>CM063190.1:18730000-28730000 GCA_031835075.1 Saguinus oedipus
ACAAGACAATGCATTGAAACTGATGATCGTGTTGAGTGTAAGATTGTAGTGCCAACTGTCTATATGCCAGGCACCATTCTAGCTGAATACAGCACTAATCAAGTGTCACAAATCCCTGCCTTTATGGAGCTTACATTCTACAGGCATGTCATTCTAGTGATACCTGAATTCTAACCTTTTATTTTTTTTTAGATAGAGTCTCACTCTGTCACCAGGCTGGAGTGCAGTGGCGCGATCTCAGCTCACTGCAACCTCTGCTTCCTGGGTTCAAGTGATTCTCCTGCCTTAGCCTTCCTAGTAGCTGGGACTACAGGCATGCACCACCACACCTAGCTAATTTTTGCATTTTTAGTAGATACAGGGTTTCACCATATTGGCCAGAATGGTCTTGATCTCTTGACCTCCTGATCCACCCACCTCGGCCTCCCAAAGTGCTGAGATTACAGGTGTGAGCCACCGTGCCCAGACAATTCTGGCCTTTTCTATGAACTGGTTTATTCTGTGATTTAGCCTTTCTTTAGGGATTTCCAGGTCAAGATACACCTATTGCTATATTGCTAATATACACCTAAAGCGTATATTTCTTCTTTCTATTAGTGCGTGATACTTCACCTAGTTTCACTGGATTTGTGCCCTTTTAAAATTCTGAACTCAACAGACTGGTTCTGAGAGGGAGGCATTTATGTTTTTGGATGCCTCCCCTGACTGCATGCTGCTCATGACCACAGCTGGGGACAGAGAGATTTGCCTCTGGCCCTGGCTTTCCCATTTATTGGCTGTTACTTGAGCAAATTACTCTACCTCTCATGGCCTGTTTTCTCATCGATAAGATATGAAGCATCAGACGACCCGCAGAGCATCGCTGTGAAGAGCGAACAAGCTAACTGACACAGCGCACCTAGCAAGGTGCCTGCCATAAGGAGACCCTCAGCACTTCTTTGCAGCAGGTCTAACCCTCTTGATTTATGCTTTCATTGTGAGTTTCTGACAATGTCACCAGAGCTCTTCTTTATAAAGTTGTAAATCTACGTTCTAGTTGAAAAGGTCACTTTCTCTTAGATACCATCTTTATTCCTCTACGTCTGTATGAGGCCGGTAACTCAGTCACCCACCGTCTCACCTATGAGATGATGGGCTCCATGAAGGCCTGCTTTGATGTCTTGCTTCCAGTTGAATTTCTAGCAATTAATGCAATGCCAAGCACATAATGGGCATGCAAATACCTGCTGAAGGAACTGTCTCTGTTTAGGAGACACACGTACCTATGCCTGCTCTTCCTTACTCCAATAATACTAACTCGAGGATGAGAAGGCATTGTCTCAGCTACCATAACTTATAAACCCTAACCACATTTATTGTACATCAGAATTAAGTTAAAAAATTCTAATCGATACTCTGCAATTTGAGTGATGATTGCCATCTTATTAAATATAGGAATAAACTACATTTTGTCTTGAACGCTTAACATGCACTAAAAACATTCTTATGACCATTACATTAATGTTTGTGGTAGATTCTTATGATTTTTGTCACAGGTGTGCCTGAGCACAAAAATATGGCAGCGCTTTACATGGAATAGTTTTGATTTCTGCCTGACGTATGTTAAAGTCTAACGATGAGAGCCTACCGAGTAAGCATGTTAGCGCTAGATCTAATATAAATTAGTAGTCTAGCCCTATAGATCTTAAGGGTAAACTATAAGTATTTATGAGTTAGTAAGTATTTTTTAGAATCTATTATATACATAGCACTGTAGTAATTGCTATGATAATACAAAAAACACTATCCTAACAGCAAAATTTATATTAAAGAACTCAAATGACATGTCAGCTAAATAAACCTGAGCGATCAGAGGCTTATTCTATTGTTATATTCCAGTTTGATATCACAGTTTTGACCAATCTAGACAAAAAAAGTCAAAGTAACAAATAACAGGTTTTGTAGCCATGAATGTAAAAAATGTTGGTGACAATCTACGAAACCCAATTCCACACATATACCTTTCTGGCTTACTTTCACTGTCCTATGATAAAAGGAAAACAGACAAGGACATGTCTTTATAAATGATACTATAAGCATCACTATCTGAGGGACTATCTGATAATGGAATCATTGTTAGGAAAGAGATAGCAATGGTCTAAGAGAGACATTTCTGTATATCTGTGTTATTCTCCCCCATCACTGAAATGTATCTCTTAGTGATTGCCTATCTTACAATACAGCATGCTGAGTATGTATTCCCTATTAAATATCTGCTAGAGTTTTTCAAGTTCAATAAGTTAGGGATGCTGGAAGGACTGATCAAGGGCCTGTATACATGGACTCCCAGTTCAAGTGATCTCCTGCCTCAGCCTCCTGAGTAACTGAGATTACAGGCATGTGCCCTCACACCCGAGTAATTCTGTATATCTAGTAGACAGGGTTTCTCCATGTTGGTCAGACTGCTTTTGAACCCCTGACCTCAGGTGATCTGCCCGCCTTGGCCTCCCAAAGTGTTGGGATTACAGGCATGAGCCCCTATGCCTGGCCACAAGTAATTATTTTTTAGCTTGGGATAGAAAGAGCTAATTTCTATTATGTCATGACTGAATTTTTTCTGTTTATCATTCCTTTGAGATATTTAGGTAAATAATCTGTAAGGAATATTTTGATAAATATTTTCAAGTCAATAAAAATGCTGTCTTTCAAGTACTAGCCAAAAACATAAGCAACTTCATTTATAACATGAAACCATTAGAGATAATCTTGAGGTAAGTAAAGGACAAATAGGTAACAAGTATCATATAATATTGAAACTGGCGTTTTCTGAAACAAGGAGTCAGCAAAATATAACCCATTGGCCAAATGCGAGCTGTTACCTGTTTTTGCAAATGATGTTTTATTGGAACACGGCCATGTTCTCTGCTTTTCTGCTACAATGCCTTTGTCGAGTAGATGTCACAGAGACTGAATGGTCTTCAAAGCCTCAACATATGTATTATCTGGCCCTCTACATAAAAAGTTTGCTGACTTCTGCTCTAGAATAGATAACTAATGCTCTAGCCAAAAAATAAAATAAAAATAATCTCTCTAGTAGGTAAAATAAAGTATATTTTAATAATCACCAAAGCCAAATCAAATTGAAAGACTGTAGATGTAGGTGTAATATTCAAGCTTTACTGTTGTAAAAAGACTTCCATAAACTCACCAATTAGTAGTTATAGTTGGTATCTGTTCATAGCCAGGTTACATATATCATTTCTACTTTTCAAAACAACCCTCCAGGTGGCATTGGACATATTTATTTTACAGCCGAGGAAGCCAAAACGAAGAACATGTACTGAAGACTGCTGCTATGGACTGGATGTTTGCATCTCCCTAAAATTCACATGTCAAAGCCCTAGTCTCTAACATGATGGTATTTGGAGATGGTGGCTTTGGGAGGTAATTTGGTTTCAGTGAGGTCATGAGGGTAGAGTTCTCATGATGGGATTAGGGTCCTCATAAGAAGAGCCCAGAGAGCTTGTCCTCTCTCTCTCTGTTTTCTTTCTCTCTTTACTATGCAGGATACAGGAAAAAAAAAAAAAAAAAAAAAAAACCACCCTCTATAAGTCAGGAAGAGCACCCAACCAACCAGGCTGGCACCCTGAGCTCACTCTTCCAGCCTTGAGAATGATGAGAAACAAATGCTTGCTGGTTAAACCATCCGGTCTACGGTATTTTGCTCTGGGCAGTCTCAGAAGACTGATACAGACACACAGATCTATTCAGCTCCAAATATGCATTTCAGGTGTCTCCTTAACACTTTAAAAAGGCACATCAGGAGCATTTGCCATAAGCAGTACTAGCATGAACTGAAGCCATAAACAGCTCCAACGTGCTGTGTACCCTGCATTGAGAAAATGCTAATGTAAAAAAGTACTTATGGAGACTTCTCATTAAAAATGAAGGAATAAAGGCATTTATTTCTGCTCCACTTTCTTCTCTGAAACCAGTGGAAAAATGAGAGAGAAAATAAAACACAGTAAGTAGAAATAAGACCAACGCCACACTGTAATCAATAAAGAAGAGTCACCAAATGCGATGAAATTTGATTTATATCTAAGAAAAACAGTGAACAGGACCACAAGGAGCCCTTGTCAAATGGTCCATGATTTATTTATCTGCTAGTTTGTTTTTATTCAAGTAAAGTCTCTGCATCAATGGGACTCATTTTCCCATGATCCAGCCAACTGAGCATATCAGTCTGCATGGCTTGTTTAAACTAACATGAATGCCATTGACACCATAGAAAATGAAATAAAGAACTGATCTTACCAGCTTGTCACAGTCCCCTCCCATAGTCAGCTCTAGCTTTTCTCTCTGGTTAAATTTTCAGCTTCTGCTCCTTTCAGCAGTTTATATTACCTCCTACTTTATTTCATATAAAACAGGAACCAGTAAAAATAAACAATGGCTTTCATGTTCCTTATTATAGTTCTTATTCCTATGTTAAAATCTCTGTGTTGTTATATATCCAAAACTCTAACCAAATGGACCACTTGCTGTTCTTTTTCCTACTAAGAGAACTTTATTGAAGTGCAACTTACATGTAGTAAAATGCATAAATGCTCCATGAATTTTGACAAATGTGTACATCTATTCACATCTACGTAATTATCATCCAGATAAAGATATAGAACATTTTTCACCAGGCACAGTGGCTCATGCCTATAATCCTAGCACTTTGGGAGGCTGAGACAGGCAGATCACAAAGTCAGGAGTTCAAGACCAGCCTGACCAACATGGTGAAATCCAGTATCTACTAAAAATACAAAAAACCTTAGCCAGGCATGGTGGCACACATCTGTAAATCCAGCTACTCAGGAGGCTGAGGCAGGAGAATCACTTGAACCCAGGAGGCAGAGGTTGCAGTGAGCTGCCATTATGCCACTGCAATCCAGCCTGGGCAACAGACCAAGACTCAGTCTCAAAAAAAAAAAAAAAAAAAGATATAGAACATTTTTATTACTCTAGAAACTTCTCTCATGCCCACTTTACAATTTACTACCATACATTGAGGTAAAAAACATTCTGATTTCTATCAGTGTAGACTAGCTGTGTCTGTTCTATATTTTATATAAATGAAATCAGTGAGCACTCTTTCATGTCCGACTTGTTTAACACAACATGGTTATGAGATTCATCCATAAACATTCCACACATTTATGCTGCATGTATCAGTAGCTCATTTATTTTTATTGTTTAGCTGTAACACAAATTATTAACCATTCTCTTCTTTATGAATCTTAGGATTGTGCCCAGATTTGAGCTGCTATGGATAAAGCTAATATGAATATTCTTATAAGTCTTTTTTGTGAATATACGCTTTCTTTTTTTAGAGTACATGCCTAGGAGTGAAATAACTCAGTGACCGGGAAGCATTTGTTTAACGTTTTTAGAAACTGGCAAACAGGTTTCCAAAGTGGTTCTGTTTTAATTGCAAACATTCTACACACCTTTTCCCGGTTGTGCATCCTTGTTTATTCTCCTCCCTTCCTGGAACGCCCTTCCAGTGTTTACCTGGTAAGTTCCACCATCCCTTGTGGTCCATTTCATTGGCCTCATCTTCTGTGAAGTTTTTCTAGCCCCAACTCCTGCACTGTCACCCAAAATTTACTTTTTTCTACTTTATTTTTTCTTAGCATGTTTGTTTCTTCTCCTAGGGCTTTTTTTTACTTAGGTTTTTATATATTGCGTAACGTGAAAGCAAGGTTACGTTGTGTGCTGTTGCCTTCCTCAGGCCCAGGTCACAGATGGTGCCAAGTATATAGCAAATAACAGACTAAATATTTGTTGAATGAGAGAATGGTTATTTCTATATATACTTTATCTTTTTCCAAAGATTATAAGCTCCTTGAGGGCAGAAAATATGTCTCATTAATTTCTATAATACCCAGAATTCTCTGCACTAAAATAGTTGAACAAATATTTGAACAAATATTTAAGTATTTTTATAAAATATAAAAATAATTTTAAATCACTTCCAAAATACATGACTATTATAATTAAATTTGGAGGCTATGCAAATAATCAGTGAGTTTAAATTTTATCACATAGTTTTAATAGTCTACATTTTCCATCGAAAAGCAATCTTTTTGTTATAGTGTAATATAAGGTGAAAGTGGAGGCATATAAGTGCCCTTCCCCAAATCTTTATTTCAAACCAGAGCTGATTTCTTATAATGTTTTCATAATACACATGTATTTAAATGTAGTCACACAGAGTCTTAAAGATTAATCAAGAGCACTTAAGCATTTAGTTGTTCCAACTGATTCTCATATGAGAGAAAAGTTTTGAAGAGTCTGATGCATTATGACTCAATTATTTATTAGCATATAATTGTATTACATTCTTAATTTTAAATCTCCAGGCATTGTATTAAATGGCAACAATAAAATTAATGTATAAGTGGAGGAAAGCTTCTAGCCTTGATAATAAAATATTTCATTCAAGATAATCTTATAGAGTCATTTAAACTCATAAAGTGGGTACTAGAACAAAAGAACTTTCTGAAAAGTTGCTTCATTACCCAGAATATCCATTCACCTCCTGAACTTAAGGGAATACTTCAGGATTTTTCTGCATAAAGCTGTTTATTTGATGTCTTCTGATATTTTATCTGCTGTTCCAACACTTGGCTATTATGAGAAATGCCATAACACAAACGCACTTTATTGTCAGTATAAATTTAAGAGGAGCTATGAGCAGGACATTGAATTCCAGTGTTTTATTTAACTAGTCTAGTAGATGAGTTTCACTTAGAAAGGGTTGAAAGAGGGGGACAAAAATAAAATTTAAAAAGCACAACATAACAACTTCGCTTGGTCAGAGAAAAATGTAAAACATAGGTAACTACACCTTTGGTAATTGTTATAACAAAAATAATGTCATGAAAATTTGAAAAGAACTGCTTAAGGAAGATTGCTTGGGTGGGTTGTATGCTTAGTCTGATGCTTTAAAAAGTGTGTTTTTATCATTTAAACTAGGGGTCTGAAACTTTCTGTAAAGGGCAAGATAGGAAATTTTTTTTGCTTTGCAGCCCATATGATCTCTGTTGCAACTACTGAACTCTGTTCATAACTCCAAGCAGTCTTTTAAAATATACAAACAAATGGGCATGACTATCTCAGTTCTATTTCTATTTTAAGCAGACTCTTTAACGCAACCAAAGAGTAATATCTTCTCAATATCACTTTACCCCAATCAGCCTTTTAAAAATTCTTATACTCTGCTATTTAATTAAAAAGACTCCACCAAGAAAAAGTCTTTGCATGTTACATTTTTTAAAATGTAACAGAGGACTTCCGAAATCACCTCCAACATGAAAAGAGTCCCGAAATCATCACTTAAGTCTTTACAAGAAAACAAAAGCTGAACAAACTGAGAATCTGTGACTTTTCTTAAATCGGTTAAAGAAATACGGCTATAGGGAAACACCACCCAGAAATCTGCAGAGACAATCAAATACAAAGAATAACAGACCCAGCTTACCTGTAGCAGAAGCCACTGCAGCCATAAACTAACTAATAGTTTAACAGCTGATTGGTAATTTAAATAAATTGCTGAAGTTTTGCTTTAAGAATGAGAAACACCTGAGCGGTCAGTCTTTCATGGGTTTTATCTTCACGAACTTCAACAGGTTCTCGCAGTGAAGCTCTGATGGAAAACAAAAAACAAAAAAACCCTCTTGTTTCAAGTGGGGAAGGGAAGACAGTCACCATTTTTAATAAACTCAGAGCATTCTCCACAATAAAATCTTGCGGTCCAAAAGAAATTACCAGAGCCTTATCTACCTGAGGACCTTATTTTCCTGATTCACTGAAGGGTAGAAATAAAAATGCTGAGAAACATTTCTGAAGGTCACAGGCCAGGGACTCAGGGCACTAAAAAAACCCCTTTTTTTCTTTTTTTTTTTTTTTGAGACAGGGTCTTACTCCGTAGCCCAGGCTGGAGTGCAATGGCATGATCGCAACTCACTGAAGCCTTGACCTCCCCAGCTCAACTTTTCAAAGGAAGATATTTATGCAGCCAACAAACATGAAAAAAAGCTCATCATCACTCATCATTAGAGAAATGCAAATCAAAACCACATTGAGATACCATCCCACCAGTTAGAATGGTGATAATTAAAAAATCAGTAGACAACAGATGCTGGAGAGGATGTGGAGAAATGGGAACACTTTTACACTGTTGGTGGGAGTGTAAATTAATTCAACCATTGTGGAAGACAATGTGGCGATTCCTTAAGCATCTAGAAATAGAAATACCATTTGACCCAGCAATCCCACCACTGGGTATATACCCAAAGGATTATAAATCATTCTATTATAAAGACACATGCACATATATGTTTATTGCAGCACTGTTCACGATAGCAAAGACTTAGAACCAACCCAAATGCCCATCAATGATAGAGTGGACAAAGAAAATGTGGCACATATACACCATGGAATACTATGCAGCCATAAAAAGGGATGAGTTCATGTCCTTTGCAGGGACATGGATGACATTGGAAATCATCATTCTCAGCAAACTGACACAAGAACAGAAAACCAAACACTGCATGTTCTTACTCATAAGTGGGTGTTGAACAATGAGAACACACAGACACAGGAAGGGGAACATCATACACCGGGGCCTGGGGGGTGGGGAGCTAGGGGAGGTATAGTAAGGGGTGGGGGGATAGGGGAGGGATAGCATTAGGAGAAATACCTAATGTAGTTGATGGGGTGATGGATGCGGCAAACCACCACCATGGCATGGGTATACCTGTGTAATAAACCTGCACGATCTGCACAGGTACCCCAGAACTTAAAGTGTAATAAATTAAAAAAGAAAAAATTTTTGAAAAATAATAATAGTCAAAATCAGAAATTGGAAGTCCATTGATCATTCACTTTGCCAATATAGGTTCATAACGCTTCACCGGAAAGCCTTGGGGCCAGATGCATTTGGGAATTCCAATTTTTTTCATTTTAGAAAAGTGATGTGGTCCACTGTGATATATACACTATTATACAATGCCACAGTGGAGTCTAGAACAGCTTCACGGAATGAAACATATTCAGATTTTCCAGCAAAATATATGAATATTCACACTAAGTGTGAATCAATATATATACAACCTCACATTAGTTCAGGTCAGATTTTGTACCCAAAGACGTATTGGTGCCAAACTTTAGAAAAATGCTTAGTTTGCTGAGGATTTTAGATTTCAGAACTGAAGGTGGGAAACTGTAAACCTTTAGAACCATGAACTTTTTTTCTTAGCTAAACTGAAGTCTTTTGAAGTGAATTAAAACCCAAGTCAAACTGATGCAGAAAACAGGATTTAGCCTAAATGCCATTCCTAATAATGTGTGACTGACTTAGAACTCCTCCCGAATTCATTTTGATTGGTAAGTGTGTCTAATGTTTGCTAGCATTATTGCCTTTGGGGATGTGCAGTGTGTAGACACACGCTGGTTGTTTGGTTGGTTTTTCATGTGGGCATTTTTTTTCAAACGAAATACTTTGTTTTAGCCTCTGTTGACATTGTCTGCATGCTCGTACATGACAATATCTAGTTCACATGCTCCTTCCAGCTTACAGTCTGTCAAGTTCCTTCTTGGCAAGCTCCCTCCTGGGCTGATATTTTGGCAAACATCTGACATGCTGCAGCTCTCAAAATCCATTTCTTATCTGGTAAAGGAGTTAGAGTGACCACAGGTTTTGTGCTCTCACCTCTGTCCACCCCCATACAGCCTTTTTAGAAGTTTTCTGTGACAGGCAGTTTGATGAGCATTGTGCTAAGAGATGGCTCTCCTCTCAGCTTCTCTCAAATGCTACTTCAAAATTAATTTCAATGTACTTTCTCTTCAATTGTTTTCACCAAAAGACTTTTTCCCAATCAAGCTTTATCCATGCATTTATCGCTGTCAGATAAGATGAATGGCCAAAGTACCACCAGAGGAAGATTAAAACTCAATGTTTTAATACTTTAGACTCATATTCTATTTGTCTTCACAGGAACTTTAATAAAGACTGTCAATGACGGCCAGCAGTAAAATTCCACGATGGTTCTAATTCTAGATTTTCTACTTAATAGATGACTTTGAACAAACTGCATGGCTGGATTGTGTCTCATGTATCTCATCATGAGGATGAAATTACTTAATACTTATACTCAGAACAGAGCCTGCATGTAGTCAGCACTCAGTAAATATTTATTATTATTAAAATGTATCTGAAACACCTAGAAAGTTATATTCTGTACATAAAGCAAAAGGAAGAAAAATATGTAAAATACACTAACAAAAAGCACATCTCAAAACATAACTTTTCTGAAAAGTAAGCTTCTGCCTCCATTTTGTCTATAAATTCATATGTGACTTCAATACCGAGGGAAGTCATAAATTACTTCTCTGTACATATACCCAATTGCTTAGCAATTTCTTTTTTTTCCTGAATCTAACGTAGTTCAAAAGGTAATTTTCTCTCTTCTTTGCCTGAAATGGTCTTCTTTGTTGTAGTTTCAAGGGTAATTTTGCGTTACCTTTTTAGACTAAAGGTGACATTTCCTCCAAGAAGCCTTTACGGACTTTTCTGTCCCACCCTAAGTGCTCTGTGTATATCTCTCACACTGTCATTCTATATTGTTTAATAATTCTCTGGATTTCTGTCTCCTCTGACAGCTTCTTGAGGGCAAGGAAAATCTTATTCATCTTTGTTTTTCTAGGGATTCTTAGAGTGATTGGCACAGGTGAGGGGCTGAGGATACAAGGAAAAGTAAGTCAAGGAGCTGGTTGACTGAATGATTCAATGAATAAAGTAGACCAAAGTTATGCCAAAGCAAAATATCAACAATTGCTTATCAAATTGGTTTCATCTTATGTGCGTTGCATATTTCACTGTAAAATATATTGCATGCAAAAATCTTGGAATAAAGAGTATTTGGAACTCATGTTATTATGTCAGATAATCTGTGAATTAATCCCAACTGTTTTTACTTGGCCCATCTTTAGCTCCCATTGGAATTTTCCATTTCACAAGTAACAGCACATCATAAAATGAAACAAATTAGAAAATAATTTTTCTTGATGCTTCCACAGGTAAAGTGATCTTATTGGGAAACATCATGGCAAATAAAAATTTTAGGCAAGACTTTGAAAACTTCATTAAGAGATTCTAAGAAGTCAGAATCACAGATGCATGACATCTCCCTGTTTGACTCACTAATGATGTAATATTCCTTTCCCTTAATCTGAACTATATTTCCTTTTTTACAGAATTAATATTTTTTCAAGATTTTTTTCTCTGATTACAAATGTTATATATTCACACAGAAATGTTGAAAATGTAAATAAGTTCAACAAAGAAAATTAAAACTCAGAATTCCACAATCCAAATATAATCACTTAAAAATTGTATGGTCCAATACAGTAGCCACTAGTTATTTATCTTTCCTGTTTTTAAATAAATCTCTAGCAAGTACTGTTTTATAGCCTACTATTCATTCACTATAACATATAAAATTTCCATATCATTAAGTATTTTCTTTAGCATCGTCTTTTTTCTCCAGCTTTATTGAGGTGCAATATTAGCCAAGATATACAACATTTCATATAAAAAATGAATAAGTTCTGGAGTTCTAATGTACAGCATACTGAGTATAGTTAATAATACTGTATTGTTTACTTGAAATTTGCTAAGAATAGATGTTAAGTATGCTCACCACACACACACACACACACACACACACACACACACAAATATGCATGGTGATGGACATGCTAATTAACTTGATTGTTATAATCATTTCATAACGTGTATGAGTATCACATCATTACATTGTAAATTTCAAAAATACAGAATATTTGTCTACATCATCTGAATAACCACATGCTACTCCAGTTAATGAATATATCATATTTACCCTTTCTGTTGTTTCTAATTTTCTACTATAAACATGAAAGAGTACATACTAACTTTTTAATATGGCTTACCTTGGGGCAGGTAGCAACAGATATTTGTCGAAGGAGAGGGCAGGAAACAAGGTAGTCAAAAAGAAAGGGGGAAAAGGTATATATGTGTGTATATATATACCCTTACCTATGATATAATGACCTATGACATGATCTTTCTAAAATGTTTCTCAGTGACAACATGTACATATATCCTTCCATCCAGTGATTCAACTTACGAGTCGGTCCTACAGAATCTGAATGGTTGGCCAAGTATATACGCACCAGGACCAGGACACTCATGGCAGAACTGTTTGAAACAGCGTTCTTGAACCAGCCAAATATCCAAGAACTCATCAACTTTTGTCAAGGCCACAAATAATTTCCATGTTACAAAATCCAATGCTGATCTTTCACCCTCTTCATACACACTACGAAAGTCGATCACATCACTTCTTAAAACTCTCAGCTGGCTTCTTGTACTCAATGCTCTCTTAGTTCTTTTCTTACCCCACTTGCTTCTCTGCATTCTACTGATTCTGTTTCATCAGCACAACCTAGAAACATTGGAGTGCCTCAGGGTATACAGTCCCTGCACCAAATCTTCCCTTATATTATCTCCTAATGAGCTCATCTATCATCTTCCAGTTTGATAACTTTTAACACATACAGTGATGCCTCTAGCCCCGATCCCTCTAGCCATGATCTATCTCCTAAGCTCTAGCCTCAGATTTCCAACTCTCTGCTTGCCGTCTCCACTTTGGTGTCCAATAGACGGTGCAAATCTAGCAAAGTTTAAACTGAACTCTTCCTGCCCCTGCTGGCCTTGCCCACACAAACCAGCCATAAACCTGCTCATCCACATTCATCATCAAGGTAACTATATAGTCTAAGTTCTCTAAGCAAAAACCTGTAGCTATTCTTCACTTCCCTTTTTCTTTCACAAACCATTTATAAATTCTCTCTACTTTAACTTCAAAACACATCCAGAATTCTACCATTTCTCATCATCTCCACAGCAGGATAACCGCTCAACAAAATTGTTGCAAGGGCCTCCTTTCTGACCTCCCTGCTATCTGTTTGTGTACTCTCAACTGAGCAGCCAGTCGTCTTTTAAACAGGTAAATGTCTGATTTCACCTCCTGCACTCTCCCTCTCTCTGACTCTGCCCTACCCACATTGGCCTTCTTACATATTTCCAAGCACTCTCTGCCTCAGAGTCTTTGCCCTTGCTCTTCCTCCAGCTTGGAGGATGTCTATGGACTTTCCTTCACTTAATTTATTACCCTGCTTTGTCCTCCATATTATTCTTCACTTATTATCAACTGACATGCTAAACTTTTGCTCGTTTATGTTTATTGCCTGATTCTCCCTTACTAGGATACACGCTCCATTCACACAGAAACTTCGTTTTGTCCACTGCTGTGTTCACAGTGCCCAGTGTGGTGCCTGAGATATAGTAGATACATTAGAAAGATTTGTTAAGTAAATAAACAAAAAAATGCGTAAAACAATGCAGAAGGGTTTCTTCCCTTCCATTGTGTCATCGAATATTTGTCAATGCTTTTTTCTGGAGCTGTATTGTCCAATGCAGTAGCCACTAGACACATGTGGCTACGGAACATTTAAAGTGTTTCATCTAAATTAAGATGTGATGTACCTGAAAATTGCACAATTGGTATCAAAGACTTAGTAGCCCAAAAAGGAATGTAAAATATTCATAATTTCTATATGGATCAGATGTTGAAATATTTTTCGATAGATTGAGTTAAAGAAAATGCATTATTAACATTAACCTTTCCTTTTTTTATTTTTTTATGTGGTTACAAGTAAATTAGAAATTATATATGTGATCATTCTATCCTAAATTATACCTTTTCAAGTTTAGTCCTATTTTTACTCTCCTCAATTTATGTGGCAGAGATTTAGGGATACACCCCCAATATCTGTTTTCCCCTTTTCCTTTGGTAATAATGTCTATATGAGAGGAATCGATGTGTGCTTGTCACAAGAATGTCCCCTTTTATTTCTCTTGCCACTGTGAAATTTGGACAGAATGATGTACCACCTTAGACCTCAAAAATTACAACAAAACCCTACAGATGGAAGAGCAAGATAAGATGAAGACTGATCCCTCTATGACTGTAAAGATCGTACTATTTGATGAGAGAGACATAAAATTCAATATTTTTCAAGCCTTTGTTCATTTGCATCTCTGTTATAAGCAATGAAAACAATGAATCTACTAATACAACTAATTATTATAACAAGTCAATTTCATGGGACATTCATATTGCTTGTTTCAGTTTTCAAACACTTTTCAGAATATTGTTTCATGTTCACAACCCTATCAAGCCAATAGAACAGATATTACCGTCCTGATTTTATAGACGGGAAAACCAAGGCTTAAAGAGACTTTAAGAACAGTCAAAAGATTACATAGCTAGAAAGTATAACACACTTGGAATTAACACTTAGGTTTTCTGCGTTTCACTCTCATGCTCTTTCCTCTATGCAACCCTGGAGTAGTGTGAACTTGTATCACACCTACAGCAAAAGCAAATTGGACATTTTGTCAGGCCAAATGAATACAAAATAAATATTTTCAAAAAACTCTTTTTATTTTCTATATGAAGTATTTTAAAACTGAAGAACATGAGGACCCAGATTTTTTTATATTTTCCATAAGCCATGTCTTTGCTCCCAGCACTCTGTCCAGTGAGTCACGTTAGTGGAAACAGACATAGAAAATGGTGCAGAGAGTTTTCTGGGACAAAGTAAGGACCAGAACTGATGTGTCATAGATCAAAAAACAGATTGCTAATGAAATTGAAGAAAAACAACATATGGCATGGAATGAAGCCACAACCAGCAGCAGGACTTACGGATGAGACGTATTAGAATTTTTTTCAATGACAATATTTTTTTTGACAATAATATACTGAAGGAATAAAAGCATTGCTATCTATGACACTGCTTACATCTGGATTTAAATGTAGCTATTTCCTTTTTCTAGACAATTATTATAATTCAAAAAGAGAATGAAAATAAGAAATTTGACCACAATTAAATGAAATTCCAGGAATCTTTTGCAACACATCGTTTCTTATTAAGCTGAGGTTTAGTGAAGGACCAGACATAGTGTGGTGCTGTGAAAATGAAAACAAAATCCTTCTTTAAACAGCTGAGGGAGGAGAAGCTCCCACATTGCTTTCTGCTCCAGCATTTCGGCCGGCATCCAAATCCACACCCAGGGACAAATCACTGGGTTGGGTTTCTGCTCATTCAGCTTCAGCCCCTGCTTGCTAAAACTGCCAATAAGGTACTGCAACAGCAATTTGGGGGATGAACGCATTGGTCTATAAGAAATTGAATTGAGAACAATTCATTTTATGTAACATCCAGCCATCAGGTGATATAATTCAATCTCTATCAAGCCATGACAAAAGTGATAAGGCTTGAATTATTTTAGGAATAGAAATCTAGTTCCTATCTCTCTACATGACTTTATTTGAATACTTTTTAAATTGGAATATCACTAAAGAATACATTTAAAAGAATATGTATTCTTTAATCTTAAGATCACAGTAATCGCATTTTTGTAAAACTTGTATGCAAATAGACTTTGTTGGCTTTCTTAAATCATTGCTTTTTTAGATTAAAAGTTCTGAACTGAAGCACTAATAACCCATACACGTCTACAAATGGAAGTCAGTAAAACCAGAATATCCTAGTGATGCCTAAAATACCAGTTTCTACAGTGAACATGTCATAAACCTTTGAGGTTTTATTGACATTTTCCTGTTTCATCCCCTAGATTCCAATCAGTAACCAAGTCCTCACAACGCTCATAACTAGCTCCACGATGCATCATGGTTGTCTTCACTGCTGAAACGACAGACAGTTCAGGTCACTGCCACCTCAGCACTTCGACTCTTCCAGCAGATTCACCACACCTCTCACGTCTGTTTGCCTTCCTTTCCTTCCTTCCTTTCCTCCATTTCATTCTTTCACAGAAGCTACAATGACCTTTTTACATTAACTGTACTCAACAGAACTCAACAGAAACCCGTATGTATATAATGTTCACCAAGAAGCATAAAAAATATTAATCCTGCAGAATATCCTGCAGCCTTTGTTTTTTCTTTTTCTTTTTTTTTTTTTTTGAGACAGGGTCTCACTCTGCTACCTAGGCTGCAGTGCAGTGGCACCATCTCAGCTCACTGCAATCTTCACCTCCTGAGTTGAAGCAATTCTCCTGCCTCAGTCTCTGGAGTAGCTCAGACTACAGCGGTGCATCACCACGCCCAGCTAATTTTTTTCTAATTTTAGTAGAGATGAGGTTTCACTGTGTTGGCCAGGCTGGTCTCAAACTCCCAAGTGATCCACCTGCCTCGGCCTCCCAAAACTCTGGGATTACAGGTGTGAGCCATGCACCCCGCCATGAACTACCACTGCTGGCCCTTATTTCTAATAGTATTAAACTGTACACTCAAGGGCCCATAACAATAGAGAGGGTGCGCTCGAATTCTATGTGGCAGAAAGAAGGTACAACCATGTGCAGCAACACAGCTGAACCGAATCTCACAGACATACTGAGTGAAGTAAATCAGACAGAGAAATACACTTCAATGATTTCACATGGATGAAGTTCAAAATTACGCAGAATCAATTTGTAACATTGGAAGCGAAGCTGCTGATCATCCCGGGGAGAGATAACAACCGGAAGAGGGCATTCTGGGGTGCTGGGGCTCCCACCCTCCATCTGGGTACCAGTTACATCGGGTGTTCACTTGGTGAAAAGTCATCCAGCTGCACACGTGATGCGTGCTCTTTTCTCTACATATATTACACATCAACAAAAAGTCTACTTAAACATTTAGTTTGATCACATAACGCCATTAGGCCTGAGACCAGCTCAACACCGTCAACAGAGCCTTGATGGTCCTTTACAACACCGCTCCAGCTTCATGAGAATCACCCTCCCTTTCTGCAAATTGTCAGTTTCTTCAAATGCTCAATGATTCGTCCCACCTCAGGGCCAGCTTATGTGACACTCCCTCTACCTGGCAGTCTCTTTTCCTGCCCTTTACCTAGTTAACTACTACTCACCTTAACTGCGCTTTTCATAGGGAGGTTTCCTGGCCCCTGGAAGGTCCTCCTGTTAAGCTTTCTCTCTCACTTCACTTGTAACCTTTGTGATCTCTTCACCAATCTCATTCAGAAACATAGTCACCTCTCTTTCCAGTCACCCAAGAACCCTAAAGCAGCGGTAAGAAGGAAATCCACCACCTCCTTCTTAAGGTCTCTCCCTCAGTGGTGCAGGTATGCTGGAGTTCAATCAAGTAGTCCCAAATGTGTGTGATTCCAAATCAAGGGCAGCTGGAGTCTCTGTAGCCACCGTTGCACCACTTCTCACACGCATCACTACACAGGACCGGTTCCAGACAGCTTGATGGGCAAAACTGGGGAGTAGCAGCTGCCTCATTCTTATCAATGCAGATAAGAGATTCTTATCTGGGCAGACGTTAGCGGTATCACTAACTTGTTTCACCTTCACTTCCACAGACATCACTTCCCAAACTACTGCATCATGTTGGAACCTCAGGTACCTGCTCTTGTCTTCCCCATAAGCAATTATGATTTGGGGCAGCCACACATCAAATTCAGCTTCCAGACGTTTTGCTTGTTCCAGATAGTGTTTTCTGTTTGTCTGTTTAAGAGTGACCTTTAAATGTCAGAAGATACCCCACGAAAATCTGGAGTTATAGTTTCTCTTAAAAATTTGGAAGATCCTTTACCACTGGGCCTACATTCCAAAATGGCCACAACGGGCTGAAAATGATCAGCAGCTGTTCTCTTGAACAAAGCATGCACCTTCCAGTTGGCCAGTCCTTACGGCCCCCTGTCGCCTCCATAACTCCAGGCCAAATGTCAGTTGCCATTATCACTGCAGATTCACTATTAATTTTCCTTTCAAGAGAAAAGTGAACTACTTCTTTATATACATATTTCTCTCAGATGTGAGGAAATGAAAGATAGACTAAGCATCTTCGTGTATCAAGAAAAATGGGAAAAACACGTTTATTTGAGGGTGTGAAAATATTTCTGTGCACTTTGCTGTGAAAAGAAGGCCAGACACCATAAGCACAGTCATAGAAGCCGAGCAAGAACTGTGCTCTTAGGGTAACTCTTAGCGTTACTAAGAGTGATGTCAACTAAATGCCCTAAAAACACCTAACCTTTCACCTGTGCTAATATCATAAACTAGAGGATGTGATGCAAATCAAATATTAAATATACTAATTGGGTCAGGCGTGGTGGCTCACACCTCTAATCCCAGCACTTTGGAAGGCCACGGCAGGCAGATCACTTGAGCTCAGGAGTACAAGACCAGTCTGGGCAACATGGCAAAACCCATTTCTACAAAAATTAGCCAGGCCCGGTGGCAAGCACCTGTGGTTCTAGCTACTTAAGAGGCTGAGGTGGGAGGATTGTCTGAGTTCAGGAAGTCGAGGCTGTGGTGAGCTGAGATCACCTGCCCTCCACCTTGGGCAGCAGAGCAAGACTGTCTCAAAAGCAAAACAAAACAAATATATTAATTGCCCGAGCATCAACACCTTTTGTAGATTAATATATTTTTAGTATGCCTACTGACTGCAGCAGAAATTAGGTGTCCTCCCAAATTTCTGTAGTTCTACATCTCAAATACTATGGTTCAACATTCTGAAAGATAGAGTTGAGAACCTAAAGATCTAGTGATAAGGTGATGTTTGGCTTCCCTGAACTTACCACGTGAAGAAGGCAGCAGTTTGCAAGCAATGCCCTGTCCATCCACAAAGGCCTTATTATATTCTAAAACCAAGGTCACTGTTGTCCATTAATTTTTAGTAGTGTAACTATAAGGCCTCTGAAGATCTGCTCCAAACCAACCTTTTGTCCCTGCCTGGAAGGAGAGAAGCTGACTGACACTTTCCGTGAACTTAAAAACACAAAGCTGTTGTTCTCATAATGGCAACATAATGAGTGTGAAATTACAAGTTGTTTAAGGTGTATCTCATTTACCACATTGAAAGTTCTAAAAGCCAGGCGCCATGGCTCACACCTGTAATCCCAGAACTTTGGGAGGCCGAAGCAGGTGGATCACGAGGTCAGGAAATCGAGACCATCCTGGCCAACATGGTGAAACCCCATCTCTACTAAAACTACAGAAATCACCTGGGCATGGTGGTGCATGCCTGTAATCCTAGCTACTCGGGAGGCTGAGGCAGGAGAATCACTTGAACGAGGGAGGCGGAGGTTGCAGTGAGCAGAGACCATGCCACTGCACTCCAGCCTGGCCACAGAGTGAGACTCCATCTCAAAAACCAAAAACAGAGTTCTATAAAGGTCAAAATCATTTGTTTACCACTAAGTAAACAAGGGTTCAATAAATATGCTGAGATGAAATAGGTTTATCAAAGCCTATACTGTGTAGGGCGGGTGTGGTGGCTCTTGCCTGTAATCCCAGCACTTTGGGAGGCCGAGGTGGGCAGATGACTTGAGGCCAGAAGTTCGAGACCAGCCTGCCTGGTCAAAATCATTTGTTTACCACTAAGTAAACAAGGGTTCAATAAATATGCTGAGATGAAATAGGTTTATCAAAGCCTATACTGTGTAGGGCGGGTGTGGTGGCTCTTGCCTGTAATCCCAGCACTTTGGGAGGCCGAGGTGGGCAGATGACTTGAGGCCAGAAGTTCGAGACCAGCCTGCCTGGCCAACATAGCAAAATACAGTCTCTACTAAAAACACAAAAATTCTCCAGGTGTGGTGGTACGCGCCTGTAGTCCCAGCTTTTTAGGAGGCTGAGGCAAGGAGAATCGCTTGAATCCGGGAGGCGGAGGTTGCAGTGAGCCAAAATCACGCCAGTACACTCCAGCTTGGGTGACAGAGCAAGACCCTGACTCAAAACAACAGAATTAAAAACCGACTTTGTAGCTAGAGGCTAGAGAGAGGCAACATCAAAGAGATGGTTCAAATCTTATTGTTTCCAACTTCCTGCTAATGCAAGTGTTCCACACCTCCTCAAGATTCTCAAAATTTAGGCTATCTCACCCAGGCCCTAGGCAGAGCACTGTAAATGGCCCAGCTGGCAGCAGATAAGATCGTTAGACTTTCAGTGGATACACAGGAGCTGATTTCTCCAGCTGTCTTAGATGACCAGAAGTGCTTCCTGAGTGAGCTCACCTGCCTCTGACAACCAGCCTCTTAGATGGGTCCCAATAAATCCCACCTCTTGGGGTTCAAATTTGTGTAGTCCCCTCCACATTTACCGGTATTGGTTTGTGTGACCAATAGAATATGTTACTTTGAAGATTAGGTAATAAAAAAGTCTGGGTCTCTCTCTTTCCCTCTTGGATCCTTGCTCTGGGGGAAGCAAGCTACGCTGTTGTGGGCAGCCCTCCATGGAGAGGAACTGAGGCTTCCAGCCACCAGGCATGAAAGAACTGAGGCCTGCTCAGAATGACATGAGTGTGCCTGAAGGTAGGCTCTCTGGCCCCAGTGACGACGTGAGAGGACTGCCCAGCAGGAGAGGCCCTTAGCGCCACAGCTGAGCCGCTCCTGGATTTCTGACCCTCATACACTGTGGGACAATAATTGTTTGTCGTTTTAAGGAGCTATGTTTCAGGATACTTTGTTATACAACAATAAGTAAATAGTACTCCCTGAGAATGATTTCAAGGCATGGCCCTATCAAAGGAGTAGCCCTACTTTAATCCCGCGGATCTAAGTGGTATTATTATCTACCATTTGATTGTCTTACATTACCCAAAAGACTTAAGCTTTTTATGGGAATGAACATTATATGAACTTTTTGGATGTCCTAAAATAGCACAGTGCCAAGTGCATGTAAGTACACTATAAATACTTCCTAAATTGATTTTTTAAATTACATTTTTTTAGATGTTTTAAATTTTTTAAATTACATTTTTTTGATGTTTTAAATTATGCTTTTTTGAGTTCTAAATAAAAATAACATTATTATATAATATTATTATTATATAACATATAATATAATGAACATTATATGAACTTTTTGGATGTCCTAAAATAGCACAGTGCCAAGTGCATGTAAGTACTCTATAAATACTTCCTAAATTGATTTTTTAAATTACATTTTTTAGATGTTTTAAATTTTTTAAATTACATTTTTTTGATGTTTTAAATTACATTTTTTTAGAGTTCTCAGGACTGAATCAAACTACATTTTAGCAGAGCATACTATTGCATGTTTGTTCATTTTCGTGGAGTTAGAAAATTATTCAAGGTACTGGCTGGGCATCGTGGCTCACACCTGTAATCCCAGTACTTTGGGAGGCCAAGGCTGGCGGATCACTTGAGGTCAGGAGTTCCAGACCAGCCTGGCCAACACGGTGAAACTCCGTCTCTACTAAAGTACAAAAATTAGCTGGGCGTTGTGGTGCATGTCTGTAATCCCAGCTACTCAGGAGGCTGAGGCAGGAGAATTGCTTGAGCCTGGGAGGCGGAGGTTGCAGTGAGCCAAGATCACACCACTGCACTCCAGCCTGGGAGACAGAGCTAAACTCTGCCTCCAAAATACATAGTAAGAAAAAGAAAATCATCAAGGTACTATGACTAAGTTAAAAATATTAACACACACAGGGAAGATATATTTCTCTGAAGAATTCACTCCAAATACCATTCAAACAATTTGGCACAAGAAATATGTCTATTAAAATAAGACCTCTGACAAGGGTCTCTGATCTCTGTAACTTTGATTTCTCTTTCTTGTAGACAAAGTTGACAGGAAAACATGTTAGGATAAGAAAAGCATCAGTGTAAAATAAACAGACACAGAAGGAAGAATTTGACAATTCATATGAAATATTGATATGCTGCTGAATTATAGAAATGCAAAAAGAAACATCTAGGGCAAAAGTTCTCAAGAAATCTCAAATACCTGTTTAAAGTATCCTAATATGACAAAATAATAAAAAACGAAGTGAAAACCTTTTTATGTTGAGATCCACTCGTTAAGTATTCTTTCTCAGAGACTCTATCTTTAAAACTTTAATTATATTTCTAGGAAGATTTTTTAAAATAGGCAATATATCACTTAAACTTCACCAAATGAAAACTTGCAACATTTCCAAAATGAAGTTTTTATTAAAATACTTCAACATTTATGATTTACAGCCGATTTTTCTGTCAATTGATATAAGCTTAAGGTAGCAGCAATAGATTTCTCAGATGATAGTGTACCTTTTGGTGGTGACATGTACGCAGTTCTTTAATAAATTTAGTGATGACTAGATGATGACTCCTTATGTGAACAAAATTATTAGATTTTATGTTAGTCTTATGACGTTGCATGATGCAGATTATCGAAGCTAAATCTTGTGAGGCTTCTTATGGCAGAAGGTAAGAAAGTGCTCAAAAATATGATGGAGAATGTCCTGTAGATACAGGAGACAGCTTGAAGGGGATCCCGCAGGCCAGACACGGAACAGTAATAAATTATAAGTCATTGAAAAAGTAGGAATCCATGAAACCAAACTTATAATGAATAAATTAGTATAGAAATCCATTAGGAAAGGCTCTTGTTTACAGTAGACCACTGATTGCCAACTGGTAAATGTGGAGACAGTGTTGGAATTGGAAAACTATCATTTTGTAATCATCATGGGAAAGATTAGTTCAGGCAGGAAATGTCAGTGGATGCTAAATCTAGGAGGAAAATTTGCATGAGAAGCATGATATTTGCATAGTCTTAAAAGTATCTCCCCACAAATTGCTTACTAAATATACAGGGAAAATATAGTAAATACAGAGTGGAGAGATTGGACAACAGCTGAGCCAAGTGATCAGAAGCGTCATCACCAAAGAGGGGCAGATGGTCATGATATGCATCCAGATGTGGTACCTCAAGAAGGACTCAGTGTCACTCATATCACATTTCTATCAGAAACACTATCTGAGGCTAGTCTTGAGAAAACATTTAACAAACCCAAAGAGAGGAACATTTCATTTAAGTAAGAGACTATATTCTTTAAAAACGTTAGTGTTACACACTGCCATGTGTGAACCTATGCAACTACCTTGCATGTTCTGCATATGTACCCCAAAACCTATAATGCAATAAAAATTTAAAAAATAAATAAATAAAATAAAAACGTTAGTGTCCTAAGAGACTGAAGAACTCTTTCAGATTAATGTATGATTCTAGACTGGATCTGTACGGGAGGGAAAAAATGCTATTAAAGAGAACATTGTGTTAACTGAAAAAACTGGAACATGGATTATTCTGTCAATATTAAATTTATGTACATTAATAACTTTACTGTGATTATAGAAAAGAATATTCTCAGCCATTACACACTGGAATACTAAGACAATGGTATATGCAACTTACTTTCAAATGACATGAAAATGTGTGGGGGGTTGTGTTTAGGGGTTGGAGAGAGAAGAAAGAATGAGAGACAGAGGGAACATTAGCACAAATGTTAAAGCACTTAAACATTAACAGTGTTAGGCCAGGCGCTGTAGCTCACACCTGTAATTCCAACACTTTGGGAGGCCATGGCAGGTGGATCACCTGAGGTCAGGAGTTCGAGACTAGCCTGACCAACATGGTGAAAACCTGTTTCTACTAAAAATAGAAAAATTAGCCAGATGTGGTGGTGTGCGCCTGTAATCCCAGCTACTCAGGAGGCTGAGGTAGGAGAATTGCTTCAACCTGGGAGGCAGAGGTTGCATTGTCCTGAGATTTTGCCACTGCACTCTGGCCTGGGCAATAGAGTGAGACTCTGTCTCAAAAAATAAAACAAAATAAATTTTAAATTTTTAACAATGTTATACCATATTAACACTATATAATCTGAGTAGAGGATACGTAGGTTTTCTTAGTACTTT
Source organism: Saguinus oedipus (assembly GCA_031835075.1). Taxonomy (NCBI): domain Eukaryota; kingdom Metazoa; phylum Chordata; class Mammalia; order Primates; family Cebidae; genus Saguinus; species Saguinus oedipus. The sequence goes on from CM063190.1 coordinate 18,753,878, forward strand.
TTTTTGCATCTTTTCCATAAATTATTTCCAGATAAAAGGTTTAAAAATTCTAAATCTTTACTTCAAATCCAAATATATAGAAAAAGTTTACAGTAGCAAAATTTTAAACATTGAAAAAAAAACCCACATTTTAAAGATGCTAGCTAATTCTCTAAGCACTATATATAAACTAAGGCTGGGTGTGCTGGCTCAGCCAGTAAACCCAGCACTTTGGGAGGCTGAGGCAGGAGGATCCTTTGAGCCCAGGAGTTCAAGGTTGCAGTGAGCCACGATCAGACCACAGCATGCCAGCCTGGGTGGCAGAGCAATAGCCTGTCACTAAATAAATAGAAAATAAACCAAGTCCTGGATCACATCATTATTCATGTATAACTCTGGCAGAAATAATTTTGATTTGCTCAACCTCTTTATTTAACAGTCTCCAGGATTCCTCCAATGCTGTGCACACATGCATTTGAGGCTCACAGGCTTCAAAGCTGGGGATGAACTTGAGTATTTTGAGCATACAATCTCTGATCCCATGATAATGGCACTTAAACCCAAACTACCTAAAAGTTGCTTCATACAGTAAGGAAGCCTCTTTTCACATTTCTTCTGTTAGTGCTCTTTCACACTGCAAGTACACACACACACACACACACGGTCACAAATAAATCCCTCAGTTCCAAGACTGATTTTTTTCCCTGCATGTAAATTAGGTCTGGGTGTTGAATTAGGTCTGGGTGTTGAGTTAGGTCTAGGTGTTGGGTTAGGTCTGGGTGTTGCATTAGGTCTGGGTGTTGGGTTAGGTCTGGGTGTTGGGTTAGGTCTGGGTGTTGAGTTAGGTCTGGGTGTTGCGTTAGGTCTGGGTGTTGGGTTAGGTCTGGGTGTTGGGTTAGGTCTGTGGTGACTTAGATCTGGGTGTTGAATTAGGTCTGGGTATTGAATTAGATCTGGGTGTTGAGTTAGGTCTGGGTGTTGCTTTAGGTCTGTGGTGACTTAGATCTGGGTGTTGAGTTAGGTCTGGGTATTGAATTAGGTCTGGGTGTTGGGTTAGGTCTGGGTGAGTTAGGTCTGGGTGTTGCATTAGGTCTGGGTGTTGGGTTAGGTCTGGGTGTTGGGTTAGGTCTGTGGTGACTTAGATCTGGGTGTTGAATTAGGTCTGGGTATTGAATTAGGTCTGGGTGTTGAGTTAGGTCTGGGTGTTGAGTTAGGTCTGGGTGTTGAGTTAGATCTGGGTGTTGAGTTAGATATGGGTGTTGAGTTAGGTCTGGGTGTTGAGTTAGGTCTGGGTGTTGAATCAGGCCTGGGTGTTGAATTAGGTCTGGGTGTTGAGTTAGATCTGGGTGTTGCATTAGGTCTGGGTGTTGCGTTAGGTCTGGGTGTTGAGTTAGGTCTGGGTGTTGAGTTAGGTCTGGGTGTTGAGTTAGGTCTGGGTATTGAAGTACTTGTGTATCCCTGTTTTTTCCCAGTCTCGTCCTCTTCCCGTTCATTCAAGCACAGCCTCTCCTCACAAATCCTTCCCTAGGAAAACACAGTCTTCGAAACAAATGTCTTTATACATCCTCTACCTATAAACCAACTGCCCTCCTTTTCCCTCATTTCCTTCTCCCTCACAACAACCAATTCTGAATCTGGAAGTACTTTCAATTCTATAAGCCTCTTTTTCAAGTCTGTCACAGCATGTCCATCCCCACAGCTACCAATGTTTGCATAAAAAGCCTGTCTCATCTGGTGGTCCCACCTCCAGACACAAACCCTTCAGCCCGTCCTACAACTGTCTTGCTGCCAGAATGCTTTCTCAAAATGAGTATGCTGATATTAGCTCACCCATGTCCACAGCAGCACTATTCATAACAGCCAAGAGGTAGAAGCAACCCAAATGTCCATTGATTTATGAACAGATAAATGAAATGTGGCACATCCTTACAATGGAATACTATTCCATCTTAAAAAGGAAAGAAATCCCACCATATGCTACAGCAGGGATGAACATTGAGGACATTATTTTAAGTGAAATAAGCCAGTTACAAAAGACATTGTATGATTCCATTTACATGAGGTATTTCAATAATACAATTTATAGAAACAGAAAGTGGAATGGTTATCAGGGGCATGGGGAGGGGGGCAAAGAGAGTTGTTCAATGAGTATAGAGTTTCAGATTCAGAAGGTGAAAAGGTTCTGTAGAGCTTTCAAAGTATAAATGTACTTTATATTGCAGAACTGTACTGTTAACAATGGGTTAAGATGCTCAATTTTATGTTACATGTTTTTTACCACAAAAAAAACATAAGCATGTCATTCTTTTAATTAAAATTCCTCACTAGCTTTCTATCCCCTCCAGACAAAGCCTCCACCCCTAACATTCCAAGAATAATCTTTTATGATCTGGTTATATTACATAAAATTAATTCCCTCGATTCCCCATTTTCCCTCATTCCTTCCTGTCTTTGCACATAGAGTACCCTCTGCCTGGAGCAATCTTGATTCTCATCCACCTTCAAGATCAGTCCAAGCATCACCCTGTCTTGTATTCTTTGAGAGCCCATGGTTGACGTAGGAACCACCTACCTCCTTCTCATCTCATCTCATCCGTATTTCATCTTAGCACTCTCTTCTACATATAATCATGGGATTCATTGCTAATCTCTCCAAATGATGATGATCTTGAGGATAGAAATAAAAACACCACGGATTTGCTATTTCTGGATCTCTAGCCCTAGCACAGTGCCTTATACATGGTAGCAGGTCAGTAAATGCTTATTGAATGAATAAATGCATTCCTAATCAAGCTGACTCTTAAAATAAATGATATCATTTTTTTTTCTGTTTAAACATTCTAACATTTAAATATTTGTCAATATTATAAAATGTTTTTTAAACATATACTCAGTGTTATTCAGTAAAGGCCCTTGTAGTTATTTTTAGCAAACCAATATTCATTCTGCTATCTCTTAGGGGAATTAGCACATCCTCCATCAAATAAAGTCTGGTAAGAATAACAATAAAAGCAATAGTGATACAGGAGCTAGAATGAAAGTATTTAGGCAGATAGTGAGGGTAAGAGAGTCCTTGGTAAGGTTTCCCTTTTAACAAAAACATTCCCCAAATCATTTCTTTTCTAATGAAGAACAGCCTGCAAAATCAAGCTGCAGACATAAATAAGCAAGCTAGAGCTTGCATAGGTAATGCTGGCACTGTGAAATAGGAAAAGGCTAAATGGGGGCCAGGCATGCTCAACACGGCAGCTCCATCTCCCCTTCTTTGTCAATCCCATGTACAGTAAGGAACAGATAACATGGTGCTGGCCAGGTAGAAAACCCATGTGCATATATAAAAGATTAAGGTGGGGTGGGCAGCTTCTTTGTGCACTAGGCAAATGTCACACTTCTTCTGACAACTCTTTCAGGCCCTGTATAGAACAGACACTGCCTCCTCAAGCTGCTCTACAAAACCCCATGCATTTCACCAAGAACTATTCTCTTTTCTCTTTCTTTTGCCTAAATAAACCTCCACTCTTAAACTCAGTTTTGTGTCCACATCCTCGATTTCCCTAGTGTGAGAAGACAAAACTTGGGTATTTACCCCAAACAATACCACCACTTCAATGTGCTTTCTTCTAGCCAACATATGGGCACATGACCCAGTCAAGAACAAATCAGCAATCCTAAGCGGACCCACAGACTCTATGAAGCAGGCCGGCTGCTTCTGCAGGACCAGGGAGAAACCCTGAATACTCAGCTGCAGCAAGAACCGCCGAAGGAGAGCCTGAGCTCAGACACACCTAGCCCTGCCCCACCTGATGGTTCTTCCCTACCCACCCTGCTAGCAGAAAACAGAAGGCATATAATCTTGGGAGTTCTAGGGCCCTGCCCACCACTGGATCCTCTTCATACTGCCACAGCTGATGCGCTCTAGAAATGGCCACCTCTTGTCACTGCAGCTCAGCTCACAGGAAGCAACATCCATAGGAAAAGAGGGAGAGTACTACATCAAGGGAACACCCTGTGGGATAAAGGAATCTGAACAACAGCCTTCAGCAGAAGACCTTCCTTGTTATAGTGCTTACCCAAATGAGAAGGAACCAGAAAATCAACCATTGTAATATGATAAAACAAGGCTCTTTAACACCCCCAAAAAATCACACTAGTTCACCAGCAATGGATCCAAACCAAGAAGAAATCCCTGATTCATCTGAAAAGGAATTCAGGATGTTACTCATTAAGCTAATCAGGGAGGCACCAGAGAAAGGTGAAGCCCAATGCAATGAAATCCAAAAAAATGATACAAGAAGTACAGGGAGAAACATTTAAGGAAACAGATAGCTTAAAGAAAAAAACAATAAAAAATTCAGACAACATTGGACACACTCATAGAAATGCAAAATGCTCTGGAAAGTCTCAGAAATATAATTGAACAAGTAGAAAAAGAAATTCAAAGCTTGAAGATAAGGTCTTCAAAATAACCCAATCCAACAGAGACAAAGAAAAAAGAATTCAAAAAATATGAACAAAGCCTCCAAGAAGTCTGGGATTATGTTAAACAACCAAACCGAAAAATAATCAGTGTTCTTGAGGAAGAAGAGAATTCTAAAAGCTTGGAAAACATATTTGGGGTAATAATTGAGGAAAACTTCCCCAGCCTTGCTAGAGACCGATACATTCAAATACAAGAAGCACACAAAACACCTGGGAAATTCAGCACAAAAAGATCATCACCTCAGCACGTTGTCATCAGGTTATCCAAAGTTAAGATGAAGGAAAAAAATGTTAAGAGCTGTGAGACAGAAGCACCAGGTAACCTATAAAGGAAAACCTATCAGATTAACAGCAGATTTCTCGGCAGAAACCCTACAAGCTAGAAAAGACTGGGCCCTATATTCAGCCCCCTCAAACTAAACAATTATCAGCCAAGAATTCTGTATCCAGTGACACTAAGAATTATATATGAAGGAAAGATACAGTATTTTTCAGACAAACAAATTCTGAGAGAATTTGCCATTTCCAAGCCACCACCATAAGAACTGCTACAAGAGGCTCTAAATCTTGAGACAAATACTGGAAACACATCAAAACAGAATCACTTGAAAGCATAAATTATACAGGACCTATAAAACAAAAATACAAGTTAAAAAGTAAAAACAAAAAATAAGAAAAAAGTACACCGGCAGTACATAGTATGATGAATGCAACAAAACCGCATATCTCAATACTAACACTGAAGGTAAATGGGCCTAAATCCTCCACTGAAAAGATACAGAACCACAGAATGGATGAGAACTCACTAACTGTGGGAGTGTACATTAGTTCAACGACTGTGGAAGACAGAGTGGCGATTCCTCAAGGACCTAGAAATACAAATTCCATTTGACCAAGCAATCCCATTGCTGGGTATATATCCAAAGGATTATAAATCATTCTACTATAAGGACACATGCACACAAATGTTCATTGCAGCACTGTTTACAATAGCAAAGACCTGGAACCAACCCAAATGCCCATTGATGATAGACTGGACAGGGAAAATGTGGTACATATACACCATGGAATACTATGCAGCCATTAAAAACTATGAGTTTGTGTCCTTTGTAGGGACATGGATAAACCTGGAAACCATCATTCTCAGCAAACTGACACAAGAACAGAAAATGAAATACCACATGTTCTCACTCATAGGTGGGTGTTGAACAATGAGAACACATGGACACAGGGAGGGGAGCATCACACACTGGGGTCTGTAGGGGGGAACTAAGGGAGGGACCGTTGGGGCTGGGGAGTTGGGGAGGGATAACATAGGGAGAAATGTCAGATATAGGTGATGGGAAGGAAGGCAGCAAACCACATTGCCATGTATGTACCTATGCAACAGTCCTGCATGTTCTTCACATGTACCCCAGAACCTGAAATGCAATAAAATAAATATTTAAAAAAAAAGAACTCACCAACCAACTAACTGCTGCCTTCAGGGGACTCACCTAACAGAGAAGGACTCACACAGACTTAAAGGGGTGGAAAAAGGTACTGCAGCTAAATGGACAGCAAAAGCAGCAGGAGTAGCTAGTCTTATATCAGACAAACTTTAAAACAATAGCAGTTAAAAGAGACAAAGAGGGACATTACATAATGGTAAAAAGCCTTGTCCAACAGGAAAATATCACAATCCTAAACTTATATGCACCTAACCCTGGAGCTCCCAAATTTAAAAAACAATTAGTAACAAACCTAAGAAATGAGATAGGCAGCAGCACAATAATAGCAGCGGACTTCATGACTCCACTGCCAGCACTAGACATGTCATCAAGACAGAAAGTCAACAAATAAACAATGGATTTAAACTATACCTTGGAACAAATGGACTTTACAAATATATACAGAACATTTCATCCAACAACCACAGAATACATATTCTTTTTTTTTTTTTTTTTTTTTTTTTTTGAGACATCTTGCTCTGTCACCAGGTGCCTGGCTGGAGTGCAGTGGAGCGATCTTGTCTCACTGCAACCTCTGCCTCCCAGGTTCGAGCAATTCTGCCTCTGCCTCAGCCTCCTGAGTAGCTGGGACTACAGGCACGCGCCACCATGCCCAGCTAATTTTTGTATTTTTAAGTAGAGATGGGGTTTCACCATTTTGGCCAGGATGGTCTTGATCTCTTAACCTCATGATCTGCCCACCTCAGCCTACCAAAGTGCTGGGATTACAGGCATGAGCCACCGCGCCTGGCCAGAATACACATTCTATTCAACAGGACATGGAACCTTCTCCAAGATAGACCATATGATAGACTATAAAATGAGCCTCAATAAACTTAGGACAAGTGAAATTATATCTAGCAATCTCTCAGATCAAAGTAAAATAAAACTGGAAGTCAACTCCAAAAGGAACCTTCAAAACCATGCAAATACATGGAAATAACCTGCTCTTGAATGAGCATTAGGTCAAAAACAAAATCAAGATGGAAATTGTAATATTCTTCAAACTGAACAATAATAATGACACAACCTATTGAAACCTCTGGGATGCAGTGAAGGCAGTGCTAAGAGGAAAGTTCATAGCCCTAAACACCAACATCAAAAAGACTGAAAGAGTACGAACTGACATTCCAAGGTCACACCTCAAGGAACAAGGGAAACAAGAACAAACCAGACCCAAACCCAGCAGAAGAAAGAAAATAACGAAGGTCAAAAAAGAACTAAATGAAATTTAAACAACAACAACAAATACAAAAGATAAATGAAAAAGAAAAAAGCTAATTCTTTGAAAAGATAAATAAAAGTGATAGACCATTAGCAAGATTAACCAAGAAAAGAAGAGAGAGAATCCAAATAACCTCACTAAGAAGCAAAAACAGGATGTATTGCAACTGACACCACTGAAATCAAGATCATTCAAGGTTACTACGAACTAGTTTTACATGCATAAACTAGAAAACCTAGAAGAGACAGATAAGTTTCTGGAAAAATACAACCCTCCTAGCTTAAATCAGGAAGAATTAGATACCCTGAACAGACCAATAACAAGCAGCAAGATTTAAATGGTAATTTAAAAATTACAAACAAAAAAACAGTCCAGGACCCAAAAGATTGATGACAGAATTCTAATAGACATTCAAAGAAGAATTGGTACCAATCATCTTGACACTATTTGACAAGATAGAGAATGATGGAACCCTCCCTAATTCATTCTATGAAGCCAGCATTATCCTAATATCAAAACCAGGAAAGGACATAACCAAAAAAGAAAACTACAGACTGATATCTTTGAAGAATATAGACGCCAAAATCCTTAATAAAATACTAGCTAACCAAATCCAACAACATATCAAAAAGATAATCCACCATGATCAAGTGGGTTTCATGCCAGGGATGCAGGGATGCTTTAACATATGCACGTCAATAAATGTGGACACCACATAAACAGAATTAAAAACAAAAATCACATGATCATCTCAATAGATGCAGAAAAAAACATTAGAAAACATCCAGCATCACTTTATGATTAAAACTCTCAGCAAAATCAGCATACAAGGGACATACCTCAATATAGTAAAAAACATCTATGATAAACCCACAGCCAACATATACTGAATGGGGAAAAGTTCAAAGCATTCCTTCTGAGAACCAGAATACACGGATGCCCACTCTCATCATTCCTCTTCAACATAGTGTTAGAAGTCCTGGCCAGAGCAATCAGACAGGAGAAAGAAATAAAGGGCATCCAAACTGGTAAAGAGGAAGTCAAACTGTCACTGTTTTCTGATGATATGCTCGTTTACCTTGAAAACCCTAAAGACTCCTCCAGAAAGCTCCCAGAACTGATGAAAGAATTCAGCAGTTTCCAGATACAAAATTAATGTACACATATCAGTAGCTCTCCTATACACCAACAGTGACCAAGTGGAGAATCAAATCAAGAACTCAACGCCTTTTACTATAGCTGCAAAACAACAACAACAAAAACAACTTAGGAAAATACCTAACCAAGGAGTTGAAATCATAGATAACAAAAACAAATGGAAACACATCCCATGCTCATGGATGGGTAGAATCAATATCATAAAAATGACCATACTTCCAAAAGCAATGTACAAATTCCACACAGTCCCCATCAAAATACCACCATCATTCTTTAGAGAATTGGAAAAAACAATTCTAAAATTCAGATAGAACCAGAAAAGAGCCCACATAGCTAAAGCAGGACTAAGCAAAAAGAACAAATCTGTAGGCATCACACCACCTGATTTCAAACTTATACTATAAAGCCATAGTCACCAAAACAGCATGGTACTGGTATAAGAATAGGCACATAGACCAATGGAATAGAATAGAGAACCCAGAAATAAACCCAAATACTTACAGCAAACTGATCCTCAACAAAGCAAACAAAAACATACAGTGGGGAGAGGACACTGTTCAGCTAATGGTGCTGGGATAACTGGATAGCCACATGTAGGAGAATGAAACTGGATCCTCATCTCCCACCTTATACTAAACCCAAGATGGATTAAGGATTTAAATTTAAGATCTGAAACTAAAAAAATTCTAGAAGATAACAACCAATAAAAACTCTTCTAGACATTGGCATAGGCAAGGATTTTATGACCAAGAACCCAAGGGGAATGCACTACAAATAAACATAAATAGTTGGGACCTAATTAAAATAAAGAGCTTTTGCAAGGCAAAAGGAACAGTCAGCAATGTAAACAGACAACCGACAAAGGACTAAAATCCAAAATCGACAACAAACTCAAACAAATCAGTTAGAAAAAAGCAAACAATTCCATCAAAAAGTGGGCTAAGGACATGAATAGACAGTTCTCAAAAGAAGATAAACAAATGACCAACAAACATGAAAAATGCTCAACGTCACTAATGATCAGGGAAATGCAAATCAAAATCACAATGCGATACCACCTTACTCCTGCTAGAATGGCTATATTCAAAAAATCAAAAAACAGTAGATGTTGGTGTGGATGTGGTGATCAGCGAATGCTTCTACACTGCTGGTGGGAATGTGAACTAGTACAGCCACTGTGGAAAACAATGTGGAGATTCCTGAAAGAACTAAAAGGAGAACTACCATTTGATCCAGCTATCCCACTATTGAGTAACTACTCAGAGGAAAAGAAGTCATTGTATGAAAAAGATACTTGCACAAGCATGTTTATAGCAGCACAATTCACAATTGCAAAATCGTGGAACCAACCCAAATGCCCATCAGTCAATGAGTGAATAAAGAAACTGTGTATGTGTGTGTGTGTGTATGTGTGTGTGATGGTATATTACTCACCCATTAAAAAGGAATGAATTCACAGCATTCGCAGTGACCTGGATGAGAAGGCAGACTATTATTTTAAGGGAAGTAACTCAGGAATGGAAAACCACACATTGTATGTTCTCACTGATATGTGGGAGTTAAGCTATGAGAACACAAAGGCCTAAGAATGATACAATGGACTTTGGGAACTTGGGGGGAAGAGTGGGAGGGAGGTGAGGGATAAAAGACCACAAATAGGGTGCAGTGTATACTGCTCAGGTGATGAGTGCACCAAAACCTCACAAATATCACTGAAGAAGTTACTCATGTAACATAATGCCATCTGTACTACAGTAACTCATGGAAAAATATAAAAAATTTCAAAAATAAAGAAAAAAATGGAGTTTGGTTAAATGCCACCAAAAACCACTAGCATAAGCTTTCTTGAAGTTTAATATAAATATGCTTACTATATACATGCACTTGCATTATTTTATTTCCTCAGATTTCCTAAAACAGGAGTAGGGAACAGCTATATTGTATTTAGAACTGTATGCCCCTATTTGTCAGCCTTTTTTTTTTTTACTCGTGTAAGTTCAAAATTGATTTCTGCACACTTCGACATTATATGGAATCAGCAGTTCAACTAATAAATTTAAAGAGCAACTGACACACTCAAGTGGCTGTGATACCTAATGCCATTTCTCAAAACATATTTATTGCTTATTTTAAAAAACTCATAAAAATATGAAATTACCTTATGTAGTTGCTTATTATCTGCCCTCCCCAACTAGATCTAAGCTTTGTTAAAGTATGGTCATTATTCATTTTGTTCACTGTATTCTCGGTATCTGAACACAGTCTAGCATACAGACAGCCTCAATAAATGTTTTTTCAAGTAACCTCAATTGCATAGGTACAACAGAGTTTTTTAAACAGTAGTTTTAAAGCATATTTGCCAGTTATTTCAGTTTTTAAATTTTCATTTTGCTAACTCAACTGTAAATCAAAATTTTATTCTTGCCACCCAACAGGACATACAGAAAAAAAGAAACAGGTTTGTTTTAGTTGTCATAATTGCTAATGGATTGTGGGCACTAAACCCTACAATCAAAGGGATATGTTGATTAAGAATGAATATAAAGGAAAACACAAAGTGGGTAATGAGAAAATACGACTTTATTCAGAAGGCAAAAAATAACAAAATACAGATTCCAAAGTTGAGTATATTTGCTTTACCAAGATGTTGTTTTTGTTTTCAAGGGCAGCCTCATGAAAAATCTAGGAGAGAAAATGAGGCTAAGACACCTGTGGTAAATTACAAAAATGGCTACAAATATCTTTCTCAGATGCACACCCCTTCACAATGTGACTCTGCAGCTGTTTCTTTTATGAAATAGGGTCTACGTGTTTGTTTTTGAATCTGAGTTTAGCCATGGAATTTGTTTGGGCCAAGAGGACATCAGTATCCAAGATGTAACTAGATGTGTGAAAAGCGCTTGTGCATTAGAACTTGTACTTTCTCCATGTTTTTCTAGATTCCTGAGACCACCTATTGAAAGATGAGTCACCACATGCAACAGGCTAGTTGTCTTAGCTGAGCCTAACAATGGCCAGTCACATGGGTGATGCCACTGGAGACTATCCAGCCCATAGCAAGCCAGTCCAGACCAGAAAAACTGTTCCGCCAACCCACAGAATCATGAAAAATAATAATTGCCTATTGTTTTAAAACAATAAAGTTTGATGTGCTTTGGAACACAGAATAAGCTACTCTTCCTCGGAAATACTAGCTGTTGATAATAAAAAAGCTAAAAGCATCACCAATATTGAGAAAATGAGAAATTTTTCCAGTTGAAGTGAGAAATAAAATAACAAGAAAATTACAGTAATAAGAGAGGAGTTTATAAGAAGATGGCTGTTGTAAGCTTAATTTTAAATTCTAGGGCTTAATTTCTTTTAAGGGGTTAATAAAAATATCCTTTTAAAAAAAGAGCTAAGTATATTTTTGTAGAAAAGTATTTTGCACATAAAAGCCACAGCTATCAAGAACTTTGCAAAACTGATTATTCTCCACATTTCTAAACTAATAAAAGGCAAATTTAGTTTACTCAAGTGACTAAGAAATCAGATTCTTCTCTTAGAAATGTTTTTTTTCCTCTGAAAAAAAAATTTTTTGTACTTCAGGTTCTGCGGTTCATGTGCAGATCATGCAGGATCGTTGCATAGGGACATACGTGGCAAGGTGGTTTGCTGCCTCCATCCCCCAATTAGGCAAAGTTCTAAGTCTTTCTCATCACCTTATCTGGCAGGCCAAATAATAAATTTGAAGTAATTTTCCAGTGTTTAGGTACAGAATATTAGCATGACCATGTAGAGTGTAAACTAATGTAAACCACTAATAATACTTTCTGAGCTTTTCAGTGAAAAATATTTTTCTCTCATTTATAACCCGGAAAAGATTACATCATATGTGCCTCTTATTGTAGCCTAGAAGACCTCAGATAAGCTATTTCCACACTGATAACTTTAGAAATTCTGATGGCTTTCATCTGAAGACCCAGAGAATAAAGAAATGTAACAGAATTTTAAAATTAAAGTTTTTAAGTCAGAAGATACAGTATATGTGGAATTCCAAAACCCAATTACCATTTGCATAATTTACAATGACAACATCACGAAGTTGCCCCTGGAGTCTTGAGCTGCCGCACACAGTAAGAACATTACAGACGGATCTGCAGAGAAGTCTAAGAGCAAGATGTCACTGGTGTTGAGCATATGACTGATAATCAAGTTCCAGAGTTCTGATTACCTATATATTTTAATATCTGAATTAAGATTGTATTATGACTTAACTTTAACGATAGTATTGTTATCTGAGAGGGAACTGAAAAGAGAAGCTTGCTAAAATTTTCATCTGAAGAAAAATAAAAGATTACACAAGAAAAATTGCAATGTGGCCACATCACAAGCCAGGCTTACTTAACATACTGATAACACTAATAATGTTGAGTTTATAGATTGCATTTCTAAAGACATATTTTGTAGAAATTTAAATTTGAAGAACTTCTAAGGTTCTGTAGGAAAGCACATTGCCTTTTTCCTATCCAATGTTTACAGACTGAATTGTATTTCCTAAAATTCATATGTTGAGGTTCTTAACCCCCAGTACTTCAGAGTGTAACTATATTTGAAGATAGGATTTTAAAGAGGTACTTAAAATGAGGTCCTCAGGAGATGAAACACCACGTGAAGGAACAAGAAGATGGTCATCTACAAGCCAAGTGGAGAGGACTCAGAAGCAGCCAACACCAGTGACATCTTGCTCTTAGACTTCCAGCTTCCAGAACTATGAGAAAATAAGCTTCTGTTGTTTATGCCATTCAGTCTATAGCACTTTCTACTGCAGCCCTAGGAAACCAATAACACTATACACAAATAGAAAGTAAGAGGAATTTAGCAATTTGCAGGACATTTGTGTAAGGTTCAATTTAATTTTTGAAAATTTCCCTTGACCTATTATAATCTCTTTCCCTCTCAAGTATAAAATACAGGTTGAAGCACAATAATTCTAGTATTCATCACTACTGTAGCATGCCTTTCTCTTAGAAGATACTTAAGGTTCTTTGGAGCATTTGTAAACTTTTCATCATCCTTCATTCTATAGGCAGGAACCATCTATGATCATCAATCAGGTATGAGGCTTCAATACAGTGTAGGATAACTCTGGAGCATATTATTAATATACCCCTGTTGGAAATAGATTAGGAATTGTATTCCTGTCTGTACCAGAGGAATTAGGTTTGATATTATACAGAATTAAGGTGTAGGATTGTATTTTAATTCACAGTCTACTTTTTACTTGTTTGAAGTGTTTCAGCAAACAACTAAGAACAGTTAGTGAATTTGGAAGCAAGTTTACTGCAGGAAAACTCCGGTCTCTAAAATGCTGATATAATTTGTCTATGATGAGAAAAAAATTTTAAATGCAATCAAACTTGTTAAATAGCTAGTGTTAGAAGGTATAACTGACCCAAACCAAAATAATTGTATTTTGTAGGCATTAGCTAACATTTAATAGACTGTCTTCCGTAAACTCATTCACCAAAGCAATTAACTCATTAACTTGGAAATACTGTTTTTAGTTTCAGGAAGTTCTACCAGAAGTTTTACTAATTTCACAGTATACATATTGAAGTTATTGTATAGGTAACAAGGTCAGCTCTAAATATCTATATTAAAATAGTTTAAGCTAATTGTAATCCCACTTCCATGATGTGGTTTGACCAAAGACTTATATAAGTACTTAAGCAGATTCACAGCTATATCTTTTGAGGAAAAGTAGACTCTATTTGGTGGTATCATTGTTGACATTTCCATGCAAAAACGCAAAGCTATAGCTTGCAAATAGTTAAATTAAAGTCTTATATTTTCACAACAGAATGACAACTCTTCCAGTCAAAGGGTATCTATTTGGAAATGGAGATGGAAAATAACAGTTATTATCAATAGTATTAATACTCCTAGTTCTGACAATTATGGATAATACATGAAAAATGTAGTGATTCCTAGCTGTATGACCATAAGCAAGTTTCTTCTCTGTGCCTTACTTTTCTTATCTACAAAATTACAGTAAGAGTACCAATCTCATAGGGTTATAAGAATTAATAAGCAGATACATATAACTACATGAGTACATAAAACTACCTGAGTACACATTACTTTGTACAAGGAATTTTTCTGATAAGGAAATGAAAAGATGAATAACCTCAAACCTTAAGGAGAACCTACATGCTTGCAGTACATTGATTGATGGACCAAATTAATGACCTCCCTGTTTCTACCTTCCTCATAATATGACTTTGAAACTTCTCCAATCAAGAAGTAAAATTTATTTCCTTATCTTTTAAATCCAGGCTGGACTTGTCACTTGCTATAGCCAACAGAAAGTGGGAAAAATTAGTGTGTTTTTTGAGACCAGGCCTCTGCTCTCCCTTGGTTCCAGTCTTTGCCCTGAGAACATGCCTGCACCCTTCCACTGGATAACGAGATACATGCAGCCTAACTACCTACTATTGCTCTAGTTATGAGCAACCTAACTCCAGACATAAGAATGAGTTTATTCTGGAATAGCCAGGCTGCAGACAACTTACGAGCTTACTGCAGATGTATGCATAAATCAGCCATGATTAGCTAAACAGAGCCCAGATTAACAGCAAGCCCAGAAGAAATTGATTGCCCATACAGACTAAAAAGCAATAATGGTTTGCAAGTGGTATGCTTTGTATGAATAGCTAAGCAATGTAACATTCATTGCCAACTTAGTCTTAACCCTTAACTCAAGAACATGATTCTGATAGTAATCCCCCAAAAGTAGGGTCCATACTTGGTAAATGTACAATCTAAATAATTGCTTAGGGCTTGTGGAGGTGGAACTGTGTTTTCTTTGAATGCAACGCTATACAGACAATTAGAGACCACCAAAGCCAAATCCTGTTTTAAAAATACATTTTGTTTGGCTCGTAAACAAACAGTACTTTTAAAAGGGTTGGATTTGATTCCTTTTAGGAGGTATACATATTCTTCAGTATGCTGCATTCCTACCAACTCCTATTATTTTAATCAGCCCGATTTACACATGTTACTTGCCAGATCATATGGGTATTTTGAGTTGTAATGCTTGATTTTTACTGTAGGTTTTAGTACATCTCTAATTCGACATAGTAACAGAATTTCTAACCAGCACAATAAGGCATGAAAAAACAAATGCACACAGATTAAAAAGGAAAAAATAAAACTGGACTCATTTGTAGATGACATAATGATCTGCATAGAAAATAGCAATAAATCAATGAAAATAACTTCCAGAACTATTAAATGAGTTTAGCAAGTTTAGCAAGGGTATAAAACCAACATTAAAAATCAATTACATTTCTACATACTAACAATAAACAGGGAAACTGACGTTTTAAAAACTGTCATTTACAAGTGCTCAAAAAATATTTATATATAAATATAACAGAACTTGAAAAGAATCATAGGCTGAAAACTATAAAATGCTGATGAAAGAAACTAAAGAAAACCTAAGTAAGTGGAGACGATGTACAAATTATGTTCATGGATTACAAGACAGTAAAAATGGCAGTTCTTCCCAAATTGATCTGTAAGTTTAACATAATTTCTATCCAAATCTTGGCAAGATACTTCATATAAATATCTTGTATAAACAAGTTTCTTTTAATGTTTACATGGAAAGGCAAAATAACTAGACTAGCTAATACAATTTTAAAAAGAATAAAATGGGAGGAAACATTCCACCCAATACTGTATCTTACAATATAGCCACAGTAATCAAGACAGCACAGTACTGAGAGGTTAAATACATAAATCAATGGAACACAATAGAGAATGCAGAAATAGACCCACACATAGATGGATAGCTCATTTTTGACAAAGGTGCAAAGGAAGGATTGTGAGTGGAGGGAGGATTGTCTTTTCAACAAATGGTACTAAAGCGACTGACACCTACAGGCAAAAATAAACAAAAAACTCAAAAAATAATACAAGCTTCATATCTTATATAAAAATCAATGCATAATGGATCATAGGTTTGAACAAGTAAACCTAGAGCATAACCCTATAAAACTTTTAAAATAAAACACAGGAGAAAATCTGTGAGACCTATAACTAGGTAAAGAGTTCTGGCCAGACGGTGGCTTGCACCTGTAATCCCAGCACTTTGGGAGGCCAATGTGGGTGGATCACCGGAGGTCAGCCTTACCAATGTGGTGAAACGCCTCTACTAAAAAATTACAAAACTTAGCTGGGCATGGTGGCAGGTGCTTGTAATCCCTGCTACTCAGAAAGCTGAGGCAGGAAAATCACTTGAAGCTGGGAGGCAGAGGTTGCAGTGAGATGAGATTGTGCCATTACACTCCAGCCTGGGTGACAAAGTGAGACTGTCTCAAAAAAAAAAAAAAAAAAAGAGTTCTTAGATATGACACAAAAGGCACTATTGGCCAGGCATAGTGGCTCATGCCTATAATTCCAGCACTTTGGGAGGCCAAGACGGGTGGATCACAAGGTCAGGGAGACCAGCCTGGCCAATATGGTGAAATCTTGTCTCTACTAAAAACAAAAAAATGAGCTGGGCGTGGTGGTGGGCACCTGTAATCCCAGCTACTCAGGAGGCTGAAGCAGGAGAATCGCTTGAACCCAGGAGGTGGAGGTTGTTGTGGGCCCAGATCATGTCACTGCACTCCAGCCTGGGTGATAGAACAAGACTATGTCTCAAAAAAAAAAAAAAAAAAAAAAGATAAATTACACTCCATCTCAACTAAAACCTTTGCTCTATTAAAGACTCTGTTAAGAGGATGAAGAGACAAGTTACAGACTGAGAGAAAATATTTGCTAAACAAATGTGACAATGGACTTGTATCTTAAACACACAGGCACTCACTCCTTGCTTTGCACAGCAGTGGAACCATAAAAATGGCCATACAAGCTGAAACCACACAACACAATCTAAATCTTAGTGGGAAAAGTTATGATTATTCTATGGCCTTTAAAATTTTGTTAAAACTATTATTGGCAACAAATGTACAGGTAAATTTTTAAAGTAGTAAAACTAATATTTACTTAGTACACTTTAAAGCATTAGAAACTTTTAGAATTAAAGTGATTTATATCTTTGTAAAAAACATCAGTAATAGTTTAAGCAGGGTCTCCTCATGATAGAACTGAAAATAGAGCAAGCATTTTTTCTTTGCTTGGTGAACTGTCACATTCCTCTCAAAGTTTGGATCCACTTTTGATGTTTTACCTTTTACATTTTCAATGTCATGAGGTATCTCTAAGAATTCCTTAAATGTGAAGATGTATTTCACTTCTTTAGGACATCTTCCTTCTCTCATGTCAACAGTTTTGCTGTCACTAAATTTCTCTGGCTGCATGCATATGTAGAGTCTCTTGCCTGAATGGCAGCAGGATCAACATTCTCAGCCATTTCATCTAAAATTCCACAAACGGTTAATTCAAATTTCACTTCCAGTGCTGTAACTTTTTGTTTCAGTGCTGTACTTTCATCTCTGTGGCCAAGTCTTTCAATTATCCATTTTTGTAAAATGTCAAGTGGGTTTATTACTGGGAGACAAGGAAGCATTCGCTTTCTGTATTAATAAGAGATGTGCAATGGTCAGTCATGAACAGACTTTCAAAGAAGTGATTGGTCACTGATTGTATACACATTTGTTATACTGTGGTTTGTAGACTGAAGAAGTAGTACTGTATGCAATCACTCACAGTTAATATGTCACGATAACTTCAATTTCAACCATTTAAGCCATGGGAAGTGGGAGTCATGCATATTGGAACCGTGCAAAGTGAGGGCTGCCTATATAAATAACTCTCAAAACTCAACAGTAAATATATATATATATTGAATTACAAAGTGGGCAAAAAACATGAGCATACATTTTACCAAAGAGAATATATATTATGGATAGCAAATTAATACCTGAATATATGCTTGATATCTTTAGCTGCTAGGGACAAACTAAAACCATGATGCTATATCACCAAATACCCATTAGAACAAGTAAAAAACTTTCTTTTTAATCCTGACACTATTAAATGCTGGTGAGGATTTGGAGAAACTAGATCTCTCATATATAGCTATTAAGAATATACCAGTGGTACAGTCATTCTGGAAAACAATTTGGCAGTTTCTTTAAAAAAAAACATACAATACCATACAACCCAGCAACTGCATTTTGAGCTTTTATCTCAGCAAAATAAAAACTTATGCCTACAAATTCATGTGTGCATGAATGTTCATAGCATCTTTAGTTGACATAGTCAAAACCTAGAAACAACCCAAATGGCCTTCAGTGGGTGAATGGTTAAACAAACTGCAGTACATTCATATCATGGAAGACCACTCAGAAATAAAAAGGAACAACTACTGATACATGCATCAACTTGGATGGATCTTCAAGGGAATGACAGTGAGTGAAAAAAGCCCATCTCAAAGGTTACATCCTATATGATTTCTATTATATTCTCAAAATAACAAAATTACAGAGATGGAGAAGATTGGCTGGTTGTCAAGAGTTAGGAATGCGCTGATAACAAAAGGAGGAGGTTTGGTGCGACTGTGAGGTAGCACAAAGGATCTCCGTGTTGACGGCACAGTTCTGCATCTTGCTTGTAGCTGTGGTTACACAAATCTGCTCCTAATAAAACCATATATAACCACGCAGACACACACACACACACACACACACACACACACACACACACACACGTGAGGGAATGTGAAAAAAGTGAAATCTGAATAAGGTTTGTGGATTGTGCCAATGTGTTGGTTTGATATGATATGCCATGCTGTACTAGTTATGTAAGAGACTAACACTGAGAGTAACTAGGTGAAGGGGGATTTGGGGCTTCTCTGTCCTATTTTTGCAACTTATGGATCTATAATTATTTCAAAACTAAAAGTTTAAAAAAATGACCTCCAGGAGATTCCAAGATGGCGCCGTAGAAACAACTCAGGATCGCAGCTCTCAGTGAAGGCGCAGAGAGTGAGTCCTAGCCGCATTCTCAGACGAACCTTTGTTGCCCACAGAACGGGGAAATTCCCAGGTGTAGGAGAGACAAGGGACACCAGCGCAGCCGGTGTTTTGGCTTGCGCGGTCGGCACCCGGCACAAAACTCACTGGTCTGGGTGCCCTGTTAAACTGGCAATCTGAGATTTGGAAGGGCAGATTGACATGTCCATCTGATTAAATGGGACTTGGACAGTGAGCCAGACCAGGAGATTCCTGGGAAGCGTGATTTGAGCCGGTGCAGTGGGCAGCGGCACGGGAGATTGCACGAATCCCAGTGCCCTATCAGCAGGCTACTGGGGCACCAGTGAAAGAGTGAACCATTCAAATTGGGGAGAAAAACAGAGAGAGAGAGAGGACAGACTATGAGGCAGGGAGCCAGGTGATCGGGCTCGGCAGGTCCCACCCTCACTGGGACAAGCAGGGCGGCGATTGGAGGCGCTCGGGGTTGAGAGTTTTGCTGCAGGCATAGCTGAATCCAGGATGGTGCAGCCCGGTGAGAGAGGGGCGTCCGCCACTACGGACGCAATCCACCCCTACTGAGGTACACACCCAGTGCTGACGCAGCCTGCCATTGTAGAGGCAACCCGCCATAACAAAGAGACTCCGCCAGCAGGGTGGAGTGCACCACAGTAGAACAGAGCCCCGTGGCAGCAGGGCGGAGCCTCGGCAGGCAAATAGTGAATAGACTACCTCCTCGCCAGGCAGGACAGTGCAACAGATACTCATAAAGAAAGCTCCAACTCCCTGAGACAGAGCATCTGAGGGGAAAAAAAAGGGAGGGGCGTTTTATAAGTTCTGCTGCAGAAGACTGAAACACAGGTACCC
The DNA here is from genome assembly GCA_031835075.1 of Saguinus oedipus. Lineage (NCBI taxonomy): Eukaryota > Metazoa > Chordata > Mammalia > Primates > Cebidae > Saguinus > Saguinus oedipus. The sequence goes on from CM063190.1 coordinate 18,774,043, forward strand.
AACAACCCTGAATGAACAATGGAGCTCAGAGCTCAGCACTGGAGCTCCAATAAAGTATAGACCATCTCCTCAAGCAGCTCCCTGACCCCTGTATATCCAAAGAGTCACCTCAAAAAAGGACTAATCAGACTGACATTTAGCGGGCATCATTCTGGGACAAAGATAACAGAAGAAGAAACTGGTAGCATCCCTCACTGTTCCGCAGCTGCTACAGGTGTACCCCAGACAAGCAGGGCCTGGAGTGGACCTCAGCACTCGTACAGCAGCGGGGCTAGACCATTAGAAGGAAAACTAACTAACAGAAATACTTCATCATCAACAATCTGGGCGGCCACTCAGAGACCCAATTGAAAAATCAGCAACTACTAAGAAGACAGGTGGATAAATCCACAAAGATGGGAAGAAACCAGTGCAAAAAGGAGGAAAACACCCAAAACCAAAACACCTCACCCCCTACAAAGGACCAAAACTCCTCACCAGCAAGAACAAAGCTGGACGGAGAATGAGTGTAACAAAATGACGGAATCAGACTTCAGAAGGTGAGTAATGAGAAACTTCAGTGAGCTAAAAGAACATGTTCTAAATCAATGCAAAGAAACTAAGAACCTTGAAAAAAGATTCAAGGAAATGATAACAAGAATGGACAACTTAGAGAGGAATATGAATGAATTGAAGGAGCTGAAAAGCACCACACAAGAACTTTGCGAAGCATGCACAATTTTCAACAGCCGAATTGACCAAGCAGAAGAAAGAATATCAGAAGTCAAAGATCAAAATAAAACGAGAAACCAAGATCAGAGAAAAAAGCGCAAAAAGGAATGAACAAAATCTCCAAGAAATGTGGGACTATGTGAAGAGATCCAACCTACATTTGATAGGTGTACCAGAATGTGATGAAGAGAATGAATCCAAGCTGGAAAATACTCTTCAGGATATTATCCAGGAAAATTTCCCCAACCTAGCAAGGCAGGCCAATACTCAACTCCAGGAAATACAGAGAACACCACAAAGATACTCTGCAAGAAGAGCAACCCCAAGGCACATAATCGTCAGATTCACCAGCGTTGAAATGAAGGAGAAAAAACTAAGGGCAGCCGGAGAGAAAGGTCGGGTCACCCACAAAGGGAAGCCTATCAGACTCACAGCAGATCTCTCGGCAGAGACTCTACAAGCCAGAAGAGAGTGGGGGCCAATATTCAACATCCTTAAAGAAAAGAACTTTCAACCCAGAATTTCATATCCAGCCAAACTGAGCTTCATAAGTGAAGGAAAAATAAAATCCTTCACGAACAAGCAAGTACTCAGAGATTTTGTCACCACTAGGCCTCCTTTACAAGAGCTCCTGAAAGAGGCACTACACATAGAAAGAAACCAGCCATCCTAAAAGCATACCAAATGCCAAAGAGCATCAACAAAATGAAGAATCTACATGAACCAATGGGCAAAACAGCCAGCTAGCATCAAAATGGCAGTATCAAATACACACATAACAATATTAACCCTAAATGTAAATGGGCTAAATGCACCAATCAAAAGACACAGACTGGCAAATTGGATAAAAAACCAAAACCCATCAGTGTGCTGTATCCAGGAAACCCATCTCACATGCAAGGATACACAAAGGCTCAAAATAAAGGGATGGAGGAAGATTTACCAAGCAAATGGAGAGCAAAAAAAAGCAGGAGTTGCAATTCTCATCTCTGATAAAATACACTTTAAAGCAACAAAGATCAAAAGAGACAAAGAAGGTCATTACATAATGGTAAAAGGATTGATACAACAAGAAGAGCTAATGATCCTAAATATATATGGACCCAATGCAGGAGCATCCAGATATATAAGGCAAGTTCTTAATGACTTACAAAGAATCTTAGACTCCCACACAGTAATAGTGGGAGACTTTAACACTCCACTGTCAATATCAGATCAACCAGACAGAAAATTAACAAGGATATCCAGGACTTGAACTCAGACCTGGAACAAGCAAACCTGATAGACATTTACAGAACTCTCCACCCCAAATCCACAGAATATACATTCTTCTCAGCACCACATCACACCTATTCCAAAATTGACCACATAATTGGAAGTAAAGCACTCCTCAGCAAATGCAAAACAACTGACATAATAACAAACAGTCTCTCAGACCACAGTGCAAAAGTTAGAACTCAGAATTCAGAAACTAACTCAGAACCGCACAGCTTCATGGAAACTGAACAACTGGCTCTTGAATGTTGATTGGATAAACAATGAAATGAAGGCAGAAATAAAGAAGTTATTCGAAACCAATGAGAACAAAGACACAACATACCAGAATCTCTGGGACACATTTAAAGCAGTCTGTAGAGGAAAACATATAGCAATAAGTGCCCATATGAGAAGAGTGGAGAGATCCAAAATTGACAACCTATCATCAAAATTGAAAGAGCTAGAGGAGCAAGATCAAAAAAGCTCAAAACCTAGCCGAAGACAAGAAATAACTAAGATCAGAGCAGATATCTTATCTTCATGAATAACCCTTCAAAAAAATCAATAAATCCAAGAGCTGGTTTTTCAAAAAGATCAACAAAATAGACCACTACCCAGACTGATAAAAAAGAAAAGAGAGAACAACCAAATAGATGCAATAAAAAACGATAAAGGGGAAATCACCACAGATTCCACAGAAATTCAAACCATCATCAGAGAATACTACAAACAACTCTATGCACATGAACTAGTAAACCAGGAGGAAATGGATACATTCCTGGACACCTGTGTCCTCCCAAGCCTAAACCAGGAGGAAGCCAAAACTATGAATAGACCAATAACAAGGTCTGAAGTTGAGGCAGCAATTAAGAGCCTACCACACAAAAAAAGCCCAGGTCCAGATGGGTTCACAGCTGAATTCTACCAGACACACAAAGAGGATCTGGTACCATTCCTTCTGAAACTATTCCAAATAATTCAAAAAGAGGGAACCCTTCCCAAATCATTTTATGAGACCAACATCATCCTGATACCAAAACCCAGCAGAGACTCAACAAGAAAAGAAAACGTCAGGCCATTATCAATGATGAACATAGATGCAAAAATCCTCAATAAAATACTGGCAAACTGATTGCAACAGCACATTAAAGAACTTATCCATCATGATCAAGTAGGATTCATCCCGGGGATGCAAGGCTGGTTCAACATATGCAAGTCTATAAACATAATTCACCACATAAACAGAAGCAAAAACAAAAATCACACGATTATCTCAGTTGATGCAGAGAAGGCATTTGACAAAATTCAACAGCCCTTTATGCTAAAAACCCTCAATAAACTTGGTATTGATGGAACATATCTCAAAGTAATAAAAGCTATTTACGACAAACCAACAGCCAATATCATACTTAATGGGCAAAAACTGTAAGCATTCCCTTTGAAATCTGGCACTAGACAAGGATGCCCTCTCTCACCACTCCTATTAAACATAGTACTGGAAGTTCTAGCCGGAGCAATCAGGCAAGAAAAAGAAATAAAGGGTATTCAAATAGGAAAGGTGGAAGCCAAATTGTCTCTATTCGCAGATGACATGATAGTATACCTAGAAGACCCCATCACCTCAGCCCAAAAACTCCTGAAACTGATAAGCAACTTCAGCAAAGTCTCAGGATATAAAATCAATGTGCAAAAATCACAAGCATTCCTATACACCAATAACAGACTTAAAGAGAACCAAGTCAAGAACAAACTGCCATTCACAATTGCTACAAAGAAAATAAAATACCTAGGAATACAACTCACAAGGAACGTAAGGGACCTCTTCAAGGAAAACTACAAACCACTGCTCAACGAAATAAGAGAGGACACAAACAGATGGAGAAACATTCCATGTTCGTGGTTAGGAATAATCAATATCGTGAAAATAGCTATACTGCCCAAAGTAATTTACACAATCAATGCTATCCCTATCAAACTACCATTGAATTTCTTCACAGACCTGGAAAAAACCACCATGAACTTCATATGGAACCAAAAGAGAGCCCGCATAGCCAAGCCAATTCTAAGCAAAAAGAACACAGCAGGAGGCATCACACTACCAGACTTCAAACTATACTACAAGGCTACAGTAATCAAAACAGCATGGTACTGGTACCAAAACAGAGATATAGACCAATGGAACAGAACAGAGGCATCGGAGGCAACACAACATATCTACAACCATATAATCTTTGATAAACCAGACAAAAACAAGCAATGGGGAAAGGATTCCCTGTTTAATAAATGGTGTTGGGAAAACTGGCTAGCCATGTGCAGAAAGCAGAAACTGGACCCCTTCCTGACACCTTACACTAAAATTAACTCCAGATGGATTAAAGATTTAAACATAAGACCTGGCACCATAAAAACCCTAGAAGAAAATCTAGGCAAAACCATTCAGGACATAGGAGTAGGCAAGGACTTCATGACCAAAACACCAAAAGCATTGGCAACAAAGCCAAAATAGACAAATGGGACCTAATCAAACTCCACAGCTTCTGCACGGCAAAAGAAACAGTCACTAGAGTGAATCAGCAACCATCAAAATGGGAAAAAAATCTTTGCAGTTTACCCATCTGACAAAGGGCTGATATCCAGAATTTACAAAGAACTCAAACAGATTTACAGGAAAAAAACAAACAAGCCCATTCAAAAATGGGCAAAGGATATGAACAGACACTTTACAAAAGAAGACATACATGAGGCCAACAAACACATGAAAAAAATGCTCATCATCACTGGTCATTAGAGAGATGCAAATCAAAACCACATTGAGATACCATCTCACGCCAGTTAGAATGGCGATCATTAAAAAATCTGGAGACAACAGATGCTGGAGAGGATGTGGAGAAATAGGAACACTCTTACACTGTTGGTGGGAGTGTAAATTAGTTCAACCATTGTGGAAGACAGTGTGGCGATTCCTCAAGGACCTAGAAATAGAAATTCCATTTGACCCAGCAATCCCTTTACTGGGTATATATATCCAAAGGACTATAAATCGTTCTACTATAAGGACACATGCACACGAATGTTCATTGCAGCACTGCTTACAATAGCAAAGACCCGGAACCAATCCAAATGCCCATCGATGATAGACTGGACTGGGAAAATGTGGCACATATACACCATGGAATATTATGCAGCAATAAAAAACGATGAGTTTTTGTCCTTTGTAAGGACATGGATGAATCTGGAGAACATCATTCTCAGCAAACTGACACAAGAACAGAAAAGGAAATACCACATATTCTCACTCATAGGTGGGTGAGAAAAATGAGAACGCATGGACATAGGGAGGGGGTCTACTACACACTGGGGTCTACTGGGGGGAATGGGGGAGGGACAGTGGCGGGGGGGAGCTGGGGAGGGATAGCCTGGGGAGAAATGCCAAGTGTGGGTGAAGGGGAGGAAGGCAGCAAAACACACTGCCATGTGTGTACCTATGCAACTATCTTGCACGTTCTGCACATGTACCCCAAAACCTAAAATGCAATAAAAATTTAAAATTAAAAAAAAAAAAAGACCTCCAAACCAGTGGTGTCACTTTTAGGAATTTATCTAGGATACACCCATACATATGTACAAATTAGTACTCACATGAATGTTCACTGCAACCCTGTTTATAATGGCAAAAAGACTGTACTCAACCCAGACTCTCTTCAGTGTTGGCACAGCCATAGGTTGATGAAGTATGCAGCCAGTTAAAAGGAACAAGACAGTTAGTATATAATGAATGTTTACCTCAAATGAAAACAAATTTTTAAGAAGACAGGAAAAAAGATACACTATTAAGAGGACAAAGTAAGATACAGAAGAATACTTATATTTGTGTTAAGAGAGGGAAAGAAAGAGGTATTTACACATCAGCTCATTATCTACAGAACAGGGCTGGAAAGGTCCTGGGAATCTGGATATAGTAATTACCTCCAGAAAGAGAAACTGGGTGCCCTTTACATTTTGTAGCACATGAATAAATCAATATTTATTAATCTAAAGATTCCCACTACCATCACCCTGGTTTCATAATCAGGCCAATCACCAAGACTATCAAATCTCTCTCTCTCTCACTCTGGTTTCCACAGGATTACTTCGCTACAATGCTGTTTTCCCCTTTATGCTCCTCCTGACACTGTATATATTAACATAAACCACAATTCTAACACGTCACCCTTCGTGTTGGAATATACCATCTATGACATAGTTTATTTACCACTCTGAAAGAAATCTCTCATGAGCAGCATACCCCATACATCAGTCTGCATCCAGTTACTGAGATCCTGCACATGCCAGTATTTCAAATACAGAAAATTAAATATAAAAAATTGTTAATAAAAGATGGCTTACTAAAAGTGATAAAGAGTATTCTAATGGGTACAGATATAACAATGGGAGAAAGAGTACTAAGAACTATGAGTCATCCCCCAAGCACCATTCCAGGGCTGAGATTCAGAACTCACTGGAGAGGGCATGGTTGCCACAGGAAGTTGGGCTGTAAATGGAAGAAATTTACCACAAGGAAAAGTCCGGAGCTGATTGAAGAATCACTGGAGGTTCTGGGTAGGCCAAAGGTGTTCTGTAGGGACATTTTATCAGCAGAGAAACTTGAAGGAAGGTGTGGGCTAAGACTAATCCATGAAGGTCATTGAGGTGAGACTGACCTTCTACAGGTCAATCTGCTGGCAGCCAATCAAATAATGGCACACCAGAACTAGAAAGAGAAGCTTACTGTGTCCCTCCAACGACAACACCTAATACTGAGCCTGCTGGCAGAGGAGAAACCTATACAAAGGTCCAGTTTCATCTTGCAAAGCAAGGTGGCCCTTAGCGCTCAGAGATGACAAACTGATAACCGGTACACCTCACAATTTTGAAGTAAAATGAATTACAGTGTGGTGAGTGAGTGCTATAACTTAATGATGTGCCGATGTTATCAAAGTATGGAAGGGAGAAAATGTGATTTTTTTTAGTTACTCCTTACTAGATATGGTATAATTTTTTAGTCTTCCATATATATTTTTGTATGTGTGTTCATTTCTTCAGAGACAATCCGAGATCATCCCCATACAGGTAGATTTCAAGGTTTTTTAGTATGTCTGTGGAAAATTATTTGATTTGCATAAATCAATGAGAGCATGGATAACACTAATGTAAACACACTGTTGTTCAATTCGTTTTAAGAGCATTAATTCTGGTCTTTTTTTTTTTCTCATGTGGGATAATACTAACAATGGCAAATACTTTATGCTGTTCATAAAGAATCACAAAAACACACACATGTTATTTGATATGCACAAACTAAGGTAGACTTCACAGATGTGAATTTCGGCCAAGTCATAAAGCGTAAAAATACATTCCAGGCAGGAAAGAAACGTTTACTGAGGTATGCAGTTGTAAAAAGGAATGACATGTTGAGAGGCTGCAAAACAGTGTATGTGGTGCTCACGTCTCTGGGAGGGAAGCATTAGCTGAGTGAGGCTGAAAGGTAATTAGGCCGTGGGTTTTCTGAATTTTGCACATGTAGATCCCTAGGCTATAACCCACAAAAGTTTGGGGCAGGGACCAAGGAATCTGCATTTTAATCACACAACTTCCTACAATTGGATGCTAATGCTCATGACCCACATATGATAAATACTGTCTAAAAACATTTTTACTTAGTGCTATAGGTCTCCAAAGTAGGGCATATACACCTCAGGGACCATGCATGATAATTCAGTGGGGTGCTAGAAGAAGATACAAAAATATGTATTTGTATTTAAATTAAACTTTATTAATAGTTAATATATGGGTACAGATGCCTTCATTTGATCTGTATATAATGTGAGGGAAGGACAAGACCCGACAGTGAAGTCCTCTTTCCCTCATCAGCACACCATGACAGAGAACAGTTTACAGACACTGCACAAATGAAAAAGTGGCACAAAGATTTCTAAAAAGAAATCAATAGATTAAAAGATAACAGTAATAATGCAAGCATAAGGGAACAAGGAAATGGCAGTGAACCCTTCTCCTAAATCTAAACTAACTCTGTGCCAAATTACAAGGATAAAAGCTATGAAATCAGATGACCAGAAGTCTGTGAATACTTTTAGAAAAGTTTGTGCTATAAGAACATTTTGAAACATCTTGAATATTAAAAATACTGTATTTTGTGCTTTTGTGGATGAAAACATATTACCTACCAAAACTTTTGTATCTTCACAATATAACAACTTACAAATAATTTCCTGACCTATTTAAAAATCTCCAAAACCTCAACAGAAGTTGCTTTAAAAAATATTCCAGTGTTTCAGTGGGTTATAGAAAGAGATTTGTTAAAAATACGTAAGTTCTGACTAGTTGCAAGAACAAATGTTGTTCATCTTCCATGAAGGCAAACGTTTGTTCTCACCGGGGTTGAGAAATTGAGAATGCTTTGATTCACTCTACTCCTCTGGCTCAGCCATCACTTCTACATTTTGCTGAGACACTTACTTTATCAGTACTAAGACTGATAGTTACTGGTGTGAGATCTTTCCATGTATTGTCTTTTCTACTTGAAGATTGCTTAACACTTGGTGTTATAAACAATCAATTACTATATCAAATAATACAGGTCTTTGTTACAATTTGTTGCTTGTTTGAAGTTCTTATTTACCTTATGGGAAGCAATACACATAGAGACGTACCATTTGGATCAATGCATATTCTCAAGATGATCTTCCCTGTAAAAGGGATTCTTGGTGGCTGTCTTCTCTAAAGTCTAGATAGGTAATTTTCTTTTTCCTTTGTAAATTCTTTTTATCCTGAAATTTAAGAATTTTAGTATCTTCTCCTACATGTGTAACAGCATCTCAGACTCAACATTCCAAAACTAAATTGATTCCAGCTGCTACCATTGCAAACTCTGATTTATACAATCTTTCCTATCATAGTATAAACAGAAACTCCATCCTTTCAGTTATTTAGGCAAAAAAAAAAAAAGGTTTTATTTATATCTCACACACTGTATCCTATCCATCTACTTTCAAAATATTTACAGAATCTCACCATTTGTTTTCCTCCACTGATACCACACTGGTCCAAGCCTGTATCATTTCTTGTATTATTGCAATATCCAATAATCTGGTCTCCTGGCTTCTGCCTCTGCTACCAACAGACAGTCTGTATTCTTCAACAAGGTTGAGCCAATTATTCTCCGATCACATATCACTATTCTGCTTAAAACTCCTCAAATGGCTTCCCATATTTATCAGTAAATTGAAGTCAAAGGCTTACATTCATCTGTAAGGCTCTGTAATCTTGTTCCCTGCTGCCTCTGCCCTCAGCTCTCACTATCCTGGCTCCCTCCCCATTAGCCAAGTGCACTCCTTGACAGTCCTTGAAATGGCAGGTATGTTTGGCTTGTCTCAGGGTTTTTAAACTCCCCGTTCCCTATCTGGAGTGCATCCCCCACATATTTACTACACTAGATCCTTCACTTCAAATTCTTGCTCAAATGTCTCACCTGAGGTTTCTCTGACCATTCATATAAAATAGTAAATCCACTACCTTATCCAAACATAACCTAGTCATCCTACTATGCTTGTTTTTTCTCTATTACTTATTTCCGCCTGAGACACATTTATTCATTTACTTCTTTCCACCCAATGAGGGAACTACCATTGCTTTCTTTACCCTGTATTCCCAGCAACTCAACTAGTACTTGTCACTGCAGGAAGTAACAATAAATATCTGAATGAAGTTATCTGCCCAGGTGTGTCCCCACCCCCGCCACCCTGTTGCTTGGAACCTATTAGAGAGCCCTTTCGAACTTGTTATATCTCCCTGCAGTATTAAGTAATTGTGCCCTCCTATATCTTGCTTCCCTTTTTCTCCTTGTGGTTCTTCACTTACTCACATTAAATACTTTAAACTTCTCTTCTAGGCATTTTCATTTTTGAAATCTCCATGTCTTTGGGTTTTTACTTTCCCAGAAATAACTACTACATGATATTGCAGGCCACTAATTTAGTACCCAAGAGTGGCCATGCCTCTCTTTTTGTACCACATTTTAATGTGGTTTAATTGCTAGAAAATTTATTTATACTGAATTTTCTCAGGTGCTTTTTCAAAATTAAAATTGTCAGCCATCTCCACCAGCAATTCTTTTTTACCATCCATTTCTTCTGTCCTCCTGCTTTCTGTAGATACTATTTTCTTTAGGTTTCCTTATTTTTTGTCCACTCACTCCTCCTTTGGCATAAATCAAACTGTGGGACACTCTGAGTGGAAACAAACTTGTGAGCAAGAGAAGGCAGTTCTCTTCTTTAGGCTGATTATCTCCTAACCAGCAAGTTGCCACTCCTCATCACAGATGACAGGAAGAAAATCTCTTCCAATCTTTTTTTTTTCTTCTATTTACTTGCCCTCCCACAGCCTCATGGGGAGATGTGGAATTGAGCCCACCACGCAGCAACCAAGCAGGTCCTCCGAAGCTAGTCTTCCTAGTACCATACACATGACCTGCGACGCTTTTCCTCTAAATCCATGTATCTTTGAAAGTGAGGCTCTTTCAGTTCAGATCCTTGCTGAAGGCTTCCTAACTGCCAGTCTACAGACCTTCATCTGGATTAGAGGAATAAACTCAAAGACAAGCTCTCCTTTCCAAAATTCTGTACAATCAAGGGACTGTATACACTCTTTTTTGCCCAAAGGCTCCAGGCTCAAAGCAGCTGCTCTATTCAAGAGAGGGTAGTTGCCAAATGGAAACAAAGATTGAGGGGAGGGAATTTAAGATACATAATCAAGCCATCTCCCTAGAACCTATTTAAAACGAAAGGTGTAACTAAAGAGGGTGGAAAAAAAAATAAGTACAGGGTGACAAGATGAAAATATAAGAAAGAGAGGAAACAGTCACAGTGCAAAACATGACAGACTAGGAGACGTGTAGGAGAAAATACCTATGAATGGACAAGTCCCTGATGGGTGACAGGGTGTTTAAAACACCAGAACAGGAGGAAATAAGGAAAAGATTATGTCAGGCATATAGGTTTGTGAGATATAGTGTTAAGAAGTCCATGGCTTCTGTTTGAGTAAAAGGTGAGGTCACTTCTGGGTGAAGACAGTGTAAAGCTGGATAACAGCTGGATCATAACTAAGGAACCAGCAAGGGAGTGAGAAGGAAAAATTCAAAATCAATTGCTAAAAAAGAAAAGATAAACAACTTCATGCTAATATGGAAATGGATTCGGTAAGATTTAGATAAAGTTCAGAATAGCATCTAACCACCATGTAGTTCATTTCCTACATCACTGTCGGAAAAGAAAATTCACAATGTCCTAAGAATTCTCCTCCAAAACCCAGAACAAAGCAAACTGAGGAAATCAGCAGCCCACAGAAAAGTCAAAGAAGAATCCTCAAAAATGAAAATCTTTTCCTCCCAGAAAATCTCCAGGGATTCCTTTTAGCCAGCAGCCCAACACTGAGAACCACTCAGGATGTTCCCTTATCTTAGGAATTGGCTGCACATAGAACTGGGGGAAGTGAGCCCAACGCTGGCACTTAATGAAACCTGAGGGCAGAGCTCAGATTTTCCAACAAAGGTGTTACCCTCTTTCAGTATCATTAAGCTATAGAAGTAGCAAAGAATACAAGAACTAGCCTCACATGAAAGCAAACTTAGAAAACAAGATTCAGAGAGGGTGGGAAGGCTGTCAAGTCTTGGTAAAAGCCCTCATAATCTGGGCTGATGGAACAAGCACATAATAATTCTTCTTTAACAATTTGGATGTTGGAGAAAGGCACTGAAATGATCCATACCTTTAACATTTTATTAGTTCATCTTTAAACAGATTTTCATCTTTAAATATCTAACCAGTTTTTAAAGCATGGATCCTGTAAAGCTAGTGCCAACAGTTACCTTCTCCTTGTTGCCCTCTTTTCTTCTCACTCCTATGCCTGTCATTCTCATTTCAACACTTACATGAATTGCAGCCCCACAGATCCTTGACTCATTTTAAAGAGTTATGTCCCTCTCTGTTACTTCCAAGGTCTTGACTTTTTCTCATCAATATCGCATCACCGCTGAAGTCCTGACTTCACACATCCCATCCTCTGACCACCACCTCCCATCTTTCACTTCATTGCTGTTATCAGTTCACAGCACCACTTTCTCATCATTCACCACCTCCCTCTTTATCATGTATGTTTCAGTACTACAATCATCACCTGGAAAATATCTTCAAGTCCCTGGCTTGCTTCTACTTCCATCTAAATGGCTTAAAAATCTAACTGCAATTCTCATCTTTTTTTTTTTTTTTTTGAGATGGAGTGTCACTCTTGTTGCCCAGGCTGGAGTGCAATGGTGTGCGATCTTGGCTCACAGCAACCTCTGCCACCGGGTTGAAGCGATTCTCCTGCCTCAGCCTTCCAAGTAGCTGGGATTACAGGCATGCACCACCACACCTGGCTAATTTTGTGTTTTTAGTAGAGATGAGGTTTCTCCATGTTGGTCAGGCTGGTCTTGAACCGCCGACCTCAGGTGATCCGCCTGCCTCAGCCTCCCAAAGTGCTGGGATCACAGGCGTGAGCCACCACACCTGGCCCTGACAATTCTCTATACCTGAAATCAAGCAGCTACATGTCACAGGAGAAAAAAAAAATCACACTAGGTTTGCCTAGCTTTAAATTCAAGACAACCCCAAAACCATACAATGCTGTCCAAATTAGTATTTTCCTATTAAGCTGAAGTTTTCTCCTCCTCAAATTCCCACATCAAACTGCTTTAACCTCAAACTACTCTAATGCATCTCAATTCATTTCAACATCAGTGACCCTTACACTTCCTTTCTCTCCTCAGTAGTACGTTACGGAATAAAAATACATTATCTAAAAATACAAATACTATAAACATTAGTGATGCTCAATTGTGCTAAAACAACGGAATGAGCCACAAGGAAGTTCACTTGATCTCCCCCAACCATGAACATACACTGACTCAATAAACACTTTCAAACTATTCCACTTTAAAGAAAAACATTTATATTATTTGTCAATTTTAAAAGAGATAAATAGATGACCATTTAGAGTATTAACACTGTAAACTCCATGAAGGCAGTTCTGTGAGTATACATTACCATATTTTATCAAAGTGAGTATGCTGTATAACCCAATGTTTTCACCTGTAATTTGTTGGCAAAATAATCACAGTCCAATAAAATATCCAAATGTAATAAAAAATATCTCTCAAATGTCTTCTGCTTCACTGTAGTCTCAGCTCTATTTACATTAGTTATGTAATAGAAATCCGCATTCTCTAGATGAGGGTGAATCATAAACTATAAATAATTCTGTGTCAAAGGATCCACACAAGTAATTATGAGACAGCTTCAACAATAAAGCCTTCTTCAGAGCTACTTATAATGTTTTCTAGGGTCATTTAAGAAAATGAAGAGGAAAAATTCTTCCAAGTCACCATAAATGCTGATCATTACATGATTAAATATAAAAGTACTCTTAAAAATGAGAGAAAAAAATGCTTATCTGGCAATGTGCTGTTATTTATATACTAGCACCTTTGAGCCTTAAAAAAAATTCAACAGCATTTACAATGCATGCTATATCTATTTTAGCTATGCCAATGCTCAACAAAAAGCAGATAATCAAAGGAACAGAATAGCAGAATAAAATACATATTTAGTGGGCACTTATGAATTGAACAAAAATTAAGTTTGAATAGAAGCCCATTATACTCATCATTAAAGAAATTTTGTTGCAGAAGATTCACAATTATTGGTACCACGGACATGATGATGCTGTTAATGCTCTGATTATATGAGTACAGTTTGTTTTCAAACTATAAAATGTTAAAATCAAAATGCTCAAACTGTAAAGGTAATGTAATTTACCAGGACACACTCTTAATTCTATTACAGTAACAACATGGAAAATTTGACCATAATCAAACTGTAAGTTAAGCAGGGCATGAAGCTGGCTACCATTATGAACTATGATTGTATATATTATTTAACTCATTAACAGAAACAGTAAATGGCTTTAATTCATTAGTTTTCAAAGTGAATATTTATTCATTTATTCCTCAGAAAAATACTATGCCTGACAAATCTCAATAATCTTTTCATGTAAAGATAACGTTCCTGTCCACAATACAGCTTCTAACTTCTTGGTATAAATATTTCTGGGGGATTGAGGACAAAGGAAGAGTGGAAATGTCCCCAGCGCTCTTAACATAAAGTATGGCAACATGTTAATTTTATTGACAATTAAACCTAAAATTTAAAAGCCCCCAAACCAAACTGGAATCGAATGAGTAGAACAGGCCAGGCATGGTGGCTCACACCTCTAACCCCAGCATTTGGGAGGCCAAAGCAGGCAGATCACCTGCGGTCAGGAGTTCGAGACCAGCCTGGCAAACATGGTGAAATTCTGTCTCCAATAAAAATACAAAACTTAAGTGGGCCACCAAAAATAGAAAGCTTAAATGGGTGTGGCAGTGTGCACCTGTAATCCCAGCTACTTGGGAGGCTGAGGCAGGAGAACTATCTGAACCCAGGAGGTGAAGCCTGAAGTGAGCTGAAATCTACCACTGCGCTCCAGCCTGGGCAACAGAGTAAGACTCCATCTCAAAAACAAACAATAAAAACAAAAAGAATGAGGAGAACATTTTATCACTTCACTTGGCACCCAAAACTTAAAGTCTAATCAAGAACCACTTTGAGAAACAGCTCCAACTGGTAGATAAAAATCACTTATAGTGCTTACTCCATGTACATGAACTGCATCACTTACTAACCACTGTAATCAAACTTAGAGGTTAAACAGCTTTCAGTAAATTTAAAGTGGACAGAAATGGGGAATTCAATGGCAAACAAAATCCTTGGACAGATCATTTGCTTAAATTTGACACAGCATCAACCTCACTTTCTGAATTTTGGCAATAAAAGTAGTTTTATTTCATTAGCTTTACTCATATAAAATGCTTACGCTTTTCAGTAAATGGCACATATTTATAACTTCCAAGATGCCTTTATAAAGACTGCCTAAAATAATACACAGAATCCCAAAACACATAAAAATTCTCCAAGTATTATCTATTATGTACTTACTAAATGTATATCTTTATACATCTATTATACATTTTCCATCAGTTATTATCCCAACAGATATCAACAATGCTGTAATCAACATACTTCCAAATGTGGGAACAATATGCCAGAACACAAAGGACATGGCACTTCAAAATTCCTACTCGAATTCTTAAGTCAACTTCAGTCATTTCTCCACTTTTTATTTGTAAAGTTAATACACTATCATTAGAATAGCTGGGTGACTCTCAAACACAAGTGAATAAATAGTAGAAATTCAGTTAAATAATATTAAGGCTAATGGAATTAAATTTTCATGTTGTACTTTAAAAAAAAAAAAACAAAAAAAACAGCAGCTGCCAACTTTTCAGTTGAGAACAAATTTCCATAGTTCTTATTTTATAAATTACTTCTCAGCATTCTATATGGACTTTAACCAGACAAGCCAATAATTTATTAAGATTCTTTTTTTTAAAAAAAGTATGTGTATATGCAGGGCTTTAATAAACTTCCAAAAAAATTAAAAATAAAAAATTTAAAAAGACTTCTCTATCTTACTCATAATTTTGTACTTAAGCAATTTCAAAACACAAAGTTTAAAGCTACTTCCTAGGGCATTAATTTGACCAGCTTTTGTAACTGTTGTATTTGTAGTATTATAAAATACACTGCTAGTCTAAAAAACTTTATATACTTTAGTGCAACAAATATTCTTCCCCCCACACAAAAAAAAAAGAACAATGTAATAACTTTAATTTTTGTTAGCAGTCACAAAAATTTTTATTTAGGAAAAATATTCCCTTCAATATTTATTGGATAATGAATCTTAGTTAAATGAATAGTTTACTTTTACTTTTCTGAGCAGACCAATTCAAAAGTATGCTACTTTCCTTTCATAAGCAAGCTGTTTTTGTCTCATTCTGCATGGCAGATCAAAAATTAACATTTCTTTCTGCCTTAAAAATTAGGAGATTTTCCTCATTATGAATTAGTTGTTTCCATAGGGATTACTGTTGTGCTGCTAAAAACAAAAAGTTAGTAAAGGTTATGGACACATGGAGAAAAAAACAAGCTATAATACTAGTTAATAATGAAATACATTAAGCATTATTTAAATATTAAACAGTAAAATACTCCTATATTAATAAATAATTAAAAATTGCATTTGTCAATGGGAATATAGGCCAACACCACCAATAACAGGGATAGTCTAGTGCAAAGGGTGGCCACGAAACAACAACAACAAAACAAAAACCACACACACATACAGAAAAGAAGGAATAGGAAACACATTTAATACTGGTATTGTTTCCAATAACAAATTAAACCAGTGATTCTGAATCCTTCCTGCACACTCAAATTACCTGCAGAACTTCTAAAAACAATACTGATGATCAGGTCTCAAATTACATAAAAATGGGAATGAAATTCAGGCATGGGTTTTTTTTTTTTTTAAACTCTCCAAATGATTCTAACATGAAGTCAGGGTTGAGAGCAACTGACTGAAACCTACATATTTCTTACCGTTCCCTGACTGAGAAGAATGTCCTATAAATGTAGAAATAGAACTTCCCTTTACAGATTGGGCATACAAGGGTATCTCCAGTTAGAAGTAACTTATGGGTAAGTTATTTATACTTCATTTCCATTAAAGTATCTACTTATACCTCTCCTCATTCCCTGTAATTCTGTATTCTCAAACTCCAAAACCAAGTAAAGTCAAACTACATTTTTGTAATAAATTTGTTACACTGAAAATACATTACTCATTCATGCATATAAGTATTTACTGAATGCCTACTATGTGCAAGGCACTGTGTTAAGTACTGTTATAGGACCATGTCATGGGAGAATGAATAGGGATTAGCTGAAAATTTTTGTTTTTTAGAATAAATGGCTAAAAAACAATGGAATGAAATTAATTCCATGGACCTAAATAAGAAACTAAATTGTCGAAGAGAAAAAAAGCAGTGCTTATACTAAGGATCTGATTTTCAGATAGATGATCGTCACATATTTGTCCTTTTCCTAATGTTCCTCTACAGTTTTTCCATAAGCCTTTGAATATACATAAGGCAAATTCAAAATAGAAAAATAAACCTCATTCAAAGTAGATGTTCCTAATTTTAACCATATTCTGTATCAAGTAAAGTTCATTAATAAGTACAAATACCAAAAATCTTTAAGGGAAGGTAGTTCATATCGACTTGTAGTAGTCTTGACAAGTAATCTTACATACAAATATCACAGATTCTGGTCCTTAACTATTTCATCATGAAGAAAGTTTACACAACACGTAATTTATTCTGGAAACAGATCTATATGCTAAGAAAGCCTAATGTGAACAAATTTGAGTTTTATCTTTAAGGAAAGAAGACACTAAAAAGGGAGGAAAATGGGTAGAATCTATTCAAACCTTGTAAGTATGCTAAAATCTAGTAACTTAAAATGTCAACTGTTCTCTTCTGAACAGCCTTGTAGATACCATGTAAATAAATATCTTTTCTAGTTACTAGTGGTATGAACTTTGTGATTACTTAAAAAATAAATAATTTCTTCTCATTTTTGTGACAGTGTTAAATTTCATAAAGAATCTAGATAATCTAATGTCAGCTTAACACCTATGAAAGGGCTAAATGTTTACCAACAAACAATATGTTAACCTAGGAAAAAACTGCTGGGAATAACAATGAAGAAAAAAATGACCTAAGACTGTGATCAGCAAAAATTCTGATGGCAAAAACAATTTGGGAAAGTAAAGCTTTCTAGTTGCTTTTAAGTAAAAAGAGCGAAATCAGGATTCAAGGAAAATGGTCAGTTGTACCTTGGATGCAACATTTTGTCTAAAGTAGAGAAATAGTAAAATATTTTACTACGTTAAAATATAGGTTTTATACTTTATACCATATTTAATACACACACAAAAATACCAGTGTTTTTCTCTTGTTTCTTTTCAATTAAGCAAATGTGTTCTTTGGTGTCTAGGAGTTTATCAATATTTAGGGATAATGGAAGATAAGAACTCCAAGACTGATAAGCCTAAACCTAAAACAGAAGACTCAAAATCCTATACCATAAAAATTAGAATCAAAGGTGGACTAAAGAGAAAAGGAGCTTAAAGTCATACTGCAATAAGGCTGATACATATTCCTTCCCCAAATCATACTGTGGCTCCCAAAATAAAAAATACTACAGCCTATTATGGTTTTAATCTGTGTTTTGAAATTTTTTTCAAATGGAAAGATATCACAGATAGAAACACATCATTCTAAGTTTCAAAAATCACCAAAGTCAGTGAGAAGAACGTACATTCATTAAATGTTATCATTTGTAAATAAAGAAATCTTGAAAAGGCTGAACAGTTCAATCAAATTAAGAGTTGTTCTTGATTTTTCATTATTCTTTTTAAATAAAGCGTAAGTGTAGATATAATGTACATACAGGTTGACATTTTGATTCATTCAAAATGGTCACATCCCTTTGCTTGGTTTTGGATGTTCCAGAGACTAAAATTTAATACCATTCATAACACAATATTTTCAGTAAAAAGAATTATAGAGCAATGAAAAATCAGAAGCAAGATGGCTCAGAGAGCCTTATAATCTCTAAATATACACACATTTATAACCTGCATTTATTTTCTAAAGAAACAAATTTTAAGTAATGCTAATTTAACCAATGGAGAAAAAACTTCTATCAAAATATACAATTTCCATTACAGACTAGAAGGCTAATATTAAAAAAATAGTTGTAAGCCAAAAAGTTTGCTTATATGGATGACAGGCATCATCTCCTTGAAGCACAAAGCATCGAATAAGGTTTTATAAAAGATCAATCTGTGACCTTCTTCATCTTTAAGTTCTTGATAAATTCATAAAGCTTGAGTCTCAATTTCCAGAAACAGAGGAGCCAAATAATTCAGAATCTCAAGTGGGATTTATGCTTTACCATGTACCTGAAAAAAAAATATGATGGTAGGTTATAATGACTATAGAAATTTCAGAATTTTTAGAATAACGCATGTAAAAATAAGTTGACATTTCTTAAATCAATAGAATGTTGTTTTCTAGAAAACTGAAAATGTAAGGACTTCTGGAATAAGCTAGAAATAACACTCTTCTTAAGTAATATAATCTAAAAGCTTCTAGCTAAAATAATATACATTTTTCACATCTATTATGAGAGACTTACACCAAGATGTTACAGATTTTAAGGAGCACACCTCAAAGAGAATGAATTCAGTGGTACTTACTGTGAACATATGCTGTTCTTAAATCTGCCAATTGCAAAACTGTTATTAAAGGGTTTTATCAACACTATACTAGTAATTAAAATAAATTTAAAAATTTCATTTCTTTTCATGAACTATGTGTAACACAAATGAATCCAGAATCAGAGATCTTTCAGTACTTGCAAAAACATAGGGCACTTAATCCAAAGTTTCTTGGATAGATAATAAAGTTCAAAAGGTCACACAGATAATTAGAGATTACAAAACCAAGACTAAAGTCTAAGTCTTCTGACTCAATTTAGTGTTCCCTCTATCAGGCTATTAATTCTTCATCCCTTTCTAAAGTAATTATACAATAAAATTTTGTTAATTATTTACTAAAGATAAGCATCAAATTAATGTTGAAAGAAGGAAATTAGGGAATAAGATTCACAACTTTATGGAACTTAAAATTTAACTGAGGAGACAGAAAAATTACAATAAACCACAGATAAACACATGTTAGAATAAAAATTACCGGTCCAATGTTTCCCAAAATCGTAAGAACACTGGTCTATCCAAATGACGTTTGTGATAGCTAAGTTCTAATACTGTTACATCCCATTTCTGAACATTCGGATCTAGACGAACTTCATCATATTTCAGATGGAAGGCTTTAACTACAGTGTGGGGTGGAAAGAAGAAAGAATTTTTTACTCAAAATATAAACAAAATTATAAAAACATTTTACAGAAAATTTTTTACACATCCAAATCCAATTAATACCTGGAATGAATTCAAGACATTAAACTGAAACATAAAAAAAAAAGAAAAAGGAAAAACTTCCACCAACTGAAGCCATAGTACAACCAAAGTGATTTTTTTTAAATATTATATTTAAAAATATTCAGGGTTTATACATGCCAGGCACTGGAGACTAAAATGAGGAATAAGGTAAGATAATATGCATATGGTCCAGTGAAGGACAATAACAAAGACTGTAAGGGTACTAGGTTATTACAGAAACCCAAGTGTGCAACCATACCTTGTAGATAATGCGGGTTCAGTTCCAGACCACCGCAATAAAGTGAATATCATAATAAAGTGAGTTACACATATTTCCTGGTATCTCACTGCATATAAAAGTTACATTAACACTATGTCATAGTCTACATTAAGTGGGGAATAGCATTATGTCTGAAAAACAATATATATGCCTTAATTAAAACATACTTTGTTGCTAAAAAATGCTGACAATCATCTGAGCCTTCAGCAATTTCTAATTTTTTTGCTGGTGTAGGATTATGCCTCAATGTTGATGGTTACTGAATGAATAGGGTGTGGTCTTTGATGAATGTTAGGGTGTCTAAGCAATTTCTGAAAATAAGATAATAAAGTTTGAGGCACTTATTGACTTTACCTTTCACAAAAGATTTCTCTGCAGTATGTGATAATAATATTTGACCGCATTTTACTTATAGAACTTCCTTAAAACTGCACTCAATCCTCTCAAACCCTGCTGCTTTACTATATTTATGTCATGTTCTAAATCCTCTGTTGTCATTTCAACAATGTTTACAGCATCTTCACCAAAGTGCTCACTGGAGTGAATTCTATCTCAAAAAATCACTTTCTTTGCTCATCTGTAAGAAAGAACTCCTCATCCATTCAAGTTCCAGCATGAGAGTGCAGCAATTCAGTCACATCTTCAAACTCCACTTCTATTGCTAGTTTCCTTGCTATTTCCACAACCTATCTTCAGTTATTTCCTCTACTGAAGTCTTGAACCCCTCGAAGTCATCCATGAACCATGAAGGTAGCAATCAACTTCTCCTAAACTTCTAGTAACGCTGATATTTTGGCCTTCTCCTATTAATCACAAATGCTCTTAATGGCATCTAGAATGGTAAATCTAGGAAAGTTTCAATTTACTTTTCCCTGATCCATCAGGGGAATCAATTTATACAGCTACAGCCTTACAAATCTTATTTCTTAAAAAAACTTGAAAAGTCTAAATTACTCCTTGATCTATAGGCTAAATAACAGATGTTGTGTTAGTAGTCGTCAAAACAAAATTCATCTCCTTGAACACGTTCATCAGAGCTCTTGCGTGAGTAGGTAGTACATTGTCAATCAGCAATAATATCTTGAAAGGAATCTTTCTGAGCAGTAGGTCTCAACAGTAGCTCAAAATATTCACTGAACCCTGAGTCACTGGCGACTTTAGCAAAAATAGTTTTGGTACAGAGTAAGAGCCAGACTACAGGGGATTTGAACAGAAAATGAGCTGGTAGAAACAATTCTTTCTAAAGTGAAGCTATAAAAGAAAAAAGAAGCAGCAAGGGGAAAGGGTGAGGTTAAGGGTAAGGGTTTTGTTTTGTTGCTTAAGATGGAAGGGGAAAGAGTATTCATAAATGCTGAAAGAGGAGTCAGTGTAGAAGGAATAAGTGAAAGAGAAAGAATAACTAATGAAAGTAAATCACTGATGACTGTTAAAAGAAAATTCTCTAAATTCTTATCTAAATTTCAAAAGACTAACAATTTGAACAAAATAATAAAAAACTTCTATATTCTTAATGAATTTTATACATTTATATCTTGAAGACACTCTAATCATTTTGCTGAAATATTATTCAACAAGGCAAGCAAGTAGGTAAAACAATTCACATTGACATTTTACTTTGATTCAAATTCCCATTCTTTTTATTTAACTTTCTATTTACCAACTCCGTGCCTTACTCAAGTTTCAGAAATAACATAAAAAGCTATCATAATGTAATAATAGAATTCTTTTTTTTTTTTTTTTAATGAATGAATGTAATAGAAGAACACTACAACTTTCAAGCTTGGGTACTTTCTATGGAAAAATGATGGTACCACTAACAAAAACTGGGGCTGCTAAAAACAAAGGACATTTCACAGGATTGCTCGTAGTACAATCAACATTCATAATAACTAAAGTTACCACTTTTTTTTTTGAGACAGAGTCTTGCTCTATCGCCAGGCTGGAGGGTAGTGGTGCAATCTCGGCTCACTGCAACCTCCACCTCCTGGGTTCAAGCACCTCAGCCTCCCGAGTAGCTGGGACCACAGGCGTGCGCCACCATATCCACCTAATTTTTGTATTTTTAGTAGCGACGGGGTTTCACCATGTTGGCCACCCTGGTCTCGATCTCTTGACCTCATGATACGCCCACCTCGGCCTCCCAAAATGCTGGGATTACAGGCATGAGCCACGGCGCCCAGCCTAAAGTTGTCACTTCTAATAAACATACTTTTTTTCATGAAAATGACATTTTAAAATTAATTTTACTTATGTTACTAACTGAATACTCTAATTAATTAAGGAATTGTTGGAATACCCCTTCCAGCAAATAAACAGGTGAAATTAATCTTTTGTTATATCAATTTATGCCCATATGTTTAATAAACATTAAACACGCATGAAATAATTCATTCAGCAGATATTTACTGAAAGCCTCTCTATGCCAGGCACTCTTCTGCACTGAGGACTCAAAGGTAAATAACGCACAGGAGGACTCTACCATCATGAAACTTGCATTTCGGCTAGGGAACACTTAGAATAAAAATATAACAATTAGAAAATGTCTAGGAATGGTAAATGCTATCAAGAAAATAAAAAAGCTTAAAGAGCAAATGGGAGATGGTGATAAGTTATTTGAAAGAAGAAAGTCAGAGACAGATTCTCCAAAGAGAAAACACTTCAGCAGAGCTCTGAATGAAGAGAAAAAGTCAACTTACAATCATTTCAGATGAAAGGAAGAGCTGGTAAATGTCATTATGGCATTTTAATTTACACATTTCTGTTCATCAAAAGCCAACCCATTTAAAACTGGCATTAATTTTAATCAAAATGTATGGACATGCAACAGTATTGATGATTTTTAAGTGATCTAAAAATAATTATTGATGTTGTAGATAGGCAATATTCACTTTCAGATATATCTATACAGAAAGCAGTAACATATAAAACTTTTCAAAACATGTCACAGGTGCTTAAATATTCACACAATATATTTTATTTAACAGCAATCCTTTGATATACACATCATATGCGCAGAACCATATGACTCTCTTAAACAAAGTGAGAACATTCAGTAACAAAGAGAATCTTACTTTTAGCAAATATATCAACTGGTGATCCATCAGGCAAAAGCCATGGCCAACCTTTGAACTGCCATGCAGGACCTTGCACAAAAACAGCTACAACTCGGTCCCTACAAGTAGAAAAGGGGTTGTGGGGAGGTAGAGGACAGAGGGAGATTATCTCAAACTTGAGCTTTAGTTACTATAAATCCCTTAGACAACAGTCCCATAATCGTTCATGTGACAGAGTCTTATCAATCCTTCTATGAGGCAAATACAGTAAGTACTTACCAACTTTTCAATATGATATTGTCATTAGAGTATATTAATCATTGTTTTACTTCCCATGCATCTGGTTTTTACATCTAAGTTTTTTAAACGTAATGGCATGGATAATACTTGTATGTAATCTTGTTTGCCTTTTCTGTTCCCTTCTGTTAATGACAGCAGGGGCCCACTATTCCAACACAATAGGGAATAGTGGTTGATAACTATTAATCAAAAATTTGATTTAAAAATCATTTAAAATTTAAGCACATCTTAAATATTTTACTTTAAAAACATTACATTATAGGAACTCATCAACCATTTTATGAGGCCCCAGGGCCTTATCTGAGTTCTTGTGCTTACTTGGGAAGTAATCTGAGTATAGAAATCATTTAGACTTTTATAATTTTTGCAACTGTTTTACAATTGTTTAATTCACCCCAAACTTACAAATGTATTTTAAGCAATTTTCTTCCAACCAATCAACCTAGTTTTCCCAGAAAGAACAAACTTCTTTGTAGGCCCTCAAATTTCATTATTTTACAAAATATTTAATTAAATTGAGAAATTATAAGTAGTACTGCCACAAACAGTTAAAGCCAGTAACTAAAGGGGTGGGAACAAAACAACAGTAACAATAATGGTTAACATTAGTAACGTTTACTATGAACACTTACTATATGTCAAGTGCCATTTTAAGGACTTTATGGATTACTTATTATGTTAACACATTTAATCTTCAAAACAATCCAATGACCTTGCTGGATACTATTAGAATCCATATTGCACAAATGAAGAAACAAGAGCGTAGGCATACTGGAGAACAGAAATGTGGAAAGTAGTAGCAGAGAGAAAAGGAAGAAGGGAGGAAGGGAAGGAGGAGAATAAATTATTATGCCAGGGCACTGGGTATGCTACTGTTCCTATCTGAGAGCAGATAAATCATGAGAATAGCCATCTCAGTATTATCATGAAAATAGCCTTGACCTTGCAACTCCGTGAAAGGGTCTTAGGAACGCCCTGAGGTCTGCAGACCACACTTTGGTAACCATTGCATTAATGACGACTGCAGACACAAAACGAAACATTAAACCAGGGTTACCTTATATTCAAGGAGAAGACCTACAACAACTACTAAAAACTGTAAGCTTAAAATCTATTACCTGCTCAAAATCTCTGAGGCTAAAATTAAATCTTAGAGTAAAAAAATTTCTCCTTTCATGGGACACATGCCTCAAACTGTCAAAATCATCTTTGGCAATGCAGAATTCACTATTAAATAATCCTTCAATTTTATGATGTAACTTGAAACAGCTGAAAGCCCAAGATGCTTGCCAAAGCAAAGGGAATTTGCTGGACAGAGGTCAACTATATTCTACTGGGTCTCAACTATATTCTACCTGGTCTCCCTAGGATCAGCAGGGAAGCAGGATAATAAAAATGCTGCTCCCCATGAATTCCTGAAAGGACAATTAAAGGAAAATAAAGAAGTAGGAAAAATGCCCGAGGCTTCAATGGCTGGAGACCTTAACTAATAAACACAAGCAGTATTTTACAGAATAGTGATGACATTTGTATACACTGTATTATTTCTGCAAATAACTGTAAACATAAAACACAAATGATATAATTTTTCTACTTGGTTTTAAGCTTGATATCTAAAATTCTCATCTTATTCACTTTCTGTATCACTCAAAGTATCTATTAGGTGAGGGGAGAATTATAACTTAAAAACTCTTTATTCTTTAGAAAAATTTTAATATTAATATTCTCAGTGCCTTGACGTCCTAATACCTGAACTCACAAGTACTTCAAAGGTAAATTCATCCAATGTGTCATGCATGTATTGCATTTTCTGTATCACAGATATATACTCAACTTCTAATCCAGTTTACAGAAATAAGGTAATTTGTGTGTCTAAATTTAGAGGCACTTTATGTTATAAACAGCTTACTATTTTGTTAAAGAATATTTTAAAGTAATAAAAGGGTTAAACCATGATAAAAGAGCTGTTCCTATTATTTTTATTAAATTATTCCTTTACAATAAAAGTATGTCTTCACTTACCATTTTTTACCAGAAAATGAGAATTCTCCAAACCAAAAATCTAAAACACAGTCTACCTTATATTAGTCTACAAGCTGATGCAGAATGAACATGTGGAAAGCATTTTTTATACTGGGTTTTCCAGAAGTTAGAATGTTTCTTCTTATAAGTACAATCAAGTTTTCCTATCCAAAATATAAAGTTACTGAGGAATTATCAGAATGTTAACATTATTGATGACCAAATTAACATATATTAACATAGTTTTCAAGGACAGTTTCTATTTAGAACCCATGATAAAATCTGATACTTGCTCACACAAGAAAAAACCAACGATATACAGAAAACAAATATTTAAAAAATAAAGACTGCCAGGTGCAGTGGTTTGCACCTATAGTCCTAGCTTCTTGGGAGGCTGACACAGGAGGACCGATGGAGCCCGACGCAGGAGGACCGATGGAGCCCAGGAGTTCAAGCTCTGCCTGGGCAACATAGCAAGACCCCATCTCTTAAAAAACATCATCATGATCATCAGTGGCAATAACAACACTCATTCTCTTGGGTGCAATACCTGTAAAAAGAAATCTATAGACTATCTTACCAGTCTTGAGGCATAAGTTTAAGGGGCTGGTCTACTACTCTATAAGGTACTGTGACACTAATTGCAGTGCCCCCTGGTTGGATCTGGTCTTTTCTTCTTTGTATTAGAGTTTCATTTTCTCGTTGACAACCTTGTTTCTTCTTTTCATCTGATGGGACAAATCTTTGAAAAAACAGAGATGAGAAAAAGTCAAATGTATTCCATGTGATGAAAATGGAATAATATATGTATTTTGAAATAATTTTTTAAACATTAATAGTTTTAAACTAAAGATGCTTGTTTTTTAAATAAACCTGCTCTGCAAGTACAGATCATGAAGAGGATAGGTCTTTTTACACCAAACAGAACTCAGGCTCACTCAGACTCTAGGTTGGTGTGTGTATATGTGTATCAACACACAATTTATAATCATTCAACTAGCACTTAGCATTCTCCACACTAATCCTTAATTTCTCAAATTCTATTAGAGGGAAACTTCATGATAAGAGAAACTTTATTAGAAATCAAAAGGTCACTTGAAGTAAAAAGGCTGCTGTGGCTAGTTTGTGTGACTTAGCCTATCCAGGAGTTTCACAAAACAAAACAAAAGAAACATTTTATGCTTCAGTAAAATTACAAAAACACCATCAAACTTCAGAGGCTTTGAAAATTTTAAAATATGAAAGTTAAATCAGTGTATGATGATTATTTTAGGAAATACTGCGATTATTATCAACTCGTGGCATTTATCAACTTACTTATGTGGATCAATTCTCAAGACAGATATTCTTAAAAATAACAATCTGGATAGCTGTTGCACCTCTAAAATTTGCTAACGTTCACAAAGTATTTTACAAGTCTTATTTTCTAAATATATACATAATCCTAAGAGTCCAATAACATATTTTATTAGCTATGATCTAGTCTCTCCAATAAAAGGGAGGGAATACAATCAATGTATGAGAGTGCCATTCTGCTTCTAAAGCTTAAGAGAGATGAAAGGACGAAAGGACCAAAAAACACAGGAGAACTTGCACTAATTAGTGTTCTCTGAAAAATTTCAATTTCACATACTGGATTCATCAGAAAGTGATATTAATTTTATGGTCTAGAAAGTTTTTAGTTCGTGGTGATAATGATGATACCGAACTTTGTTTCTAAGCTGATTGTTCTCACATCCATTTTACATTTGATTAAAAAGTTAATATTTCTATATCATTTAAAACTTCCCCCCAGATAATAATTTGCTTCCTATGGCATTTGGTTTATTTATTAATCAAGCTCACTTAGAAGATGCCAACGATAGTACTAACACTTTGGTTAATGAAACACATTATTTAAAAATTTTAGTAAGTGTACATTATTTGAAACTGTGTACTAGTAAAAAGCAGTAACAAGCAAGCAGCCAAAAAAATTAATAAACAAAAAATTTTTAAAAAGCCACAACAAAAAGGGTTTTAAGTGAATACTACGTGCAGTATATCGTGCTATAACTTTCACAATATACATAGCTGTACAAAACACAGTCCCTGCCCTCTTGAACTTACGTTCCACACACACAGAACAAAGGGATTCTACTGCCAAGAGAAATGCTTTGCTTTATCTCAATCTGTAACTACATGGGATTTAAAATGTTTAAATTGTTAAATATAAGACTACATCTCCCTCTTTTCTGGCTTCTGAAATTTTAACACGGTATTAAAGTATAAATTTACTTGTAAAAAATTACTTACAAACTTCAATGACTAGAATATAAAGTATCTAAAAATGAGTGATTAAAATACCAAACTAACAAAAAGTCTATGATACACCTATTTCAACTTTTGATGCCTAAGAAATAAGTTATACAGCATCTGCTTGTCTACACATCAGTTGATGTTTTATAAAAGTTCAGAATCATTAACATGGTTTTTAAAATTAACCACCATCCTAGAATTTTTAGATGCTCTAGCATGTTAATTTCTGATTATATCTAGGTATTTTCTTAGAATTGTAGTCACTTCTATTAGCAGTTAAAAAAGAAAAAGAAAAAGAAGCTTTATTTCAAAATGCATGTCAGCAAGGATCTCATTTGATAACATAAAAGTAGATCTTATGACCTATTCCCCTAAAGTTAAGTCTACTAAAAAGATTGGTATTCCAGAGTCAATATAAGTTTTACCTGTTCACCCTACTGCAGTTAATCAAATCTAAGACACCAATGATTGTGAGATACACCATTATATTGTACCATATTGTACCATTATATTGTACCACTATGAAAGAAAAAAAATACTGCCAATTAAACTATGTATACATAAATCAGTCATCATCCCTCCAGAAAACTGGTTATTTCTTCTGGCTTTGGCTGCACTGCTGGATGTGTGTGATAGGCAATTGTTTCACAGGTATCTCAGGCAAAATAGGTCCATCTACTATTGCCACCTTCCCTTTTAAGGTTCCATAAAGCACCTGGTTGTTGCTTTATAAAATATATATATGAAATTAGAGCCAGGCGCGGTGGCTCACGCCTGTAATCCCAACACTTTGGAAGACCAAGGTAGGTGGATCATTTGAGGTCAGGAGTTTGAGACCAGTCTGGCCAACATGGTGAAACCCTATCTACTAAATACACAAAAATTAGCCAGGTGTGGTAGTGCATGCCTATAATCTCAGCTACTCTGAAGGCTGAGGCAAGAAAATCACTTGAACCTGGGAGGCAGAGGTTGCAGTGAGCTGGGATCAAGCCACTGCCCTCCAGTCTGGGTGACAGAGTGAGACTCTGCCTCAGAAAAATAAAAAGGAATAGGGAAATCATTCTTCTAATGTGAAAGAATTCTAGTATCAAATTTGCACTCCACTGCTTCATATCAGTGTATTCTTGAATATACAACATTTTAATTGGCATAAAATTTACATAAAGTGAAATGTGCAAATAGACAAGTTTTGATAAACGTATACTGAGTATAAGCAGCATTCCAATCAAGATAAAGAACATCTGCATCAACCAGAAAGTTTCCATATATACCTTTCAGTCAAATGCCATTCTCCTTCCCAACAGGCAACCAGTGTTCTGCTTTCCATTAGTTTTGCCTGTTTGGGGAATTCATATACACATTCTCATAATACCAGATGTATTATTTTGTACCTGGCTTCCTTCATTCAAGGTAATGCTTCTGATCATCATACCTGCAGTGGGGTGTTATCAGTAGTTCATTCTTTTTTACTGCTAAGTAGATTTCAATGATAAGAAAATATTCTCCTGCTGTGGACATTTGGATATGTCTTAGTACATACAGGGCAGAATAATAGAAACAGCACAGACTAACTGAGATGGCTTGTAAAAGAAATTTATCACTGTTCTGAAGGTTAGGAAGACAAGATAAAGATATTGGCACATCTAGTGTCTAGAGAGGTCCCACTTCCTGGTTTGTAGACAGTATTTCTGCTGTGTCTTCATACGGAAGAAGGAGCAAGGAAGCTCTCTGGGATCACTTTCATAAAGGTGCTTACCCATTGAGAGGACAGAACCCTCGTGACCTAATTACTTCCCAAATACCCTGGCATTAGTGACTAAGTTTCAACATACAACTTCTGTGGGACACAAATGTTCAGTCTATAGCAGAATAGTTTCAAAGTCTGGACCCACACTTACATAAATATTCCTATATAAGTGTTTTTGTGAACACATGCTTTCATTTCTCTTACATAAATAACCTTTGAGTGAATTACGGGGTATGTGTAACTTTATAAGAAACTGCCAGGAAGTTTTCCAAAGTGGTTAAACCATTTTATACTTCCACTAAAAATGTACAAGAGTTCTAATCTTTTCAATTTTAGTCTTTCTAATGGGTATGTGAAACAGTATCTCAAGATCATTTTAATTTTTACTTCCTCAATGACTGATGATACTGAGAATTTTTTTCATGTGCTTATTGGCCATTTGTATACCTTCTTTTGTGGACTGTCAACATCTCTTATTTTTAATTGGATTTTTAAAAATACTGACACACAAAGGATTCTAGATACAAATCTTTTGTTAGAAATGTGCAATAAAAAGATATCCCCCCAGCATGTTCCTGGCCTTTTCATTTTCTTAGTGGTGTCTTCTGATGAATGGAAGTTTTAAAATTTCTTTCTTTTATGGTTCACCCTTTAAAAAAAAAAACACTATTTCAGGGTCATAAAAACATCCTATTATGCTTTATTCTAGAAGCCTTAAAGTTTTAGCTTTTAAGTTTGTGTGTATAATCTATCTTAAATAAATGTTTGTGTATAATGTTAGGTAATGGTTGAGAATCATTTCTCTCCACTCATATATTTACCCAATTGTTCCAGTACTATTTGTTGATAAGGCATTCGTTTCTCAATTGAATTGCACTGACGTCTTTGTCAAAAGAGTATAGGCCCATTTATGCAATCTCCATTATTTTCATTCATCTACCTGTCTATCTTTATATCATTATTGCAATGTGTGGATTACCGCAGCTTGATACTAAGTCTTGAAATCAGGTAGTGTACATCCTCCCTCTTTGTTCCTCCATAGTAACTGTTTCAATGTTAAATCGCACTGCCTCTATTTTGAAGACATTTTGCATTACATTTATTTTTTATTTATTTTTATTTTTATTTTTTTGAGACGGAGTTTCACTCTTGTTACCCAGGCTGGAGTGCAATGATGTGATCTCGGCTCACCGCAACCTCCGCCTCCTGGGTTCAGGCAATTCTCCTGCCTCAGCCTCCTGAGTAGCTGGGATCACAGGCACGTGCCACCATGCCCAGTTAATTTTTTGTATTTTTAGTAGAGATGGGGTTTCACCATGTTGACCAGGATGGTCTCGATCTCTTGACCTCGTGATCCACCCGCCTCAGCCTCCCAAAGTGCTGGGATTACAGGCTTGAGCCACCGCACCCGGCCCTGCATTACATTTAAACTCAACATATATAGTGCCATCTATGCACATATCTCACAGAACTGATGAAACTATGAATTGCCATCACTATTTTGTGCATGTGCCAGTAATAAAACTATGTCAAGACTGCCACCTAGGCACAGAAACTCTATGATAACATCAATTATATGACATCTCACAATTTCAGAGATATTAAATCATGAGAAATAACTGTCTAAAGTATGTAACACTCTAGACCTAATTAAACTTAACAAAGAATGTGACAAAAGTGCTATCTATTACATTATCAATTTAGCTACACTAGGCCAACTGCCAATGTATCCTGTTCTACTACAACTCCACTCTCAGCTTGGAAGCATCAGCTAATGGCAGCAATGACCAGATGGAATACAATTTAGAATGCTAAAGAGGGTAAAATTTAAGCCTATCAAGTACTACCCAGACTTAAGCCTTAAATGACAAACAGCAGTACTCTATTTCTATGCCTCCTCTTGCACAAGAAGTTTGAACAAATTGGTTCTGGTCTATCAATACATAATAACACAGTTGTCTATAAGGTAGCATCCAAAAGGTAAAAATACATCTGAAATTCAAATATGATGAATGTTGTAATTCTCATTTCCTAGGCTATAAAACTTTAAATATGTCTGTTTATATTTAGGCATTTATTTAATTCTAAATTTAAGCCATATGTATTTCACTATGAACTTATCTTCATTCAAAGTACAATTCAATTTTCTACAATTTTACAGTGAGCTTTTTTATTGTTATTATGGTAATCTACAAAGTCTGTCATATCCCTATTAGACTTCAGGTTTCTATTTTTGTCTTTTCTTTCTTCCTTTTTGTTAAATGAGGCCTTGCTATTGTACCTAAGCTGGTCTCAAACTTCGAACTCCTGGACTCAAGCAATCCTCCCATCTCAGCCTCCTGAAGTGCTGAGATTACAGGCATGAGGTACCATGGCAGACCTGGACTTCAGGTTCCTGAAGAAAGAGCCAATGGTTCAGCTATACGGCACTCACATCAGCTAGTGTGCTGCCTTACATATAGCACCCGAACCAGAGCACAGCTAAATGAAATGGAAACAAACAAAAAGGAATACAAAAGGTAATAAAACAAAAATCTGGTTCTTTGAAAAGATAAATAAAATTGACAAACCATTAGCAAGAATAACCAAGGAAAGAAGAGAGAAAATCCAAATGAGCTCAATTAGAAACAAAACCAGAGATTTTACAACTGACACCATAGAAATACAAAAGATCATTCAAGGCTACTTATGAACACCTTTACGTGCGTAAACTAGAAAACCTAGAAGAAATGGATAAATTCCTGGAAAGATACAACCCTCCTAGCTTAAATCAAAAAGAATTAGATACACTGAACAGACCAATAACAAGCATCAAGATTGAAATGGTAACTTAAAAATTACCAACCAAAACAGTCCAGGACCAGAAGGATTCACAGCTAAATTCTACCAGTTCAAAAAAGAATTGGTACCAATCCTTCTAACACTATTCCACAAGATAGAGGAGAATCCTCCCTAAATCAGTCTATGAAGCCCATAATACCCTAATACCAAAACCAGGAAAGAACATAACCAAAAAAGAAAACTACAGCCCAATATCCCTGATGAACACAGATGCAAAAATCCTTAACAAAATACAGCTAACCAAATCCAACAATGTATCAAAAAGATAATCCACCATGATCAAGTGGGTTTCATGCCACGTATGCAGGGATGGTTTAACATACACAAGTCAATATATGTGATACACCACATTAACAGAATTTAAAACAAAAATCACATGATCATCTCAATAGATGCAGAAAAAGCATTTGACAACATCCAGCATTGCTTTATGATTAAAACTCTCAGCAAAATTGGCATACAAGGGGCATACCGCAATGTAATAAAAGGCATCTATGACAAACCCACAGCTAACATAATTCTGAATTGGGAAAAGTTTAAAGCATTCTCTCTGAGAACCAGATCAAGACAAGGATGCCCACTCTCATCACTTCTATTCAACATAGTACTGTAAGTTCTAGCCAGAGCAATCAGACCGAAGAAAACCCGAGACTCCTCCAAAAGTTCCTAGAGCTGATAAATAATTCCACAAAGTTTCCAGATACCAAATTAATGTACACAAGCAGTAGCTCTCCTATACACCAACAGCGACCAAGCAGAGAATGAAATCAAGAACTCAATTCCTTTTACAATAGCTACAAAAAAAAAAAAAAAAAAAAAAAAAAAAAAAACTACACACACACAAAAAAACACTTAGGAATATATCTAACCAAGGAAGAGAAAGATCTTTACAAGGAAAGCTACAAAGCACTGCTGAAAGAAATCATAGATGACAAAAACAAATGGAAACATATCCCATGCTCACAGATGGGTAGAATCAATATTGTGAAAATGACCATATTGCCAAAAGCAATCTACAAATTCAATGTAATTTCCATCAAAATACTATCATCATTCTTCAAAGAACTAGAAAAACAATCTTAAAATTTATATGCAACCAAAAAGGACCTGCATAGCCAAAGTAGGACTAATCAAAAAGAATAAATCTAGAGGCATCAAATTACCTGTTTTCAAACTATACTATAAGGTTATAGTCACCAAAACAGCAAGGTACAGGTATAAAAATAGGCACACCGACCAACAGAACAAAACAGAGAACCCAGAAATAAACCAAATACTTAAGCCAACTGATCTCTGACAAAGCAAACAAAAACATAAAGTGGTGAAAGGACACCCTATTCAATAAATGGTGGGCTAATTGGCAAGCCACATGTAGAAGAAAGAAACTGGATCATCTCTCACCATATATAAAAATCAACTCAAGATGGATCTAGGACTAAGACCTGAAACTATAAATTCTAGAAGATAACACTGGAAAAACCCTTCTAGACACTGGCTTTAGTCATTTCATGACAAAGAACTCAAAAGCAAATGCAATAAAAACAAAGATAAACGGATGGGACTTAAGTTTTTGCACGGCTAAAGGAACAGTCAGCAGAGTAGGAGAAAATCTTTATAATACATACTTCTGATAAAGGACTAATATCCAGGATCTACAACAAAATCAAATTATCAAGAAAAAAAAAAACAAACAATCCCATCAAAAAGTGGGCTAAGGACATGAATAGACAACTCTCAAAAGAAGATAAACAAATGGCCAACAAACATGAAAAAATGCTCAACGTCATTAATGATCAGGGAAATGCAAATCAAACCAAAATACAGTTTCACCTTACTTTGGCAAGAATGGCCATAGTCAAAAAATCAAAAAATAATAGATGTAGGTGTTGATGAGGTGGAAAGGAAACACTTCTACACTGCTACTGGGAATGTGAACTAGTACAACCACTATGGGAAACAGAGTGAAGATTCCTAAAGAATTAAAAGTAGAACTACCATTTGATCCAGGAGAATAAGTCACTATACAAAAAGGTAGCTGTATATGCATGTTTATAGCAGCACAATACACAACTGTAAAAATGTGGGACCAACCCAAATGCTCATCAATCAACGAGTGGATAAACTGATCACACACACACACACACACACACACACACACACACACACACACCCCATGGAATACTACTCAGCCATAAAAGAGAAGGAATGAATGGCAATTGTTGCAACCTGGATAGAAGCGGAGACCATTATTCTAAGTGAAGTAATTGAGGAATGGAAAACCAAATACTGAATGATCTCACTCATAAGTGGGCATTAAGCTATGAGGATGTAAAGGCATGAGAATGACACGAGGACTTCGGGGATGCAGGAGGAAAGTGTAGGAGGGAGGTGAGGGTTAAAGACTACAAATCAGGTTCAGTGTATATTGCTCCAATGATGAGCACACCAAAATCTCACAAATTACCACTAAACAAGTTAATCATGTAACCAAATACCACCTGTTCCCCCAAAACCTATGGAAATAAATTGTTTTTTTAACACAAAAGTTAAAAAGATAAATTTAGGGAACATAATAAATCTTTAAACCAACAGAAAAAAAAAAGAAAAAAGAAAACACATTCAGCGTCCTCAAACATTGGTTTAACTAAAAAATTGGTCTGAAGTAATTCTTTTGATAAAACCATGTTATTCAAATTTCTTTTTCTTTTTCTTTTTTTGAGACAGGGTCTCACTCTGTCGCCAGGTTGGAGTGCGATGGCGCAATCTTGGCTCACTGCAACCTCCTCCTCCAGGGTTCAAGTGATCTCCTGCCTCAGTCTCCCAAGTAGCTGGGACTATAGGCGAATGCCACCACACCTGGCTAATTTTTGTATTTTTAGTAGAGAAGGGGTTTCACCATGTTGTCCAGGATGGTCTCAATCCCTTGACCTCGTGATCTGCCTGCCTCGGCCTCCCAAAGTGTTGGGATTACAAGCGTGAGCTACCATGACCAGCCTGTTATTTAAGATTTCTAAGTCCTCTGAGACCACCATTTGGAAATTATGACAATTGTATTCACATACATATACATACACATATACGTATATGTATATAAAGATTTAAGGAACAATGGCATGAGTAAATACCAACAAATTATTACCTTTACAAACTACAGCTTTATTCTCTTTCTGGTAGGATAATATGATAGATCCCCTAAGTAACTGTAACAATAATTTCAAAGAAAACAATTAAACAGTGGATCTCAAAATGAGTAATCTGGTAGTTATCAGAGACTAAGAAGGGTGGGGGAGTGGAGGAGCTAGAGAGCGGCTGATTAATGGATACAGAAATACAGATAGAAGAAATAAGACCCAGTGTTCAATAAATCAGTAGCATGACTATAGTAAGCAATAATTTATAGTTTATTTCAAAATACCTATTAAAGAATAATTTTAATATTCTCAGCATAAAGGTAAGTGTTTAAGGTAATGGATATCTTAATTACCCTGATTTAATTATTACACATTGTAAGAACGTATCAAAATATTACATGTACCCCAAAATATGTGGATCCACTATGCATCAATACAAAAAAAAAGGAAAAAGAAAAAAATGTCTTAAAAGCATATCTGAGCTAGCTAGCAAGGTATAAAAAATATGTGGGCCAAAGACCGAGTAAAAAGAGAGGAACTCAAAGAAGTAAGAATAAAACTGCAGACTGCTATCCGTGGAAGGGATCTGCAAACCAATTAAAGTTAAGCTTGGTTTTTCACTATATTTCAATGGGCTCCTGAAATAGAAAATATATCTAAATTCTGCTCAACGTAGAAAATCTAGTAAGAGTTTCTTTCCTTATAAAGCTGAGACTCAGGGATTAAGTTCAACATAATGGCAAACTAGAAAGAAACTCACCATCCACCCTCTTCCCCAACAACCCCTAACTCTAGTCCTAACCCCTATTTTGACAATTGCAAGGAAAATCAAATATCTCAAATGGTAAAACTGACCTCATTTGAATTTGCAGCGAGGACAACAATATTTAGATAATAAAAACCTCCAATAGGGAATTTAAAGTTACACTAGATTGATAAAGCTCCCAGGTGCTTAGCAGATACAGATGCACATCTTCTCTGGAATTCCCTCACATTCACTTGGAGATCAAAGAATTTCTACAGAAGTAATTCCAAGGAAAATGAACACTAAATTAGTAAATTAACAAAATAAAAAACAATAAAATGAACAGTAAAAAACTAAACACACAAGGAAACAAGTTATCATGTAGGAGACAACATTCAAAGGGAGATGACTGAGGACTCCAAATGCTATGATTACAAAAAATCAAGGCTTATAAAACAAGCTGACAAATATGTACAGTAAAAAAGAATTACAAAGACAGGTCACGGTTGGAAAAATAACTGAACAGAACCACAAAAACTGAAATATAAAGCAACCAAAGTTTAAGATGCAATGAACAGGCTTAAGATCAGATTAAAGTGTGGCCAAAGAAATAGGCAACTATAAATCAAATTTAACGAAATGATGAAAAATGCATGCAACAGAGAAAAAGAAATAGGAAATTGAATCATTTAAGAAACACAGAAGACAGAATGAGAAGGTCTAAATATGTCTCATTTAAGTTCTAGAAAGAGATGAAAAAAAGAGGGGGATAAGGAACAGAACATATGCAAAAAAAAATGCATATCATATTTCACAGATTATCAAAAGGGCCAAGACTTTCAGAAATGATGAAAAACAACCAATACACAGATATAATTCTGACAAATTACAAGTGGTATATATAAAAAAGAAATCTGTTTCTAGCTATAGCAGATAAATTTAAAATGATCTTTAAAATAACCACATGAACAGATTCCCCTCATAGGAATGATTACCACACTAACAATTTCTCATCATCAAAACAAAGGAAGCTAGAAGATAGTGGAGTAGTATTTTCAATGTGATGGGGGAAAAAATAAACTCCCATATTACTTTCCAAAATGGCAATATCATTTTGCATTGCCTGGTGCTGTTGGGAACAAGTACTATTCTCAGTCCAGTCTAAGCTCCAGGAATTTTTCTGCCTGCTTCCTTCCCGGTGACTGTTTCCCAAGCCTGAAGCAGTTTTCTCACATGCATGCGCTGAACAGTATTTGGCGGATCCAAGGCGAACCCTCCACATAGCTTTTGAGCTCTTTCTGTGCACAATCTCTCCTCTTTGGAACTTGGCCCCGTGTGGCTGCCAACATGGCCCAAATCAGGAAGTTCCATCCAATCACTTATTTTAAATAACCGTACAGTTCCACTAAACAACTTTCAAGATCATGTTCATATGTGTATTGTGTATTTTTTAAATATTTCCATAATATAATCTTAATTTTGTTAGGATGTTAAAGGGTTTTGTTTTGTTTCATTTACTTACTGAAGGGACAGAAAACTAAAGAATCCTCAATTTTACATAAAACAAAATAGAATCGATGCCAACTTGAGCTATGAGTTACAGGCAGTACCATAATTGTGTGGAGGAGGTTTCAATTATGCATTAATTACATAGCAAAGCCTCCAGGTGACTCAAAACTGTAGGGGAGATGTCAGTTGCAATGAGGTGTTAAACAATGAAGGGAGTGTTTTAAACTTGGAAGAAACATTAGGCATGGTCTATCCTAAGAATGTGGTCTGTTTAATTGTCTGGCTTCCCCAGTAAACAAGACTAAAGAGAAAGACACTAAAATTTACTTTGTCATTTCTTGCACTATTTACTATCTGTGCTATAAAACAGTGTTTAATATTAGATTTGTAATACATTCAGATGAATACTTCAAAGGTTCTTGAGAGTGGAGAATGAAAGACAATTTCTTTTTTTAACATTTTACTGTAAATTTTGTATAACCAGCCAAACATTTATTTTTAAAAAGTTGTCAATTATTAAAATTTGTGAGAACTGGAAAATACCAAATTCACAAATCATAAAATGGATTTAAAAATACAGTAAATGCAAGAAACAAAACAAAACAAAAAGCACACTACAAGTGTAATGAAGCATCATGGGAACTAAAATCAAGTCCCAAGAGTGGCTGAGACTACTATACATCAAAAAAGGTATTTCAATTTGAAAATAAATGCAATAAATTAATTCACAGGTTGCACAAACATACACACACAAAAACAAAACTTTAAATTTCAGGTATATAAATCCCCCCCCACTCTCCAATCCTTTTCTTTTCAAATTGTTCCCTTCTCTTTTTCTTTTTCTTATTTACTTAGTACTCATATTAGGCCAACACTGTTTTAAATGATGTAGCTACAAATAGCAATAAAATAACAAACCCTTGTCTCTGAGGAAATCATAATTTAGTTGGAAAGAACAGAGACAGACTGCCAGACACAGAAACTATCACCAAAAAAAGCATATATTTCAGATTATAAATCATAAAAAAACATGTATACTAACTAAAAGGTGGAAAGCTAATATAAAAACTAAACAATTTTTTGAAGCAGTTAATATAATCCATTTTCGTGAGTCTGACAGTTTGTTACATTTTCAAATCTATTTCAAGGACCAAAAGTTTATCTTGTTCACAAAACTGTAAATTACTTAAGCTCAGCAGGTGACAATATGCAATCAAAAAACTCACATCTGCCAGAATACTAAAACTTTTCTATAAAAGCCATACTATTAATGAAAAAGAGCTCAATGAATATTTTGTCATTCGAAAGTACCAAAAATGAAATCAGGTATGAATATACTTGTATGTTCCAGGATACCTACACTTTGTAAAGAAAGCTACTTTAGGGCCAGGCGTGGTGGCTCAAGCCTGTAATCCCAGCACTTTGGGAGGCCAAGGTGGGTGGATCACGAGGTCAATAGATTGAGACCATCCTGGTCAAAATGGTGAAACCCCGTCTCTACTAAAGATACAAGAACTTAGCTGGGCATGTTGGCACGTGCCTGTAATCCCAGCTACTCAGGAAGTTGAGGCAGGAGAATTGCCTGAACCCAGGAGGCGGAGGTTGCGGTGAGCCGAGATCGCACCATTGCACTCCAGCCTGGGTAACAATAGTGAAACTCCATCTCAAAAAAAAAGAAAGCTACTTTAAATTCAATTCTGCCTTTAGTGAAATGTGAAATCCACAA
This sequence comes from Saguinus oedipus, assembly GCA_031835075.1. NCBI lineage: Eukaryota > Metazoa > Chordata > Mammalia > Primates > Cebidae > Saguinus > Saguinus oedipus. The sequence goes on from CM063190.1 coordinate 18,813,762, forward strand.
ATACAGTAACTTGTTTTGTTTCTCACTTTGAATCAGTTAAGAGCAGTATGGTTCCCCGCACCGCGCCCCCATATGAAGGGGCTTTTCTTTGTTCAAAAGTTATCATTGTTACTTTACTGAAAAAGAAGCCAGAGCATTTACATTCCTCTTTCAGGTATTAATTATGTTGCTAAATAAAACTGTTTTCCTAGTGATAAGTAAAATTTTTAACAGAAAATTTTAAACAGAGCATTCAGATTACAAAATATAATTATTCTAACACTGATTTAGGCCTTCAATCTTGTAGAAGACTTTGTTTTGTTCTGGATTATAATCACACAACTATCGAGGCCAGAATAAAATCCAATTTCTTTCTTTTGCTGTTCTTTCCTTTTATTTAGTGTTTTTTTGACTTTTGTCAACAAGTTGAGGAGGTGCATGTGCAGGTTTGTTACACGGGTATATTGCACGTCACTGGGATACGGTGCACAAATTATTTCATGACTCAGGGTAATATGCACAGTACACAACAGATAGTTTTTTGATCCTCTTTCTCTTCCTACCTTCCACCCGCAAGTAAGCCCTGGTATCTTTGTTTCCCTCTTTGTGTACAACATGTACTCAATGTCTACCTCCCACATAGAACATGTGGTATTTGGTTTTCTGTTTATGTGTTAATTTGTTAGGATAACGGCTTCCAGCTGCATCCATGTTGCTGCAAAGGACATGGTTTTGTTTTTCTTTTATGACTGCGTAGTATTCCATGACATACCTATACCAGATTTCTTTACCCAATCCACTACTGATGGGAATCTTGGTTGATCCACGTCTTTGCTACTGTAAAGCATGCCGCAATGAATGTAAGAGTGCATGTGTCTTTTTGGGAGAAAGATTTATATTCCTCTGGGTATATATCCAGTAATTGGATTGCTGGGTCAAATGATGGTTCTCTTTAAAGGTTTTTGAGAAACCTGAAAACTGCTTTCCACAGTGGCTGAACTAATTTACATTCCCACCAGCAGCACTTTGAGCATTCCCTTTTCTCCACAACCTCACCAAGATCTACTATTTTCTGATATTTTAATAATAGCCATTTTGGCTGGTGTGAGATGATATCTCATTGTGGTTTTGATTTGCATTTCTCTAACGATTAGTGATGTTAAATATTTTTTCCTATGTTTGTTGGCCATGTGCATATCTTCTTTTGAGAAGTGTCTGTCCACGTCCTTTGCTCAGTTTTTAATGGGATTGTTTGTTTGATGCTTAGGGTCCTTATAAATTCTAGGTATTAGACCTGTATCAGATGCATATCTTGCAAATATTCTCTCCCATTCTGTATGTTGTCTGTTTACTGTGTTGACAGTGTCTTTTAAACTGCAGAAGCTTTTTGGTTTAGCTCCCATTTATCTATTTATTTTTGCTGCATTTGCTTTTGAAGACTTTATCATAAAATGTTTACCAAGGCCTATGTCCAGAATGGTATGCCCCGTTTTCTTCTAGGGTTTTTACAGTTTCAGGTCCTACATTTAAGTCATTTAATCCACCTCAAGTTGATTTTTGTATATGGTGAAAGTAAGGGGTTGGTTTCAATCTTCTGCATTTGGCTAGCCAGCTATCCTAGCAATCACTGAATAAGGAGCCCTTTCCCCACTGCTTGTTCCTGTCAACTTTGTCAAAGAGCAGATGGTTCCTGGTGGACAGCTTTATTCCTTGATTCTCTAACCCGTTCCACTGGTTTGTGTGCCTTTTTTCTACCAGTACCATGCTATTTTGGTTACTCAAGTCTTGTTGTATAGTTTGAAATTGTGTATTGTGACAGAGAGAGAGAGAGAGAGAGAGAGAGAGAGAGAGAGAGAGAGAATGCGGTCTACTGTGAATAGGACTGCATTCTTGATGTGGCTCTCAGCTTGGACATTATTGGTGTATAGAAATGCTACTTGTATACATACAGTGATTTTTTGTATCCTGAAATTTCACCGAAATTGTTTATCAGTGCTAGGAACCTTTGGGCAGAGAGTATGAGGTTTTCTACAAATGGAATCATATTGTCTAGGAAGATAGATGGTTGGACTTCCTCTCTATTTGGATGCCTTCTATTTCTTTCTCTTGCCTGAGTCCCCTGGCTAGTACTTTCAGTACTGATACAGGAATACTGGGAAGGGAAGAGCATGGTCCCTTTAAATGATATGGACTGGGGGAAGGCAAGTGCTGGATAGAGGAGGGCTTAGTCCCTGGCTAGGGCTTCACCCTCACAGATCTACATGAGGACAAGGCAATTCTGTCTTCATGCCCAAATATTCCATTTGCCAAGATCACCCTGTCCCACCACACCCCCATCTTGGGCCTATAAAAACCCGAGACCCTAGTGGGCACACACACAGGTGGCCAGACATCAAGAGGAGCACATCAGCAGAAGACACAAGTGGCTGGACATTGTGAGGAATGCATTGGCAAAAGAAGACACAGCAAGAGCACACATGGTGGTGGAGAGCACACTGGCGGAAGAGCACACCAATGGGCACCAGCAGGTTGACAGGCCATCAGAGTGATGTAGAGTTTGGCTGGAGCAGCCCAACTCCAGGGGAAAATCATATCCTTTCAGGCTCCCCCATCTGCTGCGAGCTGCCTCTACTCAATAAAACCTTACATTCATTCTCCAAGCCCACGTGTGATCCAATTCTTCTGCTACACCAAGGCAAGAAATCCTGGGATATAGAAATCCCTCTGTCCCTGTGATAAGGTAGAGGGTCTCACTAGCTGGTTAACACAAGCCTCCTACAGGGCAAATCAAAAGAGCACCCTGTAATACATGCCCACTGGGGAGCTTCAGCTGTAAACACTCACCAATAGACATCGCTGTCGGGTCGGAGCCCCATAGCCTGCCCATCTATATGCTCCCCTAGAGGTGTGAGCAGAAGGGCACTGAAGAAACGACACATGCCCCCACTACACGCCCTGCAAGGGGGACAAGGAAACCTTTCCCATTTCAGCACTATGTTGAACAGGGGTGGGGAAAGTGGATGTCCTTGGTTTGTTCTGGTTCCCAAGGGGAATGCTTCCAGCTTTTGCCTGTTGAGTATGATGTTAGCTGTGGGACTATCACAGACAGCTCTTATTATTTTGAGGTATGTTACTTTGATGGGTAGTTTGTTGAAGGTTTTTAACATGAAGAGATGGCTAGGATTTACTGAAATCCTTTTCTGCCCCTACTGAGATGATCATGTAATTTTTTAGTTCTGTTTATGTGATGAATCATGTTTACTGATTTACATATGTTGAATGAACCTTGCATCCCAGGGATAAAGCCTATTTGATCATAGTGTTTTAGCTTTTTGATGCACTGCTGGATTCGATTTTCTAGTATTTTGTTGATTTTTGCATCTATGCTCATCAGGGATACTGGCCAGCAGTTTTTTGTGTTTGTTTTTCATTGTCCCTCTGCCAGGTTTTGGTATCAGAATGATGCTGGCTTCATAAAATGAGTTAGGGAAGTCCCTCCTCCTTGATTTTTTGGAGCAATATCAGTAGGATGGGCACCAGCTCTCCTGCACACGTGGTAGAATTTGGCTGTGAATTTGTCTGGTTTGGGGTTGGGGGGCTTCTGGTTGGTAGCTTATTTTTACTACTGATTCAAATTTGGAACTCATTATTGGTCTGTTAAGGATTTCAATTCCTTCCTAATCCAATCTTGAGAGGTTGTATGTTTCTTGGAGTTTATCCTTTTAGGTATTCTGGTTTGTGTGCACAGAGGTCTTCATAGTCTCTGAAGGTTTTCTGTATTTCTGTGGCGTCAGTGGTAATGACCCTTTGTCATTTCTGATTGTGTTTATTTAGATCTTTTCTCTTATTCTCTCTATTGATCTAGCTAGCAGTCTATTAATCTTATTTATTCTTTCAAAGAACCAACTTTTGGTTTACTGATCTTCTGTATAGATTTTCATATGTCAATTTCATTGAGCTCTGATTTTGGTTATTTTCTTCTGCTAGTTTAGGGGCTGGTTTGCTCTTGTTTTTCTAGTTTCTCCAAGTGTGATGTTAGGTGGTTAATTTGAGATCTAACTTTGTGATGTACGCATTTAGCACTATGAACTTTCCTTTCAGTACTGCTTTAGCTGTGTCCCAGAGATTCCAGTACATTCTATCTTTGATTTCATTTGTTGCAAAGAAATTTTTGGGGGCCAGGCATGGTGCCCATGCCTATAATCCCAGCACTTCAGGTGGTCAAGGCAGGCAGATCACTTGGGCCCAGGAGTTCGAGACCAGCCTGGGTAACATGGTGAAGCCCAGTCTCTACAAAAAAATACAAAAATTGTCCAGGTGTGGTGGCACACAACTCTAAGTCCCAGCTACTCAGGAGGCTAAGGCAGGAGGATTGCTTGAGCCCTGGAGGCAGAGGTTGCAAAGAGCCAAGACTGCACCACAGCATTCCAGCCTGGGCAACAGAGAAAGACCCTTACTTAAAAAAAAAAAGGCATTAATTTCATCCTTTTCCCAAAATTGATTGAGGAGCAGGCTGTTCAATTTCCATGTAATTACATAAAAACTTAATTTCTTAATCTTAATGTTTGTTGGGTATCTCCACAGTACAAACAGTAAGACTACTAAATTGTTCATCAGGAGACCTAGTTGTATTTCCTGCTCTGCAACTACATGACAGGGATAAAAGGCTAAAATAAACTCTAAGTTTATCTATCAGTATTTTTGTTCAGGAATAAGTGTGGGTCAAACTAGATATACTGTATATCATTTTTTGGTCTCAAATTGTAGAAAACAATAAACTTCAAGTGTTTACATATTATGAAAAATCACTATTATACACATTCTCACTAATAGCACATAATTTGTGAGAGAGGCTAGATAAAGTATTTAAAGGCTGATAACTGTTGAGGTCTAATCTGTTTCTGAATCTACCTTCAGAATGTGATTCTAGTTTGCCCAGTCAAAAGACAGAGTATTTTTCACTGTACTTAGAATAAGGCACTGAAACTGAGTTTTTAGACTAAGTGCTAAACATATTTTATTTCTCAGCAGCTACAATTAAGACAAACCAGTAGCACTATCATGTGAGCTCCTAGAATGTTGGGCCTGTGGTATATTCGTGTACAGAGTAATTTACTTTTTAGTTATTGCTCTGTAGATGTTAGCTGAAAGAGAACCAATATACACATCAATCTCCCCAAATGAGAGTTATCACTAAATTTATCTGAATCTGTCTCATAGCTAAGGCATCATCACTAATTTGAAAAACATTAAAACGTACTTCTAACATCTAATGTATCCTTCCTGCAAACAATCTATAGCTAAATGGGCAAATAAGTTATAAAATAATCTTCATTTTTAATTCTCCTCAGGTACAATTCAAACAATTATGAAACATGAATTAAGAAATTTGCTACATTTGGCAGACTAACAACTTCCTACTAAAATGGGTTATACTATCTGGTATACTACATTATTAGAACTGAAACTTTATACACAAACACCTGAAAATGCTAAATACAATGTCATATACACATGAAATGCATAGCTGAGCTAGAAAGAAAATAGTCATGGGCTACAAATGAAGAAAATGCTGAGGACCAATAAAGTCCACTGGTATTGCCCATGAGGAAAGTGTAGGTGGTACTGAGAATTGGCTTTTACCACCTACGTGGGGAAAGGACGCAAAGGAGCTACAACTAGAGCCACAGAAAAGTCACACAATCAATCAAAGGTTAAACTGGGGGAAAAACTATCACCAGTCAAATGTCAGGGAAGCATATCCATCTTGATCTGCCTCTGGAACAAGGAAAGAAAAGGGGCTCCTTGATAATTTGTCAGCCAATGTCACCCAGATCTGATTCAAATTTGAATATCCTACCCGGACGGACTAGAAGTCCTCATGTTGAAAACTTAACACAAAAATCAACTTAAAGCTTGAGATGTTCTTGAAGCACCCGGCAAAGCAATCACAAAATCACTCTGGAAGGACATGCCTTCAAGCCAGTACTATTTCTAATGAAGCATTATTAATTAAGATTAGTGAGCAACCATCCAAATTTCTAATAAATACCAAAACTAAATAACCAGGTATGTAACACAACAGGAAAATTTGACAGTTTCTGTTTAATAAGAAGTACTAGGAGAATATAACAAACAATATGAAAATATTAAAGTGGAATAAAGTTAACCCCTTCTCTCCAACTAGTGATCACAGTATCTTTCTTATCCTCCGAAATAGTATGTGTTACAATTTTTGAGTCCTTCCATTTTCTATCCTGTTTCATAAAAAGCATTCTGATAGAAGGAACTACCTTAAAATCCTACATCAGCCCATAGTATCTAGATGAATATTTAAAATATTCACCCATTTTAACAATGAATATGACTCAAAAAATCTGAGGAAAAACTATTTGCAACTGTGTCTAAAAACCTTGACAGCATTCTGAAAATCACTTAAACATGGCTCATTTTAAGCCTTGTTAATGTAACATTGAAGTTTATTTAAAACAATTTTATATTGCCTTTTTCTTCTGTAAACCGTAACCAACCCAAGAATTAGTACACAGATTTAAAAGTAGTTATGATACTTAAAAGTGGTATGTCTATTCATATTCATTAACAGAAGAAATGCTATGGGAAAATATATATAAACTACCATGATGCATAACCATGATGCATGTTTATTAGGACAAACTGGGTACAGGTGTGACTGTATTTAGTTTCATAAGAAAATAGGGAGGAAAATAGACATTAAAAATTTTGAAAAGTTAAGCATTTGAAAACTGTATCATCACGTATAGGTTTCATTTTCACTTCTTTAACTTTTACTGCTATCTAGGTCAAATAATTATGCCCCCACCCACCCACCTACTTTTTTCCATGGGGATGTAACATCTAATATTCAGAGAGAACCTGAATTTGTTTTAGAACTTCCTCAAGCTCTCGCACAGAAAAACTTCAAAAGAAAACAATTCATATAAAAAGTTAATATGACAGTATCTTTTTTCATTAGGACTTTAGCCAGAAGTTTCTGTAAGTTTCCCTAAAGGATCCAAATATTAAAAAAATATATTGTTTTGAAAAATTATGCTTCACACTACATGTAAAGCCTATAAGCACAGAAACTGAAATTGTTTTCTCCAAGTAATACTGATTCAGTAACTACTATTTTCCAATGATATCTCAATGTCCTATGAACAGGACAATTTAATAAATTACTTACTTCAGGTCCTGTAGGAGGTCTTTTGCATTAAGCATGGTTATCAAAGAGGTGGTAGCTGCAGGAATTATGATAATGGGTGTTCGAGATCCTATAAAGACAAAATTTTACAGGTAGAAAACATGTTATTAGGAGTTACACTTTCTCTACTAAAAGTTAAAAAGTTTACAAATTATAATTTTAACTCTTTTGATCTAAAAAATATTTTAAGCCAGTGGATATTAAAAAATATTTACTAATCAGTGTGGCTTGAGCACTGTAATCAGAATGGATACCATACACAAGTATGTAACATAGCTGCATCATTTACTTTTTAAATTTAAGTTAAAAATCATATGCACAACCTCACCTTTCTTCTGATTTGGGGGAGGTCTTGCTTGAGAAACTGTAAAGAAGAAAATAAATCACACTGTGTATTATAAAAACCATATCCCCATTTTCAAACTTACAAATAAGGGTATTTTAAAAATTATTTGTATTCACATATGACTAACTGTAAATCAGAAGACATATTTTACAACTTACTATCTTTTCAAGTAACATTCTGCTTCACAAAAATATTAAAATGCATTATTCAACAATCTGTAGTCGAAAGGAGAAAGTGAAAATACAATATCCACAGATCTGTTTTCGGCAGTTTCAGTTAACCAGTCCACTGTGGCCTGAAAATATTAAATAGGAAATTCCAGAAACAAACAATTCACAAGATTGAAACTGCACATCTTTCTGAGTAGCATGATGAAATCTACACTGTCCCACCCAGCATGTGAATCCTCTCTTTATCTAGCAAATCCACTCTCTCTACACTACCTGCCCTTTACTCACTTAGTAGTCATCTCCCTCACTGTTATCACAGTGCTAGTTTCAAATAGCTCCTATTTGACTTACGAACGGCCTCAAAGTCCAAGAGTGAGAAGGCTGGCAATCTGGATATGCCACTACCAAAGAAAAGACATTAAGTGTTTCCCTTAGGTGAAAACATGAACATCTCTACTTAGTAAGGAAAAAAAAAAATCACATCCCAAAATTGCTAACATCTACATTAAAAACAGGGAAATCTCCCATCCCATCCGTGTAACTGTGAGAAAGAAAAAGAAATTCATGCTAGTTTTGCCTTGGAACCTCAAACTGCAAAAAGTTTCAGCCACAGTGAGTAATGGTGTTAAGATGGAAAAGGCACTAAATTTAGAGAAGACATAAAAAGATACATGTTCTGATTGACCAAATTGGGTTTGGTAAAGTGGGGACTACTGTATTACAATGCCAGGTACTGAGTATCTATATTCATGGATGTTCAGATCTAGCAAAATAAATAAATAAAAATAATTTCATAGTAAGTTGAATACCACTGTAATAAATGTAAAAACAGAGTCTAAGAGCAAATAATACTATGGAAAGGGAATATGTTTAACCATTTTGGAAGAAAAGGAAAGGGTTATTGAGAGCTAAGGCTAAAATATTCCTTTTATTTTTTTTCTTTCTTTTAAAAATTGTTTCTTGTCTCTTTTTAGGTGAGAAATACAGCATTACAGGTAATCAGTTTTATATATATATATATATATATGTGAAGATGTATATTATCGGAAAACGACCATATGATTGACTGTGATCATGTTATAAATACATAAATCTTCCTATTTTTTTTGTTCTTTTTAACAAAAACAGGGTCTCACTATATCACTCAGGGTTGGTCTTGAACTCCTGAGCTCAAGCTATCCTTCCACCTCAGCCTCCCAAAGTGTTGGGATTACAGGGGTGAGCCACTGAGCCTGGCCCATATCTTTGTATTATGTTTATATGCAATGAACTTTTAATGCACAGAAATATTTGTTGACATAATGGTAATAATGACCTAACACAAGATGAATATGTCTTAGGATAAAAAGTACTGCAGGTTTTATTTTCAGTATCTGACCATACAATAACTCAATGTGCCACAGGCTGTGCTGGAGTTTTGCTTTTTAAATCACAAAAGTAAAGAAAAATTTAGGAGACTTAAAATTCTAATTCAACGTCAGTTTTTAAAAACAGATACCATCTTTAAAGTGAATAACAAAGCACACACATCTTTGGAAAATGTTCTATTTAAAAAGCAGCAAAATGCTACATTTTAACTAATTCTTTGTATAGCTCTCTCATTGTGAAAAACTATCATCAAGTTCAGTAGTATGATCTTCCCAGACACAGAAAGCAGGTAACTATATACATAAATACAAGCTGAGATACATGCCTTTACTATTACAGTTTTCTCATCTTCTTGCTAAGAAAAAAAACCTAGAATTTTCTTAAATCATTTTAAGAAATTAGCTAGACAGTGTCATATGGAATATGATATAGTCTCAGTAAATATTTGGTATTTGTTGAGAGATAAAGGCATAACAGGATGGATAAACAGGTAACTGAAGTTGCTATTATGACTAAAGAAAACTACAAAAAAACAAAGAGGAAGAAAGAAAAGAGGGAGGGAGGGAGGGAGGGAGGGAGTCCCTGTGATGAACAGATAGAAGGAAGAAAGAGAAGAAGGGAGAAGAAAGAAGAAAGAGGGAGAGGGCGAAATCTGTGACTAAAGTACTGTTTGATTTTGTAAGGAAACCCACAAATTCTCTCAGGAATTTAGGCAAACATTTACTAAACTCAAAGCTGAGAAGACCCAATATTTTTTTTAAAAAAGGCAATACAAAAGCTCTAAATAAAGTTTAGAGGTTTAATCCCCAGTGCACTTTAGCAGAGCAATTGAAAAAGACCTAGAACTCCTTGCTTTATACATATGATCTTCCCCTAGCCACAAATGTCAAAAATAAAGTTTAGAGGTTTAGTTTAAAAAAAGCTGCAAAATAATATAAATAAGTTCCCTAGTATGTAAGGACCAAGTCTGAGACACTGTGATGGACATGTCAATGAGAAACTTGATGTTAAAGAGTTTGTATGACAGAGTGATCAACAGCAAAGGTCTGGACTCAGGTAATTTTAGTTCACATCCTATTTTGCCACTGTCCAGGCAAGTTGATTCAGTTTGCTCAGCCTCAGCTTCCTCGATCGTCAAAGAGATAGTAGTTTTGTTATCTTGATATTGCTGTGAGAATTTAAAAAATAATAATGCATGCTCAAATCCTTAACCAGATGTTAGCACATACTTAGCATTGCCTGAATCTTGCAACTACAGTATATTGTTAACTGCTGCTGCTTTACTTCTATACCACTCAAAGCAAGTGTGCTAATTGCCAATTTACAAGCTGAGAATAACCATAAGAAAAATTACTGTTGCTTTGATTTCAAATATAATTAGATTCTTAAGAAATATTTATTCAGAGCCTACATACAAGGATCGCTAAGTTAGTATTAAATTGCAAACAAAACAGAAGTAATTCCTGCCCTCAAAGAGCTTTCAGCAGAGTAAGGAAGCCCAGACCATAAACAAAAATGCAACCAAACACATAAAGTAGTTGGAACACATACTAAGGGAACAAATTGAGTGTACACTGGCAGAAAAGCGTCCTTTAGGTAGAACGCAAAAAGCTTCTGGTGGCATTTAAGCCGAAATCTGAAAGATGAAAACAAGCCAACCTGCCAAGAACAAGTAGGCGAACAGTCCAGATAAGAGTTAGGAATGTAGGAAAATACCATAGCCAGGAAGAAACTGCCACACTTAGAGAACTGAAACAAGGCCAATGTGTTTCAGTTGGGAAGAAAAGAAGAATGGCGGCCGGGTGTGGTGGCTCGAGCCTATAATCCTAGCACTTTGGGAGGCTGAGGCAGGTGGATCCGAGGTCAAGAGATCGAGACCATCCTGGTCAACATGGTGAAACCCTGTCCCTACTAAACATACAAAAAATTAGCTGGGCATGGTGGCACATGCCTGTAATCCCAGCTACTCAGGAGGCTGAGGCAGGAGAATTGCCTGAACCCAGGAGGCGGAGGTTGCGGTGAGCCGAGATCACGCCATTGCACTCCAGCCTGGGTAACAAGAGCGAAACTCCGTCTCAAAAAAAAAAAAAGAAAAGAAGAATGCCAGAAGATGAGGTAACAAATACATGCAGAGACCAATTCATGTAGGGCCTTTTAAGAAATATTAAGTTTACATTTAAGTGCCACTGGGAAGTCTTATAACTATTTTTTTTTTTTTTTTTTGCCAATCATTGGGAGCTTGTAAGGTTGCTGAGGTTGGTTGGCCTTGAACTCTTGGCCTCGCCTTCGCAAACGCCACGACATCCGGCCGGAGCCACTTTGGGCCCCCGGTCTTATAACTATTAAGCCAGAAAGTGACAAGATTTTATTTTCATGTCGCACTTCTGAAAGGAAAAAAAAAAAAACAACAATGGATTTGGACAAGGGATTGAGAAGGGTACAAACGTGAAAGCAGAAAGCTCAGTTAGGATTATTACAACAGTCAACAAAGGTGCTACTCCAACTATGTGTGGTTAAGATGAGTTTTTGTTTGAAATTCCAATTCAAAGCCAATTGAATAAAATATAACAATGAATTTCTAGAAAAACAATTATGTACTTAGATGCTATGACACTAGTTTACCCTTAATTTCTGTATCTATTTTCTTGGCACCAGAAATAAAGAGGTCATAGGCTGACATCAGGCAGCCAACCATACTGAGACCCACTGGTCTAGAGAGAGGATAATGGTGTCTACTTGAGTTGTGGTAGTGGAGACAAAGGAAAATAGATAAATTTGGAATACAGAAAAGGTACACCTAACAGAACCCACCAACAGATGAGAAAAGGAGTAAGGAAATGTGATGAATAAAGAATAACTCCCAAGTTTTTGATTTAAGATACGAAGTTGATGGTGGTGTCACTCCATGAAAAAGCACAAGAGTATAAAGTAAGAGACCTGGGGGAAAACAGCAGGGAAAAAAGTTATCCTAATTCGTTTTTAAATGCCTATGGTTAATCCAAATGTTACAAAGACAGTTAACAGAAGATACCAGAAGTCTGAATTGGAGACATAAATTTGGAAATCATCAGCACATAGATTCATAACTATGGGATGAGAGGAGAAGTTCTCCAACCAATAGCTAGGTTATAAATTACATGACTGAACAGCGTTAAGAAATTTTTATAAAATATACAGAAGCTAGTTCGCTCTCTCAATCTCACGAGTGGTGTTAAGCAGATAAACTAGTACCATAGGCTACCTACTCATCTCCAAAGAACGATGAATTAGTGAAGTATGGATGCTGTATACATTAAGAAAGAGGAGAGAAGACAGACAAGGATATGTGCAAGAAATTTAATATGGCTATAAAAAGGAAATGATAGTGAATGCTAAACTAGGACTTTTCAAATGCTTGTATTTATGAATCCACTGGAAAACACGTGCCTCTTGTTAGTCATATCCCCTAAACGAATTTTGAGAAGTGGAAATTTTTAGACCTTTAGAGGTGTAAATTGTTTAACTGTAAACACTTTAAAACATTAGATTTACCCAGACTTGCCTAGTACAACAGCACTAAGTAACTACTTGAGGAAATGAGAAATAAAAATCTATAAATGCTCAAAAACAGAAATCTACCGTTGAGGCATCTCACTCAAGGAGAGAATAGGTGGTTCACTCCCCCATTTCAAAATTACCCAAACTCTACCCAATAAATAACAGTTATACACCTATAATCCCCCTTCGTACACTGGCCATATATATTTTAGGCACACATATTTTTCAAATTTTAAAGAAATACTAGTGAACATCTCAGATATTAAATAATATCCCTTCAAAACGGAGCTGCACCCCCATATGCAGATGCATTTAAAATTTCAGCAGCAAAATATAACACACTAATTACGAGAAATAAAGACTTCAAACTGCTACTATCCATTCCAATCAAGTCTTATTGCTGAATGAGAGCAAAAACCTTAATTATTTTAGAATGGTGGGTAGAAAATGTGGATGTATGGGTGTAAAGCAGTAAGTGAAAGTAGGAAGTGCAGAGTTCACATGGATGGGCATTAGAGCATCTGAGATATGATGAGACATTACTTCAGATTAAATTTCCATCAGTTTAATCCCCAGTTCACTTGAGCAGAGCAACTGAAAAAGACTTAGAACTCCTTACTTTATACATATGATCTTCCCCTAGTCACGTAATTGGCTAGTAGAATCCAATCCCTTTAACTTCATTTTATCACAAGACACATCTGAACAAAACAGTTTGTTTGGATATCAGTGCCTCCCTTGCCATTTCCTGATATACTAACTTACTTTACGAAATGTAAAATAGAAAAACTTTTACATTATAGATTCTAAGTTAGAATCCACAAGTGGTGGCTTTTCCCCTTTTATATAATACCATTTCTGACAAACCATAACCTGCCATCCCTGTCTTCCAAAGAACAACAAACAATTCTCTTATCTGTGATTCCACTGCCTGCACAATATTACTAAACTTCATGTTAGTATTCTTTGGACCCAATCCCATCTGTCCACCCCTATTTCCTTCACCTTTTTCTTCCTTCCTGCAAAAGGCTTCTTCAGCTTCTCTTAGTTTCTGGACAAGAGCCTAGTACACGGAAATTCAAATACTATTTGTTGAATGTAATTGTTCTTCCTTACACTCTCACAATGGATTCTGGTATCATCATCTCTGCTGAAAAGCAGTCCTATCACCCTCATCAGTTACATAGTCTCGTCTGACTGTAACAAGGCTGACAGCACACTCCTCTTCTCCACTCCTGCTTAAAAACAGTCATGACAAAATTTCCAAACAAACCTACTGTCAATAAAAAAAAAAGGAAAAAAAGGAAATACTAGCCACATCTAAGAGGAGAATGAATCCAGGACACAGAGAAATTACCCTGCAAACCATCCCAATATAAGCACCATGTACTGTACTTTTGAAGTGCCTCCAGAAAATATTTAATATTCATAACTACAAAATTTTAGAATTAGCCTGTGTATAAACATACTTTGAATAAGAGGATATCCAAATCTATACTATTGATACTGTGAAGCTTATGCAGAAGATCCAGTTAAGTTATTGCCTGTGTTTTCCAATCCTTTATTTTCCTTCTTCATACTTACTTTCAACAGTACTGATGGTTATTTTATTTAAAAAAAAAAAGAAAAAAAGCAAGTGGTATAGCCTAACACTGAAATTATGCTAAATAAATGTAAAAATAAAACACCAAAGACCAAAAACAAACTCAAAAGACTGAAAATAAATATAGTGTTGTTATCTAAATGATCTGTAAAGAGGAATGAATCTTTTTAGGTACTAGGAATAGGGGGAAGAATCTTTCTAAAATAACTTCAATACTACGTTTGTTTAACACGTATTTTTTTTTAAATGATACCGAAATTTAGGTGTTAAAACACAGATACCTGAAATTCTAAGCATCAAAGCTGAATATGAGTCTATTAAAATAATAATTCTGTGCTGGTGTAGGAAAAAATTCACATCTGTACATACTACCATGGAACTGCAACAGAATTGGTGAGAGTATGGATATACATAAATAGCTTTTAAACATTTAAAAATGTTTTAAAACACTTTTCTCAAATTTTAACTAAAATAAAAACATTTTCTTCAATTTTTTTTAACTCTTCACTATACCTATTTATTCAAGTAAATGTTCTACAGTACAACTTCATTATTCAAAAACAATGCTTTAAAACCTATGTTATCAATGACCCTTGAATCAAAATTGGGAAAAACCGTACTTCAGTAAAAAATGTTACAAAATCCAGTTGAGCTGCTTAATTAATGCACTATACAAAAATGAATAATTTAATATGCTTTTCAGTTTAATTCCTTTATGTCTTTCTGCTAAGAACATCAAGATTTATTAACGATGCTGACTGAAGTTTAGCATTTTATTTATATTATCACAGTTTCGAAATCTGCTTAAGCAGAATCAAGTCTTCAAAGAAACATGACCTTGCAATGTATTTTAAGTAAAATTTCAATTTATTCAAAGCATTATACACACACCAAAAAACCTACACTGTTATGATCTTTTGAAATAAAACACAAACCAAAGTTTTATAATTTTACCTGGTCTTGGTACAGGCTGGGCTGCAGGAGTCTGAGTCTTCCGGGCAGATGCACCCTCCTTTAAAAGAATAAGAATTATAAATGAGATCAAAGTTTCTTTACATAATAAACACTTTAATTATTGCAAAGAAATCTCATATATCTCTGTCTCTTTTTCTGTTTTTCTTACTTAATCGGTTACTCCATTAACAGGTTTTTTCTTAAACCTACAGTTTAAGAAAAAAATAAATATTAAAACTCTCCTGATCTTCTATGCTATTAGTTATGAGATCATAATAAACATCTTTAGAGTAAAATAAATCCAGTTACTGAAGAGTAGTTACTATAAGCTTGTAACATTTTTAAATGATTTGCTTAACTGCTGACAATTTAATATTCTCAGAAATGTCATTGTCTGTTTTAAAATCAAGCCAATCTTTTTTCCTCTAAACAATCTCAAAATAAATAAATGATATATGCCCTTCTGTTAGAGAAACCTAAAATTTGTTATATTGGAATTTATTTTCAAAAACATAAACATTTCAAATAATTAAATGCCTTTAAGAACAGATTTGTTACATTTGAATTAAGAGCAGATGAGAGTATCTTAAAAACTAAATAACAAATCTCATCTAATTACTGAAGATGTAAGATATACAAGGAAATATACTAAGTGCTGAAGTATATCAATTATATCCTCAAGAATAGATGCCTCTGAAATGCTTAAGATTCTTAAAATGTCTGTTTTAAAACAAAAGTTTCAATCATACTCACAGCGATATTTCATAATACATTTTTCTTCATAGTTGCAAAGGTAAATTTTGTAACTATGAATTCATAAAGATTTTACTCTAGTTGTACATAACATTATAACTGGTGTAGGAAAAAATTCACATCTGTACATACTACCATGGAACTGCAACAGAATTGGTGAGAGGATGGATATACATAAATAGCTTTTAAACATTTAAAAATGTTTTAAAACACTTTTCTCAAATTTTTACTAAAATGAAAACATTTTCTTCACTTTTTTTTAACTCTTCGCTATACCTATTTATTCAAGTAAATGTTGAATAATATCAGGGGAGGTACATGAATCCATAAAAATAAAAATCAATATTAACATCACAAGAAACATTTCTGAAGAAATACCACTAAATGCTAATTATAATTACATATCACATTCTCTTCAAAGATTTTACATCGTAAAACTGTTTGAAATAGTAAGCTATACCACAGCATTTTTCAAAAAAATAAATGACTATAAAAATTAGTACAAGAGAAAAAAGACTTCCACTTCAATACAGTGGTATTCTTGTTATCCATTTAGATCACAGAAACCATTCTATATTATAATATTATAAGAAACTTAACAGCCACAGGAGCAGGTAGCACAAAAAAAAAAAAAGATACTTGAGGTCAGCAAAATATCCTTTTCCCAATATTCTCACTATTGTGCATTTAGTTGTTAATATATATTGGTGTATTCACTACTGAGTCATTCTAGGTGCTGGTTTCATAGATGCATTGCTTGTAAAAATTTATCAAGTGTACTTATGATATGGTCTTTTCCAATTATATTACATTCAAGTAAACCTTTAAATGTTAAACCAAAAACTGAGTCATAATTAAGGGGGAGAGCATATAAAATGTTTAGCATCATTATAATGTGGGGGAACTTTCTGATTATATTTGTCTCTAAGTTCATGTTAGGGGACACAACTGTTTTTATTCTTTTTTGTAAGTCTAGTACCAGGAGCATAGTAGGCTCTGGGCACTGCAGCTGGTTGAACTGAACTGCACCAAGATTTTTAAAAAATCAAAAGCCAGGGGATAATCCTTAAATAGGAATCCATTTAAAGAAACATTAGCTCCTATATAAACAATCAACTACACATTATATAATAAGAGTAAACTAATCAGGTGACTTACCTATTCCAATATGTAAATATTGACTCATGGAGACGTGATTTAAGAGGAAAAACAAAGGAAATGAAATGGGAAGAAAAACAATGGGCATGCATGGATGCAGGCACCTTCTGTCCACATTTAACCTCTAAGTCTGGCTGGATTCAAACCAAAGCCCTTCTTTTTTTGGCACAGAGTGTTCTAAGTTCATAACCACCTAAATAAAAATTATGTGCATAAACTACACAAACCCAAAGTGATCCAACTAACTACTGAATTATACCTGTACTATATAATAAAGAATATGAATTTACAACATGGGTCATGCAAAAGGTGTAAGCCTATGAATATAATATGGGAAAAAAATTTCTTCCGCTACAAACTGTAACCCGTAGGAATTTTTATCTACTTTTGAATAAGCTCAAAACTTGATCCCTTTAAATACCAATAATGAGTATTTTCTGTTTGCCCAGTAATAATCCTTGATGACCCAATCACTCCTTTTTGGCAATAAGCTCTATCCCCTGGTCACTAGGAAGAGTATATATCCTAGACTACATCCATCAAGAGTCCTTCTCTGGGTTTATTTTTTATAGACTAGAGCTAGCTGTTAAAAACACTAGCTACAAGGCTACGAGAAAATAAGCCTAAAATCACTGATGGTGATGTCCCTTGACTCATGGAGAAAATGTATTGGCAGAAAGAGAGAATGAAGCTAAAACGCAAGAAAAGAGTAAGAATGTAACACCCTTTATAATACCTACTATCTATTTCTAGTGGCCTGCAAGACCTACTTTACCTTTAACCATTCTTGATTATATGGCTCAAATCTCCCATCTCAGCACTCTGCAAACCCCCACATACCAAAGTTCTGTCAGTTGCAACAGAAAAAAATATATCTAATTTTGTCTTCTCAGGCTTACTGAAAATTGCATTTGTCAGGTCAGTATGGTATAAACTTTAATTTTTGAGTTGGTGTACACCACCTCTCCAACACACACAGAAATAATTATACAGCTGTGACACAACAGCAAACTAATGACACAACAGTAGAATATGAGCTTCTTGGAAGAAAACTGGGAATTTCTTTGCAAATCACGCCATGAATTATTTCTAGGACTCCCAAGAGGCTAAAAGCACATTCTACTCTGATTTCCATAATTTTTAAGTAAAGCTGGTGTAGTCCCTGTATAAGGGACTGCAGAAAACTCCACCACCCTCTACCCTAAAGGTGTAGAGACAAAGGTGAAGTCATTTTTCAAAGGCTACACACACACACACACACACACACACACACACACACACACACAGCATGTATTACGAAACAGGAAAAATAATTTGGCAGTAATACAGAACACACTGACAAATCTATATTTTTAAAGATAAAATTGGATTGAAAGAAAATACACTACCCAGCCGTGAAAATAAAGGTATCGGCACAAAAACAACCAAAAGAGCTAACAAGTTGTGCTAACTGGAAAGGAAAACCTGCTTTTCTTTAAAAGTCAGAAGCATTATAATTTCCCCAAGACTTGAGGCATTCTAGAAAAGGAGTAACTGAATTGACACAGAAGGGAAAAACAGTGAGAGAACCACATTTGCGAAGAAAATACAAAACAAAGTGTGCTGTTTACAAGCAATCCTTGCTTACATTATTTTAGCAAATGAGATAATCTACAATCTTCTGATATTTACAAAGTACCAGTATGCACTTCTTAAACAGGTAGAATAAATACAGTTAATATATAATGCCACAAGAAAAAACTACTTGTTGCAAGTGAAAAAGAATATACTATATACATTATATTTAATTTTAAAATGTTCTCTTTACCTAAAACAGTGAGATACTGAAAACTTTATTTTTTTTTATATTTTAAGAGACGAGGTCTCGCTATGTTGCCCAGGCTGGAGTGCAGTGGCTATTCACAGGCGCGATCCCACTACTGATCAGCACGGGAGTTTTGACCTGCTCTGTTTCCGAGCTGGGCCGGTTCACCCCTCCTTAGGCAACCTGGTGGTCCCCCACTCCCGGGAGGTCACCATATTGATGCCAAACTTAGTGCGGACACCCGATTGGCATAGCGCACTGCATCCCAGAACTCCTGGGCTCAAGCGATCCTCCCACCTCAGCCTCCCGAGTAGCTGGGACTACAGGAAAACTTTATTTTTTTTAAAACAGGATCTCACTCTTTCATGCAGGCTGGAGTGTAGTGGTACAATCGTGGCTCACTGCAGCCTTGACCTCTGGGGCTCATGTAATTCTCCTACCTCAGCCTCCCGGCATGCACCACCATGCCAGACATGTTTTTTAATTTTTGGTGGAGACAGGGTTTCACCACGTTGCCCAGGCTGGTATCAAACTCCTGAGCTCAGCCTCTCAAAGTGCTGGGATTACAGGTGCGTACCACTGGGCTTGGCCTGAAAACGTTTTATGAAGAAAACATATATAGAATATATATGCAGACTCCAGGAGTTTCCAATCTATTTTTCTGTTGTATTAATAAGGGCAAAAGTCACGTTTTAAAAATTACTTAAATATAAATTGTAACCTTGAATGCTTTTACCTTTATTTTAAAAAGTAACTTAAAAAGTAACTTATTCCTATGAAATCTGAATTTGTTAATTAGAATTCCCAAATATTAGAGTGTTTAACATGTTTAAATATGCATGTGAATTTCTTTTTCTTTTTTCCTTTTTTTTTGAGATGGAGTTTGCTCTGTTGCCCAGGTTGGAGTGCAGTGGCACAATCTCAGCTCACTGCAACATCCACCTCCTGGACTCAAGCAATTCTCCTGTTTCAGCCTCCCAAGTAGCTGGGACTACAGGAACATACCATCATGTCTGGCTAATGTTTGTATTAGTAGAGACATCAAACTCCCGACCTCAAGTGATCCACCCACCTCTGTCTCCCAAAGAGCTGAGATTACAGATGTGAGCCATGGTGCCCGGCCTGAATTTCTACACATTGAATTGGTCTCCTTTTTTAAGGGATCAGGCCTCATTTTGTTGCACAGGTTGGTCTCAAACTTCTGGCTTCAAGCAATCCTCCTGCCTTGGCCTCCTAAAGTGCTGGGATTACAGGAGAGATCCACTGTGCCCAGCTAGTCTTTTAAAAGAATGTTTTGGAAAACTTGTTGTAGAAAAGGGAAACAGCAATCCTGGGGACAAATTACAATGAGGCTAAAAAGCATTAAAAAAAGAAAAAAAACAAACTTAGAAGCAAAACACTTCGACACAAAAAAATAAGCACAATTTTTTTAAGACTTGTTATGACCTGGAGGTATATATAAACAACATGTTGCTAGCACAGAAAACAGTTAACACACTTATAAAATAGTACTTTCCTCCCTTTAAATATACAGATAAACGGCTGTAAAATTTAAAAATAGATTTATCTTTCTTTCCCTAAGCCTGGAAATTCTCTCCAGAGAAGTAACTACTTAAGTGGCTGAGACATGTTCTCTCCCATCACCCAATCTCTAAACAAACTGATTAAGGTAGATGTTGTATGTATTTTACAGCCAGGAAAACTGAACTTAAAAAAAAAAAAAGTTACTTGTCCCAGGTCACATGGCTAGTAAGCAGAACAGATCTGAGCCTTTCTGAATCTGAATTTTATGCTTCCAAACTACTAATACCTCGTAACCTCTCATTTGAAGACTTCTCTTAACAAACTTTACTTTCTCTCTGTACTCATTCTCTCTCTTCCCATAATTCAAATGTTCCTCTGTTGTGACCTTTTAACATTTTGTGTATACCTCTATCATGACTTAGCCCATGTATGCCACTATACCAAAATACCACAGACTGGGCAATTTGTAAATAATAAAAATTTACTTCTCAAAGTTCTGAAGGCTGGGAAATCCAAGATCAAGGTGCCTGAAGGTTTTGTGTCTGGTTAACAGGTTTTGTCTCTCTGATTCCAAGACAGGCCTTATTGTTGCATCCTCTGGAAAGGACAGTGTCTTCACATGGTGGAAGGTGGAAGGGCAAAAAAGGACC
The DNA here is from genome assembly GCA_031835075.1 of Saguinus oedipus. Lineage (NCBI taxonomy): Eukaryota > Metazoa > Chordata > Mammalia > Primates > Cebidae > Saguinus > Saguinus oedipus. The sequence goes on from CM063190.1 coordinate 18,834,830, forward strand.
TAAGCTAGTTCCTGCCAGCCCTTTTACAGGGCATTAATTCATTCATAAAGGCTATGCCCTCATGACTTAATCACCTTCCAAAAGGTCCGACTTCTTAATATCACACAGTGGGGATTAAGTTTCAACACATAAACGTTGAGAGGCATTCAGAGGCATAACACCTCATTATACTATACAATATCCTAATTATTTGTCTGCTTCCCCCAATCAGACTGCAAGGTAGTTTACTTTGGTTCAGAAATTATTACTTCTCCAATGCCTAATACAGCCAGGTGCATGGGAGGTGCTTAATCACTATATATTGACTAATTAAATCTATTTGCCTTAGAATCACTGATTCATGACCATTACATTGAGTAAAAACTGTTTTATCTGTTAAATGAATATGGCAAAAATAACTATCACAAAGGATTAAGAGAATAACACAATAATAATAATAATAAAACAGTCATGCATGCCACATACACTTCTTTTGTTTTTTTTTCTTGAGACAGCATCTCGCTTTGTTGCCCAGGCTGGAGTGCAGTGGCGCGATCTCAGCTCACTGCAACCTCCACGTCCCAGTTCAAGTGATTCTTGTGCCTCAGCCTCCGAAGTAGCTGGGATTATAGGCATGCACCACCACATCAGCTAATTTTTGTATTTTTAGTAGAGAAAAGGTTTCACCACGTTGGCCAGGCTGATCTTGAACTCCTGACCTCAAGTGATCAGCCTGCCTCAACCTCCCAAAACGCTGGGGTTACAGGTGTGAGTCACTGCACCTGTCCTCTACACAGACTTACTGAAAGCATAGTAAGTACCAAATTAAAAAACAAAAATGAAGAAATATAAACAAGAGCACAAAGTCCCTGCCTTCATGGTGCTCGCAATCTAATGAAGGAGACTAATAATAAATACATCAAATTTAAAAATTATTAATACAATTACGTATTTAGCTACTTGTAATGTGCCTTTGTGTTTCTGTCTGTATTTTCAGCTCACTGCCAAAAACAAAGGGGGACTAATAACTGTTAATCAATTTTCTTTCAACACTTTGTATAAGGATAAGAAAAGACCTAGCAACTTGAATTCAGCAGCAAATTAAAAGTATTATATACCGTGACATAGTGGGATTTATTCTTGGAATGCAAAGGGGGTTCAACATATGAAACAATCAATTTATTAATATTTAATAGTATACCATACTAACAGATAAAGGAGAAAAAACCCTCATGATCATCTCAAATGATGTAGGGAAAAAAAACTGATAAAATGTAATACCCTTTCATTAAAAAATTTAAAAACTCAACTAGGACTGGAAGGAAATGTCTTCCACATAATACAGATACATATGGAAAACCCACAGTTAACATCATACTCAGCAGTGAAAGACAAAAGGCTTTGCCTCTAAGATCAGGAATAAGACAAGGATTCCCACTTTCAGCACATCTATTCAACACAGTATTAAGAGTTCTAGCCAGAGCAATGATTGAGGCAAGAAAAACAGAAGTCATTCAAATTGGAAAGGAAGAGGTAAAATTATCTGTTTGTAGGTGACAAGATTTGTATGTTAAATAACCTAGAGATGACACGAAAGAAAGTTATATTAATAATAAACAAGTTTGGCAAAAAGAATATAAAATCAACACACAAAAATCAGTTGCGTTTCTATACACTAACAACAGACAGTCCAAAAAGTAAATTAAGAAAACAATTCCACTTACAATAGCATTAAAAAGTATAAAGTAGGAATAAACTTAACGAAGGGAAGAAAAGACTTGTACACCAAAACTATAAAATATTGCTGAAAGAATTAAAGACACGAACAAATGAAAAGACATTTGTGTTCATGGACTAGAAGAGTATTAAGATTTCTATACTATCAGAAGTGACCTGCAGATTCAACACAATTCCTACCTATCAAGACCCTATTTTTGCAGAAATAGAAAAATTCATCCTAAAAGTTACATGGAATCTCAAAGGATCTCAAATATTTAGCCAAACTCATCTTGAAAAAGATCAAAGTTAGAGAACTCAAACTTCTACAGTTCAGAACTTACTGCAAATCAACAGTAAACAGAATAAAAAGAAGAGGCATAAAAGACAGACATATAGATTACTGGAACAGAACACCCAGAAATAACCTCTCACATCTATGGTCAACTAATTTTGACAAGGGTGTCCCAACCATTCAATAAGGACGGCCTTTTCAACAAATGGTGCTGGGGAAACTGGATCACCACACACAAGAGAACAAAGTTGGACTATTACCTTAAACCATATAGAAATTTAACTCAAAAAGGATCAAAAGCCTAACCCTAAGAGTGAAAACTATAAAACTCTTAGAAGAAAACAGAGAGCAAAAGCTTCATGAAACTAAATTTGCTAGCACGGATGTACCAGATATGAAACCAAAAGTACAGGCAACAACAACAACAAAAAAACAGATAAACTGGACTCAATCAAAATTTAAAACTTTTGTTCAAAGGGTATTATCAACATAGTGAAAAGGCAACCAACAGAAAAGGAAAAAATATTTGCAAGTCACAAATATAAAAAATTAACATCCAGACTATATAAAGAACTCCTACAACTCAACAATGACAAAACACAAACCAGCCAATTGAAATATGGGCAAAGGACTTGATTAGGTAGTTCTCCAGAGATACAGATGGCTAGTGAGTGCATGAAAATACACGAGACATCACTAATCGTTAGGGAAAAGTGAATCAACTACCATGAGTTATCACTTCAAATACATTAGAATGGTTATTATCAAAATCTAGTAACAAAATAAAATCAGAAAATAACAAGTACAGAAGAGAACACAGAGAAATTGGAATTCTTACATAAAACTGGCAGGAATATAAAATGGCACAGCTACTGTGAAAAGTGTATGATGATACTCCAAAAAAATTAAAGAAGTACCATATGATCCAGCAATTCTGTTTGAGTATATATATTCAAAAAAAATAGAAATCATGGTTTTAAACAGGTATTTTTATACCCAAGTTCATAGCAGCATTATTCACAATAGGCAAAAAGTAGTAACAACTCAAATGGCAACATCAACACATGAATAGATAAATTATATATATAAAATTGTGTATGTATGTGTGTGTATATATACACACTCACCTCATACATATACAATTGTGTGTATATATACATATGTACACCTATGTGTACGTATGTGTGTATATATATAAATACACACACACACACACACACACACACACACACACACCTCTACATACATACACAATGGGTTGTCATTTAGCCTTAAAAAAGAATCAAATTCTAAAACATGCCACAAACTGGATGAACCCTGAAAACGTTACGCTTCATGAAACAGGCTGGTCCAAGGAAAAAAAAAATAAAAAATACATATATATATGTATATGTATGTATATACACATATAAAGAGATTTATTTCCAGACTTACATAAAAAGAGATTCTACTGACTCTGTTTCTCTGGAGAACCCAGACTAATACAGCAATTCAAATTGGAATCAAAACAGAGAAAATGTGATATAGACCACAAAATCTTTAAAAAGGGTACTCTTGCATATTAGAAAAACTTTTTTCATTTATCTACTGATTAAAAAATGGCATCCGTTAATGTAGTTGAAATATTTTATCACAGAACTGCAATTAGCAAAATTCCAAAGCATATGTATTACTCTCCGTTAATATCAAAGTCTATAATGATCTCACATCTTAGGGTGCAGATGAACGATTCTGTCATACCTCTCTCTGAGGTTTAATAAAAGCACCATGTTCATTTAAATCTGGCAGAATTATTTTTATAGTGGCAGAGAAACATGGATAAGGTAGATCCAGTACACATAATCATTTGTGTAGCATATGGGTCCAAAGACTAAAAGAATGTACCAATGTAACCGGAAGTGTTAATCAGCATGAAGAAAATTGACCTGTGAGTCTTAAGATCTAAGTTCCAGCTTTGACTCTGCCATAAAGTGTGGCACTCTGAGAAAATCACTATATCTCAGGGTCTTAGTTACTTCACCTATAAAGTGAGGAAAGTAAATTTTTAGGTGCCCTCAAAGGTCCAATTCTGCTCTAAAGTTTCATTTTCTAATGTATATAATACCTTTTTTTTTTTTTGACAAGTAAACATTTATTTTTTTACCTTTCCTCCTATGTGTATTTCAAGTCTTTCTCACAAGACCCCAGGAATCACCAGCTTCAATTATGTCCCTGGACTTGTCCACTGCTACAGGAGTCTTAGGGAGCGTTGTACAAATGCTAGAGTTACTCAATTACCAACATTAAACCCTAGGATAAGAGATGTAGCAAAGCAGGACTCCTTCCTCCATGGAATGTGCTGATTTCAGATAAGGCAGCAGCCAATGTAGAAAACGCTGGAATTTTTCCTTGGAACTGGATTGTGATGAGAGGTACTTGCCATGAACTTAGCTACTGTTTTTTTCTCTTTTCTTTTGAGACAGAGTTTTGCTCGTTGCCTAGGCTAGAGTGCAATGGTGCAATCTTGGCTCACCGCAACCTCTGCCTCCCAGGTTCAAATGATTCTCCTGCTTCAGTCTCCTGAGTAGCTGAGATTACAGGCACGGGCCACCATGACCCGCTAATTTTTGTATTTTCGGTAGAGGCAGGGTTTCGCCATGTTGGTCAGGCTGGTCTCAAACCCCTAACTTTAGGTGATCCGCCCTCCTCAGCCTCCCAAAGTACTGGGATTACAGGCATGAGCCATCGTGCCTGGCCAGCTACTGTCTTTTCTTTGACTCTTCCTTTCCAGTTTTTAAAGATAAAGCAGGAAATAATCTTCTCTGAAGATACTTGATACAAATTCTCCAAACCCAAAAACGCATGCTTCCACTTCATTGATAAAAATTAATTGCAGTTTGGCACCTGGTGCTAGTTCAGCTGGTGGATGAGCTGATTGATGTATTCACCCCGATAGCCAGGTGTGCCCATCTCTTTGAGGAAGCCCACTCTATTTTTGGTAGCATGATCGGCCACTGAGAGGTGGAAAGGGTGCAAGAACCATGAGATCTCCTGGAAATGCTTCCCCGGAAAGGCAATTTCATGAATGAGTTCTTCCAAACAAATGACACCAAACTTCCCCAGGCACTCCTCAATCACAGTGTTGTCTGTCAGAGGGATGGTCTTATTCTTGACCCTGGCTTGTCCACGTTTCAAAATGAGTTCCCGGACAGACTTCAGATTTGGAAATCCCCAGGTCACGTAAGGTTCCACTATATGCAGCATTTTTAGGTTCTGGGGAGTGACTTTTACGAAGACACCACTAAAAATGTTCTTTAGGTGAAGTCTTGCAATGGTTCTCTGCACCAGTAAACTCACACCATCGATCCTTTTAATGCGTACGACAAAGGCCAAAGAATGTTTATCTGGCAATTCCAAGGCGTGAGGTTTCTCTTCTAGTCGTCTGACACACACCTTGTCACGTGTCTGCCGCCAGGAATCATGCAGGAATTGATTCCAATCGCTTAAACCTGGGCCCTTTTCCTTTCCTCTGCTCCTTCTTTGCCAAAAGTGCCTGCTTTGCCTGAATGGCTTTGAGGGCTTGATAAGCCTTCCTCTTTTTCAGGAGATTTTCTGGAACCAAAGAGATTTTTCTTTGCTCTTGCTCCGCCATCTTTCCGGTGTAGCAGCCTATAATACCTTTTCACTGGCAACAATGCCCTGTAGTGCAACCTGAAATGTGCAACCAGCTGATTTAAGTATGAAGACATAATCAAAAATGGGTTTCTTCAAAGGTAGAATGGTATACCATATCAATCTGCTCTTCTTCGGTCCATGTAAATTAAAACACATTCCCCTGCCCGGTTCCTTCTATCAAAGGGTATATGTTTGTAATCAGCTATTAATTTAGTTGTTTTGGGAATCAGAGAATTACAGTTATTGGCATACAGATAGAGAAAAAACAATATTGTAAGCTTTAAAAGAAAATATTTAATATGATTCAATAAACTGAGGAAGCTACACTGAAACTTAACTACCAGAAGCCCATAAACCCCCACAACACAAAACACACACACACACACACACACACACACACACACACACACACACGTAAGACAGTTAATTGAAATGTTCTGGAACATTATAAATTCTGTGAAAAGTTAGAAAATGTATACAAAACTCAAAGGTGAGAGAAAATTAATGAAAACTAAATACACAAAATGTTCATTAGTAAATAATTAAGGATAAATGGAGGATACAAACAGAAATACTACATTTTTCTTTTTTTTTGGCTCAATAAAACTCAGAAGTTCTATTTTCTGTGAGACCACATCTTATTTAAAAGTTGGTGAAAATATAAGAAATTTATGAGAAATTAATAATAGAAACCAAGTTCAACTGGAAAGACCAAAAATATCAAAATCCTGAAAATGGGTCAAATATACAAACTTTGCAAGCGTTTTTATATGAAAGGCAAAATATAAATAACACTTATTTCCAATTATTTTGTTACTTTTATAACAATCTATTTATCCATCAAGGCTATCAATTTCTTCAAAGAAAGGAACCTAATGATGCACCTCACATTCCCCTGTAGCTTGTATATAAAAAATGCCTAATATTTGCCAAAGATAAGCAAACCCCTTACAGAGCCTAAGAAGTTGGGGACTGGGCAGAGAATCAAACCCTATAAGTCAAGCATTATGTCTTTGTCTGTAATCCTATAACCTCTGCACGTCTCTTGTCTGCTTTGCAAAGTTTCTTTACACTGAAGTCCCTATTGCTAATCAGACCATAACCAATCACACTGAAGATGGCTATATGAATCAAGTATGTTCAATGTTCCCTTCTTTCTTCAAAAAAGCTTTTGAGAAAAAAAAAATTACTTACTTCTAATACTTGTTTTATTTATCTATTTATTTGGCTTTTATTAGACAGAGTCTCACTCTGTCACCCAGGGTGGAATGCAGTGGCGCAATCTCAGCTCACTGCAACTTCCACCTCCTAGGTCCAAGTGATTCTCGTGCCTCAGCCTCCCAAATAGCTGGGGTTACAGGCATGAACTACCACGTTTGGCTAATTTTTGTATTTTTAATGAAGATGGGGGGTTCTCTATGTTGGCTATGCTGGTCTCGCACTCCCAATCTCAGGTGATCCGCCTGCCTTGGCCTCCCAAAGGGCTGGGATTAGAGGCGTGAGCCACCATGCTTGGCTCCCAACACTTGCTTTCTATTCTTTTCTGCTACAGCTATTAAAATAAATATTTTCTGATACTAATAAATTATATTTGGGTAACTATGCTTCTTTGCAAAGTTTCAGTAGAATTTTAAGTTTCAATAGTTTACATGTACTTGAATTTATACATTGTTATACTTAAAATAAATTAATAGTGTTTATTTTTAAATACCAACAATATGCTGGGTTTACAAAGAGTGGAGAGTAAGCTACCTGAAATAATTTATTCAAAGATATATAATTTGCATGGAACAAGTATTTATATAAGAAATACTTTACACTGACCCAACTACCTGAAATGAAATGCACAGGTAATATAACCAGCCTACACATATAATTTAAAAATTAATAAACTAATACAAATAAAACTTCTAAAGAGATTTATGATAGAGGCCAGGTGCAGTGGCTCAGGCCTTTAATTCCAGCATGTTGGGTGGCTGAGGCAGGCAGATCACTTGAGGTCAGGAGTTTGAGACCAGCCTACAACATGACAAAACCTAGTCTCTAATGAAAATACAAAAATTAGCCAGGTGTGTTAGCACATGCCTGTAATCCCAGCTACTCAGGATACTGATGAAGGACAACAGTTTAAACCTGGGAGGTAGAAGTGGAAGTTGCAGTGAGCTGATATCACACCACTGCACTCCAGCCTGGCAACAGAGCAAGACTGTGTCATAAAAAAAAAAGGAGAGAGAGAGAGAAAGGGACTTATGATAAAAATATGCATTTCAGTATGTAAGTCTCAGACACGATTATACCAGAAGACATACTAACCAGATGCTATTCCTATACATAAAGTCATACTGAATGTAACAATTACAAATGCTCATAGACTGGTATATTATATTGGTGACTCAAATGCCAAGAACATAATTTTGATTTTTTGAAATGGTGAACCATTGGAATGTTTAAAACAAAACGAAGGAAAGTACAAGCTTCCCTCATTGTACACTGTAGTTACATGTCTAGAAAATCCAGGGCATGTTAAAACTGAACAAAATATACTTTATGTTCCAATTATGTTTTAAATTTACTTAATTGTAAAAAAGTGTTTCACCTACACATATACCCAATGAAACACTCAGAAGTCCTGCAGAACACAGAGCTAGCCTTTGTTGTTTACAAAGACTGTCCCACCCACCACTGGATTACTACCTCCTCTGGTCCTGAAATGCCCTTAAAAATCATCCTGTTAACTGAAAACACCCTCATAAACTGCTGGAACACCTCCTAGAAAGCAGTACTAGCCCTAGCAGTGCCCCCTTGAGAACCACAGCTCTAAGAGTATTATTCCTGACTGAAACAGCTGTGCTACAGAAAAATCAAGGAATACACAAGCATCATAAAGTATATGCCAAATCACTGCTGATTGTAAATGCTCATTGTTAATAGTTTGCATGAATTAAAACAGATAAAGATGTCTATAATTAGTTCTGAAAGAGACACTTAAGTTTAGCTTTGTTTTCAAGTCAAAAGAAATTCTCAAACATGCGTATCTGCAGCACAACTTGATGAAAACTGAAGGAGAAAAATAAGGCAGGCAAACACTGACACTTGTGGTCATTCTGAGATTGCTTATTTGCAATCAGGCTAATTCTTGCTTTGTGAGTTCAAGGAAAGTAAAACTGGTTCATAAATCATCTACTGACTTTAGAGAAAAATTACAAGCTTTTAATAAACATTTTACCTTCCTTCAAAAAGGGGAAACTACCTACACTAACATTAAATAACCAAAAACAAGCCATTTGGCCAAATCCTTTATGTAATGAAAAAAACTACATCTGATTTTAAATAAAAACAGTCAACAGAAATAAATTCCAGGAAAACATCATGTAAACTTTTCTAGTCATCTCAATAAAACTAAAATGGTCTCTAAATAACAGTGTCAAGTGACAGTTTTCAGAGTGGTATAGTGAAAATTATACCTGACCTAAAACATTAAGATTTTTGTCCAGCATTGGAAAAAAATAGCTGGTACTTCTAGTAAGCCCCAGCTGAAATAAATTCCTTGAATTCAGGGACCAGCCACTCATAATAAAGCACAAACAGAAATGGAGACCAAAATAGGAAGACCAGATTCATGTCTCCCTTCTAATGTCACTCAAGGATATCTGCTCATTCCAATTAAATGAAAATCATCCACCCCGGTTGAAGTGCTCTCCCCCAAGGACATATAGTTGAATGTATATACATAGATAAATAGATGATGTAATTCCATGAGTTACCATTTAGTGGCCACTTAAACAGATTTACATATGACTCAACATGTAATAATCATTCAAAACCATTAACTACAGGAATACAAAAATAATTATTTCTACATCCAGTAAAAACTGAGAATTAGGAGGCATTACAACTCCCGTCTTTATATTTTGACTCCTTTAGGTCTATACTAGACATGGCCAGGAAAATACTAAAACTGGCCTGGACAGCTCTGGCCATGATGCACATAGTAACAGTTACCTATTTCTCCATCACGGATGCGTTGCAAGATTAAAAATAGACTTATGCAAGTGCTAATTACAAACCATTTATAACTATAACACTTAACAAAACAGCTGCCAATTTGCTGAGTCTGACAAAGAAACCTGTCACACTTACTGAGTTAGTTTAACCATAGAATTCAGATGTTAAAAGAAACTAGACTAAAGGAAGAACTTCTACAAATTCTCCTGTCATAATTTTACTTTCTCTTGACTGGAAACATGTAGGTTGCCAGAAAAAGTTACTAAAGTAACTTTAATCTCACATCTGCCTTGTTTTTCTGTACTTTACGTAAAGTTCTTAACCAGCTTAACTTAAACTTAAAAAACCGTATGAGCACTGTGGCTCATACCTATAATCCTAACACTTTGGGAGGCTGAGGCAGGCAGATTACCTTGAGGTCAGGAGTTTCAGACCAGCCTGAATAACAGTAAAACGTCATCTCTACTAAAAATACAAAAATTAGCCAGGTGTGGTAGCATACGTCTGTAACCCCAGGTACTCGGGAGGCTGTGGCACAAGAATCTCCTTCTGGGAGTCAGAAGCAGCAGTGAGACAAGATTGTGCCACTGCACTCCTGGGCAACAGAGCGAAACTCCGTCTCTTAAAAAAAAAAAAAAAGAAGAGGAAACAGGTTGCAGGTGTACTTTAAAGTTTGAAGTAAATTCCAGTTAAGTACACAGGCACCTTTTGTTAGTAATATTTAGAAGTTTCTTGCTGTTTAAATACTTGCCCCTTAACAAGCACGTACAGGTGGCGGGGCAGGGGAACCCAGTGGAAATTCAGGGACTCCACTCAATAATGTAGAGAAGCACTAAGGAGTAGGTTACCCATAAGGCTCTCTTAATAATCAAGATGTATAATAATCCAAGGAGACATAAAAAAAAATACAATCAAAAGAACTGGCCAAAAAAAATAAAATTGTTTAGTCCTTCCCTGGAGAAAGAGGTAGGGAATGTCTCCAAATTAACTTTGCATCACCTCCGCTTAGTAAGCTACGCCTAAACACAAATGCTGTACATAGTAGTTAACTAATAAATGAATGTTTTATATTTTCACTTTTTCAACAGATAAAATGTATCTGTTAATGTATCTGAAAAAACAGATACATTTTATCTGTTGAAAAAGTAAAAATATAAAACATTCATTTATTATTCTATTAATGATTGCTGGGTATGCTGTGCCAGTGTTAGGAAAAAAAATTCCACAATTTCTCTAGCAGATCCATTTAATGTAAAAACAGAGAATAATGGTAATAATAGATTGATTAAAAAAAACACACACAGTATAATAATTTAGATAATCCTTCTTCAATTCCCAGCTTGGCCTCTTTTCTTATCAGTATTTAACCAATATTTGGACCAATTATTTTCAACTCTAGGCACTGACTGGTTCCTCATCTTTTAAGTGGGTATTACAATAATAAAATAACAAAATTTGCAATAACAGCTCAAGTAAGATTAGCACACAATCGGATTTTGAGCAAACACTCCATAAATGGTCACTCTGGCTAGCTTCATAGTCATATCCTATATAAGGAATCTGATAAATAAATACTGATCTACAAAAATGAACCTGTACTTCTGGAAAATCAGTTAACTTAAGTAGGTTCTGTTATCTAGTCAAGAAATTTTTTAAAAGGTAGTGAGAACTGTAGTATGAATGGATACAGACTACAAAAAACTTGGGTTTTAGTCCTCTCCTTCAAACTTAACTAGGAGAAGTTAAAGCTCAGCCTAGGCTTTAGGTTTCCTATCTATAAAATTCTTTTTTTTTTTTTCCTTTAACATTCCTTCTAATATTTCTAATACAGTGGGGTTCTTAAAACTACAAAGTACATTTCATCAGCAAAGCTCAAAAACATGTGGACAAAAATGTTTTAAATATCAGAGAAAATATAAATCTATATTCATTTGAAATTGCAGATATTAATAGGGGAGGCAGGTGAGATGAAGAGTATGTAACTGTAAACATTTAGCTTAAGCTCCAAAACTGTAACTTTCTATGACTGGATTACTGTCCCTAGAGTCTCAGAGAAAAAACTGATAATAAAGGCTATTTACAACAAAAAAATAAAAAATGAAACAAACCTTCCTCACTGCTTGGCAGTAAAAAAAGAAGAAAGGTGCCAGCCCCAGAAACATCTCAGTGAGTATGCAGTACTTATAAAATCTGCTTCATGGCAAGTTATTAAATCTTCCTGAAACATTAGAATAAGTAAACATAATTAGTAAAATTTCATTACCCCGAAGAAGATCCTGCACAAGTGTGCTATATCTATTATATATCATTTTACTGAATTCTATGATACATGTAATTTTAAAAAGAAAAAAACAAATAAATGCCAACATTGAAGAGTCATTTAAAATAAAGTTTTCTGCCATCAAGAACACCAAAAACCACATAAGAGCAAAAAAAAAGTGGGCTGTATCACATCATGCATTAGTAAAGTAATCCATGACAGCTTATTTATATAAACCCAGAAAACTAAGGGGGGTGGGCAAAAAAAGGGGAGGAGATCTAAGTTACAAAGATACATGGTTTCAATAGAAACCACAGGTCTTAACTAGATATTAGTAAAATCAAGAGCAATTTGAAGGCAGGAAAAAAAAACTTCAAGAGGAGAATGCACTGAAGGGGTTAAATTATACCAACTTACATACAAAAGCTGATACTGCTTACACCCTATAAAAACATGTAAGAAACATGAAGCCAACATCTAACACAGAAAACATTTGGAAAGCCTGTACTTAAGAATAAAGTTAAAAAAAGGAAATAAGCTGGAAAAAATAAAATCATAATCATTCATTTCATAATCATCACATTTTCATATTATTCACTCATTACTACACTTGCATTGAACATATATAATTTATCACGTAAAAGCAAAATCTCTAAGCTTCTCCCTACCTTAGGTTTTTAGTCAAAATGAATGCAAACAATCACGTGGGATTCAGCCAAGCAGTGACGTTAAATTCTGCTCTGTCAGAGAGAGCATCTGTCAAGCCCACATTTAAACTGCTGCCTGCCTGTGCAGCAGCTGAGGAACCGTGGATTTCATATTATAGACTAAAACCCCATTAAAACTGCTCAAAATCCTTCCTGCAGCTGCCAGGCAACAACGAAAGAAGAGAGGTAAATCCTATTCTTTTCCAACACAACTGAAGCACTATATTTTAGCTCTGGCTGCTTTACACTGCAGCTCAGCGTTATTACTAGAAATATGGATACTGAGACGAGAACACAGCACTGCATTGTCCAGCCAGGAAAACAGCAGATGTAGAAAGCTTCAATGCATCAACTGTCGGGAAGAGTCAACAGTGCTACAAGCAGAACGGACAACTATAGCCCTTTTGTTTAATGAAAGAGAGAGAAAATGAAAGAAAGGGAAAATTTCAGAAGACTAGGACCCATATGAAGAAGGAGGGTAACTCGAAGACGAGAAGACAGATGGACACTTTGGATACTGTGAAAAGCAATCGCAGGAGGCAGACTGTTGGGGGATGTGCGCATGTTCGATAGCATCTTTTTTGCTGAAGTGATGGCGTGCCAAAAGTATTTTCAGTGGGCATAATCCTCTCCACATAAATGGCCTGACCAAGGAAGGTATGTCAATATCTTGTGTATGATAGTCATTTAAATGTGTTACCTTTTTATAGCCCTGGAGGCACTAATACCTGATAAGCAAGTTCATCCAGTTCACTGCCCTTGAAACTATGAAAGGGTTTCTTAATATATGATTTTAAAATTTGTCATTGTTTAGAAGACAAGCTGTCACTGCTTTATTCAACTAAATTTGTAGCGTGGAATAATTCTGGGTTATAGACATCAGAGGGAAAAGGCAAATAAGAAGATATGTTTAAAGGATTCCTTAAGAAATAGAACTTAAAAAAAAAATCTGTAGCCCTTCATGGAAAACACAGCAATATCCTACCAAATTAGGTCATACTGAATCCTTATCTAGTAAATTAAATGCTCTCTTTAAAATGGCTATCAAAAGAGACAATGCAGTGAAATTACACTAAATAGTAGCAAGGATAACCTTAAGAGCTTTTTTTTTCAAAGTCCTTTAAAACAAAATCTAAATATATAACAGCTTTTAGTAACAAAATCTTCCCTCCGACATCTCCCTAAATGAAGATAATCCACACAGCCAAAGAGAATATCCAACAAATTTTAAGTATTACCAAGCTACAAGAAGATACTAAAAGAAAAGCATTAGCATAAGATCACATGAGGTAGTGTGAGTTTATGCATAACACCACAATAGAGTCTGGTGTTATTACAGTGTCCATGAATAGAACTTTAAACAAAGAGACATCAATAGTTGTTTTAAAAATTCACTATTTGAAATAGTGAGCTTGTATTCTATGTAAAAGACTAATTCCAAATGATCAAATATAATGTTGTTGCTGATGATCATTTTAAAAGTGAAAATCAAAAACATAATATGAAAATACTCTGATACAAAAATATCCAGAAACAGCAATACAAGGTCAAAAAATTAAATATAAACATAGCTAATATGCTTCCAGGCTATGTGAATATGTAATAATGAACTACCGCCACTATATGTGAGTATAATGCACAGATAAATCAAATAAACTATTCCAGCAACAATGATAGTTAGTACAGCAACTTAGGGTTCAAGAATTCAAAGATATTTCTAAAATTTTACAAATCTATCAAAGATCCTGATTTCTCCTCAATTTTACTCTACAACTCAGTAATTATCTAATAATAACAAAAGGCAAACATTTTTAAAAATATGTAAGTACTGCATTCCAAAATGAAGATTAAACAAGTTTACCAGACTCTATTACAGTTCAACATCACTCTCAACGATGAATTTTATCCTAATAAAAGACTAATATCATATAGTACTAAAAAATATAATTGTAAAAATTTCAAGTCCCTCTTGGTACCTTTGTCTCTGAATATTAAAGTCACCAATTAATTGGTTTTATAACATATACATCTCAAAATAAGTTTTTCTGTTAAACCATCACCATTTAAATCCAGGACTATTCCAATAGACTATGATATCAACACTTTTAAAAGCCAAATGATAACTCTGTGTGTGTGTGTGTGTGTGTGTGTGTGTGTGTGTACTGAACAGCATTTTACAGTAACATTCTCCCCATTAACTTCAACCATAAAATGTAAATACACATTAATAACGTATAGATACTATCAAAAAAGAAGAGATAAACCAAAGCTATTTTTCTTCTAAAAATATAAAAGTACAAAACTATTTTGTATACTATAGAACTTTCTTGTCTTACGCTCTCTTTTTAAGAATTAAAATACAACGGGCAAGAACTGGAGAATAATTTTATCATTTAATAAAAAGGAGGCATGGTTATTTTTATTTTCTTTTTAACAAAAAATTTTGTAAGACCTGAGAAACTTTAAGTAAGAAATTTTTTTAAGGCTAGACAAATGCACTTCATTTACAGTTATATAGAGATTTAATATCTCCATAGTTTAATATCTACAAACATACAAATGCCACGAGGTCTAAATTAAGATGCACCTCTATCACACATTGTTATAAAATCTTAATAAGACTAAAACTATGTATTTATGCTAGATTACAGTATGCAATAATTTGCTGTTTTCTGTAATACTAAAATACTTTGGAGACATCACATCAGGTACATTCTTAAAAAATAACATAAATTATGATTATTTTCCATCATTCATTTACTCAGTCCTTTACTCAAATATCCATTCAAACATCTGCCATTGTTTACTCCTTAAACCATAAATTTACACTTAAAAAAAATCTAAATGATTGGACTTCAACCAGATTCCAAGTGTTATTTTATCAGCAGAAATTAGATACACTTATTTACCTTTTTAACATTTAAAACAGATTATCAAATAAATTTTAAAAGCAACTTTTGTTTCTTATAAATTCACATACATAACCCTTATATTTACTGGTGTCCTTATGAAGTGGAGGGGGAGAGTCACTCCTATTTACCAAATATGTCATTTGGAAATAAAAGCTTCAAAATAGTTCCCTGGTCTAAAAAGAAGAGTCAACTATTCACAAGTACAAGAAGGAAAACACTGTGTTTCTAAATCAGAATGCTCAGCTGTATTATTTCCAGCTTAGCTCACAGCAGAACTATGTTTTGTTGGTACAGTGAATAGCCTTGGTTTTCATTATAGTAATGCTGAGTTTAAATTCACATCAATAAGTTCTAACAAATAGCAAACACAATTATTTGCTTTTAAAATTCCAAACTTAAAAAATGTTGTTCGTATCTTTTAAAATGCTTAAATATTTTTTTACATTTTAGAAATATTATAACTTCTAAAAGTACTCTGTAATTTCAGAAACTGGAAATTTTCAAATGCTGGTCCTATACGGTTGGACCTTAGATATTTGTTCAAATTCCCAACTACTTGCTCCTCCTAGTGGCTGTTACTATAATAGTACTTTCATTCATTTATGCCTAATACTTTCAATCAATATTTTCAAAGTACTTAACATTATGTATGTGAATTTTACTTTATAACTATTCAATTACATGAAAATTTCCATGTAAATTCTACTTCCTAAAGGTAAATAAGCTTATGCCAAGGTTAGACAAATTATTAACCATGAGTATCTCAATATTACAGGCTAAATACATAAATGTATTTATGTATACACTGTAATTTCAAATAAATTCTCCTATATTAAAACTTTTCAATTGATTTCTTCTGTTTAAAGAAATCATTTTCCTAATAAAAAGTTGGAAAAATTAAAATTACATATTCATCAGGCCTTCTTGCCAGAAAGTTTTATCCTCCTTTAATGGAATTAACGACAGCTCTTTGCCCATCTCTACTCCCTCAATATACTGGTCCCCCAAAACTAAAAACAACATAGAAACACTAAGAACAAACATGAACAAATCTGTGTGATGCACTGAAAACCTTGTTGCAAGATACATAACCGGTTCTTAATACTTGGCATTATGAACCTCACATATTGCCATCTCATAACCGTTTAAAATATAGGACCCTAACGGTGCTATCACAAGTTCTAAAAATTTAAGAAATTCTCTGCTTGTAAATTCAGAATAAAGCACAACTCAAGAATATTTAAAAATATATTATGTGAAATTCAGAATTTTAAATAGTTTCAAAGTAGCTCTTTTAATTCTAACATGGAGACTCAAGCAAGATACGTTAAGAGTGTTCTGCCAAAGCCACTGATAAAGACAATTACATGCTATGTTTTAAAGTTAATCTCAAGTCTAAGAACAATTACATCATGAATACTTCATACACACAATGAAAAGTTAAAATTAAAAAATTCTTGAAAGTGTTAATCATTTATTACTGCCTAAAAATCCTACACTGAAGTTACTGGATGCTGAAAATTAATTTTGACAGGTGCACCTTCTCATTGACTTTCTCAACACAGTAGGGGCCAATGGAAACATGCCAAGCAGTGTACTGTGACTAACAGAACTCTGCCATGATCAACCTTGCACCGTCTGTCCCATAACTGATACATGACCATTTTACAAAAAAGGCCTCTGACTGTGCACCATACCACCAATAGTATGTCAAATCAATTTTAATTAATGCCAATACATTTTCCATCTGCTCTCAAGGCCTTTTTACACAACCTTTCTCAGAAATCTAGTAACATGTTTTTCTACTACATGCAACTTTTAAATCCTCAACTTGGGTCAAAAGTACAAATGACTAGTGTACCAAGACAATTAAATTAATCCATTATTTTATTTCTTTAAAATGCTCACTGTGCAACAAAGGTATATTTTTAAATAAATCAATCTTGTTCTCAGTTATGCTGCCAAGGGGAAATAAATTATAATCTTTGTTCCTGGGTTATATATTTAGAACCTAAGACAGTCCTATGTGCCCTGAATTTATTAGTATCCAAAGTCCCTTTCAGGCAGTTTTATAAACTTTTGTGCTTCATTTTTATAGAATGACTGCAAGAGACACAATGTGACTGAATTGGAAAATGATTGCCAAAGAAAAATATTAAGGAGAAGAGCACATTTTTGGTCACCAATCTCTCATATCCCACCACTGGACATTTACAACATGCTTCAGTGGAGGAGAAGACACTGCTGCTTTGCAAAGATGACCTGGAATGCCAAGAGGTCTCTGTTCCGCACTCATCTTATTGGAGTACTTTCTCTAGTGTTTCTTTTTGCTATGTTTTTGTTTTTCAATCATCATGACTGGCTGCCAGGCAGAGCTGGATTCAAAGAAAACCCTGTGACATACACTTTCCGAGGATTTCGGTCAACAAAAAGTGAGACAAACCACAGCTCCCTTCGGAACATTTGGAAAGAAACAGTCCCTCAAACTCTGAGGCCTCAAACAGCAACCAACTCTAATAACACAGACCTGTCACCACAGGGAGTTACAGGCCTGGAGAATACACTTGGTGCCAATGGAAGTATTTACAATGAAAAAGGTACTGGACATCCAAATTCTTACCATTTCAAATATATTATTAATGAGCCTGAAAAATGCCAAGAGAAAAGCCCTTTTTTAATACTACTAATAGCTGCAGAGCCTGGACAAATAGAAGCTAGAAGAGCTATTCGGCAAACTTGGGGCAATGAAAGTCTAGCACCCGGTATTCAAATCACAAGAATATTTTTGTTGGGCTTAAGTATTAAGCCAAATGGCTACCTTCAACGTGCAATTCTGGAAGAAAGCAGACAATATCATGATATAATTCAACAGGAATACTTAGATACATACTATAATTTGACCACTAAAACACTAATGGGCATGAATTGGGTCGCAACATACTGTCCACATATTCCATATGTTATGAAAACTGACAGTGACATGTTTGTCAACACTGAATATTTAATACATAAGTTACTGAAGCCAGATCTGCCTCCAAGACGTAACTACTTTACTGGTTACCTAATGCGAGGATATGCACCCAATCGAAACAAAGATAGCAAGTGGTACATGCCACCAGACCTCTACCCAAGTGAGCGTTATCCTGTCTTCTGTTCTGGAACTGGTTATGTTTTTTCTGGAGATCTGGCAGAAAAGATTTTTAAAGTTTCTTTAGGTATTCGCCGCTTGCACTTGGAAGATGTGTATGTAGGGATCTGTCTTGCCAAGTTGAGAATTGATCCTGTGCCCCCTCCCAATGAGTTTGTGTTTAATCACTGGCGAGTTTCTTACTCAAGCTGTAAATACAGTCACCTAATTACCTCTCATCAGTTCCAGCCTAGTGAACTGATAAAATACTGGAACCATTTACAACAAAATAAGCACAATGCCTGTGCCAACGCAGCAAAAGAAAAGGCAGGCAGGTATCGCCACCGTAAACTACACTAGAAAAGACAATTTTTTTTCCAAATGTGCAATTTGTAAATATTACTAAAGGCATGTATAGTTAAAACTGATTACATCCATAGGACAAGTTTAAGTTAAAACTCATCACATAAAGAAATTCAGAAAGTATTTTTTTAATTTCTAAAGAAGGTAATTCTGAAAACTATAATACTATATAACAAAAGGTTTCCCGAAAGAATCTATTTAAAAAACTGTGTAAGAGGATTCTGTGTATTAACATGCAATAACAAGCATGCATCAGTGGTTTAAGTCTTCTGTTAGGGCCAATAAAATGTATCTGCATATATTTTCCACATAAATTTTAATTCAAGAAATGAAGACTGTCAAAAGATCCTTCATTTTAGATTTAGCTTTTCATTTTAATATATAATTAAATGTAAATAAAACATCAGTATCAATTTTAAGGAAATTGTAATTGTGCAAAGGACAAATTTTTTGACCTATTTTAGGGTTCTAAATGCAATAAGATTTAGTTGAGTTATTCCACAAACACATTATAAAGTTCAGATGTTTCATCAACGCAGTTCTAATGAAAGTATTTACTTTTTAAAAATAATTGAGATATTCTTTTAAATTTCTTTTATTAACACATATATCAGGGAAAATTATTTTGACATGACATGATAAAATGTGAAAAATTAATGTGTCTCAGGCTCAAGTTTTTA
Organism: Saguinus oedipus; assembly: GCA_031835075.1. Classification (NCBI taxonomy): domain Eukaryota; kingdom Metazoa; phylum Chordata; class Mammalia; order Primates; family Cebidae; genus Saguinus; species Saguinus oedipus. The sequence continues at coordinate 18,854,528 of CM063190.1, forward strand.
TAGTTATTAAATGTTTCAAAACAGATAAGTTTTGTTTCCTCACTGGTGTTAAGAAACAAACTATTTCAATGAGTTATTCGATTAGACCAATTACTGCACTCTTATTAAACAGTACCACCATTTAATTTCATGTATATCTGACTCAAATATATCTGTAAAAGTAACTGAAGCAAAAGTAATTACTTAAAGGCACAAATCGATGTACTGTTGAAAAAGCTAAAGAGCGCAGGTACCGTTTCATTCAATACATTTTTAAGACGCATGTCTGCCAAAATGCAACATACAGGAAGTTTATTTCCTGACAGCAGGTATACACATGCCAATACTTAACCATTTCATGGCACCTATTTCTTTCTTGGAGTGCCAAGTTTACAAACCTGCAGTTTTTAATTTGGTAGATGACAAATATCCTGCATCACCAATTAAAAACCTTTTGGGGAGCGATGGGGAAAACTACAAATGTTTGACAAACACAATTCTAGGATGAACAATGTATACAATGCACTTTTATCAAGTTTTTAATAATAAAGGAAAAGAAAAAACTTTACTGAGTGTTATGATACAAGTATTTTCACAGTAATTTTGTTGGACTCTATCATGAATTTTAAAATCAAGAAATACTAACCTACTAACTTTAAAAGAGTGTTTTTATTCCATACAAGTATGTAAATTTGTCAATCTTAATTTAGTCAGAATGTTTCTTAATTCTAATAATCATTTTTTTACCCTGATTCTATTATTAAAGGATAAATCACAGAAAGACAATTATAACATCTGTGAAACTTGAAAACACAAAAAGCGTTTAAGTACTTTTATCTCCATTTCAAATCAGTAGCCTAAGTGTTCTATTCTAAATCAAGTGATTCTGAAAGCTAATCTGTGTAACACGCCCCAGAGCTTTTGGTTTAAGTCTGTTTTTCACTTATTCTATATGACTACAGAAACACCAGAATTTTAAATAGAAGTCACACACAAGAGGATAATACCAAATTAGATCAGTAAGTCTGACAAAAGACAAAAGGAATCCTTCCCTCAGTGTTGAACAATGCTCTCTGATTTATGCTTCAAAAGTTTAAAGGAAAGAGTATGTGTGTATGCATACACAGATGTGTACATAGAGAACTCGAGTGCTATTTGTCCAAATTATGACTACAGTGCAGGATCTTTAAAAGGCAGTAATTTTCAGCTGGAAAAAGTTTTTTTTTTAAATGACTCGAAAAACACATTTCTTCACAGACATCTAAATTGTTCCTATCTCAAGCTTCAATTTAAAATCTATAAAATTTATAAAATCTATACAAATTTCTCTATTTTTAACATTATCTTGAAAAATTATAGTAATCTGACATTAGACACTGTGAGTCCTCAAAGGGGACTGGACCAAATAGTAAAGTGTCTCAGTACTGTTGAAAATCCTTACTTTAAAATAAATATTCTACTATTAATTTACTTTTGACTTTCCCACAATATTCAAGTCATTTTTTTTAAGCAAAATAAGCTGACAGTGTATTAAACATCTCACCACTTGTTAATTGTGCCTTTTTCATCCCAATACTATGTGATTTCTGTATACATAAAAATATAGTTTTAAATGACACTGTTGCTTTTGGTCAAAGGGTATGCAAACTATGTAATCTTTATGTTCAAAGTGTTAATAGGTATTTCAGAAGATGAAAACACAATAACTTTCAATACTTGTTTATTCTGATCAAGTATATAAGTGCTGAAATTCTAACTCAACCAAATAATTGAGATTTCTCCCCCACTTCTTTGTATACAGCATAATTACGTATAATCGCAAGTGAAATTTTATTAATTCTATTTCTAGCAAATTCTACAAAAATAATACCATTAATAACAGCAGTAGAAACTATTTGCTGATTGTACAAGCAGTATGCTTGGTACTGTGTTAAAGCACTTGACATACATGATCTCATACAATCCTTATAAACAACACTAACAGATAGTAAAGACTCATGTAAGAGGTTAAATACCTAAGATCACACAGCTAGTCAAGCAGCAGGTTTCCACTTCGAGGATCATGTTCTTAATCATTACACTCATTACACTGTTCTGCTATTATTTGACATGACAGCTGATAAAAAGTCTAGAGCTGAGCAAAACTGGTCTGTCCCTTTATATTCCCATTCTCTGCTTGTTCTTCGTCCTTTGCCAGGCCTCCCGGCTTCATACCATTTTCACACACTGGAGGGGCACCTGATATTAAGAGCAATAAAGACGAGAAAAGAAAGTATATCTGATCCCCAAGTTGTTTTCTCTTCTTTTCAGTTGCTGTTTAACTATGACAAGAATCTTTGAAAAGCATCTGCACTGGCCAGGCACGGTGGCTGACGCCTATAATCCCTACACTTTGGGCGGGTGGATCATGAGGTCAAGAGATCAAGACCATCCTGGTCAACATGGTGAAACCCCGTCTCTACTAAAAATACAAAAATTAGCTGGGCATGGTGGCACGCACCTGTAGTCCCAGCTACTCGGGAGGCTGAGGCAGGAGAATTACTTGAACCCAGGAGGTGGAGGTTGTGGTGAACGGAGATCGCACCACTGCACTCCAGCCTAGGTAACAAGAGCAAAACTCCGTGTTGGAAGGAAAAAAAGAAAAAGAAAAGCATCTGCATTACTGCTTATCTCTGGCATCTTTGGGCTCTGAGGCACAACTGTAAACAGCAGGCAGGTGGCACTCAGTTGTTAAAAAATATGCTTATTTTTAAAGCACAATTGATAATTTTTAATAGATAAAAGTAGTGCTGCATTTACCCATCCCACTGTTTAGTCACCTATCATTTTGTCATGAAAAGGTAAAAAGTTTCTCCAGTCTATTTAGGTAAACTTTCTTTTTCCATTTTTTACTGTTTAACTAGAAATTTTCACTATGGGATTAACACAGCTTTAAAAAGTAGAAAAAAAAATCCTGTTGACATACATTTCTATCTCCAAGAATTTCAATGTATCATTTATATATTACTCCCAGAAGGCAGATGGTGTATGTATATTACATACTAAAATGGGACAGAAAATCCACTACCACCAAATTTCCTAGTAATAAAATTGTTCGCTGCTCCCATGATGATTCTTTAATGCTCTGTAAGGCCATGTCCTCTGTCTGCTATGCCACCTGAACAAATCCTGGGCAAATGAATCCAAGAACAACTTCTCATAAAGAGAAAGGGCTAGAGATTTTGTGTCTGTTCATAATCGGTAACCACGGCCAAGCCTCAAAAAAGCAAAACAGTTCTTGTGTATACAACATAATGGAGTTGAGACTATGTTGCAACAAATGCCTTATTACTGGGAAAAGATCAGGGAAACAGGGTTTAGGGGACTATGTTCTTATGGTCACACCACCAGGAAGAAGGGCCAACACAGTCTCAAAAGTAAGCACAAAACCGAATGCCTGGGCCTGATACAATGTAACATGTTGTCTGAGCCTAGAAATTAATGAACAAAGAAAACTATCCCACTGTTTCAAATTTGCTTAACATTTAAAATTTGTTGTAAAAATGTGTTTAAATTGTATTCCTTTGTCAGAGATCTGTTTGTCTTCTGACAGGGTTAATGGGGGAAAGAAAAAAAAAAAAACTACAATCTTCTTCCCAACAGATTCATGCAAGAGAGAGTCTATGTACACTTAATATAAACTAAAACCTAAGTTATCTTCCATCATCCCCAACTTAGTACTTTTATAGCATTCTCTATCTCAGTGCATGGCTCACCCTAGACAATGCACTGACTATTACTGTATTCTGGCACAAAGGAACAGCGGAAATCACTTTTGCCACTTCTTTCTCTTGCTATTGCCCATATCCATTTAACCCAAAGACTTGGATCCCTACTGGAATCCATCTACTTTTCTTCATCTTGCCGCTCTTTAAAATAGCATTACTTATTTTTGAACTGCTACAATACCTTTCTAACCAGTTTCCTCATATCCACATAATCTGTTGCCAACATGAATGTCAGTTACTTTCAAAACATAAAGCTAGGCATGCCATCCCACTGCTTGGATGGCTTCTCAAGTACTCAGGGTAAATACCAAGATCCCTAAACCCTCGGCCAGCTACAAGGTCCATAAATGATTCTCTTCCTTGCTAAAGCTAATCCCTCTACCCAATCTTTTGATCCCATTCACATCTTCTAACTCATAAATTATTCTCTCTCTCTCCCTTGAAGACTGATTTAAAAGAAACAAAAAATTCCTGGATAAGGAATAGTGAATTAAAACTTGATTCAATAAAACAGTCTCACCCTTTTAAAGCATTTTCATTTCATTTAAAGGAAAATGTTTTACAGTATCAAAGTTTTCCCTACAGTGAGAAAGGATAGTAGTGACATGGACAGAAGGGATTCCAGAGATGGCAGGAAGCAAGATCTACAGGCCTTCATGATGATGGCTGGATACTAGAGATGAGAGGGAGTAAGTGGCAAGGCTGATGCCCAAGACACTGGCCTGAACACTGACAGTGCCATTTACTGAGAGAGGAAACACTGTATAAAGAACCTGATTCACCAGGAACAATATAATAAAGAATCATCAAGCAACGGCTCAAGCCTGTAATCCCAGCACTTGGGGAGGCCGAGGCGGGTGGATCACGAGGTCAAGAGATCGAGACCATCCTGGTCAACGTGGTGAAACCCCGTCTTTACTAAAGATACAAAAAATTAGCTGGGCATGGTGGCGCGTGCCTGTAATCCCAGCTACTCAGGAGGCTGAGGCAGGAGAATTGCCTGAACCAAGGAGGCGGAGGTTGCGGTGAGCCAAGATTGCGCCATTGCACTCCAGCCTGGGTAACAAAAGCGAAACTCTGTCTCAAAAAAAAAAAAGAATTGTCAAGTGGCACTGAGGGCCTATATATTACAAAGCATCATTAACAATAATAATGAATTATAATTACCACTCTACACCCATATGAAAGAATGGAAAATAACTAAAAATATAATGTATAATATAGGCTTCAGATTCATTTGATACTTTTCAAGCAACACTTACATGCCAAATACTGTTCTCAGCCCTGGAGATATAGTGAAAGGCAAGAAAGACATGGTTTCTACCTTCGAATTCATATATTTAAAGATAATCAAAGAAAACAAATGAACAAGATAAGTAGAAGAAAAAGGGCTGATCAAAAAGTGGCTGATGAACTGAGATCTGAATTATGAGAAGGAATTAGTCTTAAAAAAGAACGTTCCAGAAAAACTGGAAGGACAAAGGCTAAGAGGTAAAGAACCTGATGAGCTGTTGACAAACTTAGAAAACGCCACCAAAGAAGACCTATAGCCAAGATTTTTCTTAATATGTACTGTCCCTTTAGGGCATGGAACTACGGATAAAGTTCAGAAGAATTTTAATGGGGAAAAAAATGTACAATTATATTTGGATTAATCTCTAAAGGAAATTAAGATTTTCTTCATGAATGCAGATAAACCACAATATTCATATGAGCAATGATTATGACTGTCACCAACAAAATTCAGTTTCATATTAGAATAAAGATATCCTGAAATTATGTATGCTTACTATACTTTTAAAATCTGGTATTTATCAAATTTGTCACTAGATTGTGTCATATAATACATTAGTAAAGAAGCACAAATTATGTCATAATTGTGTTTTTAAAAAATATCTTGATGATTTTACTTTAATACAATTGGTTTTATCTTATATATTTTCTTTTATGCACTAAAAACAGTATTCAGAAGAAGATTCACAGGATTTCCAGTCTGCCAAATGCAACAATGGCACCAAAAAGATTATCAACTACAGTAAAAGACACCTGAGATTCCTAACAAGTAAACGCAACTTACGGTGCTTGTTTGGGTCCTATTTCCAACAAATAAATTACAAAAAGACATTTTTCAGGAAATCAAAGAAACCGTAAAATGAACTGTGTGTTAGACTACATCAACGTTATTTATTTTGCTGCATACAATGGCACTGTGGCTGGGTAAGAGACATCCATATGTTTAAGAAAGGCTAAGTATGTAGGAACAAAATGACAGTGTCTCATTTTTGCTTTTAAATACTTCAGAAAAAAAGGAAGAGGTGGAACAGATAAGGAGAGCCTTTAAAAATGGTAATTATAGCATCTGTGAGATGGGAAGATAGAAGATCATGTGCTATTTTCTCTCATTATATTTATGTTAGAAATGTTTTATAGTTAAGGAATTAAGAAAACAAAGAAAAAGAAGTAGAATAAGGCATAGCATTTTAATAGCCGCATCACAATAAGGAGCCTCTCTAAAGCAAAAGGATCACAGAGGCATCATCTATAGAGAGCAAACCAGAGAAGGCAGCTCCTTTCTCTAGGCTAATGTTACCCTAGGCCAGGTTGCATGACTTGATGAGTGTGCGATGTAACCAGGGATTTTCCTCTTTTCTCCACCACTGTGCTCAAGAAGACCACAAGAATCCCTAAAACTTGCTACAGTATTCATATCTTGTGAGTATGTACTCTATCTAAAGGCACTCATGCACACATTTCAAAGAAAATATAAACCCAAATCCATTATATCAGCCGTCTGGGCCTAGAAAACTAAGTCTTTGACCAAACTAGTACATCTTGGTATCAGAAATAGGAATAGTTTAGGAATAATAATCTTATAATCTTAAGCTACCAAGTACCAGTTAAGTTTAAGCCTTCTACTTAGGTGACCTGAAAATTCAGAACACAGGACGGCAAAAGGAAAAGGGAAAAAGGATGCAGTGCCAGGTAACATTAGACTTCACAACTGATAGAAAGCAAAAGGTTTGAACGGAAGAGTGACAGAATGCTTGACTTAGGCAAGTGGGCCATACATGATGGTTCCCAGGTTGTCAAAAAAAAAAAAAAAAAAAAAGACAAGAACTGAAAGAGAACTCTTTTCATTTATGTTAACTGGGATGAACTGTCCATCTCTCTGGTTTTAGCATATTTAAGGTAGGAACACATAAAAGGCTCTACACACTGCAGGAAGGTTGGCTCACTAATCTTCTCTTCTTCCCTACTCTATTTATACTGTCCTACAACTCAACAGTCTCTCTCCCATCAACTGCTTCTTTGTCCTTCCATTGTAAGTCTTTTCTCAGCTTGGCTGACAATACCAAAAAAAAAAAAAAAAACCACAAACCAAAAAAATACCTTATAACTTTGTAATCATATGCTGTTATAAATCAGGATCTCTTAGCAAAAAATATTATTCATTATAAGTAATTTTCTTTAAAAAAAAAAAAAAAAAAGGTACCAAAAATGAGTCACGTGCAGTGGCTCTTGCCTGTAATCCCAACGCTTTGGGAGGCTAAGGTAGGCAAATCACTTGAGGTCAGGAGTTCGAGAGACCAGCTTAGCCAACATGGTGAAACCCTGGTCTAGTCTAAAAATATAAAAATTAGCCAGGTATGGTGGCACATACCTGTAGTCCCAGTTACTGGGGAGACTGAGGCAGGAAAATTACTTAAACCCAGGAAACAGAGGTTGCAGTGAGCCGAGAACATGCCACTGCACTCCAAACAAAAATCAACTCTGTTTAACATTAAGCAACCAAAAATTCATAAAGTTTGTATTCTTCCAACACTAAGAAATACATCCTTTTTTTCATTTATTAAAAAATCTTGATTGAGTGTTACAGGATGCAGAATGGCCCTTCAAAGGTATCCATGCCCTAGCCCCCAGAACCTGTGAATAGTTTAGCATTACATGGCAAAGTTACTTTGCAAATAACTTTAAAATAGGGAGATCACCCTGAATTATCCTGACTGATCCAATATAATCACATGGACCCTTAAGAGGGAGAAGAGTCAGAGAGAAACACAGCAGAAGAGGAGAACATGGCATAGTCAAAGTATGAGAGGGACTATATCCACTACTGCTGACTTTCAAGGTGAAGGAGGCCATGAACCATGTGGCCTCCTGAAGTTTGGATTAGCCCTCGGTTTACATCCAGCAAACAAACAAGGACCTCAGTCTTAACACATCACAAGGAACTGAATTTGATCAACAATCAGAATGAATCTGGAAGTGGGTCCTTCCCCTCAGTTTCCCGAAAGGAACACATTCCTGCTAACACCTTGACTTGAGCCTGTGAGACTCTAAGCAGAGGCCTCTCCCTAGCCACAAGGTATCTGAAACTTGGATTTATATACAGTAAGTGTTCTAAGGTGCCAAATTTGTAGCAATTTGTTACTGTGACAATAGAAAATGAACAGAGGTATCTAGTTTGTGCCAGGAACTCTGCCAGGTACTGGAAATATAGCTGGGACCTAGACAGACTGATACCCTAATATCTGGGACACAGTCTCAACCACGTGCAGTGTTCAACAGAGGTGAGTTATTTCTTGATCCTGTTTGCCCATAGTTCCCAAAGTAATTTGCTTGCCAGTGTGTGCCTCAGTCTCCACAGCTGGAAGACAGCAGTAATCACACAGGGCTTTTCTACAAAATTAAGGTGTAAACACTTGTGAGTTACCATCCATATAATCCCTGGATGACCTGTGAAGACTTAACTGCCTCCTGACGCTGAAATGCATCTCCCACAACATGCAGCTGTGCCCCTCCACTCAGATGTGGTTTGGAAAGATGCTGTCTCCAGTTCAGGGGCAGCACCTATTTGATGAGACAATTAATTCACCAAAAGTAACTCGACAAAAGCAAAAAATGACAAATAGGATATAATTAAACTAAAGAGCTCTGCACAGCAAAAGAAACTATCAACAAACAGACAATGAACAAAATACAGGAAAAATTTTGCAAACTATGCATTGCATTCCACAAAGGTCTAATATCCAGCATCTATATGGAACTTAAACAAATTTACCAAAAACAAAACCACACACATTAAAAAGCAGGCAAAGGGCATGATCACTTTTCAAAAGAAGACATACATGTGGCCAAGAATCACATGAAAAAATGCTCAACATCACTAACTAGTAGAGAAACAGAAATCAAAACCACAATGAGATACCATCTCACGCCAGTCAGAATGGCTATTAAAAAGTCAAAAAATAACAAATGCTGGCAAAGTTATATAGAAAAAGATAAGCTTACACATTTGTTGGTGAAAGTGTAAATTGTTCAACAATTGTGAAAGAAACTGTGGCGATTCCTCAAAGACCTAAAGACAGAAATATCACTTATCCCTGCAATCTCATTACTGGGTATATACTCAAAAGAATATAAATCTTTCTATTATAAAGACACATGCAGGCATATGTTCACTGCAGCACTAGTCACAGTAGCAAAGACATGGAATCAACCTAAATATCCATCAATGACAGACTGGATAAAGAAAATGTGGTACATATACACCATGGAATACTATGCAGTCATAAAAAATGAGATCATATCCTTTGCAGGGGAATGGATAAAGCTAAAGACCATTATACTTAGCAAACTAATGCAGGAACAAAAAACCAAATACCACATGTTCTCACTTGTAAGTGGGAAATACATGATGATAACACATGGATACATAAAGGGGAATCACACACACTGGGGCCTATCACAGAGTGAAGAGTAGGAGAGAGAGGATCAGAAAAAACAAAAAATAACTAATGGGTACCTGGCTTAATACCTGGGTGATGAAATCATCTGTGAAACCCCCACTGGGTGATGAAATAATCCCCCAGGACACAAGTTTACCTATGTAACAATCCTGCACATGTACCCCTTAACTTAAAAGTTAAAAAAAAAAAAAAGAATTACAATTACAAAAGGGATCACACTAAGAAAAAATATACGTCAGGATTTTTTTTCAAAAACTCATTTAGAAATACATCTTACACCACACCGTCTCTTACTGCTTTATAAAATCCAAATTCATCATTAACAAATTTCATTTAATATTCTTGCATATCATAAGATAAACAGAAAAGTAATTTTATCCACAGTACATAGGCATTAGCCATTATGCAACTACCTCCATTCTTACTACTGATTGATTGATTGATTGATTGATTGACTGAGACAGAGTCTTGATACATCGCCCAGGCTGGAGTTCAGTGGTGCAATCTTGGCTCACTGTGACCTCTGCCTCCTGGGCTCAAGCGATCCTCCTACCTCAGCCCCTTGAGTAGCTAGGATCACAGGCATGTGCCACCAGGCCTAGCTAATTTTTTTATTTTTAGTAGAGACAGGGTTTTACCATGTTGGCCAGGCTGGTCTCAAACTCCTGGCCTCCAATGATCTGCCCACCTTGGCCTCCCAAAGTGATAGGATTACGAGTGTGAGCTACCATGCCCAGCCTCATTTTCACAAATTTAACATTATAAGTTCATATTTTTACTTAATGCATATGCCAGGTATGGGTGTGTTTAAATAGCATCCTTCCTGAAATTCATCTGAACATCAATTTCTAAGGATGCAAAATTGGACAAGTACTAATTACTTGAATTAGAAAAAAAAAAGCTGTCTCCATATCCATTGATAAAAATGTAAGTCAAGAGTAAGCAAAATATAGCCATAAGCCAAATTCAGACCACTACTTGTTTTTGTATGGCTCACAGGCCATGACTGGTTTTTACACTTTTAAATGGTGGGGAAAAAAATCTAGATAATCAAAAACATTACTTAAAATGTAAAAGTTATATGAAATTCAAATTTCAGCATCCATAAAGATTTACTGTAATGCAACCAAACTCATTCATTTACCTATTGTCTATGACTGCCTTTAAAACAGCAGTGTGGCACGGCACGGTGGCTCACACACTTTGGGAGGCTGAGGCAGGTGGATCACCTGATGTCAGGTGTTTGAGACCAGCCTAGCCAACACGGTGAAAACCCGTCTCTACTAAAAATATAAAAATTAGTCGACCGTGGTGGCAGGCACCTGTATAATCCCAGCTACTCAGAAGGCTGAGGCAAGAGAATTGCTTGAACTGAGAGGTTGCAATGAGCCACGACTGTGCTACTGCATTCCAGCCTGGGTGACAGAGTGAGACACTGTCTCAAAAAAAAAGGGGGGGGAGGGCAGCGTTAAATATGGACAACAGAAACCTTATGTGATACTCTCAGGTTTAGTTGGCACAATACAAATCACAAAAATGCAATTATATTTCTTTACCTTACTTTAATCCTCCAGAAAGTATGTATCACTAAATTTAGTTTTTCCTCCCTCCTATTTATCTCTATATCCCCAAGGCCTGCAACACTGCCTAGCACACAGCAGGAACACAACATTTCCTAGATGAATGCAAAACACAGCATTCTGTGTGCCAATCATTTTGCCATATAAGGACATCTAAATTTTATTTTTTTAATTACTAATATCTACCCATCACATTAAAACAAAAAGTGGCTGGTACGTACCCATCATATTAAAACAAAAAGAGGCCAGGCACAGTGGCTCACACCTGTAATTCCAGAACTCTAGGTGGCGGAAGTGGGCAGTTCACTTGAGATCAGGAGTTTGAGACCAGCCTAGCCAACATGGCGAAACCATGTCTCTACCAAACATACAAAATTAGGTAGACATGATGTTGTGTACAGGTAATCCCAGTTACTCAGGAAGCTGAGGTGAGAGGATTGCTTGAACCAGGGAGGCAGAGGTTGCAGTGAGCCAAGATCACACCACTGCACTCCAGCCTGGGCAAACAGAGTGAGAGTCTGTGTCAAAAACATACACACACACACGCGCGCGCGCACGAAAAGTAGTATATTCTTTAATGTACTGTAAAATTAAGACAGCAAAGCACTGTTTACCATCTAATGCAATGATACTTCAAGTGTACTAAAATAATACAACATAAATATTGCCAGACTAGGCACTCATCACAACATTCCCAACTGACATGAAAGTGGTCAGAAAAATGAACAACTTTAAAATGGAGTATCTCATCACAAAATTTCTTTACAAAAATTAAAATTAGGCTGTGAAGCAGATTCGAGAGGTTCCTTGTTAGGTAAGTAAGGAAAATGGTTAATCGATGGTGAATTAATTAAATATGATTTGATTGAAGCAGCCAAAAAAATGTATTCAGAGAAAATAAACTTGTTTACGATTATTATTAGCCTTTCACTACGGGGCTTAATGGTTGACGACACGGTGTAGCAACATCAACTGTCAATCAGAAGTCAAGGCAAATGACTGAGTTGTTGTCCTTGGCTCTTGTTAACATGTTACTAATACCACTCAGCTGTTTATTTGAGGAGTCCAAGTCATGTTTTGAAGTGGCTGAGGAATTAGCCTCTATTAGTAGTCTACATAAAACAACTACAGGCAGGAATAATTTCAAAGTAGTTCAGAAAACACTAATGAAGTACAACCTGAAAGGGAATCTATTAAGATGTTGGTGTTACCATAACAAACGGTAGTTAAAAATGTGTGGAGCTTAAAACACCTTAGTTGGACAAATTTAGTCCATCTAATAATTCTACTTGATTACTTTCTTGATATTTGCAGATTTATCACCACCAATGGAGGGTTATGTGGAAGTTCCCAATTACATAATGAATTTTGAAATAATACATAAAATCTCATTATAAACCAGCATTAATGAATGTTTGCAATGAATTTTGTTAATAGAGAATACTAACTTGGAACTTCAATTAAGAAAAATGTTATCCCTCACACCCAAAAAGAAACACTTTTAACAAATCAAATAGAATGGAATGAACTACAGTCCTAAAGTTGATTCAGTAATATACACACTTAAAGAAATAATACATCATATCCATCTGGAGAGGGATTAGTCAGACACAAGGAATAGAAATCACAATGGCAAATGATGACAAAACCTATCTAAGCAGTGCCCAAGGGGAAAGGTACCCTGGCCTTGCAACAAGTCTTTTTTTGATGAAGAGTTAAAAATAACAGACTACTTCAATACCATTAAATCTCTGAAGGATGTAATTTATTATACACTCATTATGCAGTATACTATGATTTCCAATGCAGCTTTACACAGAGAACATGTATATGCTAGAGGTGAGAATCCAGTGCCCTTGTTAATTACATTTATCACTGAAAATTAATACATCAGTATTTGATTTCAAATGCTACTCTCATAAGCTTAATTAAAATGAATCAATTTCTCATGGTACACTAACATTACCTAGTTTCTCAACCTTTCTCTGGGCTACAGCAAATTACTAACTTTAAAGCCACCCTATGAGACAACTTGAGATTCAGGCAGCTGATCAACCATAGGCAACAAAACCTCTGCACTGCTGCTCATCACCAGCAGTTATTTCTCCTTTGGTCACAAAGAAAAGATGTTGACTGAAACTGTGCAGATACATAGAACCAGTTACTATGTACTGTGGATTGGTCTTAAATCATCTACAAAAGGGTTCTAACATAAAACGTAAATCTAATACTACCAGTATAACATAATGAAGCATAATTTTGTAAAATCTATTATACTATAACCTTTTTACACTAATGTTTAAAGCACTAAAAAAATTATACAAACTTATTATATTTTTATACAAAATATTAATAATGACTCAGAAAAGTTAGAAACAATACAAATGTATATCACAGGTGTCCTAAAAATGGAATCAATTTATTGGAAAGTATTAGATCATTTATATCTACTGCATTTAACCTAGATGAAGAAAAATATTTTCCAATTATCAAGTTACATAAATAGTTAAGTTTCTGAATTTCTTCTTAAAACAGCTTCTTTGAGTGGGGGAAGAGAGGCCTTTGTTGCCCAGGCTGGAGTGTAGTAGCACAATCACAGCTCCCTGCAGCCACGACCTCCTGGGCCTAATCAATCTGCCTGTCTCAGTCTCCTCAGTACCTGGGACTACAGATGCACACTACCATCCCCGGCTAATTTTTAAATTTTTTGTACAAACAGGATTTTGCCATATTGCCCAGGCTGGTCTTGAACTTCTGGGCTTGGCTTCCCAAAGTGCTGGGATTACAGGCGTGAGCCGCTGCACCCAGCCTGTTATCTTTTGTAGGAGGGGGAAACGAAAAAAAAAATACACACACACATACACACGCGCGGACACACACACATCACCAAAGCTCTTGATGAATTATAATGTACGTACAAATTTGCTATCAGAGTAATTGGTTATTATTCTCTGCCGCTGTACTTAAAACTCAGTAACTCCTAAGATACTGTGAAATATCTTATATGGCCTTTTAAGATTGCTAAAATATTATAATCATATCAGTAGCTAAATGAGGGATTATTTTCTAAAAGCCATCTATAGAACACAGTAAGAATGCAGTAACTTCTGAAAGATCAAAGAGCTGCTTAATTTTACTTCCCAAGTTTGGTATGCTGAAATATATTAGGAATTCAATTCCAGGTTATTTGTGGCAGCAGACGTAAGGCAGAAATGACAAAAAGACACTGTAGGAAAATGGGAGCATCTAACCAAAAATATCAAATTTGGGGTGGTAAATGATTATAGGATTGATAATGTCCAGAATTCACTGTAGAGGATGATAAAAGACTGAAAAAATGTTAAACTGACAGGGCACAGTTGCTCACACCTGTCATCCTAGCACTTTGGAAGGCCAAGGCAGGCAGATCACTTGAGATCAAGAGTTCGAGACCAGCCAAGCCAACATGGTAAAACCCCATCTCTACTAAAAATACAAAAATTAGCCAGGGCAATGGTAGCACATGCCTGTAATCTCAGCTACCTGGGAGGCTGAGGCAGGAGAATTGCTTGAACCTGGGAGGCAGAGGCTGCAGTGGGCTGAGATCATGCCGCTGCACTCCAGCCTGGGTGACAGAGCGAGACTGTGTCTAAATAAATAAATAAAGTTAAATTGACTTGATTTCAAAATAAAACTCCAATTTGATCTTATATGCAGTTGTAAAAATCTAACTGTAAAAATAAAAGCTTTTTCAGTAACACTATAAAATATGACAAGCACAACAGTTACCTGAGTACTATGGTAACTTTTGTCTCTAATTAAAACTAAAATTTTCATTTCTAAGCATTTGAAGTGAATATGTCTTCAATGGATTCAGTGCAAAGCACCATTCTGAAATTTCAAGTAAGAACTTAGTTTCTAAATAGCAAGATATGTCCAGAACAGAAACAAGTAAGAGTTTAAAAACAAGTATTTAAAATAAACATGGGAACAGTCACTCACAGAGGAACATGAGATGCAGGAAAGACAAGAAGAACAACACTAAAAGAAACATCCATCAAGAAAAAGACCTGGAAAAGAAACCAAAACCTAGAATTAAAGATCAAATGAGATTTGGTAGGATGGGGGAGGGGAGAGGGGATGAACTAACTAGACACTCCAGTGATTATTAAGACCATTAATTTTAAAAATTTGAATGCAGGAATTACATAAAAGACTAAAAGGTCATTCAAGATCTCAATCAATTTACAAAGACCCAGAAATTGACCTAGCAAACTAAAGCTCAGTCAGCGATAACCAATGGAAAGTTCCCATCAAGGACATATCCAAACACCCAAACACGACATGTTTTTAAATATACTAAGTTTTCTTCATCTGAACCAAGTGATTTAAAACATCTGTCCTAAAGTTAAAGGAGATATTAAAGATTAATCTTCGCTCTTCAAAATAATAAAGAGAAATATATAAGAGCAGTTAGATGTTAAAGAACAGTAGTGGCTAATCTAAAATACAAGGAAGAGTCAGAAATTAAAAGTTATAAAATACGTTTAACACACTAATTTTGCTAAAATTTAATGAATTAAAGTTGCACTGATACAGTTAAACAGAAATTGGAATAAAAAGCTCTATTAAGCTAAAAGAAAACTAAAATCTTCGTGCAATTCTGAGAGTCATATATAATTGCATTATATACTGAACTATAATTAAGAGAATACATGTAATCAAAATGAAGTTTCATAGTATAAATTGTTATCTAGCAAAATACATTTCAAAACTGGTTTCTATGTTTCCTATTCTTAAAACGATCAGTATTACAACATTTTAAGACAAAGTGATGTTAAATTTATTACTAAAAATTATACTATTTCCAGGTTACTCTGATACATGTGCCAACAATAACTTTTGTTTCTTTCTAAAATAAATCTTGAGTGTTTTGTGATTGTGGTATTAACTCCACAGTCATTGGTAGAATAATTTTATGTTACAGATATTAACTAAAATTTCTAACATGTTTTGGGTAAACCAACAGTCATTCTTTAACAAAATACAAAGCTAAATTGAATTAAATTGTACAGGTTTACATAAACACAGTGAGTGTGCAATGGATTTCCAAAAAATCTGTTAAGATACAGAAACTAAACCACATAATCTTCGCTTTACATATACTAAAATTTCCCGACACGTTAGTATGTTCTGTTGCTATAACTCATTTTTCTTAAAGTACATTAGCACCAAAATGCTAATTATGTTGACAAAATATTAAGGTTAAATCAGATTGTAACACCTCTTACCACAAGAAAGGCATGAAACGATTTAATATTTAGCCATCTAAATAAATGTTCAGTCTAAATATTAGTGCATTAGAGAATAAGACTATACCTGCATTATTCCGTATAAAACATTTACAAATTATATATTTTAATATAAAAACATTTATGCAATAACTACAATTAATTCCATACTACAGTCAAAAAGCAGTGAAAGGAGGCCAGGCACAGTGGCTCATGCCTATAATCCAAGCACTTTGGGAGGCCAAGGCAGACAGATCACTTGAGGTCAGGAGTTCGCGACCAGCCTGGCCAATACAGTCTCTACTAAAAATACAAAAAATTAGCCAGGCGTGGTGGTACACGCCTGTAATCCCAGCTACTTAGGAGGCTGAGGCAGAACAATCGCTTGAACCTGGGAGGAGGAGGTTGCACTGAGCTGAGATCACAGCACTGCACTCCAGCCTGGGTGAGACAGGGAGACTCTGTTTCAAAAAATAAAATAAATTTTTTAAAAAGCAGTGAAAGGGACAATGCTAAACAAGGTATAACTGGACACATTTAAACCTCAAAACAAATCCCTAAGGAAATTACACCATCTTTCTGATGAGAAAACTGGGGCTTGATTTGCAACAAATCATAATAGAAAGTTCTCTCTTGCATCTCCCTTATTTTAAGACTTGGTCCAAATCTATAACCAGAACATTAACTGCCCCCCCCACAAAAAAATTGGAAAAACCACAAGGGGGAAAATTACTACAAAAGAGATATAAAGGATTTTTTATGAGTACTATTTGTTGAAAGCTATTTGTGATAAAAGAGAAAAAAAAATCCCTATTCACTTTAGTGATGGTTTCTCAGAAAAGTCCATGAAAACACATAACCAACAAAAAAACTGTACAGAACACACAATACATTAATACCGAAATATGACTTCATGTAGCAGGTAGTAAGTATAAAAAATAAACTTTCAAAACTTAAGGGATACAATGGACAATAATATCCCTGGGATTAACAGCTGGGATTACTATTTTAATTTTTACATTTTGTAAACAGTTTTTACATACATAAAAAAACAAAATAATGCTTCATTTAAGGAGTACACCTTTATACTGCTTCGGCAGACACATGACAGAAACACTTTGTTCCCTGAAATATCAAGACAAGCAACAAGTTTTGAAAATTATTTCAAGTGTAATACAATATTCTCAAAGAAAAATATGTCAGTCTAAACACAGTACAAAAAATACATTTTATAAAAGTAATATTCCTACTTATAATTCTGACTACATATTAAAATCCTGAACACTTTATATACTTTTCAGATGAAAGTTAATCAATTTTTTTTATTTTTAGAGACAGGGTCTTGCTGCTTTGCAAAGGCTCTACTAGCCTCAAGCTACCCTCCTGCCTTAGCCTCCCAAAGTGCTGGATTGCAGGCGTAAGCCACCATGCCTGGCCAGAAAGTCAGTAACTTTAAAGAAATAACATTTCTTTCTATGTATGGGTCCTAATGGATGGAAAAAGCTAACCTAGTTATTACCCTCCTTACATAACTTATTTGCAGCTACTTTCTCTCAAAGGTGAAAGATCTCTGCTATAACAATACAAAACTGTTGCAAAAATATCCCAATTACTTGAGAGAAAAAAGATTATCATAATATTTATATAGTCTTCATAACTCTGAATGAAAATTGTATCACTAACAATATTAAATGTGTATTATAGTAATACAATAAATTATAAGTACAATAAAGCTACCTGCATTTTACATATAAGTCTAATTGAGTTTACAGAATCACAAATTAGTAATATAAGTAGCTATCATTTGTTAAACCTTTGTGCTAAGCATTTTATCAGTGTCTCCTTTAATCTTCAACAACACTATTACGTAAGTTCTATTATATTTATTGTAAAATAAAAACAAGATCACTGAGAGAAAGGTTAAATAACTTCCTCCACTTCACCAGCAGAATGAGGGGTAGAACTGAGAATCAAAGCCAGGACTGACTTCAAAGCCTCAGTTTTGTTGTAATTTCAACTGATTATCTTATCTTTTAACAAACTGGCACTGCCTCTAGAGCAGGGAGTGCTCCAACTGGACGGCCAAAAACAGTCTAGGAAATGTAGCAGAAATAAGTAAAGAAGGCTATATAAGAGACAACAGAGTGGTGAGGCCTGTGGCAATCTAGAGAAAACCTCTTATCTAAAGGAGGAAGCTCCTGCTCACGTGGATGTGGCTATTGCCATGTGACACTACAGACCCCATACCAGTCATGCCAGATAGATTTTAGGGAAGCTAGAAATCCAGACTGTTTATGTGATAAGCTCTTATTTTTAAATGGTGATGAATAAGATAAAAATTTAAGTTACAATGGATACCTAATAGAACATATCTGGGGCCATATTTAGATTGGTACAATGAATGACTCCAGAAGCATGCTACCTTACCATCTTCTTCTTCCTACCTGTTCATAAATGTTAGTGTAATGTAATATAATAATGCACTAACATTTGAACAGGCAGGAAGAAGAAAAAGAAACTTTCCTACAAGCAGGCAAGAGAAAGGGAAACTTGCCTACAAGCAGGCAGGAGGAAGAGAAAGAAGAAACTTACCTACAAGCAGTTAGGAGGAAGAGAAAAAAAGAAGAAACTTTCTGACAAGCATCCTTAAAACCTATATAATAACCAGTCTCCTTTCAAATCTTTCTAGTCCCCATGCTCTCCCCATCACAGGGCTTTTACTCCTGCTTTTTGTTCACTGCTCCTACAATGTGTTTTCCTGTCATCACCAAGTTAAATCCTACGTCAAGTTCTGATCTTCAAGCATTACCTCAATGAAGTACTCTGACTCCTGCAGTAAATCCCCCAATTTTAGGCTCCTGTTGCACAATGTACCTCTAACACTTGGCACAACCACAATTTTATAGTGTGACTAATATGTCCCTACCCAACCAGATCATAAAGTCCGTAAGAATATGTCTGGTTTTGTTCATCATTGATGTCCCAGCACCCAGCACAGTGCAAGGCACACGGCATGCACTCAACAAATATTTGCTAAAGGAAAGAGGAAGAAAAGGAAATAGAGCCCTAAGGAAGACAGCCTTGAAAAATTTTCCATTATCTGCAGGGCTGAACTCTACACTCAACTCCAGAACAGTACTGCTACTATAGCACGCCCATAACACTTCAAGCAGAGATGAACAACAAATTAATCAACCAAATGAGAATGAAGGAAGGCTTTATAAAACAGTGGTGGGGTGGGGAGGGTACTAATATATGTGTTCCTGCTTTTAGAATACAACCTGGTTTACAGACTGAGATTCTAGATCTCCTGAGAGTTGATGGTGATATTATTACACCTCTAACAAATTCTGTATAAATCTACCTAAGTTTACTTACTATCACAAAAATCGTTACCCAAAGCATACTTATTGTAAGAAGCTATGATGACTATTGGAATAAATTCAAGTTAAGATCTTAAAGGAAAGCTTTTAATCTCTATAACTGCAGGGTGTGAGATGCTTCTTCAAAAATGAGGACAGTAAGGTAATCAAGAGTCCATGATATCTACTAAAAACATACAGAGGTTAGAGTTTGTAACCCTTCCAATTAAACAGAACAGGCCAGAAAGGTTAAAATGAAGTGGTTTTCAATGCAACTACCAAATCCTTATTAACAAGAGTGAACTGTGATCATCATCTTCTAACTGTTTCTCCAATGGAACCATAAATAGGTTCCTTGCTACAGCTAACAAAGACAGGTCTTCATCATATTCTCTTATATACCATACAATAAAAAACTTTCTCAAGTGACATTTTCTTTGACTAATACGACCCTTTCACAAAACGAACCCATGAAAATATACTGTTATTTCCGCCACTGAATGGGTTTCTACGTCCAACATATAATTCTGAGACAGTTTCACTTAACCTGATTCTATGCAACACTAGTTCTTTCCAAGAATCTTCTCTAGGTGTTAGGGTAGAGGTAAACTTAAGCTTGGGAAAGAATGCAAATTCTTCAAAGTTAGATACTCTTACATTAAAAACAATGAGATTCCTGAACCACAAAATCTGTTTAATCTAGTGGTTTTTTCTGTTTGTTCTGTTTTGTTTTGAGACAGTCTTGCGGTGTCACCCAGACTGGAGTGCAGTGGCGCAATCTTGACTCAGTGCAGCCTCCTGGGTTCAAGTAATTCTCCTGCCTCAGCCTCCTGAGTAGCTGGGATTACAGGCATGTGCCACCATGCCCAGCTAATTTTTGTATTTTTAGTAGATGAGGTTTTGCCATGTTGACCAAGCTGGTCTTGAACTTCCGGCCTCAAGTGATCTGCCCACCTTGGCCTCTGATAGTGCTGGGATTATGGGCCTGAGTCGCTGTGCCTGACATAACCTAGTGTTTCTTAAACATTATAGAACCCAAGTAACAAATTTGGGGGAAAGGTTCCAAACTTGGAAAAGTTCTCTAGCAAATCAATTATTTCATGGCTTGGGCCTCTGGAACCTTTACTATGAAACATATTTCCTGATCTAAGTCAAAAGTTAACCAGAAACCCAACTACACAAACTTGTAACTTTAAAGATACCTGGGTTTCTGTTGCTATAATAATTTTGAATAATTCTCATTTTCATAAAGTATTAGGAAAGCACCCTCCCTGGGCCTTTACTTCTATAAAAATTTTCACTAACTCATGATTCTTATGAAACATGATTAACAAAAGGTATATCCTTCTCTATAATATATATAGGAAATAATCTATAGTATAAAAGTATTCTGGCCATCTGCATAATGTAGTCTTGCATATAACATAAATCTGATGTTTAACTTAAAAGATACATAGATTGATCCTAATTTTATTCACTATGTCTGTCAACCAGGCATATCAAAACCTTAAAGAACAATGACAGCAGAAATGAACTATACATAAATTACAAAGGAAACTCCAACTGGGCAGCAAAGTCTTCTAACACATATTTAACATCTTTGTATGTCTGGGTGAATATGATAAAGGAGAAACTTTCCTGACTGGAGAATAAGGTAGAAAGTTGGTGCAACTCACGAGCTCAACAACAGGTAATAAGTACAAAGCAGAAAAGAGGAGAAAAGAATATTAAATTAGAAACGTAAGTCTGAGACACAACTAAAAAATAATTATCTGAGAACTTCAAAGCTTTCAAGTTCAAACTTCTCTGTGTATTCATTCTAACAGCTGCATAAATCAGATCACAAGCAGCACAGATTCAAACTTGGTATTAATATAATAAAGCTATCAGCAATTTAACCATTTTAAGTCTTTCTATTGCATTCCTACACAATGCTTTTTTCATGATTATTCTTTAAAATCACACAGCATAAATTTGCTTAAATTCACCTCTCTTTTAATATATTTAGGAACAGTCTCTGATGATGCAGAATCGCATCATTCTCATACTGATCAATTAAGAGGCTATCCTTAAATTTTAGAAAAACTGCTCTGTACAAAGACTACTGTAAAAACCATCACAGATTTTACTATTTGCAAAGAAGCTCAGATAATAAAACCATTTCATGGCATTTCAGAGCTATAGGGATGGATGAGAAAAGTAAAAAAACAGTAACAACAATAACAAAACACTTACTTTGATGACTCCCCAAGGATAATGATTTCATTCCATAACTAATTCACTTAGGGAATGATCAGCAGACAAGTTCTGTGGTACTTAGGGCATTCCCTAAGTAGGCAAGCTCTGTTCCCAAGATGTCAATAACCAAATCACATAAGAATTTAAACTAAATCTTCAGTCATGAATCATATATTGAAGTTAGGAAGAACCAGGCAGATCAGATAAGCTGGGTGTATCTAATCCCGCTTGACTTTTCCCCTAATTCTCTGACCTCCAGCAACACTGGCCTCCTTGCTGTTGCCCTATGGACCTCAGTCTTTATCCCACTCTGATAGAGAAGAATGCTATTCCAAGTCTCTGCTCAACTGTTGCCTCCTCAGAGAAGTATCTCTGACTTTTCTCTCTAAAGAAGCCTCATCTGTCTTATCCACAGCTGTATGACCAGCAACTACAGGATCTGACACAAATGCTCAATAAATACTTGCTGAATGAATTCATTAGTCTACATGTAATTTAATAATACAAAATCAAATCTAGTAACAATTTAAAAACAAGTATATTAACAAAATATCTAATATCAAATCCCAATTTGAAGTCCAGAAAAAAACAAACTTAAAATCAGATCTCTGTACTTATTTGCTTTTGGAAATGAGTGAGTAAAACTTGAGAAATCCCACATAGATATAAAGATGTATGTTAGTTCTGAGAAATCACAGCGAATATATAATGATTCCATGTCATACAGAGTCCATAAAGATCTGATGATTCACAAGCAAAGACAGAAGTTTGGTATTAGTGTCTTAAGTATACTCTATCTAATACACATGGATAGTATTTTAAAAGTATAATGATCTAGAATATAAATATAAAAGGTATAATGATCTAGAATATAAATATGAAAAATGAGGTTAAGAGAATTCCTGTTCTACAATACCAAGTCCAATCACTAAATATAAATTTAAAGTGTTAAATATGGCTTTGTCAGAATATACAGAAATAACCATTTTTTGGAGGTTAAAAAATAAAGTTTGCTGAACATGAACCAAAGGCTTATATTCACAGACACCTAAGCATTTAGTTCTATCAATTACATACTTTGTAAGCATTATAATCACTATACTCCATCTCTTTAAAGAGCGTAAGATATTACGTTTTTAAAAACAAATATTATGGCAAAAAGCTCTCCCAAACTGACCTCACAACTCAATAGTTTTAAATACTGACCAGGTGCATTGCCCTACTTGCAAGTTAATCAAATCAGCTTTTATTTACACATATTCAACTTAGTTTAAAGAAAAAGGAAAATGAAACAGGATATCTATGAATCAAATAATATACCACACAGATCAATCAGCACAAGTGATCAATAAAGAAAAATGTTTGAAATAAAAAATATGAGAGAATAAAGATTTTCTTCAACATGTGCTACTCACATAAAATCCCTGGAACAAAAGAGCATCTACAGCCAAATTAACTTACCGTTACAGATTTCAGTGTCATACCATGGTAGGTTCCCATAGTGTCAATTTTGAAGCCTTCCGTTTCTATGAAAAAAAAAAAAAAAAAGAGGTTTGCTGTTAAGATTTTATAATCATGCATCTTATGATCTATAACAAATCTAAAGTAATCATCTACGCTGTATCTGATGGTTCAATAGTATAACAAAGCCTTCAATCTACTATGTAAAATTAAATTACATACTTTTAAAGACAAAAGCTTTAAAAAGGAAGTTAGGCTCAAAAATATTAATATATTAAATAGAGACCAACAAGCCTATCATGTAGAAGCTGATTAAGACTATCTCTGCAATTACATTCAAAATTTAGACTGAATACTTTATAAACCCAAATTACTTACTAATACTCAATGATAGTACCACTAAAAGCACCTAATATCATGAGAAGACCCAGTTATAAAAAGTAGTGTTCCAAAGTTTCAATCATAAGGCATATACTTATTTTTATATACATATGTGTGTGTGTATATATACACGTGTGTGTGTGTGTGTGTGTGTATGTGTGTGTTGATATATATGTTTTTTTCTTTTGAGACAGGGTCTCACTCTGTCACCTAGTCTGGAGTACAGTGGCTCATTGCAACCTGTACTCCCAACCCCCTCCCCAGGCTCACGCAATCCTCCCACCTCAACCTCCTGATTAGCTAGGACCACTGGCATGCACCACCACACCCGGCTATTTTTTTGTACTTTCAGTAGAGATGGGGTCTTGCCTTGTTGCTCAGGCTGGTCACAAAGTACTGAGCTCAAGCAATCATCCTGCCTCCACCTCCCAAAGTGCTGGAATTACAGGCATGAGCCACAGCAACCAACCATACTACATATTCTATAGAAAGCAATATTGTAAATAATGATTGGAGTGACAGGACAGAATCCCAATACGCCTTTTGTAAAGGGTCACATAGTAAATGGTTTATATACTGTAGGCCTTAAAATCTCTGTCACAACTACTCAATTCTGCAGTTGCAGTGCAAAAGCAGAATAAACAATATATGTGATCAACTGGGGGCAGTCCAATTTGCCCCATGGAGGTTTGTATTTAATTTCAGGGCTGTAATTTACCAATCTCTGCTTTGTATAATTCATTCCCCAAGAAAAACATTGAAGTGTAAAGGAAAGAATGGAGTATTGTCTTTTTATGGCACATATCCGGTACACGCCTTTATCAAC
This sequence comes from Saguinus oedipus, assembly GCA_031835075.1. Lineage (NCBI taxonomy): Eukaryota > Metazoa > Chordata > Mammalia > Primates > Cebidae > Saguinus > Saguinus oedipus. The sequence continues at coordinate 18,879,142 of CM063190.1, forward strand.
TAAATGAAGTCAGCACACAAAATTCATTGCATCAAGGCAACATACACTTTAAAAAAAATTTAAAGGAAGACTTCAGATTATGCTTTAAAATACCATTTACTTCCAGTTGCTTCAAAACCTTACTTTCATGTATCAAGTCATAATGAATGAAGATGCCAAGAGGAAGTTACCCTGACATTAGTTTCACCGCACAACTGCAGAAATGGTTTGTTATTGCATTAGCCAGAGTACCACGTAAGCTATCACAAAATAAGTCCTCCCATCATTGCTCAAAATCTGTTTCCAAGTTCTCAATGTACACATTTATAACTTCAGAAACACGACTTAACATACAGAATCTCTATTTAAAAACAAAAGCAGTATGAATAACAGCAAGTATTTATAGATAATTTACTTACATATAAGATACTATTCTGGGAACTTAATATTTATTAACCAGTCCAATACTCAGAAGAAACAGGTACTATAATAGTATTTTAATTATACACAGGATAAAACTAAGACAGAATGCAGTTAAAGTAATATTAAAGTTCACACAAAAAGTTACTTCAACATAAGCTGTCTGAATCCAGAAACCATGCTATTAATCAGGGACTGGCCAATTTTTTTCTGTAAAGGGCCAGATAATATTTTTAGGCTTTGTAGGCTGAAAATTCAATACTGAAGTCACAAAGCCAAAGAAGCCATATGTAAAATGCATAAATGAATGGGTGTGGCTGTGTCCCAACAAAATGTTATTTACAAAAAACTGTAGTGCGTAAGATCTGACCTGCAGACATTACGTTGCCAACCCCGCACCCTTAAACATCAGGCCATACTGCCTCTCAAGTTCAACACAACCCCACTAAGGGGAAGATAAGAATTACGCAACTTGCCTTCTTTTCCTTTGAATCTTTCCTGATCATATCTGTTATAGGCAGCTGGGATAGGCTGTTTGGTACGCAAAGTGGGATCCTGTTAAAAAAATTTTTTAAAATTATGAGTAACGTTAATATTTTTAAATATCACTTATTTAATGTGCTGGAGTATAGCAGTGTGATCACAGATCACTGCAGCCAAGACCTCCTAAGCCCAAGTGATCCTCCCACCTCAGCCTTCCAAGTAGCTGGGACCACAAGCATGTACCACCACACTCAGCTAACTTTTTTTAATTTTTTTTTTTTAGAGACTCTGACCCAACAGATTTTTTTGTCTCAGACTCTGACCGAGATATGTTAAGAATTACTGCTCTAGTTAAGAAGTACTGCCTAAGTAAGTAACTTTTAATACTGGGGATGGCTTTCACATCTTTCAGATACTCTGAAGCAGCAAAAGGTATAAAATCCACTGATTTTAAAATGTGAAGATGTCTTCAACATTACTATACTGCAATATAAGTGGCAACTTCATTAAAATTACTGTAAAGCAGTAAAGTATTCTTACCACAGGTGCTGCATTTGGGGCTGGTCGCTGTTCAGGTGCACGTCCTTCTTCTCTGGCTTTTACAGATTGAAGAATTGCAAAAATGTTCTTGGAAAAATTCTAAAATATAAATGGATTTTAATTAAGCCCACCTGAAACACACAATAGTAAAGTTACTTGATAAATAATTTAAGACTCAGTTATCCTACTCTCAATTCTTCTTTACTATATATATCATAAGGTATCATTATTATACACACATATAAAAACCACTACTGATATACTGATCCAGGGACTATTATAAATCCCATGGTATTCATTTCATTATTTTCACTTTACTTAAACTGCTACAAATGTATTCATATTCTACCTCTATTCAAATATATAATCAGAAAACAAGTTAACATAAATAAAATTAAAATATAACACATTTGTCTAAAGACGCTTCTAGTTGAGAAAAAAAAATCAACTACGACATCCTCCCTCTGTTAAATAACCTTCAGTGCTAATTTCAGATTGTTACACATTACACAATTCTGAGATCTATTAGAAGTCAATGTATACTTTTCAAAGATTTATAAGTGAAAAGTACAAGTAAAAATGCTCTTCAACTTACGATGCAATTACACGCTAATCCAAAGTCAACACAGCTAACTAATCTGACTACTCTTTCCTTCATGAAATATTCTTCCTTCATGCCATGGATTGAATGTCTCCTCTAAACTCGTGTTGAAATTTTATTCATTGTAACAGTATGAGGAGATGGAGCCTATGAGGTGATTAGGTAGGTCATAAGGGCTCCATCCTTACGAATGAATTAATGTTGTTACTGCAGAAGTGGGCTCGGGCTCCTGATACGGTAAGTTTGGCCCCATTTCTCTCTGTGTCTTGTTTGTTTGCTTGTTTGCTTCTGCCTTCTGCCATGAAATGACCCTACCCAGAAGCCACTGCTATGTTCTTGGACTTCCCAACCTACAGAAAGTGTGAGGAATAAATTTTTTGTCTTCATAAATTACCCAGTCTGGGCCAGGCACGGTGGCTCAAGCCTGGAATCCCAGCACTTTAGGAGGCCGAGGCGGGTGGATCACAAGGTCAAGAGATTGAGACCATCCTGGTCAACGTGGTGAAACCCCGTCTCTACTAAAAATACAAAAAATTAGCTGGGCATGGTGGCGCGTGCCTGTAATCCCAGCTACTCAGGAGGCTGAGGCAGGAGAATTGCCTGAACCCAGGAGGCAGAGGCTGCGGTGAGCCGAGATCGCGCCATTGCACTCCAGCCTGGGTAACAAGAGCGAAACTCCGTCTCAAAAAAAAAAAAAAAAAAAAATTACCCAGTCTGTGATATCCACAGCAGCAGAACACACAGAGACACGGCCTCTGAGACGCCACTGTCTCTTGGTTTCACCCCTAATGTCTGACAGCTCCTTTGGGGCTCTTCTTATGCTACTTATCAGTCACTTAACATTTGAAGAAATATGTAGTAAGAATCTCCTCTAAACCAAACACCTTGCTTGGCACTTGGGTGCAATGATGATGAAAAAAGACATGGTCGCTGCCCTCATGAACCTCAAATACAACATAATCTCTCTTCTTTAAACAAAGCATTCTGTTTGCTTGGCTTGGACCACTCTTCCCACCTTACCCATTTCACTTCCCTCGCTAGTTTTTATTCTTTAGGCATCAATCCTCTTTACTCTCACCTAAGTTAACTGTCCTTGCTGGGTGTCTGTCCTATAATATTCACAATAATTACCACTTTTTAATTTTGACTTCTGCTTAAGAATATAACTTCTGTGAGAGCTAGGGCCAATGCACCTCCAGTCAGTGACTAGCACTTGCTTGGTTTGTAGAAGTTAAATAAATACTATACAAATAAATATGTACATAGAATGAGAGGCAGCTTGAAAGGTAATTATCATCACTATACCAGTTGCAGTGCTAACCAGTTCCTATAATTCTCTGGAGCAGCAAAGTAAGGACCCCTTTGCACTCTTACAAACTACTAAGGACCCCAAAGAGCTTTAAGTTTGTGTGAGTTACAATATCTACTGAATTTAAGATTAAAACTGAAAAAAATTAAAAATCACTTTTCAAAATGCATAAAAGTAATGACAAGAAAGAATGGCAGGTTTTAAATTTTTGCAAATTTCCTTAATCTCTGGCTTAATAGAAGACAGCTATATTCTCAGATCGGCTTCTACATTCAACATTTATTGTGCTATCTTATCTGGTCAAAGAATACAGAGAAAAATCTATTCTCACACAAACATTTGGAAAAAAGAAGACTATTTTAACAGTTTTTCAGAACTATGGATAGTCTTCTTTGATATCATACCAAAATGCAATAAATGGTTCTTAAAGGTTAATGTAATGTGGAAACCACATCCATAAACTTTATGTACAGGTACTTTAAAATCCATCAACCTCTCTTGTACTTTAAATGAACTTTTTACCCATGCATGATTTTCTGACAGCATTCACTGGTTATCTGGAAAATATCAATCACTGAATTATGCACATTTTCCAAATAGTAACATAATTATAGGAAATCAACAAATTACACTTGTTAATGTTATTTGTAAAAGACTCACTAGAAGACTTTAAGAATTAGAAACCTGCCTCTTTCTTTACTTACGGTGGAGTGGGGGAGAAGAATTAGAAAACTGTTAAGGTGACAGCAGCATAAAGAAACTTCCCAAATTCTAATTTTCTCATGAGAGTATTTTTTTTATCATTGGCAAAAAATACTACCAGTTGCTTTCCTTGAAGGAACAAATCTATTTCCTTCATTAAAAAAAAAAAAAGTCTACCAAATACCCATGTCTGAATAACAGTTAATAAAATTTAAAATGTTGATTCAGCTCAGACCTCATACAATGGCACAAGTCTCGGCCGGGCACTGCTCAAGGCTGTAATCCCAGCACTTTGGGAGGCCGAGGCGGGTGGATCACGAGGTCAAGAGATCGAGACCATCCTGGTCAACATGGTGAAACCCCTTCTCTACTAATACTACAAAAAAATTAGCTGGGCATGGTGGCGCGTGCCTGTAATCCCAGCTACTCAGGAGGCTGAGGCGGAAGAATTGTCTGAACCCAGGAGGCGGAGGTTGCAGTGAGCCGAGATCGCGCCATTGCACTCCAGCCTGGGTAACAAGAGTGAAACTCCATCTCAAAAAAAAAAGAAAAAAGAAATGGCACAAGTCTCTTAATGAGAGTAACCAACAGATTTGCAGAAGTGCTTTCTACATTTCAATTTCATCACACAAAATATTAAAAAGACATACTTGAGGGTCAAGATTTAATAAAATTCATAAATTTTAAAAACACCATCAAGGACATTATTAGTGAATAAAGAACATAATAGTTACTAGTAAAGTGCCACTGTCTTGATTCACACCATTGCCAGCAGTTATACCAACCGCTGATTTTCCACCATTACTACAAAGGTCAATACAGTGAAAAATGCACATAACATCTTTGTCTTACAGAAATAGTTGAAAATATATGAAAAGCAAATCTTACATTAAAAATAAAAAATGAGCATTATCATAAATCTACTATTACCATCTTCCTTCTAGTGATCTCTTTTTAATCAATTTTTCAACATTGAACATATACTAATTCATATAAAATTTATACACGTTTCTCTTCAAACCCTATAAATCTTTCACCTTATACTAACTGATGGAAGTTTAAAAGTGTGTTTTCTAAATGGCATTATATAACTAAGTCACTTTATTTGGGGTCCTTGCAAAAATAATAACATATTTATACTTCTCACGAAATCTTTTTTTTTTGGAAAAGAGTCTCACTCTGTCATCCAGGATGAAATACGATGGCATGATCTCAGCTCATTGCAACCTCCACCTCCCAGATTCAAGCAACTCTCCTGCCTTAGCCTCCCAGGTAGCTGGGATTACAACAAGCATGTGCCAACATGCCCAGTTAATTTTTTTACTTTTAGTAAGAGATGGGGTTTCAACATGTTGGCCAGGCTGGACTCGAACTCCTGACCTCAGTTGATCCACCCGCCTTGGTCTTCCAGTGTTGGGATTACAGGCGTGAGCCCCTGCACCCGGTCTCTCATGAAAGCTTGAACCTGACTTTTTTTTCTGAAACTCAAAAACTAAGAAAGCCCTAATAACTCGTAATAATGAAGGTCTATTTAAAATTCACAGGGCTTTAACTACCTAAGGGTATTTTGCTATCCTTACCTGTCTATGAGTATTTCTAGAGTTTACCAGATAAAAACAGTACACAGAAAGACTATCAGTCAAAATATTTTTTATCTTTTTTAATGCTAATACTCCTTTAGGCAAGCCTTGCTACAAAACAATTCTTTATTAATTTATTTTTTAAAAGACATAGTTGTATCAACAATATTAAATCAGTAAGTTTAGAAATGATGGTACAATCCTGCCACCTAGAGCTCAAAGAAAACTGTTCCCCTCAGTTACTCGAAAATGCAGTGTTTGGTCTAAAAGTTAGGTAGGGTATATCACCTATTTTTATTCTTCTACTATGAGTTTCAGATTTTTTGGTAATTTTAATAAAAACTGGTAGATCAACGTAAGTCACAATATTACTCAAGTATTAGCCATGTTAGACAGTGAAAATCAGTATCAACAAATCAAATCATTTTATTGTAAATAGCGAAAATGGAAGTTTACTTAAAGATCCTCAGATTTCTCTATAATTCTAAGCTCTGGAGAATGATTCTTAATCGCAACCTTAGGTGCTTTGTAAAACAGGGCAAAGTACAAAAGAAAAAGAAACAATTCTTCATATGCTCTTTTCATAGCTTTATTTCTATTAAAATGGCAATATAAATTTAAGGCTAAAATCCCAAAATTCTACAACCAAAACCAGTTTGCCTAAAACAAGGTTAAATTTCATTTCATTAGTAACCTTGCACACTTAAACACTGTTACCAGATCATCACTATTAACTGTGCATCAGTGGAGAAAACAGTTATAAGAGAAAATTGAGGCATAGAAGTGGAAAAGAAAAATGCAAGTACATAAATCAGGATAAATGCATCCTCTTTTTGGGGATCCATGAAATACTAGACATCCAGTATTTCAGATTTTTATCTTTTAAAATTTAAAGTGCACGTCTCCTTTGACCAACAATTTGCTTCTAAGAATTAATCCTTTGGCTATATATACATAAATACACAAAGGTATGTGTATAAGAATGCTTTCTAATGCATTATTCATAATAGAGAAAAGGAAGTGAGGGGAAAAAAGAGAAGGAAACAGGAGGAGAAAAAGAGGAAGGAGGAGGGAGGCAGAGAGACAAAAGGAAGGACAGAGAAAAAAGGAAAAAAATCCCATAATCTTTGAAGCAAAAACAAAAGAAAACAATTTCCACTAATAGGGAGCTAGCGAAAAAACTGCTATACCCACACAACAAAATATAAAGTGTAAAATGTCTCAATAGATGTTTGTGACAGATTTCCGTAAGTTCTCTACCACATGGGGAAAAAAATAATAATGGCATTAATAACCAAAGAACTTGCCATCAATATTCCCTGTTCATCAGGTTTAAGCAAAAATGACTCAACAGGAAAACTGGGCCATTCTTTGATTTACAAATGATGTATGAAGGAGCTTGCATTTCTCTCTCTACCACCCTCTCTCTCACTCTTTCTCTCTCTCTCTCTCTCACTTCAATGAATGAACAAAATATTTAAATTACCTTTCCTGTGCTTTGTAAGATAGTTGTTCGTGTCCTCCATACTCTCTCTCTGCTGACAATATCTCGGGTCACATCTACCTCAGCATCCACAAAACTCCTCTGTTTAAGGGCAGTTATGTCATCATCTAGATCAGTCTTGATAGTAGATCTTTTCTTAGCCATAATTTTGGCTTTGATTGCAGCAATTTTTTCCACTGACATAGCTTCAGATAAAGACCTAAAAAAAATTTCTTTTTTAAATTTTCACAGCAAGGATTCCTGGGGTGTATCATAAATCTACGTTGTTACATTTATAAATTTCTGGTAAAAACACTTTAATGGCAATCATTAAGGTTTCCTTATTTGTAAGACTGACTTGATAGTCTGCAATTATATAAAATTTTAGAAAGAATTCATGTCAAAATATCATTCTAAGAGCAAATTAGTAATGTCTTAGAAGTATCAATGCAACAAAATTCTTCACATTTTTCATCTCTTCCCTGCAAAAAAGCAGGACTTACTAATACAGGTGCTTTCCTTTATATTTTCTGTATCTATGGAAATAACACACACACAGAGAAGCCACCTTGCAAGGGGGTAGAAAATTCATCCTACAGAAAGTTCAAAGCCCAAGTTTTCCTTGAAATGTATTTCAAGGTTTCAAACTTGTATGTCACAGTGCAGAACATTATTTTAAGTGACAGGCTTTAGGCTTTTATACACCACAAAAATATACTCCTTTTAATCTCTGGAAGATAAAACCATGTTTTATACAGTTTTCTTTTTCTTCTCTTTCCTTTTCAAATAGCCAAAGTAGTAAAAAGAGACTATGTCTGCAGAAATATAAAAAAAGGACTTAATACTGAAAGTACAGATGTCATAAAATGATAATCTTAAGCAAAATGTCTTTTTTAGCATGTAAAATGAGAAAAAGAATTAAAAAGTGTTTGGGTACCTTAATAACAGTAGACAAAAATATTACTTTAGTCACAAGATGAAAATCTTGAAATGTTACACAAAATCTGGAAAAAGGACGAAAATTCCTGCAGGTTTAAATACAGTAATATTATATATTATTCTAACTTTAGATTAGGTATGAAGGAACTTTATTGTAGTGCTCAATATGCATCCGGCATATGACGTATTTTGTGTAATACTGTGCAAATTTCCCTTAAAATCTAAAGCACACCCGCATACCTTAAGCCAAATTCAAATACACTATTCCTCTATTTGGCTTTCCACAGTTTCAGTTACCCGGTATCAACCACGGTCCAAAATATTAAATAGAAAATTCCAGAAATAAATAATTCATAAGTTTTAAATTATGTGCCATGCCGAGTAGCCTGCTGAAATCTTGTACTCTACTACCTGGGATACCTGCCTGGGATTGTCCAGTGTATCCACACTGTACACACTACCTGCCCATTAGTCGCTTAGTAGCCATCTCGGTTTTCAAATCAACTATGGCAGCATCAAAGTACTTATGTTCAAGTAGCCCTTGTTTTACCTAATAACGGCCCCAAAACCCAAGAGTAGCGATGCTAGCAATTCCCATACACCGCTGCCAAAGTGCTTCCCTTAAATGAAAAGGTGACCTTGGTACTTCTTGGCTAGAGTTCAGGACTATCCAACGTTTCAGGCATCCACTGGAGGTCTTAGAACATATCCCCAGAGGGTGGCTGGGAGACTACTGTACTTCTCCAAACTATAATCAAGCCTGCAATGGACTTTGAATCATGTTTTTCTTACAGACAAGATGAAGTATCAGAGACTAATTAACCCTCCAGCTTTTAAATAACCAGTCAAAATACATAAAACAATGGTTTACTAAACACTAGATATCAAGCAATGAAGGATAGTAATTCCCTAACAAATGAGAAATAAAGTAAGCCCCATGACTGCCTCAGTTTATTGCCTTCTAAGTTTCCAAGACATGGCCTTAAGAGCAGAACTCACGCAGAACTCAGCGGATTCTCTGATACAAGGAAATTGAGCTCAGATTACAAGACCAAGCTGGTTAGAATTCATAGGCCAGAACACCTGAGGAGAGAACTGCACAGGAGATCCCACTAATGTACCCCAGCAGAATACTCACTAGCACATAAATAGGAAGAAACTAAGGTTGAATAAAGAACCACCCAAGTGGATTAAACAGAATAACATCCAGTGATCACACAGGGTGAAGAATAGTGCCTGTTCCACTAGCCAGAATGAAACCTCATATTCATAGGGTATTAGGTAGAGTACTCAGAATGGTCTTGCCTCAGTGGGTGGGAAATAATTATCCTAGCTGAACAATATCCAAATAAATTAAAACCAAGACACCCCCCACAAAAAAAAACCAAACTGTTTCCAAGTGATTTAACTGTGTCCCAAAACAAAGCTAAAGATGATGTAGGGAAATATAACAATATCTAGCACTCAACAATGCAAAAAGTATACAAAATGTTTGGTGTGCGATCAAAGATCACTTGATATGTGATAAATCATGAAAATATGACCCAGAGTAAGAGAAATATCAATCTGAAGTCATGAAAATAATTACTATAACTATATTCTGTATTTCAACAAGTTAAATGAAAAGATGAAGTAGTATTTTTGTTTGTTTTTTTAAAAGAGCAAAACACAGAAAAATTAGCTGGACATGGTGCCATGTGCCTGTAATCCCAGCTACTTGGGAGGCTGAGGCAGGAGAATCCCTTGAACACAGGAGGCGGAGATTGCAGTGAGCTGAGATTGCACCATTGCACTCCAGCTTGGGCAACAAAAGTGAAACTCTATCTCAAATAAAAAAACTTCTTGAGATGAAAACCACAATATTGGAGATGAAACATCCATGGGATTACAGGGAAAAAAAAAAGTAAAATTGAATACACAACAGAAACTATCAAAAAAAAAATTCAAAAAAGAATATAACATATAGGTAAAGAATCCAAAAAAAATTTTTTTAATTAAGTGAACTGTCAAAGAAAAAGTATTAGTCAAGTTCAACACAACAGAAACTATCCAAAAATAATTCATAAAAGAATATAAACAGACAGAAAAGAATCCAAAAAAACAACATAAGTAAGCTGTCAAACAACTTAGAGTTTGAGTAGCTGAAATCCAGAAAAATTAAAACATTTTTAAAAAGTGAAGAAACTACGCCCAACCATTTATGTACTGTCTATAGCTGCTTTCCCTATACCACAAAAGTTCAGTAGTTTCAAGAGACCGTATTACCTGCAAAGCTAAAAATATTTAATATGTGGCACTTTCTAGAAAAAGCCTGCTGACCTCTGCTATACGTAATCAGTAAGAGATTACATAAAATGAATTTCTCAGCTTATAAAGCAATTTCTAAAAAGAAAGACCAATATGGTAACAGAATCAAGAAGACTTTTCAAAAACCATGACAAACACAATGACTTCTAATCCCCACACATATTCTTACAAACTTAGAGCACAGAAACATACAATGAATCCAAGAGTTAAATGTAAATGTGGAGACTATTTTAATATTACTTTTCCATATACATTCACGTATATCTAAACTATCTACTTTCTACTAAAAAAAAATTCTTCAGGAGGCTGAGGCAGGAGAATTGCCTGAACCCAGGAGGCTGAGGCTGCGGTGAGCTGAGATTGCGCCATTGCACTCCAGCCTGGGTAACAAGAGCAAAACTCCATCTCAAAAAAAAAACGAAACAAAAAAAAATTCTTACCTGATTTGTTCAGTCTGTACAATTCCTTCTTTGTGACCCTCCAAACGAGCAGCCAATCTCTCTTTATCAAGGCGCACACACTCTTCATCCTGGAAATAACCACTGGTTAGTGTATTTTACATTTTTATTTAACTTTTAGGAAGAAAAAAACACACATGGCCGGGCACAGTGGTTCACGCCTGTAATCCCAGCACTTTGGGAAGCCAAGGCGGGCGGATCAAGAGGTCAGGAGATCAAGACCATCCTGGCCAACACAGTGAAATCCCATCTCTACTAAAATACAAAAAAAAAAAAAAATTAGCCAGGCGTGGTGGCACACACCTATAGTCCTAGCTACTCAGGAGGCTGAGGTAGGTGAATCACTTGAACCCGAGAGTGGGAGGGCAGTGAGCCGAGATTGCACCACTGCCCTCCAGCCTGGCGACAGAGCAAGACATCATCTCAAAAACAACAACAAAACCACTACATGTAACTTTTTCTTACCAAATTTCGTACCTATACAATTCTAGTTATCACTGTCTTTGGGTCAACTTCAAGACTACTTTTAGCTACAGAAAGATAGTAACAATAAATATATGTTGAATTTTAAAACTGGAATCATCTAGAAGCTTAGGAAAAACTTGCTTAGCCACTTTGTTATGATTAAGTTTCTTCCCTTATCATAGCTACCTTTCTTCAGAAAGACATCACACAATAAATAAATTCATATTTTTGAGAAAGTTAATAACCAAATGTTATGACAAGCCTTCACCTAGTCAAAAATTTCATTTTGGCATCTCCATCTTTTTTCATCTGTTGCTACAGGTCCTGAATCCACAGCACTAATAAATGTTCCAAGGAAAACCCTAAAGGCTTTCAAAGGATGCTCCCTAGAACGTTAGAAGCGTCCAACTAAATGCCTCATGGGCCACTTCAAGATCTCACCTGAAATTCAACCCTGGTAGCTCAGCTTTTATCTAATTTATGTATTATGATGTCAGGTAAAATTTAGTCTGGAAAGCAGATGGTTAAAAACAAAACAAAATCTGGTAACCCTGATCTAGTTTAATGCTCACATTCAACAAATAACAAAACTGCAGACCAGAGTCAATGACTATGACTAACGGAATACAAAACTGTATAAAGAGCATCAGCATACTCCAGAGACCCAAAAAGATGCTGGGTTCCAACTTACATCCTACTGCTAATCTATCACATTAAAATCTTAAAACGAATACATCAGCTGAAATAAATGGAAAAATACTTTGGCAAATGCATCCAATTTTTTCCATTTGCAATAAAGATATAGCCCAAATTACCCAAATTCTTCATAAAACTACTGATTTTAAAAACAACTGTGGCCTAGATTTTTAACAAATCAGAAACTCTGCCCTCAGTTTCTCTTTCCTAACACATTTCCTTTAAGTTCTCAAAAATATACACTGAACTGAAAACCAATAATGAAATCCACAGCTGTTTACATAACACATTTCAACCCTAGAAATGATCTAGAAAAATATGTATTACGCTATTTCCTGCTGATTTTTCAAGTTATTAGAATCCTAGGAAATCAGGACTTCTGCTACGTTGAATTTTTTCAAATAATTAGACTGTTACATTCAGGTTGTTTCAAATAAATGGTACCCCTTGGGCTGAGTGCACTGGCTCATCCAGTAAACCTAGCACTTTGGGAGGCCAAGGTGGGCAGACTGCTAGAGACCAGGAATTTGAGATCAAATAAATGTTATCCCCTAAATACACACACTGTTTACCACAGATCGCAATCTCCTGTCATGTAAGGTGAAACATTCAGTTTTACTGCAACAAAATTTATACCCAGTGGAATGGCTAGAAACCAGATTGCCTAGGTTCCAACTGGTTCTTCAAACCTCAGCAACTCACTCTGCCTGAGCCTATTCACTCATAGATGACATGCATGGTACTACCAGCTTCATGAGGACTGGAAGTACTATACATATATTTATGAGCAAATATGATTACATGAGCTAATACATATAAAGTACTTAGAATATCACATAGCATACAGCAGTAACAATGAATCAATTATCACTCTCTCTTGAAAATTTCAGATCCATGTTTCAGAATATGCTTAATTAAAATTACATTTAAGTAGTAAGTACTTTATGTTCACAGCTCCGAGCAGTAAAGCAAGCCCCCAAAAAAACCTTGTTTCAAGGGCAGACAAACTACATTCCAAAGACCATTCTGGCCCTCCATCTGTTTCCTACAGTTTTTTATAAAAACGTAGCCATATCTGGCTGGGCACAGTGGCTCATGCCTGTAATCCCAGTACTTTGGGAGGCCAAGGCAGGTAGATCACAAGGTCAGGAGTTCAAGACCAGCTTGGCCAACATGGTGAAACCCCATCTCTACTAAAACTAAAAAAAAAAAAAATTAGCAGGGTTTGGTGGTGGGTGCTTGTAATCCCAGCTACTTGGGAGGCTGAAGCAGAGAACTGCTTGAACCCAGGCGGTAGAGGATGCAGTGAACCGAGATGGAGCCATTGCACTCCAGCCTGGGCAAAAGGGAGAGACTCCAGCTCAAAAAAAAACAGAAACAAAGCTACATCTGTTCATTTATGTATTGTCTATCCTAAAATACTTACTATCTGGCCTTTCATAGAGAAAGTATTATGCAGCCTGGCCAACATGGAAAACCCCCACCAAAAAAAAATAATCACACACACACACACACAGACACACACACACAGACACACACGCAGAGAGAGAGAGAGAGAGAGAGAGAGAGAGAGAAATTAGCCAGGCATGGTGGCAGGTACCCGCAGTTCCAACTACTCGGGAGGCTGAGGTGGGAGGATCGCCTGAGCCTTGGTGGTCGAGGCTGCAGTGAGCTATGATCATACCACTGCACTCCAACCTGGGTGACAGAGACTCTGCCTCAAAAAGAAAGAAAGAAAGAAAAAAGAATTCTGACCCTTGAGCCAGTATTTTCAACAATAAGACTATAAGAGCAAAGAAAAAAATGTTGTGTCCATCACATAACTTGCATGTGAGAGGGCAAAAACTATAGCTTGAGCTACTTATTAATCAATTGTTCTTTCTACTACAAAAATTTTTCCAAGAAAAAAGCTTCTCAGGTTACTGCAAAGAATCCTTGTTCTACAACACCCGATTTTCAGTATTTTAAACAATATTATTTACATTGTTAGTTTCTTTACCTCAATTCGTGGTTTCTTTGCTTCTGCTAAAACTTCATCCGCAGCTCGTTTGACTATAAAAGAGAAGTAAATAAATGTGTAGTTTTGGAATGGGCTTCTGAAAGTTCAATATAAATATGCAACAAGCATACCTTGAGTAGATCGCTGAAGACCTATTTCTAAGGGAGCGCTTCTGTCTATACTTGCCGATGTTGCTGAAGATATAAAAAGATTCATGTTAAGATTAATATTTGAACATACATACTGGACATTATTACAAGTGAAATGCTTTAGCTTTTTAATATACTTCTATATGGTGATTTCTCTAGGTAAACAATTAAGTTTTAAAGCAGCTCTGCAAAAGCATTTAGAAAATTAATCTGTACTAGAAAGTCTCTAAGAGGACAAACTATTTTTAGCAATTTACCTTACAAATTACTGAGATGATGTGACTGAAATTAGTTGCTTCAAAGGATATGCTCCTAATTTCAGTGTGATCATCTCAAACACTATGCTTCACCCAGCGTGGTGGCTCCCTCCTGCAATCCCAGCACTTGGGGAGGCCGAGGCTTGCAGATCACCTGAGGTCAGGAGTTCAAGACCAGCCTGACCAACGTGGAGAAACCCTATCTCTACTAAAAATATAAAAATTAGCCAAGCGTGGTGGCCCATGCCTATAATCCCGCTATTCGGGAGGCTGAGGCAGGAGAATCCCTTGAACCCTGGAGGCAGAGGTTGTGGTGAGCCAAGATCACTCCATCACACTACAGCCTGGACAAGAGCAAAACTCCATCTAAAAAAAAAAAAGAATATACTCCAGTACCATAACACAGACACCTAACAAAGTATATCTAAATATAAATAAATAAATGCATAAACATGTATATATAAGGGCAATATTTTTTAAAGTTAGCATTCATCCTAAACATGCAATTTTTAGTTAAATTATTTAATTTTTAAATGGCTCAACAAAAAGGGGAGTACCAGTCCCCATTCACCTAGTCCCCACCACCCTATGCAGCCAACTAGTCTCTTATATATCCTTCTAGAGTGTCTTTCTGTAGATATAAGAAATCAAAATTATTTTTACTTTTTAATACAAAAGGTAACATACTAAACGAGCTGTTCTGAACCCTGCGTTCTTTTTACCCAACAACTTATCTCCTATATTCCTCCGTATCAGTAAGTAGAGCATTTCTTTCACTCTTTTTTTAAAGCTACAAGTACCTACGAGTACTCTACTGTATGGCCTAATTACAATTTATTTAACTAGGTCCCTGTTGATGAGCTGTTCAATTTTAGTCTTTCGTTGTTACAAACAATGGCACAATGATATATTAATATACATACAGAGTCACACGAACGTTCTCGTATATAAACATATAAATGTATATATATAATAGCAAGATTTTTTTAATGTTATCATTCCCCCTACACATGTAATTTTTAGTTATTTACAACTGGTAAAAAACTAAATATACCTTCAGGATAAAGTTCCAGACATAGGATTTCTATGTTAAATTTGAAATGTTAGATTGCTGCTAATTCTTCAATGGGGGGAGTACTGATTAACATTATAACCAACAATATAGTAGAATATCTGCTTTCTCATTGTTTCATCAGAGCACATTATCCAACTTACAAATTTTTGTCCAACAGGTAAAAAAACAAAAATCAAAAACCTATCTCTGTATAGTTTAAATTTGCAATTCTCTTATGATAAATGAAATTAAGCATTTTTCATGATTTTAACACCTTTTCTGTGAATTTTATGACATAATCCATTTGGTCTTTTATGCATACATTTCCAGGACCCTTCATATACAAGTGAGATTAGCCCTTTATCTGTGATGAGTTAAAATATTAACGCCTTTTCTCAGTTTGACATATCTTTTGTTTTTTTGTAATATAGAACTTCATTACTTTTATCAGCTTGTAACTAAATCCACCTTCCTCCCACTGACTTGACATGTCTCTTTACTCACACGTTAAATTCACATACAGATTTCTAACCTAACAGATAAAGTTGTTTTATTAGTGTATCTATTCATTTAGTTTTTTTTAAATATTGGGGTTTTATTATAAGTTCTCTAGAATGACTAGTCTTTTTTCATTGATCTTCTACACATTTTTAGGATCCTTACTTTTGCCAATAAACTTTAGAATCATCCTGTTTAGTTCTACTCTTACCTCAAGAAAAACTGCAGATTCTTATTGAGACAATGTTAAATGTACAAATTAAGAACTAACTTTTTTAAGCAGTTATGTCTCCTTAAGAATACAGTCTTAATATTTGCTCAACCTTTTCATTAAACTGTTAAATTAAGTTTTTAAAAAGTGGCAAAGCAGTATGCTTAGTGACTAAATTTGTCCTATAGAAACCACAGGAAATGACATAGATGGATAAAGAGCAACTCTACTGGCCGGGCGCGGTGGCTCAAGCCTGTAATCCCAGCACTTTGGGAGGCCGAGGCGGGTGGATCACGAGGTCAAGAGATCGAGACCATCCTGGTCAAAATGGTGAAACCCCGTCTCTACTAAAGATACAAAAAAAAAAATTAGCTGGTCATGGTGGCGCGTGCCTGTAATTCCAGCTACTCAGGAGGCTGAGGCAGGAGAACTGCCTGAACCCAGGAGGCAGAGGTTGCAGTGAGCCGAGGTCACACCATTGCACTCCAGCCTGGATAACAAAAGCAAAACTCCGTCTCAAAAAAAAAAAAAGAGCAACTCTACTTCAGATTCTTAAAAAAAAAAAGTCATTTGTTCTAAAGCACTTCCCCAAAACTAGCCTATTTAACAGGCTTGTCTGTAATGCATAAAAATAGAGAATCTCGGCTGGGCGCAGTGGCTCAAGCCTGTAATCCCAGAACTTTGGGAGGCCGAGGCAGGTGGATCACGAGGTCAAGAGATCGAGACCATCCTGGTCAACATGGTGAAACCCCGTCTCTACTAAAAATACAAAAAACTAGCTGGGCATGGTGGCACATGCCTATAATCCCAGCTACTCAGGAGGCTGAGGCAGGAGAATTGCCTGAACCCAGGAGGCAGAGGTTGCAGTGAGCCGAGATCGCACCATTGTACTCCAGTCTGGGTAACAAGAGCAAAACTCCGTCTGAAAAAATAAAAATAAAAAAGAACAGAGAATCTCAGACTTTACGTATCTTCTGAAGTCCCCCCCAAAAAACTTTAAAAAAACACACTATTTTCAAACCATGATTCTCATCATTTAAAAAATTAGAAAAATACTGCTCCAAATAATCAAATTTGCTTTGATTAAAAAAAAAAAAAATGACTGGGCACAGTGGCTCATGCCTGCAATTTCAACACTTTGGGAGGCCAAGGGAGAAGGACTGCTTGAGCCAAAAGTTCAAGACCAGCCTGAACAATGCAGTGAGACCCCATCTCTAAAAGAAAAAACAAGGCTTCTTCTATCCTCCCCAATGCCATCCTCTTCACAGAACTGAGACTCCTCCTTCAATGCTGCTGGGTTCGAAACTTTTGTGTACCCAGTCTTCCTTCCATGACAGTAAACATGTTTACATGTTTAAAGATTTTGCATTTTACACAACACCCAGCATAATGCCTTTAAAAATAAGCATTTAATAACTACTTGCTGAATGAGGATAGCATAGAAAGACAGTATGCCTAATGATGATCTTTCCATTATATATGGGATTCTCTTTGAAATCGATCTTACTGCTTAAAGCCATGCATGACAAGACAGCTGTTAATGACTTAAAGGTACTACATTCCACACTCAGCAAAGTAAGACCCAATAGTTCTATTATATCAATGTATTTGTATGATGTATTGTACTCAGAGTAAATTAATAATTATTCATTTATTCATTTAAAAACCTACCATGTACCACTATTCTGAATGCTGGGTATTTAACAAGACAAACGACTGTCTGTCCCCGTAGGTTTACTTTCTGACAGACACTGTCTGTCTATGTACTATCTGTTTATGTACTAATTTGGTACACAAACAGATACATAATTTTTGGTCAATGTAAAAGATTTGATGAAAAATAAATCAGGATGGCACTATATAAAGACCACAGAAGAAGAAAAGAAATACTATATTTTAGACAGACCGGTCAGAGAAGTCTTTGATGGAAGAACACTTGAGCACAGATCTAAATGAAATAGTAAGGAAGTGAGCCATGTGATAATGTAGAGAAAGATAACTCAAGACAGAGAAAAGAGAAAGTGCAAAGGCGCTAAGATTAGCATAGCTAAAAGACCAAAAACACTGAGTGCTATAAGCGAAGAAAGACTGGTAGAAAAAGAAATCACAGAGATTGACTCAGAGGCAAGATATGGCCAGTGTAACAAGTATGAGTTTTATTCTAAGTGTGATGGGAAGCCACAGGTGAGTGACACAATCAAATTTATTTACTTTTTCAACAAGACACTCTACTACGACTACACTATAGGAAATAAAGAGTGGGGACTGTGAGGAAGCTATGCAATAATCTAAAAAGAAAGGATGAAATAGGATGGGTAGAATGTTAAGAAGTTGTCATAATTTTAAAGACAGAAAAAAGGAACTTGTCGATAGAATGGATGTGAGATATGACAAAGATTTCGCCTGAGTTTTGGCCTAAGCAACTGCAGGAATAGGGTCCTACTGCTCCTTACTAAAGTGGGAACACTGAGGAAAGAACAGACTTGTTTTTTTTTCTGTGTGAGGGCAGAAGGGAAAGAGGGAATTGGGCATTCCATTTTCAGTATGTTAAATTTCAGATGCCTATTCAACATCCAGGGAAACATGATGACATTAAATTTATAAATCTGGTGCCCTGGAACAAGTCAATGCTTAAAAAAAATTTGGAATTTTATCAGCATATATATATATCTAAGGCATAAAATTGAAAGCAATCACTCACAGAATAAGGGTTAAAAGAGACAATAGAAAAAAAGATCAAGTCTTGGAAACTTCAAGAAGTAGAGGTCAGGTACAGAAGTAACCATATAAACTGAAAGGTGAACAAGGAGTAGAAAGAGAACCAACAGTCTGATGTTCCAAATGCCAAATGAAGAAAGGCTTTCAAAAAGTGGTCAATAGTATCAAATGCTGTTGAGAGGTCAAGTGCGGTACAAGAGACCAAACAACGTAGCAATCCTTAAATCAGTGTTGACCTTAGAAAGTGATTCTAGTGGGATGCTGAGGATGAAAGCCAGACTAGAGTGGCTTCAAGAAAGAAACAGAGGTAAAGAAGACGCAATGATACCACATGAACTCTTGCAAAGAATGTTACAATACCAGCGAGAAGATAAATGAAGCAGTAGACAGTAAGAATGTGGTGTCAAAACCATTTTTTTAAACATGAGATCTTTCTGTAGGTATTCTAAAAGGGAATGATCCAGAAAAACGTAGAAAACTGATAATGTAAGAGAAAAACAACAATTTACAAAGACAAAGTCTTTGAGACTGTGAAAGGAGATGAAACTCACACACAAGGAAGGGGTGACTGGCCTTAAAACCAAAGACAGTGTATTCTCTGTATAAGAAAAAGATAAGCACACACACAGAAATGAAGGTAGGTTAATGTTTTTAGTGGAAATACAAATTCCCTTCCACTAATCCTTATTTCACAGGGGAAAACAGAAACAATATCTGTTTAAGGGTGGGAACAATTTAAAAAGTACTCACACGCTTCACCATTGAGATATCCAAGTAGATCTTTTCGGTCAGGTCTTCTAACCACAGGAATATTTTCAGTCTAAAGCCAAAATTTTAAATGAGGTATCAAATGAATAACAATGATACACAACTTGATAAATATAAACATGTAATGTCTGAATTTTATTCCAACATATCTTGATAAAATATATTTCAAATCACATTTGTAAAAAATGACTAGGCTATAAGAACCTAATAAAAATCCTGAAAATTTATCAAACATGTTACTTTTATTAATTTTCTTGGCTGAGCATGGAGGCTTATGCCTGTAATCCTAGCACTTTGGGAGGGTGATGCGGGTAGATCACCTGAGGTCAGGAGTTCAAGACTATCCTGCCCAACATGGTGAAACCGTGTCTCTACTAAAAATACAAAAATTAACTGGGTGTAGTGGCACATGCCTGTAATCCCAGCTACTTGGGAGTCTGAGGCAGGAGAATTGCTAAAACCCAGGAGGCAGAAGTTTCAGTGAGCCGAGACTGTGCCATTACACTCCAGCCTGGGCAGCAGAGAAAGATTCCATCTCTAAATAAATAGATAAACAAATAAATAAATAAATTTCTTTTTGAAATTCCAGGAAGCTATACAAAAGATAATTATTAGAAATAAAGCAATGGCCAGGCACAATGGCCCACACCTGTAATCTCGGTACTGTGTGGAGGCCGAGGTGGGAGGATCACTTGAGGTCAGGAATTCAAGACCAGCCTGGCAAACATGGTGAAACCCCGTCTCTACTAAAAGTACAAAAATTATTCGGGTGCCTAGGCTATAAGGTGATGGGTGCCTCTAATTCCAGCTATTGGGGAGGCTGAGGCAAGACTCTGTTTCAAACACAAACAAACAGTGCAAGAAAAATTAGTAGCTGAGAGATTCCAGTTTGAATTCTTTGTCACTTTATATGAGTAACAGTGAAGTAACAAGAACCTTTAGTATCTTTGGCCAATGACCTTATATCGAATACTTATTATATTTCATTGCACCAAACATTCTGCACTGACTCCTCAATGATTTACATAAACTGTATTTAATCACTTAAAAATTAATCTTTTATTTTAAAAAGGTCAAGCTAAATTTTAGTCTCCTTATGAGTTTAAAAGTTTGAGTGCAGAGTTCTTTTGCGCTCATATTAGCCAGCCTAGGCCAGGCATGGTGGCTCACGCCTGTAATTCTAACACTTTGGGAGGCCATCGTGGATAGACTGCTGGAGCCCAGGAGTTCAAGACCTGTGGGCAACATGAAGAAACTCCATCTCAACAAAAATATAAAAGTTAGCCAGGCATGGTGGCAAGTGTCTGCAGTCCCAGCTATAGCTCCAGCTATTCATGAAGCTGAAATAAGAAGACAGCTTGAGCCCAGGAGAGCAAGGCTGTGGCGAGGCAAGATCCTGCCACTGCACTCCAGCCTGGGTAACAGAGCAAGACTCTGTCTCAAAAAATAAAAAATAAAAATAAACCAGTTTACAAGGAATAACATAAACAGTTAAAAGATTTGAGTTAATTTTAAGCTACTGTTTCTAAGTCTAGTAACTTACATCATCATTTCGTCACTATTGAGTTATATACACATTACAGTCCACTGAGAAAGATTACATCTACTCACACTAAAGTAGGAGCTAAAGGTCAGGAATATGTGTTTTAAGAGTGGTCTGCTCACAGGAAAGAGCAAATAACACAAAGTAATTAGGAGACAACAACCTCAAATTCATAGAACTTTGGAATTTTAGAATCCTACTCTTTCAATTTGACAAATATTTAAGAAAAATAAGAGTTAAATCTTATGCAACCAAGGGTCCCAAGGTCCCCAGTAACAATTATAGCCATCAGTTATGTTTACAATCATTTCCCAGTAAAAGAATCTACAAACCTAAGCCAACTAACTAAATCTTTGTTACACTAAAATGAATATATCCAACAAAACTCTGTAAGAACTACCTAATTTAGTTTTTAAAAGATCTGAATTAAAATAGCCTTTAAGGAGGGAGCTGATGCTATTTTTTCCCATTATTTCCCAAGTAGTCTCACTCCCTCTAATTTTATGTTTTTAAATATGTAACATAAATATGTATTTCTTGCTCAGGAAAGCAGAAGCCTTATGACTTAATACAAAGGCCACTAAGTGACGGGATACTTTCTCAACTGCTACACACACACACACAAACACACACACACACACACACACACACAATTTTTTTTTTCCTTGAGACAGAGTCCTGCTCTATCACTCACACTAGATACACTGATGCGATCATGGCCCACTGCAGCCTCAACCTCCTGGGCCCAAGTGATCCTTCCACTTCAGCCCCCCAAGTAACCAGCTGGGAGTATAGGTGCACATTACCATGCCTGGCTATTTTTTTTATTTTTTATTTTGACGAGGTTTCCCTATGTTTCCCAGGTTGGTCTTGAACTCCTGAGCTCAAGGGATCCTCCCACCTCAGCCTCCCAAAGTGCTGAGACTACAGGCATGCACCACCACACCCAGCTTTCAGTTGCTTTAAATAACAAGTTATTATTTGAACGATACCTCACATAAGCCAGAAACCTTAATTACTTCTAGTTGGGAGGGAGGCTAGGGTTATAAAAGTTAAGTTTCACACGGCTTAATGTGATCCAGCAACTAAGGTAACTCAAAAAGTAGCTCCAGTGATGACAGACACAATGATGTTTAAGAAAATCATTTTAAGAACTATAAGAAAAGTTTAAGAAAATTGTTTTAAGAACTATAAAGATACGGGGAAAAGCAGTTATTTATAAATACATTCCATAGTTAATTTTAAGTATGTACTTGTGAGTAAGCAAATGCAACAAATATTAAAAGCAGACATTTAATTATTTCAATTATATCTTCAAAAAAATGTTATGCTCAACTCTACCAAAAATAATCTGAGGGAAAAGCTCATTTAAAAAATTAAATATCTTTTTAGGCCATTTTATTTGGGCATTTATAGCAATTTTCCACATCATACAGCTATCCTATCCAAATAACTCTAAATCTTACTTATCAATTATAATATACTGCTATAATTTATGTATTGATTATAACATACTTCCCTACAGATGAAAAATCTCATCATCACAGTCTATGAAATCAGTTGTTTTCAAGTTGTTGCCAGAGATCTCCTCTGGAAAGCAAGCAAAACTAAAAACAAATGAACTTCTCCGGAGTATGAAAACAGTTGCACGAAACTGATTTATTAATATGTATTTTTTTTTAATGTCTGCTAATCTTGTTCCTTACAACCAAAAAAAATTTTTCTTGAGATTAAACTAGAGTTCTAAAGTAACAAGGTCCTTCCACAGGCTTAAAAGTTTGTTTAAACATCTCTATAAATGCCTTTAGTGTTTCTGGGTTTTCCTTTTTTTGAGATGGCATCTCACTATGTTGCCCATGCTGGTCTTGATCTCCTAGGCTCAAGCAACCCTCCTGCCATAGCCTCCCAAGTAGCTGGGATTACCAGTGTGCACTAACAAGCCTGGCTCTATAAATCCCTTTAAAACTTCCTCTGTTATAAACATTACCCACACGTTACAAAAATATATCACAGATTTTTAAAAAATCTGTCTAAGTCACACAGTTGCCTAATTTTGACTCTCCTGGAGACATTCCTGCAAACCTTTCATTCTTTTGATCTGAAACCCATAAAGGAAGCTATCCATATCAAATGATACCTACTATCATGAATAAAATAAAGTTTTCATATAAAAATCATGAATAAAATTATAATATAAAGTTTTCATATAAAAATTCAAAAAATAAAATAAATAAAGTTTTCATACAAAAATTAGCCTGGCATGGTGGGGCATGCCTGTAGTCCCAGCTTCTCAGGCAACTGAGGTGGTAGGCTGGCTTGAGCTGGAGAGGGGGTGGGTGCAGTAAGCCAAGATCACACCACTGCACTCCAGCCTGGGCAACAGAGCCAGACCCTATCTCAAAAAAAAAAAAAAAGAGTTCTAAAATGAATTATTGGCCAGGCACAGTTGTTCTTGCCAGTAATCCGAGCACTTTGGGAGGCTGACGCAGGAGGATCCACTGAGGCTAAGAGTTCAAGACCAACCTAGGCAACACAGCAAGACCCCCCATCTTTAATTAAAAAAAAAAAAAAATAGCCAGATACAGTGGCCATGCCTACAGTCCTGGCTACTTGAAGGCTGAGGTGGGAAGATTACTTGAGCCCAGGGGTTCAAGGCTGCAGTGAGCTATGATCACACTACTGCACTCTAGCCTGGACAAAAGGGCCAGAACCCATCTCTTAAATAATAAAACGGATAAATGGATAAGTAAAATGAATTCTACTTACAGCTGCACGTCGGACATAAACTGGATGAGAAAGGTGAACATTATTAAGTAGAAATAAAATGGAATCCAACGTGTAGTACTCTCTGGGTTGGCCTTCCTTTCCAGTCCTGAAATAATCAAAGAAAGATTTTATACTTACAACTCAAATTCAACTCTTTGGGCTAGATTCATTTATCTACACAACTTTGCTATGTAACAATGGGTTTAACATAGCTAACAAGGTCAGGCGTGGTGGCTCAAGCCTGGAATCCCAGCACTTTGGGAGGCCGAGACGGGTGGATCACGAGGTCAAGAGATCGAGACCATCCTGGTCAAAATGGTGAAACCCCGTCTCTACTAAAGATACAAAGAATTAGCTGGGCATGGTGGCGCGTGCCTGTAATCCCAGCTACTCAGGAGGCTGAGGCAGGAGAATTGCCTGAACCCAGGAGGCGGAGGTTGCGGTGAGCCGAGATGGCGCCATTGTACTCCAGCCTGGGTAACAAGAGCGAAACTCCGTCTCAAAAAAAAATAGCTAACAAAAATAAAGTATAAAACCTAATAATGAATAGACTGTCATGATCACAAAAGAAACACAAAAGAAGGCAGTGACAAAAAGCAAGAAGTAGTAAAAATACAAAAAATTCATATAAGGTACTATACACTTTATAGAATTGGGTCCAAATTGGGCTCTGGGCTTTAATCAATAAAGAAATTCAACCATATCATTATTGAAGAAGATCCATAAGAGAAAACAATCAAACTGCTCAGAAGAAGCAGAATTATCACCAGTGCTAAATATGAAAGAAATTTATCCTACAGCTCCTGCTAAATAAAACACTGTTGAACAACATCCTTCACATTCTTACAGTAAGCACAACACTGGATTTCAGAGAGATGATTGTCATGACATCCCTCAAATTAGACCAATAATGCAAAACCAAAATCCTATTCTACCCGTGATAAAACAATGTAATATACTAATGGTGCAAGCTCTCTAATGCAGATACTACTATTACCTCATTCCAATCGCTCCCTTCCTACTACATTTGCCCCATCTACATAGCTTTGAAACCGTCTGAATATGGCCCACTGTAATCGGCCCTAAACCTACTTTTCTAGCTAGCTTTAGTCCCGCTTTTCCTCTAAACCAGTGTATTTCAAACCACACACCACTATCAATTACTGTGCTATGAAACCCAGTTAACTGTATTTTTTCTATTTTCAGAATAGAAGAGAAAAATAAAATGCACTGCATGCAATAAGAAGAGTAAGTATTGTTAGTGTTTTATATGTGTATATATTTACATGTGCATGTAACATACAGAAAATAAAAATAATTTCTTAGTGTGATTCACTGTTGAAAAAGTTTAAAATCTACTGTGCTAAGCATTCCTTTTTCACCTTCTTCACTGAATTGCTGTCAATACATTTATTTTCTGGTTCTCATGCCTTTAACCACAGAGTTCACTCATCTTGTAAGACTTAACCCATCATTTTCACCCAGAGAACTCCTAACTACCCTTTAAAGCTTATTTATTTGTTCACTCATTCAAGAAAACTTTGTTGGATGTGAACTTGCCAAAGACAACTATATAGAACTTTCCCTAAATACTCCTAACTAGAAGTGACTGCTGTCTTCATAAGCTATTATAGAAAGCATTTCACATCAACTTACCTGTTTAATCTCCTCTACTCAGATTAAGATAACCTCCTTTGAGGTAGAAACCAGCAACTTAGAAATTTTTTTAATCCTCAGATTGAACCACTTCACATTCTAGGTACTCCTTAGTCATTGTTTAAAGAAAAAAAATTTTTCATTAAAAATCCAACCACATGTAATTCTATCTATGCAAATTCTTTGAAAGGGTAAAACACAGAAGCTCTGAATGTCGTTTGATCAACATTTTATAAAGCTAATTAAATTGTAAGACCAAAAAAATTAAAAACCAACCAACAGGCAGGGCGCGGTGGCTCAAGCCTGTAATCCCAGCATTTTGGGAAGCCGAGGCGGGTAGATCATTTGAGGTCAGGAGTTCGAGACCAGCCTAACCAACATGGTGAAACCATGTCTCAAACACAAAAATTAGCCAGGCATGGTGGCAGGCGCCTGTAATCTCAGCTAATCCGGAGGCTAAGGCAGGAGAATCACTTGAATTTAGGAGGCGCAGGTTGCAGTGAGCCAAGATTGTACCACTGCACTCCAGCCTAGGCGACAGAGCAAGACTCCCTCTCAAAAATAAATAAATACCGGCCGGGCGCGGTGGCTCAAGCCTGTAATCCCAGCACTTTGGGTGGCCGAGGCGGGTGGATCACGAGGTCAAGAGATCGAGACCATCCTGGTCAACATGGTGAAACCCCGTCTCTACTAAAGATACAAAAAATTAGCTGGGCATGGTGGCGCATGCCTGTAATCCCAGCTACTCGGGAGGCTGAGGCAGGAGAATTGCCTGAACCCAGGAGGCGGAGGTTGCGGTGAGCCGAGATCGCACCATTGCACTCCAGCCTGGGTAACAAGAGCGAAACTCCGTCTCAAAATAAATAAATACCAACAAACAAACTAAATTTCCATATTTTTTCATCGACTCTTCATAAAGCTTCCATTCAAACAAAATGAGGAGGAAAGTTCCAGCTCAAGGTTGTAATTACCTAAGTAAAGCACCAATGACAGCGATGTGACATCATTAAAAAGGCCCCTAATGACTGTTAGACCTATCTATATAAGTTTTTCTGAATGACTAAAATTGATAAAACTTCACATGGACCGACATTCCAAAGCATTTCCCTTTAAAAATACACTTCCCAAAATCACACACACTATCAATTTCTTAGATCTGTAAAGCTAACTCCATTTCACCAGTAACTTACTGAGAAATTCCTGAAGACCTCCCTAACACAGATTTTAATGACTTGCCCAAATTCACCCAATTTCTTTCCGATCCTAACTTCAGAGTTGATTGCAAGAACAATCAGCCCTGGCTCCCCACAGCAACGAAAGGAGATGAAATAAGTCATGAGTTCCAAGAAACAGTGGAGATAGTTACATGGCAGCCTCGAAGAGGGGGGAAAAGAAACAAAACAAAAAGTGCCGTCCACGGCAGCAGACGGTCTGTTCCTTTGTGTACCTATGCTCAGGTATCCTTGTGCGCCAGCCCCACACTTCGCGGGTACACGACACCTACTGCTAAAAATTAACTGTGAAAGTCAGAAACTCCCACAGTACCTTTCCTTGGGGCTTCTCAAAAATTTAAAGGGATGGACTGCTCCAGAGCTCCTCCCCTTCTTTCCTCACCCTAAAAGTACAACTTCTGCTGTAGAGAGAAACTTTCTTTCCTCGAGCACCCGTTTATCCCATCCCCAGGGGAAACGGGGGGAGGGGTTACGAAAGAGGTCGCCTGGGGGCGCCCAAGTCCGCCCTGCCACCCGCGGGCCACAGCCACGCCGGACTTACCCCCAAACTACATAGTTGGTCTTCACATTCTTGGGCCAGGAGAACTCCCCGAAGATCACTTCGTCTCCCTTCACCACAATCTCCTTCTTCTGGATGTTGTACTGTCGCAGGACGCTAAGCACGTCCGCCATCTTCCGCCCCCTCGCCTCCGCCGGCCCGGGACGCCGCCGCTGCCGCCGCGCCTGCCTCCTTCTTCCCCTGTCGCCTCGCCCTCTTCCTCCTCCTCCTTCGCCGCCGCGACGAACCAACAGCAGCAGCACTAACAGCCGTCCTCGCCTACGACAGCAGCAGGGGCAGCAGCCGCCCAGGCCGCCGAGGACCCCGCGCTCGAAGGCAAGGCCCCGCCGCCGGCTGCCCGCGGAGAACGCCTGACTGCGCTCTTCCAGCGCCGCAGGTCCGCCGCCAGGGGGAGCCGCGACCGCCTGGAAAAGGGCCCCTCCCAGACTTCACCTCGGCACGGAGCCCACACGCTCGCTGAAACCCTGAGCGCAGAAGCACCGCGCCCACGTACGGCGCACGTACGGGGAACACTGTCGGGCGCGTGCGCGCGGAGCACGTACCCAGTTCCTCGCTGAGCGCACCCGGCAGCGACAGGTGCGCGCGTACCTGCGTGGCTGGGCCGCACGTTTATCCTCAGCACGTGCACTGAGTATTTAACCACCTGCCTCCGGTGCGACCGAGGCTTCCGCGTCCCTGCTTTGGTCGGGATGGAATTTGGCAAGGATTTGCAGAACACTGGAATTACCCTCTTATCTAGATCAGACCCAGGCCTAGCCAATGACCTCTAGGACTTAGTGATCCCGAGAAGCCCTTTTGAAAGGGTGGGGCCCTTGGGGTTTGGGTTCGGGTTTGTTGTTTGCTTTTGATGTGAAAAAGAACGAGTTTGGGGTTTTTATTGGTTTTGAATGGAAAAGACCGAGTCCAGAAAAAAAACCCAACAATTCTGGGTACTGCTGTTTGTTAGTTGTTTGACTCTGGTCAAGTGATAAGGCTTCGCAAAGCATCAACTAGTTAATGAAGAAAATGGGCTTAATACGAAGATAAGGTAAACGCGTCTAGCAGGTCAATGAAATATCCTAAATGTTGGATCCTCCGGCTCCATTCTTTGGATGATGACTTTTTTTATCCCAGCCCCTTCACCCTGCCAATCCCCTGGCCTCTATCTCTACTAAAAACACAAAACAATTAGGTGGGCATGGTGGTGCACACCTGCAATCCAGCTACTCAGGAAGCTGAGGCAGGAGAATCGCTGGAACCTGGGAGATGAAAGCTGCGTGAGCCGAGATCACAGCACTGCACTCCAGCCTGGGCGACAGAGTGAAACTCCACCTTAAAAAAAGAAAAAGAAAATACAGTCATATAAAATGCTCAGTTAAAACTACGAACAGCTGGGCGCAGTGGCTCAGGCCTGTAATCCCAGGCTGAGGCAGAAGGATTGCTTGAGCCTAGGAATTTGATACCAGCCTAGAAATTTGGTACCAGCTATACACAAAAGATTCTGTTCTAAGATGTAAATGGGAAAGTTACTCTGCCAGAAACCCCAAATGGTCTGAACTAAGAACACTCAGACTACCCAATTTTTTTTTTAATGGCACACGGAAGGCTCAGTGGTGTCCTTGGCATGCGTTTAGAGACGGAAAAGGAAAACTCAATATACTATGGCCAACCAAACCCATCCTATGGGATTGTTTTCTTTTACCATATCAGAAGAAAAAAGAGACAACTTTGTGATTGGTATAACCAAATTCCTTGACCTGTTTTGAAAAAACAGTTTGAGGAAGATCAGTGTGTGGAGTTACAGCTCCCTAGCAAGGAAAAGCCTCAGTCCATCTAGAGAATAAGCAAACAACAACATGGACATAGCCATAGTTTACTCCTGGGAATTATTATGGGTTGGGCACTTTAGGAAGGTTAATTATTTATTTGATGTCTTTAATCTATGTAGAATTATTCAGATTGTCTATTTCTTGTGTGAGTTTTGTCAGATTGCATCTTTCAAGGGGTTCCATTTTATCTAACTTACGAAATTAGTGGGATATGGTTGTTTACAGCGTTTGTTATTACCCTTGTTATGTTTGTGGGATCTGTAGAAATGTTCCCTTTTTTTTCTGATTTTAGTAATTTGTGCCCTCTCTTCTTAGCCTGCCTAAGAGGTTCATTGATTTCATTGATCTTTTCAAAGAACCAGCTTTTGGTGTGATTATTGTTTTTTTTAACTTTCAGTTTTACCAGTTTATTCTTTAACTTTTATTATTTATTTTCTTTTGCTTACTTTAGATTTAATTTACTCTTCTTTTTTCTAGTTTCCTAAGAAGTTTAGATTATTGATTTTTAGGTCTTCCTTTTTTTTCTAATACATGCAATCAATGCTACAAATTTCCCTCTAAACACTACTTTGCTTCCTCCCATACATTTTGGTAAGTTGTATTTTCATTTTCTTGTAGCTCAAAATATTTTAAAATTTATCTTGGGATTTCTTCTTTGACCCATGTGTTATTTAGAAGTATAGTGAGAGTAGACCTTGCATGATTTCTATTATTTTAAAATTGTTAAAGTGTGTTTTATGGCCCAAAATGTGGTCTGTCATGGCGAGTGTTCCATGTGTGTTTAACAAGAATGTTTATTCTGCTGTTGTTGAATAAAGCAGTCTATTATAGACGTCAACCAGTCCAGATGACTGATGGTGGTGTTGAGTTCAGTTATCCCTTACTGCTTTTCTGCCTTCTGGTTATGTTCATATCTGATACAGGGGTGTTGAAGTCTTCATCTATAATAGTGGATTCACCTATTTTTCCTTGTAGTTCATCCGTTTTTGCCTTACGTAATTTGACTCTGTTGTTAAGTAGGTACACATTAAGGATTGTTCTGTCTTCTTGGAAAATTGACCTCTTTATCGTTATGTAATGCTCTTCTTTTTTTTTTTTTTTTTTTTTTGCCAATCAATGAGAGCTTGTAAGGTTGCTGAGGTTGGTTGGCCTTGAACTCTTGGCCTCGCCTTCGCAAGCACCACGACATCCGGCCAGAGCCACTTTGGGCCCCGTAATGCTCTTCTTTATCCCTGATTACTTTCCTTGCTTTGAAGTCTACTCTGTCTGAAATTAATATAGCTACTCCTCCTTTTTTTGATTAGTGTTAGCATGATGTATTTTTCTCCATTTACTTTTTGTCTATATGTGTATTTACGTTTAAAGGGGGTTTCTTGTGGACAACATAGAGTTGGGTCTCATATTTTGAACCATTCTGACAATCTCTTAATTGGTGGAATTAGACCATTGATGTTCGAAGTGATTATTGATAAAGTTGGATTAATATCTACTGTATTTGTTATTGCTTTCTATTTGTTGCTCTTGTTCTCTGTTCCTATTTATGTCTGCCACAATTTTTCTGCTATATGTGTGTGTGTAGTGGGGGTGGGGGGGTGGTCTTGCTCTGTTTTCAGGCTGGAACCTAGTGGTGTGATTACAGCTCACTGAGGCTTCAAAATCCTGGGCTCAAGTGATACTCTCACTGCAGCCTCTAGAGTAGCTGAGACCACAGGTGTACACCACCGCGCCAAGCTAATTTTTAAGTTTTTCATACAGACAGGGACCCGCTTTGTTTTCCAGGCTGGTATCAAATTCCTAGGCTCAAGCAATCCTTCTGCCTCAGCCTGGGATTACAGGCCTGAGCCACTGCGCCCAGCTGTTCATGGTTTTAACTGAGCATTGTATATGATTGTATTCTCTTTTTCTTTTTTTAAGGTGGAGTTTCACTCTGTCGCCCAGGCTGGAGTGCAGTGCTGTGATCTCGGCTCACACAGCTTCCGTCTCCCAGGTTCCAGTGATTCACCTGCCTCAGCTTCCTGAGTAGCTGGATTGCAGGTGTGTGCCACCATGCCCACCTAATTGTTTTGTGTTCTTAGTAGAGACAGAGGCCAGCCTGCTCTCGAACTCCTAACCTCAAATGATCCACCTGCCTCTGCCTCCCAAAGTGCTGGGATTACAGGCATGAGCCACCATGCCTGGCCAATGATTGTATTTTCTTTCCTTTCTTAGCATATTACGTAGCTGGATTCTCACTCTGTCACCAGGCTGGAGTGCAGTGGCACTATCCTGGGTCACTGCAACCTCCACCTCCCAGGTTCAAGCGATTCTCCTGCCTAAGCCTCCTGAGTAGCTGGGACTACAAGCAGGTGCCACCACACCCAGCTAATTTTTGTATATTTAGTAGAGACAGGGTTTCACCATGCTGGCCAGGATGGTCTCAATCTCTTGACCTCATGATCTGCCCGCCTCGTCCTGTCAAAGTGCTGGGTTTACAGGCATGAGCCACCATGCCTGTAATGTTTTGCTTGTTTGTTTTGTTTTTTTAGTTGTTGCTCTAGAGTTTGCAATATACATTTACAAATAATCCAAGTCTACTTTCAAATAACAGGATATGCACAGGTAGTATGAGTACCTTGTAGCAACAAAATAATCTTAATGCCTCCCTCCTGTGCCTTGTATCATTGCTATCTTTCATTTTGCTTGACAAAAGCTTACATAAGAATATGTACACATATATACATAAGATATACACCTAAACATACATAATCAAATACATTATTTCATCCTTTGTTTATGAAGAGCTGAGTTTCTGACCTATATTACTTGTCTTATCTCTAAGGAATGTCTTTTAACACTTTTGCAAGGCAAATCTGTTGGTATCACGTTTTTTCAATTTTACTTTGAGACAGTGATTATTTCTCCTTCATTTTTGAAGGATAATTTTAGTAGGTACAGAATTCTAGGTTGGTTGGGGAATTTTGTCTAAGCACTTTAAATATTTTACTCCATTCTCTTCAGCTTGCATGATTTCTGAGAATTTAAATAAAATATTTTTTCCTTTGTAAGATTTTTATCTGGTTTTCCCCAGGAGTTTTTAAATTAACTTTCTGCAGTTCGAAAATTATGTGCCTAGGTATAGCTTACGGGCACTGATTCTGCCTGGTGTTTTCCAAGCCTCCTGTATATATGATTTGGTATCTGAGGTTAATTTGAATAATTTTTTTTTTTGTGATGGAGTTTCACTCTTGTTGCCCAGGCTGGAGTGCAGTGGCGCAATCGTGGCTCACTGCAACCTCCACCTCCTGGGTTCAAGCGATTCTCCTGCGTAGCCTCCCGAGTAGCTGGGATTATGGGCGCTCGCCACCACACCCAGCTAATTTTTTGTATTTTTGGTAGAGACAGGGTTTCACCATATTGCCCAGGACTGGTCTTGAACTCGTGACCTCAGGTGATCCATCCTGGTCAACATGGTGAAACCCCGTCTCTACTAAATACAAAAAATTAGCTGGGCATGGTGGTGTGTACCTTTAATCCCAGCTACTCAGGAGGCTGAGGAAGGAGAATTGCCTGAACCCAGGAGGCAGAGATTGTGGTGAGCCGAGATGGCGCCATTGCACTCCAGCCTGGGTAACAAGAGCGAAACTCTGTCTCAAAAAAAAAAAATGGCTGGACTTGGTGTTTTCCTCCCTCCAAGTCCGTGAGGCTCTGAAAGAAACCCCAGCAGGTTGGACTCTGTTTAACTAGTTTTTGCTGAGGGCAGGCCTTAAGAAGAACATAGTGCTCTAGTCTATTTCAGAATGATTCATTTTCCCTCCCCTGCTGAAAACAAGTGGGGATGTTCCTAACATACTTATTGTGAGAACCAAGTCAAGTTTGCTCCTGGCAATGAGTCACAAAATTGTGAGTCCCTCCACCCACTTGACTCGCTCCCCCTGGAATTTTTAACTCTCAGACTTGTCCACACTAAGCTCCAGCAATTCGTCGATTACAGTTTAGAAGTTATTAGCCCGGCACTGGTTCCTGTGGCCATGTCCACTCGTGAGTCTCTGCTCAGGTAAGCTGTGAATCCCTGTATTTACCTGTTTCTGTCTCCAATCTTGAGGGCAGTGTTTGCCCTGTGTCTTCACCTCTTTCACAGATCGAAGACAAGTTGATTTTTCAATCTGTCCACTTTTTTTATTTAATGTTACGATAGAATAGCAACTTCCAAATTCCTTATGGAAATAAACGTATCTGGTTTTTACTTAGAAACTTTTCAGGCTTCAAAACATTATTTATTAATTAATCATTTGTATAATGTCATGAATGTAGTTACGGATCTGAAATTTACTGTGCTTACATACATACTGTGCTTAAGTATTTACATAAGCACAGCAAATACTTATTTGTAGCACTGTAAGAATTTTATAAAATTTACCTTAAAAATATTATTACTCTTGCGTTTCATGAATACAATTAAAAATGTTTTACTTATATATGTATACACATATATACATTTATATATGTTAATTTAAACATGTCATAGTGGCAATGTTATTTATTTAACTCATAAAACCAACGTAAGAAATTTAGGAAGTTTAAATCATGAGAAGTTTAACTGTGGTCCTGTTCCAAACAAAATATTGTATTGACATTGCTTTTATATGTTATTAAAATTTAAAGATTCCAAATCATGCTAAAAGTTCTTATTTTATCTTGGAAATAACTAAGGCCTTGTATTTTTACCTTGTAAGTATGGTAACAAGGGCTATCCAGTAGAGTCAGGGCCCACAAAATATACACAAAGAGTTTGATGGCCTTTTTAGAGCAGGTACTGCCAAAATGAGTACTTTGATGACTTTTTTGTTTGCTTTTACGTGATTATTTATCTAAACTATGTATTCTTAGAGTCAGCACACAATGACTGAATGTTTTGGTTTTTTGTTTTGTTTTTTGATCTGTTAATCTTCAGAATTTTCTAAGAAAGGAATAATACAGAAAGAGAAACATAACAAAATGAGAGACTTGACTTCATACAAATATAAAATTAACCACCTTAAAAGGCTAATTGCGTTTCCTCTAAAAAAGAGAAAAGAGAAAGTTTAGGTATGGAATAACTCATTTTAACACATACACACACAAAAGAGTGTTATAATACCTGATTTAAAGAACACCTTGGGCCCTTGACAATTTTATCTAGCCATACAATGAAAAATCCAGCATTTATTAATCTTCAAAGTAAGAACACAAAGAATTGTTGTCTCCTATGTTAAATGAAATGCTCTTTCTCTTTATTAGACAAAGAAAATTTCCTCATGAAGGCTTCCTGACTTTTTGTTCTAAAGCACCTCTCATATGAACAATCTTATTTATATTAAAAATAGCTAAAGTGGGTATCGTAATCCGAAATACTGTCTGGTAAAACTGTACCAGTTAGAGAAACATACACGTTAACATCATAGTGTGAAAACATAAGGGAAGTAGGTTTTTGTCAAGAGGAGCAGGTTTTAATTAAGAGGGCCCAATGAGTACTGCAGTGTTCCCTAAAATGACGTTTGTGTAACTCGTGTGTTTATAAATTGGCCAACGGTTAATGGTCACCAAATGTGGGGTGGACAGGCCTCCTGATTCCAAGCAGATAGAATTAAACAAATATGAACATAAAGACAAACTAAGGAGGATATCTTTGCATAATTTTTAATGGAGAGTCAAGACAAAGTTGGTTCAAAGAGAGTGGTCTGAAGAGACCTCATGAACTTCCCAGCCCCCAGGGCCAGCAAAAGGATAGCATCATAGGGCCTCTGCCTGGTATCTTCTTGTAGACTTTTCCTCTAATCAACAACTAGATAAGCAGACAGACCATAAAAGGAACTGCTAGCAGCTAGACAGCAGTTCCGTCAAGGAACAATACAAGTCTGATCAGATGATGGAAGGATGCCACGACACCTCATTCCTAGGAAAACAAAATAAATTTCAATGTGAAGAACTTCAACAAAATACTGGAGCTCAGTTCACTGTGAACTTACTTCCTCATTGTGTGCCTGGGGGCCTTGATCAGGAGAAGACACAAGATGCCAGATGTGAAGGCCACATTAGAGAGTTGAGGATCTTAGCCTGCAGCAGCAAGGTCTCAGCTGAATCTTGGTGGAAACTTCACTTGTGTCAATGACTTGCAAACACATATCACCAGGGGCACCCTGCAGGCAGAGTTAGTTCAGCACAGGCCCTGAGCATTCCTGCACGTTCCCACAGAGGATGCCAAGTTGCAGAGCTACCTTTCTCCTGATTCTGAGTAGTTGTTGTAGCTCATCACATAGGTAGCCACAGCACTGAGACAACCAGGTGGGAAGAGGTCCCTGGAGAAACTGCAACCAGCCTGCCCACTGAGGTGGAGCCTCAGGAAGTTCACGAGGTTTACAGCAGCATGAGCCTGGCCCCGCCTCTTCTATGTGGAACCTGGGATTCCCCACCTCTTCGATGTGGAACCTGGGATTCGAACTGCTGAATAGGAAGGGCCCTAGCAGAGACTCTGGCCTAGTGAGAGTCCCTGTTTCCTCCTTTTCTTCCTTTTCACCCAATTAAACCCTGTCTTACTCACCATTCAAATCGTCTGTGAGCCTGAATTTTCATGGCTGTGGGAAAAAGAACCCCATCTTTAGCTGAACTAAGGAAAAGTCCGGCAATAGCATGACTACTGCTTATTCACCAGGTGAAGGGGACTGATTTGATTGCATCTTGCTAAATGTTTGTTCCTAAACCTTTGGCCCTGGGTAATGCTCTTAAAAAATAACCCACTGTGGGTCAGTGGGTTATGCCTGTAATCCCAGCAGATTGGTATGCCAAGGCAGGCAAATTGCATGAATCCAGGAGTTTGAGACCAGCCTGGGCAACATGACAAAACCCCGTCTCTACAAAAAATACAAAAATTAGACTGGCCTGGTAGTGTGTACCTGTAGTTCCAGCTACTTCCATGGGGCTGAGATGGGAGGATTGCTTGAGCCTGGGAGATCAGTGCTTCAGTGAGCTGAGATTGTGGCACTGCACTCCAGCCTGGGTCAGAGTGAGACAGTGTCTCAAAAAACAAAAAAGTAACCCATTATATACTGATGTTATCTGACCCTCCATGCCTACCTGTTGGAACTGGGGCTCAGGAAACCAGTTCACATACGTTGACAGTCTGGTGACTGCTTTCAGTAATAAAGCCCCTCATTGTTGATCCAAGTGCTTTGTCTCTGTGTCAGCATTCATGAAACTTGCAAACTAATCCATCAGCTCGCAAGGAGAATAGAATCTTCGACTCTTCACAGTTCTTGATCAGGAGGTGGCAAATTATTTTCTGTAAAGAGCTAAATATTAAATATTTTAGGGTTTGTCGGCCACATAAGGGCTCTGTCAAGCATTTTTCTGTATTGGTTTTGAAAGAACTCTTTAAAATGTAAAACTTTCCGGGTGCCGTGGCTCACAACTGTATCCCAGCACTTCGGAACGCTGAGGTGGAAGGGTGGCTTGAGCCCAGGAGTTTGAGAGCAGCCTGAGCAGCATAACGAGAGCCCATCTCTACAAAAAATAAACATTAGCTGGGCATGGTGGCACACATCTGTAGTCCCTGCTACCTGGGATGCTGAGATGAGAGGATTGCTCCAGCCCAGAAGGTTGAGGCTGCAGGGAGCTGTCATTGTACTATTGCACTCCAGCCTGGGCAACAGAGCGAGACTCTTGTCTCAATTAAAAAAAAAAGTAATAATCTTTCTTAGCTTTTAGGCCACGCAAAAGTAGATCACAGAATTTGGCTCTAGTTTGCTGACACTGGCTTTTAACACACATTTTTTAATCAAACAAAGTTAAGTTTATTGGCTGTTTAGTATAATGGAGACCACATATTATGTGTATCTGTGCAATATTTCTGTAAGAAGGTATTAGACTAGACTTAATTTTGGTTTCGGGTAAGGTAATTTTGGAGAGCATTCAGTGATATGGGGCTTTGCTCTGCATTGGCTCCTATCACAAAGTGAGGGTAATTTTGTGATTGGGTATCCTAATTTTCTCTAGAATAGAATTGGTAAACTTTTTTTGGAAGGGCCAGATAGAAAATATTTTAGGCTTTGCAAGCTATATATGGTCTCATTCATATATTCTTCTTCATTTGTTTAACTCTTTAAAAATGTTTAAACTGGCCAGGTGTGGTGGCTCACGCCTGTAATCCCAGCACTTTGGGAGGCTGAGGCGGGTGGATCACAAGGTCAGGAGATCGAGACCATCCTGGCTAACATGGTGAAACCCCATCTCTACTAAAAATACAAAAATTAGCTGGGCATGGTGGCATGTGCCTGTAATCCCAGCTACTCGGGAAGCTTAGGCAGGAGAATCATTTGAACCCGGGAGGCGGAGGTTGCAGTGAGCCAAGATCACGCCACTGCAACTCTGTTGCCCACACTGGAGTACAATGGTTATCATAGCTACTGCAAACTCCTGGGCTCAAGCCATCCTCCCACCTCAGCCTCCCAAGTAGCTGGGACTATAGGCAGCCACCTGGCTAACTTTTTATTTTTTGTAGAGACAGGGTCTTGCTTTGTTGCCCAGGCTGGTCTCAAACTCCTGACTTTAAACAATCCTCCCACCTTGGCCCCAGCCCAAATTGCTGGGATTACAGGCGTGAGCCACCACACTCA
Source organism: Saguinus oedipus (assembly GCA_031835075.1). Classification (NCBI taxonomy): domain Eukaryota; kingdom Metazoa; phylum Chordata; class Mammalia; order Primates; family Cebidae; genus Saguinus; species Saguinus oedipus. The sequence continues at coordinate 18,916,949 of CM063190.1, forward strand.
GCCCTTGTTTTGTCTTGAATCACTGTGGTAACAGAGTGGTTGTATCTGGTTGTTGATACTCGAATTTATTTTTATTTAACAGGAGAACATCAAGATCTAGCTGTTAGTGCCAGTCCAGGTCCTGAAAGACACTGAATGCTGCTCTTCGCTTTGTCTGTAAGTAGAGGAGTTGAACTGACTTCTGTCACTACTGCAGTCCTGACTATGCCCATCTCAGATCCCCTATCAGATTCATGCTTTGTATAATAGCCAACAGCTTGACGGGTCTTTGTTCAGAGTTCGGACCCTGTAGTGCAGCTTTGGTAACACTGAAACTAGAGAGACTTGTGATTAAATCTCATTTCCCTCACTCAAGTATAGCCTTGTGTGGGAATTTTATAAAGAAAAGGACTTAGAGACTCACTGAATCAAAATTTTTGTCTCTGGAACTCTAAGGATATAAGTAATTTTGAAAAAGGAAATGGAGCCATTGTTTAATCTTTGATAAAATAACAATTGAATATTGTATTAGTCAGAGTTCTCCAGAAAAGTAGAATATATATAAAAAGATTGATTAAAAGGAATTTAATATGGAGGCTGGCGAGTTTAATATCTGCTAAACCAGTGTCCTAGCTGGAGTCCAAAGGCCAGAAAGCTTCTGCAGAACCAAGGAGATCCAGTTACCCAGTTTGAAAGCCATCGGGTAGGAAGGACTAATGTTCAGTTCAAAGGCCATCTAGCAGGAGAATTCTTTCTTACCTGGAAGAGGGTCATCATATTGTTCCATTCAGACCTCCAACTCACTTGATAAAGACCACTCACATTATGGAGGGCAATCTGCTTTACTCGGTCTTCAAATTTAAATGTTAATTTCATTCCAAAACATCCTCACAGAAACACATAGTTGCCAAATACCTGAGCATCCCATGGTCTAGTCAGGTTGACACACTAACCATTACAGATTTTTTTTTTCCCGAACTGAGCCAAGCTTGAGTCAGCATGCATCTCCTAGCATAAACTGTACCTGTACTGACAGTTGTTCTAAAGTGCTCCAATAACACAGGGATCTGTTGGGACTGGGGGATGATGGTCTGATCTCAGTCTGGTTGGCTACTGATACAGCAAAATAATAACATGTTGAATTTCCAATGAGAAGAAACAGCAAGCCCAATTCAATAAAAACTTTAAAGAATATTTAATAAATAGCCTTTGCCAAACCAAGAAAAGAAAGTAGAGGGCAATAGAAGTAAGCCATAGGACAGAACTAGATTTGTTGGTTTATTTGCTCTTTCAACACAGATTTTTAAAAATGGAAACACAGACATGTCATGCTTGCTTTTTTAAGCCAACAAATTAAAATTCGGAACATGGGTAAATTTTAAGTCAGATTAAATAAAATATACTCTGCATGGAAAGCAAGTAATAGCTTTTGCTTTCTTCCTCACCACCTGGAGCCCTCTTCCCCTTCCCTTCTCCCTCTGCCTCCACCTTGTCTGCCTTGCTCTAACTCTTGTTAAAACCTTAGGTTACAAGTTTCTTCCTCTGCTATTCCTTCCCAAATAGCAAATTTAATTTAGGTTTTCCTCTTATGTATCTCCTAGATGTTCATGAATGCTAATGTCATTTCCGTGCTGTTCACTCAGCCCACATGGTGGGCACATAAAATTTACAGAATGCAGGAACAAGAGGTTTAACTATGGAATCCCATCATTTAATGCTGAGAGACTGAATATATAAATGGATAATTGACAGAATATATGTGACAATAAAACTCTGACTTACAGCAAACAGACCAGAACAATTAGGAGTTGGTTATTGACTACCAGCTTTCCAAATATGCTCCCCAAACCAGGCAAAAAGGATCTTCCCTTCTAGTTAGCCTGCCTTCACTTCTTCATGCCAACAATTTCTTTTTTTTTTTTTCTTTTTTTTTTTTTTTGAGACAAGAGTTTTGCTCTTGTTACCCAGGCTGGAGTGCAATGGCCCAATCTCAGCTCACCGCAACCTCCGCCTCCTGGGTTCAGGCAATTCTCCTGCCTCAGCCTCCTGAGTAGCTGGGATTACAGGTACACGCCACCATGCCCAGCTAATTTTTTGTATATTTAGGTAGAGACGGGGTTTCACCATGTTGACCAGGATGGTCTCGATATCTTGACCTCGTGATCCACCCGCCTCGGCCTCCCAACGTGCTGGGATTACAGGCTTGAGCCACCGCGCCCGGCCTCATGCCAACAATTTCTAATCAGAGCATACCCAAATCCTTCCCTTGTTCTCATGATAAAGCTTACCCGCTCCTCTGCCTGCCTTGGAGTCCCGGTCACACTGCAAGGTACGGTGGCCAACTCCCTTGCTAGAGCAGGCTCTGAATAATCACCTCTGCTTGGTCTCATTTGCATAGTCTTCATTTTTAACAGTGAGAAATTACTTTTTGAGTACAGGCTCTTTGGTTTTGAATTATGGTCGTGTTCTTGTTTTAAAAAAAGAATTTATTTATTTATTGTTTACTTTTTAAAGAATGCAGTTATAGTCAGGCACATTGGTTCACACCTGTAATTCCGGCACTTTGGGAGGCCAACACCAGTGGATCACCTGTGTTGGAGACCACCCTGGCCAACACAGAGAAACCCCATCTCTACCAAAAATACAAACATTAGCCAGGAGTGCTGGTGGGCACCTGTAATCCCAGCTATAGGAGACTGAGGCAGCAGAATCGCTTGAGCCAGTAGGCAGAGGTTGCAGTGAGCCAAGATTACATCATTGCACTCCAGCCTGGGTGACAAGAGTGAAACTCCGAATCAAATAAACAACAACAAAAAAGAATGCAATTATTTGGAGAAACAGAAAATAGGCTATGAAATAAGAATCCATACTAAACAAATTCACTTTATATCCAGGCAAATAAGTTAAAAAGGCATAAAATACCACAACTGAATGTTTTTGCTATTATCACTAAAGAATAATTCATTTTTTTCAAGTTTTATTCATAATAGCAGATTTGTAGTTTGAGAATACCATAGCTTAATTGTATTAATATGACCCCTCTCACATATGCTTAATATCCTTCCACTTGAATACAGATAGCTTTGGGTTCACATAAAATCTTAATCTCTTGTGTTCTAAAATGTCACATTTTTAGTCCAACACTAAATAAGAGTAATGATGATTAATAAGCAGTGTGTGTTCTCAACAATTTTTGATAACTTAAAATCAGACAGCTAGCTACTAATGGCTTTATTTCACTTTACATTCTTAGAAGGAAATAGAGAATCAAGATTGGACAAGCAAATGGTAAAATGATTTTATTTTCTGAAATGCTAGAGTTAAATACTTCTTTTGCTATGACTTGTGAAACAGAACTGAAATATTAGGATATCAGTAGTGACATGATCACATCATATGAAATATTATAATACAAATTTTATTATTTTTCAAAAGACAGCATTTTTTTTCCCTTAGAAACAAGAGTTTTGCTTTGTCACCCAGGAGGAATGCAGTGGTGTTATCTGAGCTCATGGCAACTTCTGCCTCCCAGGTTCAAACGGTTCTAGTGCTTTGGCCTCTGGAGTAGCTGGGACTATAGACATGAGCCAATACACCCCGCTATTTTTTTCCTATTTTTAGTAGAGATGAGGTATGACCATGTTGACCAGGCTGGTCTCAAACTCCTGGCGTCAAGGGCCTTGGCCTCCCAAAGTGCTGGGATTACAGGTGTGAGCTACCAAGCCCAACCCAAAAGACAGCTGTTAAGTTGTTTTTGACAACTGATAAATTATGTTCTGTACTAAAATGTAATAAAATAATTTATGCATTTACCAAGTATTTATTCAATGCTTGCAACGTGGTATGCACAGTTCTAGGACTTGGAAATCTGGGAGTGAACCAAATAGTTGAGGCCCCTGCCTTTATGTGCTTATATTCTTTGTATAATAAATACAAACATATATGCAATGTCAAGAGTAGATAAACACTCTGGAGGAAAATAAAGCAGTAACAAGTAGAGAAAGCACAGAATGTATTAGCTATTTTATATAATATTATCAGAGAAGGTCTTTGATAAGCTCTTTGATTAAAAGGAGTTAGAATGGAGTAAAAAGAATTGGATTGGGTATCTTCCTGTTATTCTATTGCACTGCTTTCTTCTCTGTCATACTTGTTTTGTAGAAATCACTAAATTTAACTAATTCAGTACATATAAAACAACATCATAGTTCTTTTTCTCTGGAAATGATCAGGCTTCTGTTCTAACAAATGTTATTAAATAGCCCATTTTAAATTGCTGATACTGCGTCTTATGTCACTTTAAATTTAAAATGCACAACGTGATATTTTGATACATGTATATGTCTTAGTCCATTTTCTGTTGCTTATAACAGAATACCTGAAACTGAGTAATTTGTATATAAATTATTTGTTTTTTTTGTTTTTGTTTTTGTTTTTTTTTTTGAGATGGAGTTTCGCTGTTGTTACCCAGACTTATCGTGCAATGGCACAATCGGCTCACCGCAACCTCTGCCTTCTGGGTTCAAGCAATTCTCCTGCCTCAGCCTCCTGAGTAGCTGGGACTACAGGCACGCACCACCATGCTCAGCTAATTTTTGTATTTTTGGTAGAGACAGGGTTTCACCATGTTGACCAGGATGGTCTCGATCTCTTGACCTCGTGATCCACCCAAAGGAGGCCACCCACTCGGCCTCCCAAAGTGCTGGGATTATAGGTGTGAGCCACTGCGCCCGGCCTATAAATTATTTCTTACAGTACTGAATGCTGAGAAGTGCAAGGTTAAGAGGTCACATCTTGTAATGGCCTTCCTGATAGTGGGAACTCTCTGCAGATTCCCCAAGCTGTGTAGGACATCATGGGACAAGAGAGCTGAGAACTCTGTTTTATAAAGCTGCCTGTTCTACTCCCATGATCACCCATTAATGCATTCATTCACGTTCCAGCTCTTGGGCCCAATCATCTCTCAAAGGCCCTACCTCTCAGTATTTCCACATTGGAGAATTTCAGTGTAAGTGTTAGAGGATACAAACATTCATTCCAAAGCATGATAGGTTGTATAATAATTATCACAACCAAGCTAATTAACATAGCCTCCACCTTTCGGATTTATCATTTTCTTTCTTTCTTTTTTGAGGTTGTGTCTCCCTCTGTCGCCAGGTTGGAGTGCAGTGGTGCCATCTTGGCTCACTGCAACCTCTGCCTACCAGGGTCAAGTGATTCTCCTGCCTCAGTATCCCAAGTGGCTGGGATTACAGGCACGTGCTACCTCGCCTGGCTAAGTTTTGTATTTTTAGTAGACAAGGTTTCATCATGTTGGCCAGGCTGGTCTTGAACTCCAGACCTCAGGTGATCCACCCATCTCCGCTTCCCAAAGTGCTGGGTTTACAGGCGTGAGCCACCGCACCTGGCCCCATTTTCTTGTGTGTGTGTGTGTGTGTGTGTGTGTGTGTATGTGAATACAAGATCTACCCTCTTAGCAAATTTCAAGCATACAATGCGATTTTCCTAACTATATTCACTTTGCTGTACTTTAGCTTTCCAAAACTTACCTGTCTCACAAAATGGAAACTACCCTTTGACTAACATCTCTCCAGATCCGGCTTCCCCAGCCTGGCAACTGCCATTCTACTCTCTGCTGATATAGTTGTTAACTTGCTATTGCAGTCATCACAACTATGACCAAAACTCATCACTTCTGTAGCTACCCCATGAAGCACAAAGAAGTTGAAAATCATCAATATGTTTATTAATATATTACGCTGAATTCAGGCATAATACTTTCTTCTGAAGTACTTACATTCTGGAATCCTTAAAAAAATCTGTCCAGTGAATTCTGTGCTTGATATAGTCCATCTATAACGTATTAAAATTAAATTGTAACATGATCGTTCACCTCATAATCTTTATTTTGTAAAACAATTTGAGATATTGAGATAAAATTCTACTTAAGCAACATAACACAGTGAATTTCCAAAAGAGCTTAAAAAAATTAAAAAGCCCACAAAACTATAGATAGACAACATACCTTAATTTTAAAAGTCTTTATAAAGAATGACTTAATATCCTCTGGGGGTATTTGTTTTTGCAACTAACTTGCATCCTTTTACTGAGGAATCGGGAAAATGTTGGAAAAGAACTATCAGAAACAGAAGTCTTAGTTTGTACTTTGGTAGCATGAATTTTACACTTAGTTGACTATGAAGAATCAAAAAAGGTTTGGCTTGTTGTAATAAATGTTTAGAATTTTAGATATACCATTTGACCTTTGACTTTAAGATAATTTCAGCATCCTCAGTAAATAAACGCTGATCCCCTGACCTTACATAGTGACGCACAAAGGCTATTATTGCCATCACCGAGTGGCTTAGACAATCCTGTCGGCAGCAACCGCCCATTTTCTAAGCCATGGTGAAACACTGGCTTTTTTCTTTTAATTATGGGTGTAAGCCCCAATAATTTATATTGGGTCAGGACCAATGGCCTAATTTTAAGAGGATATATTTGGGCGCTTATTTCATCCACACAAAAAGTTATCTAACAGGAAGTTGGAAACATCTCAGGCGCCACTTCAATTCTGTTTTAGATAGTCGTGCTTTCTCTACTCCGTTTCCCCAGCACGTGGGCCGCCAGCCTCACGCCCCGCTTCCACGCGCTTTGGAGCCTCTCGGAGCGTCCCCAAGCATAAAAGAAGCCGGAGACGGGGCTTGGGTGAGCCCGGAAGTGGGCAGGTAAGCCGCCGGCCCTGCACGCAGGTGTACCCGTGGGCGGGACTCGCTGGAATCCGCGCTCCGGGGCCGCACTGGGAGGACGCGCTCGGCTGCGTGGGGGTGACCGGCGGCGGCGCTGGCAGCCCGCGGGGGCGGGGCGGGGCGGAGCCGAGGGCGGGCCCCCGGATCCGCGGTGCGGGGTCCCCGGGCGCGCCGCGGTTCCGGGATCTGACCATGCTCCTGCGCCGCGCGGCGTTGGCTGGGACGCGGCTGGTTCGGAGCTGGAGCGGCCGGGCTGGCTGGATGTACGGGGCGGCGGGAGCGTCGGCCTCTGGGTACGGGCCGGGGGGCCGGAGCGGCCGGCGTGGCGCGCAGGCCTCGCGGGGGAAGCGGTGGGCGAGGCGGGCTAGCGCGTGGGCCCGAGTCCTGAGACTGGGGAAGTGCGCCCTCGGCGGCTGTGTGGCTTCGGGAGCCGGTGACTCTCGGGTGAAGATGCGGGGCTCGCGTTCGCCGAGACCGTCCCCCTGTGAATTGCTGGGTAAAATGTAAGACGCGCTCATCACTGGAATTTCACTTTAAAAGCCAGTGATTCTTCAAGTGTGTCCAGATACTGCCTTGGACACAGGAGAAACCCGACAGTTTCCCGGTGTTGTTACATTCCGAGGGGCCCCGCAGGCGTGTTTGCTGAACTCGGCCACCCTCCTGCCGGAAGTCCAGGCGGCGGTCCAGCTGCGCGGCCGCGGCCTTTAGGACAGGGCTGCGGCTGAGGGGGCTGAGGGGGCTACGAGGCCGGGGTTGCTGATTTCCTGGCGCCTCCTCCTTTGGAATATCCGCGGGCTCGGGACCCGCAGTGGAAGGGACCCGCAGCTGTGCTGCCCACGCCCACGAGGCGAGTCCCCGACTGTCCTGGCGGGTCGCCTGGCCGGAGAGTCTCTCCCTGTCTGCTTGATCTGGAAACTACCCGTTTTGCAAGGTTGACTTTCCCGACCTAGCAGGAGAGCCCTCTTGAAGTCAGTGATCACGGTTGAGTATTGGACAGCTCTGAGGCCCCGCGGTGTGTGCTTTCGGCGCATCCCTGGGGATAGCGCTTGGCCTGCTTAGCGGATAGTGGGCACTTCATCAGTGAGGCATGCCTAGGTCTTCACCCGCGTGGAGAGGAAGTGTTTATTGTGCACTTCCTTCCTCCGTGCTCCTTTTCATAGTTCTCGACAGGTTTTACCAAGGTAAACTAGAAATTGAAGGGAAAGGGTGCCTTCCAGAACCTCTTTTAATTGGCGGGGAAGGGTGTAATATTTCAGAATGCACCTCCTACTTCCTCTCACTACCCAAGAAAACATTCTCCTGTGTTCTGTTGGAGCTCCTGCTTCAGTAGTCAATGCTGTATAGTAGATGTTGTGGGTATGACATTTTAAGTGCTGGACCTAAGATGCAAAGGACTTGTTTTCTTAGTTGCTAAACCAAATACAGCTTGCTCATTTATTCCACCGCTGCTCCTCCTTAGGTCTACTCCAGCGCTGCCTAACCTTTTCTGATTTAGGCTTTACAAACTCACTTCGTTTTATCTTAAAAGCTTCACCCTCCTCTCAAGTTGGCTGCTGTCTCCTAGCTCGCTCTCCTAACCCCTTCCTGAGTTGAGCCCAGAGGGCTTTTTTTTTTTTTTTTTTTTTTTTTGGCGGGGGCGTGGTGGGGGGTGGGATGGGGGGTGTTGTGCTTTAAAGGATTCCTTGCTAATCAATTGGGAAGCAAGGAATAATAGTTGTAAATATTGTGTAGGTTATAATGTTTAGTTCCTGTCTCTCTTCTTTGCTATAACTGAATACACTGATGTTAGTTGTGCCTCCTCACTGTAAGGGTGCAGATATCACAATATTCCCCCTTACCCGTGGTGGACACGTTCCGAGACCTCAGCGGATGCCTAAAATCTCGGATAGTACTGAACTTATACATGCCGTTTTTCCTATACATACATGCCTGTGATTAAGTTTAATTTATAAATTAGGCAAAGTAAGAGCTTAACAACAATAATGAAAGAACAGTCATTTAAATAACAAAATACTCTTTCAAGGAATCCCCTGCTGAATCTTCTCATCGGCGCAGTGCTTTTTGTCTGAACACAGTGCTGTCTGTTGGAACACGTTTTCTCTTTTTGTCTCCAAACTTAATAACCTTTCTGTCTCAATTAAGCACTTACACACTGGCTGTAACTTGCAGTTCAAAACTACCATGGATTTCTTCTTACTTCCTTAAAATTGCGCTGGTAGACGATCCATCTTACCAGAGATCTTAGGAAGCTCAGCATGTGATTAGTTTTTTCTTAAGTGGAGAACTTCTTATCCTTTCATTCAAAGGAAGCACTTCAGGGCTTCTCTTTGACGTATCTGAATTGCCAGCATCACTGCTGTAGTGGTTGGAGGCCATTATTTATTTATTTATTTTCGAGACGGAGTTTCAGTCTTCTTGGGGCCATTATTAAGTAAAGTAAGGGTTATTTGAACACAAGAATCACCACGCTGTGGCAGTCGATCTGGTCACCGAGGCAGCTGCTGACTAAAGGGGTGGGGAGCTTATACAGTCCATATGCTGGACAGTGGGAGGATTTGCACCCTGGCTGGGAGGAAGCTAGATGGCTCAAGATTTTATCATGCTACTTAGAACTTAAAACTTACGAACTGTTTTCTTCTGGAATTCTCCATGTAATATTTTTTGGACCACAGCTGACCATGGATAACTGAAACAGTGGATGAGGGTGGATACTGCGTAGGGCAGCTGTTCATTATCCAAGGATGAGATGTTCTGGAAAAAGCTATTTAGAGTGGATTCACTTAAAACAAGACTAATATTTCAGGTCAGGCACAGTGGCTCACTTCAGTAATCCCAGCACTTTGGGAGGCTGACATAAGTGGATCATCTGAGGTTACGAGTTCGAGACCAGCCTGGCCAGCATGGTGAAATCCCGTCTCTACTAAAAATACAAAAAATTAGCCGGGTGTGGTGGTATATGCCTATAGTCCCAGCTCTTGGGAGTCTGGGGCAGGAGAATTGCTTGAACCCAGGAAGTGGAGGTTGCAGTGAGCCGAGATCACTGCACTGTCCAGGCTGGGTGACAGAGCAAGATTCCATCTCAAAAGAAAAAAGAAAAAAAAAAGACTAATAGTTCATGCTATCCAATTTAAAAAGTTTTGCTTGGGACCTTTGCAAAAATTAAACATTATAAAAAGTAGCTTGCTTTTATCTTTAAGAACATTTAAATTTTAAATGTACCCCCAATGAATGCAGTGTTGATTTGAAGGCAGAATATTTGAGTTTTATGACGTAATCATAAGGATAATAGTTATTTAAATATTTGAAGTTTCAAAAATTCTACTCTTCAGATATTTCAGTAATTCTCTTTTGAAGCATCTATTATATCTCATAATCTTGTTGTAAAATTTGTAATTTTACTCTGCAGTTTGAATCATGGTCTTTGATATTGTTCCAACAGTACAGTAGGGTCTGGTTGACCAAGATGAGTGAATGGAGAAGGAAAGATTCCAGTGATAAACAGATTTGATGATGATAAACTGGTTGAGTTTTTTTTAAGTGATTATTTTTCCTGACAATGAATGCTTCCTTTTACATTCCTTCTACAAGTTCCCAACAGCTAGTTTTCAGGTAATAAATACTGAGATAATGAGAGGTCCTGTATTCAGGAAATAGTAGTAGTAATGTCACGCGCTGTTGAGCATTTACTGTGTGGAAGGTACTGTTCTGCTTTCTGCATATGAATTAATTTAATCTGCACAAAATCATTTGATAGGTACAAGTGATTATTGTTCCTGCTTTGCAGACTAGGAAATTTGGAGTTATGGAGTATATGGCCCATTGTGGTTGAGATACCCTAGCTTCCTTAAAAATCTTTGCAGGTTCCTTGCTTCACGGAGTGTTCATAGAGTTTGGGCGTGTTTTATTAAAAAAGTAGAAACGAGGCCGGGCGCGGTGGCTCACGCCTATAATCCCAGCACTTTGGGAGGCCAAGGCGGGTGGATCACGAGGTCAAGAGATCGAGACCATCCTGGTCAACAAGGTGAAACCCCGTCTCTACTAAAAATACAAAAATTAGCTGGGCATGGTGGTGTGTGCCTGTAGTCCCAGCTACTCGGGAGGCTGAGGCAGGAGAATTGCTTGAACCCAGAAGGCAGAGGTTGCGGTGAGCCAAGATCGTGCCATTGCACTCCAGCCTGGGTAACAACAGCGAAACTCCATCTCAGAAAAAAAAAAAAAGTAGTAACTATAATTTTAACCTCAGGTCATAGGGTGTAGGATGGAATATTTGAAATTTGCTGGTCATAAATAACAATGTGTCAAGCTTTAAACACAGTAAATATGATTTTATCAAATAATTAAGGGCATTGGGAAGCTAGTTAGATAAGCACACAGGTCTTTTTGGTTTTAGAGAAACAAATACTTTGTAAATTGACATTTTGTACTGATAAGTAATTTTTTTTTTCTATTTTGTAAGTTTGGCTATATTTGTGTGTAAGATTTTTTCAAATAGAACTCATGACAAATATCTTTAATGCTTAATAAACTACATTGTCCTTTTAAATTTCTTTTAGGATGGAGAGCAACACATCCTCATCTGTGGAGAATTTAGCAACGGCACCTATGAACCAGATCCAAGTGAGTGATGCGGGAGATGATGGAAAACTTTTCTCTGTGGAAAAATAATTGTCCCTTACATATTTAATATGCTTATTCAATATCCAAGCTTGAGATAGTTCAGCAAATGAATTAAGAAATTAATACTTATTTTAAAATCTGCTGTAAAATTATCCCTGTGACTAAGAAGTCCTAGATCATTTTGGTAATCAAAATATATGAGGTTTATTCTTAATGAAGTCCCTACTCCCTCTAAGTTGGATAATGAGGTTGGCTGCTCCTTTTCATCATACCCACCTGAGGTCCAGTGCTGACACCAGTCAAGCTGCCCTTAGCTGGGGATCCTATTTGATTTTGGCCTGGGTTAACAGTTCTCTTCCTTAGTACAGAACCGAGTGAGTATCCAGTAGTTATTTTATAAACCGTCCTTTCAGGGATACTGTATACTCTTCTTTTCCTCTTTCTTTTACTGAGAAGCATTGTTAATTCTGCCTTAGAAAATCTTACACGCATGTTTTTCTTCCCTTGCAGACTATAAGACATACCCATTATTCCTCTCTTGTTTACCACCCACTACTACCACAAACAAAAAATCTCTGCCTTTAGTTGATTTGTCTAAACTCCTACCTGTTGACTATAACATTAATGCTCAAACCCTATTGTGAAGGAATTGCTTTTTCTTTTTTGAGGTGGATCTTGCTCTGTTGCCCCGGCGGGCATGCAGTGGCTCAATCTGAGCTCACTGCAACCTCTGCCTCCTGGGTTCAAGCAATTCTTCTGCCTCAGCTTCCTTAGTAGCTGGGGATTACAGGTGCCCGCCACCACATGCAACTAATTTTTGTATTTTAGTAGAGACAGAGTTTCACCATATCGGCCAGGCTGGTCTCAAACTTTTGACCTCAAGCAAATTACCTGTCTTAACCTCCCAAAGTGCTGGGAATTCAGGCATGAGCTACTGTGCCTGGCCTGAATTGCCTCCTTTAAAGTAAAAATCCAACATTATGGAATATATAGTAAGGGCAAGCTTAATGAAAATTGGGAAGAGGGTTCTAGAAACCCTAACACTGTCATCTTTAGTTTCAGCTCACTTTGGAATCTCTTCATCAGTGTCTAATATATTTAAGAGCCCACGAAGCTTGTCTCTCCCTACATGATGGTGTCAGTGTGTTTGTAACATGAGGCCACGTGGTGGAGGGAAGAGCACTGGCTTTGGTGCTGTGACAAGGCTGGGTCAAATCCCAGTATTGCGAACCACTCAGCCTTAGTTTTGTCCTCCGTGAGATGAATTCATTAATACATCTCTGGTATGGCAGGCCCTTCCTGGGATGAACTTTGATATTAAATATTATGAGTAAACATAAGGGAAGCATAAAAATTGACCAACTTGCAGATAGCTGGGCTAAAACTCAGGACCCTTCTGACACTCAAGGGTGGTAGAACTCCTGAAGCCTGGCCCTTATACTTTCTGGTTTTTGGCCTTCATCTTGAAGGTGCTGCTTACTACCCACCTCAAAAGAACACCCTCAGCAGGCCAGCACAGTGGCTCATGTCTGTAATCCCAGCACTTTGGAAGGCCAAGGCAGGTGGATTACTTGAGCCTAGGAGTTCAACACCAGCTTGGGCAACATGGTGAAACCCTGTCTCTACAAAAAGATCCAGGTGTGGTGACACATGTCTGTAGTCCCACACACTTGGCAGGCTGAGGTGGGAACATCACCTGAGCTTGGGAGTTTAAGGCTCCAGTGAGCTGAGATTGCACCACTGCGCTCTAGCCTTGGTGACAGAGTGAGACTGTCTCAAAAAAATCCAAAAACCTAGACAAATGTCTGGGTGCTATATCTATCCGTTCAAAATCTTCGAAGGACCCAGGCATTCATATGTTTAGAAATAAAAAGGAAAACTTCACAGGCTATGTGGATCCACAGCAGAATCTCAGACCCATTGTGGTAAAGGCCTGGAGAGTGGTTTCCAAACCAGGCTGATAGAATCATTATCCGGAGTAGTTTTTAAAAAATACAGTTTCAACCTGTACCTCAACCTCATTGAATTAGCATTTCTGGAAGTAGCTTTTCCTGAACTAACAGTACAAGAATGCCTTATCAATAGAATAATGATAGGTTTTGTATTATAAAGTTATATAGGAAGGGATAGAAGCAGAGGGGTAAGCCTTACATTTTAAACAGAAATCGTATATCATTCCTTACCATTGAAAGAAGGTAAGGAGTTAACTCCTGAATACCTACTGAATATTTGAAAAGAAGTACAGTGGTGCGATCTTGACTCACTGCAACTTCCACCTCCCAGGTTCAAGCGATTTTCCTGCCTCAGCCTCCCAAGTAGCTGAGATTACAGGCATTCGCCACCATGCCTGGCTACTTTTGTGTTTTTGGTAGAGACCGAATTTCATCATTTTGGCCCGGCTGGTCTTGAACTCCTGCCTCAAGTAATCTGCCCGCCTTGGCTTCCCACTGTACTGGGATTACAGGTATGAGCCACTGTACCCTGCTGAAAAAGGAGTATAATGGAGTTTAAGTATCTAGACTGTAGAGCCAGATTTGCCTGGGTCTAATCCTAACTCTTCAATTTTTAGCTGAGAACCGTGAACAAATTGTCGATCTTCCTGTGTACCTCACTGTTGTCATCTGTGAAGTGGGGACAGAAATAGGACCTACCTCAGGATTGTAGTGAGGTTTAAATAATCCAGTGAAGATAAAAGTGTTGAGAATAGTACCTGGCACACAAAAAGTTTGCTGTATATGAATTGGCTATGATTATTATTTAATGTTATTGCTCTGTGCCAGGCACTTTTTATTTGTTACATCTTTTATCCTAATAACATTGCTTTGAAATGAAAAATACCCTCAATCAGGCCGGGTGCGGTGGCTCAAGCCTGTAATCCCAGCACTTTGGGAGGCTGAGGCGGCTGGATCCAGAGGTCAAGAGATCGAGACCATCCTGGTCAACATGGTGAAACCCCGTCTCTACTAAAAATACAAAAAATTAGCTGGGCCTGGTGGTGCATGCCTGTAATCCCAGCTACTCAGGAGGCTGAGGCAGGAGAATTGCCTGAACCCAGGAGGCGGAGGTTGCGGTGAGCCGAGATCGGGCCATTGCACTCCAGCCTGGGTAACAAGCGCGAAACCCTGTCTCAAAAAAAAAAAAATACCCTCAATCTATAGATGAGAAAAAATAGATAATGCTTAGTTTGAGCCCTGAATCATGAGATACCAAATCCATACCCTTTCCATTATATCCTTTGGAAATTTCCATTATTTCCAAAAGGTAGTATCTAGAATTAAAATGATTTCTTTGTGGTTTTATTTCAGGAAACAATTTCCAATAATTGTGTGGTGATTTTCTCAAAAACATCCTGTTCTTACTGTACAATGGCAAAAAAGCTTTTCCATGACATGAATGTTAACTATAAAGTGGTGGAATTGGACCTGCTTGAATATGGAAACCAGTTTCAAGATGCTCTTTACAAAATGACTGGTGAAAGAACTGTGAGTATATCCTTGGTGGTGCTGTTCCTCTTTAATAGGTTGTGAACTGGATCACCCGGAGCCTAGACCCTTGTATTCGGAAAATGAGCCAGGCATTCTCTGACAATAGATAAAGCAGCTGAGGATCTAGGAACCAGATTCCTAGAATAGGAAAAGGCAGAGTTGATTAATTTTATTTTGATTCTGTATGTGTGTTTTGATTGGGGATGGCGAGTAGTGTTATTTGAATGCTTGTCTATGGATCTTTGAGTTCCTCCTGGAGCTCCTTGCAAGATAAAAGTATTCTTCCTCCCTTTCCTTGGGCAGTACAAGGTTGGTGTTCAATTACTTTTCTAATAGGAGTGCTTTAGTGTTCCATGTTTTTAGATTCTTGAAATTTGCAGATTTTCCCATAATATGCATAATCAGAAAAATATACAGTGTTGCCACTTTCAAGTTTATTGGAGGAAGTTTATAGTTCATTCTTTCCCTTCCGTAAACAAATATAAGAAATAACTAAATGTTATTAGTTTATCTTTTACATTCCGTAGTGATTAGGAAGGGTTTTAGAATCAGATTGTCTTGAATTTTAATCCCAGTCTTATTTACCATCATTGGGATTTTGCTCAGGTTCCTCTGCTTCGTTTTCCTCTAGAATAGGGCTAAAAACAATAGCTACTTCGAAGGGTAAAGATTTTAAGATTTTATTTGTGAAAGAACTTAGTGTGTTGCCTGGCTTATAAAAGTGCCAGGAGTTGAAATGTGTACTATGTGAAATGATCTCAGTTTTGATGCTAGAGTGAAGCCTAACTCATCTTTTGTTTGTCCAACAGGTTCCAAGAATATTTGTCAATGGTACCTTTATTGGAGGTGCAGCTGACACTCATAGGCTTCATAAAGAAGGAAAATTGCTCCCACTAGTTCATCAGTGTTATTTAAAAAAAAGTAAAAGGAAAGAATTTCAGTGATGTTCATACTAATAAGTTTGTCAATATTCAGTGTCAGTTACTTAAAGTGATAATGCCCAATAATGTCTTTTAAATGTTTGAGCATTGTCTTCCTGAAGAACATGTAAAAATAATGAACAATAAATTGCAGTGGATACCTCATCTTCCCACTTGCCAATTCTTGAGAAAAGGGATGTTATTAAAAAAATGAAAGGTTGGATAAGGAAATAATGTATTTTATTAGGAATTTATGTATGAATTTTACAACCAAGAACTAGAAGGTAATCATTTGGAATTCTTTATTCCCTATTCAGGAATTAACTCTTTATCTTTGATAGCTTTTTTTTTGAGACAGAGTTTCGCTCTTGTTACCTAGGCTGGAGTGCAATGGCGCGATCTCGGCTTGGCACGATCTCGGCTTACCGCAACCTCCGCCTCCTGGGTTCAGGCAATTCTCCTGCCTCAGCCTCCTGAGTAGCTGGGATTACAGGCGCGCACCACCATGCCCAGCTAATTTTTTGTATTTGTAGTAGAGACGATGTTTCACCATGTTGACCAGGCTGGTCTCGATCTCTTGACCTTGTGATCCACCCGCCTTGGCCTCCCAAAGTGCTGGGAATATAGGCATGAGCCACCACGCCCGGCTTCTTTGATAGCTTTTAAGTGATCAGGACTAATGTGTGATTTCTCTTTAAAACTTAAGGCTTTTGCTGATACACTTGGGAACTAGGCAGGGTAATAGAAGTATATTAAAATTTTACTGTGGAATGGAATTTATTTTAGAGAAACTACATTACTCATTTAATGACTTAATAGTTCCAGGAAACAAAACTATACCTATGGGCAGAAATTAAAAGGAAACTTCGGCATTGTATGAGGATGAATTTTTGAAACAGTACAGAAATGTGCTTGGGTTACAGGGCATGTTTGCTCATGCCTGTAATTCTAGCACTTAGGGAGGCTGAGGCACAAGGATCACCTGAGCCCAGGAGTTTGAGATCAACCTGGTCTACATAGCAAGACCCCCATATTTACAAAAAATCAACAAAGATTAGCCTGGTGTAATGGCACGTACCTGGAGTCCTAGCTGCTCAGGAGGCTGAGGCAGGAGGATCTCTGGAGTCCAGGAATTTGAGGTTACAGTGAATTAAAACTGAGCCACTGTACTCCAGCCTGGGTGACAGAGCAAGACCTTTCTTTAAAACACACACACACACACACACACACACGCAAAACATATAAATTTTGGAAAGCAGAACTCTCCACTCAAGTACATTTCATAGTTTATAAATATACATAGATGAAATGTACTTGCATTAAATTGTGAGGTGGACAGTTCTGCTTTCCAGAATTTATGTATATTTTAATATATATTTATAAATATATAAATTCTGGAAAGCAGAACTCTCCACTTCAGAATTTAACTCAATGTCCAACAGCCTTTGAACGTTTAACGTGTTCAATACTGTTCAATATTGGGAGTACTATTCAAACTCATTTCAATTCAGCTAAACTTAGCAAACAAGATTTATCCTACAGAAAGTCTTATTTCACAATAATTGTAGATGTTCGGTACTTCACTAATGAAATCATCTTTCCAGCTTCCTATCAAGAATTTTTTGAGTGCCTACTATACAAAGCATTTTCCTAGTTGATCCCACAGAGTCACATGGGGCAGATTACCAGATGCTGAGAAGAAAAAACCCTTCTTTGGAGGCAGAAGAAAAATTGATTTTAGGAGTGCTTCTGGTTTCTGTCAGGATGGTTCAGAAAATCTGGAACAGTCCTGAAGTATACAGCTGGTGGCTTCCTTGGTCATTTGCCATCAATGATGCTTCTTACCTGGACTTATACTGCCATTAGGAGACCTCTTGATAAATAAGAATTTAGACAAGAATTCCAGTCCTATGTGATAATTTAGGTTATAACACTAGAATGGAACAGAGTGGAACGTCTTTAGGTCTTTATTTTGCATTATGTCATGAGAAAGTTCTTGCTTTGTTGTAAAATCTTTGTTAGATTCAGGCTTTTGGGGATTTTGAAAAAAAATTTGTTACAGAGTTGAAGTCTATTACCTGAGAAAGGTAAAATTGTGTCATAATTGTTCATCATATTCAGTATTAAGGGCAGAGGGAGGTTACTTCAAAAAATAGAAACACTGACCAGTGGCTCAACTAAGCTTTACCTTTAGCCTTTTTTTTTTTTTAAGATATAGTCTCGCTCTGTTGCCCAGGCTGGAGTGCAATGGCGTGGTATCAGATCACTGCAACCTCCACTTCTGGGTACAAGCAATTCTTGTGCCTCAGCCTCCTGAGTAGCTAGGACTACAGGCAAAAGCCACCACATCTGGCTAATTCTTTGTATTTTTAGTTTAGACAGGGTTTTGCCATATTGGCCAGGCTAGTCTCAAACTCCTGAGCTCAGGCAATTTGTCTGCCTCAGCCTCCCAAAGTGCTAGGATTACAGGCATGAGCCACTGCGCCTGGCCTGTGAAGAAACATTTTTTATCAACTCTTCCTAGACTGGTGGGATGGAGGGTGAGAGGCAAGTGGTGATTGGTTCTTAATTATGTTCAGATCTTGAAAGAATTCAACATCAGGGAGAGAATCTTATCAAAAGCCTCAAAAACTCTAGTGAAGGTAATATGAGATCTGATTTTCACTATGGTTTTATTTAAAATAGAAGAAATAAACCCTTCTAATACCTGCCTCTTAGTCTTCTGAACTTAAACACTCATTGACTAATAAAAGATTTTTACCTTAGCGAGTTTAGCACTGCATCAGAAAGGAAGCAGATCTTGCCTATTTGTTAAAACGCTGAGGGATGAAAGAAAATACAAGAAATCTGACCTCTTTTTGCCTTATGGCACATTAAATATCTTAAAAAAAAAAACCCAAAACAGTAACAAAAAACTTGGCACTCTAAAACGTTTAAAATATTGGACGCAGTAATAAATTTTTAAAAATGCAAGGCTAAGCAGGTTTTAAAAAAGTATAGGCACACTCCAAGGGGAAAACAAAACCAGGAGCAGAATCCAAGCATGTAGGGAAGCACTGAAGCCAGAAGCTCCCTTACTGACAGTGCCAATTGCGGAACCCCAATAGCTTTAGTTTTAACTGTATGCAAGGGGTTGGTTACAAAACTGAAGGTTAAGGGAGGAGTTAGATAGGAGACCACAGCATAACACCACTAAATCTTCAGTTAAAAAAAAATGCATAGGCCGGGCGCGGTGGCTCACGCCTTTAATCCCAGCACTTTGGGAGGCCGAGGCGGCTGGATCCAGAGGTCAAGAGTTCGAGACCATCCTGGTCAACAAGGTGAAACCCCGTCTCTACTAAAAATACAAAAATCAGCTGGGCATGGTGGTGCGTGCCTGTAATCCCAGCTACTCAGGAGGCTAAGGCAGGAGAATTGCCTGAACCCAGGAGGCAGAGCTTGTGGTAAGCCGAGATCGTGCCATTGCACTCCAGCCTGGGTAACGAGTGAAACTCCGTCTCAAAAAAGAAAATACATAACATACTTTCAGAGCATAGCTGATGATTTGTCAAGACAGACAAGCGTTCAAATCACTAAAGGTGTAACCATTTGGTAGGTGACTTGACCTCTCAGAATGTAGGTAACAGCATCTTCCTTTAGGATTTATTTTTTTGAGGAATGGAGATAATATATGTAAATCAGAGTGGTTTTATCTGAAAGATGAACTGTTTACTGGAGTCCATTAATATAAAAAACTGGGCCATTTGTTTTTTCACTTTATCACTAATCAATTTACATTTTAATTGCCAAAATATCTGTAATTAAAGATGTTAAAAAAAAGGGATCGTCTATGCCTGGATTTTACTGTTTACAAATAAAAAAGTTATTTGAACAACATCTTTTAACATTAGGTTTTATTGATAAGATTTAATATTGTTAAAACGTATTAAAGCTAGTATTTATAAAGAAATGCACTTTGTGATCGATCCTTCTCGTACCACTGTTGACTCCATCTTTAAATAGGGTACTGTAAAAATCAACCAAATGTCTTGACATTATGGTGGATATATTCTGATGTAACTTGCTTTCAGTTACCTACAGTTCAGATCTTTGAACTTTTCAGAAAATTTTTATGGAAACTGAGAGAAAAATTTCTGCAAATTGGCACTGAAACAATGTTTTTATTTGCATAGTTGACTTTTTGTGTTTGCATGATAATTTTATCAAAGGCAACTTTGAGTAGATTGTGTCACAAAAGAATCTTATATTAAAACTTACAAGTTTGTGTTTTGATTAATCATTTTGTTATAACTTCATATACTTTAAATAATACATAAAATTAAGATACATTAAAAGGTTGATGTTAATTATCAAAACTTAAAATTTATCTTGTTCAAATACAAAAGATTACTAAAGGCCTTAGATTTTATAAGGCATATTCTAACCTTAAAATTTATATTTCTTGGATTGCTAACAGCTCGGGATTGTAGCTCCCAGTGAATGCCCAGAAAACGAGGGGACGCCACACTTTCAGATGAATTTTTGTCGCTCACGGACCAGAAGATTTTTAGTGGAGGAGCCCCATGGGTCGCCAGCGCGACTCTTGTGGCCAGCGCAGTGGTTTTGCCGGCGCCTCAGCGCGGCAGCTCTTCGTGCAGAGTAAACGGGACTGGTTCCCCTACTGACCGGCTTTTGGAGCTCTGGGAAGGCAGAGCCGCTTGTTACGGACTCAAGAAGGAAGCCAGACCGGAGATTCCCAGGCAGAAGAGCACCGTCAGTCTTATCGCTGCTGTTTTGGTCGGCGCAGTGGGTTGCTCAGATTTCAGCACTGGGATCAATAAATTGGACATCCACTCAGAAACCTAATTAGAAAGGCAGTAATTGTAAAGACAACAGATGGATAAATTCATAATAAAGGGGAAAAAACAGCCTAAAAAGGCCAAGAATACCCAAAATCAGAACCCCTCTCCCTCTACAGGGGATTGCAATTCCTCATCAGCAATGGAACAAGCCCTGATGGAAAAGGACTGTGTTCCATTATCTGAAGTAGGCTTCAGAAGGTGGATGATAAGAAACTTTTGGGAGTTGAAAGAACTTGTTCTAACCCAATGTAAAGAAACTAAGAACTTGAAAAAAGGTTTGACGAAATGCTAAAAAGAATGGACAATATAGAGAGGAATATAAATGAACTAACGGAGTTGAAAAATACAACACGAGAACTTAGTGAAATATGCACAAGTTTGAATAGCTGAAGTGATCAAGCAGAAGAAAGGATATCAGAGGTCGAAGACCAAATTAATGAAATAAAACGAGAAGACAAGAATAGACAAAAAAGGATAAAAAGGAATGAGCAAAGTCTCCAAGAATTATGGGACTATGTGAAAAGACCTAATCTACGTTTGATAGGTGTACCTGAATGTGATGGAGAGAATGAATCCAAGCTGGAAAATACTCTATAGGATATTATCCAGGAGAATTTTCCCAATCTAGCAAAGCAGGACACTATTCAACCCCAGGTAATACAGAGAACACCACAAAGACATTCCTCAAGAAGAGCAACCCCAAGGCACATAATCCTTAGATTCACCAGGGTTGAAACGAAGGAGAAAATACTAAGGGCAGCCAGAGAGAAAGGTTACCCACAAAGGGAAGCCTATTAGACTTACAGCAGATCTCTCAGCCGAGACCCTACAAGCCAGAAGAGAGTGGGGGCCTATATTCAACATCCTTAAGGAACAGAACTTTCAGCCCAGAATTTCATATCCTGCCAAACTAAGCTTCACCATTGAAGGAAAAATAAAATCTTTTATGAACAAGCAAGTACTCTGAGATTTTATTACCACCAGGCCTGCTTTACAAAAACTTCTGAAAGAAGCATTACACACAGAAAGGAACAACCAGTATTAGCCTTTCTAAAAATATACCAAAAAGTAAAGAGCATCAACATAAAGAAGAATTTACATCAACAAATGGATAAAATAGTCAGTTAACATCAAATGGCAGTAATCCTAAATTTAAATTGACTAAATCCCCCAATCAAAAGATACAGCCAAAACCTAACGGTATACTACATCCAGACCCATTTTATATCCAAAGATACACAAAGACTCAAAACAAAGGGTTGGAGAAAGATTTACCAACCAAATGGAGAGCAAAAATAAATAAAAGAACAAAAAGCAGGAGTTGCAATTCTTGCATTTGATAAAACAGATTTCAAAGCAACAAAGATTCAGTGGTAAAAGGATCAATACAATAATAAGAGCTAAGGATCCTAACACCCAGATACATAAGACCCATAAAGAGATTTAGACTCAACGAGACAGAAAATTAATAAGGATATCCAGAACTTGAACTCAGATCCGGAACAAGTAAACTTAATAAGTATTTATAGAGCTCTCCACTTTAAATACACAAAATATGTATTCTCCACTTTAAATACACAAAATATTGATCGGCCATTATTAATACCCATTTTTAGAATAAAGCAATATTCCTGTTCTCTCTCCCTCTTTTTCTTTCTGTTTCTTCCTCTCCTTCTCTCCTTTAAAAAAAAAATTATATTTCTTGAAAGAAATAGAAAGACACTTACTTAATATGCATAGAGTTTATTTGGTACATCTATCAATTTTTACAGTAACTGACCAGCAACAGTTCACACAGTGTCCACCTGCGCTCCATGTATAAAATGATTGATTTAGTAGGGTATTTTGCAAGACTAGAAAGGAGAGAAAGTCAAGATTTCACAGTATTGGTGAAAACTGTTTTATCATGAAACAAATGTAATACATTAATATATTCATTCAATCCCTATTAGAAAACAGCAAAATTACATGGTTAGGTGTTATTTACAGTGAAAACTTGGAAGACTTGACAAAGCATCAGTTAGTTTATCAACAGACCTAGGAAGCTCCCGGTCCCCACTTTCCGGGTCTTTCCTTGCAAATGAAATAAATTTTACATACCTTTAAGCACCAACTTGACAATTTAAAGTTTTCTTTCAGTTTTATAACATATTCCTGCTTTGAAAGGCAAAGTGAATGTAAATATGTCAATGTAATTAAACAAATCACTGGCCTGAAAACTTTATTGCAATAGTCTTTATGTTTTACTGCTATATTCACTTCTTGGAATGAATTTGCTTGTAGGCTTGAAACAAAATATTTGCCTTTTGTCTTGAAAAATCCCCTTAAAAATTAATCATTTTTGGAACTGTACAACTGCATTTTCATTCATAGTGTTAAATATGCAACTTGGTCCTTGGAGGTCATGTTATAAAGTCCAGCGTGTTGGATAATTTGTTATACAAAACAATAAAATACCTTAAACTATCACAAAATATTACTGATGTTAACAGTCATGTATGTGTAACACATCAGTGTACCTAGATTTTCCTGTTAATGGATGTTTATATTACCAATCTACAATCAGCTTTCAAAACTTAATACTTAAATTTCCATTCACTATGTAAACCTAAAAGCTCTAAAAGACCCTTTGAGTTCTGTACTTTAGAAACATTAGAACACTATTAAGGCATTATTTAAACAGACCCCAAGGAAAGTAGTATGCCTGAATTACAGAGCAAGTCATATTTTAAGGCAGTCAGAAGGTTCATTTTTTCACTTTAAGGCTCTTGCATACTTAAGTTTATTCTATGTAGACATTATTCTGTGTAATTTAAATATTCATCAAATAGTTATAGAAATCAAAGCCTTTACATAAAGCAAATGGACAGTTTAGAACTAGATTATAGTACTCTACTCCTCACTGGTTTTTATAAAAGATGATTCTTATATCTCATCCTTTTGGAAATTTCATTATCAGAAGCTGGCAAATAAAAGGAAAAACATATAACTCACACACATTACGAAAGTTATGCCCAGTCACACCATACCAAATATAGAGAGTTGATATTCAGAGTAACAGTGCAACAAAAACGCTTTTCCTTGATTGTATAAGATTTTAAATCTAATGTAGCTATGTATGGATTCTACATAGTTTACATTACAAATAAAGCCAAGTTTCAGTATGTTTGTTGATAAAATATTCCACCAGTTGTATCTGGTAATGATATGTAAAATTGCAGGGTTTGAATTTCATTCACTGTCCTTACCCACGTATCCATTAAGTGAAAACAGCAGACCTATAGCTAATTTAATATTTCCTTGGTTCAAGCATAGATTCTGATGTCTAAAAGTGCATAAATATAAACATTTAAAAATGAAAAGTTAAGTATCATTTGTGTTCATAAAATTAATATGGTACACGTTATGGCTAAATAAAATAGAAGCAAAGGGAAAAATCTTTTTAGGATGAGCAAGTTAGCTTTTGTGTATTTTTGTTGTATATATAAATTCATTCTCACTGAAAATCATCTTAATTTCTGCAATATAATTTTGTAAGATGTTCTCACTAGTTTCTTTCTTTCTACTACTTTCCAATATAACTTGATATTTTCAGGGTTTAAGAAAACGTGCCATTTATTATAATTTTATTCAAACAGTACGCTTAACTACATGATTAGTTATATACATGAAAAATATTACCTTCGAATTAAATTTTAACTTCATAATTTTCAAAAAAGCAAAAAAAAGTACCAGTTAAAAAAAAGCCCCTTGTGAATATAAGTTATTTATAAGACTTTTTATGCCACAAGCCATGTATCTCTATATGTGCTCAGTGAAATATTTTGACAATATTATGAAATACAAGCATTGAGAAACCTATTTTGTGAAGAAATAATCAATTAATTATTCTTCTAAGAGTACTTC
Organism: Saguinus oedipus; assembly: GCA_031835075.1. NCBI lineage: Eukaryota > Metazoa > Chordata > Mammalia > Primates > Cebidae > Saguinus > Saguinus oedipus. The sequence goes on from CM063190.1 coordinate 18,941,446, forward strand.
TATAGTAAGCACTTAGATTTTCAACATAGCTAGATAACATTTATAATTACAAACAAAGGCTGAATAACTGATCTTAAAGGCCAACAGAATTTCTGCAAATATCTAATATAAAAGTTACACAATATAATTTGGATTTGGGGAAGAGACTGAATCAATCTATTAATATTCCAAGAAGCCTTGCCTATTACTAAGTTGAAAAAAAAATAGGATCTTATACTTGTATGAACCAAAAAAACATATCTGCAAAAGGTTCATCCCAAACCTATATGCAGGTGACTTTGCTGTCATCCATTTCATTATCCAGATAGAGAAGGACTAGAGAAAAAGAGGACAGAAATATAAGAAAGGAATTTTAAAAGAAACAAAAAAGGTAGAAAAGTAATATTCCAACAAATAAGAGATGAGGAAACAGACATCAAGGAAACACTAAATAAACTCCATACAGTAAATACAATTAATTTCATAGATTAACCTGTCATTTTTTTTTTTCATATTCTTTCTTGTGCATGTTTACACTGATGCCATATGACATTTCTCCGGAGGGGATATTGCCTTAACAATCGCTTCAAATCTGAGGTATGTCAGACTAGAATTTTTCATTTTTGGTTACCTACTAACATCATACATACCTAATAGCATCAGTTACCAATAAATTTGTTATTTGTGGCTACAACAGGTCAAAGTGAAAGAGGCCCAACACAACATTACAATGATTTAGCCTTTAGTTATTGTTTAGGTATAGCTTTACTATACTTTTAAAGGTGTTTCTCACTTAACTGTAAGACCTTCAAATTTACTCAAGAATTCTACCTTTTCTTTCCAAAATAATTTCACATTGTTTCTATAAAACCTAGAAAATAAGAAAAAAAAATCCCTGATGAAAATGGTATTTTACTATTTGTAGGTTTACTGGTTACTTTAAAAGATTAAGAGAATGTTTGTTGACTGGGTGCAGTGGCTCGTGCCTCTAATCCTAGCACTTTAAAAGCAGGCCGAGGCAGGAGGATCCCTTGAGTCCAGGAGTTTGACACCAGCCTGGGCAATGTAGTGAGACACTGTCTCTACAAAAATTAAAAAAAAAAAAAAAAAAAAGCCAGCATGATAGTGCACACTTGTGGTCCTGGCTACTTGAGAGGATCACTTGAGCCCGGGAGGTCAAGGCTGCAGTGAGCTGTGATCATGCCACTCCAGCCTGGGTGATAGAGTGATAGATAGACAAATAGACACTCCAACCTGTCTCAAAAAAAAAAAAAAAAAAAAAAAAAAGTTAACTTTTAACAGCATTTCCTCACTTAGAGTATGAACTTGTTTTTCTAGATCTATCCAAGATCTTAGACTTGAAATATATTTTTTCTCTTTCTTCAATAGAGAATAATGACTCCTTGGGTAATACTTTAGCTGTGAAAATTCTCCTTCTAAATTTTTCCACCTTGAACAGAAATGTTTTAAAAAATTATTGGGCCTATTGAGCTATTTTTCTAAAACATATCTTTCAAAATACATATTAACAGGAATTTTTTTTTTTTTTTTTTTTTTTGAGACAGAGTTTCGCTCTTGTTGCCCAGGCTGGAGTGCAATGGCGTGATCTCGGCTCACCGCAACCTCCACCTCCTGGGTTCAGGCAATTCTCCTGCCTCAGCCTCCTGAGTAGCTGGGATTACAGACATGCGCCACCATGCCCAGCTAATTTTTTGTATTTTTAGTAGAGACGGGGTTTCACCATGCTGAGCAGGATAATCTCGATCTCCTGACCTCGTGATCCACCCGCCTCGGCCTCCCAAAGTGCTGGGATTACAGGCTTGAGCCACCGCGCCCGGCCAGGAATGTTTTTAACTAAAAAAGAAAAAAGAATTCTAACTTGTTTCACGAGCCCTCTTCCCAGTTTCAATTTTTATATAAATATTAAATCACTGATCATTCTATGATCTAAGCACAGATATGTTACTTTTTAAAGATAAAAAAATCGAATCACTTAGGTTAAATTGGTTGTCTACAGTCACACAGTAAGTTAGATAAAAGCAAAGGAGTTTCCAAGGGTAACACTAAATTCCATTCACTAGCATCTCACCTTACTAACACTCTCATAAAGTAGATACTAAATAATGTAAGTATTAATAAATGGAATTTCCAAGAACTTTCAACTAATAAAAGGTGGGACTATAAAATTAGTTTGTTTGGCTAATTACATCTATATCCTGGAACTATTTACATATTACCTAGGAAATAAAGTTAGTTTATTCTTGTAGGATTGTTTTTAAAAGCAGTATTTTCCCAAATATTAATTTAACAGTAATCCTAAAAGTAGCATTCAGGAAATAAAAAACTTGTTTATCACATCAGTACATTTTATTCATAATGAGGTAAAGTTTTTATTTTTTTCTCTATATATGTAGATATATATAGCAACAGGTTAATTGGGCTTGAGGATTACTATGAATTACAAAATTATACATGTTCCCATTCTATTTGTCTACTCCTAAAGCAATCATATATATACACTATTTCCTAATAACCAAATAAGGTGAAAGTCTTAAAAGATTCTATTTTATCCTTTACTCTTCTGAGACCATGTGTTCCCATGTTGTGAGGAAATAAATTTTGGCATAGGAACGAAGAGACCAAGATTTCTAGGTCATAGTACTTGAGAATCACACTCTGTGTTGGACCTCAGCTCTCTAATAAAAATTTAAAAATTAGCTTTTAGGTTTTAAGGTTTCTTTCGGCTCTAATGTGCCATAATATGAAAAGTTACCTTCTGTGGTAGCTTCTCCTACTTTTTCTTTCTTAAATGTTACCATAGTCCATTTAATTAGACCTACCTAAATACTTCAAAAAGGTCATATCCATCTAGTCTTGTATCCTTGATGGATTTAATATTAACTCATAGATACATTTGTCTAAAAGCATTATGGAAATAGTGGGTAATACATTTTTGTGCTATATTTAACTGAAGGTAACACATTTTTGTACTATAACATTTCTATTAGGAATAAAATGATGTTGTAATTTTTAAGATCTTGGGTTTAAAAGAATTCAAGAACTATTATATAATTCTGTTAGATTCTTTAAACTTTAAATTCAATCTGAACATAATATTTTAATGTATCAAAAGTAGCTAATATGTTCAGTTCAATGCTTGACAGAGGGTTAAAAACGTGAACAATATCAGAAGCAATGCATATCTGAGTGGGGATGGGGGTGCTATGAGCTTTGCTGACCAAAAAATATCTCAGGTAAATCACACTTAAAAACTGCTACCAGTCGCCTTGAAGGAATGAGTACGTATCAGAACTAGCATTAATATATCAAATAAATTTGAAAGGAACATTTTCTTATTCTCAGAGCCCAAATTTCACATAAAACAGAAGAAAATATATACAGAAATCCTCATACTACTAAAGTCCCCCTGTTCCAAAAAACGTAAAACCTCTACCCCCAAGCACCTAAAAGGCTATAATTTACATTAACTACAGTTTAACTTTTCACATGACAGCCTGAAGGATCTTACAAACCCTCAGTAAATCTCCAACTAATATTTAGCGAATGAGTATGCAGACAAGTTTCATGTGTAAGCTATCTTAGACGACCATAATAAAATTATGAACAAAGATAATGGGATTTCAACAGATTACTTTAATGTTAAACCTCACAATGAAGGATACTTTCTCAAGAAAATAATGCACTGTAGTGTAATGAAAAGTTTAATACATACAAATAATATTGAAAACAAAATTCCTACTGACTGGTTAGCTGGTAATATGCTATTCAAAAATTGTCTTTCAAATCTAATGGACCTAGATTGCCATATTATTTCTTTACATTATCAAAGAATATTTTGCCACAAAATGAATAATGGGCAGAGAGGCCATGTATACAATTTAAAAATATTGACTAAAAAACTAGTTAAAACTAATTTAAACAATTTTTTATTTTAAAAATAAGGAAAAAGCTAATCTGGTTATAGTTGAGATTTTAATTGCTATACTCTGTGAATGAGGGAGTTAAGCGCTTGAAACATATTATTTTCACTTAAGATTATAAAAAAAGTGTGAGACTACATCTGGCTATGTTATTATAATTCAGAGGAAAAGCATTATCAAGTCATACCCCTTGCAGCAATAAAATATAACAAAGCCAAAAAAAAAAAGCAAATCAAATAGAATTCCTCAGCTAACACAAACTTTAGTCTATTCTTAGGGGTTGCCATGATGTTTCTGATTAATGGTAACATATTCTACAAGTGCAAATAAAATATCAGAAATAAAATATCTTTTTCATTGAATAAGAAAGCTGTTATTTCTGTTACCTTAGAAAACTCTGAAAGGAATTTGTAAAACTCATTCAGAATTTAACCAAATGTCTTTGTTTTTTTTTTTTTTTACCCCCTTTGTATAAAAGTTACAGATGAGTTTCGTATTCCATCACAGTTACATGGTCTAGTGCATTTCAGAGTATTTGGACATTATCAAAGCTGTCCTTTCCCAATGAAAACATTTAAGAAAACATTAAGCACTTTGAAACAAGTGACATGATGTGGAAATACACTTTCTGCTCTTACCTCCCTCTTTTAAGTACACATGTATTATTTAACAAAGCAAAACTATTTTACAGTTTCTATTAATAAAAAGTTCTCTGTTAGATAGAGGAAACTACAGTATCCTGAAGCTATTTCCCCAAGAGCTAGTTTAGTAGATAGACCTTTGGGCCCATCTTATTTTTCGTTTTTTTTTTTGGAAAGGTAACTTTCCATTAAGCACATACTATACCATCGTCATTCATTTGATGGTGATTTGCTGGGAAGTAGCTGTATATTTTTAAGTGAGATCACTGATGGCAATGGATCTCTGATTTGTGCTGCTCCTTATGGTTAAATCACATCTAATGTGAAATTTCGAATTACATCCAGAGCTCCAGTATCAAAGCCACACATATCCAACATGCCTCTATCATCTGGGTCTGCAATGGTAAAACCATTTGATGTCATTCCACAAACAATCAATTTAGCTGGAATATCCATTTTCTGTAGAAAAGACCAAAATACATATTAAAAACATATATGTAAGGAAAGGCAAAATACTTCCAAAATCAAAACACTTTAACATTTCTCTACCACAGGTTTTTAATTAAAAAGTCATATTTTTGGGGGGAGGGGTCAATCTTTTAGGCTAGAATATGTGAATTTTAAAAGAATGGACAAAAAAATTATGTAAGAATCTGCTTGAAATTTCTATTTCTCTCATCAACAACTTTACTTATTCTATAGGCTACAGAGTACATTACTGAGCAGCCTAGGCACTTTGTACTTAAAAAACCTGACAAGGTATTAAGGGTGCCAGATATTTTTATCAACATATCAAATGCTGGGACAGAGTGTATGAATATATATAAATATAGGGAAGTATCTCTCTGGGATTATCAACTTCTGGCCGATGACTTTGATATGTGCGATATACACATGTACCACATAAGAACTTATCTTCCACAGCTATATTTAAAGTTAAAATAATGGAGTTTTGAGAAAAACCCAACTATCACTGAATGTATACTATGTGAGAAACTACAATGAACTCTTTAAATAATACATCTCACATAATTGTTAAAACAACTCTAAGAGGTAAGTTCTATTAACTTATTATGATGTAGAACAATTAAATAATTTGCTCAGGTCCACACAGAGTAAGAGAAAGACTCGGGATGCACAACCAGTCAGTCTTTACATTCTATCCTGGTTGGGCAGTTCCTCATGGCTGTAATCTCAGTGCTTTGGGAGGCCAAGATAGAAGAATTGCTTGAGCCCAGGATTTCAAGTTACAGTAAGCTACTATGATAGCACCACTGCATTACAGCCTGAATGATGGAGACCCCATCTCAAAAAAAAATCTATTCCCTCACTTGTAGCTTTCAAACTTAAGCCTGCATCAGAATCCTCTGGAGGGCTTGTTAAAACACAGTCCCAACCTCAGTTTCTGATTCAGCAAGTCTCTGATGGGTCCCAGGAATTTGCATTTCTAATAAGGTCACAGGTGATGCTAAGACTGCTAGCAGGGAAACCACACTTTGAGAACCACTACTCTTCATCAAGAAGTTCTATTTCTACTTCTAGACACACTAGCAATATTTTAAGGGCTCAAAAGTCCCATGTGACTAGTGGGCACCCATATTGAAGAGTTGAAGATTTATATTATTTCAGAAAGCTCAACTGGAGGATACTGATTAGAACACAGATATGCCCATAAAATGTAGAGCATAGATTATGGTCTTAATTTTATGTAATCCTTTTGCCCTTTTGCAAAACTCATTAACAATAGTTTCAATTTTTCAAAGAGCACATTGAATTATTTTTAAAAACTTACAGTTAAGGTAAAACAAATATTCTGGTTATTACCAAAAATGTCTGCAAAGGATATTCTTAGTAATGTTTAGCAAGGGAAACTGGTTAAAATAAATTATTTTTGTGTAACCAATAGTTATTTTAAGTACTGCTGAGTCTATAACAGACATTGGCTCCTATACAAGATACAGAACTACTTGTAATAACATTTTTTGAAAAACGTTTTAAGTGAATAAAAATCAAGTATGGCCAGGTGTGGTAGCTGATGCTGGTAATCACAGCACTTTGGGAAGCTGAGGCTGGAGAATCGCTTGAGCCCAGGAGTTTGAGACCAGCCCAGGCAACGTGGTAAAACCCCATCTCTATAAAAATTTAGCTAGATGTGAAGGCATGCTCCTGTAGTCCCAGCTACTTGGGAAGCTGTGGTGGGAGAATCACTTGAGCCTGGGAGATTGAAGTTGCAGTGAGCTATGACTGAGCCACTGCACTCCAGCCTCAGCAACAGAGCGAGGTCCTGTCTCAAAACAAAAACCAACCAAGTATTAAAATATTATTTGGGTGAGGAACCATATTTGAATTTGCTTTACCTTTCGATAGTCCCTCAGAGCAATAGCAGGATGGACACCTCCAGCAAAGGTCTCATTATCAGTGAATACAATGAAGACATCAGCAGGTGTGTTTGTCTTCTGAGCCCAGATCATTGGAAGAGAGCAATCAGTCCCACCTGCTGGGATCTAGCTCAGAAAAAAAGCATGAATAATAAATAAATCCTTAAAAATAATAGTCTTTACAGTATCATTTTGTTTAGCACCAATATATACAGCCTTCCCAAAGCCGGCATATATATTTTTGGTTTTTGTGCTTGTCATGAGAAAATTGAGACAAAAAATTTTGTTCTCACAGATTAATACAATACTTGACATCAAAATAAAATCATTATACTTGTTATGTAAACTTAAAAAACACAGTTTATGGGCTGAGTGCGGTGGCTCACACCTGTAATCCCAGCACTTTGAGAGGCTGAGGCGGGCAGATCATGAGGTCAGATCAAGACCATCCTGGCCAACATGGTGAAACCTCATCTCTACTAAAATACAAAAAATTAGCTAGGCGTGGTGGTGCACACCTGTACTCCGAGCTACTTGAGAGGCTGAAGCAGAGGAATTGCTTGAACCTGGGAGGCAGAGGCTGCAGTGAGCCGAGATTGCACCATTGCACTCCAGCCTGGTGACAGAGTGAGACTCCACCTCAAAAAAAAAAAAAGAAAAGAAAAAAATAACTACACACCCAGCTTCTTACCTGACTCATAGCCATTAAGACCTGTTGTAAAGTCATATCTGTAGTCACTGGACATGGTACCATTTCATCTGAAAAAGCAACTACGAAAGAATCTTTTTCTGTTCGTGTGACAACCTGAAAAATTCAATGGCAGTAATTTTCAGCAAATTTGAGGGGAAATACCATATTTTGAATTTTATCCAACTTCATGTTTAAAGAAACACTGAGGTAACTTTTTATCAGTGTGTTTTAGAACTATCCAGTAACAGTAGTACAGCTTTCAGAGTACCTTCACAAAAACAACTGGCTTTTACAATTATCCTTTGAAGTAAATACAGTAAATACCATTCTCATTTTGTTAGATAAGAAATAAAGCCCCAGTAAAGAAGCTAAAAAGTTTGCCTATGATTCATCTGTTTATTATTCTCTGACAGTCAGGATAGAACTAAAGTCTCTATGTACTCCTATTAGTTCCCAATCTTTTAAGCTTCATATCACTAAATAAGCACTATTTTTAAAAAAATTTTAAGTTTTTTTGTTTTCATTTTAAGCATTATCTACTTCTTTTTTTGGGGGGGGGGGGCGGAGTTTCGCTTTTGTTACCCAGGCTGGAGTGCAATGGCGTGATCTCGGCTCACTGCAACCTCCGCCTTCCGGGTTCAGGCAATTCTCCTGCCTCAGCCTCCTGAGTAGCTGGGATTACAGGCACACGCCACCATGCCCAGCTAATTTTTTTTTTTTTAGTAGAGACGGGGTTTCACCATGTTGACCAGGATGGTCTCGATCTCTTGACCTCGTGATCCACCCGCCTCGGCCTCCCAAAGTGCTGGGATTACAGGCTTGAGCCACCGCGCCCAGCCTACCTACTTCTTTAAAAAACCATTAAAATTTAATCTTTTGTTGTAAAAATTAAAATTTCTATTCTGCCTGTTCTTTAGGCATACTTTTCAACACACTTAACACTTAGGCTTTATACAAAAATGTGACAAGCTGAAATGACAGAAAGAAGTGAAAACGTAATTCTTAATCATTATCCAACTTATAGTTTTGCTCTATAGCAAACATGTTTTTAGAGTGGCAAAATTGTCTTAGGTGTTCTCACCATGCACATTGCTGCAGCAACTGTACTAGCATTGAGTATACTACCCAAAACTCTTTGGTTCATAGAAGCACTGACATCAACAGCTAGTAAGAAACGTTTTCCGGTTGGTTCAACTGTCTACAGCAAAAACAAAATAAAACAATCATTAAAAGCAATAACAAAAATTATAAGTAGACTAAATTTCTAAATCATATTTACTTGTTATCTTACATTAAAAAGACTAAGATAAAAGGCCTTCGGATTTTTGATATACCAATTGACAACTATTTTAAAATGCTCATCTGGTATAGCTGCTATGACTGAAAATTTTAAAATAATAATAAATAAAAATGCTTAGCTTTTAAAGGTAAAACAAAGGAAATAACCTATTCAATAATTTTACTTAAATAAGTTATCATCCTATTTTTAAAATCTTTCCTCATTGAAGTAAAATCAGAATTTTTTGTAAGAAATTTTTATTGTGTTAAAATATAAATAACATTAATTTGACCTTTTTAACCATTTTTACAAATGTACAATTTTAAGTGTACAATTCAGTGGCATTAAGCACATTCACAATGTTGCGTAACTATCACCTCTATCTATTTCTAGAGACGTTTTCATCATCCCAAATACATCCTTTACCGATTAAATATAACTCTCCATTCCCATGTCACCCTCTAGCCCCTGGCAATTTCTATTTCATTTTCTGTCTCTATAAATTTGCCTACTGTAGATACCTCATATAATGGAATCCTACAATACTTGTCCTTCTTTGTGTGGCTTATTTTACATAGTATAATGTTTTCAAGGTTTATCCATGGTGTAGCATGCATCAAATTTAATTCTTTTCTAAGGCTGAATAATATTCTATTGTATATACCACATTTTGCTTATCCATCTGCTGATGAACATTTGAGTTTTTCATCAAAATCAGTTGTATTTCTATATACTACCAATGAACAACTCTAAAAAGAAAATTAAGAAAACATTTGTTTACAATAGCATCCAAAAGAATAAAAGAATACATTTAACTCTTGACTACTGTGAATATTGGTATACAAATATCTGTTTGAAAACCTATTTAAAATTTTTTTGGATATATACCTAGAAAGGGAATTGCTGGACAGTGTGTTAAATTCTATGTTTAACCTTTTGAGAACTGCCAAACTGTTTCCCAAAGAGGCTGTACTGTTTTACCATTTTACATTCCCACCAGAAATACATTTGAGGCCCAATTTCTCCACATCTTCCCCAATTCTTGTTTTCCGCTTTTTTAAATATTAGCTATCCAACTGGATGTGAAGTGGAATCATACTGTGGTTTAGATTTGCATTTCTCTGATTATTAATGATGTTTAGAGTATTTTTCCTTTTTTTTTTTTTTTTTGGAGACAGTTTTGCTCTTGTTGCCCAGGTTGGAGTGCAATGGCACAACCTCGTCTCACTGGAACCTCTGCCTCTTGGGTTCAAGAGATTCTCCTCCTGCCTCAGCCTCCTAAGTAGCTGAGATTACAGGTGCCCACAACCACACCCAAATAATTTTTTGTATTTTGTTTTTGGTAGAGATGGGGTTTCACCATGCTGGCTAGGATGGTTTGAATTACTGACCTCAAGTGATCCACCCATCTCCGCCTCCCAAAGTGCTGGGAATACAGGTGTGAGCCACTGCACCTGGCCCTTTTCATGTTATTACTCGTTTGTGTATCATTAGAAAAATGTCTATTCAAGTACTTTGACCATTTTTAAATTGGGTTGTTTGTACTTTTGCTGAATTTTAGGGGCTTTCAACATTCTGGATATTAGGCCCTTATTGGATATATGATCTGCAAATATTTTCTCCCATTGTGTAGATTATCTTTTAACTGTCTTAACAGTATCCTTTAATACACAAAAATTTTAAGTTTGATGATGTCCAATTTATTTTTTCTTTTACTGCCTGTGTTGTTGGTGTTTTCTAGGTTTAGCTCTTGAATTTAGGTCACTGATCCACTTTGAACTAATTCTTTTATTTGGTGTAAGATAATGATCCAACTTCATTCTTTTGTATGTAGATATGCAGTTTTCCCAACACCATTTGTTGAAGATTATCCTTTCCCCATTGAATCATCTTGGCACCCTTACCAAAAGTCAACTGATATCTGAGTGCGGTGGCTCACGTCTATAATCCCAGCACTTTGGAAGGGCAAGGTGGGTGGATCACTTGAGGCAAGGAGTTCAAGACCAGCCTGGCCAACACAGTGAAACCCCATCTCTAGTAAAAATAGAATAAATTAGCTGAGTGTGGTGGCGCACGCCGGTAATCCCAGCTACTTGGGAGGCTGAGGCATGATCACTTGAAAACAGGAGGTGGAGGTTGCAGTGAGCTGAGATTGCACCACTACACTCCAAACTGGGTGTCAGAGTGAGACTCTGTCTCAAAAAAAAAAGAAATAATAAAAAGAGTCAAATGAGTATATATGTAAGGTTTCATTTCTGGACTCTCTATTCAGTTTCATTGGTCTATATATTTATTCTTTTACTACTGCCACACTGTTTTGATTACTACAGCTTTCTAGTAACTGAAAGCCAGAAGAGTGAGTCCTCCAGCTTTGTTCTTTGTAAGATTGTTCTGGCTATTTCGGGTCACTTAAAATTTCTTAGGAATTTTAGAGTGGGTTTTTCTATTTTTGTAAAACATGCCATTGGGATTTTGAAAGAAACTGCATTAAATCTGTAGATTTAGTGCTTTGGATAGTATTGTCATCTTAGTAACAATATTAAGTCTTTCAACTGATAAACACAGATGTGTTTCTATTTATTCATAACTTAATTTCTTTTAGCAGTGTTTTGTGGTTCTTAGTGTGTAAGTCTTGCAGCTTCTTAAATTTACTCCTGTCTTTTATTGTAAATGGAAATGTCTTCTTAGTATCCTTTTTTGGATTGTTCATTGCTAGTATATAGAAATACAACTGATTTTTTTATGTGTTGGTTTTATACCCTAAACTAAGCTGAATTCATTTGTTAACTTTAGTAGTTTTGTGTGGGTTTCTTTAGGGTTTTCTAAATACGAGAACATGGCATCTGAGGATAGTTTTACTTCTTTCTTTCCAATTGTGATATCTCTTATTATTTCATTTTGCCTTATTACTAGAACTTCCAATACTATGTGGAATCAAAGTGGAAAAACTGGGCATCCTTGTGTTTTTCTTGATTTTAGGGAAAACCTTACAATCACTCACCATTATGACATTAGCTATAAGGTATAAACATTTTTTAAAAAATCTCCGGCCTTTACTCCTAGTCTATACAGTGGTTTATTTTTTATCATGAAGGAATGCTGAAATTTGCCAATGCTTTTTCTGCATCAGTAAGATAATCATGTTGTTTTTGTCATTTAATTCTACTAATGTGATGTATTACATTGATTAGTTTTCATATGTTGTACCATCCTTGCATGCTAGGGACAAGTATCACTTGGTTATGGTATATAACCCTTTTATTTTGCTGCTGAATTTGGTTGATAGTGTTTTGTTTTAGCTTGTTGCTGCCCAAGGGTAAAGAGAAATACTTAAAAACTTATGATATTAATTATATACCCATTTCATATGAACTAAAGGAAAAATGAATATCTAATTAAAAATGATTAAACTATTAATAATACCTTTAAAATGTATTATTACAAAAGATATTAAGCCTCGAGTCATTTGTTTTAAAACAAAAATCATATCACTACCTTAAATGTTTTATAAAAAGTAGCATCTAATGCTTTAGCTAGTATTTTGTTTTAGCTTGTGTCTTTGATGTGAGATTTCCATTATTAAAAACTCATTTTTTTAATCAAGACTCAGGAGCTCTATCTACCAATTAATGGTAAAAACAGAGGACCAAGTCAAAGGACCTGATAGGAATGCAAATTTCTAAAGTTAGTGATATGGGTTGGATTTGTGTTTCCACACAAATCTTATGTTCAACTGTAATCCCCAGTGTTGAGGGTGGGACCTGGTGGGAGGTGAAGGTGGGATCTGGTGGGAAGTGACTGGATCGTGGGGGTAGTTTTTAATAGTTTAGCACCACACCCCGACTTCTGCCATGATTGTTAATATGGTTTGGCTATGTCCCCACCCAAATCTTATCTTGAACTGTAGTTCCCATAATCCCCATGTGTCAAGGACGGAACCAGGACCAGGTAGAGAGAATTTAATCACAGGGGTGATATCCCCTAAACTGTCCTTGTGATAGTGAATGAGTTCTCATGAGATCTGATGGTTTTATAAGGAGCTTTCCCCCCTTTTGCTCGGCATTTCCTTCTGTGGACGTGGGAAGAACGTGTTTGCTTCCCCTTCGGCCATGACTGCAAGTTTCCCCAGACATCCTCAGAAGCAGGGCAGTAGCCACTGTGCTTGCTATAAACCATAAGCCAATTAAACCTCTCTTCTTCATAAACTACTTAGTCTCAGTTATTTCTTTATAGCACTGAGAGAACAAACTAATAGAGTCAGTAATTTAAAAGTTATCAAAATGATCTTAGAATAACTAGTTGCTGCCCGAGGGTAAAGAGAAATACTTAAAAACTTATGATATTAATTATATACCCTCTTCCTATGAACTAAAGAAAAACTAATATCTAATTAAAAATGATTAAACTATTAATAATACCTTTAAAATGTATTATTACAAAAGATATTAAGCCTCGAGTCATTTGTTTTAAAACAAAAATAATATCACTACCTTAAATGTTTTATAAAAAGCAGTATCTAATGCTTTCAAAATTTCTTCATCAGGGCGCCACTTCAATTTTCCTCTGAGCCCATGACCTGTCTTGTAAGTTTCTAATGCAATCAAAATATGAAATGGATGTATACAAGCCTAGAAACAAAAAGAAAAAGACAGAAAGTATAAAGAAAATTTTAGCAAAAAGTAGCGATTATGTATATTTGATTTTTGTTACTGTAACTAACAATATTTGTGTTACTGTATTTCATACAGAAAACAGAAAACTGAAAATGTATTCAACTTAAGCTTAAGAGCCATAATACAATTCAGTATGATAAAGGTCTCAAAATACCTTAAAAATGCGCTGACTCCATTTCTAAAATTTAGGAGCCACTTTTTCAGTTAGTAGTAGCTAAGAAAGAACACTGATAATGCTTACCTTTTTTAATAGTTTTTCATTACACAGTTTTTCACATACTAAAGAAACTTCTGAATTTCCTGGTTCAAGTACTGAATTAGCAGTCATCTTTCCTAGATTCCTTAGTAATGCAGTCAGAGGCATTTCTTGCAACAAAGCCTTCCATACCTATTGCAGTAACATACGTAGAAATATCAGGAATTATGGGAAAATAAATCAGTATAACATATCTATATCAATAAATCATAATATAGTCTCTGAGGCTTTCATTTGGGGTGCAGAGTACTTTCAGAATGAAAATCTGTCTAAGTCAAAGGCTTATCAAATAAGCTAACTTGTTTTTTATTAGAAAAAGGAAGTACAGTATATTTTATGAAGGAAATACATAGATGATTATTTTTTAATTAGCAAGGCACTAGATTTTCTGGAGTGAAACTAAGACAAATGCCACTTACATTACATTGGACATCATGATAGGTGTTTTAAACAGACATTAATTTCAAGATGTATTTTAAATAATTTCTCTTTTTAAAAGAATATACAGTTACTCCAAGTTTATCCTTTTAACACCTACAGTAAATTACTCATGTTGAATCACATGCTGTACCATATAATTCACTCACCTCTTTAGACTTTAAGTGATTTGTTAAAAGATGTTCTCTAACTAATCTGTGTTCTTCTATTAGATGAATGACTTCTAGCTCATCTCTTGTGCGCTTCACTTTCTCTACAGCTTCCAGATATTTTAATAATTTTTCAGTCTCCACAGAGAGTGCTTTTTCTTTATACAATTCATGAACTTCTTTCCAGCCCTTTGTAATATATTTGGTCACAATTGCCAGTCCTTTAACAAGACAAAGAATTGAAAAAGCATGCAGGATTACCAAGTAAAAAAAAATAGAACATGTTTCCTCAAAATGCATTATATAATCAACATAACTAGATACACAAGAATTAACACCTTTAATGCTGCTTTCCATGATATAACAATTAAGCACACGGGTTGAATGAATTTTCTTATTCCATTATTACTATTTAAATATGAGACGCTGGAGTAAAAAATCCTTCTGTATCCTGAGGCATTTTATTACAGAGGCTTTTCTTCCTTTTCTTTTTAAAGATACCAGCATTAGAAAGTTTTAGGTCCATAATCTCAGAACAATTCACAAGAGTACAGATCGATCACAATTAATATTATATTAATTATATTCACTTGTCTCTCTTTGCTGTTGAATAAAATATACATATTTACAAACAGCAGAAATAAGAAGTGGACAGGTAGGTAAGTTCTTTTACATTGTGTTTTAATAGATGAGAAGTATTACTGGTCCAAAAAAAAAAAGACAGTAACGTTTTGATTCCTTCCATAATTTCTTCCAATAGAAGAAAGAGAAAACAGCTTTTGATTAGGGGTGAGAAAATCTGGGTTCTAGCCTATACTTTACCAATAAATGGTGATCTTTCTAGGTCTTAGTTTCACCACTTCTGTAAAACAGCAGGGACTGGATTACAAAACTAAAACGTCTATGAGGGAAGGGCATACAAAATAAAGAAAGAAAACCAACACAGTGAGAACAGGCGCCATTACTCATGCCTGTAATCCTAGCACTTTGGGATGCAAGGCATCCTGCAGATCACCTGAGGTCTAGGGTTCGAGATCAGTATGCCCAACATGGTGAAACTCTGTCTCTTCTAAAAATAAGAAAATTAGCTGGGCATCATGGCACATGCCTGTAATACCAGCTACTCAGGAAGCTAAGACAGGAGACTCTCTGAACCCAGGAGGCAGAGGTTGCAGTGGGCCAAGATTGCAGCACTGTACTCCAGCCCGGGTGACAGAGTGAGACTCTGTCTCAAAAAAAAAAAAAAAAAAACCACCATGATGATGCAATAGAGAATTGTTAGGATGTGGTGACTGAAGAGTGTGTGCCGTGACAAGTGCTGTAGCCATGTATTGACTAATTGCTACAAAAAGAAAAAAATTCACTTTCAAGCAAAGCCAGAATACAGGTTTTCATGTTTTCTGATTTTTAAAGTAAAAAATTCATTTTTTTCCCTACAATATCATACAGGCCATATGAAACAAATCTTTTTGCTGATTGAGCCTATGTTATTTTTGAATTCTAATTTAAATAATTTGATGAAAAGTTAACACTAACATGCAGGACCTTCTCAAGTATTGTGACTCTTGCCATGTTCCAGATTTTGGTACAAAATCATGTTAAATGAGTAAATGTTTCATGTAAGTATATCTTCTATTTTGCTTTTCCAGTGAAAATAAAAGTTCCTTAAAGCAGGTCTGCCCTACCCAGTTCTGTAATTGTGCTGGCCAATTGTTGAGATGGGTCATGGAAGTGTGAAGCAAGAACTAGACTAAGAGAAAGACCGCCTGTTACTAGTTACATGCAGGACCTTCTGAAGTATTGTGACTCTTGCTATGTTCCAGATTTTGGTACAAAATCATTTAAAAATACCATACCTGATTACTTAAAACACATTTTGACTTATTTTGTCTGTTATAAATACATATTATAGTTTAGGCATTAAAATATTATTAATTCTGTAGCTTAGAGTTTTTCCAAATTTTTAAACTTTGAAACGCTAGGGATTCTCTATGTCCAACCTGATACTGCTATTACTAACATGGTTTCAATGATGAGTTCTGCCCTCAACAACTTCAAATTGAAGAATCCTATGTGTGGAAGTAAGTTTACGGGACATCTACCAATTCCTCATTATATAGACCAAGAAAACAAAGCACAGGAAATTATTTTCACAAGTTCAGAAACTAATTGGTCCAATTAGAACTAGTAACAGGCGGTCTTTCTCTTAGTCTAGTTCTCGCTTCACATTTCCATGACCCATCTCAACAAAGAAATAAAGCTGGATGCCTACGTTGATCAAATGTTTGGATCAAAAATTTAAACGTAGAAAATAATGTTTCTTAACCAAGAAAATGTTAGGAAAAAACCATAGGTACATATTTTAGGTCAGAAAAGGCCTTTCTAATCCTAACACAATACATAAAACTATGAAGACGTGGATACGTTTGATTACATTAAAATTCCAAACTTTAGTGTGCCAGAAACGTCCCCCCATCAAAAAAAATGACAAAGAAAAAAAAAAACAGAAGGAAAAATGCATGTAATATATATAAATAATACATTATTAAATCCTGTAATATGAACTCCAAGTTCTTAGAACAGTGTCTATCCACAGTAGTGCTCAATAAATATTTGCTGAGGGCCAGGCATGGCAGTTCACACCTGTAGTCCAAGCACTTTGGAAGGCTGAAGCGGGCGGATTACCTGAATCAGGAGTTTGAGATTAGCCTGACCAACATGGTGACACTCTGTGTCTACTAAAAATACAAAAATTAGCTGGGTGTGGTGGTAGATGACTATAATCCCAGCTAGTTGGGAAGCTGAGGCAGGAAAACTACTTGAGCCCAGGACGTGAAGGTTGCAGTGAGCCTAGATTGTGCCATTGCACTCCAGTCTGGGCAATGAAAGCAAAACTCCATCTCAAAATAAACAAATAAAATAAGTAAATATCTGTTGAATTAATAGTGACCACAATCAATAGTTAAAAAGACAGTAACTAAGTGGATAAAAGGCTATGATACAATAGTATAAACTATTTTACATATATGCATATATGTATATTATATATATGTGTATATATACAAAATCAGCACATGAAAAGATGAGCTTCTGTCCACAAATGTAAATTCAAAGAACAAGATAGAATCCTTCTCCATTCTATTGGAAGAGATTAAAAAATAATGACAACAAGCCGGGCGCGGTGGCTCAAGGCTGTAATCCCAGCACTTTGGGAGGCCGAGGCGGGTGGATCACGAGGTCAAGAGATCGAGACCATCCTGGTCAACATGGTAAAACCCCGTCTCTACTAAAAATACAAAAAATTAGCTGGGCATGGTGGCACGTGCCTGTATAATCCCAGCTACTCAGGAGGCTGAGGCAGGAGAATTGCCTGAACCCAGGAGGCGGAGGTTGCGGTGAGCCGAGATCGTGCCATTGCACTCCAGCCTGGGTAACAAGAGCGAAACTCCGTCTCAAAAAAAAAAAAATAATAATAATGACAACAGCCAGTGTTCAAATATGGGTACACTGATCCCTTTCACATACTGTTTGTGGATTTAACCATTATGAAAGTATATACTCTATGCAAGTGTTTTCATTGTAGTATTTTTTTAACAGTATAAGAAACTAGAAACAACTGTTGTCAAATAGAGACTAGCTAAATATAGTCATACAACAGTATATATGCAACTACTTCTACTGATCTGAAAAAAATAGCAATAATATACTTTTTACTGAAACACAGAAGGCATATAACAAAATTTAGTGAAACATAGTAATACATGTTTAGGAAAAATCCGGAGTAAATTACAACATATCAAATACAGCAAGGGTCCTCAACTCCCAGGCTATGTACCAATTACCTGCTGGGCCGTACAGCAGGAGGTGAGAAGCAGGTGAGTGAGCTCCATGTCCTGTCAGATCAGTGCCTGGCCATTAGAGTCTCAGGAGCGGGAATACTACTGTAAACTGTACATGTGAGGGATCTAGGTGGCGTTCTTAAGTGAACCTAATGCCTGAGGTGGAACAGTTTCATTCTGAAACCATCCTGCCCTCCCCACTGTTTGTCGAAAAATTTTCTTCCATAAAACCAGTCCCTGGTACCAAAAAGACTGGGGACTGCTGATATGTGGTGATTTCTTTTGAAGGGTAGGACTGCGTCATATGTTTCTGTATCATTCAACTATTTTAAAACATGTAATCTAATAAAAAAATCAAAATAAAATGCTTGTACATATAAATATTTGCAATTTATTGTTTATATTTCATTTGAAAAATTCTACTTGTAGTCAAAAAATGTTAAGTTAAAAATTACTGAAGAGATTCTGTGTATAAAGATATATGTGGAAGAAGAAAAACAGAACCAACAGTGTACGTCTATTACATTAGGTGCTAGGAAATTTAGTCACAATAATTGTAAGCTTATTCTCCTTACCCTCCTTTTAACAGATAAAGGTACAGAAACTCAGGTTAAATTATTTGGCTTCAGGCTACAGAACTGAAATGTGAATCCACCCTTCTGAGTAGATGTCTTTTCAAGTTTCAATTCCGGTGCCAAAAAAAGAAGTCAAATTTTGGACATGTTGATTTTTGTGGAAGTTCACACTTTAATCTTACT
Organism: Saguinus oedipus; assembly: GCA_031835075.1. Taxonomy (NCBI): domain Eukaryota; kingdom Metazoa; phylum Chordata; class Mammalia; order Primates; family Cebidae; genus Saguinus; species Saguinus oedipus. Next base: position 18,960,468 of record CM063190.1, read on the forward strand.
TCTGCCCAAGAATTTTTCTTATTTCTCTCCTTAAAAGGATTAGTAATTACTATGGATCCACGCAACTCCTCAAAAGTCTCTATCCATAGATATAGAAAAACTGCCCCAAGTTACTATATCCTCTGACTAACTGCCTGAAGATAATTAACTTCCTGAATTATTAAGTTCAGCACTATCAGGTAACTGATACAGTGTATGTTTAGGTTCCATAGAAAATACATCCTTGGAAGACAAGATGGGGAGGGAAAAAAATAATGGGCTAGAGTGGTGGGTACAGCATGGCTGTCTGCCACTTACTGACAAGGAGCTGTTTTGCCTATTCCAACTTTTCATCTTGCTCATCCTGCTTACACAGTCCATAATCACCTGGGTGAGCATTCCAGTTAGGACACTGGCATTTTACGATTCAGAATATTAACCTACAAAACTGTCATTTGATTCTTGATTATTAATGTCTGGATGGCCTGTGGTAGGTGTGTAATTCCAGGAAGGTACCAGACATATTTGAATGAATGTATGTTTTGAGAATGAAAGGCAAAATATTACATGCTTGTCTTATATTAAATAAAAATGTGCTATTCATTGGATATCCCTTACCCACCCCTCTTCCCAATGATCTTATGCTTACCTTCACTGGAAGGTTTAAGATGTGACAATCTTAACAGATCTTTGTGAGACCAGCCATTTCTCTGTTTATATTTTGTAACTGCCAGAGCAAGGGCCATGCCACCTTTCTCATTGTACCAGTCCGCTATAGCCTTCCGGAGGGCACGTCCCCACATGCCACATTTCATGCTTTCCTTCAGATCTTTCTTAAACTGGATAAAAGTAAAGAGATGGGTAGGAATGCGACAAACTTCAGAAACAGCTTTAAATGCTGCTTGTTTTGTGCTTATGTCAGAGCACTGGGAACAAATGGCAAGTGCGAAGAGCATAGGCTCTTGTTTTGTGGTTCTGCCTTCTTGACTAAATGACTTTATTTCTTGTATCACTTCACATCCTCTGCCATCTTCAATCAATCTAATTAAAGCTTCAGCATTTTCAAGGCCCAACTTCTGTTCTTTGATATAGTAAGTCCCACCTTCAGAACCAAAACATAAGAACCGGTGTAGACGATTCATGTCAGTGACTTGCCATACGTATCCATCCTGAGAATTGGCTATCTGCTTCTCATTCAGTGGCTGCATTTGGTTTACAGATTCTTCCATTTTTCCTGTCTTTTAGGAAACCTATCAAAAAGGCAAAATGTTATTACAACTAGATGGGCACAATAAAATTACAAAAGGAAATTAAACATAGGTTTATTGAAATGTTATTAATTTAAAAACATCTTTTAAGTTCAATAGTTTTCCCTTACTACAAAATCAATATAAATGTCCTGAAGAAAAATCAGGAAAGGCAGAAAATGAAACAAAAAAACATATTTGAGTATTTTGAAATGACTACTGGTAATCTTAAGTTTTTAAAGTGTTTTTGTTTTGCATTCATATTTTTATAATCTAAAGAAACTAAAAGTCCTTCACAGCAAACAAACTAGATTATAGCCACTGTGGTGTGATAATCAGAAGCAAACGAGTCACATTTTTGAGACACACTGTGCTGCTTCAGAGATTTAGCAGGTAGGTCAGCATGGCCTCTTGAGGCCCACACAGAGAATTAAAGGGAGGGCAGCAACAGTAGCTGAAAGATCATATTCCCAGAAGAACTTTGTTAACATTTTTTGGCTGCCTATCTAACATTCATTCTTCCCCATTCTCTCTTCTTTTCTTGGCCTCATGTCCTTCAAAGGAGGCTAGGCCCTTCCCTAGCCCCAAGGGATGGATCTTTATTGTTCTAAGCCAGTGGTTCACAAACTCAGTGTACATCAAAATTACTTGAAATACTAATTGAAACACAGATTGGTGGGTCAGCACCCTCTCAAGCACTGCCTAGTGTTTCTTTCATAATTCAGTTTGCAGTGAGGGCTAAGCGTGTATACTTATCACAAGTTCCCGGGTGATGCTGCTGCTGCTGGACCCACACTGCCCAGTGTTTCTTTCATAATTCAGCTTGCAGTGAGGGCTAAGTGTGTATACTTATCACAAATTCCCGGGTGATGCTGCTGCTGCTGGACCCAGGCCCAATAATCATGATGCTCTCCTTACCACATGACTGGTATAGGCAGTTGGGCATGTGTTATCACTCTGGCCAGTATGACACGAAAAATCAGCTGAGAACACTTTTGAGGTTTTCTTCATTCTTCAAAGTGGGCCAAGGCTCTTAAAAAGAAATGTTCCCTTTTCTGCCTTCTGACATTTTCATTTGCAAGTGATGCCTGGAGTGTTAACAACCATCTTGAGACTTTGAGAGAAGCCAGTTTAAGAGGGCACACCAATAAATAAAGACGGCAGAACGAAAAAAAAAAAAAAACAGAAAGAGCCTGGGTCCTTAATATCACTGAGTTACCTGAAACTGCCCTGCTTATAAATTTATTATGTCATAAATGTATCCTTATTGTTTAAACCATTTTTAGGTTTACTGTTTTATGTAATCTGTAACTACCCTCTCTCTACTGCTTCCATTTTCTGTAAAACTCCTAGAACAAGCTGTCTGCAAATAATATCCCTCTTTATCCTTCTAATGGAGGAACCACAACTGTCACTTCTTCACCAGTCCACCTCTGTTCTTACTACAGTATCGCTGTTTATTGAGGTCCTTCAATCTGTCATGTTATTTCGGTGTACTGGGCTTCTGTCCATGGCAAACAAAACAGCACAACAAAAACTTCAACCAGCATTTACTGAATACATACTATGTATAAGATATGAAGATAATTTCTCCACCATTAAAGAGACTAAAAAAAAATTTGTTCTCCTGCTCTCAGGGAAATCACATTCATCTGCAGAGACAGAATCACAATGCAAGCTGTAATGAAGTGCTGTAGTAGAAAAGTATTATGAGTGAGCAAGGGAGTATAAAATAACCATTGTCTCAACAATCTAGAAAGATTTGTGCAGAGAAGGTGAACTGTGATTAAGTGCTGTAGTAGAAAAGTGAGTGAGCAAGGGAGTAAATAATACTGTCTAAATAATCCAGAAAGATTTGAGCAGAGAAGGCCAACAATAAAACTGATAAATTTAGGGAAGGCACTCCAGGAAGAGGTTTCTGAAATCCTGGTCTGTCTTTATATTCTAGAAAAGAAATTGTCTAAGCATCCTGCAGAGCCATAAAGACATGTTGACAGACATGGTCATAATTTAAAGAGGAACACAAGGTAAAATAGGTTTTTTTTTTTTAAGATCATCCTTATTTGAGCATATTTATATATTGTGAAGGAGACTAAGGATGGAATCTTGGTGAATATTAACAAGTAAGAGCTAAGGAAAGAAGAGCCTTTTAAAGAGAGATGGAAAAGGAGGTGCACAGAGTTGAAGGAAACCGAGAATACGGTATAGAATATTTATAGAATATAAACAGAGAATATAGTATCATGGACCACAAGAAAGAGAACTTCAAGAAGTGAGTGGTTGGTAATGTCAAATGGTCAGAGGACAAGTAAATAAAGGGCTAGAAAATGACCACTGGATTTAGCAAATAGGAGTGACTAGTGAGAGCAACTGGAGTAGGGTGGTACAAGAAGTAGCTTGATTACAGTGAGATCAGGAGGATGTGCAGTGAGGAAGAAACTTCACAGCTAGACTACTCTTTTGTAGACACATACTTAAAAACTATGAAGGAAAGTAAGAGAGAGGATGGGACATAGAGGAAAAATCTTTTTACCTTTTTCAATGGGAAGATGCTAAGGTTGAATGATTCAATTTGGAGAGTTGAAGATACAGAAGAGAAGGGGGATAATTGAAGGAATTAGATTCCTGAAAGAAATAAGACATAATGAGCTTAGAGCATCCAGGTTGAGGCTGGCCTACTGACAGCAAAAGATGTATTTCCTTTATCTTTTAAGGGTAAAGAATATAGGTAAAGATAGATCTGAGGGAGTGAGGGATAAGGAAATTGAAGACATTCCCCTCTGACAGATGTAGAATGCCAAATGGTTAAATAGAGAAATTTGGTAGATGGGGAGGAATGAAAGACTGGGTCTCAGAGAGGGGAACACATAGTGGTGTAGGGGCATAAGTACATGGGAGAATGGAGAGCCTCACATTTTGAATGTGACTGAGGGGGACAGTGATCTGAACTGTGCTAGGAATATTAGTGTCAATATTCCAAATAAGACTCTATATTAGTTGTTAGAAACAAATTAATACTTAACGAATACAGCATAGGCTGAAACTCCTGGACGTCTCTTCTCCTATTTATTATTATCCTCTTTTTAATTTGGCTTTTATCTTTACCTTTCAATCCAAAACACTTTAAGACTAACATGCTTCTCAAAGACTGACACCTTAATTGTGAATTCCAGTAGAAAATGTTATCTTTTTCTGCACATTACAAAGACCTTGCTAGTCTCTCCCTTAGGTTTCATAAAAACAGTCTCTGGTGGCACTCCAACTTATCTACTTCTGCTTATTAGTTGTATTTGTTAGATGAGTAATATTAAAATGACATCTAATGTCAGATAATTCCACTATACCGCCTTTCCTGCACTGAGGCACAGCTGGTGGGATTTAAAAGGTCCCAAATTAAACCTCAAAATTGCCTGTCCCCTCAAATTCTTTTCCTTGCATTATTCATTGTGACCACATGCAGCTGCATTATTGGTTCCCTTGAGAGGAGAAACCAAGTCTTATCATTTTTTCTCTTTTGCATTGCTTTTATGTAATTAGTAATACATACTTAAAGCCAAGTATCATTAAAGTTGACTTTCTGAACCATTTGCCAAAGAATTACACGTAACTGGTTTCTCTTTCCCATAGTATGTTTATTTTGAAAATAAAAGCCTCAATATGTGTAATGCAAAATATAATATAAGTCTTTAAGGTAAATTCTGTAATCAGAATAAAAAAATAAATGTACTAGGCCGGGCACGGTGGCTCAAGCCTGTAATCCCAGCACTTTGGGAGGCCGAGGTGGGTGGATCACGAGGTCAAGAGATCGAGACCATCCTGGTCAACATGGTGAAACCCCGTCTCTATTAAAAATACAAAAATTTAGCTGGGCATGGTGGCGTGTGCCTGTAATCCCAGCTACTCAGGAGGCTGAGGCAGGAGAATTGCCTGAACCCAGGAGGCGGAGGTTGCGGTGAGCCGAGATCGCGCCATTGCACTCCAGCCTGGGTAACAAGAGCGAAACTCTGTCTCAAAACAAAACAAAACAAAAAATAATAAAAAAATGTACTATACTATATGTAGGTAGTGAAAATATAATGAAGAAAAATAAAGTACTAAAGAAAAGTAATGAATACTGGGTAAAAATGTCATCTAAGAATAATATTTCTGTTTTTCTAATATATTTAATATTAGGTATTCAAGTACTTTTCTAGAGCAAGCAGGAAAATGAACTTTTAAATCTATGAAGGCTGGCTCAGAGGTAATCTACAAGTGTAATCCTTATAATCCCTATTACAAGAAATAAAGTTACTTATTCATGGACTCTTCCTTTTGTATATTATGATATAAATAACAACCCTGAGGACATACCCTTTCAGTGTTTCTGCAGCAGAAACTGCTTAGCTTTTCCTGTGCTTCTGTGACTGTACTTTCCAGAGTACAACACAAAACAGTTGAACAGATAACATTATTAGCAGCCAGGGCACCTTTCCACTGGAATAAATTTACCAGGGTCATATCCATATTTTAAAAATGAAAGATGAAAAACAGAATGGTAACAAGTCCCAAGCTACTCTCCTTCTTGTCACTGAGTGTGATATACAAATACACTTAAAATTTGGCTAAGTGATGTGATACTGTGGCATCTTATAAGAAAGAGGATCTGGTCTTTGTACATAGTTCCCAGTAGAAAGTTTCAAAAAGCTGTGGAATTTCCTGAGAAACAGGAGTGTCTGTGTTACGTTAATGAAGTGACATAGGCCCCTAGGTAGCTTCAGGATGGGGGCTAGTCACTAGAAAGAACAACCATAGGTTTAGAGGAATAAACTGGTCAGGACAGTTTTCTAGGAAAAGAGGAAGACTTGAGTTTCAGTTCAGTCATGGAGCTAACGATTTAATCAGTGATGCCCATGTAATGAAACCTCATAAAAACTGTTCATCAATGTTCAGTGGAGCATCCTTGGTGAACAAACGCTCATGTGCTGGGAAGGTGATATGCCCACATTTCACAAGGATGGCATGAAGTTCAGCAAATTTCCCTTGCCCCGGACCTTGCCATATGTGTCTACTTTCTGTTTGGCTGTTCCTAAGTTCTGTCACTTATAATAAAACTGTAATTCCAAGTAGAGCACTTTCAGTGAGTTATGTGAGTCAATGTAGTGAATTATCAGCCTCGAGGGGATAATGGAAAGTCCTGACTTTGTAGCTTGCAAGGTAGAAGTGTGAGTAGCCTGGGGACCCCACCTGCAGCTGGTGTCCAAATTAATGGCATTCTTAGTGGGGACCTTGCCTTTTAATTTATGGGATCTGATGACAACCCTGGGTAGTGTCAGAACTAAACAGAAGTGGAGGACACCCACCTGGTGCTACAGAATTAGTGTTGGAACACAGACACCAAAGGCAAAAGTGACCAAAAAAAAAAAAAAAAAAAAAAAAGATTAACTGCACTTTTCAAAATTTGAAACTTCTGTTTCCAAGGACACCATCAAGAAAGTGAAATGACAACGCAAGAACAGAGAAAATATTTGGAAATCATACGTATGATAAGGGACTTGTATCTAGACTATATTAAGAACACTTAGAACTTAATAATAAAGTGATAAATAACCCAAGTAAAAATAGCCAAAAGATGTGAACAAATATTACTCCAAAGAAATACAAATGGGCAAGAATCTGAAAAGGTGTTTTCCAAAGATTATCAAACAGCCAGTAAGCAAATAAAAAGATGATGAACATCATTAGTCATCAGAGAAATGCAAATCAAAACCACAAGATACCACTTCACATCCACTAGGATGGCTATAATCAAAACAATAATATTCAGTGTTGGTGAGGATTTAGAGAAATTGAAATGCTCATATACTGCTGGTGGGAATGTAAAATAATACAGCCACCTTGGAAAATAGTCTGGCAGTTTCTCAAAAGGTTAAATACACTTAGCATACGACCCAGGAATTCCACCACACGCCTAAGAAAAATGAATACACGTATCTATACCAAAAGTTGTACACAGATGTTTTTATCAACATTCAAAAAGTAGAAGCAACATCAGTCAAGAAGTAGAAGCAATCCAAATGGCCATCAACTGATAAAGGGATGAAAAAATATGGTATATTCATGCAATGGACTATTATTAGACAACAAAAAGGGATGAAGTACTGATACAAGACACAATGTAAACAAACCTCAAAAAGTGAAACCCCAAACCCCAAGTGAAAGAAACCAGTCACAAATGGCCACATACTATGTTACAATTCCATTTACATGAATTTTTCAGAGTAGGTAAATTCATAGAAATAAAAAGTACATTAGTCTAAGGTTGTCAGAGGTTATGGGGAGGGAAGACTGTGAAGTGACTGCTAATGGGTAGGGGATTTCTACTGGGTGATGAAAATGTTCTGAAATTAGTGGTGATGATTGCACAACTCTGAATATACTAGAAACCAATGCGCTGGATACTTTAAAATAGTAAACATCATGAAATGTGATTTATATTCTAAAGATCTATTATTGAAAATATAAAAATAAACTGGCTAGGTAAAATATATTTGGAAAATTATTTAAATAACTTAAAATAACTCTGCTATTATCTATATCAGAATGGAGAACACCAATAGAATTGATTACATGAAAACAGTATTTAGCCCTATCATTTTTGTATTTGACTTTCAAAAGCAACTTGAGATACACACAGACACATATAGCAACTTAATTTCTTCTTTCTCCAACTGCCATCATCTCCCAACTCAAAGCATAAGCTCCATTATTAGTGGTTTAGAAGGCAATTGGGCAGTGAGTGAGGTCGGAACCTGGTCATCAGTTAATCCATTCCTGGATAATCAAGTGTTGTAAATCCAGATTAACAACAAAAAAGTACAGTTAATTCTTTATATGGGCCTGATATATCTATCTAGTGCTCTTAAAGCACATCATACAACTAATGTTGTATTAAATCTGTATAAATTAAATTATTGAGAAGTTAAATATTACAGTACTGTAATATTAAAAGCATGGTCACATTTTAAATTGCTTGTATTTTATACATTGCCCATTTCTCTACTTTTAAAATTTATTTAGACTGCAAAACGAGGAAATGCTAATAACACACATTATACAATCGCACTTCTTTTCGTTTCCCAATCATCAGAATTTACAACATGTACAGTATTTTTTTTCAGTACTAATATGTTATTTCCAAGGAATCTTATTTTTTCTTGAATTTACACATCTCAATATCTTTCCAAAGTCTCTTGATAATTTATTTGAAAATGCTACCTTTCATCCCAAGAAGTCACACATTTGCAGTTTATTCCTTTTTAAATGAAGTCAAAGCTGACGTATCTATGCAAGAGTACAAGACAAATGTAAACAGCCAATACTACAAAAATGGGCCCATGATACAGGTACATGATCAGATACATCCACTGATCAATGTGATGCCATAAAAACGGATGAGGAAGGACTGTGGAAAAAATTACAGCATGCTAGTCTGAGGGGAGCTGCAGATGGTTGCCATGTGGTATGAAACTAGTAGTACCAGATCTCATTCTTTTCAAAGATCCAGAAATCCGGCTTTTTATGTGAACTCTCAAGATTAAACGTTAACATAATTAATTTTTACCCCCTTCTCTGCTTGCTTCTATATTGTTACAAAGGCTAAATTTTCAGTTTGGTCTTTCGACAATAGGTATCACGTTAACTAAGTTGGGTATCAAATAAATTTTAGTTTTGATATATTCATTTTGCACAAAAACATTTTCAAGTTCATAGCAATACTGCAGATTAAAAAAATACCACAAATCACTTCGGGCTCTGATGCCATTCTGAATTTTTGTGCCTTTTAAACCTTTCCAATTAAGTATCTCAAGGGAACACACTGAAGGGCAGAGTTTCCTGAGATAAACTTCAAGAAACTTACAATTTTTCTTTAAACCAACACTTCATACAAATTTTGGCTTCTACCCCGTAACTGCTCATGTTTGTTTTAATACAAAAGCTGCTGTGTTGCTTCCCTCAAGACAATTAGGCATGTTTATTTCGTGGCTTCACATAATCCGTAGCACAAGGCTCCCTACCTCCAGGGCACAGGTCACCTGTTTGAGAAGGAACAAGTCAGTTTTATCCACTAAAACATTCTTTTTCTCTTCTGGAAGCCAAAGGTCTTTCTTGGGATATGTAGCTTTTAAGAAGTAAATATACTCTTAAAGGCTTCAATGTTAAGACTATAGTATTCTGTAAGAGCCTGTGGAATGAGGGCGATTTAGTAAATACAGCCATATTTGGTTCAACTCATTATCCAGTTTCAGAACCATTCCAAATGTTTTTAGATTAACACACGACATCTGCTTTCAACCTCGTTTTCCCCTGACGCGGCGCGTCCCTTCCACCCGTCTAGCATCCCCACGGACTGTAGGACAGACCTTTCTCCCCTGCCTCGTTATTCCCTCTGTGATGAAACCGCCTTGTCTTCCCACAAAGATCCTGCTTCCAAACCCAGATCCCGGGCGACGCCTCTCAGCGCAAAAGCCGCGGGAGAAGGAGGAGAAAGAGGAGGAGTAACGCAGGCCCTCGCGACGCCAGCCTGTGGGGAGCGCTGCCGAACGGCGGGAGCGGTCCCGGCTTCGGAAAGGGCCCACCCTCAGGAACGGTCCGGCCGGGCCTACCAGGATATCCCCACCCGATGCTGGTTCCGTTACCGAGGCGGGCAGGCGCGGAAGCGGGGCGGGGGAGAGCGAGGGTTTCGCGGCGTCTGCCCAGCCTCTCAGCCCCTGGGCTGCCGGCTGAGAGACATGGAGGACTGGTCAGACCGTGCGCGTCCCTGGGGCCGCTGAGACCGCACAAAAGGCTCCCGGCCGGCCTCCCGCAGTGTCCTCACCTGTGCCTGGCAGCCGACCCCTCTGGACCTGCAGCGCCGTCAGGAGAAGCCCTGCGCAGCGCTGGGAATCAACAAGAGACAACAGCCTGATGGGCAGCGACAGCGACAGCGATAGCTCCACTGCCGCTGGGGCTTCCAGGTTAGGTTCCCGGGAAAGAGCCCCGCCCCTCTTCTTCTGCCCCGCCCCCGCCCCAGAGGGGCGAGGATCCCGGATGTTACCTCCTTCGGCGCTCTGGATCCCCGCCCTTTCTTCTCAGGCCCTAGCACTTCCGAATCCGCTACGGGTCCTGCAAGGCCTGGGAAGAGTTTCGATGTCTCTAGGGTGGCTAGAGCGTCCTCCCGCGCTGCGCCGCGCTGCAGGTGACGGCGCCCGGAGGCTGTCGGGAAGTAGGCGGGGTGACGTGGGGTTGACGAGCTCGGCGGCGGGTTTGCTGAGCTCTGTGGCCGGCGGCAGCTGGTGCGGGGGGCGGCCGAGAGCGAGAGGTGGATCGGGGCGGTGTGTGGCCGGGGCCATGACGGGCAATGCCGGGGAGTGGTGCCTCATGGAAAGCGACCCCGGGGTCTTCACCGAGCTCATTAAAGGATTCGGTGAGAACCAAGGGGACCGTCCTGGGTCTGGGGTCACGGGAGGAGGCCCACGCTGGGCATGGAGTGGTTCCCTGCGGCCACCGCCGCCCCGCATCTGAAGAGGGTGACTTCAGGAACCTGGAGTCGGGGTAGGGGAGCCCTCAGCTCGAGGCAGTCGCGTTTCCACAGTAATTTGAAGAGCCACACCACGAGGGCAAGGATTGTGTCTGTCTTTGCCCGCGGTATTCTTAGGACTTGGCACCCAGGTCCTGTAATTGACTGGGTTGCCCTCTCTCCAAGCCCCTAAGCACATGTTGTCCTTCCCACTGCCCCTTCTGCGGCGCGCACCTTCTCCTGGGCTGCTGTGGCCGGGTGCGTTGCTCAGGCCGTCGGTCCTGCAGAAGCCACCCTAGGTGTGCCTTCTCAAGGATGGGTGTCTGCGGCCCACGCCGCCCAGGAACTCGAGATTCTGGTTCCTGAAAGCAGAACGCCCTGATGTGCGAATAGGTCTTCGGGACGTCCACACACGCGACCGCGTGGTTCAGAAAGGCAACTTCACTGGTTCCGATCTTTTCTGGCTTCCGGTGAAGTGAGTTTTCCTGAGCTAGTGTTCTAGAATAGACGCCACATGCTTTCCTCACAGTTTCTCCCTGGCTGTATTTAGTGCCTTCTGTCCTAAATCAACACATTTGACTTTTCATCCTTCCCTATTTTGTTCCCAGTCTTTTCAGTGTACGTTTTTGCTTTTTTGTTTGTTTGTTTTGTTTTTGAGACGGAGCCTCATTCTGTCGCCCAGGCTGAAGTGCAGTGGTGCGATCTCGGCTGACTGCAACCTCCGCCTCCCGGGTTTAAGCGATTCTCCCGCCTGAGCCTCCCCAGTAGCTGAGATTACAGGCGCCCACCACCACGCCCGGCTAATTTTTGTATTTTTAGTAGAGACAGGGTTTCACCATGTTGGCCAGGATGGTCTCGATCTTCTGACCTCGTGATCTGCCTGCCTCGGCCTCCCAAAGTATTGGGATCATAGGCTCACGTGAGCCACTTGTCTGGCCGCACAGTACGTTTTTATCTGTACATTTCCCAAGGATTATTGATTCTACGATGTTAAAACTTGTACGCAGGATGACAAACGTTGATGTAGATATTACCTATTGTACATAGCTTAATATTTGGAATGTCATTTATCAAGCATGTGTTGTTCATCTATGTCTCAGGCACAGTGGTAAGGATTGGGAAATTTTCATATGAATAAACCATAACTGCTGTTTCGAAGAATAGACAAACTACAATATGGTGTGTTAATTGCCATGTTCGAGTATGTACAAAATGTTGTAAGTACACAGGTCATGGAGGAGCCCAGGCAGAAGGAAAAGCATAAACAGTAGTGATGGGCTTAGCGAACAGCTGGCAAAGTGACTCGAACATAATGTAACAGACTGGAGGAATGTTTATTTGGATCTGAAGCTAAAAAGATAAACTGAGGCCAGATTGTATGCCATGTATAGTTTGAATTGCCCTGTAGTCACTGGGGATTTAGCTATCAAATATATTTTAATGCTGAAATGACCTTACTTTCATAATTAAGATTTGCTGTGCTTGTAGTGTGCAGGGCAGATTGGAATACAGTAAGAGAAGCTAGGCATCTCTTAAAATGGTTGGAATCTGAGATGATTGGCTAAACTAGTGTATTTAAAGCAACAGTTGCATGTGGAAATATCTGCTCTTCATTCCTTTGGGAGCAGAAATACATCCATAACATGCTAAATTAAAAAAGGAGTTATCAGGGCTGCCAACCTTACAGTAGAGGTTGAGTGGTAGTATATTACTCCTACACACGTTAAGAGAAAAAAAAATGGAAAGCTGACTAGACTGGGAAAAAAGAGGCAAAAATTATTTCATAGTTTCTAGCCTGCGTGACTCATAGAACACAATTACAGCTGAAGAGCAGGCTTGAGGGACAAGAAAATGGATTCAGATTTGGATGGACACTGAGTTTGAGATGTCTGCAGATTTAGCCATACCTTCAAAACCTTAACAATATGTTAAAGTTAACTTTCAGAAATGTACTAGGTAAGTTTGTTTACTGCTTCAATTTCATATATGCAGAAAACTTGGAATTAGAAATCATGTATGAAGGAATGATAGACAAATTCATCTTCTGTACATGCACATATGAAAAAGCAATAGCTGTTAATAAATTGGCTTCATTAGCAGAAGAACTTGCAAAAAGTTAAATGATGATAGTTTTATGTCATCAGATGTTTCAAAGAGTCAATCAGTTCATTCTAATTATTTCCATAATTTTCATTTTTTTCACCAAATTTATAGAATAAAAACGCTTTTGGCAGTTGATTCAAAAGTGAAATATCTGAAAGTCAAAAGTGAATTAATGACAGTATTGTGAATGCTGTCATTAATTCATTTCAAAAGTTCCATTGTTTAAAGTGAAATTAATTGTGAATACAGTAAGTATGTAAGTACAAATTTTGATGGAATGTAATACATTAAGAAACTGGTGGAGTGGAACTGTACTCTTAATTGGTATGGTCCATACATAATACATATAAGTGCCAAAACACACTGTGCTGGTCTGTTAATAAAAACAAGCTATAAACATTTGCTTGCAGCCAAGATAGAGTAATGGGAACTGGATTCATTTTTCTTGCAACAAACCAATAACCCCAGCTTTCATTTTATTACAAGAAACTAGAAAACGAGAGCACACTAAACCTAAAGTAAGCAGGTGACAGCAAGTCATAAAGATCAGAGTCGAAATTAGTGGAACAAAAAAGAGAAAAAAATGGTGAAAATAAATGAAACTAAGAGCTGTTTCTTTCGGAAGATCAATAGAATCACTCTAGCAAGACTGATCAGAAAAAAAAGAGATGTTCCTTTATTTCAGTATAGGAATAAGAGAGGTGACATCACTAAAGATTCTACAGATGTTACAAAGATAATAATATAGACAACTTTATGGCAATACATTTGACAATTTAGAATGAAGTCTACAAATTTCTTTAAAGACACAAATTACCAAAGCTCACTTAAGAAATAGATAACCAGTATATGCCCTGTATTTATTAAAGAAATGGAAATTGTAGTTTAAATTTTTCCTGCAAAGAAATTCTCACCAAGGTGACCTCACTGGTAAATTTTATCAATTATACAATATTATAAATAGTACCAATTCTATACAAACTCTTCCAAAATAATTGGAGAGGAAATAATGCTTCTCAATTCATTCTCTGAGGACCAGCGTTATCCTGACACCAAAACTAGACAAAGATATTACCAGAAAAAATTACAGACCGATATCCATCATTAACTTAAATGTACAAATTTTAAACCATTTTAGCAAATTGAATTTAATACTTCATTAAGAGAACAATACATCATGACTAAGTGGAATTTATCCCAGGAATTTAGGATTGGTTTAATGTTCAAAAATCAGTGTAATGCACCATATTAATAAGCCAAAAACCAACAAAAAAAAAAAACCATGATCATATCGATAGATGGAAAAGGCATTTAACAAAAATCTAACATCTATTAAGAATTACAAAGTGTTAGATTTTCTGCTTCCCAGCAAATAAGTTGGCTTGACAGTTTTATAGATGTTACAGACAACTTGTAGTTTAGAGATAAGAGTTGTATTACTCAGCATAGTAGGCAGCAGGAGATTCATTTTCACATTGGTTCCCTTTTCCTCTGAGTTCATGAGGATAGAGGTGGACCCTGGTGGATGCTGCACACATAGTAGGCTGTGTTAAAGCTGAGGAACTCTGAGCCAGAGAATTAATGTTACAATGGGGCTGCTAGCAAACCTCAACTTTTGCCTTTAAGGACACATTATTATCTTGGACAGCAAATCAGTCTTCCCTCTGCCTTGGAGAAAGGCACTATTTCTGTCTTCCAAGTCTGTTTACTATATGAACATCCTTGAAAAGATGGTCCAGAGCAAAGCTGGTAATTCCTTGCAGAAGATGTACAGAAACAAGAGAAACCTATTGAGAAAATTCTTCCAACAATATTCACTCTTCCTTTCTACACTAAATAGCCATTCCCTCAGCCATTCTGCTCAATATGATCTGACCAACAGGGTTGGTATTTGTCTATTTATAGTGTTTACAGTAAAAAAACAGATAGCTTTCTTGGATTTTTGTATTGACATTTCCTCTTGGCTCGAAGGATTAATCCAGGGACGGCAGGGTATATTTAGAGACTCCACCTTGTTATGTAAGGAGGAAGAGTAATTCCGTCATCTGTGACAGCTCTGACCCATGGGTTAGGGCAGATTTGAATGACCTGGGTCCAACGTGGTGTTTCCTTAAGATGAAGGTCTATTATGACTGCTCCTAAGGTACATTGCACCTTGTTTTGAAGAGAGAGGGATAATGCCTGGCTTTCACACAAATCTTGGGATGCACATGGTGCCCCTGGAAGCAAGTGTTGCTTACAGTTGTTACAGCCCCCAAAATGAGACCAACTAAGTTTAGGGGTACAAGGTAATAGTGCCTGTGATTTAGGGCTCCCACTTGAAATAATTGGGTCTAGTTCTTGTTTGAGGAGAGACTACCTGAGGGCTGTCAATCCAGTTTTTCCTATTTGGTCACATCATTAGCTAAAGAATTTATCTACCATGGAATGACTGAGAGTGGGGTTGTGAAAGACATTTGGGAGTTTTTTGCAGGGTGCAGAAGCTGGGGTCATTCTTGGAGCTTCTGATAGACTTATCGGTAGGAGTAGGGGAATGACCAATTGTCAAAACCGTCTGTTGGAAGCTAGCATTCAGCATACCTAGCAGTCAGTCAAACTTGACACACTGACAACAGTTTGGGAGGGCTCCACAAGTGTTTCTCTGGGCTCCAGGTTGATTTTTAAGACAGTTATTTTTGAAATTCGTTTCTGAATTAGAACTACTTTATAGACTGATCAGTATAATACAGATGTTAATAAATAAATATTTCGAAGCATTTTAATGTTAGCACCCCCTTTTACTTTGGAACAGTGTTCTAGTTTAGAGGACAAATCATATGATAATTTTTTTTAAAGACCCAGTTCACTTATCCATGACAGTTTTTTGTGTTTTTTTTTTTTTAACCAGTGCAGGTAGTAATGATCTCTCTTACTTCCAAACTTCCAGAACATGTTCTATGTATGCTTCATATGTAATTTACGCATGCTGTACAGTTTTTGCATTGTATATGGTTGTCTCCTACCAGATGGTGACATTTTTAAGTATTGTGGCAATAGTTTATTAATTTCTGTCCTTGCCAGGGCCTAGTACCATGCTTGGCACGCAAAAGGTACTTGGCAAATAACCGTTTTAAAACCTTCCGCCCTCAACTTTTTATTTAATATATATTATTTGGGGAATCTGTATTAAGTGATTCTTTGTGTTTGGTTTTTTACACAATTATATATCTCACAAGAATTTTGTAACTTGGATACAACAGGTATACATGAGGAAAGTGAGGCTCAAATAAATTGTGTTCTTTCTCAAGGTTAAGAACTTTACGACAGTTCTAGGATCAGAACATAGGTCTCTGGAATCATCGCTTATTTCTTTTTCCATTATACCATGCTGTATTAGATATTTGCTATATATAAGGAGGTAGATGCTAAATTGAGTACTATGTTTTCCTTGCATGAAGAGATGTGTTTGTGTTTAATGTGAGATTATTTAAACAGTGTCACTACTTGAAACTACCTGTGCAGAAGGCTTCAAGGCACTTTTATTCAGTGTATTTTTTCTTTTTTGTTGTGGTATAATATGCAGAATGTTTTTAATGCTGGCCTGTTTTTTGATTGCCAATTGAATTAACCAGTGTTATCAATTGACTGAGTTCCAATAGAAATAACCAGTGTTAACAGTTGACTGAGTTCTAATAGAAGTAACTAGTGTTAACAGTTGCATTAACTTTCTCCCATGCCCTTCCTGACACTGATAGAAACATAGGTTTACATTTACATGTTTTTTTTCCCTAATTTGATATATGTGAATGTATTATTATTAACTTTTTGCCAGATATTCAGATTTTTTCTGGTTCTCCTCCACTACAAACCATGAGTAACTTTCTTTGTACGTCTATCTTTAATACTGGAGTGGGCACTTAAGAGCTATTTGCTGAATGGAGCAAACTGAGGCACAGAATGGCATGAATGCCCAGTCACATTGTTAGTTTACCCAACTGGTTTTTCTTTTTCAACCACTTTTTTTTAGGTAGGTAGTCTAAAGGCTTCTCTAGCTTTTGCTTGAAAATAATCTGAAAAATCAGAAAATGCCCAGACTTTGGAACCTGATGTGGGTTTTAATTAGTTTTCTGGGACATACTAGCTGTAGTGAGTGAATATAGGCAAGTCGATTAATATCCAAAAACTCTTGCATTAAATTCTTACCTTGCGGAGATTAGAGAAAATACATTTAAAGCACTTTACATAGAAGACGTAAAATAATTTGGTAAATATGGTTGTTTTTTGGATTGTGATTAATACTAACAGTTGGTGGACCCTTAAAGTGTGCTGGGCACTGAATTAAATGTATCTCCTACATTATCTCATTAATTCCAAAAAACAGCTCTGTGAGTGTGAGGAATGGAGAGGTTCAGTGGTTATATTGCTGTTAAATGTAGGAGCCAAGATTCAAACTCTGGCAGTTTGGAGGCCAAGCTCTTAACCACTACACGATTACTACAGTACAGAGCAGAGTTTCTCAACCTTGGCACTGTTGATATTTTGGGCCAGGTATTCCTTTGTTGTCAGAGGTTGTCCTGTGCAACATAGGATATCTATCAGCATCCTTTGCCTCTACCCAGTAGATGCTAGTAGCAACCCCCTTACCTCTCACACCAGTGACAATAATGACAATAAGAAAAGTCTATCATTGCCAAATGTTCCCTGGGGGGGCAAAGTCACCCTAGTTGAGAACCACTGTCCTAGAAGAATATTTGGGAGGAGAGAAGGAGATGTGACTCTGAAGTAGTTGAAAATATACAGTTGGAATTTAGGATCAGGATCAGAACTAAAGATGTGATTTGAAAGTTACTGTTAAGTGGTAGTTATTTACTTTCTCAGAAAAAAACGTGTACAGTAAGGAAAAAAAAATACAGGGCTAATAGCAGAGCTGGAGAAATAAAACAGCTGAGTGAAAGGAGTGGATAGAGGAGCCAGAGATTGAGAGAGACAGAACAGTCACAGAGTGGCGATTCAATGAAAATACTGAAACTCTTTAAATTATAAATATACTCTTATTGTAAGTAATTGGGATCTATTAAAGGAAGTAATGAGATTTGACTGTGAGCTTTGTTTTGTTTTGTTGTGTCTTGCATTTCCTTTAGTTAATATTTTATTTCATATTGAAGGAAAAAATGAATTATTCTATTTTCTAAAGAAAATAATTTATTATTTCAGGTTGCCGGGGAGCCCAGGTTGAAGAAATATGGAGTTTAGAGCCTGAGAATTTTGAAAAATTAAAGTAAGTTTAATTTTAGTTGTATTAACAATAATAATATGTTTATACTTTAGCAAACTTAAAGGATATTCACTTTTTTTGTTTATTTTACTTGGATTACTCTAGGCCGAATACATTATGTCCTTTAAGTCTCTTCAATCCTGTGAGATAGACATTCTTCTCATTTTATAACCAATGACCTGAGGCTGATAGGTAACCTGCAAGGGAGTCAAACCTCAGTCTCTGTAATTCCATATCCACAAAGTACTGGTTGGTTGATTTTACAAAATTCACTTACATATCAATAGTGTTAGAACATGGAACACATTTTAACATAAAAAGCAAGAATAGGTCAATGTACAAAAGCATATTTAATAGATAATATATATTTATAGTAATCCAGAACTTGCCTATACACTATCACACTGCTTTTGGGAAACTTATAGTTCAAGTTTCAAATGTTGATGGCAGAAACAACTTTTCTCCTTCCCTCCCTCATCTTTCTGGCCAGAGTCACCTCTCTTAGCTTCTCCTTACCCCTGACCACATGCCCTCAGATATTGACCTTGTGTCTTCAAATGGAGGGCTAGAGGAAATTTCACTGGTGGGAGACTTGGAGTCTTGGAATGGGGTCAAGGAATAATCTTAAAAGGGAAAATAGGGACTTAGGGATATGCCAGCTGTTGTTAGTAGTAAGAAGGAGATAACGTAGTTTGCTTCTTCCCACCTTCCTCTTTCTGGTAAAAAGAGCAATCACTTTAGATGAAATGAGATCATTTGTGGCTAAGATCATGGAAAGTTTATTAAAAATGCATCATTTGAACTGTCTTTAAAAAGATAGGAGCCAGGCATGGTGTCATATGCCTGTAGTTGTAGCTACTTGGGCAACATAGTGAGGCCCTGTGTCTAAAATAAAATAACGTTGAATCCAATCAAAAGATAGGAAAGTTTGTTTTAATTTTTTGAAACAGAGTCTCACTCTGTTGCCTAAGCTGGACTGCCGCTCCCTGCAACCTCTGCCTCTCGGGTTCAAGTGATTCTTCTGCTTCAGCCTTCCAAGTAGCTGGGATTACAGGCACAGATCGCCATGCTTGTCCAATTTTTTTTGTTTGTTTGTTTTTTTAGTAGAGACGTGGTTTCACTATGTTGTCCAGGCTGGTCTCGAACTCCTGGCCTCAAGTAATCTGCCTGCCTTGGCCTCCGAAAGTGCTGGAATTACAGATGTGAGCTGCCATGCGCAGCCCTGAGGATAAGAAATGCTTTTTGTGGAGTGGGAGGCAGTTGTGGTAGATAGACTAGAAGGAATTTTAAAGTAGTGATTTAATATTTTGTGCTCAAAAACAGTTCCTTAGGAAAGTGGATGATTTCATTATGTATGAGATGATAGCATCCATTTGTATTGCAATATGAGGATTGTTCATGAATCCAATGATATATGAAGGTTACTTCCTATATTTAATACAGGTAATATATACTATCAGCCATTTATCTGTAAACATCTTGCATGAGCTTTATTTACATATTTTGGAGTTCAGCCACCTTTTAGTTTTACTATGTTCTTATTTTTTAAGTGAGGTGATACGAAGTAGAAATGAATAGTCTACAGATTTGAGAATAAACCTTTCACTATAATTTTATTTTAACTGATATAATCTTAAGTTGTATTAGCGTCTTCTAAGGCAATAGTCTAGTGACTATGAGTGGCAATAGCGATCTTTTAAACATTTCTCAGATTTAATTAATTTACTTCATTTGCATTCTATTTGTTAAATAACTGACTAAAGTGTATTAAAAAAGAAACAGGGTTTGATGTCACTAATTTGTATTTTATTTTGTAGGCCAGTTCATGGGTTAATTTTTCTTTTCAAGTGGCAGCCAGGAGAAGAACCAGCAGGCTCTGTGGTTCAGGACTCCCGACTTGACACGATATTTTTTGCTAAGCAGGTATGATCCTTGGATACTCTGAACAGTCTCAAGAGCAGCCCTTTTTATCAACAGGACTCTATATTCGCTTCTAGTGTAGCAGCCCGCAAACCCTTATGCTCTTAAAATTTACTGACATCCTGAAAGAGCTTTTGTTTCTGTGATTATCTATCAATATTTGCCATATTAGACATTAAAACTGAAACATTTAATAATATTTAGGCCAGGTGTGGTGGCTTATACCTGTAATCCCAGCACTTTGGAAGGCAAGGCAGGAGGATCCCTTGAACCCAGGAATATATATATATATATATATATTTTTTTTTTTTTTTTGAGACAGTCTTGCTCTGTTGCCCAGGCTGTAGTGCAATGGTGTGAGGCTTACTGCAACCTCTGCCTCCCGGGTTCAAGCAATTCTCCTACCTCAGCCTCCCCAGTAGCTGGGATTACAGGCACTTGCTACCACACCCAGCTAATTTTTATATTTTTAGGAGAGGCAGGGTTTCACCATATTGGCCAGGCTGGTCTTGAACTCCTGACCTCCGATGATCTGCCTGCCTCAGCCTCCCAAAGTGCTGGGATTACAGGCATGAGCCACTGTGCCCAGCTGAGCCCAGGAATTTGATACTAGCCTGGGCAGCATGAGGAGACCCGGCTCTATAAAACAAAAACATGGCTGGGCGTGGTGGCTCATGCCTGTAATTCCTAGCACTCTGGGAGGCTGAGGCCAGTAGATTATGAGGTTAAGAGAGCTAGACCATTCTGGCCAACATGGTGAAACCCTGTCTCTACTGAAATACAGTAATTAGTTGGGAGTAGTGGCAAGCGCCTGTAGTCCCAGCTACTCAGGAGGCTGAGGAAGGAGAATTGCTTGAACCCAGGAAGCAGAGGTTGCAGTGAGCCGAGATGGCGCCACTGCACTCTAGCCTGGCGACAGAGTAAGACTCTGTCTCAAAACAAAACAAAAAAATAAATTAGCTACATGGTGGTGACATGCCTGTGGTCCCAGCTACTGGGGAAACTTAGGTAGAAGGACTGCATGAACCCAGGCTATGGAGGCTGCAGTGAGCTATGTTCACACTACTGTGTACTCCAGCCTGGGAGACAGAGCTTGACCCTATCTCAAAAAAATAAAAAGGAAAAAAGAATTATCAATAGGTTTAAAAGTAATAAATAATAAACTTGTTACATGTTAACATAAATAACATTTTTTAATGAAAAATAACTATAGTTACCAAAAAATTATAGTTAGAAGATTGCATTGTTTTACATTTTTGCAAATCTTTTGAATGTCTGCCTTAATAGCACAGCTGGATTCTCCTATCTGCTTCTTCATTCAGTCTGTTGCGGTGTTTTTGTTTTGTTCCGCTTTTGGTTGAAATACATGAAAAAGTTCAGTCTCACACTTAGGTGTAGTTGGAAAAGGAGAAGTATTATCTTTTTCAGGTAAATATGATATTTTTTGACAACATGTCAAAACTTTGAAAGTATTGCTTTCTCAAATATTAGTTGTAATGTGAAATTTGTACTTTGTTATGGTAAAATCCTTTGGATTATCTTGCCCTTCAATGAATCTTTTATTCCTGCAGGATTTTGCAACATTGTCTGTTTATTAATGTATGAATATCTTCTAAGTGTTGATACATTAGATATGATATCATCTATATTATCAGAAAAGTTACCCATAACAAACCTTTTAAGCTCACAGTGGCAGATCTAAGTTTTACAAAATTCTAATTTTTAACTTTTCACTTGAAAATTCAAATTTTGGCTGGGCGTGGTGGCTCACGCCTGTAATCCCAGCACTTGGGGAGGCTGAGGCAGGTGGATCACGAGGTCAAGAGATTGAGACCATCCTAGTCAACAAGATGAAACCCTGTCTTTACTAAAAATACAAAAAAAAATTAGCTGGGCATGGTGGTGTGCGCCTGTAGTCCCAGTTACTTGGGAGGCTGAGGCAGGAGAATTGCTTGAACCCAGGAGGTGGAGGTTGCAGTGAGCCGAGATCGCGCCATTGCACTCTAGTTTGGGTAACAACAGTGAAACTCCATCTCAAAAAAAAAAAAGAAAATTCAAATTTTATCAACAACAACAGATACCATTAGGTGTTTGTTCACAAAGCAACAGGCTGATTTAACTCATTTTTAAGAAAATATCTGCTGTATATTCTTGTCTGGAAAACCACATTTGTCTCTCAAGCAAAAATGATGTTCCAAGGAAAAAAGCTACCAATTTAGCTTACGAATCACTTACCGAAGTAATTTCTTCAAGATAACTAGCATATCTTAGTATATGACAGTAGTTCTTTGTTTGTACTTCCTATTTTATTCCATGGAATATTAAAGACTTGTACTCCAAGGTCAAAATTTGATCAAAGTAACTAGTAAAACTTGCTTTTTGTTTCATTTCTTTTTTTAAACTCTTACGTATGTCAGTGAAGTAGTTTCATGCCACTGCCTAGATTCATGCTAAAATACTAGCAGTTCTACACACTGTTGCTTTTGTGCCAGCAGGGCAGATGGAAAAGAAGAGGAAAAGGCAAAAGCTGTCTTAGAATTATAGTGGAAACCATTTTGAGCTCACAGACCCCTTGAAAATTGTCTTAGGGATTCTTAGAGATCCTTAGATAATACCTTTATTGCATTTGTTTGAAAATTGCACTTATTTCTGAGACCCAAAAAGTTGCTTAGAATAATTTTTAACCTTTAGAAAGGTGGGAATAAAACTGTGTATTCTCATTACTGCCTTTGAGATAAAGCCTTTGCTACTCAGTAACTTTTCTTTTTCTTTTATTTATTTATTTATTTTTTCTTTTTCTTTTATTTTATTACTGCTTTCTATTTTCCTCTAACTTTTTTGAATTGAGCATTCTTACAGAAATTAGAACTTCTTGCTTTTACTTTAAGGAAAACAGGAATTTTTAATTGTGTAGTTAAAAAATGTGTAATTTTTTAAATAGTGGAACTTAACGTTACAGAAATATATAGTCATGAAAGTGAATATCCTTGTAATCCCATACCCATCTCTACTAGCCTTTTAACAGTTTGACTTGTTCATTTAATCAACAAGTAATCGTTGAGCACCTACTTTGCCAGGCATTGTTTTAGGTACTAGGTATGTAATAGTTAACAAGAGAGGCATGTTCAACAACTATAATAATATTATTAATGCAAACAGTAACCAGCATTTGCTCTTGTGTGCCAGATATTGTAATTTAGATATATTTAATCTTTGCAACAACCCTGTCAGTTGGTTATCTTCATTTCGCAGATGAAGAAATTGAGGCCTAGGAAAAGTATTTGCCTGAGATCACACAGATAATATGTAGTGGATCCAGAACTTAAGTTCAGGTATAAAACCCAGGTTTGTGATTCCATAGGTCATACTTCCTTCCACATTATTTTCTATTCACATGCTAACATGTTTTCCTTACAATTTTGTTTGCTAAAATTGGATTATTATGCAGAATATTTTGTTTTTTTTCACTTAGTAGTGAAATTCAGCACACAAAATAAATATTAATTAACATTTATTGAAGGCTTACTAAGTGCTTTTTTAGTACTTTTATATATATTTAAAATTTAAATATATCAATTATAAATTTATATATACATTTAGTAATTATTGCTTATATATTATATAAATATATACATTGTTATATTTAATATTTAAAATTATTAATCTGATTCCATATAGCTGTTATTTGGTTTTGTAGGTTCTTCATCATTTTACAGATGTGGAAACAGAGTCCTAGAGAGGATAAAACACTTGATCATGTTACATAGCTAGTTAGTGGCAGAGCTGGCAAACCCAGGCATTGTGGCTCTGAAGTCTGTACTGTTAACCTTATCACAGCACTGCCTCCTTTAGTGTTCTAGGTATAAATATCCTATAATTTAGTTAATTAACCTTTGGTAGTCAACATTCAGAGTTTCTAATTATTTCTCTAAATAATCTGGTTGGGCACCATGCCTCATGTTTGTAATCCTAGCACTTTGGAAGGCTGAGGTAGGAGGATTGCTTGAGCCCAGGAGGTTGAAGCTGCAGTGAGTTATGGTCTTGCCACTGCTCTCCAGCCTGGACAGCAGAGCAAGATCTGTCTCAAAAACAAAACAAAACAAAAAACCAAATAGTCCATTTATTTAATATTTGTGTACTTATATTTTGGCTGGGAATATACATACAATAACTGTAATTTTAAATCCACAGTTGTTTGTGAATTTTAAAATCTAGGTAGTAGAGAAAAGCTAGGGGACAGATAAGTTTAAAAGTCTGACAGGTGATTTTTCTCCCTTTTAAAACTGTTTTTTTTTTTTTTTATGTATGTAAGCATATATGTCACTATAAAAATTTGAACATTGTAGAGCAGATGCTGTAGAAAATAGAAGTGCCTTATAATCTCTACTTTAGATATAACCATTGAAAACAATTTTATATTTTTACAGATATTTTCCATGTATGTTGATGTATATTTGTGTTAGGTTATTCTTGCATTGCTATAAAGAGACTGGATAATTTATAAAGAAAAGGTTTAATTGACCCACAGTCCTGCATTGCAAGCTTCAGAGGAAACCTGGTGCCAGTCTCTGCTCAGCTTCTTGGGAGGCCTCAGGAAGCTTGTACTCATGGTGGTAGGTAAGGAATAGACATCTCACATAGCTGACCTGGAGTGAGAGAGAAAGAGAGAGTGGGGGACATACTTTTAAATGACCAGATTTTGTGTGAACTCAAGAGTAAGAGCTCACTTAACACCAAGGGGATGGACCAAGCCATTCATAAGGGATCCAACCCCATGATCCAAACACCTCCCACCAGGCCTCACCTCCAACACTAGGGATTACATTTCAACATGAGGTTTCAGCAGGGACAAATTTACAAACTATATCAGTATTTAATTGTGTTTCTTCCACACTAAACTGTAAACCTGGGAGTTAGGGATTTTGTTTTTATATTCAGTCCCTGGCACATAGTGGGTATCCAATAAATGCAGACTGCACTGTGTTCATCTCTAAGAATATTAAAGAGTGCTAGAATTTACTAACACTAAGATACTAGTGATGTCTGATTTACAGAGACCTAGCTATTTTAAGGTATAAGAAAGTACTCTATAAAGAAAGAAAAAAATGATAGTAGAGTATGAATTCATAATTTCTGGAGTCCCTTGATATTTTTAGTTCTGTGTTACATTTCTCTCTTACTCTAATATTTTATTATTCCAGATGTGTCTATGAAAATGTCAGATTAATGATTCTCCATAATATCATTCTTTTGGTACTTTATTTTGCTAACAGTTTGTGATAAACTGACAGGTCAATAATTTCCCATTAATATCTGTCAGTCTTTTTAGTATATGCCTCCTATAAGTCTATGCTAGGAGACTTACATATTGCATAAATATGTAATAGTTGATTTTAGATTTCAAGGGCTTACAGTAATAATTTCCAATCCAGGATGTCTGGAGTATTTTCAGAAATTTAAAAAGTTTAATGAAATCGTATTTATTTGATAAGGGTATACTGATTAACTAAATGGCATTTATACTGGAATTACCTCAATATAGAGAGGTAACACGGTCTATTTTGTGCTGATCATATACTCTAATTAAAGGGGGCTGTATGTGTGTGTGTGTCTGTGTATCATTAATAAAGTATTGATGAAAGAAATATATCCTAGTAATTGCAATTTGTATATAAGGATCCAGAAATGAAATGTTGGTAGTTGTTCACCACAAAATATTGTTGTCTTATTTATCATTTCACTGATGAGAGAGCTGAGGTGTGATTTACTTGCTTAAAATCATGCTGCAGTGGTTTATGTGACTCCATCTGTTCAATCTTTCAGGAAAGAATGATTGAGTACCTACAATGTGCCAGATACTGTGGTGCTTGGAGAATGAAAAAGTGCCGTGATTCTTGCCCTCAAATATGCTTAGTGTTTAGCGGAAGCAATTGGTATTAATCGATTTAATGTAAAATTACAATGATGATAGGTGCTGAATGGTGTGAAATGATAACTATATTACGAAGTTTAAGCACCATCCACAAAACTACCCTCACTTTGAACACGAACTATAGAGTTTGGGATCCTCAAGGCCACCCTCACTTGTGGCAGCATTGCAGCTTTGTGTTAGGTGGGGCCACAGATCATCCTCAGGTTCTGTAATTGGTTAGAAAGACTCATAGATGTCACCAAAAACTGCTATACTCATGGTTATGAGTTATTACAATGACAAAATATAGATTAAAATTGGGCAAGGGAAGAGCCACATGGGGCAGAGTCCAGGAAAGTTAACATGTACAGAGCTTCTAGTTGTCTTCTCCAGTATTGTCACAGACAGTGCTCACTCTCCTGGCAATACTATGTGACAATATGCAGAGTATTTTCATCCAGGGAGCCTCATCTGATTCTTGGTGTCCAAAGTTTTTACTGGGCCTTGGTCACATAGACCTGGTTGGCTACCCATGTGGTTGACCTTAGTTTTCAGACCCACAGGAGGTTGAACAGATAATCTTGACCCAATATTCCCAACCTAAGTCACATTGTTAGACTATCAGTGTGGCCCAAAGCTTCCAGGTAAACAAAGACTCTTAGGCATGGCATTTCAAGGACTTAGAGATCATCTCCCAGGAACTAAGGACAAAGGCTAGACCTCTCTTTGGTAAAGGTTAATTTTTTTACTATATTCATAAAAATGGTATTTCACCTTGTCAAAGAGGAAGCCTCTCTGAGTGACAGTTCAGCTGAAACCTGAAGGTTAAGTAGGTATTAAGTAGGGAAGAGAGGTTCAGGGTCATTCCAGATTAATTATAGCTTTATAGCAAAAGTGAATGAGACTACTAAAAGATACTGGAAAAAGACCAATGTAGCTCAACTGTGCAGAGCAAAGGGGAGATGTCATGAGATATGAAGCAGAACAGGAAATATGTTAGCCAAGATTAGGTACAGTTAGGCATAGGCGTAGAGAAATAATAGTTTATAAGAAATAGATTTTTTTTAACATCCAAGAACTGTCAAGGTTGCAGACTCCTTTGTTTTGCTCCTTTGTATGTTTTCTATTCCAAAGGTTACTTCATGGTCCAAGATGATTTCTAGAGCGTCAGCCATTCTTTCTCAGTTCCACATTCAGAAGGAGGAAGGGGAAAGCACACTCGCTTCTCTTTTATAGAATTTGCCTGTGTCACATGCATACTTGTCTTTCGCCAAAACTCAGTAGTTTGAGTTAACAGTAGAGGACACTGAGAAAGTTGTCTTCATTCCAGGTGGTCATGGGCCTGGATCAAATTTATATTCTCTAGCCTACATATGCAGACAAAGGTCAGATCTTCCAGGGCATTTTAGGCTATGA
This sequence comes from Saguinus oedipus, assembly GCA_031835075.1. NCBI lineage: Eukaryota > Metazoa > Chordata > Mammalia > Primates > Cebidae > Saguinus > Saguinus oedipus. Next base: position 18,987,833 of record CM063190.1, read on the forward strand.
TTGAGACTTTTGTCTGTATCTTTAGAGTAATAGTTACTGAAGTGTTTTAAGAAGAGTGTCATGAATGGATTTTCATTTAGAAGAGGTCATTTTGGCTCCGGTGTTGGGAATGCATTTGAGAAGCAGTGCAGGATATGAGTAGATGTCAGTTAGGAGGCTTTTACAGAAGTCCATTTGATAGTAAACAAAAAAACGGAAGTAGAGAGAGATGTGAATAGATTTGAATAATATTTAGAGATAAAATATTAGCACCTTTAATGTGTAATAGATTAGATGTGAGGATGGAGGAGGAAGACGTTGATAATGCCTGCTTTTTTTTTTACCTTTAAAAAAAATTGCTTTTATGGTACCCAGAATAGAATTATGAGAATCCTTGGTTAATAACACATATGTATGATTGGTTTACTCATGCTCCCCTTTTATTTATTTGGTTATTTTAAGAAACAAAGTAAGTGCCTAAGAACCCACCACCCAAGTAAACTTCAGCTGTTATTTCCTTTTGTCCCACTCATCATTCAATGCACTTCTCATCTTCCCTCTCTATCTTTTTTTAATGTATTTTCTGTAATCCTGAAAAAGGTGTTTGTAAATAAAATTCCAACTTGATAAAAAGTATCATGCTCTATGTCCATTTTGGGAGTTTTTTTTTTGTTTTTGAGACAGGGTCTTGCTCTATCACCCAGGCTGGAGTGCAATGGCATGATTACAGGTCACTGCAGCCTCAACCTCCTGCCCCAGCCTCACAAGTAGCTCGGGCTACAGATGCACATGACCATGCCCAGCTCATTTTTTATGTTTTTCATAGAGACAGAATCTCATTATGTTACCCAGGCTGGTCTCCAGCTCCTACACTATTAAAGTTTCCCACCTTTGCCTTCCCAAAGGGCTGTGATTATAGATGTGAACTATTATGTCTAGCCTACTTTTTTCACTTAATATCATATTGTTAAATTTCATCCATAAATTTATTATGATAGTTCATTTATTTTGCATGCTATGTAATATCAACTGCACAAACATGCTACAGTTTACTTACTCTTCTGTAGATTGTTCTTTGGGTTTTCAATTTGAGTTACTGTGGATTGTGTTGCTGTAAACATTTTTTTTTGTAAATGTGCAAGTTTCTCCCGGTATATACCTAGACATAGAATGACTACTTCATCTCATGTAAATGTGCGCAACTTTTGGAAGAAATATTAAAATGTTTTCTGGAGTAGCAGTTCAAGTTTGCACTTCCATTAGCAATGTGTAAGAGTTGTTACAAAGCCACATATTCTAACACGTGGCATCACTAGACTTTTAAATTTTTTCAGCCGATTGGTTCCAAAATGCTACTTCATTTTTGTCTTGGCTTATGTCTCCCTGATCACTAATCATATTGAAATGCTCTTTAGTGGCCATATGAATTTTCTCTGTGAAATTCTTATGTTATTTTTTGATGGGATTAATTGTGCTTTTCTTTAAAAAAAAATTAATTGATACATAGTAAATGTACAATTTGGGGGACACGTGATAATTTAATACATTCATATAATTTAAAAAGATTGAACTAGTATAATTGGGATATCACTCATCTTAAATATTTGTCTTTGTGCTAGCAACATTCAAATTATCCTCTTACAGCTAATCTGAAATATATGATAGATTATTGAAAGCAATAGGCACCCTACTGATTTGTCAAACATTAAGTCTTCTTTCTTCTATCAAACTGTGTATTTGTACCCATTAATCAAACTCCCTTCATCCCCTTCACCACCCAACCCTTCCCAGCCTCTGGCAACCATCAGTCTACTTTCTATCCTAGAGGATTTGCTGATTTCGCTTTCACATGTGAGTGAGAACATGAGATATTTGTCTTTCTGTGCTTGACTTGTTTCATTTAACATAATGACCTCCATTTCCATATTGCTCCGAATAATAGGATTGTATTCTTTTTTATGGCTGAATAATCTCACATTGTGTGTGTATATATACTATATTTTTTTTATCCATTCATCCACTGATGGGCATTTAAGTTGATTATATATATAGGCTATTATGAATAGTGCCATAATAAAAACATGGGAATGCAGGTAACTCTTTGATATATTTATTTCCCTTCTTTTGGATCTGTATACCCAATAGTGGAATTGCTGGATTACACAATAGTTCTCTTTTTAGTTTTGAATAACCTCCATCCATACAGTTTTTCATAGTAGCTATACTAATTTACATTTCTGCCAATAGTGTTTATGAAAGTTTCCCTTTGTCCATATCCTCACCAGTTATCTGTCATTCCCTTTTTGTTAAAAGCCATTTTAACTTGGGTGAGATGATAACATTGTAGTTTTGATTTGCATTGTTCTGATGATTAATGATGTTGAGCATGTTTTCAAATACCTGTTGGCCATTTGTATATCTTTTGAGAAATGTCTATTTAGATCTTTTGCCCATTTTAAAATCTGATTATTTGATTTTTTCCTATTGAGTTGCTTGAGCTTCTTATATATCCTGGTTGTTAATCCCTTTTAAGATAGGTAGTTTGCAAATATTTTCTCCCATTCTGTGGGTTGTCTCTTTACTTTGTTGATTGGTTCCTTTCTTTGTTATGCAGATTCTTTGTAGTTTGATGAAATCTTACTCATTTATTTTTGCTTTTGTTGTCTGTGCTTTTTTAGGTCTTACTAAAAAATTTTTGCCCAGACCAATGTCCTGGAGATTTTTCCCTATGTTTTGTTGTAGTAGTTTCATAGTTTCAAGTCTTATATTTAAGTCTTTAATCCATTTTGATTTGATTTTCATGTATGGTGGGATACTGGGATCTAGTTTCTTTTTTTCTGCAATGGTTATCCAGTTTTCCCAGAACCATTTACTGGAGAGACTACTATTGTATATTCTTGGCATCTTTGTTGAAAATGATTTGTCTGTAAATGCATGGATTTGGATCTTGATTTTCTCTTCTTTTCCATATTTATGTGTCTTGTTTTTATGGTAGAATCATGTTGATTTGGTTATTACAGTTTTGCAGTCTATTTTTAAGTCAGATAATGTGATCCTTCTAATGCTGTCTTTGCTCAGGATTGCTTTGGCCATTCTGGGTCTTTTGTGTTCTGTATAAATTTTAGGATTGCTTTTTCTGTTTTTATGAAGAACATCATTGATATTTTGACAGGAAGTGCATTGAATCTGTTGCTTTCAGTAGAATTGTCATTTTAACAATATTAATGCTTCCAGTTCATGAGCATGGAATATCTAGTTTTTGGTGAACTCTTCATCAGTACTATATACTTGTCCTTGTGTAGGTCTTGTAGACCTTTCACTTCTTTGGTTAAATTGATTCCTAGGTATTTTATATTCCTTTTTTTTTTTTTGAGACATAATCTCACTCAGTCACCCAGGCTGGAGTGTAGTGGCGCAGTTTTGGATTATCTCCGCCTTCCAGGTTCAAGCAGTTTTCCTGCCTTAGTGTCCTGAGTAGCTGGGATTACAGGCATGTGCCACCACACCAGGCTAATTTTTGTATTTTTAGTAGAGACAGGATTATGCCATGTTGGCCAGGCTGGTCTCACACTCCTGGCCTCAAATGATCTGCCTGCCTTGGCCTCCCAAAGTACTGAAGTTACAGGCTTGAGCCACTGCACCTGGCCTATTATATATTCTTTGTAGCTATTTTAAATAGGATTTTTTTTCTTAACTTCTTTTTCAGATTCACTGTTGGCATATATAATAGCAGCTGATATTTGTATGCTGATTTTGTATCATGTAACTTTTTTTTTTTTGAGACAGGGCCTAATTTCAAAGGGAGTGCTTCCAGTTTTTGCCCATTCGGTATGTATTGGCTATGGATTTTTCATAAATGGCTTTTATTATTTTGAGATACGTTCCTTTGACACCTAGTTTATTGAGAGTTTTTAGCATAAAGCGCTGTTGAATTTTGTCGAAGGCCTTCTCTGCATCTATTGAGATAATCATGTGGTTTTTGTCTTTGGTTCTGTTTATGTGGTAGATTATGTTTATAGACTTGTGTATGTTGAACCAGCTTTGCATCCCCGGGATGAGGCCTACTTGATCATGATGGATAAGCTTTTTGATGTGCATTTTGTTGCAATTAGTTTGCCAGTATTTTATTGAAGATTTTTGCATCTATGTTCATCATAGATATTGGCCTGAAGTTTTCTTTTTTTGTTGGGTCTCTGCTGGGTTTTGGTATCAGGATGATATTGGTCTCATAAAATGATTTGGGAAGGATTTCCTCTTTTGGGTTGTTTGGAATAGTTTCAGATGGAGTGGTACCAGCTCCTCTTTGTACGTCTGGTAGAATTCGGCTGTGAACCAGTCTGGACCTGGAAATTTTTGGTTGGTAGGCTATTAATTGTTACCTCAACTTCAGCCCTTGTTATTAGTCTGTTCAAGGTTTCAGATTCTTCCTGGTTTAGGCTTGAGAGGGTGGACGTGTCCTGGAATTTGTCCATTTCTTCCAGGTTTACTTGTTTTTGTAGTACTTTCTGAGGTAGTTTGTATTTCTGTGGGATCAGTGGTGATATCTCCTTTATTGTTTTTTATTGCATCTATTTGATTCTTTTCTCTTTTACTTTTTATTAATCTGGCTAGCAGTCTATTTTGTTGATCTTTTAAAAAAACCCGCTCCTGGATTTCTTGATTTTTTTGAAGGGTTTTTTTGTCTCTATCTCCTTCAGTTCTGCTCTGATCTTAGTTATTTTTTGTCTTCTGCTAGCTTTTGAGTTTTTTTGGTCTTGCTCCTCGAGTTCTTTCAATTTTGACGATACAGTGTCAATTTTAGATCTTTCCTCACTTTTCATGTGGGCATTTATTGCTGTAAATTTCCCTCTAGACACTGCTTTAAATGTATCCCAGAGATTCTGGTATGTTGTATCTTCGTTCTCGTTGGTTTTGAAGAACATCTTTAGTTCTGCCTTCATTTCATTGTTTATCCAGTCGACATTCAGGAGCCAGTTGTCATTCAGGAGCCTGTTTTTCAGTTTCCATGAAGTTGTATGGTTCTGAGTTAGTTTCTTAAACCTATATGTATCCTTGCATGCGAGATGGGTTTCCTAATTTGATTGCCCTGTGGTCTTAGAGACTATTTGTTATGATTTCCGTTCTTTTGCATATTTCCAATTATGTGATCAATTTTAGAGTAAGTGCGATGTGGTGCTGAGAAGAACATATATTCTGTGGATTTGGGGTGGAGAGTTATGTTAATGTCTATCAGGTCCACTTGGTCCAGATCTGAGTTCAAGTCTTGGATATCCTTGTTTATTTTCTGTCTCGTTGATCTGTCTGATAATGACAGTGGAGTGTTAAAAGTTTCCCACTATTATTGTGTGGGCATATAAGTCTCTTTGTAGGTCGTTAAGAACTTGCTTTATGTATCTAGGTGCTCCTGTGTGTATATATTTGGGATCATTAGCTCTTCTTATTGCATTGATCTTTTTACCGTTATATAATGCCCTTCTTTGTCTCTTTTGATCTTTGTTAGTTTAAAGTCCATTTGATCAGAGACTAGGATTGCAACTCCTGCTCTTTTTTGCTCTCCATGTGCTTGGTAAATCTTCTTCCATCCCTTTATTTTGAACCTATATGTATCCTTGCATGCGAGTTGGGTTTCCTAAATACAGCACACTGATGGGTTTTGAGTTTTTATCCAATTTGCCAGTCTGTGCCTTTTGATTGGGGCATTTAGCCCATTTACATTTAGGGTTAATATTGTTATATGTGAATTTGCTCCTGCCATTTTGATGGTAGCTGTATGTTTTGCCCATTAGTTCACGCATTTTCTTTATTGTGTCGATGGTCTTTACCATATGGTACATTTTTGGAGGGGCTGGTACTGGTTGTTCCTTTCCTTGTTTAGTGTTTCTTTTAGGAGCTCTTGTAAGGCAGACCTGGTGGTGATGAAATCTCTCAGCAATTGCTTGTCTGTAAAGGATTTTATTTCTCCTTCGATTTGAAGCTTAGTTTGGTTGGATATGAAATTTTAAGTTGAAAGTTCTTTTCTTTAAGGATATTGAATATTGGCCCCCACTCTCTTCTGGCCATAGAGTTTCTGCCGAGAGATCTGCCGTGATTCTGATGGCCTTCTGTTTGTGGGTAACCTTTCTCTCTGGCTGCTCTTAGCATTTTTTTCTTCATTTCAACCTTGGTGAATCTGATGATTATGTGCCTTCGGGTTGCTCTTCTTGAGGAATATCTTCGTGGTGTTCTCTGTATTTCCTGGGCTAGAATGTTGATCTGCCTTGCTAGGTTGGGGAAGTTCTCCTGGATAATATCCTGAAGAGTGTTTTCAAGCTTAGATTCATTTTCTCAGTCATATTCATTCTCTCGGTCATTTGATAGGTACACCTATCAAACATAGATTAGGTCTTTTTACATAATTACATATTTCATGGATGCTTTGTTAATTTCTTTTCACTTTTTTTTTCTCTAATCCTGCCGCCTTGTTTTATTTCATTGAGTTGATCTTCAGTCTCTTATATGCTTTCTTCTGTTTGGTCAATTTGGCTATCGAAACTTGTGTATGCTTTGTGAAGTTCTTGTGTTGTGTTTTTCAGCTCCATCAAGTCATTTATATTCTTCTCTAAGCTGTTTATTCTAGTTAGCATTTCATCTAACCTTTTTTCAAGGTTCTTAGTTTCTTTGCATTGGGTTAGCACATGTTCTTTTAGCTCAGAGAAGTTTGTTATTACCCACCTTCTGAAGCCTGTTTCTGTCAATTCATCAGCCTCATTCTCCATCTGGCTTTGTTCCCTTGCTGGTGAGGAATTGTGATCCCTTGGAGGAGGCGAGGCATTCTGGATTTTGGTGTTTTCATCTTTTTTCCACTGGTTTCTTTCCATCTTAGTGGCTTTACCTAGCTGTGGTCTTTTTAATTGGTGACTTTTGGATGGGGTCTCTGAGTGGATGTCCTTTTTGTTGATGTTGCATCTATTTCTCTCTGTTTCTTAGTTTGCCTTCTATCAATCAGGCCCCTCAGCTGCAGGACTGCTGGAGGTCCACTCCAGACTCTGCTTTCCTGGGGATCACCAGTGGGAGCTGTAGAACAGTAAGGGTTGCTGCTGGTTTCTTCTTCTGTTATCTTCATCCCCAAGGGGTACCCTCCTGATGTCAGCCTAAGATCTCCTTTAGAGGTGTCTCTTTGGGTATACGGGGGTTGGTGAGCTGCTGAGGAGTTAGTCTATTTCTCATAGGACCTCAACTGCTGTTCTGGGAGCTCCTTTGTTCCATGTAGAGCTGCTGGGCAGGTATTTTTAAGTCTACTGCAGCGGAACTGCAACTCTGCTGTCTGCCAGCAGAGGCATTGCTGAGCTGCTGCAGGCTCTGCCCAGCTGGTGCATGAACCACCTTGCCATGTTGTTTATAGAGGTACAGTTAGAACTGTCTCTGTAGTGGCGGACGCCTGTTCCCCCACCGAGCTGGACCGTCCTGGATCCAGATGTGCTTGCGAAATTTGAGCGTTTCAGATTGTGGTCTTTATGGGGGTGGGACCCGCCCAGTTAGATCACCTGGCTCCCTGTCTTAGCTCCATCCCTTTCAGTTGAATGGACGGCTCTGTCTCCCAGGCATTCCTGTCGCCAGTTGGAATGACCACCCGATTTGTGTGAGTTTTTGTGCACCAACCCATGGCACCGACTGAAACAGCTGTGCTGGAACTTGTGTCGCTTTTCCACCCGAGAATCTCCTGGTCTGTGGGCAGTGAAAACTCATTTGGAAATGTGGTGATCACTCACCCTCTGCGTTGTTCTTGCTGGGAACTGCACTCCAGAGCTGTTCCTATTTGGCCATCTTGTATCCTTCCCCCATAAGATGATTTTTATGTGAGTTTGATGAGGACAAGACCACATCTTTCTTATTCACTGTATGTTCAGCATTTGTTACAATGTCTGACACGGAGCAGGTGCTCAGTAAGTATTATTTGAATGGATGTATGGCTATACACTTTACAAATTTTTGTTTGTTTTTTGTGAATTTTGTACTACGTATAGCATAACCACTTGGTGGCACTAAAATCCTTTTAAAACTTGAAGATATATTCTCATACCCAGGTACATTATAACTTTTCTTCTCATATAAAATGAGCTACAATGTATCATGGACAGTATAAATTATTATTGACATCAAAAAAGAAAGTAACAACAAGAATTTTTTTCTACTTTCTAAAATCCTAAATTAATGGATTACAGATTTGAAACGTTTGATAGTATTTTCTGCTGTAGTATCACTGCTTAATTTAGCATTGGGAATGTATTATATTTTTAAAGTGTTATGATTTTGAAAGAATGTGCTGATAAGTATAAATTTTAACTTCTCCTAACTTTACTCCTCCCATTGCTATCCCCAGGATAATTTCACCTTAGGTAATGTTGACCTAAGATAAGGGAACACTAAGTGTTACCATGTTTTAGTCAACAACATTTATAAAGTCCTCTTTAATCATTAAAGTTTTCATCCAAATTTACTAAAGATCTGATTCAGATCAAAATACATATTCGTAGAAATCAGCAGCAATGTTAATTGGATTCTGGATTTATCACTACTTTTTCCTAATTCATCAATTTTAAAACAGTTTTGAATGCAAAATACTTAAAGAGAAGAATTATAGAAGCATGGTGGTGTTATTATGGTTATTGAGAATTAGGAGTATGAGACTATTCTGTAATGGAGAGTGCAATCTTATCAAGGAATTTCTCAAATATACTTCAGTCAGCAGTTCAGGAACTGGTAGATATTCATAAGACCTTAAAACCTTTACCAACATAAGAAATAGAGAAGTATAAGAATTAAAAAAGGAAAATAATTGTAAGTTTTTCTTCTGAAATCAGGCAGGATAAAAATAGATGATTTGCTAAAATGTAAAATCATAAGCTAATTAGCATTATTGGAAACACTAATTACAATATAGTAACATAATATTATAGTAGGACTCAGCTGCAATTTAAAAAATCTATGATTAACCTTGTTGGTGTTCATACTGATTATCCGAGGTTCTTCCCAGCTTCATGATCTCAATACTGTAGGTGCTTAGGCAGTATGGAAGAAACTGCTGTTCATAAAGTGGTTTACAATCTTGTTGGAGAGACCATGTGCAGGTACAGAGACAGCCTAGCATTATGGCTGTGTACACAAATTCTAGAACCAGATTGGCTTTGTGCTCTTGGCAAGTTACTTAACCTCTGTGCCTCAGCTTCTACAAATTTAAAATGAAAATGGTAATATTACTCCTTCTTCATAAGTTGTTGAGAGGATTAAAAGAAATAATACATGTGAAGTGCCTACAATAGTAACTGGCTATAGTAAATGCTATCCAAATTTCTCCTTTGGCTAGAACGTAAGGTTCAGATAATTTGTTAAATAAACAATTAACAGCTAGATGATAGCAATGTAAACACTGTACATGACTGAGTAAAAAATATGTGGACATTACATATCCTGTTTGAGAATTCAAATGAGGGTAGAAACTAATATGAGTTGTTTTAGAATTTCTCTAAAATCATATAGGTGAGATGAAGCTTATGCTCGGTAATAAAATACAAATTGAATTTGAATAGGTAGAAATCAGTCTAGGAGGAAATGAATAGGAGAGAAGGACAAGCTCTGTTGGCTTAATCAGCTATGTTTTCAATCAGGATAGTTGGTCTTGCTACCCTAATGGATTGGTTTTTGGTAATATTATGAGTTCATTGAGTTCATTTGGTTTCCTAGAATCTTCAACTCCAGAATTGCAGTAAATTTCTATAAGTAGATTACGATAGAAATTAAACATACTTATTCTGTTTATGCTGAGACTTTATAAAATATAATTTGAAAACTGTTCATATTTTGGGGTCATTGTCACCAGTTAAAAACAATTTTTTTGTTTTTTTAAACAAATTGCTATCATCACTCTTATATTTTATAGGTAATTAATAATGCTTGTGCTACTCAAGCCATAGTGAGTGTGTTACTGAACTGTACCCACCAGGATGTCCATTTAGGAGAGACATTATCAGAGTTTAAAGAATTTTCACAAAGTTTTGATGCGGCTGTGAGTACAACTTTCTTATTCTTAAAAAGTCACATTTGTGAAAGTTTGTATATTAATAAGCTACTTTAAAAACTTATTTTAGATGAAAGGCTTGGCACTGAGCAATTCAGATGTGATTCGACAAGTACACAACAGTTTCGCCAGGTAAAGAGACTTTGTTAAATAAATACTACTTCTTTCTTTGCTTCTTTGAGTCTCACTAATTTTTTCTTTACTATAGACAGCAAATGTTTGAATTTGATACGAAGACATCAGCAAAAGAAGAAGATGCTTTTCATTTTGTCAGTTATGTTCCTGTTAATGGAAGACTGTATGAATTAGATGGATTAAGAGAAGGACCGATTGATTTAGGTAATGTGATTCCTGTTCCTGGTATTTCACTTTTGATAGGGGAAAAACTGTTAGGTATTTACCCTCATTTTTGTAACAGTGCTGCTTAAATTTTCAAGGTATAAGTGACTATGAGGTAATAAAATACAATGAAGGCCTTAAGCTCTTCAGTATGTTATGTTATTAATATACAGGAAGGACATGTTGACTAGTTCAGATGAGGCCTTTGAGTTTTGCCAAGTAAAATTATGTTTTAACCCACAGGTTACGTAATTTTATTTTATTTTCCATTTAACATTTAAAAACTACCCTTAGTAAACTTAAATACTTTTTCTTGTCATTTTTAACCCATTCATAAGGGAGAGCAAACATTTTGTATCATCATCTGTATCAAAATATTTTCATTTGGAATTGGATAATTTATTGTTTTGCAATAAAGAAAATATTTTTCTTCAAAGTTCTCTATTTAAGTAGTGCATTAATGTGCTATCCTTTGTGCCAAAGCATAGATTTGTTCTGATTCCACCCCATCTCTAAAGTTGAGGAAAAACAATAAACACTTATCAAGGTTGAAGGTATAATCTGTAGCTTTGAAAGATTACTGAAATAATAGGTTCACAAAAGAATTTTAACTGCTTATTTTGACTTCATTAAATTTTTTCTTTTTTTAAAATTAGGTTTGAAGTCCAATACAACTTGTTTTAGTTGAATCTAATGTTATGTGCTATTCATAAAACTTTTAGATTAAAAAAAAATTAAATGAATTCATTTTGTTTGTACTTTTTGCCATGCTTCATGTGTAGAACCAATAGTTTATGTCATGCAGATTTACATGTTGCCTCTATATTTTAAATATTTATTTTTCTATGTCTGTTATAAAAATTTATTTATGGAATTGAAACTTAACGTAATTACACTAAAAAGAGTTTTACTGCCCTAAATTTGTTAAAATATGTGTAAAAAAATATTTTGGACCAAACTTCTGCATATTCAAGTTGATTGTTCTTATTTTTGTTTGTGTTAACTGTTTTAAATTTCTTTCTAGGTGCATGTAATCAAGATGATTGGATCAGTGCAGTAAGGCCTGTCATAGAGAAAAGGATACAAAAGTAAATGCTCAGCTGATCTCATTGGCATAATATTCTGTCTTTTAAGTATTTTTTAAACTTGTATATTATTGTTATTTTAGCAGTATGCATTCAACGTCTACACCATTTTTATTTTAACCATTCTAATAGATGTATAGTGATACTTAATTGTGGTTTTAATCTGCATTTCCCTGATGACTAATGATGTTGAAAGCCTTTTCATGCCTTCTGCTCATTTTCTGATTGGATTGTTTTTTGTCTCTTGAGCCTGAAGTTCTTTACGTATTCTAGATACTAATCCTTCATCAAACACATTACCTGCAAGTATTCTCTCCCATTCTGTAGCCCATCCCCTCATACTCCCAAAATGTTTTTTCACAGAGCAAAAGGTCTTAATCCTGATAAAAAAATAGTTTATCAATATTTCACACTATGAATTGATTTTGTTGTCAAGTCTAAGAAATCTTTGCCTTGTTGTAGATACCAAATACTTTTTCCTGTGTTATTTTCTTCAAAGTTTATAGTTTGATGTTTTATGTGTCAGTCTCTGATTTATTTTGAGTTAATTTTTGTCTATGGTATGACATTTAGGTAAAAAAAAAAATTTTTTTTTTTTTTTGGCTTATGCCTATTCAATTGCTCAGGCACAGTGGTTGAAAAGGCTGTCCTTCCTCCACTGAATTCCTCCTGCACCTCTGCAAAAATGGAGCATATTTGTATGGGTCTATTTCTGGGTTCACTATTCTGTCCATTGTTCCATTTATCTGTTCCTCTGCCAGTACTACATTATGCTGACTGCTGTAACTGTAAGTCTTGAAATCATATAGACTGATGCCTTTCATTTTGTTCTTTTTTTTCAAAATTGTTTAGCTATTATAGTTCCTCAAAAGTAAGACTTTGGATCTTATTTAAGATTTCTGTGTGAGCTGGTTTTATGGATATGGCTCTGACAGGGTAAATTGTGGGTGCTACCTCATTACTGCCTGGTGGGAGTAGAAGTCCAACTTTCCTACTAGGCCTTCAGTAACGCCTGAGGTGGAATGGGGTTTCTTGTTATTGCTGGACAGAGATGGGAGTTCCAGCCCCCAGCAGGGTTTCTGTTGGTACCACTCTGGCTGAGATGGGTAGGAGTGCCTTGCTATTGCTTTCCACTCATACCGAAGTGGAAGAGGCTACTTTGCCACTGGATGGTAGTGACAGTTTTGGCTTCCCATTCCATGTCCTCTGATACCACAAATGAGTGTTGTCATTACCACATGGCAGGGATGAAAGTCTTCATTCCCTACCCAGCCTTTTAAAATACCAAACTAGGAGCCTTGTTAAAGGTTGGAAGTCAAGGCTCCCTATTCTGCTTTTACTGGTTTTGAGTAGGAGTGGGGCCACAGACTTTTTAGTCATGTTTGGCTATATTAGAATGATTATTGTCTGAAAGCTTTCTGTCTTGTGAGGCTGCACCTTTTCTGTCTGGCTAGAGAGAGCAGGCTTTTGTTGGAGCTTTTTTGTCTGTACCAGGTATTTCCTGGTTACTGGTTTCTTCAGCTCCAAGTCTGGGATATATGAGGCAGAAAAAAAAACCCAGGGAATTCAGTTTTATCATTCTTGGTTCCTGAGTTCCCCAGCTTGTCTGCCTTTTTCTACCTTTCAGAATGTTCTTGCTCTCTCTTTTTAAAAAACATATTATGTCCCGGGTTTTTTAGTTTTACTTACTGGCAGAAATAGGGACATGGAAGTCCCACACTTAGTGTTTTAAAAACATTTTTGCATAGTTCTAAGCAGTATGGTTATATTGGGACCATATTCTTTTCAGTAAATAGAGCTGTGTATGAGAAACTCTTAGAGATAAACTAATGAAAAATGGGCTTACATTTTCTATATATTTTCATCTTAGTGCCATTTATATAATGTTATGAATAATGTTTTTAATATCAGTCCTTACTATGAACGAGCTTATGTTATGAGATGCTTCATTGATACTAGAGTAGTGAAAATCAAGTATCATTCAGAAATTTTATTATAGGATATAATTCTATATTATGTTAATAAAATATGTAAAATGTTTACATGTAATAAGATAAAATTTAAAATATATAAATAGAAAGTTGATCATGACTTGGAAAAAATTATATGATAAGGAGCATAGTTAATACCCATTAAGACGCCAGTCTAATAAATTTAACAAATGTGGAGTCTTCATTTGTTTTTTTCCTAGCTCTTAAGTAAATGAATTGCGATGTTTCTTACAAAGGTAGGGAAATTAGTGAAAATATTTTTTATTTCAAATGTTTTAAGTGGTACTAACATTATTTTAGAACATTTAAAAAAGATTTGTGATTGATGATATTTAGCTATTTTTTTTTTCCTACAGTTGTCTTTCCTATATGAAAGCTTTTTGTTTGTTTGTTTGATTTTAGAGACAGGGTCTTGTTCTGTTGCCCAGGCTGGAGTACAGTGCACTATCGTAGCTCACTGCAGCCTCCAACTCCTAGGCTCAAAGGATCCTCTCCACTCCTCAGCCTCCCAGGTAGCTGGGACTACAGGTGCACACCTATGTGCCTGACCTGAAAGCTTTTTAAAAGTGTCCATTTTTATTATTAGCCAATTGATAGACTTTTGTTTATAGTAGGAAATTAAGAGGGTAATCACAATAGGTTATCTTAACTGTAATAGTTTTATAATTCTTTATTACATTATAAACAAATAATTTTCTTCTAGGTACAGTGAAGGTGAAATTCGATTTAATTTAATGGCCATTGTGTCCGACAGAAAAATGATCTATGAACAGAAGATAGCAGAGTTACAAAGACAACTTGCAGAGGTTTGTGGCCATGTTTTTAAATACAAAGTTCTAGCTTGGTTATTTTCTCAGGAAAAGTATTTACACTGTGTGTGTGTGTGTGTGTGTGTGTGTGTGTGTGTGTGTGTGTGTGTGTAAAATCAAGTGCTCTGAATGGTAGTTAAGAAAATATACACTCTGGATTGAGGTTGCCTAGATGTGGTTCCTGGCTTTGCCACTTAGTGGATATAGGAATTTGAGTATATTTCCTTGTGACTCAGTTTCATCATGTAGCATAAAGATAATAAATAATCTCTACCTCATAAGATTATCAGGAGTAGTAAATGAGGTATGATATGTAAATCACTTAAAATAATGACTAACAAATGGTAAATGCTAAATAAGTGTTAGGAATGGACTATTTTAACTATTTTCTGTGATTCCATTAAATAATTAAGGAAGTTAATTCTCAAAGAGTTAATTAGGTACATTTAGAGTCACATGTAGTCTTTACTAGCTATGATTGAATATCTTTCTGTAGTAAATGTCATTGGAGAAGAGATTTAGTAGACAAAGTTTATTTTAAATCCTTTGATCACATTTTCTTGAGTGTTTTTAAGAAAATTTATAGTGTATTAGGAGATTATGGCAATAGAGTATATTACAGTGTAGGTTGTTTGAGATGAAAATTCATATGTATTAGAACATAGACATAAGGAAGGAACTATTTTGGGGCTTTTATCCTTTAATGCTGCTGTTAGGCTGGCATGCTGTTATCAATATGAAGAGTTGAAATTTGAAAATAATTGTACTGTGTTTATCATTTTAAAATATTCTGAACGTAAGCCTCAGTTATTAGGGTGTGCTATTTCTTTTCCTTCCCCTAAGGAGGAACCCATGGATACAGACCAGGGTAATAGTATGTTAAGTGCTATTCAGTCAGAAGTTGCCAAAAATCAGATGCTTATTGAAGAAGAAGTACAGAAATTAAAAAGATACAAGGTATGTTTTTAAAAATATGTTCCTTTAATGTTTTAACATAGAGCAGCATATTTTGAGATGAAGGTATACTGAATGTCTGTTGGCTTTCCCTCCTATCATTGACAAGATTTCAAAATATTATGTTGATTCTCCAGTACCCTACAAAGATAAGTAGTGAGTTGTCTTTCAGTTTTATTTTTGTAAAATATTATTAGGAACAGAATTTTTAACCTATTTTATTTTTCAGTTCACTGTTGTTACTCTTTTTTTTTCTTTCTTTCTTTTTTGATGGAGCGTTGCTCTGTCGCCAAGGCTGGAGTGCAGTGGTGCAATCTTGGCTCAGTGCAACCTCCACCTCCTAGGTTAAAGCAATTCTCCTGCCTCAGCCTCCCAAGTAGCTGGGATTACAGGCGTGCACCACTATACATGGCTAGGCTAATTTTTGTATTTTTAGTAGAGATAGGGTTTTGCCATGTTGGCCAAACTGGTCTTGAACTCCTGACCTCCTGTGATCCATCCACCTTGGCCTCCCAAAGTGTTTGGATTATAGGCATGAGCCACTATGCCCAGCCTGTTATTATTCTTATTGATGCTTAAATTATCCTATCTTTGGCCATTGGGAGCCACTTCAGGCTGTCTCCTAAGTGTTTTCAACATAGCCCCCTTAGTTTCTGAGAGCTTTCTTTTCTTTCCTTTCTCTTTTTAGATGGAGTCTTGCTTTGTTGCTCAAGCTGGAGTGCAGTGAGGCAATCTTGGCTCACTGTGACCTCTGCCTTCCGGGTTCAAACAGTTCTCCTGCCTAAGCCTCCCAAGTAGCTGGGATTACAGGCCTGCGCCTCCACACCCAGCTAATTTTTATATTTTTAGTGGAGATGGGATTTCACCATGTTGGCTAGGCTAGTCTTGAACTACTGGCCTCAAATGATCCTCCCTGGGCCTCCCAAAGTGCTGGGATTATAGGCGTGAACCATTATGCCCAGCCAGCTTTCTTGCTTTCTAATATAAGATGTTTCAGACTTTTCTTTTTTTGGGGACAGAGTTTTGCTCTGTTGCTCAGGCTGGAGTGCAGGGCACTATCTTGGCTTACTGCATCCTCCGCCTCCTGGGTTAAAGCAATTTGCCTCCCTCAGCCTTCCAAGTAGCTGGGATTACAGGCACCTGTCTGTATGCCTGGCTAATTTTTAAATTTTTAGTAGAGATGGGGTTTCGTCATGTTGTCAAGGCTGATTTCAAACTCCTGACCTCTAGTGATCTGTTTGTCTTGGCCTCCCAAAGGGCTGGGACTACAGGTATGAGCTACCATGCCTGGCTTAGACTTTCCTTGTACATTTCTTACTTAAACTTGGAATCGGCCATTTTGTAAAGAAACCCCTTGTTGAAAAGTGGTATTTAGACACCACTATCTGGGCACTCAGGATGCTTAGTGCTACTGATTAATCATTGTTTCTAGGCCTTTTTAGAGGTACAAATACATTTTTGTTTGTTTCATATTTTATTTTTGAAGAGGAAATACCTCATGTATTCATATTAATACTCAAATTTAGGTTTCAAGGACTTTGTGCATAAGGAAGTTAAGAATTTCCATTTCTTCTATTAAGCTGAAAATCTTGGGTTCTTAACAAAATTAATGTAATTATTTGTTTTATGCCATATACATGTAGTATGTATATAATGTATGTGTGTATATATGTATATGTGTGTACGTAAAAAAGTCCAGAAGAATAGTACCAATAGTATAATAACAAGTGAAAAGTTTTTTCTTAAGTTTGTCTTAGTCCTTAGGATATATCCTATTTTGGATATAAAATCAAATAACTATATTTTAAATTCACTTTAAATTTTTTCCTGTTGATTTTGCTGTTAGATTTATTAGAGTTAAAAATTCTGATTTAATTTTATTTAGTCAGGTCAAGCATTTATGTAATTCAGAGTCAAATATAAAGGTGAAGTTATTTTTAATAATGTCTTCTCTTTCACTTGCAATCTGTCCAATAACCTTTTTTTCAGAAAAGCGAAGAGTGGGGGAAACTGGATTTTGTGTTACTTTGGATGTGGAACATTTATGTCATTTGTCATGTGTGTTATGATAGTTAAAGGATTGTTTTTCATTTGAACCTCAGTGTAAGGCAAGAACTATCCTTTTTGTTGCTTACCGCAATGTCAGTATAGTGCTTTGCATCATACTTAACAGACAACAGATTATTGTTAAATGAAATAAATGGGCCTTAAATTAGTAGGATTTCTTCAGGTGGAAGTGGTAGGGGCAGGCAGCCTCTAGAAGTTTTCCAGGCAGGAAAAGGGGAGGGCCAACCTCATGGAGACAGGGAAGGAAGAAATAATAGCTTTACCGATTATTTTCCATTCACGTGATATTTTAAAAAGTAAATTACCCATCTTTATATATACTTACGCAGCGTTATTATATAATTAGCCAACTTTTAATATCTGCCCAAAAGAAAACACAAACCAAGTTTCCATAATTTCCATAGTGTCTTCCTTTATTATTTGGGAATACTTTGTTTAAAAAAAGATAAAATGATTCTCATACTGCTATAAAACAAACGTGTTAAGCTTTAATTTAATTAATTAACTGAGGGAACTCTAGTTAAAGAAGTCAGAGAAGCCCAAATTTCTATGAAGTAAAGAAATGTTGAAATGAATTTATAAGAGATGGAAATTTTCCATGAAAGAAGGGCAATCAATTAAACCAGACAGAATATGTAATAGTTCAGTAACAGTGAAAACCTAGAATCTCATAACTTGAGAGGACGTTCTCTAGACAGTGCATAGTTTTCCACTGAAGTTTAGATTTTTTTCCTGCAGTGTACCTCTCTTTCGATCAAAAACAATCTGAAGGAAAGATTGTGCTTGACCACAAAAGAAAGCTGGTCTTACTAAACTTTGCCTGATTATTTGTACAGGTGAAATAGCAAGTGTTAATTTAGCATGTAGATCTTCTTTAGTTGTTTTGGTAAATGACATTTTCGTAAGTAATCTTATATTGGACTTTTGAAGGCCTCTATTATTTGCTAAGTCAAGGGCAGGAAGACATGCCCAAGGAACTCCCTCCACATGATTTATTGTTAATCTTTATTCTCAGTGGAAATGGAATCTCATTATTTCAAAAATCATTTTCTTGTGAGAATGGATATTTTATACCATTTCTATTTTGAATTGGATGCAAAGAATAAAATACCAAAATTAGCAGAAATTTAGTTAGTGTGGATTGATGTTTGTTGTATTTTCAGATTGAGAATATCAGAAGGAAGCATAATTATCTGCCTTTCATTATGGAATTGTTAAAGACTTTAGCAGAACACCAGCAGTTAATACCACTAGTAGAAAAGGTAAGTATTTTATTGGTAGATACTTAAATTAGGTTTAGATACTTCAAAAACATAAAATGTTTCTTTTTTTTACATGAGTAGAGGTAAAATTTTTGGAAGCTTTTAAAATTTTTATTCTTTTGCTTTTGCCTCTTATTTTATATTCTGTAAGAATTAGTTCAACTGAGACTGTAAAACAAAAAATAAAGAATTACCCTACTGCTTTAGCCTTCCGATTCTTAGTGTCAAGACCTCAGGTTATGCTGTGTTAAATTAAATTTAAAACACTATTCTTTCTTTAAGCAAAAAAACAGATTTTTAATGCTAATAATTGAAATAATATTTTCCTAGTTTAGCAGAAATTTGAGTTGATATAATAGAATTTAGAAGTAGAATGGACATTGTTGGGTTTTAAAAAAAATACCTTGTACTAGGAAATAGGTTTTCTTATTTCTAATCTAGTATCCTTTCCACTGAGGGAAAACTAGCGTAAGTTAGTGAAAAATTCTGATTTCTATGATTTTTTTCATAATATAAGTAAAAATAAAATATTTGTTGAATAAATGAAATGCAGTTAAATTGTTTTTAAGTTCATACTGTAAATCAGTGTTTCTGAAAGTGAACATCAGTGGATATTCTTTAAAATACATGTTACCTGGCCCCTCCCCAGATATTCTGATATAGGGGAAGGATTCTTTAATAAGTTCCCCAAGTGATTCTAATGCAACTGGTCTGTGTACCACATTTTGAGAAACACTTTGAGAAGACACTACTAGGCAAATAAAATTTTGGACCATTAACTTAAAGACAAGAATACATGGTAGGTATATTTTTCTTATTAATTTTAAAATTTACAAAGCAAAGATACATTTCAACCAAGCTGTTTCATGTTATGAATTCTAAATAATGAGATGTGAGCTAATAAGTTTTTTGTGCATATACCTTGTTGATTGAAACATGTGACCCAACTCTTAGCATTAAATGTAAAAGTTATTGCAGAAGACTGCTAAATCTCTTTTCCACTGTAGGTTTTTCTGTTCATGTATCTCAGGGTGTATTCCGAGATGGAAAATCATTATTAAAGTTTTAGATTAATATGGGATCCTGTGGTTCTCAAAATTGCTTGGTTAACAAGAATACCTAGATATGATGTTCTTAAAACTATCAAATATTTCTCTATTATAAATATTAACTATGTAATGTGCTAAATCATATGATACATCAGATATTGTTAGATAATGTTATTAGGGACCCTTAGACAAATTTTAAATGTATAAATTTTGCATTAAAATTGGTCTGTGAACATCATTTTTTGCGTGCAAATTAGTAAGTAGAAGGACCCCTGTTACTTGATTTCTAATTACACTATATCCCCAGGTTTTTTTGAGAGCATAGAGAACAACAGTTTATCAGCTTAACATTAGAACCATTATTCCTTAGTTCACATTATTTTGGACACAAGGTGGCAGTAAATGAATACCTGATGTTAGTGGAACACCAACTCTTGTGTTTGCTTTCATTTTCTTAAGGAAAGTAGTTATTGATTTTCTAGTTGCTTATTTCTCTAAGCTGTTCTTTTATTAATATTCCAGAAGCAATATTGAGATAGATTTATTTCTTGTATGCATGCAATAACTGTTATTCTCTAAGGTACTGAAGGCATTCACACTCATTTAATTGAAATTGTTGAAATGTTTTTAATTATTCATCAAACATTTATCTAGCTGCAAGGATATTCAAGGCACTCTGTTAAGGTCTAGGGATGTACACATAACTGAGACATATTATTTTCTCTTAAGCAACTCATGATTTGGGAAAGGAATAAATAAACAATTATGATACTGTGCTAAATAGTATTATTTTGATAAGTGCCAAGAGCACTTATCAAAGTCAGGCTAAAGATTCCGAACAAGCACAGGGTAGCTCCTAAATAGCTTTATAGCTACTTAAAATTTCACACCCATAAAATTTTAAATATGTGATTGGAATTAAATGCTTAATCTGTGGTAATATATTAGCTTCCTTTGCAAGAATATATTTTTGTTCATCTTATTTTGGAAAAAAATGATATGATGCCATATTAAAATATCATTTTCTGTAGATAAATGCAAACTTTATAACACATGTTGAAAAACTGTTAGAATAGATTTCATCATTGTATAAAATCTTTACCAGTGATAGGTAATTACTTATAGTAATACTTCTAAGAAAAATTACCTATAGAATTCAGAAATAGATAAGTTGGAATGGTAGATTTTTATTATGTTTTGTTTTCAGGGAAACTAGGACAACAGAACAAGGTGTGAGAGGGGATAGAAGGAAAAAACAGGAAAGATGTGGCTGCACCATGCAGTGGTGCTGCTATATGCTGAGACTCCAGGATCAGACTTTTGAGTAGCTGCAGCAGTTGCCTGCAATCTATAATGGCATAAAAGTATTCCAGCTAAAATCTTTTTATTTGAAGAATGACAAATAAAGGGTGATTCTCCCATGGGCATATGGCTATAATGAACTTGGTTAGGACTAATAAATGTTTTTGTTATATGAGACTTTTCAACTGGTGAATTCATTGAATATACATTACATTAAAAAACTGCTTAGGAGATAATCTAAAAATATACAGTTATAAAACTTCCTTTCTGAAAATATAATCTCTTTCTGAAAATATAAAATTATCTAGTTTAAGATTACATTTGTGAGACTTCTATTTATTCAGGTATATTTATGATTAAAATTTTTTTTTCTCCACATTTGTATGTGATCATGAATCATTATCTATCTTAAGTTTTTAACTACCAATAATCTACCATGATGTAAAATCATATATTCCATTGCTATGGGAGAATTCAAAGCAATTTCACAATATTGAATTTTGTCCACATTTTGCTGTGACTTTATGATTCAGTTGGTAATAAGTAAGCTTCAGATCATTTTCTATTTATTAATAGCAGTAACGTAGAAGAATAACTAAAGCTTATCACAACAATATCTACATTAATATCTATTAATACAGAATTATATGATTTGAGTCAGTACTTTTTAATGTCTCATTGGTACACTGTATAGAAGGAAAGTATTTTTAACAGTATGTATTTTTTCCATGCTATATATAAATGTGATAGTTTTTTTTAAAATTTTTTGACAAAAGCAGAACAAAATACAGTCTTTGAATTTAAATCTTATATATGTTACTTATTAGCTGGTGCTTTTAGGCACTTATATGCTTGCTTATAACCTCTTTCTAATCTGTAAACTGGGAATCATATCTACTTCACATTCTTGATAATTAAATGAGATCATATCTGTAAAGTATATAAACTAGTGCTCAATTAATGGTGATAATTATTTTTAATTTTAATAAATGTATGGACACTCTTCCTTATATGTGTTTGCTCATTTAATTACATTGTAAAGTTTGTATAAAAAACTAGTAAATTCATTTCTTGTTAATCCTACTAAACATTCTGTTAAGTATACTCAGAGATCAATAAGGAAAGAAGCACATACTTTATTTTAAATTATACCTAAAACCTAATTGAATTTTTATTTTTTGAGGAAAGAAAACTTTCAGATACAATGCACATATCAAATTACAAATAATGCCTGTTAACTGAAGACGTTCATGTTGGCAATTAATTTTATTATGGCACACAGACTATTTGGTCTTATTCTAAGGCACAGCACTCAGTTTTATCATACAATTAAAAACAATTATTCTACCTAATATATTACAAAAAGAGATTGTAATTGTTCTAATTGTTCTATTTTATATTTAAGGAAGTTTAAGAAAAAGTTGTGTAATGTAGAAGTCTAATTTATTGACTCTTCTGAAGTGGCACAGTGGAAAGAATATTGTATTGTAGTACTCTAAAATCTTGCTTTTAGAAATGTCTCCCGAACACCAGCAGAAGTGGCATCATCTGAGAGTTTGCTAGAAATACAGAACCTCAGGCATTTTACTAAATCAGTCTGCATTTTAACAGGGTCCCTAGGTCATTGGTATGTACATTGAGAAGCAATGTTATAAAGCATGGGTCCTTGACCTGTTCTGAGGATTTACTATATACTAGCTGTGGGACTTTGGTCAAGCTTGATAACATCTATAAGTTGTGGCTTCTTTATTTGCTAAAGAATAAAACAGAATTACTGTGTTCAAGCTATGTAATTGTAATGAAGATCTGTTGAACTAGTGTGTGAAAACTGTTTTTTTAGTTCATAAAAAGTTCATTGACACCAGGGATACATAATCCTTTAGTGACATTATGTTAAATTCACTTAAGCTGTTATGTTAAACACATTTATTCACATATGAAGAAACTAATATAAGGTTTTTCTTATACTCATGTGAAAAGGAAATGGGCAAATACATGTATACATATTGTTTTGGAATATTCATGAATGAGTTTGACTTTATGGAATGAGTAATTAATGTATTTTTAAATTATTACAATTATAATAATTCATTTCACCTTCAGATAGGAAAGAACTACAAACCAAACATGATCCTTTCTTAGGGCAATGAACAACCATATAATTGTCCAGGAAAAGTTTGTTATAAGTCTCAAGTTATGAAATATAAAAACTTTAGAAGTTTTATAAACAATGTATTTCAAGCCTTTCAGCTTGAGAATGCTGTCTTAGGCACATTTCATTTTAATATAGTCTAAAACTGACTTGTAAAATTTTGCAATATGCTATTTTTATTTGTAGGCAAAAGAAAAACAGAATGCAAAGAAAGCTCAGGAAACCAAATGAAGAGGATGTTTTGGGATATGTACACATTTCTGCTTCTGCACTTATTTTCATGGAAATCATTATGTGTAAAGAACTTTGAGCAACAACCTAATTGGCTCAGTGCACGTTTGGTAATAGTGCCTGTCTGTCTTGTCTTTAATGCATGAATTCATAAATTTCTTCCCTACCTGCATCATATGCATGTAGTGCATACTAAATGAAAGTGATGTTAAGAGTGCTTGCCCAAATTCCATTATTTGACATTGAATCTGAGAAGTGTTTGTTTTCTGGATGTATAACTACCTTAATGAAGCTAGAAAATGCACAAATGATAATCCTTATCTGTAATTTAAATACTTAAAATTTGTAATTGTCAGATCTTGATTAAACTGGATCTCTTATTCTCATCATTAATGGAAAAAAAATCAGTATTTCTATCTTTGATATCTAAGTGTTTTGAGGATTTTAAAACTGAATTTTATCTGCTATACCAGTTATTTGAAAAAGTATGATTTTAATGTAAATCATTTAAAAAGGACAAAGTATAATTAATTTCCAGTGATTTTTTTTTTTATTACTGTCAGTAGAAAAGTAATAAACATCTCAATTTTATTTTAGTAAAATTTCTTCAAGTGTTTGGGGTTATTTGTTTATGTATAAGAGAATTATTTCAGGAAGGTCTGAGTATTATGCTTCAAAGCAGAATTTCAGGTGTGGCTGTTACTCTCAGTGGAATATTTTTTCAAGCTGTTAAGCTGTATATAAAAAATTGGAGGTTTGACAGTTCATGCTATCTGCTTTTTTAGAAAGGTGGTAGTGGTGATGGGGGATCTTTCTATGCTAATTTGAATAAGTTCGTACAGGCTGCAGTTTCCAAGAGCCATATACAATTTGCTCACAATTGATTTTTTAAAATTGTTTTTGGGAGTTGCTTTGTATAATATTCTTGCTTCTAATCTTCCTTTCCAAGTTAGACTTTAAAGAAAACTTGATAAAACTTATTTTAAAGGAAGTAATCTACTTTTTTCTTTATCAAGAATATTTCTTAGTTTGATACATGACTTTTTACCATTTTATTATTTATTGTAAAATAAATTTAACTTATTTTGTTAGGGAGAATGTGTACCTGTCTTCCAATTTCAACACATGAAGTTTTAAGGATTGTTTTTAAGCTTAGTAACTTGGTATTAATTAACTTAGAATTAATGGAGAAAAACTTGATGGGAAATTGATAGAAAAATTAATGAAATATTTTTCATACATAATTTCAGTTGGAGGTAGTGAAAAATATGTAGTTTCTCAGTTATTTGTGGGTAAAAATGTTTTGCTCTTGAAACAGTAATAATTATGGAGTGTTTTCAAAGCCATGATATAATTTTAAAAAATGGATTTTTAAGGAAGGCTCATCTTGATCCCACACATGTATTTCAGCTTAATTTATATATCCTTTCCTATTGAGGCTTAAATTTTGTAAAGCAATGTGAGGATTATTGTGGTAAGTTGTATTTAGTAATTAATATGGTGTGATACTAGCACTAGGATTGACAAATAAATCAATGGAATAGAAGAGAGAGCCTGAAAACAGATCAACATGTATATGATCACTTGATTTTGACAAAGGTGGCAAAACAATTTAACAGGGAAGGAAAGTCTTTTCAACAAAAGGAGCCAGAATAGGATAGTTGAATATCCACATAGAAAAAAATGAACAGTGTGACCCCCTACCTCACAAAAATGACTTTGAGATGAATCATAGACCTAATGTAATGTTTTAAAAGTATGTAGCTTTCTAACTGAAAACATATGTGATTATTTTTGTGACTTGGGGGATTAGCCAAAGGTTTCTTAGGTCACAGAAAGCAGTAGCCATAAAAGATCCAAAATTAGAGCTCATCAAAATTGTCATTGAAAATGTTAACAAAAGTAGTATCAAATGACATTTGAAAAATAGTTTTGTAAAACTATATTAATAGGTATAAGGAATTTTCTTATTAATCTAATAAAATTCCTTAATAGGAATTTTTGTAGCTTAAGAATGGCTTATTTTATCTGCATCTTCTTTGATGATTGCAAATGCCTTGTGATACTTCATGATTACTCTGTCTGTGAATAAAAAAGTATGACTTGTCTTTGTCTGGGTGCTATATATTGCTGGTTTGAAACTAAGTCAGGAAGCTAGTGGGTAGAGAAAATGGAACAATAAAGAGCAACCCAGATACAGATGAATCTTATGTTGAAACTTTTGTTAGTGGATATTTTATACAAAGTCTTGCTCTTTCTTTTCTAAAATTTTATTTAATTATTGGGTAGGCGAAGGCACTTCCATTCTATTTTATGCCTTTCAAAATAGCCAATTCTAAGGGATGTACTTCTGCTATTGTCAACAAAAAGCTTGGCAACAGCTGTGGCATTGGCTACTCTCACCTTATATGTTTAGTTCCCAAGATAGCTGCCCTTTCTGTAACAGCAGTCAGCTCGACTGTGCCACTAGAATAGACAAATATTTGCTTGGGAATCACAACCATGGGGACTTGCTCCCCTAGTTTGGGCCATGGTACATATTTTTGTTTATATTATGGGTGTTACGTGCAGATTAATACTTTCAGTTAATCCTAGTTGCCTATAACATTAACATTGCGAGATATATTTAGATTTTTTTTTTCCTGTAGGAGTCTTTGTTTCTTTTATTTTATAAAAAGCCTTTTAATGTATTCTCAAAAAAATCATTTAGAGAAAACATAAGCAAAAATAAGATTTAAATTACCCTAGTTCTACCAACAGGAATGAGCACATTCACATTTCGGTGTATTTAGTGTTCTTTATTCCTCATGTGTACACATGTTTTTCTGTGTTAGTCTTGTTTGCCCTTCCATAGTCTGAAATCATTTTATGTAGTTTATATTATTTTTAAGCTTGATATACAAGTTTTCAGGAAACAAACTACTCTAGCTATTTGAAGAGCAATGCAGATTTATATTGGAAATTTTGAAACTACCTAGTTTCTTACAAAGTTGTTGGAAGGTTTGGAGGAGTGGTTTCGAGTTTGAGTCTCCAGAAATGCCTCCCATGCAAACATATATTATTGGTGTACCTAGGGAACCACTCACCTTTGCAACTGTCAAGGAGTTGACTGTTGGAACTATTGATGTTAGAACATGTTGCAGTAGTTGTGTTCCAGGAGTGAGGAGCCTGTAGTAACACCCAATGGCTGTGCCCTGGAATGCAGAAAAGTTAAACCTTCTATGTCTAAATGCCTAAAATAGGCAAACTGGATAGTTATATTTTTAGAGTGATGTTTCATTTTTTAGAGTAGTGTGAATTCCTAGATCAGTGAAACATGCACGTTATTTAGTTTGTACTTTAGTACATTGTTAACTGGCCTAAATCCAGTGACTGACAGGGTAAAGATTCACCATTTTTAGCATACTGGGCACTTTTTGTTTTTGACTTGATTAACCTTTGGAAAACTTCAGTGATTTATTCAACCTACATCTGTGTTGTTCTAGATGCTAGAGGATGGCATAACAGGATAAAGCCTCTGCTCTCACGATGAGACAGATAAGTATATAATATAACTTCAAATAGTAGTATGAATGGTAAAGTAGGGAAAAGGGGTGGAAGGAGCTGAGGTTTCATAAGATGGTCATGGAAGTTCCCATTAATGAGATGAGCTTCAAATAAAGACCTAAATGAAGAGAATTTTTTTCTCTAGTACTGAACTAGCACTGTACAAGTGGATTGCCTACAGGCAGAATCAATGTGCAATAATTCAGAATATTAATTTGCAATTATGTTTGATGGTTAATTGGTTTTTGAATATTGATATGGATTGTCAGTATGAAATGGTTCGATTAAAGATATATGGAAAAGGCTAGGACTACTGGTCTATGTACATTTTAGATTATTCTTATATTTTACATAATATGCTTGACCTGACCCTTTCTTGTAGCAATGATAATATAATATTGAACAAACCATAAAACCAGTGGGGAAAGTCTCATGTAGGTATATTTTTTAAAAACATTTTGATCTCGTCCAGGCGTGGTGGCCCACGCCTGTAATCCGAGCACTTTGGAGGCCAAGGCAGGTGGATCACCTGATGTCAGGAGTTCAAGACCAGCCTGACCAACATGGTGAAAACCCCTCTTTAAAAAAAAAAACAAAAAACATTTTGATCTCTCCCCAGACCCCCATCATAACCATTAAGACTAAAACAGGCTGGGTGTGGTGGCTTATGCCTGTAATCCTAGCACTTTGGGAGGCTGAGGCAGGAGGATCTGTTAATCCTAGAAGTTCAAGCATACTGTGAACAAGATGGTAAGACCCTGTCTCAAAAAAAAAAAAAAAAAATTAGCTGGGTACGGAGGTGGTACGTGGTATGTGCCTGTAGTCCCAGCTACCCAAACAACTGAGGCTGGAAGGTGCCTTAAGCCCAGGAGTCCGAGAATGCAGTGAGTTGTGATCAGCACCTGCACTCCATCCTGGGTGAGACAGTGACACCCTATCTCAGAACAAAACAAAACAAACAAAAACAGTGAAATTACTTGAAAATTTAAAAAAGTAATATAAATTTGGGAGAATATTTTATAATTTGGGGATAGAGAAAAGCTTCCTAAGCACAAAATAAAACAAAAGAACCCAGAAGAGAAATACTTGACTGTATAAACATTAAAAATTTCTGTAAGGTGACAGACACCATAAAACTAAGAGATAGCAAGCCAACAAATAAAACTTTGCTATACGTAATATGCAATGTGTGTATTATAAACATTAGACAAATTAGTGTCTAATACACAGAGAGCTCCTCTGTATATTATATATTTTATGCTCCTATGAGTAATATATTTATTGTGCAATTCTGCAATAAAGCAATAAAATATGATTATGGTGTTCCCCATTGATGGATATCCTAACATTTTAGATATGTTTCACGTTATCTTCACACCAATCTTATGAGGTAAGTATTAACTTCATTGTACAAATAATATCTATATATTTTTTCCCTTTGAATCACACCATCTATATCCTGGGTACTCAATGGGTGATCTGCAGAGCAGCATCAATGAGCATAATCTGAGAACTTGTTAGAAATGCAGAATCTGAAGTCCCGCCCCAGACCATTGGAATCAGAATCTGCATTTTAACAAGATGCCCAGCTGATTAAATTACATTTATGCACATTAAAATTTGACAAGTATAACCTCATTGGTTATTTTTATATTTACGGAAATATTGTCTTCATAATCAGTAGGCATTGTGCTTTATTTTCTGAATTTAAAAATTTGGTTTTAGGACTTCAACAATTTCAGTAGCAAGATGTGAAAGTGCAATTAATTAGAAAAAGTTATTAGGAATAAAATGGAAAACTTCACAACCGGTCAAACAACGTCCTAAGTACTTTTACACCTTAACCTTCACAGATATGAAATAAGTCACGTTATAACCATTTTTCAGATGAGGGACACTAAAGCACAGCAAAAACAATGGGTAAGTTAGTTAGGGTATATTGGAATACTATGCAGTCACTGAAAAGAATATGAATGTCTATTAACACTGAAGGATGTCTGATTTATTTTATTTTATTTTTAATACAAACAATCCCATAGCATTTATTGACATCTTGTAATAACATAAGGGTAATCAAAACAATATGAATAAATGTTCACACTGGACAAAGGACATCTAAAAACAAAATGTATCCTTCTCAACAATTTCTCACTTCACTGATCATTTCTAGTTGGAGGCACTTTGCAGCAGAGCAATATTATCTCCTTTTAGCCTGATCCAACCCAGTTGTTTCCTTGACTTTGTTTTAGAATGAATCTCTTCTGCATCATCTAATACAAGGTTCATATACTCATCAAAACCAATGATACAGCCTTCTGTTCGCATATTCACTTGCTCATAGAGCCACACCTGAATCCGTGATCTTTGAAGTTCTCTTCCCTCCTTTCGCCACCTCCATTTCTGCATTCCCCATTGCAGGGGTCCACCCAAGACCTGTCTGATTTATTTTTAAGGAAAATGAAAGTATAAGTAACTTGCTCAAGTTCATACAGCTAGTGAGTAGTAGACCTAGATTCAAACTTGAACTCCTACTTGTACTTCTCTCTTTCACTTCTTCCCTCCCTCCTTTCCTTCATTCCTTCCTCCCCCACCCCACTTCCATCTTTCATCCTTCCCTCCTTTCTTCTTCCTTTTTTTTTTTTGAGACAGAGTCTCGCTCTGTTGCCAGGCTGAAGTGCAGTGGCACAATCTCGGCTCACTGCAACCTCTGCCTCCCAAGTTTAAGCGATTCTCCTGCCTCAGCCTCCTGAGTAGCTGGGATTACAGGTGCACACCACAATGGCTAATTTTTGTGTTTTCAATAGAGACAGAGATTCATCGTATTGGCCAGGCTGGTCTGGAACTCCTGGCCTCAAGTGATCTGCCCACCTCAGCCTCCCAAAGTGCTGGGATTACAGGTGTCAGCCACGGCACCCGGCCCTCCTTTCTTTATAGTAATTTCTCATAATGCTCACCTGCACACCTCCTTTATATACTTCCACCATTCTTCTTATAAAAATGATTCTTAGAGGTAAAAGTTTTATTATGGACAGAATTGTACAATGGAGATGTTTATGTGAGAAAACTATCTCTGGATTTATTAGAAGCTTTGTAGGAGATATTGATGACCTTTGCTGAATTATTAAGGAATGCATAGAGTAAGTGGTAACTATGAGCTCTGAGCTCCAGTGGCTCCCTGAGGGCTAGTAATTATAACGATTTTGATTAGAGACCAACAAGGGTTCCAGGTTGGGCCTCCCAGGCTGTGTCTCCAAGTGAGGTTACCAAGGTCCAAGACCTGCCCTTTCAGTTTATGATTTGAGTACACTCATTGAAGGTGATAAGGACTTTGGGTAGTTAAGCCAACTTAATAAAACTTGCAGGAGACTAATGTACACCGGAAAAACAATCTAATAATTTACTTTACAATTATAACTGCCAGCAGACCAGACATTTCTATCAGCCTATTGATACATTCTGTCCATGGTAGATAAACTTACCAAGGAAACCAAATTAAGACCAGAAGGTTGGTTGACTATAGAACTGTTCCAAAGGAAATTATTGTTGTATAGAGATACTTGCTATGATAGCCTGTGACATGGTTTTCCATATTAGACACCAACTAAATCTGCCTGGTACATTACACACCTCCTTGATCAAAATGTTACTTCATGCTTCTGCTGCTAGAGACACAATGACAAAATTTTAAACTTCGTAATTATCACTTTTCTGGTTGGCATTTCTCTGCTGCTTTTCTCATGTCAATAAATGTTTTCAAATGTAATTTAAATTTAAATTTATTTGATTTTAATTTTTTTCCAATCTGGCCTTTTAGTGACATCTGGAGAGACTGCTTAACCTAATTTTTCAGACTGTCTCTAGATCAGGGGACTATTTCCTGTAACCTGTGTAATGTCAGTGTATGAGGAATCAGTATTTCTATTCTAATAATGTCAATTTGGCCTTTCCTAATATCTTATGCCGGAAATAGTCTATACCTAACTTACACATTTGGAATGCTCTGCACCCTTGGCACAACGGGAACAGTTTTTCTCTTAGGGTACTCAGAATTGTTATTGGAATGGCTCCATTGCTTATACAGTGAACACCTTGGATGATGCAGTCACTTCTTCAGATTTCAGGCAGAAATTTACTTGAATTAATGTTTGTAATCTAAAACAATGGTGTGCTAGCTTAAGTACCCTCATTACATCTTCCATGAGTAACTTGCTTACTCTAGCCTCTATGGCCATTTAAGAACTACGTTCTTGCCCATTTTATCGAGGTTGGTAAACATAACTTCACAGATAAGACAGTGCACTTTGTGTATACTCTTATTATAAAATAGTAACCCCATATTCTATCTAGTAAGTTGGAGAACAGACAACTGGACTTGGGACTTAGCTGACCTGGGATACTAGTCCTGCTATTCTATTAACTATTGTGTGGTCTTGGCTTGTATTCTATTATCTGCTGAAATGCACTTTGTCCTTTCCTTTGCTATAATTTTCAAATAGCACTTATAGAGCAAACAGGTGGCTTTCACATCTGTTTATACAACTAAACCTTAAAACAAATATTAGTCCATTAAAGCTTCATTGTATTAGACTCTTTCTCTTTTCTGGATCTCTCTTGTGATTGAGTCTAAACTTAACAAATTAGGCTTATAAAACTTTTTAAAAAACGCATTTAAAGTTTAGGAAAAGTTTGGTCATATTTCCTTAGCTATTTTGGCAACACTTTGGGAATGTATTTTTCCTCTGATAACAACTTCATAAACTCATAAATGTAATTTATACTTTTGTCTTGGATGCAGCCTGTTTTGCTAATTTTAACCTCCAAGATGATATAGAGTATAAGCTAGTGTAAACAATATTTATTCTGACCAAGCATCTACAATTTGTTATCTAGTCATCTGTATGCACAATCTTTATAGCTTCTTTCCAAATGTATTCACAAAAAGGAAAATCAACTCTTTTCTGGGTATGTCTTTAAATGTAGACAATTCTAGAGCCTAGTGATAGGATTACCATTTTAAAAGTTTTGAATGACATATTTTAGCATTGGTAAATATCAGGGTAGAAGAACTATTATAAATACCACATGAGTCCTTTTATTATCATGGAAGAGGCAAGATTGAAGATAGGCTGAGCATCTGCTTATTCATTCGTTAATTCATTCACTCAAAAAGTATTTATTATGTACTCTGAGTCACGCTCAATGCTATGTATTTGGGATACATGGGTGGAAAGACATATCTTGATCTGTGTCATATTTTCTCAACTATTCTGCAGCCTTGGGCTGGGTTTTAACCTGTGGGATTATAATGTTCACTGGGAATAACTTCCCTACACAATAGGTATAAGTAACTGTTACCTGTGTATTAGACAACACAGTCTCAAATAGGACTAGTTTGTCCCCATATACCATAATAACGTTCATCTATGAGGATACCTTGTTTTATTCTGCTTCACTTCGTTGTACTTCATAAATACTGTGTTTTTCACAAACTGAAGATTTGTGGCAATCCTTCAATAGGCAGTCTACAGGTGCCATTTTCCCCAACAGCATGTGCTTACTTCATGTCCCTGGGTCACATTTTGGTAATTCTTTTAATATTTCAAACTTTTTCCCAACTGTATCTGTTTGGAGATCAGTGATCAGTGATCTTTGATATTACTGTTGCAATTGTTTTGGGGTGCATGAACCATGCCCATGTAAGACAGCAAACTTGATTAATGTTGCATGTGTTCTGACTGCTCCACTGATGGGTCTCTCTCCCTCTTCTTGGGTCTTCCTATTCTCTGAGACAGGACAATATTGAAATTAGGCTAATTAATAACCATTGTACAATGGCCTCTAAATGTTCAAATGAAAGGAAGAATCACATCTCTCTCACTTTAAACCAAAAGCAGAAATGATTAAGCTTAGTAAGGAAGGCACGTCAAAAGCCAAGAGAGGCCGAAAGCTAGGCCTTGTATGCCAAACAGCCAAGTTTTGAATGCAAAGGAAAAGATCGTTAAAAGTACTACTCCAGTGGACACATGAATGATAAGAAAATGAAACAGACTATTGCTGATGTGAAGAAAATGTGAGTGGTCTGGATAGAAGATCAAGCCAGCTAAAACATTTTTTTTTAACTTTTATTTTAGGTTCAGGGGTACATGTGAAAGTTTGTTACACAGATAAACTCATGTTATAGTGGTTTGTTTTACAGATTGTTTCATCACCCAGGTATTAAGCCCAGTACCTAATAGTTATATTTTATGTTCTGCTCTCCTCTCACCCTTTACCCTCAAGTAGACCCGTGTTTGTTTCCTTCTTTGTGTTCTTAAGTTCTTATCATTTAGCTCCCACTTGTAAGTGAGAACATGCGGCATTTGGTTTTCTGTTTCTGCATTAGTTTGCTAAGGATAGTAGCTTCTAGCTCCATACATGTTTCTGCAAAAGACATGATCTCATTCTTTTTTATGACTGCATAGTATTACATGCTATATATGTACCATATTTTCTTTATCCAATCAGTCATTGATGGGCACTTAGGCTGATTCCATATCTTTGCTATTGCGAATAGCACTGCAGTGATTATTCATGTGCATGTGTCTTTATGATAGAATTGTTTATATTTTGCTGGTTCTATACCCAGTAATGGGATTACTGGGTTGAATGGCAGTTCTGCTTTTAGTTCTTTCAGGAATTGCTTTCTACAATGGTTGAACTAATTTACACTCCCACCAACAGTGTATAAATGTTCCCCCTTTTCCCCAACCTCACCAGCATCTGTTACTTTTTGACGTTTAATAATAGCCATTCTAACTAGCATGAGATGGTATCTCATTGTGATTTTGATTTGCATTTCTCTAATGATTAGTGTTATTGAGCTTTCTTTCATATGTTTGTTGGCCTCATGTGTCTCTTCTTTTGAGAAGTGCCTGTTCATGTTCTCTGCCCACTTTTTAATGGAGTTGTCTGTTTTTCTCTTTTAAATTTGTTTCCTTATAAATGCTGTATATTAGACTTTTGTTTTGTTGTGATTGCTTTTGGCATTTTTGTCATGAAGTTTTTGCCAGTTCCTATGTCCAGGATGTTATTGCCTAGGGTGTCTTCTAGGGTTTTTATAGTTTGGTTTCTTTCATTTAAGTCTTTAATCCATCTTGAGTTGATTTTTGTATATGATGTAAGGAAGGGGTCCAGGTTCAATTTTCTGCATATGGCTAGCCACATCTTTCAACTCCTGGTTAGCTGTATTCCTAGGTATTTTTTTCTTCTTGTGGCACTTGTGAATGGCATTGCTTTTCTGATGTGGCTCTCAGTTTGCCTGTTGTTGGTATATAGCAATGCTAGTGATTTTTGTACATTGACTTATATCCTGAAACTTTACTCAAGTTGTTTATCAGCTGAAGGAGCTTTTGGGCTGAGACTATGGGGTATTTTTAGATATAGAATCATGTCATCTGCAAACAAATAGTTTTGGCTTCCTCTTTTCCTATTTTGATGTACTTTCATTCTTTCTCTTGCCTGATTCCTCTGGCTAGGACTTCCAATACTATATTGAGTAGAAGTTGTGAAAGAGAGCAACCTTCTCTTGTGCTGGTTTTCAAGGGGAATGCTTCTGGCTTTTGCCCCTTCAGTATAATGTTAGCTGTGGGTTTGTTTTAGATAGCTCTTATTATTTTGAGACATGTTCCTTCAACATCTAGTTTATTGAGAGTTTTTAACTTGAAGGGATGTTGAATATTATCGAAAGACTTTTCTGCATCTATTGAGATAATCATGTGGTTTTTGTCTTCAGTTCTGTTTATGTGATGAATCACATTTATTGATTTGGTATGTTGAACCAACCTTGCATCCTGGCAAGAAGGCTGCTTGATCATGGTGGATAAGCTTTTTGATGTGCTGCTGGATTTGGTTTGTCAATATCTTGTTGAGGATTTTTGCATTGATATTCATCAAGGATATTGGCTTGAAGTTTTCTTTTTTTGTTGTATCTCTGCCAAGTTTTGGTTTTAGGATGATGCTGTCCTCATAGAATGAGTTAGGGAGGAGTCCCTCCTTTTCAATTATTTAGAATAGTTTCAATATGAATAATACCAGTTCTTCTTTGTACCTCTGGTAGAATTCTGAAAGCAGCCTTATACTGGAAGAAGATGATGTCTAGGACTTTTATAGCTAGAGAGGAGAAGTCAATGCCTGGCTTCAAAGCTTTGAAGGACAGGCTCTCTCTCTCTTGTTAAAGGCAAATGTAATGGGTGACTCTAAGTTGAAGCCAATGCTCATTTATCATTTTGAAAAATCCTAGGGTTCTTAAGAATTATGCTAGATCTAATCTGCCTGTGCTCTAAAAATGGAAGACAACAGAACACATCTGTCTACAGCATGGTTTGTTGAATATTTTAAACCCACTTTTGGACTACTGCTCAGAAAAAAGAAAGATTTCTTTCAAAATATTCTGGCTTATTGACAATGCACCTACTCAACCAAGAGCTCTCATGGAGATGTATGAGGATATTAATTTTTTTTCATGCCTACTAACACAGCCAGTTTTGTAGCCAATGGATCAAGGAGTAATTTCAACTTTCAAGTCTTATGTTTTAAGAAATAAATTTTATACAGCTATAGCTACCATAGAAAGTGTTTCCTCTGATGGACCTGGGCAAATTAAATCAAAATCCTCCTCAGAAGGATTTACCATTCTACTTCCCATTAAGAACATTCATGATTCATTGGAGAAGGCCAAAATGTCAACATTAACAGGAGTTTGGAAGAAGTTGATTCCAACCCTCATGAATAACATTGAAGGATTCAAGACTTCTGAGGCCAAAGTAACTGCAGATGTGGTAGAAATAGCAAGAAAGCTAAAATTAAAAGCAGAGCCTGAAGATGTGACTTACTGCACACTTATGATAAAACTTGAATGGATGAGGAGTTGCTTCTTATGAATGAGCAGAGAAAGCAATTTCTTGAGATAGAATCTATTCCTGGTAAAGAGACTGTGAACATTGTTGAAATGACAAGAAAGTATTTAGAATATTACATAAACTTAGTTGATAAAGCAGAAGCAGGGTTTAGGAGGACTGCAGTTTTGAAAGAAGCTCTACTGTGGATAAAATGCTAGCAAGCCGCATTGCATGCTACAGAGAAATCTTTTATGAAGAGAAGAGTCAATTGATGTGACAAACTTAATTGTCTTATTTTAAGAAATTGCCACAGCCACTTTTCATCGACCATCACATTGATGAGTCAGCAGCTGTCAACATCGATGCAAAACCCTACACCAGCAAAAAGATTTGGACTCACTGAAGGCTCAGATGATTGTTAACATTTTTTAAGCAATAAAGTGTTTGTTAATTAAGGTACGTATATTTTTTAGACATAATTGTATTGCACACTTAATAGACTGCAGTATAGTGTGAAGATAATTTTTATATGTTCTGGAAAGCCAAAAAATTTATATGATTTACCTTATTCTGATATCCACTTTACTGTAGTAGTCTGCAACTGAACTTGCAGTGTCTCTGAGGTATGCCTGTAGTTTGAACAAATGTTTATGAAGATCAACTTCCACTTGAGACCCCAACTTACTATTAGATGTTGTGAACACAATATAAGAATTTCTGTCTATATTTTTTCTTATTTCAAACTCAGTAACAGCTTATTTTAGGGACGGGGACAAGGGAAGAGAAAAAGAACAAAGGTATTACCTGTATTTCAGTTTAGGTTCAACTTTAAAAAAAATAGATTGGGGAATACAAGTGCGGTTTTGCCACATGAATATTTCGCTTAGTGGCAAAGTCTTGTTTTTTAGTGTAACCATCACCTGAATAGTGTACATTGTCTTTCTAGGGTAGTTTCTCATCCCTGCCACTTTCCTATTCTCCAGTGTCCATGTGTACACATTATTTAGCTCTCACTCATAATTCAGGTATTTTACTTTCTCTTTCTGAGTTATTTCTCTTAAGGTAACAGCCTCCAGTTCTATCCATGTTGCTGCAAAAGGATGGAGCATTTACTTCTATTTTATGTCTAAGTAGCATTCCATAATATGTACATGGCACATTTTCTTTAACCAGTCATCTCCATGGATGGACGCTTAGTGTAGTTTCACTTCTTTGCTGTTTTGAATAGTGCTGCCATAAACATACAAATGCAGGGTTTTTTGATGTAATGATTTCTTTGGGGTAAATATCCAGTAACAGTATTGCTGGATTGAATGGTAGTTCTATTTTTAGTTTTTTGAGAAATATCCTCACTGTTTTTCATAGAGGTTGTACTAATTTACATGTTCACCAACAGTGTATAAGTGTTCCCTTTCCTCTGCATCCTTACCAACATCTGTTATTTTTTGAATTTTCAGTAATAGCCATCCCGACTGGTGCAAGGTGGCATTGTGGTTTGATTTGCATTTCTCTGATGATTAGAGAGGTGCATCTTTTCATATGCTTGTTGAACATTTGTATGTCTTTTTTTGGAAAATGTCTGTTCATATCATTTGCCCAGTTTTTAGTGTTTTAATGGGGTTATTTTGCCTTTTTTTTTTTTTTTTTTTTTTTTTTTTTTTTTTGTGAGACAGAGTTTCGCTCTTGTTGCCCAAGCTGGAGCACAATGGAGCAACCTTGGCTCACTGCAACCTCACCTCCTGGGTTCAAGTGATTCTCCTGCCGTAGCCTCCTGAGTAACTGCGATTACAGGTGTGTGCCACCCCTCCTAACTAATTTTTTTGTATTTTTAGTAGAAATGGGGTTTCATCATGTTAGCCAGGCTTGTCTTGAACTCCTGACCTCAAGTGATCTGCCTGCCTCAGCCTCCCAAAGTGCTCAAATTCTGGGATTATAGGAGCAAGCCACCATGCTGGACTTGTTTTGTTTTTAAGACAGAGTCTTACTTTATCACCTAGGCTGGAGGGCAGTGACGTGATCTCAGGTAACTGTAACCTCCACCTCCCAGGTTCAAGTGATCCTCCTGCCTTAGCCTCTTAAGTAGCTGAGACTACAAGTGTGCCACCATGCCCAGCTAAATTTTTGTGTTTTTAGTAGAGACAGAATTTCACCATGTTGCCTAGGCTGGGCTTGAACTCCTGGCCTCAAGTGGTCTGCCCGCCTCTACCTCCCAAAGTTCTAGGATTACAGGTGTGAGCCACTGCACCCAGGCTGGATACTTACAGTGATTTTTTTGTTTATATGGTAAACAAGGGGAAGATTATTCATGATTTTTCCGGGGGAGGGGTGGGCAATTCCCGGAACTGAGGGTTCCTCCCCTGTTTTAGATTATATAGGGTAACTTCCTGATGTTGCCATTGCATCTGTAAAGTGTGTTGGTGCTGCTGGGAGTGTCCTTTAGCATGCTAATGTATTATAATTAGTGTATACTCAGCAGTGAGGATGACGAGATGTCACTTGTCAAAACCATCTTGGTTTTGGTGGGATGTGGGTGGCTTCTTTACCACAACCTGTTTTATCAGCAAGGTCTCTATGACCTGTATCCGTGCTGACCTCCTGTGACTTAGAATGTCTAAACTCCTGGAAATGCAGCCCAGTAGGTCTCAGCCTCATTTTGCTGAGCCTCTATTCAAGATGGGAGTCACACTGGTTTAAAGGCCTCTGACATGACCATGCTAAAATCTCCACCCAGAGAGGAGCTATAGCTCATGACCATCTCATGGGACCTTGTGCTGGCAGAATGGCTCAGTATATGTGCACATACTGAAGCCCCCTCCTCTACATGTGATGATGTACCCTCTCCCCTCTCCATGGCCCCAGAAAACCCTCCTGTCACTTTCCCTCAGAAAGACACTGCTTTGGAGAATACTCCCCATGGCCTCCTTAAGTCAAATAATAAAACCTCCCTTGAGGAAAAAAAAAGAATAAGGTATTTATCTGGTTGTAGTGCTGAAGACAATATCCTGTCTTTGGCCTGGCAGCACAAAGCAGATGCGTGTTTGGAGTTGGAGAGGTAGCCGGACTATGCAGATTTTTGTGAATTATTCCAAGGATTTTGGTCTTTATACTAAGATCATTAGAAGCCGTTAAAGGGGTTTAAGCAGCAAAATGATGTGATCAGACTTGTATTTCTATAAGACCACACTTTCTGAATTGGAGGCATCATGGGTAGAGGGTAGATGTGGATATGAGGTGGAATGGACAAATGAAGAATTAAGCTCATTATGCTGTTTGTACCTAGTTATGTACCATGAAACACCACAGACTCCCAGCTCATCTCTTATCCTCCTCATTCTAATTACTCTTAGATTCCTTGCATCCTTCCCCACCTCTCTTCTACTCTGGCAACTCTTGCACAGCATCCACAGTGTAATTTATGACCCATTATCAGTAAAATCTCCTGTGTCTGCAACCCAGATTTTAAATGTTTCTTTCTCCTTGCTCTAATAAAAATATGACTTCCTTGACAACACTGCCCTGTTATCTGAAGTGGTGGCTATTTTTTCCTCCCACTGAGATTGGAAATTGGACAGGTCTTATCCTCCTTACTCACTGTGGCTTCTTTCATTCTCCCTCTTTCATTTTTAAAACTTACTGATTTTGTGCTGATGAGAATGTGAAGAAAAGAAAACTCATACACTATTGGTGGGGGTGAAAACTAGTACAACTACTATGGAGAACATTATGGAGGTTTCTAAAAAAAGAACACAACTAGAACTACCATATGATCCAGCAATCCCACTACTGAGAGTCTATCCACAGGAAAAGGAAATTAGTGTATTGAAGAGACATCTGCATCCCCGTTTTCACTGCAGCCCTATTCACAACAGGCAAGATACGGAATCAGCCTAGGTAAATATATATAATTGTTATTTGTCCATTAAAAAAAATAAAAACATAAAATTTTTTAAAAACGTACTCATTTTTAGTCTCATGTAATCAAATTATGTGACTCATTATTGTTAACATTCGTTTCTTTACACTTTTAACTTCAAACCATATAATTTATTCTAGCATAACTCTTGTCATTAGTCTTGATGATTTTAATAACAGAACTGGTTACTCAGTTCTTTAACGTCTTCTCCTTCAGTCAGTGATGTTCCTTGTATACTCCCTCATGACTTTTATCGTCATCAATAACTGCATCTGCTGTACAATCTGAATTTCCAGGCTTTTACTCTAAACACCATCTCTTCTCTTCTCCCACCTCACTCTTTCCAGCTTTCTAATTCCAGCAATCTTTGGACCTCTCTGGAACTCTCATTTCCACTGATCACACCACTTTTCCACTGTTCTTCTCTGATAGTTTTGTTTTCTCTTTTCCTACCCTAAATTTCATAGTTAGTTATTGGAAGCCTTCTTTTTCATACACCCTTAATTCTTTTGCCTTTCTCTCACTTTTTACTATTCTTCGGGCAAAACTATTAATACTTTCTTGTGAAGTCCAACTCTCTATTCTTCTGAACCCGTAACTGATCACCTAAAGTGGAGACTGGAGGAAAACACTCAACCAAGTTGCTTCATCGCATTGAAAATTCATGATTACGAATCTCAAGTAGGCCCTTAATGCTATCAGGTAAGCCTTCTATACATCCTTAGGCCATCTGTCTCTTGCCTTCAGGATAATTATTTCAGACTTTTTCCATTTTACTGAAACTCCAACATGTCTCTATGCTCAGCTGATGACCACGCTTTCTCGTTTACTGAGAAAATGGACGCACTGAGGAGAAAACGTACACAGTTGCTTTCTACAGCATCTGCTTACTTAAAAGCACTAGCACCTCCTTCCACCTTCCTGCCTGTTACCTCCGATGAACTAACCATCTTCCTATCTAAAGCCAGTGTCTCTACTTGTTCTTTATTTGCTGTCTCTACTTGTCTACTCAAAGAGTGCATTCTAGCAATTCTTTCCTCTTTTCCCATATCATTTTTTCAGTTTCTACTGGATCATTCCATTGACCTTACACAAAAGTATCTTGACTCCACTTCCCTCAACAAATCACTCAAGTTTTTTGCTCCCCTTTGCAACACATCTCCTTAACAGCATTGTCTGTACTGTTTCCAAATTCTCTCCTTCCCTTTTCTCTTAAAACCATGCCAACAGGTATTTGACATCACTGCGTGGAAACTGCTGTCTTCAAGATCACTGGTAACTTCATGATGCTAACCTTGGTGGTCAATCTTTGTTTTCATCTTACTCAACTCTATCATCAGTATTTACCATATGATCACTCCACTGCTTTGGTAAGTTTTCTTCACATGGCTTCCAGAATTTCCTTTTGCTCCACTGGCCACTCAATCCTTTGCAGGGTTTTCCTCTTCCCATATTTTTAGTGTAGTATGCTCCACAGTTGTGTCCTTATTCCAGCTGTATCTACGTTATCTACCGTGGTGATCTTATGTTCACCATGGCTTTAAATATTTATTTGCCATTGACCTCCACATTTATATCTCTGGCTCAGATTTCTTTCTCCAACTCCAACTCATGTATCAACTGTCAACTTATTATTCCAACTGAATGTTTTATAGACATCTCAAACATGTCCTAATCAAACTCCTGCTTCCTCTCTCTCTCTCTCTCTCTGACACACACACACACACACACACACACACGGGGCGGGAGAGAGAGAGAGAGAGAGAGAGAGAGAGAGAGAGAGACCTGCTGTATCAGCAGGCTTTTCCATTGCAGTTGATAGCAATTACAGGTTATCAACTCATCCCAGTTGCTCAAGCCAAGAAACCTTGTGTCATTTCAGATGGTTCCTTATTCATACCCCACATCCAATCCATCAAGTCAGTCTCGTAGCCCTACTTTCCAGATACACCTGGGATCTGAATTACTTCTCACTGCCTACTTTGCTGACTGATAGGTACCACCATCATCTCTTTCCTGATTACCTCAATTTTTTTCTGGTAGGTTTCCCTATTTCTCTCCTAGTACCCATACAAAATTATTTTCAGATAAGTAGCCACAGAGATAATTTGAAAAAGTAAGTCCTATTATATATTCCTACAGCTTAAAACACTGTAGCAATTGCCCATTTCATTTGGAATAAAGCCAAAATCCTCTCAATGGACTACAGTGCCCCACATACTCTGCTTTATCTATCATTATCTTTCTTTCTTTTTCTTTGCCCTCTCACTGAACTTCAGCCACTCTGGCCTCCTTGCTATTCCTTAAACCCACCACACATAACTCAGAATTAAGAAATTTCCTCTTGATATGCTTGCTCCCTGGAATATTATTTTTCTAGGTATTTTCTTCATTAATTCTCTCCTCTCCTTCAAGTCTTTGCTAATAAGGCCTAGGTTTACCACCCTATTTCAGATGGCAATTTCCCCACCTCCCAGCACCTCCAATTTTCCTTTGCTCTCATTATCTTTTTTCTTTTCCTTTCATAACAATGATCACTTTCTAACATATTAGGTAAATTCCTTAGCTGTTATGCTTATTGTTTATTATTTGTCTTCCCCTGCTGTAAGCTTGAATGAGGACAGGGATCTTTCTGTTCACTGATGTATCCAAGCACCTGAGGTAGCATGAGGCACATAGTAGGAACTCAATAATTGTTTCCTGAGTGAAAGAAAAACAGAGTGAAGAACTCAGAACCTGATCAACATAAATGTGAAATGAATGATAAAGGAAGCATCCCATTTAATAGGAAGTTGGATTATTCAACAAATGGTGGTTGGTTATATATTTGGAGGAGGGAAAAATTAGATTTCTACTTATATAAAATGAATTTCTTTACATATAAATTACACATAAGATAGCCTCATGAAGAACCATTAAAGTGGAGGTTAGGATTGGAAGAGAGATTTGAATAAATCTCGGTGTAAATTTTTTTCAAGAATACCATTGTTTTGGTATTCTTCTTCTTGTATTGTCTGCGTCTTTGATATTTTGAGATACAATGTGATAGAAAGAGTATAATTTCCATGATCTCCTTCAACTAGGGTATTTATTTTACATTCACAATGGCATTAGTTTCATGGAGCTTCACTTCTCAGAACATACGCTGTC
This sequence comes from Saguinus oedipus, assembly GCA_031835075.1. Taxonomy (NCBI): domain Eukaryota; kingdom Metazoa; phylum Chordata; class Mammalia; order Primates; family Cebidae; genus Saguinus; species Saguinus oedipus. Next base: position 19,030,592 of record CM063190.1, read on the forward strand.
ACTGCTTATTCCCCTCTACTTTCTGTCAAGTTAATTTCTGGATTAATTTTCTGGATTTCCTGACTGTAGAAAGATGGAGAGAAGAAACACGATTCGTTGATGGGTGTAGGGAGGGAGAAGAGGGAGGCACATGGGAAGATGAGTGTTTGGGCTCATTGGATCCAGATTCATTCTCAAATGGTAGAGAAAGAGTTTAGCCTTTCTGTGGGTATTGAACCTGGGTAGCAGATCACAGACAAAGAATATATAAAAATATGAGTCCTTCTCATTTTTTCCTTCAGGTCATCTCTTTTTCAGGAAGTGGACAGGGTGTACTGGGAGCTAAGGACAGAATACTTCACTCAGCTCAGCTTCGTCAGACTTATAATCAGAATCAAACCCTCTAAGATACTGACATCAGCTTCCTTTTATTCTCATGCCATGTTTCACTTATTGTGCATTTTATAGACATTTAAAAAGAAATTAGGACAGGCTTCACGTGGTCATCGGATTAACAGCCTCTAAAGCAGTCTCCTCAAACTTCTTTCTAAAATATTGTCACATAAAATGACACAACAAAATTGTGAAACAGGTAACATGGCTATTGTAACACCACCATATGTTTTCCCCATTTTTTTCTCCCCCTGGGTTTTTCCCCAACTGAAGGTGCCTCTGGTCCACTTATGTCTTCATCTGTGGCTTTTTGGTGACATCTTTCTACCATAGTTTAGTGATGACTTAGTTGTCTTCTGAATCATGGCTTTCAGTCTACCCGTTCTTCCCACAGCGTCCTTGGGATCATTCTGTTATCCTCTCACATTCTGCCCATGCAGGAGAGTGAGACATCTTCAGAATCATGTTAACCTATTTTCCGTGGAGACTGGAAGCAAGTTTCTTATCAGTAACAGACTGTCCATAATTGCATTCAGGAAGAGTCCATGTTCTCATATAAGCCACTGGGCAAATGATGAATGAAATGTTTTTCTTCGCTTGTACTGTCTTTTCTGGCTCTCATCCACACATCCTCACTAAATTAACTACGTTCAGTCCTCTCCTGCACACATAATGAGAGACGGCAAGGCTTTAATCCTGTGGGGATGAAAAATGAAGAAACATTATGTGATATTTAAGGAACATAACATTGCTTCCTCTCCAGTGATGTTCTGTTTTCTCTGTTAGAACCCTGTGTTCTCGCACAGGTTTAACCAACACATTATACAGATGACTCCAAGGTCTGGTTTCTCTCCCAAGCTCCTGTCCAACCACCTACTGAACTTTTCCATCTAGAAATTCTTAAATCTACTGTGGCCCCAAATACGCTCACACCTTTCCTCCTGACTTACCTGTTCCCTTTCTGGTAATAGTCGCCAAACACTAAATGTTGTAGTCATCTTAGAGTCATCCTCTGCCTTCTCCTCCTACGCTCTGTGGCTGTCTTGGGGAGTTCGTATACCTTTATGATGACTCATCATCAACTTCTTTGCATTTCCAGGGCCACCACCCTAACCCTGGCAGGGCCATATTGAAATTTTACGGTTCCTTCCTCTCCTATACATTATTCAAATTTAAAACTGTGCTGTATGTATTCACTGAAAGTGAACTGTTTAATTTTCTTTGTGACTCAGCTTCACTGTTTCCCTAAGTTCATGTGGGAAGTAAAAATTCCTCTTCAAAGTTTCCTTTCCTGTTAAAAAATAAATTGTAAGTGTGCTAATAACTCTTTGTTAAGCCTTAGCCTATGTAGCTGTTAGACATGCCATGCTTACAGGCACGTAGTATGTTCTATGTCCTTGTACTTTAACCAAGATATCTGTGCTGGACATGCTCACAGGCATGTCCCAGCTCTCAACCTATGACCCTTACCTGTTCAGAAAAGTTTTAAGTTGTTAGCCAATCAGGTTTTGGTTTAAAGTGTTAAGGTCTGGCTCCAGCCAATGAAGATCAAACGTGGCAGTATGTCTGCTTCTCCTTTGTTCGTTGTACTCTCCTGGCAAGATGGCTAGAGGTTACTAAAACAGTAAAAATTGCTTTACTGAGAGTTCCGTTGTCTCAGTGCTAATTTTTCTTTGCGGCACTGAGTATCTGTTTCCAACAGTTCATATTAGTGAAAATACTTCAGCTACTCAAGCTTTCCTGAAACAAATACAGATATGTTGCTTTTTAATTCTATTACTGTGTTTTTCCCCTTTGATTTATTCTCTCTATAAATTAATTTTTCCCCAGTTATAACTCTTTTCTCCCTAGCAATTTGAAATGTTCTCATTAACTTACCAAGTAAACTATGCATTATGGCAACAGCATGTTAACAGTTTGGCCACAACCCACCTTTTAAGCCGTTTCTCTCTACTTTTTGTGCTTCACTGTCTGCGTCTGTTTGTGTTATAAAAAAATGCCTGAGGCTGGGTAATTTATTTAGATTTATTTGGTCCGTGGTTCCACACATTGTACAAGAAGCATGACACCTACATCTGCTTCTGATGAGGGCTTCAGGAAGCTTTCAATCACAGTGGAAGGTGACGGGGAACCTTGGTATACAGATCAGATGGTGAGATAGAAAGGAAGAGAGAAGGAGAGGTACCAGGCTCTTTCAATAGGCGGTTCTTTTGGGAACTAAAAGTGAGAACTCACTCATTCCCATGAGCATAGCACCTTGGTGGGAGGTGTTCGAATCTTGATCTGCCCCCATGATTCAAACACCTTCCTCCAAGCCCCACCATCAACACTGGGGATCAGATTTTAACATGAAATTTGGAGGGGACAAGTATCCTAACTGTATCAATCACGTTCTGGTCAAGCTGGGCTTATTTATTCCCAGATGTACCCCTTGTTACCTCTCTCAGCTTTGCTCATGATGAATTCCCTCTGATTAGAATCCCTTCTCCACTTTCCTTTGTTTTTTCTTATAACATTCAGCATTCGTTTAACAGATTTTCTTCTTTATCAGTCCCACTTTACCTCACAAACCAGCAAACAAAGAGAATGGGAGAAGCTAACGCTCTCCTTAAATGCCACATAGTACTTTAGATCTCTCTTCTGGTATTTGGTATATTTTACATTATACCAGAGTTTACATATGACTTTTTTTTTCCCAGATAAATAGACCAGATTCTCAACTCATTTTACTTGGCTGTGCTAATAGATACACATAATATTTTCATAGATGCAATGCTATTTATATAAAGACAGTTCCTATATAGTCGATGTCCTAATGTTTATTTTCTGGATTAGTCATTTGGAACTCAGGATGCAGCTTCCTTTGGAACTAATCTTCTACATAGAAATTATGTTCTCAAATGCTTATTTAATCCTTAACACAATGAAATAATAGAAGACTCAACCCAGGGGCATAACAATAATTCTATAGGGATATGAATTCAGACTTCCAATATGGGACTCTTTTCATTCTGTGCCCCACAGACCATATTTAGAAGAAGTGTTTAAATGAGTAAAACTCTCATTTGAAGTAAACTAGTGTGGATGCCTCTACCCTGGGGCAAGAACTCTGAAAGAGTGAAGGGGCAGAGAGTGACCTAGGATAAGAAGAACTGCGAGCTTATGGCCAAAATGGTACTTTGAGGGGAAGAGGAAGGGGAAGGGGAATGGGAAGGGCAAGGCAAGGCAAGGCATATTTAGAACCCCTTTTCTTTCTCCTCTGTCTTGTTCTTTGCCCCTCCTTTCATGACCCTTTGTAGATGTGCTCTTAGATTCATGACCGTGTAAAATCGTCAGGATGAGATCCCCATGACCATCTCATGCCTCCATTTTCAATTTGAAAAGTGAACAAAAAGGTCCAGTAGACTTGGGAGTGAGTGCCACAGAAATTGTGTCTCTAATCTTAAATTCCTCTTCAATTTCTAATTAGATTCTACTATGAATACATGGTATTCAGTTTCCTCAGAATCAGAGGGTCTAACAGTGCTTCCTGACTGTGGGCATGTGACCTAGTCTTCCTTACAGTAGAGGTGTCTATTAGGCAAGCAAAGTTCTGTCAAAACAAGCATCATAAAAAAAAGAAAAATTTTGAAAGCAATATTTATGTGGAAAATTGGATTATGGTGGGATATGATACTTTTGAAGTCAGGGGAGGAACCATAAACTTTTCATTGCTCCAGGATCTGGCCCTGATCCCTGTTAAGCCCGAGTGACCCATTGTGAGCTCCCACATTGACACATCTGAGGCTATTCTCATCTTTCACTCCAGAGAGGATCATCTTCCTCCTTTCCCCCAAATATGATCTTTTCTTTTGTGCAGCTGTTTGTAATCTATATTTGATTAGATGTCTGCTTCTTTATCTTTTAAAATTATAATCAGGCCAGGTGCGGTAGCTCATGCCTGTAATCCCAGCACTTTGGGAGGCCGAGGCAGGCAGATCACCTGAGGTTGGGAGTTTGAGATCAGCCTGACCAATATGGAGAAACTCTGTCTCTACTAAAAATACAAAATTAGCTGGGTGTGGTGGTGCATGCCTGTAATCCCAGTTACTCGGGAGGCTGAGGCAGGAGAATCACTTGAACCCAGGAGGCAGAGGTTACAGTGAGCCGAGATCTTGCTATTGCACTCAAGCCTGGGCAACAAGTGGGAAACTATGCCTCAAAAAAAAAAAAGACAATCAATATTTATCTTTTTCTTTCTGTATTTTATTTTTTATTGCAGTTTACAGGCTGTTAATTCTGATGTTAAAGACCTGGGCTGGTCTCTATTTGCAGACTGGTGCTAACGATACCACTAATCACAAATGTAGATTATAGCATTTCCCATTCAATATCTGCTCTGCCTTCCAAGATTCTATAGGATTCTGGCACCTCACCCTTTATAAAAAGTGGGGTGATGAGAACTTTAGTTCTTGGATCAAACAAACAAAAGGAACTTTAAAAAAATCCTGCACCCTGCTAGCAACAACCGGAGAATTTCATGGTGGTAAAAAGGACTTGGGAAAGTTCTAATTCAACGGTCTCCAACCTTTTTGGCACCAGTGACCAGTTTCATTGAAGACAACTTTTCGACAGTTGGGGCAGGGGGATGATTCAAACCATTGCATTCATTGTGAACTTTATTTCTATGATTATTATATTGTAATGCAAAATGAAATAATTATAAAACTCACAATAATGTAGAATCAGTGGGAGCCAGGCCGGGAGCAGTAGCTCAAGCCTGTAATCCCAGCTACTCAGGAGGCTGAGGCAGGAGAATTGCCTGAACCCAGGAGACGGAGGTGGCGGTGAGCCGAGATCGCGCCATTGCACTCCAGCCTGGGTAAACAAGAGCAAAACTCCGTCTCAAAAAAAAAAAAAAAAAAAAAAAAGAATCAGTGGGAGCTCTGAGCTTATTTTCCTGCAATTGGATGGCCCCATTTGGGGGTGACAGATGGGACACTGCCAGAAGACAGTAAAATACACGAAGTGTGTTGCTATGTCCAGTCTACTCCGGAATCTCATTTTGGTTGCTGTCATTGCAAAAAGCCCTGCTTCACAAAGCAGGATTGGAAATGGAAGCAGGCTTTTCAGTGCTTTTGTGGCAATCCCAGGATATTCCATCTGGACTTTAATCTAGAACATATGGAGATTTAATTTAAACATACTTTTAAGGCCACTGTCATTTGCAATCTCAAGCAGTTGATCCTCTTCTTGCACTGACAAAGTCGATTCACCTGGCTTATTCAGAAATGGAACGCAGATCTATTCCTTCCCATTTGGTTTTTTTTTTGTGGTTGGGAAGTAATGCTCAAGATCTTCTGAAAGCTGATAGGTAATCATGCGCCAGCTGGGAGAAAGAAGGTCCTGGCTCCATCTCTTTCGAAATCTCTGCTGATGTTTGAAACATGTCAAAAATCTCAATATTCACTCTTTGCCCCCATAATTCCAATTTGACTTTGAATGCATCCCCTTCATCTGCTGACTTGAACACAGTGGCTGTTCTCCCCTGCAGTGGCAGATTGAGTTCAGTAAGCCGGTCAAATGTGTCACACAAGTAAGCAAGTTTTGTGTTCTATTCTGTGTCACTGAAACGTGCTGCCAGTGGAGATCGTTTTTCTAAAAGAAATCTCTGGAGTGGCTCTGGTAACCCAGAAACTGTCCAGTGTTGACCTTTAGAAAGCCATGTCACTTCTGTGTATAAGAAGAGATGCTTGTGTTCCGCATCTATCTCACAGAGCCGCGTGAGCAGATGTGAATTGATAATTTTAATCACATCCTGCAAAGCATGGTTAAGTTCGGATGACACTGTTCTGGCTAGCCAGCATTTCTCTATGGGAAGACGCAGTGCATAGAATCACATTCAGAAGCGACCTCTTTGATCTGAGTAGTGAAACCAGAAGGCCATCCAGTCGTGGCAACCCTCCGTCCGTGCATATTCCAACACAAAATGACCAATTCAGTTTTCCTGATATGTAAATTCAAAGACTTGAATGGTTCCTGTGGTGTTGGTTGGCAGCAGAAGTAAACACAACATATCTTCATTCACATGCTCCTGAAAAACTGTATTGCACAAAAATAAGCATTACTACCTTGTTGTCATCATTGATAGTCTCCTCAACTTGGATTGCACATTACTACCTTGTTGTCATCATTGATAGTCTCCTCAACTTGGATTGCACACCACAGTGACTCATTAATCCTCTCTAACTGTTGTGCCTCAATATCCTCTGCTATTTCATCAATTCTAGATATGGTGTTGGCTGAAAGAGAAGCACATGCCACCCTTTGAACACAGCCTCTCCTAAAAGTTCAGGACAAAGGTCTTTAGCAGCAGGCAGAATCAACTCTTCACCAACAGTTAAAGGACTTCTTAGCTTTAGCAATGCAGTTAGCCACTAAGAATGATGCTGTCAGTGCAGACACATTTGACAAAGTGGTGGCCTTCAATAATTGCTCCTGTTCTTCATGTTCACATTATTTTTCTTTTGAAAAACTCCAAAGTTTTGCCTTTTAATGCAAGGTGCTTGGTCTGCATGTGGTGAAGAAGTTTTTAAGGTTTCGTGGCTTCACTGGGTAGCTGGTCACCACATATTACACTAAGCGGGCTTGGAGAATGTGAATCACCTGCTGGAATGAACCTGTAATTTAAGTAGGACCCTTGGTATCTTCTTTTAAATGTAGTTTTTTTTTTTTTGTTGTTGTTGTTGGCAGTCTCAGAGTCTTCTGCTTTCTCATCATTGATTCTTTCCCCCTTTTCAAAGAAGCTCTCCAGTTTGTTTATTACTCATTGTGGCTAGGGTTAGCTTCTGGATTTACTAAAACTGTGACTGAGACAAATGCACAGTGTGGAAACAGACATGGATGGAAGTGGTAAATAAAATAATGGATGTGTCATGCGCAATTTCAGATGTGTCTGATTCTGACTTAAAGCCTGCCACCAGATGCAGCTTAATTGTCACTTGCCACTCACTGATACGGTTTTGATATGAGTCTGCGAGCAATTGATATGTTATGGTCTCTGCGCAGTCAAACCTCTCTGGTAATGTTAAACTGTGTTTGCAGGTACTCCTCAGCGGTGGCATCAGCACTGCCCTCCACCTCAGATCATCAGGTATTAGATTCTCATCAGGAGCATGCAGTCTAGATCTGTGGTCACAGCGGGTTCATGCTCCCATGAGAATCTAATGCCTGCTGCTGACCTGACAGGAGGTGGAATTCAGCGGGTAATGCTTGCTCACCTCTTGCTGTGCTGCCTGGTTCTGTGGCCCAGGGTGTTGGGGACCCCTGTAAATTCATCATAAAAGGATCCCAAGTATTCATTGAAATGTAAATAAAGCTGGAAACTAACTTTGTCTAAACTTTAAGGCTACTACTCTGACCTAGGCTTTTGATTCTTTCTGTTTTAAATTCTGCTAACCAGAGTCTTCTCTTCCTACATGCTGTCAGATTTAAAATTAATGGGCCACTTATTTATAAACACTTATAAAAATATTGAATTTCTCTTTCAGGAGAAGCTTGGAAATGCCCGGCACATTAGGGAGTGCAAATGAATTTGTATCATACTAAGCAGCTCAGAACCTGTTTTTTGGTTTTACTTTCCTTTTTTAAATTAAGTTAAATTGATAAGTGGAAAGCATTTCTTCATCTGTCTTATGGGATGCATTTTCCTCTTTTTGTTTCCCTTCTTCCCTCACTTGCCTTCATTTCAGCATTCCTTATCTCTGCCGGCAACTCCAGAGCTTGCCCCAAGCCCCAGGCCCAAACACATTCCCTGGCGCTCAGAGTGAGAATTGGTGAAATGGTGGGAGGAGAATGTCAAAGTGAAAGGGAGTTTTGGAACCCACCTCTGTTGGGTGCATCAGCACTTCTTTTCTTACTGGAGAGAGAAAAAACAGATTTTTTAAAGAATAAGAGTATTTTTGCAGCACACCAGCTGCTAAGTGTCAGCCAAAGTCTCCCAGTAGTTATCAGTATTGTTCACAGCATATGCGGTTTTAGGCATACTGTGCCTATCTTGAGGAATTCACTAGTGTTTCAAAATTATCTCATTTTTATCATTTTAAACATTTGTAAAGTCTTGACTTGTAAGATAGGAGAAACATAGTTTTTTAAGCATACTGTATGAATGGAGAACACGGAGGAAGGCACAGTTATATCAGTTTCCCAAAGTTATGTAGATAAATGTTAAGTTTATTCCAACATTTCTTAAATATTCTTGGATTTTATATCATCTCAGTGGAGTCAATTACTTCCACATGCTACTGCAGAAGAAAAAATCCTAACTACCCCTCTCAACCCAACAGAATTGAATAACCCATTTTGTGTAACGTAAATGTTCAGAAACTTTGGTATTCACTTTCATCTGTGTTTGGCATCATATAGGTACAATCCAAGTAGCTCTTCTGTTTTCTGATGGGAAGTTAAAAAATTTCCTAAGACTTGTGTGTGTGTGTGTCGGGGCGGGGGCAGTGGTGGCTCAAGCCTGTCATCCTAGCACTTTGGGAGGCCGAGGTGGGTGGATCACAAGGTCAGGAGTTTGAGACCAGCCTGGCCTGACCAACATGGTGAAACCCTGTCTCTACTAAAATACAAAAATTAGCTGGGCTTAGTGGCACATGCCTGTAATCCCAGCTACTCAGGGGGCTGGGGCAGGAGAATCGCTTGAACCTGGAGTTGCACTCCAGCGTGGTGACAGAACCAGACTCTGTCTCAAAAAAAAAAAAAAAATAGAATTGTGTAGGGGGATCATTGAGTGTGTATGCCCCAGGTATTCTGTGAATATTTTATGTTTTATCTCATTTTATTCCTTACAACAGTATATGAGGTATTAGAATTCTCATTTTACATATGAGGAAATGAAGCGAAACTTGATCAGTGGATTATCCAAGTCACACAGCAAGAAAGTGGCAAAAAAGATCGGCCTGGATAGAATTTTACCCAGGCCAATCTATCCCAGAACAATTACAGTTTTTAGTTTTTAAGATCAATGATTGTCTGTATGTAATATGTGACTTTCTGAAACTCCACAAGCCTATATGCATGAGGATTAGGGCAGTGAGTGTAACTAGACAGGTCACACTGGCTACGTCTGTGGAAGGCTTTGGTACCAAGGAAGAGGCTTTGGAATTGGACACAGAATCCTAATGATCAAATAAGCCTCAATGAAATAAACAAAAAAATGAAGTATTGGGCCAGCATCAAGCATTTGGTTTTTGTAGTTTTTTTTTTTTTTTTTTTTTTTTTTTTTTTTTTTTTTAAGTATAAATACATTTAGAATTTTTGAAGCTTTAGGAAAATAGTCAATCAAGTCAAGATGCATTCTTGGTCTGAGGGAAATTTTTCTGGACATGGAATTACTACCATGGATTCAAATAAAGGTAGAGTTCCCTGTTATAAAAGTAATAATTGGATCACAAGGTCAAGAGATCGAGACCATCCTGGCCAACATGGTGAAACCCCATCTCTACTAAATACAAAAAAAATTAGCCAGGCATGGTGGCACATGCCTGTAATCCTAGCTACTTGGGAGGCTGAGACAGGGGAATTGTTTGAACCCAGGAGGCAGAGGTTGCAGTGAGCCGAGATCATGCCATTGCACTCCAGCCTGGGTAACAAGAGCGAAACTCCGTCTCAAAAAAAAAAAAAAAAGTAATACTTGTCCATTAGAAAAAGTTTAAAATTGTAGAAAATATAAAAAATGTTTTTCCATTGTCCGAGTTCCTAAAGACCACTGTTCATATATTTTGGTTAGTCTATAAATTTTAAAATTAAAGAATTATTTGGAGATTAACTGGACTCATTTTTAAGATGAGAAAACTGAGGGTTGAGAATGCTTATGTGACTCACCGAGGGACACTGAAGACTGAAAACAGGTATTCACTTTGATCACGATGAGGCACTTTCGTTGCAATTACTCCCTCTAGACAACTCAAGTCATCTGTTTCATCTATAGACTTCACATGCAGATGATTATCCCAGAGAATAGCACTTGAAATGGCTTGCTTCATGCTACATGAATTCATATTTTAAAAATTCTTAGTTAAGTTTTAATTAGTGCCATGACTCATAAGAAAAGAACTACATTAAGCAAAGTCTAATGTGAGTCTTTTCTATTTATGGAACTCTGAGTAATTGGAATAAGAATAAGTGGGTTTGCCTAAGCAAGATCAGGTTTTGGGGTGGAAGTAAGCTTATCAAAGAATACAAGGTGATTGCCTTGGTACCATGGGAAATGTGGTTTGCTTAGTCCTGGGTGCTGCAGCAGACACTTCCATCAATGCCCAAGGATCTTTTGGACTGGAATCTGAGCAGATGGTGTCTGGGAGCTCATTTGTCTTGCTCGCCTTCCCTGACCAACTTCTTCTTCCACCTTTCTCACTGTCTTTTTTTGGAACTTCAAGAACATAGAAATAACCACTGCAGTGTTGTCAGGTTGAAACATATTCCCCATTGATCGGTGATGTCTTGCACTGGACTCAGTTGTATAGCTTCTTTTTGCCCGTGGACCCAATGTCAGCAGCATCCTCCTAATCTCACTTTTGAGTTTATTTTGGAAAGAAGATTGGAAGAAGACATTTCTCTTTGTTTCCAATTCCATTTTATAGCTGATATTTTTTACCCATAATGATTGGATCCCTTATCTAAGGATTAAAAGGTAATGTCCTAAGCTCTACTCATAATCTTGTATCACTGTAAAGGTTTTACTGATTTTTTTTAAAGGCAGAGATAGATGAATAAAAATAAGGATTTTTATAAACTGTGCAACCATGGATAAATTACTTAACATTGAGTCAAGAGGATCAATGTTCTCACCTGAATCACAGGAGTAATAATTGCACCTGACTCACTGGATTGTTGTGGGGATGGAATGAAGGGCATTAGGTAAAGCAATTAGCACCTTGCTAAAAGTAGTAAGTGCTCAATAGAAGGTAGCTATTATTATAATTGCTTTATATTAGATTCTGATTCAGTAGGTCAGGGGTGGAGGCTGAGAACCAGTACCTTGGGTGATTCTGAAGCAATCCATTTCTGCTCTAGGCATTATTCCCTACCTTTTAAATATTAATAAAGCAAAACAAGATTCATAGACTCAAATATGATTGTGGTTATACTTTTCATAGCCAGTGATTCAGAAAACACTTAATGTCAAAGATGCTCTGAATTGATTAATGCTTTGAAATGAACTTGAATCTTTCAGTTCAGCGTAATAGTTATGTTTGAAAATAGTAGTAGGTATATGTCACGGATATTGCATATTTAGCCCAAAGACAATGTCCATTTGGTATTTAAAATCTGTTTTAATAACATATTAAAAGATTCCTTTTGGGCCCTGTGTCTGCCAGGTCAGAAGTCAGACTACTTCCTTCCCAAAAAATTCTGTGGAACATGACAGATGCTTTGCAATATATATATTTGGTGTAAAGTTAATAGATATTTACCCAAGAGAAATGAAAACATATGTCCACAGAGAAACCAGGACCTGAATGTTTACAGCAGCTTTATTCATAAGGGCCCCAAATTTGAAAGAACACAGATGTCCATTAACTGGTGAACAGATAAACAAATTGTGCTACAAGCATTTAATGGATAATACTTAGTAATAAAAAGAAATAAAAATTGAGACAATACAGATAGATCTCAAAGACATTTACTAAGTAAAAGAAGTAAACACAGGCCATAAAAAGGAACGAAATAATGTCTTTTGCAGCAATGTGGATGAAGCACAAGGCCATTATCCTAAGTGAAGTAACACAGGAGTGGGAAAACCAAACACGGTGTGTTCTCACTTATAAGTGGGAGCCGAGCTATGAGTATGCAAAGGTATAGAGTGATAGAATCAACTTTGGGGTTTCAGAGCAGGGAAGGTGGTGAGGGTAGGAATAAGAAAGCTACACATTGCCCATTTTTGAATGGGCTTGTTTGTTTTTTTCCTGTAAAGCTGTTTGAGTTCTTTGTAAATTCTGGATATCAGCCCTTCGTCAGTTGGGTAAACTGCAAAGATTTTTTCCCAATCTGTTGGTTGCCGATTCACTCTAGTGACTGTTTGTTTCTTTTGCCATGCAGAAGCTGTGGAGTTTGATTAGGTCCCATTTGTCTATTTTGGCTTTTGTTGCCAATGCTTTTGGTGTTTTGGTCATGAAGTCCTTGCCTACTCCTATGTCCTGAATGGTTTTGCCTAGATTTTCTTCTAGGGATTTTATGGTGCCAGGTCTTATGTTTTAGTCTTTAATCCATCTGGAGTTAATTTTAGTGTAAGGTGTCAGGAAGGGGTCCAGTTTCTGCTTTCTGCACATGGCTAGCCAGTTTTCCCAACACCATTTGTTAAACAGGGAATCCTTTCCCCATTGCTTGTTTTTGTCTGGTTTATCAAAGATTATATGGTTGTCAGACACTTTACAAAAGAAGACATATATGAGGCCAACAAACACATGAAAAAATGCTCATCATCACTGGTCATTAGAGAGATGCAAATCAAAACCACATTGAGATACCATCTCACGCCGGTTAGAATGGCGATCATTAAAAAATCTGGAGACAACAGATGCTGGAGAGGATGTGGAGAAATAGGAACACTCTTACACTGTTGGTGGGAGTGTAAATTAGTTCAACCATTGTGGAAGACAGTGTGGTGATTCCTCAAGGACCTAGAAATAGAAATTCCATTTGACCCAGCAATCCCATTACTGGGTATATATCCAAAGGAATATAAATCGTTCTACTATAAGGACACATGCAAACGAATGTTCATTGCAGCACTGTTTACAATAGCAAAGGACCGAAACCAACCCAAATGCCCAACGATGATAGACTGGACTGGGAAAATGTGGCACATATACACCATGAAATATTATGCAGCAGTCAAAAATGATGAGTTTATGTCCTTTGTAAGGACATGGGTGAATCTGGAGAACATCATTCTCAGCAAACTGACACAAGAACAGAAAATGAAATACTGCATATTCTCACTCATAGGCGGGTGAGAAAAATGAGAACACATGGACACAGGGAGGGGGGTACTACACACTGGGGTCTGTTGGGGAGAATAGGGGAGGGACAGCATGGGGGGGAGCTGGGGAGGGATAGCCTGGGGAGAAGTGCCAAATGTGGGTTAAGGGGAGGAAGGCAGCAAAACACACTGCCATGTGTGTACCTATGCAACTATCTTGCACGTTCTGCGCATGTACCCCAAAACCTAAAATGCAATAAAAATTAAAAAAAAAAAGAAAGCTACACATTGGGTACGATGTACACTACTCAGGTGACAGGTGCACTAGAATCTCAGAATTCACCACTATATGACTCATCCACCACCTGTACACCAAAGGCTACTAAAATAAAAATTAAAAAAAGATGCAAACACAAAATCTTACATATTATGTAATTCCATTTATATAACATGCTGGAATAAAGACAATAGAGGAGTAATCAGATCAGAGGCTTTCAGGGGCTGGGGTTGGGTAAGGGGACTCCCTACACAGAAGCCCAAGGGAAACTTTTGGAATGATCAGAACATTTCATTTGTTTATGGTGATAGTTACTTGACTGTACACATTTCTTAAACCTCATTGTACTGTATAATTAAAGATGTGAATTTTACTGTTTGTAAATTATATCTCAGTAAATCTGACTAAAAAACCAAATTAGAAAACCCAACTAAAGCAAATGAAAAAAATTCTGAGTGGCTATATCCCTATGTAGAAATGTATTTTATTTTTAAAATATAAAACATATATAAATATATAAAATATATAGATTCACATATACACCATGGAATATTATGCAGCAATCAAAAATGATGAGTTTGTGTCCTTTGTAGGGACATGGATGAATCTGGAGAACATCATTCTCAGCAAACTGACACAAGAACAGAAAAAGAAATACCGCATATACTCGCTCATAGGTGGGTGAGAAAAATGAGAACATGTGGACACAGAGAGGCAGTCTACTATACACTGGGGACTGTTGGGGGGAATGGGGGAGGGACAGCAGGAGGGGGCTGGGGGGGATAGCCTGGGGATGAATACCAAGTGTGGGTGAAGGGGAGGAAAGCAGCAAAGCACACTGCCATGTGTGTACCTATGCAACTATCTTGCTCGTTCTGCACATGTACCCCCAAACCTATAATGCAATAAAAAAAAAAAAAAAAAAAAAAAAATTAAAAAAAAAAAAAATAATAATAAAATATATTAAATATTGAATATATTTATATAATAAATATATGTAAATTACATAAATATAATATATATTAAATATATTAAAATCTATATATATTTTATATTCAAACTAGATAACATATATTAATATATCTATATGTTTTCTTTTAGGCTAGATTTCTTCATTCTATGATTTCAGGATTTAATCTATATTGATACATTAAATCAAATTCATTCATTTTAAATTGTTATATGGTATTTTATTGCATTTATATGCTATTAATATATGATATGTAGTATTTAAGTTACCACAGTTTATTTAGCTACATATTTATAGACAGATATTTGAACTGTACCTAAATTTTCCCATTACAATACCATAGTGAACAGCCAAATTCGTATCTTTTCATGCATATATGCAAGCATTTCTCTAAGGTTATAAACCTAAAAGTAAATCCTTAAGCCAAAAGTATGTGAACCTTCGACTTCAGTATTGGCAACAACTATTCAATTACTGTTCAAGTTTGTTGACCCATAGTAAGTATTTTCTTTTTATGTGTGTGAGATGAAGTCTCACTTACTCTGTTGCCCAGGCTGGAGTGCAGTGGTGTGATCTTGGCTCACTGCAACCTCCACCTCCTGGGTTCAGGTGATTCTCCTGCTTCAGCCTTTCTGGTAGCTAGGATTACAGATGTGTGCCACCATGCTTGGCTAATCTTTGTATTTTTTAGTAGAGACAGGGTTTCATCATGTTGGCCAGTCTGATCTTGATAACTCCAGATCATGTTGGGCAGTCCTGATCTCAAGTTTTCCACCTGCTTCAGCCTTCCAAAGTGTTGGGATTACAGGCGTGAGCCACTGCACCCCGCCAACCCATAGTATTTTTTATTTTATGTCTCTTCAAATTTTTGCTGTTTCTTTTTATACTGTTTCTTTAAGTCACTGGTTCTCAACCCAAAGGACTTACAAGGATACAATGTCTAGGTCCCACTCCTATGATTGCAGTGCACAGCTGGGTCTGAGAACCACTGCACTGGCTCATCTTATGCAAACACATGGCCTTCAATACCATGAGCACACCACGAGTCTCAAACATGCACCTCTTGCCCAGATTGCTCTTCTGAATTTCAGTCTCCTACATCCACACTCTCTGATGTCAAATTGTGATATCCGAAGCTGAATCCTTGAACCACTCCCCTCCTCCTCCCCCAGGAATCCTGTGCTTCTTCCCTAGTGTTCAAGAACTCAGTAGAACAGCTCCACCCTTGCTGGCGCAGGACAGAAAACCCTGGAGTCCTCTTCACCCCTTTATTTCTCTTACTTCTCACAACCACTCTGATGACAAACTCTGTGGGCTACATTTTGGAAATACATCCAGAAGAAGGCCAATTTTTTATCACCTCCACTGCCTACTCTTATTGAAGGCATGCTATTTGATTTATTAATATGATACTAATAGATACTATGTGATATTTAGTATATCACAATTTATTTAGCTACTTCCTCATAGACAGATATCTGGGTTGTTTCTAAATTTTTTTTTGTTAGAGTACTAGAATGAAGAGCTAAGTTTTGTGTGTATATGCAAATATTTCTCTAGGGTCTGTCCACCTGGATATTGCAATATATACCACTTTGGTTTCCTTTCAGCAAACTTTGCCCCTCTGTTATGATTGATTTCCCACAGAGCAGCCAGAAGGAAACTTTACAAATCTGTCTCCAATAATATCCTTCCTCTGCTCAAAGTCCTGCAGGATCTTTCAGACGAGATTGGCCATGCTCAGGGTGCTGTGGCTGTAAACCCTGCTGTGTCTTTCAGTCAAATTTGGGTAAAAGCCAATACCTTTACCATTAGGCTACAGAGCCTTTTGTAACCTAAGACCCTGCTGTTCCTGTCTCTTTCTCTCCTCCCAGTCTTCATTTTGCTTACTTTTCTCCAGACACATTGGCTTCGTTGTCCTTCTTCAGATGCTTCAAGCATAATCCTGCCTTGGGACCTCTGCATTTGTCTCCGTTACCGAGAAGCCCAATCCTTCATCAGCATGGCTGGCTTCCTTATGTTTTCCGATCTTACAGCATCCTTTCTGAACCACTCTGTAAAAAACAGTGCCCCCACCATCATTCTCTGTCTACTTTTAGCTGCTTTATTCTTCCTTAGAACATGGATCGCCCATGGCATATTATCTAATTATTTGTTTATTGTCTGCCTCTGTCTGCCCGGAATAGATATTACATGGGAACAAAATATCCGTGTTTAGATCACTGCTATATCCCAGCTCTTTAAAGCTTGGTATATTGTATGTATACATGTATACCAGTATGTATTTTTCATAAACATTTATTATGTACTTACTGTGTATACATTTAATCCTCACATTAACTCATTTTGTGGTCACAATAGCCCTTGGAGATATAATACTACATTATCTTGATTTACAAATGAGAAAACGGAGGGTCAACAAGACTGAGGGACTTGACCAAGGTCAGACAGCCACTTGAAAGAGGAGCCAGGACTTGAAATGCAATCTGCGCTCTTGACTATTACACGGTGCTGCTTCTCACTGTAGGTGCTCAATAAACATTCGTTGGATGAATAAAATAATGATGGAGGAAGGATGTAAATGACAATGAAAAAGGCGTAGTTTATTAGATGTCTTTAAAGTCCGAGTCCTCATTTAAAGCCATGACTTTTTTTTCCCAAAGGAAATCAGTAGCTTTATTACATAGGCATATGACTTTCATGCAAAATTAAACTTAAGAGTTTCCATCTGAAGAACAGAAATTGTTAAGAGGTAATGTGCAGACCTCAGGCACCACATCATTTACCCTCCAATAATGAACTACATTTCTCCCTAACTTCTTATTACACCTTAACCTTTCCAGCATCAAGTCTTCTACTCTATAACCTCTCTTTAAACACCTCCCTCTAATCTCAATTTCCTTCTGTTTTTACTATTTGGCAAAATTACACTTAAAAAATATTTCCACCATAGCACATATATACCTGCACATGTATCCCAAAACTTCAACTAAAAAAGCCAAATTATGTAATTAAACCAGAGGATAAAACAAAAAATCCCTGAAGTTAGTTTGCTGTGTAGAGCTGAATGGAAGTGAGACAGGTGCCCCTCCACACTCTGCCCTCCACACTCGGATGCGTATCTGCTTCCTGATGAGTCTGAGGCTGGGGGAACTGCACCTTACTGTTCCTTTCATATCTCCCCTAGTGAGGCAATATTAGAACCCCAGGGAGGAAAAGCTGGCAAAGTTGTCATATACCAAGCAGCCAATCCCTCCTGAAATGAAGGTCAGTTCACTTGCTCTCTCCTAAGCAGAAGAGAATGTCCAGGAAATAAAATATTTTAAAAGTCATTGAAAATCCAACAAATCCCAGCCTTGGCGAGCTCATGGGTTAAGAAAGGAATCACGTAGCAGCATTCAGAAGCAGTCCTGGGTGCATCCTGATGAGGTCTGTCCATCGTTCAGGGAGAGGTGGCTTTCCCATGCCGGGAGGGTGTGGAAGGAGGCATGACTTAGACATTCATGGTGGCCTCCTTAGCAGGCTGGATGCTGTTCCTCTCCACGATGCCTTCCTTCCTGGATCCAGCTGCACCATGTGCCTGCCCTTCAAAGGTCCATGTGATATCCTCAGAAGTCCTGCCCCGGGTCTCAGGGACTTTGAAGAAAGTAATGAGGAAGCGGGTGAAGATAATAGAAATGTAGGCTCCCAGATAGTAAGCTGCAGAGGGAAGAGCAAGCTGACTAGGAATTTGGAGGTCCAGCTGGGGCGGCCAGCCTCTGCCTCTGCCTCTGCCTCTGCCTCTGCCTCTGCCTCTCTGCCTCTGCCTCTCTGCCTCTGCCTCTGCCTCTGCCTCTGCCTCTCTGCCTCTGCCTCTGCCTCTCTGCCTCTGCCCCTGCCTCTGCCTCTGCCTCTCTGCCTCTGCCTCTGCCTCTGCCATCGCAGCTGGTGGGGACCCTGGCTGAAGAGTTCGGCCACAAGAAACCAAGGAATGGGGCCTGGTCCGATTTCAAAGAACGCCACAAAGAGCAAGACAGCCCCAGTACAGACAAGGCTCATCCCATTACAGTCGTCCTTTAATAACAAAGAAACAGTCATGGGTATGAACAAAAAGCCATCCCTCCAAGGCCTATCATATGCGGAGTCCTTCTTCCTGCCCTTTCCACCTGAAATAGGGAAACTACAGTGAAGACAGTATTAACCACACCCGTGCCGATGTTGGCATAGATGGGTTCTTGAACACCTGCATCCTTGAAGATTCCTGTTGAGTAACAGAACACAGCATTGGTCCCAGAGAGCTGCTGAGAGAGCTGGAGCATGATGGGAGTGATGATGGGCTGTTGGCAGCTGCAGCACGGTGGAAATGATGATGGGCTGTCGCACCTGGATGCTCTAAGGAGCTCCAGCACGGTGACTTGCTTTTCTTGTGACATCCTTGCACTCTCCTCGTTCATCTCCTGCGTGTCTTGGGATACATCCCGGGTGCCCCACAACCATTGGAGGATCTACTAAGCACGCTCCTCTTCTTTTCTGGCAATGAGCAAAAATCTGGGACTTTCAGGGCAAAATGGAAGGGCTGCACTTTGCAGGATGGCAGGAAGGATGGTAAAGCTCAATAACACCAGCCATAGAGCTTCAGACCCAATGATGAATTCCAGACCAAGGACCTGGGCCACCAGAATTCCAACAACAATGCTCAGCTGGCTGTGAGTGCCAAAGGCACCCCGCAGGGCAGTGGGTGAGATCTCTCCAATGTACATGGGCACAAAGCCTGTGCACAGTCCACAAATGAGGCCAATAACCAAGCAGCCCAGGATCAGCGTTTCAACCGACTCAGCTACTTCACACAGGCCCAGAAGGCAGCCAGCCACCAGTGGCAGCCAACAGGTTGACGATCAGCATCGAATTGCAGCCGCCAAAGTGGTTGACAAAGTGTCCGATGGAAAAGGAGCCAATCGTACCACCAACGGAGAATGTGGCCACAGACAAGGACCAGAGGATCGTGAGCAGAGGGAGGGGCATTTTTCTTGTTCTTCGAAGTGTTGTTGACAAATTCCTTTATGATCATCTCAGGAGCATTAATGACCACAGTGTTGTAGCCAAACTGGAAAGAGCCGATTGTAGCAACTGTAATGGCAACGATCAGAACTGGGGTGACCTTCTGTGTCCCCATGGCCCTACACTAATTCTTTTCACGTCTTCAAGAAAGATCTAGGAGTGTGATTCCAGAGACACCTTTTTGAGCCAAAAATGAAACCCTTCAAAATGTCATTCTTATCAGCAAATCTTCTCCAGGTCCTCAGGAACGCTCTATACTCTCACCATTACAGCATCTCTAGCCATGACTTTTTATCACACAAGTAAACAGTCATGTGCTAATTTACATGATTTTATTGAAAAGATTAGGATGCAATTTATTACCAAATAAATTTATTGCTCTGTTTTAATATTCAGACAAGGTATGAAACTTATAGAGAACACTCCCTAGTGTTTTCCTTTGTAAGTACTAAAAGTAGTTAGGATCTTCTAAGAATATTGAAATATGAGAAATTCCAAGTAGAATCTGAAATAACAGAAACGGTGGCAGCAGGGTCTACTTTGGTGGCCCAGATGGTTGTGTTTTAGTTCCAACCTTCAACACTGTTGTTCCAGGATGAAAATAAGAAGCAGTATGTTACCCATAACAGTGTCTGCTGTTCACTTTGATTCAGGGGAACAAACTGCTCTAAGAAATTCTTCTGGGAACTATACAGTTCAGTTCTATTTTAGAAACTTACAAAATAATTTATTTCTTTTTTCTTTTTTTTTGAGACAGGGTTTTGCTCTTGTTACCCAGGCTGGAGTGCAATGGTGCGATCTCGGCTCACTGCAATCTCTGCCCCCTGGGTTCAGGCAATTCTCCTGCCTCAGCCTCCCGAGTAGCTGGGATTACAGGCACACGCCACCATGCCCAGCTAATTTTTTGTATTTTTAGTAGAGACGGTGTTTCACTATGTTGACCAGGATGGTCTCGATCTCTTGACCTAGTGATCCACCCGCCTCGGCCTCCCAAAGTGCTGGGATTACAGGTGTGAGCCACCGCGCCCGGCCAATAATTTATTTCTTAAAAGTGTGGTAACTTCAGGTCGTAAAAGAAAAGGCCCTGTGAATCTAGAGTGAATCAGGAAATCTTTTATTTTGATTGAATCAGAGTTATTTGTATCTATGTGAAAGCAATTTTTGTTCTTGTTGATTTGCCTTCTGTTCCTCTTTTTTTCACTGTGGAAAAAGGTACAGCATAGGATGGAGCATGGATTTTGTTACTCAGAGCCGTGAATTCAAATTCTATTATTTACACACTGAGTGACGCCATGCAACTCACTCTTCCTTGCTCGGTCTCAATTTCTCTAAAATAGGGATCATGTTGCCTACCTGGTAGGATTTCTGTGAAGGTTACAGTCTCTGTTTAAACGATAAATATAAAACCTTAACAAATGTTTGTTCTCATGTCTCCTTTTCCTCTTAAATGGATCTAACAACATTAGTTTTGTTGTGTGTCTTGCCCATGGGAAGCAATGCTATGTCATTTTGTCCATCTTCGCATTCATTTCATATCAAGGTATATGCCGGTAATGATTAGGTTAGCCAAAGGTAACAAAACATGGAGAGTAGTAGGTTAAGAAGGAAAAATGATTCCAGAGGTGAGTTGGTTAAGGTGGGTATGCTGGTTCCATGGAGTGAAAGGCTGAAGTTCCTTCTGTCTTGTTCCGCCAAACATGGCTTCAGTTCCCAGGGTCACTTCCTTGGGCATTCTACCTGGATTCTTGGAGCTCCGCTTACAAAAACCATATTCCAGGAAGGAGAAAAGGGAGTGAAGATTGAAAAAAGGTGTTCTCCCCCTTTTAAGGGAGTTTCCTGGAAATGCCACACAACATGGTTACTTAGATGTAATATTTAGGAAGCTGGTTAATATGGTTAATAAAAAGAGCTCAGGCACTTTGGGAGGCTGAGGCGGGTGGATCACGAGGTCAAGAGATCGAGACCATCCTGGTCAACATGGTGAAACTCCATCTCTACTAAAGATACAAAAAATTAGCTGGGCATGGTGGCATGTGCCTGTAATCCCAGCTACTCAGGAGGCTGAGGCAGGAGAATTGCCTGAACCCAGGAGGCGGAGGTTGCGGTGAGCCGAGATCGCGCCATTGCACTCCAGCCTAGGTAACAAGAGCGAAACTCAGTCTCACAAAAAAAATAAAAATAAAAAATAAAAAGAGCTCAGAATACAGTGCCACCTAGCTAGGACTCTGATCCATGAAGCAATCCAAAGACCCACGCTGGTCATTGGCGCTGGCAGCATGATGAGGGTTGTGGCTGCTGTTGCCAGTTGCTGCTTTCAGTCAATAAAAAGGAATGGAAGGAGTAGGAACAGAGCAAAATTTTTAAGAGGCTGATCTATCAATATAATCATATATTAGCAATAATATATATAGTCATATAGTTAGCAATATCCACTCAACGTATCAGTGACCAGAATTTAGTCTTTTAACTTCTCCCGACTGCAGTGGAGGCTAGGAAATGTTGTCTGTTGGTTGGGTGGCAAAGTAACCAAACTATTGGAGTAGTTTGGGGACAGCGAATATTGAGGGGAAACCGGCAATGTGTATCACATTATGTGGTTAAACGGCTGGATGCTAACACTTTGTTTACCAGGATCTCAAGTAGTTGAGGGCTGCGTTTTTCAAACCATGAATCACTATAATCAGTTATTTATATCCAAGGTAAAATGACTCACATGATAAAACTCATAACTCTTTATTACAGTGAAAATCTGTCAATAATACCTGAAAACAAATTGATTTCTATATTATGGTTTGGATAGAAACTAAAACTACTCGTTCTAAGTTAATTGACATTTTAATTGCCATGTCCATAATTACTTGTCATTTCTTATCTTACTTCACCTTCCTGGTGAATTTGTCAATATTGATTATTCCCTCCTCTGGAAACGTTCTCCTCCTCTGGTTTCTAAAACATTAACACTCAATTTGCTTTTCTCCAACCTCTGAGTTGCTCCTTCTTAGCAATTGCACCTCTTCTGCTTCTGCTTGTGTTTCTGAACCTTCTGTCAGGAAAGCTCACTTCCCCTCCGTGTTTTCCATGCACAGTCTCACTTACTTCCATGGCTCCTGCTGCTACCCACAGAAGACAGCTCCCGGATCTACCTCTCCATCACAAGTGTTCCTTCTGAAGCTGTTATGCAAATCTGCAGATATCTGCTGAAGAGTTCTTTGTCGTTAACTTTTTAAAACGTAAAATTCGTGAAATATAAAAACGCCAGAAAAGTGCACAAAGCGTAAGTGTACAGTGTAATGAACAACAAAAAGAAAGCCTCTGTGGAAACGTATCCAAAAGATTAGTGTTGTCAGACCTGCTGAAGACTCCAGGCTATTCCTTACTGACTATACTGCCACTTCCTGCCCCTGAAAGTAACCATTATTATAGTGTGTGTGGCAATAATACCTCTTTTACTTTTAAAAATAAAGTTTTACAACCTAAGTATGCATCTCTAAAAATACAATATAATCTTGCCTGTATTAAAACTCTACAGAAATGGAATTATGCTGTATTTATTCTTTTAAAGCTGTATTATTGGTAAACACATTTATATTTAGAGTTAATCTTCAAAAAAAGTATGTTAAAACTTTTTTTTTTGCTATAAGGGAATCCTCTTTATCTTTGATAATGTGTTTATCTTACTTTTAACAAAGTTATTACACTATTTCTGTTACTGTTGGAAGCAGATTATTTTCCCCACTCTTTTGTTCTTATATTTTGGATGTCTCTTATAAACAATCCATAGCAGAATTTAAATCGAGGCTCTCAATATTTGACTCTTACCTGGAGTATTTAGTACATTTGTATTTAATGTAATTGCTGATATGTCTGATTTTAAATTTACTGTTTTACTTTGCATTTTTTATTTATTTCATTTGTTTGATACTTGTTTTTCTTTTCTTGCCTTCTGTTGGTTTAAACTGGTGCTATGGTTTGAATATTTGTGTCCTCCCAAAATTCGTATGTTGAATTCCTAACCCCCAAGGTGATAGAATTAGGAGGCGGGCCCTTGGGAAGTGACTAGAATATGACAGTAGAGCCCACATGACTGGGATTTTGCTCTTATAGAGAGACTAGCTAGCCTCTTCTACCATGTGACCCAGCCAGAAGGTGCCATCTATGAGGAAGGGAAGAGTACCCTCACTACACACTGAATTTGCTGCAGCCTGGATCTTGGATTTTCTAGCTTCCAGAACTGTGAGAACTATATATATATAGTTTGTTTGTTTATAAGCTACCCAGTTTATGGTATTTTGTTATAGCAGCCCAAAAGGACTAAAACAGTTGGTTTTTGATTTCTAAACATTATCCTATATTATTAGTCCCTCTGTTGGTTTGAAGTTTATTCCTGCCTTTATTTGCTTGGTGAATACCTTCTCATCATTAAAGGCATGACCTGTGTCTGTCTTCTAAATCCTGTCCCTTCCCCTTTACTCACCAAGCAGAGCTGTTCACCAGTTCCGTTGTTCCACATGGTACCTTCCATAAACCACATCTACAGCATTTATTACCCTGCAAGGCAAATGCTACGTACATGGCTTTTTCTTTTATTAGGTGGAGACATATTTAATAACAGACAAAATGTCTAATTCATTTTTGTCAGTCTTAGAGTCTTTTTAGGATAAGGCATTCAATAAATGTTTGTTAATAAATAGTTGAGTACTTTTTAAAAATCTTTATTGAGGCACAAATGAAAAAAAATTGTATATATTAAAGGTTCACAAGTTGATGTTTTGATACACACTTGCATTGTGGAATGATTGCCACTATCAAGCTAAATTAAGGTATCTGCCATCTCACAGTTACATTTTTTTCAAGTGAGAACATTTAAGATCCTAGCAAATTTAGAAGTATGCCACATAGTAATTTAAATGCAGTCACAATACTGTACATTATATCCCCAGGACTTACTCATCTTGCATAATTGAAACTTTGTGCCTTCTTATCAACATCTTCCCAGTTCCTGCCAATTACCATTGTACTCTCTGCTTCTATGAATTCAATATTTTTAGATTCCACATATGAGTGAGATCATGCCATATTTGCCTTTCTGTGCTTGGTGTATTTCACTTAGCATAGTGTCCTCCAGGCTCATCTATGTTGTTGTGAATGACAGAATTTCCTCATTTTTTAGGAATGAGTAATATTTTATTATTATATCATATAACAATATTTTATATCTAATAATATATGTATGTGGTGTATACACACACACAGACACACATCACATGTTTTTTCTTCATTCATCAATTGATACACACTTAGATTGATTCCACATCTTGGCTATTGTGACTAACGCTATGATGCATATGGTAGTACAGACATCTCTTCAACATACTGATTTCATTTCCTGCAAATGTGTACCCAGAGGTAGAATTGCTATATCATATGGTAGTTTGATTTTAATGTTTTAAAAGAAATTATTATTATTTTGAAAGACAGTCTCACTCTGTCACCCATCTGGAGTGCAGTGGCATAATCTCAACTCGCTAATTTTTTGTATTTTTAGTAGAGACGGGGTTTCACCGTATTGACCAGGATGGTTTCTATCTCTTGACCTCGTGATCCACCCGCCTCGGCCTCCCAAAGTGCTGGGATTACAGGCTTGAGCCACCGTGCCCGGCCGACAGTTCTACTTTTTATTTTCTTTTAAAAATGCCTTTTATTTCCATCTCTTGCCTTATTGCTTTGTCTAGGAACTCCAGTGCTACATTGGATAGATGTGGTGAAAGTAGTCATCCTTATCTTGTATCTGATCTTAGAGAAAAGCTTTTAGCTTTTCATCATTACTCATATTATCTGTGGACTTGTCATACATGGCCTTTATTATGTTGAGGTACATTCCTTCATATCTAATTTTTAAGTGTTTTATCATGAAATGATGTTAGATTTTATTTTTCAATCCAACATCATTTTTTCTGCCCTTATTGAGATGATCATATAATTTTTCCCTTCATTTCATTAATATGGTTTTATCACATTTATTGACAAATGTGATAAATGCTTATGAGATTATCCCAGGGAAAAATCCCTCTTGATCATGGTATATGTGCTATTAAATTCAGTTTGTTAGCATTTTCTTGAGGCTTTTTGCACCAGTTTCTCCAGGATATTGGCCTGTAATTTTTTTTTTTATAGTACCCTCGTTTGCCTTTGGTATCAAGATAATGCTGGGCTTATA
This sequence comes from Saguinus oedipus, assembly GCA_031835075.1. Lineage (NCBI taxonomy): Eukaryota > Metazoa > Chordata > Mammalia > Primates > Cebidae > Saguinus > Saguinus oedipus. Next base: position 19,056,432 of record CM063190.1, read on the forward strand.
AAATAGTTTGGAAATGTTCCCCCTTCTCCAGTTTTTGGAGCAATTTGAGAAATGTTGGCACTGATTCATTTAGAATTTACCAGTAAAGCCACTGGGTCTTGAATTTTTCTTTGCTGGGAGTTTTTGTATTACTTATTTAATCTCCTTACTTAATATTCATCTCTTTAGATTTTCTATTCCTTCATGATTCAGTCTTGGCAGGTTGTACGTTTGTAAGAATATATACATTTCTTTTAGGTTAACCAGGTTTTTGGCATATAATTTTTCATGGATTGGTCAATTTTGTTTATCTTTTCCAAAAACAAACCAGTTTCACTGTTCTTTTGCATTGTTTTTCTAACTTCTATTTCATTTATTTGTGTTCTGATCTTTATTTCCGTTCTTATGCTACCTTTGGGCATATTTCCTTGTGGTGTAATCTTAAGCTTGTATTTGAGATCATAGCATTGGTGTGGGCCTAGTAATGGGATCTGTGGCAAAATCAAACAATGACTTTACTCTACTTCCCCTATACAAAGGGTGACTTTCTCCAAGTTGTGCTATGTGGGCTTGTGGGAGGGTGACATGGCTAATGTGAAGTCATCTTTTCCATCCTACTCAATACATCTTTTCTTATTTCTCTGCTCCACCCAAGTGGATGAAGTCTCTCCTGAATTTCTTACCTCTTATGGAGATATTTTTGTGCATGGATGGCTTTTCTTTTTTTAATTTTTAATTTTTGTGAGTACACAGTAGGTGTATATCTTTTGAATGATTTCTTTCTTTCTCTCTTTCCTTCTTCAACAAAGTCTTGCTCCGTCACCTAGGTTGAAGTGCAGTGGGACAATCTCAGCTTCCTGCAACCTCCACCTCTCAGATTCAAGTGATTCTCCTGCCTCAGCCAACAGAGTAGCTAGGATTACAGGTGTGTGCCACCATGCCTAGCTAATTTTTGTATTTTTAGTGGAACTGGGGTTTTAGTTGGCCAGGCTGGTCTTGAACTCCTGACCTCAAGTAATCCTCCTGCCTTGGCCTCCCGAAGTGCTGGGATTACAGGCCTGAGCCACCACACCGGCCTTGAATGATTTTTCAAATTGATGTGTTTGTTAGGGGATAAATGAAAACTTATTCTGCCATCTTGCTGACATCAGTGCCTGTTGAAGGTACTTATATCAAAATCCCAGTTCTACATAAAATGCACATTATTTGTAGATAAGAGTGTATTTAGTCTGTTCTCATGCTGCTAATGAAGACATACCTCAGACTGGGTAATTTATAAAGAAAAGAGGTTTAATGGACTCCGTTCAGCATGGTTGGAGAGGTCTCAAAAAACTTACAATCATAGTGGAAGGGGAAGCAAACATGTTTTCTTCACATGGTGGCAGCAAGGACAAGTGCCCAGCAAAGGGGGGAAAGCCCCTTGCACCACCACCAGATTCTGTGAGAACTCACTCAGTCTCATGAGAACAGCAGCATGGGGGTAATGCCTCCATGCTTCACTTACCTCCCACTGACTGGGTCCCTCAACGACATGTGGGGATTATGGGGACTACAATTCACGATGAGATTTGGGTAGGGGCACGGGCACCCCTGAAATTTTTAATATTTGATCTTATTAAAATGAATGAGCTCTTTCCCTTTTAATAATCTTTTTCCATTACATTTGATGTAGTTATTTATTACAGTGATATACTTGCCAAATATCTGACTAAGCAGTTCTCAAATTTTAGCATCAACTAGAAGTACTGGGAAGAGTTTGTTAAAAATGTAGCTTCCTGGGACCCATCTCCAATTCTCTCTCCTCCCTTCTTCACCTACTAAAATTATCCAAACCTTGGAGTCTAGTCCACAAACCACATTCTCTGCAAATAAAATTTCACAGAGAATGCTTTCTCCCTGCTCCTGTAAGTCTCACTCTTAATGGCTCACACTGAATTCTTGAGGTTGGTGTGTGTTCTGTTCCAGGCTCTCCTCCCTTTTGGCTTGTTTTCCGTAGGGGCTTTGCCAAATGGAAGTTCTGGTTAGCATTTTGCTTCCTGGAGCTACTATTTTTCTCTTCTTTCCAGTCTTCAGTGCGGATTCTACTTCTCTGTTTTATTTTTCCTTATAGCTAAATGTGGTATAGTAACGAATGACTGGACTTACGAAAAGCTAGGCTAGTTTCAATCTCAGTCCTGCCGCCACCACCGCTCTGCCTTTGGGTAGCCCTTTCATCTCTCTGGGTTTCATTTCCTTCCTCCGTCAAACAGATCACAAACAGTGTTACGAAGTTTTATTGTAGTGCGTGAAAGATACACAGAAGACATTCAACAAGTATTATTTCACTTAACACTGATTTCCTGAAGAGGTTAGGCAACGGGTATAAAAAGTACATTTTCATAGAAGGAATAAGTTCTATCAAAATAAATTTGATAGCATAGTAGGGTGACATCGGTTATCAGTAATTTACTATGTAATTTCAACATATCTAAAAAAGATCTGGAATGTTCTCGATACAAAGGAATGATAGACGTTTGAGGTGACGGGTATACTAAATAACTTTTTTTGGTGATTACACATTGTATTACATGTACTCCATAAACATATACAATTATTATGTATCAGTCAAACATAAATGGATAAAGCCAGAATTGATGTCTTATTCATCTTTGTGACTTCTCAGATATTTTTTTCAGTGTTTTGTGCATAGGATATACCAAGAAATTTTGTTAAATCTAATTAAATAGGATGACTCCAACTAATTCTAGGTAATTAGGAATAATTTGAAAGCTTGTTTTCAAAACTCAGGAGAGATTTTAAACAACACTTAATTTACTCTTTTAATAATGCTGCTTCTCCTAACATGAGGTAGCTTGAAGCATTTTGAAATGGACAATTAATTACGGCACTTGCATTTAGAGAAGTGTAATGCAATGGGCTTTTTCAGGTTTTTATTTTCTTTGTAATGTTTAGAAAGCAGAGCTTTACTTTTTGTAAATTTGATGGCTTTTTTATTGACTAAAGCCAAATAACTTATCTTGATTTTTCCCGTTTATCTGATTAATAATAATAAATATAAAATAAGCCTTACGACTTAAGTGACTGCAGTTGAGCAGAACAAATGACATGACAGGCCAGGTTCAGGTTGCTCCTGACTCGTCACAATAATGTCTTCAACATTTGGTTTAGCTTCATTTGTGCCACCCATAGGGATATGCGGTTCCGTGACAACGTAGTTTAAAAATGCATTGAAGATAATTTGTAGTAGAATCTGTAACAACAGCATTCACCATTATTATACTGAGTTATTCGATTGTATTCTGAAGGTTCAGTAACTGCTATCACTAAGACTGAATTATTCAAGTAATTCTTCAGGTATCAATTAGCCAGTCTAATGATAATCTGTGCTTTTGACTTAATTACATATTCCCTTAGACTTATTCTCTGGTTTTTGCTACTTTTTAGTTAAAAATTTTTCTTTCTTCTAAAATATTTTACTAATTCAGAATTTGAGTAACAGAAATGAAGCCTAGTTTAGAATGCACAGGATGTGATTTAGGGCTAATCCAGATGTGCTGATCAGAAGACCAACCAGCCTTTCCTTCACCTTTTTTTATAACATTCAGGTTCTCAACAGATCAGATGTTTCATCTATGAAGCAGATTTCCTTTACTCAGCCTACCAATTCAAATTCTGATTTCTTCCAGAAACACCCTCACAGACACACCCAGAAATAATGTTTTACCAGCTGTCTTGGGACCCCTCAGCCTAGTGGAGTTGACACATAAACGTAACCATTACACATTTATTGTTAAGGGTGGCCATGCTCAAAGTTTTGCAAATGTAACGTATTTGGGAGTATCCTCTTCTCCTTATTCTTTTTCCATCCTAGAACTATAAGGTACGGTAGTTGTTTTGAGACCATGGAGATAATATACTATTGGGATGAAGAGCAGGACAACTAAAGGAACTGGGTACCTGACGGCATTATTTAGATACGGAATTCAGCCTGTATTGCACGCTCCCAGGTTTATAAGAGTGAGGAAGCAAGAATTAACCACTACATTAGATTTTCTTGCACAACAGCTATACTCAAAATATCTCTGACTTATATTGTCCTATATCTGTCACCTTTCTTCTTACTTCTCACTTTTTCTCATAACTGTGAGTGGTGCTACTGTTAGCTCAGGATCTCAAACCAGAATTACAGAGTGAAACTCAATTCTCCCATCTCCCTCGTGACCCCGTCCTCCTGAATAACATTTCTTTAACATTGCATTTACTTCTTACCCTGCTGCCATATGTTAGCACAGGATTTGCAAAGATTATTGTAGCAAACATTTTTCTTTTTTATGAGACACAGTTTCGCTCTTGTTGCCCAGGCTGGAGAGTAATGGCACGATCTTGGCTCACTGCAACCTCTGCCTCCCAGGTTCAATCAATCTCCTGGCTCGGCCTTTTGAGTAGCTGGGACTACAGGCATGTGCCACCATGCCAGGCCAATTTTGTATTTTTAGTAGAGACGGAGTTTCTCCATGTTGGTCAGGCTGGTCTTGAACTCCCGACCTCAGTTGATCCACCGGCCTTGACCTCCCCAAATGCTGGGATTGCAGGTGTGAGCCACTGCACCTGGTCTGTAGCAAACATTTAAAATTGATCTTCGTGTATTTAGTCTTGCTCTACTTTAGGACATCCTCAATACTGCAGCAAAAGTTATTCTAAAGTGCGAAACTCATTTTGCCAGGGATGCTGCTAGATGTACTACAGTGCACAGTACAGCCCCCAATGACCAAGAATTATCCAGTCCAAAATGTCAGTAGAGCTGAGGGTAAGAAATCCAGTTCCAGAATACCACATTTTTTGGAAAGTCTTCTCTTAGGTCTAAGTGATCTTTTCTTACCCCAACATACCAATTATTGTAGTGCATTTTAGTGGTCTGTTTGTCTCACCACTGAGTGAGGGCAGAGTTCATATCTTATTGATTGTTGACTCCTCATTACTTAGCACAGAACCTGGCACAATGAAGGTAATTATTAGCATTTTTTGAATTACATAGCAACTAAGCATGTGTATCATCAGTTCTGAGAAGCCCCCTCTGGGCTTACTCCAATCCCTTGGCAGATCTCAGCTCTTCTTATTATACCACTTGAGAAGAAGAGGCTCACGAACAATAGTTAGGAATCAGAGATTTTGGAGTGAGGGGAAAACAAATTTAAAACTTTTTCTTTTGTTTCTTTTTGAGATGGAGTCTCACTCTGTCGCCCAGGCTGAAGTGCAGTAGCACCATCTTGGCTCACTGCAGCCTCCACCTCCCAGGTTCAAGCAGTTCTCCTGCCTCAGCTTCCTGAGTAGCTGGGACTACAGGCATGTGCTGCCATGCCTGGCTAACTTTTGTATTTTTAGTGGAGATGGGGTTTTGCCATGTTGGCCAGGGTGGTCTTGATGTCCTGACCTTGTGATCCACCCTCCTCGACCTCCCAAAGTGCTGGGATTACAGGTGTGAGCCACCACACCCAGCCTAAAACTCTTTCTTTTATGTGGACTGTTTTTTGAATTGATCCTTTCTCTGAATCCCCAAATAGCTGATATCACCAGAAGGCCTTGGGAGAGGCAGAGCATCTGACTTGGCAGGGATTCTCTATTTCTTTACTAGGGACAAGGTGGAATCCAGTGGTAAGGGCTATTAGCCTGGCTGTTCTCCAGTCTTTAAGAAAACACTCTTCTTTGGATTGGTCGTTCCTGTGTTGGGGTGGAAGACCTTGATGGCCAAAGGTAGGTTGTAGGCCAGGAGAAAGGAACACAGGCTAAGAGGAAGGGGGCCAATTTCTAGTATAGGCCTTAAAAATACAGGCAGGGGAGTCCTTATAGCATATACACTGCTCAGGCCTCACCAAGTATATCAGTTTCCTAGAACCATCGCAAACACATACCACAGGCTGGGTGGTTTAAAAACAACGGGAACTTATTCTTTCACTGTTCTGGAGGCCATAAGTCTGAAGTCAGGTTATCAGGAAGACGGGTTCCTTCCAGAGTCTGAGGGAGGATCTGTTCTGTGCCTCTCCCTGCTTCTGCAGGTTGCTGGCAATGACTGGTGTGAATAGCTTGTAACTTCATCACTCCAATCTGCCTCCGTCGTCACACGGCCTTCTTCCCTGTGTGTCTCTGTCTGTCGTCTTCTTACAAAAACATTGAGTGACTGAATTTAATCCCCCATTCTACTCATTCCCTACCCCAGTATGACGTTATCATAACTAGTTATATCTGCAAAGACTTTATCTCCAAATAAGGTCATGAACGAGGCCCTGGGTGGACGTGAGTTTTGGGGGAGAGTATTTAATCCACATAGGCCTGAGAGTCTCCTAAAGAGTTTCTAGTCAAAGCCCTGTAGATGAAGTGTGTATTTTTTGCAGAGTCTCTATTCTGCAAATGTCTCATGAATTTACCATGGTGAGAAGTGGCGGATCCAGAATGTAGAAATGCCTTTTTTCTGGCTATCCTCTTTGTAACAAATACATGTAACCTTGGTTGTGGCTCTTTAAATTTTGTAGGTACAGCCTAATTTATTTAACATCTGTGGCATCCTATTTAATTTTTTTCAACTGACCAAAGTAAATGTTTACATGGCAGAATACCGTCTTACCAGGAGATTGACGTAAGCTTACTGAGAACTCGTTATATATCAGTGGTGATAACATATTGATTCAAAAGCATCACCCAGATAATATAAGAGGAGGCCCAGTGCTCTATTCTTAAAACTCATATTTCTCCTCTATAACATTTAGAGATTCCATCAACCCAATGTACATTCTTTTTCTCTCCACCATAATAAAAAACACATCAAATACTTAAACGGGTTTTTTTTTTAATTGTGATTCGAAAAACTCAGAATTGCTAGTTTTGTGATAGCATTTCTTAAAGGATGATGGACTAGGAGGGTGTTGCAACCAGAGTTTTAGCAGGAGGCATTACATTACAGTAAGCTGCATCACGGGTATAATTTGCAGTGATTTGAAACCATAGAAACAAATGAAAGCTACAGCCCGTGTTTGCATTGAGCTGAGATTGCAGGCGCGTGAACTGTTCACACTGCCAAAAGTGGTAAGTATTTCAACAGCCAAAAATAGACTCAGGTACGTTTGTCCTGTCTCAATGCATCTGTGAGCACTTAATAATGTTGACACTTATGCAATCATCCTTCTGTTCTCCTGACATGGTAGAAAAAATGACTTCCATTGTTTTTTATGATAATTCAAGCTGGGGGTGAGAATAGGTTGAGAAGAAGTAAGATTTCAAAGCTAAACGGTAAAATGACCATTAGCACCGTATCTGCAAAACAAAATCCACTGTAAAATGGCATAGGAAGGCACTCATGCCTTTGTTGGCACATGGATGGCTTATCCAGTTTAGAGGGCTAAAAAGAGAGATGGAAAGAAGCCATCTTTGATACATTAGCCAAGAAAATAAAAATATTGAATCCTATTAGATGCAGTACTACTTGAGTAGAAATGAGAAAGATAATTGAATACGCTGGGCATTTAAAAAACTTTACCACTGGCTGGGCTTGGTGGCTCACGCCTATATTCCCAGCACTTTGGGAGGCTGAGGTGGGTGGATCACAAGGTCAAGAGATTGAGACCATCCTGGTCAACATGGTGAAACCCCGTCTCTACTAAACATACAAAAAAATTAGCCGAGCATGGCACGTGCCTGTAGTCCCAGCTACTCAGGAGGCTGAGGCAGGAGAATTGCCTGAACCCAGGAGGTGGAGGTTGTGGTGAGCCAAGATCGCGCCATTGCACTCCAGCCTGGGTAACAAAAGCTAAACTCCGTCTCAAAAAAAAAAAAAATTTTACCACTAAGGAGCATGAGCTGTTTTATTTCTGTTGAGAATTAGTCTTGAAAACATAAAACTTTTGGGTGTAATAATTTTGGGAAACTTCTATTTGATATTACATATGAAAAAAATCCATACAAATGAAATATAGCCAAACAGAATTAGTTTTGAATATGTTGAAAATTAAATATTTATTTTTAAATACAAAGGACATAAATGGTTTTATTTGTTTCTTTGAGACAAAGTCTTGCTCTGGCGCCAGGCTGGAGTGCAGTGGTGCAATCTCAGTACACTGCAGCCTCCACCTCCAAGGTTCAAGCAAATCTCCTGCCTCAGCCTCCTGACAGGTGTGTGCCACCACGCCTGGCTAATTTTTTTTTGTATTTTTAGTAGAGACAGGTTTTTACCATGTTGCGCAGGCTGGTCTCAAACTCCTGACCTTGTGATCCACCTTCCTTGGCCTCCCAAGGTGCTGGGATTACAGGTGTGAGCCACCGCGCCCGGACAGAAATGTTTTAGAGTAGTGATTACGCTTCAGATTCCTGCAGGTACCTCTACATTTGTATATTAGAAATTAGGCATTTTCAAATGATTCTCCTCCATTCTTCTACTAATAGCCACAGATTGACACCCCAAGGGTCACATATGGCTTTCAAATCTGTTTCTTTTGACATTTACAGTTTCTCTAAAGTTGTTTTCTATGTGAATGTCTTTCTTTGTTGACCTTCTAATGTGTTCAGCTGCATTTTCTATGTCCTCTAGGGTCCATCTGATGCCATTTTCTTTCCGTCTCGGATAACTGTTTTCTTCAGTCTTCCAAACTGCTGCTACTCTTCTTTCTAGATTCCTGAAAAGCTGCTTTCTCCCTTAAATTTGTCGTAATAATTTATAACTTGCTTTTCTGTTTTCCAACATGCCTATTTAATAACACCACAGCAGGATAATAGAGTACAAAGGAACAGAATGCTGACAAAACTCAAATTGGTTTAGTTTCTAGGTACTCCCCATTGCTCTAGAATTGGTAAACTGGCTGGGCACAGGACTGGTATTAAGAAACAGTTTTCCCTCTGTCTCCACCAGGGTCATCACCTTTATTAATTGCTGCCCTAGACAGAAGACTGGTGACAAAGACAGAGCAGTGAGAGAAGCAGTGCATCAGAACTCTACGAATCTCTCCTTCCTCATTTTGCTCAAGCAGCCATCCCTCTACCACACCACCTACATTTAAGGAAATGGTGGCTCCATCCCCAACTCAGGAAAATGTATTCTGATTATTTTAAGCCATTTAAAGTAGTTCCGTGGTATCCTTTTCAGGCCAAAGAGATATGAGGAGGAGTTGGATGAAGGTTCTGGAAAAATTTCTCCACTTTTAAGTAGGTAACACTGAAAAATCAGACCTTTTCAAATTCTCCATTCATTCTGTCTGGATGTGATGGCTGGAAATGCTACCAGCTGAGGAAGAAGCCAAAACGTGAAGGAGAGAATCCAGAGAAATGCGGGGAAGCTGAGCTGGACCCTGGAAAACTGTGCTGGAGTTGCCCCACCTCCGTTGCAGGCACTTTGAGTCAGGTACTTACAGTCAAAGGCATCTAAATTCACCCTGTGTTGTATAAGAGGTGAAATACCCTGACTTACTTAACCTCCGGAAATCCCTTTGTTGCTTTGTTGTCCTTTGGTGTAAAACACTTCCCAGAATTCTTTTCTGGGAAAAAAAGAAAATCCCTGCTGAGAACTTAGCCCAGTGCTGCACTGAGAAATGTACTAAATAGTTACCAATGATTGCTATGCTCTGCTTTTTTTCTTTTAATCACTATTTCAATTTGATTATTATAACTTGTGACTGCAAAATAATTTAAAGTGTGCAAATTGCTTTGTGTCATTTCATTTAATTCTAATAGCAGCCCCTGAGATAGAGGAAAAGAAGATATGTGAAAAAATGGAGCGCAGAAAGATTACTGTATTTGACCAACACAAGGAATCTCGAAAATGTCTTAAATCTAAGTCCTCAAAGCTAGTGCTGTTTCCATCAAATCACAGCTAGAGATTAGAACAAACCTATGAGTTATGATGAAGGAAACGTTTGCAAAAGAGAAGCAGGAAGGCAGCTCCAGACCACATGCAAGGAAATTGGGATCTGCTCTGGGCTATGTCATCTGCTAGCTGTGAAAACCGAGGTGAGTCATTTTTATTTCTCTGAGTTACAATTTCATGGAACTATACTAGACAATCTATTAGGTGCTTCCCTATTCCCTAACATCCTGTGGCTCTGTAACTGAGAATTGCTGATGCAAATAAGGTACAAATCATGCTTAATATAAACCATGAGGCTTCCCCGGTGAGTACCGGAGAAACCCACTGGGTATGTTCTGCTGGGCTTCTGTTTGAACTTCCACATTCATGCCACATGAACACCTGTGAAAACGTCAGCAGTTAACAGATGGGTTGAACATCAACTTCAACTAGCTTTATAACCCAAGTCATGGGCTTCTCATTTGCAGAATAATTTTGCTCTAGAGCTGCAAAAATCACTTGTCAATGAGCTAATTTTGTCATCGTGATTCTTAGAACACATTTAAACGGATATAAAAAGGCAGTCCTACAGAGTCTTCAAGATGCTGATTTATTATACACTTGATGGCAAGTTTCCACATTAATCGTCTATGACTGATGTCCCGTCACTATTTTCATGAAGCATGTGATATTTGCTATCTCAATACGTTTAGGTTTGCAAATTTAGCACTAGAGAGGCTATTTTCTCCTGAGCAATTTGTCAGCAGTTTGAGAAAATTGCTATTAGGGAAACCATGTACGTTGCCTGAGGCTTCACAGTCCAAAAGCTCGTCTTCACACAGATAAATCACTAAGTCAAAGAAAACATGGCACAGCGGGACTTCAATCTCCGAAGTTGAAACTTGTCTATGTTAGAAAGCACGAACTGATACTATTAGAGAAATTGTAAAGTGGCGCTTTATGAAGACAGTTAAGCACCGGCTGACTAGAAGTATCAGGGATTATGGCTACACAAGGAAAATAACTAAAGGGGTTTGGGGAAAAGATTGGAGAAAGTCTGGCTGAGTATGAAATATAGTGGTTTCTGCCTTTATTCTTAGATAAAAGATGCTGGAAATTGAGTCCTCAGAATGATTCAGGTGCAAAGGTGATGATATAAAACTTTGTGTTAAGTCTTTTTCTGGGTGACCAGACTTACACTAGTCAAGTAAAATAGAATCTACTGGCTCATACAGGATGTCCAAAGAGTAGGCTGAACTCCTGACTGTAACAGGCACAAAATGATTTCAGCTTTCAGCTTCGCTTCTCACTGGATACTGGCTACCTTCTGTGGATACTTTCTTGACACACACTGGAAAAGGTGGCTGCAGGAAGCTCATGGCTCTATCCTTTTCCTCCCCAGGAAAGTATATGTAAATTCTAGGAAACCATCTCACTAGCCCTGTTTAGTTTATAAAAATACCCTGGGTCTGTCACTGTGCCAAGGAGATGGGATACTCTTATTGGCCAGCCTGGGTCACCGCTGATGCCTGGGGTTAGGGGAGCATTATGACAGACATTCCATTGGGAACTTATGTTGTAGGGGTAGGGAGTTTGCCCAACGTAAGGGATTTGGGAAAGATAAAATCATAGGTCTACTACTTGAAGGTTCTCTTGAAATTTCTTATAAAGTTTTCATATTTAACACTAAACCTAAAGCTAAAAAGTGAGTCATGGACAACCTTTTTCAAATTATCCCAAAATGCTTTGCCTTAGAATTAAAATAAATAAAATAATTAGAACAGAATAAAACTTAAAGTAGATAGTGTGCTCACCTAATTCCTATTTTTCCTATAAACTTGTTATTAAAAGAACTATGCACCAAGAAATACAAATTGCTAAATGTAAAATGACTGATAATTTAGAAGAAAATTTAAATAATTATGAATTAGTGCTTTCATAATGGCACGATCCATCTCCTCAATTATTAATTTGTTTCCACACTTGAATAAATCTAATGTAACCCAGAAGATGCTGGAAATGAAGTTTTCATTAACCTTAATGGAATTAATCATTAGAGTGAGTTCCGTGGAACAGACTCTGAGATGAACGACATGCAGATTTATAAGAAAGGGAGGAAAGCAGGATTAAGCAGAGGCAAAGCTGATCTGCTATGCAATTGCGACTGAAATCTCAGCCCATCCACAGGTGCGCTGGAGGTGGTGTGGCCCTTTAAAGTTCCTAAATTGAGGCAAGGGGGACAGGCCTTTGCTTTTCCACACTGACCAACCATTTAATGCAGGCTTACCCAGGGTGGAGAGAGAGACATAACTGTGGGCCAGGAAGCTCCCTCAGCCAAGGGCAATTCCTAGGCAGGGACTCAGCTGTAGGCTTTAAGCAGACAACACTGCTGGGAGCTGGGGAATGAGTGCCTCAGAGCTGCACAAGAACCTAAGTAGCACATCACAGCATCCACTACACGGCCTGCTGCTTGAAAGACATCCTGTTACACTATGCAAATGTCAGGTCTAGTTTCATTTTGGTCTCCAGACAGGAACAGTCTCTTTTGGCCAGAGAAAATTTAAGTGTTTCCCATTGTCACAACAGGCAAGAGAACAAAGGGGTCAGAGCAAAGAATGCTGATACCGCTTAGAGGAGGCAGTTACTCAAGAACAGAGATAAGGAACAAGGTAATTCCAGTGAGAGGAACACAAAGCATTACATAGTCACTCCTAGGGTTAACAAGCAAAGATTCATCTGCATAGAACCCTGAAGCAAGATTTTTCTTTTTTGAGACAGGGTCTTGCTCTGTTGCCCTGGCTAGAGGGCAGTGGTGCGATCATGGCTCACTGCATTCTCCATTTCTTGGGCTCAGCTGATTCTCCCACCTCAGCCTCCCAAGCAGCTGGGACTACAGGCACATGCCACCATGCCTGGCTAGTTTTTTGTGATAGAATTTTTTTTGTATTTCTTGGGTTATGCCCCCATTGCCCATGCAAGTCTTAAACCTCTGGACTGAAGCAAGCTGCCCACCTCAGCCTTCCAAAAGGTTGGCATTACAGGCATGAGCCATGACACTTGGCTGTGAAACCAGATTTAAGTATCTCACCCCAGATATTATCTTAACAGAAACAGAACAGCTGAGGCAAAAAAGAGACTATTTTCTTAGCCCAAAGTCGGCCCCCTTATCCAAACTACTTAACTGTGATCACCAGTACCTTGGTGAGTTAGAGCTGGAATGAATATTACATTATAGTTTATTCCATACATCTGTTACAACTCAGGTGTTGATTTCTGCTTCTCCTTGTTTTTATGCTGGCATTTTAGGGTGAAATAGGAGGGTATTAATCCAGTCTCAGGTTGTCCATCCAGCAGTTGTTCTCCAAATCAAGTTCTTTTCATCATCAGTAGCTCCACGAATGGGCAAAATATCTTCCTCCTTGCTAGTCCTAGACCCTTGAGAGGTAGCATCTCTGTTCTCGTGAGTCCCCAAAATGGGAAAATGTGGGACAATTCTCATTTCTCTTTACTGCCCTACTCCTTTGTTTATCATATTAATTGCACAGAAGACTGCACAGATATATTAGATTTTACTGATTGGTTGGAGGTGGCTGATGAAAATTATAATCTAGGGTGAGAAAAAAAAGATATTTCTTTATTTTTCTTTTGAGACAGGGTCTCTGTTGCCCAGGCTGGAGTGCAGTGGCAGTATCTCGGCTCACAGCAGCCTCAAACTCCCAGGCTCAAGAGATTCTCCTACCTTAGCTTCCTAAGTAGCTGGAACTATATAGGTGCACCACACCTGGCTAATTTTTGTATTTTTTGTAGGGACAAGGTTTCACCACGTTGCCCAGGCTGCTCTTGAAATCCTGAGCTCAAGTGATCCACCCACCTCAGCCAGCCAAGTGCCAAGATTACAGGCATGAGCCACAGGGACTGGCCGAAAGAGCTATTTCTGTGTGATTTTTCTGCATAATTTAAAATAAAAACGTGTAAGAAACTAACTGTCATAGGCAGTTATAGTCGTCATCAGTCCTTTTTCCTTTAAGTTTGGATCTTTTTGTAAGAGTATTACCTTCTAAATCTGTCCATAGCTCCCCATGTACTTTTAAGGTAATTCTATTTGCAGTCATGAAAGTTGAACTTCCCTTCTCTTCTGAGCAGTATCTTTAGCCAAATCTGAATTAATCTGTTGAGAATGAACAGCAGAATAGTCTCTGGATTTGATTCAAATCCCTGAAGCACTCTGGGAATGAGAATGGCTATAGCAGCCCAAGAGACCCTGGCGACTTACAATGCCACAGAACACCTCAGGTGCTTCACATTGGTCCCAGGTAAGGCTTCCCCACCAGTGTGTCACACACTTCTCTTTATTCTTTCCCTTGTCTGACAAATAACAGTTAAATCCACTATCTACCCCCAACCCCCCTATTAAGGACAGACTAAACCTGTATGAAAGAAAAAATGTTTTCTTACTAGTTCTGTAATTTGCAAAGTTGAATTCTTCTCTTGAGGTGTAACTGATATAATACACAGAGTATTTCGTGTAATACTGTCTGCCTCTCCCCAGCTTTGAATTGTGCAGATGTGGGTCCATTAGAAATAAGAAACTGATCATTTGCTGAGTTAAGCATTTCCATTTAATCAGCATTCCATTTTATATATTTTTCATTTTAGAGTTGGTTCAGTTGTATTCAACAAATCCTTTTATGCCCTCATTTAGTCCTCCACATATTGATATACATGGATCCCTAAATGGACCTCATTTCCTTTAAGATTCTGATATCTGAAGTAAGAGGCACCAGGTAACTCCTGTTATAGGATCTTGTCTGGGCATGCTATACTTAATGCTAAATCATCTGAAATATTCCTTGGTTCTTATGAAAACAAGCATCTTAGGTAATTTAGGGTGCTTATTTGAAAAAAAGCTTGGGGCTTTATTTAATCATTTTATTTATATATTTTTAAATTTGAGCATAATAAAATATTAAAGAGTGTTTTTTCCTCCTATGTTATTTCTGAAGTATTGAATTTATTTGCAGTCAAGTTGAGGGAGAGCAGAGATACTGAGCAGTCAGCTTAAACAAAGCTGGCCAGGTGCGATGGCTCACGCCTATAATTCCAGCACTTTGGGAGGCCGAGGTGGGTGGATCACGAGGTCCAGAGATCGAGACCATCCTGGTCAACAAGGTGAAACCCCGTCTCTACTAAAAATACAAAAATTAGCTGGGCATGGTGGTGTGCGCCTGTAGTCCCAGCTATTCGGGAGGCTGAGGCAGGAGAATTGCCTGAACCCAGGAGGCAGAGGTTGCGGTGAGTCGAGATAGCACCATTGCACTCCAGCCTGGGTAACAACAGCGAAACTCCATCTCAAAAAAAAAAAAAAAAAAAAAGAAACGAAGCTGTAGAAGAAAGTAGATCAGGTCTTAGAAAACCTTGTCTCTCATGCTAAAAAGTTTAGACATAAAGTCAATTGCTGAAGGCAGTGGGAATCCACTGCAGACTTTTAGATTTTTTTAGTTTTTCCATTGAAGGTTTTTTTATAGTAGAGTGAAATGACTCTGTTTTTGTTTTAGGAAGATTAGGTTAGTGACAGTGTGGAAAATAAATTTAAGAAGCATTCATCTGTTTGTTCATCCAATAATATTAAATATTACGAACGTTCTCTTCCCTCAGGGAGCTTAAATTTTTGAGGGAGACAAATGACAACCATTTATATAATGAGTAATTTATTTATACTTGGGAGGAGTGCTATGAATGAGTGTAGCACTGAATAACAATGTATCTCGAGGAAGTCAGGTGTGGTGGCTCATCTCTATAATTTCAACATTTTGGGAGGCCTGCGTTGGCTGATCACTGGAAGCCAGGAACTGGAGACCAGCCTGGCCAACCTGGTGAAACCCCATCTCTACTAAAACTAAAATTAGTCAGGTGTGGTGGCAGGCGTCTGTAATCCCAGCTACTTCGGAGGCTGAGGCGTGAGAATAGCTTGAACCTGAGAGGCAGAGATTGCAGTGAGCCAAGATCAGTCACAGCACTCCAGCCTGGGTGACCACAGAGCGAGACTCTGTCAGAAAAAGAAAAAGAAAAAAAAGAATATATACTAGTTCTGCGGAGGTTCAGGGAAGCCTTCTAGAGAATAAGACTCGAGGTGCAGAGACAAATTATGTCTGTTGCCTAACTAGAGTAATGAAATTGAATCAGTTGGGATATATCACATAGAATAAAATAGATCCCCCCAAAAGTTGATGATTGTGTGTGAGGAAGCTAGAACTCTAGGAAGATACAAAAGTATTTGGCTTAGACAAGTGAGTGCATGACGGTTGGGAAGTGAGGGAAGATGCTGATTTCGGAGTGTTCATAGGCCATGTTTGTTCATACCCCCAGAAAGTAACTGGGTATAGAAATTTAGAATAAAAGAAAAACCTCTGGACTAAAGATACCATTTTCAGGTCATTAAGACTGAGGGGATAACTCTAGGGTATGGGATTAGAAGAGATAATTTGTAAACAATTTTCAGAATGATACTAGAGAAAACTTAGTACAGAATCTTAAAACTAGTAACATTTAAGGGATAGACAGAGGAAATGGAATTCATGGAAAATCCTGAGAAGAAACTAATAGAGAGCCAGAAAAAAACTTAAATGTCATCATTCCTGGGAGGCAGGGGAAGAACAAGGGCTTGGTCACTGATGTCAAATGCTACAGAGAGATCAAGCAGATATGGAAAAGTATGCACTGACTTTAATGACAAAGGCATCACAGATCAGGGTAGTTCTAAACAATCACTGAAAAGTAAGGAGGTGGAGAAATAATGCAGACAATTCATTAAGATTCTTGACTACAGAGAGATAAGAGACCACCGTGAAAGGGTTGAGTACAGTTTAAGCACTGTTTTTATTTTTTTAAACATCTCTTTTTAATTTTTAGCTGATAAAGATCTGAGCATGTGATGAATATGGGGAAAAGCCAATCAGAGAAAAGAACAGTCAGGGATAAAGGAGAGTGGGATCGTCCTGACAAGGATGAAGTCCCACAGCGATAAGTGGGACCTGACCACTGGTGATATGATTTCCTATTGAAGTCAGCACTGAACACTCCTCTTGACGGTGTAATGAAGTGATTACAACAGAATAAATTCATACAGATTTGCAGATGAGTATGAAACCGGTGTCATAGGGAAAAGAGGGAGTTCAGCAAAATTGTAGAAGATGGACAGTGAATGGCATTTTCACAGATGGAGCAGGGAGGCTGCAGCCAAGAGGGTCTCAGAAAACATATGAGTAAGAAGAAAAGTGATTTTCTTGCAGAACAGAGAGAGGGTCAGAAGATATTTTTAGATGTTAGGTTGAGCAGAGGAAAGTCTAAAACAAGGAGAAGGAAGTCTATACATGGAATTGCCAATCAGTACAATGTACATAATTCTGGCATAATTTCCTCTAATTCCCAGTTTGAAGATCAGAAGTTTCTTCTCTAAGTAAATCGGACAGTGTCCCCCGCCAACAAATGACCTCTAAATGGTATCATTTAAGAATCCTGGTATAATAACTTGTTTACTGAGTCATTTCCCTAAAGCAAATCATCCAGTTCAAACACTTCATTCATGTTAGCAGAACCTTAGCTATGAACAAAGACTAACGCATTGCTAGACATTTGAGATAACATGAACACAAGTGGAAAACACATCAATAAAGGTCCTCGAGGAAATACATACTGTGCAAAGAACAAAAGAGAAGCAACATGTAGCAAATTGGATGGAGCTGGAGGCCATTATTGTAAATGAAATAGCTCAGGAATGGAAAACCAAGTAAGATACTTCTCACTTATAAGTGGGAGCTAAGCTATGAGGAAGTAAAGTCATAAGAATGATGTAATGGACTTTGGGAACTCGAAGCGGAGGTTGGGAGGGAGGTGAGGAATAAAAGACTACATATTGTGTGTAGTATTATGAAATCCTAGAAATATAAATAGCTTACTCATATAACTAAAAACCAAGTAGTGCACCGATCACCCGAGTAGTATGGGTGAGGGTGCACTGAAATCCTAGAAATATAAAGAACTTACTCATATAACTAAAAATCACCAGTACCAAAAAGACCTGTTGATAAAAAAACGACAAAGGACTTGTATAGCAATTTCACCAAAGAAGATACACAAATGACAAATAAGCTCAGATTTCCAAATGGCAAGTCGAAGATGCTCAACATCACTGATCATTAGAAAAATGCAAATAAAAACTGCAATGAGATACTACCTAATACCAATTGTGACGGTTATTATTAAAAAACAAAAACTAACAAGCATTGGTGAGATATGGTAAAATTAAAATGCTGAGCACTGTTGTGGGGGACGTAAGATGGCAACGTCATGTAGAAAACAGTAAAGTTGTTCTTCAAAAATGAAAAATAGAACTAATATTATGGTTCAGCAATTCCACTTCTGGGTATATAGCGAAAATAATTGAAAGCATGGTCTTGAAGAGATATTTTTGCACCCAATCATAGCAGCATTATTCGAATCAGCCAAAAGATGGAAGTAATCTATGTGTGCATCAATGGATGAATACTTTTTTAAAAAGTGCACAAAACACACAGATATCACAATAGAATATTATTTAGCTTTAGAAAAGGAGGGAGATTCTGACACAAGTTACAACATGGAGAAACCCTGAGGATATCATGTGAAATGAAATAAGCCAATCACAAAATGACAAATTCTGTATGATTTTACTTATATAAAGTACTTGGAATAGTAAAACTCATAGAAAAAGAACCAGAAAGCTGGTTGCCAAGGACTGAAGGGAGAGGGGAATGGGAATGATTGTTTAATTGGCACAGAGTAAAGTTTTAAAAAATAAAGAGTTCTGCAAAATGGGGGAAAAAAAGAAAGAAACACCAAATAAATTCTAATTAGTATTTTCACAGGAATTAAGGACGTCGTGAGAAAGGAAATTCAGAGAACAACAAAAAAAGATCCTGGAAATAGAAAATATTCATTAAAAAATTTGAAAATTCCATAAAGTAAATGAAAGATAATGTTGAAAAGAATTTCCCAGAAAGTAGCATAAAATAGCTAAATGGAGGGTAAAGATTTCATGGAAATCCCTAAAAAAAGATTTTAAATACATATTATATAAAAATGTAAAGTCATCGATATACAAAAGAGGAGAAATAGCTGACGGAGGAACCCAAGATTGTTAGGCAGTACGTGGTTCTGGAAAAGCCGGTGATAAAGGCAGCAGCAGAGAGAGCTGTGGTTACACAGCTGTGTGCATTTCAACACGAAGGGTACCCTCTCGGAGATTTCTCAACGGTAAATTCAAGACAATCAGACAGTCATTGAAAAGGCTAAATTAGTTCAAATAAGAAGCAGCACCTGGCTCATAGTAAGTGCTCTCTGAGTGCTGGCAATTAATATGACCTGAATCTCCTTCTCTTTGGAAAACTGAGGTCTTGGAATAAAAAAAAAAAAAAAAAGCAAAACACACATAGGATTCTCTGTTTAAAAATTCACACTTGTAGGTAAGCCAGTATTTAGCTTTCAGACCGTTGCTTCTGCTGTGAGTTAAAACATCTATTTCGCTGCTCCTTTCAATTCTTCATTCTCTCTGCAGTGTTTTTGCATCTTCTCCTAAGGCTCCGGGAACACTGTGGAATGACAAGGATTAAGACCTTGGTGTCTAACTCTAAAGTCAATTAATTGCCTCACAAGAACAGATGTAAGATTTCAAGTGTTACAAGATCTACAAAAGAGTCAGATGACAGCAGGATTATATGTTCCTGAGGTTTAAAAGAGTGATGACCCAGGCTTAGGTTGAAACACTCAGCAGCTGCCGTAGCTTCTTAGAGGAAGTGAGGTCTGCTTTGATGCGAACTCCCATTTGGGCATGCAGGAAGCCTGGTGAGTATTTCTCCTGGGCCTCTACCTGTAATAGCAGCAGCCCTCGGTGGAAAGAAAGGACACTTCCCTGGAAGGGGTAATTTTTCTTCCTTTTTGCTTCCTTATTCAGGGACATTCCACTTTCCCTGGCTTTTGTGTGGCCTGGTATGCTTTTTGTGATGATGACAGGATTTTCTGTTCTTATGCATGGTGTGTAAGTTCCCTGTAAGTCTGAACCAAGCTTGTAATCGTTAAGTTTTCTGTAAACCTTGCAGTGGGTCCCTCAAAGGTTTTGTGTTTCCAAGTATTAGAAGTGTGATTTCATTGAGAAGATGTATGAGTCAGCACAATGACTGCAAGTGATAAAAAGACCTCAAATCAACTTTATCAAAAAGAAACATTTGTTTGCCTACCCACCTGGAAAGCCTAGAATACAGCTGACTTCAGATATAGTGGAGTACAACAACTTAAATGAGAACTAGAGATTTCTCTCTGCTTCTCATCTCTGCTTATTTCTGTTTATGTTAGCACATTGGCCTTTTTTTCTGGTATTACAGACAGGCTTCCTCCATATGACTTGGGAAGATGCTATTTAGCAGCTTGAATTTAAATCTTCCTAGAATTGTGACTCCAAAGGCAAAAAGAAAGTGCTCCTAATTTGAACTAATCTAATAGTCACATGGAGGATTCTGATTGGCCTGTATGGGGACTTGTGCTCATGTTCTAAGGAATCATTGTTGCTTAAGTATGGACAACTCTGATTGGCCTGATGTGGTCCCTGGTTCATACCCGTGACAGGACACTGTGGTAAGGGGGAGGCCTTTCTCAATGAAGAAGGCATGTGCGGTTATCACAAATGTAGCAGGTAAAACTATAGTTACCCCATTTAACATGGTGAGAGGAAAGAGGAGGCCAATCTGCTCTTGTTTTCGTTATATCTTTGGCTTGATAACCATATTCAATCTTGGCTCCCCAGAGACCTGGTGGATATTCTTGGCTATTTTTATTTATATACTTTTATTGTACTTTAGGTTCTCGGGTACGTGTGCAGATCTTGCAGGACTGTTGCATAGGTATACATGCCATGGTGGTGTGCTGTCTCCATCCCCTGTCTCCTACATCAGGCATTTCTCCCAATGTTATCCCTCCCCAACCTCCCCACACCCCACTGTCCCTCCCCTAGCCCGCCACCCCCCAAAAGACCCCAGTGTGTGATGTTCCCCTCCCTATGCCCATGTGTTTTCATTGTTCAACACCTGCCTCTGAGTGATAAAATGTGGTGTTTAGTTTTCTGTTCTTGTGTCAGTTTGCTGAGAATGATGGTTTCCAGATTCATCCTACAAAGGACTTGAACTCATCATTTTTTTATGGCTGCATAGTATTCCACGGTGTATACGTGCCACATTTGCTTTATCCAGTTTATCATTGATGGACATTTGGGTTGGTTCCAGATCTTTGCCATTGTAAACAGTGCTGCAGTGAACATACATGTGCATGTGTCTATATAATAGATAATAGAATGATTTATAATCCTTTGGGTACATACCCAATAATGGGATTGCTGAGTCAAATGAAATTTCTGTTCTAGATCCTTGAGGAATCGCCATACTGTCATCCACAATGGTTGAACTAATTTACACTCCCACCGATAGTGTAAAAGTGTTCCTATTTCTCCACATCATCTCCAGCATCTGTTGTCTCCAGATGTTTTAATAATCACCATTCCAACTGGCATGAGACGGTATTTCAATGTGGTTTTGATTTGCATTTCTCTAATGACCAGTGATGATGAGCATTTTTTCATATGTTTATTGGCCTTATAAATGTCTTCTTTTGAAAAATGCTTGTTCATATCCTTCACACACTTTTGAATGGGTTTGTTTGTTTCTTGTAAATCTGTTTTAGTTCTTTGTAGATTCTGGATATTAGCCCTTGTAAGTTGGGGAGATTGCAAAAATTTTTCCCATTCTGTTGGTTGCCAGTTCACTCTAATGATTGTTTTGCTGTGCAGAAGCTCTGAAGTTTAACTAGATCCCACTTGTCTATTTTGGTTTTTGTTGCCATTGCTTTTGGTGTTTTAGTCATGAAGTCCTTGCCTATGCCTATGTCCTGAATGGTGTTGCCTAGGTTTTCTTCTAGAGTTTTTATGGTGTTAGGTCTTATGTTTAAGGCTTTAATCCATCTGGAGTTAATTTTAGCGTAAGGTGTAAGCATTCCTATACACTAATAACAGACAAACAGCCAAATCATGAGGGAACTCCCATTCACAATTGCTATAAAGAGAATAAAATACCTAGGAATACAACTAAAAAAGGATGTGAAGGACCTCTTCAAGGAGAACTACAAACCAATGCTCAACAAAATAAGAGACGACACAAACAGATGGAAAAACATTCCATGCTCATGGTTAGGAAGAAGCAATCTGGTGAAAATGGCCATACCGCCCAAAGTAATTTTATAGATTCAACACTATCTCCATCAAGCTACCATTGATATTCTTCACAGAACTGAAAAAAAAAAATGCTTTAAACTTCATATGGAATGTAAAGAGAGCCTGCATAGCCAAGATAATCCTAAACAAAAAGAACAAAGCTTGGAGGCATCATGCTGCCTGACTTCAAACTATACTACAAGGCTACAGTAATCAAAACAGCATGGTACTGGTACCAAAACAGAGATACATACCACACATGGACATAAAGATGGGAACAACAGACACTGGGGACTCTAAATGAGGGGAGGGAGATGGTCAAGGGTTGAAAAACTACTTAGTGGGTACTGTGTTTACTATTTGAGTGACAGGTTCAGTGGAAGCCCAACCCTCAGCATCACACAATATATCCATATAACAATATGTACATGTCCCTCCTGAATCTGAAACTTAAATGTATATAGCAACCTCAGCATCACACCATATATCCATAAAACAATATGTACATGTCCCTCCTGAATCTAAAATTAAAATAAATGGGGAAAGAGAAAAGTGCTTGTATATAGCAAATAATATTTTTTAAGCAATAATAATATTTAAAAGCAATAATATTGCTATTATTATTATTTCACATATCTTATTGAGCAGCTGCTATGAGCCAGACATTAAGGAAGTATGAAATTGTCTCTGCAAAGAGTGACAGTGTTTACTAGAGAAATTATATGGTAAGAGTTAGGGAGTGTTGGGTGTCATTTTGAATTTGGGTGATCCTGATTTTATAAGGGTATCAGTCTGCCCACACGTTTTGCAATTTTGCAGGTTGACTATAGATTTTAGAGTTAGATAAAACCTGAATTTTATTTCTGGCTTTGCCTCTTGCTAACCAAATATCTTCATTTAACAAGCATCAGTGTCCTTATCTGTAACATGGGAATGTTAAATGTATCTACCTCATACTGTTACTATAAAGAATAAACAAGATTATATAAGTACGTATTCTTGTATATGTATATTTATACATATTGAATTTTTAGCACTGTGTGTGCTACATAATAATAACTCACTAAATGGTAGTTACTGTGAATCCTAATTTAAGAAGTGGTGGTGATATATTTACTTCAATGCAAGTTTCCATGCCTAATATATTTATCTTTCTAACATGTGTTCTAAACTATTGACAAATTGGATTCATTAGTTGCTTAAAATATTCCCTAAAGAGGAAGAATGCACACTGAGCTAGTATTACAGTTATTTTTAAATAGAATAAAAAATGGAATGGAAAAAAGCAGAATAGAAATAAGAGAGATTTACAATGTCGCTAAAAATACTTACAGATTTCTTAAAGCTTTGATGATGAAATTGTAAGTTATTTATATATTAAAAATAATTATTTAAAAGAAAAGATAAAATTGTGGAAGATATATACCCTTATCTAACAAAAATTTAACATTTTAAAATTAACATTTTAAAAACTTGCATATGTAGCTTCAAATTTTATCCTCTTATTGTTTATAATAAATAAATAAATTTAGTGAGTTTTACAAAGTACAAACATTTGCTTTTTGAAAGATGAAGTCTGATTTAAATATCTTTTTGTCATTTTCAAACTGATTTTAAAGTCTACCCTTTAGAGTCCTATTCTTGTCTCTAAACATGAATTATCATATACTAGAGCTAGGTGGATTCAATTTTTTATGATCTAACACAAATAGAAAGTGAAATATGGAAAGGATATTTCCATGTATATAGCAATAAGTTAACATGAACTCCAGCTTTATGGTGTTTAACTTTGAGGTATCCTGCCAAAACACAATTGACTGACAGGATAGAAATGAAAGCCACTAATGGGATGCCTTGTTCTACAAATCAGGGTTGAGGATTGTGGAGCTAAGGTCATTTTCTTTATGACTCTTTGAGGGAAGGAAAAGTGGGTAAACACGCTTAAATGAGTCTATGGGCCTGGGTTGTCCGCAGGGACACTAAGAGAGGACTAAGATTAGGAGGGAACTGACCTCAGAAGTTGATCAGCCTGTGGCAGATAGACTGCAGCCACTCAGGAAATGAACGAGGAGTCGCTGCCTGCAAGTGAATCGACGTAGGAGAAAGAAAAGAACACATTGGAAAGAGATCACACCAAGGAAAAAGTGAATTGTAAGGTGAAACTCCCAGGAAATACCCTGTAATTCCTCCGTATCCCACAAGCCAGAACAGGATCCTAATTCCTCCACACTACAATTGACAACAAAATCTGCCGAGCAAGGTTCTTTAGCATTTAAGAAATAGGAGAATAAAGATTCATTTGGCAAAAATTTTCTTCTTATTAAAAAAACTTTAGATAATTTTTTTATAGCCAGCTGCACAGAAGACACATATCTCCTAAAGGAAAGAAATGTATATATACATGCACCTTGCATTTTAAGCCTCAATTGATTCTCTGAAAAATATGAAGTATAAACTAGGTATTTGGCATGAAAAATTTAAAAGAAGAATGAATGGTGTCTCTCTTTTTAAAGTAAAATATTTATTCCAACCTTGCAGGAAACTAATGCTTTATTTGTTATTAAATTCAGTTCCTTTTTCACCTCCACATTTTCTCTTAAACCATTGGAATTTCCCCTAACTCTTTGATTTCTCTCTTGTTTTAATGTTTTGCTCGGCTTATTTTCCTTTTTCTGGCTAGTTTCAGAGTCTAGTGAAACTAAAAATTATAGTCCAGTAGTTCTCTGAACCTGAGCTTTAATGAACAAGAAAGTTAAAAGATATCGGGGCACCAACATGGGATTACCAATTTCCCTTTTGTTTTGCTAATGACAGACATCAAAAACAAATTTTAAAATAATGAAGAGTCAGAAGAGTTGGAGGGGGAGAGGTTGTAAGAGATGAGTAGATGGTGAGAGGAGGGAACATGTACACGACTCAAGTGATGGTTATACTAAAAGCCCACCACACAGTCTATCCATGTATCAAAACTGTGCTCATGCTCCATAAACATGTACAAATTAAAGTAAATTACAAAATACATTTAGTTGTATACAAAATTTCCTACACCGTCCTTATGTGTGTTGTTTCCTGCTGGTCTGGTGGAGCCCCACTTTGAATGTGCTGCTGTATTCCAAGAGAATGAGTCTAAAGGATCTAAAGTTTCAGGTTGAGAATAAAGAGTGAGTTTTCTATTTCCTTTGTTCTATGAGTACAAAAATTTACATGAAAACACTGTTAAAATTATGTGTTCTTTTTGGTAAAGGAAATATCTTCAATGACTCCTCATAATGTTGAGGATGAAGTCTCATTTGGAGGTGGTTCCCTTTTTTTTTCTTTTTCTTTCTTTTTTTTGAGATGAGAGTCTTGGTGTGTTACCTAGGCTGGAGTGCAGTGGTGTGATCACGGCTCACTGCAGCCTTGACCTCCCAGGCTCAAGTGATCCTCCAGCCTCAGCCTCCTGAGTAGCTAGGACTACAGGTATGTGCCACCATACTCAGCTAATTTTTTAAATAAGATTTTGTAGAGACAGGGGCCTCACTATGTCGTCCATGTTAGTCTTGAACTCATGAACTCAAGCAATCCTCTTGCCTTGGCTTCCCAACGTGCTGGGATTGACAAGAGTGAGCCACACGCCCCGCTGGCTTACATTTTCATTACCCATTTACTGTTATAGCCTGTTGCTGCCACCTCCACTCCCTTCCATATGTGGTCTCCACACACCCCCATCTGAGGTCCGGTCCTACTGAATTGCCAGCCTCCTTTGTGCTTTGACATGTGCTGTTTATTTTCTGAGGACTTTGCATTTAAAACCCAATTTAAAGACAAATTCCTTGAGGTAGCCTACCTGGGTACCTCCAGATGGAGGCAGTGACTTCTTCGTCTGTGCTTTTCTTCAAGAGCTCCTTGAAGATAGAAACGATATTCAGATTTTTGTTATGCAAATAACATGCATTGCTGAAAAGTTAAAATATATTGGGCAAAATGTATCTACCCTAAATTTTGAAATGTTAATCTTTCTTTTAACATGATGAATATCTTAGGTAAGACTCATTTTGTATTGGCTTGTGCAGACAAAAGAAAGCAGTATAGAGATTTACTCTCCCACCAACGTGAATGCTGTGATTCCGACCACCTTCTCCACCACCGTCTACCACCCCATGCCAGCTCTTAGAGGACAGAGTAACTACAGGCAAGTGTTTTGTTTGTTTAAGATAGCACATGGCAGCCTCAGTATATCTATGTATATACATGAATAATGAATGAAAGTATCTGGATGGATATATACACACAGTCACACACACATGAGAAAAGTAATGCTTATGGAGATATATTTTCCTTTATTGTGAACATCTTTCCATGCCAATAAACATACTTTTATTTCATCGTTTTCTCCTAGCTGCCTCGGTAGACTGGATGGCTATATTTTATTTGGATTTTTAATTCTTTGGAACAGTGTCGTAG
This sequence comes from Saguinus oedipus, assembly GCA_031835075.1. Taxonomy (NCBI): domain Eukaryota; kingdom Metazoa; phylum Chordata; class Mammalia; order Primates; family Cebidae; genus Saguinus; species Saguinus oedipus. The sequence goes on from CM063190.1 coordinate 19,082,966, forward strand.
AATAAATATTTGACAAATGAAAGAGAAAACATCTCCTCAGTGTTTTTAATCTAAGCCTGATTTGAGATTCTCATGAGTCCAGAAGTGACCTTAACTGCAACCTCCAAAAGGAAAACAGGAAGGAAAGCGATAGGGAAGTGGTGGCACTGGACTGACTCATTCTGTTTTTGTGTTTTATTCCCTCCTGTCATAAAGTGAAAAACAGTAGCTGAAAAAAAGATGTGGTTTTGCAAAACATCATCATCATTTCCTTACTAAAATGACAATGTAGCAACATATGATTATGAAAATTGATTTGTGTGCCCAGATTATATGCTCTTGACGCAGGATACCACGGTTACTTTACCCAAAACATTACCTTTACTGAGGTATTAGGAATTCTGACATCATGTTATGAAATAAAGTAATCAACATAACAATAAATTGATTTGAGAACCTCTTTAAATATATGGATTTAGCGTTATATGACTGATAATAGACATGCCTGCCCTTGGAGTGCCTAAGAGTGGTGCCTAATGATGTCAGGAGCTCACCTGCCCAAATAGGAAGGGAGAGAGAAATTACAAACTAATTCTCTAAAAATCTTGACCTTGAACTATGTCGTCTCTCTGCTCCTGGCCTGCTTATGCACCTGACTGCCTAGTGATTTGAGTAGGAGGTGAAGGTGCGATAGTGCAAACCCCAAACCATTGTCCGTTGAATCAGGCCTGTTGCTGCCTAGAGGAACTCCCAACCACCATCTTCCAAGCCTTTGTAAAGGCTTTTACTTTCTCCTCCAACAGGCTTCAGGGAATAGCTCTGGTTCCTTAACCCTGTGAGTTGCCTCGTCAAGAGCAGTCTCCCTTTTTCTTTGTTAGCAAAGGTCTGACTTCTCTTCCTGTCACTCGAAGGCAAAATGCTGCTTAGTTTTGGGAATATTCTTCCCTTGTCAGATATTGGTTTAGGAGTGAGTATGTGATCTAGTTTTAGCTGATGATAATGCAGCTGGAGAGCTTCTGGAAAAAATCTCTTCATTATTAAAAGGAGATGCAGGGATGAAACAGTCTCTCTTCTTACATAGGATGCTGTGGTACCTGGAGTGATGCTGTGGTACCTGCAGAGGCCTTCTGGTGACATGAGGAGAGATTCACCCTAACGTGGTGGGCATGGCAGAACAGAGCCAAAGTGGGAAAAGTGTCTGCCTGATGAATTTGGGACACCGCTGAATAAATACTCTGGGAGTATCTAACTCTGGACTTTTTCTTCATAGATAATAACTAGCCTTATTTGGTTAAATTGAGATTCTACTTCTTGTAGCCAGAAGCAAACTTACTGCTTAATTCTCAGTATTAGGAAGTCCTAATAATTCCTTCTATTGCTTCTAGAAAATCAGGTTTTAGAACTCCTGGGACACACATATTCTTTACCATATATGAATCTTTACCAACACTATTCCATCTATGGAAAATAACTTTATTGCACTGCTATTTAATGAAAAGATATCTATCCTTTTAATCTAGTCTAAATCCTATTACCAGAGATGGCCTTCCAACACTCCACCAGTCAGATTGAGTTCCTTCAGTCTGTGTATGGCACTTGCTTTGATCAGTCTTTCCGCAGTAATCCTTTGCTTTAATCTGTATGTATACATTATTGAATGTCTTCAAGTAGATATAAACCTTATTTAAGGCAGAAATGCAATAATTTTTTCCAAATGATTTAAAGAATCATGCATTTCTTTTTCCCATCAAGATCTGTCCTACAGCCCTGTACACTACCTCTTATCAGGCACTCCTTTCAATTTACCCAGTTGGCCACATGTGAAATGAAAAGGTTTAATTAAATGATATCGACAGTCTCTTCTGACTCTAAGGTACAGTGATGATGTCTAAACTGAAGTGGAACTATGCTTCTCACAGACATAGAGAAGTTTGAGTGTTAAATAGGGAAAAGGAAGGAAAACTAAGTGGGTGGTGGGGAAATGCAAATATCTCATATTTTTGAAAACTTCAGTGTTTTTAAGACTATACTTCTATTTTTTGAACATCTTTACTCATGATATTTAATTTCTGGTGATTATCCAGGATGGCTCTTTGAAAATGCAGAAAGTCTTGTTGTTTGGGAGGAAGGTACTAGAAATAGAATCTCATAATATGTGGCCAATCGTAAATCTTTTACAGGTCTGCCAATATTTGGGGAGTTATTGTAGAGTTCTCTGTCCTTGTTTTAAACTGCACACCCATGACATGTTGGGCTTGGAGGAGGATTTGCTTTGCTTGAGGGAAACACTCCAGTGGGCTATTTTTGAACTTACGTTTGACATTTAGACTTGGAAATACTGTATTTCCAAGAGGCTTATCCCTCAATAAGCTTGCAATGCTTATGTAAAAGTACACCAAGACAAAACTTTAATCACCTGTTGATGTGATTTTTTTTCATAAAAGATTTCCCTAATGTGGACTTCTCTTCATGTAGATTAAGTGGTGGGTACAAAAATAAACACAAGATGGGGGAAAGTATTCAAGGTTCAAGGACACAGACTTATCCCTCAGTTATTTACCTCTTATTCTCATTTCTAAGGTTTATGAACCTAGGAAAGACACACACACACACAATCCCCAGAGACTCTGTGTTTTGGTTTAGCTTATGATGGATCAAATCTCTGCTTGTTTTTCCACGGCTACCTTCATTAGTTCTATTGGCTCACGTGAGAACAGCAGCTTGGTACACATTGGCTTCTTGCAAGATTCCACTGAAGAGACGGCATGGAGGTGGGGGTGTGGTGGAGACACTGGGCGGAAGAAAATGAAGGCTGCTGCAGGAGGACAAGGGGAGGAGAGCGGGAGCTTCATGCATTCCTTGGCTGGGCATAGAAAATGGCGACTTTACCTAGCTGCAGAGCTGAAGCTTCTTAGGTAGAAATCCTGCCCTAAGTTTGCTTAGAGGCAGATACAGCCGGGGGACTTCGGCAGTCACCTGCCGCTAAGGCCAAAGCAATTGCGAACTGTGGAAGTGGAAGGCGCCTGCTGTGTTAAATCAAACTATGTTTTTGATTAATGATCATTTTCTCAAAAGGAAAAGTAGCCATTAAACCAACCTGTTGTCAGTTTCTATGAAATGGAGCAGTTCAGTATCTCTGCACCTTCGCTCATATTATTCCCTCCATCTGGAAACATCCCTGTTTCTCTACCAGTCTCTTACTCTTTCCCCCAAACCTGAGAGCACCTAAACATTCCTTAAAGTCCCCCTTTCTCTGAAGCCTTTTCTGGCGTCACTTTTACCTCTAACCAGGTAGAATTTACCATTCTGGTTTTGAGCTTCCAACTATAAATGGTAAAATTTGTGTAGCCCCTATGATACTTTAGTGAATTTATTTTATGTATCTTCCTTCTATAATTATGTTTTTGCCCTCTTTGGGGCAGGAACTAATTCCTAATTATCTTTATATCCTTGGAATTCAGCATTGAGACTGGCTTATTGTGGGGATTTAGTGTACGTTAGTCCTATGCGTAAGTAAATGAAGAGAGGTGAGGGAGGAGTTTAGCTGCTAAATTGGTAAGGGCAGAAGGATTTCATACCCTTACCTGGTGGATCTGGGCAGTGCTGGTTACCACCCTACAGCTACTTCAGAAGCCGTCATCTCCATGGGGCGTGGAGCATTCCGTGAAGAGCACCTTTTCCCTGTCCTGTTTAGGAATCCTGTTATTACTATACTTTCTGGGCTTATCTTCTCTTTCCCCAACTAAATCTCTTGTGACCTCATAGAAAGAATGAAACATAACCAATTATCTGAAAACGTTTGCTTATTTGCACCTAAATTTATACAACAATCTCCACCAAGTATTTACTATTTATCGTGCTCCCAGCATGATGATAACCTACATGACAGCTAAAGGATTTTGCAATTTGCAAAATCTGCACAAAACACTGTCACTCCTTTGAGGTTCCCAAGAAAAAAATTCCAGAAAGCAGTTTGCTAGTGCCCTACATTTAAATTTTTTCCTTATACAATATTGGCAGTGAATGAAGAGTTCAGCAGGGAATTTCTCCTTTGCTCAGGAAGGTATTTGGGCTGATAGGAAAGAATGTGGGTTTTGGAGGCAGCGAGATCAGCCTTCGACTGCCTTCCCTTCATTTGAAGTTATGTGGTGATTCACTCAATACCTGTAAATATCCATTTCTTTATCAACAAAATGATAATACCTATAATCTGTAATTATGTTATGAATTACATAAGATAATGAACATGTGAACACATCTAGGAAAGAACAGTGGTCAAAAAGTATTAGGTACTCTCAGTATTATTATTTTTTCACATAGTGCGGAGTCCCAAGAGTAATATCCTGCAGCAGACTTTGTGCTTTCTGAATGTGTTATCATTTACACATTTAGAGCAGACTGTATCTATTAATTATTTCTGGAGTGATAGGGATTGTTTGTAACATGCTGTAAAAATACCTTGATGGAGAAGAGAATCTGATAAGAGAACATCAAGGCTGTCATCATTGCTACAACACTGGGGTTTCTTACTTGGAGTCTTGGAACTACTCCAGGCCCACAATTCCCCTGCTCAGCTCTGCTAGGACTAGATGAGTGATGGTATGTGGAGGCTCAAAGGATGGCACCAACCATAGAATTTGGACTAAGGAGTTAAAAATTCTCAAGTTTAAAGAAGAATACTGCTTCTCCCACTACGGTGTCCATATCCTAATTCCTGGAATGTGTGAATATGTTGCCTTATGTGGCAAAAGGGACTTTACATTACAAATGCCATTAAATTAAGGGCTTTGGTAAGGAAAAATATCCTGGATTGTCCAAGTGGGCTCAATGTCATCAAAGGGTCCTTCTAAGAGCGACGCAGGAGGAACCAGTCTGATAAAGGAGACGGGACACGGGAAGCAGAGTTTGTGATGACATACATGGAAGATGGAGGAGGGAGCAACAGTGAAAAGGTGCGGGCAGCTGTGGAAGCTGGAGAGGCCCGGCAGTGAAGGAATTCACTCCTGAGGCCTCCGGAAGGAACATAATTTTGCAGACAAATGCTCTTTTATGTTACGATGTTTGTGACAATTTGTTGCAGCAACCATAGGAAATTACACATGCAGTAAGTTTGGATAAAGAAAACGTGGTATATTGTGGAATAACGAAATACATTCAGCCTTAAAACAGAAGAAAATCCTGCCATGTGTGACAACATCGATGGACTTGGAAGGCATTAATGAAGTAAGTCAGACACAGACGAATACTACATGATCTTGCTTCTATGTGGAATCTGAAACAGTCAAACTCCTAGGAGCACAGAGTACCGCGGTGGTGCCAGGGGTTGGGGAGGGAGGGAATGGGAAGATACTGGTCAAGGAGTACAAAGTTTCAGGTATGTGAGATGAGTAAGTTCTAGAGATCTAAAGCACAGCATGGTGACTGCAGCGAACAGCATTCTATTGTGCACATGAGGTTTGCTGAGACTAAGAGAGGTCTGCCAAAGAAAACCATAATTATATAGCTGTGGATGTGTTAACTGGCTTGATTGTGGTAACCATTTTACGGTGAAAATGTTTATCAAAACATCATTGTATGCATTAAATGTATGCCATGTATATTTGTCAATTATACTCCAATAAAGCTGGGAAAAAAATCATTTTGGTACTTTGGAGAGGTCAGAGCTGGAGGTGTTTTCCAGTATGAAGTTGGCATTCCAGCCACAGGACTGGAGAACTTTGCTCTGACAGAGAGTGTAGGTGGGAAGTTTGGGCCTGGAGCAGTAGGGCCAGGCAGAGAAAGAGGAGCTGAGACAGAGAGGCCAGGGAGATGGAGAGAACCTCAGAGGGCAAGTGTTCTAGAAGCTGAGTGAAGAACATGCTTCAAGAATGAGGATGGAATCACCTTTGTCAAAAAAATCTCTCTCTCAGTCTTATTTCATTGTCTAGCGATAACATACAAACAAAAATGGCCAGAGCTCCTAGGGAACCTTTCAAATGATTGTTGTACTTGATGTTCTTATTGATAAATGAATTCAGATCTCTCCTGATTGCTCAGAAGCAACATTTTAGAGCAGACCGACTTGAAACAGCCAGATAATTGTTTTTACTTCTTTTAGCATCTTCTCTGTTTTGTTCTTGGTGGTTCCCTTATAATCATGGGTTCTACAGAGAGTAAAGACTGGTCAAAAGGTGGAAAATACAAGCACTAACTTGACTCTTCTCTTGTGTAAGGAATAGCTCTTGAAACACAGTAGCAGATGATGATACTTTGAAGCAGCTAGGGGACATATTGTTTACTAAAGCACCCTGCCTGCTTTGTGTCGTTTCCAATATAATTAAATGGCAATAAAATTTCACATGGGAGTACATAAACAATTGCAGTGGCAAGACTGGAAACTTCATTATGCATTTATTAACTAAAGGTTTGAGTGAATGGTTTCCAACCTTCAGATGTTAAGGCAGCCTGTTTATTTGATTTCTTGGTCATCGGTCACTCTCCACTCTTTCTTATAAGAGTTGTAATGAAATCATTTAACTATTTTAATTAAATATAATCTTGTTCCAAAAATTTTGAAGTTCCTTAAGGTCACTGGAGATAGTTGCAGTGTTATTAAACTACACATGGGAGTGGCTGGGCTAAAAGGAAAAACAAGTGCATAATGGAGCTAATAATTCATTTCAACTTGAGAGCATGTCTCAGGATTTGCTGTCATTTAAAATCACTTTGAAGCCTAGTTTTTTAATCAAGGGTTTTGAAACACCGTTTCTTCTTTGTCCTGGTCTATAGTGGCTCTGAGTTGGCCTTACCATCTCTGGATATAATATATAGAACTTCTCCTTTTTGCTTACAGAGTCAGTGGTAGGCCCCTGATTCTAGCTCCATCTGATGCCTCTTCCCCCTGGATGTCTGTATTCCAGTATGTTTTTGGAACTGCCCTCCTATCTCCTGCTTCAGGGCCTTTGCAAGAAATGCTTCCTCTGTGGGAGCTTATACAGACTAGTCCTCAGACTAGGGACATCCATCCAAGTAGCTGGGCTTTAGGATCTGAGCCTTGGGCCCTTCAGGGAGACGAGTAAAACTTGCTAACATTCTGGCCAGTGCCAGGACATTGGATCTGCCTCTTTGGGGAAACCACTCCCCACCACTCCCACCTTCTGTCATTCTAAACCACATTAGATGGCAGGACATTTTTGTAGTCATGAGGAACCTGATGTTCAAGCCTGTAAGAATTGCCACAATATCATATGAAGCCAGTCCTTCATCTAGCAAGCAGAGACTACTCATTCCCTCAGAGCCCTTTCTTACCATGGAATCTAGCACTGTTTTTTCTGTTTGAGACAGAGTTTTACTCTTGTCGCCCAGGCTGGAGTGCAATGGCACCATCTTGGCTCACTGCAACCTCTGTCTCCTGGGTTCAAGTGATTCTCCTGCCTCAGCCTCATGAGTAGCTGGGATTACAGGCGTGCACCACCAAGCCTGGCTAATTTTTTATTTTTAGTAGAGACGAGGTTTCTCCATATTGGTTGGGCTGGTCTCAAACTCTCGACCTCAGGTGATCCATCTACCTCGACCTCCCAAAGTGCTAGAATCACAGGTGTGAGCCACTGTGCCTGGCCTTGCATATTTTAGACACTCAACAGTTTTTTTGAAGAGTGAATGTATCCATCCTGCCTTTCCTTCACTGCACCATACTTTCCTCGCATTCCTGTTTCCCTCCTTTCTTGGTTTAGTTTCTGTAATCCTTCATTAGGTCTTTGTCTGCCGCTTACTCCTTTCCCTCAATCTCCCTCAGTGTTCATTTTCTATGCTGCAGTAACAAATCATGACAGACTTAATAGATTAAAACAACACCTATTTGCGATTGTATAGTTTCCAAGGGTCAGAAGCCCAGGCACACATTTACCAAGTCTTCTCCTCTGGTCTCGCAATGCAGAGTCTTCCCCCAAACTCACACAATTGTTGGCAGAATTCTTTGCTTGCAGCTGTAGAACTCACACTGGTTTGCTTCTTTAAGGCCAGCGGGAGAGTGTCTCTGAGAGAAGACCTAAGTTTTCTGGGAAGGCTTGCTTGATTAGGTCAGGATCACGAAAATAAATTCCTTTGACTAGAGACCTGTAAAATCTCTTACCACGTAACAACATAACCCTGGGAGTGATGTGCCATCACATTCACAGGCCCCCACTACACTAAGGAGTTGTGTTTACCATGGAATGCGGAATTCTGGGGCCATCTTGTTCTGTCTACCACACTGCCTGTTGCACGCGTCCCCTGAAGCCCCAGACTCCCCAGTTATATTTAACACTTCACCCAAACGTGTATTCACGTGGTTGATAAAAATACACAAACATACTGATTGCTCTCACTTTAAATTATCAAGCACGAACTGAACCATGAGCTTCATTTGGGCCTTCAAGGTTTCTAGAAACCCGGCCTATTTGTTCTATTCCTCCTCTGGGTGAACGCTCCCCTGTCATGCTTTCCTAGTGAGAATTTAGAAGCGAACGGCAGATGATCCCACATGCCCTCACTGCCACATCTGCCGTTTTCCCTGTGCCTGTGTCGGTGCCCACATACTCTGCTCTCCCTCCTGTTGTGCTAGAAGAGATGTCTCCATGGCTGTCTCAGGCCAACCTCCTTCTGTTGCCCTGAATCCCATCCCATCACCTGCTGAAGGACATTGCTCCTGTAATTGTCTTGTTCTCATATTACATCATTCCATTTTCCTGCTGTAAATGGATCATTATTTCATACTAACATCTTGTAATATCTCCCATATAAAAAAGTATCCCTCTCTTGACTCCACTTGCAGTCCCATTATTCTATTCCCCTTTATGACAAAGTTCTTTGGAAATTATTTGTGGTGAATGATGCCTCCATTCTATCTGAAATCCATTTCAATCAGGCGATTGCCTCCCCCACCCTGTACTCTCTAGTATTCGTTCCTGTCAAAGTGACTTCCTTTTTGCCAAATGCGGTGGCCCATTCTCAGCTGTCATCTTCTGATAGCGTTTCACATGGCACGTACTTCTCTCTTTGAAACATTTTCTTCACATGGTTTCCTAGGATACCACCCTCTATTGCTTCTGTTATTTCATGACATATATGATATCCAATAGTTAAACACACAAAAGTAAGGTACAAGAAAATGTGTACATTACTGTATACTATTGGTGTAAAGATATATATTTACTTGTATAGGCAAAAAATATATTTGCAAGGAAATACAAGGGCATTGCTTCTAAGACAGGGAATCTGGGTAGCTGGGACAGTATTCATATCCTTTTGTATCTTTTGAATTTTTTGGCATGCGAATATATTACCTATTCAAGAGTAAATTAAATTCAGAACATGTAAATCTGTATCATCAGAATGGGCCAGTTATGTCAGAAGTGGTGGCAAACTTGCAGCTGCTGTGGGTATCTGCTGCCAGCAGCCTCCTTGCTGGCGTCGCCAGGCAGTTAAGGCCCAGAGCTCTGCGTGTCCTCAGTGCACTCTGCTCCCAGAACAATGGCACAGAGATTTCTGGGTTGAACGATAATTTTGGCAGCAAGACCAACTAGGCAATTTAATCCACTCGTGAAACAGTGTCAGTGGGAAGCATGGCTGTGTCTTTTCTGCCTGTGGAAAAAAGGAACACCCACGAGGCAGTGCTACATGAAGCAAACTGTGGTCACGTACTCGAAGTGTTCCTCAAATTCTTGTATTCATAATACCAGAGAAATGAAAAGACATGCAAAAAAAGAAAATTCACCAAAGAAGGAAAAATAACACAGAAGAGTTTGATTAAAGATATAATTAAAAGAAATCTTCAGTGTATATTAATTTCAATTAAAATACTTTTTCTAGGAGACATCATTATTATTGCCAAAGTTTATTTATTTCAGGCACACTATTGCTATTGTTTGTTGCTCATAAACTATGTAAATCTCATGTTCCTTATTTCCCAGCTGAAACAATCCTCTCAACTCACAAAAGCTGATAAATGTAAGTTCTTCAGTATGGTGTTCTATGATGGTAGAGATGGTTTACGGCGGTGGTTTTAAGGTGAATGTGTACCTATGAAGACTGCGTATGTGTCTGCGTAGGGCTACTGGTGAAGATTCCTTTTAAAAAAATAAATATTTAAATGAGTCATGGGAACTTCTCTCTTATCTGGTCCTGTGAGAGTCCTCAATTCCCTGTTTCCAACCGGAATCTGACCCTACAAGTTACCCTTCTATCTTTTTCATTTTTTAAGGATGTGAGAATAAAATGGCAATTTCCTTATTTATTAAAGCTGTCTTTGCTAATTCCAAATTCTCAAGCTCTTTAAACTTGTGCGATTTATTTATCCTGTAGGTAGCGAGGAGTGTGGGGAAATGCCAGATTTGCCAGTTCCATATCAATAGAGTTGTTAAAGTAAATTAAACTATAGGTTGTTTTAAAACCTGCAAGGGGCTGATAAGGACAGTAATAGCCCCCTCAATGCAGACTTGGCAATACACTGAGTATATTGTCCTCTTACGAGGACATTTTTTGAGAAGGTTAGAAGAATGTTGAAGAGGTGAGAGCTGACACTTGCCTTTAAGATTTTAAGAATGAGAATGAGGACAAGAGCTTAGACTTGTGATAAATGCCAAGTGGTGAAGTTTGGACCAAATGTTGTAGGAAGGTGGAGGAGTTTAGACCAAGAGTTGTACAAAGATGAAGGAGAAATGATTTCCCCCAGAGACAGAATGAGAGGCTTCAGGACAGAGTGTACACGATTTCTGGAGGTGTTCCAGCACAGGCTGTGCGGGTTTAATTTTCAGTTTGGTTATTAGAGAAGATGGTATTTCACGTCTCTTCTCTTTCTATTTACATTCGAGAACAGTGGCTCTTGATGTTTCCTGAGTCTTGGATTCTTTTGAAAATCTAGTAAATGCTATCACCTTCCTTCCCAGGAACAAATGCACATATGTTGCCATTTCTTCCTGTAAAAGACGTAAAACATGCACACAAAGAAAACCGCTCTGGGAAAGAACCCCTATGTCACCAAAGATCAAATTTTGGAAACTACTGCTCTGGATTATTGCTTGCTTGCAGAGGGTTCAAATAAGCGCTGCATAAGAAACAAGAACTGCTTTTTAATCTGCTTCAAGAAATAGAATTTTCCTCCAAATTCATTAAATAGCACATAGATCTTTGAAATTAATTTGTTTTAATGGGTTTTAGAACAAATGTATCAGAAATAATAGCAGATTAAATATGTATTGATGTGAAAGCTTCTGAAAAGTATTCTAAATTCAGCTGAATTTCAATGCTAGCTATTTATAGATTAATTTACAATGCGCGACTTCACATATTTTGTTAATTGGTCCTGCTGACAGTCCTGTGCTGTAGGCAGAGTACAGTTGATGCTTGAACAACATGGTTTCAAACTGAGTGACTACACTTCGATGTGGATTTTCTTTCACTTCTGCCAACCCCGAAGCAGCAAGACCAAACACCTTCTCTTCTTTCTCCTCCTCAGCCTACTCAACATGAAGACGAGTGAAGAGCTTTATCATGATCTATTTCCGCTTAATGAATAGTAAATATATTTTCTTTAGCTTTTCTTAATGACATTTTCTTTCCTCTAGCTTACTTTATTATAGTAATGCCGTATATAATACATGTAACATACTAAATATATGTTAATCAACTATTTAGGTTATCAGTAAGGCTTCCAGTCAACAGTAGGCTCTTAGTAGTTAAGTTTTTGGGAAGCCAAAAGTTACATGCAGATTTTTGACTGTGCATGGGGTTATTCTAACCTGTGGGTTAATCAAGGATCATCTGTATTTATTTTATTTTAGGTTCAGGGGACACAAGTGCATGGTTGTTACACAGGTAGATTGTGTTCTGCTGGGAACCGGGTTTCCGGTGTGCTCATTACCCAAGTAGTGAACACTGTACCTGGTAGGTTATTTTTCAACCCGTCCTCCCCTCCAATGCTCCTCCTTTTGGGGTTCCAGTGTCTATTATTTCCATCTTTGTGTCCATGTGTACCCATAGTTTACCTTCCACTTATAAGTGAGAAAAGTGGCATTTGGTTTTCTGTTTCTGAGTTAGGTCACTTTGGGTAATGGCCTCTAGCTCCAACCATGTTGCTGAAAAGAACATGATTTCATTAGTTTTTATGGCTGCATTGTATTCCGTGGTGTATATATAGCATATTTAAAGTAAAAAACAACAACAACAACAACAAAAAAACTTGCTCCCACTTTTTATTAAAAAACAATCTGGCATATCTTCTTTATCCAGTCAACTGCTGACAGGTTGTTTTCATAACTTTGCTGTTGCAAATAGTGCTGTGATGAATATATGGGTGCAGGTGTACTTTTTATATAATGATTTATATTCCTTTGAGTAGATACCCAGTAGTGGGATTGCTGGGTTGAATGGTAATTCTATTTTTAGTCATTGAAAAACGTTCATACTGTTTTCACAGAGGTTGCACTAACTTACATTCCCACCTACAGTGTGTAAGTGTTTCTTTTCTCAGCATCCATGCCAACATGTGTTGTTTTTTGACTTTTTAATAGTAATGGCCATTGTGACTGGTGTGGGATGACTTCTCATTGTGGTTTAATTTTCATTTCTCTGATGATTAGTGATGTTTGAACATTTCTTCATGTGTTTATTGGCAGCTTGTATTTCTTCTTTTGAGAAATGTCTGTTCATGTTGTTGGTCTCATTTTTAATGAGCTTGCTTGTTTTTTTCTTGCTAGATTGTTTGACTTCCTTGTGAGTTCTGGATACTAGTCCTTTGTCAAAGGCATAATTTGCAAATATTTTCTTCCATTTTGTAGCTTGTTTATTTACTCTGCTGATTATTTCTTTTGCTGTGCAGAAGCTTTAGTTTAATTGTTCCATTGGCCTATTTTTGTTTTAGTTGCATTTGCTTTGGGTCTCATCATCACAAATTCTTTGCCTACGCCAGTGTCCACAACAATTTCCCTTAGGTTTTCTTCTGGGATTTCAATAGTTTCAGGTCTTACATTTAAGTCTTTATTCCATTTTTAGTTAATTTTTATAGATGGTGAAACACAGGGGCCCAGTTTCATTCTCTTGATATGGTTAACCGATTTTCCCAGCACTATTTATTGAATAGGGTGTCCTTTTTCTGTTTGTTTTTGTTGACTTTGTTGAAGATAAGATGCTTGTAGGCATGTAGCTTTATTTCTGGGTCCTCTGTTATGTTCCATTGATCTTTGTGACTGTTTTTGTACCAGTACCATGTTGTTTTAGTTACTAGAGCCTTGTAGTATAATTTGAAGTCAGGTTCTGTGATGCCTCAAGATTTGTTCTTTTTGTTTAGGATTGCTTTGGCTATCCAGGCTCTGTTTTGGTTCCATATGAACTTTAGGATTTTTTTTTTCTAATTCTGTTAAAAATGACATTGGTAATTTGATAGAGATTGCATTGAATCTGTAGATTGCTTTGGGCAGTATGGTCATTTTAATGATATTGATTCTTCTAATCCAAGAGCATGGGATTTTTTTTTTTAATTTCTTCATGTCATCTACAGTTTCTTTCATCACTGTTTTGTAGTTCTCCTGGTAGAAATATTTTACCTCCTTGGTTAAACATATTCCTGGTGTGTTAGTTTTTTGTGACTATTGTAAATGGAAGTGAGTTATTGATTTGGTTCTCTTGAATGTTTTTGGTGTATAGGAATGCAACTGACTTTTTTACACTGATTTTGTTCAAGTGTATTTCTAGTAATTCCCACTTTACAAAGGACTAAACTGAGCTTCAGAGAACTTAACTGATAGCCTGATATCAAAATTAGAGGAGGCATGGGGCTGATGAAGAGTGAGGCATAACTGAATTCAATTCCTGGTTCTTGTGTGTGACCTTAGAGAACACGACATCCCTGTACCTCAGTTTCCTCTTTTGTAAGTGGGGGTGATAGTAGTGTTCACCCTCTAGAGATGTTGTCAACCTTTAAATTAGATTTTTGTCTTTCTTACATTTGAGCAAGAAGTTGCTAAGGCATGTGTTCTAAGATAATGTGTAAAGTGCTGAGCACAAAGGCTAGCTCAGAGCAAGCAATTGTATTTTTTAAAAAAACAATTAATGAGAGAATTAGAACAGAACCTGAGTCTTTAGGCCCTGGATAACACAATGCCTTCTAAGACATACATAGTTTTAGTAAAAGTAACAAATTAGTTTTAATGAAAAAATTAATTTTGTATAGTATTCAGAAAAATGTTTGTGAAATGTGGGTGAGAACAGAAACCCAAATTTGATTGTCAATATTGTTATTTACTAGTGTTACTAGTAACTATTAACTGTTATTTACTATTTTGGGCAAGTCATTTAACTATCTATTGTACTTATCTAATGCTGGGATTGTCAATATTGTTATTTACTAGTGTTACTAGTAACTATTAACTGTTATTTACTATTTTGGGCAAGTCATTTAACTATCTATTGTACTTATCTAATGCTGTGCAACAATATCCTGAAAAGTCGGTGGCTAAACCAACCCTACACTGTGCTGCTGGTTTCTGGATCAGGATTTTATGGCACAAAGGAAAAGGCTTATATCTACTCCAGCCGGCTTCAGCTGGTAGTGTCTCCAAGGCTGGCGCCTGGAGTCACTATTTCATTCATATCTAGTGGGTGACACAGGGAAGACTCAAACAGCCGAGGCCTGGCTCGTGGGGATCCTTGGGCATGTCTCTATCTCTGCATGGCATGTGGTCTTTCTGATGTGGTATTATAGCTGCAGGGTAGCTGTGCTTCCTGCATGTCAACAAAAAGTTTCTAAGGCATGTGTCTTTAGAGAAAGAAAGAGAGTGCTAGGCCAAAGCTGTATTGCCTTTTCTAACTTATCCTCAGAAGGTATCCAGTATTGCTTCTGTTGCCTTGTGTTATTGGAAGCCAGCCATTAAAGCCACTTGTATTCAAGGAGAGGAGAATTTGACTCTACCTTTTTATGGAAGGTTTTAAAACCATTGCTTTCTTCAAGACTCACAAGAACCTCTTTATTAATTCATCTCATGGGCAAGTTATTGTAAGCACTTTGGGGTGGAGAGAGCAGCTGCACAAAAAGGAAAAAGACTTTACCTCTGTTCTCGAGAAGATTGCAGTCTAGTTGGGGAAGACAATAGTTTCCTAAGAAAAGATAACTAAGACAATCTTTGAAATAAAAAGTTGAGGATGATAGAATGTGTTCTAATGAAGAAGATCTGTCCTTTAATAGTTGTGTGACAATGACCGTGCCATTCAGTGTCTCTAGACTTCCATTTCTTTACCAGAGCACGCAGGGGTGGGGCAGAGCCTGTGTGGGGACTGGGGAGCCCTCTGCTACCTCTTTGGTGCTCCTTGAAGCGGTGAATCTGGCATGGTATGAACTACGAAAGAGGATGACTTGAATTTACTAATTTCTTAAAGTCAATCAAGTATGTCATAGGTGCAGCGTGCTCTGCTTAGTGCTCTAAGGAATGAAGAGTTAAATTAATTCATATGCACTTAATGAACTGCCACATCTATGTGCCATTTTATATACATTATGTAGGTAGTATACGGTTGTCCCTTGGTAACCCTCAAATACCCAAATCAACAGTGCTTAAATCCCTCATATAGAATGGTATGGTATTTGCATATAACCTATGAACATCCTCTGGTATGCTTTAAACCATCTCTACATGATTTATAATACCAAATACAATGTAAATAGGTGTTATACTGTATTGTTTAGGAGATAATGATAAGAAAAAATCGGCATGTGTACAGATGCAATTTCCTTTTTTTGTGTATTTTCCGTTTGCAATTGGTTGAATCCATGAATGTGAAACCCAAGAAAACAGAGAGCAAACTGTATATATATTCCTATAAATATACAGATAGGAAAGTATTTATTTCTTTGCTATATATATATATTACATAAAACAAATAGAAAAGTTAACATGAATTCTATGTACATATAAAATAGAAAACATTCACAAATCTAAGATATATGTACATATATATGATTTTTGTATAAATTCAACAATGATATGTCAAATAACAGTCTGCAATGACTGACATCCTGTGAGTAAGGGACATGCACTCTCTCCAGAGGCAGCATCTTCAGTTATAGTTGCTTCTATCATTACCTAGTTTGGGCAAATTGCTTCTCCTCACTAAACCTAAACAGCCACCTGTGTAGAATAACAGTCTTAAACTACATACTTTGCAAGGTTCCTTCAGACTCTTAAAAGAGCATTGATTTACTGACTTTACTTTTTTTTGTAAGTATTTTTGACTCAAATGTTCTGATTTCTTTCTCAGACAGTTATTATCTAAGGTGTAAATGTTTGAATACATTATGATCTTTAGATAAAATTTTCTATTGAATACTCTCTAAAGCAAAAGAGAAAACCCTTCTGTAAGAGCAACTCTGTACTGCACTCAGATTTTTATTATGAAGTGCATCATACACACATCTACAAGATAATCATGGTTTGCCCTATGTGTTCCTGGACATTATCAAAGTGTTTCATTGGTTAGAATTCTGATTTTGTCTATATCCTGGGCTCCTCTGTTCCTGCCCTTTTAAGGTCCTTCTCTGGCCAGTCACAGCACTTCTGGGCCCCAACCCAAAACCTCCTTGATGGGTAAACAGTATATTCCCATATAAGAGGGATGAGACTACATCTTAGTAGGCAGCACTCCCAGAAAAACTATCTATTAGGGTCAGGCAATCTGTAGCTTAGGAGAATTACTGAATTACCCTCAATTATAGAGTGCCCCATTCCTCACATCCTGGCCAAGGAGTCTGCCTGGATTTTTGAGGAGGAGGGTAAAGTCCAGCGTTTGTGCTTTTCTTTCCTTAATCCTCAAACAGTTTTGTACAAAAGGGCTAAGTAATCTGCCTGAGGTAAAAATGTAGTAAGGTGCAGTGGCAAGAAGAAAAGGTTGAGTTGGGCCTGGGCCCCACAGTGTCTCTGCGGAGGTGCCCGCCCCGGACCAGCAGCACCGGCAGCGCCAAGGAGCGTTTGACAGGCAGTTTGGTGGGGGTGGGGGGTGTTCTGCTGCTGCGTTTGCAACCCCTTGGGAACCTGCAGCTCCTGGCAGGGGAAACCCAGGAGCTGCCAGGCCTAAGGACAGCGTGCACCCTGCATTTTTGTTCAGGAGCCTATGAGAATCAGCCTGCCCCTTCATTATCCCTGTGCCTGAGGGACCATGACATTAAACAGCAGGAAGTAAACCACCATCACAGGCTGAGAGACCATGTGGATGAAAGGAAAAAGTGGTACATTTCAGCACTTTTAAGGGTGTGTGTTTCTTGCTTTTTGAACAAGGGGGATGACGTTTTCATTTTGCACTGGACTCTGCAAATGATGTAGCTGGTCCTGGTTATGATGCTTTAAACATCTTATCGACTTGTAAATTGCAGCCTCACCATCAACTCAACGTGCCCTCCTCCCTCTTGTGTAAGCTCCTCCAGTGTTAGGAGAAAGATGGAGAAAGGCAAGATCACTTTAGTAGGCATGGTGTGGAGGTACAAGGTGGGGCTTTACTCCCGACCTGATGGAAATGGGGACTTCTCCATAAGACATGCCCCCGTCAAGTACCATGCCAGTTTACCATTGCCATGAAAACACCAAGAAGTTATCACCCCTTTCCATAGTAGTGACCTGAAAGTTACCTTTTTTTCTAAAAGTTTCTAAACTACCCCATTACCCCTTAATTTGCATGGAATTAAAAGTGCTTATAGAAATGACTGCATTGGGCCGGGCGCGGTGGCTCACGCCTGTAATCCCAGCACTTTGGGAGGCCAAGGCGGGTGGATCACAAGGTCGAGAGATTGAGACCATCCTGGTCAACGTGGTGAAACCCCGTCTCTACTAAAAATACAAAAATTAGCTGGGCATGGTGGCGCACGCCTGTAGTCCCAGCTACTCGGGAGGCTGAGGCAGGAGAATTTCCTGAACCCAGGAGGCGGAGGTTGCAGTGAGCCGAGATCGTGCCATTGCACTCCAGCCTGGGTAACAAGAGCGAAACTCCGTTTCAAAAAAAAAAAAAAGAGAGAAATGACTGCATTGGCAGGCACGGTGGCTCATGCCTGTAATCCCAGCACTTTGGGAGGCAGAGGCGGGTGAGTCACAAGGTCAAGAGATCGAGACCATCCAGGTCAACAGGGTGAAACCCTGTCTCTACTAAAAATACAAAAATTAGCCAGGTGTGGTGACATGCGCCTGTAGTCCCAGCTACTCGGGAGGCTGAGGCGGGAGAATCGCTGGAATCCAGGAGGTGGGGGGTGCAGTGAGCCGAGCTCGTGCCACTGCACTCCAGCCTGGCGACAGTGAGACTCCCTCTCAACAACAACAAAAGACTCCCCCAGACCTGCTACGCTGCCTAGAGGGTAGCCGTGCTCTGCTGGAGCAGTCACAGAGCTGTGACACTGTGGCCTCAGTAAAACTGTTTCCTTCTACCACAGGCTAGCTCTTGAATTTTTCCTGTGTGAAGCCAAGAACTTTCCTGGGCTAAGCCCCAGTTCTGGGCTCCACTGCTCTGCAGCAGTGGGATAGCCCCAGGTCTGCGATGGTGGGGATGTTGTTTGCTATCTGCTGTTCATCGCGATTGCTCTAGCTCCTTGTCTACAGGCCTCTAGTTGGTGGTTTCAAGCAGGACTCATCTGAAGCAGGCAGGAACACTTTGCTTGACCTGGGCTCCATTCCATCCTCTGTGGCCCCAACTCTGGAGCGTGACGTCACAGACAAGCACTATCTTGCGTACCTCCAGGGGAGGACTCGGTTCCTCTCTGCCATGCCAATTTTCCTCTATTCGCTAGTAGCACTGGGGCAGACTGGCCGTTCTGGTGGCTCAGAGGATATCCAGCTGGGCAACAAAGTACCATTATCACTGTCTGTCAGTTACCCAAGAACGTCAAAAGCACGTTTTCTTGAACTAAGCTCACATTTTTTTGAGACAAACCATTAATAAAAAGTTATTAATAAAAAGTGAAAAAAGCCTCTCCTTACAAACACTGCCTTCCTCCTCCTCCCAAGCATCCCTGTTTGAAGGCATACAGTTCCCTCTTATATCTCTTGAGACTAAAGGATGTCAAAGCAGGTCATGCTCTCTTGTACCTGAGGGCAGAGCAATGGGTCTACCTGCGAAAACCGAGCCCACTTTGAGCTTGAATTGTGTATCTTTGCTTCCAACAAAACACCAAATCCTCGTCAATCCCTGCAATCATTTGGTAAGCTCCTAGGCTGGCAAAACATCCTAATAAGCAGTGCCTCACAAAGTCCTCTGTCACATAACAGGCTACATGCAGCAAACATACATGTCAACATGGTTAATAAGTATCTACTGAGTACGTGTCATGTGCATATTTAGGGGGATTCTGGGTAAGGCATAGTTCTGATCCCTGAGTACATTTAAAGGAGTTAAAGAGAAAAGGCCTGAACATAAGGATCCCAGGAACAATGCATAATATATACGAGGTGCTGAAAGAATAGCATAGGCAGCAGGAGTTGTGTAAAGTTGGAGAGAGGACAATTCTTGTGGCAGGGAGTCTTTTTGATGACATAGGGTTGGAGAACATGAGCACAGTGGTGTCTCAAAGGGTGAGTACCTTTAGACGGGCTGTAAGAAGGAAGAAGTGCTTTTTAGGGAGGGGGAATTATTAAACAAGAGTGGAGTTCAGGTTGTCTGTTGTGTTTCAGAAATACTCCACGATCCCCAGAATCTTTGTCCACCTTCTCCTTTAGGACTTCTCAGTCCCCTCCCAGGGCTAGTCTTGGCCCCGGAGCCATCCTGCTGTAGATGATCAGCAGGACACAGGGATGAGAGTTATTCATTCTAGATCGCTACCGTGGTAGTGGGGCTTTGCTGGGCCCTCTGGGCTGGCCTGTGGCATTCCAAGGCCAGGACAGAAGGACAATTTGTCATCACCATCTAGCAGTGAATTAGTGAGCCACCCATAGACACACATATGCTCAAAGATAGACATTCGTTCTCAGATACAGGACAATACAGATACTTGTTCAGGAAATAAAATCATTTCCTCAAGCCGAAAGTATCTGTTTTAGTTTGGGCTCCCTAGAGATGGGCCCCACACCAGGGACTGGGGTGCGTGTGATGACTGAGGATAAGCTCTTCAGTAGAAACCTCTCAGAGACTGAGAGAGTAGGGAAGGGGAGGCATGAAGCCACGTGAAGACACGAGCTTGGATGAAACCTGTCCTTGGCCTGATCCAGGAGATGGGGTGGGGTGAGGCGGCTGCACTCTGGAGCATAAAATCACACTTTAGAGGGTGTCCTCCTTGAGGCATGCTGGCTGCACTTTTATAGCCAGTGACAGTAATGGACCGTGGCCTCTGGTAGAAGGACAGCAGAGAGTGAGGTCCCATTCTTGGCTCTGCTAGGCAGAGGCTTGGAGTAGGGGAGTAGGTGTGAGCTGCTGGCAGCCAATACTCGTAGCAGCTGGGGAATGAGGACATATGCTCAGCAGAGTAGATCCAAGAGAGCGAGGCGGGCACTCTGGGCAGCCAGTACAGTGTCAGCACAGGGACTCATACACTGAGCAGCTTATTAAATCAAGTTTAGCCTGAAGCCGCCTCCTTCTGTTCTAAGTTCAGCCTGAAGGTTTTTCTGTACATGTGACTATAAGAAGTGGAGGTGTAAGCTGACCATGGCCCACACCTATGCCAGGCACTGAGTTTTTGCCAATCAGTGTAACCAGTGGTTCGGCCCATGTTCAAATAAGGCAAACGCTGAGGCGGAACCGATTCCGCTGTCTCCGTACCTCACTTCCACGTTCTGGGCCTCACTTTGCTTTTGCTGTCCACAAATTTTCTTTCAGTATGGGGCTGCACCATAGTCTCTCTGAATGTGCTGTGATTCTGGGAGCTGCACAATTCACAAATTGTTCATTGCTCAATTAAACTCTTTTAAATTTAATTTGGCTGATGTGTTTATTTTAACAAGTTCAAGGTCACTCTCTATCTGACTCCACTTCCCTGGGCCACTTCCACAAAATACCAGGGCCCCTCACAAGGCTTTCTACTGGTAGCTACTCAAAGAAGCTAAAGCTCGCTCATACCTGTAATCCCAGGACTCTGGGAGGCAGAGGCAGGTGGGTCATGTGAGTTCGGGAGTTCAAGACCAGCATGGGCAATGTGGAGAAACCCCATCTCTACAAAAAATAAAAAAATTAGCATGTCCTAGCAGCTTATGCCTGTAGTCTCAGCTACTTAGGTGACTGAGGTAGGCGGATCACCTAAGCCACAGAGGTGGAGGTTGCACTTACCTGAGAGCGCACTCCAGCCTGGGTGACAGAGACAGACATAGTCTCAAAAAAAAAAAAAAAAAAAAAAGTTAAAGCTTTAACGTTTCTTTTCCTTGCTGTAGGCCAATTGCTCTTCTAGGCAGGGAAGGGTGTCCCCACACCATTTTCTGTAAATGGAAACAAGGCAATTAACAGTTCTTCAGCACAAACAGTCCCAAAGATCAGGAACTGGGACAATGTGTGTGCAAGTTTCCTCTTTTCCAGTTATACAAGGAAGTAACACTGGCCTTGAAGTTGCAAGATCTATGACTTATAGTATTTTAAAAATTGATTCATTTGTAGCATCAGACCAGCATACTTCCTCATCAAGTAGGAAAATATACTGGAGACAAATCTATTTTAGACTCCAGATTCTCTTACTGTAATTGAACCACGAAGATTTTAACATGAATTGTAAAAAGAAACAGAATGACAGTTTTAAATTCATATGAAATCTGATGAGGACAAAGGAAATGGTGGCTTTGGGGAAGTAGGTGGAAGTAAAGTGGGGGGTGGAGAGGAAATGACAGGAATGAATTTTTCCAGATCAGAGAAAAAAATAGTATCATGTCTTAAAAAATTAAAATATTTTGCTCAAAATTGACTTGCTATTTCCAATGTAATCAATTTTTAGAATTGTACACATGCAGACAAACAAAATGGGATCACAAGGTGCTAGTAGTTCTGTAACCTTTTTAAAAATACTAATGAATATTTTCAGCTATTATGGACATTCTTTCTAAAACATGTCTTTAGATGCATAGCCTTCCATTTTATGAACGTGTCATAATGTATTTAATTCATCGTCTATTGGACATTTCATTTATTTGCAGGGCAGTGACATTTTCCTTTTAATTATGCACAGGATCAAACAAAGTACCCTGAATAAGTAGACTGGATTCTTACTATTTGGTGACGGGATTGTCATTGCCATTGAATACAATTTGCAAAAGTACGTTTACATTTCAGAAGAACAAAATTTAGTAAGTGGTTGTGTTCTTGATGAAATGCCTCATGTGACGGAGACCAGTGCTATTTAAAAGTACAATTTTACTTTAGAATTATCCAACAGACATGTGCTTCCACAAGCAGAATTTTCCATTCCCTGGCTTTTGAGGCTAAGGAAATTGGTATAATCCTTATTTCCACAGTAAAATTAATGCCACAATAAAGTCATTATGCTGAGCACTGAGTAACTCCCAGAAAATGATTTTTAATTAGAGAAAACACAAGAATGACGTTTAATCACTGGCTTTCTTCGTAAATCATTCATTACTAAGAAAATGTGAGAAATATCACCTGATCTGAAAGTCAATACAAGCCGCAGCATAGCTCAGGCCCTCAGATGGTTGAAGACTGAGCTGTGCTCCCAGCTCTGATGTTGCAGTTGGTAAGTCTTGCAAGTTCTCTTCTGTAAATAGAGTAAGGTGCCACTGTATGGTCGCTGTGGTTCCTTCTTCCCCAAGAACAGAAATTCTAATTGCAGAATGATGCAGAAATTCACACGGAGACAGGCCCAGGGCCGGGGTGTTGATAAGCTCTTTAGAAAACACACACACTCATAATTAATTTAAAACATAATATCAAAGGACTGATCCCAAACTCGGCTAAATCACTAACCAGCTTCTTTAGAGTTCAACTTTGTGTGTCAGCTTCTGCGTTTATAAAGTAAGGGATTAAACTAGAACAGATGGTGACTCATAGATTTTTAGCACTGGAAGGTACTTTGTTGAATTTCTTTTCCAAATAGGAAACTTCATGTTACAGAGATTAAGTGACTTGGCTGGAGTTGAACAGAGGAAAGTGCAGAGCTTAAGTTTATGCCCAGATCATTTAGTATCCATGTCCGGCGTTCTTTCTCCTGACCACCAAACTCTGTAGGTATTTTGCTCTGAAATTTATGAATTTAAGATGAGCCAAATGAGGGTTTTTACCTCATTTGTTCATAGAACATTTGTATGTTCATAGAACATCACGACTAGATACCTATAAATTTGTCCTGTTTTTTAGGTTGCTCAATGTTGGCAATTAGTTAGCCAGATCTGAGTGCTCTTTAAATAGGAGAACATTGTTTTGCTCTTTTTCCTTTGAGAACAGATTTAAACCATAATTTATCTTTCTTGAGTCCATATCTGCCTGCTTTCAGACTCAATCCTGTGGCTAAAAGCGGAGCCAAAAATAGTAACAGAAAAATATATACAAACAAGTAGTAACACAGCAAATGATGGTAGAGCAGTCTGTGCTGTTTATTAGATTCCAGTCTTAAAATAGGAGCAGGGGTAATCTGTGGACGCAGTCTGATTTTGAAATAAAATACATTATTTCAAACATCAGCTGTCCTTGGGACTCATGTTAATCATCTTTGCAAGAAGTTACTTTGTAGATGTCATAGTGGATCAACAGATTTGCCTACAACTGTGAGCCATGTAGGGAAAACTTTGGCTCCTTCTCCGGGAGTGGAAGGCCTCAAGCAGGTCTTAGCTTGCAGACAGTGGAAGAGGCTTCCTCAGAGGCAGAAGAGTGGGTGGTGTGGGAGGGTTCTCTGATCTCAATCATCTTCTCTGATGTAGATGTTGTTGGGTGGGTTAGGTGTTACGAGTAGCTAGAATCAACAGGACAAGGGGGTGGGGACCTGAGGAATACGCAGCAGGCAGAGCTGCAAGTTGTTTGGCGGCAGAATTCACATGGAGGGGTTCTGCCCAGCGCCAGTGGGTGGAGCTTTCTTTTCTGCCTGTTACTTCATCATGCACATGGGAATTTCCTTATTTCTTGTTTTTTTTTTTTGAATATATATTTAAAATTTTAAATATTTATTTTTAGTTGTGTGTATTTATGGGGTACAGTTGAATGTTTTGATCTCTGTATGCATTATACAAAGATTTGATCCAGCTAATTAATATATGCATCACCTCACCAGCATCATTTTGTGTGTGTGTGTGTGGTGAGAATGTGAAAAATTGATTCTTTCAGCAATTTTGAAATATGCACTATTATTACCTGTGATTGTCTCTAATAGAGTTCTGGGCAAGTTTATCTGAGAAATGAGAAAGTGGGATTATCCCATTCCCGATTTACTGATTAAGGTTGAGTGGGAATTTTCCTCCAACCCACTCAAGGGCACAAAAGTTTAGTTAAACAGGCCATTACTCTATCTGCTAGAAAATTCCTAGAGAAATTGACTGTTCCTCAGTCTCTTATAAATAATGATGCTATGTCAACATGTCATAGAGAAGAAGTCAGTAAACCTCTCTGTAAAGGGCCACATAGTATTCTCAACTCATCTGGCCATATAATGTTGAAATTACACAACTCTGCCGTTGTAGGGTGAAAGTAACCATAGACAATGTGTAAATATATGAGTGTGGATGCATTTCAGTAACAGTTTATTTACAAAAAGAGGGGGTAGGACATATTTGTAGTTTGCAACCCCTCCCAGTAAACAGACCTGTTTCATATCTGTTTTAAATATAGGTGGTGCCATTTTCTTGTAGTTATACAGATAGAAATCTTGGGATAACCTTCTATCCTCTTTTCTCCTTATTTTCCACATTTAATCAATAATTAATACTGTGGATTTCACCTTCTCAAGGTCTTTTCTGTCATCTGCTCAGTGGGGACTTTTTGGACCAACCTATCTGAAACAGGCTCACCTCACTCTCCATCTCATCATGCTGTGTGTCTCCTTAAAAGCTCAGGTTATGACCTGAAGTTACCACATTTATTTGTTCACTTGCTTATTATTTGTCTCCCATAATGGAATAATTGCTTGAGGGCAAGGACTCTGCCTCTCTTCTTCACTGCTGTAGAATGCTGCTTGGCATAAGACACAAGGCAGACACTCGGTTAATACTTGCTGAAAGAGAAAGGACCCCAAACCAGTCCTCCTTCTTCTAAATTCCCATGTTCTACAATACACCCTTCACATAAACCCTACAGTTATTATTTCAGGCAAGGCCCAGTGGGGAAAACATGGAACATTAAAAATAGGATAAATCAAAGAGGGTTTAGTAAAGGGATCATTTATACAGTGTGTGCAGGTGAGCAAAAGGGAAAGGAATACAGTGGGGCTGTCACCCATCCTTAGGCATGAAGCAGAAAGTGAGTTGTCAAAAGAACCTGAAAATAGAGGGTCTTGTGGACAGACGCTCTGTTATAGGAACTGTGTCCCCTGAACGTGGGATGCAGCTAGCCAGAGGGAACTTCCAGGTAGGAGTAGGGGAGTAAATGCCGTCACCTCATTCTCATCCCTCCCTCAGACCTCCTGCTGGGACCCTACAAGAACTGAAGCAGACCAGGAAGCAAAGGAGCCAACTGATGTAATCCACACAGAATAGCATCCTGGGATCCAGAGGGGTAAATAAGACATCTGGCACCATTACTCCTGGCCCCTCAGCGTCTGATTTTGTTTGCAGGAAAAGTCTATGTCTCCGTCATAGGGGCCACATGAAGTTCCATCAGCTACTGAATCATAATAGGGTAACATTAGTTCAGTCACAGCTGTGGCTGAGGTTAAAAACATTAATGATCACTGAGTTCTCCATGTAAGGTAGCAGAGGGGAAAAGGAAAAATAATAGAAGCAGTAGCAGATACCATCCCCAGCTCTGTAGCTGGACACAGAGCAGGATTTGGTACTCAGATTCCTTTTTCTACCATACGTCCTGTCTCGACATTCTCCCTTCCCTTTGTCAGCACTATGGCTGGACAGGGATTCTCTCCTGGTAGGATAATATAAACTTTCATTCCTCTAAGATCCTAAAATAAATAAGCAAAGTGATTCCCGAATCTTCTTTTGAGTGTCTATTTCCTGAGGCCAATTTTGGTGCTATTAATAAATGTAGGAGGAAATGTATGGCAACTCAAATGAAGACAATTCAAGGAGAGATTAATGAAAGGACTATGCACAAAGGCATTGTACAGGGCGTAAGGAAGTCTTAAACTGTAATTTTGGAGTTCCCCACGCTACTAACAGGGAAACTCCTTGGCCCGAAAGAAAAAGACTCATTACTATAATCTGGAATGAGAGGGTCCCATGAAGAACCCAACTTCAGAACTGTTTTCTTGGTTAGGGAGAAAGAACTATCTTGAAGTGACCCTGCCAGGCAGGATATAGGGGGAAGTGCCCTCACCTCACTCTCCTTTCTCTGACACTGCTAGGTTAATACTTGCTGTTGTCCAGTCAAGTAACAAGCCACCAGCCAGCTGCTTCAGGAAAACCACCCTCTTGCTCCTGTGGCTCCAGTGAGGGTGATCAGAGTGGTCTGGGGGTGATGCTGACTCGCAGTTTTCTCACGAGCTGACTGAAGGTTTTTTTTTTTTTTTTTTGCTGAGGCTCGATAGCTTTGAAGGCACATCTTCAGTAGGATAATACCCAGGCATTTTGCGAGGTTTAACCACCTGGGTACCGCCGTTCTTGTCACCACTTACTGGTTTTGTAACGGTTGCAAGAACCTTCCCTTCTTTTTCTTATCAGCCTTGGATTTAGCAGCTAAGTACTTCCTCTTGTACATACAAGGCCTTTCTGGAATACATGGCAGATGGGGAACACCTGCCAATTCCTCTGACAAGGACAGGATTGCTGCTGCAATGGGGCTTCCCCTTCTTGGGCTTTTACCCCTTTTCACTTTGCCACCAGCATCAGCCTTCCTGGCTTCGGGTTTCTTCTTAGTATCTGGCTTCTCAACTTTTTCACCTGTCATCTTGCAAGATGGGAAAAGCTGGGATTAATATTTTATGGTCAGCAATGTAAAAAAAAAAAAAAAAAAGCTGGGCGCGGTGGCTCACGCCTGTAATCCCAGCACTTTGGGAGGCTGAGGCGGGTGGATCATGGGGTCAGGAGATCGAGATCATCCTGGTAAACATGGTGAAATCCCGTCTCTATTAAAATACAAAAAGTTAGCTGGGCGTGATGTTGTGTGCCTGTACTCCCAGCTACTTGGGAGGCTGAGGCAGGGGAATCTCTTGAACTTGGGAAGTGGAGGTTGCAATGAGCCAAGATCACACCACTGCACTCCAGCCTGGCAACAGAGCAAGACTCCATCTCAAAAAAAAAAAGTAAGATTCACATGAAACTGACATAATAGGCCCTCAATACACTCATACACACACATTCTTTTATAAAAATTTGACACAGGAAATTTTAGTCAGAACAGGTTAACATAGTTACCAAACTTCATAATGATGAAAGCTTTGAGGTCATTGTATACTCTTATATATTTCTCAGAAAGAGACAAAGAGAAAAGAAGAAGAAAAAAAGACTGTGTTTCTCAAAGCCAGTAGCTATTGCATAATATTTTTTTATCCATGTGGAGTATAGTGTGAAATAATTTTATAATTTGCTTTTAGAATTGTATTTGTATTTAGAAGTGTTTTGCAATTAGTGGAATATAACATATTAATAGTTGAATCAATTAAATAAACATGCTAAGGTTCATATTATTCATTTATAGCTCCCAGATTTAATATAATAAAATAAGGACGTTTATTATTTTATATTATATACTTAAGAGAATCATTCATGATTGATTTGATACATTTGTAAAACCTACATGATGTGCCCCTGGTGAAGTCCTGTGAACCACAACCTCTGAATATTGCTAAACTGTACAAAACTTTTAAATAGAACATTCCTATCGCTAATGTGTTTGCCAGAATAATGAATCATGGTAGGCTGTTGTCGGTAATCTAGCAGCCAGTGACGTGTGTTCCTTTTGCTTTCCCTTAATGTTTGAGCAAGTGGTTGGGGTTGTTATCACCAAAACCAAACTATTGGGAGCATTCTGATCTGTACGACAGTTTATGCCTCATATGACTGATATTCTCAAAAAGGTTGTGATGGGCATGCACTGCTGACTCAGTTACAATTTGTCAAAATCATAAACAAAACATATATACTCCCCCACTTCTGTTCCTTCAACCGTTTTTATAACCACGCTTCATTTCCTTGGCATGTCAGTTTGGGGCTGGTGGGAGGATTCACTGAAAAGTTGGCAAATATAATAAAGAGTCTTCAAACTTTGGAGTAAGTTAATACCTCTACTTCTCAAACAGTTTTGTATTTGTACAATGAGGATATTTATACTTACAAAGTAACTGAACACTTACTGAAATGTGTTAAGGCATTTTAAAATCATTTTTTACTTGTAAAACAGTACATATTTACCATAGAAATTTTTAAGATACCAAAAAGCATAAAGAAATAAAGAACAAAATAAAAGCAATGTATTATTCTATTATTTAGCAATTACCACTAACAATTTTTTTCTTTTTTTTAAAACCGAAAGATAAATATACGATTTTGTATTCTGCTTTTTTCACTTCATCTTATAGGTAATTTACCCAAAGTCACTAAATAATAAAACTTTATTTTTAAACTGCAAAATGCTACAAAAAAGCAAGGTCCATGGACCATTGCTGTTCAACCTTCAGTTCTAAGTCTGAAAAAGACTAACACATTGTCAAGGGAACTTGAGGTATCTATTGCTTGGCAGTGTTCAGGACAGTGTGATTCCTCAGTGCCCAAATTGACCGTTTAGTTTGTTGTATTGAGATGGGATTTTTATTTTCAAGTAAATATCAAATTGAAAAGTGCAAGAAGTACTCACTGTCAAGTAATGACACTGTAGACTAACACTGTAAAAACATATTCACAATTTAAGCAGAGAAACATCTTCAAATTCCACTTTCAATATCCTAAGCATTTCAACAAGTAGTATGGGAAGCGTGAATTTCGTCAACAGCTCCTCTGTGAGTGAAGCTTTGCAAACAAATGAAATAACTTTTGTGAGCCATTAGCAACACTAAGAACTTAGCAAATTAGTAAACAGGACAAATATCAGTTATATGTATACTGCATTCTCTTTATTCATATATTTATTCTTATTTAATTTATAGAATTGAATCTTTTGGTACCATCTTAGCAATATGATATCTAGCTTTCAGCAAATAGCCTATGCTTATTCACTGATTTTTAATCTGAAGGAAGTAGAGAGCTACAAAGTTATATTTGCTGGGGTCTCTGGCCTATTTCCCTCTATTCTTACTCTTCTTGTTTGAATTGTGCTGTTCAATTATAGAAATGGCAGTAACTGCTCATAATTGTTTCTTCATATGCAATGAGTGATTTTGAATGATATTAGCACAGCCCAGTACCGTGGTATAAGCTCATTGTC
Organism: Saguinus oedipus; assembly: GCA_031835075.1. Classification (NCBI taxonomy): domain Eukaryota; kingdom Metazoa; phylum Chordata; class Mammalia; order Primates; family Cebidae; genus Saguinus; species Saguinus oedipus. The sequence continues at coordinate 19,112,369 of CM063190.1, forward strand.
AAGGTTGCCTGTTACAATTTATTTGTGTTATTCAATTTATGTATTTAGGTTAGAGACTAGGTGATGGATGGATCTCAGTTTTTTCAAAGGGTGAGAAATCTGTCTTGTACTTTTCACTAAGTGTAACTCTAGGCAAATTATTCAGTCTCTTGACATGAGCATTTTAATCTATAACATGGGTTGGAGTTAGTGATCTCTATAACATGCCTTCTATGATAAAAAAATTGACTTTTAAAACATCGAAGTAAGACATTTGGGTATTTTGTAAATCAACAAGGACAGAGGAATAAAGTAGTTCCATACAAATTTATCCATAGAACACCAAGACATTTCTTAATTTCCCAATGTTATAAAAGAAGCAGAAGTGGTCTTAAGAGAGACAAGCGCTTTTCCTCATGTCTGGTGATATAAACTCTAAAGACACATGGCCCAGTGGGATCCCAACACACGGCGGCTGTCTGAGGTCCCACTGCACACTGGCAATAGAACATTCCCTGCAGCCTGTGTTTAAACTTGGCGCCCGCTGGGGAACCGATAGCGTTGTCCTGAAGTCAGTAGTGCAGCTGTTAGTTTCCACAGTTTGCTTTACTTACCAGGAGGCTGTTGCCAGAGCAGGAAGACAGAGGGCCGTATGGATGAAAGGTGTCATATGGATGAAAGGTGTCATATGGATGAAAGGTGTAGCAGAGCCTTTGGAGCTGCTAGAACATTTCAGAGCTCTAGTATTGATAGGCCAGATGGACCAGGTTGTGTCATAATTTAATTCTTAAATTTGGGGCAATAAGCACAGACATAGGAAAACAGCAGGAAACGAAACATTTCTTATTTATTCAAGGTCTATCACCTGGGTTCCCATCTATTTATTACAGAGCCTTTCCCTCTATGGAGATGTAGTCATGAAGGTGAGTACGAACATAAATATGTTTGCAATCTTAAAGTACATAATACAAATAATCAGCTTTCTTAATTTTTGTTTTTGTATTAAATCTAGAAGATGCAAATGAAAAATATGAACCTTAGCATGTTTAGTAGAAGAGAGAGACTGTGAACATACTAGTGAAGCAAACAAAATGGAAAATGATAAATACAACAAAGTTAAAACAAGACTATAAGAAATAGGGAGCAACTGCGTGGCTCTTTTACACTGGGTGATCAGGAAAGCCCTTTCTAAGGAGATGGCATTTAAGCTGAGATCCAAATAACTCGAAGGATAGAGCCATGAAAAGATGGAGGAGGTGGGAACAAAGGAAGATGCTTCCGGCAGGAGCAGCAGTTAGTGCCGAGGCCAGAAGCTTCGTGCGGTTTTGTTGAGGAATGGAACAGAAGTGTGGCTGCAGGGTCAGGAGCAATGAGGGATGAAGTAAGATGAGCCCTAGGGGCCTGATTCCAAGAGCTTTATTGGCCAAAGTAAGGAGTCTGGATTTATTCTAAATGGTATTGGATGCATTTAAATGGAGCTGTAATATGACAGGCCACATTTGAATTCCAGGTCTATAGTTTATTTACTATGTGACTTGGGGTAATTTAATTAATTTGCCCAATACTCAAGAGAGATTTAGCCAGAGCTGGTACAACATTCCAGGCTTCCACAGATGCATTAGATGCAGTCTTTAAAGTAGTTCACAGTCTAGTGGGAAATGTCATCTCTTTAAACCTCTTTCTTACTCTGAACAATTCAAATAATAACCCCCAAATTGTTTACAGCATTAAACATGATGCAAAACAAAAAAGCTTCTTAAAAAATGGTAGTTATGAAGCTGTTATTGTTCTGCACTTCTGATAGCTTATATAAAAGCTTTTAAAACGAAGGAAAATGTAAAAATGTGAGTATTTCATATTTCACAAATTTTTTGGCACAGAGAGTAATGAAGTAACATCAGTTCTTTGGGAAATGTCAGAAATAAGACATGAAACTGGTCATATGAGGAAAGGTAGGGAATCTGTTTGCATGAGGTTTGTAGAATATTAAAAAATATATAACATATTTATACACACGCACAGTCTCACGCACAACACATACACACATGTACAACACACTCACATGCACAACACACACAAGCGCGCACACACATACACACATAGGTTTCCTAGGACTACTGTGACAAAGTGAAGCAAACTGGGTGGCTTAAAACAACAGAAATGTACTTTGTTGCAATTCTGGAAGCTGAAGTCCAAAATCAGGGTATGGTCAGGGCCACGCTCTCTTTGAAAACTGTGGTGGAGAATTTGTCTCACGCCCTTCCCTTAGCTCCTATGATCACTGCAATCCTTGGCACTCCTCGGCTTGTGGCTGCATGACTCCAATCTCTGTCTCTATCTCCAACTGGCATTCTTCCTGCATGTCTGTCTCTTCTCCGCTTCTTGTAAGGACACCAGTCACACTGGTTAAGGGCTGACTCTACTCCAATATTTCTTCCATAGTGACAATGTCTTTCCAAATCTTTTGCCCATTTAAAAAAAATTGGGTTGTTTGCTATTTTGTTTTAAGACTTCTTTATATATGTATTCTAAATACAAGTCCTTTATCAGACACTGTACATGTTTTGCAAATATTTTCTCCCAGTATGTGGCTTGTGTTTTCATTCTCTTAGTAGTGCACTTCAAAGAGTAGAACTTTTGAAGTCTAACCTTTGGTTTTGAAGTCTAATCTTTATCAATAACTTTTATGGATTTAGCTTTTGGTGTCATATCTAAGAACTCTGTCTAACCCAAGGTCAAGTATTTTCTCCTACATTTTCTTCTGGAAGTTTTAGTTATTGGTTTTGCATTTAGGTCTATGATTTATTATGAGTTAATTTTTGTATAAAGTACAAGGTATGGCTTGAAGTTTATTTTTATTTTTTGAACATGAGTGTCTCATTGGTTACAATTTTTCTAAAAGACTATCTATTTCCCATTGACTTGCATTTGGACCTTTTTGAAAATTTATTGACCATGTATGTGTGGATTTATTTCTGTTCCAAGAATCCATCTCCCCATCTTTTTGCCAATGCCATAGTTTCTTGATTATTGTAGCTTTATAGTATGTCTGGAAATTCAGTAGTGTGGTACCTCCAACTTTCTCCTCTTTTTAAAAATAATTTTTTGGCTATTCTGAATATTTTGCATTTCCAGCTTGTTGCTTTCCATTTTTTTTTTAAGTCTTGTTAGGATTTTGACGGGGATTGCACTGTATGTATAGATTAGTTTGGAGCGATCTGATTTTTAATCTTAAAAGTATAGAGATTTCCAATTTATGAACACAAGATACCTCTTCATTTATTAACTCTTTGTTGACTCTAAGACAAAGGAGGGGAAGGAAGAACATTTACTTTGAACTGTGTCTGTGCCTAAGTTGGGTACTATTGTAACAGAGCATACTACAAAGCAGAAACTTTGTGCCGCGTTTTCAGTTAGCATGTTATGTGATAGTCATTGCTTCTGAACATAGTTTTTTTTTGAATTATTTTAAACATTTTTGGATGGAGAATGTAGAATTGTAAAATTTAATGAAATAAGTTAGCATGAAATCATTTTATACCATGTTTGACAATTAAAAAAAAATGATCATCTCCACCCATTATCCTAGGTAATCTAGAACTGACTATATTATTAACAGTAGTCCTGGACATGTGAATGATTTACTTAGAAAATAAAATATGCTTATAATAATACAGAATGAGTTATCATTTTTTTAAGGTGCCACTGACTTAATTTCAAAATTCAGTGGCACCTTACAAAAAGTATAGTCCTATCTTAATTATTTATGGTTTGTTAGAAAATGTGGCCTAAAAACAAATGCTACTGTCTCTGAAATCAAACACAGCTGTCTAAAGGGATGTAGAAATGTTAGATCTAAACATATCTATTGATCTATTGTGTAGACCTATCTATCTATCCTTGAAACTTAAAGAAATTCCAATGGCATAGTCACCAAGCTATGAAATGTACATAATGATCATTATGTTGCTATCAACTGGATTGATGAGGAGAACATCATTTGGGGAGCATAGAAATACAGCTTCTCACATGCTTTTGAGATAATGGAAACGTGGCAAATCATTTTAGAATGGTATCTAGAAATTTATACATACTTTCAGTAGTTTCTGATGGACCGTTTATTGAATTAAGTGACAACTGGGAAATTTAAGATATATACTGCAATGTAACAGATACATGAAAACTGCCTAGATGCTATTTTAAATAACTGCCTCTTTATTTTGTCAACCACTAAACATCATTTTAATATTTCATTGATGGCTCTCTGGTGAGTGTTCCATTCACGTGTGTATCTTTAAGCACTGCACGCATAAAAGTCTCTGGGGCAAGATGATCACATTTACAGAATATTTATTTTGGGTAAGGTGATCTATGGGGAATATCTTAGGGACCATAAGTAGACTTTTCATTTTCCTTTTGACTCTCATCACCTGGATTACTTAATTAAAAATATTTTTTTTCTATGCAAACATTTTAGGTCAACTATATCTTTAGGAAAACATAATTCTCCTCACGGAGAAAACAGAAAAGAGTCAGAGCAATATCAATATTTATCATTTTTCATAAACTATTGCTGTTATCAGGGAGCTCTTCTGATGGTTGGATCTATTCAGAGATCATCTAGAGGAAAGAGTTATATTTCAGAATAGTTACTTAAACAAATGGTGAAAAGGTTCATTTGTTCTCAAAACTATTAAGGAACAAACAAAGAAAAATAGGTAATATCAACTTAAAAGATGAGCTAGATTGTTCTGCAGAGCTGTGAGGACCCATTGAAAATAGCCTGTTTAGAGATTAGGAATGGCCTGGCTGTTGAATGGCACTGACCTCCAATTTTTATATCCATCATATCACACTTTCATGGACTGAGGATTTGTCCCTCATAAGACTCTCCTGAAATCGATTATCCTTACGTATTACTGGTTGCTAAAAATTCCACCTCATCTAACAGGTATTATATTGCAGTCAATTTTACCCAAATTCCCAAAGTAAGGGCTATTCCACCATTATTGGAGAACCTAAGCATTTTCTCAATGTTCAAAGATACTCAGAGACTTGGACTCCTTTCTGATATCTGGACAAGAGCATCTGATAACCTGGAGATAATAGTGAGTGCCGGAGCTTTATGTAACTGTTGACTGGAGGAGGCAGACACATTTTAAACTGGGAAATCAAAACAAATATATGCCTGAAATTATCAGTAACAGGAGAAAACAGTTACTTTAAAGTTTTGTTCTTGATTATTACACAATTGTTCCTATTCATGGGTGCAGTGTGATGTTTTCATACATGTAGAGGTTGTGTAATGATCAAATCAGGGCAAACAACTGAAACACTTGTTATTTCTTTTTGGTGGGTGCATTCGAAATCCTGTCTTTTAGCTATTTTGAAGTATGTAATAATTATTGTTAATTACAGTCACTCTACTGTGTATTAGAATGCCATAATTTATTCCTTTTGTCTGACTATAACTTTGTACCTGCTGACCAACGTCTCCCCATCTCCCCTTCATTCTTCCAAGCCTCTGATAACCACTAGTCTACCCTCTATTTCTATAAGATCAACTTTTTAAGATTCCACATAGGAGTGAGATCACATGGTATTTGTGCTTCTGTGCTTGGCTTATTTCATTTAACAAAATGTTCCAAGGTTCATTCATGTTATTGCAAATGCAGAATTTCATTCTTTTTTGTGGTGCAATAGTATTCCATTGTGTATATACACCACCTTTAAAAGTATCCATTCAAGAGCCGGGCACGGTGGCTCATGCCTGTAATCCCAACACTTTGGGAGGCCGAGGCGGGTGGATCACAAGGTCAAGAGATCGAGACCATCCTGGTCAACATGGTGAAACCCCGTCTCTATTAAAAATACAAAAAATTAGCTGGGCATGGTGGCACGTGCCTGTAATCCCAGCTACTCAGGAGGTTGAGGCAGGAGAATTGCTTGAACCCTGGAGGCGGAGGTTGCGGTGAGCCGAGATCGTGCCATTGCACTCCAGCCCGGGTAACAAAAGCGAAACTCCGTCTCAGATTAAAAAAAAAAAAAAAATCCATTCATTACTTGGTGGACACTTAGGTTTATTTGACATCTTGGCTATTGTGAATAGCACAGCAATAAATATCACTCATCAACAGGGAAATGCAAATCAGTCCCACATAAAACGTTACCTCACCCTAGTAAAATGGCTACTACTAAAAAGGCAAAAAGTAAGAAATGCTGGTGAAGATGTGGAGAAAGGGGAACTCACACATTGTTGGTGGGAATGTAGATTCCGATAGCCAGTATGATGACAGTATGGAGGTTCCTCAAAAAATTAAAAGTAGAACTACCCTATGACCCAGCAGTCCAACTACTGGGTGTATATTCAACGGAAATGAAATCAGTATATAGAAGAAGTCAAAATTATTTTAAGCCCTATCTTTCTTTTTCTTATAATGTCTTCCATGTTTACGGAAGAAACGAAAATTTCTGTTTCTCAAAGGCTAAGGTGCACTTTGTATGAATTTCCATACATTTAGACATTCAATTACTGCCGAAATCTTTAGTGATTAGTGGTGACATGGTGCAGAGATTTTCCGATCTGGAATTTTCGTGGTGGTCCGGATTCAGTGATAGAATATCTGCGGCTTTTTGGATTTCCCACAGCACTCTTTTCTTCCTCTTCTCTCTTTCCTTTTTCTTATTCCTTTTCTTCCATTTTTACTTCATTTTTTTCTTTTTCTTTCTCTAATTGTAAAGCCTTAAATCTCTCCTTTGACCTAAAGATAAAATTATTTTAAGCCCTATATTTATTTTTCTTATAGCCAAATATAAGCCATAACGTTCTGGTATTCATCATAAGAACTCCCTTTCATATTGTGGGTGTGTGAAACCCAGAGCTTGATTGTTACTAGTAGTTAATGACTATAAGTTACGAGCCACAGAAATTGGTGAAATTGGAAAAAGTGTATCTGGCTTCAGAGATTTCTATCAACCCTGTGGTTACCTCTGACTGATTTTTTTCTTCTTAAGACATATTAATGACTATTTTTATCTTTGTAAAAATTTTATATCTTATTTTCTCATTTAGTTTTCTTTCATCTGATATCTCCAGTTTTCCAAATTCCAGGTCACCTAGGCTTGGCAAGGCAGAACTAAGATATAATTATTAACAATATGCAATACAAGTTATATAAAGAACTAAAAGATGGGTCCTGCCGTCAGTGAATTTATAATCTAGTTGTGACATCCAGCATTTGTTTCCACTTTTAGGAGGCCCATCCCCTTCTTTACTATCTAAAGTCATTTTTAGTTATCAGCTCCTCCAGAATGCCGGTGGAGAGAACTGATCCCTTTCTTGGCCAACACTTTTTTATTAAAATGGTCTCTCACTTTTGTAATTAATTACATGACAGTTTTCACTATTATGGTGTGAGCTCCTTGAGAGCAGGTCTTTGGTTGCATTCACTTAATTCCTGGTATATAATAGGGGCTCCAAAGTGCTAGGTTTTAGAGTGAAGAAATAAATCCTGAATTATGGTGAGCTATCAGACACACAGAAAAGTTCTCAAAAATGTTAAAGTGAATCAGAATTCCTTGACTTGTTATACTATCCCCAAACAATCAGAAATGATAAGCTTTCTTTTATGCTTATGCTTTTAAAAGCATTCTCTTAGCTCCCAATTGTATAGTTCTTATTAGAGGTTCCTTCATCAATATTTCTGTTAGCTCCAACAAATCCTACATTTATATAGGTCTTTATATGATTGTTGACATAGCCCTTTTTGAAGCTATTCATCTTCTTATTAAAAGTAATCTTTTTTTTTTTTTTAGTGTACTGGATAGTGGCAGGAGGCTGCAATGAGGTTTTGCTAAATTAAAGTTTACACAATAAATTGACTTTTTTTTTTTTTTGCTCAAGCTTATAGAGCAGTTAACTTTGTGTTCTTTTAAAATTGATAACAACTGGCTTTTTTATACTCTATTTTTAGATTGGCTGTGTTTGCGAATTCTACGGAAAATACTGGAAGGGGCCAAACAGTTTTATCTGGGGCATGTTTTATATTTTATAATAGAGTCTTATGGACCTAGCATTTGTATGTCAGGTTTTAATTTATTAGATAACATGCTTCCAACATTTTAACCCTTAGAAAGGAAAATGAAGGGAAAGCCCAATTAATTGCTAGTATGGTGTTCCTTTGGCCATGCTTGCTGATTTACACTGAAGTTTTGTTAGACACAGCTGAACAAAGCCTCATTCATTCGCTGTGGGTGTTATATAAAAACAATTATGGAGTTAGGAACTTACATTCTCAAAGAAAATATGGTGCAGTCTGAATGAATGAAATTTCTAATTTGATGTCTTTAAGATATTTCTGCCCATCATCTTCCTTTTAGTCCCTTTGATCACATTTATTCTTTCAGAAGCATGGACTATCTATGTTTTAGTGCCAAACTGAAATTATCTCTTTAGTATTCAGTATTCTTTGCTTGTAGCCATGTCTACCTAATTCTTCTGCTTCTCATTTTCCAGTGTTTTCATTTCAGATAAACTTTCTTCCATGTCCTTCAGAGATAATCATCTTAGTGAGGTGATTCATGAGAAGATGCTCTATTCTACTTTGCTGTCCTGGGACTGGGCCATAGGACTGTTTTTAAAACAGATCATGTTTCTTGGGAGGAATAACATTTAGTCTTTTTTGTTCTTACCTTCTTTGGCCAGTCTAGATATGGCCCTTATAAATAGATCTTTAAATAACAAATGCCAGCTCACTTGAGAGAGCAGAATATTCAAGGGTGTTGTTTTACGTGTTAAATCCTCATGAATGTTTGAGTATTGAGAAGTCAGTTAATTAAGCCATTGGACACACTTTTATTTTTTTACATGCAGTCACATGCCACATTCTATTAGATGTTGGAGGGAGAAAGCAGAATAAAACAGAGTTCTTAATCTCAAGGCCTAATGCTCTAATGGGAAAAGCAAAAAAAAAAAAAAAAAAGAACCAATGACCTCTTCATGGTGTAGTATATCCTGTGATAGCATCTCAGTCCAGCCTGGAAGTCATGTCCCTGCAAGGTTTTACAAAGAGGTGATGCCCAAACTGGACCTTGAAAGATGAGCAGCATTAGGAGAATAAAGAGGTGGATGTGAAATGGACCTTCTGGACAGGGAATTGCATGAGTAAGAATAGGGACCCAACCTTAACATAGTGTGACGTATCCAGGAATTATATGTATCGCAATATCACTGAGTGATTAGAGTAAAAAGAATGATAAAAATTGAATCTGAAGAGAGAGATGGAGGTCAAGTGAGGGACACCTTGGGAATCATGCTGGGGGTTTTTGGGGTGATGGCAATGCTGGGCTTTAGAATTATGGTAAACAGTGCTATTGGTTACTGAACCATCAGTGTTTTGGTGGGAAGTATTATTTCAGTTTTTGTATTAAAAATATGAATTCTGAATCTTTTATATCCAGATGTTATATACTGCGATAGAAGTTAAATGAAATTGAAGTGTACTGTTTTAGAAGGAGAGATGTTCTGACAATATCTCTTCTGTTTTTTTTTTTGAAATGGAGTTTTGCTCTTGTTGCCCAGGCTGCAGTGCAATGGCACCATCTCAGCTCACTGCAACCTCCGCCTCCTGGGTTCAAGACATTCTCCTGCCTCAGCCTCCTGAGTAGCTGGGATTACAGGTGTGCACCACCATGCCTAGCTAATTTTTTGTATTTTTCAGAGACTGGGTTTCACCATGTTGGCCAGGCTGATCTTGAACTCCTAATCTCAGCCTCCCAAAGTGCTTGGATTACAGGCATGAGCCAGCATGCGCTACCATTTCTCCTGTTTTAAACCTCTCTGGCGTCCCTTGATGTTTTCATTACAATTTTGCTAGTTCTTAGATTAATGATGGCAGCAGCTGGTCCAGATGGCCTGCTGCGGGCTGGCGGGAGCATGGAGACACTGCTGGGACTGCATGTTTTATTGAGCCCATAGGAGCCGGGAACAAGTGAGAGACCTGCCTTTTCCGATTTGGGGAGGGAGCTCCCTGGGTGCCAGTGCAGTCGCCCACACCGTGGCTGCAGACCTGGGCCTACTGCTACACAGAGCAGGCAGAAGCCCCTACCCCCCTGGGTGGGGCTGTGGTCACTTGTGTTGTGGCTGCAGATCCAAACCTCCCTGTGCTCTTGGGATTGGAAACAGGCAGGATCTCTGCCCTCCCGGGTACAGCTGCAGCGACCCAAACTGAAGCTGTAGACCTGGGCCTCCCACTCCAGGGAGCAGGAAGGAGTCTGACCCCTGGAAACCGCTGCAGCTGCCCAGATGGCTGCAGACTCAGGTATCCCTGCACTCTTGGGAGCCTCAGTGCCTTTGCATACTCAGAAGTGCCTGTTCCCACTGCCTGACTTCTCCCTGCTATGGGCACCCACTGGGATTTCAGAGCATAGTCAGGGGGAGCCTGGGTGTCATAAATAGCAGTGGAAACAGACAGATTCCTGCACACAGGGGGCTATCTCCATAAGGCCCCAACTTCAGGCCAGGGAGGTCCTGAAACCTGGGGGTTGGGCTGCTGTCTCACTGACCAGAGTGGGGACTTGTGGCACCTTTTCCGCAGCCCATGGCTGCCCGTGGACCAATCAGCATGCATTTCCTTCCCTCTGAGGTCCATAAAAGCCCTGGTCTCAGCCTGAGTAGGGCAGAGGATGGAGAGACCACATGACCAGCTGCAGAGAGGAACTACCCTCTCTGCTGAGAGCTTCAGAGACCTGCAGAGGCACTGGGACTACCCGCTGCAGAGAGGAGCCACCCACTCCAGGACCTGCTCTCTGCTGAGAGCTGAGCACTGGATAGAATGACTGGCCTGCAGAGAGCAGTTACCCACTGTGGGTCTCCTCTGAGCTGTTCTAACACTCAGTAAAGCTCTCTTTGTCTGGTTCACCCTCCATTTGTCTGCATACGTCATTCTTCCTGGACACAGGACGTGAACTTGGGCCAAGGTGTCTCAAGCCACAGAGGTTTCCGGGGAGAAAAGCAATACCCACAAAGATCCTGTGACATTAAGATTACTTAGTTGTTACCTGTATTGCTTCAAAGCCAGTGTGGGTCCTGGTTGATTACCTAGGTTTTAATTTAGTTTTGCTTTCTCCATGTGGTTTTAGACCATCTAGCACAAGGGCAAATGGAATCTGCCACTGGAATACTGTGCCCAGGGGGGATGGAGTACCTGTGCATTATGGAAATGTTATTACTAGATAGAGAATAGAAAGAATAATGGCCGAGGTTATACAACTCTGCTGTTGACTACAATGTGACTGTGGATAAATCACAGATTCTGGTTCCTTTACCTGTAAAATGCAAGGATTGTATCAGATATTTTCTAAATTACTCTTCAATGAAGACTTCTGATCCCTGTAATTGTGAAAGCGAAGGCTCTGACCTCGCTGATCCCTAAAATCCATCTTGGCTCCAGAATTCTATAATATTCTCTTGAACTCATGGTCATGGATAACTGAGAGTTATTTTTAATTCATAAATTAGTGTCTCCTGGTGCTTCTTCGAAAGGAAAGGCAGAAAGGTTTGGTGGTTAAAAGCAAGGATTTTGGTGTCAGGCCAGGCACAGGGAGAATAAATCCTTGTTCTGTTACTTATCAACAGGGTGACTTGGGACAAATAATGAGCTCTCTGAGCCTTGATTTCCTCACCTGGGAAAATGAGGATGATAATCATAGTCTCATTGGGTGATGGAAAGATTACGATAGACAACATGTATACATTTTTGGACTAAAATAATCATTCAGGAAATGGTACCTGTTATTGTATACTAGCCAAATGACAAACACTTGTCTAGGCTGGGCCTAACCAGATTCAGCATATGTCGTTTGGACTTGGTAATGAATTTCTGCTCACTCTGTACAATGATCTCCAGCAAGAGGTCTACCCTTAATGCTGCTATTAGGCCTTGCAATATGCTTCTCTTCTGTTTAAGGAGGATATCTCCTACATGACTCTCAAGGTAAAAGTAGTAAAAAAATTTTTTTTCACTGAGTTTCACTCTATCACCCATGCTGGAGTGCAGTGGCGCCATCTCGGCTCACCACAACCTCCACCTCCCAGGTTCAAGTGATTCTCCTGTCTCAGCCCCACTGAGTAGCTGGAACTACAGGCATACGCCACCATACCTAGTTAATTTTTTTGTATTTTTAGTAGAGATGGGGTTTCACCATGTAGGCCAGGCTGGTCTCGAACTCCTGACCTCAGGTGATTTGCCTGCCTTAGCCTCCCAAAGTGCTGGGATTACAGGTGTGAGCCACCACGCCTGGCCCATAATTTTTTTTTTTAAATAATTAATTAGAATTCTTTCTCCTCAATTCTAAATTATTTAGCATAATATGCTCACAAAGATAGATTTATTCTGGGAAAATTGGCCTATATTTAAAGATATATAAATATATCAAAGCAGATTCAGTTCATAAAACCAGAGATAGATTTATAGATTTAGGTAGAAAATACTTAAAGAATGAAAATCTTAGAACCAAAGGAAAAATTTTAATGGTGAAATTTCAAATTTGAGGAGACTACCAGAAACATAATTTGGTAAAGCAACAGAAGTTAACATTTATTGAGGAACTAATACATACTGTCTCAGTCCTTTACACATATTAATCCTTTTAATTTTGCCAACAACTGTGTAAGAAAGGTATTATTACTATGCTCATTTTACACACAAATAATTTAAGGCACTAAGAGCTCAGTAGCTTATGTAGGGTCATGCAGATGGTAAAAAGAACAGCCAGGATTTCAGTCCAAACAATTTGGTTCCTGAGCCCTCACACTTTTCTTTTTAGTGGGTAAGGATGGATTTATCTTATTCAACTAATTCTACATATACAGCATAGGTAGTACTCCCATTAGATATTTAATCCTTGTAAGAGGTTTTCAGTTCTAAGAAATGTCTATCAAAATTTGTATATCCAGGAAGGTGCGACACTTGAACTCTGCTTTCTTTTTTAAATTGTTTACTGCTTATCTCCAAGCTACCAGCTAGATATTGCCACCTGAGTAATCAGAAGAAACCACAAACTCAATGTTCCAAACTAAGCCCTTCATCTTCCATTCCAATCCTTCTCCTTCTAGGCTCTTGCTGTTGACTGAATTGTGTCCCTCTAAAATTTATATATTGAAGTGCTAACTCACCATTTGATGGTATTTGAAGACAAGGCCTTTGGCAGGTAATTAGATTTAGATGAGGTCATGTGGGTGGGGTCCTCAGGATGGGGTTAGTGCCCTCATAAAAAGAGACCAGGGCTTTTTCTCTCTTTCTCGCTTCCATGTAAAGTTATAGCAAGAAGATGGCTATCTGTGGGCCCCAAAGTAGGCCCTTACCAGGAACCAAATTGGCAGCATCTTGATCTTGGATTTCTCAGCCTCCAAAATGATAAGAAATAGACATTTCTTGTTTAAGGCACCCAGTTTATGGTATTTTGTTACAACGGTCTGAGTAGACTGTGACAGTTCGGCATTCCTTTCAGTGACCCATATTCCCAGGCAGGCAGGGTGGAGTTAGAAAATCATCCTCAGCTCCTCTTGTTTCTGCTCTGACAGTCCATTACTGAGTTCTGTTGGTTCTCTTTTTCTGGTATTCTTGCTCTGTGTTCAGTACCATAGCTCATTGGCATTTATTGTCTGGATTATTTCTATAACATCATCATTAGTTCACTTTTTGTCTGTGAGTTCCTGAAGAGTTAAATAAGAGGAATTTGAGGCACAGTGAAGCATCCTTCTTCAGAAATCTCCAGCGGCTTTCCATGGCCTGAAGAATAACATTCAAACTCCTCAGCAAAGAATTTACAGCACCCCATGATAAGGCCTCATCGCCTCTTCTAATAGAGCTCTTCTCACATGCGTTTCACTGAGGCCACGTGGGTTCACCAAACACATTTTTGGGTTCCTGGGTCTTTGCATCTCTGCTTGGTAGAGTTCTTGACTTTTCATCCTGTTCTGAAATCTTATTCTTCAAGAGTCTTCTGAAGTGCTTCCTCCTTCTAGCCACCCCTTGCTTTCTCCCATCAAATGCTTATCTTTCAAACACTGCAAAGTATCTGTTTCCACCTTTGTCATGCCACTTAATTTTTAAAATGATTGTCACCTTGTTTAGACTGACAGGTTCGTAAGGAGTGGGACTTTTGTACATTGTGCTTTGCACATTAAAATTGCTCAGTAAATGTTTATTGAATTTACCATCTTTGGAGAAAGAGTTGACAAGGACCTATAAGCAAGACTGAAATTTAGGTAAATGGGAGGGCATTGACTAGAAAGTGAGTGTATTGAAAGAAATAGTTCTCTCTTCGTCTTTTGCCCATATAAATCCTCCTTAGGATAGAATCAGTGCTTTTTTACCCTGGGATATGCATTCAATTCACGAAATCTTTGTGTGATATACACCAGACTTATGACTTTCATGCTTCAGATGTGTACCACAAGTAACAAACACAGAATTCTCATTTGTCTTTTAAATATTTGTTGTTTTTATGTCATTTTGCTCTTCTTGGTTTAATATGTCTGCTATATAATAGAGGATTTGTCTGGTCTTTGTCCCAGGTTTCTAACATGAATCTTCTCAAACCCTTGGAATTTCCTGACAGAGAAGCCTTTGTTATTTCCGAAGCTCCTGGATGGCTCCTGAGTTTATGCTAGTGAGGTGACTCATGGGGACCCTTTGATAGATTGGGACAGGGGCTGGTCACCAGAAAGACCAACCATGTGATGAGATGGTTGAAACTTTGAGCCAGTCTGACTTCCAGGAAGGACAAGGTGTGGAGATTGAGTTCAGTCATGTTGCCAATGATTTGATCAAGAATACCTGCATAATGGAACCTCAGTGAAAGTTGAACACCAAAGCTTAGTGGTGCTTCCTGGTTGGTGAACACATTGATGTGCTGAGCAGGTGCCATGACTTGATTTGATGGGAAGCTTACATGGAAGTTATACGCCAGGGACCCTCCCAGGTTTCCCCCCTGTGTCTTTTCATTCGGCTGATCCCGAGTGTATCCTATACAATGAAACTGTAATCCTAAGTGTTACACTTTCCTGGGTTCTGAGTTGTTCCAGGGAATTATTGAACCTAAGAGGATTATAGGAATCACCACATTTGTAGCTAGTTGTTCAGAAGTGTGGGTGACCTGGGAACCCCCAAAGTACAGCTGGAATCTGAAGCAAGAGATGATTTGTAAAGGATTGTGAGAGATGGGAAAGTTCTTCTTCAACGTTTATATCTTAGACTACATCATAAGGAATTACGTTCTCTTGCTCTATGGCCGTTATCCACTCAGCATAAACATATAGCCATATATATTTATTCTCTAAATCAGCTTCATCTTAAATCAGCTGCCTTGACTCTCTCAGGTATGTCTGGACAGAACCCGGCAAGCTCCAAGCCCTGGCGCATGCCATTCCTTGTTTGGAAACCCTCCCGACCTTCTCCTGAGTAGCTTCCTCTTCTTCTGTGTCTTCTCTCCCCTTAACTATTCAGGAAATTTTCAAGTTTTTAGCCAATGTAGTCAAGTATAGAATGTGAGGTCCCATTCCGGCCAGTGGAAACTGGACACAGCAGTAGGGCAATTGCTTTAGGTTATAAAAATTGTAAATGTCCCTGTCTCCTTTGTTCAGGTGTGTTCTTGTGGCAAGACTGCTGGCGAGTTGCACCTTCCTACAGGAAGTGACATGGCCTTGCTGAGCCATCCATTGTCTTGGTGTAGATTCTTCCCGACGTTATAAACACATGTCCAACAAGGATGGAGCCCCGAACTTACGGAGTCTGCACTAACTAGATGCTCAGTGCCAGAAATGACTTTCCTACACCAATTTTGATTGAAACAGAAAAATATCACAGAATGAAAACGATTTTAGTAAATAGCAATAATTCAGTCATTTTTGGTCAAACTTCCTTGGTGTGATCTAAACCAAACTGAGGTCTGCTTCAAAAACGGTTTTGCCAGATAAGAGAACTTGCTCAATATTAATGTTTAAAGTATCAATTTCTATGCATTTTTTCCTTTTTCATAGTGTTCAGGAATTTATTTCATTAGTCAAGGTTGCTTAATCCTCAGAATTACGTTTCTGTTTTGCAAAGTAGCAACTGGTTGCTTTCTACTCTCAGTTTCCCTTCCCCCATGCAGCCTGTAAACAACCTGCCATATTGTTGCAGAAAGGCAAATGGTGATAAAAACGGAGACAAGGCTTCTGTCATTTTTGCCAAGTGGTGAGGGAAGAACTCAGCGATCCCACAATTCTGCTCAAACTAAGTGTATCTGAGAACTATTCAAATGTTGACAGGAGAGCATCCAACCTCTCTGTTCCCCATTTCTCTCTGGATATTACATTTTGTCATTTGTCATCAGAATTGGCCTGTTCCTTTATCTCTGTGGTAAAGCTCGATGTCATCTGATTTTACACTGTCTCTGTGACAGTTGTGCTGCTTCTACTTCTATCTGGCAATTTCTAAATTTCCTTTCATTTTATTATCCTGCTTTTTATTTTAATTTTGTTTTTATAGTACCTGTGTACTGTCGTGACCTTCCAATGGTCTTACCTTCAACACGGCAAGGATGTCACACAATCACGTGCAAATAACAGTACATGAGGCCAACAAACATATGAAAAAGTGCTCATCATCATTGGTCATTAGAGAGATGCAAATCAAAACCACATTGAGATACCATCTCACACCAGTTAGAATGGCGATCATTAAAAAATCTGGAGACAGCAGATGCTGGAGAGGATGTGGAGAAATAGGAACACTCTTACACTGTTGGTGGGAGTGTAAATTAGTTCAACCATTGTGGAAGACAGTGTGGCGATTCCTCAGGGACCTAGAAATAGAAATTCCATTTGACCCAGCAATCCCATTACTGGGTATCTATCCAAAAGACTATAATCGTTCTATAAGGACACATGCACACGAATGTTCATTGCAGCACTGTTTACAATAGCAAATACCTGGAACCAACCCAAATGCCCATCGATGATAGACTGGACTGGGAAAATGTGGCACATATACACCATGGAATATTATGCAGCAATCAAAAATGATGAGTTTGTGTCCTTTGGAAGGACATGGATGAATCTGGAGAACATCATTCTCAGCAAACTGACACAAGAACAGAAAAAGAAATACCGCATATACTCACTCATAGGTGGGTGAGAAAAATGAGAACACATGGACACAGAGAGGCGGTATACTGTATACTGGGGACTGTTGGGGGAAATGGGGGAGGGACAGCGGGGGGGCTGGGGGGGATAGCCTGGGGATGAATGCCAAGTGTGGGTGAAGGGGAGGAAGGCGGCAAAACACACTGCCATGTGTGTACCTATGCAACTATCTTGCACGTTCTGCACATGTACCCCAAAACCTATAATGCAATAAAAATTAAAAAAAAAAAAAAAGTGTGCTTTCTTAGCTCATTTCCCTAGCATGACTTTTTTTGAGACGTCAGAAGCAAGATTATGAGAAACGAATTGCATATTTATTTTGCCCTAAGGGTTCTTAACCCAATGTCCTTTTTTATTATTATTATTATTTTATTACCCAAGGGAACATAATTTTACTTAGTTTATTTTCTTAAAGCCCGTACTTTGCTCATCAATTAATGTTTGTTGAATTTACTCCACTGAATGAGTAGTTGTATTCTTTTGAAGTAATGTGTCAAACCTTTTTACCCAAAGATTAAAAAAAAATAAAATAAATCTTACCAGATGTAAGATCTTACTTGAAAGATCTTATTTCTTTGCAGAGGATGACTTATTTTTTCAGTGAATGTGGTTTTTTTTTTTTTTCTTTTTCTAGAAAACATAATAAGTTAACAGTAAGGGGTCAAGTTTCACTTGAGAATTGCTCATGCAAGTAACATGAATGAATTTTGGTTTGAGGGTATGCTTTCTTTATGGTTGAATAGATTGTTCCAGTTACTGAAGAGCATTCATATGCCATTTAGTGTAGCAAGAGAATGCATAAACCCTGTTCATCACATGTTTTTATATTATAATTCTGTTTATTGTAAGAAATGGATTTGCAAACAGTCACTAATTTTACAGGTTTAAACTCAAAGCAGTCACTGGTTTATTAAAATAAATTTGCAGAGCTAATATTCTTGGCTGCTTTCCTACATATGGTTTTGTTCTAGTTCTCTTAGCTGTATTCCTTTGTTCACATTCCATACAGGAAATATACTGTTTTCTCCCCTTCTGTGTATTCTTGTGAAGAGGGCATAAATGTCAACAGTGATGGAATCCCCTCTAATTACTTGCCGAGACAAAAAACCCATAAATAATTCTGTTTGTCAAGTCAAAGGACTGCTGTATAAAACTTTTGTAGTAAGTTAATTTTTTTTCTGATTATAAAAGTAATACATGTCATCACAGGAAATTTAGAAATATAGCAAAGCACACCAAAGTACATAATTCCATGAGAATATCTGATCACTTCCCACGAGTTTCCTTCCAGTTCTCTCTTTGCACGGCTTTCCTTAATATGCACGTAGATAAGTAGTTGCTTTCACGACAGAGTTGAGATCATATTTATAACTACCTTTTCATTGATTTTTGCTTTAATTTCACTTTGTCCTCAGCAGACAGAAAGAAGATTAGGACAGAGTTACTTCAGCAATCATTATCCTCCTTTACCTAAAACTATACACATAACTGCAGTAAGAGAGAAGGTAATATAATTCATAGTTTATTTGCCATTTCTCTCTGCTCTTTCTGTGTTTGCTTTCTACTTTGTACTTTCTCTTCAATGATCAGATATTACCCAAAGTATTATCTAATCAGAATAAAATCTTCAAAAATAAAGTTCGTATCAGCTTTCAGTGTGACTTTTAGTCAAAACTGTTCAAATTGCTGGAAGGGCTAAATATCTCACAGAATAAAACCCAACTGGTACAATTATCTTCTGCAGCTGCATTAACCTGAATCCATCTGTAGTTTTTGTGTGTGTCTGAAAACATTGGCTACATTGCTTTCCCTATGTCTAAATCATGTTTAAACATTGATTAAAATTGCTAGTGTATCAGCCACAACCAGGTATCAAAGTCTCTGTGTGTATACTGTTTAAGATTAGATATCTTTCAAAGAAAACCAGAATGTGTGGTTTCTGACCTTAGGATGCTTACTTCTAATCAGGACAGGAAGAGAGAAGGAAGGCATTAACACCCATGGCTTACTGCTACTTGGGACACTGGTAGGTACTCTATACGCTAAATCAACAGTCCCCAACCTGCTGGGCACCAGGGACTAGTTTCGTTAAAGACTATTTTCTATGGATATGATGGTGGCGGGAGATGGTTCTGGGATGAAACTGTTCCACCTCAGATCATCGGGCATTAGTTAGATTTGCACGAGGAGCATGCAACCTAGATCCCTTGCATGCACAGTTCACAATAGGATTCGTGCTCCTATGAGAGTCTAATGCGGCTGCTGAGCTGGCAGGAGGTGGACTCAGGCGGTCATGCTCCCTTGCCTGCCACTCACCTCCTTCTGTGTGTTAGGGTTACTAACAGGCCATGGACCAGGACTGGTCAGTGGCCCGGGGAGTTGGGGTCCCCTATGCTGAATCCTTACAGAAATTCTGCAAAGCTAAGTCTCCTTCCTATATCTACTAAATCCTGTCAGTGCTGTCTCTCAATAATTGCATTGCACTGCATGCATATTGATAATAAAAATATTTATTTATGTGAACCTAACAAACAATATTCAGGAAAATAGTCCAGGAATGGCCCTGCATGCATTAGGTATTTGTCCTAATGCTCTCCCTCCCCTTACTCCCCAACCCCCTGACAGGCTCCAGTGTGTGATGCTCCCCTCCTGTGTCCTTGTGTTCTCATTGTTCAACTCCCACTTATGAGTGAGAACACACAGTGTTTTTCTGTTCCTGTATTAGTTTGCTGAGAACAATGGCTTCCAGCTCCATCAGTGTCCCTGCAAAGGACATGAACTCATTCTTTTTTATGGCTGTATAGTATTCCATGGTATACATGTGCCACATTTTCTTTGTCCAGTCTATCATGGATTGGTGGGCATTTGGGTTGGTTCTAAGTCTTTGCTATTGTAAATAGTCCTGCAATAAATGGATGTGAGCCAAAGCACATTTTCAATTCCCTTAATGTACCCTAGCTTCTTTCATCTTTCAGCCTTTATTCAGACTGTTCCAAGGAAGACAGCCTCAAATGCCTTCAAAATATTGAATAAAGCAGGTTGGGATTTTGCATAGCCATGTTCTTCTCTTCCAAAGATCAATCCATATCCAGATTTTTCTGGAAACTTGTAGCCCTATCAATCTTTTGTTTTCCTGCTGTTGATAGTCACGTGGCCGTGGTGTGTAATCAGTTGGTGTCCTAATTCTTTTTGAGATAAATAACAGAATATATACAGTTATAAAAGGCAATGTCTTTCAGTCTGAAGGTCCATAGTACAGGCAATATGTAACTGAGAGCTTGAGTGTTATTCAAATGTAGCCATTTTTTTTCCAGATCTTTCAAGTACTTAAAGACAAGCTGGAATTACATGGTCTTAATGTAAATTTTGATTTTTAAATATGAGCCAACTCTGTGGCCACATAAGACATCTCTGTTGGTGAAATCCAAGTCCAACTCAGTAGCTGCCCGTTTGCAGTATTTGTAATACTCCTTTGGCCTGAAATTTTTTTTTTCTTCTTACTTCATTCACTTCACACCAACTGTTGATTTTTGCTTTTTGTTTGTCTAACTTCTCCATTTTTTAGGTCATGCTTTAAATATCATTTTCTCCCAGGAGCCTTCCCAGATCTGGGTTAATTCCTTCACCCCTGCGCTCTAGCAGTGGCCTGCTCTATCTCTCTCAGCATGTGACTAACACCTCATTATGCTTGGAAGTCTGGTGAGAACTGGGGTCATTTCTGTCTTAATGATTTATTATTTCTTCAGCAAGTGTTTCAGTGGGCACCTGCTATGTGCTGGTACTACCCTAGACACTAGGGAATCAGCAATTAACAAGATAGAAAAACTCCCTACCTTCATGAGCTGAGGAGAAAGATAATAAACAGGAGAAGGAAATAAAATATACAGTGTATATATAATATAGTGACTCTCTAAATCTCTCTTAGGCAAACCGCAATCACTTACTTTATGCTAGGTCCTTTATCTGTATGCTACCCTATCAGTCAGGACAGGCTTAAGTGCTTCACAATCTTTCTCTTTTTCATTATTGCATCCTTAAGGAGTCTTTCTAGGCTTTTTTTTTCCTTGAAACCCTTGTCAACTCCCCCTTCCCCTCCATGACATTTTAACACCATAAGTATTCCTCACATTGGTTTATGTACTGTGGTCTTTTGGAGAGCCACAGACCATTATGTATTTTTTCACAACTCAAGAACAAGTTTTTGTTCCTTTGGGGGCAATATTGCCCCTGTTGAGGATGCGTAGGTTATAGGATGATGCTGTTGTGATTATTCCCAATGTTGGTGGTAAAGAGCAATGAAGGTAAGCGACAGGACCATCAGAGGTTAGCTGCGTGCTCTGGGACCCAGGGTGACAGTCACCATCTGTCACGTTGCTAGTCTCCAGACAGAGAGAAAGAGAGCATGGCAAGTCACAAATAACTGTTCAGAGCCTCTAAAACTTCTGCTCGGCAGTCACACATGCTGCTTTTGTTCACATTTCATGAGCAAACCAAATGACAGGCCCACACTTTATTTTTTGCTGGGGAGAGGTGGGATGGAAAGTACAATCTTAACAAACGGCTGCAAGGAAAATAGTTACCAGAATACTTATAAAGAGCCCTAGAGACTATCAGAGTTGTCCTCCCAAATATCCTGTGAGGTGGGGAGGGAGAGTCAACCAATACTTAGAAAATCAAAGTAATTTGTCCAAAAGCCTGCAGAGACCAAACTAGGATGCAGGTAACTGTCTGGGTCTGTTGATCTTATTCTTTGCCTCTGAGTTCAGCCTTGCCCGAAGGTGATGCACTTGGTTCAGACTCCCCAAGAGGTCTTCAGGTCCCTTCCTCTAGAGCCAAGCAAGCTACAAGTTCCCTGTGATAAGCCTTGGGGGAAGAAAGGGGGTTAATCCAAAGGAAGGCATTTTTCCCTTGTCAGAGATTTGGGCAATGGAATTTCTTGTTCTGTTTTAGCAAGACAACACAGCAGAGGAGAAAATTCTGGATTTCCTTGTGCCAGAGCCTAGCTGGCTTCATTTCTGGAAGGCTTGGTGATGATTCTGCTGTCCATGATCTTCTCTCCAGCAAGTCTACATATGGGGCTTGCTCAGTATTCATTTGGAAGGAATGTTTGTTAGAATGATTATTTGCTGGGAGCTGATGGAGCTGGGCGTAACATAGTTTGGGGCATGTTGAGGTTTTTGGGAACCTAAACAGTAACGTGGTGTAATCCTACATTTGGACCAATAAGAAAATAGTGACTCAGCATCCCACAATGGCCAGTGACAGAGAAATCAATCCCCAGGCTCTTGATGTGTTTCTCTTTTTTCTGTGCATCCAAAAGGGAGATCCTGCTATGGATGCCCTTTGCTTCCTTGCCAAGTACCCTCATCCTCAGGCCCCCTTGCTAATTTCTTCTTCTCAAAAGAGAAATGCATTGTGGTTTCTAGAGGAGAGTCCAGGTCTGATCTTTTCCAAACTTGGCAGAAGCTCCTGGCAAGTTTTCTCTTGGACTGTCTGGTTTAGTTCCGTGGGCTGTTCTGGGACAAAACAGCTGGAGAGCAACTGGTCTCTCTCAGGAGCTGGGAAAATGCCATGGGAATTCTCTGCAACTCGTGGTCTACGTTGGGTTTTCAGTAGCAAAACTGTCATTGCCCCTGGAGACTCTCAGTACCCAGAGAGCTTGCCTTTGAGCCCTCTGAATACACTATGAGAATTCTGCAGCCACCTGATGTGGCTTCTGTGGCTGTCCCCACCTCATCAAGCCGGGACCATACTTATTCTATAGCTTTTATTTTCCTATGTCCAGCACAATCTGTGTATCTCAAATATTTATCAATTCAAATTGCACTCGATTTAACAGAATTGAACAGCAGATGAAAAAGAGAAAGCTCTGAGAATTTCAGTACCTTGTTCAAAGTCACACAGTGAGTAAGAAGTTGAGTTCAGAATGTGAATCCAATCTGTCTGACACTACTGCATTATGCTACCTCCATGATCCAGGTTGAGTTAAACAATGTAGTTAATATGAAGAGTCCTGTGGTAAACTGGGTGATAGGGAAAGCTCCTGTCGGTCTCATCCACACATTGGAACTGTTTGGAACAGTGCAGAAGGCAATGAGACTAGCCTGCCTGTTCCTAAGTTAGCCTAAATTCTTCATAGACTCTTGTCGTGAAGTAGTGAGAAGGGCCACACACAGGAGCAGGGGGCGGTCACCTCTGCGGTCTTTGCCTAGTGAACTTGCGTATGGTGATTTGCCCAATCTGCTTTGTGGGCAGCCTCTAGTGCCCTTTTCTCAGGGTTTATTTGTGCACAGAACATGTCTCATCTGAGGAACTGAGCATATTAGGAAAGAGCGCTCAGCTCAGCTTGCTTCAGCCCAAAGCCTGACGGTAGCTGAACTCACAGGAGATTCCCCAAGTTCCAGTTTAAATAAAAAATGAAATAGCAGAAATCTTCCAACCCCCCAAAAATAAGTAAAGAATGTACCCTCATTCAATTCTTTGTTTTCATTAGAGATTTGGATGAAGATAAGGTAGAAATGATGCCACAGCCTGTTTTTATAAGATTTAGAGCCAAAATATAGCCACTGAATTTGGTGTACCTTCTAGAACGGCACTGGATATTTATAAGCTACACTGTAACCCTGCGTCTCATTTCAGAAAACCTGTTCCTGGGCTTGAACTACCTCAAAAGATTCCTACAACTGTGGATGCTCTCGTTGCAGCTCAGAAGCCTAATGTGCCTTATTCTAGGCACACATTTTTTTTTCTTCCCAAAGAGTCCCAAAACAACCCTAGTAGTTCAAAGGCATTAACCAAAGGTCATTTTTTTTAAAGAAATGGGATTAATATTGTCACACTCTTTCCATTTGCATTATGGAAGGATTAACTTTGAATATTTATGTGAAGCCAAATTGCACATATTTCCCCCCTTCAAGTACAGGTTTCCTTAGAAAAGAAGACAGGTATATTAATATCCTGTCTGGCAGTGACTGGAAAAGCAGGAATTCACATAAGATAAAACACATTTATGGCCCTCACTTCTCCATTAGGTTATTTTATCATGTCACGGATGGTATACAGCCGACTTTAACTCTGGTTTAGTTTTGTGAGCTGTTCGGGGATATCACAGCTGGACAGTAACCAATCTCTTTCAAGGACTGGGAAAATGCTATGTGAATTCTCTGCAACTCATGGCCACTATGGGTTTTGAGCAGCAAAATTGCCCTGGGCCTGGGAGAGTCTCAGTGCCCGGAGTACTTGCCCTCAAGCCCTCTGAATACACTGTGGGAATTCTGAGGGCACCTGACATGGTGTATGGACACCGATACACTGACTGGTATTCACCAAGACTCCGGCCAGGGTGCTTTGTTCTTTTGGCTGTGACCATTTGTCATGATGAAATCAGGCAGCGTGTCCTGGCTACATCTGCTTGAAGGCACACAATAAGAAAACAAAACAATAGAAGATTTTTTTTTTTTTTTTTTTTTTGCGACGGAGTTTCGCTCTTGTTACCCAGGCTGGAGTGCAATGGCGCGATCTCGGCTCACCGCAACCTCCGCCTACTGGGTTCAAGCAATTCTCCTGCCTCAGCCTCCTGAGTAGCTGGGATTACAGGCACGTGCCACCATGCCCAGCTAATTTTTTGTATTTTTAGTAGAGACTGGGTTTCACCATGTTGACCAGGATGGTCTCGATCTCTTGACCTTGTGATCCACCTGCCTCGGCCTCCCAAAGTGCTGGGATTACAGGCTTGAGCCACCGTGCCCGGCCGAAAATAAATGTTTTAAAAATACAGAAGTCAGGCAATATGTGGTGTGAAGTGACCAATCCTACTTTCCAAAGATTTAGGTAGTAAATCTCCTCACAGATCGATACTCTCTGGGTTTTGAAGATAATGACAGCATCCCAGGCACTCGTGTGCTGAAATGGACAGTGTGATCATCTCTTGTCTCCTGCATCCAGAGGGAAAGTTCTTAAAGAGATTCTAATAGTCAAAAGTCCATGGAGCAACAGACACAACTTCCAGTTAGGATTTCTGGTTGGAATCCAGTCGCTTAGTGTTGACGAGAGAGTTAATACTGACCTTCCCAGTAGCTGCCTGACGGTGGAATCCAATGAAACACATCCAGGAATAGTTCAGTATGCACTATAGTAAAGTATTCACAGAGATTTTTTTTTTCTTCTCATATACCCTTTTTTTCCCCTAAAGCAGAGCTGATTTTAATTGGAATTCTAATACAATTCCATGATAGTATATAAAGGTGACACATGGAAATAGAGGAACTTGCATGTGAGGACGATCTGGCTGCAACAATCTGTCACCCCATTGATTGTGCATCCCTTCAGAAGGGACGCACAGGGGGCAGCGAGGGAGCTGATTCAGCTGCTCTGGCTACTTAAGTGAATCTCCCTTCCTCCTTCACTGCTCCGTGAGCGTCCCTCCTGAGGGTCACGCTCAGTCAAAGGGGAGGACCACTTCCCAGAGTCTTGGCTCTGGGCAAGGGTAAACAAGAGGTTGCCCTCCCCTGCTAGAACCCCCAAAGAAGCTCTCAAGGAAATGCAGAACCACAAGATAAGCGTCCTCTCCATTTTTTTTTGTCAGTGGATAGCAGCAAATTTTCTCTCTTAGCCTTCTCCTTAATCCTTTGTTTAGAAAGCTGTTTCCCTGCTGCTGCTTTTTTGTCTTCTTTTTCCTTAAGATTAAGATCAAAGGCACAGTTCAGGTCACTTATCCTCACTCAACCGAGCTACTATTTTGATTAGAGCATGAATATTCATTAGGTTCTACCAATATGCGATGGCTCATTAATTGTATTACCCTGAGGACTCCTGTCACCTTGTGTACTTCACATTAATTCAGACTTTTAAATTTTGTTCATCTCATCTCTTCAGATAGACAATTGGGTTTCTTCCAACTATCTCTTCATCTCTGACATAAAGTACAGCTAACATTTTGCATTAGATTGAAGGAGAAGAGCAGCGACCCTGTCTCATACATGAAGAAATTCCCTGAAGTGTTTTGCATAATTTGTATGCATAGATATTCTGTGAGTGCTCATTAAAGGAATGAATGAGAGAATGAGGAAAAGTCAGCATCCAGCTTCGCATCTACTCAGCCACTCACTAGCTGTGTGGCTTTGGGTGAGGCATTTGACCTCTCCAACCTCCATTTTCTTACCTGTGAATAAGCCAATGGTTAGATGATTCCTTGTTTGCTTTCAATACTTAGATTAGATACTCTCATCCACTTACTTTAGACCTACAGCCAACAGAGCAGGGACTTAATTAATATAGGACTTGCAAATCTTTCCTAAACCAGGTGCAAAATCCCTAAAGAATGCTTAATGTGCCTTTTCTCCCCTAACTACTTCACACACTATCTTTAAACTAGGACAAAGATTTAATAGGAAAAAGTCAGAAGACTTTCAAGTTCCAGTAAGAGGAGAACTTGCCTTTTCTGAGAGGTGCTGCCTCTCAGAAGCTTAATATTTTGGGGGAGAATTAAAAAACTCTAGAAGACAATTGGATTTTTATTTCCTCCCTGCAGAAAATATCTTTATATATCATATTGTATTGAAATGATTTTTTTTTCCATTTCATCCAATATTGATAAACCACTCAAGAGCATGGACCAGGGTATCTTCAATTACTTTTATACCCCAAGTACCTAGATTAGTGTCTCATAATGGGTGCTCAATAATGTTGAGCTATAATGTTAAAATGGAGGTTCAGAAAGTCTTGAAATAACTTGCCAGGATAACTCCACTAGTGGTGGAGCAAGATTATGAAACTATTTTCTGATTCCAGATACACAGCTCTTTCTAATATGGTACCTGATTACACTGAGCCATTACCAACCTTTAATATCTGAACAAAGACTAGTTATCCGATGGTGGCACCAATTATGAGGACCACATACTGAGTCATTTTGATGGATTTGAGATGCACAAGATAGAAGCTGCAGCCGGGGTGGCTCTGAGCAGCCAGGAGTGGGTACAGAGATTCTCTGTCTCAAAGAGTTTGTTTAAATAAAGCAAGGAAGGAAGAGATGAGTTAAAATTTCCAACTGCTTCTTAAAAATATGTTTGCTAGAGTGGAGACTGAATGACCCAAAAGACAATTTGAATTTCAACCCTGGCTAAATGCTAGGCTAGGTAAATTGATGTGGAGAGATTTTCTGTTACATTTTTCTTATACTCCCTTGAAAACAATGATTTTTTTAAATCAAAAGAAGTAAGAAATATTACATAATTCAGTTTTGAAATGGTCTGAAGCAATTTCATCTGAAGCAATAATTACTTCCAGTATTATAACTCATAAAGAAAACTTCAAAACAGGAAAATAAGCAAAACTACTGAGTATAAGAGCCAGGAATTGTGTGAATCAAGATCACTTACTTAATTTTATTATCTATTTATTTTTATTAATTAATTATTTTAACTTTAAGTTCTGGGGTACAAGATTGGGGTAAACTCTTGCAGGATTGTTACATAGATGTACACATACCATGGTGGTTTACTGCCTCCATCCCCCCGTCACCTACATTAGGTATTTCTCCTAATGTTATCCCTCCCCAATCTCCCCAGCCCCTGCTATCCCTCCCCTAGCCCCCAGCCCCAATAGCTGCCAATGTGTGATGTTCCCCTCCCTGTGTCCATGTGTTCTCATTGTTCAACACCCACTTGTGAGTGAGAACATGTGGTGTTTGGTTTTCTGTTCTTGTGTCAGTTTGCTGAGAATGATGGTTTCCAGCTTCATTCATGCCCCTGTAAAGGACATTAACTCATCCTTTATTATGGCTGCATAGTATTCCATGGTGTATATGTGCTACATTTCCTTTATCCAGTCTATCAATAATGGGCATTTGGGTTGGTTCCAAGTCTTTGCTATTGTAAATAGTGCCACAATGAACATACGTGTGCATGTGTCTTTATAATACAATGATTTATAATCCTTTGGATATATACCCAGTAATGGGATTACTGGGTCAAATGGTATTTCTATTTCTAGGTCCTTAAGGAATTGCCACACTGTCTTCCACAATGGTTGAACTAACTTACACTCCCACCAACAGTGGAAGAGTGTTCCTATTTCTCCACATCCTCTCCAGCATCTGTTGTCTCCAGATTTTTTAATGATTGCCATTCTAACTGGTGTGAGATGGTATCTCAATGTGGTTTTGATTTGCATTTCTCTAATGACCAGTGATGATGAGCATTTTTTCATATGTTTCTTGGCCTCATAAATGTCTTCTTTTGAAAATTGTCTGTTCATATAATTTGCCCAGTTTTGAATGGGTTTGTTTGTTTCTTGTAAATCTGTTTTAGTTCTTTGTAGATTCTGGATATTAGCCCTTTGTTAGATGGGTAAACTGCAAAATTTTTTTCCCATTCTGTTGGTTGCTGGTTCACTCTAATGATTGTTTCTTTTGCTGTACAGAAGCTCTGGAGTTTAATTTGATCCCATTTGTCTATTTTGGCTTTTGTTGCCAATGCTTTTGTTGTTTTAGTCATGAGGTCCTTGCCTATGCCTATGTCCTGAATGGTTTTGCCTAGGTTTTCTTCTAGGGCTTTTATGGTGTTAGGTTTTATGTTTAAATCCTTAATCCATTTGGAGTTAATTTTAGTGTAAGGTGTCAGGAAGGGGTCCAGTTTCTGCTTTCTGTGCATGGATAGCCAGTTTTCCCAACACCATTTATTAAACAGGGAATCTTTTCCCCATTGCTTGTTTTTGTCAGGTTTGTCAAAGATCAGATGGTTGTAAATGTGTGGGGTTGCCTCCAAGGCCTCTGTTCTGTTCCATTGGTCTATATCTCTGTTTTGGTACCAGTACCATGCTGTTTTGATTGCTGTAGACTTGTAGTATAGTTTGAAGTCAGGTAGCGTGATGTCTCCAGCTTTGTTCTTTTTGCTTTGGATTGTCTTGGCTATGAGGGCTCTATGTTGGTTCCACATGAGGTTTAAGGTGGTTTTTTTTTTTCAGTTCTGTGAAGAGGGTCATAGGTAGCTTGATGGGGATAGTGTGGAATCTATAAATTACTTTGGGCAATATGGACATGTTCACAATATTGATTCTTCTTAACCACGAGCATGGAATGTTTTTCCATCTGTTTCTGTCCTCTCGTATTTCATTGAGCAGTGATTTGTAGTTCTCCTTGAAGAGGTCCTTTACATCCTTTGTTAGTTGTATTCCTAGGTATTTTATTCTCTTTGTAGCAATTGTGAATGGCAGTTCGTTCTTGATTGGGCTCTCTTTAAGTCTGTTATTAGTGTATAGGAATGCTTGTGATTTCTGCACATTGATTTTGTATCCTGGGACTTTGCTGAAGTTGCTTATCAGTTTCAGGAGATTTGGGGCTGAGATGATGGGGTCTTCTAAATATATAATCATGTTGTCTGCAAATAGAGAGAGTTTGACTTCCTCCTTTCCTAATTGAATACTCTTTATTTCTTTTTCTTGCCTGATTGCTCTGGCTAGAACTTTCAATACTATATTAAATAAAAGTGGTGAGAGAGGGCAATCTTGTCTAGTGCCAGATTTCAAAGGGAATGCTTCCAGTTTTTGCCCATTCAGTATGATATTGGCTGTGGGATTATTGTAAATAGCTTTTATTATTTTAAGATACATTCTGTCAATACCTAGTTTATTGAGAGTTTTTAGCATAAAGCACTGTTGAATTTTGTCAAAGGCCTTGTCTGGATCAATTGAGATAATCATGTGGTTTTTGTCTTTGGTTCTGTTTATGTGGTAGATTACATTTATAGACTTACATATGTTGAACCAGCCTTGCATCCCTGGAATGAAGCCTACTTGATTGTGATGGATAAGCTTTTTGATGTGATGTTGCAATTTGCCAGTATTTTATTGAAGATTTTTGTATCTATGTTCATCATGGATATTGGTCTGAAGTTTTCTTTTTTTTGTTGAGTCTCTGCTGGGTTTTGGTGTCAGGATGATGTTGGTCTCATAAAATGATTTGGGAAGGATTCCCTCTTTTTGGATTGTTCGGAATAGTTTCAGAAGAAGTGGTACCAGCTCCTTTCTATATGTCTGGTAGAATTAAGCTGTGTACCCATCTGGACCTGGACTTTTTTTGGTTGGTAGGCTATTAATTGCTGTCTCAACTTCAGCCCTTGTTGCTGGTCTATTCAGGATCTTGACTTCTTCCTGGTTTAGGCTTGGGAGGGTGGAAGTGTCCCAGAATGTATCCATTTCTTCCAGGTTTACTTGTTTTTGTGCAAAGAGTTGTTTGTAGTAATTGTTGATGGTAGTTTGTATTTCTATGGAATTGGTGTGATACCCCCTTTATTGTTTTTATTGCATCTATTTGATTCTTCTCTCTTTTCTTTTTTTATTAATCTGGCTAGAAGTCTATTTTGTTGATCTTTTCAAAATCTAGCTCCTGGATTTCTTGATTTTTTGAAGGGTTTTATTTTTGTCTCTATCTCCTTCAGTTCTGCTCTGATCTTAGTTATTTCTTTTCTTCTGCTAGCTTTTGAGTTTTTTTGATCTTGCTCCTCTGGTTCTTTCAATTTTGATGATAGGGTGTCAATTTTAGATCTTTTCTTGCTTCTCATGTGGGCATTTATTGCTATAAATTTCCCTCTAAACACTGCTTAAAATGTGTCCCAGAGATTCTGGTATGTTGTGTCTTCATTCTTTTTGATTTTGAAGAACATCTTTATTTCTGCCTTCATTTCGTTGTTTATCCAGTCAACATTCAAGAGCCGGTTGTTTAGTTTCCATGAAGTTGTGAGATTCTAAGTTAGTTTCTTAATCCTGAGTTCTAATTTGATTGCATTGTGGTCTGAGAGTCTGTTTGTTATGATTTCCATTCTTTTGCATTTCCCAAGGAGTGATTTACTTCCAATTATGTGGTCAATTTTAGAGTAGGTGTGATGTGGTACTGAGAAGAATGTATATTCTGTGGATTTGGGGTGGAGAGTTTTGTAAATGTCTGTTAGGTTTTCTTGGTCCATATCTGAGTTCACGTCCTGGATATCCTTGTTAATTTTCTGTCTTGTTGATCTGTCTAATATTGACAGTGGAGTGTTAAAGTCTCCCATTATTATTGTGTGGGAGTCTAAGTCTCTTTGTAGGTCATTAAGAACTTGCTTTATGCATCTGGGTGCTACTGTGTTGGGTGCATATATATTCAGGATAGTTAGCTTTTCTTGTTGCATTGATTCTTTTACCATTATGTAATGCCCTTTGTCTCTTTTGAACTTTGTTGGTTTAAAGTCTATTTTATCAGAGACTAGTATTTCAACTGCTGCTTTTTTTGCTCTCCATTTGCTTGGTAAATCTTCTTCCATCCCTTTATTTTGAGCCTATGTGTGTCCTTGCACAGGAGATGGATATCCAGGATACAGCACACCGATGGGTTTTGACTTTGTATCCATTTTGCCAGTCTGTGTCTTTTGATTGGGGCATTTAACCCATTTTCATTTATAGTTAATATTGTTATGTGTGAATTTGATCCTGCCATTTTGATGCTAGCTGGTTGTTTTACTCATTAGTTGATGCAGTTCCTTCATTGTGTTGATGCTGTTTACCATTTGGTATATTTTTGGAGTGGCTGGTACTTGTTGTTCTTTTCTGTGTTTAGTGCTTCTTTCAGGAGCTCTTGTATGGCAGGCCTGGTGGTGATGAAATCTCTCAGCAATTGCTTGTCTGTAAAGGATTTTATTTCTCCTTTGCTTATGAAGCTTAGTTTGGCTGGATATAAAATTCTAGGTTGAAAGTTCTTTTCTTTAAGGATGTTGAATATTGGCCCCCATTCTCTTCTAGCTTGTAGGGTTTCTGCTGAGAGATATGCTGTGAGTCTGATGGGCTTCCGTTTATGGGTAACCTGACCTTTCTCTCTGGCTGTCCTTAGCATTTTTCCTTCATTTCAACCCTGGTGAATCTGATAATTATGTGCCTTGGGGTTGCTCTTCTTGAGGAATATCTTTGTGGTGTTCTCTGTATTTCCTGGACTTGAATATTGGCCTGCCCATTTAGGATGGGGAAGTTCTCCTGGATAATATCCTGAAGAGTGTTTTTCAGCTTAGATTCATTCTCTCCATCACATTTAGGTACACCTATTAAATGTCAATTAGGTCTTTTCACATAATCCCATATTTCTTGTAGCTTTGTTTATTTTTCACTTTTTTTTCTCTGATCTTGCCTTCTTGTTTTATTTCATTGAGTTGATCTTCAATCCTGATATACATTTTTCTGTTTTGTCAATTTGGCTGTTGAAACTTGTGAATGCTTCATGAAGTTCTCGTGTTGTGTTTTTCAGCTCCATCAAGTCATTTATATTCTTCTCTAAGCTGTTTATTCTAGTTAGCATTTTATCAAACCTTTTCTCAAGGGTCTTAGTTTCTTTGCATTGGGTTAGAACATGTTCTATTAGCTCAGAGAAGTTTGTTACTACCCACCTTCTGAAGGCTGTTTCTGTCAATTCATCAGACTCATTCTCCATCCAGCTTTATTCCCTTGCTGGTGAGGAGTTGTGATCTTTTGGAGGAGGAGCAGCATTCTGGTTTTGGATGTTTTCATCCTTTTCATGCTGATTTCCTCCCATCTTTGTTCATTTATCTACCTGTGGTCTTTGTAGTTGGTGACTTTCAGATGGGGTGTCTGAGTGGACATCCTTTTTGTTGATTATTAAGTTATTTCTTTCTGTTTTTTAGTTTTTCTTCTAACAGTCAGGTGCCTTTGCTGTAGGACTGCTGGACGTCCACTTGAGACCCTGCTTGCCTGGGGATCACCTGATGATTGCCATTCTAACTGGCATGAGATGGTATCTCAATGTGGTTTTGATTTGCATTTCTCTAATGACCAGTGATGATGAGCATTTTTTTCATATGTTTATTGGTCACATAAATGTCTTCTTTTGAAAAGTGTCTGTTCATATCCTTCTCCCACTTTTTGATTTTTTTTGTTGTTGTTGTTTGTTTAGATCTTTGTAGATTCTGGATATTAGCCCTTTGTTCAATAGGTAGCTTACAAAATTAATTTTATTTTTTGATGTCACTAATAAACCAAATTAAGTATTGCATCTTGAATTCTGAAATAAAGATGAAGCAAAACAAGTATATATATAAATACAGTGCATTTTTTTTTTTTACATTTGACTTGGTTAAAATTTAATGACAAATTTACACTATGATTTTGGTGAATATTGTTTAAAATTCTTATACATCCCTACATATTGAGAAAAACTTTTATCCAATTTATTGTATAATTTTCAAAGTAATTTTCTCTATGCTCTTTTCTATTATTTATGTAAAAACTATAGAAAAGGGTTTAGAAGGCTTTTTTCTTTGTTGTCACTTAGAGGATTTGATGAGTAGAGAGAAAACCATGTAATTCATTTCATAAACATATTTGTTAAAATTCTTTGGAAATAGAAAATATAAATCATTGAAATAACTTAAAAGGTATTAAAATTTTTGTCTTTTATATAAGGCAACAACTTTCTTTTCAGTTGCTATTTTAGTTCAGATGATACAAAATTTTTTCTTCTTTGAAGAAGAAGCAATTTAAAATACAGTGCTATTATAATTCAAGATGATTTGTCATCTTAATTCTGCTGCTCTGTTCCATTTACTACCTTTTGCCCAAATAGAGTCAGTAAGCATGTGAGCGTACAGCTGAACTTCACCGTAGAAAGTTGTAAGGAAAAGGCAAAGAGCTGAATTAGAAGAGCAAGAAAGGAAGAAAACTTTCTGCAAGTTCCGTCTTGCACTGTGGTTGCCATCTTTAGCCCACTGCATCATTGTGCTTGAAGTTCCCACATTATTCGTTCTGCAGAGTTAAGGCATAAGTAAGATCCTGACAAAAGAGCCTTTCCTTTGACCAGATAATTCCAGTTTCTGAAGTTCACATTTTAAAAATAATCTAAGAGAAATAAAAAGTTAGAAGCACAGCAGTACTCACTGAAATATTATCTCTAATAACAAAGAGAGGAAAATAATAAAAATAGCCAGCATGGGAAGAAGTATGAAATAAATGATTCATGCTCTTTATTTGTAATAGTCTAACAACAGTCACCACACCTCCGTCCTTCACAGAGGGTACTCCTCTGGCTTGGCATATTCTCACCACTTCATATTTGTCCGTCTGTTCCCGTTTGGGACTTTCTCTGATGGCCTTCAGTTAACCACCATCTTCTGGGTTTTCATCTCTTTCAACTAAACACATCTCTAGCATTGAACTTGGTAAACATGTGTATATCAGTCAATCAGTTTTTCAAAACTTTCAAATTCATTTCTATACTCATTCTCAGCCTCAAGCTGAGTGAAGCGATCCTCCCACTTCAGCCTTCCAAGTAGCTAGGACTACAGGAATGCACCGCCACACCTGACTAGTCTTTTTCTTTTTACATTTTTTGTAGAAATTGGGCCTCACTACATTGCTCAGTCTGGCCTCAAACTGCCAGTTATTCTGGTATCTTAAAACATAAAAATGGAATTAAAGGAGAAAAAATTTTTTTTTCTAAGAAACTATTTACTCTTGTAGCCACTTTAATCACTTCAGCATAAGTAAGTGATCATTGTTATAGCCAATGCTTTTAATTTGATGTGTTAATTTTGGCATTTCTAATTCAAAACATATTTGTGTTCTATGTTTCTATGGTTATTAAGATAGGATTAAAACTATGAAGAACTGGGAAAACAAAGAACTGCAGATAGGGAGAAAAAAGGAAAACCTACAACATTAGGTTTAAATCTATGTTTTAGTAGCATGCTTCATTTGTTTACTGATTCATTCAATAGTTTATTCCTCAAAAATGCTTGGAGTACGAAGATAATTATGACAGGCTCTCTATTACAGAACTCACTGTGTAGCCAGAGTCAGAAGGCAACAAATACTTGAAAAATGGCAGATGCCGGGATGAGATGGAATAAAAGGAGCATCTTTAGCACCAGATGAGTTGAAGTTCTTCAGACTGAGGAAGGCAGAGGGCTACAGCTGTCTGTGGGATGTGGCCTGTGTCACAGCATGTGGTTGTCGATAAACTTGTCAGGTCAGGGAATGGTGAGCACAGTGTGTAGAGCAGGAGACAGGGACGGAGACATGCTCTGAGGTCAGGCTACAGCCCAGTACCAATGGCACTAACTACATGTGGATACTTTAAATTGAGAAGTAGTACTGTATGTACTGTATGGATTTTAAAGATTTATGGTAGAAAGAAAAGAATGTTAACTATCACACTGATAATGTTTCATATTGATTATGTGTTAAAATGATTATATTTTAGATGTGCTAAGGAAAATACATTATTAAGTTGATTTCAGATTTTTAATTTTTAAAAAGATGGTTCCTAGAAAATTAAGTAACATGTATTGCTCACATTATATTTCCACTTTAGTGGCATTGTTTTATGGACAGTGGTAATGTACTCAAAGTGTAGGCGTTTAGAATTTGCTTTTTGTTTTTAATTCTGTAGTGCTTAAAGTTGCCAATATCATACTTTTACCTATCATGATTTAGTTTGTATCTCTCAAAAAAACATTTTTCTGTATAAACAAATAACACTATCAAATTGTTAAATATAGATAATTCTTTACCATTGGCTGTCATTCAGTCTATATTAAAAATGTCTCAGTGGTCCCCAAAATGTCTTTATAGTTGCAAAATCAGGATCCAGTCCAGGGCCACTATCATATATGTTGTTATGGTTCTTGAACGTGTTTTAACTTAGATCAGCTCCTTCCCTCTCCCTTATTTTTTGGAGGTCGCTCAGTTTATAAATAGACCAGTGCAGATGCCCATGTTTTACCTTCTGGATTTTCTGGTTTCTTTGTATTGTTTAGCTTCTTACTTTATGCTTTGTATTTCATATCAAATGTAAATTAGACCCATAAGCCTGAATAGATTCGAGTAAAACATTTTTTTTGTTTAGTATAATATACAATAGTGGGTACTTCCTGTTTTATCACTTCAAGAGATAACACATGTAAGATTTTGCCATGATTAGTGGTGCAAACGTTGATCATTGGATTGCAGTGAGAGCAGCTTCATTCCCCCAGTACAGAGTAATAATTTTCCCTTGGCAACCAGGAACCTTTTAATTAAGAGAGTACTGTAGTTAGATCTTCACTGTGGAATAATGTAGATTGTAGAAGAGACTAAGAGAAGAAAAGAGAAAGCAGTGAGACTATCAAAGTTATTTACTATAGTTGTCTACAGAAGAGAGTGACGATGATGCTCTTACTCTGAGCATTCTGTGTACTATATTAATTTCTTAGCATGTAGTAATCCCAGCACTTTGGGCAGCCAAGGCAGGCAGACCACTTGAGGTCAGGAGTTTGAGACCAGTCTACCCAACATGGTGGAACCCTGTCTCTACCAAAATTACAAAAATTAGCCAGGCATGGTGGCACATGCCTGTAATCCTAGGTACATAGGAGGCTGAAGTTGGAGAATCACTTGAACTCAGAGGCAGAGGCTGCAGTGAGCCGAGATGTTTGCCACTGCACTCCAGACTAGACGACAGAGTGAGACTCCATCTCAAAACAAATAAAAAATAAAAATAAATAAATAAATAAATTCTCACACAGCCCTATAGGGTAGTTTTCTTATCCCCATTATCTGTCCAAAAGTGAAATTTAGAGAGACTAAATAACGAGACTATTCTCACACCAGCAGTGGCAGAATGGTGATTAAAACCCAGCTCTGTTTGACATCAAAATCCTTGTGTTGAACCACTTTCCTGCGGTGACTGCAAAACAGTTTGATTTGATGGGCTGTGAAGGTTGTGAACATTTTTCTTAATTTGGTGACCAAGTCTACTAAGCATATGGAAGGAAGTAACTCTGAAGGGTCTGTCAGATGATTAGAGTATGATTTTGTTGAATTTAGAATGTCAGTTTGATATGTCAACTGAAAATATAGGTCCGGAATTAAGCAAGAGAAAACATAGATCTGGAGTTAGTAAGACAGGTCAAAGAAGAAGTTGACTATTAACTATAGATTAGAGTCATCTGCACAGAGATGTGGCTTAGACCAGGGGAGTGTATAAAGTCACCTGGTAAAATTCTATAGCATAAAGATACCTTCACTTCATATTTGTGAGCCATTTGAGACTAGCACACCAACATCAAAAGGAAGACAAGTACACAAATTAGAAATACCATATCTGATTTTCACAGTTTGAAAAAAGTTGAAATATCACAAAGAATTCTTAGTATAATCTTTCAGTATAAGTTCTTTATGTTACTGTGCTAGGAAGTTAGAGTGTTTCTAAGGGAAGGCATTTTCCATACGGTCAGTGGGTATCACGACAGTATATCCAGATCATGTTCTGACAAGCAGAAGTTTACTTACTTATAGACTGGGACAGAATTGTTTCTATTAGGCTGGTCATAGAAAACCTAGGTTATATACTTACTACATGAGAGGCTAACCTATACTTTGAACAATTTTGAATTAAAAGATACCACAGTTGCCTCTGGAACACTCCTTAGTATAGGAGTATAGAATTCTGAAAATTTGTTTTGCTCTTTTTGAGGTTATCTACAATGGTACATGTTAGTAAAATAATTGTTTGAATATATATATATATATATATATATATATATAATAATTTTAGTTCTGGGATACATGTGCAAAATGTGCAGGTTTGTTGCATAAGTATATATGTGCCATGGTGGTTTGCCACACCCATGAACCCATCATCTGCATTAGGTATTTCTCCTAATGCTCTCCCTCCTCTAGCCTTCCACCCTGCAACAGACCCTGGTGTGTGATGTTCCCTTCCCTGTTTCCATGTGTTATCATTGTCCAACTCCCACTTATGAGTGAGAACATGCAGCATTTGGTTTTCTGCTCTTGCTTTACTTTGCTGAGAATGATGGTTTCTAGCTTCATCCATGTCCCTGTGAAGGACATAAACTCATCCTTTTTTATGGCTGCATAGTAGTCCATGGTATATATGTGCCATATTTTCTTTATCCAGTCTACCATTAATGGGCATTTGGGTTGGTTCCAAGTCTTTGCAATTGTGAACAGTGCTGCAATAAACATATATGTGCATGTGTCTTTATGGTAGAATGCTTTATAATCCTTTGGGTATATACCCAGTAATGGGATTGCTGGGTCAAATGGTATTTCTGGTTTTAGATCCTTGAGGAATCGCCACACTATCTTCCACAATGGTTGAACTAATTTACACTCCCACCAACAGTGTAAAAATGTTCCTATTTCTCTACATCCTCTCCAGCATCTGTTGTTTGCTGACTTTTTAATGATCACTGTTCTAACTGGCATGAAAGGGTATTTCATTGTGGTTTTGATTTGCATTTCTCTAATGACCAGTGATGATGAATTTTTTTTTCATATGTTTATTGGTCACATAAATGTCTTCTTTTGAGAAGTGTCTGTTCATATCCTTTGTAAAAGTGATCTTTCTGCCATCTGAAATTGTTCTTCTTCCTCTAGGGCAACATTAAGGATCCACTATTTTTCCTTTAATGGTCTTTTTTTTTTTTAATGATCATTTGTGGAATATGATAATTCATTTATTTCAATGAAGAAAGGTTTAAATAGACATTCATCAAATGGACAGATATATTTACTCCATATTTATAAAGCTATAGAAAGGTGAACTTTTTGTCCTAAGTATTTTTGATTACTTTAAATGGCAATTGCAACAGGATAAAAGACAATTTCTGGGATATGTGTCAGGTAAAATTAAGTTTAAATAGATTTTAGGAAACCCTTCAAGGTGGAAAAGTAATCAGTTTAAAAAATATATATTGAAAACTATGCATGGAAAGTGAAGAGAGACAGTGTCAGCTCTGTCTTAGAGATTCTCTTCCAGAAGTGGGTGGTCAGATTGGCTGATTATTTCCATACAACTGAGATCTCTTCCAGGCAGGAGATGGTCTTGGCTTGTCTTCTTTTCCTCAGGGTCCAGAAACCACAGGATAAACTCAGCATGAAAATGAGAATTGATTATTCTTAAAATTAGAAAATTGCAGTGAAAAGGACATTTTGGTTAGCCCAATAAAGAGACGTCTTTAACTTTAACCTTCAGAATGCTCTGAAATGCTTGCTGGTACAACCCTGTGTTTCACTGCAGCTTATTCACTAGAACAGTTCACGTATTTTTCTATATAGAGCACTACTGTAAACTTTTCAGCTTTAGCTAATATTTATGTGTCAGTGTTTATGAAAGTAAACCATCACTAAAGGAGTACCACCATGGAGTAAACTGTTGATTCGCAGGTTTGGTCATTTCAACATTCTGCCAATTAAATTCTACATTTAGACCAGCTCTTTTATTTTGTAGATGATAAAACTGGAACACTACAGAGGTAAGGGATTTATCCAAAGTCACAAACACAATTAGAGCCAGAATTAGCCTGGAATCCAGATTTCCAGATTTCTGGCCTGAAGCTCTTCCTGTTGCCTTCACATTTACATGGGGTTAGTTTTTGGATGGATTAGTTCCTTTTCTTTTTTGAGATAGAGTCTCACTCTTGTTGCCCAGGCTGGAGTACAATGGCATGAACTCGATTCACCACAACCTCCATCCACAGGTTCAAGCGATTCTCCTGCCTCAGCCTCCCAAGTAGCTGTGATTAGAGGCATGTGCCACCATACCTGGCTAATTTTGTATTTTTAGTAGAGATGGGATTTCTCCACGTTGGTCAGGCTGGTCTCAAACTTCTGACCTCAGGTGATCCACCCACCTCAGCCTCCCAAAGTTCTGGATTACAGGTGTGAGCTACTGCATTGAACCAATGGATTAGTTGTTTAGGATTTTGAGATGTGGAGATATATATATATACACACTTTCTCTCCATGTATACTTTTTCTCTATAAATATATATATATTTCTCTCTCTCTCTCTCTCTCTCTCTCTCTCTATATATATATATATATATATATATATATATATATATATGACTGGAACACTACAGAGATGTCTCAAAATATACATTTTTTTGAGACAGGGTCTCACCCTGTCACACAGGCTGGAGTGCAATGGCATGATTTTGGCTCACTGCAACCTCTGCCTTCTGATTCTCCTGCCTCAGCCTCCCAAGTAGCTTGGACCACAGGCACACACCACTACACCCTGCTAATTTTTGTAGAGACAGGGTTTTGTCATGTTTCCCAGGTGATCTTGAACTCCTGAGAGCAGGTGATCCACCCGCCTCGGACTCCCAAAGTTCTTGGATTACAGGTGTGAGCCACTGCGCCCAGCCTCATTTTGAATATTGTTAATAGCAAGATTAGATCAACTCTCTAGAATAATTTGTATTCTATCTGTCTGGATGTCTTATTTGTAGTCACTTTTGAAAAATGGTGAATTGTTTAGAGGCATTGTATTTTCCTGGAGCATTGAAGATATCTGAAAATAGCCGAATGCAGTAGAAAGAAGCCAGACCCAGAAACCTGGATTATAGTTCTGTCTTCATCACTGGCCCACAGCAATTGCTTACTGTTATAGCATCTCAGTGTTTCAGCTTATAGAATAGAGATCATAATATCTACTTAAATCTTTCCTATGGTCAGTATAAAGATAAAACAGATGAATGATGATGAAAACGGGTTAGACAGGTGGAATATACTTTATGTCTATAACAAAGCTGGAGAACTTTTAAAAAGATCATTTAAACTTATAACATGTTTGGACTGGCCACGTGATAAGCCCGCAAAGAGATATTCATATTGTTTGCTTTGGGAGTATCTTAGCAGTAGACTGACTTCTGTGTCATTGATGACTCTACAGGTGTGGCAATAAAAATAAACATCCTATCTATTTTGTCATGTAGTTCTGATGAAATACACTGTTGTGAACTTAAAGCGCAATGACTACTGCTAACGAACAGTATGCCAAATTTTATAACATCCTAAGGAAGACTGGACAGAACTAACTCACTGCCATTGCACATGCGTTCTCACTCAGCAAACAAGAACACAGTGGACTCCTGAAGCTTAAGACGTGAACGTTTTCTACCAGTTTCAAGGAACTTGTACATTATTTGCACAGCTGCTCAGTCATATCGCTTTTACAGGACACAGAAATCAAGGTCTCTCAGTAATAATAATGATAAAAATAATACCTGTAATTTCTTGGTCTCCTATTTTATGTCAGTCATTGTGCAAAGGTTTTACATATATTACTTCTAATTCTCAAAGCAACTCTATAAAAGGTGGGTATTATGATACCTATTTTACTTTATAATATCCTTATAGAAGGAAAGTAAGATATATTATAATTTGTCAGTGTCCATTTGTATCATGGCAGGTGTGCTTGCATTTCTTCTCCTGACTGTTCTCTCAGATGAGCAGATGCGAACATCAGTAATTCCAGCTAGCAGATAAATTAAGACAAATGAAGCTCAATAACTTGCTTAAATATCAATCAGACTTCGGACTGGGATTTTAATTTTATAGTTTCCCTTTAAGATACTTTTTCATTAGGTCATTGGCTTTCAAATTAATGAATTCAACAGATATGTGATGGACATGTGTCAGATTATAGGGAGAAAACAGACATAGCCTCTGCCCTAACTGGGTGGAGATGAACTAAAATCAGAGCTCTTTTAGTAGGCCTGTCTTTGGAGTTTTGGAGGGTCTCATCTTTCACTTTCCTTTCTCCCACAATATGTTTACACAGATTAACATAGGTTTAAATAATTAAAATAACTCATCATCACTGCCACTTATTGTGCATCTTGTTTTAAGTGTTGTACTTTTACTATCTTATTTCATCTTTATGGCACCCAGGGAGAAAAGATGATACTATTTTTTTTTTTTTGCCTGGGAGGAAGAAAAACATGAAGAGGATGAGTTGCAAGATAGCAAGAGGCAGAGGTCAGAGTCAAAGGCTAATCTCCATGTTCCAAAGCCAGCCATCCTGTCTCCTGCTCATAGGGCCTCTTGGGTTACAGGTATTAGCTTTTTTTAAGGAGCAACTGGTGAAGCCACCATCTCTCTTACCCTATATTTATTCTATACTTGCAGGCTATAAGGGCAAGGATAAGTGATGGGTTCAGGGAGTTCAGAGAAAGGGGAAAACTCAGGTTCTTTGCCTGCTTGAAAACATATTTATAACAAATATTATTTATTACAGGAAAGTTTTTTTTTTTTTTTTAAGCTTGGTATTAGCAGGCTAGCATTGTGGGCTTTATGAAAGAGATTGGACTTTTGAACTCTTTCCATGAAGTGATTTAGTTATGGCATTGAGAATTCAAACACCAAACTTGTCTTATGTTGCAAATTGAATATTTGGGAAGATTAAGGGAAATGTTGGGGAAATGACTTGATGAAAAGTTTCAAAGCCCTTAGCTAGGATCATTACTAGTGTTTCAATGTATTTAATACTAAGGTAAATTCTATTTTTGGAAGAGTTTAGCTATTCTATATGGTGAGATTTATTTCACATAATTTCTCTCTAATTTCTCATATTTGATCCTAAATGTCCAGCGCTCCTCCAAACACCACTCCCGATAAATGGATCATAGTTCTGCTTGCTGAGGTAGAGCTTCTTATGAGTAGAACACCCAAAATATGTAATTAATGAGTAAAAGTAAAGATAAAGAATTCTAGTTACTACGGTGTTGGCATAGTTATTACTTTTGGCAGGTGTTGGTTATTTTACCTTGTTGATTGTAGACTCAATTTCTAAAGAAGAAAAAAGTGCATTAGCAATCACATTCTGTTACCTGTACAATTCTACTTCTCTGCTTTATATCTTAAAAACCAGATGTCAGTTTTTTATTTCTAGCAAGCAGCCCAATTTCTTGACATACTGATTTAAATCACCTATTAATCAGTTTTGATTCCTGTTTTTCCACCTCAACAATAACTAAACAGATATTACTTTGTTTTAAAGTCTGTTAGAATACCAGAAGCATGTTTTATTTTTAAGTACTGAAAGAATGCAATAAAATAAAATAATTAACCATTGATAAAAATCAGGTAAAGGAATAATCTTACTCCAACTGTATCTTTATTCTGTATATTTTAAATAGATAAACTGTATATCATTTTCAGGATTATTTATCTGATATTATACTAGCCACTTAGAACTTTTTAAAAAATTTTTTGAGATAGGATCTTACTCTGTTACCTAGGCTGGAGCACAGTGGCACAATCTTGGCTCACTGTAACTTCCGTCTCCTGGGCTCAAGCCATCCTTCCATCTCAGCCTCCCAAGTAACTGAGACCACAGGCACATGCCACCATGCCTGAATGATTTTTATTGTATTTTTGGTAGAGACAGTTTTGCCATATTGCCCAACCTGGTCTCAAACTTCTGAGCTCAAGTAATCTGCGTACCTTGGCATCCCAAAGTGCTGGGATTATAGGCGTGAGCCACCGTGCCTAGCTGACTTGGAACATTTTTAATGTACCACTGTACTTTGGTCCTAAAATCATTTAAAAATTTGAATTTTATAAGTATTTTTTGTTTTATTTATCAGCTCATTAAAAATGTATGAAGTACATACTGTTTCTCAGTCTTGGGTTACATTGCTTACAGGCTTAAAATACATTGAGGTCACGCTCTAGGGAACTATGATACAAGATGACATACTTCAATGTTTACAGAGAGTTTTGTTTTTTCATCAGTTATGTACAAGGCAACATTGAACATGTCTAAGTGGCTTATGAAGGTTTAAAGATCACTTGGGTCATTGATAAATGATGGCATTCTGATTCACTGTCTTTACTGACAAAATATTCAGATGAATAATTTCCATGTTAGAAAATAACTGATACATTTTTTTTCTAAGCCATAAAATATGAAAATGGAAAATAGTTCAGGAGGAAAACCTCAAGTTAAAACCAGAAAATGCTCAGTACTTAGACTTTTTCCTTTCTTTCCTAATCTTGCCCAGTGACTTCATTTTATAAATAAACCAAACCTGGTGACCGGCTGTTCAACCTGAAATTTCCTCATATTCTTAAACTCTTAAAAGGAAGAGTTTAAGTGACTTTGACTTTCACAGAGATTTTTAAAGGCCTGAGGCCCAACCACACCCCAAATTGATTGGATTAGATTCCCTAGAGGTGGACTCCAGGCCATAGATTTTTTTTTAAGCTCCCAGTTGAATTCAATGTGTAGGTAGGGGTGAGAACTGGGGCTAGCAACTCTGAGCTCCCAACTCTTACAGCAGGTGATTTTTCACAGAATTTTGGGGGCTTCTCCTCCATATTTTACTCTTTTTCACAACTGATTCCTTTGAAGAGTAATTATTGTTTCCGGCTTAAAGTCATTATAGTTTCCGCTATTCACTTTAGGATATTACTGAATATATAGGTTTGTCATTTTTAATTGAAGAAAATCTGTTACTCTAATCTGAGTTTTTCTGTTTTCTTTTTTTTTTCTTTGCTGTTTCTACTCCAGCCCATGAATGACAACTTTGACTATTTAGAGCAACAGTAGCTATAAAACGTCTATGGAGGGAAGCTACGAGTTAGTATTTCATGCCAGCTACAAATTCCACATTAACGATATTATCTTAGGGTGAAGATATATAGAAGTCAATTTTAACTTCCTAATTAATAGCTCCATAGGTTTATAATCTCTTTTATTTCTTTAGCAATGAAAGATTATTTAAGTTTAAAGTTTAAAATTCTTCAACATTTCCATGATCTTGAAAAGTAGTTTGACATTAAGTATGTATTAAATTA
This sequence comes from Saguinus oedipus, assembly GCA_031835075.1. Classification (NCBI taxonomy): domain Eukaryota; kingdom Metazoa; phylum Chordata; class Mammalia; order Primates; family Cebidae; genus Saguinus; species Saguinus oedipus. Next base: position 19,157,166 of record CM063190.1, read on the forward strand.
TAAATTTAGGCCAGGTGTAGTGGCTCATGCCTGTAATCCCAGCACTTTGGGAGGCCGAGGCAGGTGGATCTCTTGAGGTCAGGATTTTGAGACCAGCCTGGCCAACATGGTAAAACCCATTCTCTCCGGGCATGGTGCTGTATGCCTGTAATCCCACACTAGGAAGGCTGAGGTCAGAGAATCGCTTGAACTTGGGAGGGCGAGTCTGCAGTGAGCCCCCATTGCACCACGGCACTGCAGCCTGGGCAACAGGCTGGATTCTGGATTTAATTGTAATTGTATTAACTTACACTTCCAAAAAGACAATTTGGTTCAATAGATTCACTAATAAATAACAGCAGACTTGTAACAAAATTGTATATTATGACACTTTCAACTGGAGATCCCCATTAGGCACTACTTCAGAGCCTCCTTACCCTAAACTGAAATATTAAGAAAATATAACACTGAACTGTAAAACATTTAGATACAACTTACACCATGATAAGAAACCCAGGTAGTTTGCTCGGTTTGCTTGGAGCTTACCTAACCTCTCCTGAGGTGTTTTTCTTTTTCTCTCTTCAACAGAGAGAAAAAGAGCTTTCTGATCATTTCACTGCTTGTAGTCAGCCATCTGTGATTTTCTTCTCTAATATGCTATTTTTTTCTTCTCTTTCTTAAGCAAGTTGCTTGCTTAGGGTAACAAGTCACCAACATCCATTTGTATCATCTTTTCTATCATAACATCCTCCCTCCTCAAACAACTACTCCTGCTTTGTAATTTACTCTTCAGTCTCTGTAAACATTTGAGGATGCAGGTGTGCCAGTGGTCCGACAAGATTCTGACTGAAGCAGAGAAGGCCAGGAAGGATCTTAACTAGCTGCTGTGGAACTTGGCCTTTACTTTGAAGGCCATGACACACACTAGTTGATGTTCAGGTCTAAGAGGGTCTTAAGAGACTAAGTGGCAATAGCTAAAATCCAAACAAAACTTAAGTAGATACCAAAATACCAATTTAATAACTTACGATAAGAAATAGCAGGACAATGGAGAAGCTAACAATCTTCATAGTCAGCTGATGTTTATTCCTGCATAGATTCCTGTAATCTATGCAGGAATCAAATCATAATTAGAAATTTCCTTTGGTGAGGTTAAAGCCAAAATAAAAATCATTTGCATCAATTGATGAAGGGTCTTTCTGTCACACACTATAAGAAGCATCAATGTAGGTTAGGTCATATAAATGAGTAAATTCAACCTGGAGGAAAACTGGAGAAGTCAGGCCTCTTAAGGTTTTTTCAGTCACTCTGACCCAAAGCATTATTGCCCTAATTTTGCCAGAGCACTGACTTTTCAATAAAAGTCAGAAATCTGAATTTCAAAAAAATCACCTTGTTATGGCTAAATGTGTTTCAAATTTGAGCCTCGAAATACAGAATGATAGCAAAATTATAATCCATTGTATATATATATGTATAAATTATGATCAATTGAATGAGTTGATACTGATATATAAGTAAGTAAAATCACAGGAGAGAAGGGAAAGGTTTTCCTTATAGTAGAAAGCTAACAATACATGACGGTGGAATGGTGGAAATTACCGTTTGGCAACCATGATAATAATGATTAATTCAGGCAGAAATCACTGATAAATGCTACCATTAATGTACAAAAGTTTGAGAAACAATAGGATAGTTCCATATTATCAAATTAGCTCAGCAGCAAATTTTCATTAATTACAAAGGAAAAAATAATAATTTTACAGTGAAGAAACTGGGCAGAAAATTCCTTACTTAACATAGTGATTAGATCACCAATAATAGGGCAAGTCAGCATGAGTACCTCCTGATATGATGCAGTAAAAAGGTAAGAACGTCACTCTGTTAGTCCTCAAAACGTGCATAAAGGGAACCTAAGCATAAAGAAACATCAGATGAACCAAAATTGTTGGCCATTCATAAAAAAAGTAATGTGTACTATTTAAATGTCACTGCCATGAAAGAATAAGGAACAGTTTCAGATAAAGGGAAGCCGAAGCGACATGACAATGGAACCAGTGCCTGAGCTGGGATTTGTGGTATTGTTATGAAGGACGTCAATGGGACATTAGTGAAATCTGAATAAGGTCTGTGGAAAAGGTGACAGTATTGAACCAATGTTAATTTTTTGACTTTGATAATTGTGCTACAGCTAGATAAGAAATATACTCGTGTTTAGAGGTAAAGGGGCATTATGTCTGCAACTTATGATCAAATAGTTAAAAAAATTACACACATATACAGAGAAAGAAAGATGAAGCAAATGTAAAATACTAACATTAACATTCGGGTGAAGAGTAAACAGGAATTCTTTGTACTATTCTTGCAGCTTTTCTGTCAGTTGGAAATTTTATCAAAATATAAATGTGGAAATAGTCACTAGTGTGAATCAATGCTCTCTACAAAGAGCTTACACCTGGAAACGGAACTCTTGAAGTCCTGTGGGTGAATCTCTGGAGTTACTGTGTGACAGAATGCATGAGGATCTGGTATCTGTATTTTTCCTTTCCTTCTTGTCTTCTTCCTTAGATATCTTCATATGATGATCAATGCCACGGTTTTAGATACCAAGAGATCCACCTAGAGCAGCACTCTGTTCATGTGATTTGAGGACAATTTCAGCTCCTATTTACAAGTCATTATCAGGACAGTGCCTGATATTTTTAGGAACAACTTCACAAAAACTTCCACCTCTCAATGTCAATTTCAGATTAATTTTTTCAGGAGGTAGTCCTGAATTTCAAGTTTTAGGGCACAATTTCCAAATATGGGTAATATCTTTACCCTCTCTTCTCCTAGGTGGACTATATCCATGGTGGTCCCCATCCCTAACTAAATTGCTTTATTATTTAAAATTTTAAGTTCCCTACAGGCCTGTCATCTTTATTTATTACTGGAACTCTTTGTCCCTGCCCTAGTCTTGGGCATGCACAGGACTTTGCCTTCAATAGCATTTATTACAGTCACATTAGTAATTACATATTACCTGAAAGCAAATGCTTTCAGTGAACCCATTAATGTACAATTCAGCAAGTGCCCTTGAATTGCAACAAGTATTTCCATTTTAATAAGGTTTGACTAAAGTGCAGCAGTCTCTGCAAATCATCTAAAATGGTACAGTACCTGCATTAGAAATTCAGTCATGGCTATGTGAGGGATCCACAGAGGAAGCCTATTTCCACCCTCATTTCTGTTCCTTAAAAGGAAAGAGAATTACTGGATAATCCGCTTTAATAGCAGAGGAAGCAGCAAATTGATTTTTTTTGACAGGATTACTGAGGAGAATGATGAGGAGTGGGTGGAATTGACTGAGCAAGATGAGAGATGAATGATAATGGCCAGGGAGAAGCCAGGATTGTGATAGTGAATGTTGGGCATAGGCTAAAATAACAAAAATACTGTTTTTGAAGTTGTCTGGAGGGAGGAAAACCATATGTAGATGGATTTTCAAACAATTAAAATTTCAGATTTTTTTGTGATTGTCATAGAAACCATTCTGTAAAACAAAATGTAGCATATGTCAAATACTGCCATGTGGGATATGGAACTTTAACCTGAAGATTTTGATGGGAAGAAATCTACTTCTGATGGAGAAAGATTAGAAAATGTAGGTGGCAACAAGAAGGAAAGACAGCAGGTGGAAGAGAAAGGCTTTGATCTTGCTTTAGTGAAGCCTGGGAGGACCAGTGAGGAATAAGAGTAGAGAAATAAGAAGGGAGGCTAGTTGGAGGGACATAGGAGGGGAGAAAAGCATTGTAACAACTGGCATTTCGGAGAAATGGTTCTCTGAAACCATTTCTAAATTTGACAGGAGTAACATTCACTGACAGCTTAAAGCCCATAACAGTAAATATTTCAAATTTTAAGTAATCACATAAAATGGGCAAGCAAAAGACAACCAAGTGGGACAGGTTCTTCTCCCACAAATGGCAGGGAAGGAAGCTGCCTGCTTGCCCTTTTTCTCAGAATAAGGAGAGCTATCTTCTCTCTGTTCTTTCCTGAAACATCTGAGCAGTGACCCTGATGAGAGGGAGGCACAGGCAGGAATGTCTTTAGCCAGGCTGAGGCAGAGTTATGGCCATTTTGGCTTTCAGAAAATAATGAGTTTCTGCAGAGACCCTGCTCAGCAGCTGAAAACAGTTTTGTTTTGTTTTTTGAGATGGAATCTCATTCTGTTACCCAGGCTGGAGCGCAGTGGCGTGATCTCTGCTCACTGCAGCCTCCACCTCCCGGATTCAAGTGATTCTCCTGCCTCAACCTCCTGAGTAGCTGGGATTACAGGTGTGCGCCACCAGGCCCAGCTAAGTTTTGAATTTTTAGTAGAGATGGGGTTTCACCATGGTGGCCAGGCGAGAAAACAGTTTTTAAGAAAGCTGTCTTGTCAAGTCAACAGCCATGTTGCTTTGTTGTAGACAGACCTGGCTTCAGACTCTGGCTTTGTTTTATCAGCAAATTTCCTTATCTTCCTTCCCATTTTCACATTTACCAACCAGCTCACATGTGCACCTGCTTCCTACTTCTTTCCCTTGCAAGGCAGAGGCAGTCTCCTCTGTGTTAATGGCTCTTCTCTGCATTTAAGTTACAGACCCTGTTTTATCTCACTCTCTCTAGGAATGCACAGTGCTCTTTCAATATTACCTACAACCCTCTCCACTGGATGTTTTCTATCGGCATGACGACAGGCTTTAATATCGCCTATGATGAAAAGACCTCACTTGCAAACACCTCTCTTATTTCTCAGGTCCCTTTCATAATCACATCCTTCCTCTCCCGCCTCCCATGTGCTCTTCTACCCCCTCCAATCTGTATTCTACTATTACTTTTGACAGGATTACTGAGAATAATGAGGAGGAGTGGGTGGAACTGACTGAGCATGATGAGAGATGAATGATAATGGCCAGGGAGAGGCCAGGATCCTGATAGTGAATGTTGGGCATACGCTAAAATAACAAAAATACTGTTTCTGAAATTATCTGGAGGGAGGAAAACCATATTTAGATGAATTTTCTCCAATCCATATTCTACTATTACTTCCTAAAACACTTTTTCATGTTAGTGAATTCTATGCAGCCAAATCCAGTAGATGCTCTGTGTCTGTTTTTCCAAATTCTCATCAGCATTTGCATCTTGTTGGAGACTTTTTTGTACTTGGCACAATTTTGCAATTCTTTTCCTTCTCTCTCTCTCTCTCTTTCTTTCCTTTTTTTGTTAACATGATATTTGCCTCTCTACACAATGCAAATGGAAAGGATGACCTTGTGTACAAGACAGGGAATGTGCAGGTAACATAGTGGAACCACACAGCCTCAGTTTGAGTCACTGATGGGTTCTTCTGGTGTTAACTTATCTTCCTTCCTTCCTTCCTTCCTTCCTTCCTTCCTTCCTTCCTTCCTTCCTTCCTTCCTTCCTTCCTTCCTTCCTTTCTTCCTTTCTTCCTTCCTTCCTTCCCTTTCTTCCTCTCTCTCTTTCTTTCATTCTTTCTTTCTCTCTCTCTCTTTCTTTCTTCATGAAGTTTCATTCTTGTTGCCCAGGCAGGAGTGCAGTGGCGTGATCTCCACTCGCTGCAACCTCTGCCTCCCTGGTTCAAGCGATTCTCCTGCCTCAGGCTCCTGAGTAGCTGGGATTACAGGCATGTGCCACCATGCCTGGCTAACTTTTTGTATTTTTAGTAGAGACTGGGTTTCACCATGTTGGCCAGGATGGTCTTGAACTCCTGACCTCAGGTGATCCACCCATTTCAGGCTGCCAAAGTGTTGGGATTACAGGCATGAGTCACCATGCCTGGCTGTTTAACTTCTCTAAACCTCAGTTTTCTAATCTTTAAATGTGGACAATAACACAGAGGTGGTGTGAGAAGTAAATGAAACTATAGATGCAGAGTTATTCATATAAGGTTTGGTTCAGAATGAACATTCCACAACTCTTACCTGATAATTTTGTCGCTCACTTTTTATTCCCCAACAGTCAGTCTAATGCTTGGAACCCAGTAGGCTCTTATTAAATATTTGTTCGGAGATTAAAAAAATAAATAAGTTGTGAGCTCAATTTAATTCATACGGTAGTATTGAGGATGAGACAAAGCATAGGTAAAGTGATTAAGACAGTGCCTGGTACACTGTGAGGGCTCAATGAAGCCATATTCTCATTAGTACTCAGAGAGGCTGCTGATCCAATCAAGTAATATGATTAAGAACTATTCTCAGGGCTCTTATTTAAAGCAATTGTCATTTTTAATTGTCCATCGGGTGCCACCCCTCTCAAGTAATAAAGGACATAAGCTCCTGCAGTCGTCTGCATTTATTTCATCTTCTTTCGTCTCCCTTTCCTGGATCCCCACCAAGAAGTAAAACTGCTGAAACAATTTTTATTTTATTTTAGCAATCGTTACCTTGAATCCTATCTGTCTCCAATTACCATCCCATTTCTCTTCTTTTTATTATGATAAACTATTTAAAGGAGTTGTTGGCCGGGGCGCGGTGGCTCACGCCTGTAATCCCAGCACTTTGGGAGGCCGAGGCGGGTGGATCACGAGGTCAAGAGATCGAGACCATCCTGGTCAACATGGTGAAACCCCGTCTTTACTAAAAATACAAAAATTAGCTGGGCACGGTGGCGCATGCCTGTAATCCCAGCTACTCGGGAGGCTGAGGCAGGAAAATTGCCTGAACCCAGGAGGCGGAGGTTGCAGGGAGCCAAGGTCACACCACTGCACTCCAGCCTGGCGACAGAGCACGACTCTGTCTCAAAAACAAAACAAAACAAAACAAAACAAAAACATAAAGGAGTTGTCCATAATCTCGGTCTCTGCTTCTTCCTCTCTAATTCTCCCGTAAGCCATTCCAGTCACACTGGCTTCCCACCTCTCCACGGAAACTTCCGTTGTCAGCGTGGCTAATGACTTCACACAACTGTCAGATCGAATGTTAGAGTCTTGACCCTTAATGTACCTGACAGATAGCAACACTCACAGTTGCTTTCTCTCTTTTTTGGGTGTTTTCCACCTGGTTTTCAGGACACCATTCATTCCTTATTATTTTGCTTAACTTCTGCCTGCTTTTTCCTAGTTTCTCCTTTGCTGGTTCCTCCTCATGTTTCCAGCCTGTAAATTTTGTCTCAGTATTAGACTCTCACCTGTATTTCAGTCTCCACATAACTTCAACCAATGCCGTAGCTTTAAATATCCCGCAAAAGCTGATGATCCCCAAGTTTATACTTTGACCTGCAACCTCTCTGCCACTCTGTACTTACAATTGGCTACTTGGTTTTTTCAGTCCGGATCTATTAGGCATCTCAAATGGAACATGTTCAAATCTGCACTCTTGACCCCACCTTCCTCTTGCTCCCCCAGTTTTACCTCCTCCCCAGTTTTCCCATCTTGGTGTGGCGACTCCATCCTTTTTTCAGTTGCTTGGGCCAAAAACCTTATGCTCATCTTTGATTCTTCTATGTGCCTGAGGCCATAAACAAATCTTGCAGGTATGTCTGGAAAAATACGTCTCGAATACAATGACTTCTTATCACCTCAAGGATGTTCTCCTCACTCTGGGCCAGGATCGCCTCTGAATGTGATGATTGCAATAGCTGTCTCCCTGCTGCCCCTCATGTCTTCCCGGCAGCCACCAGAATAATCCCTTTAAAATAGCACCTCCTTCCTCTCCTCAAAACCATCAAGTCACTTTCCATCGAGAGTAAAAGCTAAATAGCTTAAGATAGCCTGAATGTTCTGCAGAATCTTTCTGCCCTTCCCTGGCCCCAGCACCTTTATGAGTCTGTTCCTCCACCCCTTTCCCTTGCTCAACTCCAGTCACAACAGCCAACTTACTATACAGCGAACAGTCTCAGGGTAGCCCTGCGCCAGGGGCGTGGAATCCTTGCTCCCCTGCCTGGATCTTTTTTTCCCCAGATACATTTACATGGCTCATTCCTCACCTCCTTCAAGTCTCCAGCGTCTCCTTCCTGAGAGGCCTTCTTTAACCATCCGGTAGGAAATTCCCCACATTACCATCATCATCATCCTTCGCCTGTTTATTTTCTTCCTTTTACTCGTCATCCACTGGCAGATGATGTATTTGTTTACGGTCACAGTACATTCCATGACAGTAGGGACTGTATTCTGTTCTCCTCTTTGCTCCTTGACCCTAGAATGGTAGGCATTAAAAATATTTGCCAAATCATTAAATGGACTAGTAAATATTTTGATGTTCTACTGACTTCTAAGTCTTTCTACTTAGGTTAAGCTGTTGCTTATCAATAGTAACCTGATAGAAATGACAAATGCTCACTTTGAGTTGTATTGTAGATAGAAAAGTGTTGAAGTTTTTGATGTCTTTTAAATCCCTGTAAGAAGGTGACCATTCCTCTCTTCTATGCCTATGACTGGCTATACCTACTACCAAAGTCCAACTTTATTTATGGCAGACTTTGTTTCAACTTTAAATCATTCTGCACATTGCAGTACATTTAGATTATTGTGGGGATGACTCATCACAGGGCTTCAAACACTCCCAGGCCCTCCCTCCTTGGCTCCTCCCCATCACCTACTAATTGACTATTTAGAATGGGCGTGGGGAAGAAAATCGTGTTTGAAGACAGGTCTTACTGTGATTCAGAGGTGATAAATGTGCCTTTTGGCTTTTTGTTCTCCCAGAGACACAGTGTAGCTTGTTTAAACTCCTGCTTCATCAGTGACCAAGTGCAATCTGGTTTTCATTTGAAGCTAGTTGTGCTTCTGATGTGATGATTAGGGCATCTGTTGAGGGGTCACAGCATCCTCCTAGGAACAGAACAATGCTATAAAATATAAAACCTCCCTAGTGACTTTCATTCTAAAGCCAAGCCTATCTATGAAAGCTATTTGTACAGTTGTGATGAAGATCAACAACAATACAACCAACTTTAATTTCAAAGATTTCTTCCTTTTTCTTTCCTTTTCCTTTTAATGACCAGCTGTCTGGACCTGAAGCGCCATGTTTGCCCTCAGTTTTTTATATATGTTGCATATTAGATTAAGCCTAAACTCCCACCAAAACCTTATTTAAATAAGGTTCAGCATTTTATGATGTTTCAATGATAATAATTTAAAATGTAAAAGACACCTTCCACAGAAAACTTGGAAGTATTTTTGCTTCTCTTCTTCCAGGAAAACTTTATAATTGAGAGCTAGTGAATACATGCCCTAACACTTTCTAAATGCGGTAGAAATGTTTGGTAGCAACTTAGATGCTACTGCTGATAAAAATTACAAACATCATAATTACGACATTTATTTTGTACAACTTGTATCCACATAGTCATGTGGTGAGTTAATTAGTATGTGAACAGCTTTGTGAATGCCAACTTAACTACCAGGTTGCCTTTAAAAATTGGCCAGGTGCAGTGGCTTATGCCTGTAATCCCAGCACTTTGGGAGGCTGAGGTGGGCGGATCACCTGACGTCAGGAGTTCAAGACCAGCCTGGCCAACATAGTGAAACACCTTCTCTATTAAACATACAAAAATTAGCCAGGTGTGGTGGTGTGTCCCTGTAATACAGCTACTCAGGAGGCGAAGGTAGGAGAATCATTTGAACCCGGGAGGTGGAGTCTGCAGTGAGCCAAGATTGTGCCACTTCACTCAACCACTGCACTCCAGCCTGGGCAACAGAGCAAGACTCTGTCTCAAAATAAATAAACAAATAATTCCATAAGAGGTGTTACTTAACTTCTAATAAAACAAATATAGAGTAGGGTTAACTTTCCTATTCATAAGAGGTCTCTTTACCATCACCCTTTCCCCCATCTTGAGCATCTAGTATAGGTAGATAAATCTTCTTAAGACCTTGTTTACTCATGCTATGTCACTATTAAAAGCATTTAATTGTTTTACATTTCCAATGGATGCCAACTCAATTTTACATACACACACAAACAAACACACACACCCAGAAAGTGCCTACTCAGTATTTTCTTACAGGAAAAGGTGTTAGGCCAAGTTAACAGGAAACTACAAGAATAAAAGAAATATGGCTTCTGTCCTCAAATACAGTTTTACAAGGTTGGATAAGGGCAGAATTTGACATCTTTACACTCAATGCCTTTTAAAATCTTACGCTAACCTACTTTTCCAACTTTATCTCCCATCGAATCTTATACAAACTCTCCACTTATGACTAAATGTCTGCTTATTCTCCCCAATTTGTGCATTTTTGATTCTTGCCCAGCTCATATTTTCTGGTAAACTATTTTTGTACTTTTTTCCTTTAAAGCCTGCTCAAATTATACCTCGTTCTCTCATCCTACTCTATACAGATTTCCCCCTTTCGTTGACATCATACACTGTTCTGCTAGTCAACTTTTTATTCATGTGTCTTTTCTTCCCAAATCGACTGTGACCTTCCTAAGAACAGAACTAAGTCGTGTTTATTTTTATATGCCTCACGGCCATCCCAGACCATGCTACTTTTGAAGGATTACTTTGCAGATGGTTTGCTCATCATTAACCACATTGTAGGCTGGTTCCTTCTGGACCAGACTTCATGAGGCAGATAATCTACTTTACAGGCTGAAGACTTTTGTTATCCTTACCCCTCTCTAATTTCTGGTATATAAAGAACATATTCTAAAAGTAGTTTGTGCATATATATTGATAATATTTCCTTTTGACAAAAAGTAAACTTAAGGCTTTTATTATTTCTTTTCTTTTCTTTTTTTCTTTTTTTTTTTTAAGACAGGGTTTCACCATGTTGGCCAGGCTGGTCTTGAACTCCCGACCTCAGGTGATCTGCCCGCCTTGGCCTCCCAAGTGCTTGGATTACAGGCGTGAGCCACTGCCCCAGCTTTTAAAAACTGATAACTTGGTTTGTATCCCTGCTTCTTAACAGCTATTAGGGCATTTGAAAATCTTACCCCAACCTACTTTTCTAACTTTATCTCCCATTGAATCTTAAATAAACTCTACGCTTGAGACAAAATGTCTACTTATCCTCCCCAATTTGTGCATCCTTGATTTCTTTATTATTTATTATAAAAAGCAAACCAGGATTTATAATTTGTAATAATGGCTGATAATAAAAGGATGAGTTAAAACATGCAACTCTAACAATAAATAAAAAGAGTTGGAGAGCAGTTGAGGGACAAGAGCACCTCCTGTCACTGTTAAGCTCTGTTGACCATTTCTTTTTTATATTCAAGAATTTATAATTTTTTTTCTCTAGCTACACTTTTATCACATTAAAAGAAACCCCTGCTTTGCTCTTTAATTCTGGAGGAAAATTTATTTGAAAATCTTTCAGATGTCAAGATTTGATAGAGAAATACATTAATTGCTGTTGTTTCAACTGAGCATTGTGTTATAATAAAAGTCATCTCTGTTTTAAACAGTTGAATCTGATCTTCCTCTAAACTGTGCATCATTGGCAAATGAAACAAAATAAATAAAATTAATCTTTGAGGAGCTGCAGTAAAACAAAATCCTCCTAATATAAATAACGCCAGAACAGAATGTGCCCATTAAAACAACGAGAACAGCCAGGCGCCTGCAATTCCAGCACTTTGGGAGGCTGAGGCAGGAGAATTTCATAAGCCCAGGAGTTCCAGATCAGTCTGGGCAACATAGTGAGACTCCATCTCTACAACAAATGAAAAATTAGCCAGGCATGGTGGGACACACCTGTAGTCCCAGTTACTCAGGAGGCTGAGGCAGGAGGATTGCTTGAGCCCAGGAGGTTGAGGCTGCAGTGAGCTGTGATTACACCACTGCAGTCCAGCCTGGGCAACAGAGTGAGACCCTGTCTCAAAAAATAAATGGATAAAATAAAACAGCATCAAAATGGAACTGACCGTAGTCGTTCACAGCCAACTAAAAATTCCTTTTCATGTTTCAGCAGGATTCCTACTCTATGGTATAAGGTGTTTAACAGTAGAAAATTCCTTTTCATGTTTCAGCAAGATTCCTACTCTATGGCATAAGGTGTTTAAACGGTCGAAGCAATGAAATCAACTGGAAATCCTTACTCTTACTCAAGAAACTTCCTATAAATGATACAACAGCATTAGCTGGCCAACATATAGATTAACAATTTACATATTATTTTCTTTGAGTTTTTTTGATCAACAAAAGGAATTGGTGACATAGGAGATGGAAACATATGATTTTATAAAAAGTAATTTTGATGTTAGTTGTAATTATTCACGTAGTTGTCATGGTAAAATATTTTGTGGTAGTCTTAATTACATCTTCACAAATATCTTATTTCCTCAAGTAGCTCATAAACTCATTGAAAGCTTTCCACAAATTTTACTTTTTTGTGTTCATCTTATGCATAGAAAAGAAATTTGTAGGTGTTCTCTGCTTAATAAATGTGTTTTGTATTTTTATTAAGAAAGGAGAAAAAAAGAAAGGAGACGTGGGGTTAAAATATGATTTATGTACTATTTGGATTAGCAATTTACAGAAAATAAGAACACAGTAAAATATACTTTAAGTCTATTTTTAGCATTTCTCAATAGATACCTCAGAGCCTAGTATAGATGCTACAGAGTGGTGACACTTTATTTTGTAAATGCAGAAATACTAGCTAATAAAACGCTCAAATTAGCAGCACAGTGAATTAGATGGATTTTATCATGTACATAAACTGCTGACTAATAAATAAGCTTTCGTTATGTAGGCAAATTTATCGTAAGAATTAATTACAGGAGAATTAAATTAGGCAAATGTGTAGAAAACAAGTTAGAAAAAAGTACATTAATGAAGTGATTTATGAGTTTTTTTTCTGGTAAAAATACCAGGATGACTTAAAATTTAACAATTTCTAGAAACTTTTCCCTTTTATAATTTTAAAAAAAGGCAACATAGTACAAAACAAAGAGTGATAAAAAATGTTTTATTTCCAAAAAACTTTTTTAAGAAGTCTGATTTCTTAGCTATTTCTTTTTTAAAGCAAATGTAAATTAGGAGGACCAAGAAGCCTTGAATAGTGAGTCTTTGATATTGCATTGCTGTACATTTAATAACTTAACACTGCTAAGTTACTGAGAAGGCAACAACTTTGCTTACAAGACCCACAGAAGGAATAAAATGTTACTGAAAATTCCAAACAGTGTAAGTTATTTTATTGAGTTAGAAGTCATGAAAATGGTGGTTTATAAATTACCATCAATACATACTGCCATCATTCAGCAGATTCGTAAAACAGAGATAATTTAATATTAATGAAGAAAGAAATAAAATATAGTATATTGGACTGAGTGAGCTATAATAAAATTTCTTTCTTTCTTTTTTTTTTTTGAGATGGAGTTTCGTTCTTGTTACCCAGGCTGGAGTGCAATGGCGCGATCTCGGCTCACCGCAACCTTCGCGTCCTGGGTTCAGGCAATTCTCCTGCCTCAGCCTCCTGAGTAGCTGGGATTACAGGCACGCACCACCATGCCCAGCTAATTTTTTGTGTTTTTAGTAGAGACAGGGTTTCACCATGTTGACCAGGATGGTCTCGATCTCTTGACCTCGTGATCTACCCACCTCGGCCTCCCAAAGTGCTGGGATTACAGGTGTGAGCCACCGCGCCCTGCCCAAAATTTCTTTTTTCTTAATAGCTATAATTTATATTGCCCTTTCCTTCTGAATTTGCCAAAAGTTTATAATAACCATTGTGTGTGTGTGTATATATAATTATAGACTCAAAAAGTTTTTAGAGACCACCTTAAAACCCTCTTGGCAAATCTGTTTCTCACTATAGCAATTCACAGAACACAGCTTACCATAGCCTCTTAGCTATTGCACATACATTTGGAGCATCAAGCTTAGGGTTTCATAGACAATTCTTAATTTGGCAGTATAGTAAATGTCCTACATTTGGCCAAATTCTGTGCAATCCACAACTGGTCTTCCTTCTGCCCTGTAATGCCTGTCTTGCCCTTTGAATCAGTCTCCCTCCCTACTCTCTTTTGTGCTGTTAAAATTTCTAGTTTCCTCCCCCAAACAACTCACATAGTGTTTTTTGGCTGTTAACCATCGTTCTGGTAGGTTTGTTTCATACTCCTTCAGCTTATCAGGAGTGTCCTTCTTCGAGCTTGACTCCCAGTATTGAATACAATGCTGGGGGTGGTATAAGCAACATGTTGGTCTCATGCCTTTCTTATTTTGAACATGCGTTTTCTGCTGACACAGCAGGCAGGACATTTGTTTTTAGCAGCTACCTAACACTAATGCTTACATTAATCTTAATTAAATCACAGATCCATTTATTATTAACTATTAACTTGGTTCTTATGCAACCTGAGCTTGTGAAGTGTGTATTTTGAAACTCAGCTGCATGGTTTTACACGTTGTTTTTTGATTTCACGTTGCTAGGATTGTTCTTAAGGCTTCTACCTCTAGTCTCTGCATCTCTTCTCTCCAGTGTGTCGTCCTCACGGACTGCTGCTAGCCTTGGTATTGCCATTCTGTTTATTTAAGGCCTCTGTCCAAAAAGCAAGTTAAGTCAAACATTTTGGCCTGGCATTCAAAATCCTGTGTAATAAGGCACTTGAGTGGCTCCCAAGTGCTTACAGAGAAACTACGGCAGTGTGGAAAGAGCATTTGTCAATAAGGCAGCAGGTCTAGCTGCTAGTCTGACTCTGAAACTTGCTGTGTGCTAACTTAGAAAGTCACTCAGATTTCCTTAACTCTGTTAAAATGGTAACAAAAACAACCCATCTACCTACTTTAAAGTTTTGTACATGTTAGAAAAGGAGGCTGAGGCAGGAGAATTGCCTGCATCTGGGAGGTGGAGGTGGCAGTAATCCAAGATCATGCCACTGCACTCCAGCCTGGGCAACAGAGTGAGACTTCGTCTCAAAAAAAAAAAAAAAGAAACGATAATGCACATGGAAATGAAGGCCTATAAAACTGCGAGTAGCTGATAATAAAGAGAATGCCAAGCCCCTATGACACTGTTGAAAGTCCTTCACGTTCTCATCCTGACCTACCTTCCAATCTTGTTTTCTGCTTCTTGCCGCTGCGTCCTTTCCTGAACATTTAGATGCTTTTTATTTCTCACCAGTCCCTAAATACTTCCATATATTCATGCTTCTATGTGTTTGCTAAAACTGCCTGGAATATTTACCCTAGACTTACTAGCTCTTTTTCTCTCTCCCTCACCTCCCCTGGGAGAACTCCTACCCCTAATTCAAGGCCAAACTCAAATGCCATCTTTCTTAAAGACTTGATTTCTTTAGTTGGAATTAATATCTTCCTTCATAATCCTCCTATTGAAGTAGGTCTGTGGCCTCCACATTTTATTTTCATATTCTATCCTATATTCCGGGTAATCTCATTCCTGTTCATTTGCCCAACATGAGGGGCAGTTGCACATCTTACATACTCTTACATTCCCGCAGTACTCAGAATCGTGCTTTATTTTTATTCCCATTTGTGTAAGATTGAGGTGTAGGCAAGGTGGAAAGGTCACACCATTTGCTAAGCTTACGTTACCTTAAAAAGTTGCAAGAAGATCCTTGTCTGTCTGATTTCAAATCTTGGGTCTTTTCTTTTTTCTTTTTTGAGACAGAGTCTCTGTCGCCTGGGTTGGAGTGCACTGGTGCGATCTGGGCTCACTGCAACCTCCACCTCCCAGGTTTAAGCAATTCTCCTGTGTCAGGCTCCCGAGTAGCTGGGATTACAGGTGCCTGCCATTATGCCCAGCTATTTTTTTGTATTTTTAGTACAGACAGGGTTTCACCATGATAGCCAGGCTGGTCTCGAACTTTTGGCCTCGTGATTTGCGCTCAGCTTCCCGAAGTGCTGGGATTACAGGCGTGAGCCACCACGCCCAGCCATCTTGGGCTTTTTCTACAGGGTCTTAGAGGCTTCTTCACCTCCATCTTGAGGACTCTCAATCAATGTTTGCCTGTGTGAATTAACACTCAACTTATTTTCTTTCTCAGCCTCATCTTCCTCCTTTAGGGCTCCTTTTGGGGAATTGTATTTACCTTTGCTCTGGAATTTTGAAATATACTTTCATGTAATCAGGAGAGCATAGTTTACTGTGTCCATGTTGGCCATCTTTTGCTCTTAAGAAGGTTAAAGTGGTATTGTTTTTCTCCCCCAGGATTTGTATAATTTCCACATCACCAATGAGATAGTTCGTGCTGATCAGAATAAATCTAGATCATCAACTACTCAATGTTTCCCGTAACTTCTAAAGTATGACCTTCGGTATCAGGTGTTCTGCTGTGATAAAAATCATGTTAAAAGTCTGCTGATATTGAAGCGATGCTCAGCGCATGCTTGAAACGAACCCCTGGGCCCTCTCCTTCACTCTGCTTGCTTGCTTACCTTGGATTGATTTTCCTGAATTGAACCTTTCCAAATTATTCCTGCTTCTGATGTCCTACCAGTTCCATGCCATCAGGTAGCCAGATGCAGAATTTAGTCCAGCTCAGGTCTTTGGGTATTTACAATCCTATGCTTTTACAACTCATCCATAGTTTTGAATCTGTGCCTGATAGACATATAATGAATTCTAGGGCTCTTTGGCTTAATAATAGTGCCCCAAATTGATATTTATTGAATGCTTATTATGTCTTAGGCACTGGGTTAAGGTCTTATATATATCATCTCTTTCCGTGTCATGTTTTATTTCATTTATCTTCTCAGCCCAGCAAAATAGGGTTTTATTCTTTGGTGCTGAAAGTATTCTCTCCTTAGTAGATGAGAAAATGAGGCCTCTGAAGGTTAATTGACTTGCTTAATGAGAAACAGGGCTTTATTTTAAGCCTGTCTTGTGCCGAAACCCACAGCCTTGCCAGGACCTCATCATTTCTGTCTTTTCCCACCTGGCATTAACTGGCACTTATACCTATGTTTTTGAAAATCATTTATTGTTTACCGTCAATTTATATGTACATATATTTGAATTGTACATAAGTGGTATAAAACTAAAATTAAAATTCTAAGCCCCCAACTGACTGAAGGGACTCCTCTCTTGGCCAAGGGGTTTCCAAAAAACCTGAAAAACGAGTTCAGGTCATGACAGTGAAAGGGAGGAGACAGGTCTTGTCTCGTTATACCCTCTCCCTGTTGTAGTTTAAACAGAGCTGATGGACACTAAAGGAAATCAAAGTGTTTAGCACAAAATATATGCCTTTGGCATATTTTGGAGTGGCCTTCAAAGCTGTCTTTTATGAGAAAAATTTACATTCTGTAGAGATTCCTCTTTCTTTTCCAGGACTTTTCCTAATCCAGGAGAGATTTAACTAAGAGTCTGATGTGTTTTAAGTTTCGATAAGATATATTTACCATCTGTTCTCTCTGAAGCCTGCTACATGGAAGCTCTATTTACATAACATGAACCTTGGCTTCCACAACCCCTCTATATCTTAACCCCAAGAATTTCTTTCTGCTGACTTCATCCACTTAGGAAAAGCTTAACTCTTTCAATCCATTGCCTATCAGAAAATCTTTGAATCTAGTTATGACCTGGAATCCTCCCTCTTTTCTTCCTTCCTGGATGTCCCACCTTTCTGGACCAAACAGATACATACCTTAGGTATATTGATTTATGTCTTTACCTGTAACTTGTGTCTCCCTGAAATGTATAAAATCAACCTGTAACCTGACCACCTTGTTTGGGCACATGTTCCTAGGACCTCCTCAGGCTGTGTCACAGGTTGTGGCCCTCAAATATGGCTCAGAATAAACCTCTTCAAATATTTTACAGAGTTTGCCTTTTTTTCATCAACAGTGACTTTCGTATTTTTGTCATAACAATAATTATTATACGAATAATGTGTAAATTATTAAATAAACATTAAAAATACTTGCAGTTATTTTCTAACCCTGGATTTTATTGTTCTTAAAAAAGCAACAATATATATCATGAGTTTTATAACAATAATAGATAACATGTATAGAGAGTTTTCTAGATGGTAAATATTGTTTAAAATGCTTTTCATGTTTTATTTCATTTATCTTCTCAACACAGCAAAATAGGGTTATTATTCTTTTGTTTTTAAGTTAAGGAAAACAGAGGCACGAAGATAAGATTCTTTTGCACTAGACCTTGCTATTCATGAACCAGCGGCATCTGTATCACCCTGGGAACTTGTTAGAAACACAGACTCTCAAGCCACACCCCACACCCCACACCCACAAAATCAGAATATGCATATAATGAGATTCTTAGGTATTCACATGCACATTAAAGTTAGAGACACACTACCCTAAACCACCCAGCTATGAGATTTTGAAACCAGAACTCTCAAACGTTACAGGAGGTTATCTTAGTCTGAGAATGACAAAATATTTCGGAATGAGAGATACTTAATATGCCAATAGATTATGTGAAACATAAGTAGGGTATTGCTTTTATAAATTATACTTAATAAAAATATTTCTCCTAAATTAGTTTTATATTTGGTGACTTACCATAATCCAACTTCACTTCATCATTCTCCTCTCTCCTCCTTCCCTTCTTTTCATTCTTTAAACATTCACCCATTTATTCTACAGGCATTTGTATAGTGCCTAATATTGTCAGGCATTTTTTTTTTAGATGTGGGGAAACAGAAAAATTACATACAGTTCCTGACCTTAAGACACTTAGTGGCATTAGAAGACAGACACTTACAAGTTTAAATGACTGATGTAGTAAAATCGCATACACAGTGCAATGGCAAGATGGAAGAAAGGATGTCTTAGCCGAGGTTTCACTGAAGCAGACCCTAAGGTTCAAATGCAAGTAGTGCTTTTGGTAAGTAAAGGAAATGCCAATAGGAGGGTAGTTACGGAAGATGGGAAAGAGAAAGCAGACAAGGGAGGACATTATCAAGCCAGCTACTACGGGTGACTAGATGTCAGGTGCGTCCCTCGCATAAAGAGACCACCAGGCAGGCTTTGTGTGAGCAACATGGTGTTTACTCACCTGGGTGTGGGTGGGCTGAGTCTGAAAAGAGAGTCAGTGGAGGGCGATGGGATAGGAGTTGCTTTTATAGGTTGGGAGTACGCAGTGGAAAGTTACAGAAGTTACAGTTCAGGGCAGTTGCAAGCCAGGGGGTGTTGCAGAGAGGGGTTGTGACGGGATGCATGGTCACAAGGGTAGGGGTTGGTAATCTATCTTGAGGAGGAGAAGGGTGTCATGGGCTACATGATCACAAGGGCAGGGGTCGTTTATTACAAACAGCAACGATCATAAGGGTGGGGGTATTGTTTGCAAGCAGAGTGCGGTAAATTACATAGTTACAGGGGTGGGGTCTTGAGAAACCCAATGTCCAGGGGGAAATTTTCAAAAGGCTGAGCAAAACAATGGTTGCAGGTTGCAGGGGGAGAGCAATTAGTTGAGGCAGGAACAAGTTGTTTCATTTCTTTCTGTGGCCGCCTGGTTACTTGTGGTTACTTCAGACTTTCTGGCTTCTGGGGACCAGCCAGAGGTATATGTGCAGGTCACCAAGGCTATATTGGCCAGGCTTGGACTTGGAAGCCAGACACTAGAATCAAACCCCACTGGGAGATTTGGGGGAGTTAGTATAAAACACAAGCCCTAGCCTTGTTTTCTATCCAAAGAGTTGGGAGTTGGAATGTTTGTACCTCAACTTCCATTAGTCATAAGTTGAAGGTGCTTTGGGGAATATTCATTTGGACCAATTTGGGCTTGCTCCACAGGCAAACAACATGTGTCCTTGGGCAAAGAAATGCACATACCAGCAGGTGGAAATCAGGCTTGAATGCCCTGATGTGGTAAGGGCTAGGGATATGGACCAGGCATCCACAGCCTCTTGCAAAGGGGTACTTAAACCAGACTGAGGAGCTCAGGGAAAGCTCCACTACGGAAGTGATTCTTGAGTCTACTGTTGATGGCAAAAGATTTCCACTAGGCAGATATGGTAGAATTATAAATATCTTTTCCAGAAAGAAAGAATACCATGTTCAAAGACAGAGAGGCTGAAAGAACTGAACATTTCAGAAACTAAAAGTCATTTAATGCTCCTCAAGTCTGAGACGTTGCACTAAGAAATGAAACGGGACTGGTAGACTGCACCAGCTAAGCAGGGCTCTGTGTGCTATCGCATGTTCAGTTCTTCCTCACAGGAAGCAGGAAACCACTGAAGATTTCTGAGTGGAGGAATGACATGTTCAGATTTACATTTTTCAGAAAATCACCTTGGCTAAAGTACTGGAAATTGATTAAAGGAGGTGGAATCAAGGCAGATTTTGTAAAGAGCTTTAGCAAGACAAGTTGGGTAAGGGTGGCAGTGAGAAAGGATGGCAATTTTGAGACAGTTTATATGGTAAAAAGATGGGACTTTGTGTGGCTATTGTGCTAAAATAGGTGAAATGGGGGCAGGGTGATGTCAGGGAGGAACTCGGGATGACTCCAAGACTCTGGAATGGGTGACTGTGTCCTTACCCATAAGAGGCCACACAAGAGGATGTCAAGGGAAGGAGGAAACCAGGAACTCTGAGTGTGGAGAGCAAACGTGTGAGAGGGGGAGCTAAGAGTGAACAGTGGTTGGGGTGCCCGTGGATCATTCAGGAGGACAAGTTTTGTAGGAAAAAGATGCATGGCTCTGGTGGTTGAAAGTCTCACTAAATGATGTCGTATATTCTCTCTGCACATCAGGATATCAAATTCAGCATTCCCAGATTTTGCAGTTGGGTTACCTCCTCAAAGGAGGAGAAAAACAGATAGAACTAAGAAAAGCATATATTATTTCATCTTCTAGAAATCCAAATGTCTAATAGCTGATGTTTTGGGAACTGACATAACTTGGCAGCCTGATTTTCAAGTCAATTTTCTTCACAATTTGTTTGGAATCATGGTCCCTCATGTAAAGAAATACTTGTATAGCCAGCAGAGCTAAAGATGACTTACCTAAAAGGTGATTTTAAAAAAGAAAATCCTTTGGAAGGCTGAGGTGGGCAGATCACTTGAGGCCAGGAGTTTGAGACCAGCTTGGCCAACATGGTGAAGCTCCATCTCTACTAAAAATACAAAATTAGCCAGCATTGTTGTACACACCTGTAATCCCAGCTCCCAGCTACTCGGGTGGGAATTGGCATGAGAATTGCTCGAACCCAAGAGGCAGAGGTTGCAGTGAGCTGAGATTACACCACTGTACTCCAGCCTGGGTGACAGAGTGAGACTCTGTCTCAAAAAAAAAAAAAAAAGAAAAGAAAAAGCCCTCTACAATCTTACAGTCTAAAGGGAGTCAAGACATTTGGGATGAAAACTTTGGGCCATACATTATTCATTCTTCCTCTTGACTACCATATAAATATATGCTAGATATTGATACCTGCAGCCAGTGCCAGGGATTGTCAGAGCCACACATTTCTAATCACCTGAGACCTGGAATGGCCTCAGGGTATACCCAGTGGTCCGGACCAAATAATATAATTTTGTAGGTGTACCATTATGTGAAAAATGTTGGGAAATATTTTTGTAATGTATGCTTGAAGTCAGAATTTATTCATTAACAAATACTTATTGAAGTCTGACTCTATTTTCTTTTTTGAGATGGACTTGCTCTGTTGCACAGGCTGGAGTGCAGTGGCATGATCTCGGCTCACTGCAACCTCTGGGTTCAAGCAATTCTCCTGTCTCAGCCTTGCAAGTAGCTGTGAGTACAGGCGCATGCCATAATGACCGACTAATTTTTGTACTTTTAGTAGAGACAGGGTTTTACCATATTGGTCAGGCTGGTCTTGAACTCCCGACCTCAGGCAATCCAACCACCTTGGCCTCCCAAAATGCTGGGATTACAGGCATGAACTACCATACCCGGCCTGAAGTCTGACTCTAATCTAAGTATATAATATTGGGCTCATTTTTATAGTTTCCTAACAAAAAATAGCCTTAATAATATTTGACTAAATTCTTTGAGTGGGAATAAGAAAACACATCATGAATCATAACATCTTTTCATTTAAGCACAAGTCTTGAGGGAGAAATGATGTCTTAATATTTATTTTTTTTTCTATAATTTCTCAAATACTTCTTTAAACAAAGCATTTATTTAAATGTGTAGGGAATGAAGGAACAAGATAATCTCAGCCTTATTAATGTATGAATTCGTAAATTGAACGCATATTATTGGATTTTAACTCTGAGATAGGTACTAATGTAGTTGAATGCATGAATACAAAAACATATTTTCAGCTCTAAAAGAGTGGTGTCCTCTCAAGGAACACACATGGGAGTAACTGATGAGGCAGCAAGGTGTGCTAACTGGCATTGGGCAAAGTGTTTCTGGAGCAGAAAGGATGCTCAGAGGGTTTTGGCCAAGCACTGAAGAAGAAAGAGTCTTTCTCTTGCTTCTTTCTTTGAAGTCCTGGGTTTGATAGTTTGCTCCCTTTATACATATTTTCAGTTTTAGAACAAAATTTATGCTCTAAGTATTTCATGTGGTCAATATCACACAAAAATATTGTAAGGGGTACACACTGGACACTTACTGCCTGGTCTTCTCAGCCATCCCTTCTCTGGGAACTGCCCCATGGTCCATCCCACTGTACAAATGTCACAGAAGTGAACTTTTTGGATTCATTCTATAAAATAGAACTCTACCTCTTGATGAGGGACAATCACTGGATCCAAATTCAATTTGAATCTCTTTCATAGAATTCTACTACTAAGACCCATAGAATGAGATTCATTTTCTCTGAGAACTGGACATTTGTGTAGGCAGGAGCCTTGGGAGTCTTACACTGCCATGTGAATCTAAGGATAAGGGACACCAGTTCAAACACAGAGGCGACCATATACAAACAGAGGAGGAAAACAAAGGATGGAGGGAAGTTTTCAGTGACTTTGTACCACTGGTTCTAGACCTTTCTGGCAGCATTCACACTCTTAAGTGAAGTACCAGTTTCTGCTTAGGCTAATTAGAAATGGTTTCTGAAATTTAAAAAATATCCTAAATAACTTGCAGTGGGCATCTGTTGCTTACTCCTCAGAATTCTCCCTTGACTCCCACCCACCTACCTCCTTCTTTTCTACCAGCCTCCAGCTATTTCTTTTGGGAAACTTCTTTCACCTTCTTAACCATTTTAGGCCTGACTTCACCTTCAGGTCCAGGGAGGGCCCTCACCACCCATCTTCAAAGCCCCTTACTCTTTGCTTACAGCAATTGGTTTAAGAGTGGGCCTGTGACTGCCTCCCTTCCTTCCCTCTTAACTGAATTAGGTAAGAAGATGCCAAGTAAGAGATTTTGGAAAAATACTCCCATTCTCTTTTAGAAGACTGACTGGGAGAAATGTTCTCATTTCCTAAAGAAAATGTGGCACGAGGACGTGAGGTCTGGAACTCCCGCTGGTCTTCCTTTTGGGAAGGAAGCCAGAAAGGGGACGAAGCTGACTCAGAAGGAGGGAGGGTCTGAGAGCACGCAGAGAAACAGAAATGGTGGCCTCGAAGTCAGCACTGTTTCTGTACATTTATTTATTTTTCCTTCCTTCCTTCCTTCCTTCCTTCCTTCCTTCCTTCCTTCCTTCCTTCCTTCCCTCCCTCCCTCCCTCCCTCCCTCCCTCCCTCCTTCCACTTTAAGAAATTTGAATCAGATTTACTCTTATTTCTAATCAAAAGCATCATAACCAACAGTAACTTATTTTTTTTTTCTGACATCTTACTGCCTGAAAATCACTCTGGTGTGTGGACTCTGGGTCTATAAATTTAATCACCTCTGGGCTCCTCTTTGTGAAATGTTGGCCTTCTAGTGTTGCTCTTCCTTACACAGTACAGTGAGACTCCCTTTGACAGGTCACGATAACAAATTAGGAACGGAATGTTAGAGATGAGAGGAGGAATGAGATGTGCTGTTTTGATTAGGGATATCCTGGTAGAGTATTCTGTACTTAGGCATTGGAGTAACCTTAGAAATGTTAGCTAGGGCACCATGTATTTGTGAATACTTTCAACACATATTTTTAGATTTTTAGGCTTTCATTAAGGATTGGAAAGCTTCTGGCGAGGCGTTTTGTCAACTTTCCTGTCCTGAAGCGGGCCACCTCTCCACACGCTGTTAACTGATAGTCTTTAACTTAGACAGTTATTTGTTGTAAAAAGGAGTGATAAAATTTTCTGACAACTTAAGACCAATTGTCCCTCTGGAAGGACAGATATTTCTGTAATTGAACTTGTCTTTCTAGCTAGCCAGTTGTACCTGAGAAAATGTGAGCGTGAAATATGTGTTTCTTTGTTAGCACCAAGCATTGGATTTTTATTTCTCCGCTGGAAGAGTCAGAATTCTCATATTTCCTTTAAATGTAGACAAGTTAAAATTCTCTTCCCTTTCATTCTTCCTTTTCCCTCTCTTTGTCTTTCTTTCTTTCTCATTCTAAGGAACTCAAAGATTACTGGAAGCATCAATCTACCTTAAAACTTCTCATGATAAAACCAATGAATTGACTGCAAACTCATCCAGCCAAATATTTATTTACGCTCAACTCAAATTACCAGATAACTGTGAATAAAATAACAAACCTAAATTATCTGCTTACTGACTTCTCTATTTCATGTTTAGATATCTGGCCTTTTATGAAAAAGCTATTTTTAGATTTCCAAGCCACATGATCATAAATATTAGCTCCCTTTTTTCTCCTTGGAAGATAAGTAAATTTGGACGAACATGTTTTAACTATTTTCTAGATTGTGTGTTCCTTTGTCACAATATCCTTCTAGTGTATTAGAACTGCTTGATATGTTCTTAGTATTACTAGTTAAAAGCAGGGCTGAGCAGCATTTTCTCACATATTCTCATATAGTGACATATAGAAGTCACACTCCAGAATACAACTTTTTTTTCCTGAGGTGGAGTCTCACTGTTGCCCAGGCTGGAGTGAAGTGGCACAATCTCAGCTTACCGCCACCCGGGTTCAAGCCATTCTCCTGCCTCAGCCTCTTGAGTAGCTGGGATTACAGGTGCAGGTGTGCACCACCACACCTGGCTAATGTTTGTATTTTCAGTAGAGACGGTGTTACACCATATTGGCCAGGCTGGTCTTGAACTCCTGGCCTCGGGTAAACCACCCACCTTGGCCTCCCGAAGTGCTGGGATATTATAGGCATGAGCCACCGAGCCTGGCCAGACAATAACTTCTTAGAGTGCTGAGATCTACAAGACTTGTGACTGAAATAATCAAGTTTAGAAAAGAACTCTAAGATGCAATGTGCCTTTATAATACATTAAATGAGAGCGGAGTGCAGATGTCAAAGACATGGAACCAGGGCTACTGCACAGAAGGGTTTAGTGATTTGCCCAAGGTTACAAAGCAGTTTAGTGGTGGAGCAGGAGCTCAAGCTGAAGCCCTCCTACCCTACAGTTTAGGTCCCCAACCAGAAGAATCATCATTGCAGAGACTTATTAAGTGTTTCTTATGAGCCAGGTACAGCCTCACGCGCAGCAAGTTGTCAGTCTCTTACTTTCCAGTGAGATTCTTGAGAGTAGGAACTTTAACGTTGTGTGTCTTATGCCTGTACAGTGCGACATCCCAAAAGCTGTTAGTTTACGTGGACCCTCATGGGCCTGCAAGATAGGGTGGGATGTTGACAGAAGCGAGGCTGAGGGCGGGAGTTTGGATGGTGGGGAGAGGACCCGTTGTTGTGGTAAAGAGAAATGCAGGCTTTTTGTAAGAATAACTGCCAGGTAATGCTACTGACTTAGTTCCATGTCAAGGTGCTTGTACTTCACAGATGGTTGAGGAAGTTGGATGTCTTCTCCCCTTCCTCCATAACAAATCCCTTACTTTTTTATCTGGTCACACCTGCAGAAGTGGTATGTGTGGCTGCCAGGGAATGTTCTTCAAGAGTGGAACATGCATTTCTTTTCTGCTTCTGCCCCCTGCCTGGAACGGGGACCGAACAACTCTAGCTCTCGGAGCCACTGTGTACTGTGAGGGAAACTTCGGGGTGAGTCAGTAAGGTAGTCTCTGATACTGCGAAGGGCCCTGCCCATCCTGGAATGAATATCGTTGGCGCCTTGAATGTGAGAGTAAAGGAAATTTCTCTCTTGTTTAAATCATATTCATTACTTACTTTGTTTGCTACTCAAAGCTGGAAATAAATCCTAATTAATCCACGTGTATCATATAATGCGATCCTGACAGTGACCCTCTGAGGTAAGTGCTATGATGATCTCCATTGGCAGGGGGAGAAAATGAGGCCTAGAAAACTGAAGTCACCTTCTTGGGGTCACATAGCTAATGAATGGCAAAGCTGAGGTTCTGACACCCCCTCTTCAGCACCATATGTATTCACCATATATAAGACAAACTGGACGAAAGAACCCCATTGGTCCTACGTCTGTAGTTAGACACCTTTCTAATAAGACTAAATGATGAATCTGACTCCCTAGTGGACTGTTTAATAAATGTGGATGCTTCAGTGCAAAGCCCTTGCATAATCGGATTCCTGGTAGAGTATACATGATATTTTGGTTAGGATTTTTTTCTGACGTCTAGTTACTAAAAGTTTATTTCGAATTGTCCGACTAATTAAAAATTTTGTTAGCTCACATTAAAGGGGATTCAGACATAGGGTGGGCTTCAGGGTTGGTTGATTCAGCAGCTAAGTGATGTTATCAAGAAAAAGGTTCTTTTCACCTCTGCTCCAAGACCCATAGCGTCAGCGCCATTTGGAAGTTGATTCTCCTTGTGGTAACCAGGAGGCTGCTTGTAGCAACCAGGATTACTCACTGTGTTATTCACCTTTAGCAGAGAGAGATATATCTCCTGTCATTCTTTTAAAATTAAGGTAGAGCTTTAGCAGAAGCTTCCTGCCGACCTTCTCCTGTCCAGTTGGTTATAGGTATGGTCTGAAGGGGGCATCAATACATAAATTGTAATTGTCGCCATGGGAGTGGGTGAGGTGCAGGACTGCCTGCTGGCAAGCACATTACCTGTGATGTTTAGAAAAGGACTCTCTGGGCCAAATAATTTGAAATCTGCCTACATCTCTTCTTCGCCTAAGATTGGCCCTGGTCCTGCATTAGGACTTTGGTGTTGAATAACTAACTCCCCTCCCCGCTTGACCAGGTGTCTCCATACAGGACACTCCCTCCCTTCTTAACTATATGTGGTAACAGGGATGAGATGGTCCTGGGCAGTGGCTGACTGAGAAAATAAGAGGGCTTTGGGAAGAACTCCAAGGATCACATCTTCTTTTCACAGCCTGGTGTCCAGAACTGTAGAGAAGCTGCTGCCATGACAGATCCACAGTGGAGAGATCCTATCACCTCCTGCATCCTAAATACCCTCTCTCTGTTAACATAGCCTGATACTGCATCAGATGTTGGAGGAGGATGGAAAGCTGTTGACTTATGCTAACTTGAACTCCTACCTACTTTTCATATAGGCTACTCCTCAGATATATCCCTACCAGGCAAAGGGGGTTGCAAGATAAGCCTGGAAGTGAGAAAAAGAGTCTAAGGAGGTGTCAGAGTTGTTAAGAAAATCAGATGTGCCGGGTGCGGCGGCTTATGACCGGAATCCAGCACTTTGGGAGGCTGAGGCAGGTGGATCATTTGAAGTCAGGAGTTCAAGACCAGCCTGGCCAACATGGCAAAATCCGTCTCTACTAAAAATACAAAAATCAGCTGGGCATGGTGGTGGATGCCTGTAATCCCAGCTACTCAGGAGGCTGAGGCAGGAGAATCACTTGATCCTGATAGGTGGGGGTTGCAGTGAGCCGAGATCGTGCCATTGCACTCCAGCCTGGCAACAGAGTGAGACTGCATCCAGAAAAAGAAAAGAAAAGAAAATCAGATGCTTCAGACTTGGTGTTTCTAATAGTCTGGCTTATCCCTGTCTAGTCCATTTGTGAGTGAGAACCCTTTTTTCTCCAGTTATAGCTCTACGTTATTTTGATGTGTTTAGCTTTGGCCCAACTTCCAATGTCTTGAAGGCATGCATCAAATAGGGCTTGCTGTATGGAGGGCCATTGTCTATTATTACATAGTCCTCTGTCTCTCTGAAGCAGCGAAATGCATGAAATGCAGTTAACTCTTTCCAAGCCCTGTTGTGAGGACTTGGCTCACCTCCTTTACCCTCTCCTTCAACGTGCTCTACCTTCCAGGACTCAGTTCTTCTCTACCAGCCCCCTCAAGGGCATTTCATTTCCCTCCCTCCCTCCCTCCCTCCCTCCCCTCCCTGCTTCCCTCCCTTCCCCTTCCCCCTTACCTCCCCTCCTCTATTCTCCCCAGCCCTTCCTTCACTCCCTTCCCTAAAGGACTTAGCTTGACTTCACAGAGAGCATCGCCACCATTGAATGTGAGTAATGACATATATAGACACTCCCTGGGTCTGACTTTGATGCGTTTTGGCAACTTCAGGAAACCATTTTGGCCAATGGTAGTGAGCAGAAGAGTTTTATTTGATTTCTGACATCTTAGCTAAAGAGCAGCTTGGAGCTGCTTGAGGTGATGATAACAACCCAAAAGAGCTTCTCCTGTGGCCTAACGAATAGAAAAAGAAATCACCAGGTGATAAAGAGCCTGAAATACGAAAGGCTGGGATATTATTCTGCAGGAATGTGACAGCAATCTCAAGTAAAATTTATGCAAATGACTTGGGTAGCAATATAAAGTTGGATTGGAGACAGGGTGGTGAGTTAGGAGACTGTAATAATAGTTCACATGAGAAGTCAGCCATGTGCCTGAAACAGGACACTGTCACCAAATAATTTGGTGTAATAATTCGGTGTAATAGTAAATTAGACATCAGCTACTCCATGCAGAACAGTAATCTAAACCACATAGGGAGTAATTATAGAGACACATGAGACATATTCCCTGTCCTCTAAGAAGTACCAATTAAGTAGCTGATGAAATAAATATAACAAATTAAAACAGAGCGTGAGCTATGATTGCTGATTAATTATGAAAATAACAGTTCAGATATCTTTAGCCGGAATAAATCAAGAAACAAAGTGAAGTGGCATTTTTGTTGGTATTTAATAAATGTGTT
The DNA here is from genome assembly GCA_031835075.1 of Saguinus oedipus. Lineage (NCBI taxonomy): Eukaryota > Metazoa > Chordata > Mammalia > Primates > Cebidae > Saguinus > Saguinus oedipus. The sequence continues at coordinate 19,186,095 of CM063190.1, forward strand.
GAATTTAAGGAAGATAAAGAAGAGATTATTCAGGGTGGAGAAACACTCTAAATCGAAGGAAAGAAGAACGGCAGGATTACATGTTGCATTGTGCTGTGATATTTTTGTAGGCAGACATTTTTAATGGGAATGCGTATTTGAAAACTAGTCCATTGATTCACTGTTTAATAAATATTAAAAGTAAATAGATAAATATTTATGAAGGACTTCTCTGGGAAAGACAGGTCTAAAAGAAGACTGGAAGCTCAAAACACAACTAAAAGCTGAACTTAATTTTCTTAGAAGTTGATTTTCACTAGATCGTCATCACAGTTATTAAGCTTTTTCAAATCTTCCTTCGTGAGTTCCCAGGCATCTCTCCCTTCCCTTCCTACAGCCAAGTGCTACTCACCGTGGCATCCTCCTTTCACCTGTCTCGATAGGCCTCAGATCCTGTATTCTGCTTCCCATCTCTTCCCTAGTATGCCATTTGAACACCAATTTTTCTCACACTACTCTTATGCCCAGAAAATTATATAAATTCCTTGGTATCTTCCAAATCAAGGGAAATTCCTATGCCTAAGGCAAAAAATTCTCTACCATTATTGTAAAATTTTGGCCTATCCCACCTTATTTCCCACTACATACATGAAACATTTGATACTGATTTTTCTTATTGCATCTGAGATATGTTATTCTCCTATTATTAAATCAAAATTTTCCTGTTGCCCAAAACATCTCTCTCTTCCCTTAAGTTCTACTCATGTTTTAAGGCTCAGATCAAGTTTCACCTCAATAAGATATTTCCAAGGGTGCATCAGTCATATCTTCAGTTAAGTGGTCACAGACTGGACCATTCCGACTCACTCCATTTTCAAAGCAACTAATAAAGTTCCATATATGGGGAACACTCATTGCTCATTGATGATCTTATTAACTAATTGGTTGGTTGATTGACTCACAAACTCTTAAATAAAAATCCATAAATTATTTTGTTCAAATATGCTAAATTCACTTGTAAACAATAACAGCTTTTTCAGAAGTCTACATAGTTTTCATCTTGGCTCTACATTTTTGCATTGCAAATTTATAGTAAAACTAAACTATGTCGATTTTGGATAAGATCCTAATGTTAGATATTTTCAAATCCCAAATTAATCTGATGTTTGTATGGTTTTTAAAGTGCACTGACCTATAAGGAAGCTTCCTTTAGGAGTACTTCTGTGTGTTTATTAAGCTGGTGTATATCTTAGACATGTTCAGACGTCACACCAAAATCAAAATAATGAAAAAGAAAAATGGGCCAAAAGGAAGAGTGAGAAGAAACTATTTCCTGCTGTCTCTTTGGGGTGAAGAGAGAGTTGATTTTTTTTTTTGGTGCATTTACAACTTCCAGTCTCGCAAGCCTATTCCCACTTCCATCCCAAAGTACTCTCCCAGTCTTTAGCTTCAGAATGCAACCACAGGTAATCTACAATGAGTGGATTTTGAAACTGTGCTGTTGAAAGAACTAAGTATACCGTTTACATGAGCTGTGGTGTAGTCTGAGAAAGGCCAGATATAAAGCTTTTGTTTGAAAAGCAGGTGGTACTTAGTAGACCTCTTCCCTGTTTGCAGGGAAGCTTCCAGTATTAAATCTCCACTTGGCACAAACCGGTATATTCTCACATAGGGTTATTTTCTTGCAAAATGGCCCCAGAGCATTGTAACATAAATGTCAGGACTTAAAGTTCTACTTCTTTCTAATTTCTTCTATTTCTGTTTTTCAGATTCCAGAGCTTCACAAATCTTAAAACACTTTATAAAAGTTCTAGTAATATGTTTAAGATTTTAAGTACAACTAATAACTACTATTTCATAAATAAATTGTAGTCATCACACAATTATTTTCAGAAAAATCATTTATCACTGAAAATGTTAATACTAATGATGTACTTCTGAACTTTGAGATATTTGTTAACCAGAGTATGTAAAAAACAACTCAGAAACAGTTTTACCACAAAAGCAGTAAAGTAGTACTAAATAATAAAAAATATAGCAATATGATATAGGAATATATGCTGCTGGGAAGGATGGCTCACACCTGTAATCCCTTGACTTTGGGAAGTCAAGGTGGGCGGATCACCTGAAGTCAGGTGGTCAAGACCAACCTAGACGACATGGTGAAACCTCGTCTCTACTAAAAATACAAAACAGTTATTCAGGCATGGTGGCACACACCTGTAATTCCAGCTACTCTGGAGGCTGAGGTAGGAGAATGGCTTGAACCTGGGAAGAGGAGGTTGCGGTGAGCTGAGATTGCGTCACTGTACTCCAGCCTGGGTGACAGAGTGAGACTCTGTCTCAAACAAACAAACAACAGCAAAGAATATATGCCACATATGTAATGTTAATTATTATAACCAAATTTAAATAATTTAAAAGAAATAGGTGAAATTGGTTTGAATAATATATTTTATGTAACCCAGTGTATTTATATTATAATTTCAACATGTAATCAATATGATAAAGTATGAGAGAGATAGTTTATGTTTTTTTATTTGGCCTTCAAGTTCTAGTGCCTATTTTACATTTGCATCCCATGCAGATCCATGTCAGACACGTTTCATGCTAAACAAGTTTTAGTCAAGGAAGTCCCCAGGCCTATATCTTTGATTTGATAAGCTCTCAGTTATGATTATATGATTTAAACATCTAACGTGGACTTCATGTTGACATATTATTTTTATGTTCTAACTACTTAAACAATAATACACATTTCTTTTTTAACTCGTGCACAGCAAACTGTTAACCCCTTCCTCACTTGAAATGCATTCTAAAAAGGAAATATTCAAGATGGAACTGAATAAAAATATCCTAGGGGGAAGAGTTAGATATTTTCTCACAGAAAGTTCCATTTTAGAAACAGTATAACTTAGTTTCGTTCTACCTATTTGTCCTCCAATGATCATCTGTTCTTTCCCCTACCACTCTGCCACCATGATGTGGGCCTGCTTCGTGTCACCCCGCTATTACTTCATAGTCTTTTCCCTGTGCTCTTGGAATTAGAGTTTCCTCTCTCCAGTTTACCCTACATATGGAGCAAGACTATTTTTCATAAACACCGATTTTGCCATGTGTTTTCCATTCGAAAAGATTTATTGCCTTTCTATTTCCAAAGTAACACGCAAAGAGTTCCAGATTAAAAGTCAACAGAATGAGATTCTGGTCATAACGACATTAACTCTCTAGCTAACCTGGGAATCATCACCTCTTAGGACCTCAGCTATTTCACTGTGAGGGAGTTGATTGGATTGCTAACGTCTCTCCCAGCTCTAAAATCCTGCTTAGTTTTGGATTATTTTCTGCATTCTGCCCCTACTCTGACAATTGTAATTTTCCCCCCAAACAATCTAACATAAAATTACCTCTTCATTCCGTCTGCTTTCCTTCCTGTTCCCGCAAACAAAACTCCCATTGTTTCACTCATGTTGACTTTCTGTCTGGATAGGCCCCTATTCCATTTATTCTACCCATAACCTAATATTCTTCAAGACCAAACTCAGCTTCCCATAACACAGCTTTCATTAATCTCTTCATCCAGTCTTGCATTCAATAAATACTTGCTGAGTGCCTACTCTGTGCAAAGCACTGGGACATCATGCCAAATAAAAGAGAGAGGTTGCCTGCACCTGTGAAACGTATATTCTGCTGAGGTCAATAGATAATGACCAAATGAGCAAATAAATAAGCTAATTCTAGGTATGGCAAATGCTTATGAAGGAAATAAGCTATGTGGTGAGCTAAGGAAGACACTAGCTGGTCTAGAAAGGCACATGTTCGCCTGTGCAGAGGGTTGTTAGAGGCTGTGCGAGTTTGTGTTCACTGACCAATAAATTAAGGTGAAGCCTGGTTCTGCTGTGCAATAATGAATCTTTGAAGGCAACAGACTAAAAGTTGTTTTAGCTAAGCCATAACTTTATATTAATTCCAAAATAATTTTTATATATAAAAAGAATAATCTTTCCAGCAACTCATTACACCCAGTATTATTAAAGGCCTAAAATATAAATATCCCTTGAGGAGCTATTTCTTGAATCACCAGGCCTACCAGGTCTACCCAAATATTTTGCTAATGTTATTATAATATACCAGGTTAATGTTTCTAGATAAGCTTTATCCTTCTAATTGTTTTTAAAAATAGTTTATTTCCTTAGGTAGCATCTAACATGCTTCTCTTTGGTGCCCTGTCATGTTGCTGACATTTTCATCCACTCCATCCTTCCAGCTAAAATCCTGCCTCTATATAGGGATTTTTTTTGAAAGCTGTAAACCTCAGCCATTCAAGCTTATTGAGCTGCCAAACCACAGGTTCCCCCTGAGAAGTCCACTCCATTAAATTAATGTGAAGGCAGTCGACCTGTGGGGAGTCCATCCCCATCTCATACTCTTAGAAACTGCTGCTTTCGAATTACCTGGATTTTTGACTATAGCTTTCAAATGAGAGCTCTCCTGACTCCAAACAGCTGAATCCATTTCCTCCCACTGGAAGAATGGGGTGGAAAGAATGTGGAGCTGAAAGGCTGTCAAGACTTCTGTTGTCGTCTTGATTCAACCAATTGAATTAGTTGCTCAGCCTTTGATACAATACTAAGTGTCTATCAGGACTGTTTTCTTACTTGTTAATTGAAGACAGAACAGGTTGATTATCCCTTACCCAAAATGCTTAGGACCAGAAGTGTCTTTCATTTTGTATTTCTTTGGATTTTCAAGTATTTGCATAAGCATAATAAAATACATTGGGGAGGCGACCCACGTGAAACACAGAATTCATTTATGTTTCAAATATACCTTATACTTATAGCCTAAATGTAATTTTATACAATATTTTAATAAGTTTGCTTATAAAATAAAACTTTTAAAAACACTCCATCAGAAAGCAAAGGTTTCACTGTCTCAGCCACCCTTGTGGACAATCTGTTTATCTGGCATCACCATTATTCCTGACTCTGAATTTATCTGTTACCAATAAGTAGTCATTTTCTTATACTTATTCATACATTAGTATGTAACAGTAAAAATAGGACATATCATGAATACAGTGAAAACATAATGATTCTGGGGAAATAGCTGGTGCAGCAGCATCACCAGCATGTCTATATCAGCTGTCACCCACAGCGACAAACAATGGCAAGCTTTTGGTCTCCACCCATGATGCTGTGTTATTATTAAAAGGTTACTGTACACTATGTTCTATTTTTCTAGGTGAGAATAAACATCAGAAACAGCTGAGGGACCAGGAAGTTGGGTCCTCTAGGGATGAAGGGGCACTCTGCTGGAGGGCTTTTTAAAATCTTTCCTCCAAAGTCATCTGCTTCACTAATAACAGTTTTTATCTCAGACATCTCTCTTTGCTTTTGTAAACTTGTGGCGTGATTCTTTCTCTGTCACGAACACATGCCGCTCCAGTCCTTCAATAAGCCCATCACACATTTTTACACGTCATCCATGGGCACTTTCCTGCAGTGTTAACAGCGTCCTCATTGCTGGGTACCTACATTTTGACAGCAACCCGTCACATGAGGTCAGGTGTAGCATTTTTTACTTGTGGCATCCTATCAGCACTCACAAGGTTTTAGATTTGGGAGTGTATTTTTTATTTCAGATTTTCAGATTATGGATCCTCACCCTGTATCACTATTAACCTTATAAACAGTTTTAAGAAATGTAAGAAATATTGCGTAAGTTGTGCTTAACCACTATGCTGGGCAATAAGTAGACATCCAAATTTGTCTACTTAAAAATCTCATCACAACATTTAATTTCTCCATCTAGGAAAACCTGGTCATCACCATAAATAACTTACACAATAAACTCCAAACCTACTAGCAGGCTCTTCTGATTTTGGCTCAACTTCCTTTTCTAGCTTTCTTTCATAGTTTCTTAAATGATTCTCTTTACCCTCCACTGACTCACCCTGGCCTGCCACCAAGCAGACATCTCACTGTTAATTGACAGCACCAGCTTCTTGGGCAGTTACTTACTTTAGCCCTTTGTATGTACCGTTTTCTTGCCTGAAATGCCCTTTTCTTCTTTGATTGATATTTTTCTTATTTTTCAAGTCCTTGATAAAATTTAACTTCTGCAAAATTTCCCAGATGAATCCCTGAGAACGAATACTTCCTTCTTCTGGTTGCCTGCATTATTTTGTTCATACCTCCACGATAGCATTTTTATTGAAATAACATCTATCTCAAAACATTACTGTTTTCTGTATTTACTTGTAGAGACATTTCCCCTGTCGATCAAATTGTTTCAGAGGAGTAAACAATTTGGTCAGCGTCAGTATCTATCTCTTGGTCAGTGTCCTCTTTGCTTGTTATTTTTTAACGTTTAAAATATAGGCTCTAGAGAAGGAGTTCTGGACCTGTCTATAGAGCTTTTAGTGGTCTCTTCCCTTGGATAGGAAAAAAATTACACATTATTTTTACTAGCCCCTAATTAAATGTAGAATTTTCTTCCTTTTTGAATCTAAGAAACATGCCAGGCCAGACAAAGTGGCTCAGGCCTGTAATCCCAGCACTTCAGAAGGCCAAGGTGGGCACATCACTTGAGGTCAGGAGTTCGAGACCAGCCTGGCCAACATGCTGAAACCCCGTCTTTACTAAAAATACAAAAAAAAAAAAAAAAATCAATCAGGTGTGGTGGCGCACGCCTGTAGTCTCAGCTACTAGGGAGGGTGAGGCACGAGAATCGCTTGAACCTGGGCGATGGAGGTTGCAATAAGCTGAGATGGCGTCACTGCACTCCAGCCTGGGCAACAGAGTGAGACTCATCTCAATAAAAGAAAAGAAAGAAAGAAGAAAAGAAGCCATAGCAGCAGTAGCAGTACGTGTGACTGCCACGAATAGATTTTTGCAGCTCTTTTTATGTTACAATTGTAGAAGATTGTTATTTCCAAAATTCAGTATCTAGACCAGATACTACATCTTGTTTAAAGTGTTAATAAAGTCCAAACAGTATATTACTCTATCATAGTTTTTTAATTAAATGTTTTATTTCAAAATAATTATAGATTCTCAGGCAGTTGTAAAAAAAAAAAAAAAGATAGATGCTGTATACTCACTACCCAGTTTTCCCCAGTAATGGTATCTTATAAAACTATAGTAAAATATCAGAACTAGGATATTGATACTGATGCAGTCAAGATATACAGAACATTTTCATCACCACAAGGATCCCATATGTTGCCCTTTTATCGCCTCATACTTCCCTTCCATCCCACCCCATCCCACCCCGTCTTTAAACCCTGGCAACCACTAATTTCCTCTCCATTTCTATAATTTTGTCATTTCTCAAATGTTATTTAAATGAAATCCCACAGCATGTAACATTTTGTGAAGACCTTTCTACTCAGCACAAGTCTCTGGGGATGCATTCAAGATGTTGCAGTTATCAGTGGCTTGTCCTTTTATTGCTGACTAGTGTCCCATAGTGTGAATATACGACCCATTGGAAAACATCTGGACTGCCTTGGTTTTGGCTCTTACAAATTAAACTATTACAAACATTCATGTATATGTTGCTGTGTCGACATAAGCTTCCACTTCTCTGGAATAACTGCCCAGGAGAACAATTGCTAGGCCACACACTAGTTGCATATTTAGTTTTATGAGAAAACCACCAACCTTTTTCAGGGTGACAGCCACCCTGCACCATTTTCCATTCTCACCAGCAATGTATTTATGAGTGATCCAGGTTTTGCCCATCTTCACAGAAGTTTGTGTTAATGATGATATGTCTCTTCATGTCTTTTGCCCATTTTCTAATTTAATTGTTTATTTTAATGTTGAGCCTGAGTGTTCTTTTTATTTTCTACATACAAATCCTCCATCAGATAAGTGGTTTGCATTTTCTTCCCAATCTATAGCTTGTTTCTTTATCATTTTAACAGAGCAAACATTTTTAATTTCGATGAACTCAGATTTATTAATTTTTCCTTTTATGAATCATGCTCCTAATGTCAAGCTTAGGAACTGTTTGTCTAGTTCTAGGTCCAAAAGATTTTTTGGATGTTTTCCTCTGTCTTTAGTTTTAGACGTGTGTTCATGAGGTGTCCTAATGTAGATTTCTGTGAGTTTATCCTTTTTGAGATTTACTTGCCTTTTTAAATATGTAGGTCTAGGTGTCTTGCCAACTTTGGAAGTTTCCAGCCATTGCTTTTTTCAGTTCTTTTCCAGCTCCACTCTTTTTTTCTTTCCTTTCAGAACTCTAGTGACACAATTGTTAGGTGTTTTTTTTTCTTTTCTGTAGTCTCAGAGGTCTCTGAGGCTTTGTACATTTTTTTCATTCTATTTTCGCTCTGTTTTTCAGATTAGGTAGTTTCTTATTCTTTTTTCGCTCTGTTTTTCAGATTAGGTAGTTTCTTCTTCTTTTCAGTGTTACTAACTGCTTCCTCTGTTTCATCTATTCTGATTTTAGGTCCAATCGTTGAGTGCTTTTATTTAGGTTATTGTATTTTTCAGTTCTCAGTTTCCCATTTGGTTGCTATATCTTCTATAGTTTTGTTGAGACTTCCTATTTCTTTGCTTACATTTTCTGTTTTTTCATTTAAGTATGTTTATATTTGTTTATTATTTTTATAATGACTGTTTTGAAATCTTTGTCAGATAATTCTAACGTCTTTATTATGTCAGTGTTGGCAGCTACTGATTGTCTTCTTTCTTTCAACTTGAGATTTTCCTTGTTCTTGGTATGCCAAGTGATTTTTCTATCAAAACTTGAAATTTTGAATATTTTATGATGAGACATTGGATCTTATTTAAACTTCTGTTTTAGCTGGCTTCATTTGATGCAACTTCAGCCGAAAGGGGATGCTGCCTTGTTTCTGCAGGTGGGATATAAATTCAGGTTTCTTGTTTGGCCTTAATTGATACCCTATAGGAAGAGATTCTCCTGTTTGGTTTTTGGCAGGGGTGAGAACTTCAGCTTCTCCATGGGTTTCCACTGATGGTCATCTGTCTTACAGCTTGACAAGGGTAGAAGGTTCTGCTCCGCACTCACCCTTTGCTAGCGTAGGTGGAGGTGGGCTGTTATTGTTTAAAAGCATCTGTCTTGCTAGGCTTCCCCTTCCTAGTTCTTTGGTTGGGAAAAAAAAGGGCTTTTTGGGGGCACTTTTTTTCTGTTCTTGGCTATTGTGGGTTGCCAGCTTTTTGGCTCCTAGTCTGAGTTGTATAAAGTAAAAAGACAATCTAAGAAACTTACCACTGTATCATTCATTGGGACCCAAAGTCTCCAGCCAGTCTTCCTACGTCTCTGTACTTTCTAGAGTTTTTAATATTTGTTTCACACATAATGTGCAGGGTTTTTAGTTGAATTTAGTGGGAGAAATAGGGAAAGATATGTCTATTCCATCTTCCAAAAAGTAGAAGTCTTCTCCATCACTATTGTTAATACTTTGATTACTATATTTCAATATAACTGGTTTACTTTGCAATCCCGTAAGTTTTATTTATGCTCTGAGAATCACCACATAGCCATCGAGGTCCATGGCGTGTAACCACCATGCGCCGTTTTAAAGAAAAATCTTAAAAGTTTGAGACCAGAAAGAAGCAGCACAGAATTATATTCCAAGATGAAACAATGGCCACCACTCCCTTTAGAGCACGCATTGGCTCTTCTAACTTCCGGGTACCCTCTTAACCCCACCGAGGCTCACGTGGAGAAGAGTAACTAGAGCTAGAGTGATGTTTTCGAGAGTAGGAAGCCATAAGTTGTCTTGTAAGGCTGTTGCCCTGGTGACCCAAGCCTGCAATCCTTCCTCAAAACTCAGAGATCACCACTTGCCACCCCACTTGAGAAGTAAAGTTAACCATTCATCTGTCACTTTGGGTATGGGCTCTCCAATTCCCAGGATAGCTCCTTCTTAATTTCCACTGCGTTGAAAATCCCTTTTCAATGGCCTAGAATATTCATAGGCATGCCTTCCACTCTGACAGGAGGAGCAGGTGTTTGTCGTCCTGGGGGCAAGTGGTGAAGCAGAAGGGAAAACTCATACACCAGGACTTGAGAGTGATTGCTTACCCATGTTACATTGAAATGCGTATCTACTCTTTCACAGAGGGTGAATTCCTCAGAGGAAATGAACTATGTCTTATTTTTCCTTTTATGTCCAGTGTTCAGCAGAGTAGGAAGTTCATGGCAGATACCTAATGTTGTTAAATAAACGGATAAGTCTACACAGAGAAAAATGGGTGGTATATTTAGGATTTATCAAATACCTCACATTTGCATATTTCTATTTTATTAAAAAAAGCATCATTAGATTATTTAAAACAAATATTACTAGTTATTTCTTGGGCTGTAACATTTCTAGTATCTTCTTACTTGTCCACTACTACTGACCTGGACTGGGACAACAAAATGTGTGCGTATTTTCTGTATTTCACAGACCATCTGGCACAGATGGCATGCATGCTGCTACACTCACAGACATGTTAATGAGTGACACAAAGTTTCCAGGTCCAATCACAAAAATGCCATTTCCCTCCTCCACTTCCTCACCCACATTCTAAAGGCCAAGGTAAACACATCCTGGGGCAGCAGTCTAGAAAGAATAATGCTAGAAATAAGATTGATTCAGATAAACCCCAGAGTGATCTGCCGGTGACTAATGGTAATATCTTTAGTTAACCAGAGTTTGGAAATAGCAGGAGATAAAATCTTGAGTGCAGTCTCATAAACCTTTAACCCATGTCGCCCTACTCCATGGCAAAGTATCCTTGAAAGCAAATAATGATTTAAAAAATTAACCTCTTATGTTAACTAGCTACCCAGATAAGTTCAAGAACTGGAATGAACATTATCCAAGAATTTAAAGGAAATGACTAAGAGTTGGGAAATGGTTCCAGCATCAAGTATGACAACCTGTAAGAAGGGTGACATTCCATGCCTCCTCTGGGTAGGGCTTACAAGACATCCTATGAACTGTCATAAAAGATAAACCTGGGTTTGTCTTACTAAGGCCAGTGACAAAGGCAGCTTGGCAGTGAAACTGACAGCTAATACTGTGAGGCCACTTATGACAGCAGTGAGTGAATAGCCTGTCTGGAACTCTTCATCAGTGAGATAGAAACCATGGAAGAATTAATAGATTGAGCCAAGTTTCAGAGGGCACACCTTCTGCATAGCCCAGATAGATAAGAAAAGAGAGGATTTTTAAGGTAGATAATTTTATCTCTATGCTTAAATAGAAATAGATTTGTTTGAATTAAAATAAAACAAAAATGGAAGCAAATAAAGTCTTGATAAAATACAAAACATATTTTAGATATGTTATAAGCACGATGCATACTAAACACAGGTATTTATAAAATTAGTTGTCAATACAAGTTCATATTACTTGTTAAGAAGAAATTCTATGGCATGTACCGTAAGTGCTGATATCAGGAATGCTTTGATAAAGAAGTTTGGGTATAGGCAGGTAACTCAAGATCCTTTTCTATAGAAGCTAGGCAGCATTTTTCTTTTAGATTTGAAGAGAAAGTGTTGCTTTAAAAATTATGTATTGGGCCGGGCGTGGTGGCTCACGCGTGTAATCCCAGCACTTTAGGAGGCCGAGGAGGGTGGATCACGAGGTCAAGAGATCAAGACCATCCTGGTCAACATGGTGAAACCCCGTCTCTACTAAAAATACAGAAAATTAGCTGGGCGTGGTGGCGCGTGCCTGTAATCCCAGCTGGCTGAGGCAGGAGAATTACCTGAACCCGGGAGGCGGAGGTTGCGGTGAGCCGAGATTGTGCCTTTGCACTCCAGCCTGGGTAACACGAGCGAAACTCCGTCTCAAAAAAAAAAAAAAAAAAAAAATATGTATTAACTTTCAACAGATAAATCAGTAATTAAGTCAAAGTGGAGTTAGGCATTTAAATAGGCATCAAGTCAAATCAGTATTGATAACTTGTTTTCATTTCTTAATAGAAAAATTATTTTAATTGGCTTTATAAATATACTTATTTAAATACTACCACCAAGGCTGCAGTTTTGAATGGCCATCTGGCTAGCATTACTTGAAGCAGCATCTCAAAATGCTCCTAAAGCTCCTGTAAATATTATTTTTTTAAAAAAGCAAAACAGCCAACCAAATCCAGAAGCACATCAAAAACCCTATCCAACATGATCAAGTTGGCTTCATTCTGGGGATGCAAGGCTAGATCAACATACACAAATCAGTAAATGCAATCCATCACATAAACAGAACCAATGACGAAAACCACATGATTATCTCAATAGATGCAGAAAACGCCTTCGATAAAATTTCAACACCCTTCCTGCTAAAAGCTCTCAATAAACTAGGTATTTATGGAAGGTATCTCAAAATAATAAGAGTTGTTTATGACAAACCCCAGCCAATACCATACTGAATGAGCAAAAAAAGCTGGAAGCATTCCTTTTGAAACTGGCACAAGATGAGGATGCCTTCTCTCACCACTCCTATTCGATGTAGTATTGGAAGCTCTGGCCAGGGCAATCAGGCAAGAGAAAGAAATAAAGGGTATTCAAATAGGAAGAGAGGAAGTCAAATTGTCTCTGTTTGCAGATGACATAATTGAATATTTAGAAAATCACATCATCAAGGCCCCAAATCTCCTTAAGCTGATAAGCAACTTCAGCAAAGTCTCAGGACACAAAATCAATATGCAAAAATCACAAGCATTTCTATATACCAATTAATAGACAAACAGCCAAATCATAAGTGAACTCCCATTCACCATTGCTACAAAGAGAATAAAATATGTAGGAATATAATTTACAAGGGACATCAAGGACTTCTTCAAGGAGAACTACAAACCACTGCTCAAGGAAATAAGAGAGGACACAAACAAATGGAAAAACATTTCATGCTCATGGATAGGAAGAATCAATATTGTGAAAATGGCCATATTGCCCAAAGAAATTTATAGATTCAATGCTATCCCCATTAAGCTGCCATGGACTTTCTTCACAAAATTAGAAAAAACTACTTTAAATTTCATATAAACCAGAAAAGAGCTCGTATAGCCAAGACAATCCTATGCAAAAAGAACAAAGTTAGAGGCATCACGCTACCTGACTTCAAACTATACTACAAGGCAACAGTAACCAAAACAGCATGGTACTGGTACCAAAACAGATAGATAGACTAACGGAACAGAACAGAGGCCTCAGAAATAATGCCACACATCTACAACCATCTGATCTTTGACAAACCTGACAAAAACAAGCAATGGGGAAAGGATTTCCTGTTTAATAAATGGTGTTGGGAAGACCGGCTAGCCATATGCAAAAAAACTGAAACTGGACCCCTTCCTTATACCTTATACAAAAATTAACTTAAGATGAATTAAAGACTTAAATTTCAGACCTAAAACCATAAAAACAACCCTAGAAGAAAAGCTAGGCAACACCATTTAGGACATAGGTATGGGCAAAGACTTCATGACTAAAAAATTGAAAGCAATGGCAACAAAAACCAAAATTGACAAATGGGATCTAATGAAACTAAAGATCTTCTGCACAGCAAAAGAAACTCCTAAGAGTGAACAGGCTACCTACAAAATGGGAGACAATTTATGAGAAAAAAACAAACAACCCCATCAATAAGTGGGCAAAGGATATGAACAGACACTTCTCAAAAGAATACATTTGGCCAGGCGTGGTAGCTCACGCCTATAATCCCAGCACTTTGGGAGGCTGAGGCAGGTGGATCACAAGGTCAAGAGATCGAGACCATCCTGGTCAACAAGGTGAAACCCCGTCTCTGCTAAAAATACAAAAATTAGCTGGGCATGGTGGTGCGTGCCTGTAGTCCCAGCTACTCAGGAGGCTGAGGCAGGATAATTGCTTGAACCCAGGAGGCCGAGGTTGTGGTGAGCTGCGATCATGCCATTGCACTCCAGTCTGGGTAATAACAGTGAAACTCCATCTCAAAAAAAAAAAAAAAATACATTTATGTGGCCAAGAAACATATGAAAAAAATGCTCATCATCACTGGTCATTAGAGAAATGCAAATCAAAACCACATTGAGATACCATCTCATGCCAGTTTGAATGGCAATCATTAAAAAGTCAGGAAACAGCAGATGCTGGAATGCTTTTACACTATTGGCAGCAGTGTAAATTAGTTTAACCATTGTGGGAGACAGTGGATCTAGAACCAGATATACCATTTGATCTAGCAATCCTATTACTGGGTATATACCCAAAGGATTGTAAATCATTCTACTGTAAAGACACATGCACACGTATGTTTATTGCAGCACTTTTCACAATAGGAAAGACTTGGAACCAACCCAAATGCCCATCAATGACAGACTGGATAAAGAAAATGTGGCACATCTACACCATGGAATACTATGCAGCCATAAAAAAGGATGAGTTCATGTCCTTTGCAGGGTCATGGATGAAGCTGGAAACCATCATTCTCAGCAAACTAACCCAAGAATAGAAAACCAAACGCTGCATGTTCTCACTTATAAGTGGAGTTGAACAATGAAAACACATAGACATAGGGAGAGGAGCATCACACACTGGGGCCTGTTGGGGGGCAGGGGAGCTAGGGGAGGGATAGCAGGGGGTGGGGGAGTTGGGGAGGGGTAACATTAGGAGAAATACCTAATGTAGATGATGGGGGGATGGATGAAACAAACCACCATGGCATGTGTATACCTATGTAACAAACCTGCATGTTCTGCACATGTATCCCAGAACTTACAATAATTAAAAAAAGCAAAACACTAAAACCTATGATTGACAGGCAATTTATTACCAGGTTCTGAGAGGAAATTCTGCTACTCTAACACCCCAGGCAGCTGATTTAGGAATCACAGTCTTTTGATGATACATGGCTTATAACCTGAAAGAGAAGAAAACTGCCTGCAGAGAAGTAGAGAGATTTTCCCAGTGCCAGAGGACTGTTTGCTGAGGTTGCTAGGATACTGTTCCTCAGTACTCCTCTGAGTTACCTCTCTCTACAGACACAGGCAGAGACTGCAAACTCCTCTCACCCACACCTCTTCATGAGAAATCAAGAAAGAAGAAAAGAGAAAGAAAGTGTAAGGAAGGGAAGGGAAGGGAAGGGGAAGAGGAAGAGGAAGAGGGAGGGGAAGGAGAAGGAGGGAAGGAAGAAGGGAGGAAGGGAGGAAGGAGAGAGGAAGGGAAGAAAGGAAGGAAGAAAGGGAAGAAGGAAGGAAAGAGGGAGTGAAGGAGGGAGAGAGGGAGAGGGAGTGGAAGGAAGGAGAGAGGGAAAGAAGGAATGATAGAGGGAGGGAGGGCAGTGAAAGAGGAAAGACAGAGGAAGAGAGGGAGGGAGGGAGGAAGCAAGGAAGGAAGGAAGGAGAGAAGGGATTTTGAGCTAACATAGGAAAACAAACAGTCTAGTGCTCGGCACAGGGCCGGGCACTTTCTTGTCTCTACACTGTCCAAATAGACAACGCACTCCCGTGCATAACACCTCTCAAGACACAGAGAAATGCGCACCCACTGTTTCCCCTCACTGTCCAACTCCACAAGGTGAGAATCACTACCATACATGATCAAATACTGTGGCTAAATGACAGCACAAACACCTCTATCAAACACCTGCTTCCTGTGAAACTTGGTAATTTTATTGAAACTCATTTATTGTCTCCCTGTGCTCACATAACGGATAACATAAAATTTTTTAATTTTTTTCAGTGAGATAATATGAAATTGATATATTTCAAAATATCCTTGGGCTGAAAATATATGAACAATAAAATATTATCAAAATGGACTATGGATCTTAAGTGTGAACTCTGGGAAACTGGAATATTAAGTATAATTTATTTATGGACAAATATGCTTTCTAATCTTAAGTTTATTGGTTTGTTCCACACTGGAGAACATTGGAAAATACTACCTGAAAAAAGCCTATGCTTTTAGCAGTCTTGAAAATCAAAACTTTTGTTTTTTGTTAGTATAATCTGGCCTCTTCTTTTTATTAAAGATCAAAAGTTATAGAGACTCTGCCAAGTAAGAGGTTGTTTTGCCAAAGAAAAAAGTTCTACAGTTATTTTCAGACATTTGAGCCTGTGGAGTTTAAAAAAATCTTGTCCTTAATTACTTGTGCATATTGGTAGATCCTTGTTTCATCAAAATTTGTTTGCAAGATCTTTTAATATTCATTCGTTCAACATTTATCTGTGCAGCTCCCATTGTACACCAGGCACTATGCTAGGTGTTGAGATTCAGTAGTGAGCAGAAAAAGGCCAGGAGTCCTCAAATTGTCGTTCCCACAATTTGGTGGAGGAAGACATAGAATTATTAAATAATCAGACAAATTAATGGAACTTACAACTCCATTAAGTGCTCTAAATTAGAGAACCTAGTGTTATGAGAACATCTAAAAGGGGATCTGACCTAGGTAAGGAGGTCAGGGAAGGTTTCCCTAAGGAAATGGCAATTGCATTGATATGTACATGAGTAACAGCTAAAATTGAATTCCATGCAGGGGAACTATTAGGTGCTAAGGCCCTGTGAGGCCAGAGGGCATGGTACCTGCTTGGAAAGTAGGACAGTATGGCTTAGCAGAAAGAACTGGAAGAAACGTGGTAGAGTCAAGGTTGGAGCATAAAAGGAGGGGTCACGCCATGCAGGTGTTAAGCCCTATGTGGGATATTGTCTTTATCCCAGCTGTTTGCAAAACCTGTTAAAGTGTTTACAGTTAACAGGAAATGATCAGATTTGTCTTGAAAGGATCCCTAGAGTTAAAAGGCAGGAACACATTGTGTGGGAGAGGGGCAAGAGTGGGTGAGAGGAGATGAGACTGTTGCAGTAATCTAGGCATCAGATGGTGGTGTCTTTGATCAGAGTGGTAACAGAGAGTAGGCTGTAGAGAGTTTGAAGTAAAATAAATGACATCATGACAAATAGGACGATACATGGCTTGACTCCTGAGTTACTCTGTTGGCCAAAATCTTTCCAAATTAAGGATTATGCAGACCTGACACATTTATTCTCCAAAGAAATATTTGTTTCAATGACTCTTTGGATTCATTTATTCAACCAATATTTATGGAGCACCTATTATGTGTTATTCTGGCTACTGGTGATACAGGAGTAGACAAGGCAGTCTCTCTCATAGAGCTTGTGCCTGTTGGTGCCAGAAAGTCTGGCTAAGGTGAAGATCAGTGCAATCACAATGGAAACAGTAAACTACTGGAGGTCAACTTTTCTTTTGGAAAATCAGAAACAAATTCAGTTTTTAGTGCTTTATGATTTCTAAAATCCCTTACTACTTTATAAAACCAGAAAGGCAGGAAGGTGTAAAATAGAGAGCCAGGGAAGGTGATGGGGTCACCCAAGGCCACAAAGCTATGAGAAATGATGACTTTGGCTCGGGTCTTCCAACTCGAAGGTCTGGGTTCCTCCTCCCTTTTCATTAAGACCAAAATAAAGGACGCTTAAAAACAGCCTGCTGAAGGAAAGGGTGTTCCTTTTTTAATTAGCCAGTTTGAGAAAATAAGATTCAAGGGGTTCCTCTCTCAAGCAGAAAAAAGCACATTTCTGGATTTAAGTCTAAGAAACAAAAGCGCACTTCTTTTGACTTTATCATTACCTAAAGTAACAATCAGATTCTTTGTTGGCCCATTGAAGGCATGAAAATCCAGAACATTCTGAGATTTTGTATTGATACATCATGGAAGGGAACAATTTCAGGTATGTATCTTGGAAGCCCATGCCAATACCTGTAGGGGAGCTTGGAACCAATGGAAAGAAAATAAAGACAGGCCTACATTGACCTTATTTGGCTTCTCTCTTCATTTAAGAAGCTTAGTTATGTGAATAATTTTTGTTCTTGTCTCCATTACATTGTTTTACTTCTCATATTTAGTTGGTCCTTAGATACTCACAGAAGGCTTTAGATCAGCATTTTCAGTAACAAGGTTGATTTTTTTATTATTAGAAAGCATAAATGCAGTGGTTCTAAGAATGTGATTTAACTTCCTTAGGCCTACATAATGCTTATAGGTTTTTAAAAAGAATGATCTGTCTGCAACTATCATTTCTCAGTTCTGGGGACTGTCAGTTCTCACTGGGCAGGCACAAAAACTGAAATGCTGTTTACTGTCAAGATGTTTTCCCTTTATCTGTCATGTTTCCAGTTATCAAAATAAAATCACATCTAGACTCCAAGTGTTCAATTTACTTATCAAAATAAATTTATTAAAAGTATTCAAAGACCACTTCAAAGTGTAGCTGCCTTCAAGACAGATTTTTGGCACTCATAACGGACACTGCAGTTTTCAACACCACAGCACTCATTCTACTTCACATATCATTTTTAACAATGCAAATGTGGACCATTTCAGCTTCAGCGTAACATGAGACAACAGTACCAATGATCTGTGGTTGTAAGAACTTCAATACCCTTGCACATAGTAAACACTTTACTGAGTACTAAACTAAAACTACTATGTGGTAACAGGGACTGATTTAGGGAAAGATGTACAACCAGCTACCTAAGGCCACATAATCCCAGATCTATTGATTTTAAATACTTTTGGACCAACAGTAGTACATTGTCTCTTTCATCATTTTACATTCCTGCTTTCAGAGTGAGACATCACGTTCAGACCACCTATTCCCTTCTTGTGTTCTACACACAGTGAAGGAAGCTGTTCTGATACTAGCTTCTTCTAGACAGTTACTGGCTTCCTGATTCACTACCCAACTTTGAATCAATAGTTCTGAGTGATGTTTCCCGAACACTCAGGCTGAATTCAAGGTCAGTCTTTATGGCAGGTCAGTCTTTCCCCTTAGGAAAAAGAATGAAATGTCCTCCATTTTCGGGCTGTCTTTCACATTTCATGTAGCATGAGGCTCTGTGGCAATTTGTGGCTTTTTACACAAATCCTGGTAGAATTCTGACTCCAAGAAACGGGGATAAGAGTTGTTCTCCATCAAGCTGTATACCCTTTTCTGGGCAGTTGTAAAGCAGCCACTTGTAGCATCTTGTATATTCTGGGCAATCAGAGTTTTGGTTTGAAAATCTATGTTTATCTGAAATAAAACAAAAAAAAAAATGTGGTTTATTTGGTATTCAGAGTTAAACAGTAAAATCTAATATTTGTAAAAAAATAAAAATTATAATGTGTGATTAGCATTACTAGCAAGTCACAGGGAAACTTTTGACATAACTGAAAGCTACAATGTGGGAGGGCTTTTGCCCTCCTTCCAGCCCCACTTTGTCCTGGATTCTTTTGTTTCACTTTTGTGCTAAAAATGTCCAGACTGTGCTGAAATTAGGAACTTTTTGTCTTACCTCTTTTGGAGCTTCCTTTTCTATAAAGTCAGTATATATTTTCCTTGCTTTCGAGGACAACTTTTGGGGTGATTTGGTTTTTTTGAAGTCTTCACAGGCCAGCCAGAATTCAATATTTTCTTCACAGAATTCAGACTTTAAAAAGGCCCTGAATGCAGCAAGACCATCTGAAGAGGGGAGAAAAGAAAGCACGCAGAATGTTAAGAACTGAGTGACCAAATGATTCCTTATGTTCCCCCTAGTACTTCTCCCTCAAATTTTAATTATTTCTAAATGACAGTAATTTTCTAGATTTTGCTCAAACCTGCAATTCTCAAAATTTACTTTTTAATGACTAAGATGCAGTAGGTAAAATGCTTATGTAGGCACTCTGCTGCAAAAATATAAGTACTTAACTTTGCTGTCAATGCAAAATAAATATTTATAAGGGAGCCATAAGTTCTCTGGGAACTAAGCCTCTTGAAAACATTGTATGCAATGGAAAAACTGACTTGAGCTTAACTATAAGCAACTGCCACTTTAATTTTTTTTTTGGCTATTTTTCTTCCCCACTTGGAGGGAATACATGCATTTATTTCCATGGTGAAGCCTGGGAAATAAAGGAGAGAAAAATAGGCTTCAACCTATAGTGACTGCACAGTCTAATTCCCCTCAGGCAAGCTGCTCTTTTGAGGCATGGACACAGCCTTTCCAGGCTTTTGTGATAATAGCAATGGCTCAAGTTCAAGAATGAACTTACATTTGCTGGCTAGCAGCTCATCAAATGCTTCTGACCACAGCTGTGCTTCCTCAGGAGAAGGCCTGAAAGAGAAGTTTTGCATGTTAGCTTACGCACATCAGAGTTCCCCTTTTCAGTTCAGCAACTAACTATTCATATTTGCAAGTACAGGATTCTCAACTTACTTGGTGAAAGCTTGCTGTTTGCTTTTTTTGCCGGTTTTGGGCTTCCCAGGAGTAGAGGAATTTTGCAAGAAGTAGCTTAAACGGGTCTTCCAATCTTTTAAACTAAAACAACAGAATTTTTTTTTTTTTTAAAACATAATCACTAAGTAGCAACACTTCAATATGCTTCTGCAGCTGAACGCATTTTTACCAAATCAAGTCACCCAGTAACTAGAGACAAACCGCATAAGGCAAAGCAAGAACTCTTCAAATAACAGTCTTACCACCCACTTAACATTTAAACCTCAGGCACTCAACAGTTTCATCTATTAATCTACCAGTCTTACAGCTAAGGGCAGGGCTACCTAGAATCACTGGGGGTATTTTAAAGAATTGTTAATATATTTAGTTCAAAAGGCAGATACTATTTCAAAAGGACACCAGTTTGTTTGCAAGGTTAACTACATACAATTCCGAGGCATTTCGCAATTAATGAAAAGGACAGACGTGGAACTGTCTGGAACCAGCCCATGCTTCTGTCTTTAGAGCAGGAGGTTCTGGACCATGCCAGAGAGTGTACAAAGAGGCGGGTGGGCGATTGATTCTCCTGCACTCTCCCTTCCCCACCTACAACCCTTCATTTAAGCAGACGCTGCACAACAATTATTTGTTCCACATTCGTGACTGGGTGAGATCTGCTCTATAATTTAAAAAAAAAGGATTTTAAACGAGTATATTCAGAACCGGCAAGAGTATCTCCTTCCAGTAGCTGTGTAAGCGGATCAGCCGCAGGATTCTGATGTCATTTTGAATGCGGGAGGACAAAAAGCCAACCCACAATTTCTTAGCGCATCCACCACCGCCCTCATATCCCTCGGATATGTCCCTCGGCTCCTAAACTACACAAGCGTCACTCAGATTTAACCTTACTTAACAAATTGAGCCTTTCGACTTTTTTTTTTTTTTTCCCTGCAGAGGGTCAGGCTAGCTTCCTAAGATCAAAGCTGAGCCGGAAAGCACCACGTTTGCAGCTCGCAGTGGGTGACGCGAGAGGGAAGAAGGCCATACTCACAGGGTCCGCTTCATCTTTTCCCGCTTCTCCTCGCTCTTGTGGCCGCTGCCTGGGCTCTTGTCCATGGGGCTGCAGTCGTGTCGAACAGCCAAGAACATAGCACTTTGCATCCTAGTCCTCCCACTGGTCCGCGGCTGTGTGAGGCCGGCGGGCCCTGCAGCATTTATAAGAGGCTGCGGCTTGGGGGCGGGGCGCTCCGGCCCCGCCTCAAGAGGACGCGGATTGGCCGGCGGCAGACGCACGCGGGGATGGGGTCAGAGCCTGCCGGCGGCAGTCACGGCCTCTGCCGAAGGGTCTCGAAGACGGGGAGCTGCTGACGAGTGCGGCCCCGGCTTCTTGCGCACTCGGGTCACATTGCAGGGCCGGCTGGGGCCGGTGTGGGAGCAGACAGAGACTTTCCAGTGTGGAGAGGTTGCCCCCGACCTTTTGCTGAGGCTTGGCGGCCGGCGGGCTCCGAGCTTTGCGGCGGAGGGGGAGCGAAAGTTGGCTGCGGGGCGGCGGGGGCGACAGCGCTCCCTCAGCCTCCCTGACGGGTTCCCCGGCCTCGCGCTTCCCTGGCGGGAGCACGTCGCCCACCGCGAGGCCGGAGTGCGCTCGCCTGGTTTTGAATAAGAGTGGGATTTTCTCGTTTTTGTGAGCGCGCCGTCCTGCTGCAGGGACTCGCTCGACACACCCCGGTCTGTGAACCGAGGCTGCGAGGAGACGCTCGCCCGGTTCTCTCCGCCATTAATTTGAGGAAGGGCTGCCCAGGGGCAGGTGTGGTGAAGCCTCCTCTGCAGCTTTCGGGGCGTCTCGAACACTTTGGGAATGACGTTAGTCAGGGATTGAACAAGGGAAAATGACTGTCTCACAAGACGGTGCTTTGGGTTTGCATTTGCTATCAGTGCTAGGCACAGGCTGGGTCTGTCTGCCGGGTCCATCCTCAGGAGCCCTTGGGGGCATCTCCAGGCGAAGTAGAATCACAGACTTCCTAATGGTGGGAGAGGAAGCTGGAGACACATTTCACAGCCCTAACGCACCAGAACCAGCGAGTTCAAGGAGTCAGGATTTCCTCATGAGTCATTCTTGGTTCAGTTGGGATTTACCACAATTTTTAATAACTGGCAAAAAAGGAATAACAGTTTCCCTGAGTAAGTTTTATTTTCAGGTATCATCTTTACTCCTGAAATGTTTAAAACGACTTGATTGGTAAAGACAAATAGATAACCTCAACCACAATATTAGTTGATTTCAGATAATATTGCCAGAACTAGCCAATGAAATGTTTAAGCAGCTTTGGCACCAAGCTGTAGATACTCTGCTTGCATAGACTTGTTAAAAGAAAACGGGGGGCTGTGGGTAGTCAAGCCTGTAATCCCAGCACTTTGGGAGGTCGAGGCGGGCAAATCGCGAGGTCAAGAGGTCGGGACCATCCTGGCCAACATGGTGAAACCCTCGCCTCTACTAAAAATACAAAAATTAGGGCCGGGCGCAGTGGCTCAGGCCTATAATCCCAGCACTTTGGGAGGCCCAGGCGGGTGGATCACAAGGTCAAGAGATCGAGACCATCCTGGTCAACATGGTGAAACCCCGTCTCTACTGGTGCAGTGCCTGTAGTCCCAGCAACTGGGGAGGCTGAGGCAGGAGAATTGCCTGAACCCAGGAGGCGGAGGTTGCGGTGAGCCAAGATCGCGCCATTGCACTCCAGCCTGGGTAAGAAGAGCGAAACTCCGTCTCAAAAAAAAAAAAACCAAAAAACAAAAAACAAAAATTAGCTGGGCGTGGTGCCACTTGCCTGTAATCCTAGCTACTTGGAAGGCTGAGGCAGGAGAATCACTTGAACCTGGGAGGCGGAAGTTGCAGTGAGCTGAGACCGTACCACTGCACTCCAGCTTGGGAAGCAGAGCAAGACTCTTGTTTCCAAAATAATAATAATAATAATAATAATAATAATAATAAATAAAGAAAGAAAATCTGAAAAGTGAATATATTCTTAAGGTGAGCTGCCAGTAGTTGGAGCTCCAAGTTTGACTTGGAGGGCAAAAATCTGCAGTTACTTACGACAACAGTTGTGGACTTTATTGTGGAAAGGAAAACAGTGTAGATTTCAGTAACAGATATTTTGAAACATGCTTGTGAACTGTATGAGTGTCATTTTTCCTTAAGCATATGCTCTTCCTCTCCCAAATAACTTTTCATAATATTCCTACATCTGTTTTCACTTTCTGATGATTAAATACATATTAATAAGATATGTGTAGTATGCAGACAGTTGCTTTTTCTCACCAATGTAAACCTAAATATATTTTATACTTAGAACCTTAGATGTTAGAATTCACTCATAGACAGTTAAATTCACTGGTAGGCCAGGAGTTCTGACAAAAAGGCAGCAGAGAGAGAGCTGGACTTCTGTCAGGAGACCCAATTAGAGCCTCGGCTTAACCAGTAAATGCCAAGTAACTGTTGGGATGGTAGCTTCACACCTCTTTGAGTCCTAATTTCTCATCTGTAATAAGAGTAACATGTCTTTCTTGGCAGCCTCATAAGATATTATGTGACTCTTACATGAAAGGTCTTTCATAAGCTCTAAAGTACTGTACAAAAGTTTGTTACTGATTTGCATATATGTGGAAAAAGGAAATGTTCAAACCATAGCTATTTAAGATGGAAAATCATATGAGGATTAACTCAGAGGTAATTAAGTTGTAAATGTGTAGGTACTATTAAATATCAGTTTGTAGGTACACAAATATACGAGATACACAAATTTGTAGAAGATCAGGCTCATTATAGATATTTAATAAGTGCTCTCTGGATAATAAACAAATCAGAAAAATAAGCAAACCGATTAATATTTAAACTTTTCAAACTGGGTATTGTGGTTCATGCTGGAAATCCCAGTACTTTGACAGGCTGAGGCAGGAGGAAGGCTTGAGCAAGGCGTGTGAGGCTCATGCGTTCAAGCTACAGTGAGCTGTGATTGTGTCATTGTACTCCAACCTGAGTGATAGAGTGAGACTCTGTCTCTTAAATAATAATTAAACTTTTCAGAGCTCTCCAAGCCAAGGAAGTTTAATCGTCTGAACATATTAATAAAGTGAATATACATGTACCTGTGTAAGCAACTGGTTTAAATATAGATTATTCTTGATGTTTTTGTGTTTAATATAATTCTTTGCTTTTTTCATAAACCCTTCCAGATCAACGACTGATGTTAGGTGGCAGAAAATTAATTTTTCTCTTAAAGTTATGTGGTTGGTTAATAAATCTGGGTATAAATCAATTTGTAATTTTTGTATCTATGTGTAATTTTAACAGTTAAGGCAGTATCTGCTGCAGACTGAGAAACCTTTTCCTCAAAAACTTGCCATGTCAATGTCTTTTAAAAGACAGTCCAATATACGTATATTTACATGTACATGTAATATTTATAACATGAATATGTATATCTTATATATTTCATGTGTATATGTAATATGCATTACATGTATATTTACATATGTTACATATATTTACATATATATGTAAAACAAAAGCTGCAATTTTGATGACTTCCCTTTTTGTTGCTGCAACCAGCTTTTGGGTAAATAGAATTGCGCCACATTAAGATGACACATATTTTCCATCCTATGGTAGAGGAAGACACAATGCAGTCAGTGGATTGTAAAAGCTGTGCAGCAAAACCGCAGTTTGAGAGTGGCTCATAAACCAACCATACATTTTCTGTGTTGAAGCTACCGTGCCCTCTACTGGAGAGACTGATTGAACACATTAGTGGTGGAGGTTTTCCAGATAGTTTATGAACTTTTTATAATTTTTTAAAAGTTTATAGAAGAAGGCAAACAAAAATACAAGTTTCTTGCATAATGGATCTTAGATTCTTGTATTATATCTTGTGTGTCTCTTAAATCATGAAGAGTAAAAATGTCCCCTGTCATACTTCTCCCTTCCGCTCCCATGCTGTACTAACCATTATTAATAAAATTATTAATCCCTATGAACTAAAAATATATAAAATAACTCTCCTATTTATACTTTAGAAATGTAGAAACCGCTGGATGCTGTGGCTCATGCCTGTAATCATGGCAGTTTGGAAGGCCAAGGAAGGAGGATTGCTTGAGCTCAGGAATTCAGGACCAGCTTGGGCAGCATAGCTAGACCCTGTCTTTACAAAAATGTATTTTTTAAAAATTAGCTAAGTGTGGTGATATGCACCTGTAGTCCCATCTACTCAGGCGGTTGAGGTTGGAAGATTGTTTGAGCCCAGGGAGTTTGAGGCTACAGAGAGCCATGACAGTGCCTCTGCCCTCTAGCCTGGGTGACAGAGGGAGACCCTGCCTCTAAAAACAAGTAGGAAATTTAGGAACCAAGATAATTGCTTTAAAAAATGCAAAAATATCATTCTGTATATCATTCTATGCTTTGCTTTTTTCAGTCAGTAAGATGTTTTCATTTCCAAATTTCTAGGAGCTCTAAACCTATTGTTTACCTTATGAAATTATAAACAGGTGCGTTACTTAAAAAAAAAAAAGGAAAAAGAATCAGGAAGTTAAATGCTGTGTGGTGATGAGTAATTGGAAAAAATGAAAACTTTTAGTACCCTAGTTGTTGAATATATTTGAAGAAGTATAGTGCCTGTCTTCTTAAAAAATTTTTTTCTCCGATTTAACTTTAGTTGGTGAAATATTCTTTTAACAGAATGAAAGTATGACCCCATGATAGTTTGTACTGTACTCCTTAATCCCTAATATGATCTGAGATTTAAAAATTATGATTAATTTCTGAGTGTAATTTTCAACTCAGAAGCTGAGAGAAAATGAGTGTTTTTGTCGGAAATGAATCACAGGTTAAACCTAATATTTGGCATGTATTATAGTGAAGTTAATAATTTTACCAGTCCTTGTACTGATAATTCCATGTAGTGTAATTCCATGGCTCTGTAAATTTATACCAAGTATAAATTTAAGTATGATATGGAGTATGTCATACTTCAAATGCAGGCAGGGCCTACTTAAATTTTGTAGCCCCCTCTTTATAAAAACATCTAGATTCCCTTCATAAACCAACAACAGGAGTGTCATGAAGTTTTTTTTCTTCTGAGAAAAAATACTAACCATATATTGAAATACTTTGAATAGGTTTTTGTAGCTTCTAGGCCTCTAAGGTAAAGGACTGTAAGTATGAGGTCTGAATAAGGAAAGCATTTCCAGTGTATTCCTGCTGCTGCACTCTTTTTGTGCATGGAATACTAGCAGAGAATAGGTGGTATAAAATAGATTACATAGATGACCTATTGTCTATGAGGTAAAGCTAGGCATTTGTTTTTTGCTATTTCTTTTGACTGGGATTTTAATTTCTGTCTATGGAATTTTGCCAAATTATTGGAGTATCAAGTGTCCTGTTGACTACTTTTTTGAAATTTTGGGATATTAACAAAATATAAAATTTTAAATATCTATATGATAATAGTCACAAAGCCTTTTTTAAAAGTCTGAAGAAGGTAATTTTTCATCTAGTAAATAATCTGTTTACATTAGTATTTCTTTTTCTGTATACTGATGACTGTTCCTATGTAGAGAGTGTTAATCCATTTTAGACATCAGTTTTCACAGATTTTTATTCATGGACTACTTCCTGATAACCTAAAACTTTGTGGATTTCTCTCCTAAACACATTTTTGAAACAAAAATTCTAAATCTCAACAGAATTAGAAAAAATGTAATGCTTTAAAGGAATGAGGCCTTGACACAATCACCATGTGGCACTAGTCCCCCAAAATTTCCCAGTTTCAAGAGACAGAATAATTTTGCATTTCTTTTCATGAAGTACCCTTAGGAGAGTGGGATGGCTGGAGGGGTTGTCCATAATTGGCTTACTTGTTTTTTGTTCCTAGTTTCTGCCCTAATTTAGTTAGAACCCAGGCAAATTGTTTAGCTTTCTTGTGCTTAGGCTACTTGTCTTTCAGGGACAAGTAGTTATAGCACTCTTCCTTTGTAGGAAGTTAGAACAGTACTGGAAATATCCTGGACAGCTTGGTTGATGATAATACACAGCTCCCAGCATTGGCCTTGAGCTAAACTTTGTAGTAGGACTAGTTTCTTCTAGGTGACTATTTTGTCCATTTTTCTGTCTTGCTCTTATGCAAGACCCTCATTCTTTTGGGGGGATCTGTTTATTCATGAAGTTTCCTGGTGGTCCCCCTGTGATCTTCCAAATGTTCCTTTGGGCACATCAATGGTGTAAGGTTATTTTTTAATTTAAAGAGTATTTTGTAGAGCAGATTAAAGTGTACAGCACAACTGAGAGGAAGGTACAGAGATAGTGCATATGTCTTCTGCTCCCATACATACAGAGCCTCCCCCATTACTAATATCTGACAGTTGATAAACTTACATTGACACATTATTACCACCCAGAGTCCATAGTTGACGTTAGGGTTTGTTCTTGGTGTTGTACATTCTGTGGGTTTAGACAAATTTATAATGGCATTTTCTGTAGTCAGTGTTCTGGATTTTGCCAATTCAAACAGGTGTGTAGTGGTATCTCGTTGTTTCATTTTGCATTTCTCTAATGACATATGATGTGGAGTGGCTTTTCACATCCTTGTCATCTGTATTATCTTGGGTGAGATATCTGGTAAGTTCTTTGGCCCATTTTTTAGTTGAATTGTTTTCTTTTTTTTTGAGACGGAGTTTCACTCTTGTTACCCAGGCTGGAGTGCAGTGGCATGATCTCAGCTCACTGCAACCTCCGCCTCCTGGGTTCAGGTATTCTCTTGCCTCAGCCTCCTGAGTAGCTGGGATTACAGGCATGTGCCACCAGGCCCAGCTAATTTTCTGTATTTTTAGTAGAGATGGGGTTTCACCATGTTGACCAGGATGGTCTCGATCTCTTGACCTCATGATCCATCCACCTTGGCCTCCCAAAATGCTGGGATTTCAGGCGTGAGCCAGAATTGTTTGTTTTCTTATTGTTGAGTTTTAATAATTTTTTGTATATTTAAAGTTTTGTTTTTTTAAATCAGATATCCCCTTTACAAGTATTTTCTCCCAATCTGTGGCTTATCTTTCCATTCTATTGATGTTATATTAGCATAGTTATTTAAAATTTTAATGAAGTCCACTTATTCTTTCTTTCATGGACTGTATCTTGATATAATATCTAAAAAATTTATATTAGCAGTTTGTAAAAATTTGAATGAAGCCCAGTTTATTTCTTTCATGGATTATATCTTGATATAACATCTTAAAAAGTCATGTTCATTTTCAAGGTCATCTAGATTTTCTCCCCTGCAATTTTCTTTTAGGTGTTTATAGTTTTTCATTTTACATTTAGGTTGTTGATCCATTTTGAGTTATTTTTCTGAATGAAGTTACTTTCCCAAATATTTATGTTCTTCCTCAAAAATGTTTTGGAAATGTATAGCTCTTTACATGTTAATCTTTTCATCTTTTTTCATAGACTTATTCACTATCTTTACAGAGTACATTCTCTCCATATTAGATATTTACTGAAAGCATTTCTTTTTCTCAGTGCAATATAGGAAGGACTTACAGTTGACGCTGGAGCTTTTGTCTCTCCCTTTCTGACTTCATTTCCCAATATTTCTGATTGTAGTGAAGATTTCTCACTTGGAAACTTATAATTTTTCAGTGTGTCAACTATTTTATTTCCTTCAGTTAATTTACAGTGAACATCTGGTTAAGAGTTTCTAAAATAAATTTGAAAACAAGCCCAGCTGAAGCCAGGGTTACCACTTGGCCTAGCCCTGTCTACATGAGCTGTATTTAACTACTCAACATTAGTCATATTTTTTCAGAACTCTTTTGGATTTATTTTTAGAAGTACCTATACTCTGATGCATCCATTATATCTGATTTCAGTATTCCACTGTTCATGTTTTCTTTTTCAAGAACAGCAGCCCGATCTGTCATCTTTAGCAAATGGTTGATCTAACTTTATCATTTAAAATTTATTTCATATGCACTAGCTTTTTAAAACTTTATTTTCCTGATTAATAAGTTTGCTCACCTTTCTATCCACTCTTGAGCTTCTTTTCTCCCACTGTTTAATATGAAATATCTTAATATAAAAACAAATGATCAATATTTTATTCATTGCATTTTCTTAAGAAAATCCAGAAAAGGGATTACTTTGTATTTCCATAATAGTACAGAATTGCAGATTGAAAACAGAACTGTTTTTAACACAGCTGAACTTTCAGATAAATTGACTTTCACTTGATTGCAGAATTTAACATTTATCAGATGTTAATACAGAGTCAAAGTGCAGATAGAACTTTTCAAATTGCTTATGTTTGTTCCAGCCAGTTGCACTGAAAACCCACAGGCTGTATTCATCATTGCTTGCATCTCTGCTCTTCAGAGTCAATAAACTTTGTCCCACCCACAGACCATCATCATAACACATCATCCAGATGATTAAATATAGAATGTGCCTATGCAAAACATCATACTGATCTGATGTTGATACTTACAGCATACTTGGAAACTCCCATTCTAAATTTTCCTCCAGAGGAACAAGAGGCAACTTTCCATCTTGCTATTTATCTTTCCATCTATATAATTTATATATAATTTAACTTTCTGTCTATATAATTTATCAGGTCTAGTGGCCCTCAAGACATTTTCTCTCAGAGAGTTTCAGTGTCTCAATGGCATCAACATATTTTATTTGAAATTCGGCACATGTATTTGAATTATTGTTGCTTTGTCCTGAGCTCTTGGTGGAATCTGTATTGAGGCTGGCCACAGGGCTGGACTATGAAAGGCCCCCAAAGCTAGAATCTACAGATTTGGTCTTAATACTGATTTCCCCACTTTGGGAACTGCTACTACTGTGTCTTTTTTTTTTTTTTTTTTTTGCCTTTCCAAAATATTTTTCACTGTAGCTTCATCTAGAGAATATCACTATAGAATCGAATTTTTTATTATCTTCAAAGATTCTAAAGACAGGTCTGCACAGATAGCTTTCTTTCATTCTAAGATAGTTCTTTTTATAGAAACAATGTACCTCAACACCAAGGGTCTATCCCTAGGTTCGCCTATGCTTCTGTTAGAGTCAGAGCATTCCAGACCTCCTTAGTTTCTTGTGAAAGCAGTTTTATACTTCTCATAATAAAGGAATTTTCATCAGAAGATCTCCTTAGTGCTGTCTGAAGTTGTTCTTCAGTCTTCTGATATATTTTGAAGGTGATTTGCTTGTACCTACTTGAAATTGAATGTGTTTTTATGCATTGTCTATTATTTTAAATCTTCTGGCTATTTCTTGTAATGTCTGGATATTTCTTGTAACTTGTTCTAAATGTCCAGATCTCTCTTTGCTAAGTCCTTTTCTAAAAGCGTATTCTGAATCCAAGCGAAGAGTTGGAGATTTTCGGCTCTATTTTAATGGCCTCCAGTTTTTCCATTTCTGATAGTTTGCTCTTAAGCCTGGATTCCATTAAAGTTAATTCAAGGCCTTTGAATTCTTTTTGAATGAGGTTAAATGTGTCAAAAATTTGAAGTCTTTCCTCCAGAAAAGCAGAAACGTCGGTGGCCAGTTCTTTGTCTTTACTTATATAAGATAGGCCTTTAATTAT
Source organism: Saguinus oedipus (assembly GCA_031835075.1). Lineage (NCBI taxonomy): Eukaryota > Metazoa > Chordata > Mammalia > Primates > Cebidae > Saguinus > Saguinus oedipus. The sequence goes on from CM063190.1 coordinate 19,216,908, forward strand.
TAAAAATCTGACGATCACTATAAATAACACCATATTCTACAGCAATCCATGGGTATCTGGATCTGGTTGAAAGTCCTCTGGCAGGGCTGCCATTGGCTGGCACAGTGTCCTCTAGAACCAATGCAACACTGAGCATCATGGCCATGAGCAGGCCCTCTGTGATCCCCCAGGCTGTTGTGAGGCACTTCAGTTTGTCAGGATGCTAAGAGAGTATTCTGCCTGGAACCAAACCAGTGCCTGGTAGACTTCCGTGGAGGTGAGACAGAAGGAATAATTACAATAAATTACTGGCTAATTCTTCTCCTTCTCTCATTTTTTTTTTTTTTTTTTTTTTTTTTTTAAGAGACAGGGTCTTCTTGTGTTGCCCAGGCTGGAGTGCAATGGCTATTTGCAAATACCATCGTAGTAGTATACTGCAACCACAAACTGGGCTCCCTGCCTCAGCCTCCTGAGTAGCTAGGAGGAGATATGCACCCCTGCACCTGGCTTCTCCGTCTCTTAAATAAACTTTTCATTTTGTGGCCCTGGATCTTTTAGCCACAGAGCACCAAAAACTTATTTTCAGAGCCTCCTTATGTCTGGCTGGCCTTGACTATTCATAGAGACGGCAGAACACAAGTGGGGAAAAGATTATGGAGAACTCTACAAAGGGTTTCAACTTACTTCACCAAGTATGCCTTTAAAAACAAAGGAAGAAATAAGTTGGAATTGTAAAATGTTTTCACACCTCAAGACAGTACAGTCCGGTTATGAGCCAGGAAAACTCAATTTTCTCGAATTCTTTTTGCATGTGGTGAAATGTTTGATTTTGCAGAAGCCCTTCAGTATACTTCTTTTCAGAATGATCATCTTTGAGGGTATTAAATGCTGATGCAGCTTTCATCACAGGGCTGATCCCTAGGCAGGGCGGGACCCAGGCTTCGTTCAGCTCATTTTAACAACTCATTCTTGGCCAGGCTTGGTGGCTCACACCTGTAATCCCAATACTTTGGAAGGCCAAGGTGGGAGGCTCCCTTGAGCAAAGGAGTTCTAGATCAGGCTGGACAATATAATGAGACCTTGTCTCTAGAAACAAACAAACAAAACAAAAATTAGCTAGGCACAATGGCATTTTCCCAAGGAACTAGCTATTCTGAGGCTGAGATGGAAGGCTCCCTTGAGCCCACGGGTTTGAGACTGCAGCAAACTATGATTGTGCCACTGGACTTTAGCCTGGGCAACACAATGAGACCCTGTCTCTAAAAATCACTTATCAGGCCATTCTTGCATTGCTATAGATAATTACCGGAGACCAGGGTAATTTATAAGAGGTTAATTGGCTCATGGTTCTGCAGGCTGTACAGGAAGCATAGCATTGCAACTTCTGGGGATGCCTAGGGAGCTTTTACTTATGGTGGTAGGAAAAGTGGAAACTTGCATGTCACATGGTCAAAGCAGAAACGAGGGAGAGGAAGGGAGGGGAGACTGCATACTTTTAAAGGGTCAGATCTTGTAAGAATTAAGTCACTGTGGTGAGGACAGCACCAAGCTGTGAGGAATCTGCCCACATGCTCTAAATACCTTCCACCAGGCCCTACTTCCAACACTGGGGATTATATCTCAACGTATTTGGAGGGCACATCCAAACTATATCACACGTACCATCTCATTGACCGCAAATTGTAAGAATTTAAAAAATTCTACTTTTTTTCTGCCTTTTTTTTTCTTGGAGACAGCATCTGGTAGTGGCACAATCATGGCTCATTTCAGCCTCAACCTCCTACATGCAAGTGATCCTCCGTCTTCAGCCTCCTGAGTAACTGTGACCACAGCTGTAAGTCACCACTCCTGGCGAAGTTTTTCGGGTTTTAGTAGAGACAAGGTCTTGCTATGTCTCCCAGGCTAGTCTTGAACTCCTGAGCTTAAAGGTCCTCCTGCCTCAGTCTCCCAAAGTGCTGGGTAACAGATGTGACCCACTGCGCCCAGCTCTTCCTTCATTTTAAAAGGTGAAATTGGTGAAGTGAGTTGCTATACTGGTTTTGGCAAGACCAGGCTGGGCTGGGCTGAGTGGCTCTGCAGGTCTGGCTGAGCTCCCACATGTGTGCTGTGGTCAGCTGATATGGGCAGAAGCATAAGAGAGCCATTGGGGAGCAGTTATCCATCTGCATTTTCAAAAGTTCACCCTGACTATGAGATGTCAAAATCTCTTTGATTGCCTTTTCATAAAGTCATGATCCTCAGGGAGTCTGTAGGTTTTCTGGAAATAAGATGTAGAATAGTCACCCATTTCTTCTGTCTCTTGGGGTATATCATGATTCCTTCCAGGGCTGGCAGATGACTGATAAAACATAAAGAGTGTCTGGAGGAAGTTATCTATGCTTTGTGAAGCCTCTTTTTAAATTTATTTACTTTTTCTTATTTTTTCATTTTTTAATAACTTGTTTTACACACATGCCTTCTATCACACAGCTTTATGAAAATAAGGAAGTGTGCTGTGAGTGTATGTGTTTTGGAGGAGGGTAGGGAAGAGGATAAGTGATGATGGTTGTGAGAATTTAAAGGTTTAGCAGAGCTGTGATTTAAGGTGGTCAGGAAAATTTTCTCCATAGGTCTCTTAGGTCTAAGCCAGGGAATGTTTGTAGAAATATCAGATTTTTCTTTCTATTTGGGAAGAGTTGTCTCCCTTTAATCTCCTTTGTAGCATCTGTTCATTTGTCTTTTAACTATTGAAATTTCTTAGATATCTTCTCTTTTTGTTCCGCAGATTTACACTCTCTCTGAGATTTACTATCCACTCCCATAAATTCAGGTGTGATCTGAATACTGACGAATCCTTGTGCTGATCTCTGCTCATCTCAGGCCCTTACAGCTCATTGACCTAGCTTGATTCACTTAGATGATGAAAAGGCAGTTCAAAAGAAAAACCCCACAGCATTTAGCATTTTCTATCTTTGCTCCTAAAGCTATTTCTTTGCCTTTCTTCTCTATTTCAGTGAATGGTACCATACCTGAGACAAAACATGGGAGGGAGAGGGTAATCATCTTTGAGTCTTTCGTTCTCCTAATCCCATATTAAATCTATCCTACTTATTTCTGCCCATTATACAAATTTAAAAATTTGGGTCCGGGCACAGTGGCTCACGCCTGTAATCCTAGGACTTTGGGAGGCCAAGGTGGGCAGATCACCTGAGGTCTACAGTTCAAGACCAGCCTAACCAACATGAAGAAACCTCATCTCTACTAAAAATACAAAATTAGCGGGATGTGGTGGCACATGCCTGTAATCCCAGAGGCTTAGGCAGGAGAATTGCTTGAACCCGAGAGACGGAGGTTGCTGTGAGCCAAGATGGTGCCATTGCTCTCCAGCCTGGGCAACAAGAGTGAAACTCCATCTCAAAAAAAAAAAATTTTTTTTTTGGAAAAAAACTTTTACTTCTTTTTACAATTTTTTAAAATTAAAAAGGTATTTTTTTGAGACAGAAACTTCTGTCACTTAGGCTGGAGTGCAGTGGCACAATCACTCCTCACTGCAGTCTCAACCTCCTGGGCTCAAGCTGTCCTCCCACCTCAGCCCCTGGAGTAGCTGGAACTTCAGGTGCATGCCATCAAACCTGGCTAATTTTTTAAAATTTTTTTTGTAGAGATGGGGTCTCACTATGTTGTCCAGGCTGAATTTTATTCTTAAATATAAACTCCTTCTCTCCACTCTCATTCCCATTTTTCTAATTCTCTTCTTATCTTTCTTTTGAATTGAAGCAAGACATCTAATCTTTCATTTATTTTCTTTCTAAATTACTTTTAGTCAGCATGATTGTACTAAAACACTTCTCTGATCATTGTTCCTTTCCTGCTTAAAACCACTAATGGCTTTTCATTGCCCTTAGGTTCTAAATTCCTTAACTTGAGTTACAAGATTCTTTATATCTGGCCCCTGAATGCCTTCCCACCCTTATCTTTTGGTGCCCCTGCCTTGCTCTCTATGCTATTATCCTATTAAATTGTTTTAGTTCCTTTTACATGCCATGCTTCCTCATTCCTCTGTCTTGGACCTCTTTCTTACTCATCCGATTCTTCATCTGACTAACTTCTATATTATTCATACTCCTTCAGGTATTGCTTAAATAAACTTTCTTTCCTGAAGACTTTTCCTCCTGCCACTAACACATCTGACTGGGATGCCTCTCCTACATGTTCTCACAGCACCTATCAGTTTACTTACCGTAATGAATTGCAGTTGCCTAGTGTCTTGTCAGTACTTCTGACTAGACTGTTAGTTGTCATGTTTATTTTTGTGTGTTGGCCCATAGAGGATACTCAGACATTGCTAAGGGAATGGATGGATGATGGTGTTACAAACTCAGGTTCGTTGCTCACTGCTTGCAGAGTCCAATGAACAAGAGGGAGGTCTGGTATAAAGAAAGTGCCTTTTTCTTCCAAAGCTAGCTTAGAAGTACAGGCTTCCTGCCTTGAGGGTACTGCTTTGCCTTTGGAGCAGAAAGTGTGTGCTTTTAAAGAGGACCTATCATGAATGGCACACAGGAGAAGTAGCAAACAGGTGGGGACTCCATGTACCAGCTTAGTGCCTTATCTACTGAGCAGTTGAGTTGGTGTCTTCATGGGCAGAAATAGGTTGTAAAGGTGCCTGAAAACTCTCTAGGTGAGAGAGAGTTTTGCAGTAGGACCTTGAATTGTAAATCCACTATTATCTCTCAAAGCAGCCTACTGGTGGGTGAGAGTTCTGTTCTGGAGCTTCTAAGCACGTAGATCAACTTGCCCTGTAGGACATGTCTGGTGAAGGGAAGGTAAAAGATTATCCTTATCCTTACATTTCTAAAAGGCTAAGTGGAAACTGGGGGATAGGGAGAAATGGAGTAAAGAGAAAAGAAGAGAAATAATAATTAAAAAAAATAGTAACTGTTTCTCTTTTTCTTAGAAAAATGAGGATACTTGGTTACAGTAGTATGAATGAATGATTACTTTTCCAGGGAGTCTGCTATCTGTATCAGTGTTACTTGGTTCAGAGGTTCATATGTTCATGATTTCTATAAATACTGTTTGTAACTTTATGAGGTTTCCATATTAGCATTGAATTTTTCATTGTTTAAAAATTAATTTTCTATGTTTTCTTTTTTTTTGAGACAGTCTCGCTCTGTGACCCAGGCTGGAGTGCAATGGCACCACCTTGGCTCACTGGAAGCTCCACCTCCCTGGTTCAAGCAATTCTCTTGCCTCAGCCTCCCAAGTAGCTGCGACTACAGTCACCTGCTACCATGCCTGGCTAATTTTTTGTATTTTTAGTAGAGATGGGGTTTCACTGTGTTAGCCAGGATGGTCTCGATCTCCTGACCTTATGATCTGCCCACCTCAGCTTCCCAAAGTGCAGGGATTACAGGCATGAGCCACTGCACCTGGCCCTATTTTTTCTATTAGTATTTTCCCATTTGTAACTTAAAACAGAACTTATTATTTTTTAAGTATGGTTCTTACCTGTTGTAAATGGAACACTTTGTTTGTAAAACTACTTAACAGAGGTTCAAATCAAGGGGAAAATTGACAAGGCAGTGATATATGGGCTATTCACTTAAGCATTATTAATATGTGGATAATCTCATATTTCCTCAGTAAAAACATTTTAAAACACCCCACAGGATTAAATAAATCAGATGGCATTATTATTTATTCTCATTTTACTATTTTTTGTAATATATGTTTGAATGAAGCTATATGTTTATTAATTTAATAATTAATAAAATCTACTATAAAAGTAGCTTCCTTCTGAGACTTTTAAAGGATTTCCACTTTCAACCATTATATAATAGGTTAGTTATCTCTTTGTAGTTTCTGTCAGGCAAATGGACCGAGGCCTAACACAGTACAGATTTTAGAGGACAGAACATTCTCTAATGGTCTTAAATCTTTCATAATTATAGAAAACAACTTCCTTCATACTTTTACTACACTTAAGCTCTGGGTTTCTGTTCTTATATAACCACTATTGCCTTATTTGGATTCAACTGTTGAAATCTATTATAGCAATTATAAAATATGCAAAATTATCAGTTTAGACAATGTACTGAGATTCTAGAAGAGGAAAACAAATAGGAAAACCTTAAGAATAGAGTCAGTTGGTAAGGACTCCAAAAGAAAAACACATTCTTCATTTCTGCTTTCAGGTTTTTATATGGGGCCTATATACTTACCTCTCCTCCTCTGCCTCCCTCTCTTACAGTCCATCAAAAGAATAAAAATGGTAAAAAAAAAAAAAAAAAAAAAAGAAAGAAAAGAAAAGAAAAAGAAAACTGCTATAGGACTACTGGAAAAGAGAGAGAAGGGTACCTGTATACCACATAAGAAATGTAGAAGTTCTGGAGTGTGTGAAACACAGGGAACCACACCGAAGCCAAACTCATCAGACTTGAATAGCAGGTAAGTATGGAGCCTCTTGAGAAGTAAGTTAGTGGGTCATTTCCTCAACTTACCTTGGAAGAATTTTCATTTTGGAGCAACAGGTTTAAGCAAGGATGCACTGAGGGCAGCAGGTGAGGGTTAAATTATATTATTTCAGAAACTTTACTAGTGACCCATATCATACGTTTCCTTAGGTATTACTTTATATGGATAGTGTACTAAGTAGAGAATAACAGGTTGAGGAGAAAATTAAACAAAAATCAAAGGCTATTTAGAAATTATTAAAAATGGTTTAAAATCATATATGAAAATCTATAGGATGTGTTCAAAGACATACATAGAAAATAATCCAAGTCTTAAATTAATTTTGTAATATAGCAGAAAAATTGAAAATAAATTAGTTAATCCACACTTGTCACTTAATGGTTTTGAGGAATGCTGTATTAAGAAGAATTATAAAGATGGGTCTGTGCTGACCAGTGAGCGCAGCTGTTAAAAGTAGAGACACCAGGGTTCAATGAATTTTGTTAGATGCACTGTGTAAAGCATTAAGAACCAGATGATTCTTTTATTATTTTTAAATTATTTTAAAATTTTGCTTTAAGTTCTGGGATACATGTGCAGAACGTGCAGGTTTGTTACATAGGTGTATATGTGCCATGGTGGTTAGCTGTACCTATCAACCCATCATCTAGGTTTTAAGCCCCACATGCATTAGGTGTTTGTCCTAATGCTATACCTTCCCTTGCCCCCAACCCTCTGACAGGCCCTGGTGTGTGTTGTTCCCCTCCCAGTGTCTGTGTGTTCTCATTGTTCAGCTCCCACTTATGAGTGACAACATGTAGTGTTTGGTTTTCTGGTCCTGTGTTAGTTTGCTGAGAATGATGGCTTCCAGCTTCATTGATATCCCTGCAAAGGACATGAAGTCATCGTTTTTTATGGCTGCATAGTATTCCATGGTGTATACGTGCTGCATTTTCTTTATCCAGTCTATCATTGATAGACATTTGGGTTGGTTCCAAGTCTTTGCTGTTGTAAATAGTGCTATAATAAACATATGTGTGCATGTGTTTTCAGAGTAGAATGATTTATAATCCTTTGAGTATATACTCAGTAATGGGATTGCTGAGTCAAATGGATTTCTAAGAACCAGATATTGCTCCAAAGCACAGAGGGAGAGGAAATTTCCCCAATTATGCAAGCATAATTCTGATACCCAAACTGAGGAAGAAAGCATTCAAAAGAAAACTAAAGGGCTGGGCATGGCGGCCTATGCCTGTAATCTCAGCACTTTGGGAGGCCTAGGCAGGAGGATCACTTGAGGTCAGGAGTTCAAGATCAGCCTAGCCATTATGGTGAAACCTTGTCTCTACCAAAAATACAGAAATTAAATGGACATGGCAGCGTGTGCCTATAGTCCTAGCTACTTGGGAGACTGAGTTGGGAGAATTGCTTGAACCCAGGAGGTGGAGGTTGCAGCCTGGGTGACCGAGTGAGAACCTGTTTCCAAAAAGAAGCAAGCAGGCAAGAAAGAAAACTAAAGATAAATTTGTAGATACCTTAATAAAATATTTTCAAATGTGTTTCACCAGTAAACATTGTAAAATAAGCAGAAACATCGTTTACAGTGAAATATAAAATTCTTCACACCTACAAGTGATAAAAGAAGCTCCTTTCAATATCATAAATTAAAGAAATTATATCACAATTCACAGATAAGGTAGTGAATAACATCCATTAAGCATGAACAGCATGGATGATAGTGACATGGCAGAATTCGCTTTTTTTTTTTTTTTTAAATTTTTATTGCATTATAAGTTTTGGGGTACATGTGCAGAACGTGCAAGATAGTTGCATAGGTACACACATGGCAGTGTGTTTTGCTGCCTTCCTCCCCTTCACCCACACTTGGCATTCATCCCCAGGCTATCCCTCCCCAACCCCCCCCGCTGTCCCTCCCCCATTCCCCCCAATAGACCCCAGTGTATAGTAGACCGCCTCTCTGTGTCCATGTGTTCTCATTTTTCTCACCCGCCTATGAGTGAGTATATGCGGTATTTCTTTTTCTGTTCTTGTGTCAGTTTGCTGAGAATGATGTTCTCCGACTGTTTAGTGATGGGTTATCACATGGGATGTGAGGAGTCAGTAGCATCTAGACTGAAAGTCTAAGAATAGGTGAAAGCTGAAGTAGAATGCCCAATACCTGCTTTTTAATATGAACCTGTCTTTTGCCTCTTATGTTTTGAGTTGTTTATCTGTATGCCTGTCTTATTTTCCTTTGCTTTCATGAGATAAGAACTATAATGATTCACCTTTGTTCCCATCGAGGGCAGTTTTTTCCAGAGTGGGTGCTAAGAAAACAATTCACTGAATTTAATTAAAGAGGCTTTGGCATAGTAGGAAGTCCACTGGTCTTGGAGACAGGGATTTGGTTTCAAGGCCAGGCTTTTGTTAGGATACTTCCTTCCCAGCTCAGCTAGGACTTACCCTCTGGAGAGCCTCATTGCCACCACTCTACCCTGCATTCAGAATGAGCTCATTCTCTGTGTTTTCCCACAAATGTGTTCTTCCCTTTCTGGGGCACTTAGCATTCTCCTGTGTCTCCTCTGTGAGACAGTGGGTGTGCTGAGTTCAAACTCTGTCCTCTGAATCCTGTATTTGCAGAGATTAGTACCCCATATAGTGCTAAAAATTGTTATTATATGAATGAATGGTTTAACTTCTCTGTGCTTAAGTTTTTTCCATCTAAAAATGAGAATGTTAATAATACATAATATTGGGGTTTCCAAGAACCTCCCTCAGAAAAAAGGCTATGTTTCTTTCATAAGAACAGCGATTGTTTGTTGTTGAACACTTATTAGAAGTTCACTGACCAGACACTTCACATATATTATCATTATGTCCTATCCTTGTACCACAATGAAATAGGTGCTGTTGTTCACATTTTATAGGTACTTGGAGAGGTGAAGACATTGCTCCAAATCAATAGCAAGCAAGGCAGTGGCAGAGCTGGGATTCTAATTCCAAGTCTATAATTTTTCTACTGTAGAACGTAGTCCCCATTGTTTAATGTGTCCATAGGATGCTCTACTTGGGTTGTCATCATCAGGTTTCCTCATGGCTATCCTGGCTGTGTCATTATGGTCTCTAAAACTTTGACCCTGAAAGTTAAGCTACTGAGATCCAATCTCTAATGCATCTAATGCATTACATGGTTCTTGGTAAGAGTCTGCTTAATATATAATTGTTGAATAAAATAATGATTTCGTGAATGAAAAGCTTGTAGATGATACTAGTAATTTATGAAATAAACCAAGAGACTCTTCATATATGTGTGACTGAAGAGTTTTTAAACACTCACAACTAGCCTGGGCAACATAAAGAAACCGTTTCTCTCCAAAAATATAAAATTTAGCCAGGTGTTGGTGGCATTGCCTGTAGTCCCAGCTACTCGGGGGGCTGAGGTGGGAGGATCACTTGAGCCTACAGGGTCGAGGCTGCAATGAGCTGTGATAGTGCCATAGCACTCCGGCCTGGGTGACAGAGTTAGACCCTGTCTCAAAACAAACAAACAGAAAAACACTCACAACTGTATATGACATATCAATATTCCTAAGAAGATAAAATGGGAATTGGCTCATTTAGTAGTGAAAAATGTGAAATAAGGGATTGATTAGTTAACTAGGGATCTTATTAAAAATGAACATTTCTGGCTGGGCGCAGTGGCTCAAGCCTGTAATCCCAGCACTTTGGGAGGCCGAGGCGGATGGATCACGAGGTCAAGAGATCAAGATCATCCTGGTCAACATGGTGAAAGCCCGTCTCTACTAAAAATACAAAAAATTAGCTGGGCATGGTGGCGCGTGTCTGTAGGTTGTGGTGAGCCGAGATTGCGCCATTGTACTCCAGCCTAGGTAACAAGAGCAAAACTCTGTCTCAAAAAAAAAAAAAAAAAAAAAGAACATTTCTACATTCCATTTCCAGGGTTTGTTATATTTAAACTCTTGTCCTTTTGTAAATGTGATATACAATGCTATGTGAATTGTAAATTGCTAATAATACACTTAATACATTATTAAGGAATTGTTTTCTTTTATGTGAAGGTTGGAGATAGTATCCTTTGGAATTTATTGAAACTCAAGGATGAGAATAGTTTTGAGACTCAGGAAGATCTAAAAAGAAAAGGGCTCTTTCATGCAGGGAAAAGAATGTTTTTTGTTTTTTTTTCAGTGTTTCCTTAGAAACAAATCTGGTTGACTAAGATTTAACAAACAGATTCAACTGGGGTATTGGCTATTTCAGGGTAGCGACATCCTTAGATTCCCTCAGGTGAGAGTGGCATATTGTCACGATGCACACGAAGTCTGAAAGGACAGCCAGGAAATTCTGAGCAAGCCGGCAGCGTTCAGGATGAGCAGCAGCTCTGGGGAGCCTGGGCTGATTCTAATTGCCTGTCATGCTCATGACTCAGCAGCTCTTTGCTTCCCTTGGTTCATTTCTTCCTGTCCATCATCGGTTGGTTATTCTTTTCTTCTCTGTTTGTTTCTGCCAGTGGCTTCTGCTTATTGCCATTTATCTTTAAAAATACAAATAAGAAACCATTAGAGGCTTACTATGTGCCAAACTAAATCTGATTTTTACTCTCATAAGGTATAGGGTGTCTTTCTCATCTGACCAGTCATTACCTTAGTTCCAACATTGAGAGCAGAGGGACCCCCAAAGCCATCACAATAGGGAAATATTGACGACGAATGAACAGAAAACTGTTTCCTACCCAAAAGCCCCTCCTCATTTATTATTAGTTTTGGTGATTAACAACCACTCATATACAATGTAAAGGTAATGCAAAGCATAATAGTAAAACTTGCAAAAGATGTAGAAATTGCTGAAGTTGTCAACAGAAAAGCCATTGATAAATGAGAATTTGGGAGTGTGGCCAGTTAGCAATTGGAGAAGATAAAATTGACATGGATCACAACATAATAAACATGCCCAAAAAAGAAAGATTTGAGTAGTAAAGTCTTGGGATAATTTTAGAAGTCATGGACTATATTTTTAAAAGTGCAAATGCAACCTGAACCATTATCCTAGCATTTTGTTTTGCCCTCCTAACTTCATGACTTTGCTCTTTGTTCATTCTAATACTTCGTATATACTGAGAGCTGTAACTTACATATTAGTAATATTTTAAAATGCTTATTGTTAAATTCTAATTTTATTTTTTTAAGATAAAGTCATAATCATACTTTTGACCATTTGCTCAGAATTTTTGGACTGTGTTTTAATGGATTTATTATAGGTGCTAAACAATTATCAATCGCCCCTTTTTAATGACCTCCTATGCTATTTTTTTTCTCATTTTACAGGTGAGGAAAATGAAGTCCAGAGGGGTTCACTTACTTGCTTTAAGGTTTTTTGTTGGTCACTGAGAGAACTGGGGTTAGAACATAGGCACTAAGACTTCACATACCACATTCTTAAATGCTAAGTTGAACTGTCCTTATGTCCTATTAATTCCCTTTTTTTGTCTCAAATTCAGATTTTCAGGAAAGATTCTTCTAGGCTGGCTCATCACTATCTGGCTTAGATTACCCCTGTTGGACAGAGCTCTGGTTCCAGAACATTCCTGTGCTGCTGTCAGTCTCCAAAGAGCTCTTCTGGAGTTAATGCGTGAATCTCTGGTTCAATCAGTTGCTACTGATTTAATGGTAAGGTTATATAATGCATGGCTACTTACTCTCAAGGGATTGTCTTTAATCCTTTTGAGAATATTTGGTTGTGGCACTCATTTTATATCTTCTCAAAAAAGGAACAAATAATACACAGGCTAGTGGTACAACCTATATAATTTCTACATTTTTTGAATATGCTGTCTAAATAGAAGATTTGGTCATGGCTTTACTTTCTTCGTTGGTGACTGAGAGAACTAGGATGAGAATGGAGGCACTAAGATGTCACAGGAATTAGTATAAACTGAAGACTTCATTATTCTACCCACTGTGCCACACAGTCTGTCTCTTACTCTCAAACTATGTTAATTGTGCCACTTGAAAACTGGTTTTGCTATTTTGATGCTCTGAAATACATTTTAGAAATCTTTGGTATGTTCAGTATTATATAATTCAGTGTAGGCATTAACATAGGCCAGACTTTTATCTTTTTTGGGTCCCCAAGCTTTTCATGAAATTAGAATTAGACTTTTGAAACATAATGGCAGTGATTTTTGAGTGACATATGTTCATGGGGTTAGAGAAACATGAATAGCTACTTGGAGCCCTTTCAAACTGAAAGTCATCTAAGACTTATAAATGATAGAGGCTGTAACAAATTATTAAAAGCCCCAAATGATCTCTTTAGATTTCACTTTAAAGTCCTGCTAGTAACACCTTACTTTTATATAGGATATGACAACTTGATAATTTTCTTACATTCATTATCTCATTCACAAAACTATATGATGTAGAAAAGGGAAACAGCATTAAAGGTGAATATACTGCAGTTGCTCTGATGTCTAGCAGTGACAGTCTAACACTAGATAATTCCCTCAACTCCTGGTTCAGTGCTTTTTCCACTCCCTGTAATAAATAAAGAGAATAAAACAAGAATGAAGAAAAGAAGAATGATGTCTAATAATTATTAAATACCAACCATGTGCTTAACATGCTATTTAAGAAAGTTAATTTTCAATTATTTTGCATATTATAGCTGCAGAATTCATGCTCTAAATTCTTTTCTCTCTATCAGCAGATCAATATGGTATCTATTTTATCAGTGAAGAAATTTTAGAATATTAAACAATGTAGACACATTAGGAAAATTAGTTGGGAAATTAAATAGAATAGTTATGTGTTTAGCATCAGATAATTATTAAAATAATTAACAAAAGGGGATTTATCCAGACTAATCAGTTATATCTTTTACTCAGGGTAGAATTTTATCTCATTTTCTTATCTTGTTTCAGCAATATGTTTTATCTTAATTTTTTCCTAGTTAGAATTGGTGTATTAACTATGGTAAATCACATAGGTCAGAACAGTTTTTATACTGCTCTTACTGGGAAAAAATAACACTTTATCCTAAGCATTTAATAGTAATAATTAAAAGAAGTTAAAAATGAAACAAAATAACACAAGATGGAGAAGACTCACCCTTGGGGTTACTGGTAGCTTATCATACACTAATTGCATCTTATGCTCAAAATCATTGGCATGCGGTGTTTTACATTTAATCATAGTTCAGGCTCAAGGATTTTTTTTTGTGGGGTGCTACAGAGAGAAAAATAATAAAAAACTGTGAGTATCTGCATTTCTGACTCCTCTTTATTCTTCTTTACATGCATGTATTCAGTAAAAGTGGTTTCTACGGAAAGGTTGATTATTGATAATAATTATAACTTGTAGTTTTGATATAGGCAATTATTTGAGGTGGAAAAGTCCTGAATTTGGACTAACATTGTCCTATTACCCATTTCATATTAAAACTGAATTTACTGACTGAAAAATTCAGCTTATGAACCCTTTTTAGCAAGCTCATAAAATACATCAAGGCTTTTTCTTAGACACATGTCCTTGCTGTGAGTGCTTATCAGAATGGCATTTTTGTGACTCTTGGCACATTAAACTTTCTGATTTTCCTGAGGGTCATTTGAGGACAAATTAAGAAAAGATAAGGGATTAAAAAAAATGTCTCTGAAGGCAGTTGTATTTAATTATAAGACATAAAGAAAGGCTGTGGAAATATGTCTGAAGTTAAAACAGAAATTCTGCAAAATACATGGGGATTAAATAATCTGCTTCTGAATTATCATTAGGTCAAATATGCAATGAAGATGGAAATTAAGTAAATTCCTCAAACTGAACAACAATAATGACACAATATATCAAAACCTCTGGGATACAGCAAAGGCAGTGCTAAGAGGAAAGTTCATAGCCCTAAAGACTTACATCAAAAAGACTGAAAGAGTACAAACTGACATTCTAAGGTTACACCTCAAGGAACTAAGGAAACAAGAAAAAATCAAAGCCAAACTTAGCAGAAGAAAGGAAATAACAAAAGATCAGAGCAGTACTAAATGAAATCGAAACAACAACAATAAAATACAAACAATAAATGAAACAAAAAGCTGGGTCTTTGAAAAGATAAAATAGACCCTTAGCATTATTAACCAGGAAAAGAAGAGAGAAAATCCAAATAACCTCATTAAGAAATGAAACGAGATATTGCAACTGACACCACTGAAATACAAAAGATCATTCAAGGCTACTATGAACATGTTTACAGACATAAACTAATAAACCTAGAAGAGATAGATAAATTCCTGGAAAAATACAACCCTCCTAGCTCAAATCAGTAAGAAATAGATACCCTGAACAGACCAATAACAAGCAGTGAGATTGAAATGGTAATTTGAAAATTACCAACAAAAAAAAGTCCAGGATCAGATGGAGTCACAGAAGAATTCTACCAGACATTCAAAGAAGAATTGGTATCAATTCTTTTGATACTATTCCACAAGACAGAGAAAGAAGAAACCTTCCCTAATTCATTCTATGAAGCCGGCATCACCATAATACCAAAACGAGGGAAAGACATAACCAAAAAAGAAAACTACAGATCAATATCCTTGATGAACATAGATGCTAAAATTGTTAACAAAATATCAGGGATGCAGGGATGGTTTAACATACACTAGTCAATTAATGTGATACAGAATTAAAAACAAAAATCCCATGACCATCTCAATTGATTAAAAAAAAGCATTCAACAAAATCCAGCATCCCTTTATGATAAAAACCCTCAGCAAAACCAGCATACCAGGGACATACCTCAATGTAATAAAAGCCATCTATGACAAACCCACAACCAATATAATACTGAATGGGGAAAAGTTGAAAGATTCTCTCTGAGAACTGGAACAAGACAAGGATGCCCACTCTCACCACCTCTCTTCAACATAGTACTGGAAGTCCTAGCCAGAGCAATCAGACAAGAGAAAGAAACAAAGGCACCTAAATCAGTAAAGAGGAAGTCAAACTACTTCTGTTTGCTGATAATATGACTGTGTACCTAGGAAACCCTAAAGAGTTCTCCAAAAGCTCCTAGAACTGATAAAAAAAAAATGCAGCAAAGTTTCCAGATACATTTTTTTTTTTTTGAGACAGAGTTTCCTCTTGTTACCCGGGCTGGAGTGCAATGGCGTGATCTCGGCTCACCGCAACCTCCGCCTCCTGGGTTCAGGCAATTCTCCTGCCTCAGCCTCCTGAGTAGCTGGGATTACAGACACACGCCACCATGTGCAGCTAATGTTTTTTGTATTTTTAGTAGAGACAGGGTTTCACCATGTTGACTAGGATGGTTTCGATCTCTTGACCTCGTGATCCACCTGCCTTGGCCTCCCAAAGTGCTGGGATTACAGGCTTGAGCCACCGTGCCTGGCCTCCAGATACAAAGTTAATTTACATGAATCAGCTCTTCTCTACACCAACAGCAAGCAAGGAGAGAATCCAATCAAGAACTCAACCCCTTTACAATAGCTACAAAAAACAAAACAAAAAAATAAAAAACAAAAAGCAAAATAATACTTAGGAATATACCTAAGGAAGCAAAAGACTTCTACAAGAAAAACTACAAAACACTGCTGAAAGAAATTATAGATGACACAAACAAATGGAAACACATTCCATGCTCATGGATGGGTAGAAGCAATATTGTGAAAATGACCGTACTGCCAAAACAATCTACAAATTCAGTTCAATGCAATCTTCAACAAAATACCACCATCATTCTTCACAGAATTAGAAAAAACAATTCTAAAATTCATATGGAACCAAAAAAGAGCCCACATAGCTAAAGCAATACTAAGCAAAAGAACAAATCTGTAGGCATTACACAATTAGATTTCAAACTATACTATAAAGCCATAGTCACTAAAACAGCATGGTACTGGTATAAAAATAGGCACATACACCAATGGAACAGAACAGAAATAAACCCAAATACTTAAGCCAACTGATCTTCAACAAAGCAAACAAAAACAAAATGGAAAAAGGGCACCCTCTTCAACAAATGGTGCTGGGATAATTGGCTAGCCACATGTGGGAGAATGAAACTGGATCCTCATCTCTCACCTTATACAGATCTCAACTTAAGATGAATTAAGGACTTAAATCTAAGACCTAAAACTATAAAAATTCTAGAAGTTAACATTGGAAAAAGCCTTCTAGACATTGGCTTAGGCAAGGATTTCATGACCAAGAACCCAAAAGCAAATACAATAAGAACAAAGACAAATCATTTGGACTTAATTAAACTAAAGAGCTTTTGCACGGCATAAGGAATAGTCAGCAGAGTAAACAGACAACCCAGAGAGTGGGAGAAAATCTGCCCAATCTATACATCCAACAAAGGACTAATATCCAGAATCCACAACGAACTCAAACAAGTCAGGAAGAAAAAAAAAAAAACAAAAAACAATCCCATCAAAAAGTGGGCTAAGGGCATGAATAGAGAGTTCTCAAAAGAAGATAAACAAATGGCCAACAAACACATGAAAAAATGCTCAACATCACTAATGATCAGGGAAATGCAAATCAAAACCATGATGTGATACCACCTGATGTCTGCAAGAATGGCCATAATAAAAAAATCAAAAAACAGTAGATGTTGGTGTGGATGCAATGATCAGGAAATGCTTCTACACTGCTGGTGGGAATGTAAACTAGTACAACCACTATGAAAAACACAGTGGAGATCCCTTAAATAACTAAAACGAGAACTGCCATTTGATCCAGCAATCCCACTACTGGGTATTTACCCAGATGAAGAGAAGTTATTGTACGAAAAAGACACTTGCATATGCATGTTTACAGCAGTACAATTCACAGCTGCAAAACCGTGGAATGAACCCAAAGTCCATCAATCAATGAATGGATAAATAAACTGTAATATATATATAAAACTGTAATATATATATTCTATATATATATATTCTTTAGAGTAGTATTCTATTGTGCATATATATATATATATATATATATATATATATATATATATAGAATACTACTCAGCCACTAAAAGGAATGAATTACCAGCATTTGCAGTGATCTGGGTGAGATTATAAACTATTATTCTAAGTGAAGTAACTCAGGAATGGACAACCAACCATGGTATGTTCTCACTGATATCTGATATGTGGGAGCTAAATTATTAGGATGCAAAGGCAATGGACAATGGACTCTGGGGACTTGTGGGGAGGGACAAAAGACTACAAATATGGTGCAGTGTATACTGCTTGGGTGGTGGGTGCACCAAAACCTCACAAATCACCACTAGAAAACTTACTAATGTAATCAAATACCTCCTGTACCTCAATAACTTATGGAAAAATAAAAAATAAATGAATTTATGACCGTGAAAGAGTTGCATGGTCAGATAAGAATTTCTGAATACTTTCAGTTAGTGAGTAGCTCAAAGCCTCAGGCAGAAGGACCAATTTTATGAAAAGTATACAATGTATTTATTGTCAACATTTACCTTTGCAATGCATGATTGTTTTGTTTCATGGGTTTGACATAGTTCACTGTAATAAGACTAATGGAAAAGAAATATAGTTCATTGCAATAAGACCAAAAATACTAAATGGGCTGGGCACGGTGGTTCACGCCAGTACTTTGGGAGGCCAAGATAGGCAGATCACTGAGGTCAGGAGTTCAAGGGCAGACTGACCAACATGGTGAAACCCCATCTCTACTAAAAATATAAAAAGTTTGCTGGGCGTGGTGGCGGATGTCTGTAATCCTAGATAGTCAGGAGGCTGAGGCAGAAGAATTGCTTGAACTGGGAAGTGGAGGCCGCAGTAAGCCAAGATTAGGCCACTGCACTCCAGCCTGAGCAACAGAGCAAGACTCTGTTTAAAAAAAACCCCTTAATGGAAAAAGAAGTTTGAGAGAGAAGAGTGTGGTGTAAGTAAGAGAAGCATGATGGGTGTTAAAGAAAACCCATTGATCATATCAGTCTTTGCTGTGAAGGAATGGCCAGATAGTCAAAATTCTTTAGGTTGCTTCTTTTTGAAATTTGCTTTCTGCTTTCTTTCCTTTGCTGCTGCTTATCTACTGATTGAAAGCTCACAAAGTGTGCTGGTAAGACACACTCACAAAATAACCACCTGGCTTCACTTTATTTCCAAGGACTCTTGGTGATATTTGAGTGGGGGTGAGTGGAAGTGAGGAACTTACTATTTTTCCTAATTATTTTATTTTCCTTTCCCTTGAGACTACTACTGGTAATACGGCATCTACATGATGGTCTGGTGGCTTTGACAGTAAGGGTTAAAGTGGGGCTTAGGAGAAACAACAGTGATGACTATAATAACTCACAGACTTTGTCTTTGATGGTTAAGCTCTGAAATTAGCACTTGAAAGATCTGAGCAGAGATATCACTTTAAATAACTGGTTCTCAACAAGATGGATTTTGTCCCTAGAAGATATTTGGCAATGCCTGGAGATATTTCTGATTGACTTACATGTTCTTACTCATTCTTCCTTCTCAAATTCTTCCCTCTACTCTACCTTACCCAACCCTATCCCACCCCAAGCCACTCCTATTTTCATTTAGTCTTATTGAAGTGAACTATGTCAAAGCCATGAAACAAAATACAATCATGCATTTCAAAGGTAAGTATTAATGGGGACACAGGAGAGGGTATGTATGTGCTACTGGCATTGGGGCGTAGAGGCCAGTGATGCTGTGAAACATTCTATGAGGCACGAGACAGCCTGCTGTAACACAGAATTGTCTAGTAGAAAATGTCAGTAGTGCTAAGTTTGAGAAACTTTGCTTTAAAAAGAAGAACTGGCTTTCAAATTACTATGTCTTAACTATTAGGGATTGAAGGTATTAATATATCATGAAAAATGTCCTGATTAGAATAATGAAATTTAGAATTTTTTTTTAAAGATCGACTTTGGCGATACCTATCCAAGAAGTGTTCAGGGGAACTTCCTTCCTTCAACAAATATTTATTAAACACTTACTGTGAGCCATACTACATTTTAAGAGTTCAACATGAGTTATGGGGTCATGTCATCAAACATTCAAATAATAAAATTAAACTGCACTTGCTTCACATTCTGAGCCTAGACTTGCCAAGTTTCTTGGAAAATTTTGTTTCCGTGAAGCATGTGTCCAAAAAAAGATTGTACTATTTAGGCCAATGCCCCAATTCAACTGTCAATTACATTTATCTGTGTAAAGTAATCCTTTAGCATTCCTTTCTTACAGATTTGTTTTGCATAAATTAGCATTCCTGAGTTTTATCACTCTGAGACATTGGTGAGATCCAGTTTCTGGTTCTACACGATGGTGTGCCAGAGACCCCAGAGAGTGAGCAATTTTCTGAGATACATGTGGTATGTGAGCCTCAGTGAAAGGCCATCTTATTGTTTCTAAGCTCCTACGCTTTCTCAGCATGTTCTTTAATTGAACTTCTAACAGTTAATTATTTATTCTTAAGAAGAAAAGAAAAGAAAAATAGATTAAAACATTAAATTTCTTAGTGCTTATGTACTTCTTTTTAGGCATGTTATTAACATTAACTATTTGGTGATTGAGATTTGTATAGCTTATTGCAATCATGAGCTCAATAATTTTTATTAAAAAAAAAGGTATCACCCAGCTCAAAATAATGCCTTTTTTTCCTTTAATCCCTATAGCATTTATTGTTGAAATATTTACTTTCGGACTTAATCACATTCTGGCTTTTGTTGTTTTTCAAATTTATATGTATTTAAGTTATAATCAAAGTGGAATGTCAACTTCAAGAGTGCACAAAACAGGGTCTATAATTTTATGTTAACTTCTAGGGCTTTCTTTATACTGGGTACCACCTGGGTACTCAGTGAAATTGGTTACTGTTTATTCAGCATCTACTGGGCATCAAGTGCTTTGTAGAAATTCTCTCACAAGCATTGAATGTATTCAGATTTATTATGTGTTGTGGAGATTTGCAAAGAAGTAAAATGACTCAGATTAGAGTTCAGAAAAAATACTTATATTACTTTATATAAAATGAATATGACTCCATCTCTGTCTCACAATCTGTGGCAGCCCATTTGTTTTCCTATTTTTCCCCCTATCTCCAGATATCCTTTGGACTCCCAGAGTTATTTACTTAGTCTAATGGGACTGTGTCAAGTTTCTATCTCCAGAAAATTGAGAGAATTGGCTGAATGACATCATTCTGAGTTGCTATTGCGAATGTTGCTGCTCTTGGTGTTAACAAGTGAAATCTAGGCAAGTCTGGGCAGACCAGAGCAAATCTCCTTTCGCTGAAATTGCAGCCAATACACACGATAGTTCCTTAGAGGACTGCATCAGGGTGGAAAGTCATGTCACAGTTTGTGTTTAGAACCAGATGTTTCTTACTAGTTTTCTATAGACAGGAACACAGTCTCACCCTAAAAGCACTGCTAAGTGAGACTCCAATATTTAGACAAGTTAAATCCAGTAATCCACAGGATATTTTCCAGCATCTTGCCCCACTGGCTAGTACACCAGAGGTAGAGAGACTTACTTACATCTCTGACTGCCCCCAGGAACCTGGAACACTTGACTTTTTCTACCCTCTTTTGTCCCAGTGCGTTACTTTAGGAAGAGTCCAACTTGATTGTTACCTTTCCTTTGAAACTGTCTGAAAAAAAAAAGAATGCTTATTGATAGTCAACTTTCAGATTTAACCAGTTTGTTAGAGTAAGAGGTCAGTTCGTTGCATGTTTCACACAGTATTAGACAACATCAGATAGCCAATGGAAGTACAAAGGGAAGATCTACCAAACCCATTCTGGCTTATTTTAATGCAACTATTAATAAGCCTTGGTTTTAAAACAAAAGATGAGTCTGGGACAAATGCAGAAATGAATAATACTTCAGGACAAAAGGCAAAACTTGGACCACTCAGGGAAATGGGGATGTGAACTCACTCTAAGGACAAGGGTCCTGGTCATATCCAGGAAAGAAAAAGAAGGTCAGTTTTGCTAAAATGTGTTGAGCAATGGCTAGAGCATCAGGAGATGAGATAAGAGAGGTGGAGATGAGCCGGATAGTGCAGAGGCTTCTAGGCCATGGTAAAGGTTGTGGATTTTATTTTAGGTATAATGGAAAGCAATTGGAGGATGTGCACCAGGGAAGAAACAAGATCTAGTAAGCAAGATCTTGCATTTTGTAAGCAAGTCAGCTTGCTGATAAAATTCTATATTCTAAACAAAAGGAAACTGACTCTTGCTTTTGTATAGAATATAGAATTTTTGGTAAAAGAATGATGGATGGGCAAACAGAGGGAAATTTCAGCAGCCCAAGGGAAAGATGATAATGGCTTAGACTACCGTGATAAAGAATGGAACAAAATAGTTAGATCTAGAATGTATTTTGGGGGTACTGGTGAGATCCCGGTGTGAGAAAAAAGTTAACCATGAGGTTTCTGGATTGAGCAACTGTGCAGGCTATCATGTCATTTGCTGATGAAGGAAAGATGGTGGAAAAACATATATGATGGGAAAGCAAGAATTCTGTTTGGGACATGTTAAAATAGAAATGAATGCCATTTTTAGACAGAGAATTCAAGGAGATACCAGAGCTGTAAATATAGATTTTGAGAATGAATATAAAGGGTGTACCTAAATATGTGAAGAATGAACTCAGAATGAACAATTAGGCAAGAAGAACACCAGAGCAATGTGATGCTACAAAAGAAGAAAGTGCTTCAAAGGAGGGGAATATTGTAGTAGCTGTGTGCTGCTGAGGGCTTAAGGGCAGAGAAGTGACATTGAATTGGACATGATGGAGATTGTTGATGATCTTGGTTAGAACAGTTTCTGTGGAATGGTGGGGACACAGTCCAGTTAGATCAAATTGAAGAGAGAATAAAAGTGAGAAAAGGGAGAGTATGACTTTAGACATCACTTTAGATCTTTTTCTTGGAAAGGAAGCTGAGAAATTAGGTTGTAGCTGCAAAGGAGGTATGAACAAGGGAACATCTCTTTCTCCATTTATTCATCTATCCATCCATCCATTCATCTATTTATCCATCCATTCTTCCATTACGTATAATTATCCAATTGACAGATAGGAGGTAATTAAATACATAAAGTCCTTGGAAAGGTCACAGGGGATGTGATCCAGAGCACAAGGGGATAATCATCTGGAGCAGGAATATCTCATCTATTGGTAAAGGAGGAGGAAAAGTAGAATTTGCTAGTAGAAAAGGCATATTTGAGGGTGGGAAAATGAGGGAGTTCCCATCACATTCTTTCTTCTCGCTCAATGAGTTATGAGTCAGGTGATTAGCAAAGAGTGAGTGGGATAGTCAGGAGTGTTGTATATTTGAGAAGGAAGAAAAAGGTGTAAAACAGTAATTTGGAGAGTGGGGGAACAAATATACCAGAAAAGTGTAGTGCAGTGCCCACCAGCGTTGCGTGTCCATTTAAGATTTGAGATCATGAACGTAAACTGGAATTGTTAGCTTTACTGTGTGTTTTCTTAATTTCTGAGTTAGATGCAGAGTATGCAAGATGCTGTATTTAAATAGGGCCAGGGCTGGGCATGGTGGCTCAGGCCTATAATCCCAGCACTTTGGGAGGCTGAGATGGGTGGATCACCAAGAGAATTCTGTAAAGCTAATGATGAGCATTTTACATCTACTCGGGATAACAAGATAATCAGTTCCATGTGGCCCTCTTTGAGGCCATTTCATATCCTTCCCTGTAAGAGATGTTCACAGATGGTGTTTAGCATTTATGTGTATGTGTGTGTGTAGTGTATAGCAGGTAGCATCTGCAAAACTTCACTGCACACTTGTGAAGCAATGAATGTGGGAAAGCAAAAAATATCTTAGCATTATGAGAATAGTTTGATCTTGTAGATCCCTGAAAGAAGAGTCTTAGGGAGCCTCTAGGGTTCTTCAGGCCACACATATATCTTAGAACCACTGCTCTAAGATGCATATTGAGTGGAATTTTGTGGTTGTATGTGAAGGACTGAAGGATATAACATCCCAAAATATGCTAGGTTGATATATTGACTATGTTGAGTTGAAAACACTGAAGAAATGATAATTTTAGAAAGGTCTAGTTGACCTGTCTCTTCCTGCAGGCAGCAAGCCATAAAGATTCCTCTGGGAGGAGAACCTTCCCAGTACCAGGGTGAGAAAACATTCCATGCTAATTGTTAGGAAGAATCAATATCATGAAAATGGCCATACTGGCAAAGGAATTTATAGATTCAATGCTATCCCCATTCATCTACCATTGACCTTCTTCACAGAACTGGAAAAAACCACCTTAAACTTCATATGGAATCAAAAAAGAGCCCACAGATCCAATCCTAAGCAAAAAAAAAAAAAAAAAAAAAAGCTGGAGGCATCACATTACCTGACTTCAAACTATACTACAAAGCTACAGTAATTAAAACAGCATGGTACTGGTACCAAAACAGAGATGTAGAACAATGGAACAGAACAGAAGCCTTGGAAGAAACACCCCACATCTACAACCATCTGGTCTTTGACAAAGCTGACAAAAACAAGCAATGGGGAAAGGATTCCCTATTTAATAAATGGTGTTAGGAAAACTGGCTATCCATGTGCAGAAAGCTGAAACTGGACCCCTTCCTTACACCTTGTACAAAAATTAACTCCAGATGGATTAAAGACTTCAACATAAGACCTAACACCATAAAAACCCTAGAAGAAAACCTAGGCAGTACCATTCAGGACTTAGGCATAGGCAAGGACTTCATGACTAAAACACCAAAAGCAATGGCAACAAAAGCAGAAATAGACAAATGGGATCTAATTAAACTTAAGAGCTTTTGCACAGCAAAAGAAACTATCATTAGAGTGAACCGGCAACCAACAGAATGGGAAAAAATTTTTGCAATCTACCCATCTGACAAAGGGCTAATATCCAAAATCTACAAAGAACTTAAACACATTTATGAGAGGTAAACGACCCCATCAAAAAGTGGGCAAATGATATGAACAGACACTTTTCAAAAGAAGACATTTATGCAGCCAACAAATATATGAAAAAATGCTTATCATCACTGGTCATTAGAGAAATGCAAATCAAAACCACATTGAGATACCATCTCATCACAGTTAGAATGGCGATCATTAAAAAGTCAGGAAAGAATAGATACTGGAGAGGATGTGGAGAAATAGGAACACTTTTATACTGTTGGTGAGAGTGTAAATTAGTTCAACCATTGCAGAAGACAGTGTGGCAATTCCTCAAGGATCTAGAATTAGAAATACCATTTGACCCAGCAATCCCATTACTGGGTATATACCCAAAGGATTATAAATTGTTCTATTATAAAGACATATGCATATGTATGTTCATTGTGGCACTGTTGACAATAGGAAAGACTTGGAACCAACCCAAATGCCCATCAATGATAGACTGGATAAAGAAAATGTGGCACATACACACCATGTAATACTATGCAGCCATAAAAAGGGATGAGTTCATGTCCTTTGCAGGGACATGGATGAAGCTGGAAACCATCACTGCCAGCAAACTGACACAAAAACAGAAAACCAAACACCGCATATTGTCATTCATAAGTGGGTTTTGAACAGTAAGAATACATGGGCACAGGGAGGGGAACATCACACACTGGAGCCTGTTGGCAGGTGGGGAGACTAGGGGAGAGACAGCAGTGGGTTGGGGCATTGGGGAGGGATAACATTAGGAGAAATACCTAAAGTAGATGTTGGGGGATGGATGCAGCAAACCACCATGGCATGTGTATATCTATGTAACAATGCTGCACAATGTGCACATGTACCCCAGAACTTAAAGTAAAAAAAAAAAAGAAAGAAAATAGCTGTGCTCACCAGAGACTGGAACTCGGGGCTACAATGAGCCTGAATGTACTTACTGTCCCATAGACAAAGTTTCTTTGTCTTGTCATTTCTTCTCAAATTTATCATTATTTGTCTAAAAAAGCATAGAAGCATCTTTTTTTGGCCACTTGTTTGGACTTTACGCTTTTGTGAAGTCCCCATGTACATGCAAAACTAATACAATGTGTATGCTTTTCTTTTGTTAATCTGCCTGGTGTCAATTTGGTTTATAAATTCAGCTGAAGGGCCCTCAAAAGAGCTTAAAGGTGGTTAGAGATGATCTCTGACTCCCCTATGTATGATGAGTACATCTTTCACACACTTCCAAACTTTTCCAAAGTGCTTGTATCAGCTTCAACTCTCATCAGTAATTTGTTAGAGTTCCCAGTTCTCTATGCTTTCACGGGCACTTGATATTATCAGTCTTTTTAATTTTCCCTTAACTGATTGGTTTTAAATGATATGTTACTTACAAGTTTTAAA
Organism: Saguinus oedipus; assembly: GCA_031835075.1. NCBI lineage: Eukaryota > Metazoa > Chordata > Mammalia > Primates > Cebidae > Saguinus > Saguinus oedipus. The sequence goes on from CM063190.1 coordinate 19,242,677, forward strand.
TGATATGTAGTTTTAATATTTATTTCTATAAATATTAGCAAAGTTGAACATATTTTCATACATTTGTTGTCAGTTTAGGTTTTTGTTTCTATGAATGATCTGGTCATTTTCTCATTTTTCCATTTTGTTGTTTATCTGTTTAAAAAGCTTTATGTATAATTGATAAAAATATTTCTATATATTTAAGGTATACAACTTAATGTTTTGATGTAAGTGTACATTATGAAATGATCATCACAATCAAGCTGATTAACATACCTATTATTTCAGAGTTATCCCTTTTTTGTGATGAAAACACAACATAGCAAATTTCAAGTATACAATATAGTACTGTAAACTATAGTTACCATGCTGTACATTAGATCTTCAGAACTTATTCATGCTGCATAAGTGAAACTTTGTATTCTTTGTGTTGTCTTTTTTTCATGATTTTATAGATGTGCTTTGTATATTCTGTACTGTCTTTGTCAGTTTTATGAATTGTAAATTATTCTCTGAGCGTTACCATTTTGTTATTTTAATATTGACTTTTAGTATTTTAAGTAGTTGAATGTAAAATAAAATTTTACAGGTATAGATTTTTGGGTCTTATTTAAAAAAATATTTTCTACCTTGAAGTTATAATGGAGTTTTAAAATATTTTTTTCTAAAATCTGTAAACTTTGATGTTTTTATGTTTAGTTTTAAAATCTACCTGGAATTTATGTTTGGGTATGGTTTAAGGTAGGGATCTTGCATGAGTGTGTGTGTGTGTGTGGGGGGGGGTGGTGGGTGGGTAGGTGGCATGCATGCCTGTATTGTTTATTGAAGAGTGTTCTTTGCTTCCTCCCTATATGGCAAAATATCATTACAGAATGGCATACAGCCCTCTACTGTTGTATATTTAAACATTTCTATTCTAATTTTGTTTTATGTAAGTTGATGCCTCTATATGTTACATAAGAAATCTTTTTAGATATATATTATAAATATATATATTTTATGTATATTAAATAATATATTTATATATAAAATATATCTAAAATAATATCTAATATATATGTTATAGATATATATTTAATAAATATTTATTAAATGTTAAATATATATTTAACATATTTACATATAAAACATATATCTAAAATAAAAATAATAATTTTTTATAAAGAAACAACAGAACCCAGGCTGTTGTCTGGAGTGAATCACAGACCCAGGATCTAGGGAAAGACCCAACTATAAGTGAATACATACATACACATAAATATTAATCTTTTTAGATATATGTTTTATATATATGAATATATTAAATAATATATTAATCTTTTTAGATATATATGCTGTATATATTAAATAATAAATATATTATTTAATAAATAATAAATAAATATATTTAATAAATAATAAATATATAATATGTACATTCTATATATCTAAAAAGAATATATTATTTAATATATACAGCATATATATCTAAAAAGATTAATATATTATTTAATATATTCATATGTATAAAATATATATCTAAAAAGATTAGTATTTATGTGTATGTATGTATTCACCTATAGTTGGGTCTTTCCCTAGATCCCGCGTCTCTGATTCACTCCAGACAACAGCCTGGGCTCTGTTGTTTTTTATAAAAAGTTATTTTATGGATATATGGTAGGTGTAAATATTTATGGAGTACATGAGATATTTTGATAGTGGCATGTAATGTGTAATTATCACATCAGGGTTAATAGGGTATCCATTACCTCAAGCATTTGTCCTTTTTTGTGTTATGAACAATTTAGTTATATTCTTTTAGCATTTTAAAATGTACAATAAATGACTGTCAACTGTAATCACCCTATTGTGCTATAAAAGACTAGGTTTATTTATTGATTGATTGATTTTTATTTTTTTTCAGAGACAGGGTCCTGCTCTGCTGCTCAGGCTAGAGTGCAGTGGCATGAATATAGCTTATTGCAGCCTCTAACTCCTGAGCTAAAAAAACCATCCCACCCCAGCTTCCTGCGTAGCTGGGACTACAGGCATAGTCACCACTCCTGGCTAATTTTAAAATTTTCTTTTGTAGAGATGGGTCCTGCTATGTTGCCTAGGCTGGTATCAAACTCCTGACCTCAATCAATCCTTCCTCCTTGAGCTTTAAAGCACTGGGATCACAAGTGTGAGCCACCATGCTCAACCTTTAGATAGTAGATCTTATTCATTCTCTCTAACTATATTTTTGTCCCATTAACCATCCAGACTTTCCCAACTACCGCCCTATCCCCAACTACCCTTCTCAGCCTCTGGTAACCATCATTCTACTCTCTATCTCAGTTAAGTTCAATTGTTTTGATTTTTAGTTGCCACAACTGAATGAGAACATGTGAACTTTGTCTTTTAGTGCTTGGCTTATTTCACTTAACATATTGTCCTCCAGTTCCATCCATGTTACTGCAGATGACAGGATCTCATTCTGTTATTACAGCTTAGTAGTACTCCACTGTGTATATGTACCACATTTTCTTGTGTATTGATGGAAATGTAAGTTGCTTCCTCTGTTGTTTCTTAAGGAAAGGCATAATTCAAAATATTTTGGAGGTTGAATCAATACTGAAGCTTGGGAGTCAAATTACACATTGAATAAAATACAATTTATTAAATATTTCTGACAAAGGTTGATACTATGAAGTGTACCATAGGCATGTATGAATTTATTTCAACGAATAGGTAAAATTATCTGAAGAAGAGAAACCCCAGTGTGAGATTTAGAGCATTATATTTAGATAATAATATTATATTTTTTATTTGCATTAATACTGATGAAGACTTCAGTAAGAGGCATTCATCATAATCCCTGTAGTACCCTTGAGCATTTTGAGACATTCCGTTACCTAGAATATGACAGTCAAGTGAGAAAGTTGGAACAGCTTGTTCATTTCTCAGATAACAAAGGTGTGAAGGAGAATACTCAGGAACATCTGGTTCAATCTCTGTCAGGAACATTGAGACTGTTCTGCTGATTACTTTGTTTTATTTGTTCCCTCAGGAGAGTCCACCTTTAAAAAAAATCTTAGAGAGAAGAAGTGTGTTTTCCTTCACTTCAGGAATTCTAAATGAGGGAAGGTGTGGGACCAGAACTGGACCACAGAGGCTCCAACGAGCTGCATCCCCCTCTCCACACCTGAATTGGTCCTAAGACTCCTGAGGCACGCATCAGACTCCCAAAGTCAGGAAGTGGGGGATGTGAGGTAGTTTGACAATTCTCTCTTGGTAATTCTAATATGCCTTCTTTCACCTTCCATTATCTCACTCCCTACTCTCTCCTGAAAAGTCATTCTTCTAGTGCCAGTAATTAAGAACATAACTCTTCCATGCTGAAAAAGGTATGCAGTTAAAATCTTTAGGAATTTATGATGGGAAAATGTGCTGGGCTGGAAAAAGTAGCCTTATTTACATCAGAATATATATGTCATAGATTTTCATTGGACCTAAGAGCTGTTTTAAAAAGGGGTTGTATTTCTTTAGGAATACATCACGATGATGGGCAAGTGCATGTGTTTCTGGTTGTCCTGGGAGACCTAAGTGTGTGCTTCCACTGCAGCCACTTTACTTTCACTGAAGTAGTGCAGAGCTGAATGACTTGGATTCCAAACATACCGTTTGTTCAGCTAAGTGAGACGTATTAGCAATTAATGTACACGTTTGCATTTATAGACAGTCTAGTAGATTTTGATGCCATCTGGAGTTATGCTTACTTTTTTTATTCTATTTATTGTAATTGATAAGTTACTGCCTTACACACAGTCCTTTTTGGCACTAAGTGTCATTGCTTTTAATATGCAAATCTAAGATACTTTCATGTTATCACGTATACTTCTTAACGCAAAGAAACTGATTTCTGGTATATTTTGTATTTTGTTCTCAAATGAACAAACGACATTCAGACCTCTGGCGGCTGTCCTTTACTTTCCTATTTGTGAAAAAAGTCACTTTAACAATTCCTTTTTTTTTTCCAATAGAGATGGGGTTTCTCCATGTTGGTCCAGCTGGTCCTAAACTCCCAACCTCAGGTAATCTGCCTGCCTCAGCCTCCCAAAGTGCTGGGATTACAGGCGTGAGCCACCCATGCCCGGCCAACAATTCCTTGAAGTTACCGCTACAAGTTAATGTCAAGAACCTCTATCTGTACATTCTTCTTAAATTCCTTGATCATTAGTTACATTGAATAATATCTCTTGCCATAATCACTCTTTCTCAGTTATTAAGGATATCTAAAATACAGGACAAACTTTAAACCATAAACTTGGATGAAGAAGGTGAATTAGCCCAAAGATCTCAGGGTGTGTTTATCAAACATTAAGCATGTAGGCTGTCAGAACTCTTACATAATCTGTAACTGTCAAATTAATGTAACTAAGCAACAGTATTATTCTCCCACAGGACCACATTCAAAACTGTGGAATGATGCATCATATTTCAAGTCTCATAGCTTCCCTATTGTCTTCACTTCCATCCTCCTCAAGGTCCTTACTGGAAGCATCACTGTCATTTGTTTCTCTCCTAAAGCTTGTTTTCATGTGCTGCTGACACTGAACTTTAGGCCAGGCAAAGAACCTCCTCTGAAACATTCCAGCAGAACTGCCATTGTTCTATGACACTATTGGAAAGCCATATAGAGACTATTAGCTGCCTTCCACCTTCCTTATTCTGTACCTGTAGACATATGACAACCCAATACCCCTACCCCTACAATCTCTCTGAGATGGTCCTTGAGAATTTATCTGCAGTATATTTTTACACTTTAGTCCATTATATACTGAGGTAGTTTTGTTTACGGTGTTTTAAATTGAACATGGTAAATATAATGTCTAAGGATGATGAAGAAAATGGGAGAAAGTTTGGCTTAATCTATAGACTGAGGAATATAGAGACTTCATTTTATACAGCAAAATAAGGAAAATTTCTAAAGAAAAGTAATTTAGAAAATAGGATAGAAAGTCTATTTTAATATCATGGTGCAACAAAAAGTTTAGATTTTGATAAAAGTCATCTCAACGTCACATCCTTTAGAATGTGAGATACAAAATCTTTTGGAGAAAGGTCAGTTCAGATTTGCACAGAGCTTAAGACCCCAACTACTTGTTTTTTTTTTTGAGATGGAGTTTCGCTCTTGTTACCCAGGCTGGAGTGCAATGGCGCGATCTCAGCTCACCAAAACCTCCGCCTCCTGGGTTCGAGCAATTCTCCTGCCTCAGCCTCCTGAGTAGCTGGGATTACAGGCACACGCCATCAGGCCCAGCTAATTTTTTGTATTTTTAGTAGAGACGGGGTTTCACCATGTTGACCAGGATGGTCTCGATCTCTTGACCTCGTGATCCACCCGCCTCAGACTCCCAAAGTGCTGGGATTACAGGCCTGAGCCACCGCGCCTGGCCCTACCGCAACTACTTTATATTTTGATGTTCAACATTGTTAGCATATCTTTCATCACTAAAATAGCCTTCATGTTTGAGTTTTAGATGGTGACAGCCTCTTCTGGGGCAGGGTTGGCTCTGGGCATTCTATGTGTCTGACTCAGCCACTATAGCATTGTGTACATGACTTGGGATTAATGACCAGGACTTTAAATATGAAATAAAGCTGCAACATTGGGAGGCCACAGCAACAGTGACTTGGGACAAACATAGCTGAGACTGACCCTGGGAGCTGAGACTTTGCTTTTCCCTGTACACTGAAGAGCTACCATCTGATCAGAAGAGATACCACTGCTGCAGTGAATAAGGTCAGAATCTTATCTCCTGTTTCACAGAAGCTCCATAGGGCAGTGACAGCACCTTCTGCAAGAAGAGAAACTGAACCAGTTACAACAATATCATTTCTGTGTCGAAACATAAGTCACTGGAAACCCACTGCAACCATGCTTCTGTAACAGCAGCTGGAATCTCCAATTCTAGAAAGAAAAGGTAATAATTCCTCTTATAATAAAACCTCAAAAATTAATTTCTTCTTCTTAGAAAAACTATCATTTATGCTAATAGCACAAGGATAAAATTTCCTAAATGATAAGTCAAATGGAAGGATAATTGTTACCAGCAAATATAATTTTTTTGTGTCTGTTCACATGATTTTATATATATATATAATTTTTTTTTTAGATAGAGTCTCACTTTGTTGCCCAGGCTGGAGTGCAGTGGTGTGATCTCAGCTCATTGCAGCCTCTGCCTCCTGGGTACAAGCAATTATCCCATCTCAACCTCCCAAGTAGCTGGGACTACAGGCAGATGCCACCATGCCTGGCTAATTTTAGCATTTTTTTGGCAGGGACAGGGTTTTATCACATTGACCAGTCTGGCCTCAAACTCCTGGCCTCAAGTGATCAGCCTGCTTTGGCCTCCCAAAGTACTTGTATTACAGGAGTAAGCCACCATGCCTGGCCTCATGATCATGTTAATTTGTAGACAACATGTAAAAATCAAATCATAAATCAACTTCTTTTTGTGGAAAAAAATGCTAAGAGTAGTAATTTTTTTCACTGGATGGACGGATAGACAAGATAACGTCTAAGGCATTGCTAATTAAGTAATCTAAACACTGGGCATGAAATTTATTGATTTCTATGTCTGTATGCATTAGTCTCTGAGAAGGCTTGCCCAAAGTGGGAGACTCCCTTGATTTGGGACTTTTCACTTGGCTACAAGATACATTGTAACATCAAGCATCACCACCTCCTGTCCAAGGACTAGCTGTAAAAAAATCTCATAGAGCTTTCTAATTAGGGGTTCTATAAATGCTCAAGTAATTAATATGCAGCAGCTATCTGCACTGGGAGTTGCATGGGATGGTTCTTGGTTTGTTGGTCTAGGCCCCAATGTTTGTTTAGATTCCGTAAGCATCAATATAACTTGCCAACATAAAGTATTTCCAACTATGTACCATGCTCCTTCCCGCATACACACTGTCTAGCTTGAGGCTGCTGAGCAGGCGTATATGTCAAATATTGATGCCAATTCACACAAACTTTGCAAAAGAACCACTTATTCCTTACCCTTTAAGGAATGTTGAAGCAACATACATGTAACTTTGAGGAGGAGGCAGGCACATTCAAGCTCATGGAGAGGATTGACAGCCACAGATAGGTACTCATGACAACTAGATGTAAATCATCAAGCAGGATATACCCAGGAGGCACTGTCTAGCATAGGTAAGCATTGTGATTGTTATTTAATATGGGAAAAATATAAGAACAAAGCCTGATAGATACAATCTTAATCAAGTGATCAAAGTTAAAATCAGCAGAGATAATTCACATTAATATCATCTGTCCTCTGGCATGATGCAATGAGAAAAATGCTTCACCTTGTGGAGTTCTTCGTAAAAATCCTCAACCTCAGTGTAATCATAAAATGTGAGGCAAATGCAAAATGAAGGCCATTCTACAGAATGCCCAACGAGAACTCTGGAAACTTCACTGTCACACACTGTGACTTTAACAGGGAAGTATTGTTCCTAAGGGTGAATGAGCACATTCAAAACATGGTAAGGAAGGAATGGAGATGGCAGATTCTTTTAGTAAAGGAATGAAGAAATTGTTAGAATTGTTAAAAATCATAACAAAATTATCACCAATCTTTGTAACACTACATAAGAAGAATTCTGAGTCATGAAAATGACTGTTCTCAAAATATATTCTCCCAATATACCACTGCCGTCCTTCCAAGATGAAGCCCAAAGGATCATGAAGCCAAACACTGGGATTTTAAAACAAAATGCTTCAAAAAAACTTTAGAGAGGTCACTAAATATTCTAGGTAGCCTCTTAAAGGAACTGACCAAGTATGATGCTAGTAAACCATGTTTATTCTCCGTGAACTTTGTGGATTCTCTAAGCTGTTTTTTGTTCTGAAAATGTTATGTTATGACATCATGTAAAATATGTGTAACAAAAACACTGACGGCAAAGAATCAAAACAATTTGGACAGATAACATCTTTGAGACAAGCTGATATTACTTGTGTTTGAGAATTACAGAGGGAAGGAAGAAGAGATGGGTCACTGGTGTCTTCCCACACTTCATAAATATGCTGATAATTGCCAAATTTGAAAAGTCATGTGAAAAGAGATGGGCAGAGTAAGAAAGATCAGAGGACATCTTTGACAGTCACTTCCAGTAAGAGCTTTGGAAAATCTGCTCATTTGAATTCTAGACAATGTGATACAGAAGGTTTTGTGACTGGCAATTTTATCTGAAATCAAGAAGGAAAAGAAGCCCCTACTAAATCTTTGACAAATTGTCCTATGTCAGTGTGCTCACAGTTGCAGAAGAGATTTCTTTCACCAGCTGTGGAAATGTAATATATGATAGACCACATATTAGTTTAAGCTCAGTCACTTCAGAGACTCTTTGGAATGTTTATACACTATGTCTATTTCGTTTCTATTTTTATGATTGGCTGGATGACTCATTTTTAGGCTACTGTCTAAGCTAGACTAAAGGGGAGCTGTTCACTAGGTGAGTTGTAGCACTGGAGAGAACTGGATGTGAATCTTGGCAGTAATTTGTTAGCTGAGGAATTATGGGCAAGTCAGTTAGCTTCTCTAGGTCTCAGCTATCAGAGGAAGACAAGAATGGGTTGAGTGTTGTGTATAAGACAAACACAGATATCAAGAATGATGCCAGGCTTTTGACTTGAGCAACTGGAAGGATGAAGTTGCCATTCATATAGAAAATGGTTTGAGGCTGGGAATCAATATTTGGGGTTGGCAGTCAGTGTTGGATAGATTAGATGTAAGATGTCCTTTAGACATCCAAATGAAGAGGTTGAGTAGGCAGTTGGATAAGTCTAGAAAGAGGTTGGGAGAGAAATAAATATTTGGGAGTTGAAAGCATGTGGATAGTAATCAAAGTCATCACTAAGAGATTGAGTGCAGGTAGAAAAGAATTCTAAGAATAAGACATTGGGGACCAAAGGAAGAATCTATATAAAGAAATGGTAGGAACAACATTTGGAGTATATTTAAGACAATGAGTGGTAAAGGGAGAAAAATGGAGATGTTGAATATATATTTAGGAGAGAGCAGAAAATAGGGCTGTAGCTGGCCGTAAAAGAAGCAGGCAACTTTTTTGTTTTCTTTTTGGCTGTGAAAAATAGAAATATTGGTGAGTGGATGAAAACATTTTAAAGGTTTTTGCATCCAGGCAGCATGGCTCCAGAGAGCATGCTTTTAATGTTGTGATCTACAGTTCTAGTGTGATAGGATACACACATCCAGCATGACAGGAAGGATCAGTGATAGAGGAGAGGAAGTGGAGAAATGCTGGAAAAGTCTTTGGGCAGTGGAGGACACAGGAGGGGGATCTAATTTAGTTTTGCTACAAATAGACGTTTCTAGATTGTTAACTGGAGAGAAAGAAGACAGAGTTAGGTGGATTGTTGTGGTGGGGTATAAGAGAAGCAGGAAGTAAGGTTATTATCTAAGAGTAAGAGTGAGAAAGAGCTGTTAGAAATTTGAAAAGATGGCCGGGGGCAGTGGTTCACACCTGTAATCCCAGCACTTTGGGAGGCCAATGTGGGTGGATCACGAGGTCAGGAGTTTGAAACCAGACTGGCCAACATGGTGCAACCCCATCTCTACTAAAAATACAAAAATTAGCCAGATGTGGTGGCACATGCCTGTAATCCCAGCTACTCAGGAGGCTGAGGCAAGAGAATTGCTTGAACCTGGGAGGTGGAGGTTGCAGTGAGCCAAGATTGTGCCACTGTGCTCCAGCCTGGGGGACAGAGCAAGACTCTGTCTTGGAAAAAAGAAAAGAAATTTGAAAAGAGAAAAGGAGTCAGGAGAGTAGGAGAGTAAATAATTAGGGAAGTACAGTATTGTTGCTGGGCAGCTTTAGCTGCCACTACCTGGCCACTCTCCAGGTAGTGATTAGAACATACAGAGGGTTAGTTCTTTTAATTTATGTAAACATTTCAGCCTTCCATGTCATCTAAAGAGCTTTTAAATAATTATAAGTCTTGAAACAGCTATGCCTTACTGATACTAAATTTCTATCAACTTTATCACTTGTGTTAAAGTATACATTTGATCTGTACTAGAGCTAGAACTATAATTTGAGCTCATTTTATTGGAGTGGGCATCAGGCCTTATCTTCAAGATCAAAGACTAACAAATAATTGATGTAAATAGTTTCTATTTGGATATGAATTAAACATTCCCAACTCAACACATCCAAAGCAGAATTCTTTTTTTTTTTTTTTTGAGATGGCATTTTGTTCTTGTCGTCCAGCTGGAATGCAATGGCATGATCTCTGCTCACTGCAATGTCTGCCTCCCAGTTTCAAGTGATTCTCCTGTCTCAGCCTCCCGAGTAGCTGGAATTACAAGTGGCTGCCACCATGCCCCCAAAATGGAATTCTTTAGTCTGTTCTCCCCATCCTCCAACCTTCCTACATCCTCTTCCATTTTGTTCCTTTCTGAAGCTCCTCAACTTCAGCAAATGTTACTACCATTCATCCAGTTGCTTTAGCCAAAAAGCCTCTCTTTTCCTGATCCTACTAGAAATAAGTCAGGACAGGGATTTTGTCTAAGTCTCTGTTTGTGCAGCTGCTAAAACAGTGCCGGGCATATAAGGATCACCCAGGCAATAATTTGAAATGCTGACAAAAAGGTGAAAGAAACACATGAATGTTTTGTGCCTTTCAAATTTGTTATTTGATTTATCTGTCAGGAAACTGTAGTTGTGATGAGTGGTGGATGATTTTGTTGAACTGTAAATCATAGAGTTAAATGTATGCTCTCTGGAGTCATACTGCCTGGATGCAAAAGACTGGTTCTGTGTAACCTTGGGTGAGTTACTTAACCTCTCTGAGCCTCATTTTCCTCATCTGTAGAACAGGTCTAGTGATAGTAATGGATACCTATAGTGCTTTTCTAAGGATTAAATGATTTAATTTAGCATAGTACATGGCTTAGTAAGGACTCAGAAAATATTGCCTAATATTAATTTTTAATTCATGAATAACTCATACTATTTCCTATTCATAAAATCAATAGCTGAGGGAAGATAAAAAATGATGTAAACAGTTTTTAATAGATAGTTGAATATGCTACATGTTAGGAAATAAGTGAATTTAAATTATCTTAAAAGTTCCCCTTTGATGAAGCTAATATATTTATGCAGAAAGATCACTGGCTCAACAAAATATTAACAAGACAAGTCCAGCAACGTATGAAAATAATTATATACCATGACCCAGTGGGATTTATCCAATGTATGAAACACTGGTTCAACATTCAAAAATCAATTTATGTAATTCATCCCATCAATAGGCCAAAGAAGAAAAATGGCATAATAATATCAATAGTTGCCAAAAAAGCACTAGACACAGTCTAACACCCTTTCATGATAAAAATTATCAGGTAAATTAGAAATAGAGGGTAATTTCCTTAATTTGACACATAAAGAATATTTACAAAAAGCTCTACAACTAAAATCATATTTAATAGTGAGAAACTAAAAGGCTCTCCACTAAGATCAACAACTAGACAATGATACACCCTCTTAACACCCCTTTTCAGCATCATACTAGAAATCCTAACTAATAAAATTAGACAAGGAAAGGAAATAAAAGTATACTTGCTGGGAAGGATGAAATAAAACTTATTTGAAGATGATATGATTGTCTGTGAAGAAAATTCAGAGGAATCAACAAAAAACCTCCTGGAACTAACAGGATTATAGCAAGGTTGTGGGACACAGTGTTAATATATAAAAGTCAATTGCTTTCCTATATACCAGCAATTAATAAGTGGAGGTTGAAATAAAAATGCAATATCATGTATAAGAGCATCTTTAAAAAAGAAATACATAGGAATATATCTGAATCCAAAAAATGCACAAACTCTATATGAGGAAAACAAAAAATATGATAAAAAAATAAAAGAGGAACTAAATAAATGGAACATCATTCCATGTTCTCTGATAGGAAGACAATACCATCAGCATGTCAGTTCTTCCTAACTTTCATCTATAGATTAAGTTCACTCTCAATCACAATTCCAGCAAGTTATTCTAAAGTTTATTTAGAAAGGCAAAAGACCCAGAATACCAACACAATTTTGAGAAAGAAGAAGAAAGTTGGAAATCTGACACTACCTGACTTCAAGATTTACTATAAAGCTACAGTCATCAAAAGAGTGTGATAGTGCCAAAACAATAGACAGATAGATCAGTGCAGCAGAAGGGAGACCCCAGAAATAGACTTATGTAAATAAAGTCAACTGATCTTTGACACAGGAGCAAAGGCAATAAAATGGAGCAAAGACAGTCTTAACAAATGGTGCTGAAACAACTGGACAGCCACATTAAACAAGTAACTCTAGACACAGACCTTACATGAAAATGAAATCAAATGGATTACCGACCTACATGTAAAATGCAAAACTAAAAACTCCTAGAAGATAATGTAGGAGAAAATCTAGATGACCTTGGGTATGGTGATGACTTCTTGTCTATAACACCAAAGACATGATCCATGAAAGAAAGAATTAATAAAGCTGAAGTTCATTAAAATGAAAAATCTCTTCTCTGTGAAAGATAATATCGAGGGAATGAATAGATAAGCCACAGATTGGGAGAAAGTCTTTGCAAAAGACATAGCTGATAAACGACTATTATCCAAAACACAGAGAATGCTTAAAACTCAACAATAAGAAAAAAAAAACAACCCAACTAGCGAATGGTTCAAAGACCTTAACAATGCCTCACCAAAGAAAATATACAGATGGCAGGTAAACGTGTCAAGATTCTCCATGTCATATGTCATCAGGGGAATTCAAATTAGAACAAAGTGAGATACCATTACACACTTGTTAGAGTGGCAGAAATCTGGAACACTGACAACACCAAATGCTGGAGAGGATGTGGAGAAATGGGAACTCTTATTCATTGCTGGTGGGAATGCAAAATGGTACAGTCACTTTGGAAAAGGGTTTTCTATTACAAATTTGACGGTTTCCTACAAAACTAAACATACTCTGATCATAAAATCCATAATCATGCTCCTTGGTATTTACCCAAAAAAGTTGAAAACTTATGTCCACACCAAAACCTGCTCATTAGTGTTTTTAGTACCTTTTTTCATAATTGCCAAAACTTGGAAGCAACCAAGATGTCCTTCAGTAAGTGAATGAATAAATAAGCTGTGGTACATCCAGACAATGGAATATTATTCCGTGCTAAAATGAAAAGAACTGTCAAGCAATGAAAAGACATGGAGAACACTTAAATTCATATTACTCAGTGAAGGAAACTAATCTGAAAAGACTACACACTGTATGATTCCAACTATACTATGACATTCTGGAAAAGCCAAATATATGGAGACAGTAAAAAGATCAATGGTTGCAAAGGATTGGGGGTGGGGCAGGAAAGATTAGGCAGAGCACAGAGGATTCTTAGGGCAGTGAAGATACTCTGTATGACGTTGTAAAGGTAGATACATGTACCTAAACTCGGAATGTGTAACACCAAGAATAAACTAATGTTAGCTATGGACTCTGGGTGGTAATGATGCGTCAGTGCAGGTTCATCACTTGTAACAAATGATGGGGATGCTGTGCATGAGTGGAGGCAGGGTGTGTATGGGAAATCTTTGTACCTTCTACTCAGTTTTGCTGTGCATCTAAAACTCCAAAAGAGAAAGTCTATTGAAAGAAAAGAAAGACTATTGGCTCTCTGACTACAGCTTTAAGACGAATTCAGTGTAATTTGCTGAAAACTCTAGCGGTGTCTGGCAGTGTCCCATAAATGGTCAGTTCATAAAATTAAGCTGATGATTAGGAAAACCATTTTGAAAATAGTTAAAGCTTCCAATGGAGAAGTTTTTCTTTAAAGACTTTTGCTGCAGTGTGGAGGCACATTTATCTTGCTCAAAAGAAAGTGCTTGAGAGAGGCTTATCTTACAAACTGAATAGTTTTAAAATTGTTAACATTCTGTGAAGAAATAACTGCATATTTCTTCTCAAAACTCATTATGCTATATGTAAATTATTGCTTTAAATTGTGCAGAGTGAATTCGGACTTGTTTTTTAAGAAAAGAAAGTCATTAATACTAGTCATCAGAATGTTACTATGAATCTCAATGTTAGAGTAAAACATAATCATTAGCATTCAGCACAAATTTGCTTTCAAAATAGTTTCCAATTTCAAAATAAAAGGGAGAAGAGAAAGCTGAAGCTTTGTCACCAGGGGAACCTTCCAGCTTACTTAGATTTTATTCTTTTTCTCTTTTGAGAATACAAGAAGAAAACACTAAAGTACCATTCAGGACACAATCCTTGGGGCAAAAAGGGTTTTCTATTTCAAGTCTATATTACAGATCTATATAGAAATTCAACTGGGCTCAGAACGCCAATGCTTGCTTTCTGAAAAGGCAGACAAAATGGTTCCTGGTGGCCTGGCCAACACATTCATATTCTGGCGTCAGCCCTACAGCAGAGCAACCTCAAGTCTCAAGGGTACTACAAGTGCCAGAACAAGCTCCACTTAGCTGAATAGGTATTGAAGAGGTTTGCTGCAATATGCATTATCACAGCCAGGACAAAGGAAGCAGGGAGAAAATGGTAACTACGAAGAGATTTCCAAGCAATTGAAAATGATAAAAATGTATATAAACTTTGCTTCTTAAGTTCAGTGGTACCTAGTGTTGATTTAGGAGTTAAGAAGAAATCACTTAGGCAGATAGAAAGGGTATAGGAGTCCTCAGCAAGGCTTTTCTTTTTAATGAAAAGCAGCCCCAAATAATTTTCTAACAAAGAGCAGCCTGTAAAGTTGAGCTGCAGATATAGACAAGCAAGCTGGGGGCTTTCACTAGGTGAATGCCGGCAGAAACTAAGGACTAGACATGTTTAAGATGGCCGTTCCATCTTCCCTTCTCTTTGTCAACCAGGTGTATAGTAAGAAGCAGACAAGATGACACAGACCAGCTGGAAAGTCCATTTGCACAATAAGATTAGAGTGAGGTGACCAGCCTTCCCTGTGCTGTGTTAACGTCATACCTGATCAAACCAATCTGTGAGCCCTATGTAAATCAGAAACCGCCTTCTCAAACCTGACTATAAAATTCGGGCACATCCACCACCTGCTGGTCCTTTCTGCTTGGAGACGCCGCTTCTCTATAGAGAGAGCTGTTTCTCTTTCTCTTCTGCCTTTTAAAGCTTTGCGCCTAACTCTTAAACTCCTTGTGTGTGTCCGTGTCCTAAATTTTACTGGCACATGATGATGAACCCCAGGGTGTATACCCAGACAGCATAGCCGCTTTCCTCTTAACACAATTTTTATTGTTACATAAATTATGTAACCCATAATGCATGTAGCATTATGATCACTATTTTATATATGTAAAAACCAAGACCCAGATTAATTTTACAAAGATCTGGCTGCTGTAGGATTTAAACATACTTTTTTTGCTTACTGAGGTATATCTAACATACAGTAAAAATTTCAAATCTTAAGTATATAGCCCTTAAACTTTTTAGAAATACAACTTTCTAATTTTGTAACCATGAGTAAAATGATTACCTTAAAAGAAATAAAAACTGGGTTCATTAGCCAAAGATAGGGCACTCACAGCGAAAAAAATAATATTTTCATCATTTACCTAAGAACAATTATTTTTTGGGCATAATTTCCATTGCCTTATGCATTCACAGAATGTATGCAGTAAACATTGCAAGCCAGATTAATAGCATGGATGAAGAAACTGATCAGGTGTGAAATGCTCTTTGTTCTTATCTCCCTATTACAGATATTCATTGAGCTCCTTTTTCAGATCAAGTTCTTTTTTTTTTTTTTAAGTCAAAGGATTTTGAGAGAGCCAAGTTGATGGATATGAGTGGTTCCTAATAGTGGTTCCTAAATAGTGCTTCATATTAATGTGACTAAAGACCTGAGCATACTGAACTTTAAACAACAGAGGAAGAAACAGAACTAATTTGTTCAAAGAAATGCAGGTATTCAGGATAACACTCAGTATATGGATTGACTAGAGCTACTAGAAAGCTAAATTATCTTCCATCACTTGAATGTTATACCTCATTCAAGTAGAACATTGATTTTAGAAAATTTCAACAGTTTCCACTAAAAACAAAGCCCAGTTTCAAAGATGATTCAAAGTTTTTGAGTGTCCATTATCTTCAATTTTTTGCAAGTATATTTCTTGAGCTAGAAGCATCTGAATTATCAGGTACCCATCTTTGAAGAAAGAAAGGAAAATCTTTAAATACCTAGAATTTTACTTTTTGAAATGAGTATATCAATCCTAGGAATATCCTTATGCTTTTGGAACATATAAGCAGACTGTAGACCTAAGTCCATGGCTTATATGTTCTCTTGTATGAAATTGCTGAAATCAAAGTAAAAGCTAATATGACTTATAAAAAAAACTTGAGTCACAAATGAGATATTCTCTAATAGAATTTGCTTCTATGTACCTGCCACCAGGCCTCACAAGTATTTGCCTGTTAATATTTTGGTTAACTTTTTTTTTTTTTTTTTTTTTTTGGTGATGTGACACAGTCTTGCTCTGCTACCCAGGATGGAATGCAGTGGTACAATCCTAGCTAACATAACTTCAAACTCCTGGGCTCAAGGGATCCTCCACGTCAGCCTCCCAAATAGCTAGGACTACAGGTATGTGCTGCTAAGCCTGGATAATTTTTTTCTTTCTTTTTTTGAGACAAGGTCTCATTATGTTGCCTAGGCTGGTCTTGCAGTCCTGGCCTCAAGCAATCCTCCTACCTCAGCCTCAGGAAGCAGTGAGATTGCAAGCATGAGCCACTGCACCTGGCCTAATATTTTCAATAAACTTTATCGAAGTTAAACTATGAACAATATTGGTCTTATACTATAAACTTTGTATGCATAAATTCAATTAAACTTTTTGAACCACTTTGAATTGTTTATAAAATTCTATTATCAAGTCCATGAAAACATCTGAAAGGATTTGCTGACAAAGGATTTTTGTTGGGTAGCTCACTGTGAAAGACATTTGTGTGTCTTCAGTGAGACACTGTTTTTCCTTGGATAAGTTGCTTTATACATTCAATACGATTTAAGTCATCAAACATTATACACTTCTTTGTCCTCAAGAACCAGTATATGTTGTTCTAATTAAGAAACGCCACTGAAGAGCTTCTAAGAAGTTTCTACATTTGAGCAATCTTGAAACAAGAATACCTACATTTAAGTGAAACATGAGTTATAAGCCCTGAGTTGGGGAAAGCATCCTGTAACCTATAACTTGAATATTAATTTTGAGTAGTACAAGGGATATGTAAAATTGGAACAAAGCAGGATCAGGTACTTGAGGAAAGAATCATTCATTTAAGCAGCTGTAGCCAGTGATCAAAGAAACACAATTGTCTAAAAGAACAGTAAATAATGCATGCTCAATCTCAAGCTAACTATGAGCATAAATGCGTTTGCAGATAAATCCTAGGTTTTCAGTCTATGTGAACACAACAGAATAACTACTTCTAAAAAGGAATCATGTATTTATTTTCCACACTTAAAGACCCACAAGCCAATGAATATCATATTACTAATGTAAAATAAAATTTCTCCAAATGTGTTTTTGAGGATATTTTTGTTTATATCCTTTTAGTTTTTAAAGGCAATTTTATATGAATCTTGGGATGACTAAATTGTTTGCTATTGAATCTTTATAAATTTATCCCTTTTCCTCAAATAGTTTTTCTAAATGTCATAACCCTACATTCATTTATTCTGTAAATGTTTACTGAGCACTTACTAAAAGCCAAGACCTATGTGTTAGGATTAGAGTGATAAGCCATATACCTTTTATTCTTTCTTTTAATTGCATTTTAGGTTTGGGGGTACATGCGAAGAACATGCAAGATTTTTGCATAGGTACACACGTGGCAGTGTGATGTGCTGCCTTCCTCCCCATCAGCTATATCTGGCGTTTCTCCCCATGCTCTCTCCCAACTCCCCACCCCACTCTGTCCCTCCCCTATTTCCCCCCTACAGATCCCAGTGTATGAAGCTCCCCTCCCTGTGTCCATGTGTTCTCATTGTTCAACACCCACCTATGAGTGAGAACATGCAGTGTTTGATTTTCTGTTCTTGCTGATATCCAGAATCTACAAAGAACTACTAAAACAGATTTACAAGAAAAAAACAAGCCCATTCAAAAGTGGGCATTTTATTCGTATAGTTGTAGAATTTGGTTTGGTGTGGTTGTGTTTAACTTGTGCTCTGAGAAATACTGAGGGTTTTAGGAAATCCCTCAAGGGACAATTGGTAGAGGTAAATGAGGTGGGAAGTGATGGGCTGGGAGTTCGTATTCTGTCTCTTCTTCAAACTTCATTCAGTTGCACGTTTTCTTTTATCCATTAGCTACTTAGGAAGATTTCAGTTGCATTAAAGATCCTGATGCCAAGCCAGTGTGAAATCCACAATCTAGTTAGTCTAACTATTCCCAATAAGTCCTACCTTCCCCAGTCTCTTTCATTTTTCACTTATTTATTCAATAAACACTCCACATGATTGTGTTGAATGTCACCATGGATTATAAGACATTGTCATTGCATTCTTGAGGTTTAAAAACTGAACAGTATTTTATCTGCTTTCAACTGCCATACAATTAGGGGTACTGGGGTGACCCCTGCCAGGTTACAGCTATTCTGTGAAACCACTTCCAAAATTCCTGTGCTGATGAATTAAAGAGCATACTCCTGGGCCAGTGGAGAGACTTTTGGGAACAGTAGTTTCTGTGCACACATGAGAACTATGGAGTATTTCCTACCTTGCCAATCAATGGTATTCATCTTTTGTCATGTAGTACCATCTATTCGTGCATAATACATGCCAGGGATTTACTGAGATTTTGGCCCTCAAGATGAAGTAGAACCAAAATCAGTTTCCAGGGATGAACAATTCCTTTTGTATTAGTCATAACTCCATTTCCCATGGTTGGTTGCAGCAGGTCACTGTGTTAGGACAGCCAGGATGAAGTCTGCAGCTCTGCTATTTCACAGAGTGCTTTATTTATTGTCCTTAGGTTTTGAGTACATGTTTGCAGAACTGAACTGAATAGGAACAGAGGTCTTTGCCATACAGATTTTTGAGCAGTTTATTAAGGTTCGTGAGTCAGCACCTAATTGGTGATTGCCCTTTATGTCATGCCTGATGGGGGATAGTGATAAAGTTCCTTTATTGGCTGGGTGCGGTGGCTCATGCCAGTAATCCCAGCACTTTATAAGGCCGAGGTGGGTGGGTCATGAGGTCAAGAGATCAAGACCATCCTGGCCAACATGATGAAACCCCATCTCTACTTAAAATACAAAAATTAGCTGGGCGTGGTGGTGTGTGCTTGTAGTCCCAGCTACTTGGGAAGCTGAGGCAGGAGAATCTCTAGAACCCAGTAGGCGGAGGTTGTAGTAAGTGGAGATTGTGCTGCTGCACTCCAGCCTGGTGACAGAGCGAGACTCTGTCTCAAAAAAAAAAAGTTCCTTTATCTTTAGGCAGGGCTGACATCACTGGTAGAATGACTTGGTCATCTCTATGATTTGATTTGAGGGGACTCTGTGTCTCTCCTCAAATACTCTTCTGGTTCTTAAGAGTCAGCAATTCATTTTTTAATAGTAAAATAGTTAAAGCAGTTTGTCTGTAGCCATCACTATTAATAATATATGAATCCCTCAGTCCCCGTGTCCTCCTAAGGTATAATTTATGTTATCATCATGCATTTGAATCTTATGAGTCTTATTTATCAGATTGACTTCAGTTAAATATTTTTAATTAATCACAGACAAAATTATTTTAAAATTTGAAATGAAGTACATGTAAGTTTGTGTTGAATTTGAAGCTTTTAAGAATTTTATAATTTTAAATTAAAAAACTTCTATTTAAAAAATTTTAGTATTTCAGAAGTCATAAAATAAGAATCTTTGTTACACCCTAAAATCACTCTGAGTTAAGTATTATGAAACTTAATTTGGTATGCTTATATAATTAATGAGATCTGAAGAATTGCTGGTTTATAACTGGAGTGATGCAACACTGAAGACTTTATTTTCAAGACTAGACTTACAGTTGACTCATTGTTTCTGTTTACTGATGTGTTATCCTTCTCTACTTACAGAACTCAGTAGGCCAAACATGCTGACTATCCTAGTTAAAAATAGATTAACTATTACCTTTTGCATTGAAAGTCAGAGAGTCTGTATATTTATCTGAAAATGGAATGTGAAGATGCAGAGATGTAACTATGATGCATGGCTTATAAAATCTAAACAGTCTTCTAAAAGGATCGGTTCTTTTCCTTAATATCTTAGATTTTACTTTTGAAAGTGTGGTGTCAAAAACTAGATTCCATAAATCAATATGACTATTTTTTTATTTGTATTTCTTTGACACTCTCCAAACATGAATATTTTTGATTAATATGCAAAACCAGCAACCAATTTACTCCCTCTTACCTGTGAAGTGGGTATCATTTAGCCTTTTTATTTAAAGTGCCTCAATTTGGCCTCCACTCTTGTTTACAATATTATAGCCTAGTAAACTGCAGCCCACACTTTCTACTCTAGTTAGGCTGGTTCAGCAAACATGACATGTGTGTCCGTCCTCTGTTACTGCATTCCCACACACTGTAGTACTACCCTGTTTATCTTTGCCCATTCATATCTTAACCGTCTTTCAAGCTCCCATTGAAGTCCTTCCCCAAGCTTGATGATTCTTTTGCTCTGCTCTGTACAACCTCTACCTCTACTCTGTTTCCAAGTTCTTCTCATCTTGTATGTATTACTCTTTTGGAATCAAGTAACAATAGACATTTCCTGAATGCTAACTCCAAGCATTGTGCTAAGATTATTTCCTCATTTAATCCTCAAACCTCATGAGAAAAAAGTACCATTGTTATCCTAATTTTGATTAGGAAACATCTCAAATAATTTAAATGAAGGCCACTGTCTTAAACTGGTGAAACCTAGATTAAAATGCATATTCTTATTTATTAAGTAATATCATCTTAAATTAGGAGCTAACCTTTCATCAATTTTAATCTTTTCCTCCTCTAGATTTTAAGTTCTTTTGGAATTTTGGAGGGTTGCAATTTATGTTCTTCAACCTTCCTGATGCTGCCTGTCTCCTGCAGGTGGCTTCTAACATAGTGCTCTGATTTGGTTAAATCTCAGTAAGTATTTGTTCGCTGAAGAAAGAAAATAATGTATCAGTGTACTTCTACATAGATTTATAGTTTGTTTCTTTACCTTTTTTACAAACTTGTATTTTTCTCTGTAGTAAGTAATTACTCATTAATATACCTCAGTGACATGAAACATTCAGTCTATGAGTGCCTTAAATATGTTACCAATTTTTTTCACCCTGGAAACATTGAAATATCCTCAACTCTGGGAAACTTTATTAATGTAATCATAAGATAGACTTTGTATGGGATAAACCTTAGGCAAAATCCTAGTCAGTGCAAAGTATGTTTACATTGTCATAGATCAATACATTTTTTTAAAAAGAATAAATGAATGAATAAGACCTAAAATCACAGAAGTACATCTGTACCAAAGGTAGTGAAAAGATGATTTTCATTTCCCTAGTTCAAAATGGCTGTGTATATAACAATTTTTAGTGATCTTTGCCGAATAAAACTTCAATACCATGCTTAAATAATCCCTTTAAAATGTCTTGCTACTTATCATAAATATGGAGCAAAATGTTTTATTCATCTGAAGTTAAAAGGGATACCGCATATTTTCACTCATAGGTGGGTGATGAACAATGAGAACACATAGACACAGGGAAGGGAGTACTACACACTGGGGTCTATTGGGGGGAATAGCGGAGGGACAGTGGGGGGCAGGGAGCAGGGGAGGGATAGCATGGGAGAAATGCCAAATGTGGGTGAAGGGGCGGAAGGCAGCAAAACACACTGCCATGTGTGTACCTATGCAACTATCTTGCATGTTCTGCACATGTACCCCAAAACCTAAAACGCAATAAAAAATAAAAAATTTAAAAAAAGGGATGTATCTATGGTAGCATTGAAATATTATGTAATACAGTATCAGCATTTAATCATATAAGATTAATCTTTTTTTATTTCCTCAGGGGCCACTGTAGCTTCTTGTGTTGCATGGCAACTATCAACAAAAAGGTGTAAACAAAAGCATATTGCATTGCTTTGGCAGGTAAGATGTTCTTCCCTCCTAGGTCTATTTCTGATTCACTTTGGGGTGAATTGGTTATGAATTGGGTGGGTAGGCAGAACTTCTGCTAAAAATCATTTCCAAATTGAATGACTGTCTTAGGCTATTTGGGTGTCTTCATGTGTGAAGAATCAGTATCTAAAGGCTATCATGGGAAGATTATTCATGCATAGGCAAATATACTTACATTCCACTCCGGAATTAAAACATTAAAGACTCTTAAAGAATACATAACAATTTGTGTTGAAAATGCTTTCTGGCTCTTAAGCTGATAGTAATATATTATTTGTGGATACATCAGTAATGCACATGGACTACTAACTCTACTCAAATGCCAGAGCTTTTCATTGGATTAATTCTAGGCTCTATGTATCATTGTTAATAATTATGGAAGTAAAAACTAGCCTATCATCTAGTTGGATATGAATTAAATGCATCTGGCTGAATATGAGTTAAACTGTAATCCCATGGTAGTGAAGGAAATAATATACTCTGAAATCTAAAATATAAATGAGATGGAGACCTCACCAGGGGTGATTCAGCTCAGAACTTCATCTCTGATTTATACCCTAACACTCTCCATTTCACCACCAGATAGGAAATCTTGATGGTTAGCTCTCCTGTTGGGATTACTTATAGAGGACACTTGGGGAAATCCTTATGTGATTATGATAATACCACCTGACTTCCCTTGGGAAGCCATTCAGATAAATCAGATATTCAAGAATTCATGAATAAAATAAAATCTGAAACATGTTCATATTCATATGCTCTCCTCTTTTAAACAAAATTTTAAAATAATATCTCCTTAGATATCTATTCTGCTTTAAAACAAAGAGGAGCCACAGATGTTCCATGAATATTATTTTAATTTTTATTTTTGCTAAACATGCTTACTGAGAATAGAAATTTCATGATATTATGAGTAGCTATTTTTTAATTCATATAGAAATAAACCTTTTCAGATTATCAATATATATTTGAGTCTTTGAACTTGAATGATATATGTAAGACTTAAACTCATGTTCTTCTGCAATTATTCTCTTTATAGACAAGTATTCCAAGAGTTTTTCTGTATGTATTTACCACAGTTGAAATTGCATGACCTTTGCCTTTGAAATTTCATCTTAGGATAATTCAGCAAGTGTGTTACTGTTAAAAGGCTGTGATGGATGGAAGGTTATTACTTTTTAGCTTTGATATGAGTAACTTTGTCATATTCAGTAAGAAATAAAAAGAACCTTGAGTTTGCCCATCATTTGATGCAGAAAACAAATCAAAAGCTTAAAAAACAATTAAAGAAACACACTAAAACTGTTTTCTACTGAGTAAGAGGGTATATTCCAGAGATTCAAAGCAGTTACAGGTAAAATCATTCATTCTCAGATATCCTGTGTACATCCTACTCACTTAGGTGGTATCCTACTCACTTAAATGCTGACAAAGTCAGGTTACCCAGCAAGTGAGAGGAAGGAAAAAGTTGTTTTTAGACCTCATGTGGTACTTGTATGTACTTCATGTTAAGAGTTTACTTTCATTTCTTTACCTACAAATTATATCAACAAAATGTTCCATCAATATCAGATTGAATTTCTGTATTTCTTTTAGTTGATGTAATCCTTGGGAAATATGTTAAAGTGAGATAGAGTTTGTGAAAAAATAATAATGAAAGTATATGTAGGCTGGACGCCATGGCTCATGCCTGTAATCCCAGCACTTTGGGAGGCCAGGGCGAGTGGATTACCAGAGGTCAGGAGTTCGAGACCAGTCTGGCCAACATGGTGAAACCCTGTCTGTACTAAAAATACAAAAAATTAGCCAGGGGTGGTGGTGGGTGCCTGTAACCCCAGCTACTTGGGAGGCTGAAGTAGGATAATCTCTTGAACCTGGGAAGAGGAGGTTGCAGTGAGCTGAGATTGCACCACTGCACTCCAGCTTAGGCAATGAGAGTGAAATTCCTTCTCAAAACAAAAAAAAAAGAAGAAATATATGTAGTATATAATAGAAAAGGTATCACTTATTTTGTAGAATAGTTTGTTATGATGGAGTTGGCTATGAATTATATTTCTATGAAACAATCCTATATATTTCTATGAGGCAAACCAATAGGATTCTCTACTGACTTCTATGTTTAAATCAATGAAACATTTTCATTATAATATCCCTTGAAATGTGATGAGAAAAAAACCTGAGCATCTGGTAACAGACTGGTGACATTATACCTAATGTGACTTTTGCTTAATTGAACATTACAGGAAATTTTATAGGTGGGATATTGTAATTGAAATTTAAGAATTTATCCTGTTTTTGCAGGAAATTCCAATATCTCATTTCAACTATAACTGCTTCTCTGCTGTTCCTTTTCTTCCTATGTCTCAGAAACAGCGAAAGCTCTTGAGCTTTTCTTCCTTGAGTAAGAGTACAGTGACAAATAGGCCCAATGCAAAATTAGTCTTTATCAGTAGTTCCTATGTTGGCCAGTTTAATGAACTGATAAATAGAGGGTCACCCACATAGTGTGATTAAAGAAGGTACTGAGAAATCAATACCCTCTGCTTACTCACTCATTGCTTTTTCATTGTGTCTACATTTCCAAGTATGATTTATTTCTTTGAATCTGGAACGATTTTCAACTTTGAGTCTAATACCGAGAAGCAATTAGTAATACTGATTGTTTATTTTACCAATATCAACAACTATGGCCTGGTGCGGATGAGCTGAGAACTTTCTGATAGTAAAACATTCTAGGAAAGGGAATGTAATGGGCTTGAGGGACTATTTTCATGTTTCTTTTATGAATGCTGTATGTGATGATATTTAATTAGATATCTTCAATATCTGAGAAAAATGTGAAGTGTATATAATTTTTTAATATATTGCTGGATTTTTTAAAAGAAATTACTTTTGCAATAATGAAGGGTATGTTATGTTGCAGGAAATGAAATGGCAATAGTCCAATTTCAGCCAACTCACAATTTAAGGAGGTCTTGTCTATCATATTGTCTTTTATATACTTCACATTGCAAAATGTTAGTTACTTTAAGATACAGCTACTTTACTTGGAGTCAATGCTCTTGTTAATTTAATTTGGATTTACTTGCAGTAAGGAATAACTAGAGCAGATTTCTTTGGAGGATTGCTGGCTTTAATTTTTTGTTTTGTTTTGTTTTTGGTAAAACCTCCCGGGCCAAGAAGCTTAACTAATTCTTTCCCCAAGTGTAACACTTCTTTATATTTATGCACTAGTTTTCTCAGTTATTTCCTTATTGGAAGTCAAAGCATGTAGTAATTATAGAAATAATTTATCTGATCATCATCAGCCTTGTGGGCTTAGGTGGAACAAAGGAAAAGGTGACTATTTTGTTTTGTGGAATCCATGGATGAAAACTGTAGCTATGTTTGCATTAGAAAAATAGTTACCTGAAAACAGGTAAACTTACCTTTGGGAGTTTCCAACTCTCTCGAAGAGTAAAAAGAACTTTGAGTCTATTCTAGGAGATCTAAATTTAGCAATCGCCTTAAGATAGTTTCCATTTCCCTAGTTCTTGATTTGTATAGATGACTACATCTTCCAAAAGCTGATTCTATGTAGCTTTATTACCTAAAATTGACTTTCTTAGAAGTGACTACTTTTACTCAGTTTACTTAAAAAACATTGTTAAGTTACATGACAATAATGAATAACAGAATTTAGGCATCTAATTGAAAAATTAATGTGTGAAATTCTGGTAAACAAGCAATAAGAATAGTAAAGTGGTAATGTTGATTTTTGTAATGGTGCTTGTGTTTGGAAGGACTATATAAAAAACAACATTTAAATTATTAATAACTTTGGTATATATCTTATAAAAGAAATAATTTTCAGTTTTTATAAAAAGGATATCACTTGGATATAAAACAAAAATTATTTTTTAAAGAGTTCCACCTGTTACAGATTTTTAAAAATTCATTGTTTAGCCAATGTTTTAAAGAATATTTATTTGAATAAATGAATTATGAAGCTTTTGAAGTCTATCATTTGATACTGGTATCAATGTATTAAAAGCTCTAGACATTAAATTGTCTCATAATACTCTTAATTTTAATAACAATTTATGATTGATACAGGACAGATGTCATTTTTATGACAATTTGTAGTTTAGGAAGCTATAGTCAATTATCTTTATAGGTTTATATAATGTATCATTGCAATTCCAGAAAGCATTTTAGGCTCTAAGTTTAACTTGTTTCTGAGTCTGTAGTGAAATAAGATACATTTGAATCTTGGTTTTGCCCTTACTTAGTGACTATCATTGTGACTTCAAACAAGCTGAGCTGTGGCTAAATTTTTCTCATCTATAAAATGGTTGATGAAAGTACCCATTTCATAGGCTTACTGTGAGGACTAAATGTATTAATTAGAATTAAGTCTAAATTGCTATGTACCATAGCAAGAGGGCATTCAATATTAACTGTTATTATTATTGGATTATAGAGAATGTATTACCAAACAATGCTAGAGGCAGAGAGATCTGTATTTAATTCCTAATCCTGGAATTTTTTAGGTAATGATGTTGAGTAAGTTAGCTAACTTGTTTGAGTTCAATCTTGACAGAATCTAATAGAATTGTGCCAAATAAGCTAGTTATTTAATTTAACTTATTAGTAGATATTTTGTCATTATTAGTTGTGTGACAAATGGTAGGTCAAAAAAGATTGCCATTAATGACAGAGACGTAAAGTAGTTGCAGATAACTGTAAAATACTGGACTGGAAAGACACTGGAAACCATTGAAAAGCAAACAGAAGCCTGTACCTGGAATGGCTTTGAACACTTGCAATTGCAATGGTTTTGAATTGTGAATTTGCATATTATGGGCCAAGAATGATGACCAGTTCTCACAGATATGGCTGTGAAAACGATGGTGAAAATACACTGTAGCCTTACCAGCTAATGATGCTAATAGATGACTATAGGACTAAGTAAGGAGCCAGAAAGGTAAAGGAAAATCCTGACAGCACAGCATCCCCAGAAGAAGTAAGACACAAATTCAGAACATAAGCTGTGTAAATTTATGGTTCACTACTGAGCTATATATGTACGGAGAGGAGGCTTAATGAAAAAGCAAACAGATACTAAAGAGAAATTCCCTTAAAAAATATAGGTATACACATTTGAGTGGGAAACTTTTCTTAACTGAATGCATTTCTTGGCTGTGCACAGCATAAATGGCAGAAAGCTGAATCTGGGTGGATTTGGAATATCATGATATAGAGTCCAAAGCCAGTAGAGCTCTTTAAAATTAGACAGGAATGAATAGAAGCAGCAAACCAGAGAGAGACTGAGAACCATCTCTGCTCAAATCCTTGGCTTACCACAGAACTTTGCAGGAACTGAAAGACTTAAAGAGATCGGGATAAAAACGCAGCTATAAGATGCCATAGGCTACCTAACATAGGATGATGCAATATTTTTAGTTTGAATTTGGGCAACTTAACTGCATACTAGAATAACACCCCAATAATTCTTAGAAGAGCAACACAGAATTATAAGTAGCTACAACATACTACATACAGTGTTCAGTTTTCTATCAAAATTTCGAAGACATGCAAAAACAAAAACAAAACAAAACAAAACAAAAAACCCCTGGAAATTGTGGTCTATGCTTACGGGAAAAAGGTAGTTGATAGAAACTGACTCTGAGTTGGCTCAGATGTTGAATTTACTAGAAAAAGAATTCTAAGCAGCGATTATAAATTTTTAAATTAAAGAAAATATGGTCAAATATGTAAAAGAATTACTTTTAAACAGAAATGGTAACCATCAAAATGCAAAATTTTAGAGCTGAAAAATGCAGTAACTGATATTTTTAAATGCTAGATAATCTTAACAGAAGATTGAAAGTAAAAGAAGAAAAAAAATGTGAATTCAAAAAACTATTAATAGAATTTACACAATCCAGGAACAGAGAAAAAAAGATAAAAAGTATAAACAGAACATCATAAACTTCTGGGACATTATGGAGTAGTCTAAGATATGTTTAACTGGAATTCCAGAAGAAGAGAAAAGAAATGAACTAGAAAAAATACTTGACTAAATAATGCCCAAAACACCATAGTTTAAGCAAACATTAATCTACAGTTTCAAGAAATGCCACAAACCTGAAGATGGATAAACAGAGTTATTCTTGGACACATGATAGTCAAAATGCTGAAAGATAAAATATTGAAAGCAGCTAGTCTAGAAAAGAAAAAGGGAAATACAAATAGGGAGATTACCAATAAGACAATGATTTATTTCTAGGTGTAGTGGCTCATGCCTATAACCCTAGCTACTTGGGACGCTGAGATGGGTGGATCACTTGAGGCCAAGACTTTGAGAACAGCTGGGGCACCACAGAATGATCACTCTAAAAAAAATAAAGAATATTAGCTGGGCTGGTGCATGCCTGTAGTTCCAGCTATTCAGGAGGCTGAGGAGGGAGGATTTCTAGAGCCCAGGAGTTCTAAGCTGCAGTGAGCTATGATCATGCTACCACACTCCACCCTGGGCCCAGAGTGAGACCCTGTCTCCTAAAACAATAATAATAACAGCGACTGATTTCTTGCTTTAATATGGGATCCAGAAGACATTGGAACAAGAGTCAAAGTGCAGAAGGAAAACAAAAAGCTGCCGAAGAATAGTGAAGCTATTCTTCAAAAATAAAGGCAAAATAAAGACATCTACAGATAAACAAAATGGAATTGTCTACACACCCATACTACAAGATATGCTAAAATAAAATTCTTTAATTTTAAGCAAAATAATATGGAGATGCCAACTTGTATCTCCAGGAAGAAATAGAGAGTACTAGAAAGAGGAAATATGTAAAAAATATATATGATATATTTATATATATTTCTCTTCTTAATTTTAAAAAAGATATATGCCTGCTTAAGGACAACATTATAATACCTTATTGATGGTTTTATATTGCATGTAGATGTAATATAGGTGTCAACAGTAGTAGTAAGAATGAAGGATACATGGAACAAAATGGAAGGATGAGGATAA
Source organism: Saguinus oedipus (assembly GCA_031835075.1). Classification (NCBI taxonomy): domain Eukaryota; kingdom Metazoa; phylum Chordata; class Mammalia; order Primates; family Cebidae; genus Saguinus; species Saguinus oedipus. The sequence continues at coordinate 19,271,921 of CM063190.1, forward strand.
ATTTCTATTTGTCTACATGTCCTTCACTAGTTTCCTTATGTCCAAGCCAAATGATATTTGTATCCAGCTAATGACATTTAGGGTGTGAATACCAGGAGGCTAATTTTGGAGTCATTGCCTCATTTACATCAAATATTAATTAGCTAAAGTCAACTCCTCTCTCTTTGTACACATGTATATATACAAATATATGTGTTTATGTATTTTTGGTAGACTTTAAGACTTATGATAATTTCTTAAATTTTGGAGGAATTTTGTACATATATTTATGATGTTTATATGTATATATACATATATATTTTCTCTATAATTTAAGAAATTATCACAATTTCTAAAATCTACCAAAAAATATGCTTTTAAAGAAAATGTGAAACTATCAGCAAAAAAAAAAATTTATGAAAGACTGATTAACCATTACCTAAATAATGATTGTAATTATATGAATGTATAAAAAAACCACACAAGTAAAAATATTGACCATAACAGTTTGTGTGTATATATGACCTAAAGTTTTAAACTTTTTTTTTTTTGAGATGCAGTTTCGTTCTGTCGCCAAGCCCCAGGCTGGAGTGCAGTGGCGCGATCTCGACTCACCACAACCTCTGCCTTCCGGGTTCAAGCAATTCTCCTGCCTCAGCCTCCCGAGTAGCTGGGACTACAGTTGTGCACCACCACGCCCAGCTAATTTTTTTATTTTTAGTAGAGATGAGGTTTCACCATGTTGGCCAGGATGGTCTTGATCTCTTGACCTCGTGATCTGCCCGCCTCAGCCTCCCAAAGTGCTGGGATTACAGGCGTGAGCCACAGCGCCCTGCCAGTTTTAAACATTTTTGATTCATATTATATATATTTATGGGGTACAAAGTGGTATTTCAATACCTCCGTACATTGTGGAATAATCTTATCAAGCTGATTGACATATGCTCAGCCTTCTGTACTTACCATTTCTTTGTGGTGAAAACATCTAAAATCTACTCTTGTAGCAATTATAAAATATACGATATATTATTATTAACTATAGTCCCCATGTGTGCAATGGATCATCAGGAGTTTTTCCTCCTGTGTAACTGAAACTTTATACCTGCTGACTAATGTCTCCTCTTTCCCTGGTCAGCCCCCTCTCCCAGCCTGGTAGCCATCATTCTGTTACCAGTAGAGGGTCTTACTGCAAGTTGTCCAGGTGTATGGCGTTTTGAACAAAGAACTGGATAAATGCATAGCAAAGCAAAGAAACAACCAAGGAACAAAAGAACGAAAGCAGAGATTTATTGGAGATGAAAGTACACTCCACATTGGGGAGCCTCGGAGCAGCCAGCTCAAGGCGGGGATACAGAATACCCGCTAGAGTTTTCCCCTTTGCAGCTTGGTGTTCATCTTATGTAAATAAAGCAGTGGCAGGCAATCAGTTTGATTGGTTGTGGATGGTAACCAAAGAAAGTACCTCTGATTGGTTGCAAAAACCAACCAATCAGAGGTACTTTCAGTTTCTCATCTGCCCCACAGAAAAGGTGGGGGTTTGCAAAGGGAGTAGCTTCTGGTTCCTTTGGTACTTAGGTGTGGAAAGTTAGTTCTTTCAGTTTAGTTCTAGGAAGTCAGCGTGAAACACCTTAGCTTCCCTGCCTCCAAACTCTATTCTCCTGCCTCAGTGCTACTCTCTACTTTTATGAGCTCAACTCACATGTACGTGAAATCATGCAGTATTTGTCTTTCTATGCCTGGCTTATTTCACTTAGCATGTCCTCTGGATTCATCCATGATTTTGCAAATGGCAGAATTTCCTTTTTTAAAAAAGGCCAAATAGGATTCCATTGTGCATATATATATATCATATTAAAAAAATTCCTCTGTCAATTAGCAGTTCCGTTATAGCTTAAAGTTATGCATTTACTGAGGAGTTTTTTTTTTTTTTTTTACCTAGGAGTACTAGTGCAACAAATTTAAATATTTTTATAAACTGAAATAGAATATTTAAATAAATATCAATTCTTAGAGATAATTAGTACTCTTTTCTTGCTAACTGTAACTTTTTCCAACAAATATTTAATATTGCTTTATATGTAGAAGATACTGTGTCAGATTATTGGTACCAAGAAAACCTGTAAATTGTGATTTTTGCTTTTAAGATCATTAACTATGTGGTGGAATGAACATGCCCTTAAACAAAAAGGTTAAAAAATGTGTCTACTAAAGCATTTGTTTCAACATGAAGTTCTTAGAGTACCTACATTAAATTCACCTTGGACACATTAAAAATGCAAGCTTCTTGTCTCTGATATATACCAATTGAATCTCAGTCTCTGGAGGCATGGTTTTGGAATTGAAAATGTTTTAATGGACCCCAGGTGATTCCAATGTTCACCAAAGTGCTATTACCCTTGAGGTAGAGCAGTGTGAGATGATCTCCAGCTGGGACTGCTTCATAGTCATAGTTGTGCTTCACGTGGACCTTAAGGGGTGATTTGGATTTTCGGAGGTTGAGATGAGGTCAGGAGATACTACAAAAAGATGCGGGATATGTAGAGTGTGCTGTCTTCTCGTGGAAGAGTGAGTATTTTGGTTTGTCTTAGCTGTGGTGTTTAAAAACTACTGGAAAATTAAGTTGGTGCCATTTTGAGAGTGTCTTTGGTTTCTTTCTATGGATAAAAAAGAAAAGTACTTTTTATACCTGTTAGCAATAAACCCTCAAGATGAGGAAGTAATTTTAAAGCTACTTGAGCACCTTTGTTTTTAGGAGCTGCTTTCCCTTGTGTATGTATACCATAAACCTTTGCTATTTTTGCTTTTTCTTTGTTAAGATATTTGAAAGTAAATACTAGGCATCCTATGTTTTATTGCAAATACTTTGCTTTATGTATCTAAGAAGAAAGAATGCTTTCTTACATAATTTTAGTATCATTATCAAACAAAATTAATACATTTGTCTTACATTGTCAAGTGCTCAGCACATATTCAAATTTCCCCACTTGTCCCATATTGCTTTATACAGCTGCTTAAACAAAAAAAGATCTAATTAAGCACCACTTCGCATTTGCTTCTGAAGTTGCTTTTAATCTAGAACACTACTTCCCTGCCCAAGTTTTAATCTAGAACACTACTCTTTCTCACTTCTTTTTCTTTTTATTCCCTGTGTGATAACTTTTGAATTATAACTAACAGAATCAAAGAGATTTTACCTCTCCCCCACCCCATTCGTCCATTCATTTCACTCATCAGCTTATTCCCTTTTTAGAGCATTATTTGTTGAGCCACTTCTGTGCCACACATTGCACTTAAAGCTGGACACTCAAGAGGATAATACAGTGTTTTCTCTATGGTACACCCAGAATCAGTTTGAAGAAAACATTGCTCTTTTGACGAAAATACAAGTTCCAAGAATGTCATTAAAAAACACATACACAGCTGTATGCACATACTCACATGTTTAACAGATTGTAGCAAGTTTTTAAACAGAATATAAAGTGGTTTTTGTTTATTAAAACCCCATTTCCGAGTTTATAATACACAGCCATAACATTTCAGCTACAGTCCTGTCCTGAGTGCTGGAAAGTGTCAGGAAGTTGTGAGATGTTCTTTTTCTCCTGGAGTCTTACTGAGTTTGAGGAGAACAGCTAATTTAGGAAAGCTAGCAAAAGGAGAACTTTATTTTTGCCCTTAAATTATCTTGTTTATATGTCAAAACATTTTTATTGATGTTGAAGAGTGCTCTGGAATACCCTGCAGCCCTCATCACACTGGGAGTTGTTCCTTTCTTCATCTATCCAGACCTTGGGAGCTGTCTCAGGAATGAGCAATAGGAGTCCTTTCCTGGGAAGGTTCAGTCACTCATCACATAAGGACATTTTGGTCGATGACAAACCGCAAATATGACAGTGGTCCCATAAGATGATAATGCTCTATTTTTGCTGTACCTTTTCTATGTTTAGGTACATTTAGAGATACAAATACTTACTCTGTTATAGTTGCCTGCGGTATTTAGTGCAGTATCATGCTATACATAATTGTAGTTTAGGATTGGTAGGTTATGCCGTATAGCCTAGGTGTGTAGCAGGCTATACCATCTAGGTTTGTGTAAATCCACTCTGTGATGTCACACAGCAATGGAATTGCCAAATGATACAATTCCCATTGTTAAGCAGTGTATGACTGTATTTTAACTAGAACTGAGAAAAGTATACCAGTCTCTGAGTTCCTACAATATGGAATGTAAGGCTAATGGTGTGTCAGCCACATTTTTCTAGTTAAAATTTCAGAGAGGAAGAAACCACTTTGCAAAGAAAAAGAGAAGGGAAGCTGATGTTGAAGAGAGTAATGGAGAGAGGATGATGTTATTTCAGTTGTCCTCGGTTTCACTGTTTACTGAGGCTCATTCATGAGACACACAACTTCCTCAAGTTCTCTAAGCTAATTTCCTTTTTTAAAAAAGCCAGTCTTAGACGGGCATGGAGGCTGACGCCTGGATTCCCAGCACTTTGGGAGGCCGAGGCGGGCGAATCACGAGGTCAGGAGTTCAAGACCAGCCTGGCCAACATCGTGAACCCTGTCTGTACTAAAAATATAAAATTTAGCCAGGCATGGTGGCATGCACCTGTGATCCCACCTAATCAGGAGGCTGAGGCAGGGGAAGCACTTGTAACTGGAAGGTTGAGATTGCAATGAACCTAGATCGCACCATTGCATGCCTGCCTGGACAACAGAGCAAAACTCTGTTTCCAAAAAAAAAAAAAAAAAGCCAGTCTCAGCTGGAAGGTTGAGGTTGCAATGAGCCTAGATTGCACCATTGCATGCCTGCCTGGACAACAGAGCAAAACTGTTTCCAAAAAAAAAAAAAAAAAAAAAAAAAAATGCCAGTCTCAGCTGATGAGTTTCTGTCCCTTACAACCCAGGGCAAAAATTCTCTCATATCTATCTGTTTTATTCTCCAATTACTTGGATGTTAAATCCAAATTATTATAAAAGAAATATTAGAACAATAATAACTAGAACTTACATAATGCTATGCTATGTCAGTCACTATTCTTTGCACCTTACTTATATTAACTTATTTAATCCTCAAAATGATCTTGTGTTGTAGGTGTTGATATGATCTGCATTTATAAATGAAACACAGTGAGATTAAGTAGTTTTTCTAAGTTTGTCTGTAAATTTTGGGGCATTCAAATCCAAATGGTCTGGCTCTGCCATGCCATCATGACTATACTCTCTGCCACTGATTGGTAACTTTCTTTCCTCCTATGCATCCGTCCCACTGTGACTGTCACACCGTCTCACAATTATTAACTGAGCAAATGAAACAGAAGTGCCTGTTTGAAAGGCATTCAGTGCTGAACACAAGAATATAAACTTATGAAACAACAGCCCTGTTTCATAAGTTTATATTCTTGTGTTCAGCACTGGGCTTGTTCTCTGTATTAGTAATTCTGCTACATCTCAACAAACAAAGGTTTGCTAAAGGCTCTGTGCTGTGAGAGATCCAAACATAAATTAGGAATAAGAACTCACTCTGAAATGAGTGCCAAGTAGCTGTGTGAGTACCCTCAGAATTTTAAGGTAGGCCCATCAACTAGGAATTAAAGTTTAGTGGAAGAGCATGTTTTAAACAATTTAGAAAATTTCTTAATCTGGGAAAGATCAGTCCCATGCTGATCTTTTCCAGATTAAGAAATTTTCTAAATTGTTTAAAAATATTTTAGCTTCTCAAAAAACTTTTCTCTTTCTTTCATATTCTTTCTTTCTCTTCTTTATTTCCTTTCTTTTTTTTTCTCTCTGTCTCTCTCTCACACACACACACGCACATGCATACACCCTCTTCAAACCTAACAACTGGGAATTGTCGCAATTCATACAACACCAGAATTTGCAATGATGACCCAGCTCACCCTCATCTGGTAAAATCTGCATGACTCCATCTGTACCTTGTGGGCTGTCCTTTTGTGGCCTTGCGGATTACATCATCATCATGTGATGCTCCCTGTGAAAACCATTCTACAATATTTATAATGGCCATTGATTTAAAAATATATGATCATAAAAGATTTGTTTCAAATGATTTTCTTCCTTGAATATTAAAGTTTTTAGACTCTAGGTAGATAGTTACCATAATACAATGGATGATGTAATGGTTGAGAAGTTTTCTTTGGCAGTGATCTTCCAGGTGGAGTTTGTTTGTGATGGTGGTGGTAGAGATTAAGTACCTGTTGAGTGAATTATTTTGTGAACTGTTAAGAGGTGTGGTTTTTCTAGGAATTCATTTCTTTAAAATTTGACAAATTATTCCTGCCGTCTTGTTCTAAAATACCACATCCATAGTGTAGTAAATTCTTATGTGTGGATAGTTTTCTAGAGTTGGTTTTCATTATAAAGAGTGTCTATGTAAAACAAAATCTGCTGAGATCTTTCTCTCATTTATAAGAGTAAGTGTTTTTACCTGCGTTCTCTCTTTTTACCAGCTGCCTTACCACACCCCTTTTGTTTTACCTCTGGCTGAATCCACAGTCTCTGTTACCCACCTGGATCCTGTAATCATCTGTCTGTGATCCTCATCCACTTTAGCCCTGAGAAAATCAAATCCATCCTGTTTTTGTTTCATGTATTCTGAAGATGATCCTGTCATCTCGAAGCACTTGGAATATTTAAGTTGTCATTTTGCTCTATCTGCGTAGAAACTTTCTGGTTGATGTTTTGAAGATTATTCTTCAAAGGGGCTCTAAGAATATTTTTATTTTTTATTTTTATTCAGCAATTTCCTTCTCATTGCCCATAACTCTTGATTTAAATTTAGTGCCAGAAAAATATTCTTTTTTTCTGACGGGTTAATATATTTCTTACTATGCGACAATGGCTTAAAGGCAGGTATAAGATTTACTATGTTCTATCTCTGTCTGTCTGTCTATCTATCTATCTGTCTATCTATGTGTTTGGCCTTATTAAGAAAATGTGCAGAGCCAATTTAAATTTCAAGCAGCAGCAATGATATTACTTGTAGTCAAAATATTTGCATCTTCTTTTAATTTTTTGCCTGGACATTTTCTCTTTTTCTTTGCTATATCTATTGTTGCAATCTATTTTAAATTCTTTTAGAAGGAGGAGAGATATGTTATTTGACATGTAAAAGTAAGTTGTTAGAAAAATAAAAATTTCACAATATGAATTTGAGTTTTGCTTAATTAGCATACAGAACACCAACCATAATGCTTATCTTTAAAGCTAATCAAATGAACATTTTCTTATGGCACATTTCATTGTAATATTGAATTCTGCTCTATAAACACAATTTATAATTCCCAAGGTAAACTTTTATTTCTATAACAAAACAAATAGAATTTACCTATTCATAAACACGATAAACAAAACATTTATCATGTGTTTATCTACGAATGTATCATTTATTTCTCTTATTCTTTGAAATAATCTAGGGAAATAAAAAATATCCACGAGAAAACTGAATAGCGTATGTTGGGTTCAGGGCTCCTCAGTTTGTTGCATTACACTTTAAATGGGGCCAAGATTATTTGCTATTTATACCTTTGTGGATGGACAGAAATTGCTTCCTATCATCATTTGTTCAGAAACAGAAGACATCTGGTAGTAGATTGTGTTGAAATCATTTGGCTGGAAAAAAGAAAAAAAGCAACCATTTAACAGCTTACCAGATGGTTGACAAAACATGCCTTTACTGACTGTGAAACAATTTTTCTTAAATATTACACTTTTCTTGAGAACATAATGCTTGATGAACAGAGCTGCAGACAAAAAAATATAGCCATCCTGCAATAACTCAATAGTTGTTACTAAAGTTTTTAGCCCTCAATGAATCTACTTCAGAGCACAGGTTTTTTGAGAGCAGGGAAAACAGAGTTCTGTGCATTTCAAATCAGAAATCTGTGAAATGGATTGTTATTCAATTTAAAGCATTAAAACATTCCCAGTTTTTACATTTACCTGAAAGGGATTGTGGTTTCAGATTAAATAACATGAGCACATGAATATCCTTGATCGTACAAAGTCGATCATACAAAGGGGGACTTTGTACCCCTCCAGAACCCTTTGAGATTGGTCACAATATCCAAGTTCAACTGAGATGCTATCTTTTTATTCACATTGGATTAATTTAAAAGGGACAATCATTCCACAAATAAGAAGCTGCTATTTTCCTTTGTCTTGGCAGGAGCTAAAAATAAGTACCCTATTGTTGTTTTTGAAAGCCTTGAAGCTAGGTCTGGTTTGCTGGTTTCTACTGCTTTATTTCAGCAGTACTGGAAGCTTTCCTATAAAAGTCCTGCCTTGCCACTCTCTGCATGATGCCAGAGTGGAGTCAGAAGATTTGGAGTCATAGCTGGGTTGACTCTGTCAGCCAGTTACTGCTGTGTGCTCTGGGAAAATTACCTAGTCTCTCTAGTTTTCAGCTTCTCATAGGATTGTTTTGAAGAATAAATGAGAAGATGTTGTACTAAATATTCAGTAATTAGTAGCAGTAGTACTATGATAATAATTATTATCTGTACGCTAAACCTTCTCTATTAAAGGGCGTAAGTATTTCTATATAGGACCTTTATATACAATTCTTCATCCTGTCTGAATCTCTTCCATGGACCTAGATATAAGTGTCTGTCCTGTCCTGTCTAAGTCAGTGTCTATCTAAGTCAGCTCAGGCTATCATAAGAAACTACCATAAACTGGGTGGCTTAAACAACAGAAATTAGTTTTTTTTTTCACAGTTAGGAGACTAGAAGTCCAAGGCATGGACATGCTCAGTTTCTGGAGAGGCCTCTCTACCTAGGTTGCTGACAGCTGCCTTCTTGCTTCATCCTTATATGGCACAAGGAGAGACAGAGTGAGGAGGCTTTCTGGTATCTTTTCTTATAAGGGCACTAATCCCATCATGGGGGTTCCACCCTTAGGACCCCCTAATTCCCAATGTGATGAGAATTGGAGTAAAGCCTTACAAAGCCTTCAAAACCTTACAGAGGCTTCACCACAGTTCTCATCACATTGGGAATTAGGGCTTCAACATATATATTTTATGGGATACAATTCCATTTATAGCAACGTCTGAGCACAAGGACCTTTCTCCCTTTATCTTTGTAAGTTCGTGGTGCTCGTGCAGTGCTTCCCACAGAAAAGCTCATCAAAACTGTACTGATGCCTAAGTAGTGACCAGTTCAATCTTTGAACTGCTTGGAGTGACACAAGAGATCTGCCAGTGTGAGCTGCAGGCCCCGTAAATCTGAAAAATTCTTAGGCCCCAGCATCACTTGAAGGAAGAGGAGATAGCAGCATCACCATTGTCCTCAGAAATGGTAAAACTTTCTCTGGTGACACTTCAGGGAAAATGATTTGAGGAGGGCCTTCCAATTGATATCATTCTTGGTTAAATGTCCACTCTAGGTGGTAGAGTTAAGTGGTTAAAAAAAGCACAGACTCCAAAGTTCAGATGGCCCAGGTTTAAATGTCAGCTTTGCCATTTTTAAGCTGTGTGACCTTGGGGCTTTAATTTTCCAGTCTGTAGAGATGGAAAACAATAACAACTTTCTCATAGAGTTGTCAAGATTATTTGATACACACTCATTCACACACACACACACACACACACACACACACTGCTTCGAGCAATGCCTGGCATACAATAAGTGTTATGTAAGTGTGAGCTGTTATTATATTTTATGCGTTTTCTGAAACAGAGCTGTGTGTATGTGTCCTTGTTATCCACTTTCTTCTACATCTCTGGAGTAGACTAGAGCCTGGAATGCTGATGCCAGTCAGTTTGCAATTGATTAAGCATATTTTACTATTAAGTACCTTCTATCTTCCAGTCTATCTGGACAAATGAAAGGGAGTTAAGATTCAGCCTCTAGACTCTAGGATTGAAAGAAGTGTGTGGTTTTCTGTTTTGGTTGTAAGGGACTGAGGAGGGTATACATGCAGTTGAAGAATTTTTCCAGGGAACAAGCTTTTGATTTCAATTTATCCTGCCTGCATGAGCTTTGCCTTTTTTTTTTCTTTTCTGAGAATCTTTAGAGACAGAACAGTTCTAGTTACTAACAGAAATACACACTGTTATTTTATGTTATTAGTCAACGTATTATGGTCGTGTACTTGCAAATGGAAAATTTAGAGATGAGGGAAAATAGAAAGAATTTAACCTAGACTATTATAAAAGTCTGTGTTATACTGACCTCAGCTCTGACTTTTCAATTAATATGTAGGTGGCTAAATAAAGAGAACTAAATGCTGATTGACATTCTACATGCTTATTCGTATGTCTAGTTCAGGAGCTGCCCAGCAGAAACCGAACACTGTGTTATTATGTTTCTAATAACAACTATCTTTTGTTGAACACTTACTTATGATGTGCAAAATATTTTATATATATTGCCTTTGAAAAAGACATTTTAGCTGTACCAGCATATCTGCTTAGAATGTAGGGAGTAGATTTTACTCCACTTCTCTTGTACCTGTTGTACTATGGAATTTAGTTGCTTGCTCAGGGGCACTGGAAGAAACCCTCCATTCTAGAATCTGTCTGTATCCATAAATTTACACAGATGTAGAGGAGCTTTCTCCAAGGAAAGGGTCTCACACTTGCATTCCTTTTGAAATTCAAAGTTATTTAACATTTTTACTGAACTCATGTAACCTTTATTGCAGCTTGATGGTAAGAAAGAGCAGTGAGGAACCTGAGAGTGAATTTGTCCTTGGATTGGAGGTGGCCAATGGGCAACTGCCTCACGAGCTTTAGGTAGAAAGGAAGCACTGGTTCTGAGGTGATGAGTGTCTTTGATAGTGAGTCAAAGACCTTATCACGCTTTGCACTCAGGCCAGTTTTGTCATCAAGTGTCCCTGTCTGAGCCTGCCTTTTAGAGAAGGAGCATTTATCAAACCTTTAGGAATTACTGTATCTTGAGGAAATTGCTAGGAGCTGCCTCCCAGCTGTTGGAGAGGTGACCAGGACCCCAGCTTCAGTGACCAGGCAAAAGTGGCTATTTTTCTGATGAACCCACACCTCTAAGGCTTGCCCAGTGTTAACAATGCTGACACTCAGCTTCCACTTTAGGGAGAGTGAAGTGGGAGGCACCAAGAGATGTTCTCTGCCAAGCCTCATCTTCATGGCAGATGGTTACTGTAGCAAGAGCTATGTCATTACACAGCACCAAGGTCACTTTAGGCCACAAGTGACCTTGTTCCTAGATCGACAATCTCTCCTCTTGTTACTCTTGGCCTTTAAATTTTTTTTTTTAACATATTATAACTCAGAGCTCTCCCCTTTCTCTGTGGAAGCAATTGCTGGATCTCATGATTGGACCCCTCACAGCAAACTGGATATGTGCTAATTCCCAGGTGGCAGGAAAATATGGTAGTTCATGGGAAGCCTGCTTCTGGAGTGGTCAGTATTTGAGAAGTCCTCCTCCCAGAAACATACATCTCTTTTTTTTTTTTTGAGATGGAGTTTCACTCTTGTTGCCCAGGCTGGGGTACAAACTTGGCTCATTGTAACCTCTGCCTCCTGGGTTCAAGCAATTCTCCTGCCTCAGCCTCCAGAGTAGCTAGGATTATAGACATCTGCCACTATGCCTGGCTAATTTTTGTATTTTTAGTAGAGACATATTGTCCAGGCTGGTCTTGAACTCTTTACCTCAGGTGATCCACCTGCCTTGGCCTCCCAGAGTGCTGGGATTACAGGCATGACTCACCATACACAGTGGTGCAGTTTCTGCTCTTTTTGCAGCTGTCAAGAATAACCAGCATCAAGCCTGGGATATGAACAAGGAACTCTGAAGATGCTGAAGCTTAAAGGGCTGAGAGGGTAGGAGCCTGAAGAAAAGAAGATTCCTTTTAATTGGAGCACATAAGTACTTAGTGTTTCATTTGGAATATCAGCATATGGAAATGATATTGTTTCCCAAGATTATGAAAACTAGATGTTTTGGCTGTATTTCTAAATTTTATAACTGTTATATAAAATGTTTGCCTATTTTACCTATAAGAAAACTTAGATTAAGCAAGGTGAAATGATTTACCCTTTGCTGGTAAGTAGTAAAGCCAGATGAAATCAGCAGCTGCGAACCCAGGCTTTGGCTACCATACTGTCTGTTGTTTACCTGTTTTTTTCTCTTCATACGTATGTTGGTGTGTTAGAATGGGACACTGAAAAACAAAAAAAAAATGAAAATTTTCACACCTGCAAATTGAGGTGCAAATCCCTGGCCCAGAAACATTTTCATATTAAGCTAATTCTGTATTATGTCATTTTCCTGTGAAATAGAACTGTAATCAGTAAAATTTATAAATTAAATATTCCTTCAAGGTAATGCTGGAAGATAATATTTACCGAAAGCAGGAAACAATGAAATTGTATTATATTATGTACAGATGGACACATAGATAGCCAAAATGCCAAATTGTTACTTTAAAAATATTCTCAAATGGCAGTTATTTACAATGTGGCATTACAACTCTGGGTCATTGGTAAGAATAAAGAACTCTTAGGAGAACGTCATGCAAAGATGTGGTTGGTAAGAGAGACATGTTATAGAGGGAATGAAATGTTCTAAGAAGATTGACAGTAATATTTTACATTTGTACAACACATGTACATATGATTTGAAAATTATATATGAAATATAAATATATGTTTGAAAATAAATATAATTTGTTATATTTAATTTGGTCAACAATCAGGTGCAGTAGTAGAACAAGGACTATAGCCTTCACCTTTTAAGATGGGGAAGTTGAGGTACAACAAGCTCAGATGTGCTATTACTCAATATCGCTCATAAAGTTAATGATAAACTGGGATTAGAATTTGAACTTTTGGTCTTTTGGTCTCATGCTCTTTTTATAATATGGAATTTGTTACATTACTTTTTCTCATGAAAAATATGAATGAGCCTCTGTAAGCTTCATTTTATTAGAATTTTGCAAAAACATTTGAGCATGCTGTTAATTTGGAAAGGGTTATGGTAATCTTTAAGAATGGGAATGCCATGATTCTTGAGTTCATCATTTGTATGTGCTGAAATTTGGGAAGAGGAGGAATTTGGCTTGGCCTTAATTCTCAGTCATAAAACTACAGTGATTCAGGGATCTGCTGGAAAAATGACATGGAATTTACTGATCAATGGGCCATTAATAATTAGACACACATAGCTGGGTAGAGGGGCATACCTGTAGTTCCAGCTAGTTGGGAAGCTGAGGCAGGAGGATTACTTGATCCCAGGAGTTCAAGTCTGTAGTGGGCTGTGATCACATCTGTGAATATCCATAGCACTTCAGCCTGGGCAACAAAGTGAGATCCCCACCTCTAATTAAAAAACTAGACTGATATTTTAGTGTATTTATTGTAGGTTGACAGTACACAATATTTTTCCTTATATTAATTATTGTTATAATTTAGTAAGATTTAAGTATCATATGTCATGTAAAGGAGAAAGAGCTTCTATTGAATTAATACCAGAATAATTATGATGTTGAAATTAAACTGGTACATAAGTGAATGATTGTCTTGGTAACTACACAGCTCACATTGTCTATTATTTAAGCAATAGAGAACTTTTGAAAGCTGATTTGTTAAAAATGTACTGCAAAAATTGATTCAGGATACCATTTAAAATACAAATGTTTTCTCTGATTTTTGAGAAAAGTTTTATTGAATGCATCTTTTCTCCTAGTATGACTGAGCATCCTGAAGCATTCCGTTAGCTGTGGTACACACAGAAGGAAGCAGTTGCTTTTATCCCTTATGTGTCCTCCATAGACAGTACACTTTGGTGTTTGTTTAAGAGACCAATATCATCAGCTAAGAATCATGCAGATTTTGCCTCCTCTAGTTTGCTAATTTAACCATGTACAACATAACTTGAGTTGTACATCTTGTATTCCATGGATTTTATGGCAAGACTTGTAGAATGAAAATGAAAAACAGGGCTGGACTCGGTGGCTCATTCCTGTAATACTAGCACTTTGGGAGGCCAAGGCAGGTAGGTCACAAGGTCAGGAGTTTGAGACCAGCCTGGCTAACATGGTGAAATCTCATTTCTACTAAAAATACAAAAATTAGCTGGGCATGGTGGTGGGCACCTGTAATCCGAGCTACTCAGGAGGATGAGGCAGAAGAATTGCTTGAAACTGTATGGCAGAGGTTGCCATGAGCTGAAATTGCACCACTGCACTCCTGCCTGGGTGAAAGAGCAAATTCATCTCAAAAAAACAAAAAAGAAAAAAAGAAAAAGATACATGAGGGAGAAACAAACATTGAAACATTGTACTGTTTCAGTCACTCTACTAATGATTTTATGTGAGCAGTTTCATCTAATCTTCAGAACATTCCATTATGGTCCTCATTTTCCCATACATTTGGAAGAACCAAGGTATGGAGACTAAAGAGCCTCCTCGTGGTCACAGAGCTGGTCATTTTCTGAGCCAGGATTTGAACCAGGCAGCCTGACTCTGGAGGATCGCTTTATACCCAGGCCTGTGCAAGCCTAAGACCTTCAACTGTACACTATCTGGATACTTTCTTGGAGTATGGAAAGAGGGGGTACACTGGGTTACAGTCTGAATATGAATTCTGGAGAAAGTCATTTTAAAAGTTAGTGAAATTATGAAGCTGAGAATTACTCTTTTTTTCTTATGGGGAATTAATCAATAATAGAAAAAACAACTTTATGAAGTTTTTCAACAGGATCTCTGACCATAGCTCTATAATAAATTTGTGAGAAAGTGTCATGGTGTAAGTTGACACCAGCTTGAATACATTTTGGATGGTTGTCTGTTTCTTAGGAATAAGCCCCATTTGTCAGCGTGTGCCTCAAGAGGTGCACATAGCAGCTTGTTGTCCATGAGGCATCCATTCACAGGGAGGATGAAAAAACATTACTGGAACAATATCAGGTGTCGTCATGAATAGATTCTTCAATCCTTCAGAGCAGAAGTGAAGCTCAAAGAATAATGTAGCCCCTAACATTACGTCAAGACTGGCTCAGAAAAGTCGGCTGGTAGGAATTAAAACCATGCAGTGTTTATGATAAAATACATATTATTGAGAGCCGACCCTTTTAGCACCTATTTGTGAGATCTAGATTTCTTGTGTGTGTGTTATTTATGTGGAGAGAATAAAAGGAGCAGAATAGGAGATGTAGATACTCTATTCTGACAAGTTCACTCTGTTCTGACTCCTTGCAATTCCAGAAGCAGAGATTCCAACTGTGGTTGTTCATAATACAGCCTGACTGGGTACCAGGAAGCATTTTCAAATAGTAGTCTGTTATTTCTTATTTCCTGAAGACAGATGCCTTATTTGAGAGACATCTATTTAAATGTCATTGTTATTTTATTTTCCTTCAAAGGAAATAATTAAAATTCAGTCTATTTTTGGATCTGGAGTGTCACTGTAATTCACATTCGCTAATTTTGGCAGGCAATCTCCTACTGTTATGATTTTCCATTTCCTTACTTGGTACTGTCTGACATGAGAAACATAGGGAAAGATTTAATATTAAATGTGTTCTTGAGTCACATGTGCAGCAGCAAATAAATGATCAGTGCAACTTTTAGATAAATGAAGGCTTCATAATTGGACTTAATCTACTATAACAGATGAAAAATGGAGCAATTTAAGGGCAAATACCAAAGGTGGGGCAACTTTTAGTTCATAACGAATAACTACTTCACATGTTTTGGGGAACGTGATGTTTGGGGGAAGGCTGTCTCTGGCTTCTTGCTTACTACCTTACAGGCATGATAAAAAGAAAAGTCGGGATAAACCAGATATTAATCACAAGTGACACTATTCATAGATCATTTGGAATTATTTTCAATTATTGATTTGGAATTAGTGATGATACTTAGTTCAGCATTTTTATTATGTTATTTTCTCTATTAAACAATTCTAACATTTGGCACAGTGTATTTAAAGATTAATTATAATAAACTCCGGGAAGCTGACATGATGATTAGTTTCAAACTTGATTATATAATCTGGTAGTGAATAGAAACTGGGGAAGTTAGTTTATAAAAAGAGAATAAGTAAAAATATTAAGCAATTAAAAATATTTTAGTTGGAAACCATAACAAATATTAATATTGAAAGCTTTCCACTAATTGATTAAAACGTTGTTGTTATTTTTGAAATGTCCCATTTTATAGAAGATTAATAAAAAGTATTTAAAAATTGAGTTGTGATGTAGTTTTATGATATTATGTACTCTAGGTCAAATTGTTCTTTAAATTCTGAAGTCAACATAAATCTGACCCACAAAAACATTGTGTGCAATTTTGTGAAAAGGGTACCATTGTTAAAAAATGCTAAATTTCTCTCTTATGGCTGTGGTAACATATAAAATATGATTGAATTTTCTGGATACTTAATTTTCTTTATCTCAGATCACTCAATTTTTTATATTTTTGTGTATTTACTTTAGGGTTTTTGCTTTGTGGTTAATATGAGCCTTAAAAATCATCTTGTTATAGCAGGCTATTTTAAGCTGATAACACTTAACTGATTATGTTAGAAAAAATTCTATACTTTTACTCCACCCCCACATGTAAAATTTTCAATGT
Source organism: Saguinus oedipus (assembly GCA_031835075.1). NCBI lineage: Eukaryota > Metazoa > Chordata > Mammalia > Primates > Cebidae > Saguinus > Saguinus oedipus. The sequence goes on from CM063190.1 coordinate 19,288,475, forward strand.
TTACAATTTACATGGTTTTATACTGTGTTACCCTTAACAAATTATTGCAGCTATTATTATTTTTAACAGTTTTGTCTTTTATACTTTATTCTAAAGATACAAGTGACTTACATACTTTCATTATAGTATTAAAGTATTATTAATTTTATTGTGAACTTACTTTCACCACTGAGTTCTATACTTTCATATTTTTTTTTGTTACTTATTAGCATTTTTTTTTCCTATAGGCAGAAGAGCCTCTTGGCATTGTCACCACTACTGCAGACTCATGGTAGGTATTGCTAGACTGTCGCCAATGTGCACTTCAGTCAGCTTGTTATGAATGCTGCCAGGCCTGGAGCTCACCATTCAGGGTAATGGGCTCCCTTCTGGCAGAGGACGAATGAGAAATGTCAACCAAGAGCCAAGCCTGGAACTGGGAACCCTAGGAGCCCGTATGGTGCTCTGCCTCACTGTGGCTGAGATGGTACTTAAGGTCAAAGACCGTGTCCCATTAAATTTTCCCTCTGCTTTTCTCAAGTGGAAGGAATCTCTCACAGTAGCCACCACCATACCTGGGAGTGTGCTGGGTCTCACCTGAAGCCAGCAAATCCCAGAGGCTCTTCCCAGGCCCACGTTGCTGCTGGTTCTTCAGGGCTCAAGTGCTGTTTAGTCAGCAGGTAATGAATCCTGCCAGGACTAGGTCCTTCCCTTCATGGCAGTGGGTTCCTTTTCGCCTCAAGGTGGTTCTAGATATTTTATCCAAGAGCTAGGCTGCTCGACATTCACTATTGCCATATTCTTCTGTGGTGAAGCTGGTCTCCAAGATGCAAGACAAAGTCCTTTTTACTCTTCCCTCCCTCTCTTCAAGCAGAAGGAAAGAGCCTCTTTTGTTGCTACAAGTTGTGCTGCCTAGGACTGGGGGAGGGTTTGCACAGCACTCTAGCATTCTTGGCTGCCTAAAACAAATGTCTCTCTAGGTTCCATAACCCTGACATTCACTGGCTCTGAGCCCAGCATAGCACTAGAACTTGCCTCATAATTGCAGTCCTTGTGGCCTAGACTGCCTTTTAAATTTATCAGAACACTTCAGCCAGCAGTGGTGAGGCTTATCAAAACTGAAGCTACAACGACCAGGATGAGCAGCAATTCCCCTCTGGGTAGGGCTGGTCTAGATGCTCCTTCCATGGTTGAGTGTTGACTGAGTTTAGCCTAGTGTTGCTTTGTGCTGTCACCAGGCAGCACCTAGTTCAATGCAGGGGACCCCAGGCACTTTTCCTCCCCCAAATGTGCAGATTCTTCACGCTACATGGCCACTGCTGGGGGATAGGGGAGGATGGTGTCTGATTCAAGGCTGTCTTTCTTACCTTCTTCAGTGCTGCTTTTGGTGATACAAAGTCATCACAGCACCAGTGGTCCCAGGTTCTGTGATTGCTCACCTGAGTTTTGGTTCTTAGGAAGGTGCTTTTGCATGTGTGTGATACTTGTTAAATTTAGTGTTCCTGTGTATGTATTGGGTATGGGGGGGGGCAATTGGTGAAGGCTTCTATTTGCCCACCTGGCTTTACCTTCATTTTTTTTTTTAATTTTAAGAATAGAATTTGATTTATTGATAACGGAGTAAAGGAATTTTCATTTCTTTCCTATAAAAACAGCAAAGTCAATAAAATGAATTATAACTAGAGAAAAAAGAATGACCTAAAAATGGCCACAATTCCAAATTAAGAACTGTGAACTCTGTATATTGGTCATATATTGTGATGATTATATTGTGAGCCATCATATACTTGCTTGGACCTTGAGGAAGTTCTACATTGTTCTTAAAACAATAGTTGAAATACTGAAAAGAGCATTAAGTAATTTTTATGTAAGGAAAACTAGAATAGTTCCTAGAGTGACCCAGTTTGACACCAAGTAGCAGGTGGGACAGATCCCAGGCCAAATGACACTTTTTATTACCTGGGAACTAGGCTTCCTGTTGGAAGTAAAATGGATGAAGGGGGTGCTAATGGGTGACTTCATTACTTTATTACACTAAGCTACACTAAGCCATACTATTTATTTGAGTGCTAAGAATTGAGGAAGATGTTCCCCCAATGCAGAGAAAATAGCTGTTTTAGTGAGATGGTGAATATTGTTGGGGACAATAAATAATAATGGAGGCTGTATCTTTTGATACTTTGGGCTGCTATAACAGAATACCATAGACTGGGTGGTTTCTAAACAACAGAAATGTGTTAATCATAGTTCTAGAGAATGGAGAATTCTATGTTACGCTGCCAACAAATTCCACGTGTGATGAGGGTACACTTCTTGGTTTATAAATGTTAGTCTTCTGTCTGTGGATGGAAACATGGTGGATGGAAAAGAGAAATCTTAGTAGTGCTTTGCATAAGAGCTCTCATTCCATTCGTGAAGGCTCCATCCTCATGACCTAATCACCTCCCAAAGACCTCATCTGCTAATATTATCACTAGTGGTTAGGATTTCAGTGTATGCATTTTGGGGGCATACAAAGATTGAGTCCTAAGCAGAGGCTAGATGATGTCCCAGAACACTCACTGCCTGTACCTATTCTAACCACTCCTTCATATAGTTTTAGAACAAATAGGTCCATTTAAAAAAAAATAATTAGAAATGACTAGCACAGTATCTATGCATACAAAGGCAAAAGATGGAAATGAATATAATTACATCTAGATGAAAACATATATTATGAGGGGAATTACCCAAACAGAAAAAATAATTTTTGAATGTTGTTAAGATAAATAATTTTGCTGTATTAAAAAAAAGAGAGAACACTATCTCCAAAACAATAGCATAAAGAAAACAGATTGAAGTGGAAGTATGCTGGAAAAGCTTATAAACAAAATGGAATAAAAAAATTGTAGGGATGAAAAACCTATTAGAAGCAATGAAAAGAACATATATACACAGCTGAAAACAGAATCAGAAAAATGGTGAATAGGTTTAATGCAATGATCTAAAATGAAATGGAAAGGATAAGGATATAAACATGATTCTAGGGAATCCAATCCGTGCATAAAATTATAGAAGAGATAAAACTTTAATTCAATATTATTCTAGTTTCTCATTTTAGGTTTTGATGTACTGGATAATAGATGAGTTATTTGCTGCTATTTGCCAAATTACTCCAAATGGCTTAAAAAAAATTTACCGTCGAGTAGCATCTGTGGATTAGAAATTCAGCTGTAGTTTTGTTAAGTCCTTCGGCTCAGGGTATCTCTTCTAGAAAGGCACCATCAAGGTGATAGTTGGGGGCTGCAGTCATCTCAAGGCTCCAGTGGGGAAGGATCTGCTTCCAAGCTCAGTCACATGATGCTTGGCAGGATTCAGTTTCTCAAGGGTGGACTGGACTTCCTGTTTATGGTGAAAACTTTATGCCTTGCTTCTTCATGGCTTTGCTTCTTGAACCTCAAAGTCCAGTTTATTGGAAAAGTAAAAAACTCTTGTGTCTGTTAAGTGCCTTACTCTTGAAACTAAAATATTTATCTTTCAAGACAATTTTCCAGGCTGTAAGTTTAATATAAATTTACTTAGCAGCTTGACTGATTTCTCTTTTTACAAGTGGAACAATCAATTATCTCTACATATTCCTACCTTTTCTTCTGTGTCAGTACATGGGAAAAATGTCTACGGTGTTAATAAACTTTTAGAAAATTTCTAAATGTAGGATTTTAAGGTATTTAAAAATATTTTCCTTTGTACTACATTGTTTTATTTTTTATTACTTATAATGAGAATTTTTCTTTCTTTTACATACATGCTTTTTTTTTTATTAGTATAGAGACCTTCACAGACAATACAGTAATTTTTAGAGTTCTACATTATTACATCAACCATGTGAATTTCTAACAGAGGCAAAACTGAGCACCATAGTTTACAAGCAGAAAGACCATGCTTGAAGACAACAGATGTTCACTAAGGAAGCACGATGGATTTGAGAAGTTCTTAAACCTCGTCCTCGCCCTTCTCCTCCTCCTGGAACCCCCCTTGTTCATCGGTCGTAGCATCCTGCTGGTACTCAGAAACCAGGTCCTTCATGTTTCTCTCAGCCTCGGTGAACTCCATCTCGTCCACGCCCTCGCCGGTGAACCAGGGCAGGAAGGCCTTGCGCCGGAACATGGCTGTGAACTGCTCTGAGGTGCGCTTGAACAGCTCCTGGATGGCCGTGCTATTGCAGATGAAGGTGGCCGACATCTTAAGGCCATGGGGCAGGGTGTCACACATCGCTATCTTCATGTTGTTGGGGATCCACTCCACGAAGTAGCTGCTGTTGTTCTGCATGTTGAGCATCTGCTCGTCCACCTCCTTCATGGACATGCAGCCCCGGAAGATGGCAGCTACCATCAGGTAGCGGCCATGGCCCGGGTTGCAGGTGGCCATTATGTTCTTGGAGTCAAACATCTGCTGCATGAGCTCGGGCACTGTGAGCGCATGGTACTGCTGGTTGCCCCGTCTGGTCAGGGGCACTGAGTGGCATGAAGAAGTGCGGATATGGGAAGGGCACCATGATCATGCCAGCTTGTGCAGGTCTGTGTTCAGCTGGCCCAGGAAGTATAGGCAGGTGGTGACCCCGCTCATAGTGGCCAACACCAGGTGGTTGAGGTCCCCGCAGGTGGGGGTGGTCAGCTTCAGGGTGCGGAAGCAGATGTCCTACAGGGCCTCATTATCAATGGAGTAGGTTTCATCTGTGTTTTCGACCAGCTGGTGGATGGAGAAGGTGGCATTGTAGGGCTCCACTGCTGTGCCTGACACCTTGGGTTAGGGTATGACGCTGAAGGTGTCCATGATGTGGTCTAGGTACTCATCCCAGATCTTGCTGATTGATGAGCAGGGTGCCCATCCTGGACCCTGTGCTGTGCCCAGAGAGTGGGTCAGCTGGAAGCCTTGGAGACAATAACGGCTCCCTGACTCCTTCTTCACTACATCCAGGTCCAAGCTGACGAGCTCGGCTCCCTCTGTGTAGTGGCCCTTGGCCCAGTTATTCCTGGCTTCACTCTGGCTGAACACGAAATTGTTTGGCCTGAAGATCTGGCCGAAGGGTCCAGACCTGATGGAGTCCATGATGCCAGGCTCCAGATCCACCACGGTGGCCTGAGGTACATATTTGTTTCCAGCAGACTCATTGTAGTATACGTTGATTCTCTACAGCTGCAAGTCACTCTCTCCATGATAACTGCCTGTGGGGTCGATCCCATGCTCATCGCTGATGACCTTTCAAAACTTGTTACCAATCTGGTTGTGCCCGCCTGGATGCGCATGATCTCTCACATGGTACTGGTTGTGGAGTGGGTGGCACTGGCCCGCGGAGTGGCGTGCTGCCTGGACCTGCAGGCTCGGCTGCGCAGAGACCTCCATATACGATTTTTCTAGAGGTAATAATGTTATTTATTAGCTATTTCTTAGCTAAGAAAATCAAAATAAAACCAAAGGGACATGTATACCAGAATATATTTATACTATTCTTGATAGATGATAAAAACTCACACAAATAAAACAGAGATATAGACCAATGGAACAGAACAGAGGCATCGGAGGCAACACAACATATCTACAACCATATTATCTTTGATAAACCAGCCAAAAACAGGAAATGGGGAAAGGATTGCCTATTTAATAAATGGTGTTGGGAAAACTGGCTAGCCATGTGCAGAAAGCAGAAACTGGACCCCTTCCTGACACCTTACACTAAAATTAACTCCAGATGGATTAAAGACTTAAACCTAAGACCTGACACCATAAAAACCCTAGAAGAAAATCTAGGCAAAACCATTCAGGACATAGGAGTAGGCAAGGACTTCATGACCAAAACACCAAAAGCATTGGCAACAAAAGCCAAAATAGACAAATGGGACCTAATCAAACTCCACAGCTTCTGCACGGCAAAAGAAACAGTCACTAGAATGAATCGGCAACCATCAGAATGGGAAAAAATCTTTGCAGTTTACACATCTGACAAAGGGCTGATATCCAGAATTTACAAAGAACTTAAACAGATTTACAGGAAAAAAACAAGCCCATTCAAAAATGGGCAAAGGATATGAACAGAAACTTTACAAAAGAAGACATACATGAGGCCAACAAACATATGAAAAAGTGCTCATCATCATTGGTTATTAGAGAGATGCAAATCAAAACCACATTGAGATACCATCTCACACCAGTTAGAATGGCAATCATTAAAAAATCGGGAGACAGCAGATGCTGGAGAGGATGTGGAGAAATAGGAACACTCTTACACTGTTGGTGGGAGTGTAAATTAGTTCAACCATTGTGGAAGACAGTGTGGCGATTCCTCAGGGACCTAGAAATAGAAATTCCATTTGACCCAGCAATCCCATTACTGGGTATCTATCCAAAGGACTATAAATCGTTCTACTATGAGGACACATGCACACGAATGTTCATTGCAGCACTGTTTACAATAGCAAAGACCTGGAACCAACCCAAATGCCCAACGATGATAGACTGGACTGGGAAAATGTGGCACATATACACCATGGAATATTATGCAGCAATCAAAAATGATGAGTTTGTGTCCTTTGTAAGGACATGGATGAATCTGGAGAACATCATTCTCAGCAAACTGACACAAGAACAGAAAAAGAAATACCGCATATACTCACTCATAGGTGGGTGAGAAAAATGAGAACACATGGACACAGAGAGGCGGTCTACTATACACTGGGGACTGTTGGGGGGAATGGGGGAGGGACAGCAGGGGGGGCTGGGGGGGATAGCCTGGGGATGAATACCAAGTGTGGGTGAAGGGGAGGAAAGCAGCAAAGCACACTGCCATGTGTGTACCTATGCAACTATCTTGCACGTTCTCCACATGTACCCCCAAACCTATAATGCAATAAAAATTAAAAAAAAAAAAACTCACACAAATAATAGCTGCATCATTAGTATTTTAAAAATAGCATCATATAAATATACTCTTGAATTCATTCGAACTTTTGCTTTAATTAAGCAAGAATTTTATTTTTTTAGCTAAAAACACATGAACACATATATTTTTATCACAGATCATTTATTTCACTCAATCCATGTAATGTGATTGATTGAGTTGTAATTGAACCTCTGAGATATGGTCCATACTCTGTAGTTTATTTTTGGTTCTATTTGATGAAGCTTTAAAAACTACCATTTAAACAGGTGCCCACAATGACCACTTTTCCTTTGCTTAAGAATACGGAACTATTTTTAAGTTGTTTGATCTGTTAATGATGAAGAGAATGGTAGTGAAATGAATGTTTTGTGATTAGGAAGCCTAAGAAAGCATTGAAGAATAAAAGGATAATAAGCAATGCACTTCCATCCTAAAAAGTGCTCTCTGAGCCAAAATAACTCTAAGTTCCAACTTGTCAGCAAAATTCAGTGGGGCTGAGGAGTAAAAGAAACAGAACATTGTTCTGTTGCTCTTATAACAATTCTGATATGTTACAAGAATTTGAGTTTCACAGGGAATCAAAAACGCTTCTAAAGGGCTCAGTTTTAAGTAGTCAGTCTTTTTCTTTGCTTGTCCCAAGGTTATAGCAAATGCTAAACTGATACATCTGCTTTGGATAAATGTAGAATGATGATTCAGACAACCACTTTTTTTCTCCTTACAAAAAAATATTAGTATCCAAGAAAGGGTTGGAAACTTTTTTTAAAGATTATTAACCTGATTAACAGTTTCAAAAAAGAGTTTTGAAATAAGGTATGACTGAAAACAAGTATCTATTTGCCCATGGTATTTGTTTACCTGTATAACAAACCTGCACATCCTGTACATGTACCCCTGAACTTAAAAGTTGAAGAAAAAAAGAAATATTGCTATTTGCTTTCTTAATGAAGTATCATTTTAAAACTATCTTAATATTTAATTGGCACATAGTTTATTTTCATGATTCTGAATTTTTCTGATGGTTAAGCTCTCATAAAGGGCATAGATAGAAGAAAAGTAGCATTCATAATCTGTTACTGTATTGCTTTACTTGTTTCAAATGTTGAGAAACTTAGTTTGTTGCAAAATGTTAGAAAATTCAGGGCAGAGGTTACTTCTTGATCTTTAATTTTGAGCAATCTTGAGATGATTAGCTTGTCATTGAGATAATATATTTTTAGTCCACAGTTGCCTTTCTATTCTACCTATTTGTGGAATTAAAATTTGGCAGTTTAATGTTTGGAAAATACTTTGCATGCAAAATTTATCTTTTTCAAAAGTTACTCAATTTTTAAAATTAGTTACTATTATTAATGTTTACATCATGTTCAAAAGAATCCTATGGTTAAATTATTCATGAGTCACTTTCTATTTAGATATTTGTTGGACTGGATTCTAAGAATAGGTGGAATTTGTAGCATCATTCAGTGGAAGAAAATAGTGGCAGCCTCAGGGCTGAGAGGGCACAAGGACTCCTTTGTGTGTTTGCAAAGGCACCTCCTCTGGACTCCCAGAGATCAGTTGATGCATGGCTTAGGGAGTAGGCTTAGGCTGGCTTTCAGCCCCTAGTCACCAGCTTGGCTTTGTGCCTATGTGCAGAGAAAAACCCATAGAGCCCTTTGGAATGGCCCTGACCAGCTTCATTTAGAAATGGAGAAATGTGGATCCCAGGAATGTTCTTACTATTAGTTGACAGCTTAATTGGAAGCATCATCATCATTTGAACAAACTGCTTTAATTAACATGATTTTATTTATACTGCTTTAATGGCTGAGATAAATTAATGATGTGGCAATTTAATGTGTTGCTTTATGCACAACTATTATAATTAAGAAAGGGAATCAACAGTCAATTCAATGGTGCTGAATTTGTTTGTTTTGTGTTTTCTTTAATACTTTATCATATCAGCTAATGAATTTTGCAAAGTCCATTGAGAATTTTGACAATGGTATTTGCTACTCATAAACATCTGTCCTGTGTAGCTAGAACACAGTGCTAATGAAGTTCTGGCATCTGATTTGAACCTCATGTGAATGAATATACCTCATTATTTTCAGTGATCATAGTAAGTATCTAGTCTAGTAGTTTGTCAAACAAATTCTACATGGTAATTTAATATCATTCATTTGATAACTTACGTTTAGTTTTATTTACAACTAATTTGTTATACTTTATATTTTGTTCACTGTAGATAAAGTTCAACATTTTTTCTGTGGCATAGATTATAACATAAGTTGTACAATGAAGTAGTAGGTTTGTATTTACTTATTTAATTTAAACAAGAAACCTGAAAGTTATGCATATATATCTTAAAACATCATAGCAGGCTGGGTGTAGTGGCTCACACCTGTAATCCCAATACTTTGGGAGGCTGAGGTGGGCAGATCACTTGAGGTCAGGAGTTTGAGACCAGCCTGGTTAACATGGTGAAACCTCGTCTGTACTAAACTACAAAGATTAGCTGGCTGTGGTGGTGCATGCCTGTAATTGCAGCTATTTGGGAGGCTGAGGCATGAGAATCACTCACACCTGGGAGGCAGAGGTTGCAGTGAGCTGAGATTGTGCTGCTATACTCCAGCCTGGGCAATAGAGCGAGGCCTGTCTAAGAAAGAAAAGGTCATAGCAATAAAATCTAATAATTGTCATTGTATCATCAATTTAGGAAGATTTCTCGGGAATGTACTCTCAAAGAAAGTTCAAATTCAGATCTACATAAAGTGTACATTTTAGTGACCTAATGAGATCCCACTGTGGACACAAAGCACAGAACTATTAATCACCAAAGAAAGTTACAAAAGGGGATGTTTTCAAGCTACTTCCAGTGTTTTAAAATGCCTAGTAGAATGATGCACTGATCTTCATTATGATGGCATAGATTAAATGAAATTCAAGCTAATCTCACCTTGATGGAATGTACACCTAAGTATACACATCTACATATCCACAAACACATTTTCTACAGTACATGGGAAAATGATTTTCGTTTTGTTTGTCAGATTCAGGAAACGAACAAACACAATTAACAGCTTAAATGCTTGGAGCCCAGTGTAGGGGTTAAATAATAAGGGAGCACATTGTGGCAAAATGACAGGGCTTTCCTAATGGAGCCCTTGTTTCAACATACGCAGTGTTGTAACTCTCCTTTGTGGCTATGTAAACCTCACCCAGTCAGAGGCTTATATCTGCTTTTACAATGTATAGGCTATCTAAATTAAATAGCCTATTTTAAAATTAGGCTACCTGTTTTCTAGGTAGTTGTCTCTGTGTTAGTTTCACAATCGAACTTTATTTGCTTATAGTTCTTGAGCCCAAAAGTCCAAGATCAAGCTTTGGCAGGTTTGGTCCTTCTGAGTCCTCTCTCCTTGGTTTGAAGATAGCTGCCTTCTTGCTGAGTCCTCACCTGGTCTTCCTCTGTGTGCCACATCCTTGGTGTCTGTGTGTCTGTCCAAATTTCCACTTCTTATAAAGTCACCAGTCAAATCACATTAGGGCCCCACCTAGTTTAACTTAATCACCTCTTTAATGACTGTCTCAGGTTAAGCAGGCAGAGAGGGAGAGAGAGAGAGAGAGAGAGAGAGAGAGAGAGAGAGAGAGAGGAGAGAGGAGAGAGGGGGGGAGTTTAACCTTCCTCTGACTTTTTGTTCTATCTGGGCTCTGGATTGGTTGGATGATACCCACCCACATTGAAGAGGGCCATATGCTTTACTCAGTCTACTAATCTCCAAATATAGTTATACTCTGAGGTACTAGGGATTGGGTGATTTTTTTTTTTTTTTTTTTTTTTTTGGATTTCAGCATATGAAATTTGCAGGAATATATTTCAGCATATAACATGAAGTAAATCTATTTTGATTGACTTACTGAGTTAAAGAATTAACATAAAAAATATTTACTGCGTGATACACACAATGGTTGTAAGGTGTGTGTTTGTCAGAGAGAGAGAGAGAGAGAGAGAGAGAGAGAGAGAGAGATGGTTTTTGATCTTTTGTGGGAAAGACAGACATAATAAAGATTTACTTCATTTAAGCCTTTACAGAACCTTGTTTGTATCTTTTTATGATACAAAATCTGCCTGCCATAGTTCAGTGTTTAGTTTGTAAATTTTTGAGGCGAGACACAGTCTGACTCATTTTTTTCCTTCTAATACTGGCCTGGTACAGAAGAGGCCCTCAGTGAATGTCGGTGAATGGAACTGGACCTCATATCATTTAAAGTGATATATAAATAGGTACAATGGCAGAGATGTAAATGAAGAGTGATGAAGAAAAGAGGAAAAGGACAATCATTCTTACTCAAGAAATTGAGGAGTTTCTTAGATGACATTCCAGTTAGCGAGGATTTCAAAATATGAGGACAAGAGAAAACAAATATCTATATAAACAAATATATATATACACACACACAATCTCTTTATGTGTTCTTCTTAACCCCAGATCTACGTTGTCTAGTTTTCAGCTGGACTATATAACATGAATATTCCTAGAAGCAGATCAAACGTCTCATATCCAGAATCAGTTTTCTTCTTCTCCCCACATCCACTCTTCCTCCTGTGTTCCACCTTTCATTTCATGGCATTATCATAGTCTCAAATGCACATGTCTGAAATCTCAGAATTTCAAATTATCTGCCCTCCCTTCTTTCACCCTCCTCATCTAATCAGTTTCCAGTCTCATTCTACTTCCACAGTGTTGTTTGCCTTCATTTTCTCACGATTTCTACTGTCACTTCCCTAATTCAGCCCTCACCACTTCCCACCTCACTCACCAAGTTTCCAACTATTTGTCCACCTTGAGCATAGGCCTTTTCTCCATCCCCTACCTTTTTTTTTAAGATGGAGTTTTGCTCTGTCACTCAAGCTGGAGTGCAGTGGCACAGTCTTGGCTCATTGTAACCTCTGCCTCCTGGGTTCAAGTGATTCTCCTGCCTCAGCCTTCTGAGTAGCTGGGACTACAGGTGCATGCCACCACTCCCAACTAATTTCCTGTGTTTTTAGTAGAGAGATGGGGTTTCGCCGTGTTAGCCAGGATGGTCTGGATCTCCTGACCTTGTGATCTGCCCGCCTCAGCCTCCCAAAGTGTTGGGATTACAGGCATGAGCCACCGCACCTGGCCTTCCCCATCCCTTTATCCTTCATGATGTCATAGTTACATTCCAAAAATTAAAATTTGGCTATTTCACTCTTCCCAAAACTTGCAATGGTCCCAACATTCAAAGAGTAAGATACAAATACCTTGTTTTAGTATTCAGTTAGCTAATTTTGGTATTCAAGAGCTTTCCCTATAGACTCAAAACAACTCTCAGCTTTATCTAACAGTCTCCTGATTTTTCCTTGGTCTCTACTGTGAACTAATCATTATTTTTATTTTACATGTTTTGCCACCTGTCTCAGATTCCTTCCTTAATCTTGCAAGGCATTACATTAATCCCTATATTCATTCACCTACTATCTATCTATCATCAATCATGTCTCTCTCTCTCTCTCTCTCTCTCTCTATATATATATATATATATATATATATATACACATATACATACACACACACACACATACACACATGTGTGTGTGTGTGTGTAGAATGACATTTATTATAAAGAATTAGCTCATGTGATTATGGAGTCTGAGAAGTGTCATGATCTGCTATAAACAAACTAGAGACTCAGGAAAGCCAATAATGTAAATTCCAGTCTGAGTCTAAAGGCCCGAGAACCAGGAGCACTGATGGTATAAGTCCCAGTCCAAGGGCAGGTAAAGACAAATGTCTCAGCTCAAGCAGTCAGGTGAGAGAGAGAGAGAGAGAGAGAATTTTGGGCTCTGGATGGGTTGGATGATGGCCACCTACATTGAGGAGGGCCATCTGCTTTACTCAGACTACCAACTCAAATGTAAATCTCTTATGGAAAACATTCTCATAGACTCACCTAGAAATAATATTTAACCAGATGCCTGGGTATCATGTGGCTCAGCCAAGTTGACACAGAACGTTAATCATCACACAAGGCAAGAGATGTAGATTTAAAAGTAGACTGTAAAGATGTAACAATTGGAGATAAAATTGCTCAAAAAGAAGAAAGAAAAGTACTGGGCTTTAGATAAAAATTGTTGGGCAATTAATCAAACTCTGTGTGTATACACATACACATGAGTTTATGGGAATATACATGAGGTAGTTAATACAAAAGAGGTTAAAAATAAGCAAACTGCACAATTTCAAAGTACTAATTTGCGGCTTACTCAAACTGTTTAAGGTGTGAAAGAGAATAGATCCATCTGATCTATTTTCAAAAATAAGCATATGTTTGTTGCAGCAATATTCACATGAGCCAAGATATAAAATCTACCCAACTATTCATCAACAGAATGGATACAGAAACATGGTATGCATACAAACAGAACATTATATGTCTGTCAAAAGGAGTGAAATCTTGCCATACGTAACAACATGGATGCAACAAGAGGTCATTGTGTTAAGTGAAGTAAGCTGGTACAAAAAGACAAATGTTACAGGTTTTCACTTTTTTGTGGGAGTTTAAAAAGTGGATCTCATAAAGTTAAGAAGTAGATTAGTGGTACCAGAGGCTAGAAATGATAGGGGTAGGAGGATGAAGGAAAGTTGGTTAATGGGTACAAAATATCATTTTTATGAGTTATATAGAAAGAGTAAGTTCTAGCATTTGATAGTATAGTAGGGAGATTATAGTTAACAATAACTTGCTGTATGTTTCAAAATAGCTAGAAGAGTAAAATCAGAATGTTCTCAACACAAAGAAAACATAAATATTTGAGGCAATGCATATCTCAGTTACTCTGATTTGATCATTATGCATTGTGCACATGTATACAAATGTCACATATACTCCCAAAATATGTACTATTATATTTTTGCAAAGAATCTTAAGGCAGTCTTCGTTTTTTTACTTATTCCGTGGTCAGTGACTACAGTAGTACCCTCTCACCTCTGGCTTTGCTTTCCATGGTTTCACTAACCTGTAGTCAACTGTGGTCCGAAAATATTAAATGGAAACTTTCCAGAAATAAACAACTTACACGTTTCAAATTGTATGCCCTTAAGCGGCATTTTGAAATTTTGCCATTCTTCTCTGTCCTGCCCAGGATGGAAATCATCCCTTTGTCCAGTGTATCTATGCCGTGTATGCTATCCAGCAGGTAGTCACTTGTTAGCCATTTGGGTTATCAGATTGACTGCCATGGTGTCCCAGTGCTTGTGTTCAAGTAGCTTCATTTTACTCCATAATGGCCCCAAAGCACAAGAGTAGTGATGCTGACAATTCAAATATGCCAAGGATAAGCTGTAAAATGCTTCCTTTAAGAGAAGAGGTGAAAGTTCTTAATAAGGAAAGAAGACAAAATCATATGCTGAGGTTGCTAAGATTACTAAGAACAAATATTTCATCTGTGAAATAGTGAGAAAAGAAGAAATTCATGAGAAATTCATGCTAGTTGTGCTCCTGCTCCTCAGACTACAAAAGTTACAGCCACAGTGCATGGTAAGTGCTTAGTAAAGATGGAAAAGGCAGTCAATTTGTGGGTAGCAAATATGAACCGAGATGTGTTTTCCTTGATTGACAGCAGTTGGATCTGGTACTATGTTTTCAGGCATCTACTGGGGGTCTTGGAATGTATCCCCTACTGTATTACTCAGCAATTAGAAACTTTCAGATATGAGGGTAACATGTTTATCATTGAGACAGAAATCTATGAAGAGTGAAATTAAATCTATTATTTAATAGAATTAATTGTAATCAAACAGGCCAAACTTACTACTATTAGACTGGCATATGAATAAATGTAGGGATACTCTTGTAAATAATCATAAAATACAACAGCTATGTTCCCTGAAGTACAATTTGATTTCTGTCTGTATTGATTTATCTTCATTCTTAAGCAATGCTTTTTGATGGGGTTTTTTGATGGGGCTTGCCTTAGAAAGTACAAAGAATATAGTCTGAGACCTGAGTTTAACTCCTGTGAAACACTTAGATTCTTTTTTTTTAAAGTCTCACTGTGTCACCCAGGCTGGAGTTCAGTGGTGTGATCTTGGCTCACTGCAAGCTCTGCTACCCAGATTCAAGCGATTCTCCTGCCTCAGCCTCCCAAGTAGCTGGGATTACAGGTGCCTGCCACCATGCCCGGCTAATTTTTGCATTGTTTAGTAGAGACGGGGTTTCACCATGTTAAGTGGCTGATCTTGAACTCCTGACCTTAAGTGATCCACCTGCCTCTGCTTCCCAAAATGCTGGGATTAAAGGTATGAGCCACTATGCCAGGACCACTTCAGTTCGTTTAATTATTGTTTATTCCTTTATAAAATGAATATAACAGTAATACTCTCCTTAAGGAAGCCTATAAAGATACAATATATTCATGCAGGAGAAAGACAATGTAAAGTTATAGGAGAACATTAAGCATTAGAATTTATGCTATATGACACTTGAATTTAGTGCTTTGAAATCTAAATGAGAGCATTCTTTCTTTTTTATTAGAATACATTGAATTTCTGCTTTTTATATTGTTTTGTCTATTACTCTATGATTATGCCTTTTAGCTAGTGAGTCAGTTTTACTGATCTTTATCAAGTTATGTAAATAGAAGTGGTTTGGAACTTGGAAAAGATTGTGAAAGATACCGTGATTACAAAAGTGCATTTCAAAGTAACACACAGGAAGTATAGGATTTGAAAATGTAACAATTAACTAGTTTGTGGTGGAAAGTTGCTATGACTCCAATAATTTATACAGATATGATTTAATTTCCAAAATAAGATGGGTTTCTCAATCTATATTTAGCGTTTATCTTCTTCCTTGCAGGGATTTTAGAAGATTGTCACTCATTCATCCTATTTTTAAAAGTGATATTAATACTTCATGTTCTAAAATGCCTTCCAGAATAGGAATGTCTCCAGGTAGAGGAAATATTTAATTGTAGAGTAGACATATTAATTCCTAGCCAAGTGTGTAGATTTTGGCTAAAGTGTGCCCACGTGTCTATTAAATGTTATATTATGGTAAATCCCTAATATGTGACTTCTAACATACTCCTTTATGTATATTTAGAAAAGAAAACTTGACCTAATATCCACTGGGTAAATTTCTACTGCAAAACCAATAATTATTGCATGATAATTCCTCTAGGCATATAGACTGTCAGACTAAATTTTTCTTGCTTTGAAAATTAGGTAGTATAGTTGGTTTTAGAAGATGTTAAGAAAATTGAGTTTGTGAATTGGAGCTCAGGTAGGCCAGCTAGCTTCATAATATTTCAGGATTATATTTTTACAAGTGCCTGTCACTGCTTTCAGCAGGAACTGAGTAAGATATAGAGACAGATTAGCAAAATCATTCTTCCTTCTTTTTCTTGTGAAACTCAATATGGCATATTGAAAAGAGGTCACAGAAACTATCCTTGTGCGATGAGATATTTTTCAGTATGTGAATTGTAACATTTTCCATTAGAAGTTTAGATCACCACTTAAAGCATTTCTTGGGCTCTTTAATATCCTTCAATTTCAGACAAGTTGGACTTAAGGTAAAATTAAGTTCTATGTAACTCAGTTAATTTATTTTATATAGCTAAAATTATTTTACATTATGCACTTAAGGTGATGTTAGCTATGTAAGTTGTAGAACTTAATTAAATGTATAAATTATATACAATAGATACATTGATAAAACTGATAAATTAATAAAAATATAACCTCTGTTTAGATAGAACTAAGAATTAACTAAGAACCTCCCCTGAGCACTGTAATAGGAAGACATATAATGCTGTGGTATAGGAAATGCCTGTCAAATGAATCATCCATTTTCAAGTTAATCATTAATTTGGAAATTATGCTTTTCTCTGTAGAAAACAGCATTAGCCCCACTTCCTCCAGAAAAAAAAATTAATAAAACACTTTTTATGGCACAGAGTAGTTGCCTTACCCAGAGCTCAGAAAACAACATAAACAGAGGAAGAAAATAATCTTGGTTAGCATATAAAGTGTGCAGCTGACATTTTGCAAAGCTTGTTATTAGAACAACATTCCCTCCTCAGCAGTAAGGTGGTTGAGTATGCAGCTTAAAATTAGACAGTCTGCATCTGAATTACATTTCACCATTTCCAAGCTGTGTGAGTTTTGAATTTACAGAATCTTCATAAGCTTTGGTTTCTTCAACTATAAAAGAGAAATAAACTTTGCAAGGTTCTGTAAATATAAGATAGTAAATGCAAGATATTTAATATAGTAATTGGCAAATATTATCATTATGAGTAAATATTACTGCAGTGTGATAATGGATCTCATACATGAACTTTCAGCAAGTGAAAAACTAGATTCAAAAAATAAGATCTGTATACTCAAGAAATTAATGTTCACAGTGGATTAGGATTGCACAAAATCAGTGAAGTACCCATTAAAGGAAAACAAGATGCTAAATAGAAGAGAAAGTCATACCAGAACAGAGACTCATTTCTTAGCCATTAGTATGGCTAAGCTAAAGTGTTTTACAAGTTCCACTGTGAGAAGGACATGGAAGTTAATTCAAATCCTTGTTTTTATCTACCAAATACGTATCATGAAGGTTATGCATATGAACTGTTTGTCTAATGCATTCATATATATAGAAATATTTCTAAACATATCCGTATGTACCTTATTAATACTTGGAATTATTCATTATTTTCATTTCATTATTAATTAAAGTTTTGGCTATCTCATAAAATGCCGGAAAAGGGGAACGTTTTGGGTATTATTTCATGTAGAGATAACCGAACTAGGTGGACCCGCCTGACCACTGTAGTCAAGGTTCTTTTGCTAAGAGTGAGAAAACCGATAAGCAGTGTAAATAGTTCAGAAACCAAAGACTGGAGTCACATATGCCTGAGTCAAATTCGCATTTTCAAGTTAGGAGACTAGACAATATTCTAAAATTCTTTGAGATTTCTTTTTTTTTAATCTATAAACTGAATGTAATACTGCCTCTCTCTGATGATCAATGTAATTTATAAAATTTTTTGAAGGCATCATGCATAGAACTGAACAGAGTAGGCACATGATAAATATTAAGTTCTTTTGTCCTTTTTCTTTTCTTTTGAAAATGCCATATTATCTAAAAGGAAATTTTCTCCTTTTGGGGCTGTGTGTGTATAGCTTTGCTGCAGCTCTGTAAGGTGATATAATCATAGAAAGAAAGGAGAAGTAGAATTATTTCAGTTGGAAAACTAAAGGAGTGAGTTAATCAATGGACGTAATTTATATTTATAAAAATCTTAATAGTTAACAAAGATCTTTACACACATATGGACTTTTCTAATATACATGTTTGCATTTGGAAAGTATTTTTTGTTTTGTTGAAAACCTTTGAGATAAAATAAATGTAATGGTAATATCTTAATAAAGTTTTGCCAAAGTTTTGTATCAATTGTATTTTAGGGAAAACTAAAATCTTCCTTACATGTTACAAATTAGACTCGGGTAGAACCTCTTTTAAATAATTTAACCAATGTTTATAAATATATACGGATATATCACTACATTTTCACTCTGCTTTATTAATCATTAATTTGTTATAACTCCTACTATGTTTATTGAGCCTTACTGAGAGCAGCCACTGTTCACCTAATTTGTATTTTGCCAACATTTACTTTTATGATGTTCTTGATTTAATATGATAGGATTTATTTTTAGAAACTAAAGAGAGTTAAAAAAAAAAACAAGTTAGTAGTTCACAGAAAAATTATTACCTGTATGTATCCTTTGCCTATTACAAACAGGTTTATATTTTGCTTTGTAAAAGAACTCTCACATAAGAGTTGTGAAGAACTTTGTCTCTGGCTGGATGCAGTGGCTCACGCCTGTAATTCCAGCACTGTGGGAGGCTGAGGCAGGTGGATCACTTGAGCTCAAGTGTTCGAGACCAGCCTGGGCAACATGATGAAACCCTGTTTCTACTAAAAGTACAAAAATTAGGCTAGCAGGGTGGCATGTGCCTGTGGTCCCAGGTACTCAGAGGATGAGGTGGGAGGACTACTTGAGCCCAGAAGGTGGAGGTTGCAGTGAGCCCGGATTGCACCACTGCACTCCAGCCTGGGTCACACAGCAAGACAGTGTCAAAAAAAAAAAACAAACAAACAAAAAAAAACTCTTTTTCATGTGATCTTCGGTCTTTCAGAAACATTGCAGGATGGCTCATGTTGACCCAGGTGAGCACTGTTTTTCTTTTTGCCAGTCTAATAATATGATTTCTGTGACTATTTTAAAGAATAGATGACTTTGGTACAACTCGTCTTTGTTTTAATATTTTGCTTCTATTAACAGGAGCCATTAAGTTATGAGAAATTTTAGTATTAGAGTTGTGTTGAAATTATTTGATTTGCTTCATAGTATAAAACTTCTCCTGAAAAGAAAGAGGTCGATGTGGACAAAATAGTAGACAATTTCATGGAAGGATGATTTAAGCTTATTATGAATGTGTAAGTTTTAATGTAAATTCTCATGGGGCCAGGCAGATAACATAAATGATGTAAGTAGGAAGAATGAGAAAGTGTAAGACCCTAGAGCTGTGGGGGTCTATGGAAATCTGTAGCCCATTACATGGGCCAAATAAATCACTTCTAAGAGCTTTGTTTGCTTTTTGAAATTCTTGGTACTGTCTTGTTTTAAAGGATGGGTCACATTTGAGTAGAACAGAGGAGACAGTATTTTCCAAGACTGGGTACCATTATAAGTAAAATTAAGAAAGAAAGAAAAATAGTCTGATAGGTGGGGATGGCTTTAGGGAGTCAGCCGGGCTCTAGGGTGGTAATCTTCAACAAGGGGTGATTTTATGAGCATGTGACATTTGTGAATGTCTGTAGATGTTTTTGCTTATCACTCACAGCTGAGGAAGGATGCTACTGGCATCACATGAATAGACACCAGGAGCGTGCTGAACACCTTATAATGTACAGGTCATCCCTTCACAACAGAGGATTATCCAGTCCAAAACATCAGTAGTGCCCAGATTGAGTTCTGCTCTAGATGAATATAGGTGTTGGGAAATAGGGGGAGGTAAACGTAGATATTATAATCTGCAGTTTTTGGAGTTTTTTTTTTTTTTTTGAGGTACGGTCTCACTCTTTTGCCAAGGCTGGAGTGCAGTGGCACAATCTTGGCCAACTACAAACTTGACTTCCCCAGCTCAAATGCTTCTCCCCACTTCAGCCCAAGTAGCTGAGAATACAGGTGCATGCTATCATGCCCAGATAATTTTTGTATTTTTTTAAATTATACTTTAAGTTCTGGGGCACATGCACAGATCTTGCAGGACTGTACATAGGAATACACATGCCATGATGCTTTGCTGCCTCCATCTCCCCATCACCTACATTAGGTGTTTCTCCTAATGTTATCCCTCCCCAATCTCCCCATGTCCTACTATCTCTACTCTAGCCCCCCACCCCCCTCAACAGTCCCCTGTGTGTGATGTTCCCCTTCCTGTGTCCATGTCTTCTCATTATTCAACACCCACTTATGAGTGAGAACATGCAGTATTTGGTTTTCTGTTCTTGTGTCAGTATGCTGATAATGATGGTTTCCAGATTCATCCATGTCACTGGAAAGGACATGAACTCATCCTTTTTTATGGCTGCAGAGTATTTCATGGTGTATATGTGCCACATTTTCTTTATCGAGTCTGTCATCGATGGGCATTTGAGTTGGTTCTAGGTCTTTGCTATTGTAAACAGTGTTGCAATGAACATATGTGTGCATGTGTCTTTATAACAGAACAATTTATAATCCTTTGGGTATATACCCAGTAATTGGATTGCTTGGTCTAATGGAATTTCTATTTCCAGATCCTTGAGGAATCGCCACACTGTCTTCCACAATGGTTTCTAACTGGCGTGAGATGGTATCTCAGTGTGGTTTTGATTTGCATTTCTCTAATGACTAGTGATGATGAGCATTTTTTCATGTTTGTTGGCCACATAAATGTCTTCTTTTGAAAACTATCTGTTCATATCCTTTGCCCACTTTTTGATGGTTTTTTTTTTCTTTCTTTCTTGTAAATTTGTTGCTCTGGATATTAGCCCTTTGTCAGATGGGTAGATTGCAAAAATTTTTTCCCATTCTGTTGGTTGCCGGTTCATTCTAATGATAGTCTCTTTTGCTGTGCAGAAGCTCTTAAGTTTAATTAGATCCCATTTGTCTATTTTGGCTTTTGTTGCCATTACTTTTGGTGTTTTAGTCATGAAGTCCTTGCCTATGCCTATGTCCTGAATGGTATTGCCTGGGTTTTCTTCTAGAATTTTTATGGCGTTAGGTCTTATGTTGAAGTCTTTAATCCATCTGGAGTTAATTTTTGTTAAGGTGTAAGGAAGGGGTCCAGTTTCAGTAATGCCATCGCCTTATGGGTTAGGATTTCATCATATGAATTTTTTTTTGGTGGGGCACAAACATCCAAATCAGAGCAACCACTGTTGGGACACCTGAAAAGCTGAGAGAGATGAGCCATCACAGAGCTTAAAGAACTGGAGGTGTGGCAATTTAGGGGTCAAGTGACTATTCGCATAAGTAGCAGAGTCAGCTCTGAGTCTTGCTTTCACGTTGGTATATTCTGAGTGGCCAGGCTGTGGAAGAGAAGAGCCACAGGTCACATCTTCTTCTAACTGTTGGTTACAGCTGAAAACTACCAAAATGAATCCAATACTTGAGAATTAACAATGTGCTTGGTTTAGCTTAGTGCATTCAGATTACAGAAAACCTTGAAAGAGAGGTAGGAGAACGTGCTTAAGCTGGGGAGTTGATGTGATGGGAAGTTGAGAGCAGGGAGTAATTAGTTTATTACTTATGTTTAAGATTAAGAAGTGGGAAAAGTAAGGGGTAAGAAAACCAGTGAGAAAACTTAAAAGGTGTGAGGTGACAGAAGTCAAGATTCCGTTGGAGTCAGTAACAACTGAGGAGTGTCTAAATTGGAGTGATGTGTTGAAAGAATGGTAATAATAATATAGCTAAAATTTACAGTTCTCTCTTTTTTTTTTTGTTTCTATGCTAGACTCATTTCAAGCATTTTCTCAGTTAAATCTCAGAACAATTGTACAAGTTAGATACTATTGTTACCTTGGTTCATCGGTGAGAAAAATCGAGCACCAAAAATGTAAAGGGCTGACTTAGGGTCAAGTGATGGGCCTGAGCATTCAAGACAGATTAATGCAGGTTTACCTGTTGAGCCTGTGTGATGGTGATTTCCAAAATGGTATGCTGGCGAAGAAGCTGATTTTAGCCAAGAAGGGAGAAGTGCACATGTGGATCTGCCATATTTGAGATAGGAGAGGGCAGAATTTAGTAGGAGTTGGCTCGTGGAGGATCTGTGCTGAGGATCTGCCAAAGTTGAGCCACACACATAGACAGGGCCAAAACCATAATTCCATCAAGCTAAACTGCCTTATTTTCCTGGACCTGTTTGAGTTTTCTGAGCAGATTTATTTAATTTTTACTACAATAATAATTCTTTAGTAATTAACTTTTGCTACTTCAAAAACTGTAGATTGCAACTCCTGATGAGGTGGCTTGCCTGCATGGGCAGTGAAGGAGTCAGGCCCTTTGGTATCCAAAGGCTTGTTTCAAGGAAAGGACATAGGTGTGTTGTTAAACATGAATCTCTGATTCTGAAATACTAAGATGTAACATTTACAAAAACCAGGGCACAGATTTCTGCTGAATATAATCCCAGACAGTTTGGATTGAGTGGATTAATAATTTTAGATTATAACCTTGGTAGCCTTTATTCCTTGATCTCACATTTGCTCTCACAAACTCAGAGGGTGACGCAGGATCTCCCTGAAAATTTTTTGAAAAACTGTTGCAGTTCCTCACTGGGACTTAAAATTATCTGAGGCACAATCTACAAATTCCTCCAAAGTCAATGAAAAATGGGCGAGACTACCCCATCTCTATTTTACCTTCAAGCCCAAACACTGGAAACCAGAGAATATTCTCTGGGATCCTTCCTGTTGTGTCTTAGACACTCTACTAAACATTTTATGAAAAAACATTTGCTTATATTGTCTTTATTAATAACCCACCACAGCTATTTTTTTTTCAGCAACCTACACTTCAAAGTATTTGATCCACACAAAGCCTTATTTAAAGCTTAATTTTTCTTGCTAAAGCAAAAGCTTCTTGAAGGTAAGGAA
This sequence comes from Saguinus oedipus, assembly GCA_031835075.1. Lineage (NCBI taxonomy): Eukaryota > Metazoa > Chordata > Mammalia > Primates > Cebidae > Saguinus > Saguinus oedipus. The sequence goes on from CM063190.1 coordinate 19,311,586, forward strand.
CTTGTCTTTATCTATAGTGCCTACATTAATGTCAGACATATTGCAAGGTCTGAGAAGTGAAGCAAATTCCAGTCTTTGTGTTAAACAATACTGAGAGGTTAACACCACAAACCAACTAAAACAGCCACCTTACAAAAAACCCACAGTTTGCTCATCAGAACTGCTTTGTAAAACAGATTGCTTGTCAGCACTCCCTTCAGTACCTTGCTCACTTCACTCTGTCCACCAATCTACAGTTATTGTGTCATGAACTCTACTTTCTCCCCTCTATTTGCTTTTCAAGAATGACCTTTGATATGCTTTGGCTGTGTCCCCACCCAAATCTCATTTGAGTTCCCATATATTGTGGGAAGAACCTGATAGGAGGTAATTGAATCATGGGACGGGTCTTTCCTGTTCTTGTGATAGTGAGTAAGTCTCATGAGATCTGATGATTTTAAAAAGAGGGGTTCTCCTTTACAAGTTCTCTCTCTGTGCCTGCTGCCATCCATGTAAGATGTGAGTTGCTTCTCCTTGCTTTCTGCTATGATTATGAGGCCTCCCCAGCCATGTGGAACTGTGAATCCAATTAAAACTCTTTCTTTTGTAAATTTCCCAGTCTTGGGTAGTCTTTATCCGCAGTGTGAAAATGAACTAATACAGTAAATTGGTAGCAGCAGTGAGGTGCTGCTGAAAAGATACTCGAAACTGTGGAGGCGACTTTGGAACTGGGTAACAGGCAGAGGTTGGAACAGTTTGGAGGGCTCAGAAGGAAAACAGGAAAATGTGGGAGTTTGGAACTTCCTGGAGACTTGTTCAGTGACTTTGACAAAAATGCTGATAATAGTATGAACAATAAGATCCAGACTGAGGTGGTTTTAGATGGAGATGAGAAACGTGTTGGTAACTGGAGCAAAAGTTACTCTTGTTATGTTTTAGCAAAGAGACGGGTGGCATTTTGCCCTTGCCCTAGAGATTTATGAAATTTCAAATTGAGAGAGATGATTTAGGGTATTTAGTGGATGAAATTTCTAAGCAGCAAAGCATTCATTCAATAGATGACTTGGTTGCTGTTAAAGGCACTCTGTTTTGTAAGTAAAGCAGAGCATGAGTTAGGAAAATTTGACAATGTGATACAAAAGAAATCCCAGTTTCTGAGGATAAATTAAAGCTAGCTGCAGAAATTTGCATAAGTAATGAGGAGCCAAATGTTAATCCCCAAGAAAATGGGGAAAATGTCTCAAGGGCATGTCAGAGGTCTTAGTGACAGCCCTTCCTATCACAGACCCAGAGATCTAGAAGAAAATGGTTTTGTGGGCTAGACCCAGGGTTCCCATGCTGTGTGCAGCCTAGGGACCTGATTCTCTGCATCCCTGCCAATCCAGCCTTGATTAAAAGGGGCCAAGGCACAGCTCGGGCTGTTGCTTCACAGAGTGAAAGGCCCAAACCTTGGCAGCTTCTATGTGGTGTTGAGCCTGTAGTTGCACAGAAGTCAAGAACTGAGGTTTGGCAACCTCTGCCTAGATTTCAGATGTGTGGAAATGCCTATATGCCCAGGCAAAAGTTTGCTGCATGGGTGGGCCCTCATGGAGAATCTCTGCTAGGGCAGTGCAGAAGGGAAATGTGGGGTCAGAGCCCCACACAGAGTCCCTACTGGGGCACTGCCTAGTGGAGCTATGAGAAGAGGGCCACTGTCCTCCAGACCCCAGAAGGGTAGATCCACTGACAGCTTGTACCATGCACCTGGAAAAACTGCAGACACTCAATACCAGTGTGTGAAAGCAGCCAGGAGGGAGGCTGTACCCTGCAAAGCCACGAGGGCAGAGCTGCCTAAGACCATAGGAACCTACCTCTTGCATCAGCATGACCTGGACGTGAGACATGGAGTCAAAGGAGATCGTTTTTGAACTTTAAGAGTTTACTGCCCTGCTGGATTTTGGACATGCATCGGAACTGTAGCCCCTTTGTTTTGGCCAGTTTCTCCCATTTGGAATGGCTGGATTTATCCAATGCCTGTACTACCCCCATTGTATCCAGCTTTCAATTTTACAGGCTCATGGGTAGAAGGGACTTGCCTTGTCTTAGATGAGACTTTGGAATGTAGCCTTATGAATTAATGCTGAAATGAATTAAGATTTTGGGTGACTGTTGGGAAGGCATGATTGGTTTTGAAATGTGAGGACATGAGATTTGGGAGAGGCCTAGAGTGTAAAGATGCAGTTTGGCTGTGTTTCCACCCAAATCTCATCTTGATTTCCCACAAGTTATTGGACCTTGTGGGAGGTAATTGAATTATGGGGGCATGTCTTTCCCATGCTGTTCTCACGATAGTGAATAAGTCTCACGAGAGCTGATGGTTTTAAAAAGAGGAATTCCCCTGCACAAGTTCTCTCTCTTTGCCTGCTGCCATCCACATAAGATGTGACTTGCTTCTCCTTGCCTTCTGCCATGATTGTGAGGCTTCCTCAGCTATGTGGAATGGGAAGTCCAGTTAAACCTCTTACTTTTGTAAATTGCCCAGTCTCAGGCATGTGTTTATCAGTAGCATGAAGAGGAACTGATACAACCTCAAAATCATTCAGAATAGTTTGTTTGACCCTATATACGCTTCCTTAATTTTCTCTCTTTGGAGATTCTAAGACTTGGTAAAGATAGAATCTTTACCAAGATTTTTTTTTTTTTTTCTGCAGTAACTTTAAGAACCCCATCTTTTCTTGATCAGTAATTGCTTCTAATTGTCTTCATGAGGACTTTCAAACTGAACTAACACATATTTATTGGGTAAATAGGTAAGAGATAGCTATTGATATTTCTCTTTAATAGATGTGGACAACTAAAGCTCAGAAAAGTAAAGTACTTCACTAAAGTATGTAGATTGCAGGTTGAAATTCATTCAGTCTTTCTGCAAAGCACAATTTGTATGGTTCTTTTGAGATTTCTTTTTTTTTCAAGATTGTCTTTTGAGATTTCTATTTTTTTCAAGATCGCCTTAATGTTGCCTGAGCCTGATTCAGGAAGCATTAATTGGTGGGGGCTGGGGAGTGAAGAAAAGGGATAAAGTGTACTTGTACCAGATGTGTTGCTATGGGATGAGCTTAGGCATGGCAGGGATATGTGTGCTTACTTCATCAGCGTATATGAGAAACATGAGATATAGAGAGGTTCATGTATCTGAATAGGCAATGATGAAGAGTCAGTAGAATGAATACTCTGGCAAATGCATTCTCAAAAGGAGTGATACTGCCCCCAAGAAGTAAAAACTGGTTCTTGGAAGAGTAAAAAATACACCTTAGATTTTACAATGGTTTGTGGCCCTGCAACAGGCCATAGTACATAACCAGGCATACAGTGTATACATGGTATTAAAATTTCAAGGCGAAACTGCAAATAGGGAAGAAAAAAACTTAAAAATCTTCTTAGGAGGACAGTAAAGAAAAAGTTGGAGAAATACTGCTTTGGTGGTAATTTCCTGTAAATGGCTGTGATTAAAAACTCTTCACATTTTGTTCAAAGCTTTCAAATCTAATGAAGTATTTTCAGTATTTCTGGTACAACCACTCATGGGCTCACAAAAAGGTATTTGATTACTTAGAACAACTACCATGGTTTAAGGATATATTCCTAAGTAGAAAGATAACTATGTACATATGTAGCTAGGATTTCTTAGTGCCTTCATGGGTTTGGCTCTATATGAAACTGGGGGAGTAGGTTGGATTGTGTTTGTCAAGTTTTCTGAGACAGAAAACTCAGTGGACTCACCCAACTTGATAATGGGACTCCTAGTGTGATGTTCACATAGAAATTCATTTAATAAAGAGATTAACTTGGCTCTATCAACACTTTGGCAGATTGCAGAGAAAGCTACAAATGGGACAAATCATTAGAGATCCTGATTTCCTTGCCCTGGAACAAATAACAAGCCCTAATATTTACTGTACTCTATTACATTAGCAAGATGTACCCGCCAAAATTAATCAATTAGAGCTGGTAGAAAGCAAATAATTAACATCTCTCATTACATTATTTATCCTCTCAGCTGGCAGAAATACTTGATAATGGGTGTTGTGTGCTACACGACTGTTTGCATTTAATTTGAATTGTTCTCAGAAAATACTCAAAGATACTTAAAACATTAGATGGCAAAAGACACTAACCTGGGCTTATTGACCCAGTGTCTACTCATTTCTTTCTAAATAATCAGAGCTTCCAGGAAATACTAAGTACTAAAGTAGATGCTATCTACATAAACATATCAACAGGAATAAAATTACCCTGAAAATTCGTCCTTGAAACATCTCAACATAGTCTAGGTGTGATATGAGTGTAAAGACTTAGTCCAAAATGTAATGAATCCCATAGTAATCTTGGTTTTTATGAGCTTATTTCATATTTTCTACACAACCTTAGGTGAAGATGAACATCTGACATGATTGCTTTTCTAAAATGTAAACTAATAGCCCTACATTTGTTTCTCTTTCAATTTTCAGACTAACCATATTGTGTTTTGTACCTGTCAGATGGCAGTACTGAATGATCACACTCTCCAGGCAGCTGAGATTTTCCATTTACAGAAAATAAAATGGGAACAATAGAAAGAAACATGTATATTTGTGAACATTTATTGAAGGCCATAATAGGCTGGTTAGTTTGTTAGATACTTTATGTGTGTTACTGAGAATACTATAACTGTAGAAACTATGAAACCAAGAGTATCTGAGACAGTTTTCGATCAAATTAGAAAGTTTATTTTGCCAAAGTTAAGGATGTGCCTGTGACACAGCCATAGGAGGTCCTAATGACATGTGCCCAAGGTGGTCAGGATACAGGTTGATTTTATATATTTTAGGGGACCTAAGACATCAGTTGATACATGTGAGATGTACATTGGTTTGGTTCAGAAATGCAGGACAACTTGAAGTGGGGGGATTACAGGTCATAGGTAGATTTAAAAATTTTCTTATTGGCAATTGGTTGAAGGAGTTATTATCAATAGAAAGGAATGTCTGGGTTCTGGTAAGGGTTGTAGAAACTAAGGTTTTATCATGCACGTGAAGCCTCTAAGTAGCAGGCTTCCGAGAGAATATACTTTAAACATTTCTTATCAGACTGAAAGAGTCTGATCTATCAGTAATTTCAAAAGGGAGGAAGGCATAATGAGGCATGTGTAGCTCCACTTCCCATTGTGGCTTGAACTGGGTTTTTCAGGTTAACTTTGGAATGCCCTTGGCCAAGAGGGATCCATTCAGATGATTGGGGTGCCTTAGAATTTTATTTTTGGTTAACCCAACTCTGTCAATTAATTTTAACCATGACTCCTACTTTTAATCCCTAGCCTTTATCCTCATCAGTCCCACTTCATTACAGCCTTCATACTCCCTTTCTTTACTAGTGATAAGGAAATGGAGGCTCACAGGCATTAATTTCCCTAAATTTGGCAAGGGTAAAAAAGTGTTACATTCCACATATAAATGAGATTGTGTAACATTTTTCTTTCTGGGTCTGGCTTATTTCACTTAGCATATGTAAAATTTTTTTTAAAAAAGTTCAAATATACAGAGATATAGAATAAAACAGTGGCTACCAGGGGCATGGGGAGGCAGAGATGAAATGGGAAGATATAGTTCAAAGGATACAAAGTAGGAGATATGTAGACTGGACATGTCTAGAGATCATTAGTGCAATATGAGAACTATAGTTAATAAAATTATGTTGTATTTGAGACTTTTGTTAAATCAATAGATTTTAGCTGCTCTAGGCTCACCAAAAAGTAACTATCTGAGATGATTAATTTATTTCATTGTAGTAACCTTTATGATCTACTTATATTTTATAATATGTTATAAACCTCAAATATGCACAATGAGATTTATGTGAAAAAAATTACAGCATACAGGTAAATATCCAAATCTGGCTAACCAAAATCTATGCTCTTTTTATAGGGTTGTCCTAGTATTTTGGGAGCTAAGGCTATTTTTTAACATACACTTAGCTGGTCGTTTTGCATACTTCTCAACAAAGTCCTTGTTCTTGTGAATATTGTATCTAATAGAGATTGACAGAAAATAAAAAATAATGTGTTGGGAGTGATGAGTGTCTTGAGGAATAATAAGGCATGGAAGATAGAAAAGGGTGGCATTGGCAATGTTGCTGTATTATACAGGGCGATCAGAGAATGTCTCCCTAAGGCATATGAGCAGAGAATTGAACCAAGAGCATTGCAGGCTCAGGGATTGGCAAGTGGACATGCCTTGTGATAGAGAGGGAAGAAAATGATGACTTCATAGAAGAACAAGGAGGCCCCATCATCTGGAACAGAGGGAAGGGGGATGAGTTGGTGGTGGTGGTGTTAGGGCAGCAGAGAGTGGTGGGAGATAAGACTAGTTAGGTTGCTGGGGGAAGTTGGGTGCTGATAGTCCTAGTTGACCATGGTAAGAATTTTTTATTGTTTTCCTTCAGTGAGATGGAAATCACCAGAAAATTTTGAAGGGGAATATAGTCTGACACATTTTCAAATGAACACTCTGACTTGTATGTGCATGTGTATGCATGATGTTGGGGACAATGGGCAAGTAGGAGGTGGAAGACCAGGTAGGAGCCTATTGCAGTGGTCCGGTCATAGTATGACACTGGCTGGGGTGGGGGTGGGTCAAGCTTTTAAAAGTGATAGGGATTCAGAATGCATGTCAAGGGAAGAGATGACAAGACTGACTAATAATTGCATCTGGGGCAAGACAGGGAGAGCAACGTTCAGGAAGATTCCAAAGTTTGTGGCCCAAATCACTAGTAGATATTGTTTATTGAGATGAAAAAAACTGGAGAGAAATAGGTTTTGGAAAAGATCAAAAATTCATTTTTTTACACATTAAGCTTAGCAATGACTTATTAGACATCCTATTTACAGTTCCTCAAACATGCCATACTCCCTTTGTTTGTAAGCATTCTTTGTTTTTCAGAAGCAGTAAATCAAGAGCAGATGGTACTGTACTTAAAGTACTTTATAATCTCTTTGTTCTTGTTTTCTTTATTTATGATTCACGTGTAGATGATTTTGCCAATTCCAGATTCTACTGGGAGATTTTTCAGAAGCACTTATTCTTAGTGATTTAGTTGATAATAATTCTTTCATACCGTGTTGTACTTTCAACTGCCTAGTTGTTTCTCCGAATCATTGCTATCTGTGATATGCAGAAATCTTTTTCTAATGTTTATGAAATCATCATTAATTATTATAGAGTTCTGATGCATTATATATTCTGCTAGTGTGATTTAGTTTTTCCCTTAAAGTGTATGATACTTCATGAAAACCATGAGCCAACTTCAACATCATCCACTTTTTACTTTATGAAACCCATGTCCAAGAGCATTCTCTTTGCTCTTGGGTGACATAGTTACTTGAATGAAGATTTGTTATTGATAAAGAATGCTTTTTCTAAAACAATGACAGTAAGAAATAGATAATAAAATTTGTCTACTTGAGGATGGACTAGATTCCTACAAGTAAAAATTTAGTATGGAGGATCAAACCAAGTTCTGGGTTTTCTCCTTTAGCTGTGTGGCCTGGAATAAGCACTTAACACCTCTAAAGTCTTAGTTTTATCAGCTGTACATTAAAGGTAGTAATAGAACCAAATTGATCGGTTTGTTATGAGAATTAAATGTGATAATCCACATGAAGTAGTACTTGGTATATAGTAAATGCTTAATAAGTGATATAATTATTACTATATTGTTGTCATCACTAATGTTGTCATCATTGTATTTGTATACTGTATCAAATGTGCTCATGGCACTTACTACTGGCAAACCATTGATGTGGTCTCTGGTGAAGATAAAGATAAAAAGTATAGTCAGTTCTCTCCAGAAATTTAGAATCTATTTGCAGGAATAAGACTACTATTCTTGCAAAGAATGTGATAATAATACATTATAAAGTAGTTCAAGAAGGAAGAATTATGACAAAATAGCACAAGATTCACAGCCCATGAACTGCATTGATAATGGTTGCTGTGTGCATTCAGAGGTGAAAGAGAGATGGTTTCCTAACCCAGAATGATCATGGAGTACTTTGGGAAAACATGATGGGATTTGAGCTAGATATTTAGGGAGGAACAGAAGTTATTTAAGTAAAAGAAAGGAGGAGAAACTTCAATTAGGAGAAATCTAATAAGGAATAGTACAGAATTGGAAGAGGCAAGTATATTTATAGAAGCAATTTTTTAAGGAGTGTCAGGATTTCTATCAAAGCAAAGCAGATTTTTCTGATGTGTTGTTTTCTAAAGTTCTATTGGCAAAATAGAGTAGAAAAACTAGAAAGATAAATGAATAAATATGACCTAGAGGAAATAAAATTTACCTTGCAAAAGACAAAATATTTAAAAAATGTAGTAAAGAGTATTGCAGTAATATACCTCATTATTATTAGATATAGCTTTTAAATTTTTCTAATGATACTTTATGCATGTTTTTTCAAGACCACTGTTTTAAAGTAGAGAAAACTTTTCTCTTGCAAATAAAAGGCTTTTAAGACCTTTATCAGTTCTGTAGATTTTCTTTTTTTGAATTTTTTTAAAATTTTACTTTAGGTGCATACTATATCTGGCATTTCTCCCTATGTTATCACTCCCCACCCTCACCCCCACTGCTGTCTCTCCCCGATGTCCCGCAACTTCCCCCAGTATGTGATGCTCCTCTCCCTGAGTCGACATGTACTCATTGTTCAACACCCACCTATGAGTGAGAACATGTGGTGTTTGGCTTTCTGTTCTTGTGTCAGTTTGCTGAGAATGTTGGTTTCCAGATTCATCCAAGTCCCTACAAAGGACACGAACTCATTGTTTTTTATGGCTGCATAGTATTCCATGGTGTATATGTACCACATTTTCTTTGTCCACTCTATCATTGATGGGCATTTGGGCTGGTTCCAGGTCTTTGCTATTGTACACAGGGCTGCAGTGAACATACGTGTGCATGTGTCTTTATAGGAGAATGATTTATAGTTCTTTGGGTATATACCCAGTATTGGGATTGCTGGGTCAAATGGAATTTCTATTTCTAGATCCTTGAGAAATTGCTACACTCTCTTCCACAATGGTTGAACTAATTTGCACTCCCACCAACTGTGTATGGTGACAGGTAGGGGTCCAGTTTCTGCTTTTTGCACAATTGCTAGCCAGTTTTCCCAACACCGTTTATTAAACATGGAGTCCTTTCCCGATTGCTTGTTTTAATCAAGTTTGTCAGAGATCAGATGGTTGTAGATGTGTGGTGTTGCTTCTGGGGCCTCTGTTCTGTTCTGTTCTGTTCTGTTCTGTTGGTCTATGTCTCTGTTTTGGTACCAGTACCAAGCTGTTTTGATTACTGTAGCCTTGTAGTATAATTTGAAGTCCGGCAGTGTGATGCCTCTGGCTTTGTTCTTTTTGTTTAGGATTGTCTTGGCTGTGCGGGCTCTCTTGTGATTCCATATGAAGTTTAGAGTGGTTTTTTTCAGTTCTGTGAAGAAGGTCATTGGTAGCTTGATGGGGATAGCATTGAATCTATAGATTACTTTGGGCAGTATGGCCATTTTCACAATATTAATTCTTTCTAACAATGAGCATGGAATGTTTTTCTATCTGTTTGTGTCCTCTCTTATTTCGTTGAGCAGTGGTTTGTAGTTCTCCTTGCAGAGGTCTTTTACCTCCTTTGTTAGTTGTATTCCTAGGTATTTTATTCTCTTTGCAGCAATTGTGAATGGGAGTTCACTCTTGATTTGGCTCTCTGCTTGTCTGTTATTGGTATATAGGAATGCTTGTGATTTCTGCATATTGATTTTGTATCCTGAGACTTTGCTGAAGTTGCTTATCAGTTTGAGAAGATTTTGGGCTGAGTTGATGGGGTCTTATAGATATACAATCATGTCATCTGCAAATAGAGACAGTTTGACTTCCTCCTTTCCTAATTGAATACCCTTTATTTCTTTTTCTTGCCTGATTGCTCTGGCTAGAACTTGCAATACTATATTGAATACGAGTGATGAGAGAGAGCGTCCTTGTCTAGTGCCTGATTTCAAAGGGAATTCTTCCAGCTTTTGCCCATTCAATATGATATTGGCTGTAGGTTTGTCATATGGTAGCTTTTATCATTTTATAATACATTCCATTGATACCTAGTTTATTGAGAGTTTTTAGCATGAAGGGCTGTTGAATTTTGCCAAAGGCCTTCTCTGCATCTACTGAAATAATCATGTGGTTTTTGTCTTTGGTTCTGTTTATGTGGTGGATTATATTTATGGATTTGCATATGTTGAACCAGCCTTGCATCCCCAGGATGAAGCCTACTTTGGTTGTGATGGATAAGCTTCTTGATGTGCTGTTGCAATCTGTTTGCCAGTATTTTGTTGAAGATTTTTGCGTCGATGTTCATCATGGATATTGGCCTGAAGTTTTCTTTGTTAGTTGAGTCTCTGCCTGGTTTTGGTATCAGGATGATGTTGGTCTCATAAAATGAGTTAGAGAGGATTCCCTCCTTTTGTATTCTTTGATACAGTTTCAGAAGGAATGGAACCAGCTCCTACTTGTACCTCTGATAGAATTTGGCTGTGAACCCATCTGGACCTGGACTTTTTTTGATTCGTAGGCTATTGATTGCCTCCTCTACTTCAGCCCTTGTTATTGGTCTATTCAGGGTTTCAACTTCCTCCTGGTTTAGGCTTGGTAGAGTACAAGTATCTAGGAATTTATACATTTCTTCCTGGTTTACTGGTTTATGTGCATAGAGCTGTTTGTAGTAATCTCTGACGGCAGTTTGTATTTCTTTGGGATCAGTGGTGATATCCCCTTTATTGTTTTTCATTGTATCTATTTGATTCTTCTCCCTTTTCTTTTTTATTAATCTGGCTAGTGGTCTATTTTGTTGATCTTTTCAAAAAACCAGCTCCTGGATTTACTGATTTTTTTGAAGGATATTTTGTGTCTCTGTCTCCTTCAGTTCTGCTCTGATTTTAGTTATTTCTTGTCTTCTGCTAGCATTTGAGTTTTTTTGATCTTCCTCCTCTAGCTCTTTCAATTCTGATGATAGAGTGTCAATTTTAGATCTTTCCTTGTTTCTCATGTGGGCATTTCTTGCTATAAATTTCCCTCTTGACATTGCTTTAAAGGGGTCCCAGAGATTCTGTTAAGTTGTATCTTCATTCCGATTGGTTTCAAAGAACATCTTTATTTCTGCCTTCATTTCATTGTTTATCCAGCTGACACTAAGAAGCAAATTGTCCAGTTTCCAAGTGGTTGTGCAGGTTTGAGTGTGTTTCTTAATCCTGAGTTCTAGTGTGATCGTGCTGTGGTCTGATAGACTGTTTGTCATGATTTCCATTCTTTTGCATTTTCTGAGGAGTGATTTACTGCCAATGATGTGATCAATTTTAGAGTAAGTGCAATGTGGTGCTGAGAAAAATGTATATTCTGTGGATTTGGGGTGGAGTGTTCTGTATATGTCTATTAGGTCCACTTGGTCCAGCTCTGCATTCAAGTCCTGAATGTTTTTGTTAATTTTCTGTCTCATTGATCTGTCTAATATTGACATTGGAGTGTTGAAGTCTCCCACTATTATTGTGTGGGAGTCTAAATATCATTTTAGGTTGTTAAGAACTTGCTTTATGTATCTGGGTGCTCTTGTGTTGGGTGTGTATATATTTAGGATAGTTAGCTTTTCTTGTTGTATTGATCCTTTTACTATTATGTAGTGTCCTTCTTTGTCTCTTTTGGTTATTGTTGGTTTTAAGTCCATTTTATCAGAGATTAGGATTGCAACCCCTGTTATTTTTTATTCTCCATTTGCTTGGTAATTCTTCTTCCATTCCTTTATTTTGAGTCTGTATGTGTCTTTGTATGTGAGATGGGTTTCCTGAATATAGCACACTGATGGGTCTTGACTTTTTATCCAATTTGCCAGTCTGTGTCTTCTGATTGGGGTGTTTAGGCCATTTACATTCAATGCTAATATTGTAATGTGTGAATTTGATCCTGCCATTTTGTTACTGGCTGGTTTTCTTTCCTGTTAGTTGATTCATTTTATTCATTGCATTTTTGGTCTTTGCCAACTGATTTGCTTTTGCAGTGACTGGTACTTGTTCCTTTCTGTGCTTAGTGTTTCTACAGGAGCTCTTGTAGGGCATGTCTGTTGGTGATGAAATCTCTCAGTAATTTCTTGTCCATAAAGGATTTTATTTCTCCTTAACTTATGAAGCTTAGTTTGGCTGGATATGAGATTCTGGTTTGAAGGTTCTTTTCTTTAAGGATGTTTAATGTTGGCCCCCACTCTCTTCTGGCTTGTAGGGTTTCTGCTGAGTGGTCCGCTGTGAGTCTGATGGGCTTCCCTCTGTGGGTGACCTGACCTTTCTCTCTGGCTGCCCTTAGCATTTTTACCTTCATTTCAACCCGGGTGAATCTGATGATTATGTGCCTTGGGGTTGCTCTTCTTGAGGAATATCTTTGTGGAGTTCTCTGTATTTCTTGAATTTGAATGTTGGACTGCCTTGCTAGGCTTGGGAAGTTCTCCTGGATAATATCCTGGAGTATGTTTTCCAGCTTGGATTCATTCTCCCCATCATATTCAGGTACACCAATCAAGTTTAGATTAGGTCTTTTCACATAATCCCATGTATCTTGGAAGCTTTGTTCATTTCTTTTCATTCTTTTTTCTCTTGTCTTGCCTTCTCTTTTTATTTCATTGAGTTGATCTTCAATCTCTGATATCCTTTCTTTTGCTTGATCGATTCAGCTATTAAAACTTGTGTTTGCTTCATGTAGTTCTCGTGCTGTGTTTTTCAACTCCATCAAGTTGTTTATGTTCTTCTCTAAGCTGGTTATTCTAGTTAGCATTTCGTCTAACATTTTTTCAAGGTTTTTGATTTCTTTGCATTGAGTTAGAACATGTTCCTTTAGCTCAGAAAAGTTTGTTATTATCCATCCACCTTCTGAAGCCTGTTTCTGTCAATTTGTCACACTCCTTCTTGGTCATGTTGTGTTCCCATGTTGTTGAGGAGTTGTGATCCCTTGAAGGAGACCGTGTTGAGGTCTTTGATGGTTTCGTCTTTTTACACTGTTTTTTTTTTTTTTCCCCATCTTTGTGGATTTACCTGGCTGTGGTGTCAGGGAACTGCTTGATAAAGTTGCTTGTCTGCCTGTGGAGGTGCTACTGGGTTTCTAGGGACTCCTTCAGGTTACTGGGGAAGCTGCCTGTGTCTTTTTTGTTTACATGGGGGGTTAGGTCTGCCTCTTCTGCTGACCCGGCGGCTCTGCTGCGTGGTCAAGAATGCAGTCCCATTCCTATGTAGGCTTCCTGTGTTTTCTGTTTCTCAGCAAACTGACACAAGAACAGAAAAGGAAATGCTGCATATTCTCACTCATAGGCGGGTGAGAAAAATGAGAACATATGGGCACAGGGAGGGGGTCTACTACACACTGGGGTCTATTGGGGGAAATGGGGGAGGGACAGCGGGGGGGGAGCTGGGGAGGGATAGCCTGGGGAGAAATGCCAAGCGTGGGTGAAGGGGAGGAAGGCAGCAAAACACACTGCCATGTGTGTACCTATGCAACTATCTTGCACGTTCTGCACATGTACCCCAAAACCTAAAATGCAATAAAAATAAAAAAACACGTAGCCCAGTCACACCCCTCTAATGGTGGGTTGTGCCCTTCCTCCACTGGGTTGGATTATTCAGTGTTCAGCTCAGACTGTGGCATTGGCTCTGCAACCTACTAGAGTCAGAGCTTCAGCCCCCTGGGGTTTGTGGGGGAGGGTAGGAACCCACCCAGTCACACCTGGCTGTCTCCCCCTTTCAGCTTCCTCTCTCTCTGGTCATGGGGTAGGGACCTGCCCAGCTGCTCCCGCTTACAGCTCCCCATCTCTCCAGGTGGGGGGAGGGGGCGATAGCTCAGTCCACAGGCTCTCCTGGCCGCCTTTTGGGCTTATGCCTCTGTTTAGGTCAGTGTGCCAATCCGGGACACCATCCTGGATTATTATTCAACTCCGCATTTGTAATTCCCAGCGCTTGACTGGCAAAGATCTCCTGTTCTGTGTAGTGCTGAGGCTTTGGGGGAAGTGCTGTATCTGGACCAGAGTGCCAGAGGGGGAGCCTCCGACTTGCCCTCCCCACCTCAGTCTGCCCTGCATGGGTTTTGCTCATTGTGGGACCAGACCTGCTGAAATGCACCTGGTACCTCGGTTGGAGCTAGGAGATCTCTGGATTTCTGTCTCTTGCTGGGTGTTATGTGCTGGAGTTGTGTCTATTCAGCCGTCTTGGAGAGTATCACTTCTGTAAATTTTAAGACCTTTACCAGTTCTGTAAATTTTGAGACTTTATTTTGGACCTCAAAAGTCAAGACTTAGATCAGTTGTTTTCTGTGCCATTTTTAAGTGCTCTTTTAAGCTACTGATTGCTCCTGACAAAATAGAAATGCAAGAAAAACAATCTTGATTAATATCACATACATTTTTCCTACAAATGCTTCCTAGTTATAAGAATCAGATTATCTGAATTACAAACATAATACCAGATAAGATAAAATACTAGGTGATTTGTGCAATCCAGAAGTTTCCATATTTGGAACATATGATAGTAGATAGACGTATATTAATGATTAGAAGTTCTGCGTGATGTGCAAATATTGGAAGACTGTGACTTTAAAGGTATGATAAATGATTAACTGTTGACTGGCCTTGTAATTAGGAATTTCTGAAGTTAATAAATTGAAAAAGGCCATTTCATGTACAGTAAACTGTACAGTGAAAGAAGCCATGTGGATTTAAAGCACCTGTAAATGTGTGTGAGTGAGAGAGAAAGGGATGGAGACAGAGGAACTTTAGAGAGTGATCAATTAATGAGATTAGAGTGGTAAACAAAAGTAAGACATTTGGAGAGACTTATTCATTATACTAGACATATAAGGAGTGCCTAAAGAGGTTTTAACTCTAATCATATTTGTTAGGCAATGTTATGGAGGTGAGCTACCTTGGAGATGAGGAGTTTCCATCTTGCAGAAGATAATTAAATCCAGGCAAGAATGAGGGCCGCTTCATGAGCATTTAGAATAGAACAGACTGGATTTGGTTACTAACTGGTAGTGGGAGCTGAAGGAGAGGAGGGAATCTCAGGTGACTTCTAGGGTTCTCACTAAGGTGACTTGGTGACATCATTTATTTAGCAAATACTTATACATTAAGTGAGTTTTACACTATTTTTCAGGCTCTGTGATAGGTTCTGAGCACACACAGGTAATTGATAGTTTAGTGTAAGAGACAGGCAAGTGAAGATCCAATTACATTACAGTTGAGAAGTGGTGCCATATCATTCTGATCAAGAATACGGAGAGAAAGAGAGCAGAGATGGCAAGTGAGGGGAAAAATGCACTCAACTCTAGACATAAAAACATTCAAAGAACGTTAGGACAAGTGGGAATCAGGCCTTATACTGAGAGGCAGTGATGGCTGGAGGAACAGGAATCAGCCTTAGGATCAGAAAAACTTGGGCTTGAATTGCTGCCTGGCTCCATCACTTATTAGATTTGTAACTTTGCTACTCTGGACAAGAGATGCTAGCAAGCAAGAGATGCTCTGATGATTTCTGATTGTTTTCTTGTTATCTCAATGATTATTCATTTCACTGTTATCTGAGGAGTTTCCCTGTCTTTGTGTGATGACAGTAATCTCTTTTAAAATTATATCTTTATGATTTTTTTCTTAAAATGTACATGTTAGTACTGCTTGAATATTGCATAGAAATAATTTTTGAACTGGCATATCTTTAAGATGATGACTGCAACCATCTTCATGATGATACCATTCGAATGATGATAATAGCTATTTCAAGATTTATCAAGAAGGTCAGTATTAGCTATTCAAGTATCCCCTCAAAGTCAGAGGCTACACTCTGTGCATGTGATTGAAAAAACCAGGTGAGATTAAAGTAAAAATCTCATTTGATTTATGGAAAAGGGTGACTTTTGGAGTCAGAAAGTTTACTTTTAGTCTCAGCTTGTTTTCTTAGTTCTTTGTACAAGTTTTTAATCTCCCGAATCTGTTTTCTCACAATTAAAAAATGTAGTTAATAGTAACTTTTTTACACATTTATTGCGAGACTTAAATGGGATAAGAAAAGCAAAATGACTATTCACAGTGCCTGGTACCTATTAGCTTCCAAGCTTTTTCCTGTACATGAAACCTCAGAATCTTATTTTTCTTCTCTCTCACCTTTCAAAGAATAAGCATGTATAACACTTTTCTCCAAACTTTTAAGCTAATAATAGCATTAATTTGTGGCAACTCTAGATAGAAACTGCCAAACTGAGGCATAAAAAGCTATGCTAGCACATGCACTCTAATTTTAGATTGAGTTGCTTGAGATGAAACTTGCATATGAATCACCAAGGGGCCAGGGTGCTATCAGACAGTGTTACAGCATAAAACAGACTATATTTATCTTAGCTCTTTTATTATTCTTCTCACCATAAGAGGCCTGTGAGAACTCAGTTACAAGTGCTGCCAGGGAAACACATCAGGTGTCTAATAATATAGCAAAATGCATTATTAATTAGAAACAGCGAGATGAGCTGTAATCCTGTCAGGCAGTCAAATTACCAAGTAGATTTTCCCACCTCTTTCTTTACACGATTCCTTTTAAAGTATAAATTTCAAACTAAGTATGTTTCTAGATTTGACATATTCCTTGCTTGTGTTGAAAAGTTTCCTTTCCTTATTAAGAATGAAAGTTCTCTAATGAAGGATGTTTACTGTTATAAATGTTGCTTATTTACTATCATAACACTCTCTGCATTGTTCTTATTTGTTCATTTATCTCTCCTCTTTTCCAATGTCTAAGCACATTGAGGGTTTGAACCATATTTTATTTGCCTACTGCATATAGCATGCAACTAGCTTAATACATCCTATCTATTAAGTATTTAATGAAACGTTAAGGAATCAATGAATAAGTTTGAGCTTGATAAATTGATACACACTGGATCTGTGAATATTGTTTAACATCTAAGGCTAATACTCCTTTTAGTCTACTTTACTACATATTCCATTTTGTTTTCTCTTGTATTCCAACTATTGCTTTCATCCATTTTGGTTCTTACAAGACATTACTTTTGAAAATGTGTTCTCTTTTAGTAACTGTCCTTTTAGGAGTTATCTACTGTGGTCTGGGCATGCACATCTATCAGCTTGCTGAATTCATGCAGCACCCCTGTGGGGCAGGTTCTGTTTTCACCCTGTTATCAGATTTTTGTTTGTGTGCTTGAATCTTGCCACTCAGCCACAGGCCCATATAAATCAAAGTTCCTACTTGTTGGGTTTCATTACTCTTCTCCCCTATACAGGGATAAGAATGCCTTCCTATGAGGACTGTTTGGAGACTCAAGTTAAATAATGTGTGCCAGTATTCTTCATGAACTATGAGGACTTCATTGCTTTGAGGAGGCACTCTGTCCATAAACTGCTAAAATTTGAGAATGACTCTGGGCAAGTCCTTTTTATAAACACATTTGTTTATACTTAGATAAATTACGTAAGCCCAAAGTGGCTAGTTCTTCATTTTAAGCAAGATCATAGGACAAGGCAATGTGGTAGGTGCCAGATACTGGATAGTGTCTTCAGAAATTTGCCAATTTCTATCCAGTAGGCTACTGCCTCTGTGGCTGGCAGATAAAAACCACATCAGATGAGTAAGATGCTGCTTGTTAAAATTAAATAAAATGAGCTCATGATTTTCTAGTTTATTTTCTCTAAATTCTTTGGCCATATATTCCAGATCCTTTCAGTACTTTTCTTTCACTGTTGGTGTTTCTAATGATATTTTTTGCTGTTGCTCACATCTGTTCCTTCTCAAACTGAAGGTGGAGAAGCCAGTTGGCACTGCATGTCCATGGTCCTGACCCTGGATCTTCTGCTTAGTTTTTATCCAGGACATCAGTGACATGCTGGGATACTACATGGTTTGGACCATGGCCTTCAACCTCTTGATAGGTGGTGGTTTGGCTCCTTTACCTTTGCCTCTTCTCTCTTTAATAAATATGTAATTGAGTACCCAATATGTGCTTTTCACGTATTTGCTAATTAAAGAGAAAGTGTTCTATTTGAGTACTGAAACTTGGGCATCATCACATCAGGTTCCAGGTAATTCTTCTAAGACCTAAGCATCATTGATGTTTTAAAGTAAGTTGTGTAAGTTTATTAGCAGCAGAAACTAGAGATAGGTATAAGAGCAAACATCCATATTAAATCAGTTTGTATAGGTGATGGCATTTTAAATTTGAACATATAGTTATTTATATTAGATCATTGTACATTTATCTTCCATTTACTGTGTTTGTGGAAGGCAGTACTTATAATAGTTAAGGTATTGGAATTATGCAATCTTTGGTTCTAGCCAAAGATCATTAAAGAAGCTATTTATTCAAGTCTTTTGCCCATTTGGAAATCAGGCTATTAGGTTATATTTGCTATTCAGTTATAGGATACACACACACACACACACACACACACACACACACACACACACATATAAAATCAATCCCTTATGAGATGTATGGTTTGTAAATATTTTCTATAATTCTCTAGGTTAGCTTTTAACTATTTTCCTTGCTTTGCAGAGATTGGTTGTTTTTTTTTTAGTTGAATTGTAAATATTATTAGAAGCTTACAATGAGAATTTAAGAGTCATTAACATGTTATGTTTTCTCCTAAGATTGGATCATTTGAGTTTCCACTTTCTGTTGTGTACAGTTTCCTGATAAGATCTTGTCTATTTTGGCTTTTGCTGCCTGTGCTTTTGGTGTCATATCCATAAAATAATTGTCAGGATCAATATCATGAAGCTTTTTCCCTGCATTTTCTTCTTGGGGTTTTACAGTTTTAAGCCTTACATTTAAGTCTCTAATCTATTTTGAGTTGATTTTTTCATTGGTATAAGATTAGGGTCCAATTTCATTATTTTGCATGTGAATATTCAGCTTTCCCATCATCACCATTTGTTGAAGGGGTCATTCTTGCTCCATTGTGTGTCCTTGGCACCTTTGTCAGAGATCAGTTGACCGTATATACATTGATTTCTTTCTGGGCTCTGTATTCTGTTCCATTGTTCTAGATGTATGTCTTAATTTCAGTATGATACTCTGAAGAAGACATGCAACAGGTGTATGGAAAGATGTTCAATGTTATCAATCATCAAGGAAATACAAACCAAAACCACAATAAAATCACCTTACACCTGCCAGGATGGCTAATATATATATAAACAATACAGGTGTTGTTGGGGATGTGAATAAATGAGAACCCTTGTATGTGTATCCTGTTGGTGGGAGTGCTTAAATGTGTATACTGT
Source organism: Saguinus oedipus (assembly GCA_031835075.1). Taxonomy (NCBI): domain Eukaryota; kingdom Metazoa; phylum Chordata; class Mammalia; order Primates; family Cebidae; genus Saguinus; species Saguinus oedipus. The sequence goes on from CM063190.1 coordinate 19,330,922, forward strand.
TGGTTGGAACACTTGTACCTGTATACTGTTGGTCCTGCTGATATGAAAAAGAGTATGAAAGTTCCTTAAAAATTAAAAACAGAGCTATCATATGATTCAGCAACCTTACTTCTGGGCATTTATCCAAAAGAATTTAAATTAGGATCTCAAAGAGACAATAGCACTCCCACATCTTTGCAGCATTATTTACAAGAGCTAACGTGGAAACAACCTAAATGTTTATGTGGATAAATGGATTAAAGAAATGTGTTGTACACATACCATGGAATATTATTCATCCTTAATAAAAAAGAAAGTAGATGGGTGTGGCTCATGTCTATCATCCCAGCACTTTGGGAGGCTGAGGCGGGTGGTTCACTTGAGCTCAAGAGTTTGAGGCTGGGTGACATGGTGAAACCCCATCTCTACGAAAAGTACAAAAATTATCTGGGCATGGTGGTGCCTGCCTGTAGTTCCAGCTACTTGGGAGGCTGAGGTGGGTGCGAGGATCACTTGAGCCAGTGAAGTTGAGGCTGCAGTGAGCCGAGATTGCACCACTTCAATCTAGCCAGGGTGACAGAGTGAGTGTCTGGCTCAAAAAAAAAAAAAAAAAAAATGAAGAAAGAAGGAAGAAGAAAGAAGACCTGTAATATTTGACAACATGAATGGATGAATCTCAAGGACATTATGCTAAGTGAAATAAGCCAGTCACAGAAGAAGAAGAAATACTGCATGACTCTACTTATCTGCTGTATCTAAAATGGTCAAACCTGTAGAAGCAAAGAATAGCAGAGTGGTTTCCAAAGGCTGTGGGGAGAGGGAAATGGGGAATAGCTAATTAATAGGTATAAAATTGCAGTTATGCAAAAAGAATAATTTCTAAAGATCTATTATACTACATCATACCTATGGTTAACAATACTGTATTGTACATGTAAAAAATCTGTTAAGAGAGTAGTGCTCATGTTAAGTTACACACACACACACACACACACACACACACACACTCTAGTTAATTTCTCAAAGCATCAGATTCCTCCTTCTTGATCAGAGCTGTCAAGAGAAGAGGAGGATATGAACTACATAGAGAGGGCTCCTCTGACTTCTTTCTCCAGTGTGTCCTCACTTATACCTGTCACTGTCTACTTTTTTATTTTATTTTCGTTCTTTATAGCACTTATCATAATTGATGTGATTTTCTTTAGTTGAGTACCCCTTCTGTTATTGCAATTGACACTCCAAGAGGGCAAACATGTGCTTTGCTTGGCTTGTTGGTGAATCCCATCTCTGATAACCATGTTGTCATGCAGTAGATGCTCAATAACTATGTTGAATGAATGAATGAAACTTTGGATCAACGTTGATGAATACTTAGCTCAATACCTTCTACATAGTAAAATGTCATAAGTGATCATTATGGTTACTGTAAATATCATGAGGAGTTTACAGTGAGAATTGAAGATTCATTAATCGATCATATTCTTTCCTAAGCTTTGATTGAGTCCTTTGGATTTCCACTTTCTGTTTTGCACAGTCTCCCTGTAAAATCTCATCTGGTTGGTGCCCTGGTCATGCCAACAGTTCCCAGATCTGCATTTCTGGTCTCTACCTTCTCTCTGGAGTCCCACTTATCGCATTGTGGCACCTCACACTCAACATGCCCACTGAATCCTGATCATCACTTTGAGCTCCTTTGCTCAGTTAATGACACCTGTTCTTACCCTGCTGCTTAAACTGCAAACTTTGGATCAACCTTGATCTCTCCCTCCTTGATGAACTCATAATTTATCTTTCAGAAATGTTTGTCTTTTCCTCATTTTTCTAGCTCAGACTAGCATTGTCTCTCATTTGGGCTTTGGTGATAACTCATAATACAGCTAAATTAAATTTAACACAGAATCAGGACTCTATATGTACTTTTTATATAAAGAAGCCTATGAGGTAAGTGTAATTAATGCTATTTTTATATATAATTTTACTGATGAAGAAAAAACAAGGTTCAGTGAGATTAAGCAGTAAATTCTCATAGCTGCTAAGTGTTAAAACCAGGCTTTGAACTTAGGTCTATTTGATTTCAAAGCCTCTACCTTCTTCTAAATCTTTCTAATTGCTACAAGATTCTCCCTTCTCCAGCTCTTGTTCCAATTCACACTGCTTTCCCCTTTCCTCTGAGTAATGTCTTAATTATTCTTCAACATTCATCTCAAACATCACCTCTTCTCTTTCCAAATTCCACTGGGTAGAGAGGTAGATGCTTCTGCTGGGATTCCACAGCAGTCTATGCAGGTCTACCTTGACTACTGTTATTTTGTATTTTAATTATCAGCTTACATGCCCTTGAGAGTAGAAACACCACCTAATTAATGTTTGTGTGTACAGTATCTATACTCAGTAGGAGCTGGGTAGATTCTTATAAGGAATGCTTTTATTTTTATTTTTATTTTTTTTTAAATTTTTATTGCATTATAGGTTTTGGGGTACATGTGCAGAACGTGGAAGATAGTTGCATAGGTACACACATGGCAGTGTGTTTTGCTGCCTTCCTCCCCTTCACCCACACTTGGCACTCATCTCCAGGCTATCCCTCCCCAGCCCCCCCCGCTGTCCCTCCCCCATTCCCCCCAATAGACCCCAGTGTGTAGTAGACCCCCTCCCTGTGTCCATGTGTTCTCATTTTTCTCACCCGCCTATGAGTGAGAATATGCAGTATTTCTTTTTCTGTTCTTGTGTCAGTTTGCTGAGAATGATGTTCTCCAGATTCATCCATGTCCTTACAAAGGACACAAACTCATCATTTTTGATTGCTGCATAATATTCCATGGTGTATATGTGCCACATTTTCCCAGTCCAGTCTATCATCGTTGGGCATTTGGGTTGGTTCCAGGTCTTTGCTATTGTAAACAGTGCTGCAATGAACATTCGTGTGCATGTGTCCTTATAGTAGAACAATTTTATAAATACTGCTTCTTGAGGAATTTAATACTTGGTCTTCCATTTTTATAGAAATGTTTTTTTTTTTTTTTTTTTTTAAGATTTGGTATAAACTTTATTCAGCCTTAATAAAAAAGCTTCAGAAAAGGAAAGAAATATGAAACATGATCATTTATATATTCAGATATATTGTAAATACTCAAATTGAATGGCTAACTTTCTAGCAATTCATCATGCCTAAGTATAATACATCTTTGTATGTAATATCATCAAACACTGCAAATAGAAATAATAAATGTGTTGTCTTTCATGATCACTTCAAAACTTATGTGAATGTAAACATACTTTTAGTAGAAATTCACTTTTAATATAATTCATAATTAATGCATTTAATAATTCACTTGTTTCTTCATTTTTTGAAGTCACATTCTGGGTCTGTTCTTAGCTTTGTGAATCTGTTTAGAGTGAGACATGATAGTGCAGTACTTAAATATATTAACCATTGCAGAGCTACATAGGGAGATACTTCGATAAGTATCTTCAAAATGAATCTTGAAATGTTTTTTTTATACTGTAATTTATAATTCTCAATTTAGAACACCTGATTTTTAAACAAAGCCTCGTTTTGGTTTTCCATAGGCAGCATAGGGAGATTTTTATAAGCAGCCCCTTTCGATTTGTTCCCCAAGTCCTAGTCAGTATCTGATAACCTCTAGTTTCTCTGCTATCTTTGTTCACTGAGCCTTGATATTTTCCTGTGCTCTCTATGTTTCTGCAATCTATTTTTCCAGGTTTTGCTTTCTGCTAGGCAATGGCTAAAGTATTAGCACTAGTGTTTCACTTCTTATGGTGTGGATTTTGATGTAAGTTTTCACCTATGACAAGTGGTGAAAACTACAGCCCTACATATGTTGAAGATATTTTTGGGCATTGGGGTCTTACTATTTTCTTCAAATTACAACCTTTTATGTCTTTGAAGAAAGCTTTATATATCTCCTTTTCATAGTAATTCTTCCAAAAAATTCATAAAAAGTTTCTTGCAATTGATGAAATCATGGTATGGCTGATGAATTATAAATAGGGAAGTATTTATATCTGCCAAGATGCTTGAATTCTGAATTGTACAAATCTCCATGACTATCCTTTTTTTTTGGAGAAGATAAGTTATTTGTATGCAGGGATAATGAAGGCTTATCTTGTACATTTCCAGAGTCTGGAAGTATATATCAAAAAATTTTAAAAATCATAAATATATTCAGCTTCTCATCTTGGAAGTCAAAGAATATGATTTTAGCTTAAAAATATTGAAGTACTAAGGATAAAACAAATATGTCAAAATGCATTAATATGAATGTAGGCTTGTAGCCATTTGGTAACTATCATTTAAAATTGTTTTAATGAAATAAATATATATTTTTTTTGAGACAGAGTTTTGCTCTTGTGGCCTAGGCTGGAGAGCAATGGCGTGATCTCGGCTCACTGCAACCTCCGCCTCCTGGGTTTAAGTGATTCTCCTGCCTTAGCCTCCCAAAGTAGCTAGGATTACAGGTACCCACCACAACACCCAGCTTTTTTTTTTGTTATTTTTAGTTGAGACAGGGTTTCATCATGTTGGCTAGGGTGGTCTTGAACTCCTGACCTTAGGTGATTCACCTGCTTTGGCCTCCCAAAGTGCTGGGATGTGAACAACCATCGGCCTGCCAAATTAAAATATTTAATAGCTTTTAAAAATCTCCTGAGAAAAATTAGCAATATTTAGAATATTATTAAGTTAAAATAATCTGAAACTATTTTAACTATTAGTAAAATAAAACACATACTTCCATACATTATTCTTTGACAGATAGCACTTAAGTGCAGATACAATACTTCACAAGAACTCTTATAATTAGGGGTAAATGCAAAATATAATAAATAGATTATTATTTACCTCCTCATGAAAACTTTAATTTTTGGAGAACTTACTCTTCAAAATGAATCCAAGTTACAGAAAAGAAAACGATGAACACATTTATAATGCAATATAACAAAACATGCATAGCATGTGGCTTACACAATCACCTCATCTAACTTTATTTTATAGATGAGGAAACTGAAGCCTACTGGTCCTAAAGGTAAAAGAACATCAGGTAAATGAACAGAGGCTAATCCAATTGCTTTGTACCTCAATCCAAAGCTTTTCGTTTCATGACCCCAAATGGCATCTTTGCCCACCACATGATGTGGAGGTGCTGAGAGAGCAGGGCAGAAAGACTGTATTTAGGAGGTAAAATCAGAATATTAAGCAAAACTGAAAACTCTAGATTTACTCTGTTTTGGAGTGCAAATATCTATCTATTCAAGGGGAAAAATAAGTAGTAAAGAATGCTAAATTATTTTGATATCATTTACTAGTTATGTCTGTATTAGGCTGATTTAGTATAATTTGAATGAGAAAGACCCAAGGTGCTCTGAAAGTGCTTGAAGCATGTATATTGTGGCCATGCATGCCATTTTCATGCTGCTGATAAGTACATATCTGAGACTGGGCAATTTACAAAAGAAATAGGTTTATTGGACTTACTGTTCCATGTGGCTGGGGAGGCCTTACAATCATGGTGGAAGGTGGAAGGTGAAAGGCACGTCTCACATGGTGGCAGCAAGAGAGAGAAAGAGAGCCAAGTGAAACAGGTTTTCCCTTATCAAACCATCAGATCTTGTGACACTTATTCACTACCAGGAGAAGAGTACAGGGAAAACCGCCTCCATGATTCAATTATCTCCCACCGGGTCCCTCCCAGGACACATGAGCATTATGGAAGTACAATTCAAGATGAGGTTTGGGCAGGGGCACAGAGCCAAACCATATATGTAACATTTCCTACTTGCCCACATATTTATGAGTGAGTGTGTGTGTGTGTGTGTGTGTGTGTGTGTGTATACATATACATACTCATTCACTGATAGAGTGAGATAGGATAATTTGAAATATGGAATTTTTTTTTTTCTGGCTGTTAGTGAGTAGATATCATCAACTTTAGATATCTAAGACTTCAACCTGTATTTTTATACTGGTATTTTTAAGATTAAAATAAAACCGAGTGGCTTAGATAAAATTGGACTTCTGTGGTAACACCTTCCATGACTAACAACAGTTCACTGTAATCAATTATATACTTTTTAATGAAAATATTCTCTTGTACAGCTAATTCTCTTTCTTGAAAATGAATCCCCCAATATTTATTGTGTGGAATATCACAAGATCAAGAATAATGGTAGTTTACTTTCAATATGGACAACATGCCTATAATAATCCTTTTGCTTCTTAGTAGGAATTCTAGTTAATATTCTTTTTCATATCATATAGATTTATAAGCATTTCAAATTAGTAATGACATTTCAGTTGAATTTGAGACCCAGGAAACATTTTTCATAGTAGAACTAAATATCTTAAACAAAAATTTTCTACATTTAATTATTTGGAAAAATAATTTTAAATATTTTAGGTATTCTTTTTTATGAAAGGTATAGAATATTTATCCATTTGTATAGAACATTTATCCTGTGCTATATTTTGAATAAAGTGAAACAGATGTCAGTGTTTTTCCTCTAAAAATATTCTGACAAATGCTAAGAATCTGCTACGATAGTGCTGTGAAAATCAGTCTTTTTGCAATTGATGGAAGTATTAAATGGAAGTAACTGAACATTTAGAAGCTCAGCTTTAAGAAATTATTTTGAAAAAAAAATTTGATAAGCACATTTATTCACATACTAATTCAACTCAATTTCCTGACTTTGGAAAAGAGGACCAAGAACTCTTGGTTAGAAAAGGAATTACAAGTTGTTAAAAAAAAATCAAGAGAAAATTGAATATATTTGTTCATAATGAAAACAACCAATATTATCACTGTTTAAAGCCTGCTCTCCCTTCAACCAGCCAATCATACTGACTAACTTATACATTGTCCTGTTCCTGTTTAGCTTGCATTGTTGCACTCTCTCATATCAACAGTATTTAGTAGAACTGATCTTTGTTTGTGCAGTCTATGCATTGGATAGAAGATTTGCTCAGTTGTTAAAAATCAGTCTGTAATAATCTATTTTTTAAATATGTGTTTCCTGAAATTTTATATGTTTTGCAAAATCCAGGAATTGTATTTTAAAAGTTGGCATTACTACATTACAGAGTAAAGGAGATGTACCACCAGGTTTATTCATTTCTCATTGGTGATGAACTGACTCATTTATTTACTCATTCACTCACTCATTTATCTATTTTTTTGAGTGTGATATGTTCCATGTCCTCTACCTAGCAGTGAGGATATAATGTAAAATAAGATATGGCTCTAGTCTTAAGAAACGTGTATTCTTCTGTTACCCTTTGGCCTCCACAGCAATGAACAGTATTACTCAGTGCTCCAAGAATCTTAATGATATCCTGTTTTCTCCCACCTAGTGTAAATCATACACTTTCTAATACTTTATACATATTATTGCCAAAGTTTAAATACAGTGAAGTTTAAATACCATAAAGAATATTAATATTTTATTCTCACAAAACTTCTACGTCTTATAATGATAGCATAGTCTGTGAAGGCTTCTTTCAACAGTTTTATTGATATATCATTGATATGTAAAAATAGTATATATTTAAGATGTAAAAGTTGATGTTTATATATATGTGTATATATATACACATAGACATATACACACACATACACACACACACACTCACACATATATGGTGACATGACCATCGCGATCCACTTAACATATCACTCCACATAGTTACCATTTGTGTGTGTGCATGTGTGTGTTAAGAAGATTTAAAATCTGTTCTTGTAGCAAATTTCAAGTATACAATACAGTATTGTTGACTGTTGTCACCATGCTGTACATTAGATCTCCAGAACTTATTCATCCTGCATTACCAAAACTTTGTACCCCTTGACCAATGTATCTCCATTTCCCTGTCCGTCCAGCCCCTGGCAACTGCCATCCTACTTGGCTTCCATGAGTTTGACTATTTTAGATTCCACATATAATTCAGATCATGGTGTCTTTCTGTGTCTTGCTTACTTGGCTTAAAAAAATGTCTTCCAGCTCCATCCATATTGGCACAAATGGCAGAATTTCCTTCTTTTTAAGGCTGAATAATAATCCCTTGTGTATGTGTTTATGACTTTTTCTTTATCCATTCAACTGCTGAAGGACACGTAGTTTGTGTCTAGATCTTGGCTGTTAATAATGCAGCAGTGAACACAGGGGTATAGATTTTTTTGGATAAATGCAAGGAAGTGGGATTACTGGATCATATGGTAGTTTAATTTTTTGAGGAATGTCCATACTGGTCTCTACAATTTTTGAGGGCTTTTCTTGGAGCTAAAACACCAGCTTCAGCAGTGAATGTGTGGGAAGGGCTAGGTTAAGGGAGCAAGTGGGAGCTCCAGAGACTGTTCTTGATTTATAAACATCTGAACACATGATCTTAGAAGAGTGATTGTTGTGGCAAAGTTCTGCTTTGAATATATGTCATACTATTACATTTACAAAATCAGAGGCAAGGGAAGAGAATATCACAAAACAACCCTTCAGATATTGAACTAAGTAATTTTAAAGTACTTTTCAACGATTCACTAGGAAGAAATTTTTTTTAAAGTACTAAAGGTAGTCAGGATTTTGAAGCTGGAAAGGAAATAAGGTATTATCTATTTTAATCACCTCATTTTAAAGAAGAGAAAACTGAGAAGCAGGGAAAATAAGTAATTTGTGTAATATTCTATAGTTTACCTAGACCTAAAGAAATTTATATAGCTAATCTGAGAAATCCAGAACTGAAGCCCAATTTTCTTAACAATGAATTCGGTATTCTTTCCGTTGTGCCTAATTAAAGTGTATTTAAATTATATCAATGAAGCTTCTTTGTTTATTCGCTTATTTATTTATTTATTTATTGCAAGGTTTTGTTTGTTTGTTTGTTTCAGACCTGGAAGCAAGATAGTTTAGTGACTTAGGCCTTCTTAGCACCTATGCTATGATTGACTGTGAGTTACTCACATTGCCCATCTTTTTTTTTTTAAATTTTTATTGCATTATAGGTTTTGGGGTACATGTGCAGAACGTGCAAGATAGTTGCATAGGTACACACATGGCAGTGTGCTTTGCTGCCTTCCTCCCCTTCACCCACACTTGGCATTTCTCCCCAGGCTATCCCCCCCGCCCCCCCCCGCTGTCCCTCCCCCATTTCCCCCAACAGTCCCCAGTGTATAGTAGACTGCCTCTCTGTGTCCATGTGTTCTCATTTTTCTCACCCACCTATGAGTGAGTATATGCAGTATTTCTTTTTCTGTTCTTGTGTCAGTTTGCTGAGAATGATATTCTCCAGATTCATCCATGTCCTTACAAAGGACACAAACTCATCATTTTTGATTGCTGCATAATATTCCATGGTGTATATGTGCCACATTTTCCCAGTCCAGTCTATCATCGATGGGCATTTGGGTTGGTTCCAGGTCTTTGCTATTGTAAACAGTGCTGCAATGAACATTCGTGTGCATGTGTCCTTATAGTAGAACGATTTATAGTCTTTTGGATAGATACCCAGTAATGGGATTGCTGGGTCAAATGGAATTTCTATTTCTAGGTCCCTGAGGAATCGCCACACTGTCTTCCACAATGGTTGAACTAATTTACATTCCCACCAACAGTGTAAGAGTGTTCCTATTTCTCCACATCCTCTCCAGCATCTGCTGTCTCCAGATTTTTTAATGATCGCCATTCTAACTGGTGTGAGATGATATCTCAATGTGATTTTGATTTGCATCTCTCTAATGACCAATGATGATGAGCACTTTTTCATATGTTAGTTGGCCTCATGTATGTCTTCTTTTGTAAAGTTTCTGTTCATATCCCTTGCCCATTTTTGAATGGGCTTGTTTGGTTTTTTTCTGTAAATCTGTTTGAGTTCTTTGTAAATTCTGGATATCAGCCCTTTGTCAGATGTATAAACTGCAAAGATTTTTTCCCATTCTGATGGTTGCCGATTCACTCTAGTGACTGTTTCTTTTGCCGTGCAGAAGCTGTGGAGTTTGATTAGGTCCCATTTGTCTATTTTGGCTTTTGTTGCCAATGCTTTTGGTGTTTTGTTCATGAAGTCCTTGCCTACTCCTATGTCCTGAACGGTTTTGCCTAGATTTTCTTCTAGGGTTTTTATGGTGTCAGGTCTTACGTTTAAGTCTTTAATCCATCTGGAGTTAATTTTAGTGCAAGGTTTCAGAAAGGGGTCCAGTTTCTGCTTTCTGCACATGGCTAGCCAGTTTTCCCAATACCATTTATTAAATAGGGCATCTTTTCCCCATTTCCTGTTTTTGTCTGGTTTATCAAAGATAATATGGTTGTGGATATGTTGTGTCGCCTCCGATGCTTCTGTTCTGTTCCATTGGTCTATATCTCTGTTTTGGTACCAGTACCATGCTGTTTTGATTACTGTAGCCTTGTAGTATAGTTTGGAGTCTGGTAGCGTGATGCCTCCCGCTGTGTTCTTTTTGCTTAGAATTGACTTGGCTATGCGGGCTCTTTTTTGGTTCCATATGAAATTCATGGTGGTTTTTTCCAGTTCTGTGAAGAAATTCAATGGTAGTTTGATGGGGATAGCATTGAATGTGTAAATTACTTTGGGCAGTATAGCCATTTTCACAATATTGATTCTTTCTAACCACGAACATGGAATGTTTCTCCATCTGTTTGTGTCCTCTCTTATTTCATTGAGCAGTTGTTTGTAGTTTTCCTTAAAGAGGTCCCTTACATTCCTAGTGAGTTGTATTCCTAGGTATTTTATTTTCTTTGTAGCAATTGTGAATGGCAGTTCGTTCTTAATTTGGTTCTCTTTAAGTCTGTTATTGGTGTATAGGAATGCTTGTGATTTTTGCACATTGATTTTATATCCTGAGACTTTGCTGAAGTTGCTTATCAGTTGCAGGAGCTTTTCGGCTGAGGTGATGGGGTCTTCTAGGTATACTATCATGTTGTCTGCAAATAGAGACAATTTGGCTTCCACCTTTCCTATTTGAATACCCTTTATTTCTTTTTCTTGCCTGATTGCTCTGGCTAGAACTTCCAGTACTATGTTGAATAGAAGTGGTGAGAGAGGGCATCCTTGTCTAGTGCTGGATTTCAAAGGGAATGCTTCCAGTTTTTGCCCTTGCCCATCTTTTAAAAGTGGAAAGCGCTACAGAAAAACACCTGTGATTTTGTGAACTACAGAAGCATCTGACTGACCAAATTTACACTTCTTGGTACCAATAAAATGTAATGACTCATGGAATAAATAATTTAGTGGCAAACCAATTAGTGAATCACTAGAATTGCAGAGAAAACTTCGCTTCCCCACAAGGGCCAAATGAGTCTATTTTAAGCCACTTTTCAAAATCAAGAGAAAACATGCATATTTAAAAATGATTCCAATAGGGAAAAATCATTTTTGAATGTTTTCTTCCTTCAGGAATACAGGACTTGAAATGTCTGATTTGTTCCCTTTTAAGTATAAAATGGAACAGGTCAAATTTACACTCATAAATATGATGAGCTTCTGATTATGGATGTTGGATCTGGATTCTATTAATATTTTAAAGTGATAGGATGGTAATAGCCAATGAATGTGTTAAATTGTCTACACTTTCCAGGAAAACTATGGAAAATAAAAAAATGTATTTTCTCACTGTTATACCAATTAGGCCTTTTGAAATTTGTACTAGAAAATATGTTTGTTTTGCCTTTGAAAAAAATCATGTAAGTCTTCAGTTGATATTTGGCTTTATTGATTTCCAATACAACAATGAGTTCACATTGTAAGGAAAAAAATCTCAAAATATAGAAACCACATTTTATATCCTCATAGCAATGTAAATGTAAGCGCAAATGAAGAAATTCATATATTTTTTAAGAGCTTAGAATCATCAGGAATGTTATACATGTAGAAGATACATGTGATAAAGAAGTTTGGTTATGAACAAAATAGTAGAAAAATTTTATAGATAAAATGTCTCTCAAGAACATATCTTTTTGATATTTCTCATGGTATAATACAATTGATTGTATTGTGAATAGCATTTGTCTATAAATTCAAGTTATTAAGAGTACTCTATAGAAGATCTTCATGCTAGAAACACAATTCATATGACAAGTTTTAAAGAACTAATTCATATGACAGTGAATTTTATTAATAAAGGAAATATCCATTAATTGACTACTACAGTAAAAACTTCATAATGTTTGTGTAATGAAGAAGGATTCTCCTTTTCATTATATATTAATTGCACTCCATAGGTATGCTGTAAATTTTGTTATTCATGTTATACAAATTCTAGATTCCATTGCTTTTGGCATCTGTTTTAGGAACTGAAAGTCAACTTATAGTTTGATTTCTGTTCTATTTGTACTATGTTCCTGGTTTTGTGTTTTTCTAAATTAAAAGATTAAACCCACCACTTTCAATATACTGTTTTCTGTTTAAACTTTTGAGTTACAGTCAGGAACTGTTGTTGGACTGCATAGTTTTCAAAAGTTTTTGGTACATTTCTGACTTTAGAAATCTGGGATAGGAATCCCTTTCCATATGCATATAGACTATTTTTTGAGCTTCTTCAAAACATGTTTCAGTGGGTTCCTGAATATTCCTGATGATCGTCTCTCTTGTCGAACTGTCAATGTTAATCTGAAAAGTGAAATTACATGTACAGCATAAGTAAGCATTGTTGGAAAAAAGGCATGTATAATAGACTTAATTTATTTCCTGCTCTCCTTTTCAGTGTAATAGGGTAATTTTCTCTATGGTTTTATTGGCATCTAGGAAGATATATAAAAAAATAAGCATTGTGCTTTTTAAAAGTATATATCTACTTCCACATCCAAGAGGAACAAAAAATAAAATTATAAGCCTCAAGACGAGGGAAGTCTCTGAAACCATGACTTGTTCCGGAGGATGTAAGTGGTTTTTTAGTAGCAGTCTACAAACCAGGAAGTTTATAAGACAAACGTCTCATTTTAAAAAAAGAGAAGTTGCTACTATTTTAAAATTTATCTTCCTTTAATAGTCACAAATGTTGATTTAACTGAATATGCTATGAAATGGGAAGAAAATGAAGAGAATTGGATAAATACAGGAGAGAAGTGGCTATTTCAATAAACCAAGTATTTTCCAGACAAGAGTTTTGGGGAATGTGTCAATAACATGGGCTTGCCCTGCACGATAGAAATCTTATACACTGTCCTCTCTGTTCCCTTACAGGACTTTTTAGTTCTCATTGCCCAACAACACAGGATTTCCACATATCTTTTCACGGTATGTACAGTTCCTGCTGGCAAGGCCAATGCTTTTGCCATAGACTCCTTTTTTCTTTTAAGTTTCCTAGAAAATAAGATAACTTAATGGGGAAAAGCTTTGAACCAATAGATCTAATTTTGAATCTTAACTTTACCACTTAACGGCTGTGCAACACTGGACAAGTTCTCAGAGTCTCAGGTTTGTTATCTGTGAAATAAGGTCAGTGATATTGAATTTATGGCATTTTAGGAGATACTGGTTGTAAAGTGCCTGGCACTTATGGATGCTTGACAGATATTAGTGCCCTTGCAGGCATGAACTGATTTCCATTCCTGTCATTGTCAGGTAGTTACCTCTCTAGGAGACTGTGGCTGGATGTAAATCTTATAAAGCTTCTTTGCCATAGAAACTCTGCTCCACCGTGAGGCAATTTTCTTATAGGTTTCACATGCCATCCAGAATTTAATATTCTCATCACTGTGCTCCATTTTTAAATATGCTGCATAGATGGCTGGACCATCTAAAAGTGGAGGAGAAATCAGTTTATTTTCATGGGTCAAACTCACCAAAAAATCTAAGCAATGAACTTAGGATTTCTGATTAAAAACTCACAAATTATTTAACAAGTGAATATTTTACATCTATCTCTATGTATCAATTTTCATGTCTGTCACACACTTAGAGCTAACATTTGAAGCATGTTTTGACAATGCCGATCACTGGTGAGGTCATCCCTTTATTATGAGTCACTCAGAGCAAAATGCCCACCAGTGTAGATGGGTCTTGGACAGATAGGACAGGAGACATTAGAAGAACCTAGGAAAAGGACTTTAAGCTGCTTAGGGGGACAGGGCTCTCATCATGAAGCTAACATGAAAAATCTAAGATCTCATACAGAATGGTAGGGTAAGAGCAGGGCTTCAAATATAAACTTCTTGGTCAAGGTTGGGAGAAAAATATCCAAGCCATGTTAGAGTGATACTCTAATCAGTTTGTACACCCTGGAGTGTTTCTCAATGTCCAATCAGAGCAGAACACAGATGAAAAATTTAACTTCATATTCATGGTTTGTGTTTCAAGCCAGATATGAGGGAGCAGGCAAGGAATAAAAATTCAAACGGGATGCTAGAAACTATCTCAGAATCTAGTACAGGATAGGGATTATGTGCAGCGTAACCATCAAATGGCACTTGATGCCAGAAGTTCTTATCTCCATTTCTGAACTGAAACGGCCTTTCTGAAGCACCTAAATAAAGATAAACATAGGAGGAGCTTTTCCAATTGAGACACTACTTTATATCTGAAGAAGAGGATTAGGGGAGCTCTCACAAATTCAGCATATTAATTGGAATCTTTGGGAGGACCAAGTATTCTCAAGATTAAAGATATTAAATTTTGGGGGGACTAGAAACTCTCCTGGTATATCTGGGGAATTGAATTGCTATATGAGAAAACAATAACATAATTTTCAATTGATGTTACTAGAAATGTTTTTGTAGGCACACTGAGTAATGACCACTTAGAGATTGTTAGCATAGGATATTTTGTTTACCAGAAGCTGTGCATAATTTAGTACAACTTGATGAATTTGGAGATAAGTATACACTCAAGAAACCATCACCACAATCAATGCCATAAATATATCTATAACCTCCAAAAGCATAGGATTTTTATTAACAGTATCTTGGTCAGTATCATTTACTGTTTTGAGAAATAATAGCCAGATGGAATGGAATGATGAGTAAGATCATATTTTCCTGGATCTTCATCTAAGAGATCATATCACGTTTTCTAGCACTAGAAAGCCAGGCTCCTTCATAGCTTGGCTTTGTTAGCAGTGATAAAGGAACAAAGATAACAAAGTATTTTGTCTTCAAGAAGAAGAATGCAAATAGAAGTAGATCTCTTCTCAGGAGGCATTGGAGTTGGGGAAAGCTGAATATGAATACTGCATCCTAGAAATACTCAAAATTGGAGTATGGCATTATTATCATGTGAGCAAATGCAGCCTTCAGGACATTGTGTGGGAGATGGTTTAACAAGGACATAACATGAGATGAGTTAAGAGGACAGATGAGGTGGAGGCATTATATAAACATAACATAGAAAATGATATAGATGGCCGGGTGCGGTGGCTCAAGCCTGTAATCGCAGCACTTTGGGAGGCCGAGGCGGGTGGATCACGAGGTCAAGAGATCGAGATCATCCCGGTCAACAAGGTGAAACCCCATCTCTACTGAAAATACAAAAAATGAGCTGGGCATGGTGGCACGTGCCTGTAATCCCACCCTCAGGAGGCTGAGGCAGGAGAATTGCCTGAATCCAGGAGGCGGAGGTTGTGGTGAGCTGAGATCGCGCCATTGCACTCCAGCCTGGGTAACAAGAGCGAGACTCCGTCTCAAAAAAAAAAAAGAAAATGGTATAGATTAGATATTCCTATCCAACATGAGGGAGATATATTTTGGATTTCAAACAATAAGTTTATTTTCACACTGAAGTGACTCTAAGTTGTATGTTATCTCACATAGGCACAGAAAGGAAAGGTGGGAATAGAGAACACTGATGCAGGAATTGGTACTCCTGTTAGAGAGATAGCTGAATCGTGGACAAACCAAAAAACAAACAAATGAACAAATAAGTCAGAACAAAAGGCTGTTTGTGGCTTAACAAGTAAAGTTGGAAGCCAATATTTAAATAGTTTGTATGTAGCTATGGAACAGAAAATATGAGATGCCAGATAAAAATCTATGGATCATGGAATGACAGTAAGTCACACAGTCTACTTGGATGGGTTGAGTGGGTGAGTAGGTAGGGGCAGGAAAATGATATGGAGACCAATATTAGATTGCAAGCTAGTATTCTGAATTTGTGTTTATATTTATGTTTAGCCTAATTGTACAGTAAAATGTGTATAGATTATCATTTTAGAACCAACCGTATCTGTATCTGGTTTCTTTAATTTCCTTCCTGATAGATTGGAAGCAGTATCGTTGCTTCTTTTTGGCTGGCCAAATGGTTCTACAGTTCTTGACATATCAAAGTCTTTTGCTAATGAAGCCATATATGCATTGCTTTGTTTGTCTGTCTGTCTGTCCGTCTGTCTGTCTATCTATCTTTTTTTCTGTCTTCACAATCTATTTTCTTTATCTATCTCTCCACACATAAATACACAGATTATAAATTCAAAGTTGTAGTATTCTATATATACTGCTTAGAGATATAGTATTCTATATATACTATTAAAATATGATACATTTCAGATATTTGATGTGGGAGATTGTAGTATTATTCCTCAGTTATTTCCTGATCTTTGTGTTGGGGGATTATACTTCCATGTCCTGTTTGTATCAGGATTGGCCATTGAACTTGTGTTAGGCAATGAATACATGCAAAAGTGCCATGGACATATTCAAGCAGAAGGTTTTGGAACCATCATGTGGTTCAATCTCCCATGTCTCACAGCCACCAAAAGAAGAGCATATTCTAGAAAAGAGCTGCTCCTTTAGCCTGAAGGTTGAAATGAATGCATGGAATAGAGCTGGAGCTGACCCTGGCTATTATGTATCATGAAAAAGAAGTGAATCTTTATTACTGTAAATCCCAAGGATTTTATGTCACTTGTTACTGTGTGATAACAAATGAAAGCTGGACTACTTGAGCCTGTCTGATATTTCAGATATAATTCTAGTGTACAGAATGAGTAGACTCATGACTGGCATATTTTACAGAATTCTGTCTTCATCAGGCTAATTTTTGTCTCAATATGCTCCAAGTTACTCAAGCTAGCGGCTGACAGTGCATTTGTGTAGAAGTGTTCCGTGAATCTTAGTAACTATTAAAGTTACAACTGAATTGCTCAGTTTAGAATTTCTATTGATTCACACAACAAGTGAATTACAAGGTGGAAAAGCCTTTTCTAAATCAGGCAACGTAGGCTGTTCTGAAGTTTTAAATGATACTAATTCCAGAACATTTATGCTCAAGAGATTCTGCTTGAGCAGAGTGAATAAGGGATACACAACAGAATTGCTCGTTTAAATTGGGAGGATAAAAGAAATGGCTTATGTCATACATAGTGTGTACTTTTTCCTTAAAGAGTAAGATTTCTCTAAAGAGAAATCATTAGAGATTTCCCCTGTTCTTCTAAAACTAGTCACTAAAATTAGTATTTCTGTGACACACAAGGTGACATATGCCAGTGTACTTGATGCAGAAGGGAAACGTGGGCTTTCTCATGGCTGAGTCAGAACAGTAGCCCATCTATTCCAGAATGATATTTTTCTGTAAGACTGCAAGGCTTGCATCAGGCAGGAAATCCCAAAGGTGTGCTATGTTGTGGCACCATTAGAAATGCCTCTAAACCAATTTTAAATCCATTTTATTTTTAATCTGTACCACTGGGGATCATGCATTTCATAATTCTACAATAATCTGTGTGGAGTTTTACAGTGAATTTTTAGTTTTATTAAAATTATCTGTTATGGTTTCTATGCTGTTAATAATTTCTGATTTTTCTCCTAACTTATCATTGTTATTAATAATATTATTAATAATATAAACACAGCTTAAAGAACTGTGGGCCATTTTTAATGCAGAAAACGTCTGGTAAAGCAATAAGCCCTGTTAACAATTTGGTATATTTCCTTTCATTCTTTTAATCTTTTTTTTTTATGACTAATTGCCTACCTAGCTAGAATTCATTCATCTATACAAACACAGGTACACACTGGAATGATCTTAGCGACATTATAATATGAAAGCAATTGTGTATCATTCATATTCTTTCATAGTTAATAGCACATAGCAAACACTTTCTCCTTTTCACTTTAAATGATCATATGATAGTCTATTGACATAATATATTTAGCCTCCCAGTTATTATTGAAATTTAGATTGTTTCCCCTTTTCTTGGTTGTAAGTTATCCTACATTGAATATTTTGGCTTATAAATCTTTGAATATCTATTTTCTTAGAGAAAATAATTGATTTAAAGTAGTAGAATTTTTAGACTGAAGATGTAATGGTTTTTGAAGACTCTTGATACATATTATAAAATTGCTTTCAGAAGGATTTCATTATTTTTCATTCCCAGTGTCAGTGTCAGTGTTGACTTACTCCACCCTCTCCAATATAATGTGGCGAAATCAGTAACTTGTAATTGTTCAAATATGCATTTTAAAAATATTAATCCTTAAACAGTTTTTCATTTTTGCTGACCATTTCTTTTTTTCTGTGAATTTTAAATCGTTTGTCTATTTTTTTTTGCATTGCTAGTATCTCTTTATACACTAAAGACACTATCTCTGTTATCTTTATTGCATTACCTTCTCTTCTCCTTTTACATATTATTTTTGTTTATGATTTTTTAGATATATTTGTAAACCATAGAATCTGAAGAAGCCTCGATTCATCTATCTGATCCTGCTTTCAATTTTCTCTGTAATTTTATGAAAGAAAACCCTTTAAAACAAAAATCTAGCCACAACCCTTCCCTCTCAACATTTCCCATTGCCTCAGTGACAAAGGTCAGCCCTCTTTGCTGTTGTTTCCTTCCATTATCCTCCCATTCACCTGAGAGCTCTTAGAGGATTAGGACTGCAGCTTCTAAGACTGCAGTCATGACTACTCATCTTCATGTACCCAGTGCCTCAACAAGGCTAGGTACTGAACACACAAATGTGGGTTTGCGGGTACTGAACACGCAAATGTGGGTTTGCAGGTACTGAACATGCAAATGTCAGTTTGCGGGTACAAAACACACAAATGTCAGTTTGAGCTTTTGGATCCCTTATGTTCTATGTTTTAAAATGACTCTGTGGCCCTTGAAAAGTGAAGAAGCAGACCCTAATTATTCAACATCTAAGAAGCACTAAAGACCACAGGATTACATCTGATATGCTACTACTTTTTGCTTTTCTGGAAGCAATACCAAAAAGAATGTACTTATGTAACAGTGATGTCTATACCAGGCCAGGTTTTTTTCCCCTTTGCAAAGTGAAGAAGTGCATGAGAAGTTAAAGAAGACAAAAAGTGCTAAGTGGAAAGGGTAGAGGCAAAGCAGTGCCGGTCATGTAAGGGTTGATGAAGGGAACCATGGCAACAGCAGTAGGTAGCAGAGATTGGAATAAGTGATAATGTAGGAAACTGCCAATCACGCTGAACAGCAAAGGAGCTTGCACAGATGAAAAAAGCTAAGAGAATGACTCTGCCTTTGAAATCGGGATGTACACAGGGAGCAACAGTAACCATCAGTAACTTCTGCTGCCTGCTTTGCGCCGATGCTGATGAAGATGCGCCAGTCCACACAGATGGATCATGATATGGAGCAGTCTTCATTGTCTTCGGCAGTATGGCAACCCTACACTAATTAACTGCCATTTCTAAGGTTGTCTGCATGGGATTGTGATAATTTAGAAAGGGTAGAAAATAGTGCATTCAAGGATGATTTTGATCAGAACATTGAAGCGAACTCTGATTCAGAGCACTTGCTTATCTGGAATGGCTTAGTGTCTGCTCTGTGCGTGTGTTGGGGCAACATGAACAAGCCAGAGAAAAATATACAGCTGTGGTCTTGCATTTGAAATAATAGCTTCAGATTTTAAACAGACACTCAACACTGCCCAGTTATCCAGTGATCCTTCCATAGTATTATGGCTTTCTCAATCTGCAGAAACTGTTTCATATCTTCTCCCTTGTTACATTAAAACATACTAACACATCCTCTTCTCAGCAATCTATGGAGACCTTGCCTCAAACTTCACTAATAGCACAGATTAATCAGATGGATATTCACTGTCTTTTCTCCAGCAAATAACCAGAGTACTTCCATCTGTATTCCTTTATAACCTCCCTCCTGAGAGGCAAATTTCCCTGTTCTTTTTCGGGATGGCTAAACAATTTTTTTCTGATTCCCTCCTACTTTTGCTTTTTCCATCACGTTGCATTCCTCTCTTGTTCTTATAATCATCTCCACTCTCTTCTGTGTCATCAGTTTCTTCCTCATGAATAGTTGCCATCATCATATAAATATATTGCTGTATTTCCCAAATATAACTAGTAACAATGACTGACTCAAACTCCCGCTGTTGACCTCATTTTCACTTTCAGTCGCTGCTCTTTTCTCTGCAGACCTCCACAGCAAAACTTATGTAAATGATTCCCTATCCTATGTCTCACTTCTGTTTCTACCTGTCTCCACTATACCCGTGAAACTGCTCTTATTGAGGCACTGTTGACTTTCATATTGCTATGTCTAGAGGTCACTGTTCCTCGCCTCACCTGATTTCTCAGCCTGTTGACAATTTGCACCTTCCTTCCTGAAACACTCCCTTCTTTGGCTTCCACGATAATGTGCCATTTTGGTCATTCTTACTTCACTTTTGCTCCTTTTCCATCCACTTCGCTGACCTCTCTGCTTACCTGGACTTAGAAGTAGTACACACCTAAATTTCCGGGTGTGTTTTCCTCTGTTTGAACTCTGCCTCTCAGTGGTCTCATAGCCCTATGGCTTTTGTTAGCATTTACATGCAAATTCCCCCAGCCTTGTCTTCCTCACCGAGTTCTAATTTTACCTGAATTACTGCAGCAGCCTTCTAGCTAGTCTTTCTACTTTACTTCCTCAGGAGAGAATCAGCAGGATGTTTTAAAAGTACATTTAATCTTGCTACTTTGCAATTTAAGGTTATTCATGTGGCCTGTGGGGCCCTATGCTTCTGTCATGTTGAGCTTCTTTTGATTACGTGAACACGCTGTCCTCACTCGTATCTCAGGGTCTTTTAAACATGGTTTTCATCCGCTTGGGCCACTCTACCCACATACCCCAGCATGGCTGCTTCTCATCATTCAGCTCTTTGCTCAAAGTTTACCCCTGCCTGCCTTTCTTTTTCATATTACCTGGTTTTATTTTCTTCAAAGCACTTCTCACTTTGTAGAGTTATTTATTCATCTACTTGTTTGCTTGCTTGACTGTCTCCTCCCTCTAGAGGGAGCACCACAGCTGAGCACATTGACTGCTTGTGCCTCTTTTACCCCAGTGTCCCTGGTGCTGGGAACCTCTGCCAGACACAAGGCAGGATTGAATGGGTCATCAAAGGCAGTTAGTGGTGGTTTTACTAACTTTCTTGTTATTTATATGAAACATAATGTACTCAAATATCAATGGGCAATCCCTATTCTCAACTATTGTGATTTAGTCAATAAATTTAAGTATGAATCTTCTAGCTCAATTTTTTCTGACATTATAGATTTTTATTTTTTTTCAGTCCTTGGATTTTAGGTGACTGTAGTTCCCCATGTTATTTCAGATGCATTTTTTTTGTATCTTTTCTAGTTCTCCTGTATTTCTACTGATGTTAGATACATCAGTATCTAGTTCTTTTCTAGTTCTCCTGTATCTCTACTGATGTTAGTAAGCCTTCAGAAATACCCGCAGGATTTTTTTTTTCCAGTATTCATCCTAGCAATGCCTGAAACTTTAACCATATTTTTGGGTGTAGTGCCATCATTCAAATAAAAAATCTTAGGTTATTTTAGATAGTTTTATGGGAGATGACTAATAGCTCAGACAAACTTTCCTGGCTGGTCTAAAAACTTCTCACTAATTCTGTGCCCATTTGAAAATTAGTTATTTCTTTAAAACTTAGATGTTGGGAAACTTCGAGAAGTTTCTGTAAACCGTATACTTGGGAATTTTCAGGGTGCTTTCTGCCTAATTCATTGTGGAGAGTTTTTAATGATACTGGTTTTCACACTAAATCCTGAGGAATGTTTCATACTACATTTCTTCATTGAAAGGTGTACCTATTTATCTTTATTGTGCTTACTTCTTCTAAACCATCTTTCTGTCTTTAAAATACTGCTGATCAGGCCCCATATTTCCTTAAATGAAACTTTTTGTCAAAGGCTACCATTTGTAACAAGTATGTATTTGTTTTGTCTTTGGAATTCCATTCAGGGTATTACTAGGTGTTGCTTTAATCACTATTTTCTACTTTACCTTAATGTGCCAAAAATGATAGCCTTCCTTGTTTTCTTCTAGGGGACTTTCAGTTTTCAAAAAAAGTCTTTGTATGTGTGTGTTATTTTTATGAGCATGTGGAATATTTTTCCTAAGGACACTGCCAGATGCCTAAAGAGTACTTAATACATATTTATTGAATGATTATTAAGCAAAGGCACACATACTCTTTTAAAAAAAAATCTTTGACATTTAAAAAATTATTTGTGAATAATGTATCCTTAAATAGCATATCTTGAATGTGTCTAAGTCGCTAACATTCTTAATTTCTAACTAACTTTTGGATTTTGCCATAGTTCTGTTCTCAAACTGATGGTTTTCTTGGATCCCGCTTTCCCACCAAGATGTTGAATTTAATTATATCTTGATGACTATGACTTAAAGGCTCCCCAACAAACATCTCTAAACCAATTCCTGTTCATCTGTTGAGATCCAGGCTGATTTATTTCTTTTTTATGTGTGTTTCTTAGCTACATATTCTTAGAAATAATGTTTTAACCTATGTGAAAATATGCATCTGCATATCTCAGCTAAAGAATATATTTTACTAATGTCCTCAGTTAAGGTAAACACATTTTTATTCTCTGGCACATTTAATATTCGTATTCTTAGATTTATCTTACTGGCTGGATGATCCATAGAACGGTTTGTTTTATCACTTAACTATGTGATTATTGAATTTTTACATAAACTTCATAGTAATATGATTTCTGAAAAGGCTCTTAGCCTGTTTTTGCTGGCTTTTATAAAGGGCAGTGTGATGTTTTCCTATTCTCATCTTTGCTAGAGCCTTTGCGCACTCTCATGACACTAGATTTATACATCGTTGATTCTAGCAAGGCAGATGACCACTTGAAATCCTTGCCCAATAATTAAGCCTATTCACTTTGTTTATGAGGCTTCTAGGATTGGCACAGAAGCTTATATAATATGGCTTGGTGTTTTGATCTTTTCTCACTATTTTTTTTATATTTATTCATTGAGCATTTATTACATGCTCATTAGCTACAAAGCACATTTTCAGTTTCTCAGAGATTTGAAAGGTAAATGAGAGGCAGGCTGTGCTCTCAAGGAATTGACAGTCTAATGAGAAAGCTACTATATAAAAACCAGTACACAAAGTAGCTACAATTAAAAGCAGAATAAATGTTAATACTAACAAAATAGGCAAGCTGTACTCTCAAGGAATTGACAGTCTAATGAGAAAGCTACTATATAAAAAACCCAGTACGCAAAGTAGCTACAATTAAAAGCAGAATACATGTTAATACTAACAAAATAGGAGACAAAGGAAAAATTTCAAAGCAGTTTTCTGGAGAAAATGGCACTTGAATTTGACTTTCAAAGATGAACAGAGTTAAGTAGAGATGAAAAAGACTTTGAACAAAAGCCTGGACCAGAAGAAACATAGATGTACAAGTAGAAAATGAAGTGGAGGGCATGTTATGTGAAGGGGCATAGCTAGAGACAAGTTTTAGAAAATGTTTTGGGTGAGGGCATAGAGAGGACTGCATACCATGATTTTGGACTTGTTGGTAGGCAGCAGAGAAAAAAGAATGCCATTCAAAGACATGTACTTTATTAATATTAAAAGAAACTATCAATTACTGTGTGCCTAATCTATATTAGGCATTAAGCTAGATGTTTTGTATCTCACCTGCACAGTAAAGCTGAAAGGATGAGTGATATCACTCCCATTTTACAGATGAAGAGTATGAAACTCCAAGAAAGAGATCAATCTGGCAAGGTTGCAAAATGTGGATCACAAAGGATTGGGACAAAAATTTACAATATAGTTAACTGAATATACACTTTTGTCTCTTCATCCCATTTCAATGTTCCAAAATTGACCCAGAAGATGTTTGTTTTAAATTCTCATTCATGCTGGCAAATTGGATTATAAACTATAAGGGATACCTGAAAAGTGAAAGGCATTGGCGATTGCATCAAAGAAAGAAACTATGGCCCCACATGCTCATTGGAAAGGCATGCTACCAAAAAGGAGAGCTCAGGTGGTGACCCAAGCCCAGAGAGGTGGACCCAGCCCTAGGGGTGGGGCTGAAGTAAGTACCGGAATGGTTGATTAATGTGTTTCAGTAAGCATAGCCAAGGATCTACACCTGTTGCCATTGCTCTCTGGGCTGGGCAGTGACGACTGAGTCCATAACAAAAAGGGTCTTGAGTCAGAAAGAGAAGATAGTGAGCATGGCAACCCCCAAGGAGGAACAGAAGGTACCTTGCCCAGAAGAGCCACCGGTACACCCATGAGTTAAAGCACAGCTAACTCTCCTTCATAGTCTATAGTTCTAAACAGACGAAATATTCACAGAGAGGCTAACTTGGGATTTTAAATAAAAATTAACAAGCGTTGAGGGGAACCAACTCCATTTAAAAATCACCAAATTCAACAGGAGAATTTTCTGTGACTATACCCTACATTTTTTTCTGTACCTATCTTCTGGTTTTATCATTTTCTACAACCTGCCAGTATTACTGACCACAAACCCAATTGACTGTTCTCTTGAATGCACCTCCACCTTTATTTTTACTGCATGAGCCCCGACTTTATCTCTCTCACATCTATTGCTGATATCTCTAATTTATACCATGTGAATGTTGATATTTATCTACAGCTATATACAGACCCATGTATAGTTCCACTTAAATCAAACACTGAAAAAGTTGTAACAAAGTTTGGGGAGGAGTTTTAGAACATCAAGACTCAAACTTACTCTTACTTTTGAAGGCAGTAAGACCAGCTAGTTAAGTTTTTGTGTTTAATACTAACTTTAGAAGGCTATGGTATGTGTTACTATTTAAGCATATTTTCCAAGGGATTTTGAGCATATACTTGTGAAGAATAAATATTCACAGTGACTAATCTTGTTTTAATTAACACCAGAGAAAATAATAGTGGTTGACACAACAAACTATTTTCAGGTTTTCTTTTTTTAACTGTGTCCATTGCCAGTTAGAAGGCTGTGAGAAGAACAGCATACATTCATCATCTGGCACCCCCACCTTTACCTCGAAGAATGACACTTGCTGGTTATTCAAAGATGACATATGCACAATACTCACATTTTGTAGCCATTAAAGTTTCAAAAGACTGGGCCCACTGTAACACTTCCTCCAAAGTAAGCCTTTGAAAAGAAACAAAAAGCACTGTTTTGGCTAAATATTCTCAAGGTTTTTGTTGAACTAAATAACATTATATTATCTTGAAAATGACACCAAAATATATTCACATTCCATTTGTGTATAGTTTTGGTTGGAAAGTTATCTTCCTATGATATTTTACATGTTATCTTTCCTATTTTAATTGTTTAAATTATAAAAATTATAAAAATAGTATAGACTTGAAAATATAGTTGAATAACTATTATACAGAACCATAGTCCTATAATCTCCCTATTAACAAATTACCACTATTAGTATTTTGGTGTGGTTTTTAAAGTCTTTTTTATGTTTATATTTGTATATTTGTTATGTTCGTATTTGTGTGTTTTTAATCAAGACATAATCACACTCTTTAATGTGTGTCTGTATACTTTGTGTGTGTATACTCTCACTTAGCATTTTATGTCATTACAATTGTCTTAATCATTTATAGTGTTGTAATTTATAATTACAAATATATAATCATTGATAGTCATATTGCTTATGGTGATGGTGAAATATGCTAGAAGAGGGCATTCCATAGGTCACATAATTGTTCTCAAACAGCATATTGATTTTCTCTCATTTTTCACCATTAAAACTCAAATGTAGCCCAGCTGTGTTTAAGGTTTGCCATGGCCACATGGTTAGAGTAATTCAAGGACACTAGCAGAAGTAGAATCAAAGTTGGTTAAAAGAGGCACATTTTTAAGGTTTTTGGTACAAATTGCCAAATTGCTTTTTTTTGTTTGTTTGTTTTTGTTTTTGTTTTTGAGACGGAGTTTTGCTCTTGTTACCCAGGCTGGAGTGCAATGGCGCAATCTCGGCTCACCGCAACCTCTGCCTCCTGGGTTCAGGCAATTCTCCTGCCTCAGTCTCCTGAGTAGCCGGGATTACAGGCACGTGCCACTGTGCCCAGCTAACTTTTTTGTATTTTTACTAGAGATGGGGTTTCACCATGTTGCCCAGGATGGTCTCGATTGGTTGACCTCGTGATCCACCCACTTCGGCCTCCCAAAGTGCTGGGATTACAGGCTTGAGCCACTGCACCCGGCCGCCAAATTGCTTTTTAAAAGGTTATGTGCTGTTTGCTGTTGCAACCAGCCAAGTGTTTACCTATTTATCTATTAGAATCTTAGAGTTAATCCACAAAACCCATTTGCATGCACTCACATAATATAATTAGTAACCCTAAAGCTAGTATTTTCTCAGTCTCTTATTTTCTAGAATTATTTTTCTATCGGTTTTAATTTTTATTAAGGTGTATTATGTCAAGTTACATTTGACCTAAACAGTATAAATGAAGCCATTTACCATTTAGAAAATAGTTGTGAAAGATTCTGGAATTCTGTTCATTTTGGTGAGCTTCATGAGGTGAACTGGCAAATGACTGTAGTCTCAAATACAAATAACTTTATACACCATGGAATACTATGCAGCCATAAAAAGGAACAAGATCATGTCCTTTGCAGGGACATAGCTGGAGCTGGAAGCCCGTACCCTCAGCAAACTAATGCAGAAACAGAAAACAACATGCTGCATGTTCTCACTTATAAGTGGGAGCTGAATGCTGAGAACATATGGACACATAGGGGAGAACAATACACACTGGAGCCTGTTGTAGGGTGGGGTGTGGGAGGAGGGAGAGCATCAGGAATAATTAATGCTGGCCTATGGCTATCTGGGTGCCTTTATTAGAATTACTTGAAACACCTTTTCTCCTGATACAAGTCCTCCTTTGTGTTCCCTCCATTCTTCCGGGCAGATGGGCAGTGGATACCACACAGATATGAAAGCATTTTAAGACACCATGATGGATGCTGGGCTTAATAACCTAGGTAATGGGATGATCTGTGCAGCAAACCATCATGACATGCATTGACCTATGTAACAAACCTACACATCTACACATGTACTCCTGAACTTAAAAGTTGGAAAAAAAAAAAGAAATAGCCAAAATGTTTATTGCCATTCAATTTATGGTGCATTCTTAATTGTCCTACTTTCAACAACTAGATAATTAAAGATGGCTGTAGACAGATGCAGGCACTGTCCATTGGCTATACCTGTTATAGTCAGCCTAAAAATGAGTGCTTCAGGAACAGCCATTAGCATTTGCACACTGCTAACACAGTGAAGGATGATTAGTTAAAGCGATTAAAAGTATCCTAGAACATGGAAAAATATTGGCAGTCTTTAAAAGGTCAAGTATCTTTTGTTTTCCAAAAAGTCAGATGAATCCTGCCAGTTTTGGATGGACTGCTTGTATCACTATGGAGGCTTAGCAGTGTACTGTGTTAAGATTGCTTTCAAAAAACATTTCCATGAAATGATATCTGAGTCATTGTTCTTTTGTTAGAACTTTAGAAAAAGTAACCTAAAATAACCTTTCAATCTAGTGAAATGGAAAGAGCTAGGCAAGGTTTATTGCATGCCTGTTCGTTCTAATCATTCCTATTATATAGAGAAGAATAAAATCTACAACATGAGTGAAGAGTCATCAATGTGTTGGGTTAGCTTAAAATTAAGTGTCGATAATTGCTCGTAAGAGAATTATTCTGTCTCTAAGACTCATGAGATGTATGGGGAGAGAGATTATTGGAGTAATTATGGTTGGGAGTAAAGATGGGAAAAAGAATTACGTTTTTAACTGAACCTCATTTTTGCTTATACTTTTTTTCTGAGGATCTCACAAGTTTAATACTGGCCTATGGCTATCCAGGTGCCTTTATTAGAATTATTTGAAATGCCTTTTTACCTGATAGAAGTTCTCCTTTGTGTTCCCTCCATTCTTCTGGGCAGATGGGCAGTGGATACCACACAGATATGAAAGCACTTTAAGATACCATGATGTTGCAGACAAAGGAATGAAGAAAGTTTGGAGTCTCTGAGACTCCCAGGTTCTAATCCCAGTGCTGTACTTAATTGTTCTTGGTCTTACTTAAAATCTCCAAACCCCAATTTTATTGTCTGTAAAATGGGGGATAATATCACCTCTCTCACAGTGTTATTATGAAAATTAAATTAGGTTGTGAATGCCAAGCACCTATTAAATAACTTTTATCTGTTAAATAACTGTTATCTGGCAGCTTACCATTAATAGGATTTTTGTTTTTTTGGTCTTCCCCCTTTCTCACACTGAGTCTATAAGGCAGATAGAAGAAATGCAAGCTCTGACAGTGATATACTATGGGAATCATTAGAAGAAAGAAGGGCTGTCCCTTAATTTGCGGGTTCTATCTTTGTCCTTGGATGTAACTATGTAGTGCAGTAGCCTTCACTGGTCATTTAAAATGCTGAGCTTTGGGTCTTACTCTCCTCTGCCCACCATGGCAACATCCTTCTCCTTCTCCCTGCAACACAGTAGCTTGTAAGCCTTTTTGGACATTTTGGTACTTTAGCTAAAGCATGCCAGGGCTCTGACCATAGAGAAAGGTGTGGCCGGAACTGAGGGCTGCACATGGCTTAGGATAGGCACTCATGGTTAGTTTAACAGGGGTTCTCAACTCTGGGGTTCGTTGAGGTGAGCAAGTCCCATGCAACGGTCTGTTGCTCTTCTCAGGCATTATTCTTTTCACTGTTCCCATCCAAATGGCTACATTTTGAGTTATGGCAAAGTATGGAGGAAGAGACTTGGGAGTTTAGTAAACATTTGATTCCTCCTTCAGTCTCACCTTCTTTATCTAGGGATGAAGCTTTCTGGCACTTCGTATGTGGAGGGTTGGAACCAAGAAAATATTTTGGACTGAAGAATCTCATTTTAACACAAACAATATTCTTTGTTTTTTAAAAAGAACAGAGACTATTCCTAATAGATTCTAAAGCATTTAACCTGCTGGATTCTCAAGTGTAAAACACAAATAATGAAAACAGAATCTTAGCAACACATGACTGCTCTTCTGCTGAAGTGACTCATGTAAATGCAAATTTTACTTTCTGAACGAAATATGTTATAATATTTTCATAAATATATACCTATTTATGATCTGATAAATATGCTTTACAATTACTTTAGAAACTTAAATGCTACTTACTTTGAAGGCGGCCTCTTAGATTCGTCTCTGCGCATCTTACAGAGCCAACAAATATGCCTGCTCATTTTTCTAAGGAAATAGAGTATATATTTGTATAATTTAGTCATTTAAAATAATTATATGTTACAGTCAGTTTTTAAGGAATATACACTATATAAATAATTAAAAAAATAAGGATGGGTTCTTGAAGTTAATGGAATACAATCAGTGGGAGAGTAGAGAGGAAAATAAAATGAGTCATTTCTCATAAATATTTTATAAAAATACAGGTGCTTAGATTTGTAAATGACTTTACTTATCTGGCATAACTATTTATCAAACAGGTTTAAAAAACACCAGTCTTTGAAAAAGATCTTTTCATTTAGAGGCTGTTAATAATGAATTCACCAACTCGCAAGGCTTTTCTTTTGGGACAATTCTTACTTTTATTTTTTTGAGACAGGGTCTCACACTGTCACCCAGGTTGGAGTGCAGTGGTGTGATCATGGCTCACTGCAGTCTTCACATCCCTGGTCTTAGGTGATCCTCCCACCTCAGCCTCCCAAGTAGCTGGGACTACAGGCATGCGCCACTGTGTCTAGCTAATTTGTGTGTTTTTTGGTAGAGAGGGGGTTTCACCACATTGCTCAGGTTGGTCTCGAACTCCTGGGCCCAAGCAACCTGCCTACTTCAGCTTCCTGAACTGCTGGGATTACAGGCATGAGCTCGTGTGCTCAGCCACAATTCTCATTTTTAGAAAGCTCTCTCAATATATTAAAAATAATTAGACTGGGCGCGGTGGCTCATGCCTCTAATCCCAGCACTTTGGGAGGCCGAGGCGGGTGGATCACGAGGTCAAAAGATCGAGACCATCCTGGTCAACATGGTGAAACCCTGTCTCTACTAAAAATACAAAAAATTAGCTGGGCATGGTGGCGCGTGCCTATAATCCCAGCTACTCAGGAGGCTGAGGCAGGAGAATTGCCTGATCCCAGGAGGCAGAGGTTGCGGTGAGCCAAGATCGTGCCATTGCACTCCAGCCTGGGTAACCAGAGCGAAACTCCTTCTCAAAAAAAAAAAAAAAAAAAAAAAAATTAGCCTCATTATAACTGGACAAGTAAAACAGTGTAAACAGCGAAATCAAAAACTGCCTTCTGAGTGAGTTCTAAGAAGGGTGTTGCTTATGTGGTTTTATCTACTCTGAGCACAGGGACTTTGACTTTAAAATCCAGTTAGAGTTTATTCATCCCAGACACGTTTACATAACAATACACGTCATAGAAGGTTTTTAACTCAGGACTTCCAGAAAACAACTCACAAATTTGTTAAGAGTTATTAATTCCACATTTTAAAGCTGGAAATGGTTTGCTAAACATATATACACACATATATAATGAATTATTAAGGATAAATTGTTCTTAATAAATAAGGAAAATTATTAAGGATATATGAATTTTTATATCAGTCTTTATGATCTGACGTTTTATTCAAAACGTCTGTTGAGAACTTGTTATCTGCCAAGTTCTGGCTGCCTGTGATCAGTATACATCTTGTCTCTCCTCTTCCTGTCCTCACTGACAAGCAATTACAATACATGTGGTGAGCGAAGGATAGTGGTTGATGCCTGTAATCCCAGCACTTTGGGAGGCGAAGAGGGAGGATTACTTGAGCCCAGGAGTTCTAGAAGAGCCTGGGCAACATGGTGAAATTCTGTCTCTACAAAAATAAAAAACATTAGCTGGTTATGTTGACTGGTGCCTGTAGTCCCAGCTGCTTGGGAGGCTGTGGTGGGAGAATCACTTGAGCCCAGGAGATGGAGGCTGTAGTAAGCTGTGATTGTACCACTATGCTGTATTCTGGGCATATTCTGGGTGACAGGGAGAGACTCTGTCTCAAAAACAAAAAATCCCCAAAATGTGATGGGAACTTGGATACAGGAAGTGCAGGGGACATGAATACACACAGGAAGAGAACCTAACTAGGCTTGAGGGGTTAGTGAAGGCAGCCCAGTCAGGCAGTATCTGAGCTGGAACCAGCACGTTATGCAAGAGTGTGCTGAGGGAAGGAGGGGCAATTTAAGAAAACAATCAGGGGCAATGAGTCATGTCCCACTGAGGACATAAAAGGAAATTAGGTTGAGCACTGTGGCCCAGGCCTGTAATACCAACACTTTGCAAGGCTGAGGCAGGAGGATCTCTTGAGCCCAGGAGTTTGAGACCAGCCTGGGCAGCATAGAGAGACCCTGTCTCTACAAAACAAACAAACACACACAAAAAATTAGCTGGGCATGGTGGTGTACACTTGTAGTCCCAGCTACTGAGGAGGCTGAGGTGGGAGGATCACTTGAGCTCAGGGGGTTGAGGCTGCAGTGTGCTGTAATCATACCATTGCACTCCAGCCTGGGTGACAGAGCTGTCTCAAAAAAAGAAAAAAGGAATTATATTACCATGAATTTACAGTGTGGCAGACAGAATGAGAGAGAGAGAGCTGAGAGGCTTAGAGAGTTATGATTGAACCAGTAATCATGTTTTAAAATGATTATTGCAGCAAGAAAGTGGTGGGAGAACTTGTATTGCTAGGCAGAGGCTGAGCACGTTAAGCCATCCAGGCCATGGATTTCACAGTAAGGAGCTGGGAAATCATTGCAGGATTTAAAATTCAGAATAGACATGATAAGGTTTGAAACGGGTTTGTGAGTAGAATGAATTGCTTTGTGGCAAGAGTGGCATCAGGGAGACCAGTTGGGGGTGGCTGCAGGAATTCAGGTGAGGAACGGCTAGGAAGATGGCAGTAGAGATGAAGGGAAAGAGAGACATTTTAGACATTTTGGAGGAGGAACTATTAGAATTTCTTGACCCATTGGATATAGAAGGTGAGACAGAAAGAGAAGAAATTGAAGTGAGAGATTTGGCTTCAAGATAAAGGTGGGCTATTTTCATAAAACTCATAAGAGTAGCCAAAAAAAAAAAAAAAAAAAAATGATGAGATGGTCCAGGAAGAGAATGTGAACTATGAAAAGCAGACAGCCCAATAGAAGTTTCTGAACACAAACTTTTAATAGAAAGACTGAAAAAGAAGTTTGTGTCAGAATAACACAGTATCACTGAAACCAAGAAATGAGTTTATTGAAAAGGAAAGAGTGGCCAATTGAGTGTTAAAAGCTGGGAAGAGCTTAAGAGAGCAAAGGATCAAAAAAAATGTCACATTTGTTCACAGGATGCTTGTTAATGACCTTGCTGAGAGTGGTTTCAGTAGAGCAGGGAGGACAGAAACAAGAAGAAAGAAAACAAGAGAAAATGAAGCCCAGGACAAATGAAGGCTGCTTGTAATTTTTCAGTTTGCCCTCCCTCCCTCTCCTCCTTCCTCCTTGCTTTCCTCTTTTACTTCCTCCCTCCATTTTCCCTTCTCTCTCTCTTGCCTCCCTCCCTCCCCCCCTTCCTTCCTTCCTTCCTTCCTTCCTTTTCTTCCTTTCTCTCTCTTTCTTTCTTGAAAGATGTTGATAGATACAATAATGACAGAGAGGCAAGACTCTTGTCATTTTATCATTCTGGCCTGCATATGTCTCTAGGAGGCATTGTTACAATAAAGTCATTACAATGTGAGTGACATACTCTGAAGTTGGCAAAAGGTAACCATAGACAGAGGTTGAAAACACAAAAGAAAGAAGGAGAATTAATAGAATTTCAGGTTTCTGAAGAAGAAGGAGGAGCTACAATTCAGAATGGGGGAGTTGAGACATTGGAGAAGTGGAAATACAGGAAATAGTTACTATTTCCTTGTAACTAGTGAAAGTATAGGTGTAGATTCAAGTTCATTTGCAGGTTTGGAGATAAGAGCATATGAGAAATGTAGTCTGATGGACTTAATTTTCTATGTGGGTCTCTACTATAAGTGAGGATGACCAAGACACAAGAAAGTTGTGTATATCAATAGGAAGGAACAAAATGGAAGGAGAATAGGTGAATTCATATTAGGACTCTTCCAATTGCAAATATAGATTAACATTACTTATGCAAAAGGGAGAGTTTATTAAAGGGATATATTTGTGTGTGTAGCTAGGTTCTAGATGATCTTACATATGAAACTAAATATGTTAGATTATTTTGTTAGTAGAAGTAATCCACTGAGGTCTTTAAATAGCAGTGTGATGAAAATAAAAACCTTTTTCTAGAAAGATAACTCTACCTGAAAATGATTAACACTGAAATGTTACATTGACTGGCTGTCAATAGCTGGTCCAATGTGTAATTGAACCTTGAACTACATTTGTTCAAATTTCAAGCTACATTAGTTCAAGTTTCAAGATTCCTCATCTCTGTGATCACCCATATAATCTAGTTACACAATGGCTCACAGCTTATCTTCTAAGTAAAAGGATGGGAAAAAATGTACTTCCTTCATATGTCTTCTCTGTAAGTATAATTAGTCATCCCTGTCTTCTGCTGACACTTGACCTCTTCCTTACCCTCTATTTCTAACAATAGTTTTTGTCTCCCACTGCCTTCTCACTTGATCTATTGGAGCTATGTGTACACATTTTCAGACCTTTTTTGTGTGGTGATTCCTGTAACTCAAATGTATGTCTATTAATAGGTCATCATATTTTTGTTTATAAATTTAATGAAATTCGCAAAAGCAGAATGGTCTTAGTATGCAGCACTCACTAAGGTCAGAAGTACAGTGAAGGTAAAGTAATTTCTGGATGATGCACTAGAGCTTAGGGGGTTCCCACAGCTCCTGTGAGTTGACAGAGTATATTCAAATCATTCTGGAGTTTGAAGCCAGACAGACATGTGCTTGAAGCCAGGCTCTTATTAGCTGTGTGACCTCGGGCATATTAATTAAACCTCAGATTCTCATTTTAGAAGAATAACTCATTTCCTTTTCCTTTTCTCTAAAATAGAACTGTAAAGATTAGAAAAATTGCATGTATGCAAAAATTTTCTGTTTCTTTATATTTAATTTTCCTTCAGCTGCTTGCGTAATGTCACTCAGGAAATAGTTCCTGAGTTCTTTTATATGTACCAGGAAATATATATTCTGTTAGACTGCATTTTTTCCTCTTTTTAAATTTCATCTCAGATCTCGCAAGTTTTCCCCATTAACTTTATTCGTTCTTCAACATGTCAACATATAATCTGCAAATCCTCCTTCTCTGAATTTTTGTTGTTCCCATGTTTCTGTATTTCTATTGTTCACACATTATTTCAGTGGCTGAGTCCCAGCTTTAGAATTAGTTGGATCTACAACAGTGATTCACAGACACCTGGGTGTGTGAATGTATCACACTGATGGGTTGGGGTTGCCAGAGAGCCCAGGGATGCTTGGGTGTTACAGAAGAAAGGGACAAGAGGACAGCCCAGCCACAGCTTCCCTGTAAATCCAGTCACTCAGGTTGTTCTCTCTATGGAGATGCCTGGTCCAAAAGAAGATAGATGGCCGAGATCTACCCAGACTCCCCTTGCCAAGTGTGGAGCCAAGTGGGGCTTTCCTCCATGTGGTGAAAAGGCTACTTTTTAATAATTCCAGTCAAGACTCTGTGTAGACTGATAGCAGCCCTGTGCTCAGCTACATGACTGATTCAGTGGGAATTCCTTGGTTAAAGCCACTTATTAGGTGACATTGAAAAAGAAGTAATACATATATAATGTTATTTATGTTTCTGACTTATCTACTGCTACTAGACTGTAAGTTCCCTAAATTGAATATGATTTGATAATTACATATAAGCAGTTGTTTATATGTTGGTTAGCATTCTAAGTCAAACATTTGCAAATTTAGTAAATTATGGAATACAAATAGATATGTCATAAAAGCATCAATGATTAAATTGCAGAAAATATTTAGTGACAGAATTGTGCACGAGATGTGTTATGCATAGAACAAATAGATCATAAGAAGTTCTCTGCTGTTCCTGTCCTTTAGGAAATGGGACTGGAGACTGGACACTGTCCCAGTGACTGGAGTTCTGTTCCAGTGCCCAGAGCCTGGTGCCTTCCCACCTGTATTCTAAGATTTCTAGGACTGAAAGTCCATCCAGATGTCTGTGTTTCTTTCTGTTGATTACACTGGATTCACAAGCAGCATGTACCAGGACTTTGTGGAATATCACAGAACCCCCCCACCCAGCATCCTTATAATGCTCTCCACAGTGAAACTGAGACAAATTCACAAATATTTAACCCAGCTTCAGGTAAGGAAGGTCAGATTGACCGCCTGAGTTTATTATCTCTTCCAACCAAAACACTAATAATATTAAAGGAACATGCAAGACTTAAATGTGAAGGAAAAAGGAGATTAAACAAGGAGAAAAAAAAGAGACAAAATATTCCAAAGATGAAAGGCAGAAGCTCAGAAGTAGAAATTAAAATTCTCATACCTCTAAAATGAGAAGAGAAAAGGCAGCCTTGGAATATCATCTGACAAAATTAGAAAATATAATCCACAGTTTGAGGACAAGTAATTTGCAAAATAACCAGTGGTTTAAAAAGAAGTATTTGTAATCCTGCATTCAACAATATTTATCATTAAATAATACATCTCAGTTGACAGTTTAATAGCACCAATATAGAGTGGCAGAATGAAATCCTCTCACATTTACAATTGAGAACTTCTAAAGAAATATTTTGGTAATTCCATAAAGGGTACATTCTAATTTTTTTTTTTTTTTTTTTTTTACAAAAGTAATGTTCTTTAGGATAAGATTTCATTAAAACATCCTATCGATAAATTTATTTTGTTTATTAGTTCAATCCAACCAAGGGCATCTTTAGTTATACCCTTCAAAATAGTCAGCACTGACAAAAATTAATGACTGGATGCAGTGGCTCACACCTGTAATCCCAGCACTTTGGGAGGCTGAGGTGGTGGATCGTGAGGTCAGGAGTTCGAGAGCACCCTGACCAACATGGTGAAACCCCGTCTCTACTAAAAATACAAAAATTAACTGGGCATGATGGTGCCTGCCTGTAATCCCAGCTACTCAGGAGGCTGAGGCAGGAGAATAGCTTGAACCCAGGAGGTGGCTGTTGCGGTGAGCCAAGATGGTGCCATTGCACTCCAGCTTGGGCGACAGAGTGAGACTCCATCTCAACAAAAAAATTAAAAAAAATTCAAATATTTTATAGAACTATAAATTTGCTTTGGAAAAAAGAGTATTCCCAGTGAAAGAGTGATCTAAATTGGCATGATATAGAACTGATTTAAATTGTGGTTAAACTTACCAAGCTTCAAAGAAACAGTGATCCTTTTTTTCTCATGTTGGTGGTATAATATGTGGAAACATTCCATTGACCTAAAAATAAAATAATAACAAAATAAAACAAAAACAAAAAGATTATTGTGTGCTTCCTGGAGAATGCGTATTTGGCAAGGATATCTATAAATACTCTTAAGTTTTAAGTAAATAATTTTTCCACCTCATAAATTCTGGATTATGGTTATTCCCATTTTTATTAACTCTTTATCTAAAACTGTGTTAATTTCATGGATTATTATAAAAATTTCTATATTATTTTAATTTGTATTTTTCCATTGCTTTTTCTTTAAATAATCTATATTTATCTTAACATTGTGTATTAATTTGCTTATCTTTTTTATTTTTCAATACTCTACAATCTAAGCATAGAGTGTTTAGAATAAGTTTATGTCTCCATAATGATTTTGCCTCCACTGTTTTCTCCTGATCATTATTTAAAAGAAATACATTTCATTGCTAGAATCTAATACTCAGAGTGATTATAAATGCATTGGTAATGAATTGAGTTGTATTAGTAGTATGCCAGAAATAGATTTGTTTGTTCCATTATTTAAATGAAATCTTAGTGTTATAAAAATAAATTTTCTTAAAGCAATTCTGTTTACATATATCTGCATTTAAATATGTTTCTTTATGATATAGCATGTTATATAAAATTTAGTAAAATTTGGAGCGATTTACATTTTAGCAATATTTTTTTTACCAGAGCACACAAATTTCTTATCCTTTAAAAAATGCAAGAAATTTGTATATAGTCTTGCTTAAGCGTAACATAAAAGAATTCTATAAAATAAAGATTAACAATATTTCAGATAAACCTCATAATCACACCTGGGTTCAGTACAACTGATAAAGTAATGGAACTAATAATTTGGTAATGCATGATTTTTAAAAAAATTCAGAAATGTCTGATTTTATAATATGTTTTAATCTAAACATATAAAATGGAAAACATTTAAAATGAACACATACACAAAAACCATATAAAATAAAATAATATACTTTAAAACTGTAGTATTTCCTCTGTTGCCCAATTTAGAAGATTCATTTATATAGTGACTGTAAGTTTTGTTTGAACTATAGAAAGCCAGGCAAAAGAATATATGTGTTAGTTTGTTTTCTTCTTAGAAAAACCAACACTCCCAGCAGTCCTACTGTGGAAATCAGAATCCATTTATCAGCTAGTCATTTCTATCAAACCGATAGTCTTATATTTATCAACTATTTTATAGAATCTGATACTTACAAATATAGCTTGTCAAACAGTCCACCATGCTAAATTCTATCTCCTCTTTGTTATAATTCGTTTGAAATCAGGTTCTGAAATTTTATGAGACACCCAGCATTTTATTTTTCCCAGCATTAAAGGATTTTGCTGTCTCTATAATTACCTTCGATGGCACTCTGGCCTCAGTATGAATGTCCTGTTTTTACACACAGATATCTATGCAAAGAGAGGTTTTGTTGAATATGGAAAGTAGTGCTGTAGGACTCCAGTGTATTACTGATAAAGAGGTTTTATCTGACATTATCAGAACATCTGAAGTGATCAGATGATTGGAAGCAGCAGCTCCATTAAATCTCAAAGTAATACTCAAACTTTATTTTCAAAATAATTTTTCTAGTTTTAGAAAATGTATAAAGTAAAATTCCCTTTTAAAAAAGACAGAGAACTGAGAACAAGCACATAGGACATCACTGCAAGCACATGTTATCAAATAGTTGAGAACTATTAAAATCAATCTGTAATAGTCAGATGACTAAGGACTTTTAACAATTGAAGGACCTAAAAAGATTTCTTTTCTAGTTATGCCTCCCTGGTTCCTTCAACTGGTCCTCTACAGCAGTTCTGGACTCCACTGTTCTACAGTTTGTTAATATGCCTTCAAAATCTGAATTGAACACAGTGCTTGAGATGAAGTCTGATGAATACAGAATATGGTAAGATTATGAATGTCCTTGCTGGGGTCTACTCGAATTCTGTGTGTGTGTGTAGGGGGTGGGGCGGGGCAGGGAACAGAGTAGTGGGAGTTGAGAAATGCTGGAATGAAACAGCAAGTAAAGAATATAAAAATGTGGTTGATGGAGTGTTTCTTAAAATATTTAGGAGCCCAATGAGACAGAAGATTAACCTTACTTTTCTTTCATAGTTTTGAGATTCAAACTCAAGGAAATTGAATTTATCAAACCTGTTGGATAAGTTTGGGACTAGAAAAGGAAAGTAAACTGGGGAAAGTCAGAAACTGTATAGATGTGGCAATGATGTAGGAAGTAACGGGCAGGTTTGCCTTAGTTGGGGAGGATTTGGGTTGTTTGTGGATAGCACTCATTTTCACTGGTTGGTAGTTGTGCAATTTCCTCCCCACCTCGGGACATTTGGGTTGCTGGAGCTCTTCAGGAAATCTTCAGTGTCATATTCAAGGCTTTCCCTCACCTCAAATTATTCATTTTTGGGGATTCAGGAATGTTTGCTCTTTCTTATGGTTTGGATGCAAGGAGCTGGAAGGAAGATTCTGGAAGTAACACCCTGTGAGGGTGTCAGTTTCAAAGCTTGCTTAATGGAGTCAAACATGAGAATCTCCCTACAGAGTAAAACTTAAGTGTCGACAGGGACTGAGAAACAAAGAAATCAGAGTGAAGAGTAACAACATGAGTAGGTGGAAATTTCTGGAGGAATTCAAGAGAAAGGTATAGATATTTGTGACAGTTTTCTAAACTTTTTTTTTGTTTCTCTGAAAAACGGTAGTTCAAGTTCAGTTTATGGAATCAGAGCAATATTTAATGCTTTGTACGGCACCTAGGTGGATCTGACTAGTTCAGAGCTGTCAGGTTAGGGAAGGTAACAGGATTATGCTTTCGTTAGTGCAGCTTGGGAATACCCTTTCCATTGGAAGGCTGTCCTTCTGATTAACTGATCTGCTTACTCTAGAGCACTTTCACTGTATTTCAATTTCAGCCAACCTAAGACCAAATTAACACAAGTTTGAATGTGCACGATTAAAAAATATTTAATATTTTTATGTTGTAAGTTCAAAATGAACTTTACAAGAACAGAATAATGAAGTATTAGAAATTATAAATTC
Source organism: Saguinus oedipus (assembly GCA_031835075.1). Lineage (NCBI taxonomy): Eukaryota > Metazoa > Chordata > Mammalia > Primates > Cebidae > Saguinus > Saguinus oedipus. Next base: position 19,370,664 of record CM063190.1, read on the forward strand.
AGAATTTGCCGTTTTTATCTTCTACAAAGAGGGGAGATATATAATTACTGGTTAATGTTGGTGATGGCAGCTTAAGAAATAAACCTAGTATTTTCAGTGCATCCTATTTGTACTATATTGTTGTTGCCATTTGTTCAGAGGGTGGCACTTTCCAATATATTCTGGAAGCAAGATAAACTCTAGGACACGGGGGTGAATTCTCTGGTGAAATGTATCCAGTAGGCAACAGTTTGTGCCGATGTTTGGAAGAAGACTGGTATCTGCTCCTGCTTTCCGTCGACTCTGATCTGTCCCTCTTAGCCTGTTCTCTGTCCTCTCAGCCTTCATTATCTTCCATGCTTTTTCTCAGAGCATCCTCTGTCTTCATAGATTTAGTGTCCACATCTTGGAGTGGACGACTCAGAGACTTGGCCTGTCTCCTGTCCTCTCTGGCTTGTTGCCAATTAGAAACAATCTAACTTTAGCTTTTGATTTGTGTGAACACAAAATATACTGACAACAAAAATTAGAAACAGGTTACTGAACACTCAATATTATGGTTAGCACAAAATAAACCTCAGTAGCAAATAAAGTTAGTTACTGATTCTGTCTGCATTTATTCAGATGACTTGCTTTAAAGATGCCTTTAATTATAATCATTGTCCTGTTAGGCTATAAAGTTTAGTCACTAACTCCCAATCATTCTGAGTTTCCTCTTGGTAGCTGCTGTAAATCCATTCTCTTGGCCCTCCCAGGAAGTCAGCAATGCTCTCAGGTTTCGGATCTCCAGTGTGTAATTGAAAACAGTGGTCCTACTTGGTTTCTCTTTTCTCCTGAGCACTTGGTGGATTATCCTGTCCTTCCTGACTGAATTCTGGGGAATCCATTCAAATCATCTTACTGTTTCCTCTAGTGTATATAGGGTAACATTACATAGATAGGAAAGTGTTCTTTTTCCTGGAATAAAAAAAAGGAGACAGTCGGCAGTTGTTTAATTTGTACTGAAATGAGTCTATTAGAAGTTTTGTACTTTCTCGTTGTTTGATCTGTAAAATTCTCTGAGGATGGGGTTAAGGGCATGTCCCTTTGAACAAGATTTGCTTTGGCTCTGTCAGACAGTCCAGGCACTTCCCCAAACCCAAGGCTGCTTTGTTATTTTCTTAGCTTGGGTCTCCTGGACCACACAGGTAGGGTAAATTTAAATTATAGACCTGGTATTATGCTGAAATAGACATGTTTTCCTGTCATCAGTTTTTGTAGGTGACTTGTTTTTTTCTGTCTGCTCTTTCATAGCAGTTCAAGAGCTCCTGCCTCAAGTGAGGACAGCCTTTGATTTTGTTTTCTGGCTTGCAACAACTCTTAAAAGCCGGATCTCTAGGTTACTGAGATTAGCAAATGCTTACTAGTTTATCACGCTGATTTAGGATTCCCTGTTTTTTTCTTAGTTTTGCAAGCTTGCCTATGCATTTAAATGGGGTTATTTGTTATATATTTTTCTAGTATTTCCAGATGTCTGGTAGAGAGATTTTCAAGATATATCTTGTCTGCCATGCTTTAGGTATCCTTTTATATGAGATAATGTTATATACTCATTTTTAGATAAAAGTCAATGCAATAAAATATCAAGGGACTTTAGTACTTCCTTGTTATCACAGATGGAAAGCATCATTACTTGCTTCTGTAGATGAGGAATGCTTTTAACATATAAGACCCACTGATGTGCAGTTGCCAAGCCAAGGCCTATTTCCAATCTCCTAATCAACTCACTATCCTTTATTCTTTAGGTAAGCCTGTCCTGTTCTGCCATGTGCAAGGTATATAAATTTTCTACTACAGAAGGGCAGAACAGACTTACTTGTGCCACATTTCCTGTTTTTTTTTTTTCCTACCACAGAAATTAAAATGGTTTTTCTATAGATCACTATTTAAATACTTATTGTCTTAATCTTGAAACAGATCTATCCCCAGGACAATAGTGAATGGCGATGAATGGCCCCATCCCACCCATTAATGGAAACTTATGTGTGTTTAGTGACTCAAGAAAGAAGATGGCTAGGTAGTGAATCAGAGGCAAGGACAATTTGAAAAGAAATAGGTACCTCAGTCAGCTGTTAGGAGAGACCTAAACAACATAGAGCTCAGAATTAACCTCCTCCCTTCTTTAACAAAGGAATCTCCCGCTTTTCTCCGTCACGCTTCAAATGCACATGTGGACATAGCATTTAGACTGATGTTGTAGATGCTCAATAAATATTTGAAGAATGGATGGATATAGTTTTTTTCCCAACAAGATTATCCAAACTAAAAATGACCCTTAATATTATTCATTTTAACCAATTTTTACTTAGATAAAAATTATGGGGTGAAGTTTGGGAAGGATTATATTATATAGGTTTCCCATATCTCATACTTTCCTAAGAAGTAGTTCTGCCTTTTTATCACCTATGATTTGTGTATAATGAGATATATCTGGAAATACTTTGTAAGTATAATTTACACAAACATATATCTTTATGAGGCATGCAAATTTAAACAGTGGTGTCCTTGTGACTCAGTTAAATAAGGAACTAGAATAAAATACAAGACAAATGTTTGCCTTTAGGATTATGACACTATATCGTAAAACCTCTGAAGGACATGATCATGCAAATAAGATTAGATAAAACAAGTTCAGTTTTGTAGAAAAGGTGAAGAATTAAAAAATTGCAATCTCAGAAACTTCAGAAACCTACTTTTATATGCTTCCCACCATAAAAAAGTGTTTTTTCATTCCCCCTCAAGTTTGAATATTTGAAGAGTTACTTTAAGAACTTTAAAACTAGTGCATCAAATACATGCTTTTTGCAGATATGGAAAATACTTCTTAAACATTTTTACATAAAGAACAGTAATTTTGCCCAAGGAAAATAACATCCAAAGGAAAATGAAGAATGATTGGTGTTATAGGAAACATAATCCTAGAGGCCTGGAACTGCATAACGCGTTCTGAATGTACAGCATGTGGTCATAGAGATTATGCAAGTGATTTTTATAGATGAAGCTGAGCAAAGGAGCAGAATGGGAAGAACAAGGGGGACTGAGACACAAGAAGAATGACTTTCATTTGAAAGAGAAAATGTTCAGGGCATTAAAAACAAATACCGATTTCCCCCCAAAACATTTTCAGACACTACAGAAAATAATATGTAGTAAACCATAAAACTTATTTTAACTGTTTAAAAAACTTCCAAACAAAGGAACTTAGGAAAAATGGCATTCTAGTTATATTTTCCCCAAGATCAGTGGGAATTTTTTCCATCTTATTGCTTTTCCAAGTGAGTAGGCAGAAAGTAAACAGAAATGTGAAATTTGTATTGATTGTTTCCTTTCCTTATAACCGTTGGCAAACAGCTTTGTGAAGGCAACTTTTCTAATAATGAAGGTATTTTTACATTTAAATGTTGGTTTTCTGTGTAGGAAGTGGAAGGGCTTGTTTCAGAGACTGCTTCTCCAAACCCATTTTAAAGTAGAAGTTTTGTCATGAACATTTAGAGGTTAAAGGAAATTTAGAAAATCTAGTTCAAAGCTTTCATTTAATTGAAGAAAGAAAGTGATCTCTTGTGCATTGCCCTGAGCCACACAGTAGCTGAGACATAGCTGAGGCAAAAACCCAAGCTGCCTACCCCCTGCATTCTGTGTACTTCACAAATCCGGGCTGCCTAACCCCTGCGTTGTGTGTGCTTTAAAAACTCGGGCTGACTGGGTATAGTGGCTCACGCCTGTAATCCCACCACTTTGAGAGGCCAAGACGGGTGGATCACGAGGTCAGGAGATTGAGACCATCCCGGCCAACATGGTGAAACCGCGACTCTACTAAAAATACAAAAATTAGCCAGGCGTGATGTCATGTGCCTGTAGTCCCAGCTACTCAGGAGGCTGAGGCAGGAGAATCGCTTGAATCCAGGAGGCGGAGGTTGCAGTGAGCCGAGATCACGCCATTGCACTCCAGCCTGGGATACAGAGTGAGACTCCATTTCAAAAAAAAAAAGAAAAACAAAAAAACAACCCGGGCTGCCTAACCCCTGCACTCTGTGCACTTTAACGTCTCTCATTTATTTTCCGGCTTACTTGTGGTTAAAAATTGAAGAATTGTGTATATCTTACATTCTTATCTCAGTTTAGAGAATAGCGTGGAGTTTTCAGGGCTGTGTGTCTATGTATCTGTCTCTTCTTCTTTCTTTACCAGAAAGACATGTGACAAGATGCTGTGGTTTCATGAATTCTCCCCCATTCTTGCATTATTTTATTCATTGTAATTTATTCCATATATAAACTGTTATTAATATAGTTTCTATTTGAGTTGAGTAAATGGAATATTATGTTTCTGAATCTAATTTTTCTGCCTCAAATGATGCAATTTGAGCATCTTTAAAGACTAATATATGCTGCCTAATTATAATGAAATATCTGACAAAAAATATAAAGAATGATTATCACTGATAATGATTTATTTTATGAAAGAATTTCATAAGGATGCCTTTAGTTAATTCCTCTATTTTAAATTTCTGAAATTCAGTTTATGCCCAATATTCAAGCCATGACAAAGCAAAATGCATTGGCTTTATGCATTTTATGAATTTTCTGCATACATTTTATGCATGTTGAATTTGATAATAAGTAAAAAACACCCAAACTTTTCTAAACAAAGAAGTTTAGCAGCTCAAAACACTTGTTATATCTGGTAATATAAGCAATAGCATACTTAATAATGTAGCTTTTATTATTTTATTTTCACTTTCTGCCAAGGTTCAGGGAAACATTTAAATTGCTTACGTGCATGTCCATAACTACACTGGAGAATCAAATATGCCTGAGAAAAAGGGGTCAAAAAAGTGTTATGAAACAGTGGTAACTAAGGAATATTCCACTTAGATCTGTTTCAAGTCAAGCAGTGTTTCAAAGGGACCATGTGGCTTTATTTTTAGGCTGCAGTTCATTGATTCAGGCTGTCACTTCTGCTAACTGGCATAGTTACTCTTAGCCTACAGATGTTTCATTGGGCCTGCATAATGAGAAATTAAACATTTTATCTTCATTCTGGAAAAAATAAACTGATTACTCCATTGAGAAGAGCTTGCCCAGGGTCAGGCTTTATTCTTAGGTGGACCACAAGCAAAATTATTTGAAGATACAGAGATTCACACTGACATAGGGATTCCCTTGGCCAATCAGTGATGGATTAGTCAATAAAAATGCAGCCGAAATTTTTTAGGCCATACTTGAAATGGGAATGTGAGGTTTAGAACACCTTCCAGATACAATCAGTCTAGTGAATTAATTAGTAGGTAGCTTGGTCTCTGAGGAGTTGAGACATGAGACTATCAAATGGCAACAGCCCATGATATAAGCCAGTGGAGCCAAGGGACTGGCAAAAACTCACTGGAGAGGTTGCTGTGGGGAGAGAGGAAAGACTGCATGGTTGACGAAGACACCATAGTACACATGTTTAGAAGAGTTTAGAATGCAGGAATAAGAGAGACTGGTTTGGCTTCATGTGTATGTGACATGTCCCACAGACACAGGGCCAGAATTTGGTTTTAATACTCCATTGCCCCATCTTGAAATTCTTGATTTTGAAAAAAAGGACTTTTCATTTTCATTTTGCATTGGGCATCACAAATTATTTAGCTGGTTTTGCTGAAAGGGGACATAAGCTCAGGGATAGATACCAGAAGGCAAATTCTGTGTACATTTTAATTTGGGATGTGAAAAATTTTATTCTGTATTAAAGAGTTTAGAGGAGATGCATTCAAATATCACAAGGGCATTTGACCGTGAAGTTGCAGTGAGTGGAGAGTCATTGACATTGTTGCTGATGGTGATGTTCTTGGGTGAATAAAGGATAGTGTTGAGATTCACAAGGTTGGAGTAATGAAGTGGTGGGGGAGACAGTGTCAGGGCTGGGTTCTCAGAGGGCTACTGCATAGCAGTAGCAGCCAGGTGAGAAATTTCTAACAAGGGTCCTTAAAGTTGCTTGGACAATTGCAGTTGATCTAATCAGGAGGCTTGATGAGTAAATAGAATTTAGAGAGTTGTGTTCTCCTTGACTCACTGGCACTGAAGACAAAGTCACTTAACTTTCAATGTTCTAGATTACTTATCAGAATGATTTTCCATACTTGCTTTCCTCAATAACAAACAGCTTTAATGTGATAGTATCTGTCAAGTGCTCTGAGTCCCTAAGAGATAGGCTCTTTATCAGTTGGTACAGTAGCCTATTCTTTCAACAGAAATAAGTGAATCTGGAGTCTGAAGGGTTGCCTAGTAAGATACGGTTTGGTAGGGAGTTCAAGTGTTCTCGTTGGTAGTTCTATAGGGAAATACATATAGAAGCTCCTCCTCCCCAGAAAAACTCTAATATATTATCTAGTTATATTTATTTCCTGACAAAATTGAGGATGAGTTCAGACACAAGATATTAGGTCTCTCAGATATTGCAGATGGGCACTGTTTAATCTAGAGCATTCATAAAAATGATAGTTTGTAAGCTCTTGGAGCATTGCAAACAATTTAGCTTGATTCCTTAAATTTTCAAATGACAAAATTGGAAGAGGGAAAGGTTGTGATTGGCCCGGGTTTCACAGTCAAGTATGGAGAGACCTCTCCAGTGACCACATCTGTCGCTGCTGGGTCAGGGCTTTTTGTTTGCTCTCACACATGTCTTCTAGGTAGTCAGGTTCATTATGGCTATATTTGAAGAGTTCTGTTTTCCTTTGTGTTTACAGATGTCCCCAACACTATTATGAAGTATTTATTAGTCAGAGCAATAATAATAATAACTACCATTTACATAAAGCATGAAATGGGCACAATGAGCTAGGAACTTTACCTATTCTTTTTAACATCCTTGAGAGGCAGATTCTATGACCTTCATTTTTCAGAAGGGGAAATTGAGACTTAATGTCACATGGCTCTTAATTAGATAAACTTTAGGACGTCTTCAACCTTCCAGTAGTTTTTGGCAATTATTCATCTCTGAACAGACGCCAGAACATTAGTGGAAGCTCTCTCATTGTATCCTCATTGAGCAAAAACTAGGGCACTAATCACAAAGATATTTATCTTACAACATTTAGGCTTTGTTATAGGGAGTCATTATGAACCCCATCATAGCTGGTCCTATGTTGGTACCTTAGAGATAATTTATAATTATTTATATATAGGTATACTACAGCTGTTAATAAGCAGAGGAAAATAAATGAACTAAAACAAGACTTTTTTTTGTATTATTTAAATCAATGAATGAAATTTAATTTTACCTTTTTTCCAGTTGATGACATAGAAGACTTAATTTCCTCCTCATGATTAATCTCTCAGTTGGAGAGTATACTCACTCTTACGAAGAATCCAGGTGAGAGGAATGGGGAATTAATAAGAGCTAGGAGGGTACCACTTTTATGGAAATATATTAGTGACATATGTATCTGCCAACTATGGAAGACATACTCAAGCAAAATATTTTGATTGTAAGAAAGGACAATATTTGAAATCAACTTAAGCAGAGCTGAGTAGAAATGGAAGGACACCTAAGGAAAATAAAAGGTTTATTTCTAGGTTGCACTTGCCCAAGTCATGTGGCATTCAGGCTAAAGTCAGCACATATATATTCACCCCTCTGCTGGGAGCAGAGAAGCTCGGAGTAGAAGTCCAAGGAGTGTGGTAGATGCCAGTCAGGGGAAGGTGCTATAACCTGGGTGTCCCCTTTACCAGCAGCTCTTTGCCCACCCTGTTCAGAGACAGAGAGCATATCCCCTGAAATGAACTTAGGGGCCTACCTCAACTGCTGTCTTTTACATTAGCAGCAAAGCCATTAGACTTAATTTACCTACACTCTTCCCTTATAACATTCGTGGTCTGCTAAGGTTGCTGTAAGCAAAGCAGAGTATAAAATAGCACAAGTTCCTGTTTGACAAATGAAGTACCAGTTTCTTATCTCTCCCCAGGGGCCTCTTATAATGAGAAATTGGCCTTGCGAGTTTTGAAACTTTTCCGTTCACAATCCTGTATGTCTTTTATTATTTTGCCTTTTAAAATTAGCATGCTATTTAAAAAAAATACAGAAACCAGGCTTTAGAAGCACAACAAAGGCATCTGCTTTGCGGAAACTACTTATTATTACCTGTCTCTTTACATTGAATTTTCAGTTGCTGCCAAAGTAGAAAAATATGCAAATGCATGACCTGTGTGTTGAATATGTTTTTATCTTGAGGCTTTTCTATATATCTAAAGGATAGATGTTTGTTTGTAGATTTGATTGCTATTTCTCTACAAGACTATTTGTGGATTCTAGAATGTGATATTAACCTAGAGGGCATGATAATTCTGTAAGGTGATTATACAGTAGCTGGTACTTTGTATTGTTTCTTCATCACTGAATCATCAAATAGATTTTATTGTTAATAATGACCACAGTTTGTACATACTGAGTTTTCAAATTTAGGTGGCGATTTGAAATTATAGGAAGAATGAGTCTTCTGATATTATAGGTGCTCCTCATTTGTACCCTAAAGGCACTTTTGTTTTTATTTTTGCATTACTGTGCTTATCACCAGGTACTACATTTGCATGCTGAATTGTCTGTCTCCTTCACCCTACTCTAAGCAATTTGAGAATAGGCTTTGTGCCTGTCTTGTTCATTACTGGGTCCTTGGAACAAATTGGTGCATGGCCCTCAGTGGGTACTTAATAAATATTTGTTTAATTGAATCAATACTTTTAATATAACTTTTTAAAGTATCTTCAACATGACAGGCATTGTAAAGGGCACCTTAAACACATTTTCTCACGTAATCTTCACACCAATCATATGAAATTGTTATTTCAGTGTTTTATGTTAGAGATAAGGAACCTAAACTTCAGATGGGGTAAGCAGCATACTTAGGTCTTCCACCTGAGCTGTGTAATTTGGGATTGGAAGTAGGTGACTTCAAAGCACATATCTTATTTCCTATGCTACACTACTTTGTATATCAGAAGGTAGAGTGATATAAAAATCACCCTGGATACTGATGGGAACTTGCAAAACGAGAGATGGGGAAGTTTGTAGATATATTGGCAAAGGAACATTGGCAGAGAGAGTTAGCCCCTTCAAAATGTTCACAGAGAAATTCTTTTCATTGACTGCAAATATTTCTTGCTCCTTAAACAAATAAACCATAAAAAGCTTGTTTGTTTATTATTTCTGCCATTTGAATTGATATAACAGTATGCTTGAATGTTGTAATTATAGGTAAGGATGGAATAACCATTACTATTTGATTTAATTGACTTTATCAAGCAAATACTTTCTAAGAATGATAATGAGTGGGATTGAGGGTTGGGGCAGAGTGGTGAACACAGGTAGTATTATATTTCACAAGCTTACAGTATAATGAGTAATAAGAGTAATCAAATTACTAGAAGGAGAACATAATAACTATAATTAAAGTGGAACAATATATAGAGGATATAAAAGGAATAAAATATTAGATTTGTTTGTGGATATTGGAAGTATATTATTGAAGAGGTAGCAGTGGAAAGGCCCTTGAAAAATGGGCAGCATTTAACAGTTTTATGCACTGTCCATTTGAAAATGAATAAAGGCATGGGCTCTTTCCTTAAGAAAGCCAAGGCTCATTGGTAGAAATGAGTCCTGAGTGGGTATTAATAGGTGAGAGAACTGTAAACTCCAGAAAGCAAGTAAGAAATAATTATGCAAGTGGCCAGAAGGGGGTGCTCATGCCTGTAATCCCAGCACTTCAGGAGGCCCATGTAGGAGGATCACATGAGGCCAGGAGTTTGAGACCAGGCCAAGGTATTGAAACCCTGTCTCTACTAAACATACAAAAATTAGCTGGGTGTGGTAGCACACACCTGTAATCCTAGCTATTCGGGAGGCTGAGGTAGGAGAATTGCTTGAACCTGGGAGTCAGAGGTTGCAGTGAGTCAAGACTGTGCCACTGTACTCCAGCCTGGATGACAGAGCAAGACTCCATCTCAAAAAATAAACAAAGAAAAGAAAAAAAAAAAGAAAAAGAATTATGCAACATATTATAATATTGAGACGGTCATGTGGGACTTTGCGTTTTGCTAGAGGAGTAGTAAAGACTTCAAATATAGGTGGCCAGCAGTCCATGAGCCTGGGGATTTAGAGTATGTTTATCTGGTCCCATAAATGGGTTAAAAGTTTGTTCCAAGAAAGGATCCAAAGGGCCTTGCAGGGATTCCTAGGAAACTGCCCCAACTAATTTAAGTTTCCGTTTAGTTGACGCAATTTTCATGGGGAGTCAGAATGCTTTGAGTAGGGACTCCATGAGGTTTGGAAAGGGAAAGGATTCTTCCCTGAAAAGTGGAGTGGATTGTTGTAATATTCACCAAAATTGGCAAAGAAAAGTCAGGCAGCGTTTGTGTTGAGTTATATTGAAGTCACGTCAGAGAGACTGTGAATAATTAAAACCACTCTCAAGGGAAGTTTGTTTTTCCTTCTTGCAATGCACATATGACTCTGGCACAGAAAATGTTTTACTAGTTAAATCTTGCTTCATTTCCCATTTAAGATTTGTCACAGTAAATAATCCTTTCTCAAGTGGCAATATCCTGAACATAAATACAGTGAATACTGTCTGGATATTAGGCAATCAGTTCCACGGTGGGATCGATCAGTTTTTCCTTAGATGAAAACTATAAAACGCAATAAAGTAACACACATAATTAAACAGTAGGAATGTTTCTATGGTGAGGAAGTCCAGAGTCGGTTTTGCTAATAGAAAGAAAATGGGATGTTAAAGATATTAATGAGCTGTACCATGGCAACAGCTTTGTCCACAAAGCTAAGTTTCTCTGTTTGCCTTGCATGTTTACAACTCAATGATATCAGCTATGAAAATACAAATAGTATCAAAATGTATTTCAGTTAACAAGTATTAGTAAGTCATTTTTAATAGCTTTCATGAGGGGTTATTTACATACCATAAAATCCATTGATCTTGTAAAAATTGATGATTTTATGTGTAAATATATAGTATTTGTGCAACCACCACCACGATCTAATTTTAGAACATACCTATCACTCCCATAACATCTCACATACCCACTTCCACTCTCTACCCTCCTTGAGTCCCAGGCAAGCACTAGTCTACTTTCTGTCTCTAAGGATTTGCCCTCAACAGATGAATTTAAGATAGAGGGCATAATTCAACCCATAAAATATAATAATAATAGTAACAATTATAATAAATAGTCATTTGGTACAGAATACAATAAGCACTGATTGGTAAGCCTTACATAACTTAATTAATTCTCATAACAAATCTATAAAATAGATAACTGTGATTATCCCTGCTTTATAGATTTTCAAAAATTGGGGCATAGAAAGTTTATACATCCAGCAAATAGTAGATTGTGGATTGGGCATTAGAATCCAGGCCATGTGGCTTCAATGTGCATACTCTTACACCCTGAGGTATGCTGTACCACCCCCTAGGCATTCACAATCTGCCCAAATAGCCTTTCCATTATAATGAAATGGAAAAACTCTTTGCTGATGGAGACTTTACAACCCTGCCCTCTTAGGATGACATTATGAAGTAAATTATATTCCTCCTTGACCAGGAAATATAGATTCAGAGTGGTCCTTGATCTCTGCTAAAGAGAGAATACATTATGCAAGACGAACTGACTCATAACATGTAACATTATTAGGTTGGACCATATGAAATTGTGTTTTTATAAGGTAAAAATGGTAGCATATGGATAACTTTATGTGGTCAAGCTAATTATCTTTATTACTGTTTAAAGCCAACTTTTGTTGGCTTCTACAACTTGTCTCTTCTTGGTTGATCAAGTAGGCACATCACTTTATTTCTCTAAAAATTTCTTTACCCTTCCACACTCTGCCACTCGCCCCATCCCAAACATCTGGGCAGCCAGACTGCAGCTTTCACTGCTTCAGGGAAGGATGATACACAGCGTGCAGAGAGCAACAACAACAACAAATTAGGATTACTGGCTTTCAAAGTTCAAGTGCCTTAATCAGAATATAAAATGTAAATTTTGAGGGCAGGTAGAATTTTTCCCACCTCTGTTCCCAGATTAAATAAAGATTTTTAGTATTAGAGAAGGGAAGAAAAAAGTCTGAGTAGCAGCAAGAAGCTTCTTTCCTGAGAAGATGAGAGCCAGTTTCTAAGCAATGGAATATATTAGTTATTACTAATCCTTATAATAATTTCCCTCAGGAAACTAACATTTGTTAGTTATAACTCAGGGTAGCTAGGCCTTCCTGTACCAGACCAATCCTGGAAGGGGAGGAGGGTGAGGAATGACAGAAATGTGCCCTGTTTTCTGGTTAGTACTGTGGATCACAGCAAGATGCCACACTCCTCTCAGAACCACATGGCTTAAGTAATGTTGTGCTTTATTTCATAGTTTCTGACTGAAAATATGTCCACTTAAAAAAAATGTTTTTTGCACACTTAAATTTGTTAAATTTCACACATTTATTACTTGAATTACTATTTAAAATTTTTAAATCTTAAAATTCAGCTTTTCTCTTTATTTTTTACATGAAATTAATGTTTCAGGTTTTTATAGACATAGTGCTAAGAACTGAGGTTTCAATATTTATGAGAAAGATTATATTTTTATTGTAAGCTATAGGATACTTTATGAAACACTTAGAGAAATATTTACAGTACTAGGAGTTAAAGTATTTTCAGATCACTTTGACTTTATGTATTAAAAAGTTGTATTATGTGAGGCAGTAGATTACACAGATAAGGCACAGTCTGTATGCTTATTTGCATTTTGCATATTTTTATGACTTTAATCTCTATTTGCAACAATTTAGGCAGGTTTACAGATTAAATAAGTTCTGAGTATACATGCTGATAGAGGTGAATATAGTGAATAAGACAAAGAGAGAAAGTTTAACTTTGGCTAGCTTGAGTTAGAGTTCCCAGGTAAACAAATCCCAAATAAGCAGCATGAATCATGGTCAGTAATGACATCTGGAAGTCCCTGATGTAGAGATAACCAATTTTGGTGTTAGAAAGAGAGGGATCTATATTCCCAACTGAGTCACCAAACTATCCACATGATTATGGTTTATAATTCACATGATTATGAACAAGTTACTTAATATTATAATGTTAGTTTCCTAAGGAAAATTATTATAAGAATTAGTAATAACTAGTATTTCTCAAGTGCTTAATAATTGATAAATTTTATTAATTTTGTTGCTGATAATATTTTCCCATGATAATGCCAACTCACTATATTTACCTTTAAAGATTAGTAATCATGGTCATTATTTGAGAACAGTGTTTTCACTTGTAATAGGAATATTTTATCTGTAGTTACCTTTAGGTTATTACGTACACAGTTGTCAATTCAAGGAGATTGTAATTGAATAGGAAAGAAGATGACTGTTTTTATTTGCAGCAATTTTTTGAACCAAGTAGCTGATAATGTTTTCATTATAAAATGAAGAGATTTTCTGGCTAAAATAGTTATAAAATTATTTTAAATTCATGGCTGCTCTTACTAGTAAGAGACGAAATTCTCAATTTCCTAAATAAAGAGGGAATTGAAAATCATAATATAGGACAGAAAACTGAAATTGTGACTCACTCTGGCTAATAATCATATGTTTTCCTGGTTAAGGAGAAAAAAAGAAGCTAGTATTCGGGATATGATGCCTGCACTGAAACAGAAGATAGTGCCTTGGGTCTGTACATGTGGGAAATGTGTATTGACTGAGAACCCCTAACCCTCTAATCTGTGTTTTTCAGAGGGATAACCATTAGAAATCAGTCAAACTAAAAAATATCTTTCCAGTGGTGTAGGAGACAAGAAGAAAAATTAACTGTCTTGGCCTTGTGCTGCAGATAAAAAAAAAAAAAATGAAGCCTCCAATGATAATTTGTAATTATGATAATAGGATTTAAATTTACATTATCCATGAGCTCATAAAATTCTCAAGTGAGGAATCAATATAAAAAGTAGTATGAGCTGGTGTAATATCCTTGGGGCACCTGGCAGAAGGCAGACAATATATCCCTGGAATGACATCTTTTAACACAAGCTACACATGACTCCTATGGATAAATCCATGTTGAAGACGAGCTTAGTATCCAACATTTACAAACACACAAGCAAACAAACCCTCATAAAAAAATACCAAATTAAAAAAGGAGCAAGATTAGATTCCTAAGACCTTCAGCTAATAGAATTGCTGAATAGAAACTATAAAATAAAAATATTTAAACTGAATAATCTATTTTTTAAAAAAGATTCTAAATTTTGAAAACAACAAAACCGTATTTCAAAAGATTAGGCAGATGTGAAAAAAAAAAAAAAACAGATGACTTCTGGAGGTGAGAAATATAATAACTAAAAAACAAATTAGTGGACAGATTAAACAACAGATTAGTTAAAGGAAGGATTTGTGAGCTAATAGATGGACCTAAGAACATTATTTGAAAAATAGGATGATGATATAACAAGATTAAATATGTAAGGGAATTTGATGAGAATTTTTTATAACTAGCAAAAGGTTAATAAGATTCACTATGGTTAAATCCTGAAGCAAAAATCTATCTATCTATTTGTTCATCCATCTGTTTATCTATCTATACATCTATATTTATATCAGTATATCCACACCTTGATATATCATGAGAAAAATGTAGAATTTTACCAAAGTGAAAGAGAAAAAAATGATAGTAATTAGACTTAATACAAGATTGCTTTGAAACACTAATTTCAGTTAACACAGTAGCAAAAATAGAAACAAGAAGATAATGGAAATTTTTTTTCAAATACTAAGAGAAAACAACTATACATTCTGTATACATTTAAAGTTCTATGCATGCTATTTGATTCTCAACTAAAGATTCAAATATATATACTCAAGAAAGAAGAAAATTAGAGCAAGAGGAAGACTGAGATGCAAGAAAGAAATGATGAAGAGAAAATGGTACATGTGGAGTTTTATATACACAACTATTGTCTGCATGAACAATAATCAGTGACATGAAAAAAGTGACAATAAAATGCTGCCAACAATAATGGGTAGGTTAAGAGGGGTTGGTGAGAGTTAAGATGTACTGTCATCCTTGTAGTGGGAATAAAGTAGGTATTTTAAAAATAAACTTCATACTTTGCTATGTGTATATTCCTGCCACAGTTTTGCGGGTTGTAAGGGTAAGGAACTCCTGCAACTCAATAACACAATTTAAAAAGAATTGTTTAATAAATCGTGTTGGGAAAACTGGCTAGCCATAGGCAGAAAGCTGAAACTGGACCCCTTCCTTACACCTTATATAAAAATTAACTCCAGATGGATTAAAGATTCAGGCATAAGACCTAACACCATAAAAACCCTAGAAGAAAACCTAGGCAATACCATTCAGGACATAGGCATAGGCAAGGACTTCATGACTAAAACACCAAAAGCAATGGCAACAAAAGCCAAAATAAACAAATCGGATCTAATTAAACTCCAGAGCTTCTGCACAGCAAAAGGAATTATCATTAGAGTGAACACACAACAAATGGAATGGGAAAAATTTTTGCAATCTACCCATCTGACAAGGGCTAATATCCAGAATCTATGGAGAACTCAAACAAATTTACAAGGAAAAAACAACCCCATCAAAAAGTGGGCAAAAGATATGAACAGATACTTTTCAAAAGAAGACATTTATGAGGCCAACAAACATATAAAAAAATGCTCATCATCACTGGTCATTAGAGAAATACAAATCAAAACCACATTGAGCTACCATCTCACACCAGTTAGAGTGGCAGTCATTAAAAAATCTGGAGTCAACAGATGCTGGAGAGGATATAGAGAAATAGAACACTTTTACACTGTTGGTGGGAGTATAAATTATTTCAACCATTGTGGAAGACAGTGTGGTGATTCTTCAAGGATCTAGAAATAGAAATTCCATTTGACCCAGCAGTCCCATTACTGGGTATATACCTAAAGCATTATAAAACATTCTGTTATAAAGACACATGCACATGTATGTTCATTGCAGCACTGTTCACAATAGCAAAGACTTGGAACCAACCCAAATGCCCATCAAAGATAGGCTGGATAAGGTAAATTGGTGCATATACACCATGGAATACTCTGCAGCCATGAAAAAGGATGAGTTAATGTCCTTTGCAGTGACATGGATGAATCTGGAAACCATCATTCTCAGCAAACTGACACAAGAACAGAAAATTAAACACTGCATATTCTCACTCATAAGTGGGTGTTGAACAATGAGAACACAGGAACCTGTCAGGGGTTGTGGGGACTAGGGAAGGGATAACATTAGGAGACATACCTAAAGTAGATGACAGGGGGATGGATGCAGCATACCACCAAGGCACGTGTATATCTATGTAACAAATGTGCACATTCGACACATTTCCCCCAAACTTAAAGTATGATAAAATAAATAAGTAAGAATTGTATAGATATATTTTCAAAAAAGACATAAAAATATGTAATAAGTATATAAAATGCTATTGAATGTCACTAATTTTCAGGGAAATGTAAGTCAAAAGCAGAATGTTTTATCATCTCACACCTGTTAAGAGGTTATTGTCCAAGAACCAAAGACTAGTGTTGGTGAGGATGTAGGAAAATCAGAACCCTTGGATACTGTTGATGGGAATGCCAAATGATGTAGCTACTATGGAAAACAGTAAAGCGTTGCCTCAAAAAAATGAAAATAAAAGAACTACCATGAGATCTAGAAATCCTACTTTGGGTATTTATCCAAAAAAATCGAAATCAGGACTATAAAGAGATATGCGCATTTCCATATTCATTTCAGCATAATTCACAATGGCCCATATATAAAAATAACCTAAAGAGCTGGATAAATAAAGAAAATGTAGTATAAACATACAGTGGAATGTTATTCAGCCTTAAAAAAGAAGGAAATCCTCAAATACGCAACAAAATGACTGAATCTTAAATTATGTTAAGTGGAGTAAGCCAGTCACATGACAAACACTGCATGATTCACTTCTATGAGAAATAATCTGTGTAGAATAGTCAAACTCCTAAAAGCAGAGAATGGTGTGGTGGTTTTCAGAGAGTGAGAGAAGTAAGAAATGGAGTGTTGCTAATCAATGGGGATAAAGTTTCAGTTATAAAAGATGAATAAATTTAGACATCTGTTGTACAACATTGTGCTGGTAGCTAACAGTGCTTTCTATTGTGCTGTACACTTAAAATTCTGTTAAGAGGGCAGATTTCATGTCAAGTGTTTTCACCACAGTAAAATTTAAAAAACAGAATTTAATCTTCAAAAGATATCTTAAATATTCCACATGCATTTAGAAGCCAAAACAAAACAAAAATATACTCTAAATAATGAATGGATCAAACAAGGAATCAAAATAAAAACTGGAAAATATAAATAAAATATAATAAACATGTTGTATGTCAGAATTTGTAGGAGAATGCTTAAATGATTTTTTTTTTTTGAAGAGGCAGGCTGGAGCATAGTGTTGTGATTATAGATCACTGTAACCTTGAACTCCTGGGCTCAAAGAATCCTCCCATCTCAGCCTCCAGAGTAGCTAGGGCATGTACCACCATGACTTTTTTTTTTAATGCCATTTTTTTTTTAAAGTTTTGTATAAATAGGGTTTCACTATGTTGCCCAGGCTGGTCTTGTACTGCTGGCCTCAAGTAATCCTCCCAGCTTGACCTCCTAAAGTACTGGGATTACAAGGGTTAATGACTGTGTCAGGCCTAAAATAATTCTTTAAGGAGAAATTTTGTGGCATTAAATGCTTATATTTTTAAAAAGAAGGAAAACTGTAAAATAATGAGCTATGCAATTAGCACAAGAAGACAGGGAAATAGTACCAAAAAAAAATAGAAGTTGGAGGGAAAGGAATAGTACAGACAAAAACACAAATTAATGGAATAAAAACAATTGTTATAATTTAATAGAAAAGGAATTCAAAAAGGATTAAGAAACAAATTTTATTTCTACATAAAAGGAAGTCTTCTGACAAAAGTGATACAGGAGAAATAGAGAGATGACCTTTAACAATATCAGGGCTAAAATAAGGTTACAGCTACGGATCTACAGTTCTAATAGATATTAAATGGAACCAAAGGAGAATACTATGACCAAAAAATAAATGGTCCTATTTCTAAAAAAATAAGACTTACCTGAACTGACTAAAAGTGATTAGGAAATGTGAATAGATCTATAACTATTATGGGAATTAAATGAAAGGTTGAAATTCTTCATCTCCTAGTGCATCAGCACACCTCCTCCCATACTACCATCTCCATCCACACTCTCGAAAACACAAAGCAAGCTCCAGTTACTTTTACAGGAAGTTTAATCAAATATGTAAGGAACAGGAAATCCAAATATGACATAAACTTTTCCAAAGAGTAGAAAATGAGTAAATTTCTAAACACATTTTATGAAACTAGTAAAACTACTATACCAAAACCAAAGAAAGACAACATGAGAGGAGACAATTATGGCCTTATCTTTCTTATGAATTTACATGCAGGATTCCTAAGATACTAGCAAATCCAATCTAATAATATGTAAAATAATACATTAGAACGAAATTGGGTTTATTTTAGAATGCAAGGAAGTTTTACTATTATGAAATATTTTAGTATATTTCTCTCATTAATAGATAAAAGCCCTATGGTTGTCTCAATAAGTGCAGATAAAGTATTTGATAAAATATGCAATACTCACTTACAATAAAGAAGACTAGGAATAAAGGAGAAATATCTTAATCCTATGAAGAGTTTCTACCAAAACCAGCAAATGTCATATTAAGAATAAAACATTTGAAGCATTATCCTATTACTATCATTGTTACTATTAAACCTTTGCTGGAGGCCACACCTAGTGCAAAATGCAAACAAGTATAAATAATAGCAGCAAAGAGACAAAATTATTATTGTCATAGGGAAGGAGTATCAGCTTACTAAGAAAATCCAAAAAGGTCACATAGGCAAATTATTTGACACTAAGCAAAGTTGAATTACATTGTTGAAATACAAGATTAATATGTTAAAATAATTTGTGTGGCATTATTTCTGAGGTCTCTGTCCTGTTCTATTGGTCTCCATTTCTGTTTTCGTACCAGTACCATGCTGTCTTGGTTACTGTAGCCTTGTAGTATAGTTTGAAGTCAGGTAGTGTGATGTCTCCAGCTTTGTTCTTTTTGCTTAGGATTGTCTTGGCTATACAGGCTCTTTTTTAGTTCCATATAAAATTTAAAGTAGCTTTTTCTAATTCTGTGAAGAAAGTCAATGGCATCTTGGTAAGGATAGCATTGAGTCTATAAATTACTTTGGGCCATGTGGCCACTTTCACAATATTGATTCTTCCTATGCATGAGTATGGAATGTTTTTTCATTTCATGTGTCCTCTCTTATTTCGTTGAACAGTGGTTTGTAATTCTCCTTGAAGAGGTCCTTCATGTCCCTTGTGAGTTGTATTCCTGGGTATTTTATTCTTTTTGTAGCAATTGTGATAGGAGTTTACTATGATTTGGTTCTCTGTTAATCTATTATTGGTGTATAGGAATGCTTGTGATTTTTGCACATTGATTTTGTATCCTGAGACTTTGCTGCAGTTGCTTATCATCTTAAGGAGATTTTGGGTTAAGATGAGGTTTTCTAAATATACAATTATGTCATCTGCAAAGCGAGACAATTTGACTTCCTCTCTTCCTATTTGAATACGCTTTATTTTTTTCTCTTGCCTGATTTCCCCGGCTAGACCTTGCAATACTATGTTGAATAGGAGTGGTTGAGAGGGCATCCTTGTCTTGTGCTGGTTTTCAAAGGGAATGCTTCCAGCTTTTGCCCATTCAGTATGATACTGGCTGTGGATTTGTCATGAATAGCTCTTTTTATTTGGGGATACATTCCATCAATAACTAGTTTATTAAGAGTTTTTAGTATGAATGGGGTGCTGAATTTTGCTGAAGACCTTTTCTGCGTCTATTGAGATAATTATGTGGGTTTTATCATTGGTTCTATTTATGTGATGGATTATGTTTATTGATTTGCATGTGTTCAACCAGCCTTGCATCCCAGAGATGAAGTCAACTTGATTTGTGGTGCATAAGCTTTTGATGTGCTGCAGGATTCAACTTGCCAGTATTTTATTGAGGATTTTCACATCGATGTTCATCAGGGATATTGACCTAAATTTTTTTGTTGTTGTCGTGTCTCTCTGCAAGTTTTTGGTATCAGGATGATGATGGCCTGATAAAATGAGTTAGTGGGGAGTCCTTCTTTTTCTGTTTGGAATAGTTTCAGAAGGAATCATAACAGCTCCTCTTTGTACCTCTGGTAGAATTCAGCTGTGAAGGTGCTGAGCTTTTTTTTTTGGTTGGTAGGCTATTAATTACTGCCTTAATTTTAGAACTTGTTATTGGTCTGTTCAGGGATTCAACTTCTTCCTGGTTTAGTCTTTGGGAGTGTTTAGGTATCCTGAAATTTATCAATTTCTTCTAGGTTTACTAGTTTATTTGCATTGAGTTTTGAGTGACTTTCTTAATCCTGAGTTCCAATTTGATTGCACTGTGGTGTGAGAGACTGTTAGGATTTCTGTTCTTTTGCATTTGCTAAGGAGTGTTTTACTTCCAATTATGTGGTAAATTTCAGAATCCGTATGATGTGCTGCTGATAAGAATGTATATTCTGTTGATTTGTCGTGAAGAGTTGTGTAGATGCTTATTAGGTCTGCTTGGTCCAGAGTTGAGTTCAAGTCCTGAATATCCTTGTTAATTTTCTGTCTCATTGATGTGTCTACTATTGACAGTGGGGTTTCATATTCAGCCAAACTAGGCTGCATAAGTGAATGAGAAATAAAATCATCTACAGACAGGCAGATGCTGAGAGATTTTGTCATCACCAGGCCTTCCTTAACAAGAGCTCCTGAAGGAAGCACTAAACATGGAAAGGAACAACTGGTACCAGCCACTGCAAAAATGTACCAGATGGTAAAGACCAGTGACACTATGAAAAAAACTGCATCAACTGACCAGCAGGATAACCAGCTGGCATCATAGTGATAGGATCAAATTCACACAAAGCAATATTCACTGTAAATGTAAACAGGCTAAATGCCCCAATTAAAAGACACAGATTGGCAAATTGGATAGAGTCAAGACTCATGGGTACGCAGTATTCAGGAGACACATCTCACATGCAAAAATACATTAAAAAAAAGGGATGGAGGAATATTTACCAAGCAAATGGAAAGCAAAAAAAGCAGGAGTTGCAATCCTCATCTCTGATAAAACAGTCTTTAAAGCAACAAAAATCAAAAAAGTCCAAGAAGGGCATTACATGATGGTAAAGGGGTCATTGCAACAAAAAGAGCTAACTATCCTAAATATATATGCAGCCAATACAGGAGCTCCCAGATTCATAAAGCAAGTTATTAGAGACCTACAAAGAGACTTAGACTCCCTCAGAAAGATTTCTTAAAGGAAAACTAAGGTATAAAACTTAAAAAAAAGATTGGAAAATTTTAGTACATTGAAATGAACTTCTGTAAAAATTGCAGAAGAATATATACTTATATAAACATTTATGTAATGTTTTAAAACATGTAAACCCATATATATATATTGCTCCTGGTTATATGTAATAAAAAATATAAAGGCATGCATGTGGATTATAAACTCCAAATATAGATAGGGATTTCTGATAAAGATGGAGGCAGGGGATAGGTATACAGGGTCTTAACCGTCTTTGCAGTATCCCATTTTGACCAAATAAAATGTGACAAAATGTTATTACAAAAATAAGTGACAGATCCATGGGTATTTTACATACTGACTTATAATTTTCTCTGGGGTTGAAGTATCTAATAATGACTTTTTTTTAAAAAAAGAAAAAATGAAAACTAAAATACAAGGAGAGAAAGATGGTAAGAAAAAGATAACTGTGTGTGTGTGTGTGTGTGTGTGTGTGTGTGTGTGTTGGGGGGTGTCTAGTGTGAAGAGGGAGGGATAATTCTAAAATGAATTCAAGCATTCAAATTATCAGGACTAGAGCTCTTCAGTTGTAGAAAATGGAAAACTGTGAGAAGATTTGATAGAATTATACAAAATTATAAATTTCTAGAATAAAGTGAAAAAGATATGCTTATTAAATATTAAGCAAAGATGCTAGTGGGTCGTATTTTATTTTAATGAAGCAACTTGAGGAGACATTCAAAACCAATATCATTTTATTCAATAGTTGATAAAATTACCAAACATTTCAAGATTGAGACTATAACTGAATTAGATATTAAGTACATATGTTGAATTTATGATCTAAAAGAAAATATGTGCCAGAAAAGCTGATTTTATATATATATATATATACCTATATGTGTGTGTGTGTATATATATGTATATATAAGTATATATGTATATATGTATATATATGTATACATATGTGTATATATATATATACATAGAATATGGTAGAATATGTGTATATACACATATTCTACCATATACGTATACGTATAGATATATGTATACATATATACATGTATACATATATACACATATTCTACCATATACGTATACATACATATACCTAAATATATACATATATGTATATGTATGTATACGTATATATATACACATATATATGTATATAAAAACCTATATGTATATATATGTGAAACCTTGAGTTCAGAATGGAACATTTTCATATTCTGTTGTGTTAGGAACAGGTGCCTAGATGAGGAAGACCATATGATAGACAATGATTTGTAGAGTCTCACATAAGTTGCTGAAAAGACATGTAAATTCTGACCTTCTTATATTATCAATTATAGAATTGAGGCACAGAGAGGTTACACAGTTTGCTCAAGGTCACAGAGCTAATTTGAGGCACACTCTGCCTTACATTTCTATAATATTAGAGGATTAACTGATTACAATTCCTACATTCACTTTGAGCTTGCATAATGTTATTTTCTTTCTTTTTAACTATGATTAATAGTTAATAATTTCAGCTAATGTATTATCTGAAAATTTATTTAAGTACAATTTTTAAAAGGTGGCCTTTCTTAAATACAGTTGACTTTTTTTCAGAGTTTTTTTCTTTGTGACAGGAAAGAGAAAGGTTATATACTTACCTTATTTTTTAAATGTACCGAAAATCTACAAAGGGAAACCTTGTCACTGTATTTATTTATTGTCATGTAAATCAGACTTTATTTGCTCTGGTGACAGGTTATTGCCTTCTGCAGAGAATGAGGGGACAAAACGGCTGCTGCCGGAGGCACAGCTCCCTCATGAGGGTGTCTTGAGTCACAGCCCCTGGCAGAGTAGGCCTGGGTCATCTGCTTTGCCCCACCTTAGCCTTTGCCCCCACAGTTCCCAGGAGGGTGACTCTTCCACTAGCATCTACAGGCTCCAGATTGGTTCAACTTAGCAGTGCAGTGCCCACCATTTACCCTTCTCACTGCTTGTGTGGGACAGCAACTTTTACCAACTGCCTCCTAAGCCTGTCATACACAGTCCCCCGGTTCACCGTGGTGCTGGCTCTCTCCCACCCAGAACACTCTATGCACTGCTGTCTACCTCGTTATACTCAATCTGTCCTTCAAGGCCCAACTCAAGACCAAACTTCCATGAAGTCTTTCCTCACTGCCCAACCTGTGGCTCTCTCTCGCTCCTTTGAGTTCTATTCATCCTTAACCTCTGTCTCACTGATAGACTCCTATTAGCAACCAATACATTTATTGGGGGCCTGTGTGCTAATAATGATGGTTGGCATGTTCTTCATGTGTTTCTCAACCAGGTTGTGACAGGCTGAGGGCAGAGATTGGTACCCATGAATGTTTCCTTCCAACCACGGTGCCCAGCACAAGGCCTTGCACATGGTAGATCTCAATAAAGGTGTTAGCCCCTGATAGGAGTGTATCAGTCAGGACATGCTAGGCTATGCTGTAGTAACAAGTGCTCCCAGATGCTCAGTGGCTTAAAATAATGCCAGTTTATTTCTTGTTCATGCCACCTGTCCATTGCAAGTTAGCTGGTACGCTCTGCTTATCTTAGTTTCTTAGGGACCCATGCTGATACAATGGCCACCAAACTGAATATTGCATGGAAAGGTCTCACATTGGCAGTGAAATAAAGCTTTGTCCTGGAAGTGACACAGCACACCTCCACTCACAAGCCACATGACCCCAGCAAACCTAAAGAGGCCAGAAAGTGTAATCCTACCAGGTCACCAGAAGGCAGATAGCAAGAGATACTTGGTCAATAGCACCAACGGCTTCTCCAAACTGCTTCATTACTAAATTCCACGAGGAATGTGCTACATCTGTTTTGTCCACCACTGAATCCCTAATGGCTGACGTGGTACATAATAGGTACTCGGTAAATACTTAGGTTGATGATGGTTAACCTTGTTCTGATGCTTTATCTTCATGCAGAGCTGAGCTCATGTGCTATCTTGGCCTTTGATCTGCCTGCCATGTCTCTGTGACAACCAGCCCTTGGGAGCAAGCAGCATGCCTTCACTGCCTTGCAATCCTTACACACAAGGGTCAGTGTTGCTTAGGTGCATTGCCTTCTACAAGGCGTAGTGTTGTTTAGGTGCATTGTCTTCTGCACCATAGGAAAGGAAGGAAAGGAGGGGAACAATTATCTGTTGAGGCTGGTCTTTGCTATTTGGTAAGCAGACACTTTTTGAAAAGTATGTATATAAAGAGTTTGTGTGTTTGTGTGTGTGTACAAGTGCATACTGAATGGGAAGAAGGTAGAATAATTTCATATCTTATCACTATGTATCTCCCACTAGCAGTTAATCAGTGTCATATGCATAATTTGATGCAATACTTGGTAGTGGGAATTGGGGGAAAGACCTGAGGAAATGGTGTGATTCTTTGACTCCTACTCCCATCTTTTTTTTTTTACACACACACACACACACACACACACACACACACACACACACGTTTTATTGCACTTTAGGTTCTGGGGTACATGTGCAGATCATGCAGGATTGTTGCATAGGTACATGCATGGTAAGGTAGTTTGCTGCCTTCATCCCCTGTCACCTATATCTGGTATTTCTCCCCATGTTATCCCTCCCTACCCGCCCCACCCCCCGCTATCCCTCCGTAGCCCCCACAACTTACCGTAGTGTGTGATGCTCCCTTCCCTGTGTCCATGTGTTCTCATTGTTCAGCACTCGCCTATGAGTGAGAACATGCATTGTTTGATTTTCTGTTCTTGTGTCAATTTGCTGAGAATGATGGTTTCCAGATTCATCCAGGCTGAATAGGAACAGCTCTGGAGTGCAGTTCTCAGTGAGAACAACCTAGAGGGTGAGTGATCACAGCATTTCCAAACGAGTTTTCACTGTATATATTTTTTTAAATTAGAAACTGTTTACATTGGTCAAATCGGGGATTTCAAAATAC
The DNA here is from genome assembly GCA_031835075.1 of Saguinus oedipus. NCBI lineage: Eukaryota > Metazoa > Chordata > Mammalia > Primates > Cebidae > Saguinus > Saguinus oedipus. The sequence continues at coordinate 19,396,115 of CM063190.1, forward strand.
AGCCACTAGGTGTCATCATAGGCCATTGTAATTAAAAGCCATTCTGTAATTTCCTTGAAAAGCTAATAGCAAATTTTTTGCTGAAGCTGTGACCCTTTTATAGATCTAGATGCATAGCTCTATATTAATATATTTAATAAATATACCAGGGATGAAAAAATATTTAAATCAATATAAAATGATTTGTTATTTTTATATTTGTATTGAATATAACAATGTTCCATATTTAAGCACTAGGTGGTAAGAGTAATCAGAAATAGATTTCACATAGTTGTTATCATAGACCATCAATAAGAAATTATGACTGTAGTACTGAGAATTTTAGTGACTTAAACAGTATGTTTAACCAATGTTAACTAATGACAGCATTTGTTCTGTCTTGGGATTCCACTTGCATGTAGCTTTGTCGCAAGAGAGAGAAGGTTGCGGGTAGACACAAGATCAGCCCGTCTTGGTTCTGTTTCAGGATGTAGGAGGAATGTCAGAGGCAATAGTTCTGCAGGCTTGAAGGCTGACTGGAAGCAGTCAGGCACCTGTTTACTCTTGTATGTCAGTTTGTGGTATTACACCTCCACTTATATAAAGCTTTGTTTTCTTCAAATAAGATGATTCTTGGCTTAACATGAAGGTGTTAGTGAGTTTTTAGAATGGATCTGTCATATTCCCCATTGACTTTGAACATTTAGTCACTTGTTTCAGAAAAGGAAACAAGGACAGGAAAAGAGGTTTTGGGTTCTCTTCATCTCTACCATGGTATTCTTTGGTTCCTGTTTGTCATTCAGTTTGATTTATCAGGACAAAACTTCTTGAAGAACCCCCTACCTTACAATATGGAGCCCATCTCCCACTGCATAAATAACAAATTACAAATGTTTCAGCCTTTCTTCTAGCTACGACATGGACACATGCCATAGTACCTGACGGTCAGACGTGTCTGTGGCAGGATGTGAATCAAAAGTTAGTTACAGGAGAAAGAGGAACTGCAGAATGCTGCCGGAAAGAGTGGTGAGGAGGTGACAGCTACTGTTCACGTTAGTGCTGTGGGATCCAGTTGCAGCAGGTGGTGCTTGGTGTCTGGGGTTTTGGCCCTGCTGGCTGCAGTGCATGTGTCCAGGGATGCTGGTGATACCAGTTCATGGGACAGTTTTGCAGCAGGATTTGGGAGGATGTTTCCAACTTCTGGGCCTCCTAGAGATGATGATAACTATCCAGTAGCCTTCTAATACATAAATTCCTTTCATGCTTATTACATTTTTGTCTTGCATTATTTTTGCTGTAACATTAAAAAATTCCTGACATATACTTCCCATTTCCAAAGCGGGAAAACATTGATGCCTGCATCGTGATAAAATAAGACCTATCACCCTTTCTTACTTTCCAAATTATCCATAAATTCCCCTCTTTTCTGCCAATAGTGAGCTGGATAAAATGGCGGTGGCAGTTGTGGTGGAGGTGGTGGAGGTGGTGTGTGCAATGTGTGGGTCATGAGAGTCTGTATGTTTGACAACAGGGAAGATTCCCGCCATTAGAGAGATGTCAAAGACCCAGGTGCCACCCTTGATGTTTATTTATGGGTTTGTTTCAGTGCTATGTCTTTTCTTCATCCCTTAGGGCAGCATACACAAGTTATAGCACCAGTAGCCTGGGAATGTTACAGCTTTTATGTAAAACAGCGGATGAACACAAACAAGGGCTCTGAGTACTTGCCCCTCAGCGGTAATAGGTCACAAATGCCAGCAGATCTGCTGGAGACCTACTCTCCACACTGAAAGCACCTGAGTCTCAGACCTTGAATTCAAATATCTCATTTTATATATATTTTTTACTATGCTGTACGTAACCCAATGTCTTATTATTGGAAATTTGGGTGTCATTTTTAGAGCATTTTGGTTAGGAACATTGAGGTCTGACAGAAAGGAATTAAATTCCAACGTTGGTGTTTAGCTGCTGGGTGACTTCAGCTGCTGAGTTACTTAAAATTCGTAAAAGTGAATTTTTAATTCCACAAATAAAACACAAAGCTATTTACTTTATGAAATTTAAACAGTTGCAGATAAGGCTAAATAAGGTCCATGACACTTCTCGAGTGCCCCAGTGTCTGACGTTCCCCAGAGGCAAACACTATCTCCCTTTTCCTCATCTGTAAAATGACAGTAATAATAGCTATAATACCTACTTGACAGGCTTGTGGTGAGGTTCCCTGACTCAGGAAACCAAACTAGAATGCCTTCCCTGATCTTCCAGCCTGGCTCAGATAGCCTTGCTTATGATCATGATAGACACTCTACTTCTTCATGGCAATTTTACTGCGGTTATTTACTTCTTTAACTACAGTACAGTATTATTTACCTCGCATATCCAGGATTTGGTGTATACATGATAGATGATATATCCAGAGTTTAGATAACCTTAATCCCAAAGCACAGAAGAGTAGGGAATACAAAGGATACAGGATGTCTTGGCCTACAATGTATGTATTCCATGCGAAATGTGTGTGTGTGTGTGTGTGTGTGTGTGTGTGTGTGTATTTGCATTATTGTTGCCTTCAATGGTTGAGGAAATATGATTTCAATTCATTTCTTTTCTTCCCTCTTTATCTCTATTTTTATTATTATTACTGTTATGATCGCTATACCTAAGATAATTCAAATAATTAAGTTGCCAAAGTTCACAGGATTTGAATGTAGCTCTGTTTGTCTTCAAGTAGATGCTCTATCCGAGAAAATACACGGCATGTGTTAAACTTCTTGTACACTCTAAAACACTGTAAAAACTCATAAACCCACAATAGTAATGATTTTTTAGTCGATGCAACTGACCAAATATTATTTTCTCCATTAATAGTTTAAGTAGCTAAAGTGGCAAAGAGAAATTAGAGACACAGCCTAGGTAGGAATTTTCTTTTCTTTTCTTTTCTTTTTCCAAAAGCACTGTTTTTATTTATATAGAGTCCTAACCACTTTGGCGGTAGGAGGAATGGGAGAGGCTCGTTTTTCAATCCAGGGATCTCCGTAATGTTGGTTTGTTGTTACCAAACACACAGGTAAGTGACATCATGGATCTGGCAGGCTAAGGACAATGTTTAGTCTCTCTCTGCTAGAGCAACAAGGTGAGCATCAATCTCTGCTTCTGTAAAAATCCTGAATTTAGGATTTTCAACTGTCACTACTCCAACTTCTATTTCTGAAGGTTTGAAATCAATTGATAAAACAGTAGACAAGCATGTAATTGCAGTTTCCACTGTCTGTTCAAATGTCCAATCAAATTTCTTCTTCACTTTTTTTTCAAGGAAGCTGGTTGACTCAGTCTGTTTAACTCCTGCCGCAGTGGCTTTAAACTCACAGTAGTAACCTGCAGGATCACACTTATATACCTGAGGGCCTTGCTCTTCATCTATACCAATGAAAATCATACAACAACCAAGAGGCCTCATTTCAGCATTCTGTGTGTAGACCTGAGAAATATCAGCAATTCTTTTACACAGCATGTCCACAGGAATCTCATAGCCATACTTGTATTTCCAGTTAGCTGCCTCGTAGTGTGCCCTCTGCACCTGGGATCTGCTGTCAGCTGTCATTCCGGTCATCACACAACCAATGTTTTCAGTTATCTTGAATAAGTGAGTCACTGTGCTGGAATCCAATAATTTGTCAGGTACTTTCTGCTGTGTGACAATTACTGCACAGTCTTTCCCTCTGACAGCTACTGATGTAAGGCCACCCTGGTTAATAGCCTTAAAAGCATATTCTACTTGGTAGAGCCGACCCTCGGGTGAAAAACTGGTAATGTGGCAGTCAAAACCGGCGCTGGAACCACGGGACATGTTGGTAGAACCGCTACTTCAAACACAATCTCTGGGCCCCACCTCCCTGCTTGAGGGTTGAGTCTAGGGTAGGCAGCATGCCCACTGCCCAGACAGACAAGCAATACAGAACACAGAGATCTCCACTAAGAGGCTTCTGGTCTATGCCAGTTTGCAGCTAGCCACTTCCTCCTTCCTCCCTCCCCTCTCTTCCCTCCCTTCCTCCCTCCCCTCTCTTCCCTCCCTCCCTTCCCTCCCTTCTCTTCCCTCCCTCCTTTCCCTCTTTCCTTCCCTCCCTCCCTCCCTCCCTCCCTCCCTCCCTCCCTCCCTCCCTCCTTCCCTTCCTCCTTTCCTTCTTTCCTTCCTTTCTCTCTCTCTCTCTCTCTCTCTCTCCCCTTCCTCCTTCCATATGTCTCTCTTTTTTTCTGTGTTTCATATAAGATAGGGTCTTTCTATGTTGCTCAGGCTACTCTGGAACTCCTGGCCTCAAGTAGCCCTTCTGCCCCAGCATCCTGAGTAGCTGGGATTATAGGCATGCACTGCCATGCCTAGCTATGAAATTCCAATAGTAGTATTAAATAATATTGTTCAGTTTTTAGTGTTTTTATTTAAAAGTTCAACTAAAGTTGAAAATAATAGCAATTTTCATTCCATAAACTTTCTCTGGAAACACTTTTATTAGATTAATGTTAAGTCAAGAACAGTTGGCTAGCCAATTTTTATATCAGAACTTTTTTGACTTAAGGAAACAGTGGTCTATGCCTGTCTTGAGGTTATAAGGTGACCTGAGTGTTTTGAAGGTTATCAAAATATTATAAAAATGCGTGTTAAAATGATAAAGAGAAAAACAACACACAAAAAACCACATCGCAATCAAGCACGTCATACACGTCTAGATAAGGATGATGTCTCTTTGTGGAATGAGATGTCATTGAAAAGCATAGACCATGATTTAAAATAGTTGCTGTGGTCAAACATGTGATACCACAAAGCGGAAGAAGTCTAATCTTGAGCCACATGTATTTTTAAAAACAATCCTAGTGCCCGTTTATTTACAGAAACAAGCTTGGCCATTCATTAGTAACCAAGGCAGGAAGAAATCATCTGACATTCATGCACAAATTTAGCTATAAGTTAATATAATCTTGAAATATTTATTTTTTACATGGTTATATTTATACATAATAATTAAATTTTATGTAACCCATTACTTGTAAAACATTTTTATATATATTCAATTTTTATAATATGATCTTGAGGAAGACAGGGCGTTTATTATCTGTATAAGTTAGCAAATAAACTAAAGAGGTTAAATGATTTGTCCTAGGTCACATAGTTTTTTCTCGGTGCAGCCCAGATTCAATTTAGTCCTCTACTCAAAAAGACTATAGACTTGAAATAAAGTTAGAAACTATTAGAAAGCATTATCCAGGTTCATTTCTTTGCATACAGTCTATACATTATTGAAATGAAATTTATCTCAAGAATCTGTTGTCAGCATGATTTATTATTTCCTGGAATTTTACAATTATAAAACTAGATAGATTCTAGAGATCTAGTAAGGCTATCACCTTTATTCTGTGTTATAAAGATAGTTCCTTTCTGTTAATCCATCAAAATTTTTAATAGTTTATATTTTTAATAAAAAATACTAAATATAGTTTGTTGCAAGTTTGGGCATATGATGCTAAATACTTTTAAAAATGTACAAGAAAGTGCCATCATATATTAGAACAAGCATTGTAACCTCTTGAGAGAATGTATAACCTAAAGCAGTTTATCCAAAACCTCCTTACATTATAGGGTTTATATCTGACTCTTCCCAAAATGTCTTTAGGTCTACTTAGTATAGGTTCTCTAGAAATACCCCAATAACAGAATAACATTTATGTTGGAAGATGACTGAAAGCTTGTGACTAAATTTTTCTACATCATTAACATCATGTAAGTGTTCTATCTGTATATCTATCTCTGTCTATTTGGGGTTAAATTTATAGTCCAATACTTCGTAATTTGTTTTATAAAAATCTTACATATTTTGAAGTCTCCTGAGTATTAAAATGTAATTAATGCTTGAATCAAATATATGCTTTGTAGCAACTAAGTTACTAGCAACAATTGCATTATGTATTTGGAGTTGAGGGTGTAAAGAAGGATAAAACATTATGTAGTGCAAATTAGAGCTATTATATTTTTCAGAGATGATGCACTAGAAAAAACTAGAATATTCTTGAAGTGGGACATAAGCTGAGATTTGAAGGATAGGATTGGCTTTAGAGAAAAGAGTTATAGCATTCTAAAAGTGGAAGACAGCAAAACAAACAAGAAATAAAAAGGAGAGTAGAGTAAATACCTCCATGGAGTCTACAATGAGGAGGCTGTGTTTGTCTGTTTACAAGATGAGCCACACTGCAGAACTTTAGGAGCTAGAATCAATGGGCTCCAGTCTAGGTTTTCTCTAGGTCATGGAATCAAGGTTATCCAAGAAGCGAACACATTGGGCAACGTGTGAAACCAGGATGTTTGACTGTTGGGAGAAAGGAAAGTGGGTAATTCTAATCAAGGGGCCAAAACAAGTCCACATCAAGTTGGAAAAAGGCCACCTATCAGTGGCACTTGAAACAGCAGTCAATGAACGGACATTCAGGAGGGCAGGAGGTTAGTGAAGATGAGTCAGTGGAGGCCTAGTATCAGTGCCTGGATACTCAGTAAATTGAGTCAGTATGAGATACTAGTAAAAAGAAAAAAATGAAAGTTATTCAGTTATGAGGTTGGAATATAAACAGGCAGCAAGACCAGAGCAACATAGTGCCAGTGAAATCATCAACAGGGGAATATTCATGTTCCCCTGTTTTCAGGGTAGTGTTGCTCAGAGCCTAGAGCCAGAGCTGAGCGTGTGAATGGGGATACTGAGGCTTCAAAGATTGTGGACGTATATGGATTAGGAGCCAAACATGCCATTCCTCATGATTTAACTTGAGAGTTATGTTAGAGTATGGTGGGGAAGTGAATATGAAAATTGGGAGAAAGTGTTCAAGTTTCATGTGGTTGATATTCAGTAGGTCCTTGAGCAGAGGAGCAACCACATTAGGTCAGTTCTTAATGCAAACTGTTCTGCCTATAAAATGCAAGATAGCTTGAAAAAGAGAGAAAGTAGATATACATGAAGTAGATGAGAGCATTTTCTATTAGTGTGAAGTTATGGAGCACTTCATTGGCAAGGCAGTTTCAGAGAAGATACAAGGATGGGACTTCCGATGCAGTGAGTTGAAAAATGAATACGAAATCAGTAAATGAAATGAGCAAGGGTAGACTTGTTTTCAAGAGAGTGTCAGGGCACAAGGAAAAATAAATAGGAAAGTAGTTAGAAACTCAGGGTACCTTTTTGTTGTTGTTGTTGTTTTGAGGGAAGATACTGTTTTCATACAAACTCTTAGGAGGAAAATACTTTCTTGATTTTAGGACCAAGAAGAATGGTACTTCTGAGCAATTCTACCTTTTTATATTAGAGACACTTGATTTTGAAATTAATTAGGTTTTTCCATTTTGCCTTGATGGTTAAAAAATTTAAAGTTAATTTTGCTACATTCAGCTGAAGGAAATTTATTCATGGGTTGAATTTTAAACCTCATTATTGATTTCATTTCAGGCCTTTGTCTTATTTTTCTCCCATTTGCCATTTGCCCCTATTTTAAGCTCGCCCCCGATGCACGCCCACCTGCCCTTCCTTCCTTCATTCCTTCCTTCCTTCCTTCCTTCCTTCCTTCCTTTTTTCTTTTTTTTTGTTGTAACCTTAGAGAATTCACTTACATTATCATCTACAATGAGATGGGGATATAAATAAATTTGTTGTACCCCTACAACAAATACATGTAAGATCTTAAATAGTGTTTGTTAAACAAATCGAACCAAGAATACAAAGAGAAAGAAGATTCTTATGCTTTGTAGAATAATGTGACGGGATGTATTAATATACTGTATAAAGGTGATGAGGACAGGAGTTAGTGAAAGGTATTGGTTCTGATCTGGAATTCTTATGGGACTATCTGGAACAAAAGTGGGTATTAAAAGGTAATGGTGATTTAATGGAAAAATAGCTTAGATTTGAAAAAACTCTTTACTTGGCTATCATCTGTAAAAAAAGCTTTAACTTTTCAAATTGCTCAGAAGTTGCTCTTGTATTGATTCATGTCATTGACGACCTATGTCTATGGCTTTACCTTGGGGACTGCTGTAGATAGAACTGTGCTCACATTCATGCTGGACACAGGGACTGTTTTCTCTAAAATTGCAAGTAAATTTTAAAAATTCTGGTTCTGTATTCTCAGCATGATCACTTCTTTCAATCCTAGTCCTCTCCAGGGCGCGTATGTCACTAACATTGTGGTCAGTATGTGGGAGGGCAGGGGCATCTTGAGAGTGAAATGGAAGTATCAGGAATGAACAATGCTTTTATTAATGTGAGATAGAAACTGAAAGAGTTAGCAGGAAAAAATTCAAATCTTACTTCGTTTCAAACAATGAGGAGAGAGAGCATCTTTCAAATAAATTCACATGAAAGTGAGTAGGATCTTAATGCAATGTCATCCAAACCAGTATTATAAGATTAAATAGGAGAGAGATACAGGCACAGACAACATTTGTTGGCAGTGAGGTGAGGTCAAAGGAGAGAATAGTTTCATTGCATTTTGCTAGAGTCCTCTGTTCTCAATCTTTGTAACATCTTGAAGGGATTTTGACTAACTGAATCATATTCCAGAGACAGTGACTTTAACAGAGCAGCCTCTGGGACCAGTCAGGTGAGAAGTGGCCACAAAATATGTGGTGGTGGATTCTGGAAAAGAGTTCTGGTAAATATCACACAATATAAAAAGGGTGTCATGTGAAGAAATGCTTTGGTTTATTCTGCAAATCTCTAGGAAATGTACTCAAACTTTATGCACCGAATCAAGACATAGTGATTAAGCATGCATTGTTAGTCAGTATGTTAGGTGGTGGAGAAAGGGAAGAACAAGACAGGTGCACTCGCTGAGTTAAAGGAGTGAGATAATACTGAAAAAGACAGGCAAATGCTGAGAGTGGAGTTATGTAGGATCAGTGGGTGCATACTGCAGTGCAACCAAATGGTAGAAGTTATAGAGGGTCAGATTTTAAAATAATCATTATTTTACATAAACATATACCCAGTACATAAATGAAGTGAGCTTCCCAACTGCTAGTCCCCATGTCCTATCAAAGAGTGTTTTGTTACTAGATATTTTCTACTAGGTGTCAGATGGCTTTTTGTGTAGAATCTCATAGAGATTATATTTTCTTCAGGTGCAAGATTGAATGAGAGACTCCCTTTAGATATTTTCTAACTCCAAGAATTTATTTATAATCATAAAATGTTCAGTTATAAATTTTTAATCTACTGGAGTTATTTAAAGTTTCTTAACACATGAAATAATTAAGCAACCACTAGCTATAGTTACTTCCTTTTATTCAGTGACTAATCTTATTTATAAAAAGTTTTTTTTTTTCCTGTGGGTGGAAGTAAAAATAAGAATGCATAAGAAGGAAAGAGGGGTGATTAATACCCTTAAAAAGATTATTACCATCTTTGGGTTATAAGTAAACCTGAGGGAAAAAATGCATCATGTCTCTTTTTTTTTTTCCCAGAAGTTTACTGAGGGTGGGTTCCCCTTCTTGCCCCTTGAATAATCACTGAAAAAAGGAAAAGAGTCATATTATTTATTGGTATGCCATTTATTGACAAAATTAATATTGTCATTTTTGGGTGCTAATTTGTGATCTTATCTCTCAAAGCTGCCCTGATGGTTAGTTATCTCTTCATCTGGATCATCCCATGTTTCTTTAAAATGCTGTCTGGTCTGTTAGACATCACTGGAAAAAAAACATCAAAATTTCTTTTGGATTATTTTAAGCAAAAATTATATTTTAATAATCAAAATGTAGAAAGGAGTTAAAAACCTTAAAAGCACCAGACGGCACCCCAGAGAACTCTAGTTTCCTTTTGTTTTGGGAAAGCTATGTGGGTTTGAGAAATCTTTGTTTTCCAAGGTGTGTAATCACAGGGCTTGGAAGGGTCGTGTCTAAAACTGGCTCCAAGTTCTACCATTTGGAGGTGGGTGACTTGCTCTGGACAGGAGGGCTTTCCTTTAACACTGGGTGACAACAGTGATACCCCGAGTGGTTTGTATCAATCTCAATAAACTGTCTATGAACATTCATTTAAAAACTTAAGAAAACCTTGTTTTCAAATTCTGCTAGTAACAATATCAGATATTTGTATTGCATTTTATATTTTTCACATTCATGTCCAAAACATTCTTATATGGTGGACGTAACAGAATAACCTATAAATAAAGTAATTGAAACCAGTCCATTATATAAAAAGACACCAAAGTTCATCCAGAGTCACTGTGAAGCCCAAGGTTATATGGCTAATGTGAGGTAGAAGCAAATTTCTGATTTCAATTTCTGTACTCCTGTTCAAATGAACAGCTCTACACAAGTGTTATTTACTGTTGCATTTATGTTACCTATATGTAAGAGAGATACTCTTCCTGACTCTCATCATTGTGCTCTACAGCAGCCTTGAATAAGAAAAGATCACTTTGTCACACTATCTGCCCATTTTCTGTTGGAACTTAGTGTACCAAATTTGCAGAGAATTGTTAAAGGCAGCAGCCTTTTAAAGATACTTGGGCAATGCCATTTCCTTAGGTATTTGAACATTTTGATACTGTTCAGGTCACATAGGACATTGGGCCCTCCCGTTGGGTGGTTCTGTTTACACCCCAGAGAGGCTGCATTCCTGATTGAGCCTTCTGCAGGAGCACAAGGCCCAGGGGTGCGCCATACCAGCTGCTCAGCTGTATGAGCACAAAACTCTTGCTGGTTTCTTCTTTTGGTTTATGTGACTGTAATTTCTAATCAACTAGCGAGAGAATCAGGTCATGCGGTCAATATGGTTTATCATGGATTAGGCAGGGAAGCCTGGACATCAGTATATAAGATAGAAATGAAGAATATAGCAATTTGTAATGTCAGGAAACTCTCGATATCTCTGTGGCTTCTGAAGTCAGACAGAACAGTTTTAAATCTTGTTTTCCTACTTGGTAGCAGTGTTAACCTGAACAAATTACCTAATATCGATAAGCCTTAATTAGCCCATATGGACAATGTTGAAAATAAAAGCATACATTTTAAAGGATTGTGGGTGAGGATTAAATAAGAAAGCATAGGCAGAGCCTGGCAAATGGTAAATGACACACAGACTGGCCATTCACTCACAATCCACTTGTGCCTTTTATGTAGTGACCAGCATGCTGGAGACAGAAACTGTCTCTGAAAGTCAGAGTACAGAGATGGCTGTGAATAATTGTGAGTTATTATAGAGGAAAAAGCATTGCCTTTCTAATTTTTAGAGAGACAATGTAAGTATTGGTGATTGTTTTGGGAATTGCATTTCCCCTTTGAAAACAGTAATCCTAAAGTATGGAGATAAATTATAGGCAGTAGATTATGGTCTATCTCTAAAACTGATGGGTTGTCTTCACATTGCCATTAACTACTTAGGACCCTCGAAGAAGTTATTTTGCTTTTCAAAACTTTTATAAAATGAAACCTAAATGATCTTTAGTATTTCCTCCTGGTTTAAGAGTCTGTGATTCTTGGGGAGAGAGATCCAAGATGGCTGACTAGCAACAGCTCAGGACTGTAGCTCCCAGTAAAAGTGCAGAGAGTGAGTGGATGCCACACTTCCAGATGAATTTTTCTTGCCCATGGACCAGGAGATTCCCAGTGGAGGAGACCCACAGGTTGCCAGTGTGACTCTTTTGGCCGGCACTGCTGTTTTGCTGGCACCCCGGTGTGGCAGTTCTCAGTACAGAGTATACAGGACTGGGTGCCCTTTTAGTTGGCATTTGGAGCTCTGGGAAGGCAGAGTCGGCCATTCAGCTGAATGAAAAGGGGACTGAAGCGAGGAGCCAGACCGGGAGATTCCCAGGCAGAAAAGCGCCACGAATCTCAACGCTGCTGTTTCAGCCGGCACAGTGGGTCACCGCAGGGGAAATTACGCAGATTCCAGCGCCTTTTCAGCAGGTGACTGGAACACCTGGGAGAGAGTTGATCGTTCAACTGAAAAAAAAAAAAAAAAAAGAAGAGGCTCTGAGACGGGGAGCCAGGTGATCAGACTCGGCTGGTCCCACCCCCACAAAAAAGCAGCAATTGGAAGTGCTGAAGATTGAGAGTTTCACAGAAAGCACAGCTGAACTCAGGAAGGCCCAGCTCTGTGGGGGAGGGGCGTCTGCCAAAGGAAAACTAATAAACAGAAAAAACTTCATCACCAACAAGCTGGACGTTCACTCAGACTCAATCTGAAAGTCAGCAATTACAAAGACGGCAGGTGGATAGATCCACAAAGATGGGAAGAAACCAGTGCAAAAAGGCTGAAAACACCCAAAATCAGAATGTTTCTCCTACACGGGATTGCAGCTCCTCCTCAGCAACGGAACAAGGCCTGATGGAGAACGAGTATGATAAATTGACAGAATCAGGCTTCAGAAGGTGGATAATAAGAAACTTCTGTGAGCTAAAAGAATATGTTCTAACCCAGTGGAAGGAAACTAAGAACCTTGAAAAAAGGTTTGACGAAATGCTAACAATAATAGACAATTTAGAGAGGAATATAAGTGAATTAGTAGAGTTGAAAAACACAATATGAGAACTTCACGAAATATGCACAAGTTTTAACAGTCGAATTGACCAAGCAGAAGAAAGGATATCAGAGGTCAAAGACCAACTCAATGAAATAAAATGAGAAGATGAGGTTAGAGAAAAAATGCTAAAAAGGAATGAGCAGTCTCCAAGAAATATGGGACTATGTGAAAAGACCTAATCTACGTTTGATAGGTGTACCTGAATCTGACAAAGAGAATGAATCCAAGCTGGAAAATACTCTCCAGGATATTATCCAGGAAAACTTTCCAACCTAGCAAGGCAGGACAATACTCAACTCCAGATAATACAGAGAACACCACAGAGATATTCCTCAAGAAGAGCAACCCCAAGACACATAATCATTAGATTCACCAGGGTTGAAATGAAGGAGAAAATACTAAGTGCAGCCAGTGAAAAAAGTCAGGTTACCCACAAAGGGAAGCCTATCAGACTCACAGCATATTTCTCAGCAGAAATCCTACAAGCCAGAAGAGACTGGGGGCCAATATTCAACATCCTTAAAGAAAAGAACTTTCTACCCAGAATTTCATATCCAGCCAAACTAAGCTTCTTAAGTGAAGAAAAAATAAATTTTTTTGCAAACAAGCAAGTACTCAGAGATTTCATCACCACCAGGCCTGCTTTACAAGAGCTTCTGAAAGAAGCATTACACATAGAAAGGAACAACTAGTATCAGCCATTCCAAAAACATACCAAAAGGTAAAGAGCATCACCATAATGAAGAATTTACATCAACTAATGGGCAAAACAGCCAGGCAGCATTAAATGGCAGTATTAAACTCATATATATCAATATCAATCCCAAATTTAAATGGACTAAATGCCCCAATCAAAAGACACAGACAGGCAAATTGGATAAAAAGCCAAAACCCATTGGTCTGCTGCATCTAGACCCATCTCACTTGCAAGGATACACAAAGACTCAAAACAAAGGGATGGAGGAAGATTTACCAACCAAATGGAGAGAAAAAAAAAAAGCAAGAGTTGAAATTCTCGTCTCTGGAAAATAGACTTTAAAGCAACAAAGACCAAAAGAGACAAAGAAGGACATTACATAATGGTAAAAGGATCAATGTAACAAGAAGAGCTAACGATCCTAAATATATATGTACCCAATACATGAGCACCCAGTTATATAAGGCAAGTTCTTAATGACTTACAAGGAGACTTAGACTCCCACATAATAACAGTGGGAGACTTTAACACTACATTGTCAATATTAGACAGATCTTCGAGACAGAAAATTAACAAGGATATCCAGGACTTGAACTCAGACCTGGAATAAGTAAACTTAATAAACATTTATAGAACTCTCCAACTCAAATCCACAAAACATACATTTTTCTCAGTATCACATCACACCTATTCTAAAAGTGACCACAAAATTGGAAGTAAATCACTCCTCAGCAATTGCATAGCATTTCACAGGTTTAAATGAAATATTGGTTGGCTGCTTGTTTGTTATTTTCCTCCCTGATTCCTTCCTGTCTACATTGTTAAGCACATTTATTGGCATAAAAGAGGTTTTTAATACCCATTTTTAGACTGCATTCTAGCCTGGGCAATAAAGCAAGATTCCCATTCTCTCTCCCTCTTTCTCTTCCTCTTCCTTTCTCTCTTTTATTCTTTTTTTCTTTCTTTCTCTCTTTTTTCTTTCTTCTTTTCTTTCTCTTTCTTCCTTTCTTTCTTTAAAAAAAAGAGTGTGATTCTTATGAGTCTATATTCATCTATTAGTGGTACCTATATTTATATATTTTTTTTCCTGGAAATTCCTCTTTGTAGTATTTCCGTGACATACTGGAGATTTTCCCCTGGAAAAACTAATGGTTGGAGTACATTCTGAAAATCACAAGAAGGGAAGTGCCTCTGAACTAGTAACTTTGCTAAAGGAAATTGTCATCCCAGAGGTTGTGTAGCCTTAAAATGTAAAGTACTATATGAAATCTAATTACCATTTATTGTAAACTTTGCAAATGCTGGCATCGAGCAGCTAGGTTTACTCTCAGGACTTTATTTGTCACACGAACACACACACATACACACGCAGGCTGGCAGTTAGGTATTGTTCTCATTTTATAGTTGGGAACCCTGAGGTTCAGATTTGTGAAGCGACTTGTCCGAAGTCACTGGTGGTGATGCTGGGCTTTAGGCTTGAGTCTGCCTGACACTCCTGCCATGTCCTTGACTCCACATTGTTTCTGCAGAATTGTTTAAGTATATAATAGCTAAGAAGGAAAACTCAGTATTCTGGGGAATAAACTGCTAATTTCTGAGTTTGACATAAATCGGGATAATCTCTTTTTCTCTTTTTTCGCTTATGTCTAAAAGTGTTGCTTATTGTTGCAATTATGTTACCTATATGTAAAAGAGATGCTTGGCCTGTTTCTCATCATTGGACTCCATAGTAGCCTTAATTAAGAAAAGATCACTTCATCACACCCTTTACCAATTTTCTGTTTGAACTTAGCATACCAGATTTGCAGAGAACTGCTAACGGCAGCAGCCTTTTAACAATACTTGGGCAATGCCATCCCTAGGTACCTGTGCCAATGACTAGGTCAGATAAACCACAGCATGATTCCATGAGGGGAGGACTTCATGTATGCACCACTGTGCTCCCAAAACATGGCAAAGTGCTGGAACATAGGCGGCATCTAGTCAGCAGGTGTTGAATAACTAACACTCAGGATACAAATTTATTCATTTTTTAAATCCAGCAACCATTTATCATGTACTTATGGTGAGTAAGGCATTCTAAGATGAAGATATGTTATTTGCCTTCCAGAAGATTAAAATTTAGGGGGAGTAAAAAGACATGTATTTTAGTTTTATATAAAGTGGCATTTTTTTCTCCAAGATGATTATTGTTAAATTCAATTCTAAGATGTGGACTGGGTAGTCATCAAATTATCTTTAGTGTCTTTTCATATTGCTTGACTTCATGTTTTTATTTTCTCAGCTCAGGAATATGTTTTTATGTGTCTGTTATCTAAAAAATTTAACGAATTATTTTGCTAGGATAGCCTTGTCTCACATCTGTTCTTGTTAGCATTAGGCAAATCTATTGTCAATAGCATGAGAGAGTCTATTTTCCCACTGTATCAATCAGAGTTCTCCATACAAACAGAACTTGTAGCATACAAACATTGTATAATATATATGATTCTATATGTACAATTACATATATATTTATTTATGAAATAAATATATTCAAGAAATTCACTTGTATGATTGTGGGGATTTGCAAGTCCAAATCTGTAGGACAAGAAAGCACGCTGTAAACTCTCAGGCAGAAGCTGATGCGGCAGTCTTCAGCCTGAATCTCTTCTTCCTGAGGGTAACCTCAATTTTTCTGTTAAGGACTTTGAACTGATTGGAAAAGTAAGGCTTACCCATATTACTGAGGAGGATCTGTTTTCTTTAAGGTAAACTGGTTGTAGATGTTAGCTATATCTACAAAATACCTTTTTAAAACAATGCCTGGTTTCCTGTTTGACTGGGTAACTGTGTACCGTGGCATAGCTAAGCTTATACCTACAACTAGCCATCATGGTCACTACTTATGACATGAAGAAAGTTTCCAAAATAGTAAATCAAACAGTTTAAAAATTTTTTGCAAACAATAAAGGGATTATTTTATGGATTATGTTAAACTTCCCGATCAAATTTTGAGAGTCAGAAATATCCAACAGGAACCATAGAGTTCTGAGAGATTTAAAGTGATGCTTGGATTTCCATGAAGTCAAAAATTGTATCCTTCCAAGGAACATTATGAGAAAGACTTCTAGGACATCCATGCTTCATAAGACACAACTGAGAAAGCCACTTTTGTTGAGATTGAATTACCAGTTCTTTCTGCCACTTCACAAGCGCTAATGAAAGAAAGAGAACAAATGTTCTTGTCGCAAATGGAGTTGAAGTGTAGCCTCTGTCATTTATCACTTCAAAGTTTGTTGTAAACAACCAGAAACATTTTCAACTTTTCTCAGATACATTTTCTAAGTGTCTTTAAATGTGAGCAAAACGGGAAGTTCTGAGTTCAGTTTAGTAAAATTTCTATGTATCAATCTATATGTTTCTCTGGAACCATCTTTTAATAATTGTATTTCAGTTCATATTAGATAATTTGTTCTTAGGAACTATCTGTGACTCATTTCTCTTGAGGCTTTCTGCTTGCCTACATCCTAGGTAAAAATAACCCTGAAACTTCAATTCATAGCCCGTGTAAATCAAAAACCATACCGAGTGTCCTGTAAATTCTGGGAAAAAGGAGGGAGAGCTGGAGAGCTTATATTTCATGGTTTCCCCTGCTTCTTAAGTTTCTTATTCCTATTTAATCGTTAACACCTCAACATAGATAGGCTTAGTCTCCTCCTCACTTTATTAGCAACAATTAAAGAATGTGTCTCCATCCGCACAAAACATTGCTTAGATACTTAGATAAATACGTAGATGTTATGAAGGAAAATATACCTAACTGTGTGTATGTGTGTTGGAAGGTGGATGAAAGGAAGAGCTTTACATTATAAAGAGGCAGATAACCTCAAATGAAGCAATAGACACACACATGCCCCATCACTGCACCACCTCTTCCCTCCTCCTTCCTACACCTCTTCCTCCCTTCTCCTCCCTCCACTTATTGAGCTTTCTGTCCCTTGTCTCTCCTTTCTCCTTTCTTTGTCTTCTCCATAGGTAGCTACTCTCCTTTCTCCTTTCTTTCTCTTCTCCATAGGTAGCTGTCAATTTCTTTCAAGAACTACTGTAGCAACTTTGTACCTTTTCTTATGCAGAACATCTTCTCTTCCCCACCTGTATTCCTTCTTTCACCTGTGATTCTAATCTGCTCTGAGGAAAAGCTATCAGATGTATGATAATTATGGCAAGAGAACAGTAAGATTAAACACAAAGACAGCCTCATTAAAAGGGCATATATTCATTGCAAATGATGAAAATAATGCAACCCAAAATAAGACTTTCATCCAGAAAAACATATAACATCCGGGTAAAGATTGTAATGTTTTCTGTTCCATGGAAAACTGCTACTGAACTGAAGGAGAATTTTTTTTCCTCTTTATCTTCTCTTTTAGCTGCCTATAGGGACTGCTTGGCTTTTGTCTTCCTTTCACATTTCCAACTCAAGTATTATAGTAAACACTGTTGTTCAAGGTTATTGATGAATTGAATGATATTATCATTCATTCCGCAAACATGAGTATTTGCCAGAAGTGATACGGAGGGGAGATGCAAAAATGAATATAACATTTGGCCTTTAAAGATATTACAGTCTATTGCAGTATCATTTAAATAAATTATACAAATACACATTAGCAGTGCCATGATAAGCCTGTGTTTAGGGGAGAGTGGGGACACAAAACAATATCTAGGCAGCTTTTCACTGGCAGTGCTTAGGGGTGGATCATACAAGTCATTCTGAAAAACAAGTAATGATTAAATGCTCTAAATGTGGACAATTTAATGCTGTGAAAATTAAAGATGTTTTTCTGATGAATCAAAGTAGGTATTGATTAAGGGTAAGGGCAGGTAGACAGAAAGGTGAGAAATGATAGTGGAATAAAGATGAGGGAAAAGTAAACGGGAAGAGAAATTTTTCTCAATTCTCTTAGTCAATGCAGCAAATTTAAATTACTGGCAGCAATTTTCTCAGAAATGTCTAGTAGAGTTTTGCTTTTTTTTCTAGCTTTGAGGATAATAGCTCACTAAATTACACTACACAATAGAACAGTGTATTGGCTGTTAGTGACTGTTATGAGGAATTGGAATAAAGCACTGTGCCTGATGCTGGTATGCAGAAGCTAGATATACAGGGAGGCTCTATTAGTTATTGTTCAACAGTTTCATATAGTGTTATTGACACTTTCACCCTGAGAGTCTTGGTAAGCCATAGCTTTGCTATGGATATGTAATTCTGTCCACAATAAACTGCTCTGTTCTGGTGTAGTTAATGAAAACAGGCAACAGTCTGCAGCATTGCATTACTGAAATATTACTAGAGCATTGTATTACCAAAGTATTACTGAAATAGTTACCAAGTTACAATTTTATGTACCAGTTTTAGTCAGTGCTATGGTTTGAATATGACTTCCCAAAAGCATGTGTTAGAAACTTAATCTGCAAAGCAACAGTTTTGGGAAGTGGGGCCTAATGAGAGGTAATTAGGCCATGAGGGCTGAGTGAATTGATTAATGGTTATTGCAAAAGTAAGTTTGTTATAAAAGGGGGAATTTAACCCTTTTCAATTTTCTCTCTCTCCTTTGTCCTTGCCCTCTCCCGTCTTTCTGACTTCAGCCATGGGATGATGTAGGAAGAAAGCCCTCACCAGATGCTGACATCATGATCTTGAACTTCCCAGCTTCCAGACTGGTAAGAAATAAGTTTCTGTTCATTTATGAATTACCCAGTCTCAGCTATTCTGTTATGGTTACATAAATGGACCAAGAGAGTCAGGGAAGCAGCATGGAACAGTTTATGAAACTTTTGCGTCTGAGGCAGGCTCCTGTGCTCTATCTATTCATTTTTATTTTTAACTTTGTGACTTTATTACTTGGGTCTCCTAGAATAAACCATTTAATCTCTTTGCACTGGGGCTTCATAATCTACAAGTGGGAAGAGTAGGTTAGAAAACTTCTGATCTCCTTTCTAGATGTGACATTCCATGATTCCAGATAGTGGAATACAATAGGGTGGGCTTTTGTTTCCCTCTCCTAGAGTAGATGAGAAATCACGTAAGCAGAAATCCCATTTATAATGCTTTCCTGCCTCATATTTTTTCTCAGACACAATTGGAGTACAACAGATATTTAATAGATCCTTGTTAACTGAATAATGTTCCTTCTGTATGGTCAGGAGCCCTCAGAGACTTTTGTAAATAGTCTCAATTTAGACTTCAGGGCATTAAAGGAAGATGCTTCATTTTGCCAATGACATTCTTTTTTGATACAACTAACAGCATGGATTTAGCTTTTGCTTTATGTGAGTAAAGTAAAGTTGTTAAATTCAGGCATCTTCCTGGAATAAATGTGAGTTGCTGTAAGTAAAAACTTTTTCTGTAATAATTATGTTCTAGAGGCTGAGACATGGGTTCATGTTAATAAATGGAAAAGGAAAGTTACCCAGGCCAAGGAGATGAATCTTTGGAAGAGAGTCTAGCAGAAATAGTACCTCCTACCTCAGAAACTGGATGAACAAATACCCACATGAGAGAAACAGAAACCACAGGTCATAGAAAAAGGCTCTGAACCACAGGAAGAATGTGAAAGAAAGGGGCTGAATTCTGACCACAGAAAGAGTCACAAAAAAATCTCCCTTTGTGTGGTTCTCAGCGAGCTTGTCTGAAAGGGAAATGAGTAGTGAAGGGCTTTTAGTTTTAAATTTTAGTCAAAAGAAAAATCTATTCTGTTGCATTATGGTCCATGCAGAAAAGAATGAAAATCAAAGTAATGATGAGGAGGCCATTTAAAGGGGGGAATAGAATAACTTTCAGTTAGTATGTTAATTGGCATAGGTCACATGTATATCCCTGAGGATGACAGATGATGTGGAGAGGTAAAGCATGAAAATGAAAATAGTCACTTAAAAGTCTGAATAATTTTGAGGACATGTTTAGAAAACTCTTAAGTCAGTATCTTCCTACCCTTTTTATATCATGGTTCATATTAAAAAGTAAAAAAAGATAAAATTTGTTCATATCACTGTGGTGCATACTCTCAAGGGTGGTAGGCCAGCCTTGGGATTTGGGGTACCTCATGCCCAACCTGACCAGACCTCGGGGCTGAGGGATTAAGTAGTTTTGCTCACCTGAAATTTATTTCTAGAACACTTGTCAATCCTGTAAGCCATCTAATACTTTTTAGTAGGATACCATGGAGAGAGACCAGACCTTCTGGGCAGTAGGGAGGATTGTCATTATTATTTATCAAGTCACTGCAAAATATTGACAAATATTGTTTTAAACTTATTAAATTGTAATGGACATGATTTTAGTAGAATTGAGCTAGTGCTAGCTGTTCAAGTTTGTTGGACTGTGGTCACAGGTACCAGTCATGCACACCAGAATAACTGATTATCAAACATAGGCTAAAACATTCTACTAATTATATACTTTTCTGGAGTTGCTTTTTCTGGAGTAGTAATAGTTTCTTAAAACTCAGTCATCAATGTTGGTCCTATTGTCTATCTCTTTCTTAAGTTTTCCTTAGTTAATAGAGTGTAAGAAATCAACCAGCTTTATTATTTTCTGAAAATTTCCAGCTGCATCTTGAGCGTTTTAATGAAAAAAAATTTTGAATCTCCGTTGGCCATGTATTCTAATTAAATGATATTCTGCCTTGTGGCTACTTTTTGCAATTAGTCCTTGAGATACAGATTGTTTTATTTTCTAATATGCAGGGAAAACAAAATAATAAGAAATATGTTATTGTGTTAACTAAAGATTGTAGCAAAGAGACTTTGAAGGCAATGGTGAAACATCTCCTGGCAGTAACAGGTCAGGTAGACATCCTCTACTTCCCAAGGTCATCCAGGGACCCAGGTTAGAAGGGTAATTTGGCCCTCCTCTGGGGCACTGGCATCATCTTCATGCTTGAAGCTGGGTGGGCACATATCTAGGTTCCATCTGCCAGCCATATATTGAGTTTATTAAGATATCAAACTAAAAATTAAGTTACGCACACACACACATGCATGCACACACGTGTTTTAGAAAGCCCAGGTGGTCTAGGCACACACAGAGATAAAAAAAAAAGCATAGAAAAGGAAAACAGTTGTCCATATGTGCTGCTTCATTCACCAGGTTGATTTTGTCCATCTTGTCTTTGACTTTTCATGATACAGGCATTTGCTGGGCTTTCTTCTTTACTCCTTTTGGTTCTTCGTCTTCTTTTTTGGATTCTGCTGTTTCAGTTCCTATTTCTTCTCCTTCCCTCACTGTTACTTCAGGAACCAGAGGTTTCCCCTCAGCTTTGAGATAAGGCAGTTTTAGGATTTGCAACTTTGCCATAAATCTCTGACCAGAAGCTAAAAGGATACTGCAAGTGCTCTGTTTCTGTAATTTTACATCTCAGGTGGCTCCTTGGTGGCAGTGTGCACTTCCCAGCTCATCACATCCCCCATTTGGGTATTTCCCAGATCCTGGCCTGGTCTCTGTCTTGCTCCTCAGCAATTTTAACATCCTTGTTTCCTCTTTGCATTGATTCTCCCAGAACCCATCCTTAGCCTGTCCACAGATATCCAGGGGGGGTGGATCTCTTCTTGCTCTCAGTAATGGTCCACTGGCCAGCTTCTTTCTGGAAACTCTCTCTTAACTCAAATTAGCATCAGTTATATTTCTCCTTAGCCTAACTCCAGAATAAACAATCCTCCGGCCATTCCTTTTCTTTCTTTATTCCACTTTGTTTTTATGCTCTTTCTTTACTTCTCTTGAGAAGTCGAGTAAACCTTCTCCATTTGATGATTCACCAGCCACTGCAGGGTCTTTGTCAAAAGCCTAATTTTGCAGTTCAATATTTTGGAAAAAGAATTCTGCGTTCTTTATTTTTAGAGTTGATTACTATTAAACAGACATCCTTCAGTGAAGTCGCAGTTTCAAAATTGTGGAAATACTTAGGGAGTGAGTCTGCAAATAACCAAGTCATCATTCTAATCTATGAAGCTTGAAAGATACATTTTTAGCAAATTGTATCCAGCATAACCCAGGGATATTGAATATTTTAAAAATGATTTCAAAGATAATTAAGGATATCAAGCAAGAAGAATCGAATTCTCAAAATGGTTAACTGGTATAAAAATCTATGTCCTTTAGAGGCTTTTTGATGATCACTGAGATATTACCTCATCTATTTGGATAACTGGTAAGTCTCCCTTACTTCAGATCAGCATCAGTTATATTTCTCCTTACCCCAACTCCAAATATATCATCCAAACAAATAATTATTTGTCATAATGCCATAAGAATCAATTGGATTTAAGGTAAAAAGTAAATTTTATGCTAGTTGGGTACATTGCTTTACCTTGCTCAATTTGCTCTCTATAAAATAGGAACAGTAACACCTCTTTCTGTCTAATAGTGCTGTTCTGGAATCAAAGAAAGGATTTCTATTAGAGTTGTGAATCCTGTATAGGCTTTTTCTTTTCTTATGCTACACTTAGCTGCACACATGCCATCTCTGGATCAAACCGTAGTCATGTGACATCAGAATATGTGGCTGACTGATCACAGCACCTAACCCCATGCCTTTTGGCAGAATAGCCTGAATAAATACTTTTTATAAATAATGAGCAATCTCCCTTTTAGATAATTTTGCCTTATTTAATTTTAACTATTTTATTATATAATATGCTAAGTTTATAACCTGATAAACTCATGTTTTGGAAGTAGATGCATATTAAAATTTAAATATATGATGTATTGCATCAGAGATCTCAAATGATTCTAGCAGGAGCTTTGGAACTGGAATGACTCTTCAGAACTGACCCAGTTGAGGCAAGGAGCTTAGATCTTTGGACTGTGATCTGAGCAGTCCTTGACTGCAGGCTACTATCAAAGGGGATATGCAAACCTGGTGAGACACTGTCTACAAGCCAAATGCAATTCCTGGAATACAACTAATCAGTGAGCTGTTAGCAGCCAAAATTCCTGGGTGCTAGGAGGTAAAGCACCTCAATTCTAACAGGAGATTGTTTACTGCAGTATACACCACCATCCACCGTTTGTATCTTCTAGAAATAACTGCTTCATATAGTGAGTTCAGATCCATCTGGAAACAGCTGTTGTTGGATTCTGGAAAAGCTCCATTTCTGGGGAAATCTTGCAAGAGGACAGTGGAATGAAGAACTTCACCAACACCACCACTGTATTTAGTCTTGAGGCCACAACTCTTATCATTGCCTTTCTCTTCTAGTCCCCATTCCAGTTTCCCGTCACCCTCAGCCAGGCCCCCTGCCTCCTTCTTCCTCTTAGGAAGAAGCATAATTTTACTTTGCTTCCTCTGCACATGGGAAGCCCCTCAAATGGGAACGCTGCCCCAGTCTAACATTACCTGTCACTGGGTAGTGAGTTGGGCTAATTCTACATTAGGCAAGCCCCTTTGACCCTTTCCCAATGCTATGTTCTTTGACTTACATGTATCAGTAATATTTTGGCTTCCACCTTAATCTTTTAATTGTTTTTCTCAAATAATGAGAACCTGGGTAGGAAGAAGGACATTATTCCATGGGAGACCATCTAAGACTACCCTTCCTCCACAAGGAATTAGGCTGCTGTAAATGTTTGCTAATGGTGTTGGTGATGTCTAATGAGGCAAATGTCTTTTGCAGTGTTCTTTCTAGCTGTAGACTGATCTGAGTTTCAATTCAGTGGGCTTGGTCCTGTCAGTGTTAACTGTAACTCCAAGTAGAAAGAATGCCCCACCATCTCTTGAGTGACACATTCTTCCTAGGTGTGTTTAAGGTAAAAATTTACTTTCTTACCTTAAATCCAAGCTTTGTGTGTTCTCAAAGCTTCACAGAACATTCAGGGAGTTTGCCCCCTTAGTGTTTGTTGTACGTTTTATTGCTCTCCCCTCTCCCTCAGACTCTGGTCCGGCATTAAAATGCAGTATGAGTGTCAGGCATCAGCCATACTTAAAGTAGTATTTCTGTGAGCTTTGTCCAACTGTTTTCAGGCCAAACTTGTGCATCACAAAACTTTCTCCTCATAGGATGAATTATTTCATAGGTAGTTATGTGGTCTTTTAGGGAAATTGGACCTGTGAGTTCATGCCTCTAGTTTTTCTGGTATGCACTAAATTCACATCTCCTGTCTGAATCCCAGGTAACCACAGGTATGCTTTACAGAGCTGCACATTGTATTTTCTTAGAATTCTGATACTTGATGATTGGCCAGTTTTAACCTGAAAGCATTTATGTCTATATGGGATGTAGCCCTAAATTGAGTCAAAGCAATTGGATGGAAAATACACGTTGCATGGACAACTTGATTTCATGTAGTTTTTCCTCAGTTGTGAAATTTTCCATCACTTATTCTTTTCCTGCTTCTTGGCCCTCACCTCCCTTTTCCTTGTTGTTTTTGGCATTTTGTCTCCTAAATTGTGCCTGAAATAAGCTTTTCACATATTGTTCTCATCTATAGCTTATATCATATTTTCCAGTCAGCTCTATCTCAAAGAACATCGCAGGGTTAGAGAGATAACCTCTGCCTAATATGGGAACTAAGTAAGACTGCATTGTGATAGAGAAATTGCCCTGTTCTCCCCAACCCCAGGATGGATCCATATCTCTTTAGAGATGAAATAAGGAACTGTTTCTTTTTGAAAAGAATTTAAATTTATATCAATGTCTTTGTATTCATTAGGATAAAATTTCCTAGGGACACTAACAAATAATTTCCACCTCTCAATGACTTTTATGATCACTCACAAAAATGCCAATGTGAGGTGTGTGGGTTTTCTGGGTGATTCCTTCATGTGCCTTTGCAGTGTCAAGTTCTTTGCTTCTGGCAGTGCTCCTTCTAGAAGGAAGAATGTGGAGAAGAGAGAACAGTTAAGATGTCTTATTGAGAAGCCTAGAGCTGGTGGCTGTTCTTTCTGCTCATGTTTCAACAAACAGAACACAGTTTTGTGGCCTTAATAATTCAAGGTAAAACATAAAATTACAATTTGAGATAAAGTAACAAATTTAAGGTAAAAGAGCTACTGGAAAATAAATACCCAGGCAAATACTAACTGTATGGAAACATCTATAGAAGTTTCTATATTTGCCATCTACTTCAACAAGGACTGGGAAATTTAGTCTTCCTGGTGCCAGGGAGAGGGCCTAAGGCTAGTGAACAGATAGTCTCTACCACATCTCCTAAAACAAACAAACAAATGGAATAAGTTTTGGACATTATCTATAGCCAAGGTAAAAGATATGGATGTGAGCAAAGTAGTATTAGTACTTAGTAGGACAGGCTTATTTCAGCTCTTTTGGGCCCCAGTAATACCAGAGTTTTATATTTATTTTTGATTTATAGAGCATGCAATTCATTCAGTGATCAAGAAGTTCACAAAATACTTTGGTATACTTTGAATTCAACCCACTGTGTTGTGTACCTCTTAATTCTCTGAAGCCATAAACTTCCTCCAGGACAGAATGAACTCCTCTCTCCTCTGAGCTGTCACAACACATTTTTCCTGTCTGTCAAGGGAAGGCTGAGATAAACCCCAAGAATTCCACAGGAGCAGAAAGAGAAGGGGAGGGATGTTCATGGTTTCTTAGCTTTATAGCATCCCATGAAGAGGCAGATTTAGCTTGCTCTTGCTGCTCCCAAACACCTCCCCTTGTTTTTTTTTTTAAATAGAATCTTTGGAAGGAAGTAAACAGCACCCAGCTGATTCCGTGGTAGCAGAGAGAGGACTTGCAAGGGGAGAAAAACTTGATGTGACTTGATGCCCAGGGAGGTTGCATACAATGCTGATATGCACAGTATCTCCCGCTATGGGGAGGAAGAGGCACCAGTCCCATTTGACTTTTTCCCAGGGACCTGAAGAGAGCCCCTAGGCAGGTCATGTATCAGGCAGTCTTACTTGTCTCTCCTTTATACGTCTTTTATAATGCTTATGGTCTATTTTACTACAATTCATTTGCACCCTTCTTTCCAAGAGCATAGTGCATTTATTTTTACCTTATTATTTATCATTTAAATGGCTCTAGCACCTAGCGAGGCTTATGGCACATAGCAAGTGTCATTATTGGTGAATATATTAATTTATTGATTAATGATTAGACTCTTTTCTAGACTACTTTAATACTTCCTATAGACAGTATAAATTGTAACCAATTTAGTCAAAATTATGCCAAATAAACATTTTTGGAAGTATCTTATTTAGCTCTTCTCATGGGAACATGTTCTACCTATTGCTTCTTCATAGTGGGTCATTTCTCACATTAACTGGCTGATTTAAGAGAAAAGCACTAGGCTAGGAGTACAATCTGTTTTTATAGCTAATTCATGCTGAGGGTTACAAGGCAGAGGATAAAAGATGAAACCGGAGCAAAATGTGTTGATCTTACTGACTTAAACCAAGCCTATTAATTTTTCACTTTCTAGGTTTGATTAGACTAGCAGTATATACTTTAGGGGGATGGGAGAATATCTGAAATTTATATCAGTCCATTTGTTTTTCTCAATGCAAAAATGAAGGATAAAACATCACCTCCACTCATTTTGAGGAGTTAAGGCAAGGATGATTGAAATGAAAAAATCTGCCAAAAGAGTGACTGGCTACATTAAGTCCTCAGTGCTATTTTTGTCTCTGTTGTCAAGAAGTGAACACTGCAATCATTCCACCAGTCACATAGACCCACCTCCCGCAGGAGGAGACAGAATTCCTGCCCCGCTGTTGATTTTATCACACACCTCCACGCTGTCTAGTGCTGTGGATACCCATGATGGCTTTTGTTTGTGTTTGACAGCTTTTTTTCCCCCCATCTCTTGGCCTAAATCCTAGATTCTGGTTTTGTTTCCTGTCTGTAAAAGGTGCTTTGACCTTAGAGCTATTACTTGCTGCAATTCTTCTGAGTCTCTTGATTCTTGTTTTTGTTCTCAGCCTGGATGGTATCTTGAAGCCTCTGCTTTTGTCCAAGATAAAAGTGAGCTTTGAGAGAAAACTTGTGGAATGTTTCACATACATGGTGATTGGAATAAACTATTATCTACTGAAAATACTGCATAATTTATTTTGCTTGTGGAAACTCTCGAAGGCATATACTTTAATCTTCCTCCAGTGCTACCATATTCTATTTCCAAATTGTTTAATGAGCATTTGTAATGGAAGGACGTCATCAACAGTATGTTAGAGCAAAGGACATTGCTGTAATCTTGGGAGCTCAGCCCAGTCACCTCAGATGTATCCTATATTGCTATCCTATACTAATTATTCATTGAAGCAAATTGTTCTCCAAGTATTACCTATTCTCCCTGTCCTTCCCATTGCCTTGATTACTGCTCTATTTCAGGCTTGGATTCTCGTTTGCTGGGCTACAATACCAGCCTCATATTTGGCTTTCCTTCCTCAATTATGTCTTCTTTTGCAAGAATCTAGAATTACCCTCTTTAAAACACAAAGAAATCATCTTCCTTCCATGAAGAATCATGAGGTAATGGAGAGTCTTTGGAAAGACACAAACCTAGGTTCCAATCATAGATGTGTCATCCACTAGTTATATGTTGTTAGATATTTTTTTCCACTTGTTTCTGCATTTGTGGATCAGTAAAATGAGGCTAACAATAGTTATCTCAAAGAAGTTTAATGTGGATTAAACAGGTAACACATGTATCTAGCACAGTGCCTGTCCCATAGTAGACATTCGGAAACAATTAAGACTTTATACTTTCGTTTAAAACGTCAGTGGTTACCTATCATGTAAAAGATAAAAATTCACACTCTTTGGAGTAGACTGTATCTTCTCTCTGAATCTGCCCCAAACTACCTTTTTAGCTTTACCTCTTATACTTTCTCTTTCCCTATATATTCCAGTCAAACTAAATAAATCACTATTGCTAAACACAGTATTTTTTTCCCTTAATTTCCTGACTTTTTCCAGCCTATTCCCTGCATCTTGAAAGTTCTCACTCCTTTCTCCCTGATTGGTTTATATTTGTTCTTCAAGATCCACCCTAACATCCTTTCTCTGTTAAAAAAAAAAAAAAGGACAAAATAATCCAGCTAATATTATAACAATTAAAAGTAAAAGTGAAAGTGAAACATAGAACCAAAAACAAATCCAGTACTTTTCCTGGATGAACAAAGCCAATGTCTATTATAATGTATTATTTGAATAACATTTTTGCTAAGGAAATCTTCCAGGAAGTCTTATAGTTTTTATTTGAGAAGTGCAGAGGGCTGGTTTTTCCTTCTTTTGAGTGACATTCAGAGTGTTCATTTGAAATGCTCCCTAAAATATTTGAATTTATCATACTCAGCTAGGTGGTTCCAAGACATCTAACCATGCTTCAAAGTTTGACTGGAGAGGGAGCGAAGAGGATGTAAGCATTAAATTCTAAAACATAGCAAACATAACCAACAAAGTTTTTCAATTAAAACAATTTGCTTACAATACACTGTTTCTTCTTATTCAAATAAATCAATTCCCTAATCCTGCAAGCTTGATTCCTTTCTCAGTCATCGATCATACCATTTAGATCTTCCCTAAATGGGGGCAATATTCCAAATTAAGGCATGGTTCCCATAGGTTTCTAAATTTGGTTCTATTGGACTTAGATTGACATTCCCAGCCTAATCTATCATTATGGAAGTTATGGATGTTTTATAGTAAATTTATATAGCCAACTCTAAATTATAGCAAAATCCTTTTTTGGTTTAAAATTTCAATTTGAGAAGGTAAAATATTAAAAGTATGACACTTCAGTCATTCAAATGATCAAATGAGATATATTAAAATGCTTCACCAATGCTTTTTCCTTTTTCTTTTCTGTTCTCTTCTTCTCTCTCTCTCCCTTCTTCCTGTCCTCCCTTCTCTCTCTCCCTCTTCCCATCTCCCTTTCCCTTTTCCTTCCCCTCACCTCTTTCTGTCTTTTTCTTTTTGTCCTGTTTTCAGATTCAAACTAAAGGAGTCACTGAGGACTACATACCAAGTCAAATATTGACTGTAGAGAAATAGCCATAGAAGGTTCGGTATTTTGTCTCTGTTTTTTTGTAGGAAGGTTTCATTTAGGTTAGGCATATAGTAAGATAGAGAAATAGCCATAGAAGGTTCTGTATTTTGTCTCTGTTTTTTGTAGGAAGGTTTCATTTAGGTTAGGCATATAGTAAGATACCAAATTTTGCTATTCGGATGATACACTTTTAGCTTCAAGATATTGTTCTCAACAAAAAGGGTAGGATTATTTCTGTGACTGGTAATTTTTGTTCTATAGATGTTTTTATCCTGGTCTTGAAAAAATTCTAAAGCTATATAAAAATAATTTATATTGATGGCATTTTAAACCACCTTTTACTCTGTTTTTCCCTCACCAATTTTGTAAATTCTTATTTCCAACAGTAAACTGTCAAGGATTCCTACTGGTATAATACAGCCCATGTTTGCACACAGAAACAAAGAAACTTGAACTTTATTTGACGTAGGCTAAATGGGTAAATGTGCAATTTTTATGAGGCATTATTATCCACATTTTCATCTCCATAGATTCGTAGCTTTCCGGAAAAAGGATCTTTGGAAGTACATCAAAATCAGCTTGAGAAAAGTAAATTGTAAAAAACGTTTTTGGTTTTCAGCCATGCATATTGTTTACTGCCATTGCTTTATTATCGTGGCAGAACATAGCCTGTGAACCGAAAATCAGATTGTTCAGTTGGATCAAATTTTTTAAAAATAGATCTCACTAGCTCTAATTATATTCTGTGAATGATCTAATGAAACAATTACATCATAACAAAAAATGACAATAGGCTGGGCATGGAGGCTCATGCCTGTAATCCCAGCACTTTGAAAGGCCAAGGCAGGTGTATTACTTGAGGTCAGAAGTTTGAGACCAGCCTGGGTGATATGGTGAAACCCTGTCTCTACTAAAAATACAAAAAAAAAAAAAAAAAAAAAAAAGCTCGGGGAGGTGGTGTGTGCCTGTAGTCCCAGCTACTTGGGATACTGAGGCAGGAGAATCACTTGAACCTGGAAGGTGAAGGTTGCAGTGAGCCAAGATCACACCATTGCACTCCAGCCTGGGCAACGGAGTGAGACTCCATCTCCAAAACAAGAGAAAGAAAAAAAAAAGAAAAGAAAAGAAAAGAAAAAAGTGACAATAAAAAGAAAAATTATCTTTTCAAGTATTTTACATTACATTATTTTGAATCTATGCAACCAGGATGCCTATATATTTTTTTTTGGTCAAAATAAAGAGGTTGCTTGTTTTGATCATCTGTCCAAAATCGAATATTTTTGGCATTTTGTCAAGAGAAGAACCAGCAGGATTTATTGTGTGACTGGTGAGTGTATTAGACAGTGGCACTTCTTGCTCCTCACAGTCTTGAAGGCCTGGACTCTGATTAATGTGACAGTCCTTAGCAGCTACTTGGGAGCTACTTGGGAGGCTGAGGCAGGGGGATCACTTGAGCCCAGGTGGTCGAGATTGCAGTGAACCATGATCACACTATTGCACTCCAGCCTCGGCAAGCCTGTCTTAAAACAAAACAAAACACAAAACAAACAAAGAAAACCTTGGAGAATTGCTTTAACTTTGAAAACTGGAAGGGATTAGGAAAGGGCATTTTAGACAGACAGTAAGCGTAATCAAAGGCTGGAGATAGTGAAGCCTTGGAATTGTACAAGATAAGGTCAGTAATCCAGTGTGACTCAAGGTAGGAAGGATACCCAGAGGTGAGCAATGAGAGTTATCCCATGAAGGTTACACGGGGAGGGTTTTGAAGCCCAGAGGGAGACATCTGTACTTCCTTTTATATATCATGGGACATGATGTAGCCAAATCTGTGTCAGAAGATGTTGTTTGTGGCTGTTCAGAGTATAGATTAAAGAAAAGAGACTGGAAAGACAAAGAACATGTCATGTGAATTGGCAAACCATGAAAGCCTATACTAGGACAGGGATAATTAAAAACAGCAGCGATGTGCCAACCACAGACACTGATTGTAGAAGAATGATTGACAGAATTTGGTGATGGAATGAGTTAGGAGAGAGAGAGAAAATGGGTGCTGCTGCTTATTATCATTATTATCATCACTGGATTCCCAAGTTTCTGTTACAAGGGGACCTGATAAAGTATGGAATAAAGCATAAAGTGGAACCAATTTAAACTCTGTCCCATGAAAACTCAAGAATAATTCTGTTTATGCCTGATCTGTATATTACCCCTTACCATTCATTGCTGTGTGCCTGATGACTGGGCCAGTTCATAGGGAGATTATCCATACATTAACCATATTTCGGTATGATGTGTGAGTGACTGATTATCAAATAAGGTATAAAGCACAGGTGCGCAGGGAGATAGAGCCATATAGGCTATCCAGGAATATGCACACTCTTGATTTTTCTGCTCTCTGTATGTGAGCCCTTCTGTAGAGTCTTATTTTTCTACTTAGGTGACACTCAGAACCATTGTAGACTTCAGTGATTTAGGAAATGCCTTCTGGTCAGTGGGTGGCAGTGTTGCACAGAAGAATAGGTTGTAATTGGAAGACTTGTGAGCAATCCCTGGCACTGTGACTGTCCCTTAATTCCCAGGTTCCCAACTGTGGATTATAAAATCATCTTGAGAATCACCTGCAGCTTTCTTTTAAATATAGATTCCCATATCCTACCCTTTGGAGATTTGATTCAGTCATTCTCATTTTTGTCTTGCTTATACCCCAAAATAGGGGTATGTTTATGTTGTTTTTTAACATTCTAGATAATTTTGAGAGTTACCCAAAGTTAGGAACTAGTAACTTAATCTTTCTGAGTCTCAGCTTTCATAGGATTGCTATGAATGTTAAATGAGAAAATCTGTCTAGATTTTATGAACTTTAACTCACAATAAAGTATATGTTGTTAATTAGATTACTTCTTGAAATAACTTTTCTATCCCTTTTTAAAATACTTCAATTTCTCATTGAACATGAGCTCATATACTTGTTTGATTTTGTGCCTTGTGATAGCAGAGAGAAAAAAGTATATTTTATGTATTAGTTCTGTCCAAACTAATACATAAAATATAGTATTCACTAGATAATAGTTTTAGATATTAAAGAGATGGTAGACAGAAGAGTCTTGTTTGAATTATTTATTTTTAAAATCTTAGGAATAAATGCAAGTTTTTAAAAGTAGCAAGGACATGTAAACATAAATCGCTTCTATATATTTTACTTTTAAAAATCCACATTTATTATTAACACTAATAATTTAACTTACAAATATATTCTGACTCCCTGGTTTTAAGAGCAATAGCTTAAGTTAAATACACAGTTCCTCTCTTCCAAAGTCAAAAACAAAACAAACAAAATAACACCTACAAGCAATAGTAGCAATGGCGATTTTGAAACATATACTTTAAGTTAATGGGACTTCAATAGCTCAATACAAACGATATAATATGCAGCGTAGATGTCAGTTGACCTTGACTCTTAACAGTATGTTTTAATCCGTTTCATAGCCTTTAGTCACAGCTTCTGTGTAACTAGAGTTACCTGGCCTTCCCAGTTCTCAGGGGCTTTGTAACACACAGCTCCATTGTTTTTTTTTATGACAGTACCACAGTGTCTTCTTCCTTCTACGGTCTCTCAGTTTTTGTCTTGCTTATGTTTCTTCAACTCTGCGCCTGGACAACTTTCATGTTAATACATTCTGAGTCATTTGTTCTCCCTTGGCCTGTCAAGACACCCAAAAAAGGCCAAGTTGTTCACCCAGGGAGCCATACTGGCACATTCCTTTTGCACTTGGTTCTACCTTTTACTTCCCTTCAGCCAGGGACCAGTCACTTTAGACTATTAGCCTGAAGGTCATTTAGAAGATTTTTGTAAATATCTGATTTGAGGAACCTGGGATAAGAGTCCTTTTCCATAAGAGTATATATGACTTTTTGCGCTTCATCAAAACATGTGGGGGTTGGTGCTTTAATCTTCTTAGCTGTAGATTCTCGAGTGCGGAAGTCAATATTGATCTAAAAAGAAATCCTTGTTAGTTAATATATACTTCTTATTTATTGCAAATTTTATGATGATGTTACTGTGTTTTTTGAAGGACCTCAGAAAGTGATTTTAAGGCTTCATTTAAATCAATTCAAATATCTCTTAAATGCCTTTCCAGAATCAGCTTTCTACTAGATGTGAAAGAGATAAGAAATATTACAAAAATGACTTTGTTTCAAGTTTGCTCACAGTGTAGTTGGGAGATGCAGAAGCAGCAGACATGAAAAATTTATCCACATAAGATGATTCATATATCACAAAGGATGATATAGGCATTTAAGATTTACAGGAGGAGAAGGCTCTTTTTGCTGCTATTTTCTGCTTGGACCAAGAATATTTATCTGGTACTACTGTTAATTAGAAATACTTTTGTTGCTGCAATTGTATACATTATGCTAATCTTTATTTTCTTACCCAAAATGAGAGCACTCATTAAGGACTTCCTGACACAGAATTATTATCAGTTATGACACCCTTACCCTTTTCCTCACCCTCATCATGGCAGCTGACTTTGTAAAATCAGTCTCTTCATTCTACTGTGCTGAAATCTTCACCAATATAGAAAACTAGATTCTCATTGCACTGAACTATGTTTACATGCCTAAGTATATAGAAGTAAAATTATATACCCCAAAAGGATTTTATCTTGTTGTGTATATTAAATGTTATTTCTGCCTTTAGGTTTTTTACAGAGAAACCAATGATGGTAAGCTTAATACTCACTTGTTTAGCAGCATCTGAATGCACAAATGCTTTATATATCTTTTCTGCTTTGCAGTGCAAAAGATCAGACTCTGTTTTCTTATAGTCTTCACAAGCCAGCCAGAACTCAATATTTTCCTCACTGAATTCAGACTTTAGGAAACTTCCAAAGACATCTTGACCAGCTAAAAAGAAAGTGGGTGGGGGACAGGGCGGATGGGGAGATAATTAAATTGAATGAACTGACAAATGAATAATTTGAGGAAGAAATGTGTAAGAAAAATACAGTTGCTTCCTATTCATACAAAGTAAGAGATGGCTACTGCTGAAATAGCTGTGCCATAGTTTGTAGAGATGCGAAGGCATTTGAAATTCCTTCATTCATGGAAGAGGAATCTGGGGCCAGACAAACTGGTTCACAGTCACATTGCTGCTTAGTAGTGGCTACTGAACTATGCTTTGCTTCTATCTGCTATTGGAATTGAAATTCTGTTCCACTGAATATAAAACCATCTTTTATATGTGCCAAATCTTAGCCAGAGTAGAGAGTATACTAGGGAAGCAAACACTGACTAAAGGCTTTAACATCACATGAATAATTAGTAAATATAATTTCCCCATCTAATTCATAGTAGCCAGAAAATGTTAGGCCTATTTAAGATCTGCAGGCCTGATGTACTGATTATGTTTGCTAGTGTTTACTGAGACTTTTGTATTGCACTATTTATGGTCCATATCTATGCTAGCTATTCATTTGGCTGAATAATAAACCGAGTCAGTGGAGCTAGAGTGAACAACTTGATTCCCAAGTGAGGCTCCTTAGGGTGTCTGTGGGGAGAAAACAATAATCTCACTCTTTAGAGATAGGGACCATGCTGCTCATCTACACCTCTGAAAAAGATCCTAATCTCAGTAGAATTTTAATGCCCAAGGCAAGGGGAAAGCAAGCTGATTTCATTCTTTACCTTTTCTCATCAGAACATCTCCACAAGACTATTTGTGCTTAAAAATCCTTCTATCATATTTATGTTATAACAACTATCATGTTATAGTAATGCAATTATTTATGTTATGTATTTCAACCACCTTCAGGGCAGTAATAGACTGTCTTTGATTTTGAATACTTGGTACCACTACAGTGTCCTCTATATAAGGGTGAGATGAATGATGAATGTATGAAAGATAAGATAATTAATTGAATGAATGAATCATTCTTGTTACTTACAAGTGTACAAAAATACATTATTTTGGCAGATTTCAAAATGGCAATGTACATGTTAATATATTGGGCTTAGTTTTAAAAGCTTTGTATATCAGAATCCCAGCACAATGTTTAATTTTATCTCTATAATGATCTTTGAAAACACCTAATTGTCTTAGCAAATTTGTCTAAAACAATTTGGCAGAGTTGAGTGCTAAGTCAGCATTATTAAGAGGCATACTATGCTGAAGTTATCAGTAACCACAGACAAACTAGAATACAACTTTTTGCATACTATCCTATGCAGAATACTATATTTAGTGAAGCCATTCAATTTTTTTTAGAGTATTGAGCTGAACCCAAAAACATTCAGTAGTTATACTTACTTTGGTTGGCAAGAAGTTTTTCCAGAGATTGAGACCATTGCATTACTTCAGCAGCAGAAAGTCTACAGGGAACAAAATTTACATACATTAGCAAATTTTTAAAATGTAAGCCCAAATGAAATAAAAATGTTTGTTACATTTTGTTAACTTCACAACCTAAAACTATAGTTCTAATAAATACAGTAAAATTTATTCACAGAAATCGGAACTTCCCTTAGAGTTACTACAGTTATGAAAAAAACTGCCAATAAAGTGTGAAAAAATTCCAAATAGATAAACACCAATATGTTTGCACACACATTTGTATTCAATTCACATTGATACTGATATAGTCTAAATTTATTTGACATGTTTCTTAAAAGAAATGAAGTCTGCTGTGCACAGTATTTACCCCTTGCTGGGAGATGGAGACAGTGCATAGGTTCCTGTTGTAAATTATCTTGATAGTTCATTATATTCATGTACTTACATGTCCTTGGACTTGGAAGATTTCATTCCAGATTCCAGATGTGGGATCACAGATCTCAGGTATGCTTTCATATCCATTCCACTACAAAAGACATAAGAGTGAATATTCATGTTTCTTCAGAATTCATTTTATTTGTCAGAAGACATAGAATAAATTTCTATAAGGGATAAGACAATACTAAAAGTTATTGATACAACATTTTGCTATATTCAAATAGAGCTCATTTTTATGAGACATTGTCAAGAAAAACTACCGAATTTAATGCCATATCAAGTTTATTTTTTTGTTACAACTGAGTATTACTTATTACTCACAACAGGCAATTAATTCCTCTGATCAGGACTAACCTAAATGCTCACATTCTCTTCCATTCATTCTCAATCCTTCTGCCATTAAAGATAACCTGTTAAAACTCACAAGTGAGACTCTGAACAAACTTACAAAGTCTTTGGCCTCCTTTTTTGTACTTTGTCGTCTAGAAGTGAATGAGTGGTTCCTTTCGATTCCTTTGGGTTAGCGGAGAAGAACATTCCTGGCATTTTGTCTAACTTTGGAGTGGAGATGGCTGCTGCTCGCATGGTGCTCTTAGCAAATATGCGCTAGTCAACGTCTCTGCTGCTTTATATAGTAAATGCAGACAGGCACTTGCTGTTTAAGGGAGTCTG
Source organism: Saguinus oedipus (assembly GCA_031835075.1). Lineage (NCBI taxonomy): Eukaryota > Metazoa > Chordata > Mammalia > Primates > Cebidae > Saguinus > Saguinus oedipus. The sequence goes on from CM063190.1 coordinate 19,432,781, forward strand.
TTTATCAAGTGATATTACCACAGACACTGGAAGTTCCCCCTTTTCTTGGTGTGCTGTGACGTGTATCTTGAAAAAAAAAAAAAAAAAGCACACAGTGATGTCTTGTGGTTGAAACTTAACCAAACGAGAACAGGTCACTTGATTAGGAAGAAAGAAAATTAAACACACAGAAGTACACACACATGTGTCACATGTCTAAAGCATTAACAGCATCAGTCTTTGGTTCTGGAGGATAGTTGTTTCTTTTAAAAGTTGCATGTTTCAGTAAACTGTTTCATTTGGTGTATTAATTTATCACATAGAAACTCACATAGAAATTCCTCACATACAGTTGTATCTTACTCAATGCTTTGGATACTCCTTGACTATAAAATTCATCTGATCAAAATATTTTAAGAGTTCTTTTTTTTTCTTCTCAGGAAGCAGTGCAAAGTAAACAAATAATTTTTGTTTAATTATTTTTGCACATATCTAAAAGGAAGGAGAGTTATGAGAGGCTATTTTCACGTTTTCCCACTCCCATTCTCATCCCTTATTTCCATGGCAGGAAATTTCCATGTTAGTATTTTCCAAGGTGTATGCTAGATATCCTACTGGTGATACATAAGATGATTTAAAAGGGTACATGGCTTTTAATATTATTATGTTATTTATTGAGAATCTAATTAGTATATCAACCTTTGATTTTTGCATATTACTGTTTAGGAAATGAATAAAGTTTCATTAAAACAAATTAAAAAAATAAATGTTAGCCGGGCGCGGTGGCTCACGCCTGTAATCCCAGCACTTTGGGAGGCCGAGGCGGGTGGATCACGAGGTCAGGAGTTCAAGACCAGCCTGGCGAAGATGTTGAAACCCCGTCTCTACTAAAAATATGAAAATTTGCTGGGCATGGTGGCACGTGCCTGTAATCCCAGCTACTCAGGAGGCAGAGGCAAGAGAACTGTTTGAACCTGGGAGGCGGAGGTTACAGTGAGATCACGCCATTGCACTCCAGCCTAGGTGACAGAGTGAGACTCTGTCTCAAATAAATAAATAAATAAATAAATAAATAAATAAATAAATATTTAATTGTATACAAATATGACAGAATATGTAAATATACTGATACAACAGCCACAGTATCAGAGGAAAAACTGCTTAAAGTAAAATAAAAGTCTATTTGGGTAGACCAATAATGTGTACTTCTTACGTAATGATCTTTCACATTTTGGCAGTATCTTTGGAGAGGTAATAGTTTTAGCTTCAATTGAGATTAAAGTTTAAAAAACAAACAAAACTCAAGGAACTAGGTGACTAATCATTTATCAGGATAGAGAGGTTAATAAAATATAGGCTTTCAAGAGTTTATATAACAAATGTGGCTTATTTGTAGAGTACCCAGTTTAACTTAAGCTTCCTTGGATTTTACCCCTGAAAGGACAATACTTTCCTTTAAAAGGACAAAAAAGACTTTACTTAGAGAAGCTTCTAATGGTATTAGGTAATGCTGATAAGGGAAGGGAGTAAATATTTGGAGAAAACAATTTACAATATTATAAATTTTACTTATAGTCATTAACTTCAGTATAATGAACTCATTCTATTGTATGTAACAAGCATCATTTTATGTTGGGAAATAACATGATGCATTAAGAAAGAGAACTAGAGAGATGAGGTGGCCACTTTGGAAATGACCTGAATGAAACTGATGAAGCTCAAAGACTGATGACATAAAGGTATTTGTTTGTATACTTCCTGTGGTTCAGTCCATACTTACTTTCCTGTTAAAATCTTCAGCATTGTTCATGTTTATCTAGTGTCCTCTCACTCCTCTAGACAATTGTAAGTTATGTTAGAGTAAAATGATGTAAAAATTATTTGTAACAGCCTGCTATTATTCTCATCCAAATATACTGACAGCTTCCAAAGAACAACAGCAGGAGTCCCCAAAGTTACAGGGCCAAGTCAGTTTGGGAAATGTTGGGCTCCTAACTTGTTAAAGAATTAAACGCTCTTTAGATAGGGAAAATAGTTTTTTGAAATAATGTTTTCTTGACACCATGTTAAGAAACTCTGGTCTGAGATCAAATAAATGTTTGCCTCTTGTGTATTTAGAAATTGCTCTGAAGCTCCCAACGTTTTGCTACACCCCAATATAGATTTCGAAGCACATGCATTTATAGTTGCATGCTTCCACATTTGAATAGAAATATAAAACTCTTGAAAGAGGGAGTCCTTTCAAAATTCCTGTATCAAAATTGGCTGTTGAGGTCACCTTAGTCATGTAGTAATGCAGCTTCTCTCTCAGAGGCTATTTGCTAATCCAGGCAAAGTTGATATTTGTGCCACAACAAGGCAAATTTGGTCAAGTTGTACCAGCAAGTTCTGACAAGTACAAGTCCAGGCATTGAAAGTTCTGTATTAATTTTAAAGAGGTTGCCACTATCTGGCCCCTCTTTGTAAAATTCATTAGGAAACGATGAACTGTCAAATTATAACTGTATTGAATCAATGACTTTGGTAGAAATTGTAGAGAATTTCAAAAAAGCCAGTAGAAGAAACAGTGGGTCTCACAAACAATCTGGGTGTCAGTTTTTCCTCTATGAAACTGTGCTAAAAGGTTTAGATTGGAGTTCTGTGAAAAGGAATACTTCATGTAGTCTTAGTGTTATCTTTTTCTTTTTTAAGAAAAATTAATGGACTTCATTTTTACAGTGGTTTTAGGTTTACAGTAAAATTGAGTGGAAAGTACAGAGTTCCCACATACTCCCCACCCTTCAGCTCACCTCCAGTGTCACCAGTACCATCCCTCACTAGTGTGAAATATTTGTTGCAATTGATGAAACTATGGCTACACAGCATTATTGTCTAAAATCTATAGTTTACATTAGAGTTCACTCTTGGTGCTGTACATTCTGTGAGTTTGACAGATGTATCATGATATGTTTCCATCGTTATGGTATACAAAATAGTTTTCTTTCCCTAAAATTCCCAGTGTTATATTTTAAAATACATATGAGATTGGTTCAGTAAGACATTTCAGATTATGGCTATTGATATTGATAGGAAAAATAAGGAAAATTTTAATCTTTCCTGAACTGAATTTACATTTGGTTTCAATTACTCTAATTACTAGAATACTAGTAGGGAGTGCTTTGCTTAAACCTGATGTTGTTTGAACTTTTAAAATGTTGCTAAAATCTTGTCATCGATATTAGGATTATGAGACAAGGGATAATGATGAGTATAAGATTCTATTTTAAAATAAAAATGTATCTCTATTGGAAAAGTCAGTGACTTGAACAGATAGTTTGATCCATTGAAACAAAATGTCTTGATTCAACAAACTTTAATTGCATTCCTACAGTGTGTAACACATAAGGTACTGCAGATCCAAAGATGAATGAATCTCCATCTTAAGGGGTTCACCATGTAGTAGGGCTGACAGATACTTGTGAGAGGTATCATCAGAGAGGAATGCACAGAGGAGAGAACACAAGAGTAATTAGCTCTGGGACTATTGGAAAGGAAGCAGAATACCACTGTTTTTCTATGAAATCAACATGTATCTATTATATGCTTGCTTCTGCATTTTTATTTTGCATCCCTTGGAAAGTTCAAATGGCTGCAATGGAGAAACTGGTCTTTAGCAAGTAGATACCTCTTTTACCTTGGAGGATCATGGACAGATGGAGCTCATATGTACTCACACATCTTTCCAAACTTTAAAAAGACTCTGAATGACTTTGTTGAATTAGTATAACCACTCAGAGCTTCCTGGATCTTCAAGGTTTATAGGTAAGACTACTAAAAGTGTTTCAGCTAAATTCCATAGAGTTTATTTGAAAATTTGGAAAAGCTGCAACAAAGGCGAGTTTAGAAGGGTTTTTCTCTGTGTGTATAGAGGGTTGGTGAAAACTTTATATTATGTATAAATGAAAAGAAAAAACATTTTAGATTTGCTTATGATTTTCTTATGAAGAAATATGATGGGTTTTAATAAGAGCAAATATCTGCAACACCCTGAACAATGATCTCTCAGTAAGTACAAATGGGCAAGATAAGAATCTAGTTTCTTTTTCTCACTGAGCTCTAATGTTTCAGTCAACACTGACTCCCTCCTTTCTATAATTTGAGAATTTACAAGAAAATAGAACATGAGACCTTCAGTAAACTGAGTTTATGTGATTCAATAAGCCTCATTCACCCTAAATCTAATTTTATCAGTTAAGTTCTCAATAATAGACCCATGTTACAAAACATTCTTGAAAGCACTGAGGAAGTCTTTGGATAGTATCATCTCTTGTATACTTATTCCACGCTGGATTTATTGTCATTTAATGTTACACTATCACTTACAATCCTTTCCACAAGAGAGAGCAGTTATGTCTGACTCTAGACTGTGCTTTGCAAATAAAATTTAGTTAACTACAGAAGCAGGTGCCTTACTCCCAAACCCAGGTAAGTGGAGAACTAATGCTGAATGAACACTGACACATTATTTGGAGTTGGGATAGAATGTTCTGTTACATAACAATAACAATGTAAAAAAAATGATGGAGGTGCTCAAATATCTGCATGTAGAGGATTTGTATGGGAAGATGATATAATTTGGCTCTCTAAATTTCCTGTTGAATTGTAATTCCCAGTGTTTGAGAAGGGGCCTAGTGGTAGGTGATCAGATCATGAGGGAGAATCCCTCATGGGTTGGTGCTGTGTTCACAACGCAGAGTAAGTTCTCTCGAGATCTGATTGTTTACAAGAGTGTGGCCCCTCTCTCCCACAACTATCTCTTGTTCTTACTCCTGCCATGTGAGACATCTGCCCCCCCTTCATCTTCTGGCATGATTGGAAGCTTCCTAAGGCTTCCCAAGAAGCAGATGCCAGCTCTATGCTTCCTGTACAGGCTGTAAAATAGAAAGCCAATTAAACCACCTTTCTTTAAATAAATTACTTAGTCTTAGGTATTTCTTTATAGCAATGCAAGAATGGCCTAGTACAGAAAATTGGCACTGAAGAGGGGGGAACTGCTATAAAATTACTTCAAAATTGGAAGCAGCTTTGGAACTGGGTAACAAGCAGAGGTTGGAAGAGTTTGGAGGGCTCAGAAGAAGACGAGAAGATGATGGAAAGTTTGGAATTTATTAGAGACTGGTTAAATGGTCATGATCAAAATGCTGATAGTGATAGGGACAATGAAGTCCAGGCTGAGGAGTCTCAGATGGCAATGAGGATCTTACTGGGAACTGGAGCAAAGGTCATGCATGTTATGCCTTAGCAAAGAACCTGGCTGCACTGTACCCCTGCCCTAGGGATCTGTGGAAGTTTGAATTTCAAAGTGATGATTTAGAATATCTGGCAGAAGAAATTATTTCTAAGCTGCAAAGTGTTCAGGATGGGGCCTGGCTGCTTCTAACAACCTACACTCATATGTAAAAGCAATGACTCTAAGTTGAAAATTCTATTTAAAAGGGAAGCAGAGAAAATGTTTACAAAATTTCCAGGCTAGCCATATGACAGAGAAAGAAAAAGCTTTTGTAAGAGAGCAATTGAAGCAGGTTGTGGAGCAACCACTTACTAGAGATATTTGCATTATGAAAAGGTAGCCAAGTGCTAATACCCCAGACAATGGGAGAAAGGCCTCAAAAGCATTTTGAGACCTTCATGACAGTCCCTCACATCACAGGCCTACAGGCCTAGGAGAATGGTTTTCTGGGCCAGGCCCAGGGTTCTGCTGCTAGGTACAGCCTCAGGACACTGCTGTCTGCATCCTGGTGGCTCTGGCTCCAGACACAGCTCAAAGGGTCTCAGATACAGCTAGGGCTGCTGCCTCAGAAGATGCAAGCTATAAACCTTGGCAGTTTCCATGTGTTGTTGAGCTTGCAGGCACACAGAGTGCAAGAGTGAATGAGGCTTGGCATCCTCCACCTGGATTTCAAAGGATGTGTGAGAAAGCCTGGGTAGCCAGGCAGAAGCCTGCTTCAGGGGCAGGGTCCTCACAGAGAACCTCTACTAGGGCAATGTGGAGAGAAAATGTGGCTTTGGAGCTCCCACACAGAGTCCCCACTTAGGGCACTGACTAGTGGAGCTGTGAGAAGGGGCCACCATCCTCCAGACCCTAGAGCATTAGAGCCACTGGCAGCTTGTATGTACCCTGTGCCTGCAAAAGCCACAGGCTCTCAATCCCAACTTGGGAGAGCAGCTACTTGGGCTGCACCCTGCAAATCCACAGGACACTGGGAGTCTACCCCTTGCTGCATTGTGCCTTCCATGTAGGACATGGAATCAAAGGAGATAATTTTGGAGCTTTAAGATTTAATGACTTCCCTTCTGGGTTCTGGACTTTCATGGAGCATGTAGCCCCCTCTTTTTAGCGGATTTTTCCCTTTTGGAGGAGAACGTTTACCTAATGCTTGTTGTGTCTTTGCAGTAAGTAACATGTTTTTTATTTTACGTGCTCATGGAGGAAGGGACTTGCCTCATCTTGGATGAGACTTTGAACTTTGAATTTCTGAGTTAATGCTGAAATGAGTTAAGATTTTGGGGGACTGTTGGGAAGGCATGATTGTGTTTTGCAGTATGAGAAGAAACTGAGGTTTGAGGGGCAAGGGGCAGAATGATATAGTTTGGATATGTGTCCACCCTAAATCTCGTTGAATTGTAATGTTCAGTGTTGGAGGTGGGGCCTAGTAGGAGGCGATTAGCTCATGGAGGAGAATCCCTCATGGCTTTGTGTTGTCTTCACGATGGTGAGTCAGTTCTCTTGAGATCTATTTTTTTTTTCTTCTTTTTTTTTAAATTGTACTTTAGGTTCTAAGGTACATGTGCAAATCATACAGGATTGTTGCATAGGTACATACATGGCAATGTGGCTTGCTGCTTCCATCCCCCTGTCAACTATATCTGACATTTCTCCCTATGTTATCCCTCCCCAACTTCCCTACTCCCCGTCCCTCCCCTGTTCACCCCGAAGAGACTCTAGTGTGTGATGTTCCCCTCCCTGTGTCCATGTGTTCTCAATGTTCAACACCCACTTATGAGTGAGAACATGTGGTGTTGGTTTTCTGTACTTGTGTCAGTTTGCTGAGAATGATGGTTTCCCGATTCATCCATGTCCCTACAAAGGATACAAACTCATTGTTTTTATGGCTGTGTAGTATTTCATGGTGTATATGTGCCGCATTTTCCCTATCCAGTCTGTCATCAAAGGGCATTTGTGTTGGTTGCAGGTCTTTGTTATTGTAAACAGTGCCAAAATAAACATATGTGTGCATGTGTCTTTGTAATAGAACGATTTATAATCCTTTGGGTATATACCTAGTAATGGGATTGCTGGGTCAAATGGAATTTCTATTTCTAGATCCTTGAGGAATGGCCACACTGTCTTCCACAATGGTTGAACTAATTTACACCCCCACCAGCAGTGTAAAAGTGTTCCTATTTCATCACATCCTCTCCAGCATCTGTTGTCTCCAGATTTTTTAACGATCGCCATTCTAACTGGTATGAGGTGGTATATCAATGTGATTTTGATTTGCATTTCTCTAATGACCAGTGATGATGAGCATTTATTCATATGTTTGTTGGCTTCATATATGTCTTCTTTTGTAAAGTGTCTGTTCATATCCTTTGCCCACTTTTGAATGGGTTTTTTTTTTTTTTTTTCTTGTAAATCTTTTTAGTTCTTTGTAGATTCTGGATATTAGCCCTTTGTCAGATGGGTAGATTGCAAAATTTTTTTTCCCATTCTGTTGGTTGCTGGTTCACTCTAATGATTGTTTCTTTTGCTGTACAGAAGCTCTGGAGTTTAATTGATCCCTTTTGTCTATTTTGATTTGTTTAAAAGAGTGTGGCACCTCCCTCCCCACAACTCTCTCTCTCTTGCTCCTACTCACACCATGTGAGACACTTGCTTCCCCTTCGCCTTCTGCCATGATTGGAAGCTTCCTGAGGCCTACCCAGAAGCAGATGCCAGTGGTATGCTTCCTGTATAGCCTGCAGAACCATGAGCCTATTAAAGTTCTTTTTGTTTTAAACAAATTGCTTAGTAGCAGGTATTTCTTTCTTTCTTTTTTTTTTTTTTTGAGACGGAGTTTCGCTCTTGTTACCCAGGCTGGGGTGCAATGGCGTGATCTCGGCTCACTGCAACCTCCGCCTCCTGGGTTCAGGCAATTCTCCTGCCTCAGCCTCCTGAGTAGCTGGGATTACAGGCATGCGCCACCATGCCCAGCTAATTTTTTGTATTTTTAGTAGAGATGGGGTTTCACCATGTTGACCAGGATGGTCTCCATCTGTTGACCTTGTGGTCCACCTGCCTTGGCCTCCCAAAGTGCTGGGATTACAAGCTTGAGCCACTGCACCTGGCCACAGGTATTTCTTTATAGCAATGCAAGAATAGTCTAATACAGAGATATGTTTTAAATATTAGAGAGTAACTTCAATAAATGACTGTTAACTTTCCAAGTTTTTAATAGCACTATTCCAGCAATTTACTTTTGCTCTCTAAACATTGAGGTGGCTAACAATAGAGACTGACTTGCTTTGCTTTTCCTCGCTAATTATATAAGTTTCTTAGAAATATTTCTCAAGGTTGCCTGACATGTTCTGTTCTTTCCAAAACCGTGCCAATTATTGCTTGAGAATACATTAGCTCCACTTTCTTCATGCCCTGCCAATGCTTTGCTTTTATGTCTATTTACATATATGTTTTTGTATATAATGTATACACACGAATATAGTATATATATATATATATATATATAATGTATACATACTATATTCGTGTGTATACATTGTATATATAATGTATACATACTATATACACACACATTATTATTTTACTAAATATCGGTATCACCCACTGGACATTTATTTCTAGCAATAATCTTCCTACTTGAGAAAGTAGCTTTAAGTCAGCAGACAGTGGCCATCTTAGCAGAATTCTACTATTATTGTGAGTACAAGTGATCTGTGATGTTCCACTGTTTCCTGTGCCTGTTCTGTTCTTTTCTGTTAATTATTTGCCATATTATTTTTCTTTTAGTTTAAAAAATAAATGAAAGGCTTTGAGTCTATTGAATCCCAGTGACATGTTAATCTTGCTGCTTGGAAATCTCACATTTCAAAGGACTGTGAGTCAGTTTTCACAGCAATACCTTTTCCTGCTATGTGAGTTTGATCAAATCAGCTAACTTCTTTTCAGTTTCCTTTGTGTAGAAGTCAAAGGAGATCATCAGCAACTTGTAGCTATGGTAGTGTCATGGGAAGATCTCCTTTTGAAATTCTACACTGATCAAAACAAGCCCCAGAGAAATTAAGATTTAGACAGAATTTGTCGTAGCTAGGGTATTTTGTTCCTGTATGATGTTAGAGCTCTTTGCCTAAACTTCGTCCTAAAATTGAGTAAGTTTGGCAATCCAACTATTCCAAATGCCAGGCCCCTCCTACCCCTGCTTTCACTGGCTCAGTCTTCCAGATTGCTTCTTTCCCTATCAATATTTGCTTGTCTTGGATTTCCTTTTTTATGTAGTTAATTTCTATAAATTAATATGTTAAACAAATGTATAACTATATATTCAGATGTTAATATCACAGACTATTCATTTCAACCCTAATTTATTTTTCCTGCTGTTTCTTAGATGCTCATAGCTGTATGTTGATCACTACAACTGCAGCTCTTATCCAGCTCCAGGTTCTGAGCCAATTTGTAAGAAGGATGGAAAAAGTGATTATTTCAGTTTGAATTAGGAATGCTAGAAAGTTTCTGTTGTAGAGGCATATTGAGTTGTCTGTTGTTTTAGATAGGATTTTCATAGTGTCAGCAGCCCCATATTGACTATCAAACAGCTTAGGTAAATAGGAAGATAACTGGAATACCCTTGGGGACCCTAAGTAATAAAAGGAAATGCTGAACAACCAATCCCTCAAAGATCAACTAAGACTGAACTAGGGGAAAGGGGACTTAGAATGCTTGTAAATTATGAATTTGCTATAGACCAGAGTCAGCTACAAATTGGGGAAACATGACTGTCAGTAACTTATGAAGCTTATATTTTGCACTTCTAAAGGTAGCAGAATCCCAAAGTGTAAACAACCTCTTCTTATCCCTGCTCTTTTCCTCCTGTGTGTTTTGTCTTGCTTATTTTTTTTTTATTGTGTTGCGGAGACAGAAAACCAGGGCAATGTATTTTGTAGGAACTCAAAGATAGAACAGACTCATAATCTTGCTTTAGTTTTTGTTTCAGATGCTATGGAATATTAGAAAATATAAATTTATGAACTGCTATAAACTGTTCTTTGTGAAAATCAGGTAACTTTTGTCTTCTCTTTGTTGTCACTGCAACTTTTTAAGTTCTATTTTATCTTAATTTGGTGTTTTATTTATGACTTTGTGGTTTATCCCTCATTGGTTCTCTTAAGACCAGGTTCTTAGTTGCAACAGGAAGATCTTAACATACCAAAAACAGTGTACATAAATATTAAGAGGCCTGGTTTGTGTGGGAGTTTGTTCTATTTTTCTAGTCTGGGGTTTCTTTTCTCACATTTTGCTTAGGCAAGGTTGATGCATCTCTATTGCTGTGTAAAAGAGTGAGCCAGGCAGACAAAGTGCGGTGATTACTAACGCTCACCCTAAATGAGGGCAGGAGGTTGATGTGTGCACGAAAGTGGGGAAGTGAGGACAGAGTGGCATAGGATTAGAGATGTTATGGTGGGGCTAGGTCCAGGACAGTCTCTGAAACTGATTTGTCCCTGTGCTGACTTCACTGTTCACTGCGGAGCAGCCATTGACTCTCAAAAAGACTGAAACCAATTCAGAATATAGCAGTTGTATCAGGAATTGTATGACCCTCATCAACCCTGGAAATCACATTCTTTAACCTTGTAGACGGTCCCATTTCATGATTCAGCTTTCATAGCTTTAGATGAATCCTAATACAGCATTCGCAGAAAATTAAAAGCTGCTGAGAAGACCTAAAAATTATCAGTCCATTAGGGTTCCCCCCCGCCACTTATACAGAATTTCCCCTCATTTGGGGCTGTTTTCAAGACAGTGAAATAATACCATAGAAAATGTCACAATTTCACTTCTCTTTTATGAGAAAATTTGCGTGTTTTACACAAAAGATCACTTCGGAACTAATCATGAAATAGATTTGAAACATTGAAGCTGTCTCTTCTTTCTCTTTTCTCTCTCTCTCTCTCTCTCTCTCTCTCTCTCTCTCTCTCTCTCTCTCTCTCTCTCTCTCTCCCCCTCCCTCCCTCCCTCCCTCCTTTCTTTCTCTTTCTTCTTTCTGGCAGAAACCATACCCAACTTCCAAATCATACATCAGTTAATCTAGAGAAGGAAGGCCTTGGGAAGCTGTGGATTGCTCTAAAACGATTTGAGTGCACAACTGCTGTGAGATGAGGGTATGACAGAGTTGTCTGCACTAGTTGAATGAAAGTACCCATGATTGCATCTAATTAAAGATCTGTTTTAGCCATGCCTAATGCAATAGCAACACTTGATATTAACCAATGATTAAAACTATGCCCAACACTATGTAATAAGTAGGACATTGTCCAGGAGTTTCTCTTTCCCAGAAACACTGTTCAATCTCCTCTTTCTAGTTCTTTAATAAGCTTTTTCTGCCCAAACCCATGTATTTTTGTACCTGAACTATTGCCCTGACCTGCCCTTCTGTTCTCCCTCCCTCTCTTTCTTTTACTTCCCAGACAATTTCACTGTGAAACCTTTACCTTTGTTAACAGTTTAATAGATCATTTCAATGAATAGTTAAACTCTTGGGGCTTCTAAGGACTATCTCTCATGGTCAAGTACAATCTATAGTCTTTCAGTCATAATCTACAAACAAAGCAAAATTTGTCGAAACAAATGTTTCCCATGATATTAACAGATAAGAACAAGGAATGACTTTGTTGAAACATATTTAAGGGAAATTAAAACTAAGGTTAGTTTTTATATGCTAGGAATTAGAGTTCAGTAGGAAAAAACTAAGGTATTTTTCAAAAACTTTTTAAAGTATATTTTTGAGCAGGGAACATTTTTGGATATAAATTCAATACTGCAACAGGAGAGGCATCTCCAAACTGGTTCCAGATGCTAATGTGATTGTCTCTTTATTAAGTAAATAGACCATAAAACAGACATGTTTAAAAAAATACTTATTTTTAAACATGTATTTGAGGACTTCTCAATTTTACCCAAAGTAAAATATCAAAATTCTTAAGATAGTCTTTGGGGCCTGACATGATTTGATTTCTGACTTGTCTAGCCTGAGCATCCTTTGCTCTTCTCACCCCTCATTCACCTCCAGCATCACTGGCCCCCTGGCTACTTCTCAACCTCTCAGGTTCATTCTTGTCTTAGAGCTCTTGCACTGACTATTCCTTTTGGCTGGAATATCCCCTGATACCTACTTGGCCAACTCCTTCACTTCCGTCACATTTTTGGTCAGATGTTGTCTTGTCAATGAGGCCTTCTGTCATCACTGCAATTAGAATAGCAATTGACCCCCTCCTTATCCAGTTACCACTTATCTTCATCTGCTTTCCCCCTCATTCTACTTAATAACTTCTAACCCATTATTTAATTCAATATATTATGTTTATATTAGTTTTCTCTTTCTTCCCCATTAGAATAAAGAATCTATGAGGACAGGGATCTTTCTCTGATTTGCTCAAATGTCCAGGACAGTATCTGGCCCATAGGAGATACTAAAAAGTCTTGTTGAATAAGGGGTTAAGGGCTGGGGCTTATATTAATTTGTTCAATGATGGAACAAACATTTATTAAGTGCTTAGTTTTTGCTAGTCACTCTGCTAGGTAAGAGAATCCAGAGGTGAGTCTTACTTTGGAGAGAGATGAATGATTGGGAAAACAAACAAACATGTATTGTGTACAATGTAGGGTTGAGCACAGGGTATTCTGGAAGGTTATAAGGTGGTGAATAACCCAGTACAGGCAGGGGCATGAAGGATTCATTAATATTATTTACTCAACAAATAATACTTACTTTGTGCTAATTATGCTTCCAGGCACTTTAGAAGAAGGCAGGTTCAACCAGCTTGGGTCCTTTGCCCTTTGCCCTGCTTCCCTCTGTCTAAGCAGCCATCTTGCAACCATGTGGTTTCAGAAAGTCAAATGCCAGAGGCCAAGGCCAGCTGAACAGAAGTATAGAAAGAGTCGAGTTCCTTATGAAATCATGAAGCCACAGTTCCATTTTGATTGGCCAATCTCCAGCTTTCGTGAGAGTGAGAAAAGATCACAAGTGATCCTCCTGCTGCCTTCATCTCCCAAAGTTCTGGGATTGCAGGCATGACCCACCAACCAAGGTAGGGCTAGTCTAGATTCTATTACAACATCAGTCCTTGTGCCCCACAAAGGCTCTGCTGTTACCTCTTTTCCCTTGTAGAGTTTTATCTGCTTAGTATAGAAACCCACTCTGCCTATGCCTGCATGTGGCCAATGTTTTCAGGAAAATGTCAGTGATCTAAGCCCACCTATGAAGGGATCTTCCCTTTTTGAATTTTAATTCATCAATTTCTTTGCTTCTCTAGCTGTCTGATGTCCTCAAAGTAATTAGAAAATTACTTTGTTTTAACTTTCTAAGTCCCACCAATTCTTCTTATATCCTTTTCAGAAACAGTATCTCAACTCATAGATTTAGTAAAAGTTTGTATATATTCTGGGATTCTAAACCGAAGTGATTTTCTCTTGAGCCTCTAGAAGAAGGATATGTAGGCACGACTCTGTTGTAGCTCTGACAGGCCTTTACTATTGTACTGTTCTTTTGAAGAAAGCACTGCTTACTGTTCTCATATTACTTGCAGTGTCTTAAAAAACGTAAAAATAATGCAGTCATGCTTAACTAGAACAGTGTCAAAAAGAAGGCAAGCAAAGATTATAGAAAAGTCAGACCGAGTGTCATGTTAAGCTTACTATTCTATCCACATGCTAAGGATGCAAGTCACATGTGTCTGGCTATTACCATTCACTTTTTCTTATACACCCCCACCAGATCCAGAGAAAATGGATCACATTGAGCAGTCTGACTAGGAAGATGATAGAATTTCATGTTTAAAGCAATCGTATGAGATATTTACAATGACTCATATTTTAAATAAGGAAATAGAGGCTCAAGAGGATAAAGAAAGTTACCTAAGATGACATAGCAAATACATGGTGGTTAATAGAGAACAGAGAATTTTCCTCACCTGTGCTCAGGCTGTCTGCTTTGGTTTCTCTGGATCGTGGAATAGCCCCCTCTGTCTTGAGAAACTGTCTTTCTTCCCTTTGCTGGTGGTCTCATTCACTGTGTCTGCTCCTAGCTCTGACTTCATCCCCCAACTCTCTGGAGGCCTGGTGGTACCTTCCCTCCTGCAAGGCCTGATTGGAGGAAAAAGTCTCCATTTCTCTTAGTTCCACTTTCATTGTCTACCCTTTTCCCCTTTAAAGGAAAACAAAATAAACAAGTGGAAAAAAATCACCATTACCATTTCAAGAGTAAAAGAAACCAAAATCTCCTATTCAAAGCATTTTTTTTTTCTTTTTTGGGTGTGTGATAGGACATTTTATACTCCAGTAGTTAAGATTTCTCTTTTAATCTATAAAATTTAAGGTTTTCATTTCTTATGGCTCTAAGTTTCTTTTTGGTTACGGCAAATGGGACACACAGATACACATTCTATCCTCTCTTTTGGAGTTTTTTCACCTCAAGTCATTCAAAACAGAAAGATGAATATCTCTAATAGGAAACATATTGATTAGGGTGCTATGATATCCTCAGCTAGTAATGCAATCAAAAATGAGCCTTGATTCACTCTATGAAATTGGGAAAATATTACCTGACCCTTTTTTCCCTCAGTGATAAAATTAGGACAAATGGTATCCATGTGGAATTGAACTTTTAAGAGGAACATTTTATGAAACTAGTCTAAGTTGTTAGAAGGTGCCATTTACACTTACGCTTATTAAATATATATTTGTAAAATGTTTATGTATATATTATTGATGTTTCAGCTTCTTTTAAAAAAGAAACTAAAACTTTCCAGAACTGGATATATTAGTACTTGTTCATTGATTCTGTCCTTCCTCCAACTGTGCAGAAAACTTCTTCATATCCAAGAAGACAAAGAGAAATGCTGAAGTGTGGGTTGGCCAGAAGCCAACTCAGAGAATGAGATTTGTTTGCAGGAAGTTTCTTGCACATGCAATTTGGGTTCAATACCTGTGTGGTCTGACGGTCAGTGAAATGGGGCACAGAGAGAGATTGGGCTGAGCTGCCGTCACAACAAAGGCCTTAGTCAATCTTGCAGTCATCATCAAACTTAGGCCTGCCATTTAGACTTTACCCACCTTGGCTGGAGGGAACCGTGCCTTTAAATTGCTCGCTGACTAGTTATGGGATGCAAGCTGCTCCCGCAAAGGTGCTGGGATCTTAGAGCAGGTAGATCTCTGTAGCTGTGCTTAGCTGAGAGGTGTTGGTTGGCAATACTCTCAGCAGCTGGGGAGTGGATGGTGCAGTCCTGAAGTGGGGGAATCTGGGTGGCACAGCAGAGCAATCACTACCATTAAGACATTAATCAACAGTGCAGATTACATTCTTCATTATGTTTATATCTACTAGATGACACATGTAATTGCCAGTTTTTTTTTTTTTTTTTTTTTTTTTTTGAGACAGAGTCTTGCTCTGTTGCCCAGGCTGGAGTGCAGTGGCACAATCTCAGCGCACTGCGACCTCTACCTCCCAGGTTCAAGTGATTCTCCTGCCTCAGCCTCCTGAGGAGCTGGGATTACAGGTACACACCATCATACCTGGCTAATTTTTTTTTTTTTTTTTGTATTTTCAGTAGAGATGGGGTTTCATCATGTTGGTCAGGCTGGTCTCAAACTCCTGACCTTGTGATCTACCCACCTTGGCCTCCCAAAGTGCTGGGATTACAGGCATTAGCCGCTGTGTCCGGCTGAAATTACCACATATAGAAAAAATTTGTTGAATATTGACAATTTATATGGTATACAATCTGAATTTGTGTGAAAGCATGTAGCAATAGAAAAATAATGAGTGGATAGGGAGTCTAGGAACAGATAGAATAGTTGGTTTTACCAATTATTATTAATGCTGTTACAGAGCAGTCCATATTTCCAAAAATAAATTTTATCTTTTTAAAGAAGAAGCTTTCAGTTTTCTTGATGTTCTACTTCCTATTATATTGATTTCTGCTCTAATATTTATTTCATGTTTTCTGCTAACTTTACATCTTATTTACTTTTCTTTTTTTGCTTTCTTGAGGTGAAAGCTGAGATCATTGAATTAAGACATTTCTTATTTTCTAACATAGAGGTTTAATGCTATGAATTTCCTTTTAAGTACTGTTTAATATTTTCCCAAATTTGATATGTTGCATTTTCATTTTTACTCAGTTCAGATTACATCTTAACTTTCTTTTTGATTTCTTTGACCCATAGATTATTTAGTCATGTGTTATTTTATTTCCAAATACTTGGAGATATTTTCAAAGATCTTTTTGTTTCTGAGTTTTAATTCAATCCTATTATGCTTGGAGAACATAGTCTGTATGGCTTAGATCTTTTAAAACTTACTGAGACACTTTATAGCCCCGAATATGTTCTGTTTTCATAAATGATCTATGTGCATTTGGAAGGGGTGTACAGGCTTATCTTGTTTAATTGCACTTCACCTTATTCCACTTCATAGATATTGTACTTTTTACAAACCGAAGGTCTATGGCAGGGCTGTACTGAGCAGCGTGTGTTTACCTCATGTCTCTGTGTCCCATTTTGGTAATGCTCAAAATATTTTAAAATGTTCATTATTATTATATCTGGTGTGGTGATCTGTGACCAGTGATTTTACCATCATCATTGTTTTGGAGTGCTACTAACCTCACCCATGTCAGATGGTAGACTTAACTGATAAATGTTGTTTTTGTTCTGGCTGCTGTACTGCTGGTCATTCCCCATTTCTGTCTGTCTCAGTCTGTCTGTCTGTCTCTGTCTCTGTCTCTCTCTCTCTCTCTCTCTCTCTCTCCCCCTCTCCCTCTCCCTCTCTCCACACTTTCCTATTTCCTGACACACAACGATGTTGAAATTAGGCCAGGTAATAACCCTGAAATGGCTTTTAAATGTTCAACTGAAAGGAAGAGTTGTATGAGTCTCACCTTAAGTCAAAAGCTAGAAACGACTGGGCTTAGTGAGGAAGGAATCATGAAATGCAGCAATTCAGTCATGTCTTCAGGCTCCAATTCTATTTCTAGTTCTCATGCTGTTTCTACCACAGCTGCAGTGACTCAACTTCTTCCAGACTCCTGTTATTACTAATGTTTTGACCTCCTCTCATGAATCACAAATGTCCTCAGTGGCATCTGGAATGGTGGCTCCTTTCACAGGATTTTCAATTTACTTTGCCCAGATCCAGAGGAATAACTGTCCAGCTGAGATCCAGAGGAATTGCTTTCAGCTGAGACAGGTTGAAAGCTAGGCCTCTTGCACCAGTGAGCTAAGTTATGAATGCAAAGGAAAAGTTCTCGAAGGAAATTAAAAGTGCTACTCCAGTAGCACTCCAGTGAACACACAAATGATAAGAAGGCACACCAGCCTCATTGCTGATGTGGAGAAAGTTTTAGTGGTCTGGATAGAAGATCAAAGCAGCCACATTTCTTTAACCCAAAGCCTATTCGAGAGCAATGCCCCACCTCTATTCAAATCTACGAAGGCTGAGAGGTGTGGCAGCTGCAGAGGAAAGGTTGGAACCTAGCAGAGGTTGGTTTGTGATGTTTAAGGAAAGAAGCCATCTCTATAATATAAAAGTGCAAGCTGAAGCAGCAAGTGCTGGTGTAAAAGCTTCAGCAAGTTATCCAGAGGATCCAGTGAAGATCATTTATGAGGGTGGCCACACTATTAAATAACGGATTTTCAGTGTAGACAAAACAGCCTTATATTGGAAGAAGATGCCATCTAGGACTTTCCTACCTAGAAAGGGGAAGTCAGTCCTTGGCTTCAAAGCTTCAAAGGACAGGTCGACTCTCTTGTTAGGGGCTAATGCAGATGGTGACTTTAAGTTAAAGCCAGTATTCATTAACCATTCTGAATATCCTAGGGCCCTTAAGAATCATACTAAATGTATTCTGACTGTGCTCCAGAAATGGAACAATAAAACCTGGGTGACAGTACATCTGTCTATAGCATGGCTTACAGAATAATTTAAGCCAACCATTGAGACCTAGTGCTCAGAAAAAAAAAGACTTTTCTCAAAATGTTCCTGTTCCTTCACAAGGTACTTAGTCACCCAAGAGCTCTGGTGGAGATGTACATGGAGATTAATGTTGTTTATATGTCTGCTAACACATTTATTCAACACCTCATGGATCAAGGACTAATTCCAACTTTCAAGTCTTATTATTTAAGAAATATATTTCATGATACTATAGCTGCTAGAGATAGTGATTCCTCTGGTGGATCTGGGCAAAGTAAATTGAAGACCTCGTGGGAAGGATTCACCATTCTAGATGCCGTAGAGAACATTTGTGATTCATAAAAGGAGCTCAAAATATCAGTAATAATAGGATTTTGGAAGAAGTTGAGTCACTGCAGAAGTGGTGGAAATTGCAAGAGAACTAGAATTAGAATTGGAACCTGAAGATGTGACTCAGTTGCTGCATTTCATGATAAAAGTTGAATGAACAAGGAGTTGCTTCTTATGGATGAGCAAAGAAAGTGATTTCTTGAGATAGAGTCTATTCCTAGTGAAAATGTTGTGGTCATTGCTGAAATAACAGCAAAGGATTTAGAATATAACATAAACTTAGTTGATAAAGCAGGAGCAGGATTTGACATGATTGATTTGTAAAAGAAGTTCTACAGTGATAAAATGCTATCAAACAGCATCACATGCTACAAGGAAATCTTTCATGAAAGAAAGAGTCAATCAAAGCAGCAAACTTCACTTTTGTCTTATTTTAAGAAATTGCTGCAGCCACCTCAACCTTTAAAAACCACAACCCTGATCAGCCAGAAGCCATCAACATCAAGGCAGGACCCTCCACCGGCAAAAAGATTATGACTCACTGAAGGCTCAAATGATTGTTAGCATTTTTTTTAAGCAATAAAGTCTTTTAAATTAAAGTATGTACATTGCTTTTTAGACATAATGCTGTCACATAGTTTATAGACTCCATATAGTATAAACTTAACTTTTGTATGCACTGGAAAACGAAAAATTTTGTGAGACTCTTTTGTGAAACAATCTTTATTGTGATGTTCTGGAACTGAACCTGCAATATCTCCGAGGTATGCATGTATAATCTACTGTAGTTATATGGAATGTTCTGTAAGTGACAACTCCAGTTGATTGACAATGTTGTCTTTTATATTTTACTAATTATTTAATTGCTCATCCAGTTATTTAGAGAAGCTACTGAAATCTCCAACGATAATTGTAAATTTGTATCTTGCAGTTTTATCAGTTTTTGCTCCCTTTATCTTGAAGCTCTCTTGTTAGTAACATACATATTTTAAGTTTAGGCCCTTTGGGTGAAATTATCTCTTTATCATTATGAAATGATCTTCTTCATCCCTCTAATTTTCTCTGTTCTGAAATCTGCTTTGTCTGACCTTAACAAAGCCAGAGGTGTTTTCTTTAGATTGGTATTAACATGGCATTTTTTCCTGAATCATCTTATTTTCCCCCATTTTATGTATTTATGTATAAAATGTGTTTCTTGCAGACATTACGTAGTTGGATCTAGCTTTTTATATAATCTGATAAGCTTGCTTTTTATTTGGGGTGCTAGATCATTTTTATTTAATTCAGTTATTGATATGGTTATAGTTAAATCAGTTAATATGTTGCTGTTTGTTTTCTATTTCTCTCATCTATTTTTTGCTCCTTTTTTTCTGGCTTATTTTGGATTAATTGAGCCTTTTTTATGATTTCAACATCACTACTTTTGTTGGCTTTGTAGCTATAATTCTTTTTTAAAAAATTTTAGTGTTGGCTTTAGGGTTTATAGTTAATATCTTTAACATATGAGTGTCTGCCTTCAAGTGATATTATATCACTTTATGGTCTTATATATTTAATAAAATTTACAAATTTTTTACCAATTATTTCTTCAAATATTCTTCCTGTCTCCTCCCCGCTTCTCTTTTTTAGAGACTTCAATCACATATATATTGGCTTGCTAAAAGTTATCACAGAGATCACTGCTGATTGGTTTTTTAAAATATTTTCTTTCTTTTTTTTTGAGTGATTTTTTTTCCCTCTGCTTTCTACTTGGGTGGTTTCATTGTTATGTCTTCAAATTCTGCAACATTTTCTTCTGCAGTGTCCAATATGACATTTATCCTAGCTAGTGCTTTTTTATTTTAGACATTGTAGTTTCCATCTTCAGAACTTTCATTGTGTCTTTTTATATTACTTTACTTACAATGCTCGATCTTTTTTTCTAACTTCTTGAGCAAATGGGATGTAGTTATAACTATTTTAATATTCTTGTCTACTAATTATACTCTCTGTATTATTTCTTCAGAAGTTTTAGTTGGTTGATTATCCTCTTCATTATAGGTTGTATTTCCTAGGCTTCTTTGCATGCCTGACAATTTTTGATTGAATGGCAGGAATTGTGTATTTTGCCTTTTCAAATACTAGATACTTTTGCATTTCTATAAGTATTCTTGTCCTTATTTCTGAGATAAGATTCAGTTACTAGAATAAATTTTTATTTTTTCAAATCAAGTTTTGTGAAGTGTGATCAAAGCAAAATTTTGTGAAAGGTTAATTTTCCCAATAGTGAGGCAAAGCCCTTCTTTGTACTCTCCCTAATACTTCTTAAATTTTACTTTTTTCACTCTGGCTTTTGGGATTAATCCCATTCCTGTGTGAAGTCTAAGCATTGTTCCCTCTGATCCTTTCTATCCATTTTTTCCTTGGCCCCTCGTAGTTTTACCACAGACAAATGCTAATCAGTATTCAACTCAATACTGAAGTGGAACCCTCTGCAATCTCTACAGTTATTTATCTCTCTGTAGTGCGTTGTTTTTTCATTTTTTTTTCCTGCTGATTCTATCTGCTTTAGTCTCCTTCAACTCCCAGCTTTGCCTCTTCAGCTCACAGAGACTGCTGGACTCTCCCTGGGTTTTTTTACCCAACACAGAAGGCTAGACCTTTTCTCCAGGCAGTAAATTGTGTAATCATAGTCTCACTTTAGTAGTTTCCTATCTCACAGGGATGACTGTTCTTTATTATCTGAAATCTTCTGAGTCCTGGAAAAGTAAGTCCTTGAAAAAAGAAATCTTTAGCTTAATGACAGCCTTACATTCAGTGAACATCATTTTTGTGTCATTTTTTTTTTTGTTGATATAATTATTTCCTAGCCATAATTCCTACCTGCTTTGATATTACATGTTGATGACTCATTCGTATCAAAATGTATTCTTCATTTATATGTTTATTTGACAAAAAATTGACTTGTGGAGCACTAGTATGCTGACCTTATTGCATTTATTGATGAATATAATAAAATGATTGTATAGATTATCAAATGGCTTAGATTTGTAGTTTTTAAGTTATGGTATTAGACTTTTTCTTTAGAGTGATGCCATTTGAGGCTGAAAAGGACATGATCGAAATAAACAGATTAACTCATAGCTGGTCAAACGTCTAGTCTAGAGTCAACCAATGCGTCACTGTCAGAGCAAGAGATAGCTCTTGGGAGCATGACTTCCAACCACTTGTCCTAACCTCTCGACCACACTTTCCATCATTCAAAACCTTAAATATGATTAAGGAAGTACCACTTGCTTTGTTAGCATACTCATGTCACGTGATAACTTTCAAGTTTGGTTGTGTCACAGACAGATCTAGAAATTTATTAATATTATTAAGATATAACAGTTTCCCCTTCTTATCATGCTTGGAAAAAAAACGTTATATTTTGCAGTGGTTTGACCAATTAAAAAGAAAAGAATCTTACTGTAGTACAGGTGTCTGAAAATAGAAATAACTTTCAAGAGACTTTAATATAGTGACCCTTTGGGGAGTGATCTAGAAAGGAATACACTGGGGGAAGTTAAGTGATATAGAAACAGGCTGATGATCAGGACGCTTCATGCTGTGCTCATGCAGGCACAAGTCTCTGTGTCAGGTTTTCATTTGTCACACACAGCAGTGATTAAAATCACCCTGGGAGGCACTCATGGCCATTTTTTCCCTTCAGACTTGATGTAGAAGCATTTTTACACTACTTATAAAGGTGATAATGATAGCTAATAATAAATATGCTGAGATAACAAATAATAAAGCCACCTGGTTTGGAACTTCTCTCACCTTTATAAAGCCCATAGCTCAAAATCAAAGCTCTTTCCTGGTAACTTATCATCCAGGGCTATACATTTTTTTGTTTGTTTTATTTCATTATTTCTCCCTCCATCAACTTAATCAATTGCTTTCTTTTCCTAGGCAGTTCATCTCACAGAAATTTTCATCAGTGTATGAAGACTGTAGCTTTTAACAGTATATTAAGGACTTTATCTCATTTTCAAGTATGATTCACAAGCTAGCCTTTTCAGTTCAAAATTAGAATGACAATGTATCATCCTTTGAGATGTTTAGGACTTGGCTTGTGAGTTGAATGCCTCATTGAATATTCCCTGTTCAAAAATCACTCAATTTTTTTAAATTTCAAAGTCATCTATTATACAGTTATTTCAAGTATATTTTGTAAATTTTGGCATGGAGAATTGGGCAATAGTTTACAGAATTATTTAAGGGTTTTTCAAGTTAAAATGTCTCAATATCACTTAGTAGGACAACATTTTGTGCCAAAGTGAAAAACGTGAAAAGAGACTTTGAAGGCAGCAAACTGGGTGAGAAGTTATGAGACCAACTTTAATAATATAATTCCAAGGCAGTTTATGAGAACCCTACATACCATGGGGGTTTCCATTAGAAAAATATTAAAATTTACTTCTGCGAAATCTAGGGGCTTTCTGATGTTCAGCTGTAACATATGTGGACTGAAAAATTAAATCTTGTTTCATAAGCATCCTGTGTCAGTTGCTTTGCAGTGCAGGAAATAGGTTCAGAAAGATAAGAAAGATATACAAAATAGCTATGCAGGATGCCCTGCATACTAGTTCATACCAATGTGGCCATTTCCAGGAATCAGTGGTTGATTATTTTTCACGTGATATACTTAAAACAGTGATGGGAGGATATCAACATTCAGCCAAGTTCTCAAGCATGATTGCCGATATGGTCATATGTTCTTGTATTTATTATTAATGCTGACAGGTGGACCGAGTCAACTGTATGGTATTTATGCTTTCTCTATGTTTTTCTTGTAATATGTCATTTAGAAAACATGTTAAAATGATCAACTTCATCTACATTTCATCCTTGACATATTTTGCTTCTCCTAAAGTATCTCAAAGTATCTTTACTAGACAGGTACAGAGGTTCAAAAATGTATAGTATAATAGGTGTATCATGTGTATCATAAATCTTTAGAAAATAAACATTTTTCACATGTTTCAATTCATCATTAGTACAACATGATGAGATAGGCATTATTCATTTAGAATAAAATTTCTAACCTAAGACATTTTTAAAAACTTAAGTTCAGAAATCTAATAAAAGATACGTATATTAAGAATTTGCTATGTGCTATCTTTTCTGTGTATTCATCAATCCTCACAATGACCCTAGGAGGAAGGGACTGCTTAATCTCCATTTGACAGATGAAGTAATTATAGGTTTGAGAGGTTAAGTAATTTGCCTGAGTGTACACAGTTAAGGAGTTTTAGGGCTAGAATGTTTAGCCCTGGTTGTCTGATTTGGTACCCAATAGCTGTCCAGTCTACCTAATTTTTCCCCTGGTTATTGACTCCGTCATGACAGAACCCCAGAACATACCCAGGGCTTCCAATGGGGTGTCCATTCTAAGATGTGCTAAGAATTTATGAGCACTAGAATTTAATTTATGTAAAATCATCAACAAATTGATGGCTAGGGATAGCAATAATTTCCACAACTGGAATTCTTCTTTTTAAAAAAAAAAAATATATATATATATATATATATATATATATATATATTTACCCATAAAACTGTAGAAACATCTGTCCCTATAATATATCCTTGAGTAAAATTGATAGAAATGTTTTAGTAGCTTGTCACAGCAACTGATGTATGGAAGAGCTTCTTATCAGTTAAAAGGGTGCCCTCAAGAGTGATCAATTGTTACTGAAAGTATTAACCATAAATAATGTAAAACCTCTGTAGGCCATTTCCCTTAACCATTTAAAACATCTACCCTACATACATGGCAAAGCCTTGGTTTTGAGTCAGCCAAAAAAACCCTGCTGGAGAAGTGGTAGTGAGTTTTTCTGGAGTACTACTCCCTGGCCTTCCTGTCCTGTAAACTGAGATAAATACCCCTGCAGTGAACTTCAGAGCTGTGCTTATGAGCACATATTGCGTAGTAACCGACTGCTTTGTCCTCAGAGGTCAATTCTCTTTCTCTTCAACTTCCTCAAGTGACATCTGCTATGAGGGAAGTCTTCCAGTTTCTCAAGTTCTCTTTCAGGAGGGTGGCGACTTAGAGCACCCTTTCTCTTTGTGGAAATAAATGGCTGTAAAACTTTGAAAAATGCTAGCAGGAAAGCTAGTAACCACAATTAGTCATAGACTGCATTGACCTAGACAGATCCTTGTTGTTTTACTTCCATTGGAGCATTCTTTACTCAGAGTAGAAGCCTTAGCTCAATACTCAGATAGTCTCAGGTCAGGGCTCACACATTGACAATGGCACTGTGGCTGCAGATAAAAGGCTGCATCCTAAGTGTATGATTAATGCTTGGAAGTTATGTCTTTTTACCAGGGAGGAAATGCTACTGCAAACCTTAACCTTGAAAATTCAGACTGAAAAATTCCAACATAAGTCATAGATACAATTATGAATTAAATGAAAATGGATGCGTAAAACCCCTGCATTTCTCTGGATTACCTTTTTCTAGTGCTCTTCACTACACTGTCTACAGTGAATCTCCTGGGTAGTCACATAATTAAAACATGTCTTTCCTATGTATTTTAATCAGTTACTCTGCTGGTTAAAGATGCTTTAGAACACAGTTATCGCTTCCAAGCTGTATTAGCTTCTCATAATGGTTACTCTGAACAGTTGCTAATGTTTTGACCTTTGCAGCTCATCTGAAAAGCAGATTTGACTGGGTATGGTGGCTCATGCCTGTAATCCTAAAACTTTGGGAGGCTGAGGTGGCAGGATCATTTAAGGCTATGAGTTTGAGAACAGCATAAGCAACATAGCGAGAGCCCTGTCTCTAAAAACAATAATAATAATAACTTTTTAAAATAACAATAACATTTTAAAAAGTGGATTTACTTGGCTATTTGTTATTAAAGTGAGTTCAAATTGAGAATTTAAGTGGAAGCTAAATTATCATATGAATGATAAGTATTGATTAAAGGTTATAGAGGACAAATAAACAATCAGGGGAAAATGCAATTGGTTAAAGCTCTGTAGGCGAATCTCAGGTCCAAAATGGCACTGGCATGGGCGTCCATGCTTAAAGCTCAAGAAAAAAACCACAGCTTCCTGGAAGAGGGCTCTCTGCTTGTCCTCGCAGCAGCTTTCATTCAGTTGGCTTAAAAGAGGCTCACAATTTCTAAGTAACTATAAGTAGGGCAGCAACAGGAGCGGGTTAGAGTTTTGTTTTGTTTTTTTTCTTCTTTCTTTTGTCTTTTTGGTTAAAACCTTTAGTTACTAAGAAACTACTGTGAAGACTTCTGAGGAATAGTGTGGAGAAAGACAAAATTTTATGTGAAGGCCAGTTCAGGTGAAAGGAAGAATGTGTTGTTTTAACTTCTCTAGCAAATTCTTAAGGGATGGAATGTAACATTCATCATCTATTCAATTTAGGACATTTGATTAGTACATTATGCACACTACTGAAAGCAATGCAGAGTTATTGTTGTTACTATTTACCCAGTAGAGAAAGTGCTGCATGCTAGATGCAGCAGAATAAAATCAGTGCTGTTAGACCAGTTCAGAAAAATGATATAACATTGAAAAGATCAGAACTCACAACAGTGGTGTCAGGTTCAATTCCCAGAGGCTACCTTGCTTCCAGTATTCACTGAGACAAAATAGTCTGGTCAGTCTTTCATTATAGATGAAATTAAATGAGAGTCATATTAGTACATTCTTTCATTTTCTATTGTAGTTTAAATAAAAATGCTTTCAGTTAACATATAAAAAAACTGTCCTTTTGAGAGCCTGAAGGAGTATACCTGTGAGCCATAGGAGAAAATGAAATTCAAGTTTCATTTGGAGGTGACTTTTAAAAACTTTCTATTTTGATGTAATTTTAGACTTATGGAAACCTTGAAAAGGTAGTACAGAGCTCATGTATATCTTTCACTCACTTCCGTTAATTTTGACATCTTCTAGAATGATTTTTGTAATTAGTAAAACTAGGAAATTCACATTGGTTAATACTGTTAACTGGAGTGCAGACTTTAGTCAAACTTCCTCAGTTTTTCTACTAGGGTTCTTTTATGGCTTACCCTTCAGATTGGCAAAATACTGAAAATATCTGAAAGGCCAAATGTTGATAAGGATGTCCAGTTGAAGTGCTCATATATTGGTACCAACACGTTGGCAAATAATTTAATAATATCTAGAAATGTACTGTTCAATAGGGTAGAGACTAGCCACATGAGGCTGTTGAGCACTTGAAATGTGTTGAACCAAGCTGGGCTATAAGTTTAAAATATACATCAGTTTTCAAAGAATTAATACAAAAATGCAAGCTGTTGCATTGATAATTTCTATCTGTTTCTATTTTGAAATAATATTTTCAATGTACTGTATTAAATAAAATTTACTTAACATGTATGTATATATTTTTAACATGGGAACTAGAGAATTTAAAATTATATTTGGAGATCACATTATATTTCTATTAGACAGCACTGGTCTTGAATGTAGAAAGAATATTTACCCTGAGACTCAGATATATTATTTTAGATGCAGCCTAGAGAAATTCTTATACTTTTTCAAGAGGAACCATATGCAAGACTTTCATTTTATTCATTTTTCTAATAATAAGAAATTAGAAACAACTGACATGTTTATCAACAGGGGAATGCATTATAATACATTTATAGAATTTAAAAAGTAGTAGTAAACAATAGTCTAGATCTAATAATCAACTTAGGTAATCACTGCAAACAAAATGATTAAGAAAGCCAAATGGCACAAGGTTAAGTAAAACATCATATCATTTTAATGTAAAATTTAACAATTAAAAATATCATTAATTGCTATGGATATAGACATAAAGGATTAATATAAAACATACATGTGAGTCAGGGTTGCATTTTGACCTTAATTTTTTATCCCTTACTGTATTCATCCCCTTTGACCTGTATCTTACATACCCTCTCATTACATGTGGGCTGCACATTTCTGACTCTTTAATTTGGCCATGTGACTTGCTTTGGCCAAAGCTGAGATGGGAGTGGCAGTGTGACAGTTTCGAGCCTAGGCCTCAGGAGAGTGGTATTTCTCCTTGCTTTTTTGTGCCTCTGTATTTTTGAGAAAAAAGAATATATACCTAGGCTAGTCCTAAGGGAAGATGCATGGAACAGAGCAAAATGGCCCCAGCCAAGCCAGGACTTAACTGGATGTCTTCCAACTGGCCCTCACATGCATGAATGGGTTCTGCTGAGATCTGCACGTTTTTCATTCAGATCCATGATAACAAAAGATTGTAGTTTTAAACTACTAAGTTTTGGGGTAGTTTGTTACACAGCATTTTCATAGTAATAGCTGATAGGCGAGATGCATACCAACAATGGTATAATATTTCTATCTGGGATGGAGGAAAGTAGATGTATATCCAAATATTTTTTATTTTAAAATTGTCTTATATAAATATGCAAAAATTAACATTTATTGAACTTGGATAATATATGATTTTATTATAATTCAAGTTTTTCTTTATGTTTGAAAATGTAACTTTTAAAAGATAAAATATTTTTAAAAGTAAAATGAGTTATAATTGCCTGCTTTTATAGTTATTTCATTTATGATTTCATGCAAATGTCAATTTGCTGATTTTTTGGTTTATGTACATTACTGGCTGGCTTAAATAGCTGTGGTTTTTGTTTTATGTTTATGCACAGTCATCTCTTCTAGTTGAGCATATGTCCCATAATTTTTATTTTTTAGATAAAATACTCTTATTAATGGTTGCATTAAAATAAAATGGAATGGATTTGGTGAACCATTAATTTGTATTTTCAGTTGCTGTCATGATCTTATCTACTACAGTGTGAATCACATGGCAGTGAACAGACTTCTAATTTCAACACATGGTTAAATCTGAAAAGCGATGAGTGGTAACTCAGCTCTCTTTTTTCCAGTTTTTTTCAAAAGTAATGAGACATACACAGCTAGAGTCAGCAGAATTCTCTGCTTGGGGATAAGAGGCGCATTTGAAGCTTTTTGTCCCAGCTAGTGTCTTTTTCACCAGCCACTTGTGCTGTGCTCCTGGAAGTATTGTGATATGTGAGGTAAAAAGAGCTGAACAAACTTATGTGGGTGGAGTCCTGGGCAAACGCGGGAAATGAAAAGTCAATTGCACATGAAGCAGGGCCAGGAAAGAGAAATTGAGCACTCCTGCCAAAGAATGTGTAGAAGGCAGTCTGAATATTCTCGCAAAAGTGGTTTTTAAAAAATTTATCATACGATGTTAATATATGTCTATTCGTTTACGTTGTTTTTTTAAAATTTGGCAACAAAACACTTTCTGCAGCAATAAGCTAAAAAAGTTTATGTTTAATTAAAAACTAAGTACATATTTCTGTTACTCAAGGAAATTAATGATAGATGTGAATTTGTGCAGAACATTTCTCAGTATTTTCCATCCACTATGGGCTCTGTAGTACAGTCACTGACCACATGAAAAAGAAGACACAAATGTACCAAAGAAGTACCAGCATCTACTTCAAAAGCGAGTCATTATTTATTTATTTATTTATTTATTTATTTATTTATTTATTTGAGATGGAGTTTCGCTCTTGTTACCCAGGCTGGAGTGCAATGGCGCGATCTCGGCTCACCACAACCTCCGCCTCCTGGGTTCAGGTAATTCTCCTGCTTCAGCCTCCTGAGTAGCTGGGATTACAGGCACGCGCCACCGTGCCCAGCTAATTTTTTTGTATTTTTAGTAGAGACGGGGTTTCACCACGTTGACCAGGATGGTCTTGATCTCTTGACCTCGTGATCCACCCACCTCGGCCTCCCAAAGTGCTGGGATTACAGGCGTGAGCCACTGCGCCCAGTCCGCGAGTCATTTTATGAAGAGATTAGGTGCCTCTGCACTTCATGCATTAATGAAAGTCTCTGCGATATTAGTTAAATGGAGCCTGAAAACCATAACTTGCTAAGACCCATTAGAAGCCACCTTAACATATTGAAATTGTGTTTCATACTTACTGATGGGTGGTTTAAAGTTCCTTTAATGTATGCAGTCGTCCAGTATTCTGAATCCTCAGGCAGTCCTCACACACAGGTCCTTCCTCAGTCTGCATCTGCTCCTTTCTCCCTTGGTTACCATCTCAGCTCATGATTTTGATGCAAACCTCAGATATGATTTTCGGTAGAGATTGCATCCAGAAAGGCATCAGCTTCAGCTTATCCCATCTTCCGTGCCTTCCTAGTTTTGACTATCTTACCATATTTTTGTGCATGTATGCTTTCTCCAGGTTGCCTTTACTTTAAAAAGGAAGTGACAGGAGTGAAGTTGTTAGTATTCTCAGTGAAATATTATTTAAAAGTGGGGATAATTCCATCAGTTATTTTAGCTAAATTTCATGGGATAGAAAATTTCCTCAGTAATAGAGAATCTGACTTGAGATCTGACAAAAATGAAGGAAATATTTATGTCCAGAAAGAATTTGCACCATTGGAACTACACTTATAGTTCCAAAACCCTACCTTCCTCCTTCTATTATAAACTTGTAAAGTATTAAGTTTTTAATACTATTGTTCCAAATAATTACCATTACAATCCCAATATTGTAGCCAAAAATATAAATCTTCTCCAAAGACTTCACATATTTTGATACAGATTCTGTTTTTTAATGGTTGTGCTATTTCTGTGAGGCTACAAGTGGAAAAAAATTACCATTTTATTTTAAAAGTGAAGAAATTTTCTAGGCTTCTCCAGGAGTGAATGCAGTGGAGATTAAATTAGACCTATTCATTTGCATCTCTTTTCTTTCTTTCTTTCTTTCTTTTTCTTTCTTTCTTTCTTTCTTTCTTTCTTTCTTTCTTTCTTTCTTTCTTTCTCTTTCTTTCTTTCTTTCTTTCTTTCTTTCTTTCTTTCTTTCTTTCTCTTTCTTTCTTTCTTTCTTTCTTTCTTTCTTTCTTTCTTTCTTTCTTTCTTTCTTTCTTTCTTTCTTTCTTTCTTTCTTTCTTTTCTTTCCTTCCTTTCTTTCTCCTTCCTTCCTTCCTTCCTCTTTTTCTTTTTCTTTCTTTCTCGCTCTCTTTCTTTCTTTCTTCCTCTCTCTCCCTCCCCCGCACCCGCTTCCTTCCTTCCTTGCTTTCTTCAGAGTTTTGCTCTTGTTGCCCGGGCTGGAGTGCAGTGATGCAATCTTGGCTCACTGCAACCTCCACCTCTTGACCTCAAGTGATTCTCCTGCCTCAGCCTCCTGAGTAGCTGGGATTACAGGTGTGTTCCTGTAATCCACCACACCCAGCTAATTTTTTTTGTATTTTTAGTAGAGACAGGTTTCACCATGTTGACCAGGCTGGTCTTGAACTCCTGACTTCAGGTGATCTGCCTGACTTGGCCTCCCAAAGTGCTGGGATTACAGGCATGAGCCACTGCACCGGGCTTGCATTTTTCATGCATAGTCTATAGCTCCTGATTCCAGGTTGTTTGCATTTCCTCAATGGAAATGATTAGGAATCATGAGAAAAATGATAATAAGGTTACTGTTGCTGGAAATTTTCAAGTTGTCCATGGAGGTACTTTCTTTTTAGGAAAGAACATGCAATGTATCACAGTTCCTTGCATGAAACTCTTTAGAAGAAAAGAAATTCAAAGGGGATGTCCAGAGGCGATGGCTCTGGGACTACAGTGAATTGATGATACTTAGTCAACAGGGGAATTTCTCAAGTCTTCTTAAAGCTTAACCCACAACCACACCTGTCAGCAATTTCTTCCAAGTCAGAAACATTTACAAGTATATTATACTTAAAATGTAAAGATTCTTCAACTCCTTCTTAAACAACTGTTTTTATCCCTTCAAGAGAACTGAATCTAAATAATGGGACTCTGCTTGTTTGACAAATTACTCATTTCCTGCAATTGCAAAACCTAAGTAACATGAAATGAGGATAGCAACACATTTTACAGTATGAGTGTGTTTCAAAGGATTCAAGCTCCTCTGAAATATTTCTGTTTAATAGAAGGCCAAAGAACGTAGATCTCTTACAGTCTTTCTCTACTCCAGGCAATTTCCCTTTTAAAGCATCAACTGGAATTTCTTTTTTTCAACAATTGACAAAAATGATCCTTTTTTTTTTTGAGATGGAGTCTTGCTCTGTCACCCAGGCCAGAGTGCAATGGCGCGATCTCAGCTCACTACAACCTCTGCCTCTTGGGTTCAAGCAATTCTCCTGCCTGAGCCTCCTGAGTAGCTGAGATTACAGGTACCTGCCATCATGCCCAGCTAACTTTTGCATTTTTTAAAGATAGGGGTTTCGCTATGTTGGCCAGCCTGGTCTTGAACACCTGACTTCAGGTGATCCGCCTGCCTCTGCCTTCCAAAGTGATGGGATTACAGGTGTGAGCCACTGTGCCTGGCCAAAAACTGATTCTATTAGTGTTAGTTTATTTTTTAGTTAATAGTTCCTACACTAAATTGTAATTTGTGTAGATGAATTTTGGAGACATGTTGTTCGTTAGTATTTAGTTTGAAATTATATATGGACTAGAAACTTCTAATATTTATGGGATTGGTTCATACTACTGAGTAATGCTTGAAATATTTAGTGTGTCAGACTTTAGGTAAAATCAAAGATTAAATATTCTGGAGAGAGAACACTATCTTTCCATTAAAAGATATATAGAAAATGTGGTTTCATAATGGGTCATTATGACATTTAATGATCTGTATTATTTAAAATGAACCAATGTGAAGTTTTCATAGAAAAAATAAATTATTCTTCTATTCTGATTGGCTATCAGTGGACCTAACAAAAGTAAAAGATAAAGAACAAAAAGAATAAGGCCTTTTTTGTCAAAGATAAATAAAACCAGACATTACAGTAGTGAAAATAGATTTTACTCAGAAACTACTGACCACAGGAGAAAGAGCTTATCCCAGCACTTTAGGAGGCTAAGGCAGGAGGATTGCTTGAGGTGAGGCATTTGAGACGAACCTGGGCAACATAGCAAGACCCTGTCTCTAAAACAGAGAAGAAACAGCTGAATTTCATTCTGATTTGTGCAGAAGTGACTTTATGTTTTAAAGGGAAAAACAAGGGAGTCGGGACAGGGAGTGAGTGAAGTCATAGGCACTGCATATGTATCTCAAAGTGAAAGAGATGGGATTCACAGTTATAGTACAGGGAGCCAGTGAAGTTGTCGGCACTGCATGTATGTCTCAAAGGGAAAGAGGCGGGACTGACAATTATAATACATTTTAATAAGTGCACTAAGAAAGAGATGTCAAGGGCCTATCGTCACGTATTGGCCAGAACACACAGGAAGTGGTTTTGATACCCCTGAGCTTTTTAAGGCAGAATTCAACAGATAGTTGGGTCATACCAGGGATGCCACCTGAGGCTGCTTAGAATCCATGCTAGCTACTGAGGGTCAGGTGCCTTAGTGCAGGGATTGAAATGAAGATGTTATGTGCTGAGACTTCTTTTTCTCTCTCTTTCTCTTCTCTCCTTTCCTTTGTTCCCTCTTATTGTGTCAGGATGCACTAATGGAAACAGAAATTACCATTGTAGCTATTTTAAGCAAGAAGGATTCTAATACAGAACATGATGTACTTAAACAATTACTGAAATGATAGAATAGTAGGCTGGATGTCCAGGATGACCTCAGATTGACTCCATTAGAAAGCTCCTGCCTCTGAGGTCTTCACTAAAGCCGTAAGTTTAGAAACAATTCCTGGAGCTGCTTTCCAGGTTTTAGAAAGCTGGAATTAAGAAGTGGGGCTCTGCTACCACTGCAACTGCCTTCCAAAACTGGTAACACCAGAAAGTGGATTCCCATAGCTACAAGCTAGGCATTGACTCTTGACAGCCAAGAAGCTGTAGGCTAGATGCTGGCAGTTTACTGTAGAAGCACCTCAAGTTTCCACAACTTTACATGCAAACAAAAATAAGAAGATAGCTTTGACCTTGCTGCTTACTTCCAAATCTTCTAATAGAAGAATGGAAACTAACTTGCATCCAGAATACTGGCTACACAGGTATCTTCATATCTTTTCATTTTCCTCCCCTCTATTTTCTTATCTCCAGGGTTTTGGAGGCATAAAAGAATTTATCTCTAGATGGAATCAGAGAAGTTGTCTAAACATGGCCCTTATGGTATCTGTGAAAAGCTAAATATGACGTTGTCCAGTGGGGAATATGTTGTGGTGGTCCTTCAGATAGAGGAAACAGTCTGTTTTAAAATATAGGTTTAAGAAAGTTTGATGTGCTATAACTGGGTGGAGTGTAATGCCAGTGCCTTGGGAGGCTGAGACAGGAGGATCACATGAAGCCAGGAGTTCAAGATCAATCTGCTCAATATAGCGAGGCCCTACTTCTAAAACAATTTTTAAAAATTAGCTGGGCATGGTGGCATGCCCCTATAGTCCTAGCTAGTTGGGAAACTGAGGTGGGAGGATTGCTTGGGTCCAGGAGTTCAAGGTTACAGTGAATTATGCCACTGCACTGCAGCAGCCTGGACAATAGAGTGAGACTTATCGCAAGAAAAATAAAAAAGAAAGGATTAAAAAAAAGTTTGGTGGGCAAAGAAATAGTTTGCTTCACACACACACAAAAAATAGTTTGCTTGAACAAAACTGTATTTGTTCAATACAGTTCTAAGGATAAGTAGCTCCAATTCTAGAAAAGAGTGGAATATAAGAACTTACCTCTAAGTATAAGGCTGTGACCCCTGAAAGAACAATAATATCTAAATAAACTGCTACTTTGTATTTCTCCAACATTGCTTTATAGTTGCTACAGGAATTACATCTAGGCCAATGAAAGCCAATAGCTGCTTTCTTAATAAACATTTTTCCCCTCTAGGCTCCTAACTCAGTATTTATTTATTAAGCTTAAAAGACCACAGAATATCTTTATTATTATAGAAATAAATATTTTATTTTCTGATTCATTTAGCAAATATCAAGTGCCAAGTTTGTACTGGGAATAGTCTTAGTACAGAAGAAGGGCTGATGACTGTGTCTGTGACAAGGAACCTTTAATAAGGAAACAGATGTGCAGACAGCATCAATATAAATCAGACAATTGGTTTGGAGGAGTGATGTACATAATGCTACAGGAACTCAGAAAACAGCTTTCCTATGTCACCTGGAGACAGCAAGGGCCTCATGGAGGAGGCAGCATTTAAGCTGAGAAGCAAAGGCTGAGTAGGAATTTTCTAGATAGTTTAATATGATAGAGTAGAAAGATATTCTAGGAAAAGGAAATAGCATTTATATATCAACCGTTCTCAGTGAGGAGAACATGGGAATGAGATGAGACAGCAACACAGGACCAGTCGGCCACTGATCTCAAAGGGATGTGCAGGTATGATGTTTGTGTAGTAGAAGCTGCAAGAATTCCAAGAAGTTGGAGAAGGGAGGTTTCTTGAGGTACAGAGGTGCCAGTTTTGTGCAGGGAGTGGAATTTGACTGGGACTTGTACTTGGAAACACTGAAGGGAACATTGCTCCAGGTTTGGTGAGCAATGTGGACCACTGTCCAGAGGCTGTCAGTGTGATCCACCTGTTGGAAAGTGAAATGTATAAAACTGTCCTTAGCAGGGGCACATTTTTTAGATTGTAAAATTAAAGCTGGACATGTTACTGAGGTATGCTATCAAAACTAAAAATTCTAGGGGGCACTTAAGGCAATGACCGAAAAGTATAGCTGAGAATGCTGTAGCTGGGAGTCAGTGGATTCAAGATCTAATGGAGTCTATCATTGGTTCTGTAATGTTGGAAATATCACCCAATTCCCAAGTTTCTGGAGCTATAATATATAAAATATAAAATGAGGATTGTTAAACCTCATAATCTGTAAGGCCACTTCTGCTTCTAAGTTACCCCATGTGTTTAATAAATAGGGACCTGGGCTGGGCGCCGTGGCTCATGCCTGTAATCCCAGCACTTTGGGAGGCCAAGTCGGGTGGATCACGAGGTCAAGAGATCAAGACCATCCTGGTCAACATGGTGAAACCCCATCTCTACTAAAAATACAAAAATTAGCTGGGCATGGTGGCGCGTGCCTGTAATCCCAGCTATTCAGGAGGCTGAGGCAGGAGAATTGCCTGAACCCAGGAGGTGGAGGTTGCAGTGAGCCAAGATTGCGCCATTGCACTCCAGCCTGGGTAACAAGAGCGAAACTCCGTCTAAAAAAAAAATAGTAAATAAATAAATAAATAAATAGGTACCTGTTGAAATTTTTAGTAGGTTTTATTGTGGTGCTATTGCGATTTGGCTTTAAGAAGGCAATATTAAGTTCGGGGAACTGAG
The DNA here is from genome assembly GCA_031835075.1 of Saguinus oedipus. Classification (NCBI taxonomy): domain Eukaryota; kingdom Metazoa; phylum Chordata; class Mammalia; order Primates; family Cebidae; genus Saguinus; species Saguinus oedipus. The sequence goes on from CM063190.1 coordinate 19,468,584, forward strand.
ATTTAGATCCAAGGGTTTTGAGTTCAAGTTTTGCCTCTGCCTCTTGCTATCTTCATGACATTGATTGAGAAAGTCATTTAGTCTTCTTGAGATCATTTCCTTATCTGTGAAGCTGGGATAATGTTTGCTTTGCCTAAAACATAGGTTGTTTGAGGATCAAATGTGATGATTATACAAAATATTGTGTATTCTCTAAAGTGCTAATGAGAAATTTTTTAAAGACATAAAGTGGAAGACTATTATGGTAATCTCTTTTGAGGAGACATAATATGGAGATAAGTAGTACCTATGAGAATAGAAAGCTATGAACATACCAGACATTTCGAATGAAATGTAGATAGAAAATAGATAGTGACTTATCCCGCAGGTTGATGAAAAAGAGAGACAGAGAGAGTGAAGATGGTAACAGTGACTAAGGAGATGTCAATACATTTATTTTAAATCTCTATGCTGGACACGGTAGAAAATCCATTTTAATGTGAATGGATAGTGTAATGAAGTAAGTTTTTGTGTTCTGGTTCAAAAGTAAGCCAAAATGAAAATTTTACTTGCAAATTTCGAGAAGCAAATGGAAAGAGAACAGATCTTAGAAAGATATTTGCATTTCTTTATTCTTATATAACATATTATAGGTAATAAAAATTTGATCATTTATTTGTCTACTCTGGAAAAGAAAAAAAAAGATAAGCTATAAAGCAGTCAAATTTTATCAAACCATTTCTTGATACCTTATAAGTAAAATCAGAAAACTGCAAGCAAAAAGGGAATGCTTCTAGAAACTATAGTGAGTTCCACATCAAATCTTAAGACGTGTTTGTGGTCCAGGTTCCTGCAATTGCTACCATAAAGGGAGCATTTCAGACTCAGTGCTCTGTAATGTGGCTGCTTTCCTCTGGAATTCCTCCAATCCTTCATGCATAGCTGGGGGAATGCAGACCTCTGGAGGCTGTATTTTACAGGTTGCTATGGAACTGTCTAAATATTATGAACAGTGCAGTGGTATACGACATACAACAGCCCAATGTCATGAAATTAGAGCAGCTAGAAATCATTTCCATACCCTTGAAATGTAACCTAGTTTAAAAGAATGCATGAATGTTTATCATAAATAAATTATCCTTTATGACACTAAGTTAGATCGTGGGTGGAGATGTGAAGTCTGGGACTTCAAAAGAGCTTTAGTTCAGAGAGAGGTCTGTAGGCCCTAACAAGCAAATACACAAGCAGGCCAGGGAAGACCTACTGAGGGGAAGGAGGAATATAAAACTTGGTAGTTTTCAGGATGTAAATTGTAATATTGATGTTGCACATAGACCTGCTTTAAAAATGTCACTCCAAAGGTGTGCGTGGAGGTATACAAGCTAACATAACTGGGATCAGGCAAGTCACCTGGAGCAAAAATGGGGCTTCCTCTTTTACCACTCTTTTTTTGTTCTGTGAGACCCCAAACTGTCAGCTACTCAGGGTTTGATGTTTGACTTTTTCTCAGATTCCAATAATTGTTTATGAAATCTGATTCATATTTTAAGTCAGAAGTTACCCACCATAAAACACACCTCCTGCTCCTCCCTGTTTCTACTTCAGTTTCATTTAAATAAGAAATTCAGCTCTCTGGCACAATTTTTGAATAACAGTTCTGTGAATGCTGTTTCCTTCCGCAGGTTATGCCAAAGCCAATTTCCTCTCTGAATGAACGTTTCTAATGTGTGAATTCAAAATACAATAAGCACACGTCATCAGCTGCGCTCAGTGAGCAGGAGCTAAGTGTAGCTAGGCTTTGTGGCTTTACTCGTTTTGTTTCCTTTTTTCTCCCCTTCTTCAGACAGTTGCTATTGAATACTTTTTTTTTTTAACTGAAAGAGGGTAAAACATTTCTCACAAATTCTTCTGCCTGCACCAAGAAATTCAAATTAAACAACTGAAAATGTAAAAGGAACAAAGAAGTTTTACTTTGCAAGATGTGTCTCAGTGTCTGGTTCAGTGTCATTAACAGTGGAAAGTATCCACTTGGTGTTGCCTCTATATTTTCTTATCTACGCTGCCTGGGAGGGGAAGGAAAATCGCCTTCCCATATTTATTTTTTAGGTTTTTTGTTAAAATAGCATAAAATATACTTTACAAATACATTTTTTGTTTACGTAAGGTTGTTTGGATATGCCACCACCTGAATATCCCTGTGTAGAAAAAATATATAAACTCAGTAGGGGAAGTTTAAAAATATCTGTTAAATGTCTCAGTTTTAAAGTATCAAGCCTCCAATTTTCCCTTCTTTCTGAGACTCTTGGTGTACAGTGGAAGGAACTCAGCATGACAGGAATAAAGTTCAACTGCAATCAAGAGTAAACATAATAAACTTGAAGAACAAAGCAAATTCTGTGACCTCCTTGGTATTATCTTTTACATTTTTTTTGAAATAAGTGGCTCATTCATCTATTCTTGAAAATATTTTTTGCTGTTGAGTTTCTCTTCATATATTCCACATAAGAAATGCTTTTTTTATTGCTTTATATGCGTGAATTCTGTGCAACTGAGTTTTTCTTCAAGCATCAAACAAGATATGGGAATGTGATGGACAAATATGAAAAAAAGCTGCTTGGTTTTATTTATATTCTAGTCAGAAGTTTCTAACCATTGCTTTTTTTCCTATGAAATGGAAATTTAAGCAATCAACATACAACTTTTAAAAATGCCTGACATGAAAGATAATTGCATTAAAAGATATGAGTATTAGAAGTGTACACAAAGGTAAAAGCTGTTATCTGTAAACAGATTAAAAACCAGTAGAGTTCTACAGTACCGATCTGTAATCTTTCTGCCCGTTGCCCAGCTTAGTGAGACACAGATTCTACTGAGTGGACAAAAATTGCCTGATACTTGCTGTTGTTGAATTTCTGAAGAAGGAAATTGATTAGTCAACTGTGTCATCCATGAGTGGCATGAATATGACACAGAGGTAACTGATATTTTCTATGCTTCATCAAATGACAGGGTACATGATGTCATTTAACAATTTTGGGGAGATATGGTATCTTACGTTATCTCTTTGGCAAAACTCTGTTGCCTTCCTTTGGTTGAAGGCTTCGAATGGTTGCTCTAGATGATTGAATAATAAAATGTATTATGAAAATGAATTTAATTCCCTCTTACAGTCTGTAAAGTAACAGATTCTTTATGAGTAGTTCTCAACTAAGGCACCCCCCAGGGGACATGTCACAACTTCTAAATATCACAATTAGATTTCTCTTTTTTATTTTCATCACTGCAAGTGCTGAGGTGGGGAGGTGATATTGGCATCTAGTGGTTAGAGGCCAGGGATAATGGTAAACATACCACAGTGCATTGGACGGCCTCCCACAATAAAAACTTGTGCAGCCCCAATGTCAACAGCACCAGGGTTGAAAAGTCCTGCTTTATATGAATAATTAGAGTAAGTAAATTACCTCATATATAAAAACAAAAAAAAATTTTTGTTAAAAATTAGTCACGTTATACTCGGTTTGAAACTACAGGACAGAATTATATATTTAAAGACATGAAAAGGAGACATATTTCCTCTTTCATTTGTGTGTGAGAATCAATTTTCCTTACTCCACTCATTCATAAACCCCCAAAGAGAGGCCATCTTCAACCTTGAGAATAAGTTGATAGCAAATTGCAGGAAAGAAAGTTCTAGTTCACATTTAAGTTGTAAGCACTGCATACGTTACTATAACTCATATTACACTGAGTTATTAAATAGTAACACATCTGGGTTTCCTCTCGTTGGAGTATGAGAGCGGGTGAGGTATACAATGTGATTGCATGGTATCACTGCACTTCTAATTATAATAAGCAATGGAAATCAATATTTGTTTTGGATTTTAATCATGAAAACTCTCTTCCCATTCATCTCTCTCATTGTGACAGAGGGCAGGAAAAAGAGGACCTGGCAGAACACTGGAAAGAATATGGAAGCAGTTCACTCAGTCTAGAGAAATAGACTGGACTGCATTACTTTACGTTAGCCAATGGGCCTTACTGAAAGAAACCTGATTTCACCAGGCGCGGTGGCTCACGCCTGTAATCCCAGCACTTTGGGAGGCTGAGGCGGGTGGGTCACGAGGTCAAGAGATCGAGACCATCCTGGTCAACATGGTGAAACCCCATCTCTACTAAAAATAGAAAAATTAGCTAGGCATGGTGGCCTGTGCCTGTAGTCCCAGCTACTTGGGAGGCTGAGGTAGGAGAATTGCTTGAACTCAGAAGGCGGAGGTTGCGGTGAGCCGAGATCATGCCATTGCACTCCAGCCTGGGTAACAACAGCGAAACTCCATCTCAAAAAAAAAGAAAAAGAAAAAGAAAAAAGAAAAGAAAGAAAGAAACCTGATTTCAAAGAAAACAGCTGACAAGTATCTCGGTCCCTGACTGGAGCTAGTATATATGTGTGCATGCAGCTATTACCAAATTGAGAGTAAAAATGGCATCATACATCAGTAAATGAAATGACAGTGACCCTGACACTCCATCATGCTAAAACTTTCCAAGGATGTAATTACTGAATAGCAATCCTCTCCTTGCAAAACATTTCCAAATTATTTCTGGGCTCTTCAGAGGGGTACCTCACATGCTTTCACCACATGGCCCCCCATTCCTTCCTCTTTCCTGTACTGCCCCTCCTGGCTGGAGTTAACTGCCTCATGCCCCTGGGAGGCACCTCTCCTGGGTCTCTCAGTTGACCAGTATCCTGCTAAGGAAGCACCCTCTGCCAGATTCTCTCAGAGCTGCCACTGTCAAATATGCTGGCATTGTGGATCAGGTTCTAAACAGAGACAAGAAAAACATTCTCTTTAATTTTTTTTTTAGATAGACGGGCCTTTACACAGCATCGTTTGTACCTAGAGATTCCTAATGTCTTTGCAAAGGCAGCTCATCTGTTTCATGTTTTAGCAACTCCTAAAACTAACAAGAAAAAACCCCCTAACTCTTTGACCAGGTGCAGGCAGGAGTCCAGACACATTGCTAGTCCTTCTCACCCCTGGATAATGGTTCTTTTTCCCTACTGACAAAAGTAATACGTAGCCTTAGCTCAACCTACTAGTTTACATTCCTAAACCAGAATGTTTATTATTATCCAGAATATTTATTGCATTTAGATTAATGATGATATCATAGATTTAATAGATGGATGTTTTCTTTACATTTATGTAACAGGAAGACCAGTTTGGAGATTGCCAAAAATCAATAGTCTATTCTAAAATCAAATAGAAAAGTCTACTGCTGGTAGAGACATCTAATTGTTATATTTAGAAACAGTTTCCCTCAACTTCTTCTTAGTCACGTTTTAAACACCTTGGTATTCAGTTCCAGCCAAAGCATATTGTTAAGTAATAGCGAAAAAAGGACTTTTTAATAAAAGAGGAATGGAATAAGATGCAAAAATTTCAGTACAGGTATCATTAGCCAAGAGCAATGGAGTGTACAAATAATTTTGATTAACCTAGAACTTCTGAAAAATCTACATGGTTGAGAACTCTACTTTTTGCTGCACTGAAGAAAAAAAGTCTTTCCTAATTACTTTAAAATTTATGTGTTCAGCCTGACCACTCCCCAGAACGTGGACTCATATGTCCAATTGTCAACTCACTGTCTCCATTCAGTGTCTGAGCATCTCAAACTCCTTTGTTGAGAATTGAACTCTGGACCCTCCCTCTGCACTACTGCCCCATTCAGACTCTCTTCCACACTTTCTTATCAAAGTCCATGGCAACACCAGTTTTTCAGGTCATCAGGTCAAAAACCTCGGAGTCATTCTTTATTCCTCTTGAAATTTCTCTTCTCCCTTCATAAAACCCATCACCAACCTTGTGAGTTCCAGAGTCTGTAACTTTCACTGTTTGAGCCAAGCCACCATTATCTTTCACCTGGATTATTGTGGTAGTTTTTCTAAGTGGTCTCCTGTTTCCACTTTGGGCTCCTAAACTAATTTCAACACAGATCTTATACTTTAAATAGCTCAAATCTTTCCAATTATGTCTCATTTGTCTCATAGTGAAAGTCAAAGTTCTTACAAGAATTTAAAAGGCTCTTCAAAATATGTTTTCCTACCTTCTTACCTGTTTGACCTGACCTTATTTCCTACCAAAGCCTGCTTCTTTGGTGTGTGACCTGTGCAGCCACTCAGGGCCCCATGCTGAGAATGTTTGGGTTTATGCATGCCTTCGGGTTCTGCTGTAGCTGCCGTGAAATTCTTAAGAGATTTTAACAAGGGGTCCCACATGATTGCATAGCTAATTGATCTTGTCATCTATTCTCCTCATTTCTACTTTTAAGCTGACCTCATCAAACTGCTGCAAACACTCCAGGCACCCTCCCTCCTCCAGTGCCTTTGTACTGCTGTTCCTCTGCAGAGCACACATGACTCACAAAGGCATCTTCTTCAAGTCTTTGTTCTAATGTTAACTTCTTAACGAGACTCACTCTGACCACATTATTCATATTGCAAACTCTGCAGTCTCCTTACTATGATGCATTTTTTTCTTTTACTTATGATCTTATTACGTATTACATTTTTTCTTTGGTATTATGTTGATCGTGTACTATCTGTATTTCCCTCTTTTGAATATAACAAACATCACAAACTCAAGAATCTTTATCTGTTTATTCATTGTTGCACACTAGGTACTTGACATACAGTAATTTTTTTTTTTTTTTTTTTTTTTTTGAGAAGAAGTCTTGCTCTATCACCCAGGCTGGAGTACAGTGGTGCAATCTTGGTTTGCTGCAACCTCTACCTCCTCGGTCCAAGCAATTCTCCTGCCTCAGCCTCCCAAGTAGCTGGGATTGCAGGTTAATACCACCACGCCCTGCTAATTTTTTGTATTTTTTTTTTTAGTAGAGATGGGTTTCACTGTGTTCCCCAGGCTGGTCCTGAACTCCTGAGCTCAGACAATCCACCAGCCTCAGCCTCCCAAAGTGTAAATCCCAAAGTTATAGGCATGAAACACCACACCTGGCCAACACATAGTAGCTCTTAATAAATATTTGTTGAATGAATGAATAAATATTATAGATTGATAGCAGAATCCAATATATAATCTCTATAATTAATCATGTAGAATAGGGAATAGCATGCTATATGTAATTTTATTATAAAATGTGACACATTTCATTCACAGCAAATTGTTTTGTTGAGTCCATATGCTACATGTTTCACTCTAATTCAAAAAGTAACATGTCAAGATCTTCTAAAATGCCACTAAAACATGAGATGACTTTATATAAAAGTAGTTAACTTTAGGCCAATATTGAAGTATGAAATATTTTGTGAGGAGGGTCATCAGTGCCTTTGTGACATAAAGAAAAAAATCTAGTGATCGGAATTCCTCATTTAAAAAAACATAAAATATTTACCCCTCCATTATACATCCCCCATAAAAAATAACCAACTTTAAGTACACAAATAACTCACTGGTTAGTAAAACTGAAACCTCCTGGTGTAAGGTCTGAGTCTGGACAGCACTGAAGGCAGAAGTGAAGAGCCAGATCTGACTTAGTTTTGCTGTTTCATTTCCTTTAAGTGAGGCTCTGAGTACGTGGCTTTCCTCATCTCTTCACAGATTATGCTGCAGATCTAGACGTTTTATACATCAGCACATCTGGTCCTGTATTTGGCCCTTGTATAGAAGTTTGTCTATAAAGGGATGCCAGGTTATTAGCAGAGATCCTTTCTCTCTGGGCATTCCTTTTGTTTTTTTTCCTTGAATTATGTTATGAGTTTTATTCTTTTAACTTTCACTATTAGGTGATAATCTTGTTTCTCATTTTGCTGAGAAGGTAGAAGCAATTAGAGGAGAACTCCTGAAAACTCCCACAGTCTCATCTCTTCAATCTTGGGCCTCCATGCTCACTTCTGCATTCTCTCTTGTTTCCAAGGATGAATTATCCATCCTGGATTCCAGGGCAGCAGCTCCCCTACCTCTGGAGGATATCACTCCAGCAATTCTCCTCTCTCTCGAGTTTTCCCCTTGCTAGCATGATCTTTCCCATAGCATCTAAATATGTGGTTTTCTCCCATTTTAAAAAAATGTGCTCTTGGCCTGGTGCAGTGGCTCACGTTTGTATCCCAACACTTCGGGAGGCCGAGGCAGGTGTATCATGAAGTCAGGAGATCGAGACCATCCTGGTAAACATGGTGAAACCCCGTCTCATTAAAAATACAAAAAAATTAGCTGGGCATAGTGGCATGCACCTGTAGTCTCAGCTGCTTGGGAGGCTGAGGCAGGAGAATCTCTTGAACCCAAGAGGCAGAGGTTGCAGTGAGCCAAGATCGCACCACTGCATGCACTCCAGCCTGGAGACAGAGAGACTCCATCTCCAAAAAATAAAAATGTGTGATCATCTCTTGATCTGATTATCTGCCTTTAGCTACTGTACCTTTTTTTCTTTCTTTATAGTATGAAAGAGTCAATTATGCTTACTATCTCTGATAGTGAATAAAACGGATTCATTAACTTCCGTTTTCAGCATTTGACAGAAACTGCCCATGTCTATGTCATTAAAACCAAGATCTATCATCAAACCCCTCTTACCTACCTAAGAGTAGAATCAGACAGAGTTGACTGTTACTTCCTCCTTGGCAAGTTCTTTCACATGTCTTCCAGGACAAACCTGGTTTACCTTTGACTTCACTGGCTGTTCCTTTTCATTTTCCATTTCTGGTTCCTCTTCATAACCTCACTTCTTAACTCTGGAATGCCCAAGGCTCAGGCCTCAAATCTCTCTTCTTCTCTCATTCTCAACGAATGCATGATCTTTCATTCTCAAGATTTTGGTATCATTTGTATGATGAAAACTCCCTAAATTTAAATCCTTATCTGAATCTCTACTTTTATTCAGGATATAGTTATCTTTACTTGAATGTTAATTGGTTTCCCTAAATTCGGATGTCTGTATTTTCTATCACTCTTAACTGGATTTTGCTAAATTCTTTCTACTCTCTATGTATATACAGGGCCTCCATTTTTTCAGGTGCTCAGACTACAATCTTTTAGTCAATCTTTATGCCAATCACAGCTAGTCTGTGGTATATCCTGTTAATTTTGTCTTTGAGATATATTCAGAGTATCTGATTCTTTCTTGACACTTCCTCTGGTACTAACCTTCTCTAAATAAGACTGATTCTCCTTTGTTTGGATGATAGCAGTGACCTCTTAGCTCATCATCCTTTTTTAAGTTTCCATTCCATCACTCACCTTTAGTCTATCCTAAATACAGCAACCAGAGTGATCCTTAAGAAAAGTGTTGCTTATTCATTCCTCTGCTCAAAATCCTCTGTTGACTTTCTATTTAACTTAGAACAAATCCAAAGTCCTACAGGCTCTAAGGAGTCTAACCTGTAATTCCTCGAACTTTATCTTCTTTTTGTATGTTTTACTTCACTCACGAATCTTCCTTTACTGTGCTAGGCACCTTTCTTTTCTCTTTTCTTTTCTTTTTTTGACAAAGTCTTGCTCTGTTGCCAGTCACCAGCCAGGAGTGCAGTGGCACAACCTCAGCTCACTGCAACCTCTTCCTCCCAGGTTTGAGCAATTCTCCTGCCTCAGCCTCCCAAGTAGCTGGGACTACAGATGTGCGCCAGCATGCCCAGCTGATTTTTGTATTTTTCATCATGTTGGCCAGGATGGCCTCAATCTCTTGACCTTGTGATCCATCCGCCTCAGCCTCCCAAAGTGCTGGGATTACATTTCTTTCTTTCTTTTTTTTTAAACAAATTGTGACCACCTGGAAGAATATTCCTTGACTACCTAAATAACTTCCTCTCTTCTTTTAGATTTTACTAAAATCTTGGCTTTTCAATGATGCTTTCACTGACCATCATATTAAATTGTAACCTCTCAGCACCCTTTTCCCTCCTTTTCTGATTTATTTTTATTCACAGCAGTTACAACCACATAAATTCTATACATTTACTTGTTGCCAGTTTTTACTGCCTGTCTCCTCACACTGGAATGTAACTCCCACAGGTATTTTTTGTCTCCTTCATTTTCCTGGTGCCTGTAACAGGGCCTGCCACATAGTAGTGCTCAAGAAATGTTTGTTTAATAAATGATGGATATATTTTATACATACTTGTTTATATGTATAGATAACTAAAGTCTTTAATAAGTAAAGGGAAAAGTCATTGATCTTACTTTAGGCCACTGAGAGATGCTAGGTAAAAAGAAATCACAGAGTTTCAGTGAGATATAATTATTTTTGTTTTCTGAATGAAATGTTATTTTATTATATATACTATATATATGCATATTACACTTATTCAGTTCTGCATAGAATTTTTCTACTCTCTCATCTGACTTTATTCTTTTTTTGTTTACTACTGTGACTACAAGGCAAGTTTCGTAACCACATCATTTGACATCTTAACTCTAATAGTTCTTTTCAGCAATAAAAGTCTGCATGGTCCGTAGCAGTTCTCTGGTACTGGCCCCTCAGTTTCTCAAGCTGAAGTGAAAGAGTAAGAAAAAGGAAGAGAGTACCTGATGTTACAGTACGGCTTTCTTTTCCATGACTGAGTTTTCCCAAATTTTGCAAATACCCTCATTTCCAGACATGTTAGTCTAATTATCCTTTCCAAAACATGAAAATGATAAAAAAGAAAAAACTTAGGAAATACATATATGACCCATGTATCTTCTGTAACTCTTGTCATATATCTTTGTTAGCATGTGTCTCTATATATTTGTGCGTATGGATGTATATATCTCTGTGCACGTGCCTAGTTTGAAAATAGATTTGAAGCTGCTCAAGAGAAGGAGACTGTTCCTGAGAAATCCCCAATATTTTGTCATGGAAGCTGAACATTTGACTTTACTCATGACTTCCATGGTCCTTGGCCAGAAGTAAATGGCATAGAGTTCTTGTGAAAGTGAGTAAAAGTGAAAGCCTTTTCGTTCCTGGAATCCAGTAGGAGTCTTGATATTCATGGATAGTGTCCTTTAGGGAACCTATACTCTATTCAAGGTACATGAGTTAGCCTGGGTTTATTTTGTTACAATTCGGTGAGCCTGTCCTCTAACAAATGATCCTTCCTGGAATTAGTTACTGAATGGTTTAGTGGGTAGACCTCATATTGTCTTCTGAAAACTCTAAAGGGAGGCAATAAATGACCATGAAGGTTCTCTTTTTTTCTGGAGAATCTAAATAGGTTGGTCATGTGAAGGTGAATCAAATGATTTGAACTTTATATTTTCCTCCCATGATTTTGTGGTCTCAGGCTGATTACCACATGAGTGGTACTCATTTTCTTTTTCTTTGTGTGGGTTCTTTGTATTGTTTGCAGTGTTAAGCTCTTTGACATGTTGAACTACAAGTTAACTAAAATTATCAATTTTAGTTAACTTGTAGTTCAACATGAACTTGTTAATATCCAGGTTTAGTTCTTAATTTTTTTTTTTCTTTTTTCTTCATTTCTTTTATTATTATTTTATTATACTTTAAGTTCTGGGGTACATGTGCATATTGTGCAGGATTATTACATAGGTATACACATGCCATGGTGGTTTGCTGCCTCCATCCCCCGTCATATACATTAGGTAGTTTTTCTAATGTTATCCCACCCCAATCCTCCCACCCCCTCCTATCCCTCCCTAGTTCCCCCACCCCCCAACAAGCCCTAGTGTGTGATGTTCCCCTCCCTGTGTCCATGTGTTCTCATTGTTCAACACCGACTTATGAGTGAGAGCATGTGATGTTTGGATTTCTGTTCTTGCGTCAGTTTTCTGAGAATGATAGTTTCCAGCTTCATCCATGTCCCTGCAAAGGACACGAACTCATCCTTTCTTATGGCCACATTGAGATGCCATCTCACACCAGTTAAATGGTGATCATTAAAAAATCTGGTGACAACAGAAGCTGGAGAGAATGTGGAGAAATAGGAACACTTTTACACTGTTGGAGGGAGTGTAAATTAGTTCAACCATTGTGGAAGACAGTGTGGTGATTCCTCAAGGATCTAGAAATAGAAATTCCATTTGACCCAGCAATCCCATTACTGAGTATTTACCTAAAGGATTATAAATTATTCTATTATTAAGACACATGCACACATATGTTTATTGTGGCACTGTTTACAATAGTTATTAGTTTCTAAGTAATACTTGCATTTAGTTGTAAATGATATGTTTGTTGCTTATAGAAACAAATGAACAGTATAACTTTGCTATTAGTAGCAGGCAGGTCTGTAGAGATTAAACTGAAGACTGTGTAAAATCAAGATAATTCATTGACATTGACTAAATCCATATTATGAGTCACTTGTAGTTTACTAACAACTTACACATATTTAATTAGTAGTTTCTGTGTTCAAAAGTTTTGTACTCAAATTTTGTTTACTAGCTCCCATGATCTTTCAGGAATTGTTTTAGACACTGGGAGTATAGCAGAGAATAAAACAGATCAAGTCCCTGACTTCATGACGGTGGTGAAGACAATAAGCATGTAAATAAATGATATAATGCCTGATAGTGATACATGATCCAAGAGAGAGAGAAAAGAAGTAGAGGACAATGTTGGAGAATAAGGAAGGGAGATCTGAAAAAGCCTCTTAGAAGATCTGACATTTTAACAGAGACCTGAGAAAAGTCATAATGCAAGTTATAACAATATCTCAGGGAAGTGTCTCTGGACAAAAAGCACAGCAAGGGCTCATGCCTGTAATCCCAGCACTTTGGGAGGCCAAGGTTTGCAGATCACCTGCAGTCAGGAGTTTGAGACCCGCCTGGACAACATGGTGAAATCTCGTCTCTACTAAAAATAAAAAGCAAACAACAACAACAACAACAACAACAAAAAAACACTAGCTGGGTGTGGTGTCAGGTGCCTGTAATGTAATCCCAAATCCCAGCTACTTGGGAGGCTGAGGCAGGAGAATCACTTGAACCCAGGAGGTGGAGGTTGCAGTGAACCAAGGCGGCCCCATCGAACTCCAGCCTGGGCAACAGGAACAAAACTCTGTCTCAAAAAAAAAAAAAAAAAAGAAAAAGAAAAAGAAAAAAAAGATAGCACAGCAAGTCTAAAGACGCTGTGGCAGGATTATAATGAATGATGATGAAAAGAAGGATAGAGTTAAAGTATCAGCTGTTACTAGGCCAGGTTAAAGGAGGATCTCACAGACCAACCTAACAAGCTTGGGTTTTATTTTGAGTGAGATGGGAAACCACTAGATGTTTACAAGGAGGAAAATGATAGAATTTTGTTTATACTTTCAAAAGAATTCCTGTTTTCTTTAGAGAATAGAATTAATGGGAGAACAGAGTGTACAAATGGAAGCAGAGAAACCAGATAGCAGGCTACTGCAGGAATCCAGGGGAAAACTGATGGTGCTTGGTCTAGGCCTCAGATGCTGGATGAATTGGAGGTGGTAATAAATAATCAGTTCACAGTGAAATCCAGACATAGAGTGGCCAGGGTTTGCTGACGGAGATGATGTACGTTGTGAGGGAAAGAGGGGAGCCAAGGATGCTTTTAGGCTTTTGGGCAGAGCAACAGATGAATAATGGTGGCATTAAGTGACAAGGTGAAGACTGTGGGAGGAGGCGTAGGTTTGGATGGGTGGGCGAGAATCAAGAGGTCAGTTTGAGAAATGTTAAACTTGCAAAGCCCCCTAACGATCCCAGGGGAGAAATTGAAAAGAGAGTTGGATACAGGAGTCTGGTTTTTAGGAGAGAGGGAAAGCCACGGTATAAACTTGGAGGACATCAGTACATAAATGGGACTTGGTGAGAACACCTATGAAGAAGGTGCAATATTGAAAGGTTGGGAGGAAGGGGAGGATCCAGCAAAAAGGAAGGGAAAAGAAGAGGGAGAAGACCTAGAGAGTGAGAGCTCTTGGAACCAAGTGAAGAAAGTACGTAGTTTCTTAAGGTGGGGGCCTGTGTGTTAAATGCAGCTGATAGATTAAGAAAAATAATGATAATTAATCACTGGAATTTGAAGCATGAATGTCATTGGAAAATCATTAGCAAGGTGTGGAAACATATTAAAGTCTCTAAAAGATTCTTTCTTTCTTTCTTTTTTTTAATCTCAGATCTCCATTATCTGCCAATGCTTTTCTGTCTTTCATAGTAGTCAAAATTCTGTGGTCATCGAATTTGCGGTAATTAACTCTTCGTAGAAACCCTTTTGTTTTTCTTTTTAAGCTATATGGGAGGGCCTCTCCTTCTTGGTCATTACTTAAAATTAACAATTTAGACTGTTCATCTATTATTGTACTTTCAAATATTTTACTGCACACTCTCTCTCTGACGTGTTAGAAAATGTAGGGCAGCTTTTGAAAGGAAAATTCAATTTATTTTTCCCTAGGAATGTCCTAATAATGTCCCACTTCACATGTTCTTGTTAAGCCCACTTGCTGATGTTGCTCCAACTATGTGTTTATTGTCTGCGACCTTAATGTCTCAGAAGTAATGATTGCTTTAGCAGGGAGAGATTGGTCTCTATGTCTATCAAAAGTGTTCTAGGTAAATTAGTGTTGAAAATAGTATTTCCTAGGGAAAATTTATTCCTCCTCTTCCTTCGCAGTATTTCTGTTAGATGTTTGCCTATGTGGTCATCAGTTATGCGGTGGGAAAAATTAAGGTTCTTTAAATGTCGAAGAGAAACATCTCGAGAAAGGGCAGAAGGTCAATGAGTCTGGGTTAGGGGGAACCACACATTTTACCAACACCTTCTCACTAGCTGCCTGGAACACAGAAAAGGAGGAATTGGGAAAATTTTGTGTTTTAGTTGGCAGTCGGTAGAACTTTTCATGTGGATTTTGGAATTTGTAGTTCATATTGTGTTTCTGTCTGGGAACTGGAAGGGCACTGAAAGCAGAACAAAACTATCCATTTATTTGACTGGAATTTTTGAGACATGAGAACTCTCTGTAATATAAGATAAAAATAGCCACTGCTGTAAGCACGAGTTCTATCAGAAGTGCCAGTGCTGGAGCCTACTGATCATTCTGATGTAATCATCTCAGGTGGCATTTTGAGCACTTACTCTGTATCCAACACTGCATAAGGACCTCTTTATAAATATTCTCATGTAATATTCCCAATAAGCCCATTAAATAGATATTACTGATAACATTAAATAGAATCAAATTGGAAAACCAATAGTGTTTATATAATTTTATTAAATGCACATAGGAAGTAAATGATGAAGCCAAAACCTTCTGAATTCAAACCCCATGTTCCTTCCAGTCTAACATGCTGACAATTTAAGTGATAGACACACACACACACAGCGAAGCAGCATACAGTATGATAAACATGGTTCATCATTATGAATCAGTGGCACGAACAGGTAATTATCCATTGAAAAGGCCAAAGCCAGTCACAGATGTCTGTTTCCTGCTATGCCTTAACATATAACCATGAGAGACAGTGACATTCCTGACTTTTGGAGAAACATAAGAAAAGGTATGGAATTTTCAGTGATGACTTTTGTGATACTGTGCAAAATATCTCAATGGCTCTTAAACCAATTGTTGAAAAGTTTTCCAAAGTAGAATTTCAGGTCACTTTGTGTTTAAATGTTCATTCATGCTGTTTCAAATTGGGCACAGACTGGTGGTGATGGGAGGTTGTGATAGCATAGATACCCAGAAGCTTACATGAACAATCATGTAAGGACATGTTGGGGGTATGTGTGAGGAGAGCTCCTCAAAGTCCTGTGCTATCAAGTCACTTAGAGGAACAAAAACCAAAATATAGAGAAAGAGAGAGAAGGCAGTGGGGCAAGTTATTCCCTCTTGAATCCTGAACTTGCTTCTGAGCATCTCTTTTGTCAATATTTGTTGCTCTTAGAATATAACATCAGAAAAGTAATATTATTTGGAAGGCCTGAAGTCAAGTCTGGCAAAATTAAACAATATAACGAAGAGTTAAGTGCATGCAGGTCTGGGAAATCATAAAATCCAGTACAAACCAAGTCCAATTGACCCTAGAGATTAAAACATGAAAGAAGGAATAGGCGTCCAGGTGAAAAAAATTCTGCTTAGCAAAGTATCTCATGCTAGGCAGCAATTTGGGAAACAGGGATAGATTTGGCAGTTAAGTTTGTATGTTGTTTTATCCTAAACCACTCCTTTTGGTGCAGGTTGGAGCATAAATCCTTTCCAAGACTGTAACCGTCACAAGGGTGGGCAAGTCTGATTTCATAACTGAAGGCTTGTTTACATTTGGCTGGAGTGGGAGAATGAGGCCTGATAAAACAAGTTGATTTCCTAGATGATGAATTTGTAGTGACTCAGATCACCTTTCCTGGATTGACTTTCCCAGGGGGAGAGAGTTTAAAATACGGTCCTGGCATTAGTGTGCTCTATTTGTGTTTTGCACTATCCTTTACCTTTCCTAAGATATCCGTAGTTGAAGAAGTTGGACAGGACTCTGCTGCACAAGTATTTCCCTAATCATGACTAGTACTTGTAAAATGCCACTTGGTGTCTCAGCAAAGTGTCCCATCTCATGCTTCTTCATGCATTTCATAAAATTCATAGGGTTCTGACCTCACTCTCAGTGCGTATTACAGAAATGCCTCTAGTTGCTGCAGCAGACAAGCTGCTATTTTCACTGATCTCTAATGCCTGGACTGCTAAACCATTTATGAGTTCTATTTGTTTAAGCAAGTATTCTGACAAGATGCTATGTTGATTATATTTTCAGGTGTATACGTCTTATCACCTATCGGCTATATTGTGAGTAACTTGTGGTCAGAAAACATGAGTGTCTCTTTTGATATCATATGTAACACCTAGTTTAGTGCCTAATCCAGCATTTTACCATTTTATCGCCTACAATAATTGCCTGAGATGCTTGTTATAAAGCATACTCCAGAGCCCCTCCCAGGATATTGTGATTTAGTAATTATAGGGCAGAGCCTCATAATAATCTTTTTCTAAAAAATCAGTTGTCTCTACAGATCATTACTATACTTTGAAAAACACTAGAGTTAGTAGTAAGAGTTCAAAAAATACATATTGACTGATTATTGATATTCAGGGAATAAGTGAAGAACAAAGAAAATTAGGAAGTATGACCTTTTTTCCTGTAATAACTACTGGCTTCCTTGGTTGTGCATGCTGTTGAATATTTCTTCTTAAATGGTAAAGTTCAAAATGTTCCTCAATGTAAAGTCACTCATTCACATATTTAACTCATCTCTCCACCCCGCCCCCATGCTTGATTCACTCTTTCCTGTTCTTCCAATTTTGGCGTAAGTGTCACTTCCTGAGACTCTGCTGAACTTCTCTAAGCCTGTTAAGTGGACCCCCCACTCAACTCAGCTTTTATTCTGTCGTAGCACCTATTACAGTTGTAAAGTTTGTAAATGCGCGTATACAAATACACACACAAACTCACTTACTGTCCTTATAGTTTTTCCATGTAGGCAGGAACTCTGTCTATTTAATCACCAATGCACATTCAGTGTCTGATATCATTCCTAGTATTTTATTAGTTTTGGCAAATGTTTAATAAAGGAAGGGATGATACACTTGGAAATCCATATTTTCATATGGATAGAACTTTAAAATTCATTCTGAAAAAAACAACAAAGCCTTTGAAAATCCATGCTGCTTTGTGGTTTATTCTGGTATATGCTATTTTATTTGGTTACTGTATTGGCGAGGTAGATAACATTATCTTTAAGGTGCAGATGAAAGTGCTGAGATTTAGGAAACTGTCTGTCTGCAGGTGTTCTAGGTAATAAATGGCAGCGCCCACACATTTTCTCAGGGCAAGTGTTGTGTGTGTTCTTCTGTATTACATTAGATATGCAAGATAATCAAACCCATGTTTCTGTGCTAAGGAAAGGGTCTCATAATTGTTATCTTACAGTGCACAGTTTTGGAACTATATCTTGGGAAAATTATAGTTATGTATATAATCTATATATATGGTTAACTGTGCATGTATGTATATACACAGTTTGAATATCTCTTATTCTAAATGTCTGGAGCCAGGAGTGTTTTGAATGACAAATTTCTACCGATTTTGGAATATTTACATACAGATAATGAGATATATTGGAGATGGGACCCAAGTCTAAATATAAAATTTATTATGTTTCATATATACCATATACACATAGCTTGAAGATAATTTTTTCAGTAATTTTGTGCATAAAGCAAAGTTTTGATATTACCCTTGTGGTTGCACTTGTGTTGGGGGAAACTGGGCATGTGTGGAAAAGATGTATTTAACCAAAGAGGGCAGAGCGGGTGTCTTTTTTCCCTTGGGGAAACTGAATAAACTGTGTTGTGCCCTTGCATTTTCACAGTGACCCGTTAGATGAGCCCAGGGGTGGAATTTTCCACTTGCGGCATCATGATGATGCTCAATCAGTCCTGGATTTTGAAACATTTTGGATTTTGGATCAGTGATGTTCAACCTGCACTTCGCAGTGTATTTCTGCTGACAGTAGGCTTCACTGCAGACCCTCTGAGAGCAGCAGCTGGGGAAGGTTCTTTTTAAGGAGAAACAGCATCCCTTCTCCCATATCTCAGGATTATGTGGCAGAGTTTCATCTTGGGGTTGAAAAGTATAACAATGCTAGAAGAGCATTAATACTTCAGTTACCATCCAGGCTCACAGAAGTACTTCTCATTGATTCTTCCCTAGACTCGTAGCTAGGTCTATACTTTCGGTGGCGATGTGGGTTTTCTCATATTCATCTGTGGCATGTGTGGACAAAACCACCAGTGTATTCCCCACAGCTGATGGAACACTATTCAGACAGAATTGCAGCTTGTTTGTCACAATATTCTGTATGTATAATTATGCATATGATCAGTTTTGAAATTTAGAATAGTCTTACATATTGGTTATGATGGCCTCTTAGAGAACTAAGGTTTCTAATTATGAAAATGTTCGTGTATTTTTATGGCTTTAAATAAGAATCCTTCATAATGAAAACAGAAAACAAAGCCTGTGTTGGCCTTTCTGTTTATAATTTTGTTTTGTGAATTTTAGTTTTTGGAAAATTTTTTGTTTGGCCATGGGTGTGAGAAAATGGGTATGTTTGTTTTAGGGTGTTTTGATTTACTAAAGTAGTCTAATTCCTTTTCTTAAAGGTAGCAAATCAATTCTGTGAAACATGTTACCTTATTACTTATGGATTTCATTTCTCTTCAGATGGTTCAATGTTACAGAACTTTACAGCCTAAGAAATGAACTGTGGGTCATGTGATAAAATCATGTAATTAAGGCTGGGTGCTGTGGCTCATGATTGTAACCCCAGCACTTTGGGAGGCAGGCAGATTGCTTGAGCCCAGGAGTTTGAGACCAGCTTGGGCAACATAGCAAAACCATATCTCTTTAAAAAATAAAAATAAATCATGTAATTTAATATTGAACCCAAGAAAGATAATTCTGTTGCCTTCCTGCATTTTTAGCAGGTAAGAGTAATAACTAAATAGGTAAACTCAGAGTCAACTTACTAAATTCAGTACCAAGCCAGAGAGGTCAAACCACCCCCAAATTACACCTTAAGCTTCAGTGATCCTGTGGCATCATGAGGTTGCACAAATATAAACTCTAGTGTGTGGTCTGCTCTGGTTTCTGACCTTTTCAGAGCTGTTAAATAGACTCTATTAAACTAATTGTTAAAAGGGGAAGTTTTATTGGTCTTAATCATATTCAGGTTAAGAGGAGGGCTGGTCAACCAGATATTTGGGCTATTTATTTATGTGACCTTATAATATCTATGTAATAAAATGAAGTGCCACTCAGGTCACTCAGTTCTTCAGCTATATCATTTTCAAACTTGGCAAGATGAGTCTTGGTCTTACTCTAGCCGAAGGAAGCAATACCCAAAACTGAAAATAAATAAATAGTGAAACATATAAAATAAACACCTAATATAAACACATAATGAAACATACATAATGAAAACAAATACATTCTCACTGACATTGACCCATCTTGGTTTAGTATTTGGGGAATATACATGCAAGTTGTACAGTGCATAAAGGCCACACCATCAACTTGAAACCAGTCAGCTGAGAGTCATTCTTACCTTGTGAGTTGGTGGGTGGTTAAGTAAGTACACTGAAAATCTGAAAATGAATAATTCATGATATGGCACTGTTTACTGAGGAAAATGCTTTATTATTTATATTCTCAAATCTGTGCCAAGAAGCTGAAGGTTACAAGAAATCACAGTGGAAAATGGAAGGAAAATATGAATTCTGAAAAGTAGGAAACAATGTTTAACTTGAAAACCAGAAAATTCCAAAAGAGCGAAAATGCTATATGCTATTCACACTATGGATGATACACTTGGAAATCCATATGTTTATATGGATATAATTTAATAATTGATTATGAAAAAACAACAGAGCTTTTGAAAATTCAAGCAAAACTTTCACATGAGGCTCAGTATACATAATAAATTTTTTTAATGTAAAGTGGAATATAATCTACACTAACAGAAAGTTAGTTTCTTCTAATCCTACTAAAGAAACATTGAACATTCTATTTAAAGTATGTATGTATTTGGAGAAATATCAAGTTGCTAGCCTGATGAAATTCTTACATCTTTCTCAGCACACGGAGTCCTAACTATGACTCTTGGCCTTTTTTCTTCATTCAGCCTCCAGGTTCATCACATCACTCAGCTAACAGAAAACATCCAGTGGCTCAACATTTCCTATGGGAAGAGGTCTGAACTCCTTGGCTTGCATTCATGTTCTTGCTTGCCTCACTTCAACCTTCATTCCCTGCAAGTCCTCGCTCTCCTCCCAGGGTTCCTCTGCTGCAGCCGAGGGAGTCTGATCCCTGTTTCCTAAACTTCCCTGAAGCTTATCTACACCTATGTTTTTGCTCCATCCTTCTTTCTCCTTTATGCACCTATTATTCTTCTGGTTTATCCAAATCATTCCCCTCTGCAAGGCTCACATCAAGTTCAATTTCTTTCTAGATGGCTCTAACTCAGCTAATGTTAGCTAATGGCACACATATCTCTGATTATCAGCATTAGTCATTTGGCAATTTATTGTATGCTGCTTTGTTTTGTTAGTTCTTTTTTCACATGCCTTATGCTTACTTCCCCAATTGGACTGCAATTTCTTTAAGGGTTAGAAGGCAATATACTTATCTTTTCGTCTCCATAGCATCTAAAACAGTAATCTACAAGTATTAGGTATTCAGAATATAATTTAATCTAGAATCATTTGGGGAGTTTAATTTTTAAAGAACTTTGAATCATTTTTCTCAAAACTGTCATATAATGCTAAGTTTTGATTTCAGATTCTGAGATATTCTCTTTTAAGTCCAGCGTTTTTGACTTTCAAATTTTAACAAATAGCATGCCCAAAGTTAGTCAACGGAAATGTCCTAAATTAATGTGGGTGACCTAAGTTCTTTTGCTGTATTTTGTATACGTTTTATATATCGCATCAAGAAAAGCAAATAATTGCTGAATTGAGTCATATGGAGCTTCACCGTTTAGTCAGTCTTATTCCGGAAGCAAAAACTTCCACGCAAGGCTCATTTACATGCACACACTGCAAAAAGAAGTTTTGGGCAAAATGTCTGCAGACTCTGTTCAACATGCGTGTCCCACTTAACCACATGATCCTTATAAAACCACCTATATCCGTTCTCATACACAGTGTCTAGCCGTTGTGTTCATCACTACTGACAGCTGCACTTTTTTTTTTTAAGCTTCTGAGCTCTTTTGTGGCAATGTGGCTGGTTATAAGTAAAGCAAATGCCACTTTAAAGGTAATCATGTTTGATATAGCTTTTACATACCATCGAAAAGAGTTATTTCCTTGCATATTTAAGTCTTGCTTTACACTAGGAGTTCTTTGAAGGCAGGGACTATTTGTTACATATTTCTTCATCATCTCCAGCACAGTGCCTAGTAGGTGCTCTGTTTATTGAATGAATGTTTGAAGAAAATAAAAAAAGAAATCAAGAGATGGAGAAATAATGAAATCTGAGAGGTGGAGAAATTAATAGTAGTCCCACAACCAATGAATTAATTGATGCATGTTTATTTTTATCAATTACTTGATAAAAAGCTCCTACTTTTGAGCCCTGAACTTCAAAGAGAGTGCAGGGAAATACAATAGAACAGACTCATTCAGGATCACTTTTTCCTGAACTTAGGATGCAAGCAAGTGAAAATAGAAACTGGAGGGAAAAAGAGTTCTCCTCTATTCTCCCCTAATTCCTTTACTGAGAGCAGAACTTGCATGGATGTTCTTGGATTATCCAATGCTTGTTTCCCCCATTCTAGACCTTATCATAAGAGGCACAAACTGCTGGTTTACTTAACCTTTTTTTTTTTTTTGAGACGGAGTTTCGCTCTTGTTACCCAGGCTGGAGTGCAATGGCGCGATCTCGGCTCACCACAACCTCCGCCTCCTGGGTTCAGGCAATTCTGCCTCAGCCTCTCGAGTAGCTGGGATTACAGGCACGCACCACCATGCCCAGCTAATTTTTGGTATTTTTAGTAGAGACGGGGTTTCACCAAGCCTTCTTAATGTTAAAAACAACAACAACAACAACAACAACAACAACAACAACAAAAAACAGAAAATTTTGACGTCAAATACTCAGATGTCTGCCCTTGAGAAATACCTAGCAACCCTAGGTCAAAATTTCTGCATAGCAATAATTTTTTTGAACTGAACAGTGGCTGCAACCTTTAAACATGGCACATGGGTAGTGTTTCCAGGTCACTGTTGTATCCATTTCTGAGGTACATGGAAATTTACAATCACCCTCCAAACACCTGGGTGTTGGAAAATTCTTGATCAAGTTTAGAATGGGAGGGATTCTGGAGGGTGGGTGCAACATTAAGTAGCTTAATTTAGCTATACAGCTTATCTAGATAGAGTGAAAAAGACATTGAACTTGGGATCATTTTTTAGTATATTTGCCACTGCTTAACTGTGTTTGTATCTTTAAACACTTGGACCTTATTCTCTTCATTTTTTAAATAAGGCTACTACAGCTGCTTTCAGCTATATCATTTTTTATTTTAGTAGTTAATTATCCAAAAGAAGTGGATCATAAGACAGGAGAGAAACCTGTAGAAAAAAGGAAGGAGAAGAAGGAGCACATAAAGGAGGTAACTGATGTTAATTTAGTCCCTACTTCCAAGATACTATTTTACATTGTCTCTTGTAACCCTTAGCAACAGATCAGAAGGTAGTTTTATTATCTCTGGTTTATAAATGAAAAACAAGGGTTTGGAGTTGAAGAACACACTGTAGAGGCAGAATGTATGTCTTGGCTTCCTTGACCCTACACAGCAGATACTTTTCAATGGGACTTGTTGATTTTAGTGCCTTTCCTTTCATAGAAAATCAGATTCGTGGGCCAGGTGTGGTGGCTCATACCTGTAATCCTAGTACTCTGGGAGGCTGAGTTAGGGGGATCACTTGATCTTAGGAGTTGGAGACCAGCCTGAGCAACATGGTGAAACCTCATCTCTACTAAAAATACAAAACTTAGCTGGGTGTGATGGTGCATAGGCCTGTAGTCCCAGCCACTAGGGAGACTGAGGTGGGAAGACTGCTTGGGCCCAGTACGTGGAGGCTGCAGTGAACCATGATTGTGCTACTGCACTCCAGCCTGGGGGACAGAGAAAGGCCTTGTCTTTGAAAAAAATTGGATTGGTGATATAATAGCTTTGGATCAACTCTGAATCATAGGGTTAGATTTAGAATGCTATAAAAATTTAAATAATATAGCAAATATAAAACATCTGGCATGAAATCAAGTATGTAACAGATGCTTAGTAAATGTTACTCCTTTTTGATTGCCTTAAAATTCATTGCATTGGTCGGGTGTGGTGGCTCATGACTTTAATCCCAGCACTTTGGAGGCTGAGGTGGGTGGATCACCTGAGGTCAGGAGTTTGAGACCAGCCTGTCCAACATGGTGAAACCCCATCTCTACTAAAAATACAAAAATTAGCCGGGCGTGGTGGTGCATGCCTATAAACCCAGCTACTCGGGAGGCTGAGGTGGGAGAATTGCTTGAACCTTGGGAGGTAGACATTGTAGTGAGGCAAGATGTCACCATTGCACTTTAGCCTGGGCGACAGAGTGAGACTCCATCTCATAAAACAAAACAACAACAAAAAATTACATTTGTATATTTGATGAATTCATAACCTTAGACACTTAGTAGTTGAAAGAGTTAATAACAATAAAATATGAACTCTTTTTTTTATAGTGGCAGATATATATATATATATATATATATATATATCTGTATCTAGTGGTATATATCTGTCTTTGTATATCTATAGACATACATATATTTGAGTTTCAAGACTTGAGCTGGGAGCCTATCCTATTTAATTCAAATAATGTAGGAGATGTTTCACAATTGCTGACTGGAATCTTCTTAACATAGTATGTATATGAGCAGAAATCACCATAACAAAGAGAATCTAATGTAAATCTTGGTGTAGTGGTTACTAAATGTAGTTATAAAGGGTAATCTAATAAATGTCTTTGGTTTCCAAGGTGCTAACACAGGTTGGAATGATAAACCCTTCTGTTCTTGGAAACTAGAAATGTCTTTAGAAATCCTGGCAAAGGAAAAAAAGAATTTCTGTGAGCTGATTAAGCCCAAACATTTACAAAAGAAAATAAACTCACCTAACACTGGTTCCAGATCTTATTATTTAGAACCATTTTTGAGATCAGGAGGCATATATTTTGCTTTGCACTGGTAAACATGTAGCCAAAGGGAATTAACTGTGAATAATTTAAAAGTGATCCAAGTTTATGGTTAATAACAATGAATCAACTTGAGTTGATGGCGGGTTCTGGGATGAAGTGAAAGGGAAAGGACTAGGTAGAGATGAGGAGTACTTTGACTGATTTGATGTTGAGTGTGTGATCCTACTTTCGTACTGAGAGGGCCTGAACCAGCCCTGAGGGCCAAGCTTCCTGCCCACCTGTGGAAGTCAGGAAAGCAGTGGTATGCTGAAAAGCAGCCAACAGCTTACCTTACAGTACAAGCGTCCTGTGTAGGGTAAATTGAAAAAGAAGAGGTGGCTTGCTTTTATTGTCTGATTCTATTTTATTTTTGGTCCAAATCACACTAAGAATTAGTCTTAAGATTTCAAATGGATAAACATCAAGAAAATTGATTCTTTTTTGTAGCTTTAAATAATTTAAAGTTAGATAGTATCTTTCTGACAATACTTTATATGTCTGTACCAATGCTTAGGGAGAAATGAATGTGGTTTTATTTTTGTGTTTCATTTAACTTGAAACTAAAATGAAGCTAGATATTCTCTCCCTGCTGTCCATCCATCCTTCCTTCCTTCCTTCCTTTCTTCCCACTAAAGCCCCACTGTTAATGCAAATCAACTCTCTCTTCTCCCCTGCTTCTCTACATCCACAGAGATATCTTTTGAAAATATGTACGTTAGCTGAACTAGAGAGCTAAGGTATTTTACCATTCAAACAAGAGTATTTTTCACATATATGATTATCACAAGGCTTTTAAACTATTTTTGTCTTCTATAAATTTTGTAACTCTTTACAAGCCTGATGTAGACACCAATTGGAGAATTTGAGAACTCAAAGTTTAATGTAAAGGATATCAAAGAGATAAAAGATTATAGAATTTCAACAGTGAATTATCAGATTCATTCTTGTGTGGCAGCATTTGATTGCTTATATTTCTGCCACCCAAAAAGTATTCTGAGATAGAGAGAGGAAAAAGGGCAGATTTCTCAAGTTTAGATACGGAAGTTGATCCTGACCCAAGAGAGTACATTAATGAATTCTATATAGAGTGAATGCTAATGGCTTTCTGTGGACCAACCATTAAGAAGTAGAGTTGTTCCCCTTATCTCCTCCATTCTTGTTACTCAAACAAAACATAAATTGGGAAAGTAGAAATGTAAAATGTGGAAGATTAATGTTCTTTACTTTGCAAAAGACCAGATTTTACTTAAAGCACTAGGTTACAGATGAGTAATACAGAATAAGGGAGAAGCTCTGACAGGTCTAAGGGGCTATTGACCTCCTTCTTTGTGGCAAATGACCTCCAGGCGGGCAGTGCTTCCCCTGAGAACCATGATCATTTGGCAGTAGCTTCGGAAATGAGGAAAGCCCCAGCTGTGGGAAGTGGTTTCTCTTCCTTTTCCGTGTGGGTGGTTCTGGGGTGGGAGCAGCTGGAAATCCAGGATTAGAGTCACTTGAGCTATGCACTTCCCCAAATGTGTATTTCCTCCATGTACACCATGGATGGGTGGAGGAGATATTATTGCCTATGTTAATTCTAGGGTTTAAGAAAGAGGTTCAGAAATAATATTGACAAATGAGAGATGGAAGAAGGGATCAAATCTGCTGAGTACTTCATTTGTGCCAAATACTATGCTGTTATTATAGTGACTGATTTGTTTATCAGATGAGAAATCTGAGAAATGAGATAAGGAAAGTGGGGCATGGAGAGTTTATGAAACATGCCTGAGACTGCACAGCACAATTGGACTTTGAAGTAATAACTGTCAGTTCCTCAGGCTTGAGCTCTCTCCGCATCATTACCGTGAACAGCAGGAGGGAGAAAGAGCTGAAAAGCAAAGCCATTATAGATGATCATCTCTCTGGATTAAAAGATTAGGCAAGAAAACAAATAATTCTTGTTTATATTGTTTCACTTTGTGTAATAGTTTTCTTAGAGACAAGGAGCAAGGCCTTCTGTTTTTTTTTTTTTTTTTTTTTTTTTTTAGACAGAGTCTTGCTCTGTCGTCAGGTGCCAGACTGGATGCAGTGGCATGATCTCGGCTCATGAGCAAGGCCTTCTTAGTCAGGCCGCTTCTGTCTTTTGCTTTTGGAAAGAGTATTTGGGAATGTTAAAAAGATCTGGAATAATAGAGCTATCCCAAGTATAGTTTTTCTACCTTTGGCTGTGAGTGTGGAAAAAATGCCTGGGGTGATTTTACACACACACACACACACACACACACACAATCATATATAAATTATTGTTTATATATTTATTTTTTTTAAGTGGATTCTAGGTCTGTCACCCGGGCTGGAGTGTAATGGCACACTCGACTCACAGCAACCTCCACCTCCCAGATTTAAATGATTCTCCTGCCTCGGCCTCCCAAGTAGCTGGGATTACAGGCACCTGTCACCATGCCTGGCTAATTTTTGTATTTTTAGTAGAGACGGGGTTTCGCCATGTTGGCCAGGCTGGTCTTGAACTCCTGACCTTGTGATCTGCCTTCATCAGCCTCCCAAATTGCTGGGGTTGCACGTGTGAGCCACCA
The DNA here is from genome assembly GCA_031835075.1 of Saguinus oedipus. NCBI lineage: Eukaryota > Metazoa > Chordata > Mammalia > Primates > Cebidae > Saguinus > Saguinus oedipus. Next base: position 19,495,866 of record CM063190.1, read on the forward strand.
TGCCTGGCCATATATAAATTATTTAGCAACCTTTAGTCTGGTCCAGGGACCATACTTGGAATATCTCTGGCCGAGAAATTAAGCCGGACAATGGAATAATCTGGACCAATTATGAAAATTTTCTTTTTTGGTGTTTAGTCTTTAATAGGTACAGGGATAATTCTAGAATTTATTATTTTTCTTTGATAATTTTAAACTTTCAATTCAATTCAGTTCAACTTGGCGAGTATTTCTGTGCAACTCTTTGTTCCAAACATAGCACCACACACTGTGAATGAAATTTAATCTTAATGCTTTGAAAGAAATAGATGCTAAGGCTCTTGTATTGTTCTAAACTGGAGTTTTAAATCAGCAAACAAATCTTAATTGTAATATAAAAGAAGGAAGAAAACATTAGATGTAATCTAATACAACTTATTTATGGATGAAGAAACTTCTCAAACAACCTGCCCAAATGCACACACTTAATTATGGACATGGCCTGGATTCTTATTCACTAATTTTTATGAACAACTCAGAATCAAATTCTGTTCTGGATTTTGAAAAAAAAAATCTGGGAAATATTGCTGACGTTTACCTTTCAATTCCTAGTTTTCCTAGTTTATTTCTGGCTGTTCGGCTTGCCAGATATCTACTGGCCCCAACTCATCTTGCACCTGGGAGCCAGAATAATCTTAAGTTATTTTTTCTCCTTCCATATTCATCTTAGATTCCATACTCTCCTGAATATAATTAAAGTTTTTTTGCCTAGCTGTGGAGGACTTCTAAAATCTGTTTATACTTTTCAGTCTTCACTATTCCATTACTGTTCCCCAACATAAACCTTCTGCTCCAGACCTGCCATTCTCATGCACACACAAAACTATATGAATTCCTAACCTTCACTCACATGCATTCACCCGTTTAGAATGTCTTCTTCCCCCCTCCACCCATATGGCAAATCAGAATAGAGTGTTGGCGTAGAGCTTGGACTCTAATGAAGGCCAAATCATGATGAAAAATTATAGCTGTGTCCCTTGAACAACTCAGTAACCTTTCCAGATAGTCTTTCTTTGGTTTCCTCCTATAGGAAGTGAGACAGTAGCAGCAACTTGTCATAGGGTTTTGGTGGAGACTAATCGAGATAGCACATGTAAAGCACGATGCCTGGTGCCTGGCATGTAATGAACACAAAAATGTCAGCAATGATTATCTTTATCGAAACACTGTGAATCAGCCACATTTCTCTCACATTGTTCAATTCGCTTTTCCCAAATCCCTCTTAAATTTGTAATTGTATTCATACCATTTAGCTCCTAATGCTTTATTTCTCTCTGTTTAAAAAATACATGTTTAAAGTTTCCCAGACTTCTTCTCCTAACTGAACTCTAAACTCTTTGATGGTAGAGCTGAGGATCCAAACACTTCTCACAGCATTCACTGCAACCATCTTGGTCCAAGCCCCTGTCATCTCTTCACCTGTTGCAGTGATAGCTTTCTAACACTTCTCTCCACTTCGCCAGTGACACCAGCCAGAATAATCTTCTACCGTAAACAGTAATTTCATTTCTCTGGTTACAACTTCTAATGGCTTCCTAGTGAGAGTGAAGCCAATGTCCTCATAAGATGCTGTGCGCCTTCGCCCTCCTTGCCTCTTGACTACGTCCCCTGCCACCCTCCCTCTCACTCTTGCCTCCAGGCACATTGCTCACCTGGCTGTCTCTCAAACTCTACCAATTCCTAACCTTCGTAGGAATAACCCGCCTCAGAACCGCTGCTGATGTTGCTCTTCTACCTGAAATGCTGTTCCTCCAATTAGGTACATGTCATTGTTCCCCATTTCTCAGGACTTTGCTCAAATGTGGCCTTCTCAGTGGGACTCTCTCTGGTCATCTAAATTGAAATTCAATCCCCGCCCCCCCAGCCAACCCATAATGTCTATCTCATTTCCCTGCTTGTGCTTGTCCTTAGTATTTATCAACAGGTACCATACTACATAGTTTTTATTTATTGCCTGCCACCTTATGGTATATATTTATGAACACATTTTTACTAGTATGACAGATAAGGCAATCAAATACTTGATGGATGTTATGTAACACTTAAAAAAATTCTTAATTGTTAAAACAAACTAAATATGGCCTAAGAAGGACTCCATACTTCTGTATTTGACTCCTTGTGGATGAACTGCAGCCTCACTTAGTGGGCAGACAAGATTAAAACCCTAATTTAGGATTATGGACCTGTAACAGGGTGGAGTCTTGGCCAGTCCCAGCAGCCATACGTCAACCAGTCATAGACTGCTGAGTGTTCAAGCTGTTAAACGACAAATCTCAGCCTCTAATCACTCCAGCTGTTCTCTACCTCACCTGATTTTTGCACATCACTTTTCTTTTTTGTGTTTATAAATTTGTTCTCACCACGAGGCATACCTAGAGTCCTTCTGAATCTGCTGTAACTCTGGAAGCTGCCTGATTCATGAGTCATTCATTGCTCACTTAAACTCCTTTAAATTTAAATCGGCTGAAGTTTTTCTTCTAACATTATTAAGCACGGGACTAGAAATATTGTGGATACTCATCATGGTTGCAGTGTCTCTTTGTACATGAATTTAGAGTTCTTTTTCTTCTGTAAGCTTGTTTTGCCTAGTCCATTTTAATTTCTTATATGTATGTTGGGTATTTAACTCTTCTTATGTATATTATTATTTCATTTGATATTTAAAATTTCATAGGAGGTCATTAGTTGTGTTATGTGAATGGTTCAGAGAAGGAAATGTACCTAGGAGCACTCTTCAATTATTCTATCCTTTAGACTTTAAATAGTCTTTATTGTCCATATTATATTTAAGGCACCTGATTATTTTCCAAAGCACGTTGTTTTCTGTTTTAGTCTTCTGTGCCATACTTTAAAAATATTATACATTAATTTATGGATAGGTACCATTCATGTACTAAGAGAGTATTAGGTACATAGTAGGGGCTCTGTTGTGTTGAATATGTGTTGAATCAATCATAGAGAGTCACAGTATCATAAATCTAACATACTTTTTATTTTAATGTGAGCAACAGGTCTGTGACCCTAGGAAGAAAAAATCACTCACTTATATTCCTCTCCTACTAAATCCTTTGAAAATAAGTACCACTCAATTTCATGCATAAGAATATATATGTATCTATATGTAAAAATATCATATATATTTATGTTACTGGAATTCAGTAAATATAGTGGAATGGCACCCATTGGGTTGAGGGTGAAGTAGCACATTAAAAAAAAATTCCTGTAATTTTTTTCCCTTGTTAGAAATTCAAATGAAAGCAGAAATTTTAATTAGGGATAATTGAAATATAGAAGCAATAAACTATAGAATCAAACTTTGTATTGATTTTTTAAGTCATTCAGAGAGATAAGCATTTATGCCTAAGGATTTACAGGATAAAGCCAGAGTCTTTTAGAAGATTTCTCATTCTATGTACTTGCAATTTTTACATTTCTTTGTCCTCATCATCTCTTCCTTCTCCTCTTTTGATTTCTTAATTTTCTTCTTCCTTCTCCTCCACCATCTCCCTATCTTCCTCCTGCTCCATATATTTCCTTTTTAAATTGTAGTTTATAATAATACTGAGAAAAAAATTCACAGTGAATCTAATACTTTCAGAGAGCTGAAATCAAACTTATGGATTTATTCAATGGTTTTATTCAATGGTATAGGATTAACTCAGTGGGGGGTGGGATTTATTCAGTGTATAGGATAGGATAACTCTTGGGGACAGGGAGGGGGACCGAAATGAGTTAACTGTTTTTTCCTGGGCAAAGCCAAAACAACATACCTAATTTATTCATCAATCCAATTGCAAAATATATATGTCCAGGCTGATTTAAGTTTTTTAGGAGACACAGAAAAATATTGAAACATGATCCTAGCCTGTGAGGAATTTATAGTAAAACTGGGAAATGGATATTTAAATGAACGAAGTGGTTAACAGCACATACTAGCATATGGGTATAATTAATGTGTTAAATTTTAACGAATCTGTACCAAAATAATGAAGAGAGTAATTATAACTTTCACTCCAGTCAAAGTTTTCTGTTTGTTGTAAATATTGGCGGACTTACATAGAATCTGATTGGGATGAACTGATCACTAACCTGAAGTTGGATGTCTAAGAGTAGTCGTGCGTGGCTTGCATGCCCCGAGGGGTCCCCCTAATGGTTAAAGTCTCTGGAATATGGCCAGGAAAAGGAATGCAGACAATGGTTAGGAGGTTAGAGTTGATGTTAAGTCACTCCTATATATATATATACACACACACACACACACAAAATTGAAATTTAAGGTAATATGCAATTTTTCATATTGTTTTTTTAAGGATACAATTTACACAGAATGAAATGCACAGATCCTGACTATTCAGGTCTCTGAATTATTACAAAGGTACATATTCATGAAACCACCACCGAAAACAAGATATAGCAAAATTCCATCACTCCAGGAAGTTCCTTTTGGTTTTCAGTCAGTATCTATCCCCATTCATCTACCCCCAGACAACCATTTTCTCACTTCTGTCACCATAGGTTAGTTTTGCCTGTTCTTGAACTTCATATAAATGGGATGATAGAGTATGCATCTTTTTTGCTCTGTCTTTTTCATTCACTCAGTGTAGCATTTCTGAGCATTATCCATGTTGAATGTATGTATATTTTGGTCCTTTTTATGACTGAGTAGTTTTTCATGCAATGACTATAACATATAGGATTCTCCAGATGAATAGAACCAATTAGATTTAATTTAAGACATTGGTTCAGTCAGTTGTCGGGGATTGGAAAGTGTAAATCCACAGGGCAGGTCAGCAGGCTGGAAACTCAGGCAGCAGTCCATGTCCCTTTCTTCAGTCTACAATACGCAGGGCAGACTAGTGAGCTGGAAACTCAGCAGGGATTTCTGTGTTTCAATCTTGAGGCAGAATTCCTTCTTCTCCAGGATCTCAAACTTTGCTTTTAAATTATTCAACTGATTGGCTGAAGGTGATGCACATTAGAGAAGGTTGCCTGCTGTAGTCAAAGTCAACTAATTATGCATGTTAATCACATCTATAAAATACCTTCACAGCAACATCTAGCCTAGTGTTTGACTGAACACCTGGGCACAGTAGTCTAGTCCACTTGTCAACGTAAAATTTAACCATCACAATGACCGTTTACACATTCTGAACGAAGTTAATGGTCGCTTGGGTTGTGTTATGGGCTGAATTATGTCCCCAGAAAATTTACATGTTTAAGTCTGGACTCTGTGACAGTATTTGGAGATAGGTTCTTTAAAGAGATAATTTAGTTAAAAGTCATTAGGGTGGGCCCTAATGTAATATTTACTGTTGGATGCACATACTAGGGGAATACCATGTAAACATACAGGGAGAAGATAGCCATCTGCAACTCGAGGAGAAAGGGCTTTGGAAGAAAATAGCTCTGTTCACATCTTGATCTGGGACCTGTAGTTGTCAAAATTGTGAGGAAACACATTTCTGTTGTTTATGGATCCGTGGTACATTGTTATGGCTGTCCTAGAAAACCGACACAGGTTGTTTCCAGGTTTTGGCCATAATGAATTAAGCTTCATGAATATACACATTCTCTTTCTGAACAAATGTTCTCATTTTTCTGAGAATAAAATTGCTGTCTCATGGAGGTAGGTGTTTGCTTTTATAATCCACTCTGAAATAGTTATCTTTCAACTCCAGCAGCAATAGATGAGAAGCACAGGTGCTCTCCATCCTCACCAATATTTGATTTTACCCATCGCAGTGAGCGTGAAATATAGATAACTGTGGTTTTAATTTGCATTTACCTGATGAATAATGATGGTGAACAATTTTTCATATATTCATTTTTACTAATCCATCTTTTATGAAGATGTATTCTTGTATAAATACAAAATATCTTTCCATTAATTTTTGCAAAACCTTGATAGTTTCAGCTCTTATAATTAGGTCTATGATTCATCTTAATATACAATATCTAGTCAAGTATTTGCTCATTAAAAAAGTTTTAGATTTAAAGGAGTTATTTTTGTATTCTGGATATACATCTTTTACTAGTCATATGTGTTGCTGTTTGTGCCCTCCCTATTTATTTTCTAAATGATATCTTTGATGACCAAAAACTTTATGAAGTATATATTTATGCAAGATTTATATTTTTTCTTTGTTGCTTTTTATATCCTGTGTAAGAAATTTTTTGCCTAAGTATATTAGTTTCACAGAGGTGCTATAACAAAGCACGATAAACTGGCTAACTTACCAAAACAAAACTATTCTCTTATAGTTCTGTGGGCTACAAGTCTGAAATCCAGGTGTTGTCAGGCTTAGTTTATTTTGGAAGTTCTGAGAGAGAATCCGTTTCATGTCCTTCTCGTAATATCAGTGCTTATTGGGAATCACTGGCATTCCACTGTAATTTATGTCTCTGTCTTCATGAGACATTCTCCCCTGTGTGTGTCATTTTAACTTAACTAATTATATCTGAATAGACTATTTCTGTCTAAGGTAACATTCATAAATATTGGGGGTTAGGACTTGAACATGTCCTTTTTGGAGGTATATTTTTTAACTTACAAACTTAAGGTAACAAAAATTTTTTTTTCATTTTTCATAACAGTTTGATAGTTCCAGCCCTTATGATTAGGTCTATGATTCATCTTAATATGCAAACATTTGTGTTGAATGTGATTGTGATAGAAATCAAAGTTTGATATTTTTTCAAATATTTATCCGGTAGCTGGAGAACTATTTGTTCTTATGGCCATATTAAGGGTAGTGTTTTATGAGTTCTGTTGCAGCAGACATAAACACATCCTCCCAACAACTCTGAATGAACAACGGAGCTCACAGCTCAGCACTGGAGCTCTTATAAAGCACAGACCATCTCCTCAAGCAGCTCCCTGACCCCTGTATATCCAAAGAGTCACCCCAAAAAAGGACTAATCAGACTGACATTTGGCGAGCATCATTCTGGAACAAAGATAGCAGAAGAAGAAACTGATAGCATCCCTCACTGTTCCGCAGCTGCTACAGGTGTACCCCAGAAAAGCAGGGCCTGGAGTGGACCTCAGCACTCGTACAGCAGAGGGACTAGACCATTAGAAGGAAAACTAAGTAACAGAAATACTTCATCAACAACAATCTGGGCGTCCACACAGAGACCCAATTGAAAAATCAGCAACTACTAAGACAACAGGTGGATAAATCCATAAAGATGGGAAGAAACCAGTGCAAAAAGGAGGAAAACACCCGAAACCAAAACACCTCACCTCCTACAAAGGACCAAAACTCCTCACCAGCAAGGGAACAAAGCTGGATGGAGAATGAGTGTGACAAAATGACGGAATCAGACTTCAGAAAGTGGATACTAAGAAACTTCAGTGAGCTAAAAGAACATGTTCTAAATCAGTGCAAAGAAACTAAGAACCTTGAAAAAAGATTTGAGGAATTGATAACAAGAATGGACAACTTAGAGAGGAATATAAATGAATTGAAGGAGCTGAAAAACACAACACGAGAACTTCGCAAAGCATGCACAAGTTTCAACAGCCGAATTGACCAAGCAGAAGAAAGAATATCAGAAGTTGAAGATCAACTCAATGAAATAAAATGAGAAACCAAGATTAAAGAAAAAAGCACAAAAAGGAATGAACAAAATCTCCAAGAAATGTGGGACTATGTGAAGAGACCCAACCTACGTTTGATAGGTGTACCAGAATGTGATGAAGAGAATGAGTCCAAGCTGGAAAATACTCTTCAGCATATTATCCAGGAAAATTTCCCCAACCTAGCAAGACAGATCAATACTCAACTCTCTCTAGGAAATACAGAGAACACCACAAAGATATTCCGCAAGAAGAGCAACCCCAAGGCACATAATCGTCAGATTCACCAGGGTTGAAATGAAGGAGAAAATACTCAGGGCAGTCAGAGAGAAAGGTCGGGTCACCCACAAAGGGAAGCCCATCAGACTCACAGAAGATCTCTCGGCAGAGACTCTACAAGCCAGAAGACAGTGGGGGCCAATATTCAACATCCTTAAAGAAAAGAACTTTCAACCCAGAATTTCATATCCAGCAAAACTGAGCTTCATAAGTGAAGGAAAAATAAAATCCTTCATGAACAAGCAAGTACTCAGAGATTTTGTCACCACTAGGCCTGCTTTACAAGAGCTCCTGAAAGAGGCATTACACATAGAAAGGAACAACCAGTACCAGCCATCCTAAAAGCATACGAAATGCTGAAGAGCATCAACAAAATGAAGAATCTACATGAATCAATGGGCAAAACAGCCAGCTAGCATCAAAATGGCAGTATCAAATTCACACATAACAATATTAACCCTAAATGTAAATGGGCTAAATGCACCAATCAAAAGACACAGACTGGAAAATTGGATAAAAAACCAAAACCCATCGGTGTGCTGTATCCAGGAAACCCACCTCACATGCAAGGATACACAAAGGCTCAAAATAAAGGGATGGAGGAAGATTTACCAAGCAAATGGAGAGCAAAAAAAAGCAGGAGTTGCAATTCTTGTCTCTGATAAAATAGACTTTAAAGCAACAAAGATCAAAGGGACAAAGAAGGTCATTACATAATGGTAAAAGGATCGATACAACAAGAAGAGCTAACAATTCTAAATATATATGGACCCAATGCAGGAGCACCCAGATATATAAGGCAAGTTCTTAATGACTTACAAAGGGACTTAGACTCCCACACAATAATAGTGGGAGACTTTAACACTCCACTGTCACTATCAGACAGATCAACCAGACAGAAAATTAACAAGGATATCCAGGACTTGAACTCAGACCTGGAACAAGCAAACCTGATAGACATTTACAGAACTCTCCACCCCAAATCCACAGAATATACATTCTTCTCAGTACCACATCACACCTACTCCAAAATTGACCACATAATTGGAAGTAAAGCACTCCTCAGCAAATGCAAAACAACTGAAATCATAACAAACAGTCTCTCAGACCATAGTGCAATCAAGTTGGAACTCAGAATTCAGAAAATAACTCAGAACCGCACAGCTTCATGGAAACTGAACAACTGGTTCTTGAATGTTGATTGGATAAACAAAGAAATGAAGACAGAAATAAAGAAATTCTTTGAAACCAATGAGAATGAAGACACAACGTACCAGAATCTCTGGGACACATTCAAAGCAGTCTGTAGAGGGAAATATATAGCAATAAGTGCCCACATGAGAAGAGTGGAGAGATCCAAAATTGACACCCTATCGTCAAAATTGAAAGAGCTAGAGGAGCAAGATCAAAAAAGCTCAAAACCTAGCCGAAGACAAGAAATAACTAAGATCAGAGCAGAACTGAAGGAGATAGAGACAAGAAAAACCCGTCAAAAAATCAATAAATCCAAGAGCTGGTTTTTCGAAAAGATCAACAAAATAGACCACTAGCCAGACTGATAGAAAAGAGAGAACAACCAAATAGATGCAATAAAAAAACGATAATGGGGAAGTCACCACAGATTCCACAGAAATTCAAACCATCACCAGAGAATACTACAAACAACTCTATGCACATAAACTAGTAAACGAGGAAGAAATGGATAAATTCCTGAACGCCTGTGTCCTCCCAAGACTAAACCAGGAGGAAGCCGAAACTATGAATAGACCAATAACAAGGTCTGAAGTTGAGACAGCAATTAAGAGCCTACCACACAAAAAACGCCCTGGTCCACATGGGTTCACAGCCGAATTCTACCAGACACAAAAAGAGGAGCTGGTACCATTCCTTCTGAAACTATTCCAAATAATCCAAAAAGAGGGAACCCTTCCCAAATCATTTTATGAGACCAACATCATCCTGATACCAAAACTCGGCAGAGACTCAACAAGAAAATAAAACTTCAGGCCAATATCCATGATGAACATACATGCAAAAATCTTCAATAAAATACTGGCAAACGGATTGCAACAGGACATTAAAAAACTTATCCATCACGATCAAGTAGGATTCATCCCGGAGATGCAAGGCTGGTTCAACATAGGCAAGTCTATAAATGTAATTCACCACATAAACAGAAGCAAAAACAAAAACCACATGATTATCTCAATTGACGCAGAGAAGGCCTTTGACAAAATTCAACAGCCCTTTATGCTAAACACCCTCAATAAACTTGGTATTGATGGAACAAATCTCAAAGTAATAAAAGCTATTTACAACAAACCAACAGCCAATATCATACTTAATGGGCAAAAACTGGAAGCATTCCCTTTGAAATCCGGCACTAGACAAGGATGCCCTCTCTCACCACTCCTATTCAACATAGTACTGGAAGTTCTGGCCAGAGCAATCAGGCAAGAAAAAGAAATAAAGGGTATTCAAATAGGAAAGGTGGAAGCCGAATTGTCTCTATTTGCAGACGACATGATAGTATAGCTAGAAGACCCCATCACCTCAGCCCAAAAGCTCCTGAAACTGATAAGCAACTTCAGCAAAGTCTCAGGATATAAAATCAATGTACAAAAATCACAAGCATTCCTATACACCAATAACAGACTTAAAGAGAACCAAATCAAGAACAAACTGCCATTCACAATTGCTACAAAGAAAATAAAATACCTAGGAATACAACTCACAAGGAACGTAAGGGACCTCTTTAAGGAAAACTACAAACCACTGCTCAACAAAATAAGAGAGGACACAAACAGATGGAGAAACATTCCATGTTTGTGGTTAGGAAGAATCAATATTGTGAAAATGGCGATACTGCCCAAAGTAATTTACACAATCAATGCTATCCCCATCAAACTACCATTGAATTTCTTCACAGAACTGGAAAAAACCACCATGAATTTCATATGGAACCAAAAAAGAGCCCGCATAGCCAAGTCAATTCTAAGCAAAAATAACACAGCGGGAGGCATCACACTACCAGACTTCAAACTATACTACAAGGCTACGGTAATCAAAACAGCATGGTACTGGTACCAAAACAGAGATATAGACCAATGGAACAGAACAGAAGCATCGGAGGCGACACAACATATCTACAACCATATAATCTTTGATAAACCAGACAAAAACAAGCAATGGGGAAAGGATTCCCTATTTAATAAATGGTGTTGGGAAAACTGGCTAGCCATGTGAAGAAAGCAGAAACTGGACCCCTTCCTGACACCTTACACTAAAATTAACTCCAGATGGATTAAAGACTTAAACATAAGACCTGACACCATAAAAACCCTAGAAGAAAATCTGGGCAAAACCATTCAGGACATAGGAGTAGGCAAGGACTTCATGAACAAAACACCAAAAGCATTGGCAACAAAAGCCAAAATAGACAAATGGGACCTAATCAAACTCCACAGCTTCTGCAAGGCAAAAGAAACAGTCACTAGAGTGAATCGGCAACCAGCAGAATGGGAAAAAATCTTTGCAGTTTACCCAACTGACAAAGGGCTGATATCCAGAATTTACAAAGAACTCAAACAGATTTACAGGAAAAAAACAAACAAGCCCATTCAAAAATGGGCAAAGGATATGAACAGACACTTTACAAAAGAAGACATACATGAGGCCAACAAACACATGAAAAAATGCTCATCATCACTAGTCATTGGAGAGATGCAAATCAAAACCACATTGAGATACCATCTCACGCCAGTTAGAATGGCAATCATTAAAAAATCTGGAGACAGTAGATGCTGGAGAGGATGTGGAGAAATAGAAGCACTCTTACACTGTTGATGGGAGTGTAAATTAGTTCAACCATTGTGGAAGACAGTGTGGCGATTCCTCAAGGACCTAGAAATAGAAATTCCATTTGACCCAGCAATCCCATTACTGGGTATATATCCAAAGGACTATAAATCGTTCTACCATAAGGACACATGCACACGACTGTTCATTGCAGCACTGTTTACAATAGCAAAGAACTGGAACCAACCCAAATGCCCAATGATGATAGACTGGACTGGGAAAATGTGGCACATATACACCATGGAATATTATGCAGCAATCAAAAATGATGAGTTTGTGTCCTTTGTAAGACATGGATGAATCCTGAGAACATCATTCTCAGCAAACTGACACAAGAACAGAAACAGAAATACCGCATATACTCACTCATAGGTGGGTGAGAAAAGTGAGAACACATGGACACAGAGAGGGGGTCTACTACACACTGGGGTCTATTGCGGGGAATGGGGGAGGGACAGTGGGGGGAGCTGGGGAGGGATAGCCTGGGGATGAATGCCAAGTGTGGGTGAAGGGGAGGAAGGCAGCAAAACACACTGCCATGTGTGTACCTATGCAACTATCTTGCACGTTCTACACATGTACCCCAAAACCTATAATGCAATAAAATTTTTTTTTTTAAAAAAGAAAGATACAAAGGACATTATTGGCATAATTAGGAAAATTTGAAAATGGACTGCATATTACATTGTTTGATTTTTCCTCAATGAGATCATTGTATTATTGATATGTAGGAAAATGCCTTTTTCCTGAGGAGATACACAATTTGGTATTTAGGGATGAATTCTTATGATATCTGTAAATAATTCTTAAATGGTTCAATACACAACACAAACACATATACACCATAAGAAAATCAGATATAGCAAAGGGTTAACATTGAGGAATCCAGACAAGGAGTCTATGATGTTATATTATTTTTGCATCTTTTCTGTTGATTTTGAAATTTTCAAAATAAAATGAGAAAGAAAAATGAATTTTGTGCTAAGATTTGGATGCTCACAATTTTAATGTTTACAATTTATTTTATTTGACATTCGTTGAACATCTGTTAGTAAATTACCTGATGGCCACTTCACTCTAAGTTTGTGGTGATTATTTTTGTGGGAGTATTGCTTTATAATCATCATTAACACATATGTTAATGTAGTATGATCTTATCATTTACCCTAAAAATCATTACTGAGTTTGGATAACTACATGCCAATTTATTTTCCTCTTAGGTAACAGTATTGTGTAACACAGTAGCTTCTAAAATGGTCTCAGTACCTACCACCATTATAAAATATTTTCTTGCAAACTTATTTTTTAAGTTTTCATGAACTAGTGGTAGAATTTGTTGGGAAGTAAAATTCAGTAAATATTCATTCCATATGTGTGATTTGTCTATAACTCACCCAGGCATAGTTCCTGCCCTCAAGGAATGTATGCAATTACCAGTGTATAACTGGCCAGTTGACTCTAGGAAACATAAGGTGATAATGGGGTGATATTTTTCATCTGCCTTAGGAATGAGGACTATGGTGTAATTTTCTGATAACAGTGAGATTTGGAGAAAGACGCTTTGATAGCATTGAGGCCAAACATTTGGGTTGTTCCCAAGGAATATGGCTTACAGAAACTTCTAGCAATAGATAATTCTTTTAATTTAGAATTTACTAAGTGCTTTAACCTTTAATAATTCTATCAGAAAAGTTTTGGCCAAATCACTTCTTTGGTAACCTACTTTCTGCTGGCATCTAGAAGGAATTCTTGTTTAAAATAAGCTTTCTACCTACTAAGTTGATTAATACCTGGTCAGACAGATATTAGTTGTTTGTTTTAGAGGAGTTAGTGGAAGTGCACTGACTCACCCACCCACTCAAATTCTTCCCTAATGTGATCTTGAACATGTGTTTTCAAGAGCACTGGTTGGGTCAGTGCCAGGCTAAACCATGGAACAAAACCAAGTAAAATGTTGCACAACCTTAAGAGCTTGGCTGGAGAAACACCACATTCCAAATAATAACTCTACTATTTGGCATGAGAATTATTAGAATTTATTTAATTAACTTTTACCTTCATGGGGACAGGGGAGAATTAGCATTAATAGACAATTCATTTCACCATTCAAAATAATGCAGCCATAAAATGGAAGCATAATTGGCACTAATGTAAATTCAAATCACTGTTTAACTTTGAACACAAACCTGTTATCCAAAGAGAATTGATCAGAAAGCAGACATAGTGGAATTATTTCTTGAAAATATTTAGAACCCTGACCCTTCCTAAATTAGAACACATAGAAAGATACATAAATAATACTTGGAATTGTGAGGAGAAGCTTTGTAGACTGGATAAGTTTTCAGAAGCAGACTCACTGCTAGGTCAAGTGTGTTCCGTTGACTGCAGAGGAAGGGCTAGACCAGATGTAGCCCCGCCATGGAGAGTCCCAAAGCTAGAGAGTCAGTGAAATGGGAGCACTCCCTGGTTCCCCTCACAGTACTTGTTGCCACCACTGTTCACTGGTCAAACCCCTGACAAGATGTGGAGCATGCAGATGGGCATGTGTAGGGGCCGAGGAGAGTGCTTTGAGCTCTAGTCCCATGGTGGGTGCCTCCAGCTATTTTTGTCTTGACATCTGCAGACAGCTTAAGTGTTAACCAGCTCAATGGACCTTTTGCCTTTACAGAAGGGCAGAGGGCCAATGTGACAGCTTTCCCTATCCCAAGTTCTTGCCCAGCGTCCCTGAAGAATTGAGTCATACACAAGCTTGAAGGATGAATGTGTGGTTTTATTGAGTGGTGGAGGTGACTCTCAGCAGAATGGATGGGGGATGGAGTGGGAAAATGATCTTCCACTCGAGTTTGACCGTCCAACAGCTGAGCTCTACTTTGACTGTCCCCAGCCAGACTCCTCTCAGTGTTCAGAAATTCCTTCTTTTTCTTTTCTCTGCTGTGCTGTTCCACCGTTTTTCTGCTCGTCTCCTTGTCTCCTTGTTTGTTCATCTGATTCTGCAGCCTGGGGTTTGGGGTTTATATGGGTACAGGATAGAAGGGCATGGCAGGCCAAAAGATAACTTTTTGGGTGCGAAAACAGATATGATTCCCACTTGGGGCTGTGGGTCTCCAAGCTTGAGGGTGAAGCCTTTGCTGCAGAACTGCCCTCTTCTACTTGGTATTTCCTTGTCTCCTATCCATATCAGTAGCATCAAATGTGTTTTGAGGTGGAAGACTACACACCAAGGAAGAGAACAGATAAGGAAGACTAGAAAAGGTACAGTCTAAGGATATTGAAGAATGATTTTAATCTATATAATATTGTAAGAATTACTAAATAATTTCAGAATGAAGATGCTGGGGGCTTCAGGTCGAGTAATTCTAATTTATTATTTTCAACTCAGTGTTAATAATTATTTTATCACTTATATAACTGATCTGTCCACTTCACCAACAACTTCTACAAAACAAGGTCATATTAATCAAGATATGTATGTAAACACATTAATATCAGGCAAAATAGAGTTTAAGGCAATGCATGTCACCAGAGATAAAGTAGGCTACATGTAATTACAAGAAGTTTAATTTACCAAGGGTCAGTATAAATTCTAATTTGGAATGGACTAACATATGACATATATATGTATAAAAATGAACAGAACTAGATCAATAATTAAATACACAGTGATAGTGGAAGATTTCAAGGCAGCTTCCCCTAATGGTAATACAAACTTCGCAACTGCAAACTTCATATCCCTCTATCACATATAAACCATCTATAAATTTTGGTGCATTTAAAGTAACAGCATGGCCAGGCATGTTGGCTCATGCCTGTAATCCCAGGACTTTGGGAGGCCAATGTGGATGAATCACAAGGTCAGGAGTTCGAGACCAGCCTGGCCAATATGGTGAAACTCTGTCTCTACTAAAAATACAAAAATTAGTTGGTGTGATTGCATGCACCTATAGTCCCAGCTACTCTGGAGGCTGAGGCAGAAGAATCACTTGAATCCAAGAGGCAGAGGTTGCAGTGAGCCGAGATTGTGCCACTGCACTCCAGCCTGGGTGACTGAACAAGACTCTGTGTCGAAAAAACGAAAAAATAAAATGAAATAACAGTGTGTTCTCTGACCACAACAAAGAAAACCAAAGTGTCAGCCTGTATATTTGAAAATTTAAAAAACGTGTTTATGTAAAAATTATGAGAGAAGAAATTACAATGAAAATTAGGAATATCATAAAATACATAATAAAAGTACAACATTTAGAATTTGTGGGACTGTATCAAAGATGTGTTAAAAGAGAAATTTAAATTGAAAATCCTATATTCCTATATTTTGAAGGAAAGTCTAAAAGTCAATCAACAAAGCCTCTATTTTATGGTGTTGAATGTTGGAGAAAGAAGAGCAAATTCAATCCAAAGGCTATAATAGAAACAAAAACAAGATAGCAGGAAAAAAAAGGAATAGAATAAACACATAAACAAAAACATCAAAGTTGATAAATTTAAAATATTAATAAAATTGATAAACCATTAACTAAATATTACATATAATGATAAAAAGTTCTCCATCTATTTCAATAACAAGGCTAGGATATTGCTTTCATTAATTTATTTCCTCATACACTGGGGGATACATAGCAATACAGTAGGAAAAAGAAATAAAAATATAGTAAAGTAAGAAATAAAATTGATATTATTTGCAGAAGAGAGGATCATATATACAGAAAATTCAAGAGATTCTACACAAAATTAATATCAATTAATAAAAGAATTTAGCAAGTTAGATTACTTCACCATGTACAGATATTGTATTTATATATAATGGTAATAGTGTTAGAAATTAAAGTGAAGGATATTATTTAAAATAGTATAAAATTATTAAGATTATTCATGGGGAGCTCCACCAAGATGACCAAATAGGAACAGCTCTGGAGCGCAGTTCCCAGAGAGAGTGATGCAGAGAGCAAGTGATCACTGCATTTCCAACCCAGTTACCAGATCCATCTCAGTGGGACTGATTGGATGGTGGGTGTAGCTCAAGGAAGGTAAGCCGAGGCAGGGTGGGGTGCTGCCTAACCCAGGAAGTGCATTGAACCAGAGGACCTCCCTCCTACCCAACAGAGGCCATCAGGGCTTTTCCAGCCACTCTGGCACTTTGGTTCAGATACTGCGCTTGTCCTGTGGTCTTTATGGCCCACAGACCAGGAGATTCCCACTGGCCAACAAGCGCCCCAGGTTTCCAACACAAAAACCCAAACAATTCTGGGCAGCCATTTTAACTGGTGCCTGGAATGCCTTCGAGACAGAGCTGCACATTCCCCTGAAAAAGAGGGTGCTGAAGGCTGGAAGCCAGGTGGTTTGGCTCAGTGGGTCCCACTCCAACAAAGACCAGCAATCTGAAATGCACTGACTTGAGAGTTTTGCAGCCAGTGCAGCAGTTTGAGCTGGACCTGGACTGTTGAACTCCATAGGGGGAAGGGTGTCTGCCATTACTAAGGCAGCCTGCCATTACCAAGACAGTTCTAACCTTACCTGTGTAAACAAAACTGCAAGGGCATTTACAGAGCAGCTGGACAGAGCTCATGGCAGCTCAGCAATGCCTCTGCAGGCAGACTGTGTGTAGACTCCCTCCTTGCGGGGCAGGACATCTCTGAAAAACGGCAGCAGCATGTCAGAGACTTATAAATAAAGCCCCACCTTTCTGGGACAGAACACTTGGGAATAGAGGCAATTGTGAGTTCTGCTGCAGCAGACTTAACCATCCCTGCCCAGTGCCTCTGAACAGAACTACGGAGCTCCCAGCACAGCACTTGAGCTCTGATTAGGGACAGACTGCCTCCTCAAGTAGCTCCCTGACCCCATATATCCAAAGAGGCACCTCATAAAGGAGAGCTCTTGCTGACATCTGGTGGGTACCCTTCTGGGATGAAGATACAAGAAGAAGGAACAGGGAGCAACCCTTACTGTTCTGCAGCCCCCAAAGGTGATTTACAGGTAAGCAGGGTCTGGAGTGGACCTCCAGCAGTCCTGCAGCAGAGAGGCCTGACTGTTAGAAGGAAAACTAAAAAAACAGAAAGAAATAGCTTCAACATCAACAGAAAGGATGTCCACTAAGAAACCGCAACTGAAAATCAACTTCAAAGAACAAGGATAGATAAATCCACGAAGATTGGAAGAAACCAGTGAAAAAATGATGAAATCACCAAAAACCAGAATGCCTCTCCTCCTCCAAGGGATCACAACTCCTAACCAGCAAGGGAACAAAACTGGATAGAGAATGAGTTTGACAGATTGACAGAAGCGGGCTTCAGAAGGTGGATAATAGCAAATTTCTCTAAGCTAGAGGAACATGTTCCAACCCAATGCAAAGAAACTAAGAACCTTGAAAAAATGTTAGAGGAAATGCTAACTAGAATAACCAGCTTGGGGAAGAGCATAAATGACTTAATGAAGCTGAAAAACACAGCATGAGAACTTCGCGAAGCAAACAGAAGTTTCAACAGCTGAATCGATCAAACAGAAGAAAGGATATGAGAGCATCAGATGGATTAAAGATTTCAACATAAGACCTAACACCATAAAAACCCTAGAAGAAAACCTAGGCAGTACCATTCAGAACATAGACATGGGTAAGGACTTCATGACTAAAACACCAAAAGCAATGACAACAAGAGCCAAAATAGACAAATGGGATCTAATTAAACTTCGGAGCTTCTGCACAGCCAAGGAAACAATCATTAGGGTGAACTGGCAACTGACAGAATGGGAAAAAATTATTGCAAGCTACCCATCTAACAAAGGGCTAATATCCAGAATCTACAAAGAACTAAAATATACAAGAAAAATAAAAAAACAAAAAGCAAAAAACTCCACCAAAAAGTGGGCAAAAGATATGAACAGATGCTTTTCAAAAGAAGACATTTATGTGGCTAACATACATATGAAAAAATGCTCATCATCACTGGTTGTTAGAGAAATGCAAATCAAAACCACATTGAGATACCATCTTATGCCAATTAGATTGGTGATCTTAAAAAATCTGGAGTCAACAGATGCTGGAGAGGATGTGACAAAATAGGAACATTTATACACTGTTGGTGGGAGTGTAAATTAGTTCAACCATTGTGGAAGACAGTGTGGCCATTCCTCAAGGATCTAGAAATAGAAATACCATTTGACCCAGCAATCCCATTACTGGGTGTATACCCAAAGGATTATAAATCAATCTATTGTAAAGACACATGCACAGGTATGTTCACTGCAGCAATGTTTACAATAGCAAAGACCTGGAACCAACCCAAATGCCTGTCAAAGATAGAGTGGATAAAGAAAATGTGGCACATATACACCGTGGAATACTATGCAGCCATAAAAAAGGATGAGTTCATGTCCTTTGCAGGGACATGGATGAGTCTGGCAATCATCATTCTTAGCAAACTGACACAAGGACAGAAAACCAACACCACGTGTTCTCACTCATAAGTGGGTGTTGAACAATGAGAACACATGGACACAGGGAGGGGAACATCACACACAGGGGTCTGTCGTGGTGTGGGGGAGCTAAGGGAGGGATAGTGGGGGCTGGGGAGATTGGGGAGGGATAACAGGAGAAATACCTAATGTAGATGATGCGCGGATGGATGCAGCAAACCACCATGGCGTTGTGTATAACTATGTAACAATCCTGTAAGATCTGCGCACATACCCCAGAACTTCAAGTAAAAAGTAAAAAGTATTTTACATACCTAACTTGAAATATGTTCAAAAACTCTATATAGAAAAGTGTAAAATATAATTTAAAACAGTTAAATATGACTCAAATTAACAGAGGGACATACCCTATTTGTAGATTGTAGGACTCAATATTGTAAAGAGGGCAGTTCTATGAAAATCATTTATTGCTATTCAGTCAAAATCCCAACAGGTTCTTCCTGTTTTGGGAATATTGCTTGTTAGCTTGTGTGCATATATGTGCATGCGTGTGTGTATGTGTGTGTGTGAGTGTGTAAATAGAAACAGTTTTCATTTCAAAGTTTGGAGTCCATTTTACAAGTTCCGTATATTTTTTCTAGTATCTTGAAGGTTTGTAGGCCCCAAGCACTGAGCCTACAACACCTAATAGGTAAAATGGCCCATTTGGAGTTTGGGTCTTTGTATTCCCAGATTCGTGATCCTCTTCTATGCTACCTTCTCTCTCTGTTCTAATGAATAGATTATTTAATTCTCTTGTTAATTATAAGAAATTCATCTATGTGTTGTTGAATGATTTTACCTTAAAATTTACATAATTATGGGCTGGAAAATTGTGCTTACTAATTTTATAAATCTATGTAGTCATAGTAAACATATAACCTTTTAACTGATAATGTGTCCTTACATAGTATCTTTGTTCTTCTATTTTCATGTTTGAAAAGTACAGTTTCTACTCATATTCAGAAAGCTCATCAAGAATTTACTGCTTTAGCCGGTACTGATTATTCTGTATTTGTCTGCCCTCTAGTGACTGTAGAACAGAGTATAAGAAAAAATTCCAGAGGTGTAAGAGTCAGTCAATTAGTTTTTAAGAAACTCATAATTTAGGTTTAAGCTGGCTCCCTGTATAACACATCTCTAAATTTAGAAATCTACTACATGTCAATAACGTAGACACTGGCATACACCTGTTTGATGCTGTCATAGTGTTACACTATGTGTGGATTAAGCCTAAAGACTAATAAAATAATTTATATGTTAAAAAATGAAAATGAATAAAAGGAATATATATTCATACATAAAATTTATGGAGCATCTACTCACTGTGCTAAGCACTTTTCACACATTATGTTATCTGTACAGCAGTTCCTCAAGAAGGTCACTGTTTTATAGATAAGAAAACTCAGGCTTAGTATGATTAAGCAACTTGATTAAGGTCAAACACTAGATCATAATAATATTAATAGCTATATTTATCAAGCATTTTTTAGGCAGAAAAAGGTGCTCTGTTATGCATTTTGTATGTCTATATTAGTCAGTGCTCAGAACAGGAAATGGAAACCACTCTGGAGACTTAAAACAGAAGTGGGTTAATACTGCAAGTGAGATCCTGACAATCAATGGAAAGGCCAGAGAAGTTGGTTTTTTAGCAGATATTGTGGGATGACTGCCAAAACAATGTGGACCTGACTCCTTAGGAGTGCACCCCTCTGAAGTCATCACTGCAGTGATGTCAAAAATCTCAAAACACTGAAAAATTTTGAATATGCATGCAAACTCTGTTGCACAAAAACCCTATATCTGCCACCTTGCTAGCCAGCAGGAACAGCCAAGTGTGAAGGACTTGGCCTCTAGCTCACATCCAACTTCTCCCTCTGTTTGGCAGACAAAATTCACACCCATAGCTCTTGTTGCTAAGGAGTCTGCTGGCATTTATCTCCCCAGCTCCTATGTACAAAAGGGAAGCTGGAAACAGGTGGCTGCTGGGAACTATTCAACCACACCCAGCATAACACATTATCCAATTTAGTCCTCACAGGGGTTCATAGGATTGTTTCTCCATTTCATAGAGGAAGAAATAGATGCCCTGCAGTTAGATAATCTGCTAAATAAACAGGATAGGTTTATTATGACTCTCGTATTCCAAAGTGCAGCCCATCTGACTATCTCAATATGACTACACTATGTCATCATTCATTCATTCATTCTATGTTAAAGTGGAACATCTCTCCCTCAACCCCACCAATACATGGGTGTGTGCATGCACACACACACACCCGCACCCAGAGACATACACACACACACACACTTTTTTTCACATGTTTCTTATCAGCATACAAGCTAGATTCCAAGAAAAGTGAATTGAAGGTGCTGCTCTCCAGTTGTCTCCTGAGTGAGCTTTCCTCCTAGGCTTGGGATAAAAATATGCAGAATCAATGTACAGCCCTCCTGCATTGTCATATTCTTGCAGGAGAAACAAATATATTCACTAATACATATGAGTTGCCTGAAAAAGGGAGCTAATGGCATTGCTGGCACTGGAATATGAATGCAGCTGGCATACTTGGATAATCAAGGTGTATGATCTCAGAGCAGAGAAACGTCACGTGGCGGTGAGGAAAGACGCTAAAGCAGTAGAGGCTATTCGTGTCTGTGCAGCCTGACACACACAGCACCCTCCCACCACGCACATACCACTGGCCCTCCATGACACCTGCTCACCAGACACCATCCTTCCACTTCAGAACAATACCGGATCCACATCAGGCCTGATTTCTTACTGCAGGAGACTCTTGACAGAGGAAGCCTCAGAACTGAAGGTAGTCAGACAGAAACATTTTGATGGCAGTCCTTGGGGCAGTCAGATGCTTTAAGGAAATGCCATGATTCCTGCAGAGATTCCCAGAGGTGCCCTGGTTCTTGTCTCTTCTGAGATGCAGTTGTTCACAACATTTTCCATCTTGAAACTGAAGCTTCGTTGTCTGGGGTAAATACCCAGGGTTCCTTGTCTCATGCTAAGAAAAGTTAGGACATGGACACACACGAGGAGTTTAGGAGCCATGGTTTAATAGGCAGAAGAAAGAGAAAGAACAGTTCTCTTTCTAGTCATAGACAGGGGCTTCTGAGAAGAAAAGTCCAAACAGTGGCAGAGTTTGCTGGATTTATAGGCAGGCTTGAGGAGGCGGTGTCTGATGTACATAGGGCACACAGATTGGTTTGATAGGGTGTGATATTTACGTAGTGGGTGGGGAAGGCTGGTCACCGCACCCTAATCTGGTTATGCAAATAGGCTTTCCATTTGGCCAGTGCCATTCCAGATGCTCCTTACGTGGCTTGCAAAAAGAGGTGAAGATGGAGCCACCATTTTGAACATAATTGGCACAACTGCTGGCGTCTATGTCTGCAGCTCCATTTTACAGGATTTTGTTAGTAAAGAAAATGATTTGGGGCTGTTTTTCATTAAAAGGGACAAGTTACCGAAGACTCCCATATCCTCACTATCTACATAAGTAATTTCTTCTTAACTCCTATGCCAGAACTACTCTGGAGTCTTCCTTGAAAATGTCCCTTCTTATTTAAGTTAGAGCCAGTTTTTAGTACTTGTTACCAAAGGCGGGGGACCATGCCGATAAAGGAGGTAAAGAGACGAAGTGGTTACTTTTTCCTTTGGTGGTGGAGTCCAGCGAAAGACAGGCTGATTTATCAGTACACTTTTGAAGAGCTCACCCTCGCAGTTGGAATAACATGAAAATTGTAAAAAAGTATCACAGTCTACTTTTCAATATTTTCTACCTTCCTGTGACAAATTTAGGCCCGTTTCCTTCTCTGTGCCACCACAGCTGAGCATGTTCCTTTAGAAAGAGAAGGCAAGCAACGCAAAGCTGCTTAAAATTCGGTGGTGAAGGTGAAAGGGGTGTAATCCTTTCCTCCCTGAGGAGATGGAACAACAAAAAGCAACCAGGAATCCGGGAAGAATAAGAGCTCAGGAATGCAGTGGATGCCTTTTTATGTGGTGCTCAGATTCAGTGGATAAGCAGAAGTAGTTGTATGGTTTTTAAACATTACTTTTTACATGACTGGTTGAAAACATTGGCCCTGTCCCTTGTTCTCATCCAAGTATGTATCAGCAGCACTTAGGAAGCTTTTCAAAAAAACTACACTGATGTTACCGATGGTTGTGATTTAGTGCATCCGAGTGGATCAGAGTGAGGCTAAAAAAGGCATATTTTGACAATTCTTCCACGTGATTCTAAGACTCACCCTAATTGTCGATCATTAGCCCAAAATGGATGGTGCTGTGGTCTCCATGAGAAAGCACACAGAAGACAGTTGTGATAAGCGAGTGAATAAGTTGATGGCGTGAGTTAGTAATGTTGATATCTTGAATTAGCCGTAGCTGATTTGAATAGTAGGAGTTTGAGATTTAAGAATCAGAATCAACGATATAATAATAGGGAAACTGATTTTTACCTCCTTGAAAGGAATTGGTCTTTTTTTTTTAAGGGTGTTTACAAAGGAGCTAAGGTGCCCTCAAGTGGCCAATCTCTCAATTACATTTTAGCGAAAAAATTTCTATGAAAAAGTTGAGCAGAGAAGAAAAATACCTTTGGAACCCAGGATTTTTAATTTAAGATATTGGTAGTTGTGGCCTAAAAAGACAATATGGATACAGCGACTGTGTCTGAAATTACCTGCAAAAACATGGTGAATTTTTCCATACCCTTACTTCCTGTGTGCTAGGGATATGTATCACCTGAGAAGATCCACATTTCACTTTTAATTAGGTTTCTTATTGTAATCTAGACTACATTGTTGTAGGGACTGATCTCCTTAGATTCGCTTCCCATCAACATTCACAAGAATTAGATCTTCTGTGTTGACACTAAAAAATGAGAGTCTTTATTTGTTTATAATGAAGATTATTCATTAATTTATCCAATAAGTATGAATTCAGCGGGTTTCTTTGTGCTAGTATAGCTCTGGGCATTTGGATAACACTGTTCATCTAGACCAAAAAGCTCTCTAACCTCAGTGACAACACATATGGGGTGTGTGTGGAGCATGTCTAGAGAGAAAACAATACCCCAGTGTGCGCAGCCCAACTCATCATCACTCCTCAATACTAAGCAAAAGCCATCTATGTCATTTTAAACGTTCTGAAGGAAATACAACTTGAAGGCATGTAGAATCTTATGTGCGTGCTGGTAACTTTAGGTAGGATTTGCACAGACTGAGGTGGCTTGAGTTGATACATGAAAGGAGAAAGGTAGACTGTAGGAAAAATAGGGGAAAGGGCAAGTCAGGTCGAGGAAAACAATCAGGGGCAAAGACTCTGAGGAGAAAAAGAACTGAACACATTTACAGGAAGTGGAAAGAAACCGGAAATGCCAGCCGCAGAGAAGGGGGGCAAATAGATGGAGCTGCAGGAGGCACGAGGAAGGTCTTGCCCACTGTGTTTCATTCCAGGTTCTTTAGGACGCCACTGAAGGCTGTTCAGCAGGGAGGTGTGAGATGAGTCACTCAATGAGATGACGTTTTTTAAAAGTTACTCAGATACTGAGGGGAATATTGATTGGGGCAAAGCAAGAGAAGAAACAAAGAGATCAGTTAGCAGGATAGTGCACTGGTCCAGGCAGGACCAGACGCTGGCTTGATGGACAGTGGTGGAAAAGGGATGTCAAGAAATGCACATTTATCCTATGTAAATATTTGAAGGAATGGATATTTGAAAAGTGCATATATATTCAAGATAATATTTGAGGGAAAATGAGCAGGTCTTGTTCATGAATGAAATCTAAGGGCTAAGGGAAAGAGGCAGTGAGGATGACTCTGTAGTATTTAGGTAGAGCGCGCTGCTGGTTATCGCTATGGATAAAACAGAAACAGATGAGGTGGGAAAGTGAGAGTCCCCTTGGCCTTGTTACCTTTAAGATGCACGCAATGTATACACTAAAATGCCACCAGGCAGCTAGCTCTAAGAGTTTAGAGCTCAGAACAGATTGAGAACTAGGGCTATACATTTGGCAATCAAAATCTATTGATATTATGTTATTTAACACTATGGAAATTAACAAGATTATCTATTAAGAGCTTAGAAAAACACAAATTGCCTGAATTGAGCCTCTGGAATGATAACTTTTTGAGGTCTGGTGAATGCAGTGAAGTCATCAAAGTAGACTGAAGTGAGATAGGCTAAAAAACAAGGTGTCATCTCTCAGAAGTAAAGGATAAGGTTTCAAGGAATGAGTGGCCACTCACGTGGATGCAACTGAATATAAAGCAAGAGAAGGATTGAAAAAGGCCCACTGAATTTGGCAACCTGGAAGTTTTTGAGATTTTGACAAGAATAATCTCAGAGGAGTGGTGTGGAGGCCAGGCAGACTGGAAAGTTTTGAGAACACATTGGAACATTGGAGCATTGTTAAGAAGATGTATCAAATATAAATTTTTGAGAATTTTGCCCTATTGGGCAGCAAAGAAATAGATGAAAACTTGACATTTTTCAAGTAATCTTTTCCTAAAAGGGAGTCACAAAAGAATTTTTTCATAGTCAGTGGATCAGCATCTCAATAAATCCTAACATTTATATGGAAACACGAAAGACCCAAAATAGCTACAGTCATCCTGAGCAGAGAACAAAACTGGAGGAATCACATTACCTCCTGTTGTAATCAAATTATACTGCAGCATTGTAATAACCAAAGCAGCGTAATATATAAAAACAGACACAAAGTTCAGTGGAACAGAATAGAGAATCCAAAAATAAATGCAGACATCTACAGAGAACTCTTTTCTGATAAAGTTGCCAAGAACGTACATTGATGAAAGGATAGTCTCTTCAATAAATGATGCTGGGAAAACTGGATATCCATATGCAGAAAAACAAAACTAGATCTCTATCTCTGGCTGTATATAAAAGTCACATAAAAATGGATTAAATATTTAAGTCTAAGACCTTAACCTAAAGGAAAATGTTAGGGAAACTCGCAAAGATGTTGGTCTGGGTAAAGATTTCTTGAGTCATACCTTAAAAGCACAGGCAACCAAAGCAAAAATGGACAAACGGGATCATAACAATCTACAAAGCTTCTGCACAGCAAAGGAAACAAAGTGAAGAGACAAAACACAGAATGGTAGAAAATATTTGCAAACTATCCATCAGACAAGGGATTAAAACCAGAATATATAAGGAGTTCAAACAACTCAAAAGAAAAAGACCAGCTAATCAAATGCTCAATTGAGCATAAGATCTCAATAGATATTTCTGAAAAGAAGACATACAAATGGCCCATAGTATATAAAAAGTGCTCAACATCATTAATCTTCAGAGAAATACAAAATCTCACCCAGTTAAAATAGCTATTATCCAAAAGACAGGCAATGATAAATGCTAGCAAGGATGTGAAGAAAGGGGAACCCTTGTAAACTATTGGTGGGAATGTAAATTAGTGCAGTTACATATAAAACAGTATAGAGCTGTTTATAAGAACTAAAGCTTATAAAGCTCCTTAAAGAACTAAAGTTACCATGTGATCCAGCAGTCCCTCTGCTAGGCATATATCCAAAAGAAGGGAAATCAGTATATCAAAGAGATATCTGCACAATATTTTTTGCAGTATTATTCACAGTAGCCAAGATTGGGAATCAACCTAAGTGTACATCAATGGATGAATGGATAGTGAAAATTTAGTCACATATGTACATTGGAATATTATTCGGCAGTTAAAAAGAATGAAAACATGTCATTTGCAAAAACATGGATTGAACTGGATGACATTATGTTAAATTAAATAAGCCAGGTACAGAAAGACAAATTCCACGTCTTCATTCATTTGTGGGAGCTAAAAATTTAAAAAACTGAACTAATTGGGATAAAGAATAGAATGATAATTAGCAGAAACTGGGAAGGGTAGTGGAGACAGGGGGTTGGGGGAAAGGGGGAATGATTGATGGGTACAAAAATATAGTTAGGTAGCATGAAAAAGATCCAGTATTTGATAGCATATCGGGGTTACTATGGTCAGCAACAATGTATTCTGTATTTTAAAATAACTAAAAGAGAGAAACTGGGATGTCCCTAACACAAAGAGATGATAAATGCTTGAGGTGATGGTTACCTTAACTACCCTGATGTGATTATTATACATTGCATACCTGTATCAAAACAGCACATGTATCTCATAAGTATATACATCTATTATGTACTCATAATACTTAACAATTAAAAATTAAGAATTAAATTAATTACATCGTAGATATACAACTTTTTGAGGGCTTGTTTTTAGATCCGAGGTAGAACCTTGCAAATTGATCTGCACATAGTAAAGGACCCAATAAATACTTGTTGAATTAATTAAACTTTTAAAAGGACCTGACTTAATTAAGCTTAGCACAGAAAATTACACACATTTCTTTCCAGGAAGGCTCAATCACCCCAAGTCATTTTCTCAAGGAGATCAATAATATTTGAAATGTTACTTTAGAAAATCACTTATTTGTCATCAAATCTAGATGCACCATTTATTACGTACAAGTCACTCTGTTGCTGAGAATGCAAAAAATAGTAGTTTAAGTCTAGTGCAGGGAGTCATGTGTGCAAATAACAATCACTTATTTTGTTGTATTTATTTTTTGACCAATGATAATCAGCCTTTTGTTTAGTGAATTCCTCTCTTTCTCCTCCTTCTATTTCTTCATTTTACTAAGTATTGCCCATTTTGGACAACTGGTTAGTTTTGAAGAGAGTTGCGAGAGGTATCAGAGAGGAAGGTGGGCTTGCGGTATAACAATTCAGACAGATTTCTCCAAGTGTTTCCTTATGCTCTTGCATATTTTAGGGTAGCAGGAAGGACCTCTGGGGTCTCTGGGAAGTCCACCATGTCACACACATGTGTGTTTTTCTAAATGTGCACACACAGGAGTGCTCAGATCTTCTTTTGTAGCTGGTACAGGACTGATTTATGTTTATTTTCTATGCTGCCACTCACACTGAAGGCAGCTTTTCTATATATTTTCTTTTTCAGTTCCACCTTCTGGGCCACTTCTTTGTAACACAAAGGCATCAGGGAGGCTCCCAGTGCCTGTCCACCCATGGGAATCTTGCTATTCTAACAGGAGATCACTGTTTGCCCCTTAAGGTTTGATGCTACTAGTGCAAGCTCTGCTCTGAACACGGTGCCTGGGATCTGCTCGATCTCTTACAAGTAGCCAATGCCCTGACCCAATATTCCTTGCAATTCACAACTCATCTTTACATATTTTAATTCAGGGTATGAGCTTTTGTTAATTTTACTGACAGTGTAGTGGCCTTTTCTGTTCTTGCCCTTGTTACTTTTGGATAGTTAAGAAGAGAAGAGTCAGAGACATTGGCTCAGCCTTCTTTTCCCAGAATTCTCTCAAAAGACTTAAAATCTAGTCTTAAAGGGAGCGAGAGAAAGAAGGAATCCTGAAAATTGTTGGTAACAGGAAATTAAAGTTTAAGATTTAAGAGGTGAAGGGCTTTTAGATGGCGACAAGTTCCAATTTCATCTCCATGCTATCAGAGGTAAATGGAGATGAAAAATATTGGAGATAAAGAAGTGAGGAAGCTGTAGAGCAGGGATTTTTACTCAATCATGTAGGTAAAAATTGAAGGATAATTGCAGTAATTGGGATTGGAGGAAAGATTGCAGATTATGTCAGCAAGTTTTCAGATAATGTGCAATAACTGAAAGCTGAGTATAGAAAGAGTAAAAATGCAAGCATTATAATGCTGTGTTTAAGAGAGAAGCTGCAGCCCATGGCAGCTTAAGAGATGAATCATTGTACAACAGATGTAAGGAGAAAGTGCAGGCTGAGGGTGGCAAGGTCTGCACGCATCAGCAAGAGTTGGCCAGAAATTGAGAGGATAACAGATTATTGAAGGTGTATCTCTTTGTTAGAAGAGATGGTTCCTGCTTTTACGTGAGTCACAAAAGCATCAGCAGAATCTGGACTCACACTTTTCTAGGTAGTTTTTATTATACACAGAAATTCTGCTAAAATCTGTTGGGGAATTTCTGATTTTGTTAAATTTTTCGGCTGCATTTTTGCTGCTTCTTACTTAAGTAATAACAGAGTAGGAAGAAAAATGCTATTGAAAAAATGGATTATGGCTGTTTCCTCCTCCTAAAGGAATTGCTTAGTTTATCTCTGGGGAAGATGGTTTTTTTGTTAATAAGAGCACAGGGTAGGTTTTGATATCATTTTTGCTTGAGAAATGCAGGGCTAAGGATGCAGTTTGGATGGAGTAGGTGGGAAGAAGACAGACACAAACTGTTTGACCATATAAAGTTAGAAGTATTTGGAGTTACTATGAGTAGATAAGAAGATAGCATTTAAAAGTCAAAATAGAGGGGAGGAGCTCCTTAAGAGCATGTCAGAAGGAAAAGACCTAGGGACACATCTAGACAATGATGAACATGTCTGTGGCAGAGAAGTGGTAACAAATATCTAGAAACAGTGATGACTTCTACTGACTTTGCAGTATTTCCTTTCTATTCAATACTTCTCTGTCTGTTACCATCAAGTTTCCACTGAATGTTTTTGATTTAAAATAGCTTTGTGTTTCTTATAATTTGGGGAATTAAAAAAAAAGATGTTGTATTGGTTATGACCAGATGCAGCTCTGTATGGCAAGAAGCTTGAAAGAAGGTGGCTTAAATATGATGGGAAGTCTCTTTGTGTCTCGCATGAAGAATTCTAGGGAAAAGCAGTCGATAGCAGGCATGGTGACTCCATGGTCAGTCATCAGGAACCCATGCCCCCTTCTAGATCTCCACTCTCCACCCTGATGGTGTTGCTGTCATCCTTGTGGCTCCCCGTGTAGTCACTCCCACAGAGCTTCTCATCTGCATTCCAGGGGATAAGACAGAGAAATGGAAGAACATCTCTCTTCTCTCCTAATGAGGCTTTCTGAAAGTTCCACAGAACTGCCATTTATGAAGAACTTTACACACATCTTATTGGCCAGTACTTAGAGATAAAGAAAATTGGGAAACAGACTTTCAGCTGACTGCAATTTATGAAGGTCAACATTAGGACTCTAGTATTCTGAGAGGTAAGGTAAGAATGTGAACTTGGAAGGTGACAATGTGCCTCTGCCTGAGAAAGATGAAATCCAGCATGGAGGCCAAGTGGAACTGTGGCTGTGTGAGCTGGGCAGGAGCAGGAAACCAAGCTGTGAAGTGCACTGACTGAGAAAATAACCCCACTCTAGCCCTAACCCCTCAGCCCACTCTCTAAGATGTGCAGGAATTCACTGGAGGAGACTGATACGCTTGCTATAGGATGCACAACAAGGTCTCAAGCCATTCTTCTTGAATATTCTATTTGATCTCAATAAGACTTACCCATACCCAGTGGACAGACATATGAATCATAGGCTAGGAAGTCCCCTTGCCCATTTCTTAGACTGTGACAGCTTAGATTTTACTTTACTCTCAGAACTCCTCTTTACAACTCACCCATCCAACCCCCAATTTATACTTCTGTATTCTGTCATCTGAAACATCTGTTTTGGTAAAATATATTTGATTATGTTCCTTTTAAAGTATTTATAACAAACATCGGCCGGGTGCGATGGCTCACGCCTGTAATCCCAGCACTTTGGGAGGCCGAGGTGGGTGGATCATGAGGTCAAGAGATTGAGACCATCCTGGTCAACATGGTGAAACCCCATCTCTACTAAAAATATAAAAAATTAGCTGGGCGTGGTGGCGCATGCCTGTAATCCCAGCTACTCAGGAGGCTGAGGCAGGAGAATTGCCTGAACCCAGGAGGCGGAGGTTGCAGTGAGCCGAGATTGCACGCCATTGCACTCCAGCCTGGGTAACAAGAGCAAATCTCCGTCTCAAAAAAACAAACAAACATCATTGCTTTTTTATTAAACAAATGTATGAATTCAGGATTATTGCCAACACCTTGGCCAGTTACATAAGTGTTGATCTGTGAATCCAAATTCTGATTCTCATTATACATACCCTATTAGCAGGCTGTGCTTGGGCTATAATGTGGAAATATGAAGGGAGCCTCAGGGTTTGTGTTAAGGTCTCTATACAGTTAAGATTGCAAAAGGAAGGACAAAAATGCATGCAAAAATTATCGTCTCAGGCTCCTAACGTGTACTTCCCGAAGACAAAAGAATAATACTCCGAGGAGGGAAAAAGTTAAGAAACAGATTTTCCAATTTGGGCAATGACAATAAAAAATGGTGTATGTGGTGGGTTGCCAGTACAATGTTGGTGCAAAAGTCCCTTAGGCCTACTTCCGCAAGACTTGTCTTACAGTCTTGACAAAATGGCCGGAAGACAGAGGGGGCCGTAGATTTTTAATTTTATTACAATCAGCTGTGTTTCAAATCTTCTGCAATAAAATGTGCCCACCAGATTTTTTTGACTGGCATAAAATGTAAATTAATGGTAATATAACATTTAAAATTAAATAAATTTATGGATATAATAGAAGTCATAGTTAAAGGTAAATTTTGCTCAACAAAATCAAATTATCAAAACTTTTGGTTTTGGGACTCCCTTTGTACTCTGAAATTCTACTAAAGACATCAAAAAAATTTTATATATTTTTATTTACAATAATAGAAATTAAAATGTTTTAAAAATTTATATTAATTTGTAGAAAATAATCCCATTACATACTAGCTTAAATAATATATTTTAAGGAAATAACTCTATTTTTCAAATAAAAGTTTAGTGAGAAGAGTAGCAGTGTTTTACATTTTTGCAAATCTCCTTAATATTGGATCAAACGGAGGATTGCTACATTAATATAACTACTTCTGCATTCATCTTTATGGTATTTACTTTGTTTGGAGTAAGTGAAGAAACTCCAGTCTTGCGTATATGTATGTAGTTTAAAATGGAGGAATATTTAATAGCTTTTAAAGATAGCTGTGAATAGTCTTCTTTGGAACTACCTCCAAAGTTGACATGTGGTAGTTTCTTCAACGTTAACTGTAATATAGAATCTAAAACTATCTCAATTAACTTCTCATGACATGAAAATCCACTGGTCCGTTGTGTAATGTGAATGTTGATTTTGTAATATGATGCATTGAACACTTGGAGAATATTGTTATGCTGAGTTATACAGATCTTCCAAATGTTAATGAATTTCATCACATAATATTAAAAAATTTCATTCATTAATATCACTACCAAATTCAGGCAACTCTTTAAGTATTGGAAAGCTGTCAAGCTAATGGAAGCTTTCACCTGAAGCTTAAATTGTGCTATTGGCAATAAATACTGTCAGTTGTTTTCCTTAAGTGACAGGCTTACTTTGTTCATTTTTGAGGACATGTCTGCCAAATATCCAAGTCTGCATAACCACATTTATCTAAGAGTTTTTCTTTTCAGTAAAAGTTGTTTCACAAAGTAGCAGCTCATAACTTAATTGCACCAGTGTTTTTTTTCTCACAACACTCATACTGAAGTATGCAGCAGAAGGGCCTTCGTTATACTTTCCATTTTGTCACACAGAATATTGAAAAGATAAGTACTCAAGGGCCCAGATTTAATAACACTAATACTTTTTGCTGTTTCATCAAGGACATTCTTTTTTTTTTTTTTTTTTTTTTTTGAGGCGGAGTTTTACTCTTCTTGCCTTGGCTGGAGTGCAATGACGCAATCTTGGCTCACTGAAACCTCTGCCTCCCTCCTGGGTTCAAGCGATTCTCGTGCCTCAGCTTCCTGAGTAGCTGGGATTACAGGCACACACCACGACGCCTGGATAGTTTTTTTGTGTTTTTAGTAGAGGCAGGGTTTCATCATGTTGGCCAGGCTGGTCTCACACTCCTGATCTCAGGTGATCTGCCTGCCTGCCTAGACTTCCTAAAGTGCTGGGATTATAGGCATGAGCCACTGCTCCTGGCCTCCTCAAGGACATTCTTAAGTGAAAGTGGATGTACTGGCAGTGAGGAAAATAACACAGAGATTAATATCAAACCACTATACAGTTTGGTACCACTGCGTTGATTCATCTTAAAATGTTGGCTGTTTAACATTTTGTACATTCAGTGTAAATCTCGACACAGTGAAACAGCAAATAATCTTATTATTAAAAATGGCTCTGAGTTTGCTGATCCCTTGAAATTGTCTTGGGTACTTTAAGGGGTCTGCAGACCACATTTTGATAACTGCTAAAGTGTTCAAAGGTACTAGTCCATATAACTAGATACCATTGGATTTTAGTGTTCAGTTCTTTTTTCAAACTCCTTGAAAGTTAATATAATGCAAATTAATTTTTGTGTTCTTAATTTCAATCAAGTAAATAGTTTACTGAGCAAAACTTATTTTGCTAATTATTTTGTTAAATAATAATGTCTACTAGTGACTGAAGTTGTTGAATATTATGTCTTCCCTGCTAATCCTGTTCCTTGGAGCAGTACAAAATAGACGATACTCTCTGAGTTCTGTCTTCAAAGAAGATGGGATAAAGAAAAAAATGTTGTTAATATATTATTTAAAATTATATCTGCATAAGTATCACATTTTCTTCAATGACTTGATCTCATATTGTTTTTAAAGTTTATTTCAATCATTCATTACATTGAGCCTCATTATTCAGTAAGACACATTATTTCCGTGCGGTGAGTGTACATTGCACATAGTAGGAACTGATTTTTTTTTTCTCGTTGTCTGTGTTCCCCTTTACTAGCCACAGAGCACAGTTTTATTGGAGTGTTCATGGAGCTGTCTTTCAGCTTCCTTCACCTTCCCTTCTCTCCTGGAAGCTTCGCTTGCCATTCATTCTTCTTTGAAGTTACCAGCTTCTTTCTGCCTCTGAGGTTTTTCTCTCTCGAGTGTGTTTGCAGAGTGTACCCCAATCACCCTCGTCCCTTCCTGCCCAAGTAAAAATAAGCCTACAGACCTTTATTTACTTTTTGATATTAACTGAAAGTCTGTGAAACATTAAGTAGTCAGTTCTCTTGCTGCGTCTTTCTTCTCCCATGTAGGAGCTGAGCTGTTTCTATTCCATGTGTTTTCTCACCTCCTTGGGGTGCCATCACTTTCTCCTTTGCATTGCTGGTCTGCACTTCCTTTCTCATTCGTTATAGATTCTCATGGTCTAGCTCTTGAAATTTTTATTTTTTAAATCACATATTTAATCATCATTCATATTTTTCCCCATCTGCTATGGACTGAATGTTGAACCCCACTCCCAAGTTCATATGTCGAAGCCCTGATCCCCAGGGTGATGGTATTCAGAGATGTAATCTTCGGGAGGTATTCAGGATTAGATAAGGTCATAAGGTTGGGGAACTCATGATGGGGTTAATGCCCTTATAGAAAGAAAGCCAGGAGAACTTGGTTTTCTTCACTCTTAGCCATCTGAGGATACGGAAAGAAGGTGGCTTCTGTAGCCTAGGGAGAGTGCCTTCTCTCAAAAGTAATCATGCCAGCAGGCCGATCTCAGACTTCCAGACTTCGGAAGTATGAGAAATAAGTACCTGTTTAATCCACCAAATCTATGATATTTTGTTATGGCAGCCAGGGCTGACTGAGACATCATCCATCGGGAAAATGCTCTTCCAGTCTGTCAGTTCGAGTGCCTACTTTTCCCTTGTCCACACTTGGTCGAGCTGCTGAGTAAATCTCACATTGCCAAATGACTGGTGATACAATCTACTTCTACTCATCTTCAGCACTATCTAGCGGCCCTTGTAATTAGAATGGGAGAAATTAGTGGCTATTTTGATCCTTTTCTACTCTTTTCAAACTTGTCTCTGTTCCCTGGTCCATTTTCAGAGCAGAGAACTGCTTCCTCTATGTTGTCAGAGGAACTGTAAATAAACATGTGTGGAGAGCCTGGACTGTTATCTTTAACTCAGTCACATTCTGATTGCAATGTTGGACAAACTATTTTCTCTGAGGCATTTTTTTTTTCTCAGCAAACTGGGGAGGTATCAGTGTCAATGTCATAGGAAATTCTGAGTATTAGATAAACTAATCACACTGATTGGGACATAAAATGTAATCAATAATTACTGATTGCTACGTTTGTTGATATTAAAAAACTGAAACCCTTTTAGGGGAATTCTCTGAAATTCTTGCCACTGCACCTTTAAATCTGTCTATATTTATGTTTTTTTAAACTTTCTCCTTTCATTATAGTGCAATAAAAGTCCTTCCTCAACTTAAACACTCATTCTGCAGCAGCGCTATGCCTCTATGAGGCACCCATATTAGTTTTGCCCACTACTCCTCTCTTCTTTATCTTCTTCCTCAACTGGAGCCTTCCCCTTAACCTTTAGACCTGTACAGAGTGGCTGATATTTTAACGTAAAGCTGTTTATTTCCAACACTGATTACTCTATCTTCTTCTTTTTCTTAGAACTACCAATCCTCCTTTATGTGGCTAATGGCTCATCACTAAAGATTCTGTTTAGATGTTACTTTCTCTAGAAATACTTCTGTGATTTCTGCAATCTGGCCAAGGTCCCTTTGGCCCTTGCTGTGGTCCCTTAGAAAATGGCTCCTTCCTATTAAAGCATGTATCATGCTGGGATTGCCTCATTGCCTGCTGATGTCTCCAGAAATATGGCAAACTCTTTCAGGGTAAGGAACCTGTATTTATCTCATTTACTATCATATCTTCAATACTGTGCACAGTGCTGGATATATACCAGGCATTCAATAACCATTTATTAGCTGCATAAAGAGAAACAGGTGAAGCTTGTGAAACACAACACTGGAAGCTGAAAATGTTGGGGATATTTAAAAATCATTATGCTGACTATTTGCTAACTTACTTTTTATCCTGGAGCTCTGTTAGCGTTTGTAAGATATAGTATAAAAGTTAGCAAAATAGAGACCTGGTGGTGGAGCAGCCTAATGCTAATCCTGTGTCAAATATAATTTGAGTAATTAAATGGTCAGTGCAATTTTATACTTGCTGCATTGCTTCTGCTTTTCTATCTGCAGTCAGATTTCATTTCTCCCAGTGTAATAATGGTGAAAGGATTCGTGCAAGGACTTTTCTTCTTATTTCCAAATAATCCGCAATAACATTTTTAATTTCCCCACATTCCAAATAGAATTAACCTTACTTATAAAGGGAATTTGGGCTGTTCTGAGCATGATGCAGAATATATTGATGATGCTAAAAAGGCTGGACCATTGAAAGAGGCAATAAGCCAAACTCTCCCACTCCTTTTGTTTTGTCATGGAAATGGGAAGAGCTTCTGACAGGGAGCGTCCTGAAGGTCACAGTGTACTACTTTGACTCATCAGATCTTATGAAAGCTGTGCTCTCTGAGTTAAATTATACTGCCAGACTCCTAGGGCACAGAGGATACCCTGTGACCAATAAAGTGTTTTAACATCTTTTCAGTAATGGTCTCTTGCTTCCTTTTTGAAATTACACCAGTCACAAAGAGCCACGATTACTATCATAAAAAAAAGTGGTGGGCTGATAGTTATATGTAGCCACAAACAAATAGCTGTCCTGGTTTTTATACGTAGGGCTAGACCTTAATTATTAAAACTTTCCATCATCTAAATCTTAGCAACCTCAAAGTTAAGGAACGTTTCTCTTCCTGGGAAGAAGTATTGACAAAGCCATTAGAGGGGAAAAAAGAGAAATGCTATAGCTTGGTCAGGAGCCATGAAAGGCTCTCTTGCTCAAGTGAGTCTGGGGTACATGGGCAGATCATGCAGGATTGTTGCATAGGTACATACATGGCAATGTGGTTTGCTGCCTCCATCCCCCTATTGCTTGTATCTGGCATTTCTCCCCATGTTTTCCCTCCCCACCCTCCCCACCCCATGCTGTCCCTCCCCTAGCCCCCATCCCCAACAGACCCCAGTGTGTGATGCTCCCCTCTCTGTGTCCATGTGTTCTCATTGTTCAACACCCGCCTATGAGTGAGAACATTGCAGTGTTTGATTTTCTGTTCTTGTGTCTGTTTGCTGAGAATGATGGTTTCCAGATTCATCCATGTCCTACAAAGGACAGGAACTCATCCATTTTATGGCTACATAGTATTCCATGGTGTATATGTGCCACATTTTCTTTGTCCAGTCTATCATTGATGGGCATTTGGGTTGGTTCCAGGTCTTTGCTATTGTAAACAGTGCCACAATGAACATATGCGTCTTTATAATAGAACAATTTATAATCCTTTGGGTATATGCACAGTAATGGGATTGCTGCATCAAATGGAATTTTTATTTTTGGATCCTTGAGGAATTGCCATACTGTATTCCACAATGGTTTAACTAATTTACACACCCACCAACAGTGTAAAGGTGTTCATATTTCTCCACATCCTCTCCAGTATCTGTCGTCTCCAGATTTTTTAATGTTCGCCATTCTAACTGGCATGAGATGGTATCTCAATGTGGTTTTGATTTGCATTTCTCTAATGACTAGTGATGAACATTTTCTCATATGTTTGTTGGCCTCATATATGTCTTCTTTTGAAAAGTGTCTGTTCATATCCTTCACCCAGTTTTGAATGGGTTTGTTTTTTTTTCTTGTAAATCTGTTTTAGTTCTTTATAGATTCTGGACATTAACCCTTTTTCAGATGGGTAGATTGCAAAAATTTTTTCCCATTCTGTTGGTTGCTGCTTCATTCTAATGGTTATTTCTCTTACTGCACAGAAGTTCTGAAGTTTAATTAGATTCCATTTGTCTACTTTGGCTTTTGTTGCCATTGCTTTTGGTGTTTTAGTTGGGAAGTCCTTGCCTATTCCTATGTCCTGATTGTTTTGCTTAGGTTTTCTTCTAGGGTTTTTATGGTGTTAGGTGTTGTGTTTAAATCTTTAATCCATATGGAATTAATTTTAGTGTAAGACGTCAGGAAGGGGTCCAATTTCTGCTTTGCGCACATGGCTAGCCAGTTTTCCCAGCACCATTTTTTAAACAGGGAATCCTTTCCCCATTGCTTGTTTTTGTCAGGTTTGTCAAAGAACAGATGGTTGTAGATTTGTAGTGTTGCTTCCGGGGCTTCTGTTCTGTTCCATTGTTCTGTATCTTGTTTTGGTACCAGTACAATGCTGTTTTGATTACTGTAGCCTTGTAGTATAGTTTGAAGTCAGGCTGTGTTACCTCTGGCTTTGTTCTTTTTGCTTAGGATGGTCTTGGCTATGCGGGCTCTCTTTTGGCTCCATATGAAGTTTAAAGTGTTTTTTTTTTTTTCCAGTTCTTTGAGCAAGGTCATTAATGGGGATAGCATTGATGGGGGATAGCATTGAATCTGTAAATTACTTTGGGCAGTATGGCCATTTTCATGACATTGATTCTTCCTATCTACCTCCTCCTGAGAATATTGGAGAAAAGAAAGAGACATATAATTCTCCTTATTGTGTTGTGTGTGGGAAATTTGTAGAATCACAACAGACAAAAAATGAAGAGGCTGGACTGATGATCATTTTCTTAGGGTCCTTCCTCACACTTCTCTGGCCTGACTTAATAATAAAATCACGGGAATATTATTTTTAATATTATCTGATTTGTGATAATGTATAAAAGAATGGCATGTTATAATGCTTCTCTAATACTTTTTCTGAATGTAATACTTTGGCTGACTAATCAATACAAGTTTTAGCCAAAGTTCTTAATTTGCAATCCACAGATTTGGATGTGATTGTAACCCTGTAGGTAGCATTGGTTTTTGTTTATGTGTATGGGTGTCCTTTCCTTGGGACATTTTATTAAATTGCCCCCAGAAATTCAAGATTTGGAAAATATTAACTATTATTTATATTTCTTCAAAAAATTTATATATTGCTATAGATAAAAATATAGCTGTAACTCTGTGAACTGTATATTATATAGATATAGTATATAGAGTATGAATTACAGATGTGTGCATGTGTATATTCATTTATGTGTGTGTACAGATATAAATACATTGGTACATATATGCTTACAATATCTAGACACATTCATGTAATATCTATCAACATATAAAATTGTTGATATTTAGAGATGATCAAGAGTTTTACTGAAAGAGATTCTGAATATATTGAATATTTTTCTTGTAGGAAACACAGACCAGAATAATTTTATACAGGGATCACTAGGATGAGAAATTGCTTGGGGAAAGAAAGAGAGATACAGAAATAACTTGCAGCAAAGTCAAAACACATGAAAGAAAGAATAAAATCAAGACCTTTTGTGTAATTTCAGCCATCTTATGCTTTCTATTTCTTTGACTTTTCTTCTTGGTTTGCTTTTACTAAAATGACTATCAATGAATGGCCATGCCAACATTAACAGTGAATGAACTAAACATCAATAATAAATTTCATTACTGTCTTCCCATCACTCACCAAGAACACATATTCATTTGGAACAAAATCTGGGCAAAACCAACTGAGATTTAATGTGATTTCTGAATTTAATGCCCCCACTACAAAAAATACATAGAGAAAATCCTGAGAATGTATTTATTCTCTGCTAGAAGAGGGCAGAGAAAAATTTACCATCTTTTTATCATGAAAACTTTACTGATGAGATCCACAAACAGTTTTGAAGGCCTAAAATATGACAATGGAGTGTGAATTTTTTGTACAGATGGCAATGTTGTGTTGAACATTCAGAGAATATATACTTTCAAAGGGTCTCTAAGCACAGTGTGTTCACAGTCAGTGATGCACTTCAGCCAGCAAGTGTTTAATTTCTAACTTAATAAAATTACCAAAATGTGGATCTTAAAATAGAGAGGTATTTAAGAAATGTCTCTTTGGGGAGTGATTGGTATCAACTGCACATAAGCACAATTGGATATTGCTATAGTACTTACTGTAAAAGAGCATCTGTTCCTGGGCCTATTAATCCTCTTGCTTATAAAAACCATCCACCCCTGAGTGCAAAGAGGAGAGTCGGGGTGGCAGAGCACACTGCTGGAATCCTCAGTTGGGGACGTTGAGAACATCCCTTAAAGTCACTTTAAGGCACTGAAGTCCAGCATGTGTTTGTTAATATTGTGTTTTCACTCTGTTAGGCCAAGTCCAGTTTATTCAATCTAATGTGGATAATGAACATGAAATCTTTAGGTGGCTATGGACATTTCCTAATGAACATAAGAATCTTATAAGGGAAAATGATGATAATGGATAGAGCAGTGTTCTTTGAATCACTAGATTAAATAAATTGGACATGACATAATAGCTTCTTGTTTTTGCCAGAGACTCACTCTGGCTCCTTAGAGAGAAATTCAGTCATTTCTGTTTCGGTCAATACTTTATCAGCTGTTAAACTATTTGATGAATAGCTCCAGTGAATATCCTGGGGCCTGGAATTTTTATGAATAGCTTAAGGTCCTTGTCTCTAGAACAGAATAATTCAGAATGTTTTGGCTAAGCATATTTTCCTTGCCAAATCTTATATCCAAAATTAACTGTAATCGACTGATGTGCCTAACTGGTATCTTTTGAGAGTTGCATTCATTTTCATTTTTATATTTCACTGGACTAATAACAATGAAAACACATTGGGGGTGAAAGACACCACCAGTTTCTACAAAGCTTAATCATTCTCTTTTAAGTAGATGATGCTTTTTAAAAATGAGAATATAATCTTCTGAATTTCAAATTAGTTTCCCATTTAAATAACAGTAAAAATAATAACTAGGTTCTTATACAGTACTTATTATCTGCTGAAGTTCCAAATGGTTTACGTATGCTAATTCATTTAATTTTCCACAAACACTCTACTCACAAACTCTGAGGTAGATAAAATTAATATCTCTTTTTTACAGATGAGGAAACAGATCCAGAGAGGTTTAGAAACGTATCTAAGATCACAGAGCTATCAGGTAGTGAAATTGCGATTTGAATTATAAAGTCTATGCTTTTTATCACTATGTTAGAACTTCCTCTTGAAACTTTATAATGCCAGTTAGGATTATTTAGTGCTGCTGATTAGCTACTTTGTAATCGAAAGGACAAGTTGAAAAATACTGTCATTACTAAGTAGAGGAATTAGCACTGAAATCCAGTGATATTTAACCCTGCTGATCATTTCCAATTAAAGATGTATAACGAACATGTCCTTATGCTTTTTTGAGGCTGCAAGGAACAGAGATAGGTTTGGTTACAGTTTGCAGTCAGGGTTTTGAGGTACAAAGAACAAGAGATGGACTGAAAAGCTACAAAGGTCCCACATGGAGAATGTAACGGTAATTCGGTAGTTATGCCAAAGTGGAACTTTGTTCAGCAGTTAGCATCACGCCGGTAATAACCTGGTTCTCTTGTGTTGCCTCCGGGAGGATGGGTCCGTCATTTTCTCCTCTTGAGCTTTGCTAGTCTATGCCTTTGTCTCTGTTTTAACTGCTTTTCCTTCTGCTGCTGCTGCTAGCTGACTCTGTCTTTATATGTTTCATATTCAACTCCCCGAGAGAGAGTATTTGTTTTAGTTGAATTGTCACCATCCAGTCTCAGGGCATTTCTTATGAACAGAATCCTGTGACAATCCCCTACAGATGGCTGCCTTAGGGTCCAACATGCACTCCTGCGTCAGACAGTGACAGCCAAGATTGACAACCTATGCCATAGAAATTCCTGGGGCCAGTTCCCTCAGAAGAGAGCCAAGGGCAGTTAGACATTCAACATATTATGACAAAACTGTACTTACATATATTTTCCCCCAAATTATGTAAAGCTAACCAGCCTGATAACTTTTCTCAATTAAGCTTGATATCAATTATAGTTAATAAAGTTCCTGTTTAAAATAAATGAAAGTTGTGTTTTCTAAACACATAATTAAGGTAAGATTATTAGCTAAGTATTAAATCTGAAGAAATATTCTACAGTATGTATGAATGTAAATCTACATAGC
Source organism: Saguinus oedipus (assembly GCA_031835075.1). Taxonomy (NCBI): domain Eukaryota; kingdom Metazoa; phylum Chordata; class Mammalia; order Primates; family Cebidae; genus Saguinus; species Saguinus oedipus. Next base: position 19,537,899 of record CM063190.1, read on the forward strand.
CAACTTCCTCATTTCCACACTTATTTTCTTACAAAGATTTAAGAACAGAGAGCAGATGTGACTCTCACTGAAGAACTAGGAGTTTAATATTTTGAAGTAAATTCTTTCACATAAGCCTTAAATTATTCAATTCTGTTGCTATTGGCTTCTTTTTATTTGGATGTTCAAAGAGAAGAATTACTCTGAAAGTCTAGGACAGTGCATGCCTTTCAAATTTTAAAGATTGCCGGCTCAAGTAATAAGATACAATAAACAGAAAGGATTCAGTCCCCGTGGATGGCTATATGTCCTCCTACGTGTGCTATTGCCTTGACCTAGTGATGGCACTTCCTGATGGATTATTCACCTAAGCTTCCCTCACTAGCAGGCGTCTAGTATCCCTCTGTATTCTTGTGACAGTTTAATATGGCAGACCTCGGCACCGATCCTCATGTAGTAAGGAAAATGATCAGCTGGGAAAAGAGGAGAAAGCTAAAATGGGAATATAAATGAGTGTGGTTAGCTGGAGTTTTCTCAGAAAACTGAGATATCCATGTCAGAATTTTTTTAAAAAATTTTCTTTCTTTTGTTAAAATTTGATATGTTTTGAAGTAACAGGTCTTCATTGATTTACTTCTTTCATGTTTACTCGATAGATGGAATCCAAGCTCCATATGCCACTTTTTTGTTATGAAGAATTTTATTTTATGTTTACCATTAAAAAATGTCTTCAGTACGTTTTACCTTACATGAATGCAAAACTGTATTGTGCATTTTTTCCCCCTGCTGATCTCTGGAAATGTGTTGTGAATTGTCTATTGTACTAAATTCTGGCTGAACTTTGGTTCTAAGTAGCTTACAGACAGCTCTGTGCTGCTCATTAGTAGAGATGTTTTTAAAGCCCGTAGTGGCAGGTAACGGAGAGGCTTGTGAAATATTTATAAGAAATAGAATAAACTGGATTAGGAGTTGGGGGTGCACCACTAAATTGCACCACAAGTTGAGCTGAGTCGCTTAACCCATTAACCCTCAATGTCTTCATTGGTAAAAGGGATAGATTCGCATTTGTCTTCAGAGGTGGTTGTGAGTTTCAAACATTAGTACCAGCTGTTTGGGACATGATGCCATTTCTAGGCCATTTGAAAATACTGTTTTTATTAGTTGAATATAATTCCCTAAGAAACTCTAATAGCTGAATAATGCATTATTGGGAGAGAAATAGTCCAGTAAAACAGCTAACAGAAATCATCTATCTTGAATTTACCCATGATACCTGGAATATCAGACTTTTATAGACAGAAAGGACTTATGTAACTGAGTATATGCAGACTTTTAGATGCGGTGGAGTTTACATGTAGTTTCCTGAGAGACCCCAGGGATGTTATGGAAAAAAGGGGGTTTGATGTTTTCCTTCTCCATTTTAAAAAACAGAATTCAACATTTTCCCTCATTTTTGTGTCTTCAAAAGATTTCAAATGAAGTATTTTGCCAAAAATATTTGAAGATCACTAATCATATTCAACATCCTCATTTATAGAATAAACTGATCTCCAAATCTGTCCCTAAATGATGCCAGTCTGTCATTTTAATTGCCAAAAGAACTATAGAATTTTTTAAAAAATGCTTAAGATCTTAGATTGGTGTTTTTCATCTTTGGCTGCAACATTGGAATCACCTTGAGATGTAAAAAAAATTCTCAGGGCCCAGGTGGCTTCCAGGCCAATTATATCAAGTCTCCACAGGTGATTCCAACTTGCAGCCAGGGCTGGAGACCAGTGGCTCGGCGGGAGGGAGAGGTGACTCCAACTTCAGTTGCTGGGGAAGTGCTTATGGAGAAAGTAGTGTCTGGGTAGGATTTGAAAGATGGGCTGAATTTTAATTAAAAAAAAAAGGAAGCATTTTAAGTGACATAATAATATTGGCTTCAGAGACTGAAGAGTAAGTTAAGGTAAAGAGACAGAATATGAAGTATGGAATGACATTATGAATCAGAAATAACTTTAAATTTCAAATTCTGGCCCTATCGTCTACTACCTGTAAAAAGGTGGCCAAGTTACTTAATCTCTAAATCTTTTTATTTTCAACTATAAAGTGAGCAATAAAAGCGCCTGAATTTTTTTAGACTGATAAGGTTTAATAAAGGCCAAATGAAAAAATTCATAGAAAGCACTTCCCTCAATGTCTGGTAGTAGAAAGTGCTCAATATGTGGTTAATATCATAGTCATTTTTACCAACTGAATATCATTGAAAGTTAAGGAGCACCACTGATGGAATTAAAGCATTTAGGGCCAGACTGTGGGAGCCTTGAATGCCGAGATAAGCAGAGTTTTCTTTTCTCTTTTTTCCCCTGTCACTGAGTCCTGTTTTTGAGCATAAGGCCGAAGCAACCAAAGTAATATGTTGAGATTTGTGCGATCACAGTGTGCAAGAATGATGGAAGAGAGCAGAAGTCGGAGGCTGGGAACCAGTGAGGGGAGGGGCACGGCAGCCTAGGAAAGCGACCCTGAGATGGAACAGTTGAAATCTATGAGGAAAATTTGTAGATGAGATATTGTTCAGGAAAATTCAAGCAGAAAACAGTAACTGGCAGTAGGGAAATCTGAATGAAAGAAAAAGTCAATGATTTTAAGACAGGGATAGTTTGGATGAAGAGATAAGGAGTTCATTAGAGACCTTTTAAGCCTGAGGTTGGGGCAGAACTATTACAGAGATGGGGAGCAGAGAGTGGAAATGTCATGTGAACATCAGGGGCAGGCAGGATGACAAGAGAGTTTGATGTCACTCTCAATCATAGACGCTGTGATTGATGGTGGGACAGTAAAATTCCACAGGAGGATTGGAAAGTCAGAGGAACATAAAATCCTTCAAATTTCACAGGGGGCTGAAAATGTAGCTTTTACAATCCCCCTTTTCATTCTCTCTTCCCCTTTCCTGTCATTTAATATCTTCTCTTAATTACTCTTTTTCAAAAACCTATTGTTTCAGGCCCTCTGGAGTGACACTCACAATTTCTAATTTTCTTGTACACAGCTGAGATTTTGCATATTCTATTCCTCGTGACTGAAATGTTCTTCCATTCTTCTTCTCTTGGGCTACTCTTCTAGGTCCTTCAGAACTGAGGTAATACTTTTCATCCTCTTTATAGCCTTCTCTAATTTCTCCATAGTGTTCTTTTTCTGTTAGCACTTTGTGTATATTTTTACAATAGCACAAGTTAAAGTGTGGTTTCATGTTTAGTTTGCCTCTCCAGCTAGATAGTACATGTTAATTGATTTATAATTACAGATGCTTGACAGACTGACTGAATAAATGAATGAGTATTTCTCTCATATCTATGTCAGTACTCATATTCTAAGTCTCTAGGGTGTCATCCGAAAATGTATGAAAGTGTTTTGCTTTCTGATAAAGACTGACAAATGTGCTGATATTTGACACATTAGACCCAGGAATGCTGAATATTCTGCAGTGTATGAGACACTGCTTCACAGTGAATAATTACTTCTTCCTAAATGTCAAAAAGTGGATCACTGGGAATGCTGATCAAAGAAGTGGTAAGTAGCTACTAACAAGTGAGGTAACTGAAGTGGGTGAAGTATTCAGTTAAACACATACTCGGTATATTCCTACTTGAGAGGCAGAAACAGGTGTGCAGTAGTTTTTAAGAACCCTGGGCAAGAGAGAAAAAGATCTGGGGTCTGGAGTGAAAAAAGGAGTTTTAAATGAGTTCCGCTCTTGATACTATTAATAAATGGCACCAATATGCTCTTTTTTACTCTAAAATGTAAATAGTGCAATTTTATTAAGTATTGAAAAAGATTGTTCTGCAGATCTCAAAATAATAGACTGCTTTTTTAAATTTTTAGCCCCTTGACAGTTGCAAGGAGAGGCAGTCAATGTAATTTTTAATATCCTCAGGTTAGCAAAAAGTCCTCAAGAAACGTTTTCTAATTAAAATTGTTTTGATTCCTTCTGAAATATAATTATTTAAGTTATTTGTGTTGCAACAAAATTGTATTGAATCAATGTCAGATAATCCCAAGAGCCAAAGCAAAATGAAAAAAAAAGTGTTGTTTCATGAATTGTCTTAATTTGGATAGAGTCATAGGGTTATTCCATAGAATTTCATTGTCTTCTCCGAGTTGTCTACCCAGTACCCACAAGACCTGCGTGTTTACTAAGTGGCTTTCTATGGGGCCATTTCCTATCCATTCATTATGCATCTTCCCAAGGTCAAGGCAAAGGTGTCCCCCACAGTGAAGTCACTTAGTAAAAGCACACTATGAGCAAACATAGCCTGTTTATAAGAAGTCTATAATTTGGCCTCTCGCAGAAAGGAGCTGCCTACTCAAGAGCATTACGGGAAGAGGGATATGCAGTCCAGTGATGCGTTCCTGTGTGCGTAGGATTTCTGAGGTGTGAGTGCAGATAAATGATCTCTCTCCAGACAGTGCTGAACTGTTGTTGCTGTGGGACTCCAGAACATTCACACAAAAATTCAGCGAGAAAAATAATTCATTGTGTAACCTTTTTCCAGGATCTGCTTCTAAAGCTTTCTCAAACAGATGATATCATTCAGCTGGTCCCCAGAAGGTGACTTTTTAAATCTGATACAAAGATGATAAAGATACAGACGCTGTTCTCACTTCTAGAATGGTTAACATAACAATGCATTATGTCTATATCTCAGCCCTAGGCCTGTCTTCCAAACACATACTAGAAATTAAGTCCCTTAAAAATGTCCGCTTATCATTTGTTTTGTAAATCTAGTGGATAATGATATTTCTGATCCCAATGTAATGTTTAAGAAATATTTGTTGAACAGATTCTGGAGTATAGTATTTTTAAAAATTTATTTAAGTTCTAAGATACATGTGCGGAATGTGCAGGCAGGTTTGTTACATAGGTATACGTGTGCCATGGTGGTTTGCTGCAGCTATTGACCCATCCTCTAGGCTTCCTCCTCTCACCCCCCCATTCCCCAACAGGCCTCAGTGTGTGTTGTTCCCCTCCCTGTGTCCATGTGTTCTCATTGTTCAACTCCCAATTATGAGTGAGAACATGAAGTATTTCATTTTGTGCTCTTGTGTTAATTTGCTGAGGATGATGGCTTCCAGCTCCATCCTTGTCCTTGGAAAGGGCATAATCTCATTCCTTTTTATGGCTGCATAGTATTCCATAGTGTATATGTACCACATTTTCTTTATCCAGTCTATTACCGATGGGAATTTGGGTTGGTTCTAAATAGCACTATTTGCTATTGTAAATAGTGCTGCAATAAGCATATGTGTACATGTGTCTTTATAGTAGAATGATTTGTATTCCTTTGAGTATATATACAGTAATGAGATTTCTGGGTTAAATGGTATTTCTGGTTCTAGATTCTTGAGGAATTGCCACACTGTCTTCCACAATGGTTAAACTACATTCCCACCAACGATGTAAAAGCATTTCTACTTCTGCACAGCCTTGCCAGCATCTATTGTTTCTTGAATTTTTAATAATCACCATTCTGACTGGTGAGTTGGTATCTCATTGTGGTTTTGATTTGCATTTCTCTAATAATCAGTAATGTTGAGGTTTTTTTCATGTTTGTTGGCTGCATAAATGTCTTCTTTTGAGAAGTGTCTGTTCATATCCTTTGCCCACTTTTTTATGGGGTTGTTTTATTTTTGTAAATTTGTGTAAGTTCCTTGTAGATTCTGGATATAGTGTTTTTTAAAGTTTTCTACAGCCAATGAAAAAAGTATTTACCAGGACAGTGTCATATGAAAAAAGAAACCACAAGGTGGCACCAGAGTACCTAAAGTTACTGCATGTCTGTTTTATTCTAAGACAATGATAAGGTAATGTTCTTTTAAAGGATATTTTTAGATTTTCATGTAAATGACTTAAAAACAGGATTAAAATTTTAAATTTCAAGTATTTTCTGGGTCTGGGTACTATTTTGCTGTAAAATGTCAGAGCACATTGGGTAAGCATTTGAAACAACGAAACTGAGGAACAAGTCAGAAATGGAGGGCGATGGGGGGATGTGTGATCACAGCGTCCCAGGGCTGGTGAAAATGACTGCTTTGCTCTAAGGAGCACAACATCCATGTGTCTGTCTATGAACATGTGTATATGTATGTATATATACATCCCTTTTTGTGTATATTGATTTTATAAATACATTTTACACATATTATGTATAATGTGTGTCATGTATAAAACATACAGTATTATCTATAATATGTGTCATGTGTAATGTTATCTATATATCATATAACACACACACATGCACACCCACAAAGCAGTAGACCATTTTCTTCAAAGGAAGCTTGCGGGGTTATTTTGTGTCTCCACGCCTTTCCTGGAATTGCTCCCTGTCTCACATTCATGATCAGAGGCCACTCAAAAATCCCTTCCTTAGTAAAGCACTTCCTGACGCCTTCCCAAGTAAAACCTGTTACTTGCTCTATAGCTTGTGCCCCATTGTTTCCTTATACAGTTTTATATCAGCATCTATACATTTTCAGTGGACATATTTTTTTCTAACCTGCCATATTTTATTTAATTGTAAGTCCTTTGAGGAAATAACTGTATCTTGTTTGGTTTTACTTCTGAGAGCCTGGCACATAATAGGAAGCTAAGAAATCCTTCATGAATGAATGTTGGGCATTCCATACTGACAGAGCACAATGAAGAAAAGCCACACAGAACACAGGATGTACTTCAAATTATGGTCTCAAAGTGAACATTTTCTAGCTAATATTGTTATCAATCACATTTAATCAATAACAGTAAGTATAAATTCATCATTAGCTTGATAATATCACTGATGTGAATATTATCATGAAACTTACAATTCTTCCCATTTCTTGGGGTGTGGAGCAAAATAAACTAATTTTAATAGAGATGAAGATTAGAGAGCTAAACATTATCTTAACCATTTGCATATTAATATTAAATTGTACTTACAAAACTCTTCCACCTCCTCACTAACTATATCTATAAGCTGAATCAAATAAAACTAGACTTAACACTGATCTTTCCATATGCTGGTTGGCACTTCCTCATCAGCTAGAAGTTTAGGTTTCAAGTTTTTTAAACCCCCTATTTACAAACCTTCTGCTTATTTCTAAATAATGCTGCAATCCTGAAATCTGAGCCAACAAGATTTACTTTTCAAGAACCACATGCTCAGCTAAATAAGGATACAGTATCTTGGAGTTATGTGGATTAATGAATACTTTTGTGAGTAGGTTAGTTTCTTTGAAGAAAAAATAAGATAAGTAAATTTGTATTATATAAATTTGAAATAACATTTTCAATGGCAATATTGTAACAAACAGTATTTAAATTTCCATTATAAAGCTGGAAAATGGAATTGACTGAGATCTCATTTCTGCTAAGTATCAATATGCTAAAATAACCCATACACACACTCAAACATGCACACACTTTCTGTCTTCACTAATTAAGATCTTAAATGAGTTGAGAAAGGCAAGTAATGATAATCAGTCTGACCAAACACAGAGTCTCCCATGATGTTCACTGGACAAACTGAGAGGCAGCATAGAATCTGGGCACCACAGCTCTAACAGTCAGTTTCATAGACTTTTTAAATGTTTTCTCAGACTTAAAAAAAAATGAGGTATTTGGCCAGGCGTGGTGGCTCACACCTGTAATCCCAGCACTTTGGGAGGTTGAGGCAGGTGGATCACAAGGTGAAGAGATCGAGACCATCCTGGCCAACATGGTGAAACCCCATCTCTACTAAAAATACAAAAATTAGCTGGGTGTGGTGGCACTTGCCTGTAGTCCCAGCTACTCAGGAGGCTGAGGCAATAGAATTGCTTGGACCTGGGAGGCAAAGGTTGCGGTGAGCAGAGATCGTGCCACTGCACTCCAGCCTGTGCCCGGTGACAAAATGAGACTCTCAAAAAAAAAAAAAAAAAAAAAAAGAAAGAAAGAAAAAATAGAGCTATTTAACCTTGAAAACCTAGCAGAGATATAAGCATTTTCTATGTCTTCAAAGATGATCCTTGTTCTTCCCAGCACTATGAGAAAAATTGTTTCTGCTTCAGAATCGATGTGGATTTTGTAGAAAAACATTTAAAATATATAGATAGTAGAATCTTACATCCATGCATATAAACCATTGCTCTAAACATGGACAACACTAAGTGTCACACATTTCACATCAATTTCAATTTATTCTTTGCAGAAACAATTCCATGCATACTCTCTGCTCCCTGTTTCCTCTCCCATCCAGGAGCACACATACTATTTCGGTTATCTCTTTTATTTCTTCCATACTTTGGGTACTCTTTTAGAATCCAGTTTTCTATGCATGAGTCACGATCACTTTGATGAATCATTTTCACAAACCTTTAACAATACAAATTTGTTTGTTTTATTAACACAGTGTTTCAGATACCTTACTTCCATAACAAAGGACAAATGAGTGATTTGTAAAAGCTCCCTCTCTTTCATCACACTACTTTTTGTTCTGTCTGCCTATACCTTCGGCTGGTTCTCTGATTAATACAATGTTAGGCACCCAGTGGCCACTTATTGAAATTTTGATTAATACATAATGCACCATTTGCCCAGTTGTTGAATTAAAGATTTTGCAGTGAGTGCCATTGTCAAATGGATGTTTTGACTTCCTAGTTTGTTTACAGAAATCTCAAAATAGGGGTTATTTTATATATTCTTTTCATGTTTATTCAGTGCCTCGCAGAATTTTCTTACCCTTAGAATTTATCATAATGCCGTCTTTACAATTTGTAATTGTGTTTGAATGGTGGTTCTATCATTTATTAGATGTATTAATCATTTTGTTTCAGTCTGGGTTCCCTTTGTAAAATGCAGGGAAGAGTAACCAGCTAATAGGTTTCTCTTGAAGATTAAATGAAATTATATGATAAAGACTGTTAACAAACTTTATCCGGTCTTTTTTTTTTTTTTTTTTTTTGCTTGTTATTAACCCAGTTCTAAAATTTAGTGGAATAAAATGAAAACCATTTTATTATGCTCATAGATTCTGTGGTTTTGGAACCAGGGATGTCTCGTACCTCAGCCCAGAAGGCTCAAATAGCCAGGGATGCATCAAATGCTGGTGGGGTAATCATGTCCAGAGTTCCTTATGTACACTCCTAATTGGTAATGACTTGAAGAACAGGCTCCTCTGTGGTGTCCCCTGGAGATTCTACATGTGTTCTCTCCACATGGTGGTGCTTCTCGCAACACAGTGACTGGGTTTCAAGAGGGAGTGTCTTCAGAGGAGCTGTGTGGAAAGCAAGCAGTCTAAAAAATGAGGTGGAAGGTGTGTGGCTTTCCTGACCTAGCCTCAGATGTCACAGGAAGCCACTTTCCCCATGTTCTTTTAGTTACAAACTGCTCACTACATCCAGCCTAGATGCCAAGGAAAGGGGAACTAGACTCCATTGAAGAATGGGCAAGGTCACATTGCAGAAGGATCTGTGGGTGGAAGATATTTTTGTGGTCATCTTTGTAAAATGCAATCTGTCTAAATTGTGCTTGGCATATCCTAAGTGACCAAAACCATTTTGCTATTATTGTAAAGGGTGTTCCATAATTATAGTGTATACTTATGGACACTTGTGCATTTGTAGGCTGAGCAGTGGGCTCTGAATTAGTAAGTCTGAATTCAGCACCAGGGACAGTGACTTACATAACTGGCTCTCAATCATTGTTAGTTGAATGAACATGAGTGTTCTGGTGACTGAACTAGTTCTATCTCGTGATCACACTATTGGGTTATTAACCTTCAGTGCAACCTGACACCTTTTCCTGGCATGAGCTAGAAAGGTTTGTCCACTGAGATTACTAGAACCTATAGATTCATGATTCTTATATGGTGAGACAACAGTGCCCAGTTCTAGGCAATGTGTCCTCCCTACCTATGGGAACATTGTGAAGATGCTTCAGCCCTTTGAGGTTAGGAGGGACAGAACGTTTTTTCATTTGGGCAATTTTTGATGTACATATGTTGTAACTTTATCTTAGTTTTCCTTCCTATTTCCTCATCTTAACTTGCCTTCCCCTACAACTCAGTCCTTGCTTTTGTTCTATTTGCTACTTAAACTTCCTGTGTTAGTAATCTTATCAAGTAACATGACCTTAAACACCTGTCTGTATGCATCTACCTGTCTATCATTCTACCAATCAATTGATTTATCAAAAGCTGTCACATACACATAATTTCTAGTCCAGGTTGTCTACTCTACATCTTCACTTGCCTATCAGCAATCTTAAATTTCACATTTCCAGAAATAGATTTTCTGACTTCTTGCTGCCCTCAGAAACCCATCAACCTGCATCCAGAGACCTCCTTCCCCTTCTCTCTTTATATTTTCAATTGTTCTGGTTGAAAATTATCTCATTATTTCTGTCTTCTCTTTTTCTCCTACTGTCTGATTCAATATGCATGGCAATTCTCTTGGCTCTGCCTTTAAAATACATTGTTACCTATCTCACATTCCACGGCTGCAGCTCTGTCTGGTCCATTCCATTATCACATCTGTCCTGCATTCTATTCTCATAGCTTCTTCATTGGTCTCAGCACTTCTGCCTTTTCTTCCTGCATTCTATTTTCAATGAAGTGGTCAGAATGATTTTAAAAAAATATAAACCAGTTCGTGTTACTTCTTTATTTAAAACCCTCCTATCTTACTCACTGTCTTTTTCTATCTAACTCAGACCTCAAGTCAAAGTTCTTACAATGGCCTTAAGTGACCAACAAATGCACACCTCCTCTTCTACCACACACGTCCCCATATGACCTTCTTCTTGGTTCTCTCCCTCATTCTTCACCGAGTCTACACTGACCTTTTACCAAGGATGGTCCTGCTTCGGGGCTAGTGCATTTGCTCTTCCCTCACCCTGGATTTCTCTTCTTCTAGGCAGTCCCAAGACTGGCTCTCTCATCTTCAGGCCATTGTACAAATGCCATCTTTTCAGTAAGTCCATCCTCATCATTCTACTTAAATCACAACTACTCTAAGATTCTCCATCATTCCTCCCTGCTTTATTTTTCCTACAGCACCTTTTCACCTTTTACTTATTTTGTTTTTTGTTCATTCCCTTACCAGAAAGCAAATTTGATTTTCATCTTTTTTATTTAACTTAATGTCTCCCAGATCCTGGCACAATGCCTTTCTCAGGCACTCAGGAAATATGGGTCAAATCAATGAGTAAATTACTAACATCCAAAATATTATTATCTATTTATATTCAAATGAAATAAACTTTTTCATCTTTAAGATATTCATCAAAAATAATATCCATCAAAAGCAATATGTATTTTTTTCCACAAGCTAGATTCTTTTAGTATTCTAAGCTTTTTTTTCATGTTATTTTGCTTTCCTAAGAGCCTTGACAGACTTATTGGTTCTTTATGAAATGTTTTGTGCTCATTGACACAACTTTTCTAGTAAAATAACTTATAAACTAGGAGTCATTTAAAATTCCAGGAGAACCTGGCTCAATTTACATCTTCATTTTAAATATATTATTATTAAAAATGAAAATGCTTTTCATAATTTGAGGATATTGTTATGTATTTTTAAAATATGATTTTGTAAGTTATTTTTTAACACAGGAAAGTAGGGATTTCAATTGTAAGACAAATTGAGACCAAGGGTAGCCAATACTATCAAATTATAAATGTTCTGATTTTATAAATATGTTTAATATAAAAATATGTGGCCAAGTGTAGATTGATTCTTCATGCTTAAAAATAAGATCAACAATATAATTTAGCGATCTTCTAAACCTAGGGTAGTAACAATTGTGAATTATATGCATCATGAAATTTAGATGGATAATCTGGCTATGTGATCAGCTTTTTAAAAACTTTGTATATAGAGAACTGTGTAAATACTGCTATATACTGAACTTCCCAGCAAATGAGCTGCTTTACCTCTGTGGATTTCTCTTAACAGCCAGAATAAACATTATATATAAAAAACAAAATAAAACATTCATTTTATTTCAAAGGTGAACTGCTTTGCTATATTTAAGGGACATATATTTGATCCTGTCACTTTTACTTTACTTTTAATTCAGTTATCAGTTTTGATGCATTATTCTAATATGTTAAATTTAAATTGTAGTTGTAAATAAGACATGATTGGTTAAAAATTAGGAATATTGAGAATTGAGTAAGCATTTATGAATTGGTTTATTTATAATTACAAATCTTGCATCAGAGAATACCATATGCATGTCTATTTCTACAATATAGTTAATTTTCTGTGATGTCAGAAAAGTTTCCTAGTGATATACTTAATAAGGTGAATATAAGAAAAATTTCTAATTCCGAAGGGATTATGCCCTGTTAGAGTATTCTTTAGGCAAATCATGGGCTTTATAGCAGTGTGTTAGTCAGGGTTTTACAGACAGATAAAACCAATAGGATAAATGGGTGGATGGATAGATAGATGAATAGACGGACAGATGATAGACAGCTAGATAAGAGGGGAATTGATTAGAAAAATTTGCTTTTTCAATTCTGGAGGCTGAGACATCTCACAGAAAGCTGTCTATGAGCTAGAGAACCAGAGAAGCCAATGTGTGGCTCAGTCCAAGTCTGAAGGCCTCAGAACTAGGCAAGATAATGGTGTAACTCTCAGTCTGAGGCTGAAGACCTGATAATCCAGGGAATGCTGGTACAAGCAAAACCTGGAGAACCTGGAGTTCTGCTGTGCAAAGCCAGGAGAAGGATATTCCAGCTCCAGGAGAGAGAGAGAGAGAGAGAGAGAGAGAGAGAGAGAGAGAGAGAGAGAGAGAGAGAGAGAGAGAACAAATTTGCCTTTCCTTTGCCTTTTTGTTCCATGGAGGGCCTCAGCTGATTGGTTGGTGTCCACCACATTGAGGGCAAATGTTCATGACTTAGTTCACTGATTTAAATGCCAATCTCTTCTGGAAACAACCTCACAGACAAACCAGAAATAATGCTTTAACCAGCTATCTGAGTATTCATTAATCAAGCTGACCCAGAAAATTAACCACCACAAGCAGAATAACTAATGTAGTTGGACTACAGACTACGTAAACGTGTGGAGGACTGATGGGGGTGAATCGTAAATGAATCACTAGGAGTTTCAGTGAGCGGGGAACTCTGCAATCCCCTAGAAGATGACTGCTAATAAGCAGAGACAAAGCCAGTCTTGATGGGCTGTATTTCCCAACAAAAGCTTGGTCTTTTTAGGAAAGCAGTGGTCCTGAGTTCAAAGAGAACTGGCTGGCATATGAGTTCATTCAAGGCTAATTGCTAGTGTCTGGGACAAGAAGAAAAAGTAAACGAAGATTTAACCACTTATTTTACTAAAAATATTTTTAAATCTTGATTGAAAAGCAACATTGTCTTGGGAGTTGCACAAAAGGGGATGAAAAGTATTGGCCCATTTTACCAGAGACCACTGTACAGCTTTAGCATCCAAGAGCCCAAATGGAGATTTGCTGCTTCATGAGAAAGAATAAAGCATCATCACAGAGCTTCTCTTTGAGTTTAACCTTCAGAATTCTCAAAGTATTTTGAATAAGAGGCCCTTGCAATTATTTCAGATCCTATGATGTGTTATCGAGAGCATGAAACTTTGAGCTAATATTGTTTATATGACTTTGTTCCTGTGGTGGTTAATTTTGTTAACTTGACTGTGCTGAGGAATACCCAGACAGCTGGTAAAACATTAGTTCTGAGTGTGCCTGTGAAGGTGTTTTCAGAAGAGATTAGCATATGAATTGTCATGCTGAGTAAAAAGTCTACCCACACCAATGTGGGTAGGCATCCTCCCATCTTTTGAGGGCTGGGTAGAATAAATAGGCAGAGAAAGGGCAAACTTTGGCTTTCTCTGCTTGTTCCGGGCTGTCTACCTCCTCCTGCCTTTTGAGCATTGGAGTTCCTGGCTCTTAGGCATTTAAGCTTCCACTGGCACTGTACCACCAGCTTTCCTGGGTCTCTAGCTTGCAGTTAATTGATGGTGGCACATTCCAGCTTCCATAATCAGGTGAGCCAATGCCTCATAATAAATCTCTTTGTATATATTTATACATATTATATTGAATCTGTTTTTCTGGAGAATCCTGACTGATACAAACCCCACAAACTGGCGAGGTCTAGGGAGAATTATATTGCACTAAAATCATAATAACAATTTCTGTTTTATAGGACTACACGCAAGAACTAAATCTACCTGTGTCTGGTGTATAATAGTTACTTAATAAAAGTTTATTGAATGGGTGAGTATTTAGAAACAATAGAATACTACCAGAGGACTAAAGAACAAATCAACCTTCTTTGGAACGTAGGATTTATATTCTAAGGACTGAGTGTGAAATCCATCAATGAGGCTATAGTTCTGTGATCTTGATAAATCATCTCTCTTCTTCATGCTCACTTTTCCTCATGGAAATATGAAACGGAGACCTGGTTAGGATCAGATTAGATCATCATTATGCCATAGTGTCATGGAACAGGAAAAATGCTGCAGGGTGCCACGGTGAGATCCTTTCTCTTTCGTGTTCTCTTTTTAGGTCCCAAATGTTCATTTTCATAAGTTCAGGTGCTCTGACTTTGTATTTCTCTTTCCTTCAAATCCAGCATTAATATATGTACATTAATATGTTCATATTTATTCAAATTTAACAGGAATATACATTCCACCATTTTTATGCTCTCTTTTTTAACAGCTTTATTGAAATGCAATTTATGTGCCATAAAATTCACATTGTAAGACTACAATTCAGTGATTTTAGTAAATTTATAATGTTATGCAAACTTCATTACAATCCAATTTTAAAACTTTTCTATTTTTCCCAAAAGTTCCCTTGTGCCTGTTTACAGTTAATCCCCTTTTCCGCTCAGTGATATACAGTTAAGCACATGTATTACATCTTTCACAGGTAATTACATTTATCCTCCATTTTAAAAAGCTACAGATATTAAATAAGAGATATCAAAAGAATAAATTATTATTAACCAAGCAGGCTGAAATCAAGTAGCACAAGTGACTACTTAAAAAAATTTCCACAGCACTGCAGCTGTAAGTGTCTAATGTCTGATTTTTCTGATAATATCTAATGGGTGTCTTCAGCTCTCTGTCAGATAGTGCCACTGGTGCTATGGAGGAAGTGATCTGCTCAGTAACAATTCTGGTGTGGATTTCCAAGAATGTTTCTCATCTGCATAGAATGGCAAAAAGCACATTTAATTTACGCGGCCTTTAGCATTTTCCCAACTATGTGATGTTGAATCAGTCATTGAGGTCACTGAACTTGTTTCTCATCTGTGAAGTTGGAGTAACATTGATTTTTCTTTTGTCGCTTCATAGGGTTGTTATAACAGTAAATAAAATGTCTATGAAAATATCTCATAAGCAATTCTACACATAGGTTAGTTTTCCCCCTCTCATTATTAATAAGGACCAACTGTGTTTACAGTGAACTCATTTACAAAGATCTAAAATTGAGTTGATGAATAAACGAGGTAAAGTATTTTTCCTCTTTGTGTTTATAGACTCTGAGGTTCATTAGATACATGGGTTGAAAGTAATTAACATTCATCAGAATTACATTTTTGTGTCACTTGAATGACTAAAATCTTAATATTAGTAATGCATGTTCAGAATTTATTGAAATTTTAATATAGTTCCATCTTTAAGTTCTGGAAATCGAATGTTTGACTTTTCTTGATGAAATTTGCCAAGAACTTTCATCTTTCCACTTGAGCAAGAATTTTAAGTTGCTAGTGGCACTCGGTGGGTAGCCTCCCACACAATGTGACTGCAGTTTCACTCTGTCAAGGTTAAAAGCTCAATAGTGTCTTGTCATGTAGGGCAGAAGCAAGCTATTAGAATTGTCTTCAAGTGGAAGGAAATGGACTGAGGAATTTATGAAATTCTCCAAATTCCACTTCTCAAACATCTTTTCTGTAAGATTCCTCTGCTTTTGAATGAAACCCATTGTTGCTAAAGCCATACAAGCCTTGTATTGCAGAGGTTTCTTTATCTTGTGCTTGACAGAGAAAAGACTCATTCTTTGCAGGCATACATTGCACAGCTTGACAGTGTTGAACGTTATAAATTTTAAGGTCTGTTTAAGTATTAGTTCTTATTAGGTTGCTGTATTTAAAGGGTCAGTGTCTTGGTATTCTTCGCAAAGAATATGCATATTCGAAAGAGCTTGATTTAAAAGTACATGGAGACATCAACAAGAATATTTCAAATACTGTTTTATCACAATCATTATCTCAGTCATTCTTTCGTTAAAACTAAATTATAGTTGAATAATGGATAATAAATAATTATCCCTCTTGTTTTTCCATTGCTTTGATAAGAGAAACGTCCATATCTTTTTTCAGGTTTTTAAAAAATTCTCCTGGTAAATTTTTTTTGCACGTTTTCATCTTAACTTTGGATTGATTTTTAAAATATTAATTTAAAGTTAAAATATAAATCATTTTCCATCACATTGAAAAAATCAGACATGCATACCATGGCTTACACAGCCTACATGATGCATCACTGGCCTCCCCTGGCCTATTTTTCTGACCTTTACTTGAGCCATTTTTCTGTACAGTTGAACTCTAACCTTAACTTTTTTTTTCCTTGCCCTTCCTACTGGAAAATCCTTAGCAGCCCTAGCACTACCAGTCTCCTCTTGCTGGAATGTTCATTGCTCTAATCATGCCATAGCTACTGTTGCAGTTCCGTTTCCCAGGAAACAGAGTCAGAGGTGAAAATTAAGATGCAGGGAGTTTATCAGGGAGTGCTGTCAGGGTCAATGTTTTGCAAGACCGGAAAGCAACATTAGGCACAGAGAGAAGTTGGGCTGCAACACAACCTCAGTAAAGTCCTCAGGTGGCCGCATCGGGAAATTGAGACCCCTTAGAGTTGTCTGGAGTTGGATCAAGGAGGTCAGGACTTTCTTCCGCATCATTAATTGCTATGGAATGCAAGATGCTCATGGAAGGAATGCAACTGGGGAAGAAAACTCTTTCCAGTAAAGAACACTTCCAGAGGGGCCTAATGACTGACAGCTCTTAGTCAGCAGCTCTTCCAGCAGTGAGCAGAATATCCATTCTGAGTGGATCTTCATAGGGTCCAGTCCGGCTGCCTTTTACTGCCTTTTTCAGACTTCAGCCTAAATGTCATCTATTCAGAAGGGCTTTTCTTTTTCACTGTGGAAGATCCCCAGTGAGTTAAACCCTGCCTGCCCCTCTCTGAGTGCGAGTGTTCTCATCAATAGAACATACCAAAGGTCATGAGCTACCACTCCCATGATTGTGTTATACCGTATAAGACTTTGCCTTAGCTGGCCAGGCACGGTGGCTCAGGCCTGTAATCCCAGCACTGTGGGAGGCTGAAGTGGGTGGATAATTTGAGGCTAAAGAAACCAGCCTCGTCAATATGGTGAAACTCTACCTCCACTAAAAATACAAAAAATTAGCTGGGCATGGTGATGGGCACCCGTAGTCCCAGCTACTTGGGAGGTGGAGGCAGGAGAATTGCTTGAACTTGGGAGGTGGAAGTTGCAATGAGCCGAGACCATGCCACTGCAATCCAGCCTAGGTGAAAGAGTGAGACCAAACACACACACACACACACACACACACACACACACACACACATACACACACCAAAAAAACAAAACAAAACAAGAACAAAAAACTGCCTTAGCTGACTGGAATCACAGAGACTCTTGCTGGCCTGGAAGAAACAAACAGCAATGATGTGAACTGCCTATGAAGCCATGTGCACAGAACTGCAGGCTATCTCCAGGACTTGAAGGCTGCTTCCAGTTGATAGCAGTGAGAAGCTGGGCTTCTCAGCCATATCATCATAAGGAAATGAGTTCTACCAATGAATGGTCCAGTGAGTTTGGAGAGGGGCCCTGAACTCCAGAAAGAATGAAAATCAAAACAGCAATGAGATATTACCTCATATCTGCTAGGATGACTATTATCCAAAAGTTGAAAGATAATACATGTTGGTGAAGATGTGGAGAAAGGTAGCCCTTATACATTGTTCTGGGGAATGTAAATTGAGACAGTTGCTATGGAAAACATTATGGAGGTTTCTAAAAAAATTTAAACTAGAATTACCATATGACCCAGCAATTCATTTTCTAGGAGAATACCCAAAGGAAATAACGTCAACCCCTTGTAAAATAAGACCTGCATTGTCATGTTAATTACAGCATTACTCACAATAGTCAAGATTGGAAACCACCTACATGTCTATCAATGGGTGAGTGGGTAAAGACAGTGAGTGATACACACACACACACACACACACACACACACACACACACACGCAATGGAATATCATTCAGCCTTCAAAAAGAAGGAACTCCTGACATTTGGGACAGTGTGAAAGAACCTGGAGACATTGTGCTAAGTGAAATAAGTCAGTCACAGAAAGACAAATACTGTGCAATCTCACTTGTATGTGGAAGGTAAAAAAGTTGAGGCCATATAAACAGAAGGGTGGTTGCTAGGGATTGAGTGTTAGGGAAAATTAGGAGATACTGGTTAAAAAATGCAGTTTCAGTGATAAGATAAATTCTGGAGTCCTAATATACAGCATGGTAACTATAGATAATAATAATGCATGATATTCTTGAAGTATGTTAAGACAATAGACCTTAAATATTCTCAGCATTTAAAAAAGTATCTGTGTGAGGTGATGGTTATATTAATTAACTTGACCATGGTAATCATTTCACAACATGTAAGTATTCTGAAACATCATGTTGTACACCTGAAATATATACCAATCTTAAAAATTAATACATAATATTTATACATTTTAATGGGGTATATGTGATATTTCATTATAAGCATAGAATGTACAATGGTCAAGTCAAGATAGTTAGGATATCTATCACCTCAGATATTTGTCACGTCTATGTATTGGGAACATTTCAAGACCTCTCTTCTTGCTATTTTGAAACACCATGGAATACTATACAGCAAAAAAAAAAAAGGATGGGTTCATGTCCTTTGCAGGGACATGGATGAAACTGGAAACCATCATTCTCAGCAAACTGACACAAGAACAGAAAACCAAACACCGCATGTTCTCACTTATAAGTGAGTATTGAACAATGAGAACACACGGACACAAGGAGAGGAACATCACACACTGGAGCCTGGGGGGTGGGGTCTAGGGGAAGAATAGCAGGGGGTGGGGGGATTGGGGAGGGATAGCATTGGGAGAAATACCTAATGTAGTTGATAGGGTGATGGATGCAGCAAACCACCACCATGGTACGTATATACTGATGTAACAAACCTGCAGGATCTGCACATGTACCCCAGAACTTAAAGTATAATAAATTCTAAAAAAAGAAACATAAAATATATTGTTGTTAACTATAGTAACCTATTCTGCTATCAAACATTATAACTTATTCCTGCTATCAAACTGTATGTTTATTTAATCAACATCTCTTCATCCAGTCTCACCTCTGACAATGAATGCACTATTCCCAGCTTCTTGTAACCGTCATTCTACTCTGCCTCTGTGAGATCAATGTTTTTAGCTCCTGTATGTGAGTAAGAACATGCCTGTTTTTTTATACCTGGCTAAATTTAAACGTAATGACTTCCAGACCCATCCATGTTGCTGCATATGACAAAATTTCAATATTTTTTATGGCTGAATAGTACTCAATTGTGTATATATACTACATTTTCTTTATCCAGTCATCCATTGATGGACACTTAAGTTGACTCCATATCTTTGATATTGTGAGGCTGCAATAAACATGAGGGTACAGGTATTCCTTTGATATACTGATTTTCTTTCCTGTGGATAAATACCCAGTAGTGGAATTGCTAGATTGTATTTTAGTTCTAATTTTAAGTTTTGGAGAAATATCCATACTAGTTTCCATAATGGTGCTATTGATTTACATTCCCAAGAACAGTATATGAGTTTCCTTTTCTCTGCATCCTTATCAGTGCCTGTTATTTTGTGTAATTTTTATAATAGTCATTCTAACTGGGTTAAGATGATACTTATGATTTTAATTTGCATTTCCCTGAATGTTGAATGTCTTTTCTTAAATATCTGTTGGCCATTTGTATGTCTTCTTTTAATAAATGTCTGTTCATGTCCTTTGCCTCTTTTAAATAAGATTGTTTGTTTTTATTTCTTTGAGTTGTTTGAATTCCATGTATATTCTGGATATTAGTCCCTTTCCAGATAAAGTGTCTTCTCCGATTCAATAAGTTGTTTCTTTACTTTGTTGATTGTTTGCTTTCTTGTGCAGACATTTTTTAGTTTAATATAGTCCCATTTGTCTGTTTTTGCTTTTGTTGCCTTTGCTTTTGAGGTGTTAGCTATAAAAATCTTTGCCTAGACCAAAGTCCTGTAGTGTATCACCTATGTTTTCATCTAGTCATTTTATAATATTAGGTCTTATGTTTATGTCTTTAATCCATTTTGGGTTGATTTTTGTATATGGTGAGAGGTAGAGGTCTAGTTCCATTCTTCTGCATATAATATGCAGCTTTTCCAACATAATTTATTGAATAGGGTGTCTGTTCACCAGTGTATGTTCCTGGCACTTTTGTTGAAAATGAGTTGGTTGTTAAGTGTGTGGATTTCTTTATGGGCCTTCTATCCTATCCCATTGGTCTTTGAGTCCGTTTGTTTGGGTGTTTTTCCCCATTACTATATTGTTGTGGTTGCTATAGCCTTGTAATAAATTTTGAAGTCAGGTAGTGTGATGCCTCCAGCCGTGTTTTCCTTGCTCAAGATTTCTTTGACTATTTGGGTTCTTTTTTGGTTCTGTATCAATTTTAGGATTGCTTTTTCTATTTCTGTGAGAAGTGACATTGGTATTTAGATAGAGATTCAATTGAATCTGTAGATTGCTTTGTTAGTATGGTCATTTCAACAACATTAGCTCTTTTGATACATCATCATGACATGCCTTTCCATTTGTTTGTATCGTTTTCAATTTTTCCATCAATGTTTTGTAGTTTTTCTTATAGAGGTCTTTCATCTCTTGATTACCTTTGTTCCTTGATTACCTTTGTGTAGTTATTTAAAATGGGATTATTTTCTTGCTTTCTTTTTTAAGTATTTAATTATTCTATTTAGAAACATTACTGATTTTTGCAGGTAGACTTTTGTATTAGTCTCTTTTCACATGTCTATAAAAGTACTACCTGAGATTGAGTAATTAATTTATAAAGAAAAGAGGTTTAATTTACTCACAGTTCTGCATGGCTAGAAGGGCCTCAAGAAACTTAAAATCATGGCAGAATGTGAATGAGAAGCAAGGCATATCTTACATGGTTGCAGGTGAGAAAGCAAGCAAGCAGGGGAAAGGCCAGACACTTATCAAACAACTGGATCTCTTGAGAACTCCTTTACTATCATAACAGCATAGAGGAAACCACCCCCGTAATCCTATCACCTCTCACTAGGTCCTTCTCTCAACATTTGGGGATTACAATTTGGGATGAGATTTGGGTGAGGACACAGAGCTAAACCATATAATTCCACCCTTGACCCCTCCCAAATCTCATATCCTTTTCACATTTCAAAAGTGATCAGGCCTTCTCAACAGTCTCCCGAAATCTTAAATAATTCCAGTATTAACTCGAAAGTCCAAGCCCAAAGTCTTATTTGAGACAAGGCAAGACCCATAAAATCAAAAGCAAGTTAGCTACTTCCAAGATACAGTGGGAGTACAGGCATTGGATAAATGTTTCTATTCCAAATAGGAGAAATTGCCCAAAACAAAGGGCCACAGGCCTTATGCAAGTCTAAAACCTGGCAGGGCAGTCATTAAATATTAATGCTCTGAAATGGTCTCCTTTGAATCTATGTCTCATGTCCAGGGCACACTGATGCAATGGGTGAACTCCCATAGCCTTGGGCAGCTCTCTCTAGGGTATTGCCTTCATAGGCTGGCATTGAGTGCCTGTGGCTTTTCCAGGTGCATTGTGCAATTTGTTGGTGAATTTGCAATTCTGAGGCCTGGATGACAGTGATCCCCTTTCAACACTCCACTAGACAGTGCTCCAGAGGGGAGTTGGTATGAGTGCTCCAACCCCACACTTTCCTTCCATGCTGCCCTCGCAGAGGCTCTCCATGAGGTCTTCACCCCTGAAACAGACTTCTGCCTGGACATCCAGGCATTTCCATACAACCTTTGAAATCTAGACAAAGTCTTTACTCTTGTCCTCTGTGTACCTGAAGGCCCAACACTACATGTAATTCATTAAGGCTTGGGGCTTGCACCCTCTGAAGCAATGGCCTGAGCTGTACGTTGGACCCTTATACCCGCAGCTAGACACAGAACACCAAGTCTTGAGGCTGCAGAGGGCAGCTGGGTCCTGGGACTGGCCCATTAAACTATTATTTCCTTCTAGGTCTCAGGGCCTCTGATGGGAGGGGCTGCCATGAAAGTCTCTGGCGTGTCTTGGAGACATTTTCCCCATTGTCTTAGCTATTAATATTCAAGTCCTCAGTACTTATGCATATTTCTGCAGCAGGCCTGAATTCCTCCCCGGAAAATGGGTTTTCCTTTTCTTTCTTTTCTTTTTTTTTTAATACAATCTTTTTAAAATTATTATTATATTTTAAGTTCTGGGGTACAGGTGCAGATTGTACAGGTTTGTTACATAGGTATATACATGCCATGGTGGTTTGCTGCATCCATCCCCCCATCACCTACATTAGGTATTTCTCCTAATGTTACCCCTCTCCAATACCCACACACCCTGCTATCCCTCCCTTAACACCCCTACCCCCCAACAGCCCTGATGTGTGATGTTCCCCTACCTGTATCCATGTGTTCTCGTTGTTCAACACCCACTTATGAGAACATGCAGTGTTTGGTTTTCTGTTTTTGTGTCAGTTTGCTGAGAATGATGGTTTCCAGCTTCATCCATGTCTCTGCAAAGGACATGAACTCATCCTTTATTATGGCTGCATAGTATTCCATGGTATATATGTGCCACATTTTCTTTATCCAGTCTATCATTGATGGGCATTTAGGTTAGTTCCAAATCTTTGCTATTGTAAACAGTACCACAATGAACAAATGTGCGCATGTGTCTATATAATACAATGATTTATAATCCTTTGAGTATATACACAGTAATGGGATTGCTGGGTCAAATGGAATTTCTATTTCTGGATCCTTGAGGAATTGCTACACTGTCTTCCACAATGGTTGAACTAATTTACACTCCCACCAACAGTGTAAAAGTGTTCCTATTTATCCACATCCTCTCCAGCATCTGTTGTCTCCTGATTTTTTAATGATTGCCATTCTAACTGGCATGAAATGGTATTTCAATGTGGTTTTCATTTGCATTTCTCTAATGATCAGTGATGATGAGCATTTTTTCATATGTTTGTTGGCTGCATAAATGTCTTCTTTTGAGAAGTGTCTTTTCATATCCTTTGTGCACTTTTTGATGGAGTTGTTTTTTTTTCTTGTAAATTTGTTTATGTTCTGTGTAGATGGTGGATATTAGCTCTTTGTCAGATGGGTAGATGCAAAATTTTTTTCCCATTCTGTTGGTTGCTGGTTTACTCTAATGATTGTTTCTTTTGCTGTGCAGAAGCTCTGGAGTTTAATTAGATCCAATTTGTCTATTTTGGCTTTTGTTGCCATTGCTTTCGGTATTTTAGTTATGAAGTCCTTGCCTATGCCTATGTCCTGAATGGTATTGCCTAGATTTTCTTCAAGAGTTTTTATGGTGTTAGTTCTTATATTTAAATCTTTCATCCATCTGGAGTTAATTTTTGTATAAGGTGTAAGGTAGGGATCCAGTTTCAGCTTTCTGCACATGGCTAGCCAGTTTTCCCAACACCATTTATTAAACAGGGAATCCTTTCTCCATTGCTCATTTTTGTCCAATTTGTCAAAGATCAGATGGTTGTTTATGTGTGGCATTACTTCCAAGGCCTCTGTTCTGTACCATGCTGTTTTGTTTTGATTACTGTGGCCTTGTAGTGTCGACTGAAGTCAGATAGTGTGATGACTCCAGCTTTTTTTTTTTTTTTTGCTTAGGATAGTCTTGGCTATGTGGGCTCTTTTGGTTCCATATGAAGTTTAAGGTTGTTTTCTCAAGGTCTGTAAAGAAGGTCAATGGTAGCTTGATGGGGATAGCATTGAATCTATAAATTATTTTGGGCAGTATGGCTATTTTCATGATGTTGATTTTTCCTAACCGTGAGCATGGAATATTTTTCCATCTGTTTGTGTCCTTTCTTATTTCCTTGAGCAGTGGTTTGTAGTTCTCCTTGAAGAGGTCCTTCACGTCCCTTGTTAGTTGTATTCCTAGGTATTTTATTCTCTCTGTAGCAGTTGTGAATGGGAGTTTGCTCATAATTTGGCTTTCTGTTTGTGGGTTATTGGTGTATAGGAATGCTTGCGATTTTTGCACATTGATTTTGTATCCTGAAACTGCTGAAGTTGCTTATCATCTAAAGGAGATTTTGGGCTGAGAAGGTGGGGTTTTCTAAATATACAATCATGTCCTCTGCAAATAGATACAATTTGACTTCCTCTTCTCCTAATTGAATACTCTTTATTTCTTTTTCTTTCCTGATAGCTCTTGCCAGAACTTCCAATACTATATTGAATAGGAGTGGTGAGAGATGACACCCTTGTATCGTGCCAGTTTTCAAAGGGAATGCTTCCAGTTTTTGCTATTCAGTATCATAGTTGCTGTGGGCTTGTCATAAACAATTTTTATTATTTTGAGATACGTTCCATCCATACCTAGTTTATTGATAGTTTCTAGCATGAAAGGCTGTTGAATTTTGTCAAAGGCCTTCTCTGCATCTATTGAGATAATCATGTGGTTTTTGTCTTTGGTTCTGTTTGTGTGATGGATTACGTTTATAGACTTGCGTATGTTGAACTAGCCTTGCATCCCCAGAATGAAGCTTACTTGATCGTGATGGATAAACTTTTTGATGTGCTGTTGAATTCAGTTTGCCTGTATTTTACTGAAGATTTTTGCATCAACATTCATCATGGATATTGGCCTGAAATTTTCTTTTTTCATGTTTCTCTGCCAGGTTTTGGTATCAGGATGATGTTGGTCTCATAAGATGAGTTAGAGAGGATTCCCTCTTTTTGTATTGTTTGGAATAGTTTCAGAAGGAATGGTACCAGCTCCTCTTTGTACATCTGCTAGAATTTGGCTGTGAAGCTGTCTGGTGCTGTACTTTTGGTTGGTAGGCTATTAATTGTTGCCTCAACTTCAGACCTTATTATTGGTCTATTCAGGGATTGAACTTCATCCTGGTTTAGTCTTGGGAGAGCGTAATTGTCCAGGAATTTATTCGTTTTTTCTAGATTTACTGGTTTATGTGCATAGAGGTGTTCGTAGTAGTCTCTGATGGTAGTTTTTGTTTCTGTGGAATCAGTGGTATATCCCCTTTATCATTTTTTATTGCATCTATTTAATTCTTCTGTCTTATCTTTTTATTCTTCTGGCTAGTGGTCTATTTTGTTGATCTTTTCAGAAAACCACTTCCTGGATTCACTGATTTTTTTGAAGGTTTTTTTTTGTGTCTCTATCTCCTTCAGTTCTGCTCTGATCTTAGTTATTTCTTATCTTCTGCTAGCTTTTGAATTAGTTTGATCTTGTTCCTCTAGTTCTTTTAACTGTGATGAATATTACATGTGCTGATAAGAAGATTGTGTATTTCACAGATGTTGGATAAAATGTTCCATAGAAGTCTGTTAGATCCATTTGGTCTAAAGTGAAACTCAAATCCAATGTTTCTTTGTTAATTTTCTGTTGATGAGCTGTCTGATTCTGAGAGTGGGTGTTGAAGTTTCAAAATATTATTGTATCAGAGCCTATCTCTCCCATTAGCTCTAATATTTGTTACATATACTAAAAATATATACATAACAAATATATGTATATATTTTATGTATGTACCAGTGTTGAATGTGTTATTTAGAATTGTTATATCTTCTTGATGAATTAATCCCTTTAATATAATGTAATGACATTCTTTGTCTCTTTTTATTTTTCGATGTAAAATCTATTTTATAAGTATAGCTACTTCTGTATATACATATAGCTATTTCCACATATATTCCTATACTTCTGTATATGTGTCTTTACAGGTGAAGGAAGTTTCTTGTAGGCACACATAATTGGTTTGCATTTTTTTCTCCATTTGGTCAGTCTATCTTTCACGTGGAAAATTTAATTAGATTACATTCAAGGTTATTATTGATAGGTGATAACTTATTCTTGTCATTTTGTGGTTTTCTTATTTTTAAAAATATCCTTTGATAGACAATAAGAGAAAAAAGGACCAATCATTGTGGTTTGATTATTTTGTAGTATTGAAATTTGAGTCTTTTCTCTTCCTGATATGTGTATTTGTTCTACCACTGAGATTTATATTTTTTTGTGTGTTTTCAGGATTGTAGATATTTACCTTTCCCTTTCAAGTGTAGTACTTCCTTAAATATTTCTTGTTGTGCTGGTTGAGAGGAACTGAATTCCCTCAGTTTTTGCTTGTATAGGAAAGACTTTATTTCATCTTCATGTAGGAAGGATAGCTTTTCTGGGTGTAGTATTCTTGGCTGGCAGTTTTTATCTTTCAGAACTTTGACTATATCATCCATTCTCTTCTGGCCTGTAAGATTTGTCCAGAGAAATCTGCTGTTGGTCTAGTGAGACTTCCATCATAAGTGACCAGATGCTTTTCTCTTGCAATTTTAAAAATTCTCTCTCATCTCTGAGTTTTTACAGTTTAGTTTTATGTGGAGAATATATTTTTGGGCTACATCTATCTTTGTGGTAGCTGTGAAGAAGTCCTTTTTAGGTTGCGTTTATTTGGAAATTGATGAGCTTCCTGTACGTGGATGTCTAAAACTGTTACTAGACATGGGAAGTTTTCATCTATTTTTTAAAAAATATTTTTTAACTTGGTCTTCTCTTCACAATTTGGAACACCCCAAATTCAAATATTTGGTTGCTTGATGTAGTCTGTTGTTGAAGTTCTCAAAGGAATTTATTTTAAATTTCATTTATTGAATTATTTAATTCCAGAATGTTTTTTTGAGACAGAGTCTCTGTTGCCCAGGCTAGAGTGCAGTGGCACAGTCTTGGCTCACTGCAACCACTGCCTCTTGGGTTCAAGCGATTCTCCTGCCTCAGCCTTCTGAGTAGCTGGGATTACAGGCATACACAACCAGGCTCAGCTAATTTTTGTATTTTTAGTAGACATGGAGCTTCACCATGTTGACCAGGCTGGTCTTGAACTCCTGACCTCAGGTGATCTACCCACCTAGGCCTCCCAAAGTGCTATAATTACAAGCATAAACCACCATGCCCAGCCTTTATTATTATTATTATACCTACCTCTTAGGTGAATTTCTCAACTATACCCTCAATTTTTTTTTCTGATTTATTTATTTGCATTATTTATCTATATCCTTTTGTATCTTACCAATCTTCTTTAATATCATTATCTTGAATTCTTTTTGTGGCATTTCAAATATTTTTTTTCATTGTAATCTGTTTCTGGATAGCTATTATGTTCCTCCAGAAGTGTCATGTTTCTTTACTTTTTGTGTTTCTTGTGTCCTTGATGATATCTGCACATTTGGTGTAACAATTGCTTCTTCCTATTATTCAAATTGGCTTTCATAGGGAAAGGTTTTTCCTGAAGATGTATCTATGCTTTTGGTTGGGTAGAGCATTTCAGCTTTGATTCTGTGTGTGTGTGTGAAGTGTCATCCTTGTATGATGTCTTCTGCTGCAAACAGCGTTAGTGGTATATGTTATTTCCTCAGTGGATTAGGCTGTGGTTGTTAGTGGAGGCTGTGGTGAGGTTTTGCTTGGGACAAGGATGCCAGGTGGTTGAGTCTTTGGGCCTCAATGGTGGCAGTGGCAGGTTGAATGTGCTGTCTTTGTGCTTTTGCACAGCATTTGCCTGCCGCAGTGTTATTAGTTCCAAGCCGGCCAATTCTTGGGTCTTCAGGTGGCTTGCTTAGGAACTGGCAGTGGCAGTGGTAGGCAAGGTTTTCAGGCCCCTGGAAAGTACGTGAGTTGTGATCAGTAGTCACAGCAGTGGTGGGAAAACCCTTTGGCTCTCAGATGGCACGTGCTACATTAACATTGGCTGCAAGAGGCTGGGTAGGCCAGTCCCTAGTGGTGCGTGGATATGGGTACTGGCTGTGATATTGGTGGTAGACAAGTTGGGTCCATTCCTAGGTACCTGGGAAGAGCGCACAGGTGCCAACAGTGGTGGATAGGGCCTGGGTGGTATGCTCAGACACTGGGGCTGGTGGAACCAGCAGTGGCAGACTGTCTTCAGGATCCCCATTGGTGCATACAAGTACAGGCTGTGTTTGGCAGAGTGAGGTGATTTTCAAGTGTCCTGGCAGAATGTTCAGGTGGCAGTAGCATCAGTGGTGGTGATCAGGGAGAGCTCATCCTCAGGGCATGTGCGAGTGTATTGTGGCCCTGCTGCTGGGGGTTGGCAGCATTCATGTTAGTGGCTGTAGTCACAGGCAAGTGACTATCATACTTTGGGGAGCATGCACTTTAGTTCCCAGCAGCAGCATCAGTGGCTGTGAGCATGGAGAGCCTGTCCTCAGGGTGAGTGCAAGTGCACTTCAGCCCTCTTGTTGGTGGGGGTGGGGTTGCTGTCAGTTGCGGTGGCCCTAGGCAGGCAAGTTTCAAGCTCTGGGGAGCACATATTTTGGCTCAATTCATTTTGAGGGCAGCCTTCCTGGTTTGCTGCACCACCTGTTCTCTAAGGTACGGCATACTGTGTGTGTTAAAGTACTGGAGACCCCACTGATCTGCTGGGTTCAACAGACCTTGTGCCACTACAGTCCTCCAGGTTTGTCAGCGGGGATTCAGAGGCATAGATATTCAGAGACTCTGGGGCTCTGGGGCAGGATGCAGTCTGGTGGGGTCTGGGTTCTCAAACTGGCACTATACTGCTGCTGCTTATGACTTGGGGTGTGTATGGGACCCAGTTTGAACTCCTTTTCTGGAGCAATGTTATTGTGTGGTCTCCAGGAAGCTCCCTATACTAACCTCATGGCCCACAAGGGTTGAGGGGCTCCCCCATGGCTAGGATTGCAGTTGTCCACGGTGGGAATGTGGACCACTGGGGATTACTCATTTACCCTTTCCCCACCTGGGGAACCTCTCTGGGTTGCCAGCCAATCCTAGCTGAAATGACTCCCTTGCTTCCTTCTCCTTTTGTGCCTCAGGTATTTCCTGTCACTATTAAATTCCCAGTGATTTCTTAGATGCTTCATTTAATGTGTGAGTATGTATTTACTATTTTGGTTCTTCTTTGTAGAGAAGGCAGGTCCTGAATACCTCTAGTCAGCCATCTTGAAGTGCTGTCTCATATATAATTTGCATTTGTCAATTATAACTCTATAAAAGTAGGGAGTTAAAAACTCAGCTCAACCACTGCCTTGATTGCAGCCTTGTGAGACGTAGGTGGAGGATCTAGAGAATATGGTCATTGAACTTCTAATCTATGGAAACTGTGAAATAAGAGTTTTGTATTGTTTTGAGTCACTATATTTGTAGCAATAGAAAACTAAAATATCAGTAAATTATTCCTTTATCAAATATCAATAAATGGTCACTCTGTTTTAATTCTCTGCATAATACTTATATCCATAAATATTTTATTTATCTACACATTACTTGTATTTGTTTCTCATTACCAGAATGGAAGCAACATGAAGACAGTTATCTTGACTCTATTATGTATACTTTTATTTCCAGTCTGTAGATCAGTGTTGACTGACATGAATAAATGTGAGAAAAAAAGCAAGGGAAAATGCTACTTGTGCTCCTCTCTGTACTTACTCCTTTCCCAGAGTTTACCTCTGTTGATATTCTGGTATATACCTCTCAGTTCTAATTTTATTTAGTCATGTATACATACAAAAATATATACTTAAACATTTTATGAGACTTTTTTTATGTTTTGATTGCTGACTTTCCATTTAACATAGAAATATTTAGAAATATTTCATGTCTTAGAAATATTCCAAATATTCCATGTCACCTCATGTCAGCTTAATTCTATTACTGAATAACATTGTATAATATGGATGCACCATGACTTTTATGACATTTTCTTATAACAGGCAGTTTTTATTTTTTAAACAAAATCACTGTTTTAAAACAGTTACACAATTTCTTTTTACATAGAGTTTTATGTAAATATATCTGTAAATGTGTATAATAGATCCTAGAAACAGAATTTCTAGAGTAACGGTTGTGTGCATTTTATTTTCATCAGTTTTTCTTATCTGAACTGTTTCAATAATTTATTAAAAGATCATGCCAGCTTCCCCATTCCTCTATTCCGCAAACTTTTTAGTGTTACACTAACACATCTCTGACCATGCAATAAATAACGTTTCTAAAACTTTCAGTGTTTTCTTACAGTCTACCAAATAATGTCCCAGCTCCTTAGTTTGGCATTGATGGCTGCTACATTAATTTCCTCACCTTCCAGCCTCATATTTAACTGTCTACCTCACATGTTTTGTTGGTGAACAAATACTGTCGATTTGTCTTCTATGTATCTCATTCTTATTCTTCCCTCCCGTAGAATGCTATTCTTTTCTCACTCACTATTGCCCCTGCCCTGGCAAGCAGCTCAAGTGCTATCTTTTCTAATCAAAGATTTCTTGGGTTTTCTAGTCTTTGATAATACTTTTATATCTGTAAATTTTTTTTCAATTGTTCATGAACATTTTACAAATATATTATAACCCATAATCCTCAAAACAACCCTTTGAAATAGGTATTAGTTTGCAGATAAGCAAACTGGGGTTGGATAATTTAAATCAGTGGTCTCCAACCTTTTTGGCAGCAGGGACTGGAAACTCTAGGTTTCAATGATTTACCTAAAGCCGCACTTTTTCTTTAAATGGCAGGACTGTAATGCTAACCTTCTAATTCTAAGTCCAGTGCACAGTTACTGTACTATGTATGGCTACCTCTCCTTTCTTCTGAATCCCTGTAATTCTGCATTTGAACCAGTCTAGTCTTTGGGGCTTATTCAATGCTGCTATGCATTTTAAACATTATTTTTATTATGTTATGGTTCTTTCTATATTGTAAGCTCCTTGAAGTCAGGCAACTTCTCTTAATTAACTTAAAAAATTTCCCACAACCCCTTATTTTCTCAGTTATGCTTCATTCGTGAATGAAGAGGATTTAATAACATATTTGTTGTATTTAATGAGAAAAGTCATATTTACGTAGAAAATATAGTGAGTCTGGTTAAGCCAAGCTCCTTCATGGACCATGAGCTCAGCTTTACATATGGCCAGCATCTGTGCTGCACAGTGTAACTAACACTGCCCTTCATGTCCAGGGTCTGTGTGCACTTAGTTCTCAGGTACTTAGCATTCTTAACCACTGTTTTTACCAACCAGTTTACAAATGTCATATGCATCATGTTTCCAAATAATGCCTAATTATTAGCAGTCAATCCAGGGAAGTCAGTAGAGCTCTTAGCAATGCTGAGACTTTGCGTCACCTCAGCAGACTGAAGGTAAAGTCATCTCTCCATTCCCATGCCAAGGTTTTGCTGGGGATAGGCTAGGCTAGGTCATTCCTGGCTGCATGGCTTTCTCCTTCTGTTTTACATGAGAACCAGCAACAATCTTGTTTGCAAATAAATTTGTAAAACCACCCATGTGTACTCAAGGACAGAAATACTGATGAAAATGAAAAATGAAGATGATGTTTATATATTTGCTTACATACATATTTAAAGTATTGATTTACTTCATTCTCTTAAGAATTCTTGACATACGGAATGTAATTAATTCTCCCTCAGTACCATGCTATCAAGATGAATAATCTGAGAAGAAAACTGAGTCTAAGTAAAATTAGGTAATCAGCTAATTAGTGTCTACATCTAAACCAACATGTTTTCTGTCTTTCCAGTCCCCAGTGCTGTGCCTGATAATGAGAGAAATACATTGTTGGAGGTTGAGACCAGGTTTCAAAGGTCAGGGCATATTAAAAATTGTCAGACAAGTCCCTCTTTTTTTCTAATGGCAGCATGATTTTAAGCCTTTGTCACACTGATTTTAATTAGTTTACTTTTAAATACAGAAGTCGTTTTGGAAAACAAAAAAAAAAAATCAAATAACAGTGAAAATGTTCATTGGTCCCCCACTTTTATTTCCATGAATGTATCTTTCCAGGTGTGTGTGTGTTTGTGTGTGTGTGTGTGTGTGCAGATGTGTAAAATACACTCATTCTGACTTACTATTTTGCAAACTATTATTTTCACTTCAGAATATATAAGGGATCCCTTCTACGTTAATACATAGCCTCCATCCTCCAGATGCTTCAGGCTGCAGGCTAACTTTTTCGCAGAGCTTCCTTGGCAAGACTTATCTTGTTTACATTCATTATATTCTCTTGTCCAACCATCTGGGAAGACTGTGGTCAAAGGTGAGGCAGTGCATGTGGCGATAAATGCGTTACCCGTAGCTCCCTGGTGAGGCCTCACTTATTGTCCTTTGACCCATGTTGTATGAGTGCAAAATATTTTCTTGTGATAGAATTATCACCTTAATATTAAAAAGTAAGTTGTAAAACAAACTAGAGCATTTTTCTTTTTAATTATTGATCACTGAGACATACCAACCTCTGAATGCTTCTCTGGTGATTTGAAAGAAAACCTCATTAGTTTGTCAATGTATTTTCATTTTATAACAATAACGAGTGGTATTTACTAGCTTATATATTTTTAAGGCCACATATATAAATATAATCACACTGATTATAACATTTAACAGTTTAACAAATCTTATATCTAAAGTGATGCTCATTTAACATATTCACTGCAGCTTTCGCCTGCCGGGTGGTTTCTGCTGCAAGTACTTAACTCTGCTTCTGTGTGGGAAAGCAGGCATAGACAGTAAGCAAACCACTGGGCGTGACTGTGTTCCAGTGAAACTTTATTTACAAACAAAGGTGGTTGGTCAGATTTGGTTCACAGGCCTTTGTTTTCTGATACCTGCTTTAGCTCAGTGTTATTTACCATACCTGGTCCACAGAATGTCTATTACTACTTTAGAATGTGATAAGGAGCTTTTACCAGCATGTAAATCTGTAGTGTTTCTTTCACTGAGGAAGTTTTATCATATTTATGACAATGTGAAAAATATGACAATTGAACTAAATACTACTCCATGACTATGTAGGTTGATTTATATTCTGTCTCAAGCTCCTTGTCTCCCCATGGACTGAGAAAAATTTTTTGGCCGGCATTGGTCCCTGGAGGGCACTGCATAGCGCTGCTCAAGCTTATTTTTCTGTATATCCATCTCTGAAAATGTTGCAATTCATGATTAAGTTAAATTTAACCTTTTTCTCCCCCAAAATAGAGAATAATTCTTCTGGCACTTATTTTGTTGCTATGCTTAGAACTATAGCTCTGCTGAAGGGCAGAAGCAGGGGCAGTGCCAGCAATCCCATCTTCAGCAGCTGTGGAAGTGCTGTGTCTTCACTTCCTTCATTGAGCTGATACTCACTCTGTATTTATCTTTAAGGATAATAAATGTCGAATCTTTAACTTTTATAGTAAATTACTTATTAGAGAAGATCATTATTGTGAGATAATTTTAACTTTTTATTTCAAATAATACCATAAAAAAATTTAGAGAAAACTTATACACATTTGCCAATCGCTCTATTTATATCAAAACCACAGTTAAAAATGTTATGATATGTTGCCACCATAAACACATGTGAAAAGTGTTTTCCTCCACAGTATAGGTAATTTGGGGAGTGCTGATAAGTGGATGCATGATACTTGCACAAATATGCAATTTAATATCTACAAATTAAAACTGCTACTATGAATGTACTTCCAGCGTTCCTAGTCTTCTTAAAACAATAGCAGACATGAGGATGAGGATTTTAGTGCAAGAAATTAGGAGATGTTACTCTCTTTCTTCAGTTTTTATCTATATGTGATAAAATTTCCAATTTCTTAAAACCTGAACCGGATTGTTTTTCTGTACCGTGTAATCTTTCTTAATCATTTAAGCCTAAAATGGTTTGGAATCGATGTCTCCATAATTTTTAACCTATCAAATGACAATTTAAAATTAACTATATTACTTACATGTCAAATGTATAACCATTTTGAATTTTTTGTTTTACAATTATAATTAGTGAATAATTTGTGGGGTGTGATGATTTCCTACTGGAAACAAATAATCTTATGACATATACTGCATTTTTATTTATGCTTTTAAAGAATTTAGCAATATTCAGAATGTGTAGGATTTCTTCTTTGAGCCAAACAGCACCTTTCTTTGTTACACAAATCACTCAGAGTATGTTGCAAGTCTTGGCTTCATGTGGATTTTAGAGATGTGAGAGAAAGTATCACAAAAGGTAAAGCATGGTTTGGTAGAACCGTAGATTCATACCTTCATTAAGCATTTATTGGACTATTAGTCAGTGTCCAGAATTTCTGTTTAAAGCACTTGAAGATAACAATTGAGTATGATAGGACTTCATAAATGTGCTTTATAATTTAGATTTAGGTTTTCATAGCTTTTATCAATTTAGGCACATACAAGCAGAGATGTTTGATCATATTCTATTTCCTGGCTTCGACGTTTCAAGCCTCTCCAGGGCAGAAATGAAAGATTATGAGTGTGCTACATTTCTATAGTTCTTTCATTTCTACCCCAACCCTAGCTTACTTTCATGTCTACAATAAAAATTTTGATCCAGGTTGGATTTATGTGAACATGATTTTTTTCAGATTGACCTACTCTGTGACTGAATTTTGTAATGAAACCTTATCAGGTTGTTATACACCATTGCAACTGGGCATCTTAAAATTAGTTGGAAGAAGCAGAGTATGTTACCAAGGGATATGCTGACTGGATAAAAAGTGGGTTTTACCTTGTTTCATATTTTTTGAGCATATAAGCCACTTTAAAATTTGCCAGTCTTTAAAGCATTAGCTCTAGATATTTCAAATGTGCTAAGGTTAGAAAGTGCAGTAAAAAATATAAAACATCATGTGAAGGAAATTCTGATATGCTATTATACTAAGGAAAGTAGATGGAAGTTCAGGAACATGTTGGAAATAAATCAAGAGAACTAGATTTTCTTGTTTTAACTTCCCTACCAACTGGTTGCAGCGTGAAGGATAAGTGATCTTTGTGTCATGGATGTGTACAGACTGTCATCAGTTGGTGTTGTCACTCCAAACTGTTTCTCAGTTTTGAGGAAAGTCAAAGAAACACTGTTTTACTCAATTTGGCCAAAGTAGATTAATGTGCAATGTCTGTAGAGAAATGTGGAAGTGAAAATAACTCACATACTCTCCATAACTATATTAAAAGGTGGTATGCATATCGACTAAAATAACTGGGTTGCTTTGGTTCAAATTTTAACTCAGCCATTTACTAAGTGACTTTGAGGAGTCTTTCTCATCTCCCTATGCTTTGATCTCCTCATCTGTAGATTAAAGAACACTGACCTCATACCTTTGTTGTATTTAATACATATAATTGTATGGAATAGTTTCTGGAATAAAAGTAGGTACACAATAAATGTTATTTCTTATTATTTTATCTGTGCAATGCTTAGCATCTTAGTAATGCTGAGCATTAATGCAATGCTTAGTAACTATGGTTACTTTTGAATCTATTTTGGAGTGAACCCTAGACTCCAGGTTCTAGATTGAAAACTATTGCTCTAAACTCATAAACTTACAGAACTGAATTTTAATTTAGAAAAATAACTTAAATTAGTAAACAGGATTTATAAAACAATTCTCATTGTTTATTAAAGTTATAAACTGGTAGGCATTTTATATATGTGGTTAATTCAAAATAGTTTGTTCCATTTTATTTTGACGTTCTACACTGAGTTGATAAAGAAAAGTTAGGGTATGAACCTTATTGGCTGATAAATACACAGAAGATAACTTTTCTATCCACGGCTGAGCACTGACTGAATACTAAATTGTTGTTTTGATATTGATATTATTTTATCCAGAAGTCACGTTTATTCTTAATTTCTAGCAGAGTTGTTTTGCTTCTCTTTCCTATTCCTCCTCTTGTTCTTCTTTTACTGATAGATGTAAGTTTTCTGTGCTACAGACTGAGCATGCTACATTTAAACTACGTATCTAAATGCATGAAAGAGTAGAGATGTTTCTGAATTATTTATAGTCATCCATACTGTATAAAAAATACTCTGAGTAGATAGAATTATGTATAAAAGAGCCCATAATCTAATATATTATGGTGTTTTATAATATATTAAAGTTATTCTAAATTATAGACTGTTCCATGTGTTAAACTTCCCACAAAACATAATTTTAGTAACAAACACATTTAATTTATTGTTTCACTTGTGAATGTTGGTTTTCCCTGGGAAATTCTGCTTCAAAAGTAAAACAAGTCTTACCTAGTGAAGTGTCTTATCTAAGTGTTGTTTGAAACCCTTTGTGTTCTATAATAACATGACACAAAATAATGTCAACTTAAATAGCTGTTTGGCTTTTCTGTATTTAGTTCTGAACCATGTAGACATGTATTATCAAGCTTCAAAAGTTTATTTAGCTTCATATAATAGCATATTATTGTCATGAAATGTTTTATACATAAACCACATCATTTTACATTTTATTTAAATGTGTAGGTTTGCCGAGGGCCACACTGTCACTTCATTTTACTAAAATAGATTGCCTTAAATATCACTATCACAATACCACACTTCAAGGTCCTATAGAAAGCTCTGGATTTGAAAAAGTTATATTCTGACACTTTCTGCCAGTAATAAAAAAGAATCTAAGTCTCTCTTAAGCAAGACATATGTACAGAATCTCATAGGAATTCCAATTTTTAATTTTAAAAATTATGATTATAGAAAATATTGTTATAAATATTTTTATTAATTCTTGTTGTAAAAAATTGCCTAGTGGAGATTCTAAACTTCATTTTTAAGGACTTTGTACATTTTTTCTTTATATATTTATAAATTTTTGTTCCATTCTCTGACATTGTTGATAAGGAAAAATACCAAAATAAACATAAAAAATGAATTACTGAATAGCTATCAGTTAAAAAATACTTAATTGTCATAGCAAAAATATTTTTATTCTTAAGTTTATGGCATGCAATTTGGTTCATAATGGTAGAGTCATTTGGAAAACTCAGAATGTTTCCTTTTTTGTTTATTATAGTATTTTTTTCATATACTTATGGTTTATTTCAGTTAAGGTGGAAGAAAATAGAAATTATATCATAAGGTGAACAGCAAATTGGCATAGATGATATAGGGCGTTTCTGTATTGAAATTTATTTATATAAACTTTAGAATTTTGGAGGTATTAGGTTTTGATCACTGAATGTGACATTTTTTGTTTATAAAATTGTTGATCATTTATGCCATATTTAGAAATAGATTTTTATATTTGAATTTCCCATATATAAATCATGTCAGAAAAACTCACATAGAAACTCCTTTATAAAAATTCCACAAATCAGATTTTCACAATTGATTGTGATTATAATCGAATGTTTCACTTAATCTTTCTGTCCATGTTCATGAGAAGATTGTGCAGAGATGTAATAATTCATATTTTTTAAAACAATACTTGAAAATATATGATAACAGGATTTTGTCAATTTCTTCATCGTATTATTTATAAATAAAACATTTATAAATATTTGAAACCTATCTAAAATAGCTAAATACTCAGTTTAAGTCTCAGGGATATAAGGTGGTAAAAGCGAGGCTGATATATTTTAAAGGTGATGTAGTGATAGTGACATAATAAACACCTGAAATAAAAGTACTAGTTTGTATTTTAATATTGGATTATGTATTTTAATATTCTTGTTATCCTTACTCTTCCCCTCACTATTCAAGCCTCAGTAAGGGTCTTTTATGTCTACTGCCTCAAGCATACAAGATTCAGAAGCACTCCTACTTTTAATTGTAAGAATAAAGGGTGCTTGAAGGAGAAAAGTATTTAGTGAATTTTATAATCTTATGTACAAACATCAGCAGCCCAAATGTGATGACTCAGAGCATAGTGTTTATGCCAGTAAGGGAGAATTGGTGATGAGTCACAATAACACAGAGCACTGGACTGTCAAAGCAGACTCAAACGAGTAAGAAGTCTTATCCAATAAAAAGTGTTGCTATCAAGTTGAGAAGATGTAATCATGAGGTGTAGGTAAAACTTCAGTGCAGTTACCCAGTTTATTTCATGTCAGTCAGAATGTGCTCTGGCTCAACTTACTATATGAGGCCTCTGTGTGATATTTGTGGCTGCCTAAATGACACAGGAGAAAACTGTTTTTCTATGACACACTGTCATAGCAAATTATCTTCAGATGGTTGTATAACTTATGTGACATCTTCCAGAAAGCCATATGCTATAAATTCATAGATTCCTGGTTCACTTAGTACAAACAATCAGAGACAAACTATGTGTGTTCTGCTAAAATCTTTACATAGATAAGAACTCTCTAGATAGATAATAGGGAGGCTCTCCGTCTCGCTTGTCCTGCCACAAGGAGGTTTATGTATTGCAAAGCTTCTGCCTAATTATTTTCTTTCTGGGAGATATTCCCGAAGATACATTCAGCTACAGGGCAGGAAAGAGACTAGAGGAAAAGTGCATTCAGTTAATGGCTATTGGGTCTTTGGAAATAAATCCAGTGTTTGCCTAATCTTTTCAGCTTGGTCCAGGGAGAATGTATGACTCTGGAGATATCAAATAAGTTTGTAGGTATCTCAGTGCTGAATATATTATGGAATAATTTCCCCAGGGCACACAGCCAGCAAGATAACAACAGTGTCTTGGAATATCAGAATGTTAGATTATCAGTGGTTGCATGAAGGACTTAGTGGACCAGCTTGAGGCTATAATCATAGCTTTGCACATCCAAGCATGTTGAAGAAGGGATTTTAAAAGTTAGTGTGTCTACAATTAAAAATGGAAAATATGTGTGAAGACCAGTGAGCTAGAAGAGGTCTCACCATAGGACAAAGAGGTATATTGAGTGTGAACCTGTCAGCTGGATGTCATGGCAGATTGGAGACATCAACAGCAGCAAATGCAATAGGGGTAAAGAATGATACCTAGACAAGGAAAGATCAGCTAGCCTTGGTGATGGCCAGTGATGGCAGCAGACATTCCATGGACAAGATATCCTTGACTCCATGCCAGGAAAACATGTGAGGCCACTTAGAATTATATTACTTCAGGGACAGGAGAAGAATAAGAGGGAGAGCAAACTTAATTTGACTCGACTTGAGGGTAGTATCATAGCCTTGCACACCCAAGCATGTTGAAGAAGGCATAAAAATGAATAAATGATCAAAATGAATTTTTATCTTGGAAGAGGCTATATTACCTTGAGTTGGTAAGATAAATTCTTTTAGTTAAAAATGAATTTTGTAAAACAAATCCATTCATATTCAGAAATAAACATCACTTTCTTGAAAGACCGAATTCATCATAACTGTGACATTCAAATATGCTTTTCATTCTTTGCATGTTTTTTGTCCTTTGTTGAAGAACAAGTAAATAATAGAGGGAAACTGAGTAAGGAAACATCTCTGCTCTTATCAGTTGTGTTACCTTGATCATGTTGCTTTATCTCACTGACTTGTAGTTTCCTTATAAAGAATAACTATTCATGCATTTGCTGTAAAGAATAAATGTGATGAGGTGAAAATACTGAGCATGTGGCCTGGTACATGTAGATTTCCAATAAGTGCTTGGAAAAGCGTAATCAGAAGCAATGTAATGGTTTCATATCATTTCATATACTATTTAGCTTCTGCTTCCACACTAAGGCAAATCTTCTGGGACCCTTTGAGATTTTAAATCACATTTTTGTTCTGTTTCCGGAGTGAAAACATTCCACCATTCAAATACAAATGAATTTGCAAACTTCAGTGGACATGTTTTGAAAAGGAAGACACTGGTTGACTTTTGATTGCTGCTTTAAAAAATGTCCTGAGGAATGTCCTAAGTTTTCAAATGTTAATAGAAGTAGATATTTCAATTTTGAATTAGGGAGAAAACATACCAGGTACCACAAAGTATTAGGGTAGTCCTAAAGTTAATCTTCTTTGTATGTAAGTCCTCTTTGTATTAGGGTAGTTCCTAAATGTAGTCAATGAACCCTTACAGATGCTGATCTGAAATAAGCCTTGCTATTCTAGAAGTAATCCTCTATAGCATTCATCTTTACTTTTAAAACATTGATATTTAGTTATTTGAATTCATTATGAGACTTTTGTCGACTCATTACAATTTATATGAAAGGAAAAGGTGAACACATTTGTGATACTTCCTTTATTATTCATGCATTTATTCATTCTATTTTATAATCTCAGTTATTGCACTAATGTTACAGGGGTGTGTGCATTTTCAAGAGGCTCTGTTCACCTCAAATGTAATAAATAATACCTGCAAGCTATTTGAGAGCACTTGTTCTCTCATGTGATCAGGAATGTACAGGTATAAAAAATGCAACATTTCCTCAAGACATTTTGAAAGCAGCAATCAAAAGTCAACCAGTGTCTTCCTTTTCAAAAGATGTCCACTGAGGTTTGCAAATTCGTTTGTGTTTGGATGGTGGAATGACAGGCATGAAACTAATTAGAGACAAAAGGCTACACTGCCATTCTGTCTTCTGGGTACAGCACACTCTAGGAGTTCTCTGACACTGAAGCTTGAGGGGGAACATATTGCTGAGATTCTCATTCTTCAATAAGTCAATCCAAAACAATGCCCAACATGCTTCCCATAGTTTTAAAAATTTTAACAAAAAGCCTAAAGAAACAAGAGGAACTTAAAAATATTCTTAACAGAACTTTTAGAAGTGATCATGGCAGCAACCTTTAATAAAATAATAAATATTTTGATTGGCTTAATATTTTTAAGTAACCAGTTTGGACTTTAAATTTCACAATAGCATGTAAATTATTTGGAATTTGTAATTGAAATAAAATCAAATGTGGTTGGTAAAATAGTAGTGATATGAAGAAGCAATCTGTCATTTTCTTCAGACCCATATTTTCTTTTAGGTAAAATATAGCCATGGAATGGAAACATCTTTATTTCCATTGTTGCTCAAGCATTTTCTGAAACTACCTCATCATTATATTTGTTGATTTTATTTCTGACTTTCTCAAAACTCAACATATATGTATGATAGCTTTATCTTTCATAAATGATTTTGAGACTACCCTCTTATGACACTGTGGGCTAAAATGATACTCTTTTGGAGTAAAGTACTATAAGTAAATGGACATTTTATATATATAAATAATAAATTAAAAACAAAGTGTCATCACTTGGAACCTGGACCTCCAGGTATTCAATGAGAAACATGTTATCTCCTATACAACATTAGGAACTTATCAGGAAGTCAGTGAAAATTTTGCTCTTTCTTACATTTTTATGACATTGTTGAAATCAGCAGAAACTTAATATGAATAATAGGGTTACAATATGACCTTTGCAATAGGTGTCATTGTTAATGTAGCCTTGTTCTTATATCACTCCCAAAGAGTGTTTTGTCAAATTCAATTTCAAATCAGAAGCCAGTTGCTTTTGCACCTGTAGGCTGAAACTAGCAGAAACAGAGGGATGGCTGTGCAGGATGCATTTTCTGGCCTGGAGCCACTAATTCCAGAGGCTGTATTGGAGGAAGCTGAAACTCTTAGATGAAAAAAATCTGAATGCTTAGATGAAAACTTTTCTTAAAAGGACTGCAAGGAATATTTTCATGTAAGAAAACAGTCAAATTTTAAATTAAACACAATTGAGAGATGATAGCGTGGTAGTGTAAAGTCATCCTGGCTGTTATATGTTATGTATTATTGTCTCTGGAATTAGAGTCAATAATACATAATTTTAAAAGATTAGATATTTCTTTTACAATACTATAAAAGAAAGTAAAAGAGTAACACTTAAACTTGGTTTTATTACTCTTTTCTTTAGAAATATAGAGATGAGAGAACATCTTCATTATGTTGGTGACTGACTTAAACTGAAATTAGAAATAAGAATAAAGTT
The DNA here is from genome assembly GCA_031835075.1 of Saguinus oedipus. Lineage (NCBI taxonomy): Eukaryota > Metazoa > Chordata > Mammalia > Primates > Cebidae > Saguinus > Saguinus oedipus. Next base: position 19,580,001 of record CM063190.1, read on the forward strand.
AAAATTTTTGAAGAAGTAATAGAAGAGACCTATATTCACAATGACCTGGAATATATTAACGTTTTCCATGCATAGTAGATGGAGCCGCTCATAAAAATTATTATTTTTTTATATGGATCAGTGTGGTCAGTTCACAAGAAGTTTTTAAGCTGATCTAACATAATCAAAATAGATAAACCAACAACACTGGATTTCATCTATTTGAGAGATTTAAAGAAATTCAAGATGAAACCTAAGGTTTTATGAGACAAAATGTATTTTTCACATATTAAATGCTTAATGATATATTTTAAATTTGATGATTAATTTGATTCAACATAAGAAAGCATTTAGTCTCAATTCCATAGTCAAACTGCAAACATTTATAAACAGAAGAAAAAATGCTAAATATTTAACAAAATGACAAATTAGAAAAAAAAATATTATGGGATTTTTTTTCCTCTTCCAATAGCAAATCATGCTAGTTTAGGTTATATAAGTGAAAAACTCACTTCCTATAATTTATTTGAATTTCTTAAAAGTGTCTTTGGGATTCTACAAAGAACCAGAGTCCAAGATGTTATATGAGTATAGCTTAGATATTTTCTCAAGAAAAGGGCTTAGAAGACAAAAGGCAAAGACGTAGTTATTTTGTGTTAAGGAGACATGCCATCATTTGCATCAGTTTTAAAAAGTGTCAAGTTAGTTTTACATTTGGTAAATGGTAAAACACTGGAGATTTTTTAAGCAGTGAAATATTTAATAGCTATTGACATTAGCGCCAGAAAAGCATTTTTGATTCAGAGATGGTACTTTAAGATACTACTATACAGTAATGTAGCAACCAAAAGAGCTAGTGTAATTTTTGAAAACAAACCAATAAATAGTTTATTCAGAATTTTAAAGGCTGTATAATGGATAGAAACAGGTGTAAGCTTAGGTTCAAAATGCTAAAGAATACAACAACTGGATAGAAATAAAATCTACATACATAAATCCATGAATGTTATGAATGAGGTAAAGAATTTTTTTTTTTACAAATCTTCAAATGCCAGAAAAATGCAGACATTTAAAATGTTATAAATAAAAGAATGAACTTTTACTTGATACAGTCAACAGAATTTCATAAATCTAAAGGTTAATAGTCATAGAAAATACAGTTTAATAAAAGGTATTAATAATTTTTATCTTTAATCAAGGAGCCACATATAACTTACTAGAGAGGCTGTGACTGGTTGCCAAGGAGATACCATATTCTTCCACAATGTGGCTCTTAAGGTCCTAGAATGCAAAGAAATTTAAAATTCACCATAGGCCTACATATTATAGTTTTTGTTTGGATCACTTGAAAAGATTACTTCAATAATTAAAACTATGTTTAATAGCATACATTTTTATAATACATATAGGGAGGAAATAATTGCAATAAATATTAGACAAAAGTGATCAGTTTTGGTAATCATTGAAAAAATCCACTAAAATATTAGTGTTTATAATAAGTTAAATAGTCTCAATAGCAAAAATATTATTGTTAAACGTATTCTATTTATGCATTTTAATATTTCTATATACAATTGGAAAAATATATATACCTTCATTTATTACAGATGGATATTATTATCTATAAATATGTGCTTTAGTTTTCAGAAAACTTCAAACATTTTACAGAATTCATTCATATATGAACACCTGACTTTTGATTATAAAGTTGTTATGGTTTGTCTGTGTCCCCACCCAAATCTTATCTTGAATTCTCACGTGTTGTGGGAGGGACCTGGTGGGAGGAATTGAATCATGGGGGCAGGTCTTTCCCATGCTGTTCTCATAATAGTGAATAAGTCTTATGAGATCTGATAGTTCTGTAATAGGGATTTTCCCTGCACAATCTCTCTCTCTGTGCCTGCTGCCATCCAGGTAGGATGTGACTTGCTCCTCCTTGCTTTCCACCATGATTGTGAGACCTCCCCAGCCATGTGCAACTGTAAATCCATTAAAACTCTTTCTTTTGGAAATTGCCCAGTCTTGGGTATGTCTTTGTCAGCAGTGTGAAAAAAAAACTAATACAGTAAATTGGTACCAGTAGAATGGGGTGTTGCTGAAAAGATACCCAAATACATGAAAGTGACTTTAGAACTGGGTAACAGGCAGAGGTTGGAACAGTTTAGAGGGGTTGGAAGAAGACAGGAAAATGTGGGAAAGTTTGGAGCTCCCTAGAGACTTGTTGAATGATTTTGACCAAAATGCTGATAATGATATGGACAATGAAATCCAGGCTGAGGTGGTCTCAGATGGAAATGAGGAATTTGTTGGGAACTGGAGCAGTGGTGACTCATGTTATGTTTTAGCAAAAAGACTGGTGGCATTTTGCCCCTGCCCTAGAGATTTGTGGAACTCTGAACTTGAGAGAGATGATTGAGGTTATCTGGTGGAATAAATTTATAAGCAGTAAAACATTCAAGAGGTGAGTTAGGTGATGTTAAAGGCATTCAGTTTTATAAGGGGAGTAGAGAATACAAGTTGGGAAAATTTGCAGCCTGACAATGTGATGGAGAAGAAAATTCCATCTTCTGAGGAGAAATTCAAGCTGGCTGCAGAAATTTGCATAAGTAACAAGGAACCAAATGTTAATCCCCAAGACAATGGGGAGGATATATCCATGCATGTCAGAGGTCTGCATGGCAGCCTTTTCCACCACAGGCTGAGAGACCTAGGAGGAAAAAGCGGTTTCATGGGTCAGGCCTACTTTCCTTGTGTTGTGTACAGCCTAGGCACTTGCTGCCCTGTGTCCCAGCTGCTCCAGCCATGGCTGAAAGGGACCAACATAGAACTTGGGCCATAGCTTCAGAGGGTGCAAGCCTCAAGCCTTGGCAATTTCCATGTGGTGTTGAGCCTGCCAGTGCGCAGAAGTCAAGAATTGAGGTTTGGGAACCTCTGCCGAGATTTCAGAGAATGTATGGAAATGCCTGGATGTCCAGGCATATGTTTGCTGCAGGGTGGAACTCTCATGGAGAACCTCTGCCAGCGTAGTGCAAAAGGGAAATGTGGGATCGGAGCCTCCACATGGAGTCTCTTCTACTGGGGCACTGACTAGTAGAGCTCTGAGGAAAGGGCCACTGTTCCCCAGCTCCCAGAATGGTAGATCCACTGACATCTTGCATTGTGTGCCTGGAAAAGCCACACACAGTCAACACCAGTCCATGAAAGCAGCTGGGAGGGAGGCTGTACCCTGCTAAGCCACCTGGTGGGGAGAGCAGGTTTTACAAGTCTTTAAGTGTGAGTGAATATGTATATTTTTTCTTTCTCCATTTACAAAGTAAGGATACTCAGTCAGGTAAAAATTAAAATTTGTATGTCTCTAAGGAAACTATGGGTTCATAAAGAATAGCCAGGTGAGTTATTGTGAAAAGTGCTTAAGATCCGAGGAGTGATGTAATGTCAGGCATTAGCTCTCTGTCTTTCCCACTGCTTTTAGAAAATGCATTATTTAGTAGCAACTTTGTGTATGTTATTAAGATTAAATCTCTGTCAAAATTGTCCTGCAGGAATTCTAAAGGGTCTTGGAAATAGTTTTGGCATGAACAACATTGCTAGTTGTTTACATTTAAAATGTTGCTTTTTTTTCCTGACATATTAATTTGTGTATTTATGCAGGGAGTGTGTGTGTGTGTGTGTGTGTGTGTGTGTGTGTGTGTGTGTGTGTGTGTGTTTGGAGGGCAGAATAAAAATTAACTAACTTGAAAGTGGGTAGGTAAATGTTATTCCATTAGAGATATAATATTTCCATTTCTGTGCATGCAAGTATGAAAAGTTTTGGAGTGCCAGAGGATACATGGGTATGATTTGTTAGAGTTGGATATACTGGTAGATGATATATTTTTCTATTACATAAAATGGAAATGGAGAAATGCTAAATTGTGAAATACTTAAGCCAGTAATATAGTTGTTTAAAATACCATAGGAATGGAATAAAACATATGATGACTTGGGATGATATTTTTCTACTTTAATTTACAAAATTAGTTTAAAATAATTATTTAACATATATTAGATGCTGAATATGATTATGGCTGAAAGACAACTGCTTTGATATGGATGCCCTGTGCCCACACACAGTAAAACAGTCTTGCATCCATGGCTGCTAGTAAAATGTTAATTTACTTCCAGATTTTTTGTTTTGATTCCTTAGCTCAAGAGAAGAAGGAAGTCTAAAAATTACTGTTCTGAATTTCTACTTGAGAAAATCTTTTGATCTTAATATTCTTACAGTTATGATCATACAATGTTTTCGTCTGCATTCTATTAGTCAACCATAGTAGTATCGTACCTAATCTTATTCAAGATTATTAATCTTGAATACTGTAAAAATGTTAAATTATTTGCAAGCATTGCAGCTTTATTTAATTTAAATCTCACTTTACTCAGAATATATTCTAAGGAAATATGAGGTAAGGGCAGTTTATGGAAATTCAGCATACTAAATATTATTAGGGAGCGGGATCTAGTCCTTGATCTCATATTGACATAAACTCACATTGACTGGGTTTCCATACTTTATTAATTACTATTCTCACGAAACAGCTTTTGTTTGGAAAGAGATGTTAACCTGTGTTTAGGTATGGCATTACACCTGTTTGTGTGTCTCATTGATGCATATTCTTTCAATTAGTTGTTAAAATTTAGTGTATATAATTGCTTCAAATGGTCATTGTAAAATAAATAGAAGCCCTCAGTGTGAGGATATTTGGATTGTGTAGATACTGTGGAGGTTTTCTATCTGAAAGGAAACTGTTCAGAGTAATATCTGATAGTCTTGTACAAACAAACCAAAGCTCATTTAATTGGTAAAATAATAGACAATTGATAAAATTTATGATAGTAGTAGAAGTCATAGTAATAGTTATCAAAATATCTTTTTGTTAATAGTTCAGTATAAAATATGCCTATGTGTGTCTTTACAGATATGAAGAATTTCACGATAACATATTCAATGTTTATTGATCACCTAGATGCTCAGAAGGGGAGAGGAACCTAAAGACTGGTGAGCCATACTGAACATTGCCAGGAAGTTAATTTCCACTCTTAGCTCTGATAGTATTGGTCTAATTTAGTTTTCTCAGTTACATTTTTATTTACCCAATGTTAAAGGGGGAAATTTTCACCCTGAATTTTTTGACAGTATGCAGCCTAAAAATCAAACTCTATAGCAGATGGGTCAAAAAGCCAGAGGTCCATCTGAAGGGGGAAAAAAAAACAAAGAAACAAAGCAAACAAACAAAAAACTTGTGTGGTTGAAGTACTGGAACGAGAGACTCTGAAGGATAGGAAGGTAGAATAGTTTCTTATTTCTTGGGAAGAACTGTACCTTATGGCAGAGTTCAGTGTGCGGTCATGGAAAATGGTGAATAAATAGAAAGGAAGTGAAGTTGTCTGGAAACAAGTAACCAAGGAGATGAGAGATGTTGAAGAGCTGTAGACAGGAACACTGTAGGCACCTAAGATGATGTCACCACTGAAAGCAGAAAGGACACAAGAACAAGGATCGTGAGTTTTAAGATCCGCACAATACATCATGCTCAAGCAAGCATTATAGCCAATGTCTCTCTTTGTTCTAGATGAACACAGACTACATTAGAGACCAACCCTGACTATTTAAGTTTGTAATTCAAGTGAAACAAATCAATTCTTCGTCTTAAAAAAAAAAGAATCAGACTCTATAATGTTAATATTTACCTAAAAGGAAGGAAGCAAAATAATTTAAATTCTTTGCTGAGGTCAAAATGAAGTGACATACTGAAGTTTCAACATAAAACATTAATTATTTTTTTAAAAGCCTCACTCACATTTCATGAAAAAGACATTGTGAAGAATGAGAGCCTACATCAGGATTTTCTGAGTTAAAAAAAGTAACTATAAGACAAAAGCACCTTAGAGGCTTCACTATGGAGAGAAGGATAATTCCTATAATGTGAACATGAATTTAGATTGTAATTGCTTTGCACTTCAACCTATGTGAGCAAGTCTGATAAGGACAGGGGAGTATATCCTACAGTTTCTTGCTTGATGTGATAACAGTGTGTAAATATTTTTACTGCTTCCCTTTTTTTTGTTTAGACAAAAGAAAAAACAAACAAAATGAATGAGGTTTAAAGTGGTATAAGAACATAGTATTTTAGTTCAAATAAGATATTCTGAGTTAATAATCTGATCTGTTTTCTTACCTTCAGGTGACAAGTTAAAATAAAACCCCAGAGCCTATTTTGTTTTTAGATTCTTTAAGACTATTTTGGAATTAATATAATTTGGGTGTTACTTTTTACTCATGATTATGAAAAAAAGCTAATAAGTTCACTCTTATCTGGTAAAATCAGGCAAGAGAGCCTGGTGAAATCCTGTTTTTCAATTATCATTCAATATTCATACCTCTTTAGAACTTGTAATGCTCAGCGCTTGCTTTGAAGTTAAGAAAGCTCTAGATACAGTTAAGATGCCTAAAAAGTACTATGAAAGTGTTAAATCAGAACAAAATTGGTAATAAAAGGGAAAGTAATAATAGGAAATATTCATTTTGTTTTTGAAAGGTGCCCAGACAGTCATGTCAGGACAGCTAATATGCAAGAGGTTTTGTATTCATGCTGTTCAGTTACATGTGGGATCATGAAAAATTCCCAGTGGCTCTGCTACATTTCCTTCCTATGATTGTTCTTATTTTAGAACTTTGATTTCACTTTAAAAAATGCATGAAATACCCACCTCAGAGCAAACGTTCTCACCCCATGTATTTTCTATTGAAATAACTTCAATTTACAGCATCTATAGATTAAGAGGTCAATTTGTTTTATATAGTGTGCTATTATTCAGGAAAATACCCTTGATTTTTAGATTCAGAACTTTAGGTTTCAAATATTTGCTGTTCACCTAACAGTGTACCCTGGATGTAACTGTCACCTGTTCCTGGAGTCACAGCTGCCTTCTGGGTTCCCTGCTCATCATCTCTTCTCTTCCCTGTTGCCCATCTTCTCCCTGGAATGTCGGCCCTGTCACTTCTGCATGCCAATCTTAACTACCAAGTGTATTGGAGAGAGTGCCTTCCTTGTTAACATGGAGATTCACACACCTTGTAGAGAGATGCTAAATATAGATTAGCAACTACATTAGGCTTTCTTCTTGATACAGCAGAAGAAGTAAAAGTTCACTAGAGAAAAGTTTCAAGAGACAAACAAAATATAAACACTAGGCACTTGTCTGAAATATTTTATGTCTGGAATATTTTATATTTGCAATTTTATTCTCTCTTCTCTGGGATCTCCTGTCACTGAGATGAGTATTCTATATGGATGTTTTGTTTGAATTAGCTAATATAATTGTTTATTTACTTACTCTCATTTTATGAAAATTTCAGAGTGATTAGTTCTTGGAACAAAAGAAAAAAAAACAAGAAAATTTTAAAGTGACATAAGTAGTTAGCACAACAAATATGAAGAATGCAGGTAGAGTTCCCAACATACTAACCGTCTTAGCTAAAATTCTAGGTCTTTCTGTGTAGCTGAAATTCTAGACCTGTCTGTGTTTTAGGTTTGTTTGTTTCATGTTAATGTATTGGTAACTACTGAAAAGCTGACTAGTAATTGTTAAATAGTGACTGGATCCATTCATCTACATTGCTTAGTTTATCTAAATGTTAAGAATTCCTATACCTAAAGGAAAAATCCAAGTAGAGCTTCCGCTATTATCCCATGGAAGGTGAGATGAACCCCTGACCCCAAATTTGATAAAATGTTGAGACTAATGACATCGTACACACACCATGAAGCTATGAAGAGCTGTGCTACTTCTAAGGAGGGTTTCTGGTGCAGCACATGCTCTGAAGCTGGCCTGAGAGAAGGGACAGGCCAGGGGTTTTGGGTTTTAGTGTGCTTTGAGGGTAGGCGAGGTGAAGGTTCCCAGGTTGAGTGAGGGCTTACATAGTTGGAACTTTCCACTGGAACTAAAGGAAGGAGCCCACCTGGATTTTTGTGGTCTGCTCAGATATGGAGCAAGAGAGAAAATGGAAAGGATGAGACCTAAAAGCTGTCAGTGGTCAAACACCAAAAATGGAGTCAAAGTCTAAAATGACCTTTCTAAAACCAGTCCCATGTCTCTTTTCTCTACCTGCACTGTCATCTTTAATTCTCTATCATCTTAAGCTGCTTTATTTACTGATTTTCATGGTGCAAGTCACAACTAACCAATATATAAGTGAGCCTTTTTAACATTACAGCACCCAGTATTCCCAGCAGTCTCCCATCCAAGTACTAAACCAGTCCCAACCCTGCTTAGCTTCCAAGATCAGATGAGATCAGGCACGTTTAGAGTGGTATGACCATGACTGTTTTTTTTTAGACGGAGTCTCACTCTTGTTGCCCAGGCTATAGTGCAGTGGCGTGATTTCGGCTCACTGCAACCTCTGCCTCCCAGGTTCAAGTGATTCTCCTGCCTCAGCCTCCCTAGTAGGTGGGATTATAGGCATGAGCCACCATGCCTGGCTAATTTTGTATTTTTAGTAGAGACAGGGTTTCTCCATGTGGGTCAGTCTGGTCTCGAAGTCCTGATTTCAGGTGATCCACCTGTCTCGGCCTCCCAAATACTGGGATTACAGGCATGACCCACAGCGCCTGGCCCAAGCCTTTGTTAATAAGTTGCCTCTTTCAGCTGAAACTGTAGACTCCCCAGAGCTAAGCTTAAATCTGTTACTTTACTGTTTTATCCTTGGCACCCAAATAGTGCAGGAAGAAAAATAGGCACATGATAATTTTTTTTAATGTCTATCAGGGTTACTAGACTATAAGCCCCACGAAGGCAAGACTGTGCCAGTTTCAGTTATGGTTGATTCCAGTGACTCAGAGAGATGCCTCACACTTCAGTAAATATTGGTGGAAATAATTCATTCTTTCAGTTACTTTAATATAGCACTTTAGCATGGTTCTCCAGTATCTTTTACTTTCAGAGGAGACTAAAGCTACCTTTAATGAAATCTTGTCTCATTTTTGTTCCAAAATACATCAAGAACATGTGAACTGAATCTTGTTAATTTTTAATTAAATTCTGTTGATTTGTTTAAAAGTTTGGGCAGAGCAGCAACTTTATCAAAAAAGTAAAAATTGGAAACTCACTTCTAATGATGAAGTGATGCTAAACTTATAAACAATTTAGGGGTATGTAAACAAGACTATTCTTTTGTTCACAGAAAGCAACATGAAATGTCTTCATTCCTGAAAACCTAGGTGAATTTTCAATTTACAATCAGTTATATAAACCACAGGACAGCACAATTAAAGTCAGGGAAAATCTAACAAATAACCTTCTGATAAAATATGTGTGTTTATGAATAAACCCAAATCCCCCCCAACATAAATGAATAAATGTATAGATGGATACCCAAATAGATAGATAAAAATAAGTAAATTAGATGTTGCCATACTTCTCAGTCTAAGCCACATGAGAATACAGAAGATATTGCTGTAGGACTAAACAGCGTGTTTTGATTCATTAAGTGTTCTGAGACTTGGGCTGGTTAATTTCAGTTGTTCTAAAATGTTCAGTTCACTCTAATTTAGTAACTGTTATTACAAAGGTGTCTGATATTCTGCAGCTGTGCAGTTATTTGGCTGCCAGACTCCAAGATGGACTGCAATGCTGTCCCAGCCTCAGAAAAAGTGGCTTAGCCCAAACTCCTTCCTGGTGTCCAAGCCTCAGGTTAGCTTTCATCTGCCTGCTTTTTACTAGCAAAGGAAGATGGAGCGCTAGAGCTTTTTCAGAGTAGTCTGTTGCTCAGCAACCAGGTTTGTCCTCTTAGGAAACAGGTCAGGAAAAAGGAAGAGAGATGAGGGGCTGATTTAATGTTTGTCTGCCATCTCTGATAAAGCAGAGATCCTCTGAATGGAAATTGTTACAGACAGATATCTCCAACTCACGGGGAAACAAATTAATCTCATTCGACAAGGGGTTAATATCTGTTTGCTAGAAATATCATTTCACCATCACCTGGCAGGAAGTTTTAGTAGCTGTAAATATTACAGCATGGTAAGATAGATAGTATCATATTTGGTAAGGTTCAAAATTTTGGTATGGTATGGCTGTCATCTCAAGGTCAAAGAAAAGTCATTCCAGAATGACACAGAAGAATGTTTTATTTTAAACAATAGACATTATTTAGTCATTCAGAGACACTTTAAATGTCATAACAAAATCTGGGTTCTTTTTATTGACCAAAATTTCTTGAAACATCTTTCTTCTGTTCCTTACTTAAAAAATACTGATTGATAGTATTTCTCAGGAAATATTCTATATACAAAACTGCATTGCAGAATCATGAATACCTCTAATTATAATTTTTGAGACAGGAGAATGCTTCTTTTAAATAAAATTTTGTTTCATGTTGTTGGGGCTCTCAAACAATACCCCAAAGTGTGATGCTTTGGCCTGCTGAGGACTTTGAGCTGAAGGATATTGGAATGGCCTCAGAAGTGAAGTCTCTTTCTGATTCTCTCTTTCCCTTCTTTTTCCTGCTCCCTTACCTTCCCCAAGGAAGGCCATAGAAACTGGAAATATTACTCTGTCCTCCCCCTACCCCTCTGTGTAGGAGCTGGCCATAAAGAAATTATCTGGCCTACCTTGTTTGCTGGTAGATTGTAAGTCCCTCATTCCTGCCTAACCAGAAGGAAGAAATGCCATACAAGGAGGCTAAGACGAACCTGAACAGAACGCCTTGCTGAGCTTTCTACCTCCGTCTGTTATTTTTAGCTCATACCCATTTGTCCAATCATATTTGCACATGGCTGTCCATTCTTCATCAAACCTAAGAGTGAAAATAGACAGTTTTCCTTAGGTCTTTGAGTGTTCATTTCAGAAGTCTCGTGTCAAGAAAACATTTTGAATAAATGTATTTGTTATGCTTTTCTCTTGTTAAGCTATCTTTTCTTACAGGAGTGTCAGCTGTGACCCCTGTGATGGGTAAGGAAAGGTATCACACCTTTCTTCCCCTACAACACAACATATTCCATGATGTAAACTTGTGTTACCTATATAGCATTTGGCAGATTTATAACCCTAAGGAATTAGAAATAAGAACAGCATATGAGAAAATAGAGACTGTGGAAAAAGGAAAATATGATTCTTTAATAGTCCCCTCTTGATACTTCTCTTAAATCAAATTTTCGTTATGTGTACACACACATATACACACACATCTCAGCTGATGTAATTATACACACTAAAATATCAACATTTCTTTTCTATATTACTTGACTGGCAAGTAATATAGGAAATATTGATTGGCTTTAAAAGGGCCAATATGTTACTTCAGTTATTTTTCAGTTACGTTCTTTTAAGTGCTGTTAGGAAAGTAGAGCTTACCAGTTTAAAGCTCAGGGTCAGAAATGAATATAAAATTTTAGTCAAACAAGATGAATAAGCTCTCGAGATATGCTATATAATGCTGTAATAGTCAAGAGTAATGTATTCAACACTTAAACATTTAGGAAAATAGATCTTATGTTGAGTTACCATAATAAAATAACAAAATAAAATATATGTAGAGTTTCCTCACAGGAAATAGCAAAGGATCTACCTAGGACACCGTGGGTATTTATAAATATGTCTTGATATATTGGCCAGAATCTAAAACTAGGTCTATGCATCACTTTATTTACAATTCATTTATTCATTCATTTACTATTCCGCTTTTAAAAGGCTAACAAGAAATATGAATAAATTAATTTAGCAGTAATTTTCTGCCTTTAATCTTGTTTTCTCAGTACACAATCTATTGGATTTGAGAATTGAAGACAGCTAAGCAATTTAAAACCAATAGAAAAATATGGAGTGAGATTCAGCCCTTTTATATTCATGATGAACTCAATATATTACAAATCCAAAAATCAACCTCTATTTTACTTTATCTTCTATAAAATGGGGTTTTAATATCCTCTTACATCTTTGATGAAGTATTGGAGTACTATATGAGATCTTATTTTTGAAAATATTTTAGACCTTAGTTATAGCTAGTTATGTTATCATTAAGAATAATAATGTTCTGCTCACGCCTGTAATCCCAGCACTTTGGGAGGCCGAGGCGGGTGGATCACGAGGTCAAGAGATCGAGGCTATCATGGTCAAGATGGTGAAACCCCGTCTCTACTAAAAATACAAAAAATTAGCTGGGCATGGGCGTGCCTGTAATTCCAGCTATTCGGGAGGCTGAGGCAGGAGAATTGCCTGAACCCAGGAGGCAGAGGTTGCAGTGAGCCGAGATCGCGCCATTGCACTCCAGCCTGGGTAACAAGAGAGAAACTCCGTCTCAAAAAAAAAAAAATAATAATAATGTTCCATGACCAAAAGTTAATAATTTTATTCTCTAGCTATCACTATATATACACTCACATTTATATTTACATATATATTTTATGTACTTTGTAATTTAGCTTAAGTAGTTATGATTTTTAATACTGGAAAATTTTCATCACAAACAAATATGTGTGTTTGTATCTATCTATCTATCTATCTATCTATCTATCTATCTATCTATCTATCTATCTATCTATCTATCATCTATCTGTCTGCCATGACCCTGTAGATTTAGCTCAACTGGTTATAACTGTTATACTTTCAGTTAATGTCTCTAGGTGTATGTTTATATTTAGAACTGGAACATTTCCAGTCACATCACTTCTATTCCCACTTTTCAGGTCTCATGCTCACAGTGAAACCCCTGAGAATCAGAGAGCAGAGGCATTCCACCCACTTTCAGAATCTTTATATGACCCCCTGTATTACTGCTTAGCTCTTATCACTAAAATATAGAGAGGCCACATTCTATATTGGGGTGGCATTCCTCATAACTCCCAAAACTTAAGACTTATTTTCCATAGATATTTATATTTTAACACAACCCGGTAGAATTTAGCTGGGGAACAAAATTTCAAAAATATGTCTATATTATTTAGGCACAATGGACTTTTTTAAAAATTAAAAAAAAAAAACAGGCAAAGTCAGCTAACTTTTGCAGCTATTTCAAACCTATGGAATCTCTTGCTTTAAAAGTTTTCTTCACAACTGTAAAGCAGTGTATGAAACAATTTGCATTTAAAAGTGATAATAAGGAAAAAGATTCTTTAAAATATAAAGCTCAGATCAAGAATAAATTGTACATGCAAATGTGCTGATTTAGATGCAGAGGCTGAATTCTAACAGTGGGGCAACTAGAGAAATTAAGGCTAACGCTTTTCCTGAGTGCCCAGTAATGTTGAATTACAATTGAATACCTATAGAAATGAGTGTGACATCCAAATGGTTACCAAATGAATATATTATGCTCTGTGATGTTTCACTGAATTCTAAACGAGTTCAGAATGATGACATACCAAGAGGTGCTGAAGTACTTCAGACACACTCAGTCAAATGTGTGTGTGGTTAAATAAAACTCTGTGGAATGTTCCTGACATAAAATTAGTTTTTCCTATTCAGAGGGAAAGTAGAGCAATTTATTTTTTCCTTATAGTCTCATCACAAGTAGGAGTGTAATAAACTCGCTTTTGTTTTTAGAGAAACTTGCAATTTGAAAGTTACTTTGCAATGCTTTGGAATCATAATGCACTAAACTTGTGATCTTGCCTTTATCGTCCTCTACAGCGTAAGTATGCTACCTTCTCTGCTGAACGTGAAAATAAGTAGAGACCTGCTTAAGTGAACTAATGGCAGGACATTCTTTGCTACCAACAGCGTTTTTACGGAACTGGGGAACTGGGACATTTTGATTAATTATATTGTTAGTTTTGGTTAATTTTTATTTCCATGTTTATATAAGAAATAGTAAATGCTATAAAATTATATCATGATAAAATACTTAGAAGTTCCTACTCCTTTTTGAAAACACTGAGTTCATGTTGATAGAATTTATTTCAAGAACACTTAGAGTGATCCCTCTGAAGGTGATTTCTCTGGGATGGGAGCTGTCCTCTAACAGTCGTTTGGAGGAGCAGCTGCCTAGACCAGGTGTTCCCAGTGAATGACAACTCTCCCTGCTCAATTGCTGAAGCATAAGACAGGACTGAGTGAGAGAAGAAAGCAGAGAGGAGCCTGGAATGGAAGCTAATTCTTGGGGCCCCTGGAAAGAAAGATAAGGAAAAGTTTAGTAGGCAGAAAAGAGCTCTTACGTTCCTCTCATGCCTTTAACCAAGGAATCAAATCCAATAAATTCATAAAGTATTACAAATTCTGATTCTGCCCTTTACATGCCATGAAGTCTCTCTAAACTCCAGTTTTTGAAGTTATAAGATGGGGTGAAACTTATATTGTTGGACAACTGAAGAAATAGCAAAGACATTTGTAAAGCGAGTGTGGGAAGATTATTTAAGCAATCCCTGCTTGTTATTACTCTTATTCAATTGGGTCTCCCAAGGATCCAGTGCTCTAGGACTTGGCTGTCCAGACTTCATAGTACAGATGCCTTGAATTGCTGTTCTCCCCATGCTTGAATTCCTCCCATGCTCTTCTGTCATCCTGTTTTATCCTCCTCTCTACTTCATTTCCCTGTATTAGCCCACTGAGGTTCTTTCCATTCCTCCTACAATCAAGTCTTTTGCCTCAGCGTCTTTATGCTAGCTGTTTCTTGACCTTCAACTGGTCAAACCCTTCTTGTGTTCTCTCTCTCTCTTTTTAAAATTATTTTATTTTTGGTTCCAGGATACATGTGCAGAAAAAACATACAGGTTTGTTACATAGGCTGGCAAGGCTGTGGAGAAATAGGAACGCTTTTACACTGTTGGTGGGAGTGTAAATTAGTTCAAACCTTGTAGAAGACAGTGTGGCGACTCCTTAAGCATCTAGAACCAGAAATACCATTTGACCCAGGAATCCAGTTACTGGGTTTATACTCAAAGGAATATAAATCATTGTATTATAAAGATACATGCACATGTATAATGATTGCAGCACTATTCACAATAGCAAACACAGAATCAACCCAAATGCTCATCTATGATAGACTGGATAAAGAAAATGTTGTACATAGACATCATGGAGTACTATGCAGCCATAAAAATATATGAGATTATGTCCTTTGCAGGGACATGGATGAAGCTGGAGGTGTTCTTAAATATCTTACTCTCTATTAGGCCTTCCCTGAGTAACCAATCTAATTATAAAATTATGAAAACATTTTTATCAAATGGTCCTATTTTAATTGTCTTCTAGCAATTATCATTTCTCAAATTTTCTTGTTTGCTGCATTGATTGATTCTTTTTCCCTGCAGTAGAATATAAGCTCCATGAGAACAGGGCTTGGTTAGCCTTGTTCACTTCTGTGTCTATTCTACCTACTATGGCAATGGTACATACAATATACTCAGTACACATTTGTTGGGATGAATACGTTTCAAATGTAAGGTGGCTGTGATGTTAAATTTGCATCATCTAAATGTATGTAAGATTATCTCCTCTGTGCAGACAGTAATCCCTTATCAATTTAGAGTGTGTTTCTCAGTTTTCTTTGGGATATTCTGAGGACATGTTGTTCCCAAGTGGAAACTGAATGCTGACACTCCTTTTCTTCTCATCCTCTTTCTTTTTCTTCATTTTCTCAGTGACCCATAGCCAGATTTACTTTAGTATGTCAGGAAACTCAATTGAAATTTCCCCATTCAGTGTTAGTGTAGAATACAAGTAGCTTGAGCTTCCAGTCAAGAAGGAATAAATTTCAAAATGTGATGCTATGACTTCTGGTGTCTGTGCAGGTCACTTAACCAAAGTATTGAGCTTCATGTCTGTCCACTGAAGAAGGCAGCATCATCAAATAAAAAGAGAAAAATCGTTTTCAGCAGACCTTTGATGACCTGTCTCTTTTTAAAGGGACACATGAAAGCTTCCCAGGTAAATGATATGGCCCTTCACCAGTGACAGTCTTCTGAATGTGGTAGTGGAAATCTTCAAAAATTCTAAAACTGAATGAGGAAAGCTGTTTACCTGAAATAAACATTTTATTTTATTCTCTGGATTTCAACTAATTGACTTCCAAGAACAACTGATTCAGATAATGGCATGTTATTAAATCTTCATATTGAATATGAGTTAAGAAGTATCTGGTTTTGCTGATGAGAGAAAGTGATCTCCCCACTCTTTCTTTTTAATAGAGTTGGAGAGGTGCTATGTAAGTGGTCTGCCCTGAGAGTCTTCTTGCTGTCTCCCTCTTGTTCTCAGCCTCCCTACAGTTCTTAGTTTCTCCTCCCAGGGAATGATACTCAGTTCTTCTCTCCCGTGTTCTCTCTCCCCTCTTGATAGTAAAATCCTTTTTTCTTTGGATGTGCTGCTTCTACTGCACAGTGGAGGGGTGTGATAACTTCCAAAATTATGGAACTAGAACATTTCTGCCATAATTTACCCCTGCTCCCTTAACTAATTTTTTTTCCGGTTCTGGTGCTGACAGTTAAATCCCTAAGAAACAGAAAGAAGACACGTTCTACCTTCTTCAAGAACTATTTTCTGACCCTTTGTATTATCTGCTCAATGCCCATCGCTACAGTATAGAGATGCCATAGTCTATGTGAAGAATGGCGACCCTCAAGACCACCTGCTAAATAAATCACACCTAAAGAATTTGATAGTAAGTTTGTACTTTTTTTTTAAATTTAAGATCCAGCGGGGTACATGTGCAGGTTTATTACCTGGCTATACTGTATGATGTTGAAGTTTGGGCTTCTACTGATACCATCGCCCAAGTATTGATCATAGCACCTGATCAAAAGCTTTTCAAACCTTCTCCCCTCCGTCTGTCCCTCCCCATGTTTTGAATCCTCAGTGTTTATTTTTCCTATCTTTGTGTCTGTCTGTACCCAGTGTTTAGCACCCACTTATGAGTGAGAACATGTGCTAATTGGTTCTCTGTTTTTGTGCTATTTGGCTTAGGATCATGTCCTGGAGCTGCATTCATGTTGCTACAAAGGCTACGGTTTCATCCTTTTTGTGGCTGCATAGTATTCCATGGTGTATATGTACCACATTTTCTTAACCAGTCCACTGTTAGCGGGCACCTGAGTTGACTCCATGTCTTTGCTATTGTGAATAGCACTTTGATAAACATACAAGTGCATGTGTCCTTTAAGTAGCACTATTTATTTTCCTTTGGGTATATACCCAGTAATGAGATTGCTGGGTAGAATAGTAATTCTATTTTTAGTTCTCTGAGAAATCACCAAACTGCTTTCTACAGTGGATGAACTGTTTACAGTCCCACCAACAGAATCTAAGTGGTCCTTTATTTCTCTGCAAGCTTGCCAGCATCTGCTTTTTTAATGTAATTTTTTATTAATAGCTGTCCTGACTGGTGTGAGATGGTATCTCGTTGTGGTTTGGATTTGCATTTCTCTATCATTAGTGATGTTGACCATTTTTGGGTATGTTTGTTATCTACTTGTATGCCGCCTTTTGTGATGTTCCTATTCATATCCTTTGATAGGATGACTTTAAATGGGATTATTTGTGTTTTCTTTTATTGGCTTGTTGACTTCTTTAAGTTCTTTATAGATTGTGGACATTTGTTTTTTGTTAGGTGCATAGTTTGCAAATATTTTCTCCCATTCTGCAGGTTGTTTGTTTACTCTGTTGGTTGTTTCTCTTACTGTGCAGAAGCTCCTGTTTAATTATGTTCCGTTTTTGTTTGTTTGTTTGTTTCTGTTGCATTTGCTTTTAAGGAGTTAGTCATAAGTTATTTGTCTAGGCCAATATCTAGATGAGTGTTTCTTAAATTTTCTTCTAGGATGTTATAGTTTGAGGTCCTACATTTAAGTCTTTAGTCCATCTCGAGTTCATTTTTGTGTATGGTGAGGGTTAAGTTTCACTCAGTCTCCTTCATATGGTTAGTCAGTTTCCCAGCACCATTTGTTGAATGGTGTTTATTTTTGTCAACTCTGTTAAATGGTGTTGTTTACTTTTTGTTAACTTTGTTAAAGATCAGTTGGTTGTAGGTAGGCAGCTTTTTTTTCAGGGATCTGTATTCCATTCCATTAATCTATGTATCTGTTTTTGTACCAGTACCATGCCGTCATGGTTAGCCTTGTAGTATAGCTTGAAGTTGGATAATGTGATGCCTCTGGCTTTTTCTTTTGACTTAATAGTGCCTTGGCTATTTGAGCTCTTGTTTGGTTTCACACGAGTGTTAGAATAGTTTAGAAATAAGGAAGAGATGGCCAGGCATGGTGGCTTATGTCTGTAATCCAAGCTTACTCCTATCTTTGGAGGCCAAGGCAGGCAGATCACCTGAGGGTGGAAGTTCAAGACCAGCCTGACCAACATGGTGAAACCCCATCTTAAAAAAATAAATAAATAAAAGAAAGAAAGAAGGAAGAGAACACAGACCAAGTCTGGATCCCCAGATCAACTGAAACAAAGGGCAGGGATTTGTTAAGAGCTGGGATGGAGGAAGGTAAAAGTCGTCTGTGTTTGCTAATTGATCTTACCAAGTGGAAAATAAAGTTTTTCTTATCTTTGTGATATAAAGTAATATTACAAATTGGAACAAGATGCCCGCCAAAGTTAGGCTCCTACCTTCCCATGGAGACTGGGAGGTGAAGGCACTGTCTTCTTTGATGATTACATTTCAAAGGAATGGCTCCCAGGTCCTTGAGAAAGACATTCTTGGGTTGTTAAACTGACAACAAATGGCCAGGTGTAGTGTCTCATGCCTGTAATCCCAGCATTTTGGGAGGCCGAGGGGGGCAGATCATGAAGTCGGGATCAGACCATACTGGCCAACATGGTGAAACCCCTTCTCTACTAAAATAGCAAACAAAACAAAATTAGCCAGGCATGGTGTCGCCCACCTGTAGTCCCTGTTACTTGGGAGGCTGAGGCCGGCGAATCGCTTGAATCTGGTGGGTGGAGGTTTCAGTGAGCTGAGATTGTGCCACTGCACTCCAGCCTGGCAGCAGAGCGATATTCTGTCTCAACAATAAATAAATAAATGAATAAAAAAATAAACTGAGAAGATGCTTTTAAAAACATTGTCTTCACAAAGAGACAGAGAAAGCATTTACAATTCCAAGATTTTTTTTCAAGTAAATGCTCTAAGTAAAGGGAACTCAGGGGATGGAGTCTAAAGTCAAGTAAAGCCGAGAGGAATGTTAAGGCCCTCTTGGTCACCAAAAACAAAACTAATTTCCCTTAGGACCAACTAAACTTAGGGGCACTTTATAACGAGAGCTTGCATTTTCCCTGCTGGCATGTGATCCTTTTGGCTAGCTTAAAGGTATGTCTGGCCTAATGGTATATTCATTTTTCTCATCTTTGTCTTTAAAATATCATAGTGTGCTTTCCTTACAGCACAGTGAGTCATGCCGGCTCTTTGACCATCATTATAGTGTTTTTTTCGTATTAATTTGCATTCCAAAGGTATTGATTTTAATCATTTGTTTTTTCCAGCACCAGCACTACTGCTTGATGAATACTTGCATGATATTATTAAAATTTTAAAGAATATTTAGGTGACTTTATGTTAAAATAATAGCACAGTGGTAATGAAAATCAACTATAGAAGTTCCAATGTGTGTAAATAACAGCTTGAATCACAAGATAATGTAACATTTCGAAGAGGAGATTTCTATTTACCAGCAAAAGTACTTCCTCCATGAGAGGCCTACACTTTAACAGACGTTATAATTCATATGTCTGTCAGCTCTGCAATTTTTTCATTATTAACTGAATCATAAAATCATTTCAAAACTTTATCATTTAAAACTTTCTCATAAACTTGGTTAGCAATATTAATCCATATCAAATTGTGGGGCAAACTTTGATTTGCAAGTAGCAAATTTGTACCTTAGTTAGCAATGTATACAATTTTAGCCAGGTACATTATCAAAGAACAAAAAATCTAATGGCTTAGGGTCAACCACGTGAATGCTTAACAATATGTACTCACAATAGTTTATAACATTTTATTTAAGTAATTTTGCAAATATCAATGTGTCAATAATGATGGCACCTGGGCAGGAATTGGGGGACATTATTGTCTTCATTTACCTGCCAAATGTGCAATCAAGATGTTCATCTTTTAGATGGCTGTTAAATCTTTTCTGTAATTTTTTTTTTATTTCCAGTTATTTCCAATTTTGTGACCACTATTTTATTTTATAGGCATTTTAATTAAATTATTGAATCACAGTCATGGGGTATGATGTTACATCCTAATATTTAATGAAGGTCTGACATGACTTGAATGAATCTTGTGTTGTTGTTGAATTGATCAATCATGTCTCCTCAGCACAAGGAGGAGACATGAATATTATACTTTTTACAATATTACAGTGAATATTATACTTTTTACAATAGCAGTTATAGCAAAGAATGCAGGCATGGCCTTCATAAAATATATATAGAGAAAATGAACAGTCTGCTCTGCACCAAGTTTGGTGATAAAATAGTAGATTTCTGAATTTATGACAACTATATGGAAGAATGTTTCTGTCAATAATGAGTATGTTATTCTTTTAATTTCAATTAAAAATTTATGAAAGTTATGAAGTATATTGGCATTAAGTATGTTTCAAAAATGTGTAGCAATGCAAGAAGATACAAAAACAGACACTGTTAACAAATTGTTGAATGTGTAGGAACTTTTAGATAATGGTGAATATTTAATCTGAGAGCAGCCAAGTTTTTGGCCGTTAGAAGCAGCTTTATTCATTATAACTCCCTTTTACAACAAGGTTATCATTTAAAAATAAAGGATTTTACTATCTATCAAAAATACACAAGAATTTGCAGACATTCAGGTTAAGGTCAGGGTGAAAGTTACCTGTGGAAGGTGGCAATGGTATTTTGCTTCCTCCTGGTGAGTTGGCATTTAAAAGAATAGTTAAGCAATGTCTAAATCTTACTCTTTCAAGAGAAAAAAAAATCAAAAGAATAAATCTTACTCTTTCGTGCATGAGGTTTGTATACAATGGTTTCTCAAATTGAGGTATGAAGCTCCCCATCCACCTCCTCCACACCTCTTCCCTTCCACTCTCTGCGTTTTGGAAATAACCTGGAAGAGACTCTGGCTCTTCATGAGAAAATTTTAATTAATTTTTTTACAATATTTCCTTTAAAATATGTAAGCACATTCTGAATTATCTGGATGATTATGTTGTCACGGAGTACAGTTAGGCCTTCTGGAACCCACATCTGTTTTATTGTTATTATTTTTTTCATTTTGGACACTGACATTTTTAAGGATACATATATAGTTTAACTATATGCATTTTGTTGTGCAACAGATCTCTCGAACTTTTTCATCCTGAAAAACTAAAAGTCTATATTCATTGAAAAACTCCCTGGTGATGGTTGATTTTAGGCATCAATTCTGCTGGATTAAGGGATACCCAGAGAGTTGGTAACGCATTAATTGTTATAAATGCTTCAGTAGGCAATAAGCCCATCTCTTTTCTGCTGAAAGGCAGGCCCAGGTGATTTGGCTTTTGGTGAGTGTGATGGACTGCCCCAGGTGTGTGTATGAGGGTGTTTCTGGAGGAGATTGACAATGAGGAAAATCTGACCTCAATGTAGGCAGGCACGTGTCTGGGGGCCAGGATGGGACAAAAATGTGGAGAAACGGCAAATTCTCGCCTTTTTTTCCGAGGCAGAACGCCCTCTCCTCCTCTTGGATTTCAGAACTCCTAACTCTCCGTTCTTTAGACTCTGGGACTTACAGCTGTGGCCCACTCAAGCCCTTGGGACTTTGGCCTCGGACTAAGAGTTAAACCATTGGATTCCCTAGTTCTGAGGCCTTCAGACTTGAAATGAGCAACACTACTGGCTTCCCTATTTCTCCGGCTTGCAGACACCGCCTCGTGGGACTTTGCAGTTTCCACAACTGGGTGAGCCAATTCCTCTAATAAATCCCTTTTCATATACCTCTCTCTACATGTACCCTATTCGTTCTGTCTTTCTGGAGAAGGCCGATTAAAACATCCCCTTTACCAGCTTCCTGCCAGCTCCTTCCTGGTAAACACTGTTCTACTTTCTAAGAGTTTGACTGTTTCTGATACCTCATATAAGTAGAATCGTACAGTACAGTCATATGCCACATAACTGTGTTTTAAGCAGTGCCATGCTGTGTATGCTTGAGATCATAATGGAGCTAAAAATGAATGCCTGGTGATGCCATAGCCTTCATAATTTTACAGTACAATGCTTACTTATATGTTTGCAGCGATGCTGGTGTAAACAAACCTACTGCGTTGCCAGTCATATGAAAGTATAGCACATACAATTATTTACTAGATAATGTTAATAAATGACTATGTTACTGGCACATATTTACTACAATATATATTTAATGTTATTTTAGAGTGTACTCCTTCTACATATATAAAAAAAGTTAACTGTTAAACAGCTGCGGACAGGTCCTTAAGGAGGTATTCCAGGAGAAGTTATTGTTATTATGGGGTGACACCTCCATGCATGTTACTGCCCCAGAAGACCTTTCAGTAGGACAAGATGTGGAGGTAGAAGACAAGGATATTGATCTTGACCCTTATAGGCCTAGGTTAAAGTATGTGTTTGCATCTTAGTTTTTTTAAAAAAAGTTTAAATAAATTCAAAAATAAAAAAAGCTTATAGAATAAAGATACATAGAAAGACAGTGTTTTTGTACAGTTGTACAATGTATTTGTGTTTTATTGTAACTTATTACAAAGGCATCAAAAAGTTTTTAAAAAGTGTAAAAAGTCAAAAAGCTACAGTAATCTGTTCTTATTGAAGGAAGAAGAAATTTTAAATTTAGTGTAACTTAAGTGTACAGTGCTTGTAAAGTCTACAGAGCATACAGTAATATCCTAGGCCTTCACATTCACTCACCACTCACTCACTGACTCAGGCAGAGAAGCTTCCAGTCCTGCAAGCTGCTTTCGTGGTAAGTGCCCGACACAGGTGTACCATTTTAAATCTTTCATATTGCATTTTTACTGTACTTCTCTGTGTGTAGACACACAAATACTTACCATTGTGTTCCATTTGCCTACAGTATTCAGTACAGTAACGTTTTATACAAGTTTGTAGCCTAGGAGCAGTATGCTATGTCATTTTGCATACTTGTGCACTAGGCTATACCACTGTATCAGCATGTTTTCACACTGCTGATAAACACCTACCTGAGACTGGGCAATTTTAAAATGAAAGAGGTTTAATCAACTCACAGTTCCATGTGGCTTGGGAGGCTTCACAATCATGATGGACGGTGAAAGGTACATCGCACAAAGCAGAAGAAAGAGAGGAGAATTTGTGAAAGGAAATCTTTTCTTTAAAAACCTGTCATATCTTGTGAGATGTATTCACTATCATGAGAACAGCATGGGAAAGACCAACCCTCAGGATTCAATTACCTGCCACCAGGCACCTCTCACAACATATGGGAATTCAAGATGAGGTTTGGGTGGGGACACAGCCAAACCGTTTCAACCACCTATAATAAGTGTGTGTAAGTACATTCATATTGTTTGAACAAAGATTAAATCATCTAATGACACATTTATCAGAGGTATTTCCATTGGTGTATAATGCATGACTGTATTTTTCCTAATGTGACTGGCACTGGCTACCTCACTTCCTATCAGGATTTCTTCTTTTTAAAGCCTGAATAACATTCCATTATATATATATATATATATACCTACCACATTTTCTTTATTCCTTTGTTGATGGGATTTAGGTTACTTTTACTTCTGGGTTTTTATAAATATTACTGCTATAATGCAATGAACATGAGGAACATGTAAATACCTGTTTTCGATCCCTTTTTTCAGTTGTTTCAAATATATGCCTAAGAGTGAATTTACTGGATCATATGGTAATGTCATTTTTAAGTTTTTGAGAAATTTTCATACTGTTTTTCATAGAGACTACACCATTTTATATTCCCAGCAAAAGTACACAGAGTTTTCAATTTCTCCATATGCTCAACAGCACTTATTATTTTATCTGTTTTGATTTGTTTGACAGTGACCTAATGGTTGTGAGGTGGTGTCTCATTTTGTTTTGACTTGCACTTCTTTAATGTAAGGTTGAACATCTTTTCATTCACTTGTTTGCCATTTGTATTTTTATTTTTGGATAAATGTCTTCTTTTGTTCTCTGTCCATTTTTAGATTAGATTTTTTTGGTTGCTGTTGAGTTGTAGGAATTATTTGTATATTCTAGATATTAACTCCCTATTAGATATATGGTGTACACATATTTTCTTCCATTTTTAGAGTTGCCTTTTCACTTGGCTGTTTCTCTTTGCTGAGCAGATTTATTGATATGGTCCCACTTGTTTATTTTTGCTTTTTTTGGCCATATCCAAGAAATAATTGCCAAATACAAAGTCATGAAGTTTTTCTCTATTATGTGTTCTTTTTGGAGTTTTATAATTTCAGGTTTGTGTTTAGGTCTTTAATCTATTTTGAGTTCACTTTTGCATATGGTGTAAGGTTAGGGTTCGACTTCATTCTTTTGCATGTGGATATCTGGTTTTCTCTACACGATTTGTTAAAGAGGCTTTTTTCCCTCTCATCATAGCTTTTGTGTAGCCTTTTTATCTTGTTTGGAGATCATTCCACCATCTGCATCAGGGTTTATTTCTGGGATCTCTATTTGGTTTCATTAGTTTATATTACCTGTCTTTATACCAGTAGCATATTGTTTTGATTACTGTCGTTTTATAATGTGTTTTAAAATCAGGAAGTGCGAGGCTTCAAGCTTTTCTTTTGTTTCTCAAGATTGTTGCAGTTATTCAGGTCCTTTGGGGTTCCATATGGATTTAATGATTTGTTTTTTTATTTCTGCAAAATAATGCCATTGGGATTTGGATAGAGATTTCATTGAACCTATAGATTGTTTTGGGTAATATACATTAAAAAAATGTTAAGTCTTCTAATCCATGAACAGAAATTACTTTTCATATATTTGTGTCTTTAATTTTCTAGGAGTGTTTTTTAGTTTACTGTGTACAAGTCTTTTACTTCCTTGGTTAAGCTTACTACTAAGTATTTTATTATTTTTGATGTTATTATAAATGGAATTATTTCCTGTTTTCATTTTGGATTATTTACTGTCAGTGTATAAAAACATACTAATTTTTGTGTATTGATTTTGTATCTGGCCACTTTATTGAATTGCTTAACAATTTTCTCTTTGGGGGTAGAATTTTTTTAAAAAATATATGTATTATGTCATCTGCAAACAGATAATTTTGCTTCCTTTTTTTCTAATTTAGATCTTTGACTTCCCTAATTTTTCTGATTAGGACTTCTAACACTTGAAGAGTAGAAGTGATGAGAGTAGGCATACTTGCCTTGTTGCTGATCTTAGAGGAAAAGCTTTCAGTTTTCACCATGAGCGTGATGTTAGACTGTTGGCTTTTGATATGCAGCCTTTACTATGTTGAGGTAGTTTCCTTCTGTTTATTGTTTCATTAGTTTTCTTTTTCTTTTAATTATAAAAGGATGTTGAATTTTGTCAAATGCTTTTTCTTCATCAATTGAGATGACACGTAAGTTTTACATTCATTCTGTTAAAGTGTTGTATTACATTGATGGAGTTTTATATATTGAATCATCCTTGCATTCCAGGAATAATATCTACTTGATTATGACATATAATTCTGCGAAAGTCCTGTTAACATTTGGTTTATTAGTATTTTATGGAGGATTTTTTGCATGAATATTCATCAGGGATTTTGGTGTGTAATTTTCTTGTAACATCTTTTTCTGGTTTTGGTACTAGGGTATTGCTGGCCTCATAAAATGAGTTCA
Organism: Saguinus oedipus; assembly: GCA_031835075.1. Lineage (NCBI taxonomy): Eukaryota > Metazoa > Chordata > Mammalia > Primates > Cebidae > Saguinus > Saguinus oedipus. The sequence goes on from CM063190.1 coordinate 19,605,779, forward strand.
GAAGTGTCTAATTATCTTTACATTTTTGGAAGAGATTGAAAAGAATTGGTTGGTGTTCATTTGCCTTTAAAAGTTTGGAGGAATCTTCAGTGAATCCCTTGATCTTGGGATTTTCTTCTTTGAGAGGTTTTTGATTACTGATTCAATCTCGTTATTAATTATAGGTCTTTCCAGACTTTTTATTTTTTCGTGATTCACTCTTGGCAGTTTGTACAGTTTTAGAAATTTACCCATTTCTTTTAAGTTATCCAATTTGTGAGCATAAAATTGTTATTAGTGTAATCATAGTAGTCTCTTATGGACCTGTCTATTTCTGTGACACCAGTTCTAATGTCTCCTCTTTCTGTTTTTGTTTGAGATTTTATCTTTTTTTCTTAGGCTGGATAAGGGTTTTCTGATTTTATTAATCTTTTCAAAAAAGAATGGGTTTTCCTCATTCATGAGTATTTTCTCAAATGAGACAGAAAACAGTGCTTTGGGAAGCCCTGTGAAGAGCCGGAATATTGGATACATGCACTTTTCTCCATCCCTCCTAAGAAGCAAACCATGAGCTGGGCCCTTTCTCCCAAGCACAGTGGACTCTATTGGCTTCTGTTCACAGAATTACAAGTTCTATAGTACAGCCACGAGTATGTAGTATACTCATGGTATAGTACACATACTACATACTCATGGCTAGTGATGAGTAGCCTGAGCCACTAGGCTCTCTTTTGTTGTCAGTGGTCCGTGGGCTTCCAAAGTATGTGTGTTTCCCATTGAGTTAGGCAAGACACAAACTGATCTCTTGGGCGGCTTTCTGAAAAGCAAGAATGTTGGATATACTTTCCATCTTCTCTTTCTCTCCATAGAGTGAAGATGAAAGTTGGGATTCCTCTCAATCATAAACTGTGCTGGCTTGGGGGACAGGCTGATGCAGTTAAAATTAAGTGTATTTTCTTACCTACTTCAATGGGATTAGCTTTGGGTTTGAGCTTGCCTTGGATATTACAACTTCCTAATGGGTTTCTGAAGTTGTTGGAAAGGCTTTTCAGACTCAAGTCTTGTTTCTGTGGGGTAACAAGGCCCAGGGTTTCCTATTCTGCCATCTTGCTGATTTCAGCTTCCCATATATGGTTTTGTACTTAAAGTCAAAGTAGTTGCAAGTACAAGGTCTGTAATTCCTTGTCTGAAACCCTTGAGGCCAAATATTTTCCATAACTTTACATTTGAGAAAGGTAACACTGCATATACACTGAAAAGTATATAATTTCCCCAAGGAGGGTAGGGCAGACCACTGAAATCAATCAAAATAAACTTGAATCAAATCAAATTTCTATGATAATATATGTGGTTATTCAAGTAAATGGGAAATAATGATTATAAATATGCTCTTGTTCGACTGTATAAGGATATTGTTTTTTAATGAAAATCATTTGGATTTCAAATCATTTTGAGGCGGAGAATGAAGATCAGTAATTGTGAACCAGTAGTACTTTATTTTCTTTGACAAATAAGGCAATAATAGAGTGTCCTTGATATATAAATGTTACACACATGCAGTGGTGGTGGTAATGATTCAGTGGGTGTGTTTATTGATTTATTGCCTCTAAGCTCAAAATTCATCCTTTTAATCTTATTTATTAAAATGAATCTGAGCCCTTTAGATATTTTTCCTTTGGTCGCTGGCTCTAAAGCTTTGCAAATAAAAGGTGTACATCATCCTCAGTGCCTGGATCGTTTGGTACATGGCAGCTAGTAGCATTGCCTTGGTATTACCTTAGGTAGTCCTGTAGTGAGTGTCTCTGGTCAAACATCTCTCCATGAGTAGAAGAACTTGTTTCTGGCAAGTTCTATATGTACGGTACTGCAGTGATTTCTTTGTCATAAAATGAGCCACAGTTTAAGGTTCTATATTTTGTTCCTGTGGAAACTCTTCCTTACGTGCTCTGTCTCAACTCTAAAGGTAATGGTTGCACCTTATATTTGTTAATTTTGAGTTTTTTAAGTTCTTTTTACATCTAACTAGGAAATATGTTGCTACTCCAATCCAATACTAGAGTTAGTAATTCTTTATATTAAATGTTATCTATCCAAATCGTTCAGTTTCTCTCTCCTGATTAGACTCAAATTGATATAGTGGTCTCTTCTTAAAACATTCAACCATAGTTCAAATAGAGAAAGCTAGTGGAAAAATAGAAATCATCTCTGGGACATACTAAAATCAAAAGAAATAACACTTTAGCTGCCAAAAGCACGTTCACATTCTGAATCATAATTTGAAAACAGCAAACTAACTTTTTTTTTAATCATGATAAGTAAGTGATGTTAATTTAACTTTACCTAATTTTAATATAGTTAAAATTTGGAAAGAGTTTCTTTAGTATTATGGGAATTATGAAAGATAGGAATTTATTCAGGTAACATTGAAATGAAAATAATTTATCAATATTGTTTATGCATTCACATATTTTTTCTATTAAAATAGATTTTTACTTATTTTATGAGTTAAATTTTGTACCCTTCCAAATTAGTAAGTTGAAGTCCTCACCTTCAGTACTTGAGGATGTGAAGTCATTTGGAAATAACATTGTTGCAGATGTAACTAGTTAAAGTCATAAAAGTGGGAGGCCCCTAATGCAATAGGACTTATGTTGTTATGAAAGGAGGGAATTTGGACACAGGTATGCATACAGGGAGAACATTGTGTATATGTGAAGACAGCCATTTACCAGTCAGGGGGAGTAGCCTGGAACAGAGTCTCTTTTTCAGAGCACTCAGAGCCAACACTGTCAATATCTTGAGTTCAGACTGCTGGTCTCTAGAACTCTGAGACAATAAATTTCTATTGTTTAAGTCACCCAATTTGTGATAGTTTGTTTCAGCAGGCCTAGCAAACTAATACAATATCTGATGAAGTTATAAAAAAATAAATAGTTTTATTCTCTTCTGCAAATTTGCTCAATATTCTTGAAGCTTTTATACACAATTAACTGCTTAGCTGAAAAAAAATTTAATGTCTATATCTTTATATACCTTTTTCTTTTCTAACTATTCCAATAATTTACTTGCAATATTATTATTTATTGAACTAAATTGAACTAGAGCTTGACGATATCTAATTTAATCTTTATGATGTGACTTTTTTCTGCCCCCTTTTCTCTTTTTTCATGTTCATGTAATTTTAGAGAATAAAAAACCTTAGGACCAAATTGACCACCAAATAGAAACTGTCAAGGTATATTTAGTACATATGGATGTGATATGAACTAGACTATAATGACACTTGAATCAAAAGAATGTAAGATAAAACGCATTGCATTCTTTATAATCACAGTTAGCATAGCACTTACATAATGTGCCTTTCTCTTTTTTGGTCTTTTCCCTTTTTCATCCTTCCTACCTGTCAAGGCAGTGATGCTTCTCTTTCTCTATCACATTTTTTTTGGTATTACTCTCAACTAAATCTATTTTTCCTGTCTCAATTCACATGAAATTTTTTCTTGAAAGATGGTAATTATTTAATTCCCTTTTAGTAAATTTCTTGCCCATCATTTGTGTTCTTAGAACTAAGGAAAAATGGATGTAAGTCAAGAAATCAGTAATACCACCAGAAAGAAGAAAATCAGCCTCCGGGTTCAATCTTTTCCTATAAATCATATTTGTTTGTTTCTGTGACTAATGAATGCAGTATGGAAATTATTCATACTTCAGCAGCAACCTGTATAAAAACTCATTTTCAGAAGGCTTTGAATAAGAATAAAATTCAGCATTCATTTATTTTAAATGCAAATGGTGGAATCTGAGTAGGATAAGAGTGGCAGAGTGGAGGGGCGTGTTTTCAGGCATTGCAGAAAGCTGTCATGGTGACTAGGAGGCATAGCAACTTAATTATAAAAGTAAATCCAAAAGAGTGAGTCAGGCACAGGTTTGTGATTTTACTCCTGTCAATGTTAGATGGAAAATATATTCTGAAAAATATCAGTTATCAGAATCCTGCAAAAAGCATTAGAGGAAGAACAGGATAACAGAAAACCATACTTTTACAAAAGTAGAGATATAAAGTATTTTTATCTGCAGGTTATTTGAGAGTCCAGCAACTATTTCTAGAATATTTTCTAAATTACAGTCAAGGAGTAATGTTTTAAGTGTGAAACAACAACAATAACAAAATAGATAATATGTACTGATTTGTATTATATCACAGATCATGGGTTTTATAATGACAGTTTTGCACTCATCTTTCCCCACTAGTTTATTTTTCTCTGGCATTTCTTTTGATTATCATAAACTTAAATAAATAGCAAAGACTGGGGCATATATTGAAATTCAGAGAAAAATGTTAATTGGAAACCAATCCTAAATAATATGGCATAATTCTAAAGGTAGAATATGTCCTCTCTCATCTTGAGTGTATTAGGGTAAAGTATCACTGAGATTAGAGGAGTATGGGGTTGAAACCCTGCTCTGGGCAAAGAAGTCCCTGTAGCTACTGCTGTGAGTTCTATAGGGCCCAGACCCCAAGGCCCTGGTGTGCAGCAATTAAGCTTAATTGGCTAGCTGGTCTTCTTTGGGGGATCCTGGAGGAGCCCATTAGCAGCAAGCAGTTGATTTTCCACCTGGGTTTTCTTTCACTTTCTCCCACATTTCAACTTTGAGCTGGATGAAAGTTTAGGGGTGAATTTTCCCCCTAATGGTATGAATTTTGATGTGGAATGATCAGGTAGGAGGTTACTCTCTCTGTCATGGAAACTTTCATTCTAATTCTATTGCACGTATGCAGTTCCCATTGGGAATCTCATCTGGAGATTAGCTGGAGAGTTTCATGTATTTAGTTTGTGAAAAGAAAAAGTGGTTTCGTTAGTTGTTTCCCTATTCATGACCCCACCCTTCTAGAGAACAGAACTAGAAAAATAGGCAAGAGAGAGGCTACTTGATAGATTTAAGGAACCGGTTGCAGACATTTAGTCAACTTTTGATTTTTTTTTTTTTTAATGTAATGGCACGTGGAACATGAAAGGATAACAAAATCAAGGTGTTCTTAAACATGTCAACCATGTTTGTAAGCACTTTTAGAGTTTGTGATCAGCTTACATGTCGTTTATGGAAAGCAAACAGACACTTCCAGCTTTAGTGTGTTGTTTTCTGGTTCCAGATTAGACATTACAGAAGTATTTAAAATATGTTTACTGCCTATGAGGTGCTGTCAAACTGCTTTGTGAAAGGAACCTTTCTTGCCCCGAAGGAGCTTATCACTTATATGTAGAAAGAAGGTCAAAGAAATAGAATACTTTGGTAAACATTCCTATATTTATAAGATTTTGCATGAACATTTTATTTAACATCTGGAAGCAGAAGTTGTCTTCATTTCCAAGGCATTTCAACACTATATACATTTATCTTTCTAACAGAAAATTTTGATTTTGTTACTCTGTTGCTCGAACTCCTTCAAAGCTTGCTCCTTACCCTAGCCCACAGAATGTTAGATATTTTCTGGAAAGCTTTGAGCCTTGCATCTCTGCCTAAGAACTTGGTGTATTCTTCCTTAAACCTTGCCCTTTTCTTTTCATAGAAAATGTGTCCTGGGCTTGTTTAATTTTCTCTCTGGTACTCAACTGTACTTTCCAAAAAGCAGATATCCTACCTACCGTATGCATTTTTGTATTCCTAGAAACTAACTCACCGTGTGCTTCATATTGAGTATTCAAAAAAGATTTCTGGAGTATATAAATATTAATACCTCTAACTGGTGGCACATCAGCAGGCCACAAAGCAAAACCAAAAAGAGAAGTTCTGTTTCTCTTTAGTGTGGACACCTACAATCTTGATTTGTTATGTGTAGCTTGTAGAGAAGACTGGTAGAATATCTAGGGATACCATATCTCCACATTCAGATTCAGCCATAGTAATAAGGAGAGCAATGAATGCCAACAGATAAGACTAAATAATTTACTTAAATGTGGAGCTGGCTGGGCATCTCTCCTTTCCTTTCCCCCATACCTTTGCTTACAAAGGTATGGGGGAAAGAAAGTAGAGGTCATTATGAGTTTCCCCCATATCTTTTTATACTCCATCACTCTGGTAGGTTTTTAGGATCAGTTAATGCCTAACTTTTCCTTCATATTTCATTTTAGGCTCTTCCTGTTCCAAACAAACACACTGGCACACACACCCAATCTTTTTTTCTCTCTTCGAATTCCCATTGCTTCGCTTCATCTGATACACATAATACCAGGGCCATCTGTCAGTGAATTCCTGTAATAATTTCCCTATAATGTGATCAGTGAAAGTAATATATTATTCGATCCATTGAAATAAGTCTCTACCTCTTACTCACTTTTCTATCCATCACAGTTAGAAAACAACCTAACAGTTACTTCCTAGATTGCCTAATGAATGGTTGAAAGGACCATTTAGATTGCTGAGCAAATAGATGAATGGATGGATGAATACATGTAGAGACTGGAGTAGTAACTGTCTTTTTCCATTCATTATCTGTCAACTTGGATTATTCTTATGTTCCAACAATAGGTTAGGTAGGTGAGAGTAAAAATTCTGCAGGAACAAAATACTAGCAAAATAAGCAGCAAAATAAAATATATAATAACATATTGCAAGTACTCATCCTCATTCTTAGATGTTATACATTAACATATCAATTTACTTAAGACATTTTTGTATTTTGTGGAGATTTTTGTTAGTGTTTGAGGACAGTATAAATTCTAAAAATGTGAACTACAAAAAATAAAACTAATTTTAATGCATTGTTTTGATTATAGTTTTTCTTAAAACCTCTTACTGTAGTATATTTAGTACATGCATAAATTATATCCGTGTACTTGATAGATTAGCAAATTGATAGGCAGCTGTCTTGTGCCACTTGTAGAGGAAAATGTGTTTAATTATTTTCAAAATTTGCATAATACTAGAATTTTGTATTATCCCCACTATACACAAACTGATTTAATCAAAGAGAATTATGGCTTTGTTATGCCACTGCAAAGGGCTCTCAGGAATTCAGCAACACAGTAAATGAAGCTGACTTTCAAGTGGACGACCTCGCTCATCTGCAATGTTGCATAACTATGATATGGAACCACAAGTAGTGTGATACGACTAGAACTATGTATGGTAAATTTAGGATTTACAATGATGACTTCTTGTTAGAAGACAGCAAACAGTAGATCTGGGAGTGGTAAAGTTTCAGTTGAGTCATCTCACTTGTGACACTTATTTTAAATGCAATCTGTTTAGCCCAAAATATTACCAACTTTAGAAAATATACGCCTCTTTCCCAGGGCATTTCTCTTAACCATTTGTAGGCAGCTGGTTGAAGAGCTTCCAAAGAGAAAAATCCCCTCTCATACAAAATAATGTTCTTCAGTATATTTTTATTGAGAGTATCTTCTCTGTCAAAAGATGACTATTACCTTTTCTCTATGGATTATTACCTCCTGCTCTCAAGGAATGTCTTTCTGCAAGGTCAGATGCGCCTCTGTAGTTACAATTCACACAGCAAAATGAGCACTCTTTCCATGTTTCTTGAGATAAGACTAGTTATTTTCTACTCTTTGGGTGGTTGTGAGGACATGGATAGGCTTCTCACATCCTTGCCCATTTTGCTAGCAGAGGCACTGACTGCTTGGGTTTTGGTGCAATTTTTCTAGAATATTTGTATAGCAAACAGCCTTGGAAGGCATAGTATCTCTCTCCAGAGCAGAAGATAGGCATGTTTACTGCCCACTATAAAAAATTCAGGTTCTCTAAGCTTAGCTTTTCTCTTTTGAAACACAAGCTGCAGAGTTTGCAAGTATCATTTGGCCGTCTGAGCATCCTCCTGTGGAAATTGGGGTTGGAAGTTGCTGATGCTGTGGCTACTATTACTAGTAATTCATATTACTAATTATAGTGTATATTACTATTGCTGTGAGCTATAACATCTTTTTTCCAGTTCTAGGAGTCTGTGTCTTCTATCAGTATTCATGAAATTGTAGAAGCCTAATTTGTTAGCTTGAAAATAGGGTAATATATCATTCACAGTAAGAATGATAAGGTAAGATATATTAAGCATTGAGATGTAGAATTAATTATGCTTTGGTTTTAACACATAGTTTTAACATATGTTCACTAACTCTTTACTGATGTCTGAGTCGTTATATGGTAGTTTAGAATACTACTAGGAAGAAATGCTTCATTATAATATAGGATGTACATTTATGCAGTGTTATAGCAAGGGTAAAATTATATTTACATAATGTATTGCATAGCTCTTGAAAGCCAGTACACTGCATCTTTTTGTCAAAAAAGTTGGTACTTAGAATTCTAAATTTAGCATTTTAGTCTTGAGAGGAAAGTCATCTTAAATTAAAAGTTTTGCATTAAAAAATTTTCAGATACTTTCTACATAAAGTTCCTCAATTAATTTCTTATATTTCATGTCCCTAAGAAATATCTTTTCTAAGCATATATATGAAATACTCATACTTAATAAAATTTTTTTCAATTCAAATATGCTTATATATTAAAAGTTATATGTTTAATTCATGCTATATTATTTCAAATTCATGAAATGTTAAAAATTATTTCTAGGTTTGAGATTATTTTTATAAAACTATTGTGAAGCCTAATTTGGACAATTTTAGATAACTCAAATACAGTTGTATAATGTATGAATTTAATAAAAAATTAAATACCTAAAGATTTAAATATCTTTTATTTCATATTATAGATTTAATAAAGTAATTCAGCATAATCATATTGTATTATATATTCAGAAGTTTGAATTACCCAAGAAATGGAAATGCAGTGTGATATAATAGTATTCTTCTTATGCAAATTTAATACATTTTAATGTTGATTTATAGTAGTATCTGCTAATCATAATGTTAATAGTGAGAAATGTGTTTGAGATTAATGAGTTATATGTATTTCATAGCTTTTCTTTTTTCAACGCCCTACCTTTCTTAGATTAACCTGGATGGTTTATCAGGAACTGGCTATTTGTGTTGTGTGGAAATGAAATTTTACTCTTAAGAATGAATAGTTTAGTAGATTTTACTCTCAAGAATATGCTTTACTGTGTATTGTGCTTTTTTCTCTCTTGATTCATCTCTGGTTTTTGTTTCCACTACTCTTTTCGTACTTACTTTCTTCAATTTTTTTATCCTTCGTTCCAGGTTTCTTTGCTTTTTCCTTTTAGCTTTTTACTCTTAGACATTGACTTCTTAAGAACAGCTTCTGATTGCAACTACCCAACATAACAGTGAGAAACAATAGCAACTGGATTCCTTACTAAATATCTTTTTTGATCATAATGTAAAAGGAATAAGAAAGTGAAATAAATTCTTTAAAAAAAGTTCATCAAAACTGTATGTTTGTGAATGTGCTTGTGTATGTGCATGAATGTGATTAAGAGAAATGAAAGAGTAAGCTGTTTAATGTCAAACTCAAGTCCCAGCTATGCGGCTTGCTTTGGGGCATTTAGCTACTCAACTTTTTCCTCTGCTTTCTCATTTGTATAGTTAACAAATTATCCAAAATTTGGAAATAAGACAAGGGAAGACTTCAAGTTTTTCCAATGTCACAATAGACCATTGTGCTACAGACTCACTCAGACACTATTTTATTACCTTGGGCAAGAGGTTGGCAAATTTTAACCCACAGGTGAAATCCAGGCCAAAGCCCATGCTTGTTCATTCTTTGAGCTAAGAATAGATTTTGCATTTTTAAAAAGTTGTAATAAAAATTAAGATAAAAAAACAGACAAATGTGTGACAGAGACTTGAGGTAGCTCACAAATATTAAAATATTTACCATTTGAGCCTTTACAGAAAACGTTTGTCAACCCCTGCTCTAAAGGAATTAAGCATTGTTTGATTTAGCTATGTGCTATTGATCAGGATTCAGACTCAGTGAAGGTAGATGATAACTAGTAGATTAATAAATTACAAATGATTTTTGGCTGCTAGTGAGGCAATGATTTCTGTCTGCTTAAAAAAACAACCTGGCCAGGCACCATGGGTCACACCTGTAATCCCAGCACTTTGGGAAGCCAAGGCAGGTGAAACACCTGAGGTCAGGAGTTTGAGACCAACCTGGCCAACATGGTGAAACCCTATATCTACTAAAAGTACAAAAATTAGCTGGGTATAGTGGCAGGTGCCTGTAGTCCCAGCTACTTGGTAGGTTAAGGTAGGATAATTGCTTGTACCCAAGAGACGGAGGTTGCAGTGAGCTGAGATCTTGCCATTGCATTCCAGCCTGGGAGACAGAGAGACTCATCTAAAAAAAAAAAAAAAAAAACCAAACCCTAAAGGATATAGTGGCATTACTCTTTAAGACATTAACCATTTTCATATATCACTTCGTAATAATATTTCAGCATCCTTTTAATTGGCTGTAAGTTCTTGAGTCTCTCTCATTCTCTTTTGAAAAAGCTTTCCGTCTTCTGGTTCCCTCATTAAGAAAATAATCTTATTGACGTGTATTTATTTTATATTTGTATCTGAGTCACCTTTTCAACTTTTAGATATTTAAGCTTCAACAATAAATGGGCAATCTGCCTCTCTCCTATTTGGCTGTCAGCTCTTTCAGGGTTTTAATACAACATGTTCTTAGACAGTAAGTGGACTTTATTTGCTCATCTTAAAAGTCAGTCTAGATATTCTTTTAAAAGAACTCCGAACTCCGATTAAGAACCTCTCTGGATTCTTCCATTCCTCCACATTGTTTAAAGACTATTTTTTTGAGACTAATTTTCAGTTCACAAAATTAACAGGATGGTATAGAGATCTCTTGCACCTGCACCCACACATGCATAGCTTCCCCATTATTGACATCCCCAACAGAGTAGCACGTTTGTTAAAATCGATGAACCTATATCGAGACATTATCATCTAGAGTCTAGAGTTTACATTATGATTCTCCATTTTTTAATGATCTTATTTGTGGAATAGTGAATTCTTATTGTTAGTGCTCATCTGCTCATACAGGTAGAGTTGCAGGTTTATCAACTGACAGTCATGTTTCTCTCTTTCCTCAACCTTCTGTATGCAAATTTTAATTATTATATTGCATGATTTAATTAAATACTATAGGAGATGAAATCCGTGCATGAGGAGATTTAATTCAATGAATTGAAATTGAATGCTTTGCTATGTCTTTGTTAAAGATATAACAAAGGTGAATTGCTAAATAATTCCCATGCAATTAAGTGTGGGTGAAGCAACAGCAAAAGATTGGCGTGTTTGGCTGTGAACAGGCCTCTACTTGGAAGCACCTAATTTAGAAAATACGTGTGCTGCATATCAAGCAAAGGTTTGCCTATCAAATGAATAGTTTTTGGAAACAAAATAAGTTATGTTATTTTGCTTCTATTTTATTGTTCAAACAATATCAAAATAGAAATAACAATATAGATAAAGAAATCTGTACAATAAAATGGAAACATGGAAGATCTGCTGAATCTTCACAGCTTCTACTGACATAAAATTTTTCATATTTATCAAAGGATATTTATTTGTAGAAAGAAACAATTTTAGAAACATCTCAAAATAAATGCTTTTTAAATAAAATTTGTTCGAGTTTTATAAATAGGTTCCAGTGATGAATGAGTACATAAATAATTGAGTAGATAATGTTGCTGATTGGGGTTAATTAGTTTAAAAGCCCATTCCCAGGGAGAGTCATCTCTCCTTAATCAACCCAAACATCCAGGGTGCACTTCGTGAGGCATTCGGAAGGCATGGGGGAGCAAGTGTACTTTTTGCTCTGAATAGCGGAACTCTTCTCCTTTCCCAAGTAAAGAATGCAGGCAACTACTGTAAGATTCAGAGTGCTGACTCCATGATTGGCTGGGCTTTCGTATGCTTTTTGCATGCTCTGCCCATGCTTTCTCCTTCTCTTCTTTGAATTTTTTCACACATCAATTTATAGTTTCTCTTTGTGAAATCTCTATTGACTCTGGTTTAACTAGTCCATGCCTTTACAATTATGCATTGATATAGAGTGATATGAATTACCAATATTTACATCCATGTACATTATCCTGCAATTACCATTTGTGCTGTAGTTTAGTTGTATATTTTATGTGAAAATAATTACTTTTCTTCTGTGAAAATACTTTGAACTATGAGCTGCTATGCAAATACTGTCTTTTCAATTCACTGTACATTTTTGAAAAACTACTGAAAATCTTTTTTGCCTCTCCACATTGCTTACCTAACAAGTGCTAATTCAGTGAGAAATTCTTAGAACTCAACTAGTCAGACAGTAGTTATTAAACACTTCCGCATGTATAGTCATAGCCTTTCACACTTTACTCAGGAAGGGTCCATTCACATGTGAGGGCTAATGATTGCATTTTAATTAATTGTGGAATAAAACATATACTTAGCCTCTTTATTCAAAGTTATTCATTTAGAAATAGATATTCTGATTTGTTTAATGCTGCTTTTCATTTTATGTTTTTTTTCCTGAGGTTTTAATCCGTTCTGAAATAGAGATATTGTGAAACACAATTTAAAAATAGCCAGTTGATATATGTCATTAACATTTTCAAAAAACAAAAATTTAAACAGAGTTCATTAAGTAGATATATGTGTATATTCATGTATATATATGTAACCTTAGATTTTTCAACAAAGTTGTAAATTTACTTTAAGCTACTATATAATGATACTATTTAATTTCCACTGCCTTCTACCACTTAATACAAAAACTACTTCTGGGAAAATGGCTTTCTTAACTTTATTTATTATACTTCAAGTTCTGGGGTACCTGTGCAAATGTTCAGGTTTGTTACACAGGTGGTTTGCTGCATCCATCACCCCATCATCTACATTAGGTATTTCTCCTAATGTTATCCCTCCCCAATCCCCCACCCCCTGCTATCACTCCCCTAGCTCCCCACTCCCTAACAGATCCCAGTGTGTGATGTTCTCCTCCCTGTGTTCATGTGTTCTCATTGTTGAACACTGACTTATGAGTGAGAACATGCAGAGTATTTTTTGTTTTCTGTTCTTGTGTCAGTTTGCTGAGAAGGGTGGTTTCCAGCTTCATCCATGTCCCTGCAAAGGACATGAACTCATCCATTTTTATGGCTGCATAGTATTCCATGGTGTATCTGTGCCACACTACTCTATTATTGATGGGCATTTGGGTTCTAAGACTTTGCTATTGTGAACAGTGCTGCAATGAACATACATGTGCATGTGTCTTTATAATAGAATGATTTATAATCCTCTGGGTATATACCTAGTAATGGGATTGCTGGGTCAAATAGTATTTCTATTTCTAGATCCTTGAGGAATTGCCACAGTGGTTGAACTAGTTTACACTCCCGCCAACAGTGTAAAAGTGTTCCTATTTCTCCACATCCTCTCCAGCATGTGTTTCCTGATTTTTTAATGATTACATTCTAACTGGTGCCCTTTATGCTAAAAACTCTCAATAAAATAGGTACCGTTGGAATGCATCTTAAAATAATAAGAGCTATTTATGACAAGCCCATAGCCAATATCATACTGAATGGGCAAAAACTGGAAGCATTTGCTTGTCTATAAAGGATTTTATTTTTCCTTCGCTTATGAAGCCTAGTTTGGGTGGATATGAAACCCCACTGTCAATAGTAGACAGATCAATGAGACAGAAAATTAACAAGGATATTCAGGACTTGAACTCAGCTCTGGAGCAAATGGAACTAATAGACATCTACAGAACTCTCCACCCCAAATCCACGGAATATTCATTCTTCTAAGCATCACATGGCACTTATTCTAAAATTTACTATATAATTGGAAGTAAAACACTCCTCAGCAAACGCAAAAGAACGAAATCATAAAAAACTGTCTCTCAGGGCCGGGCACGGTGGCTCAAGCCTGTAATCCCAGCACTTTGGGAGGCCGAGACAGGTGGATCACGAGGTCAATACATCGAGACCATCCTGGTCAACATGATGAAACCCCGTCTCTACTAGAAAATACAAAAAATTAGCTGGGCATGGTGGCGCGTGCCTGTAATCCCAGCTACTCAGGAAGCTGAGGCAGGAGAATTGCCTGAACCCAGGAGGCGGAGGTTGCGGTGAGCCGAGATCGTGCCATTGCACTCCAGCCTGGGTAACAAGAGCCAAACTCCGTCTCAAAAAAAAAACAAAACAAACAAAAAAAAAAAACAACAAAAAAAAACTGTCTCTCAGACCACAGTGCAATCAAATTAGAACTCAGGAGTAAGGAAAATGGCTTTATCTAGTTTAAAATACAGTTACAACTCATGGTTTGAAATTTTCAATCGATCTGTAACCTTCTAGTGTTAGGGATTATTTACTCTTTTAAAAGACTGCTTCTAGGTTAAAAACAAACAAACAAATCTGCAAAAGAATCAAGAGAATTGTTGGACTGCAAGCAATACTTTAAAAGCAAATTTTTAGCAGGTCAGTCCTAACTCCAACAGTTTAAATCGCCCTTACAGTGTTCTTGTTCATTTACATTGAATTATGCTATGTTCTCATAAAAGATTCATATTCAGATATTGAACATTACTTCGAGGAATTAATAAATTCATTTTTTCTACCAAATAATAGGCATTTTCTTTATCTTTTCCTCATAATATGTAAGAAAAAGCTGTTATAATTTTGAATTTATGATTATATCTTTGGAGTAAATGTGATATATATGGACAGTGTAATAAAAACAACAATTTTAAGGTATCATGAACAAAATAGTGATTTCCTTGAACCTAAAACTGATGCTATAAATATATTTTAATTTAAATCTGTAAGAAGTAAATGCAAGTATATTTAATATATCCAAATTTAAAAAATTTAACTTTTCTGTTACTATTTTTTTAAAAGCCTGCTATTTATGTTATTATCTCTAAGCCACCATCATTCACAACATTAATGATCTAAATATTGCAATTCATTTTCCTAAATGCACAAAAGAAATAAAAGTATTAAAACAAAGAATTCAAACCATATTCAGAAGGAACTAATTGCTTCAAAATTATTATTTGTGAAAACAGAAATAAATGAAAATTTTTTTATGTGAGACTTCCTGGGATAATTAAACAATCATCACCCAAGAAAACAATGTACATTGAATAAAGCAATTTTGTTTTGTAGAGATATTCATAGCTGACTTTATTCTAGATATAATATAAATCATAAATACTCAGTGGCTACTCAATAACCTGATTAAACTTTGTTGAATACACACACACACACACACACACACACACACACACACACACACACATATATATATATAATTATTTTCCAGATCTCCAGCCCTGTTTTTGCTTCTTAACCAAAAGAAAAAGGAAGGCTGATGTCGTTTCTTTAAAAAAAAAAATATTTTAAAGAAAATGTTGTTTTTCCACCTTCTGTTATATTTAGAAACACACTACTATATGTTCATTTATTATTAGAATAATTATGCATAGACATTATATACTTAAACACACTCTATAAGTACTATTTATACAGAACATATAAAAATTTCTCCAAAATGGCATAGCTGAGGTAAATACGTTATCACGATTCATTCCTGATCGTTCCCCATTAAAATGCAATGGCAAATCTGACAAAACAATAAGAGGAAGCTAGCCTGTGTGACTCTTTATTCATGTAATAATTGATTACTGCTGTGACAACATCCCACCTTTTTCACAGTTATGAAATGAGTTCACTTTAAATTAATTGGCATCACCATGAAATAAATTACCTGGCTGTGTGGTTGGGAAGCAAATCCAGCCCACATTTGATATAATTGGGGTGAAACAGTTATATAGGGATTGTGTGAGTGAAAGCTAAAGATAGAATTTTTACATAGAAAATAAATGTGTAGAGACTAGTGATAATGACCAAATTGTCTATTTTTGTTTTTAAGGAGAATTTTCTGTTTTTGGAATAAATCTCTTAAGTTTTCTAATAGTTGTTATTATTTATTTATGTTAGGTGTAGCCTACATGATTGGGAGTAATGACTCATTATTCCAGGAAAGAAATCTAGACCATTTTCCAAAATTATGGCCCAGAATGCTATTATGGTACAAAAGGCCAGGTTGATACTAAGCTTCGTTAGAAAGGATATTGGAAAAGATACTGAAAACACTTTTTTTCTCTGCTTTTATTATATCAGTATATATTTTCATCAACAATATCCTGAGTACCCATAGTTGCTGTACCACACAGAATTTTTAAAACTGTAAGAAAAGTAATTAAAGCAATGAAGGTTGGGTAGAATAAATTCTACATATAAACATACTGAAGAAAAATCCAAAAAACAAAAGCAAATTTGGGAAGGTAAAGTTGGAGACTAGATTATGTTTGTAATGCCCTAAAGAGTTTAGATTTTTTAAATATAGTTTTAGAAAAAAAAATCTGTTGATTATATCTTGAGGCAGAAATAGATTCTTTTGTAGGCAAATATAAGAAACTGTATATAGACTTAAAAGAATCACTATTGATGGAATTATTAATGCTTGAAATACAAATAAATTCAAAAGGATTGTAGATAAATTCATGGATTGTAGCTCCATAATTTATTGTTAAAAATGTAAAATTCTCTTAGAAATATATTGTTTGACTTCTTTAGGTCTGACAGGTGGAGGGCAAGTGGAAATTGCATTAAAACACATTCTGTAGGAACTATCTGAAACTGGAAAACACTGTGCTTCGAAAAATTTTATTATTTGAAGTTCACTTCAATTTAAATATCTTTTAATTGTATTCATGTTTCACTGCTTAGGTTAGTTTTTAAATGTTAGCACCTCGTTTCTTAAAGTTGATGGAAAAATTTTTAGGAAATGACATTAAACAATCATTGAATATTTAAATAATTTTCAGGAATGTTAATGTTTTTATTCATTTCTTGCAGATTAATCTTTTTTTATTTAAAATTTTATCCATAAAATTACTCATCAGTGATATCTTGTAAAATTAAATAACATATGGTGTGAAAGAGACCACCTGTGTGAGATGTACACCTGATATTTTATTAAAAATCCTCACTTCTAAGTATTCAAAAACCGGCAATTGTTTTCTTTTCTTTTATTAAATCAGAATACCTAGAATTGTCACCTCGGGTGGGGAGTGAGCTGAGGAGGTAGGTATTGTTACTGAAGGTCTTTGGTTGGGATTCTATTAGAGGTTATTTAACACCCAGTTTCAACAAATCATTTGACACCTGCTGTATATTTTTAGGTACTATCAAGCATCTACTGTTTCTAAGTAGTGAAAATTTGATTTGTGGCTTCTTTCACATCATTAGAGAAAACTTGAGAGGCAACCATTAAACATAAGTCATGCTCTATGGGAACAAGAAAGAAGTTGTAAACTGACTGTAAAGAGAAAATTCAAATACCTGATGAAAGGGATGATGTCTGGGTATTTGAGGATTAGTTGGAATTTAGATTTCAGACCTCAGCACAGTTCTAAATTGGAGAGGGGACCACGCTGTTCTATCAGAACAGGGAGCCCCTGTGGGAAAAGCACAGCTCTGACCAGCTTGGTCACTTACCAGCCTTGTGATCTTAGGAAAGAACTGAGATTTTTTTCTTTTCACCTCTAAAAGTGGGAATGTGATTTTAATTTCTAAGGTTCCTTTTATCTTCAGAAGTCTATTTCTTCTCTGAGAATAATTTTAAAGTTTCCCATTTAAATAGAGAGTAAATAAGGTTGGCATCTCTAGAATAAATGTTAAAACGTATGGCTATTTTCCACTAAGTGCACTTTTAGGCACACTGAATACTTCACAACCAATTTCTATTTATGCCTTCTTTTCAAGAATTTGCAAACATACAGGGAATATTCCATTTGCATATGTTTAAATGTTTATTTTTCATGACGAAGGGGAGACAAAATTTTGTCTATCAAATGAGTAGTTTGTGAAAACATAAAATAAGTCATGTTATTTTCCTACATTTTTTAATGTTCAAACAATCTAAAAATACAAATATCAATACAGATAAATAAATCTGTGCAAAGAAAATGGAAACATGGGAGAGCTGTTGAATCTTTACAGCTTCTATTGAAATGAAATTATTCCTATTTGTCACAGGATATTTATATATAGAATGAAACAATTTTAGAAACATCTGAAAATAGATGCATTTTAAAAATTGGGTTTTATAAACAAGCATCAGTGCTGAAGGAGTAAATAGATACTTCCCCACAATCGAGAAGATAAGTTTGCAAATTTTTAAATTTTATGACTTGCTATATACTTCATCATAAAAGGATTTATCCATGCTCCTTAGTCTTCCTCTTTCTTTTATATTTCTATTAATATAAGAAAATCAGTATTCCTTACCCTTGAGGCCCCTTTCTTACATAACTCATCACATTTCATATATGATGCCATTGAATTGAACCAAGTGATATATTTTGAAAAACTTTGGTTCATGGTACATTCAGATGTTGAGTATTTAAATACACTTATTTGAATAAATTTTATGGATAAATTTAAATACATTCCTGTGATTTAAAAATAATAGTTTGAGAGATATAGCAGTTTCCACAGCCAATACATTATTAGAAATAGTTGGAAATAAATGATTAAAAAAACAGTTGGCCGGGTGTGGTGGCTCAAGCCTGTAATCCTAGCACTTTGGGAGGCCGAGGCAGGTGGATCACGAGGTCAAGAGATCGAGACCATCCTGGTCAACATGGTGAAACCCCATCTCTACTAAAAATACAAAAAATTAGCTGGGCATGATGGCGCATGCCTGTAATCCCAGCTACTCAGGAGGCTGAGGCAGGAGAATTGCCTGAACCCAGGAGGCGGAGGTTGCGGTGAGCCGAGATTGCGCCATTGCACTCCAGCCTGGGTAACAAGAGCGAAACTCCGTCTCTAAAAAAAAAGAAAAAGAAAAAGAAAAAAGAAAAAGAAAGAAAGAAAAAGAAAAAAAGAAAAAGAAAAAAACAGTTAAATATATTAAATTAAGGCTTGTATTTTGAATTTCTCTTTTTACAAAGGTGAGATTTTTGAATAAAGCAATGGTATTTAAAATCGCGTATATGATGCTCAAAAGTCTTCTATTCTGCCATGTGAAGATACATATAATTCCTTACATTTATAATGTAAGAAGAATATTCAGTTTCAAATATCTCTATAAACTTTCTTTGTACTCCCTCAATAGGAGTTTAAGTAGCTGGTAAAACAAATACATTCTAAACAAATGAGTTAGAAATTCAGGCTTGATGTATAAAACGTTATTTGTCTGTTTGGGTATAAAAATATTTTCTAAGTCCTAAAAACAAAAGACATGCATTGTGCTTGTATATTTAAAATATTGTAGCCTGGAACGAAGTACAGTGATTAATTAGTTAACATTTACCTTCCTCACAAAAAAGGGAGCCATTTTTTATGATTTGCAACCTGTTGACGATTTATCAGTTTTTTATAAATCTCTGACTTTAGAAATCGAGGAAAAGAATCCTTGGCCATGAGACTATAGATTAATTTCTGAGCCTCATCAAAGCATTTGAGTGTTGGTTCAGCAATATTCTTTGAGATGAGGTCTCTGGTGCTGAAGTCAATGTTAATCTGTGGGAAATAAAGTTGTGTATCATTGAATTAGTTTAATCAAAGAATGCACGGTTTATGTACCCATATTATTTAAAATTATTTCTAAACACAAAGCTAAGCTGATGCAAAATAGTAGAAAGTTCATGTATTCGTTTTCTAGAATGCAAAGTACATGCTTGGTTCAATTATTTTTCCTTGCTTGAGAGGGGTAACACTGACAGGGAACAGTGATCAAACCTTATTTTGAGATTTATGTTTTTTAAAAGAAACAAAATGAAAAAGCAAGCAAGGTATTTTACAACTTTACATTCTTTTTCTACCTTCCTTTACTTTCCAAATACTTTGATGTGAACACATAAAATGTGATTTTAGTAGGCGGAACTGTTACTGGAATGTATTAGGTTGGAATACACCAACTCATTCCCATTCTCCATATTTTCCTTCGTTCCTCATAACACTGCTTTTCTTTCTGATTTGTGTTTCTGTCTGTTTGATAGAGGATCAAATAACATCCCCTCTTTACTGATCCCCATCTGTCCCACAGAATATGTATCTATATATAATGTCCCTGTTCCCTTGGCGTTACCACTCATAGGCGTTTCCTATGAGACCTATTATAGGAGATCTATTATATTGAAACACACCATTCACCTGCAAATATGTAAAATGCTCCAAACCTGCTTGCAGAGATACTAGGAACCCACATATTCCAGGATATATTCTGAGAAGCAGAAAAGTTTATATCAAAGTTATCTAGCTTAAACTGAAAATAGTCATGAAGTTTTGAAGATTTTTTTTTGCTTTGAGACAGTTTCGCCCTTGATGCCCAGGCTGGAGTGCAATGGCGCAGTCTCAGCTCACCGCAACCTCTGCTTCCCAGGTTCAAGCAATTCTCCTTCCTCAGCCTCCCGAGTAGCTGAGATTACAGGCATGCACCACCATTCCTGGCTGTTTTCTGTATTATTACACTAACATATATATATGAATGTATATATACACACATATATTTACGTTTTGAACATCCTGTACTATGCCTGGCACACTATAAGGACTCACTAAATACATTTATTAGCAAGTGAAAAAATGGTTCTGTATTTCCTTAAAATAATGTTTAAATTTTAGAGAGAACTCTTCAATTTCAGCATAATAATGCTAATTAATATTATTATTGAAATATATTAACCTTGTAGTTCTGACTTATTCTCATCATGCCTGTTTTCCTGATAAGGAACTACCAGCATCAGCAATTGATAGCTAAGTGATGAGCAGATATATTATTATAAAGCTTATAATAGTCTTATAAAGACTATTATAAGTAGTCTTATAAAGCTGTGTCTTGGCAATTCAGCTTAATATCAGTGACAAAATGTCATACCCACATGTTTGTGTAAATGTAATTATATTTCATTTATAACAACAATTATAAAGTTGTTCGAGCTAGAAACATAGGAATTGTTTGACACCTCTTTTTTCTCTGATCACTTATCTTGTGTGTTTGTGTGTGTGTACATGCCCATATACATGTAAATTCTTTTACTTCCTAATTTCACAATGCTCTTGTTCATTCTCCTCTTATTTCTCCAGCTTAGGGTTTTGTAAGCAACATTTTCCCTAAGCTAGGGAATTTACCATTTATCTGATACCTCTTTTTACAGTATCTTTCCCTTCTGAACATAGTGAATAGTATTACTAAATCAGTTTTACCAAAATATAACTTTTATCATATAAAAATTCAGCTGAAAACTCTCTTTTCTATCACGTAAAACTTAAACATCTTACTGTGGCATTTAAGATTCTTCACAGCCTGATTTTAATATGTTATTTTGAAATTAACTTCTATTTTTTTCCTATTGATATGCATAAGCTGGACTACTTTCTGTTCCCCAAGTGAATGAGCTTATAATTTCAAGTGAATATTTTACCTAAAACTTTTGTTTTACCATCTAAAATTCCTCTTTCCTCACAATTGTATCCTACACAGATTTTCTTCCTCCTTAATTATTTAGCTTAAGTTGAATGTCCTCTGAGAAGCCTTCCTCGGTCACAGAAAGTAAGTCACTATAATTTCCTTTTTATTATATTCAATTGTGGTTTAAAAACATCTAGAAAATTGGCCATGCATGGTGGCTCACACCTGTAGTCCCAGCACTTTGCGAGGCTGAGGTGGGTGGATCACCTGAGGTCAGGAGTTTGAGACCAGGCTTGTCCTATATGGTGAATCCCATCTCTACTAAAAATACAAAAATTAGACAGGTGTGGTGGCGGGTGACTGCAATGCCAGCTACTTGGGAGGATGAAGCAGGAGAATTGCTTGAACCCAGGAATTGGAGGTTGCAGTGAGCTGAGATCATGCCAGTGCACTCCAGCCTGGGTGACAGAGCAAGACTCAGTAAAGAAAAAAAATTGCCAGAAAACTGATTTCTTAAGCAGATTTGAATACAAAAGCTTCTGATAATGTTAAGTATTCAATATGAGTATCAGAGAAAGATTTGTCACTACAGATGGATTCAATAGTTCATGACCTGGAATTAAGTTGTCTTTTGTTTACTATCTTTTCTCTATTTCTTTTACTAATGTTTTTATTCTCCATAAGTCTTTCAAAAATGTAAACAGAGCAGATATATATTCCCCAAGTTCTGCTCAAGTCTTTTCTTTCTAGAATTTCCTTAGTGACTCTGTCTTCTCCATGGCAAAGTATTTTGAATAATAACATCAACTCTAAAATGATCATAAGGATACTTCAAGATGATTATTTTAACTGTAAATATGTTATTTTAATTAATTACTAGTGCTGATGTGCTATGTCTTCATATGGCTACTTCATGCTAAATATCACACACCCTTATAAGATGGATATTATTATCCTCTTTGCGGGGGATAAAGTCTAACATATTTTTGAAAAGCTAGCTATTTTATTTTTAGTAATTTTTCAGCTTATTCATTTGGTGTATTTATGGAGTAGGTGCTTAGGAGCTGTGCTAGGATTTGAAGATAAAAGATGATTAAGGTAAAAAGTCAATCAAGAATACAGATTTGGAAAAAGCAACCCCAAAGAAAACATTTGTTTACTGAAGGAAAAGCTTTCCAAAGGAAATGAAATTATAAGCTCATTTTTCTAGTATTATGACTATGAAATATCAAAGAGGAGACACGCACTTGGAATGGTAAACTAGAAGAAGCCCTGTGGGTTTTGAAAAGAAGAATCGCAAAAGGCATAAAGGTATCAAATCATGTAGGACATTGTGGGTCTTGTTAAGGACTTTACATATTCTGAGGCCAATGAGGAGAATTTTAAATAAGGGACTAATGTAACCACATGTTTGAAAAAGCATCACTGGCTCCCATGTGGTGTAATAGCTGGCTGTGGATGAAGGAAAGAAAAATTAGGATACCATTCCAGAAGATCAGGAGGACAATTGATGGTGAATTAGGTTTGGTGATGTCACAGAGGGTAAAGGGAAGTGCATAGATATCAAAGCTATTCCGAAAGTAGAATGAATGGGACTAATGATTGAATAGTTATGAGCTAGGGCAAGGGAGAACATCTTTTTAAGAATGGCTGGATTTTAGAAATAGTCTAAAGAAAGAGATGACAGAAAATGCTGATGGATTGATATAGGGTATATGAAAAGGAGAAGAGCCAAGGGATGACTACCAATTGTTTAGCCAGAATAGAGAAGAAAAGAGTTGTCATTAACAGAGATGGAGGGAGCATGGGTTGAAGAAAGCTTTGAGCAGGAAATCAGGACTCAGATTTAAATTTGTTAAGTTTGAGATTCCCTTTATAGCAGTAGAACTGGAAGAGATCATCAGGAGAGAGAGTGTAATCAGAAAATAGATAAGGAGTGTCTTTTCTCCTTATAATACATATGGGATTATGAGTAGAAACAGGAAAAGAAATGGTGAGAGACTAATCAGTATGGGGGAAAGAAATCCACTCCTAGAAGCCAATTTAAGATATTTCCATTAAGAGGGAGTAATAGATTTTGTTAAATGGCCCTAGAAGTCAATTCTATTGATGTATGAAACTATGCTATCAAGAGTGCCTTATCTTTTCCTCTCAACTCACTTGAAATTTTAGTGAGTTTTATATATATATAATATTATATGTTATACACATATTCTATATTATATATATATAACTGAAATATTAAAAGAGGAGACTTGCACATGGAATGGTAAACTGGAACATATATATAAACATATATATATACATATATTTGCATAAACATATATACATTTATTTACATAAACATATACATACATTTATTTACATAAACAGACATATATTTCTTTACATATTATATATATTATGTATTTCTTTAATAAAGTCGCTCCTTCGGACACGTCTGTGAACTGCACTCCCAACTTTGCACTCCTCTCAAATGTGATTTTTGGCTGGATTCTACCGGAAGATACTTGGATACACTTCTCTCTCTAAGAGTGAGATAGATGAAATACTGAGTTTGGAGTGTACTGAAGGTGGGACTCCATCAGGAGGTGACCCTCTAGAAACTCAGAACCTCCAGCTGCGTGTTGAAGGTACTCCTGAGCTGGTTGGAAGCTACAGAGACACTTAGACTTTCCTGAGCCTCTCAAACTATGAACTACAGAGCATGTGCTGAACCTTCTGTCAGTTAATGCGATAAACAGTGCCATATGTATTTTATCTACTGATATAAATAATAAGTACTTGTTTTTGTTTGTACGGATACCCTTTGGTTTCAGCGACTTTTGATAGTATGTTTGTGAAACAATATTTTATTTGCTTATTTTTCAAAAGGTCATAATTATCTTAGATATCTGACTCCACTACACTGCCAGTCTTAGAAAACAAGACACAGGATTGTAGTTCTTAGAAAATGACAGCTGAGCTGTCATCACAACCGTTTAGAGGCTTTTAAATCCCATCAGTTTTGAAAAGGTCTTGACACAGCTGACACTGACAGCAGTGCATTGCATTGAAATGGCTGCTTTCTGGATGATGTTTGAGGTAGTTGTGTGAAGACAATTTTATTATAAAGACCCAGGGTATTTTAATATGCATGTGATTTTTGTTAACTGAAAGTGACGTACACCAAATTTATTTTCTCTGCTCTAGCAGTCTTAAATTCTTTCGGCTTTCAGCAAATTACTT
This sequence comes from Saguinus oedipus, assembly GCA_031835075.1. Taxonomy (NCBI): domain Eukaryota; kingdom Metazoa; phylum Chordata; class Mammalia; order Primates; family Cebidae; genus Saguinus; species Saguinus oedipus. The sequence goes on from CM063190.1 coordinate 19,630,417, forward strand.
CAGCAGAAAGAACACATTTTAAAGTGTACCTGTTGGCTCTCTTGTGACCCTAAACTGTGCTTTATATATTTTTACATAATTTGAATGAAAAGTTTTCAGCTGTGCTCTCACATTCAAATTAGATAGCCTTTCCTCATTTAGAATGTGTAGCGTAGCAGGAGACTGTCATTATGCAAAGAGTGTGTGCATGCATAAGTAAAACGCCTTACAAACATGGAGCCGGCAGCATCTAGACCTCTTTCACAACAGAGCTTAAAAATTACTATTCAAATTAAGGCCATCTATAATCATGTTTTTGGTTACATGATTCTTTTAATCACCGCTAACACCTCAAGTATTACTTCATTTTGGCATCATTAAAAGCAAATGAATATCCTAAAGTATATTCTCAAAGGTGGCTATTAAAGTTGAATATAATATAGTTTGTAACATCTAGAAGGAATTTATCCCAGCACAAGACTGGATCCTTTTGTTGTCATCGGCTTTGGAGGCAGAAACAAATGATACAAGTTGGGAGGTAGGATTAACACCTTAAATTGGGAAAGAAAAATGAGAGAAATATAATTTGAAACCATCTTGATTAATTAGACAAGTAGTCAAAGCAAAGACAGAATTGAATAGAAACCAGATGCTTCTCCGATTTCTGTGGTGATAAAGGAGATGACACATATTAAATCATAACGTGTACAGATTGCTAAAAATAGCTGTACAAAAGCTACAGCCATGCTGGAGCAGCTGAAAGGGAATCAGATTGACCCGTTTCCTTCATCAGTGCCAACATGCTAATCTAAGGTCAATTTAAGTGGCACAGAGACACGGAAGTTTAAATAACACCTGAGTCATTGGTTTTTGAGTTGAAATACAGAAATTATTTTTTGAAGCACAGACTGATTCTGTGGGTTATTAGAAGAAATACTTCTGACACTTTTTTCTTCTAATGTCATATTTGAATCTGGGCTTCACAGTCTAAGAAGTTACACAAATTAGAATATGAGAAGAGAAATAAAACTTTTGATAGAAAGGAAGATATATTGTATGTGACTAGATAATTTTATGCTTCTGCCTTTAGCATAAACATCAAGTATCCCATGCTATGTCATAAACACTTAAAATAAGTGGTAGACCTAGGGGAAGAAATTTGAAACCTAAAGCATGGGCTGAAGACCTCCTTCTCCATGGATCGTAATGACTGCAGGGCTTTTATCTCTAAGGCTCAGCTTATTTTTCACCTTAAAATGTGAATGAATGTAATACTTCCCTAAGAGAGGGAACGTGATGACCAAATGAGATAATCCATTTAAAGCTCTGTGCAGACATTATTTATAGTTTCTTCAGTGCTCCTTTTCTCTTTCTACCTCTGTCTTTCTGTGTCTCCCTTTTTTCTTTTGAAGGAGAGCTCTATGAGATGGAGTGAATAAACATTTATGCCGAAATCATTGGGATCCAGAAGGTGCAGTTGCCTCAATTTATGCTTGAACACGCACCGTACTAGGCTTCTTTCACTGCTGGACCAGTGTTCTGGGCCCTGGCTAGTCCTCTGCGTGGCTCTTCTTCCTCTTCCTGTCCTATTTTTCTCTCTTCTCATCCTATCTTGTTTTCCTCTATATTCAAATTTCTTGTCAAAACTTACCACTTACTTCTTTGAAATAAATTCCCTGATCCTCTAGGATTGGATTTTCCTGTTGCATTCTACCACCTTACATTGTATTTCCTTCTTAGGGCACTCATGGACGTTTATTGTAATTATTATTTTATCTGGCATCTTCCTACTAGAATATGGGGAAGGATCTACTTAGGGACCATGACTGTCTTTTTCTTCGTTGCACCAGCATAATGCTTAGTCGATAGTAGACATTCAAGTATTGATTAATGAACAAAAACCTAGAAAATTAACAAATAATCAAACACATTGTATCCAAAGATGATTCTGTAGTTGGGTGAGCACTTTTATCTATCAGTAGTCACTATAGGACAGAAATAAGCTACTGAAAATAACATCAACATATGGAGGAAGTGGCATTTAAAAGGCACAGAAAAAATACAAATATAAAATGGAGTATACAAATTGGCATTACAATAATAGCATAAAATGCTTCTAGATGCCTATTTTAAAGGATTTTTCTCTGCCAATAACTGATATGTCTATGTCTTCCCTTAAGACTCAGTTTAAAACTATTCTTTTTTTTTTTTTTTTTTTTTTTTTTTTTTTGCCAATCATTGAGAGGTTGTAAGGTTGCTGAGGTTGGTTGGCCTTGAACTCTTGGCCTCGCCTTCGCAAGCGCCACGACATCCGGCCGGAGCCACTTTGGGCCCCTAAAACTATTCTTAATAACAAAGGCCTTATCTCAGTATGCTGCTGTCTCACTGTTATTCAATCATCATATCCTTCCAGGTATCATAAAAATAATTTCATCTTTGTTTTGCACTTAATGATTTCCTTCTTTGCCATTTTCTCTAGTTCTGTACCTGTTATTTTTTAACCCAACTATATTGACGGTTCTTTAGAACCAGACTAAAGGTAGAATTTCTACTTATTTCATTTTCTTATATTTCCTTATCAAGAGCTGCCTAGCACAGCAACACATTGTGTTATACTTACGTGTTTATCTGTTTTCCTGCCTAGGCCGAGCTTCCCTTCCATGGAGGGATTTTATCTTAGGATGTGAGTAGGCGCAGAAGAAAAAACATTTACTGATGTGAAAGATAATGTGACTCGATAAGCAGCACTGTGCTGCATCAGAGATATAAGGAAGAAGCCAAACACAAATATTGAAAGTGTCCTGCACAGACCCCTGTAGGTGTTTTCTCCTTTGTGACTATAATTTCTTCTTTGTTTTATGAGGTATATTGCCCTCACATTTGGTAGATACATTCAAGAATTAAACATTTTATGCTTTGTTTTAACTTAAACTACCAATGTGTTTTTTATGAATTGTCAATGGTGTGAAATTGAAAACATAATTTTTAAACATTCCACCATTTGATTCTATTTTCTAATTTACTAGAGTGACAATTAACATTAAAATTTATCTTTAATGACATATTTTCATCCTCTATGACTTTTCAATATAGAGGAATGATGACATAAATGTATATATTTAAAATATGTTAATCTCTTAGCTGAATATAAAAATGTTAACTTTTTCAAAAATTATTTTCTCAAAGTTAAGTAATATTTTATTGAAAATTCAATAATTTGAAATTAGTGATCCAAGTTGAAGAAAAAATAAATACAAATTTAAGAATTTTCTTTGCCACTCCCACAAGTATATATAAATTAAAGACACTTTAAAAATATTTACTGCTTCCCTAATAATTTTTTTTTTTTCACTTTCAAGTCACTTACTCAAAATACCTGGGTCATAATTTTTTTTTCTGCTGTATTTTCTCCTGAAGCCATCTAGGTACAATTTATTAATGAGCAACTCTTTTAATTTGGACCTGGCAATTTGTAAACGCATTTTTATAATGTGTTCACATTTACACTTCTTTCAAGTCTTAACATTGCTTGTGTACATATGCTTTTAGAAATAAGCTAAGAGTTGTTTCAATAGTTAGTTTCAATAGCACTTATCATGACTTGTTCAAAGAAAGAAAGGAATTAACATTCCTTAAAAACTGTTCTGCATGATGTACACATCATGCAGAACACACGATCTCATGTATCATTCTCATTTTTCCTATGTAAATGTATTATTATGCTTTTTCAGATGAGGAAACTGAGGCAGAAACATAAATAGCTTATGACAAAATTACACGAGTGAGGGATCAGGATTCAAACCCAGCTCGAGATATTTCCACACTTTAGTTTTTCTGCTGCATCATACTAACACCTATTAATTTGGGATCCAGAGAGAAGGCAGCACTTTAAAGGAGAGGACATAAAATCCAGCTGAAATTGTCATCTCTCATGGAGACCTGAAAGTTCAATATGTAGTCTTTGCCTATTAGGTAGGAAACTGATTCCCATTAGTAATGTGAATTTATAGTCAGGGATCATTTAGTAAGTCTTACATAGTTTAATTGAAATTGTCCAATTGCATCAGTAAAGAATTATTAAGTTACGTTAGCAGTGAAATAAATAAAATAGAGATATAAGACTTTGAAAAGAAAGTAAACGGGGTATAATAGGCATATGGCGTAGGTAACGTGACCTTGTTATTGTTCTTTATCAAGGAAATTGGTTATAATTTAGATTCTTTATAAGATTCAGTTATACAACTACCATGGAATATAGAATATAGAAAAATGGAGAATATTTTCATATAAATATCCTTCCTAATTTAATTTTCTACTAGTAAAAATCATATCTTTCAACCATCTCAAATATGTCATCTAGTCTTGTCAAGTCTGTCTACTCAATAAATCTAGAATACTTCCCATCATTTCTTTATCTCCACTGCCGCCTACCTATCCAACCTCATCTGCAACTCCTCTACTCACGTTAGCAACATCAAAATGCCTGCAATTTCAGGAAAATGCTAGGGAGCTTTATATATTGGTGCTCTCGGTGCTGAAATAGTGTTTCTTCATTTGTTCTTTTCTTAAAATATGACTAATTTTTCATGTGTGAACCATACTGCAAATCTAACCTTAACTCTCCAGGTAGACGAAATCACTCTTTCCTACCATGCTAATAATTAACTTCAAATGAAGTTTTATTATGATATCACCTATTATGTATTTGACTAGTTTTATTATGTGTCAGTCTCTTCTTTAACTCTGTCACTTCACTGTGGGAACAGATTCCTTAAAAAATCAGTTTAATGAATGAATATATTAGTAGTATCACTATAGTTAACATATAACTGATAAACTATAGAGAAATGCCTTAAAGATTGCAATTGGTATAATATATAACAAGCAAATTCCCTTTAGTAATTTGAATAGAAAACAATAGTAAATGATAGAAAACAGGCTAAGTATCTTAAATATGTGTGTGTGTGTGTGTGTGTGTGTGTGTGTGTGTGTGTGTGTGTGTGTATATATATAAATAAACACAGGCCATCTATATATATCTGTACTTACATGTCTTCAATTAATTTGGTAATATCTAATAGTAGCATTTTTAGAGACACTTCAAAGAAAGACTATAATTTATTACCTGAAAAGCAGCCATAAATTTAATTATGTTTTATTTTATCAAAATTAATTAGATGGACAATCTATAAAAAGCTGTGAGTTTTATATCCCAAAATAATAGCTATACTATTTAGTTAAATTATTACAATATAAATTAATTTTGGAAAAAGTTAGGGAAATTAACTATTTTATCAAAATTGATAGTTTATTATATATTATAACCTTAAATTCAACTATAATTAAAAGATGACATTTCTTATTAGAAGATTTTTCACATACAACATTTCAAAATATTATCCTAAAGAAACTACTGTTAATTAGATGAATTCATCAAGGAGGAAAAAAATATGACTTTCAAAGGAATATAACAATAAGTAGGATATCTGTAGGGTTAATTTCAAAGCATTTTAGGGAATGATACATCAACCTGACAAATCTTACATGCAACATTGTCAATTTTACTGAATTATGGTGAATTATGATGGTGACTTGGAAATAAATGTTGAAATAGCTCCATAGGAATTTAAGTTCTTTTATCCCCCATGAATTCCAGGTCATGCTTCATTGGTTCATGTGACTATTAATGTTATACTAGACTAATGTATGCTGCAGCAATTAAACTAAAACTTGAACTATTAGCAATATGGTAACTTAAATTATGTCTCAGCTTTTCTGAGAGTGTTTACACTTTATCTAGTCTATCTTTTTTCCTGTAAATACAACCATCGTCTTACTCCATGACTCCTCCTCATTTTGGAACAGAATAGATAGGGATGGTCACTTATACAGATACCAACATTTCACTCTTGTGGGAAAGATGACTGGTACTAGTAATTTATATTTGATACTAATAGTTTAGTGGAGTTTCCTGTTTATAGACTACTTATGCATGAACCCTCTTTGCTTACTTAATATATTCAGCAAGAAATCCAAAGCAGTTTACAAATGTAAATTGCTTAAACTTTACTGTTAAAATTTTAGAAGAATGTGAAAATGATCATGGTTTTGGCTCTGGAAATTCAGTCTTACTATAAATGAGATATTCCACACGTAAAACACTTTTAGGGGCTATCGTCAGAGTAATTGCAGCTTTCTCTCCAAGGGTCTTTCTCGCTCCCTGACCTTGAAGCAGCACAGATGAGTCCTGATCACTTGGTACAGAGCCCCCATCTTTGTCTCAATTTTATCATGAAAGAAATAAAGGCAAGTGACATATTAATTTGTTTAAATTAATCACCACATATTAATTTGTTTATAAGTATTCAAGGATGCTACCCATATTTTCTTTGTCTAACTACTCTTTTGCAAAAGAAAAACAAGAAACTACACTGGAAATTCAACGGTATTTTGAAGTAGGATTTATTTCACGTTGGCTTTAGCACTGTTTGAGATATTAGGTGTTATTTTTCAAGGGCCTGAGTATTGTTCCAAAGAGACAGAAATGTTAGTATTGAAAGTATTGAATATAGTAAGTATTGAAAAATAGTGAATCAATGAAAAAAAGAGAATCATCTTAAGGAACTTTCATTGGAATCTACTGACATTTTCTATTTAGACACATAGTGACAATTTGATTATCCCTTAGATGGATTTAAGGTCTTCTGATTGGGGGCAGATCTGTTAGGGGATGGTGCTTCACTGTTCTGAAGTAGTTCACTCACCTCTTTAGGTGCGTCAGCTTCAATGAATTCAGAATAAATCATCTTGGCTTTGGAAGCAATTTTTTCTGCATTGGTCGTTTTTTTAAAGTCTTCACAGGCAAGCCAGAACTCAACATTTTCTTCACTAAACTCTGATTTTAGAAATGTTCGAAAAGCATCTAGACCAGCTATGAAATATATGAGAAAAACTTTTGTATAATAGCATACAGAGTAGTAATATGACCAAAATGAGTACATTGTATAGTATGAGCACTTACTGAGTATTCAGTGGCAAATATTGATCATTCCACCTAAATGTAGTGTATATTTAGTTGCTAGTTTTAGGAAAATTTATTTTGGATTAGCAATTGTTAAAAAAATATATATTTCTACAAGTAGCTTCATTAACCAAGAAAACCTGTACTTTTTCTATTTGAGAAATCTAGAAGTTTGGAGATCTTAATGGTAATTACTTCACAGGAAGTGCCATGGATTTTGCTTTTAAGATTTATTGCACTAAGCCCAGGTCAAATTAATGATGTTATACTCAATTCAGGGTAAGAATATCATTGTTGCTATGAGTTGGTACAGAAACAAACTTTGATGTCAAAGTGTTAAATTGTATTGGTTTGGGCTTAAAGCAAAGGAAGAAGAGCTAGCATTTATTAGTTTTGGGTACATATATAGCCAACTCAATCTCAAAGCCAAGAAAGTAACTGGCAAGATATTTGGTGTGAATGCTTCTCTCCTGTGTCAATAAGCAATTTTAATTCCATAAAGTAAACACAAATATGCAGGATTCTTCTCCAATGTTGCCTTAAGCAAAACATTGCTGCTTTCCATTCTCCCTTGTAGTACCTGTTCATGGTGTTTTCCTCCTCCTCCCAGGTATTATCCTTAGCATGTACTTCTCCAGAAACTTTACACCAGGAACTACAAATGGACTCACTTACTCACAGGCTTGTTTACTTTGGCTCGAGTACAATATGCTCTTTTAAATTTAATAACAACAGGCAGCGCTTGCAGTCCGTGATTCCCATGAGTCTCACCTCTTCCACCTATCTTACTTTCAGTCAAATTTACACTTATAGTCCTTGTTTCTAGAGGTATTTGATATTGTGACCGTTTGTATAGATCCTTCCTTCTCTTTTTTCCTCATCACAATGTGCCAGGAAACATTCTTCTTTGGTATACCCAGAGCTTATTTGAGAAGGTAAATGCCTCTAGTTACACAACAGGTTGGAAAGATCATTATGGTATTCCCACTGTGGACAAAACTAAACCAGTACATTTAGGTCATGTTATCCAGTGTCACAGTTTGTACCCTTTTGCTAGCTGCCCCTGTTTGCGAGAATGTGTACCTCTCTGAGGAGTAAAATATGTCAGCACTTTTGCCACTCAGAGAAATTTGCCTTCCAAAATGTGGGTGGTTTTCTCCTCCACCTGCCAGGAGGGCCCCCTTTGTATGTGCTCCAAGCAGCTGCTCCTTTCCTGCAGGCGGAGAAAGTTAATCCTTCAAGTTCCAAATTGCAGGTGGAATATGTTTTTGGAAAAGCAGGGGATAAGCAAAATTGACTACAGAAATAGAAAATAATAAGGGAAAAGTGAATGAGAAAAGGATTAACTCTGTTGTTTATGGGTTGTTGCCTGTAGAAAGCAAAAGTGAAGTTTATCAAGATAGAAAATTCTGACTTCCTGGAGCAGAATTAAAATGTCTAAAAATACTAGATTTAACAGATTTTTAAAAAGTTATTTGAAATAAAGTTGAAATAACAAGTCATTGCAAAAGGTTATTGGGTGCCAGTTAAAATTCTTGGTTGAAATACTGGAGAGTGTGGATGTGGTTAATATATGAGCACTATATAAAAATTCAATTAACTTCACATTCCTCGCTTTTAAAAATACTTCCAAGAAGTTTCTGTGACACAAATTTAGGTTATAAAAATCCTCTTAGTAACACTCAATTAAAATTTTTCTTGAATTCAGTTCAAACAATGATGAATTTCAGAGATTTAAACAGAATTTATGCTAAGATCTGTTTTATATAGAGAATAAAGTGTTATTTAATAATATGAAAAGAATATTGTAGAATCATGCCTGACAATATTTTATATGTGCATCATCAAGGCATATGGAGCTTCTCCTTAGGAAGATTTTCTAAATGCATCCCAGAGAGATGGGAAGTTAGAGATCAACATACAATTATTATTTTCTGCTCACCACTTATTTAATGAGGGGTTACCCTCAACTAACAATGTCGTCCTCCTCCCATAGCTTGGTTTAGGACCCAATGAAACAGAATAAACAACTTAACTAAACCTAGGGCTAGTTATCTCTGTCTTGAACATGATATTTTGTTGATCTACTCTACTATACATACAGTTTGAATGTTCAGAAGATGCCAAATGATTTTGAAGAAATATGGTACATAAAATTGGAAGGCACCCTTCTCAGAATGGCATGCTTACTGGTTAGTATCAACAAAGAGTGTTAAATGGAATATGTCAGCATTATGGGGTGAAAACTAAGCTAATGTGTATACTTAGTGCATGCGAAGTATGTCCGCAAATCAACAAAAACAACTAGGTAATTCGGTAAGTCCTTTAGCTGTTTAAAGCACTAGAAAGCATTTATACTATTGCCATATCTCTGGTATTATAAAAAGCAAAACCAAACTGTTCAGATGAATCTAGGACTTTTCTATTTCATGTGGGCATGAAATATAAAATTCCAGAGGGTATGCAGAGAAAAGAATTGGCCTTCATCTCACCCTTCCTGCCTCTCCTCTGTAGCACTGTTGTGTAGACTTCCACTACTCTGGAGCCTTCTGAGTCACAACACACAGAGATAATTCAGTAAGGCTTTCAGCAAACTTGATCTGTCCCATTGGTTATACACTTAAGGAGAAGGGAAATACACCACTTAACACTTAGAAAACTGCAATTTCATATTCCAATGCCTTTAATATATCTTCTTAGGTGGATTCTGGAAGTTATATGGATTATTTGATGTTTATGCTTTAAAAATTAGTCACTTAGAAATAATATGTTTATAGTATCTAAATTCATCTAAGTCAGTCTAACTTTATACATAAATAAGCAGCTATGAAGAATTTATTCAGCTTTATGTGTTTTACATTTTTCTAATCTAATTTTTATTTTATGAATTTAAAATAAAATGCCATTTGATTTGTACAAAAAATACTATATTATAAACATTTTCTATCTATGTTTCACAGTGCCATTTTCCCCCTTTCAGATGAGATAGAATTGCAGATTATTTGTAACACAAACAGAAGTTATATCTTTGTAAATGATTATTTTGTGTGTCGACTAAGATGTTGTGTTATAGCCTAGGATATTGTATTTATAATTGGCCAAAATGACATTACTGAACCATTCTATCAATTATAAATACATATTCACAATATACATATTAATGTACAGATATGCATTTAAATATGTTTTCATATTGACTGAAAATGAGAGTAACTCCGTTGATATAAAGTACTTTAAAATGCTTTTTATTTGGGCCAACAGTACATGTAAATCAAGTGATTTATTTAAATTTTCAACTTTTCAGCAGTTTGTATGTTTCTTTCAATTTGTACTGAAGGCTGTCATGATATACATCAAATTATGGTGAGCCAGCTGGGTACGGTGGCTCATGCCTATAATCCCAGCACTTTGAGAGATCGAGGCTGGCAGATCACCTGAGGTCAGAAGTTCTAGGTCAGCCTGGCCAACATGGTGAACTCCCATCTCTACTAAAAATTAAAAAAATTAGCTGGGTGTGGTGACATGCTCTTACAGTACTCACTACTCGGGAGTCTGAGACAGGAGAATCCCTTGAACCCGGCAGGCAGAGGTTGTAGTGAGCCGAGATCTCTTTACTGCACTCCAGTCTGGGTGATAAGACTCCATCTCAAAAAACAACAACAATGAACATTCGTGTGCATGTGTCCTTATAGTAGAACGATTTATAGTCCTTTGGATATATACCCAGTAATGGGATTGCTGGGTCAAATGGAATTTCTATTTCTAGGTCCCTGAGGAATCGCCACACTGTCTTCCACAATGGTTGAACTAATTTACACTCCCACCAACAGTGTAAGAGTGTTCCTATTTCTCCACATCCTCTCCAGCATCTGCTGTCTCCAGATTTTTTAATGATCGCCATTCTAACTGGCGTGAGATGGTATCTCAATGTGGTTTTGATTTGCATCTCTCTAATGACCAGTGATGATGAGCATTTTTTCATGTTTGTTGGCCTCATGTATGTCTTCTTTTGTAAAGTGTCTGTTCATATCCTTTGCCCATTTTTGAATGGGCTTGTTTGTTTTTTTTTCCTGTATTGGGGGGAATGGGGGAGGGACAGCGGGGGGGGGCGCTGGGGAGGGATAGCCTGGGGATGAATGCCAAGTGTGGGTGAAGGGGAGGAAGGCAGCAAAACACACTGCCATGTGTGTACCTATGCAACTCTCTTGCACGTTCTGCACATGTACCCCAAAACCTATAATGCAATAAAAATTAAAAAACAACAACAACAACAACAACAAAAATTATAGTGAGCCTGGCACAGTGGCTCACACCTGAATCCTGGCACTTTGGGAGGCTGAGGCAGATAGATCATTTGAGGCCAGGTGATTGATACCAACCTGGCAGACATGGTGAAACCCTGTTTCAACTAAAAGTACAAAAATTAGCCAGGCCTAGTGGTGCATGTCTGTAATCTTAGCTAATCGGGAGGCTGAGGAATGACAATTGCTTGAATCCGGGAGGTGGAAGTTGCAGTGAGCCGAGATCATGCCACTGCACTCCAGCCTGATTGACAGAGTGAGACTCTGTATTTAAAAAAAAAAAAAAAGTTAAAGTGCGTCTAAGGAACCAGAAAACTTCCCTTGATAGTTCAAATTTTCCTTTTGTTTTAACGTACGGAGTTCCTACAAACTTATTTTAGGCCCAACCTGATTCCATTTAGATTTTAAATTTTTATGAATTTATGATTGTCAAGAATTTTAAACTTCATTAAGTTCATACTTTATGATATGTTACCAACTTTCAGAATTTATTTATATTTAATTATTGTATTTTAAGCCTATTATTAGCTAGATCTTACCTTGGTTGGCTAAAAGTGTGTCCATATTTTCAGACCATGTCATTGCTTCCATAGTTGGTGACCTGTAGAAACAGCATCTACCCTTGAAAATAGCATTGTGATCTTTTTTTTCTATAACCAGTAATAATATTTATGTATATTTTGGATTATGTCATTCAAATGAACTTCAAGCTGTTAATCAAACAGCCAAAGGTCAAAAAGTTATATAATGTTATTTTACAGTAGGTAGTTATAGTGACGTAAAGTGGGATGTAATTTGACATCAGCAAATTACTTATTAATCTAGCTGACAGTGTTAATATCATTTGAAAATTCTAATAAAGGCATAAAAGTTATTGGTTCTGTGGATCAACGGTGAATTTCTTTTCAACTATGAGTATATTATTTGTTAATTTATGTAGCATTACTCTAGCCAAAATGTTATGATAGCAATGGTGATGAATAAACTAATTTCTAAGTTTTTATAGTATAAAAATTACCTATTTCTTAATTATGCATCTCAAAAAAGTTCAAAAATGTTTTAAGAATTTCTATCATGTGATGATCTTGAAAACATTTTTTTATAATATTTCAAAGTCTTTTCCTACTCTGAGGCAGCCTTTATTTCTTTTTAGACTTGTATACTTCTAGGTCTGAGCTGATTTATTTAAATCTAGGAATTTGTCAAGACAGAATAATATCTTTTCCAAAGCAGTCAAAAAATTTATAGACTTAAGTCTTCTGCAGAGGGTTACTTTTGGGGATGTGATGTAGAAATAATAAATCAGGTTTAAGATATAAATTTTTTGAGATGCAAATATATCATATATTATTCCTCTTAATAAACAAAGATCCTGATGAAATAAGCCCCTATCCATAGAATGAATCTGCTGCCCAGAAAAAAAAACACATTGGATTATATAGCTGTGATATGCAAATGACTTAATTATAGAAAGAGAGGGTCCACTTTAAAGTTTGTATTGAAATTATCAATAAAATAGAGAAAAACTCATATATAATTTTTATAAAAATTTTGTATTTGCACAGCAAGGTGACTAATCTTAAATATATTAGGGTGAAATGATTCCTATGCTTTTGTGTTCTATGACTTCCTGTAATTTGCTGCAGTTTTTATAGTTTCTGCTAGGATTGATTGTCCTCCCTCTGCTGGTCAGTTGCAGTTGCATTTTCAGGTAATAGTGGTCATCCTCATTGAGGACACATAGTGAGGACAAGGTAGCTAAGAACTCATTTTACTATTTTCCATTACTCACATTTCCAATCTTAAATTTCCTTCACCCATTGTAAGCAGTTGACTTTCTTTTGTCCCTTGACTTTTTAAATCTTGGGGACACAAGATTACCTGTGAAACCATTTGGAAATTGTGTTGTTTTTTTTTTATTCAAATGGTCACAAAAATTAGGTTGTTCAGTTTCCATCTTTCATAAACAGAGGATGAGACACAATCCTAGATTTAATTTTACATTGAAGAGATTTTGTGTATTTTATAACCTGTTTCTCAAATAAGCTTATGTTATATTTCATATAACTCAAATAGTAGATCTTGTAGGAATTCTAAAGTTATCATATGGCCATTTAAAATACACAAGCTTAAACATATTCTTATTTGTATACTGAAATTTGGTTGTTAGCAGGGTATTCAAATTAAAAGCTACTTAGACCTGTGGAACATATGTTAATGAATAGGATAGAGAGGAGCCTGGCCGTGCAGAATGCCCATTTTGAATGAGGACAGGACACAGGTTTCTAGGAAAAACAGTGAAAAATAGGATCTAGACAAATTCATTCAAAGACAAACATCTATATTTCCGTTGGTGTGTAAGTTATCTGATGACAGGACTAAGTGTTATTTTCTAGCACCAAGAACAGTGTGTCTGGTCTATGAAATATCGAACATATTAACAAATAACAGATGACCAAACCGCAACTGTTGGCCCATATTAAAGCCTTCAATGGAAGAGGGTAAATGGGCTTCAAAATTCTGGTAAATTACAATGATAAAAAATTATTGAAAGGTGTAGCTAAATTGTAATAGCTTCAAAGACATAGGGTGTTCTGGGCAAGAGAAGAGGAAAAATGATGAAAAAATATCGCTGGGGAATCAATGGATCATGATGGACCTCACGCTCAATTCTGAGGTATATAAGGTTGGAGTGAATAGCCAGCATTTACTCTAGAAGGCATCAGGACAAGTCATGTCCTTTAGGGACAGATAGGTTTTACTTAAGCCAAAAGCAAAAAGGCACATTCCCTGAAGAGCTTTTTTGGGTATAAAGGAGTATTTATAGAATGAAGGCATTTAAATAAATAATAGCCATTTTTATTGTCTTCATGAATGTAGAGAAACAGTGAAAGGAAGAAAGCAAAGTGTGGGAGATGGTATGGAACCAAGGGGAAAAGAAAAATTCCTAATGTTCTGAATTATGGAGATATATAGTACTATCTATCTATCTATCTATCTATCTATCTATCTATCTATTTGAAATATAGAGATCTATATTTGAATCTGAAACATTGTAAAATGTTACAGATATTTTATAGATAAACACATGAAATACTATAGATAATAGAATTATGGATATGGGGATATCTTCATATTAATTAAGGTCCACAAAATGCTGATATTGTTATAAAAAGAAAATATTGCCCATCAGCTCTGAACGAGTCCTTCTACTGGTGTGTAACAATGCTTGGAATGCCCTCAGCTCATTCTTTTCTAGCCTATTTCTTATCCTGAAAGTTAAATTTTGACTATCTGAGATGTTGAAAGAGTTGGAGGTCACACAGCACTTCTTTTCAGAAATTAGGTAAAATGTAACTATTTTAAGAAGTAATGCTTGTTTGTTACCAGTTAAATTTATAAAATTTGGGGTTTCTTGTCATTCTGTGGAAGAGCAAATTGATGATATTTATGAATAAACTGAAATATAATATTTATCACAGCACTAAAATGCACCACAACGTATTGGATGTTTACAATGTATACCACATTGTGTTAAGCATGTCATATACTTTACCTCATTTCATCTTGAAAAATAACAGTTTTATTCCAATATTACCAGTGAGTAAAGAGGCTCAGATATACAAGTAAGTAGTGTAATATTCCACAGACAATAATGGACAGAGTTAGAATTGAAACACGACTGTGTCTGCTTTAACCCAAATTCTCTCATATTTTTTAAATATGAGAGATGAGCTAATACACATATATTTGTACTTTATTCATGTTTTAGAACATTTATAATAACTATCTGGAAAGTGATTTTTCTGCAATAGAGATTTATCATACTTCATAGAAATATATTTCCTCTAAATAATAGTGAAATTGTGGTAACTAGCTGCTCAGTTGAAAGTTTACACGAGACAGAGATTCTTAAAGCTTGTATATTATCAAATAAAAATAGGACATGTCTCATGGTAGATGGGAGTAAGAAATATCATCTTGTGTTTTCAAGAAATGTAACTATATAAATGCTATATAAAGGAAGCATTTATATATATATATAAATATATATATATTTATATACAACTGGTTCTAGCTGGCACAATTAGCAAGATAACTGGTAGCTTTCACGCAGTTAAAATATATATTATTTTATATATATTTTATATATATAAAATATATATATATAAATATAATATATATATATAAAGGAAGAAATTTATTGAATAAAAGTTGAAGAAAAAAGAGGGTGATTGATTTTAAACTCTACTGTCTTGGTTGACTTTTACTTGATATGTGTTATCTGAAATAAATGACAATGTCCACACTCTTATTTCTTTTTTTCTTCCTTTCATTGAATTTTAACAGAAGTTTTATCTGGCTCTTCTCATTTGTGTGTTTATTTCCCGTAAAATTGGGATGCATAATCAGAGTAGGTTTTTGTTTGTGTATGATTTGCCATGAAAAGTCACTGTGTCTTGAGCCAAAATTATGCTTAGTACTTCATGGGGTTTTGGCTGTTTTCCATTCTATTTTCTTCATTAGGCAGGTGCCATCAAGGCTAGCAGTACCCATATTATATGTCCGGAGAAGAGCCAGGCCAGATGGGAACTGCGTGAAAGCTACCAGTTATCTTGCTAATTGTGCCAGCTAGAACCAGTTGTATTGCATTAAAAAATGTGGAATCCAACAACTTAGCTGTTCACACTCAATTAGCAGTGTGCTGGAGAATGGAACATTCAAGCAAGGAGTCCATGTGCTCCAGGAAGTGACAGCTGCTTCCTTACCCAGCATTTAATATCCATATAAAATTTTTCAATAAGTACTGTGATAATTTTTGTAAGGATCACATATATGTTATATCTCTAATTCAGCTCAGAATTTTAAAAAGCATTACATAAAGAAAGCTCAGTGGTCTATCTTGACTTTATAACCTTTCTTTAGCCCACATAAAGAATAAATTGCAAAAGTAAGCCACAAATTCTTGACATTTTTTTCAAAAAGAAGAATAGAGAAAGGAGAAAAAAATAAGAAAGACAACAATTAGCATATTTATCATAAATGAAGGATATAAACATCAAGACTAAAGAAGATTCAAATGCTTCATTTGTGCATCTTCTGTGATAAAAATAGCTGGAAACAGCAACTCACTTCACAGGCATTTTTCGTTCCACTGTCTGTCACAGATGATGCCGAGTTTCTCTTTCTGACTGATCTTCAAGCTGAAGGTAATGTGACAGCAGGAACATTATAATTAGTATGCAAACACCTATCCTCTGGGTTACAAATTGGCATTCTTTAAATCATGCTATTCTCAGCTTTTTTTTTTTCATTTTGTTATTAACTTTTCATTGGTCAAAGCGCTTAAACTTCTAAGTAATAAATAACACTTTGAATAAATGTTACATTTCTCTGAGTCTATGGCATAATTGAAATAAATTCCATTTGAAAGTTTGTTTTCTAAAGTTCAAATTAATCTTTTTACAAGACAACTATTGTTCACAGGAGGTTAAATCAATATATATTATGATATACATATTGAAATATGTATATAGTTAGTATTCACCTTTATGTCTTTAACCTATCTAAAAGATCATTTTGTTTTCCTTTGTTCTTTGATTTTCAGAGAATCTGAGGAAGGCTCTATATTTAGCATACTTAAACAATTATATATGTTTAGCTATTTAAGCAATTTTATTCATGAACTAAAATGTTCTAATAGACATTGCAGTTTTATTAGAAATTTATGCAGTTTTTTATAGCTTAGTAACATACATTTCTCTCTTACTTTTAACCATGGATTTCATGTCATTTTATGCCAGTATTTCTTTATGCAATGAGATGTTCAATGTAATAAGGCTAATGTATTTATCAAAATAAAGACAGTATATTGGTAATTTTAATTATAGTCAAAGTTTTATAACTCCATGCTTTGTCAAGCTTTTACCTCAATGCAATAGTTCTTTGGTAATAAAATTCAACTGTTATGTGTTTATGACCCTCAGTGTCAATTAAAAACTCCTGAAAGATTGACAGTTTTTAAGGTGGAAGAAAGAAAGGAGTGAGAAGAAGGTGGAAAATGTTCTTTTCTTTGACTTAGCATGGAAGTGCCCTAGTTGATCTATAGAAATGCTTAGTATGAGTGGCCCTGGACGAATGAGACTGAGAGAAGTAGAAGAAATGACCTAAAAGTCAGTGTATCATTAAGAAGGGAAATCAGTTAGCCTAGTCCCTTTTGTTAATTCAAGCACCATGAAATAATGTTCTTATGATAAGCAAAAACTGAATCATCAAACATATTTCAACTTTTTATTTTGCTCAGGGGGGATAATGAAGTATTAATTTTATAATATATGTTTGAAAATAGTACAGTTTGGAAAATAAACTATCAACATTTAAAGACTCTCTGGGTAAAAATAAATGCAAAGTCTTTAAGAAATAGGAGTCAGGAATAAGCTTGTTTTACATTAAAATGTTAAAACAAAAATTTAAATTTCTATTTTGAGTTCAGTGCAATTGTAAGCATGCTTTTTCTCATAAACCCTTCCACAAACCACAGTTATTACTTGTTTAATGTGCAATTTCCATTCCTTTCAATCTCCTTTCCTTTGTTCAGAAAAACTAAGAATTGGATTTTATTTATCAAACTTTAGCCTCATAATACAATGGGCAGGTGAAGAAATAAGCTTTCTTCTTAGGCTGAATGATGCTTTATTGTATCTTGACAATTCAATGTATCTTGACAAAAGATTGAATGTAGATTCTGCTGGGGCATCTAAATATCATCAGCTTGTAGTCCAATGGGTTTAGGCACCATTATCGAGCTTATGCCCAGCATGGCAAGCTACGTATACAACCTTCCCTGCAAAGATGTTTGTGTCCTAATGACTGCGACATGTGAATATATTATTTTTGTCACAAAAGAGAAGTTGATTATCCTAGATTATCCTGATGGACCAGGTATAATTATAAGCGGGGAGGAATAAGGGTTAAAGTCTAGTAATAGGATATTTGAGAATGAAAACAAGATGTTGGAGTGATGTGAGAAAGGAAGGGCTCAAACCAAGGATTGTAGGTGGCCTCTAGAAGCTGAAAAAGGCAGGGGAAGAGATTACCTCCTCAAAGCCTTCAGAAGCAGCCAGCCCTGCCAACACCTTGATTTTGACTCAATGAAACTGATTTTGGACTTCTGTCCTGATATGGTTTGGCTGTGTCCCCACCCAAGTCTCATCCTGAATTGTAGCTCCCATAATTCCCACGTATTGTGGGAGGTAACTGGTGGGAGATAATTGAATCATGGGGGGTGGTTCCCCCATGCTGTTCTTTTGGTAGTGAATAAGTCTTGTGAGATCTAATGATTTTATATGGGGTTTCTCCTTTTGGTTGGCTCTTTCTTTCTTGTCTGCCACCATGTAAGATGTGCTTTTCAGCCACTGTGATTGTGAGGCCTCCCCAGCCAAGTGGAACTGTGAGTCCATTAAACCTCTTTTTCTTTATAAATTACCCAGTCTCAGATATGTCTTATCAGCAGAATGAGAACAGACTAATACAGGTCTCCTGGACTCTAAAATAATAAATGTGTGTTGTTTTAAGCAACTACGTTGGTGGTAGTTTTTTACAAAAGCAATAGTAAATGAATACATCTACAGAACTCCCCTCCTTAAAACCCTGCCTAAAAGAAGGTAGGTAAGTAATAGAATAGGCATAAATTTTGAGACAAGAGTAAGAAGTTCATATGCAAATGTGGATTATTCATCCTGGACAATAACCTTGACCTTTCTGAGTCTCTTTGCTACTGACAGTACCAATAATACCTATCTCACAAGGTTACTGTGTGAAACTAAAAGAAAATATAACAAGCCAACACATCTTATGTAGGATTATTTATATATGCTTATTTATTTTGTTTCCTTTCTCCTTATTTGACATTCACAGAACTATGGTTAAAATAATAATATGGGAGATCTTATGGACAATACTGTCATACAATCAATGGAAATTTCTGTGCAAAGATACGAGATTTATTCTGCAATAGTTTTGAATGCATACATTGTATAAGAAATCATAGGTGCTGTACAAAACTTTATTCAGACAGTATAAAATTGTTAATTCTGGATAATTAACATAATGAGGGTGTGTGTGGAATAATTGTAAGACTGAGAATAAAGGCAGGTGGGAAGGTTAAAGATCATGTTTAACTCCATCAATATATATAATTTTTATTTGTCAATTACAAAATTAATTTAAAAAGTAAAGGGGAATGGACAGAATGATAGAAGATATCTCTTTTTATTTTCAGCTTATCAGCTTAATGACACAAATTATACTCATAAACCACTTTAGGACTATAATGTTTTGGGAAACTGGACTCTGCAGTCAACTTCCTAGTTTAAAAAGTAACATGGTTCTTTGTCCTGGAAATTGCAATAAAAAGTTTAAGAAAATCTTTTTAAAAATATAGCTGGTCCAAGCATGAGAGGACAAGGGTGGCTGTAAACAGATGGAAGAGTAAATATCATGGGATTATGCCTGTGCAGAGGAGATGGGGTGAAGAGGGTCAGAGGAACAGATTTCAAATCTGGTAGCCTAAAAGAACGATGTTTCCACTCATGATCATGCCAATGTATTAAAAAAACATGGTTAGGAAAATCAATTTATAAAAAAAGTTTAGAAATGTGTAGAACATTTAGACGTGGTTTGCTTAACTTTCCTGTCAGAGGTCATAGTATTTTTATAGGCCTATTCAAAGGCAATATAGATCATTTAAATCTACAGGAGACTCCTCTATTTGCCTAAGAAACTACTGCTGTTTGCATTTCATTTTTAAAGGTAGGATAAAAAAGTTAATACAAATTTAATTCTGGTACTTCATAGTTTAAGCAAAAGTATAATGTTTTATCTTGATTCAAGTGCTAAGCAAGGTTTATATTTTTTTAAAAATATGCTGATTTAGATTGTACGACATCCAAGTGAGAATGTCATGAAAGATTTGTGGAAAAAACACAGTAACATTTAAAATAATTGAACATTTTTATCTAATGATAGTGAAAATACTTCAGGCGTATGTGTCAGAAACTTTCTGAGAATTATGTCCTTGGTTATTATTCTATGAGATAGTCAATATTTTTATTCTTATTTTAAATATGAAGAAACTAAGACTCAAAGAGGTTAAATAACTTGCTCAGTTTTACATATCTAGAAACGGGAAGGTTTGGAGTAATACTGAGTGGGGGCGACTTGGTATTTAAGTGGTAATGATAGTTAAATCTGTTAGATTTAGTTTAACAGGTGAAATGACAGAAAAATGGAGCTGAGAACTGAGGGGCCTAAATGTTCATTTATTCAATAAATATTTAAATACTTTAGTGACTGCTGAATGTAGAGCAACACCTATATTTTAAGAATAGAAAAGGGACATGGTCTGGGGAAGAAGATTTAATGCAATAAGCCAGAGAAGACCTGGCTTATTCCAGAGTGGCATGGAATTTCCTTTAAAAACACCGTTCACAGACTTCTGGGAAAAAGAAGGATTGATCAAGAGGTCAGATGACAAAGAGAGGTTAAGGAGAGTGAGGAGCAATAACATGCTGTGAAATCTGTTAAGATGGTCACTTGCACAGGTCACAGCAAAGGAGACCAATAAGAATGAGATTAGATGAGCAGAACCGTTCACCACCAAACTGCACGGATTGTTATTTGTCTATATTATGTTCCTATTCAAATTATAATAGGGAAAGAGTAATTTTTTTTTTACAATCGTCTTCTTAGATTTATATAATAGGGTTACATAAGCAGTTTATTTTAGGACTAAATAATTTAAAAGTTAATTTTCTTTTTATAAACCAATGGGAAGAGAAAATGATATTTTCTTGATTCTTCTTTGCCTCAAGTTACTGCTATATGAGGTTCAATTTATAAAGCAATGAGCCTGAGTTTTGTATGGTTCATCAATTATTTATGAGAGCAGTTCTAATAGAGAAGTTAGAAATGATTTGAGCAGTGGCAATACCACTGAAATGTGTCTGATCTCCCAAAGTGGCTGCTTGGAAATACAATGCTCATTTGGATGTGTAGTTCTTAGTATGCTTGTTGACAAATCGGACACATTACTTGCTAGTCACACTTCATGATTGTATTTCCTGTATGTATTTCTTTGTGTTTTCTTAGAACATGTACTGTCATTGATTGTCAAAGAAAAATCTGCTTTAGTAAAATAAAATATTTAGAAGTTCAAGATTTCTGATGTAAGTAAAAATGTCTTTTCTTATGTTTAACAACTAAATATGATTTTTCACTTTAGTGAATTCATATACCTCAATGAATTAATTTAAATTATAGCATGATATAAAAGTATTATATACGTTAAAAAATCAGCTTTTGGGAAGTAGAGAACGTTTAACTCCACATTATAATCTCACAGTCCTCATCGTATTTGTTATTATTTGATCTGTTGAAGTTTTCCTTTAGTATAGCTGAATATTTTTAAAACACAAAGATAAATAATCATTTAATTGACCTCTTCTCCTCTGTTTTAGATTTCTGTCTTGCCATTGTGTGTACACAGCGTCTGTTAAACTATTGTCCTGAGCTAATCTTTCCCGTCTTTATTGCCTGGTAAGGACCTCAGTATTCAGGGCAAAAATATGCAAGGCAGAGTAGCAGTCATGGAAGATATTAATAAAGCCAAGTAATATGATTTTAAAAAGAATATTAACTGAAATCGATGTACATCTTTAGCCAAATTTTTTTATTAACTTTTCATAGCTCAATGGAATGCCACAGTCTACGCAGTACTGTTATATTAGGTAACACCACAATCTGGGCAGTTGAATGTTGATATACTGAGAAGAATAATTCTTTGTAAATTCTAGCATTTTTTAAATGTGCAATATTTGAGATGGTGTTAAGATTCTCTTAATATTTTGGGCCACTAATACCTAATTAAAAAATGGAAGAAACACAAATTAAAGTTATATGTGTCTGTTACATCCAAATACATTTTAAGCATTGCATACAAGATCATTGACTATTTTAGAAGGGAGTGGCTCGATATCTTTTATGATATATTACTAGAATAAATTGTAAAAGCCATGGTATGAATTAAAATTTATTTAATTATGTTGTATTGCAACCATATCCAAATTTCAAGTATGGATAACTTGTACCCTCCTATTTATAAACTAATCTGAAAAGAAAAGGAAAAAGACAAAATTCTCACCAAGGCAATCTCTTTTTTTTCCCCCTAACTCCTAACAAGATTATTTTTATTTATTTATTTCATGACCAGTTATCTCCCCTGCATGGTTAGTTTAATTTCGTATCTTTTTTTTAAAAAACCCTTAACTTGTGAAATTTAGTTTTCTAAAATGGAAAAGGTGAAAGACAATTAAAAACTATGCACTTTTTGTTGCAAGTATTATAAAATATTTGGCTTGATTCTCAGGGATATTCAACCATTCAAGTTTTTGACAGGTTAAATGGGTTTCTCCTAATATGTAGGTTATTGCTGAAGACTCTCTTTTTAACAGTTTTAAGAAGGCAGGAAGTCATCTAACATGTGCAGGGAATCAGATAGTAACCATGTCTTCCATTGAATTTATCATTCTTTGACTACTTGAGCCTTTTTAATTTTATTTTGTTTATTTATTTATCTATTTATTAGATGGAATTTCACTCTTGTTGCCCAGGCTGGAGTGCAATGGTGCAATCTCGGCTCACTGCAACCTCTGTCTCCCGGGTTCAAGTGACTCTCCTGCCTCAGCCTTTCAATTCACTGGGATTACAGGCACCCATCACAATGCCTGGCTAATGTTTTGTATTTTTAGTAGAGATGGTGTTTCACTATGTTGGCCAGGCTGGTCTCAAACTCCTGACCTCAGGTGATCCACCCACCTGGGCCCCCAAAGTGCTGGGATTACAGGTGTGAGCCACTGTGCCTGGCCTGAGCCTTTTAATCTTCTGATTAGTGGTGCTTAGACTTGACTTACAGACTGGCTACAGGAAATTCAGAAATGTCATGCATACATTAATTTTCAATTAATTAAATTTTAGAAAATATGCTTTACGCAGAAGAACATGACACAATCTGGATGCATCTTTGTTGATTTCCCACTGCTTACCTAGAAGTTTAGAATTCTGGCCTGGCAGTATGTAAACTGTTTTTTGAAAACACAGGTGTTTCTGTTTTGTTTTCCCTCTCAGACACACTGACTGCCTGGTATTCCCTGACAGTTCCACTGTTTTATAATTATTCCTGTTCATGAAATTTCCTCTACTTGGAATTCTCTACCCAGTTTCTGTCTTCTGAAGCCTTTGGTGTTCTCTAAAGAACCAACCTTCAGTTGGTGGCACTGTGCTGCTACTGATGTTTCCTGCTGCAATATCCCGTGTACCAGTCTGTTTTCTCATCTAAGGTAGAGATTTAGTCTTGTACATCTCACAGCGTATGGCATAGTGCCTAGCACCATACGAATGTCTAGTGAATATATGCAAAAAAGAATAAATGAAATGGATAGGTAGAAAACAATATGTAAAACTAAGGAACATACTGACAAAAATGAGTACCAAAAATGAGGAAGAGATTATTAATGACAGTGATCTGTATTATAAACTGCTATCATGTGTGACACACTGCATACAAGCTTTATCTAATTTCGTTCTTATAAAAATTGTAAGATCCTCCTTACATATGTGAGAAAATAAACTCAGAGAATCATTTTCTTCTTCCCAAAAGTTACTTAGTTTAAGTGGTGGAGAAAGAATTCAAAGAGGTTTAACTGATTTCAAAATCCATGTTTTTCACAATTTAAAATTTCAAATTAGGTTGCAACAAAAGAACAAAAGTACAAGCGTTATTCTGATGACCCATGAAATGATTGTTTTTTAGGGAAGCTATACTCTATGAGAATACTACAACGAACAGGTTTATACAGGATCATACCTTAATACTGTTATTTGTAGGTCCAGATATGGTGATAAATATTTAATTAGAAGAGTATATGAAATACATGTTAAAAGAGGATTTGTGCAAACTCATTAGGCAGGCTTCAAGCTTTGTAATGACATAAGTGGCATGTGGATTATGGTTTATTTTAAAAGATGTGTCAACCAAATCTTCTTGGGGCAAGGGAAAGAAAGTGGAGAAAGAGAAAAAGAGAAATGGAATACATAGTTTTTGCAAATTTAACACTATGATTTCACATACTTCAAGCTGTTTATTCTGTGGGACTGTTCTCTTAGAAGTTAAATATACACATTCATAAATATCACATATTGCCTAGTGTCTGTTTAAACTTTTGCAGTTCATTCATTTCCAACAGCTCTTCTCTCTTCAGCATTTGTCTTTTTCAGTTTTTCTGTCATAAGTTTCTTATATATATATTACAAAACAATTCAGAGGTCCCTTCGTTTAATTTTATCAAGTTTTTAAGTTAGAAATAAGAAAAATGTCCAGTGATCTTTCATGATATAACTTTAAAAGTAGATTGTACTCATTGTCCTATGAAAAGATCTAATTCTTCCCCATATAAATTTCAATATAAAATCCCAATATAGAATAGAATAGAACAGAATAGATTGGAATTCACTTCTAAAAGAAAAATGGAGGAATTTTGGTAGAAAATACTTCATAAACTGTATTTGATCTTGACTGTAATAGTATGTAACTATATATTATCTCTTCTTTAAAGGTGATAACCTAAAGTGGGCATTAAAATGTGTTACTCATAGTTACATGACATGTACACTTTATAAATTAATAGCTACTGGACGTGGAATTGAAGATCAGGTCTTTTTAAATCCAAATATGCTTTCTACTACACTTACGCTGAAAAGTTCACTGTCTAGAAATGTAGCCTAGGTTAGCAAGGGCATGCAGACCCAAAGACAATGCTATATGTACATCTTTCTATAATCACGATGTGTTTAGAGAGCCATATGTCAAATCCAAAGGATTAATAATTTTGAATTGTATTTTAAATTACACAACATGTTTTGTTTTACCTTTTTCAGCTTTTTATTTTGAGGTAATAATATATTCATAGGAAGATGTAAGACAGAACGGAGAGGTTTCGGACCCTTTGCTCAGTCTATCCCAGTGGTTTTCATTTTATGTAATTACAGTACTGTAACAAACCAGTAGCTGACAGTGGGGTGTATGTGTTTGTCCTTTGTCATTTTATCACATGCATAGATTTATATTGCCACCAATGAAGTCAAGCCACAGAACTACTCCATCACCGCTAAGATCTCCCTCATGCTGTGCCCTTAGAATACCCTCTCTGTGTCATCCCTAACCCCTGAAAACACTCAACTGTTTTCATCTCTGTTTCTTTGTCATTTTGAGAATATAATACAAATGCAATTATACCATACATGACCTTTTGAGACTGGCTCTTTTCACTCAGCATTCTTGCGTTTAACGTTCTTGCGATTAACCCGCATTATTTCGCATGTGACTAGTCCTTGCCTTTTTATTGCTGAGTAGTATTTCACAGTATGTGTATCACTGTTAATTTAACCATTCACTACTTCAGGACACTTCGGTTGTTCAGGGGTTTTGATCTATGACAAATAGAGCTGCTATGAACAGTGTAGGTATTTGTATAGACATACATTATATTTATATGGAATAAATGTGGAGGATTACAGTTGCTGGGTCCTATGCTAAGTGTATGTTTGTATGTGTGTTTGTGTATATGCGTATTTAAGAAACTACCAAACTATTTTCAGAGAGACTATCACTTTATATGCTGCCTGCAATGTCTGAGAGGTGCACTGTTTCTGTGTCCTAATCAGATTTCTGTTTCATCATTAAAGACATTTTTATCTGTTCTAATAGATCTGTGGTGGTAACGCATCTTGATTTTAATTTGAATTCCCCAACAACTTGTGATGTTGACCATTTTTTTATGTGATAGTTGCCATCTGTATGTTCTCCTCAGTGAAACACCTCTTGTATTTTACCCTTTTTTCTAATTGTTAGTTGTCATTTTTTTTAATTGTTGAGTATTCTTTTTTAATTAAAATTGTTTTTTCTTTAGAGATTCGGGTAGGAGGAGAGTGTCTTGCTCTGTGACCCAGGCTGGAATGCAGTGGTGTAACTGGAGCTCACTGACTGCAGTCTTGAACTGCTGGGCTCAATCTGTCTTCCTGGCTCGGCTTCCGGAGTAGCTAGGACTACAGGCGTGAGGCCCAGGCGCCATGTTTGGCTAAACTGTTGATTTTTGAGAATTCTTTATGCAGAGTAAATATAAACTCTTTATCAGATATGCAGCTTGCAAATATTACTTCCTGGTATGTAGCTTGCCTTTTCATTCTCTTAATAGGCTTTTTTCACAGAACAAAAAATTTTAATTTTGGTAAAGTTCAGTTTACTGTTGTTTCTTTTATAAATTGTGCTTTTGATGTCACGTCTAATGACTCTTCACCAGGTCCTAGATCCCTAATACTTTCTCCTTTTATATTCTAACCATTTTAGAGTTACATTTAAATCTATGATTCATTTAGAACAGTTTTTTAAAATATAAGGCGTGAAGTTCAGAACAATGTTTGTTCTTGCCTATTGATATTCAATAGACAGTTTGGCAGGGATTAAATTTCAGGCTGAAAATCTTCCCTTTATAATTTTGATGGTATTGCTCCATTGTCTTTTTCTATCCAGTCTTACTAATTATTGGTTCCATGTAATTCTCAATTCTTTGGATTTTATTACTGGTGTTATGAAATATTTTGAGTCTGTTCCTTTGCATGGTTCTTTTTTCATTTACTGAGTTGATTTATCTTTAAATATGGAGCTTTATGTTCTTCAGATCTGGGAATTTTTCTTTCATTATTTTAAAAATAATTTCCTTTTTCAATTCTGGTTTTCTTTTTCTGTACCTTAAGCTTTTCAGTTAGATTATAAACATCCTGAACTTTACTTCTATGTTAGTAATAGTTACTGTGGTAAACCTTCAGTCTAAGATTCTACTTCATTTTCCTTGTGGCATTTTTTTTTGCATCAAATAGTTTCCCCAGAATTAAAAATAATTTCTTTTTATTTAAGACCCTTCTCCAAATATCTTCATTATTGTGGATATATGTAATGTTCATTTATTTAATATTACTTTTAAATGGTTTCAAGGGAAAAGAGATAAATAAATTTTCAATTTTTTAACAAGAGTAGAGACACTTGTGTCTAAATTTTGAAAAAATATTTAAAGTACTAAATATTTTTAAATGTTATTATTTTTCTACCTCATAATTTTTGTAATCTTATAGTATTTTATCAAACACCTGTACCTTAATTTTTGGTTACTCTCATTTTCCACTCATTAGGTTTTAGTTTGTCAAATTTTTTTGAATAATATGTTTTAAAATAAATTTAAATTATATACAGTCATATTTATTTAAAGTAGAAATTTTTTATCAGATCACTTGCAACTTTTTGATCCAGAAACAAGTGAGAAAATAAATTGCACAAAATTTGCACTGCTACATACAGCCAGACCTTAACAAGAATGTTGAGCTATTATTTATTCAGGGCTTTGTGTGTTCTATCATAGTCTTTCTTAAAGTAGTGGAGCTGAGTAGAGCCAGATCATATACATCAACCATAGGTTTGAGTTATATGGACAAGCATTGATACAATCTACTGCATCATAAACACCTAATTAATTACCAAAATACATCTCAGCGCCACATTACCAGCTATTGCACAGAAATACTTGGTTATTCCTCAATTCATCAAACTCACAGTATCTAAAACTGAATTCATTTTCCATTGTCTGTCATTCAATCCTTATTTTTTGTTTTGACTTAACTACACTTAATAGTCACTAAAAACTTCAGCCTTATTATTAACGTAACTTCACATGAAGATAATGGCTTGTCAGGTCTCATTTAGGTATTTCTCACATTTATCTGTACCTCTCCAGCTCCAGCAACATTCCCTTCCTCCACGCCCTGACTTCTTAGTGATTAATGTGTCTCTTAACAATTTGTACTGTCTCCAGATTCTTCTCATTGCAATTCATCCTATATATCTTAGAAGAGTCTTACTGAAAAACATAAAATCTCATTATTTTTTGCTCTAGAATCTTATATGCCTCTATTGTTTACCAAATTTTGCATAAACCTTTTAAGGTGACTTTCAACGTCTGCCAAAATCTGGTTTCAACCTGATTTTCTAGATTTTATTTCAAAGTTTATTGGGTCAATGTAGCTTCTACTCTAGGAAAATTATTTTCCCCATACTTTTCTTGAATCTGAACAATTGTGTAGACCTGTCTGTATTTTAAACTCCCTCTGCAATTGATTCAACCTCACCGTCTTCAGTTGTCTAAATTCCAGCCCATGGATTTCAAAGCTTTGCTTTCATGATTTCCCTCCCATCTCTGAGCCACAGAATTGGAAAAGATCCCATCCTCCTCTGAACTTTCCTAACACCTATTAGATGCTTTATAATTGTCTATCTTGTGTACTTATAGTGTGTGACCATGTCTTGTCTTTCCTTTTAGCCTTCTTATTTCATAAGGATAAGTTAAATATTTATTCAGCTTTGAATTCTTCTCAATACCTAGCATATGACCTCATATGTAACAACAAGTTGTTATATAGTATTAATAAAAATGTTGGATATAGAAATATAAAACATTTAAAAATGTGTATTTTTCTTCCTCCCTAAACCTTTAGGAAGTGCTTCACGACATGATTTTAACTTACTATGAACATATAGGCAAGATGAAATTTATCACTGAATTAGAATATCTCTTTAAATCAATGAGCTCTTATATTTAATCCTACTTACAATATGGAAAAGGAAAGAATGTCTATTCTGTGTATGTAGCTTTTTTTCCTGCTCTTCCCTGCCTATGCTGACCTCCTTTTCTCATTTGTACTATTGCCTGAGGCAGTAAGATTATAGCACAAAGATTTGACTACAGTTTTATATTAATTGCATGACACATCTCATTTGAGAAACATCTCTCTTCTTCATAGAATCTATGAAATTACCTGAATACTTTAAGTCCTTTGTTACAGATATTCTTTTAAGTTACAGTAATAGGTAATTATATGTTTTTATTTTTCTTACATAAGTTGCAGTTTACATAGATGCCCTTTTTCTCTTAATAGTAAGCAGAAAAATTAAAAGATACTTCAATTTGTACTCTTTTCAGAAATGGACAGAATCAAATAGTCAAATCAGAATCAGAAATAGTCAAAATGTAGCTTTGGTAGGTAGAAATCTTGGTTAAACTCAGAGAAATGGCCTAGAGAAGAAAAATTAAGAATGGAATGAAGTACTGTGCTCATAATGAAGCTAACACATATCCAAGGGAAAAAAATAGGTAATTGAATTTTATGCTCATACTAGTGGGATCAGTTCTGTATATTTTAGATACTCAGTAGCAGTGAATTCATTGAGGTGTTATCAATTTATTTCTGGATTAACGACAATATTAGGCCACTGAAGTCTATGTAAGACCTGTTAGTATTAATTTTGTGATTTATTGTATTAAAAAACTTATAACATACATCACTATAGTGATATTAACTTCCCTGATTCTCTTCTTGTCATTTAAAAAGTAAGAAAATATGCTCATGGAATTGTAAATTTGATCTATCAGTAATAATTTTAAATGGCATAACATTTTAAAGGAGTAAGTTAATTGAATTTAATCACATAATGTGAATGTATGAGACTTCAATATCAAGTTTTAATATTTCTATATCAATAAATATGATTCTTGAACATAATAGCTATCTCTGCAAATTATTTGATTTATTTAATCAATCCTCTATTAAACTTATGGGTTATTTCTCTTTATCCACTATTGTAATACTGTGATGAACATCTTAGTGTACATATATTTTATACATATGTAGTTATAGAAATGTAAATTCTTAGAAATAAGATTGCTACATCAAATTTTATGCACAATATATATTTTGGTATTTATTGCTTAAGTTCCCATTAGACACACTTTACCAATTTTCTTTTGCAAGTCCTATTTCTCTAAAGTTTTCCAGCAGTGAGTTTTTATTATTTGAAATAAAAGTCTGCCATTTTGATTAAAGGAAGTAATATAATGACATAGCATAGGCAATGGCCTGTTTTGTTAAGATTCTTATCTAAACCTTGGAAACACTGAACTTAGAAAAACATAGTGAACCATAGAGACAAATTATTCAATTACTAACAGTAATTCAACTACTAAGCATTTACTCTACAAATAATAAAATCAACTAATTTCAGGTAACAATCTGTGTTTAATTTTTATCTCTAATTCTTATACCTCTTATCCTGCAAATTGAGCTAATATATTTTACATGTGAAATTAGTATTCATTCCAATAGTCCTGTATCATACTGTGTGTCTTGTTTTCTTTAGGTTGAGAATACGGTATTTTGCCTATGGGATATTGTTCACATTGCCTGTCACACGGGTTTTTAACTCATCAAAATAAAGACAACCTTATTGGTTTCCACTTTGATCGGACAATAGGACTTAAAAATAAGAAACATTTCATGAGGAATTATAAATCTTCAATTGCTATAGAAGTCAGGGTCTTTATTTTTTGCCATATTAAATGATTCCTCATGTCATTATTTCATGCATATAACATGGGATATAACAGATTTTTTATATTTGCTAAATGCTCAGTTTCTTATTTAAAAGAACTTTGCTTTCCACATGGCAAATTCTTCTAAGAATGTTCCTTTCTGACTGGGCATGGTGGCTCACACCTGTAATCCCAGAACTTTGGGAGGCTGAGATGGGTGGATCACTTGAGGTCAGGAGTTTGAGACCATCCTGGCCAATGTGATGAAACCCCATCTCTACTAAAAATGCAAAAATTAGCTGGGCGTGGTGGTGCACACCTGTAGTCCTGCTATTTGATTCAGGAGGCTGAGGCAGGAGAATCGCTTGAAAGCGGGAGGCGAAGATTTCAGTGAGCCAAGATTGTGACACTGCACTCTAGCCTGGGCAACAAGAGCAAAATTCCATCTCAAAAAAAAAAAAAAAAAAAAAAGGAATGTTTTTTCTTTCTCTTTAAAAATGCAATAATTTTAAATCTTATATAATTTTGGGATTTAGCATTATTACTAGACTTTTACTTTCTGGATTTCTTGTACTTGTATGGTTTACGCATTGTATAATCTGCTTGTTACTGGAGTAGTTTTTTTCTCTTCTCTCCCTGATGCTTTCTCGGAGGCTGCCGTCATTTCCCTGAACTCTGCGGATTTTATCCTGCACATATTTTCTTTCCACTCATTGCTCTTTGCCACTTGGTGACACCCACAGCCACCTCTTTATTAGGGTTGCACGCTGTTTGGCTGAGTCATACAGCTTCTCAGGTCCGTTAAACATTTAACAGTTTGTTATTTGATGCACATTGAAAAAGTTCATTTGCTTCTAGACATTCTATTATTATTTTTGAAGGAAATGGCTGACTTATCTAGGACTCATTGAAAAACTGTTTTATTAGAACACAAAGCTGATTCTTCTACCATCCTTGACAACATTCTCAAAGGATAAAAGAGCCCTAGAACATTGTGCACATTAGAACATTCGGAGAGCTCTTTTGACTTCACTGTTTATAAGATTAGAATGATGCATGTCTGCACATTAATTTACTGGCATTCTTTACCTGCTGTAAACAAGTGTCTAGTACAATTTATGTCCTTCTTGACTTAAATGATAGGCACATAGAGATGCTACTTCCAAAGTTTAGGAAGAATATTGTGTTTGAAAACAGTTGTGTATATTATAAATACAAACTGAGTTTATACAAATTGGATATAAAATAATTTTTTATTTCAACTGGACTCTATCATTGTGTGCATTTTCATATTCTAAAACTGAGAAAATTGTATTTCACTTTGCATATTCAATTTCTTGAATTTTACTCTTCAAAGTAAAGACAAGTTTCTTGGCTTTCATGTTGATTAGGCAAAATGACAAACATAATGAATACATAAGTACTTTTCAATTTATAAAATTATTTTTCTTATGTCATTCAAAGTTGTTAAAAATAACTTTTAGGTAAATATTGTTACCTGTATTTTTAGGTGTGGAATTTGTCTTACTTAAGTCACAAAATTAGCAAGCTTTGGAGTTAAAATTTGAACACGAATGTTTTTAGGGAGTCTAATTTGGCTTCTTTCTTTCTCTATCCAGTTCACTAATGCTGGATACAACACCATTGTTTATCTCATAATGGCTTAACGTATTTTAAAATAAGTTTTATGTCATTAAGTGGTATAATATAAAAAGAAACATTATTATTTTAAAGTCATGTCAAGCCTTTTTATAGACCTAGTACCACAAAGGCTATCTACATTTGTTAGTCCATAGAGACTACGGTCATTCCATACTCCTTATACTTAGGTTGTAATATTTGCAAGATCCCTAGCTTTTAAGTATCAATTATGAGTCATAGAAGAGCCATATTTTATCTTAATAATGCAAGTGATTAAAATCATCCCTATAGAATATGACTTCTTTTTTGCAAGGTAACTTATAGAGATCCATATTCTTCCTGCGGAATCTGTCTCCAGTTAATAAAAAAATTCTTCTTAGTGTCACAAGACAATTTAAAACTAGAAAAATTCACCAACTATGCATCTGACAAAGGTCTAATGCCCAGAATCTATAAAGGGCATAAGCAATTCAGCAAGCAAAAAACAACCACGTTACAAAGTGGGCGAAGGACATGAACAGAGACTTCTTGAAAGAAGACATACATGCAGCCAAGAAGCATATAAAAAATGCTCAATATCACAATTCATTAGAGAAATGCAAATCAAACCGCTATGAGATATCATCTCATACCAGTCAGAATGTCTGTTGTTAAAAAGTCAGAGAAAAACAGATCCTGGCAAAGTTGCAGAGAAAAGGGAACCCTCAAACACTGGTGGGAATGTGAATTCACTCAGCCTCCGCGGCATGCAGTTTGGAGGTTTCTCTAAGAACTAAGAACAAAACTACCATTTGACCCAGCAGTCTCATTACTGAATATTTACCCAAAGTAATACACATCGTTTTCCAAAAAGACACATGCACCCATATGTTCATCGCAGTACCATTCGCAATAGTAAAGATGTATACTCCACCAAGATAACCATCAACTGGGTAAAGATAATGTGGCACATAGTTACCATGAAAAACTCCACAGCTCTAAAACAAAAACCAAATCATATCATTTGCAGCAATGTGATTGCAGTTGGAGGTCATTATCCTAAGCAAATTAATGCAGGCACAGAAAGCCAAATGCCTCATGTTCTTAGTTATAAGTGGGAGATAAACATTGTGTCCACATGGACACAAAGATGGGAAAAATAGACACTACCTATTGGGTACTATGCTCACTACCTGGGTGATGAAATCATTTGTACACCAAATCCCAGCATGATGTAATTGGGTGCCCAGGTAACAAGCCTACACATGTATCCAGTGAACCTAAAATAGAAGATGAAAAAAAACCGAAAATAAGCTATTCAAACCAGATCATCCTCATTCCCAAGGATAGTGGAAATTAAAAATGAAGAGAAGAGGCCAAGATTTAACTCGGTTATAACCAAATGAATTTTTATGGCTTAAACACTCTCACCTTTCCAGCCTTCTCTTAGATTCACCAATCTCCTATTTTTCAATTAAGCTTCTGAATAATTATCATGTAACTAAGACAATTGTTGGCCTGGGATTGACTTTGTAGGCTTACCTTTGATGAGATTCAATATAAAGTTTTTTAATGTCGAAGTTAGAAAGGATAAGTAGTGTTTAATAAACATGAATAAAGCAAATATAATTTTTTCTATGGAGATTTCTTAATGCCAGAATTTTAGAATTCTCTGTGTGTGTGTGCATCTGTGTGCAAGCACACACATACACACATTCCTCTGTGAATACTTTTGGTGTTTTATATGCAGATTTTCAAGTGCAACATAATCATTATTTCAGTTTTTCCCAATGCGAAATTCACATTTAAGTAAAATATGATTCCTAAAGGAAGAAAAAGTCATGTTCTTGATTCTCAGTTCAATTCTACAACTACTGCTATATGAAATCATTGTTAAGTGCAACTGGTAATGCTTTATCTTGCTGTGAAATAGATCTCTTTCAATAGAGAAATCTAAACAAGGAAAATTATATGTAAATGCAGATTAGTAATCAAACTGAAGTGAAAACTTGCCTAATGAGAAGATTATTTCTGTATCTTGTGGAATTGGTCATTCTAGAGCTTTACTAACTTCATTTCAACCAAAACATAAAGATATTGTTAGTAAAAAGACCCACTGATCCTTTAATATTAAAGAAAAACTCTTTATTCTGTTTCCATGCAGTTATCACTGTAGAGAAATAAACATGCATCTGTGGAAACAGTTACTAATTGCATGTATATTGTTTCTATCTCCATTTAGCTATATATTTGCTCTTCTTTACTCACTGTGGTATTTTTTAGGGTTGAACAATATAACTTGGTGTAAACATTTACAGAAGACAAAATTAGTTTTTAACAATCAGGTTTTTTTGTTTGTTTGTTTGTTTGTTTGTTTTTGCTTACAAACAAGTTTTTTGAATAAGTTTCTTAACATAAGGCTTGAGTCTGTCTAATGAATAGCCTGATTTACAATCTCTGGGCCCTGCATTTATGTGATTTGGAATTTTAGTTTTTATTCTTTTCTGAACATATGCATTCGACTTGGATCATCTTAATAACTTTTGGAGTAATCTTCAGGAAATTTGTCCACATCACTTTCAGGCTGATGGTTGTCCAGTCTTCAATCCAGTCTGCAGTTCAACCTTCTCCTGAACTTCTCATCATTACCATTGCCTCTTACAATCTCCATAAGCATCTAAGCATCTATCTGCTCAACATCTGTGCCCTCTAGCCACGTGTCTCCTTCCATAACTTGCTTTCCCAAGTCAATTTTTCAATCATCTACTCAGCGACACGAGCAAATCTGGGAGTCATTTTTCACTCTTCCCTCACTCTTGCCATTATCTATTATCTTCATATTATATAATTTCTTCATATTTCTTGATTTATTCATTTCAGTTTCTCTTTGCTTTCACTAGTCTATTACAACTTTTGCCTCACATTCTTGCCACAGAGCCTTGAGTGCTCACCTGGCAGCTTCTCTTTTCTTTCTAGAGGCCATACTTCATGATGCAACAGGATTCATCTTTCTGAAAAGCAAATCTGAGATTATGTAGTTGCCTGAGCAGATGCCATGCAAATAAATGCAATTTCCTCCACAGCCAGTCTTTATGCAAAGGCAGCAAGAAGCAACTGCCTCTGTGGGATAAAAAACTAGGAGTGACTACATTTTCTTACCTCTAACATCTCTTGTTGCAAAACTCACACTGTGTCTGCAATTTCCATCTTTCTTATCCTTTGTGTCAATACATTAAGTCTCTTTTTCAAAACACAACACTTATTTTTTAAATAAACTACTTTGGAATAGTTTCAGTCTTACAGACAAGTTGCAAAGGTGATATAGAATCCACATAGATGCTTCATCCATTTCCCCGACTCAGTATTTTATATTATCATGGTAGGTTTTTAAAAATAGAAATCAACAGTGAGACATTACTCATATTTAAACTATCTAGATGTCATCTCGTTTTCCACTGATTTTCTTTTTCAACTTCAGGATCTAATCCAGAATCAGGAAATTTAAGTAACAATTTGACAGAGAAAATTTCTTGCAGTTATTAGAATCTTAGTTTAAGACAGTTAAAGACACCCTTTTAGAAGAGTAAACAAATAGGACAGCAGTCAGATTTGGGGAGAAGGTGCTGGGGTATTTGAGTGGTGCGCTCTAGCATGGGATCCTGGCTGGGAGGGTCTGACATTGGTGGGAAGACTTGGAAAACCAGGTAATGCCATGAGGAGACTTGATTTAGAAGATGCAAATTATGGGGCTTGTTAGAACACAGTATGTTGTTAGAAACCAGCATTTCAGTTATAAGTATGTTTGAGAATGCTTATTGATTACATAGAGAATGATAAAATCATGAGTCCAACCTCAGAATGGGAAAATAATTGCAGAAGTAAATAAAAAGCATATGTGCCACTGATTAGATCTGTGAATTTATAAATTTCTTCCCTTTAAGAGCGGCTTCTTTTGGCATTTGATGGGCCTGGTGGTCTGGGAGTAGGAAAAAATATTCTGAGGTTTGGAACAATTAATTTGATTGATTTGATTGATCCTTTCCATGATAGGGTTTTCTTCTGAAGATACAAAATTTATAATGAACTTTAAGTATTTGAATGTCATGCTTCTGTATTCAAATGAATCTTCTCAGGTTCTAAAGAAAGGGAATATACCTTTCCAGTGAAGTGATGTACATTCCTGGGGGGAAAGACTGGGTAGTTGTCAATTTCCCTGGAAGTTATCAACTTCAGTCCTCTGCAAGGGACAGGATATTAGATTAGCTGCTCCACTTTTAATTTCCTGGGAACATATTGTGTGTTTACAAAGATATTATTAAAAAATCTGCATCAAATTACTTCTTAAAAATGAGACTTGCAGAAGATGTACTTGCTCTAACCTCCCTGTGTATGTGTTGGGGGAAATTGTGGGTGTGTTTGTGGGTTTAGCTGTTTTTTATTTTTTAGTCAAAATTTTCAATTCTAATATAAGGAACTACTCAAAATGAAAGATTTATTTCAAGTATTAAAAATAAAAAACATACTCAAAAAGCATATTCTCTTTAGGTCAGGGCTCTTTTGAATATATTAAAGTGTGAACATGTCAGATTCATGAGAAAAGAATTTTATATACACTAATTGTACATCCATATGGTACATCCTTTAACTTATCATGCTCATATATTTATGTACAAATGATTCATATAAAAGTAAAAATGGCATTACTATAAAATCAATAAGAATTAGCTCCTTTTTATGAAGTGTCAATAACTTTTTAATTTATTTACTTTTATAGTGTTTGGTGTCTAAAGTTATAATCAGAAAACAGCAAGGGTCAGGATGATTTTATATTAGAGATAGATTTCATCAGTATGCCTGAGATTAGAAAATCCCCAAGTTATAAAACTTTCCACCAGTTCCAGTGAAAATTCAGCCCTAATGTCAAATCATTTTAAGTTTATTAGGCAGTTGTCATAACATCAATTATAAATTAGATCATATTATATTCTGGAGATTGAGAAAAGTAATTAAATTGGTGGTTTCATTAGTTGATGGACAGCTTTAAAGAGTTTATTTCTTCTGAAAAATCAAGGTGTATTATTCTTTTAGTTTCTAAAGAAGTGCTTATTAGAAAAAAATGGGGTTGAATAGAAATCTAAGTCTAACATAAAAGGGTAATTTTGTCATGAATATTGGCTTAATTTTATTAATAGCTTTTAATATATGTCTTTTAAAGATATGAAGTTTTAGCTTTAGAATTTAAATATTAGGATTTTTCTTCATTAAACTGAAAATTTAAATTCAAAAATAGATATTTAATTAGATGAATTAAAAACATAGAGTCATTATAATATTCCCTGTTATACAGTCAATCCTTTAAAATATGCTAATTGCAAGGTTTATAAATGACATGGGGATTCAACGTTCTGTAAATCCTTAAGCATTATAATTAAGCTTTAGAATCTTTTCTTGTTCTTGGCCAGACATAAAAGTGTACAAATGTTTAATTTAAGGTTAGCCAAGCTGAAAAAATGTAAAAATATTTTTAGTCAATTAGCTAATTCTAAGTTTGCTTTGTTTCTTCTCATGTTATTTCTTATTCTGCTTAATTTTTTTCTGAAACTACTAATATAGCAGTAGGAAGTTAAATTAATAACATAGTAAATGATAAAAGTCATGTTCAAGCAAGGTTTCAGCTTTATCATTGGTTGGCCTGCTTTAGATTGAATGTGTGTTCTTACCAGGAAAGCATGGAGAGTTTATTACAGACAGTGTCACACATACACATAGACATTCCTTTACATTTTACATTGTCTGTGTTAGAGAATCAGCATTTATTGAGTTTCTCCTATCTGAGGTGCTCTGATTCTCCACCCCCCATGCCACATTTGTGATGTTCAACATCTTGTGTGCATGTATTCCTGCAAAAGGTATATTGCTATTTTGATGTGTGTATTTTAATTTAAAAAATGTCATTGTGTGATGTATTTCATTTTGCTTCTTTGTTAAGTTCAGGAGTACAAGCGCAGGTTTGTTAAATAGGTAAACTTGTGTCATGGGGTTTGTTGAACAGATTATTTCATCACCCAGTTTTTTTTGTTTTGTTCTGTTTTGTTTTTGAGACGGAGTCTCACTCTGTCACTACCCTCAAGTGCAGTGGTGCGATCTCAGCTCACTGCAACCTCCACTTCCAGAGGTCAAGCAATTCTCCTGCCTCAGCCCCCCAAGTAGCTGGGATTACAGGCATCTGCCACTGCGCCCAGCTAATTTTTATACTTTTAGTAGAGATGGGGTTTCACCATCTTGGCCAGGCTGGTCTTGAACCCCTGACCTCGTGATCCACCTGCTTTGGCCTCCCAAAGTGCTGGGATTACAGGCGTGAGCCACCGTGCTTGCCCATCACCCAGATAAAAGCCTAGTACCCATTATTTTTCGTGACTCTGTCTCTCCTCCAACCCTCAATCCTCTGAAAGCCCCCAGTGTGTGTTGTTACCCTTCTGTTTCTTAATTTCTTTCATCTGGTATTGTTGTTTTAAGAAGATTATCCATATTGTTTCGTGACCTTTACTTCTAATTGCTATAATATACTTCACTGTGTGCACCCATCATCTTTTCTCTTTACCCAAAGCTTCTGCCTTCCAGCAACTACATGTAAAACACAATCGAGTATCCTTCAGCTCCCCCCTTTTTTTTGGTCACCATTTTTAGATGAAGAAACAGAGGCATGAAGAGTTGAATAATCTTATCAAAATTGCGCAGCTGGGATTAGAACCAGTCGAATGGCAGGCACATAGAGGAAAGAGAACCATCAATTATTAAACATCTATGTAGCACAGATTGTAGCAGAAGTTTTATGTCCAAAAAATTAATTTTATCCACTTAGGTGCCTTATGTAGTAACTAAAATAACCTTTAAACAAATCAGAAATGTAGCCTAGATAATCATAACTGAAAACTGGCAGATTCAGAAGTTGACTTAATATTGGTCGTCCTTTAAAGCTCATTTTTTTTTCTTTTTGGTAATTAACCAGTGTCTCATTTCAATGAATCTATTATTGTTTTAAAAATATAGAGGTAAGGTAGCTTGATTGCTCAGGTATTTATCTTACTTTGGAAAATTGCATACATAACCTTAGCAAAGAGGATGTAAAATTCTTCCCAAATATCAATTTTTATTTGCTTATTTGTTTTCTTACTTTTAGATAATCTAAGGCAGCAGAAGAAAATATATGCATTTTATACATAAACATATATATATATATATATTTACATGTAGGTTAAAGGATTAATTTTACTAGAAAACAAACATTTTGGAACAATTGATATAAAAAAAGTTGGAAAGGATTCTCATGTTAAAAGCTTTTTGAATTATTTGTTGGATTTTTAGATAAAGGTTTCTGTTCTGTCACCCAGTCTGGGGTGCAGTGGTACAATCATAGCTCACTGCAGCCTTGAACTCCTGGGCTCTAGTGACCCTTCCCTCCTCAGCCTCCCATGTAGCAAGGATTACTACTGTGAACTCCAGGGTAATTTTTAAATTATTTTTTATAGGGATAGGGGTGGAGAGGGAACCTTGCTAATTTTCCCAGGCTGGTCTTGAATTCCTGGCCTCAAACAGTCCTCCCATTCTGGCCTCCCCAAGTGCTACAATTATGGGCATGAGCCATCACACCCAGTCTTGAACTCTTAACATGGATTTAACTCTGCCTTTCTTTTTGTTTATTGGTTTACAGATGGACACCATGACCACATAAAATTATTCCCATCTTTCATTTACATCTAAGTAAAAATTACCAGCTGGTTCTTATAGTGATAATGACATGGATTGGCAATAGTTCTTGGAAGTGTTATTTTGTGAAAAATTGGTGAATAAAAAGTTTTTATGCTTTCACTTGATACTTTTGTCTCTAAGCTTGAGCAGTGATGAGTGTGATGATTAATATCATTTTAAGTACTAGAATGGCTTCTGAATGATAAAACCCATCAATAAAGATAGACTAAGCCAAAAATAAGAAGTAAATGATATCAGACCTAGGAATATCTCCTTTAAATAAGACATTTTTTCTCCCTGTTTTCCTGCTAGAAGATAAATCTTGGGAGATGACAACATTGCAGAAGGGACAGAACAGAGAGTTGAGCTCAGCATAAAACTTCTGACAGATTTTGCTGTTGTGGGAGGGATAGAGCCCAGCCCCAAGGAGGGTGAGTGTTAGAGGCAGTCTAATGGGGTGAGTTGCTCTGATGTCCTTCAAATCAAACCAGAGGAGACTGCTTTACTTCTTTCCCAATTGCTCAGAGGCAATTAGCAGAAGTAATTAATAGTGTTACTTTGAGAATGCTGTGGCTGCTTGATTTATTTTAAAGTCAAATAGAAAATTGTAGTGTCTCCTTAACAAATTCACAGGCATACTTGACATTTCTAAGTTTAACGACTAGGTTTTTTTAGATAAGGCAATATTTTGAAATTGTCCAAAAAATAACAGGGTATTGATTTCTTAAAAAGGCAATTATATGATGAATATATTAATATTTATTTATATCTTAGACTATACTAAATTTTAGAAAGCAGGGGAAAGGGTTGGCAGCATTTGGTGTCATCAATTTTAGGGTATGGTACAAACCACTATATGTTATCATATGCATATATGTACACACACACACACACACACACACACACACACACAACACTATTATGATACATGTACTAGTAAATCCCAAAACAAGGCAAGCCATTTCATCTTGAGTTGTGAATACACATGTTGTCTAAAAATTTTACTAAATTGCAAATTAAAATGATATAAACTAATTTTAAAGAACTTAGTATAAGTTATAAGACATAATTTTACTTGGAGTGTTATGAAGATGCATTTTTCAAAGTTATTTTAAGAACAAAATTTGAAGAATAGTGAAAGTACTAACTGAAATATATCTTTAAAACTTTAAATACTAGAAGTAGTGCTTTTATCCTATCAAGTTCTACTCAAGTCATTTGAACCACATATAAGTAAAGATATAAAAATAGTAATATTATATTAAAGGTGCTTTTGTATGCTGTATATAGTATCTTTCTCACATTTTCTTTATTTATATAATTCATTACTTTCAGGTAAGGTAACTGGCCACCTGCTAACTGTGTGTCCTTGAGAAAGATGTTATTATTACTTGTTCTAGTCACTTTTCTAAAAGGATATAAGAAAAGTATGAGATAGATTTTTTTTTTACATTCCTTCTAGCTATAAAATTCTATGGGTTCTATAATCCTATGTCTTGTCTTTTTTTCCTCCCCTCCTGTGGAGTCTGATATCCTTTGTTCATCTTTTTTACAAATTTGAATCAGACTAGTTGGCAAAGTGTCAGTTCTCTGACAATCTGTGATAATAATATTATTTTGTGCAAATGATTCCAAATGAATAGCTAGTAAAAGTTTTTCTTTTTATGATTCCAAACTCACTGAGTTTGATGAATAGGATCTAATATTTGGCATCTTTATCTCTAAATGTCATCAATTTCATCTTTGTAACAAGTTCATTTATATAATAAACTTTAAATCTCTTTATACTCACACAGATGCAATGCAGGGGAAATCACTGTCCTTGCTCTCTTGATTCCTTCTTTGTTAACAGGATAGATAAGATAGTCTGTGCTTCTTTCAAATGAATTGTTTTCCAAATGATAACGTTTCTATATTAACATACCTTCCTATCATATATTTTTCTTTTCTACACAATCTTCATATAACCACATTATTTTTGAGGTTAAGTTTAATATCTAAACACCACTGAATCCATTCCATAATCAAGATATTTAGATTTTAGTTTTAATTTGAAAAATTTTGGTGGTGTTTCTATCGAATGTGTAATAAATTTAACAGTAACTCTGATTGAGTCTCTTTAATGATCTAGTGCCTATTTGTGGAAGTGTCCTAAATTGTCACATTGTGAAGTCACATACATATGATATGTAAATTTTTTTCAGTCAAAAATATGTAAATCCTTAGTTTGCAATTGTACTCTGATAAAGTAGCTCAGTTTGAGGGGAAAAAATAAAACAAGCCTTTATTTTTCTTCTGAAAGCAGTATTTGCATGGCTTTCATATGGTATAAATATTTGCATAGGAAATTTCTCTTTAGTTTCACATCTACGTGGATTATAGCCTTTCATTTCAATGATTCAAAGCTTATCTGGAACACACTTAAAATACTTAAAAGCTACAGATTATTATTTTGTGATTTCAGCTAATCAAGACATAACTTTTAATATATAAACAACATCTTTATCAAGGCAAGTAGACATTGAAGGGGAATTATCAAAGAATGGTCTCTTTTTTAAATAAATGGTCCTAAAGTTGGACAGATATACTTGAAGTGGGGAAAGAGGGAAATATTATGCAACCACTTCATTTGTCCAGATTATTTGAGACTTTCCTGTATCAATGAAACATTAGCTGTTGCACTGAGATCATCTTCAATGCACATCCTAGTTTATGATCTAGGTGCCTTAATGATTATTAAATATGCTTTATTGTCTGTGCTATAACACTGGCATATTTTTTTAGAATAAACCAATATTCTTGTTCTCTCTCCCTCTTTTTCTTCCTTCTTCCTCTCCTTCTCTCCTTTTTAAATAAATAAATAAACAAACAAACAAACAAATAAATAAATAAATAAAACAAAACATGGGTTGGGCTCGGCGGCTCACCCTGTAATCCCAGCACTTTGGAAGGCTGAAGCATGCAGATCCTGAGGTCACAGGTTCGAGACTGGCCGCGAACGACACAGCACAACCCGCTCCCTATTAAAAAAAAAACACTGACATATCAAAAACCTAAATAGATTGTCACATTTTAACTCTGGACCTTTAGATTTTAGTTCAAATAATTAACTGTTTGCTATCTCACATATTCTGAAATGTAGTGATATGATTTAAGTGTTATTGCATGAAGAAATATATTCCTTTCCTAAGTAGTTTATTTGGCATTTTACTGAACTCCATTAAATATATGTTATATATGTAGTATTTGAAATGTGATACATCTATAAAGACAAATATTTATCATAATTGTTAGCTTTATGCAAACAGTCCCGAAAGTTAGGTTATTAACTTTCTTTTTGCCTCAGTATCTCTGTACTTAATGTCCCTGCTGTTTTACACAGAGTGACTAAAGAGAAATAAACTTTGTGAGAAGAAACATCCACATAGAAATTTTGATCAGTCTCTCAGAATTAATAAATCAAAGGGAAACGGTGATGCTGTGTAATAAATTAGGCCATATGTAACAGACGAGCTTCCACAGTCCTGTGCCTCCTCATGACATTACAGTCAATAATGAACCACATACATGACTGTGGTCCTGTAAGATCATAGTACTTTCCAATCTTACTAAGACTTTCCTACAGTTAGGTATGTTTAGATACACGGCTTCTTACTTACTGTGTTAAATTGCCTATAGTATTCAGTACAGTAACATGCTGTACAGGCTTACAGCCTAGGAGCAATGGACTATACTGTATTTCCTAGATGTGCAGTAGGCTATGCCTCTTAGGTTTGTAAGTTAATTCTATGATGTTCATACATTGAAATCACCTAAAGACATATTTCTCGGAATGTATCCCTTTTGTAAATTGATACATGACTGTAAAAGTATGCCCTTTCATTAATCAAAACAAAACAAAGACA
The DNA here is from genome assembly GCA_031835075.1 of Saguinus oedipus. Classification (NCBI taxonomy): domain Eukaryota; kingdom Metazoa; phylum Chordata; class Mammalia; order Primates; family Cebidae; genus Saguinus; species Saguinus oedipus. The sequence continues at coordinate 19,674,518 of CM063190.1, forward strand.
AAATGGGGCACTCGGTAGCTCAGGGAAAAAATAGAAAACAAATCCTCTATAGAATCAGCTTTTACCTCTTAAGTTATCTGTAATGATTTTGATTTCATTTTAAAATACATATTGAATGTAATGAATTATTTTAATTCTGATTAGAGGTAATGACCTACTTTTAGGTCTTTTTTTTTAACATATGAGTTATGATTGTCTCATACAAGTAAATAGATTTTAGACTATTTTTCTGAACCAGTTCAAATCTAAAACTAAGTCTCCAAATACAATGTTTTTTATAGGCAATTGGTGAATTCTGAGAAAAAGTAGTATTGCAGTTTTTTAAACTCTCAATTTATGGTAATTATTTAGAGAAAATGTAGTATGACAAATAGAGATGTACTTTGGCTGTTTAAGTCAAAGTCTGAGTTCAGCTACACACTATGTACATCCTTGTCCCAGATACTTAACCTTTAAAAACATTTATTTTTCTACCAGTAATATGTAGAAAATAGGATTGAGTTCTTATACTGATTACAGCAAGTTTTTTTTTTAATTAGGTGCGTATTTTTCTTTTTTAATTTTTATTGCATTTTAGGTTTTGGGGTACATGTGCAGAACGTGCAAGATAGTTGCATAGGTATACACATGGCAGTGTGTTTTGCTGCCTTCCTCCCCTTCACCCACACTTGGCATTTCTCCCCAGGCTATCTACAGCAAGTTTTAAATGAGGTACCATCTAAGCATTTATCAATGTGATCGCCACATGGTAAAAATTAAGACATGTTAGCTTTTACTTCTGAGGAAACTAGTTTAATACATAAGTGTAATCTGAACATGAAAAATAAAATTTAAAACATGATATTACTTATCAGCCTTTTGGCTAATATCAAGTGTAAAAGGGACACAAATATAGTTCAGAGAAAACCTCAGTGATGTGGTTTAAAAAAGGAGGTAATCACAGAATGTTATCAAGTTGGATTATTTTACTAATATGAAAGAAAAAGAGGTTATAGAGAGAAGTAGGTAGTAAAATGTTAGTAACCTAGCACCTACCCACTAGGTAGCCTGTGGCAAATTTTTGAAATAGAAATGGTGAATTCTGAGGACAGGGTTAGAAAGAAAGGTCACTTGAATGATAGAATTATGCATATTTTCTACAGATGCAGGATTCTAAAAATGTGATTTACAGAGTTTATTGGAAAGGCAGTCAAGGAAGAAAGAACTAAAGATACAGATTGAGGTTTCAACTGAGGCATAGTTTAGCCAGGGCTATGGGTGTTGTGAGAGAAATTTCAAGGATGAATGTGGTAATATATATGAAACACTCTCTGTTCCCTGGAAGAAAGGTTCTATAAAAACGTAACATATTGCTGATTCTAAGAATGAATGGTGAAGGTTGAAAGATTTTCAGACATAGGGAAAGGGCACATTCACAATCCAGTGAGAGGCAAAGGATATTGAAAATGGAAGGTCAGAAACAAGAAAGAAAAAATAAAGTTTGAATGCTCCTTACAAGACTACACACACATGCACACACACTACAGTTTTAAACAGAATTATTTTCATTGGAAATACTCTGTAAAATAAGTTTATTAATTTCCAAGATAGCTGCACTTAGAATTGAATAATTTAATCATGTAAAATTAAAGTCAATATAGTGGCCAGAGAGAGGAAAGAATGAATTGGGATTAATTGTCTAAGGAAACAATATCATAAAAGGAAAGGTATAATAAAAACAGTAACTAAATAGGCTTTTGAATAAAAATTATTTTGCCAAAGAGTTCAAGGAAATGTTTTGAAATATTTAGAACTTGAAGAATTTAGAACTGTTCTAAGAAGTTCTGAATGTTGTAGATAAAGCAATAGCTTGCCAGAGGATATATGGGCAATTTTAGATGTATAAAAAGAGTTGGAGGAAATACAAGGAAATTAGCATGTGCCACCCAGAGTGTCTCATATGGAGCTGCTGATTGCATGTCTGGATCTCATAATTGATGCAGAGTTGCCTATCAGTTAACTTAGTCAACAGATACCTTTGAAATAAATCAAGTATCCAAATTACAAACAATAACGAAAGATGTTATCATTGAAGGTCTATATCTCCAAATTTGGTGATCTAAATTTGGAGATAGTATTGATGCTCTAATTAGACCGCTATATTGTATTTGTTTAAGTAGTCTTATCAATTAGAATTTTATAGTTAAAGGAAACGGGGATCTAATAATTAATGTCTTATGACTTGAGGAAGAGGCTTTGAAAAACATTTATCAAATGCTCATGGAAAACAATATTATAATGTTATGATAAATTGAAATCATGTGTTTTGTAATGTAGCTAAAATATACTTGAAAGGATAATGGATTTTTCCATTAGTAATACACATGGTTATAGACATCTTATGAAAAAAGTAATTCAGTGTCTTTGAGTTCAGAATGTTATGAGTGTCTTTTATTATGTTAACTTATCACATATTTAAGTGCAAAAAAGTAAAGAATAATCTTGGGCTATCCCATTGTGGTTTTTCTGTACTTGCAGAGAGGAAGTAATTTTGGCTTTGTTAACAGACTGTTTCTTTGCCCCCATGAAAGAGTATTTCATGGCCCCCTTCAATTCAGTTATCAAACCTGTTTGATTCCACTTGCAAAATATACTCATGTCTTGACTCACTCACCTCTGTCCTCAATCCACTGATTCAAGTCTAAACAGCCTCTTCCCTGGATTACACCGGTGGTCTCAGCTAGCTCTGTGCTTTTTGGTGTTTAATCCTGTAGTGTATTCTCAGTGTGGCCACTTGAGGGATAATTTTAAAGTGTAAGTCAGATCGTATCAGTCCTCCACACACACCTTCCCCTGGCTTTCCATGTTGCTCAGAGTTAAAGCTATGTTGCCTGGGGGTAGCTCCCCCTGTAATCCCAGTACTTTAGGAGGCTAAAGCCAGCAGATAGCTTGAGGTCAGGAGTTGAACACCAGCCTGGCCAACATGGTGAAATGCTGTCTCTCCTAAAAAATACAAAAAAGTAATGGGGTGTAGTGGTGGACGTCCGTAATCCCAGCTACTGAGGCAGCAGAATCACTTGAACCTGGGAGGTGTAGGTTGCGGTGAGCCAAGATCTTGCCACTGCACTCCAGCCTGGGCAACAGAGTGAGACTTAATCTCAAAAAAAAAAAAAAATGCTGTGTCCCAGAGTGGCCTGAGCATCCCTACAGAAAGTGTCCCCATCCACCTCTCTGATATGGTTTCCCATTACACAACATCTTGCTTGCTTCACTCTCACCACATTGGTCTGCTTGCTGCCTTTCTACCTGTCCAAGAATCCTTCCTCCTACGCCCTTCATCCCATGCATCTTTACATTTGCTTTTCCTTCTTTCTGAATATTCCTTCCTCAGCTATTCCCATGGCTTACTAGCATACCTGATTTACTTAAATGTCAAACGAAGGCTTCTCTGATCAGTACATTTAACATAGCCAACACACTGCAGCTTCTCCTTCCTAATTGTCTTTTTCCCTTTCCCCACTTCACTTTAATAGCACTTATTACCAACGCTGTACTGTACCATTTATATTATATTTCTGTTTATTTTCTCTCTTACTATTTGACTATTTGAATGAAAAACTCCAGATAAACTTAGATTTTTCTTTGTATGGTTAACTTTTGTATCATAGTACCTAAAACAGTTAATAGAATGTAGAGATTTATTTTTCTTTTTTTCTTTTTGAGACGTGGGTCTTGCTCTGTAACCCAGGCTCGAATGCAGTGGCGTGATCTCGGCTCACTGCAACTTCCGCTTCCTGGGTTCAAGCAGTTCTCCTGCCTCAGCTTCCTGAGTAGCTGGGATTACAGGCACATGCCATCATGCCCAGCTAATGTTTGTTTGTTTATTTTTTTAAGTAGAGACAGGGTTTCACCACGTTGTCCAGGCTAGTCTTGAACTCCTGACCTTGTGATCTGCCTTAGCCTCCCAGAGTGCTGGGATTACAGCCAGCACTGCCCCAGATGAGATTCTTAAAAATATTTATTAAATGTATAAATGAGTGATGTTATCCCCAGAAGCTGGCTAACATAATGGCACCTTGATAATGCATTATTGTCTAGAAGTATTGAAATACTGGAGAGAGGTCACTAGATAAAATGTCAAGGAAGGAAGCAGTACTCAGTGGGAGAGAGAAGTTAGGGAGAAAGGACAGCAGAAGGGGAATGAACAGCCTGTGGGTGTGCATGAAAAAATGAAACTGTGACTGTATCAAAATATCTCATGTATTCCATAAATATAGACATCTACTATGTTCCCACAGAATTGAAAGAAAACCTTACCTGCTTTCGTAAGTTAACCAAACCTTGCCTGCTTATTTTTGCCAATAGATGTCAGTGGCTGACCGTACAAGTTAAATGATTGCAGTCACACTTGTTTCATGCCGCTCTTAAAAGGCTGGCCTTTAAGGAGTGTCTCATTTCTTAAATGATCCCTTTTATTATTTTACCTCGAGAAGTTATATATATTATGACATGATAGAGTTGACAAGAGGAAATGTTAATAGATTCCCTAATATACTGAAACTATTGAAATTTAAGGACTATAGGAAGTATTCAAATGAAAATGACTTTTTAAAATGGTTGCTTTGTTTATCTAGATTTATGGATATATTCCTCCAACCATGCAATTTTCAAAGTGCAAAAGAAATTGTTCGTACATATAGTGTTTTATTCACACTTGTGCTTGCTGTGAAGACTTTTATCAAGGTTTCAATCAACTCACTTTAATCCAATACAATTTCCAAGGCAGTTTGCAAGTTTTATTTTTTAAATTATAAATGGCAATTGAGTATTATTACTCAAAGGATGCATCATCTTATGTATTTTAAGGATGATTGTGAACATTGCTTTTAATGTAAATATTCTTGTTCCAAAGTCCTAAGTACCTCCAATGAGATACAATTGTTTTTCCATTTTTGTTCTACTACTTAATATTTTTTTCCTCAGTGTTCATTTCCTTAATGGTATCTTCCAGAATTAAAATTAATGTTGAAAATAAACTATATATGTTATATTCCTGTGGATTTATAGTTTCAAAAATGCCTGCTAACAGGTCTTCAAAAATTTCAGGAATGGTACTGTGCTTCTCTTCTTAGTGGGAAATTCACAAACCTCCGAGGTACTTCAAAGATTCTCCTAATCATGATTATTTCTTCTAGAATATTGCTGTTACTATGTTGCAAAAAATAATGAGACAAAATACTTTGATATAGATTTTATTGAACAGAACTAAATATATTTCTTGAACTCCTACTAGATATGAGCAACTTAACATAATACTTTGATATAGATTTTATTGAACAGAACTAAATATATTTCTTGAACTCCTACTAGATATGAGCAACTTAACATGTCTTCTTTTTTCACTATGGCTAGCTGTTGATATGTAAAGAAGGTTTTTTTTCTCTTTCTTTTTTTTATGTATAAAATAATTGAAAAAATATTCAGCTGGGTGTGGTCATCCCAGCACTTTCGGAGGCAAAGGTGGGAGGATTGCTTTGGCCCAGGAGTTTGATACTAGCCTGGGCAACAAAGTGAAATCCTGTCTCTACAAAAATTTAAAAATTAGCACAGTGTGGTGGCATGCACCCGTAGTCCCAGCTACTCAGGAGGCTGAGGTGGAAGTTTAACTTGAGTCTGGGAGGTTGAGGCTGCAATGAGCCATCGTCATGTCACTGCACTCCAACCTGGGCAACAGAGAGAGACTCTGTCTCAAACAAATAAATGAATAAATAAATAAATTTCTCTCTCTCTCACTATCTCTCTCTCTCATTGGGTAAAAGGAAGTACAAAACACGGAGTGGGAGAAAATATTTGCAATACGTAATTGGACAGAAGCTGTGCATGCAGCATATATAGGGAACTCTTACAAATCAAGAAGAAATCATATAACCCACTATTACAAAGGGGGAAAAAAGCAAGCACATTTTATCCTAGAATATATTAAATAGACAATAAACATATGAAAAAATTCTCACCAGTATTGATCACTAGAGAAATAAAAATTAAATCGCTATATACCCACCATAATGTCTACAACTTTAAAAACAAATTTGTGGAGTAACAGGAGCCCTCAAACAATTTGATGGAAGTGTACATTGTTGCAACCATCTTGGAAAATTGGTTGGAAGAATCTTTTAAAGCAGAACATCTGCAAACATTATGACCTGGTAATTTCATTCCTAGGTATCTATCCAAAACAATTGCATACACGTGTATACCAAAAGATTCGCATCAGAATTTCATCAACAATGTTATTTGCAAAAACACTGTACTAGAAACAACCCAAATGTTCATTTATGAAAGAAAGAATGTATACATTGTGAAGTAGTCATACAAAGAAAACAGCAATGGAAAGAATGACCTCTTGTCCCATGCAACAACATGAATGCATTACAGATTATATTGAGGCTGGGCAGGGTGGCTGATGCCTGTAATCCATGCACTTTTGGAGGCCAACATGGGAGGATTGCTTGAGGCCAGGAGTTTGAGACCAATCTGGCTGGCATGACGAAACGCTTCTCAAAAAAAAAAAAAAATTAGCTGGGCATGGTTGTGCATGCAACCCCAGAGGCCGAGGCACAAGAATCACTTGAACCCAAGACGTGGAGGTTGCAGTGAGTCATGATACAGCCTGGGTAACAGAACAACACTGTGTGTCAACATATATATACCAAAAAAGTAGTCAGAAGTAAATATTATAATTTAATTTTATTTATATATAGTTCAAAAGCAGTCAAAACTAGTCTATGGAGGCAGAAGCAATGAGATACCTTTAGGAGAAGTACTGGCTGAAGAAGGTCATGAGGGAGGCTTCTAGAAAGATGGCAATTTTCTTTTGATCTGGATGGTTTTACATAGGAATGTGCACTTTATAAAATAATTGCGATTTGTCTACTTTTCTGTATATATGCTGTACTTCAGTAAATGCTTACTTGGAAATTGAACTGGTTGCTCTTTTCATAATTGTTAACAGAATAACACTGATACATTTTCTGTCACTTCATAAACACTTGACTATTCCAGGTAAAAGATTCCTTTAGACTCTTTGCATGGTAGGCAGAAGGCTTTCCTTGTTGACTCATTCACGTTTTTAACCAGTGTCTATATCATGTTACGTTGGTGAAGGAACAGGACTGTGGTGATGAAGGCAGAAGTGAGGTTACTCTATTCAAGATGCTGCACTAAACAAAGCCATTTAAAGCACAAAACTAAGCTCTAATTTTTTTTAAAGATAACATCGTGAGAGAAACACAATGGAACACAGAGGTATTTTTAGTTTGTTTTGTTTTTTACCTGCTTCAATAAGGCATATTAGAATGAGGATCAAACTTTTTGCTAGCTCTTAATTCTGAGGGAATCTAACTCTATTTTCTCTCTCTTTTTTTTAAAAAAAAATAAGAGTCATTAAACAATATAATGCCTGTGTTTATACTATATACATATACATGTACCTTGTACTATATACATATACAACCAAACAAATCAAATCAAGACTCATGTTACCTATGCGTTTAAATGCTTCCTGGTGATCATTCTTTATATCCAATTTCTTATAGATACCTGAATCCTGTCATGAAAAACAACTAAAATAGCCAGATTCCCTGGAAAGGAATATTTCTCTAGTAGAAAATATATCACTTCCTCTTTCTTGTCAACAATATTTTGTAAATAGGTATTACTTAATTCCACAAATACTTATATTTTGCGTAATAAGTGCATAAAATAGCAGTAGATAATCATAGAAACTTCCTTGTGAGGAAGACACTTTAAAGTGAGATTCTTATTGTTCTTTTTTCCTTGCTTACTTAGTTCTAACATGACATTCATTTAATGACACACGCAGCTGTGTGGACTACATTCACTTCATCTCCCAGATTTTTTTTTCAGTATACAATTTGCTTAAGTTCTATGGCTAAAATAATGGGAGGAAAATGAGTACACAATTTAAGCTTAACCAAAAATCACATCTTCTCTTTTTCATTTGTTTCTCAAACTTGAACGAATGTAAATCATGTCCTTCACCTGTAGTCTGTAGACCTTCAGGAAAAGAGCTTCAGGCTGTTCTTCTCAGCTATGATCACCTGCGAGGAGCTTAAATATTTCTGATAAGGTTTTCTTATCATCAGTGATAACACCATAGCTAAATATATGTCAAAATTATTTGTTATAGAGACTAAAAAACTTAAGTGCTCCTTTCAAAATTTTCAATATTGTTGTCTAGAAACATGGTATCATCTAGAGGGATGTCCTGAGTTGATGACTATACGGAAGAAAAAGGGTGAATGCTGAAAAATCTACTCAGACTTGAAGTTGTTACTGGGGTTGGGATCCGAGAGACTGAGCTTACATACATTCCCTCAGCTTTCTGCACTCAAAAGCTGAAAATACAATTATCATGGTGTTAGGTTTTGTTCATAATAATATATATTGATATAGATGCAAGAAACATGATTCTGTATAAGTACATATAATACATATATGTGTATTTACAAATAGTATACATAAATTTTATGTGCAATTGTATATATGTAATATACATACATTCTATAAACTAGATAAATAGAGGTATATATGATACTTGAACAATACAGGTGTTAGGAGTGCTGATCAATTGCATAGTCAAAAATTCATGTATAACTTCTGACTGCATGAAATCTTAACTACTAATTCCTTACTGTTGACTGAAAACCTTACCAATAACATAAATAGTTGATTAACACAGAATTTGTATGCTATATGTACTATATAATGTATTATAATAAATAAGTTAGAGAAAACAAAATGTTATTAAGGTAATCATAAGAAAGAGAAAATATATTTTAAGAGGAGAAAATATATATTAAGTGGAAATGAACCATCATAAAGGTCTTCATCCTTGTAGTCATCACTTTGAGTGGCTGAGGAGGAGGATGAAGAAGAGGAGCTGGTTTTGCTGTCTCGGTGGTGGCAGAGATAGAAGAGGTAGAGGAGGTGGGAAGGCAGGAGAAGCAGGCACACTCAGTGTAACTTTTATAGAAAAAAATCTGGGTGTAAGTGGATTCATGCAGTTCAAACTCATTTTGCTCAAGAATTAACTGCATACATATCATGTATGCATACTATCCACACAAACTTGATGTCTACTATATATACACATTTGTTAATATGTATATAGACACAGAAGTAAAAATTGTTAGGAAAACTATTTTAAAAGTTTACTTTCTTGTTCTCTAGGTATGTGTGATGTTTCTCTTGAGGTTTCTTACCACATAAAGGAAAAAATAACTGTTTAAAGCAGAAATATTTCGCTTATATTTAGCCTAGGGTAACCTCCTGAAAACTAATAAACTTAATTTTGACAGAAGGAAAGTGAAGATAATTAAATGGTCAAGACCCTATCTTAGAAAATATTTTTGGAGCTCTCTGAAATGTGAGATGATGAGTTTCTCATTAGCAGAGGCAATTGAAAGACCAAATTTAGAAAATCACTCCTTTAAAAAATAAAATTTAGAGACAGAATCTCTCTTTGTCACTGAGGCTGGCGTGCAGTGGTACAAACATAGCTCATTGCATCCTTAGACTCTTAGGCTCAAACAGTCCTTCAACCTCATGTCCTGACTGGCTAGGACTATGGATGCATGCCACCATGCTTGGATAATTTTTATTTTTATTTTTATAGATTCAGCGTCTCACTTTGTTGCCCAGGCTTGTTTTGATTTCTTGGCCTCAAGTGATTTTACCACCGTGGCCTCCCAATGAGAAAAGATACTATTAGAGCCAGTGAAGGCAGAAGTCATGAAATAATAAGTAGGTTAAAAATATTACTTTTCAGTTTGGAAAACTGAAGATTTCTCAAAGAACTGAAAACAGAACTCCTGTTGGACCCAGCAATCCCATTACTGGGCATATACCCAAAGGAAAATAAGTTGTTCTACCAAAAAGACACCTGCACTTCTGTGTTGATTGCAGCACCGTTCACAAGAGCAAAGACATGGAATCAACCTAGATTACCATCAGCAGTGAGCGGGTAAAGGAAATACTGTAGATATACATGATGGAATACGACACAGGCAAATAAAGAACAAAATCATATCCTTTGCAGCAACATGATTGCAGCAGAAAACCATTTTCCCAAGAAAATTAATGCAGACATAAAAAACCAAAACCACATGTTCTCACTTAAATGTAGTGACTTAACATTGGGTACACATGGCATCACTATGGGAACAAATAGGCATCAGGGACTTATAGTGGCGGGAGGGAGAGAGGGGGGAAAAGGTTCGGGGTTGATGATCACTACCAGAGTGATGCAATCAATCATACTCCAAATTTCAGCATCTTGTAACAAACCGGCACATGCATTCCCTGAGTAAAAACTAAAAGCAGTCTTTTTAAAGTACTGCTTTTATCATAGGCCGCCATCTATAGAAAATTCCCACCACCTTCATGTAGTGGGAATTTCATTAGAATTGGTATTAAAAGACATAAGTTCAGTTTTCATTCTGCTACTTATAGCTGAATGATACTGAAGACAGCAATCTTTTTTGAATCTCAGTTCACCCCTTAAAATGGCTGAGTTAGGAACTTACTTTGGAACTGTAAGGAAGGTTCCAACAAATGCAAATATCAGCAATATAAAATAAACACATGCTTTCTATAGAGCGTTCTAATTATCACTGCTAAAAAAAGAAAAACAAAGAAAAAAAATAATGTAAATCCCACACAAACCCACTCTACTCTGCTCATGAAGAACTCACAGTCTAAAGGGGAAGACCGTAAGAAATCTATCAAGAATGCGAGTGAATTTAAAAACAACCCTTGAATGTATGTAGTTACCTTTCATACTTTTCTCTCACTTCAAAAACTTATATAATAAATACAGCTCTGTCATTTAATTCCAGTGAAAACTTGGGCAAGCTGAATTGAGCTGAACCTCAATTGTTAAATAGGAAAGATAATTGAGCTAATTTGTCAAGACTTGGTGACATATGCAAAGCGTCCAACATCCTATGCAAAGCCCCCATGTCTGCCCATTGTTCAAAATTGCTAGTTCCCTGCCTTATCCAACCTTACTATTTTAAGCAAATCACGGTCTGTTCATTAAAAGAGGACAATAGAGAGGTCAAAGATAATAATTCAGAATCATTATAATATAGAACAATAATACAGGATTCTTCATTTTGTCAAGAAAACTGTTCCATACTTCGAGATTTCTGACTCAGTATCTCATAGCTATCTGGAAATGCATGCCACTGTTCACATGAATGATATTCAGGAATTTCTCAGAAGTAACTCTGAGCTCCCAGGGAAATGAGTCAGAGCATAACACTAATGGGCTGTGAGCCAGATGAATTATAATTATTTCTAGAGAATGGTGACTTTATGTTTTAAAGAGGTTAACATATATTAATGACAGCAACGACAAAAATATGACTTCAAGGTACAAAACCTTTGTCCTTGAACTTCAATGGAAAACTTCAGTACTTCAAATAAAATGTGTATGTGTGTGTGTGTGTGTGTGTGTGTGTGTGTGTGTGTGTGTGTATACATTTTTCCACTAAAGGATAGATTCTTAGAAATTTTCAGATAATGTCAATTCAGTTGAGTTAATATCATTGCTTAACACTTATAGAAGTAGTATCTAGTAGATCATTAAGGGATTATTCAATTAGATTCAGAGAAAATAAAAAAATAAGATTTGACTTTCCAATTACATTCTTTAGCTTACATCCATTTTGTCTGATTGTTACAGTATTAATGATACAGGCGATTACCCAAAGGGACTGCGATTCACACACTTTCAATCTTTAGCTTTAGCTTTAAAAAATAAAGTCAGATTCTTGGTTCATTAAACCTGATGTTTATCTCTGACAGTGGTACTAATGGAATAATTTTGAAAGTCAGTATTCTTTCTAAGTCAGCCATAGCATCCTCAAAAAGCTGACTAAAATTTCCCCAAATATCTTAATATTCCTTTAATGTAGTCTGTTACAAGCATATTATCCATTACTGTATAGAGATTATAATAGAATCTATTTTTTTCTCAGTTGGGAAATAATATATGCCATCAATTTTCTCTCCTTCATGTAAAGTACTTCTTTTATCTTTTTCATTTTTCTCCCTTTTTAGATTTTAAGTTTCATCCCTATTTCTTGTACTTCAGTTATTTAGTTTAAGATGTTTTATTTTAAGGGCAAAATTAAATTATATTCCTCATTGCTCATGGTATTATAATTTTTTTCTTTAGCCAGAAGACCATAGTGCACTAACATATTCAGAAAGCATGTCACAGTGACTTCTGTTTCTTTTTACCTAGTAAAAATCAATCGCTTTGGAGTTCACCATTATGTAACTGTTAATTGGATAGTTTTCCTCTCAAATTTCCAATGCATTTATTTTTCACCACCTATAGCTCAGTTTCTTTTTGAGATGTCAATTTGTGTGGCAGAATCAGCAAATTATCTTACAGCAACCAGTATCCCGTTCTTTCCTTTATTAATGGAATCCCTGAGTTTTAGCTGAGCCGGTTTCCCAGCTATTCTTGCAACTAGGTGCAACCATGTGACCAGGATATTGCCAAGAATACACAAATTGAAGTGTCGGTCATGCATTCTACATTGTAATGTTATGAGAAAAGTGCTTGCCCTCCAGTTTGTCTCTCTACTACTTATTGGCTGTACAGTGGATAAGACAAGGGTGAGGAACAGGAGAAAGGCTGCCCGGATTCCGGGATGATGTGGTGAAGCAGAACTGAACTGGTGTGTGGGAGGAAGTGAACCTCTGAGTTGGTTGAGCCATTACGTTTTGGAATATCTTTGTTAGTGCAGCTTAGTCTAATAACTGAGCCATACACTGAAATTTCAATGGAGACTTTTCTAGATAACGTATAAGTGCCACAGGTACCCACGTCTTGGTAATTTTCTATCTTCAGATTTATCTTTAGTCTTTTCATCTCCCTGTAAAGATGGTTAATAACCACTCATTGAAAGACAACTGATGGCATACTACTGAAATAGGTTTTATGGGACCACCTGATTCCTTTTTGAAAGAAGGAATTTAAACAAATAAACCAGTAAACCAAGCCACACTAACGTTTTAAGAAAATCTACATATTTTAAATTTTTAATTTTGCTGCTGTTCCTTAGGGTTTCTTGAATCTCGTGTCTGAAAGAACAATGAAAAGAGATCAATTAACAAAATCAAACAAGTGGAAAATGACGTGATATTTTTACATGTATAAATTTTGAAACTTTTGTACAGTAATGTTAATCTGAGTAGGCAAGGGGCAGGAACTAACTTTCTTTTGTCTGGAAAGAAGAAATATTAAGATTGTAACGTTTTCATCATGTTTGTTGGAAGATGTGCAGCAGTATTGGAAACTGAAGTGTGTGTGTGGAAACAAAGACCTCCTTTGTCACGGTTTATTTTCATACATTTGAACACTTATTTCCTTCAGTCTGTGCCCTAGTCACGTCCTGCACTTCTCTTTTTTACACCCTAAGGTGTTGTCTTATGAAAGTATTTTAGTTTCCAAAATACACTATCTTTCTTTTTCTCTTCAGATTTCTCAGATGCTGTACCTTCAAACTGCAGCAGTGTTTCTGCCAGGGTTTTTGTTTTTGATTTTTGTTTTTTTTTTGAGATGGAGTCTCACTCTGTTGCTAGGCTGGAGGGCAGTGGTGCAATCTCAGCTCACTGCAACCTCCACCTCCAGGGTTCAAGTGATTCTCCTGCCTCAGCCTCCCAAGTAGCTGGGAGTACAGGTGCATGCCACTACACCTAGATAATTTTTTGTATTTTTAGTAGAGACCAGGTTTCACCATGTTGGCCAGGTTGGTCTTGATCTCCTGACCTGGTGATCTGCCCTCCTTGGCCTCTCAGAGTGCTGAGATTACAGGTGTGAGCCACCACACCAGGCCTCTGCCATGGTTTTAATTACCAACTTTCTATTATCACTCAGTCTACATAGCCCTTCCTGACCATTTTGTCATGTCTTTTCCTATTTTCCTGTTCTCCCAAATCTTGGAATTGTGTTAACCTCACATGTGGTACCAAAGATAAAAAAAAAAAGTCTCTATTTATTATGTTAGAATATTATGACAATTAGTTCTATTACAAAAAAGATATTATGTATATTTTGATTTAAATATGTTAAAAATTAGATATTATCTTGTATTTGTGAGCACAGTCTGGGTAAATGGATACTTTTAATCCTAACAAAATATGATTTCATTTCTATCACAATCAAAATATAAATGACAATTTATTGGGCTTACTTTTCTTTTTTTCTTCTGGACTGTGTCTTTCTTGAAGCCAACATCTGTGTTGTTCAGTCCCCTATCTTCAAATATGCAGTTAACACATGACTGAATGCAAGAAAATACGCATACATTATTTGTTGTAATAGAGATTTGCAAGGAAATTGCTTTGATTGTATTAATTCAATTATGATGTAACGGATGATTAAGAAAAGTTTAACCAAGCTTTATTTGCTATCTATGTAGAACATGGTTCCATTTCGGGCACTGTGGAGGATTTAAAATTAAATGCACAAAATTACTGTCCTCAAAAATTTTCCAATTCTGTGGAGGATAAGAAATGTATGAAGGGCCGGGCACGGTGGCTCAAGCCTGTAATCCCAGCTCTTTGGGAGGCCAAGGCAGGTGGATCATGAGGTCAAGAGATGGAGACCATCCTGGTCAACATGGTGAAACCCTGTCTCTACTAAATATACAAAAAATTAGCTGGACATGGTGGCACGTGCCTGTAATCCCAGCTACTCATGAGGTTGAGGCAGAAGAATTGCCTGAACCCAGGAGGCGGAGGTTGCAGTGAGCTGAGATCGCGCCTTTGCACTCCAGCCTGGGTAACAAGAGCAAAATTCCATCTCAAAAAAAAAAAAAAAAAAAACAAAATAAAATAAAGAAAAGAAAAGGGAGAGTCATAGATGGGTCTGACATTTTAAACATTTATGATTGGAAAAGTGATTTATATAAGAATATGATTCTCCAATATAAGAACGAATATAGTACAGACTATGAGGTATGAAAAGCTGAAAATTGAAGCAGAAATGTGTTTTTTGATAGGAAAACTTTAGAAAGAACAAAAATAACATGAGATGCTATCAGCAGAAAATATATTAGGTAGTTTAATTTTCCAGATTATGAGAATAGTATTAGTCCTTGACAAGATTGTGAAATTAACAGATAATGCCTTTATTTTACAATGCCTTTCCCTCTCTTGCACCCGATATTTAGTATGGGATTCATGTTGAAGAGGCTTAGAAAGGTTTCTCCTGTTCTCGGGCCTCTGTTCTCTCACCTCTGTGCTGCTGATAGTCTCTGATCTCTCTATCTCAGTTTTTCAATCCCTGCCTCAATATTTCAAGGTGAAATTAGGTAACCACTTGAGCCAACTTGCATTAATATTAATAATAGAATACTGGGTGTTTTCTTTCCTCCTTCCATGAAAGATTTCTGTTTAGACATTTGTGTACTATAATTCTGCCTTTATTGTTAGTTCATCATAGGAACTACATCATAGTAGTTTTAGAACAGATGAAATACAGATACTAGAAAGGGATATTGGGTGGTTGTGTTTGTAGCATCGCAATCCTCAGATTCGACTGTGGGTCTTTGCAGTTTACCAAGGGATAGGCTCTCTGGGCTGGATTAAAAAGATTGAAATTACTGAATTTATTTAATCTGTAAATTTGTTACACGCGTTTAACAAAAATATTGAGTGACATTATGCACAGAAACAATACAGTGTGTCTCTCACATGGCATTTGTGAGGCTTCATACCAGTTTCCTCATAATTAGCAATAATATACCCACATTACGTACCTTCTAAAGTTGTTATATGATTCTAATGAAAAAAGCGTGATTTGTGAATTATAGGGTGCCATAAAATGTATAATATTATTGTTGGTTGTTTTATGTACCTAGAATACAGTTATGCCTGAAGGTTCTGGCATGATTTTTCTGGTATGACCTTTAAAAGTGTCAATTTCAGAATCTCACTTTGTTTACTGATGACTACTGAGAGTATTACTGGATGATATTAATTCCAAAATCCCACCCTACAGACTAGCTAGTTGATGAGATGTCTTTATTATCATGAAACAAAATATCGGCCTTAAAGAACGTTTGTGGTGGTGATGAAAGGTGAGAGTTAGAGGAAAAGGAAGGGAGGGTATAGGGCATGGCATGGTGGTAGCAGGCAGTGGGTCAACTGCAGACCACTTTTCAGTCAGAAAAGATGAATTGAAATTTAAATTTTAAGTAAAGGAGAAACTACTGTTTGAAAGGGTTTTCACAAAGACCACAATTGGCAGCATGCTGTATCATGTGATTTTTGTTTTCTGCTTGGCCATGAGCAGAATAAGGAGAAAACAAAGTTTGATGGCAAGTTGTACAGATGTTAAAGGTTTCTGTTGTAGAAAGAAACTCAAAGGCTAATTCCAAGTTTTTTTAATATGTGCATTTTATCATTTTTACTTTGCCCTATGTAAAATGCTATACTAAAAGCATACTGCTGTTTTATTGTCCAATTAGCAGGTTGAAACCAAGCTTATCGGAGAACCATACTATTCAGTAATTGATTTTCAAAAAACACGATAATTAATTGAAAAGTCTTTTTTTTCTTTACCCTAACCCTAGAAAAGTATTTTCTGTCTCAAAATTTTATTAAGAAGTATGTAACATTTCTATATATGTTGAGATCAGGAAATATTCATTAGATATAGTTAACTAATCATTTTTAAACCATTTTCTTATGGTCAAGTATGCAGAATAGGATTATAAAGGCAAGACTTAGGCCTTACCCACATCTTACAGTGACTTCCTTGAATTTCAGTTAGGGAGAAATAAATATTTCAAGTCCCTTCAATAAAGAAGCAGCAAAAGTCAGAATTGACTACAATAGACATTATTTTAAAAAAAGCAGACCATGCTACTTTTAACTTAGAATCTTTTAGTATGTTATTTTATAGGAGATAATGCCTGTATCTTTTTTCTGGCTCTCTGTGAACAATCCTGTTTCCTCCTCTTCCACCTTACTCTTTCACTCTGCTCCTTCTCCCACCAAATACACTAATTGTAATGACCTACTTATTCATGACAACCTGTTTCCTTGTAAATTTTGATATGGCTCCGTGTGGGAATCTTAAAAAGTCTGGCTTGAATTTGCACACATTGAGAGAGAGTTTGTGTTTTTGTCTGCCAGAGACTTGACAGTGCACATTTGAATTGCTGACAGTTGGTAGGGTGGACTTGTGGATACAATCATTAGGCATGTTTTCCACTCTCACTATTTTTTTTCCCACATCAGGGTCTTTTCTAGCCCACCCTGTCACTGAGTAAGTAGACTTCAATTTGTCCCAAATTTATGTGGAAATCTAATTTCACTTCCCACCAACATCTTTGTCTCCTGTTATTGAACTGACTTAAAAATATTACCCTCCTGGTTTCCAAGATTGGCAAAGCTGCATGTACCTTGGAGTTCTCACCTGCCACTCTTTTCTTGCAAGCCCAGTTATTCATTGAAAATAGTATTTGTTACATTTGGCCAGAAGCTATGTGTCTTGAAAAAAAGCATTTTGTCATTTTGTCTTTAGAATATATTGCCTGGCATATTTCCAAGATTGAAAAACCACAAAATTATATAAAAGAATTAAGAGTGAATAACTCTTCTCCCAGCAATTGAATATATTCTAGATTGATGCCACTTTCATACATAAAAATGTTTAGTGCATGTTACTTAAAAGTATTTATTTAAAAAACATGAATTTGTGATGCTCTAGATCAGCCCTGTCCAACAGAATTTTCTACATTGATAAAAATGCTCTGTGTATCTATGCTGTTCAATATGGTAACCATTTGCCATATGTGACTATTGAGTATTTGAAATATGGCTAGCATGCCTCAATTTTTAAAGCTCAATTAATTTCAGTAGTTACATGTGGCTGCCGCTACTGTATTGGACAGTGCAGTGAGTGGAAGAAATGGTTTAAATTTTTACCATATATAGCAGAGTAAGAAAATAAGCAAAAACCACTGAAATAAAAACACTAGATTCATGGAGATGTAGTGGGATGAAAAGCTTTAAATAAACGGGCACAATTGGTAACATGAAAAATTGACAACAGAGTTGCTTCCGGTGGTTCTCAAATGTTAATGTGGTCAGAAACCTAAGTGTCCATCAACAGATGAATAGATAAAGAAAATGTGGCACTAGTACACAATGGAGTACTATTCAGCCATAAAAAGAATCAGATTCTGTCATTTGTAACAACATGGATAGAACTGGGGATCATTATGTTAAGTGAAATAAGCCAGCCTCAGAAAGACAAACATTACATGTTTTCATTTATTTGTGCAATCTAAAAATCAAGACAAGTAAACTGACAGAGATAGAGAATAGAAGAATGATTATTAGAGGCTGGGAAGGGTAGTGGGGGAGGCAGAAAAGGTGGGAATGGTTAATTGGTACAAAAAATAGAATAAAACCTAGTATGTGATAGCACAACATGGGGGATATAGTCAATAATAATTTATTTACATTTTAAGATAAAGTGTAATTGGATTGTTTGTAACAGGAAGGATATGTGCTTGAGGGGATGGATGCCCAATTTTCTAAGATGGTATTACTGAGCATGGCATGCCTGTACCCAAATATATCACGTACCTCATGAGTATATTCACCTTCTATGTACCTACAAAAATTAAAAAGAATTTTTAAATGTTAACGTGGTCAGAATCAGCTGGAGGACTTACAAGTCCTCACACCCAGAGTTTTTGATTCAGTAGGTTTGGGTGGGGTGCAAAAATTTGTGTGTTTAGGAAGTTCTCAGGTGATGATGATTTTGCTGGTCTGAACAAAGCACTTTGAAACCAGCAGTCTGATGTTGTCATAGAGTTGCTAGTTTAGACATGGAAGTTACTCAGAGAGTAACAGCTCTGACCTGAGTACCACCATCCTACTTCTCTTGGAAACACTCTGGCTTCTAAGCAAGGTGATTGTGTGATTTTTTTCAGAAAGTTACATAAAAATTAGTTGGGAGACCAGATATTTTCATTATTTTGAACAAAGGTAGACTGTGTACCTTTTTACCTACATATTTATATACTTAGATTCTAATTAATGTATATAATCAGTAAACTATTATCTAACAATTTTGGTATTTTTTTTCATGATAATCAATATATGTTCAATGTAGCAAATACTGTTAACTACCCACCCAAGCCATTTTTCTTTCTACCAGAACCTTGATTTTCTAAAAAAAAAAAAAAAAAAAAAAAATCTTATTTGACAAAGTTAGCTTCAACTGTAGTTTCAGAATTAAATTTTTAATTTGTAAAATAGTTAAAGACTTTAAAGGAATTATGGTAATCTCGTTCTCCTCACCAGTGTACATCTATCCCAAATAGTGAGAAAGAGTTTATTTCATTATAAGACAGAAGCACAAGAATAAATGCTGTCTTTCTGTTCTGGTTTGGCTGTGTTTGGTTGTGATACAAATGTAACTACTACATTCCATCATCTTCCTGCAAGCAGTTCTTAAACTATCCCTCAGCGGAGCACAGACACTAGGGAATATCAGAGAAAGAGAAACGAGAGCGTGAGGCCTGGAGCTCATCCCAGCCTTAACTTATTTTTGCATGAAATAAAACCCCAATATTTCTTATAGTTGAAGTCAGTTTGGGTTGATGTGTTCTGCTACTTAAGGCAGGAAACTGCCCAACAGCTACCTTCAGGGTGTGCAGATCAGGATTTTTCAAATCACAGAGATAATGTAGAAAGTGCAGAATTATTTTTTGTTTTAGATGACTGTGCTGATATGCTACATCTAATTATTTCCCACTACGGCTTGTTTGTAGAGCAAAATGGCAACAGACATGACCTACTTCCTTTTTCTCCCCCCAATCAGATCAAATAACAAAATAGAATAAATGGCAATAGAAACAATAACATTGCCATAACCTCTGGTTATATTTTCAAATAGAAGGAAGACTTCCAATATGTCCTTTGGCGTGATGTAACACTAACCTTTAAAATGTCCTTTTTCTTTCCTTTGACATTCTATAGACCAGCAGAAAGTAAATGTGACTTGTTGACATGTAATGGCCGGTGGGTGATTGGACAATGGCAACATTGCCATTGATGGACCTGTCTCCAGTTTAGAAGCATTTACTTTTAGATGGCAGATAAGTCATGAAATAAGCATGAGCTATTTAATGTGTAAATATTAATGAGTCACACCTGAAAATAGTCTGTTACTCAAATTTCTTAGATGAGTTATACACATCCATACTATTTCTTATCACTTACGACCAAATTTTATCATATAAATTGGACACTTCTCAAACCTAAACCTTAATTCATGACATTGGGTGGTAAACAAATGATGGAAGGAAATCGCTTATAAAGTGTTTATTTATTTATTTTTATTTATTTATTTTTTTTGGTGCCGTGACTCGGATTCGAACTGAGGTTGCTGCATAAAGTATTTAATAGTACAATTTACTTAAAATTGCTGGGCAAATAAAAATCTTCACCAGGTACAATGGAATGTTTTTGAAGAGAAACATTATATTTTTTTGGAATTCTTAAATTTATAAGAATTGCTTGGTAGATTATTCACTTCTATCAGTGTTATCAGTCGTCCTTTTCTTTCTTGTTTAGTGAAGATATGCAGAACAGATCATTTCCCATTTCCAGTTTTGTTCCTCCCTCAAGCCTTTGAGTTTGGAATTTTTTAAAGCTCAGCTCTGGGTCCTCTTTTCCTATGCACTTTCCCAAATTTGGAAATGCTTGGCTACAATTTCAATCTATACAATAAGGTCAACCGAATTTCCATATCTCCTGCATTCTAAATATGTATATTAATCTGCCTAGTTACTATTTCATAAACATTTTAAATTTAAATGTTCAAAACTTAATTCATGCCATCCCTCTTCAAACGAAAGACTTATCGTGGAGATAGGCACAAAAATTCACCCACTGTAACAAAGGAGATGTTTGGTTCTCAGTGATCCTTACATTTCCTGCTTCCTATTCTAATTCATTTTGAAATGCTTGAGATTTTAAAAATAGTTCCATTGATACAATTCACATACAGTCTAATTAATTCATTTAAAGTGCAAAATTCAGTGTGTTTTAGGTATACAGCTATCTCCACAATGTAGTTTTAGAAGAGTTTTGTCTCCTGACAATGGAGCCCCTTTACCTGTTAGTATTCATCATCACCTGACTCTGAGAAGAGTCTCCCAACACTAGACAACCGCTGGTCCACTTTCTGTCTCTATATTTTTCCTATTCCAGACATTTAATGCAAATGCAGTCATGCAATATGTGGTATTTGTGACTTTATAATTTTTTTTTTTTTTTTGAGACAGAGTCTACTTCTGTCACCCCCAGGCTGGAGTGAAATGGCACAATTTCTGTTTACTGCAAACATCACCTCCCAGTTCAAGTGGTTCTCCTGCCTCAGCCCCTCAAGTGGCTGGGATTACAGGTGCATGCCACCAGGCCCAGCTAATTTTTGTATTTTTAGTAGAAACAGGGTTTCACCATGTTGGTCAGGCAGATCTTGAACACCTGACCTCAGGTGATCCGCCTACCTCGGCCTCCCAAAGTGCTGGGATTATATGCATGAGCCATTGTGCCCAGCCACTTTTAATTTGTAGCTGATATATCATAGTCACACATATTTTGGGGTACATGTAATTTTTTTTTTATATAGAGTCTCACCTTTGTTGTCCAAGCTCGTGTGAAATGGCATGATCTCAGCCCCCCACAACATCTGTCTCCTGGGTTCAAGTGATTCTTCTGCCTCAACCTCCTGAGTAGCTGGGGTTACAGGCATGCACCACAACACCCTGCTAATTTTGTATTTTTAGAAGAGAGGAGTTTCTCCATGTTGGTCAGGCTGGTCTTGAACTCTCGACCTCAGGTGATCCACCTGCCTTGGCCTCCCAAAATGCTGGGATTACAAGCATGAGCCACCATGTCCGGCTACATGTGATATTTGGATACATGTATACAATATGGGATGATGGAATCAGAGTGATTGGAATATACATCACTCATTCATCTTTTCTTTAAATTTGGAGCATTACAATTCTTCTAGCTATTTTGGAATATATGTTATTGTTAATGATAGTTTCTCTATTGTGAAATATATGTTATTGTTAATGATAGTTTCCCTATTGTACTATCAAATACATAGTCCTTCAATCGAACTGTATTTTGTACCTATTAACCAACTCCTATTCATTCCCACCCTCCCCTTCCCTTTCCCAGCCTCTGTTAACCAACATTCTGTTTTCTACTTCAATGAGATCAGCTTTTTGAGGACATACACTATGTAACTTTCTGTGCCTGACTTTTTCACTTAGCATAATAATCTCTCATTTCATCCATGTTGCCACAAGTGGCAGGGTTTCACTGTTTTTATGGGTGAATAACATTCCACTGTGTATTTTCTTTATCCATTAATTTGTGGATGGATACTTACTTGTCTTTTGTAAATAGTGGTCCGTAAGCATACTGATTTCGTTGTTTTAGGATACATAGCCAGCAGTGCAATTACTGGATGGCATGGAAGCACTATTTTTAGTTTTTAGAGGACCCTCCATACTGATTTCCATATGACTTTACAGCTTTACATTCCTATCAGCAGCATACAAAAATTCCTCTTTCTTCATATCCTTGCCAACATTTGTTTTTTGTCTTTTTGACAAGAGCTATTCTAATTGGATTGAGGTGATAGTTCATTGTGATTTTGACTTTGATTTTCTTGATTATTAATGATGTTGAGCATGTTTTTCATATACTTGTTGACCATTTGTATGTCTCCTTTTGAGAAATGATTATTCAATTTCTTTACCCATTTTTAAATCAGATTGTTATTTTTTTTACTGTTGATTTGTTTGAGTTCCTTCTATTCTGAATATTAATTCCTGGTCAGAAGCATAGTTTGCAAATATTATCTCTCATTCCCTAGGTTATCTCTTCACTTTGTTAATTATTATTTCCTTTGCAGTGCAGAAGCTTTTTAGTTTGATGTAGCCCCATTTGCCTATTTTTCCTTTTGTTGCCTGTGCTTTAGAGGTCTTACTAAAAAAATATTTTTCCCAGATCAGTGTCATGTAGCATTTTTCAAACATTTTCTTCTAGTAATTTCATAGTTTCAGATATTACATTTAAGTGACTAATCCATTTTAGTTGATTTTTGTATAGAGTGAATGATAGAGATCTAGTTTTATTCTTCTGCATGTGGCTATTTAGTTTTTCCAGCATCATTTATCAAAGAGTCTGTCCTTTCCACTAGGCATCTTTGTTGAAATGAATTCGTTGTGAGTGCATGGATTTATTTCTAGGTTCTCTCTGTTCTATTAATCTATATGTCTGTTTTTATGCCAGCATCATACTGTTTTGATTACTATAGCTTTGTAATGTAATTTGAAATTAGGTAATTTGATTCTTCCAGCATTGTTCTTTTTGCTCAGGGTTGTGCTTTATGTAGCACATTTTCAAAGTTCAGCCACGTTGTAACATATATCATTATGTCATCTCTATTTCTTGCCAAAATTATTTCATTGAAGTGATATACCACGTTTTATTTATCTTTTAATCAGTTGCTAGCCATTTGAGTTTTTGGAATAGTATTAATAAGACTTGCATGAGTCACATATAAGTTTTATTTGGGATGTATTAATAAGTCTTTAATTCTCTTGGATATATAGTAGTAGAATTTTTAGATCAAAAAGTAACTCTATGTTTGACATTATGAGGTACTACCAAGGTATTCTCCAAAGTAGCTGTACCATTTTAAATTCCCACTAGAAATGTATGAGAGCATTGCTATTTCTACACATTTCTGCCAACACTTGCTATTATAGGTCTTGTTTATTTTAGTTATCCTAATGGGTATGATGTTAGGATCTCATGGTATCGACTTGCAGTTCTCTGAAAGCTAATGATGCTGTGTATCTTTTCATATGCTTCTTGGAAATTTGTGTATCTTCTTTGTAAATTTATATTCAGATCCTTTGTCCTTTTAAAAATTAAGCTATTGATGGTTGAGCTGGAACGGGGGAAGATGGTGCTATAGAAGCAACTCAGGATTGCAGCTCTCAGTGAAGATGCAGATGGTGAGTTTACGCTGCATTTCCAGATGGATCTTTGTTGCCCACAGAATGGGAAATTCCCAGGTGTAGGAGAGACATGGGATGCCAGCACAGCTGTTTCGACTAGCACAGCTGTTTCAGCTGGTGCCACAGCACAGCGGCACTCCACACAAAACACACTGGTCCAGGTGCCCTGTTAAACCAGCAATTTGAGATTTGGGAGGGCAGATTAGCATATTCATCTGATTAAACGGGATTTGGACAGTGAGCCAGGCCAGGAGATTCCCGGGAAGCGAACTGTGAGCCGGCGCAGTGGGTCGCTGCAGGGGAAATCACACAGTTCCTGGTGCGCTTTCAGCAGGCAACTAAATCACCTGGGAGAGAGTCAACCATTCAACTTAAAAAAACAAAAGGGCTCTGAGGCAGGGAGCCAGGCAATCAGGCTCGATGGGTCCCACCCTCACAGGAACAAACAAAATGGCGATTCGAAATGCTCGGGGTTGAGAGTTTCATGGCGGGCACAGCTGAAACAAAGACTGTGCAGCTCGGTGGGGTAGGGGCGTCCGCCATTACCGAAACATTCCACCCCTACTGAGGTACTCTCCTATTGCTGACACAGCCTGCCATTGCCAAGGCAACCCACCATAACAGAGAGACTCTGCCAACAGGGTGGAGCCCACAACAGCAGGGCAGAGCCCACGGCAGCAGGGCGGAGCCCACGGCAGCAGGGCGGAGCCCACGGCAGCAGGGCGGAGCCCACGGCAGCAGGACAGAGCCCACAGCAAGAGTGCAGACCCCATGGCAGCAGGGCAGAGCCTCAGCAGGCAAATAGTGACTAAACTGCCTCCTAGCTGGGCAGGACAGTGCAACAGATACTCATAAATAAAGCCCTAACTCCCCGAGACAGAGCATCTGAGGGAAAAAAGGGGTTTTATGAGTTCTGCTGCAGCAGACTTAAACATACTTGCCTAGCAGCCCTGAATGAACAACAGAGTTCACAGCTCAGCACTTGAGCTCCAATAAAGTACAGACCATCTCCTCAAGCAGCTCTCTAACCCCTGTATACCAAAAGAGTCACCTCAAAAAGGACTGATCAGACTGACATTTGACGAGCATCATTCTGGGACAAAGATAGCAGAAGAAGAAACTGGTAGCATCCCTCACTGTTCCACAGCTGCTACAGGTGTACCCCAGGCAAGCAGGGCTTGGAGTGGACCTCAGCAGTCATACAGCAGAGGGGCTAGACTGTTAGAAGGAAAACTAAGAAACAGAAATACTTCATCATCAACAATCTGGGCCTCCACTCAGAGACCCAATCAAAAATACAGCAATTACTTAGATGACAGGTGGATAAATCCACAAAGATGGGAATAAACCAGCACAAAAAATGAGGAAAATACCCGAAACCAGAACACCTTGCCTACTACAAAGGACCAAAACTCCTCACCAGCAAGGGAACAAAGCTGGACAGAGAATGAGTATGATGAAATGATGGAATCAGACTTCAGAAGGTGGGTAATGAGAAACTTCTGTGAGCTAAAAGAACATGTTCTAAATCAATGCAAAGAAACTAAGAATGTTGAAAAAGGATTTGAGGAAATGAAAACAAGAATGGACAACTTAGAGAGGAATATGAATGAATTGAAGGAGCTGAAAAACGCAACACGAGAATTTCGTGAAGCATGCACAAGTTTCAACAGCTGAATTGACCAAGCAGAAGAAAGGACATTACAAGTCGAAGATCAACTCAATGAAATAAAATGAGAAGCCAAGATTAGAGATAAAAAGTGCAAAAAGGAATGAACAAAGACTCCAAGAAATGTGGAACTATGTGAAGAGACCTAATCTACATTTGATAGGTGTACCAGAATATGACAAAGAGAATGAATCCAAGCTGGAAAATACTCTTCAGGATATAAGAGACCTAATCTACATTTGATAGGTGTACCAGAATGTGACAAAGAGAATGAATCCAAGCTGGAAAATACTCTTCAGGATATTATCCAGGAAAATTTCCCCAACCTAGCAAGGCAGGCCAATATCCAAGTCCAGGAAATACAGAGAACACCACAAAGATACTCCGCAAGAAGAGCAACCCCAAGGCACATAATCGTCCGATTCACCAGGGTTGAAATGAAGGAGAAAATGCTAAGGGCAGCCAGAGAGAAAGGTCGGGTCACCTGCAAAGGGAAGCACATCAGACTCACAGCAGATCTCTTGGCAGAAACTCTACAAGCCAGAAGAGAGTGGGGGCCAATATTCAACATCCTTAAAGAAAAGAACTTTCAACCCAGAATTTCATATGCAGCCAAACTGAGCTTCATAAGTGAAGGAAAAATAAAATCCTTTGCAAACAAGCAAGTACTCAGAGATTTTGTCACCACCAGGCCTGCTTTACAAGAGCTCCTGAAAGAGGCACTACACATAGAAAGGAACAACCAGTACCAGCCATTCCAAAAACATACCAAATGCTAAAGAGCATCAATAAGATGAAGAATCTGCATCAACTAATGGGCAAAACAGCCAGCTAGCATCAAAATGGCAGTATCAAATTCACACATAACAATATTAACCCTAAATGTAAATGGGCTAAATGCACCAATCAAAAGACACAGACTGGCAAATTGGATAAAAAGCCAAAACCCATCAGTGTGCTGTATTAAGGAAACCCATCTCACATGCAAGGATACACAAAGGCTCAAAATAAAGGGATGGAGGAAGATTTACCAAGCAAATGGAGAGCAAAAAAAAGCAGGAGTTGCAATTCTCGTCTCTGATAAAATAGACTTTAAAGCAACAAAGATCAAAAGAGACAAAGAAGGACATTACATAATGGTAAAAGGATTGATACAAGAAGAGCTAAAGATCCTAAATATATATGGACCCAATACAGGAGCACCCAGATATATAAGGCAAGTTCTTAATGACTTACACAGAGACTTAGACTCCCACACAATAATAGTGGGAGACTTTAACACTCCACTGTCAATATTAGACAGATCAACCAGACAGAAAATTAACAAGGATATCCAGGACTTGAACTCAGACCTGGAACAAGCAAACCTGATAGACATTTACAGAACTCTCCACCCCAAATCCACGGAATATACATTCTTCTCAGCACCACATCACACCTACTCTAAAACTGACCACATAATTGGAAGTAAAGCACTCCTCAGCAAATGCAAAACAAGTGAAATCATAACAAACAGTCTCTCAGAGCACAGTGCAATCAAATTAGAACTCAGAATTCAGAAACTAACTCAGAACTGCACAGTTTCATTGAAACTGGCTCTTGAATGTTGATTGGATAAACAATGAAATGAAGGCAGAAATAAAGAAGTTCATCGAAACCAACGAGAACGAAGACACAACATACCAGAATCTCTGGGACACATATAAAGCAGTCTCCAGAGGAAAATATATAGCAATAAGTGCCCACATGAGAAGAGTGGAGAGATCCAAAATTGACACCCTATTGTCAAAATTGAAAGAGCTAGAGGAGCAAGATCAAAAAAACTCAAAACCTAGCCGAAGACAAGAAATAACTAAGATCAGAGCAGAACTGAAGGAGATAGAGACACGAAAAACCGTTCAAAATATTAGTAAATCCAAGAGCTGGTTTTTTGAAAAGATCAACAATATAGACCACTAGCCAGACTGATAAAAAAGAAAAGAGAGAACAACCAAATAGGCGCAATAAAAAACGATAAAGGGGAAATCACCACAGATTCCACAGAAATTGAAACCATCATCAGAGAATATTACAAACAACTCTATGCACATAAACTAGTAAACCTGGAAGAAATGGATAAATTCCAGGACACCTGTGTCCTCCCAAGCCTAAACCAGGAGGAAGCTGAAACTATGAATAGACCAATAACAAGGTCTGAAGTTGAAGCAGCAATTAAGAGCCTACCACACAAAAAAAGCCCAGGTCCAGATGGGTTCACAGCCGGATTCTGCCAGACACACAAAGAGGAGCTGGTACCGTTCCTTCTGAAACTATTCCAAATAATCCAAAAAGAGAGAATACTTCCCAATTCATTTTATGAGACCAACATCATCCTGATACCAAAACCCGACAGAGACTCAACAAGAATAGAAAACTTCAGGCCAATATCCATGAGGAATATAGATGCAAAAATCTTCAATAAAATATTGGCAAGCCGATTGCAACAGCACATCAAAAGGCTTATCCATCATGATCAAGTAGGATTCATCCCGGGGATGCAAGGCTGGTTCAACATATGCAAGTCTATAAACGTAATTCACCACATAAACAGAACCAAAAACAAAAACCACACGATTATCTCAATTGATGCAGAGAAGGCCTTTGACAAAATTCAACAGCCCTTTATTCTAAAAACCCTCAATAAACTCGGTATTGATGGAACATATCTCAAAATAATAAAAGCTATTTACGACAAACCAACAGCCAATATCATACTGAATGGGCAAAAACTGGAAGCATTCCCTTTGAAATCCAGCACTAGACAAGGATGCCCTCTCTCACCACTCCTATTCAATATAGTACTGGAAGTTCTAGCCAGAGCAATCAGGCAAGAAAAAGAAATAAAGGGTATTCAAATAGGAAAGGAGGAAGCCAAGTTGTCTCTATTTGCAGACGACATGATAGTATATCTAGGAAACCCCATCACCTTAGCCCAAAAACTCCTGAAACTGATAAGCAACTTCAGCAATGTCTCAGGATAAAAAATCAATGTGCAAAAATCACAAGCATTCCCACACACCAATAACAGACTTAAAGAGAACCAAATCAAGAACGAACTGCCATTCACAATTACTACAAAGAGAATAAAATACCTAAGAATACAACTTTCAAGGAACGTAAGGGACCTCTTCAAGGAAAACTACAAACCACTGCTCAACGAAATAAGAGAGGACACAAACAGATGGAGAAACATTCCATGTTCATGGTTAGGAAGAATCAATATCGTGAAAATGGCTATACTGCCCAAAGTGATTTACAGAATCAATGCTATCCCCATCAAGCTACCATTGACTTTCTTCACAGAACTGGAAAAAACCACCTTGAACTTCATATGGAACCAAAAGAGAGCCCACATAGCCAAGTCAATCCTAAGCAAAAAGAACACAGCGGGAGGCATCACACTACCGAACTTCAAACTATACTACAAGGCTACAGTAATTAAAACAGCATGGTACTGGTACTAAAACAGAGATATAGACCAATGGAACAGAACAGAGGCATCGAAGGCAACACAGCATAACTACAACCATACAGTCTTTGATAAACCTGACAAAAACAAGCAATGGGGAAAGAACTCCCTGTTTAATAAATGGTGTTGGGAAAACTGGTTAGCCATGTGCAAAAAGCAGAAACTGGACCCCTTCCTGACACCTTACACTAAAATTAACTCCAGATGGATTAAAGACTTAAACAGAAGACCTGGCACCATAAAAACCCTAGAAGAAAATCTAGGCAAAACCATTCAGGACATAGGAGTAGGCAAGGACTTCATGACCAAAACACCAAAAGCATTGGCAACAAAAGCCAAAATAGACAAATGGGACCTAATCAAACTCCACAGCTTCTGCATGGCAAAAGAAACAGTCACTAGAGTGAATCGACAACCAACCTAATGGGAAAAAATCTTTGCAGTTTACCCATCTGACAAAGGGCTGATATCCAGAATTTACAAAGAACTCAAACAGATTTACAAGAAAAAAACATGCCCACCCAAAAGTGGGCAAAGGATATGAACAGACACTTTGCAAAAGAAGACATACATGAGGCCAACAAAGCTATGAAAAAATGCTCATCATCACTGGTCATTAGAGAGATGTAAATCAAAACCACATTGAGATACCATCTCACGCCAGTTAGAATTGTGCTCATTAAAAAATCTGGAGACAACAGATGCTGGAGAGGATGTGGAGAAATAGGAACACTTCTACACTGCTGGTGAGAGAGTAAATTAGTTCAACCATTGTGGAAGACAGTGTGGCGATTCCTCAAGGACCTAGAAATAGAAATTCCATTTGACCCAGCAGTCCCATTACTGGGTATATATCCAAAGGACTATAAATCATTCTACCATAAGGACACATGCACACGAACGTTCATTGCAGCACTGTTTACAATAGCAAAGACCTAGAACCAACCCAAATGCCCATCAATGATAGAGTGGTCTGGGAAAATGTGGCACATATACACCATGGAATATTATGCAGCAATAAAAAATGATGAGTTCGTGTCCTTTATAGGGACATGGATGAATCTGGAGAACATCATTCTCAGCAAACTGACACAAGAACAGAAAATGAAACACCGCATATTCTCACTCATAGGTGGGTGATGAACAATGAGAACACATGGACACAGGGAAGGGAGTACTACACACTGGGGTCTGTTGGGGGGAATAGGGGAGGGACAGTGAGAGGGGGAGCAGGGGAGGGATAGCCTGGGGAGAAATGCGAAATGTGGGTGAAGGGGCAGAAGGCAGCAAAACACACTGCCATGTGTGTACCTATGCAACTATCTTGCATGTTCTGCACATGTACCCCAAAACCTAAAAAGCAGTAAATAATAAATAAATTAATTAATTAAAAAAATCAAGCTATTTATCATTTTATTATTAGTAATAAAAGTTTTTTATATATTGTTGATAAATTCCATTATGAGATACATAATCTGCAAAGATTACTTCTCATTCTGTATATTCTTCTCATAAGAAACCACTGTCTTATGCACAAATATTTGCTCTTGTATAATATTTTGTTCTAAGGGTTTTATAATTTTGGTTTATGTAGCTCTATGATACATTATGAGGTATATTGTATGTGTGGTGTAAGCTAGGAGTTCAATTTTATTATTTTGCCTGTGGGTATTCTGTTGTCTCAGCACCATTTATTGAAAGACTATTTTTTATCCAGTAAATTATCTTGGTACTTTTGTTGAAAATCAACTGATCACAATGATTTTATTTCTAGGCTATAAATTATATTCCTTTGATTGCTATGTCTATCTTTATGGAAGTACCACAGTGTCTTGATTACTGTAGTTTCATAGTAAGTTTTGAAATCAGGACATATTACTGCTCCAGCTTGGTTCTTTTTCAATAACGTTCTGGCATTTTTGAGTCTCCTAATTTTTTACATAAAATTTACAATAAGCTTGTCAATTTCCTTCAAAAGCCAGCTGGGATTTTGATAGGGATTATGCTGAGTCTTTGGATCAATTTGGAGAATAATGCTATCCTAACAATTTTATCTCTTCTGATCTATGAACATGAACAAATAATCCTAAAATTTGTAAAAAACCATAAAAGACCATAATAGCCAACACAATCTTGAGCAAAAAGAGCAAAAATGATTCAATTATGCTCAAAGATGGAGGCATCACAGTACCTGACTTCAGGTACTGTGGCACAAAGCCACTCATAAGGGTGTAGGCCTGAGGCTAGGTAATTTGTAAAGAAGAAGGATTTATTTTGCTCACTTCTGCAGGAATGGAAGTTCCAAATTTGGCAGCTGCATCAGGTTATGACCTCATGCTGCTTCAGTTCATAGCCAAAAGTGGAAAGGGAGTGAAAATGTGCAAAAATAATGTAATACATATGTATGGGAGAGGACACAAATAAATGGAAAGATACTGCATGTTCATGAATTGAAAGTATTAATATTTTTAAAGTGTCCATACTACCAAAAGTGATCTACAGATGCAATACTATATTTATACACACACACACACACACTCAACTGAAAAGCAAAAGAACAAAAACTTAGATTTATGGGACACTTTGATTTATAATATATATCTCCTCTTCCATATATATTATATCTCCTATATATGTGTGTGTGTGTGTATGTGTATATATGTACATATGTGTATATGTGTGTGTATGTATGTATATATATGTATGTGTGTATATATATTCATATATATGTGTGTGTGTATGTGTGTATATATATACACAGGTATATAGGATATATAATATATAATATATATTAGGGACATTAACCATATATATATAATATAGACATTAACCCTATTATATATATGTATGTGTGTATGTATATCTATCTATATATATATATATATTAGGGGCATTAACCTTATTATATATATATATAACCATATTATATCTCCCATATATACGTGTGTGTGTGTGTATGTGTGTGTATATATATATATATATATATATATATATATATATATATATATATATATATTAGGGACGTTAACCCCTTCTCAAATGCATAGTCTGCAAATATGTTCACCTGTTCTATAGGTCATCTCTCCACTCTGTGGATTGTTTCCTTTGCTGTGCAGAAACTTTTTAGTTTGATGTATTTCCATTTGTGTATTTTTGGTTTTGTTCCCTGTGCTTTCTAGGCCTTATCAAAATGGTCTTTGCCTAGATCAATGTCATGAAGCATTCCCTGCCTCCTTTTCTTGTTTCTAGTAATTTTATGGTTTCTGTCTTACATTGAAGTCCTTAATCCATTCTGTGTTGATTACTGTATATGGTGAGAGACAGGGGTTTACTTATTCTTCTGTATGTTAATATTGAGCTCTCCCCACATTATTTATTAGTCTGTTCTTTCCCTTTTAAAAATTCTTTTATTTTCAGTTGGTGTGTAATAATTATCCATATTTATGGGATACAGAATAAAATTAGCACATCAATCATCTCCAACATTTTTTTTTCCTACATGTGTTCTTGGTGCCTTTGTGAAAAATCAGTTGACTGTAAATGTGTAGATTTATTTTTTAGTTTTCCATTCTGTTCTGTTGGTCTATGTGTCAGTTTATATGCTAGTAATATGCAGTTTTTAGTTACTATAGCTATGTAGTATGTTTTGAAGTTCAGTAGTGTGATGCTTTCATCTTGGCACTTTTTGTTCAAGATTGCTTTGGCTATTCAGGGTCTTCTCATACAAATTTTAGAATTATTATATTTTTGTGAGGAATGTCATTGATATTTGATAGGGATTGTACTGCATCTGCAGATCACTTTGAGTAGTATGGACATTTAAAAAATATTAATACTTTCAGTTCATAAACATGCAATATCTTTCTATTTATTTGTGTCTTCTCCCATTGATGTCACTAATGTTGTATAGTTTTCATTGTGGAGATCTTTCACCTTCTTGGTTAAATTTGCTCCTACATATTTTATTATTTTTTATAGTTATTATAAGTGGGATTGTTTTCTTGTTTTCTTTTTCAGATAGGTTGCTTCTAGCATTTTCTTAGTCCATTTAGTGTTACTGTAACACAAATACGTGAGGCTGGACCATAAAGAAAAGAGGTTTATTTAACTTGCAGTTTTGTGGGCAGAGAAGTACAAGAAGCATGGCATCAGCATCTGCTCGATTTCCTATGAGGGCTTTCTGTGCTGTGTTGTAACACAGTAGAGAAGGTCAGAGGCGAAGCAAGCACTCTTGTGCAGTGAGCAGGTACATGCTGACCTACCCCCAAAGGCTGAGGGAGCCGAGAGGCTAAAGAAAGGATGAGAAATGCAGTTTGTCGAAAAGAAACATTTAATAGGACTTAGGCTAGAAGCCATGTCTCAGGTGCTTGTGAGATGGTGGGTTCCTGCACCTACCCTCCAGAACGTATTCTTTGTATAGCAAGCTTTAAGGGTAAAAACTGTTTTACCCGTGAAGATGTGCAGCTGTTCATATCTCCAGATTTTCTTGCCAATACTTGCGACCACTGGGGAGGTTACGTAAGCATTTTTATGAGTTGTCTATGCTACAGGCATTGTTTAAGATCTTACTGCAGAACATGGCGGTATGTCGGCGTCTAACACCAGTCATAATGACATCTTTGCTTCAAGATGGCATCACTCTTGCCATGAAATAGGATGTTTCCTACAGGCACATGTTAAAAGGCAAACCCTGAGGAAGTGTCCTGGCTTTATAACAGCCCACTCTTACAGGAACTAATCTAGTTTTGTGAGGGTAAAAAGTCACTCACTTTCATGAGCATGGCATGAAGCCACCCATGAGGGTACAGGCCTGAGGCTAGGTAATTTATAAGGAAGAGGGATTTATTTTGCTCACAGTTCTGCAGGCGTGGAAGTTCCAAACTGGGCAGCTGCATCAGGTGATGGCCTCATGCTTCTTCAGCTCATAGCCGAAAGTGGAAAGGGATTGAAAATGTGAAAGAGATCACAGGACAAGAACGAAATCAAGGGGAAAAAAATCTCAGAAAATCAAACACTTAACTACCTGCTCTCCTGGGAAGTAATTTATTCCTACAAGAGCAAGAACCCACTCACTTGTGGGAAGACATTCATTTAATCACAAGGGATCTACCTTCATGACTAAAACATCTCCCACTGGGCCCCCCTACCCAGTTCCACCACACTGGGCATCAAATTTCAACATAGGTTTTGGTGAGAACAAGCCACAGCCAAATCACAGCAAATTACCCCCCTTAATTCTACTTCACCTCTTCCAGGTCTACAATCCTTGGCCACCATGATGTTTCCCAAGTGAGTTTTGATCATACCATTTCAACCGAAAATCCCCAACAACATCTCACTGTTTACATAACAGAGAACAAAACGATGTTAATGTTCTGTGTCCTACGCGGTTTTGCCCTGTCTTCATATCCAGGACGACATTACACACAGAACACTGCTGTTCCTTCGCTCTCCAGTCACACTTGCCTCTTGTTGGTTCTTGAGTCATGCTATCCTCCCTTCTTTGGCAGGCCCTGAACTCATGTTGCCCTCTGCCCGAATGTTCTCCCCTTCACTCTCACCTGCATAACTACATCGCCCTTCACATCTTGGAGAAACTTCCTGTGACCTCTGTTTTAGGTCACTTGCCTTACTTTTAGCCTCAAGAATTCCACATACCTTTTCTTCATAACAATTTCTTGTGTTTCTAATTGAACACTTACTGACCTTAGTAGTTAATGACTGTATTATCTAAAAGACAATAACAAAATGTTATTGATTATATCTATTTTGCTCCAGCATATCCTCAGTGCCTGAAACATAGACGTGTTTTAAAGAAAAATGTGTTGAACAAATAAGTCCTTATTGTAGTTTCTGGCAAGTAATTTATACCTGGGGTACATTTTTCTTTTGATTATTAGTCAGGAATGAGAGTGAATGCTATTTGGCTTGTTAAGCCCTAAAGATGATAGTATTGTTCTCTCTGATTAAAGAAATGTAATCAGGAGTTTTCAGGTTCGGGAACTTTCAATTGTGACTATCTACTGTGTTTTTAGCAACATTCTCTCTTATCAAAGATACCTTATTAATCATATCAATTTTGCATTTAGAAGTTTCCACCTTCTTTTGACAGTCACTGATGAGGATGGCACTTCCAAAAAGAGCATGGTCCTAAGGTTCTTAATAACAGTGTGGCTTTTTGGAGGCTACTTAATGTCTTTGAAGCTCAGTCTCTAATCAGTGGAATAGCTACCTCATTGTTTGCATGCAAAATGCCTAATCTGTGAAAATGTTAAATTTCTTTCTCTTTTTGCTTCTACATGCCTCTCATGATCTCTGTCTCAAGGGTTTTCAGCCTGATAGTACATGTTAAACTAATATAACCATTTAAACCAGAGGTCTTCAAAATGAAATGCATGTATACAGGGTTAATAAAGATGGTACATTAGAGCTAAGAGAAAATATTGAAACTTTAACCTGGGGCTGGGAACGTGGCCCATGCGTGTTGTCCCAGCACTTTGAAAGACTGAGACGGGAGGATTACTCAAGCCTGGGAGTTTGAGACCAGTCTGGGCAACATAGCAAGACCCTGTCTCTACAAAAAAGAAATAAATTAAAAATCAGCTGGCTGTGGTGGTACATACCTCCAATCCCAGACACTTAGGAGGCTAAGGTGGAAGGATCACTTGAGCCCAGGAGTTTGGTGCTGATTGCCCTACTGTACTCTAACCTGGGCAACATAGCAAGACTTTGTGTTCAAAAAAAAAAAAAAAACCTTCAACTTATAAGTATACTTGTTTTATTGCACTTTGCTTCATTATACTTCACAAATACTACATTTTTAACGAATTGAAGGTTTGTGGGAACCCTGTCTCAAGCAAGCCTATTGGCACCATTTTTTTGACAGCATCTGGTCATTTCTTGTTGCTGACACATTCTGGTCATTTTCCAATACTTCAAAGGTTTAATTACTATTTTATCTGTTACGGTGATCTAGGAGCAGTGATCTTTGATGTCCCTCTTGTGACTGTTTTAGGGTGCTGTGAACCAAACCCACATAAGACTACGAACTTAATAAATGCTGTTTCTGTCCTGACTGCTCCCCTGACGAATCGTTCTCCAGGCTTTCTCGCTCTCCTCAGGCTTCTCTATTACCTAACACTCAACAGTATTGATATTAAGCTGATTAGTAAACCTGTAATGGCCTCTACATGTTCGAGTGAAGAGTCACAGGTCTCTCACTGTAAATCAAACGCTAGAAATGATCAAACTTCACGAGGAAGGCATGTTGAAAGCTGAGATAGGTCAAAAGCTAGGTCTTCTATGCAAAACAGTTAGCCAAGCTGTGAATGCAAAGAAAAGATTCTTGAAGGATATTAAAAGTGCCACTCCAGTAAATATAAAAATGATCAGAAAGCAAAACAGCCTTATTGCTGATTTACAGAAAGTTTTATTGGTTTGCGTAAATGATCAAAACAGACACACCATTCCTTTAACCCAAAGAAAAGCCCTAACTTTCTTCAATTCTCTGAAGGCTGAGAAGGGTGACGAAGCTAAAAAAGAAAAGTGTGGAGCTATCAGAGGTTGACTCATGAAGTTTAAGAAATAAGTCACCTCCATAACATAAAAGTTTCAGGCAAAGCAACAAGTGCAGATGTAAAAACTAAAGTTATGCAGAAGATCTAGCTAAGATCATTGAAAAATGTGACTACACTAAACAACAGATTTTCAGTGTAGACAAAACAGTTTTGGATTGAAAGGCAATCCTGCCTAGGACTTTCCTAGCCAGAGAGCTGAAGTCAATGCCTGACTTCAAAGCTTTAAAGGACAGGTTGAGTCTCTTGCTAGGGGCTAACACAGCTGGTGACTTTAAGTTTAAGCCAATGCTCATTTACTGTTGTGGAAAATCCCAGATTTCCTAAATTTACTCTGCCTATGTTCTAAAAATGGAATAACAAAGTCTGAATGACCTGTCTACAGCATGGTTTACTGAATATTTTAAGCCTACTATTGAGACCTACTCCTCAGAAAAAATAATCCTTTCAAAATATTACTCATCATTGACAATGCATCTGGTCACTCAAGAGCACTCACAGAATTATACAAATGAATGTTGTTTTCATGTCTGTGAACACAACATTTTCTGCAGTCCATGGATCGAGGTGTAATTTTGGGTTCAAGACTCATTATTTAAAAAATAAATTTTATAAGCCTATAGTTGCCATAGATATTGATTTCTCTAATGGATTGGGGCAAAGCCAATTGAAAACCTGGAAAACAGTAATCATTCTAGATAACATTGAAGACTTGTGATGCATGAGAAGAGATCAAAATATCAACATTAGCAAGAGATTGGAAGAAGTTGATTTTGGCCCTCCTTAGGTTCTGAGGGATTCAAGATTTCAGTGGAAGAAGTCCCTGAAGATGGGATGGAAATAATAAAAGAACTAGAATTAGAAGTGGAGCCTGCAGGTATGACTGAATCTCATGACAAACCTTGAAGGGATGAGGAGTCGATTCTTAAGGATGGACAAAGAATGTGGTTTCCTGTGGTTTCACTGATCTTAGTGAAGATAATGTGAAATCAAAACAAAGTATTTAGAATATTACATGAACTTAGTTGACAAAGCAGCAGCAAGTTTTGAGAGAACTGACTTCAATTCTGAAAGTTCTGTGGGTAAAATGCTATCGAACAGCACTGCAGATTTAATACATTTCTAAAGAGGAAATATTTTATGAAAGAAAAAGTCAGTTGATGGGGCAAACTTATTGCCATGACTACCCAACTGTCAGCAACCACTATCCTAATCAGTCAGCAGCCATCGACATTAAGGCAAGACTCTCCATTAGCAAGATTACAACTTGCTGAAGGCTCAGATAATTGTTAGCATTTTTTTTAGCAACAAAGTATGTTTAAATTAAGGTATGCACTCTTTTAGACATAACACTATTGTACACTTGACCCCAGTGTAGCATAGACGTAGCTTTTATATGCACTGAGAGGCCAAAAATTTTGTGTGACTTGCTTTACTGGGATATATTCACTTTATTGTGGAGATCTGGAACTGAACCCACAATGTCTTTGAGGTATGCCTGTAATTATTTTTATTCAGAATTAAAGACATACATACAGCTTTATTGTATAAATAAAAGATTGATCCTGGTGGCCTCAGATTGTGTTCAGGAAATTTAAAAATTTTGTTATTTAGTTACAACAAAGCCAACCTTCACAAAATGAACAAGTTGCAAAAGAGGATTTCTGCAGAAAAGTCTCTGGCTGAAGATAACTGCCAAAGCTAAACCTCAGCTCTTTGTTATGCATGTATTGAGTAGATCAGTAAAAATGAAAGTATTGTAACATAATCATATTGTTGCATACCACCTAAGGTTTATTTTTGAAAATAATTACATTTATTTAGACCCTGAATGGTAAATATCACTGTTTTTCCCCCACATTGAGAAGGAAACTCATCTAATGATGATAGTATTTTGTAGATAGGAATTTGGAACTCTTTCATTGCAAATATGTTACCCATAAAGACTATCATTGATATTCACATTTTAAAAAAATCTAGAAATATTTTGTAATCAGTTCCTAAGGAGAGCCAGCTGAAGGACTACAGAAATTTAATGCAAAGCCTAATTTCAACAAAATCTTTGTCTAACTATGTATTTATTGAAAAGTCTTTGTCATGATTATTATTGCAGTCAATGGTGCATTTATGTCTATTTTATTTAAGTGTTTTCTGTGTACTTTATTTAGCTTAAATGGTAATGTCAACTCTTAAAACTAAGTACTAAAATGCATTCTACTTAGAAAGAAACTCTAGATGCTGTAACAAAACATATTGAAGAATTTACAGTGAGACAGTTTTTGTCCACTTTGCCAATAAATTTTTATAAAAACATTGTCTCAGTTTTGAAGAATTATATTTTGTGTATATCTTAACATGTAGGCAATATGTCAGCACAGTAGTATGTGATTATAATTTTAAATAAATAATTATACTGAAGGTATATGTTCAATTTCTTTTTCCTTTTATTTTTAATATAATAACTTTTAAAATTACTTGCTGGATACCTAACATCATTGAAACTTTTCCCCCACACTCTGATTAGCTCTTCATATGGAAAATGTTTAACTTGATATAAATTAGTATTCAGAAAAGTCTGGAGACCCCTAGAAACAACATCTATAAATAACTCTTAATTATACAGCTTTGGGAATACACGGTTTTCCTCTTCTTCCCTTTCTGCAACATATTCTTAAATTCATCACCCTTATGCCTTTGTTTTGTCCTATTTTATATTCTTTCAGAACCATGTTTTCTTTCTTTTTAACTTCCTCACTGGGTTATTTCTTCAATCCTTTTTGGAAATGCCTCATTATCACCAAGTTTGAGAAGTGTTTTTACACCATTTCATCATCTTCTCTAGCTGGAAAGTGGCTCATAGTCACAGAGCATGTAATTGCCTAATCCCTCAGGCAGTGAGACAAACATAGCCCATACCTGCAGGTCACTGGAACAGTCCCCTTGGTACTCATTCCCCTGAGAAACTAGTTGAACTCCTTTTTCTTCTTCACCTTCTGTGAAGGCTGTTCTTTAAATACCAATTTATTTTCTACCATCATCAGGTAGTCTCTGCATTAGTAAACCAGACTAATTCACACCAGTGTATCAAGCTCAGTCCCCTTAGGTGACTGCAGCACAAGTACCCTGAGATGCCAGGGATCTGTCAGAATCTCCCACTGCTGCGCTCTCTTAGTTTGAGAGGTTTGTTTGCAGCTTGACTGCTAAGAAATTTGTGGGTTTTTTGTTGTTGTTGTTGTTGTTGTTTGTTTGTTTTCTTTTGAGACAGATTCTTGCTCTGTCAACCAGGCTAGAGTGTAGTGGCACAGTCTCCATTCACTGCAAACTCTGCCCCCAAGGTTCAAGTGATTCTCCTGCTTCAGCCTCTGGAGTAGCTGGGATTACAGGCACACGCCACCATGCCTGGCTGACTTTTTGTATTTTTTAAGTAGAGACAGGGTTTCACCATGTTGGCCAGGCTGCTCTCGAACTCCTGACCTTGGGTGGTCCACCACCTCGGCCTCCCAAAGTGTTGGGATTGTAGGCATGAGCCACTGCACCCAGCCAGAAATTTGTATTTTCTTTAAAACATGTTGCAATAAGATTTTATTGAGAAAAACTTGGTCTTCATATCTTGCCATTTTATTCATGATTTAAAAAGTTTATATCACATAGACATACACATACAGACTGCTTTAACTAAAATAATTTAAATTAAGTAAAAAGGAAGCAGTAGGGAAGAGATGCCTCCTTTGTCTTCTTCTCCTGTCAGAATGTCGTATGATTCAACAGAAATGAGAAACAGAGGTCCAGGAGATTAGAAAGCACATTCTACTGGTGACTCTAAGATATGCAGAAGGGTAGCGGCTGGGGCTCCAGTTACAGTCTGTAAAGGGACTTCAATATCAGAAATTACAAAAACATGTCAAAGTTTGGGGGGAAAAGAAGGGGTCCAGGCGCAGTTGCTTCTGCCTGTAATCCCAGCACTTTGGGAGGCCTGGATGGGAGGATCACTTGAGGCCAAAAATTCCAGACCAAAAAAGAAGGCAGCGGAGTTGAAACACTGATTTTATTAATTTTACAGAATAAGTTTCTTAACTGGGCTCTCTTTAGGGTTTTTTTTTTTTTCCAAATGTGCTATAGTTTTGAAAGCGGTAAAAATGTTTCTGATATATCTTATCCAAAAACGGGATAGAAATGAAAATCCAATTATTAGACTTATTTATTGTTATAGTGCTAAAATTTACTATTAAATTCATACTCTAATGAAGTGCTTTTTATATTTATAGAATTGGTTGCTGTCATGTTTACATAGCTTTCTATTAGCACATTTCCATAAGCATTTATAGAAAAATCTATTTCCATGTAGAATGCCCCAAAGTTATCAAAAAAGGTGCATTTCCATTCACCTTGTAAGTCATCAGATAATGGCCACCACTAGAGGTAGGATTTTGACACAGAAAAATCAGAGGCCTGATCTCATAAAACAATCTCCCTCTTCCTATCTTTTCCATTCAGCTACTAACTTAAAAAATATGTTTAGGTTGTTGGCAGTTTATTACATCCAGAAGGAAACTTGACTTACGTTTTAGAGGTGAAAAAATCTGAAAGTGCAAAACACTCAAAATAGCACTTACCTTTAAGATAAGTGAAATAGATTCAAATTTAAAGCACAGTTACCCTTTTGATTAGTAACTTACAGTCTATAAAACATGTGGTGCTGCTTGGAGAAAAGGTGCCACATAAAAAACAACTATAGCTATGAGGAAGTGTGGTGTGAAAATTACAACTTAGTTTTAAATGTCTTTTAATGCTGATTTAACCATTTGAGGGAAAAACATAATACTTTTCCTTTAAAAGCTTTCTTATCAACTAGAAAGTATTTTTTTTTAACTTGCACTACAGCGTTTAAATAAGGTGACTTTAAATCAGCAAAGTGGTCTATGTAAATATAAAGACGGAAGAATAAGTTAAAACTTTTTAATTTTCTCACTGTAATCCAAAATATCATTAAATAAAAATATAAAATTATTCCCTCATCGGTTATGTTCTAGGTTTATAAGACAAAAGACCATTATTAGCAGCTTTTCTATTATTAGTGGACAACAAATGAAGGTAGAAGCACTGCATGTTCTCACTTATAAGTGGGAGCTGAACTATGAGAACACTTTGATACAGTGGGGAACAACACACACTGGGACTTGTTCAGGGGTGTGGGGGGAGGCAGAG
This sequence comes from Saguinus oedipus, assembly GCA_031835075.1. Taxonomy (NCBI): domain Eukaryota; kingdom Metazoa; phylum Chordata; class Mammalia; order Primates; family Cebidae; genus Saguinus; species Saguinus oedipus. The sequence continues at coordinate 19,716,632 of CM063190.1, forward strand.
GATCGAGAAGAACAGTTAATGCATGCTGGGCTTCATACCCACGTGATGGGTTGGTCTGTGTAGCAAACCACATAGCACACCTCTCCCTCTGGAACGAACCTGCACATTCCACATATGTACTCTGAAACCTAAAATAAAAGTTGAAGGAAAAAAAAAGCAGGTCAGCAGGTCTAAAAGGAATTGGGAATTGGGACTACGTTTAGATACATGCCTCTTCTTTCTTTCTTTTCCATTGTAGTCTAAGAAATGGCCCCCAAGATAATTTTGCTGTGAAGCACTGTCTCAGATTAGATCAAGACACAAGGGATTTAGCTTCAGTAAAAGAGATTTTGGGGTTCATAACTAGATTCTAAACAAAGCAACAACTCAGTTGATCGTGTGATAAATTTGGGAACAATCAGAAGCAAACTCCAGGATGGCCTAGAGAGAAAAATCATAGACATGCGTATGGAAGCAGTGGCTGCCATGCGTGCGCCCAGGCCCAGAATCCCCACCCATTACATTTATCAATTGGCTGAGGGTCACTGGATGAAGACGAGCACATGCATTTGAATTGCGGCTCAGGTGTCTTCATGGTTAAGGAACGTCTGATGAGGCTGAGGGGTATTTAAGGGCTCCTGAGTCCTGAGGGTTGTTGAGACAGCCGTGTCAGGACAACCTCCTTCACTGGTCACATTTAGCCAACTGATAAGTACCCTTAGTGCTTGCCAAGGAGGCTATAGCAGTCTAGAGAGTAGAATTCTCCTGTTTATTGAAATGTGATTTATCCCATTTTGGATTGTAAAATATACTTCTTTTATTTCTTTCTTTTAAAGAAAATATAGGTAATTTCAATTTAAACTTATTAACCAGATTTAATTCATAAGAGAAAAAAGTAGCTAATTTTATAATTGAAGTAAATAGTATTTAAGTATAAATTGGCTTAACTTCTGCATAGAATGATGACTGGCAATTTATTATTGAAAGTGGGGGAGTGCTTAAGAAAAGTGTTAAAAGAATCAATGGTAATATATTAAGTAGATAACATGGGGAAGAGATTTAGATGTGAAGAGATGCAACAGAGCCTGCTGGAAGTGGGTTTTCCCAGTGGAGGCTTTGGTAATACTGGACATCTCTTTCTAATGAGAATGTCAGGTAGACACTGTCAGGAATGTGTGCCTCTCAGCAAGATAATACAGGATTTATATCCATCTTTCAGCTAAGGAACCAGTTGCTTTCTACAAGGAAGTAGCCTCCAATTCAAGAATATTGCTAGGGCTCAAATCACTCAACTTCTGTTCTATTCCTTTGGTTTATCCCTTTACACCTAATTTATTTTCATATATGATTACTCTGCTTCATAGTTCAGGCTCTGGGTGTTATTTAGGATTCTTAAAAAAAACTTATATTTACCTTTCATTTGAATTTTCCTATGGAAAAATAAAGTCAAGTGATACCTACTTTGTAAATAGCATTAACATTTTATAATACAGCACAGATTTTTCATAAAGTCAAAATATCAGATTGGGTGGCATATTTGATAAAATTCAATGAAAGCAACCAGCTGTCATTCAATGTGATTGGGGAAAGTAGGTGAAGATATTAGACATGAAGACCAATGGGTACACTTGGGTCAAATGAGAGACTCTTGCTTTGTGAAACAGGAAGTATTGCTAATGTTTTATGTGCTAGTTTTTCGGTTTAAATATGGCTTAAGGGATTTTTCAATGTACAACAACTTCGGCAGCACTGCTGAAGCTGATTTATTTATAGATGAGACTGGAAACAGGAAAGTTATGTTACACACAATTACAATGGTACAGGAGAAATATTTTGAGCTGGAAATAATACAGTGAGAATAAAGAAGGGAGACTCGATTCTAGGGATATTTAAGATACATAAGAATGTTTTGTGGTATTTGGTTATGAGGAATGAGGAGGATAAATTATGTCATATTGTTTTAATAGACCACGCAATATTTATAATTACAAGTACTATAATAAAAGGTGGGACATTTTTGCAGCAAGCCAAGATCAAAAGTAAAATTAAAAGGTTATATGCAAACTATTACTAAAAATCTGTGTGCATGGGAGCAAAAGAACAAACTAAAGAATGCAAAAATATTACATACTTTGTAAAGGTAATTTCTGGCTCCTTCAGACACAGTATGAGCACCATGCAACTTCTCTAGCCAGTGGCCATGTGTACATATAGATTGCCCTTGAAATCTCCATTGACTATTGGCCATTTGCTCTTCAAACCAGTGGTTTTCTGCTTATTTCAGGGCTTTGAGTTTTAGTAATGAAATCTCTGGTATCATTTTCCTGTGGCATACATTCAGCTGACTCATGTTGGATTTTCTGTTGTTCTGGTATTCTGTTTGGTGGCAAGGTCTTTCTGTTATCAAGATCCTGGTCTCTTCTCTCCTTAGTCTAGTGATAGTGGAGATGATGGAAGGAGAAGGGGGTGCGTATGTGTTTGTGTGGCATATGTGACTGGAATGGAGGAAGTATTCTTCCATTGCTTTTGGCTGAGATTCTCTCCTTTTGCAGCTGTAACAGCAATGAGCATAAGAGAGAGAGAAAAAGAAAATAAACAAACAAAACTCCTAATATCTCAGTATTCTGCAGTTTTGCTGCTGAATCCACATAAATCTTTGAGAGCAAGATTTCAGCTTTTAGTACAGTACAAAAACAGTGTTGCTAAATAATTATCTTATTTGTGCTAAATGAATATCTTATTTCTCTTACAACAATGAGCATAAGAGAGAGCAAAAGGAAAAAACTGCCTAATATCTCAGCATTTAGAGATTTTTCTGCCAAATCCACATAAATCTTTGAGAGCAAGGTATTTTTCTAAAAAATCATGTTTTCAATTTCAGCCCTTAGCACAGTGTAAACACATAGTGTTGCTGAATAAATATCTTATTTGTCCAAAGATAAATGAGATCGTCCATTAAAAAATCTTAAGAAAGGATCCTCTATAACTAAGCCCTTAAATATATCTCAGACTACTTTTTTGAAATAAGATATTCTATTTATAAGAAAAATATTAGCATAAAACTATTTCAGTTAATGCTAGTTTTTGATGCATAGTGAGATCATAAAACAGAAAAACTAGAAAAGGAGGCAAACAGATCATAGAGATTTTATATCTTGGCATATGCTCTCAGGATTGCAAATATGAAATGTCATTGTAATCTGTTTAAAAGCCATTGAAAAAAAGAAATCCTGTTCGTTAAATTTTGGAGTTCATAACTATGAAAATTAGGGTCCACTCCTGCTGTGTTATAAAAGGTGGAACTTATGTTAAAATTTCCAGTGAGCACTACATATGTTGTATTAGTCAGCTACTGCTTGTGATGATGCTGCATAACATTATAGACCCCAACAGGGAATAGCATCAAGGGTTTGTTTTTCACATTCACCTGTCTGTGCACTGGATGGGATGTCTTTGTCCAAAGACTTCAGGTTGTGTGGAGATCTGCACTGTCAGTCTCCTCATTCTCCTTGGATCAAGGAGGAGAAACCCAGAGCAAGCAGACTTTTGGAGAAAGCCCACCCCTGCCAGCAGATTTAAAAACTCCTCTTGCCTTAGGTCCGCTCACATTCTATTGATCAAGAGAAGGGGAGCCATGATAACAGAAGAAGGAGAAGAAGAAAGGGATAATCACTAGTTAATAACATAAACTCTAAATGTTTTTGTCTAAAACATTTCACTTGGAAGTTAAGATAACGCTAATGTCAAAGAAACATGAGCTTTTAACAATATCACATTATGACTTGTTAGTAAGAACAATTTTATTCCCAAATCAACATAATTTTTAATACACTATACAGATTTTAAATGTATATATACATTTATAATTTTTAAAAGTTCAAAAGTTAATATATAATGCTTTCTGATAATTTTCTTAACATATCTAGTTAAACAGTTAAGATGGTAAAAACCCTAAAATGTGGTGGATTATATAAAATGAAATATATTAAATTAACACATAGCATTCCAGGGTGATGGGCCCAAGTCAGCAGAAGTATAATAGTATTCCACACAATTATTCAGAAACCTGGGGTCATGGAGGTTCTGCCACCCTCCAGGTCATTGTGGTTTTCCCCTGCAGCCTAGAAGGCCTAGGAATGGTTCACATCACTTAAACTTTCAATCCATAGAAACATCTAATAGCAATGCAGTCCAAATGTGCAACTAGGGGGAAAAAAGGCAGGCTTACAGCTTAATAGTCTCTGTAAAAATTGCTAAAAGTCAATAAACTCCAGTTATTTAAAAATATTTGGCTCTTCTAGTTGGGAATAGGGTGGAAAACTTTTTAGCAAGAATTGCTTTATATTGGGGTATGTATAGTATTTGTCAAATGAATAAAATATAATTGTGTTAAAGAAAAAATGCTATCAATCAATTAATTTCTTTGACAATAATCATCTAAAATGTGAGAAAGGGACAAGGAAAAGTAAAAAGGAACAAGGTTCCTTAAGAAAATCTATAGTTTTTACTTTTTCAGGCACAGTGCCTTGAATATGATATATGATGGCAAATGTTTGTTGAATGGATTAGATTTCTTTCATAGAAACACAGTGACTTCATAACACATCATATATTTTTAAAATAAAAGGAGAAAATAAAAGGAGTTTGACCTGATGCAGTTCTAAGCTAAGACTGCTATGGCAAAGTATTTCAGCCTGAAAAGAAACTTAAATCATTAGAAAACTTTCTTCCTTTTATTTCCTTTCCTTTTCTTTTTTTAACCTTTAAAAAAATTATAAAAACCAATGATAATTTATCTCAGGACATTCCAAAACATACTCTTTAATTACTTAAATTTCAATTATGACTGATTACATGGGCTATTTTCCCTACAAAATCTGGGACATTTATACTGTTTCTTCTGTGTAGGTTTAAATTTTGGTACACTATGATATTTGGTAATGACAAGCTCTTGAATGACACTCTAGTTCTAAACAAATTGAAATAAATAATGTTTTTATGTCTCAGACATTTCAAAATATGTGTCCAGATTTAACTGACATAAATAAAATGGTATGTTTTCTAAAGCTGTGTAACTTATATCAAACTTCTATTCATAGTGAGGAAGCAGTGCTTCAGTTTCAAATAGAAGAGGGCAACCATCTTTTTTCTAACTTAGTTGCTTTAATTTTACTGTGAAACAAGAAGGTTTAAACTATTTTTCCCAAATGTAGCCATTCTAAAATATTCAGTGTTAGCTATGCTTTTTCTCCTCTATTTAAAAATATTGTTGCATGTAAATTTTTTCAGAAATGGAAACGCCATCCAACAATGCAAAAAAAGAGCAAAAATGAGTCATGTTTTACATAGAAAGATCACAGATTTTTTCTAGCTTTAAAACAGATACAAAGTTGATATATAAATTTAATTATATAAGTATTTTCCTCCATGGAATTACCTTTGAATTAACTTTCAATATATTAAGTAGTAACTGAGCAAGAAGAATTTTAAAGCAGCAAATATATTAGCATATTCAAATACACTCAAATGGGACAATTTGCAAAATGTTTATTTTCTGACACTCTTTGCTTTTTAGATATTTCATATTTCATGCATGTTTGACCTAGAGGAAGGCAAAGAGGCATTATCTGAAACTATGAAGTGACTAATTCCAAAGGGCAACCTACTCCTAGAAAGATATTTACATTCCTCAAGAATTGTGCAGCCATTATGGAATCAAGAATAGAATAATTTCCTGGTCACCACGCTTCTTCCTGCTTTGCCCTGAATGAGTCATATTCATTGCAGCCTGTATTTATTCTCCATCATCAGGCAACTGTTACTGACGGGTTCATCACAACATGCCTCACTGTATAATAATATTGTTATACATTAATATATTCCAGTATATAATCATCTTCAATTAAGATTATATTATTATATTGTAATACGAAGAACTTACTCTCCAAGGATGTACATTAATTGAATCAAATTGTTAGCCATTTTCTAGCCCCTTTGTACACACTCAACACATTGTTGAAAGTATTTATCCATGTCCTTAAAACACATAGTCGAAGCCTGCATTAAATATAATATAAAATACACAAACACACACAAATTTGTCTTGTTCTTCTTCACATTTCTGTTATTAAAACTCTCTCTAAGCCTTACTCATCTGTAAAACAAAATGTCTCAGCTTGGTTTTTCTCATATAATTTATACATTCATTCATAATATATTGCTAGAATAACTTTTTAGTTAGGGTTAACATGTGGGAGGGACGAAAAACAAATACATATACTGAAAAAAGTCACAGAGAAGGGAAAAACTGCTTGATTGTGGTTTAGAATGGACATATTTTTCTAATTCAATTCTTTAAATATTTGAGTGCCCATTCTATGAAAATCTACATGTTTCTTCTTTTTTTTAAACACTTTTCTTCCTTGCTAATTATATCACAATATATTCAGTGTTAGCCAGAAAATCTAGAATTATCCTAGACTTCACTTTCTCTCTTACCTTTTCTGTCTAGTGAGACTCTATTTCAAACAAAATTCTCTTCTTGGTGTCTCATCTCCCTGTCTACCCACCTTGTCCTCATTACTCACAGTGTTTCAGTTGGACTGTCGATGAATTTCCTCACTGGGTTCCTCATCAGCAGATTCTTTCAAGAATTATAAACACTTTCTACCACTCCTTATAAATCTTTGTTGGTGTTTGACTCCATAAAAAAAATGTGTCCTCTGAAATATGAGGCCCTTAAAACATGGTTCCTATCTAGTTCCAGTGTCCCTTTCTAGTCTCATTCCTTGCCATTCTCTACACTCACCATCTCTCCCCCATCCCCGGCAGTGTTGGGTGTCATAAGATTCCAAACTTTTAAATTTCAGATCCCTTTCATTGCCTGGAATAGTATCCACATCGCTTTGAGTACTAATTATCTATATTCAGCTTAATTTTTGCCATCCCTGTTAAGCCATTTCTTATTCCTACAAGAACTGAATTGTTAAAGAATCTGTGTTTCACAGCCATTTATTTTGTATGGTACATTAATTAAGAACTTAGATTCTGAAGATAAATTACCTCTGTTTTCTTATAGGCCCTAGCATTTGACATTTGTGACAACTTGTTAACCTCTCAGCATTTCTATTTCCTCCTATATAAATTAGGGCAATGAAATACACCCATTTATTATTTCTGGAATAAATAAAATAATTCCTTAGAGTCATGAAATAGTTCCTAGAAGATGGTAATATTACTGGCCTTACTTTATCTGCTTTGATCTACTGGTTCCCACTACATTTCAGAACCCTGATCTCTGAAACCATGTATTCCATTTCTTCCACTCTCCTGAGCAAAGGCTCTATTACATAGTAGGCATTCATATTTATTTGAGGCAGTGATAAAATAAGGAACATGAGCACCGTAAGGCACTAAAAAGTGCTATGGCATGTCAAATGAAAGCCACTGGTTCATCAAAGTATTCAGAAGGGGTAGCATTTTATGTAGAACTTAAAGAAGGGAGCCATTCATTATATGGAGACCCAAGAGAAGAGATCACTGTGGTCAGTGACAGAGTGAGGCACAACGTGGTCTGATTTTAGTGGCACATAGATTAACCTTAGGAAACAAACATATTATAAAGGTCTTGAATGGTGGAAAGAACTTGGTTTCACTGCAATTCACAGATTTGGGGCGGGAAGTACATATACATGACTATAAAGGTGTTTGTGAGTTAAAATTAATTTGCCAATTGATTTGTATTGGAAGATCCTGGAAGATCTTATTCTAAGATGGCTTGAAAATTTGAGCCTGAAGCATTTGAAGAATAGTTACATTTAATACTATGTTCAGGGAGACCAGGAACAGATATTCATTCTGGGATAAGAGATAAGCTAAATTTTGATGTTTTTTTCTTACTATATCAATGTTAGGGTAAATGTATTGACAGAAACACAGATCTGGACTTCAGAAGAAAGATGTGGGAATCAATGATATGGAGAAAACACTTGACGTTGTGGGTACTGAAGAAATTAAGAAAGAAGTAAAATGAGGATGAGGCATAGAGCATGGAGTATTTCTGAATTCAAGATCTAAGAGAAGGAGGATTCACAGAAGAAATGGCCAGGGATAAGAGGAGAATGGAAAACGTGAAGCATTGCAGAAGCTAAGGCAGGATAGTTTCAGAAAATAAGAGTTATGATAGATGCTTATTCTGGGGGAAATAAATTTAAAAGGGCAAGTTGCAATAAGGAAAACTGTTAGGATTCTGTGGACCAGAGTCACACAGACCTTGGGTTTGTCAGTTGCCTCTTTCTAGTTATAATTCATTGGGCAATTTACTTTCTAAGCCTCAGTTACTTAACAGGTAGAATAATGTCAATGTTAATACACAACAAATAAGTTTCTTATGAAAATTAAATGAGACCGCATAGGTGAAGCTCGCAGCGCAGTTCCTGGCCCTGCATAAGCCCTTGCCTTACCCAGAGCACCACTGTCCAACAGATCTTTCTGCGATGATGTGAAGGTTCTATTTTTCACTGTCCAGTACAGTCAGGCATACTGCCTACTAAGCCACAAAGCAGAACGCTGGGGAGTCTAACAGAAAAGGTGGTGAATATCAATTGTTATTTTTACTGTAGAATATATTAGAAGTAATATTTATTTTAGTAATATGTATGATTTGCACATTTCTTTGGATTAGAGCTCAGTAATCACTCTCGGTAATCACAGTTCTTTGTACTGGACCTGTTAGTTAGGTCTTCGAGGTCTCTAAGAAGAGATATTTTCAGATTATTTACAGTGGTGTAATTTTTTTTGTCAGGATATATGGGATAACACTATTTGTTTGCTACCGGCATTTTTCCTCCTCTTCCTTAATAATGTGCCATATTTCTTACAAACAAATGTTTTCTCAATTATCAACATTTTACTCTTTTGGTGGGATTATTTCCTATATGAGTTACTAGGGTATAATTTCTGCAGCCAGAAATTTGGGGAGCAATTGCCTTCTACTTGAGTTTCAGGGATGGGACAACATTGCCTAATATAATCAGTACATTCTGTACTAGTAGGAATGAATCCAAACGTTGTCATGTGAAATAAATATGTACTATACATGGTGTGTTAGATATTTTTCTTGGACTTATGGAGAATGTAGGACATGAACTGTTGTGGCTGAGAGCCTAAGTCTGCAGCAATGGGCTGCTCTGAAGAGCAGAATGAATGCTGGAGTGATGCTTTCAATTGCTAAAGCCATGCCTAAGGCCCATGACCTAGAATTTTCAGTTAATGAGCCAAGAAGTTTCTTTTTAAAATTCAACTTCAGTTGAGGATTCTTGGTGCTCTTTAAATGGACAAATTCCTAACAATATACAAAGAAATAGACAGGGAAATTACTTCCAGGAATTGTCATTTTCGACTTCAGTTTTCTCAAATACAGGGGAACATTTTCCCAGTCCAGTCTATCATCGATGGGCATTTGGGTTGATTCCAGGTCTTTGCTATCGTAAACAGTGCTGCAATGAACATTCGTGTGCATGTGTCCTTATAGTAGAACGATTTATAGTCCTTTGGATATATACCCAGTAATGGGATTGCTGGGTCAAATGGAGTTTCTATTTCTAGGTCCTTGAGGAATCGCCACACTGTCTTCCACAATGGTTGAACTAATTTACACATATACACCATGGAATATTATGCAGCAATCAAAAATTATGAGTTTGTGTCCTTTGTAAGGACATGGATGAATCTGGAGAACATCATTCTCAGCAAACTGACACAAGAACAGGAAAAGAAATACCGCATATACTCACTCATAGGTGGGTGAGAAAAATGAGAACACATGGACACAGGGAGGGAGTCTACTACACACTGGAGTCTATTGGAGGGAATGGGGGAGGGACAGTGGGGGGGGGTTGGGGAGGGATAGCCTGGGGATAAATGCCAAGTGTGGGTGAAGGGGAGGAAGGCAGCAAAACACACTGCCATGTGTGTACCTATGCAACTACCTTGCACGTTCTGCATATGTACCCCAAAACCTATAATGCAATAAAAATTAAAAAAAAAAAAAACAAATACAGGGGAACAATTAAGTTTCGTAATTAACAGAAGAGTTCCTTTACATCATTTTCAAGTCAGAAAACAGAAAACACTTTAGGAATTTCAAAAAGAGGAAAAACAATTCAAATAATTGGCTGCAAATTGGTGACAGAGTTGAAGAAACAATAAAAGGGGCAAGGAAGATTATGCTAATATTAAAATATTCAGAAGGTCCCTACAATTGCGACTAGAGGATTAAAAGAAAAAAATGTCATTTTCCACGATCACTGGGCAACAGTACCACCACTGGTTATAGGAAGACAAATGATTGCATTCTTTTTTTCTGATGTGGCACAAGCTTGCTTTTTCACGCTGTCACTAAAATCAGAACTCACAAACTTGTGCTGCTGAAGATGCTTGAGTGCCCACAATTGTAGCCACTGTCTGATGCAGTTAGCACTGCGCTGCCTAAGAATGGGGACTACTCTGGTTGACACTTGCTGCTGCAATGTTGGAGGCCCTGCTAGGGCCAAAAAGATATGCCTTCTTTTTTCACTGTGCCGTCCTCTTTCCTGTCAGTATCTTGCAATGCAGATGCTGAAGGAAAACCATCTTGTAAGGAAGTCCAGAAAATGTAGTTAACAGCTCCCCATCCTCTGTGATATGGTGGAGAGGGTAAAAGATCAGGAATGGAACCAAGGACAAATATATGCACATTGCTTAGCATTTCTAGAACCAGCATGAAAAAATAGCCTGACTTCTTCTTATACACCTTCCTTTTATATATCAAAAGGTGGAAAGAGTATCCAAATTATTACACTGTTCTTTACTCCTAAAAAATTATACTGGAAGAGTTTATCTAGTAACCACCCTTCTAGGAAGTATTATTTCTTCCAATTTATAGATATGTCTCTCAATCTCAAAAATTCTTAAATTGCTCATTAATAGGTTCAAGCCAAAAGCATAACCACTAAATGTGGGAAACAAAATTCAAAATATCCGTCAGAGTTGGGGCAGTTCTCCTTAGAAGGCACGATTGGCCATTTTAGGTATTTTTGTAGACTCCTCTAACAGCTCAAGCAGTGCCTTTCCACCTTCACTTCTCCACATACAGTTAGAGAGCAACTCATTTATGTGCATAACAGAAATTCACCACACCTGATAAAGTCAGAGTGTGTTTCAGCCTGGATCACATTTCTTTGGCAAACTGTTAGCCTCCATGAAACATGTCTTGTTTGAAGAAGCTTTTTAAAAGAAAATGTAAAACGTTTATTTTCTAACACTGCATCATTGGCAGCTGTTCAAGAACCCAGTTTTGTTGTTTGGGTCGCATACCTGATACATAAATACTGTAATAAAGAAACTGTCATTGCTAAAATAAAATGCAACTGAGAAAAGCTGAGATGTGCTTGGATTAGAATATATTGCACAAGGATACTACTTGGCTCTATTCTTCTGGGTTTGCGTGGAGAATGCTATTTTGACAGAGGAATTAAGTCACCATTTACTATACACAATGATCCAAAGGAAAATGAAAATTATGTCTCTAAAAATGCAGGTTGCTGTAGGAAAGCTGGATGGAATTAATGAATCACCTCCCTGATATATATTTGCAACCTCAGCATAGATCATTAACCTAATGGATTATGTTTTGTAATTGATGCATCTTTTCTTGTCTGTGTACTAAAATGACATATGGAACTTTTCCATTTTAATGGTCACTTAACCTTCACAGTGTGAAAGGCTTAAGTGAATTTAAACATTTGTATTAAAATCCATACCATCTATCTCTGATGCTAAGTAGCTAGAAGCTGCAGTTTGCTCCCCAACACAAACCACTGTTGGCTGGTGTGGTAATGTTGAAGACTGCTTTGCCTTAAATGTGAGGGTACTTTTTTTTTTGGAGAAATTAAAAATTACAAAAGGACCAGACATGGAGGCTTATACCTATAATCTCAAGCAGTTTGAGAGACCAAGGTGGGAAGATCACTTGAGCCCAGGAGTTCGAAACCAGCCTGGGGAACATAGTGAAATCTCTTCTCTAAAAAAATAAAAAATTGCCTGACCAACATGATGAAATCCTGTCTCTACTAAAAATATAAAAATTAGCCAGGTGTGGTGGCACGCGCCTGTAATCCCAGCTACTTGAGAGACTGAGGTAGGAGAATTGCTTCAACCCAGGAGGTGGAGGTTGCAGTGAGCCGAGATCACACCACTACACTCCAGCCTGTGCAACAGAGCAAGATTCCATCTCAAAAAATAAAATAAAAACTGAAAAAAAAAATATCACTGGGCAAGATGGCACATACCTGTAGTCCCAAATACTTGGGAGGCTGAAGTGGGAGGATTGCTTGAGCCTGGAAGTCATGTCACTGCATTCCAGCCTAGGCAACAGAGAGAGACTCTGTCTCAAAAAAAAAAAAAGAAAGAAAAAGGAAAAAGAAAAAAAAGGAAACGTTTGTTCTCAGCATCCTATATAGAATTTCGCCTTTTTTCTCCTTTAATCCTACTTACTCCAAACTTAGAGAAACATTACAATAATGGGACTTACAGCAATATATTAAAAACTTTTGTGTTACTTATCAAAACACAATCATATTTTTTAAAAAGATTGTAGTGAAAGGCTGAGCACAGTGACTCACGCCTGTAATCCCAGCATTTTGGGAGGCCAAGGTAGGTGGATCACCTGAGGTCAAGAGTTGAGACCAGCCTGCCCAACATGACAAAACCCACCTCTACTGAGAATACACAAAAATAGCTGGATGTTTTGGCTTATGCCTGTACTCCTTGCTACTTAGAAGCCTGAGGCAGAAGAACTGCTTGAACCCAGGAGGCAGAGGTTGCAGTGAGCCGATATCACACCACTGCACTCTAGCCTGGGTGACAAGGGTGAACTCGTCTCAAATTAAAAGAAAAAAAAAGATTGTAATGAAATGATAATGGTTATATACAGATAAATGAATAATATACCATTTTTATTTAGTATGCAAGTTATTTTAGAGAAAAAAGTAATCAGCTAATTCAAGAAACAGTTATAGATCACTTATTTAATGCTAGATCTTTTCTGGATTTTGAGGTTAAAAAAAATTAAAAGAAGTCTCCTCACATCCCATGGCTCACAGACTAATGGCATCTATATAGATAAATAATTACACAATCGAGAACTTATATGATGGAAGAAAGTATAGAGAAAAGTGAGTAACCTTATACCAAAACACAGGTCTTGTGAAGAATGAATCTAGAAGAAAGCCTGCACTAAATTGCGGACGATAAGGAGAATCAGAAATGGTTAATAATACAATAGAGTGACTTGAAGGTAGAGAATTGCAGTGCTGGGTATGAGCTGAGGACAGAGACACTGGAATCATATTTCATATAAAAGAAATATAATATTTTGGGTCTTCTTCTAAGTCCTGTTTCCAATATGTACCTGATGACAGAGAATCCAACCTGAGATTGTGGATGTGAGAAGAGAACCAGAGGGAGAGCCTGAGAAGAAGTTGAAGAGAACTACCCACGCCTCTGTCGGAACACCATGTTTTACGGAAGGTGTCGATCCCCAAATCAACCCAGTATCAAGATTGTTTTTAGAACGTCTGCTCCACTCTACAGTGGAAAATAGGTAGGATAGTTGTGAGGGTAGGGCAGGCAGAAGAACCCTTAAAATCAAATCAAGTGGACAATTATTTAGATAAGACTGAGCCATCCCAGAGGACCTTGCAGATCTAGACCGCAGGACGTTCAGTGAGGAAGTTCCGCCAAGTCTTTCCTTGAATTCACAACTTTTCTGCATTGGGTTTTGTATCTGGGCTCTGACAAATACATGCTCACTGATACAGCTCTCGAAGAACAAGGAAGCAGGTCACAGCCCAGAATGCTTGGAAACAGCAGTATTGAAATCACTATCTGGGTTGATGAAGCCCAGTTCTGTCTAGTGAGCTTTGCTCAGACTTCCTAATGGATGCTGAAGTTCAGTTTAAGTCAGCACTTCCCCCAGAAACTTGCAGATTTTTTTTGAAACTCTTAACTAAAACAAAAATCTCTGTGATTTAGCCAAAACTTTTTTTGTCTGCTTGATTCAAAGAGGTTAATTTTTTACTAATGGTGAAATGTTAATAGAGAAAAATAGACAAACTGGGCAAAAGAAAGTGAGGCATAGGGATCTTCAATCATTTTCTCATTTGTTTCAGTGCCATCATTTCAAAGAAAATAAAACCATTCATCAAGAAGAAATGTTTATTTTTAAATATCCTTTCCAATCACCAGGACTATATGATATTTGCAAAGTGTGACATGGGCTTTCATAACTCCTTACCTTTTCATTCCATTCTCTAAGCCTATTTTCATATATATATACACACACATATACAATGTATATACAATGTATATACAATGTATATACATATATACATTGTATATACATATATACATTGTATATATGTACATATACATGCTATATACATATGTATATATGTACATATACATGCTATATACATATGTATATATGTACATATACATGCATATATACATATATATGTATATATATACATATATACACATCTATACATATATATACAATATATACATATATACATATATATACATATATACACATATATATGTATATATATGTTTTTTTTCAGGGGGGAAATGTATTCTTCAACACTCAACTGAAAGGACCTCTCATTTATTTGGCTTTTTTCTGAGACCACTTATTCAGGCTTAAACGCACCCTAATATTGCCAGTAAATGTATTATGCCACTTATTTTTAGTCTTATTATTATTATAATTAGATTTTTGCATTTCTCTTTTCTATTGTAGATTAAATTACTTCAATAGCTTACATATATTGAACTCTCACCAGGTGTATTGTTTTATTTAATTCTTACGTGACTCCTACGTGGAGATATTATTAATAGCCCCATTTTGCAGATGAGGAAAATGAGACACAGAAGGGTTATATTCAAGGCCAGTCTAGCAAGTTGCTGAGCATGTTTCTAAACTCAGGAAGTCTAACCACAGAAGCTATTATATTCACTAAGCTCTAAATGACAGACTTTTTATAAAAATAAGATTTTATGTAAGGACACAAAAGCAAAAGGCCAGCGTTTTAGGTATAACATAGCAAAAGAGAGGACAACGTGCGTATGCTGAAATATAATCATGCATTTCCTCCAGTGTTATCAAAATGCAGCAGCACTGTTAACTAGCCATCTGTATGAATGACACTTAGACACAGAACATGCTTTATGGTAATTTTTCTTCTGTACTTGCATTTTGTCACTTTCCTTGAAATAAGGTCACAAATATACTTTAAAAACAGTGTCAAAGCAAGGAATATAACTTTCTGAAAATGAATTTCTTGTTCAAAATATTTTCTGGGAATTTACATTAAATTCAAGGCATATTCATTAAAGGAAGCATCCCAATATGTGTCTTCTGAGACCTAAAATATGAGGTTTTATTTCCTTATTAGCTCTATGTGGATGAAAAGAAGTTAATATGTATCTATTTTTAATTGCACTATTTTATGGATTTTTAACATATGCTTTGTACAGCATATCTTTTTATTGTATTATGTGTGTTGTTTCTGAGGAATGGATTTATTCTATTTCATCCATTTTTAATTTGTGCTCTGGAAGAAGTAACACTCAGAAAAATGCTGGACATTTTATAAGACATGTAAAGTGACTATGAAGGTGAGTACTACAAATTAGGGAAGATTAAAGACTAAAAAATCTGTTTAATTCTATTTAGAAACATCTGCTTTCACTTGAAAGAGTAAAATGTTCCCCTGGATGTGACAGCTATTTGTTGAATAATGTCACCCTTATTGCCTGATATTCTTAGTGTCAGAACTAAGGTATAGATTTTTCCTGTGATGTTTGATAGTCATGGTTAACATTTATGTTTAGTAATTACCTTTAAGAAATATGAATTAATTAAAAAATGAATTAAAAATAGAATATATTAATGCAAAAGTTGCTCTTTGAAAACTTTGTAATTGAAGTTAAGGTTGTGGTTATCAAATAGCAACATAAGAAAAGCCTCCATGCTTCCACTTTTGATTAGGGTGACTGAAGAAAAAATACACATACACATACACACAGAGACACACAGACACACACACACACACACACACACACACACACACATTGTTTATAGTTTATGTAAAGCATTACAGATTTTTTTTAGTTTTTAATAATTTTGTTATTAATCTTCCACATGAAGAAAGATTAAAAAAAACTGCTAAAAGTAAGAATATATTCAGAATATTCTGAACCAAAAACCAAAAAATTTAAACAGATCTTCTAGAATACATTTTTATGCTCAAGTCTCTAATTTGCTCTAATTTTGTTATTTTATTGTTTACTGTTATTGCTGCTGCAGATCAATTCCTTTTCAGAATAAAATAATATGGAAAATGATGTTTAATGATAACATGCAAATATCTAAGGGCTATTAGATAGTATGTGAGAAGTATTAACTGAAGATAAAATAGAATTTGATGTCAAACAGGAATATATATTAGGTGTAAATAGTTTGGTTTCCGAATTCTGACACTAAGTTAAAGTATGTATGTTTAAATTTAATTTTGAACACCACGTAAATAAGAATGGATTTTATGGAAAAAGAAATGAGTCGTGATGTTTTGTCACTAGTATATTGCTTGTAGGAAAGAAATGAGAGGCAAATTATACAAAAAGGGGATTAGTAATATGTAGGGAATCCATGAGCCCCACATGTTGGGTGCCAGAACACAGGGATCCATGAGCCCCATACTGGGCACCAGAATGTAGGGAGCCAGCCCTACATCACCCGTGGGTATCCTGAGTTTGGTGGTGACAAAGGAATGAGAAAAAGACAGATTAAGAGAGACAGTGGGACCAGGGGACCATCACTTATTACTCTGGAGGTGACAGTGAAGGCCCCGAGCTCTGATCATACACACTTGGTTACAGTTACTTTGATCTATAGGGTAGGGGTGGAGTGATGGTGGACGAATCAGTGAGCTGGAACTGGTGTGTCATCCTAAGGATTGATAACAGTGGTGGTTTGGGAGCTTCACAAAACAAGAACATGTAGTTGTCTTTAGCCTGTTATCTATGTACAGCTGATAGAATGTGGGCTTTACAAGGAGCCTACAAGTCTGGCTACATCATAGTGCTATGAAGGATAGCATCATTGTGCTATCCTTGAGCACAATGTGTATGGTGGCAGAGCCAAGGTCACCCTGCACCAGAACATGAGGCATGGAGAGGCCTTCCTCCTCAGAGGCCTCCTGTGGCCTTTGCAGTTTGTTGTTCATTGTTTATATGTTACTCATAACCAATTTATGTAGGTGCTCTGTAGGTCCTTTCTCCTTTGCAGCTTTTCCCAATAGTAATACGCTACTGAATATTGCAATAAGCAATTCAAGACATGAAATGGTAATTATGGTTAACATCAAATGGCAGTAATCCTAAATTTAAATCGACTAAATTCCCCAATCAAAAGATACAGCCAAAACCCAACGGTAGGCTACATCCAGACCCATTTCATATGCAAGCATACACAAAGACTCAAAACAAAGGGATGGAGAAACATTTACCAACCAAATCGAGAGCAAAAATAAATAAATAAATTAAAAGCAGTAGTTGCAATTCTCGCATCTGATAAAATAGATTTTAAAGCAACAAAGATATAGTGGTAAAAGGATCAATGCAACAATAAGAGCTAACGATCCTAACATCCAGATACATAAGACCTATAAAGAGACTTAGACTTCCTAGACTCCCACACAATAATAGTGGGAGACTTCAACATCAATATTAGATAGATCAACGAGACAGAAAATTAATAAGGATATCCAGGACTTGAACTCAGATCCGGAGCAAGTAAACTTAATAAAGATTTATAGAGCTCTCCACTTTAAATACACAAAATATACATTCTTGTCAGTACCACATCACACTTACTCATAGGCTTAAATGAAATATTGATCAGCCATTATTAAGCACAATTATTGGCATAAGAGGTTTTCAATACCCAGTTTTTAGAGTAAAGCAACATTCCCGTTCTCTCTCCCTCTTTTTCTTCCTCTTTCTTCCTCTCCTTCACTCCTTTTCTTTCCTTCTCTCCTTTAAAAAAAAAAAGAAATGGTAATTATCGGGTTTACATTTCAAGTTAAATTTCTACATTATCTGTGTTATTTTAAATATAGAATCTATTATGTCTTCAGAACAATTAAAAAATGTTCTGTGACATCAGTAAGTACTCTTCTATTTCCTAAGCTTAGAACTTGCCTTGTGTAACACTAATAGCTCTATTTGTCCTCTTACTCCTCACAGTGAATTATTGTATTTCTATTTTGTTATAAAATGTATCCTATTACATGTTAAATTTTGGTTCCTCTTGAATGTGTTCTTCCCTTTTTCTGTATCATATAAAATTGACTAGCAATGTCCTGTGAAATACAATCACTCTATGAACATTTATCGAAATGGCAACTCTGAATTATTGTGACTCACATTAATTTTTCCACACCTCCTATACGGGCAAAGGCTACACTTTCTCTCCAGAACGGCCGATGTTTCCTGGAGTCCACTGGTATCGCAGGTGCTGGTCACATGAAAGGTGAATCACTCCCTCTCACATGGATCCTCTTTGTTTTCTTGATGTCTATCCAATTCACATTTTTTTAAATGAAGTTGGTAAAACATGTCAGACTTAATCTAGCCTTCTCTTCCTCGAGTAATGGTTCATTCATAGATACACACACCTTTAGACACACAAATCACTTATATCCAGGCAGCCTGCAAGACTGTGTCTAGAAGTTCATCTTAGTCATATCTTCCTGTCTTTGTTTATAGAATTTTTAGTAAATGATGAAGGTGTTTGCATATCTCTCAGCACTTTACAGCAACATAGTAAGAATGTGAAGTCATAGCTTGTTATTTTTTGTATTATTGTTGTTTATATCTATTATCCATAACACCAATAACAGGGATCTATTTTCTGTTAGAATGAGTGACCTAATGTTTGAGAGATAAGCAGAACAGGCAGATAGTAGTGAAAGAAGAAGCAGTTAAATAAAATTTGAGAGTGGGCATGGCAAAGTTTTGGTTTTGAATTTTTAAAAAATCTTTTTACAATGCATACATAAGTTTAACAAAAGTGCTTGCTGAATTATGGAAGCACTTTGGAATTTATACATGCAAATTACTCTGATAACACCTGGATCAAACTGGTTTTCCCATCACAATTATAACACAGGCATATATTACTGTAACATATTTTCATTCCCCCATCTTAGATGGTTTATATAGATCATTAACACTAGTCTCAAAATGTTGATTCAGCAAAGGACATTTCTTGTTGGTTTTTGTAGTGTACATAGTTCTCAATTTGTGTGTTTATTCTTTTCTATCTCTTTTGCTGACTCCCATTTTCCCCCAACATAGGCAACCATTTTTATTGTGCTTATTGTGTATTTAGTATTTAATTATGTTCTTTCTCAAATGATTATTTCTGTCTGCAAACATTTGTATACATAACTGGGATTACGTGACATAGTTTGCATTTTTAAATAATCATTTTATTTCTGAGATCATTCACAATCCTAGGTTTTTGTTTAATATGTTGTGTTCAACTGCCTTACAATACTCATGGCCTCTATCAAAATTTGCCCATCTATTCTCCCCATCTCTATCAACAATTCTTCAGTGAACAGCTGTCAACTACCTTTGTGTTGTGTTATCAAGAGGAGAATTGTGTATATTTTATTTAACTAAATAAACCAAGCTTGTTCTTTGGTGTTATCTAATCAATATATTCTTCCATAGCAAAAAAAAAAATGAGGGATTCTATGTCCTCAACACTTAGAATTATACCACTTTCTAAAAGAAATAATATAGCATTATTGCTTTAATTTGCATTTCTTTGACCACTATAATTTTGGGTACCTCATCTTCTATTTGCCAATATTTTTAGTTCTCTGCTGGAAAGAGACTGATGTGTCCTCTGTTTTTGTTTTGAGATTGCATTTTTTTTCTGATTGATTTTCAGGTTTATTTTAATTTTTTTTTTTGCTTTTTAATTGTGTTTTGAATTTTTTGATTAATAGGTGATTTTTTGGTCATAATAATCTTTCAGCATTTCTTCTACTGACCATTTCTTCCTCATTTGGCTTTTAATCCACCTAGTTTTTCCATTTTTGTGTGGTCTGAGGTAGGCATCCAGTTTTATATTCATCCATGTAGTGAACCACTTTTTCCACACCAAACAATTCTTCCTTTTCTTACTAGATTTGTAGTGTACCCTGTTCATAGAGTGTTTGTACATAGATCTGTCTGTGAGCTATCTATTTTATTCTATTGGTCCATTAGTCTTTTTTTTGCACCAATGACTTTTCATTAAGTCAGAGCAGGCTATGTTATGCTGTGGTAATAAACAACTTGAAAACATGAGTGGCTTAGAATGAGAGGTTTATTTTTCACTCATGCTGCAGATCCACTGAAGATCTGCGAGATACTCCAGTTGTCTCAGTTACTCAGGAACAGTAGTTTTTACAGAAACCTGCAACTGTGTGTTGCCATTCACAAGCCAGAGGAAAGAACAAACTAAAGTTTTCATGGTGATAATTAAATAAATGCTCCAGTCCAGAAGTGACATACCTAAATTTGGCCTATAATTATCCAAAACAAAAGTCCAGGAAGTAACAACCTAACATGTGATCACAGCATGAAAATAAATGTTCAGTCAATAGCACTAATGGCTGCTATACTTAATAAATAATATTATCTCTTCCTTTCTTATAGGTTAAAACAGGTATTTGAGTACATTTTTTTTATGCCATGTAGATTTTAACCTAAATCTCTCAAAAACACAACTAAAGTTTTGAATTGAATTTCTTGGAACTTATAAGTTGATTTAGGTTGGTTTACTCAACCAATGACATGTTTTTGAGATTGATCAGTATCGCTAGATTTGGCGGTAGTTCTTTATTTTTAAGGCTGCATACTATTCCATTGTGTAAAGAATTTACAATGCAATCATCATTTGACTTTGGTTGAATATTCGATGGGTTATTTCTTGCTTAGAGCGATTACAGCTGATATTGGAACTGACACTATTACATGCCTTTTGGTGCAAAGGTGTATGAATTTTGTTTAGAAACATATCTAGGAGTAGAATTTTTTCAATCCCGGTTTAATCAACCAAAGGCAAATTTTTACAATTTCAGGGAAATTCATCTTTGGTCAGGATTGTAGCTTTTGGCCAATTAATTATAGTTAGGATGTGCAATTATCCTGCCCATTTAATGGACTATGAAAACTTGCACCTCAATAAATAGGCACAGGCCTGGAAAGAAATTAAATTATTTTTTCACTAAACTTACGACAATTAACTGGTAACCTTTTCTTCTTTAGAGTTCCTTATTCCAGTTGACCATACAACCATCAAAACAGTCCTATAATCATAAACTGGGCTTTAGCCAATAGGATGCTTTTCCCTTACAATGCATAACTCATCAGTTATACTTTCTGCCCTTTTCTCATCTCTATATCTTTTCCCTCCAACCATTTGTTTAGCCTCCTATGTCAGCAAATGTTCAGACATTTGCTTCAAAATTTTGGTAGCCTCCTATGTCATGCTTACCCTTCAATTTTCCTGATATTGTATTCTCTATAATTTCACCTGGCATATTTTGGATGTCCTCTCCAAATCTCATGTTGAGAAGTAATCCCCAGTATTGCAGGCAGGGCCAGCTGGGCAGTGTTTGGATCGCTGGGGTGCATTTCTCATGAGTGGTTTAGCACCATCCCCTTGATGTTGTCCTAGCCAGTCAGTGACTTCTCATAAGACCTGGTTGTTTACAAAATGTGTGGCACCTCGCCCTTTTCTCTCTTATCATTTACTGCTGTGAGAAGGTTTCCTGAGGCCCTCACCAGAAGCAGATGCCAGCACCATGCTTCCTGTAAAGCCTGCAGAACTGTCAGCAATTAAATCTCTTTTCTTATAAATTACTCAGCCTCAGGTATTTCTTTATAGCAATACAAAAATGGCCTAAAAAACACACCACCAAAATAATCTTTTAATTAATCTTTCTAATATTCATATTCTAGCATGCTTTAAACTATCCCATGGATACGTAATTACAGGTTAGAGTACAAATTTTTTAACATTAGAACATAAGAATTTCTGTTATGTAACTCTTGCCTCCTCATCTCATTTGGGTCTCCTTACCTCTCTCAGTTTAAAGCTGCTTGCCTTTACTTTCATCTCTTTCCCCTTCCCTCTATGTGTTTGTACTCTGCAATGTGGTTATTCCACTAAAATGCTTGTTATACAGTGTTTCAGTTAGTGGTTTTCTTGTTTTATGTTTACATTTTAAATTCCTTAATGGCTGGGTTCGCACTTGTTTATTCACCTTTATATCTCCAACACCTAGTACAGTGCTTGATAGTAAAAAGCCTTAGATTAATAAATTAATGAAATCTGGGACTAAAACTGAAAAGTTACTTTGGCTATTCACCAAGTAATCTTGTTTCTTATCAAATTTTCTAAATTACATATTTTTAATATACCTCCTCTCCGTTCTCTCCCCTGCAAACATGGAGCTACTAAGTCCAGTTGTTGCTTCTTTAAACTCTTAATTAGGTCAGTGAATTGTCTCTGAATATTTCTAAATTGCTCTCCAAACTGGTTTCCCTGATTACACTCTTACCTTTAATCCCCTCTGTCTCCCATTCCAGTTCTCCACTTGTACTGTTACTAATGTAATTAGCCTAAATTCAATACTGATATTTTCTACATCCCTCACAGTTTATTACTTTCACTCGTTACCATTAGGCATACTACAACATATGAGACCTTTATTCTATCTGCTGTTCTGGCTGTTAAATTTCTTCCAGCTGCAGTATAATCCTGTGCTTACCCAAATGCATAAGATCAATTTATGTTTATGTGTCTGTGTTCAGTAACTTTTTCTCTGTTTGTGTCCTCTCATTTGCCACCTCCTAATTTTTAGGATTCTCTTTATAGTCTATTACCATAATCATATTTTTATTAAGGGAATTGTGATACTTATTATCCTTATTAGTTTATAAATATACACAAACCTGTATTTACTGTATTGAAGATATTAAATGATATTTGTCTTGTGTCACCTCTGTTTAGTATGTAGTTAGCTTTCAGCAAATCTTTTATTACATTTCTGAATGCATGAAAGAATAAATAGGTAAAACGTATTAATGCTCTTCACTTACATATTTCTATAATGTCCAGTTCTGGGGACTTAGAACTATTGGGACTTAAGAATTATTCTGATTCTCGAGGCCTTCTGAAATTTTAGAGCACACTGAGAGGTTTATCTGCCTAGAGGAAACTTTTGTGACAGATAAGTTGGTCTAACTGTGTAGCAGAAAGGCTTTATGAGATAACTGGAGAAAGATTCTATGGCTGTCATGGCAAGGGTTATGGAGAACCCTTGTGTTAGGTATAGTATCATCAGTTCTTGTAAATCACTTGGGATCTGACATATAGAAAATTCAGACATTTCGGATTTAGTACTAATGCACATGTAAAAATACTGTGACCATATATATACATACAAACATAAATACAGTACTTTTCACATAATATATTTGGAAAAGTAAACTTTTCTAAGATATGTTTCCAATTAGTTTAATTAGATGACCTGAAAACCAGGTGTTCTAGCAGCACTGTAGATATTTTGCATTTGGGAAAATATAGTATAAACAAACTGTTGAGTATAGCTCCTTCCAAAGGATACAAAATCCTAAAGAGCCACTGATTTGCAAATTACTTAGCAACATAATCATAACATTTCTAAAATGTAGAAATCAATTATGCAAATGATACAACCCTATAGTTATTTCCCTGTCTTGTGTGAGGTGTGGAGATAATTTCTCTATTACCTGCAATATGCAACTTAAAAATACAGTCCAGGCAACCCAGTATACAGTTTTGTTAAAGACCCTTTTTAAGAATAATTTTGAGGGTTTCTCTGTATCTCTTATTAGATTTGCAGTGACCTCATGATGAGAGAAATGGCTAGAATCTGAGAGGGAAAAAAAAGAATTTAAAGTGACTATGACATATTGGAGAAATAGTAGTAATATTTTGTGTTACTTTCATTCTGCAGTACAGTGCTTGATCTGACTGCTAAAAACAGAACAAAGAAAATTCATTTAAATTTGAGCAAGAGTAATTTGTATCAAGCATAACAAAAGTCTTTCTGGTTCAAAGAGAAGTTAGACATAAAAGTGGATTTTGATGAAAGCTGTATTTTTCCATTCACTGAAAATAATTAAATATGTACAAAGCATGATTTGGAGCAAAAAGTTGAGATACAGAAATGGAGTAAACTTGATGACCAAACTGTAAACGACTGTTTCTTCATTCTCCCACTTTAAATAGCAATGTCTTATCTTCATTGTATACATAAAAGTATTGGCTATAATCAAGTAATGAATATATATTATGTCTATAAGCAATGATTATTTCAAGAACATCATTATAGTTGCAGTTTATTTTAAACTAGAACTGTTTGGTAAAGTGATTTATGTAAAATTTCCACACTACCCACATGATAAGGACAAAGTCTTCTCTCTTAGGAAGTGTTTTAGTCCATTTTACATTGCTACAAAGAATACCTCACACTGGGCATTATAAGAAAAGAGGTTTATTTGGCTCATAGTTCTGCAGGCTGTACGAGCCTGGCACCAGCAGCTGCTCAGCTTCTGTTACAGCCTCAGGAAGCTTTTACTCATGAAGGAAGGCAGGTGGGAACAGATGTCTGATGTGGCAGGAGAGGCAACAACGTGGGGCATTCTGCAGACCCGCTCTCCAATAACACCAGCAAAGCTGGTGAAAACTCTCCTAGAAACACTATATTACCTTAAAATTGTTCTAAGAGCATAGAGAAAATTAACAAATGTTTATTCAAGACAATCCACTAAAATCTGAGAGGAACAGCAAGGATCTCTGGTGTTGAAATAAGCATCACTTTCTCCTTTCCCCCTCCCTGCTCAGCCTGATGGAGTTCCACTTGATAGGCTGTGACTAGGAAGATGAACTTCTCTATTTCCAAGTTAAGGGTAACCACAGCTCATTGGAAGGAACAGGTCCACAGCATTTATTGTGCCCTCTAACTTCAGGCTGAAAAAGCTAAATTCCTGGTGAGTGCCGTCCAGAAGTTAGGGCCTTCCTTCCTCCACAAATCGTCTACCTATAGAATGGAGATTCTGTCTTAGGCATAATAGGTTGAGAATCTGTGTTCTTGAGTATATTCATCTGAACTTTCTTATATGGCAGAAGTTTTATCTCAAAGAGGCAATCCACGAAAGACAAAAAATGTTGCTACACCAAGTGTCAAGAGCAGTGCCTTAGGATTTTGATTGGGGTAAAACGATCAATTTAAAAAGATAGCTCTGAAACTTTCCCAAGAGCTGACTTTATTTGAAACAGGGTGTGAAGAAGTTCAAGCCTAAGGGTGCTGCTCTCAAATGTTCTTTAAGAACAACAAGTAACATTATAAGACAGATAGTTCAACAGATAAAAAGAAAATTAGTTAAGAAGAGATCTCCTGGGATCAGGACAAGCCTTAAATTGGTGTCAAAAATTACCCCAGCATAAATTTAATTGACTTGGACTGCTTAGAAATTTGTGTATAGGGCATAACTGAAAAAAATAAAGCAACCAGACAGTAATCCATGGAGCCTAACTTTCAGCTGTAATACCCAATGAGGTAGACAGCTTAACAGAGAAATAATTTAAAAAATCAAAAGACATCCCACTACTGCTGCTATAATCACAGATGGCTGTATACATGCTCAAGAATGTATCCTCTGAGGACTGACACCGAAGGCATCATAGTATGGGAGAAACCGACATCACTGAAAGATGATGAAAGTGATGAAACAAATATAAGTAAAAGGAGAGAGGGAGTCAGTATTCAGAATTGTTGCGAAATATGACTTAAACTGTGCAGTTTTCAACAAAAAATTATGAGATGAGCAAAGAGACAGAAAAGGGTGACACATGTAGGAAAAAGCTGGATACAGAAACTATGAGAAGAATGATATGACAAATTCAACAGAAATAGGTTTTAAAATAACCACTCTAAATATGTTCAGAGAACTAACGGTACTATGCTTAAAGAAAGAAGGGCATGAAGACAATGTCTTGTTAAAAATAATGTAAATTTTAAGCTAGAAATTATCAAAAAGCAAGAACCAAGCTGAAATTCTGAGTTTAAAAGAATTTTAAAAGAATTACAATAAATTCTGAGTTTAAAAGGATTACAATAAGTGAAATAAGAAAATTCATTAAGGTGTTAAACAGTAGAGGTGAACTGACAAGAGAAAGAATTAGTGAACTTGAAAAATGATCCAGAGAGATTACACAATCTAAAGAACAGAGGGAAAATAAAATAAACTCCAGACCTTAAGAGATATGTGAGACACATAAAATGAATTAACACATGCATTATGGAAATACAGGAAGAAAAAAAAAGGCAGAACATTTTAAAAAAAATAATCACATAAAATTTCTCAAATTTGCTGAAAAACATTCTACATAAGCAAGAATCTCAACAAACTCTAGACAGGATATATGCAAAGACATCCATAGTTAAACATATGAGTAAAAATGCTGAAAGTCAAAACAAAGAAAAAATGTTAAAAAATGTTATACAGTGGACCACAATAAAATTTACTGTTGAGTCCTTATAAGAAACAATGGCCAGAGTACAGTGAGATAGCAGTCAAACGCCTGAAAAATATTCTCCACCAAGAATCATATATCTAGAAAAATTATCTTTCCAAACTCAGGCCAAACTAAAGACATTCCCAGATAAATAAAACTGGGAGAATTAATGTCCAGCAAATCCACTTAAAAATTACCAATTTTTGAAAGCTGAAAGCAGATAAACCCAAGTGCAAATTCAGATCTACTCAAAAGCCACACCACCAGTGTAGACAATTACATCTAACCATGATGACCTTCAGACAGTAATGGCCTCTGCTTTTCTTCCATCTCAAAAGACTTCCACAACTTACTCTTATAAATTTTGAGAAATGTAGTTTCATCTTAACAAATTTGCCACTGTACAGTGTACCACACTGACAATTCACTGGGCAGAATATAATACAAGTGAAGCTGTCAATTCTAAATAAGGCTCTGAGAAAATTTTCTTCTCATATGGCCCTAGCTGAGCTGGGCTGGGTGCGTCTGAGGATATTGAGACAGAAGTGTTATTAATTGTTGATACAAATAATGAGTTTTCTTTAGAGGTGACAGTTACAAAAAAATCCAATACATCTTTAAAAAGTAACAAATAGATACTCTTTTTATCATTTAAGAAATGTATTTCTTCGTCCCTCCCTTTCACCTCTCCAAATCTTATCTGATCTTCAGACCCCAGGCCTATCTCCCTTGCAGAAAGCCTTCTAAATTAATAAACAAATACACTCTTAAAAGTGTTATTGCACTAATGTCTGTATCATATATATTAACATTTAATAAGAACCTCTTAATTACTATATGATTCTTTCTCACTTGTGTCTAATTTAACATAAAACATGTAGAGCACCTCTCTTAATGTTGATAAATGTGCATACATAACATTTCACATTTTTAAAATTTGAGCTTAACTTTGGAATCACTAAGAACATTGATGAACTCCACTAGAAAGAGATCACAAGTTAATGCTCATGTGTAAAGATTCTCAGATTATTATTTAAAGATGTGTTAAATTTTTATAAATGGAGTCTTAATGCTTAGTAATGAAATGTAATAGATAAAGTCATTTTTTGGCCATACAAACTAAGTTATGTAATTTATTGGGGGTTCCATCTTTTGATGTTTGTTTCAATATTGAGATGTAAGCTCTCAGAGTTTGAAAAAATTCTTTTGCTTGATTATTCCACAAACAAAAAGTTTTGATTGTTCAATATATCAACAAGTATTTTGGTCCCTTAGTTTGTGCCTGGTATGCATCGAAGTATACAGAGATAAAAGGAACGCATTTGTCTTGAAATAACTAATATTATTTTCAAGGAGAAAAGTTAGACACAAGTGAGAAAGAGAATCATATAGTGATTAAGAGGTTCTTATTAAATGCTAATGTATATGGTACAGACATTAGTGCAATAACAATTTTAAGAATATATTTGTTTATTAATTTAGGAGGTTTCTTGCAAGGGAGATAGGCCTGGGGTTTGATGATCAGATAAGATTTGGAGGGGTGAAAAGGATGGAGAAATACATTTTTTGAATGATACAAGGAATCAGTGGTTTGGACAACTAAATGGTGAATATAGTCTTTTCCTTTTAAGATTCTGAAATCTATGTAGCAGTGTGTCAATAAGGTTATGAAATACATGTCCATGCTTTTGAGAGGGTAACCAAAATTGTTTATGACTTCTTATAAGTCCTGAAAAACTAATATGGGAGGAGATGGCCATGCATAACCCTGATCATTTTTAAACAGATTTATGGGACTTATTTTCTTTTAAAATTCTTTTTATAAGCCTACATACACAAACCCAAATTATAATCTGTGAGTAGATAATCGAAGCTTTGGGCTTCTTTTATTGAAGATAAGTTTGCTAGTTTTCTATAATATCACAATAGTTTCAGCACTGCATAATTATACTAAGCCTTGGCATTCAAAGCACTTTCCATAATATAATTTTACTACAGAACAAATTAATGTTTAAAAGTATTTTCCAACAAGTGTATAAAATATATTAGGATGTGATACTATGTAGAAAGAGCAGGAGTAATGTAACCATCAAGATTCATTTTTTCTTAATGTTCTGGTTCTCTTCAAATTACATCTACTCACAATTTGAATTACCTTGGTGGTTTTCCTGAGCTACTTGAACTAGTAAGCCATTAAACAAATTTTCTTTGATTCAAGGAGAAGCACTTCTTTCTAATTTCTGTGCTGCTGTTTCCAGTTCTTAATATATGCTTCTTTGGGGTTGTTGTAAATGATACATTAAACTAATAATCATATTAATGATTTGTTCTCCCTTCTGCTTTTCAGACATGTGGCAGGCAAGTTAATCTTCAGTGGAATATGCAAATAGGATTTCTGAATTTGGCATGCAAATGAATTTGAGAGGTAAATGTAAAAGTTAACTTTACTAAGAAAATCAGTGCCTGTGGAAACTTTTTGTATTTTGAGATTTGTGTGTTGAATCTATATCAGTTGCATTTAAGGATCACTATTCAATTCAGACGTTTATTTATTTATTTATTTTTAGTGCTTAAATATCTGTCTCGAGTCTGGATCTCTAAAAAGACACAGTATTTTTAAAGAGCCTTCAAAATACTTCTAATAGTGATGTAAATAAATTTATAAGTTTTACCTTTTTACTGCCGGATTGTGAGAAAAATGAGGATAATTTTATGAAAAGAAAATATCCTAGATTAGTGTTCTTTATTAGCTAACTTTCAAGGAAAATTGCCCTTTTTAGGACCTTAGTTATAACCATTCAAATGATTAATGCAACCTCTTTTCAAATCAAAATAGACATTTAAAAATATTTATTAATGGATTTGCTTCCATAGCAACTATAAAGAAAGAAAAAAAAAAGCAATATTTTTTGAAGTTTAAAACTGTCAGACAATTTTAAAGGTTAGTTTTACAGATAATAAGTTCTTAAATAGTAATTATTCATTCTACCAATGTAATGCAAATATGCACTAAACAAATACATTCTTTTACTTCTCAGAGATAAAATTGGGTGTGGAATAAACCTTTGACGGCATTATGCAAATGTAGCCTGTAAAATCAGTTTTATTGACTGCATACCTGGTGTTGCAGGGTTGAATTTTCTGAAAAGCAAATTCTGAGATGGCAATTAATATGTAGGGCTTTTATTAAGGCGTATTCTTGGGATGGAGGTTTGTGGGAGAATAAGAAGTGGAAATAGGCAGATGTTTATTCCATGACCTTTTCCCAATAAAGACCTTCATTACCCCTCAAAAGGGCCACAGAACTCAGATTCAGAATTGTCTTAAGTTGGGTGAGGGGTCCAGGCTGTTTCTACTCTCATATTGATCAACCATTAAGTGTAGAATGCCTGTGGATTGAGGCACGACCTTTGAGAGGCACTCTTTTCATTTAAGGCAATCCTCAAGGAGTCATGACAGTGGGAACTGCCATTCTGCAGGACTTCCAGCAGATGGAGGAATATTCACTACATTGTGAATGAACTGCAAGGTATATTAAATTCTCCACCACAATTCTGCTTCTTAAAGCTTTTCTGGGAGCGTCTCTTCCAAGATTCTGGTGAGTTTCTCTTCCTGGGGGAAACTTAGCAGAGGAAGGTAAGTAGGACAAACCATCGCCCCCACTATTGTAGCTGGATTCAATGGGTATTCTTTCCACCCTCTATTATCCGTTTTGATTTCCGTCACTCAGCAAAACCCCTGCTGGTCACAATGGTTTATTGGCGTCATAACACAGACTTTTATCTTTGAGGCATCTGATAAATCTTTGGTAGCTGCTACAATAAGTATAGTTATTATTATTTTTGGCTATAATCAGGTCCCTCAGTGATGCATTTCTTAAGTGTTTTCCTCTCCTTATTTATGAGACTGAATTTTAGAAATCGTGATTATGCTCAATGAGCTTAAGTTACTGGATGCATTTGGTATTTTTGTGTGTAGAGAAGATCTAAGAAGGACCAAGGAAGATCTCTGTTCCTAAGAAATTTGAGGCCTTGATTCTGAAATTTTACTCAGCCTGAGTTGGTCATTTAACTTTTATTGCCTTGATCTCAATGCTCCTCTCATTTGGGGTTGCTGTTCATGTGCATTTACCATCACACTTGAGAAAGGGAGTAATGCAAAGAGGTAGATAAGAACATTTCAAACATGCCAAAGTAAACCTTCCTGCCATTCTTGTGTATCACAGCTCTACCACCTCCTGAGCAGGGTCAGATATACATGTTAAGATAATGACTCCCTTTGTTTCCCACGGACCCCTTGGCATAAGGAGCCCCAGATGCCCAGGTTGTAGCCGTGAGACATAGTTCAACGGGATTCTGATTGTTTCTACTGGGAAAAGAGTACACCATTTTCTGAACTCTTTAAACTGATGATGTCTATATTTGTGGGTACAGGGAACACAAATTTCCTACATAGGTCACTGGAATTGATGACTGCTCAAACTGAATTTCCTCTTTCCCAGTTACTATCAGGATTATGGAATTTCCCTCTCAACAAACATTTCTGTGTTCTCTGTTACTCATGCTGGATAGCCTCCTTTTAAATTCACCTCTTTTCTTTTTCCTCTTTCTAACCTATTCTCCTCACCAGGGAAATATTTTAAATCCTAATTGGTCTTCTATTTGCTATAGGACAATAATTCTGGCCATTTTGTGTTTCTACAAAGCATCACAGATATCACTATTTATCACCGTTTTTGGTGTTTTTACTTATTGGCGTCATCTGCTCTTCAGGTCACCATACTATTACTTATTTCTTCTCTAACCCAAACTTATGCCCAGAAATGTTACCTTATAGAGACTTCTTTGGACATCACATACTAAAAGAATGTTCAACATCTAGTCATTATTGGTTATATCATTATTTTTATTTTCCTCCTAAAAGTGGTTAATTTATTTGCTTGTTTTTTGTTTTTAATTGAGGCAGCATCTCGCTTGTCTCAAACTCCTGGACTCAAGCCAGCCTCCTGCCTTGGCCTCCCAAAGTGCTGCCATTATAGTGATAGGCCACTACACCCAGCTAATTTTCCTTTTCATAGACTATAAGGTCCATGAGGGAAAAAAACCTTTTCTGACTTGTTTGTGATAGTATCTACATGATCTGCCACTTATTAGGTACCCATTCAATTTCTGTTAAAGAAGCAAACTCTTGACAGTCTGAGATGAAAACTTTTCTCTTTCCCAGTTATTTTAACCTAGCATAGTAATAAAGAAAAGGAAAAAAACAAATACAATGAATTTATAATATTGGGAATATTGATAAAATTACCTGAATAAAATCAACTATCTCAGTGACCAAAGATATGAAGAAGATGATTACATTTTAATAGATAACCCAGAAATGAACCTAATTCTGACATTAAGTATATGCCTTGGTCAGTAACTGGAAACATGAGGTCAATTTTCCTTTGGCAGCTTAGAGGAGCCTTAGATAGATGGTGTTGACAAATCATCACATTAATGGAAAGAGAAAGAGCAAAAGGGCTCTCTAAGCCAATTTCCTCTGGTATTTGTGTCCTTGAGCAGGGATTTTAATTGATAATGGTTGTCCAATTTTCCAGGTCATTTCTCCCCTAAAGTTTGTGATACAGACACACAATACAGTATCTCCAACACTCAAGCCATTTGACCAAGGCATCCTATTTGCATGTAGTAGAGAAACAAGGACTATTTAATGGTAGCCGCTGCAATAATTATAGTTATTATAGTTTTTGGCTACAATCAGGACCCTCGATGCATTTCTTAATTTGAAAGTTTTCTCTCTTTATTTATGAGACTGAATTGTAGAAATCATGACTATGCTCAATGAACTTACGTTACTGGATACATTTGGTATTTTCAGGTGTAGAGAAGACCTAAGAAAGACCAAGGAGAATCACTATTGTTAAAATTTGAAGCTTTGATTCTGAAATTTTACTCAGCCTGAGTTGGCCGTTTGAGTTTTATTGCTATCAACTTGGGAGTTAAGGGGGTTATGGCATGGGGGGTGCATTTTAGGACAACTTGTATGATGAAGACTGAAAATCAAGTTTGCAGAAAGTAAACGAAACAAAATAAAAATTAAATAAATTGTCAGAGAAACAGAGATGAAGGACTAAGTCATGCATAAGAGAGAAAAGACCAATGTGATTTCTGACGGTTCTACAGTTTTTGGTTTCAGTCCTCTGGGAAGCCTAGCTGTATTCTCTGATTACGGTTTTCATAAAATATTCATGTATGTTGTTTACAAAGACTATTTTCTTTGGCCTCACAAGAATAACTACATGATTAATGTAATAGAGGTGATATTAATCATATAATAATATGCTCTTTATCTTTATAAGCACAATTCCCAAATACGTTTTCTACCATTTCATTCTTAAAGAGGAGTGACAGCGCTATCTATTAAAAGGGTCAGACAAGCAGTGGATGTGGAGTGATCACTCTTTCCAGACCTGCAGTCTGAAATTGGAGAAAACATCACAGGACACCTACACCTGAGCTTCTCTCTCCAGAACTAAGCCCCAGCAGTAGGACATACATTACCCTATGTTGAATTGAAAGTAATAATGACGGCATCTTTGCCTACTCACATATGAGACTCTGGGAGGAGACTACCTTGAAGAATGACCCCTGCCATACTATGGGGGCCCACACAAGAAAGAAACAAAAACGAAAGAGGTGTCAAGTGTTTAGATAGAGAGCGAGCCCAGAATCTCTTACGTATTTCAAATGGTGTGAAATGTATTGAAGTCCATGGTTTGGGAGCTTGGGAGAGAAGCAAGGATGCTT
This sequence comes from Saguinus oedipus, assembly GCA_031835075.1. NCBI lineage: Eukaryota > Metazoa > Chordata > Mammalia > Primates > Cebidae > Saguinus > Saguinus oedipus. The sequence continues at coordinate 19,750,154 of CM063190.1, forward strand.
TTGTCAGGGCCTGAGGATTACAGGGAGACACCCTGAGCAAGAACTAAACTGGATTCATGCCCAGACCTTAGGAAAATCCATAGAGAGGCCTAGGGAACGGGCTGAGCTCACTGGAGTTTGCTGCTCCCAAGAGCCTGCTCATCCTGTGGTCGGCTGACAGCAGGAGACGCTGAACAGGCTGATAGGAAGCATCATCTCTGCAGGGGCTCGCAAGGTTCCAGAAAGCAGTTTGCTGCTGGAGTAGATTTGAGGCCTGCAACCTCTCGTGACCATGGTACTGGAGGAGATTCTCCAGTATGTGAATGCACCCAAAAGAAACCAAACAAATAAACAAAAAAAAGTGGTTAAACTTAAAGGAACTAGCTATCATTGGGCGGCAGGGTTTCTGACATGTTTTATGTTTCATTTTTACTACCCGGCATATGTGAGCTTTGAGGAGATCAAGCACATTACAGAAATTGCAGGTGTCCTCTTTGTTTTTCTACAGAGTCATAGTGAGTCAAGTCATTTATTAATAGGTTATTTTTTGTTGTGATAACAAAGGATTCTAAGATATCCATCACTTAAAAGCAAAATGGCTTATTTTTGACTTATTCAACCATGTCTGCCAGGGGTCAGTAGAGGTACTTCCTTTTCGTAGTCACCCAGGTACACGGAGGCAGCCAGCATCGTCAACACTGCTGGTGGCCTGCCAGAGGGAAGAGGTCCTCGTACTGACAGTTAAATGCTCCTGCTCAAAAGTGACATGTATAGCTCATTACTCATTGTTCAGTACTAGTTACACTGTTCCGTCTAATCAGAAAAGGGCCAGGAGTTACAACCCACTCATGTGCCCAGAAGGAAGGGGAATCAGACATATGTCAGGGACAGTACTAATGACCACCTTTAAATGAGTACTAGAGATATGAGTGAGAAGGTCTATTATCATGTTGCTCCTTTCCATTGAAGACACAGATAGAAGTAAGTCATAGATGGCTGTGCTTTATCAGGGCACATTTATACAGAGGTAAGCCCTAGAGCTGAGTGGAAAGTACTGAGCTCAATTATTCTGCTTAATGAAGTAAGGGAAATATGAAGGTGAGAGGGTCTTGAGGGAGAGAAGCGGGGCCTCGTGCTTGTGTGACTAAATGAGTTTTATGTGTGGAGGCATCTAATATTTATAACTGTTAGTGTTGCTGTGAAGGTAATCCCTAATGTAGCCCAAAACTTCTACAAAGTCTGCCACATCATAAAATGCCTTTTATGAAGGCTTGGCTTGTTTGTCTATTTTGAGAAAATTAAAGGGGTGAGGTTAAACATCTGCTGAGCCATGAGGAGGGTTTTGGGGAGCGGGGAGAGTGAGGAAGAGAGAAACTGTGAGCTACATTGAGATTTAAATAGATTCAAGGACATGGAGTGTATGTAAACCTTAAAAATTCTCATATATTGATGAGAATGTTGGATTGCCCATAGCTTATGGGATACAGTACTCAGAAAAAAATTTATTTAAAATTCAATGGATTGAGTAACTTTAGCTGAGATCTTAGTAACAGTCCAATATATTATCTCCTTGTTTAGGCTAGCCCAAAATACATGCCTGTTTCTTAAAGTCAAAGTAAAAGTGAATAAGAGAGTTTACAGAATATTTACTAACCAAGGAAAACTGCATAGATTTTTCTATATTCATAACACAAAAAACATGACAATTATGTGAAAAAAATTAAAGTGTATTTTACACATTTATGTTTTTCCAGACTTAGTTTGCTGTATAACCAAGATAATGATATTTGTTATCTGTGGTTTAGGTGTACATTGGATGAGAGGAAAAATGGATCATTTTAGATTCAAATGCTGGTTATTTTTTGCATAGTCCTTTAAATTCACAATACTCTGTATTGTTACAAAAAAGCTACTATCAGCCTAGAGAATTATGTTCTATAAGAAGAGAATGATATTCTTCAGCTAAATTATTTCACACATGGAGGATCTTAATCCTTCAATTTTTCAACAGTATTGCATGAAGCTTAAAGACAGTCTTATATTTTAAAGAACATCAAGATATATTACTTAATTTTTCAGATTACTCACAATAACAAACAAACTGAAAATTACTTCTAAAAAGAAGAAGAAATAAATGTGCCCGTTAGAGAAACGTTTCATGAGGAATGTCATTCCTTTAGTCAGGCTTTCAGCGTGTGGAAAGGCCAGATGCTCACAAAAATGAAACAGTGAGACAGCCAGCCCTTAAGGTATTCCCTCTGCCGTCATCTTCACCTCGACCCTCCTGACAAGCCTATCCATCTAGGCATGGCCGCTGTGTATCACAGGCTCCTGCCTGCATGCTGTTCATCTGTTTTCTTAAGTTGTGTAGTGGAAAGTGCGGCAGGGAGGGAGATAGCTCCTGCACGTTATGCAGCTTAGGGCACTCAGACTATGCACTGGAGAAAGTGAAGCTTGTAATGTCTAAATAAGTATTCTTAGTGGGCAGTTTCAGTAAACTGAACAGCAGTCAATGGACCTTTCTGCTACTCCCTTCCCTTCATCTATTACCATTACTTCTATGTGGGAGGTTTTAGCTCAGGGCAGATGTTACAGTAGAGCTTGTGAATAACAGAAATTTCGAACTGTCTTCCTCCTACAGCCCTGAGCATTCCAGAGACAACATTCTCTGCAAGAAATAGACAAGGAAACTACATTTTACTGTGTGCAACTTAGTAATGAGATTCAAATTTTTAAGACATTTCTAAAGTAGCACACAGATGTGGCTTTATAAAAAATGATTTAATGTGAGATCAAATGCTACACTAAATCTTTTTATAAGCAGAGATGTTTAAGTCCAATGATGTTTTCATGTGGATGTGCAGGTCATATAATCATGCTAAAATTTGTAGATATGAGTGAAAAATATGTAGACTTGCAAACATTATAAAGTTAATTATCTGTTGTTTTTTCTGAGTTCAATATCTCTGTCATATATTTAAGCAATAAATATGCTATTTTTTCTAGTTATTTATCAAACACCTTATATCACCAAGTTATTTCAGTGATGATTTTATGAGCTATGTATTACAGGTTCTGAGAGACATTTGTAGGTAATGAAACAAATTCCTAAATGTCAAAAGAGGCCAGTTTATTTATATTGTTAGTAACTTTTTCTTCTTGAATGGGCTGTAACAAGTTTCATAAACCTTTAAGAAAGATCCCTTTGGCCAGTCATGATGTCTTGCACCTGTAATCTCAACACTTTGGGATGCTGAGACAGGCAAATCACTTGAGCCCAGGAGTTTGAGACCAGCCCAGGCAACATGGTGAAATCCTGTCTTAAAAAATATTTTTCAAATTAGCCAAGTGTGGTGGCACATGCCTCATGCCTATAACCCCGGCTACTTGAAAGGCTGAGGCAGGAGAATCACCTGAGTTCAGGAACTGGAGCTGCAGTGAGCCAAGATTGCAACACCGCACGCTAGCTGGGGCGACAAAGTGAGACTCTGTATCAGAAAAAAAAAAAAAAAAATATCACTTTGTATCCTCATTTCCAATTGTTTTATGTATCTACTTTATAATTTATCCCTTTCTGCACATTTAAGACAATTGCTGTAGTTTAGCAATCTCAAATACAATTAGACACTAAAATAAAAAATAATGGTGGCTCATGCCTGTAATCCCAGCACTTTGGGAGGCCAAGGTGGGCAGATCATGAGGTTAAGAGATGGAGACCATCCTGGCCAACATGGTGAAGCCCTGTCTCTACTAAAAATACAAAAATTAGCTATGTGTAGTGGTCAGCACCTGTAGTCTCAGCTACCTGGGAAGCTGAGACAAGAAAATCTCTTGAACCCAGCGGGTGGAGGTTGTAGTGAGCTGAGATCGTGCCACTACAATCCAGCCTGGCAACAGAGTGAGACTCCATCTGAAATAAAAATCAGTACCTCTAAATAATTGGATACACTTTTTATGAGCTTTTGGGTTTGCCTCAGAACAATTTGAAAGTGTTAGTATTTATATGTATGTCTCTATTTACAAATATAGACATAATTGAATTAAATGCAATGTGAATTAGCTTTAGCCACAATGATGAAATAGAGAAAATATTATTATATCTTTTTTACTGAAGTTTCTTCCCAGTTTAATATTTTATACATACATATATACACACATGAACACACACATAAGCATATTTTTGATTCACTGCTACTTACAGTTCAATAGTTGTTTAGTTCTGCTCTGACATCTGCTATGTCCTTTTTCCTGAAGTTATAAAAAGAAAATAAAATAATGCCTTTTTCTAATTTGTTTTTGGTATTAAAGAATAAATACAGAAACCAACTGCTTTCTTTCCCTTTGCCAGTTAGCAGTTAAAGGTTCTTTTCATTTTTTGCTCACCTACTATTTCTACTTAAGGAAATATCTAAATTATAAGAAAAGTGTAGGTGTTACCTCCTTTATCAACTGCAATAGAAACAGCTTGAAGAACATTTGATGGGCTTGAAGAAAGGGCTTGATGTTAAAAGCAGAGAGGATCCCATCTACCCTAGAAAAGAGGTTGTTTACACAATCCTAACTTGGAAACAATCTTCACTGGCACCAAGAGAAAAAACAGATGGGAGTTTGGTAAAACAATTTGTTTCTTTAAAAATTACCTAAGTTTAGATCTAGAATGAGACTCTTCGAAAAAACTGCTTTTATTCCTTTGAGAAATTAAGGGTTTGCAAATAGCATGTTTTGTGTCACCAATGATATTATCTGCCCTAATTTTTCTAGGTCATATTAGTATAGAAGCAAGTTGTATCTCAATTAAACGTCATCTTTTGTGAAAAGCAAATAGCAAAACAAGTTAAGATAAAGTAGTTGAAAAAGTTTGAAGCCAAAAAGAATCATATCAGTGTGGGCAATTAATAACTCTTATGGGTTTTCTTCCACAGTGTATTGAGTCATACTTTTGGACTCCCACACTATTAAGAAGCAAGGGCATATAACATTGCTTCAGATTTTCACAAACTTTTTCATCATCTTTAATATTGTTTTTCACAGATTGCTCATAGGATTGCTTAAAAATCATACTTAGGAAAGCAAAATACTATTTTACCATTGTTTGTCAAATGTGTAGGGTTTTGGAACTTTGAAGCCACTCTACTAAAAAAAAAAAAAAAAAAAAAATAGAAAGTATGTCCTACACATTGAAAACAAGACCTTCTTTTTTTAAAAAATTTTTTATTTTTTATTGCGTTTTAGGTTTTGGGGTACATGTGCAGAACATGCAAGATAGTTGCATAGGTACACACATGGCAGTGTGTTTTGCTGCCTTCTGCCCCTTCACCCACATTTCGCATTTCTCCCCGGGCTACCACTCCCCAGCTCCCCCTCCGCGCTGTCCCTCCCCTATTCCCCCCAATAGACCTCAGTGTGTAGTACTCCCTTCCCTGTGTCCATGTGTTCTCATTGTTCATCACCCGCCTATGAGTGAGAATATGCAGTGTTTCATTTTCTGTTCTTGAGTCAGTTTGCTGAGAATGATATTCTCCAGATTCATCCATGTCCTTACAAAGGACACGAACTCATCATTTTTGATTGCTGCATAATATTCCATGGTGTATATGTGCCACATTTTCCCAGACCAGTCTATCATTGATAGGCATTTGGGTTGGTTCTAGGTCTTTGCTATTGTAAACAGTGCTGCAATGAACATTCGTGTGCATGTGTCCTTATAGTAGAACAATTTATGGTCCTTTGGATATATACCCAGTAATGGGACTGCTAGGTCAAATGGAATTTCTATTTCTAGGTCCTTGAGGACTCGCCACACTGTCTTCCACAGTGGTTGAACTAATTTACTCTCTCACCAGCAGTGTAGAAGTGTTCCTATTTCTCCACATCCTCTCCAGCATCTGTTGTCTCCAGATTTTTTAATGATCGCCATTCTAACTGGCATGAGATGGTATCTCAATGTGGTTTTGATTTGCAACTCTCTAATGACCAGTGATGATGAGCATTTTTTCGTATGTTTGTTGGCCTCATGTATGTCTTCTTTTGTAAAGTGTCTGTTCATATCCTTTGCCCATTTTTGGATGGGCTTGTTTGTTTTTTTCTTGTAAATCTGTTTGAGTTCTTTGTAAATTCTGGATATCAGCCCTTTGTCAGATGGGTAAACTGCAAAGATTTTTTCCCATTATGATGGTTGCCGATTCACGCTAGTGACTGTTTCTTTTGCCGTGCAGAAGCTGTGGAGTTTGATTAGGTCCCATTTGTCTATTTTGGCTTTTGTTGCCAATGCTTTTGGTGTTTTGGTCATGAAGTCCTTGCCTACTCCTATGTCCTGAATGGTTTTGCCTAGATTTTCTTCTAGGGTTTTTATGGTGCCAGGTCTTATGTTTAAGTCTTTAATCCATCTGGAGTTAATTTTAGTGTAAGGTGTCAGGAAGGGGTCCAGTTTCTGCTTTCTGCACATGGCTAGCCAGCTTTCCCAACACCATTTATTAAACAGGGAGTCCTTTCCCCATTGTTTGTTTTTGTCAGGTTTATCAAAGACTGTATGGTTGTAGATATGCTGTGTTGCCTCCAATGCCTCTGTTCTGTTCCATTGGTCTATATCTCTGTTTTGGTACCAGTACCATGCTGTTTTGATTACTGTAGCCTTGTAGTATAGTTTGAAGTTCAGTAGTGTGATGCCTCCGCTGTATTCTTTTTGCTTAGGATTGACTTGGCTATGCGGGCTCTCTTTTGGTTCCATATGAAGTTCAAGGTGTTTTATTCCAGTTCTGTGAAGAAAGTCAATGGTAGCTTGATGGGGATAGCATTGATTCTGTAATTTACTTTGGGCAGTATAGCCATTTTCACGATATTGATTCTTCCTAACCATGAACATGGAATGTTTCTCCATCTGTTTGTGTCCTCTCTTATTTCGTTGAGCAGTGGTTTGTAGTTTTCCTTGAAGAGGTCCCTTACATTCCTTGTAAGTTGTATTCCTAGGTATTTTATTCTCTTTGTAGCAATTGTGAATGGCAGTTCGTTCTTGATTTGGCTCTCTTTAAGTCTGTTATTGGTGTATAGGAATGCTTGTGATTTTTGCACATTGATTTTATATCCTGAGACTTTGCTGAAGTCGCTTATCAGTTTCAGGAGTTTTTGGGCTGAGGCAATGGGGTCTTCTACATATACTATCATGTCGTCTGCAAATAGAGACAATTTGGCTTCCTCCTTTCCTATTCGAATACTCTTTATTTCTTTTTCTTGCCTGATTACTCTGGCTAGAACTTCCAGTACTATATTGAATAGGAGTGGTGAGAGAGGGCATCCTTATCTGGTGCCGGATTTCAAAGGGAATGCTTCCAGTTTTTGCCCATTCAGTATGATATTGGCTGTTGGTTTATCATAAAGAGCTTTTATTATTTTGAGATACGTTCCATCAATACCGAGTTTATTGAGGGTTTTTAGAATAAAGGGCTGTTGAATTTTGTCAAAGGCCTTCTCTGCATCTATTGAGATAATCATGTGGTTTTTGTTTTTGGTTCTGTTTATGTGGTGAATTACGTTTATAGACTTCGTATGTTGAACCAGCCTTGCATCCCCAGGATGAATCCTACTTGACCATGATGGATAAGCTTTTTGATGTGCTGTTGCAATTGGCTTGCCAATATTATATTGAAGATTTTTGCATCTATGTTCATCATTGATATTGGCCTGAAGTTTTCTTTTCTTGTTGAGTCTCTGCCGGGTTTTGGTATCAGGATGATGTTGGTCTCATAAAATGAATTGGGAAGGATTCCCTCTTTTTTGATTATTTGGAATAGTTTTAGAAGGAATGGTACCAGCTCCTCTTTGTGTGTCTGGTAGAATTTGGCTGTGAACCCATCTGGACCTCAGCTTCTTTTGTGTGGTAGGCTCTTAATTGCTGCCTCAACTTCAGACCTCGTTATTGGTCTATTCGTGGTTTCGGCTTCCTCCTGGTTTAGGCTTGGGAGGACACAGGTGTCCAGGAATTTATCCATTTCTTCTAGGTTTATTAGTATATATGCATAGAGTTGTTTGTAATATTCTCTGATGACGGTTTCAATATCTGTGGAATCTGTGGTGATTTCCCCTTTATCATTTTTTATTGTGTGTATTTGGTTGTCCTCTCATTTCTTTTTTATCAGTCTGGCTAGTGGTCTGTCTATCTTGTTGATCTTTTCAAAAAACCAACTCTTGAATTTATTGATTTGTTGTAGGGTTTTTCTTGTCTCTATCTCCTTCAGTTCTGCTCTGATCTTAGTTATTTCTTGTCTTCTGCTAGGTTTTGAGCTTTTTTGATCTTGCTCCTCTAGCTCTTTCAATTTTGATGATAGGGTGTCAATTTTGGATCTCTCCACTCTTCTCATGTGGGCACTTATTGCTATTTATTTTCCTCTGGAGACTGCTTTATATGTGTCCCAGAGATTCTGGTATGTTGTGTCTTCGTTCTTGTTGGTTTTGAAGAACTTCTTTATTTCTGCCTTCATTTCATTGTTTATCCAGTCAACATTCAAGAGCCAATTGTTCAGTTTCCATGAAGCTGTGCAATTCTGAGTTATTTTCTGAATTCTGAGTTCTAGCTTGATTGCACTATGGTCTGAGAGACTCTTTGTTATGATTTCACTTGTTTTGCATTTGCTGAGGAGTGCTTTACTTCCAATTATGTGGTCAGTTTTGGAGTAGGTGTGATGTGATGCTGAGAAGAATGTATATTCTGTGGATTTGGGGTGGAGAGTTCTGTAAATGTCTATCAGGTTTGCTTGTTCCGGGTCTGAGTTCAAGCCCTGGATATCCTTGTTAATTTTCTGTCTGGTTGATCTGTCTAACATTGACAGTGGAGTGTTAAAATCTCCCACTATTATTGTGTGGGAGTCTAAGTCTCTTTGTAAGTCATTAAGAACTTGCTTTATGTATCTGGGTGCTCCTGTATTGGGTCCATATATATTTAGGATCGTTAGCTCTTCTTGTTGTATCAATCCTTTTACCATTATGTAATGTTCTTCTTTTGTCTCTTTTGATCTTTGTTGCTTTAAAGTCTATTTTACCAGAGACAAGAATTGCAATTCCTGTTTTTCTTGCTCTCCATTTGCTTGGTAAATCTTCCTCCATCCCTTTATTTTGAGCCTTTGTGTATCCTGCATGTGAAATGGGTTTCCTGGATACAGCACACCGATTGGTTTTGGCTTTTTATCCAATTTGCCAGTCTGTGTCTTTTGATTGGTGCATTTAGCCCATTTACATTTAGGGTTAATATTGTTATGTGTGAATTTGATACTGCCATTTTGATGCTAGCTGGCTGTTTTGCCCATTAGTTGATGCAGATTCTTCATCTTGTTGATGCTCTTTAGCATTTGGTATGTTTTTGGAATGGCTGGTACTGGTTGTTCCTTTCTATGTGTAATGCCTCTTTCAGGAGCTCTTTTAAAGCAGGCCTGGTGGTGACAAAATCTCTGAGTACTTGCTTGTTTGCAAAATATTTTATTTTTCCTTCACTTATGAAGCTCAGTTTGGCTGGATATGAAATTCTGGGTTGAAAGTTCTTTTCTTTAAGGATGTTGAATATTGGCCCCCACTCTCTTCTGGCTTGTAGAGTTTCTGCTGAGAGATCTGCTGTGAGTCTGATGGGCTTCCCTTTGTGGGTTACCTGACATTTCTCTCTGGCTGCCCTTAGCATTTTCTCCTTCATTTCAACCCTGGTGAATCTGACGATTATGTGCCTTGGGGTTGCTCTTCTTGTGGAATATCTTTGTGGTGTTCTCTGTATTTCCTGGACTTGGATATTGGCCTGCCTTGCTATGTTGGGGAAATTTTCCTGGATAATATCCTGAAGAGTGTTTTCCAGCTTGGATTCATTCTCTTCATCGCATTCTGGTACACCTATCAAACATAGGTTGGGTCTCTTCACATAGTCCCACATTTCTTGGAGACTTTGCTCATTCCTTTTTGTGCTTTTTTCTCTAATCTTGGCTTCTCGTTTTATTTCATTGAGTTGGTCTTCGACTTCTGATATCCTTTCTTCTGCTTGGTCAATTCGGCTGTTAAAACTTGTGCATGCTTCACGAAGTCCTTGTGTTGTGTTTTTCAGCTCCTTCAATTCATTCATATTCCTCTCTAAGTTGTCCATTCTTGTTATCATTTCCTCAAATCTTTTTTCAAATCTTTTTTCAAGGTTCTTAGTTTCTTTGCATTGATTTAGTATATGTTCTTTTAGCTCATGGAAGTTTCTCATTACTCACCTTCTGAAGTCTGATTTCGTCATTTCATCACACTCATTCTCCGTCCAGCTTTGTTTCCTTGCTGGTGAGGAGTTTTGGTCCTTTGTAGAAGGCGAGATGTTCTGGTTTCAGGTGTTTTCCTCCTTTTTGTGCTGGTTTCTTCCCATCTTTGTGGATTTATCCACCTGTCGTCTTAGTAGTTGCTGATTTTTTGATTTGGTCTCTGAATGGAGTCCCAGATTGTTGATGATGAAGTATTTCTGTTTCTTAGTTTTCCTTCTAACAGTCTAGCCCCTCTGCTGTAAGACTTCTAAGGTCCACTCCAGGCCCTGCTTGCCTGGGGTACACCTGTAGCAGTTGTGGAATAGTGAGGGATGTTACCAGTTTCTTCTTCTGCTATCTTTGTCCCAGAATGATGCCTGCCAAATGTCAGTCTGATCAGTCCTTTTTGAGGTGACTCTTCGGGTATTTGGGGGTCAGGGAGCTGCTTGAAAAGACAGTCTGTACTTTATAGGAGCTCAAGTGCTGAGCTGTGAGCTCTGTTGTTCATTCAGGGCTGCTAGGCAAGTATGTTTAAGTCTGCTGCAGCAGAACTCATAAAACCCCTTTTTTCCCTCAGATGCTCTGTCTCGGGGAGTTAGGGCTTTATTTATGAGTATCCGTTGCACTGTTCTACCCAGCTAGGAGGCAGTTTAGTCACTATTTGCCTGCCAAGGCTCTGCCCTGCTGTCATGGGCTCCACCCTGTTGGCAGAGTCTCTCTGTTATGGCAGGTTGCCTCGGCAATGGCAGGCTGTGTCAGCAATGGGAGAGTACCTCAGGAGGGGTGGAATGTCTTGGCAATGGCAGATGCCCCTCCACCACCGAGGTGCACCGTCCTGGGTTCAGCTGTGCGTGCCGTTAAACTCTCAACCCTGAGCATTTCAAATCACCGTTTTGTTTGTCCCTGTGAGGGTGGGACCATTCGAGCCTGATCACCTGGTTCCCTGCCTCAGAGCCCTTTTGTTTTTTTTAAGTTGAATGGTTGATTCTCTCCCAGGTGTTTCAGTCGCCTGCTGAAAGGGCTCCGGGATCTGTGTGATATCCCATGCAGCGTCCCCCTGCACCGGCTCACAGTTCACTTCCCGGGAATCTCCTGGCCTGGCTTACTGTCCAAGTCCTGTTTAATCAGATGAATATGCTAATCTGCCCTCCCAAATCTCCAATCGCCGGTTTAACAGGGCACTCCGACCAGTGCGTTTTGTGTGGAGTGCCGCTGCCAAATGGCCGTGCCAGCTGAAACTTCTGTGCTGGTGTCCCATGTCTCTCCTACACCTGGGAATTTCTCCATTCTGTGGGCAACAAAGATCCGTCTGGAAATGTGGCATGAACTTACCCTCTGCGTCTTCACTGAGAGCTGCAATCCTGAGTTCCTTCTACAGCACCATATTCCCCCATCCCTCGAAAACGATACCTTCTTATTCCATCAGTGTTGCTCCCTGCCTATTTGGGATCACAAACTATTGCTGTCTGATATGCAAACCATGATTAGTCTTTACGTTTAAGGCAGTAAGATAGGAAGAATTTGGAAAATGTCTTATATAGTATACACTTTTCTACCACTTAGTTAAGGATTGTCATTAAATGCCTCTAAAGGCAGCCTTAGCAAAACAAGGAGATGGAACAGAGTATCTCTAGGGCACTTCATTTAAGACATAATTCTTGTAGGAATTGTGTTATTTGTAGACATATTGTTTTTTATTAATAGTGAAAATGTTTCCTTCTTTACAAAATTTCATATTCAGCAATAATTCTACAGCTGTCTTGTGAGGTTGCCTAATCCCTCTCCAATATGAAACATGAAGTGATTTGAATAATGATACATTTGTGGAGATACATATTAGCTAATACATTAACTCTGAACAGTAGCTTAAAACAAAGTCCAAATAACTTATTTTTCATAATTTCTTATTCTGCAAGTAACATAGAAGATAACTTTCTATAAACTTTGCTTACTTGGTGCAAACTACTCGGTTTTAATAAAAATGTAATAGCACTTTCAATGATTGGGAGACCACAGCGTAATGATTCTGTTATGTTTTTACTGCAAGTAATTTAATCTGATTCCCTAAATTGTTATAAAATATAAATTAAATCAAAGATTAGGTGTGAAGAAAGATACAGTTTTCAATATTTCTTTCATTTTCTTCCCTTTACCTTATTACTATAGTATTTGCATCCTAATGAAGTTATTTATCTAAACCGCTTTTCTACTTCTACCTCCAGCCACCCAATATCTGCCATCAAATGAAAGTACTTAGAGCTAAATGACAACAAAAATTTCAAAAGAAACCAATTAACTGAAAAATATAGTAGAGTGGGTTGTTTTTAAAATCATCATTGTAGAAAAGGGAATCACAATGAGAATCTGTGCAAAGAAAAAGAAAAGTAAATAAAATCATTAAGTTCCAAATAAAATTGGATCAAACAACTTGAAAATATCACATATTTTAATCATTTTTTGGACTTTTCTAAACTCTTCATTTCTATCATTATTTATTTCATCTCTATTTTAAATAACAGCAAATTTTTGACATTTGTTTTATTGCAAATTATTTTGAAATTAATTTTCCAATGTCCAAAGCTTAACAAATGGAGAAGTTTTAGGCTTTTAAAGTGACCCTTGGCGTGTATATTGGTAGAAAATATAAATTTAATGGGTCTAATGTTTCCACAAAATGTGGAAAGACTTACTTTCTCACACATTATTTCAATTCATGTGCACATGTACAAGCATGTCACTTATTCCTGGTACCTAGTAAACCATGCACATGTAAGTTAATATTTCAGAGATTTTAAAATGTGTAAACAAATGCTTTTCTTCTTTAACAGAAGGAGCCAGTTTTTCACCGTTTAATTTTATAGGTTCACTTGTCCTGTCTTAGCTCTTCCAGGAACATGTTGGAGAACGTGATATTGGTCAGACTGTGGAGGCTGTTTGCCTTTTATCTCATAACCATCTTCGCAATGCCAAGTGTTGCCTAGGACCAGTTTCTCAGCATGAATAATGTGAGCCGTTGTAATTGTCTTCGATTTAGAACTTAAATTCTCCGCTTGATTTGCTGATCTAATTATGTCAGTTCTGTATTCATTATGGATTGGAAGGGTTTTAGCATGTTTCCTACTGTGAGGGTCAGAGATTAGTACAAATAACTTCTGGGCAAGCCTTGAGAAGAGGCCGTATACTCAATGTCCACATGAAGTGATATAACTGGTTTTGCTATACGTATGTATACATTCATATTACTACATGCTTTTAACTTGTGTATTATGTATTTTGAGATACTCTCTGACTTATATAGGGTTTTGTCTAAAGCAAATCTTGAAACAAAGGTTTTAACCACAGGTAATTCATTTAGAAAATAAGCTTAAGAAGCATCTCCCCTGAAAAAGCAGGAGAAATGAAGAGAGGGGCAGGAAAGAAAAGACAATAAAATGTGCATTAATGAATGATGTATCACTGTTACCAAATGTAGTGCAGTCTCTATGGGAAAATTTCTGAGAAACTGTGAAACACGCCTCCGAATTACCTTACCAAGCAATGGGAACTTAGGACACACACAGACTTCCATCATATCTGCTCTGTCCGTGCCACTCTAGGTTGAATCATATTGTGAAACAAGCTTTTGTTGGTCCATGAATGAGTGTTGCTGTGTCAGAAACCACCGCTTCTGGTAAATTCAGGTTTATCAAGGGAAGACGGTATAGGGCATCTATAGAACTACTGCTGTACAATACTTGGACCTCTTAAATTTGCTCATGCCTCACAATGAATGTACTTGTTGCTGGGACTTCAGGCAGATGGCTATCTACAACCTATATTTTTTAAAAATCTTAACTATAAGGCTGGTAGAGCCAGCTAATCATGTTGCTGTCACTAATCTAAAATATATAATTGGCATTTCTTTATATTAAACCTTTATCACTTATTCTAGATTACCTTCATCTGCAGGAGTGTGTTTTATGACCTAGATTGCTTGCCTTGTGGAGTGACCCAAACCTTTAACCCTCAGGGCTGTAAATTTCAGTCACTTTGCTTTAGTCTGGCTATGGGGGCTATAATTGCATTTTAACTACTGTTACTGGGCATGAAAGGATTAATCAATGCTCCAGTGTATCCCTCAAGTTCCAAGACCTTTCTCTCCTTGCTATTATTGTAAAGCAACAACCCTACCTATTATGACAGTAGTTCATTACTTTATCTGATAGTCTACTGGCATGAGGTGGCCACAGTGATTCGGTGTCACTTGTATCTTTAGGTTTAATGGAACTCCTGCTGTGTCGTTTGGTCAATACATCCCCTGATTCCCCATTGTATGACACTGCCTTTAGAGCCTAATGTTGCATGGAAGATAAATAAAAATTCCCTAAGATTGCTAACAGTGAACGGTTTCTATTTCTGCCCCAGGGTTCTTGGTTTCACATGTTCTAGCATTTAGTATAGCACATCTAATTGTTATTGGCTCAGTATTAATACCTTATCCTGGAAGAGATTTTTCCAATCCAGAAAAATATCTCTCCCAAGTTTTCATTTTAAGTGAGTGAACCTTTGAATATTTATTCTGAAATTCAGGGTTAGTGAATCCCATGGTACATGTTTATTATTATATCTCCTTTGCTAAGCAGTTACTTCATTAGTTTAAGGCAGTGTCATTTAGTATAGCACGTTAGTAAATCTGTCAGAAACTAGATAGCAGTACCGTGGCAAGGAAGACAAAAACATTATTTCGGGGGTAAAACTGTTGCACTAACAATGAATTACTGATCTGTTCATGATAGAAGAAATTTGATGTACACAGCATAGCACCAGGTGGTTCTCTGCTGCTGGAGAGTTCAGACGTTCAGTTATGTTTGGAACAATAAAAGCCTTGGTAAAAGGGAGTCTGTACCTCTTGTGCCCATGTAACTTTTGTCCCTGCCACCATGAACATTTTAGATATTTGTGCCAGCAATAGGATGGTCAAAGATGGACGCTTAATGGCATCGACTGGACAAGTCATTTTTATCTATTTAGTTGTCTGGTATCTTCTCTGCAGTTGATGTTTTCTTGTAGGCATTGATGTGATATACAAAATGGTATACACTTCATACTTCAGGTCCACTCACACTGAGGTCTCATTTACATCACTTTCCATCATAACTCCTCTATTCTACCTTTCAATCTTGTTCCTTCTAGTTTGTTAACAAACGAGGCCATTCACCATTGCCCAATAATCTAATATTCATCTCAACTATTTTTTCATCCATGAAAGTAAATGACTAAGTATATTGCCTGAAATTCTTATGACCAGGAAGATTTCTCTTCACTTTGTCTTTAGAACTACCCCCTTATGGAGCTGTGTGTGGAAATATTTCTGGCTTCCATTCAAATGCCAGGATGATTCATCTGTAAACTAGCCTCAGGATTTTTTTTTTCTTTATAGGGAACATCAACAAGACCATTGGTATGCTCTGAGGGAGGGGCAGCTGTGTAAGAGAGATGCAATTTGTCCATGTAAGCTGCCTCTTCAAGTAACAGGGAACTTATTTCTGACCTCTGGATCTGCCTTGGTTTGAGCCCAGAAATACCACTTTCATCATCTGTGTATCCTGTCTTACATTGGGGTGGAAGTGACAATATCTAGCTTATATTGACAGCTCTAGTTTGACTGCAGCTTGAGGTCCTGTAGCTCCTCAGCCTCCACGAGGCACAAGGAGCAAAGCGGGATCTTCTTTTCAGAAGATAAGTAGTTTTCTCCTTGAGGTTTGTACTTCAACCACTATCGAGACTTCTTAGAAACACTGTATAACATTCCTGTCTACCGTGGAAATCTGTAGTTTCAGAGAAATAGTCTACTAAAAGTAAAAATGATTAATATTTTTTATAGGGAGCAGGAAAGGGAAAATAGCCCTGGGAAAGATAGTGATTTGCTTCATTTCTCAGATAGATATGAACATCTTTACTGATGGGAATTGAAAAGCCACATTTTCTAGATCATGGTTTGTCAAACTATGGCCAATAGGCCAAAACCTGACTCATCATCTGTTTTTTCAAATAAAGTTTTATTGGTATACAGCCACATGCATTTATTTACATATTGCCTATGGCTAATTTTGTGCTGCAGTGTCAGAGTTGACACAGACCATGTGGCTTGCAAAGCCTAAAATATTCACTAAGTGGCCCTTTACAGAAAAAGACTATTGATTGCAGCTCTTGATGTAGCACGTGTCAAATGCCAGAGCAGTGTGGACCTGCACCATCATTTATAGCACATCAGCTGCAACTTTTCTGCTCTTCGTTTCAGTTAATAATAATGCATTATCACCCATGATTCATCTGTCTTTTTTGGCAACCATATTGATAGGATGGATGGGGATATTGTGGGAATCACTCATTAGTCTTACCACTTTTAGGACTTTGAGGGTGGCACTAACATGTTTAATTCCACTGATGATGCATTATTGTCTCTGATTGACCAGTGGATGTAGTTGTAGGGACTTTGACTTCACTCTTCTCCACTAGCCAGTGCGTTTTTGCTCGCTGTTAAATGTATCCATCTCAGTTACGTGCTCTGACTCCAGGGAAGCAAACACAGCATGAGTCCACAGACTCATATAAACCCTCCCCCGGTAGACAGGAGCCAGGGCTCTATTTCTCAGTGGCCTCCCTAACAGAAGGATAATGTTGACGTTTGCCTCAGCTAAGAGCCTCTGTCCAATAGCTCTCAACACACTAGGTAATTCTCTCCTTCGTTCTGTTACTCTGGTAAATAGCCAAGGATGGGATATATTCACTATATATACTTGTAAATTTAAAATTAATGCTTTCTGCCTTAGATTTCTATTATGAATATTATCTCTTACAGGGGTACACAATGATGTCGCCATTATAATTAAGTTGATTTTTCTAAATTTTTTGTGGTAGCCCTTAGTAAGACAAATATTTCCCCCACTGGCAATATTTTTTTCCATTTTATTTTTATAAATCTCACATATTTTCTAAAATCTAAATAAAGTACTGGTGTTTTTTGGAAGCCTTTGCTTTGGAAATGCCCTTTCTAACATCAACTATGTGACTGCCTTGAGTTGTTCTTCAACTGTTGAATTATTTAAGCCTTCATACCTCAGTCAAACAATGCACAAGCAACTAGGAGTCCCTTAATATGAACTAGTAATTTTATATATTCCTTTATTTAATCTTCATAAAATCACCATGAGATATGTGTGATTATTTTTATCTTTATCATATGGGAATAAACTTTCTCTCATAGATTAAATTACTTTCCCAATGTCACACAACTGATTAAATGTTACAGAGTATAAGTAATTCCCAGACTTCTGAATCTAATTATGGTGTGCTCTTTTTGTATAATGGGTACCATTTTTTCCCAATAGATTTTAAGTTACTAAAAAATGGGCTTGTATCTAGTATATTTTTATGATTCCCTGCAACTTTAGGAGAACCTTGCACACAATAGAAATGCAATATATATTTGCTGATTGATTAAATTAAACATACAGATCTTCTTAAAATATTCACATTTCTGACCAGCTCTTAACTAAATTCTGTGCATTTTTCAGAAGAAACATTTAAACTATGTTAGTAGCCCACACTCATATACTACATTTCAAATCTCTGTTCTACTGCTGCACTTGTTTTCTGTTGGGAACTTAATCATGTATCACCTTATTACCTGTTCCATATTTCATATGTCAAATATGTTATGACTTTGGTAGTCAATCATTATTTCCAGTTTCCAATTCAACATAGTTAATATCTGAGAACAATCAAAGGCATTGCTGTGAGATGAGAAATATATATATTTTACACACACATGTCTATATGTATATGTGTATATAGATGTGTATGTGTATCTATATACATACACACATTAGCTTCTCAGTTAGCTATCCATGTACAACTTTTGATTCCCCCAAAACTTTAATATTAAAAGCCTCTTTTAACCAGAAGTCTTACCAATAATGTACATAGTCAATTAACCTATATTTATATACTGTACTCTAGATAATAAAGTAATCTAGATAAAAGAAAATGTTACTAAGAAAATTATAAAGTAGATAAAATGTTTTTATTATATATTAAGTGAAAGTGAATCATCATAAAGGTCTTTATCTCCATCGTCTTCACCTTAAGTAGACAAAGGAGGATGGTAAAGAAGAGGTCTTGGTCTTTCTATCTCAAGGGTGGCAGAGTTGAAAGAGGTGGAAAAGGTCGAAGGTGAGGTAGGAGAGGCAGGTACATTTGGTGTAACTTTATGAAAATACATAGTAATCTTGGTTGACTCTTTTGCTTTCTCATTTCTCTAAAAACGTTTATAAACAATAGCAATCTTTCTCCCACTATTTGCTTTAGTTTCAGTAACTTTATCATAGATGGGTTGGTGTCATGAAAGACATCAAAAGCAGACTTGAATACTTATGGTCCTTCTGCCAGATATTCTAATGTCAATTTGTTTTCTGGCACTGCTGTTTCTATGTGTTCTTCCTCCTCATCTGGTGCTGGCTGGGAAACACTCATCTTCATCAAGTCATACATATTATTAATTCCTCTGTTATGATGCCTACTAGCTTTTTAATTTCTCCAAGATCAGTAACTTCAAACCCTTCACCCCTAACCCTTTCTGCCATATGCACAGTCCCTTCACCTCTCACCCTTTTTGCCATATGCACAATCTCTTCTATGGTTACCTTGACTGGCTCTGTTGTAAATCCTCTGATGTCAACTGCAACATCTGAACACAGTTTTCTCTAAGAATTAATTTTTTCAGGCTTGACAGCCTTCACAACTTCTATAAAAGTGATGGGATCTTCAATGGTGTATTCCTTCCACACTTTCCTTATATTCTTTTTATCGAGTTTCTCTTTTATAGCATTGACAATTCTTTCCACAGAATATCACATATAATTAGATTTAAAAGTTCCAGTAACCCACTTGTTTAGAGTCTGAATTCATGACATTGTATTTTTGACAAGCAGACCACTTTGATAGCTTTCACATAGAACTCATTGGGTTTCGGGTGACCACAGGCATTTTTTCAATATCAAAATAACTTTAAAAGACCATCTTTTATTGGCAAGGTAGTTCAGGGATAAAGCATCACTAGCACCAGTCTAGAAAAAGAGCTCTCATTGTCCACGCCATCTTCTTGTGAAACCAAAATATTAGCAGCTGATATTTATCTTTTCCCTTCAAGGATTGGGGGTTAGCAGCTTCATAGATGAGGGCCATAATGGTCATAAATCTGACTGCCTTTTCACAAAACAGTTGAGTTAGCCCATATCCCTTTTTGACTTAAGTCTCGGTGCTAACTTCTCTTTCTTACTAATGAATGTCATTTGTGGCATTTTCTCCCTAAAATAGGGCACATTTGGTCTGCATTAAAAACCTGTTTAGGTAGATATCATTTCTCCTTAACAATTTTTTTTTTCTTTTTTAATGGCACCTGAGAATTCATATGCTACCCCTTGGTCAACAGAAGCTGCTTTTGTCATCTTGACATTTTTAGAGTGAAACCTCTTTCTAATATTATCAAACCATCCCTTGCTGGCATTAAATTCTCCAGATTCAGATTCTTCACCTTCCCTTTGCTTTGTATCATATAGTGAACTTTGCTTTCTCTTGAATCATGTTATAGTCTATAGGTATGCCTGTCTTACAGCAATTCTGCACCCACATAAAAACTGCATCTTTAATACAAGATTAAAAGGTATTTTATTAAAAAGTGCAAAATTAACACCCAACCTGGTATAGCTGCAACAACAACTTCAAACCTTTCTTTTTCCTTTTATTACAATGGTTCTTAAGCTGGGCACATTTATCTTGAAATGGCAGACAATTGCAACTGCAGACCTCAGTCTATGGCACATATCAAGCAATTCAACTTTTTCTTATAATGTCATGACCTATTTCTGCTTCCTGGGAGCATGTCCAGCATCACTAGTGACACTGCATATGGGTTCCATGGTGTTATTCAAGGTTGATGGCATAGTGATAAACATGATGAAAAGTATGTGAGAGTCACAACAGATTACCTTTTACTGCTATATGCAATTTACTGGAGAGACAAGCTGTTCATGCAGAGGCAATTAGTATCACATGGCATTTTTTTTTTTTGAGATGGAATCTCGCTCTTTAGCCAGGATGGAGTGCAATGGTGCAGTCTCAGCCCACTGCAACCTCCGCCTCCCGGGTTCAAGCAATTGTCCTGCCTCATATCCTGAGTAGCTGCGAATACAGGTGCATGCCATTATGGCCAGGATGCTCTCGCTCTCTTGACCTTGTGATCCACCTGCCTTGGCCTTCCAGAGTTCTGGGATTACAGGCCTGAGCCTCCATGCCAGGCCCACATGGCATTTTAAGTGGTTAATTGCAACACTTGAGATCACTACAGGAGCAACAGGAAGTGACTACAAAATTATTACAGTGGTACAGTATGTACTAAAGTTAATTTTATGCAGTTATGGTTTAAAATGCATGTTTCTTTTTTTACATTTCTCTTCACTTTGAATGGTGCCATGTAAAGTCTGTGTTTTTGTAGGTTTTGATAAATTTTAACTTTCTTTTCTTTTCTTTCTTTTTTTTTTTTTTTTTTTTTTTTGAGATGCAGTTTCGCTCTTGTCACCAAGGCTGGAGTGACAAGAGAGAAAAAACCCAGCCTCCTGGGTTCAATTCTCTTGCCTCAGCCTTCTGAGTAGTTGAGATTACAGGCACCAGCCACCATGATTGGCTAATTTTCATACTTTTGCTAGAGACAGGATTTTATCATGTTGGCCAAGCTGGTCTTGAACTCCTGACCTCAGGTGATTCGCCCGCTTCGGCCTCCCAAAGTGCTGTGATTACAGGCTTGAGCCACCGTGCTTGGCCAATTTTAACTTTTAATAATAGATTGTGTATGTTTTATTATGGTAAATAATAAAATAAGCTAGTGTTTACATATATTTCATGTATTCATGACATACGTAAGTTAAATTAAGCAAAAATCCCTGAATTTTAACAAATTGTTGCCAATCTCCAAAATTTTTTTTTTCAGTATATTTATTTTTAAAAGTCTGCGTATAAGTGGATCCATGCATTTCGAACCCAGGTTGTTCAAGATTCAGCTGTGTGTGTATGTATGTTTATGACATTACAAGGGTGTATATATGCATACATATAAACATGTAAAATACCAGAAGGTACAGCTTAGTTTTAGTTTTGTAATTTGTTTTTGTCTGGTTTATCAAAGATTATATGGTTGTAGATATGTTGTGTTGCCTCCGATGCTTCTGTTCTGTTCCATTGGTCTATATCCCTGTTTTGGTACCAGTACCATGCTGTTTTGATTACTGTAGCCTTGTAGTATAGTTTGAAGTCTGGTAGTGTGATGCCTCCCGCTGTGTTCTTTTTGCTTAGAATTGACTTGGCTATGCAGGCTCTTTTTTGGTTCCATATGAAATTCATGGTAGTTTTTTCCAATTCTGTGAAGAAATTCGATGGTAGTTTGATGGGGATAGCATTGATTGTGTAAATTACTTTGGGCAGTATAGCCATTTTCACAATATTGATTCTTCCTAACCACGAACATGGAATGTTTCTCCATCTGTTTGTGTCCTCTCTTATTTCGTTGAGCAGTGGTTTGTAGTTTTCCTTAAAGAGGTCTCTTACATTCCTTGTGAGTTGTACTCCTAGGTATTTTATTTTCTTTGTAGCAATTGTGAATGGCAGTTCGTTCTTGATTTGTAAGGCTAATGTTTTTGGAAAACTGCTTAAATTAGTAATTCCACATGACTTTACATTATGTGGTTAAGTTTTTTTTTTTCCATGGGGCTAAACTCTCCAGAGGGAAAGGATGCAATTCCAGTCAAGACCTAATCATCTTCTGATATGGCTTCTTAATTAATTTCCTATAAATGGGACTGCTCTAATTCTGTGGTATTTTCCAAGTATATATTCTAAAGCAAAATGTGAACTGCGAATGACTAATCTGACCTATCTCAGGAGTAAATCCTAGCAACTTGCTCTGGACAGTGATTCATATCAGATATTTGCATCACTAATTTTTTATTTTAATTAATGTACTTTTTAAAATTTAGCTTTAGGTTTACAGAAAAATTAAACAGCGAATACAGATAATTCCCATTTACTTTTTTCATAACCCTTGCCTGTGTATTTTCCCAGTGTTAACATCTTGCATTGGTATTTGTACCTTTGTTACAGTTGATGAAACAATGTATTGTTGTTATAATTTGTTTTCTTGAGCATAAGAAAAAAATGTAGAAGTTTTCATTTTCCATTTCTGTTGCAATATAAAATATCAAAACAATTGAAATTAAATAATGTCCTCCTTGGCTGTAGTATTTCTCTCACCTACATCATCTTCAGGAATGACAGTCTGCTACTGATAAATTCCCCTTTGCATCTATATATAAATTATCACTGTTTTTGAAATTGAAAGAGGAGAGTAAAATCAGACAGAGGACTGACATATAACCTTCCACTAGGGAGAAGCTAATAGCACTATTTAAGAATTTTTCTTCTGAAAACAATTATACCACAAGACATGATTTATATAACCACAAATTAGATTAGAAACAAATATACTATAATAAAAAGAAAGGTGTTAAAATGGCTAAATAAGAGAAAATGAATTTATTTAGCCCAGGTTGTTTGGGGAGTTTTGTGTACAAATTTTAAAGATCCTATAAGCAGTTAAGCCTTCTACATAACATGTGTTATGTACCATAACACTGCTGTTCACATTTTCAAAACACACCCTGACTTCATTCTTACATGTTAAATCCTACTCATTGTATTTGCAGCATTTGGCACTGTAAACAAGTTTCTCCTTTTTGCTTTACTTTCTGAGGACCAGGCGCATACTCCACTATTTCTATGCATCATAATCTATTCACCTCTTTATGACACCTAAGTTTTTTGTTACATAGATCCTACCAGGTGGGAAGGTCACTAATGTTATGCAATTGCAATTTTATTTTAAAATATATTTCTACAATGTAAAAACATCTAATTACTTATTTTTTTATTTGAGTTTTCATTTTTTACATTTTTACTTGGATGGAATTTAGATCTCTATAAATGAAGTTAACAAAATGTTCTCAAAGGACTATTTATTTTAACATGTGAAAAGAAGCATATGCTGTTATATACTTCTAACTACAAATTCCTCCAGCTAAAAAGAAATAATTGAGGATGAAGTATAAGTAATAATTAAACTTACATAATAGGGTGATTAGTGTGCATAGCTCTTACTATGATGAGGTCAGACCTTTCAGAAAATGTAAGCAGTTTCTCAGCAATTGGGAAAAAAGTAGTATGTACAATTTTAAAAATATTTGTGAATATCCCAACCAGAAGAAATCAGAAACAAGAGATGTTACCTGGCCACTTAACGTTTCATGGATTTCAGGGGATTACGACACATAATTGTTGTGAACTCCATATTTGTGTTTCTCCAAAATTCATAAGGTGAAACCCTACCTTCTAATGGGATGGTATTAGGAGGTGGGAACCTTTGAGAGGTAATTAAGTTAGGATGAGGTCATGAGAGTACAGCCTCCATGATGGAATGCGTACTCTTACTAGAGGAGAAAGAGACTTGAGCTTGCTCCTTTTTTAAAAAAATATAAAAATAGAGCAGCTACCTACAAAAAGTCTAGAAAAAAGTTTTATATACTTCTAATATTCAGTCAATGAGTATAATGATATCTGCATTATAATATCCAGGGGCTATTAAAGACAAAATTTTAAATATTGTACAATCATCTTACAGAGAATTTTCATGTTAGTCTTTCAAGGGATTAGTTGTAACTACCATGGTAAAGATAGATTCAAAAAACATATATAGTGAATCTAGAATGAAAAAGGCAGTCAACAATGATTTACATCTGTCCAATAATAACTTGTGTCTTTACTCTCTTATTGTTTCAAAGCCTTATATCCATAATGAGTATCTAAAACCCAAAAGTAGTAACACATTTTCATCAGTTCTTTTAGTACTCTCTGTTCTGCATCCTTGTTATCCTCTTAGTAGGTTTAATTTACAGTGGTTTTCCATTTTCACCTTGGAATATTGCAATATTGAAACTTTTATGGCAGAAACAGAATTGCTTCTGAATGCACTGAGTAAGCAGAAAGAACAGAGAATGATACAAAATAGCCATTGGCAAAAGAAGTCAGAAACAAAACATCTACCTCCTGAATCTACCTCCTAAATTCTGAAGGTAAATATTGTTCCAACCTTTGTTATATACACAACCCAGTACACTGAGAATGCTTAGTGAGTTTTAGTAAAGGCAGCAATGTCATAAGTGCACTGTGACTTTTATGGCTAAAATAACTTGCTCTTAGATTAATAATAAATCTCCTTTGATTGAAGGAATATTGAATCTGTATTTTTTTCAGCAGCTTGTGCCTATTAGCATATTTGCAATGAAAGAGAACTGTGTGTTGTTTCCTTTGATATTGTAAAAGGTAATTAGATTATTTGCTAAGAAATTACTTTTCCAAATTAACTCTGTTCGTGGTTATTATTTTTCCCTTTGGCAGAACTTAACTCTTTTAATGCACTTCCGGTACCTTTGGCAGCTATATAAATATTCTGTTGTAGAATAAGTCACATACAAGTAAAACTTTAGAAATTGTAGGGACAGATCTATGAATTTCTGGAAATTGAAATTCTGGGAAAAATCCTCATCTTAAATTGTCCTCATTATTTATAGGGTGCTGCAGTTCTCCTGTGGTGTGAAAGGATGTAGATTTTTATTAGCTTTCTAAACTGAGAGTGAGATGCCATCTGCACAGGGGCATTGACAGGATATTATTGATTCTGTCTGTAATAAAGCCACGTCAGGGTAACTATTGTTTGCTGAGCCATCTTGCTCTTCCACTGCTGCCAGTTGTCTTCCTAGGGAATTGGGGTATAAAGTTGATTCTTATTAAGATTTCAAATTAGCATAGACTTGCTTTTTTCATTTCTTAAAATAAACTGCCTCTCCGTCTTCCACACCAAACCTTCTTGACCTGACTATCTTTTGCCCTTCTTTTTCTACCAAACATGCGGAATCCTTTTAAGAGGAATCACTGTCACAACTATGAAAGAGAACGAAGTCCCTTTATGTTCATAAAAACATGTACTATTCCTTGGGGTAGACTAGTGAGTGAAACTGCACCCAGGGCCTGCACAACCCATGCCTATCCTAACTGTGAGATGTCGGTGGAAGCCGTCTGCGTTTTTCCTGAGCAGCTGATGTCGCAAAAGTGTCCAGATGCTTCTAGGATGGTAAGTTTAAACTTAGCTTCAGGAGTACACGCACTGAAAATTGATGTTAGCAGGGTCTCTTCTTCAAATGTGGCATCAGTCTTAACACTTGGCATTCTTAGTGTCTTCTGTGGATTAGCAACTGGGTTTCCAGGTAGACATGCCTTAAAAAATATGGGTATCTTCATGCACACATTTTCTTCCTGTGCTTATTTCACTCTCTAACCCTTTAGCCTAATTCAAAGTATATTCTGCTAGCTTATAAAAGATTTTGTGGATTTGGATGGAAGTAAATATAAAGCTTAGTGTTATTTACCTTCTCACTTTGATCCTTTTTTTTTTTTTTTTTTTTTTTGACTGCCATGCAAAGGTGTGGGTGACATTTAAAGTACAGTTAACTGATTTGGAAGAATCTTTTTAAAAATAATTCTAGAAGCTTTTAAAAGTCTGAGTGGGCTTTGCATAGCAGGTGGTGAATGACAGCTGTTTGGGCAGAATACAAATGAGAATATGAGATACCTCCACATTATAGAAGTTTCAGAAACCAAATATGTTGGGTCTGATATATAACAATGCATGTAAAATTATATTCGCTTTTTTCCTTTCTTTTTTTAAAGTTCTGGTTATTTTTTATTTAGTTTTAATTTAATATAAAAATAAAAATGGTTTAAATAAAATTAACTGTTTGAATTGAAAACTGGTAAGACTTTTCACCAAGAATAGAATTGTAGCTTTAACTGTTTCAAATTTTGTACTTCTCATTTTTTTGTTGGTGTTGTTTGTTTTTTTGTTTTTTGTTTTTTTTGTAAGAAAACAAGTGGAAATCATTGTAATTAGAAAACCTGACTTTAATGTTTGGATCTGACTTCTGATCTCATTTCAACTACTGTCATTTTAAAGGAGTTAACAGATGTGAATATTTAAAACTGTTTTTAGTATAAAGTCTTAAAATCAATTTCTTCTTTTCAGCTGACATTTGCTCATTCATTGAAATTTTTTTCTCTAATTTCTCAATATACATGAGACCCCTTGTATCCAACACGGTGTCTCATGTAAATTGTGTTGAAATTTTCAATGAGCCTCTCATCCTTGGAGAGTGATAGGATGTGATATGTTTGACTCTGAGTCTCCACCCAAATAGTATGCCAATTGTAATTCCCGAGTTTGGAGAGGAAACTGGTGGGAGGTGATTGAATCATGGGGGCAGATTTCCCCTTTGCTGTTCTCATGATAATGAGTTCTCATGAGATCTGGTTGCTTAAAACTGTAGCATGTACGCCTTCACTCTCCCTCTCCTGCTCTGACGTGCGACGTCGTACTCGCCCTCCCTCTCCGGCTCTGACGTGCGACGTCGTGCTTGCTTCCCCTTTGCCTTCTGCCATGACTGTACGTTTCCCGAGGCTTCCCTGAGCCATGCTATCTATAAAGCCTATGGAAACATAAGCCCATTAAACCTCTTTAAAAAAATTACCAATATCATGTAGTTCTGTATAGCAAGGTGAGAACAGATTAATACGGTATGTAACGTAGAAAACTATAAATATATGTAGAGGATGACTGCATCATAATGTGTTCAGTATGTTTTTAGAATTTGGAGCATTTCTAATTTCCTGTAGTTGAAGTGTGGAATGGGGAAGATACTTGTATCCTATTTTGAGGAATGGCTAACACTTCTACAGAAGAAGAGTTGGAAATCTTCAAGGAATGGTTTGAGCCAAAATTTGGACAGTGGTTAGTATTGAGAATGTGAAGAGCACTAAAAGATACTTAGCAACAGGGAGTGTTTAACAAAAAGTGGTTGATATGGTTTGGCTGTGTCCCCACCCAAATCTTAACTTGAATTATAGTTCCCATAATCTTTATATGTCGTGGGAGGGACCCGGTGGGAGGTAATCATGGGAGCAGTTACCTCCCATGTTGTTCTCGAAATAGTGAGTGAACTCTCACAAGAGCTGATGGTTGTTTTTTTTTGTTTTTGTTCATTTTTGTTATGTTTTTTGGGGAACTGTCTCCCTTACTCAGTTGCCCAGGCTGGAGTGCAGTGACACAATCTTGGCTCACTGCAACCTCCACCTCCCGGGTTCAAGTGATTCTTTTGCCTCAGACTCCCAAGTGTCTGGGACTACAAGTACCTGCCACCACACCCAGCTAATTTTTGTATTTTTATTAGAGATGGGGTTTCACCATGTTGGCCAGACTAATCTCGAACTCCTGACCTCAAGTATTCTGCCCACCTTGGCCTCCCAAAGTGTGGGATTACAGGCATGAGCCACCGTGCCTGGCCAGTTTCTCACAGTTTTATAAAGGGCTTCTCCCACTTTGCTCAGCATTTTTCTCTCCTGCTGCCTTGGGAAGAAGGATGTGTTTGCTTCTCCTTCTGCCTGAATTGTAAGTTTCCTGAGTCCATCCCAGCGAAGTAGAACTGTGAGTCAGTTAAACCTCTTTCCTTTATAAATTACCCAGTCTTGTGTATTTCTTCGTAGCTGCATGAGAATGCACTAACAGAGTAAATAGGTATGGCAGAGCAGGACACTGCTGTAAAGTTACCCCAAAATGTGGAAGTGACTTTGGAGCTAGGTAACAATCACAGGTTGGATTAGTTTGGAGGAAAGACAGGAAAATGTAGGAACGTTTGGAAGAATCTAGAGACTTGGGGGGGCCAGAAGACTGAAAGATGTGGGGAAGGTTGAAACTTCCTAGAAACCTGTTGAATGACTTTGATCAAAATGCTGATAGTGATGTGGAAAATGAAGTACAGGCAGATTTGGTCTCAGATAGAGATGAGGAACTTGTTGGGAACTGGAGTAAAGGTAACATTTGCTATGCAAATGTTAAGATAATTTAAGATACCCGATGGAAGAAATGTTTAAGCAGCAAAGCATTCAAGAGGAAGCAGAACATAAAAGTTTAGAAAATTTGTAGCCTGATGGATGTGATAGAAAATAAAATCCCATTTTCTGGGGGGTAATTCAAGTCCGCTGCAGAAAGTTGCATAAATAATTCGGAACTGAATGTTAATCACCAAGAAAAAATATTCAGGGCATGTCAGAGACCTTCATGGTAGCCCTTCCCATCACAGGTCCAGAGGCCTAGGAGGGAAAAATGGTTTCCCAGGATCCCCCTATTCTGCAGTCTCAGAATGTGGTACTCTGCCTCCCAGATGCTTCAGATCCAGCTGTGGCTATAAGGGGCTAAAGTACATGTCAGTCCATTGCTTCTGAGGATACAAGCCCCAAGCCTTGGTGGCTTGCACATAGTGTTGAGGTTACAGGTTCACAGGAGTCAAGAATTGAGGCTTGGAAACTTTTGCCTAAATTTCAGAGAATGTATGGAAACACCTAGATGTCCAGGTAGAAGTTTGTTGCATAGGTGGAGCCTGCATGGAGAAACTCTGCTAAGGCAGAGTGGAAATGAACTGCCCTAGCAGAGCCCCCACACAGAGTCCCCACTGGAGCACTCCCTAGAGGAGCTGTGAGAAGAGGGTCACCATCCTCCAGACCACAGAATGGTATATCCACCAACAGGTTGCACCATGTGTCTGAAACAACCATATACATTCAACATCAGGCTTTGAAAACAACCAGGAGGGGTTCTGTAGCTTGCAGAACCACAGAGAGAGAGCTGCCCAAGGCTGTGGGGGCCCACCTCTTGCATCAGTGTGAACTGGCTATGAGACATGTAGTCAAAAGAGATCACTTTGCAACTTTAAGGTTTACTGACTGTCCTGTTGGATTTTGGACTTGCATAGGGCCTGTGGCTCCCTTGTTTTGGCCAATTTCTCCAATTTGGAACAGACATGTTTACCCAAAGCCTGTACCCCCATTGTATCTAGGAAGTAACTAACTTGCTTTTGGTTTTACAGGCTTAGAGGTGGAAGGCACTTGCCTTGTCTCAGATGAGACTTTGGACATAGACTTCCGGGTTAATGCTGGAATGAGCTAAGATTCTGGGGGACTGCTGGAAAGGCATGATGGGTGTTTTGTGTTTTGAAATGTGATGACATGAGATTTGGGAAGGGTCGGGCAGAATGATATGGTTTGCCTGTGTCACCACCCAAATCTCAGCTTGAATTATAGTTCCCATAATCCCTACAGTTCATGTGAGGGACCCAGTGGGAGGTAATTGAATCGTGAATGTAGTTATCCCCTTGCTGTTCTTGTGATAGTGAGTGACTTCTTATTAGAGCTGATGGTTGACAAGCAGCTTGTACCCCTTTGTTTGGCACTTTCTCCTCCTGCCTTGTGAAGAAGTTTGTGTTCACTTCCCTTTCTGGCAAGACTGGAAATTTTCTGAGGCCTCCAAGACATGCGGAAGTGTGGGTCAATTAAATCTTTTACCTTTATTAATTACCCAGTCTTGGGTATTTTTTCATTATAGTATGAGAACGGATGAATACAATAGGACTGATATAAGAGCTAGGAAAATAGGGGAGTTCCACCAGTACGTGGCAAAGACAAAAATCAAGAGATGAGAGGTAGTCAAGACAATTAAAAATGATTATAATAAAATATAAAAGCTTCCTTTTACTAAGTACTTTGTGTCTTCAACAGGGCTGATATCAAATATATATTAATTGGATAAATGTATTATTTTTTTACTCCCCAAAACAATTACATGTGGTAGAAATAATTATTTTCATTTTATATAAAAAACTGATGAGTGAAAAACAATTAGCAACTTGAGAAAATTGTAAATTTAAAACAACTGTTAAGTTTTAGAACTGAGATTAAAAGTCATCTCACTAGACTCCAGTTTTTATGCTTATAACCAACATACAATCCTGTGTGCTCCAGGAAGGGAATTCAAATACAGGTACTGTAACACTTACTTATAGGCTCTTAGATGTACTTGTTACTAAATAACTAGAGTCCAAAGCAGAGAAATGATTTAAGGAAAATGTTCCAAATTCAGTGTCAGATCTACCACAAGAGTGACTTACTGCAGAGTTGCAAATTCACTGATCTGAGGTTGCCATTCCACCTGTTAGCCATAACTGAACTCTGGGGTAGAGACAATAAGCTAGATAGGCAATTGGAACAGCCACCATTGTTACAAAAAAAGTTCACACTGTGTTCATTATATGTGTTAATACACATAGAAATAAAAGCTTGAGTCATTATTCTCTAGTGGATTCTTCTTATCTGGTCTGTTCAATCTACTTTTAACTGATCTGTTAGAATCCACCTAGTTTAGGTGTAAATCTATTATTTCATCCTGACTCATGGCTTTCAAAACACAACAAAAAGATAAAGCAAGATAAACAGAATGCATGTTTTGAATAAAAACGAGATAGTCTATTTAAACAGTTAAATAAACACATATGTATAAACCATATGTAATTATTGTGCAAATGAGATATTATCCATAAACCTATGTATAAAATCTCAATATATACATCCCAAGCCACCCTCCTCCCCATCTGAATGTGGGTCATTTTAACTCAATTGCCAGTAGTTCAATACAACATGTTCATAATTCTCTTATTCAAATATATTAATGTTAAATGGAAGCATGTGTATTTTGTTTTAAATAAGCTACCTAATGAAATACATGATTGGGAAAATCTTCTTAGTTCTAGACATTTGAAATCAGCTGCTAGAATCCAAACCAACATATCTGATTCTGATCCCTCACCTTCACCAATAAAACAGCAACATCAACAACAACCACAACAGTATTTCAGCAAATGTTTGGATTTCTGTATAAATATATTCTGTGTCCTCACTCACGTGACTGATACTCATTTTTCATCAGTATGCATTTTAGGCTCTATGGTAAGCTTATATATATTATATGATTTAATTGTCATCCATTTAAAAATTATAAATGTGAAATCCCAGTATCCTTTGAAGCTACATCTGGCCCTATAACACAGTTTTGGCCAATGTGGTCAGGCAGAAGTCTTTTGGGAGGAGTCTGTCCAGAAAAGAGGGCAATGCTTCACTATCCAGACACCTTTTGCACTTTTTCATCAATTCTCCCCTCTGTTGGGAAAGCAGACAGCATGCCTATTTTTTTTTAATGAGGTAAAGTATGTTAATTTCCACCAATAAATTCGCCAGACGTTTAAAAAGCGATAGAGGTGAATAGCATAGTAGCAACAGACTGGCCTTCAGATCTCAGACTGAGCTGTCTGCCTTGACTCATTAGTCTAATAAATGCACAGAGAAGGTGCACGTACAACACATAGTACTTGTCACTGTTTAACACCATGATCACGTGGAAACATTTGAAAGGAAACAGGTGCAAAGCCATCATCTGAACCACTAAATCCGATGGTTGGGCTAAGGCTAAAGTCTTGACAGGGAGGTTCTAAAGTGCTGAAATGCAGAACATTCAGGCTGGCTGCTTCACCCAGACCAAAGAGAAACTCAAGTAGGGTTGGGAGGGCAGGGGGCCCAGAAGTGACTCAGCAATAACTTGCCCTTATGTTCATTTCCAGAGACCAAGATTTAAGAATCTCAAGTAATTAACTACTGTAGCTAGGTTTACAGTATAGTATCAGAGTTTACAATATAGTAACAGAGTCTCAGGGATGGAAGGAGTTCATCATACAAGATCCCAGGAATACACGTAATAGTTTTTTGTAAAGGCAGTACAAAAAAGAGAGATTGGTGACACATCTCTCTTGGAAAGATATGTGTACCACAAAACAAAACAACAACAACAACAAAACCAGGATCCAACCACTTGTATCTAATGCAACATATTTCAATCATGAGAACAAAAGCACACAGGGAGAAAAATAAATAAAAAAATCTAATACATCTAAACCACAGATGTCATATGATGCCACCGGAGGAGCCCTGGCCTGCTAATTATGTGAAGCTGTAAAAGTGAGGTTGTAAATGTGTAAAGTCATTGTTAATTTTTGGTTAATAAAATTGCCACACAGACAAGAAGTTAAGGGCTAGGATAAAACATGGACATTAGAGACTACAAAGCCAGTAGTTTTTTCTTTTTTGCCAAAACTGTCTGGGTTCGTATCCTTAAGGAACACGTGAATTCCATGGAAAGACAGGTGAATTGAACAGCTACAGTAATAGTAGCTAGGATATCACTACTATAATAATTATAAGCATAGCTTCATTAACACTGTATTTCATGTCATTCTTCTTGACAGCCTCCTGGATTTTGGAGAGCTAACCTCAGCAGAATTAACTGGCCCTTCCACCACCTTTCCCTCCCTCTCACTCATCCTCATAGAATGTGTCTCCTACGATGTGGGAGACAATTTTTTTTGCAAAGTGGGAAAATTTTTGTCTTGTCTTGTTTTGTTTTGTTTTTGTTTTTGTTTTTGTTTTTGTTTTTATTTTTGTTTTGAGACGGAGTTTCACTCTTGTTACCCAGGCTGGAGTGCAATGGCCTGATTTCGGCTAAACACAACCTCCGCCTCCTAGGTTCAGGCAATTCTCCTGCCTCAGCCTCCTGAGTAGCTGGGATTACAGGCACGTGCCACCATGCCCAGCTAATTTTTTATGTCTTTAGTAGAGACGGGGTTTCGCCACGTTGACCAAGATGGTCTCGATATCTTGACCTCGTGACCCACCCGCCTTGGCCTCCAAAAGTGCTGGGATTACAGGCTTGAGCCACCGTGCCCGGCCTTGTTTTGTTTTTTTAAAGTAACTGGAGAAAACATTGACTATCACATGAGAGATATTTTCTTTCTAAATTAATGTTTGTTTATAGTTGTTCTCAGAGGTCATAGAATTATTGAAAGTGTTAATAATTTTAATGTGTATTAAAGAGTTGTTCAGAAGTTTAAGTATTTAGTGTCACAAAAACTGCTTATAAAACAGCTTTAACTCTGCATCAGTCTGCAAATCACAGTAGCAGTAGATGTTTCTGGAAATGTCAATGCTTTCTGGTTTCGAATCACTCCAGAATGCCAATGGTAGCTCCTCACTGACATTTTGCTATTCTGCTTTGAGCTAAAGACAGATGGCTGTGTATTCGTGTGATATGAAAAGCCATGTTCTTTCTACAATCAAGTCATAGTAAGGTTTCACTGAACTTTTTGAAGAGGTGTTTCACTATTCTTGTTTGCATCTTTTCCGTTCCGAGTTTTTGCTTTTTCAGGTTTGACGTACGTCAGAAAGCAGTTAGAAATAAGAATTCCAATATAAACATTAGCTCTTTTGGAGGCCTATCGGAATTAGTGGTAAAGCAATAATAATGATTAGGTTAAACTATACTCCAGTTTGTCCTCTGTCGGGGAATTCTAAATTGGAATATTAAAGTTTGTATTTTAATGTACTATACACATTACTTGAAATTATAAACCTATAATTAACTATAAGTCTTGACACCTATTGAAATTAAGGTCAAAACAATGCTTATAAATTATGTCATTACTATTCATTTTTAAGCACGAATCATTGCCTAGCATGTTTCAAAAGATGGAGGAAGCTACGTGATCCGGTAAAGTAACTAAAAGTTGGCAGTTTTTAAATAAATAGGACACCGTGGCAATGTATTTGGAGAGGAGTGATTCTGTAAGTATGATCATTAAAGTGGCTTTGTTAATAGCAATCCTCTTTTGCATTTGCGAAGTGTGCTTCCTTCGAGAGGCTTAGAGTGCTTTTTTAATATCTTTGTACTGCTTCACAGTAACTGTGAAAAATGAAATAAATCTCCTCTCTAAAAATGTCATTGCAAAAAGGATTTTCTCTATGGGAATAAATGACCTAACATTGAATAAATAACCAAAAAAAAAAAAATCTATTGCTACCTTTATCTATCTCAAAGTGTGTAGTCAGATCAATGGTCCCATTGAACTTTGCATTAGTCTGAAATCATTTGATATATTTGATCAATTTGGGGTGTAACATTTTAAAAAGGAGTTGTCGATTATGTTTAATTTATTAGTTTGTGTGTCCTCAGTACTTCTTATATATGCATAAGAGTTGTTTAATACCTGAATTAAAATCAGGTGATGGCTATATAGATGCTGTAAAAGATGTAAGGCTTGAAGGTTTAAAGAACTATATTAGTTTTCTCTTTATTGTTGTGTGACAAATTACTACAGACTTAGAGGTGGGCCAGGATTCCAGGCAGGGCTCAATTTTGTTCTCTGCTCAGGGTCTTACCAGGATGAAATCAGGTTATTGGCTGGGGCTGTATAACTATGGGAGTCAACATCTCATCATAGTTTGCTACGTAATATGACCTAAGCAAGCATTTGACTACCCACATATGCACATGTTAAATCCACAATCAAAGATAATATGGTTGTAAGTCCTATGAACAGGGAGTGAGAATCCTGAGAAACTTGGAGGCCATCTTGGAATTCTGCCTACCGTAAGGACACTCACAAGTGCACACACACACACGACGGCAGCATCAAGGGAGAACCTTATTTGAATTTTTTTTCTGTTTTTTTTCACTGTTACCTCCTATTAGGAATACAGATAAGGAAGAGGATTAAACATTCTCCGCTAGTTGCAGTTCCGTTATCTGAAAATTGACTTGTTTGATGAAATAACAGCTAAGATGTAATGGATGCTTATTATGTGCCAGAAGCTCTTAAATTTTAGCTACATTAGTTCATTTAATGCTACAAAAACTGTGTAGGAAAGGTAACATTTTTGTAACCTTTTTCATAGTTGAAAAAAGTGAGGCACAAAAATATTCAGTTTTTTATCAGGTTCAGAATGCTGGTGAGTGGCAATGATAGGATAATATGCCAAATATTTATTATATGCTCAATAAATGTAGTTCGTAATTCAGTTGATTATTATTTAGGATCATTAGGAAAGGAAATAGTATAGGATAACCTAAAGGACACATCCATTTTGCTAACTAGCACTGCTGGTCTTTTATATTAGAACTAGTTGAGGACTGTGGTCATCCTCATCCCAGAGAAGTACAAAACCAAATTTGAAAGAACTTCTAATTCAAAATCACTTCTGTTTAGCAGTGCCCATGACCTCTGTTTAGAAATCGCAGCACTACCCAGCCACCTTCTCAGGGTATTGAGTGAGGTAATGCAGGGAAAAAAGACAAAATCTTATCATGATCATAAAAATTACAACAGAATGGCCAACCACAACCAGGTAGAATCTTCACTGCATTTCAGGAGAAGATTGATGGTGAAACTTTGATTTAGTGGTATAACCTGACTTCGACCTCATGGAAAAAACTAACAAAAATAATGTGAGATGTGTTGTTTCTCTCAAAGCTTGATTTTGGCTTTTCCAAAATAAACAGCCAAAGTACTGTTTTTTTCCTTGACTTCAGCCCTCTGTCCTCTGCCCTCAAATACTGATTGTATCAACATATTATGTTCATCTAAGCAGAGACAAGAAAGCCCAACAAACAGCTAGGATTTGGAATTAGAATCAGGGTTGCTGTAGGAGGTGAAGGTGGCTGTGGAAGGAGAAAAGAGGCTGCAGCAGGCAGAGGTGTAAGAAATTTAATGCCCAAGACCCGGTACTACAGGAGGAAGCCTGAGAGCAGAGTATCACTTGCAATATGGTTTTTCATACATTGCAACAATTCAGATCAACAGAGAAACATGACTCATCATAAAATTTTAAGACACTCTTTTACATGCTCAATATGGTTTCAGAAAATATGATTTTCTTTGTCCAGAAATGTAGAGAATTGCTACTTATTTTGATTTCAGGAGAGTAGGTTAGGTATCAGTTGAGACTGTAATTCTATGACACTTTCACTGAAATAATTTTATTTTAAGATAAAGAGGCCATGGATCAGCAGATGTCTGCCATGCTATTGTGAATAAGAATGAAATTTCAATCTTGTTCAAATAGATAAGCATGGGACATAGTCAATAGAGAAATGTGTACTAGTTGCCAGAGTTAAAAAATATTAGTTATGCCACCATTGATGAGATGCAAAGAGGTAGCATAATTATAAAGTCAACTTGGAATTACTGGTTTAGTAGAATGGCTGTAACTGTGTTTGCAGTTGAAAAGTTGCACTGATAAATTTTCTGAAGCCAGTGAACATATTAATTGTGTTGAGGTAATACAAAGGATTGTTTGTTCGTAGAGTTTGTTGTTATTCCACAGAACTATCTCTTCATGTCTCTCAGGATGAGAGCATATTAGTTGACATCATCAAAGAAAAAGTTTGTTGTAATCATTGACTCATTCCTTATAATAATTGCTTTTATAGCCCTGAGGTTGGCTTTAAAAGCTTGAATTATGAATATTTCATATTACATTATTTTCATATTCCATGTGCATAGCTCATGCAAATTAACTTTCTTATAGCTTCACACTGACCTTTACTTCATTGAAGGAAATTAAATTGTAAAATGAATCTGCTTAGGAAAATCTTTTTTAGGAAATATCCCTTCCTCTATTTTGTTAAGGTTTAAGAGAACCCTTTAGCATTCCAAGTTATTGATCTTATTACATAATATAATGAAATAAAAATCTAGATAACTAATAAAAATTAATTTGAAATACTAATGTTTAAAATGTTGGAATTCAGCAGAAATGAAGTGTAGCTGTTAAAATTAGCTCTGAATATTTTCAGGATATGAGGGTAACTTTCACATTGTATAGTGGCTTATTTGGTATTTTCCACACTGTTTGAAATTGATAAAATATATATTTAGACATAGATATTCAATAAATATCTAAAAATCTTTCATTTGTATGTTTGATAATATATTTACTATGAAAAAATTGAAATATACCTTAAACACCTAGAAATAAAGCAAATACATTTTTTACATGTAGTTATACACAATAAACTATTTTTTAAATCTGAGGATGGTTTTGAAGAACTTTTTACATGATTTCTGAGAGAAGAAAGACTGAATATTGTGTATTTTCTGTTCATAAAATCTCAACCACCTACTAAAATTCACAAATGTAACCTTACAATGGCTGATGACACCGAAAAAGAAGAAAAAAGTATTTGGGCTTCCTGTGCATCATTTGTTTTAAATTCACATTGCATTTTATTTTCAAAACTCTGAAGTCATATTACATGGATATTACCTCCTTTATCTAAACATTATGATTCAATTTTCATATTAAAGTGTTTTTCAATGTAACATCATGCATGGAATCAGAAATAGAGCTTTGGTGTTTATTCTTACACCAACGAATGGTTTTGTTTATAAGACAGATTTAAAAAGAATATATTTATAAAGAGAGAGTTTATGGATTTTAGAATAATCTCAATAAACAATTACTTTAGGAAGATGAGGTCTGAGAGATAAAATAACCAAATCCAGAAAATCACAAGTATGAACACAGACTTGTTCACTGAATCCAAAGTAAAATGAAGACTAACTAGTTCTTTCAGAAATTTTAGTTTTGAAAGAAGTAAAAGAATAATAACATCTGTGATAGTAAAACTGTTAAGCCTGTTAACTTGAGGAGCTGTCAAATAAAAAATATAAACAGATCTAATAATGGCTTAACAAGTCTATGATGTCAGTTATGTAAAATGTATTGACACGTACAAAATTCTTTCTTATTTGAACATGTTTTTCTTAGGGATTATGACTTACATTCAAATACTGTACCAATGCTCTTGTTCTCCCAGAACCTCCCATCCCTACTCCACCCCCACTTCAGTGTTTCTGACAAAGCTTAAATTTTCTTCTCTATAGTTAGTTTTTTTTGCTGTATTTTTATAATTCTTTATTTTGTGTAGCACAATTTGAAGTTTAAAAAAGAATGCTTATAAAAACCTGTAAATGCCTGATCATGATTTTAAATTTGACCCTTTTCTGTGCTGGATGATGTCAAGTTTGATCTAAATTGGTACTTACCATTTGAGGAAAGTTGACCAAACAAACCATTCTATATCTTTGCCAAAGAGTCAGCCATATAATACGGAAGGAAAAAACCTCTGTCCTCAAACTTACTAATATAGTTTAAATGTTCGCCTTTTATACTGTTGATATTTTAACCAGTATTAGTAATTCTAGTATTTATGCTACAGATGAATTAGAATCTTGGAAGCAAGGAAATACTAGGTACTTATTTCAGTATATGTAGCATATGTAAAACATTAAAGAGAAGCAATGGGGCATTTTATAAAACAAAAGGTTAGATTAGCAGTGGATATAGTCATAAAATCATTTAAACTAATATCTAAAAGTAAAGGTAGCTTATAGTTATAAATGAACGTAACATCCAAATGAATATATGTCTTTGGCTTTTAAAGCCAAAGACAGAAATAACTTTGTGTTTTGTAATTGTGTATTTATTCAATTAAATGTGTAATTTTAACGTAAAACATATTAAGTACCTATCTGAAATTATATGCACAGGATTTATGTATACACATATGACTAAAATTTTAATACTTTTATATGTTATGCATTATATCTTACATTCAAATACTATGCTAATAAATATAATTAATTTACTTCATTTCTTTCATGAAATAAAATTCTCCCAATGGTCACTCTCCCAACAAGTAATGTTCACTTAAATAGTAGTGCCTTTAGCATTTTATAAATAAAGTTTAAAACAATTGATTTTAATATAGCTTGCATTTCTTTCAACAATTGTGTGTATGTATATTTACGAACACATACATATACATATATGTATATATATGTATACGTATAACTAGCAAAACATTAGCATAACATTAGCAAAACATTAGCATAACATTAGCAAACATTAGCAAGCATAACATTAGCAAAAATAAATTTCAAGGAAATAACATAGTTTCATACTGAATTTTGATGAATGTTTAATTTCCATTTAAGTAAATGAGATAACTCTTGTGGCTGGATTGTGAAAATACCTAACGTTATAAGAGAATCTTGCTATTTTGTAGGTACAAGTGAATTCATGGTTGATGAGAGGAATATGTAAATGATACTGGTTGATATCTGAGTGACATTTTTACTCAAATTCTTTATTAGTGTTTTAAAATTAGTCTGAAATGACTTCCTTCTTCTGCTCTACAAAATGTGAAGGTTTGTTGGGACATGAGCTCTAATTCCTTCCAGCACTAGTGTTTAATGATGAAATAAAATTTTTAAAATCTGCGTAGCACATAGCATCTAATTCAGGCTCCCAGTAATGAAGTAGATTTCCCTTATCAGAACAGTGTCATGCTTTTAATAGACAATTTCAAATATTGCAAATCTTTTATTATTCAAAAACATACCACAATGTGCATTATTTGTAATAAAACACTGCATTTTGGAGCTAAATAGTTCTAAATAGTTCTATTACATAATATTATATGCAAAGTTCTATTTATATAAATATATGTAGTGTTTAGATAGTATATCAATATTGTCTGTTTTTAAACTCAGTTTTTTTCTCATTCTTTATCTTCACATGTTTTATAATCCAATTTTTTAATATACTCTAGGATTTACCTCAAACATATAATCACTTGTCAATTTTGAGATTTGGCTATATTTTATTCTTAACTTCATTCTAATTCTAGTTCATATTGATACCATACAATACATTTTTATAATTAAGATATTTTTTCAAGCATTAATATTGTCTTTAAAACTTGATTTTTATAATTAATATAATTCTATGAAAATTGACATTCATATTCATAATCCATTATTTCAATGACAGAAATTTGTAGTAGATTTTTAAAAGATTAGAAGAGAATATAAATGTTAAAATGTTTATTTCTGGAATGAAAGATTAGAGGTCTTTTTTATTCAAATTAATCTCCTCACATATTGTTTTTATTAATCTTTAAGTGATATGTAGAATTAATCATGTTAACTCTTCAATAGGTACACCTTTATAAAAACCATAGTATGATATTAAGGTAATATTCTTTTTTCCAGAATATTGACTTTGTTTTTATTGCCAATATATATGCCCTTGAAATTAAAGGGTTCCCCCATGTGACCTTTTTTGTTATGTTAAAGATCATTTAGACATATGTCAATCATTTGTTGAAAAATTAGCTTTGATATGTTATAATATACTATAACAATTATTTAACAATCTCTAGAGATGTGTTTGCTGACTCAGCCATTCAAGGAAATGGGACTTTCTATCTAAAATACTTTTAAGTTTCTAAAGGCCTCAGAAATTCTGTACGAAAAAATGAGAAAAATAATCATGAAATGCTCTGTCATTTTCCTCAGAAAGATAACGGCAGTTGCTGGAGTAAACTCCATCAATAATTTGCAATATTCAGTGATCAAAATAATGCTTATTTTTGCATGACTTTTAAAAGCACTACAACTACTATTTTATTGACTTCTCTCCAATTACTATTATCAGTTATTTATAATCCCAGTTTTCTACTAAGTCTTCTGAGTGATATAAATGTCATCTTCTTACATCACTCCAAACACTTCCCTCAAGACTTTCTTCATGAGGAAGAAATACTGATATTCCACATCAGAGAAAATGCACTCTACTCAATAGACTAAAAAGTGCTTATAATAATTATATATTCCTTTTTAAATATCAAACTCTCTCTGTGTATGTGTGTGCTCCTGCTATTTGTCAAAATAGCTACCTGAAGAAAAGATAAAACAGACACACACACACACACACACACACACACACACACACACATACACACACACACAAAGAAAAAAAAAAAGAAGAAAATACATGATGAGTTGGTTACTAAAGAAAATATATTTAATGGGACCAAACTGCAAGATTGGTGTTCCCTTCATGATCATGTGAACATTTTAGACAATGTGTTTATTATATTTTCCAATAGAAGTGCTTAAGAATAACACAAATAAAAGAATTTTATGAGTTGGATCATGATTTTCCAATGAATTTATTTAGTTGTCTCACTTATTATACATCTAAGATCTTTTGGTTGATATTCATTTATCAGTATCTCTTAATATTCTTTCATAATTCTACCAAAAATTTACTCCCAAAGCCTCTATGTTAAATAATTTTCTATTAATATAACTTGAATATATTTCTGAGAGCTCACATTCTAAAGTAAGTAATAGCTGTTTATGAGATCAGTTCAGATTTTTAGAGATTGAGATTTTAAATCAGATTTAATTGTGAATGAAACAACTGAATACCAAATCTCATATTATAAAATGTACTCACACATATTGTGAAAACACTGCGACATGACCGCTGTTTAGCTACATTGCATAAAATTGACTTGCCATTTTTTTAGACATAAGGAAGTCAAGACATATTTTATGTGAATGTTTCACATGTCGTAGTGAAATGACTGATTTATGTGCTTGTCTACATAGGAACACCATTCATTGTAATATTACAGTGATAGACTTTACATTATTTTATTTGTCTTTGTATCTCTCCTCTTCCATGTGGTGACTGGAACAGAGGTGAAGTAGGGCAAACATTTGTTGAACTATAGGACTCTATGATTAAATAAGAATAAATGAAGTATAAGATATTTCAAACTATGGCTTATTAAATAAATTTATTCCTGCTATCATTGATACTGGTTTGATCTCACTTGGGTTCATGTTTCGGTATTTCAGTTTGTTTACATGTAACAACAGTTCAAAGTTGGAAAAATGTTAGTTGGGTTTTACGTGTTGATGGCAGTCTTTCCAAATGTTTCTTATTCACTTTCTTGCTCTAGTAAATAGTGTAGAATAAAAAGAATTTTGATAATTTTTAGTGGACCAAAATTCAACAATGATTCAGTCTTCATTTTCCCCAAATTATTCACTGTTTGTTATAGACAGATAACAAAATACAAAATAATAAGACTGTAGACAAACTATCTAAAATTTAATACTGTTATTTTTAGCAAATACCTGATGTTTAAAATAGTTGCTAAGCTTACTTCTGAAAGGTTCATTTCTACTGTATAAAATTTAATTAGTAGGTAATATTCCAGGTAAATGTATATATTTACTATTAAATAATTATGTCCTTAAAAACTTAGCTCAATATGATTTTTTAAAAATTTTCCAGATGTAATATTTTACTACCTGTACTGCTAAATTTGTATTGTTTCTCAAGTGATTGAAGTTTTTAAATGTTTCTCAAAATGTTGTGTTTTTCCATCTTCAAAGGGCCCTGCTATAATTGGTTGATTTATAGGGCAAAACCAATATAATGGCCAAAAAACTCAAACCCATAATAAAATGTACTTATATGTACATAGGCTTTCAGTATTGCTTTTGTTTTATAAAAGATGCTTAAAGATACGCAAATTGGTGAATCTTTTATATTGTCCTTAAATACAGGAGGAAATTAGCTACTTAACTCCCAGCTTCAAAAGCTAAGTGATCATCTCCACCATTGGTCTTGGAAGGATTTGCTATTTGGGAAACATATGAAGAAAAGTTTGAAACATGGATTTTAGCTGCATATTGTAGAATGCAAACTTTATCAGAGAATATACCAGGAAGAGAGTTTTTCTTTCTCTCTGCTTCCCTGTCACTCCCACTATTAAATTCACTTTTGAATGCCCAGAAGCTAGCAGTAGCAATCAAATGAAAGTGTTCAATAAATACTTCTTCATTCATTCATGTTATAGAATATGGGTTTTGATATGTTGTACAAACTTTTATTTTCATTGTTGAAAAGAGTTTAGATGACAGCTGAACAAACATGTTAAATTTGTGTTGGCAATTTTTTTTTCTTTTTTAGACAGATGATAAAGAGCAAGGAAATTAAATATAAGGCCAGTCTATATGGCACAATGAAAATAAATTAATCTTTTTAAATTTAGTTAATGCCATAGCTAAGGCTTAGCATCTGACGGGATGGGGTGGGGAGAGTATATATCTTCATGCTTTGCCTTTATTTCTTCTTAAATTAAAGATTTGCACTGCACATAACTAAAACGTTGGGGTTTTTTTTTTTTAGATTTTTTTTTTTTTTTAGAAAAAGCATTTAAGCTTAAAATGTTCCCATATTTTAATTTAGCTAAAATATTAAGTTTTATGAGGTGGAAATTATAAAACTTTTGATGAGAGCAATAGCCATCCCCGTACTGTAGTCAAGAAAATCTCATTATTCTCAAAGATATTTTTTGA
This sequence comes from Saguinus oedipus, assembly GCA_031835075.1. NCBI lineage: Eukaryota > Metazoa > Chordata > Mammalia > Primates > Cebidae > Saguinus > Saguinus oedipus. The sequence continues at coordinate 19,793,568 of CM063190.1, forward strand.
TTTGTAACCAAGACATTATTAGAAAAATGTATATTATAATTAAAATGTGATACTTAAATACAGGGAATAATTTCTAAAATCCATCCACACACTAAAGTCAATTAATACTATACTTGGCACTTTTCAAATATTTTAACATTTAATCACCATAAGAACACTGAAAATTTTATTTCAATATTACAAACAGAAATTGAAGTTCAACATAGTACACTTGGTAGGTAGTAGAGACAGAATTTAAATAAAAATGCACCACATGTTAGAGCCTTTACTCCTTGCTGAAATATGACACTGCCTTCTTTATGCTGCTTCCTTTTTATTTCACCTGACTTTGCAGTCATTTACTGCAATGTTATGTACATAACTTGACAGCCTAGGTATTTACTCCTGCTTATGGGCTTCAAAAATGCTCCAAATTATCTAATTCAACCCAACTTTATTTATCATCCAATACTTCAAAGACAGTGTTACCATACATTTGACTGGTCAAAAAAAAAAATTCATGCTCTATATCCTGTGGCTTCGTTATTTTCATATATTTCTAGGTTTTCTATAGTCCTGTATGCTATTTTTAGACAAACGTCCCATGTTAATTTTTAGTCTTAAGTTTTCCATGATTAATTATACTTATTTGCCTCTTTTCCTTACTTGGATACAAGTCAAGTGTTGCTTTGGAGAATATCACGTGAACAAATTAGAATTAGTGAGTGTGGAGACCATCAGGAATACTAGAAAGTAGAAATCCTGAGTCTTTATATTAAAAAGAATGTGGATTAAATAACAATAAAGAAAGAGTCCTTAGAAGTTATAGAAACTTCTGAGGACCCCACATCCAGTTAGGGAGCTCACACACTGAGGATTTCAAATCTAGTCTCAATTTGTGCATTTTCCCATCTTTCAGCTAACATTCAGTGCTTTCTGTGCATTTGGCTTCTTCACTTGTCCGGTTATTTATTTTGTTTCTGTATTTGTCCACGTTGTCTCCTCCAGAGAGTGCAAACTTTTTGAAGTCAGGCATTAATTTTATGAAAAAGTCCTGGTATGTTTTTGAAGCCTCTTATTGAATAGTTCATAATTTAACCGAGAGATTAGATGAGTTTGAAGAGTATTGTGTATGGAAAGGCTACATGATACATATTTGTGGTACCAGAACAATGCTACTAAAATCAGCCCGTGATTTTTCTGATGATGTCACAAAGTTTGTATCAAGTCTTAACTCTGTTTATGAAACAATTAAATTCTATGAAAACAGATTGCCACAGAAAAAGAAGATATAAATTAACCAAGGAAAATGTAAAAATCAACTCTTTAGTTAATTTTTAAAATGCAAGATACTTTGTTTTTATATTCACAACAGTTTAAAGAACTGATACAGCATTAAGATCAATGATGCAATACCTCAATTAATGCTTTCTATCCCAATATTATCTAAGTATTATTTGTACAATATATATTAAGCTTCTTTTGTAAAAAATCCAAACTAGATTTTTGTTTGAACTGTTGACAGCTTTGCAAAAGCTTAACTTTTAATTAACTCTGCAATCTCTACTGCCTTTTAATTAAGAAAGAACTTTTTTCTGATTATGAATGGAAGGACATCAAGTAGAGGATTTTACCAACTATATTGGCAGATCTAGTGTGTATTTTGTTAGCAAAAAGTTTTGTTTTTACATTTTAAAAATCATTTCACATGATATATCTCAGTTTAAAAGATGGGACCAATTCTTAACATAAACATGCTATGTCTTAGAAGCAAATGTCTAAGTTTATCATAAAAATGAGCAAAATCAATTTTCTTTATAACCAAATGGCAACATCTGATTTTACATCTTGGAATTCATTGCAGGTAAATGAGCGTGATCGTCTCCTAAGATTTGTTGGTCTCTTAGGTCTTCCTTCAATCAAGTCTAAATAGATGTCAGATTTCAAAAAACGTGTATAACTGTCTTGTTCCATGAGCTGGTACACTCTGCTTTGTGCAGCATCAAAACAGTGGAGGGTAGGTTGAGTGATGCTCTTTGTAATGACTTCTTTGGTGTGAAAATCAAGGTTAACCTGGATAAACAGGAAAAAAAGTATAATTATAGTTAATATGCTTACGTAAACAACTTTGAGAAACAGCACAGGACTATTGCAATGCTGGAGTGGGTATAGTGGGTTTGGAAGCTGATATAATTTGGATGTGCATACCCTGCCCAAATCTTATGTTGAATTATACCTTCAGCATTGGAGGTGAAACCTGGTGGGAAGTTATTGGATGTAGGGGTGGATTTCACATGAATGGTTTATCACCATCCCCTTAGTGCTGTCCTTGCGATAGTGAGTGGGTTCTGGCAAGATCTGACTGTTTAAAGTGTGTGGCACCTCACTCTCTCTCTTTTGTTCCTGCTCCTGACATGTGAGGTAACTGCTCTCTCTCTGTGTTTGCCATGATTGGAAGCTTCCTGAGATCTTCTCAGAAGCAGATGCTGAGCTAATTAAAGTTCTTTTCTTACAAATCGCCTAGTCTCAGGTATGTCTATTTTTACTAGCATATATCAAAAACTTTATTATCTCTGTGGCTGAATGTTCCATTCTATGGGTATGCCTCGTTTTGCTTATCCATTAATTTGGGACAATTGGGACAATTGGGACAATTGAGTTGTTTCCACATTGTGGTTATTGTGAACATTGCTGTTGTGAACACTGGTGTTTGTAGCAGGGCAAGAATGGCCTAATATGGATGCTTGGGTGTTTTCCTCTGTTCTGGACTAGCATTTCATCTGGCTCATTGCTCCTGGTGTTCTTGGTCCTTCTTAGTCTCCACTAGTTTAGAATAATGAAATATTGCAATGCTGAGGATCACATAAATGACTAAAGCTTAACTTACTTTCAAATAAGGTAACTAAACCTCACAGAGGTTAAATTATTTGAGTCATGAGAAAGAATAGAGTGGGCATATTTGAGATTTTAATATCAGGCTTCTATTGATTCCAGTGCTCATTTCATTATGTTATGAGGCTTTCTTCCAAGCAAACATATCCTGCAGTATGAGTGTCTTTAAAGACATACAATTCTTTAATGCCTTGGATGATAGCACTGCGTATATACCTGGTTAAATGGTGGCAGGTTTTCAGGTAGGGCTTTCTTTCCCCTTGCCCATAACACAGTACAACTAGCTGCCTTTTTAAAAAAAAATCTATGTAAAACATTGGTTTTGGGAGAAGTGCTATTTATAAAACATATAATAGAAATATAGAAGTTCTACTTAGATAATATTTGAGGGCAGTCAGGTCATATTAGCTAGTCTTATAACCATTTTAGCAATTGTATCACACAATTGCTTCACACTGAGTTTGGAGGAAAAGGAATCTCAATTGTTTTCCACTTGAAAACTTGCCTAGTTAGGGTTACCTTAATCTCTCTATCATATAATTTTTCTTTAAACTTGTCTTTAAAGTAGCCCTGAAGCAAGCAAAACTCTGTATAAATAGATGAGCCAAAATTAAAATGTGATATGACGCAAACTTCTTGATTTCCCTTGATTTCCTCACTTACAGAAAACTAGTTTCTATGAGAGGTTTCTTGTGCTAAAGTGATTAATAGGAATAAGTGAATGAATCTAAATGTTGCAATTAATTCTATTCACTTTTAGTCTAGATTGAAAATAACTCTGAGGAGTGACTTTAATCCTACTTTTCCTTCTACGATAATATCTCACGATGTATTCCATTTGTATGGATAAATCTGTATTAATAATTATCTTTGCTCAAGCAACATCATGAACATTCTGGTAAAATATATGGGGGTACAAATTTGATAAAAGCAGATTATCTCAAAAGTTTAGCTCTGAATAGGCATTTCTTAAAAAAAGACATAAAATGCCATTTTAGACAAAATGCTCAACACCACTACCCATCAGGAATGTGCAAGTAGAAACCATAATGAGATATCAACTCACTACAGTTAGAAAGGCTATTACTGAAAAATACAAAAAGTAACAAATGTTGGTGAGGATGTGGAGAAAGGGGAACTCATGCATTGTCGGTGGGCATGTAGATTAGTCTAGCCATGATAGAAAATAGTATGAGAGTTCCTCAAAAATTAAAAATGAAACTACCATATGATCCAGCCATTCTACTTATAGGTATGTATCTAGAGGAATTGAAATCAGCAAGTTAAAGAGATATCTACATTCTCATGTTTATTCTAGCACTATTCACAATATCCAAGAGATGAAATCAACCTAAATATCCATCAGAGGATACATATATAAAGAAAATGTGGTATATATGGAATATTATTGATATAAAAAAATGAAACTCTGTCATCTATGACAATGTGAATGAACTTGGAGGACATTATATTAAGTGAAATAAGCCAGGCACACAGAGGTAAATACTACATGATGTGACTTGGATGTGGAATCTAATAAAGTTGCTCACATACAAGTAGCGATCAGAATAGTGGTTACCAAGTGCTAGGTAAGCTAGGAAGGATGGGAGGATGGGAAAGGATTGATCAACAGGTACGCAGATATATAGGAAGAATAAGTTCTAGTGTCATATTATGTAGTAGGGTGAGTATAGCAAATAATAATACATGGTATATTTCAAGATAGCTAGAAAAGAAGATATTGAATATTATCACCACAAGGAAATGAAAAATATTTAATTTGATGAATATGCTAACTCTGATTTTATCATTATTCAATGCATACATGTATTAAAACATCACACTGTATCCCATTAGCATGTATAATTATTAAATGTCAATTATAAATAAAATTAATAAAAATAAGTTGGGAAAATATAATTCACATATTTAAAAATAAAATTATTATCTTAAAAGTTTTGGAAGCAGTTATGCATTTTAGTTATCTTTACTGTACCTCTTGTGGAGCATCAGTCTGTATAAATTTCTCATATATTGCTTTTGCCTTAAGGTGAATTTGTTGAGGTTCCTTGCTTTTCTTGAAATCTTCACAAGCTATCCAAAATTCAATATTTTCTTCACTAAATTCAGTTTTAAGAAATCTGGTAAAAGCCTCCAGTCCATCTATGAAGAAAATAAATGATGCGACTATAAAATAATATTAATGTTGGAGACATTCACTGATTGACAGTAAAGCGTAATTGCCAATATTAACAGAAAAGCTACGTAGTCCCTCTAATGTAGCACCGCAGCACACATCTTCCACATCATGCATGAGAGACCTCATGTAGTTTTCACAACTATAAAAGGCAAGCATTATTCCCATTGAAATAAGGCCAGTGTCTCACTCAGGCTTAAGTTGGACTTTAGGCCTAAGGGTAAGAGGGACTCTCTACAATGGACCTCACTTTGTGTCTTTTTTTTTTTTTTTTTTAACAACCCCCTGACCTCAGATTTATTTAGCTTAACATTTTCCCTGATCTAAAGAGAAAGATGTCAAAAGAATACCTAGGACATATATACAAGCACCCACCCCAATGAACTCAGATAACCTGAAAGAAAAAAGGGCAAAGTTCTGTTCAACGGAGAAATTTGTCTTGGCTTCTGGAAGATGTTCCCACCTCCCATTCCATGTCCTCTTCCTCTTGCGGTCACGTGGGCCTTGAGAAGAGCAGCTTTTCCCCGGCCAGCCCCTGAGCCTTGATTTTTATTTTTCATGCTCTCTACTATGGGTGCATTCTTCAGCATGTCATCAAAATCAGAAAGGGAATTTTGCTGCCACAGATGACTTTGTGTCTCTTTTATCCATTCCCCTCCCAGAGTGTGAAGGGTGATTCCACAGTGTCAGGATCCTACCTACTTCTACACCAGGACTCTGGTATTCAGGATCTTGGGATTCCCTGACTAAAAGCTCTGTGCTTCCAGCATTTGCACAGTCTTTTTTCCATGTCCATCTACCAAAAACAAAAACACACAGATTCACTGGTATTCACACCTTAGGCCTGAATATGAACAAGGCTTTAATTTGCAGCCTGGAGTGTGTACTCAAATGTGCAAAGAGCTGCTCACAGAAACCAAATAATGGGTGGAAAGGAAAAGATGGTAAGTTATGTTTATAGAGTAGCACTGTTAAGTGACTGAACATTTTAAATTCAAACATAATCTTCCAAGTGGCTTACAAAGTATATTTGTAATATATATATATATATATATATATATTTTAAACAGTTGCACATACAGCATGGGGCCTCTTTTTCACTTTTTGTCTTGCCCCATAAATGTTAGGGGCAGGTATCAAGTCTTATGTAACACTGCTTGGGCTCAAATTCATGTTCATTTAGTTGCTATTTGGCCCTAAGTATTATTACCTTTTCTTTCTGTATCTTAGTTTTTTCAATATTTAAAATTAAGATAATCATGATCCCTACCTGATAGGGCTGTTGAGAGATTTAAATGTGTTAAAGTGCACAAAGTGTTTTGAACAGTAAATGGGACATCTTAAGAGCTCCATAAGCGTTTTAGTAATGGTGGTGGTGATGATGATGGTAATCTTGATAATTTTTATTTAAGGCTCACCAGGATGACATTTACATAACTAAAAAAGTGGCAGACTTTGGATTCAACCCCAAGGCAATGTGACTTCAAAACTAGGGCTCTTTCAACTATTTTATAACACTATACTTATTTCTAAGACTTTTAAAAGTTAAACTTTTTGATTTAGAGAAATTTCTAAATTTACATGAACTTGTAGGAAGTTACAAGAGAGACCCCATGTACTCTTTATCCAGTTTTCACCAATCTAGCAGCTTTCAACTGCAGTGAAATATCACAGCCAGATAGTGACATTAATTAATATAATCAAGATACAGAAAATTATGAGTATAATTCGTGTTGCCCTTTTATAATCACACTTACATCTCCCCACATGTAACTCCTTTTAACCCCAGGGAACCAGTAATCTGGTCTCCATTGCTATAATTTTGTCAATTCACGAATGTTACATAAATTAAATCATATAGTATATGTTGTTTGAGATGTTTCTGTTTTCCACACAGCACGATTCTCTGGAGATTTATTCAGGCTGATGCATGTATCAATGGTTTGTTTCTTTTTGTTGCTGTATTATATTCCACAATACGAATATAATATCATTTGTCTAACCTTTCTGCCATTGAAGGAAACATGGACTTATTTTTGCTTTTTTAGTTACTACAAATAAATCTGCTATAAACATTTATGTATAGTTTTTAAAAATGCACACCAGTCTTTACTTCTTTGGAATAAATTCCAAGAAGTGAAATTGCTTGGGTGTATGGTAGTTGCACTATAGAAATGTTGAGGGAAGGGAAATATGTTCCTAACGGATTTTTCAGATAAACTTTCTCAGATTAAATCACATTTGAGTTGGATTTAAATGAGTTTTTGCAATCTTTCTTTAGATTCACTCTCACTCTCTAGTTATAGCCTATTTCTCTTTCTGTTCTCCTTATATAAGTTATTGCATAAGGAAATATCATAAGTCCCATCTGGACTTCCCACTTGGCAGCATCTGATAATACTGACCCCTCCTTTTTCAAATACTCTTCCACATAGGACTGTAGGATGCCATATCTCCTAGTTCCTACTGTCTGATGATTTCTTTGTGTGTTGTCTGTTTAGGTTTGACTCCCTCTGTTCCCCTTAAATGGGATGTTTGCTAAAATTATTTCCTTTATGAATGTAAAGGAAATAATTTCCCTTTTTCTTTCCTTCCTTCTTTTCCTTCTTCTTTATCTTCCCCATTCTCCCATATTCTCTCTTGAGATTTTTCCTGAACTTTTTTCTCACATCCGACTGTACTTTATGCATCTGGTTAACACCTGCAGACAAAATGAGGCATTACAAACAATTCTGAAAAACAAAGATTTTTTTTGTTTGTTTTACATGTTGATATTATTAAAATATTTTAATCTTCTTACAATAAATCATTTTTTAAAATCTTAACTTCCAATATTCCTCTAGCTACTGACATATCTTTTCTCCCTACAAATATAAAATCTTTGGTTACGTTTTCTACACTTAGTCTCTTAATCCCCTCTATCTCATTGACTTCCCAACACACAAAAATGTGGTTTCTATTCAACACTTTACTTAAATTATTTTTGCCAAGTTGACTTAATGTTATAGTTAGTGAACATTTTTTTCAGTCCATATGTTATTTCATCTCTCGACAACAGCAGGCACGGTAGAGAATTGCCTGCAATTCTCTTCAATGGCAGCTAAGCTCCAGAGTTTCCTATTACACCTCTGACTATTGCATCCTTAAATCCTTCTCAGTTTATCCTTCTTTATCTTTCCCTTAAATTCATTTCCTGAAAAATTACTTCAACACTCAAATTCAATCAATATGCAGATATTCTTAGAGCTTATTTCAAGCCTCTTTCTTGAGTTCCAAGTTCATGTCAACCAACATGTGAAAAGCATCATTGAATTGACCACTGAATTAGTCATATCAATGGTGCATTCGTCATCTTTACCCAAAACCTTCCCGGCATACGTTTCCCGTTTAATGACACTGCCCACTCAAGTATGCAAACTGGAACCTGGCATTTATTCTCAGGGACGCTTAATTTTCCTCTTACCTCACACACAGTTGATAATCAAATCTTATAAAACATCCCCTTTCATATATCCGACATCTGTCTTTTTATTTTTGTGCAATCTGTAATTACTTTTATTTAGACTAGAATTATCTCTCACACAAATTAGTATAAAAACCTCCTAACTGGTGACCTTGACTTTAGGATTTCCTTGTCTCTTACTCCAGCCTCCCAGTGTATTATCCACATTCTAGTCAATAATATCTTTCTACAGTACAAATTTTATTATGATTCTTCATGGTTTAAAATTTCCCAATAGCATTCATGTCTTCCTACTATATTTATTTACATTGATTTAAGCTCCACTCACAGAGAAACATGTATAGTTCCATTCATGTGCCATGCTCCTGCATCTCTTAGGTTTAGCTCCTGTTGAGAACACATTTCCCTTCCTATTCTAATCCCATAAAGCAATTTTATTAATCTAATCCATACAGTCTATATTCATTGAGGTTTAAATTATATTTCATCAGGTCTGGAAAGACTTCACCAATCTCTCAAGAATAAGCTGGGTGTCCTTCATATATAGCCTTCTAGTGTGCTGGGCAAACTTAAAATATTGTGCTACAGTTGCCTGTTAACTTTGTTTTCCAGGCCACACTGTAAGATACATAAGATGAAGACCCTTGTCTAACTTGCCACCAAATTTCCAGTACTCAACATGAAAAATAACCCAATAATTATTTAATGATACTGAAATAAATTATCAGCAAATAATTGAACTAATGATAAAAATACAGGATTATTTTTTAAAAACATGAAACAGTTCTAGGAAATGTTTTATGTCTTAGAAAAATCAGACCTATTATATTTATAAGAGACATGGGCATTCAGAGCTACTAACATTACAAAGCAAAAAATAAAAATCCACAAATTTTATCCTATTTTGAATATGGACAAAAACATGTAATTAAAAATATACCAGTTTATTTAAAAAGTCAAGTCTTAGCTAGATGACATTAAACATTTAATTAATGTTCTAGTTTCATGCTTGGCAAGCCGAATTTTTATTACAATTTGGCTGCTTCAGTCATATGAAAAGGTAGAGAAATGGCTATCAGTGACAGTTTTATTTCTGAATCTGTATTATAAGTTTGGAATTCAACTTCATGAGTTTTGCCAATGTGCGCCTTCTACTGAGAATTGGGTCCTTCCTGGCCTGCGAACAAGATGACAGCATCAATTTTGAGAACATGTGAGGCTGGAGTTTATGGTAAATTCCAGTCTATATGACTTTGGACAAGCTGACAAACATTTCTGGAGGTACACTGCTCTTTTTTGAATGTCACTGTGAGTAACTCAAACATAATATATTTCTTACTTTGGTCAACTATTTTATGAAATATGTTTGTTTGCATCCTGAACTCATTAATTCATTGAAACAATATTGATCACATGCTATGTTCCAGACATTCTGGTCTAGGTTGTAGAGACCAGCAATTTAAGAAGTGGACAAAGTCCTTGATTTGATATTTAATCTATAGAGTCCTACCTTAAATAGAAGAACACGTTACTATTGGAGTATGAAGAAGAGGAGAGTCACTACAAAGTCAGAGGAACCAGAGTTGTCCTCTGATCACAAATAACTATAAAACTAGACAAAATATTGAGGCAGTAGTTTTCAAACAATACACCTGCCACCAGGCGAGAAGAAAAACACATGAAGTGAGTGCTAGGTTTGCTCTGGCTTTCTACCTGGGGGCATTTTTAAGACTGTAATGCATGAAGACGAAGCTGAGCAAAGTAAAAAGTCTTGCTGAATTGAAAAGACAGAGATAAGAGTTCAGGCATTATGATTATTTGGAATTTGGGGGTCAGGGTACTGGAAAGGGGAGACACGCAGAAGGCACAGGATAGTTTTAGTGCCCATGTACCAACCTGTTCGCTCTTTTTCTCACTTGTAGTTTTCAAGAATAAATGTACAATGTGCTGACAATGCAGCATCCTGACACAAGAAGAAATGAAAGGAATAACCCTGCTCTATTCCTGCGCCACAGAAAAATAGGCTCTTCCCTGACACTTTAGCCTGGGGATACCTGTATTCCTTGGGGCATGCAACCCAGGACAGGCTGCTTTCTAGGATCCCTCAGCCGCAGTGCAGTTGGATCATCACAGACAAGATTTATTTCACTCTTAGCAGCTTTCCTGCGTGTTGGGGAGCAGCTCATTATGAACACTAGGCTTCTCTTATCCCTGGCTGCCTATTTGTCAGTCCTAAAGTTGCTTCGCCTAACAAGTTGTATCCGTGTTCTATCATACTGGATTTGTGCAAGTAATCAAAACTGTAGCCCAAGATACAGGTGGCTTAAACAGTAACCAGTGCAAAGTGATTCTGCTTATAAAAGAACCCAGAAGCCTGCATGCAGTTTCCCTGCAGAGCCTTGACTGAGGGCTAAGCTGCACATGAGCAGGGCAAATTTTGTAAAGTCTAGACAAGGATAGCTGCTATGGGACTGAGGTAAATGGAGATCTGAGAGTTTTGATAGGTCTGGATGACTTTGGACTTCTGGCTCTTAGGACAGATGCCAAAGAAAGGTCATGTTTCTGGTATAAATACTCTGTCTTTTCCTGGTGCTAAGAAAGGAAAATACTCCTTTTTCCTTGGCCTAATACTAAGAAAACTCTGAGAGATACCGGCCTTAAAGGATCAAAGTGGCCAGAAAAAAATCAAGAGGATACAATAGTGATTTAATTAATTTCCAGAAAGATGATTTGATACTCTTTAAAGGAAGACCACCAATCTACTCCTATGTCTTCCTCCATGGTCACATACAATAAAAAAATTAGTCATGTAAGGATATTTTCAAAACTCATTATCAATATTTTGTTTGATTATGAAATATCAAAAAGTAATTATGAGGTATCTAAAATGTTGGGAATAGCCAGCAAAAACTTTAAAAGAGCCCCTATAATTTTTTTTAAATACAAAGACTAAAAAATACATAAGACAAAATTTGAATTATAAAAAATAATCACATTGAAATTCTGGAAATAAAATGTAAAATATTTAAAATAAAAAAATTATTGTATGGTCATGGCAACAGATTAAAGACTGCAGAAGGGATGGGTATGCAAGCAGACAGTTGGATAGAAGATAGATTTACTTAATCTAAATAAGGTAAGAAAGGAGGAAAAGAAAAAGAACAACAAAACAAAATGAGGAAACAAATAGAGAATAAATAGATGTTACATGCAATCCCATGTATATCAATGATGACATAACATTTAAATGAGCTAAACATTCCAATTAAAAGTCAGAGATTATATGAGTGGGTTAAAAAGTAAAAACAGACTATATAGTGGCAATAAGAGACACATTAAATAAAAAGTATCAGGAAGATGAAGGAAAAGGATAAAAATGTTACACAGTGAAGAGGTTAAGCATAAGAAATCTGAATTAAAAATCTGCACATTTTGAAAAAGTGACTTCAAAATAAAGAGTATTTCTATTTTGTAATTTTTAAGTGGCCAATTATTACTAGTGCATAACAATCCTAAACATATATGAACTTAATTTAGAGCTTTAAAATACATGAAGCAAACTAACAGAACTAAGAGAAGTAGAAAAAAAACACAATTTAGGTGTATATATTAATTATGCTTACTCATTAATTCATAGAAAAATCAGACAGAATATCAATGACAATATATAAACTTAAACATTGTTAACTAAATTGACTTAATTTACAATTACAAATGCTCTACCCAACACATCTTTCCAAATGCACAAAGACAGACTATGTGTTAGGCTCATAATATGAGTCTAAATACATTTCAAAAAGCTTGATACCTTACAAACATGTCCTTTGCCCACAAAGGGTTTGAATTAATAATTGACATTAGTACATACATACAAACAAAACAAAAACAAATATTTGAAAAAAAGCACACAATAACCAATATGTTTGTGATAAATAGGTGTTAAACACAATAACCTAACTGTTAAAGAAATCACGAAAAAACCAACAAACCCATTCAAAAGTGGGCGAAGGATATGAACAGACACTTCTTAAAAGAAGACATATATGAGGCCAACAAGCATATGAAATAATGCTCATCATCACTGGTCCTTAGAGAAATGCATATCAAAACCACACTGAGATACAATCTTACACCAGTTAGAATGGCAATCATTAAAAAATCTGGAGACAACAGATACTGGAGAGGATGTGGAAAAATAGGAACACTCTTACACTGTTGGTGGGAGTGTAAATTAGTTCAACTATTGTGGAAGACAGTGTGGTGATTCCTCAAGGACCTAGAAATAGAAATTCCATTTGACCCAGCAATCCCGTTACTGGGTATATACCCAAAGGATTATAAGTTGTTCTATTATAAAGACATATACACATGTATGTTCATTGTGGCACTGTGTACAATAGCAAAGACCTGGTACCATCCCACATGCCCATTAATGATAGAGTGGACAAAGAAAATGTGGCATATATACACCATGGAATACTACGCAGCCATAAAAAATGATGAGTTCATGTGCATTAGAGGGACTTGGATGAATCTGGAAACCATAATTCTCAGCAAACTGATACAAGAACAGAAAACCAAACACCACATGTTCTCACTCATAGGTGGGTGTTGAACAATTAGAACATGTGGACTCAGGGAAAGGAGCATCACACACTGGGGTCAGTTGAGGGTGGCTCTTTTCCTAGAAAAGAGGAAAAATACATGTAATAGGAAAACTACAGAGAAGATTAACAGAGCCAAACCTGGTTCTGTTAAAACATTAATAAAATAGAATCCCTACCAAGAAGACTCTTTTGCATTAGGAAGCAAACCATAAATAATACTATAGATCTTACAGATACTACAAACAAGTGAATATTATGAATGGCTTAATGTCAGTAAATATAATTTATATGACATAGGTAAATTGTTTATGAAAACAATAAACCTACCCAAACTGACACTTGAAGAAGTGGAAGATCTGGTTGTCCTAATTCAATTAATAGATTTTATAACAAAATATTTCTTTCCCCAAAAAAATACCTGGGCCCAAAGTTAGTAAATTCCATCAAACATTTAAGAAAAAAAAGTATTTTAAATCTCTTACACAATTGCTTCAAGAAAATTAAGAGAAGATAAACACTTTCCATCTTATTTTATGAGGTAAGGGTAACTCTAATACCAAAACTTGACACTCGCCTGCATAAAAAGCAAGTAAGACTAAGAAAGAAGGAAAGAGACTATACAATATCTCTCATGATTATAGATGAAAAGATCTGCGTAAAGTATATTATTAAAAATCCAGCTATATATAAAGAAGGTGCAAATATTCTGGCATTATGAATGAAAAAAAGTTGAAATAAGTGTTATAACTTTCTTTGTTCAACTCATTTTAACTTAGATTGCCACATTTTTTTAAATGTTTATCACTCTCTAGAACTATTCCTAATGGTCAATGACTTTTTCTAAAAAAAAAAGTTCCATATAAAATGAGTGAAGTATAACGAATTTCTATTGGTAAAATTATGGCAATAACTAAGGTTTTGCATTGATAACATGGCTAGAGGTTTTGGAGGTTGTTACTTATATGCATCACCTCATTTAATTTTTATAACAGATACATGGAATATATCTTATATTCATTTTCATAGATGAGAAAACTGAGTTTCAGATTAGTTCAATTGCCCCAGATTTCACTTTTATATATGTGTATGTATATTTCTCAGGAAGGCATTGTTTTTCTGAGATATTGGTAGGCAGAAAAATAACACTCCAAAGGTGTTCATGCCCTAATCTTCAAGACCAGTGTGAAAAAAGGAACTGAATATAGTTCAGTACCTTGAGATGGGGGAGATTATCAGGGTAGATCCAATCTAATCACATGAGTCCTTAAAAGTAGAAGAGGCAAAAGAGTAGGTCAGAGAGATGTGACCTAATAAGGACCTGACTCTGCTGCTGCTTTGAGTATGAAGAAGATGGTCATGAGTCAGGAAATGCAGTGTATTCTGGAAGGTGGCTGTCTTAGTCTGTTTTGTGTTACTATAAAGGAATACCTGAGGCTGGGTAGTTTACACAGGAAAAGGTTTATTTTACTCAGAGTTCTGGAAGTGGTATAAGAGGCCTGCTGGCATATGCTTGGCTTCTGGTGAGGGTTTTGTGCTGGGTTAAAACGTTGTGAATATCAAAGAAGAAGTGGGCAAGGGCAAAGAGGAATCAAACCTGAGGGGTATCCTGACTTTGTAACAACCTACTCTCCAGGGAACTAATCCATTCCCCTGAGAAATAATCCAGTCTTTCAAGAGTGAAAACTCACTATTGCTGAAACAGCACAAAGCCATTCCTGGGGGAACTTCTCCCATGACCGAAACAAGTCCCCTAGGTGCCCCCTCCCAATAGCACCACATTGAGAACCAAATTTCGGCAAGAGATTTGGGGTGGGGGAACAAACCATATCCAGACCATAGCAGCGGGAATGATCCTCAGTTTGCAGCCAGCAAAGGAAGGAAGTAGCTGGTCTCTAACTGCAAACAAATTAATTCTGCCAGCAATCCAAATGAGCAGGAAAGGGGTTCTTCTTTAAACCCTCCAAAAAAAGAACAGCCTGCTGACATCTTGATTTTATTTTGATCAAACCCATACTGGGTTTTCTTACTTACACAAGGGTAAGATAATAAAATTGGGCCATTTTAATCACTGTAGTTGTGGTAAGTTGATACAGCAGCAACAGGAAACTAATACCATCCTTATGTTATGCTTTTTGTATCACCATTTATATTTCCTTTATATAGACCTTGTCCTCTTTGTCATGAACCATCTGTTTTTAATGTTGTAAGCAATCTTTTGAACATACTAGAGTTCCAGGAACTTACTGTTTAGGAAATCAGTTGTCAGACAAAGACGTGACAACCTCCAGAAATCCCTAAGCTTTATGGTGCAGAATGATTCCAGCCACTACCACGAGAAAAGGAAAACAGTCTCTTCCTCACCACTGCGTCTTCCATTGGGAGGTTTGCAATCAGAAAAAGGGAGATGCTGCCATTTCTTTTCCTCAGTAAATTGACCAGAACTAACATGTTAGTAGTTACATGTTAATTAAGAATCGAGAGAGACAGGGAAGGTAGGTCTCAACAAGAATTTGAGGAGGCATTGGAAAACTGACAAGCAACTTACAGAACTTGTCTGCAGTCGTCTAGTCAAACGCAACTGTCCAATGAAGGGCTTACTGCTGAGCGATTCCTGAGTGAGTCAGCAAACCCTGACCACTGAAAAGCAGGAGTAATCAAGGTGCTCTTCTTTCTCTAGCTCAGTTAGTGTATTATTTTCAAGATTTATTTCTCACACTGAGCAATATGCTTTTCTCAGAATGTAAAAGGGACATATAAATGAACAATAGTTCTCTGAAGCGATTTGATACGTTGTACATTTCCTCCAAATATCTAGAAATACATAGGTTCCAGAGTATAGTTAATGGGCTAGCTACCAAAATAATTACCAAAGTGAACAACAGGGTGTCGAATGTACTGGTTTTACTGTGGCTCATTAATAATAAGCACATTAAGCAACTATAGGGTTTATTGTTCCTTAGAATGTTCCCATTTGATTTTCCTTCCCATAATTCCTTTCACAATCTGCATTTGAAAACTGGACTTACAAAAGCAGTTTGTGTCAGTGAATTTGGCCAAGACTATGTTCCTTTAATTTTTGAAAAGGGAATTGCAGTATTGTGGCAAAACTTCAAGTAAAACTGCAGCCTTAGACTGATGACTCCAGGAAATAAGCTGAATGAGTATCATTTGGCTGCTGATTGGTAATTTGAGCAGCTTGAGAATTCCTTTCTTTTCCATTATGTAACTGCAGGAGTGGTATCATTACTTAGTATCTGGTTTTATTGTCTTTTTGTTTGTTTGTTTGTTTTCAATTTTTCCCCCTGTCTTCTATAATGATCTGGAAGAAATAAGGAGACTAAGACCAAACATGCTGACATACTGTGTTAGTTCATTTTGCGTTGCTCTCAAGGAACACCTGAGGCGGAGTAATTTATAAAGAAATGAGATCGATTTGGCTCATTGTTCTGCAGGCTGTCCAAGCATGGCACCAGCATCAGCTCAGCTTCTGATGAGGCCTCAGGAAGCTTTTACTCATGGAGAAAGGCAAAGGGGAAGCCAGTGTATCACAAGACAGGGAGTGAGAACAAAAGGCAGATTTCAGGCTGTTGTAAACCAGCTCACATGTTAACTAACAGAATGAGAACTTGCTTATTACTGTGAAGACAGTGCAGAGTCATCCATGGGGGATTTGCTCCATGACCCAAATGACTCCCATTAGGCTCAGCCACAGCCTCAGTGGTCACATTTCCACATGACATTTGGGTGGGACACACAACCAAGCCATATCACATGCCTTTCAAACTCTACGTTGTAACTGAAGTACAGTTTAAAATGTGGGGAAATGTCTAGTTCTGTAAAAAAAAATCCACCACACAAAGCAGGGATCTATGTACCGACTGGCCTGAACTCAACCTTAGGCAGTTAGCTAAGTCAGCCTCTGCCCAGAACGACTTACAAAAATATATTCTTGAGAACTCTTCCCTTGATAAATATTTAAGATAATGGAAACCAGCTACTTACCACCTATACTTAATGCATCTTTCAAATTGCTAAAGTATTTGTCCTTTTTCTAAGTTAATATCCATTTTTTTACGAGACTTAATTCTAAAAAAAAGTTATCTCAATTTATCTTTGATAACTATCTTTGGAACTGATAGATTCTATTATTTAAATAGAATTTTAAAATTTCTTATTTCTTATGGCAGGTCTGTATCTTAGTATGTTTTGCTTGATAGTTGTTATTAAGTAGATTTCCGAAGAAAATTCCTTGGCTGGATAGTAAGAAACAATTTGAAGCAGGACAACAAAATAATTGGGATAACATTTTCAGGTAATCCTAATTAAAAAGAAAGCAAAAAGTAGTCATACGGAAATGTGCCCTCTGCTGATATTAAAAAGCATACCATTGGGTGCTGTTGATCTGTTTGTTTATGATATAGGTCCTGCCTGTCCACATTTCACAATAAGAGGATTTTTATCTTGTCCTTCCTTGTTCCTCAGTTCCTATTTAAATGGAAATTAAGGCAAAGTTGACAAAATAAAAAGCCCCTTACATTACAAGGAAAAAATCAACCTGTTTCAAGGTCATGTCTAGTTTCCAAAGAGGAAAGAAAGTATGTTTTATTTGGCTTATAAAAATAACTTGCACTGACCCAGTGAAGGGATAAACGTTTTGTTTTTAATATATGGCAGTCTAGCCAACGGTCATGCATGAGCATGGACTGATCGATTTTTAAATATCAAATTATTCCTAAAGTGAGTTATTAAATAATTGTCACAATTTCTGAAGAATATGACCATTACTTCTCTAATTAACAGATCAGAATTATAATAAATTTTTTGTACTGACAGCTAAAATGCCCAAAAGCCAGATAGCTGAAATTGTTATTTATTAAAAGAACTTTTTAACCTACCTTTTAAGTACTGATAAAAAAAAAAGAAAAACAACTTAGTCTGAACCTGAGAACTGTGTTATATATTTAAACAGTATTTACAATAGTTAGGAGTTTTGAGTATTCCTTAAGGTCTTAGCACATTGCTATATGCCTGTTACTGGCACAATTCCATTTAATTTCCACATCAGCCCTATGGAGTAAGTCTTGTTATACTCATGTTTATAAATGAAGAAGTTAATGTTCAGAGCGTTAACTTGCATTGAATCTTGGAGCTGGTAAAAGACAGTGCAAGTGCTTGAACCCAGGTTCATCTTATTTCAAATTACAGGACCTTTACAACTAAACTGCCATAAAGAAAACAAGTCCTTACTGTAGAGGAATATGGAGATTAATGGACATGTAGGCACCAAGGACTGAGGAAGGACAATTACAAGAGTGACTTATTCTGGTCAAAGCAGCAGAGGAAAATCAGCCTGCATAAAATTCAAATAGAAGTCTTCCAGAAAACAATGAAAACATTATTTCAAATAGCCTAATTCACAAGCATGAGTGTCAACTCTGTGCCATGTTCTTCGCTCTGGAATGTAACACAAAAGCCCTTTGTTACCATGGTGAGTCTCGTGCTTGATACAGACATTCAAATGAAGTCAGCATCAAAAAAGTGCTGTGTATACTCAGTGATCATGATGCATTAACTAAAGTGAATGGATTTTGTTGGCTTAATGTAAATATAATAGCAAAGAAAAAATACTAATTCAAGAAATAAATGATGAATGAGAAAGAAGTTTATCAATTAAAATTTTAAGTAAATAACTTTTGAAAAGTAATGTGCAATTCTGTGCAAGATTACCCCAGCACATTACTTACTTCCTGTTTCTCTTACTCACTTTGGGCAGCTGCATTAAGTCAGTTCACAGTGGAACCATTTCTCACACAGAGGGATTAACTTACTAACAGTGCTTAGAAGGCAGTAGTGCTGAATGCAGCTGCCGAAAGTGCTTGATAGAACCTGGGTTTAGAATTCACACTGGAAGAAGCTGGCTCAATGTGTCATACAAATATGAAATGCTTGTAATTGTATGTTTCTAAATTGAAACTCTGGCATCTGTTGGAGTATTTTTCTGATGCCAAGAAACCAAATGAAACAAAAAGTCAAGAAAATCTGTAGCTGGAAACCCAAGTACCGTATAATATCCTAAGTACTAAGTTGCATTGTTTCTTTTGGTTTTTAGCTCTGATTTGCCATAGAATGTGATTTCATTTGCAATAATGAATGATTTATGTGATCCATTATAATTTGGACTGGGTTTTATTTATTTCTAAACTTTAGATAAACTAATTAGTTGAGTGTTTGTTGGCCAGGCATGGTGGCTCATGCCTGTAATCCCAGCACTTTGGGAAGCCGAGGTGGGCAGATCATGAGGTCAGGTGTTCAAGACTAGCCTGGCCAACATGGTGAAAATTCATCTCTACTAAAGATACAAAATTAGGTGGGTGTGGTGGTGTGTGCCTGTAATCCCAGCTACTCGGGAGGCTGAGGCTGGAGAATCACTTGAACCCCGGAGGTGGAGGTTGCAGTGAGCCGAGATTGCACCATTGCACTCCAGCCTGGGCAACACGGCGAGACTCTACCTCAAAAACAAAAAAAAAAAAAAAAGAAGAAAGAAAGTTCAGTGCTTGTTATGGGTCGGCTTGAGTCAGAAATTTAAATTTTTACAGCAGTGGAATTCTTTATCTTACAGAAAATTGGTAACCAAAAATTAGGAACTGTAACTTGAAAAGCCACAAGGTGAAAAATATAAGAAGAAGTACTCATTTCCTTCCCCAGAACTGAAGTATGTAATTCCTTGTACTCCTTACTCAAACTTAGTTATAAGTATTTTCCAAAATACAGTCAGTTTGTGTTTTTAAATCCAGGATGTGCAATGACTTACATGGTCTACTCCCATCTTACATGTTATGAATTGTTTTAAGAAATTAGGATCACAATTCCAAGAGTAAAAAGTTTAAGTAAATAGTTATTCATAAAAAGGTTAAAACTGTTGTAGTTATTAGCAATGGTTAGATAAAAATGTACCCAGGAAAAATGAACAGTTATGTAGTAGTAGGAAGATTTTCTAAGTGATGGCAATTCCCCTCATGAGAAATAACATTCTCATTCAGATAATCAGTTATCAACTATGTGAGCTGCTTAGAAAATCCTAACTATAAGTCAGCCTTCCATATTCTAGGTGTGCACTTACAAAACCCTGCAAAACTTTTAATAAGGTTTACCACGGACAAAAAATGTTCAAACTCTACCCTGTTCTCTTTTTGCAAATCTTGTTTATCCACCTCTATTTCACATCTATTACAGGCATCATTATCTTCCTATTATAATGAAAATAAAATCTAGGGATCTTTGGCTCATCCTTATTTTTTGTTTCCTATTCCTTCATCTTCTCATTCTATAACGTACATACACACTGATTAAGTCACTAAGTTTATCCATTTTTTTCCCTCAAAGTGGTCCTTACTTTGAATTTAGCTTTTATATAACAACTCTGTAGGCAGTCCCTATTACATGCATAGAATTTTACATTTCTAACCTTCAGAGTTATCTTTTTACACACAAAGGCTTCCAAAGTTTGTTCTCAACTTAATTATACAATGTGTTTGTTACTCTTTGCCTCAAAGTAACTTATGCTTTTCCAGATCACATCAAAATTTCTTATTACTCTGTTTTCTTGCCTTTATCTCAGGAATTAGCTTTTCTTTTGCCTGTTGAATTCTTGCATACATCTGTTTAATCTCTTTTAGTAATCTTCTAAAGCACACATGATATACTGCAAGTTCTGCATAATATTTGTTAAAACTATTTAGCAAGTTATTTTCAAAGTTATGTATTATACAGCAGTATCATATTGCTTTCAAAGATGCCTTACACAGAGCCATATACATATATGTATATAAATAAAAACACATATGTGTATATAATGTACATCTATATTTTACTGGCACCAATTGATTTTATAAGTTCAAATTGATAAAATTAACTTATAAACCCAATCAATGAGAAGACTGATAAAAACTAAATTAGAAATTTATGATTATAAATGACAGATACAGTTTGATATTTCATTTTTGATTTATTATTACTTTTAAAATGTAAATAGCCCTTATAAATTATATATATATATATATATATATATATATATATGTATGTATGTAGTATATATTTTCATTATTTATTTTGAAACTTCAGGCAAATTTGACAATAAATAGAAATAGTAGAAAAAAATTAGACTAATAGCTCCATCAAACCAAATAAGAAACAGAATTTAAATTATTGGTGGACTTCATTGTGTGAAAATTTACAGTATAACATGCTTGAGATCATTCTCTAAAGCATTTCTTTCTACAGTATATTTAGATTTACAGAACTATTTTGCAGAAGATAGTATGGATTTAGAAGAAGGTCCCCATTTAATTTCCCCGTTCTCAACATCTTACATTGGTATAGGACATCTGTTGCAATTACTGAACCAACATTGACACATAATTATTAGCTAAAGTTTATACTTTATTCATTTTTTAATTTTAAAAGAGTTAAAGTATATGACTAAAATTTGAATAAAATAGAATTATCAGAACACCTCCCTGAAACATTTGATTTCTGTGGAATAGAGCAAAAATCAGTGACCTTTCTGTTTTGGTCTCATGGATATATTGTCTGTCACCCTAAGCCACCATCCCTTTTCAAATTATATTTTTCAATGAATAATTATTTTGTTCTTAATTCCCTAAGTAAATTGCATTGTTTACCACCCCATTTCTATACTGATTCTCTGCTTGGATAGTCTCTTTCTCTTATTATTCAGCTAGTGAATTTTGATGACTCCCCTAAAATCTAGGGTGGAAACCATCTATACTGTGGTTTCATTCCTAAAGCTGCTAATAATCAGTTTATGATGGTTTTAGTATTAACCGTTTTTGTCAAGCTGAATACCAAAATTTCCAATGTATCTGCTTTGATTTATCACTTCATTTTCCATTTGACTAAATTGAATACAATTTTGTTTCCTTTTAATAAACATAACATACAGATTTTGAGAAAAGTTCACATTTTATAAAAGAAAATTTTACAAAAGGAAATATTGTAAAATTTGATAAAGCAAGGTCTTTCTTGAAATGTGTGTGTGTAGGATCTTTCCCTTTATATATATTCACACACACAAATATATAGAAATAAACTGAATAAATAGAAATAAACTGAATTTAAGCATTGCAACCAAAAGGCTGGTTTTATGTAATTATTTTAAGCTTTATAATTTAATATTATTATATTGTATATTTAATATTATTGTAATTAAAAATAATTGGATGGGGGATTGAGTAAAATAATACTGGTAATATAAATTTTGTGAATTCAGTATAATATATTTAGCAATGTAATAATGAAAGGTGATAATATCCAATGGATTGGTGGTGAGTATTTTAAATGTGACTCTTCCTGATTTAAATTGCTGGTAGTTTAATGCTCTTTAGAGAAAAGAGAGAGAGAGAGTAGCAGATTTGATTTTGTCCTTTTGCTTTTTACTACTTGTAAAGAAGAAAGATTACAGAATGCTAGGTGAGGCTCTTCTGTAGGACTACTTACCTTGTTAAATCTTTCTGTGCTTTGAATGAGTAATGAAAATATGATGAAATTATTATATACCAATTTATGAAGAGACATAAATCCTGTCTCTGTGTTATTGTCAATTGAAATTTTAACCCTCTAATTGATCCTCATCTAGTTGTGAGTAGACTTGAAAGAGAAAAAGGATTATTAAACTAATTAGTAATTATTATTTTTTATAATAGCAGCAATCATTGACGTTTGTGTAGTGTCTAAGATTTATTGATTTATTATTCATGATTTCATTTAATCATGACAGAAATCTATTTCTGTTGGAACTAAAAACATTATCTTCATTTACAGTTGAGGAAGCTGAAAGTCAGAGTGATTAGGAAGCTTAACTAAGATTATACAACTATTTATGTTTCAGGAGAAAACTAAAACTCAAATTCCGCTGGAACGCTGGACTAACTTCTAGAAACAAATTCAGTTATATTCTTTTTCAGGAGATGTCTGGGATTGGGGATCCACAGATGAAAAGACATATGGTTCCTTCTAGTAAATACTTATATTGTAAGAACTGAATCCCAGTCCTCTTTTTTTTTTCCTCCTTCTCTGACTGGTGAGGAGGCTAAAGGGCAGTGTGGTACCAAAATGTTGGCTATAAGAGGAGGTTTTAAAATAATCACATTTGGGGGACATGAATTATGGAAGCAAGTTTTACACAAGTCACGGTATTTAATCTATTAAGAACATATCTGACACTGAACCAAAACAGTGTGAGCAAGAAAGTGAGTATGAGACAAGTTTGACATAGATTTGGCAAGAATTTTAACAATAGTTAAGAATTTGTTGTAAACTGGGGCCAGGCACGATGGTTTATGCCTATAATCCCAGCACTTTGGGAGGCTGAGACAGTTGGATCATTTGACGTCAGCAGTTCAAGACCAGCATGCTAAAAATACAAAAATTAGCCAGGTGTGGTGGCGTGTGTCTGTAATCCCAGCTACTCTGGAGGCTGAGGCAGGAGCATCCCTTGACCCAAGAGGCAGAGGTTGCCGTGAGTCAAGATCACGCCGCTGCCCTCCAGTCTAGGATACAGAGCAAGACTCGGTCTCAAAAAAAAAAGGAATGGAGGAATTGTTCTACACTGGAAATAAAGAAAAGTGTGGAATACAAGGAATAAAAGTTACACTTTGTCAGCAGAAACTTTCTTATCACTACCCTCCATTCTCATTGATGACATCCTTGCCTAAGTTTAAGCCTTGATTTCTCTACCTACAAATACTACAAGTCAGAGGTAGACATCTACTTTCATTGGGAGAGGGTAGGTTTTCAGGGAGTATCTACAGAGGTAGAATTCTTATGTCAGAAAATTCAGGAGAACATTAAAATGTCACCAAGGCATTATAAAGAGTTGGACAATTAGGGAGGGGATTAAAACAAAAACAAAAAACATGTCAGAAAAGAAAAGTTGTTGTTACATTAAATGGAGCACAGTATTTGAGGCTAAGAATATTCACTCCCAACTGTCCTGGCAACAGAATCCTTTCTTCCAGTGGACACCTTAAAATGTGAACGCCACAGGCAGTGCTATAAGGAGCAGTTGGAGTAGTCTGGCTAGTCTCATCTTGGAAGGGTCCGGAAAAGCTGGGAAATTACTGTATTTCAGACAAAGACTAAGGGAAGAAACTGGACAAGTTTAAGGTGCAAAAAAAGCTGTGGGCTTGAAGTTTGCTAATGATAAAGCATTGCTTTTTTTAGCAGACTCTTGAAAAGTTCAGGGTGGAGAATAATAAATCCTGTGATTGCCTAGCCCCATTACCTGCTCAGTTCAGTTTTTATATCTGCAAGAAAGCATAGAATGAGTAAAGGTAACAGAGTTCACTCACTTGCTACCTTATGTAAATTGACCCCAAAGACTGGCAACCCAGGGAGCCTGCCTTCTAGGCCATGCTATATTATCATAGTGTTCCAGAGTCAAAGGAGGCCTTGAAGCTTATCCTCACCCTCCATCTCATAGACAAAGCTCCCTCTTAAATACATGCCCATTTCTCAACCTTTCTACAAAATTCTGCCTTAAAAATAGACAATTGATATGAAGTACAGAATGAATTTATAAAATATTTTTTGAAACTGTGTTTATGTGGGTTTCCTGAATGTCCATCAGAAAATTACTCTATATTTTTAATCACTGAACAATGAAACTAACATGAATAATTTGTTAATCATGAATTTAATAAAACCAAAGGTTTTATTTAAAAATCAGAAAAATTAAAAAATTGAAACTAACTACAGTGTAAATAACTAATATTTCATCCATAGTAGGCAATACTAAACAAAATGAGAATTTTTAAAAATTCCATGATTTGACTTTTCTATTATTTAGTTACTTCTGTTGATCAGAAAATCAAATTACTGAAAATTACCAATCAGCAAAATTTCTGTCACCTCTCGTTTTGTAAATTACATGCATAGTTGGTGTGGTTTTCCATTAAGCAATAAAGTATTTGGTGAAAGTACCACTAACCTCTATGTGAAAGCAGTTTTTCAAATGATTCACCCCATTTCACTGCTTCTTCAGGGGAGACTCTGTACAAGAAACAAAATGTTTTATAATGGACTATGCAGAAAGTCTGTTTCTGAATCTGTTCTAACATATGCTATTGTACTGCTCTTTTCAATCGTATTTCACAGTTTCTCCTTTGATTATAATGTAATGAAAGTTGTATTTACATTAGAAACTTTGAAAATGTTCAATTTTTGTTTGGAATTTGTCTGTTGAATAATGTGTTAAAATAACATTAATTTTTTTCTCATGGTTATGTGAGGTTTTTTTAATTAAAAATTAATCCTTTGTTAGGTTAAAAGGCACTGAGAGCAAATATAAAGAAATCAGGTCAACTATCTCTTTAAATTCAGCAAGTAGGAAAAACTAAATTGACAGTATCTTTCAGTTAAAAAAAAAGATTATACTGCAATTTCCTTGAAGCTCTGACCACACTAGGCTGCAAATTTTTTTTTAACAGATACAGGAAGTTTGACTAAAAAACTTTCAAAGGGATAAGAAATATAAGATATTTTAACACAAGAAGTATTTTAGAGATACTGATAATGTGGAGAATTGAATATATTTTCTTAGATCTTTTTTAGATTATACTCAAATTTAGAAGAATTTGTACAAAACTAGTGTATAAGGCTTTTGCATTTTTTTTGAATTAAATAGATGCTAAATATTAAAATACAATATTTGTGCTTTACTTGCTATAATGCGGGTGTTTTTTCCAAACTACTGAGGAAAGAGATGAATAGCTCTTTACTATGACAATATTGTGTTGTGAAAATGTTTAATGAGTATTTTATCAGGTTAAAAGAAGTAAAATATATCATTTAAAACTGACAGGTATATAATTTTAAAACAGCAGCTTTAAGTGTTCATTGTATTATTGAATTGAAGCAGTTTAATTCAAGTGGTTTAATGTTATGAAATATTTCTAGTTTCTTCAAGTGAAATTTCTAACTTTCTTCATATTTCTGTGCAATTTTCAATGACATAGAAATCCCTAATTGAACTTTCCTTAACTCTTTAATGATAGAATCAGCAAAATCTTCCTTAAAATACTGCAAATTTATTCACCTTGTTTCTTTGGCCAAGTGCCCCGATCTACTGGAGTGGGTGTCTTCATGAAACTCCAGTTTCTGCACAAGAAGACTTAGTCTATTTCTTTTTTCCTTAGCTCTGTAATAAAAAGGCCTCAGCGTCAGGACAATTTAGATGACAGTTAAAATCTCTCCTGCTGACTACCAGGAAAGTTTGGAATTCGTAAACACCCATGCCCACCTATTTCTACCCCACACACTCATGATCCCATTTAAGTATAATATTTATTTATGGAGGACTTAGGGTAACATATGGAAATGTTTCTCTTTTTGCTCACCAACAATCACGTATTTTAGGTTATATTTCAATAAAGATTGTACTAGTTCCTTCGTGAAGCTAAAATTGTTACTTTTTTTAAAATGAAAACACTTTAGATTTAACAGTTAGTTGTTTACTCCTAAGAAATAAAAAGGTATTTTCCCCCAATTATGACAGTACGATCAATATATTTCCAATCCAATAGTTTCAAAACAAGTGGTAATGAATATTCAACCTCAATTATACTTTTAAAAATATAAGGCTAACTTAAAGTTGTATAATTTTACCTGATTTTGGCTTCTTTGCTTGTTTCTTCTTTTCCTGAACCATGTATTAACTTGAAAAAAGTTTTTTCTTTTGATTCACACATATTTAATTGAGAAAAGAAAAGCAATGTTGTTTCCATCTTCTTTCTAAAATGAAGAAATGTCTAATTTATTACATCCTTCTCTATTTCACTTGTTAATGCTATTCCATATGTATACATGGAATACATAAAAATAAGAATAAAAAGTTATCACAACTCTTTCAGTAATGTTTATAAAAAACGAGTCAAGAGCTGTGTTTCTTTCTGCCTCTGCAGAAATGCAGAACTGAGGAAATGAAGTACAGTTTGGTCCTGAGTTGTTTAGGGAAATGATACCACAAATTTGCAAAATGGCTCTTGTCTCCAAGATAAAGTCTAGTATTACCACAGTGCAACTTCTCGTTCAAGTTTGTGCAACCAGAATGATGCTTTAATAGACCCAAATAACACTGTCATTTCCCACAGGAACTTTTCAAAAAGTTTTTAAATGTGTGGACTGCGTGTTAAAATGTGTTATGGGAAAGTATTACATCAAACATTAGGAGATATTTTCCCCAGTTCTCAAAAAAGTATTTTTCTTATGGTTATTATTACATTAGTAAATCACACTTAACTGACATGAGATTATGCAATGTTAATTATGTTGGCTTAACATATTGTAACAAAATAAGAATAGATCAGAATTTTATGGTTAAAAAAGATAGGAGAAAGCATTTAGTTCAATAGTTTTAAGCTGGGCTCAGTAACTTATGCCTGTAATCCTAGCATTTTGAGAGGCCAAGGTGGTCAGATTGCCTGAACTCAGGAATTTAAGACCAGCCTGGGGAACATGGTGAGACCCCGTCTCCGGGCATGGTGGTGTACACCTCTAATCCCCTCAGGAGGCAGAGCCATGAGAGTCAGTTGAACCTGGGAGGTGTAGGTTGCAGTGAGCTGAGATCATGCCTGTTACTTTATTCCAGCCTGGGCAGCAGAGCACAACTCTGTCTCAAACAAGCAAGCAAGCAAACAAACAAACAAATAAATAAAGTTTTAAGCAAAGATTCATATAATGATTTTAGACTTTTTTGAATTTTTATCAGTCTATGATGAAATGGAGAAAAATAATATGAAAAGATTTTTTTATCTTACAGCTTTTTAAATCCTTTTGATCTAAAGGACTTTGCTATTTTGAATTTGCTCTCCTGACTTTTTTGTTGTTAAGGTGTTCTTTATAATGTAAAAATGTTCTTTATAATGAAATGGATTAAGTAGAGATGGTAGTTTTTATAGTTTTTAATTCCCTTATTTAAAAAAACATGCTGGAGTTCCAAATTGGTTTAGCCTCCACTTCTTTCACTGTTTTATGGAATCCAAAAGTCCTAGAGATGAAGATTTATTTCATCATTCACATTTTATTAAAAAATAAACCAAAGTTCACAGGTATTAGGTGATTTAATTTTACAAAGTTTCAGAGACAGGTCAGTGGAAAATCTGGAAGTATCAGAGCCTTTAATCACTTACTGTGTGCTTTAGTCATTCTAAGAACCATTGCTCTCCAGTAGTGAGTGCTTTAATTAATCGAAAATGCTGTATATTGAAAGCTAAGTTACACAAATCTAAAAGAAAAATTTATTTTCAGTCTTTTGAATTACTGATTTACCAAGACAATAGTTATCAGGGATACCAGCCAAAAGCTCAAAACATTTACCTGTCTGAAATTAAAGAATATCTAGTATACAGTCATACATATACCCCCTTATTCCATGACTTTTACTTTGACATATTTTTAAATCCCGCACCTTGGCTGATAATTGAAAAATATTATCTATGACAGCATTTTGCGTCAAGCTTCTGCTGGAACTGAATGCTGATTATACCGATTATGCTCATATTTTCTGTCCTCTAGTAATGATTAGTATCTACCATGTTTATATCAGTTTAATTCTGTGAAGGTGAATGAGAGGAAGAGAAAAATCATGGAAGCATGGACATCGTCCATTCCCTAAGACCATAACTTAATACAGTTAATAATTAAGTTATAGTCTTTGTTTTTTTTTTTTTGGTTTTTTTTTTTTTTTTTTTTTTTTTTTTGAGACAGAGTTTCGCTCTTGTTACCCAGGCTGGAGTGCAATGGCGCGATCTCGGCTCACCGCAACCTCCGCCTCCTGGGTTCAAGCAATTCTCCTGCCTCAGCCTCCTGAGTAGCGGAGGTTAAACGCATGCGCCACCATGCCTGGCTAATTTTTTGTATTTTTAGTAGAGACAGGGTTTCACCTTGTTGACCAGGATGGTCTCAATCTCTTGACCTCGTGATCCACCCGCCTCAGCCTCCCAAAGTGCTGGGATTACAGGCGTGAGCCACCGCACCCGGCCATTAAGTTATAGTCTTATAACTTAGAGAAGTGAGAGACAAAACTATTATTTTTCATAAGGTATGTTAAAGTTGTGTGTGAAGTGTGCTATACACATGCTGATAGAAATGTGGAGAAATAAATTGTGAAAATATGGGCACAGGTAAACTACTCTACAGTTCTGTATAAAGGTCTGAAACAGAATTGGAAAGAGGTTTGGTTCTACTCGCTGTTTATGTGGTCAGTTAGGAGCTGGAAACAGAGACGAAGCAAAAGGTGGATTCTGAATGGTGACATCAGTTAAACATCATTATTTTGGGCACAGTCAGTTATTACTTAAACCTGTATACTTTAATGATGAGAATTTATATATACATATCAATATATAATTTATATATAATATATGAAAATATTTATGTATACCAATGTCGTTTTTACCTTTTCTAGCTCTCTTCACTCCTTTGTGCAGACCTGAGCTTCCACCTGGTCCCATTTTCCATTAGTATAAAGCCCTGTCTTCAACATTTTTTGTAGTGCAGGTCTGCTAACAGCAAATTTACTCAACTTTTGATTTTCTGAAAAAAAAAATTGTTTATATTATAAAATGGCTAAATCAATTTAACGTATATATTATCTCACATACTTATTGTTTTATGATGAGAACACAAAATATGAGGTTTTATGGACAATTTTCTAATATATAATATACAAAAAATATATGTCTTTTTTCCCACCTTCAGTTGGAGGATATTTTCACCAGAAATAATTCTAGGTTGATTTTTCTTTTCTTTAGGACTTTGAAAGATGTTACATTTTCATTTTCTGACCTCCATTGTTTCTGTTGAGAAATCAGTGCTAGTTTTCTATATTTTAATATGTCCTCCTTCTTCTGTGGCTACTTTTCAAATGTTTCTGTATCTGTTTTTAAAGCTTTGATTAAGATATAAATGGTGTGTGTTCTACTTGAAATTGCCTGGGCTTCCTGATCTTGTGGGCTTTCGTATTTATCGAAGTTGAAACATTTAAAGCACTAGTTCTCCTTTTTTGTTTCTCTTTCTTCTAACTTCAGATATTCCCTAAAATATTTTTGACTCCTTAACACTGTTCCCCTAGTCACGAAGCAACTATTCCATTTTTTCAGCCCCTTTTCTGTCTCTTTCTCAGGTTAGACAGTTTCAATTCCTATGTCTTCAAGTTCATTAATCTTTTCTTCTCCAATTGCTAGTCTGCTGTTAAACTCGTATAGTAAAATATTCATTTCAGCTGTGTAAGTTCCATTTTTATAGTTTGCATTTCTATCCTTATTATACTCTTGTTGGTTTCATATTCCAATGCTTCAAAATATTTATAATAGCTGTTTTGAAGCCTGTCCTGAAAATTCATCTTTAATTCTGGGTCTGCTCTTACTGAGTGATTTTTCTGCGAATGATAGTGTATTTTCCTGCTTCTTCAGATCTCTAGTAACTTTTTCTTGGATGCTAGGCATTTTGAATTTTATGATGTTAAATATCAGGATTATTTTAGTCTCCATTTAATGATGATGAAGTTGGTTGAACCAACAATCATCTGTGTATCATGTTTGTCTTAAAGATCTGTGTTTAAATTTGTTATACTGGATCTAGAGTAGTTTTAATTACTAAGGTAAAATGATTCTTAAATTCTAATGCATTCCCAGGGGTTCGATAAAGCTTTTCTACTCTGGATGATGGTAACTTAAAAGTACCTGAACCCTCTATGAGCTCTGTAAATTAACCCACATCCCTGGCAGTAATCCTTCGTCAGTACTCACGCAGTATTATTTTTCATCAGAGCTGCTTGGTATTCAACTAGACTCAAAAGGACTCTTATGGAGTATTTTTAGGCTTTTTAAAAGTACTTTGTCTTGTAAATTTCAGACCCCTCACTCTTCTTGAATTTAGATAACTATTTCCTCAACTTAAATTAGTGTTTTCGCTCTATTTAAAGAGTACCCCTTAAACTCAGTTTCTAAATTCTAAATTTGAGATTTGTGTTCTCTCCCTGCACTGCAGTCTTTAAAGAAAGGTAGGGCTTACTTTGCCTGTCTGTCTTTTGTTACAGTTTACAGTTCTCTATGCTGTTTATTTTCAGTGGCTAAAAACCAGTGTATTGTATATTTTTACAGTTTTCAAGCTGTTTATGGCAGAAAGGGATGTATCAGTTAATCATAATAATCAGGTCATCTTTAAACATTTATAATATGCATATACAGTTTTTATATATGAATTTTATACCCTGTTACCTGAATTCCATTATTACTGTTATTGTTGAACAAATTTATCATAGCTTTAAATTAATTGTTAGTATTTCTCAATAGATAATTAGATTAAACTAATAAGTATTACTAGTTTTAACACCCTTTCCAGTTAACATAACTTTATTTTGTAGTCTAATATCGTTGGTTTACCACTTGAGTACAGTAAATTTATAGTTGGAATCCTTGTCTTCTTTTCCTTGGCATTAGGAGAAAGTAAAGCTAATTAAAATGAGGCTAGGTTTCGGATTTATATTTCGTGTATGTGTGCATTTATATTGTTATGTTCCTTATTCTCTCATAACATCACATAGAATTTGCCCTTTATACATTGCTATTATTTTCATGTGAAATTAGTTTTCCTGTACTTTTTAGAATATGGCATATTTCAAGAAAGCTATTTTAGCTTTAATTTATTTAAGTTTAGTAATCAAAATGGTGGTAGTAGTAATCTAAAAATAATTTAAAAATGAATAATTAATGGCAGTTCTGATTTATCATATTCTGTGTCCTTGAGAAAAAGAATTCTTAATATGGAATAAGGGACATGAAAATGCAAATGCGATAGAGAATAGTTTAGTTTAAAGCACTTTAGTCTTGGAAATTTGACTGCAAGTATCAATGTGAACAGAAAATTGCTGCTGTGTGGGTCAGTTTCTCATCTTTTATAGTGGAGAGATCTGGGGTATATATAATTCCTGCCTGGAAGTGTTTTCTACTCTTTTCCA
The DNA here is from genome assembly GCA_031835075.1 of Saguinus oedipus. Lineage (NCBI taxonomy): Eukaryota > Metazoa > Chordata > Mammalia > Primates > Cebidae > Saguinus > Saguinus oedipus. The sequence goes on from CM063190.1 coordinate 19,825,742, forward strand.
CTGTAAATACCTAGAAACAATGACTAATGCAGCAGCAATAAGACCTAGATTGTGGTCTTGAAATGTCACTTCTCGCTCCCAGAAAACTAGATTTGCTGAAGACATCATTGATTCCAGGTCTCAGACAGGAAATAGGCAGGTGGAGCCTAGCAAATATTATCACATCAGTTAGCAAATAAGCTGTCAAAGACTGATTGATTTAAAATTCTTCAGGAATTTGGTGGGTTTTCCACTAACCAAAATGACAGCATTTGAACATCAATAATTTTAATAATTGCAATGAATTGAACAGATCAAATTTATTTATATCTATGAGTACATAATGATATCAAAAAAGAATTGCCTATTTTCAGATTATCAATAGATCTGAATCCATTGTTATTAAAATTGTTTAGGAAAGGTGAAGAATTAAGCAGGTAGCCTGTATTTTCTATTAACTCTATATGGGTAACAAAATACTGGATGAGACAATTTTTTAAATAAAAATATTCTAACAAACACATAAAAATAAAATAATTGCATTAGAATATCGTAATTTTAACCCCTAACAAATGATTAAACTTAGGTATTGTGATTCAATGGTTGTTAAGATCACATAAAGGCATGGCAAAATTACGTGCTTTTGTAGCCTTGCTGTACCCTACTTACAGGTTTTCAAAAGACCAAACTTAAGTATGCTTCATTCTCTGAACCCAGCTGCCAATTAGTAGAAATGACAGGACAGGAGACAGAAGATCATGTTGAGCTGCACCATAAATATGCCATCAGCATAGTTCACACTGTGGGGGCAACTACAGCACAGTTCTTCAACAGATCAATTTTGTAAGAAAGAGAAGCAGATTAAAATAAGAGGGAAATAGAATTGTCTTGTGGATTAAGTGAAAAACATAAACCTTTGAACTAAGTAAATATAGCTTTACAAATAAAGGACTAGTTGCCTAATGAGTTCTGCCTGAAAGTGTGAATGTTTGTTTTTATGTAGGAAACATCCATGTTTAGATACCTATCAAGCAGTCAAAATCAGCATAAATGTTTTACTAGATATTTTGAGAATAAATTTAATAAAGAGCATGAGGTTAGGGAATATGAAAAGAATTTATATACCAGAAATCAACCAAGTTTTGTTTTTCACAGTTATCCCCAAACTACTCTCAATCATAGTAATTTAATTATTACTATTTTTTTTAACACAGCAACACTGCAAATCCTGGATCACACTTGTCTTCCTAGATTTATAATACTCCAACAGTGTTTCACCAGGTTGGTCAGACTGGTCTCAAACTCCTGACCTCAAATGATCGGCCCACCGTGGCCTACCGAAGTGCTGGGATTACAGGAGTGAGCCACCGCCCCCAGCCATATCTTTTTAAAATACCAATTGATCATGTTAAAATAAAAATGCTACTACTACTACTACTGAGAGTAATAGGAATGAATAAAAGATTACAAAAACCAAATTTATCGTCTTTCTATAATGCAAAGGTGAAAAGGACACACACATTCCTCACATCACACAGTGAAAATGTTAAATATTATTTGTTAAGGTAGCTCACAGGCAGAGAAGCAGCAAAGCACACATTTTCTTTCACACTCGCATTATTTCACACGAAAAGCTCGTCATGGGCATGAGTGTGCATGACACATCATAAAAGGCTCCAGGAGAGCGACCTCGCCTCATCCACTCAAAATCTTTATAAGGAAAGAAGGATACATAGCACCTATGTGACAATGGGAGTGTCCTGGACGAGGCAATGACATATTAAGAAAGGGAGAACTCCAGAGTTCACTATGAGGTTGGTGCGAAAGTCATTGTGATTTTTGTCATTACTTTCATGTCAACCTAATACATTTTTCTGCTGAGCTATGCAGCAAACTGTTAGGCAAAGTTCTTCCTAAACTCAGATAAAAAAGAGGAAATGATCTTCAGGGCCTTCCAGATTTGCCTCTTCTCATTCCCTGATGACAAGCAAAATAGAAAGCTTCTGTCAGCTTCCTGATGCGGCCCCTAACCATCTTTTCAGCCTCTTTTCTCACCTCATCGCTTACCATTTTAACTCCAGACGTTCCGCATTCTTGCCCTTCTTAGGGTGGGTCATGCTGTTTTGTACCACCTGGCCTCTGGGACAGTGGTATTCCACTAGAAACGAAGTTTAACCATTGGAGGGCTAGCCAAGAAGAAGGTTGGGAGTTTATTACTCAAATGAGCCTCCTGGAAAATTCAGAGGCTAGGGTTTCTCAAGGACAGTTTGGCAGGCGGAAGCCTAGGAATGCAGAAGGCTATCTGTTGCATCAGGGATGAAATCCTAGGAAGTCAAAGTCAGTTCCTGGGTGGGGGTCACAAGACCCGTGAAGGAAGTTTCTTAGTATAGATTACTACTCCAGGTCGTGCCACCTGGTCCATCAGAATGCAGGGTCCGAAAAAAACGTCAAACACAAATCTTAGGTTATTACAATAGTGATGTTATCTATAGGAACAGTTGGGGAGATTGCAAATCTTGTGACCTCTGGCTTCATAATTCCAGAACCATAATTTTAACCCTGTGGCAAATTGGGCTAGTTTTACGAAGGTGGTTTCAGTTCCTGAGTAAGGAAGGAGTGGGTTAGTTTTCTAAAGGGGCTGTTATCATTCTTGGTTTTAAACTATAAATTAAATTCCTCCTGTAGTAAGCTTGGCCTATGCCCAGGAATAAAAAAGGGCAGCTTGGAGGTCAGAAGCAAGATGGAATTAAGTCATATTTCTTTCACATTCATAGTTTTTGGAAAGGCAATTTCCATCACAGCTGTGGGCAAGCGTCATCCCACAGTTGAGAGAGTTAAAAATGAGAAAAGTTAAATAATTTGCTCACTGTCAGCATATTATTGCCATGGTTGAAAGTAGAATATTGTCGTAAGTCCAATCCTTTCCTAAGCATCTCTGCAAGTGGCTAAAAGCTTTTGGAGAAAATGTTTTAGCAGTGCCCCATGTTCAGCATCTCTCTCTTTGCTTGTGACTTTACTAGACCTCTATGAGGTTCTTTTCCTCTGGGAATGAAGTTTTAATCTGCAGCTGGATAGAAGATATGAACAGCCTACCTTTCTCTTGTTTTCTGACAAATCTCCCATTCTCTATGCTCTACCATCACACAGTTTCATGGTGATCCTCCCTATGTCCAGTCCTGTGAAGGATTTCTTTTCTGATACTCAATTGTTAATTTTGCTAGGACACAAGTAATATGTATATTTTAAAAACCCAAGTGATATGTACTTTTAAAGCCAATAAGAAGTTTATTTTATGTTTAATAAGTCTTCATTTTAGTCGGTTTGGGCTTCTATAGCAAGATACTGCAAACTGAGTGATTTATAAACAAGTATTTGTTTCTGACAGTTCTGAGGCTTTGAAGTTCAAGATCAAGGTGGCAGAAGATTCAGTGTCTGATCAAGACCGACTTCCTAGATAGCTCTCTTTCCATGTGTTTTCACATGGCAGAAGGGATGAGGGAGTTCCCTGGGGTCCCTCTCATCAGGGAACTCATCCCATGACCTGATCATTTATCAAAGGACCTGCTTTCAAGCACCGTCACACTGAGGATAGGGTGTCAGCATCTGAATTTAGGGAAACATAAACATTCAGTTTATAGTAGCTTTTCTTATTTTGTAAAAACTATAGATTTACTGAAATGTTATAAAAATAGTATAGAGTTCCCATATGCTCCTCAGCCAGTTTCCAGCATTATTATCATCTGAAATAATCATGGTACATTTGTCAAAACTAAGAAACCAATATGGGTGTCTGGTTATTAATTAAACTATATGTTATTCAGATTTCACTAGTTTCTTTCAGTTCCAGGATCCAATCCAGAATTCCACATTGCATTTAGTAGTCATGTCTCATTAGTTTTCTCTCTCTGGAATAGTGTCTTAGTATTTTTTCATTTTTCATAACCTTGGCAATTTTGAGGATTTGGGTCAGGTACTTTCTAGAATATCTCCCTGATGTCTTTGACTAGACCAGTGTTACGGGTTTTGGGGAAGAATACTACAGAAGTGAGGTACCCATTGCACCATATCAAGGCGTACATACCATCAGCCTGACTTATCATTGGTGATGCTGACCTGGCTCACCCGGCTGTAATTAGGTTTCTCCCCTGAGAAGTTACTTTTCTGACCTTTACATACTATATTCATGGGAAGCAAGTCACCAAGTTTAGCCCACACTCAAAGGGGAAGAGGACAGAATTAAGGTTCACCTTTGCAGGAGAGAGTATCTACACAAATTGTTTCTAATTCTTTTATAAGGTAGAGTTATCTCTTTTCCTCTATTTATTCAATAATTTATTTTATCAGTAGAGGCTCATGTATGTGTATATTTTGAGTTATCGTCCAGTACCACATTGTTTACTTTCATTTTCCAGCTTTGGACATTGGTAGTCCATTCAGAGTGGCTCCTTGTTACAGCAACTATTATACTATGGAAAGCAAAAATTGTTACATATCAACAGAGCCTACAAAAATATTTAGACTGTGATGCATTTTGCTTACTTAAAAAACTAGCTTGAGAAAAAAGTGATACAATTTTTTTTTTTTTTTTTTTTTTTTGAGATGGAGTTTCGCTCTTGTTACCCAGGCTGGAGTGCAATGGCGCCATCTCGGCTCACCGCAACCTCCGCCTCCTGGGTTCAGGCAATTCTCCTGCCTCAGCCTCCTGAGTAGCTGGGATTACAGGCATGTGCCACCATGCCCAGCTAATTTTTTGTATTTTTAGTAGAGACGGGGTTTCACCATGTTGACCAGGATGGTCTCGATCTCTTGACCTTGTGATCCACCTGCCTCGGCCTCCCAAAGTGCTGGGATTACAGGCATGAACCACCATGCCCAGTATGTGATACAATTATCACTGCATTTGGAAAGTAGATAGAATAGTATATTGCATCTCCATATAATTAACTCCTAGTTTTAAAATTAGCAATGTTTTATTATATATTTTATACTTTTTTGATGAAATATTTCATATTAAATCCAGACATTAATATTTATCTTTTAAAACTTTAATATATATTTGTGAAATATTTATTAGATAACTACAATGCCATTACAAAAACTATAATATTCTGACACCCAGTCTATATTCAAATTTCTTTGATTACTCAAAAATGTCTTCATATAGTTTTACAGAGAATCTTAAAATATGTCCACACATTGCCATTGTTATGCTCCTTAAACCATTTTCATATAGAACACACTTTGTCCATTCACCCTTTTTTCTGTCAAGACATTAATCAGTTGAAATAACTGGCTGACATACAGATTTGTGTCCATCGCCTGGATTCACGTAAATTGAAAGTTAGAACAAAGGCTTAATTGTGTTGTTTACCCCTTTTTAGGTAAAAGTATTTCACAGATGGTGATGTTCGCCTCATAATGTATCACGTCAAGAAGAATATACTGACTGGAGATCCTAAGATAGTTAATTGATTTCAGGAGGAAACAGCATGGCTCCTTCATTATATCATGGCATTTATTTCCCCAAGGGTCCTCATGTAATACTTTGGCAGTATATGAATATTGTTATCCTTTACCAAGTACACTGATGACCATTGCCCAAATCTATGATTTAGATAGTGATCACAAAATCATCTTTTCTAATTCTGTATCTTCCATTTGGTTTGCATGGATTTTTTAAAAATAACTTTTCCAAGCTGGGAGTGGTGGCTTATACTTATTGTCTCAGCTACTCAGAAGGCTGAGGTGGGAGGATTCCTCGACATCAGGAGTTCAAGGTCAGTCTGGGAAACATAGTAAGACCCCATCTCAGAAGAATAAAATAAAAAGAATAACTTCTTCATTAACCAGGACTTTTCGCTTATTCTGACATACAGTTCATATGAAGGACTCGACAAATAATTTGTCTCCTATAATTACTAATTTTTATGGTAGTGAGTTGTTTCTCTAGTACTTATAATATTTTGTGTCTATTTGCTTTTATTTGCTCTTTTGCTTTTTGAATATCATTATGACTTCACGGGCTTTTATATAGTCAATGTGTTAGGTATCAATTTCAGTTATTTATCTTCTTGATACTCAAATTGCCTTATCCTGACCCAGGTGAGCAATTCAAGGTGGCACCTGCGTCATTAAGGAACTAACCTATTAGCTTTTGTATTGTTTCATTTATTTCTGGCACAACCAGACGTTCAAGCTCATCTGTACATTTCTTGCCCCAGTCCTAAAATCAGTCATATTTCCAAGGAACTCTAATCCATTTAACTTGGAAATACTATTTAGAATCCAAAATGAGGGCACTATGGATGTTCTTTGCTGTGGGGTTGTTATCATTGCTTCTAGAATAAAATGTGTATTTTAAAAAGAAGTAAAAAGTCTATATTTGATTTTATGACTTTTTTTTACAAGGGAAATTATTTCCTAAAACACTTATTATTTTGTATATTCTATAATGCACATAAAATGATTTAGCATTATCAGTAATAGTATTACCACCAAAATAAGGCTACCGAATAACATTTAAATTTTCTTTTGTGTTTTTCCTTTTGTTCTTACAATATATTCCACCAAGGATATGTACTCAAAATATGAGGTTCTGATCTTTCCCCTATATAATTATGTGACTTGGTATTATTCAAACTATAAAACAGTATTAGGGAAATATTACTTCTATCCACATCATCCTTCTCTTTTCATTCTCTTCATACATACATGCTGTATATATATAATTTCTTCATACAGATATAGATATATATTTCCTCTATATCTAGATATACATAAAACTCGTTGGTTTATAAAAATAAACTAGAGAATAACAAGTACTTTTTAATGTTTTTAGTGTTTTTTTAATAAATATGAACACACACATGAAGTTTCCCACCTTACAATACAAATGCAACATATTATCTGTATTCCTCACCTTACCATTCAAAATTTTCCATACACAAACTGTTCTGTAAACATTTTTATTTACTTTGCTACTTTCACTTAACAAATATATGCAGGAGATTGTTGCATATCAGAAAATACAGATCTCCCTGATTTCTTTTTCTACTGAATTATATGAGTATTTTATAGTCCAAGATTATGTGGGTTACTTTCAATCACTTGCCGATATAAACAGGCTATAGTCAATAGCCCTGTGTTATGCCATTTAATTTTTGTGCCTGTGTATTTTGGGGATAGACGTGGGTATGATGAATTTAATGCTAAATGATAAATACTGTGCTGTAAAGGTGTCTCTTTAAAGGTATCCCATTTTGTGTTCTCACCTATAATGAAAGAGAGTGTTTGTTACCACAAAGCTTCACCAACAAATTGCATTTTCAAGCTTTTGGATTTTTACCATGTAATAAATATGAAGTGGTTCTTCATCATTTTGTTTTGTTTTATTACAGTGTTTTATGCTTGATTTTTGTTTTAAAAAATAACATTTTATTTTTAAATGATTATACATATAAAGAAAGGTTGAAAATACAATAAAGGGAATTTATATATACCTTTCACCTAGCAATCCATAAAGTTTGTATGTCAAATAATCATCGCACAATTATCAATACAAGGAAATTAGTGTTGGTAGAATACTGTTCACTGAACTATAGGCTCTAGTCATATTTCACCAGTATGTCCGAGAATCCATTCCCAATAATAGCTCTGTGTATTCATTTCACCACCTCTTATAACCAAGGGTGAGTATAATTTCCTATAAAGTCCATTGTACTGTTCTTCTGTGAACTCTGCCCATTTGTCCCTCAAGTTTTGATATTTCTCCTTTGATTTATAAGAACTCTTTAAGTGCTGAAGGTACTAGTACCTTCTATACGTTCTGTATTCTATTTTTCTCACAGTTTGTCTTTTAGCTTTTACTTATGGTTTTCTGGTGTATGCGTTAATAAAATTCTTTTTTAATATAGTCAAATTTATCATTTATTTGAGTTTATTATTTTTGGATTTTGAGTTATATCTAGGGAGATTTCTATCCTCTATGAGGTCTGAATGAAATATGCCCATGGCTCCTGTTAGCGCTTGTATAGTTTCATTTTTAATATTTAAATCTTTGGAGCATTTGGAATTTATTATCTTCTAAATGCAAGGTAAGAATCTAGATTAATCTTCTTTTAATGATTATTCATGTGTCACACCATAATTAATTTCAAAATTCCATCTTTCCCCACTGAGTTGAATTCAACTTTCTTTTCTTAGATATCAAATTTATCTATATATTTCAATCTATTTCTAAACTTTTAATTTGTCTTATTGGCCTATATAAATGCAGGAATGGTATGTTTTCACTTGTGGAGACTATAATATGTTATGTACTTAAGATCTCAGTCTTCTTCCTTTTTCGTCATGATTTTCATGGCTATACTTGCTTACTCTTTTTCTCATGTTATTGTTCAAGTTGCTTCTCTCGTACTGGATTCTATGGCAGGAGCCTGGCAAAGACATTGCATGTTTACTTACATTTTATTTATATTGTGTCTAGTTTTATTTAACATTGAGTTGTCCTATGTGTATTTCAGGTGTGTTTCAATTTTTGACTCAGATGAATTTTATGTATTTTTGTCATTTTGTTACCCTTCTAAAGAGTGGAAAATAAGGATCTAGGATATTTTTCTTAAAAAATCAGTCTCTAAATGGGAATGTTGGAAATTGTATTACTGTAGTAATGCATGGATAAATATTGCACATAAAAAATGACTTGTGACTTCCAGTTTCAACCCCAACAAATAAAATGCTTAGAAGTCATCATTTCCATTTTTATAGCAACAGCAAAATAACTGAACCATGGACTCATCAGAGAACTGAGGTCACAGGGCAAACCACCACCCAAAAATCTTGAGAGACAGGTAGATCCAGAGAGAGATAGCCACTGAAATCTTCTCACCTGGAACAAAAACTCCTCGAACTATGAACTGCTGGAAATCGAGTGAAGACTAGTATGAGGATGAGAACCTCCTTGGGGTTACAGTCTTAGGGAGCCCCCATATTTCTGTGGACTTTCATTCCAGGAATGCCACTACATTTTTATGAATGTCCAAGAAATGAAGGTCCAAGAAATATCCCTTCTTGGCTCTGGCTAGGGGAAGGGAAAGGTGACCACTATGACCATGCTCCTAGCCTTCTCCATAACAAATACTTATTTTCCAAAGAAAAGGATTTTGCCAGTTCTCAATTCTGAAACTATCTTAGCAGAAGGAAAAGAACTTCCTTCTGCCTTTCTTTCTCACCTAAGGGGTGGAAAAACATTAGGATCAGGAATGAAAGCTTCAGAGAAATAGATTGAGAATGGTGTAAGCCAGAGAAAGGAGTGGGGGGTGGGGGGGTGAAGATAAAAACAAAACAAAAATAAATGAACAAACACAACCTCTACCGCTGAAGAAACGCTTGTTTATTTTATTTTATTTTATTTTTATTTATTTATTTTTTGAGATGGAGTTTCCCTCTTGTTACCCAGGCTGGAGTGCAATGGCGCAATCTCGGCTCACTGCAAGTTCCGCCTCCTGGGTTCAGGCAATTCTCCTGCCTCAGCCTCCTGAGTAGCTGGGATTACAGGCACGTACCACCATGTCCAGCTAATTTTTTGTATGTTTAGTAGAGACGGGGTTTCACCATGTTGACCAGGATGGTCTCGATCTCTTGACCTCGTGATCCACCCGCCTCGGCCTCCCAAAGTGCTGGGATTACAGGCGTGAGCCACCGTGCCCTTCCTATTTTATTTTATTCTATCTTTTGAGATGGGGTCTCACTCTGTCACCCAGGCTGCAGTGTAGTAGCATGACCATGGCTCACTGCAGTCTAGATCTCTTGGGCTCAAACTGTGTGTCCTCGTCAGTCTCCCAGGTAGCTGGGACCATGGATGCATACCACCACTCCTGTCTCATGTTCTGATTTTTTTTTTTTTAGAGAAGGAAGGTTTCACAATGTTGCACCATCTGGTCTCAAACTCCTGGACTGAAGCAATCCTCCTGCCTCAGCCACAGTTCCCAGTCTGAGAAACACGTGTTAACATTTGTGAAGGTCACAATCCCAAGACCACCTTACTATCACCTCAGCAGGGTGTCATATAATCATAAAAACAAATTATTCCTGAAAGAGTTGTAGGGTGCAGACTCTTTGAACAAGAGTACTTAGGGAAGCCCGAAGTCAAGTGAGGAGACAAAAACAAGAACAGTAGAAGAACTAGCATTTAAAAATCTCTCATGTTGTCTCATCATGTGAGACGCTGGATATGACTTTCTCCTCTAGAGAATAAAAGCTGTTCGTGGGCAGACACCATATTGTATCATCTTGGCATCTTCTGTTCTAAGAAAGAATAGCCTGTCAGCATAGCTTTTTAAAGTGAGGATATGGGTAAATAAAATGCTTATGATTTCATATTTTGAGAATTTATACAGGAATGATGGAAAACCCAGAGACTTAAAATCCTGATTCTAGCATATTTATTATTTCATTCAAAATATCCATTTGTAAATGTTGATATTTCTTCCTGTACACATGGTTCGCATTTACTATAGATGAGTGGGTAAATCAGAGGAGGCCAGTAATGGCTAAGTGTGTATTGTAGCTGGCATCTCTGTTGGAAATTTTTGCATATTTTTGTTGTTATTTTTAATTTTACAAACATTTCTCATAGAGCCTGGAGTGTTTGATAAGGAAATTTCCTCCCATCTCCACAGGCAGAAGTTTATTCACACCACTCTTTTTTAAAAATAAAGATGGTTGCTGTTTTGGTGAGGTTTGTACATTTCCTTTGTGGTCTTGATTGAATATGCTGACATTTATCAGTAATTACCTATGACTCCAAGTTTCCTTCAGTGATGGGTTACTGATTATTCTTAGGAAGTGTGTGAGAGAAGTGACTTCTGAGAAAAGTTAGTGAAAACCGTCTTTGGTCACAGCTGTTACTCTCGGAACCTGGGAACTTTCATGCCTATCTTCCTTAAATGATAGTCAAAAACGTTTTGTTTATTTGCTTTAAAAAATACTAGGATATACTTAGCTAAAAGGAAGAATATTTAAGTTATAATGCTGACGCCAAAATTAGGGAGGTAGCTATCAATGATCAAAATACGTGTGTGTGTGTGTGCATGTGCACGCGCATGTGCCTGCCAGTGCGTGTGCACGTGTGCGTGTGTGTGCATGTGTATGTATGTGTGTGCGTGTGTGTGCGTGTGTGTGTGTGTGATAGAGACAGAGAGAAAGAGAGCTTTTCTTCAGAAATGCTTTTGTTTAAAATATTGCTTATAAATGGATTACTGACAAACACAGGAGATCATCTAATTCCGCAAGACTGAGTTTTATCCTTGGGACATAAATAACACTAAAATTAATATATATAGCAAATACATTGTGTTTTTTGTATTTTAAACATTTTTTCATAATTATATATTTAAATGTTTCAAATGAAGTTCATAAAATGATTTAAATACTGCAATTTGACATTTTCCTTTCAGTTTAGTCCAAAAAATTGAGAGAAATATTATGTCAAGTGACATTAATGCTCAGCTCACTGGAGAGCTAGATTTAGATTTTGTCAAAGCAGAGTTAATCTTTCTTTTTTTTTTTTTTTTTAAATTTTTATTTATTTATTTATTTTGAGACGGAGTTTCGCTCTTGTTACCCAGGCTGGAGTGCAATGGCGTGATCTCGGCTCACCGCAACCTCCGCCTCCTGGGTTCAGGCAATTCTCCTGCCTCAGCCTCCCGAGTAGCTGGGATTACAGGCGTGCGCCACCATGCCCAGCTAACAGAGTTAATCTTTCATGATTTGGATAAAATATTTTTTGAGGCTGCTATGCTCTGAATGTCCCTTCAAATTCATGTGTTAATTTTATTTTTTTTGGAGGCAAGGTCTTGCTTTGTCACCCAGGCTGGAGTACAGTGGCATGATTTCACTCACTGTAACTGCCTCCTCTCCAGCTCAAGAGATCTTCACATTTCAGCCTCAAGTAGCTAGGACTACAGGTGTGAACTACCACACCCAGTGAATTGTTTAATTTTTTGTTTGTACTTTTAATTTAATTTCTGGGGTACATGTGCAGGTTTGTTACTTAGGTAACTGTGTGTCATGGGGGTTCGTTGTGCACATTATTATATCACCCAGGTATTAAGCCTAGTACCCATTAGTTACTTTTCCTGACCTTCTCCCTCCTCCCACCCTCCGCCCTCTGATAGGCCCCAGTGTGTGTTGTTACCTCTACATGTCCACGTGTTTACATCATGTAGCTCTCACTTATAAGTGAGAACATGTAGTATTTGGTTTCCTGTTTCTGTGTTAGTTTGCTAAGAATAATGCCTTCAGCTCCAGCCATGTCCTTGGAAAGGACATGATCTTGTTCTTTTTTATGGCTGCGTAATATTCTATGGTGTATATATATCACATTTTCTTTATCCAGTCTACCACTGGTGGGCATTTAGGTTGATTCCATGTCTTTGCTATTGTAAATAGTGCTGCAATGAACATGCACTTGCATGTGTCTTTATACTAGAATTATTTATATTATTTTGGGGATATACCCAGTAATGGGATTGCTGAGTTGAATGGTATTTCTCTCTTTAAGTCTTTGAGGAATAGCCACCCAGTCTTCCACAATGGTTGAACTAATGTACACCCCCACAAAGAGTGTATAAGTATTCCTTTTCCTCCACAACCTTGCCAACTTCTGTTATTTTTTGACTCTTTGGTAATAGCTGTTCTCACTGGTGTGAGATGGTACATTTTTGTATTCTTTGTAGAGACTAGGTTTCTTCATGTTGTCCAGGCTGGTCTCAAACTCTTGAGCTCAAGAGATTCTCCTAATGTACTGAGATTACAGGTGTGAGCCACCATGGCGTGCCCATGTGTTAAAACTTAATCCCCCTGTGATGGTATTAAGAGGTGGGTCCTGTTGAAAAGTGGTAAGAGATAGGCTCTGCCCTCATGAAGATCTCAGTGCTGTACAGAAAGGCTGGGGTAACAGCCAAGGCCCTTTTAGCCCTTCCATTCTTCCCATCATTTAAAGACACCCAGATGGTGGCCGTCTATGAGTAGACCTCTACCAGACACCAAAGTTGCCAGTGCTTTGATTTTGGAATTCCCAGCCGTCAGAATTGTGAGAAATCAATTTAAATTGTTTATAATTAGCTAGTCTGTGGTATCTTGTTACAGCACACAGATAGACTAAGACAACACCCCTCTAATTATTTTGCTCTTTTTTTTTTTTGCCCATTGAGCAAATAATCTTTCAGACAACCTCAGCTGCCGTGACACTGAAAAGGATACACTGTTAACAGATGACTCAGGGAGGAGGCACATCTCGTTTTGAACACATGAATTAGATTTCTGGTTTATCATCATTCTCGTTTACGTTTGGTTGTAGAAATCAATCTTCTAGAGCCTAATCAACTGAGAAGGTACTATCAAAATCCAGATCCTCACAAAATGTGTATCAGACCTGGGAATGACGTTACCCTGCCCGCTACAGGGGCTCTGTAAGAGCTACTAGCTAACATTCCTGGATGCTAGGCATCCCAGGTTCCCAACCCCAGGCCACGCGCCACTCCTGGGTCTCTGACCTGCTAAGACCCAGGCCACAGCAGGAGGTGAGTGCTGAGCTGCGCTGTCACCTGACCTCCGCCTCCTGTCAGATCATCTGTGGATTGGAGTCTCACAGGAGAGCAAACCCTATTGTGAACTGTGCACTCCTTATGAGAATCGAATGCCTGATGAGGTGGGACAGTTTCATCCAGAAACCAATGCCTCGCCGCTGTGGAAAACTGTCTTTCATGAAACTGATCCCTGCTGCCAAAATGGTTGGGACCATTGATAAATGCTGCTCTATTCTGCTCTGTGCTCTCTTTTCAGAGAACAAGGATTTCTTTAATGTTTTTCCCCTCTTGATTAATCCATTAAGACAGACAAATCTAAATAAAAATAAAATGTCTTTTTTTACACTTGAATATATGGATTTTTTAATAACAAAAGTATCGTTACTCAGAGCTTCTGCTGCCTTTTCCAGTGTAATTCATAGTTTTATTTCTAACTTTACTCCTCTACCAAGGATTTCTTCTACCTCAGAGTGTCCCAGAATCCCTCACAGATCACTCACACTTTCCTATAACCATGTGCTTTCTAGTTCTGCCCACCTCTGTGCAGTCAGTGCTGTGATGACCAAGCCAAAGGCCAAGTGGTCCTGAAATGACCCTAAATTGATCCCACTTGGTAAAGTAGGTACTTTTCAACATCAACCCAATACACAGTTGTACCCTTCTGCCTTATTTCTACTGGCTAATTTTTTTTCCTGAAGAGAAGCAGGGCATCTGTGCTTATTATATGTATCATGGTGAGCTCCACCATAAAAGTCATCATGTTCAACGATTATGTGGGGAAGGGTTAAGCTAATTTATGGTTTCACTTGTATTTATTCTATGTTCATGAAAATTTACATTTCTCTAATGCATATAACTTAGCCCACTGTATTAGTTTCCTATTCTACAGTGGGCCAAGGTATATCATACAGTGAGCTAAGGTACGTGCTGTAACAAATTACCACAGATTTAGTTTCTTTTTCGTTTGTTTGTTTTTGAGACAGAGTCAACTCTGTTGCCCAGACTGGAGTGCAGAGTGCAGTGGCATGATCTTGGCCCACTGCAACCTCCACCTCCCAGGTTCAAGCAATTCTCCTGCCTCAGCCTCCCATGTAGCTGAGACTACAGGCATGAGCCACCACACCCAGCTAATTTTTTTGTATTTTTAGTGAAGGCGGGGTTTTACCATGTTGGCCAGGCTGGTCTCGAACTCCTGATGACAAGTGATCCATCTGCGTCGCTGCCCACAGTGCTGGGATTACAGGCATGAGCCACTGCACCTGGGCAGATTTAGCTTCTTAAAGCAATACAAATGTATTCTCCTACAGTTCTGGTCAAAGTATGAGATATGGCTCATTGGGCTGTAATTAAAGTCTTATCAGGGCTGTCTTTTTTTTTCCTTGATGTTTAGGGAAGAATCTGTTTTTCTTTATCATTATTATTTTTTGAGACCAGGTATCACACTGTAACCCAGGCTGGAGTGCCATGGTACAGTCAATGCTCACTGTAGCCTCAACTTCCCAGGCTCAAGCAATCCACCTGCCTCAGTCTCCTGAGTAGCTGGACCCACAGGTGTAAGCCATCACGCTCAGCTGTTGTTTTGCTTTTTATTTTTGTAGAGATGAGGTCTATTGTCCAGGGTGGTCTCAAACTCCTGGGCTCAAGTGATCCTTCTGCCTCAGCCTCCCAAAATGCTGGGATTACAGTGTGAAGCACCATGCCTGGCCACGGATGCATTTTCTTGCCTTTACCAGCTTCTAGAGGCTGCCTACATCCCTTGGCTCATGGCTCCCTCCCAAAGCCTACAATAGCTGTTTCAGTTTTTCTCCCATGGCATTCCTTGAATACTGACTTTTCTGCCTCTCTCTCCTTACTTAAAGACACGTGTGAGTACATTGATTCCACATGAATAAACCATGATACTCTCTCTTTTAAGGTCAACTAACTAGGAATCTTAATTTCATCCATTACTTTAATTTCCCTTTGCTGTATAACTTAACATACCCCAAAATTTTGAAGATTGAGGCCTAGATGTCTTTGGAAGGTGATTCTTCTTCTTAGATATATTTATGGCAAAAAAAAAAAAAAAATCCAGAAAACAGGATAGGGGTAACACTAAATCATCTGAGAGCTGAGATTTTGGTTGATGATGATGTGCCATGTCTAAGGTGGGAGTGATTTGGAGTCTATGTGTATTTCGTTGTTCAGACAGATTTCTGCTCTAGTCTCCCTGACTGATGCTTACATTTTAGAATCCAGATCTCTAATAAAAATGTGGAAAGAAGAGGAATTTTTTTTTTTTTTTTTTGAGATGGAGTTTCGCTCTTCTTACCCAGGCTGGAATGCAATGGCGTGATCTCGGCTCACCGCAACCTCCGCCTCCTGGGTTCAGGCAATTCTCCTACCTCAGCCTCCTGAGTAGCTGGGACTACAGGCACGCACCACCATGCCCAGCTAATTTTTTTGTATTTTTAGTAGAGACGGGGTTTCACCATGTTGACCAGGATGGTCTCGATCTCTTGACCTCGTGATCCACCTGCCTCGGCCTCCCAAAGTTCTAGGATTACAGGCTTGAGCCACTGCACCCGGCCCAAGAAGAGGAATTTTTTTTTTTTTTGGCCTTCACAGTTCATTTGTGTCCTTTGCCTCTTCACTCCTGGTACAAAGCGGTTCTTTTAATAGAGTGATATATTAAAGTTATCTCTGAATCACCGATGAGTGATGTATTCTCTGAAAAGGAAAATATGACTAATTTGCCTGTCAGCAACAGCCTTTCAGAGCAGTTTTTCCCAAGTATTTCAAACACAAATATGTTTTTATAGTATCAATATAATTTTGCACCATGCTTGTTGTGATACTTTCAGCATCTGTTGATTGAGAAATACACCATGACAAAAAATTACAGTGATTTTAGTAATGCTTTTAAATAAGTATATACATTTTTCATCATGGCATATATGTGTTCCAGACAATGGAATATATAAGTGCATGATGTAATAATACATATTCATTTTATATCCGTGGCTTGTATGCAAAAATATTCACCTTCACTTTGTAATCACTCTGCATTTCAGAAACCCATGGTATACCATGGATTATAAACTACTTCCTAAAAGTCAAAACCACTCAACTCTATCTTTCCAATCCTCATCAATAATTATGTTTTTGTTCAAAAATGCTATTGTCTCACTTTTGACACATAAATAGAAGAAGCAAGATCCTAAACCCCATGGAAAAAAGTGTTGAAAATTCTAAAGAAGTAGGCAAGTAAATAGATTTTTCATTCTTGTCTCTAGTAGTTGTCTAGCAGAAAACAAAGATATAATTTTAAATTAATGCACAAAATTAGATATTCTTATTAAATTATACTTAATAGTTTAGCCCACCGCTCTCAGAACAAATCCTTAGAAACTGTTGAGCCAAATGCATATTCAAATTACTCACCTGATTGAAGCCTTCAAGAAACAGGACGCCTACTTTTGATAAACCCAACTTCGATGCAAGTGAGGAATATTTTGTAGGCATTTAGAATAATATTAGGCTCTCCCTCTGAAAACTGAAATATATTGTTTCATGAGTTCTCTATGCTGAAGACATTGCTTTGGTTTATGGAACATAATTAGAAAATAACTTTTTGAAATAATGCATTTGATGAGATACATAAATTCCTAGTTATCAATCAGCAAATATCCTACTCAGTGCATTTTCATTGGCTTCTCATTGAATTTTTCTTATGCTTTTCATTTACTGGTGAAACCACTATTTAAGAATATTTATTGGAAAAAAAACCAGAAAGTTAAAATTTTAAATAATCAACATACTACCTCATAATGTTCCAGTTCACGTAAATCTAGAGAGTAAATCATGTAATGAAATAATTGCTTAAATGAGATTGTTAAAAATTTAGGTTCCTAAAAAGTAAAGGTCAATATTAAAGTATATGGTTTGGCTAACAAAATAAATAACTTCAACTTGTCCCATTCATTTTTTTTAAAATAATGCCTTTAGAATTATTATCTTTCCGTTTAGATTTGGCCTGAAGTTTCTAGATATTTAAATGGTTCCCCAGGTTTACTAGATGATGTATTGAAACTTATTTTTACTTAAAGATGTCTTGGAAGTAGACCGTAGGCCTTTTCTGATCAGGCGACAGTGGTATTATTTTATTTTGAAAGAAGTCTATCTGGATCTCAGATTATTGTGGGCCTACCAGTGCAGATATCATATTAAAAATTTATAACTTCGTAATAGTTAAAATTTCCTGAAATCTGATGGAGAAACTGAATTATACAAGAGAAAGCTACTGGCATATTTCCATTGCTAGGGGCTAAAGGCACAGAACATTTACAGATTAAATAGTGCGTAAATTTTGGTTTATGTGTCTGTTATAGCCACTGTCGACAGGATACAGGTTGCACACAGTGTGAAACATGGCTCGCAGTGCCACTGGAGGCTTGTTTTCTGAAATTCACCGAGTATACTGCCATTAACAGCATGTGTACTACAAGCCTCACATTTTGGGTTTATTTACAAAGCCAAACAATGTATTGAGAGTTGATTATTGATCATAAATATGTTCATAAACAACTACTGAATTTTTTTCTCAAGTGAGTATCAATCACTAAAATCCAGTAACAGGTAAACAGAACATTTTTTTTTTTTTTTTTTTGAGACCGAGTTTCACTTTTGTTACCCAGGCTGGAGTGCAATGGCGCCATCTCGGCTCACTGCAACCTCCGCCTCCTGGGTTCAGGCAATTCTCCTGCCTCAGCCTCCCGAGTAGCTGGGATTACAGGCATGCGCCACCATGCCCAGCTAATTTTTTGTATTTTTAGTAGAGATGGGGTTTCACCATGTTGACCAGGATGGTCTCGATCTCTTGACCTCGTGATCTGCCCGCCTCGGCCTCCCAAAGTGCTGGGATTACAGGCGTGAGCCACCACGCCCAGCATTAAACAGAGTTATATCTCAGATTGTCAAGTAAACTTTCTAAGTAAATTTCTGGTACACCAGAAAATCTACATTAGTAACTTAAAAATCATATGATTTTTTAGGAATACTGTGATAAAAATATTTTGTTACCAATGCTTTTATAAATAATATCATGTGATTTGAGAGTGAATTTTAGTTTCTTCTTTTGAAAGCTATATAGAGACATGGAACCGTGTTTAGCCCAGATTAAATACCAAAATGCTAAAAAATTATGTGGTCTACTGGTTAGATGCTATCGTTCAATATTTAACTCAAGAGAAGCAATGACAGGTAGCTTTGAGCATAGATTCAAGCCTCAGCCTGTCTTTGACTCATAAATTGCTAGTTGAGTGAACTGCATGTCAGTTAGCCTGACTACGCCTCAGTTTCTTTGCTGTTTTCACAGGGTGATAATCATAGTAGTTACCTCAAAAAGTTGTCATGAGGATGGAATGAGTTAATATAGGTAAAGCACTTAAACCACTGCCTGACATCTTATAAATGCTTCTTGAAAAAAAGTATTAACCCGTTTATTATTATCTGTGTCTGCTACGTGATAGATATTGTGCTGCCCTGGAGATCCAAAGCCAAAGCGTTGTGGCCCGTTTTCTCAAAGAACTTACAATGCAGTCTAAAAAAGTGGAAGACAGTGTGGCGATTTCTCAAGGACCTAGAAATAGAAATTCCATTTGATCCAGCAATCCCATTACTGGGTATATATCCAAAGGACTATAAATCGTTCTACTATAAGGACAGATGTACACGTATGTTCATTGCAGCACAGTTTACGATAGCAAAGACCTGGAACCAACCCAAATGCCCCTCGATGATAGACTGGACAGGGAAAATGTGGCACATATACACCATGGAATACTATGCAGCCATAAAAAACGATGAGTTCGTGTCCTTTGTAGGGACATGGACGAACCTGGAAACCATCATTCTCAGCAAACTGACACAAGAACAGAAAAATCGAACACCTCATGTTCTCACTCATAGGCGGGTGTTGAACAATGAGAACACATGGACACAGGGAGGGGAGCATCACACACTGGAGTCTGTTGGGGAAACAGGGGAGGGACAGAGTAGGGGGTAGGGAGTTGGGAGAGATAGCATGGGGAGAAATGCCAGATATAGGTGAAGGGGAGGAAGGCAGCAAATCACAACTGCCACGTGTGTACCTATGCAACAATCTTGCCTGTTCTTCACATGTACCCCAAAACCTAAAATGCAATAAAATAATAATGACTAAACTGGAAAAAAAGTGCATTTTTTTTTTTTTTTTTTTTTTTTTTTTTGAGACGGAGTTTTCGCTCTTGTTACCCAGGCTGGAGTGCAATGACGCGATCTCGGCTCACCGCAACCTCCGCCTCCTGGGTTCAGGCAATTCTCCCGCCTCAGCCTCCTGAGTAGCTGGGATTACAGGCATGAGCCACCATGCCCAGCTAATTTTTTGTATTTTTAGTAGAGACAGGGTTTCATCATGTTGACCAGGATGGTCTCGATCTCATGACCTCGTGATCCAACCGCCTCGGCCTCCCAAAGTGCTGGGATTACAGGCTTGAGCCACCATGCCCGGCCCAAAAGTTCATCTTAATAGATCATCTCAGTATAATGTGTTAAGGGTTATAACATGAAGATCGTGCCGGTTGCAATGGGAGAAGCTTGACTCTGTTTTGGGAGTAAGAGAAGGCTTTCTGTAATATAATATCTGAGCTGCCTTTTTGGAGATAAGGAGTTATCTGAATGAAGAAGCGGAGGAAGAGCATCTCAGTTAGAAAACAGCTTAATAGAAGACACAGAGGCATGTAATAATCTGACGTGTGCAAGAAACTTCAGGCAATTCCACATTGGAGAGATTAATCATAGGGGCCCACACCTCGGTGTGACAGCACCCTCCAACCCCCCCGCCCTGCCTCTTCCTTTGTTTGAGATAAATCAATGTTTTTATGTTGGTCATGGATGCTCCCACTCAGCAGGGTGTTTACCACTCATGTAAGGTTAAGTAAACCCAGGGACAAAGAGTTAGGGACAAGTACTTTACTTTGGACATGGTCCAGGAAACAAAAGTTAAAAAAAAAAAATGCTGAAAAAGTAGTAGTAAGGAAGAAAAGGAAACAAGGTGTGTTAATAAATAGGTATCTGTTTTGGGCATCCGGGCTCAGGTCTGTTATGGCCTTATGGGAACCATGTAGGACATACTCACATGTTGTTCCCCAGGAAAGATGGAGAGGCTAGGCTCTTTCACAGCTTCCACCCTCCCACCTCCTTTCTCTGCCACACACACCATTAGTTGGATGTTGTGCCTTGAATCAGTTACTCCTCTGAACTTCAGCTGCATAGCCAGCAAGCTTTCACAGGACTGGAATTTGCTCTCATGCAGACAAGGAGAGAGACGCAGCATTTACAGCAGGATGCTATCGGCATGACCTCCACTGTTTTCTCCAGCTGCAGGTGAATTCAGAGGTGGACTTAAGAGTTAGGGTTGGAGGAATGACTGTGGGCACACATTTCACTGAACTCTCAGACGTCTAACGACCTTGGCTCTGTGGACCATGTAATAAAACAGGAGACAGAGACTGCAAAACTGAGATACAGGTGGATAAGTAAGGAGAGAAGAGATCACTGAGCATTTCACAGATCATACAAGGCTTGCAATTTATATTGCATCCTGAAGAAAGACTTTTAAAATGATTTCAACAGAATGCAAAATGTTTCCATTTGCATTTTGGATCATTTTCTTAGGTTGTAAACATCATGCTTAACTAGAAAAATCAAATACATTTAGTTATTTGGTTGAATATGATTTAAAAATGGGCCTTGGCCCACATATGAAGATCTTGATTTAGCCAAAGAAAAAATATTTAAATTCTGAATTATAGTTTCTATAGAACTAAACTTACTTTTTAACATATTTTAAGTGAGTTTAAGGACTAAGTAAATGATAGTGTTTTTAAAAGCATGGATTAACATTTACATATTATAGATTTTCATCAGTCTCAATCATGATGTCATATACTGAATAAAAATGCAAAAATGTACTGTCCATATTAATGAATGAGTGCATTAGGAGCCATGTCTTATGCATTTTACCTGATGAATGCAAGCAATCTGCCTTTTTAATTTTTACTATAACCATATGCAATTTTGCATACAAGTATTAGCATAAGATAGTTTTGTAATATTATTTTTTGGTGTGTTCTAATTAGTCTTCAGTCAGTGGAGACACTCCAGAGAAATGACTGAGAGATAAAACATAAATTACTTATTTTTAGGCAGTCTAGCATCAGTTATAGGATTTAATATTGATTTTATGCCAACAATTCTGTAGGTTAAATGAAGGAGTAATTGCTTTAAAAATGATTTTTAAACAAAGGAATAGTAATTTGTAACCAGCGTGACCAAGTGACTTGAAGTCAGGATTTTGAATTTCTGTTGACAATCCCTTTAATAGAGCTGCTCGTTTTCTGAGTATTTTATACAAGTTCTGTTTATTACCTTTTAATATTAAATGCAAATGCTTTGACAGAGGAAAAGATCAATCTGATTTTCCCATTGACATTTTTAATATGTGCACGTTAAGCACATTAAATAACTTTTTAAGGTGGAGATAATTTAAATGGGGAATTCATACATAACTCAATCAGAATAAGGCTGAACATATTCACTAAAATATATTCACTTATATCAGATCAGTTATATATTTGTTTACATTATATTTAAAACTTAAAATAGTTGAGTTCTTAGCAAAAAACGTTATTTCACTTAAATGTTCATGAGCGTATCATGTACATATGTGTCTTGGAGTGTACATTAATGTGTGTATTATATGTGTATCTACACAGAGATGCACACTATTACTATTTTGGAAGATAATTTGCTTTTGGGCTATTTTTTATGGTACTTCAAAAATTCTAAGTAGATATTATTTTCATTGACTAATTGTTGAGAGCCATCTAAATATTAGACTTCGACCAGGAAAGAAATACATTTCCTAAATTCCTATATTGTGTGAGAGGATGTAGCCGTCTGCGTGTCTAACTTATTAATGGCACTGCATGTTGCTAAGATGTAAATTGGGGAGCTACCAAAATGGGAGACAGGTAGCTTCTTATGGTCTTCAGTGTAGTGTCTATCGACACAAAATGTGCTTCTTTATAAAGATTATTCTTCAGGACAATTAACCACATAAGCAAATTTCAAGTATAGGTTCTCTCTATAAAGCACACGTAAAGGAATACAAAGGCCTCTGTCATATAAACATTACGCAAACACAAACGCACAGTGCAATGGCAGTGCATTGCATGACATTACAAATCAACCTAACTAAGCTCTAACACCTCTCAGGCATATAATTTTTGATCTCAGCTAGGCTGCTGTGATGACAAAGCATACAGACCCGTCTTCAACTGTTCGAGTAATTTTCAACACAATATCATTGCTTATCCTTGTTTGTCATTGTTGGATACATGAAAATTTCAGATGGAACAGAATTGTTCTGTAATACTTCTCTTAGTGTTTACATGCTTAGATTCAGAGAGAAAAACTACTGCACAAGCAGGGATTCCTTACCACTGCCATTTTCTCTGGTTCATTCAGGCTATCTCGGTCATTTCTGTAAGAGACTCTATTGCTTTTGGTCTAATTCTAATGAAGGTAATTTGTACTTTTAGAGAGTTTGGGATGCCATAAAGATGGACTCGTGTGAAACATGTCTACTTTCACTCAGACCAGTGTTTATACAGCTAGCTTTGATTTACTCATCTTTCTACAGTAAAACCATCCATATCCCCCAGAAAAGTCCATTTCTTTATTAAATGTTCAAGATGTATCTCACCAACTAATTTGTTATATGAAATAAACTCTGTATTTATAAATGTACTTTTATCAACATGTTTTTCCAGGATTCCTGACACTAAGACTGTTCTTTTCTCAGAGCAGGGCACTGCCACATTACCTGACAGACAGGAACATCTGGGACAGTTAAAAATGGAAAACAGGGACTCTTCTTAGCATATTGGCATACCAAAGTTAATGCTGAGTGGCAGACAATCTTAGTTATAATGAGATATGTTTGCCTTTCAGTAATTGCATTTTAAGTTTGGACTGGGAAGATATATGTTTTTTTTCTCTTTCCACCTTAACTGACCTAAGCCAGAGCCTCTGAAAAGTCAAAACCTGGGGCCAGTGGGTGTTGGAGGAGTTCAGAGATTAAAAAAGTACCTTGAGGGAAGCACAGAGGAGAAAGAGTGGTACCCTAGGTTCACTTTTATGCAAGTTGAGTAGACAGGCATAAAGGAGAGGTGAATATTTATACACGTGACAATATGTATATATTATTTTACTAAATAAAAATAAAAGATCAAGATGAGAGGTGGCATCTGTTGTGCATATACACATGGCAACCATTTTACATATTTTTTATGCAGTCTTCGAGCAACATTGAAGGAAAAGTGCTACAACCAGCCCCAGTTTGCAAATGAAGATTGTGATGCAGGGAGGTTATGTAACATGCTTTAAGTAGGCAAATAAGTAAAGCAGTAAGGGTTCCCACACTGGTCTCACCACTAATTGCTTAAATTCAAATCTTTCAAAAACAATTTTTTTGAGGAGATAAATTTATACCAAGTTTCTTAAGTTATAAAGTGTGTTTTCCTAAAGGCAATAATTTTAATTTTCTTTGTTTTCCCCAAATCCCACACCGTTCAGTTCTATTTCATTTGTACCAATGAAATTACCAGTATGATTTTGCTAAGCTAGCATGTTTAAATGCAAGTTAAATGACTTGGAATTAAAAGATATTCATAAACATTTCCTGAGGTATTTTAAAATTGCATAAACTTTCCGTTCTTTATGGATTTGTGAGAGGGTATCATATTTACTAAGCTAGGTTCTATTCTTATTAGCAAAACAAAATCTTTTCTCTTTCACCTGCTTTTTGTATTAAAAAAGAAAGTGCTCTACTTAAAGACTACCATTGTTAGCCCACGTCCTGTCTTTCCAAAGGCTTTGTAAAAAATGCTGAAGCAGCAGAAATAATACCTGGGTAAATCCTGTATGTAATGAATAAGTGTAAAACTGTTCAATTGCTACTTACTACTCTCTAACATCCAGGAGCTACCTGTAATAGCCAGTTTTTGATGCTCACAAACCCTGACATACACAAAGTCTACTCAAATAACTCATCCAATTTTAGAAATTCTACTTTATTTCTTGATTATGCTAACTTTAGTCCTTCAAAAAAGGTTTTTTTAATATCAGGGAATTATTGATGCAATCTTCAGAACACTTTGGAATTTAATCATAAATGTAAGCACTGGTTTGATTCCCTGCTGTATGCAAATCTTAAGGAATAATATTTACTAAGCATGTAACATTTTTAAAACTACATTTCTCACTATCTTTCAAAGAAATATTCATTATAGCCAACACTCAAATAGGCACTTGGCTCTATTTCTAACACCTATATATTTGACTCAGGTTAATGGATCTTTTCAGTTTGACAGTGTGACCTTTCTTACCTTGTTCTAGAACAATGTTGATCACAAGTTGCATCATACTGTAATTAAGATCAGCGATGTACTTTGTGGATCCCAGTGCAAAATAAAAATGCAGAACTTCTTGTTAAAATCATTAAAAAGTTCAAGATGGTGACATCAGAGCATTAAACCAAATGCTGCCCCTTCTAAGCACTGGGCTCTTTGCAGCTGTATAAACCCCATGTCCAGGAAGCCCGCTCTGCTTGTAACATTTCAGCTACTTGATTTGTTACCATGTTTATTCTTGCTTATAATCTTTATCCCAGCTATTCTATTAAAAAAAAAAAAAGCTGCTTTTAATAATATGTGTGTGTGTATTAGCTTTTGAGAGCAGCCATGAAATAGATACATGGTAAGAAAACTCTATTATACTTGGTAGTATCAAGAACTGAAGCAAATATGATCTATCAAACTTATTTTGAGCCTTAACATATAAAAAGATGACTGGGTGCTAAATATCTTTAGCAAAATGTCCTTTTTGTTGTCACTGTACTAGTGAATGTCTCCAGCATTCTCTACAAAATGAATGTGTCATTTTCTCATATTTCAGGCTGACCATCAGAATATTATTTTCTGTTAGAGTATTCCTGACACAAACTGTAAGGAGTATGACTCCTGATATTTATTTGCTCTTCTCATCTAGTGTGTCTCAATGTATATTTTTCATATGTGAGGATGTGAGGTTATATATGAATTATTTTAATTAGTTATTCCAGACTAGCAATTGTTGGGGTGTGATTACTTTTTTTCTGAGACAGTGTCTTCCTCTGTCTCCCAGGCTGGAGTGAAATGGCATAATCATGGCTCACTGCGGCATTGACCTCCTGGGCTCAAACAATCTTCTCACCTCAGGGTCCTGAGTAGCTGGGACCACAGACATGCATCACCAGGCCCAGCTGATTTTTAAATTTTTCTCTAGTGATGAGATCTCACTGTTGCCCAGGCTGGTATTGAACTTCCTGGTCTCAAGTGATTCTCCAACCTTGGCCTCCCAAAGTACTGGAATTACAGGTGTAAGCCACGAAACCCAGTCTGAGTACTTCTTATTACATAGTTAGTATATTTAGTTTGAAACAAACTTAAAAAATTCAAGTATAAAAAAGATTAAATTACCCATTTTTTGCCCTTCTGACTTATCAGGTTTTAATATAGAGGCATGCTCCTCTATTTTCCCCTGGTATTTTAAAAAAAGGAGAGAATACCATACATATTTCTTCTTCTTTTTTTTTTTTTTTTTGAGACAGAGTTTCGCTCTTGTTATCCAGGCTGGAGTGCAATGGCGCGATCTCAGCTCACCGCAACCTCTGCCTCCTGGGTTCAGGCAATTCTCCTGCCTCAGCCTCCTGAGTAACTGGGATTACAGACATGCGCCACCATGCCCAGCTAATTTTTTGTATTTTTAGTGGAGACAGGGTTTCACCATGCTGACCAGGATGGTCTCGATCTCTTGACCTCGTGATCCACCCGCCGCAGCCTCCCAAAGTGCTAGGATTACAGGTGTGAGCCACTGCGCCCAGCCTACATATTTCTTTAAACTCTTTTCTATTAACAATATATCAGGGACATCTTCCTAAATCAATAAATGTAGTTTTATATCATTATTATCATTATTAACACTTGCATTTCACTCCATTATGTGGTAGCAGTGGAATTTACACAGCTCACTTTCTGTTGCTAGAGAACTGGGACCTTGGTTACCAACCTTTTCCCATCCTTTTTTTCTCAAACTCTCTCTCTAACCAAAGCACTCTTATGTCTTATCTTTCAGCTGCAGCCTTCCCTTTTCAATCATCACTTTATTTGTAAGAAAGGCACTGCAGGGTTTTAAAATATCAATTCCTTATATAATGCTGTTTCTCTCTCAGTTAGTTTTTCGGTACGTTTCATCAACTATGACTCAGTCCTGCCTGGCCTCCGGGCCCTCTTCACTGACTGGGGTGGCAGTTTCCAATCTGATGTATGCTGACTTCAAAAGGGACCTTGTTTTCTAAGGGGTCACCTTGTTGCACATAATATTAGTATTTACAGGAAAATATAAATTCATAATGATTTAAAAAATGTAGTGCTAGCTACCCTTTGATCCTCTGGCCCATCATTAGCCATCATTATACACTCCCTTACCCATGGAGTTCCACATAGGTTGGCAATGTGGAGGAATTAAATTCACACTGAGGCTTGCAATTAGGAGAATCTGCTTCTGTGATTTTAGATTTGGAGCTTCTACTCAAAACCACTATTTGCTTTCTTTGTCCACAACTGCTGAATATGTCCAGCCTGTCTTCCTCAGTCAGCCACTACGAAAGCCTCTCCTCCTGACGCTGAGTCAGCTGCTTGAGATGATATCTGCCTCTTTATCCTCAGTGCCCTAGTTACCCATCAAGAGACTTGCGGGTATGCTACATGACCTGTATTTCATAGCATTCTATAAAAGCGTACCCTCCTCATTTAAAGAAAATCCATCCTCAGTGTAGTTTTTATATGGCAGGGGGCTGCCTATCAACTTTCTATCACTTTGAGTAATTTCTCTTGTCTGCAAAATAAATTTTGTCTATGCTACATAAATTATACTCTTCAAAATATACTTATATTGATGAAAATCCAAGTGGAAATTTATGTAATATGAGTAAAAATTTCTATGTCGGTAATTATATTTTTCATTAAATAAATACCTTCCATGCAATGATTTAATTTTTAAGTTTTCTTAACATTGTTAAGAATCTTATCATAAAAGATATATCAATTTTGCTATAATGTGTCAGAAAGCTGTGCCTCCTCTTATTCACCTCATCCATTCAAATCTACTTTATTATTAATATTATTATTTTGAGACAGAGTCTTGCTCTGTTGTCAGGCTGAATTGCAGTGGCGTGATCTCGGCTCACTGCAACCTCTGCCTCCCAGGTTCAAGCGATTCTCCTGCCTCAGCCTCCTGAGTAGCTTGAACTACGGGCACGCACCACCACGACAGGCTATTTTTGTATTTTTAGTCTCTAGACGGAGTTTCACCATGTTGGCCAGGATGGTCTCGATCTCTTGACCTCGTGATTCACAAGCCTCGGCCTCTCCAAGTGTTGGGATTACAGGCGTCAGCCACCACTCCCGGCCAAATCCACTTTGTTATTTATTAATTCATTGAATAACTTTCTATCAGGCGGTATTCTATGGATATATTTAATAATCCACACAATAATGCATTTGTTTTGATAAATATTTAGTTTCCTCTTATGAGGCACTATTCTTGGCTTTTGGTATACAGCAGGGTACAAAAAAAATGACAGAAAAAACTCTTGCTTTATAGAAGGCAAATGGGAAATAAACATATAAATAATTTCAGATACCAAAAACTGTTGTTAATAACTTTGATCAGGCAGATGAGTCACTTTACCTCAGGCTGGTGTGGAATGCCTTTCTTAGGAGGTGATATTTGTGCTGAAAGAAAAACAGCCACGCACATATCTGGTGAAAAGCAAGAAGAATATCAAGTGCAAAGGCCCAGAGAGCACACAGGGCCATCAGCAATGTGACAGTTGGGAGGCAGTAATGTGATGTTTGAACCATCACTGGACAAAGCTTGAGAAACAAACTCATGCTATGAATCAAGATAGGGACGCGGATGGCTGGATGAGGCCAAGTAGAAAGAAATGTAGAATTTTGGAGTTGATGAGGCTAAGAAACTGAGAAGCCAGGATGTTAAGTAAATTGTCTGCACAGATATTGAAGTCTCCAAGAATAATGACAAAGATATTGGTAGAGAAGTGCATCAGAATTAGATTTGGCTGCTAAGGCAGAGACCTGAAGGCCTCCACTTATATATTTCACCTGCAGAATATAGTCAGATTGCTGCAGCATAGAATAAAATCAAATCTCTTACTAAGAAGTGAGGGGAGCACAGATGCTAGTGATGTTAGTGAGGTGAGGGTAAGTCCTTGGCCCATTGTCTTTACTTTGAAGTATGAAACTTCAGCAAAGCCTTCTATACATGTATCAATAAGTTTGATGAAAACATTTAAAGTACTGATTTGGGTTTGATATTGTTTTATCTCTACTTCAAATTTAAATCCTGAAACATGGGTGATCAATATCTATTAATAAATAAAAGAGTTGATGAAAAATGGCGGAATGGTCATTACTTATCAAACTTAAAAAATCTCTACTTCAAATTTCCAGTGCTCTGACAATTCACATGACAGTACTTTTATACCATCCACATACACAGCGGTTGCTCAGTGCAGTAGATAGAGCATGGACAAGCGAAATTAAATGACAGCTCTGCTACTGAGAGCCAGTATGATGGAAGACAAGTCATTTCACCTCAAAAAACTTGAGTTTTCTTCTCCCCTATAATCATGACCTGTACAAAACACCTGGAGCAATGTAATGGAAGGTAAATAAAAACGCTAAAATACTGCCCTCTCTCATCACTGGTTTGGAAGCCTTGTGATCTGTATTTAAAAGATATGGATCCTTTAAATTAGTAGACAGTTAATACACATTTTTCTAGTTGTGGGCTGTGTGGAAGTCACTGACAAAAGGACAAATAATCTCACGAATATGTTAGGATGGCAATTTATGGACTACTATGGTTTGGTGTAGCAATGAGATGAGTTACAGCCAGTGGGTTGTGAGAAGTCAGTTCTGGGCTAGACGTTGAGTGTCAGGACAAAACATTTGAAAGTTCTTATGTTTCCTTTTATAACGCATGGCAGGCAGAAATCTACTGTCCATTCCCCTCAGATTCCTCTTGCTTGTGTCATTTCCATAGATCTTCCTGTCCCTGCGATGTAGCAGGATTTGTGAACATGGTGGGATATCATTCCCATGGTAGGTTTATCATGTGGCAAAATTGATGGGATTTGGTAAATGTAATTAAGGTCTCTAATCAGTTGGCTTTGCATTAATCAAAATTATTCTAGGTGAGCGATCTAATCAAGTTATCATTTAACAGATATATCCTCCTGGTGGCATTACCTTAATGCAATGAGCAGCAATTTTGTCTATGAGAGAGATGTGATAAAAACTGTGAGTGACACTTAGGACCTAAAATTATCCTGTGTTTAGCAGGCAACAATCAAAATGGGGCCTCCGTACTAGATCATTAAGGAATTGAATTCTTCCAACAACAATATGAGTTTGAAAAAGGCCCATGACACCATAAGGAGTGCCAGTCAGTTGACACCATGACTGATACATTATGAGACCTTGAGCAAAGGAAGCAGATTGTGCACAGTTCTTGACCCACAAAAACTATGAAGCAATAGATGTGTATTGTTTTAAGCTATTGAGTTTGTGGTAGTATGTTATAAAGCATCAGAAAACTGATAAATAATGTGAAAAGCAATTTTTAAGAGATTGCCATGGCAGACAAACTTCCTCAATGAAGATTATGTGTACAATGCTTGCCAGACCACAGTGCACCTCCAAGAAGGGGAAAAAGGCAAAACCATTCCTTTAAAATACTGAGATATAGAATTTGTTTTTTTTTTTTTTTTTTGACTTAAAAAACAGAAATTTATTTCTTCACATTTCTAGAGGCTAAAAGTTTAAGATCAGTGTTTCATATTGGCATTTAGCATGAAGCGGTGTTGAATTTCATCAAAGGCCTTTTCTGCATCTATTGAGATAATCATGTGGGTTTTGTCATTTTTTCTGTTTATGTGATGGATTACATTTATTGATTTGCATATATTGAACCAGCCTTGCATCCCAGTTATAAAGCCAACTTGATTGTGGTGGATAAGCTTTTTGATGTGCTGCTGGATTCGGTTTGCCAGTATTTTTTTTTAATTGCACTTTAGGTTCTGGGGTACATGTGAAGAACGTGCAGGATTGTTGCATAGGTACATACATGGCAATGTGGCTTGCTGCCTCCATCCCCATCACCTATATTTGGCATTTCTCCCTATGTTATCCCTCCACAACTCCCAACCACCCCACTGTCCCTTCCCTAATTTCCCCCCAACAGACCCCAGTGTGTGATGCTCCCCTCCCTATGCCCACGTGTTCTCATTGTTCAACACTCACCTATGAGTGAAAACATGTGGTGTTTGGCTTTCTGTTTTGTGTCGGTTTGCTGAGAATAATGGTTTCTAGGTTCATCCATGTCCCTACAAAGGACATGAACTCATCTTTTTTTATGGCTGCATAGTATTCTATGGTGTATATATTGCTTTTCTTTTTATAACCTATAGCATAAAGTAGCTTATTCTAACTGATACAAACTTGGCACCACGAGCAAGAGACTATAATAACAAAATCACATATTTTACCTTGCTTTAAGTGATTTGCTTAGGTGGTGAGAAAGCTGTTATTAGTGACTAGAAAGACACATCTTTATGTTGTGTAGTGGAGAAATACATGACAAAAGTGTCAAATGTGATAATTTCCAATGTGGATAATTTATCTTCTGACCCTGTAACTATAGGAAAAGTATTTGCGTAATAGAATGTCAGAAATGTATGTTGGTTACTGTTGGCTGCATTTGGGTAGGTAACACAAGAAAGAGATGGATTCAGAAAATAACTGGGCTTGTTTGTAGGCAGGAGTGAAAGTCTAGAGAGAGTCCAACAATGTGAGAAATTGTAGGATTGGAAAAAGCAATTATTTCTTAATTCTGGCCAGTAAGAATTAATATAGAAAAGTTCTTTGAATAAGAAATATTGACTACAACAGCTATGCAGCAAGAATGCAATCAAGGGTTTGGGGTCATTGTTGTCATCTCTTCATGGATTAAGATGATGGGAAGTATATGCATTTGAGTGGACAAATGGTTCAGCCAAAAGACTCAGGGTAGGAGTATCTCACCAAGCTGGAAAGGCTCAAAGTACCTATAGTTAAATTGAGAGAGAGAGGCATATTTTGAAATTGAGTCTGGCTGTAGCTCATGGCATACGGAACTGGCTAACATCAAGTAGATCTGAAGATAACTTTTTGAGAGTGTTTCACTATCAAAGAAACTCTGATCCTAGGCTAAAAACATTTGTGACTATTTAAAACTTAACTTTTGGGTCCCCAACTTTCTACAGAAGTAGATTAAGAAAGCTGATTAGCCCCTAAGGAAGTCAGATTTCTCAGTGCCCCTTTCAGATGTAGTGAGATAACAAAACAGCAAAGATAACTTCAAAGAGCCAAAGAACAAAGAGGCCGCAGACCAGAACTTCCCAAGACCAGAACCTAATTGAGAGGTATTGACTACAACAAGTGAAGGGTCTTCTCATTAATTTTGCCCATTGAATTTCAGAATTGATGTAGACTAATCACATCTGTGTATTTTCTTTCTTTCCATTTGTGAATGGGAGTGCTTTTTTCGATCAACCATTGCATATTTATTTGGAGGAAGGATATCATGTTCGACTAAAGGTTCAGAGGTCATATCTCGAACCAAGTAAGTGACTACTGCTAATTAGAAACATGGACTTGAGGTTTGAACCTTAACTTTATGAGACTTTGATGTTATCTTCCTTTGAGAGGGAGTAGGTATACTTTGCCTTGGAAGGGAAAATGAGTCAAATACATGGCCGTACTGTGGACTATCCAGCAATTAATACTGTTCACAAAATATTTCTATCTTTAGTATTCCAGGCTTACAGCAGTGATGTTTTCTAGGTCACTGTTGTTGGTATATTCCTGTGACCATTTATGTCCAATGTGCTGTGGGCAGAAGTGGCATGTCACTCTATGGATAAGCATTTGATTTACAGTGTAACAAACTTCAAGACTTACTGTATCTTGCCAGATTTAGATAGAAATATAGCCTATTGCTATTCTCAATAATGACTGGAAACTTCTGAAAGAAGAGATAATAAAGAACTCCAAAAAATTAGAAATCAGGTATGATGGAGCTGTAGGGTTAGAGAAAGGGAGAGAGATTGGGAATCACTAGGAAGAAGAAAGAAAATTAAACAGAAAAATTTTAAAAATACAACATAATGCACTGGGGAAGAGGGCAGTTAGATGAGCTGTGGTGCGGCCTTGTTCCCAGAAAGAGTAATTGCCGGGGGGTGGCCCTCTTTATACAGGACTGAGTGATGCAGTAATCTGAGCCTTGTGTCTTACTTCTTACTACACACGCAGTGCAAGGTAACACTGTAGTGTTTTAGATTTAAGTCACTGAGACTTGGGAGTGACTTGTTACCACAATATAATCTTACCCATTCCTACTGACACAAAAAGAAAGTCGCAATTACTACCCCAAACATAGCTTGTAAGAAAAGATACCAATCAGATAACCTAAAACAGTGTTTAGACTCCTTCAAAAGTTGATGTTTGGTATGGAATTTTGACAATTAATTTTGAGTTTGTTTTTATAAGAAATTATGATTATTATTCTGTTGAAAGTGCTACAATAAATTAGTTTTTAAATATTATTACATTTAAATGAGAGGGGATTGATATTGCCAGAAGTAACATAGAAGCTGCTTGTTTGATGTGATTCTATTCATATTATTAAGAATGATTAGCTTAAAATTCCAGTTTAACTTTGTTGTAAGTTGAGGTACTGAAAGTTAAATTTACATGTTTTGAATTAATTTACCTATGAATTAAGTCTACTACTCATAGGAAATGTTTCAGCAATTTATCCAAAATCACATGAACATTCATTTTAAGTTTATGTCTACTAAAATCCTTAATTATGCCTGCACTTTTATGATGATATGATTGTGATGAGGAACCAACATAGCATCATTTTATTTGTAACCAGAAAAAAACCTGTGTTTGTCTCATCAACAAGTTTCAGGGCAAAAATAATTTTTTGAAAGTTTAAGTAAAGGAAAGATTATGGTAGAGTTGAAATTAGGCATTTTTGCAAAGCATAGCATCCCCCCTCAATTAAATCTTTATAAATTTTTTTATAAGTGTAGTATGTTTTAAAACTATATCATTTATTAAATTACAACTTAGAAACGACGTGTTTCTCTGAAGAAGGAACCATATGCTAGGCCTATCAATCATTTTCCAACTTGGTGACTTTGAGAAGGTAATTTGATCTCTTTTTCTTCTTTTAAATCTTTGTAAGTGGGAATAGTGACCTATGGGAATGTTATAAATCATAAACAATTTTACCTACCTGTAGCATTTTTTAAGGAAAAAAATAAACTAGAAGTTACATTCTTATGAAAGAAATAGATTCAGGGATAGAGAATAGTAATGACTGGCTTTACAAGTGACACAGAATCAGGGGAAGAAGTAAATGTCAAGTGGCAGTATCAGAGGCAGATCTGCCAGGAATGGGACGCCTCCGTTCTGAAGTCCTTCAGCTGCTGAGAGGAACACAGTGAACTTCTGAGGCACATTCGGCAGCATCTGAGTGGAGGGATACTAGAGGGGATCAAAAGCAAATAAACCCATTCTTACATTGTATATAATGGAGAAACATAGGAGAGACAGGATGGGAATTACAAAGGAACAAAAATAAAGCAGCGAAAGGGCGAAGAAGGTAATTCAACTGAGCAGAAGATAAGAGAGGTACCTAGTCCAATAATTTCGAAAGGCTTTTGAGAAAAATTTATGGTGAGGA
Source organism: Saguinus oedipus (assembly GCA_031835075.1). Lineage (NCBI taxonomy): Eukaryota > Metazoa > Chordata > Mammalia > Primates > Cebidae > Saguinus > Saguinus oedipus. Next base: position 19,860,313 of record CM063190.1, read on the forward strand.
CTTATGCTGCCGGATTGTTCTTTCACTCTGTGTTAGTGTAACGTAAGTGACACGTATTACATTTGAACTCATTGGAATCAAGGAAGCCTCTGAGCAATTACAGACAACTGAAAAGATGGTTCTGTTTTGGAAATCATATTAATAAAAATGAAAACACAAATATTAAAACTGTTTCACAGCGTTTTATCTCTGAAGGTTGGTGGTAAATGATGATTCTCACTGAACATGAATTATGGAGAGAAGGAAAGGTGTTAGAATTGCTTCAAAGAACTCTGTGATTGTTCATGATTTCAGTAAAAGAGACAATTTTGGTCAGGGAAATATGGTGATTAAATATAGTGACAAGGTAAAAATGGGAATAACCACCCCAAAGGTGCTTTTTATTGAGGGAGAGACACTATTGATGACATAGAAAATAACCAAAGATATATTATGGAAGTCTATACAAGTTGAGTATAATGTGAAGTTGGGTAGAGCATGCTAAGAAAGGAGGTTAAGAAATAAAAGTACTTTAGCTTTTACACTTAGGGGAGGAGTAATGGTGTGTAAACATTTTTTCCTGGAAGCAAGTTCTTGTATCTATGCAAATCGTCAAAGGTAATGCCACAAAACAGAGACAGGCATTGTTAAGAAAGTCAAGTGCCCAGAATTAAGTGCAATAAAAATCTTTAAGAGGAAATTTTACCCAAAGGAATGAGAAGAATAATTAGTATAAGAGAAGAGACAGAGACGATTATAATAGTAATACTTATAAATACTACACCTCCCATTTGTTGAGATGGATAGCTTAGTAGTCAGGTTCTTTCAGATTGCACATTAATTTAAAGACTAAAATTGTATTTGGTGTTTTGTTGGGATAATTGAACCAGTATACAATCATTGTACCATCGAAGATGAAAGTGGAAGACAACTTTGTATTATGTTTGATTGTGAAAGGGAGACTATTTTACAGAGGCGGAAGAGAAAAACACGTAGGTGAATATGGGGCCACAAGGAATAAAGGAGACCGTGGAATAACAGACAGAAGAATTGAGCAATACACTCAAGTGCTTACAGAGAAAAAAATGCTTCTTCATCTAACAGTCTTGGTTATGAACAATGACTTCTAAGGCTTTGAAATAAAAGTTGTTCTGTTTATTTTAGTGATATATAGGAAGAAGATGTAATATCCAGCACAGTGATACAAGGTGCGTTAACAGTGGCATTTATGATATTAGAGGGAGGCCATCCAAACTGCAGCCTCTGACATTATTCAACATTGATTTAGAAACTTTTTATAAAAGTTCTGCTACACTAGTTGACAAGAGTATCAGAGGTCAGGATTCACCCAAGCACAGTGGTATATCACAAGTCACCAGAAAATTGCAGACAATTTGTTGAAACTTAAGGAAATAAATAAAAGCATGAAAGAAGTTTAGTATACTTTTGCTGATGTTTATAGAAAGTTTGTGCTTTTGATCAAGCAAGTCAAGATTGTTTTTCTTCTAACTATGCAAAAATAGGCTTTTCCAGGAGGAAACTACTGGAAAAATAAAGACAAATGTATTATGCTTAGAATACTATTCACAGGTTTTGAGAGGGATATAAGAAAAGAACATAAAATAACAAGATAGATGAATATAGGCTGCCAACATAATTCCTTAACATATTGTATTGAGCCCAAACCTCCCTTCAAACAGGGACATATCACTGTTTATATAATATTAGTGGAAGAGGATACTAAATCATTAGTGAGTTTCAGCCAGATCTGAGTAACTCAGGTGTGTGTGTGTGTGTGTGTGTGTGTGTGTGTGTGTGTGTGTGGTGTCAGAATCTACTTGCAGATTTAAAAGAACGTTTAAATGGGAAAAAATTAAAATTCAAGGACATTGAGGGAGCAAGCACAATTACTAAAATCATAAAATCTTTTACACACATATTGGCAAGGAAAACTGTTTTTAAAAGTGGGAAACAATATTAAAGATGAATATGTGAGTTTGAGTTTGAGTGTTTTCACCAAAACCTAATTTTATTTTGCATTAGTTGAAGAGTAGTTTCCACAGACATACTGATAATTTATCTAACAAATTCCTCTGGATTAGCCTATGGATTAAAAAACAAACATGAGGCCACACATTTATTATAAAATGAAAGATGAAATATGGATTCCTGACAGATTCTCCCTTTCACAAAATTTTAGTTTGGCTTTTCAAAGCCCATTTTTTTAAGTAAGCCTCGTCCTTAGGCCTGTCTTCAACCAGATCAGGCCACTTTTAGGAAAAATCCTGCTAAGTCAGTTTAGTGAGAATCCCCCCACACTTGATATCTGATCCCTTTAGCCTGCTTTCAGCAAGGTAAATCAGTTGAGCTGAGATTCCTCTACCCTTGAAGTCTCCTTTTAATGATTTTCCACCCACGCACCACCTGGGTCTGCTGGCTACCTGTGAATCCTCCCATGTCCTTGTTGGTTTTGTAGCTGAGTCTCACCTTTCTCCCTATAGTCTTGACACTATTGTAACAGTTCTGATCTTCTTTAGTGTTTTAACAAGTATCAGTATCATTCTTCCTTCAACATTATATGAAATTCCTTTATCCGATAAAACTATTTCATTAAAATAAGACAACTAACGAAGTAAGTTGGTGAGCTGACAGGAACTTTCTTCCACTGCCCATGCGCAGAAAGTACGGCGAAAGGAGTGTTCTACTGAAAAGAGATTTTCTATTATATCAAGAGATGACCTATGGAAAGGACATTTCAGATTGGAGGATAAAGGTCAAAAGCCTGAGAGTCATAACCCAGAAATAATATTAGACAAATGTCAGCATTCTGTTGAAATAAATGAAGTGAGGATGAAGCCAGTGGATAAGGATGAAAAAAAAAGGAAGAACTGCGACATTTCAGGCCTGTCATGGGAAGGCTTTCTCTAAAAGACTCGTAGATAAATCCAAGTGAAGAACTCAACTCAGCAGTAATTCACTTGTAAGGATTAAAGTAGATCTATAAATATTTTAGGGATCGAGATAAAACCTCCATAGTTTGACTCCGTGTTTAAATTTGAATTGATCACCTATCACATAGTATTATAGTACTTTCCAAATATTCGGAGATAATTTTCATTTAAAAAATTTAATATAGCATTTATTTAAACACTTTAAGAATTATCCTTAATTATGTTTTAACTTGACCTTTGCAACTGAGAATTCCACAACATATTTCAACTGTCGTATCGTCTTTTTAGTGCTCTCTTCCAGTCATTTAACTCTAATCCCTCTAGTGCACAGGTTATATTGTTGAATAATTTTATAATATTCACTGCAATTCATCAAATACTTAGAGTGCCTACATATTTTAATGAACTTAAAGCTTTTGAAACATGATGACCGTGAGTACCTGTAACTGCTCTTGTTCCACATAACTTCCAAGAGGCAAATACTCTGATAAAGAGGTTGTGAAGAAACAAAAATTTACATTTAAAAAACTACCACAGCAGAGAAAAAGCCTTCAGAGTAAATCTGAGATTCTTCAGCTTTATATCCCAGGTCCTTAGTGAATTTCGTTCTCTTCCTTCCTTCTCACCTCTTGCCATCGGACTACACCTTCCCTAAGCCTCTCTCACACTCAGTACTGCAGTTCTTTGTATGCTGGCTGTCTCTGTGCTTATCCTTTCATAACTGCTCTTCTCTGCCTGGAACACACTTATCACTATCTTCGACAACATGTGAATTGTACACAAAAGGGCAAAGGCCTCCACAGAAGTTAAGTATGTGATTTTTTAATGAGAGGAGTTGTCAACTATCTCACAAAAATATCACCTTACAATTATGGGATTTCACTGTCTTTTAAGAATTGTACTTTTTGGCATTAGAGAAGATAGAATTCCTGAGTATAGGGCAACTGGTACCAATTGTTTTTGAAGAATGTATCAGTCTTACTCTAAATAGGATTATTGGTTTTATGAGGAGCAGACCTCTGTCTCAGTTTGCTCACACCCAGTAACCACCATAAACTGGGTGACTTAGATACCAGGAATTTATTCTTGCAGTTCTAGAGACAGAGAAGTCCAAGCTCATGCAGTTCCTAGTGAGGATTCTCTTTCTGATTTGCAGATAGACACATTTCTGTATCTTCATGTGGCAGAGAAAAAGTGCTCTGGTCTCCTTGCTACCTTATAAAGGTAGCAATACCATTACTGGCTCCCCTCCATGACCTTATCCAAATCCAGTTCTATCATTTTTAATGAACTTGATGCTTGCCAGTTTTCTTTTCCTTAAGAATACTGCACCATGTTCTCATTAGGCAATGTGTCATCAGTGGAGTGCAGAATTCGGTCCCACCCTTTATTATGGTTTGAACTGTGTTTCCCAAAATTCGTGTGATGGAGTTTTAATTGTTTCCAGTGCCTAACAATTTGACTTTATTTAGATAGAGGGCATTTAAAGAGGGAATTGAGGTTAAATGCGATTGCATGGGCGAATCCTAATCCAATATGCTTGGTGTCGGTAGAAGAAGAAGGGATTAGAACACAGATATGTCCAGAGGAAAGGCCACATGAATGCAGAGAGAGGAGAGAGTCATCCACAGCCAAGGAGAGAGGCTTTGGAAGAAACCAACACTGCTGATGCTTTGACCCTGGATTTCTAGCCTGTGAAACAATCAGTTTCTGGTGTCTATGCCAACTGTCTGTGGTGCTTCGTTGTTGTTGTTTTTGAGAAGGAGTCCCACTCTGTGTGCCAGGCTGCAGTGCAATGGCATGATCTCAGCTGACTACAACCTCTGTCTCCTGGGTTCAAGCCATTCATGCCTCAGCCTCCTGAGTAGCTAGAAGTACAGGTTTGGACCACCACATCCAGCTAATTTTGTATTTTTGGTAGAAATGGGGTTTTACCATGTTGGCCAGGCTGGTCTTGAACTCCTGACCTTCTGTGATCCACCCACATCGGTCTCTCAAAGTGTTGAGATTAAAGGCGTGAGCCATCGCACTGGACCCTGTGGTACTTCATTATGTTAGCCCTAGAAAACTAATACATCTCTGTGCCCAACACTTAATACTTTAATAAGGCTTCACTGAAATAGGCAGCAACTGCCTGCCCTAGGAAGCAGCCAGAGCCTTCTCTTACCTTTCTGAGGCACCTCACAATCAAGAAATATTCCTTGGCACTGAATGGCCCTGACAGCATGCAACCTGAATCCTTTCGACCTCATGTCCATAAAGCAACAGCAATTTGATAGACCTTTAACTCAATGGTCCTAATTTGGTATGAATCTTTCCATAAATATTACACTGTTTCTTTTCTGATTCCCTCATACAAAGGGTGAATCTGCTTTAGCACACGTGGACCTTTCAGGGACCAGGAACTTTGTCAGGGCCTCTGCTTGGCAAGCATCATTCAGCACTGAATTTTGTTTTCTTCACTCACCTATATAGAAGTGAACTGGACCAGAGTGACTTTCCTCCAGAGACTTGAAAAACTAGAAGAAACCCAAAATAATGGAAAGAAATATTGTCCCTGAACTACTGTCCTTCCTACACTTATACGCATGTGCAGATTCAACTACACCTACAGAATGGATGGGAGCTATACTAGTTTATCCACTCCAGCTCTGCAGAAAGACAGTCTAGTTACATTCCTTAGTTCAGTTCAGCCATTAATATGAGCTCTGTGAGCACAGAAGCTATGTCCTTTCATCAAATTCTGTTCCCAAGGCCTGGAAGAATGCATCCTGGCACATGGTATATTGAGTAAACATTTTTAAGGGTCAAAAGCTAAATATAAACCAAAATATTAGAGTCTTTTAGATACTATATACTTGTGATTTTGTATAAAATCAAGCATGAACTTGTTATAATTGGTAAGCATCTACAGAAATTCTCAAATATTGTTAGGAAGACAAAAAATTATGAAGCTTTGAACTGATAAAGTTGTAGATTTGTTGGTTTGTAAACACTGTACCTGCAAGACTGAAGTAAGAAGACATGGGGAAGGGCTTTGGGAAGCATAAAGCAATGTGCTCATTACTAGAAGGTCACTGGTGATGGGTGGTTTCTATAGACCTTTGCTGGAGACTGTTTAAGGCATTTTCACTACTAAACCTCAGGCTCAGATCCCACCTTCTGTCCTTCTGTTCTTACATTTAAACCTACAGTCCTGGGACTCATGCTATGTCTGTTTCCTTTTATGGTCTCCAGAGATGAAATGTTATCTTCTGTTTTCTATTGTTATCAAAATAAGCCAAAGATGGCCTCCGTGTATTGGCCACTGTGTTCTCTATTCCTTCACTTGCAAGCTGAAGCCCTTAGCTCAAAATTCTGCCAGTTCTAAACTCAAGTTTTACACATCTAATTATTTAAAAATAGCCCAAGCAAGCAGATTTTTAGCCATTTAAGGCCTGCCTGCTTTGCATATCCTACCAAACCTCACCACCACCCCCATCCGCCTGCTAGCAATGGATAAGATAAACCCCAAGCTTTGCTGCTGCATTCTGGGGCTCTGTGACCCAGAGACTCCCTACTCTGCTGCTGAGGGATATGGCCTGGAGAAGTAAGCCTCCTCTCTAATTCTCACTTTCCATAGGAACTCCCTTGCCCCCCTCCCCTTCTACATAGTGGTCCTCACACTGTATACTTTTGGAAGGTCTCTTGTTGGGAGACACCTCACCTGTTACACAACCCCGGCTGAGTGCCACCTGCCTCGTGGTCACAGTTATTTCCTGGATCAGCCCCTCAATCACTTGAACCCCTGTGTATGTACTCCATTTCATCTTTTTTTTTAATCACTCTCAGCTAAAGTTTTAAAAGTAAGATGGATTCACCTTTTTACCCTTTCTAACCAGGCATTTATTACAATTGTACAATAATATTAGATTGGAGCAACTCGTGATATTGGAAAGTTGTGTGCTTTGGCATCAAATTCAGTGTTCTGCAATAGTGTTCTATAAATAGACTGCCCATATTTCCAGGGTTCGAATCTTCCCCTCTCTAGATTTATATCCAGTTTAAAATTTCTCAGATGCAGTCCAGGCCAATGGTAACAGATAAACTGTTCCAGGCGGCCTTGTTGGTCTGAGACTTGTATGTTCTGCAAAGTGGCCTGAGTACCAGGGATAGTCATGAGGGCAACATCCAGGGTAGAATTTTCCACAATCAAATTAAATCAAAATCCTTCACTGATAGTATATTTTTGGATGGGCATGTGTATGTGTATGAGAAAAATAATAAGAGAGCAAGAGGTGAACCTTAACAAGCTTGTTGCTTGTTGCTGAAAAATATACCTTGTATCACTTAAAAATTCCTTTTTTTAAAAAAAAAAAAAAGGTTTACATGTAAAAATTACAAAGTTCTTAATGTTTTTCTAGCTCTTTCAATCTTGATCCCTGACCTAAAACTTCTGACCTATTTCTGTGGCATGAACCCGAAATTAGACTTCCGTACATACTATTATTCTAAAGTGTATCTCTTCACAGTTCTCACTCTAACCCCATCTTTTGTTAAATATATTCTGACCTTTCTCAAGAATTAGGTCTGCAGAACTTAGTTTCTTTTAGGAAGACATTTAGACTAAGGAACATTCATTTCTCTGAGCACAGTCTATATACAATCAATTTATTTATTTCCTCATAAGAAGATAGTGCTAATTAGAAATGACCATTGTTGCCGGGCGCGGTGGCTCAAGCCTGTAATCCCAGCACTTTGGGAGGCCGAGGCGGGTGGATCACGAGGTCAAGAGATCGAGACCATCCTGGTCAACATGGTGAGACCCCGTCTCTACTAAAAATACAAAAAATTAGCTGGGCACAGTGGCGCGTGCCTGTAATCCCAGCTACTCAGGATGCTGAGGCAGGAGAATTGCCTGAACCCAGAGGCGGAGGATGCGGTGAGCCGAGATCGTGCCATTGCACTCCAGCCTGGGTAACAAGAGCGAAACTCCATCTCAAAAAAAAAAAAAAAAAAAAGAAATGACCATTGTTAAGAAAACAATTATGAGACAATACATTAAATCACATGTATATAAGAGCAGTTATTAAAAACCAGAATGGTTGTTTTTAGTAATGGTGTAGTTTGCTATGAGGTTTCTTCTCTGACAACAGTCAGTGAATAGTTTCACAAGATCATACATGAGTAAAATTTAACAGATATGGAAGAAAATACTAGAAGAATCAAAGACATAGATAAATAAAACTGAAATGATTCTGGAAAAAGGATGAGTAGCTCAGGCCCCTGGAGCAAATGGAGTATAGAGGAGAGTAGCTGGAGATCGCCAATGTGGCTTCGGTTGAGAACACTTGTGGTTATTGTCCTTAATTATATAATGGGAAAATACAAAGAAATACTAGAAAAAATACTATCTATTAAAACTGAAAGAATTTTGAAATAATTTTATGCATTTCAGCAACATAATTAATTCAGAAGGTATATTTTTCACTCAATTTAACAATCTTTCCCAGTGCCCAGCAGTGTGCACAGCTTAATGAATATTTATTGCATGCCAAGAACATTTCCTTCAATACAGCCAAAGTGAAGGTTCTATGTATTAAGTTCATATTCACTTTGCACCCTCTATTTTACTAGATATACCCTATGTAGTATATATTGATTTTGTAAATAGGGACATAACCTGTGTATTAATCCGTTCTCACAGAATAAAGACATAACTAAGAATGGATAATTTTTAAAGAAAAGAAGTTTAATTGACTCACAGTTTAGCATGGCTTGGGAGAACCTCAGGAAGCTTACAATTATGGTTAAAAAGGGAAGCAAACACATCTTTCCTCACATGGAAGCAGGAAGGAGAATTGCCAAGCAAAAGGGGGAAATGCCCCTTATCAAACCATCAGATCTCGTGAAGCCTCATTCACTACCAGGGGAACGGCATGAGGGTAACTGCCCCCATGATTAAATTACTTCCCATTGGGTCCCTCCCATGAAATGTGGGGATTATGAGAACTGCGATTCAAGATGAGATTCGGGTGGGGCACACAGCCAAACCATTAAAAACCTGCTTGCTTCCACACGTGGATCTAAAAGGCAGAACTATAAAGCATGAGTGTAATTTGCAAATAGGATGATTTTGCATAGAATTTTCTGATAAAGCTGGCCACAGTGCAATTTTGAGCAGTAATACGTAAGGAGCCTCTCAGAATTAGTTTTCACAGAAAGGCTAAAAGGTGTTCTCTCACTGCAATTTAAGAAAGTTGACGTAGATGGTTTCCAGGGCTTTTCTAAATATAATTTCTTTTGAGCCTTTGACTGTTATAAACACAGATGCTTGGAAACAGGACCTATTCCCACAGGTTTCTCTTTGCTGTCTCCCTGTTATAGCCTGCTAAACTCAAAATCGGCTTTCTGACCCAGAGGAGAAAATTATTCCTTGAGACGATTGTTAACTGCCAAAGATACAAAACAATCACTAAATTTCTCAGCTTGTGCATCATTCTTCATGGTAATTGGAGATTAAAAGGTACAAAGTCATATTCTAAGCAAATTTATTTCAATACGGTACTTTTCTTTTTCAAGAACTATCATATTCTACATGAACTAAAGAACATCTACTTGTGTGTATTTATCCACATCAAGAAAAAAATATGAGTTGTCTTGTTGAGTTTGTGTACCCACTATGATGTTTGCAAAGGTGTGATCTGGTTTTCTAGAAACAGGAAAGTATGCCATGGAGCAAGAGTGTGCCAGAGGAAGTGACAATGTAGGGAAAGCAGGGACTGCACCAGGGACCAAATAGTCCCCCACTGCTGCTTCAGTGTTGCCTTGCAGGTAACTCTACTAATTGCTGTTCATCCATCAGGCTTTCCGAGAAGCCCTGGCTCTAGCATAGATCTGTTACCTCGTTCCCATCTTTACCCAGGCACAGTCTTGGAAGGGCAACATCAGAAGGAGCCACATTAGAGCTTTCTGCTTCACTGGGAGGCCTGAAGGTTCTGAGCAGCTTGAGGAAAAAACACAGAAGTCCTTGTGCAAGCAATAGCCGTCCTTGGCAACATTTGTGAAAGGAATTTAAGATGAGGACATGATTCTGCATTCTTTTTTAATTATGCTCATTTCCTGAATGCCAGTTATTTAAGTTGTTTTATGTTTGATTAGTTTGAAATTGCATGCCCTTTATGTGTGTTGGTCAATTTATCTCTAGGAAACTGATGTTTCCCCAAGGTCACAGCAAATATATGCTGTTTTGTTTGCAAGGATGTGTTGCTGAGAGCAAAACGTTAACATCAGTCAGAGATCGTCCCATCAGGGTTTATTCCTGAAGGTCTGAATCTCTGTGCTAGCTGCACTAATGGCAATAACAATGTGTTATTTTCTTATATAATAACAATAGAATGCTACTTAGCACAACATTATACAAGCCTACTTAGTTTCTAGTTTCTGCTGTAATATCCCCAACAGCATTGTGTATTTCCAAGCGTAAGTTCTGGTCTATTGCAAATATTAATGGAAAATAATTACACACAACTCTGCCAGATAGACCATTACTTTCAATTCCCTTTGACTCATTTAGACAAAATAGAATGGATCTTTCTTGATTAATTATTGGATATAATTACTTAAAAGTTTGTAAGAGGTCTTTTCACTGAAGAATGCTAATAAATCAAAACCTACATCTTTAACACTGAGTATTTTCCAAGATTAATGTAAAGACCAGAAAATATAAATCCTGTGATAAGAATATTAGTTGCAAATTTTCTTACAAAAATTTACTAGATGTGAGGGTAAGGTCTTTTGCTTTATTAACTGCTTCATCAGAAGAAACCTGAAGTTTCTTCTGACACTTAAGAGGAATTCATTGAACATCTGTTGAATGAATGAATGAATGAATGAAATGGAATTTAAACAAATGCTTGTCTGCCATTTAACACAATTCAGAGTTTTACATATGAAACACAGAAGTGGAGCTTCTAGAAACCAGTTTGTTTACCATTTTTACCTTGGATTTAATAGTAAAATGACAGACTGAGTCATGTTTTTAGCAGCACAGTTTTTGAAATATCTTTGCTAGTTGTGTTACATATTCAGAAGACTTACAGAATGCAGACTAAGCTGAGCTGCTCAGGTTGCTTGTATCACCTCATCAATAAGGAGATGCTAAATATTGACTGTGAATTCACTTCCGAGAGAGAAGACAAAGAAATATAAACTCCTGTCTACCTGTAAGGAGGATGAAGTTCAACTGGACAGAAGAGACCCGTGCGTGAAGAACCACCGAACATTACAAAGCAGTGTAATGTGAAAAGCTAAGCTATTTAATGAATTCAAATCTTATACTAAAAACATAACACAGAACGTTTCTCTTGTTCAAGGAGAGCAGCAAGCACTTTTGTAAACCAGAGGTGGCAGCTGACTCCCTGCAGGCAAGATGGCCAACTTCTTCTGCTTTGCCTGCACAATGTTGTAACAGAATGAATCAGTATTTAAATGTTGAAGATTTTAGGTTAATATATGTTTAGATTTATTCTACAAAAATAATTTTAGAAATCCTAGTATTATTAGTCCAGCTTTTTTTTTGATGGACAGTGGTGTCAACTTTATAAGTATTGATATCTTCACACCAAATGATACTACTTTATTCATTCTTGCTACTTTCCTTGAAAACATATGAGTTTGCTAACTCTAGTGTTAACCCACAAAAAGTGTCTCCAGATTCCAACATTTCATTTGAACATTTTAATACGTAAGACCTGGATGCCCACGATCTCCTATTTCAGGGCATTCAGAGCAAAATGGTTTTTAGGAAGGTCGGTTCTTAAAAGTAGTGTGGGTATTGGAAACCGGTGCATTCTAAGTAGTAATAAGAAATCAGAAGTATTAGACACCTGTGCATTTAAAGTAGTAGAATAAGAAACCAGAACTAGAACCATCATCATTCACCTAGTATTTTGTATTCTGTGACTTTTCATGTTATTTCAGTTTTATCAGTTTATCATTTTATTAACTTATAGAACATTCTCAAGGGCAAGAGTCATTTTATACAGTGGACTTTCTGTTTTTGGGGTGTTAAAATTCTAAGAGGTTAATAATTCAAGCTGGAGGAATATTTCTTTCATTTGGTCATATCAGCTTCTTTACAGAAGGCATACAGACCTCACCAGCATTCTAGATTTTTTTCACAGATTTATTTCCTCTATCATTTTAATTTATATATTCTGTTCTTTGTCATGCAAAATTTTGTTGAAATAGAATTGGTTGTAAAAGACAAACTTGTAAAATAAATGTGGTGGGAAAGAAGAGTGAGCAGCGTTGGACTTCTGCTTGTCCTTTGCCAGCTCGTCATCATTTTCTACCATACATGACACCTACATTTCCTTTTGGAGACTGAACTTGCCTTGTTTCCAGTAAAATATACACATGGCGAAAGAGAAAACTAAAATACCTTTTCCATGAGAGAGAGGTGACTGGAATTCAGATTAGTGTGGCTTCATATCTCAAAAACACCCCAAGGATGAAGTAGTACATGTTTTACCATGGGGAGGTGAGAAAACTTAAGTCAGTGATATTTTACTGTTCGGGGAATTCTAACATTCAGAGGAAACATTCAAGTTCAGTCAATCGATGTGAAAGTGCTCTCCCGCTTTCTCTCTTTACAGTTATAATATTGTTGAAAGTAACAAGTGCTTCCAAACCTTCTAGTGGCTTTCAATTATCGACAAACATAGTTAATCAAAGTTACAATCACTGTGGTAGATGTTGAGCCATAAAATGTAGACTCTATTCTAAAAAGCTCACATCCCAGGGAATATTCAAAAAACTAAGCAGGGAAACAAAAAACCAGTACTCTCACTAAGTGGCAATGAGGGAATAGAAAAAAGAGAAAGAAACAAAAACGAAAACAAAACCCAGTCCTCTCACAGTAGAATAGATACTAAAAGAACATAGAGGAAGCATACGTAACTTGATGTTGAGGTAGACTCCAAAGCTTACTGGAATTGCATAATATATGCATTATAACTTAGGATATTATGCCAATATCAAATGTTGCTGTGTATGCTGAAGAATATATTGTGCAGTTGATAATAAAGAAGACTCAAACATCTTATGATACTTGAAACTTTGTTTGTAAGAAAAAATTTTCTACCTGACAGAGCAGGAACACTGACATCTTGGAAAACGCCGCCATTTTAAGTTCCAGCTTCCTTTATAGCCTCATGTATTTCAAAGGAATCACTTCTCTTCTAACAACAAGCAGCCAGAAAGAGCAGACAGAGAGCAAAACATAGATGAGACAGCCTGGCATAGCAGGAGGAGGGAAGATCTCTTGGGTAATCATCAAACTTCACACTTACACAGTGGGCCCTAATAAACACACACCTTTCTCTGCTGGTGTGCTAAGATAGAGAAGCTAAAGCAGACTTTGGGGGTATGCCTGCAGCTGCAGAAAGATGTATGGGAAAAGAAACAAAGCCTCTCCCTCCTAGATAAGCAACACAAAGAGACACAGGCTAAAAGTTGGTCTATGTGGTCTGAGAATGGGGTGAGAGCTGATGAAAACTCTGCTCTATACAGACAGCACACCTGTCCTAACTGAACCGTCAGGCCCCAGGAGGGTAAGGCATCCCCTCCTCATGAGCCCCAGAACCCTTGAATACCCTTAGTCTGTAAGAGAGAAGGCTCATGACTTAACTCACCCAGAAGCCGCTCTCGATTTTATTCTCAAAAATAAATCTGTCTTTGACTTTTGAGGCCCTTTTCGTGTTTCTTTCTTCCTTCTTACACTACCTGTCTTGATGACTTAATGGACGTGGAATGAGATGGAGACTAAGACGACTCCTAAGTCTTTGAGTAGCCTTTGGTAAAATTATAAAGTAGCTTGTGGAAGAATAGAAACTACATTTAATGCTTCAACAGCAGGTGTTCAGAGCAGTAAAGATCAGAATTTCATTCTTGCGTGAAATGTCTATGAATTTCAGGTAGACATGTCTGTGAGAATGTTGGAAATATGTATATAGAGCTCACAAAAAGGTCAATTAAAAGTGTAGATTGTAACGCAATCAGTATAGATGTAGCATCTACAAAATCACTTACAGTCAGATTCGCAGAGGGAAAGAAGAAAAGAATGAGCTTAGGTCTTGGAATCCACACGCGCTAGATGAAATGGCTGAGAAATACGTCCTAATAGCCAAGATACATAAAATAGTCAATAGGTCTAGAAAACAATTGAAACAGAGATATGAACATGATGTAATGAGTTTAATACTAAGAGTCACTCATAATCTTAAGAAGGTAGTTTCAATAAAGTGGCCGGTGACGACTTAGATTGCTCTAGTTGAAGGTATAGGAATAAAACGGGCGAGTGTAGAGAGTAAGTGCTTACTTCTTCAAAGGAGCATGTTTGGTCCTGAAGGGTGGGAGGAATCGAAAAGTAGAAGGAAGAAATATTGAACTAAAAAGAAAAAGCCTCAAAGAAAGGTGGTTGTAATTAGACAGTGTCTTTGGTTCTAGGAAACATGACCGTCCTTACTTCTGCTGATCTCCATCGAGCTGTGTACTAGCTTTCTAGGTCTATAGTACAAAGTGCTACAAACTGTGTAGCTTAAAAAAAAAGATACGTATTTTCTGACAGTTTGTAAGGTTGGAGTCTAGATAAGTTGCTGGGAGGGCTGGTTCCTTTTGAGAGCTGTGAGGGACCAGCCCTCTCAGCAGCTGACTCTCTCCTTGCTTCTGGCAGTTTGCTGGTGCTGTTTGATATGTGTTGATACGTAGAATAACACCCTCATTGTGATTATCGGGTGTTCTCTCTGTGTGTGTTTCTGTGTCGAAATTTCCACTTTTTATAAGGAGATCCTTTCCTATTGGATGAGGGGGCCACCCTACTCCAGTATTCCTTCATCTTAAATAATTAAATATTTAATGACACTATTTCCAAATAAGGCTACATTCTGAGGTGCTAGGGGTCCGGACTTTGACATAGGAATTTTGGAGAGACATAATTCAACACAAGTGAAGTGGTTACACCTGGATAATCATTAGGATTAATAGTGAAATCAGAAACTTAAAGTTCGATAATATTAATGAAATTGACAAATAATTATAAAATGGTATCAATAATAATTAAATTGAATTTCTTGAATTGTTTTATAATTAAATTATATATCAAAATTTTGAATTTCTTTTAATTCTTTGAGATATTTCTCTATTTTCCTAAAAAATCATAACTTGCTGCTCTACTCCTTACTCCTCTCTGTAGAGGTAAAGTGAGTTGTTCGAGCTAACCACACTAATATCCTCACTGTGGGCTATTTCGCTCTTTCTTCTCTTCCTTCTGGACACAGACAGGGACTGTAAGAAGCTGTCTGACCCATTTGGGTTCCGCTGCAATGGCACTCTTATGATCGTTATCAGGAAATCAGTTATTGATAGCTGTTTTATTTCTCAGCTTAACCTGCATTTCTAAAACATACAGAATAAGCAGAATGTAGATGCAGCCACTTCCTTAATGCTGTTTCTCTTTTCATTCCTTCTCCTTAGCTTTATAAGAACTGCTCTTTTAAATTTTTTTGCATGACACGGTCAGATGCTCACTATGGGTATCTTTTTATTTAATAAAATCTACTATTTATGATAGACTTTTTATGTTGCTATATTGCACTATATAAATCTTTATGCAAGTGCATTTTTTGGTGTAAGGTGACTGTGTTAACTCACGCCCTTACCTACTCACTTGTTCAACTGCTATGATCAGCCTTTTAGCTGTCTAATTCTGAGAAATTCTCTAGTTAGTGAGTCTAGAAGAAAAGTCATCCATTTGCCTTGTGGATCCTCCAATTTCCAGCTTTCCCTGAGATTTTAGAGAAGACTACCCGATCAAAACTTCATTTTTGCTTACATCGCCTAAGATTTGTCTTTGTAGACTGTAATTTAGTATTAGAATTAATCTATGATGATACATAATAGTATTGATAAGAAGTGTCAAACATTGTGTTAGCTACTAAGGAAAGAGTCATGATCACAAAGAATTAACAAAATCCAAAGATTCCCTCAAGGAGAGTTTATAGCATAATATTCTCAGTCAGCATAAAGAATCTCTGTAAATTGTTGTGTATAAATTTATAAAACCTGGAAGATGAAACATTTGCTTAACTAGATCAAGAGATTTTAACAGAATTTCGGGAATTAAGGTTTTCTGAAGGGCCAGAGAGGAGCCGCTACATATCACTGAACAAACTACAACACCGTAAATTCTTCAAGTGTAACTGACCTTCTAAGAGACCATTTAATCCAAAGGCCTACCTGAATCATGAAACTTAAGAAAACATTTGTATGCTCAAAGTTTTGCAGGCTGATAATTACAAGGGTTGTGATATCACTGTTTTTTTGGTTGTTGCTGTTTTTCCCTTAATCAGCACAGATTTTCTTCAATATGTAGTATTTATAGAGATATTGTAGGGTAGTCTTTCAGTTAGCAAGACTGGTGGTGGAGAGTGCTTCACTGGACAGACATTTCAGCATGGAACAGAGTGACTTAAATAGCATAACTGCCACTTCTATGCTTCGTGCTGGTTTTTTCCCCCATGTATCTATGGTTTTGATTACTCTAAATGTAATGTGCATTTGTTGAAATGGTGATCAAAGCCAGCTCAAGTTAACCACTCCCCTTCATCTCACAGCTGACATAATAAACTTGATCAAGATTTTCTTGAATAGTCCTGACATTTATATTTGTTAAAAGTTGAGGATGAAGACAAGTTCAAGTACATCGACAGGTGGAAATTAATCTCTTCTCTTAATCTTAAAAATGTTGACATTACCTTTAGGCTATTATTGCAAAAGTACATCTGGTTTTGATCCATAAACTGATTTTCTAGCAGTTATGAAGAAATTCTAACTTTTTCAAGCATTACATACATGCTTCCAGAGAAAACAGTGAATTCATCAACGGTAATGTTTTGTTTCATCTGCAAGAAGAAACTTGTTGAACAAGAAAGTTATCCTCAGGTGATAACTACACACCTGGGTAACTCTTGTATTCCTTGAAATGCTCACTGCTTTACAGCTTCTAGACCATTAGTTTCAGTTTCAGAATATTCTTTCACATTGTAATGAACACTGTAGGAATAACCTCAGTGGCTGTGTTTTTAAGCTAATAAAGCTGCAATCGTTTGAGTGGGAGCTTATTATTGTGCCAGATACTCTGCTAGGCACTTTTTATATATATTACTTCTTTTAAAGGTTGTCAGCTGGTTCAGGCACTTTATTTTTTTCAAATCATTCATCTAGTTCAGGTTTAGTCAAACTCAAATTCTATCCCTTCATTATTTCTACTGGTTTTTCCATTCTTCTATTCTATGTCCATTGCCTTTATCGTTGGAAATTCAAACACAAATTGTAGGCAAGAATGAAAGTCACTTTCTAAAAATTTCAGAAAATAAAACCTACCTTTTCACTCACATACCTGGCATCTGTATATGTGCTTTTTAGTTTCTACAACAGCATTACTCTGCATACACAGAGTATGCAGAGTAGTGTGGAGGAGCACAGCACTAATATCCCCACATGGAAACACAAGACGGTTATGTGTCACATAACTCAATTTTGATCAGTGATGGACCACATGTATGACTATATGACAGTGGTCCCATATAATTATAATGCCATATTTTTACTGTAGCATTTCTATGTTTAGATAAATTTAGACACACAAATACCACCATGTCGAATATGGGAAATACCACCTGTTATATTGTGCTTACCATCCTGTAGAGCATGTTACTGTACTCAATGCTATATATTCAGTACAGTAACATGCTCTACAGGATGGTCAGCACAGTAGGGTATGCCCCGTAGCCTTGCTGTGTAGTAGGCTGTACCATTATGTTTGTGTAAGTACACGCTATGATGTTTGCACAATGATGAAGTTGAGCAAAGGCTCAGTTCTCAGAATGTATCTCTGTTGTTAAGTGATGCCTGACTGTATATTGACATTTGACTCCCAGCTTGACTGAGACTGTCAACTGAACAAGTCACTTTAACTCACTATTTGGGGAGGTGTTTATGAAAAATGATACAATTAAAATAAATAATTTCTAATGTCCCTTCGATCTCTTACATCTATAATGCCATGACCCCTCAAAGACGTACATCCATCCCTAACATACTTTCTGTATTCCAGTTGTGTTCACCCAGGTGCCCTGTAGTGTCTACTTGAGAAAGTCAGAGGCATCTCAAGTTGCAACACAATCTAAACCAAATGTCCTTCCCGTCTAGATCCAGTCCACAATTCCTAAACTGATTCTTGATAGAAGCACTTGCCTTATAAAAAGAGCAAGAATTGGATATATCCTAGGACTTTTTCTCCCTCACTCAGCACATCAGGGTTGTCACCAAACCCTGCCAAATCAGTTCCAAAATCTCCCTCAAATCTTCTTTAATAACTTCTTTCCATTTTCACTTTCTCTACTAAATTCAGAAATCTCTAATTCCTAATTCAGAAATCTCATGTCTAATTTATGACAGTGGCTTCCTGGTCTGTCTAACTGTCCCTGTGCCATGGCTTCTCACTCATTTTCACAATGTTGTAAAGATCAACTCTCTCCCCTCACATGTATACAGTCCTCATTCATCTCCCTGTCAATATCCCACATCCTTCCTACAGCACATTATACTGATTTATCTGATTTCACTAAATTTCTCACCACCAGCCTCAACCAGTCAAGATGACTTTTCCTTTTGTTGACTGTCTTCCTTATCCCTCACTTTTTCACCTGAGTGATTCAAACTTTGCTCAGAAGTACCTTCTTTTTGGAAGAGTTAGCTGGCTATCTGAGCGCTCTTCATCTGAATTCTCAGAGCATTCTCTAAAGTCTCTACTGTTATCCTTATCAAAGTGTTTGTTTATTTACTAAGCTGGAACTGTCTTCATTCTTCATTTCCAAACTTCTTGAAAGCAGGGATTTTCTTTCATCTTTGTCTTCCCAGTGCTTAGCACTTGGTAGTTTCTCAATAAAAATACAGTTATACTGAGAAGGATGGTTTCCAGCTTCATCCATGTCCCTGCAAAGGACATGAATCCATCCCTTCTTATGGCTGCATAGTATTCCATGGTGTATATGTGCCACATTTCCAGAAAACCAAACACTGCATGTTCTTACTTATAAGTGGGAGTTGAACAATGAGAACACATGGACACAGGAAGGGGATCATCACACACTGGGACCTGCTGAGGAGTGAGGACTAAGAGAGAGATAGCATTAGGAGAAATACCTAATCAGATGACAGGTTGACGGGTATAGCAAACCACCATGGCACCTGTATACCTATGTAACAGACCTGCACATTCTGCACGTGTATCTCAGAACCTAAAGTATAATAATACTAAAAAAATACAGTTTTAAAATGAAAATGCAATGAGTATCCCACAGATCTTAAAGGAGGTGGGGACAATAATAGTACACTGTTGAGTTATTCAGTATCCAGAAACTTTAATACAAAACTTGATGGAGAGTTCCCAATCCACTGTGGTGACCGGGTTCAGCCCATCCCTGCCACTGATTATGACTATAAACGCTGAGACTCACAAAATTGATTACATGAGGACTTGCAAACATAAACAAAAGCAGGCAGATTGTGGAGGAAAGTAAAAACCTCAAGATTATGTTCCAAAAGTAATTCCCAGTCAGGGTAAAAATGTTGATAGGAATTATGCCATTCTTACGGTGAGAGAAACCAAGAAAAAGGAGCCTGTGTAGATTGGAGAACAAACAAGGAAGAGTAGAGAAAGGAGGGAGAAAACAAAGCACTCCTAAGTCCATATATGAACACACATTTCAGACCAACCTCATCTCTACAAGGATGGGTCAGACTCGAATCAGTAGAGAAAGACTTAAGGGACTGAACTGAGATTAGAACAAACCCACATAAAGGTGACACAGACTGAGAGTGTAAACCCAACTATATTCTCTGCCTTCTAAAACAAAAACCTCAATAATTTTCAGAGGTTTAAAACAGAACTCAGAGTATACATGATATTGTATTTGCTCATGAAAATATAATATTGTATTTGCTCAGGGAAAATGTGACTTATTCTCGAGAAAAAATACAGTAACAATATATCATCTATAAAATCATTTCAGATATTGAAATTACCAGATAAAAAATTTAAAGCAGATTTTATAATTAGGCACCATGAAAATTAATAAAACATAAATGAAAGTCTTTTGAAATATATGAAAAGATAAAAAAGATCAGACTGTAAAAGGCTATTTGTTGTCTCTTAAGTTCCACAGGTCTCCAAGTTCTTAAGTGTGTATTTGTTCACTGCATTCCTGTATTAACCTATGAATCTTCTGTTGCATTTGTAATGATTTCTATTT
Organism: Saguinus oedipus; assembly: GCA_031835075.1. Taxonomy (NCBI): domain Eukaryota; kingdom Metazoa; phylum Chordata; class Mammalia; order Primates; family Cebidae; genus Saguinus; species Saguinus oedipus. The sequence continues at coordinate 19,880,600 of CM063190.1, forward strand.
TACATTCAAAATTGTATTTGTATGTTCTCCTTTGCAGATTCAACCAACTTAATGATCTTTCCTAAAAATTAGTTTTTTAAATAAAGTTGGTAATCTTCTCTACTGATTTTTCTTCTGCTCGTTCTTTATGTTACTGACCTCTACTCTTTAGTTATTATTTACTCCCTTCTGTCTCCTTTGGGTTTGCTCTCTCGATTTTCTACAAACTTTTAAAATTAGAGATCTTGATAATTTTCTAGAATTTGTCTAGCTTTGTGCTAAATATATGTAAACTCATTTATTTCCTTATTAGTCCTAACTTATCTGCTACTCCTTATGCTTTTGAAACGCAATGTTATCAATTTCATTTTATTCTAAGATTTTTAAAATAATCTTTATGATTTTATTTATAAAGCAAAGAATATATAGTTAATAAAGCATATACATATATACATAAAAGTTCCTATTTTACATTTACAGAATGTATATATAATTTATCTGTGCTTAGTTATATTTAATTATTTCCATTTTTGTTTCATTGTCACCATCAGAAAAACCCGAAAACTTGAAGTTGCCGATTTTATCAGATTTGTTGAGCTTTTTCTCTGGACAGTACATGTACAGTTTTGTTTGTTTTCCAAATATACTCAAAGTGAGTTTGTGTTACTTTGAGAAATAAAGTGTGTGTATATACAACACACCTGGATATGTTTAGAGATTAATAGTACTGTTAAATTTTTTTATACTTTTAGATACTGTGATAGATTTCTCAAATAAGTATATCTTCAAATACATATACTAACATCTATTTTTCCTGTGGTTATATCTGTTTTATATATTTTGAGACTCTTGTTTATTTTTAATATGTATTTGTTTTATTTTTCCTTTTACCTATGTAATGTCATCCCTCTTTTTTGCTTTTATATTTAATTATTTTCTACCTGAAGGTTTCTTTTCTTTATATTTTCATCTCTTATTGTCAACTCTTACATATCATAATTTATCTCTTCCTAGATAAAATATTGCTGAATTATTCTGTGTAATGACCTGAGAGTCTATTTTTTTAATATATGAGTTTAACTCTACTATTATGAAATTACTGTTATATTTAAAGTTTACTTTGCATATTTTTATTTATCCTATTTATTTGTATCTTTTATTTTTCCCTTTTCTTGACTTTCATTAGATGGATCAACATTTTATGCTATTTTTAAAAATACACATTTTGTGTTTCTATGCATATACATTTATCTTTTTCTGTTTCAATCTACCATGCTCATAAATATCAGCATCATTTATCTGAATAGATGCGCTTCTTTTTTTGTTTTGTTTTCTTCTTTGTTTACCCAGCTGGATTATCGTGTGCACTTTAGCTCTGATTATAATACATATATATTTTGTTTGATGGTTTTGTTTCTTTTCTACACGACAGTAAACTGAATTAAAGTATTAATTCATTTGTGCTTGTAATATACTTATATAATCATCCTTGATTTGCTTATTTTCTTGTTGTAGTAGTTTATTTGCATCTATAGGACTGCCCTATCCAACATGGATTTTTTGCTCAGTATCCAATATTCACACATAGATATTAAGCAAAAAATTCTTTACACAGTGCTGTCCTAGAGAACATAGCATTTTGCCCTTCTATTGAAATGATAATTTGTCTGTGTACAAATTATTAGTGTTGGATTTTGTCCTAAATACTTTGAAAAGATTTTTCTTGCTCCCAGTATTGAAGTATTCAATGATAGTTTCTTTGTCTAATATATAATCTTACTCAAAAAAGCTTTTAGAATTTCCTTTACACTTAAAAATTTTATTTTATTTTATTTTATTTTATTATTTTTTAAAATTATACTTTAAGTTCTGGGGTACACGTGCAGATCATGCAGGTTCGTTACATAGGTGTACACATGCCATGGTGGTTTGCTGCATCCATCCCCCCATGATCTACATTAGGTATTTCTCCTAATGCTATCCCTCCCCAATCCGCCCAACCCCTGCTGTCCCTCTCCTATCCCCCAACCCCTGACAGGTCCTGATGTGTGATGTTCTCATTGTTCAACATCCACTTATGAATGAGAACACGCTGTATTTGATTTTCTGTTCTTGTGTCAGTTTGCTGAGAATGATGGTTTCCAGCTTCATCCATGTCCCTGCAATGGACATGAGCTTATCCTTTTTTATGGCTGCATAGTACTCCATGGTGTATATGTGCCACATTTTCTTTATCCAGTCTATCACTGATGGGCATTTGGGTTGGTTCCAAATCTTTGCTATTGTAAACAGTGTTGTGATAAACAGACAGTGCGTCAATTCCTCAAGGATCTAGAACTAGAAATACCATTTGACCCAGCAATCCCATTACTGGGTATATATCCAAAGGATTTAAATCATTCTATTATAAAATTTTTACTTTAAAGTGGTCTTGAGATTATGTTGTTTTTGGACTGTTAGTCATTATTTCAGTACTCTCTTCCTCTTCCTTGCTGTTTTGTGTCTGGAAGTTGAGGTATGAAAATACTGATACGCCTACTACTAGACTCCACACACCTTTATTTTTTCTTTTGCATTGCCAACCTTTTTTAATACATTTTATTTTTATTTGAGGAGTTCCTAGAGAAGATTTTCCAGCTATATGCATTCTGCTCTTCCCCTAGCTACTATTTTTTCATGATTCTCAACTATCGTGTTTTCTATAACGAGGACTTCAATTGTTTCTGCTTGTTATTATTTGCCTTTATCTATTTTCAGGATATTTTAGACCTATTTATTATTTTTGTAAACCTCTCAGATACATTAATTTTTTTTGTATAATACTAATGATTCAGTTTGTAACCTTACATTTATATGCATTTTTGTTCCTCAGATTTCTGATTATTTCCCCTCACAAGCTCAGTTTCGGTCACCTTATGTAGCTTTCTTATATGAAGAAAAGGAGGCTAGTTTAGTTTTAGTTTTTGTTCTTCTTGGCACTTCAGATATGAGGTAGAGAAATATGCTCCATGGCAAAGAGCCCTCAGCACCACCAACAGAACATAACCATCTCACCACACAGGTGGCTATCTCAGTCTGTTCCAGCTGTTAACAAAATGCCATAAACTGCATAGGTTATAAACAACAGAAATGTATTTCTCGTAGCCTAGAGGCAGACGAGTCCAGTGTCATGGTGCAGGTAGATTTGGCGTCTAATGGGTTAATAGATGGTACTTCCTTACTGGGTTCTCACATGGTAGAAGGTTGGGGCAATTTTCAGGGGCACCCTTTATAAAGGCACTAATCCCATTCATGAGGACTGTTCCTTCATGACTTAGTCACCTCCCAAAGACTCCACGTCCAAATACCATTACATTGGTGAGTAGATTTCAACACACACATTTTGAGGGGTCATAACATTCAGATCATAGCAGTGACATTGCCCTTCAGAATATTCCTGAGCTTCATGCTGGGTGCTGTTCTGTTCTGAAAGTCTTTGCTTAACCTATCTTCTAGCCCAAAATATGAGGTGATAGGGTAGGAGTTTTCATCTTCTCTTTCTAGACATATGTTAATAGTTCCTCATTCAACACACCTTTTTCTCTTCTTCCAGACACATCTGGGTTGTCTCTTGCTATTGTCATTACAGTAGTCATTCTGTGGACAATGACCCACCCAGCATATATACAAGTGAGAAAAAAAGCACAGGAGCTTTCCCTAAGCAGAAACCCTACAGGAAGAATCAGACTCTCCTTCATTCAAAACTGTCCACTGACCCTTTTCCCTTCTAATCCAACATTCATCTCGGATCACAACTGTGTTAATTGTATGTCTCAATTTGACTCTGTCAGGGGATGTCCAAAGAGCTGGTTAAGCTTTATTTCTGGGTACGTCTGTGAGGGTGTTTCCAGAAGAGATTGGCATTTGCATGCATAGATTGAGTGACAAAGATTCATGCTTGCCAATGTAAGTGACATGGTCCAATCCACTGGTGGTCTAAATGGAATGGAAATAAGAAAGGAGGTATTATCTTCCTCTCTCTTCTTAATCTAAGATTTTCATCATTTCCTTCCCTTGAACATTAGAGCTCCTGATTTTCAGGCCTTCAGATTCTGGGACTTACACCAGTGCCTTCCCCTCCTTCCCTCTTCTCGAGCCCTCAGCATCAGACTGTATTATACCACCAGCTTTCCTGGTTCTTCAGCTTGCAGTTGGTATATTGTGGGACTTCTCAGCCTCTGCAACCATGTGAACCAATTCCCATAAGAAATCTCCCCTTATTAATTAATTATATATATATTAATTTACATATGTAAATATATTTATATATATAAACATATATATATATCTTATAGCCTACTGGTTCTGCTCCTCTAGAAAACATTGGCTAATACAACAGTTTATCTGTTTCCTGTTCTCATTTCATATTAGTTTCACGAACCCATGAGACTATAATTTTCATAATCAAGAGAAGAAAGTCACTCATACATTTGTTCAAGACTCATCAGCAAGTCACAAAGACAGATCTTACATAGAACATGTTTATGAATCTTTAAAACCACATTCTCATGAAAGATAAAGATAAAGTTTGCTTGCTTAGGAGTTTTAGCAATAAACTTAAGTCTTACAACTGAGAAGAATGAGATCATTTAATATATACAATACAATTTCTGGCAATGTAAATAAAACACAGTCTGCATTTATATAATTAATTAATTTTTCCTTCTTTTGTGTTTGACTTGAAGGTAGATAGCATAATTTAGATAAAATCGTGACTTTAGGTACAAAGCAAATCGTGAGAGATTGCTCAGTATACTTTTCAACGCAGTGGCTCAATGACAATAGTGACAGGTTTTGCAATTAGTTTAGGATCTTTGTTTCTTGAGGTCACTGTAAAAACTACAGTCATGTGTTCACTTCACAACACAATTGGTACACATCATAAAAATTGTAGTTGAGTTAATTGGTGCATTGGCTGACAGATTCCACAAAGAGGCCAAGCCCTGAGCCATCCAGTTATTGCTTAAACTGCTCTGTTGTAACTATGCTGGCTAGGATCATTGAGAAGTTTCTGCTTCCCTAAGGCTTATAAATGGCAAAAAGTGAAAACTTTGGTATGTAGGGAAGTCAACCTGACACTTTTTATAAGCATCAAACACAGATTACAAAAAAAAGAACATGTTCTATGTAAAGATATTTTTAAAATATTAAGAAATGATGTTACGTTGCTCAAAAGTGTATAGTAACGAAACTTTCTGCTAACTGATGAAAAGATGTCGCAGATAATATAAAATTTATCTATTTTTAAAAATTGAACATTTCTTTATGAATTTCATAATAGTTTAATGCTTTAATTTCCAAGTCATTTGGCTTTTCTTCCTCATTTGACCCCCAAGTCTTTCTCATCCTCTTAGTGAAAATAAACTTAGAACTCATTTCAGAAAGTTGCCTATTTTAAGTACTCTTAGAAAAGAAGATTCCTGGTGTGTTTATTTATAATTAACTTTTCAAAGAACTACAAATGCCTTGGAATAATTATTCTTAAAGCTGGAGATTTCCCCTTTAGGAGAGCATAATTACAGGTAAAGAACAATAACCTCCTCACTCATTTTCAAAATCACCTACAGTAAATGAAAGAGAATATTTCTCAAAATGCAATTAGGACATTAAACATTTAAAAAAGCACCTCTGAAAAAATTTCATTATTGTATATTAACTCAAACCCCCAAAGTTTTCAAAAAGCTGATAGCTCTAAGAAACAATATGTTTTTCAATTTCCAGGCATTGACCATTGGTAGTACAAAGGCATTTAAAACATCCTATTCCCTGTACACAGTAGAATAGTAAGCCATTGAGCATAGCATTAAATGAATTCTAATGTTATGTCTAAGCTCTTGTAAAATAACTTTATTCTCTTTCTGATATATTAGATTGATTCACACATATTTATAACTTTGTGGAGACACTAGCATTTTCAGCTTTGCTGGGAGATTTGGGTCTGTCATGTATGGTAACTGGACATGGATTTACGGTAAAGCTAATGAAGCTTAAGCTTCTGCACCTTTCACCTTGCAATACCTTTACATGGGATGTGAGTAATGTGTTTAATAGTCATGTGTACTTAAAATGTCGCAAAGGCTGGATATATTTACTGCATTCAGTCAGGCCAATGTGTGTTTCCCCTTCAACTTCGCATTTGCTATGTGTCCCCTCATGTTGGGTGATCCTAGAGGGCATCATACCTTTGTGAAATCTGGTTAAGGAAAAGTGGAGTTGGAGACACACTTAATTTTACAATTATCCCTTCACTATCTAAATAAATATATGCACTTATTCTTGCTTGTATTTCTGTAATTTGCATTATTTTATTAAAGAGGATCCCCAACTTGCCAGTGCTTTGGACCCCAAATCCTGGACACACCCCTGCCAGAAACCCTAATAGTAACCCTAAGCACAATTGAAATGTATTAGGCTCCTTGCAGTTTTCCCTGTTACATGGTTTTATTTCCACCCTCTATGGACTGTTTATTTTCTGCTACTAGTGAGTTGAATCTCATATGGCCATGTAAGTCTTCAGACACTGAATACTGACCCATTCAAATACTTTCTCCATTGGACACATACGGTGCACTTCTAAAGAAGAAAATCTTGTCACTTATGAAACACTACTGTTCATATACCGAGCATAAAGCTCAAGCTCAAATTCCTAACCATAACTTGCAAAGTAATGAATCTTTTCTCTCTTTCCTATTCAATTGCATTTCCTCATCTACCTAAGCATCGTACTCTATGCTCCAGGGGCAGAGGAGATGATCTTCCCTTAGCAATGTCTTCCTACAGAAATAAGCCCTCAGCTTTGCCCATAATTTTCAAACTTCATGCCATTTCTAACCCATTTAGAGTAGGGTTTGATTGGAAAGGGAATCTGATGCCATGGGAATCTGATACAAAATTCAATCACTCGGATTTGGGGAATGGGCCCTGGTTGGAATCTGCTGGTCTCTGAAATGAGCAGTGACATTAAAGTAAAAAAGCAGACCAGGTACAATGGTTCACATCTGTAATCCTAGCACTTTGGCAGGCCAAGGTAGGTGGCTTGCCTGAGCCCAGGAGTTCCAGACCAGTCTGGTCAAAAATACAAAAATTGGCCAGGCATGGTGGCACATATCTGCAGTCTCAGCTACTCAGGAGGCTGAAGTGGAAGAATCATTTGGGGCAGGGAAGTCAAGGCTACAGTGAGCTGTGATTGTGCCACTGCACTTCAGCCTGGGTGACCAAGTGAGACTCTGAATAAAAGAAAAGTGGAAAAGCTATGTTTCGCTGAAAACACAGCTTCAAAAACAATGTTTCCACTAAAGTAAAGAAAAATAGAGCAAAACCAGAGAGAGAATCACCCTCAGATGGCTAAACTGTGACAGCCCCTCATGGAGTGGGGGTGGCTTCCCTCCCTATTTGGATTATGTTAGGCACCCCTGGGTCCTTATCATACATCCCTCTTTCTTAGTTAGACATAAGTAGGTTTCCATTTGCTCATGATAAAATTATCCCCACAAACCTAAATTACACTGGGTTCTCATTACACTCTGCGATCACTTGCCTCCACACCTCTGCCTATTCCTCTGCTTACAACTGCTGAATGAGATACTCCCATCACCTTCAGTAACGGTCTCCACATCTTACCAGAATAACCCCTTCCTAATTATGCTTCTGGACTTTGAGAATATTTATCTTGGGAAGCCTTTTCCAAACACTCTATATTGAGAAAAATATGACACCCCTATTTTCTTGTTTACTACTTGGAAATGATAGTGAGCCACGTGAGGATACAAACTTACTCTGTTTACAGTCATATTTGTGACACCTACATAGTGTTTCGTCCATAGTGGATGCACCATAATTAATATTTGTTAAGAAAGAACAAAAAAGGAGGCGGCAAAAAAGGGAGGAAAGAAAAGGAAGAAAATAAAATAAAATAAATGACGCAGTTCAGTAACTTGTAAAAGTCAAGAAAGTGGGCAGGGTGTGGTGGCTCACACCTTTAATCCCAGCACTTTGGGAGACCAAGGTGGGTGGATTATGAGTTTAGGAGATCGAGACCATCCTGGCCAACATGGTGAAACCCTGTCTCTACTAAAAATACACAAATTAGCTGTGCATGGTGGCAGGTGCCTGCATTCCCAGCTACTTGAGAGGCTAGGGCAGGAGAATTGCTTGAACCCAGGAGATGGAGGTTGCAGTGAGCCAAGATTGCACCACTACACTCCAGCCTGGTGACAGAGTGAGACTCCATCTCAAAAAAAAAAAAAAAAAGAGTCAAGGAAGTGAATAGCCAAGCTGAGGTTTGAATTTCAGCTCTATCTGAACTCTCAAATAGGTTCTTTTTTTATACACTAACCTATTCCAGTCTATACCATAATATATAGCACATAGATGGTAATACGTAAGTGTTAGTTGACCTTGACCTGTACCATTTGGCTGTTCTGTTTAATAAGGAAGATCTGTCTAAGAATCATCTAATTTTTATTCATTACCTCATTCATTTCCTGTAAATATGCTTTGTGTTAGGCACTAATGAAGTGTAGGAGAACATGGAAATATGTAGTCTATTATAGTGAAAAGAAAAACAATTACATAATAAAGATAGCATGTACATCTTTAACTTATTATATAATCAGATTATTTGATTATTAAAAGGCATATGTGAATCACTTCCTGAGAGGCATTGTTGTATCTATAATACACATATTAAGTTGTATACATTTTCAATATGTACTAAAAAGAAAAGCCTAGTAAGCAGTCATTGTCATAGTGTCACTTGGAAAAATTATCAGTGCAGAAAAGTCAGCTCTAAAGATATGGGATTGGCTGCCCATTCCCTATTGCAGTAGCAACAATGCAAAATAATATATTCATTTATATAGATACTCTTGAAGAAAACAATCAGGCAGTTATATGAAATCTACAAGTGTTAATATTAAGTCAATGGATAAATAAATGCTGAGAACCTACTTTTTTCAATTCCTTTCTTGTTTTTTTATACAGCCTATCCTTTATACCCAAAACACCTTCAAGGTATTAGAATTCCCTTGAAACAGACTGTGAGATGGAGATTTGAGTGTAGGAGCTTTACTGGGGTGAACTAGAAAATATTCCCCATATGGGCATGAAAGAATAAGGATTTATTAGAGGAACAAGTTAGGTGCAATTTGTTCTAATAAATGCATCAATTAATCCCATAGAGAGCTTTGAACGTACGGTGGTCATGTAAATCAATATGACGTACTATAGATGGTACATGCAATATTGATTGAGAGAATAATAAAAACTAGGTCTTCATCTACCCAGCATCACTAGACAGAAGTTGCCCCAGTTAACCTGCATAACCTGGGGTGATGCAACAGCCTTCCACAGAGGGTAAATCTGGAGAGGATAGAGTCCACACTTCCAGCTGCTTTAGAAAAAAATTTCCTCAGTCCAGAAGAGAAACTTGAGCAGCACAAAACAGCACACACTACAACAAATGATTTGGTGATCGATTTACAGTATTAAAGCAGACTTAAAAGTTGATCTAAAAAATACTATTTTTGTGCTTTCTTACCTTTAGGAAAAAACTAATGGTACAGACACATTTTTTTCACACAAAGAGAAATGAAGAATTGGTAATTAGAATAAAATCTTTTCTGTTGGGAATATCTAAATATTTGATGTGCAATTATCTGAAAAACTGTATTAACTTTTTACTTTAGTCTGGTAATATGATTTATTAAAGTATCAGCGAATGGTATGTTAAAGTATACACATATCTGTGCATAATTGTGTGCAACACTGGAAAATGTTCTCTGCATGTTGAAGTTTCAGGGACACAACAGACTTGTCTGGGAGATTACAGACTTTTGTTTATTCTTTATTTCTTCTGATCAAGGCTTACCATTCACCTCTTAACCAATGGACATCAATTCTAATGAACTAATCAATACAATAACGCATTATCCTAATTTAAAAGCACTGATTTTTAATCACTTAAATTAGATAAATTTACCTAATAAACAACTTGATTTTAAATCTGCTAGTCAGGATTCTGTAACAACAGTATCTAAGTCACCAAATGTAAGGATAATTTTCCTGCAAAATCTTCTGACTATATTACTCTCAATTTGCTGTCTCTATCTACAGAAATCAGGGGGCATCTGTGACATCTAAGAAAGTAAATCTCAGTACAAGAATAATTTGCCAGATCACTTCTCACATTGCATTCAACAATTACGTTTGTCTGCAGAGCCCCAAAATCTACAAGTTAACTTAAAACATAAAAAGAAAAGATAGGGATTTCCAAGATGGTGCGGTAGGACCAACTCAGAATTGCAGCTCTCAGTGAAGGTGCAGAGGATGAGTTCTAGCCGCATTTTCAGATAGACCTTTCTTGCCCACAGAACGGGGAAATTCCCAGGTGTAGGAGAGACACAGGACACCAGCGCAGCCCTTTCTGCTTGCGCGGTCATTTCGGCCGGCGCCGCAGCGCAGCAGCACCTCACACAAAACTCACTGGTCTGGGTGCCCTGTTAAACCTGCAATGGCCTGAGATTTGGGAGGGCAGATTAACATATCCATCTGGTTAAACGGGACTTGGACAGTGAGCCAGACCAGGAGATTCCTGGGAAGTGTGATTTGAGCTGGTGCAGTGGGCTGAGGCATGGGAAATGACACAGATCCTGGTGCCCTATCAGCAGAAGACTGAAACACCTGTGAGACAGTCAACCATTCAACTTTAAAAAAAAAGAGAGAGAGAGAGAAAGGACTCTGAGGCAGGGAGCCAGGTGATCAGGCTCGGCAGGTCCCACCCCCACAGGGACAAACAAAATGGCGATTTGAAACACTTGGGGTTGAGAGTTTTACTGCAGGCTCAGCTGAATCCAGGATGGTGCAGCTCGGTGGGGGAGGGGCGTCCGCCACTATGGACACATTCTGCCCCTACTGAGGTACACACCCATTGCTGAAGCAGCCTGCCATTGCCAAGGCAAATCACCATAACAGAGAGACTCCGCCAACAGGGCGGAGCCCACCACAGTAGGGCGGAGCCCCGTGGCAGCAGGGCGGAGCCTCGGCAGGCAAATAGTGACTAGACTGCCTCCTAGCTGGGCAGGACAGTGCAATGGACACTCATAAAGAAAGCCCCAACTCCCTGAGACAGAGCATCTGAGGGAAAAAAACGGTGGGGTTTTATAAGGTCTGCTGCAGCAGACCTAAACACACCCGCCCAACAACCCTGAATGAACAGTGAAGCTCATAGCTCAGCACTGGAGCTCCTATAAAGTACAGACCATCTCCTCAAGCAGCTCACTGACCCCTGTATATCCAAAGAGTCACCTCAAAAAAGGACTAATCAGACTGACATTTGGCGGGCATCATTCTGGGACAAAGATACAGAAGAAGAAACTGGTAGCATCCCTCACTGTTCCGCAGCTGCTACAGTGTACCCCAGACAAGAAGGCCTGGAGTGGACCTCAGCAGTCATACAGCAGAGGGGCTAGACTGTTAGAAGGAAAACTAAGTAACAGAAATACTTCATCATCAACAATCTGGGCGTCCACTGAGAGACCCAATTGAAAAGTCAGCAACTACTAAGATGAAAGGTGGAAAAATCCACAAAGATGGAAAGAAACCAGTGAAAAAAAGAGGAAAACACCCAAAACCAAAACACCTCACCTCCTACAAAGGACCAAAACTCCTCACCAGCAAGGGAACAAAGCTGGATGGAGAATGAGTGTGACGAAATGACGGAATCAGACTTCAGAAGGTGGATAATGAGAAACTTCAGTGAGCTAAAGGAACATGTTCTAAATCAATGCAAAGAAACTAAGAACCTTGAAAAAAGATTCGAGGAAATGATAACAAGAATAGACAACTTAGAGAGGAATATGAATGAATTGAAGGAGCTGAAAAACACAACACAAGAACTTCGCGAAACATGCACAAGTTTCAACAGCCGAATTGACCAAGCAGAAGAAAGAATATCAGAAGTTGAAGATCAACTCAATGAAATAAAATGAGAAACCAAGATTAGAGAGAAAAGCTCAAAAAGGAATGAATAAAATCTCCAAGAAATGTGGGACTATGTGAAGAGACCTAACCTATGCTTGATAGGTGTACCAGAATGTGACGAAGAGAATGAATCCAAGCTGGAAAATACTCTTCAGGATATTATCCAGGAAAATTTCCCCAACCTAGCAAGGCAGGTCAGTACTCAACTCCAGGAAATACAGAGAACACCACAAAGATATTCCACAAGAAGAGCAACCCCAAGGCACATAATCGTCCGATTCACCAGGGTTGAAATGAAGGAGAAAATACGAAGGGCAGCCAGAGAGAAAGGTCGGGTCACCCACAAAGGGAAGCCCATCAGACTCACAGCAGATCTCTCCACAAAAACTCTACAAGCCAGAAGAGAGTGGGGGCCAATATTCAACATCCTTAAAGAAAAGAACTTTCAACCCAGAATTTCATATCCAGCCAAACTGAGCTTCATAAGTGAAGGAAGAATAAAATCTTTTGAAAACAAGCAAGTACTCAGAGATTTTGTCACCACCAGGCCTGCTTTACAAGAGCTCCTGAAAGAGGCACTACACATAGAAAGGAACAACCAGTACCAGCCATTCTAAAAACATACCAAATGCTAAAGAGCATCAACAAAATAAAGAATCTGCATCAACCAATGAGCAAAACAGCCAGCTAGCATCAAAATGGCAGCATCAAATTCACACATAACTGTACTAACCCTAAATGTAAATGGGCTAAATGCACCAATCAAAAGACACACACTGGCAAATTGGATAAAAAACCAAAACCCATCAGTGTGCTGTATCCAGGAAACCTATCTCACATGCAAGGATACACAAAGGCTCAAAAAAATAAAGGGATGGAGGAAGATTTACCAAGCAAATGGAGAGCAAAAAAAAGCAGGAGTTGCAATTCTCATCTCTGATAAAATAGACTTTAAAGCAACAAAGATCAAAAGAGACAAAGAAGGTCATACATAATGGTAAAAGGATCGATACAACAAGAAGAGCTAACGATCCTAAATATATATTGACCCAATACAGGAGCACCCAGATATATAAGGCAAGTTCTTAATGACTTATGAAGAGACTTAGACTCCCACACAATAATAGTGGGAGACTTTAACACTCCACTGTCAATATCAGACAGATCAACCAGACAGAAAATTAACAAGGATATCCAGGACTTGAACTCAGACCTGGAACAAGCAAACCTGATAGACATTTACAGAACTCTCCACCCCAAATCCACAGAATATACATTCTTCTCAGCACCACATCACACCTACTCCAAAACTGACCACATAATTGGAAGTAAAGCACTCCTCAGCAAATGCAAAACAACTGAAATCATAACAAAGTGTCTCTCAGAGCATAGTGCAATCAAGTTAGAACTCAGAATTCAGAAAATAACTCAGAACCGCACAGCTTCATGGAAACTGAAGAACTGGCTCTTGAATGTTGATTGGATAAACAATGAAATGAAGGCAGAAATAAAGAAGTTCTTCGAAACCAACGAGAATGAAGACACAACATACCAGAATCTCTGAGACACATTTAAAGCAGTCTGTAGCGGAAAATATATAGCAATAAGTGCCCACATGAGAAGATTGGAGAGATCAAAAATTGACACCCTATCGTCAAAATTGAAAGAGCTAGAGGAGCAAGATCAAAAAAGCTCAAAACCTAGCAGAATACAAGAAATAACTAGGATCAGAGCAGAAATGAAGGAGATAGAGACACAAAAAACCCTTCAAAAAAATCAATAAATCCAAGAGCTGGTTTTTCGAAAAGATCAACAAAATAGACAGACCACTACCCAGACTGATAAAAAAGAAAAGAGAGAACAACCAAATAGATGAAATAAAAAACGATAAAGGGGAAATCACCACAGATTCCACAGAAATTCAAACCATCATCAGAGAATACTACAAACAACTCTATGCACATAAACTAGTAAACCAGGAAGAAATGGATAAATTCCTGGACACCTGTGTCGTCCCAAGCCTAAACCAGGAGGAAGCTGAAACTATGAACAGACCAATAACAAGGTCTGAAGTTGAGGCAGCAATTAAGAGCCTACCACACAAAAAAAGGCCAGGTCCAGATGGGTTCACAGCCGAATTCTACCAGACACACAAAGAGGATCTGGTACCATTCCTTCTGAAACTATTCCAAATAATTCCAAAAGAGGGAACCCTTCCCAAATCATTTTATGAGACCAACATCATCCTGATACCAAAACCTGGCAGAGACTCAACAAGAAAAGAAAACTTCAGGCCAATATCCATGATGAACAGAGATGCAAAAATCTTCAATAAAATACTGGCAAACAGATTGCATCAGCACATTAAAAAACTTATCCATCATGATCAAGTAGGATTCATCCCAGGGATGCAAGGCTGGTTCAATATACGCAAGTCTATAAATGTAATTCACCACATAAACAGAAGCAAAAACAAAAACCACGTGATTATCTCAATTGATGCAGAGAAGGCCTTTGACAAAATTCAACAGCCCTTTATGCTAAAAACCCTCAATAAACTTGGTATTGATGGAACATATCTCAAAGTAATAAAAGTTATTTACAACAAACCAACAGCCAATATCGTACTGAATGGACAAAAACTGGAAGCATTCCCTTTGAAATCTGGCACTAGAAAAGGATGCCCTCTCTCACCACTCCTATTCAACATAGTACTGGAAGTTCTAGCCAGAGCAATCAGGCAAGAAAAAGAAATAAAGGGTATTCGAATAGGAAAGGTGGAAGCCAAATTGTCTCTATTTGCAGATGACATGATAGTATACCTAGAAGACCCCATCGCCTCAGCCCAAAAACTCCTGAAACTGATAAGCAACTTCAGTAAAGCCTCAGGATATAAAATCAATGTGCAAAAATCACAAGCATTGCTATACACCAATAACAGACTTAAAGAGAGCCAAATCAAGAACGAACTGCCATTCACAATTGCTACAAAGAGAATAAAATACCTAGGAATACAACTTACAAGGAACGTCAAGGACCTCTTCAAGGAAAATTACAAACCACTGCTCAATGAAATAAGAGAGGACACAAACAGATGGAGAAACATTCCATGTTCATGGTTAGGAAGAATCAATATTGTGAAAATGGCTATACTGCCCAAAGTAATTTACAGAATGAATGCTATCCCCATCAAGCTACCATTGACTTTCTTCACAGAACTGGAAAAAACCACCATGAACTTCATATGGAACCAAAAGAGAGCCTGCATAGCCAAGTCAATCCTAAGCAAAAAGAACACAGCAGGAGGCATCACACTACCAGACTTCAAACTATACTACAAGGCTACAGTAATCAAAACAGCATGATACTGGTACCAAAACAGAGATATAGACCAATGGAACAGAACAGAGGCATCAGAGGCAACACAACATATCTACAACCATATAATCTTTGATAAACCAGACGAAAACAAGCAATGGGGAAAGGATTCCCTGTTTAATAAATGGTGTTGGGAAAACTGGTTAGCCATGTGCAGAAAGCAGAAACTGGACCCCTTCCTGACACCTTACACTAAAATTAACTCCAGATGGATTAAAGACTTAAACATAAGACCTGGCACCATAAAAACCCTAGAAGAAAATCTAGGCAAAACCATTCAGGACATAGGAGTAGGCAAGGACTTCATGACCAAAACACCAAAAGAATTGACAACAAAAGCCAAAATAGACAAATGGGACCTAATCAAACTCCACAACTTCTGCACGGCAAAAGGAACAGTCACTAGATTGAATTGGCAACCAACAGAATGGGAAAAAATTTTTGCAGTTTACCCATCTGACAAAGGGCTGATATCCAGAATTTACAAAGAACTCAAACAGATTCACAGAAAAAACACAAAGAAGCCCATTCAAAAATGGGCAAAGGATATGAACAGACACTTTACAAAAGAAGACATATGTGAGGCCAACAAACACATGAAAAAATGCTCATCATCACTGGTCATTAGAGAGATGCAAATCAAAACCATATTGAGATACCATCTCACGCCAGTTAGAATGGCGATCATGAAAAAATCTGGAGACAACAGATGCTGGAGAGGATGTGGAGAAATAGGAACACTCTTACACTGTTGGTGGGAGTGTAAATAGTTCAACCATTGTGGAAGACAGTGTGGCGATTCCTCAAGGACCTAGAAATAGAAATTCCATTTGACCCGGCAATCCCATTCCTGGGTATATATCCAAAGGACTATAAATCGTTCTACTACAAGGATACATGCACACGAATGTTCATTGCAGCACTGTTTACAATAGCAAAGACCTAGAACCAACCCAAATGCCCATTGATGATAGACTGGACTGGGAAAATGTGGCACATATACACCGTGGAATATTATGCAGCAATAAAAAATGATGAGTTCCTGTCCTTTGTAAGGACATGGATGAATCTGGAGAGCATCATTCTCAGCAAACTGACACAAGAACAGAAAAGGAAATACCACATATTCTCACTCAGAGGTGGGTGAGAAAAATGAGAACACATGGACACGGGGGGGGTACTACACACTGGGGTCTATTTGGGGGAATACAGGAGGCACAGCGCGGGGGAGCTGGGGAGGGATAGCCTGGGGAGAAATGCTAAATGTGGGTGAAGGGGAGGAGGGGAGGAAGGCAGCAAAACACACTGCCATGTGTGTACCTATGCAACTATCTTGCACGTTCTGCACATGTACCCCAAAACCTAAAATGCAATAAAAATATAAAAGAAAAAAGAAAGACAAGATAAAGGTCATGAACTACAAACATTTTATATACATAGTGATGAGTGAACACTGCTTTTGGTAATGCAAAACTTTGATAACCGTATCATTTCTCCTAATTGTGTGGTTTATATTTTGTCTATAAAAATATAAAAGCTGCTAATTTTCCATTATACTCTAGTATGTAAAATATACTGCTCAGGTAGATATTAGATTATTTTTTGTCAGTGGAGCATCAGTAATGATCAAAGACAAAGGAAGATGCACAGTTAAACGTGAATTTACTCTTCCTGTTTGCTTCTTGGCAAATATTAAAAACCAACATTTATTTTTGGAAAAAGACTGCTTAGTATTTGTTTGCCTTAACATTTTTGTCAAGTTTTATAATATAATATATCTTAAGGTCTAGCTCATGTTTAGAATTATGTACTTGGGAAAAATACGGTACTTTTGTCAGCTTTAGGTTTCCGAAACTTGGTGGGGTGCCTGGCTTTCAGTAGGTGTTTATTGAAGGTGAAAGAAGTTAGCTAAGTGATAACAGAGGCCAACTAATGGAGTTTCTATGTACCAAGTTAATTTTAGTGTTTATACCTATGAACACTATAATGTGATACCCTTGAAAAACTGTACAGGGAAGTAACTTATTTCATTAACTATGTTTATGTAAAATAGTACTTGTTTATATAATTTCTAAATACAGCATGGATATTTCATTGCTAAGTAGCATTCAATGTGAAGGGACATGCATATTATTAAAATTTCTAGAGTAAGTAAATTACCTACAAACAAGTTTCTAGCTATATTACTTGGCATATGTTTCTGGCATCTTTAAACACACTGATAACTAGCATGGCTGCTTGAATCCTGCAAGAGAGCTCTAAAAATAGTTGACATTTTGCTGTTTCTATAGTAACAAAGAAAATGGCTTCATACTCTAGCACTGCTCCCACAGAGCTTAATGCTCTCTGTAGATTGCCTACACACTATACTACCATGCTATTGTGGTAAAAACTACCATTACTCTTTTCTTCATGTCTTTCATGTGTCTTATAACAATCTGATCGCTAGCGTAATAATCTCAGTGTTTACCTGACATGGCGAAAGCATTCTGGTTATTTTTTTTTAACTGAGTTTTACCTCAAAAAATGCTAAAACACATGGTATGATTTGAACTGTACTAGAAGGTTTAAAATATTTGTCTACTTTAATATCTAATATTTACCAGTGGAAATGATTCTTTCGGATTAAATAATTATCCTTCTTTAGTTCCATGAACTGATCACCACTGACTGTTTGGGAACCCCTAGTAAGTCCTGTAATTTAGGGTATTTTTTTTTGTAACATTTATACCAATTCCAGTATACCTTTTTTCCTCTAGTGAATTATTAACTTCATCAAAGTGGGGGGATTTTTCTTTCTTGTCTCCTAAGGAATCTTCACTGTTGTGGACAGAGCCAGTACTTAATAAATGTTTTGCCGATTGAGTGGTTGGTTAAATAAAAATATGTTTGCTCTGGAAGTGGGAAATTAAATTTAATATGGCATTTGCATTTGTTAAAGTTAATTAAATTCTAATATATATCTCTCCATCCCCTGACAAGTCAATGAAAGCAGTACACCAGTTAGTGAGTGTGGTAGGTAGAAAGAATAAAGGCTTCTCAAAGAGGCCCAAGCCCAAATTCTCAGAATCTGTGAACATGTTAGGTGACATGCAAAGAGGAATTAAGATACAGATAGAATTAAATTTGCCACTCAGGTGACCTTTAATTGGAGAGATTATGTTAGATTATGCTGTTGGGCTCAGTATCATCACAAGAGTCCTCAAAAGTGACAGAGGAAGACCAAAGAGTTTCCTTGGGAGAACTAAGGAGATGATAGCATGAGAAGTGGTTGGCAGGACAGTGCTGCCTTGAAGGTGGAAGAAGGAACCACAGGACAAGTAGAGCAGATGGTCTTCAGAAGTTGGAAGAGGCGAGGACAAAGCCTGTCTCCTATAGCCTTCAGAAGGGATACGGCCCTGATTTTAGCCCAGTAAAGCCACTTCGAATTTCCAGCAAGATAATCAATTTGTGTTGTGCTTAGCTACTGAGGTTGCAGAAATTTGTTCCATCAGTTGTTGGGAACAAAAAGGAATTTTATCTGATAGAAAATGGACTGAGAAATAGAGGATTAGATAACCTTAATTATTAGAAGACTGAGTAATAAAATGATCTGGGAAGAGAAAACACAGTGCCTCTAGAAAAGTCAAACTCTAGTTTAAAAACAAAATGAAAGTAAATACATCTTTATAAATTTTCCTTATTTCATATTTAAGATACTTCTTTTATTTGTTGCCTATTTTCATTAGAAAAAAATCCAACTGGAATAATTTTTATTACTATATTTGAATAACAAATATATTAAACAAATATAAAATGAGTAAATGAGAAGCTAAACCATCTATTTCATTTATTGTTAGAATTTGATCCCTGTATTTTGTCCTGTTGATTCGCCCTGTATTTCAGGGATTATTTTGTGTCATAAAGTACCATAATTCATCAACATTACTCTGCTAAAAAAAATGGTTTTTTTCCGACCTAATATTCTATAAATGTATATGTTATATAAAAGATTTTTAGTCTTTTAAAATTCACGTATATTTCACATCTCATCTTCCATATATCAATACTAGCATAATCACTCTATTTATATAATACAACATGTCCCACATTATTAAAATATGGGCATTATATTTTACTTTTAAAGCTAACTTAACCTTTAATACTGTTACACTTCTTGAGATCCTTGAATAGCTTCTCACTTTGGAAAATGAGATGTTGATGCATTTGTTCAACACCATATATTAAATATCTACTATGTGCAACTCATATGGATCAAAATTTTAAAGAGATAATATTCTGTTTTTATGGCTTGTGCTTCATAAAATGAGCAGTTGTGTGATATCAAAATATCATTCTGGCCAAATTTTACTGATTCCAAAACCTGCTGTGCTTTAGTTACATTCATTTACGATTTTCCTATCCATTTTGCTCATTTAAAATGCTTATTAAATGTCTAGAAGAGAACAGGTATCAGAACAATTTTGCAGTATAGGCATTATTATTAGATAAATAGATTATTGCTAATAGAAAATAAATCATTTGCAAAAAATAACGCACATAATACCAGAAGAACACAAAAAAATGGAACCTCATCCAACCTGGGTAGAATAAAGATTTATTTTTACCTAATTTGAGTCCTGAACTATAATACGTTATGTGGACAATTAGGAGTAGGGGAAAGGCAAAGGTTTTCTAAAAAAGAAATAGCATGAGCAACAATATCCAAAAGAGAAATATGTCATTTCAGTAAGCATATGCAATTGGATATATATTGTTTTCAAATGGGAAAATAAATAATTTGGAATGTACATAAGACTAGTGAGTTAGGCAGATGAACCTGACAGAGAGTATTGTGCGTTAAACCAAAGAACCCAGCTTTGCTTCGTAAAATTCAGGGCAACGTTAGAGGACTTTAAGCAGAGCACTGACACTGTCCAAACTGCATTTTAGCGAGATTATTCTGGCAGGATTGCAGAGAATGCGAACGAAGCAGAACCATGTTGGAATTGGGAACATAGTTTAAATAATAATGCAAGAGTCGGGGAAGGTGAGAGTCTGAAATAAGGAAAGGTAATGAGAGTGTTGTGTAATTTTTAATAAGTGTCCATGATTTCTGGGAGGAAGCTTCCAAAGCCCGGGCATTTCTCATACGCTGGGAGTGTCTTTGTTGTTGATGGTAGTCTCCTCAGACTACCCCTGAGTTTATGCTAAGGAGGTGATGCATGGTGAGCTCCTAGATACTTTATGCTAATGAGATGACTTAGGATGGGGCTTGTCACACCAGAAAAGTCAGACATGTGATTGGAGCATTGAACTTCGAGCCACATGATACCTGCCTGACCTCTCAGGAAGAGAGGAGACCTGGAGATTGAATTCAGTGCTTGGTCAATGATTCAGTCAATCATGCCAATGTAATGAAACCCCAATAAAAGCTCTAGACATCAAAGGTTGGGTGAGCTTCCCTTGTTGACAGTACTCTATACACATTGTTCTGCACCGATGCGACAAGAGAGTGATGTATGTTGACTTTCTGTGGGGAACCCTTCATTTTGGACCCCTGTAGTCGCTATCCTATGTATTTCTTCTTTGGCTGGACCTGATTTGTCATAGTAAACCTGTACTCATAAGTATAGCACTTTTCTGACTTTTGCGAGTTGTTCTATTGAATAATTGAGACTGAGGGGCTAGTAGAAACTCCCAAATTTGTTGCCAGGTTGTTGGAAGTGGAGGTGAACTAGAAACCCCCAGGATTGACGCTAGTGTTTAAAGTGAGGACAGTGTTACTGGAGCACTGTGTCCTTAACTCATGAAGTGTGGTCCAGCTCTGGGTGGTTATTATCAGAATTGCATTGCAGGAAAAAGGAGGGAAGGGAGAAGAAAACTTAGGTATTTCAGATATAAAAAACAGAACTTGGTGACTGGTAAAGTCAAACAAAATAAATCACAATTATATGCTAGGTTAAGTGATACTGATTGGAGTTAGATTATCACCTAAAAATATTTAAGCAGATTTCCTATCGTGAATGTCTGGTAGAACTCTTTAAAGCTGCCCATGCTGTGGGACATTTTCTGTTACATAGGACTATCTCATAGACTGTAGGTCATCCAGCATGATGGGACCCTCCCCAGTAAACATGCTCCTAAACTCATGTTATAGCCAAAAACGCCCCAACAAATTTCCAAAATGTGCTGAGAACCACTGACTGACATACAGTGAGAAAGAAACAGAACAAATCGGCCGGGCACAGTGGCTCACGCCTGTAATCCCAGCACTTTGGGAGGCTGAGGTGGGTGTATCACGAGGTCAAGAGATCGAGACCATCCTGGTCAACATGGTGAAACCCCGTCTCTACTAAAAATACAAAAAATCAGCTGGGCATGGTGGCACATGCCTGTAATCCCAGCTACTTAGGAGGCTGAGGCAGGAGAATTGCCTGAACCCAGGAGGCAGAGGTTGCAGTGAGCCGAGATCGTGCCATTGTACTCCAGCCCAGGTAACAAGAGCGAAACTCTGTCTCAAAAAAAAAAAGAAAGAAAGAAAAGAAACAGAACAAATCAAAAACAATGTAGACAAAGGTAAAATGCTGAGGAAAAGCAAAATCAAGCATACAGGGAAAAATCAGGAAAGGCAGGGGCCCACCCAGGAATGAGCAGTAAAAATGGTAGAATAAACAGAAGATGGTACCATGGAAGCCAAGGGATTTCGTTTAATAAATAGCAAACAAATTAAAACTTCAGACAGTTTTTGAGGGAGATATAAAGGACTGTTGATGCCTCTCACGTAGTAAGATAGCTTTTACTAATGAGCAGCAGAAGACTTTTCTGACCATTGATCACCTTGCTCTCTGTTTTTCAGAGCTGAGAAGTTTTGGCTAAATAATGCCTAAATATTTGTATTAAAGTGAGACACTCTCTCTGGAAATTTACAAATCCACATCTCTAAAATAAATTTTTAGTTCAGATAGTACAAAACACCTAGTATGTCCTTATATCTACTTTGTAACTCATAGGAATAATAAACTCAATTCTTCCTATACTCCTGTCACTCAACAATTAACACGGAAGTCTTCTGTGATAAAATGTGTGAGGGTCTTTCCTGGAACCTCAGGGAAGAAAGCAGTTCTGCAGCAGACACCAGCTGTGTGTCCTTCAATTCAATTCCAACACTATCTGTTTGGAGAAAGCATCAAATCCCACAGGTTGAGTGCTCAGTTTCACAAGATTGTGCTATACTTTCAATGCCAAAACAAATGTCTAAAGTTGTTTTGTTTTACCTATGCTTCTGATCCACCAGCTAGCTGTGAATCAGGGTTCCCATCACTGCATCTATGGGTTTGATTAATTTTCTGGCATCTCATAGAACTCAGGAAACACACACACACACACACACACACACACACACACACACACACACACACGTAAAAAGAAAGAGATAGAGAGAGAGAGGGAGAGACAGTCTCTCACTTTGTTACCCAGGCTGGAGTGCATTGGTGTGATCTCCATTCACTGCCACCACCTCCTCCTGGGTTCAAGTGATTCTCCTCCTTCAGCTTCCTGAGTATTTGATACTACAGGTGCTTGGCACAATGCCCAGCTATTTATTTATTATATTTTTAGTAGAGACAGGGTTTCAGCAAGTTGGCCAGGCTGGTCTCGAACTCCTGACCTCAGGTGATACGCCCACCTCAGCCTCCCAAAGTGTTGTGATTACAGGTGTGAGTCATCGTGCCCTGCCGGGATACACTTATATTTACTGGTTTTCTACATAGGGTATTACAAAGAATGCCTAATGAGTAACTGATGGAAGAGATACATAGGGAAGGGATGTGAAGCTTCCACGATCTCTCCTGATCGACCACCTTCCTGGAACCTCTGCATATTCAGCTATCTGCAGGCTCTGTGAACTCAGCCCATTTGGATTTTTCTGGAGGCTTCATTCTACAGGCATGATTGATTATGTCATTGTCCATTGCTAATCAAGTTAACTTTTAGCTTTGCGTGCCTCCTTCCATATTTGGGAGTGAGACTGAAAGTTCTAACAGTCTGCTCCTGCCTTGGTCTTTTGAGTGACCATCATGGTGAAGCTACTTCAGGGCAACCAGCTAGCAGTCAACTAACTGGCACACAAAAAGACATCTATGATTTGGATAATTCAAAGATGGCAGGTGTTGGATGCCAGAAAACTTGAGGAAGACCAAAAATATATTTCGCAATATCAAATCTTCCTTAAAAAAATGTATGTGTGTGTGTGTGTGTGTGTGTGTGTGTGTGTGTGTGTGTGTATATATATATATATATATATCAGCATACATTATGATTTGTGTGAATAACTAGAATAAATGTATAATTTAGCAATAATATTTTTCACTCTAAATCCAGATGTTTGGCTTATGTTTACATACGACATAAAATATGCATCCAATTTATTACTAACCAAGGATAAATATTCTGTATCTCTAGTAAATAAGTAAGTAAAATTTTATTATTTAATTTTGTTACCTCTGAATTCAGAAAAGTCTGTGCTACTAATATAAGGTGATATGCCAGCTATTGTTTGTGACTTTTATCAACTTTAATTTACTTGTTTATTTTATTTCAGTTTAATTAGATGGAGAACAAGACAGTATAAAGTTTTTTATATTAATTGAAATTGAAGAAGGTATGGCTTACACATTAATTTGAGAAGATTCTGAAAAATAATTTTTGTTTTATGACTGCTAGGTAATTGTTATTAAGAAAACTAGATTAAAAAATTTGCAATAGTGTATTTTTAAATCATGGTGCTAAATGATATTGCTACAGATGTGCATATGTGGCAGAAAAAGAATGCATTTCTTGTAATAATTATTGTTTATGTATTTCCTAATTATGTTCCATTCTGGTGTATGTTATTTGGAGAATAAATCACTGTACAGATAGCATTTGCTATTTGATATGGTGTGGGTTTGCATTCCCATCCAAATCTCATCTCGATTTGTAATCCCATAATCCCTACTCGTCATGGGAGGGACTCGGTGAGAGGTAATTGAATCATGGGGGCTGTTTCCCCTATGCTGTTCTCATGATAGTGAGCTCTTATAAGATCTGATGGTTTTATATGTGTCTGGCATTTCCTCTGCTAGCATTCATTCTCTCTCCTTCTGGGCTGTGAAGAGGTGCCTTCTGCTATGATTGTGAGTTTCCTGAGACCTCCCCACCCATGCAGAACTGTGAATCAATTAAACCTCTTTTCCTTATAAATTACCTAGTCTTGAATATTTCTTTCTAGCAGTGTGAGAATGGACTAATATACTTGTAATTGCACAGAATTATCAGATAAATCCTTTTACCAAAAATAAAAAACAGAAACAAATAATTAAATGACTTTATGAAATTATCAGATATATTAATTAAATTGATTTACTTGAACCATGATCTTATTTGAAATTAATTAAAGTTAGGTCAATTGATTTATTTTTGTTCTGTGGACTTTATGATGAATTAGATGATATTTATCTACTCTATATCAGTCTTCTGATATAGAGTAGATTAATGTATATGGTTGGTTTCAATGTAACTTTAATAATTTTTAATTCTACTTACTAATATCTCTTTCATTTTAACTTTTCATGTAGTAATACACTAAAATCTTATGCTATAACTCACTCTTCAAAGTATAATACATATTATGCTACAGGGAGGCTTTTCTGTTTGCTTTTGTGAATATAACTTTTCAGTCTATGAATGAGTTTAAATTTCACTAAACACATCTTTAATCTTTAATATAGTAGACCATAAAATATATAATGGGGTTTTGTACATCATGATGATTATTATTAGTTATCCCTTTTAATTTTCTACCTGATATATCCTTCAAAGATTCTAGCAAAAGAAAAAAAACAATGCATTCAATGAATTCCAGTGTGAGTGTAATTTATTTGTAGATTATTTTACGAACGTCTAGATGATAATCTAAATGTGTTCTTCTGAAAAGAGACAACATTATTTTTTTTTACTAGAGCTAATGAAATTTTCCTCCAGCCTGGGCAACATATTGAGACCCCAGCTCTGTAATTAAAACAAAAACAGCAACAACAAACCAGTTGGGCATTGTGGTGCCTTCCTGTACTCCTATCTACTAAGAGGATGAGGTGGGAAGCTCTCTTGAACCCAGAATTTTGAAGTTACAATAAGTTATGACCCTGTCACTGCCACTGCACTCCAGCCTGGACAACAGAGCAATACCCTGATCTAAACAAACAAACAAAAAAGTAAAATAATATAATAAATTAAAATATTTGCTTTATCGGCCCAACAACAAAAAATAAAAACAAATATAGAAACACCAACCACAGTCACACACAGACACAAGCTAAGAGAGAAGGAGATGGTGGAGGAAAGTCAGCAGGTGTAGAACACATTGAAGGAAGACAAGAGCGCTTCCTGTGTCTTCCTGTAAGTCTGTTGAACAGCGAAGGCTTAGTACTTGCCTGGTCTTCATGCAGAGAGTTACAGGGCGTAATTTTACTTTCCTTGAAAGGTATATGTTTCTCATAATCCTCAATAAAATATTTTTTCCGTAATGAGAAACTACTAGGTTTCTAAGAATAAGACAGATTTTACACCATTGAAACCAAATTTTTTTTCAGGAGATATCTTCTGAAGATCAAAATGGACTTACTGCTAGAGTAAGAGTGATAATGAAAGCCCCTCATTTCAAGTGGGGAGACCAAATGCTTCATCTCTGCAACTATCCCCTTTGACACCAGTTCTTGTCTTTAACTTATTCACAGGCATATTTGCAATTTTTAATGCACTGGAGACATAAAGATGAAGCAGGACTTGTCCCTTTTCTCAAGGAGCTGAAACTTGGTGGTGTTTCTCATTATGCCCAGCTAAATGTTTTCTGGGCTTCTTAATTTTTGCTGTGATTACTATATTCAACACCAGATACTATATTTGTTCTGAGGGACTTCTCAGACACCCACTTCTCTACCATCACTTGTGACCCTGGTTATCATTCTAAACTCCAGCACAGATTTCTTCTCAGGTCATTTGGCATTAGCACCTTCATCACTGATTAAGTCCATATCTGAATCCAAGCCCGATAAGGATATCCAACTACCTCCTGTGCTGGCCATATCAAACAATAATGTATTCATTTTTAATTTATTTTTTAAAATAAGTTTTGGATAACTATTTCTGACAGTACAATAGAACAAAATTTTCACAGTAATTGAGTACTTGAAGAGTAAATACAGTCTGTTGATTCAGCTTTTAAGCTAATTTAAGACAAAAAGTTTATCTCCAATACTGTGTTCTTTTCCTTGAGTTTTAGCTGATAGCTTTCTCCCATTTTTTACTTTTCAGAAAAAGAGTGCCATCAGCTTTGAAAATAACTTTCAGAGGGTTTCAGGGAGGCTGGAGGCTGACTGGGTGAGAATGAGGCATTAGCTGTGAGCAGAATGCCATGGTCTCAAGTGGCCCATGTGAACTTCTTCCTCAAAACAGTGGCCAGTTTTACTGACGACATAAACTGTATCCCTGCAACCTTCAAAATATGCCCACTACATTTTCTGGCATTCCTTTTTCACACCAAACTGAAACTACAGATCATCTGTATTCCATGTCCGAAAACCTTATCTTCATGTCAATAAATGATATAGAAGAAATTGAAGGTTATTTCATCTTAGACTTCTGGCTTAAGTGGAAAATAAAAACACTAGAAATAAGTGCTGTGCATAGTTCAGGATAATTGACTGAAGAATTTCCATTTGTTTTCAATTTTCTATTTAGACAACAATAAAATGTATTATTCTAGGCAGATTTCTCAATTAGATGAAAGTATACATCATTAACATGAATTCACATTTATCCATTTGCAATATTTAATGGAGTAGACTTAAATATGTAGTTTAACACAAAAGCTAGAGGATAGATTTTTTTTTTAATTATTGAAAATTTTAATGGGTATATAGATTAGGGAAAATATAGCATTAGGGAAATATACAATGTATTTCTTAAAAAATAGAAATAAGTCATAATTTCAGTTCTTTCATAGAAATTAGATAATTTAACCAGAATTATACTAATGAGTGAGAATAATACATAGAAATTTGTCTTATACCTGATGGAACTAAAAAGATTAAGGTTTAATGCAGTAGATGGGTCACTTGAGAATTTCATTTGTTTTTAGCCTTAACAGATAAATTTCAGGTTTTATCACTAGAATTTAATGTTTTGTTTTTTTTTTCCTTAAGGGAATAAGAATTTTGCTTAAGATTTCAATTAAATAAATTTCAAGGGACTTTATCTGTTTCAGTTGAGCAGATATTATGCTGATCTTGACATTTTTGCCCAGTCATTTTTACACCAAAAGTTAAAAAGCTTATTAGTTTTTCCCAAATATTAGAAAAGCAGTATTGATTTTAGCACCTTTCTAAAATATGTGAAAAGGAGCCATAAATGTCCTTAAATATCAGATCTTAGCTTTCTAACACCTCTGTACTTACCATTGTAGGATAATGAGTGTGTAGTAGGTTATTACTTTAACAGTTTATGTCTCCATGTTATGTGTTTTGGAAAATTGTTTAGTGAATATTTAGGGTAAAAACTAAGCCTCTGTACTGCCATCCAGTAACTCCTAGTCAAACGTTGCTTGAAAATATAATTTAAAAATCATCATCATCATCTTAGCAGAGAATAACTACTACTAGTTAAATAAATCTATCATTTAATGGCAAAGGTAATACAATTTTATTTATCATTCCATAGTAGTCCAGTCTCTGGTTAGGCAAGTCTTCTACATATGCAGAGTCTTTTTTCTCCTTCAGTTACTATCTGTCAGGTGGTACCTTATGTATCTTCCATCTTTTGAGGGTTTGTCAAGTTCTAGAAATTTTGCTTCCAGCCCCAGATGGGAAAAGAAAGAATGAAGACTGCATATTTGTTTTGTTTTGTTTTGTTTGTGTTTTTGAAACAGGTCTAGAAGTTGTATGTTACTTCTACCTTTACCACATTGGAACTCAATTCTATAGCTCCAGCTAACCACAAACAAAACTGTGAGACACAGTCTAAGTGGGGGCCCTTAGAACATTGTAAAACAATTAAAATCCTGCCAATCTTTGCCATTGTAGATCAATCTGGTCACCAAATATCCCTGTCACTTCTCCTCTGTACATTAGACAAATTAACTTCGTTCTTAAGTGAACTAGCTCAAAATTCCATTCAATAACTTATGTTGTTCAGGTGATGAGTAGCTCTTCCTTTGTAATATAGATGTTGCTTGTGGTATGAACTGAAAATTCATGTTATTAGGAATTAAATGCACATCTCATGCTCAATATATAATGATAAAGCAAGAACATAATTCAATACAATTTGCTTAGAAAGAGCAGAATGGAAGACCCACAGCAGTCCCTGCTTCAAAGCAGTTATTAAAATCTTCTCGGCATCTCTTATAAAAACCTCATAATCTGAAATTAAGCAAAGGGTTTGTACAGTCTGGTTTTGTTCTCTGATAAAACTCCCTTTAACAATATTTTTTATGGTTTCTTCCTCTGCCTTTTACAAAGTATGTCTTTGTTATTCTCCATGGCCCTATAGAGTGGATGATGGAGAGTATGTCCTCTTTGGGGAAACATAGCTATGGCAGCTGTTTTGTGTCAGAGGCTCATCAAATACCCTTGGGTTATTTCAGTAGAGAGTTTCAAGGCTGAGCAAACAGTCACACACTATTTTTAGACAAGGCTTGCAGTTTCTTTGGCAATACAATTTCCTTAAAAACTTAGGAAACTTTTTATCTATTTGCTTCCAGACAGTTCCATGTGCCAGTAAACACATTTTTTTTTTCACCTAAAATTATTTCCCAAGCTTGACTCCTTATTATCTCTACTCACCTTCTTTCTGATTAACGACAGCCACCTTGAGGCTACATAGAACAAGGGTCTTGAGTAATATTTAATTAGATTTTTCCTGCTAAACTGAGTCACTTGGCTTAATTTAAAAGCTTTCTTGGACTTTTGTTGCTCAAGGCTTTTATCCTGCTTTTTTTTTAAAAAAAAATTCTGTCTTTTTTGGGGGTTCTTTTCTCTTATTATTTATGGCCCAAATAAGTTAGCTTTTTAAAACTTCTAATGCCATTGATTGGTGAACGTTCTCTTTTCCCATCTGTCCCTCCCTAAAGTCACTCACTGTTTTTGTGGGCATCTCCTTTTTCTGTAGTGACTTCCAAAGAGCGACTTTTAGTAGCCAGTGGACACCACTCTCTTTCAAGGCACTATCTTAAAATTGTATGCTCAGGAAGTATGCTTTCTTCATTTTAAGTCATCACAGGTGAATTTTTACTGTTTTGCTATGTAAGAGAAAAGGTAGTCAGCCTTCCAGCCTACTTTTTCTAGTTCTTTCACCTCCTGCTGCCCAACCACTAAACCAATAGTGTGTAATCAATTTCATTTTTGTTTTTATTACAAGTAACACCATTTCTCTCAGTAGAAACTTCTCCATTTGTAGTGGCAAGCCTCTGTTGTAACAACTAAAAAATTTTAGTAGTTTAAACCAACTAATGTTCCTTGGTCATTCACACAAGAGTCTCATGTATTTGTTATTTACTGGGTGACCCTCATGAACAGTTTGCCTCCGAGCCAGTGACTGAGGGACCCAGGTACCTTCAAATATTGTCACTGTCACACTCTAAGGTCTTAGTATCGATTGCTTCCAGCTTGGCAAATAGGGAAAGAGAGAAAGTGGAAAATCGTGGTGTTCTTTTTAATGATTCAGGTCTATAGGTGATGTTCATGACTTATATTCCACTGGATTCTAAGAGAAAAGAAGTGGTCAAATGCAACTCCAAAATTGTTGGCGTGAACAATTGGGGAAATTGTGGTACCCTTTAATAAAATAAAAGATGCTAGCCGAGATGGAGTGGGTGTGGCGACTAAGGAGTCAAGTGTTTAATTTGCACATGTTACTTGTGAGATCTTTAAAAGGTATGCAAGTGGGATCTTCATTAAATAGTTGTGTGTACAAGTTTGGATTTGAGGGGTGATTTTGGTGTTGGTGACAGACATTTAGAAAACATCAGGAAATAGAAGGCATGTAAAACTAGAGGACCAGGTGGTGAGTTCACTCAAGTATTGTTTACAGGCCGAAACAGAATGTTTGCACCCTCCAACATTCAGAAAGATGTTGGGAGAATCCAGCAGGAAATCTATGAAGTTGTTAGTGAATGGAAAAAAAAAAACATAAAGATTAGCAAGTACTGAATTTTAAGTGAATAAAATGTTTGAAGAAAGAAGAAGTCAATGCTGTATTATGTGAGATAAGATGAGGGCCAGTAGTAGGAATGTTTAATTTGGTTAAATGAAGACCCTTAGTAACTTTAACAAGAGTGAATTTTGAACAATAAAGAGAAAACCTGGATCTAATTTGGTTTTAGAAAAAATGCAACAGAGAAAGGGGCATTTGCTAGAAGAGGAGCTGAGCTATATCTTAAGGAGTGAAGTATGGTAGCATATTTGTAAATGATGCAGTAGAGAGAGAGAAAGTGAAAAGACAAGAGAAAGGTAAGAATTAGAAGGAAAGATGAAATGGAATTATTATACATACAAAAAGATTTTGGTTTAAAGAGTGCATCTTTTTTTTTAAGGGAAAAAGATGAGTGTGGATTTCTGGTGGGTAAAGACTTGTTTACTGAATCTTTTTTCTTTTTTTAAGAAAAAGAAGTAGGGTAACCAATTTAGAGTGAGGAGTGGGCATTGGAGAGGAGAAGGGAAGGAAAAATACTCTTCTTAGAAAAGCTTACACTGTTCACAGTAGTGACTCAGGGATTTGCAGGCTTCAGCAGAAGCTTGAAGGTTGAAGGGGCATCAGGAAAGGTGCAGGTCTGGGTGGTGGATGAATCTCTGCTGGATGCTCTCCGCAAGGTGAGAGAGCGTTCAGCCTGAAGTGCTGGTTTAGGCAAAAGGTTGTTTTTTTCTCAAGCTTGAACAGTTTCAGGGTACAAGCTGCTGCAGCTCAATCTTGAACTTTACAGACACGATTTAAGCAAAGACTGAACAATAGAGAAAGGAGTCTTTCTTTATACCAGCCTTTTAGAAATGAAGCTACTTTTTCACTGCAAGGCAGCTGATCCCCACATGCCTTATGGAGCAGTGCTTCCTAAACCAGCTTTGTTATAAAAATGGTTTTTAAAATTTGTATGTTTTTTTTTTAATTTTTATTGCATTATAGGTTTTGGGATACATGTGCAGAACGTGCAAGATAGTTGCATAGGTACACACGTGGCAGTGTGTTTTGCTGCCTTCCTCCCCTTCACCCACACTTGGCATTCATCCCCAGGCTATCCCTCCCCAGCCCCCCCCCACTGTCCCTCCCCCATTCCCCCCAATAGACCCCAGTGTGTAGTAGACCCCCTCTCTGTTTAACGTCAAATTAATCTTGGACAAATACCTTTACAAAATAAATCAAAATACTAATTTTAAAATTGAATAAAAATTTGTACAAAATACAAGTCTCAATGTTTCCATAATTGGATGTAATAGACATACCCAAATATATACAATAAATCTAATCATAAAAAATATAAAACAATGAAAAATAATTACAAATTTAAAGATACTATTCATTGAAAATATTTTATATATGAATAATATAGAGAATAACTCCTAGTGTCATAATGCTGTTATTCCTCAATTGTTAATTTATATGATTATGTGTGAAATAGGCATATTCATATTAAGCATCTAAAGACACTACATATATTAATATTTAAAAGTTTTGCAGCCTCAAACATTTTTCTTTGGCTTTTTAACTTACATAATGTAGGATAGATGGATTCTATTTCCAGGAGATACTGATACGTAAACTTGTTGTATGTTATTTTTCTTTATTTTTTCTTTTTCTTCCTTTCAGCATTCAGTGCAGCAACAAGCCTCACATAAGTATGTTAAAAGAAATGGAAGAAGAGATTTTAAAACAATTTCCGGCTGAGCACGGTGGCTCATGCCTGTAATCCCATACGTTTAGAGGCCAAGGTGGGAGGATTACTTGCACCTAAAAGTTGGAGACTAGCCTCAGTAACATAGTGAGACCTCATCTCAAAATTAAAACCAAAAAATAGCTGGGCATGGTGGTGTGTGCCTGTAGTGGCTGTAGTCCCAGCTCCTTGAGAAGCTAAGGTGGGAGGATCACCTCAACTCAAGAGTTTGAGGCTGCTGTGAGCCTTGATTGCATCACTGCACTACAGCTTGGTAGAAAAGTGAGACTGTCTCATTTTTTTAAAAAGCAATTTCAGTAAGCTTGGAATATTCATTTTAACTTTTAATCAAAAAGAAGCCTCCGGCCGGATGTCGTGGCACTTGTGAAGGCGAGGCCAGAGTTCAAGGCCAACCAACCTCAGCAACCTTACAAGCTCTCAATGATAAGCAAAAAAAAAAAAAAAAAAAAAAAAAAAAAGAAGCAAATGATACTGAATTTTAAAATTTAACTCTAATATTTTTCTAGCAGCCAGCTCTAATAGTTTATCCTGAAAAAATATAGTTGTATTTAGATAATATTCTGGTGGAAGAATGAAAACTGGACCAATTAATTTCTTACTCGTGTATCTTCATCTGATAGAAAATAAAATTTAAAATATGCTATCAAATTTTCAAGGTGTTATGTGATAGCTTTTCACAGATTTGCAATATCAAAATTATCACCCACTTCATGGATAATTGTTGTTTATAGAACATGGCAACAATAACAACTAGTAGAAACTGTTCTTTCAAGCTTCTAACATGCATTTACCCTTTGTAATAGATGCTTTTGGTACCACATCCAGACCTCCTCACTCAGATTCCTCTGCTGCTGTGTCTGCTTCAACAGCTTACAGTTTTATCCAGTGTGCTGGTGCACCCCAGAGAACCTCATCAGGTCAAGCTAAGTCTAGACTTCAGCTACGTGCCTGACTTTGCCTAGCCTCCTCCCCAAATATATTCTGCATTTTATTCCCTCATAGGTTTTTACTAGAGAGTATGCCCGCAGTAAATCACTTGAGCAAAAAACTACATTCCAGGCTCTGCTTCTAGGGAAATTGACCTAAGAACTGGTGACAAGGACTGCCATTATTCTATATGTTTAAACTTTACAAGAAGTCAGCAGTGTTCAATCACTTAGAAAGAAGATATGCAAAATTAGATTTTTCTCCCAGAAATAGTTATTGCACATTGGCAAAATTAAAATTCTGCAAGGAAATTTCTCCTAGTTGAATTTAAGTTTGTAAGTATGATAGTCTGAAAATATCCTGGAGAAGATTGATCCGGTATTTTATTCTCCCAAGCTTCTAGTTCCCAGAGACTGCCGAATCTCTGCTGTGGTCTTTGGCAATGCTAAGTATGAGATTATAGGAAGATAATTTTGCCTGAGGAACTGCTTTTGGGAAAAGAGTTGGCTTGCCTTTAAGTTTGGCAAGTGTGAGACTGATTCTAAAATGATTTTGCATATGTTATCATTTAGGTGTTCTTTTAAATTTTTTGTTGACAAATAGAATTGTATATATTTATGCTGTAAAAGATGATGCTTGGATGCATGCGAAGCTGACTAAACTATCCATCACTTTACATACTTATCGTTTCTTCGTGGTGAGACTATTTAATATTCACTCCTTTAGCAATTTTGAAATATAGAATATATTATTATTAACCATAATCATCTTGTACAATAGATCACCAGTACTTTTTCCTCTTGTCTAACTGAAATTTGTACCCTTTGATCAACAATTCCCCTTTTCCTGCCCACCCTCGCCTTCTGCCCCTCAGCCTTTGGTAATTTCTAAATTCCACATATAAGTGATGTCACATGACATTTCTCTCTCTGTGCCTGGCTCATTTCACTTAACATAATGTCCTCTAGATTCACCCTTCTTCTGTTGATAGCAACCTAAGTGTCTATCTGTTATTTGAGATAATAGCATTTCTTTCTTTTTGAAGGTTGAGTAATACTCCTTTGTGTATGCACACCATGTTTTTAATGTCCGTTCTTCTGTTGATAGACACTTAGATTGCTTCCAGATCTTGGCTGTTATGAATAATACTGCAATAAACATGAGAGTGCAGACATCTCTTCAACATACTGATTTCCATCCCCTTGGCTGTATACCCAGAGGCAGGGTTGCTAAATCATATGATAATTCTCCTTCTGGCTTCTTGTGAGGAGCCTCCATACTGGTTTCCATGATGGCCATTCCAATTTGCAATTTTACCAACAGCACACAAGGGTTCCCTTTTCTGCACATCTTCGCCTGCACTTATCATTCATCCGTTTAATAATAACCATTCTAACAGGTGTGAGGTGATATCTCATTGCAGTTTTAATTTGCATTTCCCTGATTACTAAGAATTATTAAGGATGATGGCAGTCTTTTATATATCCATTGGTCTTTTGAATGCCTTCTGCTGAGAAATTTTCGTTCAGGTCCTTTGCCCATTTTTGAAACATAATTATCTGTTTTCTTTTTACTGAGTTGTTTGAGTTTCTTATACATTCTGGACTTGTGCCCATTACTAGTGAGGTGCATCAGAAACTTGATATGAAATGAATTCCGTTTGTAAAGCCATAAAATTTTATCATAAATTTCATTCCAGTGAGAGACAAGCCTAATAAGTCCATATAAGCATTGAGAGCCTTCTGGCTGAGACTGGACAAAGTATGAAATTGAAGAGGATGCTTTTTGTCTCAGTTTCATTGGATTTTAACCTAAGGGGAAAAATTATTTTCCTAGTTATTTTAAACTGAAACTTATAAAGGTATTTGATGTATAGATACTTTTTTCTCTACCTCCAGGACAGTGATGTCTATGGAGAAACTAGAAGTGTTAGCCAGAATGAAATTTGATGTTGGTGATAGGCTTATATGCAAATTTTGGCCACCTCTATCAAGGTGATATTTTATTTTTGAAGTATTTTAATACTTCACTGGTCATTAATACTTCAATTTTGTCATTTGCATTTTCATGATTAATCAAATTTGTCATGTGATTTCATTATAGAATTCCTGCTAGACTATCTTGAGTTGGTAGAAGATAAGAATGTGGGGTTAGCAATAAAACAGAGAGGCTTGGACATTTATCTTTTTTCAAATAAAACAAATTCTGTTCCTACATATTTCAGAGACTTTTGTGGCTAAGTATGATCTGTTCATCAACAGTCTTAGAAGAATCCTCAATGAAAAAGTGCTTGTTGTTGGAGGAGCTGATTTTAATAAGGGTGCTGGACTTTCCACTGAGATGGCTTAATCTCTGTCCACAGGTGGTGGGACTATGTACTATAGGTCTAGATGCATAGATATATTGGGTAAAGAGAAACAAAACTTATTGGCTAGAATCTGCAAGCATACTAACTTATTATTTTGCTTTACAGCGTTTTAGGGTGATACTCTTACATAGCATTAGAGAATCATAACACTCTCATGTCAGGGGCCTGCCTGGTGATATGTCAGCCATCAAATTTCAAGGATACACAACAGCAATTTAGGCTACTTTAGGAAAAATATTTTTAAGTCATTGTGAAGTACAAACAATAATGATAAACAAAGTATTATTTAAAAATCTAGAGATAAAAGGAAGATCTTCAAGGGAACAAAAATCAGTATGAGAACTTAAACAACAGTGTGAAATAAAATTATTCTCAATTTTTATACATTGATTCAGAATCTTTATCACTGAGAGACTCTTTGAAAATTTATTATAGCATAAAAACATTCTATTAAGAAGAAAAATAATTTTGGCATGGAACTATAAGATATAGAGAGCAAGTAAACTATATAATAAAATGTACATCTTACTAATAACCAAATAATCAAGTTGATATACATTTAAATATAAAATATGAATCTAATACTGGATAAGAGCAACATACCAGTAGTATATTTGAGAAAGAAGTAAAAGATAATTAAAAACACTAAGCTAGACTGCTAAAAGATACAGATACTGATTGAGAAAATTTAAAATAATCCAGGAAACTATCTGTATAAGGACAACTATTCATTACTACATAAAATAATTCATACTAAATACAAATTAGAATGTCTAACATATTTTATGATATTGCTATGGAGTTTGGGAGACCAAAAAGCACCTGAGCAGGAGAATTGATTTAAAACATGGGTCACAATCACCTGAACAGCTTAGTAAAACACATATGACCAAACACCAATCCCAGGGCTTCTGATTCGTTAAGTTTGGAGTGGGGTTTACATTTTGCATTCCTAACCATTTTTGTAGTAATGCTGATACACAGGTCCAGGATTTACATTTTTAGAAGTTCTACTCTACATTATTGATCATCAGGGAAAAGCAAATTAAAACCATGATGAAATACTATTTTCACTGACTAGATGGCTAAAATTAAAAAGATTGATAGCAGCAAATTCTGGTGACAATAAGGAGCAACTTGGACACTTGGTGAACCCTTTGGAAAACTATTTGGCAACTCTTTATATAGTTAAACATTCACCTTTTATATAATTAAACATTTTTAATATAATTAAACATTTATATAATTTTTATATAATTAAACATTTAATGAATTAATAAACATTCACCTAGGAGTCACCTATGCTCAACAATCTCACTCCTTTTCATTTTCTCCAAGAGAATGGAAACATATGACCCCCAAAATGACTTGTTGAAGACTGTTTATACCAGTTTTATAAATAATAGCCAAAAACTAGAAGCTATTCAAATGTTTATCTCTCATGCCAACCCCTGTTAACTTCAATAGGGATAGCACCCTGTGTGAAGTCCAAGGAAGAGATCTGGAGTCAGCAAACAAGACCTATGGTCTATTGAGAGAACTTACATGTAAGGTGGTCCAGTGGTGGCAGTCCGGGCAGGATAATCACTACTGATTAAAAAAAACTATGCAGTTTATATTAGCATTTTCACTTAGCACTCTCTCTAGCAACCTCCAGCCGGAAAACTTTAACCCAAACAAAGAGCCTTGGTCCCCTGTACGGCTAGTGTTCAATGGGATGGGCCATGGTTTCAGATGTTTCTCATAGATAAGGAGGTAGTCTCTGGGTTGGCCACTCGCAGATTCCTTAGCTCAGAACTCCAAAGGCACATTCCTTTAAGAAGACAGGGTCATACCTGGCCGGGCATAGTGGCTCACACCCATAATCCCAGCACATTGGAAGGCCGAGGCAGGCATATCACAAGGTCAAGAGATGGAGACCATCCTGGCCAACATGGTGAAACCCATCTCTACGAAAAATACAAAAATTAGCTGAGCATGGTAGCATGCACCTGTAGTCCCAGCTACTCAGGAGGTTGAGGCAGGAGAATCGCTTGAATCCGGGAGGTGGAGGTTGCAGTGAGCCAAGATGATACCACTGCACTCCAGTCTGGCAACAGAGCTAGACTCCATCTCAAAAAAAAAAAAAAAGATAGGGTCATTTCCAGGGCATGCTTAAGTTATTTATGTCAGGTGCATCTGCCATATGTCAGGTGTGTCTGCCATGCACCAGCAACAAGAGAATGAGTAACTTAATCATGGTATATTCATACAGAGGAGCATTACTTAGTTATAGAAAAATGAACTGATACACACAGCAATAAGGTTGGTTTTTAAACATATGACAGTGAGTGAAAGAAGCCAGATGCCATAGAGCATACACTGCATGGTTCCTGTTAAGTGCTATTCAAGAACAAGTAATATTCATCTATTATTATAAAAATACAGCAGTTTCCCATGGAGTATGTTGACTGAATGGTGGTCAGAGTGATGACCCCTGAGATTATGGAAATGTGCTATATGTTGGTTTAATTGGTAGTAACTGCTATATATATTTATCAAATGTCTTTGAGCTGTACAATTATGATTTGTG
Organism: Saguinus oedipus; assembly: GCA_031835075.1. Classification (NCBI taxonomy): domain Eukaryota; kingdom Metazoa; phylum Chordata; class Mammalia; order Primates; family Cebidae; genus Saguinus; species Saguinus oedipus. Next base: position 19,918,799 of record CM063190.1, read on the forward strand.
CTTTCACTATACATTTTATTTCATAAACATCAATTTTTTTGAGAAATTTATTTCATAAACAAATATGAAATTTATTTTTTTGACAAATACTCATAGAGCTGAACTGTTAGAAAAAAATCTGATGATATCACAAGGAACTTACAAGCTACCATCACTTGTCAACAGCTCCCCATAAAAGGACGCTACATTTGATAACATGCTCATTAACTAGTGCCTAGCTGAGAAAACTCGAAACAGGTGTGGCAACCAGGAATGAGAAAAAAAGGTTATCATTTCAGGGACTCTGCAGATTGGATGGCTAAGATGCTATGTATCTTCTCTAAGTGTTTCTTAACCCTTGAGGCAATGTAAAGTCAGCCAACGAGTTTAAAAAACACACAAGCAAGCCAACAAGAAAACTAACAAAATTTCAAAATCCAACACTGTTCTAAGTTAATCAGAATCTTAGGGCAAAGTATATGAATTTGTATCTTTTAAATGACCACTTTCTCCAGCCAAATATACTAAACTGAAGACCAAGTTTTAGCATCATAGCTTTGTATATGAATCTGATATGAGATCTCCCTTTCCACTGTACACAGATTTGTTCTCTCTTTATGACATCTGATATTCTGCCTATTTGCTGATAATTATCTGCTTAAGTTCTTATAACTGCTGCAGGCCTATTTTTCCATGGCTAATTATTGAGTCTTTATATTTGCCAGTTTTACCCTGCATAGGGCGAGTTCAACCTAAATAATCAGGGCCATATTGTTGTTTTCCTGTCTGACAACTGCTGATTCTATAGTAAACAACCTTGCTGAAAGTAAAGCTCACTGGAAAACCATTACCACATACTTCATCTGGATCTTTTTCTGATTATATTCACTGTTTGATTCTTTAACACCAAAATTAATGTGGAAACAAGGGGCCACAGTCCTTATAATGAAACTGTTTGAGATATTAAAGAGAGAAGTCGGTTTCTGCTTCTTTCTCATAACATGAATCCAAACAGCTTTAAAATCATATGCCAACACTCATTAAGCAAAAACCAAATTTGAAAGAGTCGGTTGAGTAGGAATGTGGGTTGAAGTGCCAAATCTATTATTTTTGAATATCCTTTAGGATATTTAAATGGTAACTGCTTTTAGGAGGGATATTTCATTTATAGCAGCATTGGTTCTAAGAGTTTGCCAAATCTTCCACTTACCTGTTAGTTTTTAAAATAGGTACCTACCATTCTTTCATTTATCACACACATAATTTGGATATGACCAGTGAATTAATGAGAGTTGCTTTCATTGGCTGTATTGTAATTCAGGAAGTCAAATTCCAGATCACAGTGGGAAGTCACTTATATCTCCTGGAAATGAAAAGAAGCTGACTGCTCTAAGAGAGGAAGTTTAGTTGAATACCACATATAACTATGCCAAAGTTCAGTCAGTTTTCCTTTTATTCATGGCAATGCAGGCATAGACATCTTAAAGTAATTTTGTGAATTGACAAGTACTCACTCTTAATTCAATGTAAACAGTTGATAAGGTTGAGTTAATACTGAGATACAATCTGCTTCGATGATTTCCCACCTGCTTAGGAATCAAAAGGCCATAAGGAGTGAAGTGAAACAAGAAGTTTGTTTGGCATCTCCATGTGTCCTTTTCTTCATTGTCATTGCCACCTAACACAAATCTGATTTATTCAGGTTTTAAATCTTCATTCCCAGCACTGTTTACACTGGAAAAATATAATTTGTATGTCACCATCTGTGGAAAAAGATTATTAAACAATAAAGGATTAAGAGATAAACAGCAAAGGCTTGTAGCAATACATTGAATCCAAAATATAAATGCTGAGACTCTAAAAGATGTGTTCAAGAGCATCGGAATTGTTTTAGGGTGCTGACTCTGTTCCTGAAATAGAAAGGAGTATAAAAATATGCAAAAATGCTTTGTTCTTAGATAACCAGCTCTAAGAGTTTAGCTTATATTTGATTAATGTAATTATGTTTTAATTTAAAATTTATTCTACGGCAATTTGGTTTTCTCTCTCACTTTAATAGTGTAATTATTACTAAATTCAATATGCTTCATGGGAAAATTTGCATCCTCTATAATGCTTGGAAATAAACTGTTTCTTCATTTAACATTTATCTTCAAAACTAATAATTTCTCTCTGGCTCATACTTACTGTTAGAATAATAATTATCAAGGTTACTAATTATGTTTCTGTCTTTATATATATATTATTGCATTTTAGGTTTTGGGGTACATGTGATAATTGTGTTTCTTTAAAAAATTTTTGTTGTCAAAGTTAACAATTTGTCTGCTTAATTATCATTTTTACTCTCAAGAAAATGATTTATAAAATTGAAAGAACTATTTTTGTGTTTCAGACTTGTATTGGAATTTCGCAGACAGTCCTAAATCATTGGTAGCACCTCCAAGACATCTACCTCAGATAAACTTTCCTGAGGTCATATTTCTAGGCAAACCAGAGTGACGCACCTTGAGGTGCAGAAAAGTTCATTTATCACCACAGTCTGTTAGTGGAGTGCTGTTGGCTCTAACATGATCCAATTTCAGATTTTGTGAGTAAGCTTGGTAAAAGTCATTCTTTGTAATAGAAATTGATTAAAAATCAACACAAAATGAGTAAGATAAAAACACTGCCACCACCATCACCAACAAAAATCACTCTGATAAATGATATGCTTATGTAGAAAAAGTCTCTCCCATTTCTGAAAAATGAGTAAAAAATGTAACTGATGGGAGTTAACTAGTAACTAAAAAATATTAAAACTATATTGATGTTAGATCAGAGTTAAGCTAGAATCTACAAGAAAGGAAAACGAAAGAATGAGAAGCTACCCATGTGTGTTCTTTATGTGCATTGGGGAATGCCTGCTTTTGCTAATCACACTACATTGTAAATTTTTTTCTGAATAGGGAGGAAAAATTAATCAAGCCAATATTCCTTTAAATTTGCATCATGAACTCTATTCATTCTGATTTTATAGTTGGAACCAGAACACTTTCTAATTTGTAAGATTATCAATACTAAACATGAGGGGCACGCCCACTACTAATGACAGAGAGATTTTTTTCCTTTCTTTTTTTTCCCATTAACAAGATCTCTTATTTTATAGTTTTGCTTATAAATGTTTATATTACGAGTTTGGTTCATTTAAGTGATTATCACCTAAGGATATAACTTAGATATTCTTTATTGTTATTTCAGAGAATTACAAGTGGAATAAGAGATGGGATGTTTTCAGTCCCTCATGAGTGTAAATGTCCCAAATGCCACTGCAATTCTTTACCCCTAAATGTTCATATGGGTATTAATAGCTATATAAATTGTGTTTGTCAAATGATAATGATATCAAGAAATTTACCAATAGGTGGCAAGTTGTTCCACCAACAGAGAGGAGAAACCATGAAGGTTATATGTAATTGTCACTATACAATCTATTCATCAAAATATGCAGTCTAAGGGCCATCAGAGTTTGCAGGTTATAATCTGAGAAGAAGGTGATCAATGTGGACTTATTCTAGTGAGACTGTACCTTTTACTAGAAGAGGATTGAGAAAAATTCTAAGTGGATTATTATATGTTTCCTTTAAAACATAAAATGTTTTTTTCAAGTAAAAAATGAGTGTAATAGGTTAAAATAAGACAAATGTCAGCTTCCCTGGAGAAGACAAAGATAAGCTGCAAAGTTGATCCTTTATATGACTATCCTTCACAGCTCACCTTACAAATTCTGTTTTTTATGTCATCAGTCTTAGGAAGACAACCAAAAATTACTAGTGAAGACATTTTGTTCTGAGTTCTAAACTAATTTATTTTTAAAAGGCATTTAAATTTAGTGTGAGGTTTGTTTTCCATTTTGATACTTTTGCACTAAAAATAACAGTCCATTCTATTTTATTTACATAATTGCAAAATAAAGCAAGCTTAACACAAAAAAACAGCAAGCTTAACGCAACAACACTTTTGTGTTTGTAATGTTTAACACCATTTTCAGAGAAATTGGTGCATGTGATACTAATATCTGTCCAGATACTTGGATGCACATGAGCACCGAATGATGGATCATGTGTAGGTTATTGTTCCCAGGATGTGAATAGAAATTATGCCTAAGTAAGAATTAAATACATGGAACTAGAAGACAGCAACAATGACGAAAATCATGTGCATAGTGGATAAACTGAACTAGACATAAACTAGATAAACTGCCAACTATATTTGAGGAGATAAGAAAGCATATAATTATGTATATGTATTAAATTGTGCTTAAGAAATGTAGTGTTGAGAGATATGATTGGCTTAGGATAGAACATCTAGTACATCAGTGTGACCTGGCTGACATGAGAAGGACTTGGGGTTTGAATGGAAAACCTCAAAGCTGAAGCTGAGTTTATTGACTGCCCAGAAAGAAGGTATGTGTCAACGTCTTACCAGTTTCTTCAAAGTGAAATCATTAACTATAATATAAAATCAACTTAGAAAGAGATTTAACACGACAATCTATGCCTGTGTATGACTAAAAATATTATATAATCGCAAAAAATTTTGTGATAACCAGGATGTTACCATATAATATAACGAAACATACAGATCGTTCTTTCGCTATGTTTACTATCGTAAGCCAAGCTAATATATATTAGATATGGTAAATTCAACTAGTATTTTAAAATATTAACCAATAAGCCATTTCTTCAAATGAAATATTTCATGAAACACAGTATGTGAAAGGAGAGAATGTGAAGGTGATCCGACTGGAGTGTTATATAAACGAGGAGTACCAATAACTTGTCTCTCCCCACCACACAAGCCCTGTCCTTTTAGGAAGACATCTCATTTTCTAGTCATTCATTGCATGTAGTTTAGAATTATTGATTACAGTTCAGTGACAATCTGCTATGTAAGTGTGATAATAGGTGTCTGGTCAACCAATCACATTCATTTCAATCATTGAAATTGTCATCAATTCAATGATTGATTTCTGACCGACAGAAATATAACTTTCATATAATTTTAGGCCAAACTCAAGCTACATACTTGATGAAGGTCCTATAAATACATACTCTTCCTTAGATTAGAAAAGTGCTACCTACATAGTTCAATGTACTTTATACTATTTTTGCAAACTTCTAGTTGAGGGCCACTTTTCAAGTTCTAATGTTCTCAGTTTGTATCATTCTACGGCAACCTGATACTCAACAGCACTATTTCGGGAAGAAACACAAATATATTTTTTGAAGAATGAGGTTAAGGATAGAGGGCACAGAGCCTGGGCACACTGGGTACCACCTGTAATCCCAGCACATTAGGAGGCCGAGGTGGGTGGATCGCCTGAGGTCAGGAGTTTGAGACCGTCCTGGCCCACATAGTGAAACCCTGTCTCTACTAAAAATATGAAAAATTAGCCGGTTGCAGTGGTGGGCACCTGTAATCCCAGAAATTTGGGAGACTGAGGCAGGAGAATTGCTTGAACCCAGGAGGCAAGGTTACAGTGAGTTGAGATGGCACCATTGCACTCCAGCACAGGCGACAGAGCGAGACTCAAAAATAGATGGCATGGATGTCTTCCTAGTTTTAGAATTAAGCATTCCAATGTGGTCAAAAGAAATAACTATTCAAGGTGGAAGTGTAAAATACTATAGATAATAAAATAAAGATAAAATAACATAGAATACTTGGTTTATAACATTACACAGACTTGTAAATCTATATTTATTCACATATAATACTGAATACCTGGATATTGTAGATAATTATGTAATTAAATGTAATTTATTTATTTATTCTCCTTTGCGTGCTATGCAGTGTAGACATGAGTAAACAGAAAAATTGTTAGACTCAATATTTTCTGCGTTTATAGAATCTAAACTCTGATGTCACTGGTATTTTAGGATGTCAAAGAGGCAATTCAAACTGTCTTTAAATCAACTGTTCTGTTTCAAAGTGCTTCCTCATCCACAATGTGACTAAAAAAAGGAAATTTTCTTTATTACATATAGAAAGAGGGTATATCCGGGGCCTGGCGTGGTCCCGCCTGTAATCCCAGCAGTTTGGGAGGCCCAGGCCGGCGGGTCGCCTGAGCTCAGGAGTTCAACGCCAGCCTGGGCAGCACTGTGTGAAACCCCATCTCTACTAAAAATATAAAAAAAAAAAAAAAATTAGCTGGGCACGATGCCCTGCACCTGTAGTCCCAGATATTCTGGAAGCTGAGGCAGGGGAATCACTTGAGCTCTGGGTGGAGGTTACAGTGAGCTGAGATCATGTCACTGCACTCCAGCCTAGGTGATGAGTGAAACTTGGTCTCAAAAATAAAAACAAAAGTAAAAAATGAAAGAAAGAAAAAGCAAGAGGGTACATCCTTTACATTGACTTACTAAACTGTTTTGTTTTTTGTTTTTCTTGGTGCATAAACTATCTCTCCATGGAAAACTAGAGGTTTTTGGAGTAGAATACAAAATATTTCAAGCCACCGAGATTTTGTTTCCTATATTGAACCAGTAAGTTTTAAAATGGTGAATAAAATATTAATTTTCTAAATGATATGCAATGACCCCAAAGAATAAATACAACTTCCCAATGATCCTAATTCCCAGGGTCTAGTTTATGCATTAGTGGACTTAATGTTTTGTTTGACTTCAGACTGGTCATCATTGCCTGTCCAAATTTATGTATCTCCATAAAAAACAAGGACAAAAAAAAAAGCAAGAATATTGAAAAGTTTTTGTGTGTTTAAATTTGAAAACTGCTTTACTACCATTTTCATGACAATGATTATGCAAGTTTGTATTAATCTCTTAATTTTACTGTTGAATAAGCTGAGCCACAAAGAGGCTGTTCCTTTTCCAAGTTTAAATAGCAAGAGTGAATTGGTAGCAAATCTGGAATTAGTTCTATGGAGTCCTCAGTCCATTACTTTGTTCACTGAATCACTTTGTATCTCTGCTTTCTGTGAGGATTGTTTTACATTAATTAAGGAGCCTGACAATAAACATTCATTTACTCATTTTTGCTTTTTATAATGAAAAATGGTGTTGAATTGAATGCAAAAAAAAAAAAAAAATCTTTACTTTGGCATTCACGTTAGCTCAAAACAGCTGAACTGGATGTTTGTCAAACTTGGCAGGACTGAAGTCTGACAGAGAGTGAATTCATGCCAAGTTCCATTTGAAATTAAATGTTCTGCCGAAGTTATAAGCTACTGAAAATTGGGACTTCACATTAATCTGCCATTTCAATATACTCCGTCAGTGTCATAAAATTCTTATTCTGATAAGTAATGTTGATGTTGTTTTAAAATTTATCTGCTGTGTTCCTTAGTACCGGAACTCCCAAGGAGAAGGACTCGCCCCAGTTTAGTCACTGGAGACTCATTAGGTATTCCATTGATATTGTACGCTTTTTAAATTACTCTCTTTGCTCATATGTAGCTTTATCTTCATGTATGTTTTGACACCATTCCTAAATTTAAACCTAGACTTTACAAAGTGTTCTTGCTTTCATTTCATTTTCATGTTAAATGCTTTAGAAATATCTAGGTTTTCACTCTTTTGAGTAACTTACATGAACAAATTCATGACGTATGCCTTGCGGTCCACTAAAGACAAAGTTTAACACAAAGATTGTACCCTTGATTACTTTCTTCTCTTTACTGGAGGTAGAAACATTTTTTTCACCTGAAATTTCTTTTAGAAATGAAAAGGCTAATTGAAATTATGTACTGTATTGGCCAAGAACTTTAAAACCTGGATACTGTATATTACTTTTCGATTTTCAGAAAAATTAAAAGCTGAACAGGTGAGGATGTGTTGAAATAGTGTTTCCCTAATGCCTTCACAATTAAGTTATCTTGCTGACGCTGTCAGTTACTTAAGGACTTTATAGAAACTGGATGTGCTGCCGTTTTCCTGGCTTCCTCTAACCTGTGTTCTAAAGCAGCTACTTGGCAGAGATCACTGATTAACCTTTTCCCTTTCAATCTCGTGTTCTGACCCGGCTCATTCTACTTTTTAAACATTTCTTGATTTCCTTCCCTCTTTCCTATCTCTACTGCCATTTCCATTTTCTTAATCAGAATCTCATCTTAATGACACAACAGATGGAGTTTTCTTGCCTCTCTATACCGTTCCTTCCAGTACAGTCATTTCTTGCTCCCAGTGATCTTTTAAACTGGAAAGTCTCATCTCTATCTCCCACTTCATTAAAATCCATCCTTACTCTCTTTCTGCCCTCGTAATAAAATCTAAACACCTAGCTCTACACAGGACCTTCCGCTATCTGGTTTTTGCTTCCACTCTAGATTCATCTCCTGACACTCTTGTGTCAAGCTTTGCGTTGTAGATCCCTGTTGCTGTTGTAGGTCCCTGCACTGTGCTATAATGAAATCCCAAGCTGGAGTTATGTTCTAAACATCTTTTAAACATTCTCCTTTCTTTCTATGAATAATTCATGTATACATTTCAAGACTAAACACAGATATGGATACTCAAGGTTGACTCCTTCTCTGTTCTTCCAGACTTTGGCAAATGTCTTTTACCCTATGAATATTTGTATTGAATATTCTGTACAAAAGAGTGGCTTGTACCTTGTCTGTTTCCTTCACTAGCTGGTATAGTCTTCAGGACAGGGAGTGGCTCATCCAGCTTTGGAACCTGAGACTCCCACTGTGCTTCCTATATAGTAGGTATTGAGGATGAATTTCCTAAATGAGTGAAATTCTTCGTGTGCTTTCCTATGTTCCTTTAGCTTTCCTCACCAGTCTTATAAGGCAAAACTTCATGTTTCTTCTGAATAATTAATGAAATCAATTCATTAGGAACAAATGAGCTGAATCATAGGTAATAATTATCTTAGAGCAAATTACTTGGTGGGCCCTATTCCAAGAATTTCACATATACATTTTTCACTTAATCATGGCATAGCCCCATAAAATAGGCTCATTAATAACAACAGTTTACAAATGGGGAAAGCAAACTAGGGCTTTGGAAGGTTAAGTAACTTACCTGTCAAAAATCTTATGTCTGCTAAGGAGCAGAATCCATATTTTATTCCAGTCTATTGAATTACAAAGGCTATGCTTCTAAGAGGTATAGTATACTTATTTTATCCTAAAATCTACTACTGTTAGCTTCCTGTAACTAAGACTGGGCGTTAACACAACTTAACTCAAAAAATCACTAAAAATCCATCAACAATAAACCTCTGCAATGATACAAACAACTTCTGTTTTATATATTTTAAAATTATTTTTACAGGGCATAGGCGAGGGGATAGTGCTTAAAATCAGCTCACTCACTTGACTAATTTTTGTTTATTCATTTTTTTAATTCATCTGTTTTCTAGCTATAGACCTTGTTTATAGTCCTTTGTCCACTTCTTTTCTAATATTTCTTTAAAGGTTAGACTCTCAAAGCTCTGAAAGAGGAAAGAAGCTGTTGAAAACATTAGAATGGGCTTGGTTGCAGTATTAACATTTTTCTATTTTTATCTTTCTGAGGTTTCAGCAGCCTTTTCTTCCTCTCTTGATGGTTTGAAAGATTACTTTTTAAGCTAGTTATATCACCACAGTGCATAATGAAAAAATACTGGAAGCACTTTTATGACAACAGAATGTTTTTCATTCCTTTTCAACGCTAGCAGCTGAGATTGCCACGAAGAAACATTGGGGGAAAAGGTAAAAATGACAAAAGTGATAAACACTTGGGGAATGGGAGAGATACATAGCCATTCATGTTTATTTTTGTGCACTCAGAAAGGCCCCTAAGGCTAAACTGGTTAGAAGACTAACATGGTCCCTTGGATGAAATGGAGATGGGGATAAAGAGACAGGGGCCTTCTTCCCCATCATGAAAATTTACACATAGTCTCCAAAAAGATTCCTTTCTAACCTTCTGAAAGACTGTTCTGGCATTACCTTATGGGAAGAATTCATATAATTCAGATATGCATTTTTGATATTAATTTTCTACTGTATGCTAAAGGGTACAGTTGCCAGATACCACAAATAAAAATGCAGGACATCCAGTTCAACTTCAACTTCAGAAAACAGATATGCTTTTTTAGTGTAAGAGTGCCCCATGCAATATTCTATGTACCATACAATACTTATACTATAAAAAGTCTTGTTTATCTGAAATTTCAATTTTAACTGGATGGCCTGTATTTTGTCTGGTATCCTTATTCAGAAGCTCAGGTTATTTACATAGATTATTTTCCATCAGTTTCTGTGATGATACACAATATATAAAGAGAAGGGAAATTTAAAAGGGGTTTAAAATCCGTTTACATTTTCAGAAATCAATTGTGTGCCTGAATGAATTTGTGAGAGTTGACACGTCACTAGTTTTTATTTATTTATAAAATGAAAGAAAACATTAGACTTTGTATTTCTATAGTTTCCTGTGAAGTTTCATCTTTATTATGTTTAAAATTCCAGACAGATAACATAAAACAGATTTCTACTTCTACTAGATATACAGAGTTCAGCACACATAGAGAATGGGCTCTACGGAGACTTCATTTTGCAAGGGGTGCTGCTAATCTCTGGTATTCCCAGCCTGGCTACCAGGAAGGTGACTTCAAAAGCTGATTGGATTTAGTCTGTAAAATTTTTACTTGTTCAATCCTAAAAAGCTTTTTGTTTTACTTCGAGATTTTTGTGCAGACAACCCAGTTACTGTTTGATAATTGTACAGCTAAAGATTGGCTTAGTCTCCTTGGTGATCTTAAGCACCATTTAAGATGATGCTATGTTTTTACCTGTTGCCCAGCCAATAATACACAGTTCAATATAAAACTCCACCAAGCTATACAATAACAAAAAGGATGGCCAAAATGTTTGTTTTGCCATATTTTTGGATATATCAAATTATTTCAAATTTGTTTAAAATACTTAATTTTAGTCCCTTGACTTTGTTGGTATTTTAAGCGTATACATTGCTATTATACAATCTAGCATCGGTATTATTACACTATAAAATAATCAATAAACTATTTAGTAGTAATTCATAAAAGTAAATCAACATTACTGGGGACAAATGATTTTTAAAAATACTCCTTTATAATTAATGTAAATGGTTGTAACTATCTGTAGTAATTTTATACTATGTACTTACTTCTAAACTGAAAATGTGTTTCCCAGAATGCCCTTCCCCATAGGCATTGGCCACAAGACATTTTGTGCCAGAGTTGAAAGGCAGACTTTAAACTCTGAAGATGTGGATGCTCATGTACCCTTCTGCTGATCTGCTAGCTCACTTTGATAGAATGGAACAATACGAGACCTTCATTTCCTTCAGCTCTCATCATGTCTGCAGGTTCTTCAAGTTTTAGGACAAGTGGAGTGTAGTTTTTCGGCAAAGAGTGACCCCTTTTGTAGCCATCAGGGCATCATGGTTATAGGTGGTGACAGTCAGACACTGAGTCCACTTTATCCTTGTGAATACCAGTGGCCACCCCTTCATGGATTCTGATTTGTTCCTGCAGGTCTCAGCTTTACCATTTTATTTCCCAGTGGCTGATCAGGCTTGATGTAGAATCAGGGCAGCAGGCAATAACCTGCATAGATTGATCTACCTGTTCTCACCATTGCTTGAGGTCCAACTCCTACAATAAGTCAGTGCTCTAGATCACTCCTACTGTGTTCGCTTCTCTGATACAACTGATACAGTCTTTATCAGATCCCTGGGGAGGATGTTTACGAGGCATTTTATGAGAGTGTCCATCCTGAGTGATCTTCTTCATATTTTGTGCTGGTCCTATATTTTTTTTCTTAATTCCTAATCTTTCTGATGATTTATAGTCTTTATTACAGCAGCACAATCAGTGACAAATTATTGCTTTTTTGGTCAGAATTCATAAAAGAAATCACATTTTATTATAACTTTGCTGTTTGTAGTCAGTCTTTAAAGGAGTCACTTAAATGGCTGTTAGCTGTGGCTCTGAGTATCTTCTGCGGTCCAGGAGTTAATTTATCTTCAATTTTGTAAAGAAAAGTAAAGAATAATTTGAGAATAATGTAAGGCCCACATAGAATAAACCACATAATATTTGCTTATTACCCAATGTATCTTCATCAAACTATAAATAATAGGTTGTCAATCCAGCAAATAGTAATTGTACATCTTCTAGCCAGTGATTTTTCCAGGAAGAACTTGTCATCATTGCCTGCCTGCCTGCCTGCCTTCCTTCCTTCCTTCCTTCCTTCCTTCCTTCCTTCCTTCCTTCCTTCCTGTGCATATTTTCCTGAATTAAAAAGACAAAATTATACTCAGATTTGCTAATAAATGTTTATTGAGCACCATCCTTGTATAAGGCATTGGGCTATAATCTGGGCACATAGAGATAGAAAAACAGATGTAATAATTGTCTTTGAATTTACAATTTCCTGAAAGTCATAATGCTTCTTATTAAAAACATGATTCTGAAAATTCAATTATAGTTATATTTTATGGGTTATGTTCTCCTGTTCTCAAAAAGAAATTAAGTTGTTATAGAAGAATATGTAGTAAAAAAAAGTATAATGAATATAAAAATATCCTCTATGAAATTTTAAGATGCATATAAAATTATAGAAGTAATAAGAGATTTAGGTACAAAACGAATCCAAAGACAAAATACAGGTAATTAAACTGGCTATGGGTATTTTTGTTACCAATTGAATAAGGGAACTGTTTATACTAATACACTATATGTTTTGTGGAATTCTCCCCAGTTCCTCTTTTATTCTTTCATTCTGTTTCTCTAATAACAAATGTAAATGCTGGAGATCGTTTTGTATACTTATGTTTTTAGATATTTTTGATGCAATTACATTTCTGCAGCACTAAATGGACACACTTAACCGATCTCTCTCAGAATTAATCATCTATATCCCACTCATTTTCTCAGTCAAAGAAAAGCAAATGCTTTGTTTATCATTTTGTTAAATGTATTTAAATAAAATGTTTACGATTTGTTTTTCTTCTTAAATGCTTATGGTGAATATCAATATTAAGTAGCAGTATTTCTAATAGAGTTTTTATAATATGGATTTAAATCCAATATTTGAGTTAGTTGTATTAATTTGGAGTTGCTGAAGACTGAAAATGTGATAAAATGAAAGAAATATCAAAATATTATAAAAGAAAAAAGGGAAATAATCTCCTGAGGGGATATTCTAAGGATAGAATTGTTTGAACTGATTTATTCAATATTAACTAATCTCTTGGAATTTTCTTTAACAAAAGCAGTGAAGGTATTAAGAGAGCACGATGCTGAAAGTATGTTAAAATTCCTCTGCAATTAGCAGAATTTTTGTCATGTTGTCAGAGTTGAAATAATCCCTTATATAATTTCTTAAACCTTTGTCAAAATGTCAGCAGAAGCAAGGAATTTTTCTGGTAATTAGAATTCTATATAAATGTTAAGCAGGGGCACAAAGCTCACTAAGAGTATGCCACTGGCTGATTCCCAAGAGTATTCAGCCTGGAGAAAAACTGTAAATTATAAAAGTTACTTTAACACTTCCTTGATTTTTAACACAAACTACTGGTTGTAGGAGGAGGAAACACATGTATCTGCCTGACAGCCCCTAATGCTAAAGGGAACCAGAGCAAGGAAGGAGAGGAAGACAGTTCTGATTCAAGAGTTCTTGCTGCTATTGAGTTGTATGAGTCTCTTACAGATTTGAAAGTTAACTCCTTATAAGACAGATGGCTTGAAAGCATTTTCTTTCATTCCATAGGCTGCCTTCTCATTTTGTTTATTGCTTTCTTTGTTGGCTAAAAGATTTTTAGTTTAGTGTAGTCCCACTTGTTTACTTCAGGCTTTTATTGGCTGCGATATGGGGTCATATTAAAACAATTATTGCATGAAGGACATAATGCTAAGAGAAATAAGCCAGACACAGAGAAATAAATACTGTATGATATCACTTATATGTGGAATCTAAAAAAGTAAAACTCACAGATTGAGAGCAAATGGTGTTTTCCAGGGGAGGAAGCAGTGGAAGAGGTTGGGGGTGGAGTTGATTGAAGGGTATAAACTTTCAGATATAAGATGAATATGTTTTGGAGATGTAATGGACAGCATGGTGAATATAGTTAATAATACTATATTGTACTTGAAATTGAAATTTGCTAAGAGAATAGATGCTAAGAGCCCTCACCACACCAAAAAAGGAAAACTATGTGAAGTGATGGCTTTTTAAACTAACCTGATCATAATAGTCATATATATATATGAAATTATGACATTGTATACTAGCAATATAGCAATGTATACAATTTTTATTTATTATACTTCAGTAACACTGGGGAAAAAACTGTTTTGCCTGCGAGTTGGAAATTACTACACAGATTTGCTGGGTCCTGTGAAACAAACCACTGATCTCTTTTTACCTTGGCTTCTCTATAGTTAAAATAATGAAAATTTGACCTTATCTTACAGAACAATTGGGAAGAATTGCTAATAGAGTCATCATAAAGTTGTCAAAAACACTGAGTGCTTAAATCACACAGAGAAATCATTTTTACTCTCTTTAAATAATAATGTTTTAACTCACAATGTTTTGAAGCCATAATTTAAAAATTGCTGGAAAAGTGACTGTTTTCTTTAGGATGCTTTCATGTATGAGAAATTAAAATGTCCAAGTGGCTTAAAGAATAAGAGGCTGAATTATCTCCCTTAATGAGCTGTCTGGGGAAACGTGGTTGCTGGGTTGGTTAACTCAGTGATTCAGTGATGTCATTAAAGACAGAGTTCTTGTCATTCTTTCCTTTTTCCCAGAGCTCTGGATTCCCTCATTCCCTTTTTATCTATTTGGCCAATTCTAAGCAAATCTCTGACGAAAACATGATTGGTTTTGTCTATTTAGGATTTATTTGAGTCAAGCAGAGGTAGTATAATAGTGAAACCTGAAATAACTCAGATCAGGTCTAAGAAGAGAAAATGGCCATTGACTGAGCAATGAACAATTTCTGCATCAATTTCTTTGGCTTTATATTCTATTGTTTCAGATTCAATTTAAAAAGTACTGATTTTTTACATTAACAATATTTTGTATGTTTTTCTGTAAGGAATACTCAGCCCGCTATGATTTGATGCTGTTCCACACTGTAAGAGGATGGGATATTTTCTTGCCTGTAGACTTACTCTTTCCCTCAGAAGCTTATTATTCCAGGCTCTGGATGATTCTTCCAATGCACCCATTCTGTGTCTACCATGGGGTGATGGAAGTAGTTGTATGAGAAAATGCCAGTCTAAGCTCCCTATGCCTTATGTGACTGCCATCTTTGGTGGCTGTATAAATAAAAGAGCACATATTTTCCCCTTTCTATCTAAAGCCTTGCTATGATTTTAAATAATTGAATATGTACACAGGAATTAGTCTTATATTTTAACCTGTTAATTCTGTGACCATTTATTTAGTATAAGTCGTCTGCACACTGATTTAGCCATTTATTTCCATAGTTGAAAACTGCTATGAACTAAGATGTTTTCTCTATGAAATATCAAATTTAAGCATTGTGCTCTCAAATTATAACTTCCAATTATTTTTGGTCTCTCATTTTACTACCACTTCTGGATTTTTCTCCACTGTTCTCAGACTTTCTTCCCCTAAATGGATTTTTATCTCTAAATTTATCATTCTTCTCTTGCTTTCACTTCCTACCCCATACACTGTGGTCGGCATTCTTTATCACATTGCACAATCCAGTTTTCAATAGTAACATATTTTGCTTCAGGAAAGTGTGGCAGAAGATCAAATGAAGTATTCAAAACACAAAAACTGCTACTTAAACAGAAAATCCACAAAAATTATAAAATTAAAAAGTAACTTGAGGAGTTAAAAAAAGAATGATGTATAACTTCCAAGAAGAATAGCTTGCCTAAGCATTTTGAAACAAATAATCACGGATAAGTGATTCTGGTATTTAGATTCCATTAGGTACTTCTAAAGAGCGATGTAACTATTTGATTTCAAAATATTATTATTTATATACATTAACACTTTATCTTTTAAAATCTGATTAGAAGTTTTAGATGTGAATCTAAAATATAGGAGGAATGCATAGTTTTTCAAAATTGTTTTAGGGTGTACCTCAATATAATGGTTTGAAAATTAGTAGTTTTAAAGGAATACATTTAATAATCTTCAAATTCCAAATGTATTCTCTTCTAACTTAATGTAAATTTTCCTTTCCTACCTACCATTTCATAATTTCTCTTCTCTACCTTATAGGGGGGAAAAAGATTTTACTCATCCAGAATCTTGTTATAGCATATTTGTTAGTCATGAAAAATACTTTGGGACATCTAAAAATGGGAAATTATTTCATCAGGGGTCTCACTGCCTCTTCTCATCTTAAACACATTGCTATTACATACAAAGCATGACTGTAGAAATAAGTTGCTTTGGCACTTGTTTGGATGCTCTAAATACATTCGTCCTTATAGAGTATGTGGGCAGCAGCAGTGATGGGAATTTTCTTTTAAGGAGCTCACATCTTTCATCCACTGGCTTTCAAAAGAGACAGAGACCTCATGGAGGAGATAGATAAGGGAAAGCAAAAGGAGTGTTTGCTTCATAAAATTAAATGGAAATAAATGATCTTTTCATCCACCTACTCATAAGTATGCGATTCATTTTGTATACATTCATGCTCCCAAGTTCAGCCATTAGCTGGAAAGTACTTTTTAATAGATGAAGAAGTATACATTAGTGTCATTGATATATTTGAAGATAACTTTAATGTTTTAGGGACTACAAACATTTTCATGTTCCAATGGAGAAAAGTCACAGATTAAAATATTTTGCATTTTCTTGTCAGCTCAGTGTGCATTTCATAATCAGTTACTGTGTTGCATTGTGTGATGTCAACTGGGAAAAAGCTGAGAACTAGATTTCCAAGAAACCTCTTTTCGGTAGTTTTAAGGTTAGATGCAAATGCCTGAAAAGGTTCTTGGAACCCCCACTTGTCCTTGCTCTCCTCTGCACTGTCTCTCCATTGCTGGCGCTGCTGACCAACAGCAGAAGGCCACGGCGAGGAGCTTAGACTTGGCAGCTCCCGGGCAGCTACCACATGGAGGCAACGTCGGATGCAGTGTGGGCAGAAAATCATCCCAGGTTCTTAGATCTTCTGGCAAGCCTGGCCTTTTCACCAGCATGAGTTCATACAGAGGACTGGTCAGTGACAATTTCTTTGAGCTGTTAACTCCCCCCTTCCAGGCCTCCACTTTCCAAGCTCCCCCGACATTCATAAAAGTTTTAATTCCTATAGTAATTTCCTCATTTTGATAACACTCCTAGAGCCTCTGTTCTACTTAAAGCATATGATGATAATAAAGCATTTTATCAACATTTATTGTGTTGGCAAAGATATGTTGAAATTTAACAATATCTTAATTCTCTCATATTAGTTTGAAAGACTGAAATAAGTACAATGCTCTGTGTGCAACTGTGTTAGTTGATTCATAGAACTAATGCGGTTATATCTCATTCTAGCATTTAAAATAATTTATTTAAGGGAAATGAATTAACTGGATAAATGTTAGCTTCATCATATGAAAACTAGTAAAATTTTAGTTCTTTTGAAAAATTCAGTGCAGTGTTTAGTATTTTAATACATTTCATGATAATTGTTATAATACATCAATCTATAAGATTTTCATACTTAGTCTTATCGTCACAGAAACAATTTTAAAATGGTTTCTATTGTATTCCTATTTTATTTCAGTAAATTGTGACATATCATCAGTTGAAGTGTATGAAGCATAAAAATTGTTACATTAAACAGAAAATCTACAAAAAAAGTAAAATTAAAAGTAACTTTAAGGAGTTTTTAAAAAAAGGATGATATATAATTTCCATTAAGGATATTGGATACTGTACCCCTCCGGGCACTGTGGCTCATTCCTGTAATCCCAGCACTTTGGGAGGCCGAGGCAGGCGGATCAGTTGAGATCAGGTGTTCCAGACCAGCCTGGCCAACATGGTAAAACCCCGTCTCTACCAAAAATAAAAAAATTAGCCAGGTGTGGTGGCGCACCCCTGTAGTCCCAGCTACTCGGGAGGCTGAGGCAGGAGAGTTGCTTTAACCTGTGAGGCGGAGGTTGCAGTGAGCCGACAACTCACCACTGCACTCCAGCCTGGGTGACAGAGTGAGACTCCCTCTCAAAAAAAAAAAAAAAAAGGATTATGGATAATTCACCATGGTATTTAAACTTTATTAGGTACTTTTAAAAGAGCGATGCAACCATTTTATTTCAAGATACCATACTTATATACAGTGGAAAATTTTTGCTTTATAGTTTTTTTTAATGTGATTAAAAGCTTTAAATATCACTATAAAAATGTTTGAGATGTGCACAATTTTTCAAAACTATTTTAGGGCATATCCAAATATCATGGTTTGAAAACAACAGATCTATCCTTTATTTTTTCAGACTTATCTCTCTTCACTCTCCTCTTCAGTCCATCTCCATCTATACCAAACTATTTATGCTCCAAAGTTGCAATGTGTTTATTTGCCTGCGATGTCCTCAGCTTTGCAGCTTCTCTCTGCCTATCCCGTATCCTTTACCACACAGATGTGTCTTACCTATTACCCGAAGTTCTCATTTTTCATAAGAGTAAACATATGATCCGGATGTCTCCTGGAAGTTCTCCTATAATCCTCGGTTTATTGTAGCCATTTATATTGTTCTCACCTCTTTAATTATTGGGCACTTCCAGTTAGTCATCAATTAAGTTCACAGCACACTTTCTAGAAGAAAATAGAACATATTCAATAAAAGTAACTCGAGAAAACAATTCATTAACCAAATATGAATCAATGAGTGAATGAATAAACAGATTTTACAGAAAATTTTATTAGAGAAATAATGGACTAAGAGTTAAAAACCATAGAATCCAGCCCTAACTCTTGAATAAGTCACTTGGTCTATACATTTAAATCATGTCTAAAATACTACTTGCATTGAAGTCTAGAAAATATTATTTTATTCTTGAAAATTTTATCCTCTGACTTTTAATCTCTTTTTGATGAAATTATTATATTAACACTGGTAGCTAATGTCTAAATAAATAAGGAATATTGTTAGTTCTAGGTAAGGTGATTTTTGAGTGACTTGCTATATGTAATGGATGTATTGCCATATATAATGCTATATATTATGAAATATAGGGTTCAATTTTATAAACTGAAGTAGCTTAATCAGAAAATATTAACACTGGCTTTCTATGATAGGAACAGTATCATCTATATAACATTATTTATGATTTGTAATATAAAAAGTATGATATGTAATAGAACTGCTTTCACTGATCTTGCTGTGATAAGATATATCATATTGCTAGCAAAAGTATTAATTTATATTTTATAACTAACAAAATAGAAAAATTAGACAGCAGGAGAAATAAGCTATGTAGAGAAATTGTATGGAGAGTTTAAAAAATTCAATTAAAATCAACATGTAGCCACTGATATTTGAAAACTGGTAAAGGAAGAAACTTGTAGATTAATAATAAATTTTTTTGGCTGTGATGAAAAAATCAAATCTTATAACTAAGTAGAAATAGCAATTCCATCCTAGCAAAAGTATTTCTTAAGATCTCCAAGCTTAAAAAGTACAAATACTTAGGACTCAGTACTCCTGAGGTTGCAAATTTGTGATATTAGGTAAATCTAGTTTTAGAGTCACATTGCTATCACTAGTTCCCTACAATTACTTAAAATTGAATCTACAAGATTATGTTTGCTCTCTGTATTATGTTTGAAAGAGATTTTTTCTCTCAAGTCCCTAAATAAAGCAGTGTGTGCTGGAAAGTATATGCTTCCCTTTCTTAGTCCCCAAGTTCAGGGACTTGTGCTAGAAGGCATAGGCTTCCCTATGTAGTACCCAAAGTAGCACTAGAAGCTTCACTGGGCTCTCCCCTCCACTTCTCCTCTCACCCCCATCGTAGACTACGTTATTTCTTCCAAGTCAAATGATTTCTAGGTCTTCATAAGATATAGGCTTGGCACTAGTGAAAATTAAGTTCCTTTATTTGTTTTGAAATACCTACTTAGGCAAGTTCCCCTGTTGATTGTTCCATAAAGTTTCCATGGAGAGTGTAGTGTGTAGCTCACATTCATAGTTAAACAAGTGTCATAAGCTTGCATGAGCATTACAGAATGCATGAATGCTGAGTTCTTACTGATCAAGGACCACATTTTCAGCATCAGCACTATCTAATATCTTTGGAGTAAATCATCCTTATATTTCTTTTTATATATTTCATCTTTAATTTGTCTTTTAATATAAAACACAGATTGAGGGATATGTATTCCACCCTCGCCCCTAGGATATACTTGCTAGGAGTGCAGTGTTCTTTGGCGAAAAAACATTTAGGAAAATGTTAAGAAACAGCCTCCTAAGGGACATTAAGATTGTTTGTGTAGGGATAATGTCATTCTACTCTTTTCAGTGTTTTCTGTTTTTGTTTTTTATTTTGTTTTTCAGATAGTGTCTCTCTCTGTCACCAGGCTGGAATGCAGTGGCACGATCTTGGCTCACAGCAATTTCCGCCTCCCGGGTTTAGGCGATTCTCTTGCCTCAGCCTCCCAAGTAGCTGAGACTACAGGTACATGGCACCACACCCAGGTAATTTTTGTATTTTTGGTAGACATGGGGTTTCATCATGTTGGCCAGGATGATCTCTATCTCTTGACCTCGTTATCTGCCCGCTTTGGCCTCCCAAAGTGCTGGGATTACCATTGTGAGCCATCACGCCCAGCCTCAGTGTTTTTTGTTGTAGCGTTTATTTAACAAGTTGTTTTAAAGTGTCAGAATTTGGAAATAATTGTGTCTTCCCTTGGAAATGTGGTTTGAGATTCATTGTAGTCACTGTGAATTGTGTATCAAATGAAGATTTTCTTCTTAGCTGACAGATGAAAATCAGAGATTTTCAAAGCAAATTGTAGATTCCCCTAATAAACAGTATAAAGTACTGCATAATATGCATATGTATATCTGTTTTGTATTTGACTGTTTAATCTCACTTTTTTTTTCTTTCTCACCTATTTCTAATTTATGGTATTTTTCTATACATTATTTCATGTTTTTAAGCTGTCTTTATTTTGTGAGCAAGGTGTGATTTACACTAATAGCTTAAAAACTTTATGAAATTGTTTTGATTTATATTTCTCATTTGCTAATATTCCCAGTGTGGGAATTTGAACCAAGCTCAACTTATTTCTATCATAAATCCTTCCTCTATACAGTAATGCATTTTTATACCTTAGTGCATATAAAGAACAAACAGGATCAGAGACACATACACTCCAACTACCTATCACAAAACCATGAGGATTTTACTAGGACTTTGCTATTCAAGTTGGAATAAAACAAATTATTTTTGGAGAAGAATAATATCAGAAAGCTAGCATAAGGTCACACAAAGTTTATTGTAAACATTGTCAGGGATTAAGTCCCAAACGTACTCATACACAATGGTTTCTTATTACACCCAGAAACAATTGAGTTCTGAGGAAAAATTTACCTTAAAGCATATAAAAAGATAAATGAATAAGCCAAAATGTGAATCAGATAAATATATGAATTCCATACTAATTAAAAATGTACAAATTTATAAGTTTATAAAAAAGAATTTTAAAAATCACCATATACCAAAAACTGTAAATAACATGTTCTTGGATTGCCAATATCACTCTATATACATGAATTTGGCCTTCATGCTGAGTATACTAATTGTTATTCACCTAGGCCATAACACAACCACCTGAATGTTTCTGGCATATTGTTCTTTGAGTAGCCTCATTACTACCATTCACTTGAGCTGTAGTGATTGAGACTGCTTAGTTACAAGTACCAGAAATCCACCCAGTGCATTTGACAAAAAAGGAAGACAGGGATAGATATGTTTCTAGGAATTAAAAAGAAAGTAGAACCAGGAAGTACAATGCTACCCAAACCACCCAGACTGAGATTAAAATTTCGTTACCAAATTTTGCTCAAGAAGGGGCTCATTGTCAGAGCTTGATTCAGCACAACTATAGACACAGAAAAGTGTCCAAATGACAATTGCATGCAGGACACAAAAAGGTAGTCATTCTTAACTAGAATGCTTAATTTTAGTACTAACACGAGAGCTAAAAATAGGTTGTGTTTAATTTTTTTTTCAGAGTATAACTTGGAAATTATAATCTTATTTGGGAAAACTAACCTTGTAAAACACATAAAATTGTCATTGAAGATAAATACATATACATATAAGTAAATTAAGATGTGATTAACATTGTAAAAATAAGATTCACCTATAGTGTCCGTGAGTTTTTACGTGCACACACTATGCATTCTTTTAAGCCTGGAACATTTGCTCAGAACAAGCTGTTTGAGATTCATCCCGGTTGTCATGTGAATCATAGTTTGTTGTTTCTATTGCTGAGTACTAGCACAACAGAATTTGTCCATTCTCCTGTTGATGGAGAATTTGTTTTCTTCTCTTTTATTTTTATTTAGAGATAGGATTCCCCTCTGTCACCCAGGCAGGAGAGCAGTGGCACAATGATAGGATCACTGCTCATTGCAGTCTGGATCTCCTCAGCTCAAGCAATGCTCCTGCCTCAGCCTCCCTAGTAGCTGGAACTACAGGTGTGCACCACCACACTTGGCTTCTAGTTTTAATTTATTATAAAGCTGCTGTGAATATTTTTGTAAGGTCTTTGTGTGGGTATATGTTTTTATGTTTCTTATGTACATACCTAGAGATCATATCATAAGAATCTGTTAAGTATGTAAGAAACCAATACACATTCACAAAATAGTTGTACTATTTTGCATTCCCACCAGCAAAGTATGAGTATGCCAGTTGATATACATTCTCATCAAAAACTCAAGGGTTATCTTTAAAAAAAAATTAAATAATGTGATGAGTAGTGATGTCACATCCTGATTTAAATTTACATTTCTTTTATGAATAACATTCTTGAATTTATTTTAACATGCTTATTGGTCATTCATATTTTGTTTTTATAATATTTGAAGTATATGTTCAAATCTTTTCCCTGTTGATTTGTTAAAAGTATATATTGGTTCTAAAATTTATATGAAAACACAAAGGACATAGACAAAACAATTCTTAAAAGAACACATTTGGAAAACTTTTACCACTTGATTTCTCCTCATTATAAAAGAATAGCAATGAAGACAATAGTATTCGTGTAAAGATATATGCATCAATAAAGTAAGACAGAACATCTAGAAATGCTCTATCCTGCTTTCTACTCTGTATTTTTTTCTTGCTTTACTGCAATGGCTAGAACCTCTATGGCTTTCATTGGTTCTTTTAAATTCAAACCTAAAGTCCTGAATTCCAGTCTAATTGGTTTGTTTTAGACTAAAGAAAATTGTCTGGAGTGGATTTTCTAATTCTATTCCTTCACTGAAGCAAAATCTGGAAAATCTACATAACAGCTACTTTGACATGTGAAGAGGAGAGAACACGTTTCTCTTATCCTCTTCTTCCTTCCTTCTCATTTAAATGGCCAAACAAAATATCCTAAGAAGTATGTGGCTAATCTGTCAGATAAGATGGCAGGCTGATGAGGCTAATTATTTTAACTAGTAAAATTACTTAGTAGTAGTACACCACTGATATGTAAGATGATATGAGGCTACAACTTCATTTTTTCCCATTCACCATTATATCTCTGATGTGTCACCATTATATATCTATTGTGTCAGAAGAATGCCTGACACAAAATAGAAATTCAATGGACATTTGCCGGCTAAAGTGAACAATTATTAGAGATAACTCTGAGTCTTGGCATTATACATAAAGATGGAATGTCTGACAAAAATATATAGTCATTCAACATAACCTTTTAAACAAATACAAGGCACTGTTGTAGGCAAGTTAATTCTTGAAACACTTTCACAACCACATAGGTGGAAATTAATAGTTTATGTACTCTTTCTGTGGAATATATTTTAAAGCTGAGTGAATTCATTAAAACATGAAATGGTATGAGTATAGAAAACAGATAGAACCTCTAGACCAATTATGAAAGTTTTTCAGTGAGGCATTGCTTAGTTGATAAGATAAACTGAAAAGGCTGGGTATAAAACATCAAACTGTTTAGGCAGAAATGGTCCCAGTGATGCAGGTTCCAGGAGGCCTTTGAAGAGGAAGCCACAGAGATAGGAGAAATTGAAAAGGATAAAGATAAAAGTACTTCCCTGAAGGTGGAAAATAAATAATTGTATAAAACAAAGAGCAGCAAGTCAGGATAAATATTTCTGAACTGTGTGTTTAATCTGGTGTATTATCTGTTGTTGACATGGCGTATGTAATGATTCTTTGATATACTCACATATAGTGTTTTATAATAATGCAAGTTATTTTGTTTATATAATAATGCAGTGTGTGCAAAAAAATGACATTGTTGTCAGTTGTGCAGACCATTTACTCAAAAGATTTTGACAAAATGAACTGCCATTAACATTATATATATATATATATATGCAGTGTATTTGGTGAGTCTCTTCAAAGTGTTGATAATGCTTAAAACTTGGTCATGGGTAAATAGGAATTTTTTTACTTCTAACTTTTTTATATCTATAGAAGTTCTCAAAATATTTAAAAATGGCTCCTTGTAAGTCCTTCAATTGCTCATTCTACAACTATTTGGGGAAAACCTACTAAATGACAGTAATTACTCTGTGAAGTTTGGATACAGCATTGAACAATACGAAGTCCTTTCTTTCATGAAACTTAAATACTCATGAAAATAGGCAATAATTACATATCAATATGAAATATAAAACACATATAAGTTTTTAAAAGAGGCGTGAAGCAGAGGGGGCATAGAGCGACACTGGATGCTCTTTTAAATAAAGGAAATTCTTGGCCAGGCGCAGTGGCTCACGCCTGTAATCCCAGCACTTTGGGAGGCCGAGGCGGGTGGATCACGAGGTCAAGAGATCGAGACCGTCCTGGTCAACATGGTGAAACCCCGTCTCTACTAAAAATACAAAAATTAGCTGGGCATGGTGGCGCGTGCCTGTAATCCCAGCTACTCAGGAGGCTGAGGCAAGGAGAATGGCCTGAACCCAGGAGGCGGAGGTTGCAGTGAGCCGAGATTGCTCCATTCCACTCCAGCCTGGGTAACAAGAGTGAAACTCCATCTCAAACAAAAAAATAATAAAAAATAAAAAATAAAATAAATTCTCTCTAATGAAATGGCATCTTGGGTTAGCATAAAAGAAGAAAGCCATGCAAGCAAAAATGCAAGAGTATTCCAGGTAGAAGGTGTAGCAGAAGCAAAGGCTACAAAGAGAAAAATGCTTCATTTGTTTAATAAATGCAAGACCAGTGTTGTTCAAGCAGAGGCAGAAAATGACCGAAGAAATAAACACGGCCAGGAGATAGAGTTATGCAGTCTGTTTTGAATTCTGGCAATGACTTATGCTAACTCTGACAACATACTGAATATATTTAACCAAGTGAGTATATTATTTCAATAGCTATCTAAAAAATTAACAGACTTGATTATTATTATTATTATTATTTGATTTAAAAGATTTTATTTTATTTATTTTTTGAGATGGAGTTTCGCTCTTGTTACCCCAGGCTGGAGTGCAATGACGCAATCTCGGCTCACCGCAACCTCCACCTCCAGGGTTCAGGCAATTCTCCTGCCTCAGCTTCCCGAGTAGCTGGGATTACAGGCACGTGCCACCGTGCCCAGCTAATACAGACTTTATTATTTAGAGCACTTAGAATTACAGAGAAAGGAAGTAGACCTTCACCCTACTCCATCCCCACAGATTTTCCTCAAAATATGTTTCATTACTGTGGTACCTTTTGTAATATTGGAGTTCAGGGGTTCAGGGTGCCCTCAGCTCCCCTGAGAGGACATTTCTCCAGGTTCTTGGCCTCCTGCCCTCTCAAGAATGAGAGAGGGGACCGCGGTGCAGTGCTCAGTAAATGCCAGACTCATAAGTGTTTGTAGAAAGTGATTTATTTAGAGAGAGAAACAGGAGAAGGAGAGAGAAAGAAACAGCTGACTCTCACACTGAGTGAGAGAATCCAGAAAGATGGAATCCAGGAGAGGAAAGCAGCTTCCACATTGAGTGGAAGGGAATAGAGAGATGGAGTTTAGTGGGGAAGACAGGCTTCCAGGAGAGTGTGTGGAAGGGGACTCCAGAGGGGAAATCCAGGAGAGAGAAAGACGGCTTCCACCAAGGGAGTGTTCCTGCAAGGGGACCCAAACATGGAGTCTGAAGGGGTGTGGAAGAAGAGGACCTTTAACCTGGGAGGAACCCCCACCTTCTCCAAGACCCCAGGCCAATGAAAGGAGTTCCTCAGAACTTCCACTGGGGTGACTGACTCTTAGTTTCTTCCCTAGACCGGGAAATTTAAACATAAACCATTAAATCTCCAGGATGGAGAGAGATGGGAGAGGGGCATGGAGCTGGGAAGTTCTTGCCCTTAAAACTATGCCCCCTGTCGACCCAGAAAGAAAACAGCTTCCCTCATTTCCTTCCTCTCAACAGGAAAACCCAACTTGGAACAGGGGCGTGGATCCTCTTTACTTCCTGCTGAAATGGGGCGTAGAAGAGGCCCTGCAGTTGAGGCTTCCTCCAGAGGGGAGCCTTTCAGGGGTGCAGGTTGATTCTGAGGTCCATGATAGAGCCCACGAGCCAAGGCCACGTGGGCTTGCAGTGCAGGATTTTGTGACCTTATGGTTCTATAAGAAATGGATGTGACAAGGTGGTTAAAGAAGAGAGGCCCAGAGGCCAGCAAATACAGAATGGTTATAAATGAGCCTGGGAGAGGAGAGCCAAGACAGTCAGTTGTTAAACAAGCTTCACAATACTGGTCCTTGAAGGTCTTTAGCCCTGTGTTTGATTCCTGAGTTCTATGTTGAAATCAACACTTAACTGGTTTACAAATAGCAGTAGTTTTCCTAGGAAGAGACAGGTTCCCTTCCCGCTGTGAAAAGGATAATCAGAGTCTGAGAGATAGCAAAGTTGAGGGTTACAGTCCTGTTAATGCCAGGATATAAATTAGACTTCCGAGTGGTTGCTTCCCTGAGGATCTTGTTGGAAAAGCAAATGTAGATCTTCTAATGGCTCTCAGGTGGATGAAGGGCTGTGTCCTGGAACTTCAGGCTGTGGAGTGGAGGGCCTGTGACTTTCCTCAGGAGGTGTCCAAGGCTTCAGCCAGGTGTGATGAAACCACGAGTCTATTTCCACCACCTTAACTGCCATTGGAGTGGACAGAATGACTGAAAATGGTCCTTTACAGGATGGGTCTAGAGAGGGGGAGTCCGAGGGGAGAGAATTAACAAGCACCAAGTCTCCAGGGCAGGAGAGAAATACTGAGAAGGCCATGCAGTGTCCAGGAGATTAACTTCCTGTACCTCCGGCCAGCTTTACCCGGGCTCTGTGAGGGTGACGGCTCGTGCTGGCACTTGCTCCAGGAACCCTCAGTCCTGCCATTGGGTCATCTGGTCAGACACCTCAGGCCCTGGGGACCTTCATCCCCTGGGACAGTGTGCTTTCCAGTGATTCCCTTGGCACAGCAGGCATGGCAGAGATGGTGGTCCATTCCTCTGCGGACAATTTCTTATAAAATGTCCCTTCAGACTGCACTGATAACAAGTTCTGCCAGACTGGCAGCTAACCCAAGCCTTTCCCTCATTTGAGCCCCTGGGTCTGCTTTCCTGAAAGCCATGACTGAGGCTGAGCTCTCCTGTTCCTTTCAGCCTGTCCCTCCTGGCCTCCATCATAAAACACACAGGTTGCCTGGTTCAGTAATGATTCTAGACTCTGCGCGGGCCCCAAGGCCAGTTTCTGGAGCTTCCTCCTGATACCTGCTGCTGAATAAGTAATAAACTTGTCCTTTAGTATTAACTGACCCTCTATGAAGTCTGGTGATGGGGCAGTGTACTTCCTTAAGGCCTCCTGCAATTGCTCCAGGGAAGCTGTGGGGTTTTCTTCCCTTCCCTCTGGGGGCCAGATTTTCCACTCGCACAGGGTAGTCTGCCCACGCTGTTTGGCAGGGAAAAGAAAGCCACTTCTTTCTTTAAGACTGTGTGCTAAATTGGTCCCAATTTTCCAGTATACACTTTAATGGGACTTGAGCTTGGGAATAGAAGCACCCATCTGAAATCGAACACAAGGGATGCCCGCACCCCCAGTTAAATAAATTATAGCCCCTTCAGCCTGAGGCGTCCCCCAGGTAAAATGGGTACTGAAATGAAACGTCTTTCAGTCAGTACCCAGAAATTTCATGTGCCCATGATGCATCCTCCCATGTGCTGGATTCCAGTCACGGCCTACCAGGTCATGGGACCCCTCACTGCCTGCATGAGCTCCAGTGACTACCACAGAGGTGTGGATCGAGAGGGGCTGTTGGGTGGGTGGGTAGTCACGTACCAACGAGCCCCAATGAGCCCACTGAGGATCAGGAGATGGGTGCTGATACTTCCCAGCAAAAGCCCAATTTACACAATCTACACAGGCCGGATTCTAAACCTGCCCCAGAAGGGTAAACTTCTAGGGAGGGGCGTTAGAGCTCACAGTTCAAAGAAGGCAGGTCACGTGACCGAGGCCGGAACAATACCCTCAGGACCCGGGCCTCCTCTCCCCTAACCCATCTTCCCTTGTAGGAAAATGCCCTTAAGGACCCTCAGGACCCGGGCCTCCTCCCCTCTAACCCATCTTCCCTTGTAGGAAAATGCTCTTAAGGACCCTTAGGACCCGGGCCTCCTCTCCCCTAACCCATCTTCCCTTGCAGGAAAATGCTTTTACGGTTGTGAGACCTGCCATGGACTATTTGGTCCCTGGAACTGCTTTAACTATGATTTTCTAGATGGAAAAGTTCTGCCGAAGAGAGCCAATCCTAAGAAAGACAAATTATACACCAGACACAAAGTCCCACAGCCTTCAGCTTCTGAATTTCCCCCAAAGATCTCCCCAAATCAAGACCGACACCACCAGGGATTGGAACTAGCAACTTTGCAGGTCCCACACCTTAACTAGGTGTGCAAACAGGCCACTTGCAGGAGGCAAAGGCAGAAAGCTTTCTTAAGACACATTTTGAAAAAGAATGCTGCACTCTCAGTTGCCGGGCGGGGCTGATGGTCACAGCCGCACCTGCGGAGGAAAAAAGCTGCTTGCCCCGTCAGTTTAAAGGCGGCGTTCACAGCTGCAGCGAGTTCCCTCGTTCCGCGGCTTCCAGTCGCCACGTTGACCCCGTGAGAACCCGTGCGCAGTTGGGCCCCTCCCCGACCGCCGCCCACACAGGAGCCTAAGGCGAACGTCCGGGGAGCGTTTTCACCCTACTGCCTGGGACTGGGGGAGGCCGGAGAGGTCTCCGGGAGCCACGCGCCAGGATGTGGCCTCCCGGGTCCCCTGCGGGCTCCGGCTATACCGCGCCCTCCCCGCTGTTTTCCTCTTGCCAGCAGTGCTGGCGGCTGCGCTGCTGCAGGCACCAGGGCCCATGGGGGGCTGCACCCTGGTCTCCAAGAGGAAAGGCCAGGGGGCAGCGCTCGCCCCTCTGCCCCACGGACTCCTTCCAGGTTTCCCCAGAGATAATATCCGAAGGATGGAGAAGGAGATGGAAAGCAGAGAGACAGCTTGAAGGTAAAAAACTTCACTTTTAATTCTGGCTGGGCTGCTTATGACGGGCTGGGTGGTGCCTCTGAGGCGCCCCCCACCCCCCACCCTAGGTTCCCCACGGCCCTACCTGGCTGCAGCTGCTTCAGGTGTTCTCAAAGAGACAGAACAGAATGGGGCTGGTTTTACTCATGATTTTTGACGTCGTCTTCTCCGGCTGTACCCCTCTCCTGGTGTACCCCTCTTTCTGCTGTACCCCTCTCCTGGCTGGCTCGCCAAAATGTAATGTTGGGGTTCAGGGTGCGCTCGGCTCCCCTGAGAGGACGTTTCTCCAGGTTCTTGGTCTCCTTCCCTCTCAAGAACCAGAGAGGGGACCACGGCGCAGTGCACAGTAAATGCCAGACTCAGAAGTGTTTGTAGAAAGTGATTTATTTAGAGAGAGAAACAGGAGAAGGAGAGAGAAAGAAACAGCTGACTCTCACACTGAGTGAGAGAATCCAGGAAGATGGAAGCCAGGAGAGGAAAGCAGCTTCCACACTGAGTGGAAGGGAATAGAGCGATGGAGTTTAGGAGGGAAGACAGGCTTCCACGAGAGAGTGTGGAAGGGGACTCCAGAGGGGAAATCCAGGAGAGGGAAAGACGGCTTCCACCAAGGGAGTGTTCCTGCAAGGGGACCCAAACATGGAGTCCGAAGGGGTGTGGAAGAAGGGGACCTTTAACCTGGGAGGAACCCCCACCTTCTCCAAGACCCCAGGCCAATGAAAGGAGTTCCTCAGAACTTCCGCTGGAGTGACTGACTCTTAGTTTCTTCCCTAGATAGTGGTATTTAAACATAAACCATGAAATCTCTTGGATGGAGAGAGATGGGAGAGGGGCATGGTGCTGGGAAGTTCTTGCCCTTAAAACTACGCCCCTTGTGGACCTGGAAAGAGAACACCTTCCCTCACTTTGATGCGTCGATGTTGATATTTAATTATTAAGTCCCTAGTTTATATTAGGGTTTACTCCTTGTATTGTATATCTTCTGGGTTTTGATAAGTGTATTTACCGTTATAGTATCATTCAGACACCATAAGTTCACTGCCCTAAAAATCTCCTGTGCCTTACTTAGTCATTGCTCTCAACTACTGATTTAGTTATGCCTTGTTCGGAATGATACATAATTGGATTTATATGGCAGGTAGCTTTTTCAGGTTGATTTATTTATCAATCTATACTTGAGATTCCTCTCTTTGTTGTGAAATAGTTTATTTCTTTATCACCGAGTAATATTCCATAGTTTGAGTGTACACCATTCGTTTATTCCATGCACCTACTGAAAGACCTCATGGCTGCCTCCAAGTTTTGGCAAATATGAATAAAGCCGCTATGTTCATAAATATATTTTATGTATGCATAAGTGTGTAACTCATTTCGATAAATATCAATGAGTGCAATTGCTAGATCATGTAATAAGTATTATGTTTTATTTTTTAAGACATTCTCCAACCATCTTCCAAAGTGGCTATATTATTTTGCCTTTCCATCAGCAGTGAATGAGAGCTTTGTCGCTCTATTTTCTCACTAGCCTTTGTTGTCAGAAGACTTTAAGCTTTGTAGTATCTCATCTTGTTTTCATTTGTAATTCTCTAATGACATGATGTTGAACATCTTTTGCTACATTTATTTGTATATGTTCTTTGGTGAGGTGTCTGTTCAGATGTTTTGTCTGTTTCTTAAATGAGTCATTTGTTTTCTTACTGTTAGGTGTAAAAGTTCTTTGTATATTATGCATACAAGCAACGTATCAAATATGTGTTTTGCAAAACTCCCGGACTCCTAGTATGTGACTAGTCTTTTTATTCTCTGCAGAGTGTTTTTCACAGCAAAAGTCTATAATTATAAAATCTATCACCTTTCTTTCATGGATTGTGCTTTTGGTAATATGTCTAAAAAGTCGTTGTCAAGACCAACATCATCTACACCTTCTCCTTTGTTAACTTCTAAGAGTTTTATAGTTTTGCATTTTACATTTAGGCCTATGATGCATTCTGAGTTAGATCATAAAGTATGTAAGGGCTGTGTCTAAATTCATTTTTTTCTCTAAATAACTTTCAATTAGTGCTGTAAGTGAAGTGTGAAGAAAGTTTATAGAGTGAGAAGAAGAGAGGCAGGGAAACCATTTTGGAGATTTCTGAAATCATTAATTAGCAGGAAGGATAAGGCCCGAGTAGAGGGCATTGGAGAAATTTGTAAAAGCTGGTTGTACTTCAGATGTTTTAGGCTGGGCATGGTGGCTCAAGCCTGTAATCCCAGCACTTTGGGAGGCTGAAGTGGGCGGGTCACAAGGTCAAGACATCGAGACTATCCTGGCCAACATGGTGAAACCCCATCTCAACTAAAAATACAAAAATTAGCTGGCATGGTGGCGCACACCTGTAATCGCAGCTGTACTCAGGAGGCTTGAACCCGGGAGGAGGAGGTTGCATGAGCCAAAATCGTGCCACTGCACTCCAGAGTGAAACTCTGTCTCAAATATATATATACATATATATATATTTGAGTGCAAATGCTAGATCATGTAATAAGTATTATGTATGGAGAATACATAATATAATAATACATAATATATATATTTTAAAGTTGGAGTCCATAAGCTTTTAAGAGCTTTCAAGAGAGAATAGCTGTGAGATCTGGTTAGTAAAATAGCCAGTAAAAACAAGATTCTAGGCCGGGCACGGTGGCTCAAGCCTGTAATCCCAGCACTTTGGGAGGCCGAGGTAGTGGATCACGAGGTCAAGAGATCGAGACCATACTGGTCAACATGGTGAAACCCCGTCTCTACTAAAAAAATACAAAAAAATTAGCTGGGCATGGTGGGGCGTGCCTGTAATCCCAGCTACTCAGGAGGCTGAAGCAGGAGAATTGCCTGAACCCAGGAGGCGGAGGTTGCAGTGAGCCGAGATCGTGCCATTGCACTCCAGCCTGGGTAACAAGAGCGAAACTCCACCTCAAAAAAAAAAAAGATTCTAGCCTGAGCAACTGTTTGAATCAAGGGGCGTTTGTCAAAATAGAGAATATTTGACAAATCATGACTTTTTGTTACTTGGAAAGAGATGTCATAGAACTCAATATCAGTTTTAATATATCTGGGTTTTTATTTAAACATGCAATTGGAAATATCAAATACAAGACCGTTTCTATGAATCTGGAGTTCAGGAACGAGGTGAGGGGAAAAATATAAATCTGAGAAATATCTGTATGTAGTTGATGGGTAAGGCCTTGAGACTAAATGAAAGTACCAAGAGTTATTACATATATAAAGAAAATTATCCTAGAAATCTAGAGTATATCAACATTTAGAGCTTACCTGGAGTTGGTGAATCCAGAAAAAGAGGCTGAAAGGGAGCTGCTAGTGTACTAAGGAAAAAGAGAAGGAAGGGTGAAAAGTATGCTTTCAAGAGAAAGAGATTGTGTGAGTTTGTCGAACACTGTCTAATTGAGTGCTAATACTTGCAACTATATTTGCTTATTTGTCTACTTTTTTTGTGACAAGCTTTGCTTTTTTTTCATATAGTTTGAAGATACGCTATTAAATGTATACAAACTGATTTTTTTTTTTTTTTTTTGAGATGGAGTCTTGCCCTGGGGAGCAGTGGCACAATCTCGGTTCACTTCAACTTCCACCTCCCAGGTTCAAGTGATTTTCCTGCCTCAGCCTCCTGAGTAGCTGAGATTACAGGCACTCACCACCACGCCTGGCTAAATTTTTGTATTTTTAGTAGAGATGGCATTTTACCACCTTGGCCAGGATGGTCTCGATCTCTTGACCTAGTAATCCACCCACCTTGGCCTCCCAAAGTGCTGGGATTACAGGCGTATGCACCCAGCCACAGACTGATTTATATATCCTCCTCTTGAAGTTCTATATATAAAAACATATTGTTTTAATATTTATATATATTTAAATAGTACATATGCTATATATCATGTATATAAAGCATATCTGTAGTATATAAATTATATATAAATGAATGTATATTACGTACAGGTTTTTTTATTTTAAAATAATGTAGATATAATTTTAAATTTTTTTATAGGAGGATACTTACAGAAATCTCCTAATGAGTTTGAGACATGCACTATGTCCGAAGTTGTATTCTACTCCCTATTTAGTTGATGTGCTGTGAGAAGATCTTTCCTAGCATCCAAGCAGATATAATTCCTGAACAATACTGAGGCTTGTAATTTTTCTCTCGTCCTTTCCTCACTGTATATAAAATCCTTGATTCTCCATACTCCACTTGTTTTAAATATCAATACACATTTCTCTCCTGGAAATAGAAATACCATTTGACCCAGCAATCCTACTGCTATGTATATACTCAAAGGATTATAAATTGATGTATTATAAAGAAACATAGCCGGGTGCGGTGGCTCACGCTTGTAATCCCAGCACTTTGGGAGGCTGAGGTGGGTGGATCCACGAGGTCAAGAGATAGAGACCATCCTGGTCAACATGGTGAAACCCCGTCTCTACTAAGAATACAAAAAATTAGCTGGGCATGGTGGTGCGTGCCTGTAATCCCAGCTACTCAGGAGGCTGAGGCAGGAGAATTGCCTGAACCCAGGAGGTGGAGGTTGCAGTGAGCCAAGATCGTGCCATTGCACTGCAGCCTGGGTAAACAAGAGCAAAACTCCGTCTCAAAAAATAAAAGAAAAGAAAAAAAGAAACATGCACACATATGTTCATTGCCACACTGTTTACAGTAGCAAAGACTTGGAACCAACCCAAATGCCCATCAATGATAGACTGCATAAAGAAAAGGTGGCACATATACACCATGGAATACTCTGCAGCCATAAAAAAGGATGAGTTCCTGTCCTTTGCAGTGACATGGATGAATCTGGAAACCATCATTCTCAGCAAACTGACACAAGAACAGAAAACCAAATACTGCATGTTCTCACTCATAAGTGGGTGTTGAACAATGAGAACACATGGACACAGGAAGGGGAGCATCACACACAGGGGACTGTTGAGGGGGGTGGGGGGCTAGAGTAGAGATAGTAGGGCATGGGGAGATTGGGGAGGGATAACATTAGGAGAAACACCTAATGTAGGTGATGGGAAATTGGAGGCAGCAAAGCACCATGGCATGTGTATTCCTATGTATAGTCCTGCAAGATCTGCATGTGTACCCCAGAACTTAAAAAGCACACAAAAAAAGAAAACTTCAGGCCAATACCCTTGATGAACATTGATGGAAAAATCCTCAAAGAAAATACCTGCAAACCAAATCCAGCAGCACATCAAAAAGTTAATCTATGAAATTAGGCTTTATTCCTGAGATGCAAGGTTGGTTCAACATATGCAAGTCAGTAAGTGTGATTTATCACATAAAAAGAACAGGCAATAATCACATGACTATCTTACTAGAAGCAGAAAAGGCTATCAATAAAATTCAACCTCTCTTCATGTTAAAAACTCAGTAAACTAGGTGTTAAAGGAACATACCTCAAAGTAATGAGTCATCTATGACAAATCCATAGCCAACATCATACAGATTTTTCATCACACTGAAAAATTATTGTTTTTTTCCTTGATAAGTACCACAAGACAAGAATGCTCCCTCTCACCTCTCCTTTTTAACATGGTTTTGGAAACCCTGGCCAGAACAATCGGGCAAGAGAAAGAAGTAAAGAGCTTCCAAATAGAGAGGAAGTCAAGATATCTCTGTTTACAGATGAGATGATCCTGTATGTAGAAAACTTTATCGTCTCAGCCCAAAATCTCCTTAAACTGATAACCTCAGCAGTTGGCATGGTGGCTCATGCCTGTAATCCCAGCACTTTGGGAGGCCAAGGTTGGGAGTTGGAGACCAGCCTGGCCAACATGGTCAAATCCCATCTCTACTAAAAATACAAAATGTAGCTGGGCATGGTGTCACATTCCTGTTTCCTAATCCGTTCCTGTGTGGTTTTTACAGATCAATTTATATTTTATTTTTTTTCAAATACTTTCTACCTTCTAATTAACTGTCATGTCTTCTGAAGTCTGGGACATTTATTTAGACACTTTTCTGTAATGTTTCTTGTATTGCTATGTAAACCTTGGATCAGTTTTTCTCATCTCTTGTCTTCAAAACATTGAAAATTGTTCACGGGCTTTTCAGGGTGTGTGTCGGTGTGTGCATGTGCGATTACATGTAAATATATAGTACTTAATTGAATAAAATTTGCTAAAGGTTAAAAATATTAAAAGATTTTTCTTTCCGACAGTCGTTTGGACATAACCTGGAGCTTTAGCCATACTATTTTAATTTTCTTTTATGACTCTCAGCTTCAGAAAAAACAAAGTGAAAAGGATGTACATTAGTCATAATAGTGACCTTTCAACTAAGATAATTTATTTATATTTATCCAGTAAAAACTCAGCACAGAGTACTGTCATTTTTGCCAGTAATGCACACTGCTTGGTTTTACATGTGTCTTCAAAAGAATGTGAAAGTTGTGAATATCTGTCAGCAACTATCACTGTAAGTTTTGAATTGTGTAGAATACTTTCTCTTGCTGTCATTTGATGTGTGTGTTCTATGAAGCTTTTAAAAACCAGTGTAAAAGAGGCCAATCTTGGAATGCATTTCTCAAACGAAAATGCGTGATGTTTTTGTTGACTAGGAAAACATGTGAAATAGGCTCTAGGTATTTCTGGGACAAAAATTGATGAAGAGAGTCATTCATTTTGGAATCAGGGATATAATGTCATATATTAATACTTAATATTTGAATACAACAAGTTAGGTGTTAATTGATATCACAGTCACATAACTCATCATATTTTGCTGCATTTTTATCTTTAGTGGATGGGAAAAAAGGACAATTCATAGATTAAAGCGACTAGACCCTACTATTAGGACATATAAAATGAGATAAAATATATAGCTTTTGGTACAATCTAATGATGTAGTATATCCATTCCTTGTTGACGTAAATAAATCTATCAATTATTTGAGTAACTTCTTCTGCATCATTTCCTCTACTGCCTTAGTGCAAGCTCTAAGCCTCTTCCATGTTCCCTCCTAAAACAGTCTTATAAATGGCTTTCTACTTGCAGTCAGTCACTCCTACAATCTACCTACCATATCATTCCAGAAAAATCTTTAAAAACTGAAATATTATTTTATTCCCTTGATAAGCAGTTTTAACCATATCCTTAAGCCTAGAGAATGTACCTGAAGCTCGAAATATGCTTCATGATACAATCCCTTTCTCCTCTTCAGGCCTCTTGTCTTCCTTTTTTTTTTTCTTTTCTCCACACTAAGTTCAACCCATGGTAAACCACAGTCATCTGCTAAATGTGAGACATGGTTTTATATTTCTATGCCTTTGCTGAGCTTCCTGGTTTTTTTTTTTTTTTTTTTTTTTTTTTTTTTTTTTTGCCTGCTGAATCTCTCCCCCCTCACCAACAGGTGTGTAAATAGTTACAGTTATATATTTGCTTCAAGAACCACACCTGTCAGGCATTTTTTAATCCATCAGCGTTCCCAGGTAAAAGCGACTGCTTATCACTTCATGCCCCCATTGTACTAGGTATACATTTCTAACCACTTAGTAATGAATATTTACTTGTCTGTTAACCAGCTCTGCACAAGTGGCCCTTTCAGAACAGGAATTATATATTATCTCTCTTGAGTGCTCAGCTTTTAACATTCACTGCTCAATTAATAAACCTAATGATAAAAATGAAAAAGAAAAACAAATTCATCCTACAATAATTTAAATAGCAAACCTGGAGCCCTCATTGACAGGAATGAAATTCAGACATAGGTATGATTTGGTTCAAAACTCAGTCTTTAGAAATTCTCACATGTAACTTTAGTACCTCAAAATATTAAGTTTTGAAAGAGAAAAAAACTGTGTGCTGAGAGGATTGAAGTGAAGGTTTTTGTGTTTCCCTTTTCCTTCCTCACTACTATAGTTCATAGAACGTATGTCCATGCACACTGTTCTGATCATACAGAACTGTGTTCCAAGTGTTCAGGACTGTTAAATGTATCAGTGTAAAATGCCAGGGAAAATAGAGTTCCTGCAGTCAGACCACACCATATAAACTGACACATTTTGAGAAGAACAATGACTAAAGAGATGATGCATACACTTTACAGAATGATTTCCATCTCATTTTTTTGCTGTCAAACTCCCAAGACTTACATAGTGAAAAGTTGCTCATCTGCCTACCAGCTTCGTATAATTTATTCTGGGAATCCATAGAAAGCCATTCCTAGCTCTCATCTCCCATTTATGCTTAATTACTTTGATGAATGGTTTTAAAATAATACTCTAATATTCTTTTGCAACATGACTTTGTTTCTCCTTTGTTCTAACAGGTAGAATCTGTTCCTCTCCCTTAAACCTAAACTAGTCCTGTGAATAGGTTTGATCAACACAATGCAAAAGTAATAATGTGTGGATTAGACAGATAGGTCTTAAGAGATTTTGCAGCTTCCAATTTTTTGGCTACTGAAACTGTCGTAAGAATATCATGTATGAAAGTTGGTCCAGTCTACTGGTGGAAAGGAGACCATATGAAGAAAAATCAAGGTATCCCAACAGCGAGTACTAACTGCCAGACATTCACGTGAGGCCACTGAAAACCTCTAGCCTAAGAGAACCCTTAGCTGAATGCAGGGCATGGGTAAGCCTATGTGAAACAAAAAGAAAAGCCTCTCAGCCAAATACAGAATTAGGATAAACAGTATATTCCTGCTTTGAGGTATCTTGTTATCCAGCAAATGATAGCTGAAACAGGTAACCTAAGTTTCAGTGCCTGAGGTAAATCAGTTATTCTTCCCGTAATTGATTAATAGGAGAAGATAGTCTTTCTATTGTCTTGATGACTTTCAAACATTAATTTACTGCTTTGCATTACTTTTCCATTTTTTCTTCAGGCAATCAAGCCGTTCTTTTTCCATTCTCTATTGTTATAGTAAGAATAAGTATTTTGTATTTCAGTACAAAGGTACTTTCTAGCTTAGGACGAAAAGCCTATTAAGAAGGAGTACAGACGGAGAGCAAGGATGGATATGACTTCTCTGAGACTTACTCCCAGAGTGTAAAACCTTTTTTGCCTATGCGTAGACCTCTCCATTCTCTCCTGTCTTTGTGTTTAACTCAAGACTCTTTGATGCCAGAAATCCAAGTCCTGCTAATCAAATTATTTATAAGGCAAATTTCATTGCCCTTCAACTGGTCCCTCTTTGCCTTTTTATTATCCATTCCCTCCTAGAAATATGGAGGTCAGGATTTGCTGGCTGTCTACAGAACTGTACCTCACCCTTAAGTCCTGCAGTCCTCAAGACGGCGCTAATGCTCAGTAGTCAGCAGGAATTAGGCCTACCCAAGAGGGGAAGGTGGAGGACGGCAAAGAGAATGATGATATTTGTTGACTTTTTACATATATCGCCACAATATTTATAAAAATTTTATAATTGAAAACACGGAGGCTGAATAGAAACTTTGCTAGATGTTCACTAGTGATCCCTAAGTTTGAGAATCAGAAGAAATGTTCTAAAGAATTGTTGGGACTTGGGGCAGCATAGCAATAACTCAAGCCCTAAGTTACGTGTGACAGAGGAATTTCTTCTCTTGAACAATTATATCAGGGCTTCTGTCCATTAGTATTTCTTTTCTGTCCATTAGTGAATACGTAATTACAGTAACTGCTATTGCATGCCTGTCAATCTTCTTTCAGAATCAAACAACTCATTTCCAAAGCTACCAACAGTGTTAACTGTAGATGACTTACTAGTGACTTCTGTGACTTTGTCTTTGACCATGACAAAGGGGTGTCACCCAGGATCATGCCCTTTCCTCAGGGGCAGCCTCTACCTAATAAATGATCAGTGCTGAAGTGCAAAGGCCCTATGCCTTTTCTTCATTCAGTATAACACTAATCGGTCATCCCAACTCAAAAGTTCCCACAACATTAGTTTCAAACCCCTCCTGTGATGTTGACTTTGTCTTTCTTTAGAAATCCATTATCTCAGGTTATATTCTGGCCTTTAAGCACATATTTCTTTTCCCCTTTATTTTCTTTAACTTCTTGCACTACTTTGTGTATTTTTTTTTTTTCAAATATTTCTTTCAGTTTGATAAGTCTCTTTTTTAAAATTACACTTTAAATTCTGGGAGATGAGCAGAACGTGCAGGTTTGTTACATAAGTACACACGTGCCATGGTGGTTTGCTGCACCCATCAACCCGTCATCTGCTTTGGGCATTTCTCCTAAAGCTCTCTGATGAGTGATGTTCCCCTCCCGTGTCCATGAGTTCTCATTGTTCACATCCCACTTATGAGTGAGAATATGCAGTGTTTGGTTTTCTGTTTTTGTGTTAGTTTGATGAAAATGATGGTTTCCAGCTTCATTCATGTTCCTGAAAAGGACATGAACTCATCCTTTTTTATAGCTGCATAGTAGTCCATGGGTGTATGTTTCACATTTTCTTTATCAGATTGTTTGTTACTGGTTTTGTTTCTTGATATTTTAATTTAAAATACCTATGTTTTTTCCAATTTCTTAATTTTTAAAATTACATATGGTCAAATTTGATAACCTACTCCATCATATTTTTAACAATACTCATTATTTTTAAACATGCTTCCATTGTTCCTAATGATCATATTATTTGCAGAACAGAGCATGTATACTTATCTTCATTTTTTCTCCCTAACTCTGCTTTATGGGTGTTAATTTCTTTATTGGTTGCATTTTTTACTTGTAATTCTTTATTCCTTGAGATATTATTAGTGGTCTTTAAGACCTGAAATCAAAGAGCATTTTTTTTTTATAGCATCAGGTGCCAAAAAAAAAAAAAAAAGCTATTACTTGGGATCACTTTAAAATGAAGTTTTGGCTTTAAGTGTTAATGAGCCATATTTTTAGGGTAATTTCTTGCTTCCAATTAAGCTAGTACAATTTGTGGTAATTCTCTGAAAAGACATCTGTTTTTTTGTTTGTTGGTTTTTGTTTTCATCTTTTTTTTTTCCTATCTCTCCCAGAGCCAGGGTTAGTCAGGGAATTTCCCTCAGCATACGTCTGTGGATTCTGTGGAGTAGGGAGAAAGGTTTTAATTCCTGCATCGAATGACATGTCCTTCAGGTTCTTGTCCTGTGCACCAACCTCTACTCAGCCCCACATGATGTCTCCTGTCATTCACAGGGGAGATTTATAAATACATTTTAAATGAAGTCTTACAAGTACATTTCACATGTTTGTTTATTATGCCTTTTCCTCACCTAGATTACAAACTCCATGAGAAAAAGGGCCAAGCATGTTTTATATTTTTGGTTATAGGGGTCCAGCATCATGGCATTCACTGAATTAAAGCAGATATTATTTTGATACAGCTCAACTTCTCAGGGAAGTCCTCTTTGACTTTCATCAGGGCATATATTCTTTTTCTTCTTCTTTTCCTGTAATCTTGTAAGATACCTTCTTCTATAGCTATTTCAATGTAGTAAGATAAGTAGATAAGGTAATAAATATTTGACTTTTTATCACTCATAATTTTACTTACAAGCACCAAACATCTAATTTGTCAGCCAGCCTAATATTCTATGCTCCAATTATCTATACTAATAGTTTAAATGTCCTAGGTACAGCTCTTTCATTTAAAAATGAAAATCAATGCATCCACATTTATTTATTTAAAAATTTCATTAATTTACTTTAATTTCACTTTAAGTTCTCAGATACCTGTGCAGAATGTGCAGGTTTGTTACATAGGTATACAGCATGCCATGATCGTTTGCTGCACCTACCAACCCACTTCTAAATGACCAAGGCATGAGCTGGAAGGATCTTGTGATTGCTGAAACACTGCCTTAAAGGAAAGGAGCCTACTCTTTGCGAGCATGTCAATTGGATAACTGGAAAAGCATGTTTTTTTTGTGCTTGGGCGATTTTTAAAGGGCTTTTCTGTTAATCAATTTTTGACAACTAAAGTGTTGTGTCTCTTCTGTTTAGAGATATTCTTCATGTATGCTCAAATGGCAATAATAAAAATGAAGGACATTTTAATGGATAAGGTAAAAGCTATGAATATAGCACATACTATTCAAATAGATGTTTTATATCCTTTTCTATTCTCTAAAATTTCTTTTGAAATATTAGTTTTATTAAAGTAATTATCTCTAGAAGAGAGATCTGTGTTAAAGTCTATAAAAGATGACAAAATTAATATTTAATCAACATAGGTCCATGTCCCCTGGCTCCTGAATAGAACTCAAGAAGAATGTTTGTCTTGAGGTTAATACTTCCACTTATGATTGATGCCTTTTTAAAGAAAAATAATAAAAAAACTACTTACTAGGCTTATATATTTTTCCTGCTGCTTAAGATTAATTATACACTATGTGTGGCAATTTGAAATAGTGGTTCTTTTTAAAGGTATTTAACAAAGGACACTGTTAAACAAGATCTGTATTTTAATTGCTTTTGTGTTGTTTACTTTTATTCTGGTGATTAAATACTAAAGTGTTAGATAATGAATGTGTGTTACTAGCATCTAATTCTCAGGTGAGTTCAGCTAAAGAGATTGATGTTAACAACTTCTTCTGAAGAGTAATTGTTTCTGGATAGATGGATGAGTATTCTCAAATCTCTTTCTCACTTTTTTGTTGCCATTTATGATGGTACTGTGCTCACATTAAATTTTGTTACATGCTTGAGGATGCCATTTATTAATTAAAGCCTCAACAAAAATGAGACCATAATGAGTTTACTTACTTAAAACTAATGTGGATATAGTTTTTCCTGTGGGAGCCTGATCCACTCCTGCATTTAAACTAGGATCTAACACTTTGATAAGTATTCTATTATTGACACCTAAACTACAAGCTGTAATTATGTTGTTCTTATTTTCAATCAGCAATTCTATTACTATGCCATCAAAGGGGATTCTGGAAGCATAGTGTTGTCTTGAACAAGGGGAGTATTGCATTTTTCAAATTGTTTCTCTAGCTGCTGGTGTCTATAGCCATTTCACTCTGAATATGCCTTGATCTCAAATGATTGCTGAAGCCAGCATTCATTTTTATTTGACTGTATTATAATTATTATCTGAGTTTATCCTTTAATATTAAATAACTATAATGGTTATAGTACTTTGAATATATTAACAGATCCTGTATTAGATAACTAAATTGTATGTTCTATTAGGTAGAAATGTAGAGTGAATTTGCAATATCACCGGCAATTGGCCATGTATTAAATTAGTGTCAAGAGATGAAAAATTAATTACCATTTTTTTTTACTAAATTAATTCCTTTTACTAATTAAAATACAATGATCAATACATGGATATTTTCTGGGTTGGGTTAGTATAAAATAGAATCATATGTATATTTAAGTTTTACATATAGTTATATTTTAACTATATATACATATGCAACATATTGGTAAGCTATCAAAATGGCCATAATAAAGAGTTATTAAAAATTTATCCATGTATTGGCATTTTAGAGTCTGAAAAAATTACTATTTAACATGATGCCTAATAGAAAATAATAAGACAGAATGAAGACTGCTAATTAAATAGATACTTTTTAGCAATTGTAATACTAAGCATTTCTTCTGGAAGTTAAATCTATAAAGGTTAAAAATAATCTTAATTGTAAGTTAAGCTATGTAACAACAAATTGAACATTATACATATTTAAAATTACATGAAGTAAATTTCCGAAATTATATTATTTTCTATAAGGTTTATGAGTGACTGTTAAGGATAAATGCCATCCCATGG
Organism: Saguinus oedipus; assembly: GCA_031835075.1. Classification (NCBI taxonomy): domain Eukaryota; kingdom Metazoa; phylum Chordata; class Mammalia; order Primates; family Cebidae; genus Saguinus; species Saguinus oedipus. The sequence goes on from CM063190.1 coordinate 19,962,196, forward strand.
TGTTCTATTTTGAATCCATATTACAAAGTAGAAAATTAGTTTCATCATCAACAATATTGATATGACTGGCCTATGCACATCGTCTTAGGAGTGGTTTAAGTCATTTCTTTGTCACCTATAACTTGAAAGTAGGATTTATAGTTCAGCTTTGGAGATTAACATGATGATATTAATATGAAAAGCTTTTAAAAGCCACTGAAAATCTGGGTTTTTTTTGTAATAAATAAAAACCAAAATAGTTCATTTAAAAATGTTCCTTGTCTATTTCTATCCACATTCTGAATAGCTGAATTAGAATCTCTAAAAATATATGCTCATCTAAAAAAAATATAGCAATAATCACCTATAGAAAGGAGTTTTCTCCAAAAACTTTTATAAATAAGGGTAAAATGTTGATTTCTTAACATGTTAAAATTGTCATAAATTAAGAAGTTATATAAAAAATATACATCTAAATCCCTTTGCTCCAATTTAATCTACCAGTTTTTATGATTATAAAAAAAAATTCTTAAAATAATTAAACATTAAGTTTTGAAAAAAAAAAAAAAAAGTTTATGTTAAAGCAGTCGCAATATATCCAGGATATAAAGAGGGAAAGCCTAGTTCCCCTTGTTTAGTCCAAAAGAGAACCACCCCTGCCTAGTTATTTTTACTCTTTCAGAAATAAAAGTATATTAACATATTCTCAGTGTGTTGGTAGTGTATTAAAGACCATTGGATATAGGTTTCAGGAGTGTAGAAACTGTGCGGTCTGACATAGTGTTATATAGTCCATTTATTTTGTATATATGTAAAGGATACTTTAATGCCTATTGACATGATATATAAATGGAAAACATATCTTCACATTCATAAGCACATTTATCAATACATATGTAGCATTCAACTGTTACACAAATTACTTCTCTTACAGAAAGATGTTTCAAAGAAAAAGGAAAGCAAATAAAGTGGCAATTTACTAGTGACAATTAATATAAACTTGTAAAATACATATATATGATATACGTATGTGTATAATTTTTGAAAGGATATAAAGAATTCAGTGGGAAAGATTTAAATGCAAATACACGCCCACATACACAAGCTGAGTTTTATAATTTAGTGAATAATTATTTTTAGACTATAAATTAATGAACATCCACCATTATATTTTGTGGGATCATCACTGGTTTTAAGAGGTCACCCAGTGGAGGCTGGAATAATGAGATTTATAAATGTAGAAGCAGCAGACATGCAATTAATTCCTGCATGAAAAGTCAGAGGTTGAAATTAAGGAGTTTGCATAATATATTTATTTTTCCTCACAAAGCCTACACACACAGTTAAGTATAAAACCTTTAAGAAATAATTATATTTTGCCTAGTTAAGAAAAAATAATAAATTTACTAGTGGTTGTGTTATTTTATTCCTAGTCATTGTTACATTTATTTTGATCATTAAAACCTTTAAATTTTTTCAACATACAAAGATATTTTCAAAGTAGAATCAAAGCTGTGTATTATGCCCATTAAATTATTCTAAAATTTAAATATATTGATTGAATATCTCTATAAGTTGATCTGTTTTACTCTTTTCAAAAATATCAATAATAGGTGCATTTGAAGAAGTTCTCAGAATACATTCAAATTAAAAATATCTTTTTCTTTTGCGATTGTAAATACACCATATTTCTGAAAAAAATCTAATAATTCAATTTGTGAGGCACTAATATGTATCTGTAGACATTAGGATTTCCAAAATTTTTGGCATTCTAATATCAACTATAACAATATGTAATCTAATTCCCTAAATAATATTAAAATAATTTAATTTTCATGTAGTAAATTATAAATATATTTTAAATACATTTCTAATATTTTGGGATTATTATTTTATTAAACTATAATGTATTGCATGAAATGCATAAACTATAATCATACAATCTTCAAATTTTTCCATTTAATAACATGTGTAATAATTGTTTACATACAAAAATAATAATTTGTTGATAAATCAATTTTAAATTGACAGTTTATATTATATTTGGTTTTGAGACCAAAGGGATACAGAAAGCATAATAAAAGTACATTTTATGATATAGAGAAAGACTCTGTTTATTCCATATTTATAATTATTGCATTTTTATTGAAAAATCAAATCGGCCAGGCATGGTGTTTCACGCCTGTAATTCCAGCACTTTGGGATGCTGAGGTGGGCGGTTTATGAAGTCAAGAGATCGAAACCATCCTTGCCAACATGGTGAAACCCCATCTCTACTAAAAATATAAAAATTAGCTGGGTCTGTTGGCGCGTGCCTGTAGTTCAGCTACTCAGGAGGCTGAGGCAGGAGAATTGCTTGAACCAGGGAGTCAGAGGTTACAGTAAGCAGAGATCACACCACTGTGCTCCAGCCTGGGGACAAAGCAAGACTCTGTTTCAAAAAAAAAAAAAAGATAAATTACATCATTTAAGTTAATATTTTTGTTATAAATGAAGAGATAAAAAGTTTCAGTTTTCTATGATTTTTTAAATGTCAAACTTCTCTTAATCACAACTATATTTACTCTTTTAAGCATTTGTATATTATCAAAAATCTTGAATTTTTTTTTTTACACCATATTCCAATAGATATAAGCATTTCACTAATATCTAGAGGGGAAGTTGCAGAATTATTGTAATTGTTCCTTATGTTTCCTAATTGTTTGTCAACTGTCAATTGTAAGAGTTAACAAGAATTTCAAGAATAAATGTAATATTTAAAGATTTTTTCACAACCTTTATTTAGATTTATCTTTGAATCAGAAAAGTAAAACAATTATAAGCATTCAATTTTAACATTTTTTTAAAAAAGGATACTCATATAAAAACAAAGAAATAATATATTAGCAATACACAAACTCCTTTCATCCTCCCTGCTGTTTAATGTTTTTCTAATGTTAAATCAACTTTCATTTGCTAGGATAAATGCAGCTTAGTTATGATGTATTTTTATTATTTTTGCATAAGGCTATATTTAGTTAACTTCTTAAGATTATTGCATCTTGTGTTCATAAGTGAGACTAGCTTTGATGGTTCTTTCATACTCTTTGTTCAGTTCCAGGGCTAAGATTTTCGACTCTCATAGACTGAGAGGGGGGAATAGATCCTCTTCTATGTTTTGGCAGTGTTTAGAATTATGTCTGCAGACTTTATTCAAAATTTTCCAGTGAAACATTTGTCCTGGGTGTTTTCATTATTTTTCATTGTATTATGAATAACTTCAAAATATACGAATGTCACATCTCTACAAATACATGCACTCTTCCTGTTTTATATAAGAGCAGTGATTCAGAAACAGTAGCTTGGATCAAAATCACCTAAAGGACTTGTTAAACCACAGACTAATGGGCCTTATGTCCAGAGTTTTGGTTACAAAATAATGTGGTTTCCTCAGAGTTTGCTTTTCAAACAAGTTCTCAAATGAAGCTCTTGCTGCTAGTACAGGAATCATGTTTGAGAACCACTATACACAGAGATTGGAATAAAGGAATTTTTACCACTTAGCTTCAAACATTATCAACCCATGGTCAGCTTGCTTCATATACATCCCTACCATATACTCTTATCCAGATTACTTCCAAACAAGTGCCAGATACTATTTTATTTGCAAACATATCAGTGCTTAACTCTAAAATATAAACACTGTTTTTCTCATTGTTCATTGTTAGTACAGTGTTGCACCACATAATGACATTTGGGCCAGCGACAGGCCACATAGACAACAGTGGTCCCATAAGATTAAAATGGAACTGAAAACTTTTTAGCATCTATTGATAGAATAGGTGACAAGCTATCTTAATGTCCTAGCCTAATGCATTACTTACGTGTCTGTGGTGATGCTAGGGCAAACAAACTGACTGTGTTGGTAGTATTATAAAAGTATAGCAGTACAGTTTTATGCAGTACATAATAATGATAATAAATGACGATGTTTCTGGTTTATGAATTTACTAAAGCATCCTTTTTTTGATTATTTTAGAGTGTACTCCTTTTACATGTATAGTTTTAAAAAGTTAACCACTTTAAACAGCCTCAAGCGGGTTCTTCAGGAGGTATTCCTGCAGAAGAATTCCTGTTATTATATGAGATGACACGGCTGCCTGGGCATATTGTCCCTGAGGACATTCCTGTGGGACAAAATGTGGAAGTACAAGCCAGTGCTATTGATGATCCTGACCCTAAGTATATGCTAGTGTTTGTGTCTCACGTTTTAACAAAAAAAGTTTAAGAAAATAGCTTATAAAGATATAAAGTTTCCTGATATCTTTATAACCTATTTTCTATTTTTAATTTTTAAAAATAGAAATTAAATTAAAAATTAAATAGAAATAGAATTAAATAGAAAATTAATTAAAAATTTTTATTTTTATTTCTTTGAAAATTTTTTTAATTATAAAAAGTAGCTTATAGAATAAAGATATAAAGAAAGAAAATATTTGTGTACATCAGAACAATGTGCTTGTTTTAACTGATATTACAAGAGAGTAAAAAAGGTTTAAAATTTATAACATAAAGTAAAAATGTTACAGTAAGGTAAAGTTAATTTATTATTAAATAATTCTCTTCTAAATTTAGTGTATCCTAAATGTGCAGAGTTTATAAAGTCTACAGTAGTATACAGTTAATTTCCCAGGTTTCACATTCACTTGCCACTCTATTCGTGGTCAATGCCCCATACAGGTATATCATTCTTTACATTTTTTCTTTTTAGACGGAATTTCGCTCTTGTTACCCAGGCTGGAGTGCAATGGCGTGATCTCGGCTCACTGCAACCTCCGCCTCCCGGGTTCAGGCAATTCTCCTGCCTCAGCCTCCGGAGTAGCTGGGATTACAGGCATGCACCACCATGCCCAGCTAATTTTTTAGTATTTTTAGTAGAGACGGGGTTTCACCATGTTGACCAGGATGGTCTCAACCTCGTGATCCACCCGCCTCGGCCTCCCAAAGTGCTGGGATTACAGGCTTGAGCCACTGCACCCAGCCTACATCTTTTATAGCATATTTTTACCTACCTTTTCTATGTTTAGATACACAAATGCTTAGCATTATGCCTATAATAGTACAGTAACAAACTGTACAGGTTTGTTGCCTAGTAGCAAAAGGCTATACCATGTCGCCTAGGTGTGTAGCAGGCTATACTACCTAGGTTTGTGTAAGTACAATCTATGATCACATGACAACAAACGCATTTCTCAGGACATTATATGACACATGACTATATAGAGAAATGTAATTGTGATTGATTTTTACATGCTCATCTTATATCCTGTGACTCTGACGGGCCCACTTATTAGTTCTAGGAGTGTTTATTTTTCTTTTGTCGATTTCTTGGCATTTTTTTCATAAATAATAATGGATATCTGGAGAGAGAGAGAGAGAGAGCACGCACTTTATTTATTCCTTTGCAATCTGTATGCAATTTATGTCATTTTCTTGCCTATTTTAATAGCTAGAACTTCCAGTATTGTGGTGAGTAAAAGTAATGAATACAGATTTGTCTGGTTTCCAATTTTAGAAGGAAAGTTTTTATTTTTTTCACCATAGAGTATGGTGTTAGCTGTAGGTTTTTTTGTAGATGTTTTTCATCAAGTTGAGGTAATTCTTCTCTACTCTTGACTTGCTGAGAGTTTTTAAAATAAATTTATTTATTATACTTTAAGTTCTGGGGTATTATTCCCTGCAGAATGTACAGGTATGTTATATAGATAAACACATGCCATGGTGGTTTGCTGAGAGTTTTTATCATACTGGGTGGCAGATTTTGTCAAAATGCTTTTCTTCTTTAGCATGTTTGCATTGTGGATTACTTTTATTGATTTTCAAATGTTAAATCAGCCTAGTATGTTTGAAGTAAGTCCTCCTTCACAATGGTATTTTGTTTATACATTGCTGTATTTACTAGGCTATTGTATTCTTGCTGTAGCTTTTGAGTTCATGAGAGATGATGTTCTGTGGTTCCCTCCCTCCCTCCCTCCCTCCTTCTCTCCTTTGTTCCCTCTTCCTTCCCTCCCTCCCTCCCTCCCTCTCTCCTTCCTTCACTCCCTCCCTCCCTCCTTCCCTCCTTCCTTCCTTCCATCCATCTATCCATCCATCCATCTATCCATCCATCCATCTATCCATCCATCCATCTATCCATCCATCCATCCATCCATCCATCCATCCATCTTTCCTTTTTTTCCTGTACTGTTTTTGGATGCTTTTGGTCTCAGGGTAATAGTGGACTCATAAAATGAGTTCATAGGTATTCCAGTCTCTTCTGTTATTTTGAAAGATGTACAACATTGACATTAATTTTTTTTTAAGTTTTTAGTAGAATTCTTCAGTGAAACCATCTTGACCTGGAGATTACTTTTTTGAGAGTTTTTAAGTTATAGATTCATTTTCATTAATGGTTATAGGGCTATTCAGATTATCTATTTCATTTGCTTCAATTTTGATAGTTATTGGACTTGGAGGAATAGGGTTATTTCTTCTAAGCTGTTGAATTTATGAGCATAAAGTTCTTATTTAATCTTCCGTTTTAAGTTTGTAATGACTGCAAGATCAGTGGTGATATTCCTGATTTAATATTGGTTATACGTTTCTACTCTGTTTTCATTTTTAAGTCTTGCTAGAAGTTTATAAATTTTTTGATCATTTTTCAAAAGAACGAGTTTTTAGTTTCATTGATTTTTTTCACTTGTTTTTCTATATTCAATTTTGTTTATTTCTGTTTCTTATTAATTCCCCTCTTCTGCTTGCTTTGGGTCCACAACTGCCTTTCCATCAGCTAAGTATTTTGCTAAGTTGCCAGTTCCTTGAGGTAGGAATTTATGTTATTGATGTAAAGTCTTTCCTTTTTTTCTAATGTAAGCATTTAGCAATTGAACACAATTTAAAGATTGAGAATTGTTAAAAGTTTTAGATTGGTTAGCAGTATTTGTCGCTAGTGAGAGTTGGCAAACTATTTCTATAAAGTGACAGAGTACATATTTTAAGCTTTGTGAGACGTACGTTTTCTGTTGAAACTACCCAACCATTCCTGTAGTTAGAACACTGTTATAAACAATACATAAATAAATTGGCATGGCTCTGTTGCAATAGGTGGCTCTGTTTGTATACTTTATGTATACAAACAAGGAGAAGATTGAATTTGGCTGATGGAAAGGCAGTTGTGGACCCGTGATGTAAAGGACGGACAGACTGAGACATTATCATGCACATCTGTCTATCAAACTGGGTCATGTTCATATAGCTTTGGAAGATTTTAAATTGTTGAGTTTAAAAGATAAAATAATTATTTTAAAGACAGGAAATGACACTCATTCAATTACTTTCAGTGCTATAAATCATCTAGAATATAATCCTTTTTCATATGGTTCATTTATCACATGAAAAAAGTCTACAATAAAATCTTAATGAGTACTGGAACCCAGAGAAATTCACAACTATATCGTCAGCTACTAGCAGATGCTCAATTAATATTGACTTAATAAATAAATTAACACAATGCTTTTGTTATTTATATTTCAGGTTATAATTTCATGTTAGGTTGACTTTTGCCTTAAGAGACTATAAATGGGTATGGGGACAATAGATTATTAATTTTATTTTCAAATTACAAAAAGAAATTAACTTCTGAAGTAACTAAATTATTCAACCTTTAAAACGAGGGGTAAAATATAACTTTTATCTGAATGTATATTTTACATTAGTTTACATACATTCCACTTCCAGCTTTTTTGCTTCTAAAATAATAAAGACAATTTTAGGACTAGCTCTGTTTATTTTAAAATGAGTTTCCCAATATAAATTGGCAATTAATCTTCATTTTAGAAGACTACAGATGTTTTATTAGCTTCATTTTACAGATCAGTTATTTGAGAACCATAAATTTTAAATATCTTTTTCTCACTGACAATTAGTGTATACACATAAAGAGAAGAAACCACGTATTCTGGTTGCTATTATATCTCACTTCCACTAGCAGTTAGTGAGTGGAAATCAAGAATGAGACATTTGAGATGCACCTAGAGAAAAGGAAACAGAGATCAGGAGAATAACAGACTGCTGACATCAAAAATTATTTATATTTGTTTTTGGAAATGTCAGTGCAAAAAAAAGGTTAATAGAGTAAACTCTGAAAAGTAACATTCAGATTAAGCAATGAAGTTTTTTTTATTAATGATCCTGCTGAGAGCAGTGTAAACAACATTATTATGACAAAACTTTCATTGTATTGAGGAATTAGGAAGAGATTGAGGCCTGGCAACATCAATATTATGAAAACTGTTTTTATTAAAAGGGGACTGGTCTAGAAATAAAGAAAAATTCTTGTTGTTATAAGTGAGCTTATACAGAAGGGAAGGAGCCAGTGAAGACAGAAACAGGGAAGAAACATGGATGAAAAGGCAACACCTGGGAGTGGAAAATGAAAGCAAATTGAAGTTATAGATAGAGAGATGCTTGTGGTCTTTTGATGGTGTGCTGGAGCTAGTTCACAGTGACTCTGGAAAGCTCAGTCAACATACCTGGAAATTTGCCCGATAGCTGATTATACATTTGTAATTTACAAGTGGCCAGGCCGGGCACAGTGGATCATGCCTGTAATCCCAGCACTTTGGGAGGCCAAGGCAGGCAGATGATGAAGTCAAGAGATCAAGACCATCCTGGCCAACGTAAGGAAAACCTGTCTCTACTGAAAATACAAAAATTAGCTGGGCATGGGGGCACACCAGCTACTCAGGAGGCTGAGGCAGGAGAATCCCTTGAACTTGGAAGATGGAGGTTGCAGTGAGCCAAGATGGTGCCACTGCACTCCAGCCTGAATGACATAGGGAGACTCCATCTGGGAAGGAACGAAGGAAGGGAGGGAGAGAAAAACAAAAGAAAAAGTTGCCAGGGTAGGAATATTTACACCAGAAAATAGCACAAATCAGAATTTGTTTTCCACTTCACTGCTGGAGGGCTTGTTTTAAGAGATTATTGGCACACCACCGATTATAAGATTTATAAAATTAAGCACAAAGATTTAGTATGTATTTAGCAATTATACTTGAGAATAACTTTTGCAATGTTAAATCTATTTTGTTATATACAAGGTTGTAAAGTGTTACTGTTAAAAGTTATACACCAGTAGATTTTTATGTACCAAACATATACTGCCATGAGTCCTAAGGGTGGGAGACTATCCCAATATCAAAGCATACTCACATTGATGCATATGGCTTGAGATAAAAATTCTTATTAAAGCATCACAAAAACAGTAGCGTTCTCTCTGGAAAACTGTTAGATGGTATAAAAATTGATCTGTGATGATTAATTGAAGCCAATACTCCAAGTCAAAAACCTACATAATATGATTTAATACAAGGTGATAAAGGCAAACAAATGCTATATTTATAAATAAAAATTCTCTATGTAATATTTAAAATAGTTATGTGTAATTATACGAATAAACTACTATCAGTAGACATTTTGTTGTTTTACCCCTAAGTTGTCATATATTCAATGGCCAGGTACCTTTTAAAATACCTTTATGTTTGAAAAATAAAGTATCATATTATTTTCAAGTTTCTTTAACACTTAGCAATGCATTCTAGATTTTGCAGGCAGGATCAAGCATAAGTCAAATTACATCTGATATAAGTACCGTATTCAGTATACATCTGAATAAGTGGAAATATAAATCTTTGCCAGTTAAAGCATGAAGTTAGGTTCTCAAACGTCCTGTAAATATTAACATGAAAATAAATTGACAGTAAACATAAGTATTAATACTTATTAATAAGTATTGATATGAAAATAAGTTGATAGTGAACATAAATGTCATTGGAAAATGGTTTTTTTTTTGTAAGAATTTGGCAACTTCATTATTTGATAGACTATTGGAAAGAAGTAAAGAACTACTGGCCTAGTTGACATTTCTGTTTGTGGCTTTAAATCTCAGAAGCCCAGAAACACATACATGAATTCCTTCTACTAATTATGCTAGTGTAAATATATAGGGTTGTGGAAATTGTCTGCAGATAGCATTCACTGGATTTGACTTAATCAGTCACATATTTTTCCACAAATTGTTTCAATCACAAAGCATTTAAAATAAAATTCTATTTTGGGTTAGCTTGATTCAAAATATATTGATAATATCAAATCTATGGGGCAATATAATGAAGTCAGCTGACCGGTGGTTACTGTGTTTTCTAAATGAGTACTATCAGTTTCCTTTCTTCAGTGGAATGACCTGAGTTTGATTTTGACATCATTCTGTATGTTTTTCTCAATATTATAAGCTGCAATTTAAAACAGACTGAGACATAATCTGGCATAAATACCTGTTCCTTCAGCTTCCAGCTCTCTCTTTTTCCCCTATCCTCCAGGCAATGTGCAAATGCTCAGTTGGCAAAGGTTGGCATTTTATTACTAACAATGCTTTACGGTATTTCAACCACTCAAGAGATGATTAAAATTACACTTCAGCTGGAATATTGTTTTTCAGCTAACACTATAAAACAATATGTGACAGGAGGAGCAAATTTAGTAATGGAAAGACATAAGGGTAATTTTTAAATGAGTTTTCCTGTATAGTTAGCAGTTTCCATTGATCCATGGAATTCTTCATCCACCTGCAGTGAGTTTTCTCATGTTCAGGGCCCACAGCAGGATGATTCAGAGCCTATTACAGCCCCCCCTCAACTTTTTTTTCATACTGGTAAATTAACTGAACTCATGAAAACCTACAAAACATTTTTGTTCTCTCTCCTTTAATTCTATAAGTATATTTAAATATCTCCTTGAGAATTTATTCATAACTCTATCTTGGTTACATTAGTTTTTTTTTTATAATTCTAAAAGATAATCCCTACTCAGTCTAAATGAAGAAAAGTAATGTTAGGAAAAATCTCCCTACTTAAAATATTTAAGAACCCCAAACTATTAAGAACCCATAATATTTAAGAAAACAAAAGCTATGGGCTAAATTAGTGTTAACAGTATCAAGCAAGTCAAGCAAAAAACTTTACCCATGGTGATCAAATACTAAGAAGTTCCCACAGTCACCCCCAAACTTCATCCCTGCTGTAGATCTCATTTGTATAGTCTTTGAATTTTCTTCCCACCTGTCACCTTTAACATCTGGTGTCTTGAGCTGTGTGTTCCCAGAAAAGAGAATTTGGATCTCTTATTCTGACCCCAAAGTAAAATAGAATTTCCAGCTCTCTGTAACTTTTATTTCCACCCTTTGATGTTTTAGTTTTTCCACTGTTGAAACTGAAATTTAGAATTTAGATGACATCTTAGCCTTCCTATCTTTAATTTTGATGACTCCAGTACTAAGAGCATAGAGTGAAATGGGCTGCGGGTTCAATATAGATCATCCTCTATCATATCCTTCTTTAATAAAAGTATGTTATTAAAAATATATTTTATTAGAAAATCATTGATTTAAAATATTGGAAGAAAAAGCACAAAAGAAAATTTAAAAGTTCATTTAAAATCACATCCATGTTCTTGAAATATATTTATTTTGTTTCTTAGAAGAATTGCTGGATCAAAGGATATGAATAATTTAAGTCATTAAGTTTATTGCAAACTTGAACTCAAGAAAGTTTATGCAATTTTAGAATTTTGAACTCCCATATAATTTCTGTATGAGAATGTGTCTCTTTATTTTTGTATCATAAATCACACATTGTAATGTTATGTTTGCACATGTATATATCTTATAGAATGTATCTATGGTAGTCTGAATAACACCCTCCCCATCAAACGTTCACATTCCAGTTTCCAGAACTTGTGAATATGTTACCTCACATAGTAAACAAGACTCTGTGGTGATTAAATTGAGAATCTTTTGGTAGAGAGAATGCCATGGATTATTCTGGTAAGTTTAACTTTATCATAAGTGTTCTTATAGAAGGGGGGCTGGAGGATCATAGACACAGAAGGCAATGTGATAATAGAAGCAGAGTTTAGAGGAAAGAAGATACTATGCTACTGGCTTTGAAGATGAAGAAAGGAGATACAAGCTAAGTAATACAGGTTTTCGCATTGTCTTAGGCCACTAGGTTTGCAGTAATTTATTCTAACAGCAACAGAAATCTCATAGTGTATCATGCCCACAAAAGTATACTTATATATACCCACACACACATACACAGTCTGAGGACAAACAATACTATTTACCCGTCACCAGATTGCAGAATAGTACGCCACCAACATTCAATTTGAAATTATTAGTCCCTCTCCACCCAGAAATGAACAATTCTCTGAATTTTATCATTTATTTTTTCTCATTATTTGAATATTTATGCTTGTCTATGTTATAAGCATAGATACTGTTATGTTGTTTAATTTTACCTATTTTGACATTCATGTAAATAGAAACATAGTTTATTATTCTGAATACCCCTGTTTTCCCGTGGAAGCATGTGGTTTCATTTTCAGTACTGGATGGTATTGCATCTGGTATGAATGTGTCATAATTTTATTTGATCATGCTAATGTTTGTGAATATGCAGGATGTTCACATGTTGCTGGATTTGTTTTCAAATGTAAACAACGCTGCTATGACCATTCATTAATGTATCTTTCTGTGCACATGTTTAGGAATTTCTTTAGAATATATTTGAAAGTGGAAATCTTGGGCCAATATATGATAAATTCCTTATAAAAGTAGTCACATTAACACACCAACAGTGGTGTATAGGGGATTGTTAGCTTTTTAAGTTTATGACAATGGAAGGATCATCAAATTTTGGTTTATTGTGGCCATATTTTGCATTTGACAAATTAATAATACAATTTAACATAGTTTCTATTCTTATTGACTATTTAGCTTGCCCCACTCTGAAATAGCTAATCATTTCTTTTGCTCATTTTTACTTATTTTTTTCTAAGAGTTTGATGTTTTTCAAAATTGTTCAATAAATCCAGCAAGCTCTATTCATATATACTTATATATATATAAATATATATTCTTTCAATTTGTATCATTTGCTGAAACAAATTTGTTATTTTAACATTGAAGATTTAAATCTTCATGTTTAATCTTGGAGTAAATTTTTGGAGTGTGATGATCCAACTTGATTTGGTTTTCACATGAAAAATCATGTAGACTGTGAAGCTGTTTCTGCATCATTTATTGAATATTCAGTTTTTTCCCAGTTATGTGTAAACACATCCCACAATTCCAAATATGTTTTGATCATTTTCTTGGCACTTGATTCTACTTCTCTGAGTTCTGTGTTTATCATCGTACCATCAATTTCTTCTCTGTTTTAAATACTAAAGATTTAGATTAGTCTTGATCTCTCTCTCCCTCTCTCTCTTTCTGCATCTTTCCTCCCTTTTTTCCTCCTCCCTTTTTTCTTTTATTCTTTTCTTTAGCAAATAATGATATAAAAATTTCCAAAAATAATACATAAAGTCCTGTGTAGCTTTCACCCAGCTTGCCCTGATGTTGATATCTTATATAACTATAATACAATTTCAAGCTTTCAGCCATTATTTCTTCAAATATAATTTTCAGCTCTTGAACTCTTTCTCCTCTCCTTCTGTGACTCATGAAAATACTCCTCCTGCAACTCATATGATCACTGAGTTGTTTTTGTCCGTTTTTCCTTTTTTGTTCAAATTCAGTAATTTCTGCTGATTTCTCATCAAGTTTACTCTTTCCTCTGTTATTCCTAATCTTTTTTTAAAGACAGGGTCTCCCTCTGAGTTTAAGCATTTCTCCTGACTCGGCCTCCCGAGTAACTGGGATTATAAATGGCTGCCATTGCAGTCCAGTTAATTCTAATTTAATTTTGAGCCAAGTCAGTTGAAGGTTTTTTTTTTTAATTCAGTTATTTTATTTTTTAGTTTTATAGGTTCCCTTTGATTCTTTTTCATTTCTTCGATTTGTCTTAAAATGCTTATCAGATAATTTCATCTAAGTTGTATCAGTATTGGCAGATTTTGAGTGTGTTTTTAATTCAAATTGTTGTCCAGGTTCCTTGTATGATGAATGGGAGATTTTTGATGGTATCTTGAACATTTTTGGTATTAAGCTGTGAAATCAGGATACTATTTATTCTCATTTAGCTGACATCACAATGTTTAGGTGTGATAAAAAGTCTGGTTGGGAATTTATGTTAAGCTCACTTTGGGTCCATGTGCACCACTCAATAAAATTAAAGTACTGACTGGCACAGCATCATTGTCCCTGAGTGGAAGAAGCCAGTGTTTGGCTCCCAACATGTTTTACTACATGACCTAAAAATACACCCAGGTGTTCATTTCAGTTAAAGCTCCAAGACCTCAGTATACTTCATCAATGATTTCTATGAAAACAATCTGGTCACAGTAATACACCCCTGAGAAATAAAAATAATTACCTTCAAATAATATCAAAAGAGATTTAGCCTGAAAATTTGATGACCATGCAGAAACTTCACTTTCTTTTTTACTTTAATTCTCTCTTTTCTGGAAGACAATAATATTATCACTTACAATTTAGGCAGTCGTACTCTCTCAATGTAATAAAAAGATGGAAAGCTAGTTAAATAAATAGCTTTAACTATTGTATCTAAACATTAAAAGCAAAACAAAACCAAAGCAAATGTATATATTACCTATTTTAACTGTCAAGAAATTAATGCTTAGAAAATTAATTTGTCTAAGTCATACAATTACTATGCTTCAAATGTGTTTTAATTTAAGACAATGTAATGATTTTTCAGAACTACTTTACTTATTTTTAAGGAAGTGTTTCTTGGATCTTTCCAAGTAAATAGCAATTGACAAAGCCATTTTGGATTATAACATATTTGACTTTTCAAAAGAAAAATACCTAGATTAAGTATATCTAATGACAGAACTTTGGGTTTGGATTTAATTTATGTTTAAAAATAAAAATTAACAAAATATAATTCTTACTTGGAAGAATGGATATTTACCCAGAAAAGTGAACTTATGTTTTCATTTATCTTCATATAAACATGTCCTAAGAAATTAAACCACTTGCTACACTTTATATGTATTCAACATTAAAAAATCAGAATCAATCATGTTCCAGAAATAGCAATATTATATTCTATTATTAAATTATTGTAAACAGATTCCGGGTTTATAAGTTCTTAATCACCAATGCAGAAGATATTTGAAGAGCTACACTGCTAAATTTACTTCATAATTTTAAGAAACTGTTTTTTGTTGTTGTTGTTGCTTTTCAGATTAAATTTGCTCTTTTTTTTATGTTTTAGCATTGGTAGAGAACAAAATTCGTTGGCAAGACTCAATAATATTTTCGACAGAAATGATCATTTTTGATGTGAAAAAAACAAGAAAAGAAGAAACAGAGCGTTCTAAATACTTAAGAGTATGTTAAGCAAATTAGGGATATTTTGAAAAGTTACGTCCAGGTTATAAAAATAAATCTTGGAAAGGAGTTACCAACATTTGCCACCTAAGTATGTCAGTTTTAATGCATATTTTTAGCAGGATTATATGCCATGAAATTTAAGTAGTTCAAGGTGGTATTTGAGGTGACTTTATAAGTAAACTTTGTATATAGGTCAGCTATTGATCATTGTTATAATTAAATAGACTCATTGTTTAAAAAAATTAAGATGCCAACTACTGAGAACATAAATTTATGTAACTTTTTCTTTCTTTCTTTTTTTTTGAGATGGAGTTTCGCTCTTGTTACCCAGGCTGGGGTGCAATGGCGCAATCTCGGCTCACCGCAACCTCCGCCTCCTGGGTTCAGGCAATTCTCTTCCCTCAGCCTCCTGAGTAGCTGGGATTACAGGCACGCGCCACCATGCCCAGCTAATTTTTTGCATTTTTAGTAGAGACGGGGTTTCACTATGTTGACCAGGATGATCTCGATCTCTTGACCTCGTGGATCCACCCGTCTCGGCCTCCCAAAGTGCTGGGATTACAGGCTTGAGCCACCGCACCCGGCCAAATTTATGTAACTTTCAATTTCCTTTTCCTTAAAAGCAAATGTTCTTCAGCTATTTCATCAGTTGTATCCCTTTGTTCATGTCAAAATTCTCAATAATTTTCAGGATAAAATTCATTATCTTATAACATTTTCTACCTACTATCAACATGAAGGTCACTATTCAATATAGCTGTTTTAATGTTTAGCAGCTGTGTCTAATAATTCTTTGATCTAGAGTTACTTGAATTATTCTATATAGGTTGCTAAAGGCATTTAAATTTAGCAATTTTCTAAAGTCAAATTTACTTCCTTCTCAGCCCTATCGGCTTCCATATGTATTCTAACAACTTGGGGCTTAAACCCATATGCACAAGTTATTTTTCTCATCTTGGAGAATCATCATTTACACAAATTTAGTTTTCTTTTAATTCTATCAATGGAGCTACACATTTTTTGTTATACTACATAGCTATCATAGATATGACATGCGTAGGTTGAAATTAATCATTATTGTCCCTTCATTCCCAACAGAAATGACCTTTTATCATGAAGCATTTTCCCCAGTTACCGAGGTGGTAACTAGAGATTATTTTTCAGGAACTTCTGATTTCCACTTGTTTTATGGACAGAAATATATCGCAGATATTATAGAATACATCTTTACAGACATAGGCTTCTAGGTGCCATTATGTGACACTGCATTATGCCCCACCCTCCCAATGAGAATGACACTGTGTTGCTTCTTTTTAGGTCCAATTCCAGCTAATTGTGGCAAAAGAAGGATACTTTTTTTTTTTTTTTAAATTCATGGTACTAGAGCCATTACAGAATAATGATATAAGCCACATTGCCCAGAAATGTCCTGCAGTATTTAAGATTACTCTCATTTTCCAACAAACTCTTTTCACAGTGAAACAATCGTTCCTTAGTGAGGGCACAAGCCCCCTGGTGGGTATGGTTCTTCATTAGTGTTGGTATTCAGTTTTTCCATTCATTTGATATTTGTCTCTCCAGGCTTCTTTCCAGTGAAGTTTGTTTCCTGGAAGACAGCTCTCTCTAGTGTCCCTTTTGGGGTTAACATATATTGTGCCTTAGGATGGCAAGTTTCTAGGTTGTCCTGATTTATTAACCAGAGATGAACTCCTAGCACATTTACAGTCTGTTTACCACAGTGGAGTTAGTGCTTACCAGGCCACTACCTGTATTGTTGTCATTGCACGTTCATGAAACGTGCAGTTTGGGAAAATGGTCTGAACTTCCAAATACCCGTGTTCCATGAGACCGCCATCTAATACATTAAACCTTTAAATGTAGTTCTATCTGTGTGTAGCATAGCACTTCCCATAGAATAAGTTGGTGTACCTTTGGATGAGTGCTATCTGTAACAGCAGGCATCACATATCAGTGAATCAGAGTGCCTGTTTTGCCTATCATGCTGCTTAGAACACACAGTGGTCCCTTTGAAAATAAGACTGTCATTGGCCCTATATGAGTATAGGAAACTTCTCCCCCTAATCTTTTTTTTTTTTAAAGGCAAAGCAATTAAAAAAATTCAGTTGTAGGCATTAATTATTTAATAGACATAGTCTTAATCTTTAGAGCAACTTGTTTAATCCTCATAAAAATTGTAGGTACTATTTCAATCCCTCTTTAATCAATAAAGAAACAGCCTGGATAACCAGTCCAGCAAACAGCCGATGAGGTTCCCTTTCTCTACATCCTTGTCTACATTTGTTATTTTTGCCTGTCTTTGGGATATAAGACATTTTAACTGGGTTGAGATGACATCACATTGTAGTTTTGATATGTGTTGCTCTGATGATCAGTGATGTTGAGCACCTTTTCATATGCCTGTTTGTCATTTGAATGTCTTTTCAGAAATGTCTTTAGATTGGATTATTAGATTTTTTCCTGTGGAGTTTTTTGAGCTGTTGATATATTTTGTTCATAAGCTTGTTTCTTCACTTTTTGACTGTTTTCTTTGCTGTGCAGAATAAGGTGTTTGACTTGCTGTCATCCCATTTGTCCATTTTTGCTTGTGGTCGCCTGTGCTTGTGAGGATTGCTCAACATTTTCGCTTAGACCAATGCCCTGAAAATTTTCCCCCAAATTTTCAGTTTTATAGTTTGAGGTCTTAAATGCAAGTATTTAGTCCATTTTGATTTGATGTTTGTATGCCACATGATAGAGGGGTCTGGTTTTAAATATATTTTAGATGGGGGTATAACTCCATATATCAGGATTTTGTTTTATTTCTGTGAAGAATGTTGTTGGTATTATGATAGGGATTGCATTGGGTCAGTGGATTGCTTTGGGAAGTATGGATATTTTAACAATATTCTGTGATCCAGGAACATAGAATATTTTTTCATATTTTTTTGTCATCTTTAATTTCTTTTATCAGTGTTTTATAGTTTTCATTATAGAGACCTTTCACTTCCTTGGTTAAATTTATTTTTTGTTATTTAATATTATGTCACTAATGTAAATGGGTTTTTAAATTTCTTTTTCACGTTGTTCACTTTAGACATATAAATATGCTACTGATTTTTGTATTTTGATTTTGTATCCTGCAACTTTACTGAATTTATCATTACAAGTAGTTTTCTTGTGGATTCTTTAGATTTTGCCAAATATAAAATTATATCATCTGTGAACAAGAACAATTTGACTTCTTCCTTTCCAATTTGAATGCCCTTTCTCTTGTCTTATTGCTCTAGCTAGGACTTCCAGTACTATGCTGAATAACAGTGGTGACAGGGGACATCCTTTTTGTGTTCCAGATCTGAGAAAAAAGGCTTTCAGTTTTGCCCCATTCAGTATGTTACTAGCTATGCATCTATTGTATATGGCTTTTACTATGTTGAGATATATTACTTCTATGCCTACTTTTTTTGAGGTTATTAATCATGAAAAGACATTTAATTCTATCAAATATTTTTTCAGCATTCATTGAAATGATCATACGGGTTTTATCCTTTATACTGTAGATATGATGTATCACACCCTCATATTTGCATATGTTGAACCATACTTGCATCCCAGGGATTCATCCCATTTGGTCACAATAAATAATCTTTCTAATGTATTGTTGAATTTGGTTTGCTAGTATTTTGTTGAGAATTTTTGCATCAGTACTCACCAGTGATATTGGCCTGTAGTTTTGTGTTTTAATGTGTCTTTTTCTGGTTTTAGTATCAGGGTAAGACTGACCTCATAGAACGAATTTCCAACTATTCCTACCTCTTATTTTTTTTTTTGAATACTTTGAGTAGGATTGGTGTTAATTCTTTAAATATTTGGTATAATTCAGCAGTAAAGCCATCAGGTCACAAGCTTTTCTTTACTGGGAGACTTTTTACTAAGGTTTCAATTTTATTACTTGTAGTTGGTCTATTCATGTTTGTTTGTTTGTTTGTTTGAGACAGAGTTTCGCTCCTGTTACCCAGGCTGGAGTGCAATGGCGCGATCGCTCATCGCAAACTCCGCTTCCTGGGTTCAGGCAGTTCTCCTGCCTCAGCCTCCTGAGTAGCTGGGATTACAGGCACGCGCCACCATGCCCAGCTAATGTCTTTGTGTTTTTAGTAGAGACGAGGTTTCACAATGTTGACCAGGATGGTCTCGATCTCTTGACCTCATGATCCACCCGCCTTGGCCTCTCAAAGTGCTGGGATTACAGGCTTGAGCCACCGCACCCGGCCGGTCTCTTCATGTTTTAAGCTTTTTTTCTGATAAAATCTTAGTAGGCTGTATGTATGTAGAAATTCATCCATTTATGCTACATTTTCCAATGTTTTGCCATATAGTTGCTCATAGTAGCTGGTGATGACCCCTGGATTTCTGCAGTATCAGTTGTAATGTCTGTTCATTTCTGATTCTATTTATTTAAAACTACTCTCTTCTTTCATTAGTCTGGATAAATGTTTGTCAAATTTGTTTACATTTTTTAAAAACCCACATTTTTATTTCATTCATATTTTGTATTATTTTCATTTCAGTTTCATGTTTTTTTGTTATTTTTATTTCTTCTTCTAATTTGGGGTTTGTTTTGCTCTTGCTTTTCTTGTTCTTTAATATGCATCCTTAGATTGTTCATTTGAAGACTTTTCTCTTTTATACAAGACTTATAAACTTCCCCCTTAGTACTGCTTTTGCTGGATCCTGTAGGCTTTCTAGGTTGTATTTCCATTATCATTGTTTCAAAAAATTTTAAACGTCTTTGTTACATTATTCATTTACCCACTGGTCATCCAGGAGCATATTGTTATATTGCCATGTATATGTATAGTTTCCAAAAAATGCCTTTTGTTATTAATTTCTAGTTTCATTCCATTAAGCTCAGAGAAAATGCTTGATATTATTTCAAATTTTTGAATGTTTTAAGACCTGTTTTGTCTTCTAACATATGGTCTATCCTTGGGAATAATTTATTTTCTGAGGAAAGAATGTGTGCTCTGAAGCCCTTGGATAAAATATTCTGTAAATATCTATTATGTCCTTCTGGTCTATCATGCAGATTAAGTATACTGCTTCTTTGTAGATTGTCTAGACTATCTGTACAACACTGAATGTGGGGGAGTTGAAGTGTCCAGCCATTATGGTATTGGGCCCCCCTCTTTCTTTACATTTAAAAAGATTTACTTTATATATCTGGGTGCTCCAGTGTTTGATGCGTATATATTTAAAATTGTCATATCTTCTTGCTGAATTGATCCCTTTATCATTATATAATGGCTTTCTTTCTCTCTTCTAAGTTTTTGTCTTAAAATCTATTTTGTCTAAGTATAGCGAGTTCTCCTCCCTTTTTATTTCCGTTGTCAGGGGATATCTTTTTACCCCTTTATTTTTCCATCATTTATTTTCAGTCTATTTGTGTCCTGCAATTCGGGGCTCAAGAGCCCACTTAGTGCTCTACCCTGCCGTGGCTGTTCTAGTACCTAAGATGCAGGACAAAGTCCTCTTTACTTTTCCCTGTGATTTTATCAAGCAGAAGTAGTTTTAGGCTAGGTCCTTTTGTTTAAGGTAGCAGGTGCTCTTCTGACCCAGGGTGTGTCTGGAAATATCTGGGAGCCAAGGCATGGAACTGGGGGGCCTTATTACTCTGAGCAGTGTCTCATCCTGCTGTGGCTAAGCTGGTATCCTAAATGCAAGACAAAGTTCTCCCATTATTCCCTTCATTCTCTTAAAATGAAAAGAAGTGGTCTCTTTTGGAGTTGAGAGCTGTGTAGCCTGGGATTAGGAGAGGGCCAATGCCAGCACTTCCTTGGCTGATCCAGCTGGGGTATCAGTAGGTTGAATACCCCTCCAGTCTAATGTCTCTGGACTCACCTAAAAGTTCAGTCTTTAGGGCCTAGACTGCTTTTCAAGTTTACCTAGAGACACAGAGTGCTGTATCCTTCAGTGGCAAAGTTTGCAGGTGCTCAGTTTTGGACTGTTGGGATTGGTGAATCCTCTCTGCCTAGCGCTGGTTTAAATGCTCCTTCCATAGACGGGCATCAACTGAGTTTAGCCTGGTTTTCCTTGCTACTCTAACAGAGCTGCACTGAGTTCAGTGCCTTACAATTGCTGTGTTCTCCCTTCCTCAGTGATCAGAGAGGCTCTCCATCCCAATTTGCAGCTGCTGGGGTTGCGTGGTGCAGAGGGTGGAGAGTGGCAGTGATTCAGGGCTGTTTTCTCCATCTTTTCAGTGCCTTTTTCTAGCCTATTTCACTGATGAAGGTGTTTTTTATGCATAGATAGTTGCTAATTTGGTGTCCTTGGAGAGAGAATACAGTGGAGCTTCCTGTTCCACCATCTTGCTCCACCTCCTTCACCATCTTGGTTTTAGCTGATTTGGGCCAGTTTCTTTACTGCATCCTGTTTTGAGCAGATCCTGTTTTTGACCAGCAGGGTCATGACTGGTACTCAGAATACAAGTCCTGCTGATCTCATACCTCAGTTTCAACCCAAATGCAGTTACAAGCAACTGACTGTTTTGGGCTATTACAAATGTAAGACAGTCTCCTACTTAGGATATGTGCTGAAAATATCAATAGTGATATTAAAATCTGTATTTTATACTGTATAATGTGTTAATATTTAGGAGATAAGCATGAATAGTAAACTTTATTTTCCAAATGGCCTATGATATTACAAAAGCATTTATGATTAAAGATCCATTAGAAGTGCAAAATAGATCAATGGGTTTTAAGGAGAATGAGAAATCAGCTGTGTTTGCAGATTCCACATTGCAATTAATTATTAAGAAGTAACTTTTTGATTATGCCGAGGATCAAAGAAAATCTACAATTATCTGAGATTATTAAAAACTCTCTTTTCCAATAACATTTATTCATAAGACAAAATTTTATACTTATATTTTAACTGAAACAACATAGCACAATAGCCTGAATGCAGAATCTGTTGTAAGAAACAAATTGCCTTTTATGAAACCACACATGAGAGATCACTACAAGTAAAATAAACCAGTGCTACTCCCTCACAGATTTATTGTTCTTGAAAATAGTTCTTAAATTTGTTGTTTATGTAAACTCGTTTTGGGATTACTATGTTTTAATGACATACTAACAAATATTTTTAGGTTTATATGTTTTAATTTTGAATATAGTATATATCAATAAACAGAATCCACATAATCAAAGCTCTTTGGTGTCCCCAGTAACTTTAAAAGAAGAAAGAGATGCTGAAGTCAAAATGTTTAACTCGGGGCCAGGTGCAGTGGCTCACGCCTGTAATCCCAGCACTTTGGGAGGCCGAGGCGGGTGGATCACGAGGTCAAGAGATCGAGACCATCCTGGTCAACATGGTGAAACCCCATCTCTACTAAAAATACAAAAAATTAGCTGGGCACAGTGGCGCGTGCCTGTAATCCCAGCTACTCTGGAGGCTGAGGCAGGAGAATTGCCTGAACCCAGGAGGTGGAGGTTGCAGTGAGCCAAGATCGCACCATTGCACTCCAGCCTGGGTAACAAGAGCAAAACTCCACCTCAAAAAAAAAAAAAAAAAAAAAAAAATGTTTAACTCACTGGCCTCCAGGAACATTCTTTTTTTAAATACTGAACATATTAAACTATTGAAAAGAAAGTTTGTAGGAATCCAAACTTATCTCTCAAGAGATTTGCCTAATCAGAATAATGATCCTTTGGTAGATTTTGGACTTTAGTTTTGCTTAATTCTTAGCATCAGGAAGACAGAGGCAAATTCTAGTGGTTCTCATTTATCATAGACAATTAAAACAAGGTGAAAGCAATGTGTTCATAAAAAATGCAAAGGCAATAAGCCCTAGTCATGTGTAATGTTTGTGATCATACTAATATCAAGTATACATTCAGGTAAAAGCTACTTAACCATCAAATAATCTTTCCAGTCATACCTCCAATATTTAACATAACTCCTTTGCTTTTCTTCTCTCCACCATAGCAACTCCAAATCCGAAAAGGTTAATGTTAAAGCATTTTCAGAACCAATCTTTATTCTCTTTCAAGTAAATTACTGTACTTTGGGCTTCTGTTTTTAGTAGTGACTTAACTGAGACACATCATTTACAAAGAAATAATTAGCCTCCTCATTATTTTGGCTTTTCAAGACCAAAGTTAGTTAAGGCATTTAATTCTGGGGATCACTCCCATCAAAGGACCTATCATTCCTGTGTCAATGGCATAATTCGGTGTTTATCCCTGACATTCATAGACCTAGATTAAAATCTCTCTTAATCCAGCCATGTTCTCACTGTGGAATGCAGTATTCCATTTGTGTCTCGGTAAGGGGTGGGGCAGTTACCCCTCCCAGGGCAGGTTTGACAAGTCTTAAACTTTACTCAGTGCCACAAATCAGGTGTTATACTCTCAGAAGCATCTGCTCACAGAAGGTTGATCCACATGGGGATTGGTTGTCCACACAAATAATTACTGCATTCTGTGATACCTTAAATGCATGTGTTAAGCCCCTGATTCCTAGTTCTAAATAGTCCATTTTAATAATGATTTACCAGGCTTCTGCTGAAATTATTCTATAAAATGCCCACGTTCCTAACCCTCAAATGGTTACTAAATATACTCAGCATTCAATAAGCACTTGCTGTGACAATAGATACATATATAGTCTTTCAGTAACCACTAGTCTTTATTATGTTACTTAAGGGGGAATATGATACCTATTCAGATAGTCTGGGAAAGAAGGTCTTCAGATGTTAGAAAAAAAGCTTATCTTTTCAATTTTTCTCCTGTTACTATTTTCTATCTTAAGGTCTCATTTTCATCAGTACTATAGCAACAGAGAGAAAAGGGAATTTTTCACTTCTTTCCCTTTTGAATTCTATGAGCAAGTAATATACTTAGCCAATTCTCTGAGATTCTAAATCATTTTATTCCATATTCCATTGAGAAGCTATTCATTACAATTAGCATGAACGTTTTGCCACTTCACATGAAGTATGAACAGGCAGCCATCCTGGCATCAACTCCTCAATATATTTTTCCATCCTCCTACTTTATGTCACTAAAAAGTACCTTCATCGTTAATTTTTGTGAACATGATAAATAAGACTTATCACTACATCCATCTAAGCTAACGCAAATGACTAGACTATTATGTCAGACTCACATAAGGCAAGTTGCACCTTTTCAGTAACTCAGGCCACAAACTTTGACATCATCTTTGACCTAACTCTTTATCTCAAACTCTCATCTCTATCTTTCAATTATTTACCATCCAGTCTAAAAAGTCTGACAGCTCTCAGTTTGTAGACTCTTACTATGCCAATCTAAGCCACCAAAATATTTATTGAAATAATACCCTCTATGCCTATTTCTACCTTATCTATTTTCAAAACAGCAACCAATGGTGCATTTTACAGTCAATTCATGTTAATTCTTTGATCATACTTTCCAACTGCCTCAAAGTGAAAGCCACAGTTCCTGCTATAACTCTTTGTTCCCTTCATGACAGCTGGCTTCCACTCTGCTGTAGTCTGGCTGGTGTCAGTATAAACATGAAGAAACCCCCCAAGTAAATGCATGCATGCACACTCAGCCTAGAGCCTTTGTGTGTGCTTAGCCTTCTGGAATGTCTTTCCTCAGTTAGACATATGACCCCTTTCCCCTCCACCTTCATGTCTCTGTTTATTTACTTCTCTATTAGAAACCTCTAGCTGAAGGAGTAGCCACTTTCTCACCACTAATTCCAGCTGCTTTATTGTTCTTCATGACACATGTCACCATCTGACCACTGCAGACTTACAGATTCATTTGCTTCTTGCTCTTGTCTCTCATCCAAGTCCAGAATCTCTGAGATCAAAGACTTTGCTTTGCCTCTAATACTTTATTGCCGATATTAGGCATAGACAGTTTTTCACAAATCAAATATTTTTTGAGTAAATGAATTAATGCTTACATGAGTGCTTGGCTAAAGGAATAAATAATACTTTTTGGAAGTAGCTTCTGATACTAATATCCTCAAACATTTTTCCCACAGAGTTAACTGCAAAACAAATAATGTAAACCTGACAACTTTAAGTATATTTTCTTTCCATTTTCCCAAACACAAACACAGAAAATATTTACTTTTAATAATTTTTTGATATAGTATTTAATGTAATACTTATTTTTAAAAAACTTCTGGGACCTTCAACCTAGAAGGATGTGTGTGTGTGTGTGTGTACATATATATATATAATCTATTTTTTATGATAAGCTTTTATGATAAAAATAGATTTCACTTTTTTTCCCTAAAGTACATAGAGAAAAATATCTACAATGCTTGTAGATAGTAAAAAATTTATTTTTTTTAGAAAAGGAGAAACCATTAAAAATGGATCAACAAATGTACCAATATTAAACTTAAAGTCTTGGGGAAGACCTTCAAAATGGCCAAGTAGAGCCATTTCATTAACATCAGGCTTTTACCTGAATTTATAATTGGTAGGAATATTATTATAAATATTACATATAAATAAGGCATGTTGCCTTTGCATTTTTAGTGAGTACATTGACTTTACCTTCTTTTAACTGGCTATGATAAATCAGAACCATTAGAACCGGGCCAGCTTTTCTGAAGTGGCCTTACCTCCTCCACAAAGAGCCCAAATAGTGAGTAGGTAATCATACATCAGATAGATCATCCAAGAAAGAACACTGGAATTCTACAGAAAAGTGACTGGAAACACCAAAGGCAAGGAAGGCTAGCCAGCCTGCTTGGCTGGGATCATCTGGGAGCCTGGAGTTGAGGTCGCCCATTCTACCATTATCAGCTCAGCTAGCACCTACCTGCACTCACCACTTGTGAGCCTGAAGACTGGGCTGCCCAGCCAATGGTAGACACAGCCAACAGTAGCACACACGTCTCACGACCTACAGAGTTATCTTGCCACTACCACTGCTATTGCCCATGCCACTTCTGCCTGGGTGCAGCAGAACCTGCCCACACATTCAGCCTGACACTGCCACTACCAGCATCTGAGAAAGCCATTTGGAAGCCCAATAATTGGCCTACCTGGACCTGCTAACACTGGTGCCATGGTACACTACCCATGGGTCCAAGGACAGACATGCTCAGCCTCACTACTGCCACCAATAGGGCCTTAAGACTAGCTCACCTGGTGTCTTTGTCCCAGCAAAACATCACCACAGCCTCCACTAATAAGTGCATCATAAGTCATCGAAATCACAGATAAAACTGATGCTCTTTATAAATGAAGAAATAATACACTGATCACATTAATGCATGCACTCAGAATCAAATCCAGTGTCCTACCCAACCAACATCATAGATATAACTTTACAAAAATGTCTTTAGAAAAGCCAATTTAAAACTAGGAAGCAGTAACTATTACACGTGTGCAGATATCAATGTACCAACACAAGCAATATGAAAATGTAAGAAAATATAAGTTATGAAATCCTGGAAAAATATTTTAAAATATAATATTGAAGAAGCTCAAAACAATGCGGGAAAATAAACAACATAATGAAATCAGAAAAGCCATCCAGGATAGAGTAAGAAATTTGACAAAGAAACATTATGCACCAAATTGAAATCTGGAACTGAAGAATTAATTAAATGAAATACAAAATACATAGAAAAGCCTCCAAAATTGACTAAACCCAGCAGAAGAATCTCAGAATGTGAAGACCAGTCCTTTGAAATAACCCAGACAAAAATTTGAAATAAGCAATTTTTAAAAAACTGAACACAGCCTACATAACATAGAATACAATAAAGAAGTACAATATTTGAATTTTTGGTTTCCCAGAAGGCAAAGAGAAAATTGAAGTGATAGAGGTTATTAAGAGAAATAATAGCTAAAAATTTCCTGTGACTAGCATGGAATGCAGTTATTCAAATTCAGGAAAAGACTGAAATGTTGCCACTAAAGAAGACCACCAAACCACAACAATAAACAATAAGAGAAAAAAGAAAAAGGCTATACAAGACAACCAGAAATTAATTAATACAATGATAGCAATAAGCTCCTGCATATCAATAGTAACCTTGAATGTGAGCACATTAAACTTTTGACTTTAATGATATGGACTGGCTAAATGGATTTTAAAAAGACCCAACTATATGTTGCCTAGAAGAAACCTCATCATATTTCTAGACATATATAACCTAAAGGAATAAGATAAAAAAATTCTTTTTAAATGGAAATCAAAATCGAGCATGATAGTCATACTTAGGTTAGATAAAATAGACTTAAAAACCCTAAAAAAAGACAAAAAAATTACATAATGATAAAACATCAATTCAAGATATGACAGAGGCTATAACAATTCTAAACATATTTACCCAACACAAGAACACTCAAATATATAAAGTAAATATTACTAGATTTAAAGGGAGAGATAGTCCCCAATATTTGGGGACTTCAACACCATACTCTCAGCACTAGACAAATCACCTAGACAGATTAGAAACCTTAGCCCCCTAAAACATACAAGAGACAGTAAAAGAAAAATGAGCTTTTTTTTTTTTTTTTTTTTTTTTGCCAATCATTGAGAGCTTGTAAGGTTGCTGAGGTTGGTTGGCCTTGAACTCTTGGCCTCGCCTTCGCAAGCACCACAACATCCGGCCAGAGCCACTTTGGGCCCCCAAAAATGAGCTTTTAAAAGACGAACAAAATGGAAAACCTAGATTGCTTGGCTAGATTAGCCAATAAAATAACTTCTCAATTATTTCAAAAACTGAAGAGGATGGAATTCTCTCTAACTTATTCTACCAGGCCAGCATTACTCTGACACCAAAACCAGACTAAGAGGCAACAATAAAAGAAAAAGCCAATATTCATGATAAACATAGATGCAAAAATCCTCAACAAAACACTGAAAAACTGAATCCAGCAGCACATCAAAACCATAATACATCACGATCAAGTAGAATTTATCCAAGGGATACAAGGATGTTTTAGCATACATAAATCAATACATGTGATACATCACATCAACAGAATCGAGGGTCAAGTCAATTTGATCATCTCAATAGATACAGAAAAGCATTTGATAAGATTTAATATGTATTTATAATAAAAAAAAACCTCAAACTAGGCACAGATGTAACATATTCAGCATAACAAATGCCATATATAAAACCTCACAGTTACTATCATACTAAATGGGGAAAAAGTGAAAGCCAATTTGTCCCGCTTTGCTAACAATATGATCTTATATCTAGAAAAAGCTATAGACTTTCCAACAAACCTTTTAGATTTGGTAAACAAATTCAGTAAAATTGCAGGATACAAAATCAACATAGAAAAATCAGTAGCATTTGTATACACCAATCATTCTTTTTAAGATGTGTCAATAATTTTAATAAACTATTGATTATATTAGAAAGATCAGCCAAAATTTGTGTGTGTGTTTAAAGTAGGTAAAACAAAACTCTCAGAAACAATAACATGAGGCAGTTAAAGTGTGACATTGTCTTGTTCAGGGAGAAAAATAACTACTGAATATATTTAGTTTTCATTAAGAAATGTATATATCTCTAGAAATTAAAAACTGAGTGTAGTAAAAAGCATACTGAATAGAACCACCAATAATTACCTAGTTGAGGAAAAAAGGCAATTGAATTTATAATATCTATTAAAGAATAAAATACCTGAGGATAAATGTAACAAAGGAGATGAAAGACATCCACAAGGAAAGCTATAAAACACTGATGACAAAAATTGAACAGGACACAGACAAATGGAATGCTCATGGATTAGAGAACTTATAATGATCAAATGATCATACATCCCAAAGCAATCTAAAGAGTCAATGCAAAATGCATTAAAATGCCAACATCGGTTTTTTTTGCAGAATTATAAAACATAATCCTAAACTTTAAATGGAACCAAAAAAGAGCCCAAAAAGCCAAAGCAATCCTAAACAAAAGGAGCAAAGCTAGAGACATCACACTACCTGACTTCAAAACATATTACAAGGCTGTGAAAACCAAAACAGTTTGGTATTGGTATAAAAACAGACATAGAACAGTTTAACAGACAGAATAGAGATTCATACAAACCATGAATTTACAGCCAACTGATTTTTGACAGGGGAATAAACAGCATTCAGTAGGGAAAGATACATTCTTCAAAACATGGTTCTGGGTGAACTGGATATTCATATGTAGAAGAAGGAAGCAGCACCTCTATCTCTCACCATATACAAAAATCAACTCGAGATAAATTAATGACTTAAATATAAGACCCCAAACTATAAAAATACTGGAGGAAACCCATGCAAATATTAATACTTCTGGACAGTCATCAAGGAAAATTTTTTATGGTTAGTATTTAAAAAAACATGAAAAACAAAAAAATAGACAAATCTATATTAAGCTAAAAGTTTTGTGTGTAACAAAGGAAAAAATCAATAGAGTTAAGAGAAAACCTGTGGTCCTGGATAAAATATTTGCACACTATTAATCTGATGAGAGACTAATATTCAGAATATAAAAGGAAGTTAAGCAATCTAATAGGAAAAAAAAAATTAAAAAGTGGACAAAAGACATAGACGTTTTTCAAAAAAAGAAATACAACCAACAGGTATATTTAAAAATGAGCAACATCACTAATAACCAGGGAAATGCAAATTAAAACCACAGTGAGGTTTTATCTTACCCCAGTTAGCATGGCTATTACAAAAAGACAAAAAATAACAAAAGCTAGTGAGAATACCAGGAAAAAGGAACTAGTGTGCTCTTGCTGGAAATGTCAATTAGTACAGCCACTATAGAAAACTGTATGAAAATTTTCCAAAACTAAAACTAGAACTACCATACAATTCAGTAATCCCTCTACTGGGCATTCATCCAATGGAAAACACATCAGTATACTAAAGTGATACCTGCAGTCGCATGTTTATTGCAGTGCTATTCACAATAGCCAAGATACGGAGTCAACCTAAGTGTTGATCAATGGATGAATGGATAAAGAAAATGTGGTGTGAATACGAAATAAAATACTGTTTTTCCATAACAACAAATGAACTGATGTTATTCATAGCAAATGGATAGAACTGAAGGTCAATATGTCGGTGAAAGAAGGCCAGCTCAAAAAAGACAAATGTCACACGTTCTCACTCATATTCGGAAACTAAAATTTGTTTATCTTGTGTAGGTAGAAAATACAATGATAGATGTAAAAGGCTGCGAAGAATGAGTGGGTGGGAAGTGGGGATGAATGGAGGTCAGTTGGTACAAACATGCAGTCACGTATGAAATATAAGGTTTGCTAGAAGAGTAGGGTGACTATTGTTAGCAACAATGTATCTTATATTTCAAAATAGGTAGAAGATTTGAAATGTTCACAACACATATAAATAATAAGTAATCAAGGTAATGGAAACCCCAAATACTCTGACTTGATCATTACACATTCTATGCATGTAACAAATACATGTATCCCACAAATATGCAAAATATGTCTCAAGAAATATAAATAAAATGAAAATCTCCTGTATGTCAGTTGCCAACTAATAAGGAAAAGCATTCAAGTCACACTCTGGGAAAAGTTTTTTTAAACTTTATGTAATGCTGCAACAATGCCTATAATAGGGGAGAAATCAAAACAACCTATTTCTCAGTAGAGGAGTGGATAAACTGTGCCTTATACAACACTGCTGTTAAAATGAAATTCAGCAAGATGTAAGAATGTGTATGAATCTCAAAATAACATTATCCAAGAAAAGTTACAAAAGTATATGCATGTATGATACCACTTATGTAATTTAAGATACAGAACAACAGCATAGATTATATAAGTTTGTGTGGCAATCATACATAATTGTTAGAGAAGGAAAAATAGAGAACTCAGAATGGAGCTTTAAATGTATTTCTAATTTATTTTAAAGAACCAACTAGCAGAAACTTTCACAAAATTTAGCTTTCTTGATGAATATATGAGCGTATCTATTATCTTTGTATCTCCTCCTCACCTTTTAAACAATTCCAAACTTAAAAATACAGTTTAAATAACATTTTTCTTTATCCTTTTGAAAATAATACTGCTTCAATAATAAATGTTATAGAATTTCTTCCAAACACACTCTTCAATATAAACGTCAAAAGAAGAAAATTAATATCAATACCTGACTACTGTCTAATACTTAGCCTCCATTAAAATTTTTACACTTTTCAACCTTTTTTTTTTTTTTTAATGATCCAGTCCAGAATCTCATATTGCATTTGGCTATTATCATTTTAATGTTTTTGAATCTGGATTATTTCTTTATCCTTTCTTTTACTTTGTGATTTTGACACTTTTGATGATTACAGGTTAGCTATTTTTATAGAGGATTTGGGGGAGTGTTTGTTTTTAATGTAAATAAAAACAAAATCTCCCAATCCAGAAAATTTCTCCATAAAACTACAAGGGAAAAATAATTTTAGTTTTATTACTAAGTAAGTATAAAACCAGAGTGTGGTTCTCATCACAGGCAATCTGCTAAGAGATTGCAGAAGCAGAAGGAAATCTCACCCTTTTATATAGCAAGCAGAAACAATCTATTACATGTATATTCTCTTACAAACAATAACTAGTCTTCAAGTAAGAGACCTTGACAGCACCATTTGTCACACATAGTTCATCCCAAATACACTTGGTAGTTGGGGGAGCCATCTGTGTTTGTTAATTGGCTTTATCTAAAGAAAAAATGAACTTCTCATATATTTGTGACAGGATGTGGTTTTACAACTTGGATTGAAATACCCACTCACCAAAGTTAGGCTGCTACCCTCCCACAGAAACTGAGAGGTAGGTGCCATCACCATTGTTGATGACTTTTCAAAGATGGTTCCTATGTCCTTGAGAAAAACATTCCTGGGTCTATAAAGCTTGAAAGAGGCTTTTTTAGTTTTTTAAAAGACTTATGTATATTTCAGAGATGGGAAAGACAAGTTTTCTAAAAGTAAATGTTTTTAGAAAAGGAAGTAGTCTCTTCACTTATTTTCAGTAGGGAGCTTTTTCTCTTTTGATTTTTACCTACTTTCATAAATGTTACTCAATTTGGATGTATTTAATATTTCCTTATAACTAGACTCAGATTCTGCACCTTTGGAAGGAATAACACAGAAGTAATTTTGTTTTCTCATTTAATCCTATCAGTTGGTACCTGATTTCATTGTGTCTCACTACTGGTGATGTTAATTTTGATCGTTTGATTGGCGTGGTTTGTGATAAGCTTTTTTATTGTAGAGTTACTTCTGCACTTCCTTTAAATTACTAATAATTTTGTGAAAAAGATACCATAAGAGAAGATTAATTCCTCATCACATTTTCCATATCTATACATACTTATTTTAGTCAGTAGGGGCTTATAGTTTTCTGCTTTTATTCAGTGGGCTATAGTTCATTAATACAACTCCTTATTTTGATTCTCACTTATTTCTGGTTTGACCAGTGGAAGACCCTTCAAATTGGCTTATGCTTCCTTTTAACATAGCCCTATATTGTTGAAAGAATTCCTTATTTCTAGCAAAATAATAATAACAATAATGTTCCAAAGTCATGTTGTACTTCTGTCCCTACCCTGGAATCAGCCATTTCTCCAAGAAGATACGATTCTTTTTAGTGAAGAATTGTTCATAGAAACCAGTATGTGGGTGCTAAACATGCTCAGTGCAATTGTCTGTCACTGTTCTTGACTATTCATTAGACACACCTAGGAAGGTGGTGTGTGTGCAGCTATATATTTCTATATCTATATTGAAATTATGAATTCACACTATTGTCTCCAGTTTACATCTGATAACAGAAGGTACATTCTTGTTTATACCATTTCTGTATTTTGAAACTGTTTTTCTGATAGTGAGAAATCTGTATCACCATATCCTTCATTAACCTAATTATGTAATGGGACCTCTTGTATTCTGTTCCATGGGACCCCCTCATCCAGCTAAGGCTGCTAGTCCCACTCCTGGAGGGTTCTGTATGTTAAACATCCTCTCACCAAACTCAGGTTATTGTTTTCCAAGGGAAGGCAAGCAAAATTCAGATAGAAGAAAGAGTTATTACATTTTAAAAATACTAAAATCCAACCACATAAAAAACACAGCAAAAACTAATTTACTGGGATCATCCCTTTGCCGGGAGGCACCAACTACTTTCAGGTTGGGTAATTCACTAGGAAGACTCATAGGACTCAATATATGTGTAGCATATATGTACTTCATGATTATAATTTATTAGGAAATATTGTCTAATTGTCTAGTTTCCAAGGAAACTAATTAAAATCTCAGCAACAGGATTTTCATTGGGAACTGGTCATATAGACAGCCTCTGTCTGGCAAGTACTAAAATTCTAGACTCCCTGAAGGAAAGTAGATAGTCTCCATAAACCATGTTGTGTAAACAGTTTAGTTCCAGTAAGCCACCCTTCAGTTCTGGGACTTACAAGAACACTCCTAAATGTAAGTTCTGAGATTTTAGCCAAAGGTCAATTTTGCACACAGGTCTTTGAAAAATAGCAATTAGACCTGCATGCTATGTTAACATTTCTTTTTACACAATCATTGACCTTTGTTTTTCTTTAGTTGTAAATTAAACATTAATTGACTTCTGTCATGAATTGTACATTTATTTCCCTCGTGTCGCCTCCATTAGATCAAGATATGGAACATTTCTAACATGCCCAAATGTAATGATTATTGAAACTTCTGTTATTTTAATGAGCTGTAACTGTTTTTTTTAATCTTTATTTAAATGACATTATACAGTATGTATTTGATATGGTTTGGCTGTGTTTCCACCTAAATCTCATCTTGAGCTGTAGTTCTTAGAATCCCCATGTGTCAGGGGAGGGACCACGTAGAGATAATCGAATCATGGTGTTGTTCTTGTGAAAGTGAGTGAGCTTTCAAGAGATCTGATGGTTTAATGAGGGACTTTCCCCCGTTTCGCTCTTCACTTCTTTTTGCTGCTGGCATGTGAAGAAGGACATGTTTACTGCTTTTTCTGACATGATTATAAGTTTACTGAGGCCTCTCCAGCCCTGCAGAAGAGTCAATTGAATTTATTTCCTTTACAGATTATCTAGTCTTGGCATGTCTTTATTAGCAGCATGAGAATGGATGAATACAGTAAAATTGGTACTGGTAGAGTGGGGTGCTGCTATGAGGATACCTGAAAATGTGGAGGTGACTTTGGAACTGAGTAACAGGCAGAGATTGGTAGTTTGAAGGGCTCACAAGAAGATAAAAAAATGTGGGAAAGTTTAGAACTTCCTAGAGACTTGTTGAATGGCTTTGACCAAAATGTTGATAGTGATATGGACAGTAAAGCCCATGTTGGTCTCAGATGGAGATGAGGAACTTGTTAAAAACTGGATCAAAGGTGACTCTTATTTATGCTTTAGCAAAGAGACAGGTAGCATTTTGCTACACATGGCATTGATCCTGCAGGTACACAGAAGTGAAGAACTGAGGTGTGGGAACCTCCACTTGGATTTCAGAAGATGTATGGAAATGCCTGCAAGTCCAGGCTGAAGTTTGCTGCAGGGGCAGGGCCCTCATGTAGAATCACTGCTAGGGCAGCACAGAAAGGAAATCTGCGGTCAGAGCCCCCACACAGAGTCCTCACTGGGGCACTGCCTAGTGGAGTTGTGAGAAGAGGACCAGTTTTCTGCCAGACCCCAGAATGATAGATCCACTGACAGCTTGCATTATGTGCCTGGAAGAGTCACAGACACTCAATGCCAGCCCATAAAAGTAGCTAGGAGGGTGGCTGTACTCTTCAAAGCCACAGGGATTGTGCTGCCCAAGATGTGGGTGCCCACCTCTTGCATCAGTGTGCTGTGAATGTGAGACATGGAGTCAAAGGAGATAATTTTGTAGCTTTAAGGGTTTATGACTGACCTGTTGGATTTCAGATTTGCATGGGGCCTATAGCCCCTTTGTTTTGGGTAATTTCTCCCACTTGGCAGATATATGTTTACCCAATGTCTGTACCTACAGTGTATGTAGGAAGTAACTAATTTGCTTTTGATTTTACAGGTTAATAGGCATAGGGATGTACCTTATCTCAGATGAGACCTTGGGCTTGGACTTTTGAGTTAAAGCTGGAATGAGCTAAGGCTTTGGGAGACTGTTGGAAGGGCATGATTGTGTTCTGAAATGTAAGGATATGAGATGCGGGAGAGGCCAGGGGAGAATGATATGGTTTGGCGGTGTCCCAACCAAATCCCATCTTGAATTGTACTCCCATAATTCTCATGTGTTCTGGGAGGAACCTGGTGGAAGGTAATTGAATCATGGGGGTGGTTTCTCCCATACTATTCTCATGGTAGTGAGTAAGTCTCACAAGATCTGATGGTTTTATCAGGAGTTTCTCCTTTTGCATCTTCCTCATTCTGTCTTTGCCTGCTGCCATCCACGTAAGACAAGACTTGTTCCTTCTTGCCTTCCACCATGATTATGAGACTTTCCTAGCCATGTGGAACAGTAAGTCCAGTTAAACCCCTTCCTTTTTTAAATTGCCTAGTCTTAGGTATGTCTTTATCAGCAGAATGAAAATGGACTAATACGATGACCTTCACTTCTATGACATGATTCCTGTCCCTAAGACTTGGTCTTTCTGGGAAGTCAAGTGAACAGTGTTGTCCACTATAGTGTCTTCAATCTGGCATGGTTTGTACTTCATCTTTCAGCACTGAATGGACTCTGAAATCTTGGCTCAGATATTTGGGTTTTCATTCTGTAACTCCCACCTCATGGAACCTGGCACCAAATCCTATCCCTTTTGGTAGTCTCTATTTTTTCAACCATGCGACGCTGATGGTGTCTGTTGTTTTCTAAGTACCCGGGCAACAGTTTAAAAAATGCCTTTAGGAATAAATCCCAGGTGAAATGGGGCTCACCTCTTGTGTTCTCCTATTTTCAAGGATCACAGCCATGTTAGTTTCATTCCAGTGCTGCCTACACAGCACTGTAGTTTCATAGATCTTTCTCAGCTTTTAGAGTTATTATTGGTGGGGAAGCAGGTTCTATGTTAATTTTTCTATCATAACCAGTTATGGAAAAATAAAAATAATTCCTGTTACTATAATAAACTATTACAGTTTTTAAATTAGAATCAGGATTTGGATGTATGTCAACAATTTTTTGTTGGTGCTAGGAGGGGAGTTTAATGATTTTGTTTTTATATTTCCTACCATCTCACCTTATACATTTTTTACTTGTGACACCGGACAAGAAATTAAATGATGGTGATAATGTCCAAGAAATAGTAGGTTACAGTAATATTTGATATCAGTCAGCAGGCCAACGTTCATCATATATATTAAATTTTGAAATAACAGTAGCAAAGGGACTAAAAATTTTAAATAAATATTTTCAGACCTTGCATTTGTAGAAAACACTTTTCAAATAGAAACTTGCTGTCACAAATGTTAAATTAAAATTTAACATTTAATTTAGAGATATGGAAATATGTAAATCTTAAGTCAAAAATTAGATTATTTTTGTGAAAAATATTCACTTGAACTTTGGAATTAACAGTAGAGATATGCTGATCATTAAAAGTTTTTGGGGCCAGGTGCGGTGGCTCAAGCCTGTAATCCCAGCACTTTCGGAGGCCGAGGCAGGTGGATCACGAGGTCAAGAGATCGAGACCATCCAGGTCAACATGGTGAAACCCCGTCTCTACTAAAACTACAAAAAATTAGCTGGGTATAGTGGCACATGCCTGTAATCCCAGCTACTCAGGAGGCTGAGGCAGGAGAATTGCCTGAACCCAGGAGGTGAAGGTTGCGGTGAGCCAAGATTGTGCCATTTCACTCCAGCCTGAGTAACAGGAGCGAAACTCTGTCTCAAAAAAAAAAAAAAGTTTTTATTGGGATCCTTTAACATTAGGATAATAAAAGTCATAGAAATACTCTTGGTGATATAAAGGGGACAGGGAAGTCACCTACTGATAACATTTTATTAAGTGATTCTGAGCATTCAGGTTTTAGATTTGTACTTTGCAGTCACTTGAGGAAGCCTCTTCAGTTTTGATAATGCTTCATGCTTTTCAAGATGCTGACTTGAATCTGATTTCCCCATATGGCGCACTCAATACTGCTTATTTTAACTTCCGGTGTCACTCAAACTGAATCTGCCCTTCCTGTACTCAACAGTTGCTCAAGACTTTAGCAGATACCTATCATTGTCACTCCACTTCCTTTCTGCCAGATAAGCAGGCCCATATCATTAAATAAGTCATAATTTGCTGGTTTAGATTCTGCTATCTTCCTGGCCTGTCCTTTTTGAATATGCCACCTGGTTTTAGTATTTCTCTTAAATTTTGTACACAGGTACAGTCTGCGTAGCACAGAGAACTTTAGGACATTGGCTTAGATCTTTGTGAAGACAATTTCTATTAATGAAACTGGTGTGCTACATTTTAGAGTAGTTTTCAGTATTGTTTACTCACAGTGTACTTACATTTAACTAGACAATTCAATAGTTTTACATCTATTGCTCCTATATTATAGGGCACAAGGGCCTTTTACAAATTTTTGTATGTTTTATCTGGTTATTTTTGGTTTATTCCAGCTCCTGACTGGATTTTAAATCTTAATTTTATTATTAATATATTCATCATCTCCTCTTTAATTCTGTCAACTTCCTCTTGACTGGCAAGGTTTTGACAGCAATGCTTATCTGAAAATCACCAGTAAGCTATTGCAAAACGTGTTCATAAAAAAGAACCCATGGCAATCCACCAGCCTTGTTGATAAGTATTTTAATGATTTTAATTAAAATAATAACATGATTAGAGCTACTATTGATTCAGCTCCCACTCTGTCAGGCATTTTGCTTGCCTACATTTTTAAATTCATGTTCAATAAAAATTATCATTAAATTGCTTTTATGTGCAATATTGTAGCAACGTCACAAAATATGTATTGCTGTATTTTGTCCATGATTTACTTGTAAGGTAAAGTTTCTCATCTATCAAGTGTAGGAACCAGAATTTGGACTCTGTTAATATTCTCTAAAATTCAAGCTCACATTATTATTTTGAACTGCCTCCCACAAATCATAGCCTTTTGATTCTGATTCCTACCATGCAGTCTAATAGGTTTCTGATCCTCAATTGGCAATGGAAGTTCTATGGAACATATTGAGAAAGGCACTGATATGTGCAGTATTACTTCATAGACTCCTAAGTCATATTTTCTTAATGTGTTTTCCATGGAACACTAGTCTCCATAATAATTTATTGAAAATGGATTTATTTTTTTAAAATTCAAATGCTAAATGAATAGGCAGTCAACAAAATATATCCCGTCCCTATGGGTGCTAAAACAATTGGGCAGGTGACGTGTGTGAAATAGAGAGCAGATACCTGACTTGTAATTGGTAAATCTTGAGTGGAAAACACATCTTGGATCCAAAGGCAAAATTATTCCTTCCACACTTTAATTTCCAGCAGCTGGACAAATTGTAGGCCTCTTCCCTTACTAGAGCAGAATGCAGTGTGGAAAGCTCATTGAGTTTCTGAGTGTGAATGCCAAGAAAGAGCTTGGCTGTGTTCATTCAGTATTTTCTCCCTATAGCACCAATTAAAGAAATTATTTATTTATTTGTTTGTTTGTTTGTTTGTTTGTTTGTTTGGCAAAGGACAGGAATGAGTAAGAGTAGGAAGGGCCTGAAAGTATTAACTCTTTTGTCTTTAAATCTTATTCTCTCTCTAGAGAAATTGGGGAGTGGCATAAATGACATCCTTTCCTAAAAAGTCACTGATGTTTGCTTTTCTAGTTAAAAAGAAGAATTTAGTACTTCTGTTTTTAAATTTTAAACCTAAAGGCTAATTGAATGAAAAGGTTGAAATAATGTGCAGGTAGACTGAACTGTGGATGATTTCATGTAGTCCATCTTCCTAATTAGATATATGGAAATGCTGGAGGATGGAAAACACTCCACTGTGGCTTTGTCGTGTCTGTGGGTTTCTCATCCACCATCGTTCCTCTCTGTCCTTCTTCCACATAACCTTATTTCCCAACTCTGCCTCTCAACTCCTTTTACTACAATTCCCAACCAGCAATACTAATACTTAAGAGTGATTACTAGTTCTAATCACTTATTCCCACAGCTAGCTGAGTTACATCTGAACTTTCTTGCTAAATCTCCATAAGACACTGGCCCCTTTCTCTCTCAAGTGAGAATCCTTCTTCAGCAGCTTTCAGTTCGTGGTGGTACTCTAGTTGATTTTCTTCCACAGATGCTGGAATCCATCCTAAAATAATCCTGCCACACCATTTTGTAGCTGTGATAATCTATACATGTTAATACAAATGATTATGCACTTATAT
The DNA here is from genome assembly GCA_031835075.1 of Saguinus oedipus. Classification (NCBI taxonomy): domain Eukaryota; kingdom Metazoa; phylum Chordata; class Mammalia; order Primates; family Cebidae; genus Saguinus; species Saguinus oedipus. The sequence continues at coordinate 20,001,898 of CM063190.1, forward strand.
ACATGATGAATACGCAAGCATATACGTGATGGATACACAGGTATATACGTGGTAGATACGCGGGTATATACGTGGTGGATGCACGGGCATATACAGGGTGGATACGCACGTATAAACGTGATGGATATGCAGGTATAAACATGATGGATACACAGGTATATACTTGATGGATACGCACATATATACATGTGTTAAGTACTGCACCAGCTGTTTCTTCTGCAGCTCATTGCCCGACTGACTTCTACTTAGGCTTTGTGTGTCAGTGTAAGTATCATGTCTTTGCTGGACAATTTTCCTTCCACGGCCTCATACCTCTTGGTATAGAAACAGGGACTAATTCCATTGAAATATGAACTTGCTTTCTTTGTATGTATTAACCAACAATCAAAAAACAACTATGCCAGGCATAGTATTAGACTTTGGAGCCACAGTGTTGTTTAAAAGAGATTCCTGTGTTGAGTTTATATTGTATTAGCAAATTCACCATTTTCGGAAGCTAATATGTCAATTCATTTAACCCTAGGTTACCATGTGCCAGACAATATTTTTTAAAAAAACTAGCTAATAACCCTTTGAGGTAGTACTATTGTATATACCTAAGGGTAGGTGTATCCCTATTTTACAGATCAGGAATCTGAGGTGAGATACACAGAGGCCAAATATTTCCTCTCTACCAGTAAGTGGTGGAGCCAAGATACAACAGAGGACTTCTGGCCTGAATCTGAACTTCAGAACACTATATTCTGTAGCCTGCTATGATCTAGAAAAAAAAGATTCTTCATTTTTAATTACATGAGATCTAGGGCTTTTTCTACAAATACTATTTTGATAAATTTGGGATTGTATGTATCAGTAAAAAGAAATAGACTTGGCCGGGTGCGGTGGCTCACGCCTATAATCCCAGCACATTGGGAGGCCGAGGCAGGTGGATCACGAGGTCAAGAGATCGAGACTATCCAGGTCAACAAGATGAAACCCCGTCTCTGCTAAAAATACAAAAATTAGCTGGGCATGATGGTGCACACCTGTAGTCCCAGCTACTCGGGAGGCTGAGGCAGGAGAATTGCTTGAACCCAGAAGGCGGAGGTTGCAGTGAGCCGAGATCGTGCCATTGCACTCCAGTCTGGGTAACAACAGTGAAACTCCATCTCAAAAAAAAAAAAAAAAAAAAAAAAGAAAAGAAAAGAAATAGACTTGCAAATTGAACAGACCAGTAGATCTTAATCTGACGACTGTTAAAACTATCCCTACAAGGCCAGGCGCAGTGGCTCACGCCTGTAATCCCAGCACTTTGGGAGGCCAAGGCGGGTGGATCACGAGGTCAAGGGATCAAGACCATCCTGGTCAACTTGGTGAAACCCCGTCTCTACTAAAAATACAAAAACAAAATTAGCTGGGCATGGTGGCGCATGCCTGTAATCCCAGCTACTCTGGAGGCTGAGGCAGGAGAATTGCCTGAACACAGGAGGCGGAGGTTGCCATGAGCGGAGATTGTGCCATTGCACTCCAGCCTGGGTAACAAGAGCAAAACTCCGTCTCAAAAAAAGAAAAAAAACTATCCCTACAAAATGCTGCTATCAAATATATGAGAATTTTGTTTTTAAAACACAGACGTGAAAGATTGTTCTTGTTTTTATTTAGGAGTGAACATTTAAAAATTCAATTTAACCAGAAAATATTTATAGGGTAGTAAGTCAGCTTTACATTATAAAGAAAAAAAATCAAATGGCTTGCTAATAAACCAAATGAAAATAATAAAACTATATCTGAAGGGAGAGTAAAAAATCAGTCTCTATGTAAGAACGTCCATATATGCTAATTATGCTGCGAAGTCTGTTTGGTATGCTAGCATATGTTTACAAACCTGGATTTCCAAGATGAGAACCAAATAAAGCTGTGATTGACTTTGAGCATAACAGTCACAACATGGTCCAATTTTCCTCTGTAAATACAACTCAAACTACGTGATGGAGGTAACATAAATGAATTTAAATAACATTTCTTTACAATATGTGATGTGATATACTGTAATGCAATTTCTGAAGAGGGAAATATTTATCACTTAAAGTTGTCAGTTCTTCCTTATTTTAAGCCCAAACCAAAAGTGAGTAGAACACATCCTGCATTTTGGAAAAGCTGAATTAACACACAGAAAAAAATAGCATTTGTTTTCCTAGCACTGCTTATTTCTCCTTTTGCATATTTATTTACTAAGTTATTTATTTATGATATATCTGAATGTGTTTGGTCTGTGGCTCTGTAAAGAGAGGTATTCTAAATTATTTGTCACTCATTCTTTCAGAGCTTGTTTAGACAAATAAATACAAATTAGGTAAATGTTAAAGTCAATTTATAATCTCCCTTTCTATATCTGCCTTCTCTAATAAACCTTTTTTTAAATCCAGGCATTCATACATTTAGGAGACTAAAGAAAAGTAGGTTCATTAATTCATGCAGATTTGAGAAGTAATTATGCCAGAAATATCCGCCATTTTAATTGCAGCCTATTTCTTCCAAAGGACATTAGAGTTTTCAAATGACAGTTGAATACTTTAATGTAAAGCGAAGAGCCAGGGCTAATCAAACATGAATGTACAAAAATATCATCTAGGAAACTGTTTTAAAATGTAGACAGAGCACCATCACTACATAATTTGACTCAATAGGTCCAGTATATGGCTTAAGGAAATATATTTTAATATACCCCCAGATTATTCTAATGCAGATGACCCAATAGCTACAGTGTAAAAAAAGCTGCAATTAAAATGGCGGATATTTCTGGCACTGTGCAGAGGGAGTAGTCTACAGACATTTTTGACATTTTTAAATGAAGCACCTTCTTTATCAAACTGATATAATAACTTTTAACATTGCTACTTAAAAGATAAAGATTTTATATTCATATCCTATTTACTATATAATTGTGTAAGAGCAGCGGTATTCAATTGGACACATTTCTCTATGATATTGGCCTCAAATTTCAAATGTTGGATGCAAAATAGATGGCAAAATGAAGTAGATTTAAAAACATACATCATTCATCATTGTGCACTCATGCACTTTACAAAAAATATTTTTGATATTGCTAAATGTTTAATTCTATAAATTGCTTTAAAATGAAACCACTGAAATTTATTTTCTATGATAGTTTTCTACAACAATTAAGGGTAAAGGCAAATATTATAAAATACTCCCAAGTAGATATCAAAATATTTAGTAACAACCAATTTGCTCATGTAGTTCATTTTCTCAAACGATAGCTGCCCTGCATAGTCGAGGTACACCTTCTCAAAGTGTTGCCATGATAGGAGCACTGCCCTTGTCAGCGTCCCAATCTTCTCCTTGTTGTTGCATCACTTTTAAGGTGAATATTGTATGCCCCTACTTTGCACATAAATGAAAACGCAATGTTCAGAGCTCTGCTTGGAGGTCAGTAGAAAATAATAGACTATCTGCTCTGCTTTTCAGATAGAGCACTATCTTTGACATATTGTGAAAAGCTTAATGTCTCATGTTTTATTTTTAAAAAATAAGATTTGTGTTTATATTTTTAAAAAGCAAACATACCAAATGTTTTGCTTAGGTTTTTTATAACACATTGTAATTCACATAAAAATTTAAAAATTTTAAAATACTCGAAAGAATATAGCTTTAGCTTAGTTTTATCACTCATCTTTTTTCCATTTAAGTACTTGGTTCTCTTGGATGTAACTATCACAGAAGGTAAGCTAGCTCTGCCTAATTGGATGTTTTTCTTACTAAATGCTCCTTTTAAGTTAAGTTACATTTGTAAGATGGTGCATCAAGAGTATTCCAAAAATAATTTCTGTTATAGTAATGAGTTATATAATTGGAACAATGACAGTTTCACTGAGTTTGATATCTTTTGAATGCAGTATCTGAAGCAAAGTTTCTATGCCTTAAGAACATGATGCATACCTTAAGTAAAATAAATGGTTTTTTTTTTTTTTAGTTGAATTGAATTAAACCTATGAAATAAGCTTCTTAAATCTGTCACAAAGTTGAGATCAGGGTTCTACTCAAAAAGACTCTTATGCCATATTTTGACAAATTTTAACATAGCATATGTCTCCATAAAAGTATTTAATATGTATTAAACTTTAAATTTTAATAATTTTGAACTTAAGCCAGTTAGTAGCATGTTGAATTTTGAGAATGTAGAAATTGAAGCATAATTCTAGCAGCTTATGTGAGGTAATATTCCCTATTTATGTTTAAATCTACTAAAAACTCCAATATTCATACTCTTGGAATATTGAAAACACAAGTTTAAGTTGAATCTACCAGTATTTTAAGACTTATATTACTAGTGTGGATTAAAGAACAAATGAATTGCTCATCAAGTTTTAAATTTATATTTTAATATTTAAGAAATAGTATTTAATCTAAAAAAAAGATACACCTAGTTAGTGTCTATACATGATTTATGCTTAAAGTAGGATAACAAATTGGATATGTGAGAAAACTGTGGTACCTGAAACTCAATTGAACTCTGTCAGTCATCCATTTCTTTACCGTTTCTCATGTCTTCCTCCAAAATTTTGAGCACAAAGAACAGATTTTCCTGAACAGGGAAGAGCAATATTTAGTCAAGTGTATGTGATTAAAATAATTAACAGTAAATATAAAAACACTTTAATCACTTCTCATTTTTAAGAGAAATATCTAACATGATCTTTAAAAATGTAACATGGATTCATTAAAGACAAATGTTTGCATTCAATGTTTTCTGCAGTAAATTTTCGTACAGATAGAATGAAAAATAAAACTTCAAATACTATTTACAATATAAGTGACACTACATGGCAAACTTGTGGGTTGAATAAAATGGCCTCGTGCACATAGCCAATGCAATATCTGCCCTGGAAGGAAAGTGGAAGTGCTTATAGAAAGGATAAAAACACAATACGTATTCATCTTGCCAGGATGACCTAGAATATTATAAAATTTCTTGTTAGATTATTCATGAAATATGAATATCTATGCAATTTGGATGAAAGTTCAATCTTGGAAGATATCAACAAAATAGCTGATTTTATTAAAGGGACAGAAAGGATAAGGTGTGGAAAATAAAATGTTAGAACCATAATAATTATTTGGTATTTCAGGATTATAAAAATCTTATCAGAGTATCATGTTTTCTGATAGGTTTCTTTTCCTATCCTGGATTTTAATTTGAGAGGTAATTAAAAAAGAAAAATGCAAATAGTCACTTTCAGCTGTACTCCTAATTTAATTATCTGCTGGCTCAAATTCATATTGAAGTCAAAGAAATGAAAATGAAAAATTCCCTTTCTTGAGGTTAAAGTTTTCAACATGAAAGGAAATGCAGAATTGGAAAATCTTATATCTAGAAACAATTAATTGTATCTTTGAATCAAGTTAATAAAGTATGTAGCAAGTGGACAACAGTTATTAAGAAACAAGTGACTCTCGAAGTGAATTTTCAAAACATATTAATCCTGAAAAATAAACATGTAAGCAATTCAGAGCATTGTAATAATACTTCTATGTAAGGGATTTATAGATACATTCTGTTAAACAGGAAGAAAACAGAGAAAGCCCAGATGGAGGTGGATCATAGTAACATATGATATATGCCCTGTTCTGGTCACTGTTCTGAGTGTGTTACATTGTAAAATTGAAACTGAAATATGAGTAACCAGAATTATTATTAATTCTGTAATAATGATAATGCAATGAAGGCACAGCCAGGCTAGGTACCTTGCCAGATTTCACAGCTGTTAAGTGGCTGAGCCATGACATAAGCCCAAGGAGTCTGGCTCCAGAGTCTGGGCTGTTAATCACTATGATACACTATTTATAATGACAAGAAAGAAATTGAACAATGTCATCAGTAATAGTAACCCTTATAATTGTGAATCAGATGTGTAAACTGAGGTACATCAGCTTAGTTGAATATTGCAAGTGGCTCATAGACACAGTCTCAGACTGCTGCCCACTGTTTCTCTTGAACTAGGCCAAACAAAAGTTGAGTTTCTAGCTTAAGATAAAGTTGCATCTGTGAGTGTTGCATAACTTTTATTTTTAATCATAGTTTTGATTCATTCTGCTTCAGACGCAGTCAAGCAGAAGTAAAAATGGTAGAAAAGAGAGAAGGAATAAGAAAAATAAATGTCATTCTAAATGCCTGCTGTGTGCCAAACTGGTTTTTGGAGATAGTGATTTAGTCTCTTTGTTATTAAAATTTGACTAGAAAGGTATAACTTACGCTAAAAATTAACTGGGGGACCCTGCTTCGTTATTGACGAAGAGCACAAGGTGAATAGAAATGGAAAGGGCTACGGAGTGGGGGCAGGAAAGAAGAATTGATGGTCACTGTGGTGTGATTCATTTAGTAAACATTTAGTGAGGACCCTATATGCTAAGCCCTTTACCTCATGCTATTCATAGCATAATGATGATGTCACAAATCCCAGTACTGAAAACCTGAATTTAAAATAGACAAGCCCAGTGGATGGCAGATATAGGACATGGTTCTCTTGGACCATAAATGGAACTTATTAGTGAAAGCAGGAAAGGTGTGTGAAGGCAATGGAAAGGGAGAGGGACAGAGAGGGGAAGGACAGAGAAATACATATTGGTGTGCTGTCAACACGTAACGGTGGCTTTCCTGGAATGTGGCTTGGGTGGCTGGGTGGTTACACCTGCCATATACCGAGATGAGGGACAGTGGAATGAGATGGCGTTTTTGTTAGTTTATTTTTGATTATTTTGAACATGTTAAATTTTGGGTGAATGCATTGATTTATCTCTGGGGAGTCAGGCAGATGAATATAAAAGTCTCAAAATATAGATGTGCATGTTGTAAGCTTATGGGTGAAAAATTGAAGTATGTGTATAGGTGGGATTACTAAAACGTGGTCATGGAGGCCAACAGGAGCTATTGAGAAACCTACTGTTTAATAACTTGGCGATAAACCATCAAGTGATACTGAAAAGTTATAACCAAAAATGTAGAAAGAAAAAACCACATGAAAATCATTTAGCAGAAGCTGATAAGGGAAGTTACACTAAATATTATTACAATCCATACAACAGTACATAATTGCAAGGGTTAAGAAAAGTGTCAATGGAGCATGTCTACTGAATATGATATCAGGGAAGATTAATAATCATAGTAATAGTTGTTTGAGATGACTGATGGTGAAGCCAGTCTAATTTGAGAATGCTAAAGTCTTTGAGGTGAAAACATGAAGGTATTGCTCATGAGTTTGCTTATAAAGAGGAAAAAATAAGATAATGGGCAAACAGTGACATTAGGTTGAAAGGGGGTGTCCCATAAAATGGGGAAAACTCCACTCCATTGTAAATCCAGTGGATTTATTTTTGACACTCTGGTAGGCCGAAAATATTTTTAAAACATGCCCACTTAAAAATATAAAAACAAATGCGTATTTTCCATATAAAAATGATGCTCTCTATATAAGTTTTATAACATAAATATACTATGCATATTTTATAATACATATTTAATATATACATTTTGTAACATAGAAACATGTGCATGGGTGTGTATGCACACTGTTACCTTACAGAAAAAAGGGGGAACCCTCAGGAGAAAAGGCAGAGCAGCACTAACAGGAATAAACTTAAGGAATTACAATGAAGTGGAACAATAGAAAATATACCCTGCTCAGAGCAGTGCAAAGTTTTACAACTATTTTGCAAAAAGTCAGGATTATTTAGTAAAGTGGATGAGTCACAGACCCTAGGATCTAGAATGTCCACCTATAATAATAGATGCTAGGAGACATGTATCAGATATCTCTTAACACTACCAAGTCCTTTGAGTTTTAAGCTGTTGCTTGTAGTATTCTGGTGGATAACTTTGCTTATTAAGTTATTTAAGTTTATGGCTAAGCATAGTGAGGTATCTAATCCCAGTTTGGGCCTTAGCTATTGTGTTATGAGAACATTAAAGTCACTTTCACAGTTTATTTTAATTTAGCTGCAGGTCTTTACAACGTGAAGTTAAGTTTAAGATAAGAATCTTAAAAATGCTTTACATGGAGTTTTATTAATTTGGTTTAATCTTAGGACTACAGTGGCTGGCATGAGATTTACCAACCTTAGGTAATTTTCCAACCTGGCAGCATTGTTTGTGATAGCAACAAAATAAAACAAACAAGAAAACTCTGGGATCAACTTTTATAGATAAATAAATATATATACACAGGTATTTTATATATGCATATGTAATATGAATATACATACAATGCAGTATTAATAGTATGTAGCAATAGGAAATGAATTAACTGCAGTTATTTAAATGAACAATGTTGACTAATATTTAAAGCATATTACAGAAGCTTATAGAAATGATAGACATGCAAAACTGAGCAATTTATATTTATATAATATATGAATCTAAAAAACATAAATATATATTTATGTATATAATATATTTCTGTTTAAGTGTAAAGAAATGCAAATAATTTAAAAATAGTATAGCTGCCGCCTTTAAAGAGTAGTAGGTAGAGAGTAATTTGGTCAAGAAAAGACCCTCAGGGCTTCAAAGATATTAATAATATTCTATTTCTTACAGCATTAAAGACATCTGTGGGTGTTCGACTTTTTACTATTGCTCTTTGTCTCACATATATGGAAGCGTTTGTGTGTGTGTATATTTGCGTTTGTATTTATTTCTCTCACATACCATCTTCTGGGAAAAATTGAAGGTTCTTTTTATGAAAGTGTTTGAAACATGCCAATCGATTAAATATTCCATAGAGATAATATTGGAGAAATTCCTAAATGGAACAAAAAATGTTTTATGAACCCCATTGTGACTTTGATTTCTATGGGATTATGTACATATAGAAAGGATCATAATTGTAGCTAAAATAAATTGAAGTTTTCTTTTGGGGGGAAAACATTTAAATGACTAAATCTTTTGCTTGGTATATTTCATTTGCCAAAAATGACAAACATTTTGAACAGAAATTAAACATGCACACATACCACTCACATACACATATACATATACATACACACAACTACAGGAAGATGTTAGACTGAAATATCTTTTACTGTGAACAAACCATCTTTCAGTTTCTGTTTTGCTGTTTAAAACATAGCAATATCTTGAGAATCAAAGATCCTTTTACTCCTCCCTTTGGATAAAAGCCAAGCTTATGCTTTTGTTTATAAGTAGAGAGCAGTAAATAACTTTTTTAAATGAAATACTTTAAAAGAAATAAAGTCATTATCATCCTGCTGAATAAGAAAGCAATTCATATTATCCTAGACCACAAAGGTTTTTAGAAACAATGAATAACAAGCCTAATTGTTGCTTAAGTCATTAGAAAACACGATAAAATGTTTAGTCAGGCTTACTTAACAAGAAAATACAATAGAGGATAGATTTATATATAATAAGGAATTCCAGTTTATATGCAGTATGCCTCTCACTTCCAAATCTCTTATACCCTTTATGTTCTTTAATGGTGATCCTGATAGTTGATGTTTCCTAATTCTAAACTCTAAGCCAGTTTTCCTACCACCATTGTACATTTACAAAGATGATAGATAGAACATGGAACATAGTAAACAAATTGCTACTTTCAAGAAGTGGTTGAGAAAACTCAAACATTTTTCTGCCTTGGTAAGCTGGGTAAAATAACAGGACTGTAATTATTACTTATAATTGTTGTTTTTGCCAATATTTATTGAACATTTTCCATGTGATTGAATTGCACTAAATGACTTACATGGACTAATTCACTTAATCCCTTTTCAACAAATAACAAGCATTATCATCCTTATTTCATAATTAAGGGAACAGGCTAAGAAGGCTTAAATAACTTGGCAAGTGAGCATAGTAACCATGTTACAAGCTGAGCCACGAATACAGTTCTCTAAACTCAGCACACGCTTAATCTCTATACTGTCCTTTGTTATCAGTAAGATCTCTCCTTCGAAGAGATGCCTTCTATGACCATTCAATCTGAACGAAGCTACTGTGAGTTGAGTCACTATCAACAATATAATGTAACATTGTTGTGTATTCTGCACAGCATTAACCATTACCTATACTTGAATCGCACACTTGTTTAACTGTTTATAATTAATCTCTCTTCTTCTGGCAGCATGACCTTGTCTATCAGGTTTAATACTATATTTTCAAGATAATAGTTCTTGTACATAGTAAGTACTCTGCAAGTAATTGTGGAGCAAATGAATTAACCGTGTCGTTTCTAGTCACCCTATATAACATGTTTTAGCTCCATATCCCACATGTCCAACTACCTATGTGTATTTTCAACTAATAATTTCAGATATAGTTAATGTAATATATCTAAGTGCAAATTCATTTTTATCATCTCACTAAATTGAAAAAACCTTTACTTCTTTAGTCTTAACCCTAAGAGTCATTTTTTGTCTTTCTTGCTGTTATTCTTTTAAATCCCAAAATACTAATTTATGTAGGTTCAGTCTTCTAAATAGCTCAAGATTCTTTTTAATTCTTTCACTCATTGCACTATATATAGCTAAGGCTGCCATTGTCTCTGGCTTGAATCTGTTCCACAGCTTTCTGATGTATTTGCCTTTTGGTGTAATCTTCCTATCATCTGTTTTCCATACTAGAACTCAAAAGGTGCATATTTAGCACAAGAGCCACGGAATTTCTGTATTTACAACAGTTTGTTGTGCTTGTCCTGTCTTTGGATTAAAATCCAAATTATTGTAACATGATTCAGTATGTTTTTCAATATTGAAATTGTATTTTCCCTCCTCACTAGCCATCTTTCAGAATTCTCCATCTTACGCACACTAGGCCATGTATGGTAGGACCTTAGAGTGCAGATTTCTGATTCAAATTCCCCAGTTCTAAATAAAGACTCCATCCACTTCTTAGCTCTGTGACATGGACAGACTACATAATCTGTTTTGCTCTGGATAACCTGACTGCAAGTGGGAGAGTGTGTGTATGTGATGTTGATAATAAGTGCACCTACCAGGTAAAGTCGATGTTTTAAATGAGTAAATAATGCAAAACACTGAAAGAAGTGATTTACTTTTTAAAATAGCATCTCATATTTATATATAGTCCTAGATTCCTATTTTTAAGTTCCATAAATATGCTGTGTTTTCATATATCCCTGCAATTTTGCAATGACAACCATTCAGCTTTTGAAGTCTGCATATATACTCCACTTAACCAGGTTATTCCATGTTTCTTTCAGGTTTCAGTATAGACGTTACCAATCCTAGTGAGCCTTTGCTTACCTCTCGAGACCATTGAATGGTTCTTCCAAGGGGCCTCTTGCAAACCCCTGTAAATGACTCTATAAACACCTGTCACAGTGTTTTAATATTGTCTCTTTCTTTTTTTGTGCCTCCCGGTATATAAACTCCTTGAACCTGGAGACTATGCCTTGCCCATGGTTATATTTAGTTATAACTCAATTCCTTGTAGCAGGAATACACTCAATCAAATCTGTTAAACCCAGTCCAAAAGAGAGCTCACATGAAAGGCCAAATGCTAAAAGAGAAAATTCCATATAGAAGCAAGGTCTTTTGATATTGTCCCTTATTGTCTTTGAATATTACAAGGCTCTACTTGAGGGGAATGTGGGGCCTCACAGATGACATCAATGCCTATTCCCTCACTTTCACTCCAGGATTTCCTGCAAACAAAAGCAATACTGAGTACTCATTCCCTGGAGAAAAATAAAAATATTGGCAATGCTTGCCTTGGCTTTTTCCCTAGGAGAACATGTGCCACTCTCACATTGGATTTATATTAAGAAATAAGAGTCCAATGATTAAAATATTGCCTTAACTGAAAATAGTGTTTCTAAGCAAAGTATTTTCTGAACATTAATAAGACCAAAGGAAGCAGTGCTGAGATATGGGTCATCTGCTTTTGCTCATTTTTTGTAAAAGTAAGCTGAGGAATTAATATACCTGACTTTTTAATATTATGTCTGTTTCTGTATGTGGGGTGTGTGTATATGGGTCTGTGAGAGATGATCTTTTTTTGTAATTTGTAATGCATGAAAAATGATACAAATTAATCATTACTGCATGTCATTAAACTCCTCAACAGGACAAGGTGCTAGGCCATGTGAAATAATTTCTCAATCAGATGGGAAATTGTGGCTAAAGATGGTAATGCTGCTAGTTTTGTTGAAATAGTTTGAGCATAATGACCTCATTATGTTACATGATCAGTGAGTATCCCACAACTTTCAAGGTAAAAGTCTTTATTGTTTGCTTAATAAGTACTGTGCTCATACTCTATGCATTTATTCATTATTGAAATTAGACTTCATAAACATTAGACTTTATAAAAACCCATTGATATAAATATTACTAAATCCATTTTATAGATGAATAGACTAATATGCCCATTTGTAAGACTATTCACGCCTTTCTTATTCCCGCTTTCCTCCTCCTCTTAAAGGAAAATCAACACGTCATTGAAAGCTCACTAGGTTTTCTATTTCAATATATTTAATATTAATCTTGACCCTTTTATCCTCTAATTTTTACTATAATTTTTCATAATTCAAACATTACCACCACCCAGCCAACCAAAAATACATTGTTTTGAGCTAAATTCATTGATTTGAGCTTTAATGGTTACAGCTGTGGATTAAACAAGATGTATTCTAGGGCCTCATGTAATATATATCCTGGATAGGAAATTGAACATTAGGTGAATTATTAAACATAAGAACTCATAATGACAAATTGAATACAACAATAATTTTGTCTTTCAAGATAAAATACGTTTCTTGTAGTATTTCAAACCTCTCTAGACAAAGTAAATACAATTTATTGCAATTAGAGAACTCTAATGCATAAATGTCCCCAAGAATAATAAATGATGGGCTCTTACTACTTTTTCTCATTTTTATTTCATCTTTAATTTTTATAATAATATGACTTCTCATCCTAATTGTAAAACATAATGCCAATAACTTTAGATAGAACTTCATTAAAAGAAAGCAAACAAATATAAACCATGACTTTGTAAGATACCCTCTCCATTCAATGCCTATTTAATTCAATAGTTTATTTCCCAGGGTGTTCTGAACATTGTACAAATCTAGACTGGCTTTTAGCAACAGAATTAATTTAAATACAGAATGCCTCTTGAACCCATAAACCATTTTCATTAATGACTTCTAAATAACAGTTAGATTAACAGACAAACACTTAATTACTGTCTCCTTTTTTAATCAGGCAAGCAATTGTAATAGAAACTGACAAGGCATTTATTTAGGATGCTACTTATTTTAAATAGTCCCTGGCAATTTCAAAGGTTTCCTTTTAAGCCTATGAAATATATATTAGAGATGAAAAAGAAACAATAAATTTGAATAACATTTTTTTTAACTTTGTTTTTATTACTTTCTATTTCCACAATTTAAGTTCTCTTGTAGATTGTGGACGTCTGAGAAAATAATGTGCATCACAGCAGAAGGATCTGCCTAAGGAAATCTAACTTTCCAATAGGTCTCAAAAAGTGAGAGTTAATTCAGGAATTTATCACAACTCAGGAACTAGCCTATAGCTTTTTCCTCTCTGAAAGTTGAACCTTTAGGACATTGATGTATTGCCTCAGTTCTCAAGGCAAGGTTCACAATATCCAAGCACACTGAGATGTTGTAAAAACTTGAAATGCCAATAAGAGATTTTAATGCTATGAAGCTAACATTTGAACATGATACTAATGTTCTTTGGCCAGTGATGTTATTTCTATAAGTAAGCCTTATGGGATGTGAAATAATATTTGGAATAATATGTACCAGTTACATAATTTGGATTTTTACTAGCATCAGGGTATCTGGCTATAATGATTTTATCAGCAGAAATATCAGTATTTGACCAACTACATATTATATATGTTTAAAGCTTCCATAAATACAAAAGTTTTTTACAAATTAGTAATAAGCTCCATGTTTTGAATATTTAATATTGTCTAGCCATGGTAATAAGAGGGTTCTAGATAATAATGTTCTAAAGACATATTACCAAGCAAAATCAATGTACATAAAGTGAGCTAAGAAGTATAATAGACATTTTTTATGTTCACAGTTGCCTATCATTGCTTGAGCATTCTTTCCCTTTTTTAACAAATTCCCATATTATGAGACTTGCCTCCCAAGGTAGAAGTCCAGATTCACTAGTCCCGGCTTTCTTGCTACTTGGGGCTGAACTACGTCCTGTTTTTCTCCTGGAGATATTCCAGCATGACAGTTTATTTGGAGAGGACTATGAGGAAGCTAATGAGTATGGAATCTATCACTGGGAACATGCACATTAAAGAACATCAGGACTGGGATTCCTGGGGTCTAGTCCATGCTTATTAGGGTCACTAATGATTTCTCTCTGTGCTTCAGATCTCAAGAGGGTACAGTTGGCCCTTAAACCACAGAGAGGTTAGGGAAGATTCCCTGTACTGTCAAAACTTTTGTGTATAATTATTGACTCTTCAAAAACTTAACTACAAAAGCCTTATTGAAAACATAAACAGTTAATGTATTTTGTATGTCATAGGTATTAATATATACTATATTCTTATAATAAAGCTAGCTATAGAGAGGAAAATATAAAGTAAATCATAAGGAAGAGAAACTGTATTTACTATTCATTAAGTGGAAGTGAATTACATATAAGTCTTTATCCTTTTTGTCTTCACATTGAGTAGGCTGAGCAGAAGGATGAGAAAGGGTCTTCCTGTCTCATGGGCGAGAGTGGTGAATGAGGTGGAGAAGGTGGGATGGGAGGCAGGAGACACAGGCACAGTTGGAATAATTTTTATTGAAAAAATTCCACATATAAATGAACCTGTGTAGTTCAAATTTGTGTTGTCTATATATATATATATATATATATATATATATCTATCTATATATATATATTTATTTATTTATTTATTTATTTTTTTATTAGACGGAGTTTTGCTCTTGTTACCTAGGCTGGAGTGCAATGGCACGATCTCGGCTCACCACAACCTCCACCTCCTGGGTTCAGGCAATTCTCCTGCCTCAACCTCCTGAGTAGCTGGGACTACAGGCACGCACCACCATGCCCAGCTAATTTTTGTATTTTTAGTAAAGACAGGGTTTCACCTCGTTGACCAGGATGGTCTCGATCTCTTGACCTTGTGATCCACCCACCTCGGCCTCCCAAAGTGCTGGGATTATGGGCGTGAGCCACCACACCCAGCCTAAAAATATTTTTAATGCACTGTGTTCTCCCTTTGCTATTCATAGTGAATTCTATTCTTTGTAATTAAGAATGCTGACTGACATATCAAAGTTACCCAGATCCTGAGACTGTAATTTATGTTTTGCCAAGATTTCAGTCTGCATTGTCTGACTCTGAAATCAGTGTGCATGTGTTTATTGTATTAACAGTCATTCCATAGAAGTAAACAATTGTCCACTGTCTTTAATAATCTGATATGTTTAACAAGATTTCTTTGGAAAATTGTCAAACTAGACTGGGGAAATGTCTGTGGTAGTGAACCTACTGGAGTCAGTGGCTTTTCTTACAGACCGCTTTCATTGTTCCTGGACTGCTCAGGCTGATTTTCCATAAGCAGTGCTTGCAATAAGTTCACATATATATATATATATATATATATATATATATATATATATGTATGTGTGAATATATGTAGATATGTATATATACACGTACACAGATATATGTGTGTATATATATCTATAGTCTTTCCCTCTTTTCATTTCCTATCTGAAATAAATATGGCTCCTGTTGTGTAAGGATATTTCTAGTCAGGCAATACTATATTTTTAAAAGCCATATGTGTTGAAATTCCATTTAGATATGACAAAATGACAGTTCTGTAAAGATTTCAGTTGCTAGAAAACTTAAATTCACAAAACCTCCTTAAGGATTTCCACAAGGACTTTTATCTATTGTTTTCTTCTCAAACTTTTTTATTTTAGGGTAGCTACATTCATAATAACAATTTTAGAAAACCTTCAATCATGTCACAAATATTTAACAGTATTATTATTGTAAGAATTTTTATTACCCAACGAATTTTCAACAATATTTGAGATTTAATCATTTCTGTGAGCTGACTTTTAATTTAAACAGTAAGAGATTTTATGTGAAAAAAAAATGTGCATTACCACAGACTTACAAATGATGTTGTACAACAGATTGTAAGCATCTTTATTTCTTGGTAGTCTCTTAGTTTTATGTTTTTTATTAAATAAATGTGTAGTTCTTCTCCCAAAGATAAGTGTGTCTTTCAAATTGAAGCTTAATAAATAACCATAAATATAGATTTTGTATTTTAAAATAATTTCAAGAACTTCAGGAAATATTTTCCAATTAAAAAAAAAAGAGAGAAAGAGATTTGTCCTAGACAATAAGGGAAGAACAAGGACATGGGGTGTAACTTTTAAAAAGTTTTTCTTTTGGAATAGATTTAGAGAAAATTTGTGGAGATAGTACAAAGAATTCGTATATGCTCTATACCTTGTTTTCCATATGGCTACTATCTTATGTTATTATGATGCGGTTGTCAAAGTTAGCAAACCAATATTGCTATATTATTATTAAATAAATTCCTAGTTTATTTAGATTTTCTTAGTTTTTATGTAATGTTCTTTTTTTTCCTGTTTCAGGATCCTATAAATGTTACCACATTACATTTAAAAATATTAAATTTCTCATCATTGTGTTTGATGCTCAATAAGATTTTCATTTATCTTGTTTATCATGATGTGGTCGTTCCCTGGTATTTTATTCTCTTTGTTCAGAGATTTTATAATAAATTAGCATTGTATTTTATCAAATGATTTTTCTATGTCTAGTGACAAGACCATATTTTTTTTTAGCGTGTTGATGTGTTGAATTATGTTGATTGACCTAAAAATACAAACCAGCCTTGCATGCTTGGAATAAAATCCGTTTAGTCTTGTGTAACTTTGGTTATTCATTGTTAAATTCTATTAGCTACTGTTTTGTTGAGGAATTTTGCACCTGTGTTCCTGAGACACATTGGTCCTCAGGTTTTCCTTTTTAGTGATGTTTTATCTGGGTTTGGAATAAGGGTAATTCTGTCCTCAGGCAATGAGTTAGGAAATTTCCCTATGCTTTAATTTTCTGGAAGAGACAGAATAATTAATATCTTTTCTTTCTTAAATGTATGTTAGAATTTACCAGTGAAATCATTTGGACTTGCTGCTTTGTTTTTTTTCAATGTTGTTATTGATTTAATACTTAAAATAAATATGAAGCTATTCAGATTATATGTATATCCCTGTGTGAATTTTGGTCGTTTGTGTCTTTCAAGGAATTGTTTCATTACATTTAAATTTGTACGTACAGAGTTTTCGTTATGTTCCTTTATTAGCCTTTTAATGTGCATGGGATCTGTAGTGATCCTTCTTTTGTTTTTGTTTTTGATATAATATGTGTTCTTTGTTTTTTAAAATTTGTCTGATAAAAGATTATGATGTTATTTATCTTTTAAAAAACAAAGCATCTACTCATGTCATTGATTTTTCTCTATGGTTTTCATTTCTATTGATTTCTCTTAATTTTTTTTATTTTTTCTTCTATTTGTTGTTGGCTTCAGTTGCTCATCTTTCTCTTGCTAAGGTTTAAGCTTAGATTCTTGATTCTCCATCTTTCTTTTGTTCTAATATATACATTTAATTTTATATTTCCCTCTAAGCATTGTTTTCACTACAACCTGAAGATACTGTTAGCTGTATTTTTACTTTATTTCAAAATATGTTTAATACATATGTCTGTTTCTTGGAAATTTTACTCAAAGTACTCCCCCTTTTATATTTCTGATGTATACCATTTTTTTTCTGAAATCTGGTTTACATAAAATTCATAGTTCAACATTTAAAAATTATTGGTAGAATAGCATATTGTTTTTAATCCTTTTATTTTTACCCTATACTTGATGTGAGTTTCTTATTGACCATATACAATTGTGTTCTTTTTTTTTAATCTACTCTAACAATCTCTGTCTTTTAAATAGTAACTTTAGATGAGTGATATTTAATGTGATTACTGATACAATATGATTAATATCTACCATTTTGGTGACTATTTTCTATGAGCTACACTTGCCATTATTCCTTCTTTTGTCATATTGTTTTTATTGAATGTTATAAAATTTTATGTTGCCTTATCTCTTACCACGTCAATTTTATACAACCATGTCATCTGCAAATAGAGACACTTTGACTTCTTCCTTTCCTAATTGAATATCTTTTCTTTTTCTTGCCTGATTGCTCTGGCTAGAACTCCCAATACTGTATTGAATATGAGGGGTGAGAGAGACCATTCTTGTCTTGTGCCAGATTTCAAAGGGAATACTTCCAGTTGTTGCCCATTCAGTATGATATTGGCTGTGGGTTTGTCATAAATAGCTTTTATTATTTTGAGATATGTTCTGTCAATAACGTTCACGTTGGCTTGGTCATGGCTAAGTGCAGCTTCAACATCCTGGGCTCAAGCAATCCTCCCACCTCAGTCTCATTGCTGGGACTATGGGTATATGCCACCAATACCCCACTAATTTTTTATTTTATTTTATTGTAGAGACAGGGTCTCACTATGTTGCTCAGTTTGGTCTTAAACCCATGTCCTCAAGCGATCTTTCCACCTCAGTCTCCCAAAGTGCTGGGAATATGGGTGGTAGCTACCACACCTGGCATAATTGTTACAATGACAGCTGTAACTCCCAATTCCAGGACAGGGCCTGGCTTATGAGCCATTAGAAAATGTGAATCTGGAATATAGACTATTCTATATTATAATCTTAAATACTTTCTGTATTTATGTGTGCAAAGATTAATAGACAGTCCCTGTTTTATGATGGCTACAATTTTCAGTTGAACCATGCATGAATGCAAAAGACATATGCACTCAGTAGTATTTCAAGTGTCTATACAACCATTCAGTTTTTCAGTCAGTACAACAGTCAATTACCTGAAAAATTAAATAGCTTATTATAGGCTTTGTTTTAGATGATCCTGCCCAACTACAGGCTAATCTAAAGTGTTTTGAGCACACTTAAATTATGGCAGGCTAAGCTACAATGTTTGGTATATTAGATGTATTCAGTACATTTCTGACATAATATTTTCAGTTTATCATGAGTTTCTTGGGATATGATGCCATCATAAGTTGAGTAGCATCCCTTATATTTTTTTCAACTCTTTTACTACCACATGTAAAATTA
Source organism: Saguinus oedipus (assembly GCA_031835075.1). Classification (NCBI taxonomy): domain Eukaryota; kingdom Metazoa; phylum Chordata; class Mammalia; order Primates; family Cebidae; genus Saguinus; species Saguinus oedipus. Next base: position 20,021,144 of record CM063190.1, read on the forward strand.
AGATTATTGTAGAATTAAGAGGTAGCAAAGTAGTGTTTGGCAAAAGTCTCAGCCATTATTTAAATATGAAAAATGTAGAATTTTAAATGGACTGTATCTTAAACATTTATAGTGTATGATGGAAGAGAAAATCATATACATCATTCAATTGTGCATTGCAGCAAAATTAATAAAAAGTACAATAATTATTTAACAATGACTTGGAAAAATAAGAACTCAATTGCAGCCACTCTAATTGCTTTATTGCACTAACATGATTGGAATTTGTTTTTTAGCCAAACTTTATTATTTTAATGAAGTTAAAATTTATATGATGTTGCTCATTTGTTATTGTCAGTTCCTGGATGAATAAAAGTGAGAACTTGACTGTTTAATCAGAGTCAGTTCTTCCTACGACATACGTCTTATAGAAAAAAAAATATTCAAGATTCACCTTACTTTAAATATGGAATGGGCAAATTAGCATGTTTTTCTCTAATATTCTTAGTGATATATCTTGAAGTTATAGAATATTTATTAAGAAAAATATTTCTAATATTTCAATAATGTGAGATCTAAGTAAGAACCTTGATTATGTCTTTATTGGTGTTTTTGTTATTGTCAGTGTTGATTTATTAAAGCAGGGATTGGAATAACTGCTCTCAACCAAGTTTGTTGTGGCAGGAGGTGGGGGGTACTTTCTTTTGCAGAATGGCGCATTTTGCAGATACTCAAAAGTGTGCTATTGTAGAACTCAATATCTAACAGTAATAATAAAAGCTAATATGTAATTATACTTTTAGTTTGCTTATTAAGGTAAAATAATGCAAGTTTGAATACCCGTTTCGTATGAATTATAGAGAGTTTTTTAAAATTTCTGTGGAGAATGATGTTGGTAGTTTGACAGGAATAACAATCAATCTGTAAATTGCTTTGGGCAGTGTGGCCATTATAACAATATTGATTCTTCCAATCCATGAGCATGAGATGCTTTTCCATTTGTTTCATCTCTGATTTATTTCAGCAGTGTTTTGTCATTCTCCTTGTAGAGATCTTTCATCAACTTGCTTAGCTGTATTTCTGGCTATTTCATTTTCTTTGTGGTGGTTGTAAATGGGATTGTGTTCTTGATCTGACTCTCAGCCTGGAGATTATTGGGATATAGAAAGGCTAGTGATTCTTACACATTTATTTTTGTATCATGAAAACTTACTGAATTTATTTAGCATTTCTAGTAGCTTTTTAAAATTATTATTATGCTTTAAATTTTGGGGTACATGTGTAGAACGTACAGGTTTGTTACATAGGTAAACACAAGCTGTGGTGTTTGCTGCATCCATCAACCTGTCATCTACATTAGGTATTTCTAATGCTATCCCTCCCCTAATGCCCCAACCCCAGACAGGCCCCAATGTGTTATGTTTCCCTTCCCTGTGACCATGTGCTCTCATTGTTCAACTCCCACTTATCAGTGAAAACATGCAGTATTTGTTTTTCTGTTCCTGTGTTAATTTGCTGAGAAGGATGGTTTCCGGCTTCATCCATGTCCCTGGAAAGAGCATCAACTCATCCTTTTTTATGGCTACATATTATTCCATGGTATATATGTGCCATATTTTCTTTAGTCTATCATTGATGGGCATCTGGGTTGGTTCCAAGTCTTTGCTGTTGTAAATAGTGCTGCAATGAACATATGTGTTTTCATTTTTAGATCCCACAAATGAGTGAGAACATGCAATATTTGTCTTTCTGGGCCTGGCTTATTTCACTCAAAATAATGATCTTCAGTTCCATCCATGTTGTTGCAAGTGACAGGATCTCATTTATTACGGCTAAATAGTACTCCTTTGTGTATATGTGCTACATTTTCTTTATCCATTCATCTGCTGATGAACACTTAGGCTGCTTCCAAATGTTTGCTATGGCGAACAGTGCTGCAACAGACATCGGAGTGCAGGGCGTGTAGACATTTCTCTGATACACTGATTTTCTTTCTCTTGGGTATATACCCAGCAGTGAGATTGTTAAAACATGATAGCCCAATTTTTAATTTTCGGAGGAGCCTCCAAACTGTTCTCAATAGTGATTGTAGCAATTCACATCAAGTGTGTGAGAGTTCCCTTCTCTTCACATCTTCACCAGCACTTGTTATTGCTTGTCCTTCGTATGTAAGCCATTTCAGCTGGGGTGAGATATCTCATTTTAGTTTTGATGTGCATTTCTCTGGTCATCAATGATGTTGAGCACCTTTTCATATGCCTATTTGCCATTTGGATGTCTTCTTTTAAGAAATGTCAGTTCAAATCTTTTGCCTATCTTTTGTTCAAATTATTACACTTTTTCCTATAGAGTTGTTTGAGCTTCTTACATATTTTATTTATGAATCCCTTGTCATATGAGTAGTTTGAAAATTCTTTCTCCTATTCCGTGGGCCATCTTTTCACTTTGTTAATCATATCTTTTGCAGAAGGTTTTTCACTTGATGTCATCCCATTTGTCCATTTATGCTTTGATTGTCTGTGCTTGTGGGGTATTGCTCAAAAACTTTTGCCCAGACCTATGACCCAAATATTTTACCCAAAGTTTTCCTGTAGTAGTTGCATAGGTTGAGGTCTTGGATTTAATCTTTAATTCATTTTGAGTTGGCTTTTGTATGGGGAGAAATAGAGGTCTAATCTTCCTCTTCTGTACATGCATATCCAGTTTTCTCAGCACCATTTATTGAAGATACTGTCTTTTCCCCTATTTTAATGCCAGTACCATGTGTTTTTGTTTATTGTAGCACTAGGAAAATTTGAAGTCAGGTAATGTGATTCCTCCAGTTTTGTTCTTTTTACTTAGGATGACTTTGGCTATTCTGGGTATTTTGTGGTTCCATATAAATTTTAGAATTTTTTTTCTACTTCTGTGAAGAATGTCATTGGTATGTTGATGGGGATTGCATTGAATCTGTGATTGTGTTGGGGAGTTTAGTGATATTTATTCTTCTGCTTCATGAACACAGAATATTTTTTACATTTTGTGGTGTCTGCTTGATTTTTTTATCAGTGTTTCATAGTTTTTTTCTTTTCTTTCCTTTTTTTTTTTTCAGATGAAGTGTCCCTCTGTCACCCAAGCTGTAAAGCAGTGGCATAATCTTGGCTCATTACAACCTCTACTTCCAAGGTTTAAGTGATTCTTCTGCCTCAGCCTCCAAGTAGCTGGGACTACAGGCACGTGCCACCATGCCTGACTAATTTTTGTATTTTTAGTAGTGACAGGGTTTCACTATGTTGGCCAGGCTGGTCTTGAACACCTGACCTCCTGATCCACCCACTTCAACCTCCCAAAGTGCTGGGATTACATGCATAAGCCACTGTGCCTGGCCTGTACTTTTCATTATAGAGATATTTTTACTTCCTTAGTTAATTCCTAGGTGTTTAATTTTATGGGTGATTATTGTAAATAGAATTACTTTTTAATTTTTTCACATTGTTTACTGTTGGCATATAAAGATGCTACTGATTTTTGTGTGTTTATTTTGTACCCTATGACTTAATTTATCACTTCTAAAATTTTTCTTGTGGAGTCTTTAGTATTTTCCAAACATAAGATTATATCAACTGCAAACAAAGATAATTTGACTTACTCCTTTCCAATTTGGATGCCCTTTACTTTTTCTTCCTGTCTGATTGTTCTGAATAGGACTTCAAGTACTATGCTGAATAACAAGGGTGACAGTGCAAATTCTTGTTATGCTCCAGATCTTAGGGGAAAGGTGTTCTCTTGTACTGTGGCTGACCTGGCACTCAAAACATAAGATACAGTCCTTCCCACTCTTCCTTCCCCTTTCCAAAGGCAGAAGAGCCTCACTCAGTAGCCACCATTTCCTCTGGCCACAAGGAGTACTGCCAGATAACCAATGATATATCCTTAAGGCCTGAGATCTAAGTCGGCTTGTGGTGAATGTTACCTGGCTTTAGGCTCACTCTTCTTGGCAGTGGGCTGCCCTCCAGTGCAGGGAAGGGCCAGAAATGCTGTCCAAGAATCAAGTCCTGGAGTTGGGGACCCCAACTCTGCCCCCCTGTTATGGTGTTAACTAAGGTGCAAGATGAAATCCCCCTTACTTTTCCCCTGATGTCCTCAGGCTAAAGGACTTTTGCCCCATAGTCACTGAAGCTGGTAATGTGCTGACTCTCACCTGAAGCCAGCAAGTCTCAGAGGCTTACCAAGGCCCTTGACATAGTACCTGCGTATCACTGCTGGTTATTCAGGGGTCAAGGGCTTTTCAGTTAGCAGGTGATCAATGCTGGCAGAATTGAGCACTTTATTTCAAGACAGCAGATTCCCTTCTGACCCAGGGTGTATCTCAAAATGCTGTCTGGAAGCGAGGGCCTGGCACGGGGGCCTCGAGACTCTGACAAGTGCCCTATCCTGCTGTGGCTAAGCTGGGGTCTAACATGCAAGACAAAGTCCTCCCCACTCTTCCCTCTCTTCTTCTGAAGTGGAAGGAAGGGGTCTCTTTTAAAGCCTGTGGTTAGGGAAGGAGGGGATGCCTTCTTTATCTTGGATCTTGGCCTTCACATTTTCGATGGTGTCACTAGGCTCCACCTCCAGAGTGATGGTCTTGCCGGTGAGGGTCTTGGTTGCCCCAGGTGATATCTCATGAATCCACACGCCCTTCTAGTCCACTGTCTCTGGGCCTAGTTCAGCCCTTGGACTCACCTAAGTTTCAGTCCTCATGGCCTAGACTTCCTTTTTCCTTATTATTATTATTTTTGTTTGTTGAGACGAAGTCTTTCCCTATCACCCAGGCTGGAATGCAATAGAGTGATCTCCGTTCACTGCAACCTCGCCTCCTGGGTTCAAGAATTCTCCTTCCTCAGCCTCCTGAGTAGCTGTGATTACAGGAGGAGCTGTGATTACAGCCTCCCAAGTAGCTGTGATTATGCCCACCACCATACCCCCTTATTTTTCTACTTTTAGTAGAGACAGGATTTCACCATGTTGGCCAGGCTGGTCTCAAACTCCTGACCTTGTGATCCGCCTGCCTCAGCCTCCCAAAGTGCTGGGATTAAGGCATGAGCCATCGCATCCAGCCTTCTTTTGAGACAGAGTCTTGCTCTGTCACCCAGGCTGGAGTGCAGTGGTGCAATTTCAGCTTACTGCAACCTCCACCTCCTGGGTTTAAGTGATTCTCATGCGTCAGCCACCCGAGTAACTGAGACTACAAGCCTGTGCCACCAAACCCAACTATTTATTTTAATGTTTTTAGCAGAGACAGGGTTTCACTGCACTGGATCCTGTCCACTGCAGGTGGCTGTCTCAGGAAAGTCAGTCCAACAATTCTCGGTTCTATATCATATATGGACCCTTCTGCTGAATCATACCCATTACCCTAACTTTTGCTGAAATATGTTTTTCGCTTCTGTATAGGGAAAATATATCTCCCTTCAATTGATGTTTCCTTAAAACTAGTATCCCATTTCTCTTCCCATATAACAGAAAATCACCTCAAAATTTCTGTCTATATTCATGTTTTCTGATTTTTCTGTTCTCATATTTTCTTGAACTCATTCAGTTAGTCTTTAACATCTACTGCGTATCAATGAGACAGCTTTTTTGGTGGCCACTGGTGACTTCCATGTTTCTTTATTCAATTCTCAGGCACTGTTTTACTTGGTCTCTCACATAATTATTCATTACCTCCTCTTCAAAACGTGTTCTTCATTTGGTCTCGGCATCATTCTTTCTCACAATCTACATTGTTCTTTCTCAGTCTTCCTTGTGGATCCTAGTACTTTCACAGAAATCCAAAGATTAAATTTAGACCAGTTATTTAGACCTAGTTACTCTTCTTTACTTTCTTCTATAATGTCATTACCTGTTCTCTCTATAATATCATTCAATCTTATGATTTTATATATATTCACCTCACTGAGGACTCTTTCATGTATACCTCTGGTCTGGAGATATATCTGGATCTCAAGACTTGGTAACCTGCTTTGGTATCTCAATATAGATATCTAGGAGACATATGAACTATATATAGTCACAGTTAAGTCATCATATTTTTATATTAAAATCAACGGGTTTTTCAATATTCTTCATCTCAGTAAATGACAGTCTTATTCTTTGAGTAGTTGAAGCTAAAAATCTGTACTCATTTTTTTTTGTTCATAGCCCATATCCATTAAAAAGCTGTATTAGTCATACGTTAAAATCCACCCCTCCTAAAAATCCTTAAGTTTACTAACCTGATTCACTGAATTTTCTTCAAATCCTTTTAACCATCTCTGCTTTTCTTTTAAGTTCCACCCATATCCCTGTCTACTCTGAATACAGAAGTCAAAGTTATCCTTTTAAAATGTAAATTGGATCGCATCACTTCCATACTCAAAGCTCTCAATGACGTCACATTGCATTTTCAGTCATAGCCACAGTCCGTTCAGTGGCTACCATAGCCAGACAGTTAAGACCCACTGCCGCCTCCATGGTTACCTTTTCTCTCACTCTTCTACCTATCCACACTGATACAGACACGCCTTGCTTCTGTGCTATTTTCCTAAACACCAAAACGTTCTCCAGCTGACTTCGCACCTAATATTTCCTCCTTAATAACTCTTTTCGCCATTCCTGCATACATTTACATTGCAAAAATACCAGTGTGCCCAATCACAGCGTTCTGGGAGAAGCGCATCTAAAGTATTACTTCAAAAGTTATACTGTACCTATTCATTGTGTAAAACACAAGCTATTCTCAATTCTGAAACACATCTTGCCCTAAGAGATAAATATTTTAGAGCTATATGAGGATTGCATCATCAACACCATAATATTTTCCTTTACGGAAAATTTAAGGTTTGTTTCAAGGGTAGTTTATTTTACTAAAGACTTTTTTTTTTTTCTTTAAGGACTGATGATAGAAACTAACATCTACGTAAGATCTGATTCTGGATTTTACCAAGATCCTTACCATAATCCTTCATATAGTTGTTTTGTCCTCATTTTCAGAAGATAAAACTGAGACTCAAATTTTATAATCAGCTTAAGATGACAGAGTTCAGGAAAAAATTAGAATACAAAACAAGATAAAACTAAGATAATGGAGGCAATTATGGAGATATTAAAATAAGTATAAACCTCTTTCTTTTCAGTAGTTAAATTTTAGTCTAAAATTTGTTCATAAAGGATTTTTTAATAAAATTAAGGTCAACATAACAAAAATTTTATTAACTAAAGAATTTTATTTTTAATAGTTATGGTAGGAACATTAGGAAGCCTTTGATAATAGGCACAGGTTTTATATCTATACATTCAGCACATAAGCATTCAATAAAAGGTTCATCTGGCTGACTGAAAGGGATTTTCAAAGAGCTACATAAGATATTGCCATTATTCTCAAGGAACACAAAAGCTTATTAATAGATAAAAGAGAAAATTTAATCAATCTGTTGTTTTACTTTATGCAATTAGTTTGTCTACAATGTGACTTCTGGTCCTGTCTTAAAGCATGTCATATTATGAACATCCAAAGACTTATGCAATAAATTTGCTTTATTTTGACTATTCTTTTGAATGACTACGTGATAGAGAATTATTTACAGGGATACTTCTATGCTAAAGTAAATTATATTCTGATATTGCTAGTGACTAGTTAAATATTTACCTTTTCTTTTTAAATTCAGTTTATGTAGAATTAATTTGTATTTATATGGTAATTGCATATTACTTTAATTTTCTGGATATGCTTATAAAATATATTTAGCATAATACTATTCTAATCAATTTGTGATAAATTGAATCAAGATTTGGTTGTCAAAAACATTTTTGGGGGATTAAAATAAATTAGTTTCCTCTGTTTAAGTTTCACCTCGATATCTCTTATAAGATCATTTTGCAGCTTTACCTGTCTGTTTCCATTTCTTCTTGTGAAGTTTTCAGTGGCATTGAGAATACTTTAGTACAGGTGTACAACAAGATAATTCATGCCAGCCTTTCTTGAAATTTCTAGTTATACCTTCAGAGAAAGTAATATTATAACAAGCAAATTAAAGAGCCATGAAAATGTACTGAAAACAAGTTTATGTCAAAGGAATAAATGGTAGCAACTGAAAATAAGCCACCTGTTTCTCATTAAGCAAACAAGTGATGTGGCACATAATTAAGGGGCTGAAAAATGTATTTTTCACCCCAGGATCTTTTATAATATGAGAACATTAGGCTGCTGTAAGTGATAGCAAGGGAACAATGTACCATAACAGTCTCTTACAGGATCTTCATTATAGTGAAGAGGAATTCTCAAAAACAAAAGGCATTCATCAGGTGACTATAGAAAATGCTTCCTTTATTTTGGTCCTTGAGCTAGCAGAGAAAAAAAGCAGTAACAGCCACAGTTAATAGAGGTCATGTATTTTCACCAGCAATCCCCAACGTTTTTGACACCAGGGACTGGCTTCTTGGAAGACAGTATTTCCATGGATAAGGGATGAGGGGACAGGTTGGATGAGGTTGGGTGGAGAATGGTCTCTGGACAAAACTGTTACACTTCAGATCATCAGGCATTAGATTCTCATAAGGAGCATTGCAGTTTAGATCCTGTGCATGAAGTTCACCGTAAGGTTTGCACTCTTAGGAGAATACAATGCCTCTGCTGAGCTGATGACACAGGAGGAGGGGCTTAAGCAATAATGCTCTGCTCCCCAGAGGCACACCCCTTGCTGTGTGGCCCAGTTCCTAACAGGCCAAGAACCCTTACCAGTCTGCAGCCTAGGGCTGGCTACCCCTGTGTTACACCTTTTCTGAGAGTAGTGGTTCTAACAGCTTTGTATTAGTAGAATCACAGGGAAGGCTTGTTAAAATGAATATACCAGTTCCATTCTCAGATTTCTGGCTTAGTGTGTTTGGTGTATGGCCACAGACATTCCCAGGGGGTGCTGCTGCTGTTGGTCCAGGGATCACAATGTGATCACCACTATGCTAGAGATTCCTTAAGGACAGTCAAAATGTTTTCAGAGATTTTTAAAAAACTTTTATGAAAAATAGATATATGAGCATGCATAATCATGTACCTTGAATAATTTCCCATAATCAAAAAATTTGATTTGCCTCAAATTTTATGTGGGAGGTACAGAACTTAAGTAGATGTATAGCCAACCTGAACATTAGATTGTTGAATTCACTGTTTTAGCCCAGAGCGATTTTATGCAAATACACACATACACAGGCATGCATGCTCAAATACACAGAGCTATTCATTGCGTATGTATTTATAATAATTCTTTGCAAAAGTTACTTTTCTTTCTATAAGGTCTATCTGGTATTTTAAGAATGTCGTGAGACTAAATAACATAATAAAATAATGTATGTGAATAAGCAGTGCACATGCCCTTATACATCACACAGAAATGAGCAGCAACAACAAAAGCTACTGGTGGAAAGATGGGGAGATAATAGCCAGGGAAAAAAGCTAGTGGTTCCTCCTCACTCTTTTGTTCTTCTTAAAAGCAAGAGCAGTGCTTACAATTCACACAGAACCAAGTCTCCTATTCAACACGTAGTGAAGGAAAACTGCTCCATTATTTTATAGGAAAAAAGAGCCATGGTTTTCCTATTTCTGTCCAGTGATGAAGCTAAATGTAATTCACCCAATCTAGAATCTGTGCTTCAAAATGTAACTGAGTCTAAAATGACCATCCAGTTGCTGACACATTAATAAAGTAATGGCAGGATATAGCCTACATAGAAAGATAGACAAAGCAGTGTCTTAGGGAGAAGTCATGCCTATGATAAAAATTAATTCAAACAGAAATTATACTAGCAACACACTATTTTTTGGACATTAGTGTGAATATACATTAAAGGTACCATAGACTGGTAAAATAATCTGTGAACAGATGCATGAACAAAGAGGAACTATTTTATGGAACTAATAATGAATTGGACAATAAGAGTAAAGCACTAAGATGAACAGAACTAAAAAAGTAAAATCTGAAAGGAATGAAGCAATTTTGTCACATTAGAAACTGCTTCTTCAGGTATTCATATTATAGTTACATGTCTGAAATAAGAGGTACTTTCCAAAGTATTACAGTTGATATTCTGGTGCTTCAGTGTGGTTGAGCAAGTAGCTCCCCCAAATAATGTTGTCTGTCCTAAGTGTATTTTTTCTATTATTTATTAATGATATAAGTAAGTGTGGTTATACAATAATTTACTTAAGGCTTGCAGCCTATGCTGTGAATATTACACATAAAAAAAATGAATTCCTGCAACCTCATGAAAAATAAGACACAGTCCTTTCAAGTTGAAGGAAATCATAGTCTAAAGCAGGTGTTACCAAATTCCTGCAAGGCACAGATGATATTTGTTTTCTGGTCTGTTCTTATAGGCCTAAGAATCAAGAATCTTCCTTATGTTTTAATTGGCTGTGGCAAAAAATATTTTAACTCCCACAGAGATACCATGTAGCCTGCACAATTTAATATCTTGATTGTATGGCACATTAATTAAAAGTTTGCAAACTCTTGGCCTAGAGTTACAATTTTATGTTGATATAATTTTTTTTTTTTTTTTGAGACAGAGTTTCGCTCTTGTTACCCAGGCTGGAGTGCAATGGCGCCATCTCGGCTCACCGCAACCTCCGCCTCCTGGGTTCAGGCAATTCTCCTGCCTCAGCCCCCTGAGTAGCTGGGATTACAGACACACACCACCGTACCCAGCTAACTTTTTGTATTTTTAGTAGAGACGGGGTTTCACTATGTTGACCAGGATGGTCTCGATCTCTTGACCTCGTGATCCACCCACCTCAGCCTCCCAAAGTGCTGGGATTACAGGCTTGAGCCACTGTGCCCGGCCTGTTGATATAATTTTTAATCAAAATACTAGAGTGCAAGGAGAAAACATTAGAACTTTATATATAGGTGTGCATGCATATAATCCTTTCAATATTTTTGAACATGCCGTATTGTGTAGTTATATTTATGCCAACAGACACCATTAAATAAATAAATGTTCACATATTGAATGCGCTGCTTCAACTTCTCTTTGACTAAAGTGACCAGTGATCTAAAACATTAGTCACATAATGGTCTAGACAAGTCGAACAAAATATGATTAAATACAAATTATTTGAAATGGATGAAGAAGTAAATGCTGATGATAAAGTTTAATAAGAGTACAGAGAAGGAGTTATTGAAGCTTTGAGTTGTCATTTGGTGAAGATAGCCATAAAAGTTACAAAGGAAGTTATGGCTTGTGCTATAAAATACACTTTTTTCGTCAACATTGGAGTTTGAAACTGGTTTTTTACTCTTTTCTTTTACTTAGGTGAGTTCTATTAGGAGTTTCAAGAAGAAAAATAAAAAATACAGTCTCTCAGATTACCATTAACGTGATTAATATTGATTTTTCCTTAATATATATCACTTTGTTTTTTAAGAAAACATGACCGATAGAATCTTTCAGGTGTACTTTTAACTAAGGGACAGTATCTACAAACAGTATTTGCTGGTAAAAATTGATTTGAAAGTTATGGAGAGCAATTTTAGTGTAAAATCTAAAAGGTGTGCCTATAAATGTTCCTCAATTTATAATGGAATTATGTTTAGATAAATGTACTTTCAACTTAATAGTTTCAATTCGATGGGTTTAGCAAAATACAATCCCATCATAAGTTGAGGGATTTACTGAATGAGTATCACTTTCGCACTATGGGACAGTAAAAAAAAATTATGAGTCAAATCACTAAGTTAAGGAGTGCCTATAATTTCAAGACTGAATAGTTTTCATTTTAGAAATTTGCCCACCCAAAATAAACTCACATATAACAACATTACCTTAATTACATTCAAAATTAAGTCTCATATACCATTGGAGTTCTTACTCTGCAGTTTGCTGAGGTCTTCCCTTGTTTTCCTATGTCCAAATATCAACTTTTTAATCCTTACATGCTCCATTTTCAATAATTGTTATGTCCTAACACTGCAAAACATGAAAGTTTTTGGAACTCCATTTATTAATAATCTGGTGAAATATTAGAGTTGTTTGAAACAAAGTGCAAAAAAAATTTAAATGTGTTTTAAGCAGAATAAAACCAAATTGATAATGGAAACAAAGAAATAGTTCTGCTGAATTACTTTTCTTAAAAATTCAATATTAGCTCTTCATAAAAAACTGTCTTTTGATCAGTCTTCCTGGGTATATATGAACATTTTTCAGTAAAGACTAATAACCCAATTTTAAATTGGGCTATAGAATTGAATAGACATTATAAAAAATACAAAGAGCCAACAGGGACATGCAAAACCAATCAATCATTAGGGAAATGCAAATCAAAACTACAATGAGATGTCATCTTTACACCTGTCAGCGTGGTTATTATTTTTAAGAAAGTCATACAGTTGCTGCCAGTGTGACATGGAGAAATCAAAACTCTTGTACAGTGTTGGTGGGAATGCAAAATGGTTCAACCAGGATTGGAAACAGTTTAGAGAATCCTTAAAAAATTGAAAATTAAACTGCCATATAACCCAGCAATCTCACTCTGGCTATTCATCCAAAATAACTGAAATCAGGATCTGGAAGAAATATTAGCACACCTATGTTTATTGCAGTTCCAGTCACAGTAGACAAGATGTGGAAACAACCTCAGTGTCCCTCTACAGATGAATGAATAAATAAATTGTGGTCTGCATTAATGATGAAATACTGCTCAGCCTCAAAAAAGAAGAAAGTTCTACAACATGAAACAATATGGATAAACCTGGAAGGGAATTAAATGAAGTGAGACAGTCACAGAAAAATGCTGCATGATTCTACTTATGTGAAACATACATAAATGATTCACAAATAGTCAAATTACTAGAGTTAAAGAGTGGAATGGTGGTTACTGGAAGATAGGATGTGGGGGGAAAGAGAGAGTTACAAATCTGGGGGTGTAATGTGCAGTCCAGCAAGAAGATTAAGCTCCAACGATCTGCTATACAACAGTGTACCTATAGTAAATATAATGTACTGTAAGATTCAAAATTTTTAAGAGTGTAAATCTCATGCTATTCTTACCACAATAAAATAAATATTTTAAAAATATGCAGCCTTGAAAACAGATTGCATTATTTGATGTTGAAATGTTTAAAAAGTAACAATGAATTGAAAAGCATTCTTCATAAAAACTGTTTTAAGTACGTGACTACATATATAATTTTTATGTTAATTTTCAATGTTTAGATAGATAAGTTATTTTAATGGACATGTGGACATGGGCGTAAATTATACTAAATTTTAATAAAATTAGTTTTTGCAAGTGAGTTTTCAAATAGAAATATTTTGTCTAAATTTGTTTATCAGAAATTAGTATTTCAAAGCCTTTAAAGATCAAATTGTATTGCTATTTATGGTTCTGGAAAATTAAGAAAAAATAAATGATTCACAAAATGTATCAACAGAAATGATAGAGACAAGCCATCGGAGGTATTGTTTGGTCCCAATGTTTTTAAGTGCCTTTTAAAATGTATACATGCACATATGTACACATGCACATACTAAAATCTACACACGAGGCTGGTGGGACATCAAAATGACAATGTAATTTGTGAGTGCCAGGAGTATATTTGCTTTAATTTTCCTTCTTGAACTTTTCTATATTTGCCATGTTTTAAATAGTCAATATCTATTACCTTTCATATCTGGCAAAAAAATTGATAAATATATGTGAGTTTTCAACAGTTTGAGAGGTGGTACATTGGTTTGAGGATTCTGGAGCCAGACTGTCTCGGTTTGAATTCCAGCTGTCCCTCTTAACACCTAAGTGACCTTATGCTGGTTACCCACACTCTATACCCTAGTATTCTGACTTGTAAAAATGGAGATAGTGATAATAGTTATCTCACAGGAATGTTAGATGGAAGTTAAAGTTAGTGTTTACTGTATGTTTAGAATTGTAACTTATAAAAAGGAAACAAACTAGTTTTATATTATTACTCTTGTTATTACCCCAAATGAGACACTAGTTATTTAACATTTTTAATCTTCTTAAATTTCAAATTTTCTTATTAATGTTTTCATTTTATATGTAACTCATATTCCTTATGTCAGTGAATGTTATATTTACTTTATATCAAAATCATTTAAAAATCTATTGATATTTAATGCAAAATTTTGAAGAGAATGTACAGCTTTGATTTGTCCTAAATATGCACCATTAGTACCAGTATTTTCTTTTCATATGGTTCTTTCTGTATATATTAAGGTTGAGTGATTAATTTTATAGATATTTAGCTATATTTCTAGCTATATTATTTCTAACCCATTGTCTTAACTCTTTTACGTGTACGTCATAATCCTATATATATTTTTAAAAGTAGCAAATAAAACAAAGTATTTAGGTCTAGAATGGCAAATTTTTTGCTTATTAATAAAATATTAAAATAGTCTCTTTAATCAACCTCAATATCTTTTTGGTTTTTGAAACATAAGTCGTCTAATTTCAGATATAAATTTTTTCTTGATACCCACATCTATGTTTAGATACTGGTGCTTTAGATTGTACAGTGCATATATTTATAGTAGCCAGTACCTTTTGAGAATGATCTTATAACATTTTCTTAGTTTCTCAACCTGTATGCCTTACCTTTCCAAGGTAGGACTGAATTAAAATAGCACCAAATCAGACCAACCAGCAAAGAAAATAAATTCCAATTTCCTGAAATCTTGCAGTTATATGCACGGACACAGGTCACCAAACTGTGGCCTGAGTTCTGCTTTTGCATGGCCAGTATATTAGTTTCTTGGGGCTATAATGTACCAAAAGCTGAGTAACTTAAAAGAACAGAAATTTACTATCTTTTGGGGGCTACAGATCAAAGCATTGTCAGGCCATGCACCTGCTGAAACCTGTAGGGCCACCCTTCCTTGCCTCTTCCTAGCCTCCATTAGTTTACCAAAAATCTTTGTCCAGCTCGCAGCTAGTAAACTACAATCTCTGCCTTTTTTCTTCATGTGAAGTTCTTCGTGTGTGTTTGTCTTTAGAAAGCCATCTTCTTAAAGGAACACCTTTCATAATGGACTAGGGGCTAAATGTACTCCATTATGACCTTATTTTAACTCATATAATCGCATCTATAATGACCCTATTTCAAATAAGCTCTGAATCCGAAGTACTGGGGTTTAGGACTTCGCTTTTGTTTTGTTGTTGTTGTTTTGTTATTTTGGGGAAGGCACAATTCAACCCATATCAACTGTCAAAGAAAGAAGAGTTTTTACATTGTAACAGATTGTAAACATATTGATTTCCCTATGTCATGTCGTATACATTTTGCATTAAATTCTATCTGCTTACTGAACACACTCTATTTTACCAGAATTAATCATCACTAGCTTGCATTCTTGTTTCTATATACGTTTGCAGTCGTCGGTGCTACTGGGGCCATATCCAGACAGATCATTTCTGATCAGGCTTTCTCTCCAGTGAGCTTTGGTTCTCACTGTTCAGTCTATCTGAAATACTGTCTCCTCATTGTAATTTATCAGAATTACAATATATTAACTGTCAATTTGCACTTTCCTGATTGACACTGGAATAAAATAATTCTTCCCTAAAAACTACATGCATTGGCTCTTTGCACTGCTTATTGCATATATTTAATGCTTTATACTGTTACTACTTCAACAGGCCTTTTATACATACACATTTACATTCTAAAATGCTTAACATGATAGTATAACAATTTTTCAAAAACATTTTATTGATGGTTTATTGGATGACTTAAGCAAAATACTGAATTGAATTATCCAGATAATTGTTTCCTTTCACTATATCACTTGAAACGAGTACATACTGGGTAGGTAAATATAAAACAAATAATTAGTGCAGAGGTTCAGATGTTAGAAACCACTGTGTGTTTATATACCAACAAAAATCTGTTCAAAAAACTGGTGATAACAGTTACTTAAACTTATTGTATCATTTTCGAAAATATATTTATTTCTGTAGGTTAATTTATTTAAGCTCTGATGGAATAATACTTTAAATTGATTTTCCGAAGTAAATATGCAATTCTACATATATTAAAAACAATAGTAATAAAAAGGATAGGTATTTAAAAGTATACCCGAATTGTATCATGGCAAAATCAGATTCAAATAATTATTATTCCATAAGCTGAAAAGATGACTTATGACTTCTTTTGAAAATAAAAACAATTAGTAGTTGATTATTTATTGCAGTTACACCTGTATTACTGAAGAGAGTTTAAGATAAAATTTGTAGCAGCGCTTATAAGATTAACAATTTAGCTTTCCTCGAACAGCACTGTGTCCTCTTCCTATCTGTACTTGCAACTTTAGCCAATCTCAACCATTCTTTATTAATTCTACCATAGCTAAACCCACAGAATTTCTGTAATGGAAGCTATTTACAGTTCACAAGCAAAGAAATCCATTTTCAGGATGTTTCTGTATTATGACAGCAAGATTAGTTCAAAAATGAAAAATTCAGACGATCAAGCAGCTGTTTCATATACAAAATGCCAAACATCTGGTTCTCCTGACTTTTTCTTCTCAATGATTTGATTGAAACGGCGGGGTTCATTGTGTTGTGCAAATATAGCCTTGGAGCAGGGAAATTAAGGAGCAAAAATCCTGACTTTATTGTAGACTTAAAAATCCTGAATTTGGAGAATCTGAGGCTATAGTGTCAGCTGCTTGAACAGCCTGCCTTCTATTTTATTCTTAGTTGATTCAGTAAGATGTTTACCAAAGAACTCTGGGACTGTGAGATAATTTTAATTAGCATAGTTGTTACCATTTTTGTTCCCCAGTGACCTTTAATACATGATTTTCCATGCTAGACAAATGTACTAAGGACTGCTTAGATGTTCATTACAATCCCAGTTCCACATATAAACCAGTGATATGCCTCAAGAGATGACCATTTACTAGACAAATATTTGCACATTAGAGTGAATGGCATAGAACCCTATCTCATATCTTTCATATGAATGTGAAATATAATTTGAGTTCAAGTCAGATGAGTTGTGATTATTCACATTTCTGATAATACCCTGATTTACCACCTGCTATGCTTTGCGTCCATAGCTTACCATAACATTTGAAATAAGTTGGAAATCATTAAAATAATAATTGATATGTTCGTAGCAAACATCAGTAGCCAGTCAGCTGTCAAGAAGAAGGCTGTAATGGGATGTTAGAGTGGAAAAACATCAAACAGAAAGGAAAAGAATAGGAGAATGTCAGGAGAAATGGGAAATAATACGGAGAATAGTTTCATACCAAAATCAAGACCAAGCTTCAGTGGAAATAGCAGAATGATGTCCTATGAAAAAAAGAGTTATTGATAGTGTTTGGCTCCTTGTTTGGCATTGGGGCAGTTTCCCACAGGCAGTTTTTGGAACAGTGAGTGCTCACAGGATCTCATGATTTAAAAGTGGCAAACCCCACTGGGTGCAGTGGCTCATGCCTCTAATCCCAGCACTTTGGGAGGCCCAGGAGGGTGGATCGCCTGTGGTTGGGATGTTGAGATCTCCAAATAACATGGATAAACCCTGTCTCTATTAAAAATACAAAATTAGCCGGGTGTGGTGGCACATGCCTGTAATCCCAGATACTTGGGAGGCTGAGGCAGAGGTTCCAGTGAGGTGAGATCATGTCATTGCACTCCAGCCAGGGCAATAAGAGGGAAACTGTCTCAAAACAAACAAAAAACAGTGGCAACTCCCCCCATACTTTCTCTCCTGTCACTATGCAGGGCCTGCCTTGCTTCCCCTTTGCATTCTGCCATGATTGCAATTATCCTGAGGTTTCCCCAGCCATGTGGAACTGTGAGTCAGTTAAATCTCTTTGTGTATAAATTACTATGCTGTTGGAGAAGCCACAAGCATTCAGCATCAGCCCATGAAAGCAGGTGCAGGGGCTGTACCCTACAGAACCAAAAGAGTGGAGCTGCCCAAGGCCTTGGGAGCCCACCTCTTGCATCAGTGGGCCCTGGATTTTAGACATAGAGTCAAAGGACCTTTTTTTTAGTTTTCAAATTGAATAACTTCCCTGCTGGCTTTTAGACTTGTATGGGGCTTGTAGCCTCTTGTTTTGACCAATTTCTCCCTTTTTGAACAAGAGCATTTAGTCAATGCCTGTACACCTGTTGTATCTTAAAAGTAACTAAGTTGCTTTTGATTTTACAGGCTCATAGGTAGAAGGGACTTACCTTGCCTTAGATGAGATTTTGGAGTTGGACTTTCAGTTTAATGCTGGAATGAGTTAAGACTTTGGGGGACTGTTGGAAAGGCATGATTGTGTTTTGAAATGTGAGAATGACATGAGATTTGGGAGGAGCCCAGGGCAGAATAATAGGGTTTGGCTCTGTGTCCCCACCGAAATCTCATCTTGAATTGTAAGCCCCATGTGTCCTGGGAGGAAACTGGTGAGAGGTGATTGGATTCTGGGGGCAGTTTCCCCCATGCTGTTCTTACAGTGGTGAGTGAGTTCTCATGTGATTTGAAGGTTTAAAAGTGTTTTTCAGTTTTCCCCGTCTCTCCT
The DNA here is from genome assembly GCA_031835075.1 of Saguinus oedipus. NCBI lineage: Eukaryota > Metazoa > Chordata > Mammalia > Primates > Cebidae > Saguinus > Saguinus oedipus. The sequence goes on from CM063190.1 coordinate 20,039,654, forward strand.
GCTGCCATGTAAGATGTGCCTTTCTTCCCCTTTTCATTCCACCATGATTCTTAGTTTTCTGACAACTCCCCAGCCATGCAGAACTGTGAGTCAATTAATCCTCTCTTGTTTACAAATTACCTAGTATCAGGTAGTCCTTTACAATACTGAGAAAAGACTACTGTAGTCATTCAGACATTTTGTCTACATAGTAAAGATTCTAAACAACTATTTACTTCTCACAAGTCTTATGTGTATGTGTGTGTGTGTGTGTGTGTGTGTGTGTGTGTGTGTGTGTGTATTTCTCTACTAAACTTGTACTGAAAGAAGAAAACATTAATGTTTCAGCAGGTAATATTCATAATTACCAAAGATTATAGTTATATTTTGTTAATCAAGATGGAGATAAAAACTAAAACAACAACAAAAACACCTTAAACAATTAATATGGAAAGAAGGTAAGAAAGGGAGAAATAAAGAAATAGCAGAAAAGGAAATTTAATTACAGGTGCCTTTGCAGTGCTTCCCATACTTTAGAATAAATTTCTTCTAGCTTTCCAGCTGTGAAGGCAGCCATTGTTCTCAGGGGAGCTAATTATACTAAGAAGCTTGCCTTCCTGGTGGGCTCTAATAAGCACAGTTCGTTGCAGAACTTTGCCAGTGTGTGTCAAAGACCCACAACTGTGTGAAGCTGATGCTAGGGGCATGCCATACGAAGCTCTGTAATGTAGTTGCAGTAAACACACACTCCATTACTAGGACACTGGTGGAATAGTACAGGAGCCTCAAGAATCGGAAGTTATGGTTTCATTAATGCTGAACTGTAGGGGTCATAGAACAAATGAAAGGGCTAAAGGGATAATGATCCCACCTATGATAAACACAATTTACCATGGAGTCTTGAGCAGACTTCTATGTTAGAAGGAGTCACATGGAGGGGACAGTGTTAGCCATCTGTTCACTGTGCTAGTTGCCATTTCTTCCTGCTTGCTTAGATACCATAAACAGTAATGAAAAGGCAAACAGTAGTGTGCTGGGAGGGACTTCTAAAAAATAAATTAAACAAAGGCAGCATATAAACAAGTTCGCCTATAATTTTGCTTTATAAAAACAATGCTTATTTTATGTTATCAATTAATTTCTAAATGCTTGCCTATTAAGTTTATTTCTCAAAAATATGGTTATTGAACATAGGTTTAGACTTCATGGAATATAATTTTGACCATAACTAAAACAATATTTAATAAAGAGATTTACATGAATGTTATGAGAGTTTCAAGTATCTCCAGTGAAACACAACTGGTATCAGTTGATACACCCAGATTGGCAACCTGTGATTTTGCTATAGCCTCATAAACTCTTTTTTCATTTTGTGAACTTATATTTTGATTATTTTAGCCTTTAAAAGAAAACAAATGTTAGCGTATAAGAAAAAGTACTTATTTTACTGATACAACAGTAAGGAAACATTTAAAGAATTTCTAAATATCAAATTCTTTTTTCATAGTGACTCATGCTTCTTTCCTTCTTTTCCTACTCCCTCTTAAAGATTGTAAAAAAAAAAAACCTATGTGCAGACAAATTTGATCTCCTATAATGTAATATTAAAAATAAAGTTTTCTCTGTATCACTTTAATAACCAATAATGGATTTAGAAGATAAACATCCAAAACTTTATAACCATTATAACTTATGTCTAACTCCCTACAATTTCTTTTAGATAACAAATTTGTTGTGCTTAGCTGTGGATATACAGAAGATTACTACCTTGGTTGTACTGAAACATCCATGCTCCGTGGGAAGATTCTTTGAAATTTTCCACTGGCAGTTCCATGAGTGAGCTTCATAATGACCTGTGGAAACAGCCTGGTTTTCAACACATCCCTGTTGCTTCAATTGAACAAAGTTGGCCAGCTGTAACAAATAGCACAGCAGTTTTCTTTTTCAGTGTCCAATTCAAATCCATTTCACCCCACTTGGGAGGAAACTGCGATTTAGTCTTAAGATTTATGACATAAAAGCAGATGTACTATTCCAAGTACATGGAATTAACAACAACAAAAATATCCCCACTATGTTTACAGAATAAAATTAACTCTTCATGAAATAAAAGCGATTATCTTATGGAATACCCTAGTATAAAAACCAAAATACATGAAAGTTCCTCTTTTAGGGAAATAAAAACAAATTCATAGTGGAATATAGTTTAAAAAAACACACATGCACACATGCTTATGTAAAAAACAACCAGCAAATAAACTTTTTCCTGATGTTGAAATGCTGCTATCGAAAGATAAAATAACAACAAATTTAAAGATCCTAATTAGCTTTCTTTTCGATTCTAGAATCAGACAACACTTTATTCTACAATACAGTATAAGTTTTCCAATTTGCTGAGCCGAGAAGTGTGGTTTTATGGATACAGGTTGGGCTGGAGAAAGCAGAAACAAAGAACAAGTGGATTGCTCATTTTAGAGTTACTTTCTTTGTAAGATGGGAGCACGGAGACAAAACAATAGGAAAATAATTGGTTGTTGACAACAGGTTACTTCCTGTTACTTTTTAATAGTGATTGACTTTATTAACAGGTCAACTGAAACTAGACTGGGAATTTGACTGCTGTCTCTCATTCTCCAGATTTCTTTGAAGATCAGATAAACAGCTCACTTTTGGTTTGATAATGTAGAATTTTATCAAGAATGACTCCATTTTAGTTTGGTCTGTTTGGGCTAGTGCAACAGCTTTGACCCAACCAGTGGCCTCCTATAAATATTATTTAACCTATAAAAATTAGGACTATATAGACCTACTTATAATACAATAATATCATGAACACTTATACTACAAAATAGTAGAAATTGTAGAAGTTTTGTAAAACATACAAGCATACATCTCATTTTATATTACGTTCAGCCATTTATTTTTTTTTTTATTTTAGCCGGTAATTAGTCAAAAAGACTCAATTGAATTATTGGAAGTGAATTGAATTAGGTATATGTAAAATTAAGTTCTAAACATGACCTGCTTTCTTTCATTACTATTGCCATGACTATGATAGTTTTCATATTTACGTAAATTGTCTTTGGTAATTACACAAATAAAAATCTAACAAGACATGTTAGTAGTTTTAACTACGTGTGTGTGTGTGTATGTACATACATACATAATAGATACGTATGTGTGTGTATTTTTTAGAACAGGGAAGAAACACCATAAAAATATTTGAAGACCACGAGCGTGGAATGTTTCTCCATCTGTTTGTGTCCTCTCTTATTTCCTTGAGCAGTGGTTTGTAGTTCTCCTTGAAGAGGTCCTTCACATTCTTTGTTAGTTGTATTTCCAGATATTTTATTCTCTTTGTGGCAATTGTGAATGAGAATTCCCTCATTATTTGGCTGTTTGTCTGTTGGAATATAGGAATATAGGTGTATAGGAATGCTTGTGATTTCTGCACAATGATTTTGCATCCTGAGACTTTGCTGAAGTTGCTTATCATCTTAAGGAGATTTTGGGCTGAGACAATGGGGTCTTTTAAATAAACAGTCATGTCTTCTGCAAATAAAGACAATACAACTTCCTCTTTTCCTAATTGAATACTCTTTTTTTTTTCCTTGTCTGATTGCTCTAGCTAAAACTTCCAATACTATGTTGAATAGGAATAGGGAGAGCAGGCATCCTTGTCTAGCGCCAGTTTTCAAAGGGAATGCTTCCAGTGTTTGCTCATTCAGTATGATATTGGCTGTGGGTCTGTTGTAAAAAGCTTTTATTATTTTGAGATATGTTCAACCTAGTTCATTGAGAGTTTTTAGCATACAGAGCTGTTGAATTTTGTCAGAGGCCTTCTCTGTGTCTATTGAGATAATCATGTGGCTTTTTCTATGGTTCTGTTTATGTGGTGGATTACCTTTATAGATTTGCACATGTTGAACCAGCCTTGCATCCCCATGCTCATGGTTAGGAAAAATTAGTATCTTGAAAACAGCCATACTGCCTGAAGTAATTTACAGATTCAATGCTATTCCCATCAAGCTACCATTGACCTTCTTCACAGAACTGGAAAAACCACTTTAAACTTCATATGGAACCAAAAAAAGCCCTCACAGCCAAGACAATCTTAAGCAAAAAGAACAAAGCTGGAAAAGAACGTGGTACTGATACCAAACAGAGATGTAGACCAATTGAACAGAACAGAGGCCTCAGAAGTATTGCCATACATCTACACCATCTGATCTTTCACAAACCTGACAAAAACAAGCAATGGAGAAAGGATTCCCTGTTTATTAAACAGTGTTGGGAAAACAGGCTAGCCATGTGCAGAAAGCAGAAACTGGACCCCTTCCTGACATCTTACACTAAAATTAACTCCAGATGGATTAAAGATTTAAATGTAAGGCCTATCACCATAAAAACCCTAGAAAAAAACCTAGGCAGTACCATTCAGGACATAGGCATAGGCAAGGACTTCATGACTAAAACACCAAAAGTAATGGCAACAAAAGCCGAAATAGACAAATAGAACCTCATTAAACTTAAGGGCTTTTGCACAGAAAAATAAACAAGCATTAGAGTGAACCAACAACCAACAAGATGGGAAAAATTTTTTGCGATCTTCCCATCTCACAAAGGGTTAATATCCAGAATCTACAAAGAACTAAAACAGATTTACAAGAAAACAAAACAACCCCATCAAAAAGTGGGTGAAGGACATGAACAGACAGTTTTCAGAAGAAGACATTTATGCAGCCAAGAAACATATGAAAAAAGGCTCATCATCACTGATCATTAGAGAACTGCAAATCAAGACCACATTGAGATACCATCTCACGCCAGTTAGAATGGCAGTCATTAAAACATCTGGAGACAACAGATTTTTTTTTGTCAAAGAGAATGTGGACAAGTAGGAACACTTTTACAGAGTTGGTGGTAGTGTAAATTAGTTCAACCATTGTGGAAGACAGTGTGGCAATTCTTCAAGGACCTAGAGATGGAAATATCATTTGACCCAGCAATCCCATTACTGGGTATATACCCAGAGGATTATAAATCATTCTGTTATAAAGACACATGCACATGTATGTTCATTGCTTGCGATGCTGTTTATAGTAGCAAAGACCTGGAACCAGAGCAAATGTCCATCAACGATAGACTGGATAAAGAAAATGAGGCACATATATACCATGGAATACTATGCAGCCATAAAAACGGAGGGGTTCATGTCCTTTGCAGGGACATGGATGAATCTGGAAGCCATCAGTCTCAGCAAACTGACACAAGAACAGAAAACCAAACACTGCATGTTCTCACTCATAGGTAGGTGTTGAACAATGAGAGCACATGGACACAGGGAGGAGAACATCACACACTGGGTCTGTTGGGGTGTGGGGGGACTAGGAGAGAGATAGCAGGGGCTGGGAAGATTGGGGAGGGATAACATTGGAAGAAATACTTAATGTTGGTGATGGGGGGATGGAGGCAGCAAACCACCATGGCATGTGTATACCTATGTAACAATCCTGCAAGATCTGCACGTGTACCCCAGAACTTAAAATACACACATAAATATATAATTATTTGAAGACCGTAATGTCATATGTGAGAAAACACAGGACAGAATTCTCTTGTTCTTACAATGTTTTGCAGACCTCATTTACCTATGCTGAAAAATTCCTCCTGATCCAAAATTTAATGCCAACTTACAGAGAAACAAAATTAAAATTTCTTTCTAGGAGAGACTTACAGGCCCTTCTGTTATGATTCATAGAGATGGGGTTTCTCCATATTGGCCAGGCTGGTCTCAAGCTCCTGACCTTGTGATCTACCTGCCTCTGCCTCCCAAAGCTCTGGAATTAGAGGTCTTTTTTTCTGTTTTGAATCATTGTATAAGTTTTAATGAGTGTTATTAGATAATCTGGCAGACAACAGAAGATATTTTCTTTTTTGGTTCAATTGCAGTATGAAGTCTATTAACATCGTGTTCTATTCCAGAGGCTTCTGCAAGCTAAAGCAGAATTGCTCTTCTTAAAACTGCCAGAAGAAAAAACAAAGGAACAGTGAAAGTTACTATAAAATTCGTCTTACAAAGTAGGCAGACCATGATTACTTGTATAACGTGACAGCCTCTTCCTCTGGGAGGGAACTTCACACTGGTTGATGTTAAGATTGACTGTTAAGACCACTGGATTGAAAGAGGAGAAATATGGTATTTATTTGTGTGGGGACAGGCACTTTCTCTCCTCTAACTTCTGTATTGTCCTACTTTGTAAAAGGATCGTGAAGAACATCTTTTAGCCTTTCTTTTACTCTCTTTATATACTTCATGGAAGATGTTAAAGCTACGAGTTTATTAAGCTATGTATTGCTGGAGGGTGGCCTTGCTTCCTTGAGAGAGAATGTTCTCCCATGGTGTACAGTCTACTTTGACTGAAGCTGACAGAGAGACTGGCCATTCTTTTGGTCCTTCTAATGCAGAAACGTTTGCTCCTTAGCTAAGCTAATCCAGGTTCTTGTCTCACAACCAGGGAGAATTAGGCACCCATACACATTGAAGGCTGAGGAGGATGGAATTAGTTAAGCAAAAGTAGAACTCTCAACAAAGAGTGGGTGTTCTACAAGCAGGTTTCCACCTCACGAATTGAAGACCATGGCCATTGCACATGAGCCCAAGAGGCCAGGCTCCCCTGCTACAGAAGGTGTGAATTCCAGGTGGCTCCACTCCAGTCCCCCAGTGTGCACATGGGCAAGCCATAGATAGTTCCAGAAAATGCAACATTCAGTTGGTTAAAAGGCATTATTCAGAAAGAATCCATGGGAAAAGGCTGGCAAACGGACAGAAGTTCTCCCCCTGGGTTGCATGTTTCATCTGGGACCAGCAGCCTGGTCTTTCAGCCTTCAGGCTATTTTAGGATTGATGGTGAGGTATTACTGGGGACCCTTCCCTATCTGCCTAGGGATTTGTCTGCCTCCTGCTTTATCATTACCTCTGATGACCATGCTTGGGAAAAATGAGACAAGGTTTAGAGAGAAGTTAAAGAGGCACATCTTACAGTAGTCTCCACACACCACACATCATCTCATTTCCTAGGATAATTTTGAATTCAAATTTGCATTCCTGTTCAATAGCCAATACAAAATATGTACCTATACTTTGTTCTCCACTTGGCTGGAGGCGTTGATGTGTATGTACCTCATCAGCAAGAAATTCAAGATGGGTTATGAGCTAATCAGAAACAACTAACATGGGAATTGTCTAAGGTTTCCATCTGGGTGCCTTGGAGAATAACACTACAAAAGAGAAAGAGTGATGACAAGAAGGCAAGTTCATTTGGCAATAAGGAGAGGAGTAAACATAGTTAAGTTATGTTTTGGACCTGTGTAAGTTTGAGATCTTCTTGGCATGCTGATGGGTTTATTGCACAAGTATTGGGTGTAAGAAATTGGGCAAGTATGCAACATTACACTTCAGAATTCTGATGGAAGAGGTTATAGAAAGTTTCACATAAAGGAGAACTAAGGGAAGCCTTTTATCTTCTGTTCCTTTCCATGAATGTTTAAGAGTATATTTTCACAAACATGGTTAGTACAGCTGAATATATAACACTGGTCTCTTATGCTATGGAGAGTTTTGAAAAGTTTGGGGCCAGTTGTGGCCCACACCTGTAATCAGAGCACTTCAGGAGTCTAAGGAAGGCAGATTACTTGAGGCCAGGAGTTCGAGATTAGCCTGGCCAATATGGTGAAAAACTCATCTCTACTAAAAATACAAAAAATTTGCCAACCATGGTGATGTGCACCTGTAATCCCAGCTACTTGGGTGGCTGAGGCATGAGAGTTGCTTAAAGCAAGGAGGCAGAGGTTGCAGTGAGCCAAGATGGCACTGTTGCACTTCAGCCTGGATGACAGAACCAATTTCTGTCTCAAAAAAAGTTTGTAAGGAAGTGAGTGAGGAAATTATGAGGATATATGGGGAAAAAATAACGCAGAAGGGATGATAAGAACATAGAACTGGAGGTGATAATTACTGATAAGTATTTCTTTAAGGCAATTGAAATGTGAATTTTGAATTTAGAAGAGTAAACAAAGAATAACACATAGATGTAACATCAAGGCACCACAGAAAATATATTGTTAATTCATGTTAATTAATTAAACATACCCTGTTTGCTGGATCTACGAGAGTCATTACTTTGCATAGGAGAATACAAAAATTAATAAGACTCAGTCCATAGTTTGAATATGGCAGAGAGACTACTGAATAGATCAGTGTTATTCTCTACAATAGAAAGTACTAATCACAGTGGTAGATATATTTACAGCAGAAGTTTTGAGATAATTGAAGGGCAACTGACTGGAATAGACGGGCTATAGAGGCCTCCTGGTGAAGACCTTAAAGAGTTATGTACGAATAGATTTAATGGAGGCTAGGAGATGAGAGGGAAATGGCAGGGCAGTTTCACAAATCTTATCCCAATTTAGTTCTACTAGAGATAACTGTAAATCAGAATGTTATAACGTGAAGCTTGAGGAACAGATACTGTTTAGATGATGGGCAATCTTGCAGGAAGAAAACATCCGTTTCACCCAGCAGGTACATCGGGATGTTTTAAGAAGTTTTAAAGAAGTTGTAACTCCTGGTTTGCAGTTTTTACAAGAACAGTGCAGTTAAATTGAATATTGTTTTAAAAGAACTAGGTTGGAATCCAAGGGATTACTGATAATGTTATTGTGTGGGCATGGGCTAGAAATGAGGACGTTCATTTGTGTAGTCACAGTAGAGTAGAAAGAGGGAAACCATTACCTGGAAAAGAGAATATAAGATTTTAGTTATTCATTTACTTCATATAAGTACAATGTCTCCTGGTGGCCTAAGAAAAGAACAATAAACTTGAGTAAATATTAGTAAATGAAAGAGAAATTTCCTACTTGGGTAGAGATTAAAAACAAATAGGAGAAATAGAAAAGTATATGCTCTTCTATACTAAATGTGATTTTATTTATAAATGCTTTTAGATCATGTGTGATTGACATACAATTAAATGATAACAATATAATATATAGTCTTACTGGTCCATAAGTAGCCCATCCCCCACCACCATGCCAATGTTTAGAGGCAAACAAAGGTGAGCTTTCCCATCATCTAAGGGAAAGCCTGAAGAAAATGCTTGAGCTGCTGTGGAAGCTCTTGTCCTTGATGCAAGCAGTTGATTGTTTTGTTGCTGATTTAGACTTCAGAGAAGAATCTATGAAGCTATTTTCCTCTGTTTAAGAAAATATATTGATGGAGATAATTAGCTTCTGGACTGTAATTTTAATTTTTTTTTCTTTTGAGACGGAGTCTTGCTCTATTGCCCAGGCTGGAGTGCAGTGGCGCGATCTTGGCTCACGGCAACCCCTGCCTCCTGGGTTCAAGTGATTCTCCTGTCCTGCCTCAGCCTCCCGAGTAGTTAGGATTACAGGGACCCACCACCATGCCTGGCTAATTTTTGTGTTTTTAGTAGAGATGAAGTTTCACTATGTTGGCAGGCCGGTCTCGAACTCCTGACCTCAGGTGATCCACCCGCCTCAGCCTCCCAAAGTGCTTGTATTACAGGCGTGAGCCACCACACCCAGCCTGCAATTTTAATTTTTAATAAAACTGATATGTATTGAAACAAAAGTCATCAGTTACCCATCTCAAAGGAGAAAAAAATCACGCCGCAAGTTTTAAGGCTGAAAATAACCAACTGATTATGATGCTGGGTCCACATGCTCATATAGACTTAAATATGCTACTCTTTGTATCGTTTTCATTTGTTTATTTGTTTTAGTGCTCTGGTTACAAATGCTCTTGTTTAATTATAAAGACAATTTACAGGGTGTAATTTTGTCTCACATGAAAGGTTTTTCATGAACATGTAAATGGTATGGGAACAGAAAGATGTGCATCATAATATGGGATCAAGGCTGTGAAATATATATATAATTCAGTAACAAGGAGTTAGATGGGGACGTTAGAAAGGAGGACATGTTTCTCTGAGGACAGGAAATTTTAGCCGAGGACTGAAATATGAGACTTAGGATCATGCAATTGAATAAAGAAATAATGATCATAGGAGAGGATTTTCAACTAGAAATAAATATGGGAATCATTTGGATAAGTGATTCAACATTAGTAAAATAATGAGAGTAAATAAGCCACCTAGGAATATAAAGTATATTATATGCAAATTAAGAAGGACAGAAAGCATAGTACTGAGGCATCAAAATCCTAAAGAAGTATGTGGAAAAAGGTAAGATTTTGAAAAAAAAAAATGTTCATAGAATAGGAAAAGCAGAAGGAATCAGTGAAGACACTAGGGGAAGTGTGTTTAAAGCAGGTGGTTGTCAGCCAGCTCTAACCAATATTGCTAAAAGATAAAATGTTAGAAAGACCGAGAAATGTTTATTGCTTTTACAAATGATCTTCGGTAACGCTGAGAGAAATAATTTGAGCAGGATGAGAGGGGAGAACCATCTTGTAGTACCCTTAGAAATAAGGAATGCTACTGACAAATAGATTCAGAGATAAAAGGCTGGGCACTAATCTATGATCTATAAACTAAAAATGAAATCCTAAATCCCCAACTGATGGATCAGACACCAGTTGGCCATGGGGGCCCCAGAAAAACCTTAGAAACTGAGTTCCTGGCCATGATGGGACAGGAGGTTAGACATACCTCATTATACCCTTCCCACCTTTTGTGAATTAAATGTAACAACTGACCAGCATTAATGTTAAAATAGAGATCATAAGACTCACAGAAGGAACTCTTTGTGGCAAGAAGACAACAAGTTATAAACAAGACCTAGGGTGATGCTAGGCAAGGGTGATGTCATTCTCCTCTATGCTTAAAGAATAAACTGTGTTCTAACTGCCACAAGGTTTTGTTGTTGCTGCTTTTTCCTCTAATAGCTAAACAAGCACTGGCTTTGAGATAAGCAACATTAGAACCGTTGCTGCTCACCACTACACACTAATAGATCCGTTTCATAAACCATAACTACAGCTTTGGTTGAACAAGACATTGATGTTTGTAACTTTCTCCTGGTAAGAGATTACCACCTATAGACTGGTTCTCGCCTGTTTTACAGAGGTTGTGCATGTGAGCACCTTCGTGTCCCTGCTTCCCCTTTTGACGTATGGGACCTCATTTTAATATCTTTACATATTTTCTCCACTGACAAGTGAACATGTGTCATTTGTAACAGACATGTTTATTTACTATGCATGTGTTACTACCTTCATAAGTAGTCATATTTCCTCCTGTAACCTATTAAATATTTATGCTTGGTCAATCCATTCAACATAAATTACTGTTTCACCCTCCTCTCCCTTGAAATGCTTGCTTTTGGATTCTCAGCCTGTGGCTGTGCTTCCTGCCTGCAGGTTGTAATCCCCTTCTTAAAAATTCTAGCTCTCCTTTCTGAATTTGTAAATGGTGTGATTTTTAAGTTAACAGGTCTAAATGTTTGCATCCTCCAAAATTCATATATTAAAACCTAGCCCCCAAAATGATGGTGTTGGGAGGTACCGCTTTTGGGAGGTAATTGGGTTATGAGGGCAGAGCCTTCATAAATGGAATTGGTATTCTCATAAGGGGGACCCAAAGAAGCTTGTTTGCCTCTTGGACCATATGAGGACAGAGGGGAATGGTGTCATCATTAAGAAAGCAGCCTCTCACCAAATACCAAATCTGTTGACACCTTGATCTTGGAATAGCCAGTTTCCAGAGCTGCAAGAAACAAATTTCTGTTGTTTGTAAGTTTCCAAAATTATAGTGTTTTGTAATAAAAGCCGGAATGGCCTAGGCATATGATTGTCTGTCCCTTCCTATTTTTAAAGAATTTTCTTATGACCTACAATATTAAGAATTGGTTTGCCGGCAGGGCTCTCATTCCAGCAGCCTAATGGGTGACGTTTATTTTCTCAGTGCCTCACCAGCCAAGGCACAGGTACACAGTCCAGGTAACTGATGCAGGTGACAGAAAAATATGTTTTTAAAATGCATTTCCACCAGGAGGAATGAAACATGTAACTGTGGCTAACAGAGGCATACAGCCATATGCTGACAAGGAACAGAGCTGATGTCCTGAGCAAATGATTCCTGCTATTACTTTACAGGGCCTCCACCTCTTCTCAATTGTGAAAGCTCTCTAGGTTTTTGTTTTTTTTTTTTTTTTTTTTTTTAATGAGATTGAAGAAAAAAATGAGATTTCTGGGTTTGGCATGATATAGCAATAATTTGTTTATGTTGGTTACAGTAAAAACTCTGGGGAAGATGTTGGTCAAAAGGCACAAAATTTCAATTATGCAGGATGAATAAGTTCTGGAGATCTGAGGTACAGCATGATGACTATAACTGATAATACTGTTACGCATACTAGAAATTCACTTAAATTATAAATCTTAAACATTCTCTCTCTCTTTCTCTCTCTCTCTCTCTCTCTCTCTCTCTCTCTCACACACACACACACACACACACACACACACATACACACACACACACAGAGTACGTGAGATGGTAGATGTGTTAACCATCTTGATTGTGATAATCATTTCACAATGATTATGTAACTGAGCAGCCTAACTTTAAAATGCATTTTAAGACTTTTTTTCTTTTTCTTTAGTTTTAAGATACAACATTGAAATAAACAGCAGAAACCTTTTCCGTTCACCTTAAAATAGACTCCATATCCCTGTCTTTCTCACCGCCTATACTCCCTTCACATTTATCTAACTATGCTAGTATGTAATCATGTACCTTCTTAGAAGGGGCGATCTTGAGACAGACAGACCAAGCCTGCAGGCCTAGCTGGAAAATCCCAGAGATACTTTAAGGGGGCTAGTTAACAACCCAGCCATTGTTGAGGTGATGCCAGCCTGCCCTTCAGGTGGAGTGGGACCCAAGACAGTCACTTTTACAAGACACACAGACCCATCATAGTCAACAAAATTCATGCTTGATTTCCTTGTTAAGATTTACCTTTTTAAAACCTTTTCTTCCCCCTAAAACTCAGTTGCTTTGGATAGGAATCATCCACTTCCCCATTACTAGATTTGGTTAATTAAATCACTTACTTTCTACCAGACCTCAATCTTGTTAACTGAACTCTGCAAGTGATGAGTAGCCAGATCTGCATTTAGTTACATATCCAAATATCCCAAAATATTTTGCACACCTTAAATATATACAATGTTTACACAATATTTGTCAGTTACACTTCAATAAAACTGGAGTGACAGAGCTCTGACTTTCAGAAGCAAGTCTTTCAGGAAGCCTAAGGGAAGGAAGGAGAGCAGATAACAGTGCACTGACAGAGCAGGGTCATGGGACATTTTGTTTGTGTTGTTTTTAATTGTGAAAGGAAATCATGTTTTTATGTAACAAGATGCTGGAGAATCATACTCTCTGTGGTGATGCAGTAGGGTCTGTGCTAAGCACTCTTAGAATTAAGCCTTAAGTGAAAATTTGTAACACTGAGGTTTTAGACTTGACAACAAAAGCCAACTATAGGCTGTGACGGTGAATGCTTAGGTTTTCCAGTGGGGGAAATTGAGGGAGGCACCCTTAGGTATTCTCATTTTCTATGTGACTAGGTGAGAGATGGGGTTTGGCTTGAAGAATGATGGATAGTTTTGAAGATTCTATGTGGAGAATCAACTAGGAAACTATTAAAGACAAGTACCCAGATTGCCAGAAATTTTTCAAGGCTACAAAAGTTACAGATAATGACCTGTTTTTGGCACTAGTGGATACAATGTTGTGTCTTTCTTTATCTTCATAGACATTTAACAATCCATGGACAAAAGTAAGCTTTAAGTACTGGCATCTGAATTTCTTTTCTGGTTGTTTACTAACTTTCACCTCACTTAAAAATGTTACTTAAATACAATCTGGATTGTAAAGACATTTTTTCATATTGCTATGACAAAGTTATTGGTATGTTAATTACACCTCTATATGATTTTAAATACTTAAAATAGTTTTATTTACTGCAAATTCCAAATAGTAATCCTGGAAGTGGATATGTTAACAGCTAGATTCAAGATTCTGTTGGGATTTCAGTCTGGGCATTGCCTTTTATGTGCTGTTGTTTTGTAATTTGGAGTAGAACAGCTTTTCACCACACTCAATTTTTTTTTAATATATATGTAAAGGAGAAATTAAGGTTTCTTAAATCCTATACCTTGATAACTATTTCAATGCAGTGATTTCTTTATTATTTAAATAAATTAGTATTCTGACAATGAATATTTTCTTAAACTAATATGTACCTAACAGGTTACATTCTATCTATTACATGCAAACTGTAAGCAAAAGATTTTGTCACATAATGAAATAAGTAATCCCTGAGGGTTTGAAATAGTAGCTTATTTTGCCATTGAATCAATATGTAACTTAAGACAACCTACCTACTGGCTTTGGCAAGTTTTCTAATCCATAAGATAGAATAATAAGTCTGACTTGCTTTGGGGTTTTTCTCAATAACTCCTAACACATTTTTGATAAAATAATTTTAAACTATAGGGTTGATACACACACTTAATACTTAGGAAAAAATATAACTAATATGTTTTCCTTCTTAATGTTTAATGTCATCAATTTATTGTGCTGTTTGTAATAGCTTAAGATTTTAGGATAGCAGATCAAACATTTAACATTTTGAGATAAGAGTTAATACATGTCCCCAATTCCTCTTGGAAGAACCATTTCAGTTTAGTGAATCTTCTAGAAAATAAGCACATTGGTCTTTTAAGCCCCTACTTAGTATAGTATGACATATTCCTACACAATTGTAAATATTAACAGGTTTATAATAAATTTAAAATTTTTTACAAATAATGCTGAAAACATGTTTAAAATCTATCTGGTTCTTAAATGATAAAACATCTGGATTTCCGACTAAATAAATTTTCACTCCCCAACACAAGTGTTTCCATGAAGAAGTTATATTTATAAATGAGAATACATTTGAACAAAGTTAAGATCTTGTTTTGATTTTGGAGTTACTTGTTCTATTTAATATTTACATAATTAGTTATTTCAAAATATTAGAAAGCTCACAAGTTTTGTATGAGTTTAACAAAACAATCTTATAGCCAGATTTATTGAACCTTTTTAGGTTCACATTATATGAATTCTGATAAATGCATACAGTTATGTAACTACCACTACAATCAATACACAGAACACTTCCACCTTCCCAAAAAGTTCCTCTGGGCCCCTTTATACTCACTCCCTTTCCTACTTTCTTGACACTCAGCTCCTGGAAACCACTGATTGGTTTTCAATTCCTAAACTTTTGCCTTTTTCAGAATGTTATATAAATGAACTCTTTGAGTTTCTGGGCTGTGCCACTTTTTCTTCTGTCTGAAGAACTTTTAACATTCCTTTAAAGGATGGGCTACTCGTGACAAATTTTCAGTAGTTGTTTGCCTGAGAAATTGTTTATTCTTCACTTTTGAAGGTTAATTTTGTGAAATACAGAGTTTCATGTTTTTTCATTCAACACTGTAAACATATCACCCCACTCTGTTCTTGCTTGCATGGTTTCTTATGAGAAATCTAATGTAATTCTTCTCCTTGTTCCTCTGTAAGTTAGGTGTTTTTCCCAAGATCTCTCCCCACTCACTCCTCACACCCCTGGCTTCTTGTAAAATTTTCCTTTTATCTTTGGTTTTCTGCAATTTGAATGTAAGAGGTCTACATCTATATTTGAGTTACTGTTATTTATTCTTCTAGATGTTTCCTGAATTTTCCAGCTCCATGTTTTGATGCCATTATTTATTTTAAAATATTCTTTGCCACTATTATTTCAAATATTTCTTCTGCTTCACTTTCTTTCTCTTTTCCCTCCCCTCCCCTTCCTTTCTCTTTCTTTTCCTTCTGCTTTTCACATTATGCATATTTCACTTTTATAATTGTTACGTAGTTTACAGTTCTTGGTATTTCGTTCTTTTTCTTTTTTTTTTTTTGGTCTTTGCATTTGGTTTCTGGGAGTTTCTATTGACCTATCTCCAAGTTCTCTGATTTTTTTTTTCATGGTCACTTCCAGACTACCGATGAACCCAATTAAATGCACTCTTTATTTATATTACAGAGTCTTTAAACACTTACTTGTAATTCTTTTTGGAATTCCTGTGTTCCCATTACATTTACTATCTGTTTTTGCATATTGTCTAATTTTTGCATTAGAACCTTTACCATCTTAATATTAGTTATTTTAAATTCCCTATAATGGCAAAATCTGTGTCAAATATGGGTCTTGTTCTGATACTTTGTCTCTTAAGAATGTGATGGGTTTTTTGTTTGTTTGTTTGTTTTTTTTGAATTGCTCATTTTTTTTAGTAATGCTTGTAATTTTTTGTTGAAAACAGAATGTGAATTATTGACAACAGAAACTGAGGAATATTGAATATATCTCTGATCTACTTTTCTTATTTCCATAACTTTGGACCATATCTTAATTTTCTCCATTAAATTCAGTGCCCCCTTATTCATTTCCTTACACTGTGGCCTGTATTGACTTAAGATAAAAGTCTTAGCATTACATTTCTCTGATTAAAATCATTAAATTTGTACTTATGTCTATTGTTAAGATATAGAAAGTCATAGATAATTTCTCCCACTCTAGACAAAAGAAGAAATGGGACAAACTAAAAGTGAGGCAGTAAAAGAAAAAGAGAAAGGATTTTATTTATCAGGAAAAAAAGGAGATCTATTACTTCCACCCTGGCAGAATGGGAGAGTAAGTGATTCACACTAGATGGGGGTAAGGAGAAGCTAAAGAGTAAATAAGTTTATAATAGACTCATGTGACCTGGTATGATGTATTAGAAGTCTAAAGTCTCCATCCTCACAGTGTGTCTACAATGCCCATGTACTCTTTCCCACAGCTCCACTGACTGGAGAGGCACTAACCAGAAAATGAAGTTGATTCAGGGGAGATAAGAGAACTCTGTAAGGCACACTTGGCCTTCAGAGAGTACACTGCAATGACCCCTCATAGTCTAGAACTCTCTATAGTCTAAAGAAATGGAAAGCCAGGAGAAACCCCCAACATTTCCAAAAGCTGCAATGAAGCTATGAAGAATAGAAAATATCCCATAGGTTGGAAAGCTGCAGTGGGGCAGAAACACCAAAGTTTCTGAAATCTTACTGATGCTAAAACTCTGGATATTGATCCCATCTTCAGCGTATTTGAAAGCATTAAACGATGCTATTCACTTGGGGTGGTTGGCAAAATATTAGAGACAATAATTAGGGAAAGTTATAAATTACAGTCTCAAACCTTTTGGAAGGCCAAAAGTTTCTGTAGAGGAAGGTTGAAGGCAGCTACTTCATTAACATTAGCATTGGAAAGAGATAGAGACTAATCAAAGGTTCTACCCCTTACCCATTTGCCCCCACTCTATTTACTCAGGCCAATTTTGTGCTTGGTGGTCTCTCTGGAGAGGATCAAAGGTGAATTACCTGTTTTTTTTGTTTAATTATATTTTAATTTCTGGGGTACATGTGCAGACCTTGCAGGATTGTTTCATAGGTATACATGTGTCATGGTTTCCTGCATCTATCCCCACCATCATCTGCATTAGATATTTCTCCTAATGTTATCCCTCCCCAATATCCCCACCCCCTGCTATCCCTTCCCTAGTCCCCCCACCCCACAACAGGCCCTGATGTGTGATGTTCCTCTCCCTGTGTCCATGTGTTGTCGTTGTTCAAAACCCACTTATGAGTGAGAACATGTGGTGTTTGCTCTTCTGTTCTTGAGTCAGTTTGCAGAGAATGATGATTTCCAGATTGATCCATGTCCCTGCAAAGGACATGAACTCACCCCTTTTTATGGCTGCATAGTATTCCATGGTATATATATGCCACATTTTCTTATCTAGTCTATCACTGATGGGCATTTGGGTTGGTTCCAAGTGTTTGCTATTATAAACAGTGCGGCAATAAATATACATGTGCATGTGTCTTTATAACAGAACGATTTCTAATCCTTTGGGTATATACCCAGTAATGGGATTGCTGGGTCAAATGGAATTTCTATTTCTAGATCCTTGAGGCATTGCCACACTGTCTTCCACAATGGTTGAACTAATTTACACTCCCATCAACAGTGTAAAAGTGTTCCTGTTTCTCTACATCCTCTCCAGCATCTGTTGTCTTCAGATTTTTTAATGATCATAATTCTAACTGGCGTGAGATGGTATCTCAGTGTGCTTTTGATTTGCATTTCTCTAATGACCAGTGATGATGAGCTTTTTTTCATGTTTGTTGGCTGCATAAATGTCTTCTTCTGAAAAGTGTCTGTTCATGTCCTTTCCCACATTTTGATGGGGTTGTTTTTTTCTTGTACATCTGTTTTAGTTCTTTGTAGATTCTGGATATTAGCCCTTTGTCAGATGGGTAACTTGAAAATATTTTTTCCCATTTTGTTGGTTGCTGGTTCACTCTTAATGATTGTTTCTTTTGCTGTACAGAAGCCCTGGAGTTTGATTAGATCCCATTTGTCTATTTTGGCTTTTGTTGTCAATGCTTTTGGTGTTTTACTCATTAAGTCCTTGCCTATGCCTATGTCCTGAATGGTATTGCCTAGGTTTTCTGCTAGGATTTTTGTGGTGTTATGTCTTATGTTTAAAGCTTTGATCCATCTGCAGTTAATTTTTGTATAAGGTGTAAGTGGGCTACACCCACTGTCTAACCAGTCCCAATGAGAACCTGGTACCTAGGTTGGAAATGCAGAGATCACTCACCTTCTGTGTCACTCTTGGTGAGAACTGTGCTCTGGAGCGGTTTCTATTTGGCCATCTTGGCAGAAGTCCCCCATGAATTACCTGTTAATAGTATTTATGCTGGTCCCCAAAACCTAAAGTTTTTACAAGTCATCGAACCACTCTCTTAGCCATGTTAATTATCCACAAGTGTGTTAACTTAGAACCTTTGTTGTAAAATCTTGAGGGACTCAATGTATGGGAGAACAGGGAGTCTTGGTCGATTGGTTATATTGCAGCCTCTGAAAGCAGCCAACATCCATCCATAGCCCACTTGAAACACTGTAATGGCATTCATTCATCCATCCTTGAGTCAAGGTCTGAAGGTCAGATTTCTACAGGCAGTGACCCACTCTCAGATGGTGACCCTGACATGATTGAGGACACAATTAATATGCTAATGCTGACAAGTTATAGGAAAATCAAGTTTCAGTTCAAATATATGTTGAATTCACTTAGCTCCACACTAGCAGCCTGAGGGGAGAAAAAAAAGAGCATGCTTTCTCATATGGGTAAATGTTATTTCCATTAATCCAAGCTTGTTCAACCCATGGCCCAACGTGGCTCAGAAAAGGTTTGAATGTGGCACAGGACAGCTTTGAATGTGGCCCAACACAAACTCATAAACTCTCTTAATACATCATGACATTATTTTGCAATTTTGTTTTAGATCCTCAGCTAATGTTAGTGTATTTTGTGTGTGGCTCAAGACAATTCTTCCTCTTCCAGTGTGGCCCAGGGAAGCCAAAAGATGAGACACCCCTGAACTGAAATGTGTCAGGGAAGAACAAACTATGGCTCATGAGGAACGTTTTGGTAAAGGCTGTTGGCTAAAAATTATTTTTGCATGATTATATGCTTAAAAATTAAAAGGAATTTTCATGAGACATCAAAATTTCATCAAATTCAAATTTCGGTGTTTATAAATAGGGCTTTGTTGAAAACAGAGTCACCAATTCCTTTGCATATTATCTGTAGCTGCTTGCATGCTATAATCGCAGTGTTGAGTAGTACCAATCCAGGCTCTATGTCCTGCGAAACATGAAGTATTTGCAATTTAGTCCTTTATAAAAATGTACTCCAACTACTGATCTATACTGTGTGTATGACATTTTTATATACACTATGTCTGGCTTTTTTTTTTTTTTTAAATCAGAAGACATGCTAAGATGCAAGAAAATGTGACCCTTGATAAAGATAGAAAACAGATATGAAAGTGAACCAGGAGAGCCAGAAAAGGTCCAGAAGTTCCAGATACCCATTTTCTTTCCCCCCGTCCGCCCGGACAGGGATCTAAAACTAACTCACACCTACTTGAAAAGGTGAACATCCATTATCACATAGGAAGTTTAATCAGAGAGAGATGACAATTATAAGAAAGAATTATGAGGAAATGCTAAAAGTGAAAAATGCAACATCAGAAATGAAAAATCTGTTAGATACACTAAAAGTAGGTGGAAAAATAATCAGTGAATTTGCTAAAAAGGTCAACATAAATTATCCAAACTGAATTACAATTAGGAGAAAAAAACAGCAATGAAACAGAGTGCTTGGCATCTGTAGGGCAGTATCAAGTAGTCTAACATGCATGTAATTTGAGGCCCAGAGGGAGTGGAGACTATGAGTAGGGCAGAAAGCAATATCTGAAATGATACTTGTTGACGATTTTCCAAAATTGATGAAAACATCAACCTACTTATTCAAGAAACCTAGTACTAAAGCAAAATAAATACAAAAACAAACCCCATCTATAACTGGGCACATTGTGTTCAAACTGCTGAGAGCACAGAGAAAGAAATATTAAAAGCAGCAAGAAGAAAGAAGCATATTATATGAGATGTTACCGGTTTGGGCCCCTAAATGGGAGGTGATCCATTTACTTACTCTTAATGGGTTTGCTCAGTGCCCAGTGGGTGGCAGCCAAATGATACTTTGTTTCATTGTGCTATTATCTAAGCTGATTGAAATTTTCCGTTTTTGGAAGTGGTGTCTTGCTCTAGTTTCTAACAGTTAATAACGGGTGTGTCTGTGTGTTACTTTACTTCCAGACTCAGCCAGGCTTGCAGGCAAAAGTAGAGAGGTCATCAGACATAGAACTCTACTTCATTACAAGTTGGTTGTCAGCTGAGTTGATCGTCGTAGAAGTAGCTCATGAATAGAGAAAAAGTTAGTTTATTTTAGCTAACAATATGCTAAATAAATATTCATACACAATCTATGATTACTATATTCATCATACATAGGACGTTAGGAGTTAAATTTTGCTTGAGGCCAATGAAAGAAATCACTCTATTTTGTAAGTGAAGCAGACCAAAACCTTTTGATATTAACCGTATTTGTAAGAGGCTCTATAAAGTTTAACTCTTTATTTTTCAATTAAAATATACTCCATTTCAAAAGCTGAAATTAAATATTTAAATATAGAATAATTGCCCTATGCTATTAATAGGTATGCTGTGAGGATGAGTGAAAAAGTCTGCAAGTGAAATCAAATCAAAGAAAACAAAGTTACATGGAATAGCCCGAGCTCATATATAGTTTGCAGCCCATTCAATGGATCTATGTAATTTTTTCTTGAAAAAAGTGGCCATCAGAGTTTAGGATTTAGGGGTTGAAAAACTGACTGGCAATTTCAAATCCTAAATCTAAAGTGGTATCTATGTAATAGCAATTTGAGTAGGTATTACATCTGACAAATGTGACAAGAACATGCCAGATGTAACACTATTTTAACCCTATGCTCAACATATCCTCGGTGCTACACAGTTACTTGTTTTGAAAACCATTCTTACTACAAGCACCTTTTTGCTGATACATAAGTTAGTTTGTTTCAGATCCTGCTCTAAAAACTTTGTGTAGGTTAAACCATTTAGTCACATCAAGAGATAATCCTATTTTATAAATGAGTAGAGTGAGATTTACAAAGATTTTGCTTTACTCAAATCTGTAATCCATATATATGTAGCTGATTTTAATGCAATATAGATTATGTAGAATACCAGAAAAAATGTCAGAATTAGGTATCAAGAAACACTAAGATTGCATAAAATAAAGAATATTTTTAAAATGAGAAAAAGCCTTAAGAATTTACATTAAAATAACATTTATGTAAAAAATATAGATGATATGGTTGTTAAATTCATGGAAATATGTACTATTTAAGTTTCATAGCATACCTAATGAAATTAATCTATGGTGTGTATGTTTTGAATTGATGAATAATTCAAGTAATTTAGAAGTTGATGTAGCCAACTTTTAAAAAGAGAATGAAGAAATACTTCATTCAGTGTTGCTCAGAGTGGAAGTTAATACAAGTATTTTAGTTAATCCAAGTATTTACCCACTCATTGTGGGTAAATGTGTAACATAACTAAAAATAGTTATTTTTGACAAGCCAAATAACTACTGGGGACTTACTATAATAAATTATAATATGTACATAGAGTTTAATCACCGCTATCATAGTTTATTCATATTATAAAAGACTTGAGAAAATTTATTCATACTTAGAAGGCTGGTTAAGTCAATCATTATAAATATTTATAAGAGATTTTCAAGCACCTGTTAAAATGATTACGGCATTCTACATTTAATGATTCTGAAAGATACCGATTATATACACATCGATAAAAGTAACTTGTGCATAAGATGTTTTCATTTCATGTATATAGTCACGAATCTCATAACAGCAGTATCCATTCTGAAAAATACGTCCTTAGGCAAATTTATCATTGAACTTTAAAGAGTATAGTTCTGCAAACCTAGATAGTATAGCCTGCTAATACACCCTGGCTATATGGTGTAGCCACCTGTTCCTAGGCTACAAACCTGTATTGCATGTTACTGTACAGGATACTGTGGGGAATTGTAACAGTGGTGTTTGTGTGTCTAAACATATCTAAACTTAGAAAAGATACCATGAAAAACATAGCATCATAATCTTATGAGATCACCATGCTATATGTGGCCCACTGTTGACTGAAACATCACTATGTGATGCATAACTATATACACACACAAATACACAAACAGTGAAATTGTGTTACTACATTATAATGTGATTTAGGATGATGTTTACGTTCTTTGTTGTAGTTCTCTATATTGCTTGAACTTCTTTTTATGTTATGATAGCTCACTTGTACTACCAAGAAAAGGAGTCTTTCAATAATAACAGTATTGAAAGAATAAATTACTGGATTTATGTAACAGATGAAATGGTAGGTTTCTATCATATTTCAGTTAGGACTTTTTGGAACAATACGAATTATGTGGTATTTCCTAGAAAAAGTGATAAAAGATAAAGCTTGTTAGAGAAATTCAATATTTGAAGAGGTAGAACTCATTTAGAAGTGTAAAGAGAAAATTTAATCAGAATAATTGAAAGAATGTTGTCAATATCTGAGAGTAACCTATATGTATTCTCAGAAGAATAATGTAACTTGAAAATCAGGGAAAGAGCTTGCTAAATGACTCAAGTGAAGGGAATAATCAGATACTTGATTTGGTTTTTTTAATGGAAACAATCATAGGACAAATTTTAATAAAAATGCAAGTCTCCTTTGACTGAAAAGAGAGTCCATAATACTATTTGGGATTTTTTTTTTTTTTTTTTTTTGAGATGGAGTTTCGCTTTTGTTACCCAGGCTGGAGTGCAATGGCACGATCTCGGCTCACTGCAACCTCCGCCTCCTGGGTTCAGGCAATTCTCCTGCCTCAGCCTCCTGAGTAGCTGGGATTACAGGCATGCACCACCATGCCCAGCTAATTTTTTGTATTTTTAGTAGAGATGGGGTTTCACCATGTTGACCAGGATGGTCTCGATCTCTTGACCTCGTGATCCACCCGCCTTGGCCTCCCAAAGTGCTGGGATTACAGGCTTGAGTCACTGCACCTGGCCAGGATTATTAAATATACTGTTATAAATATACTATTATTCTGTATTATTTATATATTTAATATATAAACAATATATATTTATACAAAATATATAATAATAAACAATATATAATTGGTTGTATTAATATAGCCAAATGTTTATATATTTATTATGTCTAAATATATATTTAATATATATTATATAATATATATTTAGACATAATATATAGTCTGATGAATAGTTAGTATCCAAACTATACAAAACAATACACACCAGTAAGAAAAAAATCAAACAGTAAGTGAGAAGGGTGAAAAAAATTCCTAATAATTGTAAATGTATCAAATGAGACCAATGTGAAAATAAGACAAATAATACACAATGTAAAAACATTTCTGCAACGACAATTTTACAAAAATTAAGAATTCTTAGAATATTAATTGCTGGCAAGGATAGGGACCAATGAATACTGTTACACATTGTTGAAGTATGTAAGTATACAACCAAATTAGAAGCTAGTTTGGGACTATCTTAAAAAAACTATTTGTATATTCTATTAATAAGCATTGTAATCCTATGACAACAGGGATAGTTTTGATATATGCAAACAAGTTATCAACAGCATTTTTTGTAGTAGTAAATAAACTGGAAACAGATAACCGTCATTAGAATAATCCATTTGGTATGTCCACAGAAGAGAATATCTTACAGGAAAAAATATGAGTTAATCACAGTTGCATGCTGCATGAATGAATCACAGAAGCATAATACTGAATGTAAAAGCCAAGATTCTCAATTGTATATATATTACAGAACTATTTTGATGACATTCAATTCAATAAATAATACAAGTATTTTCCAGACATGTCAGAATAGTGTTGGCCTCAGAGGAGGGAGAACAGGTAACTTAGAGGTAGAATGATTGCGTACTGATAGATGCAAACGTATTATGAATGTTCTACTTTTTTAGTATTTTGAATGCATGAATGTCCATTATAGTATTATGCTGTATTATTTTGATATTTTATGTGTGTGCGTGTGCGCGTGCGCGCGCGCGCGCACACACACACACACACACACACACACACACGCATATTAGCATTCCTTCTCTTTATTCTTTGAGTTGTTTATATTTTCTCCCCTAGTTGGGTTGGGGAGCTTTGGGATTATTACTAAATATTAGTTTGCTTATAATAATAAAATGACAACTGTCAAAAGGTATATCCTTGAATTAGAACCTACTTATTGGGATGGTAATTGCTGCTGATTCAGTCCCTGTGGGATGGTGGGGTTGGGGTATGATCTATTTATATAGCTTAATCTCAAATCCTTTGAGAAATCTAGGCTTCATTTTTCCTAGAGTTGATAATTCTGCAACACAAAAGCTGTTAACACTGAATAAATAATTGTCAAGTGCTGGTAAGACACATGTCATTTAGCAGCTATGAGTTATGATTTTTAACCCATAAAATTCATATTTATGATTTTCCTTTTGAGATTCTAAAGATAATGTCTTTTACCATTCATTTCATTAAAAGTTTCTTAGCTTATCTAGAGCAGAGCTGATCTTCTCTTATAAATGGTTCTTTATCTACTGAGTCCAGAGAAAATGGGACCCCATTGCATATAATTTTGATCTTTATTTGTAGACTAGGGATCATCAACACAAAAAAAACAACCAAAAGACACCCAACTCCAGCAACAGCAAAAGAAAACGGAATTAATACACACTGAGGAAAGACATTTTTTTAGCTTTCACAACACTTTATTCCTATGTTCTCCAGAAATCAGCACAACCATGTTTTTGTATCCATGCAAAGTTTCTCAATAAAATGCAATAAGCAATGGAGTAATCATGCAAGGAATAGCAGTAAAGCAGAAGAAATATGCATGTCAAATTAGAAAATCAGAATGCAAATTGAGTTAGAAGCCTTTTTCTCTCACTTTTTACTTAAGCATATGTATGTGTGTGTATAACGTATGTATATTATCTATATATCTGCATTTCTACAGTGACATAAAATACAAGTGATTATATGTACATAGGCATTATACATCATACATATTTTTCAAGGTTTGAACCCTTTCAGGGTTAAACTAAATTCTAAAATTGTATGAGCTATGATGCCTACTTATCCATTTCCAGAATGTTCTGGAGTCTGGCACCTTGCAGGAGATAAGTATTCATATAGATTCATCATATATCTGTTGGATATATGTGATTGTTTCAGACAATATAAGATTTTGAGTATGCTGTAATGACAAAGATAAGTTCTTGTTCTGGGGGACATTAAAGTTTCATCAGCTCTCTTCAGAATGCTTTTAAATTCATTACATTTTCTTCTGTAGTTGGTACTCCTAAGCAATTTCATCTTCCTAGTTTGGTGAAACTTAGAATTAAACCCAATTATTGTACTACTATCATCTAGTACAACAGTGCACTTTTGCATATTATGCGCCTTGGTGATATTCTACCTCCTGTCTCTCTCCTTTAGAAACTAAATATCAACTCTTCTCCATTTTATACCTATCATCCAGAAACAGACCAAAGTAAACTTTCAATCACAAGTCTTTTCACTATTACAGAATTTATATTAACTTTTTTACTATACTTTTACGTTATGAGGTACATGTGCATATCGTGCAGGATTGTTACATAGGTGTACACATGCCATGGTGGTTTGCTGCATCAACCCCTCGTCATCTACATTAGGTATTTCTCATAATGTTATCCTTCCTCAATGCCCCCACCGCCTGCTATCCCTCCCCTATCCCTCCACCCCCAATAGGCCCCAGTGTGTGATGTTCCCCTCCCTGTGTCCATGTGTTCTCATTGTTCAACACCCACTTATGAGTGAGAACATGAAGTGTTTGGTTTTCTGTTCTTGTGTCAGTTTGCTGAGAATATTTTTAACACAAACTTTCATCATTTAACAGAAATAAAAGTTTAAATCATTTCTATCTCCACTACTTCATCTAGATAATTTTTTCTTGAAGTTAAAACCATTACCCATTTCCAAAAACACTGCAATAATATCTTCCTTAATTGAATTTTCTCTGATAAACTTCACTCCTTTTTTTATCCATCTCTTTAGCCATTTATATTCATTTTAATTCTATTGTTAATGTATTTTACAATAAATACATTATTATAAAATATATGAACATTAATGTATTTATTGTAAAATACATTAACAATAAGAGAATTAAAATGAATTTAATTTTGTGTTTGTGTTCTGGCTACTTTATATTTTTGATTCAAAAAGAAAATAGATTATTTTCTGTCTGTGTATCATGAAATACATTCCAGAAGGAAAGACTATTTCTCTCACTTCCAACCTTACCTTTATAGGCAGGCTCTCTGATCTTTGTCCCAATAATGGTTCATTTGGAGGCTCAGTGAAGTGAGACAACTTTATAATATGCTTGTATCTCAGGAGTTGGAATTAGACAGGCCAGTACCATGTAAAGAATAGCCTTCATAATCCCCACTTTTTCGTGTTCACACCCTGTGTAATCTCTTCCCTTTGAATGTAGATGGACCCTGTGACTTGGCTCTATCCAGTAGAATATTGTAAAGAAGATTATGTGAACATAATTATTTTAAATGCAGTTGTAACCCACCTAGCTAGGAAATTATCTTTGATTAGCAGCTTTAGAGAAGCAAGCTGGCATGTAGAATGCTGCCACAGGAAGGAGAGAACTCCAACCCACAGCCAGCAAGAAACTGAAGCCCTCAGTCAGTGCTGACTCCAACCATGTGAGCCAGGAAGCAGATCCTTTTCCCAGTCAATCCTCAGATGAGACTAGAACTCCAGTAAACCTGGATACAAAGAAGGTAGCTAAATTGTGCCCAGACTTCTGACCCACAACAACTGTGAGGTAAACATGTATCATTTAACACTTAATTTTGGGGTAATACTGATTTGCAGCACTAGGAAGCTAATACTGCATGGTATGAATTTCAACTTGGCTGCTATGTACCATGAGTTTTATGATGTAATTGTGTCCCTATATAAGGTATATATTCTTACCTCTTTTGCTGCATAGAATAAAATAGGTTAGGAATATACAATTTTCTTGTACATTGCATGGCAAATGGTAGATGGTAAACAAATGTTAACAAATTTTTTCACTTTACCTGTTTCTCATTTAACTTCTCATAAAGAGGTGTGACTTAATAGTGCATGTCCCCCAGCTATGTCACATATGAGAAACACATGTGGCTAATGAAAGTTAAACAGCACAGAAGAATTGGTGTTGAAAGTTACCTATCGCATCCTTTGCAATCTCCATGTTTCATTTCTATAAAGCAGTGACAACAAAATTATATAGGTTCATATTAACTATAATGGCCAAATTCAAAATACCCACATTTCTAAAACTATATTTTTATATTTAATTTATGCTAAATAACACTTCAAGGTCTCATTTTTTTATTTTGTTCAAGGCTGAAATAGGTTTTCTTAAAATAATTAAGATCTTTTCAATTTAGTGTCACATTTTAGAAAGTTAGCAAATATGAATAGAAATGACCAGAACGTGCAAGATAGTTGCATAGGTACACACATGGCAGGCAGCAAAGCACACTGCCATGTGTGTACCTATGCAACTATCTTGCACGTTCTGCACATGTACCCCCAAACCTACAATGCAATAAAAATTAAAAAAAAAAAAAAAAGAAATGACCAAAGGACCTAATTTATTTGTTTTAAGAGGACAATGTGAGTTTTTGAATCTGATGTACTGATGAGGAAGGGTATTGGGACTATAGAAACATATGATACACATTAATTCAGAACTTATTCCTCATTAAGTTGGGGAACAACTAAGCAACACTCTGGTTGAGTCACTTGGTAATCTTTCCTATGCCCATGGGATATAATCTACTTTGGGTATGATACGAATATCATTGCAATTTCTTGGCAAGAAGAAATTACAGAAAGATGAATTTTTAATATTGAAGATCAAATAATAGAATATTTTCCATGTGACATTAGATGGTTTATAAATGAATTTTCCTTTATAGCAAAATTTAATCAGATAATATTTAAGCCACATTTTTTTTCAAAGTTTGCATGTTGAACTGAAGTTTAACCCAACTGCAATTTAGTGTCATTGAACAGTGAATGTCAAATAAAAGTATTTGATTAAAAATTATTTTTTATTAATTTGTACATATAAAAATTTCTTTTCTATTCCTGGTGATATTTCTATTTGGGAACTGAATCAGGAAGTAGATTTAAAATAAAATTGCAATGTAGAAACTAATAAACAAAATTAACAATTTTCCCATCTCAATTCTGTTTACTGAACTATATTATATGTTGACAAAAATTTGTTTACTGAACTATATTATATGTTGACAAAATATTCTATTTGTTTAGTCATTTTTAAAAAATTGTCAGTTTGACTGTTTAATTGTGTGGCAGTTGAGGAACACAATTATCATTCCTAGCATAGTATTCACTACTCTAAATTGGAGGGAATAAAAAATTATAAATCTATAAATATAAACATATTTACAAGGATTCGTTATAACATACACTAAAGCTATTTTCTAATGGCATTTGAATTATATCTTTTTTTGGTTTGGTTCAGTAGAGGCAAACAATAAGTAAAGTGTGTTTTTCTTAGATTATTTTCTTATATAAAAACAAGGTATTATGATATAGTTATTTTTCTTTGAGATTTTTATAAACTTTTACGTTAGACCATTATTATACATTTGTTAACTATAAGCTCAAAGTTTCTAAATCTTATAAGATTACATGTAATTATATTATACATTGTCAATATAGTTAAATAATAGTTTTAGCTGGGTGTAGTGGCTTGTGCCTATAATCCTAGCTCTTTGGAAAGCTGAGGCAGGAGGATGACTTGATCCCAGGAGTTTGAGTAACGCCTGAGTTGGTGAGTTCCTGTTTCTTCTAGAAAAAAAAAATAAATAAATAATACAATATTAGCCAATCTTGGTGGCATGCATCTCAGCTTGGGGAGGCTGAGATGGGGAGAATCCCTTGAGCCCAGGAGGTAGAGGCTGTGGTGAGCCATGATCTCTTCACTGCACTCCAGCCTGGGTGACAGAGGGACAACAATCTTAAAAAACAAAAAACCATTAGTTTCACACCCTGAATGATTTTTTTACCAGTATAAGGATTTAAATTAACTTCCTCATTTATTAATGAGGAAAAATCAGTAACGTTGTGTGTATGCATCCCACACACATACACATACAAATGTGTGTCTACATATATACATGCATAGAGAAAGGGAGAGTTTATTTTCATGATGAAAATGCAAAATCTTGAAGAACTGTATTTGGTTTGTTGTAGAAAAATGAGTGTATTCTTGTAGAACAATCAAGGTTTAATGAAATAGCAAGTTTGCAGAAATTGCTCTTGAAAACTGGTAGTATTTATACAGATGGTTTCAAAAATATTGGTAATACACTAATTTTGATGGTAAAAATATTAGGTAATGAAGATATGTGCTCATTTTAACATACTCCCTTTTAAAAAATGTTGTCAATGCAAGATTTTTTCATCTTCATTACCAATTGTTATCTAATAGATCATTTATTTGATACTTATTTGAGATAATAGAAAACAAGACTTTTAATAGAAATAAATGTCCACTTTAACTGCTTTTTATTAAACAGTATGTCATTTTTTATTAAACAGTTAAATGAACAATTATTTAAAATATCAGCCTAATATGGTTTCTTAATAAAGACAAAAATGATATATATATATAAGAAAGTAA
This sequence comes from Saguinus oedipus, assembly GCA_031835075.1. NCBI lineage: Eukaryota > Metazoa > Chordata > Mammalia > Primates > Cebidae > Saguinus > Saguinus oedipus. Next base: position 20,070,064 of record CM063190.1, read on the forward strand.
CTATCAACTAAAGAAGATATACTACTATGAAGAGGAGCTAAAGTAACATTATTTAGCTCATGAGGTGACATAAGGTCAATCATGTAAAGTCACTAGCTAGCAGGGCTGCCAGTAGTTTCGCACATTTTCTTTGTCAAATGTATTTATGTGACAGGTACCTAATTTCATGAATAAAATGCTATGAACATTTGTATCTAGCATGCTATAAAAACAACATAAATTTGCCTGCCACTATTTTTAGTATTTAACATAGTAACAGTGACTTGAATATGGGTATAAATTCTGCCCATCACCAAAGCAGTGAAGCACTCAATAAATTCAAAACGCAAGTTATCAGCTGGCATCTATTCTGTCTTTGGTTGGTGTTGTCCTGTCTAGAGTACTTTCAGGCATCATCATAATATATATGGAATGTCACAATAGTATTAGGCAGGACAGCATTAATTTTTTAAATATATTTCAGAAGGAGCATTCTGTGAAATTTTGTCCTGAACACTTGTGTTCCTGTAAATTGCTATGCTATTAGACTTCATTTATCAATTCCCATAAATATATCTGTATCTAGATAAATGGTTTACCCTTTTGTTATTAACCCATTATAGTTACCAATAATTGAGTTTCCTCTATAAATAACTCTTCGTTAATCAATATATGCTTATTAAGAGCAAAGCTCTATGTCTGACTCTGGCAAAGACGACCAATGACTTTTAGGAGCTTATGTTTCCATACAGAAACAAACCATGTCACTTGCAAACATTTACACTAAAAGAAACGATATCATGTCTGTCATAAGATTAATGTGATGTGTAATAGTAAGTGTAACAGCATTTAAGGACACAGAAAGGAGGGAGCTAATGCATTTATGATATAATCAGACAGAAACTAAGTAGACTACGGAGGCAGACACACTACCTCTCTAGGAATACTCAAAATAGGCATGTGACTGGATCTTAGAGCAGGTCAATATTCTTTTGTCTTTTGGTGAGGGTGGTGAAAAGACAAAATAGAAAATATCTGGGAGTCAATAAAGAAGCCACATTTATTATACATACAGATTTTTTTTCTCCCTCAAGTGAATGCATCTCATCGTTACGTAATACATGGAGAGGATATATAGTATTTTTTAAATGGCTAGAACAGTTTTGTGGAGTTAACATTAAAGGGCACAAATTGAAAAGGGCACGGAATTAAATGATGAGTTAATGCAGTTTCACCCTGACAGATGGTGTGCAGAATCAGTACCGACTGTAATTGTATCTAACAGCAGACCACCACAACTAAGGTTGAACTTGTCAGGTCCTCACAGGAAAAACAGATGTTTTGTTGGTTTCATAATCCCAGTCTATTATCCAGTTGGAACAGCTATAGCTAATGGCTTTTTATTCATGTTCTTTCTCTGACATCCAAATAGGGTATTTTTTTGCTTATACAACAAGGCACATAGATGGAATGAAGAAAAATAGCATGGGTCGATCTGCTTACTCTTGTAACCAAAAAGGAGTTTGCTCTTAGATCCATAATAAGTGTAAATTCTGAAATATTAAATGTTGGCAAAATGCCCAGTTAAATATTAGCATTTACAGTTGTAAATAAATGATTTACATATTTTTCTGCTATGCATAATTTGTTCAAATAAATCATGATGTGAAGTAATTTTTGACAGATTTTTAAACTTCACAAAAGAAAATTTAGTAATTTCTATGTATCTCATTTGTGCTACATGCTTTAGAATATATACAACAGTACATGTATTTTTCAGTATTATAATTTAGTTGGAGTAAAATGTGTTCAGGTATTTAAAATTTTTTAAAGTATCGTATAAATAAAAAATTTACCTTTACATGAATAGAGACAAAAATATAATGTAGGAGGCAATAAAGTGACACAACTATGTGTAAAGGCAGTAAGTACAGCCGGTTAAGAAGAAAGGAAATCATGAATTTGAAGGGTATGCTTGAGAATGAAGACTTAAAGAAGTAAGATTTGGATGGGCTGAGAGTAGAGAAAAAGGAATTCACTGTGATGGAATATTGCAGTGGTTTGAATGATGGTGTCCCCTTCAAAATTCTTGTTGAAATTCCATCCCCAATGCAACAGCATTAAAAGGTATAACCTTTGGGAGGTGATTTAATTATGAGGTCTCCACTCTGTTCCCACGAATGGAATTAACACCCATTTAAGAGAAGGGCTTGAGGTTAAAAGGAGCACTCTCCTGCTCTTTACAGCCTTTCTCCCTGTGAGGACGTAGGCTTCCCCTGTGGAAGATGCAGCAGTAAGACAACATATTGGAAGCTAAGACTGGACCCTCACCAGACACTAATCCTACCAGCAATTTATCTTGGTTTTCCAGTCTCCAGAAATGTGAGAAATAAATTTCTGTTATTTGTAAATTTTTCAGTCTGTGATGTTTTGTTATAACACAAATGAATTAATATAGAAATAATTTATTGGAGGAAGATAAGGGCAGGTCCCCTTTGAAACCCCACCTGTAAGAGGAAGACAGTTTAGAACCTGAAAGCCAAACTACAGATAAAATGCATATACCAGATTGAGAAACTGCCTTCTTGTTTGACACACTTTGATTGATCCCCACCTTCACCTATTTTATATATACCTGTACTTCCCTAAATATTTTCTGACACTGTCATAGCCAGCTTTGAGTGGTGTCTTTGCTTTAATCTTTTGTGCATACTCACAAACCAATCAGCACTCATTCCCTTATTCCGAGCCCATAAAAGCCCCAAACTCAGCCACACTGGGAAAGAAATCACCCAACTGTGTGGGTGGGAGAGCAACCCTCACATCCCTTCCCTGTTGAGAGCTGTTCTTTCGCACAATAAAATCCTTCTCCACCCTTTCTCACACTTTGAGTTGTCACTGTATCAGCATTCTTCTTGGATGTGGGTACAAGCTACAACTCAGGCTGGCTGAGTGGGTAGGGCACCTCCAGCAGCAGGCCTGAGGCCAAGCAAGGCCCGGGCAGGGTTAGGGGGCATTGCCAGCCATGGAGCTCCCCAGAGTGGTCGAGAAAACTCCTGTGTTATTTTCTGGGGCCTTTGTCTGGGAGCTGAGAAATGATGAGCAAATGTGGCATCTTCCTTCTTTCATGGTTATGATAGCACCTGTCTATTCCTCTCTCAATGGATGGAGAATTGCAAGTCTTTACCACAGAACACTTTCCTCAGGGAAAAGTTTAATTTCCCCAAACTTTAAACTGCTTGGCTTAAAAAATAAATAAATAAAAATGCAAGATAGAGATCTCATCTGTTTTTCTTTTCTTTTTTTCTTCAGAAATCTGTAGCGAAGTTCATTATTAACCAGTTTATAGGGTAGGCTTATGGGATCCTAGGCCTATGTTCTGTTTTAAGGTCTTCCTTCTTATACCAGAATCTCACAAATCCTCTGTCCATTAATCAAAACTCTAGAGAGGATATAAACTGTGATTTTTACCATTCCTGCATCCACTTTTCACAGAGAAAGAGAGCCAAAGTCAGACTGGTTTAAAAAAAAAAAAGCTTTACCCTTTGCCACCAAGTCAGGCTTCTGGTTTCCTTTTTGACCCTTGGGTTCTTTTAAAGGGAAGCAGACAAAGAGGTTATTTGCATACTGTCAAAGGTGTCCTTCCTAAAGAGATCTGCTCAGTTCAATTGGTGATTTTTTCCCAGCACTTTTTTTTGAGGCTTGTTGGTTTTACCTGTGAGATTATTTTGGTAAATGTCAAAAGCCAGAAATATTGGCACTTGGTGTGGCTAAACTTTGGTAATTAGGGATTTAAAAGGATTTTTTTAAAAGCTCGATATTGTTGAACATCAGCTTGATTCAAAGTGGATATCCAGGCTATAGGTATATTTAAAAGGTCTCTATAACTTTTCTCTTCTTAGATCTTGTTTTGCTGGAAATGTATTTTTTCTTCTCAGTTGACTGAATTATTTTTCTCCATTTTTGTCTTGCTGCTCTTCATGCATGCATGAAAGGTCCTAAGACAACTTCTTGGGATAAACAGAAAAGGCACCACAGACTCTATTTGGGGAAAAGCAAACAAACAAACAAACAAACAAACAAAACCTCTGTTTTCCTTGTGAAACCCCAGGAATTAAAAGCAGATAGATCCTTAAAAATCTGTTGTCTTCCAGACATATTTGCTTATTAGACTTTAGAAACTGTGTATTTTTCTAGCTCTGTTTCTCGAAGGGTTTCACCCTGAGTCCGATAATCCACTTAGGAGTTTGGCAGATGAAAAAAAACCTTAAAACTACTGAAACTTCTTCTGTCCTTGTAGTTATATATGTGTTATGTTTGCGATGTTTATATAAAAAAGAGCTCTAATTAATTGGCTTAAAGATATATAAGTGCTTACCTCAAATATTTTTAAGGAAAATAAAAGCTGTAATGTCTTTAGTTCACATGTTTTAATCCAACAGTTTTATAGATTATTGGTAAAATACAAATGTCTTCAAAATGTACACATGTGGTCTAAATTATGTTCATATAATATGTTTGCTGAATGCTCTAAGGTCATAAACTGCTTCTTCGACTTTTGAAAATTTTTCAACTTGCCTGCTTTACAGTTTGCTGAGGCATGTGAACATACAGAAATAACCATGCCCTTAACTATGCTTAAAAGACTCAGACCTTATCTGTGTCTAATACGTAATTAAAATAACATACCAGGTTTTACATTAAAGTTAAAAATTGGTAAAGTCACCATTATAATCCGTAATAGAGACTACTGAAAATAGATTTACATGAAAGATGTGTAAGGAAAGTAAAATGTATTTTTAGTAAAAGATTATAAGAAAGGATGGAGTGTCCAAAAAAGGGGTACACAGAATTGTTTGACACATTAGTTACATGGAATCTGAAATAAAAATAATGATTAACCATTTTTATGTTACAGTTCGGTAAATACTATTAGTAAATTTTCTAAAATGGTATGAGATTTCTAAAATTACAATGTCTGAATATGTGCTAACTTTCATAACTGAAGTTATTATTTTAAGTTACTGTAAACCACAAAAATAACCAAATTTCTTTGTCAATCATGTTTTTGACTGTGACCACCCAAAGATACTTTGTTATTCACAGATAATCATTGTCTCATTTTGATCTTTTTAAAAAGATGGTTTATAATCAGCTATAGGACTTTGACAAGTGCTCTTAAATGCAGATTCTAATGTCTTTGAAGATCCTGACATTGGAATAAACATAAAATGTACAGGATTCATGAAGAGCTAAAATGCTCATGAATATCAAGCAGAACACCAGTTAACTAAATGGACTGAACTAACAGAAAACTGAAGTAATCTTTTTTACTTACTGTTTGAAACATTGCTGGTTCTTCTTTGTTTTTCAGAGTCAAGAAAATTTCTTTTATGCTGTCTACAGCTTTCAACAGTTGAGCCAGGTATACTCCTGTGAACAAAATTTGCAGCATATTTGTTTCTTTTTCGCCTGGTTCCTCTAGAATTTGGAAACTATTTGTGAGTATTCTTAACTTATGGCAGTATAGTTATCTGCATTAGTGCAATAGAATCCATTTTATTTTGCAACAAGTTGTAAGTGCAGAAACTGGTTCTTTTACCAAGGCTTTGATTGGAATGGTGTGCTTTCCTTTAGGGAATCAAGCCTGAATTGCAGAGTCAATAAAAGCCCCTTGGGAAAACTGGCCTCATAACTTGCCTACACAGTCCCTGAACAAGATTCCTAATATATGGTAAGTAAAGAATGTCACTTTCTAACAGGTTCAGGAGCCACATGCTATCTTGGGATCTCCAGAAGAGAGGAATTTGCCCAACTCATAAGTGTTGGAGGATACAAACCCATGGCTAGGCTCGGCTTTAAAAGGTCTTATCTGAAATTCTTGTCCAAGAGAGTTCCATCAAAGCCAATTTTAAAGGCCTATATAAAAAATAATTATTTTTGCTGCACTTTATGTAAATAATCAGATTAAGTATAAAACTAAAGTTTATTTTGCAAACAACTCTGTCCCAACATGATTTGTTTTTAACCAAAATGAAGACCAGAGAGAGAAAAATTAAGTTTCAAAACTTATCATACACTTGTTATGAAATTCTAGTCTCATTCGTTGTTATTGTCTGCATTTTAAACTGAATGATTATTCCTGTGAAGCAACCAGTGACCTCCAGCTGCAGCTCAGAAGAAAACCAATTAGGAAAGAGTAGATATTTGTAAAATAGGTGAAGTGTGGGGATCAATCAGAGGAAAGCACACCAAATAAAAACACAGGTTCTCAGTCTGGTCTGTGGATTATACTTGTAGCACAGCTTTGAGGCTTTAAACTGTCTTCAGCTTGGAGGTAAGTTTCACCAGGGACCTGCCCCTATCTTCTTGGGCATCCAACTGCCTCCTGTCACTATCAATATTATGGAAGCATTTTTATTTCTAATTTGAAGCATGATACTAGTTATAGTTTAATTTTCTTGGCAATGTCTTTATCAACTTTTGGTATCTGTGCTATATGTTTCTCTTAAAATGAGTTGGAAAGTGTCTCCTCTTAAATTTCTTTGCAGATTATTTTTTTAAATAGTACTATTTCTTATGTAAATATTTGATAGAATTCACTTGTGAAGCAGTCTAAATTTTGATTTTGGTTTTAGAAATGATTTTAACTATGAATTTAATAGTTGCAGTGCTATTTATACATCTTAATTTCTGCGTCATATTTAGTTTGCTTTGTTCATCTGAAAAATATTATTGGCATAATTATTGGCATAACATTTTTCCTAATAGTCCTTTGTTATGCTTTCAATTTTTGTAGTTTGTAGAATTATTCCTGATTGTAATTTATTTTCTCTCTCTCTCACTAAACATTTATCAATTTTAATAAGCTTTTGGCTTTGTTACTTTTCTCTATGAATTTATTTTGATCATATCATTGATTCTCTTTCTTACCTTTATTATTTCTTTCCTTAAATTTTGGGTTAATTTTCTCTTTTTTTCCCATCTTCATAAAATAGGATTTTAAAATATTAAAATCCAGTGACATTTATCAAGATACTTTAATTTTTGTACCAAAAAATGGCCTAAGTTCTGGTTTAAATATTCATTAAGAAATGTTAGTTGATAATGTTCTTTATAGTTTTATAGATATGTATAGAATATGTTGTTTGCTTGTGTAGTAACATACCTTTAGATTGAAATATTCACTTTTTTATTTGATGTCCTTAACAAACATGTATGAGTAAAATCAATTTTTTTCCTATCAAGTCTGTGTTCCTTTTCCTCTCTTACCACTTTTAGGTGTTTTAGTATTATATTATTTTTTCCTGTTCTTGGTTAAATTTGCCATAGGTTGGTTTCTCCTAAAATCATTTCTTGAGAATATAATGTGTTAGTAGTTTATGTGGGAAATAATAAAGAAAAACTGGTAGGATAACAAAAAAGTGACACAGGAAGAGAAGAAAGTCAAAAAAGGTGGGGTACTGCTACTGTGCATAGCACTACTGAGGAGACTTGAACGCGGTTATGCTGGGGACCTGTTGGAAATGCTGTTTAAAAATGCCTCCGAGTTTTGTTACTCAAAAGACAAGATAACTGGTTCATTCATTGACTGTTCCATTTGTTATTGATGAGTGAGAAGGATAGTTTGGCCAAAGAAAGTCTCAGGCAGAGATGCGAAGTAAAAACACTAACAACAATAGCAAAAAGGAACACTGGTGTGAACAGAAATACTGAATTCTAGGGAATATAACATCAACTGATAAGCTCCATGTTCTGCTTCTCTTCCTTTTCAGATCCCATAACATTACAGAGATATAACTTACTAGAATCCGAAGCTAATCAGTTTACTTACATCCTTCTCTATAATATAAAATGGCTTCACAAATGTTAGCCCCACACTCTGTGTTCCAAATTATACCATTATTGTCGTATATTTCAGCTCTGTCTCATTTTAACACCTGAAGACATTATTATTACTGACTATAGTTAATATCAATGCATATTTGTCCCATATTTACTTTTTAAATTCTTTAATCTTTATTTTTATTCAATTTACCATATCAGTCCCGTTCCTTTCAACTTAGTGTATTCTTTATAATTTTGTTCTAATTTATTGGTAGTAAAATTGTTCACTTTGGATTTCTTTCAGAAAAGTGTCTTTATTTCCCTCTCATTCTTAAAAGATATTTTCAATAGTAATTGAATTCTAGATTCACAGTGATTTTCTTTCAGCACATTGAAAAAGTCTCTAATTTCTTTGGTTTTTCATTGTTGAGATAGAGAATCTATTGTTAGATAATTTGGCCCTTCTCCATTTTTCCTCTAGAAAATGTTATAGTTTTCTCTTCCCTTTTATTGTTGGAGAGTTTCATTATGATGTCATAGAAGTTTTCATCTTAATTTTTTTTAATGGTGTTTTTCTGCCCTGCTAGAGATAATTTGAGCTTCATGGTTCTAAGAATTGTATTTTAGCAGTTCTTAAAACAGTTTATGGCATTTCTTTCCTATTATTTTCCCCATCCAATTCTCCTATTCTAAAAGGGCATCGAAGCTGCAAGGTCTCAAAATACTTTCAAAGTTGTATTCCTATTATTTATTAATCTGTGCAACACAGATAACCAGACTAATCATGATTATTTAAATTGTTACCTTCTTGTGACTATAATATTGACAATGCTAGCTGTTTATTTTGTATAATTTGTTCTCTTTATCAGCAATAATAAAATACCATCATTTCTGTAAGATTTCCACTGAAATGTCTGCTTGTAGATATATTGCAGTTCCATTGTATGTTATTTGTTTGTCTTCTCTTGCTGCTTTTAGGATCCTTGGTTTATCCTTGACTTTTGCCTATTTAATTATTAAATGCCTTGAGGTAGTCATCTTTGAGTTAACTCTCTTTGGTGTTCTATAACCTTCTTCTACTTGAATATTAATATCTTCCTCTAGGTTTGTTAAGTTCACTGCTACTATTCTTTTAAATAAACTTTGTTTTCCTATTTCTTTCTCTACCTCCTCTTTAAGACCAATACCCCTTAGATTTGACCTTTGGATGGTATTATCTAGATCCTACAGTTTTTTTTTTCCTTTTGTCTCCTCTGACTTTTTTTTTTTTTTAAATAGCTTGCCTTCAAGCTCACTTTTTTTTTTCTGTTTAATTCATTCTACTATTAAAGAATGCTGATGCAGTCTTTATTATGCCAATTGCATTTCTGGCTTTAGAATTTCTGCTTGACTGTTTTTAATTATTTCAATCTGTTTGTTAAATTTATCTGCTACAATCCTGAATTTCTTATTTGTGTTTTCTTGAATTGAGTCCAGTTTTCTCAACACCGCTATTTTGAATTTTCTGTCTGAAAGGTTAGATATCTCTGTTTCTCCAAGATTGGTCCCTTGTGCCTTCTTTAGTTAATGTGTTGACATCGTGTTTTCCTGGATGGTGTTTATGCCATTGATGTTCTTCAGTGTCTGGGCATTGAAGAGTTAGATATTTATTATAGTCTTCACTGTCTGTGCTTATTTGTACTTGTTCTTGTGAAGTTTTTCAGATATTTTATAGAACTTGATATTGTGATCTAAGCTGTACCTGCTTCACGGGGCACCCTAGGCTCAGTAATGCTGTTGTTCTTGCAGAGTTATAGAGGTACCACCTTGATAGTCCTAGAAACAAAGATAATGGAGAAATAAAATAAAGTTACGATAATCCTCAAACTGTCACCATGAATCTTTTTCTTTTTAGTAACAAACTCTGAAAAGGGAGCTTAATTTTTAAGTGTACAATTACATACACATTTGAAGAAAATGAATGGGAAAACCCTATGCAAATGATTTTGCTTCCACACCTATTCTTGTATTCTCTTTGAGTCTCCTTTGAATACTACTTTCCTGATAAATCCATGAAAAAAAAAACTGTATGTAACGTGAATTTCAGTGATGTGTTCCATCCAGAGGTCCTTGCAAGTTTCCGATGGGTTTGGAGACCTTAAACAAGGGACATCCAATCTTTTGGCTTCCCTGGGCCACATTGGAAGAATAATTCTATTGGGCCACATGTAAAATATATTAATACTAATGATAGCCAATGAGCTAAAAAAAAGTTTTAAAATTGCAAAAAAACTTTATAATGTTTTAAGAAAGTATGTGAATTTATATTGGGCCACATTCAAAGCCATCCAGGGTTGCATGCAGCCTGCAATTTGCAGGTTGGTTAAGCCTTGAGATAAAGCATCAGTATTTTATACAGTGAATATCCTGGCAATACTTTTAATCAAACGAGGTTAGAATAAACTTCCATATCACGTCAATTCCTGATGGGAGTTACTCAGTGATGAACTCTTAAGGCCAACATTCCTGTTCTACAGGGTCAAGAGAGCCAAGTATGTCTGAATCCATTTCTTCTTGCTGCGTTTAGCCCCATTGTTCCTCCATGGGACCCATCAATATCTCACTCCATAAAGAAACTTAGAAATTGTCTCTAGTCCCAGAAAGAATAGAAATCTTATTCATCTGTTCCATGAGCATTCATTAAAATGCTATAAATATTTTCGATAGGGATATTAGACTGGTAAATCAGCAAATTATTTGGATACCACTCATACGGATTTTTGCAAGGTATTTGGCAGTCACTCCTGACCTCTTTGGGATAACGATAGGATGATGATAGAGTTAGGTGCCTGTGTAACTGAGCTGCTATTCCCAATATGTGTAACTTAGTAATGTGTAGTTCTGGCAGAAAATCTCTATCTGTTAGTTGTTCAATTGCTTAGTAATTATTCATTTATTTAAAACAATAGCTTGAGAATACATATTGAAAAAGTAATCAAATTATTTTTAGACACAAGAAACACTTCAGAAGGTCAAGTCAACTTCTGAGATTTCAATGATAGAAAATGCAGTATTGTTCAATTAAGTATTAAATAGAAAATTGATAAATGAAAATAGCACTTAGATATAAAGAAAGCATAAAAACAAAAGTTTCAACTGAGGGAATACAAGCTAAAGAATTAAGAACTTTAAGAATTATGTGCAATTTTCTAAATAGAGTACAAGCAGGAAGTTTTTGAAGTTGGGGAAAGATTTGACATTGATAACTACCTGACTGGTTTGCTTGACCCCACAATTTGTAGAACTTTATGTTTCTGAGCATTTTCTGAGATGCTTCTTCAAAGCTTATTAACCTACACCTTCACCAGAAGCCCACTTTTATAAAGTTCTCCTTGAATAATATCTGAGTTTTCATATATTTAATTTTCTATATTTTTTAGCTCTTAAGGCCTTAGAGATATTTCTCTGTGGCTGAAATTTTTTTACTTGAAAGATTTTTTGTTGAAAATGTTTTATATATTTCTTATGTATAAATACTGAGTGCATGTAAAATTACTTTTATTTTACTTTTCTACATTTTTGATTTCACTTTTAAAGTTTAGGATACATACAGTAAATAAAAAAGAAGATATGAGAAAGTCCAAGTTCAAAGCAGGCTAGATACCTTCTCTTTCACAGGTTAATTTTTTTAAGTTTCATTTAATCCTAAAATATAAAAATTATGTTTTGATGAACTTCTTTATTCTAAATTCATTCATCCTATGCAAGTATGGAGTTTCTGCTGTATACAGGTTGATTATCCCTAATATGAGATCTACAATGCTCCAAAAGCTGAAATGTTTTGAGTGATGACATGACACCATAAATGAAAAATTTGACACCTAACCTCATGTGATTGGTCTCAGTTAAAACGTATTTTCATGCACAGAATTATTTAAAGTATGATTTAAAATTACCATTAGGCTATGTGTTTATAAAAAAATAAATTTCATGTTTAGTCTTGGGTCCTGTTCCCAAACTATCTCATTATGTATATGCAAATGTTTTAAACTTTAAAAAAATCCAAAATGATTCTGTTTCCAAGCATTTTAGATGAGATACATTCAACATGTATGAGACACTGTGTAAAGGAGAAAGATACATTGACTCCAGGCTAAAACAACTCAAATTAATAGATGCATGTTAAATATCAAACACATTTGCAAGATGTTAAGATTTTACCTGAGTAAATGTTCAGTATAATTTAACAGTGGTGTGATGAGTCTGACAAACGGACTAGCATAATTGTTGTTCACATAAATAAATGTATAGCATTAATCATAAAGCAAGTTGTTCTTATATGTGCTGCTCAGACAGCACCTGGAGTATTGGATCAAAACTGGAATCTGTACTTTGAAACCCAAGTTGGCAAATACTTGTTTACCCCATTTTGGAAGGCATGATTTAAATTAAACTATACTGCATTCCTCCCATTTAGCAATTTTAGTCTAGTATCATATAGTGAAGAGTGAAAAGATAAAGAGTTAAGAAGCAGAGTTTGATTCAGTGTTAACTGTGTTAAATAAAGGAAATCCCTTATACATTGTGGTCCACGTCACGATTATCCACGTAGGATATTTATTAATGGTGTTATAGAGGACAACAAATATATGCCACTGTTAAGGGACAAGTTAAATAATTTTAAGACCTCTTCTCATTTCAGTTTTTTTTGTTTGTTTGTTTTTGAAAGTGTGTAAAGAGTGCAATGTGCTCTAGTTATTGAGGCATGGAAAGTCGATAAGAAATAGGCATCATAGAACTGGACTGCTGCATGATGTGAGGATAGGAAGAATTGGGATAGGCAGAGAGAGGAAAGACAGTCTTTGAAGGCAGGGCCTCTGCACACCAGAGTACATGGATGGAGTTAGAGCCAAACATTAAGAAAGAGAAGACATAAATACTAATGATTGAGTGTTGAAACAAATTTCAATATTTACTATTAACTCTAGGTGATAATTGTGTTTGGATATAGCAAAATAGAAACATGGTGATTGAATAATTTCTTGTGCAATCTAATTGACATGTTTTTAATTTGTTTTATTCTTTCAATATGTCTGTCCACATTATTTTTCCCTGATTATATAGTTTTTGTGCTTCTTTTTTTTTTTTTTTGGGCTTACATTCTAGGAACTTGTTAGCTTTCTTTTTTCTCATTGTAAATTCAAATGGGAATTTACTTGTATAACAAAATAAACAATGTCAGATCAGCCTGTTTGATCAAAATAGATAAAAGTGAATAATGTAATATAACAGGGCTGCCTTTGCCACTTTGGTAACCTGTTAAAACCTCTAACGGGGCTAATATCTATACCAGTTTTAAAATATTTTAATAAAACTGTATACTATTTCAAGCAACAGTGCATCGTAGAAAACACAGAACACATGTACATAGATTCATGACACCAGTTCTGTTTCTCCAATTTGCTCTGATTTTGTTACACTACTTTTATGTTCTGAGCATAGGACAATATGATAATGTTATGTCAGTTAGAAAGCCCTTCTCAAAACATTTGCAAATCTAAAAATACATGACCCATAATATCAGAAGCTGATAAATGGCTCTTTGACAGAGAGTCTATTTGTTTATTTGACAATTTTGAATAAGTACCTAGTCTGAAGGGGGGGCAGGAAGTAATATTATACATCTAACAATATTTAATGAAGTCCAGTTAGGTTCAATAATATGTCAAGAAGTGGAAATGCATATTGGTTTTATTTAAAGTCTCTCCAGTTTGCAGTGCTCTGAATACTAAGATAGATGAGGTTGGAAGATATGTGTTATTCTTGTCTCCAGGGAAATTGCTTCACTTTACTTATAAGATGTATTGGTGTTTTCTACTTTTTTCTTTTACTTTATTCCAACCATCACAATAAAATATAATTGGATTTTAGACCCTGAAGCAGAATAGAAGTTTTGTGTTGTGCTTTTGTTATTTATACTAAACTTTTATTATATTTAAAAGAGTAAAACCACAAAGAAAAAAAATCTAAGAGAAAAACAAATATTTGTCTTGAAAGGAAACTCTCAAAGAAGGTACAGTCTTTGATTTTTAAAGGTTTAAAACAAGCATTAATTAACATAGTTTTGGAGTTTGCAGATGATGTGCTTTCAAACAAGAGTTTAGGCTGGATTTGCATTATTTTGTCCTATGTTCAGAAAAGTATACTTGCCAGTCATTTCAAAAAATTGAGAAAACTAAGGATTTGGATTTTAATCACTTTATTACCAACAGTTAGGAAAAAAAATCAGAAACACTGGAAATCTATAAATATTTTAAAGAGTAGAAATTATAAACAGAGATAAGATTTTCTCTGTACAAAATTGGAGGGTGGAGAAACAGTGTTTGATTCAACATATTTATTTATCTTCAGCCATGTGCAAGGCACTGATCTAGTCTATGGAAATAAAGTAACAAATAAGATTGCTAGCTGGTACAGTTCAACATTCATCTTAGTTACAGATGCCTGTAATTGCCCACTTTGTATCTTCACCAGGATATTTAATAGATATTTCAAACACAATGTATACTAAACATCATTCCCGGTTTTCCCTAAAGGGCATATTAAAATCTAGAAGTTGCTCAGGCCTAAAAATTGAAGGTTATTATTTATTTACCTTCTTACTTTGTTCCCATATAATCCATCAGCAAGTACTGTACACTTTACTTCCAATGTCTCTCAAATGCGTGCATTTTTCTTAATTTCCACTGCTACTACCTTAATCCTTAAAACTAGCCTTGAGCATAACAGCCTTGAATAAAACAGTTGCTTCCTAGTCACCTCCTGGCCGGCCCTTTTGCTCCACTGTAACTCCACAGAACACTCACAATTATCTGTAAAAAAAATACTAAAGTTTTTTTACTTTTCTGTCTAAGCACATTTATTGGTTTCCCCTTTGTGGCCAGGGTCCTTCCGCACAGAGTTCCTTTGCTTCTTAAAAATACTGTGCTGCTGTGTCCTGCTTTATTTTGCTTTTTCCTTGGTAGAAAACAGTATTCTCATATATCTTCACTTGGCTGTCTCATTTACATCCTTGAGGCCTGTTTAAATAGCACTTACATAACAAAGGGGCTGTCTCTAACCTGGCTGTCTAGCACAGCATCCAATACTGCAGTCACACTCTAACACAGCACCCCATTTCTGGTTTCCTTCACTGTCATTACTACCATTGGGACATGTTTGAAAAATTGCTTGTTGGGTTTTTGCCCATTTACCCTGATGAGATGGTAAGCTTGCAGAAAATAAAGCCTTTATGTCCTCTGAACTACTATTTTCCTATACAACAAAATACATTTATCATGGCATAGATGTTCAATAAACAATTGATGAATGAATAAATATATAGTTGTGAGCAATATAATAATGTTTTGTTCAATAATACACTGCATATAAGATGGTCCCATAAGATTATAATGGAGCTGAAAAATTGACACCACCTAGTATCATCATTACTGTCATAACTTCATAGCATACATGTTACTCATGAATTTGTGGAGATGCTGATGTAAACAAATTTACTTGCTGAAAGTTGTACAGAAGTATAGCACATACAATCATGTACAGTAGATAGTACTTGATAACTGTGTTACTGATTTATGTATTTACTATTATGTGCTTTTTATCATTATTTTAGAATACACCCCTTGTATGTATTTTTTAAAGTTAACTATGAACAGCCTCAGGCAACTATTCCCAGAAGACATTGTTATCAAAGAAGATGATAGTTTCATCAGTGTTATGGCCCCTAAAGATCTTCTATTGGAACAAGATGTTGAGGTGGAATATAATGATATTGATTATCCTGACCCTATGTAGGCCTAGGCTAGTGTATGAGGTTGTATTTTAGCTCATGACAGAATTTTTGAAAGTAAAATGTCAAAAAATAGAAAAATGTCTCATATGGATTTAAACAAAAGTATTTTTATACATGTATACAGTATGTTTGTGTTTAAATCGTGATTGCAAAATAGAAAGTTTTAAAAACTTTAAAAGTTTATGAAGTAAAAAAGTTACAGTAAGCTAAGGCTAATTGACTTTTGATGAAATTTTAAAATAAATCTATATCCTAAGTGTGCAGTATTGATAAAGCCTACATAAGGGTACAATAATGTCTTGGGCCTTCACAGTCACTCACCACTCACTCAGTGACTCACTCAGAGCACCTGCCATGCCTGCAAACTCCAGTTATGGTAAGTGTCCTATACAGAACATGATACCTTTTATAACGTGTTTTTGCTATCTCTTTCCCATGTTTGGTTATGTTTAAACACACTAATGCTTACCACTGCATTACACTTGCCCAGAGTATTTACTATGGGTTGGTAGCCTAGGAGCAATAGCCATATCATGTGTCCTAGGTGTGTAGTAGGCTATTCCCTCTAGGTTAAGTACACGCTGTGATTTTTGCACAAGGACAAAATCACCTAAAAACACATTTCTTAGAATGTGTCCTTATTGTTTAGAAATGTGCACAAAAATAAAGAATAAGAGAGAAGTTTTTTTCTTCTTTTTGTTATCTATTCTAGTTTTTTTTTCCAACAAATGTATACTGCTTAAGTATTATACTCTAGTTTTTATTCCAGTTGCTGTGATTAAACAGTAAACAATGAGACAAACATCTGTGACACCAATGGAAATAATTTTCTGTAAAAAAGACAGAATGAACAAAATAAATAAGCAAAATATATATAGTTGTCCCTTGGTATCTGTCAAGAGTTTGGTTCTAGGGCCCTTTTCAACATAGTAAAATCTGTGGATGCTTAAGTTCCTTGGAGTCTGCCTTCCAATATCCTTGGATTCCACATCTGTGGATACGGAGGACTGACTGTGCTACACTTGATGTTAACATGTGTGATGAAAAAGGATCAAAGGGAGAGAGAGGTTAGAGAGTATTAAAGTGGGGTAGCATTTTGAGTAATGTCGCCTGGGGAGACAGGGATATTTGAGCATAGACCTGAAAGCAGTGAGAGAGTGAGATGAGGAAGGTGCATTTCAGGTGAAGGTAAAAACAAGTGACGAGATCCTGAGGCAGGAATGTGACCATCTAGTTCTACTTCATATCTCGCTTTTTAGAAGTTTAATCATGTCTGTGCTACATACTAAAGGATACCTAGGAAAAACCATGTAAAACTTGTTTTTTTAAATTGTGATTAAAACAAAATAAAATGTTTAAACATTTCCCTGAAATGTGATCTAAATTTAAAAAAATCAAAGGCCAGCAAACATATGAAAAAGTGCTCATCGTCATTGGTCATTAGAGAGATGCAAATCAAAACCACATTGAGATACCATCTCACACCAGTTAGAATGGCAGTCATTAAAAAATCTGGAGACAGCAGATGCTGGAGAGTATGTGGAGAAATAGGAACACTCTTACACTGTTGGTGGGAGTGTAAATTAGTTCAACCATTGTGGAAGACAGTGTGGCGATTCCTCAGGGACCTAGAAATAGAAATTCCATTTGACCCAGCAATCCCATTACTGGGTATCTATCCAAAGGACTATGAATCGTTCTACTATAAGGACACATGCACACGAATGTTCATTGCAGCACTGTTTACAATAGCAAAGACCTGGAACCAACCCAAATGCCCAACGATGATAGACTGGACTGGGAAAATGTGGCACATATACACCATGGAATATTATGCAGCAATCAAAAATGATGAGTTTGTGTCCTTTGTAGGGACATGGATGAATCTGGAGAACATCATTTTCAGCAAACTGACACAAGAACAGAAAAAGAAATACCGCATATACTCACTCATAGGTGGGTGAGAAAAATGAGAACACGTGGACACAGAGAGGCGGTCTACTATACACTGGGGACTGTTGGGGGAAATGGGGGAGGGACAGCAGGGGGGTGGCTGGGGGGATAGCCTGGGGATGAATACCAAGTGTGGGTGAAGGGGAGGAAAGCAGCAAAGCACACTGCCATGTGTGTACCTATGCAACTATTTTGCTCATTCTGCACATGTACCCCCAAACCTATAATGCAATAAAAATTAAAAAAAAAAAATTCTCATGAACTGCTTTACCAAAGGTTATTTTGTGATTTTTGATTTTTAAGGGATTCTTACACTATATGGTACCAAAAATAAGAATAGTGTGACAGTATCATGTGATGGTAAATGGCTCAAGCTTTAGAATCAAAGCAAAATAGTCCTCTCACAATTATCTCTTGCTGCTTCCATGATTTAAGTACTTAGCCTCCTGCAATTACTTCTAAATCTAGAGAATACCTATTTCATAGGATAGAAATAAAACATCAATAGTAAAACATTATACTGCCAAGTACTATTTAAATGCTAGACAAATGTTAGCTAAAATAGTTTACAATTTCTATAACCTCCTTCAACTTATTCCTCGTTGCTCTTAGAACCAGAATTCCACTCTGTATGTTTTAACATGTTAATATTTTGTTATACTAAAATTTCGTGTATTTTATCTTCCATAGCAGAAATTAACAAAACTATTCATGTGGCCATTAATATATATATACAAAATGTGTCATTAATATTGGTTATTCATAAGCATAAAGTCAATATAAGGCATTGTCTGATATGTATATGTGGAGAAATGTGTGTATTTGGAAAATCAGAAAACAGGTCAATAAAATAAAAGTTTTTTGCACAAGCTCAGAGACTACCAAACCACTGCAAATTGTGTGAGATTTTCAGTATGCTGTAATTTTAACTGTGTCAAAAATATGATAATATGTTTCATAGGGCTTCCTAACCTGTTTTTCTTTGCTAATTTTATTAAAATCATCTTACACTGCAAATCTTAGGGGCAGTATTAAACTAGATTGTAAATTAATGCTCAGCTTGTACAAGACAGTTACAGACTCCATTAATTTGCATGAATGGAGTGCATTGTCTATGCTTACAAAATTGTGTGTACTTGCCAGCCTAAGGAAAAAGAAAGTATGATATAGGTCTTCAGCCCTGGATGTAAAAGGCAAGTAGCCTGGGGAAAGCTTTGAAATGGTTCAAGGAATTTAAGCTTCTCTTAGTCAATATATGAACAAATATTGGACTATAATCATCTAGCATAATATCGGTACCCAAAAGATTAATAATTCATGTCATATAAACATTATAAATAAGAGTATTTGTTTAAAATATAACTTATTTTTATTTTCTATATTTGTTAAAAATATTACAATTTGTAAATTTTTTATATAAATTGCATTTGGGGAACAAGTGATACTTGGTTACATGGATACATTCTTTAGTCATAACTTCTGAGATTTTGGTGCATCTGTCATCTGAGGATGGTACACTGCACCCAATGTATAGTCTTTTATCACCCCCGTCCTACCCCTCCCTCCTAGTCCCCACAGTCCATTATTTCATTCTTGTGCCTGTGCATCCTTATAGCTTAGCTCCCACTTACAAATGTATCATGTTTTGATAACCTGCTATTATATTATTTATTGTATATTACTATTACACATTAATAAATTCATTTTTGAAGAGTCTAAATGTACACTGATAATGATAAATTAATCTAAGTTTTGCTGGCATCCCTCCTTCATAGTCTTTATTGTTTGAGAGTCCATTCTATGTTTACTTTGAAAATTCAGCTTTGCGTGTGTGTATGTATTTTGGAAGAGCAGGGAATACTTTTATATCAGAGAGGTTTTAAAGATTTACCTGAAAGCCCTTACCAATTCTCTTACTTATATGTACTTGATTTTATTTAATTAACATTGCTATATTCAGCTCATTCTGAATTTCTTCTCAGACCTGAAGTATATATTAAAGCAAAAAATTGAAAAAAAGACATTCTCAATATCCAGTAAATATTTCCAAAAAAAAAAAATTTAGTATGGAAGGCAGAATTTTAAATGGCTCCTAAAATTTCTGCTGCATGGTACACAATGCTTATATAATTCATTTTCCTTTAATGTATGTGGAACTCATATGAATATGATGGATTTAACTCCCATGCTTCCATTTCATATGGCAAACAAGAAGGATTTTTTCCAGTATAATTAAGGTCATTAATCTATTAACTTGGCGTTAATCAAGTTGGAGACCTCCCTACATGTCCCTGACCTAATTAGGTGACTTGTCAAAGGGGATCTATAAGTCAGAGACAATCTGCTGATCATCATCCACAAACTTTAAAGATGCAAACTCCCATGTTTTAAAGAGCCCCATGTGGCAAGAACGGGAGCTTCTGGGACCTGAGGAGTCTGTAAGAAGCTGAATTTTGCTGATAAATACTTGAGTTTGGAAGAGCACCAGAAGCTCCTGAGAGAGGTGCAGCACAGCCAGCCCATGGTTTCACTCTTAAGAGATTCTGAGCAGAGGGTCTAGTTATTCTTGCTTGAACTCCTTCATCTTGGGTTGAAATTTAGTTAACAGATAGGGTTCTTTGTAAATTCTGGATATCAGCCCTTTGTCAGATGGGTAAACTGCGAAAATTTTTTCTCATTCTGTTGGTTGCCGATTCACTCTAGTGAATGCTTTTGGTGTTTTGGTCATGAAGTCCTTGCCTACTCCTATGTCCTGAATGGTTTTGCCTAGATTTTCTTCTAGGGTTTTTATGGTGCCAGATCTTACGTTTACAAAGAAGTCAAACAGATTTACAAGAAAAAAACAAGCCCATTCAAAAATGGGCAAAGGATATGAACAGACACTTTACAAAAGAAGACATACATGAGGCCAACAGACACATGAAAAAATGCTCATCCTCACTGGTCATCAGAGAAATGCAAATCAAAACCACATTGAGATACCATCTCACGCCGGTTAGAATGGCGATCATTAAAAAATCTGGAGACAACAGATGCTGGAGAGGATGTGGAGAAATAGGAACACTTTAACACTGCTGGTGGGAGTGTAAATTAGGTCAACCATTGTGGAAGACAGTGTGGCGATTCCTTAAGGACCTAGAAATAGAAATTCCATTTGACCCAGCAATCCCATTACTGGGTATATATCCAAAGGACTATAAATCAGTCTACTATAAGGACACATGCACACGAATGTTCATTGCAGCACGGTTTACAATAGCAAAGACCTGGAACCAACCCAAATGCCCATCGATGATAGACTGGACTGGGAAAATGTGGCACATATACACCATGGAATATTATACAGCAATCAAAAATGATGAGTTTGTGTCTTTTGTAAGGACATGGATGAATCTGGAGAACATCATTCTCAGCAAACTGACACAAGAACAGAAAATGAAATACCACATATTCTCACTCATAGGCAGGTGATGAACAATGAGAGCACATGGACACAGGGAATGGAGCACTACACACTGGGCCTATTGGGGGGAATAGGGGAGGGACAGCGGGAGTGGGGAGCTGGGGAGGGATAGCATGGGGAGAAATGCCAAATGTGGGTGAAGGGGAGGAAGGCAGCAAAACACACTGCCATGTGTGTACCTATGCAACTATCTTGCATGTTCTGCACATGTACCCCAAAACCTAAAATGCAATAAAAAATATAAAGTGCCAAGAGAATACATAGAAGATTGTATGAGTTGTTTTTGAAGTTAAGACTAAAATGTACATACATCATTTCTGCCAACATTCCATTGTCTAGAACCAACTGTTTTTGCCCCACTCAGTAAAAGCAAAGTGAAAAAAATGTGTTTTAGTTCCGTGTAAATGAAAGAAAAGGAGACAGAGAATGATAAGCACAATTTTTTCTTTCTTTTGGCCACAGACTACTTTTCTCTCACCAATTATTTGTTCTCTTCCCAAATATATTATAACATTCTCTTTCTCACCAAAGCAGGTAAATCGAAGTTTCACCCAATTTTCGCATTTTGCTCAAAGGCCAAAAGTTCTAGATATTGTACTATCATCTATGTTAGGGTTAGATCTGGCTGTTATGAATTGATAAGTTATTTGTAGTAGACCTCAATCCTCCACACACGGACATGCACAGACAGACACACACACACACACACACACACACACACACACACACACACACACACACACACACACACACACACACACACGGAGAAAGAGAGAAAGTAAAGTGGCATGTTCCAAAGATAAAAATACAGCACACACACAGAAGAGTTACTCATCCAAAATCATTGTGAAATTTGTCTGGGAAAACGATGTAAAGGACTCAACCTTGGTGGAGCAGAAATTCCTGGAGTAGTCTCTAATTCTTGTCTTTAGGAAAAAGAATTGTATTTTTCTCCTTGCTCCCTGATTATACCCTCTCTTTTTCCTCCACTTCCCTTAACCCTGGTTAGGAGACATAACTGGAAGTTGTTCTTGCTTCAGAGAAGAGAAACAATTGCTGCATACTTTGAGCTTTACTAAGCACAGAGCCTGAAGATGGTTTAGTATCTAGAATAAGCAAATGTCTTCTTAAAATGTAATCAGTACATTTTAAAAGTTGAAATAACATGTACTCATTTTAAGGTAAATGATAAATTTTATCGAACTTTAAACTGACATGGCCAACATCATACTCTAGATACAGAGTAGTCCCTTCACATCCCCGAAACATTTTTGTGCTTATTTTGTGCAGTCAGATTTTCATCACTCCAAACACAAGTAGTCCCTGATAGATTTTTTTGTCACTATATGTAAATAACCTTCTAGAATTTAAGTGGAATCATATATAATGTACTGTTTTGTGTCTGGCATTCTAACAACATAATATATTTCAGATTGATCAATGTAGTTGCATCTATCAGGTGTTTGCTTCTTTCTATTGCTGAAATTCCTTTGTATAGTTATACCAAAATTAGTTGGTAGAAATATAGGTTGCTTTAGATTTTTAGCTACAACAAATAGAACGTTTTTTCTCAGTCCCATATTCTATATTAACATTTTTTCTACAAATTTCTCAGTTGTTTTTTACTTTTATTATTGTGCCTTTCTCTTTTCTCTCTTTTCTTCTGCTTGCTTGACCACCTGACCATTGCTCTTCTGTACCCTCTCCCTCTTTTCTTTTTGCCTTTCAATAATACTTATTTTAAAGGATCATAAGGCATTAGTTGAGAAAATCACCTAATTTAAACTTTGCAAGGAATTGTTATTTGATTGAAGCGTTTTCTGTGTTTTGGTCTATCACAATCTTATTCAGGCCTCTCAATAGCTCTTTGGAATCTAAAAGCATCTGGTTTTCCATTTCTGCCATGCCCCAGATTTGCAGAATAATCCTGTTTCTTCTCGTTTCTGCTTGTTAGTGGGCAAACATTTTTGTTATATCTTGCCAACATAGATAATAAAAAATAGTATATATTAATGACATTCTGTTTTCCTACCTCTTTACTTAGATTTAAATGCCTATGGGAGATGTGTTGCACCTTTCAAGTTATCTCAGTATCTTATTCTATCTGGGATGCTATAACAAAAATACAGTTGTTCTTTGGTATCCATGGGGGAATGGTTCTAGCAACTTCTATGAATACCAAAATTTATGGATGCTCATGTTACTTATATAAAATGGTGGAGTATTTTATATGATCTATGTACATCTTCCTATATAAATTTAAACATCTCTAGATTTCTTATAATACCTAATACAATGTAAATGCCATGTAAATCGTTATAATACTCTTATTTAGGAAATAATGACCAAAAAAGTTTATACATATTCAGTACAGGCACATTTTAAAAATATATTTTCAATTTGAGGTTGGTTGAATTTAGGAATGCAGATGTGGAGGGTCTGCTGTACCATAAACTAGGTGGCTTCTGAAGAAGAGAATTTTATTTCTCACAGCTCTAGAGGCTAGAATGTCTAAAATCAAGGCACAAGCACATTCAGTGTCTGGTGAGAGCCCACTTTCCAGTTCATTGATAGTGCCTTCTCACTGTTTCTTCACATGATGGAAAGGCTAGAGGTTTCTCTAGGGTCTATTTTATAAGGGTACTAGTCCCTTTCATGAGGGCTGCAGCCTCACGACCTTATCATTTCCCAGAAGCCTCACTTCCTCATACTATCACCTTAGAGCTGAGGATTTCAGCATGTGAATTTGGGGGAGAAACAAATATTCAGACCATAGTACTTAGGCACCTGTTTTAACAGTCTTCTAGTTCAGCCAGGCAGCCTGTTTTCCCCTTTCATGCTTCCTTTCTGTCAAAAGACTAAAACAATACAACTATCTTAAGTTTTGGTTTTAGTCACAACCCATATCCAAATACTCCTTTCTTTTTTCTCCAATCTGATACAAATCTGCATAAGTAGTGTTTATGTAAGATACTATATGCCACTTAATTACTTATTAGATTACAGAAGTTATCAAGCGAAATTCTAAAAGCAGTCTTTAGAGGCAGGAACTCTGTGGAGAGCTCTATTATGAGAAATGCCATTGTTTTGAGCATTTATAAAAGTTTGACTTATTTTCTGGAATCAATCAAAACTAATTTGTATGAGTTTCTAATACATCAGCCTTCTCCATTAAGATGGTTGGTTAGAGTCAGTATTCTTCGGAAAAATCACTCACCATATGATATGACACAGGAATGGATTCTGGCCCTAATTCTTTGAATTTACTTCTTAATTATCCGGTATCATTTGGGTTAGCTGAAATACACAAATAACATTATTCAACTGTCTGCAACCATGCCAGTGTTTAGGTAAGCAATTGTAAAGAGAGATCAGTTTTTTCCAGAGTCACTGTAATGAGAATATACCTAAGTACCTATTTATTCATTGTTGGTTTCAAATCTTCTTTAAGCACAGCCATATTTTTATGATGTGAATATCTTTATGATGTGATATTTTTATCACGTGCGTTCATGTGTCTCTAAAGTGAAAGCTTTCCCAGTTTTTCTCTGTTTCCCAATCTCCGTGCCTCTTGAGCCCAGAGAGCTAACCTAGGCTTTACCTAAAGCTAAATATAAAAACCAGAGATAACTACTAAAGAAGGCACTAAACAGAATCTCTCCTGGAGGGACATAGCTTTTGGGGTCATCCAGTTTTCTGAGGCTTAAGTGTCACAGTGAAAGATTACACCTATTGGGAAGGTTATTGCTGCTGTCAATGACCGGTCGTAAAATACACTGGGTCTGTGAAATAATCTGGAACTCCAGCCTGTGAAGATACCTCTGGTACTTCTGGAAGCTTCCAAGCAACAATTAATGATTTCTGTTTCTCATTAAGAGAGTAGGTTTCTGTTGTTTGCAGTCAGATGCTGATTCTTTGAAAATACTAAGTATTGATTTCACTTTTGGTGTATCCTATTAACATTTTGCAACAATGTAATTCATTCAGTGTTATAAAAATATATTTTAGAAACAAATTTTCTTTGATATTATTTTTGCACATATTTAAGGAATTAATACCCAGAATAGTCATGAAGCTCAAACAACTCAATCACAAAAACATAAAAACAACAAATAATCCAACTGGAAATGAATAAATGAACTGAATAGAAATCTCTCAAAAGAAGACATACAAATAGACAATATATACATAAAAATATTCAGCATCACTAATCATCAGAAAATTGTAAATCAAAACCACAGTAAGATAGTAGTATTTTCTTCCAGTTCAAATTACTGTTACCAAAAACAGAAATCAAGAAGTTCTGGCAAGGATGTGAAGAAAGAAGTACTCGTATACATTGTTGGTGAGAATGTAATTAGTACAGTCATTACAGAAAACAGAATGAAGTTTCCTAAAAAAACTAAAAGAAGACCTAATATATAATCCAGCAATACCACTGCTGAATCCAATACCATACTACTTCCAAAAAGAGGAAATAAGTATGTCAAAGAAATGAGTATGTAAAACCTGCAATTTAGTGTATGAATCTGCATTTGTATGTGAAATCTATATGTGCTTTAGTAAGTGAATCTGCATTAGTATATGAAATGTACATTTATTGCAGCAACACTTTTCACAAAAGCCAAGATATGGAAATCAACCTAAGTGTCCATCAGCAGATAAATAGATAAAGGAAATGTGGTATGTATACACTGTGGAACACTATTTCACCATACAAAATAAGAAAATTCTGTCATTTGTGGAAACATGGATGAGTTTGGAGGACAGTAGGTTAAAGTTAAATAAGCCATTTACAGAAAGATAAGTAACATGTTCTTATTTAGATGTGGAAGCTAAAAAAATTTGACCTCATAGAAGCAGAGAATAAAAGAGTGGTTATTAGAGGCAAGGAAAAGTAGGAGGAAGAGAAAGATAAAAGTTGGTTAACAGATAAAAAAGTACAGCTAGATGGGAGAAAAAAGTTCTAGCCTTCCACAGGACTGTAGAATGGCTGTAACTAACAACAGTTTGTTATATATTTTGAAATACTTGGAGGAGCAGATTTTTAATGTTCCCAACACAAATAATTGAAAACGTGTGAAGTGATGAATATGCTAATTACTCTAATTTGATCATTATACTGTGTGTGTGTGTATATATATCACACTGTACCCCATATATATGTACAATCATTGTGTGTCAATTAATAATAAAAGCAAAAAATAGATGTAACCACATCATTAGAAGTATACTGAAACCAGTATTAATATAACTAAAGGTAAAGAAAGTATGGAATTGAGATAAATATATTTAATATTCATTTGAGTGTAACTAGGGTTTTTTTGGTTATTGCTGTTGACCCCAAATACACTGACTTATAATAATTTTGTTTATAGTGTGCTTTCATTGTAACTCTATACATTACCTCTTTTATTCATTTATATCAATATGTATAATGTATGCTTTTGTTAAGTGATAACATCGATTATAGGAAAATTAAAAACTGCTTTTATCCAAGTGTCTTCCTTCCTCTGTAGTGGAAGCTTCCATCCTTCCATCAGAGATATTCATTACCAGAATTTTGGGTGTATAATTTTCCTGATTTTTGTCTATTTTGTATATATGTCATATATATTTGATTTTAGATATTTTTGAACTTTGTACAAAATTGTTTCTTATTTTTCCATAAGAGTATATTGCATATATTCTGTTGAGGATAGCTATCATTTATTCATTTATTTTTCACTGCTTTATACAATATTTTTTATGAGATCTACTAAAATATATTTACCCATTCTTAATTAAAGAACATTTTAATTTTTACACTAACTTTTACATTTTAGAACAGTTTTATATTTACAGAAAAATTGCAAATATAGTACAAGAGTGCCATGTTACCTGCTCCCCACCTCACCCTGTGCACACATAGTTTCCCTTATTACTAACATCTTGCATTAGTATGGTATACTTGTTACTATTAATATGTAGTAGTTCATTCTCACACTGCTAATAAAAACATACCAGAGACTGGGTAATTTACAAAAAGAGACATTTAATTGACTTGCAGTTTTGCAGGGCAGGGAGGCCTCCGGAAATTTATAATCATGGTGGAGGGGGAAACACATCCTTCTTTACATGGTGGCAGCAAGGAAGAGTACTGGACAAAAGGGGAAAAAACCCTTATAAAACCATCTGATCTTGTGAGAACTCACTCACTCTCATGAGAACATCATGGAGGTAACTGCCCCCATGATCCGCATTATCTCCCACTGGGTCCCTCCCGTGACATGTTGGGATTATGGGAAATTCAATTCAAGATGAGACTCCAGTGGGGACACAGCCAAACCACATCATAATGTAACTGACATTGATACATTGTTATAAACTAAAGTCTGTTTTTATTTAGATTCCTTTAACTTTTACTTAGTGGCTTTTTTCTGTTTCAGAATCTCATCCAGTTTACCAGATTACATGTAGTTGCCATGCTTCTCGGGCTTTTCTCAACTTTGATAGTTTCTCAGACTTTCCCCTTGTATTTGATGACCTTGACAGTTTTAAGGAATACTGGCTGGGCATTTTGTTCTGTTTCTCTCTAGTGAAATGTGTTCAGTTTTTTGGTTTTGTTCTGTTTCCCGCCCCCCCCCCCCCATAATTAGGGTTTATGGTGTTGAGTGAGGAAGACCACAGAGTTCTGTGCCATTTTCATCACCTATATACTTAACAGTTCTTGAGGCTGGGAAGTGCAAGATAAGTGCTGACATCTTGGGGGGACCTTCTTGCTGCAACATTACATGGCAGTAAAAGGACAAAGCACAGGAGAACACAGCCATTCCTTTAAGCCTTTTTTAAATGGCCCTCATGACCTAAGTACTTTTCATTAGGCCCTTCCTCCCAACATTATTTCATTGGAGATTAAGTTTTCAGCACATGAATTCTGGGTGACAGATTCAAACCACAGCAATAATGTATTGTTTTGTGTATTTTTTTTGTTTTGAAAAACTGTTTAAGGTGTAAGTTCTAACACCTGAATAGCGTTTCTCCACTGTAAAGTTATCTCCTTTCCATAACTACATTTGAAAGGAAGTCACTATATGCAACCTACTCTTAAAAGGTGACACTTTATGCTCCACCTCCTTTAAAGCAGAGTATTATACAAATTATTTGGAAATCTTTGCCTAGGAGATTCTTTTCCCCTGCTATGGTTTTAATGTGTCCCTTCCAAAATTCAGGTGTTAGATCATAATGGGCAATGCAGTAAGGTCTTTAAGAAGTGATTTGGTCATGAGGGTGAAAATTTAGGTGATAAAACCTTCCACCTTCTGCCATGTGAGGACATAATATTACTCCCCTTAGGAGGATGCAGTAAGACAGTATCATCTTGGAAGCAGGGACTGAGCTGTTACCAGACAGTGAACATGCTGATGCCTTTTGACCCAGGACTTTCTAACCTTCAGAAGGGTGACAAAATGCATTTCTGTTCTTTATAAATTATCTAGTGTGTTTTAGTATGCCATAACAGCACAAATGGACTAAGACATCTGCAATATTTATTCAATCATTTATTTATGATAATATGAACTCATAGATATTTATTTTACAATCTGGGTTACAATCCAATACCACCTGATTTTCTTTTTGAGGAAATTGTTCCACTTTTGGTTTATGGAATCTCTTTCAGGTTCTTTTAGCATACCTCATTCGTGTTGTGTGTGTGTTTACTTCTTATTTTTGAGTTTTCTCATAGTTTTTGGTGCTACCATAATCACCCAATTCATTTATTATTACTATTATTACTTTAAATAATTAACTATATTTTAGATCAATTTAAAAAAGAAAATGTTTTATTTTACCTCCATTTATTTATTCTTCAGTGCTCTTGCTTTATGTAGATCTGAATCAATATATATCATTTTCCTTCTTACTGATGATATTTTAAAATTTTCTCCAGGGAAAATCAGTTGGTGATACATTTGCTAGATTTTTGTGTTTTCAAAGTAAGTTTAAAAAAATTTTTTTGAAATAATTTAACTGGATGTAGAGTTCTAGATTGGTGGTTGTTTTTTCTTTCAACATTTTTGTATTAAGCTGTCCTTGCTTCTTTGAATAGTTTCTGAGATGAAGCCACCGTATTTAGAATCTAAGTTTCAGTATAAGGTGATTTATTCCATACCTCGTTTTCCAACTCCTTTCAAGATTTTTTCTGTCTTTGCTTCTCTATATTTTTATTAAGGTGACCCAGGAATTACGGGATTAATTCATACCCAAATTTTGTTCAGATACCAAGACTGATGATGCCACACACTCACTAAGAAAGTATGACAAAGATCATTATTAACATAATGAACTCTCTTGGGATAAGATAGTGGCCACTGGAGCTGGTCCTAAAAAGGCTTGAGAAATTGGAAAAAAGAGACTGATTTAGGGTTTGTTTGGTGCTTAGGGTGTGGGGGTGGTTTGAACATTCTGGGGCATGAGAAGAGACTTAGGGAATTTGAATCACCCATTGGCACTAAAAAAAGGAGAGCTCAGGCTTTCTTGGCTTACCCAGGTATGAGACACAGATGAAGAAAGGCAAAGCACAAAAGTTGTCCCCAGCTAAACATCGAAGCATGATGAAATTAGAAGCTTTATTAATTAAAAACTTGAATACATATAGTTGTATCTTCTTGTTTATACGTTTGTTTTAAAATTTGTCTTACTTGGTGTTCTCTTAGCTTCATGGATCCGTGCTATGATGTCTGTCCTTAATTTTGGAAAGTTCTTAGTCATTATTTTAAAATTTTTTCTCTGTTTCTCTCCTTCTGGTAATCCAACTATTTGTATGTGACAGTTTTTGAAATTGCCCACAGTTCTAACCTACTTTTTTTTCCTCATTCTTTTTTTTTCTTTGAATGTCAGTATGGCATTTTCTATTGATTTATCTTCAGGAGCTTAAAGTTTAGATTGCTGCTGTAAAGATAAAGATTTTTAAAATATTATTTATTGACTAGGCTTCCCTGTCCTCTCTGATTTTACTTTTCACCTCTGTCGTGATTCAAAGTTCCACGAGGGTATTGGGCTGTTCCTGAATCCTCTACTTTATGCTATTGGTCACTGTATCAGCTCACTGTCAGTACCAATGGCGGTATAAATTTATCTCCCTTTTTGTTTCACTGTTTCAGAAATCTCTTCTCTTGATTCTTTATAATTTAATATAAATTATAAAATCTGTTTGGCATGTGAAATGTTGAAGACTGTTGAAATTGAAGTGATGATATTGCACAATCAATAACTATGCCTTTCAAGTGTGAGAGGAGGTCCCAGACATGTTCAAGGATTATTAGCAAAAAGACATTTTAAGTCAGTGGAGACACTAGAGTCCACAGCCAGAAAGTAACATCCTAGAGATCAGTGTTTTTGAAGGTATTTGACTAATTGATGTTCAAATAAAGTATTAACATGGGATAGTTATCCCTCTGCTAGGAGGTGAGGGCTAAGAACACACAGCTCAGAAATTTTCATTTCAAGAAACGTCATGTGTAAATTTTATCTCATCACGTGTTCAAAGAATCTTTCCTTGACCACCTGCCACTAGTGTCTACTTCCTCATATTTTCCAAGAGAACAGGATTATGGTTTTTCATTGCACTTTGAAAATGACTATCAGAAATACAATTTTTACAACTATTTGACACCTTACTTGCTACAATAAAAATCTCCATAAAGCATTAATCTATTTTCTTTATTCATATACCTTTGTTCCCTAACTAGGGTTTGATGTCAAGTAGAGTTTCAGTAGATATGTGTGATGGGTAACAATGAGTTTCAACTTGATTGTCAGGGTTGGAGAATACAAAGTATTGATCCTCGGTTTCTGTGATGGTGTTGCCAAAGTGATTAACATTTGAGTCAGTGGGCTGAGGAAGGCAGACTCAGCCTTAATCTGAGTGGGCACAATCTAATCGGCTGCCAGCGCAGCTGGAATATAAGCAGGCAGAAAAATGTGAAAACGGAGGCTGGTGTAGACAGCCTAGACTAGACTACATGTTTGTCCCATGCTGGGCACTTCCTGCCCTGGAACATCGGACTCCATGTTCTTCAGTTTTGGAACTCGGACCGGCTCTCTTTGATCCTCAGCCTGCAGATGGCCTATTGTGGGACCTTGCGATCATATGAGTTAATACTTATAAACATATGTGTGTGTGTGTGTGTGTGTGTATGTATATATGTGTGTATATATATGTATATATATAAACTCATATATATGAGTTTAATACTTATAAACTCATATATATGAGTTTAATACTTATAAACTCATATATATGAGTTTAATACTTATATATATGAGTTTAATACTTATAAACTCATATATATGAGTTTAATACTTATAAACTCATATGTAAACTTATTAAATGATATATATATATATATGCATTAATACTTATAAACATATATATATATGTTTATTAGTTCTGTCCCTCTAGAGACCCTGACTAATACAGTATCTTTTAATAAACTATCATACCATATTAATTTACTCATGTGGAATGAGAGAAAGTGTCTTATTCTGAGTTGAGTTCCTGGCTCTGTCATAAACTGGCTCCATGGTTTTACATTACTTATTTGACCGCTCAAGGTTTCAGGGAGTTTTTTTTATAGATTAGAATATTAGACTACGTGATTCTTAAGATCATGTATTTAAAAGCATTCTACAATTCTTACAGTTTGGCTCTGTAAAGACAACTTTATAAATACACATCTACATTATGAAGCATATTTATCAGGAGAGAAGGGCATGAGACACTTACAGTTTACCTGTCACACAAGTGTATCCAGCAAGTGCAAGAAGTTAAAATAAACTAGTGATAAACTAAGGCCACATGCAGGAAATTTATCATTTCCTCGCAGTCTCCTTGCCTAGGCTGATAAATGGCATTGTTTTTGCATTGCAGTTCCTTCTCAAAATGATACACTTTTTGAAATGAACCCAATTCCATGATAAAGAGATTTGGGCAGAAATGAGGAGCAGTTTCCTGGTTAGAGTGCTGTGCTGCAGTGTTTGATAAATGAAAAGCAACTCAGTTGTGGCAGGGTGCCAGAAAGTAGAAGCGTAAATGCGCTTGGCTGAAGGAAACTGTAGTTGATCTGACATTCTGAGAAGACTGTGTTGTAATATGGCAAGCAGACCTTATGAAACCTTAACAACACGGTAGACTTGTTTGTTTTATATTTGTAAGAGCATTTACCTTCTACTGATGTCATTCGGAATAGCTTCTTTAGAAAAGCAATCAGCAGAGAGGCAGAGGTGAAATAAAACTAAAATTAACACCTTCTCTCTTCCCTCCCTTCAGTCTACAAACTTTCCTAGAGTTCAGTGGATTAAGCAGATAAACTGGAAAGTGGTCTGGAAGGGCTTGTACTAGTGAAGCCCAGAGTAGTGTTTGGGAAGGGAGTTGGCGGTGGAGGGGCACTCATTCAGGGAAAGGGACTAGCTCAGTTTCTCTCTCTCTCTCTCTCTCTCTCTCTCTCTCTCTCTCTCTCTCTCTCTCTCACACACACACACACAGACACACACACTCTCTCTCTCTCTCTCTCTCTCTCTCTCTCTCTTCCCCTCCCCCCAGAAAAAGTAAAAAACATCTTACATGTAATTATATTCCCACAATTCTATAATGAGCTGAACTCCCTAATTACCCTCCCTTATCTTAGTGTGTTTTGTGTTGCTATGAAATAATACCCGAACCTGGATAATTTATAAAGAGAAGAGTTTTATGTGGTTTACAAGAAGTATGGAACCACCATCTTCTTCTGGTAAGGGCTTCTGGAAGCTTCCATTCACAATATAAAATGAAGGGGTACAGGCATAACATGGAAAAGGGGAAAGAAGAGAACAGAGAGGAAGGTGCCAGGCTATTTTTAACAATTCAATCTGGAAATTATTGGAGTAGACTCACTCTTACATGGCTGTAAGAATGGTACCAAGTCTTTTATGAGTGATCTGTCTCTCTGACCCGACTACCTCCTACTCAGACTCACCTCCCACATTGAAGATTAAATAACAACATGAGATTGAGAGGTGACAAGTACCCAAATATATCACCCTCCCTCATTTTAAAATGCTGTATCTATATGCCTCATAATCAGACCTATGTTAAAACAGATGTGTGAGTTTACATTTATTTTATTTCTGAGGTCAGAAATTGTGCCAGTCCAGTCCTTCCTAAGGAGGGCCTTTAGTGTTATAACTCACTGATACTTCGCTTAAAGTTAGAAGTGAAAAAGAAATGGTTGGTTTAGAGTTGTTCCCCTGCCATTGATTTGCTATCATTTTATTTCTAGCTGGTAGTCCTACCTAACCACTCCCTGACATGTATCTGGGAAAGGTTTTGGGGGATTTTTTTTTCTTTTCCTGAATAGAATGCTAATGCTTAACCATGTGCTTTGCCACACACTGAGTTCTGAGATTATTGTCAATACATTTATGGCAGGAGCCCTCTGTATAATGACTGTTGAAAGCCACATACAGGAATCATTTTTTGAAATAGGAAACTCAGCCAATTTTGTTAACATATAATTTTCCTGGAATATTGAATTTTGTACTGCATCAGAAAGCATATGCTAATGAAAGCTATTACTTCTAGGCATGAAATAATATTTTTAAAATAACAATTTAATAACAAGCAATGCTTTATAACCATGATTTTCCAAATCTGGATAAATAGAAATGTGCTTGTTTTTTAAAGACTTATTTTCTTATTTTCATTTTGAAATAATAGTTATTGATGATTAGAATAAATGAAGTGATGAATATCATACAATGGAAAGCAAATACTGATAAATAAGTGCACGAGAAACAAAGAAGTGTAGCACAGAAACCAAGCAGGTATCTAATAGTCACTTGTATGAGTATTCAAATACTTGCTCTTTAAAAAATAAATGTTGACATCCATAGCAAAAATTTTCATTTACCAAAAGCACATTTTAAGACATCTATTTTCCCTAAAGCTAAATTTCACAGCTACCAAAACAATGTAAACTAATAACACTTTGAATGTGCATTGTATATTGCTGCTCTATCTAATTTAGTGAAGGGAATAACCACTCAAATCTAGATTATCATTCCACTTTATTTAACTATTTATATAAATTTAATTATGTGGCAGTGTCCATATTAAATCACTTAATAAGAGAAGTCTTAAAGCAGGGAAACATTGCCACATTGCTATTATTTCATCGTATCAGAAGCATTTATTCCTTTGTTCATGCTGTTTTCTTATCAGTCAGTTCCCTTTCTGAGTATTTTGGCAGTTAAATGCCTCATTTATTTCAAAGTTTATATTAAAATACTCTTCTTTATGAAATGACTCATAATTTTTCAGTGAAATGAAATCTCTCAATATTCTAACACATAATTTGTGTCACCTGTTTATTGCATTTTTCATCCAACAAAAATTAGCATGTATTGTATATATATAAATTGCTAAAAACAGATACATATCTATTCATTATTCTATATATTTATTTTTTAATTTTTACTTTTTATGGATACACAATAGTTTCACATATTTATGTTGTACATATGATATTTTGAAACAAGCATACAATGTGTAATAATCAAATCAAGGTGATTGTGATATCCATTACTGTAAACATTTATCATTTCTTTGTGTTAGAAACATTTCAATTTTACTCTTCTAGTTATTCTAAAATGTAAACTAAATTATTGCTACTTATAATTATCCTATTATGCTATCAAACACTAGACCTTATTCTTTCTAACTATATTTTAGTACTTGTTAATCAAACCTTCTTTATTCCCCCACACTCTTCACTAACCTTGCCATCCTTTGGTAACCATCATTCTACTGCCTGTCTCCATGAGATCAACATTTTTAGCTTCTGCGTATGAGTGAGAGCATACGTTTTTTGTCTTTCTGGGCCTGGCTTATTTCACTTCACATAATATTCTGCAGTTCCATCTATGTTGTTGCAACTGACAGGATTCCATTCCTTTTTATGGTTGAATAGTATTGCACTGTGTGTATGTACTACATTTTCTTTATCCATTCATCCATCCACAGACACCTAGGTTGATCCCACATCTTAGCTATTGTCAGTAGTGCTGCAGTAACCCTGGAGTGCAGACATCTCTCAATATACTGATTTTCTTATTACCTATCTAAATATTGATAATGAGTTCTTGGCACAAAGTACATTACATTACTCATTCGTCTCTGGATAGTTCTATTAATTTGAAATTATCCTCATTGTATGAATAAAAAGAGAAAAGATAAACTTCCTTCCCCCAATATATGTATGTTATATATCTGTCTGAATATGTAACACACATATACAGAATATGTGTGTCACATATTCACATATACAGATCATATACATACATATGGTAACCAGAAGAAGTAATAAAGCAAATTATGTCTCAACCTGGCATAAAATGTTATTAAATAGATAACACGAAGAACATATTCAAATTAACTACCGAAAATGAAATTTACATGTACATTAATGAAAACAATACTTTTAACTTCTATAGAGACCACACATTTCTGGTCAATCAAATTTGAGACTGAATTTCTTAGGTTCAACACCCTGACACAGGACTGAATTTGAGAAGTTCTTCACTAAACAGTGTAATAGCTTCCCTTCTGTTGTCTTTCATTAAAGATCTATTAAATTCCTGAAGAGCCAAGAGTATTGCTAAATGTGGAGGAAATGTTCCCTGAATTTATAGACTTCTGACTTTTTAGCACAGGAGACAACGAGAAAAATGTAAGGGTGTGAACTCTGAAGTGCCACTTATATATGGTCAGTAAAATAAGCAGTTCCAAATAAAGTTCTTGGGTTAGCAAGATATTATATATGTATATGATCTGTATATGTGTGTATCAATATATATCTCTATACATGCTATTTTCTTGTTGGATGAAAAATAAACAGGTGACTCTATGTTTTAGAATATGGAGAGAGCTTTCATTTCATTGAAGAATTTGAAGTAGTTTCATGAAGAAAGGTATTTTAATATAAATGGTGTATATAATATGTATACATAAAATAGAATATGTTTTAATATAAAGATAAAAATATGTTTTCATATAAATGGTGTATATAATATATATATAATATATATACACCATTTATATTAAAATACACTTCTTTATGAAACTACTTCAAATCCTTCAATGAAATGAAAGCTCTCTCTCTGTTAATATTCTAAAACATAGTTTAGAATATTAAAATGTGCTCTCTATATGTTTTAATATAAAGGATGTATATATATTAATATATATACACCATAAAATGGTGTATATGTATTAATATATATATGCCATTTGTATGTGTATATATACACATGTATATATAATATGTGTATATACACATATGTATATATAATATATATATACACCATTTATATATAAACATATACACATTTATATATAAATATATAGATAACATATATACACCATATATATAAATGGTGTATATGTAATATATAATATATATGTTATATATCATATATACACCATTAAATGCTGTATGTATAATACGTATGTGATATATATCATATATACACCATTAAATGGTGTATATGTATTTATATACATATATATTTATACATATATATACCATATATATGTATATGTATACACCATTTATATTAAAATATATATAGAGAAAGAGAGCACACTTTAGAAGATAATGCTTTCAATTAATACAAATGCCTTCCAAACCTTACTCAGTTTGGAACTTTACAAAGAAACTCAATAAAGTTTCTTTGCCTCTTGAATTAAAAGCTATTCACCCTTGTAACTACAATGGGAATGGGGTAAATTATGTCTATTTATAGCTATTATTTTTTCCTTAAGTAATCTATTTTATTATTCTAGAACAAACACACACACCCCCTCTACCTTAAATTTTTGACACAATGATGTCTCAGTTTGTATTAACCATTTGTCTTTACCTGATAAGATTTTCTAATATTTTTTATAATTAAATTGTTGCTTTTAGAGTTGTCAACAATACAATTAGCATACATATTTAAAATACTAAAGCAAGGACAGAATACTCTGTAATAAAACTGTGATCCTGTGTTCACTCAAGTCAATAGACCATACATTTGGTGATTTTTATCTTACATATCTATATATCTGTATTTTGATATCTATTATAGATCTCAATATATATCTCTTTCTATCTCTAAATATCTATAAATAGATACAGATAAAGATATATCAATATAAATATATCAAAAAATAGTTATATGGATATGAACCTATTTATATATATCTATTCTGATACATGTATATATCAATATATAGATCTATATATATATATTTAGATGGATATGTATATATTAGAATAGAGATATATGTCAGAAATGTTACCTTGTGTGCCTACCTTAAACAATTCGTATTGTCAGAATAAAGAACCGTTGGAAAGTGATTTGAAACTTACTCAAAAACAACATGAAGTGATTAATTTTAAAAATGTACTATGTATGAAGAACTGAGGTGACCTGGAAAAGCAGAGCTTCCGGGTTTTGGAGTAGTGGATTAAGGCAATGAGTAAATGCTTAAATCCATGTTCTAAGTAGAAGGAGAAAGCACCAGCTCACTTAATGTTTTGTCTCATTCACATGCGATGCATAAGATGAGACTGAGATATATTCGTGCAGATGCAGGGAATGTCTCACTGCTGAGAGCGCACCAAAAATTTGATAGACTTGTGTCTCCTGACATTTGATAGACTTGGGAGCCTGGAGAAGAGAAAAGGGGAAGTCTAGGAGTGGAAAAGTACTGAGTACTGAATCAGGATGGAGAAAATTGTCTTCAAAATTCAGTATGAGAATTTCCATAAGGATTCTCATCAGAGGGGT
Source organism: Saguinus oedipus (assembly GCA_031835075.1). NCBI lineage: Eukaryota > Metazoa > Chordata > Mammalia > Primates > Cebidae > Saguinus > Saguinus oedipus. The sequence continues at coordinate 20,107,971 of CM063190.1, forward strand.
CTGGGGAAGGACTAGACCAAGGCGCTTTGATGAAGACGCTTCCGAATGAAGGTAGTTCGGTTAGAAATATAGATAAGCATCAAAACATGGCTGGCCAAGGAAGCCAGAGTCACTGGTTGCAGTTCCTTTCAGAGACGGCTATGCACTGGCTATTCAGCAAGTTTAGTGTGGAGAGGCAGCTTTCCACATTAGCCCTGACAGGTGAAGTTTTTGTAATTACTAGAATGGTTAATTTATGTGTCAACTTGACTGTGCTAAGAAGTGATCATATAGCTGCTAAACGATTTCTGGGTATCTCTGTGAGTATGTTTCAGTAAGATATTAGCATTTGAATCCGTACACTGAATAAAGATGATTGTCACTATCAGTGTGGGTGAGCTCCATCCAATTTGTTGAGGGTCTAAATACAACAAAAATGTGGAGAAAGGGTGAGTGTGCCTTCTGTTTGAGTCAGAACATCCATCTTCTCCTGCACTTGGACATCGACGCTTCTGGTTCTCACGCTTTCAGACTTGGACTGGGATTTATATCATTGGTTCTGTTGTTTGACAGGCCTGGGGGCTTGAGCTGAAACTACACCACTGACTTTGTGGATCTCCAGTTTACAGGCAGCAGATCGTGCGCCTTTTCTGTCTCTATGATCATATAATTCAGTCCCTCATAATCAACCTCTCTCTCTCTCTCGCTAATACAGGTTTTATTTATCTGAAAAACCCTGCCTCATGCAGTTAGCTATGTTCAGGGCTGAAGGATTATGCATAGAATTTTTGCCAGAAAATAAACAAGGGGATTCATTAAGTGGCTTCTTTTGTGTCCATGTATCATAACCTCTGTCTAACATCATTTGAAGAGGGCATAGCATTTGTTTTCCTGTCTTCCACTGCAGTACTCATTATCAACTGTAACTTCAGCGCTAAACTTTCTTGCTAACCCAAGAACTTTATTTGGAACTGCTTATTTTACTGACCATATATAAGTGGCACTTCAGAGTTCACACCCTTACATTTTTCTCGTTGTCTCCTGTGCTAAAAAGTCAGAAGTCTATAAATTCAGGGAACATTTCCTCCACATTTAGCAATACTTTTGGCTCTTCAGGAATTTAATAGATCTTTAATGAAAGACAACAGAAGGGAAGCTATTACACTGTTTAGTGAAGAACTTCTCAAATTCAGTCCTGTGTCAGGGTGTTGAACCTAAGAAATTCAGTCTCAAATTTGATTGACCAGAAATGTGTGGTCTCTATAGAAGTTAAAAGTATTGTTTTCATTAATGTACATGTAAATTTCATTTTCGGTAGTTAATTTGAATATGTTCTTCGTATTATCTATTTAATAACATTTTATGCCAGGTTGAGACATAACTGCTTTATTACTTCTTCTGGTTACCTCCTATCCATCCTTTAGTTTTCACTTTAACTACTACCCCTTAAGGAGATCTTTCCTTTTCCCCAATCTAAATAAGACATATTATTATTGTTTGTCATGACAGCCAATATTTTTTGTACATGACACTTCTTCAGTTATAGTTGACCTTTGAACAATGACAGAGTTAGAGGCAGTAGCCCCTGTGTAGTTGAGAATCTATATTTTTTAGCTTTTCAAAACGTAATTACTAAGAGCCCACTATTAACCAGAAGCCTTACTAATATCATAGTCAATTAACACATATTTTGTATATGTATTATACAGTATATTCTTACAATACAGAATGCTAAAGAAAATATTAAGAAAATCATAGCAAAGCAAAAATATATTTCCTATTCATGAAGTGGAAGAAGATTATCATAAGAAGTTCATCTTCATCATCCTCACATTGAGTATGCTGAGGAGGAGAAGGAAGAGGAGGGGTTGGTTTTGCTGTCTCAGGCGTGGTAGAAGCAGCAGAAAATCCACGTATAAGTGGAACCACATATTTCAAACCAGTGTTGCTCAAGGGGCAGCTGTATTTAAATTTAAGCATATTTATGTGATCATTTGGTTGTATCTCCAAGTTAATTTTCAGAGGCAGGGACTCTGCTGTTTTGGCTCACACTCCATATCGTGTGTACAAAGAAATACTTATGAAGGCTTGAGTATACTAGTGCTTATTTGAAAATGTCATAGTCAATAATATTCCTTTATTTTCCATAGCATATATATATACTCTTCAGTAGCCTCATACGTGTTTGTATTTACATATGATTTTGAGGATTTTAAGTTATGCTCTCTGTTACTTTAATGTGTTTCAAATTCTTTAGTCCAAGATAAAATTTACTTAAGGATCACTTGACTGTCAAGATGTTATGCAGCAAAAGCACTGGTGAATACTGAATTCTGTGTATAGTACATGGAACCCTCGAAATCATGTTTCTGCCTAAAATCTCTTCGCACACTTCTTTCTAATTTTAGTAGCTATGCTGCTATACTGCTGAAGTAGTTATGGATCAATGCCACTGGGACTTCTTTTTGCCCTGTGTTTCCATGCGAAGGCATTATTTCCCATATATACACACTACAAAATTCATTTACGTGCTTTTCTATGTATTTGTTTTTATATAAGCCATCTTGATTACAAAGTAAAGACATTTGTAATAAAATGTCTTATCATTTACACCAATATAAGACATTATTTTATCACCAATATCTAATGCAATCCTGAGCACATAATAAGGTCTTGTCAATTGAAAAATCTCAAGGTTTACAAATTTGGGAAAAGGCTTTATTTCTCAAAAAGGGTTGCAGCTCATAGGCTGGACATCCTGAAGGCTAGGGATTACAGCTTCTAGTAAAAGCCAAGAGCATTCACTTTGAGGGAGGGGTAAAAGAAACAGGAATTTATGTTGAAATGGTTGGCTAATTATACAAGTTCAATAAGCTATAGGATTCATGAATACTTATGAAAGAAGAAATATGTGCATGTGCAATTGAGCTTCATGCCTCTTCCTCAGTCACATTTTCAAAAATGTTGTGTTAGCATGATCAAAGAGGGAAGTTTTCAGTTTTCTGATGTCAACAGGTGAAGCAGAAGACACATAAACTCTCCTTGTACATCCCCAGAGAGTTGGCCAAAACTGGAGACAGTGGCTAGTTTTTTGAAGGGATGCATCATGAAACTGGTAAGTTGTCACATCAAGACTGTAAAGAGGAAGAAGGAGACCCTTGCAGTCCAGATGATTGTCTAAGGGTGATAAAATAATAACTTGTTCTTGCAATCTACCTATCTGACAAAGGGCTAATCCAGAATCTACAAAGAATTAAAACAGATTTATAAGAAAAAAAACAAACCCATTCAAAAGTAGGCAAAGGACATGAACAGACACTTTTCAAAAGAAGACATATATGAGGCCAATAAACATATGAAAAAAATGCTCATCATCACTGGTCATTAGAGAAATGCAAATCAAAACCACATTGAGATACCATCTCACGCCGGTTAGAACGGCGATCGTTAAAAAATCTGGAGACAACAGATGCTGGAGAGGATGTGGAGAAATAGGAACACTTTTACACTGTTGGTGGGAATGTAAATTAGTTCAACCATTGTGGAAGACAGTGTGGCGATTCCTCAAGGACTTAGAGGTAGAAATTCCATTTGACCCAGCAATCCCATTACTGGGTGTATATCTAACGGATTATAAATCATTCTGTTATAAAGACACAGGCACACACATGTTCATTGCGGCACTGTTTACAATAGCAAAGACCTGGAACCAACCCAAATGCCCATTGATGATAGAATGGACTAGGAAAATGTGGCACATATACACCATGGAATATTATGCTGCCATAGAAAATGATGAGTTCATGTCCTTTGTAGGGACATGGATGAAACTGTAAACAACCATTCTCAGCAAACTGACACAAGAACAGAAAATCAAACACCGCATGTTCTCATTCAAAGGCAGGTGTTGAACAATGAAAACAGGTAGGCATAGGGAGGGGAGCATCACACAGTGGGGACTGTTGGGTGGGGAATAGAGGACAGACAGCTTGGTGTAGGGAGGTTGGGGAGGGATAACATGGGGAGAAATGCCAGATACAGGTGATGGGGGGATGGAGGCAGCAAACAACATTGCCATGTGTGTACCTATGCAACAATCCTGCATGATCTGCACATGTACCCCAGAACCTAAAGTACAATAAAAAAATATGTATATAATAAAAAGAATAACTCATTTGTTTCTTCTTCTCCAGAAGAAGAGTTGCTTACTCTTGAGGAAAAAATTCTGGTTGAAGTTTACTAAGAAAGGGGCACCCTAAAGTGTATCCATTCTCTTGTTCCACCATGGCCAGGAACTCAGTTTTTAATTTTTCTTTGGAGATTTCCTTGGCCAAGAGAGGTTCTGTTCGTTCGTATGGGGTTTAGGAACTTATTTTAATTTCTGAATTTCAGTGAATATCTTATAAATAGAGTAAATGAATGAATGAAATAATAGGCTTTCAATTAACATTTTATAAAATGAATGAATGAATAAAATATTTCTAAATTTAAACAGTACATATGATTTTTTGTCTAAAGTTTAATACATTTGTGATTATGTGAGCCCAGTTTAGGGTACGATTGAGCTATTTTCTAGCCAATATTTTAAAAATATATAAATTTTATGTGAAAAATAAAGTACCTGGGGTTAATTTGATTTTGTTTTATTTTTTAAAATAATTTACAAGTGGAAGAAATTTTGCATTTTCGAGTATTACGGAAACCTGATTAAAAGCACTTACATTTAGTGTTTAACATTTAAATTTAGTGGCTAGAGTTGTAGATCTATTGAGAGATGCTATCAAAAGCAGGGATATCTTTTACCACATGCTAAAATTTTTAGGTATTAATCAATTTTAAAAGTATTGGTTCTTCCAGAACCAGGTGAAGTAGCTATGTGTGGTGAGTGAAAAATTCAAGTAATAATCGTAATAGTTTTATCTTGACTGTGATAATGATTTTATTACATAATCTGCCACTATACTCAGCTCTCTTAAAAGTTTCATGCAGTTGCACAAACTATATTTTGAATTGTAATGGAACATTTATCTATCTTCCTGGTGTACTTCTAGCTGTATGATTTCAGCAGAAGTTAATGTGAGTGGGATGTCTTCCTTTATTTAACATCCATGAACATGGCTAGGAATGGTTTTATATTTTTTTCAAAGGCTTAGCCACTTCTGTGATACAGAATTAACCAAGACTTGCTCCCTGCATACATGTGTTTATACTCCCAGCACCAATACAAACGGCCAAGTGAAAATGCCCTAGACTGGATAACTGAAAGCTGTGGGTATCTTCTTTTCAAAAGACCTATGAAAATGGAAGTGAAATTATATGTTTTTAAAGACAACAAACATAATTCCGTATTCTAAATTCATCTTCTTGTTTTACATTATCTATTCCAGAAATTTTCTTAGCAAGCCTCTTGTGTTAATGGTTCTTTTGTTTGATGTTGTTGTTTAATGTAACAGTCCTTGTAGAGACCACAGTTCTCTACTGACACAGTGCTCTCATGTAAAAATCAGCAGCTGATTGGCAATTATAGTTTGTCAAGAAAGAGCAGTGAGTGATAAAATCGCACCAGTCACTTACATTGTCATAAGGAATTCTTTTGGACACAGTTTGTTTCCAAACAAATGTACACTTGACTTCATATTTCTATTAAAAGTTAATTCACTTAAACATTATCGTAAAACGTAATTACATAACTGATCAAAATCCCCACTCTATGTATTTAATCATTTTGTAAGTATCATTTCCTATTATAGTGCACTATCATTTAATATTTGCAGTGTCCTACTGTGGTGAGAGAAATCACATCTATATACATACACTATCTCCACTGTAGTTTAGCCAACGATACAGACATTTAATGGAAGCCAGCTAGCCAACCTGAGCAAGCAGAGATGTGGCAGGTCCTGCTCTGGATTCTCCACATTCCGAGGGTTCTGAATGAGGACACACTGCTGCTAGTGACAGTGGAGGTAAGGAAGTGACTTGGAGCAGCTCAGTATTTACTCTGTTACCACATCATCTAAAAATTTACCAAAAATCTATATGCTTTCATTACAGAAATGCTTATCGTCACTTGAGGCTTGTGTTTCCCAAAACAACCTCAATGTTAGCAAAGATATATCTTCAGCATAAATTAGAAACTAATGTCAAATCAGTGGCCAAGGAACCTTCAATGTTATTTAACAATGAGCTTTGAATTACAAACATTACTATCATTTTATTAAATTAACAATCCAAAAGGCAGATTTTATTTATACCAAAGGAATAAAAGATAAAATCTTTAAAAAAATTTTAAAAATCAGACTTTAGGAAGTAGAAAATTAATTTTCTGTATCTGAAATGTGGTATCAAAATCTATACCACATATAATGTTGGGTATATCATCCCCTATAATGTTGGGTGTCCATTTTTGACTTTTAAAAATATCTCACAATCAAACTTTATCTCACAATCAAATTTTCCCCAGGGAAGAATTACATTATTTTTATAAAATGTATTTCTAGGTGCTTGCTCTTTTATGTTATTGCAAATTGAATTTTTTAAATTATATTTTTTAGTGTTATAAATGCCATTGTTGTTTTTAGATTAATCCAGGTTTCATTTTTCTGCATTCCAATTAAAAACACTTCAATTTCTTACTATTGCCTTATTAGGCTCACTCCAACAGTGGTAATATGCTTATAGTGGTATTCCTGTCTTGTTTAATTTTAAGGAATGTTTTCTATTCAACTAGGATGGTGTGTGTAGAGTTTTTCTAATACATACAATTCTCCAGGAGATGGCTGTCTTTTATTTCCAATTTATTTAATTTTTATTATATAATGAGCTCTGTATTTCTTTTATATCTATTGAAAGGCTCAAATTAATATTGTATTTTAACATTTTAATGAATTAGATTTAGGTGTTTTCTCATATTCTCATATTCTAAGTAAATAATCCAATGTATCTTTTATTACCTTTTGTAAAGTTGCATTTTATTGCTAATATTTTGTTTAGTATTTTACATTGTTTATTAACAAATGAAATGGACTTGTAGACTTTCTCTACTATATTGCCCTTATAAAAGCTATGCTGACATTAAGAATGAACTAGCACATAGGCCTTTTTTCTTTCTTTCCATTATTTAGAATAGTTTAATATGATTGAGATGGCTTGTTGCTTGAAGCTAATAACACCACCTTTGTAGAAACATGTTTAATTATTTCTATATACTTGATTTTTGTTTCTTTTCTTTTTTTCAGTAAATTATAGGGTTATATAGGATATTTTTATTTTCCTCAAGCTAGAAAGATTATGGTTTATTTACTGGTGTCACTTTTGCCATCTGGCACAGCCAACTGCTGGTAAGCTGATGCTTGAAAAATGCAAAAATAACACAAAACGAAAAAAGCAAAACAAGAACCCAGAAAATTCTCCTCCTCTGTGTATATTCCCAACAAGTGTCCTTGCTTCTGTTCACTCTCCAATAAAAACTCCTCATTTGCTTATTATTTGAAAAATAATGCAGAGGTTTATTTATGTTAGATTATTTAAATATTAGTGTTGTTTTAAAACTCACTTTCTACTTTTCTATATTTTCTTCTTTTTTGCTTTTGATTAACTTTTTTATTACTTTTAGCATAGTTTTATGTTTAGAAAAATTTTTTAAGTATTAATTTTCCCATATACCCCACTCTCTTTTCCCTAATATTAATATCTTACATTAGTTTGATACATTGGTCATAATTAATAAACCAATACTAATGCATTACTATATACTAAGCTCTGACTTTATTAAGATCTCTTAACTTTTACTTATTTTTTGTTGTTGCTTTGTTCTAGGATTCTATCCAAGATACCACATTGATGTAGTCTCCCTAGGTTTCTCCCGATTGTGACAGTTTCTTGGTATTTGATGACCTTGACTGTCATCAAATACCAAGTATTGAGGAGTACTCATCAGAAATTTGGAGAATACCCTTTAACTGGAATAAATGTGATGCTCTTCTCATAATTAGACTGGAATTATGTGTTAGAAGAAAGCCCGCGGTAGCCAAGTACTGCTTTCATCATCATTTTGTATGCAAAGTACCTATCATCAACATGACTTTTAAGTGTCGGTATTGATGTTGAATTTTTGGCTGAGGTGATGTTTGTAAGATTTATCCATTTCAAAGATACTCCATTACAACCCTTTCCACAGGGTACTCTTTGGAATAAAGTCTTAAGTGTGTGGCCCACACTGAAGGAATGAGAATTTATGTTCCATCTACATTTCTAATTAGCGTGATTTTACTTTAGCAGCAATGACAGAAAAATGGAATTCCAGTATTTTCCTCCTACTAGTATAAGAACTTCAGGCCAGGCTGATGTCCTTTGGTCTCACGCATGTAACCACACATAATGTAGAAATTTCATAACATTTTCTTTGGTCTTAGTTGTTTGTTTTCCTGCATAAATATAGTCAATATTTTTTTCTAAAACAATAATATTTGGAATATTTATTATAGTTTTTAAAGGAAATGACAGTATCTCTCCTTGCAATTGTTAGCATATTATTCCTTTTCAGGATAAATTAAATAGGTGAAATTTTGGATTTGTAGGAGGGCTGGAAACTGAAAGTTGATTTCTACTAAGCTACATATTTTAGATCCAACCAAGCAGGAAATTGAATAAGTTATTATTCCATAATGTATTAGGTTAATTTATATATTTTTACATACTAGTTGGGAGATAACACTAGTCTGCTTTCATAAATAATGGATATGTTATTACTTTTTTAGCATATATGTGATGCATTCATTATACAGATAAAAATATATCCAGGTTTATTTTGTCCTCATTTGTTTTCTTTTGCTTTTACTGTCACAGTACAAGCAATAGCTAGACAGGGATTTTGCTTTCTTTGTTATTATTGTTTGTGTTTTATTTAAAAATATCAAATATTAGTTGTCATCAGATAGCTTCTTATTCTGCTTAGCTGTCTAAAACGTAACTGTTTTATAAATTAAACATTATGCAAGAGTATAGATTATGTGAGAAGTTTTCTGCTCTATCTATACTTTAACTTGGTTTAAATTGTTTTTTAAGGCCTTCTTTGTTAACAGAAAGAAAGTGTGTCATACTTTCACATGACAGTAATACCATATGTATTAAACTGCCAGTCCAGTACATCTACAGACATGTGAGCTATATGCTAGTTTAAAATACATTAAACATAGAAACATTCAATAAAAATACTTTAAAGTAATTAGTGGCCATTACCATGGGAGAATATACCTTAAGAATATTTAATGCATCATATTAGTCACTAGTCAAACATTTTAAATAATTACATAAAATCAACTCCTGCTTTACATTCCATATTGAATACTGAAGGCTTTGAATTGTCACTTATTATAAAATAATTTTATGGAGAGTTGACAGTCAAGGATATATGAATGCTTAAAAAGTTCATTTATACGTTTCTGAGAAAATTATGTTATAAAACACAATTATTACCTTCCCCTTCTTTTGAGTCTATAGCCAACAGACTGGTTGCTATGTTGATGTAGAGCAGGATTAGCAGAGTCAGGTAAAGAATAAAAATAAGTACAAAACATAAGTCAAGTGCCAGTAAGAGAAGGCTAACACAGGTTAACGTGAACTGAAAAGCTCTAAGAAACTAGTAGAAATTGGGAACATAAACATTTTAAAAAGTTGATTTATGGTCTGTGGCATATTTTCCATCTTCTGATTTTTTTTCCCTCCTTCTCTCTCTCCCTCTCATCCTCCCTCCCCTTTATTTCTCTCTTTTCTTCTGCCAGCCATTGTTCTAAGTAGTTTATATCTATTTGTCACTTAATATAAGAACCCATGTAGTGGTTCAGAGAATTTAGTGAGGTACAACATGTATGGTATCTAGAACTGTGCTTCATGCACAGTAAGCCTTATAGTGACATGTGCTGCATTGTTATTATTATCCCATGTTTATGGGCCATAAAAACATTTAATTTAAAAATATGTAGCTGAGATGAAGTGTTTAAGAAAACAGTGTATGCAGATATAACATTATCTTTCACAGACAGCAGTCATAAGTACTTTGAAAAAGATTCCACTGTCAAAGTTAATCTTTTAATTAAAGAAAATACACAGCAAGGCTCATCCCAAATTTGTCATGTTGCAGTTATATTGTATCTCACAGAATAAGTTTTATTTTTGTTTAGATCCCCATTTGCTGAAGTTTAACTTATGTTCATGATCCATTTGAATGACGAATTGAGATCAAGAAATCACAAGTTATTTAAAATTTATTTTTTACAATGTAGTCTTATAAGAAATCTTAAAATGTTAAAGATATTAAGCAGTTATTTGATTACAATTTCCAGAAGTCTGAGTTATGTACATTAATTGTAGTCCAGAATAAAAAATGAGTAATAATAGTCATCTTCAGCGTTGTGTCCTTGTAACAAATTTAAGGGCAACAAAAAAAGTTTGCTTAACAAATTTATGCAGAGGCTTGATACATGAAGAGTACTTTTAATTTTTATTTAGTTATTTATTAATTTTAGACACAAAAGTCTCACTCTGTCACCTATGCTGGAATGCAGTGGCACAATCATGACACAATGTAACTTAGAAATTCCGGGCCTAAGGGATCCTCCTGCTTCAGCTTCCTGAGTAGCTAGGACTACAGGTGCATATCATCAGGCATGTCTAATATTTTTTAAAAATTTTGGTAGAGACAGTTTCTCATTATGTTTACTAATATGGTCTCAAACTCCCAGCCTCCAAGGATTCTCCCATGTTGCCATCCCAAAGCACTCTGGGATTACAGGCATAAGCCACCATGCCTGTCCCCATAGAGAGTAATTTTTGGTGATGAGAAAGGTAAATTTCCTATCAAACATGTTAATTTCAGGCACTTTTATCAGTTATCTTTATATATTGATTCTTTTCTGTCAACCAGCCTGTATATCTGAACCACTGTGATTTCTTGCTCCACAGGTACCTTGAACTGAGCTCGTAATAGTGGTTTACTTGTTCCTTATGTTTTTCTTTGGATGTGGTTTGAAAATTTGCTTTCAATCTGTATGCTCCTGAGCTTGATTCAAGTATTTCATATCTGCTTGTTCCCTAATTCAAATCAAAATTTTTTCTCACCAGCTTGGAAACTAATTCTGACTCCTGATTGCTTCTGTTGTGTAATGATTAATTACCTTGAACTAATTTTGACTGATTAAGTCTCCTAATTATTCAGTAGAAGGAACTAATGTTGAGCTTATAATAAGTCATAAGGGAAATATTTACACTATTAAACTTTATTTCTCAATTTCAAAATACAAAATTATGTGACAATTTAGCACAGTGATAGAAGTTTGAGATTAAAATTAACTAGGAAAAACTGGTTCCAATCGTCTAAACCTCAAAGGGCTCATTTATACTGTTCAAATCATACATATATACATAAAAGTTAAATTATCTTTTGATTCTCAAAATGAAGTAAACTCCCTAGATTTCAGTGAGATAATAGTGTCATTTATCATAAATAGGAGATTACAATTATTTGTGAGTTTTGTGTTTATTGAATTATTTTCTGAACTAAGTATGTTTACTTTTAAAGCTGCCTTGTTTATGTCAGACTAATATAATTTAATGCTTCCTTTGGGATTCAGGTCTGACATAAATATGCTGTAAAAATTAAGTACAATTTTAGGACTTCAAATACATCAATGAGGCCCAACCAAATTATTCTAAAATTGTATACATGGTACAATTATTTCCTTAGATGTATTCAAATTATCCAATAATTGACCTCATTAGATCTAACCTCTCTGCCATGCTGAGGCTTCCAGTCATCACACGCACTACGACAAAGGAATTTGTTTTTTGGTTTTCCGGTTTGGTATTGTTATAAACTGAGTGGTGGAACTTCTCTCTTGAAAAAAAATAACAACAGTAATAATAAAGCAGTCACATGAACAAAAAGAAAATGTTTATTTCCTCTATTGTTTAAAAAATACACTTTTATTAAATTAAGCTTGCCTAAATTTTTAGCCCCATATTCACTACAAAAATATTTTTGACTAATCAGTTCTCTAGGAAATGTGTGCGTATTGATGACACACTGTACTGCATTGTTCCCACAATTTAAATTTATTCTAAAAACTTGAGATGCACATTTTTCACCTCTGCTTCTAAAATTGTAGTTAGTATTTTAGAACCTACTCAAATCTGTAACCATATCAGAGAAAAGGATGTGTAACTAATGTTTCTTGAATATTTAGTTTTACTAATATGAAGTATTTCCCACTATAAACAGAGAAATATAAACTGCAGCAAAACTTAAAAGCATTACTGAAACAATAGGTGAAGAAAAGAGAACAATTTCATTAAGCATAAAAAGACCATTTAACACAAAAAATACTCCTTGAGGGGCTATCAAAATAAAAATAAACTATTGCAAAATACACCAAAAATATAATTTTTAATGAGCGAAACATAGCTACTGCTAACAACACTAGATATAGACCTTTATATATTTAGACGCGAGAATTTTTTTGAAAAGTGTATTTAATTAATTAAATTTTCAAATACCAATTTAATCTCTAAAAAAATTAGTTGAATGAGCATATTTAAAAATAAAACATACTGGAAGAGAAAAAATACAGAATCATGGAAGTTAAGATTTGCAGTTAAACATTAAATCAAATATAACCCCTAAAATAATAAAACAAGTTTAAATTAAAACAAATATCCAAGAAAATTGTCCAAAAATGGAAAATAGAATGGTAAAGTGAGGAGGGGCTTTGAAAATTAAGGACAATTCTTTTTAAAATATGAGAAACCCAACATCCGTTTGATGAGATACAGTGATAATGAAATTTTTCAGGGCCATGAATCTTCATACATAAGAAGTATGAGGTCTGATAAAGACAAATAGCTTCACATAAAGCAAACCTTCGTAAAATTGAAAAAAAATTGATAATATTATAGTTGCAAATTTAAACACCTCCTCTGAGTAAGGATAGAAGATTCAAATGCTGTCAAATAATAGGGCAATCTTTTAACTATCAGCAGAATTTAGTTCAAGTGTTTACAAAATATTTATCAAGATAGACCATATGGTACATCACATATATCATATGAACTCTCAATAAATTAAATGATAACAAAGTGTGCAAAGTATTTTGCTTATCACAACAGAGTTAAACTTTAAATAAAATAAAAAATATATTAAAAAGCATATACCAGAGGCTTTAAGAGGGCAAACTAGAGGCATCCAGCACTTGCCTTCTCAAAGAAGAACAAAAACAGTCAGGAGATAATCACATGTTAAATGGAATAGAGAGCTCACTCAAATTCAGCAGGGAAGTCACAGGGAAACTCTTAGGCACAGAATTAGAGGCGGGAAAGAGAAGCAGCTGGCCTGGCTGGGATCAGCTTGGAGTCAGGGAAAACTCCTTACCACAGGGAAATGTTGAGAGGTCCCCAGTGGTCCACATTCACACATTTCCACCACAGGCTACTGCAGTCTTAGCTACAAAGGAGGCCTGTGGCCCCTGTGGGCCCTGAGACTAGTAAAGGAGTTTCCTGGAATCCATATAGTGGTTGGATTCCACATACCAGAACCACCATCTCTAAATCCCAAGAGCCCCACGGACAAAAATACATATTTCTCAAAAGAAGACATACAAATGGGTAATAGGTATATCAAAAACAGATTTGACTTCATAAATCTTCAGGGAAGTGCAAATCAATCAAACCATAGTGAGATAGCTTACCTTGTTAAAATAGCTATTACCAAAAACAAAAAATAACAAATGTGGTAAGGATGTGGAGAAAGAGAACACTTTTATATTATGATGGAAATGTAAAATTAGTACAGCTATTATGGAAAATAGTATAGAAATTCTCAGAAAACTAAAAACTGTGTAACAATTTCACTACGGATATTTATCCAAAAGTAAAGAAATCAGTATATCGAAGACATTCCTGAGCATTCGTGTTTAGTGCAACACTGTTCACAGTAGGGAAGATATTATAGGTCAGCATAAGTTTCAATCAATGTATAAATGGATAAGAAAATGCACAATTGAATGCAATTTGGCCATAAAAAAGAAGGAAATCTTGTCATTTGTTGCAACATGGATGAAATCGGAGGTTATTACGTGAAATAAGCCAGACACAGACAGAAAAGGACTGACTGTTCTCACTCATACTTGAGAACCAAAAAAGTTGACTTCAGGGAGATAGAGTAGAATGGTGGTTACCAGAGGCGGGGAAGTAGGGGAATGTAGGGGAATGACGAGAGGTTGGTTAATGAGTACAAACATAAAGTTAGATGGAAGAAATGAGTTCTAGAGTTTAGTAGTACCATAGGGTGACTACAGTTAAAAATGACACACTGTATATTTCAAAATAAAAGTAGATTTGAAATGTTAACAACATAGAGAAATAATAAATGTTTGAAGTGATAGATGTCCTAAATACCTGGATTTGATCTTTACACATTGTATGCATGTATTGAAATATCACGCATACCCCATAAATTTATACAATTATTAAATATTAATAGAAAATACATTTCTATTAATAGAAATTAATAGAAAATACATTTCTATTAATAGAAATTAATAGAAAATACATTTTAAAATAATTTTTAAAATCTTTGAATATTTAGATAGTAGAAATATAAGAACAATTGGAAATATTTTGAACACGAAGAAAATGAATACGTAATACAAGATGTGATGTAGTTAAACAAGCATTTTGAAGAAAATTTGTAGGATCAAATTTCATTAGACAAGAAAAATATGTATAACAGTGTATACTAAATTCAAACCAGATTGTAGAATATGGAGAAATTATTTGTGACCTTGGGTTTGGCAAAGATTCTTAGTGTACAAAAACCTGAATCACAAAATCTTTATAATTTAAAATTCATCAAAATTAAAATTTATTCTCAAGAGTCACCATTAAGGAAAGAACAAGGTACAATCCACAAGAGGAAACATTACAACGCATATAGCTAACAATGGGCTTGTGTGCAGAATGTATAAGTAACTCTACAACTCAGTAATAAGCCAAACATTCCGATAGTAAATGGACAAAGCATTTGAACAGATATTTCACCAAATGAACTATGTAAAATTCTCATGAACAGGCCGGGCGCAGTGGCTCACGCCTGTAATCCCAGCACATTGGGAGGCGGAGGCGGGCGGATCACGAGGTCAAGAGATCGAGACCATCCTTGCCATGATGAAACCCTGTCTCTACTAAAAATACAAAAATTAGCCGGGTGTGGTGGCACGTGCCTGTAGTCCCAGCTACTCGGGAGGCTGAGGCGGAAGAATCGCTTGAACCCAAGAGGCGGAGGTTGCAGTGAGCCGAGATTGCGCCACTGTACTCCAGCATGGCGACAGAGCAAGACTCCGTCTCAAAAAAAAAAAAAAAAAAAAATTCTCATGAACATACTAAAAATGCTCAAAATATTATTTTTTATGGAGATGTAAAATTTCATCCACAGTGAGATACTGTTAACACCTACAAGAGTGAATCAAATTAAAATGAATAGGCAATTATAAGTGGTGGTATAGACATGTAGAAAATTTGGCAATATTTTTCTTGCAGCTTTTTTGTAGCTGATTGCAAGGACTAGAAATAATTCTGTCTACACATTAATGATCATGTCTTATATGATGATATAATCTCTATGGGTTTTATATATATTTTTGTTATGTTGGGGAGACACTGTGTATAAAATGCCATTTCAAATCTATTACTTTATTGTTTAGAATTATATGGTTTCTCAATGTCATCTATTAAATAGAAATTATTCCATACAGTAATTATCATAAATGAAACACAAAATTTCACACGGTTTTGAACACAAAATATTTTTCAGCAAAAGAAATTGACTGTTGTCTCCTGGTAAGAGACTACTGATTAGGCTGGTTTGTAAAGAGATGCCCTTGACATTCCTCTTTTACATCTTACTTTGGAAAATATTCACGAGCCACTCTATGTAGATCATAAGCCTTTCCAAATAGCTTTTGGGAATTCTGGATGCCAAATATCTTTATAATCTGATTTGGATATTATTCAAAATATTAATTGTCAGATATGCTCATTGAGGTTCTTCTCTGTGGTTCTTGCCACATTCTATTCTATTTAGCAAAGTTTGTTTTTATCTACAGAATGCCTCTTCTTTCCTTGGTTAATTTTTACTTTAAAAATCTACATAAGTAGGTCTTAGTCTGTCTTCTCAAAAATAAGAGCTTTGTTTCTAACTATAGGATAAATGGCAACAGGGTAACAATTTCCCTTTGTTTTATATACAGGTTTTGGAAAATGGTTATGCAAAATAATTATTTTACTTTAATTATTTCAGTCAATTAGGTTAACTGATTTCTAGACTCTGAAAAGTTGGGCAGTTAGGAGTTTGGTCATATGTGCGATACATGCCATATATTTCTATATATCTTCTGAGTAATTAATATCATGTTAGAATGTTTAAGTGTTATATAATTAAGATTCACAAGCCAATTTTGATTATCATGAGAATCTTCAAAAATAGTCATTTTTTTCCTCCTTTAATAAACAAAGCATGACATTCAGAGGTTAAATCCCAGTCTGATATTTATTTACCTAATATTTCAGGGGACATGCAACCTCATCAAGTAAATCCAATTATCTGTGTGAAAAAGAAACAAATATTTCTTATCTCTGTGTCAAAAATGTTATTGATTGTAAGACTGTCTGTCACAAATAACATGCCCAAGGTCACAGAGATAGTTGTTGATACCCAAATGATAACTCAATATTCTTTGTATCATAGACATCTAATTATATATCTGCCTAATGTTACTTTTTAAATGTTAACTCCTGACATGAAAATTAAATAATTCAATATTTAAATCACTTGCTCCTACTTTAGAGATATTATAGTTTTCTACTAACAAAAGATTAGCAAGTACAAAATTGTCTTTATATAATTAATTACATATTTTCAGGTTCAATACTAAATTTTTTTTGCTGTTAAATACTAAACAGAAAACTCTTTTGATCAAAAATATGTGTTTTTCTTTTAGTAACAAAAATACAAGCCATTTTGATTTAAATATGTTGATTAAAAATGTTGCTTGCAATTATTCTATGGCATTCTTTTAAGTGTTTTCCAAAGATCAAGCACACTATATCTAGAGATGGACACAAAAGGAAAGGAGCAAGGAGTAATCTACTTTAGCACATCCTATGGAAGAACAATTACTTTGTAATTTAATGAGTTTAAAATATGTACATTGGTATGAAAATACTCACTGATAGTAGTAATGTGTCTGGCACCGTGCTGCTTCCTGAACAATGACAAATGAGGTAGACAGAGCTTTGTCCTCATGAATCTCCTGAATGGAATTGACCCTTCACCATAGTCAAAGTACTCAAGACAAACTGTGTGTATGGATGCTTTCACATTAAGAACCCATGTGATTATTTTGTCATAGAAGAATAAGTTATCAGAATCCAAAGTCACTTATTAGGTGTTAACAGCACTAAATCACCAAATAAATGACTGTAGGTGTTCATCCTACCACATTTACGAGCTCTGTGCAAATACTTTGAAAACTCAAGGATATAAATTACTCCTCACTGTAAGACTGTAGAAAGTAAAAAATAATGCATTCAAGCTACTGACTTATGTTTACAACTATTTTACTTCGCTCTTATGACTTAAATTAAAAAAAAATGAAAATGAGAGATCACAAATCTATATAATAATGACTGCTTTATTTTGTACCAAAGAAAAAAGTGTAAGATGGTAGATGTTGCTTCTATAGAAGAAATGTATAAAAAAATATAATTTTGAAAATATGCATGTAAAATTCCATAATTTAAGTAAATAAGAAAATTGCCAAGTATGCACACAAATATAATTGCAAAATATACACACAAATCTATCTACTGAGGTATTTTTTTCTTTATTTATTTGATTGTTTCTTAGTGCAAATACTCATCTGGCACATTTTTAGACTGGTGGTTTTCCAAAAGTTATCAAGGGTCCCTTGGTGTTTCCCAAACTATTTAATTGATTTGTAATGTCACAATTATATCCATAGCAATGCAAATATGTTGTCGTTTGCTGTCGCTATCATACGTGTACAGAAGATTTTTTTTCAGAGGCTATATGATCTGTAATGATGTCATTGCTCTGACTGCTAATGGAATGTATTTTTGTATTTTTTTGTTTCTGTAGTTTTCTAAGGTAGTGGCTTTAGAGTATAAATCTGTACATTTTTTGGAATTAACTCAATTAGTTCTTAGAACTTTTACTATGTTCTTTCTCTTTTTTGTAACGACTATAATCTTTGTAACTTCATTATCTTCCCATGAATTATTTTGAAATTATTGTCTTTATCCCTATATAAAAAACAAGAAAGTAAATTTTGTTAATTTATTTTACAAGAATAATATTTTAAAAGTAGAAAACTTTTCTAAATTTGAAAAATGTATCTACATATGTTATTTTGGAATTTACTTACTAAAATAATTTCATTTATGCATTTTGCAATTTAGGAATTGGTTGATGACTAAAATTGGGATTAGAAGAGTTGACTTCTTCAGTCCACAGTTGTACTATCTATTCCTAAAGAGGCTGAAAAACAAAGGAACTGACATATCAGAGTGTTCTCTAACATATCTATGACAATCTATTTTTGGAATTTATTCTAAAGATACTGGGTGAAATTTTAAATAAAAAAGTTAACTGATGAAAGCTGTCTTTTTAAGCTTTAGAGCACTGATAATTTAGTATATTGTGTTTTATTCAAAAGAACAGTTTTGAATAATATTGCCAAGTTAATTTGTAGAACATATTGATATAAATCTCATCAATTGATGAATTAAGAGAATTGAGTATTTTAACTGTAGAGATGATAAGCTATTTAAAAACAAAAATTGTTTGTTATAGCTTTTCAAACTAAAAATGAAAAATCCACTGAAGCATCTTACAGGGAAAAGTATCTTGCATTGCCTGGAAAAACACTTAGAATAGCTGTCATACGAAGCCTTGAATGCCTGGTAGATCTGAAAGCTATAAACAAACTCATAGCATTTCTACTTTCTAACAATACTGTAACTCATGGAATTAAAGATCTACTGTAAACATGAACACTGAGTTAGTACCCAATGAGTAGAGTAGTATTTTTGTCTTACAAATGAATAACCTACAAGCATAGCTGGACTTGCTGTGTTTACATTCATCGAGTATTAGCACCAATTATTCCATTAAAAAATTTGTTTTTAAGAGTGCTTGGAAGTAAACACAAAAATTTTGAATAATTTTTTTGAATCTCATAAGTTATCCTGGAACAACTGTGTTGACTTTTGCACTGATGGTAGGTCAAATTGCTGCAGTTAGGGGTTTGGCATCATTCAGTGGCACCAAACTATGCTAGGAGTCAATATATTCTTTGCTATGTGAATATACAAAGAAAAAAAAGAAAACAAACAGAAAAAAAACCTCAGCTTTTAAAACTAATGTTTGATGAATCACAAGTAAGTAATTTTAATAAAGCTCCACCCATAAACACATTATCTTTTTATATTCTGGGTGATAAAATGGGGAAAAAAACATAATGAACTCCTGCTAAACACCGAAGTAGGATGATTATCTTCATAGAGGACTTCTGTGTGATTGCTGTTGTTAGGAGATTAGCCCATGTTCATGAAACACTGTTCCTTCCTCAAAGAACAGGTAAAGAAAACTAGAGTTTTTAACCCTTGGGTATTTGGCAGATATAATCTCAAAAATAAACAATCTGACCCTGTTACTGCCAAATGAAACAACCTACCATATTTGTTGTCAATACCATTTGCATTTTAAGACAAAATTTAAATATTAGAAAATATGCATCTGCCAAAATAAGCATGACATCTTTCTAATAAAGACTTTTCTAATGAGATTGAGATTGATATTAGCACATGTGATTTTTTTCATTTTACATAATGAAAATGATCTCAACATTTGAAATGTCTTCATAATTCACTGAATCAATTTCTAAAAGATGAATGTATGATGTCAAAATTATGTAGGAATAAAAGTTTGAGATATGCTCATAGTTTTAAATGTAACATAGTAAGGAAAGTTAGAATGGTTTCACCTCTCACATTGCAACTTAAAAGAACTAATGCTTGTTGATTTTACTGTAAATTCAAATTGATGATTATCAAGATTATTATAAAGTTTATTAGGGACTTCTTCCTTTTCCAGCTTCGTATCTGTATGAATATAGATTCTTTCTGTATATTTCTACCAAAGTAATATATCAGGGCCGATTGAATTCAGAAGCAGCAAAACATAGGGAAACAGTATGTATTTTCATCTTTTATTTAGTCCTATGTTGCTCACATACCGAAGAAAATATAAAACAATGTCACTCTTCTCACTGTTTCGCTTTCTAAGCTACAATATATTTCATTAAAATGTTGTTTCTATTAGCATGTTATAGGTTTATTGTTATTTCCAATGAATTAATAAATTGATATTTTTAGATGCATACTTTTTTTTTGTAATGCTATAAATGCATATATTCATATATACTGCATAAGCAAAAGTATTGTGCTCAATACAGTTTAAGAATTTAATCGGCCTGGCGCGGTGGCTCACGCCTATAATCCCAACACTTTGGGAGGCCGAGGCGGGTGGATCGCGAGGTAAAGAGATCGAGACCATCCTGGTCAACAAGGTGAAACCCCGTCTCTACTAAAAATACAAAAATTAGCTAGGCATGGTGTTGCGCACCTGTAGTCCCAGCTACTTGGGAGGCTGAGGCAGGAGAATTGCTTGAACCCAGAAGGTGGAGGTTGCGGTGAGCCGAGATCGCGCCATTGCACTCCAGTCTGGGTAACAACAGCAAAACTCCGTCTCAAAAAAAAGCAACAACAACAACCAAAAAAAAGAATTTAATCAGGACCAGAAACAAAAAAATAAATGTAAGAACCATGCCTCTAGCCCATGGGATACATAAGTGAGCAAAGTAAGTAGAAGCCCCTGCCCTCGTGGAGCTAATTATGTTCTCCTGGAATAGTTTTATTCCAGCAGATGGTTTTATTCTTCTATTTCAGACTTCTGATTCTTTCTAGATTATGTTGAAATTAAAATGAGAGAAGGAAAAAGCAATTGCAGATTGCTGCATTCCCTTTATCATACTTTACTTTTTCTTACATTTTAAATTCCTACTTTTTTAACCATTCTGAGATTCTCTAAAGTTATATTTCCTGAATTACTATGTAAAACTCTTTATAATTAGTACCAATGAATATGATACATCAAATTTGTCACCTTATAAATTTTCTGGCACATTTTTCAATTACTTCTTGTAAAAACATTTAAAAGCAGGTGTTTTTTTTTTTAACCAGCTGAAATATAGCAATTAATTTCAAAACATTGTTTCTGAATAAACATTAGTGAAGTGTATTTATTTAATTTAGAGGTTTTATTTTCACAATGCCGTACTTGCAACAAATTTAGTTCTTAGATTAGAATTTTGGTGGGATAATTCTAGAAAATACGATCCTAGGAAGCAGTATTATCGTTATTATTCATCTGAAATCTTGATAAATTTGCTTTTATTCATCTAAATTTATTTTATAAGCAATCATTAGTTACACTGTATACCATGTAATATGAAATCTTGGAAAGAATCTCAAAGATATACAAAATCAGAAAATTAATGTTCCAACTTGTGTGTTCATGTCTTGAATTTACCTACGTTTTTACAGAATATTATGCTTTTAGTGGATTTTTCGTGCTTTTAAAACTGCATGTAATTTTTCATTTTGTTAATATATTTAAAGCCTGATTAACTTATGCACGATTTGTCTACTTAGAGAATATTATGCCTCCATTATCTTTATGTATCTTCTGAGGAAAATAGCTAGCACCTTTATTTGTTTATAAATTGAAGACTGTGTTCTCATGCTTCTTAAATTCTATCCTCTACACACATTCAGAGAGAATCATTCTGAAATGTTATGAAGTAATACAAAATACAGGAACCTATATTATATCAAAAAGCAAGAACTGAAAAAGTGGAGTTGTGGGATAGTTCTTCATTTTTTTCTTTGTTTTTATTTTTTACTTTTTATTATAATTTAGGTTCTGGGGTACATGAGCAGATCATGCAGGATTGTTGCATAGGTACATACATGGCAAGGTGGTTTGCTGCCTTCATTCCCCCATCACCTATATCTGGTATTTCTCCCCTCATTATCCCTCCCCTCCTGCACTGTCCCTCCTCTAGCCCCCGCCACTGACTGCAGTGTGTGATGCTCCCCTCCCTGTGTCCACGTGTTCTAATTGTTCAACACCCACCTGTGAGTGATAACATGCGGTGTTTGGTTTTCTGTTCTTGTGTTAGTTTGCTGAGGATGATGGTTTCCAGATTCATCCATGTCCCTATGAAGGACACAAACTCATAGTTTTTTTATGGCTGCGTAGTATTCTTTAGTGTATATGTGCCACATTTTTAACCCCGTCTATCGATGATGGACATTTGGGTTGGTTCCTTTTTAAAGTGGAAGTTTCCATTGTCGCTTTGGAGAGTCAAAGGAAAAAATTTAAATGTAGGGCTGGGTGCGGTGCCTCAGACCTGTGATCCTTCCACTTTGGGAGGCCGAGGCTGACGGATCACCATGGGGTCAGGAGATGGAGACCATCCTGGCTAACATGGTGAAACCCCATCTCTACTAAAAATACAAAAAGAAAAAAAAATTAGCTAGGTGTGGTGGCATGTGCCTGTAGTCCCAGCTAATCAGGAGGTGCCTGGGCAACAGAACAAGACTGTGTCTCAAAAAAAAAAAGTTATTAACTATTGCTTCGATTAATAAAAAAAAAAGGTCTAGTAAGATTGTCATTTTGTCCTTCTGTTTTTGTAATTTATATCTTTCAAGAAATTGTACCATTTTATCTGTATTCAAATTTGTGAACATACAGTTATAGTATTATTTTCTTGTTTTAATTTTCATGAAGTGTAATGACTCCTTTTTTATTTCTGACACTAATAATTTGTGACTCATTTTTTTTAGTTTGTATGGCTAGAGTTTTATTAAGTTTATTCATTTTTTAAAGAACCAGCTTTTGAATTTTTTTAATTTTTTCTGTTTTTCTGTTTTCAAGTTTATTTTTCTATAATCTTTATTTGCTTTCATCTAAAATTGCTTTTTTCTCTAGTTTCCTAGGGTTTACACCTACATGATTCATTCTATATTTCTTTCCTGTTATATGCATGAAATGCTATAAATTTCCTCTAAGCACTGTTTTACTGCATCCCACAAGTTTTCATAAGTTGAATTTTTGTTTGCATTGGTTCAAAGTAATTTTTTATTTTTTGAGATGGACTCCCGTTGCCAGGTTGGAGTGCAGTGGCGTGATCTTGGCTCACTGTAACCTCTGCCTCCCAGGTTCAAGCAATTCTCCTGCCTCAGCCTCCCGAGTAGCTGGGATTACAGGTGTGCACCACCAGACCTGGTTAATTTCTTTGTATTTTTGGTAGAGATAGGGTTTTACCATATTGGCCAGGCTGGTCTTAAAGTCCTGACCTTGTCATCCGCCCACTGCAGGCTCCCAAAATGCTAGGTTTACAGGTGTGAGCCACCATGCCTGGCCGGTTCAAAATAATTCTAACCTCTTGGAAATTCCTTTCAATCCATGATTTTAGGAGTGTGTTATTTAATCTTCATGTATGTGGGGATTTTCTAGCTGTTATTGATTCCTTCTGTAATTATACGTGGTTTGAAAACATAGTTTGTATAATTTCTATTCTTTTAATTCTAGGTGTGTGCAATTGCCTAGTGTATTCTCTATTGGTAAATGTTTTATCTGACCTTGAGAATACTGAAATTATATTCAATATCCTGAAATGTGTATTCTTTCATTATTGAAGTATTTTATAAATGTCAGTTAGATTGGTTGGTTAATCCTGTGGTAACTATTGCAACAGAATTTAAGTTTCCAACGACATCAGTCAGTTCATCTATTTTGACTTGCAGTTCTATCATTTTTGCCTCATGTAGTTTCCTTGATCTCAAGTACACTTTGTCTGAAATTAATATAGCTACTTCAATATCTTGTGATTAGTATTAGCATGTTGTATGCTTTTCTCTCTCTTTACATTTAATTTGAATCTTTATACTTAAGGCAGAATTTTTATAAGCAACGTGTATTTTTGTCTTGTTTATTTTTAAGCCATTCTGATAATCTGAGTCTTTTAACTGTTAAATTTAAATTGTTCTAGTTTAAAAGCATTATTGATATAGTTGAATTAATTCTTACCATATTTAAAAAAAAATTTAAATACTTTTAAAATTATGGCAAAATACACCTAACAGAAATTTGATCATCTTAACCATTTTTAATTATACAGTTCAGTAGAGCTATTTGTGTTCACATAGTTTGGTAAGCAATCTCCAGAACCTTTTCATATCACACAACTGAAATCTATGCTTTTTAAACACTGCCTTCCCATGACTTCTTTTTCTCAGCACCTGGTGCCTACCATTCTATTTTTGTCTCTATGATATTGACTACTCTAGATATTTCATGTCAGTGAAATATATAGCATTTTTCTTTTGTAATTGACTTATTTTACTTTATATAGTATCCTCAAATTCATCTATGTTGGAGCATGTGTCAGAACTTTATTTGTTTTAAGGCAAATAGTATTACATTGCATGTATAGACAACTTTTCCTTCCACCTCTTGGCTATGGTGAATATGCTGTTATGAGCATGGTTGTACAAATGTCACTTCAAGACTGCTTACAAATCATTTAGATGCAAAGTCAGAAGAGGGCTGCAGAAACGGGAGGTAATCTATTTTTAATTTTTAGGAAAACTACCAAACTGTTTCACCATTTTACATTCTCACCAACAATGTACACAGATTTCGGTATCTCCACATCCTGGCCGAGAACTTGCAGGTCTCTCTTTTTTTCAGTAGTAGCCATTCTAATGGGTATGAGATGGTAGCTCATTGTGGTTTTGATTTGCATTGCTTGTGGTTTTATTTGCATTTTCCCAATGATTAGTGGTGTTGAACATCTTTTAATATGCTTGCTGAACATTTGTATATCTTCCTTGGAGAAATGTCTGTTCAAAGCTGTGTTCCCATTTTTGAATTGGTTGTAAATAAATGCATAATTGAAGATAAAAGATTAAAGAAAGTTTAAAGTTAAATAAACAAAATTACAATAATATCAAATCTATTTACAATAATATAAATCAAGGTCTTAGAATAAGGTATGCTAAATACACAAAAAAACTAGGAGAAAAATAAATTTTGTTTAAAGAAACATATGAAAGATATAAAAATAGGTAATTAGGACATCAGAAATTTTATGCCTATCTAGTTTGAACAAAAACAAAAATATATGAAATACAAAAAAAGATAAAATGGTGGAAAGAGAAAATTTTAAAAGATGTAATAAGATAAAAACATAAAGTAAAAATTAATAAATATTATCAGCTAAGAATTTTACTGAAAAGATGAGGGGTAGAAATTGATAATCATAGGCATCTGTTCAAAATCTAAAAGTGGCTTAATTAAGAGGCAGACACAGAACTTGAGAATCCATGCTTGTTCTAAATGGGTTGAAATTTAGTACAACAAAGTCCTAAAAAGTGAATTCACTAGTAATGAGTCAGGAAAAAAATCTGAAAAGAACTGCCTTTGAAAATCTTCCTATACCTGCTTAACCAGAGTATTCCTAGACCCTCAGGTTTCCAATAAAAGTGTATGAAGTATTTGATTATCACACACTCTTGACAATCTGTTCATGAATCAATGCAGAGTTCATATATTGAATAGTTCTAGATTTTTATTTCTGTTCAAATTAAATGTTTGTCTTAATAAAGAAATAGAAAATAAAAAAAATTAAAAACATGTAAATGGGCTAAAAGCCCCAGTTTAAAGACACTGGCAAATTGGATGGTTAAGACCCATCGGTGTGCTGTATACAGGAGACCGATCTCATGTGCAAGGACAAACATAGGCCTAAAATAAAGGGATGGAGGTATATTTTCCAAGCAAATGGAAAGCCAAAAAAGCTCCTGTTGCAATACTAGTCTCTGATAAAATAGACTTTAAACCAACAAAGATCAAAAGAGACAAAGAAGGGCATTACACAATGGTAAAAGGATCAATGCAACAAGAAGGGTGAAATATTCTAAATATATATGCACCCAATACAGGAGCACCCAGATTCATAAAGCAGGTTCTTAGAGATCTACAAAGAGACTCAGACTCCCACACAATGATAGTGGGAGACTTTAACACCCCACCTTTAACTTTAGATCAACGAGACAGAAAATTAACAAGGATATCTAGGACTTGAACTTAGCTCTGGACCAGTCAGACCTAACATATCTACAGAGCACACCACTCCAAATCAACAGAATATACATTCTTCTCGGCACCATATCACACTTATTCTAGGATTATTCACATAATTAGAATTAAAACACTCCTCAGCAAATGCAATGGAATGGAAATCATAACGAACAATCTCTCAGACCACAGTGCAATCAAATTAGAACTCAGGATTGGGAAACTCACTCAAAACCGCACAACTACATGGAAACTGAACAGGTTAATATTGTGATGTGTGAATTCGATCCTATCATGATGATGCTAGCTGGTTGTTTTGCCCGTTAGCTGATGTAGTTTCTTCCTAGCGTTGATGGCCTTTTCAATTTGATAAATCTGTGCATTGACTGATATCAGTTGTTCCTTTTCACATTTAGTGCTTCCTTCAGGAGCTCTTGTAGGGCAGGCCTGGTGGTGACAAAATCTCTCAGCATTTGTTTGTCTGTAAATAACTGGTATTTCTCCTTTGCTTATGAAGCTTAGTTTGGCTTGATATGAAATTCTGGGGTGAAGATTCTTTTATTTAAGAATGTTGAATATTGGCCCCCACTTTCTTCTGGCTTGTAGGGTTTCTGCTGAGAGATCTGCTATTACGATGATGATGTATGTGTAAATGGTCAATTGTAGAGTTGTTTTCTCCTTTCATTCCAGTCCCAATTAATGTGTCTCTATTTTCATCAAAGACAACTGTTATCTGTGATTGCCATCTCTTATCTCATCCAGATATTTTATATTTTGCAACCATTTGATGCTTTTCTTCTTTGCTGCTTGTATACAGCTTGTTTCTTCTCACACATGTTACTCTCACCAGTATCCTCTTACTATTTTCTAACTCTGTATTGTCTATCTTTTGCCGAAGTAACTTGGTCTTTTTTCTGTAGCAGTTCATATTGAAAAGAATCAAAATCATGACTGAATTTAATATATACTTTAGAAAATGCTTTTATTTAAGCATATATTATATATGCATTGGTTCAACTTTGGCAGAAGCTGCCAGTTTTCAAAATGGAGGTAATGTGTATGTGAAAGGGTTTCCATTACCTTACATTCTCACCAATGCTTAGTATTGTCAGCTCTTTTTAAAATTTTTTTTAAAATTTTTATTAAAGTTTATTACCCCTTAGGAAAACTGCAAAAATCTCTTATTACCATGTATAACATTAGCATATATTAATAAAAGCATAGAAATTCAGCTCCTGATTAATTACCTATGTGTGAACTTTCAGGCCCAATCATGGTCCATTTTAAAGCTTTACCTGGCAAGCCTCAAGGGGAAAGCTGCGCTCTCTGCAGCAGACCTGTTGCACAGCTGATGCATAGTCGTCTCTGAAGGAAGTGGAATCAAAGATTCAGGCCCTCAGGCCAGCCCAACTTTCCTATATTTGTATTCCTACCTGGTGCCTTCATTTCTAAGCCTCTTTATCTGAGGTTCTAGTCAGAGGTCCCTTCAGGCTCCTCTGCCAGGGCTTCCTTATGAAAAAAGAAGGATACCTTGAAGACACCTTTCCCCACTCTGACTCAGTGAGTCAGTACTTTTCCACTCATAGACGTTCCTCCATTACACTCACCATCCACCCCCAACTTCATGGTCCAGAAAGAGATTGGAACCTTTTGTTCCAACCTTGTTGTACAGTCAGATGACCCCAAACTCTGCACTGATCTACCTGACCACCCCCAACAGGCAGCAGTTACATGGTGAGAGGTGGAACATGAGGAGTTAGTGCTTTCTCCAGATTGGACTCGTGTTTATATCATTACAGAAAGTGATTAAAGGCTTAAATATTTCATTTATGCCTTTTTCTGTTTTAATTGGTTAACTCTAACACTGGACAGCCCCGATCTTTTTCCAGCACAGCCAACCTCCTGACAGAGTATTTTACCAAGAGGACAAAGGGTGAGTTTACATTTCAAAAGTTACATATGACTAAAATTCACTAAATATGTAAATTATACTTCAGGTTCAATAAAAGTCTAAGAATATAAATATGAATACAAACCTATCCACACTCTTAAGGAAAAGCATAATAAATTACCCACTGTTTAGGAAGTTTAGAGCTACACTTGCAGAACTAGCAAAACAAAGCCTATGTAGTAAAGAACAGCAAAGAAGAATTGTATAATGAAGGATTAGAACTCCTGATATGAATACATGGCATCTGAGTTTTTGTAAAGGATAAGTAAGATTTTTCAGATTGTAAAGAGGCAGAGTATTTTAATCACATAAAAGTATATGTACCAAAAAAAGGCACAGAAGTAGATAAACGTGACATGTTGGAGAGCAGCAATAATCTAAATGAATGATAGTTTTATTAAGTAAAAGTAATGAAAAATTAGGCTACATATGTAATGTTAGAAGCCAGATGATGGCAGGGATTCTAATAAAGGAATACTTTTTTTCTATAAAAATACCATGACTAGAAATTGATGAGATCATTAATACTATTTGATTATTTTTTATATAAGCCCCAAATAGCTAGTATTTGAGTGCAGTTCATATCTTTAAAGCTTAGAATTCATAATATGTAATTACAAATGCATTCATGCATCCTTTTTTGCCTTTTGTTTTGCTTAAATTGTATAGAAACACCTTTTTCTATGTTTTCCATTATTAAGGAAAAGAAGATTCCAACTACTTAATTTTACAAATGATGTCAGAAAATTAAATACCATTAACAGGATTCTTGTACAGGAAAACTTATTCTGCTTTTTACAAATATGAACTCTAAAAGGTCTTCCAAAACACTCACTACATTAACGCTTAAAATAGTAGTATTTTATAATTTGGAGCATTGTTGAGAATAATAATATTTCTGTATAGATCTACATCTCTTTTGGACACTGATTTGTCTCTGCAGGTGAAAATGTTTCTCTGCCTTCTGTAGCTGTTTGTGAACATGTTTTATGCTTTAAACTAGATTATAAAGCCAGTGATTTTGACACTATGTGGTTTTCGTTGTTGCTTCTTTGCTGCTGCTTCTAATACAAAGTCATGAACTTGGATGGTCAGTAGGCTCAGTAAGTATGGATTAGGTTATAGGATAATATGGAAATGTACAGAAAAGCTGCACTATTCAGTTAAGTCACCGGATCTCTCCTGTTAGCAGTTTACCACTCGACGTTTTCACAGACTAGATGATTTCATCTACAAATAAACTGTGCTATTTTACGATACAGTAAAATAATTTTAATCCTGACTCATATTCAAACTCCCTTCCATAAATATCTAGTTGAACATATCTTCTGAACCAGTATTTTCAAGTTATAACTGAATGCTAATTTTTGACCAGAAAGAAATATATCAGATGTCATCATCTCTTATCATGTTAATTCTGTTTGCTTCCTCTGCAGCTTCCAATAATGGGGATTGTGATTTCATTTGTGAAATAATCTGTTTCTCATTAATCATGTGTCAATATATATTGATTACCAACTTGGCAATGCTCTATCTAATGAGGTGATGAGGAGGAGAAATAAATATAAGAGAAATTTCCTCCTAGAGTTTACATACTATGGAGAGCTTAACATTCACTTTCCTTGGCTTTTTTCAAAGAAATCCCACCTGAAACAATTACTTAACTTTGACATGTTTTATTTCATTTCATTGGGAGACACATGCTTTGGATCATTATTTATCAAATATATTTTATCCTTTATACATATAAACACATAGTGCCAGGTTAAGTTTTATTTCTGATACTATTGTTGAGTCATCTAGGGTTAATTTAGTGAGAGGAATAGTTCCAAAATACCAAGTAAACATCAGTCTCTACCCTAAGTCAATAATTACCTTTTTAAAAAAAGTTCTAAGTAGAAAGTTTTTTTCCTTTTTACTTAAATATAAGAAACATCTTCAAAAATCACTTACATGAATCATTTTTCAAATGTAAAATCTTAATGTTTCTCATAAAATGCCAAGTAAGGATGCTGACATGTATAAAATTCAAAAGGTATTTGGGATTTGATGCTCAGAAGGTAATTGCATGCTGTGTGTATTGAACTCTGAATTTGGTTGGGCACATCTGTATAGATTCACAGAAAAGAATTAAAGTCTTGAAGGTAAACTCATCATCCTCTATCAATAACCAGAAATACACCTTCTTTGAATCTGATATTCCCTGACATTCTCCTGCATGAATGTGTTGAAGTCAGATAAATCTTTAGGTTATTTATTTTGAACTATTGGATTCTAGAGTACTCTTCATATTTCAGTTTTTTAACCTGAGTTCTTTTTTATCAGAAGGTTATTTTCTTAGAAAAGTAGATCAAGCATTGTCCTATGAAATTTTCCTTAGATGTTGAATATTAAGTGCATGTTTTTAAACTAATAAAGCTATTAATAAAAGTATAGCAGAAGACAGTATTCCCATTAAAAGGAATAAGTTTAGGGAAGGTTTTATTCTGTTGGAATTGGAAACAAACAAGGTATTTCATACCTGTAAATGTGTTATATGGGGCATGCCTATAAGAGCTATTATTTCATTTCGGTAAGATTTATATTTTTATTTGGTGGAGGAGAATATTAAAGTGTGTGACTCCATTTTTATTATTGCCAATGGCTTTCAAACCCCAATACTTTCCCTTCCTTCCTGCCCCACATCCAGAGAACTGAGAAGAAAACTCAGGGCTCACTCCTTTCGTGCTGTTAGGGAATTCAAACCACGTGACATTCCTTAACACTAATGTTTCTTGGTGTATTCATTGTCTTAGTTCATTATATAATATTTACTTAATTTTGATCACAGTATTTTGTGGGATTTTTAGAAAAGTAGATTTTTTTAGATGAACTTTAAGCAATGAACACAGAATATTCTCCCTCTTCAACCTTGCAGCCTTAGCCTGGCCATAAATTTTAGGTAGCTCTCTTGTGACAGAAACCAAAGTCCCTGCGTGATCCATGTGATCTGAAGGCCTCCTGCCCTGGCCAGCACCTGAAGGCTTTCTGCAAGCCCCACATGCCCTGCATGCTCCAAAGGCTTCCGCCCTCCACCGGCCCCCAGACTCTACTGTACACACATGACCCCAGCTGTTAATCAGCTACTCTTCGATTTGCATTGTTCGGGGTGGCCTGTTACTTATACAACTCATAACCAGCTCTGATCTGATCAAATAAGAGAAAAATTCTGCTATCCAATAAGCTAAGAGCCACTTCTATATTTGTTCTTTTCTGATCATTTTCTCGGTTCTCTGGGCTATTATAGTTTCGTTATACCTTGTAGTTACTATTTTGTCACAGTTAATAACACATACTGAAATTATTCTGCTTAACCTACCGTGTAGCTTCTGTCTCCCGATTAGACCAGACAGCTACACCCTAGTCATGATAACTTATTCAGGTCTTTTCTGTCTGCATTATATAATGGTATCTATACACACATTGACAATAAAAGTCCAGTGTTTCACCTACTACAAGACAAGACTTCTAAATAAAGAGAGTTCAAAGTTCCAAAAATGAGCAGTATAAATCCTTTAAGTTGGTCCTTGAGACTGATAGTAAGTTAGGCCACTCTTCCTTACACTGCTCAGGTTCTAAGCACCGCATATTCTTCTTGTGTGTACATAACAGCATAGTATTGTCATTAATGTAAAATGTGTGCTGCATTCTAAATGATGGGGACCCATTCATGAGGCTAAAACCTCTGAGTTCCCACATCCACTGTTTCTTCTGTAGGCCACATCATTATTCTGAGGCCGGCAGCTTTCAAGTGATACTGTGTAAGTTAAAACAGTAAAATCCATGAGCGTGCATCCACTACTTTATCTCCTTTATTGTAATGTAGTTCCCTTAAACCAAGCAATATATTGAAATGTTGAATATACAGAATTCCACATCAATGGATTCCATGTTAGCCCTCAGATAATAGTACTGACTGTGGGTCTATGGGTACAAAAAGCAAACCGTAAGCATACTGTAAGCATGTGTCAGTTTCAATTAAGGTAAGATGAATATTTGCTTCTTCGGTGGTGTCAAATATAGTCAACTTGTCAAATATAGTCATCAAGTGTCTGGCTGGTCTCCTTAAAGGGTGAGGCCATATTGGAGACTCAGCTTGGTCTCTGTTACTAGCAAGTTTGGTGTTTCTCAGTGTATCATTTTTTAGGAGTGGTGGCTTATGCATTAGCTACACACTGTGCAGATACTATGGTAGCTACTGGCAGAGGCTGGCTGTTGATAACCAAGTCATTTTCTTTACTTGATTGTTTAGGTGCCTCTTCTGTGGTGGATGACCTGGGTATGCTCATGCAGTTTATTGGTGCCTTCTGACTCCACTTATATCTGAACCTAGATGTATCCTTTCCATCTCATGATGGTTTTCTGATGGATCTGCATATTAGTTTGATTTGATGGTCTTCTCAAAACTCATGATGAACAGTTTTGACCACATGGTTCCTTGTGTTTTCATCTTTAGGTGATCTATCACTGTCACACCCTATAGCACACCAGGAGTTACTCGTAGAAAACTAAAAAATATAATTATGCAATAAAAATTGCAGGATTTTACTTCAGAGTCCCAAAAGTCCACAATTTTTTTTTTCCCTATGACATGGTCATGAATTCCACATAGCATCTTCCCTTACCACCGATAATTGTAACACTAGTATCTTATGGCACGAGTATCAAAGCTTCGACCTGCTGAGGAATCCTGCACTGCTTTAGGTCCCAGTCACAGATGTGAGCTTTTTGATCACCCAGTATGTGTGTTGTAGCAGTATCGTCAGCTGTGAGATATTTTGCCTTCAGAAGCTGCTATTTCCATTATATTACAGTGCCTCTGCATTTATAGTTTTATTTCAATGTCAAATTCCTAACAAATGCTTTAATTTTTCAACTATTATATACTTTACTTACATATTTATATCTTATCTAATATAAATTCACCACCCATGTTTATTGCGAACTATGGCATGCTTATAAAAGAGTATATTTGAAGTACATGCAGTTTAAATAGAAATAAATTGACAACCTAAGTGCTACTTTTTAGTTGTATTCCTCTCTCTACCTGACGTAGGCAACAACAATTACCTGACACTTGGGTTAATCATGCCTTTGATTTCTTTATAATTGATTCCCTGTACAATTATTGCAAAAACAGTGAATTACTTTGATTTGACTGTTTTTAAGTTTCATATAAATGAAGTGATTAAGTGATTTTTAAGATGATGCTGGCTGCCATAACAAGCAAATCGTAACTTATCTAATGAATAGAAGCTATAACATTAATTCCCTACTCACAAACTAGAAGTGTTTCTGATTGGTGATGAGTCTCCTCCAAGCAACTATATATGAAACCCAAAAACTTTCAATTTTATGATTCTGCTATCTTCAGAATTTATTTTCAGTGTCAATATATTTGTTCACATCAGGTGAAGTAAAGGGAAGACCAAGGGGGATCAAAAGGGACAGGTTTTTAAGCACTAACCCTGAAAGTGGTGCATATTAATTTACTTGAGTTGCATTTGCTACAACCCATTTACACATTTACTCATTTAAGGAAATCTGAAAAACACAAGGGAAAGAAAAGGAGTATGAGGCATGAACTGTGTCAGCAAGCCACCGCCAAGAGATTGAGTCAGATTCCTTATTACTATTCTCCCCTAATGCTGACTGATGACTAAAGTAAGCCATAGTTTATTTAATTAAATTTAAACCTATTTAAATAGGCACATTTATTGCTCTATAAAGCCTGCAACCTGAAGCCAATAAGGAAGATGAAAGTTCTGTTGAATGCCTTGTTCGAGAGCCCAGCGTGGCACGTTTTGATAAGTGAAACGAGTGACATAGCCACTATTTAACAATGTCTGAACCGATAAAGTGTATAAGGGGTGTCCTGGTGATAGCTTGTATTGTGTTCTTAGTATATGCAAAATCATGTTACCTTGAGGTATTATTTGAGAATCTATGAGGCAAGAAATGTCTAAAATTCTTTACTCTTTCCCTCTGTAGCAATGTACAAGTGAAACTGATTTGTAAATTGTCCAGGACATCTAATACTAAGATTTCTGTCTGAATTTGGCCGATTGTGCTGAGCCTTGGGTGCTGTCCTTATTCAGGGACATCCCTGTTAAGAAATGAAAACCAATAGCTATCCGGCAAGCCCCATCATGATGGCAATTCCATTCTTAAAGTATGCAAAATCCTATTGCTGTACAGTTACCTAAGTAGCTAAATAATCTGGGAAAGAGATGTCCTTTTCTAGAACCGTGGCATCTAACAAGAGACTCAGGACAGGGGAGGCCACCCCTTCTTACAGGTGAGAAACGCTGGAAGGCTCAGGATTAGGTACAACTGGTAGTAAGGAGGCCTCAGGAGCCATGCTGAGTTTGTAGAGCTTGTAGGGTGCTGTTTCCATGAACCAAAACATAATAGGTAACTCAGCATGAAGGGTCATGGTCTCAAACTTGTAATATCCTCTTATGCCAGGAGAGAGCTCAGCATGTGGCCAGTGATTGCCACTTTAATGCTGCATAATGCAGGATCAGTGAAGGTAGTTACTTGAATAAGAAATGTATGAAAAACTTACGGCCATAAATGTGTATTTACAATCCATAACAGCAAGTGCTATGCCTCCGTGGCAAAAAGTCTCTGGGGGGCACTAGAGGGATGGTCTGTTATATCATAATTTAGGTAGATTCTAGAGCCCTTTGTTGGAAAGAGCCCATTCAAGCTTCAAGTTGGGACAGTTTGCAAGCAATAGTGTAAATGAGGAACATGTTGCCTCCAGAACCCCAAAAAACTTAAACATTCAGGGCCCTGTTTTACCATCGTGGGTTAAGAGGATCAATAACTGCTTCCTGACACTGTCAGCATGGAGGCACCCTCAGTTTACCAAACAACTTTCAGAAATTTAACGTAGGCAGAGGTCTTGCACTGTGTGTGGTACACTGGCCAATCCCCATTTTACTTACTTCTTTATAAGCATGTATGTGTCCTGAATGAAAATGCCAAATGAGTGTTTCCAGGGGAGGATGTCTTCAGTGTAATATCCTACCTGTGCTCCCAGGGAGAACTGCATGCAGTTAAGTTCTTACTTGAAAAGACTGTGAGTTAGGCAAGGTTGTTCAAGGACCTCAGAAGTAAATGTGTGCTGTGTCCCTTCAGAGGTGAAAGCAATCTGCTGCTGAGAGGCTGTTGATACAGACACTGAACACAAAATATTAGCCAAACCAATAATGGCAAAATATCTCACAGGTGGATTGAGTTAGTAATTTTCACAATATTGGATATGAGGGCCTCAGTACATGGAAGACTAGTATTAGGATTTCAGTAATCCACCATGAAGTATCATTGATTATTTCCAAGATTCAGAATAGGCCAACTAGATTGTTAAATAGAGGAGGAGTGTGGGGAACAATTACTCCTTCTTTATCTGGGCTTTATATAATACAATTCAATTCTTAAAAGCCCTGTTTTAATTTACCTTGGGCATATTAGCTTTTTTAATTTAGGGAATTATCCCTGGATCCCATTTTGTATCCCAGTTTATAAGATCCAAAGACTTAATGTATTTTCACTTTATTACTCATTGGATCAGAGTGTTCATATCCACTATGGGATATTTAAGGGTAGTGGGTGAGATGACCATGGGGAACCCAGGCAGGGACTAGTTCAGGTGAGGCATAGCTATTTGTCCTCTATTTTATGTGCTGCAACTCCCCTAAGATTGATAGGCATGACGTTGTTTAAGTTTATGGAGTCCCTATGTATAACTTATTTTAGGCCAAGTGTATTGATTAAATCCATGAAGGTTTGCAAGCTGATGCACTTCAGCAGATTTTGACATTAAATCTACAACCTACATTGTAAGAGAGAAAAAGCCAGCAACCAGCAGTAACCTTTTATCCTTTCATTACATAAATTCTTTTAAGATTTATTTTATTGCTGATTGACACATAATAATTATACATATGTGTAATAATTAGAGTAATTCACATACCCATTACATATTTATTTAACATTTATGATTTCTTTGTGATGAGAACATTCAAAAACCTCTCTTCTATCTTGAAACATACAATATACATTATTGGTAAATATATTCACTCAATTGTGGAATAAAAAGCCAAAAGTTATTTCTCCTATCTAACTGTAGACTGTACCCATTGACCAACCTCTCCTTATCCCTGCTATCCCATATCCAGCCTCTGGTAACGATTATTCTACTCTCAACTTCTATGAGATCACCTTTTTAGATTCCATAGATGGGGTAGTGATATGGTTGGGCTGTGTCCCCACCCAAATCTCATCATGAATTGTAACTCCCACAATTCCCAGATGTCATGGAAGGAACCCAGTGGGAGGTGATTGGATTTTGGAGATGAGTCTTTTCTGTGCAGTTCTGTTGATAGTCAATGAGTCTGATGAGATCTAGTGGCTTTAAAATGGAATTTTATCTGCAGGAGCTCCCTCTTTGCCTGCTGCCATCCACGTAAGGTATGAGTTGCTCCTCTTTGCCTTTCGCCATGATTGTGCATCCTCCTCAGCCACATGGAACTATGAGTTCAATTAAACCTCTTCTGTAAATTGCTCAGTCTTGGGTATGACTTTATCAGCATGAAAGCGGACTAATAGTACAGGGAGATCAGGTAGTGTTAGTCTTTCTGTGCCTGGCTAATTTCACTAATTTAAATTCCCACCAACAATGTACCAGGGATGCCTTTTCTCCACATCCTCACAAACACTTGCTATCTTTTGTCATTTTTGACAACAGACATTTTAACTGGAGTGAGATAGTTTCTCGCTGTGGGTTTGATTTGCACTTCACTGGTAACTAGTGCTGCTCTTCAGCATTTTCTCATATGCCTTTTGGCCATTTGTAATGTCATTTTTTGAGAAATGTCTACTTAGGCCTTTTGCCCATTTTCAAATCAGGTTGTTTTTGTTAGTGAGTTGAACTCATATATTTTTGATATGGACTCCTTATCAGATGTATAGCTTGTAAATATTAATACAGTCTCTCATTATATGTTTTTCACTCTTAATTATTTCCTTTGATGTGCAAAAGATTTTAAGTTTGATGCCATCCCATCTGTCTATTTTTGCTTTTGTTTCCTATGCTTTAGAGGTGTTATTAAAAAAAGTCCTTGCCCAGACCAAGGTCATGAAGTTTTTCCCTGAGGTTTCCTAGTAGCTTCATAGTTTCAGTCTTATATTTAGGTCTTTGATTGATTTAGAGTTGATTTTTTTAAATGACAAAAGATATGTATCTAATTTCATTCTTCTGCAAGTGAATATTCAGTTTTTCCAACACCATTTATTGAAGAGATTGACTTTCCCTAATGTGTGTTCTTGGCACTGTTGTTGAAAATCAGTGAGCTGTAAGTGCATGGATTTATTTATGGATGTTTTATTTTGTTTGATTTGTCTGTGTGTTTTTTTATACCAGTACCATGCTGATTTGGTTACTTACAGTTTTGTAGGATATTTTAAGGTCAGGTACTGTGACATCGCCACCTTTGTTCTTTTTGCTCAAGATTGCTGGTTCCTTGAGGTACTTTGTGTCTCCATACCAATTTTAGAATTTTCTTTGTATTTCCATGATAAATATATTTGATATGTTGATAGGGGTTGCATTAAATTTATAGATTGCTTTGGATAGTATACACATTTTAACAGTATTAGTTCTGCCAATTCATGAACACAGGATGTCTTTACCTTTATTTGTGTCTTCTTCAGTTTCTTTCATTAATGTTTTCTAATTTTTATTGGAGAGATCTTCCCCTCCTTGGTTAAATTCATTTTAAGTATTGCATTTTTGTATCTATCTTGAATTGAATTGTTTTCTTGATTTTTTTTCAGATAGTTTGCTATTAGCATATAGGAAGGCTACAGATTCTTCTGTTTTGTTTTTTTTTTTTTTTTTTCTGTCCTGCAGCCTTACTGAATTTATTAGTTCTAACAGTGCTCTTTTGTGGTCTTCAGGGTTTCCTATATATAAAATCATGTCATTTGCAAATGGGAACAGTTAGTTTAATTACTTTTTAAAATTTTGAATGCCTTCTATTTCTTTCTGCTGCTTATTTGTTCTCCTATTCTCCAGGAGCAGGTTGAATAGAAATAGTGAAAATGGGCATCCTTATCTTTTTCCAGATCTTAAAGGAAAAGCTTTCAACTTTGACTTATTCAGTATGATGTTAGCTGTTGGGTTATCACACGTGGAGTTTATTGTGTTGACATATATTTCTTCTATACCTAATTTTTGAGAGGTTTTCAATCAGCAAGGGATGTTGGATTTTGTCAAATTCTTTTTCTGCATCTATTGAGATGATCACACCATTTTTGTTCTTCATTCTGTTAATGTGATGTATCAATTTATTAATTTGTATATGTCAAAACATCCTTATGACTCTGTGAGGAATACCACTTGGTCATGGTGAATTATCTTTTGATGTACTATTGAGTTAAGTTTGCTAATATTTTCTTGAGAATTTTTGCATCTGTGTTTGCTAGGGATATTGAACTGTAGTTTCCTTGTTTTTGTTGTGTCATTGTCGGGCTTTTGTATCAGGGTAATAGTGGCCTTGTGGAAAGAGTTTAGAAGTATTCCCTTCTACTCTGACTTTGGAATACTTTGATCAGGATTTGTATTAGTTCTTCTTTAAATGTTTG
Source organism: Saguinus oedipus (assembly GCA_031835075.1). Lineage (NCBI taxonomy): Eukaryota > Metazoa > Chordata > Mammalia > Primates > Cebidae > Saguinus > Saguinus oedipus. The sequence goes on from CM063190.1 coordinate 20,146,931, forward strand.
GTAGAATTTAGAGATGAACACAGTAGGGCTTGGGATTTTCTCTGATAGAACACTGTCTTATTTATTTACTCATTATTTGTTTATTTATTAATACTGCTTCAATCTCCTTGTTATTGGTGTGCTCAGATTTTCTATTTCCTCATAGTCAATCTTGGTAAGTTGTATGTGTCCAAAAATGTATCAATTTCTTCTAGGTTATCTAATTTGTTCACATATAATTGTTCAGAATAGTTTCTTATGAATCTTTGTATTCTGTGGTACTAGTTGTATATATCTGATTTTATATATTTGATTTTACTCTTTTTTTCTTAGTCTGGGAAAAGATTTGTATTTAAATAAATAATATTTAGTTGATTTTGAGTTGTTTTCTAGTCTCTATTTTGTTTATTTCTGCTAGGAACTTTACTGTTTCCTTCCTTTTACCAATTTTGTGTTTAGTTTGTCTTGTTTCTTATTAATTTCCTGAGATGCAACAATAGGTTATTTATTTGAAATCTTCCTTTCTGACATAAGTATTTACTGCTATAACTTCTCTCTTAGAGTTTACTTTTGATGTATTCCATAGGGTTTGGTATGCTATGCTCCCCTTTTCATTTATTTCAAGAAGATTTAATTTTCCCCTTAATTTCCTTATTAACCCATTTGGTCATTAAGAACAATGCCGTCTAGTTTCTGTGTATTTGTGAAGTTTCCTAAATTCATCCTGTTACAGATTTCTAATTTATTTTTAGATTTATATCAATGTGGTCAGAAAAGATGCTTGAAATTATTTCAATCTTCTTAAATCTTTTAAAACCTGTTTTGTGACTAGTATATAATCTATCCTGGAGAATGTTCCTTATGATACTTAGAAGAAAGTGTAATAAGCAGTTCTTTGGTGGAATAGTCTGCAACTGTCTGTTAAGTTTACTTAGTCTAGAGTAGAATTTAAATCCCATCATTTTTATTTTTTATTATTTTCTGTCTAATCTGTTCATTGCTGAAAGTGGGATGTTGAAGTCTCCTATTATTTCATTGTAGTCTAAGTCTATCTCTCCTTCATATTTACTAATATTTGCTTTATATAGTTGCTCATATATCAGATGCTCTTTGGGTGCATATATATTTACAACATGCTCTTACTGATATTGTAAATCCTCTTGCAGATTTTATTCCTTTCTTATTATATAATGACCTTCTTTGTCTTTTTTAGTTACAACTTTTGCATTAACATTTTTTGATTTTATATAAGTATAGCTACTCTTGCTCTTTAGGTTTTGGTTTGTACTAAATATATTTTTTGATCCTTTACTTTCATTCTATGTGTGTTTGTGTGTCCATACAGGTGAAATGAATCTCTGGTAGACAGGATATAATTTTTATTTATTATTTATTTCGCCACTCTGTGTCATTTTTTGTTTGTTTGTTTTTGAGACAGAGTTCTTTCACCCAGACTGGAGTGTGGTGATGTGACCTCTGGTCACTGTAACTTCTACCTCCTGGGTGCCAGTGATTCTCCTGCCTCAGCCTTCTAAGTAGCTAGGATTACAGGTGTCTGCCATCATGCCTGGCTAATTTTTATATTTTCATTAGATACAGTGTTTCATCCTTTTGGTCAGGCTGGTCTCAAACTCCTGACCTCAAGTGATCCACCCACCTTGGCCTCTGAAAGTGCTGGAATTATAGGTGTGCTCTGCTTGTATGTTTACTTTTACTAGTGAGTTTTATACCTTCAGGTGTTTTTATATTACTCATTAGCATCATTTTCCTTCAGCTTAAAGAACTCCCTTTAGCATTTCTCATAAGGCACTCCTAGTGGGGTAACACATTCCGTCAGTTTTTTTGTTTTTCTGGGAAAGTAACTCTTTTTATTTCGAAAGGGCTGTTCCTCTGGGCATAGTATTCTTGGTTGGCTTCCCCCCCTCCCCGCCCGCCCCACGCCACTTTTAGCACTTTAAATATATTATCCACTCTTTCCTACCCTATATGCTTTCTGCTGAGAAGGCTACTATTAGAAATATTGGAAGTCTGTTATTAGTTATTTTCTTCCCTTCTTGTGATGCCTTTAGGGTCCTCCTTTGTCTTTGACAATTTGGTTACAATATGTCTTAGGGTAGTGTTTTGGATTGAATCTGATGGGTCAGTGTTGACCTTCCTGGACCTGAATATTTCTATTTCTTTCCCATTCTGTAACAATTTCTTCTGTTAAGGAAAACAAAAAGAAAATACATCAATTTCTACTCCTTGGCTATTCCTTTTTCTTTCTCTGTTCCCTCTTGAACTCCATTAACACATTTGTTTGCTCTTTTGACATTATCTTATTAATCCCATAAGCTTTGCCATTTCCCTTTGTTCTGTTTTTCTCTCTTTTACAGTATAATTCCAAATAACCTCTTGAGTTCACAGATAATTTCCTCTGCTTAATTCTGCTGTTGCTCCCAGTTGCATTTCTTCATTTCATTCATTGTATTCTTCAGTTCTAGAATTGCTATTTTTTATATCATTTCAATCTTTCTGATTATCTGATAAACTTCAGTTGTTTCTTTGTGTTTCTGTGAAGTTCGCTGAGCTTCTTTAAAAAATATATTTTGGATTCTCTGGCAAATTACAAATCTCTATCCCTTTAGGGTCAGTCACTGATACCTTATTTTTTTGTTGTTGTTGAGTCATATTTTCCTGTTTGTTTTTGTTGCCTGTGGATCTATGTCAGTGTCTTCATGTTAAGGTGTTGAGTTTTTATTTCAGTCTTCTCAGTCTAACTTTGTTTGTGCCTGTCTTTCCTCAGCAGGCCTGCCCAGAAATTCTCAGCAGAATAGGTTCCTTAAGCCCATGACTGCTACAGTTGTTTTAACACCAGAGGGTGTCCGAAGTCCAGGTTTGCCATGAGTCTTGCAAGAGTGCTTAAGTTGTCATGATGCCTCATCCCTGATGGAGTTGGAGAAGACCCAAGGGGAGGAGTACCCACACTATGTGGGAAATCTAGGCAGGAACCCAGTGGCTCTGATAGTCCTGCCTCCTGCCAGTTCCCTGCACAGGTGGGACAGTTTCTAGAGTTCATTGAGAGGAGCTGCACCCTGGGCTGGGACCCTGCAGTGTCTTCTGTGGAATGAAGACTGCCAAGTATGCCCTCATGGCTCTGAAAGGGACACACCTCCCAGAAGTTTCCTGCATAGTTTTCTGCCTGCAGCAAGAAGGGTCTGAGCTGAAACTAGGTCCCCTCGGGATTTACTGTGAGATGGGGTTTGGCAAGCCCATCACTGGGGCTCAGACAAATGGGTAACTCTCAGGTTGCAAGATAAAGGAAAGTCTTCCTCTGGGTTTTTGTGCAAGCAATACTAGCCTGGTACAACAGTCAAGGGGACTTGAGCTAAGCCACAGGGTGACTTCAGGTACACTGCCAAGACAAACGTCACCGAGCAGACAATCCTGTCCACCAAGGCACTCATATGCATGATTTCTCCTCGGCCCCTTGGCAGAGGGCTTTAGTTGCAGCTTCAAGGTCAGAAATGGCTGGAGGCAAGCTTTTGGGGAATGGTGTCATTTCCAGGCTTCAGCTAGTAGCACAATTTGCAGGTCCGCCACCTGGGTGCAGGTCTTCACTCTCAAAATGACGCTCTTAGTTCTTGGGCTATACCTGGGTTCCACAGCCTCCTACCTGAGTCATGAGGCTTCTAGAAAGAGATTCTATTTTTTTTTTTTTTTTTGGGGGGGTGGATACATAAAGAATTCTTGTTGTTGTGAGGGGATATAAACAAATGACTTCTATCCCATCATCTCTGTTGTATAAATTCTTATAATAAATGTTGGATTTCTAATTGGATCATATTGTGGACCTCGATTTCAGTTTTTAAAAATGTTGTTTCCTTCCCCTGTATCTGTTTCCTTTTTGTCTTTCTTTTTAAACATTTATTTATTTTTAGTCACTGGATGTATTTCAGTGTGGAGGGGCACTCCACCATGCTCATATTTATAAATTTTTTCCTCCTGAAAATGACAAATGCATACCATCAGGTTAACAAACTCCTCCATGAAAATGATTGCTTTATAGAGTTTAGTGATCCTGGACTATAATTAGGTTTGGGTCATCTCCTTTGCTGTCCTATGGGGATGCTATGCATGTTTTCTTTTCTGTAACTGAGAGTGTCAGGATGTTTCTTGCATCAGAAGGACGGCAGTATCTGCAGATATTCAAGAATCCTGGTGAGCCCCTTGGTCTCAAAAGTGTGAACTTTAGCACACGACATAATAGCTTCTTTATTTTCCTTTTCTCTTGTTCTTTTTTTTTTTTGCTTGTTAACTTCCTAATGAGATCTCTTTCAGAAGCAACAACCTGATGGGTCCATGTCTCCCACCGAGTTTCTTTCCTTTCAGTGCTATGTAGATCAAGGGTCAATACTTGGTTAAGATATACTAAGCATTGTTTCAGTCACAACCTTTAAAATACAGAGATAGGTCCAGACTGAGACACATGACCCAAAGCCACTTTAAGAAGGGCTCTAATCCTATTTGTCTTTAAATACCAATATAGAAATTTCTGACTTAGGTTAGCTAAATCTATAACAGAGGCTCAGTGGGACTCAACAACAAACAAAGCAGCACAGCTCAAAAGACAAGCTGGCCAGCAGGTAGTAGCTCCAAGAACATGTTTGCCATCAGGTAGAAGAGCCCGTTAGCAAATCAAAGCAAGAAAATAACATCCTTAGTGATGGCGACCTTTATTTAGGAATCCTGTTCACAGTGCCACTGCTTGTGACAACTTTACCAAGTTAGAATAAACCCTAACCAAAAATGTGGTTTAGAATTTGGGACTGACGATGCCACATATATACCAAGAGGGTGTAAAAATATCTGACTTGCATGATGAGGTTTGTAGAGAGACCAAGGGAGAGGTATCTTAAAAGGTCTTAAATGACCTCAGAAAGTAGGAAAGACAGACAGGTTTGGAGTTTCTACTGTGGTCGAGGTGGACCTAGAATAAGATTTTTCACACGTGGGCCAGTCTTTTATGGTTTGAATTCTTGCCAATAACAAAGGAGGAAGCACCTAGGTTTTCTTATTAGCTTTTCCAAGTAAGAGACACAAGAGAAAGAGAAGTGAGGTTTACATCTTTCAGCTGTCAAATTAAAAAAAAATGCAGTCAGGTTCTAGATTTGGGAAAAGTTTTAATTAAGATTCTTTTTCCACAAATGTGAATAGAGTTAAAGAAATAAGGAAGATCCAGGCAGGCAGATTTCAGCAGTTTGTGTGAAGTATTGCCACCCGTAATCTTGAATGAGGGGGGTATTCACTTGAGTAAAAGAAAAGGGGTCACAGAGCAGACACTGTGCTCTCAGAGAGGCAGAGGTTGCTGGGGCAATGAAGCTATTGCTGCCCAGGAAAATATATTTAGGTCTTTGTCTCTTACCTTTTGATCTTCTGCTGGTGCCTGTCATTTGCCAAACCAAATCAGAAGGCAAAGGGCAAGGAAGCCTAGGTAAGATAGTTGATAAAGTCAACTTTCCTAGCAGACCAAAAGGTAGAGAAGACCAGAGAATTGTCAGGCAAGTACAAAGAGAAAAATAACCAGCAGGGTCAGTGTTTAAAAATGTAGAAGCCAGTTGTCATAGCACTCTTAATGCTTCTCATAACAACCTGTAACTGTTCCCCTTTATCTCATACTGATACGTGCATGGCTGTTCGGGGGCTCTCTATTATGTTTCCTTTTTCTATGTATCTTGTGGCAATACAGTGATATATCAAATTCTGTAATTTTCAACTGTATCTTTTTATATAATATGGCAGTTGTCCCCTATTGGTCTTCAAACGTGTCATGCCTATTCTTGAAAGTTTGTACTTTTATATACAATCTATAATAAGCCTGTCTAGTTTCCAAACCAAATAAAATTTTTAAAAAGAGAATAAGTAGTAGGTGAAATTTGATAAATTTTGGGAAATCTGCATGTTTATAATTTAGTCTTTCATATCATGAACACTGAGTATTTCTTCTTTTACATTTGCCTTCGTTAGTATGCTGAAAAACAATTTATCATTTTTTCAAGACAAACATTATCATTTAGTTTATTCCTATGTGCCTTTTATATTTTGATGTTCCATAAATATTCTTCTTAAACTTTCAATTTTGAAGTGTTTATCATTGCTGTGAAGAAATTCAATTGATATCTGTACATTGAATTTACAATTAACAAGTTTGCTACCCTCATGTATTTTAATTATTTGTAGATTTTATGTAGACTGGTAAAACATTTTTATTTATTAACAACTGTATTTTTCCCTCAATACTGAGAAAGCTTTTTGTTTTGTTTTGTTTTAAAGCTTGCCTTAGTATTCTAACCTTTTACTATTCTAAAACATTCAAGAAAAATGGGAATTCACATATGGCTCCTGTTCTTATATAAAATACTTACCATTTTTTACCATTAAGAGTCCTGTTGGTTGTATTTTATGGGATGATAGATATACTTTAGTAGGTAAAATAGGTCTTATTTTCTGTTTCATTTTTCAGTATATATTCTGTATGAATTTGAAAAATATTTGTATTCTGAAGCTTTTGATGCAGTCTTTTAAGTAAGGCTCACACAAAATGTTTATTGATTTTATGGGGCTTATCTTCATATTTACTTGTCTTGTTTTTTTAATCTATCATTTACTGAGAGAAATTTGTGAAATTTCTCACCATAATTGTAGATTTGCCTTTTTTTACATTATTTTTTATCAGTTTTTGAGACTCTATTTTTAAGTGCACACATATTTCTAATGAGCAATTTTAATGATAATTTGACTTTTTAAAATCAATATGTAATAGTTCTCTTTATTTTTAGTTTCTTTTTTTTGCTTTAATTTTGAGAATCTTTATTTTTTTGGGAAATTCAGTTATATAGCTAAATTCATTTTACTTTCATCATTTGATTATTATGTAAGCAAGTTAACTTTGATTGCATAATATCTATTTATGATAACTTGGGATTTAGATGACTCATCTACTGTAGGATTCACTATTTAATACAGAAATTTCTGTGTTAAGAAAGCATGGATAATCTAAAGTATCATTAAAATGTCACAGGTGAGTCTGGATGTAGTGTCTCACTTCTGTTATCCCAGCACTTTGAAATCTGTGGCAGTAGAATAGCTAGAGGCCAAGGGTATGAGACCAGCTTAGAAAACAAAGTGAGACCCTCATCTCTAAGAAAAAAAATGAAGCCACAGAATTAGTAAATATAGATATATATATGTACGTACCTGCACACCTGCATTTTCTGACCATGTATGACCATGTATTTCATGTGTGCGTATACACGGATAGACACACACACACATACACACACACACACACACACATATACACACACTCTCCACCCTCCATATGCATGGGTCCTCAGTCTGCAGATTCAACCAACTACAGACTAAAAATATTTGAAAAAGGATAACTAGCAATACAACAATAAAAATAATATAAATAAAAAATGTCACATATTTATAAAACATTTCAATTATATGACGTATTATAAGTAATCTAGAGATTATTTAAAATATATAGAAGAATGTGCGTAGGTTATATGCAAATGCTATGCCATTTTATTATATAAGGAACTTTAGTACCCGCAGATTTTGGTATCCAAGGGAGCTCCTAGAACCCCCAGTCTTCCATGGATACCAAAGGATAACTTATATATATCTCCTCTTTGTAGATGTAAAAATCATATATTGATTTATATTCTAGCATAAAAATTTCACAAGACATAAATACAGAGAGCTTCTATGTTTTTTTAAAAAAATAATTTTGGAAATGCAAATTTGCTTAAAATTGAAATGGCAAATAGATTTATTTAAATACTACATAGATAAAAATCATATTATCTTAGGACTGTAACTTCCTATGACATCTTCAGTCAACATATTTCCCTTTTATATTACCTGTGGTAGTTAATTTTAGGTGTCAATGTGACTGGATTGAGGAATACTTAGAGAACAAGTAAAACATATTCTCATTACTTGATTGGTAATGAAGATGTTTCCAGAGAAGATTGCAGTGTGAGTCTGAGTGCACTAAGTGAGAGGGTTCCACCCTCAATGCAGACAAGCAACATCCATTTGGTTGGAGGCCTGGATAGAACACAAATAGAGAAAAGTCAAACTGGTCTTTCTTCTGGAGCTAAGATACAAATACTCTCCTTCATTTGCCCTTGGAAATCAGAGCTCCAGGATGTCTAGGCTTTGGAGTACAGTACTTACTCCAGCAGCTGCTTGGGTCTGCAAGCATTTGGGGTTTGAATGAGTCATGCTACCAGCATTTCAAAGTTTCCAGATCGCAGACAGCGTCCATAATCACATGTGAGCCAATTGCTCTCGTAAATCCCCTCTCATATCTACCTACCTACCTACCTACCTACCTTCTTTCTGTGTATCATCTATTTGTCTTCTATAAATCATCTATCATCTATCTACCTGTCTGTCTGTCTGTCTTCTATCTATCTATCTATCTATCTATCTATCTATCTATCTATCTATCTATCTATCTCATCTATCTCATCTATCTACCTGTCTGTCTTTCTGTCTATCTATCTGTCTATATCTATCTATCTCCTCTAGATTATGTGTCTCTAAAGAACTCTAATACAGTGTTTATGCACCATCAGCACTTTGTTCAAAGTTTTCAGTCTTACATTGTTTTAGGGCACAGAGTCATTAAATAAGAGACAGGATAAAGATGTTTTCCAATCAAATAAAAAATGCAGAAAACATGTCTGTCAGTTTAAGTAAGATTTTCAAGACAAGAACAAACACAATTTATAGGAAGAGCTGTTGATTGTTTACGGATGCACAGCTCTAGTAAACATAATCATAAAATTATAGCCCCATGACCTCTAGTATTTTGGCATCACTATCAAAGCTGATTTGACTACCATAAGAATATTGTACAGTACTGAGGGGAAATTATCACTTTGTCATAAATTCGAGGTTATTCATGATTTGAACAAATGTGTCTGTATTAAAAAAATAGTCACTTTTTCTAAATTAACTTCCACTGATACCAAAAATTCATTTCTGACTATTTTTTTTTTTTTCTGAGATGGAGTCTCACTCTGTTGTCCAGGCTGGAGTGCAGTGGCACTATCTCAGCTCACTGCAACCTCTGCCTCCCGGGTTCAAGAGGTTCTTATGCCTCCGCCTCCCTAGTAGCTGGGACTACAGGCACCCACCACCATGCCTGGCCAATTTTTGTATTTTTAATAGAGACGGGGTTTCACCATGTTAGCCAGGATGGTCTCAATCTCATGATCTGCCTGCCTCAGCTTCCCAAAGTTCTGGAATTACAGGTGTGAGCCACCACACCCACGCCATGTCACTACATATGGTGGAAAGTAATGGTCAAATTCTATCTACTTTCTCACACAAAGAAATTATCTGTGGCATCACTATAACCTAGAAAAGAAGGCAATTTACTTCATTTAGCATTCTATTAAAATAAAAAACTCTCTATCATTAGAAAATACTTATATTTACTGTCTCATCTACTGACATTCCAATACCTTTCTTTTTAGATTTTTATATTCCATATAAGACTACCTCGGGTTGCTGTGAATTCCTATGATTTCAATTAAATAGCTCAGATTTTGAGACAGCAAATGTAGACAGTAGATTATTTATCATAATTTTTAAGTTAGCTCTCACCTATCATAATGTGGGTGTTCAAAAAAAGAAATACAACAAGTATTTGAATATGCATTCCTATATTCTTTTACTGTTCAAATATATTAAAAAGTATGCATATATATATATATATATATATATAAAGTAATTATACCATTTTGTATACAGAAATTAAGTCAATTTTATCACAAATCCATTTGGGAGGTTTTTTCATAGCATGTCCAGCATGATAAAATATATACAATTTTTTTTTAGTTTATAACTTTACCAAAGGTAAATGTAAACAAAATACTATTCCATTACGTACGGGGAAAATCAGAGAGAAACTTTTTTAGACATTGAACAAACTGTATGTAATGCATTGTATAAGATAGCAAATTTCTAATCTCTCCTTCTGGACAAGGTGCTATATTCTGGAGAATGACATTTAACTATAACTTTTAAAGTATATGGTGAAAAAGTAAAATCAGTCATGTTAATGAAATAGGTTGTTAAATAAAACTTTTCTTCTTTAAAGCTTTGAAGCACTAACGCTGGGGATAAGAGTTGCCAACCACTGCATCCCGCATTCCAGATGATCGACTCAGGACTTGTAAATTGGGTTTCACAAATCTATTTCTGTCAACGGTAGCCTATCACTTAAGATGTGTAAGATAAGTAGAGGACCAAAATAATAACTCTTTTATAGATAATTCCTTTAAAGCAAGTTGTTTGAATTCTGTTTCCCCACAGTGGGTGTTCTTTCTGCCTAACTCCGGCTGACTGATGGTCAGTAGACTTCCAAAGAATCACTTGGAGGACTTAGCACATGTCTCTGGAGCTGAGTGTGCACTGAGTTTTATGCCATTTCTCATTAAAAAAAAATAAAAGTTATACCCAGGCTGGCTGGGTATAACTGCTTCTATTAACAGGAAGAGACAGTTTTAGCACATGGACAACTATTTCCAATGTCTTATAGAAAAAATGAATTTTCCCCATGTTCCAAAGCAAACAATAGATAACTGACCTTAAATCAACACGAAAGGACACTACTCATAAAGCAGCAGGCCCTGAGAATGTGGCCCTCGCAGAGATGGTCTGTGTCAGATGTACGTTCTGAAGCAAAAAGTTCCTGGGGAGTTAATCTCTGAAATCAAAAATTTCAAGCTGGGGACTCCACCATGGGAATTTTCTGAAGACTCTGAGTTTCTTCTACCCTGAGGAAGCCCAGCATTTGCCCTGCAGAATATACAAAAGCAGATTATAAAGACTATGTGACCTGTAAGAATGTGTCCTTCATTCTCTATTATCCCCTCTTTAATTGCCCCCACCCAAGATTCCCCGCTAAGTGAAGGAGGAAGCATAGCTACAAAGTCAATGGAAATTGACCCCAGCCCCTTCTCACTGTAGGTTTCTGCTCCCAGATTAGACCTGAACTACAGGACAATAATGTTTAAATTGGGTAAAGGCTTAAAATTTGTCGATATTTATAATAGCTTTGGTCTCAATAGCCTCAAACTGGAAGCAACCCAAATGTCCTCCAACAGCTGAATGGCTAAACCAACTGGTACATCTATGCCATGGAATACTACTCCACAACAAAAAGAATGGTGATTGACACGCACAACAACTTGAGCAGGTCTCAAGGGCATTATGCTGAATGAAATAAAAGTCAGTCTCAAAAGTCTATATGCTATATGAACCTATCTACATTTACATTCTTGAAATTATAAAATAATAGAAATAAATAATAGATTCGTAGTTGTGAGGGGCTAAGGAGGTGGTAGACATGGGATAGGAGTGGGCGTGGCTCTAACAGGGCAGGTGACATCCTCAAAAATATCATGGAAAGAATTTGCATCTAATCTTACCTAAGAACAAATTTCCTAACCTTTAATAATCTACAAATAATACTTATGATGGAAATGTTTTTTACTTTGGCAATATAAATGTTGATATCCTGGTTGTAACATGAAACTATAGTTCTAAAAGGTTACTACCATTAGAAAAAACTGAGCAGGAGATGCAGAGAATCTCAACTATTTCTGAAACACCTTGTGAATTTAAAGTTACCTCAAAGTTTAATTAAAAATGTTTTTCTGGGCTGGGTGAGATGGCTTTCCTGTAATCCTGGCATTTTGGAAGGCTGAGGCAGGAGGATCCCTTGAGTCCAGAAATTCAAGATCAGACCAGCCTGGGCAACATAGTAAAACCCCATCTTCAGGAAAATGAGAGAAAGAGAGAGAACCATGAGCCAAATAAGCCTCTTAAAATTGTGTTTCTGTTTTATCGAGATTTATAGTATAATATATTTCCTACATATACTGCCTTCACTCCCTGCAGCCTCACCCAGTATCAAAATTTCAAACCAGAGTGATACACTTGTTACAGCTGATAAACCTACACTGACATGCATTATCATCCAAAGTTCATAGTTTACATTAGGGCTCACTTTTGTTGCATATTCTGTTGGTTTTCACAGACATGCAATGATATATATTCATTATTCTGGTGTCAGAGTAGCACAGTCCCCGTTTATTCACACAAGATACATTCTAAGATCTGCAGTGAATGTTTGAAACCACAGATATGTGTACTATGTATAAATCTATGTATACTGTGTTTTATTCTGCACATATATATCCATGACAAAGTTTGCTTTATAAAGTTACAGTGCTGTTGTGCTTTGGGGCCATTATTAAGTAAAATAGGGTTACTTGAACACAAACACGGTGATACCACAACAGTCCATCTGATAACTGAGTAGGCTACGAAGTGATGCACAGGCCAGCAGCATACACAGTGTGGACACCCTGGACAAAGGGAGGACATGAGATTTTATCGTGCTTCTCTGAATGATATGCCATTTAAAAATTCATGAATTGCTTATTACTGGAATTTTCTTTTAGTAATTTTGGACTGTAGTCAATCATGAGTATCTGAAACAGTAGAAACTAAAATCACATTTAAAGAGGAACTACTGTAATTTCATTGCCCTAATAATCCTCTATGCCTATTCATCCCTAGTCCTGGCAAACACTGATCTTTTTATTCTCCCTATAGTTTTATTTATTTATTTATTTATTATTATTATTTTTTTGAGACAGAGTTTTGCTCTTGTTACCCAGGCTGGAGTGCCATGGCGCAATCTTGGCTCACCGCAACCTCCGCCTCCTGGGTTCAGGCAATTCTCTTGCCTCAGCCTCCTGAGTAGCTGGGATTACAGGCACACGCCACCATGCCCAGCTAATTTTTTGTATTTTTAGTAGAGACGGGGTTTCACCATGTTGACCAGGATGGTCTCGATCTCTTGACATTGTGATCCACCTGCCTCGGCCTCCCAAAGTGCTGGGATTACAGGCGTGAGCCACCGCGCCCAGCCTAGTTTTATTTTTTAAGAATGTAATACAGTCAAAATTTCTTTCAGTGAATATCTTTTAGGTTTTCTTCATGTCTTTTGTGGTTTGATAGCTCATTCATTTTCAGTGCAGAATAATATTCCGTGGTCCAGACATATCAGAGTTTATTCATCCTTTCACTTATCAAGGAACTGCCTCTGTAATTTGACAACTATGAATGAAGCTGCTAAAAACAGATTTTTGTGTAGACATGAGATTTCCATTTACTTGAGTAAATACCAAGGATTACAACTTGTGCATTTTATGATAGAGTATGTTTAATGTTGTCAGAAACTTGCTCTCCCAAAGAGAGTATCATTTTGCATTCCCACCAGCAGTAAGTACAAGCTCCTGTTGCTTCATGTCCTTGTCAGCATTTGGTGGTGTCAGTAAGGCTTGAATTTTTATTAAGCTGAATTTGAATTCTTAATCCTTGAAAAATAAGAATGCTCTTTAATACTTAAACTTCATAAGAAAACTTGTGGCATGTTCCAAAATGTCAAACAAAGGCAGGAAAGTAAGACCCAGTGAACAGCAAAAATAAAATGTGTTCATGTATTATGCTTTTATTTTCCTACTTGTTCACTTTTAAGACCAGCCCATCAAATATCTCTAGGAAGTACCTGTAAGACACCGGAAACATGTCTAAAATTCAGGTTGCTATGCAGAGGACGATGAGACAGAAAGAAGTTTAGTTGCAGAAGATGAACATTATAGACCACAAAAGGAATTTATGGGTAAAAGATGAAATAAGTGTCTACATCAAGTTTGAATATCCAGGAAATTTTTTTTTTTTATTTTGAGACAGTGTCTCACTCTGTCACCCAGGCTGGAGTGCATTGGAGCAATCTTTGCTCACTGCATCCTCGGCCTCCCATGCTCAGCTAATCCTTTCACCTCAGCCTCTGGAATAGCTGGGAGTATGGGTGCAAGTCACCATCCCCAGCTATTTTTCTTTTTAATTTGTAGAGACTGAGTTTCACTATGTTGCCTAGGCTGGTTTCAAACTCCTGAGCACAGGTGATCCACTCTCCTCAGCCTCCAGTTTTTAAAAGAATTGTTGCACTCTCTAGAAAGCATTGTGATCATATTTTAACTGACAAACTACAAACAGGAAGAGAAACTTTCAATGAGGCAACTTCGGTACTTCTTGAAACCAAGAAAGATACCATAACAAAAATATCATGACTGCCAATTTAGGTACCTTTCCTTAAAATGTCATGAAGGAATTGTTTTTGTGATTTGTTTAAAAGAGTAGCAAAAGAATAAGTAATGACATCATCCCTGAATAGATATGTTGGAATTCATTACATCTGCATTACCAAGTAGCATATACATAGCACAAAGTACAATGAAAAGAGTGTAGTTTATTACAAATTTCCCCTAAGGTTTTGATGAAGTTGGTGGTGGATTAGCTGGAGAGCTAGTCATAGGTGGTTGTGCTGGTTTTCAGTAGTCAGACTTTGGTCCTGAGACCTAATGGTCTAGTCTCTGCTATTCCAATTGAAACTCGTGATTTTTTTGTACCAAAGTTAGGACTATTTGTTTAAGTGTTACAGTTATCTTTACAGAATATCACCTACCTTTAGGTAGCTCTAAATATTTTCTAATAAGCAGGCTTCTCTTCTGTGTTTTTTAATTCTCTCACTCTTTTTTAAAATATCATAACTTGTCCTATTTGGACTTGGAACATTCTTGTTAGCAAAGAAACCTACTTTATCTCATATCTAAATAATTTTCAATTTATCTCAAATTACCCTTCAGCCATTGTTTCTTTTTTCTACTGTCCTTCAAAGCAAGTGACTCTAATGAGTTTAGCATAGCTACAGTCTCCATTTCTTTCTACTTATCTTTCTCCATCTAATTCCAGTTTGGCTTCAGTACTCATAACTCTGCAAATCAAACCACCACCATTTTATGTTCCAAATGCGGCATTCTGCTATTTTGTCCTTACCATACATCTTAGCGGCCGTTAACAAAGTTAACTCTGTCTTCTTTCTTAAAGCCTTTTCATGTCTTGTTTTCATTATGGTTCTTTTCTTTTCTGCCTTGTTCTGTGTCTTTTGCTGGCTCTTCCTCCACTTGCTAACAAATGGTGGAAGAGCCCAAGCTCATTCCTCAGCCATCATTTTCTTTTCTGTATCTATTATCTTCTCTACTTTCTAGAAAATTGAGTCCAGTCTCATAGCTTTTGATTCCAGGTATCTAGTGTTACATCCCACACGGGTGTCTTCAAACCTGACCTCTCCTCAGAGCTCTATAGTTTTATGTCCATCAGCCTATTGCAGGTCTTCTATTACATGTTTAAAGAGCAATAAAATGTAGCATGTCTAAAACAAAATATTCATGCCCCTCAAACCTGCTTCAAAACCTGTTTCTCTCCCAAGACTTCTGATCTCAACAAACGATGCTATTTATTTGCTTAAGTTAAAATCTAGATGGCTGTGTTTAAAATATTTTCCAAGTTTATAATATAGAGTTTGTTTTTTAATATCTGTAGCATCTATTATTCACTAAAGTCCAATAATTACAGACACCGAGAAAAAATGTTTTTGCTTTTTACATTGATAGGTTTTGCTGCAAGATATGCTTATTTACATATGAATTACAGTCATTTTCTTAGATTGTTTTTAGAAAATTTAACCTTTATATAGAATGATCTTAAGAGTTTTTGATTCTAGGAAATTTACAAGAGCTTTTTATTGCTGTTTCTGGGGTTTTCTAAAAACTTGTTTGTATCTTCTCCATACATATAACACAATTGTATTATACCATTTTTATTCAATCAGATATATCATTGTGTTAAAAAATGTGTTGATGTGTTTTCATTTTTTATATTGCATTAAGTAGTATGTAAGATTTTCACTAATTTTTTTGAGTTGAACTATTACTAGCTAGACATTATTATTTTTCAGTTTTCCTAAAAACATGATCTACCTTTTAAAGGCAAAGGTAATAGCATTTTTCTAACATTATTTTGTTGTTATTTTATTACTTTCTTATTTAATTGCCACATTTTGATGTGTTTCAATGGAGCTCCTGATCAAGGCCCTTCCTGTTATCTCCCTTTTTCAACACAGAATCATGTGCTAATGCATTTTCCCGGTGTTTAGACTCAAGTTGATGACTCACTGCCAGCTTACACAATTCTAATTAGAACAAAGGGTGGACTTGCTGCTGAATTCTTTCTTGGTTGGACAGCTAATTTCTATTGCTTGACTAATATTTATTTCCTCCTGACCAGATATAATTCTACACATTTGAATAATACTCTAATAAATATTTTAGTTTATGAAAACAAACTTATTAGAACCAAGACATTGTTACAAAAAAGAGTGATGAATCGAAGTACATTTCCTTTGTTGTATTAAAGAGGTTTTAATTGGTATTCAGGCAGAAGAAAGCAATTGAAATTCTGAGAGTTCTTTCTTTTTAATAATGAAGAGTAAAGCCACAGGCAGTGCTTTAAAACACACACATAAATGATAGGAAAATTTAACAGCTTGTTGTGCCAAATGCAATCCCTTGGACTGATGCTCTGAGGTGACTGCTGTAAAAAGAATCAGGCCTCATTAAAAACTGCAGGTAGAGGACGTGTATTCATAAGGTGTTTGAGGATGTTGGCACAAATAAAAACTCAAATTAACTGCTTCCAAACTGAAAAAAATAAGTAAAATAAACATGCTCACTGTGTTGATATTGATATCATTAAAATGTCATTTTAAGATAAATGGTATTTGTATTAGTCTGTTGTCACACTGCCATAAAGAGCCCCCTGAGAGTGGGTAATTTATAAAGGAAAGAGGTTTAATTGACTCATAGTTCCACATGGCTGGGAAGGCCTCAGAAAACTTACAGTCATGGAATAAGGGGAGGCAAACATGCCCTTCTTCACATGGCAGCAGGAAAAAGAAGGGCAGAGGTAAGTGGGGAAAAGCCCCTTTTAAAACCACCAGATCTCGTGAGAACCCATTCCTATCATAAGAACAGCACAGGAGAACTATGTTGTTCTCATGGTCTAATCACCTCCCCTGAGGCTCCTCCTGCAACACGTGGGGATTGTGGGCACTACAATTCAAAATGGGATTTTGATAGGGACACGGACAAACTGTGTCACTATTTAGTTACATGATTCTTTACAATGAATATGTATATACAGAAATTACGTTCTATTCCATTTCAACACATTAAACAAGTTTAATTGCCCCAACCACATAAACCTCCAAATTTATATATAATATGAAATTACATATTAATGTGTAAATGGTTGAGATATCAGAGCTGATTAATTGCATGCAGTCTGACAGAAAAATAAAAACATGCACAAATAAGGGAAAAAAATTAGAAAGGATATTGAGAAGGCTAAACAAAAAGGTTAAGAAAAGGAATAAAAAGTCATACATGAAAATGAATAACAAATTGAAATAACATACTTGAAAATAACAAATAACAAAATAACATACTTGAAAATAACAAATAACAAAAAAACTGGAGCCTTTCTATTCACAAAATCATACATGAGCTGAACTTTGTAAAATATATGTGTAATGAGTAGCATCTAATCAAGTTAATTGAAATTGTCTCATCTCTTACAGTGAAGTTAGACAACCATTTTGAAAATTCTTATAACTTTCTAGGAAGTAGTAAGTATCCTAGTAGTATAATTGAAGTTAAAGGGGCTTTCTTTAAACAAGACTATTCTGGGGAAAATAGACACAAATCTATTTTCCTCTTTGGACAGTATTTTCTTGTTTCTCACTTTTAGGTTCCACCCACTCTCCTTCACCTCCTACTCAACATGTTCACATTTGTCCTCCCTCCTTCTCCACTTCTGGTTTGGGCTTGCCTCCAACCAATACCTAAAACTATCCAGGTTCTTTAAAACACTAGTTTAGATTTCCAGAGGATATATGTATATAATTATCTTTACATTCTTTTTTGGAGTATAAGTTATACTAAAAATAATGCTTCCTTAGTCCTAATCTGTATTAATTAATCCATTGTTCATTTATTCAATTCCAATTAATTCTACATAGTATTGTATATATAAAAATATTCTGAATATTATTTCCAGCAAATGATTGTCCACTTTTTCTGAAAACCTGAAAAGGTAATGGTTTCTGGACTTAAAAACCAAAAAGTATTGGTTGGTTTATGTCATTTGAGATGATACTGAGTTTTGAAATTTTGAAATATCTGGGCATTCATTGAAAAAGTGTTCTCAAAAATTATGCTGGGTTTTTTTTTGACAGCATAGAAAAAGAATGATCCAATATAACATTTTTTCTTCTTTAGAACGGGATCCCAGAAGCAAACTGTATTTTATATTATTCACTCAAATATCCATTTATCCATTTAGCAATAATTTATGATATTCTATGAGACTGACATATCGCTAAAAGTTGTATAGGAAAGACACGCAAAAGAAAATAAATAACTCTTCTCTTTATATTTAAAGAATTATCAACCTTACAGAAAAGTTTTAAGATTATACAATCCCATATAGCATTTGGTTAATTTCAACCTTCTTTTTTCATTCTCTCTCTCTTTTTCTCTCACTCTGATCTTTCTAACAGGATGCAATGATCAAAGTTTATCTACTGCATTTGGTTATTTAATCTGTTGTTCATCCATCTAAAACAGTTTCCCAATATGACATTTTTCAAACGCCCAAATTCATTTTCTTACAGAGTATTTCAGTTCTGGATTTGTCTGGCAGTTTCCTCAGCAGGTTGGCCAAAGTAGTACAAAAGCAATGGTGTTTCTGTGCGTGCGTGTGTGTTTGTGTGTGATTTCTATTTGTATTTCAGTTTAGTCAACGTCTGTGAACATGTCTTCAAATTCACGGCTTCTTTTCCTTTTGCAAGGCCTTTGATGTGAGGGTTTGTGTTGGCCAGAGTTCTGTGTTTAAAAGTTTTTATAGCTGTGGTTCCTACGAAGCCTCTATTCTCCTGGTTACACTTTGAGTTTTCAGTATTAGATAATTTTTCAAGACTTTGTCCCAGAGTCTAATCCCAGTTGTCCCAGAGTCTTCCCACTTTTCTTGTGGTCTTCACTTTGCACTGTTTACAACGATATGTATTTTGCAGTCCTCCCGGATGTATTCCACCACTACTTCACGTGATGCTTATCGGTGTGGTAGTGAAGGGGTGGGGTTTGGATGTTCCCTGGTGATCTGATCCAGCCTTAGTTTTTGGCTGGTTGTGAGCCTGGATCTCAGGGCCTCAGCCTTCCCAGCATTTCCACGTCTCCTCCAGATGCAATGCTGGCCTGGTTCTTTTCCTGGAGGTGGAGATCGTGCTCCTCTCACAGAGCAGAGACCACATTTGTTTGTTTACTTACTTAGTTTGCAGTTTTTCTTCATCAGATACAATGAATTTCTATTAGTGCTCATGAAGTACTTTTTAATTGTCCTTCTCCATTCCAGTGATTTTAGAGGAATCACAGAGATAGGCCTGGGAGGATTTGGAGAGTGGCTACTGTTCCTTACACTCAGCTAGGAAAGCATTCTCAGAAATCTGGGTCATGTTTCATGTAAGCACCGTGCAGAGGTCCTGAAGGAAACTGCTGACGGACACTGTGAAAGCCCCTCCCCCAGTCCACAAACCCTGATGCTTCACACTTGTACACTAGCCTGTAATATATCTTTGGCAATTCTTGTTGGCTTTTATAGCATTTCATGATGTATTTTCCAGGTAAGTAAATGCTCTGATCCTGTTACTACCGACAGTTAAAAGCATCATTCCGTGTTTTGGGAAGGCAGTTTGTCCTGTGACCTCAGTTCTCTGATGGGCTTACGAAAAGTTGTTTTCAGCTTTTCTAGGTTTTCTTTTGTTTTATAAATGGGAGTAGCACTGTTTCCCAGTTGATATATTCTAAGTCAGAATTGATTTTAATAGCATCCTTGTCTTAATTATGATAGCATAAAACGTGCTCATCACAGCATCTGGCAGATAGCAGGAGTCAATACTTATAAATTCCTTTCCTATTTACTGAATTTTGAAGTATTCTCATCATTTTAAGCTATTCTAGAAGCAAGAATACCTTTAACTAGGTTTTTTCTACGAAATATAATAATAAATATCCTTCAGAAACTCGTTAACTTGTGTCAGTAGAGGAGATGGAGGTTTCATAATTAAATATTTTGAAAAAAATTGATTAAGCAAATTAAATGGGATTCCTTAATGAAATAATTGTCAGAGGTGTTATGCATTATTTATTCCAGATAGAGGTGTCACATACATACACATTGGTTTCCTTACGATCAAATGTCCACTAATACTTCTTAAAAATACTATTCTCCTATAATCTATTATCAGTAACTTATATACATTAGTGAGATAAAAGTAATGAAATCTCTAAGATAAAATTTTGCTAAATGACATCAAGGAAACTATATGAAAGTACCAGGCACTAAAACTGTAATAAAACAAAGCAATTAGGAAATTGTAATGATTTTGAGAAGCATCACCCCTATGGGAACAGACATATAAAAAAGATTTCTTCCTGAAATTTCTAATACCCCAGTTTCCTTTAAAGAAATAAACAAAATTGTGTACCACATAATAACCATATGAGATTAATAAGCAGAAGAATCCAGTGATTATAGTTAAAGAAAACTTTGTAACACATACACTCTAATTTCTTTTTGAACATTTTGTTCTTATTTTATGATTTAGTATTTGTATTTGCTATGCAATACTTTATGCTTTGCTTTTGGCCCAAAATATTTTATCTGAAAGTCACTCTCTATTTCCACATTAACACAAGACTAAAGAATTCTATACCCATTTTGCCATACACAATTGCATTTGAGAAAGAGTGAATGAATGACACATAATATTGCCTGACATACAGCCTCTTTTTGGCCTTTAAGCAAGCCTCATTATGAAGACAAACAAGCGCTGCACTTGTATATTAGGGGTGCACAACGTGTACTCTTTTACTTTATGACTATGATTCGTGACCTAACTTATGTCTCGGGAGGAGATGTTGAGCAAACTTATTCTAATATTCAATTAGTCTGAACCCTTTCCTGAATCCGTCTTTTCTCTGTCCTGAGATTTTCCAAATAAAATGCAAATAGAAGGAAAACATCAGTGTCACCTTCTCCCTAGTTGGAAGTCTCACTTCACCTCTAGTCAGGGTGGTAGTCTCATGCAAAGTTTTAGTTCTGTCAACTAAATACAATGAGAGCTGAAATCTCTAATGATAGAAAAGAAAAGAAAGTCATTTCTAACATGTAGAGTTTTGAAAAATTAATTGGCTGAAAAACTTTGTAAGTTGTTATAAGTTTGCAAAGAAATTCAATTTTAAATTGGGTTGGAATTAAACATGAATAACCATATTGCCATTGAATGTAAGTATAATTCCTATTACAAACATACATAAACTTCATAATTTATTTCATTAATGTTATTCAGCCTGCTCAATGTTAAAATTATGGAGATTCACTTAAAATTGTTCTTTATAATATGAAAAAAGTTCAGAGAAGTAACATTTATTAGTGAACTCAATTCTGGAACTCCTTGGTTTTAGTAAAAACTTAATAATAACAAGTATTGGTGGTACACCTCTTGGATAGAAACAGATTACAGTTTCAAACTTGCCAATGAATTCTGAGTAAGACAAACTCTGTATGTTGTTATCCTAGCTTTTGCTTAGTCGTACAAACTGGAAAGATAACTGACAACTGAGCCTCAATTTCCTCATCTTGCTAAGAGCATTAAGTGAGTACCTGTTTCAGAATATTTGCACAAGGATTTGCTAATTGCTTTATCCCAGGACCTATTTATTCTGCTCTGAATCATGATTTTGGTTTTAATTATTGATAACTGTGAATATTTCAAGTCATCTATCTTTCTCCCTTTCTTTAAGCTAAGTTCTCCGTCTGCACTCATTCTTTGTGAATAACTTCTTTCATCCTGCATTGCAGGTTACATTTTTATTGATCAGCTAAAGAAAACCACATTTCTCTCATCCAACTTGGCATCTGCCATCCATCAATAGGGGTAGTTCTGTAGTCACTGCTAACAGCATAGAGTGAACTCTTACTGCTGCGAAAATCTTCCTAAATCTCCACTGATTCAAGTTTTTTTATCTGAAGAGGGCTTCAGAAGCCCTGGGTCTGTCCTACATCCATTTATGCAACTCCCATTTTCATCCCAATCTATTACAATTTGACTTCCATTTATACCAAAGCAATAAAATGCTAATGAATAACATTACATGTTTCTCACCCTACGTTCTCCTTATAGATTTTCTCATCCACATCCATGCTTTTGCAAAACACCTATAAGCAGATCTCAACAGAGCTACCCTGCAGAATCTAGAACATACATCACACTTCACATTTGACATTTTCACTTGGATGTTACTCAGGCATGTGGAAAAAGCTGAAATTTACAAAAGCAATCTTTTTTGTTAGCACCAGTATATTCTTTTTATATGTTAACAAAAATGCTAAAAAAAAATGTTTTAAATGGCCAATTTTCTTTCTCATCATCCTGAAGCTCAATAAAGTACAATATTGTAACCATTATCAAAGGTAGAGCAGCAATTATTTATTACTTCTTGCACATCTTCATGTCAAGTGGGTGGTTATTCTTGTTTATGGTTAATCCAAGCAGTCATTTACAGGTATTTATGATCAGTTCCAGTTTAGCATCTCTTAATTATTTGGAGTTGGGTTGATTGGGCTTGTTCTTACGGTGGAGGCAGAGGAGAAAGAAGGAAGGAAAGGAGCACAGCTTCTTGAGGTCTGGTCTTAGAACTGTCGTGGTGGTGTTTTCTCCGTATTCTGTCGGTCAAGCAAGTCAGAAAGCTAGCGCTTACTCAAGGAGTGAAAAAGTAGAATCCACCTCTTGATGGGAGAAGCTGCAAAAATTATATGGAAGAGAATTCTGGATACAAAAAGGGGAATAATTGCAGACATTTTTTTTTTTGCAAACAGCCTATCATAATGACACAATTGACTAAATGTTTTTTGTAGCTTTCTTGGATTTAAAGGCTAATTCGTTTTTAAACTCTAAGGCTGTTTAGCTTTTTCTCATTTACAGGGTTAATGTTAATTTTCTCTCTTCCTTAGTTGTGCTGTTTTTCTCTTTCTTTCCTTTTTTTTGAGTTCTGTGTATTTCTCCTTTGTTCTCACACTACATTCTCCTCACAGGTTTTCTCATCCACATCTATGCTTTTGCAAAACACCTATAAGCAGATAACACCAGAATTTGCAATCATGGCTGAAGGTGAAGTAGAAGTAAGGACCTTCTCCACATGGTGCCAGAAGAGAGATGAGTGAAGAGCGCAGTGTGAAGAGCCCTTCATAAACCATCAGATCTCATGAGAACTCACTCACTATCCTAAGAACAGCACGGGGTAAACTACCCCATGATCCAATCACCTCCTGATGGGCTCCTCCCATGAGGATTATGATAATATGAGATAAGAATTGGGTGGCGACACAGAGCCAAACCATATCACCAATCTATCCAAACCATGAATCTACCACTATTACTTCCCATGTCTTGATACTTCTGATTTCTCCAATATATCTTTTCTAGCTAGTCTTGGACATCTACCTTTTACCCCAGTTCCTATACCACAGAGAGTTAGAGATTAAACATAAATCTTACTATCATGCTCGCTAAAATACTCTTCAGTGACTTGTCCTGAATCTCAGAATGAAAAAACAAGCAACCTAAAAACACCATCAAACTTTAGCAAATTCTGTATGATCTGAGTACAATGTAAGCCTACAACTTCCTCCTGTACAGCATTTTTTCTTTTCTTATGCTTCAGTCACACAGATTATATTTCAGTTCCTGAAAAGAACTGTTTTATTTTTTTAAAACTCTTTACATTTATTCATTACTTCTTCATGCCTCACTTACAAACCAGTGTAGGTACTTCCATTATCCCAGTTTTATTTCATTGCATGTATAATTCGCTTAAGTATCTCTTTTTTGTTCTTTTTAAATTCTATGAGTTACTTGCTCATCTATTTCTCTTCAGTGTTTGTCATAATCCCTGAAATGCATGAGGTACTGAATTAACTTGATTGTTAATAAATACAGGTATTAGCAAATAACACCTTAAAATAATTTTATGTATAATTTGCTAGATACCCCAGGAAAGCAAATTTTTGTCAGTGTCCAGTTTCTCCATAGTTCATAGACATAATTCCTAGAACATAATTTCTAACAGTGGCAGTCATGTTTAAATTTAACTTTGAGGACTTAAAATATGGAACACCCTACTTTCTGGTATGACGTTAAAAGGATTTGTATTTTTAATAGTCTTTATGCCTATTTTTATTTCAGAAAGTCTTTGGGTATGACTTTTTTATAGTTTTGGATGATCTCAATACTGTAAAATTTAATTTAATTTTACCTTCTGTTGAATTCTAAGTTGATGTTATGCAATAGAAATATCTTTTGAGTGGTCAGGAATATTTTACCTGTTGCTTTTGAAATTACTGTAGGAAAAGTAAGGAATAAGGAATCTACATTCAAATTTTACATACTTCAAGAAAATTTCGGAAGCTTGTTACCTTCAAATATTGTGCCAAGTATTTCAAAGTGGGTTCTGGATAATTTGAAGTGATGATGTTTTTAATCTGATGGAGTTATAGATATTTTCAGCTTTCTTTAGTCTCATTTCTCTCTTTCTCTCTCTTTTCTTTACAATGAAGGAAAAGCAACCTTCCTCAAGGCACCACTGCATTAAATAAAATCATCAGTTTAGTGTGAATATTAATTCAAAGGACAAAGTCAGCTTTACCACGGTAGGGGCCTGAAAAAAAATCCCCTTAATGCCCATTGTTAGACTAAATGTTACAAGCTAACTGAACTTAGCTAACTGTGATTGAGTTAAACAGATGAAAGAGGAAAAATGGACAATTTACTTAAGAAAATAATTAAAATGAATTCTTAGAGTTTAACCAAGATGGGCTTCTATGCATTTAAATGCCCAAGAAAATCAAAATTAAAAATGAGTAAATATATGATGTATGCTAAAAAATAGAAGTTTGCTTTTATTTTTTAGATTAA
Source organism: Saguinus oedipus (assembly GCA_031835075.1). Taxonomy (NCBI): domain Eukaryota; kingdom Metazoa; phylum Chordata; class Mammalia; order Primates; family Cebidae; genus Saguinus; species Saguinus oedipus. Next base: position 20,171,982 of record CM063190.1, read on the forward strand.
ATATATATATGCATATAATTACCACAAAAAGTAATTAACATAAGAACTGTGATCAAATGGTGTTACATTTGCTTAAACATCTTGATATTTCTTTTGTTATCACTTTTAGAGTCTGATATCTGTTAAAATTATATTTACTTTTTTATAGTGATAACATTTGATGTGGTTGATGGTGTGTAAGTATGAGCCGTGTAAGTGTTTTTATGTGTGTATACAAATGTGATTGAGACAATTAAAGGATTGTAACATTATATTATTATGTTACTCACAATCTTAACTTTATGTGACTTTTCAAAAAATTTAAATTATTTTCAATAACTAGATATTTGCTGTTGCTTAAAATGTCAAAAGAAGTGTCAAAGATCTCAAGTACTTCAAAAATATTGTTTTAAAACAAATTTTTGAATGATAATTTTATCTTTTACATGTCAATATAGGTAAAATACGTACAATTATTTAGCACATCGCAGGTGACTTTTGGAAATAAGCTTTTAAAAACTAATTGATGTAGCCCTTTTGCTCCTCTTTGTAAAAGCTATTTTAAAATATAAATGAACTAAAAAGGTGTAAACTAAAAAACAGACAAAATACCTAGTGAAAATCAGTAGTAAATTACACGATTAAAATTGAAGTTCAAGTTTATTAGCATCATGGAGAGGGTTGAATAGCAGCGGGACTCAGCACATTTTTCAAGATTTATAATTCATCAAACAGAGTCAACATTACCATAAAATTTATGCAGAGCAGTGGTCAGTATATTGGAATATGAACTATGATTTTCTACATCAACTCTTCAAACATTCAGAGTCAGTTTTTCATTAGTTGCATCTTAATGTAATTAATTTTTCACGAAACATAAATATAAATAACCCTACCCACATATATAAACACATATGTATACACATGCACATATATTTCTTATTTATTCTGAGTAGATTTGCAGTCCTTGTAGCCTGTGTTTTAAAACATTGAATCACTTTTAAAAACATTATTTGACCTTTAAGTGGCCCAGTGTGGAAATTGCACACAAAAATTTTCATTATCATAAGTGAAGATAGGGGAACTTACTGCTTTTCAATGGTTAATTTTTTTACTTGATAAAATGTGACTAATACAATTTCTTTGTGTGTAAAATTTAATGAAGCTTTTAAAAGTATCCAGATTATCCTTACCTTTTAAAAAATTTAGTTTTATAAGCTTCATAAGAAATCTTAGGCCTTAGGTTAGCTAACAGTGTTAGATAGACTGGTTTCGCTCACCATTATCCTGCTGTTGCTTTAGTCTTGGACTTTCTAGTGTATTCAGTGAGATTTTTCAGTCATTTATTCCTTGGGTATAAAACTAGGCATTGCTGATATGCACGTAAATGAAGCACACAGTGTAGTGTTTAAAGCACTTACAGTCTAGTGTTCAAGACACAGTACTAGAACACAGTGGGAAGCAGGACATTAAAACGTAAGTAATCACTGCTACGTTAAGGGATTGTCTAGTGCTCTGCACACACCAGGGGATTTGAGGGTTTCAAAAAGGCTATCTAGAAGCAATAATATCCAAAATGGAAGCATAAGGATAAATTGAGGTTTTCTAACTTAAAAAGTGGCATATTTGGGGAGTTTTAGCATAATGAGAGATGAGGAGAATAAGCCCAGAAAAGGAAATGACATGTTTCAAGAGCTTTACATAGAAATCAGTTCTTCTTGTAGGAGGTCAAAGAAGCTTGATAAGTCTGAATCCCCCAAAACAGCCTTACTCCATCATTCCTATATTGGTGAACTGCATCTTTGCCTGTGAGAATGTGTGTGTGTGTGTGTGTGTGTGTGTGTGTGTGTGTGTGCGCGCGTGCGCGTGCGTGCATGTGTATTTGTGTATGTGTGTGTGGACATGAAGCTTTCTTGAATTTTCTAAAGATATGTGTTCTTCAAGAATGAGGATCATGATCTTCTATTATATTATCAGTTCTATTTGTCTGTAGCTTAATGACAGTCAATTTGATGCTTCTTCTGGTCATATGTACCTTCCTGAAAATCAAACTGCCACATTTACATTTCAACAGAAGTGTGAAAATTGTGCCATTTAGTGTGTACTGTATTTTCTGATGGGATCAAGTTACTGAATTATTTGTGATGCTGAACATTTAGCCATAGCGTTCCACTAATAACGACTCACTATTCAAGATGCATGCTTGGAGCTTATTTTAAAAGCAGAAGCACATTTGCTGCTCCAGAACAGTCTGACCTAGCAAAGCCAAGGAATGATATAGAGATGCTGTCTTTAGTGCCTTTCTCCATTTTGACCTAGAATGGAGTATTGAGAATATCTTAAGAGAAATGAGAATGGATTTCAGAAATTTCATAGTCATCAGAAATTGATAGCTATTTTGAATATTTGTCTTTAAATTTGCCAGTACTTTTATTTTTCTTGAATTTAGAAATCTAAGAGTTATTTCAGTAATTTGGTGTTCTTACTCCAGAATAAGGAGTAAGCACTGAACTGGTCAAGTCAACCAGAAGTCTCGAGTTGTATTCCTGTGTTCCCTGTACTACATTATATTGACTGAAAAATTCAGAAAATTCTAAATTTTGTAACAGTCATTAGAAACTTCAAATGCTTTTACCTAGTACTTAAATATAGCTGCTACCATATTTAGACATGTTTTTTTGCTATTTATTGGTATGACATTTTATTTTATTTTATTTTATTTTATTTTATTTTATTTTATTTATTTTATTTTATTTTAAATTTTATTTATTTTATTTTATTTTAAATTTTATTTATTTTATTTTATTTTAGAGATGGGATCCTGTCTTGTCACCCAGGCTAGTGGCATGATCAGGGTTCATTACGGCCTCAACCTCCCAGGCGCAAATGATCTTTTCACCTCAGCCTCCTGAGTAGCTGAAACTGCAGGTACGAACCACCACACACGGTTAATTTGTTGTTTTGTGTTTTTAGTAGAGATGAGGTCTCACTATGTTGCCGAGGCTAGTTTCAAACTCTTGAGCTCAAGCAGTTCTCCAGCCTTGGCCTCCCAAAGTACTGTGATTACAGGCACGAGCTACCACTCCTGATCCAAATATCTTATTAAAGCTAAATTAAATGCACCATGAAAACTTTAATTTAAATATTACTTTTATACTGTATTTAAATTCAAAAAGTGCTAAACTCTACAGTACTACTTCTGTATCCACCAGAATGTTTAATATTTTGATTTTAATCACTAAATCAAAGTTACTTTTAAGATAAATATTCTTTTCGGGGAAAAAAATCACTAATGACTTTTTAAAAAGTTAAAAACACCATTTGCGTTAGTTGGTTACATTCTAGGGAAATTTGTTTTATCGTGTAGGAACACTTTGAAAAGTTTCTTCAGAAAAATGTTACTGTTTATGTGATTGCATCAGGGCCTATTACGGTGAAAACAAAACAGATGTAAGAACTGACCAGTTTAAACTATGGAATCCTAATAATTTGCATCACCAATAGTTTTCATTGAAAGACCCTGCATAACTTAAAGAGCATTAAATTTATGCAAGTAAATTTATGCAGAAATATATAGAAACAATTAGAACAAATAGTATTTCAATATAGTACAGCCATAAGTGGTTTTTCTTCTAAATGTACATAATACATAAAATTTTAAGTTTTTTGTAAACTATGTCCCTGAGCTTTCATGTTTTTGATCCACAATAAATTATGTTGAATGAATAAATTTTGGAAAGTTAAGTAATTAAAAAGAGATCATGGGTTTTTATATGAAGGGAACAAAACATTATATTTTGTCTAAATATAATGATTTTATTGGCAGAAATTCATATAGAATTTAACGTGTGGATTATGGTGTGTGTATTCAGGAAGATTATGTTACATGCTTTTTTCCCAAATTTAATTGACCATGAAACACTTTATATGCAGACCATTTTATAATGATAATAGGAATCTCACTTTGAGAAATATTGGCAACATCTTAAGTGAAAATAAAAGTAATTCTTAAAATTAGTATAAGATAAATAAGTATCAATTTTCTTTCTGATTCAAGTTCATCACCTATTCTGCTATTCTTAATGTACAATATTTTAAAAGAGTAAATTTGTTTGACGTACGTTTGGGGTGACCTCCATCCAAATCCTCTATCTAGAATTAGTACCCAATTCAAATACCAACTAAAAGCATTCTTTTTCTCTCAAATGATATATGCTCAGTTCATTTTTATTAACTGGAGTTTCAAAACCAGGATTTAATTTGTTACATAATAAACAGAGCTAGAAAAAATAGTACAGAAAAGAAAAGCCTCTATTAATTTTCTCTTCTGTACCCTACAGCAGAGAAGATGACTTTCTTTTTTTTTTTGAGATGGAGTCTTGCTTTGTCACTCAGGCTGAGTGCAGTGGCTCGATCTCGGCTCACTGCAACCTTCACCTCTCGGATTCAAGCGATTCTCCTGCCTCAGCCTCCCAAGTACCTGGGACTGCAGGTGTGCGCCACCATGCCCAGCTAATTTTTTTGTATTTTAGTAGAGATGGGGTTTCACCATGTTGGCCAGGATGTTCTCAATCTCTTGAACTCTTGATCTGCCTGACTCAGTCTCCTAAAGTGCTGAAAAATTAAAACTATTTTAACCTCCATTAAAGAATACAGCACTAACTCTACCTGGTCCTCATTTGACCTTGCTTAGCCTATTAAGTCAAGGATATCTTTCAGAAAGGAAGTTATACCAAATAGATCTACTATGTGATCAAATGGTGAAAAATGTATACTTTTACTCCTCAAAACCTAGTCTTAAGCAAAATCCTCCATCATGTCCTCTTTCCCAGGGACCCCACTTCAACATTACTACTCAGAACCAGTTCTTTCCAACCAATTTTTGTACTTAAGGTTATCATTTTGTCTCTGACTTTAAAAAAAATTATTTATTATACTTTAAGTTCTGGGGTACATGGGCAGATTGTGCAGGTTTGTTACATAGGTATACACATGCCATGGTGGTTTGCTGCATCCATCGCCCCGTCAACTACATTAGATATTTCTCCTAATGCTATCCCTCCCCAATCCCCCCACCCCCTGCTATCCCTCCCGAATCCCCCCATCCCCTGCTATTCCTCCCCTAGACCCCACCCCCAAGGCTCAGCTGTGTGATGTTCCCCTCCCAGTGTCTGTGTGTTCTCATTGTTCAGTACCCACTTATGAGTGAGAACATGCAGTGTTTGGTTTTCTGTTCTTGTGTCAGTTTGCTGAGAATGATGGTTTCCAGTGTCATCCATGTCCCTGCAAAGGACATAAATTCATCCTTTTTTATGGCTGCATGGTAGTCCATGGTGTATTTGTGTCACATTTTCTTTATCCAGTCTATCATTGATGGATATTTGGGTTGGTTACAAGTCTTTCCTATTGTGAACAGTGCTGTAATAAACATGCATGTGCATGTGTCTTTATAATAGAATGATTTATAATCCTTTGGGTATATATCCAGTAATGGGATTGCTGGGTCAAATGGTATTTCTAGTTCTAGGTCCTTGAGGAATTGCCACACTGTCTTCCACAATGTTTGAACTAATTTACACTCCCACTAACAGTGTAACAGTGTTCCTATTTCTCCACATCCTCTCCAGCATCTGCTGTCTCCAGATTTTTTAATGATCGTCATTCTAACTGGTGTGAGGTAGTATCTCAATGTGGTTTTGATTTGTGTTTCTCTAATGATCAGTGATGATGAGCTTGTTTTCATGTGTTTGTTGGCTGCATAAATGTCTTCTTTTGAAAAGTGCCTGTTTATATCCTTTGCCCACTTTTTGATGAGGTTGTTTATTTCTTGTAAATTTGTTTAAGTTCTCTGTAGATTCTGTATATTAGCCCTTTGTCAGATGGATAGATTGCAAAAATTTTTTCTGATTCTGTTGGTTGCTGGTTCACTCTATTGTTTCTTTTGCTGTGCAGAAACTCTTAAGTTTAATTAGATCTCATTTGTCTATTTTGGCTTTTGTTGCCATTGCTTTTGGTATTTTAGTCATGAAGCCCTTGCCCATGCCTATGTCCTGAATGATATTGCCTAGGTTTTTTTCTAGAGTTGTTATGGTGTTTGGCCACATGTTTAATTCTTTAATCCATCTAGAGTTAATTTTTGTATAAGGTGTAAGGAAGGGATCCAGTTTCAGCTTTCTGCATGTGGCTAGCCAGTTTTTCCAACACCATTTATTAAATAGGGAATCTTTTCCTCATTGCTTGTTTTTGTCAGGTTTGTCAGATCAGATGGTTGTAGTTGTGTGGCATTACTTCCGAGGCCTCTGTTCTGTTCCATTGGTCTATATCTTCATTTCGGTACCAGTACTATGCTGTTTTTATTATAGTTGCCTTGTAATATAGTTTGAGGTCAGGTAGCATGATGCCCCTAGCTTTGGGTTTTTTTTTTTTTTTTTTTTTTTTGCTTGGGATTGTCTTGGCTATGTGGGCTCTTTTTTGGTTCCATATGAAGTTTAAGATACTTTTTTTCCCCCAATTTTGTGTAGAAAGTCACTGGTAACTTGATGGGGATAGCACTCTGACTTGTTACTAGTTCTTCTGCTTCCTGGCGGTAAACTGAAATGTTGGAGCACCAAGTCTGCTATAATTTTAGAGTTCCAGAAATCAGAATGTGCTTAAAATTACAGCTCTCTACACTGAGGCAAATTATAAATAGACATTTGTATATTAGGAATCTAGATTTTTTATCGTACTAAATGACCTTACTGATTCCCTTAAATCCATAAAACATATCATTGTCAGTATTAAATGACCTTGGAAAGAATTGTACATTAAAATTTGGCATTTGGAATCATGAAAATTTTGGGTTGATTTTAATATACTATATATTTTTCACGTTTAAATATGCAGATAATTGCTCAACAATGTTCCCTTTCTGTACTACTGATGTTGCCATATTTATATAAATATTTCAGTTCTTTGTTTCTTATTCTGTGCTCTTAAGCCATCTGTAGAAAAATCTGATATTGTTCTGTATATATACTGCGTGCAGCTTTATTTCGAACATATTTCATTTATTTATTTCAGCTAACAGATATTGCTTCATTTATTTACTTTAGGCTGAGCACTGAGATAATAAAGTATGCCTTCATTATTCTTGCCTACAATTTTGTTTACCATTCATTCAGTGGTTACCCCCACCCAACCCCAACACCCACACACAAGAGATAAAGGGCACATGCTTTTCCTTAGGCTGTTGTTAGTCTTCCTCAATAGTAGTCCATATGTTTGGATAAAGATGCACATGTTCAGGTCACAGTTGTCCTAAATCTCTTAATATCCTCAAAACAACTCAATATTTCTTTTAAGTATTCATTCTACCTTTTCAATTTATAACTGCTATGATTTGAATTTTTTTCCCTGCAAAACTCACATTAAAATTTAGTTGCCATTGTGACACTTTTAAAAGGTGGGATCTTTAAGAGGACTCTAACCTCTTGCGTGGAATTGGTGACATTTGGCAAGAACAAGTTTGGCTCTCTCTTGCCCTCTTGACTTTGTGCCTGCCACCATGGGAAGATAAGGCAAGAAGTCCTTGAAAGGATGCTGGCTCTTTGATGTTGAACATCTTAGCCTCTAAAACTGTGAACCAATACATTTCTGTTCATTATAAGGTACTCTGTCTCAGATACTCATTTTAGTGGCACAAATAGACTAAGATAATAACAAAACAGCTATTTTTATGATCACCCCTGTACATGCCCATAGGAGGACATACAATTTAATTGCCATCGGTCAAATATACTGCTTGAGATTGATATTTAGAAATTGGCCAAGTGAGGAGATGGCAGTGTGCATGACACCAGTTGTACTGGGTGCAGGTAGAGGCAGAGAAGGTGCAGTTCTGGGATGGATGGGAGGCAGCAGCTCTTGAATGAAGCAGAGGGAACTTAGTTTTGGTATTGTCAGCATTGTCAGTACTCTTGCTAGAGTGGTGTTGTAGTGTACCTCTTGAAACATTCTGGGATGCTCTCCCTAGAGCTTTATCAAAATGTTATAATCTTCTCGTTAATGTTAAATAAAGCCCTAACTGTTTAATCTAGCAAGAGTAGATTATTTGACCCACAGCTAAGAAGTCTAATAGATCTCAAGTGACTCAACTAGAGAGATCACTGGACCTGTGCTAAAAACCATTCAGTGTCTCTCATGGCCTTGGCTGCAGTAAGTGTTCATTATAACCATTTTTCCACATTAAAGATAAATTATAAGAATTTTGTTTAAATAGCTGAGATGCAAGATTTTTGTTGCCTCTAGGTGAGCCCAAGCAAATCGGAGTGAAACCTGGGGAAATGTAAACTTGAGGACCATGCTTGCTTTAGAATGAAATGGTTGGGGCAGTCAGATAAAAATAATAATTTAAAAATTATTCTGCACACTTGATTCAGTTTTGTCTCAAATCAGACATACTCCTGAAATTTTCACTTATGAAAGTCAATACGCTTCCCTTTTTGTTTAAATCATTTTGCTCTGGTGCACTGCCATTTTCAAGAACATTTCTCAATATTACATATGTGAACCAATGCTCTAGAGGCGAATATAAAGAGTTCTTGCTTTTGAACAACAGGGAGGGCAGATTTTAAAGCAAAGAACAGTATAATGCCTGCTATAATAAAGGTATTTCCAAAAGTCCATGGGGGGATGATAAGCTTTTGGAGGGAACCTACAAACACTGGAAAGATTATTGAGAAGAAAAATTAATTGCTCTGAAATGAACTATCAAAAATTAACAGAGTAAGTATTGTAAGTTGACAAGATCAGAAAAGAAATGATCTGGAAAGACTCAAAGCAGATTACAAAATTTGTAGAGATAGAAACTATGTAACAAAATATAGTAGTTGAATAATGTAAACCAAATTCTCCTAAGAGGCTCCCACTTCCTCTACTTACTGCTTTGGAGTAATAATGCATGTTAAAATGCCCATTCGTAATTTCTCTGAAGCTCAGTTGGCTCTCTCATTGATCATTCACAGTTCGTAACTAGACATAAAAACTAGAATCATAATGCACAGGAGTAAATGCTTAGTCATTTCGTGAACAAGCAAATCAAAACAAATCTTGTACATTTTCCCTTGAAATCTCGACAATTATAGTGTCTTTATTAAGGTAAAACAAAATGTCAAACAAACTTTCAAGACCGACATTTCTTCTTAAAAGGTGCAATAATATAATTAATCACCTTAATCATCACAAACAATTGTACTGTAGTGTTACAACTAGCTTAAACATCTTAACTTTCCAGATGGGGTTTTTCCTTTATCAAAAGATTGAAGTGTCCTCTTGAAGAACGCTGAGTGGAATAGAAAATCCATTAAGAAGTATGTGGCTTTCCACCCTGTCTTGGTAATAAGCAATGTTCGAGTCATTCTTTTAAAAAAAACCTCTCAGAATGAATAGAGAATTAATATTTTTAACAGTGATAATGATACTTGCTGTTAGAATACATTCCTCCCAGCATTCAAAGGTAATGAAAGAGGACCACAGCAGGCAGACTGATATATATCTGTGCCCTTAAAAAAGGATGTGTATTTTTTAATGAAAGAATGAAGTATGTAGTGGGAAACTATTCAGTTCTATATTATGAGATAAAATTTAATATAAGAATTTAGGTGAAAATGCTGAAATGTGAATAAGTTATAGTTTTGATAAAATTGAAGAAACAGAGAATAAAAGGCAGAAAGCTAGAGGGAGAATAAATAGATGAATAAAATAATTTATTGCCTAAGAACTTTACTCCAGACCTAAGTCAATAGAAATACTGTGATGTTGAACATGGATAAACAGGACACTAGCATTAGGGATGAAGGGATGATTTAGAGAGGTAATATTTAACAGTATTTTTCATTAGGATGTGAATTTTACTGAGGAAATGTAAGTTCAGAGAGGAGCAGTTTACTTTTCAAAAAGCTGCAAATCAACCAATAACTTAGCAAAAGAATTTAAGAAAAGATTTTAAAAACTTGGATTTACAAGCCCTCTTTCTTCCAGGAGACTTAAAATGCTTTAAATATTGCTGCCCTTCTCTTTACAGAGAATAGATAATAAACTGCTTACTTTTACAGGCAAATTCGTTCTTCCCAAGTGTTTCAGGTAACTCATTAGTGTCTCATACTATGAGCAACCCTGAGATCCTTCACAGATCTTCCTACTGATGAGTAATTTATATATATTCAATGAGGTAAATTAAGTTGTACCAATAAACACCAGATTTAGAGAGTGTATCTGTGAGAGTGTATCTGTATAATAAAATAGATAATTAGTGCTTACTTACTGCATTCTAAACAGCTTATATGTTGACCATTGAATCTTCATTATAATAATATGAGATAGCTACTATTGTCACTATTAGTTTACAGAAGAGGAAGATTATGCACAGATAGGTTAAGCAGTTTTTTTTTTTTTTTTTGAATCGTAATACATGACAAACCAGGATCTGAATCAAATTTCTGGATTTCATGTCCTTAAACATGATGCCATACCCACTCATACATTCTAGGTCTGGTCAAATATGGCATTCAAAAACAAAGACAGAATACTATGGGTTCTTCTTGGTCATACTCCTTTTTAAATGGAAAAGAAAACGCTATTAGAACATTCCTAACAGAGTCCTACAAAAGAGGATGGCTTGTTTACCCCTAACCCAGTCACCAGCAAATGTTAAGGGAACTGTTACAAATGACTTATATCAACACTAATTTAGCTGTGGATCATTTACCGGGGTTTGACACAATGTCACAGTATTGAAAAACCCCTTTGCACTTTCTCAGATTCCCTCATTCACCTTCTTCTTTATTCCTCTTGGTCAGTGCTCTATTCCCTTTTTGTCAAACTTCCACGTCCAGGTTATGAGGAAATATGGGACCTCGCTTCTAGAGCAACTGCTGGGAAGCCTCTGGAGAAATCCACAGATTTAACTCTCTCTGAGTCAAACTTTAACCAGTAAGCAATGAGAAAAGGAAGTTAGGAGAGAATCAAATAGACAAATCCTCCTTCTCCCTAAAGGTGAACTGCTCTGAGGTTATTTCTTCTTGTCAATTTACCAAAGAAATCCTCAACTGGATTTAATACCTGTTGTGTTCCTCCACATCTTCTTTTGAAGCAGTAATCATTGCTTGTGAAATGTTAAATAGCTTTTGACTTTTTGATCTTTCATTGATTCACTTCCTTTTTGTCCTCAGACTTACTTCCCTGACTAGCATGTCTCTGGTAATTATTATTTAATTTTTGTCTCACGCTCTGCTTTTAGAATAATGGGGCTGATATGGCATCCAACTATATCAAAAGAATTGAGATTCCCTCATCAATAAAAGAAAGGGGTATTTGTTTAATAGGTAAACAAATGTCCACTGCATTGCCCAAAGTTTAGTGGTGGACCCTAGATCAAAACTTTGGTTTATCAAATTCCAAAGTCGTGTTCCTCAGTTCTGAGCTAAATTGTATTAACAGAAGTATACACGTAATCATTGAAGTTTTCGCAACACAAATTCCAAGTAAAACAATAAGCCAGGTATGAGGTTTCCTCTGACTCCTTTCTATGTTGGGGAAAAAATATTCTAAAAAAACTTTTCTCTGTGCATGCCTACCTGCCAATTCTGGCAATTATTCCTCATCTGAGAGTTTGATGGACATATGTCTTTCTCTCTTTAGTAGCTGTAATTAATGTTCTGTGCTGCTCAACAATCTCCTGGGATGAAAATCATCTCGGTTTTAGTTATTTATTGCTTCAGTCACCAGGTGTTCCCTCATGAAGAGTGGGGGACTGAGTTATATAAAAAGCATGCACCTTAATTTATAGTCTGAAACAGTATTATCAATCAACCTACTCATTTGCAATACAAAAATATTAATAGTATCAGAATTTTACCTCTAACTTTTGATTTTAGATTCGTCAATGTATGTCATCACTTATTTCTTCCAACTACCAGTTAATATTCTCAGACCTCGATGACATAATAAATTGTATTATTACCATGCCTGTGACTGACAAGTGGTTGAGCAAGGCAGTCAAGCGAGGATGGGTGGGATTCTCAGTTTCAGAGGTCAGTGAAATTAGTATGACTCAGATTGTCATTTTATTGAAAGCAGTGGCTTTCTGTTCCTTAAAAACAAAGAGAATATATGAGACAATTTGTAGTATGTGAGACCCAGATCTGTGTGGAACAGGAGCAATGAATGGGGATCCATAAAGGTCAGGAAGGAGTGACAGGCTGGCCTGACAGCAACTGATTGACATTTGTACCTGGAGTGTGTTTCAGGGCTGACCCATATTACCTAATAGCAGGGACTACCACAGATCTTTCCTTCCCATACAGCCAGAACTTCTTTGAGTATCATGGACAATACACTCTTTTACAAGACTGAAGGACCATTGAGCAGGGAGTTTCCATTTGGAGAAGTTCACTTAATCTCAGCTAAGTCTCCAGGCATGAGTCGATTTCACTTCTGCAGCGCAGTCCTTTGGTGGTACTTAGGAACAGTATAGAAATATCTCATCAAACAGTAGTGCAGGTGGTTAACGTCAGCACAAGTAATGTGTGCTGGGCGTTAGAATAGTGATAGTGACTCTGCCACCATCAGCTTGCCCCCATGTAGATGCCTAGACCTGTGTTACATAGTAGCTGGTTCTGGGCCCTGCCTTAGTATTGAGTTTGATACAGGAATGCTGCATATAGTTGGACCAATTTTGCTGTGCACAATTTTTCACATGAATTTCCTCAGATCTTCTCCATTACAATCTCCTGTGCCAGTTTCCTTGTCTCAGCCCCTTCCTACCTTTTACATGTTCACACCCCATTCAGTTTTCCTCCTTTCCTCGTGATCACATAAAATTTGTCCAAAGAGAATGGGTCTGTGTAAATTTTCCTCTAGTTTCTTTGTAATATTTTGTTAAACATTTAAATTCTGCCCTTTTATAAATAACCTTATTCTCTAAAGCACATCTTATTTTTACCAAACAGAACATTTTTTCATCTTGATAGAAAATTCAAGAGTCTATTTTCAAAGTCAAAAGTAAAATATTATCTTTTTTCATTAAACCTGCTTTCATAAGTCTATCTTCATAAGTGATTGTGAAAAAAACAAATGTTAGTATTTCAAAATGCTTTATGTGAAGTATGTAAGTGTGGAGACTTCCCAATGTATTTTTCTGTGGAGAAAAAATTTGCAAGTATTGGTTGAATCAGTGACTGATTAGAACATTAAGCCTAATTTCTGAATGCATGTGATTCCTCCTTACCTACTCCCCTCCTTTATCCCCCATGTAATGTAGTAGTAATATTCCTCTACCTCCCCCATCATACACCCTTATTGAATACTGGCCATCCTCTACAAGACCTCTGAGGCTGATGTAAATTACCACTGCTGTTCCCATTTAATGTTTCTCTGGCTGGAACCTATACGTCTATTCAATTTATTATACTCTTGATCATTTCGTATGACTGAACAGGAGGAGAAGAGGACTCTTGCCCAACTTCCTTGTATAATACACCAAGTGCCTAGAATGAAGCCTGTCCAAATAAAGACTTGGTATTTGTTAAATGAATAACTTGATCTTGCAGGGTAGCGATTTCTCCCAGTTACCTTTCCTAGGCATTCATGTGACCTGCCTGATTGCTACCACAGGTCAATATTGGAACTACTCCAAATGGTATTCAGTCATAGACACACACACATACACACATACAAGTACAATTGTATATATAATTGCATATGTAATATAAACGTGTACTTTTCTGTGTGTGTATAATAAGTCTGTCAAGCATTACCTTGGAAAGTGGCAGGATATGAATGAAACACTGTGGGTTTTGGAATCAGATGCTAGGGCATATTCCAACTTCATACTTTACTAGATCTCAGTACTTGAGGAAAATGTATTTGCTAAATTTTCATTTTATATCTTATAAATATGATATAACGTCCACTTAAACTATCACTTTAATAGGACAAATGTTATGACACACTTAGTATCATTCTTGACCTATTAATAACCGTTAGTCCTTTTCATTCTACATCATATACATATGCACTGTCACATGCATATTCACACATTGGATAATAAGGTACTTGGAGAAAGAGATCATCATATTCTTCACTCTATCTGTCATAGTGCCATAGACAATAGTTGGAATGTGTTTCAAATTCTACAGTGTGAATATTTAATCAGGTGGAAGTCAGGATTAAAATATTTGAGATGTAAATTTAAAATTAATGCTTGAGGATTATTTTATATCATTCATTATAAAATGATTTTTTCTAAATATATAGATTTTATAGTCAAAATTTTATTCTAAGAGAAAAAACTAGATTAACATGTGGCTCTAGAGATGGTAATGAGGTTGCATTTTGTTTAATGTTGAGTACTAGCCAAAGCACACAACTTTATCTGCATTTTCTATTTAAATATGTTTAAGCAGTTAAAGCTAAATCACCTGTTCAGAAATTTGTGACAAGATTTTGCTATTGCTGTAGTTATTATTATTAACATCTACAATACCTGATTACCCAGGGAGCCAACTAGAAAAGTGTTGTTTCTTTTTCTCAAGACTTAGAAATTCATATGTGGCAAGTACTGAGTGTCTGTTAGAGTGATGAATTGAAAGAAATTTTATAACATTGTTATAAATATTATTTTTCTGTATCTCGTCAAGCCTTTAGATCTATGAGTCATTGCAGTTTTGGGAAATACTATAGATAGAAGTTTCTGTTCAGCAAACACTATAAAGATATAGTCAGTCAAATCTAGAATGTGGAAATCCTACAGGGAAGTTCCTGCAAAAAATAAATGTCTTTAACAGAGGATGCTACTAGATTTCTATGCATTCCCTATCAAAATTCCAATGGCATTTTTACAGAAATAGAAAATGCAATTCTAAAATTATATGGAACTATGCAAGATCCGAAATAGCCAAAGCAATCTTAGCAAGAACAAGGCTGGAAGCATCACATTCCCTGATTTTAAATTATGGTACAAAGTTGTAGTATTCAAAACAGTATGGTAGTAGTATAAAAACAAATACATACACCAGTGGAACAGAATAGAAACCCCAGATGCACAGTGAACACATTCTTGACAATGCACCAAGAATACACAATTGGAAAACGGTATTCGGAAAACTGAATAGCTCCAGGCAAAAGAAGTAAATTAGACCCTTATATGTCATACACAAAAATCAGCTCAAAATGGATTAAATAATTATTTGTAAAATGTTAAACAATAAAACTTCCAAAAGGCAATGTACGAAGTAATCTCCTTGACATTGGCATTGGTAATAATTTTTTGGATATGAAACAAAAAGCATAGGCAACAAAACCAGGAATAAACAAATGGGACTACATTAAACTAAAAAACAAAACAAAACAAAACAAAAACAACAAAACCTTCTCCATAGAAAGAAATCGATCATTAAAAGGGTAACTTAAAACCATATATCTGATAAGGGGTTAATGTCTAAAATGTATAAGAAACTCCTACAACTCAGTAGCTAAATATGCAAATAAAATAACCCAATTAAAATTTGGGCAAGAACTAACAAACATTTCTCCAAAAAAAGACATATAAGTTTATATGTGTATATATATATATATATATATATGTATATATATATATGTATATATGTATATATATGCACACATATATATGTGTGCATATATATACATATATACATATATATACATACGTATATATACATAGATACATGTATCTATGTATATATATACATACGTATATATACATACATATATGTATATATATGTATATATATACATACATACATATATACACATATAGGTATATGTATACATATATACATACAATATGTATATATATACATATAAATATACACACATTTATGTGTGTGTATATGTATTTATATATATACACATATATGTTTATATATGTATTTATATATATACACATATATGTGTATATATGTATTAATATATACACATATATATGTGTGTATATGAAACATTGCTCAAAATTTGAAGCGTTTGAGATACTCAAAATTACAATGAGATATCACCTCACATTTGATTGGATGGCTATTCTTAGAAAAAGAATAGCAAGTATTAGTGAGGCTGTGGGAAAAAGGAAATCCTTGAGCACTGTTGGTAGGAGTGTAAAGTGGTGCAGAAGCTATGGAAAACAGTATGGAAGATCATAAAAAAACTAAAAGTAGAATGACCACATGATTCAGAAATCCCACTTCCAGATATATACTCAAAGGAATCAAAATCAGAATTTTAAAGAGATATCTGCACTCCTGTTGTCATTGCAGTACTGTTCTCTACAGCCAAGATATTGAAGCAATCTAAGTGTCCACCAAATAATTAATGAATAAATAGTTGCAGTATATGCATAGAGTGGAATATTATTCAGCCTTAAAAAATAGAGGGAAATCCTGGCTGGGCACGGTGGCTGACACCTGTAATCTCAGCACTTTGGGAGGCCAAAGTGGGTGGATCACCTGAGATCAGGAGTTTGAGATCAGCCCACTCAACATGATGAAACCCAGTATGTACTAAAAATACAAAAATTAGCTGGGTGTGGTAGCGGGCACCTGTAATGCCAGCTATTCAGGAGGCTGAGGTGGGAGAATCGCTTGAAACCGGAAGTTGGAGGTTGCAGTGAGCTGAGATCGTCCCACTGTGCTCCAGCCTGGGAGACAGAGCAAGACTTCATCTCAAACACACAGACACAGACACACACACACACACACACACACACGAAATCCAACCATTTGTGACCACATGGATGTATCCAGAGGGGATTATGTTATGTGAAATAAGCCAGACACAGGAAGACAAATATTATATTATCTCATTTATATGTAGAATCTAAAATAGTCAAACTCATGGAAGTAGACAGTAGAATGGTGGTTGCTAGGGGATGAGGGAGGAATAAATGGGGGAGGGATGGTTAAAGTGTACAAGTTTCAGCTGTGCCAGATTAATTCTGGACAACTAGTATACTGTACACTGCATATTGCTAGCAATAGTGTATTGTATACTTAACCATTGCTAAGAGTGTAGATCTTAAGTATTTTTTTTTTTTTTTTTTTTTTTTTTTTTTTTTGTGAGACAGAGTTTCACTCTTGTTACCGAGGCTGGAGTGCAATGGCACGATCTCAGCTCACCGCAACCTCCGCCTCCTGGGTTCAGGCAATTCTCCTGTCTCAACCTCCTGAGTAGCTGGGATTACAGGCACGCGCCACCATGCCCAGCTAATTTTTTTGTATCTTTAGTAGAGACGGGGTTTCACCATGTTGACCAGGATGGTCTCGATATCTTGACCTCATGATCCACCTGCGTCGGCCTCCCAAAGTGCTGGGATTACAGGCTTGAGCCACCGCGCCCGGCCCTTAAGTATTCTTAATACACATACATTCGTGTATATGTATAGAATAATAACATAATAATAATAAGTAGGGTTGGAGGAAACATTGGGAGATGATGGATATGTTAATGGCCTTGATAGTTCTGATGGATTCACAGAGGTATACCTATCCCTAAATTTGGTGGGTGTATGAAAATTAAATACGTAACAGCTTTTTGTCACTGAAATGATTTCAAAAGATAAAAATACCAATAACAAGAAAGGTTTCATGTACTGCAATGGAGCAATTTTAGGTATTTTTTATATTGTTAAAGCAATCTGAATCCCACCAAATATGGACACTGTTAGAGATTAAAAGTGACTTTGAGAAAATAACAAATGCCACAAATTGACTTTTTTTTTTTAAAGAACTCAAAATAATATTTCAATACATAATTAGATGTAATATCAGATTATATTAAAACGTGTTCAATTTTGCAAGGTGTGAAAATGATTCCATGGCTTCCATTTCAAAAAATTATATCTACTGGAAACACACACTAAAATGTTATAGGTGGAATTATACAATATATAGGATATGCTATTAAATACTCCAGAAAAAAATGATGTACCTATGTAGAATACATAGGTAGGTAGGTAGATAGAAAGAAAGAAAGAAAGAAATGTGTTGAATTAAGATCATTATGTGGCTGGGTACTTCCAAATTTTATATAAAGATTTTTTTTTTTCCTAATAGCAAGTGATCCCAAGATGGCATTCTTGTAGAAAGGAAGGCTTTGTGCTACTTGTGACTGATAGTATTTATAACTGCTGTTTCTAACTTAGGGCCATATGTAAAAGCCATTTAGCACAGAGAATTTTCTTAGGAAGATAAATAGAATATAACTTACAGCTCTGAATACTAAAACAGTGCAACTCAGTCAGTACAATGGATATAAAATGCTTACAAAATTGGTGCTGTGAGAACTCTCTCCTTAAAAAACTTGAGTTTATACTTTACCTTTTAAAGTAATTTCAATCTAGGGTATAATAAAATATAGAGAGTCTCCTGCTATTACATATTTGAAAATATCTGTGATGTCTGTTGTTTTATTTTAACATTTATTTAATATGTATTTTTATAATTAAAATTATTTTAATAGAAAATATTAATATCTATGTGATAGATATTCCCTCAGTACAAAATTCATTTAGCCTGCCTTGTTAAAAGTTTCCAATTGCATATTTTAATAGATTTGCAGAAAAAATTAAAGTTCAGAAAGTTTATAGTCTAGTTAAAGCATTTGAATGGTTTTCAGTACCGCCTTACCTGATACATTCAGCTTTAACATGGGCTTTCATCATTACTCAATGAGTAACAGTTCTAGAGAATGTCATTCTCTAGAATTTTGAGAGTAGATGCTCTCTCAAAAGTGGTCTCTTAAATCAATGACCACTTAAATAAAAGGGTAATGTACCTTTTCCATGGTTCCTGACTCCCCAACCTTATTTTCTTAAAACTGAATGAGATTTCTGCTTTAGCCCATGAAGCATTAACTGCTATAGAAATCGAACTCCTGCTGTAAACTAGGAAAGCAGAGAAAATAGTTGAACAGCCCTCTTTCAGACATTGGATAATAGGCTCCACAATGACTGTGGTCTCTGAGGAAAGGAAAATCACCCAAGGTAAGTCCCTAATGGCTCTAGTGCACTGGCTGGCAGTAGGTTCCAAGACATAGCACATGGAGGAAGAAATTAAGAGAAGTCTAAAAGTCCTGCTGAGTTATGGAGTCAAGATTGTAGATCTAGTTTGAGTAAGAGGAAGCAGTAAAGAGAATTTTAGAGATCTGTAGAGGTATCCTTCACATTTCTTGCTAAGCATGCACCTGAACATCCATGTTGAGAACTCCACAGGGCTAAGAAAAGAATCATCCAAAACCAGCAGGTCAAACAAGCCCCAAAGCTCACACATGGCTTAGAGAGCCTATGTCTTCATCAGCCAGGAAGAAGAGATACCTTAATACATGGGCTGTCAGATATAATACTCAAAGAAATTTTTGTTTACTGGGTGAATTTATGTGGAACTGGTATTAGACTTTAAGTATGTGACTAAATTAATCAGTGAAACCATCTGTGATCTGTACAAGGAATTTTTTCGGAGAAATTTTTGTTGTTTATTATAATTTCAATTACCTTAATAGATACAGTGTTAGGAGAGAGCTTGATGATCTTTATTTTTTAGGGAATTGATTCATTTCATCTGAGTTGAATTTTATGGTGACAAATTCGTTTATAGTATTCCCTTTTATTCACTTAATATCAGTATATTCTGTAGTAATGTTACCTCTGTCTCTTCTAATATTGGTAAGTTGTGTCATTATTTATTTATTTATTTATTTTGCTGATCAGTCTCGCTAGAATTTTGTGAATTTCAGCTGATCTCAAGAAGTCAGCATTTGATTTCATTGATTTTCTGTTCATTGGTTTTCTCTTGATAGATACCTAGTTTATTCCGGATTTTTCTTAATTCAGAAAAACGCTCAACAAGAAAAGTTTTGGTTTTGTATCTTTAAGATTTAGGATGATGTATTAATTTCCTGTTTGGGCTGTAACAGATTATCACAAATATAGTAGTTTAAAAAAAAAAAACAAATTTATTCTCTTACAGTTCTGGAGGCCAGAAGTTTGAGCAAAGTCATATGGGTCTAGAGTTAAGATACCAGAGGAACTTTGGTAGGAAACTCCACTGTTTGCTTATTTCAGCTTCTGGAAGTCCCCACACTCCTTGACTCATGCCTGTATCACTCCAATCTCTTTCTCCATAGTCATATCTCCTTCTCCACTTCTTTGGCCAAATCTCCTTATGTCTACACCTTAAATTCTGATTAAATTGAGGACCCATGCAGATATTCCACGATAATCTCCCATCTAAAGACACTTGAAATTAATTGTGTTTGCAAAGTCCCTTTTGCTAACTAAATTAATGTTCACAGGTTCCAGGGATTAGGCTATGGATTTCTTGGGAGGACATTTTTCAGCATATCATCAGTGACTGTAGCAGTAGTGTCCATTGCACACGGTGAAACTGCTAAGTCAAATACTGGCAAATTGTTCTCCAAAAAGTTGCAAGCACTTATAATATCACAATGATACGTGGGTGTCTGTTTCCCTGCACTCTCGTAAGTAGAATTTAATTTCAAACATTTGAATCTTTGCTCACCGTGATTGTAAGTTTCCTGAGGCCTCCCCAGCCATGCCTCCTATATGGCTTGTGGAACTGTAAGTCATTTAAACTACTTTTAAAAGTAAATTACCCAATCTCAGATAGTTCTTTATAGCAGTGTAAGAATGAATGAATATAGAAACTTGGTATCAGAGAAGTAGGGCATTGCTATAAAAATAACTGAAAATGTGCAAATGACTTTGAAGCTGGGTAACAGGCAGAGAGGGTGGAATAGTTTAGAGGGCTCGGAAGAAGACAGGAAGATGAGGTAAAGTTTGGCACTTCTTAGATACTTCAATGGTTTTGACCAAAATGCGGATAGTGACATGGACAATGAAGCCCAGGCTGAGGTGGTCTCAGAGGGAGATAAGAAACTTATTGGGAACTGGAGTAAAGGTCACACTTACTGTCACGTAGAGAAAAGATTGATGGCATTTTGCCCCTGCTCTAGAGATGTGTTGAATTTTGAAGTTGAAAGAGATGATTTAAGGTATCTGGTAGAAGACATTTATAAGGAGCAAAACATTCAAAATGTAGCCTGGCTGCTTTTGAAAGCCTGTGCTCATTTGCTTAAACAAAGAAATGACCTGAAACTAGAACTTACATTTAAAAGGGAAGCCGAGCATAGGGAAAATGCCAGCAAGGCATTTCAGAGACCTCTGCAGCAGTCCCTCCTATCACAGGCCAGGAGAC
This sequence comes from Saguinus oedipus, assembly GCA_031835075.1. NCBI lineage: Eukaryota > Metazoa > Chordata > Mammalia > Primates > Cebidae > Saguinus > Saguinus oedipus. Next base: position 20,193,221 of record CM063190.1, read on the forward strand.
CCAGGAGGGCAAAATGGTTTCATGGTCCAGGCCCAGGGTTTTGCTGCTCTGTGCAGCCTCAGGACATGGTGCCCTGCATCCTAGACACTCTAGCCTTAGCTGTGACCAAAAGGGGGCAAGGTATAGCTCAGGCCATTGCTTCAGAGAGTGCAAGCCCCAAGCCTTGGTGGCTTCCAAGCAGTGTTGGGCCTTTGGGTATGCAGAAGGCAGGAGATGAGGTTTGGAAGCCTAGATTTCAGAGGATGTTTGATAATGCCTGAATGTCCAGTCAGAAGTTTTCTGGAGGGGCAGAGCCCACATGGGGAACCTCTACTAGGGCAGTGAGGAGGTAAATGTGGCTTTGGAGCCCCCACACAGATTCCTTACTGGGACACTGACTAGTGTGGCTACAAGAAGAGGGCCACCAGCCATTGTCCTTTAGATCCCAGAATTGTAAATCCACTGACAGCTTGCACTGTGCACGTGGAAAAACTACAGACACTCAATGCCAGCTAATGAAAGCAGCTGCAAAGCCAGTATGCTGCAGAGCCATGGGGTGGAGCTACCTACAGCCTTGGGGGTCCACCTCTTGCATCAGCAAGCCCTGGATGTAAAACATGGAGTCAAAGGAGATTATTTTGGAGCTTTAAGTCTTAATGACTGCTCTGATGGGTTTTGGAATTGTCTGGGGCCTGTAGCCCCTTTGTTTTGCCTAATATCCTCCATTTGGAATGGGAGCATTTACCCAATGCCTGTACTCCCATCGTATCTTGGAAGTAATTAATTGTTTTGGGTTTTACAGGTTCAAAGGTGGAAGGAACTTGCCTTGTCTCAGATGAGACTTTGGACTTGGACTTTTGAGTTAATGATGGAATAAATTAAGACTTTGGGGGACTATTGAGAAGGGATGATTGTATTTTGAAATGTGAAGAGAACATGAGATTTGGGAGGAGCTGGGGGCAGAATTGATATGGTTTTGACTATCTGTACCCCTCTAAATCTCATGTTGAATTATGATTTTCAGTGTTGGAGGAGTGGCCTGGTGGGAGGTTATTTGATCATGGGCGTGGATATTCCCCTTCCTTTGATAGTGAGTGAGTTTTCATGAGATCTGATTGTTTAAAAGTATGCGGCACTTTTGTCTTCTCTCTCTCCTGTCACCATGTGAACATGTGCATACTTCTGCACCCATCTGTCACAATTGTAAGTTTCCCAAGGCTTCCCCAGCCATGCCTCCTGCACAGCCTGCGGAACTGTGAATCAATTAAACCTCTTTTCAGTACAAATTACCCAGTCTCAGGTAGTTCTTTATCACAATGTGAGAATGGACTAATACAGTGACTTTTTCAAATATGTCTTTGACTTAATTCTGTCATCTTACTTTATGCTTTTCTTTCATTAACATGCTATTTTCTTACATTTTTTCTTTTTCTCCTGTCACAGGAAAGCATATAATTGGTTTTTATTTATTCTGGCAGTTATGTTGATTATCTTAAATACCATATTTAATACTTTCTTAAACAAGTGTCAGAACAGAAAGTGTACTCTATTGCTGTCCTGAGGATGAAACATGAAAAGTGTTAATATCTTTGAGGTCCCTCTACTACATTTATCTTGCTGTGGTCATCTTACAACAGCTTCACAGGTTTTCTTAGTTTATTATATCTATTCTGTTATATGTACATTATAATTATATATAGTTGTATTATAATTATGGTATTATTTAGATTACTGTCAGAATGCAGTTCCGTCCAGCCTTCCTTTCTCTCATAAATAATGAGGCTTTCATGGATTATCTCTACTTCTCTGAAGTCCATTTTCTCATTTCCTTCATATGGAAAGAGCCTGGATCAGAGAAAGGGCAAACTGGATTCCCATTTAATGGGGAATGATGATAAGATTGGAAATTTTGTCTCTGGTGATTGGCTTGTGTTTTTAGTGTGGGGATCAGGGTCTATGCCTTTTCCTTGGGTTCGACTGCAAATCCGTTTCTTCCTTAACCTGCTGCTTCCTTCCTGTCTGTAGATAATCACTTAAATTTTTAAAATTTAACTTCTTCATGTCCTCTACGTTACTTTTCAATTATATTCTATTTATGGAACTTTAACTTTCTGTATTGGTTTTATTATTATGTTACTTATAGAGGAAATTCTAGCATTGTTAATTTGAATAAAAAATCAAATCCCATAAAATACATGTCTTTTTAGTATTTATGTATCAGTTCTTTGAGAATTAATAAGAAAGCAATGTTACATATGCTTTTCTTTCTAATTTCCCTAGTTTATTCAGAGTTTAAAGGCTATTCCCTGATATTCAAACAACAGGTAAATAAAAATTCAACCTAGAAGACATTGTCATCACTTATAAAACCAATATACTAAATGTATAACAAAGCTGAATATGCAAAATCTGTTTTACTTTCATTAGGGGCTTTTGTAGGGGAGCCAGAGATCCCCTTCAAGCCTCCTTAAGCTTTTATGTGTGCTCTTCAGCTAGATCAAGAAACCAAATTGACACCAGACAGATTAACAAGGGAAAAAATGCAAATCGTTATTACTTTTGCATGTACATAGGAATCTTCACAGGAAAATAAAGTCTAAAGAAGTAGCCAAAGCAAGATGCTATAGTATCTTTTAGTCAAGGAATTATAAATTTGAGAACAAAAGGAAAGACAAGGAGGATCTCTCTAGAAACAGCAAATTTTGAGGGGAATCAGTAAGAGATATATGGCGGGAGAAGCATAAATCTAATGGAAGACAAGGTTTACTTCAGTCAGTGTGTTTATTCAGGTCCATTGCAGTCCTCAATTTCCAGTCCCTGGTGAAAAGGGCGATTTTCTCACCCTGGTGAGGGAAGAGTATCTCTCTCAGAGGAATCTTATTTTTTGCTTTTTTGCTTTTTTTTTTGAGATGGAGACACTCTGTTGCCTAGACTGGAGTGCAGCGGCATGATCTTGGCTCACTATAACTTCTGCTTCCCAAGTTCAAGCCATCCTCCTGCCTCAGCCTCCTGAGTAGCTGGGATTACGGTTGCCTGCCAGCATGTATGGCTAATTTTATAATTTTAGTAGAGATGGGGTTTCACTACATTAGCCAGGCTGGTCTCAAACTCCTGACCTCAGGTGATCTGCCCACCTCAGCCTCCGAAAGTGCTGGGATGACAGGGGTGAGCTACCACGCCCGACCCCAGAGGAAGAGGCCAGTCATATAGCCATTTCCAAAATTACAGTTACTCCAGTGTTTTCAACTTGAGATAATCGATACACCAATCCAGCATATTTTGGGATGGCACATCCTTCACTCATTCAGAACTTAACATTCATGTCTTAGATAGGTATTTGAATAAATGCAGAGTCCTTAAAAAGTAACTAGGTTGGTTGATATCAATTATTTCATTAATTGAGTCTTTGCGTAGTAGAGAAATATAGAAAGTTATTTCCATCCTGCCTATTTTCTGCACTATTTACAAATTTCGAAGCATGTGTAACCTGCCGAATCTTTTCAAGAAGTTTATAAATTGAGTAACAGTCATCTCTCGGTACATGCCCTGGACAGATGCCAAAATCTGCTGTATGCTCAAGTTCCTTACATAATATGGTGTAGCACAATTTGGATTTGCAGTTGGTTGAATCAGCAGATGCAGAATTCATAGCTGTGGAGGACGGACTGTATTTTTCTCTCTTCTTCTCTACCTCCTTCTTTGTCTTTCTGTTCTTCTTGTCATTCTTCTTGACAATACCATTTCATTTGAAGTTGTTACAGCTTTATCGTCTATACCGGTTTATGCTGCATTAAAACTGTAGATGAGCTAAAAATAGAACAATAATAGAATACTGACTGTCAGCAGTAAAAATATGCATGTCATTAGAAAACACGTTTTTTTCAGGTGCAATATAAATATCTCTTTCTGCTGTAACTTCTTTCTCCACACAGTTAATTACCTGCTGGATTATTAAAAATAAGAACTTGATATCATCCAAAACCTTGGTATAGTCACCAAGAGCTGTATGATAGAAATATATGTTGGAAGTGGGTCTAGTTAGGGCAGTGTCAGAATTTCAAAGAAAGTCATAAATAAGAAAATACAGAGGGAAGTGATTCCTAAATGCTCATTCTGAACAATGATGATTTTTCCCAGCTTGAACCCTCATGAAACCATCCTGCCCGATCAGTGTCAGAGAATGACTTGCCTTCTTCTCAGTAGTTTTCTTTTTCCAAATTGATTAACTGAGAAATAGAACGATGTCTCACAGTTTGATTCCTACTTTCTTAAATTTTAGAAGAAAGTAATCATACATTTTCAGTTCTGTTAAGTTGTGGTATGATGTGAGTGTATGTGTGAATGTGTGTGTTTGTGTGTTCTATTTAGACAGAAATAAAGAAAAAGAGTAAAATAAAAGGGATGGAGAAACTATTCAAATTAAAGTTCCTATAGCATTATAAACATCAAGGCTTTGGTGGTTGTATTTTGGAAAACTAAATTAGGCTCCTAATATACAGTCAACTTTTCATTTTTGTTCCTTAGAATATTGTCCAATGTTTCTTACTTTCTGTTTTGCCAGGTTCATAGACTAGATTGCCATTCAGTAAATATTTAATTCTCTCTTTCATTTTGATATGTGGATAGTAGGTAGGTATAGATTAGCTATAGATCAATAGATAGATATAGACATAAATATTTTTCTTATAGTCATATACATACTTACAGATACATACATATACCTTTAATATTTCAGAAAAAAAGACATAGATGAAGATGTAAATGATTTTGATTCTTTGTTACAAAAATATTTTAATTAATAATTACCTTCATTTTTAGAGACAACCTCAGGCTTAATACTGATTTATTTTTATTCCTTTTAAATAAAGAATGTCACAGATACTGTGTCATTGGAAATGGGGTTGAGATAAGTGGGGTTTTTGGTGAGTAGGAGAGGGAATGAACAGCTTGAGGAGGGAGGCACTGTGACGTACGTGAATGTATGTTAAGTGGTTACCATGGGCTAAGCACTGTATATCATACTGTTAAAATTATTTCTCAGAATGCTGACTGGCTTCAGTCATTTTATGACTTCACTCACTGATGCAGTATCATAAACCTTGATCATTTGCCATGATTATCAGAATATTTGGATTGTCCTAAAACAATAGCATGGAAAATTGAGACTCAATCTGGAATGAACAGGAGGATGGATTTGGTAGGCTCCAGAGATCCCTACCTCCTGATATTTACACTCACATTGTGTCACCTCCCACAGTGTACCAGTGACAAATATTGGCAAGAGTAAACATAGAATATCTCAAACTGATGCCAAGTCCTGAGATTGGGGTATAAAAGGCACAGATGACTTCCTTCTTAGTCTCTCTCTTTCTCTCTTTCTGGAAATATTAATACTCTGGTTGCAACTGGCTGCCATGCCATAGCAGCCTTCTGGAGAAACCTACCCTGTGAGAAAGTGTACCTTCCTTCCAGTTAGGTATGCCAGCTTAGAAGCCCATCCCCAGCGGAGCTCAAGTCTCAGTTGACTGTAGTCTTAGCTGAAAGCTTTATTAAAGCTCACAAGACCAGAATTAGCCAGCAAAGACACGTATCAATTCCTGGTCCTCAGAAACTGTATAAACAATGTAGAGGGTTGAATAGTGACCTCCAAAAGATACATTCCTAGAACTGATTAATATGACATTATTTTGGAAAAGTGTATTTTGCATATGTAATTGAGTTAGGAGTCTTAAAATGAGATTACCGTAAATTAGAGTGGGCCTTAAATCCCAGGATAAGTCCTTATAAGTGGGAGAGGAAAGAATAAAAAAGACAAGTATAGGAGAAGGCAGTTGGAAGATGGAGGCAGAGATTAAAGTGATGAGGCTGGAAGTAAAGGAACATCAAGTACTGCCTGAAATGCTAAAAGCTGGGAGCGAGGCACGGAATGGATTATCTATCAGAATTTACAAAAGAAATCCACCATGCTGACAACTTGATTTTAGACTGCTGGGCACTGCGACTGTGAGGAGTTAAGTTGCCGTTGTCGTAATCCACTTAGTTTGTGGTGATTTGTTATGGCCGTCCTAAAAAACAAATATAAATAATAATAACTTTGGTCCTCGGCTGCTAAAATTTGGTGTAAACTGTTATTCAGCAATAGCTAAGTAATGTATGTTTTGATACCTGGAATTATCATGCTATTGTTACAAACGCCTTGATGTGAGAGAAAGTCCAAATTGCATTGAACAAGCATTAGAAGAATTTTGGTCTTTTAAGAGACTACCCCTGAGAATTTACAGAATGTGAGGCAAATCTTCTTGGAAAATGGAAGAAAATAAATTCCTTTTATGCAGTGGCAGAAAAGTTAGCAACATTCTTGTCTACAGTTTGAAGAAGTTAAAAATGTGTCAAATGAATTGGGTGATTTAGCTAAGAACACTCCTAGATAGGACATAGAAGGTGCTTCTTACTGTCTCCTTGGTGTTAGCAAAATGTGAGAGTGGACAGCTAAACTAAAGGAGGAGGTCTTTTAAACATGAAGGAGACAGAAATGACAGCTTTGAAAACTATACATTTCACCAATAACAAATAATGCTAAAATTTAAAAATGTCTTTTGAGCAAAGATTAAATCTAGAACTCAATGAAAAAGTATGAACTAAATATAAAGTGATTATTGTATAGTATTGTTCATTTAGAAACTACTCCCTCTAAAGAATTTAAGGGAAAAACTCACAGATATTCTCAACCAAACAAAAGGACTTGTGAAAAGTTCAAGGGTGCTGTCTCTCAGCAGAAGCTCAAATTAGAGAAGGGCTTTTTTAGAAGAAGTTTGTGGGCCTGGTTTTTCTCTAGATCCATGTCTATTTGTCTATGATCAAGGGAACCTAACGCAAATTACAGGAGCTTAAACCTTGAGCTGAAATTGTCATATGGCGAGACTTTTCGGTCTCTGGAGAGATGGGTGCATTTGCATGGGGAACAGGCATCAATCACAATTGCACAAAAGCATAGTGCAGCAGTCAGCCTCCAACATGACCCCAGCTGTCTCCCCTCCCATGCTGTACCAGTGTTTTCTGTGTGACCAACAGAATACAGTGGAAATGCTGAAATGTCATTTCTGAGATTAGTTTATAAAAGACATGGAGCTTCTTTTTGGTCAATATCTCTCTTATAATCTCTTTAATCGCTCCTTTGGAGGAAGCCAGCTGCCACATTGTGAGAAGGTCTATGGAAAGATTCACATAGAGAGAAACTTTCTACCATAAACAGCCACAGATGAGGCTGGAAGTAGGGGTCTCCAGATGCAGGCAGGCCTTCAGTTGACCTCTGTCCTGGTCAACAGCTTGATTACTGCCCCAGAAGAGACCCTACACCTAACGTCTTAGCTAGGTCACATCTGATATCCCGACTTCCAGAAACTGTAAGACAATACATATTTGTTGTGTTTAAATACTAAGTTTTAAGGCACTGTCTTATACAAAAAATAGAAATAGTGCATTAGAAAAACACTCAGTGATAAGATTAGCAATAGGAAAAAGGAAACTGAAAGCTGCCTTGATTAAAAAAAAAAAGTGGGGGGGGGGAATCTTTCTTTTAGCCTCCAAGGCTAACTGTCCTGTTAAGGTCATCAACCATTTCTCTAGTGTCTATCAGTTTTTGTCAAGGTGTTAGAAACCTAAAGACTAAAGTGTAAACACTGGATAGTTAGTGCCTTTGCAAGTTATAATCTGGGAACGCATGCCTGTTTGCTGCCTTCGTCCTCTCTCCTTTGTCCCCTTCCTGCCTGTCTCCTTCCCTCCTTCCCTCTCTTTCTTTGTCCTTCTCTCCTTCTTTCCAAGCTTTGTTTTTCCCATGTCCTTTTCCTGTCATGATCAAGTGCTAAATAGAAGGTATTTTCTCATTAGGATCTTTATTGTCCCTTCTGGAAGGAATTCAGCCCTTTATTGAATGCTATGAGGCATGCTCACTTCCAGATAACAAATCATTAATTTGAAACTCAAGGCAAACCAAACAAAATATCAAACTATCATTAAAAGCAATAGATTTATACTGACAACTAAGAAAAATAGAGGTTTTGGCAGTTTTTGAACAAACATAACCAATTTTGTATTAATTTTTATTAAAATTGCAGTGGCAAAATGAAAACACATTTAAGATTTATGTGTGCCCTTTTAATTGAGCAGTCATTTAACCATATTTCATTTTGGCTTAGTTGTTTCAAATACATTTGGTGATATGACGTGAAGTCTGTTATATGTTTATAAACATCAGCTGATTAACTGATTAGAAAGTCCGGAATGCTGTAGGGTATGCAATTGACTATGCATACTTACTTAGAATCCAAAAGGCAAAGAGCAGATGGGTTGAGAATGTGATGTGGAATGACAATGCAGCACCTTCAAAAGGTGCTGGAGGATTGTTCTCTTAAAAACAGAAATGTCATATTGCTCAGAATGGACTTCTTTAAAAGCAAAACTAGAATAAATATTCACAATTTTCTTTTTACCACTGTCAAGGCTTCTTTCAAAATCATATAACACTGGTTATTAAGAATAAACAATGTGACACAAGCATGTCTCTAAATACCTGCTGATTATACACACATATTTATATGTGTATATGTTCAAATATACATACACACATGCAGACATTTATACATGTATACAAACATATCTATATAAAAGTAATTTGATATCTGTAATATAAAAGACACTTAAAATTTGTACTTTTCTCCTGACATTATGATTTGAATTATTTATACTAGAAAAATAGTTTATGAATCCTTTTTTAAATTTGGTTATGAAATAAAAGTTATTTTTTTTCTGGAAAATTTTAAGCAACATCTGTTCTTTATTTTTTGAGACATTCTGTAGTTCAAAAGTACCATTGTATACTATTTTAAATAGCATTTACATTCAGAAACTATTTCTGTACAAACACATGTGGCAAAATTTTATTGCTGCTTGAAAAGATAGTCATATATTTTAAAGCATAAATACTGGAAAATATGACACTATTATAACATTACTGATAAACTTAAGAAAAAAAGTAAGGTGGCAAAAATAAGTAAGCTTTTATTCAGCTTTGGTCCACTTTCCGTCCTCATGCTTTTTTTCTTCAGTTTTGGAATATATTCTTTTAATGAATCTGTAAAGAACACAGAATAGAAAATATGTATTAAACACATGTTATATATATAAAATACATAAAGTTACATACAGGCGTACCTTTAGAGATACTGTGGGTTTGGTTTCAGACCACCACACTCATGCAAATACCACAGTGAAGCAAGTCACAAATATTCTGCTTTCCCAGTGCAAATATAAGTTATGTTTATACTGTACTGTAGCCTATTAAGTGTGCAGTAGCCTTATGTCTAAAATGTAATGTGCATGCCTTAATTTAAAAATGCATTTTTATTAAAGATTGCTGATCTTTAATAAAGATTACTTTTATTAAAGTAAGCATATGCTGTTGGAAAACAGCATTGAGAAGTGGCTCCAGGAAGGGTCGCCACAAACCTTCAATTTGTTAAAAATGTATTATCTGCAAAGAGGAGTAAAATGAGCTATACCTGTTTTATGTAATTCACATGTATAATATATAAAATAAATTATATATAAATGTTTTAGAATTTATATATATATGTGTGTAAGTTATTTGAAAACTAATGCAGATTATTTTATTTTATTTTATTTTTTTTTTTTTTTTTGAATATTTATTTATTTATTTATTTATTTTTTAATTTTTTTTTTTTATTGCATTATAGGTTTGGGGGTACATGTGCAGAACGAGCAAGATAGTTGCATAGGTACACACATGGCAGTGTGCTTTGCTGCTTTCCTCCCCTTCACCCACACTTGGTATTCATCCCCAGGCTATCCCCCCCAGCCCCCCCCTGCTGTCCCTCCCCCATTCCCCCCAACAGTCCCCAGTGTATAGTAGACCGCCTCTCTGTGTCCACATGTTCTCATTTTTCTCACCCACCTATGAGCGAGTATATGCGGTATTTCTTTTTCTGTTCTTGTGTCAGTTTGCTGAGAATGATGTTCTCCAGATTCATCCATGTCCCTACAAAGGACACAAACTCATCATTTTTGATTGCTGCATAATATTCCATGGTGTATATGTGCCACATTTTCCCAGTCCAGTCTATCATCGTTGGGCATTTGGGTTGGTTCCAGGTCTTTGCTATTGTAAACAGTGCTGCAATGAACATTCGTGTGCATGTGTCCTTATAGTAGAACGATTTATAATCCTTTGGATAGATACCCAGTAATGGGATTGCTGGGTCAAATGGAATTTCTATTTCTAGGTCCCTGAGGAATCGCCACACTGTCTTCCACAATGGTTGAACTAATTTACACTCCCACCAACAGTGTAAGAGTGTTCCTATTTCTCCACATCCTCTCCAGCATCTGCTGTCTCCAGATTTTTTAATGATCGCCATTCTAACTGGTGTGAGATGGTATCTCAATGTGGTTTTGATTTGCATCTCTCTAATGACCAATGACGATGAGCACTTTTTCATATGTTTGCTGGCCTCATGTATGTCTGCTTTCGTAAAGTTTCTGTTCATATCCTTTGCCCATTTTTGAATGGGCTTGTTTGTTTTTTTCCTGTAAATCTGTTTGAGTTCTTTGTAAATTCTGGATATCAGCCCTTTGTCGGATGCGTAAACTGCAAAGATTTTTTCCCATTCTGATGGTTGCCGATTCACTCTAGTGACTGTTTGTTTTGCTGTGCAGAAGCTGTGGAGTTTGATTAGGTCCCATTTGTCTATTTTGGCTTTTGTTGCCAATGCTTTGGGAGTTTTGTTCATGAAGTCCTTGCCTACTCCTATGTCCTGAATGGTTTTGCCTAGATTTTCTTCTAGGGTTTTTATGGTGTCGGGTCTTACGTTTAAGTCTTTAATCCATCTGGAGTTAATTTTAGTGTAAGGTGTCAGGAAGGGGTCCAATTTCTGCTTTCTGCACATGGCTAGCCAGTTTTCCCAACACCATTTATTAAATAGGGAATCCTTTCCCCATTGCCTGTTTTTGTCTGGTTTATCAAAGATAATATGGTTGTAGATGTGTTGTGTTGCCTCCGATGCCTCTGTTCTGTTCCATTGGTCTATATCTCTGTTTTGGTACCAGTACCATGCTGTTTTGATTACTGTAGCCTTGTAGTATAGTTTGAAGTCTGGTAGCGTGATGCCTCCCGCTGTGTTCTTTTTGCTTAGAATTGACTTGGCTATGCGGGCTCTTTTTTGGTTCCATATGAAATTCATGGTGGTTTTTTCCAGTTCTGTGAAGAAATTCAATGGTAGTTTGATGGGGATAGCATTGATTGTGTAAATTACTTTGGGCAGTATAGCCATTTTCACGATATTGATTCTTCCTAACCACGAACATGGAATGTTTCTCCATCTGTTTGTGTCCTCTCTTATTTCATTGAGCAGTTGTTTGTAGTTTTCCTTAAAGAGGTCCCTTACATTCCTAGTGAGTTGTATTCCTAGGTATTTTATTTTCTTTGTAGCAATTGTGAATGGCAGTTCGTTCTTGATTTGGTTCTCTTTAAGTCTGTTATTGGTGTATAGGAATGCTTGTTATTTTTGCACATTGATTTTATATCCTGAGACTTTGCTGAAGTTGCTTATCAGTTGCAGGAGCTTTTGGGCTGAGGTGATGGGGTCTTCTAGGTATACTATCATGTCGTCTGCAAATAGAGACAATTTGGCTTCCACCTTTCCTATTTGAATACCCTTTATTTCTTTTTCTTGCCTGATTGCTCTGGCTAGAACTTCCAGTACTATGTTGAATAGAAGTGGTGAGAGAGGGCATCCTTGTCTAGTGCCAGATTTCAAAGGGAATGCTTCCAGTTTTTGCCCATTAAGTATGATATTGGCTGTTGGTTTGTCATAAATAGCTTTTATTACTTTGAGATATGTTCCATCAATACCAAGTTTATTGAGGGTTTTTAGCATAAAGGGCTGTTGAATTTTGTCAAATGCCTTCTCTGCATCAATTGAGATAATCATGTGGTTTTTGTTTTTGCTTCTGTTTATGTGGTGAATTACATTTATAGACTTGCGTATGTTGAACCAGCCTTGCATCCCCGGGATGAATCCTACTTGATCATGATGGATAAGTTTTTTAATGTGCTGTTGCAATCGGTTTGCCAGTATTTTATTGAAGATTTTTGCATCTATGTTCATCATGGATATTGGCCTGAAGTTTTCTTTTCTTGTTGAGTCTCTGCCAGGTTTTGGTATCAGGATGATGTTGGTCTCATAAAATGATTTGGGAAGGGTTCCCTCTTTTTGGATTATTTGGAATAGTTTCAGAAGGAATGGTACCAGATCCTCTTTGTGTGTCTGGTAGAATTCGGCTGTGAACCCATCTGGACCTGGGCTTTTTTTGTGTGGTAGGCTCTTAATTGCTGCCTCAACTTCAGACCTTGTTATTGGTCTATTCATAGTTTCGGCTTCCTCCTGGTTTAGGCTTGGGAGGACACAGGCATCCAGGAATTTATCCATTTCTTCCTGATTTACTGGTTTATGTGCATAGAGTTGTTTGTAGTATTCTCTGATGATGGTTTGAATTTCTGTGGAATCTGTGGTGATTTCCCCTTTATCGTTTTTTATTGCATCTATTTGGTTGTTCTCTCTCTTCTTTTTTATCAGTCTGGCTAGTGGTCTGTCTATTTTGTTGATCTTTTCGAAAAACCAGCTCTTAGATTTATTGATTTTTTGAAGGGTTTTTCTTGTCTCTATCTCCTTCAGTTCTGCTCTGATCTTAGTTATTTCTTGTCTTCGGCTAGGTTTTGAGCTTTTTTGATCTTGCTCCTCTAGCTCTTTCAATTTTGACGATAGGGTGTCAATTTTGGATCTCTCCACTCTTCTCATGTGGGCACTTATTGCTATATATTTTCCTCTACAGACTGCTTTAAATGTGTCCCAGAGATTCTGGTACGTTGTGTCTTCATTCTCATTGGTTTCAAAGAACTTCTTTATTTCTGCCTTCATTTCATTGTTTATCCAATCAACATTCAAGAGCCAGTTGTTCAGTTTCCATGAAGCTGTGCGGTTCTGAGTTATTTTCTGAATTCTGAGTTCCAACTTGATTGCACTATGGTCTGAGAGACTGTTTGTTATGATTTCAGTTGTTTTGCATTTGCTGAGGAGTGCTTTACTTCCAATTATGTGGTCTATTTTGGAGTAGGTGTGATGTGGTGCTGAGAAGAATGTATATTCTGTGGATTTGGGGTGGAGAGTTCTGTAAATGTCTATCAGGTTTGCTTGTTCCAGGTCTGAGTTCAAGTCCTGGATATCCTTGTTAATTTTCTGTCTGGTTGATCTGTCTGCTATTGACAGTGGAGTGTTAAAGTCTCCCACTATTATTGTGTGGGAGTCTAAGTCCCTTTGTAAGTCATTAAGAACTTGCCTTATATATCTGGGTGCTCCTACATTGGGTCCATATATATTTAGAATCGTTACCTCTTCTTGTTGTATCGATCCTTTTACCATTATGTAATGACCTTCTTTGTCCCTTTTGATCTTTGTTACTTTAAAGTCTATTTTATCAGAGATGAGAATTGCAACTCCTGCTTTTTTTTGCTCTCCATTTGCTTGGTAAATCTTCCTCCATCCCTTTATTTTGAGCCTTTGTGTATCTTTGCATGTGAGGTGGGTTTCCTGGATACAGCACACCGATGGGTTTTGGTTTTTTATCCAATTTGCCAGTCTGTGTCTTTTGATTGGTGCATTTAGCCCATTTACATTCAGGGTTAATATTGTTATGTGTGAATTTGATACTGCCATTTTGATGCTAGCTGGCTGTTTTGCCCGTTGGTTCATGTACATTCTTCATTTTGTTGATGGTCTTTAGCATTTGGTATGCTTTTAGGATGGCTGGAACTGGTTGTTTCTTTCTATGTGTAGTGCCTCTTTCAGGAGCTCTTGTAAAGCAGGCCTAGTGGTGACAAAATCTCTGAGTACTTGCTTGTTCGTGAAGGATTTTATTTTTCCTTCACTTATGAAGCTCAGTTTCGCTGGATATGAAATTCTGGGTTGAAAGCTCTTTTCTTTAAGGATGTTGAATATTGGCCCCCACTCTCTTCTGGCTTGTAGAGTCTCTGCTGAGAGATCTGCTGTGAGTCTGATGGGCTTCCCTTTGTGGGTGACCCGACCTGTCTCTCTGGCTGCCCTTAGTATTTTCTCCTTCGTTTCAACCCTGGTGAATCTGACGATTATGTGCCTTGGGGTTGCTCTTCTTGCAGAGTATCTTTGTGGTGTTCTCTGTATTTCCTGGAGTTGAGTATTGACCTGTCTTGCTAGGTTGGGGAAATTTTCCTGGATAATATCCTGAAGAGTGTTTTCCAGCTTGGATTCATTCTCTTCGTCACATTCTGGTACACCTATCAAACGTAGGTTGGGTCTCTTCACATAGTCCCACATTTCTTGGAGATTTTGTTCATTCCTTTTTGTGCTTTTTTCTTTAATCTTGGTTTCTCGTTTTATTTCATTGAGTTGATCTTCAACTTCTGATATTCTTTCTTCTGCTTGGTCAATTCGGCTGTTGATACTTGTGCATGCTTCGCGAAGTTCTCGTGTTGAGTTTTTCAGCTCCTTCAATTCATTCATATTCCTCTCTAAGTTGTCCATTCTCGTTATCAATTCCTCGAATCTTTTTTCAAATCTTTTTTCAAGGTTCTTAGTTTCTTTGCACTGGTTTAGAACATGTTCCTTTAGCTCACTGAAGTTTCTCATTATCCACTTTCTGAAGTCTGATTCCGTCATTTCGTCACATTCATTCTCCGTCCAGCTTTGTTCCCTTGCTGGTGAGGAGTTTTGGTCCTTTTTTGGAGGTGAGGTGTTTTGGTTTCGGGTGCTTTCCTCCTTTTTGCGCTGGTTTCTTCCCATCTTTATGGATTTATCCGCCTGTTGTCTTAGTAGTGGCTGATTTTTCAATTGGGTCTCTGTGTGGACACTGAGATTGTTGATGATGAAGTATTTCTGTTACTTAGTTTTCCCTCTAATGATCTATCCTCTCTGCTGTATGAGTGCTGAGGTCCACTCCAGGCCCTGCTTGTCTGGGGTATACCTGCAGCAGCTGCAGAACAGTGAGGGATGATATCAGTTTCTTTTTCTGCTGCCCTTGTTCCAGAATGATGCCAGCCAAATGTCAGTCTGATTAGTCCTTTTCTGGGGTGACTCCTTGGATATACAGAGGTCAGGGAGCTGCTTGAGGAGACAGTCTGTGCTTTATAGGAGCTCCAGTGCTGAGCTGTGAGCTCCGTTGTTCATTCAGGGTTGTTGGGAGGTTATGTCTGCTGCAATAGAACTCATAAAACACCACTCTTTTTTTTTTTTTTTTTTTTCACCCTTAGATGCTCTGTCTCAGGGAGTTGGGGCTTTCTTTATGAGTATCTGTTGCACTGTCCTGCCCCACTAGGTGGCAGTCTATTCACTATTTGCCTGCCGGGGCTCTGACCTCCTAAGGCGGGTCCGCCCTGTTGCGGCCCGGCGGACTCTCTCTGTTATGGCAGGTTGCCTCGGCAACGGCAGGCTGCGTCAGTCCTGGGCGGTACTTAAGTGGGGGTGCACTTTGTCAGGAATGGTGGACGCCCCTCCCTGACCGGGCTGCACCGTCCTAAATGCCGGCAACAAAACTCTCAGCCCCAAGCGCCTCCAGTCGCCGCCCTGCTTGTCCCCGTGAGCGTGGGACCCGCCGAGCCCGATCACCCTGCTCCCTGCCTCAGAGTCCGTCCTCTCTCTCTCTCTCTCTTCCTCTCCCCAAGCTGAAAGGTCGACTCTCTCACTGGCGCCCCAGGAGCCTGCCGATAGGGCACTGGGATCCGTGCGATCTCCCCTGCCGCTGCCCACTACCCCGGCTCAGATCACGCTTCCCAGGAAACTCCTGGTCTGGCTCATTGTCCAAGTCCTGTTCAATCAGATGGACATGCCAATCTGCCCTTCCAAATCTCAGATTGCCGGTTTAACAGGGCACCCAGACCAGTGAGTTCCGCGCCGGGTCTCGCTGCGGCGCTGGCCGAAGAGGCGGCGGGAGCCGGTTGCGTTAGCCGGCTGCTAGCATCCGGTGTCTCTCCCACACCTGGGACTTTCAACGCTCTGTGGGCATAAAAGGAACATCCGAGAATGCGGCTAGGACTCACCCTCTGCGCCTTCACCGAGAGCTGCAATCCTGAGTCACCTCTACGACGCCATCTTGCCTCCCCTGCAGATTATTTTAAATTCAAGATTGCCAACTCTTTCTCTTTTTTTTTTTTTTTAACAATCTGAAGCCCTTCATTAGGTTTGGAAAATATAATAACAGAAACTTATATGCTAGCAAGAACATTCCTGAGAAGTTATATGTTAATATATATGTTACGTATGTATATATACGTATATATGTAAAACAGAGTATATATAAAAATATTCAAGTATATGTGTGTGTGTGTGTGCGTGTGTGTATGTATACTGTTTTTACATATAAAATTTAAGTTAGTTATGCCCATAATGCCCATGCCTAGCAAATACATTTGATAATGTTGGTATCTAAAATAATGAGAGTACCAGCTTCACTATCAGGGCATAGAGTCGGTATTACATATTAATAATGGCTTGTGTTCACTAAACAGATATTTATTAACTACTTTGCACCAGACAATATAATAAGCATTAAAGAAAAAATATTGGGTACCACTGAAACTGGTCCTCTCCTTATGTAATTTATAATTTAGTGTTGGGCTGGTCATTGATAATATAATTTCATAAAATGTGTATGTTTAAACCTTTATGTGTGTTTTTAAGTAAATAATCACGGGGTTCAGGGTCCAGATTTATGTTCACTACCAGCAAGATCAATTTTCTCTTCCCAACATTTCTGACACCAAATGTGTATGTGCTTTTTCTCACACTAACGAATTTTCCAGCTCTCCCGACATCAGATGGTGTCCTACAATTTAATTCGGTTCTGATATTATCTGGATTAGTGCAGACCCCTCAGGTTAAAGCTTAGTCACACAGGACAGCACCAACTATAGATGCCGAAAACAAGTCTGGGCCACTTGTAATTCTTTCCTCCTGGCTGTAAAGTCACTGGTGAAGGAGGAGGTTACTGCAACCCCTCCTCAAGTTTGGTAATTTCCTAGAAAGTCTCACAAAACTCAAGAAATTAGTGTATTTACATTTAATATTTTATTAAGGTGCAGCCAAAAAGTAAAACATGTGTAGGACAAGTTATGAAGGTCAGGAGTGTCGCTTGTCTGTGGCCTGTCTGGTCAGACCTTCCTTCCAGTACTTCGGCTTCTTCATTAACCTGAAAGCTCCTAGAGCCTTCTCCTACAGGGTTTTCATGAAATCTTCATTACACAGGGACTAGTGATTAAATCATTGGCCATTGGTGATTGCCTCCATTTCTAGTCCCTCTCCCCTCCTTAATGGTGTGGTATGGGACTGAAAGTTCCAACTCTCTAATAATGGTTTCCCTGGCAACCAGCTCCCATCCTAAAGCTATCTAGAGGCCTGCCAAGAGTCACTTCATTAGCATAAATTCAGGTAAGATTGAAAGGGGCTTCTATGAATAACAAAAGATGGTCCTCTCATCCTGATCACTCAGAAAGTTCCAGTAGTTTTAAAATTTCTTGTGCCAGGAACCAGGTACAAAGATTGAGTACGTATATTGTATTATATCACAATATCACTATGTTCAAGGTCCCTGATGTCTTCTTTGAAGCAATCAAGTTGTAGCTGAGAAGTGAGTAAGCAGTGATTAGGTAAAGAGAGAAATAATTTGTGTTTCTGAAGAAGAAAACATCATTAAGGTCTTGAGCAACTTAGACTGTTTGAGGAACTGGGAATTTCTGGGTGGCTGGAATTCTGAGACAGCAAGATGAAAAAGAATATGTCATTCATTTGAGGAGATCAAAATATTTAGAACCTTAAAGGTACATGTAAATGTTTTTGTCTTTAAAGCAATGAAGAATAGCTAAGGTATTTTAAGTTGGAAATAGGAGGAGGGCAGGATAAAGTTAATTGTTTATTTCTATTTTGTTTGCAATAGAAAATGGATGAGAGGAAAAGCTGGTTATGTTGATATTGAAGTAATCTAGTCAAAAGTTAATGCAAGTTTGGATTAAAACTGTGCCGATAGCTCATGAGTGGGTGTTGAACAATGAGAGCACATGGACACAGGGAAGGGAACATCACACACTGGGGCCTGTTGGGGAGTGGGAGGGGAGGGAGGGCAGGGGGAGGGGGTTTGGAGAGGGATAACATTAGGAGAAATACCTAATGTGGGTGACGGGGGGATGGATGCAGCAAACCACCATGGCATGTGTATACCTACATAACAATACTGCATGATGTGCACATGTACATGTACCCCAGAACTTAAAGTACAATTTAAAAGAAAGAAAGAAACTGTGGTGATAGAAGGTAAATGGAGAGAAGACGACGAGTTTGAGCTTTACTTGGAACATAGTGATGGAGTTTCACGATGGATTAGATGTGGGATTTGATCATCAAATGGATCCTGGCACAATTTATCCACAAAGTTGTCTCAACTTACTTTCCCCATTTTTCTTCCAGTTCCAAAGCCAAATCTGATTAAGTCATAATGATCAAGTACATCAGTGGCTACCTACAGGCAACCAAATATTGGAAGAAAAAATATCAGATAACTACGACAATTTGTTTAACTTTTTTTTGAGATAGAGTCTCGCTCTGTCCCTGAAGCTGGAGTGCAATGGCCGATCTCTGCTCACCGCAGTCTCCGCCTCCCAGATTCGAGCGATTCTTTTGCCTTAACCTCCTGAGTAGCTGGGATTGCAGGCGTGCAGCATCACACCTGGCTAATTTTTGTGTTTTTAGTAGAGACAGGGTTTCTCCATGTTGGTAAGGCTGGTCTCAAACTCCCGATCTCAGGTGATCTGCCCGCCTCAGCCTCCTAAAATGTTGGGATTACAGGCATGAGACACTGCGCCCAGCCAACGTGTTTAACGTAAAGGGCCACACACTCAGATATGCTCTGAATACACAGCTCAACAATGTTACTGAGTTCCCCATGCACTATCTGAGAATGTTGTTCTATGACACATGCTTTCCCTCCAGAACTAAACCCACCTTGAAAATATCAGCTGAAGAAATCATCTAAAAATTCATTGAGAAAAGACAATACATGTAAAAGGTATGCAGTTGTGTTTCAACCACCAAATTCTCAGGTTTCTCCATCTGTAAAGGTTTTCTGTCTTCCCTGCTGCTTTTATGGATGAAAGAAGTGAAATGTCTCTGATCTTTAAAAATTAACCTGTCCAATGTTCCAATTATTTCCTGGGTTCTTTCTCTTTCCTTCTCATGGCTGTCAAGTTTGCATTTGTTTATTCCTCTTTCATATCACAAAACATATCACCTTTATTAGATCATGCATATTTGCATGCAAAGAGCATCTAGTAGCTTCATCTTTAAAACAGGTTTTCCTGGTAGCACCACCTCTTCTTCCAGTTACTATTTCTCTATTCCCTTTCCTTACCAAACATCTTAAAATAAATTTCAATACTCATTATCTTTACTTTCTTCTCAATTGTTCTTTAATCCATTTCAATCTAGTGCTAAAAATGTAGGTGTCGAAAGTTAAAAAAATACTCTCATCTGGGCGCGGTGGCTCACGCCTGTAATCCCAGCACTTTGGGAGGCCGAGGCAGGTGGATCACGAGGTCAAGAGATCAAGACCATCCTGGTCAACATGGTGAAACCCCGTCTCTACTAAAAATACAAAAAATTAGCTGGGCATGGTGGCGCGTGCCTGTAATCCCAGCTACTCAGGAGGCTGAGGCAGGAGAATTGCCTGAACCCAGGAGGCGGAGGTTGCGGTGAGCCGAGATCGCGCCATTGCACTCCAGCCTGGTTAATGAGCGAAACTCCGTCTCAAAAAAAAAAAAGTACTCTCAGTTGCCAAATGCAAGAGTCACTTCTCTCTTTATTTCACTCAACATCTATGCAGTGTTTAACACAGTTGACCAGTTTCTGTTGATGATACACGTGCATATCTGCTACTGTGGTAGGCTGAGTAGTGCCTCCCTGCTCCAAAGATGTCCATGTCTAATCTTAGAATTTTTCAATATGTTAACTCCATGATAAAAATGACTTTGCAAATGTGACTCAAATTAGAGTTTTGAGAAGGGGAGATTAACCTGGATTATATGGGTAGAACTAACGTGATCAGGAGTCCTTTTGAGAGGGAGGCAGGAGGGTCAGAGATACAGCAATGTCATTGAAGGGCAGGTGATGCAGGCTGTGAGCTGGTGAATCCCGGAAGCCTCCAGAAACTGAGGAAGACAGCAAACAGACTCCCCTAGAATCTTTAGAAGGAATGCAACCCTGCTAACCTATGTTAGACTTCGGACCTCCAGAAATGTCATAAAATATGCTTGTGTGACTTTAAGTCACTGCGTTGGTAGCAACATGTTACAACACCAATAGGACAGGAAGGCAGCTACAATGTCATCCAGTGCTCTGATTTTTCTTCTTACCACAATGGCTCATCTTTTTAGCTTTTCTTAACAAGCTGTCTCTTCCCTAGGGCTTGGTCTTGAGCCTTCATCTGTTCACCATCTGTGGACTCTCCATGTGATCTCATTGTGCTTCTGTTGTTTAAAAGGCTGTGTGCTGATAACACCCCATCCCCAATCTCTCACTTGATCATTAAACTGCACTCAAACTGCTCACTTGAAAGTTCTAATAGGTGCTTCAAACTCCAGCATCAAAGTCCCTTAATGTTCTCTCTCTGTTTAAATGGCATTACGCTCTTTCCAGAAGCGCAGAACAATTCTCTAGTTATCCACCTGTATTCAATCTAAAATCAAATTGTGTGACAAGAACTTTACTAAAATGTATCTTAAATCTATCCACATTAGTTACCTCTTCTACCACTCTCTTATTGCAAACCACAAAAACTCTGAATTATTAAACTGCTTCTCCTTTTCCCTATTTTTTAATTTATTTCTCTATATTCCACTTGTCACACAGCAGTGAGAGGGACATTTAAAATAAAACTAAGAATGATTTTACTCCCAGACTTAAAACTGCCAATTTCTTTTCATCAGTCTTAGAATTAAACATTTTTTACTGTGGTCTTTAAGGCCCTACAGAATTTTACCTCAAATGCTAAGTTTAGAAAATTGTAGTGGATGGTACTAGAAACGTGTGCATAATATGGAGAGCTCCTGATGCTCTACTAAAAATAAATCAAACTTTCCTCTGTGGCAAAAAAATTTACTTGTAAAAGAACGTAGGAGAACTGGTATTGTCATATTTGCCTTTTTGAATGATTCTGTCACTCGTGAGGGGAATTACTGATGTGAGAAAAGGTTGCGATATAGATTAGTGTGAAGCTTTTGGGAAACAGTGGGACCAGCAATGAGAAGCTTGTAGAAACACAATGAACTAAACCACTCTTTCATTCCTGTATTCCTACCCAAAGTTATATGATCCTCTTGTTTGTATATCTGGAAAGTTCAAGTTCAAAATAACGTAATGGTAATCTGGATGATGTATTTGTTTTATAAATGAGAAAACTAGATACTAAATGGTTAAAAGACATTCTTCAAGTCTCCTTATAGTGGTGAGAGATCTAATTTTGTAATTTTACTTCTATGTGTATATAATTATAAGCTTATTAGAATATAGGACTCTTTTACATCTTATAGAAGATTTTCAGCATCTTAGAATACAGAAAAACTGTTATAATTCACCCATTTTTCCAAAAAGGTAAGTGAAGTCAAGCATCTTACCTAAATAACATCAAGCAAATACCAAAAATCAAACCAGAATTGAGGTTTCCACATTATTATTCTTCCTCACTTTGAACTATATTGCATAACAAGTTCAGGGGATACATTGTGCCACTAAACTGTACATATTGAATTCAGTGATTCCTTCTCAATCTCCATGTCAGACTAAGAAGAACTCCACATTATCTGAAGATAGGCTCTGTCTGAGTAGGATAGAATCAGCTAGGCTCATTAACGTACATTTTATTGATGTGGAAGCATATTTTGCATTACAATTAACCTCAAATATTACTACTTCATTTAACATTTTTCTTCAAGCAGGAAATTTAAATGTCTATTAATGATGTAATAAAAAAGAACAATTGTCTTTATGTTCAGTAAAGTACTATCTATAATATTTTATTTATATAGTATTATGCTTTCCATTGTAAGCTAGAAGATATAAAATAATTTTCATTTATATTAGTATTCCTTAGACAGTCTTTTAGAAAAGAATCCTAGGGTGATTGGAATAAGTCCTCAAATCATGAATACTAAGTAGCTTCTGTGCAGCAGTGTTCAGATCAGCTTCTTAAAACTAGGTTGTCAGTAAAATACCTGATTAGCACTGTTGGTTTTAGGAGAGTGTGTTTCTGCCTTCTAAAGGAAAAATACTTGTTTATTTTTAAAATAATTATTTATTGGGGAGCAGTTAATAGCAGTGAGTAAGAGAATGGGTTCTCTTGCTGTCTGGATCTGCAGTTCTGCAATTTTCTAGATATGTAACCCTGGACAGGTTAATCAACCTCTTTCTGACTCAGTCTTGTCATGTATAACCCTCCTAATGAGATGGTTGTGTTAAATGATCAGATTTTGTAAAACACTTAGCAGAAGAAGATAATCATTTTGTAAAGCACTCAGAAAAATATGAATGATTATCATTTGTAAAATAAATCAGACATGATAGATGTGTGTCTTCTCTCCCTGCTCCTCCCTTTTCCTAATTCCCTTCCTTTACTTCTTTCATTCTTGCCTACCTCTTTCTCACCTGATCCTTGCAAAGCTTACAAAAACAGCTCTGAAGGAACTATTTTGAAATTGCACCAATAATCTCAAAGGGCAGAAAACTGGAACAATCAAAAAGTTTGTAGCACTCTTAAATGAGTAAAACTACAAGCTGAGCAAGAGCAGGATGACACACATGCTTTCTCTTTTCTTTGCCCTATAAAACTTCAGGCATACTTTGGTTCAGGAAATTATCCAATCTTCAGCTGCTCCTTTAATTCATATCAGATGAATTAAGACTTTAACCTCAATTTCAGTCACATGAACTACGTTTTTTTCTTGATACCCTCTAGAAGAAATGCAAGCTCATTGAAAGCATGAATATTGATAGTTTTGTTCACTTTTGTATCCCCAGTGCTTAGCCAGAATACTGGCTGACACATGAAAGACACTCCATTTCTACTTATTTAATAAAGGAATTAGTATCTACAACATGCCAGGAACTGCAGTAGACAGTGGTGATATCCTGATAATGGGGCTGATAAAGCTTTCCCTTCCACAGTCTTACTGTCTAGTAAGGCATATACATAAGTAAATAGGCAATGGCAGGTTGTGGTGGCAAGAACTGTGATACAAACCATATGCCCTCAGTGGTGTGTGTGCGTGCGTGTGTGTGTGTGTGCGCGCGCGTGTGCGCGTATATGTACCTGTGATTATGAAGGGTATTTACTGTCTAGGGATGCTGTCCACTCCCCAAGATATGTGCCCAAATGAGTTGAATAAACAAAGAACATCTTTTTTTAAAGTTTAAGTAGGCATAATGTAAGCTTGTAAGGAGTTCTGAATGCACAAAACCCTAGAAGATGAACAGATTTTTAAAATGAACAAGAAGGTCTTACAGGAAGAAGCAACGTGAAGTACTTTCTTTAATTGTAATTAGTCAAAGAAGGAAGAGATGATAAACAGAGAATGTTCTAGGTGGATGAAATAATCACATGTCAAATAAAGCTCATCAGCTACTTCTTACAGCTTAGCAGCATTGCCTTGAAAAATCAGGTTGAGAAGCATGTTTGGTCACCTTAGAGTTGACTAATAGTTCATCTGACTTTTATACATTTATATACTTTTTACCTCTCCAGTCTCATCTCTCATCTGTTCTAGATTATAAATAAGGCAGGGATGAGAGATAAGACTGTGTGATTGAAGAGATAAGAAGTTTCTAGAACTTAAAGGACATTATATACCATGTTAGGTACTTCAGACTTAAGTCCAGTGTAAAAAAATACTGAGTCATCTTAAGTAGAGGGGCAATACTGTTTGTTTTCTGCTTTTGAAAGCTAGTCAGTACTGCAGTACAAAAATAGCAAGTGGAAAGACGAGAAGTGGTAAGAACAATTAAGAAATCTGTAAAAAAGTTTAGAAGATTCTAAAATAGGAGAGTAGAAATGCAAATGAGAGAAAGGAAATGGGTGGATTTGAGAGTTATTTAGGAGATGCCATTGACAAAAGTCTGATAAATATTTTTTGCCACAACCCAATATTAAATAATACTTCTCACTACACACAAACACACACACTCTCTCATACACATAGGCGTATGTTCAAAAAGAAAGTTTCAGACAACAATATTATTGTTACTCTAATATTTTCTTTTATGTTTTTATAATATTGACCATGATTCCCTCAACTGGTTTTATTACCTTTTATGTAATCATATTAAAAATCACTCATCTATATGATTTTATGATTGATTGGTATGAGGAGTCAATAAGCAGGAATACAAGATGGCAGAAAAATTTCTTGTTCAAATGTATAAAGGTTAGAACTCCCTTTATTTCAAAATGGATGATTAGTTTGGGGGTTATGTATATTTCTTTTACATCTTTTGAAGCTATTATTGGAAGCATCTAGTATACAGCTACACATTATTCTAGAATTTCAGAATAAGCTTGGGCTAGATAAGGATACAGGAGTTCTTAGTGATTAAGAATACAGCCTGTGAATCCAAAATATCTATGTTTAAATTCTGACTACAGCACTTAACAGCTGTCAAATTATGGGAGAGCTAATTTTACTCTTTCTAAGCTTTCATTCCTTTATGTCTATAATGGAGAAAATAAAATGGGAATTGTCGGAATTAGATGGATTTAATGCATGTGAGTGTTTACTGTATAATGGGCATACAAATGCTTGATAAATATTGGATATTACATTATTATTACTAAATCTACTATTCCTAAGAGTCCCTGGATACAGAGTAGATTAACAATGTGGAGGCTGCTTCAGTTCCTACTACTGAATATCAAGGGCCATGTATGTTTGCAGTGTCTCTACCTGTGTAAGCTGATGACAACTGATTGCAACCTTCCTGCATGAAGCACGGTTAAAGGATGGAATCTCAACACATAGGGACTTTCCACTTTGCACCAGCTAATGTGAGAAGAGCCAAATAATGATTCTTCAAAGCTGTAAATAATGCAACTCATGATTAATGGCGACTTAAAGAAAGGAGTTTCGTTTTATTACCCAAGAATTTACAAGTAGAGAGTTGGTTCAGTTGCTTAATAATGCAATCAGGGACACAGGCTTTTCCCATCTTTCTGCTCTGCCATCCTTAATGTGATGACTTTACTCATTATTCTCATTGCCTGATGATTTCAAGATGAGTGCTTTAGTTCCAAACATATCTGCCTTGAAAGGACACAGAGAAGACCATATGAGCAGTTTGTGCTCCATTTTTAATCAAGAAAGCAACAGATTTTTTAGAACATCACCCAGACGGCTATTTTACAGACGTGTTGGTCCAGATTGGTCACTCCTAGCTATACAAAGTCTAGGAAGCTGGGGAATTATATCATCATGCTTAACTTGGACAGTATTTCTTAACTTTAGCAGACATTAGAATCATCCACAGACCTTTAAAAATACTGATTTATGCGTTCAGTTAAGCCTTGAGCTAGGTTTGTTGCTGCCTTAAATGAAATAGGGGCCATGTTCCAGGGTTACCTTGTTACACATGAGGTCCCCTGGAGATGTGCAGTATAGAAAGTGCATAATCATTCAGAAGTCCCTACTTTTAGAAGAAAAGGGAAAAGAAGACTGTGTAAGCAATTAAATGTGTCTGCCACCAGTGGCTAATACAAAGCCTGGCAAACAGAATCTGATTAATCTGATCTCTGGAAGAGATCCCAGAATGGACAGGGACCAATTCTTGTGGCAGTTACTTACTAGATTTGTCTGGGGAATGTCTGATCTTAAGACAGACTTTTAAAAAAAAAACAACATAAGGGCATGCCCTTTTACCAAATAACTTCCTAATAAATATTTTTAGCACTTGAGAAATTTAGGTTAGTTACATTATTTTTTTAATCAGAGGTATGTTCATCTACATGGCAACACCTTATCCATGGACAGCAAATAATAACCTGTCAATTGATTGAGGCATTAAGTAAGCTTGGAGAAAGCACTGTGCCAAGCCAACATTTAGGGGAAAAGCAGAGGAAAAGAGATCTGAGAAGATACTGAGAGATGGGAGAAAACAGAACAATCTCAAGGGAATGCACAGTCAACGGTTCACCTACTGCTGGCAGATTTAAATGACCAGAACTTTGAGTTTATCTAGCAATGAGGACATCAGTCATCAGTGGGTGATTTAGTTTAAAGCAATTACAGTGAGGTATTTATGGATAGAGTGAGACAGTGGTTGGGTGAATACGAGTTAAGTGGTGAGTGCAAGATGCAGGGTTGAGAATTCTTTCAATGTTTTTCTATGTGAAGATGAACATAATAACATGGCAGCTCATGAAAAACATGAGCTGATAGAATTTTTATTCTTGTTTTCTAAGGTGCGAAAGACCTGAGATTGTTTGAATGATTTTTGGAATGTACAAAAAGAGGGGAACAGAGTGTAGAAGCAGGAAGTGTAGGAAAGAAAGAAACATATAAAGGGCAAGCCTCCTGAGGCGGTAAAGGAAGACCACACATTCAGGAAAGGAAAAGCATGAAATTGCAATCCTGCAAAGTTCTGCAGAATTGATATGTTTGGCCCTCGGTTGCCATCAGGGGATATGAATTTCAGGAGGGTTCCCACCATTGTCAGAACTAATCAGAGTGGCTCACAATGCCTACGCTTTTTGTGCAAACAGTAGGGTTTATGATGAAGACCTACTTTTCTTGTAGTAGTCTAATATTTGGATATATGCTAGGAAAGGCGTGACTGTGTCACCAGTGTCACCAGCCCCCAACAAAAACTACTTAGCACTGAGTCTAATGAGTTCTGGTAGAAGACAATTCTCACATGTGGCCACACCTCATTGCTAGAGGAACTAAGAGTGTCTGGGGTAACTTCACTGAAAAAGTACTCTCACAAGCTGTGCCTGGTTTCCTCTGAACTTTGCCCCATTCCCTTTTTCTTCTGCGAATGTTCCTGTGTATCCTGTCCTCTGTAGTAAATCATAACCATGATTTTAATTATACGCTGAGTCTTAGGAGGTTTTTTAGTGAATTGGTAAAACTTGGTGTGATCCTGAGGCTCCTGGAAACACTGAATGAAAAGCAGTGATAAAAGGTAAAGGATACCATTTGACTGTAACTGGAAGTAGGGGTCAGCTTACCATAACAGATTTCACTGAAAGAAGTTGAGATTGAAAGGGCATGAGAAGACCTTTGATAATCGAAAAAGAAATGAAGCTTAAAAATAATGACTGTAGATTAAGAGCTCTAATTAGAATAATATAAATGGATTGCCATTACACACTGATAGGCTGATTGCATTGGAAATCATGGGTTCCTAAGAATGCAGTGTGTGTGTGTGTGTGTGTGTGTGTGTATATGTGTGTGTATGTTGTCTGTATGTGTGTGTGTAGGTGTCTATGCACACACTGTAATTCAGCACCTCTGAGAATCCCATGTGCAGATCAGAGCAGTTGGTTAAATTGTTTTAAGATGGGAGATTTCCTAAGTATTGGCAATATCATGATGAAAGAAACATTTATTGGAAAAGAGTTTATGTGATGAGTCATAGAATTTTAGCTTGGTAGAAAAAAAATAAATTCAGGAAAGAGGAAAAGTGAGTACATTCATCTTTGAGGACTAGCGTAAACTACTGAAAAACTACAAATGAGAAAGAAGGTGGCTGATGAGAAAACTGACATGTTGACCATAATGGGTTGAATGACATTTCCCTACCCCCAAAATAAATCTATATCAACACCCCAGGAAATCTGTGAATGTTACCTTATTTGGGGGGGCGGGAAGTCTTTCAGAGGTAATTAAAGATCTGAAGATGAGATCATCCTGCCTGTTTTATCCAGGTGAGCTCTAAATGCCATGACAAATGGTTTTATAAGAAATACACAAGAGTGATCCAGAGAGAATGGAAGAAGGGCCTGTGAAGATAGATAGCAGCAAAGATTGGAATTATGCAGTTACAAGCCACTAAAATGTGAATGAGGCAAGAAAGGGTTCTCCCCTAAGCCTTCAGAGGAGTGTAGCACTGTCAAGATCTTGTTTTTGGATTTCTGGCCTTTAGAACTGTGAGGAAAAACTTTCTGTTGTTTTAAGCCAGAAAAATTGTGGTAATTTGTTATAGTATCCCTAAGGAACTAACACAATAATTATGAGAAAATATCGCTAGAGTAGAGTGATATGAAAATCATTAAAGATGAAGAAATCAAACACAGGAGACAAAAGGATATGCAGTGTATTATGCACGTGGAGTCTGTGTCTCCCAGAATGAATGGAGAATCTGGAGAGTAGAGAAAGGCAGTAAAGGACTGAAAATGGTGGCTCATACCTATAATCCCAGCACTTTGGGAGGCCAAGGATTGCAGATCATCTGAACTCATCGGAGTTCAGAGCAGCCTGGGCAACATGGTAAAACCCTGTGTCTACAAAAATACACACACAGACACACACACACACACACACACACACACACACGCATGCACTCCTCTCCCTCCCTCCCTCCCTCCCTCTCCCTCTCTCTCTCCCTCCCTCCCTCTCCCCCTCCCTCCCTCCCTCCCTCTCCCTCTCTCTCTCCCTCCCTCTCTCTCTCTCCCTCCCTCCCTCCCTCTCTCTCCCTCTCTCTCCCCCCTCCCTCCCTCTATATATACAATATATAATATATATATTTTAAATATATATATGTATTTTTTATATAGAGAGAGCCAAGTGTGATGGTGCATGCCTGTAGTCCCAGCTACTCAGGAGGCTTAGGCAGGAGGATGGCTTGTGCCCCGGAGGTAGAAGCTGCAGTGAGCCATGCACTGCAGCATAGGTGACAGAGCAAGAGCAAGAAAACACAAAATTGATAATCCAAAAGATATCAGAAGTTATGTATAACACAATGTATGAATGGATTTATAAATTATAAAATGATATACAAGTAAAATATTTCTATTGGAAAATTTTTAAGGTTTACTAAAAATAATTGCTATTGTCTTATTTCAAATATATTCTTTCACTTCATTAATGGCAAACATCTAAATGCATTAAGTATTACTTTTAGATGCCTAAAAATGACAGTCTAAGGATTCTAAAATTGGCAGTATAAATTCCTAAAACAAACCAAACCAAACAAAACAGAAAGCCAGGCCCACAAAGCTGCTTTCCGTGCAGCATACCAAGCCACCGCACCCATTACAACCACTAGAATATTCCCATTTCTCTATTACAGTCTGGGAAGATTGAGAAAATATTTATAGTGTGCCTGGTATCATAGGTTAAATCTTCATATCTGCTTGTATATTCATTTTGAAATAATTGACCTCCAGGGAATGTTGTAAGTGGAGTCTGGGCAGTATAGAATTTGGCCAAGTTTGTTGGTCCTCCAAGGCTGCTCTCCTTCATGTTCAACAGATCTTCTTGAATCAAAAAAAAAAAAAATGTGCAAGGCAGTTGATGCTTTTTCTTCCCATAAAAATGAGATTTGCCCCTGGGTTTTGTTCAAAATGTCAAACGAGTGATTTAAATTATGAGGGGCTGTTTTTTTTAAACCTAACAAATGCTTTGTGGGGTCATTTTGTCTAATTGTTGTGGCATCTTTGAAATATCATATAAAATACCATATCATTTTAGCACTTTCTTAATCTATAAAATGGTGTGATACATTTTAACAGCTCTGCTTTATATTTGGCCTTTCAAAAGCATCATGCTTTATGGTCCATCAGCTACATAGTGGTAATAATCACAGATGTTTTGTGCATGGTAGAAGCTGTGCTCAGAGCCTTTCATTTCACTTGTATAAGCTCTCTGCAAAAAATAAGTAAAATCTGATGAATGTAAGTCTAGAAAAATATAATGTTAATGTGCAATAGAAATAGATGAAAGCATATATACTACTTTTTAATTAGGATTGGCTAATTTTCTTAACTATAGTGTACTAATTATGCCAACAACTTATTCTCAAATTCTCTATACAAATATTCACCTATTTGAAATGCATATACCTACATTAGGTAATATAAAATTTTGCCCTAAAATAGCCATAGATTTTTTTATTATTACAATTGATGTCTGTTATCTATACCAGAAAGATAATCATTATTCATTATGTATATAGTGCTTTTCAAAAACTGTAACAATGTTGACGATAATTTGATGAATTAAAAATTATTTGGGGCTGGGCGCGGTGGCTCAAGCCTGTAATCACAGCACTTTGGGAGGCCGAGGTGGGTGGATCACAAGGTCAAGAGATCAAGACCATCCTGGTCAACATGGTGAAACCCTGTCTCTACTAAAAATACAAAAAATTAGCTGGGCGTGGTGGTGTGCGCCTGTAATCCCAGCTACTCAGGAGACTGAGGCAGGAGAATTGCCTGAACCCAGGAGGCAGAGGTTGCAGTGAGCCAAGATGGCACCATTGCACTCCAACCTGGGAAACAAGAGCAAAACTCCATCTCAAAAAAAAAAAATTATTTGGAAGACACAGTAATATCTAGAGTAATGTCATGGAAATTATAAACAATGTCAATTATAATACTCTAAAATGACCAAGAATGTAGATTACAGACCTGTGCAATAGAAACTGTTCATATCTATATAACAGTAGATAATAGTGATAGAAAAATAGATGACCATCAGTTCTACTATTTTATACTTTTATTTCATCTCATTATTTTAATATATTTAATCTATTATATGCGAATGTAAGAATAACCTAGTTTCTCCTTTTTATTTATTATACTGTTTGAATTGTCATAGACAAAGCAGTCATATAATGTTATTTTCTACCTTTTCTCCTTTCATTCATGATTTTGCACTAATTAATTTATTCATGATATCTAGTATTTCCAAAGAGGCTTCTAAACCAAATACAATAAGTCCTTATTTAATGTTCTTGATAAGTTCTTAGTAACTGTGACTTCAGGTGAAATGAAGTATAATAAAACCAAATTCACCATACGCTCGTTGACATTAACAAGATTTAAGTTCCTATAGCATATTTCTGATCATGAAAACTCACCAAACTTCTAAATAGAATCTGAAACACTTCTATTAAGCACTGAAATAAATGTAAGCTATGCATATATTTAGAAAGGATCAATAAAAGCAAGTGAGATGACTTTACCTAATTATTGCAGTTCAGGGTCATGGGGGCCAGAGTCTGTCCCTGCAGCTTATCTTTGGGATGTGGGAGGAAGCTAGAGGACCACAAGAAAACCCTCAAAGACACAGAGAGAACGTGCATGTGAGTTATTTGAAGACCTCCCATGGTCACATCCACAGCCCCAGCTGATGAAAGCAGAATAGTAAATCCCATGAGAATGGGTGGTGTGATAGAAATCACGTGACCAATCTAATCAAATTGAATGAACTGAGGACATACCACTGACCTCATAACAGTCAATTCATGGATTCTCCTCCAAGAGATTCTCTTCCAAGACGGCTTGTTTTGAAATTTTCTAGTCAAATTAAGATATATTTAATTGGATAATCATGTCTTATTATAGTCTATCTGAATGAAAAATCTTCAGAGAGTAAATAAAGAACAGACACAAATAACAGAATCTTTAGCTAAAACATAGATTGGAGTTCATATTTATGAAGTCCTACTGCCATGGTCTGTACAGTTAATGCGAGTCTCTAAGTATCTGTCTTTGTCTGAGGCCAATGGTATTTCAGACAAAAACTTTTTGTTTTTGCATAGTATTAATCTCTTTGCTTAGCTGTGTATATAAGATTTTTGTTTTCTAAAATGCCAGATGTTTCCTTATAATCAACTCTCAATTCTGTGCAACTAGGAAGCATTTTTAAAATATTGGTTAAGAAATCATTTATTCATTATCTACTGTGTTGAGCACGATCATGGCACAGATGCTGTACATGTGATACATACAATAATGGAGGAAATCCTGCAATGTAAGAATGCAAAGAGAATCATGTATCTGGCCTGTGTAAATCAAGCAATGATTCCCATAGAAGTTCACATGTAGCTGAACTTGAAGGAAAAAACGTTGCAGACTTAGTTTTTTAAAAATCAGTTTTAATAAAGTATAATTCACATATAATAACATGTACACATTTTAAGCATACAATTCAGTAGGTTTTGATAACTATATACATACATATTTGTGTATATCAATTACTTCTGTTATTATTACAACCACAATCAAGTTATGGAATATCTGCGTTGTCCCAAAACTTTTTCTTGTGCCCATTTCCAGTCAATCACTACCTTCCTCACCCAGCCCCAGACAAAACTGATATACTAGGTGCCACTATAAATTATTTGTCTTTACTGAGTTTCTTGTAAATGTTATTACATAGGATGTACTCTTTTGTCTCTTTATAGTCTCTTGGCATACAGTCTTTGACATTGAAGGGGCCAAGATTAAACTTCCCCTTTGCCCTCTGAAGGTTCACTGAAAAATCAACTGATAAAAGGTGGATTAAAAGAAGAAAAAGCACACACATTTATTAATGAGCATGGAGGAGAACTACAGGGCTACAAATCCAATGGAATACAGAAGCTTATATACCATCTTGAGGTTTCAGAAGGAATGGAGGCTTAGAACTTGGAAAAACAGTTATGAGAGGGGGAAAGGAGGAGGCCTGGCTAGTAAAAGTGGTCTTGTAATACAGATGAAACCTAATAGGTGCCAGTGCTCAGAAATAATAAGTGATAAGTGTTTATTTCCAGAACTTTTAAGGTGTCAGACTCTCATTTAATGTTTTCTGAGACAAGGGAAGGTCTCAGGGAAACCCTGGCTGCATTACTGCAGATTTTCTCTACAGAGGCAAATCTCCCCAACAAAAAGCAAATTTTCAGCAATTACTGTATTTTCAGGCCTTCTGAATAGCAAATCTTAAAATACGTTAAATAAGTCTATTTTGGGGTGAAATATTTTGATTTCCTTCAACAGCCGCTCCTGTTTTTGCATAATTAATATGCAGTAGTGTTCAGTTGTATGAACAAACCATAATTTGTTTAGCCATTTGCTAGTTAATGGACATTTGAGTTGTTTCTGGTTTTGAGCTGTTTGTAGTTTGGAGCTATTCTATATTAAGCTGCTTTAAATTTTTGCATAATGACTTGTGTAGAAATATGTTTTCATTTTTCCTGGGTAAATAGCCAGGAGTGAAATTGCTGGGTCATGTGGTAAATGTATCGTTAATTTTATCAACTATCAAAATGGTTTTTAAAGTGATGGTACATGTTGACATACTTGCTTGAAATGCATTAGTTTTACTTACTCTAGTTATCTTTAAAGCTTGGAGGTTTCAGTCTTTTACCTCCCTCCCTCTCTTCTTCCCTTCCTTCCTTTCTCTCTGTCTCTCCTTCCTTCCCTCTTTCCCTCTTCCCTCCCTCCCCCCGTCTCTGCCTCTCTTTCTCTCTTTCTTTCTCTTTCTTTCTTTCTCTTTCTCTCTTTCTCTTTCTTTCTCTTTCTTCCTTCCTTCCTTTCCTTCCTTCCTTCTTTCCCAGGTCTTGCTCTGTTCCTCAGGCTGGATTACAGTAGCACAATCACTGCTCACTGAAGCCTTGACCTCCAGAATTAGGTGATCGTCCTACCTCAGCTTGGTTTTCTACATTTTAGGGAGACATGAGCTATCAGTCAACATATGTAAGATGAACATTGGTTTGGTCCAGAAAGGCAGGACAAAAGAGGGGACTTGGAAGCAGATCCCAGGCTGGAGTGCAGTGATATTAGCTCACTGCAGCCTTTGCCTCCCTGGTTCAAGTGATTCTTGTGCCTCAGACTCCTGAGAAGCTGGGATTATAAGCCTGTGCCACCATGCCTGGCTAATTTTGTATTTTAAGTAGGGACAAGGTTTCACCATGTTGGCCAGCTGGTCTCGAACTCCTGACCTCAAGTAATCCTCCTGCCTCGGGCTCCCAGAGTGCTGGGATCACAGGCATGAGCCACCGGACCTGACCTTAATCATATTTTCTAAATCTCATTATTTAAGCCTGACAATGGTAACTTTATGAGAAGCCTTTAGTTTTAATGGAAATCCATTGTATCATTGTTTTAATTTAATTTTTGTGTTTATTGTATAAGAAACCTTTGTTTATCCCAATTTTGCAAAATAATTCTCCCATATTTTGTCTTTTCCTTCTGTATATTTATAGTTTAAGTACTTACATTTAGGTCTATGATAGATTGTTAATCAGTTTTCATGTGTATGGTGTAAGATAAAGATTGAGGTTTATTTTTTCCATAAGAACATCCAGTTCTTCCCACCACGTTTGTCAAGTTTCATGTTCAGTATGATTCTTTCAGGCCTAGTTAATTGGCTTTGTTTGCATACATGTAAGTCTAGAGTAACTTCTACCCTGACAATTATTGAGCCTTCCCACTAAAGGTCTTTCCTTTTCACTTTTCTACTAAATGCCTTAAGTAATCCAAGAATTATGTCAATATGGTTGTTAGGATCTTAAATACTTCCCAGTCCTGTGCTCACAATTCTTCTTCCCTCTATGCTTAACATTATGAAATTTACCCAGACATGTATGTATCAGTATTCAGCAGAGAGCAGCAATCCATTATGCTGATTTCTGGGCCTCTTTTCTTATGTATGTCCAGACTTTTTACAAGCTTGGAAATTTCTGGCCACCTCAGACTTCCTGATCTTTGCTGTCTGTCTCAACTCAATCAGAATAACTACCATCATCTTCTTGGGTTTTGTTTTTGTTTTTTTTTAAACCTGCTCCGTCATCTGCATCTGGAATGTGCCTGGAAGCAGAAAGTGTCAGTGATTGTTTTGCTTTTAACATGGCAGCTAATTACTAATTGTAGAAGGAAAAACATTAAGGCAGAATAAAAGATAATTCTAAATGTGGATCAGTGAAGGACCAGTAAAAGAGTGACTCAGTCTCTAAACAGGATCAGCTTATTATAACGTAAAAATCTAAAAAGTTTGGAACAAGAGAATGGTATCTTTTTCTATCACAACAAATAAATTAGGAGGTATGCAATTCAAAACTGGTATTCTAGTTCTACAGTATCATAAGTAAGCCAG
This sequence comes from Saguinus oedipus, assembly GCA_031835075.1. NCBI lineage: Eukaryota > Metazoa > Chordata > Mammalia > Primates > Cebidae > Saguinus > Saguinus oedipus. Next base: position 20,228,406 of record CM063190.1, read on the forward strand.
ACTTTTCATCTTCCTGTTCCACCATCTTAATACAATGCTTCCATCTTTAAGCTTTCACTTCACAGTTCAGGGAGATGATTCAAAATTGTGTTTACAGCATCTCCATTGCAGGATGAGGAAGTCACAGCAGGAGTGCAGACTGAGTTGGGTCACGTTAAGCAGGCTGGTTCACATTACACTGTGGCCTACACCTAATTCACTAAAACTGACTTACACTGCCAAGCTAGCTGAAAAAAGGCCCAGAAAAATATAAATCTGTATTAATAGCAAGAATAAGCTCTGCTTAAATCTGGGTTCTGGTATTAAAGGGGATCAGGAGAATAGATATTGGAACAGATGAACAAGGTTTCTTTTTATATCAATGGCCGTTTCATTTACAAAGAGAGTAGGTTTGATAAAAAGATTATGAACTGACTGTGATTATGTTGGGTGTTTATGTGCTGTCAGGACATTTATGTGGTAATTCAAGTGTGAAACTAAGTGTGGACATGAAGCACGTTGTATATTAGTTATATATTTGGAATACACATTTGGAAATCTAGTTATTTTGCAGAAAGATACTGTAAGAGAAAAAGAGAAAACGATTTTTCTCTACTCTCACACTGAAACCACCTTTGCAAAAATTATAACAGTGAGAAAATTATGGCAGTAGGGAAGGTCTGGTCCAGCTAGCCCGCATCTCGCCTTCAGTGTTCAACCTGCCCTTGACTATTCCTGGGCTTGGGCCCAGCTAACTTTGAGGGACATTTAGTTTGTAGTTTAAGTTATAATAGCCCTTCTCCAAAATACAACCACCTTTGTAAAGCTAATAAGAAACCACCAAGCTAGAAGGATAAGAGAGACCTGAGTTCTGCTAAGGTGTAGACGTTATTCTGGAGGTCATAAGATATGCAAGTTCCCAACTACTCCTGCGGATAACATCACTATTGTAAACATTACATATCTTTTCAGGTTTTTTGTATGCATGTCTGACCTGAGCCCAGTGTCTCTACCTGGACTCGCTAACCACTCCTGTGGCCCCACCTAGAAGCAGCTCAGTGCAGTTGAGGAGCATTTCCCACACCCCTGTGATTGCACCCCCAATCAGTCAGCAGCAACCATCCATTGCGTAGCCACCCGCCACGTCCTCCAAATGATCCTTGAAAAATCCTAGCATCTGAAGTTTCAGAAAGGCTGATTTGAGTAATAATAAAACTCTGGTTTTCCATTTAAGACTCTGTGTATGTGAAACTCTTTCTCTACTGCTAATTTGTAACAGCCCATGGGTTTACCTTGCCCACTGCCTAGACAGAGTTGATTTATGAAGAGAGGGGAAGTGCAGTAGAGTAATTCCACAAAGAGCTGGCTGTGTGGGAGGCTGGAGTGTAAGTATTATTCAAATCAGTCTCCCCGAGGATTTGGGGAGCAGAGATCTCAAGGACAACTGGGTGGTTGGGGGTAAGCCAGTGAGCCAAGAGTGCTGATTGGTTGGGTGGAAGATGAAATCACAGGGAATTGAAGCTGTCTTCTTGTGCTGAGTCAGTTCCTGGGTAGGGGCCATATGATCAGATAAGTCAGTTTATCAATCTGAATGGTGCCAGCTGATCTATCACGTGTGTGGTCTGCAGAATGTCTCAAGCACTGATCTTATGAGCAGTTTAGGGAGAGAGAGAATCATATAGCATCCAGCTGCATGACTCCTAAACTATAATTTCTAGTCTTGTGGCAAATGTGTTAAGTCCTACACTGGCAGTCTAGTCCTCAGACCAGAAGATTTGTTTGGGGAAAGATTGGCCACCTTCTTTCTTTGAAACTGTAAGTTTCTCCCACAGCTAGCTCAGACCATGCCCAGGAATGAACAAGGACAGCCTGGAGGCTGGAAGCAAGATGGAGGTGCTTAGATCAGATCGCTTTCACTGTCTCAGTTATAATTTTGCAATGGTGGTTTCAATTTCCCTGCCCTGATAAATTGGTTCTATTTGACAGTGGGTGTGAAGCACCCATTGGGTGGTTACAGCAGCACCACAATCAGCACAGAAGACATTGTGACCAGATGTGTGGGGAGTATTTCTCCAAACACCAAGCAAACAATGAATTCTGCAGAGGACACCAGCTGCTGTCCTCTAATGCAGTCCAATTCTGACGCCATCTGCCTAGGGATGGCATCAGATCCCACAAGTTGAGGGGTCAGGCTCAGTCCCACAGGACTGTCTCTTCTTCCCTAAATGCCAGTCTCAAGCTCTTGGTTATTTTATCTGTGCTTCTGATTGAATGGTTACAAGTGGAGGATCCCAAGACCCCTCTTTGGGTTGGATTTATTTGCTAGTGTAGCTCACAGAACTCAGGAAAACACTTATTTATGTTTACTGGTTTATTATAAAAGAGATGGAAAGTGATAAAAATGAAGAAACCCATAGGTGAAGGGGTAGGGTGAGGGGCATGGAACTTCCACATTTCCTTTATGGAAACACCACCTTCCAGGAACGTCCACAAGTTCAGCCATCCGGAAGTTCTCCAAACCACGTCCTTTTGGGTTTTAATGGAGGTTTCATTACAAAGCCATGATTGATTAAATTGTTGGCTACTGGAGATCAGCTAAGCTTCCATGTTATCTTTCTTCCTCAGAAGTTGAAAGATAGGCATTCATTTTTATAAGGAAAGCACAGCGTAAAAGTTTAGAAAATTTGCAACCTGACAATGCAATAGAAAAGAAAATGCTGTTTTCTGAGGAGAAATACAAGCAAGCTGCAAAAAATTTGCATAAGTAAGGAGGAACTGAATGTTTATCCTGAAGACAATGGGGAAAATGGGAAAATGTCCATGTCCCCAGGGCATGTCAGAGGTTTTCATGGAAGCCTCTCCCATTACAGGCCTAGAAACCTAGCAGGAAAAAATGGTTTTGTGGTTTGGGCCCAGGGCAGTCTAGGAACCCGGTGCCCTGCATTCCAGCCACTCCAGCCATGCCTAAAAGTGGCCAAGGTACAGCTTGGGTCATGGCTTCAGAGGGTGCAAGCTCCAGGCCTGGGCAGCTTCCACATCGTGTTGAGCCTGCAGGTGCACAGAAATCAAAAACTGAGGTTTGGGAATTTCCATTTAGATTTCAGAGAACATATGGAAATGTCTGTGTGTCTGGGTGGAAGTTTGCTGTAGGGTAGGACTCTCATGAAGAACCTTAGCTAGGGCAGTGCAGAAGGGAAATGTGGGATCAGAGTTCCCACACAGAGACTCTATTTGGCCAAGGCTTAGTGGGGCTGGGGGAAGAATGTGACTGTCCTCCAGAATCCAGAATGGTAGATCCATTGACAGCTTGCATTGTGTGCCTGAAAAATCCACAGATACTCAATGCCACTCAGTGAAAGCAGCTGGGAGGGAGACTGCACCTTGCAGAGTCACAGGGGTGGAGCTGCCCAAGACTGTGGGAACTCACCTCTTATATCAGCATGACCTGGATGCAAGCATGACCTGGATCTCCAAAAAGGAGATCATTTTGGAGCTTTAAGATTTGACTGCCTTGCTGGATTTCAGACATGCATGTGACCTGTGGCTACTCTATTTTGACCAATTTCCCCCATTTGGAATGGCTATATTTACCCAATGCCTGTACCTCCATTGTATCTATGAAGTAAGTAATTTGGTTTTACTTTTACAGTTTCATGGATGGAAGAGACTTGCCCTGTCTTAAATTAGACTTTGGACTGTGGACTCTGAGTGAATGCCAAAATGAGTTAAATCTTTGGAGGACTGTTGAGAAGACATGATTGGTTTTGAAATGTGAGGACATGAGATTTGGAAGGGGCCAGATGTGGAATGTTATGGTTTGGCTGTGTCCCCACCCAAATCTCATCTTGAATTGTAACTCCTACAATTGCCATGTGTCGTGGGAGGAACCTGGTGGGAGGTAATTGAATTACAGTGGCAGATCCTTTCTGCACTGTTATTGTGATAGTGAATGAGTCTCACAAGGTCTGACGGTTCTATAAATGGGAATTTCCCTGTACAACTTCTCTCTGCCTGCTGCCATCCATGTAAGATGTGACTAGCTCCTCCTTATCTTCCACCATGATTGTGAGGCCTCCCTAATCCTGTGAAACTAAGTCCATTAAACCTCTTTTTCTTTCCAGTCTCAAGTATGTCTTTATCAGCAGCATGAAAATGAACTAATACACTAGTGAATAGAAGCAGTAATCAAAACATTAAAATACAGAGGGTCCCCAAAATTTATGTTCTAAAACAGCTGCCTGGAAAGGTTTCAGAATTTAAATGCAACACAGTAGATGATGATACAACCATCAATTTTGGTTTCACATTAGGGAAAATGCCCCAGGATAATAGTCAAATATGTTGTCTATTTTAGGAAGAGATGAGATGACACTTACAGGCAGAGATATTTTTAAACATTTAATGCCAGAAAATGAAAATGTGCAATCAAAACTGTATCGCAGTTGGAGCATTTTAATTAGAAAATTATATTAGACAATTGAAATATCCTAAAAGCAAGCAAGTTAAGATTACATTCAAAGCAAAGACTTAAGGCAGGTTGGCATTTTTATTCTGCTTTAAGCTAGAAAAATTTCATCCCAGATTTCTGACCTTAACATAAACCTCAATATAGAATACAATTCAAATGCTGTCATTTCTTGAAGATTTTCAATTATTTTTAGGTGAAGGGAGGTTAAAGGTGTTCTTCTTGGTGCTCTGTCCCCAAATAGCTCATACTCTTCCTCCCTTGAAAAGTGTGAAAGGAAATGCAACTTTTTAAAAGTAGAAGAGAGGAAAAAAACAATGGTTAAGGAGGAAAAGAATGAGAAAGGAAGAGAAGAAAATGGGAGAGAAGGCACATGGAGATAGTAAACACAGGGTGAAATTACAGGTGGCAGGAAGAGAGACAGGTAAGTTCCCTTGATCCCTTTATGGGACTTGTGATAGGGATGTGGCTCATTTACTCAGCGGCTATACTCAAACCCTTGCAGAAGGGCCAGGATACAGGCCAGCAGATGCTGTGGCCTGGGGAGTACTTTTGTTTTCTAGCTCCATGGCAGCATCTAGGGGTGTGCTACAATTAATGCTTTTTGTTTTGCTGTCCATAGATGGCTAAATGTTAAACAGCTCAGTGAAGAGTCAGTGTGACAGCCTTTTTGGATTACCACACACAGTGTGTCCCAAATTCCTGGATCAGGTCATGTGAATAGTTTGAAAGGTGATGAATGCAGATGATTTTATTAAGCTGTGGAAGTGTCTCTCAGCAGAAGGGGAGCTGGAAAGGGGATGGTGCTGGAAGAAGGTAACCTTTCCCTGAAACCTGGCTCTCTGGCCAGGCTCCTCTCCAAATTTGTGCCATCTGAAGTTAAGTCATATTTATTTGTAGTCTCCGATGCTCAGTTGCTGCTTCTCCTCTCAACTTTTGGCTGCCTTTGCCTCTGCCAGCTGAGGTCTGAGGTGTATATGGGCACAGGATGGGGGGCAGGGTAGACCAAAATAGTAACATTTAGCAGGAAAAAAGGGATAACTGTTCTCATTTAGGACCATGGTTTCCAGGCTTGAGGGTGAGGCTTTTGCCGTGGAACCACCCTCTTCTATCCGGTATTTTCCTGCCTCTTTTCTGTATCAAAATTAGGGTTAATATTGCATTCTGAATTTTATTTGCTTGATAGTTGCATCATTTCCCAATGGGTAGTTATATCTTTGGCCTACGACAGTCTCATTTTCTTCTTAATTTACAACTATTGTTTGTTAGTAAAAGCTTCATGAAAGAAATATGCTTTTATATTGAGTTGGAGGTATGACAACAAACCTTATTGAACACTTATCACTGAAACATATGTGACTAAGGTATTCAGGACTGGACACTCCTAAGTTGCCTATAGTCATTAAAAATTAAAATGGAAGGGCTATGCCAATAAATTAATGTGCTTCATTTTACCGGGGGCCTCTGAAGTTTGCCAGGTGGGCTAGTTTGATTCATAAATAAGTTAACTTTCCTGATTACTTAAACATAAGCTGGCCTAAAATAGCTATCCCAGATAACATGTTTTGGGCCACCTGAGATATGGTTGGTTTTTTTGTTTGTTTGTTTGTTTGTTTTTGAGACAGAGTTTCGCTCTCGTTACCCAGGCTGGAGTATAATGGCGTGATCTTGGCTCACCGCAACCTCCACCTCCTGGGTTCAAGCAATTCTCCCGTCTCCTCCTCCTAAGTAGCTGGGATTACAGGCATGCGCCACCATGCCCAGCTAATGTTTTGTATTTTTAGTAGAGACGGGCTTTCACCATGTTAACCAGGATGGTCTCGATCTCTTGACCTCATGATCCACCCGCCTCGGCCTCCCAAAGTGCTGGGATTACAGACGTGAGCCACCGCGCCTGGCCCGATATGGTTGTTTTGAAAGGTAACAGAAGAGCTGCTTTCCACAGAGAGTGTGGGCCCTCTCCTATCTTTTTGGCTATTTGAGAGAGTCCAAGGAAAGAAGAAAAAACCCACATAGAAATAGTAACTAAGAGATGCCCTTGCATCCAAGACCTGTAAAAACAGATTGACAGAAATTCACTACAAGAAGCATTTGTTTCAATTCTTTCATGTAGCATGTGGTCTGGGGCTACCTTTGATCTGGTTAACATTGCTCCTCATCTTGAAGAAATAGAAGAAGGGAGAGCTTTGAACTCCTGTGGAGTTCACACATTTTGTAACTGGTCCTATTATGTAAATGGACCATTTTGTTTGTTTTTTGCCATGGTTGCTATCAACTTGACTTTAATAGTCAGGTAAGTTCTATCTACATGTATTAATACAAATTAAATCTTTAACTCTTGATTTATAACAACAAAGATATTCATTGAGAATATGTAAACTGTCATTCTGAATTAGTAACTATATGTATCTAACCTGTACCATAGATTGAGAAGAAATGAGTTTATTCTCCATTTATTTATTATTTATTTATTTCACATGTTTTTATTGAATGCTTTCTCTGTAGAAAACATTGTCTACATACTAGGGGTATATAGACATAGTAAATATATTAGTGAGATATGTGGATATAAATATGTAGGTAGATAGATAGATTATAGTGGTTATCTTTCAAATATGTGTAGAATTTATAACCACCATAGAAACTTTAAGCCAAGCATCAGCAGGGTCATAGAATCCAAATGACCTTCTTTTGAATCCTCTAGCCTGGACTAACTAATAAAACTTCTTTAGCTTTGTACCTCAATCAAAGCAGGCAGCTTGTGAGTTGGGTTCCCCTGGTAATGGGTTGAAGAAGAAACACAAATGTCATATATATTTTCTCTAAAGTCTAGAGCTCTATTAATTAAAATGTATTTGGTTGATAGAGGTAAAAGGGAAAATAACTTGCTTTTTCTCTTGGAGTAAACATCCTGACATTCTTTAGATCAGTGTAACCAACAAATTAATTAAATGAACCTTTTAATTTCTCAAAACTTAATTCATATTCCATTCAAATATGTATATTATAAAGCAATCTGAGATATTCACAATTCCTAAGCTATATACCAATATGAAATGATCACTGTAATAAATAAATAACCCATAGACACTTTAGTCCGAATGTAATTGAATGGAGCACGTTATAAGTAGTGAGAGCTAGGACCCCCAAAATATGCTATTCTTCTTGTCACTTAAATGCAAAGATTTATTTGCAGGAGTAAGAAATAATCATCCAAATCATTATCCTACATATGAGGTTAAAAAGTACATATGAAATTGCTCCAGAAAAAAAGACCATATCTGCAACAATGTATTTGATCACAGACACCTAGACATTAAATTTAAGAAATTCCTCTTTTTTCCCCCAAGAAGTATCTGAGTTTCATGAATTCTATCAGAAAAGTTAAATAAAAGATTACCACTCCTGAATCTTCTATTCGTTTGGTTTTGCATTCAGTGCAATCTTCCAGGAACATGATAATTTGCTATTGCCTTTCTATTTTTGTAGGGAGAGGCCATAAAACTCAAGTGGTCTTTCCTTTAGTTATAATACTGTAGTTACAAGTTTGGAAGCCATTTTAATTATAATCGAAATTAAACAATTTTGTGTCTATTCAGTAATTACGGACTTGGTGAATAACCAGTGGGTAGATTCAGATTCCTCCTCAGCTTAATGTAAAATAGAGTTTCATCAAAATTATATTGTCATGAGATATCTATACATCTTACCACCCACCAGTAATCTTCAGTGATAGTGTAGGGATCTAGGAATTAACGTTAGGACCAATATTCCATAGTATACAAATTACTTGGAATTTTTTTTTTGAGACCGAGTTTCACTCTTGTTACCCAGGCTGGAGTACAATGGCGCTATCTCGGCTCACCGCAACCTCCGCCTCCTGGGTTCAGGCAATTCTCCTGCCTCTGCCTCCCGAGTAGCTGGGATTACAGGCACGCACCACCATGTCCAGCTAATTTTTTTGTATTTTTAGTAGAGACGGGGCTTCACCATGTTGACCAGGATGGTCTCGATCTCTTGACCTCATGATCCACCAGCCTCGGCCTCCCAAAGTGCTGGGATTACAGGCTTGAGCCACCGCGCCCGGCCAAATTACTTGGAATTTTACCCTGTGAGTTTACTTTTATCTTTTATTTCCCACAATTCTTAATTGATTTTATTTTAAATTCAGGAATCATAATCGTATACATTTATGGGGTACAAATTTGAGGTTTTGTTATATGTATGCAATGGGAAGTGATTACATCAAGCTAGTTAACATATTTATCACCTTGCTTTCCTATAGTTTCTTATAGGGAGACATTTGAAATTTACTCAGTTATTTTTAAATATATAATCTTTATTACTGACCGTAGTCATTCCTGGCAATATATCTCATCCTGTCTGTCGGACACTTTACACCCTTTGTTCAACAGCTCCCCTTTACTTGTCTCCCTCCTCTACCACTCCAGCCTTGGTAACCACCTCTGTAATCTCTGCTGTGAGTTCAACTCTTTTAGATTTCACATATAAAAGATCAGGCAATATTTCTCTTTCTGTTCCTGGCTTATTTAACTTAGCATAATGTCCTCCAGGTTCATACATGTTGTTGCAAATGAGAGGATTTCTTTCTGTTTTCATAATAAGAGTATTCTATTGCATATGTATACCACACTTTCTTTATACTTATTCATCCATTGATGGAAACTTACATTGATTCTCTGCCTTGGATATTGTAAATAATGCTGTAATAAACATAGAAGTGTAGATATCCCTTTGACAAAGTGATTTCAATAACTTGGGATATGTATCCAGAAGAGGTATTACTGAATCATATGGTAATTTTTTTTTTTTTTTTAGTTTTTTGAGGATCTTTTATACTGTTTTCCATAATGGCCATACTAACTTACATTTCCATCAACAAACTGCTAAGGACAAGCAATGGGAAAAGGACAGTCTCTTCAACATATGATGTGGGGAGAGCTGGTTATCCACATTCAGAAGTCTGAAATTTAATCTCACGCCATCAACAAAAATCAATTCAAAATGATTTAAAGACTTAAATATAGACCCGAAACTTAAAACTACTTGGAAAAAACGATAGAATAAAAGCTCTATGACATAGGTCTGGGCAATGAATTTTTGGCTATGACTCCAAAAGCACAGACAACAAAGCAAAAATAGATGACGGCAAACTAGAAAACTTCTGCACATCACAGGACACAAGCGAAGTGAAGAAACGACCCACGAAACAGGAGAAAACATTTACAAATCATACATCAAATAAGGAGTTAATATCAAAAATATGTAAATAACTCAACTCAATAGCAAGAAATCAAACAATGCAATTAAAAAATGGGTAAAGGGCCTCAACAGACATTTCTCAAAAGAAGACATACAAATAGCCAACAGAAACATGAGTATATGCTCAGTATCGTTAATCATCAGGGAAATGCCAAATGAATCCACAATTAGATATTATATCACACCTGTTAAAATGGCTTTAATTAAAAAAAAAACTCATGAGAATACAGAGAAAATAAAACTATGGTACTGTTATCTTCTTAAATGGTATGATGTCTCTTAATAGAAGGCCAGGAGTGAGATTCACAGAGGCCACTCATAAAATAACTATAAATTTATTTTTAAAGAATGCCCAATCTCCTTATTACAGGGGGTTAGGGTGTGCAAACTAACTTGGAAATTGGATTTGGATTAGGAATTATAATTATTATATTTGCTCCAATCATGATTCTGTTCATGTTCCATTATACCTGGGTGTTTTCCTCCTTACATGCATCCAATGGAATCTTACTAGGCCGCCTCTTGATTTTTGTTCTAAAAATACTATGGCCAAATTATTCACAACCAGGAGAAACAAAGTGTCTGCTTTTACTTACTCCTTTTTTTTTTTTTTGAGGCAGAGTTTCGCTCTTGTTACCCAGGCTGGAGTGCAATGGCACGATCTTGGCTCACCGCAGCCTCCGCTTCCTGGGATCAGGCAATTCTCCTGCCTCAGCCTCCCGAGTAGCTGGGATTACAGGTGTGCACCACCATGCCCAGCTAATTTTTTGTATTTTTAGTAGAGACGGGGTTTCATCATGTTGACCAGGATGGTCTCGATCTTTTGACCTATGCATCTATGGCATTTACCTTTACTGCATCTGGAAGAAATGGTCATTTTCCCCTTAGAAATATGCAGGTAACAGAATTTCCCATGGAATAGAAACATTAAATATTTTACTCTGATTGCAAGTACTTAGAGTACATTCTCTTTTGACCATTTCATGTCAGAAATTGTAATAGTTTTATGTTGTCTTGGTGAAAGTCTCATAGAATCCTAATTTTTCATAAAACTCATATCCAGCAGAAAGCAAGTTATAGGGAAACTCCACAGAAGTGATATTACTTCTTTTCTCTGCCGAGCTAACATGGCCTCTAGTGACAGAACTTATTATTAAGCATGTAGGAGTTACTGGCTTACTTGTTCTGAACTCCCTTGACCCACCTGCAATATCTTCACTTTCTTCCCATCATACTTCTGATGTTTTGTATTTGTTTATTTTCTCTTATTCTTCCTTATACCACTGTTTATTTGTATTAGCATTGCCTAAAATTTATCTAATAATCTTGTTTGTGAAAATACAGTAAATCTTCTTCAAAGATATAAGTTGGAGGCATAAAGGTGTGCAACGGTAGAGAAAGGTGCTTAGACATTTAATTAATAGTCTAGATTCCGGTTCCAGCTTCACCGTCTGTTACTGTATCTCACATACATAATTTAACAACTGCGATTCGGTTTTCTCATCCATAAATATAAATAGCAGGATCACTTTTACTGGGATTGTGTAAGAGATAAAAATGAGGCCCTATTTATGACTGTGCTTTGTAAATTATAAATCAGTGTAAAAATGATATTTTGTTTAGCACAGATTGATTTTTTGGGGGGAGTGCTTCAGAGTTGATTCAGAAAGTTTATTTTCTGCAAAATAGCTATTTTATACTAACTTACCTTTGCTACTAACACAACAAACTTACTTGGCAGAGAAATTACTAAAATATCTCAGATGAAAACACAATTTAATGTATGTTGTTAATCTAATCTTTATTCTGCTTGGCTGCTGAATTGTTAATACTCTTTTATTTTCAAATAAAGTATAAAAGGAATCTTATTGTTTGAGAGAGAAAAATGCAGAAATAAAAGAAAAATATTAAACTTTATTTGCATTACTTTATGTGCAGTAAGTAATCAAACTTGTGCAATAATCGGTCATTTCAAAGCAAGCCCATGTCTTGCTTTGTGGCTACCTTCTTCTCAATGTTGGTTCATTGCCAGATTTACATTGGTGATGTGTTAACTATCTGTACCAAACCAGAGAAGAGATTCGTTCAAATTAGATATTTTGTGTGAAAAAAGAACATGTTTGTTTGTTATCAAAATGAATTTTGAATATTAATCATCTACGTGATAAAACCCCGTGCTATTCAATTCTTTTTCTATGTTTAGTAAACATCATTTTTCTTTGATGGCAACCTCAAGAAAATAAGTATCAATTGTGTTCAAACACAGCGTTGTTTTTAACAACAAGGCACACATGAATCTTTGCTAAATTTAAATATGTGTTTAAAAACCTGAATTCATATGCACTAATATATACTTTTAAGTATTTAGATATAAGTAAAGAGTCACAGGTGCTGTAAACATTGTCTTACCTTTTCAATAACGTTCTCAACTTCTCCCTTTGGTTTGAAATAAAGGAATTGCCTGAGAACCATCAGGGATCAGAACTCAGATGCAAAGTTCATCTCTCATGGTTGTAAGCCAATCTCCCTCTTAAGCCCTCTGTTCATAAATCAGGCCCAAGCCAATTATTGCTTTATATGCCTCCTGGAAACAAGGATTGACATGTGACTCAATTCATATCAATTAAACCCTACAAAATATTGGGTAATATATTTTATCTTGAATGATTATATGCAACAATATGAATACACATTACTTTTCAGAATTTTTAATGTTTTGCTGTGGTTTTTTTTTTTTCTCCAGTTGATTCTCCTTATTGTTTAAAGCTGCTTAATGTGGAATTTCTCTAACTTCAACCAAATGTTTCCAAAGTGATGTAATTTGCAAGTGCATTGAAATGCTGTACGGAAGCAGAAATACTTTTAAGGATTGATTAAAACAAATATAGACTCAAGAATAACTGTAAGAAATGATTTCAACTGAGACCAATTTGACATTTAAATTTAATGAATGTACCTACTTTTAACTCCATATCACTAAAAGAGGCATTGAAGGGGATTGGAAACAGTCTTGAATTGCCGATGCCACCCATCCACCACACCCCGGCAGTGGCCATGTGGTACAGGGACAGAATCTGAGCACTTGGGAGAGGATGAGTATAAACTTATAAGATGTTGCATTGACCCCAGTGCTGGCTTGCCATAGCAGAAAGCAAAATTAGGAAATTAGGTTGAATTCAGCTGATACTTGCCTATTCCAGCAGTAGAAACTTGAATTCACTGTCACTGCAGGCAGAAGTGCTGTGGGACTCCAAAATAAACTCGAAAGGCAGTGTAGGCCACTAAGACTGCAATTCCTAGGCAAATCCTAGGGCCGAACTGAGCTCAGAGCCAGTGGACTGGGGAAGGGCATGTGACCTACTGAAATACCAGCCATGGTGGCTAAGGGAGTGCTTGTGCCTGCCCTCTTTACCCCCAGGCTGCACAGGAGGAGGCTCCAACTGAGTCTCCTTCCTTCTGCTTGGGGATAGGAAAGAGTAAAGAAGACATTGTCTTGCATCTTGGATACCAGCTCAGCCACAGTAGGTTAGGGCACCAGTCCGTTGTGAGGCCCCTTTCCAGGACCTAGCTCCCTGACAACATTTCTAGACACACTGTGGGTCAGAAGGAACCCCACTGCCTTGAAGGGAAGGACCGAGTCCTGGAAGGACCCATTGCTTTCTGACTAAAGAGGACTTGGGCCCTGAGTGACCAGTAGCAATGTTCAGGTAGTATACCGTAAGCCTTGGGCAAGACTCTGAGACTTGCTGGTTTCAGGTAAGTCTCAGAACATTCTCAGTTGTGGCTATTGCAAGAGAGTCATCCTGCTCAAGAAAAGTAAAGGGAAAAGAAAAGGTGTCTTTGTCTTGCACCTAGGTACCAGCTCAGCCACAGAGGATGGAGCTCTAAGTAGACTCTTAGAGTCCCTGAATCCAGACGTTTGCTCTTGGATGGTATTTGTGAATCTGCACTGGGGCAGAAGGGAGCCCACTGTGCTGAGGGGTGAGTCACAGGCCAGGCAGCATTCACTACAAGCTGCCTGAGGAGACCTTGGGCCTTAAGGAAACACAGGTGATAGCCTAGCAGTACTCCCTGTGGACCTGCGGGGGTGGAGGCCATGAGTTAAGGAACCTCTGCCTGTGGGAAGGACTGCATCTCATGCTTTGAGTGCCAGCTCAGCTGCAGTGCAATAGAACACCAGATAGACTGACACCAGTCCATGGCTCCTAGATGGTATATCTAGACCTGCCTAGGGCATGGGTGAACTCACTTCCCTGAAGGGAAGGACACAGGCCTGGCTGCCTTTATCACTTGCTGATTGTGGAGCCTCAGAACCTTGAGCAAACATAGCAGTAGCCAGGTAGTGTTTATAGCAGGCCTCAGGCAAGACCCAGTGCAGTTCTGGTTTCAGGACTGACCCAGGGTATTCCCAGTGGTGGTGGCCACAGGCATGTTTGTGTCACCCCATCCCCAGCTCCATATTGCTCAGCACAGAGAAACACTCTTTAGGAGAAAGTAAGGGGAGAGAACAAGAGTCTCTACCTGGTAATATAGAGAATTTGTCCAGATCTTATCCAAGTCCACCAAGGCATGATCTCTACAAGTCTGTAAGAACCAGTGTTTCTGGGCTTGGGGTCCCACCTAGTGCAGACAGAGCTGCAGTGATCAAAATTTCTGATCACCTCTTCCAAGTCTTTTCAAATACCTAGAAAGTCTTTCCAAGAAGGATGGCAGAAAACAAGCACAGACTGTGAAGACTGCAATAAATACCTAACTCTTTACTGCCCAGACATAGAAGAACATCCATGAGCATCAAGACTACCCAAGAAAATACGACTTCACCAAATGAACGAAATAAGGAACCAGGGATCAGTTCTGAAGGAACAGAGATATGTGACCTTTCAGACAGGTAATTCAAAATAGCCGTTTTAAGAAAAACTCAAATTAAAGATAATACAGAGAAGAAATTCAGAATTCTGTCTGATAAATGTATCAAAGAGATTAAAATAATTATTAAAAAGCCTGGATTCTGGACTTGGAAAAAATGCCGTTGACATACTGAAGAATCTGTTAGAGTCTTTTAACATAATTGATCAAGCAGAAAGAAAGATTAGTGAGCTGAAGACAGGCTGTTTGAAAACACACAGTCAAAGGGAAAAAACGAATGAAGCACATGTACAGGATATAGAAAACAGCCTCAAAAGGGCAAATCTAAGTGTTATGTGCCTTAAAGGGATGAAAAAGAAAGATACAAGGGTAGGAAATTTGTTCAAACAGAAAATAACAGAGACCTTCCCAAACCAAGATAAACTTATCAATATCCAAATACAAGAAGATTACAGAACACCAAGCAGATTTAATCCAAAGAAGCCTAATACGTCTGACCTCAGCCTTTTCAGTGGAAACCTTATAGGCCAGCAGAGAGTGGCAGGACATATTTAAAGTACTACAAGAAAAAACAAAGCAAAACACTTTTACCCAAGAAGAGTATATCTGATGAACATGTCTTTCAACAATGAAAAGGAAATAAAGTGTTTATTTCCAGATAAACAAAAACCGAGGAACGTCATCAACCCCACATCTATCCTACAAGAAATGCTAAAGGGGGCAGTGTGGCCATTTTCCTAATATTGATTCATCCTATCCATGAGGATGGAATGCTTTTCCATTTGTTTGTGTCCTCGCTTATTTCCTTGAGCAGTGGTTTATAGTTCTCCTTGAAGAGGTCCCTCACATCTCTTGTTAGCTATATTCCTAGGTATTTTATTCTCTTTGCAGCAATTGTGAATGGGAGTTCATTCATGACTTGACTCTGCTTGCCTATTGTGGGTGTAAAGGAATGCTTGTGATTTTTGCACATTGATTTTGTATCCTGAAACTTTGCTGAAGTTCCCTTTCAGTTTAAGAAGTTTTTGGGGTGAGATGATGGGATTTTCTAAATATAAAATCATGTCATCTGCAAACAGAGACAACTTGACTTCTCTCTTCCTAGTCAAATACATTTATTTCCTTCTCTTGCCTGATTGCCCTGGCCAGAACTTCCAATACTATGTTGAATAGGAGTGTGAGAGAGGGCATCCTTGTCTTATACTGGTTTTCAAAGGAAATGCTTTCAGCTTTTGCTTATTCAATATGATATTGGCTGTGAGTTTGTCATAAATAATTATTATTTTGAGATATGTTCTATCAATACCTAGTTTATTGAGTTTTTAGCATGAAGGGATGTTGAATTTTATCAGTGGCCATTTCTGCATCTATTTATATAATCATGGTTTTTGTCTTTGGTTCTGTTTATGTGATAAATTGCATTTATTGATTTGCATATTTTGATCAAGGCTTGCATCCCAGGGATGAAGCAGAGTTGATTGTGGTAAATAAGTTTTTTGATGTGCTGCTGGATTTGGTTTGACAGTATTTCATTGAGGATTTTTGCATCAATCTTCTTCAGGGATATTGGCCAGAAGTTTTCTTTTTTTGTTGTGTTATTTTTTGAGTTTTGGTATCAGGATAATGCTGGCTACATAAAATGAGTTAGGGAGAAGTCCCTCCTTTTCAATTGTCTGGAATAATTTCAGAAGGAATGGTACCAGCTCTTCCTTGCATTTCTGGTAGAATTCAGCTGTAAATTCATCTGGTCCTGGGCTATTCCTATCAAACTCCCATTGACATTCTACACAGAATTTGAATAAACTGTTTTAAATTTCATATGGAATCAAAGAAGACCCCATATAGCCAAGACAATCCTAAGTAAAAAGAACAAAACTGGAGGCATCATGTTATCAGACTTCAAACTATACTCCCATACTACAGTAACCAAAATAGCATGGTAGTGGCACCAAAAAAGATATATAGACCAATGGAGCAGAACAGAGACCTCAGAAATAACACTCACAACTCCAGTGAAACTGCTTTGATAAAGGTCAGGGATTAATTCTGCCTTAAGCCTAATGCTCATTTTAAAGTTCTTGTATTTGACTCATTAGTGGCATTAGACAGGATTGCCAGTACACTCATTCTTAGACATTTGTTCTGCCATTTGCAGAGGTTTCCTTTCCAGGTATCCCTCCAGTTTCACTCATCATCTTTTCTAGCATCTTTCTTTTCTGAATGACTCAGATACTCAGATCATTTTTTCCCTTTGTTGTAACTTAAGAATGATCTTACTCACTTAAATACCATCCATACACTTTCACATGTAGTGCTCCAGCCATGATATTTTCACTGAACTATTGATATTTCCAGTTGGATAGTGCATAGATTTCTAAACTTAGCCCATCCAAAACTGAATGCTTTACTTTGTTTATTTATTTATTTTGTTTCTTGTAAGCCAATCGTTCTATCTCAAGAACTGGAATAATCATTTCTCTAGAGATGAAAGCCAGAAACCTCTGAAACATCTTAAGTGCTGCCTTTCCTTTTTCCCAAATATCCAATTGATGGTTCTTGGCTAAAACAATATATATTAAAATTATCTGTTCTTAATGATCATCATTCTAATCACCTAGACAGCCCAGTTATCCTAGAAGCTCTTCTTATTTATACATTTGTTCTCTTCTCATTTATTTTGCACATAGGGCATACTATGAAAATTTGAGAAAAAAGCCACTAAATTATTTCTTCACTTCTTTCTCTCAATGGTTTCCAAAGCATTCATAATAAAACACAGACTTTTTAAATGACCAAGATGGTACTTCATTGTCTGCACCCCACTTAACTATCCAGCTATACTATGCCTTATTTCTGTCTGTGTTAAAGGCACAAGATCATAGGTCATTCCTAGCAAACCCAAGCCTCTTGCTTACTTTTTGTATTTTTCATTTTAGGTTTCTAGACCTGGAAACATAAAATGTTCTATGTACCTGCCTACTTACGTGATTTTTTCCCTTCTTAATGCTTCAACTCATGCATCACCTCTCTGATCAATCCAACACTAAGGAGAACTGCTTTTACTCTTCACCATAATACCCAGCTATTTTCAGGATTCGCATAACTTATAGTGACGGCACTATATGTTTGTTCAATTAATGTCTATTTATTCCACTGCCATACCACAAAGAGTAACATAGCCAGACATTTATTAAAGGTGGCAAGAGAGATATTATGCTGACTGCTTCAGTAGTGGAGAGAGCCTTCCGTATAACCTCCCATATAAAGCTCAACTCCACCAAAACAAAGGCCAAAATCTTTGTACACGTTGAGGTGTGTAAACTCCAGAGCTTCTGTACAGCAAAGGAAACAATCATTAGAGCTAACTGGCAACCAACAGAATTGGAATAAATTTTTGCAATCTACCCATCTGACAAAGGGCTAATATCCAGGATCTACAAAGAAAACAGATTTACAAGAAAAAAACAAACCCATTCAAAAGTGGGGGAAGGATATGAACAGACACTTTACAAAAGAAGACATATATGAAGCCAACAAACATATTAATAAATGGTCAGCATCACTGGTCATTAGAGAAATGCAAATCAAAACCACGTTGAGATACCACATCACGCCAGTTAGAATGGCGGTCGTTAAAAAATCTGGAGACAACAGATGCTGGAGAGGATGTGGAGAAATAGGAACTTTCACACTGTTGGAGGGAGTGTAAATTAGTTCAACCATTGTGGAAGACAGTGTGGTGATTCCTCAAGGACCTAGAAATAGAAATTCATTTCACCCAGCAATCCCATTACTAGGTATATACCCAAAGGATTATTAATTGCTCTATTATAAAGACACATGCACACGTATGTTCATTGCAGCACAGTTTACAATAGCAAAGACCTCGAACCAACCCAAATGCCCATCAACGATAGACTGGACAAAGAAACTGTAGCACGTATACACCACGGAATACCATGCAGCCATAAAAAACAATGAGTTTATATCCTTCATAGGGACATAGATTGATCTGGAAAACATCATTCTTAGCAAACTGATACAAGAACAGAAAAATCAGGCACCACATGTTCTCACTCATAGGTGGGTGTTGAACAATGAGAACACATGGACACAGGGAGGGGAGTATCACACACTGCTGTCAGTTGGGAGGGGGCTAGTGGAGGGACAGCGGGGGGTGGAGAGGGTGGGGAGGAATAAAGTAGAGAGAAATACCAGATATAGGTGATGGAGGGATGAAGGCAGCAAACCACCTTGCCATGTGTGTACCTATGCAACAATTCTGCATAATCTGCACATGTACCTCAGAACCTAAAGTACAATAAAAAAAAAAAAGTTAAGGTATTGAAAGACATTAGGGAAGGAGCGAGATTGATCAGTGTGATTAGGCCATCTGTGTTTGCTAATTGTGGCTTACTGAAGGTTGGCCCCTGCAGTCTCACAGAGACTAGAAGACAGGGGCCTATCCTTCTTGATGATCACATTTCAAAGGGGTGACTCCCAGTCCTTGAGAAAGACATTTCTGGACTATAGAAGATTTATATCTCAAAGGGGAAAAGAAAAGATTTATAACTGCAAGTTTTCTAAAGTAAATGCTCTAAGAAAAGAGAGGTCAGTGGCCTACAGTCAGATTTTGGCTGGAATAAGCAAATTGTTTGACAACGTTGAGCTTTCTCAGACAGGCATTTTCAGAGAAGAGCTGGGGTTATTTTAGGGACACAGCCTACATAGCTATGCTGGAGATGTGTGTGTGTGTGTGTGTGTGTGTGTGAGAGAGAGAGATGGGGGATGGGATGGTGAGTTGGAGAGTCCTTTGTGCTTAGAGTTTCCAGCTCTCAAATGTAAGCTTCATGATAAAGGACAAATTGTCTCTCATTTCCCTTGGTAATCCCAAAGACTGAATCTTACATTATTGTGTGAATAGAAGATAAAACTCACTAAGCCAAAGAGCCTTAAAAAGTGCTGGAGTAAATTGGCAAGGGTAGGTGCAGTCTATAATTGTTTAGTTTGAAGAAAGTTTACTTTTATTATAAAATAAGGATCATCAAGATTAATGGAGGCCATTATCCTAAATGAATTAACACGGAAACAGAAAATCAAATATTGCATATTCTCACTTTCAAGTGGAAGCTAAACACTGGGTACATATGGACTTAAAGATGGGAAAAATAAACCGTGGGAACTTCTAGAGCAGGGAGGGAGGAAGGGGGCAAGGGCTGAAAAGCTACCTACTGAGTACTGTGCTCAATACTGAGTAATGAGTTCAGTCTTATTCTAAACCTCAGCATTATGCAATATATCTTCTTAACAAACCTGGACATGTACCCCCAATTCTAAAATAAAAGTTAACAAAAATAAAATAAATAAAATGGGTGTAATACTCCAAAAAAGTTTTAAAAATAAAATGGTTCTGAAACATTTAACAAATTGCCTAATGCATTTCTATTTTACATTTTCTTCTTTAAAATTAAATTGTAACAATTAAATATACAGTAGTATCACTCATAAGACTTACTATTTAAAACAGATAAATCTGTTAACTTTCATTCCAGATAACCTATTCCTAGTATGAGATGAACTTTAGGAAGCTGAGTAGCTCGATTCAAGGGTAACATAGTATCTATCTGTAATCAGTAGGATCTACATTCAATATCTAAGAACAAAATTTATAGCCTTGTTAATTCTAAAAAAAAAAACAAACAAACATGCTTAGTATCAACTATGACATGTAGTATATCCTTCAATTTGTAGAACTCATCAGAAATATTCAAAAAGCCAAGAAGACAATTGTACTTGTTCCTCTATGTGCTGCAATTAAAATGACTTTGCAAGTAATGGTTCAGTTCAGTTTCATTGTATTCCACAGCTATTTACTGGGTAACTCTCAGGAGATAGTAGCATCTTCTCCGGTATTTTTCTTTCTTCTGCAAGAGAACCAGGATCAAAGTCAATGCACTTGTACCCTTTTCACCTTGGGCTCCACCATCCTGAAAAGATTTATTGTGTTGCACCAGGAACCCTCAAAGAACACACAAGGGCCTTTTTTTCTTGAAAAATCCCTGATGAATGACAAATGCTGGCAAGAATGTATCAGCATAACATTAAATTGCCTGCTGAAATCTAATAGCTTAAATCTGGTGCTCTTGTTTTCTATCAATTCTTTCTATTTCGCTTTTCCTAATATGTCATAGATTCTCCAAAGATAAAACATTTAAGTCTTTAGTACTTCCTTTATCCACAGAGACTTACAAATATTTCAAGTCATTTAAATTTATCATGGGTTTTTAAGCATTCAGGGGAAAGATGTCCTTACATGGCAGTTCAAAATTTAACATATTTATTGAGGGTCGATTTTTTACGTTGCAATTGAACTTTCTTTTTTTATTCTTCTAATGTCTGGGAAAGGGAAGTGGTGATTACTCTCCTTTTATTCACATACAAAGATGCCCAATAAGAATCAAATAGCAGTGTCAAATTGAGGATGATGACAGTATTAGTTTTTCTCATTATGATATGACAAATCTAATAATATTTGACATGATTCAGTCAAAACAGCAATAACAACAGCAGAATATATCTTCAAAATACATCTTTGATTTTTCTTTGGTCTACAAATATTTAGCTTTTATGAATTTACTTGATTCCAAGAAACTACCAGTTTATATAATTTCTCAAATTCCAAACTAAATGATTCTGGTCTATCAGTCATTACATATTATTTTTATTTTTTCTAATATTTTTTCTATTGTCTTCTTGGTGCAGAAGGCCAATGAATGCATTCTCTAAGATCAGACTTTGCCAAGAGTGGAGCAACAGATCAGCCCTTGTGACATAACTTTTCATACTGTAACAACTAATGTACTTGAATTAGACACACATCCACATGCTCACATAAACAACAGGTAATGGGGCTGGGGGTAGAAAAATAAAGGAGGGGAACAAGCAGGTGCAATATAGCCACTTCCCTCTAGAAGTATCTAATTTAAATTTTTGGAGAAATAAAATTGTTGAAAAAATTAAAAATTAATAGCTATGCATAGCTTCTCAAATCAAAGGTTAAATTTCCCCCTGCTCAAGTAGCTACCTCTATTTATATAAAGCCAGTACCGAAATTAAAAGTGTCGGTTAAAAGAGTGAGTTCTGGAAGTATTTCATGTAAATAATCTATTGATTAGTAAAGTGTTTGAGTGTTTACACTGGTGTGAAAGCCAAGGCCAAAATGCTTAGACTAGTGTTTTTCCCAGGATGACAACCGATGGCCAATGTCAGAATTATGTAAGTTTCTCTTTTTTTTTGGAAAGAGTCTTTTTTTCTCTACCACAGAAAGAATATATGTTAACTGTAAACATCAACACATTACAGAAAGTTAAACTCACCCATAATGAACCACCCAGATAATTTATAACTTTTGTGCTGTTTTCTTGAGATGTGTAGTAAAGAATTTAACCTTGGCCAAGGAAAGTTCTAACCTTTGTCCTAGTCTTCTGGGAGGTAATATCTAAGCCCCTGTAATTTCATGCCCTATGGAAGTGTCTTTGCCTGGGAACCATGGGACAGCCAGTGAGGCAACAGTGTGATTTAGTGTGGGATTTTTGGATCTTGTGGTACCTCTTAGTCCCTGAAATGCTGGAAGTTGAGAGCAGCCAGGTGGGCAGTCAGCTGGGCCTATGAGATGGAGCCCTAATAAGTATCCTGGATACGCAGACTCATGTGAGCTTCCCTGGTTGGCACAATTCTGTGAGTGTTGTCATACATTGCTGCTTGAAAGTAACACAGTCACGACTCTTCAGGGAGAGAACAGTGAAAGCATCGCGTTGGCCTTTGTCCTGAGTTCTGCCCTATATGCTTTTTGCCTTGGCCAATTTTAATACAGCAGCTTTCTGTGAGTTTTGCTGGTGAATTATCAAGCCTAAGAAGTTTTGTGAACCTCTTGAATCTGAGGTTGATGACAGAAGTGCGAGTGGTATTGTGTATTTCTAATTATACAATTGGCAGACTCTTGCAGATGTCTGTCTATTTAGAAAATACAGAAAAGAAACAAAAAAAGATTGTAAAAATTTCTTAAATCTAAAAAACTATTACATAGTAAAAATGAATTTGCTGTTAAATAATGTTGAATCCTCTACTTTTTCCAACCACTTTCACTTGTGCTTTGATTTTATGTTTATAACTCCAGTTCACTGCATTGTTGTCATAATTAAACAGTATAAGGTCTCTTGCATACATTTACGCTTCAAAAAGATATCATACAATATTTATTCTCTCTCAACCTCTTCTTTGTACTCAAAATTCTGCTTCTGAAAATTATCCAGTTTGCTGTTTTCCCTGAAACCAACACGGCGTGCTCTCCTTCCCTTGTTATTAACTACGCAATTACCAAGAAACAGGTACTAAATGCCTCATATTTTTAATTCTTTGGATTTAACAATATAAACATCATTCTGACTTTATCAAAAGTTGCTGCTCTTTTATAAGCATGATTATACTATATAAACTGAAGTCTAACAAAAATATCAGAAAAATTTTAAAGCATCTTAGTAGTAAAAATGTAAACGTCATCCTTATACCTCATAAAGAAAGCTATGAAAATCTTTATTGCTCACAAAGCAAGTTTATTTAGTAGATTTTGTTCATAGTCAAGAAATGGGTTTTATTGCAGAAAATTAGTTTGCCCTGGACTAAATCATACATTTAAAGCAATATCATCATGGGCTACAAAGGTGCAATTAAGTAAATTTCTTAATTTCAGAATTATACCAAGAAAGATGGTTAAGTAATAGAAATAAAATTCATAGGCCGGGCGCAGTGGCTCATGCCTGTAATCCCAGCACTTTGGGAGGCTGAGGCCGATGGATCATGAGGTCAAGAGATCGAGACCTGGTCAACATGGTGAAACCCTGTCTCTACTAAAAATACAAAAAATTAGCTGGGCATGGTGGTGCGTGCCTGTAATCCCAGCTACTCAGGAGGCTGAAGCAGGATAATTGCCTGATCCCAGGAGGCAGAAGAAGTTGCAGTGAGCTGAGATCACGCCATTGCACTCCAGCCTGGGTAACGAGCGAAACTCCCTCTCAAAAAAAAAAAAAAAAAAAGAAAGAAAATTCATACCACTAAGAAGCTCTGCCCATATATTTTAAAATTCATCAAGGCCATTGACTCCTAAGTTGTCCCTTTTGTAATAGTTAGCTTTAATTATTACCAGAGCTTGAAGAGGGGGAAAAAAAAGGCAGCAATAAAATTTGACTATTTTGTTAATTTATAAAAGAATGGAGTAATTTGTTCTAGGAGTTTATGATTTTCTTGTCTCCTGCCCAAACTGTTCTCCTATCAGTTATCCTGTTGAAATTAACACTTGCGTTTTTAAGTAGCAGATTAGTGATTTTACTAATTTTACTCTACTTTTAGACTTTTGCTTCATCATTTCGCCCTGTTCTATGTCTCATCTTTACTGACGTGTATCCAGAGCTTTCATTCACACTACTAGTAGCCACCTTCAGCACACTTTTAAAGCAAAGTAATTTTACGTTCAATAAAATTAAGTTTCAATACTTCTTGGGAGTATGAAACAATCTCTGTTTCACTTTAAGCTTTGGCCATTTTTTTGGAAATAATATTTTTTAATGGGGAAATGTTTTCTAATAGCAAATTTAGTCTTGAGATAAAACACATTATAAGACAAATAATATAACTTATTAGTGAAGCCATTGAAAAAAAGGGAATCAAATAACAATGTTATTACTAAGAGAGTAGAATATGAGTCAGTTTATTTGCTAAAGCCTCAAGCTAACCATTCTATAGATATACGCAGTTGTAATTATCACATTAAAAAAACATGACTTGGGCTGAATATTCTTAAGAATGTGTCTGCTTAATGCTTTCTGCCAATCTGTTGAGTAAGATTAAATTGGAATCTATTTGAAATTAGAAGAAAAGGGAGAGGACATTTTTTTAAATTGCTTAGTTTCAAGAATAGTTTATTTCTAGTATAAAAAAATAGTATTCCATATGTGATACATCTTTAGATTTTGTGATAACTAAAGAATAATACTGAGAGTACAAAAACAAACCTGGATTAGAAATAAAGCATAATTATTGGCTCAATTATCTGATTGTAAGCCAAATTTTAATATTTTAATTATAATTATATATAGTCAATAGAATAGTTGGTATTCATGAAAAACTTTGTCAAACTGTTGCTTATTCATGAACTTGATAATAGAATTATGTTAATAGCATAAAAATATGAAATTATAAAGAACTGAAAATCATACTCCAGAATAATAAGACTGTCTTTTACTTTCTCCCTTTTATCTCACTTCTCTTGGAAATAAAGCAAACAGACATGAGCAAGGTTTGGTGACGTACAGAAATAATTGATCTCTGACTGCTCCATCCCCTTTGTATAAGGCAAAATGTCACTTTTGACTTTTGGAAAAGGAAACTTATTTTTTTCTAACAATCTAAGGAAGATCTTATCTTTTTTACTTTAATCTTTACTGGTGTGGTGGCTGTGTGATATGTCAGTTTGACTGGGTAGAACTACATCTCATTGAATCCCCTTCCATGTATGGTTCTAAGCACAGTGCGCTTCAGAACATTTTTGTGTGAGATTTTAAAGGGGGAGGTTACACAGCAACCATTTTGCAGCTCACAACTTGTGGCTAATCTGCTGGGTTACCTCATTTTGGTATGGGGCATTGGTCAAGGCTGTGACTGCTCCGTAATCCATATTCTCCTGAATTTCCCTTCAGCCTTCCTGACTCCTGCACAAGGTGTGCCTTTTGCCACCTAATGAAAGGTGCCAGCCTTTTTGTTTTGTTTTCAAACTCACAGGTTTCAAGATCAGAGATAGTGAGAACTGACACAGGTTTCAGTCTATCCCTGCAGGTCCTAACTCATACTTGTAGGTTCCAGATTGTCCTTGTTCTGATTTTACATTCATGTACTCCTAACAACTGCCTGCCCACTGGGTGCCAAGCTGCAGCATAAGACTCAAGACAACGGCATTGTGGAGACTGCTTATCCAGTCCCAACAGGTGCTGGAAGGCTAACCCCTGTAAAGAATTTCTATATGTGCCTGTTAACATATTCACTTTGGTTTGCTTTACACAATTTAATTCTGATAAAAGTACCTTGTATTTTGTCACGTTTTGTCTCTGAAGTTTTAAAATTTTTTTGCATTAGAATAAAACTATATACTAAAAATAATAGGCAAGATACACATAGATGTAATTGATAAAAACCGCCACCACCACCAATAATCATGAAAGCAAAAACTAATATTAATTATACTCTCACAATGCGCCAATCATTCTACTAGGACCACATTTTACATTCCTTAAACTACCAGTTTGGGGGAGGTAGTATCTTTCCACTTTGCTGATATGATCACAGCTTTATTCAACTTCAGAACCTGAATACTATTTTACAGTCTTAAGTTTCATCTGCTACAGTACAACACCTCTCACTCTAATATGAACCTTAGTGAGTAGTGTCACAGGAGCATTGAAGAGAGTAATCACTTCTTACCTTTAAATAATACTTGTGTAAAGTTAGGAATTATTTTTATAATGCAATGACTAAATAATATTTGAGCACATATTATACATATTATCACCAGATTTATATCAAAATACAATAACAAATCATAATTACATATATCACATAAAATATTAACATTATCAGTGAAAAATATAATTGAAACTATTATCTACTTTGTCACTGCAACTGATTGTGAAGTAGTAGACTCAGTAAATTTTTTATGATAAGTAGTGAAAAGTATTAAAGACACAGATTTGGTTTTTTAAAGAAATATATAAAGGAAGACAATGTTTACTATTTCAGGGTTTGGAGGATATAGTAGATGAAGAAGTACGGCTAAACCACCTTGCCTGAAACCTAGAAGTTTTCCCACTGTAAGATACTTCAAAGTAAGTTTTAATTTTATGCTGTAATCCCATTTCTCCTCTTCAATATGCTAGTGCTTGACTCATAAAGGTCATTTATATAAGCTTTCAATGCTCTTCAGTGTTCAATTTTCTTCTGCAAAATGAAGGTACTAAGAACATATAACATAAGATTATTTTGATAATAAAATATAATATGCAAAAATGCTTTGCTAGTTTAATGATTTTTAATTGTAAAATAGTTTGGGTATGAAGTTTTTCAGAATTTGTAAGACGTGATCCGAATATAAGTAGGTATTTCTGTTGTTTTTCTGAGTACTAGTTTTCTGGTATTACCACCATTTGATTAAAAGTATTGAGAGGCCAGTCAAGTGTCGGATTAGTGGGAATAGAATAAGAAGTTATTCTTGATGATGATAACCTGATTAGACTAATAAAAGGCATCGTCGTGCTTCTATTGATTGTAGTCTGGAAATAAATTACCTTTTACAAAGCAGGAAAGATTAAATTTAAGAAATAATGCCTCGGTCTAAAAGTGTTTTTTTAAAGACAATGTATTATAGCATATTTACTCATAGACATAATACCAAATAGGGCCAGGCACGGTGGCTCACGCCTGTAATCCCAGCACTTTGGGAGGCTGAGGCAGGTGGATGAGGTCAAGAGATCGAGACCATCCTGGTCAACATGGTGAAACACCGTCTCTACTAAAAATACAAAAAATTAGCTGGGCATGGTGGCGTGTGCCTGTAATCCCAGCTACTCAGGAGGCTGAGGCAGGAGAATTGCCTGAACCCAGGAGGCGGAGGTTGCGGTGACCCGAGATGGCGCCATTGCACTCCAGCCTGGGTACATGAGCGAAACTCCATCTCAAAAAAAAAAAAAAAAGAAAGAACACCAAATAAAGGTAGATTTCTGGAGAATCCTTCTATTTATGTTTCAAATTTAGAGCTTAATTGTTTTGGAAAACTCCATGATTGTATGAGTATGTATGTATGTATGAGTTTCTATGTGTGTGTGTACTCCATTTTTTTTCCTAGGGCTTTTAGCTCGGAATTGACTCAGTGGCTGATCTCTGATCCTTGAATGAAGCCTTGTAGAAAAACAGCCAGTTGTACAGCAAGAGTGATGCAAACTTGAAGCAAAACTGCTGTACTAACCCCTGTCTGACTCCTGTATGCCAAGGTGTTTCTATTAGCATAGATAACCCCTTATAAAATACTGCTTTTAGTGTAGATAGCCCCTCATAAAGATTTTTCTTTAACCTCTTCACTGGTCAGAATTTGCAAGAATGTCTGAGACGTAACCAGCTGTGTATGTTTTAACCCAAAAACTTGCTATAGGACATCTTCTGGAGGGTAGGTGCTGGGGTCCACCATCTCACGGCCACCTGAGACATGGCTTCAGCCTGTAATTTCCTATTATTTTTTTTCTCCTGAGAAACTGGATTTCTCAGCCTCTCTCTTTGACATCTCAGATCCTTTGGCCTTTGGGAGTAGGTTTGTCTATACCTGCTCACTGCAGAACAGGCCCCCACCAAATTCAAGACAACAAGGGCCTCTGAAATTCTTCTGGTGCTTAAAATCTCTCTAATGTCTCTTCCTGCCACTGACTAAAGAACATTTTTTGCTTTTTATGTGCTCCTGTGAAGAGATTGTGACTACCCAGATAATCCCTTTTTTTGACACAGAGCGTAATATAATAATAGAAGAAATATTTCACAATATTCACAGATTTTTCACCTGCACTCAAAGGGGAGGACAAGGCCTATGAGCAACCATTGTTATAATTCTGCATTTTTGAGAAATAATTTTAGTTTTAAGCATATATTCTCATGAAAAGAAGTCATTTGTAAGCTTTATGAAGCCCTGCCTTGAAGAGAAATACTACTTTACGAGGTTTAAGATTTATTCTAAAGATCATCAGACTTAATTTTCATTGACAAATGTGTTCTTTTAAACAAGGCATGATTATATTTCAAAAGATCTACACAATATTTTACTTCTGCCAATCTTATCACTCTCTTCTAAGTATAATCTGTTATTCTCATAAATTATCAGTATAAAGTTCTTTTTCAGTTCTTGAAAATAGCTTGGGGCAACCTATAGCTATTGTGATAAATTATAGAACTTACTAGGTTATAAGTATAAACAATAATAATTTTAAAATCCTAACAGGAAATAACTTGAAAGGCTGTCTCCCATTATGCCAGTATCCCATCTTCTATGCTTCCTTTCTTCCTCTCTTTCTTCTTATCCTTCCTGCCATGACATAAGTAGGGGGAAAAATCTCCCTGCTTGTCAGAAAATGCTGCTTCTCAGGGACAGGTCAAACTCAATACTGGACTTTGCTGTTTACCCATAACACGTAAATATGCAGTAACTGTCAGAGTATACTAGTAATGTCAGTTTATTTTTATATGGAGTGAAGAAAACACCAAAAACACTTCTCCTTAACAACATTAACATATACAAGCATTACACTAATGGGTTACCAGATCATTGCATAAGAATTCTGTTCAAACCTTTTTCAACTTTCTCCTTCATTTAGCATGCGATTCTTTAGCTTCTGTTTTTTTTCTTTTCTTTTCTTATACTTAATTCTTTCAATCAAATGTCAGAATTGGTATGTCCACAATTTACAACATACTTTTCAAAGAAACGGGAGTAAGACCAGTGGACAAGAAATGCATAGCTCCTATTTTTATAAAGCTGAAGTGTTTATGGCCCAGGAAAATTGTTTCCTTTCTACAAAAATTTTCAAGTATGCCAGGATATGTCCAAAGACTCACACTGATGCTCTTTTCCAAAGAGAAAAATGACAAATGAGCCACATACAGTTTAAAAAAAACCATGGATTACAATTGTGGTGTCAGCTATATGGAGAGACTGGTGGAAGTGGCTAAATAATATTTCCATAATCCCCCTTAATTGTTTATGTTCTCTCTGGAATTAGGGCATATTACTGGGAGATGGTGCTCAGAGATTCTAAGTATTATGTGGAATATAGGATACTAAGATTGTATTTTGAAGTTTGGGCTCTGAATCAACACTTTCTGGATATATTTCTTTGGGGAAATAAGGCAATTGTGCTAAGCTTTATTTTCTTCAATTATAATAATACTATGCCCTTCTCTTTTTTTTATTGTATCATTTTACACATTAACCATGATTATTTCTTTGTTGCATTATTTTGCCAAGTAGACCATAAACTCCATGAAGTCAGAGACGACATCTGCTTTGTTTGTCAATGAATGTCCAGGACCTAGCACATAACCAGGTAAAGATGCATTCAATAAATATATGTTGGCTGATGAACTGTTCAAATTGTAAAAATGCTGACCCCAGAAAAAAAACATAATAAGAATCAAACAATGCAATGCTGTGACAGTATTTAAGAAAACATATATGATCTAATTTTATGACATGCAGATTAGGTATTATAAGTAATACATTGTTTATGATAACATTAAGTCCCATAAAAAGTAGAATGTGTGAAGACAGGGATTCTCAACAACTTGTTTTTTATTTACTTAGTGATTTTTCAGATCATATTTTAATGTCTAGGGTGTTGCAAAATCTAGTCAATAATCTATCCTTGAAGAGCTTATAACTGAAGCTGAAGGAATTGAAGAAAACGTTTCTTACGTTTTCTCTGTACATTCTTCACTGAGTTAGTAAATTCCAAACTGAAAGAGTTTGTCATGGTGTTTTACTATGGAATGTTTATTTCCCAAAGACCTTTGTGAAATATGTTTAGAATGCTGTCATTAGCTCAAATTTTAGCGTCTTGACAATTTTACCTTATCTCTAGTATTTCAAAATCGTTCAGCAGTTGTTGATGAGAGGTCAAAATTTTTGCCAAACAAGGACAACTTATCCTTTCGGGATGCTTTTCTTAGAATTTTCTGCAATCTTAGATTCAGATTTCTATTATGTCATCTATAGGACCTCCTGATGATAATCACCATCCAGCTGCAAATTAAAGAACAGTTTTTATCAAAGTAATTAAAATTTGGAGCACAGCCTTATGATAAAACAGTTCAAAGGATAATTTCTTACTAAGTATGTGGCACAGGTTTACAAAGATGATTAAGAAATTTTCAGAACCTGTTTTCTAGTCATGAATAAAACCTTTGGAATTATAATTACTGATATTATATACCCTAATAAAAATAACTGATATAGTTTTAAAGATTGTGTACTAAAATTCTGAAACATAACAGAAAAAAATGCCATTTATGTTAAGAGAATATAACAATTTTGTGTATTTAGGTATTTACAAAAGGCAGTTAAATCATATTGTTTACCTAAGTTGTACAACTGTAAACAATCATCTCTTATCTGAGAGCATATTCCAATTTTGTGTTCTTACTATACTTTTATCTCATTTTGGTGTGTCTAAATCATGTGTAATAAAGGTGAGGTAGTCCATTATTAAAAGTATTAACGTTGGGCACACTGGCTCATGCCTGTAATCACAGCATTTTGGGAGGCCGAGGCAGGTGGATTACTTGAGATCAGGAGTTCAAGACCAGCCTGTCCAACATGGTGAAACCCCGATCTCTACCAAAAATACAAAAATTAGCCAGGCAAGATGGTGAGTTCCTGTCATCACAGCTACTCATGAAGCTGAGGCAGGAGAATCACTTGAACTCAGAAGATGGAGGTTGAAGTGAGCCAAGATCACGACACTGCACTCCAGTCCGGGCAACAGAATGAGACACCATCTCAAAAAAAAAGTACTTACATTGATCATAAATCAGTAGCATTCCTGCCATCTAACATCTCAGCCCTTTGCTACTCTCTCTCACTGATCAGAATCATTGTATAGAATCAGCTTTGTATTCTGCTGAACAAGGGGATGTTTATTTGTGTTTCAGGCAAAGTTCTGTTGGATTGATATCTAAATGCAGTACAATGAATGAAAAGCTTGTTAGTTGTGCTCATGCTTGTGACTCGCCTTTGTGTCATAAATCCATAATTGTAATTCTGTTCTGCTCAGAGGAGTCAGTTAACGAATTTCAAAAGAATACTGACTAGATGGGCAGAATAAAATTATGAAATAGTTCTAATTAATTTGATTATTCCTTAGCATATGTTATTTACATGTTAGTATTTGGTAACATTTTATTCTTTTTGAAGTATTCAACTTAATCTCCATAACTCAATGAGGCAATTCAATTACCTTTTGAATCAAAATTATTAAAGTTCTCCCACCACTTTCTACTTAAGAAGACAAAAAATAGTATTAATACAGAGTATTCACATAAAGTCAAGCCCATAGTATTTACTTAGGGTATTTCTGAATAATAATAATATTGCTACTGCTATTGATAATATATTACTTTTTATCATAAACATTATGAATTAGAACTTTGAACATTTTCTTCTCACATAATGACCATATGTAATGGAAGGAAATTAAGTAATGAATATATATGTATAATGGCTGATCAACAGGGGAAAGCATTCTAATAAAAAAATCTATTAAACTGCAGGAAATTATCTCTCTAGGGAAGTTATACCAGCTTTACTGCTTAAGTCATGTAAAACTGGACCAGAAACAAAGAAGCACTAGAAATTGCACTGGAGGGAGCAATCCTATTTTAGTGAGAAAAGAAAGGCAGCAATACAATGATTGCTCTTCTTCCCCTCTGCTAGAAACACCTTTAATCTGTATCTTAGAGAGTCCCCTTCTGTACGTTGGCAGGTTTGGGTACAAGAGGTGCATGGGTCTTTTATTTCTTCTTTAAAATTTTTGACAATTTAGACTGATGAAAATTTATGTAGCAATGCAATAATAATTATAAAATATGACTTATTCTTTCCTATAATATATAATCTTTAAATGGACCACAAAAATTTAAATATGTTATTAAGAGTTTCACATATAAGAACATAGATAACATGCTATATTATTTAGTTTATGTAACTTTAACAATAAAAATAAAAATAATTTAATATCTCATTTACTCCAAAAAGGAGGCTGACAGGGTAATAGGGGAGTCAAATATGAATTCCCATAGCTAGAGTTTGGAGACAGGTTAAGAAAAACAAAACAAAGCTGTGTTATTGAAGCATGAAAATTAGGGCACAGTTAATTTAGAATGGAGGCATGGTAAACATAGAACCTTTGTTTTTGGTCCTTCAGAGCTTAATATACTGGGAATTTCAGAAGGAAAATTAATAATCTGTTTGGTGAATTTATCTGTACAGAGCAAGTAAGAAACAAACAAAAACGCTGTGAGTTGTGGACAGAACTTCAAAGTACAGAAAGAACCAACAACCTTATTCTTACCTAATATGCTTGGATACTGTTCTTTGCCAATACCTGTTTTTTGAGCTTTTACTCTGTGCCAGGCACTGCATTTTGTTCTTGAGCTCACGGGGCACGATGGTACGGTAACTGCACAATTGGTTCACTTTGCCCACTGCCTAGACAGAGCTGACTTACTCAAGACAGGGGAATTGCAGTAGAGAAGAGTAGTTCAGGCAGAGCGTGCTGTGCAGGAGACCGGAGTTTTATCATGACTCAAATCAGTCTCCCTGAGCATTCCAGAACCAGAATTTTCAAAGATAACCTGGTGGCTTCCGGCTTGGGAAGTGAGGAGTGCTGACTGGTCAGCTTGGAGATGGAATGGTCAGGGTTGAAGTTAGTTTTTGGTTCCTGGGTGCAATGGCAGAACTGGTTGGGCCAGATTACTGGTCTGGGTGGTGTCAGCTGATCCATCAGGTGCAGTGTCTGCAGGTATCTCAGGTACTGATCTGGGTTTTATGATAGTTACCCCCAGGAGCAAATTGGAGAGGTTCAGATTCTTGGAGCCAGAGGCTGCATGACCCCTAAATCATAATTTCTAATCTTGTAGCTAATTTGTTAGTCCTGCAAAGGCAGGCTGGACCCCAGGAAAGAAGGGGGTCTTTTTGGGAAAGGGCTGTTATCAATTTCGTTTCATAGTCAAACCATGAACTGAATTACTTCCCAAAGTTAGTTCAGCCTACGCCAGGAACAGTCAAGAACAGCTTAAGGTTTAGAAGCAAGACAGAGTCAGTTAGCTCTGATTTCTTTCACTGTCATAATTTCCTCAGTTGTCATTTTTCAAAGGCAGCTTCAGTGCCCCAAAATCAGCAGTGTCCCTTTTCATGGTCTTAAAGTCTAGTGAGAAAGACCATGAAGTAAAAAATACACTGACTGAACCATTATAGCCTCCTACACATGGTCTGAGAAAGAGTAACTCAGTCCCATAACAGCATTAAACAAAGTTGCTTGAGCCAAACTTCTGAGGGGCCAAGATGGATGGTCAGGATATGAACTAACAGGTGAGTGTGTGTTAACTAGGGGAAAAGAATAGAGGAAGCTAGGGGTAGATCATGTTCCAGCAGAGGAAGCAGAATTTGCAGAGATCCTGTGGAAGGTGAGATGGTGTACCCTGCATAAACCGAAAGGAAATAATGTGGCTAGAGTTAGCAAACAAGGGTCAGAGACTTGCAAAGTGGGCTACTCCGAGAGCACAAGTTGGGGTAGAAAGTGGGTCAAACGCACATTTGGAAAATACCTCTCTGGATTCCATGGGGAAAGAGATTGGGATCAGGTTAGCTAGTAGGTTAACCAAGTGCTCTAATTCTGGAAAGAAAGAAAATTTGCCTTCTCTAAGACATTGGCAATATATATTCCGAGGAATGAAAGTGTTTATGGCACTTATAAGAGGTAAAATAGATGAGAAGTTTTGATGGATTAGACCTGCATAGTGAGGTAGGTCAAATGGAGAATCCTTAGTTTCTAGTTCAAACAGATGGAAAGTTGGTGCTATTCACTAAGGAAACACTAGAAAAGAAACAGTATTGAGAAGGGAAATTATATATTTGATCATAGTCATGAGTCTTGGATATTTTGAAATACCCAAATATAACAGGCAATTCTTAGATTTACCATAAATATTGTTATAATGTAGGTAAAAATATTCAAATATTGATTATTTTTTGTGGTTCAACCTAATAAAAGATTTAGAGCTAAAAGAAAATGTTTACACTGGAGAGAAGGGGATGACAATTACTAGCATGTGCACAGCATCAAAACTGGGATATGTTTAACATTGACTGTAAAATAAGTATACTGCAAGCACAGAAATAAAGCATGCTGATGAGAGAATGTAATCATTGCTGCTTAAAGAAAATTAAGAAAGAATTTCCAGATATAAACTAGTTGTTGCAAGACATCCAAGCTAGTTATTTTTCACATTTTATCCCGGGAGTCAGGAAAAAATTCTGAACGAATTTCCAATGGTGATAGCTGCTTTGCTAAATTTCAGAGTGAACAACAGATGCATATCTTTGTTGCTGATGGTACCACATAGAATGAAAAGGCAGTGGAGAGAGGAAGGTGGTGAATTGTTGCAATTTGGTGAGTTTCAGTTATGCAAGATAAACAAGTTCTGAAGATCTGCTGTACAACATTGTCTAATGTACATTGTGCCCAGTTAATATACACTCAGACACTTACAAATTATTAAAAGAGTAGATCTTATGTTAAATGTTGTTACCACAATACCAAAACGGGAGAGAAAGGAAGAAAGAGAAAGCAAAAGGTAGTGTGTTGATGTACAGGTATTGAAGTCTTTGCCATTTTGCCCAGACGCATCCTAGAACAGAGCTGAACAGGAGCATACTATGTTCCCACAGAGGGATGCTGACTGCCACTGCCCTCCCCGGCCCCACTATGTCCTCCCTTTATTTGGGGGCAGGATGAGAACACGTGTACAAACAGACTTCTTGGCCATTGCTGAATTTGAGCTTAAGTGCCTACTTTTTACTGCCATGGCAGGGAAATTCCACCATCCAGGACCTGGAGACTTTGGAATCTATTGGAAGTGTGAACAAACTCAGGTTCAGCTGCTTGTTGCTCAGAAACCAAACTTAAGAGACAAGAGTTAATGGGAGGAAAAGGAGGTTTATCCAGAGAGCTAGCAAACCAAGATGGTGGACTAATGTCCTAAAGTACCATCTTTAGTCAGTACAAATTCCAGGCTCTTTTTCTCTTAAGGGCAGGTAGAAGAGAAGAGGGTTGGGGCCAAGAGAGGACGGATGAGTACAGACATGTGGGTGCAAGCGAGGGTCCAAGAAGGTTGGGCACTTCTTTGTCCTTGGTCAGGTCATAATGCTCCTACAGCTCTTTAAGAAAACATGTTGTTTACATACTTTTTCTTTAATCCTGGAGTTATTTTTTAAAACTACGTGATTGCTGTTTTTGCACATAATCTCAGCATTCTAAAATTATACTAGGCTACACACAGGAGTGGATAAAGGCTCCTTAAACAAAAATGTAGTTAGGTATGTTAGCTGTTTTGTGTTACACTGTCTTAGAAATTGCAACAACCCCCGAGTAAAGGAAGCTGTAATGGTTAATTTTATGTGTCCATTTGACTGCACTAATGGATGCTCAGAAAGGTGGTAAAACATTATTTCTAGTAGGTCTGCGAGAGTATTTTCAGAAGAAATTAGGATTTGAATCAAGTAGACTAAGTATAGAAAGTAGATGACGGGGATGATGAAGCACACCACCATGGGATGTGCATACCTATGTAACAATCCTGCATGATCTGCACATGTACCCCAGGCTGGGCACGGGGGCTCATGCCTTTAATCCCAGCACTTTGAGAGTCCAAGGTAGGTAGATCACAAGGTTAAGAGATCAAGACCATCCTAGCCACCATGGTGAAACCTATCTGTACTAAAAATACAAAAATTAGCTGGGAGTGGTGGCATGCGCCTGTAGTCCCAGCTACTTGGAAGGCTGAGGCAGGAGAATCTCTTGAACCCAGGAGGCAGAGGTAGCAATGAGCTGAGATGGTGCCACTCCACTCCAGCCTGGTGACAGAGCAAGACTCTGTCAAAAAGGAAAAAAGAAAAGAAAGAAAGATCCACCCTCCCCAGTGATGGCAGGTGTCTTTCAATCTCTTGAGGGCCTAAATAGACCGAAGGAGGAGGGACAAATTTATCTCCTTTTGGTACCATCTTCTTGTGCTCTTGGATGTTAAAGTTTCTGATTCTTGGGTCTTTGGACTCTAGGACTTCTTATGCTAGCAACCCCTCATGTCTTGGGTCTTCAACCTCAGACTGAATCATATCACCAGTTTTCTTGGTTCTCCAGTTAGCCAACAGCCAATGGTGGGACTTTTTGGCCTTCACAATCGGACGAGCCAATTCTTATACTAAATCTCCTTTTATATATTACCCTACATCCTGATCATTTTGGTTTCTGTGGAACACTGACTAATACAGAAACCAGGGGTCCTCTGGTGTTTGGACATTGCTCTTCCCTTTGGTGTAGAGAACAATCAGTCAAGGCCACTCAAGAGAAATTACTTGGGTTTAAATCCCAGTTCCAAACTAATAGCCTGTATATTTTGGAATATGTTGCTTAATCTGACTGTATCTTCATTTCCTCATTTGTAAAATGGGAACTAATGATAATACCTATATAGAGTTATGGTGGATTAAGTGAATTACCATAGGAAAAAAACTAAAATATTACATATAACATAGAATTATTATTAAGTGGGAGCAATTATCATCCTCTTTGGTATGTAATCTTTATATGTAAGTACTTTATAAATCAGAGAGAATAAACTTGTCAGATGCTGGCAGTGTAGTGATGAGATTATTGTATTCTCACAGAATCATTCTTTCACAGATGACTTGACGGAGTATGTTAGTATTGGTAGTGTTGTGTCTAATTTTCAATGAAATTCTTACTGGGTCGTTACAATTAGTCACTGAATCTAAGATGAGATATGCCCTCAACTTATGCTTGAAAATTTAAATATTTACTTACTATTTACTTCAACTGAAGGATTTCAAACATTAGAACAAGGCTTGATGTGAAAAATAATAACATTTAACAGTATAAATTAGGCATTTTAAATTTTAGTTGATGGACTTAACTGTAGTCCTACAATATATTAATTTCAGCTCATGATTTACTGTTTCCAGGAATAAGTAATCGATTATATGATACAGTATGACATTTTTATTGATAATATGCTAAATACGATTCTATTTTTATCAAAAACTAAAATTATTAATATGAACCAATTTCTATTATATTTATTACTGTAACATCCAGAATTATATTTGACTGCATGTGGCCTACAGTACTGCTTTGTGACTACACGTAATTTTGAAAATTACTGATGACACTATTCATAAGAAAACATAAAAATGATAAACAAAAATATGTTGCTTCAGTAGCCAAATTCAGAATGTAGATTTGTTTTGAATGACATTTAAAATACCATGGAGCTTACTCTTCAGATTCATTGGAAAATCTGGCTAAAGTTTAAGTTTAGGAGAGACAAAAAAATTGTTCTCTGTTTGGGGAGCATGTGTAGTGGTTAAAACAATTCCAAGCTTAAAACAGATCAAGAACTTTTCAAATGCTGAGTTAGAGCTTTGGTGTCAGCCTGGCAAGCTCTAAAATCTGCTGTGAGGTATGAAGTTAAAGCTAACAGAAGCCTTGGAAAGCACACTCAATCCAGAGCTAACACAACATATTGCTGACTCTCAGAACATCTAGAGAATTCTGAGTCCACCACAGGCTAGGAGGTTCTATATCACAAGAATAGTGTTACCTACCATTTCCCACTAAATGCATAAATACATAAATCATGATTATAGGTTCAAATGCCAGAAGGAAGAGGAGAGCCAGGACCATATACACCTCTTAATTAAATCCATGTTAGACAAAGAATATAAAAAGCCACTTCTGAGAATGATGGTTTCTCATCAAACTAACACAGCAACAGAAAACCAGCACATGTTGTCACTGGTAAGTGGGAGTTGAACAATGAGAACACATGGACACAGGGAGGGGAACATCACACACAAACGCCTGTTGGGGAGTGGGGGCCTAGGCGACAGATAGCATTGGGAGAAATATGTAATGTAGATGACTGGTTGATGGGTGCAGCAAACAACTGTGGCACGTGTGTACCTGTGTTACAAACCTGCACGTTCTGCACGTGTATCCCAGAGCTTAAACTATAATAAAAAAGTATTGAGTTTAAAAAAAAGTCACTTCTATGATTATTATTTTTATGTTGCCATTTTATTTCACTTTTTTCTTGCTTTGTATTGTTTTCCTCTAACCTAATCAGAATCTGGAATCAATTCCCAGTGTCCCTGTAATGACGAATGATAACCTGAAGTCAATCTCTAAACTGTGGTAACAGTTATGTTGCACTGGGGCCTGGATTTTTTATATTGTACTGTAGTTAGTGGTGAGTGCTAGCGATAGGAGGTAATACCATGCATCCTGGAATACTTGTAGAAGACTAGAAATTATGACTAGTGTTCCATGGGACTATGAGTAAGGAATGATTACTGCTATAGTTAAATGATTACAGCACTTGGATGTGAGAACACATAGAAAATATTGAACACAATTTGGATCTAGGCCAGTAGAAGTTCATGTATTAAGATTTACAGAGTAGAAGAGGCATTTGTCTATGCTTGGTCCATTCATTCAATAATATTTAATAAGCATCTACTAGGGAGGAGACACTGTGTAATTGGAGGCACAGATAGATAAATCAGATAAAAATTATGTCTTTTAGGGTCTCCCATCAGATTTAGACAAGCAAAGTTTAATACACAAAGAAAGTTAAAATGTAAGATGAAGAAGTGATGCAGGTCATGTACATAGAATAGATTACAATGCTAAGGTAGTTTAGAGGAAGGAGACATTATTTAAGGGAAGAAAGAAAATGGCTATGAAACACGTGGAATTTGTGGTGAGAACTCAGGAATACATACTGTTTACTATTAAGGTAAGGAATCGCAGGGATACCGGTATAAAGATGGACCAAATTCTGTACATGGATAAGGGTAGGATAAGGAGGGTGAACACGGAGGTTTAATTTGGCATCACGGGAAACACTATGGTATTTTTCTGTAAGAAATAATTTTGGGAAGGTTGTTTTCAATATATAACGTAACAGTTAAGTACAGGACCTTGAAAATGAGATAAACCTGGTTTAGTGGCTAGCACTTGCACATACTGCTGCCACATAGTTGAAGTCAAGTGGCTTCTAAGGCACAGTTTCCTCATTGTAAAAGAAGAGTGTGAAAAGTATTTATAATTTTGACAAAATCAATAAACTAAAACATGCATGACAAACGTCCAGCATATGGTAAACATTGAATACACACTAGAGCTAAATATTTTAATAAAGGTTCAGCATCCCTAACTGGAAAACTAAAATTTTAAATGCTCCAAAATCCAAAAATTTTCTAGAGCCAGCATACCACCACTGAAAAATTCCACACCCAATGCCTTTAATTTCTTATTTCTAAATACAAAACTCATCTGTGTTTCATATATACCTTATACATATAGCCCGAGGGTAGTTTTATGTGATATTTTCTATAATTGTGTGCATAAACTGTTTCATGCACACAATTATAAAATATGTCACATAAAACTAGCTTTGGGCTATGTGTATAAGGTATATAGAAACATAGATGAGTTTTGTTTTTAGACTTGGGTCCCCTCCCAGTATCTCATTGTGTATATGCAAATATTCCAGAAGAAAAAAAATCCGAAATAACACTTCTGGTACCAAGCATTTCAGATAAGAGTCTCAACTTGTATTGCAAATAGAGGATGCTGAACATATAATGGTAATATCAAGCCGTGCTTCTGAATGAATAAGCCAACTTTTAAATACATCATTTAGAAGGTGAAAAATGGAATACTGAGAAGAAAAAGCTAAAGCTAGAGAACTCAGCAGTAAGGTGATTGTTCATTTCTAGCCAAAGGCCTGAGCTACAATAGTAGTATGTGAAATAAAGTATAAGGGACAGTTGTGAGACACTCAACAGCTATGTCATAAATAGGA
The DNA here is from genome assembly GCA_031835075.1 of Saguinus oedipus. Lineage (NCBI taxonomy): Eukaryota > Metazoa > Chordata > Mammalia > Primates > Cebidae > Saguinus > Saguinus oedipus. The sequence continues at coordinate 20,268,799 of CM063190.1, forward strand.
CCTAGGAATTGATATTAGATTCCTGATAACTAGTGGGCCAGAGAAGGAAGCATTTCATGTAGTAATTGCTGAGTCAATTTTCATGAAAGAATATTCTAAAGGGGTTGTTTATTTAGAAATCTATTTGGTCATTTGAGTTTGAATACTGTTTAGATTTATTGATTAATATTTACCTTTTTGGAAACCAGTTAAAAAGCAAATTAGAATTTTTTAATACCTAAAGAAATATGAGATTGGGTGATCAAACTACAATAAAAACAGGCACTTAGAAATCTTCCCCAAATGTAGCCTGCAGAGAACTCTAAGCCATAGTTCTCTTTAGGTTAGACAACTCAAATTCTTAGTTTATCCAAGTCACAGAGGGTGTGTGTGTGTGTGTGTGACACAGAGAGAGAGAGGAGAGAGAGAAAGGTAGCATTTGGAAGACAGCATATTTATAGTCAGAAATGGAATAACTGTGAACTAAGGAAGTTTATGCTTTAGGGTCTCTCAGTTCCACTAGACTACTCTAAAGTACTGTTATTAGTTTTGTGCTTGTAATTTTGAATTATTTAAGATGGGTTCCTAATATTTTATAATATTCAGGAACCCTCAGGATTTCTGTTACTCTCTGGTAATAATCCGTAAGTTCTTTACCTGTATTCATTGTGTAAGATTCGAATGGCTCAATGCTTTTTGAAGTTGTAAGCAACATTTTGTGTCCATGAGCAGTGTCTGTAGAAGAGGTTTGCAGAATTCACGAGGTTTTCCAAAAGCCCTTAAATCAACAACAAATTTAGGAACTTCCAAAACATCTGGAAGTAGTCATGAGGACAAAGATGCTCTTCAGGAGGAATGGACATTACAGCAAGGTACATTTAAAAGCTCCCAGGCAGCTAGAAAGTGCACCCAGGCTAGATGTAGCTACTGCTTATCATTCTTGAGCTGTGTTGGAATGATTAAAAGGAAAGAGTCAATATTTGGGGGCTATCCAAATTTTGTATTGGTGTATTAATTTTCATAATAAATTAAAGCTCAAAGGAGTTAAATATTTCATTTTAATTTCATTATGAAAATCAGCATACTAACAAAGTTGAACATTGATATCTAGGGTAGGCAAAATAATAAGTGAAGGGGGATAATTGAGGGTAAAAAATGGTGTCAATAGGGAACAGGTCATGGTAGGGTAAATTATTTTTGAATTCAAATAATCAAATAATGTGAACGCAGGTGATTTTGAGGAACAGAGGATTGTTTTGAGGAACAGAGGAGGTGTTATTTAGAGAGAGAAATATCTGAAGTAGAAATTACTGTGAGTGTGTAGCTATTGGCTATGACAAGATCAAAGGCATAACCAAAATAGTAGATGACTGAATTTACATGCAGAAGATTTTTGAAAACATGAAGAAATGGAACTAATTGGTCAGGGCATTGGGAAGAGTTTCCAAATTGTTATTTCAATTGTTAAGAAATTTTCAAAAAAGGAAGAAGGGTGATCTTAGGCTTTGTACAAGGAGAGATACTTTCATTTATTATTTCCATATCAAGAATATCCTTTAGTGAATTTCCATTTTTTAGAAGTTTAATGATAACCCATAAAGTTTTACCTCAAATAGTTAGACCATCCTGGTCCACGTGGTGAAACCCCGTCTCTACTAAAAATACAAAAAATTAGCTTGGCACGGTGGCTCATGCCTGTAATCCCAGCACTTTGGGAGGCCGAGGCAGGTGGATCACGAGGTCAAGGGATCGAGACCATCTGGTCAACATGGTGAAACCCCATCTCTACTAAAAATACAAAAAATTAGCTGGGCATGGTGGCGCATGCCTGTAATCCCAGCTACTCAGGAGGCTGAGGCAGGAGAATTGCCTGAACCCAGGAGGCGGAGGTTGCGGTGAGCCAAGATCACACCATTGCACGCCAGCCTGGGTGACGAGCGAAACTCCGTCTCAAAAAAAAAAAAAAAAAAATCAAAAATGTGAAATTATCATGCAAAGAAATCTACGTCAATGCTTTATATTGGTTCCTTATTTCACTTTCTCCTTCTTAAACATGAAGTAGATAATTCAGAGGTCATCTTAACCTTACCGTCAATCAATCAAGCTAGATTTTAAGAAATATTATGGAATAAAAGAGAAGTCTCTTGTCAATTGGTACAGTTGTTGGATTTCTTGTATACTTTTCCAAATACAGCTGAAACGAAAATTCAGCCTAGTACTTGAATTGTCTAAGCAGATAGAGATCTGCTTAGGTGGTTAAAAAAAAAATCTTGTTTAGTCAGGATTTATAGGTTGTAGAAAGAAGAATCCTTATTTGTCTTTACATTTCCTAGGCCTTTTAATAATGTTTTGCTGGTTAACATTTCATAAAAGAAACTGAAATAATTAAAGTGGAATTCTCCCAGGTTTCCAGTGCTTCTTGCTGGCACAGCTGGTTTCTGAGGTTTTTCTGATAGAGCCTATTTCAGAAATGCTTGAGCATTTACTGACTGCTAACCGCCTTCCTCTCTTCCAACTAACGCATTGCTTAAGCTTCTAACACAAGGCCACTTCCTGAGCTTTTCATTTCTTAAGCTAAACTTTGCTTAATTCAAGGGAGAATTTGCCAATTATTTCTTTCTTCTAGCAGTTCTCCTTATATCTCCATGATCACCCCCACTCTGAGCCAAGTAAATTTTTTTTTTTTAAACAATAATACCTGTTTGTTTTTGCACTGTTTAAATTCTCAAGGAGCCACATATCAAATCTTTTCTGCTGTGCTACTTAGGACATTTTAATTCTTTCACTGTCTAACTCTGCCTGGCATACTTACTCACCTCAGCCGAGAAACTGCCCCAGTGGAAAAACAATTGTGTATTGAACTCTGTCTCATTTGACAGGTAAAAAATGAGATCTTTAAAAAGCAATGACCAATGTGGGTTTTTTCTGCTGAACATCGTGCAAACAAATAAAGTTTTACATGTTCTGAGTCAAGTTTCCCATTTTTCAGGTGACGATGAGAATGCAGAATTTTCCTCTTATAAAAATTGCACATTTTCTCAAAACATAGTTAAGTAGGCTATTTTGTCCAAGAACTCATTTCCAATTTTTCCATTTTCCTATGTGACAAAAATCTCATTTTCATAAAGGGATTCACTGAATTTTATGTAAAAATGATCTTTAGTTTGTATAAAATATTTAGCAATTTTAAGTAAAGCTTGTATATTACCTTGACTTATTTGATCTCAAAAATACTAAACAGACCAAGTATAATTATATTTCTACTTTGTATGCACGGGAAAGTTAAGATTTAGAGATTTCAAATGACTTTACTCTCATAGTACATACATGGCTGAAATAAAGTTATTCTTGACTTTTAGTCATTTACTTATTGTACTTCATAATACATCATGTTAAAAATTCTGTAGTCATTAAAAAAATCATACTTTTATTCCTGTATATCATGCTTCCATATTTCTGAAAGTTGTGTATACTAATTGGTTAAAAACGTCAGACTTTAAATGTGCAGGTGTTGCTCTTTATTTTAATGAATTCTGAAATGAAGCCTGGCAAAGATAAAAATCTTTTGAAAATGTGACTCACCTATTCTTAATAAGTGTCACGAAAGTTGAAAAGAGCAGCATATGTAGCTTACTGATGCAATGTTACCAAGTGCACTGAATGTGTTTTTTCAGTCTTCTCTTTTGTAAACAAAACAAAATAATTGTGTATATATTACATTGTAATTTGTATTTTCTCTGGCATAAAAGAAGATTACACTTTACAGTTTATCCACTCCTTATTTCTAGGAAGGGATTACTTCTAAAGCACTCTTCTAACCTCTCCCCAACTTCTTTACTCACTGTGCCTCTCTAGACGCTTAAATAACATGTACAACTTGCCCTTAAGCATTTTGTCTTTTTTCAACTATTTATTAATCCTTTCAAAAACATGTATTCTTGAAATGTCAGGTGTTGTTCCAAAAGTTGAGGATGGTGAAGTAGGGAAGATCTGCTTTATACAGTATTAAGGAACTCTTCCTGTCACTGATATTTTCATTGATATTTAAATAAATTAAGAGTAAGAATATCATGCAATAATCTGAGACAACAGTGTTTATGCAGAAGAAAGTCAGTGTAAGGACCCTGAGGTGGAGCAAATGTGGTATTTAAGGCTCATTGTGGAAGTTAGCATGCCTGTGGTCGTTTAATCAAACATGAATACTGTCAGACAAGGAAAGTTCCAAAGGGTATCCAGGAAAAGGACTTTGAATTTTATTCTAAATGTGATTAGAAACTATTGAGGGGGCCTGGTGCAATGGCTCATGCCTGTAATCTCAGGACTTTGGGAGGCCAAAATGGGAGGATCATTTGAGCTCAAGAGGCTAAAACCAGTCTGGATGACATGGAGAAATCCCATCTCTACAAAAAATCAAAAAATTAGCTGAGTATGGTGGCATATGCCTGTAGTCCCAGCTACAGGGGAGACTGAAGCAAGAGGATCAGTGGAGGCTGGGAAGTGGAGGTTGCAGTGAACTGAGATTATGCCACTGCACTACAGCCTATAAACAAAACCCTGGCTCAAAAATAGAAAATAAAAATAAAAAAGCATTGAGGGGAACAGAGATATAAAATAAATGATTTTATAGTATTAGACAATATGAGTACCAAATAGAGAGCTCTCTGCATACAGATGGATCAAGAGTAAAATCAAGGGTCCACTTAGGGGCGTGGCAGTGTTCCAGAAGAGACACAGTGGTAGCTTTGACTAGGGCGGCACAGGGATACTGGTTTAATACAAGTTGATTTATTATTTTCACTTGACAGGAAGTACAGTGGTTCAGTTGCTCAGTGATGCCAGGGTGGTAGAAGGGATAGTGAGATGGGATTTGTTTTAGATTTTAAGTGTAAATTGTATCAACAGGACCTAATAATGAACTGAATGTGAGATGGGAAAAGGAGTCAACAATGCCCGTTGTGTTTCGGACCTGAATAGTTTTGCCCTTGGTTGGAATGGATAGACTGGATAAGGAGCTTGTTTGCTGGGGGCGCAAAAGTAGAAATCAAGAGTTGGATTTTGGGCATGCTGTGTTTATGATACATATTTGGCATCCATGCAGACATGCTAAGGTGGCAGTTAGACTCGTTACTCTGAAACATCAATGGAAAATCTCAGCATTAGCTGGTGGGTAGTGTTTGAAATTCTGAGACCAAGGAAGAAAACAACACTTCTGAGGACTGAGCTCTAGAATGGTGCATTTAGGGGTCAAATAGAGTGTAAAGAGAGAATAATATGGTTTCCTGGAAGCCAAGTAAAGGAATTTGTTCAAGAAGTAAAAGGATATCAATTATTTTGAATGCTGCTGAGATTTTAATGAATCAAAATTGATAATTGGTCTATGGATCTCACAGTATTGGGAGAATTGTGGTGTCAAGAGTCATTTATCTGGAGAAGTTGGAAATCTTCCAGTAGAAACATTACAACAACAAAAACAACAAAAATGATGTGTGTTGTGAGAGAAAGAGAATTTGATCGCAATAACAAATTCCCTGAAGAACCAGTAATGAAAGATGTTTCTCTTGAGAGCCCTCATTTCCTTAGACAGTAGCAGATAATTTTTATTAATTTTTCAGATGAAGAAGGCAGAGTACAGTGTAAAGAGGTCTTAGACTTAGAATGGAATCATTAAGGAATTCTCTTCTAATTGCTTATCTCAGTCAACTAAGCAAGTTCATTAGGCTAAAAAGGAGAAAGAGGAAAATGTATCAGAGAAAACAGATGGTCTAAAATGGTACACACACAGAATATAAATTTCAGGCAAAACTCTTTCTAAATAGATATTAAATTCCTAAAATTAAGTTATGATTTGACATCGTCTCAGCCTGTCTCTGAATCTTCAACTGTAACTCATTCAGTTCCGCATTCCCTACTCCAACTCGGTACACCAAATGAAATCTAACAGCACTAAAAAGGAAGGTCCAACACACACAAGTGAATTATGAATTTAATGCTTTAAACTTCAGAAATATATTAATATAGTTCATCATACTAATAGATCAAGGACAAAAATATAATCTTTAGCTATTATCATAATCTTTGGCCAAATGCAACTTTCAGTATAGGTTGAAACTTTATTAGATATAGTTGGAAAATTCCATGTATAACATGATATAATAATTTCTCTATGATGACATAATTTAAAAATTATTAAAGTCAAGAAAAAATACAGAGGTACGCTTTCAGTACTATTACTCATTATTGAAATTGATCTGGGAATTATAGCATATGTAATTAGACAATACTAACAGTTACGAAGTTCTGTCGTAAAAGAATAAAGACAACCATTATGGTATAAATGAACAACCTTGTAGAGTAACTACTATCTTTTCAAAGCCTTTTAACAATATGAGGTAGGTATTGATTTTTTTTCCAGAATTTAATAGATATTTGTAGCTTAATTCAGTTACCCTGCTAAACATTACACAACTGCTGATGAGCTGAGTGTGATTTGATTTAAATTTAGGTAGATTGAATGCAATTTAGGATATTCAAGTTGTGAACATGTGAGAAAGATTAAATTTTATAACCCTAGAATTGAAAGCTATGACTTGTTTAGAAATAAATGTGTGAGTCAAGTTTTTCTAAGGCACACCAGTTTATGAGCACATGCAAATTGTCCTATATGTAATTAAAAGTGTACTGGCTCCTGGCCCCACTGGGTTATGCAGTCACAGTCTCTAAAGGGAGACTCATTATCAATACTTTTAGTCGTCTTTGCATCACCTATAGGTCATCTTTCATACTTTTCTTCTGAATCATAGATAGAGCATTTTTCTTATAAAGTAACAAAAAGAGGGGTAGAAAGCAGGGTAAATTTTTGAGATGAGTGAAAATAGAGGAGATTTTACATTAAAATAGAACTTTATAATAAACAAATGTAAATAAATGAAACATACATAGAAATTTTGGTACATAGATAAAATTAACATTCAAATAGCAATGCATTCCCAAAGTTAAACATAAGCTAGAAATAAAAATTTAAAAACCTCTGTCAAATTTTTATATTTTCCTCACCAAAGTAATAGTCTATGAATATTACAGAGATTATTGAGTTTTAAATGACTCATAAATGTCCCTTAACTTTATGCTAATTTAATTCAATTTGTTTAATTTATTCTTTTGATCTGACATTAGAAATGCTATCTTAGATCAATTTATAATTATCTCTCTCCTTTCTAATTGACAAATACCTGTATGAATAAGACATACTTGGGAAACATCCAAGTTAAGAGCCTGGATTTGGAGACAGAGTGTCTGGGTTTAATTTCTGGCACTGCCATTTAATATCTCCTCACAGACCTTGTACAAGCTACCAACTGTCCTGTGCCTAATTTTCCTAATCTTAAACAAGAAGAATAAAATTTTCTACTTTATAGGACGGCCTGAAGATTAAACATGATAATATATGTAAAGCAATTAAATTACTCTGTAGATTGCAACAATATTTTTTATGTGTTTAAAAATGTGTCATTTTTTTTTATGTGTTTAAAAGATGTGTTACCATCTCCCGTAGTACTGATTCCTTTGGTCAACATCCTTGGAAAAAGCAAACCCATCAATTTTAATTATTATATATAGTAAATGCAGACAGAAGCATAATACACTTTTCATTCTTTTATTCTCACACCCTAGATCCAGTTCACTAGCGAATCCTGTTGGTACCACTTATACTTAAAATATACCTAAAACTAGCCACTTCTTAGAACCCCAGTGCTGTGACACCAGTGAAAGCTGCCATCATATCTCTCCTGGAGCAGCATCTGAGAAGCCGCAGCCTCAGAGGTGGAGCCCTTGTTGGTGTCATGCTCCATCTCCCTGCAGGGGCTCTCATAAAATAGAAAATGAACATGTAGAAAACACCTCATATCTTTATGTTCTTTTTTAAAAATATATGTAAAAATACAATATTTCTAAGAAGAAAATAATGCCACCTGCAATTCCACTGCCTTACTAAATTAATTGGTAAACTACAGTGTTATTCTCCAGAGATTCAAAAATGGGGGTTGACAGTCACGTGCAGAAAGCAATACATGCACTAAAATCTGATATTCCTCCATAATACCATTTTAGCTTTAAGTTGAAATAATTGATGAAGCTGAGCAGGATACATGTGATTGGTTCAAGAACATCCTGCTAGATTAGAGGGTCAAGCTTTTCTTTAAGGTGTTTTTCTGTAAGGAAATTCACAAGTTTACTCACAGGAAATGCCTTGTCTTGATTCCTGAGTGAAAAGAAAAATATTCCTGAATTTTGAAAGGGTATTTAAATTATAATTGGCTTTTAAAGAAATATTTAAATTAAAAAGTAATCAATAAAAATGTCAATTTATTCCAAAATCAATTTACATTCTTTTATAAAAGGTGATTTTATATGCGCTGTATCTACATGAAATTATTTATATTTTTTGTCTCACCAAATGCTATATCTAAATGAAATTGTTTATAGTCTTTGTCTTACTAAATATAAACTTTTAGCACCATTTTAAATCAATTTTCATAAATACCCAGAAAATAAATAAATTTATTTGACATTAGATTATTATATAAATGTATAGGATATTAGTTGAGAAATATAACAAAACATGAAAAAATAAACAGCTTTATTTTTGCTGTTACTATGCTAATCCAACCCTATCTTCAACCATTTAAGACAGGGTTAAATGAACTTTTAATAAGCTAAAATGCACAAGATGACTAATGATAATCCTTATTAACTCTCTTCTTTAACATTTTAATTATAATACTATATTTAATTTATACAACTTTTTTTTTCTTAATCTGAAAAGTTGTGTTTGCCAGACTGCCCCCTTAAATACTGGGTGGAGAGAGACCCAGTGTCTACAATTCTCTACATATGAAACCCAGAACAGTAAAACTCTCTTTCTCCTTTCTTAGTATTCTATAGCATTCTCTACAGATACAGAAATAACCAGTGCTCTACGGCTTTTAAAAAGTGATCCAATTATTTTCAAGTCATTTCTGTCAGAGTATCTTTAAAGAGCAATTCCTCTTTCCGGTTCCACTGATAGACCTATGGGCTACACTAACCTAAAGACCTCAATTATTGTGGCAGGAAATCAACAGTTTCGGTCCTGTAGGTGCCCCTTTATCCTGTGTGACATAATGGAAACCAACATATTCATATGAAATTTATATAGTTGTAGCATAAGCTGCATGACTTTCTGTCTTAGGGCAAGTTAATATCTCTGATTTTCAGTTCTGTCTTTTGCAATATTGGAGATTATCAGATGGGACATGAACATTTCTCTGTGGACCTGAGGTGATATCATGAAGACACTTTACATATTTCCTGAAAATAATGAATTCCCAACCACAACAAAGAGATAGGCTTTATTATTACAGGACATCTGATACAACACAATAGATATGATAATTCTACCCTTTTGTTTTTAGTAAGACACAGCAGAGTTTCATTTTATTTCTTAAACAAGGTATAATTCTAGTATCCAATTACATGGATGCAGTGTCTCAAGTCTCAGCTGCTTAGGGCACAGTCCATATTTTATTCCTTTTTATTGCTATCATCGATTACTGTTGAAATAAAATTAAATAAAGTGAGGTCACATGGAGGAGCAATTGCTCACCCTTATGGATGTCCTCCATAGAAAATGCTGTAGGAGGCGGGTTGATGAATTTCTTCAGTGACAGGACAGAGTAGTAGAAAAGCAAGGAATTTGAGAATAAGTCATTCCTTATAAGTTGAGTATACTTGATTTAAATTCTCATTTTTTTAAACTTAATATTTCTGTGAATTGAAAAATTTATTTTTCCCCTGTAACTATTTTATGTAAAAGGGTGCTGGCAATATTTATCTCGTTATGTGACTGCTATGGCTCAGATAATATATGGAAAGTTGCATGGAATGAAGCCTGACACATATAAACAAACAATATAGGCTTGTTAATTGACTTTTTAACTATTCACAAAAGTAGCTAACAATTAGTAGTGTAAATATTGTCCAAAGAACCAAGAAGGAGGACCAGAGAGTATAAAGGAGAGTTTTACCGGCAATATCAGTTTGCAAACTGGAGAGAGTCTCCTGCATGGACAGAAAGGGCTCTCTCTGAAGAATAAACATAAGGCTAGAGGTTTTACAAAAAGCGGAAATGTAATGTAATTCTATTGGAGAGATTTCATTGTTGCTAGTAGGGTTTTGAGCTAGACTAGTTTTGCCAACCTCTGTCACCAATCAGAGCTTGGAGAACTGCATCAAGTTGTGTCAGTAGTCATTAGGTAAAACTGGTTTCAGGTTACCACTAAGACTTTCAGCTGTCAAGCTTGCAGAGACATTTTTGGAGCAATATTTTCTGCCTTAGTGCTTTTACCTCCTGGCTTCTCAACCTTGTTTTAGTTGTGTATGACAAGAATAACCCAATTTGTATGATTAACTTTCACAGTAGGTACAGAATTAGTGCTAGCTTCTCCATTCTTTCCTTGTGGTTGGTATGTTCTGGTGGTAAGACGTCTGTGGCAGTAATTTATATTGCTTTAAACCAATTTTTTACCAGTCTTTTTCTTTTAAAATACTGTTATCAGGTCATAATGAAAGGAGAGTTCTCAGTAAATGTCATACTGTGCATTTGCATTAAATTTCCTAGAATCATAAACCGTGTTTTCATTGAAATTATAAATCCTCAATCAGCCTCAACAGGTTGATTGTGAGAAAATATTGGGATTACTGATTTACCATTAAAAAGTTGTCTTCCTTTTTTTTACTCATGACCATATAATGTCTAATCTTTGGCAAATATTGATTAAGGCTTTACTACATTACAGGAAGCATACCAGGCTCAGTAGAGAAACAGTGTGAAAGACCAGCATGTTTCCTACCTTCATGGGATATATGTCAATTATAGAACCTCTCCATGCTTTTTTAAAAAAAATATACGGTTGTTTTCTAGATGAATTCTTCTGAATTATTCTTTTCTTTATGACCAATACTGTAAAGCCAATAAAAACTGTTGATTGGTGGATATGATTTGACCACAATGAATAAATTCTGAATAACTTGATTTTTAATAAGCAACTCTCCTAATACCAAATGAAAAATTGTTTTTATTTAAAAGTGATATATCTATTGAATTATATATAACTTTTATAATATATATATATATAATTGGAGTAGATATAACTTTCGATTAACAATGCAAGTGCTTTAAAAAGAGGTCCACTATAAATTTTGTTATTGTGACCTCCTCAAGAGGTTACTAATTATTTGAAAGTGACAGGGTTATCATAATTGTTCCTCTAAATATAATTCTGAATGATATTTCATAATAAGCCTTGGAAATTAACTTACAAAACCTTCTGATAAATGCTCAGAATTATATTTACAAGAATTATGACTATAGTGCTGTATTTTATGGCACATATTGGAAGAAACACAAAGGTCCATTAAGAGGAAAATATGTATTCACTGAATGGGGTATTGTCCAATTCTTTAAAAAAATGCCATGATCTTTTATATACAGAAATGGAAGGGTAAACAAATAGTAAGCTTAAAAAATCACTGCCAATATAACATCAGTTTGAAAAAATATCCCAAGAAGCAAAATATATTATCATTGTCATACTCTGTTGTTAGTTTACACATACACAAAGAAAAAAGTGGTAAAATATGTAATGTAATTCTTTGTCCTTGTTATTCTTGGGGCTGGAATTGAAGAGCCACTTTCTATTTTGCCTACTTCTGATTTGATTTCTTTTAATAACAAACATTTTTGTAATCAGAAAAGAAACAACAAAAATGTGAAACAAATGAAAGAAAATAGTGTGCCTAGGTTATATATACATACACATACACACACACACACATGTATTTACAGAAATGGCTGAAAAAATGTGTAGTTTAATTTTTTTGATTTAAATGATATAAAAATTTTCAATTCAAAGTCTCATAAAGAATTTTAGTATATTTACAAAATTGCATTTGATAATATAACTTTTTTTTCTATAATATAAATTTTGTTAGTTTTTTAAAATCAGAATTTTTTATTTGCTTTAATAAACTTGCATTTCCATACTATAGAATAGGAATAATAGTATAACTTTGTGAATCATAAAGTTAAATGTAACAGGTGAGTAATAAACTCATTCTTTACAGCAGTAATAATAATACTTTTTATTTGTACATATTTTGCTACTTTAAAATTGTCTACACAAACATTACTTTGTCTATGTCTTATTAACAGTCTTGACAAAATAGAAAAAAATTAAATTCTCAAAGTCTAAGACACTCATAAATCATTTCAGAAAACAAGAACAGAAATTTACAGATTTATTCTCCAGGTATTATTTTATATCAAAGACTATATTATATCTGAAACCATTTCTACAATTGATTTCAGGTGTGTGATTTTATTGTTTTATAATATAATTATCTATATTTGTGTGCTTTGAAAGTATAAATGGCTTCAAAAATAAATTCCAGTGGAAATTCTTGCATACTATTTTTACTGCTTTTAAAATACTGCAATCTTCCTGTCATGTGGCCAGCATAATTCAAATGTGAAAGAGCTGCTGACAGGTATTACATAGAATTTATTCTGTTATGAAACCCCATGTTAGAAGCACTCCTAAAATATCAGACACTGACCTAAATGCAAGTTAGATGGAACTATAAAAGGATATCCTCTATAACCATCAAATGTTTCACTGTAAGCGGATGTCTCCTCTAGAGGAAAGATCATACTCATCATCCTTAAATTTAGAGAGACTGAAATCTGAGGGAGTTGTAAATAAACTTATTTGTTGAGTATCTAGATGAAATAATTTTATTATGTTGCTGAAAGGCAGACATTCTTCTTGAATATATACCTACCCAATGGGGTCATTTTGTCTGTTGTCCAGATTGACCCGATTGACTAAAACACAAGAATTGCAATAGAGAAAGTGTTGAATTAATGCAGAGCTGGCTGAACTGGAAACAAACTTTTGTTAATCAAAACATTGTCCCTGAAAATTCAGAGACTGGGATTTTTTTAAAGGATAATTTGGTGGGTACAGGTCCAAAGAGTTAACAGTGCCAATTGGTCAGGTTGGAGATGAAATCACTGGGAGTCTATGCTGTCTTACTGCACCGAGTCAGTTCCTAGGTGGGGACCATGAGACCAGAAGAGTCAGTTTATCCATCGGGTGGCCCAGCTGGTTCATCAAGTTCAAGGCCTGAAAAATAACGCCAGCACGAATCTTAGATTTACAATAGTGATGTTATCCTTTATAACATCATCCAGCTAGATGATGTTAAAGATTCTAAACCTCCCTAAAACTCCCCAAATGTTGACCTATTTAATGCATTGTAAAGCTCTCATGTTAAATATGAGATAGGTTCACATAATATATGTTACATTAGTTCACTGCTGATCTGTAGTATATGCAAAATGAATTTATATTTGATTTTTTTGTATTCTGTCCCTTATTTTTCCTTTCCCTCTCCACCTCCCTCTCCCTCTTTCTATCTTGCTCTCGCTCTCCCCACCCACAGAGAGAAAAAAGGAAAAATCTATCACTATTTTTACAATGCTTTATTGTTAAAAAAATATTCTATGGGAAATTATGAAAATACATAAACATAGAAAGTTACATTTTTCAGGACACCAACACTAAATAGATTTGTTCAATAGAATCTACATCAAAAAGTTAAAAAAAAAAAAAAGCTTAAAAACTGTGAACTTTTATAAGCTACAGAGAAAATACTTCTTGTGTTTTTTCTACAGTTTTTGTTAGAGTTGCTCTGCACACATAAGTTCAAGGGTGTATGTGAATGAAAGGAAAGGTAATGAAAGGAAAATTAATTGAACATTTATAGACCTCAATAAGGATTTTATTTCCAGAAGGTTCAATTGACTAAGTTAATTTGCCCAGCCCTAGTAATAATGTATTAGTGATTTAGCATTTGGTGTTTTTACTTACTGAAAAACGTGTCAAGCCCAAATAAAATACATTCTGTTAAACTATTCTACTTTATTACAGTTTTTCTATAACACTTTTTATGATCTATTAAGGTATTTTTGAAATTTTTTTCAAAAAATGCACTGTATAAAATGTAAGTGTTAAATCTACAATTTATAGAATATAAAATCTTAAGATTTTATAAAATATGAAACCAATGTAAATCATATTAGGATCTTAAACAAGTGAAAATTATTCTCTGTGGTGTTTTAAATATTCTGGTGGTGCCTTAGGTACCTTGGCCTGAGAACCAAAAATTAAAACTGAACAGAAGAAATTAGAGTGAAACTGCCTACTCTGTATTCATTGTCTAAACTCTACTGTGCATATTTTGTTAAGTTTCCAGTCAGTTCTTCTTGAAAGAAAGAATTGTTTTGGTCTCTGAATAATTGAGATTCTTTCTGAACAGCTAAATTCTTACAAATAGATTGTTAGTATATCATTAAGAATCATTCTGATAAAACTTATGTTCATACCTTTTTAGACTACTTCAGCTACATAATTTATGATATGAAAATTCTGTCATGTCAAGTTTTTATGGGATGGTGTTGGTAATTATTTATTTGCTAATAATGTTGGTAATAAAATATGATAATGAAAATATTAGCGAATAACAAATTACTTGAGAAACACATTAGCTTACTCACAATAAATGTAATAATATCACGTGGAATCAAAAAAGATGTTACACTGTGTATCTTAATGAGAATTGTGAAACTTTGAAAATGTGTTTTGTTGTTTCTTACATTATTGATGAATATACTACAGCATGTTATCATTATTTGTCATACAGGGGATACAGGAACAAGCAAATCATGTTTTGCCCTAGAAGATTTAGCAAGTTTTCAGAGTTTCTGACAATTGAATTATAACACTGAGTACTATATTAACTTATATATATATTTTTTTTTGACAAGTAACTGGTGATACAATTTTCCTCTTCATTGTATTTTGGGGCAATCTGTTTACCTCTCGGAGATTTTTTTTTTTTTAATTCTAGTTCTATTGGTTTTTAACTTGGTTTCACCATGTGGCAGGCTGGTCTCAAACTCCTGACTTCAAGTGATCCACCGACCTAGGCCTCCCAAAGTGGCATGGAGTATCTTATTTCATCCCTTTAATTTTAGTCTATTTGTATCTTTATAGGTAAAGTTTTTTTTTCTTTTTTTGGACAGTAAATCATTGGCTCTTGCTTTTTCATTCATTCAGTCACTCTACATCTTTTGACGGTGAGTTTTGTCCATTTACATTCAAAGTTGTTATTGATAAGTAGGGACTTACGCCATTTTGTTACTTGTCTTCTGGTTGTTTTGCAGACTTCTCTATTCGTTCCTTCCTACCTTCCTTTTAGTGTTGCTGACTTTCTCCAGTGATATTCTTTAGTTTGCTTTTTATTTTTTGTGTAACTATTGTATGTTTTTCAATTTCAGGTTACCGTGAGCTTGTAAATAGTATCTTGTAACCCATTATATTATTTTTATTTTTATGTATTTATTATTTTTGAGATGGAGTCTCACTCTGTCGCCCAGACTGGAGTGCACTGGCATGATCTCTGCTCACACAGTCTCTGCCTCCTGTAATCCATTATTTTAAACTCGTGAGAACTTAACACTGATTGCATAAACAAAGACAAAAAGAAAAGTAATAAAAACTCTACACTTCAATGGCATCTCTGTAACTTACAATGTTTTGTTGTTTCTCTTTACGTCTTATTGTACTATGTCTTCAAAAGTTGTTGTATTATTCTTTTTGATGGATTTATCATGTGGTCTTTCTATTTGTCAAGAGAAGTTCACACACCACAGTTAGTACTATACTAATCTGTGTTTTTCTGTGTGCTTACTGTTAGCAGTGAGTTTGTGTCCTCTCACATGATGTCTTCTTGCTCACTAACATCTTTTCTTTCAGATTGATGAATTTCCTTTAACATTTCTTGTAGGACAAGTCTCGTGTCGATGAAATTCCTTGGGCTTTGTTTTTTTGGAAAGGTTTTTGTTTCTCCTTCATGCTTAAAAGATATTTTTGCCAGATATGCTATTCTGTGGTAGAAGTTTCTTGTTTTTTCTTGTTGTTTTTGTTTGTTTTCCTTCAGCACTTTAGATATACCATGTTTCTCTCTTGGCCTGTAAGGTTTCCGCTGAAAAGTCTGCTGCCAGATATATCGGAGCTCCATTGCATGTCCTTTGTTTCTTTTCTCTTGCTGCTTTTAGGATCCTTTCTTTATCCACGATCTTTGACTGTTTGATCACTAAATGCCTTGAGGTAGTCGTCTTTGGGTTACATTTGCTTGGTCTTCTGTAAGCTTCTTGTACTTAGACATTGATATGTTTCTTTAGGTTTGGCAAGTTCTTCGTTACTATCCCTTTAAATAAACCCTTTAAATCTTTCTACCCCCATTTCTTTCTCTATTTCTTTAAGACCAATAACTCTTAGATTTGAAGCTATGTTCTAGATCCTGTAGATTTGCTCCATTTTTACAAAATATTTTGTCTCTTTGGATTGTGTATTTTCAAATAGCTTGTCTTCAGGCTATTGTTTCTTTTGTTTGAGCCATTCTGCTATTAAAGGACTCTAATGCTTTCTTTATTATGCCAATTGCATTTTTCAGCTCCAGAATTTCTGCTTGATTGCTTTTAATTATTACAATATCTTTGTTAAATTTATCTGGTAGAATTCTGAATTTCTTATTTGAGTTCTTTTAAATTTCTTTGACTTTTTCTCAAAACAGCTATTTTGAATTTTCTATATGAAAGATTGTATATCACTGTTTCTTTAGGATTGGTCCCTGTTGCCCTCATTGGTTCATTTTGTGAGGCTGTGTTTTTCTGGATGGTGTCGATGCTCATGTCCTTCAGTTTCTGGGTATTAGAGAGTTAGGTATTTATTGCAGTCTTCACAGTCTGACCTTGTTTGAGCCTATCCTTTTTAGGCAGTCTTTGCAGGTATTTGAAAAGACATGGGCCCAAAGCCAAATAATACTATAGTTTTTGTAGACTCACAAAGGTATTGTGTTGGAGGTCTTGGGTATGATCTGGAAAAATTCTCTGCATTAACAGGCAGAGAACTTTGTTCTTTTCCCTTACTCTCTCCCAGACATATGGAGTGTCTCTCTCTGTTCTTAGTCACATGGAAGTGAGGATGTGTTGATGCAAGCACCCCTGTGACCACTAGAAGGACTGCTCTGGATCAGATCTGAAGCCAGTACAGAACTTGCATTGCCAAAGGCCCTGCCCTTCATGGTGGTGAGTTCCCCCAGGCCCTGGGAATGTCCGGAAATGTTTATTTTTGGCTGTGTACCTGATGTTCTATTCTACTGTGACTAAGCTGGCACTGAAACCATGATATGAAATTAAAATCAGGTACTGTGATTGCTTACCTGATTTTTTGTTCTTGTGATGCTGCTTTTCTGTGTGTAGATAGATAGATGTTAAAATTTGGTGATTTAGTAAGATGGACAAAAGACTAGGCTTCTATTTATCCATGTTGCTCCACTCCCTGGTTATTTCTTATAAACAGCACATAACTAGTCTTTTAAGAAATTAAATCTAACAATCTCTGTCTTAAATGGAAGTTTTAGTCCATTTACAATATTTTGTGTTTTAAGCCTACAATTTTACTACTAATCTTTTATTTGTCCAGTCATGTTTCTTCATTTTTTCCTTCTTTTCTGCATTCTTTTTTGAATCAAATATTTCTTAGTATTTTGTTTTAGTTTGTTAATTTGATTTTTGGTATGCCTTAAACTTATTTTTTTATTAGTTTATCAAGAATTTTAAAAAATACATACTAAACTTACAATGATCTTTTAAGTTATTTTATAATTTCATTTGGAATTAATAAATTTTAAAAGAGTATTTACTCTCATTTTATGTGTTTGTATTGTCACATTTTAAAATCTAGATGCATTTAATCCCTATACCAAAACATTTGTATTTTGTATTTCGTACAGCCAGTTGTCAAATAAAAGCCTGAAATGCTCAGCAAAATATTTTCAGTATTTTTGGCCATAATTCTAATGTCTTGATGATCTTTGGTATGTTCATGGGAAGATTACAATTTTAGTTCTAAATTTATCACTAGGACTGTCATCTTCCCCTGAGCACGCCAGAAGTCTCCTTATAAAATATATTTGAATTCCACAGAAAACACAATAAGTCCAGGAGAACCACATTCAATAACAATTTTCTGTTAAAATATTTACTGTGGGCCAGTCCCAGTTGCTTATGCCTATAATCCCAGCAATTTGGGAGGCTGGGCAGCAGGGAGAATCCCTTGATGTTAGGAGTTCTAGTACAGCCTGGGAAACATAGCAATGGTTTGTCTCTATTAAAAATCAACAAAATTAGCTGGGCATGGTGGCATATGCTTATATTCCCAGCTACTCAGGAGTTTGAGGTGGGAGAACAAATTGAGTTCAGGGGTTACAGGTTAAAGTGAGCTGTGTTCACACCATTATAATCCAGCCTGGACAACAGAGTAAGAGCCTGTCTCAAAAAATAAATAAATAAGTAAATAAAAATAATTGCATTGCTATTGCTTTTTGATACCCAGTAATGGAGATAAATGAAAATTAATTACAAACTGTTTCCTCAAATTATAATCTAATCCAAAATTTTAAAACACATGGCTTGGGTCAATTACATTAAGTATTACATATTACTGTAGAGAGAAATATATATTATATATACTGCATGTATGTATTAATAATTATACTTATATAATGTAATATACATAAAAATAATATAACATCAAATATAATTATATTAAATATTTGAAATTAAATATGTATTTTATACGTATATACACTGTATATATATATACACACACATACAGTGTATATATATATATATACATATATCACTCCATATGTAGTGATAAAAATTACTATTAATATATTCTGAGATTGTTTTTAATCATGTCTTTTATAAAAATTATAAATCAGAACAAAAGAAGATATGTCAGAATTGTGCACATCTCTGTTTTCTGTTATTACTTCAGTTTTTTATTTCATACTGTGTATGTGTACATTAACTACAGTACTAAAAATAATATATATTCTATGTGCGTAAATGAAAGAGATAGTTAAAATTATGTGTTTTTTATAGTATGAAGGGTAAACTAACATCACAGTTGAGAAAACACAGCTCACTGCAACCTCCATCTCCCAGGCTCAGGTGGTCCTTCCACCTAAGGCTCTCAGATAGCTGGGACTACAAGTACTTTTCACCATGCCCAGCAATTTTTTTTTTTTTTTAATAGAGACAGTCTCACTATGATGCCCAGGGTATTCTAGAACTCCTTAGCTCAAGAGATTTGCAGTTAGCATCTATTTAATGCTCACTGATTTAATGCTCATCAATATAATGCTAAATCAATGTTATGAAAAAAATACATAGAGATTTTAATATGTACTCTTTTAAAAATACGTTGTTTTGCCAGTCATTAAAATTCCTCTGAGAAGCTTAGGATGGACAGAATTAGTAAACTAGATAAAGATAGAAATATTGAATTCAAGCAAAATATTATTTGCTTTTATACTCATTGTTTAATGCAATTTATTTAGCAATTTTATTTTGTCACAAGTTTTTTTTTTCTTTTTCTGATTTTATGCTGCTTTTCCCTTTCAGTATTACAAACAGGAGCTCTTTAATGAATTGCTTCTTCCTCTTGAATTATTTTCAGTGAATTATAGAGTTTTCATTAACATCCTGATTTAAATTAAAACAACTGTATAGATTTAGAAAATTTAAGAGAATAAAATAGAAGAATATTGTCTCAATAATCATAGTTAATTTCATCAGATTCCTTTTTCCATAGTTCAAAAATTTAATTATACCTTTATTTTAAAGTAAGATTTCATTATTGTTATGTTTGTAACAAACAATATTAGTTACATTATTGCTAATTAATGTTACACTGATCATTAACAATAATGTAACAAACATTATTTTTAATTAATACTGTTTGATATTTAATGTTACATTACTAATAATAATTGTTAATAAACATTCCAGTGCAATAATTAACAATTTAGATGATTGGTTAAATTGTGTAATCATTTAAATATTGCGCTGGATATTTGTTAATTTAACCAATTATTTAATTATTTAAATTAAATACTGCACTGAAATGTTTAGCCTAACTTGTGCATTTAGAGTTCTTAAATTCTTGATAAATTATAGTATAAATTTATTATTTGGTTCCTATTATTAATGTCATACTGTAAGTTATGCAATAAAAAATTGAAGTAATAACAGAAAACATAGAGATGTGCACAATTCTGACATATCTTCTTTTGTTCTGGTTTATAATTTTTATAAAAGACGTGATTAAAAACAATTTCAGAATATATTAATAGTCATTTTTATCACTACATATGGAGTACATATGGGGTACATATGAAAAGAGGTACATATGGTGAAGTCTGAAAGATCCCATGTGCAAGCTTCTAGTTATTCCTTCTCAGAGGAATCTCATAGGAATAAGTTTAATTCTCCCAGCAATGATACGTGACATTTGCAAAATATTGCTGATTAGGAAAGCTCACCTTAACCTGCCATTAAGGGTATTTATTAGTGGCCTTTCTTGTAGACATGCAGAATCAGCAAGACTGACTTAACTGCTTCTTTTCTAGCCTCCCATCAGTCCAGCTAATGCAGCATGGCACGGGACCTCAGGCATACAAAAATGGATTCTCACCGTAAGTCACACTGGTAGAATAAAATATCTGGTCAAGTTAATAGACGTGACCCAATGTCTCAGGCATACAAAAATACACTCATCAGGTGTTGTATTCCAGTGACACAGAGGTTCTTTTTCAGAAGGCAGTCAAGATCCAGTCCTTTCTTTAGAATGTGCAGAATTTGAGTAACCAGTCCTGCTCAGTTAACTTTTTACTGCATAGTCACATAGTTCCCAGTATTCGTCATGGTTCTCCAGAGGGAAAGAACTAACAAGGCATACATATATATGAAAGGGAGTTTATTAAGGAGAGTTGGCTCACATGAAATCCCATGGGTAGGCTGGCTGCAAGTTGAGGAGGTAGGAAACCAGTAGTGGTTCAGTCTGAGACAAAAAGCCTCAAAAGTGGGGAAGCCTCAAGTGCAGCCTTCAGTCTGTGGTCAAAAACCCGGGAGCCCCTGTCAAACCACTGGTGTAAGTCTGAGTCTAAAGGCTAAGAACCTGGAGTCTGATGTCCAAGGGTAGGAAGCATCCAGCATGGAAGAAAGACGAAAGCCAGAAGACTGAGCAAGCCAGTTTATCCCACCTTCTTCTGCCTGCTTCCTTCTAGCTGTGCTGGCAGCTGACTGATGGTGCCCGCCCCCATTGAGGGTGGGTCTTCCTCTCCCAGTCCACTAACTCAAATGTTAATCTCCTCTGGTAACACCCTCACAGGCACACCCAGAAACAATACTTTACCAGTTAGCTAGGCATACTTCAATCAAGTTGATACCTAATATTAACCATCACATTCCCACATGATATTTTTAATTATTAATGACAATACTTCAAAATTAACTGTGGTTATGAGTTGCTAAGATTTAGGTTCTCTAATGCTGGTCATATGTTGGCCTATTTTTGATGGTAACACTACTTTTTAAAAATTGGCCTGGCACACTGCAGTGCTACTCACAAAGCAAAGACATAGAATCAACCTAAATGTCCATCAGCAGTACACAGGATTAAAAAAGCATGTGGTGCATATACACTACGGAATACTACACGACCATAAAAAAGTGAGACTGTGTTCTTTGCAGCCATATAGATAGAGTTGGGGCCTTTGTCCTATGTGAAGTAACATAGGAACATAAAACCAAATAATTCAAGTTCTCACAAATTGGAGCAAACTCTTGACATACATGGACGATAAGGGAATGACAGCCACTGGGGCCTACTCGAGGGTGGAAGTTGGAAGGAGGGTGAGGATTAGAAATCAACCTGTGACATACTGTGATTATTAACTTGGCGATGAAATAATCTGTATGCCAAACCCCTGTGACACACAATTTACCTATTTGACAAACTTGTACATGTACCCATGAATGTAAATTAGAAGTTAAAAATAAAATTGAGGCTGGGCGTGGTGGCTCACGCCTGTAATCCCAGCACTTTGGGAGGTCAAGGCGGGTGGATTACGAGGTCAAGAGATCGAGACCATTCTGGTCAACATGGTGAAACCCCGTCTCTACTAAAAATACAAAAAATTAGCTGGGCATGGTGGCGCGTGCCTGTAATCCCCGCTACTCAGGAGGCTGAGGCAGGAGAATTGCCTGAACCCAGCAGGCAGAGGTTGCAGTGAGCCGAGATCGCACCATTGCACTCCAGCCTGGGAAACAAGAGCGAAACTCTGTCTCAAAAAAATAAAATAAAAATAAAATTGAACAAACAATATACTTAGGCAAGAAATATTAATTAGGAACTAAGTAAAATGGAGGATAACAGAACTCGGAGAAAATGGTTCTAAAGGTAATTCAGGTGACTTTAGCAAAAAAGATTGGTTCATGTATAGTTTCTTAACTGCTTTACTCTCTGGGTAAATTTGGTTTATTGTAAACAGTGGGCGACTGAGTGATAGAGTGTGCAGGATGGCAAATTTATTTCAACTTATTATAAACCATTTCAAGTTTTTTTTTTCCTTTTGTTGCATTCAAGTTAAGTATGTTATGCTACAATGATAAAAACCCATTATCATAAGACATCAGTATTTAAAATTTGCTTCTGCTGCATACCTGTTATAGATTATCAAAGGGCTTGTATTCATCAGAAATACACTGGCTGTTGGGGTCCCACCTAGAAATATGCTGTCAGGATAACAAAGTTATATAAGAAAGAAAATGCCGTGAACTATGTGCCGGTTTTTTAAAGTTTCTGTTATCAATAGTCATGTCCCTCTGATTTCATTGTTTTGATCAAATTGCATAACTCTGTCCTAAAAATGAGGACGTAAAATCTTCCCACATTTGTGACCAGTAAATTCATCTGCTACAATCTTCTCTGCCGATTACTAAATATGCAAGTTTATTCCTCTTCGACATGGAAATTACATTCAACAGAGTAGTTCTTTTGTTAGCTTATCTTTCTCTACAAAATCATATCATTTGCAGCCAGAGCACACAAGACACTTTGAACACACTACGTAGAGAGTTTCCTGTCTAAATCTATGGTCTTTTAAAATCCATATTTTCTAAATTTCAGATTTCCATAGGCAATATTTCTGCTGATATTTCTGTCATTAAATAACATGGGTTACCTTTTGTCCTGCCTCTGACAATTTTCCTCATCACTCTTCTAGTCCTTGCTCTTGATCACTCTTAGTGCCAGGTACCAATATTTGTATTACTTATCTATTTCTGTGTAACAAATCACCTTAATACTTAGTGGTTCAAAATCACAACTGGACATCTTTACATAGCAGTCTCATGATTGCAAGGGGGCAACAGCAAAAGCAACCGTTTTTATTGGGAAGTAAAATAACTCCAAGTTCACAAAATTATATTTGTAAAAGCAAGTCAAAAAGCCAGGCAAGATTCTAGTGAAAAAAAAAAAAAAAAAAAAAAAATGAACTCCACTTCGTGATGGGGGATACTGCAAAGTACCTGTTGCAAACAAGGAAAGAGCTAGTGTCCCAATTCACTTCCTCCTGTCCATAGAGGATTGGATACAAAAGGAGTCTTTTATGTATCAAACACTCAGAACTTCCCTAAGTTGGTGAATCTTTTTGCATAACTCTCAAATCTTAATTGACTTCATATTTGATTATTTTCAGACATAACCTTTTGTTAATAGAAAAACTAAAAATTATTATCAAGAATTTGTTTAAAGACATGTTTTCCTAAAGATTCACCTTTTAGCTGTTCTTCCTAAGCCATTTTAGTCAACTGGTGCAATTTACTGAGTGCAATTTCAATTCATTCAGTTTTTTTTAAACAGTGGATATTAAAATAATCCTTGACAAGAACATGAATTTTAATCTCTCCATTTAATGATCTTCTCAGTCTTATTTTTTATGTTGATGTTGAAAAACAGTTCAAGCTTTGAGTTCTGTAAGTCCCCAAATTTCTGAAATATCTTTATTCTCTTTAATTCCTGCCTGCAAACCAGTTAATACTTGTCTGGGCTTATAACTTTTTGTAGTAACTTTTGAAATGCTACCAATAATAACCAAGTCATGCTACTAACATTTAGTTTGTCCACTTCTTTTCCAAAGTAAGCAAGTCATTGAGTAACAACAATCCGATTTATGCTTTGTAACAGTTTCATCATGTTTTACCGTATGTTACATGGATTGACATTGCTCAGCTTCCAATAAAGTTTTCTTGCTTTCTGTCACTTAAACAGGAAGGCAGTGGCACACATGTTGGCATCTGATCATGGTACACCTTATTTCGGATTCCAGTGTCTGTGCTGTCAGCATAGGTTGGGTTATGCTGTAGTAAGAAGCACCTTGAAAATCTTGATGATTGTATGAGTGAAGTTTTTCACTCATGTTACATATCAGTCAAGAGTCAATGTAGTAGTCCTCTGCTCTTCATGTTCACTCTGAAATGCAGATTGATGATATAGACTTCTTAACATACGATTTTATGATCATGAAGCCTTAGAAAAAAAGAGAACATGGGAAACCAAATACTCATGCCTTAAATTTCTAAAGTAAAAATTACCCACATCACAAACATACAACAAAAACTCTCATAACTTCTATAATGTTATCAGTTATTATATTAAATATTATAAGCAGGAAAGAGTGATCTCTTAAAGTTTTAGTGGCTATACACTTACTGATGTCTCAGAGTTTCAAAACAAAATAAGTTTGTGAAAAGATACTCTTTGGTCACCAGACTATCCCCTAAGTTACTGAAAGGCTTTATGCTTTTAAAAAATCATTTATAAATCTTAAAAAGGTCATTTTGTAATAATATAGCAATCTGATTACAAGTACTAATGCTAAGTTTGAATGTAAATCTGCTATTGCGTCAGGGCCAATTTCATACAATCAGCACATTAATTTTGCCTCGAGTCTCAGTCCCTGAATATCTTTCACCTCTGAGATGCTTGACAGCCAAAACTTGAAGACCATGCTGTTCTCCATGTTACCAGGCTTCCTGGGGCAAGCCTCCATGGCTGTCTTTAATGAGAAAGGGATAAAGAGATAAGGAGATCAGCAGGGAACTAACTCCCTGGCAGGCACTCCAGTTGGAGCTGCTGTTGGTGACTCCATGTCTGATCCACTCAGAATAGCTATATCTTTTCTGCTCAGAAGAGAAAGGACCTACCCTTTCCAGAATTTATCAAATTTCGTCTATTCATATGAATGTAACTCATAATCAGTCCTTTTTGACAAGGAGCTTAACTTCTTGCAGCCTACAGAATTTGAGATAAAATGACAGATGAAATAATGTCAGCCTGTGCTATCATAATTGAGTCTACTATTCATAAAAAAATGCTGGAAACCATCATTTTCTTAATGAAATCATTTGACAGTAAAACCTAACATAAGCCAACATGAGGCTATTTATAGTCTTTATTCATCCCACTTAGCATGAATATTCAAGGATTCGTCAATGCAGAAATCTTAATGTGTTCTATTAGAAGATGATGGAGACCCCACTGGAGGAGTTGCAAAGTGGTATCTGTAGCACTTTGCCTTTTTAAAACTCAAAAATTCTGTAGTCTACAAAAGCTTTGTCTCAAAGATTTTGAACATTGTACAAGAGATCTGTATATCTGTACCTTTTAAGTATGTGCCTGATAGAAATAACGTTCTCAAAATTTACCCTGAATTAGGATATTAGATTTCAAATAGACAAAGCAAGAAACACTCAGTGTTCATCAGCTCACATAATAGCAATTTATTACAGAATGATTATTAATATCTATGATAAATTTTAACTGAAGTGTTGTTTGACTTTTCAGTTTTGTTGTTTTATAGAAATGAGGTCTCACTTTGTTGCCTAGGCTGGAATGCAGTGGTACAGTCATAGCTCACTATAGCCTCAAACTGGTGAGCTCAAGCAATTCTCCTGCCTCAGCCTTTCGAGTAGCTGGGACTAGAGGTATCCGCCACCATGCCCAGCTAAACTTTTTAAGTTTATTGCAGAAACAGAGTATGCCATGTTGTACAGGCTGGTGTTGACTTCCTGGCCTAAAGGAATTTCCTCCTGCCTCGACCTCCCAGAATGCTGGGATTACCACTGTGCCCAGCCAACTTTTCATTTTTGTCACATATTTTGGTCAATTTAACTTAGATATTTACTTATTGATTTCTAAACATACTGTAATTCTGTAATTCTGAGCTATGGTACATAAATACAGCTAGTTTGTTAGAGTCTCAGTTTAATAAGAAATAAACCTAAAGTAGATTATTTTTCTACAATGTGTTTCATAAAACCAGCTATGATGAAGCCCCATTTCCTAAAATGTAGTGAGTCTCTTAACAGTGTTTTAGGGAGAATATTTAAATTTCCTGTTACTATCCATTACAGTGGATTACAGGGAAGATTGAATTATAAATCTGTCTGATTTATAGCCTCAAGGTCATATCCAGTTCAATGTTTTTCTTTCTCTCAGCAGGTGATTTATTGACACAAGGGGATTTACTTTCTCCAACCCTTCACTTACCTTGGAATGAAGAGAGAAGAAATGTATGTCTGTCTTTCTTTCTTCTTTAAGACATTTTAACATATGGTCTTGCTTTGTTGCCCAGGCAGGAGTGCCATGGCGTGATGGCTCATTGCAGACTCAACCTCCCATGCTCAAGTGATCTTCCCACCTCAGTCCCTGAATAGCTGGAAAACAGGTGAGTGCCATGATGCCCAGCTAATTTTTCTTTTTTCTTTTTGAGAAATAGAGTCTCACTGCGTTTCTTAAGCTGGTTTCAAACCCCTGGCCTCAAGTGATCTTCCAACCTCAGTCTCCCAAATGGTGGGGTTGCAGGGGTTTGCGCCCAGCCTGTGTCTTTTTTTTATTATTATTTTTTATTTTTTTGCAATTTATCACTTCTCTGGGGTATTATGACAAATAGTGGGAGCAGGGAAAAAGAGACATGTGTCTTTTTATTGACTTGCCACTATCGTAGTTCAGTCTGTGTAGGTTGTTACCGGTTAATGCTACAGAATGGCTGTACTGCATTCCTCCCACAGAAAGAGGGAGTGGAGAAAGATACTCTCCTACCTGAAAGGGAAACTTCTTAAAGTTTCCTCAAGGAATTTCTCTTACTTGCATTTATTTAGTCATAATTCCACCTGATTACAGGGCAGATTGAAATATACAGTCTTCTAGCTAGCAATGTGCTCAGCTAGAAACTGGGCTCAGTAATTCAAGAGAATAGAGAAAATTAATGTTGGGAAGCAGCCTGGTGTCTCTCACAAACCAACAATAGATGAAATTAATGGAGAATTCATTACCGTCAAAGCAAAAGCAAAATGAAGACCATCTAAAAATCCTAAGTGAACAAAACTAATGAGGCCTTCATATAGCCCTGTAGCCTTAACCTTGATTAAACTGCAAGCAAAACTTAGCTTAAGCGTGTGTGTTAAACAAACAGAACTTAAGCTCAGCCAGCAGTCAACTGTCATATGGTTAGGTGACTAGAGATGCTCCAGCAAGACAAACCAAAAAAGGCAATGTGTTGTAACTGCAACCAATTAAATGATTTCTTTATTTTGCTTCTAGTGTATTTGTAGGCATTCGTCCTGTAAATAATTGCCTCTGATATTTTGTCATGAGAATGCTAACCTCTTTTGGTGTGATTCATGGATTGTGTCTTTATGCATTTTGCAGACATGACTGGGGTTTCATTTCTAAAGGACTTCGGATTTTTGTTTTATATTACTAAACAGTAAATGAGAAAATATTCTTTCTATTAGACTATTAGTAAGTTGTTATTATTCTAAGAGAAATGCAGTATCCAATATAGGAAATCATGGTGCCAATAAGACTGTGCCTCACAAACTGCACATAGTTTTTCACAACATGTTCAAAATGGGAAGTTGAAAAATAGACTTTATTTATTGAAGAAACAGAACCCCAAATCATGTCTACATAATGGATAACTGGAATGAGGCCGTTTTAATGGAGAAAAGAAGGGCACATGGGCCATGACTGCTACCATCAAACTGTTAAACTATCATCTCAGTATGTTCAGGCTGCTTTAACAAAAAACTGTACACCAGGCAGTTATAAACAACAGAAATGTATTTCTCAGAGTTCTAGAGACTGGGAAGTCCAAGATCAAGAAAACAGCAGGTTCAGTGTCTTGTCTGGTTCACAGGTGGGTTCTGCTAGCTGTGACCTCACGTAGTCAAGGGAACAAATGAGCTCCCTTGGGCCTCCTTTCTAAGGATGCTGATCTCATTCATTAGGGCTGTGGTCTCATGACTTACCACTTTTCTAAAGGTCCCACTTCCTAACAGTATTACACTGGACGTTAGGATTATAATATATAAACGTTTGGGGAGGTGGAGGACACAATCATTCTGACCGTAGAAAGTATCATACGGATTTATGTTTGTGTGACTCTGGAATATCCATAAAAGGAATATCCACAAAAGGAATTTTGATAGAGGCATATTCTAACCATGGATAAGGGTATCTGTTGCACACTCTGTTACCAGAAGGCAAAAAAGAAGTCATAGGGATGCTAAATTCTTCAGTCAACGGAGTTTTCAAGCAGAGGATGCATAATAATAATGTGTCTTGAATGTGAGCACACAGCAGTTGGTTAGAGAATTACACAATATCCAATGTTAAAATTACATGATTCATATTTTTAAAAGACACTTAAGCACTGGGTCAGAGTTTCTGAGATTGCAATAGCTGGTGATTACTACCTTGGACTGCATTTGAAGGAGGCTAACAGCTGTTACTCTAATAAAGGGTTATATAGTCAAATTACTTTAGAAGATCCTGGGAGTTAACATCTTAGACCTTGAAGATGCTAATGAGCATTGTGACCCTCAGAAGGGGTTAGAGTATGCAGGCTTTTCAAACTATATTTGACTACAGAAAAAGAATTTACATGCCTGCTTTCACCTCTCCCATAAATAGCACTTTACAGAGGCAGATTTAAAAATACTCCCCCCATGAATTCATTTTAATCTCCAGTTGTCATGAATGTGTAACTTCCAATTGGCAGCAACTGTCTCATTTCCAACTAAATTTTATGTATTTTCAACTGGATCTTTTTGTAAGAGTGATAAAGATTGAAAACACAAAAATGAACATATTTGAATACTTTCCTTTATATAAATATCCTGAAAGGTGTCTTTTTGGGTTTATTTCAAAAATATTACTTTTTGGAGGGACATTCTAATATTCATACAAAAGAATTTACTTAAGTTCATTAAGGTTATATGTATGTGTACTGTGAACATACATAATATATACTATGTATGTACATCTGTAATAATATACTAGTATATTATTAAATTGTATAATACTAAAGCTAGTTTCCTACCCCTTTCCGACTTTCATTGATTCTGAATTTTACATTTGTCAGGTATCAACTGTTGACTCACCAAAGAATTATCAATATGACCTGTTGAGCAAGAAAAGCCAAAATTATGCCCAACTGCAGTAAGGAAGGCCAGCGTACCTCATGGTGCCTAGGAAGGGAGTACTTACATGGTTTTTGTCATCTAACAGAAGGTAGGGGAATTTTTCTCATGTAATTTTAGTGGGGTAGTTTGGGGAATGCTGATTAGAGTTGAACAAAGTTGGTGATATAATAGTGAGGATTGGTGGACATAGCAAGGTTTGTAAAGCAGGTTGGTAAAACGTGATTACACATATTTGATGAATCTATTTGAGTAATCTATTGCTCTAAGAAGATTGTCACAATTTCATTCAGATAAAAGCATGCTGAATAGTCTATTTTGAAACAAATAGAGTTTCTGAAGAAAGGATAACATTATCTACAACTTCATTTCCTAGGCAAGAATTTCCTGGGCTAATTAAGTCATGTTAATTTAGGGAGTAAAGCTATGGCTATAGATGACTTCAATTCTCAGAGGTAAAACCTGACTTAGAATTCTACTAGTTCCTGGCCTTAGAAAATTATAAGTTGAGAAGAGAATATAAGCTAATTTAGCATTCCTCTCTTTTTAAAAAATGATATAACAAACTTTCATTGAATATTGTAAT
Source organism: Saguinus oedipus (assembly GCA_031835075.1). Taxonomy (NCBI): domain Eukaryota; kingdom Metazoa; phylum Chordata; class Mammalia; order Primates; family Cebidae; genus Saguinus; species Saguinus oedipus. Next base: position 20,298,927 of record CM063190.1, read on the forward strand.
TTATTTAATATTATAAAAACTACTACATTATTTTCACACTTTATTGAATTAAAGATGGATTCTATTAAATACATGCTGTTCCATAAATAGTACTTGAGCAATTCAATTTTAAAAAGTGCTGAAATTTAGTTTGCTTATCTGTATTTTGCAAATAATGAGTTGGGTAAGAAGCTCCAAAAAGCATTTTTTAAAGCTGATTTTTAATAATGGTGTTAAATGATAAAAAATATTGTGCTTTTTATCCTTGTCATTTATCATGTACTTTAAGGCAGAATAGTTCTGGTTTGTTAAACATTAATTAAAATCACAAATTTGCTTCTTGCTAGTATTGATGATGCTTTAGTTGTGAATTATTCATGATAACTAATAATAGTTTAGTTGCTTGGTTTCTCTCTATTATTATGCATGTAGTACATCATTTAGAATTTTGATCTTTTGCACATTAAAATCCACATTTACCTTTCAGCCCTTTATAATACTGTATAATCCTTCTTGTTTGAGAAGTCTACTGGATGACTTTATACATAATCACAGAAGTTTGCTTAGTGCTTAATGCCTTACATTTCTGAGTTTAAAATAATCTATGATAGTACCAATAACTAGCCTATTGATTAGTAACTACATCCCCTTATGAGATACTTCTTTTTCTTGGCTGTAGTGCTAGTTTTGACACCTAGAAATCAAGTTTGTTATGGTTACTCATAACAACAGGCATCAAGTTTATAAAAAGTGTTGAATTTACCAAACTATTAAAAGACAACTTATTAAAAATGCAAAAATAAACTGATTAGAGCTCACTGCAGAACAGAATGAGCAAGACTTAGAAGTGATCCAGAAGGAAGCAGGGTTCAGAAGAAGCCTTTAGAGTCTGACCTGAAGTCTTGTACAGTAAATCTTTCAAGGTGGGAAAATGATCGAGTCTGAGCAAAGTTCATGATATAATATAGTTTAGGATTGGTGGATATGGTACAGGGATGGTGCTGAAGTGGGTATACTGTTACCTAATAAGTGATGTTTGTTCACATGAGAAGATTTTTATCTTCAGTTAATTGATCTCTAGGAATTTTCTGAAGCAAACAGTAAGGTAACTGGTTGGTTTACACTCTTATCTTTTTAGGCAAAACTTTAAGATACATCGACACAGATGGTTTCAGTTCCCAAAGCCAACAAAAGCAAGGAATAGCAAGTATTTACAGTTTAGGCCTTATGTTTTGCTGAGTCTGTGAAAAATTTACTGCTGTCTTCATGTTTGACTCAAGACTTAATGTAGGATCAGCTCCAGCATCTGGTAGAATTTGGATTAATGTCAAGTATCCTGGCCTCAAAGACAAGACCATTATTTACTTACTCTTTCATTTGTTCATTTAGACATTCAGAAAATTGTCATAGGGGCTTATGTTTCCGGAATTTCTATTTTTTTTAAACACTAACTATATGAATATAGGTATTGTTCTTCTGTTTCTATGGAACAGTATTATTCTGGTGCCTCTATGTTGCATAGACACCCCAAGACACCCAAATGTAGCACTCTAATTTTAATCGAGCCTTGTATTTGTGCATCAAAGGAAAATTTAGCAAATATTTAATGCTTAACTTGTAACACTCTCTAATTTTTTCTTGTGTTTCTCTTATCTTGGTTTTTATCTCAGATCCTCAATTCTCAGCCTTTTAGGCTGCAGTTCTGATACCTTAGTCAACTCTTGCTAGTTCATTTGCTCAATTCTACTCACCATGTATCCAGTCACTGGGTGGGCTTCTGTCAAAACTGGGCCTCCATCAGAAACACAATGCAGATTAAACTGTTGCCTTTGCTCTTATTTTTGATACTATGTCTTAGCTTTTCATTTCCTATTCATTTTGGAACACTCTTCATCAAGCCCAGCCTCTGCAGCTGAATAAATTGCCCAGGGTATACCTTTCTCAGTTAGTGAATCTTGGCCTTTCCGCGTTTCTAAAGGTTTTTCCTCTTCCAGGCCCTCTGCGGTAACCTAGACCCAATGTAGTTTCTACCCAAGTATATATTAGTTAGGGATAAGACAGGATTTATTATGGGAGTTGATTCACTTGACTATGGAAGCTGAGAAGTCTCACAATATGACATTTGCAAGCTGGAGGAACATAAAAGCCAATGGAGTAACCCAGTCAAATCTGGAAGCCTGAGAACCAAGGTTGCCAATGGTGTAATTCTCAGTATGAGACGGAAGCCCTGAGAAACTGGGGTCACTGGTGTCCCCTGACCAAAGGCCAGAAAGAACCCTGAGTTCTGAGGTCTAAGGGCAGAATAAAATGGGTGTCTCAGCTCCAGAACAGAGAGCAAATGTGTTTTTCCTCTGCCTTTTTGTAATATTCGGCCCTCAACCAGATGGTGCCTGATCACACTGGGTGAAGGCAGATCTTTCTTCCTCAGTCTACTGACTCAAATGCCAATGTTTTCTAAAACACCTTCACAGACACACCCAGAAATAAAGCATTACCATCAATCTGAGTATCCCTCATCCCAGTCCAGATGACAACTAAAATTAACTATCACATCAAGCCTACTCTGACTATGGCAGACTATACTCAGAAAAATACAGACTCTATTCAGGAAAAGAGGTTTGAAAATGGGTAAGGAAGTGGCCACAGGAATTAGGAATTTAAAAAAACCATAGTAGGAACACCTTTTTTTTTCCCCCAGTCAGATCAGCTGAGCCAGTTTACAGGTCTAGAAAATTTTAATTAGGTAATGCATAGGTCTTGATTAACAGTGCTTCTAGCAATTCCATCATACTTTTCCCAGATAATTTATAATAAAACTTGATAGCTATTTGTTTATATGGGAATTATTAAAAACTAGGTGGACATTTAAGATTTATTATTTGATAAATAATTTTTTGATAACATATTATTAATATATTATCAAAAGATATTTGTAGGTGAAATCCTATGTTCTGAATTTTTTTTACCACTGACCTTTCATTCTAAGCCAGATTATTTCTATATTTGCCCTAAACAAGTTTAGCTCATTTACACTTCTGTTCATTAGTGATACTGTTCTGCCTGCTTAAATCACCAGATCACTAGATCACTTCTCTTGTCTTCGGATAGCCATATCATTCAAAGTCACATAATAACTTTTCAGCAAATATCTACTCTACACTGTTGGGCCAAGTTAGGAGGAGCAAAGATGAAGTACAGGATTCACCTTCCCTCTTCTAAATTCGATTTTCCATTCCCTGTAGAACATCCAAAATAGATTCTTCCCTTAATATCTTTCTTTAATACCCTCGTTCTGCTGATTTTTCCCTTTGCTTGAGTCCTGTAGCTTTTAAAGATATACTAAGGAATTGAGAATTAAAATATACTTCAGTGTTTCTCTCTTTATTTTGCATGCCACAGCCATGTCTCTGTAATCAGGTTTTATGAAAACCGGAAGTACAGTTTTCTGCTATATCCCCTATGGCATGTATCTCAAGGTAAATAGTATATTCTTCATAAATAGTTCTTCAGTGAGTCAGTGACTGATGGGGGCTTGTTGATTAAAGCAACAATTTAAGCTGCTTCCTTTATTATACAAGAGCATCAGACATGGCTGTAAGAAAACAGAGAGCCCAGATCACTCCCGTGATTGCCTCTCAGTGAATAAAGCAGTTAGTTCCAATTCAGCAATCCTCAGTCCACTTTGGTATTCATTGTACATATCTTATCCACAGGGCATTCGATATTATTTCCTGAGTAGAAAAGTCAATATTTTAGAAATAAAAATTCACCATGTAATTCAAAAATCTGTTCTCATAATCTTCAGGGACTTGTCCTGCAGTTTTTACATGCATAAAACACATTGAAATCATTTGGAAGTAACACATAAAAGTGACAAATTGCATCATTGGGCCAAGTAACTTCAGGCCTAAAGCCAAATATAATTATAAAACACTAGAAGCATTGGGACATAAAGGGTACAGAAGAATATTCCATATTTTTTCTTAGCAAGAATTTTCAGTATGCAATTCATAAAATGGTCATTTATTTAGTGAAAAATAATATATTCTTATGAAATTAAAATCTAATTTACACACACTTACTTTGCAATGCACTTCAGCCTACATAGGTGGACTCCTTGGATTACTGATGCAAAGTCAAAACAATGATTATTGCTTATTCCCCTTCTCTAAAGGACTGTGGGGCTAAGAACAGAGAAAACTGTGAAGTGTAAAGAAACAAAGTCCTCAAGACCTGCTAAGATTGTTCAGTTATTACTGTATTAAATAGAAAGGCATTAGTGTTTGTTAAACAGTAAATACTGATCAGAGGTCAATTCTCAGTTCTCATCCTCCTTGAAGGGCTTGATCACATCGTCCTCTTGGAAACATGTTCTTGACTTGTGTTCTATGACACACACTCTGAATTTCCTCCAATTTCACTGGCCATTCCATCACAATCTCTTTATATAGTGTCTCTTCATGTGCTAATGTCTTACTGTTAGACTGCTGAAGCTCAGTTTTTAAATCTGTTCTATATAGATTCAGTAGTTTAATTGTTTCATGGCTTTAAATACTGTCTACTAAATTGAGGACCCCCAATTTTAATCTGTAGGTCAACTGTCTTCCTTGTATCCAACTTGCATGTTTTGAGTAGCATTTCCAAATTCATATCACCCAGATGTAGCTCCCAAACAACATCTCTTTTAATTGAAAATACAGTCTACCAGTTGATCAAGCCAAAATTCTTGATGTAATCTTTGACTTTTCTTTCTCTCACATTTCTCATTCAATTGATTGAATGTAAGTATGTCATAATATCTATAAATATATCATAATATTCCCAATATTAACATTTCTCAGTACCACCACTCCACCTTCCTTCATTGCTTTCAATGGAGGAAAAGAATACTCAACCTCTAGTGCGTTTGTTTCTAAAGGCCTAATAATAACAGCTTACACATTTTAATTCAAAAGCTATTGAGTTATTATCATTATTTGACATTGCTGTATTTTATATAGGTTTTGCCTGGAATAGCTCATATTCACTTAATTAAAGCAAACAAAAATAAATAGTATTTTGAATCTAGTCAGCAAAACATTCAGATCATTAACAACAAATATCATATTTTAGTTTTGATTTACTAAGATGAAAATTAGTCTCTATTAGTTAAAAAATTAAGAAGGGGAATTTCAGAAAATAAAAGCACAATAGCCAAAGCTATTTTTCATATTTTTTGCATATTGGAAAATAAGTAAAAATTCTTCCTTCTAAAGTGTTCCTTTAATCTTTAGGATGATTTAAAGTGAGTTTTCTAGTTTTTAGGAAGTCCTTTTCTTCTTGGGTAATAATTTGTTTATTGAGTATTGAACAAAACAGACTGAAAATCATGACCGTAGATTATAGCAGTCATGGCTCAGTCCTGATTCACCATGAGACTTTATGGGAAATCTTTTAAATTTGTAAAAGCTTTCTTTCTTTACTGCAAAAAATAAGTCATAGTTTATCTCAGAGACTTTCACAGATTTTTCACTGTCACCAAACTAAAAATACTTTTGCATTCTACCTTGAAATTTATATATATATGTATATATATAAACTATATGCATCCATATATAATACAAATATACATATACATATATATATAAATTTCAAGTTAGAATATATATATATAATTATATATAATATATAAATTGTATGTATATAATTTAAAAGTTTTACCCAAAATAACATTATAACATATGATTCTCTGTAACCTACTTATTCTATTCCATTTTTCTTTTTAGTGCTGGTCAGAATCTAAAATGCATGAGCTGATCAATACTTACACAGTGTTGTGCCATGTAAGTGTGTTTTGGTCCACATTGGCCCATACATTCCTACAAGATTATAATGGAGCTAAAAGAATTTCTATTACCTAGTGACAATGTAGTAGCAGCCCTGGTAACAGAGAAGCACAAACAAGACCTACCTTTAATATATTTAGATATGCAAGTACGTACCATTGAGTTACAATTGCCAACAGTATTCAGTAAAGGAACATGCTGCACGGATTTGTAGCCTGTGTGTGTAGTAGGCTATACCATGCAGGTTTGGGTAAGCACATTCTGTGATGTTCACACAATGAACAAAATCATCTTATGGCACATTTCTCAGAAAAGATACTTATCTTTAAGCAATGCATGAGTGTAATTTGAAATATATCAGATGATCTCGCTCGCTTGCTCACTCTCTCTTTTGAGACGGTCTTGCTCTGTTGCCCAGGATGCAGTACAGTGGTTAGATCACGGCTCACTGCAGCCTTGACCTCAAGCAATTCTCCCACCTCAGCACGTGAGCAGCTGGGACTAAAGGTGTGGACCACCATGCCTAGTTAATTTTTGTATTTTTAGTAGAGACAGAGTTTTGCCACATCTCCAGTGCTGGTCTTGTTACAGGTAGTTAGGGGGAGTGAGGAAGGAGAGGGCTCTTCTCCCCACCCCTAGAAATATCAGATAATGGTTAGGCGATGTTTGCATTGTCTCTATAAAAGTGCTTAATTGGCATGTGGGTCAGGGGAGGCCATTTCCTGATGTTCCACACCTGTCAACATTAAAACGTTAATTGATTGCAGGCCCCAGGAAGAAGCAAGTTCTTGGGCATGCACATGGAGAGACAAAAATGGCAAAGTATGATCTTTCAAGTGCAGTGTCACTCCAAGTGTCAGGTTCTAGCCCAAGCTGAGGACTGAGGAAAGTGTGTGGATGTATGGCAGGCAGCCGAAAGAACACTAGAGGAATTGTAGGGAGTTTCAACATGGCTTTATTCTCTGTCTCTGGGCACAAGCTTTGCGCAGTCCCTCTCTATCCCCTCGTCTGCCTGCAAGATGCCTGGCATTCTCTCTCTCTCTCTTTCTCTCTATCCCTCTCCCTCCTCTCTATGTCAGCCTTTATCCTGGCTGCTTTCTCCAGCTGCAGCCCCTCTCAGCAGCTGGCTCTGTGGCTCTTGCCACCCCCATGCCTGCAGCTGCACTCACTGACACACTCACTGCTTCTTGCTGCACCTGCAGCCCCCTGTCTGCTTGCTAGGTATCTGGCTCCAGTTCAGCTCCATTATGCATGTGCTCTCACAATATCACTGACACATTTATGCACCTCACAATAGTGGCTCAGAGCTAGGTGATGAGCTTACACAAACAGGTTATATAGTGAGTGGAGTTGTGCACCTGCACTCCAAACTTGATGAGTAATGCTGGACCAGATGTCTGTCTCAAACCATTCTTGACTGCAGGACATCCATTTTCCTTATACTCCACCCGTAGGCCGAGGGAGACAGAGTCCTTAGACACACAGACACAGCAGTAATACAGAAAGCAGTAACTTCAGGTTATGGCAGGCAACCACCCCGTGGTGATGTTACCCCAATGTTTCTATATACATTAAGGCAGGTTTTTATTTCCCTGCCTTTAGGGGTGTTGGGGCTGCACCCCATGGCTGACTCAGAATCAGCATGGACCAAAGGCTCACTCATCACACAGCATCCTGCTGACTATACCAAATGTCACACCAAATTTCAGGTTCTGGCGCAAGCTGAGGACCAAGGGGAGTGGGTGGACAAGTGCGGGCAGCCAAAGGAACACTCAAGGAATCACAGGGAGTTTCGACATGATTTTTGTCTCTATGGGCGCAGACCTTGTGTGGTATCTCTCTCCCCTTGTCCACCTGCAAGGTGACCGTCTCTCTCTGTCAGCCTTTATCTCGGTTGCTTGCTGTGAATGCATCCCCTCCCAGCAGCCGGCTCTGTGGCTCCTGCCATGCCATGCCTGCACCTGCACTGCCTGCCACATTCACCGCTTCTTGGCTCCCCGCCGTCTGCCTGTAAGGTGGCTGGCTCCAGTGGCTCCATCATGCCTGTGCTCTTATGGTGTTGGTGATGCACTTATGCACCTCACAGACAACCGTGGCTCAGAGCCAGGTGATGAGCGTCCACAAACAGGTTATATAATGAGTAGAGTTGTGCGCCTGTGCTTCAAACTCTTTGAGCCGTGGTGGACCGGATGCCTGCCTTGGCCTGTTCTTGACTGTAGCACATCCATTTTGCTTACATACACAGTACCAGAAACGGGAAGAAGGCTTCAGATGAGCATGCCTGTCACCCCTTAAATACCCGCATATGCTCAATTCTCAAGGGTAAGTCACTGTGCATGTGGGAGGCCCACCCTAAGGGAAGAGTGATGGGGAAAAAGTGAACCTATAAAATTTCAGGATTAAGTTTGAAGTCTCTCCTCTTTTCTCTCTTTGACCTTCAGGCACCTAGTTGGCTCTCTTTCAAGGATTCTTTCATTTTTTTCTTGTTCCAAAGCTTTTTTTTTTTTTTTTTTTTTTTTTGAGACGGAGTTTCGCTCTTGTTACCCAGGCTGGAGTGCAATGGCGCGATCTCCGCTCACCGCAACCTCCGCCTCCTGGGTTCAGGCAATTCTCCTGCCTCAGCCTCCTGAGTAGCTGGGATTACAGGTACGCGCCACCATGCCCAGCTAATTTTTTGTATTTTTAGTAGAGACGGGGGTTTCATCCATGTTGACCAGGATGGTCTCGATCTCTTGACCTCGTGATCCACCCACCTCGGCCTCCCGAAGTGCTGGGATTACAGGCTTGAGCCACCGCGCCCGGCCGTTCCAAAGCTTTTTAATTAACTTCTACTCCTGCTCTGGAACTCACCTGGGTCTCTCTTTCTGCGTTATGCCCCTCAGTCAGATTCTTTCCTTTAAAGGCAAGAACTGAAGTTGCTGCAAACATGTACGGATTCAGGAACAGTAACTTGGATATCATCCACCAGTAACAGTCTGGAACTCCTGGGATCAAGCGATTAGCCCCCCTCTGTCTTGCAAAGAGCTGGGATTACAAGCAGGAGCCACCATACCTAACGGTGATATCTGTTGTCTCACAGCACTAATATGTGATAATTTTAAATACACATATTTTTATTATACCTTAGCTCCATGCACTGTTTTGAGCTAAGTTCATAAACGTTCTGCTGATAGAGTTCCCTAGAGATCCTCCTTTTAATACTTTAACAAAAATGGCGTGCCATTAACCGGATTTCTTTAGAAATGAAATCTATATTGGCAAGTTATTCTTAGAGAAGATAAAAACTTATCTCCTACACCCTTTAAACATTTAATCTGTTTGGCAATCTTTTTTGTATATAAATCGTGCAAAGATCTACTTTACACCCTGCACAAATTAACTTACATCTCTAGGGAACAATGTAAATAAGTTTTATTTTATTTGTGGAGGTTGGGAGTAGTGTTGATTCAGATTGGCTATTTATTTAACTAAGAATTTTCTAATACAATTATTGTTTTTGTTTCATCATGTATTAAAGCTTCTCAAATTAATTTTTATTGATTATGTTTATTTCATTTTAGTGAGCTATTAGTATGAATCTGCATTAGGTAAAAATAGGGGCAATTAAAAATTAAAATTTTTCTTTATTACTATATAATGCCAATTTTTTTCAATTAATTTGTAACTTTTCTTAGTAATATGTATAATATTCTCCCCACCCACCACCATTTTGCTGTAAGAAGTGGCTGCTGTCCATAGACTTCCTGACCCTCCCTATGGGACCTGTGTCTGTGGGAGAATAATATTTCCTGTCTCATTGATTCTTAGTTGTTACTAATAAGTGATGACATTGAAAAGAACTTTGAGCAACAAAGGTTGTTTATTATTCAGCCTTGAGGCAAAAACTAAGCTAGGATTGGCCTTCAAGGTCCTTTGTTAAAAGACCTCAGTCAGTAAGGTGAAACCCTAACTCCGTCTGTATTGATTCAGGAAAAGAAGACCAAAGATGGTTCTCCAAGGAAAATCTAATAAAACTCTAGGTGATCAAAAATAAGAAGAGGAAGACAGGAAATTCACAACAAAAATTGTGAGTATCAAAGGGGAGCTTATCATAATTCTTTAAGCTGTTTAAGTACTTTTGTGTGTATCAGTTTTCTAAATTGAAATAATCTAAACAAACATTTAAAAAAAGACTTTGATGTGATTTCTAGCTCTGTAAAGGTAATACAACATATGGTAATGATTAGGTTTAATCTTTATTTTTTATTAGAAATTGATAAATTCCTGTCCCACATTAGGATCTTAATGCATAAAAAATATGGAAAGGGAGCTTTGGAACTTGTCTTAGCACTTTAAAATATAAAAATAACCCAGATTTTTTAAGTACAAAAACAAGTCCTAACTTTTAAAACTTTGTTTTGAAAGTCATAATGTACTGTTTAGTTTAATTCTAAATTTTAATATATAGCATTTCTGAACCAGAACAGACTATAACATTTTAAATTTACTATTCAGAAGTCAAACTTCTTATGTAATTATAGTAAACTAAACAAACACCATTTAATTAGGAAATTCTGACATATCCAAATATTTTAAATAATAATATGCATAAAGTAATATTTATTAGTTTACTGATTTATAACTAAAATGTTTTGGATCAAACATTTTATATCAAACGCCTAATCAACATTCTACAAGGTTTAATGTTATTTGGGCTCTCCACAGAGAGGATATTTCTAATGGTGTCACTTATCTTCGATCAGTAAACTCCAGTCTCATGGATCATGCGTGCTAAGCTCTCAACTCTTTCTTAATCCATTAATAATATACGCTTATTATGATACATGGAAGCACAATTAGTGTATTCATTTATTTTGTATTTTAAAAATTACCTTTTTCAGCAGAAGGTAGGTTCCCTTCTCAAGTGTGTCCTATTCTCTGGTAGTACTTTACCACCTCTATAATGGGTCACAAAATTGTAGCTATGCTTTACTGAACACTTTCTATGGTGTAGACACTCTTGTCGGCTCTGTACATTTCTATCTGTTTCATTTTTATAGCATCTGTAGGAAATGAATAAAATGATTATCATCTTTTTAAAAAGCAGAAAACTGAGGAAGGCTAAGTCATTTATCCAATATTTCATAACCAGTAAGTAGCAAAGCCAGGATTTGTACTCAGACCGTTTAGTGTTAAATATCAGTTGCCATAATGAATACATATACACTAGATTTGTGGTATAATGATTATATAGAGATGTCAACATATATAAGATCACGTGCCAGCAAAGATAAAATATGTTAATTTTGCAAACTCTAGTATTTAACATGGATGTGTTTTATTTCTAATTAAAAAAATAGCATTTTCTCATGTGTTCGATAATGAATTTTAACAATTAAAACAGTAAATACTGGAAACACTTCTGCTTGAATTATTCTGGATGAAATTCTCCTCGTAAGACTGTGGTGAATATGTCACAGAGATTAAGTATGTTATTCCAGTGAAACATTTTGATGTGCTTTCAGAGTAAAACAAATGTGAACCTAGTCTGCATTCACTGTGGATTTGGTTCTAGGTACAGTGAAATCCGTTTTGCTACCTGAACTTACATTGAATATTGATTGAAACAAATATATGTGATTATATGTGAAAGCTTATTTTTAAAAAGTGAGTTTTTTTTTTTCCTTTTCTCAGCATAAGAGAACAGGTTTTAGATGGAGCACTCTAGTGGACAGTTGGCTTCATGAGACTGAACTTGACTGAAGAGATCCAAGTTGGAACAAGGACTCACCTGAATATAGAAGGTATTTAAGGCCAGAAGGCTGGTGAACAAATTATATAAAGGATAATAGAGACCCTTGAACCACACCTTGGAAGTTACTTAGCAGCTAGGAGGAGGAAAAGTAGGTGGAGGAGGATGTGGAATCATGGGAGTGCTTTTAAAAAAATTAAATGTAGATAGGAAATTCTCAAGTGTCGTGAGTGTCAAAATACAAAGTTCAAATGGTGATTATAAAATTATATAAGATAATCATTACTCTAGAGGAGCTTAGAGCCTACTAACAAAGAGAGGACACGCACAGAATGATAAAAAAACAATTACCAGGCAGCAATAAAAACGTTCCAAAAACAATCTGAAAAGCATTTTTCTGGCAATTGCATTTAATAATAAATTTTACATTTAGTCTTACATTTTTACATTTAGTCTTGAGTTAATATTGTATTTGGCTGTGATGACTGGCATTTTTTTTTTTAACAATTTCAGTTTTCAGGTGGTTGTTTTAGAAACCATTGTTGCTTACTGTGTTAAACCTGATTTTTTTTTTACTTTTCATCTTTGAATATTGATACTAAGACAACTTTTTATAAAGGCTTTTACCTTATCAAGAGAGAAGAAATAGCTCACTGCTTTCAAGTAGTATGTAAAACACACAAAATTATTATTCCTTCAAGCATAAAGCATTAGGATTCTGTGGTGGTAGATACATGAGTATTCCACACAGGAAAAAAAAAACACTGTGGGTCACTGCCTTTGAGAAAAAAAAAAATACACTGAGTGTTGGCAAAGTGGGTAAAGAAGCATAAGGCATTTTGGAGGCAGCCAAGCACAGCAAACGGCAACAACTTTTCCACTCTGGAGAGTTCAAGCCACATATAACCGTCCAAATTTTTTTTTATTTCTTAGAGACAAAGTCTTGCTCTGTTGCCCAGGCTGGAGTGCAGTGGTGAGATCACGGCTCAGTGCAGCCTCCATCTCCTCTCAAACAATCGTCTCATGTCAGTCAGCTGGAACCACAGGTGCGTCACCACACGTGGCTAATTTTCTGTTGTTGTTGTTAGATACAGGGTCTGTCCATATTGCCGAGACTGGTTCCTGAGTTCCTGGGCTCAGGTGATCCTTCTGCCTTGGCCACCCAAGGTGCTGGGATTACAGGTGTGAGCCAGCTTTGTGATGTTTTGCATAAGAAAATGCAACACTGTTAATAGATGTGTTCCTAAAACAAAAATGGAAGATATATATGCCTATGCACATAAAAGTATTTGTACATATATGTACAATAACTCATCACTTGACATCAACAATAGGTTCTTGGAAACAAACTATATGCAAAATGACATGGCAGGCTCTCAAAAAACATGGTGCAATGTTGTTTTGCTATAATATTGATGACAAACAAATTGGTTTTAGCATTCATTATCTTGCTTAAAGTTGTAGTTTCCAAGAACCTATCAACAAGGTTAAGTGAGCACTTTCATTACATGTATGTATTTGTGTGTGTATATATGTGTATGCTATCCTAATATACAAAATACCGATTTACTATATACCAGTTTATGGGATCCATATACCATATATTGAAGAAGGATTAAACTGGTTTCCTTATAATAAATTAAAGTATTAATCTTAACTTTGAAAAAGTCCCAAAATTTTAGGTTTTATGTCTACATTAGTAAGTATGACGGGTGTAAGTATAGCAGCATAAAATATATCCGAACTTAGTAAAACTATGCAAGCATTAAAAATATTTTTGAAATAGCCATTTTATAGTTGATAATAAGTATCAACTAAGAGTATTGAGGTAAAAGGTCCCAGACCACAGCATTTTTTATTCAAGAAGTTCAAGTTGTACAAAGGTTGTAGAATTCTGAACTTTTATTTCTTTTTTTTTTGAGACAGAGTTTTGCTCTTGTTGCCCAGGCTGGAGTGCAATGGCGCAATCTAGGCTCACTGTAATCTCTGCCTCCCAGGTTCAAGCGATTCTCCTTGTCTTAGCCTCCTCAGTAGCTGAGATTACAGGCATGCACCACCATGTCCAGCTAATTTTTTGTATTTTTTAGTAGAGACCAGGTTTCTCCATGTTGGTCAGCCTGGACTCAAATTCCTGACCTCAGTGTTTTATTTCCTTTTAATAGAATATGTGCAAACTGATCCAATGGACAATTCCTTGAAATTTTTTTCTCCCACCTGCTTTTGGGGTGTAATTTTTCTCTACCAAAATGGCTGAGGGGATATATACCTGACTCATTCTTGTACAAATCACATAGCCAAAGAGCTGTATAATCTCACTTCATGCTCAGATGTAGTGTGGTATCGTGGGTGAGAGAGGAGTGGTAGTAGATTGCACTTGTATTTCTTTTGCATTTGTTTCTCACCATCCCATATTAGGCAACAATATCCTTTCTGCTTTTCATAAATTGAAAGCATTTTCTCTACTCCAAGTTCCAATTTTTTTTTACCTGGTCATGAGTACTATGTTTGAATCTTATATCTTGTGGCCTCCTCAGTAAGCATGCATTGACAAATATTTGCATTACCGCAGAGCTAGAAGAGAGACTTAGGAGCTAATGGTATGTCTACCTATGATGTTACTGTTTTTTTTTCTTTTTAATTACGTGGAGCATCACAAAAGGTCCATTATTGTGACACCAACTAGTGTTCATCAGTACAATTCTGACACTAATCACCTGCAGTTAACACAGACATCACAAGTTAAAGAGCACAGTCCCCAACACAACCAGCCTCACTTCAAATGTTACGCGCATTTTGAGGTTTCCCAAGCCACCTGCGCTTATTACCAATGGGCTATGAATTCTATGTTGCCCACATTTCCTTTCAATTCCATAATTTGCTAGAAAGACTCACAGAACACAGAAATGTATTATTACAGTTTTGTTGTAAAGGATACAAATCAGGATCAACCAAATGAAGAGACACACAGGGTGAAGTCTGAGATGGCTTTATATGCAGAGCTCCCGTGCCGCCTTCTGGTGCAGCAGCCTCGCTGTGTGGGATATCAGCTGAGGTTCTTTGTCTCATGGTTGTGGAAATCAAAGATGTGGACACAAAGGGAGAGGTTAGAGCAGAAGTTCAATAGGTGAATGGAAAAGAACAGCTCTCTGTCACAGAGAGGGTCCCCGAATGGGTTGCCATGCTGCAGTAAAATTTAAGGGTTTAAAAGCTAGTGGGGAGGGGGTATTTTGTCTACATAGGGTACAAAAAACCAGTTAGGATCAGGTGAGCCACCATCATAGAGCAGAGTCTGTCTCTGGCATCCCCCACCTCACTTATTGTGCAGGTGGATCTTAGCTTGGGCTACTCCACGCTGCTTATCCTTCCACCATGCATGTGCTAAAAAGGGGAGGGGAATTTCTGTGCTTGGTCCCAGGTACCTTCTTGCAGCTGCAGGCATCCTCCCAGCACCCTGCAAGCTTTCAGCGCCCCTATCTTAGTGTGCCCAAAAAGGAGAAAGGAATGTGCTCATTAAGCCCCAGTGTTTTTACTGGGACCCATCAAATGTATGTGAAGCCTGGTGATTAACCTGGAAATTCTCCCTCTGTGCTGGAGTTGCTTATCTATGTTTTACAGCCCGATCTTCCAGGCTGCTTTTTAGTAGAAGAAGAGTAGTGATTTCTTTGAACTGCATGTGGTTAGAAAGAAAGTAATTTCTGAGCTGCTTCTTGTTAGAAGGAAGGTTTTTGCTGGTGACTCTTTCATCCTACCTACCTACCTAAATAATTTCTATCTCCTGTGTTGCTGTGGAATTAGGTGACATCACTGTCATGGTACATTGATTTTGTTCACCAGCCAGGAAGTTCCACTGAGCTTCCTTGTCTAGAGTTTTTAATGGGCTTTTATTAAGTGGATATGTTTGATTGAATAATTGGCTACCAGGCTGAACTCAGTGTCCTGCCTCTCTACTTTCCTTGAGGTAGTGGTGGGTCAAAGCCCTACCTCTTTAATCACAGGGTTAGTCTTTCTGATAACCAGCCCCCATTATGAGGTATCTGTTTAGCATACACTCAGGTGTGAGCCAAGAGACTAATGAATAACAAAGACAGTCCTATTGTAAGGGTGTAGGTACAAGAATTTATTTTTCCTGTACGGCATCAGGGACAAAGGCCAGTCCAATTCTCTCTCTCTCTAGCTGTGTGTGTGTGGTGAGAACATTTAAGGTCTATTCTGTTAACAAATATCAACTATGACATACATGGTTCCTAACTAGTTAGTTACCATGCTGTATGTTAGGTCTCCCTAACTTACTCACTTACAAGTGAAAGTTGTACCCTTTGACCTTTTATTCTTTGAATACATTTATTCATTTATTTGTATCTATTATCTGATAGGAATTTAAACTTAAATTTAAATTTAAATTTAAATAAGGAAGATTGAAAAAGGCTTGAGGAAATGTGGAGCTGAATAGGAATAACCAATAGTTTCTACATGCCCTAGGAAAATTCATAGTTTAAAATGAATTGTTGTAATTACTGTGTACACATTTCATATGGCACCTTGCCTAATGAAGATGCATCATTTTCAATTGAAATACAGTCTAGGCATTCCTCCTCACGGGTAGGAATAAAAGTTGGCAGGCGAGGTGAAATGCCTTACCCGATAATGTAACAAGAATTTACAAAATTTTGCTTTTGATCATCAAAAAAATGGACTCAGGTTTTAGGCTATGAAATAACTCATTTTCACTTTTATATGTGTAAATTACTTTTCTGTCAATATAACATTCATATGGTATTATCCACAATAACAAAAAACAATTAAAATGGTAATCAAAAAAAAGGTAATCTAATACTTGCATTTGCAAACATTACAGTGCATTACTCCCTCTAGCAATGTGTGTGTGTGTGTATGTGTAGGCCTTAATTAGCCATGTAAATTTAACATGTTAATTTTAAAAAAATTCTTAGGACAGAATCACGACATTCTATTAGGCTTTTGTTGTAGAATACGCATTTTTGATGTTGCCAATTATTTAACAGCTGTCTATAATGTGCACTTTTAATGGATAAAAAGGCAAAGTTTTCAGATACATTACTGAGAAATCAAACAGAAAATATGTTTTTTGTTGTTAACTTTGTGAATTTCTTCTTCACATTAAACTCATACTAAAATATGTTTGCATAACATATAGATGATAGGTATTTTCTATAAAAATGGCAATTTTGTCTTCAGCAGAAATAGGCATTTTAGACATTTTTTAAAGTCAGATGGCACCGTAATTTTCAGGGGAGAAAGGTGAGAGTAACAGGTGACAAGTGTAGCCACTTAACCTTACCCCAACGTGAAATAAGCATTCTTTGGAAGGTATACATTTTGCAAGAAGTAGAATATAATGAGATAAACATGAACTAGAATTTTAAAGTTTCATAGGAAGGGTCATTACATACTCAACATTGTTAAAACTTTGCAGGTCCAGAATTTTAGAAAGTAAAAAAAATACTTGGTATGGTTTTGTAAACTATACTTTGTTGCCTGTACCCCAGAAGCATGGATTACCCAGAAAACAGGTATGTGGTGACCTCTAAAATCTACATTTCTTTAAACAAAATCCAGAATGACTATAATACAGTTAGACTAAGACATCCTTTAATAACTTATAAAAGATTTCTAAATTTTCTATAAAAGATATATGGTACAGATCTTTTCAGTAAGGACTCTCTATCAAAATATACTTGAGAAACAAATGAGCGTTTAAAATATATTTAAAATTTTCTTTATGTTCATAAACTATACTCCTTTTAACTGGAACTTACTGTTGCCAGGAAACACATACCTCAGCTTCGTGTATGTTTGAGAAAATGCATGGCTTTGCTGAATGAAACATAAGTAAAAATGTTAGTAAATGGCCTCATAGGTATCATTGCATATTTAATTCTGTTAAGATGCGCTTTGAGGGGTCTATACAATCTTTTTTTTTTTTTTTTGAGACGGAGTTTCGCTCTTGTTACCCAGGCTGGAGTGCAATGGCGCGATCTTGGCTCACCGCAACCTCCACCTCCTGGGTTCAAGCAATTCTCCCGCCTCAGCCTCCTGAGTAGCTGGGATTACAGGCACGTGCCACCATGCCCAGCTAATTTTTTGTATTTTTAGTAGAGACGGGGTTTCACCATGTTGACCAGGATGGTCTCGATCTCTTGACCTCGTGATCCACCCGCCTCGGCCTCCCAAAGTGCTGGGATTACAGGCATTTCCAACATTTTAAACAATTTTGCCTGGTCAAGCTCTGTCCTGTTGCTGTTGTCTTGTTTACAGCACTGACACCTACAGAGAAATCTTCAGAGCATGTGTATGCACCCATGGTAGGTCACACTTGATAGCCGGTCGCTCATAAAAAGAAGAAACAGAAGTTGTCCTCTTGAAAGATAAATAATGACAGCATTTCTCAAAAGCACCTTGTAGGGCCTGTAATCCCAGCACTTTGGGAGGCTGAGGCGGGTGGATCACGAGGTCAAGAGATCGAGACCATCCTGGTCAACATGGTGAAACCCCGTCTCTACTAAAAATACAAAAAATTAGCTAGGCATTGTGGTGTGTGCCTGTAATCCCAGGTACTCAGGAGGCTGAGGCGGGAGAATTGCTTGAACCCAGGAGGTGGAGTTTGCGAGATCGCGCCATTGCACTCTAGCCTCAGTAACAAGAGCGAAACTCCGACTCAAAAAAAAAAAAAAAAAAAAAGCACCTTGTAGTACAAGGAAGTCAGAATCTGTCAAGTGAATATATTTAGGTTTTAAACCTAGGAGAAACATACACTGTCAAGTAGTACTTTTGGGACCAGTGAGATAAAATACCATATGGGTATACACCAATAGATAAAAACGTATCAACAGCTGAATTCTCTGGTGAGATTAAGAAATAGAACAGTTCCAGCTTATTAATTATACTATATTTTAGAAACATGTTTAAGTGACAACAAATACATACTAGTCTTTGAACCAAAAGTCAGCATAACTGAAAGCAAAAGGATCCAAAATAATTTTGTGATATTTTGTAATAATTTACACTGTCTTATCCTTTTTTGTCCTCTGGGTTACATAATTCACCTGCTATCAATATTTCATAATGAAACTAGGGATAAATCATGGTATCTACACAGATACAATGATAAATGAAATAAACCAATGTCACCAGCAGAATAAGTAACTATTGCTATATTTAAGGCAAAAAGATGTGGCTTTTTGTCATTATTTCTTGCTTAGAATTCTTTAAATCAAGTAATTGGTAATAAACTTAGCCTTTTCTACTTTATATGTGTACATATCTTCATATTTAAGTTTGGTGAATGTTATTGGCTCTTGGGAAAAATGGAAATACACTTATTGCTTTAATGTATTTCCATTTTTGGTAATTTTTTTGTAAACGTATAACCTCAATTGATAATTTTTTCTCAGAGAAAAATGAGCATTCCTTCCAATGGAGAGAGAATATCCACAATATTTTTAATAGTAAAATGTACTTCTCAATAATTCTTAGAGTAAGGCGTTTATTTTTTTTGTAAGGGAGCTTGTTTCATTGTTGAATAGAATCTAGCATAGGAAAAATATATTTGATGTCTTCAATGATTTTGTTTTTATTTTCATGCATTTATTTTTGTGATTTCTGCAGTAGAACATATGTGATGTTTTCTCCACCATTTCTAACTAGCCCTTCAAGGATGTAAAAATGGCTTTTCTAGTCATCTTCCTCTCACAGAACAATTCTCTAATTAGAAGTATAGCCCCTGATGATAGACCTATAGCATTTTAAATGAGGCTCCTTAATTTGATAGCTAATTGGCATTTAATTGGTTACTTTATAGTTCTAAACCTGTTTTCCATCTTAAAAATGAGAATAAATTAAAACATTTTACATCCTAGGAAAGTTGTGTGTATAAAATGACACACACACACCAAAAACAACCCTGGTACAGAATATAAACTCAACTGATATTAGCTTCTATGATTACAATTTGAATTCACATTTCTTTCAATAATAATTATAAAAAATATTTTACATACCTTGTTAAAAATTCAATGTCTTTAACATCTACTTCCATTTTCTATCGATCTGCATTCACCTTTCAAATTCACTTGAGGATTCTAGCACCATATTGATGGCAGTGATGGCTCATCTGAAGTGGCCTCTGCCATGATGCTGGCCGCAATGCTGAAAGTACAGCCAGGGTGTCCTGCTCCATGGAGACAGCAAGAGCCAGAAACAGATGGGAGCCCCACCCGCTTCCAAGCCATAGGGTTGGGAGCCCTGCCTTCTCAGGTGCAGCTGCAGCCACCCAGTCCTGGCTGCAGATGATATGGGCATCTCTGTACTCTTGGGGGTCCAGGAAGCCCCCTGGGTCCCTCAGGCTCAGAAGGCCTACACCCACTACCTGGCCTCTCCTGCTCACAGGGCCCACTCTGATTTTGGAGCAGTTGTGACTTATCCCATGCACTGTCATGACCTGGCCAGGTATAAGTGCCCTCAGGGCAGTGCTGACATGCCAGCTCCCTGCTGCTGCAGTCCCCTCTGGACTTTGGGTACTAATGAGCATGGGAGGGAGGCTGGAGTGGGTATGTATAGCTATGCGCCTGGCACAGGGACCCTTCAGCATGAACAGCCTGGCTCCTGTGGACACCGTGGACAGCAAGTTAATGGTGGCAGGAGGCAGACAGGCTTCTGGGTGAAAAGCAGGTCTCCTGTGAAACCCCACCATCAGGCCAGGGACAGCCTGAGACCTGGGCCTGGGCTGCCAGTTTCATGGATGGGAGTGAGAGCTTACGGTGCTTTCTTCAGGCCTGCCCATTGCCACCCATGCACCAATCAGCATGCACTTCCCCTTTGAAGCCCATAGAAACCCTGGATTCTGGCAGGTGATGGGACAGCCTGCCTGCAGATAGGAGCTACCCACTGTGGGTCTCCTCTCTGCTGAGAGCTGAGCACTCACCAGGATGCGCTGCTTTCAGTGAGGAGGTATCCACTGCAGGTCTCCTCGGAGCTGTCCTGTGCTTCAATAAAGCACCTCTTTGTCTTGCACACGTCCCACTTGATCACATACCTCATTCAACCTGGACACAGGACAAAAATTTAGGAACTGAGAAATGGCAGGGCTGAAAGAGCCATAACATAGACATGGCTAAAACACACTTCTTGCTTGCCACATTATGGGCAACAAGGAGGAGAGAAGAGCTGTGGCCGTCAAGGAGGCCAGACCTAGGAGCTCCCTGAGCCAGGGTTGTGTCACTCTCTTTAGGGCTCTGTGGTTCCTGGTGTCTCCAAGCTTCCAGACACCACTGCATGCCCCAGTGCCACCCATGAAAGCTGTTCGTGGTACACCTGATCCATTGCAGCCTTGCATGGAGCCATCACCCATGCCAGTGCGTGGAACTACTCACCCAGCTGAAGCCAGCAGGCCTGTCCATGTGCAGTGACCAGACCCCACACTCACTCACTCATACACCCCTCAGAGCTCTGCTCCTGGCTCTCCCTTGGCAGACGTGGGATCCAGGCTAGTAAAATGAGCCAGGTGCAGCCTGCCAGGCTAGGTGGGCAGAATGAGTGCAGCAGGCAAAGGCACCACTGGCCACAGAGGTTTCCAGCCAGAACATCAACACACCAGGGATCCTGTGACAGTATGAAAAAATAAAATGAATTGTCAATACTTGTCTTCAGTGGTCCATGCGTGTCATAACAATACTTTTTGTTATGAATTGCAACTTATTTCACAAAGTATTTCCAAATAATGTCTATGAATGTGTTCTCAAATGTTGCTGGGAATTAGCATCAATCTTACAGCGTTCAGAACTTGTCTTATTTACTACTTCATAAAATTAAAACGAATGTACGTAACTCCCAGCTTCCAACAGTCTTACATTTCTGAGGTACATAATGATTAATGTTATTCATAAACTCAGTTGAATCAGAGAATATTTTGCAGTACGAAGAACAAATACATAGAAAGGCTAACACATTTACCTATGAATAGTATAATAGTATGGGGGATAAATTTTACAACTAATTACAATCACATGAGAAAAGTTTAGTGCATTCCACTTTTTTTTTTTTTTTCTTTATAAATTACCCAGTCTTGGGTACATCTTTATTAGCAGAATGAGAACAAACTAATACAGTAGTGAATAACATTATTTTTTTTTTTTTTTAAATTTTTATTGCATTATAGGTTTTGGGGTACATGTGCAGAACGTGCAAGATAGTTGCATAGGTACACACATGGCAGTGTGTTTTGCTGCCTTCCTCCCCCTCACCCACACTTGGTATTCATCCCCAGGCTATCCCCCCCAGCCCCCCCCGCTGTCCCTCCCCCATTTCCCCCAACAGTCCCCAGTGTATAGTAGACCGCCTCTCTGTGTCCATGTGTTCTCATTTTTCTCACCCGCCTATGAGTGAGTATATGCGGTATTTCTTTTTCTGTTCTTGTGTCAGTTTGCTGAGAATGATGTTCTCCAGATTCATCCATGTCCCTACAAAGGACACAAACTCATCATTTCTGATTGCTGCATAATATTCCATGGTGTATATGTGCCACATTTTCCCAGTCCAGTCTATCATCGATGGGCATTTGGGTTGGTTCCAGGTCTTTGCTATTGTAAACAGTGCTGCAATGAACATTCGTGTGCATGTGTCCTTATAGTAGAAAGATTCACAGTCTTTTGGATAGATACCCAGTAATGGGATTGCTGGGTCAAATGGAATTTCTATTTCTAGGTCCCTGAGGAATCGCCACACTGTCTTCCACAATGGTTGAACTAATTTACACTCCCACCAACAGTGTAAGAGTGTTCCTATTTCTCCACATCCTCTCCAGCATCTGCTATCTCCAGATTTTTTAATGATCGCCATTCTAACTGGTGTGAGATGATATCTCAATGTGGTTTTGATTTGCATCTCTCTAATGACCAATGATGATGAGCACTTTTTCATATGTTTGTTGGCCTCATGTATGTCTTCTTTTGTAAAGTGTCTGTTCATATCCTTTGCCCATTTTTGAATGGGCTTGTTTGTTTTTTTTCTGTAAATCTGTTTGAGTTCTTTGTAAATTCTGGATATCAGCCCTTTGTCAGATGTGTAAACTGCAAAGATTTTTTCCCATTCTGATGGTTGTCGATTCACTCTAGTGACTGTTTCTTTTGCCGTGCAGAAGCTGTGGAGTTTGATTAGGTCCCATTTGTCTATTTTGGCTTTTGTTGCCAATGCTTTTGGTGTTTTGTTCATGAAGTCCTTGCCTACTCCTATGTCCTGAACGGTTTTGCCTAGATTTTCTTCTAGGGTTTTTATGGTGTCAGGTCTTACATTTAAGTCTTTAATCCATCTGGAGTTAATTTTAGTGTAAGGTGTCAGGAAGGGGTCCAGTTTCTGCTTTCTGCATATGGCTAGCCAGTTTTCCCAACACCATTTATTAAATAGGGAATCCTTTCCCCATTGCCTGTTTTTGTCTGGTTTATCAAAGATGATATGGTTGTAGATATGTTGTGTTGCCTCCGATGTTTCTGTTCTGTTCCATTGGTCTATATCTCTGTTTTGGTACCAGTACCATGCTGTTTTGATTACTGTAGCCTTGTAGTATAGTTTGAAGTCTGGTAGCGTGATGCCTCCCGCTGTGTTCTTTTTGCTTAGAATTGACTTGGCTATGCGGGCTCTTTTTTGGTTCCATATGAAATTCATGGTGGTTTTTTCCAGTTCTATGAAGAAATTCAATGGTAGTTTGATGGGGATAGCATTGAATGTGTAAATTACTTTGGGCAGTATAGCCATTTTCACAATATTGATTCTTCCTAACCACGAACATGGAACGTTTCTCCATCTGTTTGTGTCCTCTCTTATTTCGTTGAGCAGGTGTTTGTAGTTTTCCTTAAAGAGGTCCCTTACATTCCTCGTGAGTTGTATTCCTAGGTATTTTATTTTCTTTGTAGCGATTGTGAATGGCAGTTCGTTCTTAATTTGGTTCTCTTTAAGTCTGTTGTTGGTGTATAGGAATGCTTGTGATTTTTGCACATTGATTTTATATCCTGAGACTTTGCTGAAGTTGCTTATCAGTTGCAGGAGCTTTTGGGCTGAGGTGATGGGGTCTTCTAGGTATACTATCATGTCGTCTGCAAATAGAGACAATTTGGCTTCCACCTTTCCTATTTGAATACCCTTTATTTCTTTTTCTTGCCTTATTGCTCTGGCTAGAACTTCCAGTACTATGTTGAATAGAAGTGGTGAGAGAGGGCATCCTTGTCTAGTGCCGGATTTCAAAGGGAATGCTTCCAGTTTTTGCCCATTAAGTATGATATTGGCTGTTGGTTTGTCATAAATAGCTTTTATTACTTTGAGATATGTTCCATCAATACCAAGTTTATTGAGGGTTTTTAGCATAAAGGGCTGTTGAATTTTGTCAAATGCCTTCTCTGCGTCAATTGAGATAATCATGTGGTTTTTGTTTTTGCTTCTGTTTATGTGGTGAATTACATTTATAGACTTGCGTATGTTGAACCAGCCTTGCATGCCCGGGATGAATCCTACTTGATCATGATGGATAAGTTTTTTAATGTGCTGTTGCAATCGATTTGCCAGTATTTTATTGAAGATTTTTGCATCTATGTTCATCATGGATATTGGCCTGAAGTTTTCTTTTCTTGTTGAGTCTCTGCCAGGTTTTGGTATCAGGATGATGTTGGTCTCATAAAATGATTTGGGAAGGGTTCCCTCTTTTTGGATTATTTGGAATAGTTTCAGAAGGAATGGTACCAGATCCTCTTTGTGTGTCTGGTAGAATTCGGCTGTGAACCCATCTGGACCTGGGCTTTTTTTGTGTGGTAGGCTCTTAATTGCTGCCTCAACTTCTGACCTTGTTATTGGTCTATTCATAGTTTCGGCTTCCTCCTGGTTTAGGCTTGGGAGGACACAGGCATCCAGGAATTTATCCATTTCTTCCTGATTTACTAGTTTGTGTGCATAGAGTTGTTTGTAGTATTCTCTGATGATGGTTTGAATTTCTGTGGAATCTGTGGTGATTTCCCCTTTATCGTTTTTTATTGCATCTATTTGGTTGTTCTCTCTTTTCTTTTTTATCAGTCTGGCTAGTGGTCTATTTTGTTGATCTTTTCAAAAAACCAGCTCTTAGATTTGTTGATTTTTTGAAGGGTTTTTCTTGTCTCTATCTCCTTCAGTTCTGCTCTGATCTTAGTTATTTCTTGTCTTCGGCTAGGTTTTGAGCTTTTTTGATCTTGCTCCTCTAGCTCTTTCAATTTTGACGATAGGGTGTCAATTTTGGATCTCTCCACTTTTCTCATGTGGGCACTTATTGCTATATATTTTCCTCTACAGACTGCTTTAAATGTGTCCCAGAGATTCTGGTACGTTGTGTCTTCGTTCTCGTTGGTTTCAAAGAACTTCTTTATTTCTGCCTTCATTTCATTGTTTATCCAATCAACATTCAAGAGCCAGTTGTTCAGTTTCCATGAAGCTGTGCGGTTCTGAGTTATTTTCTGAATTCTGAGTTCCAACTTGATTGCACTATGGTCTGAGAGACTGTTTGTTATGATTTCCGTTGTTTTGCATTTGCTGAGGAGTGCTTTACTTCCAATTATGTGGTCAATTTTGGAGTAGGTGTGATGTGGTGCTGAGAAGAATGTATATTCTGTGGATTTGGGGTGGAGAGTTCTGTAAATGTCTATCAGGTTTGCTTGTTCCAGGTCTGAGTTCAAGTCCTGGATATCCTTGTTAATTTTCTGTCCGGTTGATCTGTCTGCTATTGACAGTGGAGTGTTAAAGTCTCCCACTATTATTGTGTGGGAGTCTAAGTCTCTTTGTAAGTCATTAAGAACTTGCCTTATATATCTGGGTGCTCCTACATTGGGTCCATATATATTTAGAATCGTTAGCTCTTCTTGTTGTATTGATCCTTTTACCATTATGTAGTGACCTTCTTTGTCCCTTTTGATCTTTGTTGCTTTAAAGTCTATTTTATCAGAGATGAGAATTGCAACTCCTGCTTTTTTTTGCTCTCCATTTGCTTGGTAAATCTTCCTCCATCCTTTTATTTTGAGCCTTTGTGTATCTTTGTGTGTGAGGTGGGTTTCCTGAATACAGCACACTGATGGGTTTTGGTTTTTTATCCAATTTGCCAGTCTGTGTCTTTTGATTGGTGCATTTAGCCCATTTACATTCAGGGTTAATATTGTTATGTGTGAATTTGATACTGCCATTTTGATGCTATCTGGGTGTTTTGCCCATTGGTTCATGTACATTCTTCATTTTGTTGATGGTCTTTAGCATTTGGTATGCTTTTAGGATGGCTGGAACTGGTTGTTTCTTTCTATGTGTAGTGCCTCTTTCAGGAGCTCTTGTAAAGCAGGCCTAGTGGTAACAAAATCTCTGAGTACTTGCTTGTTCGTGAAGGATTTTATTTTTCCTTCACTTATGAAGCTCAGTTTGGCTGGATATGAAATTCTGGGTTGAAAGCTCTTTTCTTTAAGGATGTTGAATATTGGCCCCCACTCTCTTCTGGCTTGTAGAGTCTCTGCCGAGAGATCTGCTGTGAGTCTGATGGGCTTCCCTTTGTGGGTGACCTGACCTTTCTCTCTGGCTGCCCTAAGTATTTTCTCCTTCGTTTCAACCCTGGTGAATCTGATGATTATGTGCCTTGGGGTTGCTCTTCTTGCGGAGTATCTTTGTGGTGTTCTCTGTATTTCCTGGAGTTCAGTATTGACCTGTCTTGCTAGGTTGGGGAAATTTTCCTGGATAATATCCTGAAGAGTGTTTTCCAGCTTAGATTCATTCTCTTGATCACATTCTGGTACACCTATCAAACGTAGGTTGGGTCTCTTCACATAGTCCCACATTTCTTGGAGATTTTGTTCATTCCTTTTTGTGCTTTTTTCTTTAATCTTGGTTTCACGTTTTATTTCATTGAGTTGATCTTCAATTTCTGATATTCTTTCTTCTGCTTGGTCAATTCGGCTGTTGAAACTTGTGCATGCTTCACGAAGTTCTCGTGTTGTGTTTTTCAGCTCCTTCAATTCATTCATATTCCTCTCTAAGTTTTCCATTCTTGTTATCAATTCCTCGAATTTTTTTTCAAATCTTTTTTCAAGGTTCTTAGTTTCTTTGCACTGATTTAGAACATGTTCTTTTAGCTCAATGAAGTTTCTCATTATCCACTTTCTGAAGTCTGATTCCGTCATTTCGTCACACTCATTCTCCGTCCAGCTTTGTTCCCTTGCTGGTGAGGAGTTTTGGTCCTCTGTAGGAGGTGAGGTGTTTTGGTTTCGGGTGTTTTCCTCCTTTTTGCGCTGGTTTCTTCCCATCTTTATGGATTTATCCGCCTGTCGTTTTGTAGTTGCTGATTTTTCAATTGGGTCTCTGTGTGGATGCTGAGATTGTTGATGATGAAGTATTTTTGTTACTTAGTTTTCCTTCTAGTGGTCTAGCCCCTCTGCTGTATGAGTTCTGAGGTCCACTCCAGGCCCTGTTTGTCTGGAGTATACCTGTAGCAGCTGTGGAAGAGTGAGGGATGATACCAGTTTCTTCTTCTGCTGTCTTTGTTCCAGAATGATGCCCGCCAAATGTCAGTCTGATTAGTCCTTTTTTTGCGGTGACTCTTTGGATATACAGGGGTCAGGGAGCTGCTTAAGGAGATGGTTTGTGCTTTATAGTAGCTCCAGTGCTGAGCTGTGAGCTCCGTTGTTCATTCAGTGTTGTTGGGAGGTTGTTTATGTCTGCTGTAATAGAACTCATAAAACACCACCCTTTTATTTCCCCCCCTTATATGCACTGTTTCAGGGAGTTGGGGCTTTCTTTATGAGTATCTGTTGCACTGTCCTGCCCCACTAGGTGGCAGTCTATTCACTATTTGCCTGCCGGGGCTCTGACCCACTAGCGCGGTTCTGCCCTGTTGCTGCTGGACTCCCTTCTGCTGTGGAGAGCTCCCGTCTCCTGGGAGTCTCTCTGTTATGGCAGGTTGCCTCGGCAACGGCAGGCTGCTTCGGCCCTGGGCGGTGCTTCAATAGGGGCGGATTGTGTCAGCGGTGGTGGACGCCCCTCCCTCACCGGGCTGCACCGTCCTAGATGCCGGCAGCAAAACTCTCAGCGCCAAGCGTCTCCAGTCATTGCCCTGCTTGTCCCTGTGAGGTTGGGACTCGCTGAGCCCGATTACCCAGCTCCCTGCCTCAGAGTCCGTCCTCTCTCTCTCTCCCTCCCTCTCCGCAAGCTTAAAGTTCGACTCTCTCACTGGCGCCCCAGGAGCCTGCCGATAGGGCACTGGGAACCGTGCCATCTCCCGTGCCTCTGCCCACTTCACCGGCTCATATCACGCTTCCCAGGAAACTCCCAGGAAACTCCTGGTCTGGCTCACTGTCCAAGTCCCGTTCAATCAGATGGATGCGCCAATCTGCCCTTCAAACTCTCAGATTGCTGGTTTAACAGGGCGCCCAGACCAGTGAGTTCCGTGCCGGGTCCTGCTGCGGCGCCGGCCAAAGCGGCGCCGGCCGAAGCGGCCGCGCCAAAGGGCTGCGTTAGCCGGTTTTACTTTACTAGCGTCCTGTGGGACTTTCAACGCTCTGTGGGCTAGAAAAGTCCATCCGAGAATGCGGCTAGGACTCACCCTCTGCGCCGTCACTGAGAGCTGCAATCCTGAGTCGCTTCTACGACGCCATCTTGCCGGGTCTCCGCATTCCACTTTTAAAATGAAAATTTCAAAATCAAGTATTAGTTAAAACCTATAATTTTTAAATCTCAGAGTTTATCAACAGTCATTTACACTTGTGACTAATTACCTTAAAATTTGGTTTCTCTATTCTTTTGTTGATTGTATTATTTTCTCTGGTACTGTCCAGGGATGAAGATTATCCCCCTCCCTCCACTAACATTTTATACTCAAGGGCTGATTGTAATATAATGCAAAACAGAACTCATCAAAATAGCTGAAATAAAGAGAGGGCACTAAATAATGTGTCCCAAATCATTCCAGATATGGGAAGCTTCCTTTGAAATGGCAAATGCATGATTTTCAATGCCCTATTAATATATATGTAGTGGGTTTGAGCTATATTATAAACTGTGAAATGTTGGATGTGTTCTTCAACCTCTAATTACAATGTAGTCAACTCTTGATTATCCATTGTAATGAAGAGTAGAGAAAAACAAAATCTACAGATTTTCTCTGCACTTTTAAAAACCAATAGTTTTTATTGTTTTTTTCATGCAGTGTTTATTTGCTCTCCACATTCTCTTGCCTTCTAATCATCCTGACATTAAGTAACAAAATAAACGGAAATTGGACAGGCATATGTTAGCATATGTATGATATTTGATAAAGAATATCTAAATTTACAAGGTGTTATCTGAAATTTCTATGTCCCTGCAAAGGCGTGGAGATTCAAAATAATAAATGAGTATGTTCCAATTATAATTCCACTGTTCATTGTTACACATAATATGGACTTACGTATTCAGAGAAATAATCATGATTATTCACTGTTCAACATACATGCACTATATAGATGGATGTGTCCCTTTTATACAGTATTAGAAATTTGTATATGTCTGGATCTGCACTCCTCAAATATTTTTCTTTTTGTTAAGACAGTTGACTATCTGGAGTAAAATATCCCAAGTCCAATTATTGAATAATCCCTAAATTAAGGTTGATAGGTTTAAAGAAAATAAGGTTACTCTAAAAATATCTACATTCTTTTTTCCTTTGGAAGTAACCAGCTACTGGAAGTGAGGCTATTGTTTTAAAACAAATGTTATTCAAGGCTTAATTCCAAAAGATTTGGCTGGCTCTTTCAATAGTCAAGAGATCAGGCAGGCATTAAGAGGTCAACATTCATTATTATGCTGGATCCTGCTTGTACGGGTTTCTGAGATCTGATTTTTATTATTTCAGGAATTTTGCCAGCAGGTTGTTTAAACGTTGGTGGCTTAAGATAGACAGTGATAGGAGTATTCACAACAACAATATTTGCAAAGGCTAAAAACTTCTCAGATTTTTTTTGCCCCTTAAATTTTTTTTTTTTTTTTTTTTTGAAAGTTCATTACCACCACACATACTTGTTAGTATTAGGCCAAATTCTTATTTTTATATGGCTAATGGGTGAAAATTTACAAGGGTTGACTGTGAGGGTGAGGAGAAGGAAAATAGTATTATTCAATATAATAATATGAAGAATCAGGTTCTTTGTAGAATCAGACTTGTAAATTCAAAATTACACTTAATGGATTTCTGACCTTGTGTTACAGTTTAAATACCCAGTCCTTGTTTCTCAGATCTTGTACTTCTGTCTGAAAAATAAGATCTTTGTCTTATTCTTTCCTCAAGACTGTGTTTCATAAGTTCCATGCAGTTGAGATCTGTGTCTCTGTTTTGTACCTAAAGCTCATTATTACATCTATACCAATAAACCCAATTCCTTGAATGTAGAAGCCATCCAAAAATAGTGATGAATGAATGAAATTTGCTCAGCACTACATGCTCTGGGTTCTAGACTAGGTTTTGCTAACCTCCTGCCAACTAACTCCCAAAAAATGGAATCGTAGCTCCAATACTAAGCTAGCTAAGATTTGTTTAAAAAAAGAAAAAAAAAAAAACACCCATCTGATTGAAATCATCTACCTCATACTTGAAGTTGTTCCTATGCAGTGCTGGTGAACAGCGTTCTGACTCTTCTCTGCGTTCAGTATATTATTACCTACTTGCCTACTGGCTTTTTATATTCTCTTGTGTCTTTATATGCTTCTCTCTAGGAATCTGTTTTGTTGCTATCTTCAGACACACCCTAGGCTGATTGACCGATGACCATCCCTCCAAAAAGAAGAAAAATTAAAAAGAAAATCAAAACAAAATACCAACAACAATGAAACATTTCTATTTTGTTCCAGTAAAAAATGCAAGAAGATCACAAAGTTAGTATGTATATCTTAAAAAGAAAATGAAGACTTTCTTTTAGTGATATTGCAAGTCTCTTTTTCATTGAGGAAAAATGTTCAGCAGCCAAGACACACCACTTGCCACCCCACTGAGTCTTCATTGACTTTTCTTTGCTCCTTTGCAGGCTTTACAAGACTGAAACCAAGTTGTCACCTTTGTTACTGCTACAGAATTCCTAGGTTTTTTTCTCATCCCCAGTTAGATGACACATAATTCCTCATACTGCCCATCTGACTTGATTCTGAAAACTCAGGCCTTTCTCATGAATTTTGTCACATTGAAGTGAGCATGTGAGAGGCAGTGTAAAGGATTTCAGCTTCAGTAAAAGGGAAGTAAGTGGTAAAGAACTGATTGTAAGTGTGCAAGAAGTCAGCAAGAGGTGAAGAAGAACATATGCATCTATAAGATAGAAAATATAATGTTACTAAATTTGATTGGCTGGGCACAGTGGCTCACACCTGTAACCTCAGCATTTTGGGAGGTCAAGGTAGGAGGATCACTTGAACCCAGGTATTTGAGAACAGCCTGGGTAATATAGCAAGACTTTCTGGCTACAAGAAATAGAAGAAATTAGCCAGGCATGGTGGTGCACACCTGTGGTCCCAGCTACTTGGAAGACTGAAGTGGGAAAGACAGCTTGAGGCCAGGAGATGGATCAGGGTTGCAGTGAGCAGAGATCCAGCCACTGCATTCCAGCCTGGACAACAGAGCAAGATCATGTCTCAAAGAAACAAACGAATAAAAGAAATATCAAAATCTATATTGTATTTTTGTGCTTCGAGAACAATGTTTTTCTACAGTGTATAATATACAAAAATGTATAATCTAAATATATACATATTTTATAAATAATATGTGTCTCACATTTATAGAATTATATATATATAAATTTGATTATAAAGATGTAAAAAAATTACAAGAATATTTGCCATGCCCCTTTCAAAAGGCTATTTATACCTGCCAGAATGTAAGGAAAAGAAGGGGACAACTATTTGAAAGAACCTCATCAATAAATAAATGAGAATTACCAGTCTTGCCAGAACGTACTGGAGAACATATGCTGACTCTATACCATGTCTTAACATCGAGCATGATGGCACTCTGCTCCCACATTGAAAAATACCTCTGAGTTGCAAAGGAAAAATCTGTAGAGATTTGGACAAACCAATCACAGCTGCGTCAACATATGGCAAGCTGATTAATGTGCGTGTCATCAGTAATAATGAACCATGAGAAAATGTTATGCACATATTCTGTTTCTTTTAAAATGTAAATTTTTCTTTCCAAGTTTATTTCTTAATTTTTGGTCAAAAGATGAGTAAAAAGATAACCTTAAATTGCAAAGAATTCCAATGAAGTTTACAATTTAATGATGAGGATATTCAAATAAGCATATTCTGAATCATGACATCGATAGCCTCTTCCTTTAATGGGCCTTTGCATCCTGCAGGAATGATCTCTCGTGGAGGCCACAAGTATTTGGTATTTGTAAAATTCGCTCCAGAAGTATATAGTGTTTCTATTTTTTGATGTCAATATGGGTAATGCATGAGATAACAACTTTTTTTCCTGCAGTAGAGACTCAACTATTTGGTATTGAGACAGATCAAATCAACAGTAAAGGGGAAGGTGTACCTTGAGGAAGTAATGCATGCATTCTCAAGAGAGGAAGTACTGCCCCAGGGGAGCATAACCGGTACTTGGAAGAAAAAAATGCTTTAGTCATCACAATGGTCTGTAATAACTAAGTTATTACATTGGTCTGTGGTCTTCCAAAGAACCACCATAAATAAACTTATATATGGTATATCTGTGATTTTACAACTTCATGGAAGTTGGGGAAGTGATTAGGAGGGAAAAAAAAGTTTAACAAGGCTCCTTAATGGGTAATAATATGAAAAAATAAGGTTTATTAACTCTGGATTAAGGTATCCTTAGTTCCAGATGGGAGTTGTCAATCCATGTGACTAGAAACAGCTAACAGAACCTGAATGAAGAACAAGAATGCATCTGCACAGCTGCGAGAGCAGGTGAGTGTGTAGCAGGTCTTTATGTGGAATTAATGGTGTGGTAGACATTTAGAAAGTAAAGCTCAGAGATCAAGAATCTCATGAAATGAGGGAGTACGGTTGCAACGTAAAACATAGCACACAGTTAAATTTGTATTTTGGATAAACAAGTAATTTTGGAAATATTTATACTAAAACATTTATCTTAAATTCAAATTTAACTCTGTTTTTATTTTAAAAGTCTCCTCTTTTCTGCAAAAATGCCACTTTCCTATAGAAAAATGATGAAAATACATCAATGATCCTAAAACCTTGGGTTCTGTCTGAATGTTTCTGGTTTTTAAAAATGCTCTATTTAATCCTAAAGTTAATATATATAAGTTACTTTTCAAACTTCAAAAAGTCTAACCTACTAATCTACTTCATTTTCCCCTCACAATCTTCTCTGATCCTCACCATCACTGTTACTTTGGATCAATCTATCTCTGCTGCTATAGAGACCACTTAGAAATAAAAATACATGCATACATACATACATACATACAAACGTATATACAGCTACATGCACTTAAATATTTATAGTCACATCACAAGGAACTTTTAATAATCCCCTCTGTTAAGCAAGAGGACAGAGAGGCATTCTATTTACTCCTTATCTACTGAAGCACTGCTACAAATTTGCATTCAGTGGAAAGGTAGATAGACAGGTAGATAAATAGCAGAAAGAAAATAACAGCTGGGTCTTGTCTCTGATCCACTGATAGATACATAATACATTGTCAGTCAGCTGACAGCTTTCCTTTGCTTTAATACCTCCATGAGTTTTGAATTTCTTATCAATAGATCATGTATTTTTATAGGCCTGGGTTGTTCTCAGACTTTGAAAACGGCTATTTTTCCATTTTCTTCATTTTCTCCTGATATATTTCTCTATGTCGTTATTAGTAATACTGAGTTATAATTAGCCCTTACTACTTATAGTCTGAGGACTTACATGACTGTTCAGAATAATAACATTTATAAAACATGCAATTTAATGTGAAAATAAAATCACTGAGTGGGTGTTCAGTCTGAATCAGACATAGAGTTTGAAATAGATGTACTCATGAAGCAGGAGAAAATTAGTGCTGCTGATATTGGAAGCAATGTGCGGTGTATAGTCACACAATCTAACTAAATAACCTTCTCTATTTTAGAAATTATATATACAAATGTTTTGTAAGAAGGACCCATTAAATGTCAGAGATTCTTTGCTCAACTAACTATAGTGAAGCTTCTTTTGAACTTTCCCCAAGACTCATGTGTGCACTACCTTGTAAAATCCAGTTGCAGCAAATAACACTACCAGGGAAGTTTAGGAAATAACTCCCTCCCTCAATAACAGATCACTCTCAACATCTGATCAGGATTTTCCACACCCTGTGCTTGATGCCTGATCACCCTGGCCTGCCTTCAGCAGGTATCTTGTTAGGTTGATTCAGCCAGAAATCCCCCCAAACCTGACGTCTCCTCTTCCTCTGAGAAATTTTCCATCCACAGACCCCATTTCTTGGCCGTAAGTCCCTATTGTCCCTGGTGTAGTCAGAATGGAACTCTTCCCTTAATGAAATTGTACCAAATTAAACTTGTTTTCACTACTTTAACTTCTGCCCAGCTCTGGTTTCCTTTGGCACACCATTCACACAAACGTTCAATAATGGGAGGGAACATCTAGTTTGCTGATACCTTTAAAAAAATCTTTTATGAACGATCAGGGGGCTAGGATCAGAAAATAAAGACAAGTCATTTATCAATTTACATTTAAAGCGTCTCTCTTAGCCTGGGGTATTTAGGCCAATAAGAGAGTATTTAGTTGACAGTGAAAAGCCATTTCAGAGCCTCAGTAAACCAGCTTCCAAGGACACAACTGTATTTCATATTTCTCAGAGAATTAATAAAAAAATTAAAAATCGCAAAAAAGTTATTACTTGGACAGTCAAGAGCATGTAACGTAAACTTGTGTTTATATTCACGATACACTTTAAATATTTTAATAAATGGGTAAATGTTTTGGTACGTTTGCTAAATTTTCACTGAAAATTGAGTTATAAAATTAAATTTTAACAAAATCTTATACATTTGAATAGAAATAATTAAAACATAAATTAGTATCTCTGTAAATGAGTTGCTAAGTTAATCTACACAGATTCTAGAAAACCACTAACAAAAAGTTTTTCAGTCTGATTTGAAGAAGCTACATAACATATTGGAAAAGTTAACTTATCTTTTCATCTAATATGTGTGGGCTGAATAAAAGGCATTAAAAAAAATAAGAGTAACTAAGCTGAAAAAAATTCTGGTATTTTTTCATAGGGCCTATGAAAATGTCAAGACACTTTTATTTAGTGATCAATTTTATTTCCTGACACCTTAAATTCCCCTCACTCCATCTCCTCTCATTTTTAATTGAGTACACATAATTAACCCTAATAATACATATTAAATCTTCTTGGGATATATATTGAATACATTCTCCTTTAAAACTCATGAGCTCATTTACTCTAAAAATATATTTCCTTTAATAAAGACTCCAGTATGTTTATCTGCTGTCCCTGAATTTTCTAAACTTCTGATCCTGTGTATTCAACAACAAAGGGTCATTCCTTTTGATGGCTGCTTAACACATGTAAAATGACATTTACTGTAGAAATTCAGCCAAACAGAAAGAGGATTACCAGTTTTTGTAGTCATACAATTTAATAGATTCAAGACTTTGGGCATAAGGCATCACAAAGTTAAGTGAGAGGCTGAAAAATTAAAGATTACCAGTCCAACAAAGGATTTATTGTTTTTTTTTTTTTTTTAGATGAAGTTTCACTCTTGTTACCCAGGCTGGACTGCAATGGCACAATCTTAGCTCACTGCAACCTCTGCCTTCTGGGTTCAAGCAATTCTCATGCCTCGGCCTCCTGAGTAGCTGGGATTACAGGTGACCACCACCATGACCAAATAATGTTTGTATTTTTAGTGGAGACCGGGTTTCACCATGTTGGCCAGGATGGTCTCGATCTCCTGACCTCAGGTTATCTGCCCACCTTGGCCTCCCGAAGTGCAGGGATTACAGATGTGAGCCACCACACCTGGCCCTGAAAAATTATTTTTATATCAACATCAGGATCAAAGTAAGAGATTTAAGAAGCAGGAAAATGGCAACTTGATTAGGCTTTATAATAGTGCTAACTACCTTTTTGAAAATTGCCTAGAGTAACCTGAAAATGGGAACATCTTTGAGTCTGCAGATATGATTTTTGGAAATCTGAGAGTGTTGGGGCCCAAAGTGGCTCCGGCTGGATGTCGTGGCGCTTGCGAAGGTGAGGCCAAGAGTTCAAGGCCAACCAACCTCAGCAACCTTACAAGCTCTCATTGATTGGAAAAAAAAAATCTGAGAGTGTTGTAAATTTAAAAGAAATCCCCTCCCCACATTTTGTGAGTTCTAAAACATGTAGTTAAACTCACCCTCCCAAACCATGATATTTCCTACTTCAATACTTTATTTATGCTGTTCTCTCTTCCTGGATTATTTTGACACATTACTTTTCCTCACTAACTCTGTTCCTTCAGGACTAAGCTCAACGATTGTTCCCTTGAGCAAGCCTCCATAAACTTTAATATTTCAGATGATCCCACATTCTTCCAAGTTATATTTTCTTCTACCTCAAGTGGATTGTGTTGACTGCCTTTTCTTATTATTATTGGCCTAAATAAGTAAACCTCTAAGGCCAGGAAGGGCCATGTTTATTCTTTAATTCAGCAACAGTAAAAATCTGGGTTAATATGAATATGGCAATAAATTTTGCAATGGGATAGCTACTGTATGTAACAAGAGATAAGACTCAGTCCTAAGTCAAGACTTAGATAGAACACTCCAATTTGCAGTAGTAACTCCTTGTTCTAAGGAAAAATCATAGAGGAGTAAACAAACCAAATTTTGTCCCATGTGGGGTTAGGGGAGCAATAATAATGTTGGATGGTATTAGATACAGGCAAACGTCATTGCTGTTTTGCGTAAGGTTGTATGAAAGGCTACAGTGACATCAAACAGGACTTGAAATATCTTGGAAAATAGTGCTAGAGGCAGAAAAATTCACAAGTACCTAAGTACAAAATTCCTGACTTGAGAGCAGCACTCTTGGAAGCATTTTGAACCAAAAAATATATATATATATAAAACAATTGCAGCTGGAGTGGTGTGATCTGTGTTTGAAGGAAGCTATGAGGCCATATGGCAGCTGTGGTTGGGACTTGGGCATCTGATTAAAGACATAGGCTCCTGTAGGGACTGTGGTTTTCATGCTAAAGAAATACTAAATTTTGAAGAAGTTTGAAAAGTTTTTTGTCACTACTCACTTATATTTTGAAAGATAGCTCTAGAGGCCATATAGAGGTGAAACTCAAGCTATAATCATTTGCAATCCTGTGCTAATATTCATGCTCCTAGAGCCACGGTGATGGCCCTTAGTCAATATTCAATGAAATGTACTAATTATTGGCTCCCATTTTTGCAGTTTCATAGCCTTCATTGGTGATACTTCCAAGTACTAGAAGATCCAAGGCCTCTAAGGATCTAGTGCGGACCCTCCTGCAAGCCACAGTAGCCCTATGAAACAATGGCCAGACTGTTGAAAGAAAATCAACTAAACAAAAACAGTAACAACAAAAAATAACACAAAAACCCTATCTAAAGGTCACCAACTTCAAAGATCAAGGGTAGATAAGCTCACAAAAATGAGAATCAGTACAAAAGCACTGAAAACTCCAAAAGCCAGAGCGCCTCCTTTCTTACAAATGACTGCAACACCTTTCCAGCAAGCGTTCGGAACTGTAGTGAAGCTGACATGAAACGATACAAGTAGGGTTTGAGAATATAGCTAGAAATGAACTTTGCCGAGCTAAAGAAACATGTTGTAACTCGATGCAAAGAAGCTAAAAATCATGGTAAAACAATGCAGGAGCTGACAGCAAAAATAGCAAATATATAGAGCAACATAACTGACCTGATAGAGCTGAAAAACGTAGTATCAGAACTTCACAATGCAATCACTAGCAGAACAGACCAAGTGAAAGAAAGAATCTCAGAGCTTGAAGACTGTCTTTCTGAAGTAAGATAGACAGGAATAGAGAAAAAAGAATGAAAACGAATAAACAAAACCTTTGAGAAATGTGGGATTATGTAAAGTGACTGAATGTACAACCCTTTGGGGTACCCGAAAGAGAAGGAGAATGGAACCAATTTGGAAAACATATTTCAGGATATCATCCAAGAAAGCTTCCCCAGTCTAGCAAGACAAGCCCAACATACAAATTCCGGACATATAGAGTACTGCAGTAACATACTCCATGAGAATATCATCTCCAAAACACACAGTCATCAGATTCTTTAAGGTCAAAATGAAAGAAAAAACTGATAAGGGCAGCCAGAGAGAAAGACCATGACACCTACAAAGGGAAGCACATCATACTAACAGTGGACCTCTCAGTAGAAACCGTACACAAGAAGATATTGAAAGCCAATATTCAACATTTTTAAAGAAAATAATTTCCAACGCAGAATTTCATATCCAGACAAACTAAGCTTCCCGAGCAAAGGAGAAATAAGATATTTTTCAGACAAGCAAATGCTGAGGGAAGTCATTACCACCAGTACACAGATCAGTGACACTATGAAGCAACCACATAAACAGGTCTGCCAAATAACCAGCTAGCATCATGACAGGATCAAATTCACACACAATAATACAAACCTTAAATGTAAATGGGGTAAATGTCCCAATTAAAAGACACAGAACAGCAAATTGGGTAAAGAACTAAGACCCATCAGTATGCTTGAAGAGACCAATCTCACATGCAGTGACACCCACAGGCTCAAAATAAAGGGATGGAAGAAAATTTACCAAGCAAATGGAAAACAGGAAAAAGCAGGGTTGCAATCCTAGTTTCTGACAAAACAGATGTTAAACCTACAAAAATTTAAAAAAAAAAAAAAAAAGACAAGAGCATTACATAACAGTAAAGGGTTCATTTCAACAAGAAGAGCTAACTATCCTAAATATACATCCACTGAATACAGGAGCACCCAGATTTATAAAGCAAGTTCTTAGAGACCTTCAAAGAGACTTAGACTCTCACACAATATTAGTAGAAGAATTTAACACCCCACTGACAATATTAGAAAGATCAAGACAGAAAATTAACAGATATTCAGGATCTGAACTCAGCTCTGGATCAAGTGGACCTGACAGATATCTACAGAACTCTGCACCCCAAAACAACAGAATATGCATTATTCTCACCACCACATAGCACTTACTGTAAAACTGATCACACAAAAGTAAAACACTCCTCAGCAAATGCAAAATAACTGAAGTCATCACAGTCTCTCAGACCACAGCACAATCAAATTAGAACTCAAGATTAAGACATTTACTCAAAACCATACAACTATACAGAAATTGAACAACCTGCTCCTGAATGACTTTTGGTTAAGTAGTGAAATTAAGACACAGATCAAGAAGTTCTCCTCCCTGTGTTCATGTGTTCTCATTGTTGAACACCCACATATGAATGAAAACATGTGGTTTTCTATTCTTGTGTCAGTTTGCTGAGAATGATGGTTTCCAGCTTCATATATGTCCCTGCAAAGGACATGAACTCATCCTTTTTTATGACTGCGTAGTATTCCATGGTGCCACATAGGGGAGTGGGGGGATTGAGGAGGGATAACATTAGGAAAAATACTTAATGTAGATGAAGGGGGGATGAATGCAGCAAACTACCATGGCATGTGTATACCTATGTAACAATCCTGCACAATCTGCACATGTACTCCAGACCTTAAAGTGTAATAATGATAAGACGTAGTATTTATTTGAAATCAGAACAAAGATACAACATACCAGAATCTCTGAGATGCAGCTAAAGCAGTGTTAAAAGGGAAATTTTCAGCACTAAATGCCCACATTGAAAAGCTGGAAATATCTCAAGTTAACAACATAACATCACAACTAAAAGAAGTAGAGAAGCAAAAGCCAATAAACCCCAAAGCTAGCAGAAGACAAGAAATAACCGAGATCAGAGAGGAACTGAAGGATGCAGAGAAAAGGAAAAACTTCAGAAAAATTAATGAATCCAGAAACTCTTTTATTTAAAAAATTAAAAATAGGTAGCTAGACTAATAAAGAAGAAAAAAGAGAAGATTTAAATAAACATCAGAAATAAGGAAAATATCACTACTGACCCCAAAGAAAAATGAACAATCATCAGAGAATATTATAAACACCTCTAGGCATATAAACTAGAAAATCTAGAAGAAATGAATAAATTCATGAAGACACACATCCTCCCAAGACTGAACCAGGAAGAAATTGAATCTGTGGTCAGACCAATACCAAGTTTTGAAATTGATGCAGTAATAAATAGTTTACCAACCCTAAAAAGCCTAGGACCAGATGGACTCAAAGCTGAATTCTACCAGAGAAACAAAGAGCTGGTACCATTCCTCCTAAAACTATTTCAAAAAAGTTGAAAAGGATAGCTTTCTCCTTATCATATTTTATGAGGCCAACATCAACATTGATAGCAAAACCCTGAAGAGATACAACAACAAAAAAAGAAAACTTCAGGCCAATGTACTTGATGAACAACAGTGCAGAAATTCTCAGAAAAATACTATCAAACCAAATCCAGCAGCACACCAGCAAACTTATCCACCACAATCAAGTGGCCCTCATCCTGGGATATAAGGCTAGTCCAACATACACAAATCAATAAATGCAATTTATCACATAAACAGAACTAAAGAGAAAAACCACGTGATTATTTCAATAGATGCAGAAAAGCCCTTCAATAAAATTCAACATCCTTTCATGTTAAAAACTCTCAGTAAACTAGGTATTGAAGGAACATATATCAAAACAACAAGAGCCACCTCGGACAAACCTACAGCCAATATCATACTGAATGGCCAAAAGCTGGAAGCATTCTCCTTGAAAACATATATAAGACAAGACTGTCCTCCCTCATAACTCCTATTCAATACAGTATTGGAAGTTCTGGCTGGGGCAATCAGGCAAGAGAAAAAAAATAAAGTGTATTCAGATAGGAAGAGAGGAGGTAAAACTGTGTTTGCAGATGAAACAATCCTGTATCTATAAAACCCCATTGTCTCAGCCAAAAAGCTTCTTAACCTGATAAACAACTTCAGTAAAGTCTAAAGATACAGTATCAATGTGCAAAAGTCATTAGCATCCCTATACACCCTCAAAAGGCAAGACAAGAACCTAATCATGAATGACCT
This sequence comes from Saguinus oedipus, assembly GCA_031835075.1. Taxonomy (NCBI): domain Eukaryota; kingdom Metazoa; phylum Chordata; class Mammalia; order Primates; family Cebidae; genus Saguinus; species Saguinus oedipus. The sequence goes on from CM063190.1 coordinate 20,339,749, forward strand.
CCCATTTGCGACTGCCACAAAAAGAATAAAATACCTATGAATAACACTAACAAGAGAAGAGAAGGACCTATTCCAGGAGAACTACAAACCACTGCTCAAGAAATTATAGATGACACAATCAAATGAAAAAGCATTTTATGCTCATGGATAGGAGGAATCAATATTATGAAAATGGCCATATGGCCCAAAGTAATTTATAGATTCAATTTATAGTTAATTCCCATTAGACTACCATTGACATTCTTCACAGAATTTGAAAAAACTATTTTACATTTCATTTGAAACCCCCAAAAATGCCCAACTAGCCAAAAAATGCTAACCAAAAAGAACAAAGCTGGAAGCATAATGCTACCCAACTTCAAACTATACTACAGGGCTACAATACCAAAAAAAGCAAAGTACTGTTAAAAGAACAGACACATAGATCAATGGGACTGAATAGGGAACCCAGAAGTAAGACCATACACATACAACCCTCTAATCTTTGACAAAGCTAACAAAACTAGCAACGGGGAAACAATTCCCTATTTAACAAATGGTGCTGGGAGAATTGACTAGCTATATGCAGAAAATTGAAACTGGACCTCTTCCTTACACCATATACAAAAATCAACTCAAGATGGATTAAAGACTTAAATGTAAAACTCAAAACTATAAAACACTGGGAAAAAACTGAGGCAATATCATTCAGGACATAGGAACAGGCAAAGATTTCATGACTAGATGCCAAAAGCAACTGCAGCAAAACCAAAAATTAACAAATGGGATATAATTCAACCAAAGAGCTTCTGTACAGCAAAAGAAACTATTAACAGAGTAAACAGACACCTTGGGAATGGGAGAAAAATTTTGCAATCTATCTGACAAAGGTCTAATATCTAGCATCTATAAGGAACTTAAACAAATTTATAAGAAAAAACACAGTCCATTAAAAGGTGGTCAAATGACATGAACACACACTTCTCAAAAGAAAGCATCCCTGCAGCCAACAAACCTATGAAAAACAGACCAACATCACTGATCATTAGAGAAATGCAAATCAAAACACAATGAGATACCATCTCACACCAGTCAGATGGCTATTATAAAAAGTCAAAAACTGATAGAAATCGGCAGGTGGTGGAGAAAATGGAACACTTTTACACTCTTGGTGGGAGTGTGTATTAATTCAACCACTGTGGAAGACAGCATGGTGATTCCTCAAAGACCTAGAGGCATAACCAACCCAGCAATCCCATTACTGGGTATATGCACAGAGAAATATAAATTGTTCTTTTATAAAGACATATGCACACATATGTTCATTGCAGCACTACTCACAATAGTAATGACATGGAATCAACCTAAATGCCCATTGCTGATAGACTAGATAAAGAAAATGTGGTACATGTACATCATGGAATATTATGCAGCCATGTAAACGAATAAAATTACATCCTTTGCAGGGATGTGGATAGAGCTAGAAGCAACTAACAAATTAACAACAGGAAGGGAAATGCAAATACCACCTCTTCTCACTTATAAGAGGGAGCTAACTGATATGAACATAAGGAAACATGGGTGAGGAACAATGCACACTGGTGCCTGTCACTGGGTGAATGGTGGGAGGTGAAGGGTGGGAGGAGGGAGAAGATCAGGAAGAACAAATGGATGCTGAGCTTAATACCTGGGTGACGGCATAATCTGTGCAGCAAACAACCATGGCACATGTTTACCTGTATAACAAATATGCACATCCTGCACACGTACCCTTGAACTTCTAAAGTTGGAAATTTTTTAAAAAATAGAAAAAAAGGCAAATTAAAGCCTCAGAGTCATTCTACATTTACTTCTCTTTTCATTAGTCTTATAACAACTTAGTCGATAGTCACTTCTTAAAAGCACAGAAAAATTTCCACTAGCAAACAGTAATAGATAATGCTCTATTTTTTAAAGCTCTTATCTATAGACAAGATCTATAGATCTGCAGAGAAAATCATATGGATCTGTAGAGAAGAGAGTAAATGACACACTACCATTTTGGGATCAGTAATCTATTCTGAAATGTGTCTTATTTATTAATAGTCTAGGGTGATGAGCAAAGAAGAGTTCAGAGGTGTCTTATAATGGTAATTCCAGAAGTTTCTCTGTATTCCCTTGAAAAATTCAGGTTCTTTTTTTGTTTGTTTTTGTTTTGTTTTGTTTATGTATTTGTTTTTTGAGACAGGGTTTTGCTCTTGTTACCCAGGCTGGAGTGCAATGGCGCCATCTCGGCTCACCGCAACCTCTGCCTCCTGGGTTCAGGCAATTCTCCTGCCTCAGCCTCCTGAGTAGCTGGGATTACAGGCATGCGCCACCGTGCCCAGCTAATTTTTTGTATTTTTAGTAGAGATGGGGTTTCACCATGTTGACCAGGATGGTCTTGGTCTCTTGACCTCATGATCCACCCGCCTCAGCCTCCCAAAGTGCTGGGATTACAGGCTTGAGCCACCATGCCCGGCCCAATTCAGGTTCTTAAAACTGTGACTTTTACATGCTCATCTCATGCTCTTGCTAAGACATATATAGGTTATATATTCATATGGAATCTTTACTCCACACAACAAAATATTTTAATAAGGAAGAATATACAGTTCATCTGATAATTCCTTTCAAAGACAGTCAAAAGGAAGAAAATTTACAAGTAAGTGGTAGCTACAAATGCATAAAGCATTGTTCAGTTAAGCCATTCTAGCAGATTCAAAACACATTCTAAAAACACTCTCAAAGACATTAAAATGATTTCTGAGACATGTGAGTGAACTCTCCTCTACTTTTCTTCTAAATTAAAAAGTGAGAAAAAGGAAAATAAAAACAAAAAAAAATAATTTTTTAAAAATTGTTAATTGCCTCTGCAACATTTCTAATATTTTTGTTTTTTTTATGAGCAAACAGGAATATATAAGTCTGTATAATATGTAAAAGGCTGAACACCTAAATATCACTAGAGTATCTGTGGCACAATATATTGTTGATTCAAGAAACAGTATAATTATCATACCCCTGGCTGGTATTACCTGGAACCTCAGCTGTTGTGTCCACTTAGGATGGCTAAGTTGCAAGTGAAATGGAAATTTTTATGAATAACTTTTAGGAAAATACACTAAAGGAATAAATCAGAGTTGTGGAGGGAAATACGTAGCATGTTCAATTTGGTCAACTTGACCATTTGCTGTTAGTAGTATTTAAAAAGTTGTGGGCAACCTCTCCTGAAGCTCAAAGGATTGTACAATATCCTGAGGCTACTAACAGTAAAATACTGTCAGCACCCTTTGGCTTAAAGGAGCAAGGGGTAGAACAGTTCCAAAAACATGAAGAGAGAAGGCTACTGAGAATAACAATGTTGTTCAAGTGATGCCTAGAGGAGGAAAGTGTGTGTGGATATAAACCCCCAGCCTCCCCGCAACGTCCTGCTGTGCCCTCCTTCCTGTAAGAGAGCAGGGTAGCTTACTGACGCAGTCTGTATTGGTCATCCTCCTGGGGAACAGAACAGGGTGCAGAATGCGAAGATTCAGATAGACACTAAGGAACAAGCAGAAGGTATCCAGCAGAGTAAGAAATAATGACAAGGAATAGAGAAGACATTTAGGAAACAAAGAGACAGACAAATCAGAAACAATTATATGTTCTGCTAGGGAAAATGCAGGAACATATAGTGAATCTCAGAATACCTTGCTTCACTGGTTATATTATTGCTGCTGACACTTATTTGTTAGATTTCAGCTTTGTCTTTAAGATAAATGGTATTTTCTAGAACATTTTTGGACCAATATAGCTGGAGCCATTTCAAAATGCTTTTTCTATTCAGTGTGATAAGAATTTCCTCAAGCTATAGAAATAAGCATTATGTCTACTCAATTTCAAAAGGAAAGATGTAGCCAAAATATGATATACGAAACGACACATTTCTTAGGCAGGATTCTGGAGGACTGTCTCAGTGTTTCCTGCTGTTTAGGGTGGCTTAAAGCCACAAGAACATATTATTTGTCATGACTCTGTCAGTTGACAGGGCTCACCTGGGCAGTTCTTTGGCTCCATATGGTGTAGCTGAGGTTAGTTATGTGGTTTTAACAGCTGAGAGCTCAGCTGCAGCTGGCATCTGCACAATGGCCTCTTGTCTTCAATGGCCTCTCTTCACAGAGTCTTTCATTTCTCATGATTCTAACCTGGGTTTTATTACATAATGTACACTAGTTTTTAAGAAGGAACATTCCAAGGAGACAAGCCCCAGTGTGTAAGTGTCTATCAAGCCTCTGTTAACATTATTCTTGATAATGTCTCACAGGTCAAATAAGTCTCACGAGCAAATCCAGAGTTGTAAGAAAAACTCTACAAAGGAGCACTGTTCATTATGAGCCCTCTATGTAGAAGTCTAACAAAGCATGTACTTACATGACATCATGTATTTATACCACAAGTTTTTATGAATGCCAAGCACACTTATTTACACTGGATATATAAAAGTTATAAAGATTAAATCCATGTGTTTAAGTAACTTGCAAGGCATAGAATGAGACAAATACTTTCAGTAAAGTTCTTTAACAGAAATGCATAGGAAATGTTGAGAATTGGAGTGGGGGAAACAAAATCCTTTTTTTCCCTGTGTTTTGAGGAAAGTAGACCTTCATGAGTTATAGGAGGCATAAATTAAGATATTTCCAGGAGAAAGATGAAAAAATAATGGTGACATGACTATTACATATTTGAGAAGAGGTGAGAAGCTCTGTTAGACAGGGAAAGCAATTATATGAAATAAGATGGGGCTGAAAAGGAAGGTTCAGTCCAGCTGGAAAAATGTCGGCAATGCCCAGATTCTGTGATACATCAGAGAATGATACATCAGATGTCTGATAACTGAGGACAGTGTGGGATGCATGGTATTGTCATTGGCAGAGGGAGAATACTCAGATTCATCATATAAGACAGGAGCTCTCCAGGTGGGAATGAGGCATGTAGATGTGTTCATGAAGAAGAGGGGTCAAATTACAGTGGGGAGGAGCCAATGTCTTGACAGGAAGACAGATACATGTGCCAGATCAAAGGCGTTTGGCAAAGGAGTAGCACAAATAATAAAAACAGAAGTAATGGGGCTTTATTCCTACAAACTCTATATGAATCACGGATACAGAATTTAGTAGGGAATTGTCAACTTCTTCCAAATTTCTCTAAAACTTAAGTTTCCATTAGTAACTTGGGCCAATCATAATATATATTACTTCTGTAATATTTAATGTCCAATATATATAATTATATGTAATATATGCATATGTAATATATGTATATATATACATGTATCATATATATAATTATGAGTATAATTATAATGTATTCTAAGTATTGCATAATTATGTAACATATTACATATATAAAATATACATGTATGTTATTTAATTATAGTATATATTTTATACATGTATATATCATTTATATTATGTACACATGTATAATTATAACATATATAAGTGTTTAGTGAGGTGCTTGTTAAATTGCAGGTAAACACCTGCAATTTTACTAAATGGTAGTGGCTGTTATTTTCTTCTTCTTGATCCCATAAGTAATTGATATCTCATCAAGCTTTTTCTAATCATTAATTCTAATCCCAAATAGTCGACTGCAAAGTTACTGTTATTTATGTTCTTTGTACAAACAAAATGAGTACCAGAGATTCATTTTTCTAGCTCAGTGCATAAAGAAAGTTAATTTAAAAATCTAACATTCAGGTCTCCTTAATTTAAAAGGCTGGTTAGCTATTAGATTCAGCCACAATGCAGATAGAAGGTATAGAGAAAAAAGCCAGTTTATTAAATTTACATTGTTGGGTAAATATGAACTATTTAATTCTCAGCCCATCAATTTTCTACAAGTGCCGAGTCTGCTTTTACCAAAGGAAACATCTTAATAAGGCTGCCACCCAAAGGAAACAGAGAACCTAGGAGGAACAGTGTCCTTGGGTACAGAACTCTCCCTTCTGAATGCATTAGGTCTGCGGTATCTGATAATTTATTTGGCAAAAACAGTGCCTTTGTAAATACAAATCTGAATCATCAGAGAGCACATTAAAGGGAAAGATCACCACACTGGCAGGAACACTGTAAAAGATCAAGGCCTACTTATTAAGTACAGGCTTGTGCAGTGTGTGGGCTGAATGTGGATGTTGGCCTTTGGATACTCTGGTGGAATTGTAAGGAAGGGAATAGGGATGGAAAGAATGTCACATGCAATCTCCTTGGGAGAGCTCATCCATACCTCTTCTTACCCTCACTTCAGTTATCCCTACAAGACAGCACCTCTTACCTTAAGGGAGCCAAAAGTTAAAAGGAGTCAAAAGAAAGCGGTAATACAATTCTATTATCATTTCCTGAAGCTAAAAATACAAAACAGATGTCAGGACAGTTAGTGTTTTTCTCTTGCTAATGTTATGCTACCCAATATTGTTTTCATTTATTTCATTTAATACATCAAACAATCTAGTAAAAAATGCCTGCTATGCATTGCCTACCTATATCTCCTCAAATACCACCATGAACTTCTCACTCACTATACTTCAGTCAGACTGCATTTCTCACCAGCTTGTTCCATTATTCAGGTCTGTCATACTCGGTTCCCTTCACTTAAGAAACTTTGCCAATGTTTGCAAGGATAACACTCTTCATTCAGTTAGTAACTCAGCTATCTCTTCAGCAAATATTTTTTTGATGATTTACTCTAATGACCCCTCAATTTTTTTTTTTTTTTTTTGAGATGGAGTTTCACGCTTGTTACCCAGGCTAGAGTGCAATGGCACGATCTCGGCTCACCACAACCTCCGCCTCCTGGGTTCAGGCAATTCTCCTGCCTCAGCCTCCCGAGTAGCTGGGACTATAGGCACGCGCCACCGTGCCCAGCTAATTTTTTTTTGTATTTTTAGTAGAGACGAGGTTTCACCATGTTGACCAGGATGGTCTCGATCTCTTGACCTCGTGATCCACCCGCCTCAGCCTCCCAAAGTGCTGGGATTACAGGCATGAGCCACCACGCCCGGCAGACCCCTCTATTTTTACCAATAAAATTTTCAGCTTTTCATCCTTTTAAACATTTCTTCATTCTGCAAATCACTGCTTGGAATTATCTTGTTTAAATTTGTGTACTTGTTTAATACTATTTGCTTCCCCAGATTGGAAGGTAGAGTCCATGGAATCAGAAACTTGCTTGGCTTGCTCTTTGCTGTGCTCCCTTTCCTGGTGCTCAGAAGAGCGAGCAGGTGGCATAATGGCAACAATAGTATACACTTGTTGCATAAAAGGATGACTTCCACTTTAGCTAAGGCCAAGCCATCATTAAAACAGATATATCGTGAAATATAAAAGAGCTGACATTATGTAAGAGCAGAGACTTTAGACAACTTTTTTTGTGAAGAACCAGATTATAAATATTTGGGTTCTGTGGGTCTTGTAGTTTCTCACAACTATTCAGCTCTACCACTGTTGCTTGATTGTGTTTCAATAAAACTTTACTTACAAACACAGACAACAGCCCATAGTTTGCTAAATTCAATTGTACGGTAGGGTGAAAATGTCCTGACATTTGTATATAAGCAATAAGTACTGAATTAACTCCAAATGTGCCAGTAGCTGTGTAAATCTGTACCTGATGAATCATTTTTTCCTCACTCTCTTTCATCCTACTTCAAATAACCAAAAATATATATGCAGTTTATGTTTAGACAGTTGGTTCTATTAACTAGATTGTGTGTTTTGTAATAGAATATGATACTTTTTCCCATAAACATAACTCTTAATAAGTCAGCTAATCAGTTACAAGCAGACATTAAAACCTACCTACATTCGTTATTTTTCCTTTCCATTTGATGCTCCTAGATATTAAGGTAGTTTTATTTATTTCTTATATTGGTAGCCTAGATATTACAGTAGTTTTTCTGTATATTTAGTTAGTTATAAACATTCAGAAGAATTATTTAGACAAAGTGATATATAGATTTTGGCTTTAAATTCACAGCTTCACCAGGAAGCATTCATAGTACAAAAACAGTATGTTATACTCCCAGCTTACGCAATGTTTCCTGCCTGTACATAATTACTGTATATTAATTTCGTTGGCTCTCTACCTTCATGTTAAAAATATCAAGGTTACAGTGCCACAAAACACTATGAAATAATTAAGAAAAGCATTTTACCTCATTAAAGAACAATGTTGCATCAATGACTCAAAAATTGCAAAGCTTCAACAACATAATTCCCATCTAATGCTTGATTATATGAACATAATGCAGAAAATATAATAATTGAAAATCCCTGAAAACAAGTTTTGGATTTTTTTTAATCAACTGTGAATTCTATTCTATTCTTATATTAACAACCACTAAAATGTTCATCAAATATTATCATTGAATTAGATTATTTATTTAATATTATTTAACAAGTTAATCTTGTGTATATTTAAAATCTATGCTTCAAATGATCTGACTGCTATTTCCAAAATCTTATGCAGGTAAAATTTTACTCTTTTCCAGGGGACTTTATTCATCTTGGTGACTGATGACTATAGATTTGGATTACACTCTGTCACACTGCTAAATGTTATCTTTGACATTGGCACGTATATCTTTTATTTACACATTATAAATATGACTTTCTGAAATTCAAAAGAATATGTCATCTGATGCTGTATGTTATTCATATTGAATGAGGAAATATTCTCTATGTTTGGTCTTCAGGCAGATCGATTCTTTTTACTGAAAATTTGTTGTTTTGCCAGCTTTTTTCCATAGGTCCATCTAATAGTTTATTAAAAGGCAATAATTCATACAAATTCCAGCAAGGAGTTAAATCTGCCACATGGTTTACAGCGTAGTTGACTTCGCCATTTAGAAGGTTATTTACAAACATTTGTCATCTTAAATGTTATCATGAATTTCTTTGCAAGAAATCAGTTACTTACATGGTCCTAATTCTTTCTGAGCTAGCTCTTCCTTCTGCAAGCTTATTAATTTTTCCTAAATAGATTTGCAGAGTAAAGCCAAAGATTCCTATAACAATATCATCATATAACCCGTAAATTAGTTTTATCCCATTTATACTATAATAATTAACCATGGTCTCAAGAAGTCAGAGACGTAAGTGATAGGAATTAGATTTTCAAAAACATAAACTCCTATTTTTAATAAAAACAGTGTAACTAATGTTAAATACTTCATAAAAATGTGTTGTTTACTGAAAGATACATCTTCGTATATGGAGCAGCCAATAATAATATCCCTACTATTGGTGATTAAACTATTAGAACCTGAGGTTACTCTTAGGCAAGGTAAATTGTTCTGAGTTTTATTACCTGTGAATTCTGGTGCTGCATGGATACTTATTTAGTATGTATCATAAGTCAGCATTGTCAGTGAAATGGAATGCATTTTAATGAAAAATGCAGATTTGCTGACTATAAGCAAATAGCAAGTCAATTACTATGTTGAAGTATGGTTTTGTTAGAGTCTTAAGAAACTGAGTTTCAGAAATTAATGTACATAATGTTATGTTAAATATGACAGAATGTGTAACTGGTCAGTTCATAGTCCAAAGAATACTTCTAAAATATATGTATTTTAGGATGAATGTCGTACACGTCTATTTAGAGAATTTTCAGTGATTGCGTAGAACATGTACCTACAAAAGACTTAGAGACATATGCTTGAAGAGATAAGGCACAGAAAACTCTGCCTGCCCTCTGTTTACCGGATGGTGTTTGTTGAAGAATATTGCAGCACAAATATTTTAGTTTCCCTAGACACGTTACAGACTATGCACATCAACTGGGAAAACAATCATACGTTTTAACATTTTATAGATACATACAAATATATACTACATAATGGAATATTTCCATAAATGCCTGCAAACATTTTTATCTTCAATATTTAGCAGAAAGTTTTAAATTCAAAGTTTAAAAATAGTAAACCAACTATTAGGGGAATTTTTTTAACTCTCAAATTTGTTAGAGTTTTTCTGCAAAGTCTAGACTCTCAAACTTGCCTATTTGTTTACTATTAGGTGTTCCCCACATTTGGTATCATTTGGTTGGAGCCAATTATTTTTAGCATTACCTTGCAGATTAGAGTTATCCTAGCAAATATTCCAGTCTTCCCTTTCTAGGTTACCAACCTGGACATATCCATCTCTAGTGCATGAGAATGGCAGGAAAGTGTTTAGGCATGTCTCTTTCACTAAATATTGCAATCTGCGTCTGTATGTGAAAATGTTTGTGAGGCAGAATTAATACTATGTGGATTTTATTACATTTTATTTAGATATTGCCTTCAGGGAAATTAGTAAATTATGGACAAGGGTGATAATACAAATATTTAACAACCAATCAAAACTAACACTGACTGTTATGCTTCTGACTGACTACAATCTGTCTATCAGCTGAGTAACAGCCACAACTACCTGGAATAAATTCATGAGTTCATACGACTCCTCTAAATAACAATAGTCACAAAAACCTGTACACTTAAAAGATCACATGTTCTGTGGTGGCTTTTTCCTCCCAATTTTTTTTTTGATATGATAGAAACATAGATAGATAGATAGATAGATAGATAGATAGATAGATAGATAGATAGATAGATAGATAGATAGATAGATAGATAGATATAGATAGATACCATATTCCTGAGGTATAAATACCTCACAGATTCCAAATATTCTTCACCTCCTTTTAAACTTCTATATGAATAACTGTACAGCACTTTTGCCTGATTTATTTGCATAGTTTAGCTCTTTTCAGTCCGATAAAAAATCATAGACTTGTAAGCTTTTAACATCTTGATAATCTCATTAATTAGTTATGGCCTTATGTGATAGCAGTTGCTAAAAATGATCTTGATTGCCAATTTAAAAACCACAGGATATTTCAGAGAGAGAACATCCAATGTTTAAACTGCTTTTCTTACTTGTTTGCTAATAGTCATTGTTGTTTCTTTGATTTTGGGGGACACCAAAAATTTACATAAAGTCTTCAAACTGAAAATCATATTCATAATGATTAGATAAAATGTTTAAACAAAAATTATTAAGAACTTTTAATTTTTAAACATTCTAACATATAAGAAATTGCAGCAATCATGTAATGGACACCTATGTGAATACCACAAAGATGAAAGAGAAGATAACATTTTGCCCTATTTACATCAGACATCTATGTAAAATAAAATGAAATTCCAGTTACGATTAAACTTTATCCACTCATCCTTTTCTTCTTTTCCCTTTTTGGAGAGAACACTCACTTAAACTTGGAATAAGTCAATCCCATGCAAAAGTTATCATTTTACTACATATGTAAGTGCAACAAGTTACATATTTTAAAGTTTTATGTTTGAAAATTCAATATATATGATATCATGTGTTATGTATGATTTTGCAACTTGCCATTGACTTCCAAGAAATAATTAAAGCTAGTATAATGTTCCCGTTCTTGACTTTTAAGGAAAATATATATAATATTTCAATTCTAAATATAACTGCTTCTCTCTCATTACACAATTTGGTAATTAGGCTTTGCCAGTTGAAGATTTTATTTTCTAGTCTGTATTATCTTATCATATGTAGCAGACTGAAATACTGGGTTCCATTATTCACTCTTTTCTGCTCGACCTTCTTGCCATGTTTTTATTGTAAATGAAATGTACCGATTGCCTTCCCATGAGAAGAACGTACCAAGAGTCAGACTTGTGCAGGGTTTGCTCTCCTCCATCCTGTGAGCCATTTTTATATCTATGTGTCATTTTCTCTCTTTCTGTACCATAAAAGTGGTACAATGTGGACTTTAAAAGCCTACTACTTTGCTATCCCAGATATTTTTCCATGCAAAGGTCACCAAAAATAAATAATTTTTTGACATTTTTATGGTTAAGGGCCAAATTTATTAATTTCCCTTTCACTGGAGTTCAACCTTCAAGGATTGGGTCTCACTTCCAGTCTTCATCTTGTAGTCAGGTGCTCCTCTGTCTCAACAAATTGAAGGAAATACTCAACCTTTGGAATTAGATCTGTGAAATTGCAGAATTTCAGCACTTTCACACCGCAGTGTCACCAATACCACATGTTCATCTTCAAAAAATTAACTTTTATGTTTCTTCTGGGTGGCTATCTGTACATAAATTTAAAAAATGTGTTGTCTATCTAGTATGTCTAGATAGGAACATGGGACAGTTTTAACGCTTTCTGGTCCATTTATTCTTGTCACAACATAATTTGGTTTTCTAAGTTTGACTTGGGAGTTTGATGGACTGATTGGATACGTTTTTCAGATGAATAGTTCTGTAGCTTTGCTGTATAGACTAGAACTTTAGAGCACGGTGCACCAACTAGTAAAGCATATGATTGCATTAAACCTAAAACTAGAAAACTTTAATTTTTTCATGGGACTCTGACTACATTTTTTCAAAAGTTTAATGGAGATCATTATTTATTTATAGAGACTTACTGAAGAATATTCCATCCATGCACATAAGTAGTCTGTCTAAAATGTGTTCTGAAATTAGGTTTTAAAAGAAAAGTGATGTTAAATCAAAAGGTTTTGGACAACATAATTGTCCATTTTTGTTGCTATAAAGTAATACCTGAGGTTGGGTAATTTGTAAAGCAAATAATTTTATTTGACTCACAGTTTTGCACACTGTACAGAAGCACGGTGCTGGCATCTGCTGAGTCTCTGCTGAAGCTTTGGGAAACATTTACTCATGGTGAAAGGCACAGGGGAGCAGAAGTGTAACATGGTGGGAGGGAGCGAGACTGGGAGGAGGCACCAGTATCCTTTTAAACAACTGGCTCTGTGGCGCTAACAGAGTCAGTAGACACCAAGCTAATCACGAGCGATCTGCTTTCACCAACCAGATGTCTCCCACTAGGTCCCACTCCAATATTGAGAATCACATTTCAACATGAGATTCTGATGGGACCGTGTTCATTCTCATATTGCTATAAAGAGCTACCTAAGACTGGGTAATATGTGAAGAAAAGAGGTTTAATTCACCTAGATTTCTACAGGGAGGACAAGAAGAATGGCTGGGAAGCCCCAGGAAACAATCATGGTGAAAAGTGAAGGAGAAACAGGACCAATCTTCACTTCTTGGAGCAGAAAAGAAAGAGAGGTAAGGGGGAAGTGCCACACACTTCTAAACCACAAAATCTCATAAGAACTCAGTCACTAGCACAAGAAGAACAAAAGACAAATCTACCCCCATCCAATCACCTTCCACTAGGTCCTTACCCCAACATTGGGATTTACAATTTGGCCATGAGATTTGGGTGGTGACACAAACTCAAATCACATGATTCCCCCCAGCCCCTCTCAAATCTCGTGTCCTTCTCACATTTCAACATGCAGTCATGCCTTTCCAATGGTTCCCCAAAGTCGTAACTCATTCCATCATTAATTCAAAAGTCTAAGACCAAAGTAACATCTGAGACAAATGTTAGAAGCAATTTTTTTGGTGCCACAAAAGAAGTAGCACTTGAATGTAACTTTTCTTAGCAAGGCAATTTTTACTTCTATAGAAGAGTGCATTTCATGAATGAAGCAGAGAGCACACCTGCACAAGGGAGGGGAAGAGGTTCTTGGTAGCCCCTACTGTTGTGTCATTCCCCCACTGGCTAGGGCTGGACCTCACAGTCTAAGCTAATTCTGACTGGCTATTTTAAAAAGATCAGGGTTACGAGCCAGAGTGGTGGGGTGAGAAGTTTTGGCAGGAAAGATGGTTATGGAACAGGTGACTAAAGGTGACTCAGGTCAGAGCAAGTGACCAGTGATGATTCAGGATGGAGTAGGTGACGAGGAGAACAAATGTGAACTACTGATTAGGGCTGGCAGAAAAGTTGTTTACTCAAACTAGGGGCAAGGAGAAGAAGAGAAGGAGAAAGTTAAACTTTAAAATGGAGAACAAAGAGCACAGAAACTGAACATACTGGTATACTGATTCTTTGAAGAGAAATTGGAACTCACTGTATACAACCTATGAGCCTGCAGAATCAAAAACAATTTAGTTCTAAGATACAGGCATTGGGCAAATGCTCCCATTCCAAAAGAAAGAAATTAACCAAAACAAAGGGGCTACAGGCCCCATGAAAGTCTGAAAACTAGCAGGGCAGTCATTAAATTGTAAAGATCCAAGATAATCTGCTTTAATTCCATCTCTCACATCCAGGGCACACTGATACAAAGTGGTAGACTCCCAAGGCTTTGAACAGCTCTTCCACTATGGATGTTCAAAGAGCAGTCCCCCTAGTCCCTGCCTTCCCTAGCTGCCAGTGATTTTACAGGTGCATGGTGCAAGATGTCAGTGGATCTACCATTCTGGGGCTGAAGGATGGTGGCCCTCTTCTCATTGCTCCACTAAGCAGTGCTCCAGTGTGGACTCTGTGTGGGGACTCCAACCCTACATTTCCTCTCTAGACTGCACTAGTAGAGGTTCTACATGAGGACTCTGCCCCTGCAGCAGACATCTGCCCAGACATTCTGGCATTTCTATGCACCTGCTGAAGTCTAGGCGGAGGTTCTCAAACCTCAACTCTTGCCTTGTGTGCACCCACAAACCAAACGCCACCTGAAAGCCATCAAGGTTTGTGGTTTGCACCCTTTGAAGCAATGGCACAAACTATACCTTGTTCCCTTTTCACCATGTCTGGAGCTGGAGTGGCTTGGATGCAAAGCACAATGTCCTGAGGCTGCACAGAAGAGTGGGGCCCTAGGCTCGGCCCACTAAACAATGTTTGCCTCCTAGGCTTCTGGGCCTGTGATTGGAGGGCGGCCATGAAGGTCTCTGCTGTACCTTGGAGGCAGCATCCCAATTGTCTTGGCTATTAACATTTGGCTCCTCTTTACATATGCAAATTTCTGCAGCAGGCTTGAATTCCTACATGAAAATGTTTTTTTCTTTTCTACTACATTGTTAAGCTACAGATTTTTGAAACTTTTATGCTGTGTTTTATTTTTAAATGTAAATTCTAGTTCCAGGTCATTTCTTTGTTTATGCAAATGAGCTAGGCTTTTAGAAACAGACATGTCAGTTCTTGAATGCTTTGCTGCTTATAAATTTCTTTCTCTAGATGCCCCAAATCAAATCTCTCAAGTTCAAAATTCCACAGATCTGTAGAGAAAGGGCACAATGCCACCAAGTCTCATTGTTAAAGCATAGCAAGAGTGACCTTTACTTCAGTTCCCAAAAAATTCATCGTCTCCCTCTGAGACCACCTCAGCCTGGACTTTATTGTCCATATCACTATCAGCATTTTGGTCAAAACCATTCGACAAGTCTTTAAGAAGTTCCAAACCTTCTCTCCTTTTCATGCCTTCTACTGAACCCTCCCAACTGTTCCAACCTCTGCCTGTTACCCTGTTCCAAAGCTGCTTCCACACTTTCAGGTATCTTTAGAGTGATGCCCCACTTCTCTGGCACCAATATTCTCCATTAGTCCATTTTCACACTGCTGTAAAGAACTACCTCAGACTGGGTAATTTATGAAGAAAAGAGGTTTGATAGACTCACAGTTCTGCAGGCCATACAGGAAGCATGGCTGGGAGAGCTCAGAAAACTTACAGTCATGGTGAAAGGAGAAGCAGGCACAAACTTTACATGGTGTAGCAGGAGAGAGAGAGAGCAAGCAAGGGGTGAAGTGCCACATACTTTTAAATCATCGGATCGCATGAGAGCTCACTATCACAGGAACAGCAAGGGGAAAATTCGCTCCTGTGATTCAATCACCTCCCACCTGGTTCCTCCCCCAATATTGGGCATTACAATTCAACATGAGATTTGGGTGGGGACATAGAGCCAAACCATGTCAGGGACAAATATCAAAACAATGTTAGACAGTTAGTTAAACTCTTTAATTTTAAGCACCTGTTGGAATCACAGTTAACTTTTCTTGCAAAAAAGAAGTCTATTTGAAAGAAATACACTAAAAATAGCTAAAACAGCTCTTTTTATTTCCTCGTATTTTGTATTTTTCTTTGTGATCTATGTGATAAGGATTATGGTAGTAAATAATTAGACAAAATAATAAATCACACGTCTGAGTGTGTTGCTAGATATGCTTTTTTCAAGTTTTTTTTGGGTTCAGGGAGTACATGTGCTGATTTCTTATATGGGTAAATTACATATCCCTTGGGTTTGGTGTACAAATGATTTTATTACCCAGGTAGTAAATACATCACTTGATAGGTAGTTTTCTTATCTTCACCCCATCCCACCCTCCACCCTCAAGAAGGCGCTGGTGTCTATTGCTCCCCTCTTTGCATCCATGAGTACTTACTAATGTATAGCTCACACTTATGATTAAGAACATGTGGTATTTGTTTTTCTGTCTCTGTTAATTTATTTAGGATAATGGCTTGAGCATCCATGTTGTTGCAAAAACATAACTTTGTTCTTTTGTATGTCTGCATAATATCTCATGGTATATATTTACCACATATTCTTTATCCAGTTTACCCTTAATGGGCATTTACGTTGATTCTGCATCTTTGCTGTTTTGAGTAATGCTGTGATGAACATTTGGGTAAATGTCTTTTTGGTAGAATGATTCATGTTCCTTTGGATATATGGTCAGTAATGAAATTTGCTGGGTTAAGTAGTAGTTCTGTTTCAGGCTCTTTGAGAAACTGCTTTCTACAATGAATGAACTAATTTACATCCTCAGCAGCAGCATAAAAACATTCCCTTTTCTCTGCAACCTTGCTAGCCTCTGTTATTTTCTGACTTTTTAATAACAGCCATTCCGACTGGTGTGAGATGATAACTCATTGTGGTTCTGATTTGTATTTCTCCGATGATTGGTGATGTTGAGAATGTTTTCATATATGTGTTGGCCATGTATACATTTTTTTTTTTTGAGACGGAGTTTCACTCTTGTTACCCAGGCTGGAGTGCAATGGCGTGATCTCGGCTCACCGCAACCTCCACCTCCTGGGTTCAGGCAATTCTCCTGCCTCAGCCTCCCTGCCTCAGCTGGGATTACAGGCGTGAGCCACCGCACCCAGGCAAATATTCTTATTTAAATTGTTCCCATCTTAATTTTGACCAAGATGAAAATTTAAATCTCCGCCTACTGAGTACTTCCTTACATGACAATGAAAAAGTAGAGCCAAATGTATTATTACATAACATTTTTAGGTATTTTAAAACAAAACTTTCATTTTTTTCTATAAATAATTCTTGCTGAAAATTACTGTGATTCTTGCATTTTTTCATTTGGGAAATATTCTAAAACATAATAGGCAAGAAAAATTTGCTAGAGAGACAAGAAATTCTTACCAGATAATGAGCATAGTTTGGGTTGGATACTAATAAAATATTTACATTGATGTAAAAGGAATAGATTGGCTATATTAAAAATGTGTAAGTATTACATATTGAGTGGTAGCATAAGACACACTGTAGTTACTTTCTTAAGAGGGCATTTGAAGTTCAGTAGCATTGATACAAATTGTTAAAATTTTATTGTAAATAAAGTCCCAGCACTAAAATTCAATTTAATAACATTCCAGATGGGATCACTTTCAAAGTAAGTTAATTGGAAGTGTAGCTTAATACATTCCATTTATATCAGTGCTGAACTCTTTTGACCAAATGAATAATTGAGCCATGAGTAGTGATGGCTCAGTAAATGATAAAGCAGATCAAAATAATTATTAATTTTTTCAATATGATGTATATCAAAATGTGTTGTCTAAAGTCTGTGTGTGTGTGTGTGTGTATGTGTGTGTGTACAAAGCAGTTTCAAAAACCCAAAAGTAAACAGAACAATTCTATGTCATTCACTCTTATGTCTTGATCCAATATCATGTCTAATGTTCAAAATACATTCACCTGGATACACTGTAGAACTACATTAATATTTTCAAGTATTTTACAATGTTTTCTGCAATATCGGGTGTAGGAAGTTGTGAAACCTTTAAAAATTGCACTATATTGCACTCAATTCAAGGATTCTTTTGTGTGGTAAGCAAATTTTCAGAACTCACAAAACAGATAATAAAGCAAAAAGCTAGCACATACAGCAACTTACTCTCTAATCTTAAATCAGATACCAGAAACTATTGCAAAAATGTCTTTACAAAAATTAAATATTTATGTGAACATCTATATGTTACTGAAAGTAATATCTTTAAATTCTTTGAATAATTCACATGTTCACATACAAGAATATAAATATATTGGCATGTAAACCAATAAATATATTTTACATAATTTGCAAATAACAGATGTCTTATTTACTCTTTATTCCATATCCTTGGAAGAATATGATACTTCCAGCTTTTCCCATTTTATCTGGTGAATTTAATTTTGCTGCTTTTTTCTTTTTATTATTGTGACATATCACTTGGGAGTGACTTTATTTTGTACTAAAACAGGGTTCATTTGAATTTATCATCTTCTATCCCTAAGAATTACTGTTTTTAATAGAAGGAATTCACAACACATAGATATCAACCCTCCCATTGTCCTTATTTTACTGAGAGAGGCACAGACTTGGCATTTGCATCCTCTCCCTAGCTAGTGCATAGCTTCATCATACTCCTACAAATTGTATAACATACAATTAATTGAAATGAAAAATGTGATTAGGGAAGTCATTCTGATTCTCTTAATTTCCAGTTTCCTTCATGGGCAGATTATATTTTCCTGTATCCCTTTAGAGTCTCAGTTTTATGTTCACTGAAAAAAAATGTGGATTAAAACATTTTCCAAAGGCTTTCCCAGAGAGGAAAAAATAAATGTATTATTCACTGAAAAAAGGTATACAAATAGTCTTCTTATGAGTCTTGCCTTTTAATTGGAGAGAAAAGGTTTTCTAAAAATACCACCACCCTTGAGACCTGTCCCAACCCACTAAAGCCTGCTTCATCTAATACCTCTGAATTTCATGGGCATCCCTAACTGTAAGTGGGCCTAAAAAACAGCTGACCTTTTTTTTTTTTTTTTGAGACGGAGTTTTGCTCTTGTTACCCAGGCTGGAGTGCAATGGCGTGATCTCGGCTCACTGCAACCTCTGCCTCCTGGGTTCAGGCAATTTTCCTGCCTCAGCCTCCTGAGTAGCTGGGATTACAGGCACGCGCCACCATGCCCAGCTAATTTTTTGTATTTTTAGTAGAGACGGGGTTTCACCATGTTGACCAGGATGGTCTCAATCTCTTGACCTCGTGATCCACCCGCCTCGGCCTCCCAAAGTGCTGGGATTACAGACTTGAGCCACCGTGCCCGGCCAGCTGACCTTTCTATGGAAGTGCATACTAGGTGGCAAACAGAAAGCTTGTTGAGTTAACCAAGCAACAGGATTCTTCACAAATCGATTGATTCCAGTCCATCCATGAAGTTAATGTCTAAGCAACCTCATCTGCTGAACATCTCTCCTGCCCCACTGCCTTAGTTAGGTTCTCTATTCTGTGATTCTATCTGATGTTGAAATTATCTTGTCATAACTTTTTAACAGTAAATCAAAATGACTTATTTGTCAACCTTTCATTAGATACTAAACATCATGAAGAAAACATTGTTTACTACTAAATAATTTGAGCTAAGAATAGACTGGACATAAAATAGCCACTGAATACATGTTTCCCAGAAAGAATGAGGAAATGAAAATGGAATAAATAGCTATTTAAAGTAGCAGGAATATATTAGGCACTGAGTAATTACGCCTTCTTTCGTTTTTGCTATAACACTTTTCTACATTATCTTTGAAAAATTAAGAAACATGTTGAAAAGCTTAAAATTTTTAAGCGGTATCTAAAGAAGCATATTTTGGGTTTTGTTTGTTGATAAAGTAATTTTGATTCAGAATTCAAGCTGTGTTTCTGCTTTAAAATCTTACTTAGGGGGAGAATAGAAATACTCAACTCAAAGTTGTTGTAGAGTATGAACAAGATAATCTGAAAAAAATTACTGCTCTCTAACATTATGTAAGTAATGAATACACATAAGATCTTTTTTCTATTAGCTTTACACGTAACTGTCCATTAAAGTAGACCCAGCTATTTAAATGGACAACTTAACCATTTAGTAAAATAACATTGACATTATTTATCTAGAAAATCTTACTTTTTGGTGGACAACTGAACTGCGAGTGAACTCAGAAGAATTATCAATAGTTTGTCCTTAGTGAGACAAGTTCCAGAAGAATAAACTCTGAGGATTAATCTATTCTTAGAGTTCTATACTTATTAATAACATGGAAAAAAGCATTTGGAAATCTGTTCATCAGTTTTGCAGATTATACTAAATGAGACAAGTTTGTTAATAACACTTAAACTGAGAAGTTAAATTTTAAACAAATTTGAAAAATTCTAAATGTTCCTTTCCTAAAGCTTAAATAAATAATACATTCATGATGCCATTTTTTAGAACTATGGGCCGCCACCCCACCCCCGTGCAAAAAAAAAAAAAGGTTGTGGGGAGGTGTTGGGGGGTGGTATGGAAATACTAGCCAGGAAGCAGCACAGAAGAATAGAACTGAAGTCATAGTGAGACTGGGTTCCAGGTTGCAGGGGAGGCTCAGCTCCCTGCTAGGATGTGTTCTTCCAGGCCCGTGGTCTCTCACTTACCCAAGAATGGGAGGGAGGACCCTGCTAGGCATGGTGAGCTTGTTTTAAGGAAATATTGGACCCCAAAGAGTTTTGCAGAAAGTGATTTATTTAGGCAGAGAGAGAAAAAAGAAAGAAAGAATGAAAGAAAGAAATAGAGAGAAAGCAGCTCCCACAAGGTTGTGGAAGGGGATCCAGAAATGGAGTCTGCCCAGATGTGGGAGAAGGGGACTTTTAACCTGGGAGTAATTCCCGCCCCATTCAAATTTTCTGTTCTATTAAAGGAGTTCCTTTAAACTTCTGCTGGAGTGATTGATGTTTGATTTTTTCCCTTGTGCGCAAAAGTCAAAGAAAGACTTTTAAACTCCAGATGGAGATGTGGGTGGAGGCATGATGCTGGGAAGATCTTGCCTTTGAAACTATGCCCCTTTGTGGGCCAGGGAAGAGAATACATTCCCTCAACAGTTGGGTATAATCATGAAAACTTAATTAGTAATTTATTCTTTTATTAAAAATTTTTAAATGGATGTTAAATTTAGGTTAGGTACACTTTTTCCAATATTATTTTTACCATTAAATTTCCTAATTCTATTAACACTGGCTTCACCTAATAGACCTGAAAATGTCTGTTATGTAATGTCTGTTACACACTTTCTCCTTCCTTAGCAATCAAACTATATACATGAGCAATAAACACTTTTGTTGGCTGAAATTACTTGGTCTTTTAAAAAATTACTAAACCTACTAAAATCATTTTTTCTTACCATTCTGTTGAATGTCTTTTTGCTATTATCATCCATGCACTAAGAAAATTTTCTCACCATTTATTGTATTCATTTATCTCTGAGATAAATATTAAGCTTATTTTGCTGTATTATGACACAGTTTTTATATAGATTGTATGGAATAAAGGCAAATATCTAGCAACAAGAGTCTTATGTTTTCTGAAAAATCGAAAGTCCAAGATATAGGTTCCTCATGTTATTATTCAACTCCCTGAAAAACATTTTGGGAAGTTAGGAGGTGTTTTGTTGTTGCAATGACCTAGGAATACTACAGGCACTTAGAGCAAGGGTACCAGAGGTATTGTTGGGACAGAATAATGCTTCATATGATTGAATTGTAAATAACTAAGTTTGAATACCCTTCTGGACATTTGTGTCTGTGGAAAAGCTCTCCAAATTATGACCCTAGATCTTTTTTTAACATATAAATACAAATAATTGTCTATGATTTTGGTATACACTAAATTTCCAAAGAATATAATATTTACACAAATTTAGGGAGATTATTTTTGGTTTTACTTAGAGTTTCCAAGAGCTGTTCGCCATTCATAAGACTGTGTTATCAACAGCAAGATTACTTATGGAACAATATATCTGTCATACACACTACATATCTGAACTAATCCGAATTTGTGGATACCACAGTCATGGTGATCTTATCTTTAGATGTGAGCAACTGATTACTTCAGGATGTCTTCTAGTTAATCCATTCTCTTCTGAAAATCTATTTGGTGCAATACATATTACTTTCTTATAACATACATTTTTATCATATTAATAATGATTAAATATATTAATTTTTAAAAAGTCATTTGTGCAAGTAATTCATATCATCTTGAGTTTCACAAGGATTATGAAGGATTTTGCTTAGGATAAACCAACAAATGACCATTAAGTACTGCAATGCTATTTTGAGTAGGCTTATTCCTGGGGTTACCCTGAGATAACAATCTACCCTATATTCATTAAGTGGGTTCTCATGTAGGAAACTCTTTGTCAGAAGGTGGGCCTTAGAGAGGAGTACAAAACCTCTGAGGCTCCGAGAAAAGGAATATCTTTGATATCAGTTCTATTTTGGGGGATAAAAATGTGTTCTGCTATGCAGAAGCAGAGCAGAAGCAGGAAAATTGCCTGATTTTGTGTCACAAACTGAAAGTCAAATTAAATAATTGCTTGGCTTTGGCTATACCTATTTATCTCTTCACAGTCCACCAACATTTGTAAAGTGTACACTAATGTCAACTAGAATACATTAAGAAAAAAATCTTATTTGCAGGATTGGGGCAGATTATTTAGAAGAAAAAAGTACTCTCTTAAATCCAGTTTAAATAGTGGCAGAAAAGGTGAACCATAAGATTCCTTTCTTCTTCCACTTGTTGATGTTTATTCCATCCTTTTAAAGCTTTAAGAAACATAGTTTGAATGTCTTAAGTCAGCTGGCACGTATCTTCCGCTTTCTAAATTAATAAAGCCAGTATTAAGAGCCAGTTGCCCTTCCTTTTGAATTTCTCCAGCCCTGGCAATTTTGACCCCACTCTTCTCTTCTGCATAATCTCTTCTCAGTCTTTGTCAGTAGATTCTTTTTCTTGATGTCCTTTTCAATTTTTTACTCTCAGTCTTATTGTCACCCCATGATATATCATCATTAAAGAAACCTTGCTCACATCAATCTATCTGTAGCGTAAAACTAATGGCTTCTAAATGTAAATACTTAGTTCTTGAGCTCTAAGTCTTTTCTTCACCAATTTTTTATTAGACATTTTCTATCTAGATTTATCACAGTTACTTCAAAGTAAACATCATTATTCACTCATTATCTACCTTTTTTTCCCCCAAAATCATGCCTTGTCTTTTACAGTATATCCAGATTAATGAATATCACTGTATTCATCCCAATTCACCTAGCTTTTGATCTCTTAATTATCTTCTCTCTATTGTAAAATGAATCACAAAATTCTGTGAATTTACATTCTAAATATCCACGTTATTTCCACCTTCTCCCCATCCCCATTGTCACAATCACTCCTCTGCGTGGACTATAGCAATACATTAATACGTAGTTTCCTATTTTCTCACTGTATATCCTTCTCTTTATCTGATTTCTAAAATAGAATGTGGAAGATGATCCCACATAAAACAAAAACATGAAAATGTCTGTGGCAGTTTTAACCTGGTCCCAATTATTTGCCACCCTGTCATTTTCTTCTGACTTTCTTTTGGATGTTTGTTCTCGAATGTAGCCATCATGTCTCTGGAGCGGCTCACATAGAAAGGAACAGTGCAGCAGCACTCACGTGCAAGGCAAGGAGTGAAACTTCATGGGATCTGATCCACCGGCCCTAATCAGCTGCCCTAACTGACATCACCATTTCCACCAAGACAAAGCAGAGTGGACAGGGCAGAAACAAACTATTTCTGCCAAGCCCTGATGAAAGCGTACAAACAAAATAAATGACTGTTACTGTGTTAAAGCATGATACTTTGAATTTTCTACACTGCACTAGATAACTGACACAACCTCTATTACGATGATATCATGTGAAAAAATATATTAACTTACATGTAATATATACACTGATCTTATATCTTCACCAGTCTCTGGGGTAGAAAATCGATGGTAAAGTACAATATTTGAAAAG
Organism: Saguinus oedipus; assembly: GCA_031835075.1. NCBI lineage: Eukaryota > Metazoa > Chordata > Mammalia > Primates > Cebidae > Saguinus > Saguinus oedipus. The sequence continues at coordinate 20,363,759 of CM063190.1, forward strand.
AGCTAAAGGAAGCACCCAAGTCCCCAGGTAATGAAGCAGTGAAAGTAGCATTCTTGTGCTCATGCCCAGTGCTCTGCCACATGCTGCAGTTAATGTGGTCTTGCTTAGAGTCATGTAGATTTAAAACAGCCAATACTGCCTCAGCTACTGTTTACAAAACACATGAATAACTTGAATTGTTATATTTTCTCTAAATAAACATTGCATTAGAGATGATTTTGATGAGATTACCAAAACTAACCAAAAGGGTAAGCTAACACATTACTTTGTACACAAAAGCCATCAGTAACATAATAAAGCCATTCATAATCTAATCATATATGGCAGGAATTTGGCTGGAAATTTTATAAAAATTGAATTACCAAGAGCATTATTTAAAATAAAATTTGTATCAGATTTTTCATAATGATCCCTGTCTTTCGTATGTATTGTAACTTCAGATATTATTAATGTTAGAACAGAAAATACATTTTAAAGAAAATTTTAAAAGCCAGCTACTTGGGAGGCTGAGGCAGGAGAATTACTTGAAAACAGGAGCCAGAGCTTGCAGTGAGCCAAGATACTGCATTCTAGCCTGGACAACAAGAGTAAAGCTCTGTCAAAAAAATAAATAAATAAAAATAAAAAAGGCCAAGAACACAAAGCTAATTCCCAACAATTGTTTTAGGTATTATTTATAGTTATGTGATATTAAATACAGTAATTTAAAAACCCACTGGACTTAGTAGTAAACAGCTATAAGCCTCACTTGATTTATCTTATTTAACAATAAAACGATATAATCCACATGCTTTTTGGTAAGCAGTTACTTTTCTACTACAGTAACAGTGGTTAAACTAATGTACAAAGGAAATAAAGAAACAAATGAAAATATATCCCTCTGCCCACAAAGACTATTGAGAGACATAAGCTAGAATTCCGGTGGAGAGAATCTTTCTGTTGTGTTTTTTGAAGGTGGTTTAGAGTCTATCCTTTCTTGTCTTCCTTTTCCTTCCTTCTTTCTCTCCTCCTTTCCTCCCCTTTTCTTGTGATTTTAAATGTTAATTTCTATTAGGGACCACAATAGGATTGTTTCATAAAGTAAGATGTATATCTGCTATCACATTCCTTCAGAAACCCTGCTTTTCTACCTTGGGTACATATATATTTATACAACAAAAATATAAAATATGGTTTTAAGCATACATTCATGCATAGCTTTACTAAAAATACAAATAATAGAAAGGTCCATGTCATATTGGGGATAAAATGTTTACTCAGGTAAAAAAGTATCCAAGAAAGCAGCAAAAATCCAAATGCCAAAAAAATTATTGAACCTAGTTTCTTCGGAATTACGCTGCAGCTGAAACTGTGCATGTGCCTGGCAGAGAAGAAAAACTTTCATGACACTCAAATCAGTGTCAGATGAAGCATGCCAGATGCCAAACGCCAGATGAAATATAATTATTAGTTGCAAATCAACTTAGTGGGAGGCATTCTAGGTTTTTTTGTTTGTTTGTTTGTTTTTTTAAGAAATAGAACATAATAGAAAATATCAGCGCTCATAAAAGTTAATATTGGTAAAAATCATTTAGTGAAACTTGTTTAAGAATGTGTGTGTGTGTGTGTGTGTGCAACTGTGTGTGTTCACATGTTGTCTATGTGCATACTAGGACATTATATAAAATATATAAAGTGTGAATTATAGTTAAATAATAAAAGCTAGAATCTTATGTAGTGAATAAGTTATGATTTAGGAAACACTTTCATCTCTCGATATGACAGAAAATGTTTTGAGAAATCTAAGAGCAGGTGGCTACTGTTCAAAGGGACTGAAGGTTTCAGAGGTTGAAATTGACTTGATTAAACATGGATAAAAGTGTCTCCATTAATTTAAGTCAGATCTAACTATTTTGAAAATGGTTCTGGAAAATAATAGGAAACATTATTAGATTTGGGTCCCAGAAAGTGACTGATGCACTTAACAGAAAACAAAGAATCAGAGAGAAGAACTGAATGGTTCTCGAAAAGAGAAAAAATTCAAAACATTATTAAGAAGCACTCTCTCAAGTGCTGTAGGAAATCACTCCCTGAAGATTAGATTAGCAATTTCAAAATGGTTATGGAAGATTTTGTTAGACGTAAAAGAGAAGGAGAGGAAGAATGGAAGAAAATATTCATAGCATTATCAAGTTCCAAATGATACCTAGAGATGCAGGTGTGATCTGGACTTGATATATTAGTCAAAAATTAATGAATTTTACAGCTTCCGACTGCTTCTGGAGTCAGGATGATTTGCACTTACAACAGGCTGTCCCTATGGAAAAGCACATGGCTTTACTATTTTTAAAACCCTACTCATTCACCTTTTAGATGGTTCCTAGGCTTTATCCAGTCTTAACTACTTCTCTTAGGGTTTCCTAGACTGCAAACCTTATACTGACCTCACGCTTTTTTAACCTTGCATCTTGGGCATTGTGAAGCCATCATCACAGCATTAGTAAGAATTCTGCACAGAAATAGAGTTAAAATGAAATATTAATGAGGTTACACTTTGACTCACTTCCTTATAATGTGAAATCATGTAACACTAGTGTATTTGCCTGTTCATGCATTGCTATAAAGGAATACCTGAAATTGGGTAATATATAAGAAAAGAGGTTTAATTGGCTCACAGATTTGCAGGCTGTACAGCATCTGCTCAGCTTCTGCTGAGAACCTCGAGAAGCTTTCTTTTCTTCTTCTTTTTTTTTTTTTTTTACTTTTAAAGATGGGGTTTCACCATGATGGCCAGGCTGGTCTTGAACTCCTGACCTCAAGTGATCCACCCACCTCGGCCTCCCAAAGTGCTAGGATTACAGGCATGAGCCACTGAAGAAGAAGTGGGAGCAGGCATCTCACATGGTGGGAGCAGAAGCAAGGGGCTGGAGACTTAAATGACCTGATCTCAGGGCAAGAGCTCACTTATCACCAAGGGATGACCCAAGCCATTCATGAGAGATTCACCACCCAAACACCTCCCAGGAGGGGATTACATTGTAACATGATATTTGGGTGGGAACAAATATCCGAACTGAATCAACTGATACTATTCGGCTTCCCCATTATTCCTGTAAAAAGAATCTCTGACATTAGAATCATAGGACTTTAAGAATTGCTTAAGCAATCCTGAATTCCAGCAGAACAGCTAATGCCAGCTAGTTTAAAGACTTCTACACAAAAACAAAATCAGGAAGAGAATACAATTTCTTCACCTCCTTGTCCTGTGACTTTACCCTGGACTCTGATCATTCAGCAATCTCAGTACTTTGGCTCCTTCTAAAACTGAAAAACCCTAGCTCCAAACTCCTTGGAGAGAGAGTTGAGGTTTCCTTCCAGCTCCTCATTTGGCAGTCCTACAATTATACTTCTCTGCTACAACCCAGTGTCTCTGTATTTACTTGACATGTCCATTGGGAAATGGACATATTACAGTTATAATTGCTCGCACATTTTACATTGGGTACCATTATCTCTGTAGCTGTCCTTTTTCAAAATTTTGAGGTATGTAGCTGGTCTCATTTTTTCCCCTACTTATGGGTTCTAATATTCATTTGCATTTCTAATTGATTACTCTAAATTTAGCCAGTGGAATAATTTGCAATGAGATATTATAAATGCCAACAACACACATCATTTAAATAGACCCTATCCTGAGTAGTCTAATTATATACACGAATTCACACAGCATTTAAACCAGGCCTTGAATCTACCCATTAGGCTCCACTTGTATTCCGTATATTTTACATCATCATATTTCACTCACATTTGGTGTTGTAATTTTATGGACATTCTTCTAAAGCACCCAGCCTCTCCTCCAAGGATAGCTCAACAACGAAGGCCTATAGAACTCACTGTAACATGAGTTACAGTGGCCTATAGAAACTGTAACATGAGTTAGTGTAATTTAATATATTCTTTCATGAGAAAGAAACCTTCAGAAAGACATTATTTCAGAAAGTTGCAGAAGATGCACCAAAATATGTAATTTATAGAAGACTATGCAAATATACAGAAAAGGATACTAGTTGGACTTATGAAAGTCACTGTTTTAGTCTCATCTTTCCACTTTCCTCTGTTCATTATTTTCTATGTATTCATCTGTTTATTTCTTCATCCCTCTTATTCAAGTGGTCTAGACACTTACAATTCAAGCTCAGAACCCTCACTGAAACACTCCACAACTTAGGATCACTTGAATAAGCTCCTGTTATTGATCAGCTTTACTCCTGCCCTCTCCATCACTTGTTATTCATTAATAGAGTGGCAATGGTATGTCAATAAAACTCCGATTAAAATATTAACAATGGATTGAATTAATGAGGTACTAATTTAATGGGGATCTGTAATACTTAAAATGCCACATAAGCTGATGAGAATTTTCCTGTGGGACTTTTACATATTTAATGGTTTGTAGAAGGACAGTGAGGGACTGCATAGCAAAACTGGGAAACTTTGCCATTTTTAAACACAATAGGTAATCTAGTAGGAAGCCGGGTAAATAATATGAACAGTGATGGTGGTGAAAGACACAGTATGAGGACATATCTGACAGTGCATCAATAATATTCTTGCTCATGATCTTATGCTAGGTGCCACATCCCTCCACTACAGGAAAGCTGAAGGAACCCTGCTGAGGGTCATTTTCAAAATCTGCTATACCACTCAATCATTTTGTAGACAGTGCAGTCTATTTTCAGACATCTAGTGGTAATCTGAGAAAGGCGGACACTAGAACTGCCATCCTACTGGGAGGTATTTGGTAAAAAATCTTTGTTTTGACTAAGCCAGCAGTTGCAAAGCTAAATGATATAAGGTTAAACAATGCCTTCTTATTGGAGGAGATCCTGATTGAGCTTATTATAAACCTGGATACTCAGATAAGTAGTTTATCTGAATTTCAGCACTTTTCCTTTGCCACATACTACGCTGTTGGGAGATGGTTCTCCACTGGTTTCTTGAATTTCTGTATGTCTTCTAGGTAGAAACCCTGACAAACTTTGTCCCAGAATATTAACGTATTTTCAAGGATTTTTGTGAAGGACAGGTTTGCTTACCGCCTAGTACAATACAGATGATGTGTTCACCTGGAGCAAAACTAAGAGGTCAGCTTGCAGTCCATTTTAAAAGACAGGGATTTCCTAAGCATGGCTATGTTCATCTGTGACACAGACCCACTGAGCGTATGGCATTCACTCTGACCACTCTGTGTTGCTCCCAAAAGGCTTGGAGCATCAGGGGAGCTGGTCAGCATGTGAAGTTTATGCTGCTTGTCATGCTGTGTAAGTAATAAACAAACACCTTTGTCTCTGACCCAAGTGTCTCATGCCTTCTGCTAGTATCCAGGAAGCTTTTTATTCAATATCTCAGATCCATAAAGGATATGGTTTGGAATGAACTGACGTATAGGAGCTTAAGACAGAGATTCTGATGGGTATGATATAAATTGCAAAATATATCCGTGTCACATTCACTTTATTTCCTCATACTGGCTCATTTAGGGACTAAGTAGTGTCAATATAGAGGCTCTAGAAAAGTATGACACAGACTTCACTGTTGACCACTTTATGGTTACTCTTCAAATGATATCAAAGGAGAACAAACCAAATCAATTCTTCATAGGCATATAGGGCTTATTACTGCCCTGAGGTTTTGGGAGCTAGGGTAAAGGACGAAATGATGACTCAAAATGATGTATTGTGGGAATCTGACCCAAACTCATATGGACTTTGAACTGGAAATACAATAGATTCTTTTTATTTTGAAGTTAGATTTTGAGTTGAAAGTCCAATTCGGTCATATGTAAATAGGATCTAGAATTTAGTAGGGTCCTGAAAAAAATCTGTCTACCAGATATCTTGGTTAGGTGAGTTTCATAATTATATGCAAGTGCATATTATGTAATTATTTTTCAAGGAAACTATATCAAAATCCTCAAAGCAATATTTGGCATTTGTTATACAAGTGGCACAGTGAAAGTATGAAATGTACATGAATGTATGTGGCAGCTTCAAAAGAACACTGCCACAAACTATGCTCTGGGAAAGACATCATTATCCACCTGCTATCAACACCATATTGAATACATAAAGTTTTACTTTAGTACACTTTATAGACAGTGATCATTATAAAATAATACTGCACTGGTATTTAATAGACAATGATAGTTTACTATTATTAAGTATAATAAAATATTTTAACTTTATTTGTTCTCCAATGCTTACTCATTTTCTGTGGATTCACGTTTCTAAATTCAATTAATTTCAACTGAAATTCAATTTTCATTCAGTAAATGAATTTCTGTTAACATTTCTTGCAGAAAAGATTTGCTGATAGTGAATCCCATTAACTTTGGTTAGAATTATCACAATGGCGGGGCCCAAAGTGGCTCCGGCCGGATGTCGTGGCGCTTGCGAAGGCAAGGCCAAGAGTTCAAGGCCAACCAACCTCAGCAACCTTACAAGCTCTCAATGATTGGAAAAAAAAAAAAAAAAAAAAAAGAATTATCACAATGGTTTAATTGAAAAAGATTTTATTTCTTTCACTTTTGAAAGATAGGTGTGTTGCAGGCTAATATCCAGAATCTACAAAGAACTAAAGCAGATTTACGAGAAAAAAAAACAACCCCATCAAAAAGTGGGTGATGGATATGAACAGACACTTCACAAAAGAAGACATTTATGTAGCCAACAAATGTGAAAAAATGCTGATCATCACTGGTCATTAGACAAATGCAAACCAAAACCACGTTGAGATACCATCTCATGCTGGTTAGAATGGCAATCATTAAAAAGTCAGGAAACAACAGATGCTGGAGAGAATGTGGAAAAATGGAAACACTTTTACACTGTTGGTGGGAGTGTGAATTAGTGCAATCATTGTGGAAGACAGTGATTCCTCAAGGACCTAGAAATAGAAATACCATTTGACCCAGCAATCCCATTACTGGGTATATACCCAAAGGATTATAAATCGTTATATTATAAAGACATATGCACACCTATGTTCATTGTGGCACTGTTTACAATAGCAAAGACTTGGAACCAACCCAAATGCCCATCAATGATAGACTGGATAAAGAAAATGTGGCACCTATATACCATGGAATACTATGCAGCCATAAAAAAGGATGCGTTCATGTCCTTTGCAGGGACATAGATGAATCTGGAAACCATCATTCTCAGCAAACTGACACAAGAACAGAAAACCAAAGAACATATGGTATATGTTCTTACTCATAGGTTGATGTTCAGCATGTGAGAACACATGGACACAAGGAGGGAAACATCACACACTGGGGTCTGTTTTGGGGCAGGGGGCTATGGGAGGGACAGCAGGGGTAGGGAGGTTGGGGAGGGATAACATTGGGAGAAATGCCTGATGTAGATGACGGGGAGGGGATGGAGGCAGCAAACCACATGGCATGTGTGTAGCTATGCAACAATCCTGCAAGCTCCACACATGTACCCCAGAACTTAAAGTATAAAAGTAAAAATAAAATAAAACAAAAAGGTAGTTTTGTTGCATACAGAATTCTATGTTGGCATTTTTACTTTTCCAACACTTCAGATTTTCACTCCATTTTTGTATTGCTTGTATCATTTTTGATGAGAGGTCTGCTGTTTTTTATTCTTGTACCTCTATAGATAAAGCATATTTGTTTTGCAAGAATATTATCTTAAGTTTTCTGGAGTTTCAATATAAAAATGCTTGTATTTTTGTTTCTATTTTTGTTTGTATTCATTATGCTTATTGTTACCTGAGTTCCTGGATCTACAGTATGATGTCAATAATTTTGGAAAGTTTCTTGCTATTACCATAATACATGAAATATTATTGTTTTGTTCTCATGTTTCTCACAGTTCTCTGAAGTTCTATTCTGTGTTTTGGTTTTGTTTTTCCTTTAATGTTTGTCTTAGAAAATTACTTATGGAAAATCCTATTGTTTTGTATTCATGTTCACTGATTTCCTGGGCATGCCAAGTCTACTGATGAGCCTACTGAATTTATTCTTTATTTTTGTTAAAGTACTCTGATTCTGATTTCTAGAATCCTTGTAATTCTTTCTAGAATTTTCATCCCTCTGTTTACATTTTCCATCTGTTCTTGCATGTTGTCTACTTTCTCTGTTGGTTCTTAATACATTACTTATGGTTATTTTAATTCTCATTGTGATAATTACAACATCTTTCTCATATATGGGTCTGATTCTGATGATTGCTTAGTTTCTTCTGAAGATCCTTCTTTTTCATTTTAGCATACCTTATCTTTGGTAGAAGACTGTACATGCTGTGTTGAGTAATGGAATCTGAGGAAAATAGCCCTTTAATATGAGAATATATGTTAAACTGGCTAGAAGTTGGGTTTTGTTTAATGTTTGCTCAGCTATAGGCACCACGGGCTTCACATTCCTCTTGAAACCTTGGGTTTTTTTTGTCCTATGTTTACTTTATGCTTTACTAAGATCTTAGAGAAAGTCTGCATCTTATAGCTCCTTCAGTTATAATTCATTGTTTCAATACTGGAGACCAGTTGGTATGGGGATAAGGTTTGGAAGATTAAAAACGAGCAGTCTGTAATCTTACAATTAAATCAATATTTTATTCAACACATGTCTCTGGGCTGACACCGTCACAAGTGTTTCTCCACTAGTATAACCCACTCCCTGCCTGGCTCCACTTTCTACTCTTTTCTCTCCTTTTCCTGCCTGAAGCATTACTAGTCTATTGCCTTGAAACTTTTGTGACTATTGATTACATATTATGTTATATATATAATATTAGATTATAGATTATATATATGTGATTGTATTGAGAGAAAGAGAGAGAGAGAGATTAGGAAGGCTATAGGGAGCTAAAATGGGAAACATGTTCTTTCCTGAGGTGAGTTAAAGATCTACAGATAAAGACCTAATCCAGAAAGGTTAAAAAAAAAAAAAAGGTCTTTTATCTTGAAGAGTAGCTCTTGGTGATAATGGAAAGGTCTTGGAATATTTCACAAGACTCTATTACCCTCCCCATGGGAGACATGAGAGGACCTTTTTTCTAGACTATCACTGTAAGAACTTGACTGGGTTCTCCAAGGTAAAGTGTACAAAAGTGTGACCCACTCCCAAACCTACCCCAAGATTATATGGTCTTTAGGAATTTCTCACTCGCACTAATCCACATCTGTCTTCCAATAGTTTATCAAAATCAGCATTTATGTGTTTTTACCACATCTACCAGTTTATGATGCCAGCAGCTTCTGCTCCAGGTAAGCAGATCTTAGCTGGGACTCTTTGCATACACTTTTCTCCTCAGTTTGAGAAAAAGTTTTGAGATGACAGTTCACTGTGTGACCTTAGATTCTTAAAAAATTGATGCTATTCAGTACGTTCAGCTTTTTCTTGTTTTAAGGTGGGTAGTGATAGTTTCCAAGCTCTTTGCATGTGGAGGTGAAAACCAAAATCCAAAGTAATATTTTAATTTAAATGTTTTATATTTTTCTGTATTATTAACATATAAATTAATTAATACATATTCTTTAGGTAATCAGGAATGAAGAGAAAAAATAAGGTTCCCTCCATTCATGAAAAATTAAATTTGCAATTTTCTTTCTGAAGAGAGCTTGTCAAAACTTCCTGCCAACCCTCCTTCAACGTTTTAGAATAACTCGTGTTTCCTTTAACTGCTCTGAGTCAACCATCCTATTTTCATCTTTTTCTACTCATAGAAACCATAATAAAGAACAAAATTTGGCAAGTTTTACCATTAAAGGCAATGTGAATAATCCTCTGCAACTTTAGATGTGGGGATGGATAAGTCTGAGAACTTCTCTATAGGCACTTGAGGCTGAAATGTATTAAAATACTGGGCCCTTCCTTGCTACCATGTTCCAAAAAAGAGGTTGAAAAGATATAATGGATTTTGAAGAGAACTGGCAGAGATGATTAAATAGTTGAGAAGCATAGCCTGTGGGGAAAGATATAAAGACTTCAATTCTTTCATTTGAAAGTGATTATTTATAACCTGGACCTGAAGTTATAAAGCCATGATAAGAGGACACTAAACGAAAGGGTGGTACTTTGATTCCTGTTTCTAGAAAAATAGAGACTGTGACATTTTAAATAATTTATACACTAATTGCATAGTTGGTCTAGAGTGGGAAATGAGACCCACTCTATTTACACCTTGAAGAATTATGGTTGCATGAAATTATCTTAAGTTTCTTTCATCACATTATTTCTGAATTTTTCAAGGCAATTTCATGACCCTAATTTGGCTTTCTAAACAAGTTTCTTCCACTGAAAAAGAAATACATTGATGGGAAACAAAAGGAAGATTCGCCAGGTAATTATAATTCCCATGGAAAATGAGTCTGCTGACCTTCTCTTTAACAACTGGGTGTTCTGTGAATTTGGTTGGCCTATAACAGGCTGTTAGGGCCAAATAAACAATTCAACAATAAAAGGGACCTGAAATTGAGATCCTTAAGAACAAAATTATAGGCTACAACAGGAAATCTGACTAGGTAGGTAATCTAGGGTTTGAAAATATAAGCTATGTTATTAATTATCACTTCACATCACTTACTGGATACTGATGAGGAGACATACTGACCTTGGCATATCAGCAGTGCCCAAAATGCAACACAACTAACTTTACAAAATGCAATTAGCTAAATGGATTATTAATACAATCATTGCTGTGGGCACTAATTAAGATGAAAATTAATTTCATGACCTGGTATAAGAAAACATCTAATCACATAAGTTATCATTGTTATAGAAAGCTGTTTGCCTTAGGAAGCCACATTTTTAAAACAATGGGAACAAACCACCTCATAAAAATGGTTTTCATAACCATCTAGTTATTGCCTGTGAATACAAAGTAAATGCTTTACAGAATTTTATATGACAAATATGTGGTCAGCAATTATACAAGGAAACTATTCAGAATATTTTTCAAACTATTTTGAAAACTGGCAAGTTAGCGAAAGTATGTAATACCTTTAGACGATAAACTTTTTTACCACAATTTGAAGACATTTTATGTCCTTAATATTTTTTCTTGTGCATTTCCTATTATCCTCTCAAGCAAGTTTTCCATGAGGCTAAAACCAATTCTGCTTCTATGCTTTTCTTTCCTTTTGTTTTTAAGTGTCTACAATAACCTAAATTCTGCCAGCACCGATGGTCACATTTCAGCTTCCCAGTTACTAAATTCTCAGCAGTCCTGAAAATTCTTTCTCCCCCAGTCCCTCTTCCTTGGACACTTCCCTCCCAGGGTTTTGTGAAAGCATGTTCACAGATGAGGACATTTATAACTGCTTATTTTGTTTCGAGGGACACACTTGAGATAGATACTTCCCAGAAATGGAAAATTATATTTTTGACATCTCCATACTAAACAACTGCTGATAGTGTACTGGGAGAGAAGAAAGGTTGGTATTAAAGCATAAAGCACCTAGAGGTGAGCTGACAGTGCTTTTAGGAAGTGAGAGAGAGATGTAGGTAAACTTGTGTTTGGTTAGTTGCACTTCCTTTCTCCTCCATCTTAATTATGTTTTCTGAAAGATTCTAGTGCTTAGGAGATTCTAAGAATATCCTCACAAATTCTGAAGGATATCCAGTAGTTTATAAAAATCACAGGAGAATTACAAAAGTGAATAACTATTTTTAGTAAGTTATGTCATGGAATGTGATTTTTATTTTGGCATCAAACAATATGATATGGAAAATAAATGAGATTTATTGAAATCTGTTGTGTTATCTCATACCTTGATATATACTTATTTTTATCAAAGAGCTTATGAAAAAATGCATTTTTTTGCTTATCCATTGATCAAATAATTTTAACACATTGGCTTTTCTTCAATATACTGACTGGTTAGAATTAAGAGAGATAAATATTGCAGGAGCTAATAAAATATTCCTTTTTTTTCTCTTGTTAAAGGATGTTTACAGTGTTTTCCCAAAGACAAACAAAGCTGGAAATATAAAATGCAACTTGTTAGCCTAATTATTTTCTCATAGAAATTTCTAACTCTTGTGAAAAGAAAGGGCATAAAATAGACTTACTAGTATTTTTCCTACATCCTGATGAAAATGTTGGAAAAGAAATATTATTTGAAACTAGTTTGTTGAAAACGGTTTACAATTAAAGCCTTCATTCAATAAAGTGGATCACATGACAAGTAAGTGGGTCAGGTGTTTTCAATTTAAGCTATTTATGTTAAAAATGGTGTTTTTGTAGCTGTCAAAAATGACATTTGTTGGTATCAAATCCTGATTGCTGATTTTCTGCAAAATAAATGAAAATAGAAAATTTTTTTGGCTGATCAAGTCTAGGCCTGATTGTGAAAAGGCATCAAGAATTGGACAGACCCAACAGCAACCAGCGGCAGGACTCTAATCAAGAAAAATTATAATCAACTTTCTGGAAAGAAAAAAAAAAGTTCTACATGCCACAGAATACTAAATCTATTTGGTTTTTTTTTCTTTCTTTCTTCATTGAAGTCAGTGGACTGACTCCACAAATTCAATTCTTAATCACTCCTACACAAGCTAAATTTTCTTTTCTAGTATACAAAAAAGAAAAGAAAAAAATATTCTCCTGAGTTCACTTCCATTTTAATTACTCCCTTTGAAGAAGCTGATATTATTTGACTGACACCAAATTACCCGTTGGTTTCTTATTGTCACTCTCCTCTTTTTACACCTTTTCTCCCACCAGCTCTTTATTCGTTCATATTTCTCACAGTTCTAAATTTAGTTTTCTCTCTTAACATGCTCTACTAGAGGAAATTATCTATGATGACTTCATCTATTGCCAAAATTCTAGTAGCTTCCAAACCTACGCTTTCAGACCTAATTCTCCTCTGAGTTTCAGACCCAAATTCCACTGCACGTTGAATTGAGCAGAGATGACTCAAACACACATGACCAAGGGTGAGCTCACCATCTCTATCTAAGCCTCCAAACTGTGTTCAGCCCAAGCTTTCCATAGACATGATTTTTCCAGAAAGAAATTGTTATTTTCAACTTCTCCATGAACAGCGCTATCTTATCTGGCACTAATTTGTCATTTGTGATTCAAATTTTTCTCCTACATCCCACTTCTGGCCTTGATTTCTGGCCTTTGTTTTCTCCCACCCAAATGATTCAAATGTTCCCTTAACTGCTCTTTGTTCTTCTACTTTCTCTCCACCTCAGAGTGTCTACAACACTCTTTCATTTTTTATTCTTCATTTTAAGAAAAATATTTTTCCACTAAGTCTACGTTGCTTTCAGTCTAAATCTATACACAGGTTATTCAGGGTTCTCCATGAATAAGCCTGTGCATGTAGGATTCAGATTTCATTGTTCCCCCAAACCTGTGTTATGTTTAATACATATGGCATATTGAGTTCTTTGCATTTCAACAGTAATTTAGGCACCTTCTCCACTTTACGACTTTGGACATGAAACTATTTATTTCAAGAAAATATCTGTCTCACATCTTTTTAATTCATATCCATAATCACTCTGAGACAATGTAGATTAGCTTGCTACTACTCTAACATTTTTTATTTTTTAAACTTTCAATTTCTACTCGAAAATTCTTGCTATTTAGTTATCTCTGTTATTTTTTGTAAGCCCTAAAGTTAAAAGGGTTTAATAGAAATCTTAAGACCTGATCTCTCCACATGAACATCAGAGTTAAATGGATCTAAATTATCATCTAGATTATTGCTTCTGAAGTTTAAGGAACATAGAAATTTGTTAAATCATCATTTTTGATAGAGTAGGTTTGGGATGGGGCTAAGATTTTCATTTTTAACAAGTTCCCAGGTGGTAACAACATTGCTGATTTAAGGACTGCACTTAAAATAGTAAGAGTCTAAAATAGGTTTTCTTAAACTTTAGTATTTATAAAATTAATCATACATACTTGTTAAATGTGAAGACTTTAGACCGTTAAGACACAGAGATTCCAATCCATTACATCTGGAGTATTCATATTTTAATGAACTCCTATTTGTGAATTGAAACTAGAGAAAGAGTTGCTTAAGAGAAAAATGGATGAATATGCATTCTTATTGAATTTAAGTTTAGCTTTATCATAACATGGTTCTGTTTACAGAATTAATAACATGAGGATGGGTACTTTTCACTATCACAACACTAGAAACTTGCATAGTAAAATAATACCCTTTCCTTAAACCTCTTTATACAGAGTAAGTTTAAAATGTCTGCATGCATTCCAATGGAAGAATATAACTCATTACACAGACCATTTTTTAAATGTTATACTTTTAGAGTATTTTCAATATCACACTACTTTTAAACAGTTACAATAAGCATTTTCTAAAAGTACACTGAGTTAGAATTGCTCTATTATTTCAAAAGAACAAAAGTTCAGGCTGGTTAAAGTAAAAATGCTTACTTTTAAAGGTATATGTGAATTCAACAGAAAATCTCTCTTATGAAACCACACGAAAAAAAATCCTCTACATAACACATTACAAAAAATTACATATGTATGTATATTATATGCACATATATTTATGAATATGTATATTACATATATGTATGTATATAATGTTGGCATTTGGCTGCACATAAGGGATAAGCAGGAAGTCACAGACAAGAATGTATTCAGAAAGACCAAGTAGAAACTTCTTACATTAGTTCAGATAAAAGATGATATTGGCTAGGGCAGGGTAATGGCCATAGTTGATAGAGAGAAGGAAACAAAATTATGAAATTCTGTAGGTGGAATCAACAAAAGTTAAATTTTTGTTGGTTGTAGAATGTAAAGGAGTTAATTTCTTAAATTTCACATGCTAATAAAATATGCAAGCAGAAGGATACAGGGGCTTAGAAATTTTGAGAGAAGACTGAGAGATGGTTTTCAAAGTCAGCAATATTCAAATGCAAACTGGGAACCACTATACAATGGATTATACAATCATCTGGGGAGATATAGACAGCAACACACAAAGAGCATCTGACACGCAGCTACAGTACTGCCAGCATTTGTTTTATTTATTTATGTTTTTTTGAGATAGGGTCTTGCTCTGTCCCTAAGGCTGGAGGGCAGTGATGCAATTAGAGCTCTCTTCAGCATCCCAATTAGCTAAGACTACAGGCATGTGCCACCACACCTAACTAATATGAAGTTTTTTTAAAAGAGGGGGACTTGTTATGTTTCCCGGCTGGTTTCAAAGTCCTGGCCTCAAATGATCTTCCCACCTTGGCCTCCAAAAGTGATAGGATTACACGCATGAGCCTCCACAGCTGGCCCACTTGTCAGCATTTGAAGGGAGAATCCAGGAGAGCAAGGAAGACTGGGAATGTATTTTCACAGAAAGCTTTTAAAATTCAGTTGAATGTTATGTTTTGGTTGGCAAGAGAGGAGAGTATGTGAATGAGAATCCCTCACCATTCCTTCTCCTTCAAGCATTGGCCTAAATGTGAATTTAATTCCTTTTCAGATGGTAAGTTTTTCTTCCTTTTTTTCCCCCTCTGTAAAAACTTTCATTGTTTGGCCAAAAGATTACTTCTTAACTGACTTAGGCATATTATTCTTCTAGCTAATTTTAGGAAGGGCTTTTAGTCTAGCCTGTCTTCCAAGCTTCTGTCCTTTTTAGTATATATCCCTGCTGCATTCCAGTCTTGTTACAAGTAAAAGTCATTATACATATTAGAAGTCATAATATTTTTACAAGTAACCAAGAATTAGAAATGCCTGCAGCAAAGCAACCATCAACAGAAAAGCAAACAATTCAATCAGGCCTATCTTTGGTTTAATGGAAATCACAACTGAGAAGAAAATGAGAGATTATTACACCGCCTTATGGAAGAGCTCTTCTGCTTTTCAGGAAATATTTCTCCTCTATGAAAGAACCAGGATACTGAAGGATACCAATAACAGAAAGAAACCATAAACCTTTTGTAATTCTTGAAGTCGAATTTTCCCAGCAGAGGAGCTCTATTTTATTATGGGTTAGTAATAGCCATGCAGAGAAATCACTCACAAAAAAACAGCAGTGCACTTGGGGAGGATGATCAGTTATTGCACACACTAAGTGGATCAGAAGTGCTTCTGTTTCTGCCCACATCTGCTGCAAATTTCTGCATAAAATTTGCATTCAGACTCCTTACATAATAAGTAATTAAATTTCAAATGACTGTTCGTATTTTTAAGCTGCAAGTGGAGTTCAACATGTAATTATTAAACTATATTTTCCGTATAATATATGCGCACAGTTAAAAAGCTAATAGTGCTGACTTAAAATAAAAAGTAACAGCCTGCTTTGCAACTTAAGTCCCTTCTCTAAAATGGCAGTCATGTTTAAACCCTAGATAAATTTTTGTTGTAGTTTTAAACCAACTATTTATTTTCATTTATTTTGTAATTTTAACTTTTATTTTAGATTCAGGGGTCCATATGCAGGGTATTTACTTGGGTATGTTACGTGATGCTGAGGTTTATGGTACCACTGATTCCATCAGCCAGATACTGAGCATAGTACCCAATAGTTAGTTTCTCAACCCTTCACTCTCTGTTCCTACCTCCCCTCTCCCCTATTAGTCTTCTGGGTCTACTGTTGCCAATTTTATGTGCATGAGTAGCCATTTTTCAGCTCCCACTGTAAGTGAGAACATGCAGTATTGTGTTTCCTGTTTCGGTGTTAGTTTGTGCAGGACAATGGCCTCCAGCTGCATCCATGTTGCTGTTGCTCATTCTTTTTATGGCTGCATAGTATCACATGGCAGATATGTATCACATTTTTTTTTTACCCAGCTCACTGTTGATGGCCATCTAGGTTAATTCCACGGTCTTTGCCATTGTGAATCGTGCTGTGATGAACATACTAGTGGCATGTGTGTTTTTGGTAGAATGATTTATATTCCTTTGGGTGTATATCCAGTAATGGGATTGCTGGGTTGAATTGTAATTCTAACTTCCTTGAGAAATCTATCAACTACTTTACACAGTGGCTGAACTAATTTACATTCCCACCAACAATGTATAGGCATTCCCTTCTCTCTGCAGCTTTACCAGCAACTGTTTTTTGACTTCTTAGTAATAGCCCTTCTGACTGGTGTGAGAGGGTATCTAACTGTGGTTTAGATTTGCATTTGTCTGGTGATTAGTAATGTGTTTTTTTTTCAAATGTTTGTTGGCAACTTTTATGTCTTCTTTTGAGAAGTGTCGGTTCATATTTTCTGCCCACCTTTTAGTAGGATTGTTTTTTTGCTTGTTGAATTGTTTAAGTTCCTTATGGATTCTGAATATTAGATCTTTTTCAGATGCATAATTTCCAAGTATTTTCTCTTACTCTGTAGACTTTGTATTCTAATTTTTTTTTCTGTGCAGAAACTCTTTAGTTAATTAGATCTTACTTGTCAATTTTTGTTTTTGTTGCAATTGCTTTTGAGGACGTAGTCATAAATTATTTGCCAAGGATGATGTCTAGAATGATGTTTCTTAGGTTTTCCTCTAGGATTCTTATAGTTTGAGGTCTTACATTTAAATCATTTATCTATCCTGAGTTTAAACCCTGGCTGATTTTTAAATTGAACCAATAATATGTATATTACTAGAATTGCTTAGCTATTTTAGACATCTATTAATTTACTTAAACTATTTCTTATTCTTTCCACACCTTTAAAATAGTTATTACCTATGTTGTGTTTTTATCTGTTAATTGTACAAATTTACGTAATTAAAAATGTTTTAAAAAATATCAACCCTATGATGGGTATAGCAAACCACCATGGCACATGTATACCTATGTAACAAACACGCACATTCTGCAAAGCTATACGAGAAGTTAATGTATCATAAATTTAAAAAATTAAATCAACCCTAATGATAATGTATTATATTTTTGTTATAGAAGGATATTAACATACCAAAGTTAGAATTCAGACTATTTAACAATATGTAGAGAATGAAACTATTTAGAATGAATCAGTCAGGACAGACACAGCAGTGAGCAGCCTTCCAGCCTTCTGCAGTTTCCTTTGCATACCTTCTCATTTTTGAACACCCAGCCTTTGTCATCTCAATTTTCCTTAGTATTTTAAATTTTAATTAATTTTACCTTCTGAAACCCTAGGGTTTACATTTGTATTTTCTTTATATTACTGTATATTGTATCTTATTTCTCAAACTTAGCTACATAATAGACAGTTCTGGTGCACTTTCAAAAACAGGCAATGTCTGGGCCTTGTTACTGGACAATTTAATATAATTCCTTTAAAATCAGGGTTAAGAACTATAGGTCTATAACTTGAATATGAATTGTGAAACCAAATAAACCATGTTTTTAATACCTTTATGCAAGTGATGTCAACAACTAAAGATTATATTTCTTCACATGGATAATGATGTGTCTATGTGTGTATGTTTTACTATATTTTCTAGATAGTTAATGTGTCCTCTAATTTGACATTATAATTAGCTCCTCTGTTGAAAGATGTTTTGTCTTGTTTTTCTTTTCCTGAAGGTCTCTACTGACTATAGTGCCAGTCCTCCTGGACCTCCCAGGTAAATACATTTTTTGATATTTTGATTGATTCATCACGTAATTCTTAGACAAAACTCACTTTTATTTAGAAATATGAAAACATTGTTCAGTTGTATGCTTTTACTAATGAGAACTCCCGTGCATTCAAGGTCTTGGGTAGGTAACACATTTCGTTCTCTGAAATTTTTACGAGTATCTATACATCATTGATGTTATAAATGCACATTTTCCAGGGTGCATATTTGTTTTTTAATTTTTTAAAAATTTATTTATTTTCTTTTTTTTAATAATATATTTTTTACTGTACTTTAGGTTCTGGGATACGTATGCAGATCATGCAGGATTGTTGCATAAGTACACACACGGCAATGTGGTTTGCTGCCTCCATCTCCCCTGTCACCTACACCTGGCATTTCTCCCCATGTTATCCTTCCCTGACCTCCCCATCACCCTACTGTCCCTCCCCTAGTCCCTCCCGATAGACCCCAGTGTGTGATGCTCCCCTCCCTGTGTCCATGTGTTCTCATTGTTCAACACTCGCCTATATATTTTAAATATACAACCACGTCATCTGCAAATAGAGACAATTTAATTTTACTTTCTCCTTTCCTAATTGAATACCCTATTTCTTTTTCTTGCCTGATTGCTCTGGCTAGAACTTCCAATACTATATTGAATAGGAGTGGTGACAGAGGGCACCCTTGTCTAGTGCCAGATTTCAAAAGGAATGCTTCCAGTTTTTGCCCATTATGATTTTGGCTGTGGGTGTGTCATAAATAGCTTTTATTATTTTGAGATACTTCCAATCGACACCCAGTTTATTGAGAGTATTTAGCATAAAGAGCTGTTGAATTTTGTCGAAAGCCTTTTCTGCATCCATTGAGATAATCATGTGGTTTTGTCTTTGGTTCTGTTTATGTGGTGAATTACGTTTATAGACTTGCATATGTTGAACTAGCCTTGCATTCCCCAGATAAAGCCAACTTGATCATGATGGATAAGCTTTTTGATGTGCTGTTGCAATCGGCTTTCCAGTATTTTATTGAAGATTTTTGCATCTATATTCATCATGGAGATTGGCCTGAAATTTTTCTTTTTTGTTGAGACTCTGCCAGGTTTTGGTATCAGGATGATGTTGTTCTTAAAAGTTGATTTGGGAAGGATGCCCTCTTTCTGTATTGTTTAGAATAGTCTCAGAAGTAGTGGTACCAGCTCCTCTTTGTATGTCTGGTAGAATTCAGCTGTGAACCCATCTGGACCTGGGCTTTTTTTGGTTGGCAAGCTATTAATTGCTGCCTCAACTTCAGCCCTTGTTATTGGTCTATTCAGGGTTTCAACTTCTTCCTGGTTTAGGCTTGGGAGGGTGCAAGTTTCCAGGAGTTTATCCATTTCTTCCAGGTTTACTGGGTTATGTGCATAGAGTTGTTTGTAGTAATCTCTGATGGTAGTTTGTATTTCTGTGGAATGGGTGGTGATATCCCCTTTATTGCTTTTTATTACATCTATTTGATTCTTCTCTCTTTTCTTATTAATCTGGCTAGTGTTCTATCTCTTATTATCCAGGAGAACTTCCCCAACCTAGCAAGGCAGGCCAACATTCAAGTCCAGGAAATACAGAGAACACGAAAAACATATTTCTCAAGAAGTACAACCCCAAGACACATAATTGTCGGATTCACCAGGGTAGAAATGAAGGAAAAAATGCTAAGGGTAGCAAGAGAGAAAGGTTGGGGTACCCACAAAGAGAATACCATCAGACTCACGGTGGATCTCTTGGCAGAAACCCTACAAGCCAGAAGAGAGTGGGGGCCAATATTCAACATCATTAAAGAAAAGAACTTTCAACCTAGAATTTCATATCCAGCCATACTAAGATTCCTGAGTGAGGGAGAAATACAATCCTTTATGAACAGGCAATTGAAGAGAGAATTTGTCACCACCAGGCCTGCCTTACAAGAGCTCCTGAAAGAAGCACTAAACAAGGAAATGAACAACCAGTACCAGCCACTCCAGACACATACCAAATGGTAAAGAACATCGACACAATGAACAAACTGCATCAACTAATGGGCAAAACAACCAGCTAGCATCAAAATGGCAGGATCAAATTCACAAATAACAATATTAACCTTAAATGTAAATGGGCTAAATGCCCAAATCAAGACACAGACTGGCAAATTGGATAAAAAAATCAAAACCCATTGGTGTGCTATATTCAGGAAACCCATCTCACATGCAAGGACACACACAGGCTAAAAATAAAGGGATGGAGGAAGATTTACCAAGCAAATGGAGAAAAAAAAAAAAAAAAAAAGCAAAGCAGGATTTGCAATTCTAGTCTCTGACAAAATAGACTTTAAATGAACAAAGATCAAAAGAGACAAAGAAAGGCATTACATAACGGTAAAAGGATCAATGCAACAAGAAGAGCTAACGATCCTAAATATATATGCACCCAATACAGGAACAACCAGATACATAAAGTTCATAATGACCTACAAAGAGACTTAGACTCACACACAATAATAGGAGGCTTTAACACTCCACTGTCAATATTAGACAGATCAACAAGATAGAAACTTAACAAGGATATCCAGGACTTGAACTCAGACCTGGATCAAGCAAACCTAATAGACATATACAGAACTCTCCATCCCAAATCCACAGAATATACATTCTTCTCAGCACATCACACCTACTATAAAATTGACCACATAATCGGAAGTAAATCACTCCTTAGCAAATGCGAAAGAATGGAAATCATAACAAACAGTCTCTCAGACCACAAAACAATCACATTAGAACTCAGAATTAAGAAACTAACTCAGAACCGCACAACTACAAGGAAACTGAACAACTGGCTCTAGAATGTCGACTGGATAAACAATGAAATGAAGGCAGAAATAAAGAAGTTCTTCAAAACCAACGAGAATGAATACACAATATACCAGAATCTCTGGGACACATGTAAAGCAATGTCTAGAGGGAAATTTATAGCCTAAACACCCACATGAGAAGCAACGAAAGATCTAAAATTGATACCCTATCATCAAAATTGAAAGAGCCAGAGGAGCAAGATCAAAAAAACTCAAGAGCTAGCAGAAGACAAGAAATAACTAAGATCAGAGCAGAACTGAAGGAGACAGAAACACAAAAAAACCCTTCCAAAAAAATAAATAAATCCACGAGCTGGTTTTTGAAAAGGCCAGTGTTGTGTATATTTGTTAAAAAGTTCTTGGCCTGTGTACTTGGGGGTTACTTCAATAACTGTTGCAGCTTTAAAAGCCCCATGGATTTTCCTGTTCCTATTCCTCCCTTCGATTTTCTTTCTTCTCTGTTTTTTTTTTTTTTAAACTGGTATTGTGTGGATGATACAGATGATGTAGATGGTGTGAAAGAGGTTGGGCCATCTGTGTCCTTTCAACTGAAGCTTCTTGTGAAGACTCGCATCTTCTACAACCCACTGCGAGCACTGAGTCTCTGGAGCTTGGCGAAGACAGCTCGTCATCCACTGCAGTCTCCTCATATGTCCTGCCGAGCTTCATCCTCTCTTCTGTGTTTACCAACCACCTTGCAAAAGCTTTCTGTGACAATCATACTTGTTAAAAATTTTAGTCTACTGATCTTTATCCCATTTTAATTCTTTCTTTTCTTCCCTCCCTTTCTTCTTCCTTCCTTCTTTCTTTCTCCTCATCATCCTCTTTCTCCTCATCATCCTCTTTCTCCTCATCCTTATTATCCTTTTGTTTCTTTTCCTATATTCTCCATTACTGACACCTTGGAAAATTCGTGGGAGTGAAACTGAATAAATCTAAATGACCAAGTTTTAATCTTTCAAAAAAGCCAATTTATTCTAAAAAGATTGACCCTAGAATTTACTATATCTGTACTTTTAATAAAGTTATACAAAGATAGTAATTATGGACTTGTTTAGAAAAAC
The DNA here is from genome assembly GCA_031835075.1 of Saguinus oedipus. Taxonomy (NCBI): domain Eukaryota; kingdom Metazoa; phylum Chordata; class Mammalia; order Primates; family Cebidae; genus Saguinus; species Saguinus oedipus. Next base: position 20,386,221 of record CM063190.1, read on the forward strand.
TGTACTGAGCCAAAAACGTTGGACTTCTTACATTTGGACAACATAGTAAACAATTTTTATAAGTGACTACAAAATATATGGGATTCTCTCAGACTTCTTTCTTGTTATTATCTTCTTTTATTTTTTCACTTTCTGAAGTTTCCACCATTCCATTTCTTCCCTGCCAGGATTTTTACTCGACTATACAAATTAGACATTGCTTTCCTACTTATTTTGCAAATTCTACATATGAGATTATAAATTTCGTTTTGGAGTGGAGTACATATATTATTTTTAGATTCAACTGCATTTTCTCTCTTCAAGATGACCAAAATACAATCTATTTAATGTGTTAGAGGCACAATGTGAAAGAAATACTTAATGTGTTACAGCAAAAGGATTACTGAATATGTAAAGGGAGACATGGGTATCAGCTTAATCCACAATTTGGGCAAGTTATTAAAACTCTGACACATCAATGACTTGTACAATGGGGCTTAATATGTATTCTTATTGGCTATTATATAAAGCAGCTTTAGAAATTTTAAAATGGCATCAAATTTACAATGCTAACACCTGTAATAATTTTAGGGGAATATTATTTTTACAGAAATAATGTATTTTCTACCTCGTGCTATAATGTCTAAAAAGATTCATTGGACAAACTTTCCTTTTGCTAGGAATCTATTATTTAAATTTGAAGGCACTTCCTTTAAGAGAGCTTGAGTAATTTAAATGAGTTACTTTCATACACTGTGACAGGTCTGTAAATTGTTGTATTGATCTGCAGGAGTTCTATGTATTCTACAAGCCATTAGATCAGACAATGCATAAATATAAATCTTGAGAGTATTTTAAAGAGAAACACAAAAAGCCTTTTTTATATGTTTACTTTTATACTTGGGATTGTTTGGTTGATTAATTCGGTCTTCAATATATGGCCTTATTTTATATACTCCACTTTTGAAATAGTATGTACCATATATTTTTTTCTCTTATGCAGATCACATCATGTAGATAAAACAGTGGTACAGGGGGAAGAGCAACAATATTTCAGCTGAATGATTTTCAATTAATCAGCCCAGGAGGAGGTGATATGAATTGGAAATTCATATGTTCAGAGAATATTTGATGAGTTTTGACAGGAGGCTCATTATCTACTAAATATTTTTAGCATCTAACTCAGATATTATGAAAGCATATACTTACCATCTAAATCAAATAACATGGATCTTTTAATAACAAGTAGAGTCAATTTTTATAATACTTTAACACTTCATAATATTTTTCTATGTAATTTGTTATGTAGGTGACACTGTAACTTTGGGGTTGATAGGCATTATTGATATTAACTTCAAGTTCAATACCATTACTGGTCCAGCACTACTTTCACTTGACCCATGTCTTATTAAATATAATGGCATCTGCTACTACTCATCACTTACATTTTCAATTGCACTCTTGGCAGTAGGCCAAGCGAGCTCAAACATCTCCTAGAATCCAATGTATCAACCAAGCTGCAAAATGGCTATGTCACACATGGTAAGATGTATTTCAATCATCCTATAATTTCCAAAAAGATACATGCCCTAAAGTCGGCATTATAAGGTCTGAATATATTTTACTCCTCAAATGAATAAAAGGCTTTGATGAATACCTAAAAGTGGCAAGAAATTGTTGGAAATGCATTTTTGATCCCTAAGTACTCTCTCTCCAACAGTGGACCTGTAAAGGATCTGCTGAAGATTAGTTTGCTTTTCACTGTGCTTTTGAAGAAAACACATATATGCGTACACTTTCAGATAATTTTACTCTTCCTAAATGGATTGACATACAAAGTCAATCAAAGATGAGTGAGGTAAAGTGTTTTCAGTTGATGCCTCAACTCTCCTGCCTCATAGACAGGAGAACAGAAGCTTGGCTTGGCTTAGCAGATGTGTGTTCCATAAAACACTGTCTCACACTCTACCATCTGAGGATATCAGCTGCACAGAAAAAAGCACTGAGTATTTGGCTTTTTATGAAATAATTTTATATAGCCGTGATTCTTATTACTCATCAACAATGTGCCTGATTGTTTCACTCTTAATTCTATCAACTGATGAAACTTGTTTCAAGTCCAAGCCAACACTTACGTTATGATAATCAAATGCCATGAATTTCAGTTTTACTGACTTCTATCCACACTCTAGTAACTATCTTACGGAGTCTCGTTCACTCTATGGCATATCAAACCAAAGGAAGTAATAGTCTTATGTTACCTGGGTATTCACATTGATTCAAGTAAGAATTAACTATATGGTGAGATAATAAATGTTATCAACGATAACTGGAAAGGTCTAAAAGCACTGCATCTAGACTGACTTCTGAAGTAAAAATGACAAAAAGAGCCTCTGGGGTCAAGATTCCAAGTTTGTTTCCAGCTCTGCCATTTCTTAATAACATGTCCTTGGATAAATAACAATAATTTTAAGCTTCATATTCTTTTTTTTTTTTTTTTTTTAGACAGTGTTTCGCCCTTGTTACCCAGACTGGAGTGCAATGGCGCCATCTCGGCTCACCGCAACCTCTGCCTCCTGGGTTCAGGCAATTCTCCTGCCTCAGCCTCCTGAGTAGCTGGGATTACAGGCTTGCGCCACCATGCCCAGCTGATTTTCTGTATTTTTAGTAGAGACGGGGTTTCACCATGTTGACCAGGATGGTCTCGATCTCTTGACCTCGTGATCCACCCACCTCAGCCTCCCAAAGTGCTGGGATTACAGGCTTGAGCCACCGCGCCCGGCCTAACTTCATATTCTTTATGTAAGAAAATTCAGTGGGGTGGGACAGTGGGACAAATAGATAATGACAGTTATCAAGCATTAAAACAACATATAGAGTATTTTCACCACCCTAGGAATCTTCTGTGTTCCTCTAATTTGTCCAAACCCATGGAGTATGCAGTACTATGAGTGAACCCTAATATAGACTGTCAACTTCAATCATAATGATGGGTCAGTGTGGGATCATCAATAATAACAAAGGTAACGATCTGGTGGGGGTGTTGACAATGGGAGGGGCTGTGAGTGTTGGGGGCAAGGAATGTAATGGAAATCTCTGTACCCTCCTCTCAGTTTTGCCGTGAACTTGAAACTTCTCTAAAAAATAAAGTCTTTTTTTTTAAAGGGTGGGATATATTATTTAAAAAGGTTGTTATGATCATCTATTTAATGCATTGTCTTTTTTAATGCATTTTAGGTTTGGGGGTACATGTGAAGAACATGCAAGATAGTTGCATAGGTACACACGTGGCAGCGTGATTTGCTGCCTTCCTTCCCTTCACCTATATCTGGCATTTCTCCCCATGCTATCTCTCCCCAACTCCCCACCCCCTACTGTCCCTCTCCTATTTCCCACCAACAGACCCCAGTGTGTGATGTACCCCTCCCTGTGTTCATGTGTTCTCATTGTTCAATACCCACCTATGAGTGAGAACCTGTGGTGTTTGATTTTCTGTTCTTGTGTCAGTTTGCTGAGAATGATGGTTTCCAGGTTCATCCATGTCCCTACAAAGGACACAAACTCATCATTTTTGATGGCTGCATAATACTCCATGGTGTATATGCCACATTTTCCCTGTCCAGTCTATCATCAATGGGCATTTGGGTTGGTTCCCGGTCTTTGCTATTGTAAACTGTGCTGCAATGAACATTCATGTGCATGTGTCCTTATAGTAGAACGATTTATAATCCTTTGGATATATATCCGGTAATGCATTTTCATACTGTCCAACACTTAGCAAATGTCGCATAAACATGTGCCTTCATTTCACAATGTACTCTTTCAAAACCTTAAGCAAAATCTCTGTTCCAGCTGATAGGACGTGTGTATGGAAACAATCACACAGTGTAGCTGTATAGTCCTAAAACCTGAGTAATCAGGGAATACTTTACAGGAAATAATTGCATCCTACATCAAAGGTTTTTACATATAAGATGAACTGTTCATCAGCATTTTGACACACAAAAGACATATTCTTCTGAAAGAATGGATCTGACCATGTACTTAGTGATGAATTCTGCTAGAAAGGTGGGAACTTATCAAAATATCTTCAGTCATTATAATTGCCTTTTGATACTTGAACCTTTGGTAGATAGTAAACTAAATGGAAAATAATAGACCATACAATTTTAAATATCAAAAAAGGACATATATATGTAGTTATTATTGACTTGCCAACTGAAAAACTGGGTATCGGAGACATCAGGTTAAAAAAACAAAAAAAATCTTTTCTGTAAATCACAGAAAAGCACTTCTTCTATTTATACATAAATTCCATGACCACATTGCTACACTGATTTGTAATGCCATGAAATCATTATTATAATTCTGAAAGCTGGCACTGGCTCTAGTGCGCCCTTTAAAATCTACATAATCAGGGTGTAATGGTGCTTATTATATATGAAATATGCAATGCTATCTGTAACTTTTTAACCACACTACACTGGAAGTACATATTTCAAGGCAATTTTGGCCTACCTTAGGCTACTGTGAAATAAATACCAAAAACAGCTTGTGCCACGAGACTCTGAAGGTGTTAGTAGGAGACAATTTACATTTTCCAGGAATCTCACAAGCCATCCCTTTTCTCTCTTTGCCACCCAGATACTTTTCTTGTTTTTCATACACTGAGAACTGATGGTACCTTTTTCTTGAGGTCCCTGAAGAGATCAATTTACAAATACAAACTCAGTGAATTAAGCAGCAGGTACGTTCCACTTATGGTCATCAGATGTGTTCAAAGAGAATTCTCTGGCACTCAGAGGAGATAAGAAGCCACTAAGCCTTGGACTCACTTTGACTACACTTTAAAGACAACTGAAACCTAAACTTCCAGAATTTTGACAGGGAGGACAGGTTAATATTTACACACAAGTAATTAGCTAAAGGAACTTTAAAATACTTTATGGTAATGGTTTCAGCAATATTATATATTTACAAAAATTAAGACATTTTTTTGATAGACTGAAGAAAATATTATTCTCAAATAAATATTTGTTATTCTCCAAAGAAAATATTTGTTATTCTCAAATGTTACTTATAGATTCTATTTTACTTCTATGTTCATATTCTGAATTAGATTGTTCTTCATGGTTTTAAGTATTTGAACTGAATTTGCACTACCTTTCCCTACCAATAAAAAAAAAAAGACTTGTTTTATCATAAAATTTTCAATCAGTTCTAAGAGTTAAGAAGTTTAAAGTCATACAAATATAGGCCTATAAAATATTGTCCACAAGTCCTCATTTCTAGAGAAGACTGAGGGACTGAAAAAATAAGTCAAGGTTTTAGTCTTGATGACGTCAAAATTCATATGTTGAAGCTCTGACCCCCCCTCACAATGTGATTATATTTAGAGATAGAGCCTATGAAGAAGTAACAAAACTTAAGTGATGTCATGAAGTTGGGGCCTTCATCTGATATAACTTACATCCTTATAAGAGGAAGAAACACTCTTCATGAGCACACATACAGGAAAGGCCACGTAAGGACACAATGAAAAGGTAGCTGGTTGCAAGTCGGCAAGAGAGCCCTCACCAGAAACCAACTCTGATGGCGCCTTGATCTTAGACGTCTAGTCTTCAGATTTAGAAAATAAATTTCCATTGTTTCTGCCACTTAGTCTGTGGTATTTTGTCATGGCAGCCCTATCTGACTACTTTAGACAATTGAGTCTTTCAATTACTATTCTTTTTGAGAAATGTTATATTTTTCTTCCAGTGGTTATATTTGTATAAACATAATTTAATACACTGAACTCTCTCTTCATTTATCTTGTTCTGTCTTGCTTATCAGGTTTTTGCAATATCTCTCTGCTCACCTGGCACTCATACAGCACTTATTTCTGTTATCCCTTCTCCGCTGATTTAGTTGTTATTCTTTATAATAATATATAACATTTTTACATTAGTATTCCATACTTCCTGTTTTACTCTTAATATGTTCTAATATACTTTATAATCAATTCTTTTGCTGAAGTTTTCACTGGGTTGGAATGCTTTAGTTCAGGTGTCCCCAACCTCCAGATCATGAACCGGTGTTGGTGCACGGCCTATTCGGAAGTGGGCCGAGCAGCAGGACGTGAGTGGCAAGTGAGTATTCAAGTCTGAGCTCCACCTCTTGTCAGATCAGCAGCAACACTAGATGCGTATAGAACCACACACTATGTTGTGAACGGTTCATGTGACCGATCTAGTTTGTGCACTCTTTACGAGACTCTAATGCCAGATAATCCGAGGTGGAACAGTTTCATCCTAAAACCATGCCCTACCCTACCTGAAATTAGTCCCTTGTGCCCAAAAGGTTGGGGACCACTGCTATAGTTGATTCATCAATGAGGGCTGATGAATTACAGCTATATATTACTGAATTGTATCACGGAAAGAATGCAACTGTCCAGTTGCACTGCATTTAAAGAGTGCAAAATATCAAAGCTAATTTAAGATTAGGTATTAATGTGTTAGGTGAAAGCTACTTCAACATTGCATATCTCATATCTGGATTAGTTCTGGTGAAAGTATCAACAACAGGCAGAGAAGAATGGATGAATTGGTAACCAAGAGACTTAACAATATTCACAATGTTATAGTAAGAGAGCATATCAAAACAGTGCTTTTTAATTCTTAAAATGCAAACAAATCACCTGGAGATCTTGTCAAAATGCACATGGCAATTAAGCAAGACTCTAGTTGATCATGATACTTCTAGTCTCTAAATCCAGCTTTGAAAGGCAAGGGCTTAGGTGTCATTCTAAGCATAATAACTCCTATAAGGTTAAGAGTTACATAGTTCTCCAAAAGATGCTTTCCCAGTTAATGTCTATACCGAAAAGCATAATTGCAAACCAAAAAAATATATAAATGCAAGAATTTGTGGTATCTGAGGAAGCTGAGCTTCCAGAGATCATGACAGAAAACGTGCAGTGTATTTTAACATGTTTCACAATATCTGATGATGTGCTCTGTCATTTCTAGATAGGTGTAAAATATTATAACCAAGTCATCTCTCCACAGTCCTGTAGAATAATTTCTAAGTTAATTTTCTGAGTGATATTCTATTTCCTAAATGATACTGTCTGCTCTAAAGTTCTCTTAGGAAGGGGTTATATCATTTTCTCCCACACCAAATTTTCTACAAGTGTTGGAGGTGAAGCTGATGTTCTCTTTGATAATCACCAGCTCTTCAAGAATATTCTTATTCCCTTTACCTTGTAAAAGTCACTCTTTTAAAAGAAGATGACTTCATAGCACCTTGGCTACTTTTACTGACCAGTTATCTATAGTCGGTTTCTATTTCTTACTAGTAGATCTTATCCTTTGGCTCAAGATCCAAATGTGTGGGAGTGTGCATGTGTATACATGTGTGTGTGCATGTGGCATGCTTCCTTCCTCATTGCATTGAACTGCTCAGACTTCCAGTTTCTGGATCTTCTCTTCCCCAATGATTGCTTAGCTTATCACAGCAACCTACACTAGTATCATATCCTAAGCCCTATGACTACTGATAACTGCACCTTATCCCAGACCTTATTTCAATCATTGCCCTCGCTGATTCCTATCTTCTATCTTCCTAGCCCACCTCTTTTAATACTGTCATCTCAATAAAATGTCCCCATCAGGATACCCAGACACTTGATCTTATAATTTTCTCAATGTCCATTATCCATTATGAAATCAAGTTCTCATTTCTTTATTATACAGCTTAGGTTTTCTGATCAATCATTATTTAATCAGTATCCTGCATTAAATCCTCAGCTCTACTGCCACCCTTCTTTTCTTAATATCTCACTTGCCTGGAAAAACTCCAACTCTGGTTTAAATCCAACTGTCCATCAGCTATACACCTGCAAGCACCTGAACATGGCTAAAGAAAAACATACATTGTAGGAAGGAACTTCTCTTGAAATATATGACTCCAAATCCAAATAATGGTCCAGAACTCCCTTGTATCTGTGTTTTTATAGTTGAGTAGCTTTCTCACCCTTCCTTGGTGACTATTTCAAAATTTCTGACTTCTCCAAACTTTAACATTCCTCTCCTTTTCTTTTTTTTTCTTTTTTTGAGATGGAGTTTCACTCTTGTTACCCAGGCTAGAGTGCAATGGCGCGATCTTGGCTCACCGCAACCTCCGCCTCCTGGGTTCAGGCAATTCTCCTGCCTCAGCCTCCTGAGTAGCTGGGATTACAGGCATGCGCCACCATGCCCAGCTGCTTTTTTTTTGTATCTTTAGTAGAGACGGGGTTTCACCATGTTGACCAAAATGGTCTCAATCTCTTGACCTTGTGATCCACCCACCTTGGCCTCCCAAAGTACTGGGATTATAGGCGTGAGCCACCGCTCACAGCCTCTCCTTTTCTTTTTTTAAGGCTGAATGGTTTGGTTTCTTATTTAGTGAGATATTTAAAGCAATCTCAAATAAAAATGTTTTCTTTATTACTGATATATAATAACAACCCCTCTACAACTGGAGCCATATATTCTGTCTTCACTTCTACTACAATAAGGACTTTGTACTTGTTTCTGCTTAATCCTAACCCCTAACCACTAACTCCTAACCCTAACCCCTAACTCTAACCCCTAACCCTAACCCAAACCCTAACCCTAACTCTAACCCCTAACCCTAACCCAAACCCTAACCCATAACCCCTAACCCTAACCCCTAGCTCTAACCCTAATCCAAACCCCAACCCAAACCCCAACCCCTAACCCTAACCCCTAACTCCTAACCCCAACCCTAACCCTAACCCATAACCCCTAACCCTAACCCAAACCCCAACCCAAACCCCAAACGCTAGCCCTAACGCTAACCCTAACAACCCCTCTACAACTGGAGCCATACATTCTGTCTTCACTTCTACTACAATGAGGACTTTGTACTTGTTTCTACTTAACCCTAACCCTAACGCTAACCCTAACCCTAATCCATACATTGTCTTCACTTCTACTACAATGAAGACTTTGTACTTTTTTCTACTTAACCCTAACCCTAACCCCTAACCCCTAACCCTAACCTCTAACCCTCACCCTAACCCCTAACCCTAATCGCTAACCCTAACCCCTAACTCCTAACCCTAACCGTAACCATACATTCTGTCTTCACTTCTACTACAATGAGGACTTTGTCCTTGCTTCTACTTAACCCTAACCCTAACCCTAACCCTGACCCTGACCCTAACCCTAACCCCTAACTCTAACCCCTAACCCTAATCCTAACCCCAACCCCTAACCCTAACCCTAACGCCAACCCCAACCCCTAACCGTAACCCTTTCACCTTTGTGCACTTTCTTGCATCACCTCATACGTCCTCGAGTTTGTCCACTAAACTTGCCTGGATTCAAATGTGCCATTTGAAAAATAGTAACGTGCCTTTTAAACATCCAAGATAATTTCTACCTTCTTGTCCTCTCCTTGGAATTCCAGGTCCTAATATTCAAAACAAACTGATATTAGTTTGCTTAAGAGACGCCTCAACACAACACATACTCTTGATTTTTCTCCATCAAACCACTTCTTTCCCATTAGGCCAGTACAGTAAATGACATTACTACTCATTTGTTGCTCAGACAGAACACTGAGGAGTTATACACGAGTTATCTTTGCATTTCACATTGTGTATCCTGATACTTAGTAAAGCTATTTGCTCTTTCTTCAGTGCATTTTCCTCTTGCCACCACCAATGCTACCGTCTAAGTTTACTTGTCTCCTACCCATACCATGGCAGTGACTTCTTAACTTGTCTCTTCAGTCTTTTTTGTTTAGAGCCTATACCTATAAAAAGCCTGGCTCATTTTTTCAAAATATAAAAATATATTTTTCCTTAGAAAATAAAGTATAAAGAACTAAATAATATATAAATGGTCATATTATTGCTGCAGAACCCACCAATGACTTTGTATAATATAGAGCACCAAATCCAATGCCATTATGGTGACTTAAAGGTGATTTGGTGGTTGTCAAGAGGGAGCAGTCCTGACACTTCATAATGTGTTTAGAGATATGTAGGGACATTTGTTTGTGGTGTGAGGCCCTCTGCCAGCATTTAGTGAGCAGAGTCTGAGATAATAAATATGCCAAGATGTAGAGGATGCAGTGTCCCAAAATGGAAACAGCCTCTCTCCACTGCCAACTGCATCCCCAAAGTGTGGCCATGGCTTCCCAGTCACCCTTGATTCTCCTGATTCATTGTACTCTAGTTATAGTGACATTGATATTCATCTATCATGACAAACTAATTTCTACTTAAGATCGTTTGTACTTGTTACTCACTGAATCCGGCACAACATGACAAATTTGCCCAGTTTGCACTTTTTGCTCTCTCATATTCTGCTCAAATTACATCTCTTTACATAGGACTTGCTTTGCCACATGTTTAAAAATAATCATTAGCATTACTCACAATTTCCTTATCTTACTTTATTTTTCATTAAACAATTATTCCCATGTGACATTTTATATATTTATTTTTAAATGTATTTGTTGCCTGACTTTCCTATTAGTATTGAAATAATAGAAACAAATTTGTATGTCTTATTTGTCATGTTTAACCAAAAAGTAACAGCAATGACTAGATTATAATAGAAACTTGATCCACATTTGTTGAATAAATTAAAATAATCTGCAGAGTTGTGAAATAAAAATATTTCTATGAATATTGGGAATGTGAATAGTGGCTATCTGGGCATTTAAAATTCTAACTCTAGATCCAATAGATAGGCTCCCATGAATAAGTTCTACTGAGTAGAAGAGATGGGGGAATGGCTGGTTGATGGAGCAGTCAGAACACATACATTGATTAAATTTGCTGTCTGACAGGGGTGTGGTTTTTGGTATCCCAAAACAACTACATTAGTAATATCAAAGATAACTGACCACGTATCACCATAACAAATATAAGAAGGAAATTTAAAATATTACAATAGTTACCAAAATGTGACACAGACATAAAGTGAATTGGAAAAATGGCACCAAGAGACTTACTTGGCACAGGGCTGCCACAACCCTTCAATTTGTGAAAAACACAAACCTTCAAAGCACAATAAAGCAAGGTAGGTCTGTTCTGGGGTAACTTGGTGCTGCAGATATCCTCGGGTGGGCTACAAAGGATGTTCTGTCTGCATGTCCCGAAAAGGGAGTCAGAATATGGAGTTTATATGAATTTTAAATAATTTGGCCTGAGGTAGTTTCTTTTGGTGTTTTGGGCAATGACCTGGATACTTTTCTCAGTGCCTGGGAGTGTTGAAGGCTTTGGCTTGGGCTCAAGCCAGTGAGAAAAATCCTGCAGCAGAGTGTGCTTACAAGGCAGTTAAGACACTCCTCGTTTCTTGGTCAGGACGTAGAAAGAAAGCAGGGGAAACTGGGGGACCACATGGTATGTGTGTCTGCACGTGTTCAGATGTTTGTGCATCTCTTTAATTATAAAGCATTCAGTAGATCCAAGGCAGGTACTAACATTGTTTCCCCCGCCCACCTTACAGACTAATTTAGCAAACCCAAGTATCAGTGTAAAGCAAACACTAATAAAAATGCAAAGTAATGTATCAACGTTATTTAAAATATACACACATCTTATCCCTTAAATATAATTGAGGCCAATAAATTCCTGAGAGAGAGAGTGAGAGAGACAGAGAGAGAGAAAGAAGAACAAACCTTGCACACATGTTTTTTTTTTCTGGCAAACATAAAATTATTTCAAAGAAATCTAAAATTCAGGAGACTCAGAAACAAGAGAATCAAACATTCATCTTTTATCAATGATCTTTTATTAAAAATGATCTCAATTTTCACTATTTAATCTGTTGTTTGTTTTATATAAAACAAACTTATTTTATATAAAACAAAGATTAAATAATAGTGAAAATTGAGATCACTTTTAAGAATCTAATTATTTGTGATCATAGCATGCAAAACAAACATGACTTTATGACAAAACATTAGGTTTTTCCAAATATGACAAAACACTAGGTTTTCCAAACACATTGCCCAATGAAATCACACAATTTCTGTAATGAAAAATAAAACACACCAAAGCCTCCAGTTGTGATATCAGGAGAATGTATCAGCTAGTTACCGACTACTTTGACTGAAGATAAATTATGGTTTCTAGTGCATTATATTTGTATAAGAAAGCAATGTATTTCATACTTTTAAGAGAAACATTTCCAAATGCCAGCTAAAGTACTGTGAATGAATTTTCTTTTCTAAACTTCTGAATGTCTATGTCTTAAAACCGTATTTTCTATTAAGTTTAACAATAATTTATGGCTTACCCCTACCTAATTAGCTTAGAATTTGATTTTCTCCATTGAAACGACAAGAACCAAACTATTAATTATAGGCTTAGATCCAAATTGATAGGAACATCAATAATTTTACTGTAATTTTATCAGTAAATTTCAAATAATAAAACCTTATGCATGCATTATGGAGGTAGAACAAGTTTTATGTACATTAATGTGGAGACAATACATTGACTGCTTGCTGTGACATTATGAAAATGAACTGATGAGACAGCTCCAAGGGAAAAATGTCCAACTAAAGGGGGCATTCCACTGCACTCATTCATCCTTTCCAAAACTAGGATATATAATATTGAGCCAAGGCATAATATTTATATGATATATTCTGATTTGAAAACCCCGATATACACAAATATTGAAAACTCAGCAATAAATGTTCACATCTCCTCTATCCTTTTTATTAACTGTAGATTATAGCAAGTAAGAATTACATTCATGTGCTCAAAAATATTCATTATGAGACTAAGTGTCACTCTTCTTTGATTGAGGAAAGGGAAATCTGCTAAAAGCCTATCATTGATTAAGTGAGAGGAAGAATGTAGTTCACAAGCGCTGGGTTTTGCTTATCAGAAAAAAAATGTGCTAGTTATATGTAGTATTTGGAGAGAAGGCAGAGTCCATATGTGTATATGAAAGTAAGCACACAGATTTGCTGGTAGTAGCTTTGGCATGCCCTTATAAGAGGGTTTCTACTTTCTTGATTGAGAAAAAGTTATCATTTGATTGTATACTAATAAGGTAATGCATGGAATTAGTGGTTTTAAATTTAACACAAATCAAAAGTTATCTGTTTTTGCCCAGCAAACACGTCTGCATTGATGCAGGAATGGAACAGGTGGAAAGTTTTTTCTAGCAAGATTTGGGATCTTTCCAGACAGATATCAAGAAGAGAGAATAGCAAGAGGGTTTATTGTAACTCTAAGAGTGTGATCAGAAAGATAGACCCTGGGATCAAATTTGAGCATGGTGGGATATGCAGGTGTGAGGTTGTGCATAATTATGCATAGGTGGTAAAAACCCAAGAGATATTTTTGGAAGATCGCACAAAGAATTGTTGAAGTGGTAGCTATAATGGGGGAGTGAGATGGAGAGGCAGGAGTGGCACACTTGCTGCTGAGATTGCAGAAGAGCTGCAAGTAAGAGCTATAACATATTATTTAGTATGTTTTAGATTAATTCAGTGAGTCATGACTAATATTTTATAATACAGTAGACCAGAATATTGTAGAATAGAAAATTTGGTACATTGTAAATTTAAGAATAAGTGTTTTTGTTTTTATGAAGATCTTTATTTACAGTATGTATGTATGCATGTATGTATATATGTATGTATTTGTTTGTTTGAGATGGAGACTCACTGTCACGCAGGGTGGGATGCAGTGGCATGATCTCTGCTCATTGCAACCTCCACCTCCCAGGTTCAAGCAGTTCTCCTGCCTCAGCCTCTCAAGTAGCTGGGATTACAGGCACTCGCCACCACGCCCAGCTAATAGTTTGATATTTTTAGTAGAGACAGGGTTTTACCATGTTGGCCAGGCTGGTCTCAAACTCCTGACCTCGAGTAATCCGCCCGCCTCAGCATCCCAAAGTGCTGGGATTACAGGTGTGAGCCACTGCGCCCAGCCATTTTCTTACAGCAATTTTAGATATACAGCAACCTTAAGAAGAAGGTACAGAGGTTTCCCATATACCCTCTGCTCTACACACGTAAAGCTTCCCCCATTACCAACGATTTCTACCAGAGTACTACGTTTGTTACAAGTGATGAACCTACATTGATGCATCATAATCACTCAGAGCAAATAGTTGACATTAGGGTTCACTCTTGCTGTTGTGCATTCTATAGTTACAGACAAGCGTGTAATGAAATGTATCCTACATTAAAGCACCATAGGAAATACCGTCACAGCCTTAAAAATTCTTTGTGTTCTGCCTATTTATTCCTCCCTTCATCCCAAACCCTAGGAATTACTTACATTTTTCCTGTCCTCATAGCTTTGTCTTTTTCAGTATGTGATATATTTGAAATCATAAAGGACATAGCCTTTTCGGATTGCCTTCTTTCACTTAGTAATATGCATTTATTATTTCTCCATTGTTGTTTTCATTGCTTGATAGGCTCGTTTCTTTTTAGCACTGAATAATATTTTATTCTCTGGATGTACCGGTTTATTTTTCCGTTCACCTATTTAAAAATCTTGGTTGCTTCCAAGTTGCGGTATTGTTTTAATTCGCAGTCCCTTTTCACATATGATATAGAACATCTTTTCATATGTTAACAAGGCATCTGTGTATTTTTAAAAAATGTTTTTGTTTGTTTTCTTACTGTTGAGTGTCTTTTTTTTTTTTTTTTTTTTGAGACAGAGTTTCGCTCTTGTTACCCAGGCTGGAGTGCAATGGCCACGATCTCGGCTCACCGCAACCTCCGCCTCCTGGGTTCAGGCAATTTTCCTGCCTCAGCCTCCTGAGTAGCTGGGATTACAGGCACACGCCACCATGCCCAGCTAATTTTTTGTATTTTTAGTAGAGACGGGGTTTCACATGTTGACCAGGATGGTCTCGATCTCTTGACCTCGTGATCCACCCGCCTCGGCCTCCCAAAGTGCTGGGATTACAGGCTTGAGCCACCGCGCCCGGCCCTGTTGAGTGTTTTTAATGAAACTTCTTTCATATATATGTGCCTATGTAATTATGTATGCATGTATATCCTGATCATGATGTTGTATAAACAAGGAATCTAGTAACAATATTGAAACCCACTTCTGGGTGTATCAATGAAGTGGCTAAGGTAGGTTGGAAGGAACTAAGGAAAACTAGAGAACTAGAAAAATCTTCAACCTATTAAGTCTTCTCTTTTATTTATGGTCAATAAGACTAAGCAAATTATTTTTTAATATCTACAATAATTCCTTCTTTGATACATGACTTATTTAGAACTCTATGGTAAATTTAATTTATTTTTATTATTTGTCATTGAATAGTGGTCTAAGAATATATTATTTGGCATAAAAATTTGATATTTAAAAAGAAGATTTTTGCTTTGTGTGCTCTGTACACAAATAAGTATATAGATTATCAAATTTTTGAATTCGGAATTCTATATATAGCTATCGGTATTTTTTCCAAATTACCCATGAATGACTGAGAAATTATGTTGAAATTCCTTGCTATCCTGATAGTTTACACAATTTCTCTTGAGTTCTATCAAGTTTTGCTTTATATATTTTGAAACTACTCTATTGGGTGCATAAAACTACTTTATTAGATACATACCAGTTAAGAATTATAAATTTTTCCTGGTGAATTTTATCATAATTTAGTAATCCTATTTATAACACTATTTTCCTATTTTATAGTTTATACACTTATTTATTACAGTTTACCTCATGAGCTATACAATTTGGATTATATTTGCTTAATGCCTCTTTTTACACCTTAAAAATTCTCTTTGTTTCAATAATATATGTGCTCTCTTATAAGTATTATATTATTGAAAGCATAATTTCTTTTAAAAAATTCTGAACATCTTTGATACTGGCCTTTGTCTTCACGGGAACCTCACTTTAGTGTTTCTTTATTTCACACTGCTTCTGGCTCAAGTTTCTCCTCAATTTGTTCTTTGCTGTTTGTTAGATTGCTGGGGGTGAAGGTGGTCCTTACTGAGTTCTCAAAGGGAGAATTTTAATTATTTTTACTTAATTCTATGTTAATGCATTGTGATCTAAGGTTTAAGTATGATTTCAGTACAAGAGCATCAATGCTTTACTGTATATTTTATCCAGAATCTACATGTTTTTCAATGTGAAGTCACTCTGAGTATTTACATCATAGTGCAAAATGTAGATACTTTCTCTTCCACTTTTTTTGGGTGATCCAGGAAAGTGTACTATATATTAGTTTTTTCATCTTTTAAATGAACCAAATGATAAAAGTAATACCTACCTTATAAGGTGTTATAATTATTGAACAAGTTGCTACATGCAAATTGCTTGCTTAAAAGCAATAACTATGTGTGACTGTCCTCACTGAATCGGAACTCTAAGAAAAAGAGAATGTGGCCTGGTTTGTGGAATTTCAAAAAGTTTTCTTTTGCTATGGTTGTTTCTGTGTCAACTAACGCTGCACTAATTTGCATAAATGTTGAAATTTAGAAAGGTATAGCTCTTCTTCAAGCTATGACCTAAAAACATGTGTTTCACACATTTGAGAATCCACATGCCTTTCCTGTCTTCTCTCCTCTCCTTAAAGTATTATATGCTGATTGTAAAAATCATTTTTACAGACCACTTTAATTTTGTCTGATAGAGAACAGTTTTCAGCTGGGTAACTCAAAGAGGCTACCCTGCTGTTCTAAAGGACTCTTCTGTTATTAACAGGTTTTCACTGTTAAACACTTCCTAACATCCTGAGTACCCGAGGGTTTTCAATCTAAGTTTTTCATGTCTATTTACACACTGACTCTAGTATGCATAAGCTCTTTGTCTTTATCCTTTTAATGATTTACTTGATATTTAACCTAAGGGAGAAGTTCTGTGATTTTATGGGAATGATAGAATTAAACTGCCTCCCACAAAGTTCCTACAGGTATAAGAGATAAAAGATACACTTGGAGAATATTTCTCAGGAGGATCCATTGATGCATTGTTAACATCCTATGGAAAATAACCAAGAGAACCAGACTAATTGGAATTAAAATGCCCACTGTCATTGTGACAGATAAGTATCACGACACATTCCCAAAATAAAATATGGATAAAATGAAAGAAGAATATTGATATAAGAGGAAGAAAGTGGATGAAATTCTAAGTACCTGGGCAAATTAAATATAATATCTCATTTTTATCATGAGCTTCTCTGGATAATTAAAATTTTTAAATGCTGATAAGCTTACAGACTAAAATGTTTTTCAAAAGTTATTTCTAATTTTTTAAAAATCAGGTATTAAGATATTCTAATTAAATATTTGTTTATGTCATATAGTAAATATAAATACTCAGTGAGAATGCTCCTTTAACACTAACATTATATAGCATGATGACTCCATTTATGATGATTCAGAAGAAATTTCTGGATTTTTAAGGTTATTAAATAGACATTGAATATTACTTTACCATGGTCAAAAATCTTCATTTCATAGAGGGCTTAAAACAATGGGAAAATAATATTCAAATAAAATACTAAATGAAAAAATACAAAGTTTGAATGTTCTATTAAAGAGAAAGAATTTAACAAATTCTTAAGCTTATAAGATGCATTTGGTTGAAATCTTCTATAGTCTTAAAAACAAAGAAGCCTATTTTACATTTGTACTTTATTTAATTTACAGTGGGGTAATATGCTCATTTAGGTTATCAATCAAAAGTATCACCCAGTACATGGGAATTCTCTTTAGTTTTCATTTTTAAATATGAAAAATGTTCATATGCTTACTGCACATACTAGCACATTTAAGCAAAAATTACAGTGAATTTTGCAGTATTTATATTATTTGTTAAACCCTGGCAGAGTAGAAGAGCTTTCTGAAATAAAATAATCTGAATTAACATAATTTTTTTTTTTTTTTTTTTTTTTTTTTGAGACGGACTCTTGCTCTGTCGCCATGCTGGAGTGCAGTGGTGCAATCTCGGCTCACTGCAACCTCCGCCTCCTGGGTTCAAGCGATTCTTCCACCTCAGCCTCCCGAGTAGCTGGGACTACAGGCACGTGCCACCATGCGCCAAAATTAACCCGGCTAATTTTTGTATTTTTAGTAGAGACGGGGTTTCATCATGGCAAGGATGGTCTCGATCTCTTGACCTCGTGATCCGCCCGCCTCCGCCTCCCAAAGTGCTGGGATTACAGGCGTGAACCACCGCGCCCGGCCTAATTAACATAATTTTAAGTGTCATTTCAATGCATAGCTTTGGTTTTAGTAATAACAAGCATGTAGAATGTTATGTGTATTTCACCTATGTAGATTTGCTCTTTAAATATTTAACTTGGGCTATTCTAATTTTGTGTTCTCATACATCTCCGGATATCAGTTTCTTTTATGAACAGTGGGTCTAAATTGTGTGGTTTTACTATTTTTTTCTAGATCATAAAATGCGTGAACTTGTTAAGAATTAACAATGCTCAAAGGATCCAACCTTTGTAAATCTAATTAATCACTTTTAATGTTTTATAATATTATTTTTAAGAGACAATGCTTCCTGGTATTTTCATATTTCTGCATAGTTAAGAGCTTATTCAGCAAAATAAATGGTCAGATGTTTAAAGAGGAAACATTTTGGAAGAAATAAATAGTAACTTCCTCTAGAATATAAAACATTATCTCTCCTACTCTTATTTACCAAAAGGGTAATAAGAACCTGGAGACCTTCCGATTTTTTCTCCAGAGGATTTGTTTATATTTGATGGCTAAGGCCTCTTTCTCTCTAGAAGGAAGGAGGAGCAGATGTGACCGCTTCCCCAAATAAGCTTTGGATCTCATAATTTGCGGTTCCTTTTCTGTGGATCAACTTCGATGCACATGCGGCGTAATATCAAGCTTTTATAATGTCACACCACTCAGAGAACTGGCACTAGGTTGCTCTGTAAGTAATAATCTGTTCTCTGATCCAGGAACCTTGTGTACTCTTTCAAGATAAATAAGTAAATATGGATATAAAAACCTAATACTGAATAACAATTACTTAACCATTCTTTTGGTGTCTTTCGTTGCTTAAAATCATGAATTTAAGAGTCAATTTTTATAGAAAATTCCTAAGTATTTTTATATGTCAGATACTGTGTCAAGTTGTTTCACATACACTATATTAAGTAATTTGAATTATAATTTTAGTGAAGCTGCTCTAAGATTCAATGTCATAATTTAAATAATGGAGTAAAATTTCTATTAATTTACACACTTGCAAATAAAGTTCATTAATCATAAGCATGTTTATCACAAAAATTGTATGTTTAAACTGTATAATTTTTTTTTTTTTTTTTTTTTTTTTTTTTTTTTTTTTGAGACAGAGTTTCGCTTGTTACCCAGGCTGGAGTGCAATGGCGCGATCTCGGCTCACCGCAACCTCTGCCTCCTGAGTTCAGGCAATTCTCCTGCCTCAGCCTCCTGAGAAGCTGGGATTACAGGCACGTGCCACCATGCCCAGCTAATTTTTTGTATTTTTAATAGAGACGGGGTTTCACCATGTTGACCAGGATGGTCTTGATCTGTTGACCTTGTGATCCACCCACCTCGGCCTCCCAAAATGCTGGCATTACAGGCGTGAGACACCGCGCCCGGCCCCTAAACTGTGTAATTTATATGTCTGTGCTCACAAAAGCTAACAATGTCAAGGCTCATCAGTAGATTTGACAAAGCTCAAGAAATTCAGTAAACCTGAAGGTAGGTCAACAGATTTACCAAAATTGAAATTCAAGAAAAAAAAATGAGTATAATTGTCTAGGCAGGGTGGCTCATGCCGTTAATCCCAGCACTTTGAGAGCCCAAGGCAGATGGATCACTTCAGTCAGGAGTTCAAGACCAGCCTGGCCATCGTGGCAAAACCCCATCTCTACTAAAAATGCAAAAATTAGTTGGGCATGATGGCACATGCCTATAATCCCAGTCACTGGAGACTGAGGCATGAGAATCACTTAAACCTGGGAGATGGAGATTGCAGTGAGCCAGATAGTACCACTGCGCTCCAGCCTTGGTGACACAGTGAGACTCTGACTTAAAAACAAAGAAAATAACAGTATAACTAAAGAACAGAACATTCAAGGGCTATCAGACAATAGTAAATTATATAATGTAATTAGAGTCTCAGCACAAAAAGCAAAAAAACTAAAAACACACATACGATAAAATGTGAGAAATTGACTCATATTTTGTCTGAAAACATTTACTTTTCCACTATTGAAGGATATTTTCTCTATATGTAAATTTCTCTATATGTAAGCTTCATAGCAGTAGGTCTGCTATGATTTGAATATTTGTCCCCTCTAAAACTCATGTGCAAATGAATCACCAATTTAATAGTATTAAGAGGTGGAGCATTTAAGTGGAGATTGAGTCAAGAGGGCTCTGTTCTCATGAATGACTTAATGAGTTAATGGAAGTATTTGTTAATGGATTAATGGGTTAATGAGAGTGGGTTAGTTATCAAGAAGCTAGGTCTGTTAGAAAAGTCAGATTGGGGCCGGGCGCAGTGGCTCAAGCCTGTAATCCCAGCACAGGCGCGGTGTCTCACGCCTGTAATGCCAGCACTTTGGGAGGCCGAGGCGGGTGGATCATGAGGTCAAGAGATCGAGACCATCCTGGTCAACATGGTGAAACCCCGTCTCTACTAAAAATACAAAAATTTAGCTGGGCACGGTGGCGCATGCCTGTAATCCCAGCTACTCAGGAGGCTGAGGCAGGAGAATTGCTTGAACCCAGGAGGTGGAGGTTGCGGTGAGCCGAGATCGCACCATTGCACTCCAGCCTGGGTAACAAGAGCGAAACTCTGTCTAAAAAAAAAAGAAAAGAAAAGAAAAGAAAAGTCAGGTTGGCTCTTTTGAGCTCCTTTGCCTTGTGATGCCCTCTGCTGCCCAGGGACTCTGCAGAGATTCCTAGTTAGCAAGAAGCGTCTGCAGAGTCCCAGTTAGCAGGAAGGGTCTCACAAGATGCAGCTTCTAGACCTTGCACTTCCCAGCCTCCAGAAGGGTAAAATATAAATTTATTTTCTTTATAAATTACTTAATCAGTGGTATTATTTTATAGCAACAGCAAATGGAGTAAGACACCTACCCTAAAAAATGTATTGAAGTTCTGTTGGCAAATAATTACTGTAACATCAGAAACCTGGATATACACAAAGAAATAAAGATCATTTGGAATGAAATAAGTTAATGTCTGAAGGTTACACATAATTTGTGTATGTTTACATATGTGTATATACACATACATATGTTCATGTATATATACTCATATATGTCCCTCTACTTAAGTTTATGTGTTATATATAAAATAGTGCTCTTAAAATAACTAACTTTGAAAATAATTTTTAAAATTACATAAAGATAAGTAACTTTAAGGCAATAAAGTTGTTTCTTTCTCTCTCTACACACACACACATGCTCATACATATATATGATGGAATATAAAAACTTGTTTACTCAGTATGCATTCAAGTTTACTAAAGAAGACGTAATCACCTTTTCTTGTACCACCTATTCATAAACTCCAGAAGATTGGGGGATGAAAGAAAGCAGAGGAATCAAGTAACATTCAAGTACTTGGATGGGTAGTGTTTCATTTTATTTAATGTGGATTATACTGTCTGCCCTATAGCATAAACCTGGATTATACTGTCTGCCCTATAGTATAAACTAAACCAAGACATTTTAATCTTTCTCCAGGATACTCTAAATTCTTTGCTTGATTACATATAATTGTGCACTAATGTAGATTCTCAGATATAATATTGAGGAAAATTTGGTTTTCTACATCTTGTCGTGATCAGTTTCATAAAGAAAAGAATTATTTTAAAATAGTATAAAAGATAATGTTAAAAAAGGAAAATGACAAATTATTTGGATAATACTATGCCAAACATGAGTTTTAAATCAAAGATACCTATAAAGGCTTTTCTGATGAGAACATAAAATACCTTAAATAGAACGTGTACTGTGTACATGTAAGTATATAACCTAGGTGCAGCATGCTATCCATTTGCAGAAGCAACCCTAAGTAATAAACTATAGTTTCATATAAAATCATAGGAATAATTAGTCAATAATAGACAAAACTCCATTTCTCTGGGTAATTATGTTCACTATCTTTATAAAATAAAACCCCAGAAAATTTATCCTTGTCAAAGCTTCTATTTTTTTCTCCACTCCAGTGACCTGCTAACAACTAACATTGTTATATTCTTCCATCTAATTTAATAAGGAACATTAATCATCCATTAGTTGGTTCTTTAGCTTAACTTTATTTGCTCTACTCCACAAATAGGACAGCTAGAGCTTCAAGTTGTTAGCATTGGAATTCTATTAGGATATAGCATTTATCTTGTCCCTTCATATTAGTTCAGTTAATTGCATTTGATTTTTTATTATTTTATTTAATGAAATATATACACTGCTATATGTAGTGCCAGCCCTAAGCAAAATAATTAAGCAAATTAATGTGTCTTCACTTTTTGTTTTCATTGCTTTTCCTTATATTTAGGAAGAATCCTATAGAAAAGTTATGAAACAAAATGATTGATTAGAATGTTGGCTTTTCAAGCATCACTGCAAGTGAATGGCATGCGAGTTCGCAACAGTTGAACCTTTCACAAGGTTGTTGTCTAATGAGTTTGTACACCGAGTGGTCACAATATATAATAAGTAAAATAAATGAAATAGGCTAACCTAAATAATATGATTATAGATAAAACTGGATGTACAAAGTGAACACATGAGAAAGCAAAGGTGATGGAATTAATCAATGGTTTCTGTTACACATTAGCTAGCAGAGCATATTATATGAGAATGAGTTAACCAAGAGAGACAATTTTATTGAAAATAAATAATAACTTATTCTCCTATGAATACATTTAAGTGCAGTTTTTTGTTGTTGTTTGTTTGTGTTGAGACAGAGTTTTGCTCTTGTTGCCCAGGGTGGAGTGCAATGGCATGATCTTGGCTCACTGCAACCTCCACCTCCTGAGTTCAAGTGATTTTCCTGCCTCAGCCTCCCTAGCTGGGATTACAGCCATGTGCTACCACACCCAGTTAATTTTTTGTATTTTTAGTAGAGACAGGGTTTCACTATGCTGGCTAAGCTGGTCTTGAACACCTGACCACAGGTGACCCGCCTGCACCAGCCTCCCAAAATACTGGGATTACAGGCATGAGCCACCATGCTCAGCCATAAGTGCAGTTTTATGTTGTCATAAAATAATAAACTTGCAGGAGCTAAAAACATTGCCAAAGTAGGAACTCTAAGAGGTAATCAATCATCAAGATGGTTTTTAACAGAGATTCTCTATAGACCCTATGTCTTAGTCAAATTGGGCTGTTGAAACAAAATTACCATAGACTGGGTAGCATAAACAACAAGTATTAATTTCTTAGAGTTCTGAAGGCTGAGACATCCAAGAACATGGAGCCAGCAGAAACTCTGCCTGTTGAGGGCTCACTTCCTGGTTTGTAGACAGCCACCTACCTACTCACTGTATCTTCACATGGCTGAAAGAGAGAGAAATTTTTTTCATATCTCTTCTTGACACTTACCCTATTTACAAGGGCTCTACCCTTGTGATCCCTTGGAGGAGGAGAGGCTATCTGGTTTTGGGTGTTTTCATCTTTTTTGCTCTGGTTTCTTTTCCCGTCTTTGTGGATTTATCTACCTGTGGTCTTTGTAGTTGGTGACTTTCAGATGGGGTCTCTGAGTGGATGTCCTTTTTGTTGATGATGAAGTTACTTCTTTCTGTTTTTTAGTTTTCCTTCTAGCAGTCAGGCTCCTCTGCTTTAGACCTGCTGGAGGTCCAATCCAGACTCTGCTTGCCTGGGGATGCCCTCTCTCACTGCTACTATTCAATATAGTATTGGAAGTTCTAGCCAGAGCAATCAGGCAAGAAAAAGAAATAAAGGGTATTCAGTTAGGAAAGGAGGAAATCAAATTGTCTCTATTTGTAGATGACATAATTGTATATTTAGAAGACCCCATCATCTCAGCCCAAAACCTCCTGAAACTGATAAGTAACTTCAGCAAAGTCTCAGGATACAAAATCAATGTGCAGAAATCACAAGCATTCCTATACACCAATAAAAGACTTAAAGAGAGCCAAATCAAGAATGAACTGCCACTCACAATTGCTACAAAGAGAATAAAATACCTACGAATACAACTAACAAAGGTTGTAAAGGACCTCTTCAAGGAGAACTACAAACCACTGCTCAAGGAAATAAGAGACGACACAAACAGATGGAGAAACACTCCATGCTCATGATTATGAACAATCAGTATTGTGAAAGTGGCCATACTGCCAAAAGTAATTTACAGATTCAATGCTATCCCTATCAAGCTACCTATGATCCTCTTAACAGAATTGGAAGTAACCACCTTAAACTTCATATGGAACCAAAAGAGACCCGCATAGCCAAGTCAATTCTAAGCAAAAAGAACAAAGCTAGAGGCATCACGCTACCCGACTTCAAACTATAATACAAGTCTACTGTAATGAAAACAGCATGGTACTGGGACCAAAACAGAGACATGGACCAATGGAACAGAACAGAAGCCTTGGATGCAACACCATACATCTACCACCATCTGATCTTTGACAAACCTGATAGAAACAAGCAATGCGGAAAGGATTCCCTGTTTAATAAATGATGTTGGGAAAACTGGCTAGCCATGTGCAGAAAGCAGAAACTGGACCCCTTCATGACACTTTACACTAAAATTAACTCCAGACGAATTAAAGACTTAAACATAAGACCTAACACCATAAAAACCCTAGAAGAAAACCTAGGCAAAACAATTCAGGACATATGCATAGGCAAGGACTTCATGACCAACACACAAAAAGCATTGGCAACAAAAACTAAAATAGACAAATGAGACCTAATTAAACTGCTGAACTTCTGTACAGTGAAAGAAACAATCATTAGAGTGAACCAGCAACCAACAGGTTGGGAACAAATTTTTGTAATCTACCCATCTGACAAAGGACTAATATTCAGAATCTCCAAAGAACTAAAAGAGATTTACAAAAAAAAAAAAAGTAAACCCATTCAAAAGTGGGCAAAGGATATGAACAGACACTTTTCAAAAGAAGACATATATGAGGCCAAGAAACATATGTAAAAATACTCATCATCACTGGTAATTAGAGAAATCCAAATCAAAACCACATTGAGATACCACCTCATGCCAGTTAGAATAACAATCATTAAAAAATCGAGACAACAGATGCTGGAGAGGATGTGGAGAAATAGGAACATTTTACACTGTTGATGGGAGTGTAAATTAGTTCAGCCATTGTGGAAGACAGTGTGGCGATTCCTCAAGGACCTAGAAATAGAAATTCCATTTGACCCAGAAATCCCATTACTGTGTTTATATCCAAAGGATTATAAATTGTTCTATTATAAAGACACATGCACACATATGTTCACTGTGGCACTGTTTACAATAGCAAAGACCTGGAACCAACCCAAATGCCCATTGATGATAGACTGGACAGGGAAAATGTGGCACATATACACCATGGAATACTATGCAGCCATAAAAAATGATGAGTTTGTGTCCTTTGTAGGGACATGGATGAACCTAGAAACCATCTTTCTCAGCAAACAGACACAAGAACAGAAAATCAAACACTGCATGTTCTCACTCATAGGCAGGTGTTGAACAATAAGAACACATGGACACAGGGAAGGGAACATCACACACTGGGGTCTGTTGGGGGGGGTCTAAGAGAGGGACAGCAGGGGGTAGGGAGTTGGGGAGGGATAACATGGGGAGAAATGTCAGATATAGGAGATGGGAATGGAGGCAGCAAACCACATTACCATGTATGTACCTATGCAACAATCCTGCCTGTTCTTCACATGTACCCCAGAACCTAAAGTGCAATAAAATATATTTTTTAAAAAAGGAAATACAAAAAAATTTCTAGTATAATCAAAAATTCTATTTATATTCAAATGTCCCCAATTTTCTTCAAAATGTATTTTCTACCAGCATTTTTTTAAACAGAATTTAGATTTAACACATATATGTTATTTATGGCTTTAGTATGTTTTAGTTTGAAATGTCTCAACATTGAATTTTTATATGGTACTCTCCTACCAGTGAGTATGACCAAAAATATTCAACTCATTCTACAGGAAAAATTTTTGTGATGGTCTATTAGAAGTTCTGACCACAGAAAGATGCCACGCCATGCCATGCCGTGCCATGAGTGTTCAGGGAAACCCTTTGCTTAGGGAGAGGGATACACTAAAGAGAACCACTTATTCATTTCAGGCAGCAATGGATTAAGGGTTCTTATCCCTAATTTCCTCAGTAAGAAATCACTTTTCTCTCCAACTAGGTATTTCCTTACATCATTAAAACAAATAAATATCTCTATGTGATCTCTCCTTTGCCAAAGACATGTCTTCAAATGGCCTTAGATATTTTCACATTTCCACCAATCGCCCATTTTATTTCAATTCCATTTTCAACCATAAAATGTTCAATAGAGAAAGAAAAACAACAACTTCAGATATTATGCTCAGGGTACCAACATATCCAAAGTATTCTAAAGTAAATAAATCCACTTGTATATAAATCCCATTTCTGAAATCACATTTTATAAATGCTGGCTATTCTAGTATTTAACATTTACTGGCAAAATCAGTTTAATGAATGTTAATACTTTATAAATCAAGTATTAATACTCAATTATTAAAAAACACTGAACTGTATGTTTAATCTGGTCCCTAGAAATTATTATTATTTTATTTTATTTTATTTTTTTGAGATGGAGTTTCGCTCTTGTTACCCAGGCTGGAGTGCAATGGCACGATCTCAGCTCACCTCGACCTCCGCCTCCTGGGTTCAGGCAATTCTCCTGCCTCAGCCTCCTGAGTAGCTGGGATTACAGGCACGCGCCACCACGCCCAGCTAATTTTTTGTATTTTTAGTAGAGACGGGGTTTCACCGTGTTGACCAGGATGGTCTCGATCTCTTGACCTCATGATCCACCCGCCTCGGCCTCCCAAAGTGCTGGGATTACAGGCTTGAGCCACCGCAATTATTTTAAAGAATACTAAACAAAATAATTATTTTTATAGTAGTCCAGAAAATGATTACAGAAGAGTGTTCACACTATCTTTTTCCTTCTAGTTTAGTACTCAGACATCACTAACTCCTTTTTTCTAATTCACATTACATTGTATGTACTGGATTTATACCGTTTCAAATTTAATGCGTTCAAGTAAGGGTGCTGTGATTTTTTTCTACGATTCTGTTTGATTTGTTTTGCTTTATAAAATTTTTCCTTATAACTTGTTTCTACTTAGTGATACCAGAGATTGGATTTTCCAGTTTTACAATAAGGATGCCAAATGGGTATGTCTGCAGTTCTTATAGTAATCACTGGCCTTCAATTACTAGATGTATGTAATCATATTGGTGGCTAAAATCTTCTGCTAGAGAGTGTTTTCAATAAACCAGATGCTGTCTAACAATTCATCCAAGTGGATTTCCTAATCTCATAGGGAAATCACAAAATTGTCACACCTATGATTTGTTTCCTTTTTGACAATGTTACCTTCAAAAGTACAAGTAGCCAGACCTCTGCTGCTTTCACTTAGGAAATGTAGTTCTGTGTGATGTGCAAAGGCAATAGGTAGGTCCCTTTTCACAGATTAAGAACCTGACGGGAATACTTTTCTCTTACTGTTTTTGCTTCTTTATACTGATTGTTGTTTCGTTTGTTGTCTCACAGTGATCAAAGTTTACAATTTCTAGTACTAAGAGACTGTATCTATTCATCATAAGAACAATTTTTATTCTTTATATTGCAAGAAAATTTAGTATTTACTGTTATGTAATTTTATTTAGATTTTGCAGATTCTCTTAGCTGACATTTGCTCTTCTGATTTAACATGCATACATGTACCTTTTTGTATGGATTAAGAACTATTATTTGCATATATTATACCATTCATCTTAAACTTTTAATTACTTCTTTGATTTTTAATGTATGGTAGAATTTTTCAATTATTACTTTGTAATTTACTAAATTTTAGTGCTGTAAGATTGTGGACTCAAAGTAAAGTAAATAAAAAGGATTATGGTTGTTAAGGTGGTAAATTTTAATTTGATTTTTAACTTTGTTTAGGGTTGTCATACCTAGATATAGTAATGCTCAATTCTTTTTATTATTGCTCCAAAAGCTACCTTTTAAAGATATACCTGCCTAATCACATCCCTCTCATCCTCATCAATAAATACGATTTATGCTGCTTATGGCCCTCTGGAGGAAGACAAGCAGCTGTAATAACAAACATTTTCCACCATCCCAATCCAATTTTCATCTGCTTGTGGCTGATATTTACCCCCATTGCAAAAGTAAGCCTGAGACAAAGAATTCTAACATTTATCTTAAAATTGTCCCAAACACTGCATGTTCTTACTCATAAGTGGGTGTTGAACGATGAGAACACATGGACACAGGGAGGGGAACATCACACACTGGGGCCTGTTGTGGGGTGACTAGGGGAGGGAGAGCAGGGGGTGAGCGGAATTGGAGAGGGATAGCAGGGGGTGGGGGGATTGGGGAGGGATAACATAAGGAGAAATATCTAATGTAGGTGAAGGGGGGATGGGTGCAGCAAACCACCATGGCACGTGTACACCTATGTAACAATCCTGCATGATCTGCACATGTACCCCAGAACTTAAAGTATAATAAAAAAAATTGTCCCTACATGCGTTTTTTCAGGATTTTCATGAAAGGTGAATTCTTCCCTCCATATCTTTTCACCAATCCTCTTCCTCACAGATGTCTTGTTATAAAAGTTATCACAAGTTTTTCCACTACAGTCAGCCAAATGTTTAAAATAACAACTAATTACTCTATTCCATCATATCCTAAGAGCAACAGATTTTAATAATAGACTACTGAAGGTAAAATGTGGTAATTAAAAGTTGCAGCGAATATATATTCTTAATGTATGCACCTGGGGAAAAAATGTACACACACATGTTCTTTTTTTGCTTTTGGAAATTCTGATATTATCTATACAATTTTTTTTTCCTATTCATGCATGTACCCTACCAATACTTCTATTAATGTCAAGTCTTCTATTAATTTATAATAGTAATTCATAAGGATGGTAATCTTTACTCTGTAATATATGTTCCTAGTCGTATTTCTTAAATTCATTTATAAAATTTGACAGTGTGGAGAAATGTGGGGTTCCTTTCACTTAAGATAATCAGTCTATTTCTCTGGAACTCTTTTGTTATTCCTTATAATTTTATATCTCATTTCTAAACCAGATATGCATTTATGTTCTATTTTGCATAGCCTTAAAACTTTGCAACTTCGAAGATTTTATCTAGCTGAAAATTATTTTAGTTTATGATGTAACTGTGAGAGTATCTAATTCTGTTCTCTCTGGTATTTAGGACAATGGTGGGAGGACAAAGCAGGACATTTCTTGTGTATCATGTAAGATTCCACTTATTAAAAAAGTGTGCAGGACCAGTTAACAAACAGCTTTTCATCACAAATCAAGCTATAATACATGTATTTGTGTACATTCATTTGTACATCTATTTATTTATCCAACAAATATTTATCAATTACTGTGGATAGAAATAAAGACTTGAATTAAATATAGCACTGTCAATGTATACATAGCTTAGTTGGAGGAATGGATATGTATATATTTAATAGCAATACAACCTGCTATTAATCTCTAATTATTCTGCACAATACCTAGGTCAAGGAGTATTAAAATACAAACTCTATAGCATAAATTTCACAAAAATTCTGAGCATACCTTTTTTTGACAATACAAATTACTTATGTGAATAGTATTTTTCAAGTATTCAGAAATCTTAAATGACCTATAAATACAACTGCCAAAATATCAAATAAGCATGTTCAAAATATTTTTCCATTTCACCAGACATGCTGGCTTATGCCTGTAATCCCAGCATTTTGGGAGGCCAAGGCGGGTGGATTGCTTGAGGTCAGGAGTTTGATATCAGCCTGGCTAACACAGTGAAATCCTGTCTCTACCAAAAATATAAAAATTGTCTGGGGGTGGTGGTTCATGCTACTAGGAAGCATGAGGCAGGAAAATTGCTTGAACGTGGAGATGGAGGTTGCAGTGAGCCAAGATTGTGCCTCTGCACTCCAGTCTGGGCAACAGAGAAAGACTGTCTTAAGCTTTTTTTTTTTTTTTTTTTTTTTTTTCTACATGTAGAAATACTCAAGTATAATCAGATATAAATATTATATGCACATATTCTTAAATCTGCCTTTATAAGGACTGGCATGAACTCCATTTTTCAGAAACAATCTTGTGTGGTTTTAGTCATACTTCTTCTCAGTCATTACCAGAAATCTTAATTTTACTTTATGTTGCTAAACATTTAGAACATTAAATAATTTTAGTTGTAAGAAACGTTTAATCTTGAAAACCAAAACTTTTTTTGTTTAACAAAAACCAACTTTGGCGGCTGGGTGTGGTGGCTCACGCCTGTAATTTCAGCACTTTGGGAGGCTGAGGCTGGCAGATCACCTAACGTTGGGAGTTTGAGACCAACCTGACCAACATGAGAAATCCTATCTCTAATAAAAATCCAAAATTAGCAGGATGTGGTGGCAGACACCTGTAATCCCAGCTACTCAGGAAGCTAGGGCAGGAGAATCACTTGATCCCAGGAGGTGAAGGTTGCAGTAAGCCGAGATCACGCTGCTGCATTCCAGCCTGGGCAATAAGAGCGAAACTGTGTCTCATAATAAATAAATAAACAAACAAACAAAAGAAAAACCTGACTTTGGCATACACATTTTTTGAAACAAAATAAAAATAAAATGTCAACCTGGGTAACATAGGGAAACTCTGTCTCTACAAAAAAAACAAAACAAAACAAAACAAAGCAAAATTAGCTGGGTGTGGTGGCACATGCTGGTGGACCCAGCTACTTGGAAGGCTGAGGTGGGAGGATCACTGGAGACTGGGAAGTTGAGGCTGTTGCAGTGAACCGTATCGCACCACTGAACTCCCACCTGAGCAACAGAGTGAAACCCTGTTTTAAAAATAAATAAATAAATATAAAATAAAAATACGAGGAAAACCTCATAGCAGTAGGAATGTACTGTGAATATATACAACCAAGAGGAAAGTCAGGAATGATTTTTGTTGGTAATATTTAACAAAATCTCCTATAATTGTTTTTATATTATAGGTAGTTTTGATCTTATTACAAACACAGTAGATAGAATGCTTTACTTTTGAGTTTGTATATTTAGAAAGGGTTTGCCTTTCAAATATAAGTTGATGTTAGATTAAAAGTGGTGATGAAGGTCACTAATGCCTGTAATGGTTGGACACACTTCACATTTCAGCAGATTTTACAAAGTCAGAGACTAGAATTGACAGAGACTTTTTTTTTTTATTAAGGCTACCAACTCATGTTTTGGGGATGCAATCTCACTGCATCTTTCTAGTTATCTAAAAACACTTTCTATTTATCTCCTGTTGTGAAAATTAATTAAACTAAATCACCTCCCAAAACTTTATAAAGAGACATTTGATAACCCATTGCTATACCACATAGAAAACTGAAAGTATTAGCAGATATACTATGAAAGAAAGCAAAATATTAACTTGAGATAAGGTCAGAGTGCAGCAAAGAATCCCTGTCAGGAAAGTAATTCCCAATTAAGAAAGCAAATTTTATTAGTAGCACAACAGTCTCACCATTCTCAGTACTCTCAGTATTTACCACTGCAAAATAACACAAGTCTTGTCATTTGACAACATAGAGGGGAGTATGACCTACTTTAGGATTTCACATAAATGGCATTTCCCATTGGGTCCTCCTCTAGGTCTTGCAGTGGTTGATTCTTCTCATGGCTGTATCATATTCCCTGGTATGAATAACCACAATTGGTTTATCTGTTATACCGCTGATGAGCATTTTTAAATTTTCCTTTGAGTGCTTATTTTATGTAGTGCTGCTTTGATCATTTTACTATATGTTTCGTAAACATGAAAGTACATTTTCTTTTGGAATTGTATCTAGGAATGGAATTACTGGATCTTAGCATCTGCGCATGTTCAGCTTTAGCAGAGAATGGTTAACAGTTTTTTAAATGACTTTACCAAATTGTCCTCACTAGCAGTGAGTAAGGATTCTAGCAGCTCGTCATCCTCAACAACACTTGACATTTTCCCACCATCAGTGTCTTTCATCTTACTGCTTTACTCTCCTTCTAACTGATGTTTACCTCAAATGTTTTTTATTTTCTTCCTTAGCTCTTTCATCTTAAATGTAAACAGGTACCTTTTCCATTGAGTTCAATCCTAGATATGGTTCTTTGAAAAGTGACTCACCTATGATAATATAATCAAAGAACAGCTGTTGTCTGAATAAACAAATGTGCAATAATTACTTGTTTATAGATACAGAAAGACTGGAGGGTTAAACAGGACACCTGCCTTAAATTACATTGTCTATTGGCCTTCCTTTGTATGGTCTCTAACGGATGAGAAAACAATGTGCACATATGGCATCATGCTAATTATTAGAACCTTAGTATTTCTCGAATGTTAGCCTGCCTCCCCGCAGGTCTTTAAGTAAACTGGAAAGAAAATTGACATATTTGAATCAATCACTTGATATAAAACTAATTTCTTAAGGTTACAAAGATTACGTCTACTTTAAATCTAAGGGGAAAAATGCAATAAAAATTTGGCTTATTTTAAAAGTATATTTGTATTCTAACAAAAGAGAAATTTCACATAAAGTTTATTATTCAGCTCATTTTTTTTTTTGAGATGGAGTTTCGCTCTTGTTAACCAGGCTGGAGTGCAATGGTGTGATCTCGGCTCACCGCAACCTCTGCCTCCTGGGTTCAGGCAATTCTCCTGCCTCAGCCTCCTGAGTAGCTGGGATTACAGGCACGTGCCACCATGCCCAGCTAATTTTTTGTATTTTTAGTAGAGACGGGGTTTCACCATGTTGACCACGATGGTCTCAATCTTTTGACCTCGTGATCCACCTGCCTCGGCCTCCCAAAGTGCTGGGATTACAGGACATTATGGCACCCAGCCGCTCATGTTCTTTTAAAGTACTGATTTTTTCCTGCTCTGTTCTATCTCTGCTAGAATAATAGCACAGAGTTATGAAGTTGTACACACAAAGCTGTATCTGTGAGGTCCTTGAGTTTGACAGTGATTACCCTGTTTTTACCTCTAGAAAATGTTATTCTAAGGTTTGGCAGCTAGAGTTACCAAGAATCTTGCTCGGCTCAATCTAGCTCTGCTGTTAAACCTTAGAATTATACATACTGAGAGTCAATGCAGCTAGTTCTGTGTAAGACTCAAACGCTGGCATCAAGAAGACTCAGTCACTACAACTTTCATAATAAAATATACTATTGGCCTAATTTACCCACTGAAGTTCAGGATTCTGTGATCTAATCACTTTCATCAGAATAGATTTCCCTTGGTACATGCAAAATTGTTGAATCTCAGGTAAAAGAAAAAAAATTCTAATGTATAATAGTGGCTACAGCTAGATTTGCTACTTATGAAAACTTTTGTTTTGACAATAATTTTAAATAATAAGGAAATAAAGTAAAACTCTAGATTAACTCAAGCATAAAAACAACTCACTCACTTTCTATTTCCAGTACTACTTTTCTCTGCTTTGAGTAGTGCTGAAATATAATCACTTCAATGCAAATATTTAGACAAAACTTAAACCAGGTACATACATATGGAAACTAAAGAAGTTTTACTAATATAGTAGTAGAAAGTCCTTCAGGTTTACTAAAGGACTATATATTACAGAATAGAAACTGCCTACATTTCCTGATGTGTAGATACTCAGGATAACGGGGAGGATTCTCATGGTACCTAAGAGAATCATGTTTGTTCTTCTTTTTGGTGACAGTAATCAGCCTAATCTCCGATTGGCTCCCTGTGTCTTTACAGTTCTGGTAACAAAGTCCCTATGTATTTATTCAGAGGGTTGTATGGCAGGAGAAAGAAAAGTGGATATTTTCCATTATTAAATAGAAGTAAAATATCTCTGACAATCTGACTGAGGCATTTTAAGTCACATTCATTGCTGCATATATTTAGACAATCTGTAGAAGAAAAATACAGACGTCGACAGAAGTAAAACAGAAACTTAAAGAAGAGAGGGAGTCTTACGCTGAATTCTAGCTAAAAAATGGGTGTGAGAGGAGTGTATGGGGTAATGGGAAAAATTCAAGTTAGGGGAAGCAAAGAAGACAGAGAATAAAAGGAAAAGAGAAGAGAGGTAGAAAAGGAAAAGGAAAGGAAGAGGAGGTATAGAAAGGAGAGAGAATTTAATGGGAATTCAGAATGCTTCTGGAAATTCTCCCAAGCCTATAATATTGCAATTATGTTCACACATCCAAAGCTTTAATTCCCTCTCTCTGATAAAAGCAAGGAAATATATTAAGCAAAGAATCATATGAAAGGCCAGGCGAGGCCTTGATTTTATTTCTCCAGATATTTTAATGACAATAATAACTTTTATGAGACACAGTAAAAGACAATACAACTAGAACTGCACCATTAATTGCTTAGTAGGTTTGAAGTCCTGCTTCATTATTGCTATTAACCTCAACAGCAAGAAGACTATATTCCCACCAAGCTGATTTACCTCAATTAATATCATTAAATAAGAGTTTAATACTATCCAAGAATATCAATTATTTTGATGTTGTCAAATCAAAGTTTCATTTTTTATATTATTTGGCCTGTGAGCGACATTCAATAAAATTGGCCACTATCATCATTTTGAAAGACTTTCCTCTTCTGGTTTCCATTGCAGCTCACTTGCCCATGTTTGCTGTCACTTCACTCAGTGCTGCTTCCTAGTTTCCTTTCCTGTAACTTCTCTCTCTTCAGACCATAGTGTATTATGGTCTCTAAACATCTGCTCAGTCCTCATCTCTTCTTTATTTAAAAAGAGGAACTGCGTGATTTTGACTGATTCTGGTATTTAAATACTGCGTATGCTTACAACTCTTAGATCTTTACCTGTAATAATAAAGGATGAGAAAACTTTATCCAAAACTCGAGACTTGTTTGTATCGCTGCTCAGTCTCTAGTGTTATATTATCTAACCAGGATGGAGTGTTGTTCAATTAGTTTTGCTAACTCAGAGTCATTACTACAGGATATATCTAGCTCTACAAATGGAGGATATTGTAATGTGTTTTTCTAATTAAGGCTTTAGCCAAAATAGCTGAGAAAAAAACAGCGAGAGTCTTACTCTACATATTTTATAATTTTCTACCTGATAGAATAACATGGGGGAGTCAATGAGACAACATAGCTCGAGATACACAGTTTTTTTTTTTAGGATAACTAGACTCTGTTTCCTCTGAGACTTTGATGAATGATTTCACTATGGAACTTGCTGCCTCACCTCCTGCTTGGCATTAAGCCCACTTCCCGTATTCTTTAAACATAAAAGGAAAATTAGCAGACTGCAGAACTAGTTTCCTTAGGTAATAAGAAATATCCACAACAACATTAATTAAAGAAAAAAAATAAAAGAAACATTAAGCATGAAGAAGGGTAAGGACAACAGAATTCCAAACAGTCATTAATAATCATGTCTTTGAAGAATATTCAATAGTATTAAGCATTTCTTGTTGAAATATTACATTATAAAAGCATACAAACACTGCACTAATTATTTTCTGCAGCAACACATATCCTAATATTGGAGCAATAGTGAAGAAATTATGACCCATATGTAAATATAATATTTGTGAAATATTTCATATAAGCTATTGCATGTACATATGTATTTGAAGTTTTACCCAAAAAAAGGTGAAATAGATATAATATATGTAGAACACGAAGTACAAAATCTAACACATAATAAATGCATTATATGTATATGTTCATCCAGTACTTATATGCAGATTCATCCTATCTTTACTCTTCTCTGAGTAAAGGCTATGTATTAGCTATCATAAATACAGTATCTGATAGGAAAGAACATTCTTAATTATGTCATACTCAGGAATGGAATATTATTTTGAAAAGGAAGGATTAGGCAGATTTTTCAAAAGAAAAAATGTGTTATTAAAATAGAGGTCATGTGTGGTTTTACTATGTATCTCATTCATATTACTTTAAATACAATTTTAATTCTCTCTCCAACTTTATTACAAATTTTACACAATAAATTAAGGCAACTGACCTATTCTTTTTCACATTACATCCTTTACTGTTTTTATTTGAATGCCAGTATTCTGTGTATGTGTAATGTGTGTGTGTATACATATATACATATATATACATACACACATGCACACACATGTCACTGAGATATATATATATGTTAAGGTATATATTATTTAAAATAATAAAAGTAAACACTTTTTTAAACTTTCAGGTAGTTCATTAAACAAAGGTGATATATATGTACATATATAATATATAATATATAATATATTTTCTTTTTAAAGCACTTTTATTTTCATTAGATACTCGAATATAGCTCTTATACATCCTTTCATAAATGAATGGGATATCATTTAAATAAACTTTCTCTTTCCCCATTTCCACAAAAGGGAAATAAATGCAAAACAAGTACTTAATTGGTGTCTCAGAATTCAACCTATTTTGTAGGTAATGTCTTTTTTTTCTACACTTTCCACCATTATTACAAATTTTCTTCTCATTTTGTTAAATTGCTTCTGACCTGCTATTTTGATAAACAAAAAAATATTAATCATCATAAGAACTCTGAAATTATGTTCCTTGTTATTAACAGCTTCTTTTTTTAACAACAAACATTTTTTCTTTAGACTTTTACAAAGCATTTTAGCAGAGTATTATAATACAAGGTATTATTGTTACAAATTTCACTAGTCAAGTTTTTGAAAAAAAAATGTGCATGTAGAATATCAACTTTAAATATCAAAGTGTGTTACTTTACAGGGTACTTTTTATAATAATACAAATAATTAGAAATGAAATGAGTCATCTAATTATTTGAAAGTATGTTCCTGAGAATGATGGTTCCAGCTTTATCCATGTCAAAAATAAATAAAAGTGTGTTCCATACAAATGTTTATCCTTGATTTCTTAGAATTGAGTTTTTAATAAAATTGTAAAAAACAAAATATTGCCTAGGTTTTAATGTTACATCTGTTTTTACCTTAAACATTTTATTTAGGAAGATTGTGTTCACTGATATAATCTCTTTTCCTCCAGAAGTCTAGTTTGGGTTTTTATTTTTGTTTTTATTTTTCATATAGCAAATTCAGGAATCCATGGAGCAACAAAGGTGTTTTAGTGTGATGGTACACTCACATTACAAATCTCTTCTTGCATTACATTCTTTAATGTCCTTTTGGACAAAACAAATCAAATGGACAACTCAGAATCAAAGGGGTAGAGAGAGACAGATTAATTTTCTTGATGGAACAGACTGTAATGCCACACTATAAGGGCACGAATGCAGGAGGGAAAGAACACTTGGCCATTTTAATAATCTATCACAAGTGTGTCTGGTAGCAATGAAAGAATAGCTGCAATTAGGAGGGTCCATAGTGGGATGTAGGTAAAATTCCACATGATGGTAGATGATCTAAAAGACTTAGTTTTTGGTGTCATCTTGGTAAGCAAGGATGTAGGGTCTAGGAACATTAGTGTTGATATCCTCTTAGAGAACATTAGTGGGAAGTTTTAATTACAGCCTCTTTGGCCACTTGCTCTTAGACATATTTTCTACAAGAATGCAGGCAGCAGGATTTTGGAGAGATTAGGAACAATAATATTACCAAGAGCATAGGAAGCCCTGTGACCTTCTACAGCCTAACACTTTTATCCTGGAGAAATATTATTTTTCTTAGTTGCCTTTCAAACTTGCAGCATTGTGACCTGAAGAAAACTGGGAGCTAAATTCTGCCAGGCTTAACTGTGAAATATAAAAACAGGTCCATATGTGTTTTAAGGCACAATTATA
Source organism: Saguinus oedipus (assembly GCA_031835075.1). NCBI lineage: Eukaryota > Metazoa > Chordata > Mammalia > Primates > Cebidae > Saguinus > Saguinus oedipus. The sequence goes on from CM063190.1 coordinate 20,424,246, forward strand.
GACAGTTTTGTCTATCTGGCCAAAGAGTTACTAAATAATATTATGCATGTTAATTATGATGAACCAAGGCTATCAATTTAGATGGTGTACTTATCTCTTTGGCATTAAAAAGGTAGAACAAATAAACTACCACAATATTCATAGTAATTATTATACACTGGCAATATAATGAGTTATTTTTTCCTTTTGTCTACATTTTTAAAACTGTTGAGAATCAAAACATGTTGCTTATGTTAAAAGAAAAAAGGAATTAAAGGGTTTTAAATATATGATTCATAGTAATAATGATCATTATCAGATCTGTAATCACATAATTTTATAAATATTGTCAATAAATTATGAATCATATGATAGAGTTCTATTAAAATAAATGAAATAAAGCATAAAAATGTTAAAAATGTTCAAACATATATTTCAGATTAAGTATTTAAATGTTGTAACTATCAAATGCATATATCTCATATATCCATAAGCCAAATAAGAATAGTTAAAATTTAATGCCAACTACTTTTCTGATACCCTGTCAAAAATATTATGCCTTTGTACATTTGCACAGTAAAATTTGCTTGGTTATGGAAACATTTCTAGTGCACCGTTATAAAAATGATTAAAAATTAATATGCAAGTATATTCATACGGCAAAATATAAAACCACTACCTAGGTTCTCCAGCTGAGACCTTGTAAACTGAACTGACAAAAGACAGATGAGTAAGAGAGAAAAAAAAGGATTTCATTAGCATGTGCATTGTGCTTACAAACTGGAGTACCCAGAGATGAGTAATTCAAAGCCTTAGTACAACCCGGGCTTGTACAACATCTTAAATTTCCAGAGAAGTAACAAGAAAAAAATATGACTAGGTTTCTAGGACAAGAAATTGTGAGAAGGCAAATATATGGGAAATGAGTAGTAGATGGCTTGTTAGCAAAATTTGTTATATAGATTCCTTTGGTGTCATCTTTAGGTGATAGAGTGTAAAGCTGTCCTAGTAACTGAATTTTTGTCCTTCTTGTTCTTTGCAAATTTATATCCTGCTTTTAGGCGAACGGGTGACAGCTGAGAGCTTTTCTTGTATTTGCCTCTCCTCAAATGACTTCAGCTAAAAATAATCCTTATGCCCAAAGTGACATATGGTGGGGTGGTATATTTTGCTATGTCTAAAAACACGTTAAAAAATTATTTACAGTTTAAATAATTTTATTATTTTAAAATATTGTTATGAACAAATATTTTAAATTTTACCTTAATCATTGTGATTATACATCTATAACAATATATTTGAATTATATACCACACTTTTAGTAGTTAAATGAACAATGCTTCCACTTGCTAAATTCTTTACGAAAATCAAGGCTTTTATTAGAATTATGCAGGTCAAAATATATCAAGGATGCTAGTTATTAACCTGAAGAAAGGGCTCACAGAAAAAACTACTTTTTAGTGTAGGTTTAGAAGGAAGGGTAGACCTTCCAGGTGGAAGGACCACATATATTATTCTAGAAAGTGTTGGAAGGGGATGTTAAATTGAAACCCACAAAAATAGAATCAAAGCATAAGTTAAAAGGAAGCCCCAAGTTTTCTTCTGATTTGATCTTAATAACTGCAGAGAATATGTTTACAGTAACATTTAAGTGAACTGGGAACAATATTATTTTTAATTTAGAAAGTCATAAATTACATTGAATTAAAGGCTTTGTTTGTACCTTTAGTTCTATATTCCATTTGTTTTCTGGGGAGCTTGTTTTTCTCCTCTAAGGCATGGACATTTTCCAAGCAGTAGGAGACAGATTCCAGCACCAAACCGAGTATTAAGGTACATCTTTCGTTGAAGATCCTAAAAATAGCATGAAGGAAACAAGTGCATCTCTGGAAAGTGAGGGCCCAAAGGGAGTTCAAGGAAGAAGCAGAAGTAGTACTAGGGGATAAGAGAGCATTGCAGGAAGTAAGCATGGGTATAAAGGGAATTCAATGAGGGGCCTTAGAGGAAATAACAAGACAGCAGAAGAAAGCAAACTGCAGAGCAGACAAGAAAATGTAGCTCAATACATGAAAGAGAATGGCACAATAAGAGAGAATGCAGGAAAAGGACTGAAAGACTAAGAGGCTTCTCAGACGGGTTATTAAAGGTCAAAAGGCATCGTGATTGCTGAATCCTGAGAAACTACAAAATGGTAACAGAAGGAGATAGAACGACACAGAACAAAGTGGGCATGAGATCAAGATAACTTGCCTGTGTTGAATTTCATGCTATCCCTGGCTACCAGAATATACTCTAGGAAAACAATGACCAAATTTTCATGGAAATCATAAGTATATACAAAATCTGTCTATATTAAATTCCTTCCACCTACTTTATACATTTAGAAAGTGATGCAGTGATACTAAAGTAAATATGCTCTTGAAAATAAATTTTAGTTAAGAACTCAAATCCTGGCAAAAATATAGATCAGAGTTATTCGGTTATTTAGGGTTGTTACATGCTCTACAAAATATACATAAATCCTATCTCCAGAAGAAATTACATTTTAATATTTACAGATATTTAGGTTTAGTTTGTCTTGGAATTAATGTATTTCACAGAGAAAGACTCTAAAATAACAAATAGAAACTGTCTCATTTTTTTTTACACGTCAATGACCACATTTCTTTAAAAAATGCTGAAAGTAGATGATTTTTTTAAAAAAAGAAGTTAAATGCTTTAAATTTGCTCAAAAATAAAGTCTAACATCAAAACTGTGATTAGTTTTAATAAGAACTTGAAATTTGAACTGATACTTGGTTAGCAACCTGCATAGAAGCTGAGCCTTTAATCAATTTCTACAATGTATTGTGATGACAGAAAATGCTTGTGTTTAGGTTGAATATGTAGCAGTGCCCAGAATTAGACATTGCGTGTCTCACTTTAATAAGCAAAGGGAGATTTGTGTCAACTATCATTGAAATTCACCAAGATTCTCTACAGTTTTACTCATTCCGGTGAAGCCACCTGTGTCAAGTTCATCATCATAGAGTCCGTATTTGTTAGCATTTAAATGACTGTGAATGAACAGTGAAATTATAAGCATGTCATGTGCCTTCATTTCATCTTTATTTCATTTTTTTTTTACCTTTCATTGTTTTCAAAATTATCTAAAAGTGTACTGCATTACTTCTGAGTTTCTTCAGATGTTACATTTATATGAAAATGGTCTACCTTTCTAACATCTTCTTGAAATCTGTGCAACCTCTGCCTCTGACAACAAAATGTCCACTTAATGTTCTTAATATTAGAAACTGCTCAACACAATCTAGTTTTTCTTCTTCTTCCTGGGTATACCTAGCATTTCCCAGCCTTTGGTGTAGTTAACTATAGCCAGGGGACTGTTTCAGTCAGTGGGATTTGAACAATGAAATAATTTGAATTACTTAAGGTCCTGGCTGCTCTTAATGACTCCCACACATGCTCCATTATGTCATTTCTCCTTCTGGCTGACTGGAGTGCAGATGATTCTAATGACAACTTGGAAGTCATGTTGTGAAGAGGGTGGAAGAGCCTCTGTAAGCCTTTATCCACTAATAACTGAGCACAGGCAGGCTCCCCCAACAACTTCTTTACCTGCTCAGTATTGTTGCAAGAGAAACATATCCTTATCACGTCTGAGCCTGTAGACATCCTGGTAATTTTCTGTTGTAGAAATTTGACAAAATGATGTAGAAATGTGTACCTTGATGTGGGTGGCTGAAATAAAATAATTGAAAACATGTGCCAGTGGACCTGTAGACTGGTGGTGAGAAAATAGGCAAGGTATGTTAGAAAGATGTATGTATCCTTGTTATTTACCAGTAAACACTTGGCAGTACTATCACACATGGTGGGAGTGGGCCAGGTTCCTACTGATTTTGTAGCTTCAGGAAATTCTTTGAGAAGATTAACAGAAATTGGGTTTCACTGAGTTGGAATCAGTTTTAGACACCAAAGAATAAGAAATTAGACTGTAAGCAGCTTTCTGTAACAAAGCCTTCGACACTTCTCAGATAAATTGAAACAGCCCTGTGTCACTCCTAAGCGGGCTGTCGTCCTCTCTTGCTTTTCTCTGTTCTCCATGGGTCAAGTTGTTTCCTTAATTAGTCCCAATGCAAGTACCAGGATGTTTCAGTTGAAGGTGCTGTATTTACTCATCCCTTTCATTCCTCTAGGAGTCATGAACTTTAGCTGCTTCTAGTCAGCCAGGCAAATCAAAACCACAATGAGATGCCATCTCACATCAGTCAGAATAGCTGTTACTAAAAAGTCAAAAAATAACAGATGCTGGCGAGGTTGTGGAGGAAAAGGAACACTTACACACTTTTGGTAGAAGTGTAAATTAGTTCAACCACTGCAGAAGGCAATGTGGCAAGTTCTCAAAGACCTAAGGACAAAAATATAATTTGACCCAGCCATCCCATTACTGGGTATATACTCAAAACAAATAAATCATTTTATTAGAAAGACACATGCATGTGTTTGTTTATTGCAGCCCTATTCACAATAGTAAGACATGGAATCAGCCTAAATGTCCATCAATGATAGACTGAATAAAGAAAATGTGGTACATATACACCACAGATGGAATACTATGGAATCTATGGAGTCATAATAGAGAACAAGATTATGTCCTTTGCAGGTACATGGATGGAGCTGGAGGGCATTATTCTTAGCAAACTAACAGAGGAACAGGTGGATATGTACAAAGAGATTAATGTTATCTTCATGCCTGCTAACACAACATCTTTTTCGCACTATAAGTCAAAGAGTAATTTTAACTTTCAAGTATTATTATTTAAGAAATACATTTTCTAAGGCCATAGCTGCCATAGGTAGTGCTTCCTCTAATGAATCTGAGCAAAGTAAAAAGGAAATATCAATCATATGGCAAACTCCACTGTTAATTTATTTTAGGAAATTGCCACAGCCACCAAACCTTCAGCAATCACCACCCTGATTAGTCAGCACCCATTAACATAAAGACAAGACCCACCATCAGCAAAAGGATTAGCACTTGCTGAAGACTCAAATGATTGTTAGCATCTTTCAGCATAAAATGTTTTCTGTTTAAGATACGTACTTTGTTTTTTTTAGAAATAATTATATTGCCAAGATAATATTATATATTATCTATAATATATAATAAACATAAATTGGATATGAACTGGAAAACCAAAAACCACTTTTGGTAATGTCCTGAAACCAAACCAGGAGTATTTCCAAGGTATGACTGTAGAAACTTAGCATATTAAAATATACTATAATTAGAATATTAAAAATATAATGCACTATCTAAGTGTGTACTATCATGCATTATGCATAATTTATCTTAAAATTGTTATAAGTCATATCGATGCATTACATAAATTTTGGTCTGCTATTTTTCTTTTTATTTTTTAGAAGTAGGGTCTTAAGCTGTCACCCAGGTGAGAGCACAGTGGCACAATCGTAACTCACTGTACCCTCAAATTCCTGGGCTCAAGCAATCCTCCCACTTCAGCCTCCTGAGTAGATAGGAGTACAGGCCCATGTCACATGTAGCTAACCATTTACAAATTTTTAATACTATATAATGAAATTTTAATGAGGTTGTATGCATAGAATTATAAAACTGAAATTACTAACCGAAAATTCCATGTATTTTTGCTAATTACTACAAATAGGGAAAACCATTATATGCTTTGTCTGTTCAGTTTATCTTCTGTGCAAGTGATAAAAAAGTCAAAACCCACCGGGCACAGTGGCTCACACCTGTAATCCCAGCACTCTGGGAGGCCGAGGCGGGTGGATCACGAGGTCAAGAGATCGAGACCATTCTGGTCCACATGGTGAAACCCTGTCTCTACTAAAAATACAAAAAATTAGCTGGGCATGGTGGCATGTGCCTGTAATCCCAGCTACTCAGGAGGCTGAGGCAGGAGAATTGCCTGAACCCAGGAGGTGGAGGTTGCGGTGAGCTGAGATCGCACCATTGCACTCCAGCCTGGGTAACAAGAGCAAAACTCCATCTCAAAAAAGAAAAGTTAAAAAAAAAAGTCAAAACCTTTCAAAGCAAAATTTCAGATACTATTGTCTACAGTGATGATATTAAAAGTCTGTAGATTTTTTCAAAATCTATATTTAGATAAAATTGGCTAATCATTGTCAATTTGTGAATTAAAAACTAAACTTGTATTGATTCTCCATGAATTAGTTTAATTATTCTTGATGTACATATTTGCCTTTAATAATTAAGGGGGCTTTAAGAAAGATATTCACAAATATATTTATTTTGTTCAGTAGATATATACTGCCTTTGAATATGAGTAGACAATATTTTTATCCTTATCATAATGCTGTTTCTACTTTTAATAAAAACTTGTTCTTTTAGAAATTTGTTTAACATTTATTTTTAATTTTTTTCATTAACGAAACTCTATATAACTGAGTGCAAACTTGGCTGCTCGTGGCTTGTAAAGCCAACAAAAAAGGACAAGATGCAAGGAACGGAAAATGACTGTATTCCAAAAGCTAACAGTTGGGAAAATGACCACGCTTCTGCCTTAAAAGAACAGTTTCAGATTTGAGGCTGAGAGCAGCAGATTAAGAAAGGAAATTTGGTTTGAGGGGCATGCAGGAGTGGTGAGGAGGTGCGGGTCTCCATATCCTGTTCTGACAACTATGTTGAATTACTTTCCCATCTGGCACTGGGGCTGGCACAACTGGGTACAGCCTGGGTGTAAAAATTAATTGTAACCTTAAAGTAATCTCCAGGTGTGAGGAGAATTCCAAAGCTGCCTGGATTGTCTCAACACTTAGTCCTGTAACTTCTCAGCAATCATATAGTTAGATAAGGAAAACATTGTACAAGGGCACGTCCGGTGGTAAAACGAGAGCTGAGACTAATACATGACTAAAAGCAAAACAAAAACTGAACAAAGAAGAGAGGTTGTAAAGTAGGATACTCTGATATGTACATACTTATTGTGTACAATATGATGTTATAAAATAAGTGGACATTGTGGAACGTCTTCATACAGCTAACATGCATTCCTTACCTCACACTCATCATTTTTGATAGTGAGAGTACTTAAAATGTACATTTTTAACTGTTTTCAAACTGCAATACATTGTCATTACTGTAGTCACCATTCTGTACAGTAAATCTCTTGGATTTATTCCTCCTGTCTAACTGAAATTCTGTATCTTTTGACCAACATCTTCTCAACTCCACACCCTCTCAGCCCCTGTGAATTACGACTCTACTCTCTATTTCTATGAAATCAGGTTTTTCACAGATTCCACATTAGCAACATGGATGAATCTGGAGGACATTATGTTAAGAGGAAACAGCCAGGCACGAAAAAGAAAAGTTTACCTGCTTCTTTACACAATTACGTGGCAAATAATTCTTTAAAATGATCTAGAAATACGACAAAAGACAATGTAACTGCCTTTCAAGTCAAGAAAATATTTTCTGAATTTCCATTTGCATCATATCTTTGACTGATATATATCTATTCTAGTATCTTCCCTGGACTAGAATGATTGTAAAATTTTTCCACCTGCTATCATGGAAAACATCTTTGTCCTGTCAAACACCAGTTTGGTTTCTGCAGGATTCAGCAAAGGAACTCTTTCTCTGCAAGCAACCATTATTTAGTTCTGCTGTGTTAGTACCTTTATCTGAAACATAAAGTAAGATGGTCATATTTGAAGCCATTAAAACGTGGCTATTCCATCAGGTAACTACAAATTATATCTTGAATACTTACTAGTGCTTACAATTAAATACATATTTCTTGATTTATTTAAAATAAATCCAAATAATATAATCTATTTGCATTACTGTCTCATGGTGGTTATTTGTGAAAATAAAAGACTTGATTACACAAATATTTGAGACCACTAAAAATGATATTGAGGAAGATATTTATTTTACCAACATCGAAGAGGCTAAAGACTACATTTTGATAAAATACTGAGGCTAAAGCTGATTGTCATCCCTGCTTCCTTACTCAGTACCTCAATTTCTTTTTACCTCATGCAATCTCTTTCTTACTACGTTTCTTAAAACGTTTCCCTTATTGTTTTCCATGCTAATTTTAATAAATGTCTTTTGGTTTCTGTAAATGTTAGCATGTAATTGATCAGGCACCCATCATATTTTGTGGATAAGCCACTCCATATACTACTGGTCAGCATGATCTAACAGCGTATATATGTGGAAGGATTTTCATTGATGACTGGTGGGCATGACAAGTGTTTCTGTACTTTCCAGTAAAATACCATTATAAACAAAACTATAAAAACAAGTGAATTCACAATAAACACATTGATTAGAATGTTTAAAATTTCTTGCAAGCTTGTGGGGCTTTTTTTTCTCTCCAATTTGTTTGTCCTCTTAATTATCCTCTTTACAACTGTATGGTACAGATGAAAGTGGTGAGTTTGTTGAGAGAACCATTTAGTCTCTGTGGTGAGTGATGTGTCAAGTATTTCTACCTGTTTTTAGAATAATCATAATTAGAATAATTTTAAGAATAATAGTCATAAGTGGCATGCTTTAAAAAATCTACCTCAGTGAATCAAGTATAAATTAATTCAGTTAGAGAAATTATAACTATAAATGAAGGAAATAATACTGTTACATATAAAATTAGAAACTGCAACACATTCTATATTAGGTGGAATCTAAAGAGTAAAGGCAGTGGTGTGGAAAGTGCAAGTTGTAGTGGGGAAAAAGGAGGAAGATAATTATCTTTTATTGTCAACTTATCTCTATGTCCACATTAGGTCTGTCACATATTTTAACAGTGACTGATTTTTAATCTAATCCATGGAGTTATTTGCATACATTTGTCCATTGATAGGTATTAAAGATGGCTGTTTACTCTAAAAGAGATAAAGTAATAAAAATTTTCATCACTGGGCTTTTCCACAGCTGACAAATAAAATTAGTAAAACATGTTGTCAAAAAAATTGAACTTTCATTTGTCTATGTGAAAAGGTAAAAGTACTTCTGCATCAATAACATGAATTTACTTCTTTTCCTTGTGTGCCCTTCCTAAATTTCCTAGTTCTCTGTTCTATTTTATTCATCTATACAATGATTTTTAATTCGTCCAGCATTTAGCTCTCTCACTAGCCTATATTTCATTTTGATTTCAAAAATTAAGTAATTGTTTTATTTCAGCATTGCTTGTTATTATTCACACCTCATACAATTCTTGGAACATGGCAGATTTTAACAAAAAGATATTGAATAAATCCATGTAATGTCATCACACAATTACAAGTAAACACAATGTGGCAGTATTACTAAAATAGTAGTACCCCAACAGCAGAGTTTTCTACTATCAAGAAGTCTACTTTTCTTATTCATTTCACACATTTTGAAAATTGTTCATGAATTAGCTGAAATGATTTTAACATTTGAAAGATACTTTTTTGTGTGGCACCAAAGAACATACACTTTATCCTAAATATATACTACACCTATGGGACACAATAGTTAAATGCAATTTTAAAATAGAATTTTATTTATTGACCATAGAAATGTAACCAAAGAGAAGCAGTACTTAATGAATCAATACCATAGAGGAGGGAGAGAAAAAGGAAGCATTATTTTTCATCTGAATATGTATATACCTTCAACTTCTCATTAAAGTATTCCATTGGAGTTATAAAGTTCTTACAAGATGTTGAATGAAAAAAACAAAAAATACACACACACACACAGAGAGAGAGAGAGAGAGAGAGAGAGAGAGAGAGAGAGAGAGATACATACATACGTTATGGTTCCCTAATGACTCAAGCTAGAACACTTTCCAGCAAAGAAGGATGGTCAAGCAATAAAGTATTTAAATCTGAGCAGCTGGGAAGACCCAGGAGAAAGTACTAATCTTTATAGCCAGCCTTTGGTTAAATTGCAGTATGAAACAGATTTATTTGGAATGTCTTAAACTCTAAAGTTGGGCAACCTTTGTTAAACTCTGGAGAGGACAATATTTTATTTTGAGCCTAAGAAATTAAAGATCAACCTGGGCCATCTGGGTCTGTGATGAGAACAAATAGCACAAGCATGGTTAGCAAATATCATAGCGTGGTTAAAGGGATGTTGCAAACATAGCTGTCTATAGATGCTGTAATTTACAGACATTTGCTATTTCCTCTGATAATAAATTTAATTTATTCTTTTGGCCCTTTATTTTAGATAATTTCTCTCCCACTTCATCAATACACTTCTAAGGAGTACAGAATCATTCAAGTTAAGTAGATGAAGTTCAGGAATATGACGCACTGTAAGTAAAACAATTTCAACATCCCATGAATTTGCTACATGGAGTGTTCTCTCCTAGTTTTATTTCTTAACAAATAAAAGCTATGCAAGTGAATTGTAAATTTTCTATTTTTAGTTTATTCATTGGCTAAGAGATTAGCTAGGAAGAATTTTTAAAACAATGATTACAGGCATTTTTAGTAACATAACACAACCATATGACAAACTGCCAGAAATGATGCCTATTTTAAATTGCACTATAGAGTCACATATTTTTACTCTCTCTTTGCACCTACAATATTTTATTTTCCTCTTTTAGGTCAAATATTTTATTCTCATATTCCTTATGGCAATTCAAACTGCTGCTGGAGTGTAAAGATGAAAAGGAAATGCTAAGAAATTACATTTTGACAACAGAAAATCGAAAATGAGTAGCTCCTGTTTCACGGGTATCTATCATCTTCTGTCTCAGTGATTTTCAAGTATGGCTAATACTGCCTATTTTAATGATACTTGGAAATTGGGGAGGATACGTCTGAGTGCTATAAACTTAGAAGTGCTACTGGTTGGCAGAGTATAGATGGCAGGGATATTTAAATCCTGCACTGTGTGGGGGTAGTGTTAAGTGTCAGATCGTGAAGGTGGTTGCTAATGGTATTCACTTTGCAAAGAAAAAAAAGCTTTAATTCTTTCTTTTTTTGTTGATGTTTTTACTTGGTTTTTATACTTTAAGTTCTGGGACACATGTGCAGAATGTGCAGGTTTGTTACATAGGTATACACATGTCATGGTGGTTTGCTGCACCCATCAACCCTTCATCTACATTAGGTATTTTTTCTAATGTTATCCCTACCCTTAATCCCTACCCTCTAACAGGCACCGGTGTATAAAGATCCCCTCCCTGTGCCCATATGCATTGTTCAACTCCCACTTACAAGTGAGGACATGCAGTGTTTGGATTCTGTTCTTGTGTTACTTTGCTGAGAATGATGGTTTCCAGCTGCATCCATGTCCTTGCAAAAGGACATAAACTCATTCTTTTTATGGCTATATAGTATTTCATGGTGTATATGTGCCACATTTTCTTTATCCAGCATAACATTGATGGGCATTTGAGTTGGTTGTAAGTTTTTGCTATTGTGAACAGTGCTTCAATAAACATACATGTGCATGTGTTTTTATAGTAGAATCTATAAATTATTTTGGGCAGTATGGCCATTTTCATATTGATTCTTCCTATCCAAATGCATGGAACATTTTTCCAATTGTTTGTATCCTCTCTAACTTCCTTGACCAGTGTAGTTCTCCTTGAAGAGGTCCTTCACATCCCTTAAAAGTTGTATACCTATGTATTTTATTCTCTTTGTAGTAATTGTGAATGGGAGTTTGCTCATGATTTGGCTCTCTGTTTGTCTATTAGTGGTGTATAGGAATGCTTGTGATCTTTGCATATTGAGTTTGTATCCTGAGACTTTGCTGAAGTTGCTTATGAGCTTATGGAGTTTTTGGACTGAGACGATGAGGTTTTCTACATATGCAATAATGCCATCTGCAAACAGAGATAATTTGACTTCCTATTATTTGAATATCATTTCTTTCTTTCCTTGCCTGATTGCCCTGGCCAGAACTTCCAATACTGTGTTGAATAGGAGTGTTGAGAGAGGGCTTCTTTGTCTTCTTCTGGTTTTCAAAGGGAATGCTTCCAGCTTTTGTCCATTTGTATGATATTGGCTGTGGGTTTGTCAAAAACAGCTCTTATTTTGAGATATGTTCCATAAATACCTAGTTGATTTTTAGCATGAAGGGGTGTTGAAATTTTATTGAAGGACTTTTCTGCATCTACTGAGATAATCATGTGGTTGTTGTCAGTGGTTCTGTTCATGTGATGGATTACATTTATTGATTTGCATATGTTGAACCAGCCTTGCATTCTGGGGATGAAGCTGACTTGATTGCAGTGGATAAGCTTTTTGATGTGCTGCTGGATTTGGTTTTCCAGTATTTTATTGAGGATTTTCGCAGGGATGTTTATCAGGAATATTGACTTGAAATTTTCTTTTTTTGTTGTTTAAATGTGATGTTAGGGTGATCTTTTCTGCTTTCTCCTATGGGCATTTGGTGCTACGAATTTCCCTCTAAACACTGCTTTACCTGTGTCCTGGAGATTCCAGTATGTTGTGTCTGTGTTCCCACTGATTTTGAAAAATTTGTTTCTGGCTTAATTTCCTTATTTACCCAGTAGTCATTCAGAAGCAAGTTGTTCAGTTTCCATATAGTTGTGTGGTTTTGAGTGAGTTTCCAAATCCTGAGTTCTAATTTGATTGTACTGTGGTCTGAGAGGCTATTTGTTATGATTTTTGTTCTTTTGCATTTGCTGAAGAGTGTTTTACTTCCAATTTAGTGGTCAATTTTAGAATAAGTGCTATGTGGCACTGAAAAAAAGTATATTCTGTTGATTTGGGATAGAGGGTTCTGAAGATGTCTATTCAGTCCACTTGTTTATATAAATATAAAGACATTGTCAACAACATTTTAAGTTAATATATTATCAGTTAGAATTCATCAAGTGATTTTTCACAATGTTTTTAGAAATATGGTGAATTGTTGCTCTTGACTTATGGCAAAAGACTCAAAATATAGAGGAAGTTGACATATGCAAATTTGGTCTGATTACAAATAAGATTTTCTTTTATCTCATTTATGCACGTACGACTTCTGTTATGTCTAATTTTGTATTTTTGTAAACCAAGAAGCATCTGAGACAAGTTTCAATCAATTTAGAAGTTTATTTTCCAAGGTTAAGGACATGCTTGTGGCACAGCCTCAGGAGGGCCTGAGAATATGTGCTAAGGTGGCTGGGTTACAGCATGATTTTATACCTTTTATTGGGACAGAAGCTGCAAGCACACATCAACTGATATATGTAAAGTATATGTTGGTCTGGTCCAGAAAAGTAAAACAACTTGAAGCAGGAGCTACTAGGTCCTAGGTAGATTCAAAGATTTTCTGACTGGCAAGTGGTTGAAAGAGTTAAATTATTATCTCAAGGTTTGGAATCAATATAATGGAAGGTCTAGTTTAAGATAAGGGGTTGTGGATATCAAGGCTGTTATGCAGACAAAGCCTCCGGGTAGCTGACTTCCAAGAAAATAGATTGTAAACTATTATTAGACTTAAAAAGGTATCAGACTCTTAGTTAATTCTGCAGACAAAGCCTCCAGGTAGCAGACTTCCAAGAAAATAGATTGTAAACTATTATTAGACTTAAAAAGGTATCAGACTCTTAGTTAATTCTCTCCTCCATCAGGAAAAAGGCCTGAAAAGGGAAGGAGAATTCTCTGCAGAACGTAAATGCTCTCACCCAAGAGACAGCTTCGCAGTGCCATTTAAAAATATCTCAAAAAGAAACATCTTTTAGGGTAAAATACTTTTATTTCTTTCAGGGCCTGCTACCTGTCATATGATGTATCTTATTGCTACATAGAGTCTGCTTGGTCAGTCATAAGATCTTTCTTTTAATGTTAATGCTGGCCAGTTGTGCCTGAGTTCAAAAAATAGCAGCATTTAATGAGGCATATCTGACACTCACTTCCCATCATCACCTCATCTAGTTTTTCAGGTTTACTTTTGAATGCCTTTGGCTGTGAGTGGGGGATCCATTCAATTGGTTGGTGGCTTATAATTTCTTTTTTTTTTTTTTGAGATGGCATTTCGCTGTTGTTACCCAGGCTGGAGTGCAATGGCGCGATCTCGGCTCACTGCAACCTCTGCCTCCTGGGTTCAGGCAATTCTCCTGCCTCAGCCTCCTGAGTAGCTGGGATTACAGGCACATGCCACCGTGCCCAGCTAATTTTTTTATATTTTTAGTAGAGACCGGGTTTCACCATGGTGACCAGGATGGTCTTGATCTCTTGACCTCGTGATCTACCCGCCTCAGTCCCCCAAAGTGCTGGGATTACAGGCATGAGCCACCACGCCCAGTCTAATTTCATTTTTTTGTTCTAAATTTTAACATTAACATCAAGAAAGTGGATAACAATGAAAACAAATATTTATTGAACTATGTATCAGGGCTTCTGCAAATCATAGAAGATAATTTGCCTACATTTACAGAACTAGTAATTACACAACTTATCATATTCACAGGGATATGATTTACTAAACTGTAAATTGATGTAATATTTATCTTCTCTTTATGACATCTGTTCAGTATGCTTTTAATGGTACTTGATTCCTGGATCTAACTGAACATGAACTCAGTTTAATTTCATGATCTTCATGTATTTTGTATATGTCTCTGTTGTTATACAGTAGTCGTCTGATTTCTTTTTTCTTCCCCCTCTTTTTTATTTTTATTTTTTGAGATGAAGTCTTGCTTTCTTACCCAGGCTGGAATGCAGTGGCATCATCTTGGCTCACTGCAACCTCTGCCTCCTGGGTTCAGGCAATTGTCTGCCTCAGCCTCCTGAATAGCTGGGATTACAAATGCTCACAACCACGCCTGGCTAATTTTTTATTTTTATTTTTAGTAGAGACAGGGTTTCACCATATTGGCCAGGCTAGTTTTGAACTCCTGTCCTCGTGATCCACCTGTCTTGGCCACAAAGTGCTGGGATTAGAGGCATGAACCACTGTGCCCAACCAGATTTTAAAAAATAACTTCATACCACATTGAGATACCACCTCATGCCAGTTAGAATGGCAATCATTAAAAAATGTGGAGATAACAGATGCTGCAGAGGATGTGGAGAAATAGGAATGCCTTTACACTGTTGGTGGGAATGTAAATTAATTCAACCACTGTGGAAGACAGTGTGGCAATTCCTCAAGAATCTAGAAATACAAATACCATTTGACCCAGCAATCCCATTACTGAGTATATACCAAAGGATTATAAATCGTTGTATTATAAAGATGCATATACACGTATGTTCGTCGCAGCACTGTTTACAATAGCAAAAACTTGGAACCAACGCAAATGCCCATTAATGATAGACTGGATAAAGAAGATGTGGCACATCTACACCATGGAATACTATGCAGCCATAAAAAGGATGGGTTCATGTCTTTTGCAGGGACATGGATGAATCTGGAAACCATCATTCTCAGCAAACTGATGCAAGAACAGAAAACGAAACACCTCATGTTCTCACTTACAGTGGGTGTTGAACAACGAGATGAGAACACATGGACACAAGGAGGGGAACATCACACAGAGACCTGCTGGGGGGGGTGGGGAAGCTAGAGGAGGGATAGCAGGAGGTGGGAGGGGATTGGGGAGAGATAACATTAGGAGAAATACATAACGTAGATGATGGGGGGATGGATGCAGCAAATAACCATGACGTGTATACCTATGTAACAATCCTGCATGATCTTCACATGTACCCCAGAAATTAAAGTATAATAAAATAAATGTTACATTCTATATTAGGACACTCTGGCATTAAGAGAACATTTATATCTCTAATATATATTAATTTACCTCTCTTTTGATTAAGTCAAAGTTGGGTAAAGTGCTTTGTAAGAATCCAACTAGAATTCAGTTCAGGAAGCAGAATAAGGAACAAGGAGGTCTTGGAATTTAAGTTAAAATAATCAATAGGGGGGATTTTCCAAGATGGCGCTGTAGAAACAACTCAGGATTGCAGCTCTCAGAGAAGCCGCAGAGGGTGAGTCCTAGCCGCATTCTCAGATGGACCTTTGTTGCCCACAGAACGGGGAAATTCCCAGGTGTAGGAGAGACATGGGACGCCAGCGCAGCCAGTGTTTTGGCTCACGAGGCCAGTTCAGACAGCACCACAGCGCAGTGGCAGCCGGCACAAAACTCACTGGTCTGGGTGCCCTGTTAAACCAGCAATCTGAGATTTGGAAGGGTAGATTGACATGTCCATCTGATTAAACGGGACTTGGACAATGAGCCAGACCAGGAGATTCCTGGGAAGCGTGATTTGAGCTGGTGCAGTGGGCAGCGGCATGGGGGAATCGCACGGATCCCAGTGCCCTATCAGCAGGCTACTGGGGCACCAGTGAGAGAGTCAACCATTCAAATTGGGGAGGAAAAGAGAGAGAGAGAGAGAGAGAGGATGGACTCTGAGGCAGGGAGCCAGGTGATTGGGCTCAGCGGGTCCCACCCTCACGGGGACAAGCAGGGCGGCGACTGGAGGCGCTTGGGGTTGAGAGTTTTGCTGGGGGGCACAGCTGAATCCAGGACCATGCAGCCCGGTGGGGGAGGGGCGTCCACCACTAGTGATGCAATCCGCCCCTACTGAGCTACACGCCCAGTGCTGACGCAGCCTGCCGTTGTCGAGGCAACCCGCCATAACAGAGAGATTCGCCAGCAGGGCTGAGCGTACCACAGTAGAAGGACCTAGAAATAGAAATTCCATTTGACCCAGCAATCCCATTACTGGGTATATATCCAAAGGACTATAAATCGTTCTACTATAAGGACACATGCACACGAATGTTCATTGCAGCACTGTTTACAATAGCAAAGACCTGGAACCAACCCAAATGCCCATCGATGATAGACTGGACTGGGAAAATGTGGCACATATACACCATGGAATATTATGCAACAATCAAAAATGATGAGTTTTTGTCCTTTGTAAGGACATGGATGAATCTGGAGAACATCATTCTCAGCAAACCGACACAAGAACAGAAAAGGAAATACTGCATATACTCACTCATAGGCGGATGAGAAAAATGAGAACACATGGACACAGGGAGGGGGTCTACTACACACTGGGGTATATTTGGGGGAATGGGGGAGGGACAGTGTGGGGGGAGCTGGGGAGGGATAGCCTGGGGAGAAATGTCAAGTGTGGGTGAAGTGGAGGAAGGCAGCAAAACACACTGCCATGTGTGTACCTATGCAACTATCTTGCACGTTCTGCATATGTACCCCAAAACCTAAAATGCAATAAAGATTTAAAATTTAAAAAAAAATAATAATCAATAGGAGAAGAGCAATCTGAAACATTTTAATGAAAAAAAAAAGTATAATATTTTAGATTTCACTAAACCAAAAATGGGAACATTTGAATTTTTTTTCCCAATTTACTAGGAATAAAATTTCCAGCAAGTCACCTAATATCAGATGATTCAGTTTTGTATAAAATATTTATTTCAGGGTGTTAAGAAAAGTAAATAAGAATGCAGAATAAGAATTTTTCCCCAAATATAGAGAATTGTTTTAAGAATAAGGCATCATCAAGAAAACTATCAAGAAGACAGAGGAACTGTCTGATTTAAAGCTAGCTGTAAGTGAATAAATAAGAAAAATATTGGGCCGGGCGCAGTGGCTCACGCCTGTAATCCCAGCACTTTGGAAGGCCAAGGCGGGTGCATCACGAGGTCAAGAGATCGAGACCATCCTGGTCAACATGGTGAAACCCCGTCTCTACTAAAAGTACAAAAAATTAGCTGGGCATGGTGGCGCGTGCCTGTAATCCCAGCTAGGCAGGAAAATTGCCTGAACCCAGGAGGCAGAGGTTACGGTGAGCTGAGATCGAGCCATTGCACTCCAGCCTGGGTAACATGAGCGAAACTCCGTCTCAAAAAGAAAAGAAAAATGTTAAATACATTCATCTATGAAGGTGACAAGTTTTAAGCCTCATTAAAATTACTTCTATCCTATGAGGGAAAAAATTCCAACTCTGCTACCATTTCGATTGTCTAAGGTTTGAATACTCCAGTAATGAAGTCAGAGAAGAAGCTTCTGCTGTTACTGCAGAGAGCTGGCTGTGTTCCTGATATAAACACTTGTAACCTTGCTCTATCTACTGAGGTATGTGAAAATATATTCACAATTATATAACTTATTTCACTGGAAGTAAGTTCATTTACACATCTCAAAGCTCTTCCTCATTTCATTTGTTTCAGATATTGTTTTTTTCACACACAGTGGAGCATAGTGTAATAAAATAATCAAATGAAAAACTTCCAAATGAGATTGGTAATAGAATTAGAGGAGGAAATGTGATACATAGGAACAATAATAAAGAGAAGAATAGACGAACGAAGCCAAGGGCGGTTATAAGGAATCCCAATGAAATAGCCAAGAAATA
This sequence comes from Saguinus oedipus, assembly GCA_031835075.1. Classification (NCBI taxonomy): domain Eukaryota; kingdom Metazoa; phylum Chordata; class Mammalia; order Primates; family Cebidae; genus Saguinus; species Saguinus oedipus. The sequence continues at coordinate 20,442,585 of CM063190.1, forward strand.
AGTAAGACCAAGGATCAAAAACACAGGCACAAGAAGCAACAGGGAGGGGCACTGGGCAGGGCTGACGAGAAAATGTTGACCTGGTCTAATTAATCTTGATAAAGTGACTTTGTCCAGGCTTGAGGCTAGTTTTAAAGGGTCTGTAGCATACTTGCATCCCTGGTGGTTCATTTTTTTTGCATTTTTCTAAAGGTATGCATCCCATGAAGGCATATACCCTTAAACACACACATTCTAACACTAGAGTTCTTCCAGGGCATTTATATAGTCAGTATAATTGCTATTTTCATATTAATTTCTTCTGTTTTAATTGTTTATGGAGCACAAACAATGCTAAGCATTTTAGTGCTGTAATAATATTTTAAATCATATAAAATCAATTATTAGCAGTTCATAATTCTGTTGGCATATCGTTAAAAATGCAAACATAATTTAAGCAACTTTAATGCACCAAAACATTGTAATTTTAGCTTATACAACATAAAACGTAAACGTTTAGTGTTTTGAGTTCAGGTCGAGGAAGAAAAATAGAAGAGGTAGTGGCTAAATTCTATATTTTGAAGAAAAAATCAAAAGAAGTGTACAAATATAGTGTGTCAGAATGAAAAAAAAATGAGGTACCAAACACTTATTTAAAATTAAGGCTATTTCACTGAAAATTATTTGTCATTATCACAATCAGAAAAGGTATGGTGATACACGACGACATGGAATAATGAGTCTGGCTTTAGAAATAGTAATTATTGAAGGAATACATAAAATGCCCACAAGTACTGATGAAAATAGGAGGCTTCCAGTAAAATACATATTTGGACATTATTTGGTCTATAAATATTGAGTTAATTTCTTTTTATTCTCACTTTTTTAAACACATTAGTGATAGATGGCAGAAGAGAGATAACATGCCAAATAAGGTCTAAGAAAATTGAAGACACTGTTACCCAAAATGGTAGGTCAGGGCTTTCTGTAAATTTATTTTACAGTATTCTCTGTAGCTTTAATTTCCATGGATTAAAACTGTTGACTGGAGTATCTATATATGGGTTTTCATTTCCTCTTGTTTACTCTAATGAGTCACAGGGGCATCCTGGGTTATTAGTTTTACCAGCTATCAGAGACTTGATTACTTCCTTTTCCATTTATTTTATTTTCCTCCTTAGTCCTCCTGGGATATGGCTCTCTAAACAATCTTCTATTTACATGGTACCTTTTCCCTCTGGATGTGATTATTTTTAAACTGGTCAAAATTACATTTGGCAAACTCTATGTTACCTGAATTTTTAATTTTTTTTATCTTTTTGTTTTGCTATAAGGACATGTCATGCAGAATCTCAGAGGTTTAGCTTCACGGTTATTTACAGAATTACTTTGTGGGTATATAATTAATGCCACTATTTGGAGAGTTTTAAAATAAATTCAACATTACCTTTAATGTCACCATCAGTTTTACTATTTAATCTCCCTAATCCTATCTTCCATTTCTACAAATGAACCTCCAGCAGTTTTGCTAGCTTTCAACAATTTTTTAGTTGAAATAGAGACTATTTAAACCCTATTTTAAGCAAGCATCTGCATGCTTAATTATCTGAATATAAAATTTGTTTTTATTATTAAAAGGACTTTTCAATTACAAAATATGAAATTCTATTTTCTATACTATATTAAGCTTAATATTTTTAATCAATTAATGGGCTCATCTCATATATACTTTCAGTCATTCAAATTCATAAGAAGGGTAGTATATTTAAAGAAAACACATTCTTATACTTTTTCATAATTGAGAACTATTATATGTACACATATATCTATACAATGACTGAAAATACATATGTACATATATATCTACATATAAATGCATACGTAACACCCATACCAGTTTCAATCATTAACAATATACAAATGAGTTTTAATTTTCATTATAGAGTCCATGAATACAGAACAAAAGAACTGGAAATGAAAGATATAGGCTATGTTTTTATTATTCTAAGCTCATTTTCTTGAGTTGCTTTGAGGACAATTGAGTCACAGTTTTTAAAAGTGCTTGGTAAAGTGTCATATGCTGTGTATATGTTATACACCAATTAATAAAAACACAAACTTTAGAAAATATGTTTCATTGCAACCAAAACTAATCCAGTTTGTATCCTAGATCCTAACTTCATCTTACAAGCATATAAGATCTATAGTCAAGCACTATGAAATATATTAATAAGTATTCTGCTAGGATCAAAGAAATAAATGAGAAATAGGACAAAATAATTTGTAGGAATTTTTTTTCTCCTAAATGGCAGTGTGCACATAAAACTTAAACACACTGAAGAAAAAGTTTAGTAATCTAACAGTATTTTCTGGGTACTTAGAGACTTTCATTTTAATCATTTTTCTCTTAGAAGACAGAATATTTCTTTTAGACTTAAATGATTTACGATCACAAAGTCCTTTGCTTTCTAGAATTATTTTTATCACAGTCAAATGGTATAGCAATATTTACCAGACTTCAGAGTTTCTGGAAGCACTCTGCAAAACAGCAACGTGAACAGAAACACACACATGAAACCAGGTATGAAATACTAAGGCATTGTTTGCTATTTATTTTATACTTACAGATTCCTTTGAGAAATAGTTTGCTCTTTGGCATTATTTTAGATATTATATAAAACCATGCATATATACTGTCAAATAAATAGAAGTAATATAATAACTCTATATAGTGTTGCTTGACAAAACAGTATAAATCAGCCTGTAAGGATGAGCATGGCATAGCATATGCCAAGAGGAGATAATCGTAATTATTCCCTTGAACTCTATTTCATTCCTCATATTTCCTGAAATGTAACAGAGATTTTATTAAAAATACAATGTCGTGTTACAATTGTTATTTGTTGGTTGTATAAGCAATAGAAATGATTTTACTTTACACTAAAGAATTTAGTTTAGAGAAAAGAACACATTTTTAAAATTTCTGTGTCCTCAAATCAGGTTCAAATAATAGCAGTGTTTACTGCAAAATTTATGTGCAAAATTATTATAAGATAATCATATTGTACCCAGAAACTTCATACTAGATCTGCCATATACTGGTAAAGATTCTGTCTGCTGAATATTTGAATTCATATAACAGTTCACATGAGAATAGAATTATTATTGTCTACAGAAAAAATGCAATCTCCAATCAATCCCTCGCATAGGCAGAATTGATACAAATCATTTGGATGTTGAGAAATGAAATAGGGAATATAGATATTTTATTACTGTTGATGCAGTAGACTTATTAACCATAAAAGACTGTCACATTGTGGAATAATTTCATGAAGTGAATAGTGAGAAAGCAGAATATGTCCCCCAATGTGAGAGATGAAATATCTTCCATTCCTTTAATTCTCGAAGCTTATTGCTGTGTCAGAAAATTTTCCCTAATTTTTATTATTTTTTTTCATGGCCTAAAGTACTTTCCCCCTGCATCTTTGCATAACATACTCCACTGATTTAAAATTAACACTTCCTAAGTCTCCATATCTTGTACTGTATGTACTTCACATTTCTTCTTACCACGTAGACATATGTACACACATATTGCTATGGTTTAGATGTTTGTCACTTCCAAACTTAATCTCAAATTTTTCAATGATACAAATATCTCTATGTATTTATGGGGTACAAGAGATAATTTGTTACCTACACAGACTAATTATCAAGTCAGTAACTTATTCTGTCTGCATAACTGTATATTTGTATCATTAACCAACCTCTCTTTATCTCTTCCCTAAGCTATGCATTCTTCCCAGTGACTAGTATCTATCATTTCACCTTCTACCTCCACGAGATCAACTTTTACCTCTCACATATGAATGAGAACATGTGATGTTTGTCTTTCTATGCCTGGCTTATTTCACTCAACATTATGACCTCCAACTCCATTCATGTGACTCCAAATGATATAATTTCATTTTTATGGCTGCTTAGTATTCCACTGTATATATATGTATATGTGTGTTTGGTGCAGAGAGAGAGAGAACACTTTTGCTAATCTACTCATCTGTTGATAGACACTTAGGTTGATTCCATATTATGCTATTGTTAAAAGCACTCTATGAGAGTGTGGGTACTCCTTTGATATACTGATTTCTTTTCTTTTGGATAAATACCCGCAATGGGATTGCTGGATCATATGGTAGTCCTGTCTAGTTTTTTGCAAAATCTCCTGGCTATCCTACTTGACATTTGATACCCAATGTTGGAGTTTAGCTTTAATAGGAGTTGTTTGGTTCATGAAGGCAGATACCTCATGAATAGATTAATGACCTTTCTTGAGGGTGAGTGAGCTCTCACTCTATTACTTCTCTGCAGAACTGGTTGGTAAAAAGAGCCTGCAACCTCCTCTCTCTTTTTTGCTTCCTCACTTGTCATATAATCTCTTCACAAACTGGCTCCCTTTTGCTTTCCGCCATGAGTGGAATCACCCTGAGGCCCTGCCCAGATGCAGATGTCTAGTCTTGGACTTTACAGCCATCAGAATCATGAGCCAAATAAACCTTTTCTTTATTAATTGCTCAGCCTCAGATATTCTTTAATAACATAAAATGACATACATATATACATACATATACATGTGTGCATTTTTTTAGTGTCTACCAGCAGAAATAAAGATTATGAATCGCTAGTCCTCATAAAGGCCCATCCTTTTACTAATTCAGCTTCTTATTCCCAGTCCATCTAAGGATTCCTCTTTGATAGAAACTCTAGGAACATATGTTAAAACATGAATGAACGAGTAGGGCTGAATGGAGAGTAACACTTTATTCAATGGGACAAGAGGCAAGCCTGTGTAGTTGTCCTGAGAAAGCCTTCGACACTTCAGAATGGCTGATAAAAGGTGGGAGGAGTGTGGTATGTCAGTAGTGGGCACAAAGAATGTGAGTATAGACTTAACACTAATCATTGCAGTTTAGGCTTTACATAATGTGATCTTAACAAAGCTCAGCCAATGAAAAATTAAGTAGGGTTATGGCATTGCAGATTTGCAACTTAGGAAGATCTCACTGCTAGAAGGTTAGATAGGGATTATAGGTTGTGAAATTAAAGGCAAGGAATTAGTTAACAGAACATTGAAAAACTGAGACAAGAATTTATAAGAGCCTAAATTATGAGTTGAATGGTGTAGCAAAATACAGATGTCAATGTTTCTAAATAATAGTAGCCTAAGGACGTGAACCTATCCCCTTCTACTTCTCAGCTCCCTACCAAGGTAACACAAAATTTGAAAGGATCTGTGGAATATTGGAATATAATCAATTTATTTAAAATATTCAGATCTCATACTGCAAAATGAGAGTGAAAATCTAAAGTGTAACCCACACCTAGAAAATCACTATTCTTCTCTTGGAGAATCTCAGGCAAAGACTGCTAATTTGATTGATGAGATCAGTGTTGAACTTCATATTTAAAAGTATGGAAGCCAAAAGACAGTATAAGAAGATATTTAAAGTGTTGAAGAAAAAAAAATCAGTCAAGAATTTTGCATCAAGCAATACAATCCTCCAAAAAATGTAGAGATGAGAAGGATATTTTCAGATGTGTAAAACCAAGTCCTTGAGAAGAGCAGATATGTACTAGAAAAAAAAAATGGTAAAGGGACTTCAAGCTGAAGGTAAATGATACCAGATGGCAACTCATATGTACAGAAGGTATAAAGAACATAAAATATAAAATATTACTTATAAATAAATATATACTATGTTCTTACTTTCTTTAAAGACTAACAAAATATAGCACTGTTCCAATGGACATAAGAAAATTGGATAGATACGCAATGCATATTGCTAACAGTAATAAGGATACTGGGGGAAATATTAAAATATATTGTAGTAAATTTCACATATTTCCCCTAATCAATTGAATTAAAAACAAATAGCAAAATGCGGACCTTAATCCAACCTCATGAATAATGATACTACATTGTTTATGTAAATAACAAAATACTCCAATTTTTAAAAGAACTGTTAGAATTCAAACGCAACAATTAGTATGTGCAATGTAAAATACACAAAGACATGCAGATTGAACAAAGAAGAAAGGAAAATTATATCTCATGCAAACTAAGCCCATAAGAAACTGGCTGCGGCTATAGCAATACCATATAAAATACAGATCAATTTAAGGAGTAGTATTGCAGTCAAAGAGGGCAATTTTTACTGAAAGAAGGGTCAATCCATGAAGAATACAATGAATATAAATTTACAGTCATGTATCACTTAATGGCAAGGACATGTTCTGAGAAATCAGTTCTCATGATTTTATCTTGTGCAAACATCACAGAGTATACTTACACAATCTTGATGGTATAGCCTATACACACCTAGGTTATATGGTGTAGCCCATTTCTCCTAGGCTACAAACCATATACCATGTTACTATCCTGATTATAGGTAAGTGTAACACAATGATAAAATTTTGCACATCTAAACACAGCTAAACAAAAATATTACAGTAAAAATATAGCATAAAAAGTAAAAAATTTTTAAAAAGATAGACACACTTAAGGCACCTTACCAAAATATTAGCAAATTAAATAGCAAAATATATAGCTATGTTTAGTGGAAATGTATCAAAAAGACTACAAAATCAATTTAATATTTGAAAATCCATAAATGAAATATACCACTCTATTAGAATAAAGGAAAATGAAACACATAATCTCAATAGATTTACAAAAAATTTACTACTGGATCATTAAATAAACAAACAGTAATCTAGTAATGAGGAAAATTTATAAACCTAATAAAGGATATCTATTAAAAAATGCTAGCATTACACACAATGGTGAAAGATTAAAGACTTAAATGCTTCCCTACAGGATCAAAAACAAGAAAAACAAGGGCTCACGCCTGTAATCCCAGCACTCTGGGAAGCTGAGACAGGCAGATCACTTGAGGTCACAAGTTCAAGACCAGCCTAGCAAAAATGGTGAAACCCCATCTCTATTAAAAATATGAAAATTAGCCAGGTGCGATGGTGCATGCCTGTAGTTCCAGCTACTCAGGAGGCTGAGGCAGGCAGATGAATCACTTAAACCCAGAGGTGGAGGTTGCATGCAGTGAGCCAAGACCACACCACTGCACTGCAGCCCGGGTGAGACAGTGAAACTGTCTCAAAAAATAAAAAAGGAACAGAGACACATTATCCTTTCTTCCATTTAATATTATATTTACATTTCTAATATAAATATGTTATTGTTTTATATTATAATATCATATAATTATCTTATAAATTATAATATTGTCCTATTCAGGACAAAGTCAAGATATATTAATAGATAATAAACAGACGGTAACACTCACAAAAATAATACTTTTCAGAGGATGTAAAAAGGAAAGCAGAAAAACTGAAATAGTGAACTTAGGAAGGTTGTAGGATAGAAAGTCACCACAAAATATGAACATCTGTATTTCTATAAATTAGTCAGAACGTTTGGAAAGAGGAATGAAAATACAATTTACAACAACATCTGCAATAAAAATTACCAAGGAATAAATTTAATGGAATATGTGCAAAACTTTCATTGAAAATTACAAATCATTGATGATGCTTGGGTGGTGGTTTTATAGTTGTATACATTTGCCAGAACTCTGCATTGTACACTCTACATGGATGCAACTTATTATAAATAAATTGCATTTCACCAAGATAAAAACTGTATCAAGAAAAGTAAGACTCTATATCAGTCTGTTACCAATAAATATTTTTGTAGAGATATATGCTAAGGCATTCTTCATTAGAAATCAGACATTTACTTTGAAATATGGCATTCGCCATTTATTATTCTGTGAAGTAGAAATATATGCCACTCTTTTTCTTTAAAAATTTATGATTCTAGTCTGGGCATGGTGTCTTATACCTGGAATCCCAGAACTTTGGGAGAGTGAAGCAGATGATTACTTGAGGCCAAGAGTTTGAGACCAGGCTGGCCAACATAGCAAAACCTCGTCTCCACCAAAACAATACAAAAATTAGCAGGGCCTGGTGGCAGGCACCTGTAGTCTCAGCTACTTGGGAGGCTGAGGCACCAGAATCTCTTGAACCTGGGAGGTGTAGGTTGCAGTAAGCTGAGATCATGCCACTGCATTCCAGCCTGGTTGACACAGAGCGACACTCTGTCTAAAAAAAAAAAAAAAAAAAAAAAAAAAAAATATATATATATATATATATATATATGATTCTTTTTTTTTTTTTTTAACCAGTTTGACCAGGCATATTCTCAATAAAGTTTCACTCTTGCTTAAAGATTTTTTCATAAGAAAACTATGTAGCAGAAAGAAATGCTTAAGAAAGGAAATTCTGTAATTTTACATGTATGTGTAATATGTGCAATATAGATAGAAATAGGAAGATAGATAAAATGTATGCCTCAGCAAGTCAGTGGTCTTTGTTCTTCTGTCACTAGTATATACCTATAAATGTTTGTTAAACAATATTTTATACGATTTTTAGTTGTATGAATGGTGGACATATGTTGAGATTTGGGTGAATTAAAGGCAAAGTTCTTTGTTACTTATACCTGCAGAGGAGAGAAATCTATCAGCCAGGATCACACAAGACATTGAACTCTGTGGCTGGGGTAACAGCAAGCTGGAGCTGCAGCGGGCAGCTTATGTTCAACACTTGCAGGATGGGTTAGGAAGGTGACTTGGGCTGCCTGTGCACTGGCTCATTTGAATAATTTCACAGGCACCAGGGACCTAGGAGCTGTCTCTAGTTGTCTAGTTTATGTCTGCTCTATGTCTAGCCCAACCTGAGATTAGGGCTAGGAGGGTGAGTGTACCATGACAAAAGGTGAGAAATCCCAGTCAGGGAAGTCGTTGGAATGTAGATTTAATCAACTTCTCAAAAATGGGAATAGAGTGCTCGCTACCTAGAGCCTCAAAACTAGACCAAGATAGTATTAAAACAACAACTACATCACAAATGACTATATGTCAAGGACGAAAAGTCTAAATAACAAAAGTCATTATAGTAAGCAGAAAATTTTAAATAGTAATCCAAAACAACAAAAACAAAAAAGTTAAAGCCATGTTTTTTAAAGAAAAACTTTCCTACAATCATGTTACTATCCAATGTGAGATTCACAGACTGGAACATAATTTAATATTCATGATTTTATAAACACCGCTAAAGGTATTATTTATGGCTTTGTTTTCAGCTAGTACAGAAAATAGTACATAAAACATTTTGCAGATCATTTCCTTGATTACTTAGTAGCATTCAGAAATACAAACCCAGCAGTTTGCCTGCATCACCTCTAGCTCAGCTGTTCAGTTAAAATTGGCCCATCACAGATCACAACAGAATCCACTGCATTTATCTCTGCTCTGAAGAGATGCTTGTTATTGTTTAGAGACATCTGACAACTGTATCAAATTTTTTATCTGAGATTTATATTTTGAAAAAAAATCACCATTTCAGTCAAGTTTTAAAAAGAGCAAATCATTATTTTCCACTTCACAAACTCACACAAAACAAAAGCAAGTAACTCAAACATGTGTATATCAAATTTTTCAATGCCATCTGAGCTACCTAAGTCTAGTTATTTGATTTATTCCTCGGTAGATAAAATATATGCTCTGGCTAAAACCAAACCTCTATCTACCTTAAGCACATTTTCTCTTAGTTTAGTTTCTAACATATAATGATCATTTCCGAAATCATACAATGCTTTATGCTAGGTGAGGTAGAAAAAATATTACACAGATTCATTATACAGTAAAATTTTGGGGTAAAACACAAACTTTAATTAAGTAAAGCTCCCCCACGAGCAGTCTTCAAAAATGTGTGCTTACTTTAGATAAAGTAATTTTGAACAATTAGGTACCACACCATAAAATTTAAGTGGCAAATACAGTTTTTTAGTATAAGTTTAAATGATACAAACTATGTAATTTTACAGATTGTATATGAGAATATTTTAAGTTGAAAATGGCATTATTGACTTTTTTTTTTTAATTTTACTTTATGCTTTGACGTACATGTGCAGGTCATGCACGGTTGCTGCATAGGTACATGCATAACAAGGTGGTTTGCTGCCTCCTTTCCCCCTTTGACTGTATCTGGCATTTCTCTGCATTTTATCCCTCCCCATCTTCCCCACCCCCTGCTGTCAACTTTTGAAATTAATCCAATGGAGTGTAATTTTCATATGAATTATAAACCTGACAATATTTAAAACACATATAAAACCTTTTTAAATGTTTGAAAATTTACATGAAGAAGCAGTTCATATTTTCATTCCACTTCTTGCAAAGAATTTTATGCAGATGAATATATATAAAATATAAAGCAGTACATATTTAGCATTAACTTTTGATCATTACAACACATTTTTGCTATAAAAGATGTCTATTGTCACATAATTAAATTTCTTTAAATCACTAGGTTCTGAGAATTAAACTATAGACTGCTATAAAAAATTGACAATATATATCAAAAATATGTATACTAATTTTGATTTATTAAACATGAACATATTTTATTGAAAAAACATCAGTGAATTATGTGAGATTTACTATTATGAATTATTTCGTATATCTGTGCATGACTATCAGTTGGTAAAATGAAGAATTATCAATTCTATTCCTTTTATTATTAATTTGATTGCTGTGAAATATTTTATATAAATAGAAATAAAATGAGTTTTGTTATAGAAATACCAATTATTTGCAGTCTTTATAATTTATATGCCAAAGTTCACATAATTATCGAGCATCAAATTTGCTATGTGCTGGCAGCTTGAGTCAATGCCCCTTTAGTTTTGTCGAAACCATGAAACATAAAATAACCTAACTTGCACAATTTAAAACATCACACAGAGAAAGTCACATTCTAACTTATCATGAAGTACACAAAGGTGGCTATATGAGGAGCTAGCAATAACTGATCTTATCTGATATGCTTTAACTTAGAGATATTTTGAGTTAAAATTAGCTAAAACAAGTGTAAAATGTTGTTCTAAAAATTGGAATCTGCACATTTCATTTTTTCACAACTATCATCAAAGACCTATACATCCATGCCAAATTTCAATTTCAATTTTATTTTATGATGCTTCCCTTTACCAATCTGTCATCTGAAATCTTACTCGAGTCCTTTATTTTTCTCACTCCCTATATCTGCTGCATCAGCAAGTCCCGAGAGCTCTGCTGTCACGTTTTAACAGTAGAGGAGAAGAGAAGGAGAAACCAACTACTTCTCTTCCACTCTAGTGTTAAAACTTGGATCCAATTCCTATCACTTCTTGCCTAGATTACAGCCAAGGTTACCTAACATGTCATTCTTTTTCTGTCTTTATAGCTTTGTGTGTTAGGAAGTTCCCAAAACTCAGAATTATGCTGTTTAATTCAGAACAACTTACTCTGCTAAAAATCCTCTAATGTGTACCTATTCCACTCAGAGTAAAATGCCAGTTATGTTGCCACTTCAAATTCCTATCTTACTTTTTCTCTGTAAGCTCACTCCTTCTCTGTCATACTTACTCACTCAATGTAACTGAAACACTACAGAGACACTCCAATACCATTGAGATACAGGGAAATTCTTATTTGACAATATTTATTTTGGATATTGGTCAGTTGTCCATATTACTACTTCTTTGCTTCACTGATATTATTATTCTGTCTTTTTCAGGCGGTTTTTAAAGTATTTATTCTGTCTCATAATTTTCAACAGTTTACTTATGATATAATTAAATCAGGCTGTCTTTCTATTTATCCTCATTGAAATTTGTGGAAATTCTTTTCTTTTTCCTTTTTGGTTTTTTTTGAGACTGCAACCTCCACCTACTGGGTTCAAGCAATTCTCCTGCCTCAACCTCCTGAGTAGCTGGGATTACAGGTGCATGCCACCATGCTCAGCTTATTTTTATATTTTTAGCAGAGATAGGGTTTCACCATGTTGGTCAGGCTGGTATCAAACTCCTGGTCTCATGCGATCCACCCAGCCTCCACCTCCCAAAGTGCTGGGATTATAGGCATGAGCCACCAGGCCAGGCCAGAAATTCTTAGAGAAATTCCTAATCGTGTATTTTGATGGCTTTAATCAGTTTAGGGAAATTCTTAGGAATTATTTCTTCAAATATTTCTTATTTCTCATTCCTTTTGTGTTAAACATTTTTACAGTAATTACATGTATGTTAAAACTTTTTACAATGTCCCATTTATCTCTTTTCAATATCCATGATCTTCTCTTTGTGTTTCAATATGAGTATTTTTACTTATGTCACTCCTATTCTTCTCTGTCTACTATATCTAATACTTTATTAAACTTATCTGTTAAATTCTTCATTACAGTTTACAAGACTTTTAGCTCTAAAAGTTTTTAATTCCTTTGGATTTATTTCAGTTTCTTAGGAATTCTACATATATTTAAACATATTAACACTAGTTATTTCATAGTCCATTCCTGATAACTCCAAGATCTGAACTGACTGTAAGTCTCTATTGTTTGTTCTATTCTGCTATTTTTGTTCTAATTTTTAGCAGTTTTAAAATTCTGATTGGATACTAGATAATTTTTCATTAAAACTTGTAGAAATTTACAGCCTCAAGGGAAAATTGTTCTCAGAATATGAAGCCAGTCACAGAGGTTCCCTCTTTGCTGGGATTCTGATCCTCAAGTTCTAACTGCGCTGGCATTCCCAAAATATAAATTCTGCTTCTTCATGCCATGTAAATGTGATTTCTGTTTGGACTGTATTCAAAGTTACTAAATATCCTCTTTGAAAAGCCCATGGTAAATAGAAGGCTACACGATCTCAGTTTCTCATGTATGGTAGCCCCTCAAGTCCTCCCTGTTTTAGTTGCCCTTCAAGGCTATCAGATATTTTTGTTTTTGTGTTTTTAACCAGATTCAGCCTAATTTTTTTTTGTTTTAGGTGAGAGAATAAGTCCATTAGCATATTTTGGTCAGAGATAGAAGTCTCTCAATTTTTCTCTGTAAGAAAATGAAGAAAGAATTTTTTTAAATGTACCAGAGAAAAAATATTGAACATGAAGTTTCCTTGGAACCGGTCTTCCTGAAAAGGGACAGTCAGAAACCAATTATCCCTCTAACACTGGTTAAAAAATGTGGATGTGCATTTAAAAATCTTTACTATTACAGAAGCCATACTTTTCATAGTCTAGTACAGTACATGCTTATCTTGAGTTTTCTATTTCAATAAAGTTAGATTTTAGATACAAAATATTTGCTACCTTGCTTATATAGTATACAATTATATATATATATATATATATAATTTTAATTATATATATTTTTTATTTATAATATATATTTTAATTATACTTTAGGTTCTGGGGCACATGTACAGAACATGCAGGATGGTTGCAGGGGTACATACATGACAAGGTGGTTTGGTGCTTCCATCCCTTCACCCACATCTAGCATTTCTCCCCATGTTATTCCTCCCCAACCTCCCCACCTCCTGCTGTCCATCCCCTGCCCCCACCAACAGACCCCAGTGTGTGATGCTCCCCTCCCTGTTTCCATGTGTTCTCATTGTTCAACACCCGCCTATGAGTGAGAACATGTGGTGTTTGATTTTCTGTTCTTGTGTCAGTCTGCTGAGAATGATGGTTTCCAGATTCATTGATGTCGCTAAAAAGGACACAAGCTCATCCTTTATGGCTGCATAGCATTCCATGGCATATAGGTGCCACATTTTCCTTGTCCAGTCTATCACTGATGGGCATTTGGCCTGGTTCCAGGTCTTTGCTATTGTAAACAGTGCCTCAATGAACATAGGTGTGCATGTGTTTTTATAATAGAATGATTTATAAACCTTTAGGTATATATCCAGTAGTGGGATTGCTGGGTCAAACAGAATTTCTATTTCTAGGTCCTTGAGGAGTTGCCACACTGTCTTCCACAATGGATGAACTAATTTACACTCCCACCAATAGTGTAAAAGTGTTCCTATTTCTCCACATCCTTTCCAACATCTGTTGTTTCCAGATTTTTTAATGATCCCCATTCTAACTGGCATGAGGTGGTATCTCAACGTGGTTTTAACTAGAATTTCTCTAATGACCAGTGATGATGAGCATTTTTTCATATGTTTGTTGGCCTCATATGTCTTCTTTTGAAAAGTGTCTGTTCATATCTTTTGCCCATTTTTGGATGGGTGTGTTTGCTTTTTTCTTGTAAATCTGCTTTAGTTTTTGTAGATTCTGGATATTAGCCCCATAGTAATATTATTATTAATTGGAAATTGAAGGATGAGAAAAAATACTTCCATACAAATAGAAGAAATATATTGTAGGTAGAGGGAAAATGCTGACATTAGACAGAAAAAGTGGAACTCTTAAAAGTATTTAACACTATATTTTAAACGTGAAGAGTGGTAAATATACATTTACTTCAGTATTTTTGAAAAGTATATATTATGTGAAGCATTCAAAAATAGAAGTAAATTTATTATAGAGAGTATTATTTAAGCATAGAAAATTCTGATTTAGAGCATACATGCTATAATTTAATATTACTTAACGGACGAATATATGAGATAATCTTCATAACAAACAAAGGTTATACTGCATGGAAAATTAAATGATGGTGATCTTGTATTTCTAAGCCTATTCAATTATAAATAAAATTATTTTATGTTTTGTTAAAGTATAAAGAGAAGAAAAGGAGTCACTTAAAACCAAGCTTTCAAAACACAAAAAACTCACATTCACTATTTTTTTCAAGAATTCTGGCAAGTTATGTAAGTGTAATTTTATTTTGCAGAAGGAATATACGTCATGTAACCTAGCCTGTTTGCCCAGGAGCAATAATACAGATGCCTCAGTGAAATATCATTCCTCATCTCCACTGATTAAATATCTTGGTCCTCTAATGTTTTATTAATATATCTTAGGTTTTTCTGGATACTCCTGTTTAAATTTCTCATTTAGAATACATTGTGATAAACCACACTTTGACTTTTTACATAGCCAGATAAGCCAAAAATTAGAGTGAATTGAAGTTTTACTGTTTTGAATGGTTATACTTCTAATTTTATATGTATTATATGAATATGTATACATATGTATATGCATTACAATATATAGTTGATTATATTTTTAAATTATAATAAAAAACAAGTGTTCACTAGAGAAGTGATTCAGTACTTGTTGATAAAATTGAAGCAGAACAGTTGAAAACATATAGCACATATGAATTTATCTCATGGAGGTCAAATAAGCATTTTCATGATTTTAAGTATAGAATGTACATAATAAAAATAATGACAAATAGTTTATATAAAAATAATATTTTCTCTGGAAATAACAATGACGAAAATATGTCTCTGAAAGGAACAAAAGTAACTGAGATATGTATTTGCAAATATTACAATAAAGTAAAAAAAAATACATTGCTTTGTCCAAACAGCTCATAATACAGCTTCAGTCACTGGATAAAGATATAGTTGCTGCCCATGTCCTTGTGTTTCTGTTCTGCTCCAACTCTTAGAGAGCCGTCATGTTAATTAAAAATTCTGAAATATCATAAGCATGTCTAGAAATTAAGAGAAATCACAGAAAGACTAAAGACAGATATAATTGTATTTGATAATGAAGTCATAGTCCTTGGTAAAGATAAAATAGGTTTGCTACCAATGTTCATGGAACATGGAGGACTTCGAAGGTCACCATCAAGGCAAATATTTGGGATTATGCCAATCAGAACAAAAAAACCGGCAAATTTATTTTCTGTCTCACTTATGAGAAAATCAGCTCACCAGAGATATTTGCTTTCAATTGAGAACTTAGAATAGGTGTGTTCACATTAGGGAGACAGGAAAAGTGAGATACAAAGTTGCTTATACCCCAAAGGAATAGAGATAATCCAGAAGTCTAGCTACTGGCAAAATATGTTCGGCCACACAAACCCAAACTGTCCCCAAAAGTCACGAGGCACAAATGTAAGTACATGGGATAATACAGGATATTGATTCACAGAAATGCTAACAGAGGATCACAAATTCTCATAGACTCTCTTTACAGTTAAACTCATATCTTTGGAACTGAGTATGTTGTAGTTGGAAGAACAGGGAAGGCACATTAGTTCTGCAAAACTCACACACTTTGCTAATAGTGAGAAAACACTCAGCTTTAATGGCCCCTTCTGCTATCACAATGGATCCAAGCAATGATTTAATTATTTGGACACTGCATGCGATGAGCTGTAGGCCCTTAATTGTACTCACTGCCATTAGCCTTTTCAGGACCAAGAAGCAATCCAAAATACTACCCATTACCCTGAGAGCCAGTTGCCTACAATCATTTCTGGTAAAATGTCTCTATAATTCACAGTTTCTGATTTCAAGGAACAACAACAAAAAAAAACCTGCATAGTACAAGTCAATAAAAATATACTAAGTCCCTCTAAAAATCCCAGCCAACATCTGAAAACCAGTCTTGGAGGCTGAACAGGAAGGAAAAAAAGGTTCACATTCTGCCTCAGACCTATTTGAAGTTCTCACTGGCTGCCACCACTAGACAGTAACATCGGGCCTTGCTCCAACACCACCATCAATGCCAAGTCTGTGCACTTCCACAAACAGGACTAGGGAAATTGAATATGTTTGCCTCAGTTGCCCGCCATCGTCTGTCATAAAATGTACTACATGGTTCCTCTTTTCTGTATGTATGGAGGTATTGTTTTTATCCCTTTTCCTTCTTTTTCTCCTCCTTCTCTGTTTTCACTTACTTCATTTTTCCTCATTTTCTTCTCCTGTTCCTGCTCCCTTTCTTCTTTCTCCTCTTCCTCTTTCTCTCCTTTTCCTTTCCTCTTTGTTTCTCTTCTCTGTTTTCTTCCTTGTTTAATTCAACGTCTAAGCAATCACTTGATTTCCGAAGCCCAAGATTCACAAATGGCAGAAAAGGCTTTTACCTAAACTTTACATTTTGCTTAATGGAAGGTAAGATCTATCTTAAGAGGCACAGGATTTCCAAACACAGATTTAGGATAGACATATAGAGTAGTTAAATATAATGATGAATATTTACTCCATCTGTAGTTCCATTCCTTAATACCTAACCCCCCAAAAACCCTCCTCTAATATGAACCAAACTGTTACATATTTATTGCAGCATTAGTTACAACTTAGAAAAGTAAAAAAAGAAAAAGAAAGAAAAGAAATAAAGAACAAAAGAAAGAAAGAAGAAAGAGAAAGAAAAGTGATCACTAACAGATGATTAAATATATGAAACGACCATACTATGGAGTACTATGTGGCAAAAAAAATTTACCAGACATTTATAGAATAACAAATGGGTTTCTGGGCCGGGCGCGGTGGCTCAAGCCTGTAATCCCAGCACTTTGGGAGGCCGAGGCGGGTGGATCACGAGGTCAAGAGATCGAGACCATCCTGGTCAACATGGTGAAACCCCGTCTCTACTAAAAATACAAAAAATTAGCTGGGCATGGTGGCGCTTGCCTGTAATCCCAGCTACTCAGGAGGCTGAGGCAGGAGAATTGCCTGAACCCAGGAGGCGGAGGTTGCGGTGAGCCGAGATTGCGCCATTGCACTCCAGCCTGGGTAACAAGAGCGAAACTCCGTCTCAAAAAAAAAAAAAAAAAAAGAAAGAAAAAAAAAACAAATGGGTTTCTGAATGTAATATATATTTTTGATCTAGCTGTCAAGATTTTTAATAAAGATTTATTTTGAAAGTATCTTTATATTTCTACTATGTATTTTACTTCACTATGAATATATTTCTATTTCTACTATACATGTTACTTTTACAAATGTGTATTTAAAAAGAAAAACCAATCAGAAAGATGAAAATGACAATGCAATTTTTTAGGTGTTTTTAGGCAAGATAAGAATCTTTTTCCTTTAATTTCTAAAATTTATTTTATTATTAATATAAGTATTTCAATAGTTTTGCAGAAACAGGTGGTGTTTGGTTACATAGATAGCTCTTTAGTGGTAATTTCTGAGATTTTGGTTCACCCAACACCTGAGCAGCATACACTGTCCCCAATATGTAGTCTTTTATCTCTCATCCTGTTCCCACCCTTTCCTTCAAGTCCCCAGATTCTTATACCCTTTGCATCCTCATAGGTTAGCTCCCACTTATAACTGAGAACATACAATGTTTGGTTTTCTATTCTTGAATTACTTCACTTAGAATAATGGTCTCCAGCTTCATCCAGGTTGCTGTGAATGCCATTATTTCATTCCATTTTATGGCTGAGTAGTACTGCATGGTATATATACACATCACATTTTCTGTATTTATTCATTGGTTGATGGGCATTTAAGCTGATTCCATATTTTTGCAATTGCAAATTATGCTGCTATAAGCATGTGTGTACAAGTGTCTTTTTTATAGAATGACTTCTTTTCCTCTGGGTAGATACCTGGTAGTGGGATTGCTAGATCAAAAGATAGTTCTAGTTTTAGTTCCCTAAGAAGTCTCCATGCTGTTCCTTAAGGAGTCTCCATAGTGTTTTCCATAGCAGTTGTACTAGTTTACATCATCACCAGCAATGTAAAAGTGTTCCATTTTCACCAATCTATGCCAACATTTATTATTTTTTTATTTTTAAATTATGGCCATGCTTGCAAGAGTAAGGTGGCATTGTATCCCAGAGGTTTTCATAGGTTGTGTCACTATTATCATTTAGTTGAAAGAATTTTTCAATTTCCATTTTATTTCATTGTTGACCCAAAGATAAATCAGGAGCAGATTACTTAATTTCTATGTATTTGTGTAATTTTGTGAGTTCCTTTTGGAGTTAATTTCTAATTTTATCCCACTGTGGTCTTAGATAGTATTTGATATAATTTTAATGTTTTAAAATGTATTGAGACTTGTTTTGTGGCCTATCTTATGGTTTACTTTGGAGAATGTTCCAAGTGCTGGTAAAAACAATGTATATTCTGTAGTTGTTGGGTAAAATGTTCTATCACTATCTGTTAAGGCCATTTTTTCTAGTGTATAGGGTAGATCCATAGTTTTGTTGATTTTCTGCCTTGAGGACCTGTGTAGTGCTGTCAGTGGAGTACTGAAGTCCCTCACAATTACTGTGTTGCCATCGACCTCATTTCTTAGGTCCAGTAGTAACTGTTTTTTAAGTTTAGAACTCCCAGTGTTAGGTGCATATGTATTTAGGACTGTGATATTTTCCTGTTGAGAAAATCTTTTTATCATTATATAATGTCCCTCTTTGTTTAACTGTTGTCACTTTAAGGTCTGTTTTCTCTGATATAAGAATACTACACCTGCTTGCTTTCTTCAATTTGCTTGGAAAATGTTTCCATTTATGTGAGTCCTTATGTGTTAGGTGAATCTCTTGAAAACAGCAGATACTTGGTTGGTGCATTTTTATCCATTCTGCCATTCTGTATTTTTTAATTGTAGCATTTAGGCCATTTATATTCAAAGCTAGTATTAAAATGTGAGGTACTGTTCCACTTATCATGCTAGCTGTTGCCTGAACACCTCATTTTGTTTTTTTGTTTTTTTTTTTGTTTTTTTGAGACGGAGTTTCGCTCTTGTTACCCAGGCTGGAGTGCAATGGCACAATCTCGGCTCACCGCAACCTCCGCCTCCTGGGTTCAAGCAATTCTCCTGCCTCAGCCTCCCGAGTAGCTGGGACTACAGGCGCACACCACCATGCCCAGCTAATTTTTATATTTTTAGTAGAGACGGGGTTTCACCTTGTTGAACAGGATGGTCTCCATCTCTTGACCCTGTGATCCACCCGCCTCAGCCTCCCAAAGTGCTGGGATTACAGGTGTGAGCCACCACGTCCGGCCTGGAAATTCAGATTTCTTCTTATTTGGATCTAATTGCTGGAGAGCTAGTATGATCTTCTGGTGGTTTTATAGAATTTTGTTTTGTCATCAACCAGAATTACTTTACTAATTTCTTCTCAATTGGGTAGACTGTTTCAGTGAAAAAAATCTTGAACTCAAGGACTGCTGTTCAGATTCTTTTGTCCCATGGAGTAATCCCTTGATGTGGTTCTCTTCTCCTTCCCCCAGGCATGGGAATTCCTGAGAGCTAGATTATTGCCCTTCTGGTCTTGCCACCTAGCAAGGCTACTGGTCTCTGGGCTGGTGCTGAGGAATATCTGCAAAGAGTCCTGTGATGTGATCTTTCTTCAAGTCTCTCAGACGTGGATACCAGCACCTGCTCC
Source organism: Saguinus oedipus (assembly GCA_031835075.1). Taxonomy (NCBI): domain Eukaryota; kingdom Metazoa; phylum Chordata; class Mammalia; order Primates; family Cebidae; genus Saguinus; species Saguinus oedipus. The sequence continues at coordinate 20,462,769 of CM063190.1, forward strand.
AGTGGAGGTGTGAGGAGAGTTAAGTGGACTTTGTGGGAATCCTTGATTGTAGTTTTGTTGAGTGCACTGGTTTTCTTGAATGCTTCTTAGAGTAGCAGTGAAGTTGTCACATGGACAGACTCAGGACCTTTGGTTAGCCAAGTTGTTGCAGGCCTTAAAATTAGCTGTTGTTTTCTCATTATAAGGTTTGTTTTGTTGTGAGGTGCTGTAATGGCTTGAGTTGGTTGGCTTCTAGTCCAGAGGTGGCACTTTCAAGAGATGATCAGCTGCAATAGCAGAAGGGGGATGTAAGCTTGCCTTACATTGGCTAGGATATGTATTCAGGTTTCTCAGAAAAATAGGCAGGGCCACAGAGCTCCCAAGAGCGTATGTCTTTTCTGTCTAGCTACCAGGGTCAGTAGAGAAAATCCATCAGGTGAGGACACAGTTAGGCATGTCTGAGCTCATACTCTTCTTGGGAAGCGCTTGCTGTGGTGACCATGGGGGATGGGTATTGGTTCTCAGGTTGATGGAGTTATGTTCCAAGAGGTATTATGGCTGCCTCTGATGTGTCATACAGGTCATCAGGTAAGTCAGGGAAAGCAAGCAGTGACAAACCTCACCCAGCTCCCAAGCAGCCAGCAAAGCCAGTCTCACTCCTGCTATGTTCCACCTACAACCCTGAGTTCATATCTAGGCAGCCTGCACAAAAGCCTGAGATCTTGCCCCAGGCTGTAAGCCTCTCCACTAAGAAAGCAAGCAGGCTCTTAGACTTCATTCCTGGATGCAGCTTCTGTGCTCTTATCTTCACTTGTCATTCATTCCCCTGAATTCTGCTCAGGAAATTTATGCTCAATCAAAATATTACAAGTTCAGCTAGAAGCGTCCTTCACCCTGAGTCCTCTCCCCAATTCTACTGGGTACCTTGCCCTAGGAAGCCTTTGGGATAAAGCCAGGGATGGCTTCCCTTGGCTCAAGTTGGAGACTGGGAGTGCCTACAGGGCTCTTCCTGCTGTTTCTTCTACTTTAATATTTCGATTGGCTCCCTAAATCCATTTCAGCTCTAGGTAAGGATAAATTCTTCTTCCATGATTTGAATTTTTCAGTTTCCCTGGTGGGGATATGTGTTCAGAGGCAGACATTTTCCCCTCTTGCACTTTGGAAACTCAGTTTTTCCACTGTCTCATAGAGTTTGCAGCAGCAAGCCACTTCTTTCAAAGGATCTGTGAATTATTTTGGTTTTCCTGGTATGTTCCTGTGGTGGTGCTTGGAGCAAAAGTTTATGATGTGAGTCTCTTCATGCTGTTCTGTCTATCCAAGTGAGAGCTGTATGTTAGCCCTGTTTCCCACCCATTATTTTCCCCTCAAGTGGTAAGCATTTTTTTTTATTTCTGTTAAGGGCTAAATCAAAAATATTTTCAGTTCTATTGGAAAAATGTTCTCTGGCCACAGCTCCTGGAGTTTTCTCCTTGCAGCAAGAAAGCAACCATAGACAATACATAAATGAGTAACTATGACTTTGTTCCAATAAAACTTTATTTACAAAAGTAGGCAGAGGCTGATTTTGGCCCATGTACCTCACTATGCTGACCTCTGAAGTACAGCATCAAACAATCTAAAGAGGAAAAGTCCTGAGGATGTAATACTGGGCAATTTTACCAAAATGAAAAACCTATTATTTGCATATCAATAGAAAAGTATTTTATAAGTGAAGTTGATACATAAAGGAAAATAGTATATATATGATGGTTGTATTTTTTTGATGTCCACCAAATGTTTATAGACTATAGGGTTAAAGGTTTTATCTTTTCTTTGTATGTTTCTGGTAATTCAAAGGTTTTATGGATTTTTTCCTGCCAGGTTATATCATCTTTATAAATAAATATGCTTTTCTCTTTAAAATATGTATTTATTGTTTTGTCTAAATTAAATACCAAATACTAAAATTCATAAATTATGTAGGTTGTAGTTGCTATATATCCAATATTTCCTTCATATCTGTTAGTTTATAAAATAATATATACATTTACATCCATAAGCAATTACTGAATGCATGCAATTAGTTAATTATGTAGTCAATGGATTAGTCTAGTCAGAATGGTGACATTAAAAATAATTCAATTTGTGATTTTAGATTAAATTTTTAGTTCATCCTATCTTTATTTCAATGTAAAAATGAAATAAATGCATCAAAAAATATATTTCTGCTGTGTGCAGAGGCTCAAACATGTAATCCCAGCATTTTGGAAGGTGAAGGCAGGAGGGCAGCTTGAGCCCAGGAATTGGAGACCAGCCTGGGCAATATGGCAAGACCCCATCTCTACAAAAAACTTTAAAAATGAGCCAGCTGTGGAAATACACACCTCTGGTTCCAGCTACTGAGGAGGCTGGGGTGGAAGAATCGCTTGAGCCCATGAGGTCTAGTGGGCTGTGTTCATGCCACTGCTTTCCAACCTGGGTGACATGCAAAGTACATACTAACTGAAATATTTATAATACTTGCTATAAGATGGTATTTTCCCATTGTCAGTAAGACTGTGTTTTTGGTTTTTGAAATTATCATCTCAATTTTCACCAATCTTTGCCCCCTTTGATGAGTCATTACATGGGGACTTGTCTAAGGCTTCGAAATAGAATCTTACAATTAGTCTTTGGAGGAAATATAAAGCTTATACACTATGTTACACAGCTCTCTTCTCTGAGCTACATTTTTTTTTTTACATATTTCTTTAGGAAGCAAGAAAGGATATTTACTATAATCTTTGTTTTCACTTACAGAGTAAGAGTTGTATATGTGGCTAACATATGAAAAAGTTTCAATGGAGCCCTTTACATAATGGCCCCTCATATCATTTTTCAGTTATTTTGATATGTTTATCTATGAATTCCAAGGTACTCCCCCTATTTTCCGTCTATCACAATGGAGGTATTGTGGAGATAGAAATCAATGTGATTTGTAGGTCTTACATGTGGAAAGTGAATAAATATTCATGTCAATTATTAAACAATTTAAACAAATTTATTTCCATTTGTTCAGTTTATTTAGCTCTTATTTTTCAGGTTTCTCCGATATATTATTATAGAAATAATATGACTTGCAGTTCAATTTAATTAAGAATTAATGCTAAACTTAACATTCATGGTAAATAAAATATGTATCATAATGATTCAAAAGATATATTCTAATTCTGACTCACCTAAAGTAAAGGTATAGGCATTTCTAGTTGTTATGTAATGTAACAATTCACACAATTCATGGACACTGGATTTTTCATCCATGGGCCCTTTAATTTTTGTTGTTGATGTTAGAGTCTTGCTCTGTCACCTAGGCTGGAGTACTGTGACACAATCATAGTTCACTGTAACCTTGAACTCCTGGGCTCAGGCAAACATCCGACCCTCAGCCTCCAAAAGTGTTGGGATTACAGGTATGAGCCACCAAGACCAGCCCTTTTATCTTTAACATATGTTTTTAAATTTAATTGGTTGTTAGTGAGTCAGAGGTAGGAAGAGCATAACTGGCTTCAGAACATACTGCTTCTGCTCACCTCCCACTGGGAGGATTCAGTCATTTCTCCACAACTAACTACAAAGTCTGAAAATTGAAGTCCAACTCTCCACAAAAAAAAGGCAAACCAGGCTTAACGAATAGCTAGCCACTGTCTGAACATAGAATTTATCATCAAAGAGTGACTATAATTTGAACAGCTTTTAGGATAAAGACATTATACAATTAATAGAATTAGGATGCTAACCTTATAATCTATACAACTATGGTTATATGTTCTAATTCGCAAAGAAGGTGTGAGTTACTAGTCAGATCATAGACTTTGCCATCACGTGCCCTTCCTATTGGTGCAAGAAATATGTTAAATACATTTCAGAGCAAACTGAACTCAGTGAACAGTTTTATCAAAAATTATATTTTGTTTCTCTTTCCTAGATTTCTAACATTCTATGTTCTGTTTGGTTTCATGAATGTTGCATTAATGGCCTGAGTTTTAATAAAATAATTTGTTTTGTTAGATAAAAGTGAGCATCTAATGACATCAATTCATTAATATATTTCTTTTTTTAATTAACTAATATTGCTTATGTTTAAAGAATTGCTATAAATTAAGTTGATTATGGAGAAGTGTCACGGGCCTTTAGTCAGAAAGGCAGCTGAAATCTGGAGTGTTTATTATAATACAGAGTTTCAACCTCAGGCTATTCAAACCAACATAAAAATAAAAGTAAATAAAAAGGAACTGATATTATTAATGAAAGCAACTTTAACTTTGATATTGATATCAGGGAGAAGAGACACAGTCCAGGAGACTTGGATAATACTATTTTATTGTTTGATTCTATATTGGATGTGTTCTGAGATCCACATAGGGATTGTTCTGTCAATCTTCAAGCAATTTCCATTATTGCAATGATTGAAGAGCCTCACTTTGGCAGAGGATATACAGTGATCTTTTGTGTCTCAGTGAAATCTAATAATCATACAAAATACTGTCTACATCTCTGTCAAAATTAGTAGCAAGTTCTACTAATACCTCTCTCATATCTCCTGAACAAAATGTTTCCCCAAACAGCAAAGGGAAAATAAGATTGCTACCCAATCGCACCTTGTGTTCTTTTCTCATATTAGACATGGATAAATTGGAGGAATAGGAAGAAAACAGAGAAGAAAAACGTGTGTCTTTGTGTGAGTATTTGCTCCTCATGGTGTCTTGTAAGTCAGTTGATTTGTCAATATTTACTGAATGTCTTCCATGAGTCAGAACAGCATTAACCCTAGCAAAGCTCTTGGTCACAATGAACTTATACGGTATTCTAATGAAGACAATTATTATAAATACATAAAGTTCAGACATCATTAAGTATCTAAAAGTAAATAAAATACCACAAAGGAGGTAGAGTCTAAGCAGATATCTCGAGACTGAGGTTCTACGTCTGAGACAACACTCTCCACAATCAACAAGAAGCTGATTTTACTTTTGGTTATTCTCCAGAAAAGAATGAATGACTTAGAAATTAGCATCAGCCCAATCAACGTACCTACCTAATTAATACTTGAGGGACATGTGAGATAAGAATGTGCACGTTAACCATCTAAATAGGAAAATATAATAGAGTGCTTTCAAAAATAGTCATTAGGAACCCTTCTGATTCTCAGAAATGGATGATGACACAACCCCCTCCCAGTCCTGTCAGCTCCATCTGCAGCACACACTCTAGCAGCTTCCTTCCACCAACCGTTTTCCTCCACATCTTATCCCTGATGCCCCATCATTGCTACTCCCTCACCATTATTCCTTTATCTCTTTCTGATCCCTCTTAGTTCTTTCCATACGGATTTCCTTTTTAAGCACTGCTACTGTCCCCTACTTAATGGTAAACTTTCATTAAAAGATCAGTTCTCAGAGGAAAGAAGCAGGAGATGCCATTCGGGGGTGGGTGGATGGGTGGGTGGGTGTGTCTGTGTGTGTGTGTGTGTGTGTGTGTGTGTGTGTTGCTGTTTTTTTTTTTTCTTTCTGAAAACATGGAAATTCACCTAAGCCCTTAACTGTCAGCCTCCTGGCCCTCAAGCAGGGTTCAGATCTTTTAAACAGACACACACACACACAGAGAGAGAGAGAGAGAGAGAGAGAGAGGAGATTTTGGTACATAAAATGAGAGCAATGCAAGGCAGTTGCAAAATGGGGAAACAAGAAGGGGGTTTGGAGCTCTACCTGTAATCTACAATCCCAGTGCAAACATCCCCGGGCAAAAAGGTCAAGTTTCCACAATCTACCAGCACAAACGTGTCAGAGATGATAAAAATCTTTACCCTCTCCCACTTTACAAAGCTTGAAATCCATAGCACACTCCTAATCAGAACATGGTGACACACTGCCTCCCTGGAGGGGATGCCTTGGGCAGACACAAGAATGCTGTTTGTAAAGCAAGTTTCCAAAGCCAGCTCAAGAAAAGGAAAATACTCAAACTCATGAGATGCCTGTGATAATATCCATGTTACAGACAGGGAAAATGAGGCTCTCTGGGATAAAATATATTTTTCAGTTATTTTAGTCCATGAACAAGAATTCCAAATCCACACCCTATAAATAAAAAATCTCATCTTTCTGTACAGCAATATAATTGTTGAGTCAAATTGTCCTAGCTTTAAATCCTAACTTTGTTACTGCTTATTGACTGTAGGCAAGAAATTTAAACCTTCAACACCTGAATTTTCTTGCTTTTGTAAATTTGAGATAAAACTAACCTTAAGCTTTAAATCCTAGTTATTGGTATTGTGAGAGGCTGATGATAAAAAACACACGTAAACTGCTTGGCACATATAATAAGAGTCAAAAATATGAATTGTTCTTACCATTTTTATGTAAATTAGATGTCTAGTTTGGATAAAGTTTTAATGAAAGAAACTATCAATTGAAAGTTGCCAATAGCTTGCTATCAGAATACAGGTAAACTTGGGAACGTGAACTTATTTTTTAAATGAATGGAACAGTCCTTCCGATTTACACACAAATCAAGTTTTTCAGTGACCTTTGCCATGTGACTGAGTAAACTAAATAAACCACCATGTATGATAGCTCAGGGATCTGTCGTTAGTTGGATGGGCTGGGGTGACTTCTCTAGGCCAGGTTGTTTTCAGTTGGGCTCACTCAAGCACAGCTGGGGCTCTGCTACAGGTTAGGTTTAACCAGGGAAACTTCACAGGGTATCTTGGCTCTACATGTCTTCTGGAGCTAGCTGGCTAGTGTGAACACATGCTTTTCACAGCATTGGCAGGACTACAAAAGACCACAACAGAACACTTTCGTATCTGCTTGCGTCACACCTGCTAACATCATATTAGCCAGAGCACATCACAAAGACAAACGGACTTGAGGATCTTGGAGATATTTTCTGTTTCTTTAAAGTGGAAGCTCAAAAACACTGTTAAAGGGTATGGGCACAAGTAAAACTGAATAATCTATACCAAGTAAACATTCTCTTGGGAAGAAAATTGTAAAAAATCTCTATATGTGGTTTAAGGATGGATTGATTTCCTTCCCCTTGGTAGAAGAGAAGTTTAGTGTACTGCTGAATATGTGCTGTGTGACCTTGGGCAAATTATTTAATCTCTTCTGTGATTCGGTAAAACAAAGTAAGACAAACCATGGCACAGAGTTTCTTTGAAAATTAAATAAGAAAATCCATAAAACATGCTTAAAACAGATCTGGCATATAGTAAGAAATCAATACATTCTTATTACTAGTTGGACCTGATCAATGAAAATTAATAATTTACATGAAATTCTCCAGAAAACAGGAATAATCTAACTCCAGACTCTCAAATTTTGGGGTCTCAGACTATTAGAACTTCTAATTTGTTGAGATGTTTCTACACCAAGATCCACAGCTTCATTAGATTAAATATGTAGGAATGTTCTGGGGGAAAATGTCAGAGGATATTATAGTAATACAAGTGCAATAATTTGGAATTGTAAACACAGAACACTCTTGTCCTTGGATAAGACTGAGAAATTTGGGGAAATTTCTCTCAAAGTAGTACTCTCGTCTAGATAGAGTGCTTCATTAATACCTGTGGTTAAAAACATTTAATAAAGTTGGCTGGGCACAGTGGCTCATGGCTGTAAATCCCAGCACTGTGGGAGGCTGAGGCAGGTGGATCATTTGAGGTCAAGAGTTGGAGACCAACCTGGCCAACACACTGAAATCCCATCTCTACTAAAAATACCAAAAAAAAAAAAAAAAAAGCAGAGCATTATAATCCCAGCTACTTGGGAGGCTGAGGCAGGAGAATCTCTTGAACCTTGGAGGTGGAGGTTGTAGTGAGTTGAGATCACACTACTGCACTCCAGCCTCAGCAAAAGAGCCAAGACTCCATCTCAGAAAAAAAAAAAATAATAATAATAAAGCATAAGACTATGGGGATTTTTAACCACCACAGATGAGTGTTACACTGAATAAGACCTGTTTCCTCACCCTTTAAGACTGTAAAACATTACTACAAGAGCAACATTAGAGTCATTACAGCAGTAGATAGGAACAGTATTAGAGTTGATATCAGCAGATAAATGGGGGCCTGCTTTCTGTCTGTGGGCCTTTAGAAGCAGGACTAACCTTTCTTAACTGAGCAAGCCTCCAAGTTTCTGGGCCAATTAATGGGGAGAGATACCTGAAAACACAGACGCTAAAAGTTTTACAAATTCAGGAACATAGGGAATTCATGTGATTATTTGTTGAAGTAAATCTTTCAATGATATTTTTATCATTACTTTAGGATACAACTAAAATTCCTCTCGTAATTCAGAAAATGCTCTAAATTTATTTGTCCTTAGGAATAAAAATGGGCAATAAAATGCTGTTGGTGGAAATTATTGGAGGGAAACCAAATATATACTTAAAATGGAAACGGAAAAGAACTTGATAAGCTCCATGCAGCTCCTGGTGGTTAATGAGCTATGTCTGAGGCCCATTTCAGTCAAACCTTTCCCCATTCCCTGGTCCCAGGCAGTTACTGACTTGGCTTCTTTCACTGCATATGAATTTGCTTTTTCTAAAATATAATATTAATAGGATTACAAAATATGAAATCATGTGTACTTGGCTTCTTTCCCTCTCCACAGTTTTTGAGGTTTATGTTGATTATATTGTTTGTAATGTTACTAGTATTTTCTTTAATGCTAACAAGTATAGCATTTTGCATATAGGTAACAATGTATACGTTTCTTCACAAGTTGTTGGATATGTGGGTTGTTCCTAGTTTTGATCTAATATAAAAAGAACATTTGGCCGGGCGCGGTGGCTCAAGCCTGTAATCCCAGCACTTTGGGAGGCTGAGGCCGGTGGATCACGAGGTCAAGAGATCAAGACCATCCTGGTCAAAATGGTGAAACCCCGTCTCTACTAAAGATACAAAAAATTAGCTGGGCATGGTGGCACGTGCCTGTAATCCCAGCTACTCAGGAGGCTGAGGCAGGAGAATTGCCTGAACCCAGGAGGCAGAGGTTGCAGTGAGCCGAGATCGCGCCATTGCACTCCACCCTGGGTAACAAGAGCGAAACTCCGTCTCAAAAAAAGAAAGAACATTTATACATAAGCCTTTGTGTGGACATATGCATTTATTTCTCTTGGACTTGTGCCTACAAATGAAGTTGGTCTTTTTTATGGAAAATGTATCTTTAACTTCATAAGAAATTGTCAACTGTTTTCTGAGGTTGTTACCACTTTGTTGCCACCAACAGTATTTGCGATTCTAGTTTCTCCAAACTGGTGTTAAATGCTTGGTATTGTCAGACATTTAAATTTTAGCCATTCTTTCAAGTGTGTATTAAGATCTCATTTGGTTTAAATTTGAATTTTCCTGCCGACTGGTGGCGTAGATCAAATTTCCACATGCTTACAGGTTTACATGTATATGCTCCTTTGTTAAGTGTATTTTCAAAACTTCTGCCCACTTTTTTATTCATTTAAATTAATTGCTTGTATATTTTGCATTCAACCCCCTATATATTAGATTGTGTCCCAAGATGAGGCCTTTCATTTTTGCAGCATTGTCTCAGAAAGTTTTATACTTTATGAATTTAAATATATATGTGAATATTTATATTTTTTTCTTTTATGCCTTGTGCCTTTGTATCCCGAGAATTATTTGCAAATACTAAAATTGCAAACATTTTACCCCTGTGTTTTCTCATACTTGGTTGTATCTTTTACATGTGGGTCTGTACAACATTTCTTACTAGTGTTTCAGAATGAAATGAAGTTAGGATCAAGCCCGATGTGGGCTTTTCCCCCCCGCCCACGTATATATCTGTGTGTTTCAGAAGAATTTCTCATTCAATTTTCTGACATCTTTAAAAACACACACACATACCTTGCTATCACACTGTTTTAATTTGCTTTATTGTTAAGTCTTAAAATTGAGTAATGTGAATTCTACAACTTTTTAATTATTGTTTTGATTATTCTGATCATGTGCATTCCGGTATAAATTTTAGAAACAGCTTATTGAATTCTGCAAACAACCTGATGGAAATTTGAGTGATACATTGCTAAATTTGCCAATCAATTCAGGGAAAATCAACAACTTATTAAACTAAGTCTTTCAGTGCATGAACATGATATATCTAGGTAAATATTAAGGTATTTAACCTTCTCTATATGATGCTCTGATGTTTTCAATTTAGAAATCTGGCACAAATGTTGTTAAATTCGTGAATAATTTAAGTATTTTCATGCATTGTAACTGGAATTATTTTCATTTTATTTCCAGTTTATTTTAATGACTTTGAAATGCAATTGATTATGTGTTTTACAACATGCTAAATACTTATTTCAAATAGCTTTTTTGTAGATTCCTTAAAATTGTCTATGAAAAGAATTAGGTGAGATCAAATAACAATAGCTTTAATTTTTATTCAAATTAGTGTATTTTATTTATGTTTGTATTTTTAAATTGTTGAAATGGGTAGGACCTCCATTATAATGCAATACATAAGCAGTGAAAATGTCCATTCCTGCCTTTGGCCAAATCTTGGAAATATGATAAGGGAGAGAAACTGCCCTTTCACTATTTTATGATGCTATCTATAGTTTTTTTTATAGGTGCTTTTATCAGTCGAGAAAGTTCTCTTCTTACAGCAATTTGCTGAGAATTTCCATTTAATTTATCATAAATAGGTGTTAAATTTTCAAAATGAATTACCTGAAATTATAACTTGATATTTCTCCTTTTCCAATTAATACTGGAAATTAACATTGATTAATCGATTGATTTTAAATAAAAAGAAAACTGCACTGCATAAACTCCTTATCTTATGACACATCATTCACTTTATAATGGATGGGCTCTAACAACTATCCTATTGCTATTAATAAAACTTTTGGACATTTATGTTTATGAGGAAGACTGGCTTATAGATTTACTTATAAGATAGTGCTTGAAGGTGGGAGGGGGGAAGACACTGATATTGGTATTATGGACTTATTGGCATTATAAAATTAGCTGAGAATGACCTCACCTTCTGTATTTCCTGAGCAATTCTGTGGAGAGTTGGTGTTATTTTTTCCATAAATATAACAGAATAAATCAGTGAATTTATATAAGGCTGGTGTTGTGTTTGTGAAAAGATTTTAAATTTTTGTACTTTCTCCAATAGAGAAAAAACTAAGCATATTTATATTTTTTTTCTTGTATAACATTTTTGGTTATTTTTATCTTTTACAAGATCGGACAATTTTATCTATGTTGTTGAAACGACTAACATAGAGTTTTGCATAATATTCCCTTACTATCGTATTGATAACTTTAAAATTTCTATTTCTATTATTGAAAACTCCATTCCATTTTCTTACTTTCATTTTTCTTTTAGAAGTTAGTTATCCATTGAATGTTTTTTACTTTGAACATCATCTGCCTTAATTACTAATTTCAAGATTTTATCTTTTAAAATTTATCTTTAAATATTATGGATATATAATAGTACATTTATGAGGTACATGTAATGTCTTGATACAGGCACAGAATTTTTAAATAGTTGTTACTGTGACATTATCTGGTATGTTTTCCTCTTTGTCCTTTTTGAGATTCATAGTGCCTTTTGAAAAAGTATAAAGAATTTTCATCAATTCTGAATCTGACTTATCTATTATGCATTAAAATGTGTCTTGTGTCCTATTGTCTGAGTTTTATTTCTTTGATTCCAATTAAATGTCCCATTAATCTTACCTCTTTCTACTTTGTCTAAATTATTGTTTCTCTTTGACCACTCTGGATTTTTTTTCCAGATCTATGTACCAGTTCCTCATTTGTATCTCAATCTGTGTCTTACAAGTTATTAAACCATCATTAAATTCTTAATTTTATGTTTTTATTATAGAATTATCTCATTATGTTAGACAATTTTTCTATTTTCTTATCGGAAATTTTGGTCCAAATCATCTAGATCACGATTGTTAAATTTGGAAGACCAAAATGATTTTATGCTACTAATAATTTATATGTTATAACTATATTTTCTACCTATATAAATGATTCAGCTGACCTCTTACTCTTCTTTAAGTTTCATTCATATCTCAGTGACTAATAGTTTAAACTCACAAATAGACAGTGAGGGAGAAAATGCTGAGGAAAAGACTTGTTAATCCAGTTTATTTTTTATAGGTTTAACAAATAGTGCAATCTAATTTTTATATCAATTTCTTATATACTGGATGACTGTGGAAGAGTGTTCTTGGTTTCAACCAATTGGAGACCTAGCAGAAAAAGAACTACTTTCCTCCTCCTTACAGTTCTAATAATGACATTATTCTACAGTGAATATTTGAAGAAATGTCTATCCTCTAATTAGCCAGGTAGCCTTCCTAAGAAATAATTCATCCTGTGCAAAGTGGCAAACATTATTTGTGGAATCTTAATTGATAGAGGTAAATTTTACATTTTTTTGAGAAGTTACTTATTAAGTTATTCTTTAAAAAATTTACAGTGATCTGTCCAATTTTTCTTTTACATATATGACTAAAACTATTGTTAATGAAATCCCATTTAAATTATGTGGATGAGCCACTCTCTGTAAATCTAGAAATAGTGCTGTATATGAGTTATTTGAATAAGGAATTGACCTTCCACTATACTCAGGATAAATGGAATCATAATCACAAGGGAAAGAAGGTATTAGGCCTACAAACAAACGTTAGAAGAGACCCATTAAGATAAGTCAAATTCATTGATTAACTTAGCAATTTATTTTGGAACTGCTAGGCATTAGGGACTAATAAGTCAAAAGAGAGAAAAAGAAGTGAAATCCTGACTCTGGGAGTTAAGTAATATTTAGAGGTTGTACAGGATCACTAGTTTTCAATCTTTTTCTTTTTTTTTTTTAAGGACTGCTTTATACTAAAAGATGTTTGAATTTTCACCGTTATTAATATTTTTATATTAATTCAGCTTCTGGCTTAAAGTTTAGTAAAAGTTAATAACATATATATATATATATATATATATATATACACACACACACACACACACACACACACACACACACATAAAAAAATGCTAAAATAAAAGATACACTTCTACATTTTCATGAATTAAACTGGGAAGGAGAGCAACAGACATTACAAAATTGGTAAGCTAAAAAGTTAGAACAGAGATGGAGAGTCCTTATAATTTAACAAGATACAAAATTTTAAAAAGTATAAAACTGTTTTCATCAAGTATCATATAATAATACTTAATGAAAAAGTAACTTAGAAGCAGAAATATAAAGCAATAAGCACTCGTAGTGGTTCTCACACTAAAGGAGTATCTTGACAGTTAACAATGCTAATGCAATTTAAATGGAAATAAAGATATAGATAATGAAGCCAATATGATTCTACTCTCTTGATTAGAATAACTAGAGGAATAGTTTTTAATTTTGAAATTTTTATTTTAAGAAAATCATGAGTCATATTGTTTCCACGTGAATTTGATCTGGACAAGAAGACTAGAAAATGAATCATATCATATAAGGAATTTTAGGAAGAAGTGGGCATTTTTGCCTGAATAAGACGTAAGTATTTGAAGGTCTCCTATGCAGAACAGGGGTTTGGGATTATTATAATGAAGACGATACTGACAAGGTTGTCTAAAAATGAAATGACTTATTTCTGCCACTAAAGTTCAAGAAGAAGCTGAAGGAACTTTAGAAATAATTTTAAAGAGGAGATTCCAGTACCTGATGAGTTACTGAAACAGAAAACTAGGTAAAAACTAGGTAACCTTAAAGGTTCCTTCTAATTAAGACTTTCCCTAACTTTGTGAAAACAATCTAGTAAATTCACTGTTGTCTTCATAAACTGTATTCTCATTTCTCATATGCTAAGGAATGTTTGCATTTATCATACCCTTTGTATTTTGCACAGTCTTTATATAACTTTTCATATCTTTATAAATATCTGATTTATGGCTCATGTTTTCAGTCATAGTCTAAATTAATGTTACTTTAATGGCTTTATATTAGAATCAGCTTTTCTCTTTTTTTTCAAAACTGATCCTCTGAAACTTCTCCAAGCTAACAACCACCCTTAGCTCAGAGGAAGTGGAGACACCATTGTAAATTTCAACTTGTGTTAGTTTCACAGAGCTCACATAACAAATTTTCACTAATCTGGTGGCTTTAAACAACAGAAATGCTTGGCAGGCAGAAGTGGGGGAATCACTTGAGGCCAAGAGTTTGAGACCAGCCTGGCCAATATGGTGAAACCCTGTCTCTACTACACACACACACACACACACACACACACACACACACACACACACACACACACACACAAAATCTGGTGGTAGAGGTTGAGAATCAGGGTATTGAAGCAAGAATTGCTTGAACCCAGAAAGTGAAGGGTGAAGTGAGCCACAACTGCACCACTGCACTTCAGTGACTAAGGAAAAAAAGGAAAGAAAAGCAAATAAAAACAGAAATGTGTTCTAGAGACCGGAATTCTGAATTCAAGCTGTCAGTAGGGTCACGCTCCCTCAGAAAACTCTAGGGCAGTATCACTATTTGCCTCTGGCTTCTGGTGGCCACAGGTATGCCTCTGCTTGCGGCAGCTTAGCCCCAATCTTTACTTGTCTTCTCATTGCCCTCCGTTCCCTAACAGTCCCTATCTGTACTCTTATGTCTTTTTTTTTAATTGCATTTTAGGTTTTGGGGTACATGCGAAGAACATGCAAGATAGTTGCATAGGTACACACGTGGCAGTGTGATTTACTGCCTTCCTCCCCTTCACCTATATCTGGCACCTATATCTTCTGTCTCTTATAAGGATACTCATTAGATTTATGGCCCACACTAATTCATGAGAACTTTATCTCAATCCTTACCTTAAGTGCATCTGTAAAGGTCCTATTGCGAAATAAAGTCATTTTCTGAGGTTCTGGGTAAAGATGAATTTTGAGAAGCACTATTCAATCCACTGCTCTACTGAGACAGGAAACAAAACACTTATGATTCGCATTTCAGCAGAGACTTCCACTTTACTCTGTCCTCTTCTGGGATGGATATTAAGTATCTTTACTAAAGAACCAATATAAGACTTACAATTCACTTTTCGTGAAGCAGCAGCAGAGAGTTTGCACTATTTAAACATGGTCATGTTTCTTCTATTGATTTTTTTTTTGCAATGACATATGAACTTAATTTTAGAAAATATGTTTTAAAGGTTATCAAAATAATTCTTATGTATATGATTTAAAGGTAAACCATGTAAAGCATTAAAAGTAAAGGATCTTTATGACTCACAAAATGGTACTTATGTAAGAAATGTTTCTACAGTCTGTTAACAGAACACTGATTTTCCACCCTGGATGATCCAATTTTAGCTTATCAATCCCAGCAGCTAAAAAAAATACTGAATTTCAGACAAAGTGCAGAGATATATCAGATCAGTTATAGAATGAAGGTGCTTTCAGCAAATTACAAATCAAATTAAAATTTATCTTTAACCCTGCTACTGGTATGTATTACAAGCACCTTAAATATTTTTACCATAGGAAGAAAATGGTCATCTAATCATCAGTTAATCTGCAGAAGCCACATGTGACATGTACAAATAATTATTGGTGACTATTGTATTATTTTTATTTTTAATTATTTGTCACATTTACAGAACACTAAGTAATTGCATTTTACAGCTGTATTTTTTCAGAAATTCTTCAACTGGCAAAAATTTTACCTCTGATTATTTATGCATTCAAAATGTCTTTGGGGATTTTTAAACTGTAGTCTTCTGTTAAGCTCTTTGAATAGAGAATGTTCTAATAGTTATAATAATCATAATGCATATCTCAAAAAGTTAATTTAAGAAATACACAAATAACAGAGCCTGTTTCTAAGCTGGGAATCAACAGTAAACCAGAAACTGAAATAAAGTCATATTAACTATGCATTCAGAATAAATGGGACACCAGAGTCCAGTTTTGTGCTGCTAATTGCCATCTTTTGAAGAATAAATGGGCTGTGAGGTGGTGGGTTTGGTCTGTGGTGGGGGGGCGGGGGATGGCCATGAACGTGTGCACTGTGACCATTACCTGGAGAATAGCCAGTGAAGCCTTCTATAAATATGGTGTGATTTATATACCCTGCCCTGCAAAGGATCATTCTTCTTAAACTTGAATATTTTAGCCCATGTTGGGATATATATTTGTCTAGATGCTACCTTCTTTTTCTTCTATTTCAAAGGTAGAAGGCAAAGGATGAGGGATGTTATTTTCTTTTCCATGGTTTTACACATGATATGTGAAGAGAGTACTAGTTGATATTGTGATTCTTTTGCTGCACTCTTACAATCAAGTCTTGCAGTAAAATCGGGACCAAGTAAATTTTGACCTTTTAGGAAATCAATGATATGTGGAATATTTTATAAACAGAATATTAAGTGCCAGTGAGAAAGCCTAGGGATTGCAAATTTAGTCCTTGATTTATGTAGCTGAAACTTAAATAAGACTAAAAATTATTTTATTTCTGCTTTTTAATTTCTCTCTATATCTACTGAGAAATGAAAAATGGCAGCACATTAACTGCCTTTTAATTACTTTCTGATACCCTGATGAAGCATGATAATTTAAAAACTCTTGCTTAACATCAGCTTGTAGACTAAGATCATTAAATACTGTGTCACAACATCAGAGTACTATTATTTTATGCTCCTGGTTTACTGCATTAAAGCTTTTTCTTAATGAGCCCCTAATAACCTTCAGGCTGCCCTGCCCTTCTTCTGAAACTAATGAGAGGAGAGCCAGTTAGAATATTAATAGGCCTAGTCCCAATATATAATACAATTTTGAAATGTTTATTTCTGCTGAATGTCTGAGATTGGATGTACTGGCTGACAGTTATTCCCCAGAATAGATTTACAGACACCTGCAAGGGTCACCTCTATCCAGAGCATTTGTGCCCATGTTTTTCTTGACAAATCATAATTGTGTATATTTATGGGGTACAGTGTGATATTTTGATATATGTGTACAATGTGACATGATTAAATCAAGCCAATTAACATATCCAGCACCTCACTCACCTTTCATTTTTTATGGTGAGACACTTGAGAAATGTACTTAATGTGTTACTCCCCTTCCACTGAGTGTGAGGCACAACTACCCTGTGACCCAGCCTTTAGCCCAAGTCTTGCTTTTCTGTATTACTTAAAATAATAGAAAGAAAATAAACATTTTTCTTCAGTCAAGCAGAGTTTATAGACACAAATTGCTGATGAATAAAATAGCTTGAGGTTGTTACATATTAGAAAGAATGCAAATTTCATGCAGAAACATTGAGAAAAAATGTAAACATTATTGATTCTTAACTAATCTTCAGGTTTGTGATATCCATGAAATTATTAAATAGGAATATAACAAAAACACATTATTTTGTTAATGACAGGTCTTTAGAAAAGCAGCTAGAGCATTAACTGATGTCAAATACAAAATAAAAGAATCCACAAAAAAATTATAAGATTGAACTTTGCAAATTGTCTAACACAGTACACAAGTGTAGCAGCAGGGCTTTTATATTTTAATGGATGAAAATTTAACAGATTACCTGGAAAGAAGATGCTTTGCTAATTCTCACATTATCACATATATCACATTTGCTAATTCTTCACATTATAGTGAAGAATTCAGCATTTTATTAAAATTTTAAAGCGGTTTCAAATTCACTACATTAAATAAAAATCTCACATGCCTGTAATCCCAGCACTTTGGGAGGCCAAGGTGGGTGGATCACAAGGTCAGGAGTTCAAGACCAGCCTGATCAAAATGGTGAAACCCCATCTCTATTGAAAATATAACAATTAGCCAGGCATGGTGACGCACACCTGTAGTCCCAGATAGTTGGGAGGCTGAGGCAGGAGAATCACTTGAACCCAGGAGGTGGAAGCTGCAGTGAGACAAGATCATGCCACTGTACTCCAGCCAAGGTGACAGAGCAAGACTCCATCTCAAAAAAAAAAAAAAAAAAAAAATCCCAGAAACAATTTAGCTGTTACCATACTTTTTTTCCTCTCAGATAAAAATTTATATGAAATATTCTATGTCACTTAGGCATATAAAGAAGATTATATGAATGATGAGGGGTTTCCAAAGTAATCCTTTATATAAAGTAAATGATGAGTCCCTCTTTTCCCGTAAGCTGTCTTTATCCTTGCCCACTCTCAATCTTAATACCTCAGTGTACAGATTTTCTTATTCTGAACCAATTTTTAAGAGCAAACAGCCTCATAGCTCAATCCCAATGCAACAGTGGTTTACCGTATATTAACAACAGAGTTCTACTGAGTATAGATTTATTTTTAAATCCTACAGAAACATGTAGATAATCAAATGGCTGTTGAAGCATTGCTTTTTCCAATATTTCTGCTCCTTCTTATTAAATCACTTTTATTT
This sequence comes from Saguinus oedipus, assembly GCA_031835075.1. Taxonomy (NCBI): domain Eukaryota; kingdom Metazoa; phylum Chordata; class Mammalia; order Primates; family Cebidae; genus Saguinus; species Saguinus oedipus. The sequence continues at coordinate 20,481,178 of CM063190.1, forward strand.
TCTAATTCAAAGCTTTACATGACTTGTTTGAATGCAGATTGTAAGCAAAGTTCTTAGACGTAGAATTCTACATATGTGTGAGATAAATTACAGCATTATATAAAATAAAGCATAAAAGAGGTAAAAGCAACTAAAGCAGAGAAACAGAAAAATTCAGTGTAGTCCATAGACAATTATCTAACAGAACCATCAATGTAATGCTATTGTTACATAAATAAAATAAGATAGATCCTAGGTTTTATTAGATAGATATACATAAAGTTCAAAGGTGCAGAAAACATAGCATTGAGTAGATTACAAATTAGACTTTTTTTTTTTTTTCAATATAAGAGGTGAAAAAAAAGTAGAATGGGGTCTTAAACTATCTCAGCTGGGACTGGGTACATCCTGTGACCCTGTCCTCAAATAATCACAAAAATCCCTGAGTATTTATTTTAAAATAACTTAAATAGACTTAATAAAACTTGGGACCTATCTTATTTCATAAACAGAAAAGATTATTGGGAAGATTATCATGAAGCTGAAATATTTGACAATCTTCCCAATCACCTAAAATCACAGTTGTATACAAGTATAGTTTCATAAAAATATGTGCACTGTTTAAATACTGTCGAGTTATTAGCCTTGTTTTTTATATTAGGTAAAGTACGAATAGATCAAAAACTCTAGGAATACTTATAGTGTCATTATATATTGATTACAATAAAGTGATAAAGATTTAGTATACTGAGCCCTTTTTCTTCACGTTTTATTGTCGCTATTGTTTAATTTTAAAGCTTATGATAAAAAAAATTAGAGGTGGGTTTCTTCACCAGTTAAAATGATATGAGTATACTTTAAAAAATTAAGAAACAAAGTATGTCTGACACCTGACACATTCAAATATTTAGAGTTGATAAATTTATCAAGTTAGGGCAGTTCTTTTTCCTTTCAGGCTACATATAACACTTTACAATTTTTTCACATTTAAATGTTATTTTTCAATTTATTCTCAATTTACTAAATTTACTCAAACTCGATTTATTCTGAGTTCACTCTGTTGGCTCTTGTATTGAAAGGTGTTATATAGCATAAGTAATAGACACACACACACGTACAAAAAAAAGGCCATATCACATTTTGAAACATGCAACCAAGCCAGGACTAGCCAAGAAGGACTTAGTATTTTCCTGCTCCTGAGAAACATAACCATAAATTTCTTTGGCTTTCAGCCTCACAAGAATGCCGTCTGCTATGCTTTTTTAATTTGTCACCATTTGTGAATTGATAAATGCATTCACTTTTCCATCTTTTCCATACCTTCAGCATGTACTAGGGATATTATGTTAGCAGCTTCTGCAGTAGCCTCATAAACAGATCAACAATTTTTTTCCTCCTTTTTCTTGATGTATAGCATGGTTGATTCATTAACGTTGAACTTATGGACAACAGCACTTTTACTCATATACAAAGGAAACTTCTCCTTTGTATGTTATTTTCTCCTTAAGGCACATTGCAGTCTTGTGCCTAGGAACACTAGGCAATGCTTCAGGACTGTATTAGACTGAGTAAATTATAAAGGAAAGAGGTATAATTGACTCACAGTTTTCTATTGCTGGGGAGGTCTCAGAAAACTCACAATCATGGTGGAAGGGGAAGCAAACACCTCCTTCTTCACATGATGGCAGGAAGGAGAAGTGTCTAGCAAAAGGGAAAAAGTCCATTATAAAACCGTCACCATCAGATCTCGTGAGAACTCACTCACTGTCATGAGAACAGCATGGGAAAAACCACCCCCCATGATTCAGTTATCTCCTCCTGGTTTCACCCTTGACATGTGAGGATTATTACAATTCATTCAAGGTGAGACTGGGGTGGGGACACACAGCCAAACAATATCAAGCACTATGGCGGCCATTAAAAAAAAACCTAAAAGATTAAATAGATTGCAAATAGGACTTCTTTTTTTCCTCAATATAACAGCAGCAAGAAAAATAAGGTAGTATGAGGTCTTAGCTGTCCTGGCTGGGAAAGTGTACATCATGTGACTCAAATACTTTGCCACCCTGCCCACAAATGATCACAAAAGCCCTTGAGCATTTATTTTGAAGTAACAAATCATAGCAAGCAGGCAAATTCTCAAATACTTAATCCACAAACATGAGGATATACTGTATTTTGATTAGAATAGAAATCTAGGGCAAAGAATAATGCTTAAAAAGTAATTCAAGTTTATTTGATCTCTACAATCAATGATATAAATTAACATCTTTTTAAAACATTGCTTTGTCTAATACAGGATTTTTTCTTGTAATTTTCTTAATTAATGCAAATATGGTTTAAATAAAATAATTCAGCATTTAAGATATTTTTATATACAATTATAGTCCCATGTTAAGATTTAGGTTAATAACAGCAAGAAGAAAAACTATTACATTCATTTTATTAACAATTAATTACATTGACCAAAACACCCATTTCAGTTTACGTTTCTGAGGGTGTTGACAAAGCTATACAATCAAGTGAACAGAATCACAATCAAAACATAGAAGACTTGCAGAGAAAATTTCCTCATCCTTCTTTTTAGTCAGCTACCTCCTCCACAGCTCCATCACCATTGATCTGTTTTCTTCCCATATATTTGCCTTTTCTAGACTATCAAAAAAATGAATTCACATAGTTCACTCCTTTTCACTCTGACTCCCTTCATTTAGCATTTTTCATTTGGGAACCTTACATGATCTGGCACTTATCAATGTGTCATACTTTTAAATTGATAGGCAGAATTTATTGTGTGATGTACCTCAGTTTGTTATCCATCACCCAAGTGAAAGGTATTTTGAATTATACTTTTGAGCAATCACAAGTAAGGTTTCTATAAATATTCACATATACGCTTTTGCATAAACATAAGCTTTCATTTCACTTAGTTTGATACCTAGAAGTGAGACTGCTGGATATTTTAGTAAATGTATATTTAACATTGTAAGAAACTGCCGAATTTTTTCTAACATAGCTGTACCATTTTGCATTCCCACAATCAGTGTACGAGAGTTTCACTTGCCTTTTCTAATTGCAAACATATGGTCTCTTTAGTTTGTTGTTACTGTTGTGGCGATGATTTGCTTATTTGTTTTGAACATTAACCATTTTATTAAGTATATAATGATATCTCATTGTGAGATTATGTTGTGTTTTCCTTAACAGCTAATGATGTTGAGGATATTTTCATATGTTCCACTCTATTACCTTTTTTATTGGATTGTTTTTTATTGAGTTTTGGGAGTTCTTTATATATACAAGCCCTTTACTGGAGGATTGATTGCACAGTATTTCTAAGTTTCTGAGGCCTTTCTAATCATTTAACAGTACATTCCAAGAGCAGGGATTCTTACCTTGGCTTTTTTTTTTTAATGATGCATGCTTTTGGTAACATATCTAAGAAACATTTGTTATATTAAAGGCTACAAATATATTTTCTTGTGTGTTCTTCTAGCAGTTTTATAATTTTAGGTTTTATATTGAAATCCATGTCATTTGGTGAGTTAATTTTTTATATAATAGAAGGTGAGGATCCAGATTATTTTACTGCTTATCAATATTAAAAATTCTCAGCACCATTGTTAAAAATGTTACCTATTATTTTTTTAATGTACTTAGAATAAATTATAAAAAAAGAGTGTATTTCTGAACACTCTACTCTGTTCTACTCATCGAACTGTGTATATATTACACTGTTACACTGCATTGTCTTGATGACTGTAACTTTATAGAAAATCTTGAGAGTAGGTAGTATAATACTTCTCATCTTGTACTTTATCAAAATTGTTTTGGATATTCTTGTTTTCATTTACATATAAATTTAAGAATAGATTTGTTAATTTCAGTAAAATTCTGCTAGAATTTTAACTAGCAGACTTTAGATTAATAATGTTAATTTATTTACAGTTGGCACTGTAAAATACTATGCATTCTAAGACACACACAATTTTCCATTTTATTTATATATCTTCTCATACTTAGGTCTTCTTTGATTACTTTCATCATTGTTTTGTAGTTTTCAACATACAGGTACTAAAAATATTGCATTAGTTTTATACTTACATTTTTCATGCTTTCTGTTGCTTTTGAAAATCTGTACCTTAAATTTTAATTTCAGTTGCTCATTGTTATAATACCTTATACATACATATACGTATGTGTGTATGTGTGTATATATATATATATATACACACACACACACACACACACACACACATATATATACAAACCCACATATAATGTGTAATAAATGTTTATATATTTATAACATGTTTATATGTTATGTTTAATACTATTATGGCACCAGATTATATTAGCTATCTTTTGGGTTTGATGTCACAGCACATGTTTATAGATACATACACACATGTATATAATATGTATAATGTTTCATATATGTCTTATGTATTACATATATACATACACATATACAGAATGTTATACATATATATTTGTGTATTGACCTTGTATTCTGCAAGATTGGTAAACTTATTTGATTTAGAAGATATTCATAGTTTGATTAATTCTTTGTAGATATTTGTTGCCTCTGTATATAAATAAATAAATAATTTGTGTTCACACTTCATGCATTTCCTATCTTTTTCTTGACTTATTTCACTGGATAAGATCTTCAGTAATGACATCTGATACATTTACTTTCTTTCTGCTCTTAGAAGAAAACCTTTCTTTAACTAGTATGTATATTTTTATCTGCAGGCATTTTTAGATCACCTTAAAAGGCTTAAGAAATTCGATTTTCTTCTCAGTTTGCTTAGATTTTTTTAACATAAATGTTGAATTTTATCAAATTATTTTTATGCATCTATAGTGGTCATCATGTAATTTTTCTTTTTTTTTGTTGCTAGAGTGAATTAATCAATTTTTGATTACTGAAGCAGCTTTTAATGGGTAAACCCATTGTCCATGAAATACTTTTAAATATTGTTGCATTAAGTTTGAGTTTTTCATGTCTATGTTCTTGAGATATATTGATATGTAGGTTCTAAGTTTTAGAATAATTTGTTTATGGAGTTATAATAATGCTAGCCTCTTAAAATGGATTTGAAAGCATTCTCTTCTATATTCCAGAAGAAATTCTGTACATTTGGAAATTCTATACATTTCTTAAATGTTTAGTAGAATTCACCAGTAAAACTGTTGAGACTTGGCACTTCCCCTGTTTGCAAGTTTTTAACTACAAAAATAATTATTTAATAGATATAATACATCTTAGATTATGTATTTTAGATTGGCCCTGGAATTTGTGTTTTAAAGGATGCATTTATTTCATCAAAGTTGCTAAATTTATGGGCAAAGAGCTGCTCATGACATTCCCAATTTTCCCAAACTCTGTGGGCTCTATTGTAATGTCCCCTTTTTAGTACCTCATATTTAAAATTTTTCTTTTTTTTCCACTCTGCAGGAAGTTTAATGATTATATTAATCACATTAGTTTCCTATTGATGACCTAAAGATTACACAATTGAGCATTCGAAAACATCACATTTATTTTCTCACAGTTCGGATGATCAGAAGTCTAGATTAGCTTGGCTTAGATTGAGTTCTCTGTTCTGGGTTTCAAAGAGCTAAACTCAAGGTGTCAACAAGCTGAGCTCTTTCCAGGAGGCTCTAAGAAAAAAAAACATTGAAGCATGTTGAGCTGGTTGGCAGAATTCAACTCCTTGTAGTTTGCAGACTGAGATCTCCATTCCCTTCTTGGCTAGCTGGAAACTGGGAGGTGACATTAGCTCCTAAATGATTCTCTCTGGTCACTGCATGTCGGCCCTTATTACACAGCCTCTAATGGTGTGCTTCATGTTTGAGTTCTGTTGCTGGATCTCTTCAACTGACTCTTCCGGCTTCATCTTTTACTTTTATGGGCTCAGGAATTAGACTGAGACCACCTGGATAATCCAGGCTGGTTTCCTTATTTTATAGTTTCCTGATTATTAACCTTAATTACAACTCGAAATCCCTTCACAGCACTATCTAGATTAGTGACTAGCTGAATAATCAGGAACAGAAACTTGAAGGAAAGTATCTTAAGATTCTGTCTACTACACTGATTTTACAAATGTCAGATTTTGGTGTAATCCGCAGTCTTCATTACTTTTTTTGTTCTCAAGTTCATGATTTTTTTTTCATATGAACATTATTTTATCCCTACGACTGGCCATTTGTTTCTACTAATTTGTTTTAATTCCCTCATTCTGCTCCTCTTATTTTATTTCTTAAGGTGGTAGCACAAAGTATTGGTTTGCTATTTTTCTTCCTGCCTAGTATCAGCATTTAACATGATAAATTACCTTCTAAATACTGTCTGCATATAACAAATATAAGTATGTGGTATTTTCATTTTTTTCAATTCAAAATATTTCTAATTTAACATACTTTTTCTTTGTTCTTGGGCTATTTAGACGTGTGTTCTTTAATTTCCAAAATATAGGCAATTTACAGATATATTTCTGATTACTTCATGTTTAATACTTTTACGGCACAAGATTATTTAATATATCTTCTGGGCTTTTGTTTTCTTTGGTGCTTTTTTTTTGTTTTCTGTCACAGTATCTGACCTATTTTTATGACTGTTCTTTTGTTGGTTAAAGGTTTTATAAACATTAAATGCCTAAGGTGGACTGTTAATGGTATTTAGGTCTTTTCTACTTTTCTGATTTCTTTCATTTATTCTATCAATAACTGAGATATGAATGTTGATATCTCAAACTGTAATTGTGGATTTGGATTGCTGGGATTTTAGTTGCTATCTTTCTTTAGTTTGTACCTTGAAAAGCCTATCTGCTTTATCACTAGTGTTTTCCAGATTCTTACATTCTTACACATTTAGAATTTATGTGTTCATATATTAAATGATTTCCTGCAAATATTTTTAAATTTATGTATTATATGTGTGTGTCTGCCTAAGTACAGTCAGCATAGTTTTTCTTTCTGTATACAGTTGTCACAGTATATGTATATTCTAGGTCTGCTGCTATATCCCATGAATGATAGCATGTAGTACTTTCTTTCATTTTTTAAAATTCTGAGCCTGTGCTCTCTCAGGAAATTATGTTGAAAAATCTTTATATTTAGATTCTAATTTTAAGATCATTTCCACCATAGAGGAGGACCCAATGCTATGCCAGGCACCAGGGAACATTACCTATCTGGTATTTTATACTTAATTAAAAATTGTATTTTTGAACACATCACATAAATTTAATCTGTAAGTACAGACAAAGGTGAGCTTTGTGCTATATTTTCTCATACACTAATTTTATCCTCCACCTTTGCTCACTGCCATGGGAGGCTTTATATCAATCTTCTTGGTATAAGGGCCAGAGAAAATATATTTCAGTTTCCATCACACACCAAGGGTGTTTGCTTTTGGTGTTTCTGGTTTATTTGGAAGAGTCACCCACCTTGTAGCAGCAGTGGATTTCATGCAGTGCTCCCACTTACAACAAAGTCATGAAAACTAAAGTTCAAATTTGTAAGACTTAGCAAATACCGTCAAAATAAAGTCTGCTCTTCTGTAAGTTGCTGTTTCACTGTGATTATAACTCGCTAGTTTCCTATTTTCTTTCAAGAACTTTGATTTTTTTGAAAGCTCATGTTTTATGTTTTGATTTTGGTTAGAGTGGACACAAAAACACCCATGCTTCTAGAAATGGGACTTCATTCTAAAGATTTTAATTGTCCATTCTTCTTTATCTTGCTCACTGGCAAGTATATGCATTCATTAATATTTTCCAGATTCTTACTGTTTCTTAAGGTGGTTTGCTTGAAGATATTTTCTCTGATTTCTTTGAACTCCTATGCTATAACATCCTGATATTTCTTATGATAATTTGTAAATTCTCAGCTCATTAGATACCATTTTACTTTTTTTTTTTTAGAAAAAAAAGGAGAGAAGGAGAGGAAGAAAGAGGGAGAAAAAGAGGGAGAGAGAATATTGCTTTATTCTAAAAATGGGTATTAATAATGGCCGATCAGTATTTTGTGTATTTAAAGTGGAGAGTGTATATTTTGTGCCTTTAAAGTGGAGAGCTGTATAAATACTTATTAAGTTTACTTGTTCTGAATCTGAGTTCAAGTTCTGGATATCCTTATTAATTTTCTGTCTCGTTGAATCTAAATCTCTTTATGGGTCTTATGTATCTGGGTGTTAGGATCCTTAGCTCTTATTATTGCATTGATCCTTTTACCATGGTATCTTTGTTGCTTTGAAATCTGTTTTATCAAATGCATGAATTGCAACTCCTGCTTTTTGTTTATTTTTGCTCTCCATTTGGTTGGTAAATCTTTCTCCAACCCTTTGAGTCTTTGTGTATCTTTGGATCTAAAATGGGTGTGGATGTAGTATACCGTTAGGTTTTGGCTGTATCTTTTGATTGGGGGATTTAGTCGATTTAAATTTAGGGTTACTGCCATTTGATGTTAACTGGCTATTTTATCCATTCGTTGATGTAAATTTTTCTTTATGTTGATACTCTTTACTTTTTGGTATATTTTTAGAAAGGCTAATACTGGTTGTTCCTTTCTGTGTGTAATGCTTCTTTCAGAACTTTTTGTAAAACAGGCCTGGTGGTAATAAAATCTCTGAGTACTTGCTCGTTTATAAAAGATTTTATTTTTTCCTTCAATTGTGAAGCTTAGTTTGGCAGGATATGAAATTCTGGGCTAAAAATTCTGTTCTTTAAGGATGTTGAATATCAGCCCCCACTGTCTTCTGGCTTGTAGGGTTTCTGCTGAGAGATCTGCTGTAAGTCTGATAGGCTTCCCTTTGTGGGTAACATGACCTTTCTCTCTGGCTGCCCTTAGTATTTTCTCCTTCGTTTCAACCCTGGTGAATCTAACGATTATGTGCCTTGGGGTTGCTCTTCTTGAGGAATGTCTTTGTGGTGTTCTCTGTATTACCTGGGGTTGAATAGTGTCCTGCCTTGCTAGATTGGGAAAATTCTCCTGGATAATATCCTGAAGAGTATTTTCCAGCTTGGATTCATTCTCTCCATCACATTCAGGTACACCTATCAAACATAGATTAGGTCTTTTCACATAGTCCCATATTTCTTGGAGACTTTGCTCATTCCTTTTTACTATCTTTATTTTTACGTGATGTTAAAATATTCTCTCATAAGCTTTTAAATGTTTTCTTAAGAAAAAGTATAAGCAACATACAATTTTTGAGTTTTTGCCTTTTTTTGTATTTATTCTACTCCCAAACTTGAATTAAGAATATTACTGCATATAAATTGAGATTCAGAGTATTTCCCTCATTTTGATGAAAATCATACATCACAATTTTTAATATGGTATTAAATATTATGTTCTTATAATATTTGTGAAATTATATTTCAATGTTATGTAAGTGTCTACTGTAAGTTACATACAACTTGCCAGTAGCCTTTGCTTACTTGGTGTAGGAGAGTTCAGCTCCCTTTATGATTAGCACCTTGTTATCCATGGTGCAGGAATAGGTGAAAATTTTTCATTTACTCTGCATATTAATCTGTGAGATCAGTTATCAAACACCTGCATAAATCAAATGAGGTAAATACTGTATTAAGAGTTCATGTCACATGCTTTCTCCCCACCCCATGCTCTTCATTCCTATTTGTTTTATTCCATAGATTTTACCTCATTATTGCAAGGAGATTGATTTGTCATTACTTTTCTAGCTTTTGCATTAGAAGGCTTAGATTATTTTCAACCTATCTTCTTTTCATCCTATATGTAATCAAAGCTATAATTTTAAGTTGTAATTTGGCTGTACTACAAAATTTGATGTTGTAAATTTGTTTTTATTTCACTCAAAGTATTTTCTAATTTATTTTCTTCCTATCAACGGATTATCTAAAAGTATTTTTGCTTAATTTCCTTTTTAGTTCCTGATACCTATTCTTTCCTGTTTACTGTATTTTGTATTATACCAATTATTTATCTTATGTTGGGGCTTGAGGGTTTTTGGCTCAGTTTATGACCTATTTTGGAAAATTTCCACGTGAACTTAAGAACAGTGAGTATTCAGTGGTTGAAAAAAATGTCATGAAAGCAAATCATGTTGTTCAGATTGAGTTTTCCTTCTGGAAGATGCATAGAGTATTAGATCACCTCATTTTTCTAAGAGGTTGTGTTTCAGTTGTTAGGTCTTTTTTTTTGTTTCAGTTTTGTTTTGATTCTAGGGGACAGCTGCCACTCCTACTGTGTGCCATGATGCCTTCTGTAGGTCCTTTACTGTCATCTTTCTGGGTCCTGAATGAAATAAAATTGATGATGCTTTTATGCCTTGTCTGGCTTTGAACTCAAAGCCTAAGAGTTTCTGTTCAGCTGAAACTATACATGTATGAGTAAGTCATTGCAACTGTGCAAGAATGCACCTATCTCAAAATGTTTTAAAAAATACATTTATGTTTGAAAAATATATATATATACACACACACAGAATATAAACAATGTTTTCTGTAGGAAAATTTTTCACTGTAATAATGTAAATGAACTTGTTTTCCCCAATAATTTCATGATATAATGATTAGCAAAATAATTCCCAATAATTTCATGATATAATGTATAGCAAAATAAAACACAAAAGTTTATTTTTTCTAATAACATAATGTGTTAATCATAGAGTTTAACAACTCCTAAGAATTTGTAAAACAAGGGATTTCAATGGATGAGATTCACAGCTAACATACAGAGGTCAGATACAGACCTTGAGTTATATCTGGCTTGTATAATTTGAATCTGTAGCGACTTCAAGCCTGCTGAGGATGTTTTCTTGTTGGAAAACTTCTTGTTTTGACATCAAGGATACTCTTAAGTTGTCATGGGGCCTAGTTTGTTGTTTCTCCCCTTCTGTTTCTGCTGATTTATCTTTCCCTACCCAGCCATTTCTAGTTGATCTGATCTCTTCTGACACTATAATCTACTCATAAGCATTGTACCCATTCACAAAAATGCAATTATCACCTATACTCAACTGTGTCATTACTTTTATTTCTAATTCCTATTTTTCCATTGAGTACTACCCATTTACCTAACAGTCTAACTAAAATTTTACACGTGTCCAAGGGTCAAATCTAACACATAAAAAACTCAAAGTGATCACTTCCCTTCCTCTTTTCCTTAACTGTCATATTTTCTGTTTTATTTCTCTCAGTATGTGGTCAAATTCAATCCATTTTTGCAAGCCACAGAACTAGCAATAACCCATGACATGTCTACCCGCTCCACCCACAATAGTTAATTTATCATTGAGCGAGTCCTCTCTGCTTTTCTTCCTCAACATTTATCAATCTAATCGCTTCCTTCTCTCTCTCACCTAGTTCAAACTAACAGTTCCCATGGGGAAATTTACAACACCCTTCTCAACGTTTTCATCTGCATTCACTCTACCATCTGCTCTTGACACAGCAGGTCCAGTTATTTCTCCCACCCCCAACCTCTAAAATTCATCTGATCATATAAGCTTCTCCAAGAACTTCAAATATATTAAAATATTTTAATCATTGTTAGGACAAAATCAAATCTTTATAACATTGTTTACAAATTCTCCATCTAAATGTTAACTTCTTAATTATTGTACTTTTCATTGTTCCCTATTCCAGCCAGTCTGAACTTTTTCAGTCCTCTACCATGGAAAACTGCTTATAATTTTCACTCACACTGAAACACAATTATGTCCTCTTTAATGTGGATTCCTCAGATGCATTTTAGTTAAAAACATTTTACATTAGAAAAGACTTTCTTACCCACCCTTAAAAGATCAAATCACTGATTTAATCTTCTCTTATAAAACATAAGTCTTCTGTTTAGCATTTATGTCAATTATAATTTTATTTATTTATTTTGAAATTATTTGAACCAATGTGTATCTTCCCCACCAGAATATAAGCTGCTATAAATCATAACCATGTTTATTTGCTTATTATATGCATATCTGCATAATGCCTGTTATTCAATGAGTATTTACAATCATTCATGCATTTATTATAAAATAACTTAATGAAGGTATTTTTATGGTTCACATATTTATGGACTAAGGATATAATATTGAAGGGGAACACCCATGATTATAGGTGCTGGTGATAATGCTAAACAAACGAAAATCCTCATCCTTTATAGCTTCATGTTAGTGGGATGAGACAAGCAAAAAGTGAACACATGAATATTAAATATCAGTCCTATAAAGAAAAAATAAGGCATGGTAGGCCATTGCTGGACTCGGATTCTATTTTAAGTAGGGTGATCAAAACAAGACCTCTTGGAGAAGATGACAATTGAGAAGATAGCTAAGCAAAATGAGAAAGCAAGTCACGTGGGGATCTTAGAAAGGCAGCTTATGGTTGGAAAAAGCAGGTGCAGAAGTCCTGATGCTAGAGTTGCCAAAGCAAATACAGAACACCCAGTTATATTTGAAATTCAGAAAAACAACATTTGTTTTAGAATGAGAATGTCCCAAATATTGCATGGGGCATAATTAGACTAAAGAAGTTTACGTTGTTTTTCTGAAATTCAAATGTAACTGGGCATCCTGTTTTTTCATTGCTCAATCTGGCAACCCCACACTGAGACAAAGTGTGAGCTTTGTGCATTTAAAATGTAGCACAGTGAGTCTGAGCCTTAGAGGAATGAAATAAAGTGGAAAAGAGGAAGCTGGAGAGAGTTACAGCGATCAGAACAGGCAGGGTCTAAAGGACAACTTTAAGGCATAATTTTAGAGTAAGCATGAAGGAAATCATTGAAAATTTTTTGATTTTGAGAGTAGCATAATCCCATTATTGTTTTTAAAAGAATTTATAATAGCTGCTGAATGAATAAATGATGATGATGATTACATGGAATGGTAATTAGAGAAGATTTTTAGGAAAATAAAACATCCTGAGGGAATATATAATTGGAGAGGATTTTGAGAAAGAAATTTAATGTTAGCAAAGAATGTACTGAAGATTAACCTTGTCCTAATAATTAAGTTATAAGAAAAATAAATTTATAGTAGAGGTCAGAGAGGATTATATCATAGAAACCAACTATTTACAACGATAAGGTCAAAAATGTTAGGAAAACAATCACAGGATAGCAGTAATTTAAACTGTTAAAGGATGGATTCAGTCAACTCTAGCAAAGTATGGGGATTACAAATAAGGCTATTCCAGGTCTACGGAAGACTATGCATTGGAAATAGGCACTGTATTCACTTGCTACGGCTGTCCTAACAAAGCAGCACAACACAGGGTGGGATACACAAGAGAAATGTATTCCCTCATACTCTGGGCTCTGTGAGTCTAAGATTAAAACGTTGGAAAGGCTGGTTCCCTCTGAGGCTGGGATTCTGGTGGTTTGCTGGTAATCTTTGGCATTTCTTGGCTTGTAAGAGTTTCACCTAAACCTTCACCTTGACATGGTATTCACCTCACGTCTTTATCTGTGTTCAAGTTTCCCTCTTTTTTGAGGACATTAGTCATATTTGATTAGGGCCCACTCTACTGCAGTATGACTCACATGAAATGAATGTATCTGGAACACCTGTACTCCCAAATAAGGTCCCATTCTGAGGTACAGGGAATGGGATATCAGTATGTGACTTGGGGAAGGCAGTAGAACTAAACCAGAAAAGGTACTCACATAAAATAACTAGTAAGGCATTTTATCATTGACTCTATTTTTAAATTTTATAACCGAAGTGTATACTACTATTTCAATGACATGAACTTCTTAGCCCCATACATACACAATTTTAATATTTAAACATTTTCACATAAAATTCCGTGTGATCCACACATCTCTTCTACGTGGTGAATATTGTTTTCTAATTTTATTCCTAAGCTGAGACTTCGAATGAGGATTTCACCTAGTGAGTGACAGTCCTTATTTCAAACTTAAACTGCCACTGTCTAAAATCCATTTAGATCGCTGAGTAAACAGTATAGGAGAAAAGAAGTGAATCCAGGGAGCATGAAGTGCCTGATGTCTTTCATTGTAAGGGTAGAAAAAAATAACAGTTTGTTATAATATTTTAAAAAGGATGTTTAATCTTAATAATTTCAACATTATAATTATTTGACATTTTGCATGCCAGATTCTTTTTCTTGTAATTTTATTTGCAACAAGTAATGCTTATCAATGAACTCATTTCTACTTTCCCATTTTAAGGCCAATCACCAATTTCTTTCATAGCAGTCTTAAAATTTTAGACTTTATTTCTATCCTAGCAGCTCTAGCATATAAGAGTACTGAAGAAATCTGTCAAATATTCACCCCTAGTGACAGGCAATTAACTAGTTATCACCAAATCTTCCTGGTTTCACGAGAAGCCACAAATAAGGACAGAGAAAAGGTTGATTTTCACTCTCAAAAATTCTTCTAAGTGAATCATCTTACTGTTAATTCTATGGTGGAAGCATAAGTTCAATTGCAAGTCACTGAAAAATACCATCAGCTTAATTGACTATAGAACATTTCCATCAATCTAGCAAGTAATGAAGACTTGGATATGCCTGTTAAGGCAGACCTTCCTTTTCATATCTGTTCCCAATGCACAAACTCAACATAAATATGACAGTTGGCTACATTTACTTGTCATCGTGACACAGCTAGGAAGACAAATTATATTGCTTGTTGGAAAAGGAGTGGCGAGTATTTTGGATGGTAACTAAAAATATGAGACAAATAAAAAAATAATGTGTCTACACTGGTTGTTGTGTCTTTTGAGGTAAAGATTTAATATAAATTTTCTGGATAGTTTAAACAATTATCTTAATATTATTTATTGAATCTATTTTATATGGATATGAATATTCTTCAAAATTGTCTATTATTTTTAAAACTGAAAATAATAGTTCCAGAATATATTTTAAAATGAAGGGAATTTATTAAGAAAACTTCAATGGACAATTATCTGGAAACAAATCTTACACATTTTGTAACTTTAATATTTAAAACTGTAAACTTATGTAAGAAAAATATTTTTAAGTAAAATACATTCTGCTTGTCTAATACAGATTAGAAAGGATCAGAATATAATAAAATTCTGCAAGAAAAGCATCAAGAAATAAAGGAAAAATGATAATAAAAGAAGACTTATATATAGGATGACAATATATTTTGGTTTTCCCAGAAATATGATTTAAACCTGTTCTCCTGGCAGTCTATAGTTCAGTATGCATCTTAGATATTTTTATTTATATTACTACTAGTAGAGTATTATTTATATTACTAATAATTATTGTACTAATCGCCTAGGAGAATTTGGTGAGGCTGACATTTTGTCCCTTTTATTTCTTCAGTTGTCTCCTATAATCAAATGCATATATAGTTAATAGCATATATTCAGAATCATATTTGACTAAATCTTATAGACAACCATATTTGTCTTCTCTTGATCTTTGAGAGGCTTAATGTAATTAACCCTTCCCTTTCAAGACAACATGCAGGAAAACAACATTTGCTAAAATAACATTTGCAAAAATGTTGAAGTGTACTTGGAATACAAGCAGACAAGTAGAGAGCAGGCCTTCTGTTCTCAGAGGGTGGTGGGAGGTATATGTATGCTACTGTACCTACTAGCCTTTTGGTGAACAATCAGTTATGCCATAACTCATGCCGGGTCCTGCAAAATCAATGAAGCACTAGGCCACCATGGTGGCTATATTTTTGGGAAATGACATTGTTTTACACTGAAATAAGACATATGCTTGAAATAGAGGATGAACAGTCTTGCCACTGAGCACATACAGCATAATGTGAATATTATCATAGCAATAGTAGTACCATTTATTGTATGGTTATATATTTAAAACTACTTATTTGGTAACTCACTTTTCATTTTGCAATAAACCACTTAGGCCGTGCAATTGTAAAACAACAACAAAAGCAGAATGAACTATCTATCTATAAAAAAAAAATTCAAGTACTGAATTTTCAATTTTTAAGAAAGTTGATGAAGAATCAGAAATAGGAAAAACTGTAGATTTTTTTGAATTATTCAGATTTGGAGATGATTAGTGTGATATTGCTTATTACATTAAACTCAAATCACTCAAATCTATTAACAAAGCACCTGGATCGAATGTTAGTTAATTTTAATACATTTTTTCAGAAGAGGATAATTTAACATGTGGGACCTAGAGGGATGAAGATCTATAAGAATTACTTAGAATTTTCACAAGAGAGTTGTCTTTTCTATTTTTTTTGAAAATTTTTATTAGTGTAGGAATATGATTTTATACTTTGGGGTATAATAAAATACCAGTTTACTTATTTCATGACTGAAATTGTTTCACTTTGGGCATTGAGAGAACTTTTAGTTATCCCCTGTGTCCTTTCAAGATCCCCCCCATCATTGTGAGTTCTTTTGTTGTCTGTTTTTAAGACTTCCTTAATTTCTGGCACAACAAGGTATTCCAGCCTCAACTTTCATATTTCTTGTAATCAGCTATTTCTTTAAAATTTCCTGCTTTCTCTTCCTAGAGAATGGTATAAACAACTAAGATCCAGGTAAAAGGTGAGGACTGTTGCTACTAAAGTGTTGTATCTTCTAAGCCTCTAAGCTAACAAGGCAAAAAAAATCCTCTGATAGTTTTGTGAGAGGTCCCACGTATGTGAACACTTCTCTCTCTGCTTTTAAAATTCTCTCTTTGATTTTGCTCAATGTAATTACAATGTGCCTTGATGTAGATGTCTTTCAGATTTGGGGTCTTTCAGATTTATGAATCTGAATGCTCATTTCTCTCCCAAGATTTGGAAAGTTTTCTGCATTATTTGTTTAAATAATATTTCTTCTGCTTTCTCTTTCTTCTCTTTTTAGACTCCTATAATATGTATCTTCTTGCAACTGGTTGTATTCCCATAATTGCCATAGGCTTTCTTCACTGTTTTTCAGCTTTTCTTTTTTCTGACACCCTAAATTCAGTTGACCTGTCTTTGAGTTCACCGATTCTATCTTCTTTCGATCAAGTTTGCTGTTGAAGCTCTCTATTGACTTTTTTGATTCAGTCCTTGTATTCTCAGCTCCAGGATTGTTTGTTTCTTTATTGAACTACTTTTGTCCTTATATTTTTCCTAATTTTATTTGCAAATCTGTGTTGCTTTATACTCCAATAAGCTTTTTTAAGATGAATTCTTTGTCAGGAAATACAGAGATATCCTTTTCCTTAGGGCTGGTTACAGGAGTTTCATTAGGCTCTGTTCTTGGTGTCATATTTCCCTTGTTCTTCCTGACCTTTTATCCTTCTGCCAGTGCCTGCACATTTGAAGATGCAGTCATTTTCCCTAGACTTTACCAAATGACTTTGGCAGGGAAATATCTCTATGGCAGTCAACGTGGCCATAGATTCTGGGTGAGTCTGCTGCTGGAGTCTATGTGTAGGTGGGACCTGCTGTAAGGGCCTGTGTGCAGGTGAAGTCTACTGTCAGGGTTTATGGAAAGGTGGATTCTACCACCAAGTTCTGCACACTTCTTGTTGAGAGACCACACCACTTTTCTTTGTACTTAAGTTCTCCCAAGTAATTGAGTCATGCCAATTTAACCAATGCTCTGAATGAGGCAATACAGAATGGGTCTCTTGGGAAGTGCCCTGAAATGCTGGAAAGCTCCACATCCACTTGTACTATACTTTCTCCACAGGAGATATTATAGGTTAAATAAAATCTCAGTGATCAATAATCCTGACTTTAAAAAAAGTACCAATGCAAGCAAAATTTTCTCACCCATTTTAATGTGGCTTTAGTTTCTCTGCTGTGTTCCACTGTGAGTGATACTTCCTCCTTTATGGATTTCAGAGCTCTTACAAAGGCATTTAAAAAACCTGTTGATGGTTGTCAAATTGGTATTTATGTAGGGGGGATGAACTTAGACCTTCTGTCCTGCCATTTGTATTTTGATTACACAATCAATAAATTAATAATAAAGGAATATAGTCTCAAGTTAATTTTAAATAAATATGCATATTATACATATATGTACATAATTTTTAATTTACTAAATAACAAATCTAATTTTTCATTTTTTTGCATCTTTCTGTATTTATCTCAAATTTTTCCGTTGTGATTCAGCTCAGATATAAACTTTTCAGCAAACTCTCTAATCCCTCAGGATTTATTAGCTCACTCTAAGTGCTCTCTTAATTCTCTAAATATATTCATAATTATTCTATATGGATAACACTTTATCGTAATTTTCTCTGTATTCTAATTTGTTTCCATTGGACAGCAAGGTTTTAAGAACAATGAGCCTTTATTGCTCACAAATACATCTTGTATTCTGTCACATTCAAAAACAAGTAAAAACCTCTTTGTGTGATTGACCAAATGACTGAATGGAAATCATTTTTTCTTAGGTAGGGGAATTTTTCTATATATAAATTTAACATTATTACTGCTGTCTAAATAATCATATAGATTTAAATAAATCACAGGATTCATTTAATAAAATTTATGATTCATCTTCCAAACCTATTTTTATTCATTTATATATGCATATATATAAATATGTGCACGCACACATATATATTTGCATATAATTAAGACACAAGTAGAGATTACCTAACAGTAAGGGTGATTCCGAATTTGAGATACTATCCAATTTGGGAAATTTTTCTATGTAGAATATTTAAAAATTTTAAAAAGTATCCTTTTCTAAATTTTAGCTTGTATTTATTTGTTAGGCATGAGGTTGTATATGACTCCATTCATTGTTAAAATATTTGTATGGCAATATTACTAGTTCTCTAAGAATTAAAAGTATAGGAATAAGGCTGTCTATATCTGCTTGGACTAAAAGAGGTAGACCATGGAAACCAGAATCAGGAATATGAGTATCTTAGCTTTAGTTGAACCCTTACTTGAAGGTAAGAGTTTGAAAAAATATTTTCTATCCAGCTTCTATCTTCCATAAAACATTAGAAATATTGATTACTCCTACATACACATTTTGGAACATTTTTTCTCTAAAAGAGGGCAGTATTGTTGAGTAGGCTACTGCCCATTTTAAACTGAAACAAACATAAATTGTAAAGTCAAACAAGTATGTGACTAGCTACCATCATGTATTAATGGGTATTAGTTACAATGTCTAACTCATAATTTTATTGTAAGAATGAAACAAAATGACATATTAGAGGATACAGTGCACTACACTAACATCTAGTACCTTCTCAGCTACTTACCACTTGACAGTCAATATTAAATAATTATGCATAGTGACTTAATACTAGTTTCGGTGTGTAAAATATACAAGTAATTTTTTTCTCTAAAATTACTTGAATTGTAACACCCTAAAAAGTGCTTATAAAAATTTCTGAGAGCACCACTAAAAAATTTTGGGGGACCTAGGAGTGTACATTAGAATTCCTTTGGTAACTCCTGTGAATTATAGGTAATAATATTGAATGTTTACCTTTGTGTATATTCTAGAAGGAAAATATATTCATGGCTTATAATAAACATTCCAGTAATAATGATTATGTGAAACTACTTTAACATTATTCAAACACTATAATTACAGATATTTTGATGCTATTAAGAAAAGTAATAAAAACACATAGCTGTATGCTCTTTCAAAAACTATTTTTACAGATGATGCAGATGATAATTTTAATTAGTTTACAGGTTTATTTCTTAATTTAGACAATGTTAACTGATATAGCCTCTTTTTTGGGGAAACAATTATGTCATTCTGTAAAACAAAATTGATACTTGTTACTACACATTGCACAGTGTAGCATCTCAAAGAGAAAATCTGTCTACTATTGCAAAGAATGAGCTAGGAACAAGTATGGGCTTTTTCTATCACTTTCCAACATCTTGTAGCATTAAGTAATATTGTTTCTTAATCTCTTAATGAAAAACACCTAGGTTAAAACAGCTTATTCAAGCAAAATATATTTATATGTACTTCTTTACACCCAGGGCTAGTAACCTATCTAAGCAATCCTTCAGTTGAGTTGTCTATCCTTTTATCTAGTCTCTGCAATTCACACTCCTGCTTCAGCATACTTTCCATAAAGAAGGCCAAATGATATCTAAGCATGTGTGGGTGTGTGCATACATATGCAGTTGTATGTGTGTGTGCGTGTGTGTCATACTCGGAGCATTGCACTCCTCTGCTTACCAGAATTCAAATTTCACAAGAATGAAATCCAATTTTTTAGAATAAACAGAAGGCCCTATGTGGTTTGATCTCTGGCTACTATTTTAATCTTTCATGCATAAATCACACTGTTTTTTAATTCTTCATATAACTCTCTGATTTGAATATCTCTCTCCAATTGGCTGGATCCTCTTTACCTCTTAAATTTTAATAGTAAAATCACCTCAGGATTTTTTCTCATCAACCAAACTAAAGAGAGTTTCTCAGTTTTTACTTTTTTAAAAAAATAGATTTGGAGTCTTGCTCTGTTGCCCAGGCTGGAGTGCAGTGGTGCAATCTCAGCTCACTGCAACCTCCACCTCTTGGGTTCATTTGACTGTCCTGCCTCAGCCTCCCGAATAGCTGGGACTACAGACACATGCTGCCACGCGTGGCTAATTTTTTGTATTTTAGTAGAGACGGGGTTTTACCATGTTGCCCAGGCTGGTCTCAAACTCAAATCCGCCCGCCTTTGTCTCCCAAAGTGCTAGAATACAGGCATGAGCTGCTACGCCCAGCCTATTTTTACTTTTTTCCTAAAAACACAAATAGTATATGATTTGGTTTTTTGTAAACAATAAAGGGAAATATTTTACATGTAATAGTTTTTCAATAAATATTTATCTTATAAACGAATGAGTAAAAAACAGTATGTTAAAGTAGGAAAATGCAATGCAATTTTGTGAAGATATTTAATGTATTTTTAATTCATGAGGAATTATATATTTAACTTTAATCTTGCTAAACAGTGTGATAAATCTATTCTTCTTTCTCAAGGATAAGAGGTAAAATTACATAATTTGGATTGTTAAATTGACTGAAGAATTATATTTATGAGAAAAGTTTCCTGCAGTGTTTGATTGCAGAAATACTATATAGCTAATGATCATCCTCTTCCATACATCCCCTCAAATATTCTATTTAAATCAAATTTTTAAAGTGAATTCAGTTAAATTGCAATATTGTTTTAATGGAAAGCTACAGGGTGTCTATTAGTTGGAATTCCAATAATGTGTAAACTTCTTACTGGCTACTTAGAACATTAGCTGTGCACAATATTACTTTCCTTTTGATCTCTGAAACATACCAGATTGCAAAATATGCATTATCTACTCAGAGAGTAACCCCCAAAAAATGTAACTTTCTCTTAGCCTTTGTGGTGTCAGAGTGTGATGGAATAAAACAGCAAAATGATTCCTTTAGACTTATCATGTATTTCATTGGCATATTTTAAAAATAATTTTTAGCATACTTTACTGTAAGACACCATTTATGGTTTTTTAAAAATATTCTTCCTATTTATAGTCAAATTTTAGGAAAACTAGGGCAGAGCAAGGAAATGCAAAGCATTTAATCAGGTAACATTTTAAAGAAAATGTTTCTGTTTTGTAACTTACCGGAAAGGGGTCCCAATACAGACCACAAGAGAGAGTTTTTAGATCTGTCGTAGGAATGAATTTTGGACAAGTCCATAAAGTGAAAGCAAGTTTATTAAGAAAGCAGAGGAATAAAAGAATGGCTACTCCATAGAGAGAGCAGCCCTGAGGGTGGCTGGTGTCCATTTTTATGGTTATTTCTTGATTGTATGCTAAACAAAGTTTGGATTATTTATGCCTTCCCTTTTTAGACCATATACGGTAAATTCCTGAGGTTACCACGGCATTTGTAAACTGTCATGGCGCTGGTGGGCTGGTGGAAGTGTAGCACTGAGGATGACCAGAGGTCATTCTTTTGCCATCTTGGTTTTGGTGGGTTTTGGCCAGCTTCTTTACTGCAACCTGTTTTATCAGCAATATTTTTTCTTTTTTCTGAGACGGTGGAGTCTCACTGTGTCACCTAGGCTGGAGTGCAATGACACAATCTCGGCTCACAGCAACCTCCACCTCCTGGGTTTAAGCCATTCTCCTGCCTCAGCCTCCTGAGTAGCTGGGATTATAGGCATGTGACACTGCGCCTGGCTAATTTTTGTATTTTTAGTAGAGATAAGGTTTCACCATCTTGCCCAGGCTGGTCTTGAACTCCTGACCTCCTGATCCACATGCCTTGGCTTCCCAAAGTACTGGGATTACAGGCTTGAGTATTAGCAAGATTTTTATGACTTGTATCTTATGCCGACCTCCGACCTCATCCTGGGACTTAGAATGCCTAGCCATCTGGGAATGTAGCCCAGTAGGTCTCAGCCTCATTTTACTCATCCTATTCAGGATGGAGTTGCTCTGGTTCAAATGTCTCTGACAAAAATCTGGTAGCACCTTCTTGAATTATTTCCAACTAGCTGAAAATTCTTGTAACCTCCAAGCTGTTTGCTAGATAGCTCTATTTTTCTTTGTTTTCCAGGAATCTGAACCTTCATTTGTAACAGCAATTTCCATGAGTTTAAATAGCACTCTAGACACCAGTCATGACGAGTTTGGCCCTATGGAACTGTGAACCTCAAATATCTGAGACAGGTCTCAGTTAATTTAGAAAGTTTATTTTGCCGAAGTTGGGGATGCATGCCCTTGACATAGCCTCAGGAGTTACTGATGACGTGTGCCCAAGGTGGTCAGGGCACAGCTTGGTTTTATTTATTTTAGGGGACATGAAGCATCAATCAATATATGTAAGACTATACATTGGTTCTGTCAAGAAAGGCAGGACAACTCAAAGCAAGGAGGGGGCTTCCGGGTCACAGGTAGGTGAGAAACAAATGGTTGCATTCTTTTGAGTTTCTGATTAGCCTTTTCAAAGGAGGCAAAAATATACGCATTTATCTGAGTGAGCAGAGGGATGACTTTGAATAGGATAGGAGGCAGGTTTGTGGCAGGCCAGTTCTCACTAACACAGGCCTCCATAACAACTGTTTCAGTACTGAGTGGTTAAATATTAAAAGCTTAAAAAAAAAAAAAAAAAACAGTGTTGTTATATAAAGGCTGGAATGTTACAAAAACCCACCAAGAGTTTTGCCTAGGCCTTTCCTGGGCTTTAAAGCATGAGAAAATAATGAAGTTATTAACAGGACCCGTTTAGGATTTAACAAGTTGAAGTTGTATTGGGGTTCTGTAGAAACTCCCCAGGCCTCCACAAACAAGTTTATTGGCGGTCTGAAGGAACTCCCCAAACCTCCATGTTTTAGCAGAAGACAAGATAAGGGCAATCACCCCAGCAACTGGACCCATTTAGATCAAGTGAGGCTCCAGCGGAAGGTCTTCAAGACCGAGACATTAGTCATAAATTAAAAGAAGTTAATCACTTATGTCTTTAGATGAATGCACAACTACGTATAGCTTGGAGGACATGTAAGCTCTGGAAAACTTTGTAATTTTGAATTGGACTGGTGATACAATTTGTTATCCAGCTCCAAAACCGTGGTTTTCAACCAGCAGAATTTCTGTCACCAAAGGATAAGAAATCTGAAGCTCAGGTCCTAACCCTGATCCACTGAGTTGAAATCTGCATTTTAACAAGATTCCCAGGGGATTTATAACAAACCATTTAAAACAAACAACTCTGGTAGCATTCAGCTTCTCGGTACCAAATTTCTGTTTCACATGTTATGGTTGTAATAAAAATTTCCCGTCAATTATTGGTCTCAACCACTTGATTATGCTCATAAATTATGTGTATCATAAAATAAAATTTTGAATACCACTAATGTTTTCATTAAAATTTTAAATTTTAAAATTAAAACACACCTCAAAAATCTAGGTTCTCCATGACAGAAATTAGAAAATGGTACAGCAATATTATCCTTCTGTTTCACAATATCTGTAACAAAATCTTCTAATAATGACTTTAACAGTGTGTCTGGCAGCAAATGCTAGCCATCAGCTGAGAAAGAATTTTATTTTAAACCCACCATAACCTGGTTTCCCTATATCTAACAATTCATTCTTTTGCTGATCTTTCTTCCTTTCAGATTATCAAAAGATTTCTCTCTCTTCTTAGATACTTCTCATTGATAAGAGTCTAGACAGTTCTTTATACATTTTCTCTATGAAGATATTTTTAGCTAGT
Source organism: Saguinus oedipus (assembly GCA_031835075.1). Classification (NCBI taxonomy): domain Eukaryota; kingdom Metazoa; phylum Chordata; class Mammalia; order Primates; family Cebidae; genus Saguinus; species Saguinus oedipus. The sequence continues at coordinate 20,505,317 of CM063190.1, forward strand.
TCATCATGTTTCTTAGAAACATTTCCTGTTTTTTATATTACCATGGTTGACAGCATTGCCAAACTCTCTGCTGTTACATAGCAAAGGTCCTCTTCCCTTTCCTGGGTCTTTTCAATATCCATTAAGTCTCCTAAAAGCCTTTCCAGACTACTTATTGCTCAGTACCCACTTATTGAACATTTAAAACAAACAACTCTGGTAGCATTCAGCTGCTCGGTACCAAATTTCTGTTTCACATGGTATGGTTGTAGTAAAAATTTACCATCATTTGTCTTAATCACTTTATTACACTTGTAAATTCTGTGTATCAATAATTTAGAAAAGGACAGATAGGGCGGATTTGGTCTTATGATATTTTAAGGTCCAGGAATGAAGACCCAGTTGGGAAGACCCAATTCCTGGACCTTAAGATATTCTGAAGTCACAATCATTTACAAGTCTTATACTTGACTGCCAGCTAGGACTACCTGGGCCTGTGGGCTAGAATCCCTTACTGGGCCTTTTCACGTGACCTGGGCTTTTTCCTAACATGGGATCCTGGGAGTTCCTAGATGGTCATTCAGGGCTCTAAAGGTAAGTCCCTCAGCACATAAATCAGATCTTACATGTATTTTAAGACTTGGCCATGGATTTAATGCAGTTTAATTTCTGTCATAGTCTTTTCATTACAATTCAGTCACATGTTCTGCCTTAATTTAAGAAGTGGGGAATTTGACTTCACATCTTGATAGGGGAGTGATAAGGTCCTAGAATAGCAAAATAAAATGAAATTTGCCAAAACTGGCTAATTCTATGTGTTTAAATGATTATTTATGTGCTGACTTCTACCAACATGTAGACTTATCCAAACACTGATTTTTGTGCCAGAATTTTGATGTCTTAAGAAGAAGGAACAAAAATTGCAATTTGGTTATGATTAGAAAATCCTTAGAATATGATTAACTGTATGCCACATGCTTCATAAATACTCATCAACCTATAATTGCTCAGTGGCTATTTCTAAGTATCACCATTTGAATGAGATAAATACCTCATAAAATATTTAGAAAAAATAAACTTCTAATCAAAGACTGTTTAACCTATAGGCTAAGTGAACTATTTACTTATTTATGTGTTTATTTTCTGAATGCTTGAATAAGAAAAATATGCCAACACACATACTGGTCCTAGAGTGTGTGAAGATTTATACTCATACAATGGTAATCAGCTGTTCTCACCTACAATAAAAATTTAACAAGGGAAGAAAAATGGGTGTAAGTTATAGTATGAACAACCTATATTGGGAAAAATTAAACATTTGTTTGTAAAGACAGTATCATGGACATTTCTAATAATTTTAAGATAGCAAAAGCATAGATCCTATATAACTGAAATAGTTTAAATGGCCCTTCTTAAAGGAAAACTAAACAAAACAAAAATAGTCTGCCTCCTTATGTCTAAAATATTTATGAAATGTGTCCTAAATAAATTTTCATCATGAAAACAAAGCATTTTTTTCAGTGTTTATGTCAAATGTCCTCATCATGCTGAAGTACTTAAGTAGTATTAGTGCCAAAAAATTTAAATACTTTGTTTTGACAAACAATTGAGGTATATAGTTACAGTGGGTAGTAGACAGACATGAGCAGGTCAGGAGAGGTCCCTTGCAAGCACTTACTACCAGGAATGTCCGGCAACCTGGTAAGATTCGGTGGTTATTAAATTGTCTAAGATAATAATTGGTCGCAACTGGCACCACAGAAAGGCAGTCTCCCAATACATAGAAACACCCAAAACTGGTGACCAGTAGCCTCTCCATAAGATATTAGGAGTTAGGCAAGTGGGCTCAAGCGTGTGCACTAAGAGGCAAAATGCCAGAGAGTAATTAATATCACTCAACCTCAAGTAAGCATGTGTACAATATCAGCATACACACTGCGCATGTGGCCCCTCCCAGGCCTGGCAGGCCACTGTGCCTACAGGCAGCCTATTCCAAAGGAAGAATCAGAGGAGAAGTAATGCACGAGCCGGAAGCTCCAATGTCAAACCATGCACTTGCATCTCTCAAGGTGCCTGCTTCATCCTCTTCCAAGTGTACTTTACTTTCTTTGGTTCCTGCTCTAAAACTTTTTAATACACTCTCACTCCTGCTCTAAAACTTGTCTTAATCTCTCACTCTGCCTTATGCCCCGCTGACTTCTTTCTTCTGAGGAGGCAAGAATGCAAGTTGCTGCAGAACCCTATGGATTCACCACTGCTAACAATATCACATTTAGGAAATCTGAAGATTAGAAGGATATCGGGTATTCGTTTAATTATTCTTTCTACTTTGAACTAAAGCTGAAGCTTTCTTTAAAATTATTTCTAAAAACTCCTAAAATGTTTTATAACTTCTCTTACAACATTCAAAATCTACTAACTTTTTATGTGAGTATAATTGAAATTACAATTCAATTCAAATTTGAATTCAATTGAAAGTAAACCAAACACTTTTGGTTCTGCATAAAGAATTTAGGCTGCAATAGCTATATAGATAACTAATATCTAATTATAACTAACTTCTGAAAGAATAGCTAGGTAAGATTGTAATGTAGAAGAATCATTTACAGAACTCTCCACCCCAAATCCACAGAATATACATTCTTCTTAGCACCACATCACACCTACTCTAAAATTGACCACATAATTAAAGCACTCCTCAGCAAATGCAAAAGAACGGAAATCATAACAAACAGTCTCCCAGACCACAGTGCAATCAAGTTAGAATTCAGAAACTAACTCAGAACCACACAGCTTCATGGAAACTGAACAACTGGCTCTTGAATGTTGATTGGATAAACAATGAAATGAAGGCAGAAATAAAGAAGTTCTTTGAAACCAACGAGAACGAAGACACAACATACCAGAATCTCTGGGACACATTTAAAGCAGTGTCTAGAGGGAACTTTATAGCAATAAATGCCCACGTGAGAAGCAAGGAAAGATCTAAAATTGATACCCTATCATCAAAATTGAAAGAGCTAGAGGAGCAAGATAAAAAAAAAAAACCTCAAAAGCTAGCAGAAGACAAGAAATAACTAAGATTAGAGCAGAACTGAAGGAGATAGACACACAAAAAACCCTTCAAAAAAAAAAAATCAATAAATCCAGGAGCTGTTTCTTTGAAAAGATCAACAAAATAGATCACTAGCCAGATTAATAAGAAAAGAGAGAAGAATCGAATAGATGCAATAAAAAAACCATAAAGGGGATATCACCACTGATTCCAAAGAAATACAAACCCCCATCAGAGATTACTACAAACAACTCTATGCACATAACCCAGTAAACCTAGAAGAAATGGATAAATTCCTGGACACTTGCACCCTCCCAAACCTAAACCAGGAAGAAGTCGAAACCATGAATAGACCAATAACAAGGGCTGAAGTTGAGGCAGCAATTAAGAGCCTACCACACAAAAAAAGCCCAGGTCCAGATGGGTTCTCAGCTGAAATTTACCAGACGTATAAAGAGGAGCTGGTACCATTCCTTCTGAAACTATTCCAAATAATCCAAAAAGAGGGAATCCTTCCCAATTCATTTTATGAGACCAACATCATCCTGATACCAAAACCCAGCAGAGACTTAACAAGAAAAGAAAACTTCAGGCCAATATCCATGATGAACAGAGATGCAAAAATCTTCAATAAAATACTGGCAAACCAACTGAAACAGCACATCAAAAAGCTTATCCATCATGATCAAGTAGGATTCATCCCGGGGATGCAAGGCTGGTTCAACATACACAAGTCCATAAATGTAATCCAACACATAAATAGAACCAAAGACAAAAACCACATGATTATCTCAATAGATGCAGAGAAGGCCTTTGACAAAATTCAACAGCGCTTTATGCTAAAAACTCTGAATAAACTAGGTATCAATGGAACATATCTCAAAATAATAAAAGATATTTACGAAAAACCCACAGCCAATATCATGCCAAATTGGCAAAAACTGGAAACATTCCCTTTGAAATCTGGCACTAGATAAGGATGTCCTCTCTCATTACTCCTATTCAATATAGTATTGGAAGTTCTACCCAGAACAATCAGGCAAGAAAAAGAAATAAAGGATATTCAATTAGGAAAAGAGGAAGTCAAATTGTCTCTATCTGCAGATGACATGATTGTATATTTGAAAAATTTCTTAATCCTCCCTTAATAAAAATAGATTCTACGTGTTGTACAACCTTTTAGAAAAAAAATAAGTACAACACACCTCAACATTTAGTGTGAGGGGGTACTTCTGATATATAATTTGATTTAAATTAAGGCAGAAGCAAATGCCAAGAAAATGTGGACTAATTTTTGAAATGTGAAAACTATATGCATTTATGAAAATATTGATTTTAAAGATAAATACCAAAAAATAGATAATAAGTTTTTTTTCCAGAGAGGGGGTGGAGAATCAACTTTCCAGGTGTAACTAAATGTAAGTCTTGTTAAAAAATATAAGAATTGACTAGTACTAAAAGAAACTTCAAAGTGAATAAATTTGCAAATCTCTCAGTGTATTCTTTGTATTCTTTGCATTTCTCTTGCCGCTTTCTATGTTTTCACTCACTAAACTCATAGATATCTCCTGAATTCCATGATTCAGTATCAGTCAAATTTCTAGAGTTTCTCAGAATACTGTATGTGCCATAGTACTCATCCTTTTTTCACAACTCTATCAAAAACCATCATTTCATCAGTGCCTCTGATTCCATGTAGGGATTATGGAGGACAACTCTTTTAATGCACTTTTAAGTGAACCGCCTCAAGTAGATTATGTTTGTGGTAAACTGAGAAACACTTCATCTGACTCTATTCCTATGCAAATAATTTAAAATAATTCATCTTCTGTCTAGCTGCTCCTTATTAGCACATGAATTTTCTATAAAGTGTTTTATATGTGCTTCTAATCTCTTGTCTACCAGAGAAATTGTTTCCCTCTGCCCTCTTCAGAGTTTTTAGCAGTATCTCCATTACTCTTCATGCTCAATCTTGGAATGCTTTGAGACAGTACTTTCCCTCCTCCCTCCATCCTGTCCTTTAGTGCGCTGATAAACCCTCCCAGTTTTCACATCTAGTTGTGTCATTTTTTGTTGTGTAAGGTAACACAAGGGTGCTGTTTGGTATTCCTAATACCTTGCAGCAGGTTTAGTTGTTAATTTTCAATACTTCTCTCCTACAAAAAAAGGTGAGAGGGGAAGAAATTTAGTTGCCTTTACTGTACTTAAAATAATCCTCTTACTCTGAGGCTGACCAATTACTTCTGGCTCTCAGTCGTACATGTCTAGTCTCTTTTGCCTTCTTGTAGTTTTTTTTTTCCATTAGAGATCTTGAAACCTAGGGAAAACTGAGCCTGGTAGATTCATCTCCAAAATGCTCCAAATATGAATGAATGGGATCATATAAAGCTTATGTCAGCCCTCTGGAGACCAACTCTAACTCTATTAGAGGTAAATAAAAAATTTCTTCTTGATGTTTAACAAGAAATGTTGTTCTAATATAAAATATGCTTTCCTAAGAAATTTCTCCTCTTGAGACATTTTTATTAAAGCATCTCAAAGTGGATTGTTTCCAAATTGGCTTAACATTGCAATATATTAGAAAGACTTTGTTGTCCACTTACTAATTTCTGCCTCCAAGTAATTCTATTATTATTCTTGTTGGAAACAATGAGAAATCATATGGAGGAAAAGAGCAGAAAATACAGCCTCGTCTCAGCAGTGTTTGAAAATGGCAAGTGGGTCAGATGCGGGGTGGCTCACTCCCGTAATACCAGAATTTGGGGAGGCTGAGACAGGCAGATTGCTTGAATTTAGGATTTTGAGAACAGCTTGGGCAACATGACAAAACCATGTCTTTACTAAAAATACATGTCTGTAATCTCAACTACCTGGGATGCTAAGGTGGGAGAATTCCTTGAACCAGAGGGGTCCAGTCTGTAAGTGAGCTGTGATTGTGTCACTGCATTCCAGCCTGGGCAACACAGTGAGATCCTGTCTCAAAAAAAAAAAGAAAAGAAAAATGATAAGTGGAAACCTATCAGAACCCAGGAAGAAGACATTATAAATAACTTCTCTAATGCTACAAGAGATGCCGCACGTTTCTTCTTTCTAAGGCATATTTTTTTTCTGGTTGATGTTCCTGCTCTGCTATTTATTTCCACATTTTGATAAGGAAAGGTCTCATCCCTCAAGTTTTCATGTCCTTCCAGTTCTTTCACCACCACTGCCAACACAGTAACTGTACCCTGATTATAAATATTTGAAATTTAAAATCTTACTGATTCAGCTTATGTCAGATGGTCATGAATATGAACATCAGGAGTGGGTAGAAAACAGTATCATAGGTTATGTGCTATTTTCAGTGCTATCATAAATATGTTTAGTTTCAGAGACATAAAAGCTCTTTCAGTGGATTTTTCAGCAAGTCTTGCAAGCCAGAGAGAATGGGATGATATAGTCAAAATACTGAAAGAAAAAAAAAAAGCCTGCCAACTAAGAATGATTTATTCACAAAGCTGAAATTCAGAAAAGGAGAAATAAAAACTTTTCCAGAAAAACAAAAGCTGAGGGAGTTTGTCACCACTAGATCTGACTCACAAGAAATACTAAAATGGAAACTAAAGTACTTCAAGTGGAAGCTAAAGGATGCTTATTAGCAACATGAAAACATAATACTATAAAACTGCCCAGTAAAGGGAAGTACAGAGTTAAATTTAGAATACTATAATACTGTAATGTAATGGTGGTACATAAAATCATTTTTAATGCTAAGAGTGAAGAGTATTAAAAATAACTATAGCTACAGTAATTTGTTAATTGATGCACAACACAAAAGATGTAAATTTTGACATAAATAACAAAATGAGGTAGATAGAGGAGTTAATGTGTAGAGTTTCTGTATTAAGATCAAAGTTGTCATCAGCATAAATAAGAATGTATCTCCAAACTAATTGTATTTATATACTATGTACAGCTTTACATCTCAATCATAGCTTATTAATATAGTTTAATTTAAAAAGTTATACTCTTTAAAGTCATAAATAAATCTAATTAATTTATTTTTTAAAATACTCTTCATTGTGTATATTTAAGTTATAAACCATGATGTTATGAGATACATACAGATTGTTAAAAAGTTACTGAAGTGAAGTAAATTAACATATTCATCACCTCACATATTTGCTTTATTATTATTTTTTGTGGCAAGTGCAGCTAAAATATATTAATATGGCATGAATTCCAAATACAGTATGATTTTATTACCTATAATCCTTATATTATACATTAGATTTCTAAACTTGTCTATCCTGCATATCTGCTACTTGGTATTCTCTTACCCACATCTACCCATTTCTTCCCCACCCTGCCCCATGTCCCCAGTAACCATTCTTATATTTTCTATCTCTGTATGTTTTTTAGTTTCCACATATAAGTGGAATAATTCAGTATCTTTCTGTGTGTGTATTTTACTTAGCAGAATGCCCTTCAGGTTTATTCGTGTTGTGGCATGTGGCAATATTTCATTCTTTTTTACAACCGAGTATACACCATTGTGTGTGTGTGTATGTGTATACACACAGCACTTTATCCATTTGTCTATTGATGTACACTTAGGTTTTGTATTTTGGCTACTGAAAGTAATGCTGCAATGAACATGAGAGTGTAGATATCTTTATAAGATGGTAATTTCTTTTCCCTTGGGTATATGCCCAGAAGAGAGATTGCTGGGCCATATGGTAGTTCTATTTTTAATTTCTTTAGAAATTTCCATAGTGTTTTCCGTAATGGCTGTACTAATCTACATTCCCACCAACAGAATACACAAGCTTTCCTTTCTCCACGCCCTCAGCAATATTTGCTATCTTTCAACTTTTTGGTAATAGCTATCCTAACAGATGTGAGGTGGTCCCTCATAGTGATTTTGAAATTTGTTGCATTTTATATAATAATAACTGAAAAAAAATCAAGAAAACTGTCTCATTTAGGACAGCATAAAAATAGGAATATATTGAACCAAGGAAGTGAAAGATGTGTACACTAAAAATTATAAAGCATTTATGAAATAAGTTGAAGAAGACACAAATAGGAAGATATCTTATCCTCATAGATTGGAAGAATACTGTTAACATGTCCATTCTACCCAAAGCAATATGCAGATTCAACACACTGCTTTCTACTTCTATGAGGAATCCCAATGGCATTCTTCATAAAAGTAGCAAAATGATCATAAAATTAATATGGAAAAATAAAAGACTCCCAGCAAATAATTTTTAGGAAAACAATTATGATATTGGTGTCTCTATACCTCCTGATTTAAAATTATATTAAAAACCTATAGTAATTAGAACAGTATGGTACTGGCATAAAACAAATAATCCAGTAGAACATAATAGAGAGCCCAGTGATAAATCCAAACATAGTGTCAACTAATTTTTGACAAGCATTCCAGGAGGGCACAATGAGGAAAGACTAGTCTCTTCAATAAATGATGTCGAGAAAATTGTATTTTCACATGGAAAAGAAAATCGGACCCTTATCTTATTCCATACACAAAAACCAACTCAAAATGGATAAAAGACCAAAATGCAAGACAAGAAACTATAAAACTCCAGAAGAAAACATAGAATAAAAGCTCTTGGGAAGTGATTTTTTTTTTTTTGATATCACAACAAACAGTCTACAAAAAGAAAAGTTAAAAAAGAGACTACCTCAAACTAAAAATCTTCTGCAGAGCAAAAAAAATTAACAAAATGAAATGGCAGACTATGAACTGAGAAATTATATTTGCATATACCTGAAACAAATACTACAACTCAATGGTAGAAAAATCCATAACCCAAGTTTTTAAAATGAGCAAAAAACCTAAATAGACATTTCTCTAGTGAAGATATTAAAATTAATTCAATTGAATTTAATCTATTGCAATACAATGTTTTACTTATTTGCAACATTTAAAAATAATTTCTGGTAATGATTTATTATGGAGATGGAGTTTTGCTCTTGTTACCAGGCTGGAGTGCAATGGCACGATCTTGGCTCACCGCAACCTCTGCCTCCTGGGATCAGGCAATTCTCCTGCCTCAGACTCCTGAGTAGCTGGGATTATAGGCATGCGCCACCGTGCCCAGCTAATTTTTTGTATTTTTAGTAGAGACAGGGTTTCACCATGTTGACCAGCATGGTCTCGATCTCTTGACCTCGTGATCCACCTGCCTCTGCCTCCCAAAGTGCTGGGATTACAGGCGTGAGCCACCGTGCCTGGTGGTAATGATGGATATGAGATGAGAATACGCATCGTTGAGCAAATCCAGTGGAGGAGTCCCAGCGCATGAGGACAGCAGAGAGTGAAGCAATGCCCACAGCCAGGAGCAGCTGTTTCAGGATGTCAACCCAGTTCATGGTTTGAGGTATCAGGATCACCAAGAAAGACACGATTTACACAGGCACCAGATAAAACAATGCTTTACTCACACAGAGAAATACAGAGCAAGATCACCAACAGTGAACGCAGGTCTCCCATGGCCAGCTGGTCCTGCCCAATAGTCTATACAGGGAGATGGTCTGCACACATCCCCCCTGTACTACAGCTGAAGAACCATTTTCTCCCCACCAGAAGTAGACATAGGATTTGGGTTGGCCAGGTTCTTTATGACTCAAGTGCTTTAAGCAGTACAAATAAGTACTTATCAAGTCTAGAGCAAAGAAAGATATTCCCAAACAACACAATATGCCCAGCCAAGGCTGTGAGGGATCTTTATTTCCATGTAAGGAAATGTTACAGGCCAAAGGAACTCTTTTAGACCATGCAAGGGTCAGCAAGCTCACATGACTCTTTCCCAACCTGCATCTAATATAGAAGTTATTGATGGGTATTCTCCTGAATTTTGTTATGTGTTTAAAAATGATATGTTTTAAATATAAGTATTTTGCCTAATTTGCTAGTTAATTCTGAATATAAAATGCCTGTATTGACAGTTTATATTACCATCTCTGTATACTTAGTCTAAGTCATCTTGAGAAAAACAGGTTTAAATTAAACTAATAAGCTCGGCTTCACCATGTACAAACATATAATCATATAATATTTACTGTGCTAATTGATTTATATAATCTTCTTAATCTACTCTGCTTATGTAACTCCATCCCTTGCTGATATGAGTTCACAGGGAAATGCTTTCTGGGGCTCAGGGAAAATCAGTTCCCTAGTGTGAAATATAATCAGATCATTAGCATTCCAAAATGGGACAGAACAGGAAAGAAACATATGACTAGCCAAAATCTAATTAAAGTATTTAACATGTAATATAAAAATTATTATAGTAATCTTAATATGAAATCCTGTATAGAGAAACAAATGTATCAGTTTACAGTTATTCTGCAAAAATGTAAAGGTAATAAAAGTATAACCGAGTAAATTTATTTAAAATATAACGTACAACACCTACTGAAAAGTTAGTTTCTATTCAGTACTTCACAACTATTAAAAGGAAGAAGTGAGTTGCTTTCTCCCCTTCCAAGCAAATATCCAGGCCATTGTATCTAAGGTCCAGATTTCCTTTGTATCCATAAAAAGTAAATAGCCCCTATGTAATCTAGAGGATTGGCTTTCCAAGTTTCTACGCGCTACTCAAAAGTCCTATTTTAAGTGAACAGGTTTGAAAGTGAGTACTATCACTAAGCCTGAATGGGTCTGTAGAACTCAAAAGAAAGAATACAGGAAAACTTAGGTAAAATGCACCAGCCCTTCTAGAATGGAGACTTCAGTCACTGGAATTAGGTTTATTGACAGTAGCTGGCCACACAGCTTAAATACTGTGTAGACTGTCACTCTATCCAAGCTTGATCAAACCACTGCCAAGATTCCAGGAAGCAGAGGAGAACAATGAAATGTCTTAATTGCAATGAACAGCACAGACAAATGCGATACCAGCCTCTGACAGTGGGGACCAGCGCTAAGTGTGAATGTGAGATGTACCTCCAACAGTAGAACTAGAGTTTATAAAAAAGATCTCTGAAAATTTAGGACCGCTGAGGACAGCGACAGAAAGAAGACAACTGACAAGCCTTTAAAGGCAGGCTCAGTACTTAGGAGGATACTAATGCCACTCTTATAGTGAATGTTCATGTCTTGGGGGTGTGTGTGGGTGGGTGGGTGGGTGGGTGGGTGTGTGTGTGTGTGTGTGTGTTGGGGGGAGGCGATGAGGGGTGTTTGGTTTGCTTTCATTTCCTTTCTCAAATGAACTATTGGCCCTCTAGCATAATTTGCCAGGTAATTGTAGGGTTAATTTCATGACTGTGACGGACTCTTTTGTTCTGCCAGTTTCTGCTCTCTCAAGGTCCCTCATTAACGGTAGTAGTTAACCTAGGGATGTGCCCCAGGAATTCAGGTCTCTGGCACGTCAGTCAACTCTCCATGTGGCTCTCTAATTCTGCCTACCTACTCCCAGATATGCACACACACACACTTCACCTGTGTCCCTCAATATAAATTAATTAAGAGATATAGATACAAATCTGTGTGTGCGCGTTTATGTGTGCAGACAGAGAAAGAGAGTGAACCATTTTTTGGTGACATTTTCTGATTGTTTAAACCCAAATAAACGTGTGTGTGTGTGTATTACCATTAAGGTACTTTCTGTACTTTGCTTGGAAACCTCTCCAGCTAAATAGCCAATTTCAGTACTCACAATTTCTACCTTCCACAAAACTGCAGAGTGGGGATACAATTTAGGCAAGTTCTTTGCCACTTTATGACAAGAACCTTCTTTTCTCCATTATCCAGTAACATATTCCTCATTTATATCTGACCCCTCATCAGAATGGCCTTTATCATCCATATCTGCAGTAATAGTGTGCACAGGACTGCTTGTGCATTCTCTAGGAAGATGGAGGTTTATATCTCCAGCTCTCCTCTTTGCTTTCTGAGCCCTCACCAGAATCACCTTTAGCAGTCTCTTCATAGACATATCCGTCTTTTCTAACATACACCTCAAAACTCTTCTAGGCTTTACTCATTGCCTAGTTCCAAAGCCTCTTCCATGTTTTAGTCATTTCTTACAGTAATACCCCATTTCCAGGCATGAATATTTGTCTTAGTTTGTGCTGCTGTATCCGAATACCGTACACTGTGTCTTTCCCACAGTTTTTGAGACTGAGATCAGGGTGCCAATATGGTTGGGTTTTTGTTGAGTTTTCTCCTCTTGGTTCACAGACAGCTGGCTCTGGCTATATCCTCAAGGAGGGAGAGCTCTAGTCTCTTTTTCTTCTTATAAAAACACTAACCCAACATAGGAGATCTACCCTCACGACCTCATCTAATAATGACCTCTCAATGCCCCTTTTTCATAAGGCCATCCCATTGGTGGTTTGAATTTCAACACAAATATTTTGGGGAGGGACAACAAACATAATTTATAACGTTTACAGAAACAACATTTTATCTATCAGTATCGTCAATGGTTTTCTTAAACAACAAACAGAAATCTACTCTAGCTCAACAAAGCAAAATATACCTTAACTGGAAGGATTCAGAGGGCCAAACAAAGAAGTAACTACCAAACCATAGTCCAACTGAGGACCCACAACAGTGATGAAGAAAAAGTTTTACAAAAACAAGTGGAAGAACTTTTTCCTGATGAAAAGGAAAACAAAAGCTAGCTGTCCTGAAATGAAAATATTTACTATGAGTCTCTTCATATACTTAGAACAGCATTATATCATAAAAATTATGTATTATAATTTTGTATCTTTATTTTTTCATATAAACACAAGCTTTCAGTAAAAATGCAAAATGGTCTTTTACCCTCATTTCAGAAACACATGATGATCTCCAAGGACCCCCTCAAGAGGAGTAAATGAATGCAAGTAAAAACACTGGTAAAGGAATAGCAGGGAATATAAGCACTGCATGTGGAATAATATAGAACTTTAATTTAATTCTGGATCTGCCAATTCTTAGGTTTGTGAACCTGAAAATTTTAATTAGTCCCTTTCTGCCTCATTTTTCTCATCTGGAAAAACTGAGGTTGGCAATGCTACAATGATATAGTGAAGTAAGTTAAAGTATGATCTGCAATGCATGCCCAAATTATTTTGATTACATAACATAGTAATATTTAAATATTTAACATAAAATATTTTTATTGAAGAAGGATAAATAAATAATATAGTTGCTCTTGTAAAATGAGGACTAGGCAGCTTATAGCCCTCTCCACCTGGCTTTTCCCTCATCTTTCTCAACTAAACTGTGGTACCTTCATGGAACATTTAGTTTCAAAGAAACACAGTATAAAAATCACAAACTTTACCCCTTGTTAATTTACAAATGAGGTGACTGAGATATAGAAAAGCTATATGACCTAGTCCTACTCACAAAGCTAGAGGCAAAACTGAAACTAAAACCTGCTTCCTATGATTACACAAATTCTGTCCTTTTCCTCATGTAGTTCATATTTTATCATTGTCTATGGCAGATGATAAAATACGAACAAAAATCCAAAAGTGGCATTACACAGCCTTCTACTGCAAAGGCCATGTTTAGGCTTTCATAAATCCTTTTCCAAAGAGAATGACTTGAACTGTACAAAACCTAGTTTCTTTTATAATTGCTTTCATTATTTAAATTGCTCTGCAGGGCAATGATTGGAACTAAGAGCATTTGTGCATTTCCTAAGCACTGAATGAAATTTCTTACATAGATTATATTTCAGTGATCATTCCATTCTTTGAATTTTGATCAAAAGCATAACTTACTTTTGCACTTTTGAAAAGGATTTTGTTGAAATTTAAAATCTTTTTAAAGGGAGACAGTAATATTTAAGGTCCAAAAGAATTTCCATAATCTCACAATATTCTACGTATTTAAAACTATAATTATGAAAATAAATTTGTTATAAACAACCATAAACATTTTGCTAAACTATTACTACAAAATATAGTCTTTAAAAATATTAACATTTACACTTTAAATTTGATAAACTAAAACCATTCTTTAAATGTGAAATATCCTCCTCTTTCTCTCATTTCTGTTTCTCTCTGTATACATAAATATTATATTTTTTCATCCTTTAAACTATATTTTCATATCTCCTGAAGCCACCAATTCTGTTGTGCCCAGATTTCAACTTGCATCATATGTAAAAGGTACATACAAGCTAACATATACAGGTTAATTCTTTTATTGAATTTACCTGTTTTTAATGGAGTCAGTCAAGTGGGTGGAGGAGTGGCTATAGCTGTTGTAATTGCAAAAGTACAAACTATTAGCTTCCATTTTAACTATGAAAGAGAAAAAATAATTTATCTCATTTCTATTTTAAAGAATTGTAAAGGTTAAAATAATTAAACAAAGAGCTAAAAGAACCAAGAAGCTATTTTCCTTATGTATTTGAGATATTGACTATCAAATTATATTTAGTTCCCTATTTTATTTTATCCATTTTACATTTTTCATACAGAGTGCTTATCTTTCACCAATGTTTATGTTAATGTTAACTTGACTCTTTAAACAACTGTCGATTTTTATAGTTAAGTTGTATATATTCAATGCTCTATCTCTTATTATATTTCCTATGAGACCTTATTTTCCCAGCATCTTAGAGACTGTCAGTCATGAATCAAGACATTTACTTATAGCTTTTCATTTAGCAAATTGTCTTCAAGTCATTTAAAATCACGTCTTATTCTACCCACTGACTCGATTTCTGATTGCTTATATTTTCTACACAATTTATTTCATTTCTACTTAGAAAATAAAACCCACAATACTATTGTGTGAACCAGACACTGAAGAGATCTCGTAACAGCTTAAAATATATATATTTTTCATTTTATATCACAAACTAGTTACATTTGAACAGATAGTTTAAATTATTTAAAGTTCAGTTAAAATAGCGTGACAGGAGATTCTGCCTCAATGCTCTAGTTGCTTATATTGTGATAACCTACCCTGGGCTAGCATCGCTGACTCCATCTTTGCTGCCAACTCCAACCTTGCTTCCCCCTCCCTACCACAGCCCCTTTGGGTGCATAACTGGGTCATGCTGCACTTAGAAGCATTGAAGTGTACTCTTCTTAACACTTGTAACCATTATACAGCATCCTGCTTGCCAGACTTCCCCTGTTATTGTAAGAAAGAAGTTTTCCTTTGATCATTGGAAGAAGCCTGATCACCTCCCCTTCCCTTTGATCATTGAATTGTATGGAAATCACCTGTGCCCACAGCCCCCCTCCTCTAACTTGCTTTTCTGCTTCTGTAAAATTCCACTTCAGCTAGGTACCCCCTCCCCTACCTAAATCAAGGTATAAAATATAATTAAGCCCCTTCCTTGGGGCAGAGATATTTTGAGCATGAGCTGACTCTCAGTCACCGGCTAATTAACAAAGGACTCTTTGGAACCTAGAGCATGGCTCATCCCTTCTAATTCGCTCAGTTATTACAACGTAAATATGTCAGTATGATATTTCACAAACAGAAACAACACAAAACTTCTGCTTGTACTGTATATAGAAAGTAAATATTATTTCATTTAATTTACCTGAAGGACTATTTGTAATTATAGTATCAACATTGGCAAAAACTTCCAAATTATTAAATGGAGCAGTCTTTCCTAGATCATCTCCAGATAAATATTTTGTTGTGCTTGGGATGTGAACACTGATATCATTGATGTGATTAGTATATTGATTAATAGCCACCCAATAAGATTTCTACAGCCTAATCCTTAGAGTCTGTGAATATTATCTTATAAGGCAAAATATTGGATGAAGCTAAGGATTTTGAAAGGAGCTTACTCTGTATTTTTCAATATAATTGGCTTTAAGTCCACCAACAAAAGCCCTTATTAGAATGAGCCAGAGGATTTTTGACAGAAGAGGTGAAAGCAATGTGGCCGAAGAGGAAGAGACAGAAGTGACAAGGCTGCAAGTCAAGTAGTGCCCACGGCCGTCGGAAGCTGGAAAAGACAAAGGAGGTATTCACCCCAGAACCTCATGAAATGTAGCCTTGCATAAACTTTGATTTAGAGCTTCTGACCTCTGTAACCATGAGAGACTACATTACTATTGTTTAAACCTGCCTAGTTTATGATAATTTGTTATAGCAGCCACAGGAAACTCACAGAGCTCAGAAACCCAAATTGTAGTTGCCACTATGCTGACATGGGTAACTAGAACACTTCACAGCAGATTTTTGCCTAATAGAAAAACTGAATAGATTAAAAATGTTTTTATATAACAGCCATTATATATGGAACAATTAGCAACGTGTCTGGTAGTAAAGTACTCATGTTACTTCATCCATTCATGGCAAAATGGCTTGAAATATATAATCTTCAAGGCAAATGAAGGAATTGAGGCAGAAGCTATTTCCTATGTCAAATAGCTGGTGAAAGAATAAGGGCTCACAGCTTGACCAAGATCAGTCGACAAGTGAAGACTAAAATTTGAATCAATTAAGATTAGGTTTAACAGAAATGAATGTGAAGTCACACCTTGCATTAAAATACAAACAATGAAGAAGGATAGATACAAGATCAGCAACTCTTAATTATTCCTGTGGACTTGTAGGCTGTAGTTCAATGTGATATCACATAAATTGGAAAGTGAATTTAAAAAATTAAAGAAATGCAATCATGATGTTCAGAACATGATCGATAGGTTTTTTTAATGCATAATTAGATATCATGTCCATTTCTGGGAATGGAAAAACTACAATGAAAGTTTTGACAAAATGTATAATACCCAAAATGACAAGCAATGTGCAAAAAGATCCTCTGAAGAAATTTAGGGCATGTAACTTTTAAATGGGAAAACTGTATCTTTATGTTCAAATATGTCATAGTATCTCAAAGAAAAGAGGAAATAATTTTTTCTGATATTGCCTATCGCACTAAATCTGGACTAAGGGTAGAAACTGTAAGATGGTAGATATTAATAATCAGAAAATGTCTAAGTCACAAACAAGAACTCTGAGAAACTGTGTAAGACAGAATAAGAATATATTAGAGAAAAGATCAAATCAACTGAGGGCAAAATGGAACCATAGCTGATGGACTTCAACAGACAATGTTGATTGAGGAGAACAACAGTAGAAAGAAAAGTAAAATACTGAATGATTGATCAACTGTAAGTTCCAAAAATGAATAATCAAAAAGTATATGTAAAAGAGAATATTTTAGAAAATCTTTTATGACTGAGCTCTGCAATGCAAGTGGACAGAGCTCCATGTTTCTCCTGTTTCTCATTATGTTGCATGTAAATTCCATTTCATAATCATAAGAAGACAGTATTCTACATAAGGAAGACATATTAGGGGCACATTTACTTGCATAGATACAACTCTGCTCTCTTTGTAGGGAGTGAGAAAGCGAAATAATTTAAACAGAGAAGTTTGCTTTCCACTTTAGGACTGGGTAAATTGAGATGGGAAAATGAGGTCCTGTTAAGCCATCACAAAAGAAGTTTTCATGTGCTCCTCATAGAATAAACATCTCTTTGTACTGGGCGTGGCTCTCATGTTTAAAAATATAACTTTTTCATATGATATATGCTATAAATACAAACTTCATTCGAAGCTGAATAAAAACAATAATGGAAGACAAGATCCAGAATTAGGTTTATTGAGAGAAGCTATAAACTTTCAATAATAGCACTAATCAGCATTTTAAGAGTAACTTGATTATTTATCAGTTTTGAAGTATGAGAAACCTTTTTAATAGTCATTAATAAATCACAAGCCAGGCTGTAGAAGGAAAATGTTTATGTCATCTGAAACTTATATTTAGCTATGGGACACTGTATGTTATGTTTCATTTGAATATGCCTAGTTTACTGAGAAGTTCACTTACTTAATTGAGGGCTAGAAATCAGGCTTGGAAAGGAAAGACCTCCAGAGCTCCCAAGGTCTTCTTAGTAGGCACTGGAGTCAAGGATCTACTTCAACAGATATGGTCTAGTCTGGGCCCTCTCACTTCTAGACTGGATGTCACTATCCTCCTCACTGATGTGATGTTCAGATGGCCAAGTGCCTCTGCTTTTTAACAAAAAAAAAAAATCCCTGCTGGAGCATCAGACTGAAAAATGGTAGGCCCGTGACCTGCACCTCTGGCTGCTAGGGTTTAGATGAAGAGGATCTTTCTTTTTCTGTAGTAGGTGAGAGTTAAAACCCATCAGCAATACATGTAAAGGGACAATTTACTCAATAAGAAATATTAATCTTACAGAATCATGTATAAAATCAACCATTTAAATATTAAATGATGTATGAATAATTTACTGTAAAATATTAATTTAAAAAGGCACATGATATCCTGAGTCCAGATGGTAAGAACTTCTTAATAAATACTTTCCACTGGCAATGTAATGGGGCCCTCTGGATGAGTAAGTGAAACATATATATGAAAATTTTAAATTATTCAATTACTGGGTTTCCCAAATATTCTAAATTTGAAGATATGTTCCCTCATAATTCCAAAACCATATTGGCATTTGACTATGTTTTAGCCTTTATAAAATTATTATGATGAAATTATTAATAATTTCTCTTTATTCCATTCTCAATTTAGATCTTGGCATTACTGAGAAATTGCCTAAAAAATAAAAGAGTTGATTAAATAGCTAAATTCCATGCAATGTCAACTGATTATACAAACATGAAGAGGATGAATTACATGATTTCTTGTTCTTGGATCATTCCTTACAGGTAAATTATCAGAGGACAGATAACATAACGTTCCTAAACATACTTATTTAAACAGCAGCAACAGTTGAGGGAAATAAAATTTAAGTGTGGATAAATCATCTAACAGGGGTTTAGAATTACACATTTATAAACAAGGTAAACTCCAACATCCTCTACTTTCCTTATTCTTTCTGAACTTCTTCCTGGGACCAAAAGTAACACTCATCAGTGACACCTATTAAATGGGTATCCCCAGTTTCTTTTCTTACCATGACAGAGGAAATGATGACAGAAGTTATTTGGAGTTTTACTTTAAAGAACTTTAAAATTTTTCATCCAAAAATAATTATTCAAATAATATTGTAATTCATATGCCTTTATCATAGTCTTGATTTGGCATGGCAATTGTTAAAGTAACTTAAAATATTTGCAACGGATGTAACTTCCAATATATAGTAAATATTTGACATTTTAAAATAAAGCTTTCATAAAATGCATTTCAATGGACCCAAAGGGAACTGTTTACCACTCAATTTTGGTGTCTATAGTAATCAATTAAACATAAACAGCCTCAGCAGAAACTTTATAAGCCATGAGCAATTGAAAAACCTATTTTATTTTCAACATTCTTAAAGAAAAGGCATTCCAACCAAAAATTGTATATCCCACTGAACTAAGCTTCATAAGTAAAAGAGAAATACAATCTTTTCCAGACAAACAAGAACTGAGAGAATTCGTTACCACTAGACTGGCCTTATTAGAGACCCTTAAGGAAGTTGTAAACATAAAAACAAAAGAACAATACCTACTACCACAAAAACACACTTAAGTACAAAGCCTACAGACCCTATAAAGCAAACATGAAATAGAAAACACAAAGCTATCAGGTAACAGTTTTATAAAAGGATCAGAAACTCAGTTATCTACATTAACTTTGAAAACAAATAGTCAAAATGCCCCATTTTAAGGCCACATAGTGGCAAGCTGGATTAAAAAACACCCATCAATTTACTATCTTCAAGAGACTCATCTCACATTAAAGGCATCCATACAAAGTGGTGGAAGAAAGATGTATGATCTACGTGGAAAATAAAAATGAGCAGGGATCATTATTCTTGTATCACAAAAACACAGACTTTAAACCAACAACAGTAAGAAAGGACAACGAAGGGTATTACACAGTGACAAAGGGTTCGTTCCCACAAGATTTAACTATCCTAAAAATGTACGCACCCAAAATTGGAGCACCCAGCTTCATAAAAAAAGTAGTTCTAGACCTGTGAAAAGATGTAGAAAGCCACACAATAATAGAGGGGAATTCCAACATCTCACTCTCAGCGTTAGACAGATCATAGAGGCAGAAAACTGACTATGAAATTCAGTCATTAAACTTGACACATGACCAACTGTACCTAATAGACATCTATAGAATTCTCCACCCATCAGCCACAAAAATTACATTCATCTCATTTGCACATGGAACATATTCCAAGATTGACCATATTCTTGACCGTAAAGCAAGCCCTGATTAATAAAAAAAAAAAAAAATCAAAATAATAGCAGTCATATTCTGGGACTAAAGTGGAATAAAAATAGAAATCAATACCAAGAAGATCTCTCAATATCACACAATTACAGGGAAATTAAACAACTTGCTCCTGAATGACTTTTGGGTAAACAAGAAGATTAAGGCAGTAATGAAAAATGTTTTGAAATAAAGGAAATTGTCAATACAACATGCCAAAAACCTCTGGGATGTAACAAAAGCTGTAATAAGAGGAAAGTTTACAACATCAAACAACTACCTTAAAAAATTGGAAAAATCTCAAATTAACAACTTAACGTCATACCTAGAAAAATTAGAGAAACAAGAACAAATGAATCTCAAAGCCTGCAGAAGAAAAGAAATAACTATAATCAGAACAGAACTGAATGAATTTGAGATCCAAAGTTTTATACAATCAATGAAACCCCAAAAGCTGGTTCTTTGAAAGGATAAACAAGATTAATAGACTACTATTTAGACTAATGAAAAAAAGCAGATCCAAAAGAGCACAATCATAGACAACAAAGGTAACATTACACCTGATCCCACAGAAACACAAAAGATTAACAAAAACTATTATGAATATGCCCACAGAGTAGAAAATCTAGAAAAAAAAATGAATTCCTGGAAACTCACAATTTCTAAGATTAAATCAGGAATACATTGAAACCCTAAACAGGACAATGCCAACTTCTAAAATTGAGTCAGTGACAAATAAAAATAAAAATAAAGCCCCCAGGACATGAATTCACACCAAATTTTAGTAGATGTACAAAGAAGAACCAGGACCAATTCTATTGAAAGATTTCAACAAACCAAGGAGGAGAGACTCCTCTCTAACTCATTCTATGAAGCCAGCATCACCCTGATACCTAAACCTGGCAAAGTCATGATGAAAAAAGAAATCTATAGGACAATATCCCTGATAAAAAAAGATGCAGGCTGGGCACAGTGGCTCACACCTGTAATCCCAGCACTTTGAAAGGCTGAGGCAGGTGGATCATGAGCTCAGGAGTTCAAGACCAGTCTGACCCACATGGTGAAACCCCATCTCTACTAAAAGAACAAAAATTAGCTGGGTGTAGTGGCGTACGCCTGTAATCCCAGCTACTCAGGAGACTGAAGCAGGAGAATCACTTGAAGTCAGGAGGCAAAGGTTGCAGTGAGCTGAGATTGCACCACTGTACTCCAGCCTGAATGACAGAGTAAGTTTCTGCCTCAAAAAAAAAAAAAAGAAAAGAAAAGAAAAACCTGAAACAAAAAAACTAGCAAACAAAATCCCACAGCATATCAAAAGGTTAATTTACCACAATCAAGTAGGCTTTATTCCTAGGATATAAGGTTGGTTCAACATATATAAGTCAATAAATGTGAATCACCATATAAACAGAATTAAAAACAAAAACCCTGATTATCTGAACAGTTGCAAGAAAAGATTTTGATAAAGCCAACATACCTTCATGATAAAAACCCTCAATAAGCTAAGTATCATAGGAACATACCTCATAATAATACGAACCATCTATGAGAAACCCATAGCCAACATCATACATACCTCGAAATAATACGAACCATCTATGAGAAACCCATAGCCAACATCATACATACCTCGAAATAATAAAAACCATCTGTGAAAAACCCATAGCCAACATCATACTGAATGTGCACAAATTCAAACCATTTCCCCGAAAACTAGAACAAGACAAGGATGTGTACTGTCACCACTCCTATTCGACATAGTATTGGAAGTGCTAGCCACAGGAGCCAGGCAAAAGAAACAAACAAAAGGCATCCAAATCGAAAAAGAAGAAGTCAAGTTATTTCTCTTTGTGGATGATACGGTTCTATACCTAGAAATACCTACAGACTCTGAAAAAAAGTCTCCTGGAAATACTAAACAACTTTAGAAAAATTTCAGGATACAAAATCAATGTACAAAAATCAGTAGCATTTCTCAACACCAAGAACCTTTATGCTGAGAGTCAAATCAAGAGTGAAATCACATTTACAATAGCCACAAGAAATAAAAATTAATAAAATACCCAGGAGAACATCTAATCAAGGAGGTGAAGGATCTCTGTAAGGAGAACTGCAAAACACTGCTGAATGAAGTCATACATGACACAAACAAATGGAAATATATTTCATGCTCATGGATTGGAAGAATATAGTTAAAATGACCATACTATCCAAAGCAATGTGCAGATTCAATGCTGTTCCTAACAAACTACCCACATCATTTTTACAGAACTTAAAAAAAAAAGAAAAAAAAAACTATCCTAAAACTCGGATGGAGGAAAAAAGGAGTCCAGATAGCCAAAGCAATCCTAAAGAAAAAGAACAAAGCTGCAGGCGTCACACTATCTGACTTCAAATTATACTATAAGGCTATAGTAACCAAAATAGCATGGTAATGGTACAAAAACAGACAAAAAGACAAATGGAACAGAGTAGAGAATCCAGAAATAAAGCCACACATCTACAATCATCTGATCTTCGATGAAGTTGCCAAAAATGACCAATGGCAAAGAACTCCCTATTCAGTAAACACTGATGGCATAGTTGGATAGCCATATTCAGAAGAATTAAACCGGGCCCTATATTTCACCATATACAAATATTAACCCAATGGATTAAATATTTAAAGGTAATATGTCAAACTATAAGGGTCCTAGAGGAAAACCTAGGAAATAATTTTTTTTTTGAGACGGAGTTTTGCTCTTGTTACCCAGGCTGGAGTGCAATGGCGCGATCTCAGCTCACCACAACCTCCGCCTCCTGGGTTCAGGCAATTCTCTTGCCTCAGCCTCCTGAGTAGCTGGGATTACAGGCACTCACCACCATGCCCAGCTAATTTTTTTTTTTTTTTTTTTTTTTTTTTATATCTTTAGTAGAGACGGGGTTTCACCATGTTGACCAGGATGGTCTCGATCTCTTGACCTCATGATCCACCGCCTCGGCCTCCCAAAGTGCTGGAAATTATGTCCGTCTTAGGAAAGAGTAAATCCTCAAAAGTCTTTGCAACAAAAAACAAAACTTAACCAGTAGGGCCTAATTAAACCTAAAGCCTCTGTGCAGCAAAAGAAACTATCAACAGAGTAAACAGACAACCTACAGAATGGAGGAAAAAATTCACCAAGTATGCATCTGATAAAGGTCTAATATCCAGAATCTGTAAGGAACTTAAGAAGAAACTATAAAAAGGCATAGAAGTTGTCAGCCAACATATTAAAAAATACTACACATTTTTAATTCTTAGAGAAATGCAAATCAAAACCACAAGATACTACCTAACACTAGTCAGGATGGCTATTACTAAAAAGTCAAAAAACAAATGCTGGCACTTAAAACCTAGAAAAGATTTTCTTCTTTGTTCCTTATAGTTTGATGTCTTACATTTAAATCTTTAATCCATCTTGGGTTAATGTTTGTATGTGATGAAATGTAGGGGTCTAGTTTCATTCTTCTTCTAAACATGGTTATCCAGCTATCCCAGCACCATTCATTGAATAGGGAGTTCTTTGCCCATTGCTTATTTTTGTCAGCTTCATCAAAGATCAGATGTTAGTGCAAATGTAAATTATTTTAGCCACTGTAGAAAGCAGTCTGATGATTTCTCAAAGAACTCAACACAGATCTGTCATTTGGCCCAGCAATCCCATTACTAGGTCTGCAGATTAAAAAATAAAACCTTGGGCTGGGCGCGGTGGCTCACGCCTGCAATCCCAGTACTTTGGAAGGCCGAGGCGGGTGGATCACGAGGTCAACAGATTGAGACCATCCTGGTCAACATGGTGAAACCCCGTCTCTACTAAAGATACAAAAAATTAGCTGGGCACAGTGGCGCGTACCTGTAATCCCAGCTACTCAGGAGGCTGAGGCAGGAGAATTGCCTGAACCCAGGAGGCGGAGGTTACGGTGAGCCGAGATCGCGCCATTGCACTCCAGCCTAGGTAACTCTGTCTTAAAAAATAAATAAATAAAATAAAAATAAAGAGCGAAAAATAATAAAGAGCGAAACTCCATCTCAAAAAAAATAATAAATAAATAAATAAATAAATAAATAATAAAAACTTGTTCTACCAGAGGCACATATGCACTTACATCTCTATCACAGCACAATTCACAATAGCAAAGGCATGATTCAACCTACGTGCCTATTCATGGTGAGATGGTTAAGGAAAATACGGTACATATACACCATGTAATACTACGCAACTCTAAGAAAGAATGAAGTCATAGACTTTGCAGCAACATGAATGCAGCCGGAGGCCATTCTTCCAAGTGAATTAGCACAGGAAAAGAAAACCAAATACTGCATCTTCTCATTTAACAGTGGGAGCTAAACACTGGGTACTCATGGACATAAAGATGGCAACAATAGACACTGGGCACTACTAGAGGGTGGAGGTAGAGTGGAGCGAGGGTACACAACCTAACTCTTGGGTACCATGTTAAGTACCTGGGTAATGGGATCATTTGTTTTCCCAATCTCGACATCACAGAATACACCCAAGTAACAAACCTACACATGTACTCCCTGACTCTAAAATAAAAGCTGAAAAATATTCTTTCTTAAAATGAGAAAAAAAAAAATCACTTTTTTAGCTATTAGGAAACTTGAATTTTTTCTTGACTTCGTATTTCTATGTCTTTCCCCAATGCTCAGTATTTTATCCTCATAAATGCAATGTGTTTGTATATTTGAAATTCTATCTTCCAAATGATATCACGCTTCTTGGATAAAAGAATAATTATATACATTTATTATTTGTTAAAATATTCTGTGGCTTATTCTAAGCCTGTAACAGGTATTTTTTTTCTGGATTGAGTTATTATTACAAGTTTTATTAGTACACAATTGACAAATTCAAGTAATACAGGTGTAGTCTGTACTCCCATTATAAGATCACATAGATGAATATTATATAGTGTTAGAAAGTCTTCAGCATCTATAATCTTCCTTTATATGAGAAACATTTTTATATAAAAGAGTAGGTAGAAATAAAGAATGTTTTCTTTTAGCAATGCTACTTAGTATTTTGATTTTTTCCTAAAGTTATACGTCAAAATAAAACATTGTTACACAATAAAATTAAATTTAGTAATCCATCTGTTTATAAATTTTCTTTTTATTTTATTGAAAACAACACATTGGACACCACCTATTTATCAAGATATCACATTATTTATGCCTGTAAAACTTTTATTTTACTTTGTTGAGCTAAAATTAAACAAAACTAGGACAAATCCTTATCATATAATTTTAAATAGTACCATTAAAGAGACTGTTAACTGTACCCATCAAGTGTGAAAACATTAATGTATTTAAATATAAGTGTATATCCAGGCCTAGTTTTATTTTTTAGATTCTTTTAACATGTCTTACACTGGCATGACAAAAGCTTCTAACTTCCACCTGGGATTTAGAAAACTGGAAATAATATCTCTTCCATTCTGACAGCAATAACAAAGACAGATAATTGCATAATTGCAACATTTCTTAGTCGGAGAGCTGAAGTTGCAGGGCAAGAAATTAACCTTAAATCTGAGGGATGACAGTTGCCAAGCAGAGGTGCAGTCCAAGCACCTGTCACCAGGGTAGGACGCAGTCACGAGTAAGAATTTAGCTGCAATTGTTGACTAATTGCTCAAGGCCAAGTGTGAGTTAGTGTGAGAGCAGGGAACACTGCACTTCAAAGGTCTCATGGCCACTCAGTCTCTTCTCCACTGACCTCGTCAAGTTTCCTAGAGGAAAAATTAAGGTCTAGGAAAGAATCCAGAGAAAGCCTCCTACAAGTTGTAGGTTGGATGTGGGGAAAACAGCAGAGTTCCTGGTGCAAAACCCAATTCATATTCTTAGCCCTCAATTTTAACTTTCAGCTCTTATAATTAGATCTACAATCTGTTTTAAACTTAATGTTATCATGGATAATGGAAGAATGGGTTCATTTTCTTTTCCATTCAGATATCTGCTTGGAATCAATTGTTGAAAGATGACCCTTTTCATCTTGAATCATTGTGATGGCTCTTTTGAAAATCAATTGACCATGTGTGTACAGTCAATTTTTGGCTCTCTATTCTGTTCTGTCGGCTTATATGTCTATTTTTATGCCTAAATCACAATATATTATTTACTATAGTTTAAGTCATAAAATCAGGTAGCTTACATTTTTAAACCTTATTTTTATTTGAAATAAATTGTTTTGGCTATTCTGGGTTCTTTGCTTTTTGATATAAATTATAGAATCAGTTTCTCAATGTTTATGAAAATGAAACAAAACAGAAACACCTTAAAATTTTATCAGAATTACATTACATATATGGATTAGTTTTGTGACAATGGACATCTCTGTGATATTGTTTCATCCAACTAATGAACAGATATATGTCTCTTTTTAGGCAGTCTTTCCTCATTTCTCTCAGCAGTTTTTGAAGACTTTAGGGTAGAAGTCTTGAAAGTATTTTATCCACTTAGTTCCTAAGTTGTTTTTTTATTTAATACTTTTAAAAATTTTGGTAAAATATACTCAACATAAACATGCATCACTTTCACCATTTTCAATTGTGCAGTTTAGTGACAGTAAGTAATTAACATTGTTGTGTAACAGCTCACTATCCATGTTCAGAATCTTTTCATTAGCCCATGCTGAAACTCTGGACCTATTGGTCCAGAGTTAACTCTCCATTTTCTCTTCCCTTCAGTCCCTGGTAAGCATTATTTTCCCTTTCATCTCTATGTTTATTATTCTAATTACTTCATATAAGCAGAATCACACAATAACTCAATTATTATTTTGTGTCTGTCTCATTTCACTCAGTATAAAGTCTTCAAGGTTCATCTATGTAGCAGCATCTATCAGAATTTTCTTCCTTATTAATGCTGAATAATATTTCATTGTATGTATTTGCCCTACTTTGTTTCTTCTTCTCTCAGTGGGTATTTGGGTTGTTTCTACCTTTTGAAAATTGTGAATAATGCTACTCTGAACACTCTTGTAAAAATATCTCTCTAGTCCCTGCTTTCAATTATTTTGAATATATACTTAGAAGTGGAATTGCTGTATCGTACCATAATTCTATATTAAATATTTTGTGAAACTACCATACTGTTTTCCATGGCATCTTTTTTTAAATTTTTATTTTTGACAGCAATGCATAATCAGTCTGATTTCTCCATATCCTTACCAAGACTTATTATTTGGTCTTCTTTTTTTTTTTTTTCCAACAATAGCCATTCTAGTTGATGTGAAGTGGTATCTCATTGTAGCTTTGATCTGCATTTCTCTAATTATTAGTGCCATTAAACATCTTTTATTTTACTTATCTGCCATTTGTATATCTTCTTTGCAGAAGTGTTTATATCTGTCCTGTGCTCATTTTTTAATCATGTTTGTTTTTTGTTGTGTTGTATAACTTATTTATTCTATATAATACTCTTTTTAAACCAGGAATATGGTTTGCAAAATCTCTCATTCTGTGAGTTACTTTTCATTTCTTTAATACTGTTCTCAATTAAAAAAACATCCATTGTAAATGGCAGTTTAACATCTCATTTTCAACTGTTTATAGTTACATTGTTGTGCTACCTTTTGTGTACTGCCTGAAAACAGTTGCCTTATAGGTGTTGTTCAGATTTATAATTCTTTAGAGTGGGAGGACTCATTCTACATCCTTATTCTTTATGGCCAGAGCTAACAGTTCAGAGATATGACATAGTTTTAAATTTGTGATTGTTACCATAGTTTTGTTCTGCTCTACAATATACCCAAATTTAGACCATGGGCCACAATTCCTATTTCTGCGTATGCACTTCATCCTCAACAAAAATGCGGCCAAAGCAAGGATCTAACCAGACCCTCCCGGAGGTTTATGGGTGACTTCACTAGTTAAGGAAAGCTTCTCTGCTACTCATTTCAGTCTGTCTATAGTTGACAGCCTGGAGGCAGAAGCAAATAACCTTGAAGATAATGGATCTGGAGTTTCAGAGACACTCCCTTGAACAGATGTCTATGATTCGTTGGAGTTACTGTTGGCTATAGATTGCAGATTGCAAGTAAGAAGCATTTCTGTGTAAGCAGTTCTGATAAATAACCTAAAGCAATTTAGTAAGAAATGGACCTGAACTCCAATACACTAGCAGTTACTTATGATACATTTTCTTATTTTAAATAAGTATTTACTTTCATACCTAATTTTCTACTTGCCATTTTGTATTCTCTTTCTTAAAGCAGGCTTTTTACCTTTTATAAGCTTCAATTTTCTCAAAATTGTGGTCTGTCGATAGGTAGAGCATTTTAAAATCTGGAGCAGTACACAGGAGGGAAATTATGGATGAGTGAGAAAGATGAGTTTCTTGTTTTGAATGTGGGGATGGGTAATGCAGATAGAAAAGGTAAGACGTATGATTTGACATGTTATCTCAACAAAAGCATTCTCTCAGGTCAGGCAGAATACATTTAGTGTTTATGAAACTTGAGTATATGAAAGATGGTTCCCTTCCACTAGCTGTGCTTGTTTATACAACTTTTTATAATGTGTTTGTATTCCAGTTTGAGGAGTGTTACCTGGGACAATATTTTGTGCCTACGATTCTTTTAATGTGAGTATTTCAATGATCTGACTACTCACTACTACTGTGATACCTCTGTATAGAAGATAGATATTATTTTTCATTTTGCCATATACAGTCTAATTTGTGTTCATCAATTCTGAGTAATGGTTTACTGACATAAACATTTCTTTCCGCTTTTGGGGGACAATAGACACTTTTTTTTTTTTCAATTTCTTCATACCTACTTATATCTCCTTTATTTCTCAATAAAAAAACACCTAGCATTATATAGATAGCAAATAACTCCGCAGAGTGAAACAAGTCAGGATTTGTCATTTACATCTATCCTGACTGTGTGGCATTAGAATGGATGCCTTTCTGTAGCCACTATTTCTTTTACCGGAAGGTTGTAAGGATTGCTTTGAGATAGCATCCACTTACTCATTTGCATACTTATTACTGTATATTTACTAACATTGGATATTCTGTAAAGGGGTAGAAACTAAACTAAGTAAAAAATCCATCTGTACTCAAGTTTTTATCTGAATTTTTAAATGCTTTTGTCTATAGAGTACATGAATATGCTTTCAAAATATAATAGTACTTCAAGGTTTATGCAGCTGCCTGCCCTACCCCTTGTCAACCCCAAAAGGCAAGAAACACAATCACTTTCAACTCTCTTGTGGTTTTGTAGATGAATGAGTTCTTAAATATGAACTTTAGATATTTTCAAACCAATTACTCTGCCCAAATTTAACTTGCTTCTTACAATTTTTCCCCATGGAAGATACATTGATTTCAGTCTCTTCCAGTTTGCTAAAACAGTTACAACTTATTTGTATTTCTTCTTCCAAAATCTTTTTATTTTTTACTGACACTCGTCCAATTGTCCTTTCTTCCTGAATTTTTATTCTGTACTTTTTAACTTGAGGTACAGCAGGAAATGATTATACTATTTATGTTTAACACATGAATTTTGATGGGGGACATCTCAATTACACAGGGTCACACAGTTAATTCTATCACAAGCCTACGTAATAGCATTAAGTACAGAAGCTGTCATTAAAAGATATTGGATAAAAGCAAATCTTTTTTTTCCTCTTTCTTCCTGGTCCCAACTAGATACAAGTATTTTTTTTAGTTGTCATGAAGTGTCTAGTAATTGGTACTGAATTTCTGTGTGGACTCTTTTCCTGACATGAGCAATTTAACAAGGTAACATAAAACACAAGCCATTTTTTTTCTGGATTTAGGTGATTACAGGGAAAAAAACATACACAGCTGATTTGTACTATGTTTGAGATGACCCATAATAAAGCCCTTGTTTGAGTTCAGATAAAGGCTTTCAAATATAGTATCCCATTGTTGGACTGAATTCACAAAATCCCATAAATATTCTAATCAAATTGTTTCTGTGTATGATATAAAAGTATAATATTTCTATAATAGGATGATAACCTATCAAGGCAAGCCAAACATACTGAAGTTTAAAATTTTCTAGGAAACTATATATTTTATGGCTGAAAATTACACTTAAAAGTACACAAAGCTTTCACAATTCTAATTTTCAGTACTGTATGTTTATTCATGAATAAAAAGTAATGTATTTTTTATAAATGTGCAACACATAAAGAAATATTAAGATTCCATACCAAAATTGCCACAGAGGCATGAATTGCTACACATTTTTTTCTCCATTTGTTCAAAAAAACAACCCAACTAAAATTATTTATTATAATATTTCAGATATAATAAAACCAGTGTGAGCCATCAAGTAGCAGTCTTTGAAGAGTTATTTAAATTCTGCATGATGCTCTTACCTGAAACTGTGTGCTTGAAACTTGCTTTATAATCGAATTTCTGTGAGTGGAATATAGAGGTTATAAAAAATGAGCTAAGATGTGAAAATCTTATGGGTAAGAGGTATGATCTCCATACAGTGATAATCTCTAATGAAGGATAGGGTGTAGGACTACTCCCAATTTTTAGTGGTTTGAAGTTGTATATTATATTATGCATTTTCATTTTGATTCAGGCATAATTTCTAGGCCATAGGTTTTAACTGGAGACCATGATTCAAAGGATTTTAAGAGGTGAGTAAATACATTGACCTTGAATATAAAAAAATACTGTGCACAGTAGAGTTTTTAAGATTCTCAACAAACTCTATAAAATGAAACATTTAAGAATTACTGAAAGTAATACATTTAAAATGACCACTTGATGCTTCTATATTATTGATTGATATTATTATTAATAGTAGTCAAGGCTAGAAATTACTGTTTCCTATAAAAAAAAGAACTGCCCTTAAAAATAAAAAGCTTTTTACAAAATGCCTACCTAGTTGAACTTTGTATACAGGTTTATGTCTAACATTTAGACTTTAAAAGTTAAAACAAATACGCACACAAAAATAAAAGCACTGTGACAGGTTGAAAGGGACTTTATACAATGTCACAAAATATAAATTCCTCAAAAGATGAAAAAAGATAACAAAAGATCTCAATGAACCATTTTAATTTTCTCAGACTTTACTTGGAAGCAGCAGAAATACCTGGTTACTATCAACCCTTCACCACCACCATAGAGCTCTAGTTTATAAATGAAAATAACTTAGGGTTAAAACAAGAAAGGTATTTATTTACTTCCATACTCTACAAGATTAATTGTGACAAGTCACTCCTTTTCCTGATGTGAGAGAAAGAGGGGGAGGGTGCTCACACAGGAGCATAGGCTCTAAAGCATGTTGTGAGTGGAGACTGAGGTCATCTTCAGGAAGGAAATACTGACATCTCTTGTGCGGTAGAACTTACATGCTCACCATGTGCAGTCATCAGAATGAAGCAGAACATAATGGAGGAATTCTTGGAAGAACATGGCATAGGTCCCTTACAGCTTAGGGGGACATTGGCTCTTTGGGGAAGTGTAAAGACTTTTAAGCATTTATTGACTAGATTATTCTGAGACAGAAGGGCCTGAAGAATCCATGGTACAGAGTTCCTGGAAAGACTATAAACAGCATGTCAATCATTCTAGTTCTGTAAAAGTCTCAGACAATGAAGAAGGAGGACCCATTAGATGCCATGCCTCAACAAGAAGCAGTATGGAAGTCAGAGAATGGGTAAAAGCCCTGATGCTGTTTTGAAAGCATAACCAAGAGATGGGACACTTGACAAGGATGGTGTTGGGGCATCAGCCTAGCCAGCTAGGGCTAAAAGGAGTAATAGTTGTGCCTCTCTAAGAGGATCTTCTGTGATAAAGAAACTGAAGAGAAGCTGGGCACCACCCCAAAGGAAAATAAACATCATTTATACGAAGTGATCACATAAGCAGAAGTTATCATCAACAGGCAAAGTTAGATCTAAAATGAGAGAGGCCAAAAACATTTTTGTAGCTGATTACTCATTTCTGTTCCCCGACCTAATTCTAGGAAGTATGTTTTGAAAGAGGAACATAGTAGGAAACAAGTATTTGGATCCATATCTACTCAGACATCCCTTATAGGTACCCAAGAATCTACTTTGAACCACTGCTTGTGGAGTGGAAGAGATATGTGGAAGAGATATTTCAAAACAATTTAGTTCAGTAGAGTTTAAACTTTACTGAACTAAATTGTTTTGAAATAAACTTTTTGAGATAAAATTTACATACATTGGGCCAGGCGCGGTGGCTCATGCCTGTAATCCCAGCACTTTGAGAGGCAGAGACAGGTGGATCACGAGGTCAAGAGATCGAGAGCATCCTGCTCAACATGGTGAAACCCCATCTCTACTAAAAATACAAAAAATTAGCTGGGCATGGTGGTGCATGCCTGTAATCCCAGCTACTCAGGAGGCCGAGGCAGGAGAAATGCCTGAACCCAGGAGGCGGAGGTTGCGGAGAGCCGAGATCGCGCCATTGCACTCCAGCCCGGGTAACAAGAGCGAAACTCCATCTCAAAAAAAAAAAAAAAATTTACATACATTAAAACGTACATATTTCCTACTCGGGAAGCTGAGGCGGGAGAATTGCCTGAACCCAGGAGGCGGAGGTTGCGGTGAGCCGAGATTGCGCCATTGCACTCCAGCCTGGGTAACAAGAGCGAAACTCGGTCTCAAAAATAAAATAAAATAAAATAAAATAAAAAAGTACATATTTCAAGTACACGTATAGGTAAGTTGTGATTAATGTATACATCCCTATCACTACTGCTGCAATCAAGACATAAGACATATCCAAAATGCAAAATGTTTCGACATGGTGTGTCGCAGCTGACAACTCCTTTACACACATCTTCCCACCCAGTCTCAGGTAACTATACGCATTCTGTGGCCATAAATTACCCTTTTCTATAATTATATGGAAGTGGCATCATATTGTAGGGACATTTTGGATCAAGGCATTTTCATTTAGCATGATTTGTGATTCCTCTTCTGTTTCATTGACTAGTGGTTGTCCCCCTTCCATGGCTAATACTTCATTGAATTGATATACCATAAATTGTTTAGCCATTCATTTATTAATGGACATTTGGGTGGGTTTTAGAATTGGGATGTTATTAAAAACACTGCCCTAAACTTCATGTAATTTCTTTTGTGAACATAAATTATTTCTCTTCAGTAAATACCTGAGAGTGAATTAGTGAGTCAAATAATAAATTCATTTAAATACTGTTTTTCAAAATGACTATCATTTTGCAATCTGACAAGCAATGCACACATATTCCAGTAGCTCATTATCCTCAGCAAACCTGGTATGGTCAGTCTTTTTGTTTTTTTTTTTGTTTGTTTGTTTGTTTTTTGAGACAAGGTTTCACTTTGTCACCCAGTCTAGTGTGCAGTGATACAAGCTCAGCTCACTACAACTTCCTGGGCCTCCCAAGTTTATGTGATCCTCCTGCCTCAGCCCCCCAAGTAGCTGGGACTACAAACACATGACACCAAGCCTGGCTATTTTTTATATTTTTGTAGAGTTTAGTTTTGCCATCTTGCCTAAGCTGTTCTCAAATTCCAGAGCTCAAGCAATCCGCCTGCCTTAATCTCCCAAAGTGCTGGGACTACAGGTGTGAGCTACCAGGCCTGGCCATTATCAGTCTTTTTAATTCAACCATTTTAGTGTGTGTGTCTCAATATCTAAATATTAATTTCCAGTTCCCTGGAGACTAAGGAGAAACTTTTTGCATACCTACTGAGCATTTTTATATCTTCTCTTATATAGCGTATGCTCAAATTTTTTGTCTGTCTCTTCAGAAAGTCTTATTATTCTAAAGACTGTGAGTCAAACAGAATGTATAATGAACTCTTACAAAACAATAATAAGACAAGCAATGCATTTTTCAGAAAGTCAATAATAAGAATTTCTGAAGATAGTAAGACTTTTTCCCTCCAAATTGTTCTGGACATACTAGATCCTTTGAGTTCCATGTATATTTAGAATAACCTTGTCTATCTTTAAAAATACAAATGAAGCTACATTAATTATGATTGATATTACAATAAGACTTTCTGAAGAAAGGGCTGCTTATCTTATTATTGTTTTGTAAAAGTTCATTATACATTGTTTGACTC
This sequence comes from Saguinus oedipus, assembly GCA_031835075.1. Lineage (NCBI taxonomy): Eukaryota > Metazoa > Chordata > Mammalia > Primates > Cebidae > Saguinus > Saguinus oedipus. The sequence continues at coordinate 20,539,658 of CM063190.1, forward strand.
CCAGTCCTTAGAACGTCTTTTCAAAAGTTGTACATTTGGGTAACTATTTTTTTTCCTACTCCAAGATTACAAATATTTCTTGTGTTTTTCAAAAGTAAATTTTATACTTTTAGAATGATGACACAATCATAGTTAAATTTTTAAGTGCTGAGTGTTGTTGAGAATTATTTATTTTTCTGTTTTGAAGTAGAGTTGTTTCACTGATATTTGTTAAGCATAAGTATTCTTTTGCTATAAAATTAGTAACATTAAAAATAGTTGAAAATGTATGGATGGGTCTATTCAACTTCTTTTATTGATCTGACAGTCTATCCTGAGGCCGATTTGAAAGGCCTTATTTACTGTGGCTTTATGATAAATAAATCAGATAATATATGGTCTCCAAGTTTCCTTTTCTCCCTCCAAATTGTTCTGGACATAGTAGATCCTTTGAGTTCCATGTTTATTTAGAATAACCTTGCCTATCTTTAAAAAAAACAAATAAAGCTACAATAATTATGACTGATACTACATTAAACTTACAGACCAACTTGTATAAAACTCATTTTTTAACAATACTCAAAGTTCCAATTCATGAATTGTATCAAATGGCTTTCATGTCTTTTTTCATTTTTTTCAGGAGTATTTTGTATTTTTGACATGTTTGTTAAATATATTCCTAAGCATTTTATATATAATGATGGAAAATAAATTGAACTTTGATTTATTCTTCCTATTGTATATGCCTAGTATACAAAAATACACATAACAGTGTATACTGACTTTCTCTTTTATGCATTTGATAAATTCATTTATTGATTCTCATAATTTGCAGATGTCTCAGAATTTTCTAAATAAGTATCCGATCTATAACAAAGTAAACTTTCCTTACATTCAAATTTTCCTCTTATTTTACTTTGTTGCTTTATTGCAGTGTCGGGGACTTCCATGAGATTACAGTCATGAATAGTAATGGGGAGGACGGGCGTCATTAGCTTGTTCACCAATATGGACATTTCCTTCCTAGCTAAAATTTAAAACCACTATTAGGAAGAATCAGTGCCAATAGAAAGTCACATCTTTGTCTAAATGTATCAAAGAAAATTACTTTGTCTAAATGTATCAAAGAAAATGTTTACAAAGTAATTTTTATCTCACTGTACTTCTTCTATTTAGATTCAGGTTCAAAGTCAGCTGTATAGTTAGTAATTATGCTTGCTTTGTGTCTGCTTTAGGCAAAGCCAAAACCGTTGCTCAATTTAGTGCTTAGAGTTACTTGAAATAACTTCTTTTATTCCAACTTTTAAATGGGGTAGCTAAGAATAAAGAAAATTATATTTTTCATTGAAGTTATAGTCATTAGGCAGCACAGATAAATTTAAAGTTGGCCTTTATCACCATATGTAATGCGGTTTCCCCCATTTTGCTTTCGTGCCATTCCTACTCATTTCTATATGCAGTTGTAAAGAACTCACTACATTATATCATAATCTTTTGCTTATCTACTTGCTTCTCAGGCCAGCTTCAGTTATTCAAGAATCATACATTATTTTTATTTGACAACTCAATATTTAGGTGGAGACTCTCCACTTATTGTTGCAAGTTAAAAATGATATAAAATGGATTTGTGATCACAGATATTACAACCTTCTATTACCTTATTCAGCTGTGTAGATATTTACATAAAAGATGTCAAATTATACATAATTAAGTATGCTTGTAAATCTCCCATTAAAATATTTTATTTACATCAAGACCAAGAATAAAGTCCAACAACAATAAAAAATAAAACAATATGCCCAAAAGTACATGTTTGAACCCTTATTATTATATAATCTGTTGTACTTGACAGTTCCTGTCATCCCTTTTGATAGAATGTTTACTGGGTGAACAGATTCTTTTATTCACCATTAACTGATTTATTATTAAGAATGCAATGCATTCATCTATTGTCTAGTCTAACATATACTGAATTCTAAGAAGTGGAAATATATTGAGTTTATGACAGGCACTGTTAATTAAGACTTTATTTAGAAGTCATAATCTGAAATCACTTGAACTAGCAGCACTTTGACATCTTGGCAAAGCACCATTGCCAAATACTAACTTGGAAATATGTATATATGTATACAGTGTTAGGACTCATGTGAATATATTAAACAATATATGTAAATCATATATTATATATGGAGAATATGTATAAATCATATATGGATAATTATATATAAATATTTCTGATAATTTTATCCAGAGTATATAAACAACTCTTAAAACTCAGTATAAGAAAACAAAGATTAATACAAATGGCCAAAATATGTAAGCCAGCACTGTTCAAATGCTTGTACTATGGAAAATGATATAAAGTGAATTTGTGATTTCAGAAATCACCACATTTCATTACTTTATTCAAGTGTGCAGATAAACTTGAATGAGTGACAGGTTATCTCTTTGTTGAGGAGTGGTGTTAGGAATTGCGAAGGGACAAAATATGTATTTCTTGTCTTGTTTAGAGTGGTGGGTTCATGAATGTGTGTGCATGCACGTGTGTGTGTGTATAAATTTATCAAGATTTACCCTTTAACTATGTGCAATTAATGATGCAGTTTATTTTGTGTCTTTACAGCTGTGCAAGTCAAGAAAAAGAAAAGTTAGTTTCAAAAAAAGTGTAAAGATAAATTTATATTATTCTAACAGTTTGTGAAAAAGGTACTAAATAGCTTTATAAATCATATATAAGATTTATAAATGAGATTTCTGAAAAATATGAATCTCATAGTTTGAGCAATTTATATAGATTTCGGTTATGCATGTAATTAAATATTTAAAATACTTTGTGCTATTTTTACTGAGACCAGGAGCAAAGTCAAATAACACCACAAAAATGAAACAAACAGTATCACCAAAAGTATATGTTTGAATCCTTGTCACTGTCTTAGTGACAGTTCCTGTCATCTTTTTTGATATATATATGAAAATATATGTGAATGTTTGTGTTGAAAAGGCATTTTATATATACACATATATGAACTCATAAAGATACTTAGTATTCACTCAGACCCTTAGAATGATATAATCTTTACACTTTTCTTGAAAATTATTTTTATCTATTTTCATCTTATTTTGTTTTCTTTGATTTTAACAGCTATAATGGCACAAAATGCATAAACCTTGAACTGCACATAATTAAAGGCTAAATCTCAACTTCATACACGCACATACAAACTCATGAAACCATCATTATAAACAGGATAACGAATATATTTGTTATCCCCAAAGTTTCTATTTGTTTCTTGGCAATCTCTAACACCACTTGTCACCAAACAGATCATCTGTCACTCATTGTACATAAGTTTGCATTTTCTAGAGTTGTATATATATGGAATCATATGGTATCCAGGTTTTATTTTATATGAAGGCTCTCATCAGTTTGGTTTGTAATAGCTCCAAACAGAAACTAGTATTTCTCTGGCTTACTTTATACACCATAATCATTTTGAGCTTCATCTGTTCTTTGGTTTTTCAATAGCTGATTTATTAATATTATATGAATGAACAATTGTTGACATTGTGTATTTCATCACTTACCTCATGAAAGACATTTGGGTTGTTTCTTATGTGGAACTATTAAAAATAAAACTGGAATAGGGCCTTCTCATAAAGGACCTTTCATAGATATTTGTTGTTTCGGAAAAATATATATAAAAATATAATGACTGTATCATACTGGAGATTTACATATTTACTGAACTAACTGCTATTTATCATAAATTATGAAACTCCTAGTTCATCCAAATAATCACCAATGCATGTCAGTGTCAAACGTTTAAATTTCATTTATTCTAATATATCTGTAACTGTATTTCACTGGGTATTAATTTACTTAAACTTAATCTGTGTATTTGAAATTTCTACATCTTCTTTGGTGGAGTGCCGGTTTAAATATTGTGGCCATTTTTATTATTCTTTGTTTTCTTATACTGAGTTTTAAGAATTCTTTATATATTCTGAATAAAAATATCAAACACTATTAAATTTCATATATAAAATGTTATGTTTCACATTTAATGTTTGCATATATAATTTCAAAATATTTTCTTTTAGATGGTAATTTGTCTTTTTATTCTCTTAAAACCATCTTTCAAAGAGCCAATGTTCTTATTTTTGAATAATTCAAATTTTGCAATTTTTTTTATGAATCGTGTGGTTGCTGTCATATATAACAAATGTTCTGGGGGGAGATACAAGATCAAAATGATTTTTTTCATATGTTTTCTTTTGGAAGTTCTATAGTTTCAGATTTTACATTTCAGGCTATCATCAATTCTGAATAATTTTGAGTTTATGGTGCCAGGTATATAGATTATAACCTTTTAAATTTCTTTTTGGAAATGGGTTTCTAATATTTCCTGTACAACATGTTGAAAAGGCATTTATTTTGAAATTTTAACTTGAAAATAAATGTTATTTGATTGATAAAATACAGAAAACTTCTAAATCCATTTCCATAATGTGGAATTTAATTTCATGATGTCAGTTCAGCTAAGACACAAAGCAGCTGTAACAACACAGTGTTATAAGTGTTACACTAATAGCGTGTCCTAAGCACTGTGGAGCCAGGGACAGTAGAAGAAGAAAAATTTATCTACATAGTTGAGGAGCACCCAGAAAGGTAGGAGCATATGTGCTAAGCTTTAAAAAATGAGTTGAAATTTCTCAGTTGCAATAAATGTGACAGGGCTGGTATTTTTAAGGAGCAAAAAGAGCAATACTGGACAGTATAACCATATATAAAACTGTCCAAAAATTCGCATTTTTTTGCTAGAAGTATTTGTTTCTAGACATAAACACTTTTAAACAAAATTTGTAAGGGCTCTGCTGTGAAATTAAGTGAAAAAACAAGAAAGAAGTTTAGCTACCAGATGTATAAAAGTTTGAATTGTACTTAATGTCTCCAATGAGGGTAACTAAAAATGACAAGAAAAAATGCCATCATTTCAGAAAGCTCTTGGAACCCTAAATATTCCACATTCTTTCAGATGGTAAGATGATTTAAGTTATCCATAAAACTCAATTTCTAGATGATACACATCTTAAATAAAACCATGAATTTTTTCCTAAAATAAATCATGCTCTAAATTTTATAAATTTCTTATAATTAGACAATTTTGTAGAATTTGTAAATAATCGAGGGCTTGCTATTTTCTAATGTGCTGTGTAACCATAATATTTTTTCCATTTATCATAATATCACTAAGAAATCGACAGCTTAATATAGACTCCTGCAAATCAAGCAAACTAATTCCTCCACTAAGACTGATTTTTAACTTGACCTCAGATCAATTTACTTTATTAGACATAATTATCATTTTCCACTATCTTTTGTCACTTCCTAATGAAGAATTTGGAAAAATACTGTTTATAGAAAAGGCATTTGATGAGAACTGCAGACAGAAAATCAATTCCCAATACTATCCATCATGATCTTGTTTTTATAATTTCAAATATGTTACTTAACCTCTTGTTTCTATGCTCTCACATCTAAAATTATGCACCTAAATAATTTATGGGATCATTTCAGGACAAAAATTCTATGATCTATGTAAATGGAGAGGTTTTTCTCAACAATATGAATTTCTTTTTAAATCCATATACATTCCAAAATTCTACAGTAATGTCAAATTCAGAGTTATATTAAAATATTTACCATATTTTTGTTAGACTCAGATGACTGTTAGCAAATTTATCCACTTTTTGATTAGTAAGGTGCAGTCATTTTGGTAAGTTGGAAAATAAAATCTTAGTCAATGGCATGAATCATTTTGTATTTTATTAAGAAAAGTGACACTTTTATTACTTTTCCTCTTTTAAACTTACTCTTTTTTCATTCCCCCAAAGGCAGTTATTCTAGATATTACCTATGCTCTGCAAAAGTCTATTAATATTACCACTCATTCTGTTACACTATTCATTAAGCTTGAACTACTCTTTATTTATGCCTTTGATGGCACAAATATGACAGAACATTACATCAATCTACAATAGTTACTACTTTACAATTGTCAGTTGTCAAGTGGATTGTAATAATTGCTTTATTATGAACTGAGCATCTACTGAGCAAATACAATGTCATTTTACTGATAACGCAATTGAAAAACTAATCAAAGAGAAATATAAATAAGGACCGCAGAATATATTGTGAATAAATTCTACTTAATTTTCTGATAATGTTCAGGTATTTTAAATTACCTCTTCTCAATTAACACATCCACAAAAGTTAATTTTTAAAAGATGTCTCCTGTAGTAGAAATTATATAAACTGTACTAGAGTAGAAACTGAAAATCTTAAGGCAGATAGAACTTTGTGGCACCACTGAGAATATACGCTATTTGTGAGAGCACAAAGTTATCTGTGCATAACTTTGAACGTAAGCCTGGGCTAAGACTTAAGTCACAGAGGACTTTAAGATCTTAAAAGCAGAGTTTCAAGGGAAGCTAGCAAATTAATGTTTCAGTGTTTACCAAGAAAGAGAAATTCGTCTCATCTCTGTCATGAAGGAACCTGAAATTAGTTTGCCCCGTAAGAATTGTATTACCTGGCATATTCAAAAAGGTATACAAGTTTCCATCCTCAAATTTTGTTTCATAACATTTTTATAACTATATAAAATTGAAAAAAATTAAATATGCAAAAGGTCTAAACCTAAACTTAGAGATTTCAATAAATTATGGAATAACAATAAAGTCTCATAAAATGTATAGCTTTCTAAGAAATGTTTTATTAGAGAATGAACACTTGTATGAAATTATAGAAAATAAAAGTAAAAATATATAACTTAGTTATCCAAGATACTTATTTCATCATCTAAATAACAAAAATCAGAAACCTTTTCACTAAACACCCCAAATGAGACTTTAGAGGAAGATATCACAGTGTGTAAAAGTAGTATGTTTTCACATGTACTTCTCAATATCATTTACTTATGTAATAGTCATAAAAATATATCTACTTTAAACTGGAAACTGAAATATCTGAATTATATAATGCATGAAATAATGTATTTAGCCACAATGTGTTAGCCAAAGTGTGAACTTACATACACCTAAAGAATTATCAAATATAAACAAACCTATTAGAGCATTCTAAATATAATTTTTGTGAAGTAATATTTCTAAATCTCAAAAAGAACTTATTATTTACTCTACCAAACCATGGAAATACCAAAGAAAGATATCAGGTTCCTAGAGTTTTTTTTTTTTTTTTTCTGGAAATTCAGTTTTTTTGTATGTGTGTGCAGTGGCTCACTGTAAATTCCACCTCTTGGGTTCAAGCAATTCTCCTGCCTCAGCCTCCTGAGTAGCTGGGATTACAGGCACCCGCATCAGGCCTGGATAATTTTTTTGTATTCTTTCAGTAGACATGGAGTTTTACCATATTGGTCAGGTTAGTATCTATCCACCTCGGCCTCCCAAAGTGCAAGGATTACAGGCCTGAGCCACCACGCGCAGCCAGAAATTAAGCTTTTCTTACCTCTAGTTAATGCTTGACAGAATCTTCCTTTATTTTTATTACCGACTGAAAAAAGTGCTTAATGGTAACGTGGGACAAAGTTACTGCTTATGTGGAAGATGTGTAAAGTCTCTAGCTATCTTCAAAGATTTTGACATTCTTTCTAGTTCCTCACAGTGAAAGATAAAAACGTTTAAGTTACTAATAAATTGACATTTTATTCTGTACTACATCAATTTAAATATCCTACTTTCGAAAAAATGTAATACATTCATAGAAACAGTAACTTAGTTTTTCTCCTTTTTTTAGCCCCAAAGATTTATTTATTTCTTGATTTATTATTATTGCCCAGGAAATTTTCAACACAAGTGTGCTATTAAGAGCATATGCTTTTGGTAAGGGAGATTTTGACAAACTGATGATTAAAATCATACTCTCTTTATGGCACTTGTATTAATGGCATAGGTAAGATTCTCAAAGATCAAGTTTAGAATTCTAGGAGAAGGCCAGTAATTACTGAAAGAAGAGTATCTCCGGCCTGATGCTTTGATACCCACATGCATACTTGGTTGATAAAAATAATCACAGAGTGAAGGGATGAGGGATTGAGATTACCTTTTGTCACTAGAGATTTAACATTTACATCAGTGTGTTTGGACCTGGAAATTAGGGCCAAAGTTTGGTGCATCTGTCAACTAACATGTTAGTTGCACTTGCAGTCCGTAGGACAAACCTGTAACCTTGGTAAAAAGCCTTGTAAATCATGAGGTCAAGAGATCGAGACCATCCTGGTCAACATGGCGAAACCCCGTCTCTACTGAAAATACAAAAAATTAGCTGGGCATGGGGCGCGTGCCTGTAATCCCAGCTACTTGGGAGGCTGAGGCAGGAGAATTGCCTGAACCCAGAAGGTGGAGGTTGTGGTGAGCCAATATCGCGCCATTGCACTCCAGCCTGGATATCAAGAGTGAAACTCCGTCTCAAAAAAAAAAAACAGCCTTGTAAATCATTGAAATATTTCTCTCATTAAGAAATTGTCTCTAACCTAAATTACATCACATAATTCAATGTTTCCACAAAATCTGTAGATCCATTTCTCATTTACACCATCCAGATACCCAACGTTTATTACTCCTAGTGTTCCTAAAATCACAGCAAAAGATGGACAGACATCTTGCAAGGAAAGGGATTATTTCTACAGACATTATGTTAAAGGATCATTACCAAGCAAATAAAAAGATTCTTGAATAAAATAATCGTCTCTCCTCCACTTCTGACTCAAACTACTTACTCTGAGACAAGCAGCTGCCAGGCTTGGGCTTTAAGTAGCTTCATTCCCAGTTTCCAAAAGAAACCAGACAGAGAGAGCTGGTCCTCCACATTGTCATCTCCTAGGAAGCAGAAAACACCACAGGTAGACTGTGCAATCTGGAATGAGACTGGATCTCAAAGACTCAATGACCACTCAAACTGAAATGTGGACACTGGCTATTAAGAAAATATATTTCTGCCGGGCGCGGTGGCTCATGCCTGTAATCCCAGCACTTTAGGAGGCCGAGGCGGGTGGATCACGAGGTCAAGAGATCGAGACCATCCTGGCCAACATAGTAAAACCCCGTCTCTACTAAAATATAAAAAATTAGCTGTGCGTGGTGGTGTGCGTCTGTAGACCCAGCTGCTTGGGAGGCTGAGGCAAGAGAATTGCTTGAACTCGGGAGGCAGAGGTTGCAGTGAGTGGAGATCGTGCCACTGCACTCCAGCCTGGCAACCAAACGAGACTGTCTCAAAAAAAAAAAAAAAAGAAGAAAAAAGAAAATGTATTTCTCTGACATCCAAGGAAAGGATGAGTAAAGAGGTGTCTCTGGATTTTCTACTCCTGAGGCTGTAAAAAGCTCAGGAAACATGAAACCAGGGAAATTTATTTCTTGCACTTCAAGAGAGAACTAGTAAGGTGATGATTAGTAAACCTTTAACCAAGAGAAATAGGGAACAGCCCATGTGAGGGGGCCCAACAGTCACAGATGTCAATGTCAGATGGAACGCTAAGAACAATACCCAGGAAACACATATATGTATATATAAATGTGTGTGCGCGTTTACATAGTCATGTCTATGTGTCACAGAATTTCAAAAACAAGGTAAAAACAATGTTAAAAAATTAATGTAAGTTTTACAAAGCTTTCAGAAAATGAAGAAGGCCGCTGCTATGTCAACTGATGTTTTGAGAAATGCTCTGTGCAAGAGATTCCTCCTAGTGCAAAAGGAAAACATCGAAGATAAATACTTTATTAAGAAAAACAAAAGAGACCTGAGGAATTAACCAGGGGAATCAACTGGAGAAAAATCGGAGAAATGCTCAAAAGGAGAAAATAGAATAGATGGAGACAAGATCATTGTATTGGACAACTGCAGGGGAGAAAATGTGTGGGACTGAGTTTGGCGACTCTGAATGAAAGAAAGACAACATAAAAGATATAATATAACTTATTTAAGCTAAACAGAATCTGATATTTATAGAGGTTCATCTATTGCTCATTAAATTCTTGTTAGGATGGACCATAAAATACTCATACATAGCCATATCCTAGTAAGATGAGTGAATTCCTTGGGAAAAGTTAAAAAACAACGGCAAATATTTAAAAAGCTGTTTTAACACAAGAAAATGAGAAAATGTAAATTACAAAGGAAAAAGAATCAGACTTATGTTGGGCACCTAAGCTACTGTAAATTGGTAATAGAAGACCAAGGCCATTAAGAGAAAAGAGCAAAGCATAATCCTATAATCCTATTCCTGGATAAAGTGAAATAAAGAAATGAATAAAGCAGGAAAGATTCACAGAACATGTCATCCATGTTCTCATCTGAGAAATGCACTTGAGATATGCATTGGATTAGGGGCTATGTGATGTATGAGGATAAGGGCAGTCATGATTTTGTCTAAAACATATCATAAAAATTGAATTTTTAATATGATGCAAATAGTTTCCATGAATTATAAGACCCTTTTTTTTTTCCTTTTTTTTTTAATTTTTATTGCATTATAGGTTTTGGGGTACATGTGCAGAACATGCAAGATAGTTGCATAGGTACACACATGGCAGTGTGTTTTGCTGCCTTTTAAAAATAATGTCCAGAAATTAAAATATTCCTCTTGGGTACCTTTCTTTTCAGATACCCTGTAACAACTGCAGTATTTTTTTTTTTTTTTTTTTTTTTTTGAGATGAAGTCTCACTCTGTCACCCAGGCTGGAGTGCAGTGTCAGGATCTCAGCTCACTGCAACCTCTGCCTCCTGAATTCAAGTGATTCTCCTGTCTCAGCCTCCCAAGTAGCTGGGACTACAGTTGTGTGCCACCAGGCTAGGCTAATTTATTTTTAGTAGAAACAGGGTTTCACCCTGTTAGCTAGGATGTTCTTGATCTCCTGACCTCATGATCCACCCACCACTGCCTCCCAAAGTGCTGGGATTACAGGCATGTGCCACTGCACCAGCCAACTGCAGCTCTTTTTAAACCTAGAAATCCCGCAGGATCTTCAATTCAAAAATTCCTGTCACTTAGACGCCAAACATTATTTACCTTCTCAATATCTATAAGCTGCTTCACTTCATCTTTTCTACTTCCCAGGGAAGATCCTAGCGTCAAGAACATACCACCTAAGTCTTCTAATCCTTGCTGGAAGCGACAGAAATGCTTGGTACCTGTTTTGTGGTGTAGCCTACAAACTGGCTTGGAAAATATTTCAACGCTATATAAATTTACAGGAAAACTGTGTCTTTCTCCAGAGAACTCACTGCCTTTTTTTTTTTGCCAGATGTTTAAAAACAAAGGTAACTTGGACTACTTTGAATGTACTATAATGGATATTTTTCATCATCAGCCAACTATATTTAAAATAACCTTTTTGGTGAGATTTTTCCCCTTTTTATAAGTGCTTTTAACTTTTTAATTCTTTTTACTATACTTATGCTAAAAATTACTTAAAGCAGTAAACATGAAAAATTTCTAAGAAAGCTTCTGGTAAAGCTTCAGGAAATAAATTCGAAATAAAATTGTTTTATTTCGAATTTATTTCCTGAATAAAATTTGAACTAGATTGTTTTCAGCAAAAACCTTTCAAAATGATATAAATATCTACTAAAATCTAGCATGCCCTAAAAGGAAAAAAAAAGGTTTATATAGACAATCCTCTTTATATGGTTTTGTAATATTGGGGTTCCAGTGTTTGGGGCCTCGGGCTCGGAACCAAGACCAGTATTCCTGAGCAGAGTCAATGAGGTCCTTGAGGTCAATGTCGCCCGGTAGGCCTTGGCATTGTTGAAGAAGAGGTTGAGCTGTTCTCGAAGGCAGTCCTTGAAGACAAAGGCCGAGTTCCCTGTTGCCAGCGCCAGGAGGAAGACGAGGCCGAGGAACACCGAGAAAAACTGGCGGAGGAAGGTGTTCTCCTGAGGGCCCGACACTACCAGCAGCAGCCACACGGGGGCAGGACCTCCCAGATCTAGCCCAGGGCTGCCCGGGAGCGCTGGGCCCGGCTCCGGCTCTGGCTCCGGTGTCCGGGCGGCGGGTGGCCGCTCATCATGCCCGGCAGGCACCAGCATTTCCAGGAACCCGAGGGTGGCTGCTGCGGGGAATACTTCCTGCTTGGCTTCAACATTGTCTTCTGGGGACTGGGAGCCCTGTCCCTGGCTACAGGCGTCTGGGCCTGCGGTGAGAAGGGCGCTCTCAGGTCCGGGAGGCCCTGCCCCCGTGTGGCTGCTGGTGGTAGTGTCGGGCCCTCAGGAGAACAACTTCCTGCTCGTTTTTCTCTGTGTTCCTCGGCCTCATCTTCTACCTGGCAACAGGGATCCTGGCCTTTGTCTTCAAGGACGGATTCGAGAGCAGCTCAACCTCTTCATCAACAACGCCAAGGCCCGCGACGCTGACCTCAAGGACCTCATTGACTCTGCTCAGAAACACTGGTCTTGCTGCGGAGCCCAAGGCCCCAACGACTGGAACCCCAATATTACATTTTGGCGAGCTAGCCAGGAGAGGGGTACACCAGGAGAGGGCTACAACCGGAAAAGAGGACTTCAAAATCATGAGTAAAACCAGCCCCATTCTGTCCTGTCTCTGAGAACATCTGAAGCGGCTGCAGCCAGGCAGGGCTGTGGGGAACCTGAGCGGGGAGGGGAGCCAGCCTCGGAGGCACCACCCAGCCATGGAGGTTCCACCCAGCCATGGAATCACCACGCAGCCCTGGAGGCACGACCCAGCCTTGGAGACACCACCCAGCCTCGGAGGCACGACCCTGCGCTGGAGGCACCACCCGGCCCTGGAGGCACGACCCAGCCCTGGAGGCACCACCCGGCCCTGGAGGCACCAGCCAGCCTTGGAGGCACGACCCAGCCCATCTTAAGCGGTGCAGCCCAGCCAGAATTAAAAGTAAAGTTTTTTACCTTCAAGCGGTCTCTCTGCTTTCCGTCTCCTTCTCCATCCTTGGATATTATCTCTGGGGAAACCCTGAAGGAGCCCCTGGGGTGGAGGGGCAAGCACTGCCCCCGGGCCTTTCCTCGTTGGAGACCATGGGCCCCGGTGGGCGCAGCCGCCAGCACTGAGGGCGAGAGGAAAACAGCGGGGAGGGCGCTGTACAGCGCAGCCCGCAGGGGACCGGGCAGGCCACATCCTGGCGCATGGCTCCCGGAGACCTCTCCGGCCTCCCCCAGTCCCAGGCAGTAGGGTGAAAACGCTCCCCGGACGTTCGCCTTAGGCTCCTGTGTGGGCAGCGGCTCGGGGAGGGGCCCAACTGCGCACGGGTTCTCACGGGGTCAACGTGGCGACTGGAAGCCGCGGAACGAGGGAACTCGCTGCAGCTGTGAACGCCGCGTTTAAACTGACGGGGCAAGCAGCTTTTTTTCCTCCGCAGGTGCGGCTGTGACCATCAGCCCCGCCCGGCAACTGAGAGTGCAGCATTCTCTTTCAAAATGTGTCTTAAGAAAGCTTTCTGCCTTTGCCTCCTGCAAGTGGCCTGTTTGCACACCTGGTTAAGGTGTGGGACCTGCAAAGTTGCTAGTTCCAATCCCTGGTGGTGTCGGTCTTGATTTGGGGAGATCTTTGGGGGAAATTGAGAAGCTGAAGGCTGTGGGACTTTGTGTCTGGTGTATAATTTGTCTTTCTTAGGATTGGCTCTCTACGGCAGAACTTTTCCATCTAGAAAATCATAGTTAAAGCAGTTCCAGGGCCAAATAGTCCATGGCAGGTCTCACAACCATAAGAGCATTTTCCTGAAAGGGAAGATGGGTTAGGGGAGAGGAGGCCCGGGTCCTGAGGGTCCTTAAGAGCATTTTCCTACAAGGGAAGATGGGTTATGGGGGAGGAGGCCCGGGTCCTGAGGGTCCTTAAGGGCATTTTCCTACAAGGGAAGATGGGTTATGGGGGAGGAGGCCCGGGTACTGAGGGTATTGTCCCGTCCTCGGCCACGTGACCTGCCTTCTTTGAACTGTGAGCTCTAACGCCCCTCCCCAGAAGTTTACCCTACTGGGGCAGATTTATAATCCGGCCTGTGTAAATTGTGTAAATTGGACTTTTGCTGGGATGTATTGGCACCCATCTCCTGAGCCTCAGTGGGCTTGTTGGGGCTCGTTGGTACGTGACTACCCAACCACCCAACAGCCCCTCTCGTTCCACACCTCTGTGGTAGTCACTGAAGCTCATGCAGGCAGTGAGGGGTCCCATGACCTGGTAGGCCATGACTGGAATCCAGCACATGAGAGGACCCCTGATAAGATGGATCACACATCTTGGGCGCACAAAATTTCAGGGTACTGACTGAAATATGTTTCATTTCAGTACCCATTTTACCTGGGGGACGCCTCAGGCTGAAGGGGCTATAATTTATTTAACCGGGGGTGCGGGCATCCCTTGTGTTCGATTTCAGATGGGTGCTTCTATTCCCAAGCTCAAATCCCATTAAAGTGTATACTGGAAAATTGGGACCAATTTAGCACACAGTCTTTAAGAAAGAAGTGGCTTTCTTTTCCCTGCCAAACAGCGTGGGCAGACTACCCTCTGCCGAGTGGAAAATCTGGCCCCCAGAGGGAAGGGAAGAAAACCCCACAGCTTCCCTGGAGCAATTGCAGGAGGCCTTAAGGAAGTACACTGCCCCGTCACCAGACTTCATAGAGGGTCAGTTAATACTGTGCCATAGCTAACCCAGAGATAGAACCTGGGTTACCAGGTTAGCACGCCATCTTAAACCCTGTACCCTGCAAGCACCAAGAAGACCAGTTTTTCGAAAAATAAGTTGTAACTGCTGCCCTGTTTCCTTTGTGATAACAGCTTGCTGCCCCGTTTTCCTTGCAATAACTGCTGACCTTGGCTTCTGTAAATAAAAACAGCTAGCTTGCTGTAAAGTTGTTTGCCCTGCATCCCCTCACCCTCTTGGTCCTAAAACCAGGATGTGGTTTAAAAACCCTGCTCCCCCTGAGCTCCGGGCCACGGGCTGGAGAGACGTGAGTCCTCTGTGGACACCAGCAATAAAGACCCTGCAATTTGGCATACTTTTGTCTTGGTGTTAAGTTTCTATACTTGCTCCAGTGCAACAATACTAAAGGACCAATCAGCAGCAGGTATCAGAAGGAAGCTCGAGAAACTGGCCCAGAGTCTAGAATCATTATTGAACCAGGCAACCTGTGTGTTTTATGATGGAGGCCAGGAGGGACAGGCTGAAAGGAACAGGAGAGCTCAGCCTCAGTCATGGCTTTCAGGTAAGCAGACCCAGGGGCTCAAATGAGGGAAAGGCTTGGGTTAGCTGCCAGTCTGGCAGAACTTGTTATCAGTGCAGTCTGAAGGGACATTTTATAAGAAATTGTCCGCAGAGGAATGGACCACCATCTCTGCCATGCCCGCTGTGCCAAGGGAATCACTGGAAAGCACACTGTCCCAGGGGATGAAGGTCCCCAGGGCCTGAGGTATCTGACCAGATGACCCAATGGCAGGACTGAGGGTTCCTGGAGCAAGTGCCAGCACGAGCCGTCACCCTCACAGAGCCCGGGTAAAGCTGGCCAGAGGTCCAGGAAGTTAATCTCCTGGACACTGCCTTCTCAGTATTTCTCTCCTGCCCTGGAGACTTAGTGCTTGTTAATTCTCTCCCCTCAGACTCTCCCTCTCTAGACCCATCCTGCGAAGGACCATTTTCGGTCATTCTGTCCACTCCAATGGCAGTTAAGGTGGTGAAAATAGAATCATGGATTCATCATACCCACTGAAGCCTTGGACACCTCCTGAGGAAAGTCACAGACCCTCCACTCCACAGCCAGAAGTTCCAGGAGACAGCCCTTCATCCACCTGTGAGCCATTAGATCTACATTTGCTTTTCCAACAAGATCCTCAGGGAAGCAACCACTTGGAAGTCTAATTTATATCCTGGCATTAACAGGACTGTAACCCTCAACTTTGCTATCTCTCAGACTCCGATTATCCTTTTCACGGTGGGAAGGGAACCTGTCTCTTCCTAGGAATAATGCTGTTATTTAGTAAACCAGTTAAGTGTTGTTTTAAAAATAGAACTCAGGAATCAAACACAGGGCTAAAGACCTTTGAGAACCAGTATTGTGAAGCTTGTTTAACAACTGACTGTCCTGGCTCTGCTCTCCCAGGCTCATTTATAACCATTCTGTATTTGTTGGCCTCTGGGCCTCTCTTCTTTAACCACCTTGTCACATCCATTTCTTATAGAACCATAAGGTCACAAAATCCTGTGCTGCAAGCCCAGGTGTCCTTGGCTCATGGGCTCTATCATGGACCTCAGGATCAACCTGCACCCCTGAAAGGCTCCCCTCTGGAGGAAGCCTCAACTGCAGGGCCCCTTCTACGCCCCATTTGAGCAGGAAGTAAAGAGGATCCACGCCCCTGTTCCAAGTTGGGTTTTCCTGTTGAGAGGGAGGGAATGAGGGAAGCTGTTCTCTTTCCAGGGTCCACAGGGGGCATAGTTTTAAGGGCAAGAACTTCCCAGCACCCTGCCCCCCCCCCCGCCCCCATCTCTCTCAATCCAGGAAATTTAACAGTTTATGTTGAAATTTCCCTGGCACGGGAAGAAACTAAGAGTCAGTCACCCCAGTGGAAGTTCTAAGGAACTCCTTTCATTGGCCTGGGGTCTTACAGAAGGTGGGAGTTCCTCCCAGGTTAAAGGTCCCTTTCTTCCACACCTCTTCGGACTCCATGTTTGGGTCCCCTTCCAGGAACACTCCCTTGGTGGAAGCCGTCTTTCTCTCTCCTGGATTTCCACTCTGGAGTCCCCTTCCACACTCTCTCGTGGAAGCCTGTCTTCCCGCCTCAACTCCATCTCTCTATTCCCTTCCACTCAGTGTAGAAGCTGCTTTCCTGTCCTGGATTCCATCTTTCTCAATTCTCTTAGTGTGAGAGTTAGCTGTTTCTTTCTCTCTCCTCCTGTTTCTCTCTCTAAATAAATCACTTTCTACAAACACTTTTGAGTCCAGCATTTACTGTGCACTGTGCCATGGTCCCCTCTCTCATTATTGAGAGGGCAGGAGACCAAGAACCTGGAAAAACATCTTGTCAGGGGAGCTGAAGGACCCCTGAACCCCTGAACTCCAATATAACAGTTTGGCTGTGTCCCCACCCAAATCTCACCTTGAATTGTAATAATTTCTACATGTCAAGGGTGGGAGCAGGTGGAGATAATTGAATCATCGGAATGCTTTTCCCCCATACTGTTCTCCAGGTAGAGAATAAATCTCAAGAGATCCAATAATTTTAGAAGGGGTTTCCCATTCACTTTGCTCTCATTCTCTCTTGTCCACCATTTAAGATGTGCCTTTTGCCCTCTGCCATGATTGGGAGGCCTCCCCAGCCATATGAAACTGTGTGTGTGAGCCTGTTAAACTTCTTTTTCTTTGTAAATTACCCAATCTACTGTATATCTTTATCTGCAGCATGAGAACAGACTAATACACCCCTCATAATGGGTATTTTGAGGGTGAAACTGAATGACTCCAGTAAATGTTTTGTATGCAGGAAATATGTTTTTCCTAAAATAAAAATAAAGATGCATAATATTATGTCATGAAAAAAATAAAGCTCATACCTTGGCAATTAAAGAGGTTCATAAATATGTAATGTCAAAACCTCAGCATTTTAAAATATTAGCAATCAAAAATATCTTTTAAATTCTCATTTTAAAAAAATTGGTAAATAATTTAGATTCCACAACAATAAGTACTTTGTCTCCCAAAATTTCAAGTATAAAACTGTCATTTTGGCTGGGCACAGTGGCTCAAGCCTGTAATCCCAGCACTTTGGGAGGCCAAGGCGGGTGGATCACAAGGTCAAGAGATCGAGACCATCCTGGTCAACATGGTGAAACCCCGTCTCCACTAAAAATACAAAAAATTAGCTGGGCATGGTGGCGCATGCCTGTAATCCCAACTACTCGGGAGGCTGCGGCAGGAGAATTGCCTGAACCCAGGAGGCGGAGGTTGCAGTGAGTCGAGATCACGCCATTGCACTCCAGCCTGGGTAACAAGAGTGAAACTCCGTCCCAAAAAAAAAAAAAAAAAAAAAAAATTGTCATTTCTCCAGTTCATTCTGGTAAGCTCTGATTGAATTATTGTTATATGTTTGATAGTTAATAAGCACATTTAGTGGTGGTGGGGACAGAAGACATAAGACATATGTTCAAGCTGGAAATAAAGACAAGTAAATGACACTAAAATAATTTTCATAATTTTATACATATTTTGTTGAAAATGTTTAAATGCGAGATTTAACGAGAAGATCTACTTTGTAGCTTCTTCAGAAAAACAGAAATTCCTTAACATCCACATTTGACTTAACAGGGGATCAGTTAGTTGAAAAATAGCATTTATTTTGTTTTGCTTTATTTTTTATTGATATATGAAAATTGTACATACTTCTGTGATAGGTAGTGATGTTTGGTTACATAATGTATAGTGATTAGGGTGATTAGCATATCCATCATCTCTAATATATTTATTATTTCTTTGAGTTGGGAACATTCAGTATCCTCCTTCTTGCTGTTTTTCCCCCTGATATTCGTCTAAACACCTCTGACTTGCTGCACTACCTTGGATAAAACCATTGGCACATCTTAAGTGAAAAATTTTACCTTCTAACCTTTCAGTTATTTCCTACTTTTATTTATTTTCTTTTTCCACTTGTGGAATGTAAGAAGTCTGGGGTAAAAACCTTTAGTTGTTGTTGATACTGATATATCCTGAGACTCTAAAGAAGGCCCAGCAAGTAGAAAACACTTAGTAAATGTTTGATAAGCAAACTTAATTAACAAACAAGTGAATAAGGAAACTTTGGTCTCCTTCACTCATTTGTTGTTACTGCCCTGACATTCAAGTTTGAGTCCTGTCAGGTTTCGACCTTATTGACCCTTTTGTGAAGTAGAAGTCACAGCGCATGGTGAAAGAGAAAGTAATTTTAAAAAACCAATTAAAATAGATAATACTAGATCCCCCAATCAAAAGATACAGCCAAAACCCAACAGTATGCTACATCCAGACCCATTTCACATGCAAGGATACACAAAGACTCAGAAGAAAGGGATGGAGAAAGATTTACCAACTAAATGGAGAGCAAAAATAAATAAATAAATAAATAAATAGAAAGCAGGAGTTGTAATTCTCCCATCTGATAAAATAGATTTTAAAGCAACAAAGATATAGTGGTAAAAGGATCAATGCAACAATAAGAGCTAACGATCCTAACACCCAGATACATAAGACCTATAAAGAGATTTAGACTCAAGGAGACAGAAAATTAGTAAGGATATCCAGGACTTGAACTCAGATCCAGAACAAATAAACTTAATAAATATTTATAGAGCTGTCCACTTTAAATATACAAAATATACATTCTTGTCAATACCACATCACACCTACTCATAGGTTTAAATGAAATATTGATCGGCCATTATGAATACCCATTTTTAGAATAAAGCAACATTTCCATTCTCTCTCCCTCTTTTTCTTCCTCTTTCTTCCTCTCCTTCACTCCTTTTTTTTCTTTCCTTCTCCAAAAAAAAAAGAAAAGAAAAAATGCAAGTTTGCAACCTCTGGGGTGTAGTACTGTGGAACATTTAGAGTAGTCAATGACCTAAAAATAAAAATAAAAATAAATAAAAAATAAAAATTAATATAATACACTCTTTAAGTGTCCTTAGAACACATGCCAACATCAGCCACATCCCAGGCCATGAAATGAACAACAATTTTAAAGAATTGAAATCATACATAGTTCTTTATTTTTATTTTTATTTTTACTTTTTTTTTTAAATTTTTATTGCATTATAGGTTTTGGGGTACATGTGCAGAATGTGCAAGATAGTTGCATAGGTGCACATATGGCAGTGTGTTTTGCTGCCTTCCTCCCCTTCACCCACACTTGGCATTCATCCCCAGGCTATCCCTCCCCAGCCCCCCCACAGTCCCTCCCCCATTCCCCCCAATAGACCCCAGTGTATAGTAGACCGCCTCTCTGTGTCCATGTGTTCTCATTTTTCTCACCCACCTATGAGTGAGTATATGTGGTATTTCTTTTTCTGTTCTTGTGTCAGTTTGCTGAGAATGATGTTCTCCAGATTCATCCATGTCCTTACAAAGGACACAAACTCATCATTTTTGATTGCTGCATAATATTCCATGATGTATATGTGCCACATTTTCCCAGTCCAGTCTATCATCATTGGGCATTTGGGTTGGTTCCAGTTCTTTGCTATTGTAAACAGTGCTGCAATGAACATTCGTGTGCATGTGTCCTTATAATAGAACGATTTATAGTCCTTTGGATATATACCCAGTAATGGGATTGGTGGGTCAAATGGAATTCTATTTCTAGGTCCCTGAGGAATCGCCACACTGTCTTCCACAATGGTTGAACTAATTTACACTCCCACCAACAGTGTAAGAGTGTTCCCATTTCTCCACATCCTCTCCAGCATCTGCTGTCTCCGGATTTTTTAATGATCGCCATTCTAACTGGCGTGAGATGGTATCTCAATGTGGTTTTGATTTGCATCTCTCTAATGACCAGTGAGGATGAGCATTTTTTCATATGTTTGTTGGCCTCATGTATATCTTCTTTTGTAAAGTGTCTGTTCATATCCTTTGCCCATTTTTGAATGGGCTTGTTTGTTTTTTTCCTGTAAATCTGTTTGAGTTCTTTGTAAATTCTGGATATCAGCCCTTTGTCAGATGTGTAAACTGCAAAGATTTTTTCCCATTCTGATGGTTGCCGATTCACTCTAGTGACTGTTTCTTTTGCCGTGCAGAAGCTGTGGAGTTTGATTAGGTCCCATTTGTCTATTTTGGCTTTTGTTGCCAATGCTTTTGGTGTTTTGGTCATGAAGTCCTTGCCTACTCCTATGTCCTGAATGGTTTTGCCTAGATTTTCTTCTAGGGTTTTTATGGTGTGAGGTCTTACGTTTAAGTCTTTAATCCATCTGGAGTTAATTTTAATGTAAGGTGTCAGGAAGGGGTCCAGTTTCTGCTTTCTGCACATGGCTAGCCAGTTTTCCCAACACCATTTATTAAATAGGGAATCCTTTCCCCATTGCTTGTTTTTGTCTGGTTTATCAAAGATAATATGGTTGTAGATATGTTGTGTTGCCTCCGATGCTTCTGTTCTGTTCCATTGGTCTATATCTCTGTTTTGGTACCAGTACCATGCTGTTTTGATTACTGTAGCCTTGTAATATAGTTTGAAGTCTGGCAGTGTGATGCCTCCCGCTGTGTTCTTTTTGCTTAGAATTGACTTGGCTATGCGGGCTCTTTTTTGTTTCCATATGAAATTCATGGTGGTTTTTTCCAGTTCTGTGAAGAAATTCAATGGTAGTTTGATGGGGATAGCATTGATTGTGTAAATTACTTTGGGCAGTATGGCCATTTTCACGATATTGATTCTTCCTCACCATGAACATGGAATGTTTCTCCATCTGTTTGTGTCCTCTCTTATTTCGTTGAGCAGTGGTTTGTAGTTTTCCTTAAAGAGGTCCCTTACATTCCTTGTGAGTTGTATTCCTAGGTATTTTATTTTCTTTGTAGCAATTGTGAATGGCAGTTCGTTCTTGATTTGGTTCTCTTTAAGTCTGTTATTGCTGTGTAGGAATGCTTGTGATTTTTGAACATTGATTTTATATCCTGAGACTTTGCTGAAGTTGCTTATCAGTTGCAGGAGCGTTTGGGCTGAGGTGATGGGGTCTTCTAGGTATACTAACATGTCATCTGCAAATAGAGACAATTTGGCTTCCACCTTTCCTATTTGAATACCCTTTATTTCTTTTTCTTGCCTGATTGCTCTGGCTAGAACTTCCAGTACTATGTTGAATAGGAGTGGTGAGAGAGGGCATCCTTGTCTAGTGCCCGATTTCAAAGGGAATGCTTCCAGTTTTTGCCCATTAAGTATGATATTGGCTGTTGGTTTGTCGTAAATAGCTTTTATTACTTTGAGATATGTTCCATCAATACCAAGTTTATTGAGGGTTTTTAGCATAAAGGGCTGTTGAATTTTGTCAAATGCCTTCTCTGCGTCAATTGAGATAATCATGTGGTTTTTGTTTTTGCTTCTGTTTATGTGGTGAATTACATTTATAGACTTGCATATGTTGAACCAGCCTTGCATCCCCAGGATGAATCCTACTTGATCATGATGGATACGTTTTTTAATGTGCTGTTGCAATCAGTTTGCAGTATCTTATTGAAGATTTTTGCATCTATGTTCATCATGGATATTGGCCTGAAGTTTCTTTTCTTGTTGAATCTCTGCCGGGTTTTGGTATCAGGATGATGTTGGTCTCATAAAATGATTTGGGAAGGGTTCCCTCTTTTTGAATTATTTGGAATAGTTTCAGAAGGAATGGTACCAGCTCCTCTTTGTGTGTCTGGTAGAATTCGACTGTGAACCCATCTGGACCTGGGCTTTTTTTGTGTGGTAGGCTCTTAATTGCTGCCTCAACTTCAGACCTTGTTATTGGTCTATTATTTTTATTTTTTTATTTTAAAAAAAGTAAAAAAACTAAAATAGATAATTCTGAGACAAAGAAAAATGAGAATGTCAATAAATATATGGAATGTATTTAATAGCTAAAATGCACATTTCTATAATAAAATTTTAAAAATGTTTAAAAAGTATCTTATTTACTTCTGTATTTTTAAGTTGGCACTGTTAAGAAATTTGATTTGCATTTGGTATTGAACATTTATTCATTGACAGAGTAAATGACAACTGTAAATTCAGAGTAGCTGACCATCAAACATTAGAATTATAAATAAAGGAACATAATTTTTACTTGTTTATATTTGATCAGAATTGTTTCAAAATTAGGCTTCTGCATTTAAGGTTTTAAAAACCGAAAATTTCATACTGGATTCATCTCCTGTATCTTAAAAGATGACCGACGAATAAGAGCACACATGAATGCTAAAGCCGCTTGCACAATCACGTTTGTTTTCTTAACTTTAAGCATGGACCATTAAATCTATGACATGTGGTTAGGTTGAAACCAAAATGAAACACTGCTTGTGAAACATCCCAGAAGAAACTTTTGCAGTTTTCTTCCAATATTTGTACCCTCTATTTTGTATGGCAATAAAACCTTTGTTTTGTTTTTTTTTAACTGTATAACCAGTGTTTAATCTCTACACATGAAGCAACTCAATATAACAGAAGGTGGACAAGTAGATCTCATAGAATAGCCTCAATAGGCATTGTTTTGACTGGCATATTAATATTAAAAACTGAAGAATCAGAAAAGCTACAAAGCAGAAAAGAGTAAATGTTGCTTTTTCAGAAAATATAACAGTAACAATATTCAAAATGAGTTATTTAAAATGTATTTATATACATTTTAGAAAGTGAAGGCTTATTTTTTCAAATAATTCAGAATTTTATAAACTTTACATAGTGATTATTTGAAAAGTAAGACCTTAACATTTAAAATATGTTCATTAATTTTCCCTGTCAGTTTGTTTAACTCTACAGTATTTATTTTTAATGAGCTATGCAATGGTTCACTTCATATATGAATTCATTATTAGCCTCTGCTAATGGCTTTTTCATCAAAAGATTAGTTTTTAGAAAATCAAATTAGAACTTAATTAATACACATTAACAACAACAATCAAAAAACGCAAAGCAAGGATGATTAGATATAATTTTTGAGCCATTATTTAGAAAGCAATACTGATGGTACTTTACGTTAAAAGTTTTTCTTAGAATGTGTTAACTTTTGCAAAATTGACGGCAAATTGGTAACTAATGTGTTATTTGGGGTTTATAGTCATATACTTCTTGAAAGATACTATGCTTTAAAACATTGAGATATTGCATCCAGTTGGTTTCTAATAAATATTTGACCCTGTCAATAATATTTTCAGCCAGTCTTTATGGAACAGACAATAATCTTAATAAACAATAGTATATACACACCATTGTATTTATCAGGGTTCAAAAACTTTCCCTTTCCAATATCATGTTTCTGTAGTCCTATAATATACCCTTCACAATAGCTGTACGATGTCAAAGGTAATTCCTGGAATGCATCATGCCATTTGATGCTTTATGCATTGTCTATGGCCCAAATTGTCTCATTTTCTCTATGTAGACAAGTCATACTCGTCTTTCAAGATGCCCAAATATCTTTTTCCTAGAAGTACACTGTACCTTTTCATTCAAATTTCCTCTTAACCCAGGTCTGTGTTTCTTTACAGTCTCCATACTTAGTGGTTGCTATGCTATTTTATGGTTGTTGAATTACTTTCCTGTATCTCTCACCTCATTTTGACATGGATTCATTTGCTCACGACCAGGCTCTATTTGGCTTTACGCATGTAAGATGAAATATGCACCTGAAATGAAACAGTCAATTGATAAAATTGTATTGAACAAACAACAAATTAGGTTTATTAATTTAATTTGGAATTTTAAAATTTCTACATGGCAATGCATCAGTTCTTCCTTGCATTTGATTTTTAAAATTACAATGTAATACATGCTTTTCATTACAAGTAAAGATATATAAAGATGTATAAAGAAAAATTGATCACCAGCCTCCCTTTTTCACAAATTAAAAAGGGTTTGTCAGTGTTCTGTTTCATAAAACTAAAATTTGTCTATTGGCAGTATGAATAACTTTTCCTAGAAAAACAAAGGTATAAATTATCCATAGACAAGTGTTGTATGCTTTATATTTTATCTGTTTGGTATTATCTTCATCAAGCAGTACTCTCATGTTGAGATTATCTGTCATTCTAAATACGCTTTTAAGACATTTTTACATTAATTTTGTAGTTTAGATGCATATGGATTTTATATTTGTACACGCTGTGAAATAAAGGTATATTTTTGTTATTTTCCAGATAAATGTCCTTTAATAAATCACAATATGCATTGAAACACTGCTTATATTGTATAGTCATTTTATTTATATTTTCTTTAAGTGATTTCTATTTATTTTTAAATATTCTGCTGACTTTTGTGCACTTTTTATTGGTTGTTTGAGATTGAAAGAAGTTCTTACATATTTAGAAGAATTCTGATTATTCTAGAGCCATTGTAGCAAAGAATCAGCAAAACCCGTTTTGATCTATCAACAATTCCCCTCAGTGAGCACAGTCAGGGTCAGGCTCATATCGTCTCCTTTCAGTCCTTCTCACTTATAAAAAATCAGTCAATCAAGGATAAAATCACTCTAACAAGAACATTTTTGAATGACAGTGCTTCAGTAACGCTGACCTTCAAGTAACCTTACTTCAATAGATAATATCAATCCACTTGCATCTCTGATAGTCTTCCAAATATCCTATATAGCAATGCTGTTCAAGAGAACTTTCTGCAATAGTGGAAAGTAAGTGTATCTTCATGTTCAATGTGCTACCAGCCATGTATAGTTATTACTCATTTGAAATGTGACTGGCGTGGTCACAAAACTCAATTTTTAAATGTATTTAATTTTCATTTTTATTTAAATTCTCGTAAGTACATTGGTTAATGGCTATGGCTATCAGATTGGACATCACAGGCTGTAAGATCAACAGTCTGTTCTGCTTAAAGAGACTTTGTCTGACCAGCTTAGATCTTTCTTCTTATAAGAGATAAATTCAAATGTGTTGTTAGATTTTACATCATTTAATGAGAATTATGGAGGTCACACTAAAGATTCTTTTATAACACTCATCTGGCAGAATTGCAGGAAATCCTTGGACCAACAGGTGTTCTCAATAAATCCCTTGTGCCCAGACTTCTCTCGTCCTTTAGACTTTAGACAAGTCTAAACTGTTAGACTTGTTTGATTGACTCTGTTCTGTTTGAGAATGTGTAACCAAACAGGCCAGTTTTGTAAGGATCGTTATTCATAGGGTTTTGTATAAGGTAATAAGACCTAGAGATTTTATAAATTGAGTATTAGTGTTAAGGTCATTAGATGCTTTTACTTATTAAGCTGCTTATTTTCTTTAGTTTTGCTTTTGTCTACTTGCACAAAGTTCCATTTTGTTTGTTTCTGTATTGTCTAGAAAACTCTAATGCCATATTTTGACTTAGTATTGTTTGCGAGTGAAGATTATATTTAAAATCATAATTTTAAAATAAAATACCAAGCTTTAAACTCAATAAGTAGTTCAGTCCCTTTAAGAAATCCAATTATTTATCAAAATCCTAATTGTTCAAATGACTGGACTACGGCCTTTTCTAGGGAACATCAAATTCAAAAAGAAACGTGAAAAATATACACAAAATAAAGGCATATAGTTATATGTATTTTGAGTATATATAAAATCTGTGTGAATAAATGTCAGCTTTTAAAACAATTCACACATTCTAAATGCTCTAAAAGCACAGTTTAATTTTAAGAATAATAATTATGAATCATCTAATATTTTCATACTATCTTAAATATCCTGGTTTATATAATAAGTATTCCCAAGGAAAAGGTTCAGAAGCTACTCTAAAATATTATAAAAATAACTGTAGAAATATCATAAATATTTTTGGCTCATGCCAAATATACTGCTTGTACAAAATCTTTATAAAGGATTTCTAATAAAATAAGATTAATAAATGATAAGAAATTCAAAAAAATAAAGATTCCATTATAGATATATAAAATCTGGCCTGTTGAATTCTTTTAAAAACTACATTAGGAATTTTCAAGTCATAAAATCCATGAAGATAAGATTGGGCAAAATCAGAATGTCCACCTCATAGCACCAAATAAATCTCAACTAGACATGAAATAAATATATTATTAGATGCAACCTAACCCCAATATAAAATATTGATGGAGAAAATTTTTTCTAAGATGGCAGGAAAATAGTGTTAGATTATGTTCTTTCTACCTAAAACATTTTTACTTTCAATCAAATGATATGATGTATATTTAACTAGTACTGCTTTTCATAATTGTGACTTTGCCTTTTACTCTAGCACCTTTTTGTCTTATCATTTAAACTCCTCTGAAAATCAAAGGCATTCTAATAGAACTCGAACATCACTCCCGTTAAAGAATCTACATGGAGGCTTTCTGGAGAACCTACAAAGTAAAGGATGCATGAAGTTGATTGTTAACCTATGGCCCCAAAATTGGCAGAGGGCCACATAAAACAGAAATCTTGCCAAAACCATTAGAACAAGGTTATCATATCTATTTAACTCTACTTTATACATTGTTGTCTGTACATTTTCTTTACTAATTTAAAGTTAGATACTCTGAGTTAATAGAGCATCCTCCCCTTGGTATTACCATCACTTGCTTACATCTAAGCATTAATTACTCTAGGTAATCACCAACCTAACTCAATAATCTAGTAGTCCCAAAATGGTTAGTTATCAGTTGCTCAGAGTCAGGAAAGCTTTAGCACTGTCATGGTCCTGTGATTCAAGTAATAATTCAAATATTAAAATATAATAAATAAACATTGATCAATATGCAAGGTGAAAAATCTCCACAGATGAAACTTCATTTTCAATAAAAATGAATTATGGGAATAAAGATTGGAACAAACTTTGCTGTTCTCTCTGATTTGGTTGACTAGTGAATTCACAAAGGGTTCACAAACATTGACGAAGAATCACTGGTCTGGAGCAATAGAAACAAGTCGTCATCAGAACCAGATTTAAACCTGTTCAATGGACCAATTCATCTTAGTGAACTCAGTTTTGTAAGCAGCCAGTCATAGGCTGTCACTTCTGAAAGCTTGCCATTCAGGAACAGGCTCACCTCAGAAAACACACCTCTAAGTGTCACTTACTCAATGAAATTCTCAGCAGAGTAACCCTCTTCTACTTAGGGTACCAATCTGTTTGCACACGTGACACTCTGCAAATTCTTTAGTGTAATTTGGCCCTTCTTAAATTTATTATTTTCTTAATTCAGAATATTAG
Organism: Saguinus oedipus; assembly: GCA_031835075.1. Lineage (NCBI taxonomy): Eukaryota > Metazoa > Chordata > Mammalia > Primates > Cebidae > Saguinus > Saguinus oedipus. The sequence continues at coordinate 20,567,542 of CM063190.1, forward strand.
TTTCTAAAAATTTAAATTTTTACCTTAAATTATATCCTTTTTTCACAGAAACCCCTTATTTAGTGCTTTAGTGACACATCACTAAGTATACTAACATTATCTATTCCGAATGTTTTGCCTTTATTTTATTTTAATCTTTCTGCTCATTTATGTATTGTTCAGTTAGATTTATTTGTATTTTGTTTAAAATGCTTTTGTTAGTAATATATTATCTCAAAATATTTATTTTATACTGACAAATTGTTATTTTATGAATGTATTTATCTCACAGTATATATTGAATATTAAAATATTTTTATTTGTAAAGAACTCAGAACTTGGGGTATGGAACAAAAATGTTTATTTTGTTGTTGCTGTTGTTTTATGAATTTTTAAAATTGCTTTGTTTCCTTTATTTGTATTTTATTATATGTACATAAACATACATATTAGTATAAAAGCTTTTATTATACATCAGTACATAACTAATTTTAAGTGAGTTTATTTATGTCTGTATACTTATACACACATACACATGTGTATGTTCTCTATATATGTACACAAACACACACATGGGCATTTATATATGTTACACACATATATAATATGTATAATACTGGGTGATGGAATTACAAACACTTTCATAATTTTTGCTATTCTATTAGTTTCTAATTGATTGGAAATGAGCATGTATTGATTATTATTTGTAACCAAGAGAGTATTTATTTCCCTGGCATTTTGGTGTATACAATATGGAAAAATAAAACAATAAACCCAAATTTATTTCTAAATTATATAGTTTGGGATTATAGGTCTCAAGAGAAATAATAAACTCCAATAAAGCAAAAAGCACAGAAATCCAATAAACTTTTACCTTTATAAATAATGATATAATGACTTAACTTTAATATACTTGAACATATTTGCTTACTTGAAGGTAAAGAAAAATTTAAGTAGTACCCCTTGAGTGCAGGTTACCTGATTGAAAATATTTAAAAGGAAGTCTAAGTAATATAATATTCTCCTGCTCTCCACAATAAGAAAAAGTTATCATAACAAATGTAATGCTGACAGATTTTTCTCTCGAAGGATAAATAACATGTTCATGTATTCTTGCTGATAGCAAGTATCTCATACAATCAAGAGGAATTTCTCTAATTGATTTTTAGAATTTTTTACATAGAAGATAATAGAAATGATAATAGTAATACTTAAGAACTCAAGTTCTACACTTCCTGTATGGACTGCATTTAAATTCTAGTGATTTGAAACATTTTTACTCTATCCTCCAAAATGAGAAGCAAATTTGTTCTACCTTTCACTCTTACTGCTTAGAGAAGCATAACATATTACGTGTAAAGGAGACTAAGGTAAGTTCCCTGGCTAATTTAAGATGTAGTTGAAGCAGGTCACCTGGATGGTTCTTATGACTTGCATATGGCAATGCAGAAATTCTCTCCAGTAGATGAAAGGTAAATATAGAATTTGTGGAAAGTCTATATAGGAGAATCAGATATGAGGATCCTGGATGTGGGAGCACTTCTTTTATTTTAATTCAGAAATTAACTGTTTTTCATCTGATGAGTAGATCTTGGTTTCCTAAGCCCTTGAAAAAAGTAATAGCACCTGAATGTAAAGAACTAATTAGCTACATGAACCAAGGTGCTTATCATGAATTGTGTATTATTAATGCATCAAGTCAGCAATTTAGAGTAGCCATCAGTATTCAAAACATGTTGGCAGCCTACACTCCCAGTGTGTGAATTCCTGACATGTGACCACCCCTCCTTTAATGCACACATTCACACACACCTGTAGGTACAAAAACATGCAAACATACTACATGTTGCAAATATTTCTCCTAGGAACAGATTACAAATCCTCCCAGCAGTGGAATTTTATGTATCACCTGTACCACCTTGTCACTGGAAGGAGATATATCCTTAACTATTACTCCAACAAATTCCTGTTCAGTGCTAAAAATGTGAACCAGGAGGAAAAAACAAAACAAAGACTTGGAAACTGCAATGAGGTTTTGGGGAATAGTTGATAGTAGAAACCTTAGAAATAGTACAGGGAAGCAGACTCGACGTGACCATTTTAATGCACTGCAGAGTTTCCGTGTGGGTCATTCATTCACTTGCTATCCAAAGACACCAAGGACTGAAGAGACCTCAGATATATCAACTTAACTTTACTAAGCTGATAAAGCTGTATTCAGTGGCCTGTTGACAGATCTGAAATCTTCATACCCCCTAAAATTCAGCAAGTCTCTTGGTTGCCCATTCATTTTATGGGATCATTTCCACGTTGTAGGGGACAATGGTTGTTGTTAATTAACATGAATAACATATTCTTGATTTGCTTTCAACTTCTGCCATGCTTCTGTCAGTAATACTAAGTAATTAATTAACATACTTTTAACATTATGGTATCCCACGCATTTTGCTTCTGATTATTGCACACAATTTAGATGAACAGAAATAAAACAATGTTAAGATTTGTATACAATTCACTGATCTTGCTATAGCCCTTTCTATCCAGAGGCAGCTGCTTTTAGTGAATTAACAAATGGTTTAGTGAAATTCTAGTACCCTAATATTTAGAGAAAGACCTTATAAATTTGAGGTGTAGTATCACTCACAATTAAAAATGGCTTTTTCTCCTATAATCAGAATATATCTGTCATGTATCAAGAAGTTTCAATTTTCATTAACATAGGAAATGAAATTGAAAAATGATACCTTGCACCATTTTATAGGACTATACTTGCAAATATTTTCTCCCTAAAACCATGATCCTGGTCTACATCTATAATCTGTATTGAGGACAATAATAAGAGTTAGAATATATTGAGTAGTTGGTGTGTACAAAATGTTCTGCTGATGTCCATATAGAAAAATTCATTTAACTCTCATGAGAATCAAATGATGTATATGCTTGTATCTTTCCATTACATAGGTAAAGAAACTGAACACAGTAGACTTACATGTATTATTCAGGCACATATATGTTAAATTTTAAAGGCAATCTGAATATAAATACCATGCTTAGAGTCGCTATATCAAACTACGTCTCAAATAATGGCATTTCCTAGGGTGTGAGCAGTTCACTGTTTTTGGTTTTATAGATTTTTGTTATTTGCTGATGTTTAAGTGTGAAAAAGAGGTGCTCATTTATACTGAACAATGAACAGATATTAGTCATTAATCATATATATATTTTTCTGTATGTTTTGAATATACTTTTTATTTGGGAAATGTCCTCACGTTGTTACTTGCTTCCTTAGGCAGAATGGAAATTTGCATTTTTTCCTTCCTGTGAAATAGAATACAGGTATGTAACCCAAGTTCCAGAAATCAGATATATGATTAGAAATATGTTTTAATTTGTTTTATAAGGAAATGCTATTTTGAATCATGTTCTTATATAATTGTATTTATAACATATAGTTTATTTAAGTGAAAAATAATTTTTGACCATGTAGTTGCAAGTTTTATTTTTTATTATTGCCAACCCATAAATAATTTTATAGGAAGCAAGAAATATGGATTCAGTTCTAAAATTTTAGAAATTAGCAAATCGTTTTATTATTATTATTATTATTATTATTTGGAGATGGAGTTCTGCCCTTGTTGCCAAGGCTGGAGTGCAATGGTGCAATCTTGGCTCAACACAACCTCTGCCTGCTGGGTTCAAGCAATCCTCCTGCCTCAGCCTCCCGAGTAGCTGGGATTATAGGAGTACACCACCATGCCCGGCTAATTTTGTATTTTTAGTAGAGACAGGTTTCTCCATGTTGAGCAGGCTGGTGTCGAACTCCTGACCTCATGAGATCTGCCCACCTCGGCCTCACAAAGTGCTGGGATTACAGCTCGTCCAGCCTATTCTTTTATGTAGCTGATTGCCCTCTTATTTGCTACTGTCAATTGCTCTGCTTTAAACTTTTTTGAAGAATATCCACAGTGACATAGACAAGCAACAAACAGTCATATAGTTTGAATAAACTTAAAAATCTAACAGGAATATATATTTTGCATATATTCTGATTTTAAAAATTATTACATCATGATTTTCATTGGTTAAACTGAAAAAAGGGCTGTGTGAAACTAAAGAAACTAAAAGAAGAGACCTCTTTTAATATAAAAAAGAATGTTTAAAAATACATTTATTAAAATGTTTTGTCTAATAAATAAGCATTTATCTTATCATATATGTTAATTTCTTGCTAATTCCACTAATTCAGTTTTTCAAAAAATAACACATTTCAGATCTCTTGTTGCCTGCGCTGCCTGATATATTACACTTCATTTTCATGGAACCCGTGAAGACTGCATGGATATGGTAGAAACTGGACCAAGTTTAGCTTGTCTGTGTGGGACCAAGTCTGTGCTAGAAACGGAGAGAGAAACGGTATCCATAAAAAGAATGATGAATGTTAAAAGTATAGAAAAAACAATCAGAAACTAAAACACAGCTTAAGGACATCTCTGTATCTTAGGCAATGATGTTATTACGATGATAGGTTTTTCTATAGAGGTTGAAAAAGGAATTTATGATTTTTCATTCTTTCCTGTAGCATCTATCTGTAATGTCTTTATCTCCATATCAGTACTTATATCTCTATCTATCCATCTGTAAGATTGCTATTTAGTGAGTGACCCACCAAAGGGTTCTTTGGTACAGTTGCTAAGCAACATTTTATCTGCTTTATTTTACAAAGGGAAAATTAATAGGACCTTTGTCTATTTCAGGGTCTTAATTAAAAGCCTATGAGATTTAAACAATGTTAACATGCATGTATAAAAATTCACATAGCTATTTTATATATACTATAAACCTTTGTCTAACTTTTCTACCAGAGCTCACAAGGAGTTCTTCCAGTATTTCCATAAATGATCCCTAATAGATGATTTTATTAGAGGGGAGCAAACAGAGTTAACCATTAGATTTTTCCCTAATGCATTTATACTACCAATTAGATTTTAGTGACAATGTATTTATAAAGTATACTGAAACCTGAAATAAATAAGTGAAATAAATACATTTTAGCTCACTTAAAAAAACAGATATGCATTATTAAATATTTTGGTATTTCATATTTAATTTTTGTAATCTGATAACTATTTAATAATATCACACTTTTGTTGTGATTAGCATTTCTATAATTCTTACTAAATTTAAGGATTATGTCATATGTATGTGGTAATTCATAATTGCATTTATGTTGCACGCTTCATCATGTTTATGACTTTTGTTCATTTTTCTATTTCTTAAGGACTCAATTTTTAATATATATTCTGCATACTAAAAATCTTTTTGGTTTATAAATACTAAATACCATTTTGCTTATGAAAACTGTACACATGAGTTATAAAAGTATACTGCCTTTAATTTTTTACTCACTTTGTGGTAATTTTTTTATAAACAAAAGTTCTTAGAATAATGTAGCTCAGTTTACTCTTTTCATTGTGATTTGTGTTTGCCTTATTTAAAAAATCTTTTCTCACACTGGTGTTATAAAGAAATCCTTGTATGTTATTTTCCAAATATTTTATACCTTTTGGTATTTATCTCATCAATCCCTGCAACTGTTTAGTCTGGAAAGTAGAAATCCAGTTTCATTATAAACCACGATGGATACCCATGTTCCCAGTAACTTTTATGGCTCAATACATTTTTATCAGACTGATTAACAGTGCTCACCCATGATATATTAAATGACTTTATATGAGAACTTACTGCCACAGCTATTGCTTTTCTGTTCTGTTTCTCAGGCTGCTTTTCTATGCCAGCAGTAATGCCACATAAAGCTTGGTTTGGCAAGGGATACTGCTTTTGACCCTCATAGTAGATAGATAGAGTTTCTAGTATCCAGTTTCACAGTTGTGTGTGAGCATATTTTAGCTCGGACAGGTTTGTTCCCTAGCCCTACAAAGCCCTACATATTCTTCAAGATCCTGGATCCCAGCCACATGAGTAAATTCTAATTTAACTCTTATGTTCTATAGGCCACTGAGTTTAAGAGTTCCTCAGAGTTTTGGGTTCATAACAGAGTCTTTTTTTCCTTTTGTTTTTCTTTTTTGTTTCCATTACAGGTTTCTACAATGTAGACACTCATTTTTCATTCTTATTTCATGTGTGGGCTATATTTTGGTGTATCTGAAGTGAACAGAAGAACAGGGTTTCAGCATATACTTAATCCCATGTATTAAAATTAAACTCATTGTAAGCCTTTCATTTGAGTATATAAAGATATGTTAAAATTTGGTTATATTTATAAAATGCATACAAATTTAATTTAAGCATGTTTTTGGTGGGACACTGTAATCATATCAAGTTGATAATTCTTATATTACCGCTGCAATAATAAATTAATATTTTCTTTCAATGCATTTTCCCCAAATATGATTTGAACTCTGGAAATATTTTTCATTCTTAACAGACACATTTTTATTAAAAATAGTATTATCCACCTTTCTAATTCACTTTATTAGTCTTTTTTCAATTACTTCAATCAATTTTTATTAAACATGATCTCTTAATGCTTTTAGCTTATGTCAAAATATTAAAATTTCTCCAAAAAGACAAATTTCAATGTAATTAAATACTGTAAGGACAGTAATGATATGTTCATAATTTATTTTGTGCAAGGTGATATCATAGGAATATAAAAATACCACAGCATCTTACATGAACTATTTTAAAGATAATAAAATCTTTTTATTTATCAAGCCATTCTTGCATTGCTATAAATAAATACCTGGGACTGAGTGATTTTTAAAGAAAAGAGGTATAACTAGCTCACCCTTCTGTAGGCTGTACAGGAAGTATGGTGCCGGCATCTGCTTGGCTTCTAGGGAGACATCAGGAAGCTTACAATCATGGCAGAAGGTGAAGGTGGAGCAGATACTTCAGATGGTGAAAGCAGGAGTAAGAGAGAGAGAAAGAGTTAAGGACGAGGTGCCCCCACTTTTTATGATCAAATTGAGAACTCACTTGCTATTGCAAAGACAGCACCAAGCCATGAGGGATCCACCTCCATGATCTAAACACCTCCCACCAGGTGCCACCTCCAGTGTTGGGGATTACAGTTTAACTTGAGATTTGGGTGGAGCAAATATCCAAACTATATCTTTTTCTACATGCACTATTGAATGTGTTTTTTTAAAGTCTTTTTATTTTACAATCAGAATTCTCAAAATAATTGGAAAGAACTTTAATATATTTTTTCAGCCTTCTGCCAGTTTTCAGAAGAGATATTTCCTTGCTTTAGATTGTTATTTTCTCAGAAGGAACAAAATTGTTTCAATTATTTAAATCCAATTATGTATATTTTACATCTAAATTCATCCTCAAAGGAAAATCAGTAAATTAGGGGTATTATTATAAGTTGATAGAGATTTCTCAGTTAGCAATGGAAGCTCATTCCATCACCCAGGCTAAGAAATATCAAGCACCACTTTCAGGTAATAGATCTGGCCTCTTTCAGATCAACTTGGCACCAGCTTGACCTTACATTTATACCCATGTGATTTAAAATGAAAATCTCATTTCTTCTGGAAAGAGATGTGAATTCAGTGTGTACATAATGTTAAAATTGAATGTCATAAGAAGCAAAAAATATTGTTTTTCAGAAATAGTATGATAATGTATAATATATATCTTTGTTAATTTCTCATTGAAATAATGGGACACTTTTACTGATCGCTCATTTATATGTATTACTGAACTTTAAAATGGTTAACTTATTAAAATTTAATAATTGAGCTCATTGTCTCTATGGCCACAGAAGATTACAAATTTTGTTTCCAAGAATAACTCATAATGCCATTCTTTTTTTTTGTAACTTACATTTGCAGCTTTTTAATATTCAGTTGAATAAAATTTGAACATTTCTTTATGTTCACCCATGTAGTAACACATCATTAATCTGAATGTGAGTTATGCAGGAGTTTTCATTATGCAGGACAGAGCCAAAAACCTTCAAATAATTTTTTTTTAAAAAAAAAACCCTTTAGTTTTCTATTTAGTAGTCATGAAGCAGTTAGTTATTCCTTGCTATGATAGCTACTGCTAAATAAGTGAGCACTTTTTTTTTGTTATTGGGCAAGTTTTATCCCAGGAAGTAACAGAGATATTTTAGAGACAACCACCACAAAGGAAAGAAAAATGTCCAGGCAGTTATCCATGTGAAAGAATTTGTTTTGTGCACTAAACCAATAATTCAAGAAGAACGGAAGAGAAAAAACGTTGCTTATGGAAGTTAGATCACCTGAAGTCCTTATGTTAAATGGATTCCTTTGCAATAGGAATATTATTACTCATATTATTATGTTCCTTAAAAGTCATAAACCTCTGAATGCTTATGATGCCATAACTATGCTAAACGCATCATCCCACAAAATTCTGTCAGATTAACATCGCAATAGTATGTAAGATAGCATTATTGCCTTTCATTTTATAGGTGAGCAGAATGAGTCTGTGAAAGAGTCTGTCATTTGTCCAAGTCATATGGTTAATAAGTGTTACATATGGACACCACCAGGAGCCTAACTCTGAAGCCTGGCCTCTTTACAATGGAGAAATCAGAATTATAAAGCAACAGACATAGAATGGATGAATTGTGTAGACAAAGTATTAACTGTTATATATGTTAGTTGTGGAAAGGTAGTTACGAAAGAAGCCAATGCCAGTCTGATGTAGACCTATATACAACACAGAAATGAATATAATAGCTTGCGGTGAACCCTTAAAAGCCCTCAATCATACGGACCTGATAAAGAAATTCTGATATTGCTCTTTCTAGCAAACCACAAGAACTTTTTTGTTCTTCCGAATGCTAATGCCATAGTCTAACACCAGACATTTTCACATGTGCTCCTTCTGCCTGGAAGGCTCTTTCCCTTTCTTTGCCTGGTAATCCTAACTACTCTTTTATACCCTGGCTCAATACTAACCTTATTAAAGAACCCTCCAGAAAACCAACATTATGTCACATCCCCAACTGGCAGCTGCACCTTTCTCATTTTACCCTCTCTCATGCTGCATTTCTTCATATCACGTAACACCATGTATTTTATTTGGGGTATTTTCAGACATCACAACTCACATGTCCAACAGATACATTTATCTGTGTTTGGTCACTACTGAATCTGGAGCATCTTAAATGTGCCTATTAACTCATGAATGCTCAATGTCTCTTGAAGGTTTCACTAAGTGGAATTAGTTGTGTGAAATTTCACACATAAATCTATCTCTTCTCTTAGATTATAAGTTTGTGAAGGAAAAGATCACATGGATTTTTGTTCACTTACCATAGTGTCAGGTGCATACTTGGCCCTCATTAAGTACTTAATGAAAGAATGAGTATTTTTTTTTCAGACTCAAGAGTGCAGGACAAGTTCTCAAAAAATCTTGGTGGCCCAGTTCTCCCCTTCTTTCTCACTGTAGCTTTCAGAATGTGCTGAGAATGCAACATCCTAAAATAAAGAGGAACTGTCCCAAAGAGCCCAGGCTTTATTCCCATCCCTGCTACAACAGAGTGACCTGCAGTGAGTTAGCCCAGAGGTCAAGTAGCCCCTGGTTATAAAATCCAGGGAAGAACACCCTTTCAAGGTCCTTCAGCTACAGTGCAGTGTGAGAACTTGCAGACACAACTCCATCTGCCTTGGGCAGTTTTGCTGAGCTTTGAGGGAAAGGCTCACCAGGAACCACATGCTTCTAAGTGCCCATTATTGCCTTGAGTAAAAGTTGCTTGGCTTAAAGTTTGATATGAATATTTGGTCTCTTATGCACGTGGATTTAGATTGGTGCATGGTATGGGTGAGTATTTAGAGTCCTCTTCTGGAACTGATACCTGTACACACATGCTTCACAAGACCCCTCCTGTTTTGACTGAGAATACCACATGTTAGAGTGTATTCCTTTTAAATCTGTGCCATAAGGCTCTGATTCATTTTAACACTGATTACTCACAGTAACATCACAACATCAATAACAAGAGCTTACTCTGATCCAGGCAAATTTTAAATATTTGTATTTTATTAAAAATTTATAAGATGATTAACAGTATTGTCACTCTTCACCTCATTTTACAGATTATGAATCTATGACAAGAGTTGAAGTAGCTTGCTCAGAATCCAAGTCTTCCAGGTTTATTCCACGATTCAAATCCACGTGCCTTCAGCAAGCCTGTGTTCTTAACTGCCACATATAAAATAATTAATGTTGTTTCAAATATTCAAATGTTAATGTACTGTGTCTTCATTTACTCAGATTGAGAATCTTCTGATGATCTTTTTTGTTTATTTGCTCTGATATGGTCTTTTAAATGTTAACATCGTATATTAACTAAATGTTTCTCCATATTAAAATCAAATTTCTATTTAAAAAATCTTAATTCATATCAGTTACTGTTTAAAATTTTTTTGAAAACATGAAATTATTTTAATGATTATGTAAATTGTTGGACATTCAAAAAAACAATCTTAGCAGTGAGTTGAGGTCAGTAAGCTTTAACTTGATGAGTGTTATTCTCACAAAACAATAAGGATAATAAAGAAGAATATATATACATTTATCACAAATGTGTTAACAGAATAAAAATCAGAGTGGAGACTCCAATGGAAATAAAATAAATTATGAAAGGAAGGATGCTCTCACTCTCTTTAGGGAGTAGAACCAAATACAATTTTCTTAGTTGTTTTTTGGAAATTGTTGTCTTTGTAAATTCAAGACAAAATGAAAATAAAAGACAAAATATTAACTGAACTCTTTATGGAGAGAGAGAGAGAAGTGGAACTTTAAAATCAATTACAGTCTTTTAACAAAACCATGTGAAGATTTGGGAAATTGAACAAACAGATTTCAATTTATCAGTCAAAGCTATACGGCATACCCTCTATTTCAATCAATTTAGAGACCGAAATTTATGTTAATGCATTTGTGTTCTCTTTAATACTCACAAAAATGAGCTAAATAATTCGATGTAGATTATATATGTTAGCACCACAGAGATGGAGGTTCTGAGATGGAGCTAGAATAGGGTTTGTGTGTAGGCACAATGACTTCTTAAAAGGGGTAATCTTCCATCATGTATAAAATAGTACCTTGGACTACAGACAAAGAGCATATATGTGTGTGTATAAGAGCTACGTCAAAGGAGTTATTTTAATTCATAGAAAGGCACCCACCTCCCTTAACTAAATGGGCATTGTTTTCACAAAAGAATTCTAAGTATTAATCACATTTTATTAGTGACTTGTAAGTTCTTGCATAAATATTTGGGCAAAATAAAAATAGTTTTCATGTAGTACATTTATTTTTCTTTACAACTAAGCCTATTTGCAAAGACTTAAGTTATAAAACTACATTTTACATTGGAATTTTGACCTATAATGGCAAACACAGAGGGTAAACTGTATAAAACTAACAGTTTTATTAATAGCACATTGTTTGAATTAAATGAGCAATTTGGATTTTTATAATAATAATAAAAACATGCCATTTTTCAGCATCTATGTTATGGTTTGAATATTTATGTCTGTCCAAAACTCATGTTAAAACCTAATTTCAAAGGTGATGGCCATGGCAGTGGTACACAGTCTGTAGCAGCCACTGCCATCATGCCGGCTACTGAAGGGAGGGTGCAGGGTGGAGGCAGACAGGCCTCCAAAGCCCACCGCCCTGCAGGCTGCTGTGATGGCGCCAGGCTGGGTTGGCCACGGCAAGCAGCAGCAAGCTTGAGCAGACAGGGTCCCTGAGGTAGAGCTGTGCCCAGGGCAGGGCTGCACTTGCACAGGAAGCATGGGGGCTGTGCCAGGGTGGGAAGTGGTAGTGTCACCTGCTTTGGGCACTCAGCCAACGATGCAGCCACTACACCCACGTGGGTGCCAGGGTCCTGTGCTTCTGAAGGAGGCTCCCTGTGGGGCCATTTGGAGCCATGTCCCTAGTGTCCACCTTACATTGGAGTGGCCCCTGAGCCTAACACTCCTGATGGCTGGCTCCAGGCTCATGATCCACTCTGCTCTGGGCTGCCCTTGAGCACCAGGGCAATGGGGAATGTTTGTGGCAATATTCCCCCTGCCCCAGACACTGCAGTGGGCCTAACAAAGACCTGGAGCTCACCCCTCCCAGGCTGCAAGGGTGTTGGGAAAAGCAGCAAAGGAGAAAGGACTGACAGAGTCCCTACATAAGTTGGTTATGAGTCACAAAGAAACAAGGAACAACAAACTGCAAAGGCTGCAGGAGGCCTCTGGGGAGGAAGGCCTCTCCATGCCTCACGTCCAGGGGCAGGGTGACCTCGGCTCTGTTACCATAAACATTGTGCTCAAGAACGTAAAACCCCTTTGTAGCACTATGATGAAGCCAGACTTGTAGGCTCCTTGTAAGGCCCTCATTCCATCAGCTGCACATAGATAACAGGCTAAAAGACAACCACATGTTCTTGTTTTGTGAAACTCCTGAAATCTCCACTGTTATCAATCCTTAGGATGACACATCAGTTCCAGCTCACTGATTCACTTCCGGCTCACTGATTCATCCACCATCACTCCACCCCTACCCTATAGATCAAAGTCATTGTAACCAATAAATAGTGTATATGATCAGAGCTCAGGGCCTTTACTTTCACCTCCAGAGTAATAAAGTGATGGCCCCCTGGTCCCACTTTTTCTCTTAATCTTTCTCTCATTCCTTAGTTGCCACCGAACTCGGGGTATCCATGGGTGATGTGGGGCTCGTGGATTCCCTACACAAGGGGGCACAACTGGGGCTGCATGCTGTGGCTAGGGCTTTATGCTCCATAAAGTTGTCAGGAGCCAGGAACAGGCACCAGCCCTGCCATTCCCATTCCAGTTCAGTTGCAGCCACCCGACTCGGGGTTGTGGACCTGGACCTCCGTGTCCCCTGGGGGCCTGGGAAGGCCCACTGACGACACCCTTGCAAGCTTGGACTTACTACATAGCCATAAAGAAGAACACAGTCATGTCCTTTGTAACAACATGGATGCAGCTGGAGGCGATTTTCCTAAGTTAACTAAAGCAGGAATAGAAAACAAAATACTGCATGTTCTCACTTTTAAGTGGGAGCTAAACATTAAATATACATGAATACAAAGCTAGGATCAAAATAAATTATAGACAGTTTGTAGTGAAGGTGGGAGGGGAACACGGGTTGGAGTGCTACATTCTATACCCACTACCCAGGTGATGGGATTATTTGTACACCAATCATCAGCAACGCAATTTATCCATGTAAAAAAATCTGCACATGTACTCTTTGAACCTAAAATAAAAGTAAAGAAAAAAGTTTGTCAAAAAATTTAATAAAAGTAGAAAGTTCAAATTGATATTTTCTCTGAAGTTAATACTTCTCAATCCTGCTGTCTTTTTGCCTTTGTTGAAGTACTTTTGTTGATCCACTTGTTTTAAAACTTATAGAAGTGTTGTCAGCTTCTATTTGAATATTGCATTCTGACCAAATCAACATATCCTTCTTTGTTAGCAGAAGTGTTTCACCTATTTAAATAAAGTCTCATTGCGTATACTAAAGGGAAAAAAATAAGTTAAAAGTAATGTGCAAATTTATTTGTGCTTCATGTATCTGATATTTTTATCTATTATATATATTAACAGTCTTAAAGTACATATGTCAAAATGTACTTGTTTATCTTTATATTGCAGAATTTTGAATGATTTTCATTTTTTTCTATTTAGTAACTGTGTTTTCCAAAATTAGCATGTATTACTTGTATCCCTAAATATAATAAAAGTAATTAATGTGTCAGTCAGCTATTTAGAAAATGTCTTTTAATAAAATCTTTTTAGAACAACAAAAAGGAAGACATTCCTTAGGCTCAAAAGGCTCCCAGCAAAAAGTTTGGGACTTACATAAAATTTCAATTTATTGAGATGCAGAATATGTACTTCTTTTCTTTCTTGAACATGCCAAGATAGCCTCTACTCTGCAGTATTAGATAAAGATAACACTGAGCTTTTGAGGTGATTTTTCCAAAATATTATGCAGAAATTAGTGTATTATTATGTAACTTATAATAAAAATATTAATTCATTTTCAGTGTAATCTATACTTTTAGTATATTTGCTCTATAGAAAACGGCGATAGTAAACACTTGAAAAAATGCACATAATTAGTAATTTACTTCATCACATTTTTTTCTTTATGTGACAAACAACAATATGGTGTCCAGAAATAAAAAGAAACAATTTTTATTTTTAGTAATTATCTTTTTTTGAATTAATTATTAATGTGATATATATAGTTCACATTTGAAAATTATTGGAACATCATGTATATCATTTATATAAATTCAAAAATTTTGCCAAGAAAGATATTTTGCACTGGGTGCGGTGGCTCATGCCTGTAATCCCAGCACTTTGGGAGGCCGAGGCGGGTGGATCACAAGGTCAAGAGATGGAGACCATCCTGGTCAACATGGTGAAACCCCGTCTCTACTAAAAATACAAAAATTAGCTGGGCATGGTGGCACATGCCTGTAATCCCAGCTACTCAGGAGGCTGAGGCAGCAGAATTGCCTGAACCCAGGAGGTGGAGGTTGCAGTGAGCCAAGATCAGGCCATTGCACTCCAGCCTGGGTAACAAGAGCGAAACTCTGTCTAAAAAAAACAAAAACGGTATTTTGCATTTCTGGGGTTACAGTCTTAACACACTTTGTAGTTTTTGTTGCCATTGTAAAGGTATCGTATTTCTGAACTGTGTCTTCAAGTTGGTTAGGGTTACCAACTTGAAGATGCAATTGTAAAGTAGTACTATTGAACTTTATGAGTGCTTTTTTAATCCAGAAAAGTTTCAAAAGTTCTCACAGTATATTTGTGGATTTCTTTTCTAAATGGATGGTTATATTTTCTTCAATTAATATAAATATTCTAATTTTTCATTTAAGTCCTTATAGATTATGACCTTTGAAAAGTTTATGAACACATGCCATAATAAAGGGCATCTTTTCTTCATCCAATTATTAAAGTAAATGAGTATCAAATTTCAGATATTGACTTACACTTAGTATAAGTCAAGAAAGTTCTAATCTATTTATTTTTTTTAAGAATATGACTTTAACATTATTAACAAATTATCTTTTATTGTGGATAACTATACATATAGAATATTATGATGAATCTTTCTTGCATTCCCAAGAGAAACATCAATTGGTTGTTGAAAAAAGAGAAAATTAAATAAAATTAAAGAATGAGAATAGTAGAAGTGGAGTGAAATAATGAAACACAGGACATTTCTGTCAACAGCAAAAAGCCAAAAAAGCTAAAGAGAAAGTAAAAACAAAAAACAAAGCACAAAACAAATTGAATAAATAACTGCAGATATAAAAACAATTTAAAATCTTAAAAGTAAATTGTTTTATTCTAATTAATTTTAAAATCAAAATGAGATTGAAAGATTTCTAGAAAAAATATTCAAAGGCCAAAATTAAATCAAGAAGAAACAATGAATATGAGTGAACCAAAAATGTTAGTAATGGGAAATAGAGTGAAAGGCTTCTTCTCTTCCACTGAATAAACTAGTTCCAAGCAAATTATACAGATGAGTTTCACCATACATAATATAGGAAAAGCAAAAAAAGAAGATGTCTATATTTGAAGGAAAGAAAAATAAAAAATTATTATTAGGTCATACTTTTTTGAAATGTTATAACCTATCACAACACACACTGCACAACAGAACATAGTGTATCTCTATATTGGGTTGGTTTATATGCTAAGTAGACATAAATACATATCTAGAGTTTACTCTTTTTCCCCCCACCTCTTCTTTTAAGACTGTAGTTCTCAAACTATGGTCCCTGGAGCCCTCTGAGAACACTTGAGAACTTTCAGGTGGTCTGCAAGAACAGCCTGTTTCTAACTACACATGTCTGTGAGAACACGTTTTTAAAAATATATTTCAGCCGAAAGAAAAATGCATCAAATGAAAAGAAGAAGTAAATGTAAGAATCCAATTGTTTTCATTAAGTCTCATGTTAAAGGAATTTGCAAAATAATGGTACTTCTAACTAATTTTGTTTTTTAATTCTGGAAAAGCATTGTGCAAGTTTAATAAATATTTATGAAGTTAGATAATAATAGAGTTCTTTGTGTTTTTTTGTTTCTGAACAGGAATCTCACGCTGTTACCCAGGCTGGAGTACAGTGATATGATCATAGCTCACTGTAACCTTGAAATTCTGGGCTCAAGCACTTCTCCCACCTAAGCCTTCCAAGCAGCTAAGACTACAGGTGCATACCATCACACCCAGCTAATTTTTATGTATATCTTTATTTTAAAATGTACTAACGGACTTCTTAAAAAATTCTTAAATTCCCAACATATAAATTATTGACAGATACAATTACCATAAAAAAATTGTGTTCAGAATCATCAATAATTTTTAAAATATTAAAGAGTCATGATACCCGAACTTTTGAGAACAGCTTCTTTAAGAGAAAATAAGCACCAAAACAGAATTACAATTTATTATATTTTGTGTTTTGGAAATAAAAATTCAACATGTAATGATAAAAGTATGACATTATTAAATCATAAGCATATGAGACCTTGGGATATATTCTATTTCTTCATACAATCATAAAAGGTTATTAAATCACAATATGCATTATAAGAAAAAATATAGCAGCAGAAGATATAGCTATATAGATAAACAACTGAGTTACTAAATTAATCACCATTTATTGAGCAACATGATTTGAACTCACAATTAATTTTCACTTTTCATTTAGTATTATCACATATTTAAAATATACACATCAGAGTAATTTCTTTTACTACTAACTTAACACTAAACAAGGTCTGCAGCACTGGAATTCAAGAACTCATGAATTTAAGATGAGTTCTGCTAGGAAAACTCTTACATTAAACAAGAATTTTAATTGGCTTGCTCAGAATCATAATACACATAAATGTTTAAAAGTACAACATTTAGGTCACTTTTACTTACACAAGTCTGTGATTCTGTGAGATTTTGAGAGTTACTGAACACTTTAATTGTAGCAGATCAAATTTCAGTTTCTCTGAGTAAATATAATATTAATAGCTAGCCTTTAGGATGTGTTTCCTATTGGTCAGTGTGTTAGGTAGCATTCTACAAATCTTTCTCCCAAGGTTTCTGTCCCTGCTTAATCAGTCAAACATTAACTAAAGTACTTCCCGGAAGGAATTTTGCATATTACTTAGGTTACCTTAAAATAGGTAAAAATTTTACCTTAAAATTTTCCTGGTGGACTAAATGTAATCATATGAGCTTTGAAAAGCAGCAGCAGAAGGCAGAAGAATTAATCAGAGAGGAGCAGGGGAAGCGGAAAACAGAAGCAGCAAAAGGGAGGTCAAAGAGATTAGATGCATTCACTGGGCTATGACTTGGCTTTTAAGATGGAGAAAGAAGGCTGTGAGCCTAAGCATGCAGGCTCCCTATAGAAGCTGAGAATGGGCCGGACGCGGTGGCTCAAACCCGTAATCCCAGCACTTTGGGAGGCCAAGGCGGGTGGATCACGAGAAGAGATTGAGACCATCTTGGTCAACATGGTGAAACCCCGTCTCTACTAAAAATACAAAAAATTAGCTGAGCATGGTGGCACGTGCTGAGGCAGGAGAATTGCCTGAACCCAGGAGGCGGAGGTTGCGGTGAGTCAAGATCGCGCCATTGCACTCCAGCCTGGGTAAGGAGCGAAACTCCGTCTCAAAAAAAAAAAAAAAAAAAAAGAAGCTGAGAATGTAATCAGCCTTAGCAGACAGGCAGCAAGGTAACAGAAACCATTACATCTATGCGGAACTGAGTTTTGGCAGCAATCTGAATGAGCTTGGAAGTGCATTATTCCCAGAGACTCCAGAAAGGGACATAGACCTGCACACAACTTGATTTTGACCTGGCAAAACCCAGGGTCAAGAGCTACCTGAGCCCACTGTACCTAGACTGCCTTACAAAACTCTGAGTAAATAAATTCATGTTAATTGAAGTCGCTAAATTGTGGTAATTTCTTCAGGCAACAATAGAAAACTAAGAGTTAGGTACTGAGCTTTAGCCCTTACCACAGTTTTCTGAGCTAGGCACTATGATCTTCTCCTTTTTTTTCTTTTTTCCTTTTTTTGGTAGTGGAAGCAGAGATATCAAGTAGCTCTCAAATATCATGTCAGTAGCAAGTGGTAGATAAAAAATGTGTACCTCTCATCTTATTCCAAAAAACATTCTCTTTACCTGCAAACTACAAGGCCTCTGAATAATTTGTTAGACGACAACTCTACAAATTACAATGTATTAAATATATCATCAAATATGTGGTTTGTCATTTTCCCATTGACAACCTTTATTACTACTCAACACTTTTTCTCCTCTTGGAAAATCAATGTTTCACTGACTTGGCAAGTAAGTCATTCTGTTCAAACCTATCTTTTCTTCCTTTTGTTCTCAATTTCTCGCTTCCCTTACCAAATCCTTGTTTCAACTTAAAACTCTATAGAAAGCCATCCCTGGTTGTGCCGTTTTCATTCATCTTCTATCATCCAAATGTGCACAGTCCATTTTAGCTAGGAAGAATCATCATTCTTTTCACCTTTAAGCTACCTTGTATCGTTTACAATTATTAGTGCATCATGTTTAAAGATCTAAACATTCTAAGAAATGTTTCAGTTCAACACTAGGTAGTGTGAATTATTTCACAGGGAAACTCTTAATAAACTCTGTTCTGACCCAATGGTCAGGAGTTAATTGTTACTCAAATTTCCCTTACTTGCTCATCTACCAAAAAAAAAAAAAAAAAAAAAAAAAAAAAAAAAAAAAAAAAAAATCATAATCACTTTGCTCCTCCTCTTGAGTAGGGAACATGATGTGTAATGGTTATTTGAATTAATTATTCTCCACATCTTTAGTCTTTGTACATACCCAGAGAAAATGTAATTGTTCTTGTTCTGAAAGTACAATAAGACTAGAATTTTCACTGAGATTTTATGCCAATTAATTAAAAATCTCATTCAACTTCAACTTTAACCTTTTCATTTCTCTTCAGACTTAGTTAACATTCTCCTTTTTTTTTTTCTTTTTTGATGCTTTGGTAATGTAGATAAAACTAGAGATACCCTAACAATACATATTAAACATCATTTGTTAAATTGAAAAACGGATGAAATAAAGGTAATTTGATAGAAATCAAAATAATTCTGCTTTCTCTCCCCCAAACTGACAAATGCCCTCAGGGAAAGAATCATGAAGCCCATTTTCTCTTACAAGTTTCTGTCCCTAGAGTCTTAGCACTACAGATATTTCTTGTTTCATGATTTGTTACCTTTCTTTAACAAATGTCCATTTTGCCATTTTGTCTGCATTTCTGATTGGTTTTGGTAGGAGTACTGCTTCACCACCTGATAGTCACCCCACCGTAGAGAAAAAGTTGACTGAAATAATTTAAGTTTTACTGATATTCCAATAGAATGATACCAGAAGTTGGTAAACCGAAAATAAGACGAACGGTTTTTCAAAGATTGATCTTCTTGCTGTGTTGATCCTGGAATATTCGAGGCAAGGAATATGGTGGTGGAAGTGGGAAAGAGGGAGAAATGAACACTCTCAGCTTTATGTTAGGGGTATACCAAGTTATCATTAGAAATTAAGTTTGCTATGCAAATATTTTGTGTAAGTTTTTTTGTGAAAATTAGCCAAAGTAACATAAAATGAAAAATAAATCAATTATATTATTACATTTTCATAATATGGAATACTATATAGTCAATAAAAGTTATGTTTTAGAAGACTATTTATGACACGGAACTATGATGAAAAATTTAAGAACAGCTTAAGCAGTAAAACATCAACATATGTAATATATATGCTAGGATACTCTTCTAAGTGTTGTATATCATCATGACTAAATTTGAAGGTTTTATATTTATTCCCATTTTACAGATGGAGAAAATTTATGTTACCTCTCTAAGGTTAATAGCCTGTACATGGTGAAACTAACATCTGAAACTAGAACTAGATTCTGAATCACACATGCACTAAGATACAATATCCACATACCTATATACATCTCTATATGCTATATTTTTAGATGAAGTATATTTGAGTGGTTAATTATGTCTATTTATTTATATTTTGTGTTTTTATAGCTCTGGGATATTATTAAAATACCCATATTTAAAGTGGAAAAGTTGATATGTTTTTACATATGCATAGACTTTTGACACTATCGGCACTATCAAGATAAGGTACATGTGCCTAGCTCCCTCTTTAAGACTTACCTTCTTGAATTTTCCTTCCCTCATCGTCAAAAGGCAACCACTTATCTGCTTCCTCTCAGTATGGATTTATTTGGTGTTTTCTAGACTTTTATGTAAATGCAGTCCTGTAATAAGTAGTAACTTTTGTCTAAAATCTTTCATTCTGCTTTGTTATTTTGAGATTATTAATTTTGTTGTGTGTATTAAGAGTATGTTCCTTCTCATTTCTGAGTGATATTCCATAGTAAGAATATATCACAAATTATTCATCCATTTATCTTTTGATGAACGTTTGGGTTGTGTTTAATTTTTGGATATTACAAATAAAGCTATTATAAGCATTTGTGTACAAGTCTTTTTATAGATGTATTGTTAACGGTTTGTGGAGCACTAGAAGTATAATGGTAGGCTCATGTGGTAAGTGTATTTTTTAAAGAATTAAAATACTACTTTTAAAGAAATAAACTTACCAATTTATGAATGTGGCACATCTGTAACTTTCATAAACTGCTGGTGGGAATATTGCATTGTACAGTAGCTATTTCAAAATACGGTGTCTGTAATCCCAGAACTTTGGGTGGCCAAGGCAGGAGGATTACTTGAGTCCAGGAGTTCAAGACTAGACTGGCCAACATGGTGAAACCCTGTCTCCCCTAAAAAAAAAAAAAAAAAAAAAAAAATTAGCCAGGCATGGTGGCATGCACCTGAGTTCCTAGCTATTCCGGAATCTTGAGTTGAAACGACGAAACACTCCTCCTGGCCTCAAGTGATCCTCCTGCCTCCAGCTCTTTCAAAGTGGCTACTGGACAATGTAATATTCCTACCAGCAATTTATGAAAGTTACAGATGTGCCACAATCTTGCCAACACTTGGCATGGCCAGCCTATTACATTTCAGCCAGTCTAGTGGGTATGTAGTGGTATACCGTGTGTGTAGGGAAGGGTAGTTATATTATATTTATATCATAGAGTCTATCAACAATTTGCTGTGTTTGTTTAGCTGTTTAGTTGTTTCACTTAAGTCTGTATGTTGTTTATTTGTATTTCCTTAATTGGCTAATGAAGTTCAGCAGCACAATTTTTCTAAAGTGACTGCTTGAACTTTTGCCAAGTTTAATTGGATTTAAAATGAGTTAGAAGAGTTATTTAAATATTCTGGGCACAAATATTTTATGCAATATTAGACTTGCAAGTACTTCCTACAAGTCTGTCACTTACATTTTTATTTTCATAGGAATTCCTCCACATTTTAAACTATTTTTTTAAATTTGGATTAAAGTCAAGTCAATGTATTAGTAATTTCCTTCCAATTTTCATGTCCATTTTAAAAATATTTTATAAATCTAAGTTTACCAGTATTTTCTCCTATGCTTTCTTGTGGAACTTTTATAGATTCAGTACTTACATTGAGGTCTATAACATAGAATTGTTTTTAGTGTTTATGTGAGGAGGTAAACGGTAAGGTTGATCTCTGTGTCTCTCCAGTTGTTCCTAGCTCTTTTGTTGAAAAGATTTTTATTTCCCAATGAATATGGTATATTTACTAAAAATCAGTTGGTCATAACGTGCACAAATGTGTATATTCATCCTCTTTTTTTTTTATATTTTGTCTTACCTTATGTCAACACATACATTTTTCTAATCGTTATCTTTATAATAAATTATATCATTTATATATAATATTATATGTATAATTTTAATGAATTAAATATAAATAGATATATTTATTCATCCTCTATTCTTTTTTTCATATTTTGTCTGTCTTTATATCAACACATACATTTTTATAATTGTAGCTTTATAATACATGTTTGTCAGGCACCTTAACTTCTCTAATTTTATTTTATTTTTCAAAATTGTTTTAGCTACCTAGACTATTTGCCTTCCAAATAAATTTTAAGTTATCACTATTTATTGATAGAATTTAGGTTAATTCTAAAAATCAGTTTGGGGAATATTGAGTCTTCCAATACACAAACCTGTTAGAGTTCTATAGTTATTCTTTAATTATAGGATTCTTTAAATGTAGTAATATTTTGTAGTTTTAGTGTACAAGTGTTGTCCATATGTTTGTCAATTTTTCACTATTATTTGATATATTGTGTTTTCTAAAATTGCATTGTGTTTTAAAAATGTTTTCTAGTCATTGCTAGTTGTAAAAACGCAATGGATATTTATATGTTGCTCTTATTTTCTGAAGAGTTTTTCAAATTCTTTTAGCTCTAGGAGCTTTTATACATAAATTGTCATGCCATCTATGAATAATTACAGTATTTTTTATTCCAATTTAGAAATCTTGTATTTGCTATCTTTTCCAAAACTATTGGTCAAAATACATGTGGCTAGAAATAAATTCTTACCTTATGCCTGAGCTTCGGAGAAATGCATGCATTTTATTTTTTATTTAGGTATCATGTTAATTTCAATTTTTTCATAGATGCCTTTTATGAAGTTGCAAAAGTTCATTTCAATCCCTTGTTTATTAAAATTTTCTTTTTCACAATAATGAATAAATAATATAGTTTGTTGAAGTTTTTGAATTATGAGATGATAATAGATATACTTGTTTATAATATTTTATTGAAATTAATTTTCTAATTTCAGTAAAGAAATTTTACAAATATATTTATGTAGGCTATCTAGATGTTTAATTTCTTTGTGGCCTATCTGGCTGGTTTTCATATAGGGATAATACTGAACTCATGAAATCAGTTGGAAAATATTCCCTTCTCTTCAATGTTCTGAAATAGTTTATATGGAATTCACTGACAGATCTATGCATGTTTGTAGTTTGCTTTGTAGTAATTACAAATTCATCCTTTTGAAAAAGATATAAAATTTTATATGCCTTCTTTATTAAGTTGTAGTACATTTTTTCACCTAAGAAGTATGTCCATTTAACTAAGTTGTTGGGTTTACTGGCATAATATTGTTCATAACATTCTTTTATATTTTTGAACATTGCAGAATCTGTAGTGCAATTAGCCCTCACATTGTTCATATCTGTAATATATGTTTTTTCCCTGATCAGTATAGTTATGAAAATTAATAACAGAAAATAAAAATTTGGTTCTTCCCAGCCAGTCAGTCTCTAATTTTTATTTGGGGAACTTAAAAAGTTTTCATTCAAGCTTAATACTGATAGGTAAGGGCTTACTCCTGTTGTTTTGTTAACTGTTTTCTCATTGTTTTGGATATTCTCTGTTTATTTTTTCTTTTTTTTTTTGTTATTCTTTACCTTTGTGATATGGTGTGTTTTTCGGTAATAACACTTGACTTATTTCTTTTTCTCATTTGTCTATCTTTTCTACCAGTGAATTTTAGACTTCTGTGTGTTTTCAGGATGGTATATATTATCCTTTCACTTCTCAGTGTAGAACTCCCTTAACAATATCTTGTAGAACCTGTTTAATGTTGATAAATTGCCTCAGTTTTTGCTTATCTGGGAAATACTTTGTTTCTCTTTCTTTTGTTCATGAAGGATAGTTTTTCTGGTACAGGATTCTTGGCTGCCAGCTTTGCTCTTGTTTGTTTTCACAATCTTTCAGCACTCTGACTATATCATCCCCTTCTTCCTGGCCTGCAATGTTTCCGCTGGGAAATCTGCTGTTGGCCCCATGGGAATTCTTCTATGCATGGACATGATACTTTTCTTTTCCTGTTTTTAGACCCTCTATTTGTACTTGCCTTTTGAGAGACTGAATGTAATGTGCCTTGGAGAAGATCCTTTTCAATTTAAATCTACTTGCAGATCTGTGAGCTTCCTGTATTTAAATGTCTGTATCTTTCATTAGACATAGGAAGTTTTCAGCTATTATTTTCTTAAATAGGCTCTTTATCTTTGCTCATTTCTTCTCATTCTGAAACTCTCAAAATTCAATATTTGTTTGCCTTATGGTGTCCCTTATATCACATAGGCTTTCTTTGTTTTTTAAGACTGTTTTTCTTTCTTTCTTTCTTTCTTTTTTTTTTTGTTGTCTGACTGATTTATTATAGAAAACCTGTCTTTAAGTCCAGAAATTTCTCTTCCTGCTTGATATGCTCTATTGTTAAAGCTCTTAATACCATTTTTTATTTTATTCACTGCATTCTTCTATTCCAAGATTTCTGTTTAAGTTCTTTAAGTTCCCTTTTTTATGATAGCTATTTCTGTGTTAAATTGGCATACATACTATGAATTGTTTTCTTGGTTTCTTGTATTATCTGTGTTTTCATGTCTTCCACTAATTTTCTTTGAGATCATTATTGTGAATACTTTTTCATGTTTCATATTGTTTTTTCTTTGGCATATGTTACTGAGAAGTTATTATGCTCCTCTGGAAGTGTCATGTTTCATTGCTTTTTTATATCTCTTAAGTTCTTAGGTTGGTATCTGTGCATCTGGTGTAACAGTTGCTTCTTCCTATTTTATAGATTGGCTTTTGTAAGAAAAAACTTTTTCTTATAGACGTATTTAGAGAATTGATTGGGTAGGGAACTTTGGTTTTAACTCTGGATGGGCACAGAACTGTAGTCTTTATATGCTTTTTTTTTCCTGCAATCAATGTTACTGGTTTTGGTGAGTTCCTCAGAGGCGTAGGCTGTTGTTGGTAGAGGCTATGGTGCAGCTTTGCTGGGGAGGGGGTTGCCAGGAGGGCAATTCCTCAGGCACTGGTAGTGGCAGTGGCAGGACACGCATGCTTTACCTCAGGCTTCCCAGCAGCAACTGTGGGTGCCAACAGAGGAGATGTCTGATTCAATAAGCCAGATATTGGCCTTCCAATGATCACACTCAGGGAGTGACAGCAGTTGGCCAGGAAGGTAGGTCCTTGGGGCCCTGGGAAGCATATTTAGCTTTGAAGTGGCAGTAGTGGTAGTATGTTGGCTCTCAGGACCCTAGGCAGAGTGCATGGACACCAGCAGTAACAATATGGCACATGCTGGTAGGTGCTGGGGTGGCAGTGTCAGGCTGGGCAGACCAGTCCCCAGGCCCTTGGGAGGCATATGTGGGAGCTGGTAGTGACAGTAGTGAGTCAAGTGGATTTGTTTTTAGGCACCTGCACAGGTAAGCATTAGTCTTCAGGCTCCCAGATGGTGTATACATGTGTCACTGGTGGCTGGCAGGGCATGTCAAGTGTCTAGTCTCAAAAACATACACAGGTACTTGGCATGCTGGCAGGCAAAATGGACCTGTCCTTAGGTCACTCAAAAGCATGTAAGTATGACTGCAGTGGCAACGGGACACAAGGCCAGCCTGTCCTCAGGCCCCTGGAAGGTGTGCTTGATTGGGCTTAGCCTTAAGTTCCTTGAAGTTGCATTCAGGTACACAATAGCCCTGCTACCTGAATGGTGGACTAGCTTTTGACAGCAGTGGCTCCAGGCAGGTGACTCTCAAGCTCTGAAAACATGTCCTTTGGCTTCTTTTGTCCTGGTGGGTCAGCCTGCTTGGTATGCTATCCTGCCTGCTCCTTGTGGGCTAGAGTTCTGGGAACCTGACCATGCCAGTGGGTCAAGCTGGCATTATGATACTGCAGCCTTCTCAGTATATGGGGGAATGTCAGGGAGTTCCAGGGATCTGGAGATGCAGAGACTGTTGTGCTCCAGGGTAGGATGTAATCTGGTGCAGACTTGCTCTCAAAATAGGACTATACTACATTGCTTGGGTCTCAGCATGAGCAGGACCCAACGTAAATTCCCTTTCTGGAACAATTTAGTTCCATGGATTCCAGACAGCTCCTTGTACTGGGTAAAGGGTCTCTCCTGTGGCAAGAAAGGCAGACATCCATGGTTGAAATGTGGACTGCTGGAAATCTCTCACTTACCTTTGCCCTTCAATAGCAAGTTCCTCCTGGTTCTGAACCAATATTAGCCAGGCCAATTGCTTCTTCACTCCCTTCTTTCACTCCCCACTGGATTCTCACTTTCTTGCTGAATTTGAGATGCCTTATTAGACATATCATTATCTACTTGCTATTTGTTTTCATTTTTGTTATGTGAAAGAGTCAAGTGCAAGTATCTCTAGTCAGCCATCTTAATGACATGTCCCTTCTTTATTTTCTAATATGGGTATTTAATGCTAATTTTTTTTCCAAGTACCACTTCAGTTGCAATCCTACTATCTTACTTCTACTTATTTCACTATTCTGTTTTTTTCTTTTAATTCTTCTTTTGTATTTAGTGTTTTAAAAAATCTTATTTTATACCTGACGTGGGCTTATTAGCTATAATTTTTTTGTTGGTTTAGTGATTTCCTTAATGTTTATAGTGTATCTATTTTACTTACCAATAGACTTTCAAGTGTAATCAAACCAGCTCATATATAGCATAAGAACCTTACAATAATATACCACTACTTCAATCTTTTTTTTTTTTTTTTGAGACGGAGTTTCGCTCTTGTTACCTAGGCTGGAGTGCAATGGTGCGATCTCGGCTCACTGCAACCTCCGCCTCCTGGGTTCAGGCAATTCTCCTGCCTCAGCCTCCTGAGTAGCTGGGATTACAGGCACAAGCCACCATTCCCAGCTAATTTTTTGTATTTTTAGTAGAGACGGGGTTTCACCATGTTGACCAGGATGGTCTCGATCTCTTGACCTCGTGATCTACCCGCCTTGGCCTCCCAAAGTGCTGGGATTACAGGCTTCAATCTTTTAAGGTCATTCTACTGTCGTCATACACTTTACTTCTGTGTATATTGCAAATTTCACAATATTTTTATAATTACTGTTGCCTTTAACTACTTCTAAAGAGATTAAAAAGTCAGATGTACTTACCATTTCCAGTGCACTCTTCTCAAAGATTTCATGCATATTTTATTTCTTATCATTTTCCTCAAATAGTCCTGTACTGTGGGTCTGCTGGTCATGAATTCCTTCAGGTTTTATATTTCTGCAGTCTTTATATCATCTTTGTTTTGCAGAATATTTTTCTCAGTATTCTGGAGGAACCAAACATAATTGAATCTCACTAAAGTGTGTTGAAAGATGTCACCAAGCAGGATGTAGTTACAATGTTATAGGCACTGAGAACAGCGTGACCCAAACCTCAGCGGTTCAGGGCTTTGAGTACAGTGTGACCCAAAGCACCTGAGGGGGCCGTAGCAGGGAGGGAGAAGCTAAGATGGAGCTCGTCAGGCTCACGTCTAAGATGGAGTCAGGCTGGCACAAGTTAGGCTAGCACACATTGTTCGTATCATTATCAGCATTTTGGTCAAAGCCATTGAACAAGACTCTAGGAAGTTCAAAGCTTTCTCACATTTTTCTGTCATCTTCTGAGCCCTCCAAACTGTTTAAACCTCTGCCTGCTACCCAGTTCCAAAGTCACTTTCACATTTTTGTCTATCTTTTCAGCAGCGCCTCACTCTACTCCTACCAATTTACTGTATTAATCTAGTATCATGCTGCTAATAAAGACATACCCAAGACTCGGGGGTGGGGGGAAGTTTAATGTGCTTATGTTTCCATGTGGCTGGGGATACCTCACAGTCATTGTGGAAGATGAAAGGCATGTCTCTCATGGTAGCAGGCAAGAGAAGAGAGCTTATACAGGGAAACTACCCCTTACATATTCATCAGATCTTATGAGACTTAGTCACTGTCACCAGAACGGCCCAGGAACGACCTGACTCCATGATTCAATTACCTCCCACCTGGTTCTTCTCACACACTTGGAATTAAAGAGGACATTTAGGTTTGGACACAGTCAAACTACATCAAAAAAGTGAAAAAAAAGTAAGTTTGTGGAGTGGAATGTAAATACACCATTAGTACAAAAAAATAGAAACTCAACAAGCAATCATGTTCATAAATATGTACATACAGAAATTATAAAAGCAAGAACATAAAATACAAGTAAATCTTAGGGAATATAGAGGACTTCAAATGTGTCGGTAATGTTTTATTTATTTTATTTAGAAACTCTGAAACCACTATGACATGATGGATATTCTTCAGTGAACCTTCCAGGTTACTCCACACTCTTACCCACTCTGTGAGTGATGTGAGTATGGAAACATACTCGGACCTTAAGCAGTGAGGGCATCAGCTGCATTTCCCTTCTTAGGTCTGAGTATAGGAGATGTGGTGACTTCCAAGCCCCAACTGTACAAGCAACCACATTTCCAGTGAATTTCTTCGCTTACATTCCTGGTGTTTTTTCTTTCTTTCTTCTTTTTTTTAACAGGCTCATTCTGTCATCCAGGCTGTAGTGCAATAGCATGATCTTGGCTCACCACGGTGTCAACTTCCTGGGTTCAAGCAATCCTCCTGTCTCAGCCCCTACTACAGGTACACACCCCCATAACTGGCCTATTTTTGTATTTTTAGTAGAGAAGAGGTCTTGCTATGTTGCCCAGGCTGGTTTCCAACTCACATACTCAAGCAATCTGCTTCCTTTGGCCTCCCCAAATGCTAGGATTAGAGGCATGAGTGTCTAGGAATTAGAAGTGCCCAGGCCTTCTACTTTTTTTTCCCTTGACATAGGTGTAGTAACTGCTTCTACAGTTATTAATGACTGCTTCATCTCAGCATCTCCTTTTTGCTCTTTCAGCCATCCAGTAATAGTATAATCAGTTATCTGTGTAATAACTAACTCTTTTTGCAATATCTAACATTGTATTTTCTTCCAATTGGACATTGCTGAATACAGCTGTGAATAACTCTGGTTTGAATATGTCTTCTACCAAGTTCAGATGTTGCCATTGTGATTGTTTCAAGAGGTGAGAGCTTTAAGAGGCGAGTAGGTCATAAGGCCTCTCTCTCAGGAAGTGGATTAAGGGTCTCCCAAAAGAGGCTTGAGGTGGCATTTGGCCCTCTTGTCCTTCCACCTTCTGCCGTGTGACAACAGTGTCCTCCCCTCAGAGGATGCAGCCCTCACCAGACAACCAAACCTGCGTGTGCCTTGGTCTTGAACCTCAAGCTTCCTGAGCTGTGAGAATTAAGTTCTGGTCCTTTATGAATTACTCAGTCTTAGATGCTGTCTGCTGTTACAGCCACACAAATAGATTAAGACACGAATCCCTTGTCAAGCTAACCATTGTTTGGATAGCATGAGTCATGAAATTATTTAAGTGATACTTTTCAAATTGTGTGTAGTGGTTAAAATTATTTTTAATGGATTAATCTGTACCTTAAGGTATGTCCTGTAAGTGTGCTTATGACGATGTGCTTGTCTAAGTCTGGAGGAAACATTAAATGCAAATGCCTTGAGTCAGCTACTATCTGAAATCCCAGACTTTATAATACAGTCACCACTAGAATTAAAAATATGTTAAAAGATTCCTCTCATGTGATTTTTTTCTGAACATAAACAATTTTATTAAATTTCTTTGTTAGAATCTAAAAGTGCCTTGAAATGTCATGCTTTTCATATGTCAACACCTTGATTTATATGTCTATCTAATGCATATTTTGTGGGAAATTTGCATCATTATTCCAGAAGTTACTCATTATATTAATGCACCCATACCATATGTAGCACAATCAGAAACCACTTTGCATGAAATCATCAACTTGAAGATCACATCTGCTGGTTTAAAAATGGATATAATATAAAATATACATCTGTTTATACGTAGGATGTGATCAGAAGTTTCTAATTAAGAGTGTATATTGAATATATAAAGCTCATGCAACAAACCATCTGAATAAGTTGAAAAAGGCTACATCCTGTATAATTCCATTTATGTAAAATGTCCAGAATAGGTAAATCCACACAGATAGAAAGTTCATTATTGGTTGTCAGGGGATGGAGGAGGGGAAAAGGGAGTGACTATCTAGAATATTATCCCCATCTAGAATATAGAACATTACTAAAATTGATGGGAAGTATGCTTACTTTACCACAAACTTTAATTCCATTAGCTGTGGACTAAACCTGCATACCAAAACATCTGGGTAAGTTACCTAACATCTATGTTTCTTAATCTGTTGAATGTAAAATGATGATAATAAAAGTACTCAGATAATTGGCTTAATATTAAAACTGATTTAGTTAATTTGAGTAAAGTACTGAGAATATTGTCAGTTATTTTGTCAGCACTAACTGTTAACATTGTTATTAATTAAAGTTAATATCATTTTTATGACCACTGTTGCTATTACTAAACAATATAACATTCATTTAGCTTGTAGACTGTTTAAATAAAAATAAAGTTACACTATCTGATCTCCCATAAGAAAATGTTCAAGATTAATAATAATATGCAAATAACAGATGTCTTGAAAGAGAGAATGGGCACGAATTAATTATTTTTAAAAAGTTTTCTGTTATATAGTAGATATCTCCAAGTTCAACAAGAATTCTAAATCCTACTGAATCATGAATAAAATGCTGTTTTATTTGCAATTGAACAAAACTATTTTTCAACAAACATAAATGAAGACTAGGAAATATGAAGAACAAATATTACGAGAAGTAATAATTGAAAACTTTGTATGTAGATATACAGTCAGCTGTCTATATCTGTGGGTTTCTTGTCTGTGGGATTCAACCAACCTTGGATGGAATATGGTTGGGAAAAAAGTCTACAGAGTTCCAAGAAAAGCAAAACTTGAATTTGCTGAATGTTCATGAATGAACTGATGTTTAGGTATTGAATCAGGTATTAGAAATAATCTTATTTAAAGTACTGTATGTGGGCAGGGTACAGTGGGTCATGCCTATAATCCTAGCATTTGGAGAACCTAAGGCAGGTAGCTTGCTTAATTCTGGGAGTTTGACATCATCTCGGACAACATAGTGAGACCCCATCTTTACAAAAAAATTAAAAAGTTAGCCAGACGTGGTGGCATGCACCTGTAGTCCCAGCTAGTCAATAGGCTGAGGCAGGAGGATCCCTGGAGTCTGGGAGGTTGAGACTGCAGTGAACCGTGGTCATGCCACTGCACTTCAGCCTGGTAGACAGTGAAAACCCATCTCTGAAAAAAAAGAAAAAAAAAGATGGTGTATACAATGTGCATATGGCTGTGCATAGGTTATATGCAAATACTATATTCATATAAGGGATTTGAGCATGCTTGGGTTTTGATATCCTTTGAGGGATCCCAGAATCATTCCCTGCTGGATACTGAGGGACTGTACCCTATCTGAATAGTATCCTTTTCTTTATTAGTACTAGAATAACAGCTAGAGAAATAGAAACTGTGAGCAACAATTTGATCAATTAAAAACACTCTTTCTTTTTTCTTATATTTAATTTATTTTTCTTTTTACAAAATTATTCTTCAACTTCTGGGGTACATGTGCAGAATGTGCAGGTTTGTTAACACAGGTATTCGCATGCCTTGGTGGTTTCTTGCACCCATCAACCCATCATCTACATTAGGTATTTCTCCTAATACTATCCCTCCCATAGCCCCCAACCCCTGACAGGCCTCAGTGTGTGATGCTCCCCTCCCTGTGTCCATGTGTTCTTATTGTTCAACTCCCACTTATGAGTGGGAACATGCAATGTTTGGTTTTCTGTTCCGTATTAGTTTGCTGAAAATGATGGTTTCCATCTTCATTCTTGTCCCTGCAAAGGACATGAACTCATCCTTTTTTATGGCTGCATAATATTCCATGGTGTATATGTGCCACATTTTCTTTATCCAGTCTATCATCGATGGGCATTTGGGTTGGTTCCAGGTCTTTGCTATTGTAAACAGTGCCACAATAAACATACGTGTGCATGTGCGTTTATAGTAGAATGATTTATAATCCTTTGGATATATACCCAGTAGTGGGATTGCTGGGTCAAATGGTATTTCTATGTCTAGATCCTTGAGGAATCACCATATGGTCTTCCACAATGCTTGAACTAATTTATACTCCCACCAACAGTGTAAAAGTGTTCCTATTTCTACACATACTCTCCAACATCTGTTGTTTCCTGAGTTTTTAATGATCACCATTCTAATGTGCATGAGATGGTATCTCAACATGGTTTTAATTTGCATTTCTCTAATGACCAGTGATAATGAACCTTTTTTCATATGTTTATTGGCTGCATACATGTCTTCTTTTGAGAAATGTCTGTTTATATCCTTCACCCACTTTTTGATGTTTTTTTTTCTTGTAAATTTGTTTAAGTACTTTGTAGATTCTTAATATTAGCCCTTTGTTAGATGGATAGATGGCAAAAATTTTCTCCCATTCTATAGGTTGCCTGTTCAGTCTGATAATAGTTTCTTTTGCTGTGAAGAAGCTCTTTAGTTTAATGAGATCACATTTGTCAATTTTAGCTTTTGTTGCCATTGCTTTTGGTGTTTTAGTCATGAAGTCTTTGCCCATGCCTATGTCCTGAATGGTACTGCCTAGGTTTTTTTCTAGGGTTTTGGGTCATACCTTTAAGTCTTTAATCCATCTTATAGTTTTAGGTCATACCTTTAAGTCTTTAATCCATCTTGAGTTAATTTTTGTATAAGGTATAAGGAAGGGATTCCATCTCAAATTTCTGCATATGTCTAGCCAGTTTTCCCAACACCATTTATTAAATAGGGTATCCTCTCCCCATTTCTTATTTTTGTTGGGATTTGTCAGAGATCAAATGGTTGTAGATGTGTGGCGTTATTTCTGAAGCCTCTGTTCTGTTCCATTGGTCTATATATATGTTTTGGTATCAGTACCATGCTGTTCTTGTTACTGTAGCCTTGTAGTATAGCTTGCATTCAGGTAGCTTGATGCCTCCAGCTTTGTTGTTTTTTTTTCCTTAGGACTGTCTTGGCTATGCAGGCTCTTTTTTGGTTCAATATGAAATTTAAAGTGGTTTTTTCCAATTCCGTGTGAAGAAAGTCAATGGTAGCTTTTTTGTTCTTTTTTACATGAAAACACTCATTCTTAGAAACATCTCGGACTTCCTGCTTGGCTATGTGTCAAAAATCTGTGTAATGAGATATAAGCAAGTCATTCATCAAAGTTTGTTAAGTGTCAACTTGGCTACCATGACATTTCAGCCTTCATTTTCTTACTGTTTCAGCTAAGATGTGGATAAGATGTCTGGACTTAGAAGAAATGGTATAGTGTTAAAACATAGCTTCCACTATATGTTTACAAATATGTTCCTGAATGTAGTAGGTACAATCCAAAATGCAAGATTTATTATAATCCCCATAATGGTAAATATGATGACATTAAATACATAAGTATATTACATGAGAAGAGAGAATTTGTAGATGTAATTAAAATTACTGATACATTGACTTTGTTATTATCAAAAGGAAAATTTTCCAGGTAGGAAAATTTGATCATATTTCCGTATTTAAATTGGGACTCTTATCCTTTTCTCATGATTGA
Source organism: Saguinus oedipus (assembly GCA_031835075.1). NCBI lineage: Eukaryota > Metazoa > Chordata > Mammalia > Primates > Cebidae > Saguinus > Saguinus oedipus. The sequence goes on from CM063190.1 coordinate 20,601,029, forward strand.
TAGAAGTCAGTTATTATTGTACATATGAAAAAAAATTTTCTCATCTATTCCTTGCCTTTAAAAATGTTTCCTTTCCTTTAAAAATGAGCCAAGATCACACCATTGCACTCCAGCCTGGGTAACAGGAGTGAAACTCCATCTCAAAAAAAAAAAAAAAGTTTGCTTTTGTGACTTTTTTTTTTGTAGTGAAGTTTAAAACATTGAAAGTTTAGAAAAAAATGTCTATTTTTTTTTATTGCATCTAGGATATGTATCTTTTATAGGAAACTGTTTTCAGTTCCGACAGTGCTATTTGACCACATTGACTTTTTGTATTTTATAATTTTCAAATTATGTTCTATTTTATCTATTCTGTCTTCCATAGAGTATGCAGTAAAAATGTTTGTTGCTTGTTCATTTTATAAAGTTCAGTTACCCCAACATTACATACTAAATGCTTTTCTCTTTCTACTAATTTAATGTGTTATATATTAACTGCTAGTAACTGCTCACATTCATGAGATACTTTCTCTCTCTCTCTCTCTGTCTCTCTTTTCTTTTTAATACAGAATCTCACTCTGTCACCCGGGCTGGAGTGCAGTGGTGCCATCTCAGCTAATTACAAACTCTGCTGCCCAGGTTCAAGTTATTGTGCCTCAGCCTCCACAGTCCCTGGGATTACAGGTGCCAACCTCCATGCCCGGCTAATTTTTGTATATTGAGTAGAGATGGGGTTTCGCCATGTACATGCCCAGGCTACTTTCAAACTCCTAGCTACAAGCTATCCGCTCACTTCAGCATCCCAGAGGGCTGGGATGACACACGTGAGCACCATGCCCAGCATGTTTCGGATCTTATATCATTTTCTGCTAAATAATTTTATTAATAAAGCAACAATGAATTCTACTTTACATTTTGAGATAGATGGTAGAATAACTTCCCTAAGTCAAACAAGATATTTTGTTCCTATTTGTTGTGATTAAATTGAATTTATAAATCAAAATGTTGCAGTATGAAGTCCTCCTGTTTAGAAAAACAATATCATTTATTGCAATCTTATTTTATAAGTTTGATTCTTGAAGTTTCATGGTTTTCATAATTTTAGATTTGGGAACGTATTCCTAAGTCTATTTTTGGAATCAGTAACTTAAGTCTCCTGTTATTGTTGGTATATATAGAAATAATTAGTGTGTTTATCTTGTATTGAGAAAGTTTTGGGTTTCTTTTTAGTTTTACTGTTATTAGTTGATTATATTAAATTATCTAGATGACATTTACTTGATTATATATTAAATTCCTGTGGTTTCTTTTTCCTTCATAGCATTCTATTACATCAGTGTGGCATGCTAATCTAATTATCTATCTGATACTTCATCTTTTTTTTTTTTTTTTGATACAGGGTCTTGCTCTGTCACCAGGCTAGAAGCAGTGACATGATTACAAATAACTTCAATCATGACCTACTGTTCTTAAGACATCATCCCTCTTCAGTCACCGGAGTAGCTGGGAGCACCACACCCAGCTATTTTTTTAAATTTTTGGTAGAGACGAGGTCTCACTATATTTCCCAGGATGATCTCAAATTCCTGAGCTCAAGCAATTCTCCTGTTCTGGCCTCCCAAAGTGCTATAATTGCAGACTTGAGCCACCATGCCTGGCTGACACTTCATTCTTGCTCACAGATTTCTTCAAGCTCTACAGACTTATTCAGATTGCTCTAAGCAAATCATGGTGCTCCACTTTTCCTTGCAGTAAATGATTTAAATGTGGGAAATTAATGACACCTAATGAGTGGTATACTTGGAACTTCTGGAAGATTAATTTTTCACTGCTAAGAAATCATCAACTACCTTAAATATAGGAGTATTTGTTGGTGATTCTTAGAACTGTTGCATGCCTCTGTAACCATGCAGTGAGGCCTACCTGAGAGCAAAGAACAAAGATGGTGTTGTGAAGAAGGCAGAGTAAAAACAAAATTAATTAATTATTTGAAAGGATTAAAGCTTAGTCTTTAAGTAGCTGAGTGAATTATTCAAAGTTCCTTATTTCTGAAAGAATGACATTCAATAGAGTTTAAAGTATTTTATTTGCAATTTTCTTTTACTTTCAGTCAAAAATATTTCACTTATAATTGATGGGCTAAATCATTTAGAAGAATATTAATTATTGTCAGTAACAGAAGCCATTCTTGTATCCCTTCAAACAGTCTCATAGTTACTAATCAGAGGTGAATATCAAAATTTATAAGTTTTGTTCTTGTTTCTATTACAATGATCACATATTTTGAATTTACTAATACATCATATTATTTTAAGAGATATCACAATGTTGAATCATATTGCTGAAAAAAACCTATTTTTGATACTATCTATACCTATTTATATAAAATGTATCAAGATAATGTATATATTTTTATAGTACCATAGTCTTTAATATCTACAAAGAAACATATGACTTTTTAAATGATGATTTTGGTGTAAATATAGAAAAATATCTTTACATCTTCAAAAATTCATATTCTAGTGATGCATAAATAAAACCTAAAGTTCATTAAAATTAGTAGAATATCATAATTCACTTCAGATGTTTTTAAATTAGGCATAGTTTACATAGGGTGAAATTCATACTATTTAAATATATCGTTTGATAATTTTGACAAACTTAGACTCTCAAATAACCAGCAACCAAATTAATAGAGAACATCTTAATTACCCCAGGAGGCTCCCTAATTTCCCTTTGCCATCAGTTCACTAACCTCTTGCCTCGGGCAATCATTATCCTTTCCATATCTATAATTTTACCTCTTCAAAATTTTCATATATATATATATATATATATATATTTTTTTTTTTTTTTTGAGACAGAGTTTCACTCTCGTTACCCAGGCTGGAGTGCAATGGCGCAATCTCAGCTCACCGCAGTCTCCACCTCCTGGGTTCAGGCAATTCTCCTGCCTCAGCCTCCTGAGTAGCTGGGATTACAGGCATGCGCTACCATGCCCAGCTAATTTTTTGTATTTTTAGTAGAGACAGGGTTTCACCATGTTGACCAGCATGGTCTCGATCTCTTGACCTCGTGATCCACCAGCCTTGGCCTCCCAAAGATACAATAAGAACTCTTTTACATCTGACTTCAATCCTTCAACATATTATTTTAAAAGTCATTCATATTGTTTCTGGTATAAACCTTTGTTCTGTTTTTTGCTAAGTAGTGTTACATTGTATTCAGATACCTCAAGTTGCTTATTCATTCACTAGTTGAGGCTCCTTAGATTGTTACCAGTTTTCTGTTACACACATCTGCTATTAACATTTATGTATAAGTTTTATGGATCTATATTTTTATTTCTCTTAAATAAATACCTGGAAGTGGAATTGTTGAATTACATTGAGTGGCATACCAGTCATCAATTTATTGTTTCCTAGCTCCAAGTTCCCTTCCATTGTTTGCTCTTATGAACAAATCTGAACAATATAAAACTTCTTCTGTCTGTTGGCATGAGGTGAAGTTTTGTGAGTAGAGGATTCTGGGAAAAAAACATTGCAGAAGAAAGGAATTTTTTTTCCAGTTGAAATGTGCTCTCTTGACAGATTCTCACAGCACAAACAGAGCACTGGACTCTTTCAGCAGGAGTAAATTCTATAGTGCCTAGATCCTTTAGTGCAGATGTTTCTCCACCACCTAGCTGCTGAGCAGAAAAATTCTTCCATACCCAGGGCTTGAAATACATCATAATTAGCATTATCTGGGGACTTGTGGCTTCCCTTGACAACCCCCCAGGTAGTTTTATAGTGCCTCCAGTGCAATGCATACTAGAGGACATTTTTATTTTTATTTTTTTAGATGGAGTTTCGCTATTGTTACCAAGACTGGAGTGCAATGGCACGATCTCGGCTCACCACAACCTCCACCTCCTGGGTTCAATCAATTCTCCTGCCTCAGCCTCCCAAGTAGATGGGACTACAGGTGCGCACCACCATGCCCAGCTAATTTTTGTATTTTTAGTAGAGACGGTGTTTCACCTTGTTGACCAGGATGGTCTCAATCTCTTGACCTCGTGATCCACCTGCCTCAGCCTCCCAAAGTGTTGGGATTATAGGCGTGAGCCACCATGCCAGGCCATAGAGGACATATTTTTTAACTAGATCTACTGGCAAAGCCTCTCTGCCACCTAGAGAGCTACAGTCATGTCTTCTCTAGCATGCAGGGTATTTCCTTACAAAATTACTCAAACTAAGAAAACTGTTTTTGATATTATTCCCATGTGCAGTCAATCACAGTGTTATAATATGCTACACAATCTCTGGATTTTTTATAGCATCCATGACTTATCTGCCAACACTCATTTAACTAGGATTCTCATTCTAACACTCATTGTATTGCTGGTCCCTTGTCATTCTTCTAATGTTTCCAGAATAATATTTCCAAATGAAATGTTACCATATAATTATTCCTCCCCAAGTAGTTATTAGAATAAAAATTTACAATTCTTAAATCAAAAAATTAATTCAAAATGTGATGCCTGATTTTCCTTCTAATCATCTTATTCAACTGCATACTAAGAGTTAAAAAATTCTCCATATGTTTTATAATTTCTTAAGCTTCTAGCTTATTATAGATGCATCTATAATATATCTATTATATCTATTATAGATACAATAGTCTTTTGAAATTTCTTGCTGTTGTTAAACTCTACTTCTATGGATTTAATTTAATGTTACACCAATCCCAAAAATCCTTGTCCTATCCATCTCTTTCTTGAGATTCTATGTCCATTTCAAAGAGTTAGTATCACCTAGTGATAGATCTATTAGAGTACTTATCAAAGAATCTTTATGACAATTTGCCATTTAAATGTCTCCACCTTACCTCCTTATTTGACCGTCTTTAAGAAGAAGCAATTTCAATAGACTTTAAAATGCTGGCATTTAACAAAATATATTTTATATCATGTGCCATGTTTTAATAATAATATTTTAATAAATAGTCTAAAAAGACTTACAAACATAATAACACAACATATTAAATGTATAATAATATTTTCAGCCTATACACCAAAATAACTAGAAGTTTATTTAATGTGTCTTGATACATGCCCTCTACTATATTTAGTCACTATTAAACAGTTGGGCTTTAAAATAATCCTCCATAGAGAAGATAAATAGGACAGTGGAAGACTCCTGTAGGGCCCTAAGGTGCCATAAAATAGATTAAGTGAGAGACAAACTTTCAAAGAACATAGAAGGTGAAGGACAGTACTAAGATGTGAAAAGAAACGTTGTAGTTTATTTGTCACAATATGTTTCCTAGAGACCACAAAAAATCTCAAGCCTGACCTCTATATTAGGGAGAAAGAAGTAGAAACTACATGCTCATGGGAATTTAGCTGTAAACAAATACATCAGGGATGTTTATTTTAAAACACAGTTTCTATCGTTTTGGGGGTTTTTTGATTGCTATTATAATACAAGTGGTAGGTTACAACTTTTCAGCAAGTGACCTCAAATTACACAGATCATGCATTTAAGAACAGAAAGATTTTAAAAAGCCTTGCTCTCTATAGCCTCATATTAAATATAAATAAATATATACAAAAGCACTTTTTTTTCTGTATTTTGTCTCAACTCACTGATCTTCCTTATATGCCCCATATACTAGGTAAGAGAAAAAGAAATTAATTTTATATCAACAATTTTAAACTTAATAGAGACAGATACAATAATTTAAAACTATTCTTATACTGCTTAGGATTGTATTTCTTTATAAACACAAAACAAAACAAAGCAAAATTAACAGACATGAACAGGAGAGCAATTTCTTTTTCATCGATACAAAGTCAGAAAGTAAAGTGGCTAATCCTGTGCGGTGCCTTGATTGGCAGGGACCTGGACTCCTTCCATCCTGATGCTCTTCCAGTTTTTGAACTTAGGTAGAATGGATGATTTAAAATTTTAGGACTTTTGTTATTCTTGTGACTTTTTTTTTAACGTGGGTTTCTTTTTTTGCTTTAAGTTCTGAGATATATGTGCAGATATTGCAGGACTGTTACATAGGTATACCATAAGTATACACATGCCATGGTGCTTTGCTGCCTCTAACCCCCCCATCACCTACATTAGGTATTTCTCCTAATGTTATCCCTCCCAATATCCCCACCCCCTACTATCCCTCCCCTAGACCCCCACCCCCCAACAGACCCCAGTGTGTATGTTCTCCTCCCTGTGTCCATGTGTTCTCATTGTTCAACACCCACCTATGAGTGAGAACATGCGGTGTTTGGTTTTCTGTTCTTGTGAGAAACCAATTCTTCTGCAGAGAATAATGGTTTCCAGATTCATCCACGTCTCTGCAAAGGACATGAACTCATCCTTTTTAATGGCTGCATAGTATTCCATAGTGTATATATGCCACTTTTTTTTTTAATCCAGTCTCTCATTGATGGCCATTTGGGTTGGTTCCAGGTCTTTGCTATCGTAAACAGTGCCACAGTGAACATATGTGTGCATGGGTCTTCATAATAGAACACATTTATTATCCTTTGGGTATATACCAAGTAACAGGATTGTTGGGTCAAATGGTATTTCTATTTCTAGATCCTTAAGGAATTGCCACACTGTCTTCCATCATGGAATGTGGGTTTTTTAAAGCTATATGCAACAGTAATAGTCTGAGATGCTATTTTAAAGGAGGGAAGAGTGGGTGTTGAAAGACAAATTGTAATTAGCTTCTCTAGGCAAGCATGCTTCTTCTCTTTGAGTTTATACTTATTTCCCGCCCACTCCTGGCCTTTCTGAAAAATGGGTATATACTGAATATGGAAGAAATATCCGACTTAGGCAACCTTATAAAGACAAGACTATTTCCTTGACTACTCCATTAATGAAATGGAAAAGCTTCAAATTGCCATGACAAGTTTCATCTTAATGTGAAATGTCAACTGCTTTGTTCTAGTTAATATAAATCCTCTCTTACTCTTATAAACACAAAAAGCAAAGAAAAACATGTTTTAACAGAGATTACAAACAATAGTTTAATATTTATAAAATTTATATCTGAAGCATGTATAGTAGAATGAATTTATGAATTTAAGTATCACCTAACTCACAGCATCTTATTCTGTTTCTGTAATAAGGAAATAATTTTTCCTAATTTTATAAATATTGTTTAAATTGTTTTAATTTCAAACTACTTTTATTAATATATTACATTTATGAAAATAAATATAAAAATTGCCTAATAAAGACAAACTTCTTAGAAAGTTAACCACATGCTCTTGAAGGAAGATTTTCTTGATTCAAAATTCTGCTTAAAAAGAAACTTTATGTATATTTTTATGTATAACATATGCATACAAATTTAAATTCTAATATTATCTCTTTCTCTAAAATTTCTTTCCAAAATGTGTTAAATTCTAAAACTTTTTTTCTTAATAATCATGTACTCAATTGCATAAAGGAAAACTGATGAATATATGAAAGGAATTCGGTATACTCAAACTATCAATAAAATTAAGTTTTGAAAAGTTTTATGGAAGCCAGTGCTGAAATTACTGAAAAAATTAAAAAACGTGTTCTTACTTTGGAAAAGGAAATTTACTTCCACGTATATGTTACATATAGTTGTTGATCCATGAATATCTGACCACAATTATGTTTTAGCAAATAATTTTTAAACATTATGCTTTTATTTTACATGCTCAACATTTATTTTGTCATATATTTTTATCTTCTAACATAGAAAGTGTAATGTTTTATTTTCAATCTTTCTTGATTATTCAACATGAAAAGTATTCTGATCACATTCCACTTTTTGATGAATGTAGATTCCCTTATTTAAGAATACACTGTAATTTCAATTTTGATTTATTCGAATAAATAGCAATTTAGAAGAGGATGTATATAACTTATATGTTCTGGTATGTGGATTTTTTTCTATTTGTATTAGCTTTCGGTCACTGATAACACTAAACTTTTGAATTTGTAGAGATTGTCAGATCTTTTACTAATGATAATTATGTGTCACCGTGTCATGTGTGTTTCAAAAGAGCATACTCTTTTTGATGTTAAGGTTGGATACAAACAGTACATGTTAATTGTAATTCTTAAAATATTTTCTATTCAACACCATAAGCATTAAAAAACCTACTGTACTGTTAAAATAGCCAGCATAATCACATTCTCAGTTCCCCAACTTTCTTGTCTAGAAACTAGGGATGATCATAGTAAGACCTAAATCACAGTGGTAATAGGAAAATTAAATAAGTTTGTATCAGTAAGGAACTTAGAATAGGGCTTAAACATAAAATGTGCTATATAAGTATTTGTTAAATACAAGTATTAACAATGCACTTGATTCTCAATATTAATGATTGAATAAATATGACATAAATCATCTGTGGTTTGTGCCACATATTTATATGGAATGTTTCACTTTGCCCTTTGAAATGATTTTTTTTTATTTGAGACGGAATCTCACTCTGTCACCCAGCAGTGGTACAATCTCAGCTCACTGCAACCTCTACCTTTCAGGTTCAAGCAATTATCCTACCTCAGCCTCCTGAGTAGTTGGGATTACAGGCGTGTGCAACCATGCCCGGCTAATTTTTGTGTTTTTTAGTAGAGATGGGGTTTCATCATGTTGACCATGCTGGATTCCAACTTCTGACCTCAAGTGATCCACCCACCTCACCTCCAAAAGTTCTGGGATTACAGTCATGAACCACTGCACCTAGCCTGAAATGATTTTTTTTGTTTCATTTAATATTATAATTAAGCACAACATATAAAATTTTTGGTTCAAGGGAATGAAAATCAAACTTTCATATCAAATCCCAATTGCTTTATAACTTTGCAAGCACACCTAATATTCTCAATGAATATTACACTGATAATTCAAAGTAGTTATGGTCTTTTCAGTGGCCTGGATTTAATACAGGTGGTGGTCAATATACAATTTAAAACAATATTCTTCATTCCAGGTTACTCAATTAATCCCATTTTTAATGTACTAACATTAAATGATTTTTAATATGAATTAATTTACTTGATAATGTATTTTATACCAGCTTTATATTTCCATTTGAATACCTTAATTTTTTCTATCTTCCTGTATCACTTTATGTCTTAGGTGTGTTTTGCAAATACTATGGAAATGGTTAGTTGTTCAAATCTGTAATTTCTTTCTCTCAATATTTAAATTAGAGTTATAGCCATTTATTATACTTATTGGGGAAGAATAGATTAGTGATTAACCTTTTCTGCTGCAGGTTCTGTCTGACTTTGTTCAACTGTTTACAAATATAAAAATCCTGAAGGGATATATATATATCAAAGACAGAAAAAAAAAGTTACCTTTAGGGAAGGGGTTTGAAAAAGATCACAAATAAACAAAAATGTGACTTCTCTTGTAATGTTCCATGACTCTCACAACAAAATAGTGAAAGAAAAATCTGAAGCAATTAAACATTTTAATATATAAAATCTGGAGATTAACACGTGTGTCTATATGTTTGAAATATTTCATTTAAAAAAGTCAAATGCCTTTTACTTATGATTTATGAGACCTCGTGTATGGCACTGACTTCTTTATATCTTATCTTTTAAAAACAGAATAATAATCTATTAATTCATAAGCTTTACTGTAATATGCATAAATATTGGCTAATGGATTTGGAAGCAGGCCAAGGACAAAACACAAGATGTTTTCTACGCTGACAATAGTAATGCCTACATTATTGATTTTTAAAATTATTGTTGCCAACATATTCTATTTTCTATATACCACAATTTATCCTGGAGATTTCATAATTTTATATTATCTTGCTTTTTGTTAAATTTGTTATTTCTTTTTCCTTCCTTTTTTTCAATACTCTACAGTTTATAAAATTACACAGCCAACTTTTATTCTCTTTGACAACATCCTTACTGAAATATTTATTTTTAAACTTAGAATTCTCTAACAAGGCCAGGACTTAGTTTCTAATTAAACAATATAGGAAATCTGTTGTCATTTTACTTCTCACATCTCCCTTCCATCTCCTCAATAGGCTGATTTTTGTCTAATTCCTGGTTTGATTTTTATAAAAAGTGAAACTTATAAAAAGGGAATATTCTCACATACCACCAATTCTTTTGTATTCATTTTTTTTTCTGGAATTGTATCCTCCCAAAATTTTTGAAGAGAGGCTCTATAGGTTTTAACAGTTCTGATTTCTTGTTTTTCTGAAACTACACATCTCATTTTTATTACTACATTAATAATAGATCCCATGATTCCCAATTTGCATAGATACAGATCCAGCATCGAAACATTCTCTATATTGTTTTTGAAGTTTGTTTTAGTGTTGTCTTCTTTCATACAGTTGAGCTGATGAGAACTACACATACAAAAAATCAACTAGTGAGCTAAAGAAAAACAAAATGGTGAGTTCCATTTCCTGGAAGATGGAATAGGTGTATTTATTCAATTCCCCCTTCTAAGTATATCTAAAACTCCTGAACAAAATACATAAACAAAAGTGAAAAGATTCTGAATGATGGGGTTTCTTTCGGCATCATATACATTAGCCTGAATGTTGCAGAAGCTGGCAGTGCAGATATGCCAATAGGCACAGACTAAAAACTCCCCAAAGAAAGTTTCTCCCTCTTGGCAAAGACCAGGAAAAGGTCAGCCTACCAAGACATTTTTTTAAAGCAACTGCTCTACTATTGTAGCCAAACACCACAGAAAAACACTGTGGTCCCACTGCCATCCACTAACACAGACCATGTGGGAAGACTAGATTTCCACTGTATCCAGGGAGTAAGGAGATGCATCAATCTTTCTTCATTGGTTCTAGAAGGCCAAATAAAATCTCAAAAGTTTCATTTCTGCTGGACAATGACAGTATGGTTCACACACATAGTGTCAATGGAAGCCTCATGGGGAGCCAGAGGTCCCACTCTTGCTTGGCAGTGAGAAAGTGATCCTGCCCCCTACCTAGCATGTTAATGGTGGCTGAGTGAAAAACCTAAACTTCACCCTCCACTTGGGCCAACAAAACAGCACAAATATCCCTCTTCTCCTTTCCCTATTAGAGCAGTATCAGAATCCAGCTCAAACAAAAGGTTTAGATAAGATCCATGGATTTTAACTATCTTACAACTCATTTCCATATTTCAATAAAAGTCACTTTTCATATCAAGACCCAGAAAGTTCTCGAAGTGAATGAAAAAAATAGAAGGTAACACCAATGGTAGAATTATCTCATGAATATTTTCCAATGCCATAAAAATGTTTCAAGAAGCAATTACAAACAGCCTTGAAACAAATGAAAAAAATAGAGTGTCTCAGTCCAAAAAGTATCAGTCCAAAAGTGGAGACATAAATGAGAAAATAAAAAATTTTAAAGTGAAAAATACAAAAATTAAAATAAAAAAATACAATTCTATAAATGGGCTTAATAGAGAATGGGCAGGACAGAGGTAAGAATCAGTAAATAGGAAGACAGAAAAATAGAAATTACTCAATATGAACAGAGAGAAAACAGACTAAAAAGCAGAATAAACAGAGCCTCAAGGACCTAGGGATGATAACCAAAAGCCAACTTCATATTTTTGAAGCCCCACAGGAAAAAAAAAAAAGAGGTAAGGCTGAAAAAACACTCAAAAAACAATAACACTGACAATGTCCAAAATTTAGCAAAATATATAAACCAATGTTTTCAAGAAGCTGAGTAAACCCCAAATAGAATACACCCAAAGAAATATAAAAGAAGGCAAATCATATTTAAACTTCTGAAACTTAAGAAAAGTCACCACCAACAAAACGACCCAACAGGAAACAGATTATAGATCCTATGACTATTAATAAAATGTAATTTGTAAGTTTAAACCTACCAAAAAGGAAGTCTGTAGGCCCAGATGTTTCACTGGAGAGTACTAGTGAAGACTTCAGAAAGAGTTAACACTAATTTTATACGTCTCTTTCAGAAAATAGAAGAAAGTATCTAGGACTAGTCACACTTCTTAGACTTGGTACTAAAATCACAAACCATAATAAAGATGAATGGACCTCATCGAAATTAAAAACTTCTACTCTGTGAAGAACCCTACTAAGAAGATGAAAAACAAATTGTTTAAAGGGGAAAAACTGAAAGCAATGTAGTTAAAATACACATTTTAGTATCTGGAATTATTAAACTCACAAAGCACAACTATAAAAACTGAACTATTTAACTACAAAATGAGGCAAATACAGGAAGAGACATTTCACCAAGTAAGAAATACACAAAGCAAATAAATACATAAAATGTCATCCAACATCATTAGTTATTAGGGAAATGCAAATTAAATAATGAAGAGTTATCACTATACCCTTGTCAGAATAGTTAAAATTAGATACACAAACACCATGTGATTAATGTTTAAATGCTGTTTACAATGTAGAGAAACTGCTTATAAGGAAGTGAAATAGTAGAGCGATGCTGGTCCCTTTGTACTGGTTCCTTCCAAGCAACGCTAGTACAACAATGTAGTTCCTTTAAAACAAACAAACCTGCAAATCTCATATGCTCCAGCAGTTGTATTCCTGGACATTTATTCTGATAAAATTGCATCTTAGGTTCACATAGAAACTTGTAAATGAATGTTTACAGAAACTTTATTTATTATAGTCAAAAGCCATAAAAAAACTAAATGTCTTCTAAAAGATGAATGGTTAAAGAACTGTCATATATCTATACTATGGAAGGCTGTGGTGGGGGGATGGTGGCAGCAAACCACCTTGCTATGTATGTACCTATGCAACAACCCTACATGATCTGCACATGTACCCCAGAACCTAAAGTACAATAAAAATAAAATAAACAAAATAAAAATAAACAAACTAATACAACACTCTACCTACATCACCAGGGAAAGAGTTTTAGTAAAAAAGAAAAAAAAAAAAAATCCAATGTATCATTCTTATGCCTTTGCATCCTCATAGCTTAGGTCCCACATATGAGTGAGAACATATGATGTTTGGTTTTCCATTCCTGAGTTACTTCGCTTAGAATAATAGTCTCCAATTTCATCCAGGTTGCTGGGAATGGCATTATTTCATTCTTTTTTATGGCTGAGTAGTACTCCATGGGGTATGTGTGTGTATGTATATGTAGACATGTGTGTATGTGTATACATCTATAGATAGATAGATATACACATATACACACCACATTTTCTTTTTTCACTCATTGATGGCCATTTGTGCTTTGGGAACTCAGAGGAAGGAGTGACGGTGGGGAAGGATAAAAGACTACACGTTGGGTGCAGTGTGCACTGCTCAGGTGAGGGTGGGGAAGGATAAAAGACTACATGTTGGGTGCAGTGTGCACTGCTCAGTTGAGGGTGGAGAAGGATAAAAGACTCCACGTTGGGTGCAGTGCATACTGCTCAGGTGATGGGTGCACCAAAATCTCAGAAATCACCACTAAAGAGCTTATTAATGTAACCAAACACCACCAGTTCCCCAAAAAACCTACTGAAATTAAAAAAAAATAAAAATTAAAAAAAAATAATCACAATGATACCTTGATTTCCAGAATGTAGTGTAATAACCAAGCGAGTTTAGAAGGAATGCTCCATGCACTGAGTTCCAAATTAAGATTCCTTTTTATTTGCACGACTAAGAGGCAGCTAACACTCAAAGTTCTCTCGGCCCCAAGGAAGGGGCTTGATTTCCCTTTATACCTTGATTTAGGTAGGAGAGGGGGAGCCTAGCTGAAGGAGAATTTTACAGAAGCTGAACAAGCAAGTTAGATGAGGAAGCTGGTAACCAGGGGGCAGGAGGTTCCCAGGACTGCTGGTTGCTAAGGATATTTCCATACAATCATCAAGGGGGTTCAAAGAGAGTTATACACAACAGCAGGTGTGCTTGCCAAGCAGGATGCAGTTACATTGGTTACAGATACTGTCAACAGTGTGAACCACTCTTAACAGTTCAAAGCTTTGAGTGCAGCATGACCCAGCTATGCACCTGTGGGGGCTGTGGCAGGGAGGGAGAGGCTAGGTTGGAGTTTACAGCTAAGATGGAGTCAGTGATGCTAGCCCAGAGTAGGTTATTACAACAGAACTCAATATATTGGCCAAGTGTCTGGAGAAGCACATACTGGTTATCTCTATGTGGGCTAACTCATCACTTATCAGCATAATCAATGGAGAATGTGTAAGCATCAGCATGGAAATGGGAAAAGAAATAGCTCTGAGTTACACCAAATATTCCATGAGTTAACCTGTGAACTTCATTATCATTTCTCACTTCTCATTACTAGAGAAAGACTTATCTAGTACTGGAATGGCAAAAAGACCTCATCCCTTATTCCAACGTTGAACTATTGGTAGTTGTTGGGGGTTCTTGTATTGAGAAAGATAGAGAGAGAATCTCTGGACTAAGCAGACTGGGCACTGCTATTGATAGTGATGTCCACAATGAGTGTGTGAGAGATGGGCTTTGACAGAAGATGTATCGTAATTGTTGTGCCTTATCTAGTTTCTTATAACAGTGGTTGTCAACATGTGTTTAAAAACAAAGCTGATATCAAAAGGCTACTTAACGTATGATTTCATTTTGTCATTCTTGGAGTAACAGATTTATAGAAATGAAGAATAGATTAGTGGTTGCCAAGATTTAAGAGAAACAAGAAAGAACTTTTTTGGTAAATACACCTTTTCTGTATCTTGATTGTATCAATATCAATATACTGTTTGTGATATTGTACTACTACAATTTTACAAAATGTTACCATCAAAAGAAACTGACTAAAGGGTGCATGGGATATATCTTTAGCATTTCCTACTATTGCACCTGCATCTACAGTTATTTCAAAACAGAGTGTTTAGTAAAAAAAGAAAAAAGTAAGCAAGAAGAGCAGATGAAGGGTAAGAGAAGGAATTACAATCAATCATGTCTGATACTGCCAATAATTTCACTAGAACACAGAAGGATAAATAATTTTGCTTATCATCAGGTAGGTCCTTAATAACAATGAAAAAACTATGACAATAGAAGTTTACAGAAAATGATAACCAAAGTCTAATTGTAGTAATTGTAATGTAAAGTAGGAACGGAACTGGAAGTTAGATCTACAGATAACTAATTTGAGGATGTTTGATGCAAAGAAAAACAAGAAGTCATAGGTGACAGAATACATGATATGAAAATAAATATTTTTAAAAATAAGTAAATTATTCCCACTTTTTTTCTGATGATTTTATTCAGAAGAGAATAAAAAAGAGTGCTGGGAGTGAAGGCTCAAGTCTGTAATCCCAGAACTTTGGGAGGTCGAGATGGGTGGATTGCCTGAGGTCAGGAGTTTGAGAAAAGATCAGCCTGGCCAACATGCTGAAACCCACCTCTACTAAAAATGCAAAAATTAGTGGGACCTGGTGGTGAGCAACTACAGTCCCAATTACTTGGGAGGTGGAGGCATGAGAATCTCTTGAACCTGGGAGGCAAAGATTGCAGTGAGCTGAGATGGCTTCACTACACACTATGCACTATAGTCTGGGCAACAGAGAAAGACTGTCTCAAAAAAGAAAAAAAAAATGATAGAGGAGAGAGAATCAAGAACAGATTGAGAAATATCAGAGGTTAGAAATCTGGGCACAAGTGTTCTTGAATGGATGCTCTTCAGCTGGAAGCATAGAATGTTCATTTATAAGTAGTGAGAAAAATTCCAGAAGAGGATGCAGGTACAAATGCTCGTTAGAGTAGAATTGTCATGGGAATCTATTTCAACATTTTCACTCATATAGGAATCAACAATATCAGCAGATAGTGGAGAGTGTGTTATGGAAGACTGAAGAGAGAGATGGCAGTGTGAAAATACTATTTAACAGAATAAGAGAGTAAATTGACTATGAAAGTATAGAGTAATCATAAGGAAGGACATTAACATAATATTTTGAAGCTCTGTTCTGATTGGGCTAATATCTCTTTTACAGGTAGAAATACTTCATCTGGTTGAGATTATCTCTCTTTTATGGTGTCCATTTTCTTAAATATTTGATGATTTTTTTGATTAGGCACTCATTTATGCATTTGAAATTAGCTGATAGACTGCCTGCATTTTGATGGCAAATGTCTTTTATGTGCTATAACGTCAGTAGCAGATGTCCTCTGGAGATAAGCTTTGGATCTTTTTAAACTACTTAAAAAGATGTTAAGTCTTGCTTAGGGCAAAACTGCCTTTGAAATATAGTGTCACTCTGTCACAATTGTTGAAATGGTACATGCTTATAAGAATGAAGAGACATTTTATGTTATTAGAAAACCGGTAATGCACATTCTGCTAATGTCATCCAGTAAATGAAAAAAATACCATTTTAATTATTCAGGTAAAATATTACCTCTCTGCTGAGAAGTGTTCTGTCAGCCATATTTTGAATTATCAGCCTTAGTTTTACATGCAATTAACATAGTTGAAGCTAAAAAAAGAACACACTTTTTGAAGTGAAATCTAATCAAACTGATTTTTAACTTAAAGATGTTAATTTAACATTTATTTCATTGCAGCAAGCAAGAGTTAAAGGCATAATTCTATGCAGCTATTCTCAAACACTGAGAAATACTCAATTGACTTTTTTTCAATCTTTGCATTGTCAATAACTATCTAAAGGTAATCTCTGTCATCATCTTAAATAAGAGCAGAATGGCTTGAACTCATTGTTTATGCTGACAGAATTGCAATACTTTTAGTTGGAAGAGTTTTAGAGATGATTCAATTCAACTTGATAAATTTATGGGGAAAGATAAAAGGAAAACTATGTTTGTCATAATCATTTGGCCAGTTAGCAACAGAAAAATGTAAAAAGCCCTTAAGAAATTCTACTTTGTCTCTTCTTTCATTAATTCTATAGGCTCAGCTCTTGCAAAATGATGTTAATTAGTTTTGACCAGGGGACTCAAGAAATCGTGCAGATTTGCTCTTACTCCAGTAACAAATTCTTCTCCCTGTAGAGGAGCATCTATGGAAGAACAAAAACAAAATTTGCTAACATATACATGGGATTCAACTATTGTACAGGTAGATACAAATCCGTCTGGACAATGTAGAGCCCTCAAAATATGAATATCCAATTTCCAGACATGACTGAAGTCATGAGACCAGACAATCCCCAGCTAACTGAAAAGACTATAGACATAAGAGCAGTATTTTTTTTAAGATCAGTTGAGGCCTGTCTAGATCAGAATTAGTAAACAAAATCAGAAGCCAAATAAATGTTCTTTAATAAATTATGTTTTGTGGATAATTTTAGTGGAACAATAGAAAATTGAAAGTAATTTCTTACATATGACTAAATATAATTATCAATACATGTTGGGCACAATTAGTCTAAAATACAGTGAACTTTTTGGAGGATAAAGACTGTCATTCAAGAAGATAGTAATATTAAGATAGAAAACTGATATTACTAGTTTGCCTGAGATAGTGTGAGGCAGTTTTATATATATATATATATATATATATATATATATATATATATATATGGCTAGAATTCTACAATCATAAGAAAATCTAAATGTATTTCAAAAATTCATGAAAAAATAAAACTTTTCTGATACATTGAAACAGAGAAAATGTATTACCATCAAAAATACTTGATGATAAATATTTTTAAAAGCTATGTATGTAACTTGGTTTCACACAAAGAAAATAATTCTGGAAATAAAACAATAATAAATGTTTTATTATTTTAATTGTTTTTAAATATAACTGACTGTGTAAAACAAAAGTAGCAGCAATATATCATGTGTTTGTAGAATATGTAAAAGTAAAATGTATGACAACAATAAAAAAGAATGAGAATTTTCAATATAGATTTATAATGTTTTTACACTACTAGTGTGATATAGATAGCCTAGAGTTAGAACCTGTACAATGCCATTTTATAAAAAGAGACAGGACTGTTTCCATTATCCTCACAGTGACTGCTAACCTTGGCTTCTGTAAACTGCTGAGTTTACAGGTAAAGCTGCATGCCTTCTCTTATCTGTAACTGCCAGAATTGCTGGCCTTTGATCATCGGTAATGACCAGAAGAAGCACCCCCGAATAATTCCATTCTGGTGCCAAGTAACTCCCACCCAGACGATGTGTAAGCAAATGGTTATCTTAAGTTCTGCAAATCTCTCCCCTAGCCCTCGGAATGTCCAAGCTCATCACCCTCCTCTCCTACCCAGGAGGTGATTTACAGCCCACCGAGATATCTGAAGGTTTTCATCTCTGCTCCTTACCCCTGCTCCCAAAAGTGGTTTAGTGGGTATAAAAAGGTCTTGTCTCTCTTCTTTCGGGGCCACGGGTTGGAGAGACGTGAGTCCTCCGTGGTCGCCAGCAATAAACCCTGCAATATGGCATATTTTTGTCTTGGTGTTGACTTTCTGTGCTCGGTCCGATACAACACTAGTGAAATGGTAAAATAAAATTTCAAGATCAACCCCAATTTATTAAATTATTGTCATACATTGCAAACCCCATAGAAAGCATTTTTAAAAGAGGTATAAAGTATACATCAAGAGGGAGATAAAATGTAATTTTTAAAGCTCCATTAACACAAAGGATGGCCAAAGATAGGAAATGAAAAATTGAATGGAAAAAAAGAGAAAACGAATAACAAGATGGCATATTTGGATTGAACCATGTTTAAAAAACACAATATAAATGGGTTAAAAGACATAAGTTACAAGATAGAATGAAAAGAAAATTTCTCTGAGAAACACATTTCTTTGTGTTGAAATATACATAAAGAAATGTATCATTTATCTGTAACTTTACAGTTCAGCAGTATTAAGTGCATGCACATTGTTGTGCAATCATAGCCACCACACATCTCCAGAATTTTATCATCTCCCCAAACTAAAACTCAATACACAGGAAATACAACTTCCCTTCTCCTCTGCCCCAGGCTCTGACAAACACCCTTCTACTTTCTGTCTCTATAAATTTGACTAAACAGGATGCCTCATATGAGTGGAATCATACAATATCTAGGGTTTTACTGTGACTGTCTTAATTCACTTACTATAATGTCTTCAAAGCCCATCCATTTGTAACATGTATCAGAGTTTTCTTCCTCTTTAACCATGAATAATATCCCATTGGATGTAAATACTATATTTACCTATACATCAATCCTTTATTTTATTTTTATTTTTATTTATTTATTTTTTTGAGATGGAGTTTCGCTCTTGTTACCCAGTCTGGAGTGCAATGGTGTGATCTCGGCTCACCACAATCTCCGCCTCCTGGGTTCAGACAATTCTCCTGCCTCAGCATCCTGAGTAGCTGGGATTGCAGGCATGCGCCACCATGCCCAGCTAATTTTTTGTATTTTTAGTAGAGACGGGGTTTCATCATGTTGACCACGATGGTCTCGATCTCTTGACCTTGTGATCCACCCGCCTCGGCCTCCCAAAGTGCTGGGATTACAGGCTTGAGCCACAGCACCCGGCACATCAATCCTTAAATGGAGACTTGGGTTTCTTTTCCTTTCTGGCTATAGTGAATAATGCTGGTATAAACATAAACATACAAATATTTGAGTCCCTGCTTTCAATTAGTATACCTGCCCAGAAGTAAAATTGTTATGTTGTATGGTAATTCTGTTTATTTTTTGAGGAACCATCATATTTTTTCACATAATGACTGCAGCATTTCACATTTTCACCAGCAATGCATAAGGGTTCCAATTTCTCCACATCCTTCCCAGTACTTTCATGTCTGTGTTTGTTTTTGATAACAGTCTTTCTAACGGGTATGTTGTGATATTTAATTGTAATTTTGATTTGCATTCCTCTAATTATTGGGATGCTGACCATTTGTTAATGTGTTTATTGGACATTTTCATATCTTGTTTGGATAAGCATCTAGTTAAATGCTATGTCCACATTCCAAAAGGGTTGTTTAGTCATAAATTTTAGTCATAATATTCAGATTTTTATGTAGTCTGAATATTGATCCTTTATTATATATACAACTGTCCCTTAGTGTCCATGGGGAATTGGTTCCAAAATCCACGGATATAAAAATCTACAGAAGCTCAAGTCCCTTGTCAAATAGTGCAGTCAAAAGGAGATGACTGAATAGAATCTTCCAGTGATTTCCTCACAGAGAAAAACAAATTAAACAGCATTTAAACAACTATCCATAAAAGAAAGCATCTTCATAAAACCAGAAAATAAGGTGAGCCATCATAGAACCTGGTTTATCATAATAATGAGGAAAGATGCATTTAAGAAGGGAGGAAGACCTGTGCCGCATTGCTTATAACCACCCGTCTTCAACCCAAGGCAGCACAGCCTGTAGAAAGAATCTATCTGCTTGGGAGAGGGAAAGATAAGTGAGTGTGGTACTTTGCACTGGAACTCAATGATGCTTGGTCAAAGTAGAACACAATACTGAAAAGAATTCTGCAGTGTCCATGAAGAGAGCACTTAGACCAGCCCTGGGCCAGAGAGAAATCCTTTATTTCAGCAGGAGGCAATCAAGTTGTAGACGCTTCACAACCAGCTGACTAAAGTGGCTTGGGTCCCTTTTATATTTGAGAGGCAATCAGGTCACACTTGTTGCATTCCATGGGCAAGTTCTGGTGCTGTGCTGTTCTCAGAGGGAGTGGTTTTGGGGTGCAACCCACTGTGACACCTGCTGCTGTGGCTATGAGTGTGCCTGCATTACCACAGTTTCATCTACAGGTGGCACAGCAAGTGAGAGAGATATTTTTATCTGGGTGAAGGACAGAAAAAAGAACAGAGGACTCTGTCTTGCAATGTGAGTCCCAGCTCAGCCACAGTAAAACAAAACAAAACAAAACAGGAAGATCCCCGAAACCCCTGACTATAAGTCTTTTATTCTAGATAGCAGTTCTAGACCTACCCAGGGCTATAAAGAATCTGCTGCCTTTGTGAGATGGACCCAGTTCTGGCAGGATTCACTAGTTGTTGACTAAAGTGTTCTTGGCCCTTGAATAAACACCAGCAGCAGACAGACAGTAGCAGTCATTGGCCTTGGGTGAGCCCCAGTACTGTGCTTATCTGGGAGGACATTGGCTTTAAGTGTGACTGAGCATGGTTCCAGCTGTGGTGGCCACAGGTGGCAGACATCATCCCTCTCCCAACTCCAGGTAGTACAGCACAGAGAGAGACTCCTTCTGCTTAGGGTAATGGGAGGGAAGAGAGTGAAAAAACTTTGCCTCTTGGGAAACTAGGAAATTCTTTATTTTCCATAAGTCTCCCAAGGTCATGTTTCTAGGAATTTGTAGGAGACATAGCATTTTTGGGCTTAGGGCATGACTTAATGCTAAAATAGATGGAGTGACTATGGGTTTATGTCACATCAACAGTCTCTCTTGAATTAATGAACAGTCCTTTCAAGAAGAATGAGTATACACAAGCCCAGATGGCAATAATGGAATAAATAGCTAATGCTCCAATGCCCAAATCTTAGTGCATATCCATAAGCTTCAAAAATATTCATGAGTGAGTTTCTTAATATCGGGCTCTAATTTGACTGTGCTGTGATCTGGGAGACTGTTTGTTATGATTTTAGTTCTTTTTCATTTGCTGAGGAGTGTTTTACTTACAATTATATAATCAATTTTAGAGTATGTGCCACATGCGGAGGAGAATACATATTCTGTTGTTTTGGTGAGGAGAGTTCTGTAGACATCTGTCAGGTCCACTTGATTCTGAAGTAAGTTCAGGTCCTGTATATCTCTCTTAATTTTCTGTCTTGATAATCTAATATTGTCAGTGGGGTATTGAGATCTCCCACTATTATTGTGTGGGAGTCTAAGTCTCGTTGAAGGTCTCTAAGAACTTGCTTTATGAATCTGGGTGCTCCTGCATTGGGTTCATCTTTATTTAGGGAAGTTAGCTCTTCTTGGTGAATTAAACCCCTTACCATTATATAATGCCCTTTTGGACTTTTCTTGATCTTCGTTGGTTTGAAGTCTGTTTTGTCAGAAACTAGAATTTCAACCCTTGCTTTTGTCTGTTTTTCATTTGTTTGGTAAATTTTCCTCCATCCCTTTATTTTGAGCCTATGGGTATCTTTGAATGTGAGATAAATGTTTTATTGTTTATCTAGCTTGCCACTCCATATATTTTAATGGAAGCATTTAGCCCATTTACATTCAAGGTTAATATTGTTATTTGTGAATTTGATCTTGTGATTATGATGCTCGCTAGTTACATTTGTGGGCTTGTTAATGTAGTTGTTTCATAGTGTCATTGGTCTGTATACTTTGGTGTGTTTTTATAGTGGCTGATAATAGTTTTTCCTTTCCATATTTAGTGATTGCTTCAGGAGTTCTTGCAAGGCAGGCCTGGTGGTGATGAATTTAAATTCCTTCAGTGTTTGCTTGTCTGAAAAAGAGCTGCCTTCTCCTTTACTTAGGAACCTTAGTTTGGCCAGATACAAAAATCTGGCCTACAAAGTCTTTTCTTTAACAAGGTTGAATATTGGCCCTAATCTCATTTGGCATACAGGATTTCCACTGAGAGGTCCATTGTTAGTCTGATGGGGATCCCTTTTTAGGTGACCTGGCCTTTCTCTCTGACTGCCCTTATTATTTTTTCTTTAATTTCAACCTTAGAGAATCTGATGATTATGTGTCTTGGGATTGATCTTCTCATAGAGTATGGAGTATCTTACCAAAGTTCTTTGCTAGCATTCCTATATACCAACAACAGGCATGCAGAAAGCCAAATTATGCATGAACTCCCAGTAACATTTCCTACAAAGACAATCAAATACCCAGGAATATGTTGGGAAAAGCAGCAAAAGAGAAAGGACTTACAGAGTGCCTACATAAATTGGTTATGAGTAACATATAAACAAGGAACAATAAACTATGAAGGCCGCAGAAGGCCTCTGAGGAGGAAGGCCTCTCCATGCCTCATGTTCTGGTACAGGGTGACCTTGGCTTTGTTACCATAAACATTGTACCCAAGGACATAAAACCCCTTCATAGCACTATGACATAGCCAGACTTGTAGGCTCCTTGTAAGGCCTGAGTTCCATTAGCTGCACATAGATAATAAGCTAAAGATAACCACATGTTCTTGTTTTGTGAAGCCCCCAAACTGCCACTGTTAATCAATCCTTAGGATGACACACCAGTTCCAGCTCACTGATTCACTTCCAGCTCACTAATTCACCCCACCATCACTCCAGCCTTACACTATAGATCAAAGTAATTGTAATCAATAAATCCTGTGGGTGATCAGAGCTGGGGCCTTCACTGTCTCCTCCAAAGTAATGAGTGATGCCCCCCCTGGTCCCAATATCTCTCTAAATCTGTCTTTTTCTCATTCCTTTGTTGCCACCAAACATGGGGTACCTATAGGTGATGTAGGACTGGTTCCCTGCATTCTGGCACCCAACGTGTGGGGCTCATGGATTTCCTACAGGAATACAGTTAACAAGGGAAATGAAGCATCTCATCAAGGAGATCTATAAACCACTGCTCAATGAAATCAGAGAGGACACAAACATATGGAAAAATATTTCATGCTCATGGATATGAAGAATCAACATTGTGAAAATAGTCATATCACTCAAAGTAATTTACAGATGCAATGCTATTCCTATTAAACTACCAATGGCATTCTTCATAGAAAGAAAACAATATTTTAAAATTTATGTGGAACCAAAATAGAGCCTGTATATCTAAGACAACTCTAAGCAAAATGAACAAAGCTGAAGTGTCATGCTACCTGCCTTCAAACTATACTACAATGCTATAGTAACCAACACAGCATGGTACTGGTACCAAAACAGATACATAGACTGATAAAACAGAATAGAGAACTCGGAGATAAAACTGCAGAGTTACAAGCATCTGATCTTCAACAAACCTGACAAAAACAAGCAATGGGGAAAGAATTTCTTATTTAATAAATGATGCTTTGTATTTAATAAATGATTATTATAAAAGAACTGGCTAGTCATAGGTAGGAAATTGAAACTGAACCTCTCCATTACACCTTATACAAAAATTAACTCAAGATAGATTAGAGACTTTAATGTACAAAACCTCAAACTATAAAAACCCTAGAAGAAAATTTAGGCAATACCATTTAGAACATAGGCACAGGCGAAGATTTCATGACAAAAATGCCAAAAATAATTGCGACAAAAGCAAAAATTGGCAAATAGAATCTAGTTAAACTAATGAGCTTCTGCACAGCAGAAGAATCTGTCATCAGAGTGAACAGAAAGCCAAAGATAGGGAGAAAATTTTTGCAATCTATTCATCTGACAAAGGTCTAATATCCAGAGGATACAGAAACTTATCCTACACCTATCTTAAATTTGCAAGAAAAAAAAGTAACCCCATGAAAAAGTGGGCAAACAACATAAATAGACACTTTTCCAAAAAAGACATACCTGCAGCAAAAAAACATGAAAAAGTGCTCAACATTACTGAGATCAGAGAAATGTAAATCAAAACCACAAGGAAATACCATCTCACACTAGTCAGAATGGCAATTATTAAAAGTGAAAAACAACAGACATTGGAGAGGTTGCTAAGTAAAGGGAACATTTTTACGCTGTTGGTGGGAAATTCGTTCAACCATTATGGAAGACAGTGTGGTTATTCCTCAAAGATCCGTTAGAAGAAATACCACTTGACCTAGCAATTCCATTACTGGGTACTCAAAGGAATATAAATCATTCTATTATAAAGATACACGCATGCATATATTTATTGCAGCACTATTCACAATAGCAAAGACAAGGAATCAACCTATGTGCCCACCAACGGTAAACTGGATAAAGAAAATGTGGTACATATACACTATGGAATACTATGCAGCCATAAAACGGAATGAGATTATGCCTTTTGCAGGGACTTGGATGCATCTAGAAGCCATTATCCTCAGCAAAGTAACACAGGAAGAGAGAACCAAACACCACTTGTTCTCACCTAACAGTAGGAGCTGAATGATGAGAATGATTAAACAAATGGGGAACAACACACACTGGGGCTTGCGGAGCTGGGTGGTGGAAGGAAGACAATCAGGATGAATATCTAGTGGAAGGAAGACAATCAGGATGAATATCTAATGGATGTCGGGCTTAGTACTTAGGTGATGGGTTCATCTGTGCAGCAAACCACAATGGCACGTTTACCTACATAACAAACCTGCACATCCTGCACATGTACCTCAGAACTTAAAAGTTAATTAAAAAAATAAAACCAAAGAGGGACTAATAATCATGGACAGAGATGAAAAAGTTGTCAATGAAATATCTGAAAATCAAATCTGACAATATATGCAAAAGATAATATGCCATTACCACATGAGATTGATACTAGGAATGCAAAGCTGTTTCCACAACCAAATGTCAATTATTTCCATTCTCATAATGCTAAAATAAAGAGGTAAAGCCTTGTATTCCTCTTGTTGGAGGCAGAAATAACAATTGATACCATTTTCAATCCACTAATGATTTAATAAAATGCATAAAGGTAGAAGGAAAGGAAATAGAGTTATCCTAATGAAGACATTCACTAAGAAAAGAAAAATCTATTGCTAACATTATACTTATTGTGGATTGTGGATAACCCCCTATATAGGCACTGAGAAAGGAGAGCTAAGCAGAACCCTGGCACAATTAAGGCCTGAAGAATGTCTCAGTTGATAGTGTTACTACTCAGTTATTTCCCTTTATACAATCCTCTGTATATAATCATATATTAGTTCATAGTATGAGTGCCTAATGAATATTTCCCAACATATATGTAATTATATCTTAGTTCATTATCAGAGGAATGCCTAAAGTAGACATAGTACAGAGCATGAATTAAGGAAGAAGCAGCTTATAATTGGAGGAATACCTAGAGCAGACACAGTGCAGAGCATGATTTAAGGGAAAAACAGTTATACCAGGACAAGAATCCATGGCCCAGGCAGCAGTGTTCAGTATCGTAAAGATACCCACTGTATGGTAGGCTTGGGGCAAGAGCCACTCCTCCTGATAAGGGAGTTGTAGGACCTTGCTCCAGTTCTAGTGGGAGGCTGCCCTCAGACCAGCAATCCACCTTGGTGACTGTGAACTTTATCAGCTCTTTTCACTGTGCTACTCAAAAAGCATCTTGCCATAGAACCCATTGGAAGCTGCCAAAAGGTGGCTGTAACCCTGACAGCTCGTCACTACCGTGTGACTTAAAGCGTCCCCCAATAAATCTTCTTAGAAGTAGCTTGCCCATAGATAGAGGTATTAGACACTGCACTCTCTTCACTGCACACGACCCACCTTCAAGCCTCGGTGACTTAATGGGGTGGACCCCTTACTGCACATGGCCCTTGCCTCGATGACCTAATGGGGTGGATCACTTGTTTTATTGCTCACGACCCTATCACTATCCTTAAGGATGATTTCACTCACTGCCCTGCCCCCTAACCTACACACAATAAATACTCACACTTCTGGACATTCAGGGCCTTGCCTGACTCCTCTCATAGGTGGCGTGGCCCTCTGAGCTCAGCTGCATTTTCCTTGTACTTCTGTGTCCTGTCTCTTTATTTCTTGGATCCTGTGCCTCAGCACAGCTTAAGGGACACCCCACGACCCTGTGGGCCACCAGCCCTACAGGGAATAACTGAATGCTTTTCTATTAAAATTAGAAATAAGAAAATGGTATCTGCTTTCATTATTCTTATTCAAAATCATACTTGATGACCTATACAGGCAAGAAATAAGCAATGCTTTTGTAAGAAAAAAGGAAAATATTTTTTAGGAAAATATAGAAGTAATACTGTTTCTATATACAAATGAAAAGTCTACAAAAGCAATCTCAAACCATCTATAAAACAATAACTAATATGAATTTAGTTATCTCTCAAATATAAGGTCACTATACAAAAAATGATTAAAATTTAATATAGTATTAACAAATAATAGTAATTAAAATTTAATAAAATTACCTAACAAAAACAAGCAATGGGGAAAGGATTCCATGTTTAATAAATGGTGTTAGGAAAACTGGCTAGCCATGTGCAGAAAGCAGAAACTGGACCCCTTCTTAACACCTTACACTAAAATTAACTCCAGATGGATTAAAGACTTAAACATAAGACCTAAAACCATAAAAACTCTAGAAGAAAATCTAGGCAAAACCATTCAGGACATAGGCATAGGTAAGGACTTCATAACCAAAACACCAAAAGCATTGGCAACAAAAGCCAAAATAGGCAAATGGGACTTAACCAAACTCCAGCTTCCACACAGCAAAAGAAATAGTCATTAGAGTGAATCGGCAACCAACAGAATGGGAAACAATTTTTGCAGTTTACCCATCTGACAAAGGGCTGATATCCAGAATTTACAAAGAACTAAAACAGATTTACAAGAACAAAACAAACAAGCCCATTCAAAAGTGGGCAAAGGATATGAACAGACACTTTACAAAAGAAGAAATACATGAGGCCAACAAACACATGAAGAAATGCTCATCATCACTGGTTATTAGAGAAATGCAAATCAAAACTACATTGAGATACCATTTCATGCCAGTTAGAATGGCGATCATTAAAAAATCTGGAGACAGCGGATGCTGGAGAGGATGTGGAGAAATAGGAAAACTTTTACACTGTTGGTGGGAGTGTAAATTAATTCAACCATTGTGGAAGAAGTGTGGTGATTCTTCAAGGACCTAGAAATAGAAATTTTATTTGATCCAGCAATCCCATTATTGGGTATATATCCAAAGGATTATAAATCGTTCTACTATAAGGACATATGAACACGAATGTTCATTGCAGCACTGTTTACAATAGCAAAGACCTGGAACCAACCCAAATGCCCATTGATGATAGACTGGACAGGGAAAATGTGGCACATATACAACAAGGAATATTATGCAGCCATCAAAAACGATGAGTTTGCGTCCTTTGTAGGGACATGGATGAACTTGGAAACCATCATTCTCAGCAAACTGACACAAGAACAGAAAATCAAACACCGCATGTTCTCACTCATAGGCAGGTGCTGAACAATGAGAACACATGGACACAGGGAGGGGATCATCACAGACTGGGGTCTGTTGGGGGGAAATAGGGGAGGGACAGCATGGGGTGGGGAGTTGGGGAGAGACACCATGGGGAGAAATGACAGATATAGGTGAAGGGGAGGAAGGCAGCAAATCACACTGTCATGTGTGTACCTATGCAACAATCTTGCATGTTCTTCATATGTACCCCAAAACCTAAAATGCAATAAAAATAAATAAGAAAAACCATAAAAAATTTAATAAAATTCCACTTATAAAACATGAAATACTTAAGTTTAAATACAGCAAAATATGTAAAGTATTCATATATGTAAAACTGCAAAACGTTAGTGGGAGACATCAAAGAAATAAGTGGAAAGACACATTGTGTTTGTGGATTAGTAGACTCAATATCCTTATGATATATCAGTTCTCCGTAATCTCTCAATTCAAGATAGTTCCAATGAAAATCCAAGAAAGATTTTTTTTAATTTTTAAGAAATTGACAAAGCCATTAAAAAAATTTTATAGCCAGTCAAAATGATTGGAAAAACCACAAACATTTTAAAAATATAAAAACAAGTTTGGAGCACTTGTGTTTCAATGCCTGGTATCAAGATTCAAATGAAGTAATAGTACTCAAGCAGTGGTTTTAGAAAGAAGACACATAAGTTCAAGGATGGAGCAGAAGAGAGTCCAAATATAGACTCACACATATATGGTCAAAAAAGACTATACAATTTTTTTCAACCTTTAATTTCAGAGGTGCATGTCCAGGTTAGTTACATAGATAAATGTGTGCCATGGTGGTTTGCTGCACAGATCATACAATCACCTAGGTACTAAACCCAGTATTTCATCTCTTGGTTATTCTTCTTATAATATTGGGGTCCAGGGGTGCCCCCTCAGTTCCTGAGAGGGGAAGTATCCTGAGAGGATATTTCTCCAGGTTCTTGGTCAATCACTCCCCAAGAATGGGGGAGGAGACCGCGGTGCAGTGCTCAGTAATTACCAAACTCAAAAGTGTAGTAGAAAGTGATTTATTTAGAGAGAGAAACAGGAGAAGGAGGGAGAGAAACAGCTGACTCTCACACTGAGTGAGAGAATCCAGAAAGATGGAATCCAGGAGAGGAAAGCAGCTTCCACACTGAGTGGAAGGAAATAGAGAGATGGAGTTTAGGAGGTAAGACAGGCTTCCACGAGTGTGTGGAAGGGGACTCGAGAGGGGAAATCCAGGAGAAAGAAAGACGGCTTCCACAAAGGGAGTGTTCTTGGAAGGGGACCCAAACATGGAGTCTGAAGGGGTGTGGAAGAAGGGGACTTCTAACCTGGGAGGAACCCCCACCTTCTCTAGGACCCCAGGCTAATGAAAGGAGTTCCTTAGAACTTCCACTGGGGTGACTGACTCTTAGTTTCTTCCTGAGCCCACGAAATTTAAACATAAAACATTAAATCTTCTGGATGAAGAGAGATGGGATGGGGGCATGGTGTTGGGAAGTTTTTGCCCTTAAAACTACGCCCCCTGTGGACCCAGAAAGAGAACAGCTTCCCTCATTCCCTCCCTCTCAACAGGAAAACCCAACTTTTGTTGGAACACGGGCGTTGATCCTCTGTAACTACTTCTTGCTGAAATGGGGCATAGAAGGGGCCCTGCAGTTGAGGCTTCCTCCAGAGGGGAGCCTTTAGGGATGCAAGTTGATCTAGAGGTCCACGATAGAGCCCACAAGCCAAAGACACCTGGGCTTGCAGTGGCAGGATTTTGTGACCTTATGGTTCTATAAGAAATGGATGTGACAAGGTGGTTAAAGAAGAGAGGCCCAGAGGCCAACAAATACAGAATGGTTATAAATGAGCCTGGGAGAGCAGAGCCAGGACAGTCAGTTGTTAAACAAGCTTCACAATACTGGTCCTTGAAGGTCTTTAGCCCTGTGTTTGATTCCTGAGTTCTATGTTGAAAACAACACTTAACTGGTTTACAAAATAGCAGCATTATTCCTAGGAAGAGACAGGTTCCCTTCCCACTGTCAAAAGGATAATCGGAGTCTGAGAGATAGCAAAGTTGAGGGTTACAGTCCTGTTAATGCCAGGATATAAATTAGACTTACGAGTGGTTGCTTCCCTGAGGATCTTGTTGGAAAAGCAGTTGTAGATCTTCTAATGGCTCTCAGGTGGATGAAGGGCTGTGTCCTGGAACTTCAGGCTGCAGAGCGGAGTGTCTGTGACTTTCCTCAGGAGGTGTCCAAGGCTTCAGCCGGGTGTGATGAATCCACGAGTCTATTTCCATCACCTTAACTGCCATTGGAGTGGACAGAATGACCGAAAATGGTCCTTCGCAGGATGGGTCTAGAGAGGGAGAGTCTGAGGGGAGAGAATTAACAAGCACCAAGTCTCCAGGGCAGGAGAGAAATACTGAGAAGGCCATGCAGTGTCCAAGAGATTAACTTCCTGGACCTCTGGCCAGCTTTACCCGGGCTCTGTGAGGGTGACGGCTCATGCTGGCACTTGGTCCAGGAACCCTCAGTCCTGCCATTGGGTCATCTGGTCAGACACCTCAGGCCCTGGGGACCCTCATCCCCTGGGACAGTGTGCTTTCCAGTGATTCCCTTGGCACAGCTGGCATGGCAGAGATGGTGGTCCATTCCTCTGCGGACAATTTCTTATAAAATGTCCCTTCAGACCTCACTGGTAACAAGTTCTGCCAGGCTGGTGGCTAACCCAAGCCTTTCCCTCATTTGAGCCCCTGGGTCTGCTTGCCTGAAAGCCATGACTGAGGCTGAGCTCTCCTGTTCCTTTCAGCCTGTCCCTCCTGGCCTCCATCATAAAACACACAGGTTGCCTGGTTCAGTAATGATTCTAGACTCTGCGCGGGCCCCAAGGCCAGTTTCTGGAGCTTCCTCCTGATACCTGCGGCTGACCAAGTAATACGCTTGTCCTTTAGTATTAACTGACCCTCTATGGTGACGGGGGTAGACTTCCTGAAAGCCTCTCACAGTCGTTCAAGGACAGCTGTGGGGTTTTCTTCCCTTCCCTTTGGAGGTTAGGTTTTCCACTCTGTCAGCTGCACCAGCAAAGGAAAAAAGCCGCTTGCTGTGTCAGTTTAAAAGCCACATTCACAGCTGCTGCTGGGGCCCCCAGTGAGTTTCCCCGACCCACGTCCGTCGCCATGTTGACCCCACCAGAACCACTTGCTGGGTTGGGCCACTCCCCCAGTGGCTTCCCACACAGGGACCCGCAGCCGGAGGCAAACGTCCTGGGGAGGCTTTTTTTCCCTGCTGCCTGGGACTGGAGAACGCCGGTGAGGTCTGCCAGACCAAGCGCCAGAACGGCCGAGCGCTCCCAGCCGGTCCCCTGCAAGCTCGGGCTGCACCTCACCCCTCCCTGCTGTTTTTCTCTGGCCAAAGGCTGCGCATGCTCAGTTCTGCCCCCAGGGCTGGGCTGTTCAGCGTCGGCAAGGAGCAGAAACGGGGTGCTCACCCTTTCCACCCACTGGCTCCTGCAGGTTTTGGTCCCAGAGATAATACCTGAAGGATAGAGAAGGAGAGGGAAAGCAGAGAGAGAGCTTGCAGGTAAAAAAAAAACCTGCACTTTTAATTCTGTCTGGCCCGCCCCACTTAAGAGGGCTGGGTCGTGCCTCTGAGGCGCTGCCGCTCAGGTTCCCCACGGCCCTGCCTGGCTGCGGCCGCTTCAGGTGTTCTCAAAGAGACAGGACAGAATGGGGCCAGTTTTACTCACGGGTATTGAAGTCTTTTTCTCTGGCTGTATCCCTTTTCCTGGTGTACCCCTCTCCTGGCTGTATCCCTCTTCTGGCTGGCTCATGAAAATGTAATATTGGGGTTCAGGGGTGCCCCCTCAGTTCCCCTGAGAGGACGTTTCTCCAGGTTCTCGGTCAGTCACTCCCCAAGAATGGGGGAGGAGACCGCGGCGCAGTGCACAGTAAATGCCAGACTCAGAAGTGTTTGTAGAAAGTGATTTATTTAGAGAGAGAAACAGGAGAAGGAGAGAGAAAGAAACAGCTGACTCTCACACTGAGTGAGAGAATCCAGGAAGATGGAAGCCAGGAGAGGAAAGCAGCTTCCACACTGAGTGGAAGGGAATAGAGAGATGGAGTTTAGGAGGGAAGACAGGCTCCCACGAGAGAGTGTGGAAGGGGGCTCCAGAGGGGAAATCCAGGAGAGGGAAAGACGGCTTCCACGAAGGGAGTGTTCCTGGAAGGGGACCCAAACATGGAGTCCGAAGGGGTGTGGAAGAAGGGGGCTTCTAACCTGGGAGGAACCCCCACCTTCTCCAAGACCCCAGGCTAATGAAAGGAGTTCCTCAGAAATTCCTCTGGAGTGGCTGACTCTTAGTTTCTTCCCGTGCCAGTGAAATTTAAACATAAACCGTTAAATCTTCCGGATGGAGAGAGATGGGAGGGGGGCATGGTTCTGGGAAGTTCGTGTCTTTAAAACTACACCTCCTTATGGACCCAGAAAGAGAATACCTTCCCTCATTCTCTCCCTCCCACAACAGGCCCTAGTGTGTATTATTTCCTCTTTCTGTCCACGTATTCTCCTCATTCAGCTCCCACTTCTAAGTGAGAACATGCAGTGTTTGGTTTTCTGTTCCTGCATTAGAAACTATAAAATTTTCAACAAAATATGCTAGAACAATTGGACATCCACATGAAAAAAGCCTCCATTTCTACCAGCCACTATATATAATTAACTCAATGTAAGCTGTAGACCTTAATGTAAAACTAGACTTTGCAGATAGATTTTTCTTACTTTTCTCATTTTTGTTTTTAATTTTGACTCATTTAGATTCATCTCTGGGCTCTTATAATTTAGTGGTAAGCCTACATTTATTTAGACTATTTTCTTACATTCCTTACCCGTGTGTCTTCTTTCGTGGACAAGTACATCAACATGTGAAGGGACACCTTCAACCATCAGATTGTTTACAGGACGCTCTTATTTTTGTCTTCTTGCTTTTCAGGATCTCAAGGCAAGCAAGGAGTGAACGACTGGTTCCTTCTCGTTTTCCCTGTCTTACTGGGCATGTACATAGGTAAGTGTATGTATACAGCCTTCTAGATCTTCACGAACATACTGAAGATTTTCAAAATTTTCTATCGCCATCTAAGTTTTTACCTACTTATTTTAATTTTTTTATCCAGGATCTTGTTGGCCTCATCCTAAATCATAGACTTATACAACTGTAATATTGTAAGCATATATCTAGAGACATTGGTAATATCTTAGGGATAGGGATTTTTTCCCTGAGCTGAACTCTGAGTGAAAAGGTGATAATACCCTCACACAGCTGTGAGATTTTCAGTTACCATGCCAGGAAGCTGAAGATGGAGAGAAGATGAGAATAGGCCCAATTTAAAATACCACCAACAGCTGTCTTACCAAGGGTTAGTAGTTTCTTGTTAAAAGATAGTTTTCAATTGTTTTGTAGTTTTGTTTAATTTCCAGCTGTTTTTCCTTTTTGTTAATGTTTCACGGCACATCAAGTTTATCAAGGTTCTCATTCTGCCATTCCAGGAGTTAGTCATTAGAAAGGTTTGGACTCTCAAAGTTTTCAAACATCTTTTGCTCTACGTAATTGGCTCGTTGCAAAATAACTGTGAAAGCTTCATAGCTCCCCCAAATGGTATCTTTCCTAAAGACTAGTAATGGATTCCTCTTAGTTTGAGATCTAATAAAAACACTTCCCTCTGCCAAGTTAGCGTCTTCATTTTTCCTGTCCAGTAAGATTGCACCTTTGTCATCAACAAATTATTACTGTGTGCCTTTATTCTTCTATTATTTAGTCTGGTGCTAATTGTGCTTTTTTAGTCACTATTCTGAAAAACAACGGCTTGGATAAAGGTAGGGAAGTTTGCTTGTGTTTTGGTTTACAGACTATCAAAACATAAAGAAACAAATCTATGTCTGATAGTGAGAGACAAGTATAGCCATGCACCACATAATAAATTTCATTTAATGATAAATGGCATATACAATGGTGGTCGTATAAGATTATAATGGAGTTAAAAAATTTCTATCACCTAGTGATGTCATGGCCATCGTAATGTCATATAGCACAATGCATTGCCCATGTGTTTGTGGTGATGCCATTGGAAACAAACCTACTGCCCTGTCAGTATAGTATAGCACATACAATTATGTACAGTACATGATACTTGACAAAAAAACCATTATTACTGTGTTCATGTACTATACTATATATATATATTTGTTATACTATTTTTATGATTCTTTTGGAGTACATTCTTTCTCCTTCTATTTATAGTTATAAAAAAGTCTACTGTAAAATATCCTCAGGCAGATTCTGTAGGAGTGTTCCAGAAGAAGGCATTCTTACAAGAGATGACAGCTGCATATGTGTTACTGTCCCTGATGGCCTTTCAGTGGGACAAGATGTCGAGGTGAAAGGCAATTATATTGATGATCCTGATCCTGTGTAGGCCTAGACTAATGTATGTGTTTGTATTTTAGTTTTTAACAAAACACTTTACAACGTAAAAATATAAAAATTAAAAAATTAAACATAGAAACAGCTTATAAAATAAGAATATAAAGAAAATATTTTGTGCAGCTATACAGTGTGTTGTATTTTAAGCTAATGTTATTGCAAAGGAGTATAAAATATTTAAACATTTTTGAATAAAAAAGGCATAGGAAACTAAGATCAATTTATTATTGAAGGAAAACATTTTTGACTACTTTATTGTAGCCTAAGTGCACAGTGTTTATATAGTCTGCAGTAGTGGACAGTAAAGTCCGAGGCCTTCACATTCACTCATCACTCACTCACTGGCTCATTCAGAGCAACTTCCAATCTTGCAAGCTCCATTCATAATATATGCCCTCTACAGGTGTATTATTTAAAAAAAAATTTATACCATGTTTTTTCTGTTGCTTTTATATGTTTAGATATGTTTAGATACACAAATATTTAGTATTGTGTCACAACTGCCTACAGTATTCAGAACAGTAACATGTTATACAGGTTCCTAGCCTAGTAGCAATAGGTTATACCATACAGCTTAGATGTGTAACAGCATTTACCATCTAGGTTTGTGTAAATATACTCTATGATGTCATATGGTCATAAAATCACTTAACAGTGAATTTCTTGGCCAGGCACGGTGGCTCACACTGGTAATCCCAGCACTTTGGGAGGCTGAGGCGGGTGGATTACGAGGTCAAGAGATCGGGACCATCCTGGTTAACATGGTGAAACCCCGTCTCTACTAAAAATACAAAAAAGTAGCTGGGCATGGTGGCTCATGCCTGTAATCCCAGCTACTCAGGAGGCTGAGGCAGGAGAATTGCCTGAACCCAGGAGGCAGAGGTTGCAGCGAGCCGAGATCGCACCATTGCACTCCAGCCTGGGTAACAAGAGCGAAACTCCATCTCAAATTAAAAAACAAAAAAAGAAAACAATGAATTTCTTAGAATGTATCTCTGTCATTAAGTGAGGCATGACCATATATATAATTCAGAGATCCTGAATGTTGAGACATAAAAACAAAATATTACTTTACGGCATGTCTCCTGAAAAGGGGGTAGGTGTATATGACCTCTGTAAAAAGACATAAAATATGGTTTTTGCTGGCCAGAGGTTACACTGTGGCAAAGACTGCTTTTCATCAAAATCTATTATCCCTTCTTAAGTGCGTGGAGCTTTCTGGTTAGTAACTTCTCAGCTTCATCAGTTTCTCCTATACTAATCTCTCTATTCTCTTATAATTGGTGTGGCCATGTTACTTGTTATTACCAACAGAATGGAAGCAGACATTATGTGTATTACTTCCAGGCCAAGAGATTTTTTTTTTTTTTAATTCCATCTTCTTCATTCTTTTGCCTGCATGTTTTAAGAGGTTCTGAGATTATAGATATGGTGATGATATAAAAATGGAAGAAACCTGGATATCTGAATCATTATGTGGAAAGGACATGTTCATTAACATAAGCCCTCATCTTGGACTGTCATAAGAATGAGACAAACTTCTATGTGTTTGAGCTATTACCTTTTGTCCTTTTGTGGCATATGCATTATAGAAATAAACATCCTATAATTAAACCTTTCTTTACTATACCGGCCAAAACATATGAGTAAATTAAAAGATGACTTTTTAAATGGATGATAAATCAATATTTTACAATATTCTCTCACTCCTGCCAAATATGTCCACTGAATGTGAAAAATATGTATAAACCTACCAAACCTACATATGTATATATTTAACCCCTGTTTTCATATATACTATATCCATATTTCCATACCTCAGTGTTATATACAGTAATAGCAAGAAATACTTGCATGACCATAAAAAGACACATTTTCCCTTAGTAGTCATATCAAGATATATGTTCACTAAATAATATTGGAATTATCCAAATTATTTGTGATGATCTTGCCACATAAATTACATAACATACAAACACACATATGAACGCGTATGTACACACACATAGACTAATAAGTAAAATTTTTAAATATGTGTCTGTTGTAAATATAATATGCCAAGCCAAATTTAAATCATATCATTAGCAACTGAGGTCATAGCTACATGACAGTAGACAATTAGATAAATTCTAATTTAGTTTTGATTTGATTGACAGTTATGACCTCTAATATTTCACAGCAAAATTTATATGCAAAATTCTCCAAACTTAAATATCTATTTTCTCTTCTCAAGTGTTATCTAGGTAGTAAAGAGGACTTGTTTATAGTTGTAAAAATGAAAATGTATTGAAAATTATGTTAAAATGGATAAGTTTATACTTTTAGCTGTCTATTGTTTAGCTAAAGAATGTTCTTTAACTTGGCATAATCAGGAAAATTCTCAGCAGTCTCGGTGTTCACTAAATAAAATATATTTGATTTTATAGATGCATATGGAGCATTCTATTCATGCACTGTCAATATTAAAAAAAAAGTAAAGAAGATAAAATAACATTTTTATATTTTAACCAAGTATTTAAATAAAAAACTGAATTGTTATTACTTAGTATATCCCCTCAAAAATTGCTAAATATGATCACATACTTTTATCAATTGTGAGTCAAGATAGCCAGGGGCAGACCTGTGTTGTTTCTAGTTAAATAATTATAAGCTTGCTTTGCTTATTGTACACTGAGGTTTTTACCCCAAACTAAGCTATGTAAAATATTGGTGCAGGAAAATAGAAATCAAGCAGCAACAGGAGGCCTAAGGTAAAGACCATCTGAGAGCGCTGTAAAACCTTGGGACACTGTGGGGTGGTTGCAGAGCAGGAAATACTGCTTTGGTCCCACGAATGCCATCTCAACATGGAGGCTGTATAAGGATCTCCTAAAGAGGACTTACGCTAGATCTCTGAGAAGGAAGGAGACCTCTGCTCACAGGATCCAGGAGGGTTTTTGCAGATGGGTGCTTGCAAGAAAAAAAAAGGCTTGCAGGGCAGAGATAACAGGAAGGCCACAGGCTCTGCCTAGGTTCTCAACATATGGAGTGATTTTGATTGCTCTGTGTTCAATGCTCAGAAGGTAAAAGCCCCTTGATGCATTGCATGTGTTCAGACCTGGTGGTGCCTTATCCACTGTGCTTCTGAGTAAATGCACCTTGATAGCAATCTGTGGTAGAATTCAGGGTTATAGATTTGCATAAAAATCAGGTCTGCTACTGAATACTGCAGACCACGCCTCTCCCCATGGCTATTTTGCCCACATTAGTTTCAAGGCCTCCCCTGATCTCCCCCCTACTCCTCAATTAACAAGTTTATCCACCTAATAAAAGCCTGTGGAAACCAGAACTCCAGGCCACTCTAACATTGGTCCCTTGGACCCATGCTGTAAAATTCTACTCTTGTGTCTTCATCTTTATTTCCTTTTCTCAATCCCTCCTCACCACCAGGACTAAGGGCACCCATGAACAGGGTTGGGGCTGGTACCCAACATCAATATTATGTCTTCAAGTTTCATCTTTAAGCTATAGTATTTTATGTTTTGTATTTTTCCATGTATAGTTCTTCATTTTATTTATTGTATGGAGAATAATTAGAAAGACCATTTGTCATTACGTGTTTTAGTATTAAAAGACTAGCAGCTTCTTGTTAATACAGAAATCGGTTTTTATTTGCTGTTTTTGATTTCTTGTATCATTCTATATACATGGTTCAACTTAACACCTTGTAAAATGTCAGGATCTCTTAGGCATATGTTCATAATAAAGTAGGCAAGTGTTTACCAATTCATTTCCAGTCTTCACTATATCAGTGAAATTACTGTACTTCGGTCAAGATAACCTATCATGTCCATTTTTCACATTCAGTAGACACATCTCACTCAGACCATGAACACCTTTAAGAAACAGTTTACGGTCGGGCGCGGTGGCTCAGGCCTGTAATCCCAGCACTTTGGGAGGCCGAGGCGGGTGGATCACGAGGTCAAGAGATCGAGACCATCCTGGTCAATATGGTGAAACCCTGTCTCTACTAAAAATACAAAAAATTAGCTGGGCATGGTGGCACGTGCCTGTAATCCCAGCTACTCAGGAGGCTGAGGCAGGAGAATTGCCTGAACCCAGGAGGCAGAGGTTGCGGTGAGCCGAGATTGCACCCCAGCCTGGGTAACAAGACGAAACTCAGTCTCAAAAAAAAAAAAAAAGTTTACATCTTCCTTATTGAAACAGTCTCTTCATTCAACTCCTAAAACTGTAAACCTTCCTGTAGGTGCCAGAAGCTTCCAAGTTTTCCAGAGTCTTTTACTTAATTTTTTTCTTTCCCTGGACTATGGTCTTCTTATGTGCCTCTTCCTCAAAGACAGTTTGTGCCTTACAGCTCTTTCAGATGTAATCTGCTGTTATGATTCTGAGCCCTGTTGATGTGGTGATAAGGTGTCAGAAAAGCAGAGTGTTCTGTAATCTTCCGATTAAGTCTCTGTCTTTTAGTGGACTTGTATCTTGGGATTGTGACTTTCATGCATTTATTCAATTGCATAGCTTTCTTGCTTCTGCTCCCTTTTAGTTCCCTGGCTGCAGCTTTTCCAACTAATCTACTTCCTTAAATCGCTGAGCCCCATAAACCATTCCCTTAGGTGAGAAGGGAAGTAAAGAGATAGCTGAAGGGGAAAGAAATTGCCTTTTCGGGCAGGAATAAGGTTTCAGAACTGGGGCAAAGTCTGTATACCTGGAATAATATAGAAGGTTCTGAGTGAATTTCACAGTGATTTCTTTTCCTTTCCTTCTGC
Organism: Saguinus oedipus; assembly: GCA_031835075.1. Classification (NCBI taxonomy): domain Eukaryota; kingdom Metazoa; phylum Chordata; class Mammalia; order Primates; family Cebidae; genus Saguinus; species Saguinus oedipus. The sequence goes on from CM063190.1 coordinate 20,640,248, forward strand.
CATAACCACAGGTGATCTTTTGAATCCTCACCAAAAAATCCTGGTGTGGAAGTGTCAAGGGTCCCTTGGACCTGGGACTTCCAGCAGATTCTCACCGACATAAGAGTCCACGTTCAGCCTGCAGTAATTCCTCAAAAGTGCTGTTTAAGACCCCTTTTATGGCTCCAGTGCACATACTCCATGTAAGCAGATCGTGGTGGTTTTGTCTCTCTTGATGTCTCTTCTCTCTACATATTGAGATGGCAGTTTCCCCCGCAACTTTAATTCTCAGATGAACCCAAGAAATGCCATTTGTTTTTGTGTTTGTTCAGCTTCCTTTGTTCCATAAGAATGACAGTGAACTCATTTAAGCTCTTCACCTGTTGCATCTAAAACCAATAGTCAATTCCGACTTTTTCAGTTTGTAGAGCACAACAATATCTCCAGCTTAGTTTTTGCCCTTACACTTTACCCTTGTCCCTTGCAATAAATGACTTAGTCTCATCTTTTTGGTATCAACCACAAATGTCACTGTGATATGGAGGTCCTCTTGTCATTCTCCTTAAAATAGTTTCTTCACCCTCATCTTTATAAGTTACAGCATCCTTTGTAAAACTTGTCAGAATCTCAAATTATTTTCTAAAAATTGTTTTCTCTTAAGAATCAAAATTGTTGAGGAAAAGAAATAAGCCTACATCTTATTCATCCTTGTGTTTTTAATGTCTAGTAAAACTTATTACTCAATATTTTATTAATAAAATAATTTTATTATCAATAAACATATATGTTATAACATATAAAACACATTATTTTTAAAAATATGAGATCAGTTTATTCATTCAAATATCTTTTATATTTTTTTTCTATCAAAATTATATCTATTTTCATCATTGTATTTGGGAAACAGTGATGAAATAGTTCAAATTAATTTATGATCCACTCAGTTTTTGTCTGCAAAATAAATATTAATATATACTGTATTGGTAATGCAGCCTTACTGACTTATTTCCTGACTCTCACTTGAATTTTTATTAAATTAGAGCAATATGTTATTTTTTTTTAATTCTCCACAATGTAACTAGAATAAGCAATTGTCTGAGATTTTGGATTTGCCTGAAAACAAGCTCAAGCTGACAATAAATGACTTCACATCATAACAAATAAATGAAATGCTTTTATAAAATGATCCCTTGATTATAAAGTATGAGGTAACAGTATGGAGTAGATCTCCCAGCCAACTCACAATGTCATGTCAATTGTGCAATAAACGAATTTAGGTTGTTTTAAGCTCCTGTACTTTATAGTTGTTTGATTTAGCAGCATAATCTAGATTTTTCAAGTTGATACAACAGGAATTCAAATGAAAACTCGTAATTAATCTTACATTTCATATTATGAAATGCCAGAGAACCAATTTTTAAAAATTTTTATAAATTTAGGATGTTTGGTTTGCTTAATATTAATTCAACGAATGTTTCCAAATGTTCTTGAGTAAATTGTATTTTCCATATAATGGCCTAATAATGAAATTCTTTTTAGCCTAGTACCTAACATGCATTAAATCATCTTACTAGATACACATAAGCTATTTTCTATGCTTTGGTATTCTCCCTGAACTACTGCAGCTATCTCTTCTTTTCTTTCTCTCTTTCTTCCTATTTGTTTCCCTCTTTTCTTTCCTTATTTCTTTATCTCTTTTCTTATCATTTTGTGTTTTTTTTTTTTAAATTGATTATCTTTTTGCATACTCTGTTGAATTAAAATAACCCCAGTGGTGAAAATGTTCTATTATCATGTTAGGGTCAGTAGCATTAGGTTTATAGCAACTCTTTAAAAACTATATTTGTAATAAATTAGAAATAGAATAGAGGTTTTATACAGATCAAAAACTGTATGTAAAATTAATAACTATATGACATAAGAATTTGACTTTAGACATACTGGAGCGTTCTGTTGTTAAATGAGGCTGAAAATGGATGTATATTATGTGTGTATTGGGTAAAACTACAATTATAAATCTATGTATGTGGCTAAGGGCCATCTTCATATTCTGAGTCACTTTTGAATAGTCTTTAGTGGTACCACTAACTGATTTTAGGACAGTACCAAAATAATGTTTTATGTTTTAAATGGATTTGCAATATTGCTTATATAGAGGAATTTAAAATTTTCCCTTTTAGTCATTAAATTATTGATATTTTCCTGAAATCACTTTACTCTTATAATATACCCCCCTCCCTCTCCCCCCACCTCGCTGTGTGTGTGTGTATGCATGTGTGCGTGTTTGTTTGTGTATCCAGAAGTATAGTCCACATTATGATGAAAATCAGAATCAAATTATATGCCAGTGAAATGTGGGTCCCACTGTGGCAGACTGGGTCTCACTATTGCAGGCCTGCATCATAACTGTTCCAGTACTGACTGAGTTGTTAAGTTAAATATTAAAAACCAGTGCCATTATTCAAAGGCTGAGATGTAACAAAAGCCCACCTAGGGTTTGGCCTAGGCTTTCCTGGGCCTTAAGGAATGACAAGATGATGAAGAAATTCTTAACAGGAGCCATTTAGGATTAAACAACTTTTATTGCAGGTCTGAGGAAATTCTCCAGGCCTCCACAAACAAGCTTATTGGGGGTCTGAAGGAACTCCCCAAACCTCCATTATTTAGCATGAGACATGGTAAGGTTACTTATCCCAGCATTTTGACTCATTTAGATTAAGTAAATGTACTGAGGCTCCAGAGGAAGGTCTTCAAGACTCGGACGTTGGTTATGGATTAAAAGAAGTTAATCACTTATGTCCTTAGATGAATGCACACTTACATGTAGATGTATAGCTGAGAAGGTATATAAGCTCTGGAAAACTAATTTTGAGTTGGTCTGGTGATAATTTCTGGTCTTCTCTCTGTAACTGGATGCAGTCCTTCCTCCCCAGTTCATCTGTGTCTTGTTATTGGACCATGAGACATAGCAGCCCAACCCTCAGTTTTGTCCAGGAACACTATGATACTTAGAAAACAGTCTCTCTGGAATAGCCTGTAGGTGACAGGCAATCAAACACTATAATCATGATTAATTGCTAGCCAACTAAAAAAAGAAAGTTCCAGATGCATTTAAATATAGATTTCGACTCAGCATGATACACAAATTGAAAGCTCTCTTTTTTTTATTAGTGTATCTATTAAAATAACTTACTACATCTGTCTTAGAGTGTTAAGTACCTTCAACGGTACAAAAACAAGTTTAATCACATTAATAGAACATTTGTGTATTTCAGGATCTTTCTCTTGCTAAATGAACTCTGCTATTTGTCTGTTCTTTTATGGAAAACAGTGTTAAAAAGAGAAACTGATTTTAAAAATAGGAAAAAATTCTTAATTATTTATTTCTTTGAATCCTAAACCAAAGTAGAAAACTTTTTTTCTCAATAAAAGGACCATTGAATGGATCCATTTCTGTAATAAAAAATAATTAAATATTCCCTTATTACTAATCTACCACCATAGTGGACCTTCTAAGAATTGTGTATAAGGCCACTTAATATGAGAATTTTGAATCCTTTCTTTAGACATGGGGAAAGGGAGAGACTATCTTTCACATCACTGGCATGATTATTCACATAAAGAGAATGAATAAGACTTCTACAATGAAGGTGGAAACAAATGAAAATTGGCAAATAATGTTTATATATATTCTGGATACAATGTAGCAATACAAATAAGTATACCAAAGAGACTGAAAAATCTCTCTTGGATGTCCAAATGCTTCTTAACCACTTGCCATGTGATAATCCAAATTTTATCTTAAAAAGTGAGCCTAATAATAAAATACTAATGCTTCTATAGCATGGACTGGCCTTTGCCCTCTTATAATATAGTTTTATAAGTTACAATAAGGGGAGAAAACAAACATAAAACTTTTCATAAAATTTTGTCAGAAATCAGAGGAACACCAACCATAGACATCAGTTGAGAAAGGAAGATTGTAACTTCATAAATAACTCATCATTGTTTGCTGTCTTGGTTATAAAGGCAGAACTGAGACTCATTTCTCTCTTACTAAGGGAATGACCAGAGAAAGAACACCTCTTACCAGCCTCCTTATAAACATGCTGATGGTACTTGCTGATTGATTTAATAGAGGCCCTGTCTTAGAAATGACTTTTTTTTTTTTTTTTTTTTTTTTTTTTGAGACAGAGGTTCGCTGTTGTTACCCAGACTGGAGTGCAATGGCGTAATCTCAGCTCACTGCAACCTCCGCCTCCTGTGTTCAGGCAATTCTCCTGCCTCAGCCTCCTGGGTAGATGGGACTACAGGCACGCACCACCACGCCCAGCTAATTTTTGTATTTTTAGTAGAGATGGGGTTTCATCTTGTTGACCAGGATGGTCTCAATCTCTTGACCTCGTGATCCACCCGCCTCAGCCTCCCAAAGTGCTGGGATTATAGGCGTGAGCCACTGTGCCTGGCTAAGAAATGCCTTTTAAGTGTCAAAGTCTGAGATATTAATTTAGACTGAAGGAAACTTAGGACAATTAAATGTAAAGCATATATCTGAAATGGACTCTTGACGTTTATGATATTTGTAAATATTTCAACAACAGATATAATCTCAGGATTAGATAAAATAGTTTTGTTTTTATTTCAGATTTTGAAAGAATATTAAAATTTATTATTAGTAAGGTATAACTGATGTGTCTCAATTAATTATTATAAATAAAACTTGAATTTATGGACTTACAGAGAATAGAATGGCTGGTAGCAAAGGGGAAGCTAATTATATCAGCATTTTTTCTAATTGCCCAAGAATATGAAACTATAGAGCAGTCAACCTGAAACAGATTCCCTTAAGAACAGTAATTTTGCACATATTATTCAGAAATTTCCCATTAATTATAAACATGAGTAGAGCTAAAGAAAGGGGACATTTAGAAGCTGGATCTGACAGATTCAAGCTTTTTCAGCAAGTAATACTCTGTCTGTGCCAAACCTTGGCCTTTATCTTTTATTCATTAGTAAACTTGGTATTGGTCAAGATAAATAGGCACAATGGCTTCTAATAGTTAGGAGTTAATCATTTTATTTTGTTCACATATCACAGAAGTACATGTTTTTATTAATGGTGATGAGAAGAGAAATTTATTAGAAAGAAAACTGTTAGTTAAGACATACAGAAAATGTTTCATATTAATTTAGCTTTTTTACTTTTTCTTATAACATATCTACCCCCTTCTATTAGATGGGAAGAGACTCCAAAATATTAACTTACTTATCAAGACTAGCTTAATGTCACAAATATATGAATTGAGCATGTGTATTTGTTTTAGTTTCCAAACTTTTGTTATTGACATGTCACTACATTTTTTGGAAGAGTAATTCCCCAGAGGAGTCTTGAGTAGTATTATTTTTCATTCTCACATTTTCACAGGTCCTTGCTCTTTTCTTGGACTTGCAAATGGTCTTTCATTCTTTCCTTTATTATTATCTTGGTTGTTTAATGTTGACTTTAATAAATAATCCTTTAGGTGAATAAATAAAAATAACTTTTGATGTATACAACATTATGTCCAGATTATAACTAGGGGGTCCTGTAATCATTTTTATTTTAGAAAATCTGAATACCATCAAAAATCCTTACCCTTTTATATTCGTACTAAGGTTCTTCATAGAAACAGAGCCAAGAGTTATCCAGCAGGTGTTTCATAATCAGCATTAGCGGTATCTGACTATTGCTTTGTCTCATTTAAAACATAAACCATAAAATGTGTTGAAAAACACTTTTAACATAGCTGTCTCTTGGAATTCAGATCTTTCATTTACAGCCTTATAAAAGGCACCAAGTAATTAACTTACAGCTTTGGGTATAGAGGGAAACTGTGTGTGTGTGTGTGTGTGTGTGTGTGTGTGTGTGTGTGTGTGTGTGTGAGAGAGAGAGAGAGAGAGAGAGAGAGAGAGAGAGAGAGATGTATTTTTTTATTATGAGAATTGGCTCACATGATTGTAGAGGCTGAGAAGTCCCATGATCTTTTGTGTGCAAGATGAATCAGGAAAGTGATATAATTTACTCTGAGTGTGAATGCCTTACAACAGGAGTGCTAATATCCAAGGGTAGGAGAAGATAGATGTTTCAACTCAGAGAGAGTAAATTTTCCTTTCCTCTGCCTTTTCGTTCTATTCATATTCTTAACAGGTTGAATGATGCTCACTAATGTTAGTGAGGTAAATTTTCTTCCCTCAGTCTACTGACTCAAATGCTAACCTCTTCCACAAACACCCTCATAGACACAGAGAGAAATAATGTTTATCAGCTAGCTCCCTGAATATCTGATATGGTTTGACTCTGTGTTCCCACCCAAATCTCATGTTGAATTGTAATCTCCACCTTTTGAAGAAAGGTCCTGGGGGAAGGTGATTAGATCATAGGAAGAGGATTTCTTCCATGCTGTTCTTATGATGGTGAGTGAGATCCCAAAGTATCTGACAGTTGAAAAGTGTGGTACTTCCTCAAGCCTGAATGACATAGTGAAACTGTATTTGTACTAAGAATACAAAAATTTACTAGGTTCGGTGGTACATGGCTGTAATCTCAGCTACTCAGGAGGCGGAGGTGGGAGGATCACCTGAGCTTGGGAAGTCAAAGCTGCAGTGAGTTGAGATAGCACCACTGTATGTCAGTCTAGATGAACAATAACAACAACAAAAAGTTGTGACACTCCCCGCCCTGTTTTCTTTCTTTCTCTCTGTCTTGCTTCACTGTGGTGGTATGACAGGCTTGCTTCCTCTTCACCTTTTGCAATGACTGTAAGTTCCCTAAGCCTTTCCAGTCATGCTTCCTGTTAAGTCTGTGGAAGAGTAAGTCAGTTAAACCTCTTTTCTTCATAAGTTACCCATTCTCAGGTAGTTCTTTATAGCAATGTGAAAACAAACTAATACAGAACAGTGGTACCAGGAGAGTGAGGCATTGCTATAAAGATACCTGAAAATATGCAAGCAACTTTGGAACTTGGTAACAGGCAGAGCTTGGAACAGTTTGGAGGCCTTAGAGGAAGGCAGGAAGATGAAGGAAGATTTGGAATTTCCAGGAGACTTGTTGAATGATTGTGACCAAAATGCTCATAGTGATATAGACAGTGAGGTCCATGATGAGGTAATCTTAGATGGAGATGAGGAACTTATTGGGAACTGGAGCAAAGGTCACCATTGTTATGCTTGAGCAAAGAGACTGGCAGCATTGTGCCTGTTCTAGGGATCTGTGGAACTTTAAACTTGGTCTGAAATTTGAATTTATGTTTAAAAGAGAAGGAGAGCATAAAAGTTTTGAAAATTTGTGTCCTGATCATGGGGTAGAAAAATAAAAAAAAATAAACACTTTGTAGGAAAAATATTAAGATGGCTGCAGAAATTTGCTTAAGTTAAGAGGAGCTGAATGTTAATATCCAAGACAATGAAGAAAATGTCTCCATGTCATGTCAGAGACCTTTGTGACAGTGACTCACATCACAGGCCTGCAGACCTAGAAGGAAAAAAATGGTTTTCTAGACCAGGCCCTGGTCCCCACTGATCTATGCAGCCTTGGAACATGGCACCCTATGTTCCATCTGCTCCAGCTCCAGACATGGCACCCTATGTTCCAGCTGCTACAGCTCCAGACATGGTGCCCTATGTCCCAGCTGCTTCAGCTCCAGACATGGCTGAATAGGACCAAGGTACAGCTTTGGCTGTGGATTTAGAGGTTACATTCCCCAAGCCTTGGTGGCTTCCATGTGGTGTTGGGCCTGCAGGTATACAGAAGACAAGAGTTTTGGAAGCTCTGCCTAGATTTTCATCTGGCTAGATGTCCAGGCAGAAGTCTGCTGTAAGGCTGAAGTCCTCATGGAGAAATTCTACAAGGGCAGTGTGAATGGGAAATCCATGATTGAAGCCACCACACAGGGTCCCCACTAGGGCACTGCTGAGTGGAGCTGTGAGAAGAGGGCTACTGTCCTTCCGACTCCAGAATGGTAGATTCACCAAAAGCTTGCACTGTGTTCCTGGAAAAGCTGCAGGTACTCAATCCCAGCCTGTGAAAGGAGTCATGAGTGCTGTACCCTGTAGAGTCCCAAGGGTAAAGCTGTCTATGCCTTTGGGAATTCACCCCTGCATCAGCAAGTTCTGAATGTAAAACATGAATCAAGGGACATTAATTTGGAGCTTTAAAATTTAATTACCCCTCAACTGGGTTTTGGGCTTGCATGGGGTGTGTAGTTCCTTTGTTTTTTTTTGTTTGTTTGTTTGTTTGTTTGTTTTTACTTATTTCTCCCTTTTGAAATGGAAGCATTTATGCACTGTTTATGCTCCCATTGTATGTTGGAGGTAACTAACTTGCTTTTGATTTTTCAGGCTTATAGTTGGAAGCAACTCAGCTTTTCTCAGATGAGATTTTGGATTTGGACTTTTGAGTGAATGCTGGAATAAGTTAAGACTTTAGGGGATGGTTGGGAAGGCATTATTATGTTTGAAATGTGAGAAAGACATGAGATTCATGAGCAGCTAGGGATAGAATGATACGCTTTGCCTCTGTGTCCCTATCAAAATCTCATGTTGAATTGTAATCTCAACGTGTTGAAGAAGTGGACTGGTGGGAGGTGATTGGATCATGGCAGTGGGTTCCTCCCATGCTGTTCTTATGACAGTGAGTGAGTTCCTATGAGATCTGATGGTTTAAAAGTATAGCATTTCCCCCCTCACTCTCTTTCTCTCTCCCCTGTTCTGCCATTGTAAGACATGCTTGCTCCGCCTTCACTCAATTGTTGTGTTCCCCGAGGCCTCCCATTGATACTTCTTGTTGGCCTGTGGAACTGTGAGTAAACTAACCTCTTTATTTATAAATTGCTCAGTCTCAGGTAGTACGTTATAGCAGTGTGAAAATGAACTAATACAGCATCCCTTAGCTCAGCCACATTAACATGTAAAATTAATTATGACTATCTCATAAAAGCCATTTTGATAACAAAGGCTTATGAAATATATAATACCAGAATAAAGACGCTAGTTAAATTTTACTTTATGAAAACCTTACTGTTGTTTCACAATTTCCATAATTATACTGCTGAGAACTTCCCAAGAGAACTAGTTTATAAAACCATATTTGAGAATCTTACCTAGTGGAGCAGAGTTAAGATCTTTTAACTCATGATATTCTAGAAAATTATCAAGTGATACTATTGGTTTTATACCTATGTCAGCTAATGTCAGCGAATATATTGCTGACAATATTGAGAGTTATATCTTCAGGCAAATCTTAGTAATGACAATTCAACATCTTATATTCATCTAATTGAGAGAGAGGCCATTTGGTTAATCAACTGTCCAGTACAAGATACTCTTTATACAAAAGTATTTGCAAAATTCTACTGCATTCTAATTTTTAAAATAGATATTGGTATTTTAGCATAACATTTTATATAGTTTTAACATTAAAAATTTTAGAAATAAAGAGTACTTTTATAAAATGGAATTATTTATAATTTGAAGTCACAAAGTAAAAATATAGTTACTAAATCAGATATCTTGGTATGGTAGCACAACCAAAAATAAATAACAAAGTCTTACATGGCATGGCATGTTGACTAGACCGAATGAAATAGAAATTTTAAAAGTGGTTTATTTTCTTTTTTAAAAAACTTTTTATTTTCATTTCAGAGATACATGTGCAGGTTTGTTACATACATAAATACATGTTATGGGGGTTTGTTGTACAGGTTATTTTGTCACCCAGGTACTGAGCCTGGTAAACAGTAGTTATTTTTTCTGATCTTTTCCCTCCTCCCATCCTCCACCTTCAAGTAGGACCCAGGGTCTGTTCCCCTTTTTGTGTCCACGTATTCTCATCATTTAGCTCCCACTTATAAGAGAGAACAGACAGTATTTAGTTTTCTGTTACTGAATTATTTGGCTAAGAATATTGACCTCCAGCTCTATCCATATTCTCACAAAGGACATGACCTCGTTCTATTTATGGCTGCATAGTATTCAATGGAGTGTATGTGCCACATCTTTAAAAATCTAATCTGCCATTGATGGACATTCAGGTTGATTCCATGTCTTTAGTATTGTGAATAGTGCTGCAGTGAACATACACATGAAGGTGTCTTTATGGTAGAATAGTTTATATTCCTTTGACTATATACCGGGTAATGGGATTGCTAGGTTGAATGGTAGTTCTGTTTTAGTTTATTTGAAGAATCACCACACTGCTTTCGACAATGGTTGAACTACTTTACACTCCAATTAGCAGTGTATAAGTGTTTTCTTTACTCCTCAATCTTACCAGCATCTGTTATTTTTTAATGTTTTAATAAGAAGCTCGAGCAAACCAACTCCAAAGCTAGCAGAAGACAATGAACAAAATCAATGTTGAACTAAAGGAAATTGAGACATGAAAAAACAAAATTCAAAAGATTAGTAAAGCCAGAGCATTTTTAAAAATAAATAAGATAGACTGACTGATAGACTGCTAGCTAGACTAATGAAGAGGAAAAGGGAGAAGGTCTAAATGAACACAATTAGAAATGACAAAGGGGATATTTCCACTGCAGAAATATAAACAGCAATCAGAGACTACTATGAATACCTCTATGCACACAAACTAGAAGAGATGGATAAGTTCCTGAAAACATATACCCTCCCAAGTCTGGACCAGAGAAAACTGATTTAGTGGAGCAAACCAATAACAAACTCTATAATTGAATCAGTAATAAATAGCCTACCAACCAAAAAAGACGCAGGACCAGACAGATACACAGCCAAATTTTGCCGGACACACAAAAAAGAGCTAGTACATTTTCTACTGAAATCGTTCCAAAACATTGAGAAGGGACTCATCCTTGATCCATTCTATGAGGCCAGCATCACTCTAATACCAAAACCCAGCAGAGGCACAACGAAAACCAAAATCACTTCAGGTCAATATCCATGAAGAACATTGACACAAAAATCCTCAACAAAATATTTGCAAACTGAATCCAGCAACACGTTAAAAAGCTAATTCAACATAATCAAGCAGGCTTTATCTCTGGGATCCCAGGTTGGCTCAACATATGCAAATCAGTAAATGTGATTCATCACAGAAACAGAACTAAAGACAAAAACGTCATGATTATCTCAATAGATGTAGGAAAGTCTTTTGATAAAATTCAACATCCTTTCGTGTTTGAAACTCTCAATAAACTAGTTATTGAAGGAACATACTTCAAAATAATAAGAGCTCTCCATGACAAACACATAGCCAACATCATACTGAATGGGCAAAAGTTGGAAGTGTTCCCCCTTAAAACTGGCACAAGACAGGGATGCCCTCTCTCACCACTCCTATTCAATATAGTATTGGAAGTTCTGGCCAGAGCATTCAGTCAAGAGAAAGAAATAAAGGGTATCCAAATAGGCAGAGAGGAAGTCAAATTATTTCTGTTTGCAGGCGACACTATTCCAGATCTAGAAAACTACATACTCTTAGCTCCAAAACTCCTTCAACTGATAAACAACTTCAGCAAAGTTTTAGGATACAAAATCAATGTATGAAATTTACAAGGGTTCCGATACACCTACAACAGTCAAGCCAAGAGACAAATCAGAAACACAATCCCATTCACAAAAACCACAAAGTGAAATACCTAGGAATACAGCTAACAAGGGAGGTGAAAGATATCTACAAAGAGAATTACAAACCACTGCTCAAACCAGAGAGAACACAAACAACTGAAAAAACACTTCATGCTTATGGATAGTAAAAATCAGTATCCTCAAATTGGCCATACTTCCCAAAGCAGTTTACAGAGTCAGTGCTAATCCTATCAAACTACCAATGACATTCTTCAAAAAACTGGAGAAGTACTATTCTAAAATTTGAATGGAACTTAAAAGGATCCTAAATAGCCCAGGCAATTCTAAGTAAAAAAAAACAAAGCAGACAGCATCATGCTACCTGACTTCAAACTATACTATAGGGCTACAGTAACCAAAACAGCATGGAGCTGGTACAAAAACAGACACATAGACCAATAAGACAGAATAAAGAGCCCAGAAGGAAGGCCAAACACCTACAAATATCTGATCTTTGACAAAGATGACAAAAAAGCAACAGGGAAAGAGCTTCCTTTTCAATATATGATACTGGGATACTAGCTAGCCAAATAGGATTGAAACTGGACTTAATCCGTATACCTTATATAAAAATCAATACAAGATAAACACTTACATGTTAAACCCCAAAACTATAAAAATCTGGGAAGACAACCTAGACAATACCATTCCAGACACAGGAACCAGCAAAAATTTCATGACAAAAATGCCAAAAGCAATTTCAATATGCAAAAATTGATAAATTAAACAAGAGCTTCTGCACAGCAAATGAAATTATCAACATAGTAAACAGACAAGATAAAGAATGGGAGAAAATAAAACTATGCATGTGACAAAGGTCTAATATCCAGTATCTATAAGTAACTTGAAGATATTTACAAGAAAAACAGTAGCAATCCCATTAAAATGTATGCAAAAATCATTAACAGACAGCATTCAAAAGAAGCATACATATGGCCAACAAACATATGAAAAGCTCAATATTATTGCCCATTACAGAAATGCAAATCAAAACCATGAGACTCCATCTTACATCTATCAGTATAGCTGCTTTTTTTTTCCAAAATTTTAAAAATTATCAATATTTAAAAAATGTTTCTAGTTAGAAACTCCAGTTTGTTTTTCATAAAGTCTGGGTCCCCAGTTATTCTCAGTAAGTGTATTCAATAAAATTTCCAGCCACTTGAAGATTATGAGTAAATAAAGTGTCCTCATATGCTAATTTCAAAGAGTATTTCTATCTCTTTGTCAGCTTCCACGAAGCTTTAGAGGTCTGAAAAAAATCAAATATTCAAAAAAGAGTTTCAAAAAGTACATTTAGAAAAATGTTATGACCCCTAAAATGACGTATTTTTCCCTATCTCAATGAAGGTGAAAGTCTACAGAGGTAAACTTTGATTCCTACATTCTGCATACATTTCAGTTTCCTCCATGCTTGTGAAAAAGTTGACAAAACACATTACTAACTCCTGGTATCATAAGTTATCATAAACTATAAAACATCTAGAATGTCCATTTTCTCATATAAGAAGGATAAGGATAAAAATGTCAACTGCAGCATTTGTAAATATTTGATGCTCTTTCCTACAAATATCATACTCGTGATCAGTGAGACTATTAAATGTTAGATCGAATAAGACATAATATAGCGGAGTGAACTCAGGGACAGTAAAAGCATTCAAATGCAATTCATGCAAATTTGTGGCAGATTGCAAAACTTTTAGAAATACAGCTTGTATTCCCTAATCACATATTTCTCTCTTACCCTGCTTCACATCGATATTGGCCAAAACAATTCTAGAATTGTACTAATTCATTCTCTTTCCTCCTCCATTGTGCTATTTGTTATAGTAAGTAGTACTAAACACTTTTTAAAAGACTAATCTCCTGTATTAATTCCCATTATGACACATCTTGTTTGTATATCTTTTTTTCTGACTATACCAAATGAAAAATAAATGAAGAGAAAAATATAGATTTTATAATTGTATGTTATTTTTATGAAATGCAAAGACCTCAAGCTGATATTGTTCTGTCTTCTTTCTTATCTCTTACGGTGTCAGAGTATGCTTTATTCATCTCTCTCAACTGCAGCATACATTTGAATGCTCAATCCCAATCCCACTTCTAGTATAGTTCTGCATGAGATTGATTTTAAAAGTCTTCAGTGAGTCATTGCTCCACAGTTAAGATCTCTTTTGTACTCTGGGAGAACAAATCAGCTTTAATCCAGAGATGTAATTCTGTTCAGATAGCTGAGCCTCCTCTGACTTTTTTTTTTTCTTAATACTGATAGCCTACATTTTGTTAGTATGTACAATTTTGTTCTTAAAATACTTTTGGGCTGGCTGGGGTGGCTCATGCCTGTAATCCTAGCACTTTGGGAGGCCGAGGAGGGTGGATCATGAGTTCAGGAGTTCGATACCACCCTGATCAACATGGTAAAACCCCATCTCTACCAAAAATATATAAATTAGCTGGGTGTAGTGAAGCACACCAGTACTTTCAGCTACTCAGGAGGCTAAGGCAGGAGAATTGCTTAAAACCGGGATGTGGAGGTTGCAGTGAGTTGAGATTATGCCACTGCACTGCACTACAGCCTGGGCAGCAGAGTGAGACTGTCTCAAAAAAAAAAAAAAGAAAAATCTTTCAAATTCCCAACCTTCCTCACTTGGAGACACCTTATCATTGTTTCAACCATTTTTGTTTTTGTTGTTACCTGCTGAAAAATGTTACTTGATGCTGACTACCTGTGTGAATTTTAGTGGACAGAGCTGCTTCTTGAATTCATACCCTTCATATTTCTTGAAATATAGCAGACTGAAATAGTTCAAGGTCAAAGTGCTCACGCTACAGAAATCATGAAATGCTACAAAGCAGTCTTTTGTTTCTGTTTGCTTTTTATTTTAATAGAATTGGTTGTCAAAGCTTTGCCAACACATGAGAATTTAATTTTATATTGTATCCTACATGATTGATGATAACTGTCTGCATGCTTTCTGAACAGCACACTGCTACCTTCCAAGCCATTAAACTGGAAACACGGCAAGTGATTGACATATCATGTCATCATTTAATGTGTTTTATTGTAAAAAGACAGGCTTTTATTTAGATAGGCTGGATTGTCAAACTGGTTTGTGACTTTAAGGAGCCACCTGGGTGAGACATTTTATCAAATAGTTATCTTTTCAATTTTTGACATATGGAGGATTATCCCAAGTTCACCAATTTATTTTGGAGATTTATTTCAATAATACATAGTTTATGGTGTAAAAGTCATGTCATGCATTAAAAGGCACTCTTTAAGTAATCATTTCTACTCCAGTTTTTGTGGCTATTGCTAAATATTGTGATAACCAAGACTGAGTATGATGGATGGATGGAACACACTTAGGTCTCAGCGATACACTGCCAGGTTCACATGTGCCAGCACACTTGCCCTTTCACCAAAAGAGAAGATTTTGTCCTTGAGAATTACATATGACAAGGACAATATACTCTGGAATTATCAGATCTTAGAGAAAGAATGTCAAGAGCATGAAAAAGAAGCAACAAGGCGTCAGAATTCAACAAAAATATACTATTGGCTTTGGCTTTTTTCAAAGACGTTGGAAAATGCTCATAGAAGGACCAAATGCCTACTTTAATATCGTCTCTGGCATCCTGAAACTTGTGTTTAATCAACAACAGGGTGATAATAGAAGTGTTAAAAAAATGAAAATGGAGGCCTGGTTTAGTCTAATCACCCATAACCACAAAACCAACAATTAAGTCATTCTGGTTTCCCTAAAACACTAGCCCTTATCATAAACAAAATACAAAACTTAAGTTTTATTTCTGTCAGTATTATTCGTGAAATTAATGCAAAAAGCTATGGTCAAACTAGTTTTAACATCTCTGCTTCCTCCCAAAAGACTTTTCCTTCTTTATGTATAATGTTTATGTATAATAGCCAGTCTCAAAAGAGTTATTGTTGTTCAAAATATTTGTATTGACCATATGATTCAATTTTATTTTTTAATTTTACTTTAAGTTGTAGGATACATGTGCAGAGTGTGCAAATTTGTTACAAAGGTATTTGTGTGCCATGGTGGTTTGCTGAACCTATTGACCCCTTGCTCTCAACCCCCCACAGTATTGGGTATGTGTTGTTCCACACCCTGTGCCCCTGTGTCCTTGTTGTTCCACTCTGACTTATGAGTGAGAACATGTAGTGTATGCTTTTCTCTTCCTGTGTCAGTTTGCTGAGCATAATGGCCTGCAGCTTCATCAATGTCACTGCAAAAAAACATGATTGCATCCCTTTTTATGGTTGCATAGTATTCCATGGTGCACATGTACCACATTTTCTTTATTCAGTCTATCAGTGAGGGGTATCTGTCTTGGTTCCATGTCATTACTATTATAAATAGTGGTGTAATCAACATACGTATGCATGCATTTTTATTGTAAAATGATTTATATTCCTTTGGGTATATACACAATAATGAGACTGCTGGGTCAAATGTTGTTTCTTATTCTAGATCCTTGAGGAACCATCACATTATCTTCCACAATGGTTGGACTAATTTGCATTTCTACCAACAGTGTAAAAGTGTTCCTATTTCTCTACAGCCCCACAGCCACGCCAGCATCTACTGTTCTTGACTTTTTAATAATCGCCATTCTGACCTGTGTGAGATAGTATCTAATTGTGGTTTTGATTTGCATTTCTATAATGATCAGTGATGTGTTTTATTTCATGTGTTCTGGCTGCATAAATGTCTTCTTTTGAAATAGTGTCTCTTCATATCCTTTGCCCACTTTTTATTGGGGTTGTTTCTTTCCTTTTCCTTGTAAATTTGTTTAAGTTCCTTGTACATTTTGGATATCAGATCTTGTCTGGTGGGTAGACTGCAATATTTTCTCCCATTCTGTAGGTTGCCTATTCACACTAGTGATAGTTTTTTTTGCTGTGCAGAAACTCTTTAGTTTAATTAAATCTCACTTGTCAGTTTTGGCTTTTGTTGCAATTGCTTTCTGTGTTTTCATCATGAAGTCTTTGCCTATGCATATGTCCTGAATAACATTGCCTAGGTTTTCTTCTAGGGTTTTTATCATTTGGGGTTTTATATTTAAGTGTTTAGTACATCTTGAGTTAATTTTTGAATATGGTGTAAGGAAGGGGTTCAGTTTCAGTTTTCTGCATATGACTAGCCAGTTTTCCTAGCACCATTTATTGAATAAGAGATTCTTTTCCCATTGCTTGCTTTTCAGACATTGTTGTTTGCCAAACATCAGATAGATGTAGATGTGTGGTGCAGGTCTGAGGCCTCCCTTCTGTTTCATTAATCTACATGTCTGTTTTGGTATCAGCACTAAGCCATTTTGGTTACTAGACCCTGGAGCACAGTTTGAAGTCAGGTAGCATGATGCCTCCAGCTTTGTTATTTTTGCTTAGGATTGTCTTGGGTATAAGGGCTCTTCTTTGGTTCCATATGAAATTTAAAGTAGTTTTTTTTCTAATTCTGTGAAGAATGTCAACGGTAGTTTGATGCAAATAACGTTGAATCTCCAAATTAATTTGAGCAGTATGGCCATTTTCTCAATATTGATTCTTCCTATCCATCAGGATGAAATGTTTTTCCATTTGTTTGCGTCCTCTCTTATTTCCTTGAGTAGTGGTTTGTAGTTGTCTTTGAACAGGTCCTTCACTTCTCTTGTTAGCTGTATTCCTAGGTATTTTATTCTCAATTTAGCAATTGTGAATGAGAGTTTATTCATGATTTGGCTCTCTGCTTGTTGGTGGTGGTGTATACGAATTCTTGTGATTTTTGCACATTTATTTTGTATCCTGAGTCTTTGCTGAAGTTGCTTATCAGCTTAAGGATTTTTGAGATTGAATGGGTTTTCTAAATATACAATTATGTCATCTGCAAACAGACACAATTTGTCTTCCTCTCCTCCTGTCTGAATACCCTGTATTTCTTTCTCTTGCCTAATTGTCCTGCCCAGAACTTCCAATGCTATGTTGAATAGGAGTGGGTGAGAGAGGGCATCCCTATCTTGTTCCAGTTTTCAAAGGGAATGCTTCCGGGTTTTGTCCATTCAATATGATATTAACTGTGGGTTTTTCATAAATAGCTCTTATTATATTGAGATATGTTCTATCAATACATAGTTTATTGAGAATTTTAACATGAAGGGATGTTGAATTTCATCACAGGTCTTTTCTGCATGTGTTGAGATAATCGTGGGTTTTTTTTTAATTCTGTTTACATGATGAATTACGTTTATTGATTGACATATGTTGAACCAGTCTTGCATCTCAGGGATGTTGCTGACTTGATCATAAGCATGGATAAGTTTTTTGATGTGCTGCTGAATTCGGTTTGCCAATATTTTATTGAGGATTTCACATTGATGCTCATCAGGGATATTGGCCTGAAGTTCTGTGTGTGTGTGCACATGTGTGCCTGAGCACCGGGTTTTGGTATCAGGATAATGCTGGGTTCACAAAATTAGTTAGGGAAGTGTCTCACCTTTTCAATTGTTTGAAATAGTTTCAGAAGGAACGATAGATACCAGCTCCTCTTTCAACCTCTGGCAGAATTCGGCCATGAATGTGTCTGGTCCTGGGTTTTTTTCGGTTGGTAGGCTATTAATTTCTGCCTGAATTTTCAAACTTGTTATTGGTCTATTCAGGGATCAACTTCTTTGTGATTTAGTCTTAGGAGGATACGTATATCCCGGAATTTATCAATTTCTTCTAGATTTTCTAGTTTATTTACACAGAGGTGTTTAGAGTATTCTCTGGTGGTTGTTTGTATTTCTGTGGGGTCAGTGTGGATATCTGCTTTACCATATTTTATTGTGTCTATTAGATGCTTCTCTCTTTCCTTTGTTATCACTCTAGTGGTTTGTCTATTTTGTTAATTTTTTTCAAAAAATTAACTCCTGGATTCATTGATTTTTGGAAGGGTTTTTTGTGTCTCTCTCTCTTTCAATTCTGATCTAATCTTAGTTATTTCTTGTCTTCTGCTGGATTTTGTATTAGTTTGATCTTGTCTCTCTAGCTCTTTTAATTGTGAAGTTAGAGTATCAATTTGATGTCTTTCTAGATTTCTGATGTTGGTATTTAGTGCTATAAATTTCCCTTTTAACACTGCTTTAGCTGTCTCTCAGAGATTCTGGTATGTTGTCTCTGTTCTCCTTGGTTTCAAAGAACTTCTTGATTTCTGCCTTAATTTCATTATTTATCCAGTAGTCATTCAGGAGCAGGTTGTTCAATTTCCATGTAATTGTGTGGTTTTGAGTGAGTTTCTTATTCCTGAGTTATAATTTGATTTCACTGTGGTCTGAGAGACTGTTATGATTCCAGTTCTTTTGCATTTGCTGAGGAGTGTTTTATTTTCTAATATTTGGTCTATTTTGGATCAAGTCCCATGTGGTACTGAGAAGAATGGATATTCTGTTGATTTGGGCTAGACAGTTCTGTAGATGTCTGTTAGGTTCACTTGATCCAGGGCTTAATTCAAGTCCTAAATATCCTTCTTAATTTTCTGTCTTCTTCATTTTCCTGATATTGACAATGGGCTGTTAAAGTCTCTCACTAGTATCATGGGGTGGGGGGCGGTCTATGTCTCTTTGTAGGTCTCTAAGAATTTGTTTAATAATTTTGGGAGATCCTGTATTGGGTGCATATATTTAGAATTGTTAGCTCTTCTTGTAGAATCGATCCCTTTACCATTATGTAATGATCTTCTTTGTCTTTTTTCTGTTGTTGTTGGTTTAAAGGCTGTTTTGTCAGAAACTAGGATTGCAATCCTTGCTTTTTTTGCTTTCCATTTGCTTGATAAATTTTCCTTATCCCTTTATTTTCAGCCTATATATGTCTTTGCATGTATGATGGATCTCCTGAATACAGCAGACTGATGGGTCTTAATTCTTTATCCAATTTGCCTGTCTATTTCTTTTACTTGGGGAATTTAGCCCATTTATATTTAAGATTAGTATTGTTATGTGTGCATTTGATCTCATCATCATGATGCTGTCTGGTTATTTTGCCCACTTGTTAATGCAGTTTCTTCAGAGTGTCATTGGTCTTTTTATTTTGTTGTGTTTTTGCAGTGGCTGGTACCTGTTTTTCCTTTTCATATTTAGTGCTTTCTTCAGGAGCTCTCATGAAGTGGGCCTGGTGGTGACAAAATCCCTCAGGATTTGCTTGTCTGGAAAGGATTTTATTTCTCTTTGGCTTTTGAAGCTTAGTTTGGCTGGATATGAAATTCTGGGTTGAATTTTTTTTAAGAAGATTTAAGATTAGCCCCCACTCTTTTCTGGCATTCAGGGTTTCTGTTGAGAGAGCTGCTGTTAGTCTGATGGGCTTGCCTTTGTGGGTGACTTCACCATTTTCTCTGACTGCTGTTAAGATTTTTCCTTCCTTTCAACGTTAGAGAATCTGATGATTATTGATTATGTGTCTTTTGGTGGATCTTCGCATGGAGTATCTTACTGGTATTCTCTGTATTTCCTGAATTTGAATGTTGGCCTGTCATGCCTGGCTGAGGAAGTTCTATCCTGAAGTGTGTTTTCTAGCTTGTTTCCATTCTCCCTGTCTCCTTCAGGTACTCCAGACAATTGTAAGTTCAGCCTCTTTATATAGTCCCTATTTCCCAGAGGCTTTGTTTATTCCTTTTTATTCTTTTTTCTCTAATCTTGTCTACATGCTTTATTTCAGCAAGGTGGTCTTCAAACTCTGATATCCTTTATTCTGCTGAGTCAGTTTGACTACTGATGCTTGTGTATGCTTCACAGAGTTCTCATGCTATGTTTTTCGGCGCCTTCAGGTCATTTACATTTCTCTCTAAACTGGTTACTCTAGTTACGAGCTCCTATAGTCTTTTATCAAGGTTTTTAGCTTCTTTGCATTGTGTAAAAACATGCTTCTTTAGCTCAGTGGAGTTTGTTATTACCCATATTCTGGAGCCTACTTCTGTCAGCTCATCCATGTCATCCTCTATCCAGTTCTGCACCCTTGCTGTAGAGGTGTTGGGATTATTTGAAGTTGAAGATGCACTCTGGCCTTTTGGGTTTTCAGCGTTTTTTTTTTTTTTTTTTTTTTTTAATGATGATTTAATTAAATTTTTATTTCACTATTAAGTAAAATTTTTGAGGATATTTATGCCAGATACAAGATAAATGATAATATAGGTGAAGAATATATCCTAGACCAATTACATAAATTTCATTGTCAAGATTGCTTATTGTATGATAAATAACAGGTTTAAGATTAAGCAGTTGCATCAGAAAATGACTTATTGTCACATATCACTGAGGTGATTGTGTGACTTTTAGTTATATACACCTGCTTATTTAAATAAAAATGGTGATAGGACAAAATTATTCAGCGTTTTTTTAATTGATTCTTTCTCATCTTCTTGAGCTTGTCTAATTTCTGTCTTTGAGGCTGCTGACCCTGGAATGGAGTTTTTGTGGGGACTCTTGTTGCTGCTTTCTGTTTGTTTATCCTTCAGTGGTCAGGTCCCTCTTCTGTAGGGCTGCTGTGGTTTGCTGGGGGTTTACTTCATTCCCTATTCTTCTGGTTTGCTCCTGTGCCTGGAAATGTCACTCAAGGAAACTGGAGAACAGCAAAGAGGGGTACCTGTTCCTTCCTCTCAGGTCTCTGACCTCGAAGGGCACCAACCTGATTTCAGTTGGATTGCTCCTGTATAGGGTGCCTGACAACCCCTGTTGGAGGGTCTCACACTGTTGGATGGCACAGGGAATAAAACATATTGAATGAAGCACTTCGACTGTTGCTTGATAAAGTAGGTGTGCTTCGCTGGGGGGAAACCCACTCATCTGGGATGTTTACATTCCTCAGGACTACTAGGAGGAAAGGCTCAATCTGCTGGTCCACAGAGACCACAGCAGTGCCTCCCCCTAGGGGTTCAGACCCAGGGAGATCAGAGTTCCAACCTGAGCACTGGTTGGAGTTGTTGGAGTTCCTACAGGGAGACCCTGTCCAGTGAAGAGGGTCAGGATCTGCTTTGAAATGTCACTCCGACCACATATTGCCACAGCCAGTTTGCTGGGCTGTTGGAGACATTTCTTAGACTAAGCCGTCTAGCTTCCTGGCGGCAGTAAGGGAAAAGTGTGGCCTGGACCTGTAGAAATGGCTGCCTCCCTTTCCATGCCCAGGGAGCTTAGCTTGTTAGGCAGCTATCAGTCCTACTGCTGGCTGCTGTCCCTCCCCCAAGTAGCTCAAACAGCTTAGACAGCAGCCAGCTGCAGCTGTGTTGCTGGAGGCGGGTGGATCACGAGGTCAAGAGATCGAGACCATCCTGGTCAACATGCTGAAACCCCATCTCTACTAAAAATACAAAAAATTAGCTGGGCATGATGGCGCGTGCCTATAATCCCAGCTACTCAGGCGGCTGAGGCAAGAGAATTGCCTGACCTCAGGAGGCGGAGGTTTCGGTGAGCCGAGATCGCACCATTGCACTCCAGCCTGGGTAACAAGAGCGAAACTCTGTCTCAAAAAAAAAAAAAAAAAGAATTTACACAGCTTTGGAGTTGAGCCCCTAGACCTGGTGGCATGCGTTCACAAGTGGAATCTTTTGATCCCTGGGTTGCACAGTTCCATGGAAAAGGCACAGTTTCCCTGGCTGAGTAGCATGCTTACTCACAGCCTTCCTTGGCTGGGGATTGGGTGTTCCCTCCCCCATTTGGCTCTCAGGTGGGCTGCTGTACCACATTGATCTTCCTTTCTCTCCATTGGTCATGCCAGCCACCTAGTCAGTTCTGATGAGAGAACCTGCATATCTCAGTAGCTGGTGCAGGGTTCACATGCTATTATTGCTTTTTTGGATGGGAATCTCTCATTCTGTTGTTTCTAGTTGGCCATTTTGGCCATACCCCTGACTATATGATTTTAGACAAAAGGTTTTGTTAAAAAAATTATTTGCACTATATATTTATTATTGCAGCTAGGTAATCTGCTGTTAGCATGTCGTTTCCATAAAGGTAATCTGTATTTTGTCATTGACGCCTTTTAAGATATTGTCCTTATCTTTTGTGTTTTGCAGTTTTGACACTCTATTGATATAACTATCTTATTGAAGATTATTTGGGCTTCCTAAATATAAACATAAGTATTCATTTGGTAATTTTTTTGTACTTTCTTCATGTTTTTGATATCCTATTTTTTTCAAATATATTAAATATTTTGTATTCTGCGTTTGATAGCTTCAGTTCTGAGACTGAGTTTGTGTATTTGTCATCGGGTTTTTCTATCGTGTAAGTGACCTGATTACCAGCATGCAGATAATAATAATTTTTTTTATTTTCTCCTCAACCTATAGTCAAGTTTAAAACACTAAGCAACAAATGTATGAATCTACAATGTGCATAGGCTTTTTTCCTTGGTTTCCTAATAGGAGTTTTCTTTAGGGTTTTCCTGGGTAATAATTAACTTATTGTACTATCTGCCACCTTATGAAGTCCCCACCTGGGGCCTCCTCTGTTCTCTATGCAGCATGTTAAATCTCTCTAGTCCACCAGTGATTGACATTCAAATGATAAGCATTGGCTTTAGAGGTCATTCACAATGATGGAACATCTTTGTTACCACAGTACATCTGCAAGAACTTTCTTTCTTATTCATGTACTTACTACTTTATTTACTAATGATTTTCTAAAATAAAATTTTATCAAACACTTTTTGATGCTTTGTAGCAGTAATATTGCCAAGGCATCCATTCAATGTTATTACTGGACAAATGTACTCATTAATTTAATGCCCCAACCATTTTTCTATATTAGATAAAAACAACCACAAGCTTTATTTTATTTAATTCAAGCTTCATTATAATGTAATATTTGGAAGAATGATTCCTCTGGCTATTTCAAATACATCACAATGAAGACAAAATGTACAGACTTATAAAACTTATGCAATTTATTAGCATACTTTTAACCCACTCTACATATCAACATCATGATTAGTTTATTTCCTACTTATTTTAATAGTCTTTAGAGTTACAACTATTTTCATTTTGGTACCTTCCTAAGATTTCTATAACCTAACAAGAGACAGATAATTAATCTTAGATAAGATGGACAAGGGACACATGTTTTACCTTAGATAAGATAAACAAGAGACAAATAATTTATTTTAGATAAGCTGGCATAGAATTTAGGTGTTTAATAAATTGGCATTTGTTTGCAAATGACCATTTTGCCTTCCCAAAAGGTAAATTTAAAAAACCAATCTTCTGGTTTTTAAAATCTGAATTTTCTTCAGATTTTAAAATCTTTTCTACACCACTAAAAGTGTTTCTAAATTCATGTGTTTATTTATGCTTTAGTTTTTTTGGTACCCAGCATCTTTCTTTAAAATAATTTGCTTTTAAGTTTTTTATGTCCAGCATCACATAATTAATTGTTCTAACACCAGAATATATTTATTTGGTCTATTAGCCTTCTTCAAAATGCATATTATCTATTAGTGTTATAATTTATAAGCTCCTTTAAATGTTTCCTCTCCAAACCGATGATGGATTGAGTTTATTTAGCTACACAGTTAGCTCTCCTCTTTTGGATATATTAATAAATTAATTTTTATTAATATATTGTTTTGGAGAACACTGTGGAAAATTTTATGTGGTCATTGTTGTGAAAGCAGAACTGTTCAAGTCCTTACTCCTATGGTAACATTCTGCCACTTTCAAAAGTTTCCTGACTTATTCAGAGCTCCTTATATTTAATTCAGAAATAAGAGCATAATTACAAAAAAATAGTTGAAGAAATATAATGCTATTTATAAGTACTTGCTCCTACTTATTAAAATCTATTTGGAGTCAAATGTACTCATGCATTTGCATTTTTTCATTACAACTATATTTTCTATCCTTTATATCCATATTTCTATCTAGGAGGGCATCATTCACAAATTCATCTCCTTTCAGTGAACCAAAATTCTTCTGCTACTGCTTTTGCTTCTGATGACAAAAATTGTCACTATGTAGCTCTTGGCATCACCTGTAAGCCCTCCCTTGGATAATCTCTGACTCTCTTTTCTGGGTGGTAAATTCATACTTTCTATCATGATCTGGAGTTCACTGACATTGTGGGCCTTGATGAACAATTGAACACAACCCCATTTGACAGCTCTGAGTAAGAACATTCTCATGCCACAAACATTTAAAAGATTTTATTAGGTGGAAGCCTTGCAAATGAACTTTCTGTCGTGAATATAAAATAAAATTCTAAATGTAACATAAGAATGTAATGATACAAAATTTCTCAATTAAACTGTATATTCATGAAGTCCCAATAAATTTCTCATCAGTATTTTTATAGAACAAGATGAATTAGATAGAAGATAGATTATTGATTATATTTTACTAAAGAAAAGCTAACAGTGAAAGTATTGCATATGCAAAGAATATGAGTAAGCTATTTGTCACATAGGCAATAAAAATAGATGTATATCTTAAAGAGTAGTCAAATAAATTATCATTAAAACATACTTCAAAAACATCTCCAAATCAAATTGTAGAGTTTGATTACGTCAGTAAGTGTATATTGTTTTATTTTCAACATTTTAAAAATAGAATGTCAGAGGTTTTAATATTGTACTATTAAATTACTTATATTGTCTATGCAATTTGATCTTATTTGATTACTTTTCATTTTATATATTTTAGTGGCAGTTTTTGAGATCAAACAGTAGTTGCAATTGTGAGTAAGACAGTTTTATCATTTCATTCTTGTAAATGGAATTAAACATGATTGCAACTAAAAGTTACCCGAATAAAGGTATAAGATAATGTAATGATCATAAAGTAATTTTATATAATAACTTGGTCTGCTCTTATAAAAATTATATGTGGGAAACACAAATACTACTTTCATTTTTAAATTACTGTTTGACTATTATTTGCTGTTCCTTAAATCGTATTCTTGTAATTTTTAATTATTAAAATGGGGAGTATTAAGTATCTCCCTCATTTTTAACTTTGTCCAATTTCAATACGCCCTCATAGTGTGTTGCTTCTGTATAGCTACTTTTAATTACTAAATATATGAATATGTGCTTTTGAAAAGCTGTGTTTGAAAAAAAATAAGTAGTAGTTATCTTTTAAAGTAGATTATATATTTATATTTGTTATCTATCTAATGCATCTTTGTTACTTAAAAGCAAAGTTATGAAAATGCAATCAATCCATTGTAAAAGAAAACACATCAGTAGCTACCCTTGATAGAATATGAATGAAGTTGTTTTCCACCTGTGATAATGACTTTAATTCATCTTTCTGTTTCCATTAGCTCCAGTTTTTATTTTACTGGAATCATATAAACCCACTGCTTCATGTAAAATTGACATAAATATATAATATTAATAAAATACAATTTATAATTAATGTTGACACAAGAAATAGCACACTAATATGCAAGTGAAATCTCAGGCCTATGTAAATGAACTTTATCTTATAAGTTAAATTTACCTACCAGAGTATTGGGAAATACATAACAAAATGCCATGAAGAGTATTATACCACAAAATAAGCTGAGAAGATGAGAGCAAAAATAGATAAGTAGCTAATAATATTGATAAATATAATACCTAAAAATATTTTGTATTTTACAAGGGCTATGTTTCTAGAAAAGATACTTTAAATTTAATGCTTCCTTTCTGATTAACTGTCAAAATACATGAGAAAAATAAGTATTGTTATCAAAATTAGAAATCTGAATAAAATTATTTCTAATATTTTGTTGAATAGTTTATAAAGCAAATATATGTTGTGGTTGAAATATTTAAACTATAATCCTAACATTTAGGTATGGTCCAGCATATTTTAATCAGGAAAATACATTTAATTATTAATAGTGCTATATTCCATTTACATGGTATTTTTTTTTACACCATTGAGATCATAAATTGTATTAGAAAAATACAATTTTTTTTTTAGATTTTCAAATACCTTTGAAAAATCAATTCAAATACCTTTGAATTTCTAAAGTAATTTTTACCGAGTCATAATGACTTCTTCATTTAAAACAATAAAGGCACAAATTTGCTTTTATTTAATTTAGGATTTTATATCTCTGGTAATACCAAAGATAAGTCTTTCATTGTTGTATTGCTTATATTCCTAGCTATAGCTTTATCAATCTGTTACATACATTAGCATAAAGTCATACATTTAAAAAGTATTTCAGCATATCGTCTGCACAAATAAGTGATCATTGTATAGTCTGTTTTGGCTTGTCACTGGCCATTAAAGAATGTGAATCACTTTATTATTCTTCTGAAGAAAATGAACTTTTGCAGTGTTTTTAATTTATAACTATTATTTTACACTTTTGTTTGGTAGCCTAAATCATCAAAACAAGTTTTATTCTTTATTGATGGCTTTCTTTAGATACATTTTTTCTATTAATTAAATATTTGAGTTTAGTGTAAAGATCATTTAATGCTAGTCCATTTTTACTTAAATACAGAATTATTTAATTCCTGATCACTTAAATAAAATTTAGACAATTTCAAGGGGCCTAATATTTTACATTTTGTCCAGATAGTCTTTATTATGTTATTTGTTGTATTCTCCATTTTGCTTTTCCACTATGGTTTACCGAAATTTTATAAAGACTAATAGGCAAAGTTTACCTCTTAAATCTTTTGTTATATACTTAAAATGGTGAGGTTTCTGTTCGCTGATACAAAAATGAGAATAAATTTATTACATAAGGTTGATTAATTAGGTGTTTTCAATCTTATGTATTTTTAATTTTAAATCTTTAATTTGTTATTGTGAGATAAAATTAAAAGGAAGAAGATAAAATGTGAAGTTGTTCTGCCATCTTGAACTAGTATTTTAATAATTATTGATCTGATGAATTTTTTGTGAATGGTGGATATGAGTTCGTTACAAACACCATTGTAGTAAGTGGCAATCATAGGACATAGCTTTTCCCGTTAAGTAGTAAACAGATCATCTTATTCAGTTTTCCAAAACCCTTTTTCTTTTTTAAAGTAACAGACTCCAGACTTGTATGGCATTGGTTTTTTTGTCTTTTGTCTTTTTGTCCACTTTTCTCCAATTTTTATGCCATATTCCCAGAATGACACAAGAGAAACAATATGTACAAAGACACCCTCTACACACACAAATATACAGATGTATGACCGTGGAAATGTGTAGATAAATAACCGATTTACAAGATAAATATAAAATAATCAAGCCATTAAAAATATAGGAGAAACAAAAGAGGTAGCATTTCCTGGACTCTTTAAGAATAGGTAGACTTCTGGGTACAATGTTAACTATTTAACTGATGGGTTACACGAAAAACTCAGACTTCACCTCAGATTAATATGCGTGTGTTTACAAAATTCAAGTCATCTTTAATATGAAATATCTTAGAAAATGAAAAAGGAAAAATAACTAAAATGTATTTTACAAACTCCTTCAAGGATTAAATTATTAAAATTTATTTGCTAAACCAGGTGGCACAGGTTAAGTTCAAATTTAAGAACAATAGTTTGTAGCCAGAGTAAATATATCCTAAAGAGGGGAGGAATTTGGATTGATTACCTAAAATATATAAAGAGGGAGTGATGACTCCAGACCCACTGAATTTTGCCTGATTTAGACACTCTATTACCATATATGTGTGTTATTGTAAAAGGGCTGCAGGAACTGAACCAATAAAAATATTAACAATTCTGGTCTCTGTAACATGGCTGTGGAATATTGCTAACTAAACATGATACTGATAGAAAAATGTTTCTTTTCTTGTACATTTGGAACCACAGCGATGAGAGCAACATCCAGAGATATGCATTAGTGACAGTAATGGTTGTAAGAAAGACATCAGAACTTGCAGGAGCAACGGTCTGTTAAGGTCCATCTTTTTGTGTTTTGATTTCAGCCTTCCACCAACTTACTCCAGGAAATTGTAAGAATGAGGAAAAAATAGCACATGTTAGAAATTTCAGGAACTATGATGAACTGTATAACAGTCGTCTGAGAAACAAAAAGAAAATGTCATAGACTAAATATAGTATGGTTGCATGATTAAAACACTATGTAAAATTAGTAATCACACATTTAAGTAGGAACAATCAATCATATGGAGCTATATGTTTAACTGCAAGTTATTTCTCAGTAATTGTTTTAAAAACAAATTAGGAAAAACAATGAGAAAGCTGAAGGGAAAGATTGATTAAAGAGTTAGATATTAAATATATATCTATATTTCTTTATTAAAGGAATTCATTTATCTCCTTGTTTATCAAAGGAGGATATAGTAGATCAATGGTTTTCAACTTTTTTTCTAGGCAAAATATTTTCAACATGTATATATATAAAACCACAGAAAGACAAAATGGAAACTAACAGGGTGGGCAAAACATATGGAGATAGGGACAAGCTCTAGCATCCAGTTTAGTTAGAGTTCAGGAAATGAGAATGAGTAAAAGAGGATACGGTTGGAGTAACACATGTTTGAAAACTAAAATAAAGTCCTAAAACAAGTCAAGCGAAATTATTCAATTATGCAGTGAAAAAAATCATTTTTTATTTTAAAAGTTGACTTTTCCAAAGAATTAGTTTTGTTTTGCCTTATTTATCCAGAGATCACATACATCACTATGATACATGTCTGGCATCTAAATAAACATTTTGCATCCGAATCTTCTTGTGTGTAAAATGCAGAGAAGAAAAGGCTGCTCCCAGTGTTCTCTCTTCAAAGGGACATGCCTTTCTTTCAAGAAAGGTTTAAAAATTTATATTTCAGAGCTTTACATCTTATTCAGAGACCAGAGAAACTGGAGGTTAAAGAGTCAGGAGTTATTGACAACTGAAGAGTCAGATATGAAAGGTATTGGGGCCCAAGTGGGGACAGAAGAGGAGCTTCATTGCAGAAACGTTCTTCTACAGTCTTTATCATCCTTTCTACCACTAACTAGTAGTGTGGACACTTCAAAAGCACTTAGCTTTCAAGGCTTGATTTTTCAGTCTTTATCGTGAGGCTAGAAATAATTTGTCTTCACAGTCTCATGAGCCCTTTTTCAATTTTGGTATCTATACACTGATGAAGCCTTTCTGAAGTGCAGTGAGGAAGGAGCTTTCCAAGGAACAGAATATTCCGATTCTGCAGATAGCTGGTTGGAAGTGTCTTTGAGAACGTCATTTCAATTTCTGTGCCCTATTCTCCTTGTTTATCAAAGGAAGGGGGTATAGTAGGTCAATGGTTTTCAATCTTTCTTTTTTCTGGGCAAAGCAGTATATTCAACAAAATCATGTACTTTGAGTTCTAATATTTGAAAATTTAAAAGTAAAGCTCGAATGGAGAAACTAGGGTCTAAAAACTGGAAGCCCTAAGACTAACCCTCCATATGAAGCCAGATAACACCAGTGGATGACTCAGATCAAACAGTCTTACTTGGCTGATTTCCATGTAGTTATGCGTAGCAACATTTTCCGTGCAAAATCAGATAAACCTTTATTCAGCTCCTGTTTCCAGAATGAAGTTTTCACAAGTAAAAGTTTAGTATCTATTCCAGCCTGTTTTAAAGACATTTCGAGAAAGCTGTGTGCTTATTCACCAAACATTTTTGCATTTGATTTAGTAAGTACCTAAGGGCACTCTGAGACCTCTTCAGGATTCAACTCTTTCTTTTCTCAGGAAGTCACATCTTCCCCTCCTAGATAAACTTTTTTCTCAAGGGATTTATAATCAACCACTGTCTGCTAGAAGTTCAGAGATGAAAAAGAAAGTTCTCCAGAAGAGATACTAACAATTAAATGACACAACTGGATATTTTTCCCTTGAAGATAAATACCTTTGATGATTTCAGGTAATTCCCCAGGAAAAATGTTTCTGGCTGTGGCTATGGTTATCACTCATACTATCAATCTAAATTGTAATCTCACTCTCTAATGAATGATGTAACAACTCTTGCCAAACCTCTTTCATGTCCCTGGGACCTGTTATTTTCCTACATCTCAGGGAAATTGGTTTCCTGCATTCTGCAATTAGGAGGCTCCAGAAATTAAGAAATGAAATTTGATTATTTAAATCTCACTGTGATTTTTCAAAACAGTCTGGTAATTATCATTAATTACAATAATTAAAAACAATATGCATTAATGAGAAACATTCAGGGATTAAACAAGAATGTCAAGGGATATAGGCTATACAAACTTCAGAAGAACATAGGTCTTACATGTAATAAACATCAAATTAGAGGTCTAAAATCAGGTCCTAGATTTGTAAGAGAATTTTACTAAACATAATATCCAGATCTTTAGGAAGATAGAAGGTTTGATTTGTCTATGTTGCATTTGTGCAATAAAGCACAAATTGACCATTTTGTTTATTTATTTGTTAGTTTGTTGAGTATTTGGTAAATTATTCATTACAAGAAAAGAAAAGATATGACAGATACTAAAACATACTTTGATTTCACTGAATTTTCTTAGAGAAATTTCAGGTTAAATAGAAGATAAAATGTTAGCAGCAAGTTAATGCACTTGTGCTTCAGAGGTTGACCTTTTTGATAATGTCTGCTTAAGCAATGTAATGTCATTTTATCCAAGAAGAAACTCATGTTTTATGTCTTCTGAAGCTTTAATCTATATACATTCTAAAACTTTATATATCAGATATAGAAGCAAAATCTTCATGGAAGACTTAAACAATTATATCCAGGGTGTTATGCATGAGTAGAAAATATATGGGTGAATATGCACATGTATTGGTATTTAGGTAAGTTAATTTAATTTATATCATTATTGCAGCTTTAATTTTTCTTAGGATTGTAAACTAAAATATAAAAAAAACTGTGCCTTCATTTCAGAAGACTTTATATTTTATTTTCATGGGTAGAAGCTAAACTTTTAGATATGGTATGAAAGATAATATATTAAGCAATCAATTAAATTTTTAGATTTAAATCAGAACAAAATAAGAAGGTGTTGTTTTTGCACTTGGAGATCAATCCTCCAAATATTCCTTATCTGTGACTTTCCAATTTATTGCTGTCAATTTCTTCAATGATGAGTTGTATATGGTTAGATGCTCATCTACATAATGGTGTGTGCTTTGCATATTAAAATACAAAAGCATATAGTGGTGTAGGAGATGTTTAGATGAAAGCTTAATGAAATAAAAATATGGGGAAAAACAAAAAAATTAAAACATTATTCTTGGTTAATGTTTTATTTATTATCAGTATTTGATACGACTTTTTTTCTTCCTTTAGGATAAAACCTAGAGTGAAAAAAAAATGGATTGAATAGAATTTAAAGAATAAAATAGAATAGAAATAATTATCTGTTGAAAATTGCTTCATTTGGCATAGAGATCTCAAAACACTGAACAGTTTAGCTAACATTGGAACCTGGACAGAATCTTGTTGTTGCTATTGAACTAAACCCTATCTAGATAGTAAATTGTCTGTAGTAAAAATTACAAAATAAAGTGATCCACTATATTTTTATGATATCCATATGTGCTTCTAAAACTGTCCTTTGACATTTGAGCTGTTTCATTAGACATTTCAGGTTGCCATTACTTTGTCTATTCACAAGATTTTTTCTAATTTGAAAAACTGCTTCGAAAATACAGTGGTCTATCATAACTCATTTGGATATGTAAAAACAATATATATATATTATGTTTCAGTGGGTTCAAAGGTAACTTATAGCAGTTCAATTCTCTCTTTATTGGTTATGGCAGAGATGATAGCTTTATTGTTTTATTTGTAAGTAAAACCCCCCTCAAACATTCCAAAGCTATTTTTTTTCTTTTAAAAGATAGTATTTTTTCTTAGGGTAACCTAAAATTCTGATACTGTGTTGGGAAAGTGTCATGTCTTATGGCAGGACGTCTAATACTTTCCCAACACAGTACCATGACCGAGTACAAAATGGCAACATATTGCTATCAAAAAATATGAGCCATTGCGTCTCATTCGCGACACTTTGGAAACACTCTTTACTGAGGTTTCATCTAATCACATTTACTAAGCTGCTCTGTAAAAAAGTATTTAATCAGCCTAACTTTTTTCAGGCATTCTGCATCTATGCAATATAGGTTCCATGTAGAAAACTCAGAAAATAATCAACCAATCAATCAATATGTATAAAGCAAAACATCACTCAGAGGTGACAATTATCAACATGTTTACTTTACATAGTTCCTTTCAGCCTACATATGAATGGACATATAACTTGGAATATTAAAATTACATATGATACTCTACAATCTAATTTATAAGCTATTCTTATACATAATTTATACAGTACAGTGAGTTTTAGAAGTCAGTCAGATGTTAGTTTAAGTTGTTTTATCAAATACTTCCTAGAGTAGTTTATGGGGAGGTGGTGAGGACAAGGCGAGAAGGTCATATCTGCCTCAGGCAAGTGGTAGAAGCACCATTACCTGGACAACAGGAGCTTGAATAGGGAGAAAAAGCCACTTTATTTCATAAATTTTTACATACCTGACATTTTCATACTAAGAGAAAAATAGATCAATATTATTAGAAGACTTTTGTGCATGTGAGAAGCTCATTTAAAGACTATAAACTCCCATCTTTGCAAACACTACATAATACCTTTCATGTGTTGATGGAGCTCCATATATAAACTGTACACGAAAATGAATAGGTATATTCCCTTCTTGACAAAGGAGGCTAATGGAACTTACCCAGCTAAAACTTTTCACATTAAATTGAAATTGTACCTCTAAATCTTGGAGACAGTGAAAGCCGGGCATACCTCTTCTGTGTTAAGACACTGCAAAAATATTGCCCAAAGCAAAGATTTATGAGATGTCACTGAAAGCATTCACTCTAACAATAAAGAAGACAGCAGGATGGTGAAATGATGGTTGGGGTCCAGTATAAATCACATGGCACTATAATAATTCCATAGCAGTTAGATCTCCTCACCACGCTGCAGCTGGCATTTCGTCATGTTGTCTTTTAAGGAAATAATTGTTCATCATAGGTATAGCATTTCAGTGTTTAGGGCTTGAATTTATGAAAAAAATATTCAAAATAACTAAGAAAAAGATGAAACATTCAGTGAGGTAAACGCACTCTTAAGTTTTAGAGACTGATATTTTGTCAGCTCCTATTTCAAAGGAAAAATAAGCATAAATATGAGGAATGTGTTTTCCTGTGAAAAACTAAAAATTGTGGAAAACAGTAGTTCTCAGTAGTAAATAGGCATCTATTTTTGATCCCATCTTGTTTTGTTAAAATTATTATGGAATTTTCATTTAATTATTGGTACTATTTTTCATTTTCAGATGGGAAAATGGAATTGAGCATAATGACAAAAATTCCTTTCTTTGCACATGGAATATTTTTAGTTATCATATTCCCTCACTCTAGACCACTGGCCTTATTGCATATCAATTTCAGGTGGTCTCAAGACTTCATTAAAAATAAGATAATTTAAAAGAAAAACATTTGGAAATGGTTATTAATCTTTGCTCTAGACACAAGGACATTGAATTAACCATTGATCATTCTCATTGCATGATTGTAATGAGTTGAATAATTAACCCCCTCAGCCAAATTTATGTTCATCTTGATTCTCAAAATGTGACCTTATTTGGAAAGGAATCTTTATAGCTATAATTAAAGATCTTGAGATAACATCATTTTGGATTTAATGTGGCCCCTAAATCCAATTAGTTATAATAATTTTTGTAAGTAGTGGAGAAGAAACAGACAGAGAAAGCCAAGTGAAGACAGGCACAGATATGAATTGCCAAAATACCAGAATCTAGAGAGAGGCTTGGAACTGATTCTCCCTCAATGTCTTCAGAGGAAACCAACCTTGCTGACACCTGATTTTTATGTTTTGGCCTGGATTATGGAGATGATAAACTCATATTGCTTTAAGCCACTCAATTCACGGTATATGCTACAGCAGCCCTAGGAAAGTAGTATGATCATGAATTCAAGAAATTGTTAGGAGTTTACTTATACTTGATACCAAATAACTGAAAATCCAGCCAGAGCTATGCACTGAACCATATACCTGTAATTAATATTTGAAACTTTTATAGATTAATTAAGAACCGGTATTAATGAGAAGCAGCTGATCTGGAGAATAGTGCCAGACACATATATCTGAGTGAGTCACATGGTTAGCTAGGTAAGAAACATGGTGGAGCCGCAGACTTAACTTCACAGGGTTGAAGTACCTATGCACACTTAACTTTCTCTCCATCATTCCTGGCACAAGTATAGTATTGGGAGAACTGAGGTATTGGGAGCTAAGCTTAAAAAACAGGAGCCTTCTGTGCTAATATGGTCATGGATAGTGGGTCTTTTTTTTTTTTTTGGTCTATATTCTTTCTTAAAGCTAAGTAAACCTGGTGGTGTTTAAAGCCTATTGTGTTTATTAAGTTTGATTTTCAAGGTGAGCCCAGAGCCAAATACCAAATGGCTTGCACTTGCCATTGCATGATTTTACACACACACACACACACACACACACACGCACGCATGCACATACACACACACGCATATATACACAAATATATCTGGATACATATACATATATATGTTATATATTTGTCTTAGTCTTAGATTTTATTTAACCTTATAGGAAACTGTGAGTTAGGTATTTAAGAATTAAAGGAAAATACCTAAGCTTGCGATACATTTAGTTAGGTGATAGGCAGGGTTTGGTGAGGAAGTCATTTTAGAATCAATTGTATAAAGTACAGTATGAGAATAATACAGCTGGTGGTACCTGAATATGAGGAAAATAAGAGACCAAGATTAGCTGGATTAGTGTGAGATTTCTATAATCAAATATGTTTTGTGCTACTTTTCACAAGCTCTAGAGGATCTAAAGTGCTTACTAACAAAATTGCCATCCTAAAGAATAAAAATGAAGATGGGGTATATTGCTTCTTAAGATATAATAGGCAATTAGTGGTATCACCAAAATAATAAAATTTATATTAACTATGGAAATAACCATGAATAATTTTTAAATGGTATCAAGAGAGCAGCATAGATAACTCATTTAATATACTATTACTAATAATATCCAATAAACTAATTTCATTCAATGTATGAGCTTTATGAAGTTAAAGAAATTAGTATGTTAGAAATTCATGTAACTTATTTAATAAAATCATTATCTCAAAATGGATAGAAATCATTTTAAACCAGTATTGTGACAGTAATTACATAACACTCACAAATTACAATGTCTATTCTAGGAGAGCTGTATAGTCAGTGCAAAAAACAGAAACACAGCTTCTAGATTTAGACAAATCTGAGCTTCAGCCTTAGCACTACCACAACCTAGTTCCTCTTAGAAACTGACCACACTTCTTATCGAAAAAAAGAATGCTAGTTAGAATAATCTCTAGCTCATAGGCTAACTGTGAGGATACATGTGTTAGTCCATTCTCAAACTCCCATAAAGAACTACCCAATACTGCTTAATTTGTAAAAAGAGGTTTAATTGACTCAGTTCTGCAAGGCTGGGAGGCCTCAGGAAACTTACAATCATGGTGGAAGAGGAAGGAGGCATGTCTTACATGGTGGCAGGTGAGAGAGCAACTGCAAAAGAGAGCAGAGAAAACTGCCTTATGAAACCAACAGATTTGTGATAATTCACCATCACAAGAACAGCCTGGAGGAAACTGTCCCCATGATCCAATCACTTCCTACCACGTCCCTCCCTTTACATGTGGGAATTACAATTTGAGATGAGACATGGATCGGGACACAGAGAAAAATTAGTCAATATGATAAAATAGTCATTATGGGACTTTGTTGAAAAATTCTTTCCAAATGTGTTTTTTCCCCTAATTATTCGTAGTTGAACTAGTAGACATTCTCTTGCATTGCACTACTTATTGAATGATGCATTCCTGAAGCCCTCTGAACATATTGTCCTCATATTTCAGTTCCTCACTGCTGATAAACATCAAACTGGAGATAGATATACCATAAGTACTTGGAGGCTTCAGATAGCTTTTGTTTGTTTGTTTGTTTTTTGTTCTGGAGATGGAGTTTTGCTCTGTCACCCAAGGGTGGAGCATAGTGGTGTGATCTCAGCTCCCTGCAGCCTCCTGGGTTCAAGCAATTCTCCTGCTTCAGCCTCCCTAGTAGCTGGGACTAGAGGCACAAATCACCACACCTGGCTAATTTTTGTATTTGTGTCAAAACGGGATTTTACCACATTGCCCAGGTGTTCTTGAATTCCTGAGCTCAGGTGAGCTGCCTACCTCTGCCTGCCAAAGTGCTAGAATTAGAGGTGTGAGCTGCCACACCCAGCTAAATATCTTTAGAGAAATTAATTTACTCTGAATTGCAATAGGCTGTTTTAAACATGTATTTATTGTAAAAGTGGAGAGGCTACTGTAAATCACCATGAAGATGCTGCCTTATTTTCCATTTCACATTCAGCCTTTCTGTTTCTATACACTCACAGACACACACACACACACACACACACACACACACACACACTGCATCACTGATCTTACTGTAGGGCATTTTTCAGCCTTTCTGTTTCTATACACTCACAGACACACACACACACACACACACACACACACACACACACACACAGTGCATCACTGATCTTACTGTAGGGCATTTTTCAGGGGTCAGAAAAATCACTAGAAGTTAAAATTATAAGATAATTTGAAATATTAGTGTGGGTGAGAAAAAATGAAAAATGAATTAGTTTAATGAATACTGAGAGAATATTTCAACAACACAGGTTCATTATTATTTTTGGCTTTTAGCAAATTTAAGAATATTAAAAGAATCTTTGATAGCTTTTAACATTTTTTGATGATAAATCACCATGTGATAATTGTCTTGTTTTTAACAGTTGGAAAAATTGAGTGTCACTACTCAAAATCTAAGAGTATTCATCTAGTAATATGAACAATGTTACTCTAAACATAAAATAGAAAAAAATTATAATGCTAATACTTTTATTATTCTGGCATTAAGTAATAAACACGAGTAAATAAATGACTAATAATCCATTCTATTTTATTCATAAATTTTCAGCAATGATTTGTCAATTAAAATTTATAATATAATTATTTTGATCAATTTTGTACCACAAATAATTTAAATGGTTACTCAATCTAGGAGAAAAAATGTTAATAACAGAGATTCATGTAATTCAATATTAAAATTATTGTTAATGTGGCAACACATTAATTTTCAGACAAATATTGTGATAATAAAGAGATTCAAGCTCAAATTGTTTTTAATAGGATAAAAATTATTTGGAGAAAGTTCAAAAATGTAAAACATAACAGAAACTAAAAGGAACCATATAAAAAGAAAGAACCTATTTATGAAGTATCAGGTATATGATTATGGGTATTATGTTTGCATTATAATTTAGATTCTATTAGATATATTCAAAGGAGTAATTGTACTAATTTTACTTTAAAATAAAATAATGATATACAAAATAGCTTACTGATTATATTACTTGCCATGATTTGTACTTGCAGTGGAAAATGTCTTGAAAATTTGAAAGGTACATTAATATGAGAGCAAAATCATTTTAAGGCTTTTATATGGTAATACCTGGGCAAAAGTAGAAAAGTTAAATAATTAATTTTAAATTAATTAAGAACACCATACAAAATAAGTTATCTCATGTTTCAAATTTTATTAAGCATTTACTGTCATGCCTTGGACAAGTGATATATAGTGTCTGCCTACAAAGAACTGGAAACTCTTAGGGAGAAACAATCACAAATGATATATAACATATGGTCATTTAGGTATTAAAAATGTGTATGCATTGTACACAGTTGTTTTCTAAATGAAATGAGAATTACGGAAATTACATAGGTTCTTCTAAAGTACAATGACTAGTTTACAATCTAGTAACTTCTCTATGATAATAGTATTGCAATAGATTATTATATACAAATGTTTTGTTTAATAACAAATGCAGTTAATTTAAAAACATTTGATTTAGTAAATTTTTTTACATGTGGAGTTTACCATAAATTTTGGGATGATTTCTGGATTCATATGTTTCTCCAAGGTCATATTTTGAGAGATTTATTGTGTTGCTTTCCCGATGTCCAGGAATTAACCAAATAAAGTATAGTTCTCTCTCAATTTATGTGGAGGATTTATTCCAGGACCCCAAGTATATAACAAAGTCTGCACATAAGTCCAGCAGTGAGAACCTGCATTTATGAAAAGTCAGTCCTCTCTGCATGTGAGTTTCACATCCCACAACTACTGCATTTTCAATTTACGTTTAGTTTAAAAATCCACATATAAATTCAAACCCATATTGTTCAAGGGTCAACTGTAGAATTATTGATACTAGGAGTATTGATACAAGAGTATAATGCAGAATTGCTGAAACTCAAGTCATCTGTAGTTCCTTAAATAGCATGTTATATTTATTTGTTTTCTAATCAAATTACATAGATTAAAATTTACAAATAATCAACAATCCTTATACAGGTTGTATAGAAATATATTGATTTAATTATGAAAAAACAGTAAAAATGGGTACAAAATCTATAAGGTAATCTGTAGAGAAATAGAACAGTCTCTGGTTACTCTTTAGTCCTTTGATGCAGGGAAGGTTCTTGACATCACCCAGGAAATAATTCAGATGAAGCCAGTGATGGAAGAAAGCAGCTTTATTAAGGGGGTGGCAGTGTTAACAGCTCTGTGACTGCTTCTTGCAGAGCAAGGCTAGCCCATTAACAAAGTGGCCAGAAAAGCCTATGGGCAGTTGACAGCTGTATTTATACCCACTTGAATGGCATACAGATAAAGTGGCAGGTTGTTCATCAATCGCTAGAAAATGGCAGTAATTTCCAGTTGTCACAATGGAATTGGGTGGTAACTTCCAGGCATTGCCATGACATTCATAAACTATCATAGCTCTGGTGGGAATGTCTTGTGATGATGGGCAGCCAGGGCAGCTAGAGGTTGCTGATGGTGCCGCTTGTTGGTTTTGGCCTGTCTTCACCTGGTCCTGCCAGCCTCCTGCCTCCCTCCTGCTATGATTATTCTGTTCTGTAGACACTAAAACTAGGTAAAAGATGCTAGGAAATTTAGATAATAAAAACAATATTTATTATTATTATTATTATTATTATGAATTAGAATTAGAGGTAAGAAAATGGATAGATTCAACTAAAGCTATGGAAGCATTGAAAACATTAAATATAAAAATATTAAAATACATCAAATACATTGTCATTAAAAGCAAATGGTAATTTTAACTTAATATTAAGTTTTAATGTTGAATATTAAAATACTCAAGGTTGTTTTCATCCCCTTGGATGAGTATTTTAAGTCAGAAACAGTTCTTATCTAAGAAACAGTTCAAGGATATTTACTTTCCTAAATTTGATTAGGCATTGTACTAGAGAGTCTAGCCAAGTGCAATAACAAAGTTAATTAATTAACTAAGATTTAACGGAAAAGGAATGTAAATATGTCTTTATTCAGAAAAGATATGTATGCCTACAAAACAATTTCGAAAGCTACCTACAAGTAAATGTTTAGACTAAATATATATATTAAGATTACTCCATTTGAAGTCAACATAAAAACAACTGTATTTGTAACTATCAGCAATTCTTCCAAATAATTATATTATAGAAAGTTTTTTGTCTCTTGCCTAAATTCAACTCTTCACCTTTCCAGGATGGAAAGTGCCCAGGGGTTGTGGGATGTTCCTCATCACCGATGCCTGGCTTTGCAGAAGCAGAATTTCCAGAGACTTCAAAGTCTTGCCCAAAGTACATACTTGAAGGAGAGGAGGATGAGGGAGCTTGCTTATCTCAGAAATATGGTCCTGGACACCCACTTTGGGTAACTTGGGTGATTGACTTCAAAAACAACTGGCTACTCTTTTGGTTTTCTAGGGCAGGGGCTCTGATGTTCTCCCTCCTCTGCTACTTAGACCTGCCTTTTCTTGCCTTGGGCGCAAATTTTTATAATTTATAATTAAAAAAAATTTAAAAATCAGAAGAGGAAAAGTTAAGAAAAAGGTGTCTTTGTTTTTCCGTATCCTCTGTTATGAGAAATAAAGACTATGAAGTCATCACAGTAGTCTGGAGGATCACATAATCAAGCTAATCGACAATGAAAAACTCTCACAGAAAGTTTTTATTGCCTCTTTGAAAGCTTTGGTAGCTTTTACTTAGATCACCTGAATTCCTGCTGATTATGAGACATGTGACTGGAGAAATTATTCAGTCCTTTAGAGTCTATTTTACCTTTGGAAAAAAGGGGAAAAGCAAAACCTACCCTACCTAGTGTTTTTTGGTCCTTTCAGAAATAGGGTTTATTAATATGTTCATATAAATGTGTACATGGGTCAAACAAATTTCACCTTATGTTAAAATAATGATTGAAAAGGTTTAAAATGTATTGGATTTTTTTTGAGCGGGGAGAGTTACACTCATTTCCAAGATTATTTGTGTCATTTTTAAAAGATTATTTATACAAATCTAAAATACTTTTGAAGAATCACATTGACCAAAATAATTAGATTTTTTAAAACACATTTTGTATATGAGAATTAGTTCACATCATAGAAGCAGGGTCTGACAGTTCGATTTTTGGACATAAAACCCTAGTTACTGGTAATTCATCAGGAATGAAGCTTTGGTTCAATGGAGCCATTCGTTGTTAATAGCCTGTGGTGCAGTAAGACTGGCAGTGAACAGGTGATAATTACAGTACTTAGCACTTCTGGAGAATAGAAGTATAGCAACTATAATCATTCTAAAAATTACTTCATAAGTGTCACACTGTTAATTACAGTTCTAAGAATTAGCATCTCATTGACTATAGGTGTAGCTTTGAGGAATTGGTATTACAGGAAATGCATTTAAAGAACCTTTAATCACAACATGAAGTGTTCTCCGCCCAGCTTTAGGTATGCTTGTACAGTAAGTCACACCTGGTGTTTACCAACTAATCTGCTTTTTATCAACTAAAAAGCAGTTGATACTGTTTTTCCTTCAGTAGAACATGAAAAACAGTATCATTTTGCCTTGTAGACATTGTAGTTCTCAAAAGGCATTAAAAGTATTGGCCTTTAATGAATTTTTAAGTTTCAGTAATATTAACAGTGTTACTCAGTAATTTATAATCAATATGTAAATGAGATATGAAATTACCTAGGAAAATTAAATGATGTAATTTGTTTTTTAAAGTAGACTATATGAGGATAAAGTCTAAAAGAGGATAAAGTTTGTGAAGAGATTTTTGTGAAAATCATTTCATGCATGCTAACTATTATTTAAGAGGCATTTTAAGTACTGAATTTCTGGAAGTACTGGAATTTCATTGGATTTTTAATTTGGAATTCAGTGTTTTGAAAAAACTAATGGCAAGAAGATCCATAAGCAGACATGTATTTTATTTAATATGCAATACATTTAAAATCAGTAAGAAAGAGAAATTGTTTCCTTAAAACAATGTTGGGGCAATAGGCTAACATTTGAGAAAAAAAAATATGGAATAAAATGTAAAAGCAATCATCTAATCGTAAATACAATAAAATTAAAACAAGTAAATAACAATTTTAATTTTTTTAATTAGAAATGGTACCAATGTGAAATCAATTAAAAATGAACATATCTAACTCTTTACAACCTAGACATTCTATTATATTGCTTTTATAATAAAAATGAATTAACAAAAAATATAAACAGGGTATGTATTGATACGATCTTAACCAAA
Source organism: Saguinus oedipus (assembly GCA_031835075.1). Lineage (NCBI taxonomy): Eukaryota > Metazoa > Chordata > Mammalia > Primates > Cebidae > Saguinus > Saguinus oedipus. The sequence continues at coordinate 20,682,594 of CM063190.1, forward strand.
TGTAGAAACATGATAACATATTTTTAATAAAATCTGTTAATTGAGATTCTGAGCTCCTGGCCTGGGCCAGAAGTAGGAAAGGCAGGTGGCAGTTGCTGCCATTTTTTTTGCTGGGTATCCACCTGAGGTAGTCACTGCCCTGCTTTGAGGACTCTATGCTCTATGATCCCTGCCCAGCTTGAGACCAGGAACCCACACTTGCCAAGTCTAAGAGTAGGAGGTAAATGTAATCCTTGGGGCCCATGGCCTCATTAGGATTTAAACCTTTACTTAAGAGTGTACCGTAGAACTAAAGAAAACAAACAACAAAGCATTATGAAATTGTAATTAGCTCACTAACCAGTGGGGGGCAAATTTAGGGATCTTTACTCAATCGTACTGTCCTAAAATCCATTCAAAGATGTTCCTTATAAAGGCCTGGACTTGACTGTATTGGAGAATGGTCTGCAAAGGCTTCAAATAGTCTCCTCACAACAGTTATTTTGGCCCTCATTTCACTGTTCTTAGCAAGTCCTTTATGTCCTGGAAATTGACCAAGATGATTTTGAAGCAGGGAAAATAGCAGAAGAAAAACAGGAGTCAAGGAAGTACTGCGAATGTCAAACAACTTAGAAAGGATACAGGGAATGATCAGAGGAAAATTATTTTGAAAATTGTCATCGTTTGAAGGAGGCTCTAAGGTTTCTTTTTTGGATTTCATGACAGTATTATTTAGTAAATAAAATTGAACATAGGAGAATCATGTTCGTGCTGACGTCAATACTGTAATAACTTTTAGGCTTGGATATAAATGTTTCTTGTTGTCTGTTCACTGTTACTCTAAGATTGCATTTATTATGCTTCACATTCTTTATAACTGACTTAGTCATTTGCCATTTTGCAGCTTAAGTACTTATATGAAAACATCCTGTGGAGAAAAATGACTATATATTTTGAACTCTATTGAAATAATGGTTTTAAATGAAGTCCTGTTCTGGACAAAGATGATTGTGAATGTCAAAGTATGAATTGTCCTCTCTGAAGTGAAAGTGTGATTTGACTTAAAAGAAATACAATATATAAATCACATCTTTTACTCTTATTGTCGCTTATTTCTTGGAATAGAGTCATTTCTGGTTTTCTCAAAGAAAATAATATCAATCAGAGAGCACATTAATTTTCTGAATTTTTTTCTATTTTAGCCTTTTAGATAAATAATTGCAAAGATATTCTTCATTTTAACTTAATTTTATAAAAAGTTTTCATTATCTTGATTATGTAGAATATCACCTAACATTGTTACACTTCTATAATGTCATTTTCTTAGAGTTGACTTGTTAAGAAAAGAAACACTGATTCAAAGCTGGCAGTAAAAATGACAAATATGGGGGCAGTTGGAACCAGTTTATTCTTACTTGGGCTAAGTAGACATGTGAAGTAGTTAAAATGTCTCCTCAGGCACTTTGCTAATGATATCATACAATTTTTTTTTCTATTTTAATTCATGTGGTAATGATGTACTACACTTTTTGCTCAAACAGTTTCAAGGTAAAAATTAAAATTTTAAATTTCTCTTAGGGAACTTTGGAAAGAGTAACAGTTAAGTCATACTTCATAAGTGATAATGAAAGTTTCAAAATTTGAGAAAAACATGTTGGGAATAGTTGTTGGTGGCAAAAGGTAAATTATTTCAAAACAACAATGAGCTCTAATTAGAAGTAAACGCTAAAGGGTATCTTCTTCAGTTAAGTACTACAGATAGAACTTATTGTTATTAAAGATGGCTTTCATAAATACATGGTCCAGTAATTTTAATCACTATCAATATTTAATAGCTTATTAATGTTTTCTCCACCTCTTATAATGAATTTAAAGTTACAGAAATTGTCCAACAGCTCTAACTTAAAAGTGAAGCTAGACATTAAGATAAATTTTATACTTTTTTATAAAGAGAGGAAAACAGTGTTAATCTACAGGAAAAACTCATTTCCAAAAAATATGAAAACAGAAAATCAAATTGTATCACCAAAGAATAAATGTAGACAGTAAATAGACAAATAATGGCATTTAAACCAACATTATTAAATTACTTATATATTGAACTATAGCAAAATTTGGATTTATGGAAGTAACAATTGAAAATTATAAAATGATTATATGTTGAGAAAGGTCTGCTGAAGCAAGACTGCTGGTGGGAAAACAAATCCTTAGATTGCAAACTTTAACAATAGGTATTTCCTTGGTATTAAAAATGTCTTTTTGAGACATATACACTAAAAAAAAGTCACTCAAATAAATATTTATGTAAAATAAGTTACTTAAACTTATAATAGTATATATGCATTATGAAATAAAATAAAGTCATTAAAAAGCCTACTTAATTGTAGCAGCTATAGAAATATATGACTATACATAGGAAGAGAGAAAAGCTGTTAATACAAAAAGAAGGGACAGAAAATAAATTGTCAATAGTTATCTATAAATATGATTATATTAATTTTTATTTAATCTTTTGTCTTTTCAAAAAGTTTAAGTGGGCATATATAATTCACCCATTTACACTTTTATTTTTATAGAGTAATTAATTTTTAATTAAAAATATTTAAAAGGTAGCAGAATTTATTATCTACCCCAACACAGCTGCCTCTCCAGAGGTAACTACTATTCTAAACTTGGTATTTTTCTTTCTGATATTTCTCTTAATTTAAATACATAAATTTGTGTCCAATAATGACATATAGTTTAGTTCTGTTTATTGCATGTAATTCGTTAATGCATTTGTTGAGCTCTTGTGTTTCAAGAAGGAGAACTTGAAGAAAAATAGAGAAGAAAGTTCCTACCCTTGTATACCTTGACTCTTAGTGAACTAAAAACACAAACTAAAAAGTTAAAAATTAAACATATAGCATGTGAAGTAGTGTTAAGCACTATGAAAAAGGAATAGCAAAGTCAGAGATGCAGTTATGCCGCTTGTATTTCTGTGTGTGCATGTTCTTGTGCGTACACTTGCATGAAGCATTCTCTTTTAATACAGGGGCAAGGCAAGGCTTTACTATCTAATGATATTTTTATCTTAAGCCTGAGGGAAACTCGGAAGCAAATTTTGTGATAATCTGAAAGGACGACTCTTCCAGATTTTTGAGTGGTTAGTGAAAATGCTCAAGGTTAAAGCGCGCTTAGTTGCAATGCATTAAGAAGTTCAGTGTGGCTGATGTTGAGTAAACCCAAGAGAAAGTAGTAATGGATGAAATCAAAAGAAATTACATGACACATGAGGTAGGTCTTTATGAGCAATCAAAATTGTGTACAGGAGTAATGTGGCCTGACATTTACTTCAAAGATTCCTGTGATTGCTTTCTTAAGACTAGATAATACAGATATGCTTACAGTTGACGCTTGCATAATGACCTTTGTATTGTGGAGGTCGACTTATTTGCAGATTGTGTTCAATAGACATATTGGAAAAAATTTGGGAGATTTGCAACAACTTGAAAAATCTCATAGATGAACTGTGTAAGCACAGTTATCAAGAAAATTAAGAAAATGTTAGGTATGTCATAAATGCATAAAATATATATGAATATTAGTCTATTTTATTATTTTGTATATTCAAGTATATAGAAATCTATTACAAAAAATTTAAAATTTATCAAAACTTAAACACACAAACTATGCACACCATTTGCAGATAAGAGGAATATAAAGAAACATAAATGCAGTATTAAACTGTAACTAGATAAAATTATATGTGTTACATACTATACTACTGTAATAATTTCCTAGCCACCTCCTGCTGTTATTGTGGTGAGTTCAAGTGTTTTGCATATCTGCTTAAAAAGCCCTGTGATTCTAATAATCTCCATGTGAACAGTTTATCTCTCTGGTAAATTAAGTATTGCAGTAAAAAATGATCTCTTAATAGTTCTCACATATATTTCATCATATTTAATGCAATACTGTAAGCCTTGAATTATACCATGGAACCCATGGGAAGTACCACTAGTGATGCTGGAAGTGCTCCCAAAAAGCGGAGAAAAGTCATGATATTACAAGAAAAAGTTAAATTGCTTGATATGTACTGTAAATTTGGGTCTGCAGTTATGATTGTCTGACTTTAAAAGATAAATTAATCCAGCGTAAGGACGATTAAGAAAAGAAAAAATTTGTGAAGCTGTTGCTTCAGGTATACCAGAAGACACAAATCCTTGCACTTTATGCAAAATACCTTAGTTGTATTAAAATGCAGGTTTTATGTGGGTATAGAATTGCTGTATAACAGGCATACCTACTGATATTAATCTAGTTCTAGAAAAAGTAAGGTCACTATATGACAACTTAAAGTGAAAGAAAGGGAAAAGATCTAAAGCTGGATAATTTAATGCCAGCAAAGTGTGATTTGATAATTTTAGAAAGAGGTTTGCCTTAAATAATGTCAAGGCAACTGAGAACAGCTTCCATCAACCAAGAGGCAGCAGAGTACCCAGAAGTCATTAAGAAAATCATTAGGAAGGCAGCAAATCACACTGCCATGTGTGTACCTATGCAACAATCTTGCATGTTCTTCACAGGTGCCCCAAAACCTAAAATGCAATAAAAAATAAAATTAAAAAATTAAATAAAATTTAAAAAAAGAAAATCATTAGGAGAAAAGATATCTACCTAAACAGATTATTAATGCAGACCAAAGTGCTTTGTTCTTGATAAAAAAATACCACAAAGGACATTTATTAGTGAGGAAGAGAAACAAGTACTGAGACTTAAGGAATGAAGGAATGGGCAGTCCCCACTGTTTTGTACAAATGCAGTCACGTTTATGGTCAGGACTGCCCTTGTCTATAAACCTGCTGACTCCTGAGCCTTAAAGGAAAAAGACTGACACCAGCTGACAGCCATTTGGTTGCACCACAATACCTGGACAACAAGAACACTTTTTCTGAATCGTTTCCAGTGATGCTTTGTCCCCAAATTCGGAATGTACCTTGCCATTGGAGTCTGCCTTTTAAATTTCTTTTAATTGGACAATGCCTCTGGCCACCCAGAACCCTATTAATTCAACAACAAATGGATCAAAGTGGTCTACTGCCCCCAAACACATGTCTAATTCAGCCTCCAGATCAGTGGATCCTAAGGACCTTTAAGGATCATTACACACAGTACTCTATGCAAAGGACTGTCAACCCTCTGGAAGAAAACACCAACCGAGAAAACATTATAAAAATATAAAATAATTGCATCATTGAAGATATCATTGGTGTAATAGAAAAAGTCACATAAGCCATCAACCCCAAGCAATAAATTTCTACTGCAGAAATTATGCCCAGGTTTTGTTCATGACTTCACAGGATTATGACAGAGCCAATCAAAGAAATCATGAAAGCAATGGTGGATATGACAAAAAGATGAGAGATAGAGAGTTTCAAGGTATGGATGTTGGAGAAATTAACAAGCTGAGAGACACCACACCAGAAGAATTAGCAGATGGCTTGATAGAGATGAGTGCTTTCAAACTAGTGTCAGGCAATGACGAAGAAGACATAGAAGCAGTGCCCGAAATAAATTGACATTAGACAGTCTGGTGGAAAGAGTCAGATTTTTCAAGACAAATTTTGACTCCTTTTATGACATAAACCTTTCTATGATATGGTCACTGAAACAAAAGGAAATGGTGAAATAAGAATCAGTGTCATATAACAACATTTTTAGAGAAATGTAAAAGCAGGAACATCAGACAGAAATCACAATGTATTTTTATTAACTTGCACCAAGTGTGATTGTTTCTCCCGCCTCCTCTTCTATCTCCTCCACTTCTTCTACCTCTGCCACCCCTGAGACAGCAAGAACAACCCTCTTCTTTTTTCTCCTCCTCAGCCTACTCAGAACGAAGACAAAGAGGTTGCAAACCTTTATAGTAATCCACTTTCACTTAGTGAATAGATAATGTATTTTCTCTTTCTTATAAACACCGCTTCCAGCCATTTGGTTGTACGACAAGACTTGGATTTTCTTTGTTACAGCTTCTTTTCTCTAGCTTACTTTATTGTGAGCATACAGCATATAATACATATACAAAACATGTTAATTGAAAGTTTATGTTATCAGTAAAGCTTCTGGTCAGTAACAGGCTGTTTGTAGTCAAGTTTGTGAGGGAGTCAAGAGTCATATGCAGATTTTTGACTACCAAAGAGTTGGTACACCTAAACCCTGCATTGCTAATATTCAACTCTACACCTTTAATCAGGTAGAGAAAAGTAGATTGTAGATACCTGGGCTTGGTAAGGATATATTTTTTGAAAAGTTAACTTTGAGATGCCTATTGTACATCCAGATGGAGATGTTAAGTAGCCAATCACAGATCCAGGCAGAAATTCAGGGAATTTTGGATTTCAAACAGAAAATATTATTTGGAAAATTTTAGTATACTGTTGATTTTTAAAGCAATTCAGCTGTAGAAAACCACCAAAGGAAAAGCAGGAAAGGGTTTTAAGAATCAACACCTTGTTTCAAAACAAACAAGTCAAAAAAATCTTGAGTTTGGGTCAGACCTCAGAACAGTAAGCCAGTTAGCAGAAAGAAGAGAAAGGGTTGTCCTTGGAGTGCATCCTATTTATCAGCAGACAATATTGAGCCCATAGCCAGTAATGAGGTAGAAGAAGAGTGACTGGTACTCCAGCATGAAGATGGGACCTTGTGGTTGGATTGAGCTGACTGACAGTAGAGTTTGGCTCTAGGAGGAATTAATATCATGCCTTCTCTCAGGAAAGGTACCTCTAGTTAAGAAACTAAAAGATACCCCAGATTAAGATTAATAACCTGAGATTTCAATGGAAGATTGCCAAGCAGATGTTGTAATAAACTATCATGAGAGAATCAGTTGGAAGATTATGTAAAATTCAGTATTAAAGACTGCAGACTGCAGATGTAGGCCATAGAATAGTGCATCTTAAAATATTTAATTTTGAAAGAAAGACTATAGATATTACAATTTTCGAGTAGAACAGAGTAGCTAGTATTAAAACCTTTAAATTTTAAAAAGGATACCCCCCAAAAAATCTCTGAAATCATAAATACATAAATTGGATCTCCAAATGGAGCTTCCATCAGTGATAAACTTATAGAATTTTTGATATCACACATTTAGTGAATAGATAAATCAGCAGGTTGCACACAGCTATAAAGAGAACCAGTAAAATGGAAGACACAGTTAAAGAATTTATAAGAAATAATTACAGAATGACATAGGAATGACACAGAAAATATTAATGAAAAGAGTTTGACCAAAATGGTATTAACAATCCCCTTATTTTACTTATTGAAGTGTTTCTTATTTATGTTATTTTTAATTGATACATAATAATGTACATATGAGGTACAGCATGATGCTTTGATATATGTATACAACGTTAAACTAGGGTCATTAGTATATCCATCATCTCAAATATATATCATTTCTTTGTGGTGAACACATTCAAAATTCTCTTTTCTAGCTATTTTGAAATGCACAATTTATTATTGTTAACTATAGAGACCCTACTGTGCATTGAAACACTACAACTTAGTCCTTCTATCTAATGGTAGTTTTGTACCCTTGACCAACATTTTTCCATTCCCAATGATTCCTCCCCTTCCCAGATTCTAATAATCACTAGTCTTCTTGGTAATTCTATGCCAGCAACTCATATGAGGTTCCACATGAGTGAGATGTGGAGTTTATGTTTCTGTGCCTAGCTTCCTTTATTTAAGATAATGTCTTCCCAGCTCATTCACGTTGCTGGAAATGACAGGATTTCTTTTTTTCCTATGACTGAGTAATATTCCATTGTGTATATGTACCACATTTTCTTTTTTTTTTTTTTTTTTTTTGAGACGGAGTTTTGCTCTTGTTACCCAGGCTGGAGTGCAATGGCACGATCTTGGCTCACCGCAACCTCCGCCTCCTGGGTTGAAGCAATTCTCCTGCCTCAGCCTCCTGAGTAGCTGGGATTACAGGCACGCGCCACCATGCCCAGCTAATTTTTTGTATTTTTGGTAGAGACGGGGTTTCACCATGTTGACCAAGATGGTCTCGATCTCTAGACCTCGTGATCCACCCGCCTCAGCCTCCCAAAGTGCTGGGATTACAGGCTTGAGCCACCACGCCCGGCCCCACATTTTCTTTATCCCTTTATCCACTGATGGACAATTACGTTAATTCCGTAATGTGACTATTGTAAGTAGTTCTGCAGTCAATATGGGAGTGTAGGTATCTCTTCAACATATGGAATCATTTCCACTGCATGTATACCCAGTAGTGAGACTGCTGAATCATATAATAGTTCCTTTTTAAAATTCTTTGATAAACTTGTATGTTGTTTTCTGTAATAGCTGTACTAATTTACATTCCTACCAATCGCATATAAGAGTTTCTCTTTTCCACATCCTCATCAGCATTTTTTTGTCTTATTGATAATAGCCATTCTAACTGGGGTAAAGTGATATCTCATTTTGGTTTTGATTTCCACGTCCCTAATGATTAATGATGTTCAGGATTTTTTCTTGTACCTGTAGGTGATTTCTATATCTTTTTTGAGTAATGTTTATCTAGCTCATTTGTCCATTTAAATTTTTTTTTGTTATTCAGTTGAGTTTTTTAGATAGATTTATTCTTGGCTGTAGATGCTTGACATCCCATTGCTTAGAGTATCTGCATGAGGAAATGTGTAATTGCATATTCTTTTCTCTTTGTTTTGAATCTTCTCCCAGCTCTCATAAGTTGTACAACCCAGAAATATCTTTGAGAACTGGGAGAGCTGGGTTGTGCACTTATATGATTCAGCAATCCTACTACCTAGGAGCACTCCCTATGAAATGTAGTCATTAAGAATGATAGAGTCCCTCTCTCCTAGATTCAGTGAGGACATAGGAGCCCAACTGCAATAAACACCAGTTGGAAAAAAACAAATGGCCTAATCAGTGACCAGTATCCCCTCTAACTTCTTTCATTACCTCAGCCTAGCATTTAAAAATCCTCCTGCATTTCATTTCAGTGGAGTTGAGTTCAATTTATCTTCTCTGTTGCAATAGTTTTGACCCTCCTACTGTAATAGTCTTGAATAAATTTTTCCTTGACTGTTTAATTCTGTCCAGAGCAAGATATCAGACCTTAAAATAGAAACCTCTAAAATATTTATTGGGGGTCTCATTCAACAAAAGAATAGAGAGAATGGAGACAAGACAGGATTTGAAAAAATACTTGTGACAACTTGCTGATCTAATAAAAGACATTATTTTAAACCCAGAAAGCATACTTGCCAAGCATTTGTTTTTAAATAAAATTTATACATCTGGCCGGACACAGTGTCACACCTGTAATCCCAGCACTTTGGGAGACCAAGATAGGCGGATCACCCGAGGTCAGAAGTTTGAGACCAGCCTGGCCAACATGGTGAAACCATGTCTCTACTAAAAATATGAAAATCAGACGGGTGTGGTGGCAGGCACCTGTAGTGCTAGCTTCTCGGGAGGCTGAGGCAGGAGAATTGATTGAACCGAGGAGGTGGAAATTGTGATGAGCTGAGATTGCACCACTGTACTTTAGCCTGGGCAGCAAGAGTGAGACTCCATCTCAAAAAATAAATTCATATATATATATAAAATTCAGATTATGTGTTTTCAAAATATCACTAAAGATATTTGGTTTTGGAAAAAATTAATATGTGCCATATAAGCTATGTAACAATTTGGTTTTGGAAAAAATTAGTATGTGCCATATAAGCTATGTAACAATTATTTTTTTCTGAACTGTCTTCAATAAAATATAGGCAATTTTAAAGAAATCAGTCTTTATGACAAAAATACATATTTATGCAGTACATTTCAATAAACTAGGAATGTTTTAAATTTTTCTTATAAATCTTATTGAGTTAGATATTCAAAAGAATTTTAACTTTCTCCTTGTAAAATATGAAGAAGTAGAATATATTTTTTTCTTTTTTTATTATACTTTAAGTTTGGGGTACATATACAGATCGCACAGGATTGTTACATAGGTATACACATGCTATGGTGCTTTGCTGCATCCATCCCCACATTATCTACATTAGGTATTTCCCCTAATGTTATCACTCCCCAATTCCCCCACCCCATTCTATCCCTTCCCTAACCCCTCACTCCTCAATAGGCCCCGGTGTGTGATGTTCCCCTCTGTGTCCATGTGTTCTTACTGTTCAACAACCACTTATAAGTGAGAACATGCAGTGATTGGTTTTCTGTTCTTGTGTCAGTTTGCTGAAAATGATGGTCTTCAACTTCATCCATGTCCCTGCACAGGACATGAACTCATCCTTTTTTATGACTGCATGGTATTCCATGGTGTATATGTGCCACATTTTCTTTATCCAGTCTATCATTTATGAGCATTTGGGTTGTTTTGAAGTCTTTGCTATTGTAAACAGTGCTGCAGTAAACATATGTGTGCATGTGTCTTTATAGTTTAATGTTTTATAATCCTTTGGTTATATACCCAGTAATGGGATTGCTGGGTCAAATGGTATTTTTAGTTCTAGATCCTTGAGGAATCACCACACTGTCTTCCACAATTATTGAATGAATTTACACTCCCACTAGTAATGTAAAAATGTTCCTATTCCTCCACATCCTCTCCAGCATCTGTTGTCTCCAGATTTTGTAATGATCGCCATTTTAACTGGCATGAGATGGTATCTCTGTGTGGTTTTGATTTGCATTTCCCTAGTGACCAGTGATGATGAGCTTTTTTTCATATTTGTTGGCCACTGCTTTTGAAAAGTGTCTGTTCATATCCTTCACCCACTTTTTGGTGGGATATTCTTCTTGTAAATTTGTTTAAGTTCTTTGTAGATTCTGATTGGCCCTTTCTCAGATGGGTAGATTGCAAAAATTTTTTCCATTCTGTTGGTTCCCAGTTCACTCTAATGATAGTTTCTTTTGCTGTGCAAAAGCACTTAAGTTTAATTAGATCCCATATTTCTGTTTTGGCTTTTGTTGCCATTGCTTTTGGCATTTTAGTCATGAAGTCTTTGCATATGCCTATGTCCTGAGTGGTATTACCTAGGATTTCTTCTAGGATTTTTATGGTGTTATGTCTTATGTTTAAATCTTTAATCCATCTGGAGTTAATTTTTGTATAAGATATAAAAAGGGGGTCCAGATTCGGCTTTCTGCATAAGGCTAGTCAGTTTTCCCAACACCATTTATTAAATAGGGAATCCATTGCCCATTGCTTGTTTTTATCTGGTTTGTCAAAGATCAGATGGTTGTACATGTGTGGCATTACATCTGAGGCCTCTGTTCTGTTCCATTGGTCTATATCTCTGTTTTGGTACTAGTACCATGCTGTTTTGATTACTGTAGCCTTGTAGCATAGTTTGAAGTCAGGTAGTGTGATGCTTCCAGCTTTGTATTTTGTTTGTTTGTTTGTTTTTTGCTTAGGATTGTCTTGGCTATGTGGGCCCTTTTTTGGTTTCATATGAAGTTTAAGGTGGTTCTTTCCAGCTCTGTAAAGAAGGGCAATAGTAGCTTGATGGGGATAGCATTGAATCTATAAATTACTTTTGGCAGTAAGGCCATTTTCACAATACTGATTCTTCCTAACCATAAGCATAGAATGTTTGTCCATCTGTTCATGTCCTTTCTTATTTCCTTGAGCAGTAGTTTGTAGTTCTTCTTGAAGAGGTCCTTTGCATCCTTTGTAATTTGTATTCCTATGTTTTTTATTCTCTTTGTAGCAATTGTGAATGGGAGTTCACTCATGATTTGGCTCTCTGTCTGTTATTGGTGTATAGGAATGCTTGTGATTTTTGCACATTGATCTTGTATCCTGAGACTTTGCTAAAGTTGCTTATCATCCTAAGGAGATTTGGGGCTGATATGATGGGGTCTTCTAATAATACAATCATATCCTCTGCAAATAGAGTTAATTTGACTTCCTCTTTTCCCATTGAATAGCCTTTATTTCTTTTTCTTGCCTGATTTCTCTGGCCAGAATTTCCAATACTGTGTTGAATAGGAGTGGTGAGACAAGGCATGCTTGCTTGTACCAGTTTTCAAAGGGAATGCTTCCAGATTCTGCCTGTTCAGTATGATACAGGCTATGGGTCTGTCATGAATAGCTTTTATTATTTTAAGATACATTCTGTCGATACCTAGTTTATTGAGAGTTTTTAGCATAATGGGCTGTTGAATTTTGTCAAACGCCTTCTCTGAATCTATTGAGATAATTATGTGGTTTTTGTCTTTGGTACTGTTTATGTGATGGATTCTGTTTATAGATTTGTGTATGTTAAACCAAATTTGCATCCCAGGGATGTAGCTGGCTTGATCCTGATGGATAAGTTTCTTGATGTGAAGTTGGATTTGGTTTGCCAGTATTTTGTTAAGGATTTGCACATCAATCTTCATCATGAACATTGGCCTGAAATTTTCTTTTTAAATTATGTCTCTGCCAGGTTTTGGTATCGGGATGATGATGTTCTCATAAAATGAGTTAGGGAGAATTTTCTCTTTTGGTATTGTTTGGAATAAATTTAGAAGGAATGGTACCAGCTCCTCTTTGTATTCTGGTAGAATTCAGCTGTGAAACTATCTTGTCCTGGACTTTTTCTTGTTGATAGGCTATTAATTGCTACCTCAACTTCAGACCTTGTTACTGGTTTATTCAGGGATTCAGCTTCTTTCTAGTTTAGTCTTGGAAGGGTGTAAGTGTCCAGGAATTTATCCATTTCTTCTAGATTTATGGGTTTATAAGCATAGAGTTGTTTATAGTAATCTCTGATGGTAGTTTGTATTTCTGTGGAATCAGTGGTGATATCCCCTTTATCATTTTTTATTGCATCTATTTGAATCTTCTCTCTTTTCTTTTTTATTAGTCTGGTAGTTTGTATTTCTGTGGAATAGGTGGTGATATCCCCTTTATCATTTTTTATTGCATCTATTTGAATCTTCTCTCTTTTCTTTTTTATTAGTCTGGCTAGGTTTCTATCTATCTTGTTTCTTTTCATAAAAACCAGCTGGATTTATTGATTTTTTTTTGAAGGATTTTTTTGTGTCTCTCTCTTTCAGTTCTTCTCTGATCTTATTTCTTGTCTTCTGCTAGCTTTTGAATTTGTTTGATCTTGCTCCTCTAGTTCTTTTTATTGGGACACTAGGATGTCCATTTTAGATCTTTCTTGCTTCTCATGTGGGCATTTAGTGCCATAAATTTTCCTCTAGACACTATTTTAAATGTGTCTCAGAGATTCTGGTACATTGTGTCTTCCTTCTCGTTGGTGTCAAAGAACATCTTTGTTTCTGCCTTTATTTCATTGTTTATCCAGTAGTCATTCAGGAATAGGTTGTTCAGTTTCCAGGTAGTTATGCAGTTTTGAGTGAGTTTCTTAATCCTGAGTTCTAGATTGATTGCACTGTGGTCTGAAAGACTTTTTTATGATTTCCATTCTTTTGCATTTGTGGAAGTATGATTTACTTCCAATTATGTGGTCAATTTTAGAGTAAGTGCTATGTGGTGCTGAGAAAAAAATATATATATTCTGTGGATTTGGGGTGGAGAGTTCTGTAGATGTCTATTAGGTTTGCTTGGTCCAGATCTGAGTTCAAGTCCTGGATATCCTTGTTAATTTTCTGTCTTGTTAATCTGTCTAATATTGACAATGGAGTGTTACAGTCTTCTCTATAAGTGTGTGGGAATCTAAGTCTCTCTGTAGGTCATTCAGAACTTGCTTTCTGTATCTGGGTGCTCCTGCATTGGGTGCATATATATTTAAGATAATTAGCTCTTCTTGTTGCATTGATCACTTTACCATTATGTAATGCTCTTCTTTGTCTCTTTTGATCTTTGTTGGTTTAAAGCCTGTTTTATCAGAGACTAGGATTGCAACCCCTGTTTTTTTCTCTCCATTTGCTTGGTAAATCTTCCTCCATCCCTTTATGTTTAGCCTATGTGTGTCTTTACACATGAGATGGGTCTCCTGAATACAGCACACCCATGGGCCTTGACTCTTAATCCAATTTGCCAGTCTGCATCTTTTGATTTGGGCATTTAGTCCATTTACATTTATGGCTAATATTGTTATGCGTGAGTTTTATCCTGCCTTTTTGAAGTTAGCTGGTTGTTTTGCCCATTAGTTGATGCAGTTTCTTCATTGTGTCAGTGGTCTTTACAATTCAGTATGTTTTGCAGTGGCTGGTACTGGTTGTTCCTTTCCATGTTTAGTTCTTCCTTAGGAGCTCTTTAAGGCAGGCCTGGTGGTGATGAAATCTCTCAGCAGTTGATTGTTTGTAAAGGATTTTATTTCTCCTTCACTTATGAAACTTAGTTTGGCTGGATATGAAATTCTGGGTTGAAAATTATTTTCTTTAAGGATGTTGAATATTAGCTCCAACTCTCTTCTGGCTTGTAGAGTTTCTGCCAAGAGATCTGCTGTGAGTCTGATGGGCTTCCCTTTCTGGGTAACCCGATCTTTCACTCTGGCTGCCCTTAGCATTTTTTACCTCATTTCAACCCTGGCAAATCTGATGGTTATGTGCCTTGGGGTTCTGTTCTTGAGGAATATCTTTGTGGTGTTCACTGTATTTCCTGAATTTGTATGTTGGACTGTCTTGCTAGGTTGTGAAAGTTCTCCTGGATAATATCCTGAAGAGTGTTTTCTAACTTGGTTTCATTCTCCCTGTCACATTCAGTACACCAGTCAAATGTAGATTGCATTTTTTCACATAATCCCATATTTCTTAGAGCCTTTGTTGATTTCTTTTCACTCTTTTTCCTCCAAACTTGCCTTCTCATTTTATTTCATTTATTTGATCTTCAATCTCTGATATCCTTTCTTCCGCTTGATCAATTTGGCTATTGCAATTTGAATATGCTTCATGAAGTGCTCATGCTGTGTTTATCAACTCCATCAAGTAGTTTGTGTTCTTCTCTAAGCTGGTTATTCTAGTTAGCATTTCGTCTAACCTTTTATCAAGTTTCTTAGTTTCTTTGCATTGGGTTAGAGCATGCTCCTTTAGCTCTGAGAAGTTTGTTGTTGTTCACCTTCTGAAGCCTGCATTTGTTAATTTGTCAAACTGGTTCTCCATCCAGTTTTGTTCTTTTGCTGATGAGGAGTTGTGATCCCTTATTGCTGTCATTACACTAACAATGTTTCATTCAGTCATTCTAATGATTTAACAATCACATGTTCTGAGAATTGCTTTTAGAAAGTAATGACAATTGATCTTAGTGCTTCATAATTAACATGAGTAACTGTGCTTAGTTATGTGCATTTTATTTGTTTTAAATGGTAACACATTCTATATTGTTTAGTCATTTTAAATACTAAGTAACATGCTTAACATTAAACTGTAAGATATCTTTTCAGATAAAATTTTTATTTTGTCCATACTTTTCTGTCTTAATTGAACATTTGGCTATGAAATATATTTTTGAAACCTGATATGCAAATTCCAAATAATTTTTATCATGTAGTAGTGAATAAACCTAACTTGCCTTAATTTTATAGATCACATTTTTAAATTATAGCATTGATTTAATGATTTATATTTATTAATTATGCTTTCAGTATTTAATTAATGTATTTGTTACAGCCCTTAATGTTAATATTTATTTTAATTAACAATACAGTTAATAAAACGTAATTATTTTAATTTGCTCAATACAGTTAATTAAAATAAATAAAGCATTTCAACAGTTTTTGAGCATTTCAACATATTGAAACAATGTGGGCTAAAATTTCTCTCATATCTTTTCAAAAAATATACTGCTTAGAAGATATTAATGATATCTATGCTTCAGCCAATGTTAATTTTATTTAATTGCATTACTGGAAGTACTTTTTCACAATTGATTCTGATGAGAAAGTCAACAGCCAAGAGGAAACAATGATCAAATTGGAGATAATGGTAATAATAATGATAACTCCCACTAATGTATTTAACTCCCACTAATCATGTGTTATTCATTGTAAAGCATCTCACCCTATCCACAGTTATACATTTTTAAAAATCTATTATGTAATAGCTTTTTTTCCATCTCTTTGGAAAAAAGTACAGTAAGGATTGGCATATAGACATATGAATTAAATTGGTGCAAGCTTTAATAATTTTTCCATGACATAAGTGAGAATAAAAAATGTGGTGATCATAAAGTAGAAACATAATCATGAGGAAAATGGAAAGTCAGAAACTGATCCAAAATGTCTGCAAGTAATACATTATGTTATTTTTGAAAAAATATATATTTGGGCAATAGAGAATAAAGTAAATAATGCAAATATAATTTTTCAGGCCAGATATACTCAGTAGCAATGAAAGCAACATGTACACAATGTATAAGTATGATATTTCTATGGCTTTACGTCTGTGACCTGGTTAAAAAAAAAAGGCATCACAGGAAAAAATACTAGGTCAAGAGAGCCATGTTCATTCATCTAATTTGAGATAAATATAGGTTTGGTCAAACAAAGCATACTAACTATGTATGGGGGAAATGCTTTTGAATAAGCTTGCATTTGAGAGATAGATATTATAGTTTAATTTGTAAGTAGATAGCAAAGGTGTATAAAAAGAAACTTACTAATTAGTACTTAAGGTGGAAGTACAAGTTATAGAACAAGTTGTATGTCTTAAAATGTTTAAAACCAATGCTCTGATGGGAACAATAGTCTGTGACAATTGCCAAGATCTATAGTGTATGTATTTCAATAACCAATTCCAACCTGCCAACGTAACATCCCTGAAAATAAAGTTGGGAAAGAAACATTAACAATAGGCTTTAGCAAGCCATTTTCAGCCAGGTCCAGCACACCTATCTAGAAAAATTTACATTATAAATGTGAGTGTATATGTTTCTGTGTGTATAAACACATAAATATATATATACACACATATATAAATGTTAAATACAATATAGTATATGCATATAATGTGATTATGTACATATAATATAAACATATACTACATCGTATATTATTTACACACACATATATATAATGCCAGCATTTAAAAAATCCCTAGAGCTAAAAGAGAAAACAATAACTAGTCTTCATTGTGTTGGCTAACGAAGTGAGCTAGTACATGTAGTGCCCTATGCATAGCACAGTACTAAGTCAGCATTTATATAGTTTAAACAAATTTCCCATGTAAATTGTCTACTGGTATAAGTTTTGTACATTACCACTGAAGTAAGTGTTATCTGTGCTGTAATGAGCACTCTGTAGGGAAAAGGTTAAAAGAAAAGTCTCAATATGTAGAACCATTAAACATTTATTACTATTAGCAGATTATATCCAGAATAGATAAGTTATATTAAAATGTTTTTGCCAGAGGAAAACCTGTTAATATAATTTACAGAAAATAATAATTAGTGTCCCAAATTCCTTCTATTAATATCCAATAATTCTAAAAATGTGATCAAGATATACTAAAAATATATTTAATAAAATTAAACACACATTACTATTTAAAATAATAAGTAAAATAGGAATAGGGATTACTTCTTAACAAAGAGCCAAAATTATGTTAAGTGCTATGAAACCAATACCTCTCTCAATGTATTCTAGACAAAAGATTAGTGTGCCCACTAGGAACACTATCACTTAATTATTTCTCTGTGTGAATCTTATGCAATGGGAATGTAAAGAAAATGAAAAAAGAAGAAGATGTAAATACTTAAATTTAATAGTCTAAATTACAGTTATTTCATTTGACATGATTGTTAAATTGGAAGGCCTGAGCTAAACCAATGGAAAACGATTCAAAATTATAAGAACACTTCTTTTTTTTAATGTAATATGCAACAATTAATACTTTTATTATGTACACAAAAAGTGTTTATTCCAGAAGTATGTGAGGAAATCACATTTATAACTTTAACAATACTAACAAGTACTAAAATATCTCTAGGACGTTTGCACAGAAACACACACACAAATCTACTCAGTGACATTAAAATTAAATTAATGAAGGAATATACCCTAAGTTATATGGAAACTTACTAATATGAAGATATCAATTCCCTTTTCACTACTCAGAAATTATCATACTGTTTAATAATAATAATGATGAAAAGAATATAATACACACTTATTAAGCTCCCACTACGTACCTATGGCTGAAACTGATAAATCGTCTCACCACATCTATTCTTGCAACTTAACCTCTATGTTAAATATGAACACATGGCTGTGTACATGGAATATCATCATAACATTTCTTTAACCCAGAATGAGAGCATAAGTCATGTGCTAAACTTAAAGGTCATTTTATAAAAAAGAAAACATTGTGCCCAGGATGGAAAATGGCAACAACTGCAGAGAGGGAAGACATGCATTATGGATAGCAGAGTCTAGTGCTCCTGGAATAGCATCATCTACCAGATTATTTTCAACTGTTACATGTGAAGGAGGAATTTTACTGTCCTATGTAAATTAATTAATTTGGAACTATATTCCTGAGGCAGCATAGCTGAACTCTCAATTTTAATTATGTTTTGAGGAATAAGAATGGTAGTTGGTTTATGTTAGAAAATAATTTGAGCAATCAAGACACATGTCATAAGAGTCCACCACTCATCCGTCCTACACTCACATACCTATAAGTGTTTTGTCTTGATTATCATGGGAAATGGACTTGCAGATTCAGCTTCTCCAAAGTAGAATCCAATTTGCTATATCAGTGACAGAGTTTTCACATTTCAGTAGGGCTTATTTCAGATTGATCCAATTTATTAATCACTCAAAATTTAACAAGAGATCTAAAAATGTAAGGATATTTCTAGGTAACTGGTGGGTTACTGGTTACAAAAGCCATCTTCTCAGAATGCTCATGCCACAAAAAACACGAGTTGAACATTTGGTATCCTTCGGTAGACTCCTAAAATGAGATAATCACCAATGTTAAAAAATATTCTCCAGAGTGGGCGGGATGGTTCACGCCTGTAATCCTAGCACTTTGGGAGGCCGAGGCAGGCGGATTATCTGAGGTGAGGAGTTAGAGACCAGTGTGGCTAATATGGTGAAACTATTAAAAATACAAAAAATAAAATAAAAAATTAGTCTGTAATCCCAGCTACTTGGGAGGCTAAGGCAGGAGAATCACTTGAACCCAGGAGGCAGAGGTTGCAGTGAGCTAAGATCACGCCACTGCACTCCAGCTTTGGCAACAAGAGGGAGACTTGGGCTCAAAACAAAACAAAACAAAATTCTACAAACAAGTTGTAAGAAAAAAAATGTTAGGGCCAGGCGCGGTGGCTCAAGCCTGTAATCCCAGCACTTTGGGAGGCCGAGGTGGGTGGATCACGAGGTCAAGAGATCGAGACCATCCTGGTCAACATGGTGAAACCCCGTCTCTACTAAAAATACAAAAAATTAGCTGGGCATGGTGGCACGTGCCTGTAATCCCAGCTACTCAGGAGGCTGAGGCAGAATTGCCTGAACCCAGGAGGCGGAGGTTGCAATGAGCCAAGATCGTGCCATTGCACTCCAGCCTGGGTAACAAGAACGAAACTCTGTCTCAAAAAAAAAAAGAAAAAAGAAAAAAAAAGTTAGATAAATGCTGATGAAGACCACCCAAGTGGAAGAAATGTTGACTTATTTGATATTCCATTGATAGTTAAAAACTAAGAGCATGAACTATTTCATATCTGATACTTCCAGAAGCAGAAGTGGAAGAAGTGACATAGTCGTGATCGTGACCTGCCCCCCATCCCTAGTGTGGAACATAAAATATCGTTTGTCTTTCTATTTTCTTTCTTCTTTTTTGCCTAGGAAGAAGGTTTTATTTTATTTATTTATTTATTTATTGTGTTTTAGGTTTTGGGGTACATGTGCAGAACATGCAAGATAGTTGCATAGGTACACACATGGAAGTATGTTTTGCTGCCTTCTGCCCCTTCACCCACATTTGGCAGGGGAGGGATAGCATGGGGAGAAATGTCTTTCTGTCTTCTTAAGCAAAGAAACCCTCCCAAATTATCTGGTAATAAGTAGAACAAGTCTTTAAAGTGAAGGTTAAAAATGTTCAAAATGTATTCCTATTTTATTCATCTAAGAATTAATATAACAACTATTAATAGGAAATGCATACCAATACTGATTCTTTGCACAATAAAATAGTACTGGTTATATGTAATCGTATGTATTCATGATTAACTAACAAGAAAAACAAAAATAAAATCTCTCTTCTTTCAACTAACCAGGAAAACTCAGGCTCTATCTCTGCTTAAAATCCCTATTGGACAAAGTAACTGTCATCTCACAATTCTTAGCCTTAGTTGTAAATGAAGAAATTTTAAAAGAATTATTCTATAATAAAATTAGTAGAAAATACGTATTCTGCTCTTTTTCTAGTGCAACATCCACAATCTGACTCTTAGATGCATACAGCATCAGTTTCAAGACCACATTCAATATAAAAAGCAAGCAGTAGTGTTTAAACTGAAATTTACCTAGAAAGTTTTTTTTTTTTGTTACAGTGAAAATGAGCAAGTGAATGTATCAAATTACTTAGAATCTGTAAAACACATTGACAAACTTAGCTGTTGCTTCATTTAATAATTCTCGGGCCGAGCGCGGTGATTCAAGCCTGTAATCCCAGCACTTTGGGAGGCCAAGGCGGGTGGATCACGAGGTCATGAGATCGAGACCATCCTGGTCAATATGGTGAAACCCTGTCTCTACTAAAAATACAAAAAATTAGCTGGGCATGGGGCGCATGCCTGTAATCCCAGCTACTCAGGAGGCTGAGGCAGGAGAATTGCCTGAATGCAGGAGGCGGAGGTTGCGGTGAGCTGAGATCGCGCCATTGCACTCCAGCCTGGGTAACAAGAGCGAAACTCCGTCTCAAAAAAAAATAATAATAATACTCATAATTTAAATATTTGTTCAGCAGTTTATCTCATTTAATATCATTCTCTCCTCTATAAATTAAAATATGCCATGATGCTATCAAATAAATATTAATTTTAGATTCTGAATATGTATGTAAGGAAAGTTGAAGTGTGTATTTTTACCCACCTACCCTGGGGGTAATTTCCTTCTTTTTGAAAATAATAGATTCTTAATATTAAAGCTTTCAGTACCAATTTTTGGACTGTTTGATCCACTCTTTATAATATATTTAAAATATTCACAGTTTCACTCATTTGGATACTCAATGGCTGCTTGGCATTAAGACAATGGAAAATTATATGTTTCACTCTAGAAAAATACTTCAACATTTAGTATAAAGTAATTTTAAATGAATGATCCAATCAAATTTTAAAATCAGTGTAAAACATTTTATTCATTTATTCTTAGCATTTTTGAAAGAATATTTCAAGTAATTTTCAATCTCTCAATAACAACAAAAGCTCTGTACTTATAAAATATAAAGACAAATCCTACAGTTTCTCAAAAATCCACTATACGTACTTGCTTAGGTTTTGACTTTGTTATAATTCTAAAGTTTTCACAAAGGAATTGATAAAATTGAGAGCATTTCAGAGCAGCTTTGTTTTCACACAATATATCTCTGCTGGTAAACTAAACTATACTCCTACACATATAAAGCATATGAATAAACAAACTATATTTTTTTAATGATCTGGTCACTAGGCTTTGTATACTCTTCTTGTTCCTGGACCATTTATCTGCTCTCCTTTAGAGAAAAGGCTCAAAAGTGCTTCTGTTTTCTTTTTCATTCTTCCAGTGTTTATTCATGCTATGCCATGCAATTTCTGCTTGTTAATGATTGACATCTGTCTGCATTTGGTATGTGCATTAATTAATTTTAAATCTTTGAATTAATGACTGTTTTTCAAGGTTTGCATTATTAAATCACTTTGTCAGTTTTGAAACATTTAGTTCACTTGTTTCAGTATACCATTCTCTAGTTTTTCTAATCTTACTGGTCAATTCTTTAAATTCTTTCTTAGCTCAAAATTTGGTAGTGTCCTGAAGTTTGGTTTGTGGCATTTTTCTCTCTTTATACAATGACCCTAGGTTACCTATGGTCTAAATACCACATGTGCACAGAAAGTTTTCAAATGTATATCCTCAAATCAAAATGTCTCTTCTGGGCTCCAGACTCAAATAACCAGTTTTATATTCAATATAAAGTAATTTAATTGTCATTGATTAATATTAATTAATAACAAAGGATCTCTCAAACTTCATCCATCCCAAACAGAACATTTGATTTTCATCTCAAAATTGTGTATGTGAATAGTCTTACACAGTTCCATTAATGATATAGTAAACTGAGGTTAAAAATAAATAAATAAAAATTGAGGAATCAATTGACTGCTCTGTTTCATAGCCCTCTCACATATAGTTGCAAGCAATCATAAATTATTTGTAAGGGTACCTAAATTATCTCTGAGAAATTTTGTTTCTGGCCGGGCTCAATGTCTCACACCTGTAATCCCAGCATCTTGGGAGGCCGAGACAGGCGGATCACCTGAGGTCATGAGTTCGAGACCAGCCCGACCAACATGGAGAAATCATGTCTTTACTAAAAGTACAAAAAAGATTAGCTGTGTATAGTGGCACATGCCTGTTATCCCAGCTACTAGGGAGGCTGAGGCAGGAGAATCACAGAGGTTGAAGTGAGTGGAGCTAGCAACAAAAGCAAAACTCCATCTCAGAAAAAAGAAGAAAGAAAGAGACTCACACCTGTAATCCTAGCACTTTGGGAGGCCGAGGCAGGTGGATCACAAGGTCAAGAGATCGAGACCATCCTGGTCAACATGGTGAAACCCTGTCTCTACTAAAAAAAATACAAAAATTAGCTGGGCATGGTGGTGCATGCCTGTAATCCCAGCTACTCAGGAGGCTGAGGCAGGAGAATTGCCATAACCCAGGAGGCAGAGGTCGCAGTGAGCCAAGATCGCGCCATTGCACTCCAGCCTGGGTAACAAGAGGGAAACTTGGTCTCAAAAAAAAAAAGGAAAGAGAGACAGAGAGAAGGGAAGGGAAGGGAAGGGAAGGGAAATTTTGTTTCTATAAAGTGATTTGATTTATGTTAAATAACATTGAAATTGCCAAAGATTAGCTAATGACAGATTTGAACCAGAATCTTGGTCACCGAATTACCCTTTATTTCTTTCTTGCTGTGAAGCCTAATTGTCATGTGCGTATACATATATATGTCTGTGTGTGTTTAACTCTACAGTTCTTTCTATGCATCAGGTTTGTGAGAATCATTTCTATGATATTTTATATACAAATTGCTAGATAATTTATAATTTACTCTGTGCATGCACATACACCCAAACAAATCATGTCTACCATTTTCCTTTTTAAGTTTACTCATTTAAACTCACTGTTGCCTGGTATATCTCAAGTAAGGTTTCATATTGCATTTCAGAACACTGAGGACTTCCTGGGAGCACATTGAGTTGTGGCAGGGAGACTTTCAAATGATCATACAATATGCAAAGCCACTCCAAGGATTTGTTTTTTACCCAGGGATTTATTAAGGAAACTGGATTTTATCAAGAAAATTAAACAGTGTGTTCATGTTTATAAATACATGACCAGGAGGTAACTGAAAATAGAAAAATAAAAAACCTGTGAGATAATTTATTGTTTATTCTTTGTGGCTTGTTTTGTTTTCCTAGAAGCATACAAGATAAATTGTCCTTTATTCTGTACATAAGCATTATTTTTGTAATATTCAACCGTTACTACATTGGGAATAATTAGTGGAAACTATTTTCTTCACAATTAATTAATGCAAAAGTACTACAATATGCTGCAAAGGCACTTACAAATTTTTGCATATATTTAAATTTTGCAAATGCTCTCTAAAGAACAAATTTTAATATGACTTATATTCCACTAAAATATGTAAAGTATTTTACAGTAGTTTAATGACATTAAAATGCTAATTAATGACACTTAACAGAAATCAAGGGCTTTCATATAAAGGGCTCAAAGTGGCAGGAAAATTGCTAATTTATTAGAGCATTACAACACTATAATTTAACATCGTACCCCATGTTCTTTAACAAATTAATTTTAAACAAAGCTTGGGAGGACTTAAGAAGTTGATGAATAAAATTGAAATTACTAAACTTTATATTTTACTAAGAATAAGAGGAGTAGGAAAACACAAAATAAAAATGTATTATCCTGTAACTCAAAAACCCAAATCAAGCTTTTTCCTGATGATTTTAATAATTTCCATTTTTTTGCTAAAATATGTTGTGTTTGAAGAACTTTTTACAAAACCACAGTAACATAATTACAAGTAGTATTCAAGATAACTGTTGCCTTTTATTTTCTTTGGGTCTTCTGTCTTTAAACTTATTTAAATGACTGTTGGGTTAGCAGTTTTATCTCCTAAAGTCATGTCCATTTAAGTTTTCAATAAAACCATAAAAAACGAAGCTGAATATAAACATCCCAAATCCTGCATGTTTGTCAAGAGCAATGACTGATAAACAGACATGTAATGATACTGGTATTGAGCAGGCAAGTGTGTTGTAATAAAGCAAATAAGAAGACATGATTTAGGCTGGGGACAGTGGCTTGTGTCTGTAATCCCAGCACTTTGGAAGGCCCAGGTGGGCAGATCACCTGAGGTCAGCAGTTTGAGACCAGCCTGAAAACATGGAGAAACCCCATCTCTACTAATTAATTATATTTAATTATAATACTGTATCACAATAATATATAATTATGATATAACATATTATGATGCAATTATTATATAATAGTTATATCAATATACATTATAACAGTAATTATATTTAATTTGATTGAATTATGGTCAGAAAGCATTGCCTTTATTAAAATATGCATAACTTCTTTTAATAAAGTAAAATGCATTATAACATATATACAAATATGTATATTTATGTATTTGATGTAACTTAAAATATTACATATTAATGTTATATGTTTAAAACAGCATATATATTACATAGTTATATTATGTTTTTAAAATTAATCAATACAATTTTACCAGTTTTTCTCAATTCAAAATTTCTTATAGCAAGCCCCAAACAAAATTCAACAATAAAATAATCCTTTTTAAGAATAAATTAAAGGTTGCATTTGCGGTCTTATTATAATTTAGAGCCATATCACATTAGGACTTAAGCTATTTGGACAATTTTCATTACTTCTCTATAAAATTATTTATAATTAAGTACAGCTGCAATATATATCCCAGTGTCTAGCTTATTTCAATGGCTATAATTTTGGTATCTTTTATGGTAAATCTGAATGACATTCTCACATTATTTTTAGGTTATACTGTCCCTTCAATTTTTTACCATCTCATTATCTATGAAAATGTTTGTTTATTGTGGAGTATTTAAAAATTATTCAATATTAAATATACTTTTAGAAAATATTTTTGCAAATCAATTTTAATATGTTGGTACAAGTGATTTCTTCCCATTGTTTTCATTTTTTAATTATACACATGGTATTTTACAGGTTTGGTACTTATGCAATATTTAGTTTGGAATCTGATTTTAATTAAACTGTCATAGCTCTCTCTAAAATTAATTTATTTTCATAATTAACTCATAAAATTATATTTTTGTGTACAGTATAATGATTCAGTGCATGTATATATTTTATAATTATCAATTCAAGGCAATTAGCATATTCATAATTTTATACATTTAACATTCCTCTGTGGTAATAACATTTAAAATTCTCTTTTCTTGCTTTCTAGGATACATTAGTACCTGCTATAGTCAATCTACTGTGTAATGCAACAGGAAAACTTATTTTTCATATCGAATTGTAATTTTGTACCTCTTCAAAAACTTCTCCCCATCCTTAATAATCACTATTCTACTCTATGAGATCAATGCTTTTAGATTCCACATATGAGTAATATGATGCAGTGTTTGTCCTTTTGTCCCTGGCTTATTTCACTTAATATACTGTCCTCCAGGTTTATTCATGTTGCTGCAAATGACAGGATTTCATTCTGTTTTATGGTTGAGTAGTATTCCACTGCTTGCCTGTGTCACATTTCCTCTACTTATTCATCCATAGGTGGACACTTAGTTTAATTCCATATCTTGGTTAATGTGTATATTGCTTCACTAAAAATGGATGTGCAGATATCTCTTCAACATACTCATTTATTTATTTTTAGATATATACCTAGTAACGGAATTGCTAGATTGATTATATGTTAGTTCTATTTAAATTTTTGAGACACCTCTGTGCTGCTTTCTATGATGCTTGTACTAATTTACATTCTCACCAACAGCATAATAGCTCCCCTTTCTCAACATCCTTAACAGTGTTCGTTCATTTTTGTCTTTTTGATAATAGCCTTTCCAATTGGGGTGAGATGATACCTGAACTTTTGATTTACATTTCCTAATGATTAGTGATGTTGAGCAATTTTGTAAATATTTGTTGGCTATTTGTATGTTTTTCTGAGAAACATCTGTTCAGATCATTTGCTGTTTTTGTTTTGTTTTGTTTTGTTTTGTTTTGAGAAGGGGAGATGGGGTTCTTACTTTATTGCCCAGGCTAGAATGCAGTGGTGCAATCATCCCTGCTGCCTCAAATTCTTTGACTCAAGGGATTCTCCCCACTCAGCCTCCCCAGGAGCTGTGAGACTGCAGGCACATGCCACTGTGCCTGGATGATTTTCTTTACTTCTCCTTCTCCCTCTTGTTCTCATTCTTAATACAGAGTTTCATTCTGTTACCCAGGCTGGAGTGCAATGGCACAACCTTGGCTCACTATAGCGCCTCCTGGGTTCCACTGATTCTCGTGCCTCAACCTCTCGAGTAGTTATGATTACAGGCATACTCCACCACACCAGGCTTATGTTTGTATTTTTAATAGATACAGGTTTCACTATGTTGGCCAGGCTGCTCTCAAACTCCTGACCTTAACTGATCCCCCACCATAACCTCCCAAAGTGCTGAGATTATAGGCATAAACCTCCACTCCTGGCTGCATCTGGATAATTTTTTAAAATATTTTGGTGGAGATGAGAGTCTCACCAGCTTGCCCTTACTGGTCTTGAACTGCTACGCTCAAGTGACACTCTGGCCTTGGCCTTCCAAAGTGCTGGGATTGCAGTTGGGAGCCACTGCACTAGGCACATTTACCCATTTTTTTTTTTAAATCAGTTGTGTTTTTCCTATTGAATAGTTTGAGTTCCTTATATATTTTGGATATTAACCTCCTGATAGAGTTTGCAAATACTTTCTCCCATTCTCTGGATTGTCTTTTCACTACTGATTATTATTTCCTTTGCTGTGCAGAAGCTGTTTAGTTTAATTTAATCCCAATTGTTTGTTTTTGCTTTTGTTGCATGTGCTTTTGAGGTCGGATCCAAAACATCCTTGTTGAATCCAATTTTACATAGCATTTTTCCTATATTTTTTTCTAGTAATTTAATAGTTTCAGATCTTACATTTAAATCGTTAATTCACTTAGAGTTGATTTTTGTCTATAATGACAGAGTCCTACTTTTATTATTCTTCAGGTGTGTTCATTGTATTTTTAGTCAGAAATCAGTTAACTATGAATATATGCATGTATTTATGGGTTCTCTATTCTGTTAATCTATGTGTCTGTTTTTATGTCAGTACCATACTGTTTTAATTACATTAGGTATGTAGCATATTTTTAAATCAGGTAGTATAATGTCTCAAGCTTTGTTCTTTTTAGTTAAGATTGCTTTGATTATTAAGGGGTTTTGCGTTTCTATATATGTTTTAAGATTATTTTTCTATTTCTTTGAAAAATGTCAGTGGTATTTTGAAAGGAATACATTGATTCATTAGGTCACTTTGGATTATATGGACATTTTAACTATATTACATCTTATAGTTCATGAACAAGGAATATATTTTTATTTATTTTGTGTTTAAGTTTTTCTATATGTGTGATCATGTTGTCTGAAAACAGATAATTTGGCTCTTTCCTTTCCAATGTGGATAACTTTTATTTGTTTTGCTTGCCTATTTTTCAGCACTGTGTTGAATGTAAGTACTGAAAGTGTGCATCCTTGTCTTGTTTCAGATGTTAGAATGAAAGCTTTCAACTTTTCACCATCAATATAACGTTAGTTGTGGTTTATCATATACGGCCTTTATTGTGCTGTGATATGTTCTTTCTGTACCTAATTTGTTGTGTTTTTATCATAAATGGGTATCAAATTTTATTGGATGTTTTTTCAGTATCTCCTAAAATTATTATGTTTTGTATCTTTGATGCTGCTAATTTGATGCATCATATATATTAATTTCAACATATTGGACCATCCTTTCATCCCTTGGATGTATCCCACTTGATCATGGTGAATGAGCTTTTAAATTTGTTGTTTGATTCACTTTGCTGGTATTTTCTTGAGGATTTTTGCCTCTATGCTTATCAGAGAGATTGGCCTGTATTTTTCTCTGTTTTTTGTTCTTGTATAGTTTTGGTATCAGAGTAATACCGGCCTCATAATATTTTCTTCTCTTCAATTTCTTTGAATAGTTTGAGTTGCTATTTGTTCTTTAATTGTATGGTAGAAGCCAGTGAAACCATCAGGTCTTGGGCTTTTCTTTGATGAGAGATTTCTCATTACTGCTTTTCTCTCATTGCATGTTACTGGTGTGTTCATTTTCTATCTCTTCCTCATTCAATTTTGGTAAGTTGTATGTGTTCAGGAATTTATTTGTCTCTTTTACAGTTTCCAGTTTTTGGGTGTAGTTTTCATAATTATAATCCTTTCTATTTCTGTGATATCTATTATAATGTTTCCCCTTTCACCTCTCGTTTTTGTCTTTTCTGCTATTTCAAATTAGTCTAGGTAAAAGTTTGTCTATTTAAAATTTTAAAAAACTCACTTATTTTTTCATTGATCTCTCACGTTCGTACTCTTATTTATTTCTGCTTAGATCTTTATTATTTATGTCATTCTTATTTTTGATTTACTTTGTTTTTATATTTTTATCTCATTAAGGTGTATCTCATTTAGCAATAAACATCTACATGTAAATCTAAAACTTTGATTTTAGAACTGCTTTTGCTGTATACCACAGGTTTTGGTAAATTATGACTCTATTTTCATTTGTCAGAAGGAATTTGTAAATTTCATACTTAATTATTTTAGTGACTCATTCATTATTCAGAAGCATGTTGTTTAACTTCCATGTACTTGTCCAGTTTCCAAGGTTTCTCCTATTATTGATTTCCTGTTTTATAACATTGTGGTCAGAAAAGTTACTTGGTATAATTCTGATTTCTAAAAATTTATTAAGACTTGTTTTGTTACCTAATATATTGTTTATCCTGAAGAATGTTCCATGTGTTGCTGAGAAAATATGTGTATTCTTCCGCTTTTGGATAGAATGTTTTAAATGTTTGATTGGTCTATTTAGTCTAGAATGTAGTTTAACTCTGATTTTTCTTTGCAGATTTTCTGTTTGTATGATCTGTCTATTGCAGGAAGTAGGATCCTGAAATCTCCTAATATTGTTGTATTGAAGATAATCTCTCCCTTTAGATCTATTAATATTTGTTTTAAATATTTAGGTATTCTGGTGTTGGGTACACATATATTTACAATTTCTGCATTGACCCATTTATCACTATATAATTTCCTTCTGTCTTTTTGTTTGTTTCTTTGTTATACCATTTTTGACTTAAAGCCTATTTTATTTAATTATAACTACTCTTGCTCTTTATTGGTTTCTATTTACATGCAATATTATTTTTGTTTCTTTTCATTGTCATTTTATACATGTCTTTTAAGTAAAGTAAGTTTCTTGTATACAGCATGTAGTTGGGTTCTGATTTTTTTTTAATCCATCCAAACACTCTGGATGGATTTTTATTGGAGCATTTAGGCCATTTACATTCGAGGTTATTATTAATAGGTCAGGACTTAGTACTACCATTTTGTTATGTATTTTGTGGTGATTTTATAACCCTTTTCTTCCTCTCTCTTTTTTTTTTATACTATCTGCTTTGTAGTTATTTTCTTGGTAATACGTTTTAAATCCTTTCTTTTTACTTTTAGAGTATTATTATAGGTTTTTTGCTTTGTAATTACCATGAGTCTTTAAAAAAGTTATTATTTTACCAGGATATTTTGAACTGCAGACAAATTAGCTTTTATCACAAATAAAAGAAAGAAATGAATAAACAGTTAAAAAAACCTCTACACTTTAACCTCATTCCTTTCCCCCATATTCTGATATTTTTGATTTCTTATTTTGCATATTTTATATTCTTGCCTCATAAAAATTGCTGTAGTTATTATTTACCTTTGTCTTGTAGTCTTCATGCTAAAAATATGAGTGCTTTATGCCCCACAATGTATTCAGACTATTACAATATTCTGAATTTGTCTGCATACTTGCTTTTATCAGTGAATTTTATACCTTCAGATGTTTTCTTATTACACATTTTCTTTCAGATTGAAGATCTCCCTTTAGTATTTCTTTTTAAAAAAGGAGTTCTGGTGTTGATAAATTCACTCAGCTTTTGTTTGCCTAGTAAATTCTTTCTCTGTCCCTTATATCTGAAGAATAGATTGACTGAGTATGCTATCCTTCATTGAAAGGGTGTTTTCCTTCAGCACTTTGAATATGTCACCCCCTCTCCATCCTGTAAGGTTTTCAGTGAGAAGTTGCTGCTGAATGTACTGGAGTTCCTTTGTATGTATTTTTTCTTTTTTTTCTTGCTGCTTTTAGGATCTACTTTTTTTTTTTTTCATTTGTCCTTTGACAGTTTGATTATTATATATGTGAAGGGAGTCTATCTGCATTTAATCTGATTGATGACCAATCACCACATCTTTATAAATATAATCCAAAGAAGGTTAAACACTTTTTCACATTAGGTAATTCTTTCTATATGATTTTATTATACAGAAATAAAAGCTGAATATGTCTCTTTCGAAATTCAGGAGACTAATAGAGGAAAATTAATGAGGAGGACCAAAGTTAGAATTTGATTTTGAAAAGTAGTCAAAAATAAAAAAGCTTAAAACTCTTGATATCACAAAATAGGACCATAGGTTATTGTAAAATAAGTCACTCATTTAATCAAAGTGATAACTCAAAGATATCAAAATAGGCAGAAAGCTTTTTTTCTTTGAGAGAGGAGACTTAATTTCCCAAATGATAAGCCTTAATAAAGATAGCACAAGGTCGATGAAATCTTTCTTCAAATATCATAAACCATTTATAAAATTGAAATCTTGACTATAAGATATATTTCACATACACCTTTTTATAACCTTTATAAAAGGTTAAAAATGGGTTAGTGCCCCCGGAAGGCCTTGTTAATCTGACACAGAACCCTATATGCTAGTCTTGCAGTCTTGCACCAGTGTGCCTTTGACATTAATGATTAATTCATAGAGAAGCCGAACTTAGTTTATCTCTCAAAATTAGCCATTACAATCTCTTCCACAATAGTCCTTGGGCCTTGAGTTGAGTAGTTTTAATTTCTGGCTCTATGTTTCATGAATGCAGTTTATTTTGATTGGCCTCTAATACTGGAAGATGAGGTTAACTGCTGTCACTTTTTAAGGTTTAGCCATCACTTTTTAAGATGAGGGAGCTGAGGTATAGAGATTAAATACCTTGCCTGAGGCTTCATAATTGGAAAGTAGTGAGCATAGGATTTAAAGCCAGGTCTTTCTGAAGCTAAAATCCTTTCTTTAGCCGCAATATGATACTGCCTATCAAGGAAATAGCAAATGCTGAGACTTGGGGTTCGTTTTAGAACCAGGAGTCAAAACCCTGTAACTCACTAACGTAAGGACTTTAAAAGCACATACAAAAAATTACACAGATGCAATAACCTTAATTTAAAAAAAAAAAAAGATCAAAGTTGTCTTCTAGGCAAACCAAAACTTAATAATAATGACATAAGAATTATTTTGATAAAATGTAAAATTTGTTAGACCTGTTACCAAAAGGCAAAAGAAAAGAACTTCTGCAGTGTGAGGGTTATTGCCTATGGGGAGCACATTTAGATAACCTGCAAGTTAGAGCTACTGTAAACGGTACTTGAATTAGACATGGGAGATGTTTTCTGAGTCACATGTGAAAACTTTTGGATTCATAGAACAATATGAAGCCAAGAGCCCAGAATACTTTGTTGGAAGAAAACACTTCCTGTAGACCTTTAATATAAAACATTTTTAGCATCAGGCCACAATAAACAGAACCTGAAGAAAGAAAGAAGAAGAAGAAAAAAAACTTACAGTAGCTGAGAATGAGATGCAATAAAAATTGAACTTTGGGTAACATATTTGATATTTTGTAATTTTATTAAGAGTAAAACAATACCTTAAAAAACTTACATATAAGTTTACAAAACTTGCATATGTTACAAAAGCTTGTATATAAGTAAGTGTTTAAAAATAACAAAATCCAATCTCTAGAAAAACCATTATAAATAATTTTTCTTTAATTATAGTCAACTAGATCATAGAAAAGTTATTTTTTTAATCTTCTTATTTTGGCTCTCACAGACCGTACATGACATACTTGGACATGGTTTGTCCTGAACTGAACATCCCTCTTTCTTAAACAACCATTTATTTTATTCTAGGGTAAAATTTTACCATGCAAGATTCTTTCTCATATACAATTATTTTGCTTTAAGCTTTCTTATCAAAAATGCCTCCATATTTCTATAACTTTCTTTGCATCTTTCCTATTTCGTGGTTTCTTTTACCTTGTTTTATACATAACCTTTAAATAAGCTTTGAATTAGACAAAAAATATTCACCTTTTAGCAAGAACACATATATAGTTTTTTTTAGAAAGAATGTTTTCCTACTATATATATTTTTAATTGGAAAATACCCATTAATTTAACTTTAGGTTCTAAATGATAACAAATTTTTCTCCAAGTATTTATCCCATTACATTTTCTTAATTATTTTATTTTACTAGCTTATCTACATTATTTATGAAAAATGAGATAGTCATCACTTAAAGTTATTTCCCTGCCAGCCATTTTGTAGCCTGTGAATTTCAGGTGTTTACCTAAGAAACTTAAGAGTAAATATATGGTAATTTAACTAAATAATTCAATATTTGGCTATTTTAATTAAGCCAATATTAATGTCATATTTATCAAAAATTATACAAGCAAAGATCATTCTGTTTTGGGCTGAGTTTATAGTTTAATAAACCTTATGTCAATTTTTGACACCTTAGAGTATTTGGCAGGAATAAGTATAAACTCTCTTGATCAATTAATGCAAACTAAAATATGTGCTGACATTTCTGAACACATTTTAAAAATTACTTTACCAATAATTTTAAAGTTAGCTTATTAAAGATTTTGTTTAAGTTACATAAACTTGAAAAGCATTTGAGATCATTATTTATGAGTATTCTTTAAGCTAAATTTGGTACCTAGAGACCAAAAACATGTAACAAAATATGTGTACCTACACGTAAACACACACATACACACTCATGCAAATATCTTATAGTTTTATTTCAGAACCCTGGCCATGATACATTAATACAAACTCATTGGTTTGCAAAAACTATAACAAAATAAATGGTTGGATGCAAACAGTGGATTTTATCTCAGTAGAAAAGTAACAGTAGACTTAAAACAGGCAGAAAACAGAGTGATGGAGAACTTAGAAACTTGATAGTTCCAGGTTGACCTTCAGGCTCTGAATTTTCCTTAATGCAATTTACCTGTCAGTTTAAAATGTGTGCAAGAACAGACCTGATACGTAACTAGCTGGAGTATTGAAAAACCTGGCGTGCCCTTCTATTTACCCAACCACCTGCAAGTAGGGGCACCATAAAACCAAATAGGGGGCCTGAGGGGGGTCCTTCTTCTTGTCTTTCACTATTCTTAGATGATTTGTTTCCCACATAGTTTTTCTTAAAAGGAGGAACTGAGATGTGGCCTAGGGTTTTCTGGGAGTGAGTAAAAGTGTGCTGATTGTGGGTGGGGCTCCACAGTGTGTCAACATTGAGTCATTTCCACCCTCTTCCTTGTCTCAGTTTCTCTCACCCTTCCTTGGTCTAGCACCTGCAGGAGGGCTTAAAGTGTGGAGTGATCAGCTTCCATATGCTCTTCCTAGAAGAGCCTTTTAAAACTAATTTTGTTGGGAGTTCCCTGTAGGGCCACTGCACATTGTGAGGGATGGGGGATGGGTCAAAACCCCAGACATTCCCACTTGGCCCCAAATCACCCAGGGGTGCCTTTTAGCTGGGAGGAGCAAAATGCCCTTTTTCTTTGGAGCTGAGAAAACTCAGTCTTTCTTTTTTTATGAAAACGACAGTTCAGTTGCAAATGCTCAGACAAGCCAATCAAAATTAATTTCAGGAGGCAAGGAAATGAAGAATAATCTTTAGAATGCACCTCTTAATTAGAATTAGAATCCTAACTTAGAATCAGGGTCCTAAACAATAACTTTCTAGGAGGAAAGAAACAGCTAAGACACTTCATGAAAACTGTCCTTAGCCACCTTTAACTTTGTAGTTCTCATTCACCATTACACACGCCACACTCAAACCTTCCCATAGTACAAGGTAACCTCTGGTACCCCCAAAAGCCAAGGAGGTCAAGTAAAACTGCAGGAGAGAACAGCTTGAGACCTAAAAAGAATCAGCCCATTCTCTTGAAACTCCAAGAAGAAAACAACACCCTCAAAGGGGTGAGTGGCACTTTTGTTTTGAGGTGTTTAAGGGGTTTAAGTGATTAGAATCCTTCTCTAGATTTTCTTGGTACCAAAAATGGAGAAGGGAGGAGGAAGAATAAGGAGAAAGAAAAGTAAATAAAAGAACAATTGCTTTTTTAGGACAGGAAGCAAAAACAACCCAACTGCATGGTTTGGTTTTGTTTTGCTTTTACTCTTTTGCAGCTGTGAGGAATTTTAGCCAATTCAGAGAGGCCTTATTAGCCATAATTTGGAATTCTGATTCAGATTTGACCAAGTCAGGTAGAATTGGTCAAATTTGATGAGGGAAAGACTGGAACCAACAACAGAAATGCCTTAACAATATGATTACTGACTACACTAATGTTAAGGAGAAATTAAGACCATTCTAGAAGCAGAAAAAAATTCAAACTTGTCTTTCCTGTTGGAAGCTAGCTCAAACTCCACAAAGGAGTTACTGCCTTACATAGTTATGGAAGCGGGAAAACTTGCCTTCCTTATTGGAGGAAAGTAAAACTCCAGAAAAGAAGTTGTACAGCAAAATAAACCTTAGATCTCAACCAAATTTGTGGAGATCAGGGATTCTCTGGAGGGAGGGAAGCTCCCACACCTCAGCAAATTGTCCTATTGTTTTAAGCCATAAAGATAGCTCAAGCTGGTACCAAGCACCAATAGGAGATTTGCAGAAGGTCAGGGCCACCTCAACCTCTACTCAGAATCCCTGCATTGGTTGCCCAATTGTGAACCTCAAATATCTGAGACATATCTCAGCCACTTTACAACATTTATTTTGCCAAGGTAAAGGATGAACCTGTGACAGCCTCAGGTGGTTCTGATGACAGAAGCCCAAAGTGGTCAGGGTGCAGCTTGCTTTTATACATTTTAGGGAGACATGAGACATCAATCAATAAGTGTAAGGTGTAGATCGGTTCAGTCCAGTAAGGCAGGACAACCTGAGTAGGGGTTCCAGGTCATAAGTAGATAAGAGACAAAGATTGCATTATTTTGAGTCCCTGACTAGTCTTCCACTGAACACTGGCTCAGTGAATCTGCATTTTTCAAAAACAGTGAGGCAAAAGAAGCAATCAAATATGCTTTTGTTTCAGGTGAGCCTCAGAGGATGACTTTGAGTTCTGTCTGTCCTTTGTCCACAAGGAACTTCCTTGTGGGCAAATTGTGAAGGAGGTATGGAGCTTTTCATCTTTGTAGCCATCTTATTTAGAAATAAAATGAGAGGCAGGGGCTGGGCACAGTAGCTCACACCTGTAATCGGAGCATTTTGGGATGTTGAGGTGTACAGATTACAAGGTCAAGAGATAGAGACCATCCTGATCAACATGGTGAAACCCTGTCTTTAGTAAAAATACAACAAATAGCTGGGAATGGTGACATGTGCCTATAGTCCCAGCTACTTGGGAGGCTGAGGGCCTGGAGGTGGAGGTTTCAGTGAGCCGAGATTGTGCCATGCCCTGCCGCCTGGCAACAGAGCGAAACTCTGTCTCAATAAATGAGTGAATGAATGAATGAATGGAGGCAGGTTTGCCTGACATAGTTCCCAACTTGGCTATTCCCTTGGCTTAGTGATTTTGGGGTCCTGAGATTTATTTTCCTTTCATAGCATATACATTTACTTATACTTTGTTCTTCAAATCTTTTATGAATTCTCATGTTTTAAAATATTTCCTAATACAATATTTACCAGATGCAAAATTTTAGATGAAATGCTCACTTTTCATAATGAACTATTATTTGGAGGATGGTGGTAATTTACATTGATCAATTTGACACAATGTTAAAAACAAAACATGGTTTGCTGTCAATTAAAGTCTTGAAAAATTTGATCTTAATGAGAGTTTATTATCATCCAATGAAAATAATTTGCTTATCCTAGCCCAAATGCTACACTAAATTTCAAATGTATTCTGATAATTTTCTTTAATATAAGTTACATAAAGTTAGTTTCAGTAATTTGTAAGTTTTTTTTTTACACTGAAGCAGATCTTAAATTTGTGGACTGTGAATAGGATATATGTAATAACCCCTCAGCCATTTTTAGCTATGCATAATATAAATTAAACCAATAATTTGTTATTGAATATATTAACTGACAATTTTTTTCTCAACGATTACATTTTCAAATATGATATAATATTTTCTCTAAAAGTTTATGTTTATTTTTGGGTGGTTTGTTGCTGTGTTCTCCAACATCTACATTTCCTAGGCATAGTTCTTTTCCTAGGCACTTCTAACTCACTTTCTTTTTTGGAAACTCTGCCAAAACATTTCTTTCTAAAACTCTTCACGTCCTCCTTCACCTTTTGCTGATTGGTGACCTTCTCTCCTTTGTTACAGAGAAAGTAAACACTTCCTAGCACCTGTAACTTCCTTCCACTAACCTATAACTGCAGAGATCTTCCTAAATGGAAAAACTCATCTTGTTAGGGCCTTTCAATTATGTGGCATTGTGTTTATAGAAAGATTTTTGCATGTGCTGTAGATTGTGCCTTAGATGGGATTATGTAGTACTTTTGCCAACTATCTTCTTCCTTTCTTAATTGTATTAAAAGACTACATCATTAAACATTAAGATCTTGTCTCCTTTGAAGCTATATATCAACATAATATTGACCATGCAAATTATTGGAGAAGAATAAGACTTTTTTCTTCTCATATAAGGATGTAGATATTTAGGTAGAGGAGGTTGTTCTCATCATAACTCCTAATAATACAAGTCAAAATATAATATTCATAATATTTTCTCAAATAACATTATATATACATGTATATATGTATTGTGCATGTGTGTATTTGTGCATGTATATAGCAATATATGTAACAGTTTTGCAAAACTCGAATTACATAAAATGTTACATGAATTTTTAATAGTTGTATGTTTAAGAACTCTTGACAATACAAAAAATGTGTTATAATCCCTCATAGAACCAAACAGAAAGTCTAAATAAAATAGACTGACGGCAGCTTTAAAAAACTAAACTTTGTTTTTAAATTAAAAAGTTCAATTACAGATTTCTTATACATTTTCATTTAAACATCAATTAACATAAAACAAATTTATTTTATATTCCCCAGGGACTCAAAGTTAAATTGGATTTTACTATCCAAATAAGTATTTTTAAATGAAATTGGTAAAGGTAAAATTGATAAAGTTTTTTATGTGCAGAAATTGATTTATATATTAAGCAAAAGATCAAAATTAAGTGGGTCATAGAAAAGTGTTTTTATGCAAAGGGATAGAATATTCTGACAGATGTTAAAATTATGCTAATAGTAAAATTATGTTTTCAGTTACCTTGAAATACTTTACATTTTTATAAAGTTTAATAATTTTACCAGTGTCACACTTTTTGCCTGTGGTTGCTGCTGAGGAAGCATTGTTAAAGTCTCTCTTCTCCCTGCCATGGTGTCTAAGTCAGTGTATCCTAAAGAGACTGAACTGAGGAAGCTCTTCATTGGAAGGAATGAGCTTTGAAACAATCGATGAGAGCCGGATGAGCCATTTTGAGCAATGGGGAACGCTTGTAAACTGTGTGATAACGAGAGAGCCAGATGTCAAGCATGCCAGGGGCTTTGGGTTTGTGAAATGTGCCACTGTGGAGGAGATGGATGCAGCCATGAATGCAGAGCCACACAAGGTGGATGGAAGAGTTGTGAAACCAGAGAGCTGTCTGAAGATTCTCAAAGACTAGGTGCCCGTTTAACTGGGAAAAAGATATTTGTTAGTGGCATTAAAGAAGACACTGAAGAACATCACCAAAGATATTATTTTGAAGTAGTTGAAATCATGACTGAACAAGGCAGTGGCACAAAAAGAAGATTTGCCTTTGTAACCTTTGATGACCGTGACTCCGTGGATAAAATTGTCATTCAGAAATACCATGCTGTGAACTGCCACCACTATGATGTTAAGAAAGCCTGTCAAAGAAATAGTTGGCTAGTGCTTCGTCCAGCCAAGAGCTTGAGGTGGTTTTGAAAACTTTGGTGGTGGTCATGGAGGTGGTTTTGGTGGGAATGACAACTTTGGTCATGGAGGAAACTTCAATGTTTGTGGTAATTTTGGTGGCAACTGTGGTGGTGGTGGATATGGTGGCAGTGGGAATGGCTATAATGGATTTGGTAATGATGGAAGCAGTTTTGGAGGTCATGGAAGCTACAGTGATTTGCCAATTACAACAATCAGTCTTCAAATTTTGGACCCATAAAGGGAGGAAACTTTGGAGGCAGAAGCTCTGGCCCCTATGGTGGTGGAGACCAATACTTTGTCAAACCTTGAAATCAATATATTGCCAAACCACAAAACCAAGGTGGCTCTGGTGGTTGCAGTAGTAACAGTAGCTATGGCAGTGGCAGAAGATTTTAATTAGGAAACAAAGCTTGGCAGGAGGGGACAGCCAGAGAAGTGAAGGGGTAGCTACAGGTTACAACAGGTTTGTGAACTCAGCCAAGCATAGTGGTGGAAGGCCAAAGAAGACAGTTTGAGACAAATACTCATGTCTACAGGCAAAAAACTCATGGACTGTATTTGTGACTACTTGGGTCAGATTGTTTTAGTTTCTCTTCTGTGGAAAGTACAAAACATTCCAACAAAGTGTTTTAATGTAGATGTTTTTGTACCCATACTGTTGATTGCTATATATATAGCCTGATTGTGATGCTGAATAAATGTCTTTAAAAAAATATGCCATGTAAAGTTAGTCTACTCTGAAGCCATCCTGGTAAATTTCCCCAAGAGTGTAAAGTTAGAATTCTTTCAGGTGATGCCATATTTTATTTGGAATTTATATACAACTTGCTTGGGTGGAGAAGCCATTGTCTTCAGAAACCATGGTGTAGTTGAACTGATAGTTACTGTTGTGACCCGAAGTTCACTATTAAAATGAATTACCAAGCAAAATCATGAATTTATTGGTTATAAAAATGGTTGTCAGGGCCTATGAAATATATCTAAATTGAATGATGGTACCAGATGAAATTATCAATGGGAATAAAGCTTGTTTATCCTTCATTATCATGTATAATCAATAAATGATTAAATTCTCTTGAAATAAATAAATAAAGTTACCAGTATGACAAATGTTACTTCCAGTGTGTCACCTATAATATATTATTAATGTTGAGAAATTCTATTTTGTGAAAGTCAAAGGTGTTATTTAATTATCTATTGACTGACTGATTGATTGAAACAGGGACTCACTCTGTTGCCTAGGCTGGAGTGCAGTGGCACCATCACAATCCACTGCAGCCTCTACTTCCTGGGGAGTAGGTGATCCTTCTGCTTCAGCCTCTCAAGTAGCTGAAATGCTAAGCATGCGCCACCATACCTGACTAATTTTTTTTTTTTTTTTGGAAGAGACACAGGTTTCTCCATATTCCCCAGGCTGTTCTCAATTCCTGAGCTGAAACAATCCACCTGCCTCAGCCTCCCAAATTGATGGGATTGCAGGCATCAGCCACTGCGTTTACCCAAAAGGTGATACATGATTTAGATGCACTTCATGCTATATGAAAACTGCACAGCTCACAGAGGCATTAGAAAGTTGTTTTAACGTGCTTTGCTGTAATGATCCTCATACCTCAATATATTCTTAAAAATCATTATTTTCTGCCTATTATGTAAGACTTGAAGTTTATTTGTACATACATTGACAATTGACAGAGGCAAAAAGCTGTAAATGAAGAATGAAATATTGTTTGAGTGTTAATTATATGTATAAACATATATGCATGCATACATGTACCTACACAAAATATATTAACTTATGCAGTTATAAAAATTGAGGTGATTAAAATAATAAAATAGTTAAATTTCACAAAATGAGTAGGTTTATTAAAATTCTGTTAAATAATTATTTTGTTTGAATAAAGTTTCAGCTTTATGATGGGGCATTTAGAATAATTTCTTTTTTAATCTCGAAAGCTAAAGCATAAACAAAATATAGGCATTGGTATTTTCGCATATATATATATAAAAATTTATAGGTCTGCCACTCATTAGTTGGGTTATCCTAGTAAATTCTTGAGACTTTACGGCTTCAGGTGTGTGTGAGTCTGTGTTTAATACTCGTAATGGGGACTTGGAGATTCTGCTGAAAGAATGCTTAAAAAGTGTCTATCACAGAATCTGTTTCATAGTAGGCCCTTAATATATGTAACTTTTATTATTCTGATCATACTAACCTGATCTAGGGCTTTTCACAGTGGTTCAGTAGATAATGACTAATTGAATATATTATAATGACAAGAAATTACTTTTCAGTGCCAAATGACTCATAGTGACAGAAAAAATTTCAGATTTTAATTAGTATCTTTATTCTTAATAGAGTAGATAGAATGCATGGTGGAATTCTAACCCACAGTTTTTTGGTTATCATTTGTGACCTACCAAAAAAAATTGGAAACATAAGGTATATAGTTCAACTCTATTAAACTCTCTAGATCCTGGAGATAGTACTGATACTTTATTACTCTGGAAAAGTCCGAGAAGATCAATAAAGTGTAGTGGATATTGGGCATCACTGGATGTCTTCAGAAATGAAAAAGAAGCACTACTATTTGGGTTGCATCCCAGTGAGGGATAATTCATTGTGCTTCACATTTATTTCTGAAATTCTCGAGTAAAGACCTTTGCAGAACTAAAATCTACATTTTGTTTTTCTATTTTTTGCAAGGCCATTTATAACACAGTTTCTTTTTGTTTTTAATGTTATAAGTACTACTTATAAGAACCTATAGGCCAGGTGTTGTGGCTCATGCCTGTAATTCCCGCACTCTGGGAGGCTGAAGTCGGTGGATCATTTGAGGGTAGTTGTTCAAGACCAGCCTGGCCAACATATGAAACCCTATCTTTCTACTAAAACTACAAAGTTAGCTGGGAGAGGTGGTACATATCTGTACCTGTAATCCTAGCTACTTGGGAGGTTGAGGCAGGATAATGGAACTGGGGAGGTGGAGGCTGCAATGAGTCGAGATCATGGCACTGCACCCCAGCCTGGATGATAGAGAGAAACTCTGTCTCAAAAAAACCTATTACTTTACAGAAACCTATAACTTAAAAAAAAAAACCTGTAACTTTAAAGAAACCTATAACTTACAGCTTATATTTACTTGCCTCAATTGGGAAAGCAAATACTCTTGAGGAAAAGGCAAGCCAGATGCCTGAGCACAACTTTCTTGGTTTTGCATTTATTCAATTTCAGCTTATAAACAGCCTCTCAATGATATTTTTACAGGACAATTTTGGACAATCACAAAATTATAATAATATATTATTATATCCTCTCTTCCCTTGTCTTTCATTATACTATGTTTCTAGGAAGGCCCAAAGTCATAAACACATGTTATATATGTTTATAACTTTATATATTTAAATATTGTTATATTATTTTAATATATATATATATTTTAAACAGAATGGTATGTCATGTTTCAAAAAACTGAAGAGATTACATATTAGTGATGGTTTCTAACAGCACGATATGTCCTACAAATATATCTGTTGGTGTAACAGTGTGTTTTGCTTGAGACAACATTTCAAAATTTCTCATAAAAATCAAGGCTTTTAGATATTTTTTTAAATATTGAGAAAGATCTTAAGAAATTGAAAATATTTTCCAACAGAAAAATAGGACAAAATTTCATAGATAAAAAAGACCCACCATTTTTGACGAAACTCTTCTATTCACTACCATGTTTATTACTGCCTATATT
Organism: Saguinus oedipus; assembly: GCA_031835075.1. Classification (NCBI taxonomy): domain Eukaryota; kingdom Metazoa; phylum Chordata; class Mammalia; order Primates; family Cebidae; genus Saguinus; species Saguinus oedipus. The sequence goes on from CM063190.1 coordinate 20,724,924, forward strand.
TCCATCAATTCTAATGATTACATCTAGTTTTCATTTACCATGACTCTTATATCATTGATCTTTTGGTGAAGATGCATTTCTCAGTGTTCATATTTATAAAAGAGATAATAACCTGGGCTTAGTAAAATCCAAAACAATAAGAGAGAGATCTCAGAGTGAAGATTATATTAAACATTCCTCATTCAAATTACAGTTTGGTTTCTCTTCTTTGTTGGACCTAACTGATAAAACAAGAAAGCAGAAAGTTATGAATCCAAAAATCACTCTAAGAATTTTGTTTCCATAGGGTCTGTAACTCAATATAATCCTCTTTTGTCTTCAAGAAACAGGAGGGAAAGCAAAATAAGATTATATGGAGTAACAGATCTTACAGAAACAAACAAAATGGTCCACAAGATTACATGCTACTAAGAAATTAAGACTGATGAAAACTGAGAAATGTCCATTAGATTTTCTGACATTAATATTTATTAGTACATTCAGGAGGGTCATTCTATTAGAATCTTCAGAGATGTTGAATTGGTATGGAAAGTGATTGGGAAGTAGAGTAATAGAAACACTAATTTAGATGGCTGTTAAGCAGTCCAAGGCAAATTATTTTTTTTCATCTAGTAAGTTGCATTTTACCCTGTAAATTGTTTTCTTTGCTGTGCATATGCTTTCTAGTTTGCTATGATTTTAGTTCTCTAATTTTGCTTTTATTCCTTATTCATTCAGTAGCATACCCAAAGAAATCATTGCCAAGCCCAATACCATAAAGCTTTCCTGTGTTTACTTCTAGATTTATTGTTCCAGAACTTATGTCTTGTGCTTAAATCTGTAATACATTTTGAATTGATTTCTGTGTATTGTGTAAGATAAGTGTTCGGTTTTATTTGTTTGCATGTGGATACTCAGTTTTACCGACACTTAAGAGGAAATAAAGAAAACAATTCCATTTATAGTGGCATTAAAATAATTAAAAATTCTTAGGAATAACTTTAATTTGTGAGGTAAAGCACTGGGACACTGAGACTATAAAACACTCATGAAAAAAAGAGACAGTAGGGCCGGGCGCGGTGGCTCACGCCTATAATCCCAGCACTTTGGGAGGCCAAGGTGGGTGGATCACGAGGTCAAGAGATCAAGACCATCCTGGTCAACAAGGTGAAATCCCATCTCTACTAAAAATACAAAAATTAGCTGGGCATGGTGGCGCGCACTTGTAGTCCCAGCTACTCGGGAGGCTGAGGCAGGAGAATTGCCTGAACCCAGGAGGTGGAGGTTGCGGTGAGCCGAGATCGTGCCATTGCACTCCAGTGTGGGTAACAACAGCGAAACTCCGTCTCAAAAAAAAGAGACAATAATAAATGGAAAGAAAATGGAACTGATGTTCATGGATCTTAAGAATTAATATTATTAAAATTTCTATACTACCCAAAGAAAACTACAGATTCAATGCAGTCCAAATATCAATGGAATTTTTTTGCAGAAATAGAAAAAAACAGTTCTAAAATTTATATAGAATCACAAAAGACCCAGTATAGCAAAGCCATTTTGAGAAAAAAAAAAAAAAAAACCTGGAAACATCATGTTACCTAACTACAAACTATATTCCAAAGGTATAGGAATCAAAAGAGCACAGTACTGATGTAAAAATAGACACATAGACCAATGAGATAGAACAGAGAGGCTTGAAATAAACCCTTACACAGATGGCCAACTGCTTGTTGACAAAAGTGCTAAAAATGCTCAGTGGAGAAAGAACGGCCTCTTTATACAGGCTTCTGAAACCAAATTTATTGAGAAACTCAAAGAACAGTGGCATGTGGACAGTTGTCTACTTGTTTGGTAAATTCTCAGGAAGAGTCACAAACGTGGTAGTGGCACATACCAGATTTCTGGAAAAAGATTGCTGTCGTTGAATTGTGGGATTTTTAAGTTGTATGTCAAGAGAAACTTCAGACTCACCCCTTCTTACAAAAATAAAAATAAAAAAGCCTTCTGAAAAGCCTACAGTTTGAGCATTCCAGAGGCTCACTATCTTGATTTACCATCTTAGCTTGCACTGAGTGTTGACATTAGTCTGAGACTCTCATCATAGCTCTTTTAAAGGTTGCAATATTACTCTGGGATGCTAGCCTGGAGGAATTCAATTTTGAAAAAGTTTACCCTTTCTACTATTTATTATCAATGGAGAAAATAAAATTAGGCAGGACAGATGGGAGCATTGAGATCAAGGTGGAAGATTGTTGAAAGGGTTTAACTGCTGCTGGAATTGACTTAGAATAAAAATGAAAATTACATGAGGGAGAGCAATTAAAATATTACGTGAAGTATCTCTGTGCTCCCAAACATGCAATACTCTGCTATTTATAAAACTTTTCAAATGATTTGATAAATGTCAGACATTTAATAATGAAAATGAGCCAATAACCAAGCAAGATAATGAAAACTGGCATATTACAGGTATAAACAATGCAAATTTCCAAAGCTGTTATTAGATAATGTAAGTCTACCTGAACATTTATGCATAGGCTTTATGTATGATATCCTATCCGCTGAAACCTAAAAGGAGATGCTTCAGTGCTATGAAAATTTTAAAAGCTATTAATTTTATGAATTTAAATAAACAATTTTTTAGGTAGAGTTGCTACTTTGCATGAGTTTGTGTTGATGCAAATATCCTCTTAATTTCTTTTATATTGGTCCTGCTTTTTGAAAATTTTTAGTAAAATAATATGTTATAGATATTTACAGCAGATAAAATACATATATTCTAATTTATATAAATTCGATAAATGTATTTAATAAAAAAGTTACAAATCTAACAAATTTGAATTTTCTAAGAGTATAATTTTTTTAAAGCTACAGTAAATTGAGAAAATTTAATTTGAAGTCTATTTCAGAAAATATGTTATAATCAATTACAACATCCTGTAAACATTATGGCATATTTGAATTTTAGAAAGTATAGTTATCAGCCTAAATTCTGCCACATATAATAGATTGTGATGAATACTTATGTACAAGATATCTAATGAGAAGTTTAATCCCAAGGATTAGAATGTGGGACAGTGTGAATGAAACAAAAAGATTGAGAGCCAATTCAGGGATATTGTGAAGTTACTCACTGCTATGTGCAGCAGATTATTTAATCATTTGAGATCATCTGTGTATACTATAAAACTGATTTTAGTTTTGTTCATCTGGAAGAAAAAGAGACATTGTCCACAAGTTCCTATTGGTTTATGGGGCTTTTATTACCCTATACCTCCAGATTGAAGATGATATCAAAAGAGAAACCCCAGGGATAAAAATGAAAGGATGATTCAGACCTGAATTGAAAAAATGTCAGTTTCATAATCTTGAAGTTACATGAAGTCTACACAATCCTGATCACCACATTGGTGGCTAATGTAAGAAACAAATAAGATATATATATGGATTTAATGTGATGCATAAGTATGACCAATAGGGTACATCTCAACTATATATAATTTATTATCTTGAACAGTTCAATAAAAAGAAAAAAGAAAATCACACATCTTTTCTATAATTAGCACTTTGTCTCACATTTCTCCATTCATACTCAGCATAGTATTTTACTAAAAAATGAAAAACACATTTTCATAGATTCTCCTTTGTGATCTTCCAAATCTATGGTAATTAATCCTGAATAACTCCAGAGGATTACTTTGCCACATAAAAAAAATTATTTATTTATGTATTTTACAGGTTAAGGAAGCCCCATAAATGGTGCATAATTCAATAAATTTACTATTTATTAGCTTGTATTAACAAAAATACCATACCTCATTGGCCAAAAATCTATTATATTTTGGAATAAAGATGACCCTGGAAATTAGTGTGATTCAGATTTATAGAACTGAATAATATATTTGGAAAATATAAAAGAAGTATGTGCATTACCTCTATTTTGAAACTAAAAATAACTTAGTAGTCAATTAACAAATAATTAACATCTCTTTGCTTAAGTATTTTTAACTATTATTGCTTTGACTGAAATATATTTTACGCCTGTAATCTCAGCACTTTGGGAGGCCGAGGCGGGTGGATCACAAGGTCAAGAGATCGAGACCATCCTGGTCAATAGGTGAAACCCCGTCTCTACTAAAAATACAAAAATTAGCTGGGCATGGTGGCATGTGCCTGTAATCCCAGCTACTCAGGAGGCTGGGGCAGGAGTATTGCCTGAACCCAGGAGGCGGAGGTTGCAATGAGCCGAGATGGCGTCATTGCACTCCAGCCTGGGTAACAAGAGTGAAACTCAGTCTCAAAGAAAAAAAAATAAAATAAATGTATTTTAACAGTCAGGAACAATTAAAATGAGCAGCAGTGGAATGATAACATTAAGGCTCAATTTAGAAAAGAATTTTGAAGATGAATAACAATTTTGAAACAAAGTAAAATATGGCAGAAGAAATATTTACACATATAACTTAGGTTTAAAAAATGTGAAAAGACAAATAAGTGATAATGGTAACAATTTGAATAGTATAATATTTACATACAAAATTATAGAAATATGTATTTGGCTAACAACAAAAAAAAAGCAAAAGAAAACAATTTTCTGTTTTTGTTGGAACCTATCATGACAAGAACCATTAATCTTTGAGTTTATAAAATAGAAACTTTCAGCAACATTTTAAAACTTGAATTCATAACTGTAGAATAAATAAAACACAAAGAGAAATGTAATGAACAAATCAGGCTAATATTGCATCACTTTTAATTATCCTTTCACCATTATTTCTTCTGTTACTTATATAACCCACATGTATGTTTTCATAAGTAATCTCAATTATTGTTTGAAACAATAAAATATTTAAATTAAATTAAATATTAAATTAAAATTTAATTTTAAATATAAAAATTTAAATTAACATTGTACCAGCATGAAAAAATAAAGTATATTATTCTTGATAGTATCCAGCACAATAGCATAATATTTATAATAACGTTTCTATAGCTTACTTAGAATGCTCTGTTTTAAAATTTAAGTATGGTTTTCTGATTCACACTTTTCTGAATGACTTAAGCAGCAGGGAAAAGAATATCTAACAGAAATTTAGTGTAAAATGTAAAATAAGCCATAAGCAAAAACTTGTATAAAACAAATACTTGAAACTATATGAGAGTTCATGCAACCTAGAAATAAAATTATATATAGTCTTCATATAATAAATAATCAGTTGAACTGGTATCTAATTTTATTTCTTTGTAAATTGAGTTAGAACATTAGAAGCCAGTTCCAGCTTCATAATTTAAAAATTAGACTAATTATATTATAAAAAATGGTTTTTAAGTTTGTGATAACCTTACTTCATAACATGAGTTAGCCCATTATGATTAATGGTGATTGCTGTATACACAACAAATCAACAAAAGAAAATAGAAACAAAGTATTTTTTCTGTTTGGTTTTGTCTTTGGTTTTTTTAAAAATGTTTTCTCTACCGAATACCAAACAATTGCTTTTCTGTCTCGATTTTGTAAATAAGAAACTTAAGAATCAGAGATATCAAGCATAAAGTAAGCATTCTAATAATGTTTATATTTTAGCTGTAAATAAATACTTATACCTTTGAACTTTATAAGCTATTGCATTTTTGTTATAAAAAGTTTCATTTATTTTACTCAGTCATTTTTACTGCTGTTGTTTCAGTAAATCATTTTTGTCCAATGCATAAATTCTGTATTCAATGGAAACATTTACCTATATAAATATGTTTTAATGATATAAATATAAGTTAATAATTTTGCTGTTTATTTTAGTTTTTCATATTCATGCAGTTTAAGGCTGTTAAACAAGTCACGTGTGAAGATAATTTAAATTTTTGTTGATAAACATTAAAAGACTTTACAACTATTAGGTATATCTGATTGAATGACAAATGAATGAAGATTCCAAACATACTCATAATACCCTTGTCTTCTCTTTTGCCTTGTTCTATTATAGTCTTTGTTGACTCCTACCCACTTGTAAAACACTCAGTGTATTTTGTGTATTAAATTATTGTAGCATTTTATTATAAAAGCAAAATACCTCCAAACATTTAGGATGTTTCAAATTATAAAACAAACTTCACTTTGGATAATAGATCAAAATTAAAAAAATTAAAGTTAATATTTAAATCCAACAACCATCATCTATATTTTCATTATTGCATTTGCAGATGTCATGACATTTTTCTTTGCATTTTTATTGTCTGCCTCCTGATTCTCGTAAATAAATAAACCAAGTAAAAACTCTAAATGTAGATATAAATTAATAAAACCATGTTTATGGGTTCATGGTATCCAAAAAGTGTAAGTGGTTTATAATGATAAGCCACTATGCTATATTATTTTGTGAAATATATTTTATATATTAAAACTGTATAATATATATATATATATATATGCGCGTGTATGTATATATATAAACAAAGTCTTGCTCTGTCACCCAGGCTGGAGAGCAGTGGTTTGATCATGCTCACTGCAGCTTTGAACTCCTGGGCTCAAGTCATCCTCCAGCCTCATCCTCCCAAGCAGCTGGGACTATAAGAGTATACCACTGAACCTGGCATGCAGCTAATTTTTTTTTGTTTGTTTGTTTGTTTGTTTGTTTGTTTTTAGAAACAGAGTCTCAATATTTTGCCCAGGTTGGTCTTGAACTCCTGGTCTCAAGCATTCCTTCCATCTCTGCCTCTCAAAGTGCTGTGATTACATGCTGCTACCGCCAGCCGGAACTGTCTATTTTAAAGTGAAAAAATAAATTTAAACTAAGATAGGAATTAAAATTTTACATACAAAACCGGAAGTGGGTGCTTAAATCTTTAATTTTATACTCATAATACAACTTAAAGCATTTTGGGGAAAGTTTCAATGCATAAAGCTTACTATATTCATTTATTGATTAGATACATTTCTACCATTCTACAAATAATTGCCATCTTGTAACTATATTGCCAAAAAACAAATTACATATATGTCTAAGTTATAGTGGTTTTCTGATTCAAATGAGACTCAGTATAATTAGTTACTGTCTGTAGATTCCCAGGATTATAGTAAATAAAACACTTGGAAAATCAGGTACTAATAGAGGAACAAAGTTTAACCAGAAAACATAGGTTAACATCAAGTACCACAAAAAAAAAGTTGGAAAAGCAATAATAATATTAAGAGGAAAATTTCTGACATAAGAAATAGAATCAAAGTAAAAGATCATATTTGTCCTGAGTGACTTTTATCATCACAATTAATTGCTTTATTAAGAAAGTTTTTCTTTTCTGAATTCCACGAAGTACTCTGCAGATTTTTTACATCTTTTCACAATAATTATCCAATTTGTAAATATCCATTTCTCCAAGGTGAATTTCATATATAAGTAAATCAATACTGATAAATTATTTTTATCTTAACAAAGGAGTTTTTAAGGTACACTATAGTTAAGAGATAAGCGTAGAACATAAAAGCCAAGCATCCTTTGGGGTAGTTTATTGTAACAACCTTGTTTTATGATAATGCTATTGAAAGAGGTTAAGTGTCTCAAATGATATCAAAGAACTGGTGAATGTTTTGTTTCTAGTTTTTAAAAAGATTTTATTTTTTGGACTAGTTTTTGATTCACAGTAAAATTGAGAGGAAGATGCAGAGCTCCTGTATTGCTACCTCCCCACATGCATAGATTCTCCCATTATCAACAGCCCCCACCAGACTGATACATTTGTTATAATTGATGAGCCAATATTGACACATCATTATTCTTCAATGTCTATAGCACACATTAGGGTTCAATCTTGGTGTTGTATATTTCATGGGTTTAGGTAAATGTAAAATGACCTATATCCATTATTACAGTATCATGTGGAATAGTTTCATGCCCTAAAACTCCTCTGTCCTCTGCCTATTCATCCTTCCCTCCCACTTCACTACTGGCAAACACTATTTCTTTTTTTTCCTGTCCCTACAGTTTTGTCTTTTCCAGAATGCCATATAATTAGAACTATACAATATGTAGTGTTTCTATTTGGCTCCTTTCACTTAGTAAGAAGCATTTAAATTTCCTCCATGTTTTTTCATGACTTCATAGCTGATTTCCTCTTCGTATCAGCATATCTTTCTATCTGTTTGCTTTTATTCTATATGTGTCTCTAAGGTGGGTTTCATGTAGACAACATATAGTTGTCTTGTTTTTTAATCCCCTCTGATAATCTGTATCTTTTAATTGGTGCATTTAGACCATTGGTATTCAAAGTGTTGCTGATATAGTTGGATTAGTATGTCCCATAGTTGTGTGTTTTCTACTTTTTGCTCTTTTTCTTTGTTTTGTCTTCTATTCCTTTTTTTCTGCATTGTTTGATTTTAAATAATCATTTTATATAATTCTATTTTCTCTCCTCTAGCATATACTTATATATTTTTTGAAACTCTTTCTTTAGTGGTTGCTCTAGAGTTTGGGAAACTAATTTACAACTAACACAATTTCACTTTCACTTAACAATGTACTGTTTCATAGGAAGTGTAGTTACCTTAAATGAAAAGATAATAATTTATCCTTCATGCCCCTTGCATCATGGCTGTCATTCTTTTCACATATATGTAGGCATACATATTCTATATATACAGGCATATATATATCTGATATATACATAAGCATACATCATTGAATACATCATTGTCATTACTTTGGACAAAATATTATCTGTTAAGTCAGTTGAAAATAAGAAAAAGAAAAGTTTTAGTTTGGCTTCAGTTATTCCTTCTTTGATCCTTTCCTTTCTTTACATATATACATTTCTGACCTATATTATTTTATTTCTCACTACAGAATTTATTTTTATATTTTTTGCAAGGCAGTTCTACTGACAACATATTTTCTCAATTTTTATTTGTATGAAAAAGCTTTTATTCTTCACTTTTAAAAGATACTTTTGTGGAGTACTAAATTCTGTTTTATTTTCTCAAAATTTAAATATTTTACTCCTACTCTGCATAGTTTCTGAGGAATTGAATGTAATTCTTATATTTGTTTTACTATAGTTTGAAAATAATATGAGTTATAAAATTTTGGCATTTAAACTGGTTCTCTGATGTTCTCTAAGCTTTCTGAATCTGTGATTTGATGTTTGACGTGAATCTGGAAAAATTCTGTCATTATTGTTTTAAATACTTTCTGTGTTTCTTTCTCTTCTTCTTTTTATAATACCATTAGATGTATTTTATTCCTTTATTATTTGTTTAGTATTTGTCACTCAGTTCTTGGCTATTTTATTTTCCCTTTTTAAATCTTTGTACTTTTTTGTTTTCTATTTTGGAAGTTTCTTTTGCATTATCCTCAAACTGAGAAATTCTTTCCTCAGCTATGTCCAGTCTCTGACTAATAAGGCCATCAAAGATTTTCTTCATTTTGGGTACCGTGCTTGTAACCTCTAACATTTTTATTTCTTGGTTTCTTCTTTTTTATTAATTTGTTTTTATTTGTTTCTTTGTTAAGATCTTCATTTCTCTGCATGAATTGCTCATCTTTTCTTGCATGATGTCTACTTATTCTTATGACATTTTTAGCATATTCATCAGAGTTGCTATAATTACCAGTCTTACAATTCTGACATCCCTGCCATGCCTAGTTCTGATGTTTACTTTGTCTTCAAGCTGTGTTTTTTTTGTTTGTTTGTTTTGTTTTTTGCCTTTTGGTGAGCCTTGCCATTTTTCTTGATAGCTGCTTGTTGTACTGAAGAAAAGGAACTGCTATAAAACGTCTGTAGTAATGTGGTCATTAGGTGTTCTAGATGAAAAGCATTCTTCAGTCCTATGATTAGGTCTCAGCCTTTTCGTGGAACTATGCCTGTGGACTATGAGCTTCACATGTGCTTCTCAGTTTTCATCTGCCCCCTTAGATGGAACAGGTTGGTGGCATGGGCTAGAGTTGGGTATTTTCCTTCTTCTACATGGAAAGCTAGAGGGGCTGGAGTTATTTTTTTCACCAGGGTCACTTAGGCTCTGATAAAACTTCAGCAGGTCAGGCTCCCTTATATAGTTAACCCCTGAGAGCAGGCCTTGCTAAGAAGATAATACTCAGGTGTATTTCAAAGGTGTTCGTTTTTCTTTCTCCCTGACAGAAGCATGAAGAGATATTTTTCCCTGGAATTTACTGTGAGGCCCTGGTCAAACACTTGGAGGTAAAATTCATGAAACTGTGGGAACTGCCCCCTATGACTGGGTTCCCTGGACTGACTCTCAGGCTTGTTCACGATTTAGCTTCTGCCAATTCATGAATTACAGTTCAGGTTCTCCTCTGCCAGCACAGATTCCTGCAGAGTTTCTGCTCTTGATTTTCTGCTTCGGTAGGCTGTGATTCTCTGTATCTGCCTACTTCTTTATTGTTGGGGTAATAATTTGCCCTGTGTCCTTATTTTTCTTATAGGTACAAGAAGAGTTGTTGATTTTTCAGTTTGTTCAGCTTTTTACATGTTAGGATGGAGTGTCAATATCCAGGATGCTTGCATTCACATCCAGAAAGTGGAAATCTTGTTTCTAATATTGAAAGATTTTGTATTGAATAAATAACTAGCACTTTATAGAAAAAATGTAATAAATAATTGCAATACAAGTTCCCTAGAATGATGTACCAAGGCCCATCTTTTCCTCCATGCAAATTGAAAACCACTGATGTGAAAACTGTTTTATGTTCAAGCTTTGTACTTCTAATGTTTAATCATATTCACAGCAGGTTTGGCAATTGACACTTTAATGCTACATATTTGCATCCTGTGTGATTAGAGTAAATCCAATATATATTTCATATTTCAAAGGCAAAGAGTCTTAAAACGATCAGAGATTAGAAAATTTGGTCTACTTTTGTGATATAATTTAGGATCTACATGGTCAATTTGTTATTAACATTTAAATAAAAATATTACTGCTTATATTCTATATATGCATTAAATTATATGCAGTAAGTAAATGTAACAAAAATAAGGCATATTTTTATATGTTGAAAATATTTGATATTTGGGTAGCAATAAGTTGAATGCTTCATAAATTAAATTTGGAGGAGGTTGATTTGGTACATTTTTATTTACTCTTTTTTTCTTTGAGTCTTTGTATTTATGTAAAACCTAGTATTTGCAAAAGTATTGTTCAAGGAAAATAAGCAAATGTATTCACCTGGGTAACAAATAACTGTTGGCAGTAAATATTAGTAAGGATACATGGATGTTGATGCATTGGGGATAGCATGATAAATTTTGTCTTTAAAAAATACTCTTCTGTTTCTGGGGAAAGGCTTCTTTTTCATGTTTTATTTTAATTTGAGATGTGGAGTTTGAGTCAGTGAACCTCAGTGTGTGATACACTGCTATTGGTTTATTTGTCTTTACTCTTGTTTCACTTCATCCTATAATTCCATCTGGCTATTTCTCGTTTTCTTTTTTTTCTTCCTCCTAAAATAAAACAGTTTAATAGAATAAATCTGTGCAAATAAATATGTGTTTATGGATGAAAACAAGGGTGCTATTTCACTCAAACACATTTGGAGAATTTGAAGGAAATTCAAAATGCTTTGTTAATTTTTTTTTCAAATTGTGAGATAAATAAACCTATTTTGTAATATTTGTCTCACTTTTTTAAGAATCTTATTGGAAAATGGTATAATCTTTTTCTGTGGCAACACTTTTTTTTTTTTTTTTTTAAGGAATCATGAAATCCAGTGTATAAAATGGTGACTTAGAGTGGTGCTGTTTAATAAACTTTTCACAGATGATATGAATCTCTGTAAATAACAGTACCTACTTGCCGTATGTGGTTAAAGAATTCTCAGACTATGAATAGTTTAAATGAAAACTGAATTTATAATTTGTTTAATTTCATTTTAACTTAAATAGCTATAGTTGAATACTGCAGACTTAGAATGTGGGTTTACTTAGATATACCCATGTATTTTTCAAATTTACTTTTCTAATAGATGTCTTTTACAGAAGGAAAGATATAATATAAAATATTAACTTAAAGATCAGAAATTGTGCAGGATATGATGTGGTTTGGTAGGACACTAATTAGTAAGAGGAAGAGTTTGAGGAGATAAATAAGTTGCTGATTTTCTATTAGACGATAATCAATAACAGATTTTCAATAAAACTTATTTTACATACTGCTTCCTAGTCAATTAATATGTGGGTTATTCAGTATTCTATTTGTTTGACCAAGAAAGCATTCACACATGCACAGAGGCATTGACTACAAAATGTACTTACAGTAGGCTTGAAATTTATTGAAAATTTTAATGTATTTGACTCAGTCAGTTCTACTTCCTATATAGAAAAGAATATGAATGTCTATGTAAACTATCAAACTCCATTAGATGGGATATTTTTATCTGCTACAAGAACCTTAAAAGTCTTTTCTGACCACCTAAATCTTAGCCAAGAACAATGATCAGTAGAATTCCTTTGCTTTAAATCAATGCCAGTATGATTGGTTTTGGAAAACACAGTATCAACTAGTTAAAAATAAGCTGAAAAACAAAGTGGACTTTTGTATTTTGGGGTAAGTTATTAAAATATATTTAGGTGAGTTATTAATATGTGGGAATTCCAATTTTCTAATACTTCTAATAAAAAATATTTATTATGCAAACATTTAGCTTCCCTACCTATCTAAACTTTATTTACCTATCTCTCAGCCCAAAATATTTAAAAAATAATTTTAACATATATTTTAGATTTGGGGGTACATATAAGGTTTGTTGGGTAGCTATATTGCTTTAAGATAAAAATGATCACATCACCCTGGTATTGAGCATAGTACCCAATAGGTGGTTTTAAAGCCAATGCTTCCCTATCTGTCTCCCTCATCTAGTAGACCCCATTGTCTGTTATTCCCTTTTTTGTGTCATGTGCCCTCAATATTTAGCACCCACTTAAAAGTTAGAATATGCAGTATTTGCTTTTCTGTTTCCATGTTAATTTGCATAGGTTAATGATCATCTGATGCACCCATGTTGCTGCCTGTGACATGATTTCTTTCTATAGCTGCATAGTAGTTTATGGTATATGTACATTTTATTTATTCAATCCACCAATGATGGGCACCTAGGTTGATTTCATGTCTTTGCTATTGCGAGTAGTGTGATGATAAACATAAGCATACATGTCTTTTGTACAATGATTTATTTTAATTTGAGTGTATACCCAGTCATGGGAATGCTGAGTTGAATGTGTAGTTCTAAGTTCTTTGAGAAATCTCCAGACTACTTTCCACAGAGGCTGAACTAACTTATATTCATACCAACAGTGTATAAGCATTCCCTTTTCTCCAGAGGCCTGCTAGTCACTGTTGTTTTTTGATATTTTAATAATAGTCATTGTGACTGATGTGAAATATATCATTGTGGTTTTGACTTGCATTTTTCTGATGATTAATGATGATGAGCATTAATCATGCTTTAGGGCCACTTTTGCCTTCTTTTGAGAAGTATCTGTTCATATCCTCTGCCCATTTTTTTGCTTGTTGATTGGTTTTATTCCTTATAGATTTTGGCTATTAGACCTTTGTTGGATCCATAGTTTGGAAAATATTTTGGAGAGAAAATATTGATAATTTCTTTTGCTATGCAGAAGATCTTTAGTTTAATTGGGTCCCATTTGTCAGTTTTCGGTTTTATTGCAATTGCTTTTGAGGACTCAGTCAAAAATTCTTTGCCAAGTCCAGTGTCCAAAAGTGTTTTTCTAGGTTTTCATCTAAAATTCTTATAGTTTGAGGACTTACCTTTAAATCTTTAATCCATCTTGAGTTAATTTTTGCATGTGGTGAAAGTGGGGGTCCAATTTCATTATTCTGTAAATGGCTGACCAGTTATCCCAGCACCATTTAGTGAATAAGGAGTACTTTCTCTATTGCTTTTGTCAACCTTGTTGAAGGTCAAATGGTTGCAGGGGTGCAGCATTATTTCTGCATTCTGTGTTCTGTTCCACTGGTCTATATGTCTGTTTATGTAACAGCACCATCCCGTAAGCATCCTGTATAGTTTGAAGTCAGGTAGTATGATGCCTCTAGCTGTGTTCTTTTTGGTTAGAATTTATTTTGCTATTTCAGCACTGTTTTGGTTCCAAATGAACTTTAGAATAGTTTTCCAATTTCATAAAAAGTAACATTGGTAGTTTAATATGAATACCATTAAATTTATACATTGCTTTGAGCAGTATGGCCATTTAACAGTATTGATTTTCCAATTCATGAACATGGAGTTGTTTTCCATTTAATTGTGCTGTCTTTAATTTCTTTTAGCAGTGTTTTGTAATTCTTTTTTAACTTCCTTGGTTAGAAGTATTCCTAAGCATTTCACTTTTTTGTGGATATTGTAAATGGGATTGTTTCTGATTTGTATCTCAGCTAGAATGTTATTAGTTTATAAAAAATGCTACTGATATTTATTTATACCTCGATATTGTATCCTGAAACTTCACTGAAGTAGTTTATCCATTTTAGGAACCTCTTGGGAGAGTTTTTAGTGCTTTCTAGATATAGAATCCTGTCATCGGCAAAGAGAGAGAATTTGACTTCTTTATTTTTGTATTTGAAAGTTTTTTTTTCTTCTCTCTTGACTGACTGCACTGCCTGGCACTACCAACAGTATGCTGAATAAGGGTAGTAAGAGTGGGTGTCCTTTTCTTGTCTCAGTCCTTACATGGAAGAGTTCCAGCTTTTGCTCATTTAGTATGATATTGGATGTGAGTTTATCATAAAGAGTTATTATTTTGAGGCAGCTTCCTTAGATGTCTAGTCTTTTGAGGGCTTTTATCATGAAGATATATTAGATTTTATCAAAAGCTTTTTCTCTGTTGAGATGATCATATAATTTTTATTTTTAATTCTTTTTATGTGATGAATCACATTTATTGATTTGCATATTTTGAACCAAACTGGCATCTCAGGTATAAAGCCTACCTGATAAGCTGAATAAAGTTTTTGATGTGCTGCTGGATTCAGTGTGCTAGTATTTTTTTAAACTTTTTCATATATGTTGACGGAGATTGGCCTGAAGTTTTGTTTTATCTTTGTGTTTCTGCCTGGCTTTGGTATTAGACTAATGCTGACTTCATAGATTGAGGTAGGAAGGAGTCCCTCCTCCTAGATTTTTTGGAATAGTTTCAGTAGGATTGGTACCAATTTTTTTGTATGTTTGGTAGAATTTGGCTGTGAATTCCCAGTCTTTTCTTTGTTGGTAAAATTTTTATAATTCACTCAATTTTGGAACTTGATATTGGTCTTTGTTTTAATTTGTTCCTGATTTAATATTGCGAGTTTCTGTGTTTCTAGCAATTTGTTCACTTCCTCTAGAGTTTCTAGTTTGTTTTGATAGAGGTGTTGATAGTAGCCTCCGAGGATCTTTTATATTTCTGTGGGATCAGTTATAATATCATTTTTTTCATTTCTGATTATGCTTATTTGGATTAAAATAAATTCTTTCTTGTTAATCTAGTCAGCACTCTGTGAATCTTGCTTGTCCTTTCAAATAACCACTTCTTGGTTTCACTGATCTTTTGTATGGACTTTTTAATTTTAATTTTGTTCAATTCTCTGATTTTCATTTTTTCTTTTCTTCTGATAGCTTCTGGGTTGTTTTTTTTTTTTTTTTCTGGTTTCTCTAGGTGTGATATTAGATCTTTAATGAGATTTTTTTAAACATCTTAATGAAGGTGTTTAGTACTATAAATATTCCTCTGAACACTCCTTTAGCTGCATTCCAAAGATTTTTATATGTTTTATCTCTGTATTCATGAATTTCCAATAATTTTTTGATTTCTGCTATAATTTTGTTGTTTACCTGAAAAAAATCAGAAGCAAATATTTAGATTTCCATGTATTTTTGCAGTTTTGAGATACTGATTTCTACTTTCATTGTACTAATTTCCAAAAATATCCTTGATATGATTTTAGTTTTTTTGAATTTAATGAGACTTGCTTTATGATCAAACATGTGTTCAATGTTACAATATGTTTCTTACGCAAATGGATACAATGTATAGTCTGTGGTTTTTGTGTGGAGAATTCCCTAGAGGGCTTAGATTCAATTGATTGAATATTAACTTTAAGTCACAGATTTCTGTTATTTTTCTGACTCAATGATCTGTCTAATGCTGTCAGTTGGATGTCGAAGTCCCCCACTATGACTATGTAGCTGTCTAAGTCTTTCTGTAAGTCAAGAATATTTTATGAATCTGATTGCTCCAATGTTGGGTGTCTATATATTTGGGATAGTTAAGACATATTGTGAATTGAACTCTTTCTTATTACATAATATTTTTCCCTGCCTTTCTTTATTATTGTTGATTGAACATCTGTTTTATCTGATGTTAGAATAAGAATTCCTGCTCTTTTTTGTTTCTGGTTTCCATGGTAGATCTCTCTCCATCCCTTTACTTTGAGTCTGTGGACATTGCTACATGTGAGATGGGTATTTCAAAGACAACAGACAGTTGGGTCTTGTCTTTTTAGCTAGAATGCCACTCTGTGCCATTGAAGTGGGGCATTTAGACCATTTTCCCTCAGGGTTGGTATTGATATATGAGATTTTGATTCTGTCATCTTGGGTTGTTTTGTTGATTTGATTGTGTAGTTATTTTATAGTGTCTGTGGACTATATGCTTAAGTGTGTTTTTGTGATGGCAGGTATCATACTTTTGTTTCCATTTTTAGTACTCCCTGAAGGACCTCTTATAGGACTGGTCTAGTAGTAATGAATTCCCTTAATACATGCTTGTTTGGAAGACATTTTATTTTGTCTTCACTTGTGAATCTTAGTTTGGCAGAATATGAAATTATTGGTTACATTTTTTTTTTTTAATTTCAGAGAGCTGAAAACAGAGCTCAGAATCTCTTCTGGTTTGTCAGGCTTGTGCTGAGAGGTCTGCTGCTAACCTGATGGTGTTCCCTTTGCAGGTGTCCTGACTCTTCTCTCTAGTTGTCTTTAAGATTTTTTTCTTTCATGTTGATCTTTCTGAATTCGATCACTACATGTCTTCAGGATGCTCTTCTTATATTGTTTCTTGCAGGGGTTCTATGTATTTCTTGAACTTTCATGTCAAGCTCTCTAGTGAGTTTGGAAAATTTTCCATGAATTATATTGTCAAAAGTGTTTTTCAAGTTGATTACTCTCTCTCTCTCCTTCTCTCTCTGGAATTACAATCAGTTGTAGATTTTGTCTCTTTATATAATCTCATATTTGTGAGAGGTTTTGTTCATTTTTAAAATTCTTTTTAAAATTTTTGTCTGACCAAGTTGATTTGAAGAACTAGTGTTCAAGATCTGAGATATTTCCTTTACTTTGTTCTATTCTCCTATTAATATTTCTGACTGTATTTTGAATTTCCTGTCATTAATTTTTCAATCCAAAAGTTCAATTTGGTCCATTCTTAAAATGGCTTTCAGCTCTAGGATCATTTTGGTGGATTCCTTGGATAACTTGGATTGGGTTTCAACTTGAATCTTGATTAGCTTCCTTGACATATAGAGTCTGAATTCTTTGTCATTTCAATCTGGTTAAGAACCATTGGTGGGAAGCTGGTGCACCTGTTCAGAGGTAAAGTGACATTGGACTTTTTTAATTGCCTGTGTTCTTGTGTTGATTCCTTTTCATCTGAGAGGGCTAGTGGTTCCTTTGCTGGGATGTAAGTTGAGTATAGTCAAGTGGCTTCAGTTCTGTGTGCTTTCAGTGGGCCAAGCCTCTGTAGAGAATCCTTACTTGTAATTCAATTCTTGCCCTGGTTTAAACATGATATATATACCCAGAATTTTGTATTGTAATTTGGGATGCAGTCCTGGAGATGACACTTTAATGGCCAGCAGATAGGTTCTTATACTGCCTCGTGGCTCTTTTATATTTCAGAGCATTAAGGACAGTGTTCTGTGGTGGTGGTTGGAGGGATCTGACCCCCTTACCAGGACTGCTCCTGGGCCTTGGAGGAGCCCCCTCCATTCACTGGCACTGCCCCCTCATTTCCTTTGTTAGCTGTTCCAGGCCGTGAGGCTCCCTTGAGCAGAGACCAGCTGGCGAACAGGCTATACCCACCCTAGAGCAGCCCTGTGGAGGGAGGCATGCCCTAATCCTGCTTCTGCCCATTTCACTCCTCTCAGTGTTCAGAAAGTGAGACCTCCTCCCCTCCTTGAGCCTTGGCAACAGATCTCCTCTTGGCACTCCTGAGCCACCTGCTACAGCCCTTGCCAGTCAGAAACAGCCTACCAGATCCAACTTCCAGTGCTTTGGTGTTGGACACTGGCTGCACTGTGGGAACTGAAGTGCTCCCCAGCTGCTGCCAGCCAAGCACCCATGCTGTGCAGTAGTGGTTGTGCTGTAAGCATGCTCCTGTGGGAGTGGCCAGGTAGTGAACTCAGGAGGGGCTGGCAGTCAGCCTGTGTAACCCACATGTCCCTCTCCCCCTGCTCTCTTTTGGCCTGACAGTCAGTAGGGTTGGAGCTACTCAGAGGAAGATGGGGAGACTTGCAGGATAGGCATCTTTGGCCACATTCCACTGTAACTTCCTCATGCACAAAAGCCCCTGGGCTCCATGACACTTGGAACTCTGTCTGCCTCCTCTCCAAGGAGATCCCCTTGCCAGTTCAAATATCCTGGGAGGACATGGAATTTCCTATAGCTAGAATCCCAGAAATCTGTGGTGAGCGTGGGCTGCTCAGCTATCCCTTCACTCACTTTATCTAGGAGTCATTCAGGGCTGGGAACTAGCTCTGACATTTAGCAATGTCATGCAGAGTTTCTGGGTTCCTCCCTCTTCAGCCTCAGTGTCTGTATTGCTTCTCTGTGGACTCTTCATTTTTTCACAAGGTCTGTTCAAAGCATGTTGATTTACTGGATACTTGTGTTTCTCTCACTGAGCACTGCACTTCCTTGTGTAGTGGGGGAAAGGGAGGAGGCAGAGTGTCTAGAAGACTCTTTTAGTTCCCCCCCCCATCCAATGTGCCCAGGTCATTGACCTCTCTTTCCCCAAAAATGGGGGAAGGGGCCCTGGAGGTGAGGGGTATTGTTCAAATAAATATCATCAACCCAAAGAGTTTAGCTAAGAAGTGATTTATTAGGCAGAGAGAGAGAGAGAGCAAGAGAGAGAGGGGGAGAGAGAGAGAGAGAGCGAGAGCACTCCTACGCTGTGGGAGGGGAATCCAGAGGGGATATCTGTATAGGTAGCAGTGGGTTTTTAACCCTGGAGTTATTCCCGCCCCATTCATGTTCTCATCCAATGAGAGGAGTTCTTTCAAACTTCCGCTGGAGTGATTGATCTTTGGCTCTGATACTGGATTGGCTACCTGGCCTGCAACAGAGCCCCCTCCTCCCAGAGCTTTCCATGGGCTTTCTGAACAAAGAAGCTCACCTAAAATTTCTACCTAGCCCATGTGCTGGGAAAGTCAGACAAAGAACTTTAGGTTCCCAGATGGGGGCGTAGGTGAAGGCATGGCACTGGGAAATTCCCACCTTTGAAACCAGGCCCCTTGATTTTTGTTCCTTAACACAGTCTCTCACTGGCTGGGTCTAGTTGGCCCATTTGTTTCTGTCCCCTGACAATATTTTTTGGAGCATCTGAGTGAATCATTGACACAATGTTAAAAACATCTTCTCTAAGCAAATCACCTATGAGACATTCTCATAGCTCAGGATGGGACTGGGGGAAGGAGGAGAGACTATACTTACTTGATTAAAGTCAGAATGCCAGAAATTTATTTCCTTTTTGTGAGTACCAAAGGCATTAATTCATCATTTCTTAATATACATCCCTTGATTGAGAATATATTAAATAAGAAAAACTGTCACAGATATTAGGTGATATAACTAAGGGAGCTTTGGGCTTTGCCTTAAGGAGTTCAGTCTACTGGAGTGTATTACTATAAAAAATGATGAAATATCATGCAATGGACATAGACACCATGTGTGCAGTGGTGGCTAGTAGACAGTGATGAGCTCTGCTTATGTAGAGCAGGATGGGAGTGGTGAGAAAGAGACTAATTGAAATGGTTCTTGAAAACTGAGTAAAAATAATTAAATGTAATAATGTAAGTAGAGGAAAATGTTTTATAAACGGCATCTTGAATGCATGGTGTTGCATTTAACCATCTATATGTAGGTCACAGTGAAAGGCATAAAAGGAAAAAGGAGTAGGTGGGTGACACTTGAAAGTAATCACTCTGAAGTGACTGGTTGTAGCAGTTTCGATGACATGTTAAAGGTTTCTGAGTGTTCTCTTCAAATGATATAAACCCATTGGGTAATTTTAATCAAATTATTATATTAAGAGACTTGGATTCTGGAAATGTTATTCTTGGTGGTGTTATGGTTGGTGAGAATGAGGGCTTTGTTAGTTCCTATGGGAGTAAGGAATGGTCAGTTGGGAATAAAAGATTTGTGGTAGCAGGAAGAAGAATATAAGAAGTCAAATTAAAGCATTAGCAATGTTGTGGTGGACAGATATAGTCAACAATAGAAGAAACATCAATTCATAATATTCTCCTGCCTCTCTCTCTTTCTGTTCCCCTCTCTTTCTAAAACATTCCAGAAAAAAACCAGTAGGCTTATTGACTTTTAAAAAACTGCCATTATATTGAATTCCTCTAATGTCTTATATAGGCAGAACAATAAGGAATTCTACGTAAACATAATTTTCAAGAAATTTTTTATTAGTTCATTAACTGTAACACTATAAAAATTCCATTAAGTTATAAACATCTTAACAGTAATCAAATTTTCCATTGAAATTTCACTTAATGTTTGCAATTGCATGTTTACTGTAATCTATTTCTATCAAGGTGATATCTGCTATCATGTTCAACTCAGTAAAATGACCACTGAACATCGTCAGGGTAGCCAAATTATATTTTACTACAATTTCTTCATAGTTCTAGAAAGCATACTATTAATTTGCTATAATTTCTATCAATAAATGTATAAATTATGATTGCCATAATCGCCCAAAATGGGTTTCCCATTTTGTTATATGACAAAAAAAATGTCAGATAACATTTTTCTGATTTCTTAAGCCATATTTCCTTCTTTTTCCTTATTTTTCTTTATAGCTAATAACTAAGAAAATTCATGTGTTGTTAAGTGTATTGGTGTGGAGAAACCATACAAAAATTGCTTCCTCCTTATTAGTTGATAAGAAATATTATCTGCCTGGCATAGTGGTACACACCTGCAATCCCAGCTACTCTGAAGGCCGAGATGGGAGGATTGTTTTAGTTGAGGAATTTGAGATCAGTGTGGGCAACATAGCAAGACCCTGTCTCTAAAAGAAAAAAAAAGAGGAAAGGAAAAGAAAGAGAGAAAGAGAGAGAGAAAAGAAAGGAAAAGCAAAAAGAAAGAAACACAAAAGATAGAGGAAAAGAGAAAAAGAAAGGAAAGAAAGAAAAGAGAGGAAGAAAAAGGAAGGGAGGGAGGGAGGGAGGAAAGGAAAGAAGGAAGGCTTTTAATAGTCTAAATTAAATGGATTAAATGGAAATTACTTTTTAAAATCCAAGTTTCACAGCCAGGTGTGGGGTGTAATCTCATGCCTGTAATCCCAGCACTTTGGGAGTCTGAGGCAGGCAGATCACCTAAGGTCGGGAGTTTGATACCAGCCTGATCAACATAGAGTAACTTTGTCTCTACTAAAAATATAAAATTAGCTGTGTGTGGTGGCACATGCCTGTAATCGCAGCTATTCAGGAGGCTGAAGCAGGAGAATTGCTTGAACCCAGGAGGTGGAGGTTGCAGTGAGCAGAGCTTGCGCCATTGCACTCCAGCCCAGGCAACAGGAACAAAACTCCATCTCAAAAAGAAAATAATAATAAACATATAATAAATTAATGAATTAAATAAAACCCAAGTTTCTTCTAACAAATAATCTTAAATTGTGCATTTACTTTTACCAATTGCTGCTCTCTGAAGTCTGCAGGAAGAAACTAGCATTTATTTGGTATTTTACATACTTCCTGATATGGTTTGGTGTTGTCCCCACTCAAATCTCATCTTGAATTGTAGCTCCCACAATTCCCTCCTGTTGTTGGAAGGACCCGGTGGGAGATGATTGAATCATGGGGGCTGTTCTCCTACACTGTTCTCATGGTAGTGAATAAGTCTCACGAGGTCTGATGGTTTTATAAGGGGAATCCCCTTTGCTTTGATCTAGTTCTCTTCTCTTATCTGCTGCCATGTGAAATGTGCCTTTCACCTTCTGCCATGACTGTGACGTCTCCCCCAGCCACTTGGAAGTGTGAGTCCATTAAACCTCTTTCTTTTTTTAATTGCCCAGTCTCTGGTATGTCTTTATCAGCAGTGTGAAAATGGACTACTACAGTCACTGAACAGTTAAATCTAAGAATAACAGGTTCAAGTTTAAGTCTCTGAAACACCTTTAAAGTTTCCATGTGAAGTGAGTGGTTGTCTATTAAGAGATTATTGCAGACTCCATCCAGAAACCATCATTTGTCTTTATTTTGTAGATATTGAAACTAAATTAGAGCACTAAAACAACTAGACCTAATGACAAGTTTAGTCACTGTCAATGAATTCCTGCCTGAATCTAAATTCAGTGCTTTTTTTTATCACACTCTAGTGCTGTCAGTTGGTATATATCTGTTGGTTTCAGTCAGTATGTAGAAGATTTACAGTGACTCTTATGTGAAGTATAGATCACTCAAAAGCCCCTTATATTAGGTGTAATTTATGGCTTTTTAAAAATTCAATTTCATTCTTTTTGGAAAATATTAAACAAGAAAACAGCAAGAAGCAAAATATAATATATGTTTTCAAAGTGGAATTAGATAACTGGACAAGTAACTATAACTGCTAAAAATTAGCAGATAAAATGTTTAAAGTTAAATTATAGCAGAAGCTAAAATGATTAGTGTTGTGGATTTGGTAAGTATTTCATTTTGCCAATACTCTCTAAATAGGGAACAGTTCCCAGTAAGGTGAGAGCTCAATTGATATTGGAAAAGGTATATTGAGAAATTATTAGGTGACAGTATTAAAAGATGGGTTTCAAAGTGAGTAGAGTTTAATATTTTAGTAATAAATTTTATAAGATTTGACATGCCAAAATGTTCTCTTTTCAAGAATAGAAAACTAGATTCCCAGAAATTGGAGGGAACATTATTGTACTAGTGTGACTAATCAGGTTCACATCTATAATTCATCTCTTACTGTTAATTAGTTTTATATTTCAGTGATGGAGAAATCTCTTCCTAAAGTCATCCCATTGTATTTTGAGGGTAGTTCTACTGTTATCCAAGAGCAATCAGTCAAAATATTTTTTACTTCTATCTTCCACATTCTGATTTTAATTCTACCAGCTTAGTAAAGGAATATTTATTTCAAACTTGTATGCACACTTTAAAAACTCATCAAAATTTAGGAGCTTCAGGGATGCTGTAAACATTCTGATAATTATAAACCATTTTATCATTTACCTTCCAAGTTATTTTTCTCCGGGTTAAAAATCCTCAAAACCTTCAGCTATTTAGTGTTTTTAAATCACTTTCCCATTCTAGACAAACTACTATGAATATATTTTAGTTTTTATGTAATGCTTTGCTTCGTCCAGAATTTAAAACAATGCCTATGGATTTCCATATTCTAAGAAGGGTCAACCAGTTTCCTTCCTTGTTACATTATCTAGATCTTCATAAAAAGCATTATATTTACCTGTTGATTTACATAGACACCACTCTGAAGTCCCAATCAGAAGTAGCTACAAGAGTTACACTGATAAAAAAGTCAAGCTAACATATAACATTAAGAGATCCAAATTGTATAGCAGTTGTAATTAGAAACAGAGAGAACGCAGAGGTAATATTAGGAACTCTTGAATTATAATTTAGAATTCTTGTGTTCTACCCTAAACTCAGTCACATTATTATGATGTGAGTTTGGACAAGTTACTCAGTTTTTGAGCTTCTGTAAAATGAGGTTTAGCAAGATTAGAGATTCTCATCCAGATGAACACTGGAGAATTGCTGTGGATAATAAAACATATTACTAAAACAAATGTGTATTCTTACTCCCAAAATTTCTCTCATTACACTTCATTTACAAAACCATTCTTGAAATAAATGAGACCTCTGAATTCCCTGGATTTTCTCACAATGCATCACCCACCAGTTTGTTTTCATAGCTCCGTCTATGATGCAAATATCCCATGTTTACTCCATGTCCAGTCCCTAAGACTGGTCCAAGCACTTGGGTCCAAGACTGATTAATGAGAACTTCTACAGAATATCTCAGAGATAGGAATATTTGGACCATTATATATTAATATCATCATTTATGGAACCTTTGAAATTACAAAGCCATTATAATGCAGGAACCGGATAAAATCATTTTCTCAGGCTCCCTTTTAGGTATTTTTAAATCTTTCTCTTTTCTTCTCAGTTCTATTACATGTAACTTTCTGATGGTTTACTTAATTCTTCAACTTTGAGTAACAATATCTAATGATGTATTTCATCAAAACCTTTCTTTTTTGTGAGATGGAGTCTCACTCTTTCACTCAGGCTGGAGTGTAATGGTGTGCTCTTGGCTCACCTCAACCTCTGCCTCCCAGGTTCAAGCAATTCTCCTCTCTCAGCATCCCAAGTAGCTGGGATTACAGGTGTGTGCCACCATGCCTGGCTAATTTTTGTATTTTTTTTTAAGTAGAGACTGGGTTTTACCATGTTAGTCAGACTGATCTCAACCCCAAACCTCATGATCTGCCCGCCTCCCAAAAGTGCTGGGATTACAGGCATGAGCCACCACACCTAGCTTCTTAAATATTTTCTATTTCCATGAGTTATTGGGAAACAGGTGTTTGGTTCCATGAGTAAGTTCTTTAGTGGTGATTTCTGAGATTTTGGTGCACCCATCACATAAGTAGTATACACTGCACCTAATGTGCAGTCTTTTATTTCTTGCCTCTTTTCCACCCTTTCCTCCCATTGTTCTAAGTGAGGTAACCCAGGAATGGAAAAACAAACATTGTATGCACTCACTCATAAGTGGCAACTAATATATATATATATGTATATATATATATATATATATAATGTATACTGTGATATATAATATATATATATTATATATACTGTGATATAATATATATATATATACACATATATATATATATATACATATATATATATCACAGTTTCTTTATCCACTCATTGAATACTGGGTATTTGGGTTGGTTCCATATTTTTGCAGTTGTGAACTGTACTGCTATAAACGTGTGTGCAAGTCTTTGAAACTATAAAAATTCTAGAAAATAACCTTGGAAAAACCCTTGTGTGTGTGCATATATATGTGAGTGCCTCGGCCTCCCAAGGCACTGGGATTATATATATATATGCACATACCCCACACACATATATAATGGAATACTACTGAAATCCTTGGCTTAGGCAAGGATTTCATAACCAAGAACCAAACCAAATGAAGTAAAAACAAGGATAAATAATTGGAGCTTAATTAAACTAAAGAGCTTTTGCATGGCAAATGTGTAGTCAGCAGAGTAAAGAGACAACCCACAGAGTAAGAGAAAATATTCACAATCTATACATCTGACAAATAACTAATATACAGAATCTACAAGACACTCAAACAAATTATCAAGAGAAAAACAATCCCATCAAAAAGTGAGCTAAGGACATGAATAGACAATTCTCAAAAGAGGATATACAAATGGCCAGCAAACATGCGAAAAAATGCTCAACATCACTAGTGATCAGGGAAACGCAAATCAAAACTATGTGATACCACCTTACTCCTGCAAGATTGGCTATGATTTAAAAAAATTTAAAAATAATAGATGTTGCTGTGAATGTAGTGAACAAGGAACACTTCTACACTGCTGGTGGGAATGTAAACTAGTACAACCACTATCTATGCAAAACAGTGTGGAGATCTTTTAAAGAACGAAAAGTAGAACTACATTTTAGCAATTCCACTACTGGGAATCTACCCAGAAGAAAAGAACTGATTATACAAATAAGATACACACACACACACACACACACACACACACACACACACACACACACACGCATGTGTGATTCTCTTGCTTCAGCCTCCCAAGTAGCTGGGAATACAGGTATGTGCCACCGTACCTGGCTACTTTTTGTATTTTTAGTAGAAATGAAGTTTCACCATGTTGGCCAGACTTGTCTTGAACTTAATGATCTGCCTGCCTCGGCCTCCCAAGGCACTGGGATTAAAGGCATGAGCCACTGTGCCCGGCCCCTAAATATTTTTTGAAGTAATATTATCTTACTATTAAAACCTGTTCTTGATTTTATTCCCATTCACATTCTCAGGGAATTTTGCCATAAATTATATTTCTTCCAACTTTACCTCATAATATTTTCTCTCTACTGACTATATTTCACTAGTATTTAAAATTCTCCTGTCTTGATCACTTTAAAACACTCTCCTTTGTGTTCCTGTCACTTTTAAATTATTTCTCCAATAAATTTCCAGAGTAAGTTATCGATAGCTGTTTATAAATTTTACTTCATACACTATTCCCAGCTACTTTCATTCTGGTCTATACCGAAACACTATACCTAGGTTGCTCATTGTGAGCTCACCATTAGACAATCGAATAAACTTGAAACTTCTAAGTCTCCAGCAAATACTATGGAATCTTTGAAGTGACTTCTCTTTTAAAATGCTCTCTCTTCATGTCTTCAAATATACCACCTTTTCTAACTTTGCCCTTTCTGTCTTTGGCTGGTTCTTCTTAGTCTTTTCTGCTGCCTTCTTTGGAATGTGTGCAATTCACGGAATTTTGTCCCAGGTCTCTTCTTCATCCATACAAAGTGATCTCATACATTCAACAGTTTTAATTAACCTACAGATATGCAACATTTGATCTATGTTTCCAGTCTTCTTTTTTTTGAGTTATGGACATTTGCAAGAATGTCTAGAATATATACATCATATTTCCTTCCCAACATCTTCTCTGTTAGTTCTGTATACTCATAAAATGGCAATTCTTACTTACCACTTGCTCAAACTTGAACTCTGAGAGTCACTCGTGCTGCTCCTACTTCTATTGAATCTGTAAGTGCATTTATTTCAGTCTGTGTTAAATGCCTTTTCACCTTCACTTCACTATCCTAATACAATCATCTGTTTTCTGGGTTATAGTAACACACTTCCAACCACATAAACAAAATCCACTCCTCTTACTCCTAGTCGAGTCTTCAAATTGTACCTTGACTTATCTTTTTAAAATGGATAATTATATAATTTCCCTTTATTAAATTCTTCAGAAGCCTCTCCTTATCTTTTAGTTAAAGTTTTTAAAAATTCCTAATATTGCTTGCAATGCCCTGCATGATCTGATCTCTGCAAACTAATACATTTTTATTTCCTGTCAGGTAGAAAACTGCCTCACACATTTATGATCATTTTTAAAATGAATACATGTTCCCAGCTGGTGAGATTTTAGTAATTTTATTCAAAGAAGTTTTGGTCATTTCTGGAATTAATACTTTTTAAAATTTTAGTCATTGAAAATAAGTTCAGCATAGATATCTAAGAAATGACTTCATTTTAAAAAAAGTCACCTCAGTATGACATTTCTCTAAGATGAAATGTAATAATTTAGCTAACTTATGACAAATGTGTTTTCAAGATATTCATCACTGTAAAGGACATACTAAACATGTCCTTGTTTGCAAGAAAGCTCTCTATTTAGATTCAAACTTAGAACATCAGTCACAGTCAAAAGGAACTCTAAACCGAATCTAAAATTAATTCAATCATGGAGAGAAGGGAATGGTCAGAATCACTTAATTGGTTAATGTATGGAAATTTGTTCAGATAGAAAACAGTCTCATATATTTACTTTCAAGTTAGAAATAAATGTGCATTGCCACTGAAGAAAAATCTCAGGTTTTTAATGTAAAGCATTAGCATTAATTGATTGATTTAAATTCAATAAATATATACTGAATATCTAATTGCCTTAATATTTACTAATTTTTTGGAAAACTTTCACTTATTACCTAACATATTTAAACTCTTACGCATTTTATTTATGATGTACAACATATATAAACTAACACATGTACATAAATAACTGAAAAAGATGCCAAGAAGATGGTAAAAGAGGTATAATTACAGAAAATTAAAATCATATTCACCACAGGCAGTGTGTGGTATCAGGAGAACATTTTTTCTAGACAGATGCCGTGGGAAGTGTTTCTTTCAAGACAGTATCAGATGCATGGAGAAAAAGACATGTAACTGATTTTTATTATGCATGAAAATTGGCTTATCTACATAATAACCTTTCCAGCCTCCTTTAAAGCTAAACAAGGTGAATGAAATGCATATGATGTTTTGGTTTAGAAATTATGGGAAAGCTTCTTATTAGGAGCCTGACATCGTAGAAGCCCTTTTCTACTGTCTCCATTCCTATCTACTGTTTATTTGTACCATGGGCTGTTGGATAGAACTTCAGCAGGTCTCTGACAATGAAATGATTTTTAGTTGGGAGTGACCTGCTGAGAAAGGAGAAGAAGAAAGAAAGGAGTCTAGAATCTAGTTGTTGGCTACTCTCCACTAAACTAAAGAATAAAAAAACTTCCTCCTTCTTTTGAGCTACTGTTATTTCTCATTTTTGTTACTGGTAAGCAAAAACATGTACTATTGGTGGTTAATTCAGGAATGTTTGATTTATTTAGCAACTTTGGGTGAAGATTTTGTTTGAGAGTTTTGACTAAATAAAATACATATAATCTCAAAATTAAGAAAGTAATAGGTGTGTTTGAATTGAAAGACACAATAATTCCTCTACTTTTTTTGTCTAACCTATAAAAATGTTTTCAAATTAATTTTGAAAAACTGAACAAAATCTCTCCATTCCTTTAACACATCCCCTCCATGTTTTGTTTTTAAATGCCCTTATTAGTTCTAGGATTTTATGCCTATGGCAAAAAAAAGATTGCATTTAAATTTTAAATTCATTTTATAAGAGTTGAATTCTATTCCTTATTTCTATAAGTGTGTGTGCATATATGTGTGTGTGTATACATACATATACACAAACACAGACATATATGTATATATACACATAATACTTTTTATTACTAATTTTGGACGATACTAGTTTATTCTCATTCCAAAGTTTCACACATTTGATTTTGTCCACATATTACATCAAATAAATAGTACACATAATAGATAATAATGACAAATATATTGGGTACAATATACCAAGTATTATTCTAAGTACTTGATATATATTAGCTCTTACAATTCTAATGATAACTCTTTGAGGTAGAAAGCATTACCAACAGCTGCCAAATTGGGATGAGTAAACTGAGGAACAGAGATTAGACAACTTTCCTATGCTAATAGCAGTGTTGAATTTGAAATTGGGTAGGTAGGTCTCAGAGTTTATACTCTTAATGATCACTCTCTACCTTTTGTTTCTCATTCTCCTTTTTTTAAAAAAATCAATTTTTATTTTAGATACAGAGGTATATAAGCAGGTTTGCTACATGGGTGTTTTGCATCTAGGTAGTGACATAGTGCCCCGTCAAAAGCAGAAATTGACATGTGGGACCTAAAGAGCTTTTGCACAGCAAAAGAAACTATAAATAAGCAGCCAGCCTACAAAATGAGAGGAAATATTCACAAGCTGTGCATCTGACAAAGCTCTGACATTCAGAATTTATAAGAAATTTAAATAAATCATTGTCCTTTTCAGTTCTTTCTATGGGGATGTTACCAGAAATGGTTCCCAATCCAAACCTCAAGAGAGAGTTCTTGGATCTCCTGCAAGTTACTTTTTCAGAGTAAAGTGAAAGCAAGTTCATTAAGATGGTAAAGAAATAAAAGAATGGCTACTCCATAGGCAGGTCAGCCCTGAGGGCAGCTGGTTGCCCATTTTTATGATTATTTCTTGATTATATACTAAACAGGGGTGGTTTATTCATGACTTTTCCAGAAAGGGGTGGGCAGTTCCCAGAACTGAGGGTTTCTCCCCTTTTAGAGCATATGGGGTAACTTCCTGACATTGCTGTGGTATTTGTAAACTGTCGTGGTGCTGGTGGGAGCGTCTCTTCGCATGCAAATGCTTTATAATTAGGGTATATTGAGCAGTGAGAACAACCAGAGGTCACTCTGGTCACCATCTTGGTTTTGGTGGGGTTTGGCCAGCTTCTTTACTGCAAACTCTTTTATCAGCAAGGGCTTTATGACCTATATCTCATTCTGTGACTTAGAATGCGTAGCCTCCTGGGAATGCAGCCCAATAAGTCTCAGCCTTATTTTATATAGTCCCTATTCAACATGAAGTTGCTCTGGCTCAGATGCCTCTGACAGGCGTAATTCTTTAGCAGGTTACACTATTACATAGGTAAGCTCCACAACCCATGGATCACTGGGTAATACAAGCATTGTCACAAAGCTCCAGAAGAAAGTTAAGCATCAGTTGAGACTACATGAGTAGCTGTTCTTTGATAACCAGGTAACATCTGCCAGTTTACCTTTAACTGTATTGTGTTACCATAATGTTTCCCAGAAGTTAAAAAAATTGATTGCCAAAGTATAATGCTGCAGTAATTTAACTAATACTATAGGAAAAAGAAATGAGCTTATTTTTCCTTGAGTCTCTGGAAATGACCTTGAGTCACATTCATTCATTTTTTGTTTGTCAATGATAAAATGATAAAAGAGACTTCCTTAAGGAAGACAATAGCAACAATTATGAGGGTATCATAGAAAACTTGTAGACCAAAGAAAGAGAATACATATCATTAATACTCACTCCAATATATTTTCTAGGTTTCCAGTGTCATATATGTGGGTGTTTCACAAAATCTCATCATTTTTTTTTAACTTCTTAGAACTATTTGCATTTAATTTTGTCCAAAACTTACTTCTCCAAGGTACTTGCAAACTACTCCTTATGTCAAAATTATAAATTTCAGTTACAAATTTTGCCATTGCATACACCCATAGAACTCCCTTTTCAAATGACTTTTCTGGTTGTAATTGCCATTTTACTTAAGAAAGTCAATCATGTAATATTAACATATACTTTAAATTAAAGTGAGGAATGCTCAACCCTATTCCTTTTTGCTTCTTATGCTATCTAGAGTGATTGTTCAGGATACCACTGAATATTATGTCAGACTTAAGTTGGCAACAGATTTAGGTATATATTTAATGAATATTTTATACAGTAAAATATTGTAAACCTTTTTTCCTACATTCACTTTCATAACACTTAACTACTTCTTAAAACTAGAGTTAGTTTAGCTTTATTATAATATCTTATAAAATATCATAGTAGATTATTAAACATATGAGAACTAAACAAACATGTAGAGTATAAAATCTTCAGATTTAAAATGGTATAGTAATACATCATTGGACTTTCTTTTCTTCAAAAGCATAATATGCTAATGAGAAAAATTTAAAACATTCTTGAATAGATCGTTTGAACAAAATGAGAAGATGCCTGTAACCTGAAACACAATATTTGAGAAGGAGTGCTATATGCAGCGATCTCCAAAGAAGGATGTAAAAAAAAGGCTAATAGAGAATGCTCATAATCACAGGTATCATTGAAAATTCCACGGCACTCACCTGATCAAAATAAGTGCGTATCACATACTTAGGAGTAAAACCAACAGTCCTCTTTTATACTTTACTAGGAAAATAATTGACACTTAGCAGGAAGCAGAGAATATTGAACAAAGTGAAACTATTATAAGGTTTAGTTTAAAAAGTAGAAGAGACAGAAAGTATAGTAATCAACATAAAAACAGAATTGGCCGGGCGCGGTGGCTTATGCCTGTAATCCCAGCACTTTGGGAGGCCGAGGTGGGCGGATCACGAGGTCAAAAGATCGAGACCACCCTAGCCACAGTGAAACCCCGTCTCTACTAAAAATACAAAAATTAGCCGGGCGTGGTGGCACGCACCTGTGGTCCCAGCTACTCGGGAGGCTGAGGCGGAAGAATCGCTTGAACCCAGGCGGAGGTTGCAGTGAGCCAAGATTGCACCACTGCATTCCAGCCTGGCGACAGAGTAAAACTCCGTCTCAAAAAAAAAAAAAAAAAAAAAAAAAACAATTACAAAAAATGAAGAAAAATAAGTAAATAGAAATTAAAAAAAGAAAAGCAATAAAAATGGAAAGTTAGTAGAGGAGAGTCATTATAAACCTTAACTGTTATTTTACTGGGACCATGACTACTCATCCAGAAACTACATTTCCAAGCTTCTCTTGTGACTCAGTGTGGACAACTAACTAAAATCCTTATCATGAAAATATATTACTTACAAAAAAGAAAGACTGCTTACCTCCCTTTCCTGTAGGATGGAATACAGACACAAAATTTAGCCAGCATTAATATTTTAAAAGATCCCAGAACAATAATATTGAAAGAACCTGTGCTTGGGTGACCTTCTGAAAATTAACTCATGTATTTCCTATGGACTGATATTTGAAATACAAGTAAACCTCAATCTTATTTTGACCACAGTACCTTAGGATTTCTCTGTTAAAGTCTGAATCCTAACTAGAACAGCTTACACATAGTTCAAAATGGTATACTGTGTCCCAGGAAATGCTGACCCAGAAAGAGCAACATCAAGACAGGGCAAAATAAAGTTATGAAACTTTAAAGATAAGGAAAGACTCCATTAGACATGAAATCAAAAGATAGGGTCACCCATTAAGAAATAAAAAGTCAGGCTGGTTTCAGACTTCTTTATAATGTTCAATGGTCCCATATCTACCAAATTCCAACAAAGGAATCTGAAACCCAATAGTGTTACATATTTTGTGTTAAACTTTCCTTCAAATTCTTTCCTTTAAAAATAAAGAAATATAATTACTTTTATTGTATAGATTTTCCCTTTGAAAAGCCTGTATGTCACTATGATAACAATCCATAGTATTCAAAGAGATTTAAAAAGTAAAAATTATCCTCTATCTAACCACTCATTTCTCCCTGATGGGAATCAATGTTATCTGTTACTTGCATGTTCTTTAAAGATATATTACATGATATGTACAAACTAACAGGTTCATATGTTCCATTTTTTTTTATCAAAATGTAAGATTATCTATTGAAAGATAAAGAATTAAAAACCAAAACTTTCACTCTCCATTCATAATATAAACATATTGACACAGAAGGACATTTCACAATCTGTAAACACATCAGCAGATGAATGATACAGATCTCTAGACTTTAATGATGGAGAAATTGAGTATGTATTTGAAATCTCAAATTGACAATCTACAGCTGACCATATTCTAGATGAATTTTTGCTAATTCAAGAATTGTTCAGTGAACAACGAATTGTAATAACTAAATTAAAATATGCTGTTCTCATTTCATGATGATTTTATCAAGCAGAATTTTATATTAACGACAATAATTCAGCTCTTCTACATAGAACTATGGTGATATAACATGATTTTGTAAAAATCTATAAAACTGTATGCCACAGACAGTAAAATTTGCTTCATAAAAATAATTTTTTAAGCCACAGCTGTTGGCACACACAAGTGAGCATGGATCACACTGCCACTACCTGGACAAAGTGCTTTAGCTGGCAGCACCCATTGCAGTGTTGTGGCCAGTGGACCAGGAACACCACAGCCTCTTCACTGCAGCAGGTTGCTAACCTCAAAGGGCCAGAGAGCAAAACTAGGGCCCTGGTACTAGTTCCTCTGTGTTAGAATATGCCACCTTGGAATGCTGAGCTAATCTTTGGTCAACTACAATATTCTAGAAATGAAGCTACTCAACTAAAGGCACCTCAAGCCACAATCAAAACCTCAAGAACATAAAAGAAGATAGATACAAGCAAGTGAAAATGATAATAACTTCAAAGGTTGAAGGAACCTCAGCCCTAACAGATGAGAAAGAACCAGTGCAAGATCTCTGGCAACTCAAAAAGCCAGAGTGTCTTCTCACCTCTGAACAACTGCATTAGTTCCCAGAAGTGGTTCTTAACAAGGCTGAAATGACAGAAGTAAGTTTCAGAATATGGATAGGAATGAAGATTTCCAACATTCAGGAGAAATTTGAAAGTCAATCCAAGGAATTTAAGGAAAACAATAAAACAATAAAGGAGAGGAAATATGAAAAGACAACTGAAAGAAAGAACCAAAATGATCGAACAGAATTGAAAAAGTTACTTCAAGAATTCAGTAATACAATTGCAGGTTTTAACAGCAGAATTGACCAAGTTCAGGAACGAATCACAGAGCTTGATTACCACTTCTCTGAAATAATTCACTAAGACAAAAATAAAGAAAAAAAGAAGAGAAGAATTAATAAAACCTCTGAGAAATAGGAGATTATAGAAAAATACCAAATCTATGACCCAATGGTATTCCTGAAAGAGAGGAAGAGCAAGAAAGCAAGTTGAAAAACATAGTTGAGGCTACTGCCCATGAAAAATGTCCCAACTTCACTAGAGAGGCCAACATTCAAATTGAGAAAATGGAGAGAACCCCTACAGGATACTATACAAGATGACCGTCCCCATGACACATAGCCATCAGATTCCCCGTGGTCAAAATGAGAGAAAAAAATATTAAAAGCTGCTAGAAAGAAGCCGCAGGTCACCTACAAAGGGAACCCTGTCAGGTTAACTGTAGAACTTTTCAGGAGTTACCCTAGAAGCCAGAAGAGATTGAGGGCCTATATTCAGCATTCTTAAGGAAAAATTCAAATCAATAATTTTATACCCAAAGGAGAAATAAAATCCTTTTCAGACAAGCAAATAGGCATAGAGAATTCATTACCACCAAATCTGCCTTTACAAGAGGTTCTTAAATATGGAAACAAAAACTGTTACTGGCTACCACAAAAACATACCTCAGTGCATAGACTTTTGGCACTATAAAGCATCCACACAATCAAGTCTGCATAATAGCTAGCTAACTATATGACAAGATCAAATCTGCATATATCAATATTAACCTTGAATGTATACAAGCTAAATGCCCCAATTAAAAGACACAGAGGGGCAAATTGGAGGAAGAACGAAACCTATCTGTATGCTGTGTTAAAAAGACTCATCTCACATGCAGTGATACCCATAGATTAAAAGTAAGGGAATAGAGAAAAATCTGCAATGCGAACTGTGTCTGTTTATCCCAACCCAATCTCATGTTGAGTTATAATCCCCCACACTGGAAATGGGACCTGGTGGAAGGTACCTGGATCATTGGGGCAGCTCCCTCCATGGTTTAGTCCTATCTTTGTGATAGTGAGTTCTCAAATTATCTGGTCATTTAAAAGCGTGTAGCACCTTCTGCCACATACTCTCTGTCTCTTACTCCCACTTCATTATGTAATGTGCCTGCTCCCCCTTTGTCTTCTTCTATGATTGTGAGCTTTCTGAGGACCCCTGAGAATCCAAGAGGATGATGCTAGCACTTCCTGTAAAGCCAGCAGATCCACGATTCAACTAAACCCTTTTCTTTACCAGTTACCAAGTCTTTAGTATTGTTTAATAGCAATGCATGAATGGCTTAAAACACAAACAGAAAGCAGAAAAAAGCAGGGCTTGCTATTCTACTTTAAAACAAAATAGACTGTATACCAACAACTATCAGAAAGGAAGAAGGGTTTTGGGGCATTACATAATAGTGAAGGGTTTAATTCAACTAGAAGATATAACTGTCCTAAATATATATAAACCCAACACAAGAGTACTCGAGTTTGTGAAGCAAGTTCTTAGAGATTTACAAAGAGATTTAGATGACCATGCAATAATTGGGGGGAGGTGCCAGCACCTCACTGGCAGTATTAGACAGATCATACAGGCAGAAAACCAATAAAGATATTGAGGTCCTAAACTCAACACTTGAACAAATGTATATAATAGACATCTCCAAAACTCTCTACCACAAAACAACAGAATATACATTATTCTACTCTACACATGGCATATGCTCTAAAATCAACCACACTATCAGCCATTAAACAATCAATTCAAAACATCAAAATCACACCAACCACCCCTCAGCACATTAAAAATAGGAATAAATACTAAGAAAATCATGCAAATGCTTACACTTTCATGAAAATTAAACAACCTGCTCCTGAATGAATTTTGGGGTAAATAATAAAATTATAGCAAAAATCAGGAAATTGTTTGAAACTAATGAGAACAAAGTACAACATACCAGAATCTCTGGGACACAGCTAAAGCAGTGATAAAGGAAAGTTTTAGCACTAAATGCACACATCAAAAAGTTAGATCTCAAATAAATAATCGAACATCATCATAGAAGAACTAAAAAAACAAGAGCAAACAACCCCAAAGCTGGCATAAGAGAAATAACCAAAATCAGAGCTGAACTGAAGGAAATTAAAGTGTAACAAACATACAAGATCAATGATTCCGTGAGATTATTGTTTGAAAGAATAAATAAGATAGATAGAACACTAGCTAGACAAATAAATAAAACAAAAGAGAAGATCCAAATGCATATAATCAGAAATGACTAAGGAGACATTACCACTGACCTCACAGAAATTCAAAAAACCATCAGACTACTGTGAAGACCTCTATGCATACACACTAGAAAACCTAGAAGAAATGGATGTATTCCTGGAAACATACAACCCTTCTAAGATTGAAGAAATTGAATTCCTGAGTAGACCAATAGTAAGTTCTAAAATTGAATCAATAATAAAAAGCCTACCAACCAGAAAAAGCCCAAGACCAGAGGGATTCACAGCCAAATTCTACTAAATTATAAAAAGTATAGCTGGCACTACTCCTACTAAATGTATTTCTAAAAATTAAGAAGAGGGCCTCCCTCCTAACATATTCTATGAGGCTAGCATCACCCTGATATCAAAACCTGGCAGAGACACAACAAAAAAGGAAACTTCAGGCCAATATCCTTGATGAATGTTGATGCAAAATCCTCAACAAAATACTGGCCAACCAAATCCAGCAGCAAAATGAAAAGCTAATCCACCACAATCGAGTAGGCCTTATCCCCAGGATGCAAGGGTGGTTCAACATATGCTAATCAGTATGCAATGTAACACATTAACTTAAGAGCCAGGTATGACAAACCCACAGCCAACATCATAGTGAATAAGCAAAATCTGGAAGCATTCCCCTTGAGAACAGGAGCAAGACAAGGATGTCCACTCTCACCACTTCTATTCAACTTAGTACTAGATGTTGTAGTTATAGAAATCAGGCAACAATAAAATATACAAAGCATCCAAATAGGAAAAAAAGGAATTCAAACTGTCTGTTTCCAGACAATAAGATCCTATGCCTGGGAAACCTTATAGTCTTTTCCAAAAAGCTCCTAGATCTGATAACTTCAGCAAAGTTTCAGGATAAAAATCAAAATACAATAACCAGTAGCCTTTCAATATACAATATAAAACATCCAAGTGGAGAGACAAATCAAGAATTCAATTCATTAATAATACCCACAAAAAAATAAGATACCTAGGAATACAGTTAACCAGAGAGGTGAAATATCTCTACAAGAAAACAGCAAAACGCTGCTGAAAGAAATCAGAGATATACAAACAAATGAAAAAACATTCTTCTTGGATAGGAAGAGTCAACCTTGTTTAAAAAGCTATGCTACCCAAAGGAATTCATATATTCAATACTATTTTTCTCAAACTACTAAAGGCATTCTTAACAGAGTTAGCAAAAAAATATTTAAAAATGAATGTGAAACACAAAATGAGACTGCATAGCCAAGACAATCCTAAGCAAATAGAACAAAGCCATAGGTATCACTTTAACCAACTTCAAACTATACAGCAAGGTTACCGTAACCAAAACAATGTGGTACTAATGCAAAAACAGACACATAGACAAATTGAACATAATAGAGAGCCCTGAAATAATGCCACACATCTACAACCATCTTACCTTCACCAAAGCTGACAAAACAAGCAATAGGGAAAGGACTCCCTACTCAGTAAATGGTGCTGGAATAACTTGATAGCATATGCAGAAGACTGAAAGTGGACCTCTTCCATACACTGTATAGAAAAATTAACTAACAGTGGATGAAAGACTTAAATGTAAAACCAGTAAGTGTAAAAACCCTGGAAGATAACCTAGGAAATACCATTATGGATAAAGGCCCTGGCAAAATTTTCATGATGAAGACACCAAAAGTGATTGCAATAAAATAAAAAATTGACCAATGGGACCTAATTAAACTAAAAAGCTTCTATACAGTAAAAGAAACTATCAACAGAGTAAATAGACAACCTACAGAATAGGAGAAATATTTTCAAACTTTGCATTCAGCAAAGGTTTAATATTGCAAATCTATAAGGAATTTAAACTGATTAAGTAGCAAAAGTAAATATAAGACCTTTATTAAGTTGCATATGTGTATACCAGAACCTAAAATAAAAATAAATAATTCATTACAATGTGAATAAAGACAAACAGACCCATTGCATATTGGTCACATAAAGATATACATGCAGCCAACACACATATGACAAAATACTCAACATCATTAATTATTAGAGAAATACAAATCAAAATGACAATGAGATTCCATCTCATACCAGTCAGTATGGCTATTATCAAAAAGTCAAAAATAGCAGATGCTGGCAAGGCTATGGATAAAATAGAATGCTTGTACACTGCTGGAGAGAAGGTAATTAGCTTAACCACAGTGGACTGGAGTTTGGCAATTTCTCAAAGAACTTAAAATAGAATTACCATTAAGTCCAGCAGTCCCATTGCTAAGTGTACACGCAAAGGAACATAAACACTTCTATTATAAAGACACAAGCCTACATATGTTGAATAGAGCACTATTCACAATAGTAAAGACATGAACTGATCTAGATCGCCATCATTGGTAGACAGGATAAAGAAAACATGGGACCATACAATACTATGCAGCCATAAAAATGAAGATTATGTCCTTTGCAGTAACATTGATGGAGCCGGAGGCTCTTTAGCAAACTAATGCAGAAACATAAAACTAAATACCATATGTTCTCACTTAAAAGTGGGAGCTAAACATTGAGTACCCATGGACGCAAAGAAGGGAACAACAGACACCAGACCTATTTGAGAGCTAAGGGTGGGAGGAAGGTGAGGATTAAAAAACTACCTACCGGGTACCATGTTTATTACCTGGGTGACTAAATAATCTGTACACCTGGGAAACACAATTCACCTATACAATGAAGTTGCACATGTGTCCCTAAACCTAAAATAAAAGTTAAATAAAAATAAATAAGAAATAACAAGTTTCAAGTCCTAAAAAATTATAAAAACAACTGTATCATGGGAATTCAGGAATTAATGCAGAATCCACAAAAACTTCATTATGAATATACGACAACTTTATGGAAGGTTTTGGTAAAAAAGAGCTGACTTTAAGTGTGTGAAACAGTGTATTAACTAGATGAATAAGTTACCAGACACAAGTATTTGTTCATAAACACGGTACTTTAGTTGGTTGACTTGTTTATTGAAGGTGCATGTGTTTGTAATTATGAAATTAGTTCATCTGTATGTAATGACTGGACAAAGAAGCACATGTAAATGATCATAATATGAGGTAAGTTCCTGTTTATTAGAGAAAGAAATGACAAATAAGCAAGGAGGATGACTAGAATAAACTGTGTTTCTGGATTAGTATTGAAGAACTCCAATTGAACACATGCTTAACTGAATATATATATATATATATATATATATATATATATATATATGTGTATATATATATATACTGAGAATGATAGATACAGAAATAAAAACAAATCTATATGCATATCTGAACTTAAATCCATGCACAAATAAGTAAAATTATAATATAGCCTGTAGTTTGGTTATTAGTACTGTATCAATGTCAACTTCTTAGTTTTGACAAATATACCATAGTTTTGTAAGGTGTTAATAGTGAAATGGGATTAAAGCTATATAGGAGCTTTTGGTAGTATGCATGAAACTCTTCTGTAAATCAAAAGATATTTCACAATATAAATTTATAAATAAAAATAAGCAAAGAGACAAAAATCTATGTAAAAATAATCTGCAATAAAAATATATGAAATATATCCACAAAATGTTATTTATTCATAATTTTTAATGGCTTACATGTTCAATAATCATTAGGTAAAATGCATTTCTACATGAACTTGATTATGTTTAATGAAGGCAAACACATAGTTAGTATTTATCTAAATTTATAGCGACTCTTCTATGCAGTTAATGCTGAAAGCCATATTCTGAAATTATTTGTTTTCCAAACACTTATGCACAAAATCTTTATTCTATTATTATTAACACATTATTCTATTACTTCTGTAAGTGTTACTTTAAACCCAGCTACAGATTACTTGAAATTTTCTTTGTGTAAAAGTTAAGTGGAAAATTAATAATGTGTTCTATTCTAGGTATTCTAAGTACAAATGTGTCTTTTCCTTCTTTAACAGCATTTTAACAATAAGATATATTTAATTCCATAATTTTATATAATACAAAGAAATGGTTTCTCCTAACAAAACCTCCAAGTAATTTTCTTCAAATAAATTTATAATGAGTAAATATTTATAAGCAAGCAGGATAATTAGCTTCACCAAAGATATCATATATACAACATTTTTACAATGTCACTCCATAAATAATCCAACCAAAATGGTTTTGTTAAGTGTTATTTGTCCCTCATGCTTAGATGCAAAGAAGGGAAATCCAGAGAAATATAAATAAATGTTTATCCCTAAATAGTTTAGCATGTTCTTAAATAGAAAGACTAATACATATATAAAACAGTTTTAGGTAAAATACAAGCAGAAATATGTCCAAATGATGCATTGCAGAATCCTCTGTTTTATGGGCTTGATGCAAGATATGAATTCCATATACCATTACCCACAGTTTTAAATAAGATAATGCTGTCTTTTCTTAAGTAATGGCTTATGGAAATTGTAATGATTATTCAAAGCCTGTCAGTTTTAAGACAAATTAAACAGATGATATCTGAATAGCAAACAGTTTGTCCTCAAACTGCATTATTTACTGTCTAATTCGAAATCCAACCTTGTCCTCTTGAATAGAACATTGTATACTGCAGAACCAGGGACCAGGATGCCTTTCAAAATTATCCATTTCTAGCCTTCAGATTATATCTTGTTATAAATTGCATTTTTCTCTACCATATTTTGAAATTGGCAAACAATTTTAGAAAGTATATACCCTATTTTATGTTAGATAACAATGATAGCGGAATTATAAGCTGAAATCTTTAGATCAAGCTTTCTAGGGATAGTTAATATTACATAACTACTCATCTGCAGTTTTTATCTGTGTAAATTTTTTTCTTCAAAATTTTCAAGACTATATTTAGACACTAAAATCTAAAAAATATGTAAAAAGAACATCGAGGTCAAGTTTTTTTTTTCCTAAATATTCCAGTCCATTATGATAATAAGCAGTCATATATATGTATAAATATAGCTTATCCTCAAATAAGATAATTTGTAAATTTCCACAACTCTGTAATTTCAATAACGTATTTTAAAATGTTATAATATGAAAATCAATATTACAATACATTTTTTCAGAAAATAATTTTTCACATTTCCCTCTCTAGATGTTTTTAATCACCTTACGATTTTCACAAAATATATAATAGTATTATGCCTTTCCACAACCATACTTAGAATTTCAGTATAAATTATATCAGTGAAGAATTATTTTAATATCATGAACAGCTTTATTTTAAAATTGTATAAAATATTAAATAAAAATGAGAATCTAAAGCAGCCTTAAAACCACAGCCAAATATGAGCAGTAAGAAAAAAAAGAAAGAAACTTACAAATTTCATGAATTAGTGCAGGATCAAATAATAGTGGCAAAGAAAGTGGGTGGTCATTTTCCATCTCTTGACTACTCCGCTTCCTAGGAGACAAAGACTGAATGATCACATAAATGACCCTATGCCTGTGGATTTAAATTCATGAAATTATATAGGACTGAAATCTATTCAGAACAAGAAAGGTAATTGTTAGGATGACTGACTGTTTATTAGGTAAAATGGAAAAATTTAAAATACCTACGTTACTTTCCAAGAGTTTTCAAAAATGAATTATTACTAAAATATTCTGTTTTTAAAGTCCCTATCCTATCAAATCATGAGTTACAATACAACTAGTCAACAAGCTTGCTGATTAAACACCTCTGTTTAAACGTTTCTATATAGGAGACTATTCACTGGCTCAACTCTTATTTCTACCAGTAGAGTTAAAACTGGATTCCAACATATATCCAGATGGTACCAGTAGGATATCATTTTGTCTAGCAGCAAAGAGTGCTGGACTTCCAGCAAAACTAATCCTGCAGAAGAAGCTTCAGAGTACCTTCGCAGAGTTTGACAAATACATATCTCATAAATTTCACAGCCTATAACAGCCTGGTGATGTATTACCTATGAGGAGTACAATAACCCTCTGTGAAAATATCAAGTGGTTACTAAAAGGATAAAAGCATTTGCCTCCTCTTGAGAAAATAACCTAGGATTTCTCATAGAAATTCTTGTAGCAGTTTAAAGAGCATGCTGTTTCATGTAGATGATTCCAATACAAGTTCATTGTTATGATTAACGTTTAATATTTCTAGTTATTTTCTCTTTGAGTTGCATGTGTTTTATTATAAGGTAACTGAATAAAGCATCATAAGGTAATTGTGATGATGAAAAAAATTAAAAGATGAGTATTTTTTAAACTTTTTAAGTGTAATCTCTAGAAATAGTTATATATATGTTATTATTATATATATTTAAATAATGAAAGTAATAACCATGATTGATAATATCTTATAATAGCTACTATGGTTTTGGTTAAAAAATAATACATTTACTTATTCAGAAATATTCATATGAAAGACACTGTTCTAAGTTCTTGGAATTTTATATATGTATAACCAAAAACCTTCCCATGAAGAATTTTAAAAATATGTATATATTATGCAATCTAAAATGATTAGTTGTAGTTATCTTAGAATGG
This sequence comes from Saguinus oedipus, assembly GCA_031835075.1. Lineage (NCBI taxonomy): Eukaryota > Metazoa > Chordata > Mammalia > Primates > Cebidae > Saguinus > Saguinus oedipus. Next base: position 20,767,946 of record CM063190.1, read on the forward strand.
AAATTAAAAACTTGATATAATAATTCTTAGATGAATATTTTATCATGCTATAAGTATCTCAGAGCAACCAATGTACATAATGATTATTTCCCTCCTTTTTTCATCTTAGATATAATAAATTATATTGAAATATTTAGGAATAAGAATGGCTGAAGCAGGAAAAATAAAGATATGAACCTGTAAAGGCAAAAATTGCAATATAGAAAACTTTGTTTTAAGAACAGTTTTAGAATTATAGAAAAATTGTGAAGATAGTACAGAGTTACCATGTACATTTTGCATCCAGTTTCCCCTCTTATTAATCTCTTGTGAGCATAGTAATTTTGTGATTACTATGTGATTACTGTCAACATAAATACATTATTTTCAACTAGCATGCTTACTTTTTCTGCTCCAGGGTCCTATCCAGTATATCTACAGATTTAATTGTCTTATCTCTTTAGATTCCTCTTGACTGTGGCTGGTTCTCAGATTAGACATATATATGCATAACTGTAAACATATATTTAGTTTTAAGGGTTACTGCTGAGATTTTTTTAAAACAATGTTATCAGTTGGGATTTGTCTAGTTTCTCCCTAATTAGAAAGGGTTTTGAGGTTTATAGTGGGAAGACCACAGAGGTAAATGTCCATTTTGAGTAAATTATATCAAGTGTACATATTACCTACATGGCTTATCACTGTTGTTATCCTTGATTACCTGGTTAAGGTAATAGTTATTATGTTTTCCCACTCTAAATATTCTCTTTATTCTCGATTTTTATATATTGTGCATTTTGGAAGAAAGTAACTTTGTGTAACCCACATCAAAGGAGAGGGATGCTTTGCTTCCTGTCCTGAAGAATGGAGTATCTAGGGAGGAGGGATCCAAGATGGCCAAATCAAAGAGCTCTGGAGTGCAGTTCCCAGCGAGAACAATGCAGAGGGTGAACGAACACAGCATTTCCAAATGAGTTATTACTGCTTGCAGACCAGGAGATTCCCAGGCTGGAAAGCACCACGAGTTTCCAGCACAGCTGCTTCAGCTGGCATAGCAGTTCCGCACAAAAACTCACACAAATCTGGTCAGCCATTTCAACTGGCACCTGGAATGCCTGGGAGACAGAGCCACCCATTCAACTGAAGAAAATGGGGCTGAAACAGGGAGCCAGGTGATTTGGTTCAGCAGGTATCACCCCTACAAAGACCAGCAATCTGAAATGCTCTGGATTGAGAGTTTTACAGCAAGCACAGCTGGACCTGGGACAGTCCAGCTCTGTCACGGGAAGGGCATCCACCATTACTGAGGCAGTCCTCATTACCAAGGCAGTCTGCCATTGCCGAGGCAGTTCTAACTATACCTCTATAAACAAATCTGCAAGGATGTTCACACAGCAGCTGGGCAGAGCCCATGGCAGCTCAGCAATGCCTCTGCTGGCAGACTGTGACTAGGCTGCCTCCTCTCTAGGCAGGGCATCCCTGAAAAAAGGCAGCAGCATGACAGAAACCTATAAATAAAGTCCCACCTTTCCAGGACAGAGCACCTGGGAATGTTTTAATCTTTAATCTTAAAACATTTGGTGATTTTTTACAATCTTTTTCATTACTGATTTATAATTTAATTGTGGTTGGCAGTACACTTTGTATAATTTGTGAAATAAGAAAGAAAGGTGGGCTTAGGTTAGGTGAGACTTATTTGAAAGAATCATTGCAATGGGGGAAAAGGCCTATTGCAAAGGGGAAGTGGGAAGATGCAGGTGCAGACTATGAGGTCTTCAAGTCTCAAAGGTTAAGCACAAAAGGTGGTTAGGAGTCCCACTGAAGCAGACTTAAAGGTACCTTCCCAGCAGCTCAGAATGGAACAATGGAACTCACAGCTCAGCACTTGAGCTCCTATAAGGGACAGACTGTCTCCTCAAGCAGCTCCCTGGTAATAGCCTTATCAATTTTATTAATCTTTTAATTATTTTCATTGATTTCTGCTATTTTTACAAAACTTCTTTTAATCTGCTTTCTTAAGGCTTAAATGAACTATTTTTTCCCTCTTTCTCTCCAGTTTGATACAGTTAAGCTTGGATTATTAATTTAACATCTTTCCTTTTTTCAATTATGTGTATTTAGCACCAGAGATTTTACTCTAAACACTGCTTTCTTTGCACAGCACACATTTTGATATGTTGTCATTTCATCTCTTTTAACACAAAGTATGTTTTAAATTTCACTTGAAACGTTGATTTATGTGTTATTTAGAATTATGTTTAATCTTAAAACATTTGGTGATTTTTTGCTATCTTTTTCGTTATTGATTTATAATTTAATTGTAGTTGGCAATACACTTTGTATAATTTGTGAAATAAGAAACAAATGTGGGCTTAGGTTAGGTGAGACTTATTTGAAAGTATCACTGCAGTGAGGGAAAAGGCCTATTGGGAAGGGGAAGTGGGAAGATGCAGGTGCAGACTATGAGGTCTTCAAGTCTCAAAAGTTAAGCACAAAAAGGATGTTTCTGTGTAAGAAGCAGTAAAGGAGGCTAGAAAGGACTTCCTGTGAGGAAGGGGTATGAGCTACGGTGGAGAGATCAGATGATAGTAAATGTTTTATCTTGACTTCAGTCTGTACTCAGGAAAGGCCATTGAAGATGCTTTGCAGGCTGGCTCATGTAGAGAATGAGTCACATTTCAGGGGCCTGGCAGATGAAGCAAAACTCAAACAAATTTTGGTAAGCATGCATTTTGTTCTGATTGATCAATGAAACAGTTCAGCTAACAATTTTTGAGGTGAAGATAGAAATCTGGAGGGTTTTGTCTTGCCTTCTCATATGTAAACAAGGGAACATCCATAAGTTTTACCTACATGAGTTGGGGAAAGGTGTTTCTTTGCAGTAATTCCTTACCGTTGACAACAAATGGTAGAGGTGGGAGAATACTTATTGACCGTCACATCACTCTTTTCTAGTACCACCGGGTTCTGGTAAAACTTACCATTGTCAACTTCTATTATTTTTAACTTGTTCAAGTTGTGTCTTGTAACCCAGAATGTGGTCTATCTTGAAAAATATTCCATATAAACTTGAGAATATACTTTCAGTTGCTGTTGGATGGAATATTGAATAATTTTTTAGATTAATCTGATTGATAGCACAGTTCAAGCTAACTAAGTCCTTACTGGTTCACAGATCTGTCAGTTACATAGAGGGGTTTTCAGCTAGCAGTAGATTTGTCTATTTCTTCTTTCAGTCCTGTCATTTATTGCTCTCATGTATTTGATAGTCTTATGTGCATACAATTTAAGAATTATTCTGTCTTCCTGGAGAGTTGACTTCTATGGTATTACTGTAGTTCCTCTCTTGTCATTGATAATTCTCCTTATATTGGAGTCTGTTAATATAGCAATTCCAGCTTTCTTTTGATAATTGTTAGCATCGTGTATCTTTGCAGGAAAACTTGTGCTGCTTTGTCATCTTTCCTACTGAGTACCATCATATTTGACAGGTGTATAAGAAACCCAGGGCTTCCTTCTGGATGGTGGAGCGGGTAGACCTTCCCAGAAAAAATATTTCATGGCCTATGTTCTGGCTTTTGTTGAAGCAACTGATGACATAGTAAATGAAAACTAGGTAGAGCAATTTAGCCAAGAAGTTCAGCTTACAGAAGCCCACTGTTTCTATAGCTTCCAAATTGCTATGGGAAAACCTACATTCTGGAGTATATAGTCTCCTTATCGACATATTAAAGATTCCAAAGAAAGGGAATTTCTCTTTGTTCAGTGGAAGGCATCTTTTGGTTTTTGTGGTTCTTTTACATCTATATTCTGGCTCAAGAAATGGGAATGATGTCTGGCCTCTCATTTTTCAACAAACTTACGAACAGAGGTGAGGGTTTACACTATGACTTTTCTTATCTGATGGTCAAACACCTGGTACACAAACCATTGGAGCAGAGAGAAAAATAAATAACTACCAATGCCATCAGGATAGAACAGCAGCTCCTCACTGAGATCTGTCCTGTGAGGCTCGTTGGGATGAACTGCAACTTAATGAAGCAATGCGTTGAGTTTGTGGCAAACATGCTGGAGCTGGGCTTTAGCAAAGTTTTCAGAGTAGAAAATTCATTTGACTTTATGGAGAATATTTAACTGGAAGAAAAGACTAACTTCTCTGAGAAGAGTAAAGTAGACAAGTACCTGAAGATGGGAGTGATTTTGAGTCCCACAGAGAAACTTTGTACCTTGAACTTGATGCTGACTTCTAAATGAACTGAAGATGTGTTGTTTTTTTTTTTGCTCATTATTTTCCTTCTCATAAAAACAAAACAAAACAAAACAGCTAGTGTATCAATGAGCTACACCATAAATTGTGCATAATGTTTATTGAAAGCATCTTTAAAACTGCGTAGCTACCTCATAGTCAATCCTATTTATTTATAATGCTAGTTATATCACCTAGAAGGGAAGGATATTTAACATAAAAGCTACTTGGATTCTTAACGAAAGAGCTTGTCTGGGTTTGTTTATTGCCAGTAGGCTGGCTGGCTGTGACTTTCCATAGCCATGACAGTGGCAGTCTTGGCTTTAAAGTAAGGGGTGACTCCTAGTGAGGTTGGACCAGTAGGACTGAACATTCACATCCTAGCACAGGCAAAGGAAAGAGGTAGCTTTACTGCTTCAAAGCAGATTTTAAAATGCATTTAACTAATTTGTATCTAAAACTGGTACTTTACAGACAGAAACATTGTTTGTACTGTCAACATAATAGCCTGATTTATTTGGTTTCTACACCAAATACAAAGTATTCTGTTGACCACTAATGGGAGCCAGTTCAAAATTTACTAAGTGACTGAAGTTACACTTGTGTAGACTAAGCATGTAACTTCTAAGTTTTATTTTCTTTAATGAATTGAAATACTTTTTAATCAATGTTAAAGTCAGTCCTGTATATACCTAGATATTGGTCTGTACCACCTAAAAGATAGGTTGTATTTTTTAACCTGTAGCCTGGGTAGAGTGTCATGGGATTCCCTCTCCCATCTGAGGTAGAATGTTGTGGGATAAGAGATGAAAGGGAATCTTTCAGGGCAAGGAGCTTCTAACTTAAATTTAGGCATGTTCTGGGCCTTAATATGTGTGAGAGGCCATATAAGCACCATTGAGTTAATTCGTTTATATTTTCTAATTTACATGTCATTTTACATGTCTAATTTACATCTTTTAAATTAGACATTTTTTATTATAGACATTCTTTTACATTTTACCTGTATTTCATACTTTGAAATAATCACCCAGTAGTGTCTTATAATTCTAGCGTTTTTCTGAATCCGAGCATCATCTGGTGGAGTCTTAAACTTCAGTAGGGAACTAATGTTGTATGACTTACTAACACATTTTGCATTCAAATATTAATTTCAGAAGGAAGTATAAATGAGAATGGATAATCATAATTTGGCTAATTTGAATTAATCTGCCTTCATGTTTAAAAAAAAAAACTTTGAGATATTCCGAGACTACAGAGAAAAGGGAATGCTTATACACTGTTGAAGGGAATGAAAATTAGTTCAGTCACTGTGGAAAGCAAATTGAAGATTTCTCAACAAACTTAAAACAAGGCTAACATTCCACCCAGCAATCCTATTACTTTGTTTATTTCTAAAAGAAAACAAATCACTCTACCAAATAAACACATGCATTCTCATATTCATCATAGCTTTATTCATAATAGTAAAGACATGGAATCATTTTACTTGCCCATCAAAGGTGGACTGGATAAATGTTGGCCATGGACACAAAGGAATACTATACAGCCGTAAAAAGGACAAAACCATGCCTTTTACAGCATCACAGATGCATCTGGAGGCCATTATCCTAAGCAAATTAACACAAGAACAGAAAACCAAATGCAACATGTTCTCACTTTATAACTGGGTGTTAAACATTGGATACTTGTGGACATAAATATTGCAATCACAAAAACTGGGAAACTACTAGGGAAAAGGGAAGGGTTGAAAAATTAGCCATTGGGTACCATCATCATTACCTAGTTAATGACATCATTTGTAACTCAATCCTTAGCATCACACAGTATACTCAGGTAACAAACTTGAACATGAACCTCCTGAATCCAAAATAAAAGGTGAAGAAAAAGAAACAGGAAAAAAATTAAATCCAAAGTGAGAATTATATAACAAAGATTTGAAAGAAATGGGATATAAAATGGAAACGTAATCCAGGAAATCAATAAAATCAATTGCTTGTTTTTTGAATTGTTCTGTGAAATTAATAGATCTCAAGTTAATTTGATTAAAAATAAAAGATTCCTGGGACAAATTTGTGCTATCAGAAATGAGAATAGCAGCATAATGCAGCAGATATTATAGACATTATAAGGATAATAAGTTAATTTTATGTTTAAAGTAATGTGAATGAATTCAACAATTTCAATCAATGGAGAAATTATTTCAGAGATAAGAATTGTCCTGGCTGGACATGGTGGCTCACGCCTGTAATCCCAGCACTTTGGGAGGCTGAGGTGGGTGAATCACTTGAGGTCAAGAGATCAAGACCAGCCTTGCCAACATGGTGAAACCCCATCTCTACTAAAAATACAAAATTATCCCGGTATAGTGGAACATGCCTGTAGTTTCACCTACTCGGAAGGCTGAGACAGGAGAATCATTTTAACCTAGGAAGCAGAGGCTACAGTGGGCTAAGACTGTGCCACTGCACTCTAGCCTGGGTGAGACAGAGTGAGACTCCACCTCAAAACAAACAAACAAATACAAAGAATTGCCCAAACTGACTTTAGCTGAATTAGAAATTTGAGTAGCCCTGTTTATATTAAAGGAATGTGATTTTAAATGAAAAAACCTCTCCAAAACAAAATTATATGTGTAGACACCTTCAGTGTTGATTCTGTAAAATATGTAAGGAAGACATGTTTTAAAGCTATATAAATTCTTTGAAATAAGGAGAAGAGAGGACAAATTCCATAACCATTGGATGAGGCCAACATTTACTGGATTTCAAAATCAAAGAAAGATATTAGAAAATAAAGAAAAATATGTACCAGTAGGTGTCATTAACACAGACACAAAAATCACTTATAATATGTTGTCATGTTAATTTCAGCAATAAACTGGATAATGCTGATTAAGACAATTTCTTTATCGTGTGGCTTTTTCTTTTAGTTGTACATGATAAGATATGAAAAGAAAGATAGTAACAAAAAAAGACAAATTATAAACAGAATTTAGAGACTATATGGGAAGACAAAAACATGATCTATTGTAAAGTAGAACTGTTCTAATGCGCAGACTCTTAAGTAAGTGAAAAAAGTTTAAAACATTCTTAAAGATCAAATTAAGGGTATGACTGTAAGACTTTTTAATATCTCAAAATCATTTAGGTTGATGCCTGGGACTTCCCTAGCTAGACTGAAGCGATTCTAAGAACCTTAAACCATCTGACATTCCACCACAGCAGTCAAAGGTCTGTCTTAAAAAGAATGATGTGGTTTTAAGGGTCATGCAGAAGACCAAAGTCATATTCATAAGAAAGACACAAACTTATTAAGAGAGTTTAACCAGATTGAACTAAAAGGACAGAGACTACAAAAAAGAAAAAAAAAATCCTTGAGGCCTCTATGTTCTACAGACAGCAAGTAAACTTAGTGATATATACAAATATTAATACAAACATGGACCATTTCTCATTGTATAAGAAAGTCATCTCAAAAGGTGGAATCAAGAGTAGAAAAGAATACATTATTATGAAACCTTATTCAAAGGGCAGAATTGGACTTAAGTGATAATCACCGTACTTTGAATTGGAAAACAGGTGCCATACGATTGATTAGATTTCAGAATAGCTATCATTCAATGAGAACTCTGTGCTTCCTGTTCTTCCCACAGTAGGAATATATATGGTGAAAATAATGGGCCTATAAGTCATGTTTTTATTTTATAAGACTTTGGGACAAGAGGAGCCATAACCAAGGGCCTCATCAGTATGTGGACTAAATGCAAATTACACAATCCGTAAGCCATGTATCACAATTGTTGAGCATTTCGTGAGTCTTGGTAGGATTTTAATTCATTTTACATATAGCAGCAAATGTTGTGACCAGAGGACAGACAGTAGTAAAGAAAATATGGCCATATCTTTTGCAGAACTCTACCAAGGGCTAGAGTCTATTTTTCCATTCTTTAGTGGTTGGGACTTATAACTTGCTTTTCCCTAATAGAATGCTTCAGATGTGAATTGTGTAACTTGATTCTAAACCTCAAAAATCATATAAGTTGTACTGTCATTCTCGTTTTTTCATTTCAACTTTTATTTGAGACTCATGGGGTACATGTGTAGGTTTGTTGCATGGATATATTGTGTGATGCTGAGGTTTGGGATGTGAATGATCTCATCACTCATAGTGAGCATAGTAACCAATAGCTTTTAATATTTGCCCTCCCATCTCCCTCCACTTCTAGTAGTCCCCAGTGTCTCTGTTGCCAACTTTATGTCCATGAGTACTCAATGTGTAGCACCCACTTATAAGTGAGAACATGCAGTATTTGGGTTTCTGCTTCCATATTAGTTCACTTAGAATAATGACCTTGACCTGCATACATGCTGCTGCAAAGTACATAGGTGAATTATTTTTATGGCTGCATACTATTCCATGGCATATGTACATTTTATAATAATTATATATATATATATGTATATATACACACATATCACATAGCAACAAATATTGTGACAAGACACACACACACACACACACACACACACACACACACACACACTCTCTCTCTTAAGAAACCATGTGAACATGTTAATAGATGCATAAAAATATTTACAAATTCCACAAACTTTCATACAGAAACTATCAGTGAGAAAAAAATGAAATGGACTTCCTCAACTTGAAAAAAAAAAGTTATCTGTGAAAAACCCTAAAACCAATCAATAACAAAAAAGTTATAAAAATACAAAGAAGATCTTTTGTATTTTTATACATTTGTTTTGTGATTTCTGCTGTGATCTTTTTCATTCATTTGCTTCCAGAGTTTAGTTGGTTCTTATTTTTCTAGTTCTTGGAAATATAGTGCTAGTTTGTTTATTGGAGATTTTTCTACATTTTTGATGTAGACATTTATTGTTCTAAACTTCCCTCTTAGACCTGCTTTTGCTGTTTCCCAAGGTTTTGGTATATAATGTTTCCATTTTTATTTGTCTCTAGGAATGTTTATGTCTTTTTAAATTTTTTTAATTTACCATTTGTTGTTCAGGGCATATTGTATAATTTTCATGTATTTGCACAGTTTTCAATGTTGCTCCTGTTATTTTGATTTCCAGTTTAATCCCATTGTGGTCAGAAAAGATACTTGATATGATTTCAACTTCTTTTGTTCTTTTATGGCCTGATATGCAGGATATTCTGGAGAGTGTTTCATGTCCTCATGAGAAAATTGTGTATTTGGCAGCAGTTGGATGGAATGAAATGATCTGTAAATGTCTGTTGGGACCATCTGGTCTAGAGTACAGTTTAACTCCAAAGTTTATTTGTTGCTTTACTGCCTGGATGATCTGTCCAGTGTTGAAAGTGTGGTGTTGAGGTTTCTACTATATCATATTAAATTTATTCTCTTCCTTTAAGTCTATTAATATTTACTGTATTTATTTAGGTGATCCAGTGTTGGGTGCATACATAATTGTTATACCCTCCTGCTGTGTTGACTACCTTGTCATTATGTAATGACCTTATTTATCCTTTTTTTTCTTTGCTTTACATTAGTGTAAAATATCTTTTTTCATCCTTACTCATTTCAGTCTACTTGTGCCTTTATAACTGAAGTCAGGTTCTTATAGTCAGCCTATGGTTCTTTTTTAAAATTCTTTTAGCCACTCAATATCTTTTAATTGGAGAATTTATTCCATTTACATAAAATGTTATTATTGATAGATAAGGATTTACTACTTGTTTTTGTAGATTCTTTTTTCTCTCCTAATATCTTCCTTTGTGATTGATTTTAATTTACTAACAAAATTTACTAGGTGTTTTGATTTCTTGCCATTTATTTTTAGTGTATCTATTTGCTTTGTGGTTGCCATTAGGTATACACAAATATAATTATAACAAGTTATTTTTAACTGTTAACCATTTACCTCTCTTTGACTGCTAAGAAAAAGAAAGAATAAAAATGAACACTACACTATAACTCCATTTCCTTCTCCCCACATTTTGACTTTTTGATGTCTCATTTTACATTTTAAATTTGCTTAATTTTACATTTCCCTACATTTTAACCAATTATAAATGTTACTACCTTTAATAGACTTGTTTTAAATTCTTAATACTAAAGATGTAAGTGGATGTGAAAAATCGGTGTCCTCCTGCACTGCAGGTAAGGATGTAAAATGGTGCAGCCACTTAGAAAACCAGTATCTCAAGTGTTTAACATAAAGTTACCATGTAAATCAGCAGTTTCATTCCTTGATTTAGTCAAGAGAAATATAAATTTGTCTACACAAAAATTTGTCCATGAATATTCATAGCAGCATTATTCATAAGAGCCTACATATCTATCACCAGATATATGAATAAATGAAGTATTATATAACTTTTTCAATTTAGTATTACTTGTACATAAAAAGAAATATTAAAATATATTAGGACATGATGAACCTTGAACACATGTTACACTAAATGAAAAAGAATCCACATATTGTTTCCCCTTATTTATATGAAATGTACACAGTAGGCAAATCTTTAGAGTGTAAACTACAGTTGCCTGGGGCTGGAAAATGGTGATATGAAAATGTCTAAATATTTTCTTTACCTAAAAACAAGACTCCTAATAAATGTGGAGTCTCATTTTTGAGTGAAGAAAATATTTAAACATTAGATTGTAGTGGCTATACTAAAAGCATTTCATTGTACACTTTAAATGAATGAATTTTATATTATGTAAAATAAAGCTGTTAAATTTGTAAACATAGTTGAAGACAGAATTAGTGGATAGAAATTTTGGTGTTCAAAATCACTTACGTACTTTATAATAAAATAAAAACAAAATTATGACAGAAGTTAATATATAGGAAGCACTGATTTAATAATCAAAATATATTTCTAAACTTGTACAGAGTCGTTGAATAAAGTAAATCAGAGAGAAAAAGGTAAGCAAAATTTTGAGTGGTAAGAGTTTTCTGGAATTAAAGAATAATACAAGATTTTAGTTTGAAACTGAAAATAATCAAATTTACCTTCATATGTATCCTAGTAATATCCAGAGCAAATTGTTAAAAATAACATAGAAAAATGATGGCATCTCACAAAACAATGCCAGTCAAACAGAGCACTTTTCACTTTCCATTACTGCTAAATATGCCAAAAACTGTAGAATAATATCACTTTAGCAACATCAAGAATAATATTAACTCTGAACCCCCTTCCATGTAAGATAACGGTTTGGTATATTTTTATCTCTAATGTCTTTGCTTATCAGCATTTGCAACATTGATGTGGGCTTTTATGTAAAAATAATTATGTGAATTATTTTTTAATTGCTGCTTAACAAATTACCCCACAACTTAGTTCCTTAAAACAATAAACATTCATGATATCACAGTTTCGTGGATCAGAAACTTTGGCAAGGCTTAGCTGAACCCTCTCCTTCAAAATCTCTTCAAGGCTGCTATCGAGTTGTTGGCTGTATATATTTTAATGATCAACTAAGGGAGAATTTGCTTCTGAGACTAATACATGGCTGCTGAAAGGAATCTGTTCTTCACTCCCACTCTATATAGTGTGCCTCTATATATAGTAACCAAATGTAACAGGCAAATTCCTGCAGAACAAGAGAGTAGGAGAGCAAAAAAGAAAGCAAAATCTGCACATGTACCCCAAAACCTAAAATGCAATAAAAATTTAAAAAAAAAAGAAAGCAAAATAGAAGATATAGCTTTTATTATTTAATTTAATAATTATTGTTGTCATCATCTGTTCATTACAAGTGAGTCACTAGATCCAGGCCTCATCCAAGTGTAGATTACCCACGTGAATATCAAGAGGCAGAGATTATTGAGAGCCATTTTAGAGGCTTCCTATTATTTGATAATTCTCTCTCTCTCTCTCTCTCTCTCTCTCTCTCTCTCTCTTTCTCTCTCTTTCTCTCTCTCTCTGTCTCTTAACTTTGAGTCATGCGACGATAAAGAAAAAGGAGCTGATGTAATCTGTTCTTTTATGACCATATAATTTCAAAATATCAAGAATACTAGATGATTGCCTGGAAATCATGAGAGCCCTACCAGGAGCTGTGGCTGGCTATGCTTTTTTGTATATCTGGTATAGTTGCTTCTGGTTAAATAAAATTGGGACTAAGGTCTATTGTGTCTCCTTATTTTTATTGTGATTTGAACTGTAATCACTGCTACAAGTCAAGCAAAGCAGAATTTAGTATCAAGTCAGCTTCCTTTTTATTTTTTCTTTGGCTTTTGAAATTTATTAATTATTTAATTTGTTAACAATATGTAAATATTAGTCTATTAAACATTCAGAAAATGACTTCTTAAATCTTACTGAATACTAATGGAAAGTTTTAAAATTACATTCTTTTTCTTGGCAAATGTTAGTTTTTCATAAAATGAAAGGCAGGGGAATTGTCACTATTTTTGTAAAAAGAATCTCCTTCTGTCCTTGAACATGGCTTTTTGAAAAAAGAAAACAAATTAACAAATCAAAATTAACTCTAATGTTACATATTTACATCTCTATGGTGTGCACACATATAATTTTATGAATTTTCTTAAATTTGCACATTTTCAAATAACAGTGAATAGTTACATGCTTACAAAAAGATCATTATTCACACACATTTACCTCTTCAGTTCTTTTGGTTTTCTTTTGTGACAAATATATATATATGCACATTGTTTCTTAACCACACCAGACTTTCAAGAGGGTTTTTTTTTCCAGATCTTAAACTAAATCTTACCTAACACCACCCCTAGTCAGGACTTTTATTTTGTTTTTTTTACTGCTCTTTCTGTTTTCAATGCCTTTTCTACTCATCTGCTGCTAATCACATATCCACGGAATTTGTGAAACTAAATGCTATTCATCATTCATGTCCTAAATGATAATGACTCATAAAAATACTTCTCCAACATCCTTAGATCACCATAGCTCCTTTAGTAATAAAATCTAATAACAGGCTATATTTTCTTCAGTAGTATATTTTGTAGTATAAGGCATTTAATATTAAATATTATTTTCTAAAATTTTCTGAATTATCTCATCTACTCACTGAGCTGAAAATTTCTTGAGAACAGATAGTGTGCAACTGCTTTCTAAACCACTGCAAATACAGTATTACATTGATTCCTAAAAAGAGTGAGTTCTCATGTGTGTTGTTATGCCAGTACTATGCTGTTTTTCATTACTATAGCTTTGTCATATGCTTTAAAATCTGGTATTGTGATGCCTCCAGCTTTATTCTTTTTGATTAAAATTGCTTTTGCTATTTTGGCTCTTTGTGATTCTAAACAAATTTTAGGACTATTTTTTCTATTTCTCTGCAGAATGACATTGAAATTATGATAGGGATTGCTTGAATCTGTGGATTACTTTGGGTAGTATGACTATTTTTACAATTTCCTTTTAATCTGTGAACATGATCAAATGTCTTTCTATTTACTTGCATCTTCCTCAACTCCTTTCATCAGTGCTTTATAGTGCTTAGTACACAGATCTTTCACCTCTTTTTTAAAGTTTACTCCTTCTAGTTTTATTTTCAATGGTATTGTAAATGTAATTGTTTTCTTAATTTATTTTTCAGATAGTTTGTTGTTGCTGTATAAAAATATTGCTGGTTTTTATAAGATGATTTTGTATTCTGAAACTTTACTTAATATGTTTATTAGTTCTAACCATTTTTTGTGGAATAGTTAGGATTCTATATATATAATATTGTGATCAGTAACAGAAGCAATTTTACTTTTCCTTTCCTATTTTGATGCATTTATTTCTTTTTCTTGTCTAAACACTCTGACTAGAAATTCCAGGCTGATGTTGAGCAGAAGTGATGAGAATGGGCATCCTTGTCGTATTCCTTATCTTAGAGGAAAAGCCTTCAAATTTTCATCATTCAATATAATGTTAGCAGTTGGCTTGCCATATATGGTCTTCTATATCCAACTTGTGTTCAAGAATGCTTCTTCTATACCTAATTTGTTGAGACTTTTTATCATGAATATTGAATTTTGTCAAATACTATTTCTGCATTAACTTCAATGATATATGGGATTTTAAAATTATTTAAATATAGTGAATCACATTTATTGATTTGTGCATATTGAATGATCCTTGCATCCCAGAAATAAATCTCATTTGATCATGGTGACTGCTTCTTTTAATGTACTGTTGAACATAGATTGCTAATATTTTGTGGAGAATTTTTGCATCTGTGTTCATCAGGGACATTGGCCTGTAGTTTTCCTTCCTTGTAGTGTCTTTGTCTGGCTTGGTATTAATAATGGCCTTGTCAAATATGTTTGGAAGTATTCTCTTTATCTGATATTTGTTCAAATTTTCAGAAGGATTGGTATTAATTGTTCTTTAAATGTTTTGTAGGATTCAGCTGTGAAGCCATATAATCTTAGGCATTTTTTTATAGGAAATTTTTGTTTACTAATTAAATCTCCTTTCTCATTATTGTCCTGTGAGGTTTCTGACTTCTTTATAATTTAGTTTTTGTAGGTTACATGTTTCTAGGAATTTATTCATTTCTTATAGATTTTTCAACTTTTCGGTGTATAGTAGTACCAAATCCTTCGTATTTATGTTATCAGTTGTCTATTAGTTCGTTCCCCACCCTGCTAAGAAGAAATACCTGAGACTGGTAATTTATAAAGAAAAGAGGTTAAATTGACTCACAGTTCTGCATAGCTAGGGGGATGCTTCAGGAAACTCACAATCATGGCTGAAGGCACTGCTTCAAAGAGTGGCAGGCAAAAGAATGAATGCCAGTGGGGGACATGCCAGACACCTATAAAACCATGGGATCTCATGAGAACTCACTCATTATCACAAGAATAGCATGAAGGAAACTGTCCCCATGATTTGATTACCTCCCAGTGTAGTTATTCGGTGCTATAAAATGCCTTCTTAGCACTGCTTTCGCTGCATCCTGTAAGTTTTCTAATTCATTTAGCTCTAGATAGTTTAAAAAATTATTGGCTGGGTGCGGTGGCTCACACCCGTAATCCCAGCACTTTGGGAGGCCAAGGCGTGTGGATCACGAGGTCAAGAGATCGAGACCATCCTGGCCAACATGATGAAACCCCATCTCTACTAAAAAATACAAAAATTAGCTGGGCATGGAGGCACCGTGCTTGTAGTCCTAGCTGCTGGGGAGGCTGAGGCAGGAGAATTGCTTGAACCTGGGAGGTGGAGGTTGCAGTGAGCAGAGATCACGCCACTGCACTCCAGCCTGGTACCTGGCAACAGAGCAAGACTGTCTTAACAACAACAACAAACATTCTTATTTTACTGTAAGAGTTTTCAGAATTATATTTAAAATGTTCTAAATTTGTTAATTTTCCATAATTCCTCTTGTTACTCATTTATAGTTTTATACCATTCAGATTGGAAAAGACACTTTCTGTAATTTTGATTTTCTTAAACTTAAGGCTTATTTTGTGGCCTCTCATATAATCTATCCTAGAGAATGTTTCGTGTGCACTTGAAAAAAATGTGCATACTTTTCTTATTTCAAGAAATATTCAGTAGATATCTGTTAGATTCATTTGGTTTAAAGCATAGTTTGAATCCAGTGTTTCTGTCATAGTTATTTGGTGTCAAATTGATGGAATTAAGGAATACCTAGAGAACTGGTAACGATCCGTTTTGGGTATATTTGTGAGGGTATTTTCAGAGGAGATTGGCATGTGAGTTGCTGCTCCAAATGGGGAATATCTGCCCCCAATGTGGCCACCCAGTTGGCTAGGAATCTGGATAAGGAAAAAAGGCAATTTTCACTCCTTTTGTCTGGGTCACCAAGACTCCTGGGTCACCAAGAGAGTCTGGAGTTCTCTTGGCCATGAACATCAGAACTCCAGACTCTCTGTCTGTGGACTCCAGGACTTACATCAGTGGGCCTCCAGATTCCCAGAGCTTTGCCCTCAGCCTGTTAGTTACACCATCGACTTCTTTGGTTCTGAGGCCTTCAGACCTGGACTGAGCCAAGCTGTAGGTGTCTCAAGGTCTCTAACTTACAGAATGTCTGCTACCTCCATACTCCATAATCTACCTCCATAATCATGTAAGCTCAATCTGTTAATAAATTTCTTCTCATATATCCACTCATGTTCTATTGGTTCTCTTGTTCTGGAGAACCCTAATATAGTTTCCATATTGATTTTCTATCTGAATGATCTGTCTTATGTTTTATGCAGCACTATTCACAGTAGCCAAGATATGGAAACAGCCATAGTGCCCATCAGCAGATAAACAATTGGGGTATTTGTATGCAGTGAAGTACTATTCAGCCTTAACAAAGTGAAAATTCTGTCATTTGTGTCAATATGAATAAAACCAGAGGATGTAATGCTAGGTGAGATTAGCTAGACAAAGGAAGATACATATGTTATGAGCTCACTTTCATGTGAAATCTAAATAAGTGGAACTCACAAAAGCAAAGAGTAGAGTGATGCTTACCAGAGGATGAGGGAGAAGGGTAAACAGGGAAAGGGATATGTTGGTTGAAGGGTACAAATTTTCAGTTAGACAAGAATAGGTTTTACTGATTCATTGCACGACATGGGATTATAATTAATAGCAATGTATTGTGTATTTCCAAATAGCTAAAATGGTGAATGTTAAATGTTCTTACCACAAAATGATAAGAATCTGAGGTGATGGATATGTTAATTAGCCTGATTTGATCATTTTACATTGCATACATGTATTGAAAACACATTGTACCCCCAAAATATATACAATTATTATTGTCAGTCAAAAATAAAATGTAAGAAAGAATGGGTTCTCTATAAGATTAGTTGCATAAATAAGTATAATAAACAAATAAGATATAATTGAGATATAGTAATAAAATATATGTATTTGCACCTCTTTTGCTGCAAGTCAGCCTCCCAGGTGAGCCTGAAAATGGCGTGAGAAGGCAGGGAGTGCAGAGTGGATTGTGGTTGCTGGGAGGGGTTGGTTTCCCTTGTGCAGTCTGAGACTTGTTTGCTTTGAAACTTCATTAGAGGCAAATAATCTGTCCCAAATGTAGAGCATTAGAGGAAAAGGGAGAGATGGGGCTTAAAAGCTGTCATTAGTCAAACAAAAAAATTGGGCCTTTTTTTTGTAATGAGGTCCTTATTACCTCATTAGGTATAGAGTAATCATCCTATAGTGTAATAATCCCCACTTCTATGTATTGAGCATTCATTTAAAATTCACTTAATTTCTGGCTCTGCTGTTTACAAATTGTGTAACTGTAGACAAGTCGAACAACCAATCTGAATAATGATTTCTACCTGGTAGATTTTTTTGAGGATTAGGAGAAATAATAAAACACCTGCTGTAAGTGACTCTCAAACCATATGATCAATTTGATGTATTGAGTATGCATTTATGCAGTACATAGAAGTGAGGATTATTACTCTTTAGAGGTAGTAATGACCTCATTACAAAAAAGACCCAATTTTTTGATGTTTGAGTAATGACAGCTTTTAAGCCTCATTTCTCCCTCTTCCTTTACTGCTCTACTAATTTATTAGTCACTATGTTATGTTATTTTATTCCCATCATCCTCATTATAATCTTGAAGTGCCAGTGATATTATTGCACAAAATAGAAAAATTATTTTTGAAGAATTTCATGATTTTAGTAGCAGAACTAGGAATAAAAGTCAGGTGTCTCCGACTCAGAAACCTGTTATCTCAAATATAAGTTGTTCTTTCTTCTCCTGATCTGTATATCTCTCTCCCTTTATTATTTTTTTCTAAGGTATACATAAATAAATATATATGTATTTAAAACGTTTTTCATGGTTATTTTCCCTCTTGCATAAATCACATTGAGACTGAAAAAATAACATAAAGATAATTGTATTTTTAATGTAGCTTCTGAGTAATATTGATAGTTTTCCAATTAAAACAAATAAATACAAGAAAAATGTAGTATACATATGGGCCTATTGCATCCTTTAGGACCATGTGTATACTACATTTGGGATTTAGTATTGTTAATTTTTTGGTCTCTAAAAGTATTTGTCATATCCTAATACTTAAACATGTATCTATTATTGTGTAGCATACAGAAAAAAATTAGTAACAATCTCTACCCCCACTATCCACTATTTTTACTTACCTCACTTAAGCTATAAACTCAGAATTTCACTTAATTCCTGGCTCTGCTGTTTATAAATTATATAACTGTAGACAATTTGAAGAACCAATCTGGATAATGATTTCTACCTGGTAGATTTGTTTTGAGGATCGGGAGAAATTAAATCAAACACCTAGCCTAAGTGACTCCCAAACCATGTAATCAATAATAGTGGCTTTCTTCTTTTTGTTCTCTTTTTCTACACTTCTGTTTCATTATCTCTGTAGAGTTTTAATTTGATTTCATAGTTTGTTTTGATAGAATAAAGATGATATATACAAAATTATTTTGTTAATATACCATTAGTAATATCATATGCAGATATATTTGAATATGTAAAGCATGTTATAAATACCATTACATTAATATTCTGTTAGTAATAATTCAGTTTAGTTCTCTAACAATTTAAAATGTATTGTTATTTTAGGGAAGATAAATTATCTTAACAACATCTTTAATGGCTTATTGTTTAGTTTCTGTTTAAACAACCCTTACAAACTGTACTAACTCCTACTATCATGTATGATATATATTCCCTGCAGCATAAAATGGCTTTTGTCGAATGTTCTCTTATAGACCCTTCACCAATTTTCCATTAAATTATAGGAAAAATGAGGGGAAATCATCAGCTCTGAAATTCACTAATAGTCAACTGTCTACAGTATTTTGGGAGAAATTTTAATTAATGATAAGGAAACTACATAAGACTCAGAAACACAGTGTTGGGTTATGATGAATTTACCTTCTAAGCCAGTCAAATAATGTAGAATTTTTTGCTCTCAAAAACTGTCTATTTTTTGCTGGGAGACGCATAATGCATACTAAAAAGAAAACCAAGGAGCCCCATTTTAACAACACAGGCCTTTTGAACTTGCTTCTTACTGGTTTAATTGACACTAGTCTTCTAATCACATTAATTCTTACATTATCTACAATACAGGTATGTTTACTATCTCAATCATGTCATTAAATTACCACAAGAATTTCTATTTTCTTTAATAAAAACAAAGTATTTTTAATGTTATATTTCTATGAAATGTACATGTATTTGTTAATCATAGTTTATTATATTTACTGTATAAATTTTAAATAAAAGTGATGACTTTATCAAGCTTTTTGTACAAAATAGAAATATTGCTAAACACTTCAGTGCTTTAATTGCATTATCTTATGCTTTTCATAACCCATCAAGTTCCTGCTGTTGTTGTAATTGCCATTTTAAAGATCATAGACTTGATGTTTTGGGAAGTTCAACAAATTGCCCAAGGTCATGCAGCTAGTACATACTAAAACTGTTATTCAGACCCAGACTGACATGGAGATACTATGTAGAGATACAAACTGCTTCCAGAAATAAGCCAAATAGCTATAAAATACTACTCTTATTAAAAAAATGAAGTTGGCTTAGAATTATTAGTAGACAGTGAATAAGACAGATTCAAATGCAAGACTAACTTTTTCGTGGTAGCACTTTGTGCCCTTTGGGTGGAATTAGTATTTTAATATAGATAATAATATCTATAAATGTGAAAGAAGTATAGAATGTTGACAGAAAATTGGCAAGTTAATGCCAATATATTTCATAATGAAAGTGAGTTAATATAATGTATTAATGTCTGTGTTGTATTCAAGGGGAAATGCTTTCGTTTTAATCCATTAACATATTGTTTTAAGTTGAATGATTGCATTTCACAAGGTGATGCCAATTTACCCCTTTCACCTTGAGTAGACATATATAAATGAGGCCTCCACACTTCAATCTTAAATGAGTCTGGGAGAGTAAACTTTGCATCTGAGCATTTCCTCTGATGAAGAAAAGTTGTCTTCTAAAAAAAGAAATGTTAATTATATGATCATACTTTTACTCTTAAATAAAATATTTCAATAATGATATGAATGTAGAAACAGTTTAATTGGACATGTAGTGACTAGAAACAAAACAGTAAATACTTTTCCATTTTTGTTATTAGGTGAAATTGATTTTTTTTTTTAATTGTTACTTTCTTCTAGTTGGATAAAACAATGCCATAAAAAAAATGAAAAAGCCGGAGAGATAAATTTCTTATTACATTTATACAGAAAGTTAATTTTTTTCAATTAAAAAGACATCTAAAATAATATTTGCATTTAAGATTGAGAAAATTCTCCATTAATCCAGAATAATGTGTAAATTAAGAAATATATTCAGAGTTTGCCACATGGCTGGTTCAAACCATTCTGTGTAAATGAAAGAAAATTAAGACTTATTTCAAGTCTGTGTGAAACTAATAAAATATGCTTCAAAATAATTCTAGTAAACCATTCAAAATTCTCTGCAAAAACCTTTTTTTTTAATTATTATACTTTAAATTCTGGGATACTTGTGCAAAACCTGTAGGTTTGTTACATAGGTATACATGTGCCATGGTGGTTTGCTGCGCCCATCAACCTGTCATCTGCATTATGTATTTCTCCTTATGCTATCCTTCCCTTGCCCCCGCATCCCCCGGACAGTCCCTGGTGTGTTATGTTCCCCTCCCTATTCCTATATGTTCTCATTGTTCAACTCCCACTTATGAGTAAGAACATGCAGTATTTGATTTTCTGTTCCTGTATTAGTTTGCTGAGAATGATGGTTTCCAGCTTCATCCATGTTCCTGCAAAGGACATGAAATCATCCTTTTTATGGCTGCATAGTATTCCATGGTGTATATATGCCATATTTATCCATTCTAACAATTGATGGGCATTTGGGTTGGTTCCAAGTCTTTGCTATTCTGGATAGTCCTGCAATAAACATACGTGTGCATGTTTCTTTATAGCAGAATGATTTATAATCCTTTGGTTATATACCCAGTAATGGGATTGCTTGGTCAAATGGTATTTCTAGTTCCAGATCCTTGAGGAATTGCCAGGACATAAGCATTGGCAAAGACTTGATGACTAACACACCAAAAGAATTTGCAACAAAAGCCAAAATTGACAAATGGTATCTATTAAAGAGCTTCTGCACAGCAAAAGAAGCTATCATCAGCATGAATAGGCAATCTACAGAATGGGAGAACGTTTCTGCAAAAAATCTTAATATTACTAACAAAGCGTTCTGTTCTTTACTAACATGGTGTGACATAATGCCTGACATGAAGTACACACTCAATTAGATGCCTGTCGAATATTTATGGACAGGTCTGGAGTCGTCTTTTTAAGTAAACTTTGTTCATACTGTCATGGAGCCCTACTTCCTTATTCAAAGATCCTTAGTTAGTAATTTTAGGCAACAAATGCCCAAAGGTCTTTACAGGTACAGTTTTTGTGGAGGTATAATCCTTCATAAACATACAGCAGTGTGCTAATGATGTCCTGGATGCTTGCCTTGATTTACCTCAAGAATAGGTGCTTCCTTTTGTTAAACTCTAATTTACTTACTACCCTGTTTGGTCTTGCATTCTATAGGCACTATTTTTCTGTGTATCATCCATAAGCCTCTGACATGCACTAAAAATCGTTAAATTGTCATTGGTTTAAAGTTATTTAATGTTTATTGTGACAAAGATCATATTTACAATTTTCAATTGTGATGTTCTTATCTTACCAGAAAATATGTGCTAATATCAGAAGTATCATCATTTACCCACTGCAAACCCACTTCTGTTAAGGCTAAAGTAGAATGTTTTTATTTTAATGTTCATAGAAATTAAGTACCAAAAATTTAAGGTTTTTTTTTTTCAGACTTTTCCTCTTTTTGTAACCACTGAAGGCTCTGCTTTTATATATTATGTACACAATCACAAATATATCTTTTTATATTTACTGCAATACATTAAAATATATGAAGATATTCTGATACCAACAATACAATCCAGTATAATGGAACTCTCTGTAGTCTTCCTCTTTCTGCATTTGTAGTCAGTGTGTACAACAGTGAGAAACTTGCTTTCATTATTTTCAGTGTAAATGGTTATTTCCTTGGTCCTAGAATATACAAAAAAGAAGTTTCTAGGTTAGTAACCCATATCTATGTTTTTTTTTAAAAAAACCCATATTTAATACTTGGAATACATATTTGTGTACAGGATATTTTTGGCTTTCACTTTATGGTATCAAAATATAGTTTCACAAAGTCTGGCTAATAATTTTTCTTTTACGTTCAGGGGTACATGTGCAGTTTTATTGCACAGGTAAACTCTTGTCACAGGGGTGTGTTGTACAGATTATTTCATCACCCAGATACTAAGCCTAGTACCCAATAGTTATTTTTTCTTGTCTTTTCCCTCCTCCCAATCTCTGCCCTCAACTAGATCCTAGTGTTTGTTTTTCCCCTCTTTGCATCCATGTGTTCTTATCATTTACTTCACACTTATCAGTAGGTTGTTTGTTCCTGCATTAGTTTGCTAAGGATTATGGCCTCCGGCTTCATCCATGTTCCTGCAAAGGACTCTATCTTGTTCTTTTTGATGGTTGTATAGTATATTATGGTGTATGCGTACTGCATTTTCTTTATTCAGTCTATCAGTGATGGGCATTTAGGTTGATTCTATGTCTTTGCAATTGTGAATAATACTGCAGTGAACATACACGTGTATGTGTCTTTATGGTGGAACAATTTGTGTTCCTTTGAGTATATACCTGTGATGGGATCGGTGGGTAGGATAGTAATTCTGGTTTTAGCTGTTTGAGGAATTGCCACACTACTTTCTACAATGGTTGAACTAATTTACACTCCCACCAACAATGTATTATTGTTTTCTTTTCTCCACAACCTTTCCAGCATCTGTTTTTTTACTTTTTAATAATCAGACTAGTATTTTTCTTTTCCATTCCTTTGAGGTGATCATATTATCCACCTATTTGTTAGCATTGCATTCCATTTTGGTGTTCCCACATCATGGTTGATAAATATTTATTGATTTTTTTGAATATATAAAATATTAAGATTGTTCCAGAAATCTAAACTATAAAAAAAGGATATAGACAGAGAAGTATCACTCTACTCTTATTTCTTCCATTCCATTCCAATTCTTATATTTTGTCTTTATATGGATTTCGGCACACTCGTGTAGCCTCATTACTTTCTGGTTTCTCCTTGCTGTATACCTGAGTAGATAACATGCTTATTGCTTATTTCCCTTTCTTTGTTACATGAAAGATTGCAAACTGTAGATATTATTGTAATTTTCACTTAATGATAGGTTTTGGAAATTGCTGGATATTAGTTCATAGAGTCCTTCCTGATTCTTTGTTTTACACCTTAATAGTGAAGGGAGGTTGAAGAGTCAAGACATCTAGATGCAATATGTGATACAGGCCCAGGGAAAGGAAAATAGTGGGGCAATTCTTAAAAGTTGAGTATGGTCTCTAGATCGAAGAATAGGATTGTATCAATGTTAATTTCCTGGTTTTGATTAATGGTATTATGGCAATACAAAATGTGAACAGTTTCGAGGCAAGTTGTTAATACTTGTTTCCCTCCTATTCTCCACCTAAGCTTTCTCCCAGGGTAATATCAACCAGTTCACACACACACACACTATATATATATATTTTTTTTTTTGAAAGTTTGTATATTCAGCACTGCCCTCATCCTGCAACATGTGTTTAAATATAAAATAAATAGTTCGACTTGTGTGATAGTCACATGAAAGTACTATACGTCTTTATATCCTATAAGAATTTATCAAAAACTCTTCCTCCCACAGCTGTCTCCTCAATGAATAGTAATACTACATACCCAATAGTTCATACTGTATCAGCTATGCTAGCCCTCCCTCCCAATAGTTCATACTGTATCAGCTATGCTAGCCCTCCCTCCTACTGTTTTCCCACAATGCTACTTTTATGAGCTTTCAACCTTATTTTAGATAAGAACTATTTCTAAAATAAAGATTATAAAATCACAATTTTTATTTCTTTTACAGGCTGTGACCCAATTGGAAATTATCTGTTTTACTTTTTGATCATTTGTTTATTTATTTTCCATCTTCAGTCATTCAATTTAAACTCCATGAAAGCAACATGGTTTACTGTTCCATTAATCATCTTTTCATTAAAACTAATTAATTAAATTCAATTTATTTTTAGAAAAGTACAAAGTTTGATGGGTATATTAACCTATGTCATTCTGAAATGTATTCCATATTTTCCTTTTACTATTTTTATAGATCCATCTGGCGGTTCATTTTAAGTGACAGACACATTGTTACATTTTCTTGTGAAGAATATGAGTGTATTAAGTTGAGAGGAAAGAGAAAAGGGAAATTAGCTTGTTATCTTTTTGACTGATTCCAATTACTTGGCATAAGTCAGAAAACAGCAAGGGGAATACTGCCAAAAAAAGAAAGAAAAGTTGCAGTCTTATCATTTCTTCACAGGTGGTCATCATTCATAGCTCACAGTGGCTTTCTTATGCCTTCAGTGTAAGCAGTTTCAGAGCTGTAGACATTGACACACTGTAGAAAAGTTCATCTTTATCAGTTAAAAAGAAGAAAAGTTTAACATCAATTTTATTTAAGAATTCGTTTGCAATTCAAGTAAGTGTTATCATTTAACCTAAAGATAAAAAAGAAATTTACAAGGATGATCATGGGATGTACACTGTTGTCATATATGTAATGCTGAAATGTCTTCTTTATTTAACATTCTATTTTGGTTCAGTATTTGCCTTAGCATCATAAATAAATGCTTATCTTTCTTTATAAAAACTCAAGCCCAGGTGGGATGCAATGGTTCATAAACCAGTTCTGTCTGTATAGTGGAGACTGTCAATCACAGAAAAGGGTGATTTATTTATCTGTCCAGGAAAAGGAATATATTGTTATTAACATTAGTAAATCATATCATACATACTCTGCAGATATTTAACTTATACCACCCATAAGATGCTGCTCTCCCCTGCTTGAGGTGCACTTTCTTTAGGAATCCAAAGAAATACTGTGTGAAATAGCAGAGACAACAGCCAATATTTCAGCACCTTCTGTCAGGGCAAATGTAGCAACACAAAACTGCTTTTGACCTAGTGTTTAATGAATAGCCTCTCTCTTCAACCCACTATGTTGATTTGTAGCATAGGTTTTATATACAAACATAGCAATGAACACTCCCATAATGTGGTATTCTAGGGACAACATTAGTTATTTAATCTTTCCCCAAAGTAGAGCATCTATTATTGTCTTCCTATTGAAAGTCGTAAAGAGCCGTTTTGAAAGCTGCAGACACATCAGTATGTCATAATGTGCCACAGAGGCAAATTCCTTTTTTGTTATTAGGAATATCTCTTAGCACTTTGTAATAAGTTAGCTTCACTCATTCTTCAAGACAGTCATTGAGTAATTCATCACATATTTATTAATAGACTTATAACTGCTAGGTTCTCCAGAGATAACGGGAATAAAATTGTGAGAAAAAGTATGTTGTCCTCATGGAGCATAGAGCTGGTGTGGAAACAGGCACTGATGAGTTAGTCAACAGAATTCAAGTGCCATAAAATGTTCAAAGCACATAATTGGATATAGCGGAAGACTTCATTAGAAAACTTATGCTGTCAGTTGGTGGACAAGTAGAAAATATCGATGAGGAATGAACTCTATATCTTTTTTTTAAAATGCACAAAACATGTCTCTAATATTTTAACACATATTAGACACATTGACTCTAATATTTTAACTCATAAGGTAGACATTGTGGTAGATAAGAGGTCATAAGAGAATGAATTCCTGGTTCTTCCAATGTCATCAAGGAACATTTGTCTTAATAATGCAAGATCATTACGAAATAAATGTTAAGTAGTTCACTTTGTTTTTCATGTTTATATCTTTGTATTAATATTTAGCATTGTTGATTAATTTTACTGCAAAGCAGGAGTATGCAAAACTGCAAGAAATTCTCAACTTTTAAGATGCCATAAAGAAGTAAAAGTTTATGGCATTTGACTTCAGAGAATATAGGTTACACAAGAGCATATATGCATATCTTCAAGATTGAAATATTCTAATGATACCAGTATTATACTAAGTCTTTTCTAAAGGGTGAAAATAGCAAATATTCATGTATTGATTAAGAGCTGAAACTTATCTGTATAATATTTTTTCATAAATACATTTTCTTATACATAACATGCAGCATAGTACCCCTTATTTGCTCTCCCATGGAGAAGCTTATAAAAATAGATATATGCCTGAATGATGAACTGTAAATAATATTTCTCGGTATCTCAAAACAGTTTTTAATCTTTGGAATTAATAATGTGGATGTTGTTATAGATATTTCCTCTATATTAAGTTTATCTGCAATTTTATTTATATGTGTTGGTAAATAATATTTAGCTACTCTTTACTGAAAAGTCATTTTTCTACATTTTTAGGTTGCTTTTCTTGACTGAGGAGAACTGGGAGGATATAACATACTGAAAGATACTCTATAGGCAGGTAAATTATTTCAATCAATCTGGAAATAAATGGGTAACATGTTATAACCTGACATACTACATTTTTATGCATTCTTACATCCTACATTTAATTATTTACAAGAATTTTCTTTGACCTTTTTTTTTACCTAAAACAATACAATTATCACAATAGATATGCCTGTCCACATTGGATAGATTTTTTTTAAAAGCAAGATTGAAAGTTTAAGTAGTGTACCCAAATTATGGTGCTTGCAAATAGTGCAGGTAATTTTTTAGATAAATATTTCACAAAATGAATTTCTGAGGCTTATGGATGAAGGGCCACTGCAAGGTATGAAATCCAGTGTGATTGCGTCTAACTTAAACTCTTTAAAACTGTGACAATTATAGTAGAGAAGGGAAAAGGTCTTAAGCCAATAAGCCCTTTTGAAATGTACATAATATAAAGTACTTATATTTATTACTTTGGGAGATATGATTATGTCACACAAGACTTTAAAACATAAAGACTTTAAAACGTAAACCCAAGACTTTATGAAAACATAAAGCAAAATGTCTCCTTTGTAATAGTTATGATAAATGTGCATTTAGATGATTTGAGATTTTCCACTTTCCTGTGGAGTTACTTATAAAACATTATGATGCACTATAAAAGATTACTTTTCTATTTCTCTTTGTGATACCTGTGATCATATTGTATTTACCTCTCTGCTGCTATTTTGAAAACTCACGTTTTCTGAGATAGTTAGGAGATCATTTGCTAGATATAAATTATTTCATTAGTACCAACAGATAGATTGGCATATACCTAATATCCTCTCAGCTACACAAAACCTCTCATTTTCTTCAACATGCATTTTACATCAAGGCAGCTCTGGCCATGTCTTCTAGACATTACTATTGAGTAAGCACAGTGGTGGAACTTGCTATAAAAATGACAGCAGTACTGTGACCTATGCTCAAATTGTTCTTAGTCCATGGATTCAGTCAGTGAACTGGAACAGTTTGAGAGTTGAAAGTCTTGTTTCTGTTGACAAGCTTTTCAGCTTGATGTCTCAGATACACAGTATTTACCAGCTTACTGTTTTAGAGATGAATGCCTCAACTAAGCAAAAAATAATGACTCAACTCTTCAGGTAAAAGTTTGAAACCCTCTTAAAATAAAATAAATTATGCATCTCAAGTGATATAAATTGCCTAAAGAAAACTGGAAAATATGCTCCATCATGAGCAACTATTTCGCTTCATAATAGGATTCTTATAGAAATTCTGTGAGCTTGAAACTAGAAGCAATACAGGCAGTGTTAAATGGGGAAAAAAAAAAAACTAAAGGTATTATGCAAGCCCTTAGGGGAGCATTCATCAAGCAAAAGCAATTTTCACATCTGGAAATTCATATTTATTGTTTGTTTTTATTCCTTGATTATTTAAATGCTTTAGCTTTCTCTGTGTGTACAGACTTATAAATCAATATGCATTATTAAATAAGTAGTAGCTAGCTGTCTGTGCCACACAGTTTAAAACTTTATGGAAATCGTAATTATTATTGTTATGGTTTCTTTGCCTTCCCTGTTAAACTGATAAGACAACACATTAGTGATTGGACTTTCTCTTATTTTTTTTGATCCTTAAGAATAAAATGTTACTTTAAATGTTTATGTTTTTACTGACTAAATGAATTCTTTCAAAAATTCAATTTGTTATTAGATTTGGAGAGGAAGGGAGTCTTCTAATTGCCTAGAAGGAAGACTATGTTTTTATAAATATGAAATGGTATACAAACTATTGGTAAAAACTGATACATTCTGTTGAGTTTCATTCAACACGTCAATTAGTAGCAATTTCAGAAGAAAAAATAATTTTCTCTTGGGCTTCTCTAAAATAATATTCGTGCCTATATTCCACATCGTAGCACTTAACAGTGCTTTAAGTTTAAAATAGGCTTCTTTATTATATAAGAAGTCAAAAGCTAGAATAATTACACTATTTACTCAATCTCACAGGTTATTAATAAAAATGGAGTAAACCTGAATATTGACACCTTTTGTATGTATTTTAAGGTATTCCAAACTGTCCCACTTAGGGAATTTCTGAAAATTACATAACATGGGCCTGTTGAGATTTTTTTGTGAATCATGGAGGACTTGAAGTTGTTCTACTCAGCTTGGGTGTAACTGGATCTTTACATGTTTTATGTAGTAATTTAATCCATTCTGTTAATATTTAATGAAGATTAGTGAAAATGGACTTTGGACAGAAAATAAATTTCTTTAAGGAAGGAAAATTTATGAGAAAAACTGTGTGCATTTATTCTGAAAATCTATTGATATGGCTAATATCATAACATGATAGGCCAAAACTTGTACTAGCGTTCCATTCCAAATTTTGACTCCAACAAAAATGTTACCATACCTATCAAATGTTGCCACTTTATTAACTGAAAGATGGTATTACTAGCATTTCTTTCCATACTTCCATTGTATGAGGCACTGTTTCCGCATACCCATGCCACATAGGCTCCCACTTTTTCTTTTTTATTCTTTTTTTTTTGAGACAGAGTCTTGCTCTGCCGCTAGGCACCAGGCTGGACTGCAGTGGCTTGACCTTGGCTCACTGCAACCTCCACCTCCCAGGTTCAAGCAATTCTCCTGCCTCAGCCTCCCGGGTAGTTGGGACTACAGTTGCACACCACCATGCCCAGTTAATTTTTATATTTTAGTAGAGACAGGGTTTCATTATGT
Source organism: Saguinus oedipus (assembly GCA_031835075.1). Lineage (NCBI taxonomy): Eukaryota > Metazoa > Chordata > Mammalia > Primates > Cebidae > Saguinus > Saguinus oedipus. The sequence goes on from CM063190.1 coordinate 20,797,425, forward strand.
TGGCCAGGATGGTCTTGATCTCTTGACCTCATGATCCACCTGCCTTGGCCTCCCAAAGTGCTGGAATTACAGGCATGAGCCACCGTGCCGGGCCTGACTCCCACTTTTTCTTAACCCATCAAACATATGGTTTAAAATTGTTTCCATCAAATAAACAAAAATGAAACAATCTAAAATAAAAATATCTTTAAAACGTTCTCTTTTCAGATGTGGGTCTACTTTTCATTGTTGTAAGGTGTTATTGTTAATTTTAAATGTTAACTTGACTACATTAAAGAATACACAGAAAAATGGTAAAACATCACTTCTGGGTGTTTCCAGAAGAAATTGGTGTGTGAGTCATGGGACTGGCTGCAGAAGACCTCGGAATTGTTAGGCACCATCCAGTTGGCTGGGGGCTGGACACAACACAAAAGGCAGACAGAATTGATTTTCTTTCCTTGTCTTGGAGCTTGAATTCTCTTCTTTCTTCTTGTCTTTGGACACCAAACTCTAGGCTTTCTGGCCTGTGGACTTTGGGACTTTTTCTAGAAACTCCCAAAGTTCTCAAACCTCTGGCCTCAAACTGAATATTAACCATTGTCTTCCCTGGTTCTGAGGCTTTCAGATTGAGGCTGAGCCTCCATAATCTCATAAGCCAATTATCCTATAAATCCTCTCTTTCTCTCTCTCTCTCTCTCTCTCTCTCTCTCTCTCTCTCTCTCTCTCTCTCTCTCTCTCTCTCTCTCTCCTCTCCTCTCCTCTCCTCTGCTATTGGTTTTATCTCTCTAGAGAATTCTAATACATAAGAAAATAGAAAATAGTAAAATCGACCTTTCAAAATTGTTGTAAGAATGGCTTCTAGTGGACACTCAGTCATCTTATGGTCTCTCTGTTTCACACCTGACATTATGCATGTGAAATCAGAAAGCAAACTCTGTTATTTTCCTTAATTTTAGACTGGATGCGACACCAACCTGTGTTGTTACATGTCCTTACCACCTGCTCTGTCTGTACTGCCTTGCCATTCCCCACCAAACCATCCAGCTACTTGATCATTAACTTCAAGCCATCCCACTATGCCCTTTAAATAGTTTCCCTCATGACAAAATTTTTACTGAGACTAAAACATCCTAGATTATCACTTTAGAATAACTTGAGTCCAATGCACTATAAACTTGTGAGAACTTTTTATTATTTCACATTTTCTTTAATCCCTTGTATGTTAGGGGCATCACTACTCAACCCCCATGTACAAAAGAATTCTCAATTGCATATGGCAACCAAATCATTCTGTTTATCATCCGGGTTACTGCCATCTGCATTTCTTTAATTTCTCATTAATTTCATAATCCACTGATGTTGAGTCATCACCTCTCATTTCTGAACTATTTTAGGTCATGGTTTATTTTTACTCTCTCTCATTCTAGTCTGTCTTAGATTTTGATAATTTTAATGTAAATATATAGAATCCCCTCAACAGTATGTCCTCTCCTTCCTAAATCTTGCTCAACAGTAATTAACACCTCAATTTTCCTATTAGCATCTGTCCACTTGTCATTTCTCACCTTTAGTATACACATTCTTTCCATGGTCCTCACATAAAGCTTCTTTTCTTTCATCCACTAATTCTCACTTAATGCTGCCTAGGAAAAGGCAAAGCCTGTGCAGTTTTCTCTTCATGGCGCCACTTTTTCTACTCTGTGATGGTCATTTTCATCGGTGTAGATGCATGCTGTCATTTTTCTTACCTAAAAACAGACAACAAAGAAACAACCAGCCAATGCCTCACTTTGAGATTCTCCATTCCTAAATAAACAAATAACAAACTCCGTTTCCAATCTTTTTTTTTTTTCCTCTGTGGTTCACTTGCTGATCCAGATTTCATACATTCCGACACATAATATAATTATTCCTAAAAGGACAACATTTAATTTCACTTTGCTAATTCCAGTGATCAGTTATCAATCTTTATTGTTGTTAGTCTATATTCCCTTCTCCTTGATACTTTTTATACCACTTGGTTTCCAAGGTATTATACTATTTGATACATCTTTCTTCTATAACTGTGAACTTTTCCTCTCACCTCTGGACAGTTAGATAATCCCAGGTCTCAGTTTTGGGATCCTTTTTCTTTTCTATCTATACTCTTGCCTTTGGTAATTACATCTAATCTGTTACATTAAGCATCATTTTACTTAATGTAAAATTCTGCTTAAATTTTACCAGCAATTTACCTTCCTCTTCTCACTTCCTGTTTCCCTCTCCACTTTTTTACACCTCACTCTCTATCTTGCAGGCCTGACCTTTAACAATTATTTCAAAGAAGGCCCTTTGTGTAATTCAATTGTTATTGTTGGTTTGTTTTAATGCTGTTTTGACTGAGGTTTGAGGTTGGCTACTGACCAACAAGTTCCTCTTAAGCAGCTGATTAAGTCCATACTCTAGCTACCTTTCTAATCATGCTCTCACTCTCTGGGCCGCGATGCACCTGCTCTACTTGCCCTGGGCCTAGATACGAGATAACCAGGGCTTTCGCCCAAGTGCCTGTGGTGAAATATTCCAATCAGTTAATCTATAGACAACCTGTGAAATCTAGCTTATCATACCCTGCTTGCCAGACCTAAGTTTCCCCCATAAATCTATCTTTTATGTTGTCCCCAAGAAGATCCCATGTATCTCTTCCTGGTAATCTTTTTCTAAAAATTTCAAAGCTGCAAGTAACCAAGTGTTCCACCTTCCACTTGAGTTTCAAAGTTTTTATCCTGCCATCAAAACCATCTTTATATCTTTTTTTTAATCTTTTATTCACATACAAACATTGCTTGTTAAAAATGCCTTCACTCCCAGATATTCTGATTCAGTGACTCTAGGGTGGCTCCTCAATAATCTGTAGTTATAGGTGGAGCCTCAAGAAATTCTGATATAGATTGGGCGGTGACCATACATTGGGAGACATTATTTCCAGCAAAAATTTATCTTTCAAAAAGAGGCCAGGTGTGGTGGCTGATGCCTGTAATCCCAGCACTTTGAGAGGCCGATGTGGGTGGATCACGAGGTCAAGAGATTGAGATTGTCCTGGCCAACATGGCGAAACCCCATCTCCACCAAAACTACAAAAATTAGCTGCACATGGTGCATGCCTGTAATCCCAGCTACTCGGGAGGCTGAGGCAGAAGAATGGCCTGAACCCGAGAGGCAGAGGCTGCAGTGAGCCGAGACCGCGCCACTGCACTCCAGCCTGGCAACAGAGCCAGACTCCATCTCAAAAAAAAAAAAAAAGAAAAAAAGAAAAAAAGAAAAAGAAAATGAAATTAATTCTTTTTTCCTTTTTAATTTTATTTTTATTTTTTTCCCCTTAATTCTTTCTGCCTCCAGGTGTACCTTCTTACTTGTCTATCTCTACTTCTAAAGTAGGAAGGGAAGAGGGTTTTGAATAGAGGAATGTAAACTTATGGGACAAATTAAAAATATAAAATACTTTAAAACATTTAGTAATAGATTAGTTGAGTTTTGGATTACTTAACTCCTAGAACTTCCTTTAGATCTAGGACTTCTGTTACATGTTCATAGATGTGTAACCGACATATAAAGAAACTTGAACCCACCTATAAAGAAACTTGAAACCATATAGAAAATTTGAGAGATGAAGCAACAAATTTTTTTTTTAATTTGAGACAGGGTCTCACCTTGTCACCCAGGCTGGAGTGCAGTGGCACGATCCCAGCTCACCGCAACTTCCGCCTCCTAGGCCCAAGTGATTCTGCTGCCTCAGTCTCCTGGGTAGCTGGGATTACGGATGTGTGCTACCACGCCTGGCTAATTTTTTAATATTTTTAGGAGAGGTGGGGCTTTACCACGTTGGCCAGGCTGGTCTTGAATTCCTGACCTCAAGTGATCTGCCTGCCTTAGCCTCCCAAAATGCCGGACTACAGGCATGAACCAATGTACCCGGCCAACAATGGGACAAATTTGATGCCAAATATTGCTGCCAAGAGATGTTTGATAGTAGAGAATCTTTATATCTTATGAAGACACTTTGACCTCTGACTTCTCTTTGCTTTCTTGAGAATAGTGGAACTGGCAGAAGAACAGAGGGAACATTGGTTGAAGTAGTCATTTCCCAGCTCCCTTCTTGAGGGATTAGGTTTGAAAGTGACTGTTTCTCAACCCAAGGGCAGGCTCTTGTAAGACAGCCTTGTTCTCTGGCTAGAAATCTCACTGGGTTTTGTTCATCATTCATTTCCCTTGACTTTTATGTACAGGGTAGGTGTTTTCTTCCTGGTTCATCATGGCTTCTTGGTTTCTTTTAACCCAGAAAGCAGTTTTGTAGAAGTTTCTTTTATTATATTATACCTAATCATTTAATCATGACATTGAGAGTGTTATTTGTTTGCTATGTGTATGCTGCCAGACAGATTTGAATCATTATCATATTTGCTTGGATTATAATCTCCCAACAGGTCTTTCTCCTTCTCCAATTACCCCTTACAAGTGCTGTTCAGTAGAGCAGATATACTGATCTTCTTAAAAGCACGCCCTCTAATAAATTACTGATCTGCTGCCCAAAGCCTTCCAGTTACTTTCAGTCTTGCTTAAAGTAATAGATCCGTTTTTTAAAATCCTCACATGAAATAGCCTCTGTTACCCTTCTAGTATCAGCTCCTAATGCTCTTGCTCCATTACTTCTCCTACTGCAAACACACTGGGTTTCTTGCCTGAAGTCTCACACAGTAGGGATCCCAGAAAATAATCCCAGATTGATTACTGATTGTATAAGTATCTTTAACTCTAGCAAGTTTAGAGTTAAGTATACAAATATGTAAGAAATAAAATCTATCAAATTTTTAAAGAATCACTGACTATATAGACTTTCAATTATTTTTCATGTTTGCTACGTTTAAGAAAATATAAACTATTGGAATCACAGTTTAAGCTTAGAATTCTTTTTACAATATGTAATTCTGTGACTGTATTGTATTGTCCATTTTAAGTCAAATTTTATTTTTTTATTTTATATAATATACATACATATATAAGTTAAGAAGCACCGTATTAAAAAGTTTAATTTATATAATTTATAAAAATATTGACATATTTAAAGATCTTTATATCTAAACCATTAAACAAGAAACATATTTGATAAGAAAACTATGTTTAATTTAAATGTGGTCAAAAATTATTTAAGGTATAAACGAATTCCATAAACAGACCAAATACTAATACAAGAACTCTTAAAAGTGGTAGTTAATATTTACCAGACTTATAAATAGAAAAATATGGTTTGGAAGTTGAAATTTAGTCTTTGCAAGAACAACATTTTGGATATACACCAAGAGTAAACTAATAATACAAATTTCAAAACTAAGTAACCTCTTGAAAAATTTTTATTTGTACATATTTTAGCTTTTTCTTGAGCTGTACAAAGTTGAAAGGAACATTGCCTAACTTTAAACAGATTAGCTAATCTAAAAGAGTCAGCAGCTTCCCTGATCTCATCAAAGAGCTGAGGTGTTAGGTTAGCTAAATAACCCAAAATGTATGTAAAGACAGACACTTGCTTGGGATAGGCACCAGATGGTAAGAACTGTGCTAACATTTTGAACAATTGCTAGAGATGAATTGTGAGCTAATATGAGAAAATAGAACCCATGGGGACTGTAGACACGAGGGAAATTTACACCACTCACAAGTTCTTCTCTAGGAAATATACTAGGCATGCAGCTAAAAGATTGAGGGAAGAGTAAGACAGGATAAAGCTTCCACACTGGTGCAGGCATGAGAGCAGTAGAGTATACCGCAGGACAGGCACAGAAACACACCAAATCATTCTCCTCATTTCCCTTATTGAATAAAAGCCTTCAGCCATTGGATAAAAGGCAGCAAACACTGTTACTCTGTGGGCATAGGTGAAGAATCATTATATCATAAGGAAGGCATTACAAACACAAACAAGCAAACAAATAAAATAATAATTAAATTGTGATACTATCGTTTTTTTCAGGTCATATGCTTAAAAAATTGTTCGTCATGTTACTGTTCTGATATTGTCTACTACTGTTCTGTAACTGAATATGCCTTTAAAAAGTCCTTCTTGCTAGAAGGGTAGCAGAATGGCTGAGGTAATCCCACCCCTGAGACCTAGTGACATAATGTCTCCTAAAACTAAGGCTGAATCATAACAATAGAACACATCCCCAGCCCTCCATTATCAGCCTAGCAACATCTGAGAGCAAGTAACAATAGTATTTTCCTGGAAAGACTAAGAAACATGGAAAGAGACCCTTTCTGGGGCACAGGTGAAAAGGTAATACTGAGAGGTTGTGTTGGAGCAAATGTTGAGACAAACTCTTTGGTGAACCAGCTCTTACTCTTCGTGTAAGACATGTTTGGTGCAATTTAAACCCTGAGATTCACAGCGGGTAACTATAATGACAACAAAAACAAACCACTGTGCAATTCTTAGTAAATCCATCACACACATAAACATGACAGAAGAGATGTGATATTTGCAGACATTAATTCTATGTACCTCAGTCTCTAATTGCCAAGAAAATATGTCCAGCTTTCCACCAAGAAGCTGGACATATTGTGGACACATGATACACAGTAAAAGACAAAAAAGCAACACATTTTATGGAGATAAAGCAATTAAGAGATCCAGGCTGTGATATGGCATGAAACAGATAAATAAGTCTAAGAAATATAATAAAATTTCTAGGAAAAAATATGTGGAAAACATGAGTGACCTGATAGAGAATTTCAGCAGAGAGATGGAGATTCTGAAAAAGTTAAATGATACTGCTTTGAAAAGAAAGTGTTTAATAACAGAGAATTAGATGTGCACATCAAATGTCTTATCTAAACCATTTGAGGTAACTAAATCTACAAGGAGCTCAGAATCTACAGTAAACTCAAATCAGCAAGAAAAAAAGACAATTCCATCAAAAAGTAGGCAAAGGACATGAATAGACAATTCTTGGGGTCTATTGGGGGGAATGGGGGAGGGACGGCGGGGGGGGGCTGGGGAGGGATAGCCTGGGGATGAATGCCAAGTGTGGGTGAAGGGGAGGAAGGCAGCAAAACACACTGCCAAGTGTGTACCTATGCAACTATCTTGCACGTTCTGCACATGTAACCCAAAACCTATAATGCAATAAAAATTTAAAAAAAAAAGAAGATATACAAACAGCCAACAAATATATGAAAAAATGCTCAACATCTTTAATTATCAGGGAAATGCAAATTAAAACCACAATGAGATACTACCTTTACCCTGAAAGAATAGCCATAATTAAAAACTCAAAAAATAATAGATGTTGGTGTGGATGTGGTGAAAAGGCAATACTTTTACACTCGGTGGGAAGATAAACTAGTACAACCACTATGGAAAATAATATGGAGAGTTCTTAAGGAGCTAAAAATAGAACTACCATTTGATCTAGCCATCCCACTAGTGGGTACCTGCCCAGAGGAAAAGAAGTTATATGAAAAAGACACATGAACATGCAGGTTTATAGCAGCATAATTTGGAATTGCAAACATATGAAAGCAGCCTAAATGCCCATCAACCACCAAGTGGATAAAGAAACTTACATATATATATATTCTGAGTATGTATATATATATATATATACACACATACATGTATATATATATGTATATACATATATATACTCAGAATATATATATGTGTGTGTGTATATATATATTCTGAATATATATGTGTGTGCTTGTGTGTGTGTGTGTGTGTGTGTGTGTGTGTATATATATATATATATATATTCTAAGTAAAGTAACTCAGGAATGGAAAACCAAATGTCATACTTTCTCAATCATAAGTAGGAGCTAAGCTATGTGTATGCAAAGGCATAAGAACAATGTAATGAACTTTGAGGACTTGGGGGGAAGGGGACAAGGGATAAGAGACTATACATTGGGTACAGTGCACACTGCTCAGGTGATGGGTATACCAAAATCTGAGAAATTACCAGTAAAGAACTTATCCATGTAATCAAAAGTCACCTGTTCCCCAAAAACTATTGAAATGAAAAAAAATCACAAACAAAAACCTCACTGAACTGAAAAGAATAAAATACAAATCAACAGCTACAGTTGTAAAATTCCATATGCTTCCTTAGTAATAAATACAATAAAAAGACAAAGAAGTAACGTGCCTAAATATCACAAGTGACCAAGTTAACCAACATGACATTTATAGAACACTCCATCCAACTACAGTAGACTATAATTTTTTTTCAAATAACCATAGAAAAGTCACCAAATTGACATATTCTGGATACTAAAGCCAACAAATTATACTCACTTTATTGACCATAACTGAATTAAAGTAGAAATTAATAACAAAAAGATATCTGAAATATTCCTAAATATTTGAAAATTACCACCTGATTTATCAACACATCAGGTCTCTTTAAAATCTTTTCCTTCATCATCCTTCTGTTTTCCTTGCAAAATATAAACATTCACAAATGTTCTTTCTAAAGGGCAATTAAAACCTACACACACATACACATACACACACACACATACAAATCTATATACTTAATAGATTATACTTAATGTTTATGCTTAAATAAAACAAAAAATAGATAACTCCTCTTTTCTATGTCACCTCTCTATCTTCTTCTCTCTGTCCACTCTTCAATTCAATGCAATCTGATATTGCTGTCTTACCACTCCACAGGTAATGGCAAGTCTTAAACGTAGAAGCATCCTCTGAGTAGTCAAAGTCAATGGACAGAATTTCAGTTCTCACCTTTTACTCCTTGCCTTTTGTGTGACATTTTGCTTTATTGGGAATCTTTTGACAACTTTATTTAATTTTGTTTTTAATTGTACTTTAGGTTCTGGGGTACATGTGCAGATCATGCAGGATTGTTGCATAGGTATATACATGGCAAGGCGGTTTGCTGCCCTCATCCCCTCTCACCTGTACCTGGCATTTCTCCCCGTGTTATCCCTCCCCAACATCCCCACCCCCTGCTGTTCCTCCCCTAGCCCCCCGCAACAGACCCATGGGTGTGATGCTCCCCTCCCAGTGTCCATGTGTTCTCATTGTTCAATACCTGCCTATGAGTGAGAACATGTGGTGTTTGATTTTCTGTTCTTGTGTTAGTTTGCCGAGAATGATGTTTTCCAGATTCATCCATGTCCCTACAAAGAACATAAACTCATCATTTTTTATGGATGCATAGTATTCCATGGTATATGTGTGCCACATTTTCCTTGTCCAGTCTATCATTGATAGATATTTGGGTTGGTTCCAGGTCTTTGCTATTGTAAACAGTCCTGCTATGAACATACATGTGCATGTGTCTTTATAATAGAATGATTTATAATCCTTAGGATATATACCCAGTAATGGCATTGCTGGGTTAAATGGAATTTCTATTTCTAGGTCCTTGAGGAATTGCCACACTGTCTTCCACAATGGTTGAGCTAATTTACATTCCCACCAACAGTGTAAAAGTGTTCCTATTTCTCCACATCCTGTCCAGCATCTGTTGTCTCCAGATTTTTTAATGATCACCATTCTTTTTTTTTTTTTGAGACGGAGTTTCGCTTTTGTTACCCAGGCTGGAGTGCAATGATGGGATCTCGGCTCACCGCAACCTCCACCTCCTGGGTTCAGGCAATTCTCCTGCCTCAGCCTCCTGAGTAGCTGGGATTACAGGCATGCGCCACTATGCCCAGGTAATTTTTTTTTGTATCTTTAGTAGAGACGGGGTTTCACCATTTTGACCAAGATGGTCTCTAATCTCTTGACCTCGTGATCCACCCGCCTCGGCCTCCCAAAGTGCTCAGATTACAGGCTTGAGCCACTGCGCCCAGCCTAATGATCACCATTCTAACTGGCATGAGATGGTATCTCAATGTGGCTTTGATTTGCATTTCTCTAATGACTGGTGATGATGAACATTTATTCATATGTTTGTTGTCCTCATATATGTCTTCTTTTGAAAAATGTCTATTCATATCCTTTGCCCACTTTAGAATGGGATTTTTTTTTTCTTGTAAGTCTGAGTTCTTTTTAGAATCTGAGTATTAGTCCTTTGTCAGATGGGTAGATTGCAAATTTTTTTCCTATTTTGTCAGTTGCCAGTTCACTCTAATGATCATCTCTTTTGCTGTACAGAAGCTCCAGAGTTTAATTACATCCCTTTTGTCTATTTTGGCTTTTGTTGCTAATGCTTTTGGTGTTTTAGTCATGAAGTCCTTGCCTATACTTATGTCCTGAATGGTTTTTCCTAGGTTTTCTTTTAGAGTTTTTAATGGTGTTAGGTGTTATGTTTAAGTCTTTAATTCATCTGGAGTTAATTTTTGTATAAGGTGTAAGGAAGGGGCTCAGTTTCAGCTTTCTGTACATAGCTAGCCAGTTTTCCCATTACCATTTATTAAGCAGGTAATCTTTTCTCCATTGCTTGTTTTCATCAAGGTTGTCAAGATCAGATGGTTGTAGATGTGTGGCATTGCCTCTGAGGCCTCTGTTCTGTTTCATTGGTCTAAATCTCTATTTTGGTATTGGTACCATGCTGTTTTGATTACTGTAGCCTTGTAGTCTAGTTTAAAGTCAGGTGACATGATGCCTCCAGCTTTGTTCTTTTTTCTTAGGATTGTCTTGGCTATGCAGGCTCTATTTTGGTTCCATATGAAGTTTAAAGTGTTTTTTTCCAGTTCTGTGAAGAGAGTCATTGGTAGCTTGATGGAGATAGTGCTCAATCTATAAATTACTTCTGGCAGTATGGCCATTTTTAAGATATTGATTCTTCCTAACCATGAGCATGGAATGTTTCTCCATCTGTTTCTGTTCTCTCTTATTTCCTTGAGCAGTGGTTTGTAGTTCTCCTTGAAGAGTTCCTTTACCTTCTTTGTTAGTTGTATTCCTAGGTATTTTATTCTCTTTGTAGCAGTTGTGAATGGGAGTTTGCTCTTGATTTGGCTCTCTGCTTGTGTGTTATTGGTGTATAGGAATGCTTGTGATTTCAGCACATTGATTTTGTATTGAGACTTTGCTTAATTACACTTTTTCTTGATTTTCTACCTATCTTTTTAGCTCTTCAGTTTTATTTATTTGCATAGGATTTTATTCCCTTGGCAGCCTCTTATTATCTTCCTGCAAGTTAAAATCTTAACTCTCCGTTTTACTCAGATCACCTTTTTGATTTTCTCTTGCATTCATAGATCTTCGGTTGTCACAGTGTGCAAATTAATCCAAAACCCATTTCTTGTGCATTCTTGATCTGTGTATTACCTTTATCATCACATATTAAATGCCTCTTGTATGTGAAGATTTGTGCTAGGCAGAGGGAATAGAAAGTTTAATTAAGATGTAATTCTTTCTCTCTGCAAGCTATGGTTTACAAAGACAAGTTATTTTTAATTCAACAAAATAACATAGTCATATGCGTATATTTACATTATGCATAAAAGAGGGATGAGATAGATTTGATTAATTATTTTAAGAAGAAAAACAGTCAAGAAGGATTTAAAACAGTTGGTGATGATGGACTTGAGTTTTAAATGATGAATATCTTTGTTTCCTCATGGTCTAATTGGGTTAAAACACTCTCTAACATGTATACTCGCATTCATTCTTACTCCTCAGATTATTACTCACAAGCAAGTAGACTGCTCTTCAAAATGAAATTCTGATTATGTCACTCCATTTACAATTATTCAATAATGTCTATTGCTTTATAAAAACATAACAAGAAGTAAAATGACCACATGGTTTACACTAGAATTTTTCTTTTATGTTACATTATTCCTCTCCAACCTTCCTCATTTCAAAACTACTTTATCTGCAATATGACAGATTCCTCCTTATTATGATTAAAACTCCCTCCTCTGACCTCTTCACCTAACTCAACATTTCCTTCAAGCCACAGTTTTAACGGTGGTTCTCCAGGAACCCTTCTGTGATTCTCTAGGTAACAGTACCATTATTTATGCCCTCCCTAGCTTACTACGTTTTCTCAAGAGAAGTAATTTTTACTGTAATTCAGCACTTTGAGTTATGGTTTACTTTAGATTTACCTTTTCTTCCCCATTCTAATTTTCACAAAGACACAGTGATATGATATGAATGTTGTATATGGGTGATGTGGGTGTTGTCAACATAAGTCACTTCATAAATGTTAAATAAATCCAGAAAATACAAACTATTGGCACTTTAAATTCACCCTTCCATGAGCCCTTTGTATACATTTTAGGTTAAATATTAACAAATCCAGAAATTTTAAATAATAGTCTTCAAAATAAAATAATCTAATAATTATATGTAACATTAACATATGAGCATATACACAGATGTATTCAGCAGTATTCTGTTCAATGACGTAAAATAGAGGAGAAGCTTTCAAACTTGAGACGTTTATTATGTTTAATTGAATCTTGTATCCATTTTGTTAAAGAGAAAACATCTCAAGGGCAATCTAAGAAAACAGAGAATATATCAATTGTTTTGGAATTGATGTAAGAATCAGAAAAGTTAATTTGCTTTTATCATGCTAGAATGCATAAAGATATAAGTTGTAGATGTTTTAATTGATAGGAAAAAACATTTCAAGAACCATGACTTTTACATTAATTAGATATGTATAGTTTACCAATATATCATTAAAAAATCAGAGAATGAGAAAAGAAGGTATCTTTATGCAATAAAAATCAATGCATGTTAATTAACAATGGCTTTGCTGATCATAAAAAATATAAAAAGGTGGAACTATAAATGTGAATTCACTTATAACTGTGTTTTAATTTGCAGGAGTAATAATGGTCCTGTGTCAAATATATGTGCACAGAAGACAATGGAGCATACAGTGGAGGCATAATAATCTTACAATAGGTTCAGGGTTTGGAATCATATTGCATAAACCACTAGCATCATCACTTAATAGCTGTGTGACCTCGGTTAAATTACTGAAACCTCTCCTATTCAAGGTTCCTCATCTATAAAATGGAGATAATAAAAGAACCTATTTTAGACGGTTCATTAGCTCACCAAATGAGCTAACCAATGAGAAGAACTTAACAAAACTCCTAACACGTGGTAGTACCTAAATGTTAGCTCTTATTATCATCACCTGTCTGTCTAGTACTGTCTGCAGTAAGATGCATAAGCTCCTCAAGTAACCCAATTTTATGTAATACAGTTGTCTTGATTTTTCACTCTACTTTTTGAACAGGCAATAAATGATTATTTTAATTATTTATTTATTAATATGCCTGTACTAAATTTGAATCACAGAATGAAAATGTTTTCTAACCTATATTGTCAATTAAATTATGAAATTAAAATCTTTGTTTAACAAAGATATTCAACTACAAACTCACAGTCATTAAAATAATAAAATAGGTTGCTGAACTATCTTTTCCTGGCCTTTGTGCCTAAGTTCTAGAAACATAGAAAATCTTCTAATTAGAGCTTTACTAGTTTGAAAAAATTTGTTTCATGCCAAAAGAATAGAATATTTTCAAAGTAAGATATTAAATATCTCATGATTATTTTATCGAGACCCTATGAGGGAAACAGTTGAGATAACAATAACAAGCAAACCAATGAAATAACAACAAAAATAAAATGAACTTTAGAATTAAAGAGAAAACAAAAAAGCATGGGAGAAGGTTATACCAGCTATTAACTAAAATAGAAAACCACAGAAAAGTCTTTTATTAATTGGGCCATTACATTTATTTCAATTTCTTCATTAAATAACCAGTTAGTTCCATTAATGAATCTAGATTTGGTTCAATTTGTGATAAGTGAATCATAATAACCAGATTCTCAAGACAGGGATGCATAGCAGAAAATCAGTTTATTATTTTGTCATCAATTTTCTGGGAAAGGTAATGGGTACATTACAATGAAATAATAAGGTACATAATATTAAAGCAAGAATAGAATGCTAGTAAGATAAATGGATGATATCCTCAAGCTCTGGGGATGTACTGAGCAGCTAGACTGTAGGAATTATAGAGGATTGTGTCCAAAGAATGATCTTTCCTGATAGAAATTCACCAAATATATCTTAAAACTTTTGTGTCTGTTACAATCCCCACAAAAATAACCAGTTTTCTTTGAAATAGCTTGAAAAAGTATAACAGATTTAATTTAAACTAGAATTAACTGTAACATAGGTTGTGGTAATCAAAATGAATGCCTACCTGCCTTACTTCCAAATATTTCCCCATCCTGAAACCTATAAATATTCTATGTTACATGGCAAGGGGGAATCATCGTTGAAGATAGAATTAAGGTTGATAATCATTTGACCTTAAAATTGAGAGATTTTTCAGAATTATCCAGGTGAACTCAACATAATCCCAAGTTACTTAAAGTTTAAGTAGTAGACAGAAGTGGAGTAAGTACCAGAATAATGCAAGGCCAGCCACTGAGGGATTTCGGGGTGGGCAGAAATAGCTAAAAAAAACATGGACGTGGGTTTTGATCCAGAACCTCCAGGAATAAACTCAGCCTTGCCGAAACTTTGCTTTAGCCCAATGACAAGAGCTTCAGATGTCTAACCTACAGAACTTTAAGAGAATTAATTTATACATGCCATTGCAAGCCATTACATTTGTGGTAATTTGTTACAGGAGAGGAAATTTACCCGCAGGTTTTATTTCAAAGTCTCCCTCAGGTACATATTGCATAGAGTGAGCTATTTCTCATAACAGTAATAATGCAACATAATTATTGAGCAACTATACATTATGCACTGTTTTGTGTAATTTGGTTTTTATCCTCATAAAAGTTCTATAAATTAAATGTTTTTAATCTCCATTTTGCTGTTGATGAAACTCTCCTTTAGAGAGGTTAAATACATTTCCCTGGAATGTAGCAACAATTGACAGAGGGAAGATTTGAAATCAAGCATTTGACTACAGATCTGATAAACACGTCTTTATTGGCAGTTTCTTACTATTAGTTTAAAAAAACAACAAAAATCCCCCCAAGTACCCCTCATGTACCCTATTAGAACCAACTTCTACTTATTACTTAGAGAAACAAAATGTCTAAGGGTTAGAGCAGATATAAATTGTACAAACTTTGTTTACATTCTAAAAAAATGATGCCAAGAGACTCCTCAAAAGTCTAATTACTTTTTAATGTTACTGGAAATGTCTTTAAAAGGTAGAAAATCATATTTATATAAATTAATAATATCACATTAATGATATCATTTCATTCTTAAACCATGATACTCATTTATTCATTCTAGTTCTTTTTTTATCGCCTCACCAATTTATTATTTTCTTATAGTGAGAATATTAAAAATCTATTTTAGCTAATTTGAAGTATGTGATACATTGTTATTAATTGTGCCACAAGGTAATACAGTAGAGAATTAAAACTTTCCCACAGTCTAACTGTAGCCCTTGATCAAATTATTCCCTTTCCTCATTCTTCCCTTGCTCTGCCCTAGACTCCGATAACCACCTTTCTCCTCTGTGTTTAGGAGAATGACTTTTTTAGATTATACATAAAAGTGTGATCCTACAGTATTTGTCTTTCTCTTCCTGGCATAATTCACTTAGCAAAGTGTCCTCCAGTTCCATTCATATTGTTGAAAATTACAGATTTTAAGACTGCAGAATATATTTAATTGTGTGTGTGTGTGTGTGTGTGTGTGTGTGTGTGTGTGTATGCCACATTTTTTATCCATTTGTTTGATGATGAACATTTATGTTGATTACATATCTTGGCTATTGTGAATAATGCTGAATTGAACATGAGAGTGCAGATATCTCTTCAACATACTGATTTTGATTCCTTTGCATATACACCCAAAGTGGGATTGCTAGATTATGTGGTAATTCTATTTTCTTTCTTTTCTTTTCTTCCTTTCCCTTCCTTCCTTTCTCTTTCTTTCTTCTTTTTTCTCTCTTTCTTTCTTTCAGAAATCCTCATAGTATTATCCAAAATGGCTGTATTAATTTACATTACTATTAATGGCATACTAAAGTTCCTTTTTCACCACTTCCTTGCCAACACTTGCTATCATTTATCTTTTTTATAATAGCCATTCTAACAGGCATAAGGTGATATCTCACTGTGGTGTTAAATTGCATTTCCCTGATGATTACAGACATCGTAGATTTTTATCATATATCTGTTGACCATTTATATCTCTTCTTTTGAGAAATGTTGGTTCAGATTCTTTGCCCATTTTTAAATTGAGTTAGTTGTTTTCTTGAGATTGACTTGCTTGTATTGCTTATATACTTTGGATATTAGCCCATTATCAAATGTGGTGTATAAATATTTCCTTCCAATGTGTATGTTGTCTCTTCATTTTGTTAATCATTTCCTTGGCTGTGCAGAAGCTTATTAGTTTGATCCAATCCTGTTTGGTATTTTTTTCTTTTTTGCCTGTGCTCTTCGAGTTTTATCTAAGCTATCATTACCCAGACTAGTGTCATGGTGATTTTTCTCTGTTTTCTTCTAGTAGCTTTAGAGTTTCACATCTTAGGTTTAAGTCTTACATTCATTTTCAGTTCATTTTTATAGGTAGTGTGACATAAGAGTTGAATTTTATTATTTTGTGTGTGGATGGTCAGTTTTTCCAACTCCATTGATTACAGAAACTATACTTTCTCTATTTTGTGTTCTCAGAAGCTTTGGCAAAAATTATTTGACTGTAAATACTTGAATTTATTTCTTGGCTTTCTATCCTGTCGAATCTAATCTGAATGTTAATTGTGCAGGTCAATAGGTATCAAGAATGTCATACAATTTATCAGAAAATTATAGCTCATAATCCAACCCGACAAAAACATGTCGAGAATATGTTTTTAACACAGCATCATATTATAATTTTATTATCAAATACCGGACTAGACTAATATAGTCCTAATGTACATTAAAAACATTTTAAGGTTTTATAATAATTATTAATTTAAGTTAGAGGAAATAAAGCCAAAAGAAATTATGTCAATAGCATTTCAGTAATTTCTAATTTTTCCCCCAGTAGAAATAAACCTAGTGGCTGAATTTTATTTAAAAAAATTATAAACTTCCTGGAAATCAGAAACAATGAAAATGTTCAATTTTATAATTAAGAAAAAGATTTAAAATCTAAATGCTAATGATGTAGACTTTAATTTCATGTCATATATCAAGCAATGTATTTTCTAACAGTATAAACATTTATTTAATAAATTTTTATAACATAAACAGCAATACCAAATTAAGCAAGATATAAAAATAGCTGCTCTTAAATTTCTTATAAATAATATGTGCATTTTAAAATTATGTTAACCAGCAAAAACCATAAAATATAAAATGTCAAGAAAACACAGCATCTAATCTTATCAACAAGAGGGCATAGGGGAATCTGTGTTAAAATGTAAAATGCCAGTTTCTAATACATTCAAAGAAAATGAGCTCTCTCCAGATAGCCTGAAGGGATATTTATATATAATTTTTGATATTGAAATCACATTTGAGAGGAAGAAATTATTACTTCCTGACATAAATCAAAAGACTTTAAAGACCTCTATTTCTGGAACTAATGTCTACTCACCCTATGACCAAATGCTGTTATCACAATACAAATTCACTGTTCTTGGATGCATACTGTTGGTCATGAATGTCACAGGAAGAGAACTGTATAATTCAGTTCAAAGTTATCAATGACCTCAACTGACAAAGTAATGAATACTGCCAGTGTTTTCAAGAATACCATACTGACATATGTAGTCACATTGTGGAGCAAGAGGCAAGAAGCCGGCTGCATCTCAGAACACCAGTGTTTCATTAATAGACTAGGAATTTGATGACACGTGTAAGGCATGATACATGGGAGAACAAAATATACAACTGAAAATTATTGTAGAAATTATTTATTTAATTTTCCAGAGTATATCTCAAGAACTCCTTAATTAATACCTTAATCAATATAAAACAAAAAAGATAGAAAAAGACAATTTCCTTTTGTTTGTTTGTTTTTCTTGAGATTGAGTCTTACTCTGTCACCCAGGCTGGAGTGCAGTGGCGCAACGTAAGCTCATTGCAACCTCCACCAACCAAGTTCAAGTGATTCTCCTACCTCAGCCCCCCGAGTAGCTGGGACTACAAGTTCCCACCACCACGCCTGGCTAATTTTTGTATTTTTAGTAGAGACAGGGTTTCATCATGTTGGCCAGGCTGGTCTCTAATTCCTGACCTCAAGTGATCCACCTGCGTCAGCCTCCCAAAGTGCTAGGATTACAGGCATGAGCCACCATGCTTAGCCAGAAAATTTTCTTTTAAGATATGAATGACAAATATTGCCTTAACTCTCTTCTGTGATACTACACTAAATGTTTTTCACAACATTCACAAGGGATTGTTTTTAAAAGCTTTGTTATATGGAAAATATCAAGTTATTATGGGACCTTTAACAAATGAGTTTTCAAGATAATAAAGGTTGCATAGCTATATTTAATTAAAAGATCATTTATTCCCTTATGAAAACTGATGTCACTTATCTCTATTACTTTCTCTCTCTGATAGCTTGATGGGGACCAATTTATTAAACATTAAGGAACAGAGTCCTAAATATATTCCCATTGTATCTTATGCTGTCTAGCTAATCTTAAACATTGCTATTAGGCATTCCTAAACATTATGCAATATTCTTTAAAAGCTTTGTGATGAAAAGTATTACAGAATCTATGTGAACTCATTCTCATTTAAACAGACACTCATGGAAGAGATCATATTACTCACAATGAAGAATATATAGAAAGCAAATCTCAATATTAGCAAGCATTCACTGAATGACTTCTACATCTCCCTTGAGAAACAAGCAACCAAAAACAGTATACTTTATGTTGTCTTAGGAAATGTTATTGGATTTAGAAAGTATTTACTTAATAATATTGTGATGTTCTTTGTGGTCATTGAATTTACAGTACACTGTTTTTTTGACTACCTTTGATTAGAGAAAGTCAAGATGAGATAAATATTCCAAAACTTTTTGGACCACTGTATATACTTGCAACAGTTATATTTTTATAACAAAACATAGGTGTTCCTTTACCTATTTTTAGGAGTTACTGAATTACTGAGCTCCTGAGTTATTATATTTTTTATTTTGCCAGATTCTTTCAACATTTCTTTTTCTTTAAACATTTTGTCAAATCCAGAGTCTAGAAAATGTGAACAATATTTTTATATAAAAGAAATATTAGTGAACATTATACTATATTGCTTGAGGTAAAATACAGTGCTTATATTTGTTCATTAAATTTTAAAATACAATATTTAAAAAATTTCATAGTGTATGTTCTTCTCAATGTTTTCAACACTATACACATGCAATACACAAGTCATTAAGCCTGTGAAAGCTAAGCTTGAGAAATGGATAATCTCTAACTCAACAGTAGTATTACATATTCTATGACTCTTAAAAGAGGATGGGTGTTAAATGAATAGACGCTTAAACAGTTGAAAGATATATTTGGTTCAAAGGAAGCAATATTAAACTAACTTTGATGTTGTTACTCTATTACACACACTAACAAGTACATAGACATAACTTTGTTTTAATAAATATGTGAATTTTCATCGAAATCATTAAAGAGGATCTAAGAATTTCTTATGTTTGTAACAATTAAACTAACAAATCTAAAGCTGTTTTGAGGTCAGAATGCAAAAACTGATGTAGATGATACTTTATTTTATTCAGCAAAGGGTACATATAATCCTGAGGTGATTCTTTTCCTTAATAGTTACAAGTTAAGTATAAAATACAGAGGAAGGAGAAATGAGGAGTTTAGTAAGTAATCACTTTTTTTTTTCCAATTGGCAATCTAATTAGGGAGCTAATAAAATATGGTAGTTTAAACATAGATTTTGGATTTAAACCACCTGGTTTCAAATCTTAGATCCACCAAATTTGCTACCATTAAACTTTAAGTTAGTAAATCTCTATATGCATTTATTTCTACATTATAGGTAGCCACAATACTAGTACAACCTAATGAGGTTGTTGTGAGAACTACATAACACAACAGTGCTTCTGTTTCTCAGTCAGTGCTCATTAGAGCTTTATTTGGTAGCAGTTATGGTAGGTGATTTTCATGGGGATAAAAGCAGTAACCATTTTGCAATTGTTGTAGCTCACAACTTCTTCCCATGAGGGTAACAATTCTACCGTTTTGTATTCCTGACCCTGTCTTAAAATGACTATTTGCAGAGCTATTAGAAGCCCTGTGATCAGATTTTTTTTTTTGCAGGTTACTTCTATTTTCATATTATAACCTTTCAACTATTGTGTAGAAGTATGATTTCCTTACCTAGAACTCATCAGTTCACATTTTACTAAAAGCAAAGCAGGAGGGAAAAAGCAATTTTTTTTATGGTTGATGTTATCCCTCCACACTGCTTTATAAAACAGTTTCTTTCCTTTTAGATGTACATATTGGAATCCCTTGAAACCATTCCACCCAGAGTTATTAGATGGGCTATTTTTACCCCTGATCAGCATTCTGAGTTGTATAATTCTGTAGTAGATTATTACCCAAGAGGAAAGTTATGTAAGTGAATGAGAGGGTGATAAAATTGAAATCTATAACTGTTTTGAGAAATAGAGGTTAGCGCCACAAAGAATACAAAGCAATTTCAAGGATTTAGATGTCTGGATAATAGTTCAAAGGCAACTTTGTCAGAAAGTAATTAAGAGCTATTAATTCTAAGATGCATCTGCAGGGTCACAATTACATAATAATATAAAAAGGTAGAAAACTAAGATTAAATTCTATGATCTGTCATAATCATGACCACAGTACATGATACCTTTAATATTTTTCCTCTTTCTTCGTATTTACTTAGTTAAACCAAAATTGGCACTAATAGTGG
Organism: Saguinus oedipus; assembly: GCA_031835075.1. Lineage (NCBI taxonomy): Eukaryota > Metazoa > Chordata > Mammalia > Primates > Cebidae > Saguinus > Saguinus oedipus. The sequence goes on from CM063190.1 coordinate 20,818,276, forward strand.
AATTCCAAACTTGATTTTAATACTGCTAGTGTTCACAGCTACTGTAGTAGCAAGGCTATGGGTATTTAAAGACACTATGGAGATGAAGAAGGAGTAGGCCATGTTAAAATGTTATAAAATCCCTCTATTCAGCAGTTCGACACTTTTTCTTGACAAAACACTCTTCAGACCCTAAGACTGCTTAATTTCCATAGTTCTGTATAAGCTGATATTAGCCATTTTGTCAGTATTTTTGTTCCATTTATGGAGAAGCAGTTTTTTTGCTTTGTTTTGTTTTATTGAGATGGAGTTTTGCTCTTGTTACCCAGGCTGGAGTGCAATGGCGTGATCTTGGCTCACTGCAGCCTCTGCCTCCTGGGTTCAGGCAATTCTCCTGCCTCAGCCTCCTGAGTAGCTGTGATTACAGGCACGCACCACCATGCCCAGCTAATTTTTTGTATTTTTAGTAGAGACGGGGTTTCACCGTGTTGACCAGGATGGTCTTGATCTCTTGACCTTGTGATCCACCCACCTCGGCCTCCCAAGGAGAAGCAGTTTTATGGAGGCTCTCCCTCCACTATTTCAGAAGTCATTCTCCTTATAGTTACAGTCTTTGAAGCAATAGCCAATAACTAAATGCACTCTATATGTTATATTCCTTTTCTGTTTACAGCCCGACATGCATTGTCCTGGTGATCTATCAGATTTCCCAGAGTTAAAAAAAATCACAGGATAAACTTAAGACATTTGTTATATTTGATAGTTGATCATTTAAAATGTTAAATGCCTTTTGTGAGATAGATGTATAAATATTGACATACCTTTTTAAAAGACAATTTATAACACAAATATATTTCAGTCTTAGAAATGGATAATTCCAGGTGCAAAATAATACAATATCCCAGGGAATAGTGAATATATATATATATGTGAGTGGTATAGGACAATAATATTTAATCCCCACTGCTTTAGGGGTGTTGTCTAGATAAACAAGTTACAAATACATTATGTCTATTCACTCCATTGAATGAATCTCTCCTTTTGCTCTGTAATCTTCAACCTTTATTTTCTTTTGCTCTGTCACTAGGGTAGAGTGCAGGCATGATCCCTCACTACTCACTGCAGTCATGACCTCCCAACTTCTATCATTTGGCCTGTCTCAGCCTACTGAGTAGCTAGGACTACAGGCACCACTATGCCTGGTTAATTTTTATATTTTTTGTAGTGATGAAGTCTCACCATGTTGCCCAGTCTGGTTTTGAACTCCTGTGCTTAAGTGATACACCTGCCTTGGCCTCCCAAAGTGCTGAGATTACAAGGCCTGAGCCATAATACCAGGCCCTGTATAGCTATTCAATAGTTTCAAAATATCTCGTGCCCCCATTATTATATTTGTCTACCTTGTTTGTTTCACTCAAGTGTTTTTGAATCCTGGATTCATTAAAAAAGTTTTTTCACTTGCTACATGAATAACCAGATTATAAAGTTCTTGATGGCAGTTAGTTTAGTATTTTTTTAATTTCATTTCATTTATTATATATTTTAATTTTTTTAGAGGCAGGCTCTCACTCTGTCCCCCAGTCTGGAGTGCATTTGTGTGATCATAGCTCATCGCAGCCTGGAAGTTCTGGACTCAGGTGATTCAGCCTTCGCCTTTTGAGTAGCTGAGACTAGAGGCATGCACCACCACACCTGTCTTCTTCTTTTTTCCTATTTTTTCTTTTTACTTTAAGTTCTGGGATGCATGTGCTGAACATGCAGGTTTGTTACACAAGTATACATCTGCCATGGTGGTTGGGTGCACCCATCAATGTGTCATCTAGGCTTTAAGCCCTGTGTGCATTAGCTGTTTATCCTGATGCCCTCCCTCCCCGTGGCTCTGGTATGTGTTGTTCCCTTCTCCATGTCCATGTGTTCTCATCATTCAACTCTCACTTAGAAGTGAGAACATGTGGTGGTGTTTGCTTTTTTGTTCCTGTGTTAGTTTGCTGAGGATGATGGCTTTCAGCTTCATCCATGTTCCTGCAAAGAACTTGATCTTCTTCCTTTTTATGGCTTCGTAGTATTCCATGGGGTATATGTGCCACATTCTCTTTATTCAGTCTATCACTGATGGACATTTGGGTTGGTTCCATGTCTTTGTTATTGTAAATACTGCTGAAATAAACATACTTGTGAATGAGTCTTTACAGTAGAATAATTTATATTCCTTTGGGTATATATCCAGTAATGGGATTACTGGGTCAAATGGTATTTCTGGTTCTATATCCTTCAGGAATCACCACACTGTCATCCACAATGGTTGAACTGATTTACATTCACACTAACAATGTTAAAGCTTTCCTTCCAATTTTTCTACAGGCTCACCAACATCTATTATTTCTTGACTTTTTAGTAATAGCCATTCTGACTGACATGAGATGATATCTCATTGTGGTTTTGATTTGCATTTCTCTGATCAGTAATGTTGGGCTTTTATTCATAGATTTGTTGCCCACATAAATGTCTTTTTTTGAGAAGTGGCTGTTCATATCCTTTGCCCACTTTTTGATGAGGTTGTTTATTTCTTGTACATTTGTTTTAGTACCTTGTAGATTCTGGATATCGGACAGTTTTCAGATGAGTAGATTACAAAAGTTTTCTCAAATGCAGTAAGTTGCCTGTTCACTGTGAGGATAGTTTCTTTTGCTGTGCAGAAGTTCTTTAGTTTAAGTAGATCCCATTTGTCAATGTTGGCTCTTGTTGCAGTTGCTTTTGGCATTTTTGTCATGAAATCTTTGCCCATGCCTATGTCCTGCCTATGGTATTGCCTAAGTTTTCTAGGATCTTGATGGTTTTTGGTTTTACATTTAAGTGTTTAATCTATCTTGAGTTAATTTTTGTGTGAGGTGTAAGGAAGGGGTCCAGTTTCAGATTTCTGTATACAACTAGCCAGTTTTCACAGCACCATTTATAAAATAGAAAATCCTTTCCCCATTGCTTGTTTTTGTCAGGTTTCTTGAAGATTATATGGTTGTAAATGTGTGGTTTAATTTCTGAGGTTTCTGTTTTGTCCCATTGTTCTACATGTCTGTTTTGGTAGCAGTACAATACTGTTTGTTTACTGTAGCCTTGTAGTATAGTTTGAAGTCATATAATGTGATGTGATGCCTCCAGCTTTGTTCTTTTTGCTTAAGATTCTTTGGCTCTATGGCCTTTTTCTGGTTCCATATGAAGTTTAAAGTAGTTTTTTTCTAACGCTGTGAAGAATGTCAATGGTAGATTGATAGGAATAGCATTGAATCTGTAAATTACTTTAGCCATCTGGCCATTTTTACATTGATATTCTTTCTTCTGCTTGAGCGATTTAGCTTGTGTATGCTTCACAGAGTTCTTGTACTGTGTTTTTCAGCTCCATCAGGTTATTTATGTTCCTCTCTAAGCTGGTTATTCTAGTTAGCAGCTCTTTTAACCTTTTATCAAGGTCCTTAGCTTCCTTGCACTGGGTTAGAACATGCTCAGCAGCATTTGTTATTACCCACCTTCTGAAGCCTATTTCTGTCACTTTGTCCATCTCATTCTTCCTGCCCTTAATGGAGAGGTATTGCAGTCATTTGGACAAGAGGCACTACGGCCTTTTAGCATTTTTCATTGATTCTTTCTTTCTTTTTTTGAAACGGAGTTTTTCTTTTGTTACCCAGACCGGAGTGCAATGGCACTATCTCGGCTCACCGCAACCTACGCCTTCTGGGTTCAAGCAATTCTCCTGCCTCATCCTCCCGAGTAGCTGGGATTACAGGTGCACACCACCATGCCCAGCTCATTTTTATATTTTTAGTAGAGACGGGGTTTCACCTTGTTGACCAGGATGGTCTCGATCTCTTGACTTCATGATCCACACGCCTTGGCCTCCCAAAGTGCTGGGATTATAGGCATGAGCCACCGCGCTCGGCCTGATTCTTTCTTATCTTCATGAGTTTGTCTGCTTTTCATCTTTGAGGCTGCTGACCTTTGGATGAGGTTTTGTGAGGACTTTTTTGTTGATGCTGTTGGTGTTCTTTCTGTTTGCTTGCTCTTCTTTTAATGGCCTGGTCCCTCCTCTGTAGGGCTGCTGTTGTTTGCTGGGGGTTTACTTCAGGTCCTGTTCATCTGGTTCGCTCCCAAACGTGGTGATGTCACTTGAGGAGTCTGGAAAATAGCAAAGATGGGGGAGCCTGCTTCTTCCTCTAGGATCTTTGACCTCAAGGGGCACTGACCTGACACAGGTAGAACCACTCCTGTATAGGGTGTCTGACAAGCCCTGTTGGGAGTGTCTCACCCTGTTGGGTTGCATGGGGAGCAGAACCCATTTTACAGCACACTTTGGCTGTTTCTTGGTGGTTGGGATGTGTCATGATGGGGGGAGAATTTGTTCCTCTGGTCTGCTTGGATTTCTAAGAACTAGCAAGAGAAAAGACTAAGTCTCCTGGTCCATGGAGACTACAGCCATCCCTCCCACTAGGGCTTCAGGCCCAGAGAGATCAGAGTTCTCTCCCTGAGCCTGTGGCTAGGGTTGTTGGAGTTCCTGCAAGGGAGGACCTGCCCAGTGAGAAGGGATGCATCAGGATCAGGCCTGAAGAGGTACTCTGGCGCAGTCTGCCACCACCAGTGTGTTGGGCTCTGGGAAATACCTCTTAGAACCAAGCTGTCCATGTCCTGACTCCAGTCGGGGAAAAGCGTGGTCTGGAGCTATAGAGATGGCTGACGCCCTTCCCCCGCCCTGGAGCTCAGTGTGTTAGGAGCTAGCAGTCCCACTGTTCGTTGCTACAACAAGCAGCTCAGACAGCAGGTTTAGACAGCAGGCAGCTACAGTGGTCCTGATGGCCACCACTCCCGCCCAGGAAAAAGGTAGGCTTAAGCAGAGTCTAGCTGAGAGGCTGTGGAGAATCTGCACAGCTCCCTGGTTGGGACCCTAGGCCCTGGTAGCACGGACTCCAGAGTGGGATCTTCTGATGCATGGGTTGCACAGTTCCGTGGAAACAGCACCATTTCCCAGGCTGGGTAGCACACTCACTCACCGTCTCCCTTGGCTGGGGTCTCAGGTGGTCCTCCACACCTTACTGCTCTTTCTTCCTCTGGCTGGGTCACACCAGCCGCCTAGTCAGTCCTGATGACAGAACTGGCATCTCTCAGTTGTGGGCTCAGGAATCACCTGTTTCGGTTCTTTTAAATGAGAGCCTCGGATCACTCCTCCTTCTAGTCAGCCATTCTGCCCACTGGGCTAACTTTTTAAAAACTTTTTATTGCTATTTTGAAGAGACTGGATGCCGCTGTGTTGTTTAGGCTAGTCTCACACTCCAGGGCTCAAGCATTCTTTCCACCTCAGCATCTCCAAGCACTTAAGGCACTGAGCCAGACCTAGTTTAGTTTTTTACTCACTGCTGTGTATATTACACTTATTGCTGAAAAAATATTAACAGTTGCCACATAATAGTTCACAAAATATTGTGAATGAGTGAATGAATGACTCTTAATTCAACCATATTTTGATATTTAATATTTAGTAATATTTAACATCTCAATGTTTTGAATTTACAAAGAACAGTTTGACAGGTATTCCATTTAATGAGAAGTGAGTACGAAGTATTTTTTATAGCTTATAATACAAAATTGGTCTGACAGTGCAAAAAATAATTCATGTTATTAAGAAATATTGTGGCTCAAAAACTGAAATGTAACATGTAAAATTGCACAATAAAGAGGAGCAACAAAATAAAAATATGTTTCAACTTTGGTTGATTTTAATGTTTTAGTTTTTTTGAAGAACTTCAAGGCAATTCATATTCACCTAAAAAATCTAGTAATAAAATTTATTTTATTGAGCATCATTTTTCTTTTGAATAATTAAGCATTGATGTTGTTGATTTACCCATATGCTAGGTAAATTGTAATAATTATTTTGTCAGTGATCCAAATGTATTTGTTTCATATGCAATGATTTTTGAGAGTGTTCTTTACAAGATCACAAATTTAGTTTCTTTCCTAAGAACTCTCATCAAAATATATGTACTTTGTTTAATACTTACTTAAATCTTGAGGTTTTGTTTGTATGTGTAGCATTTTTCTCTAATGTTTCTTATAAAACCAAAGAGTTGTTTAGTTTTAATTTATAAAATAACTGGCAGTAGTTACCTTTTCTGACACTCTGTTTACTTTGGGAAGTTATTGTTTATTCAATGAAATTTTCTGCAGCAGATAATCTAGTATGCAAAAATCAGCAAATAACGTCATCCAGTACAATAAAATGTTAGGAGTGCCAATTTTTACAGTCAGCTTTGCAACTTACAATGTTAAACAAACTGAAATGTTCAAGTGAAGCAATCATCTCTGCATGTGGTTGTGCATGGCTTTCAGTATTAGAGGTCATTTTAACAACTCTAATTCTCCTTTCTCATTTTCTTTAATAACCAGCTTATCTTGTTTAATTATTTCAAACAAAGCATTTATACCCACTGGATTCCCAGCTGTTTAAGATAATTTGTGTTCAATAAAGTTTATTGTTGTACAAGAAATAATGAGAGAAAGGTACATTCTTTTCAGACTATAATACTTTTTCTAAGTGAAAAAGTAAGAATTTCAAAGCTCCCAGTGTGTCATTTCTACTTGAGTGATGCAGTTGAGTACCTTCCTAGAAACACTTTATATCGTTTAGTTTAAGAGGACAATTGTGAAGTTAAATGTTTTTTAAAAGTAATATTAGCAAACATTTTTTGAATTTTATTTTTCTGATACTTCACATGCACCTACAGAATCTACCAAGAAAACTGTATGTCATATAAGTGTTAAAAAAATTTACTTATATCACCTGGTAATTTTATTTTAACCATTAGACAATGCACATTTTAAAAATAAAATTGCAACTTTTAAAATAATACAGTCTTAAATACTCTGAAATGCCTTCTTACCCTAAATGATATCTCAAATCTTTTAACTTCTTTTAAATTCCACTTCCACTACTTTAGTTTCTTCTCTATTATCATTTTTTCCTGGATGAGAGAATATCCCTTTTGACTTTTTCTAATACGTTCTGCACCCAGAAGTATGAATCATTCTTTAAAATCGTAACTTGATTATCTTATGTAAACACTGTAATGCCTTCCGATTGCACTTAAAATCACATTTACAATCCTGGAACTTATGAATCATTCTCCTGCCTTCCTCCCTGACATCATCTGCCATGTTTCCTCTGGATTATTATGGGATCAATAGCATTGCCTCTCTTAACATTCTTTACATACTGAACATTTACTAAAGTCGAAGTTTGTGCCCACAGAATTCTTCAGCTGGAACTAGCTTCATCACCTTGACTTCTGTTCTCCTTTGGGCTGAATGCCCCCAATATTTCCTGCCATGTTACTGTAAATAATTAAAATATGTAATTATATATCTAAGTATCAATTTCTAGTTTAATATGTTTTTGTACCAATGCTTCATCAAAGTAACTTATCCTTGCTGTTTTCACTACTGTGCCTCAGTACCTAATGCAGTATCTGCCAGACATGTGCATTGAACTAATGAGTAAAGAAATTAATGACAACTTATGTGATCCTCTTCTGCTTTGTGTTTTGTAGACTGTATTGTCTTTGTGTCTCTCTCTAAGACTATAAATTACTTTTCTTAAGAGAATCTCTCTCTCTCTCTCTCTCTCTCTCTCTCTCTCTCTCTCTCTCTTTCTCTCTCTCTCTCTCTTTCTCTCTCTCTCTCTCTCTTTCTCTCTCTCTCGTTTCAATGCCTCTTTCTCTAATAGGCTTAGCCATAAAGAATAACCCACCTTTCACTAAACCATTAACAAATATCACATTTCTTATGACATCCAAATTATATGAAAACTTTAAGTTCTACTAAAATTTTATTGAGTTCCAGTCTCCAAACCTGGCTCCACAGCTTTATACATTTCCTTTGAGATTTTTCTTTTTTATGTTGGAATAGTTTCCTTCCATCTCAGCCTGTGAAAATCTGACCTACTCTTTAACACCAATCCCGAATACAACCTCCTTTACAAAATTGTCTTATTTGTACAAATAAAACTTATTTCTCGATCATTTATTTTTCTATATTTTTATCTATATAAATACATTTTATACCTCCTATTAACCAATATAACAAATCTTCTTACTGCTGTAACAAAAAGAAATCTGAATTGAAAGAAATCTTGGAGAACGTGAAGGCATTGACATAATAGAACCAAAGCAAAACTCTCTAAATATCTTCTTCAAACATATCTCTTCTTTAAGTATATTCTGTGAATATATGGATTTAGTAAAAACATTTATCATCCATAGTCAATTTGCTCACTTATCATTTTTTTCTTATTTCAGGTCTTCCTTCAAAGTTCCACTGTCAAGGGACAATTATATCATTTGTTGAATATCTTAGGGCGTATAAACAATTTTTTCCTCTGTTCACAATTATAATCACTATATATATATAAAAGTCCGAGCTCTATTACTATGTTGTTGGTCTACTCCAACCAAGATCAGACTTCATCATTTTTCCTCAAGCCCTTTGCTCAACATCAATCCAAAGCACTAGGAATAATAATTGCCGAATAATATTTTAAGGAATCACCAAAATTTAGTTTACCCATAGAGTCTATACTTAGATAAATGTAAATGTTTGTAAAAACTTTTACATTTACCTGGTGAAAGTAATTTTTCAAGTGAGATAATCTGGACTAATATCATGAAATTTGTAGAGAACATATCAGAGCATTTACTTCAGGAAACTATGTATTTAAAAAATTAATTTATTTAAGGGAACACAATTCAAAAAGTTGATGAAATATATTTTATGTAATTTTCTATGTTTGTAAAATAATAGATACACTCAAATATTCATAAAATTGTCAGTTTTGGAAAGTACTCATGGTAGTTATCCTTGCTTGAACTGTTTTGCAAATTACTGTTCTTATTAATCTGATATACAATAAAATTAAGAAAGTTGATCTTAAAGATGAAATAACACATAAGTGATAAATACAACAATAGAGTTTCCTTTAGTGAGGTTAAGGAGCAGATAATTTTATCTACTTTTCAGCAAGTTACAGTTTTTTAACCAAAATTAATACTACAAATACACTAGTACACAGATACTACTGTAATTCAGCATTCACTTTTTTTATTACAAGAGTTACCTAATATTAATAATTATTCATGTTTCCAGATTTTTCTCTTGGCCCATCAATCCTACCTACTAAAATCACACTTATATCCATAGAGTCAGGCTTTGGTTATAGTTATACCATGGCAATCACTAAAAACACTTCTTTGAATTTTAAATCCCTATAGAAAGATAGTAAAATGGGACACATAGCTTTCCTGATCCTGTCAACCCTTCAAACAATCTATCTAATATCACTTGCTAACTTTTATCTGTTCTTTTAATGAGATTTAAAAACAAAATACATGGGACAACTAAATTTGTTTTCAATTTACCAACTTAAATCAGACTCTCAAATATTGTAATATATGATGCTAGCCAATTGTTGATGTAATGCACATTTGTAAACTTTTTCTTGTAAACTTGTAAACTAGCTTCCATTTCTTCCTCTTGAGAACACGTTTTGCTCAGAGAAAATTATTACCTTCCTTTGCTTCATCCATTTATATGTCTCAGAGATATTGTCAGAGGGCATAAAATGGACATAAATTAGACTACTCTACATTTCCTTCCTGTGAATATAATCGTATAAGAATGAATAAAGGCAATGAAACAAAAAAATGTTGAAGAGATCTCATTCCAGTGATGACATATGAGATAATGCTTCATTTTTCTGTTATTACCATGTTTCCAGACCTAGTTTTCCTGTCTACTGTCTATTCTAGTGCCTATTGGTTCTACTTAGTCAGTGAGAGTCATTTACTGTCACTTTCCTTCAGAGATTACTGATAGAATAGATGTACATATTTCTTGTGAATTGGAGATACATTTATAGGTTAAATAACAAAGTTGAAGAAAGCTTTTTTCTAATTGTAATTGCCTTTATGTTAACTGACTTTGCCCAATACCCACACTTGGGTTGAATTTCCAGATTTTTATAATACATTTCATAAAATGTAAGCTCATTGAAAAGTATTTTGTTATATTAAACTTTTTTTTTAATACTGACATTATGTGACTTGGAGCGAAGTGACTGAGATACATAGTTTAAATAAAAGTCACATTAGAAAGACAAAACATGACTTTTCTGATTTGCACTTAACAGGGATAAATTTGCTATTGCTAAGATTTAAAACTAAAATGAAATATAATAAAAGTTCCATGTGAATCGAACCCTCAGAATTTGTCACAACTGAATAGTTATAGCCTGGATGATAAATGACTAAAGAATTTTTAAAAAGACAAAGATAAAGGAAGAAAATAAAAGTGATAACAAAACAATAAACCATTTTAAAGATTTATTTGGCCTATATTTGTAAATGAACTGATGAAAAGACCTAAATATATCAAGTAAATGCTGCAATTATTGATTATTTGTATTAACATCCACAAACATTTATTTTCTAGGTAAAGAAATCTATCATTGAGATTCAAATTTGATGCAATCTATTTATCCTCACAATATTGAATGTAAAACAATATTATCTGGTATCAAAGGAAAGAACAACTGCATTATACATGTAATTCTGTGTGTTCTAAATACAATATGCTCGTTTAAGTAGAAAAGTTCAGTGAACTAAAATTTTCTCTGCCGCCAGAAATTTTTCAATGGTTGCCTCTGTCTCCATCTTCTAGACAGAAAATCAACAAAGAAACCTCAGACTTACTCTGCAGTTTAGACAAAATGGACCTAATAGATATTTGCAGAACATTTCATCTAATGGCTGCAGAATACACATTCTTTTCCTCAGCGCACATCCCATTCTCAAAGATAGATCACAGGATAGATACGTTTCTCAAAGATAGATATGTTAGCTCACAAAACATGTCTTAAAACATTCAAAAAGACTTAAATAACATCAAGTAATTTCTGTGACCATAATGGAGTAAAACTAGAATTTAATAACAACAGGAATTTGGAACACTATACAAATATGTGGGAATTAAACAAAACATTCCTGAATAACCAGTGGGTCAAGGAAGAAATTAAGAAGGATATCGAAAAAATTACTGAAACAATAATAGAATCACAACATACAAAACCTATAGGACACAGCAAAAACAGTACTAAGAGAAGTTTATAGCTATAAGTACCTACATCAAAAGAGAAGAAAAGCCTTAAATAAACAATCCAATGATACATCTTAAAAAACTAAAAATCAATAGCAAACAAAATCCAAAGTTAGTAGAAGAAAAGAAATAATAAATATCAGAGCAGACAAATGAAATCGAAATAGAAAATACAGAATATTTTGTATTTTGTACAAAATATTGATGAAACAAAAAGTTGGTTTTTTGAAAAGTTAAACAAAATTGGCAAACCTTTAGCCAGGCTAAGAAAAAAAAAGGAGAAGATATAAATAAATAAAATTAAAAATGAAAAAGGAGATATTACATCAGATACTGCAGAAATTCAAAGGATCATTAATGACTACTATGAGCAACTATATGCCAATAAATTGGAAAATCAAGAAGAAATATATATATTTCTAGGCACATGCAACCTACCAAGATAGAATAAGGAAGAAATCCAAAACCTGGGCAGACCAATAGCAAGTAACAATAAAAAGTCTCCCAGTAAAGAAAAGACCATGGCTTCACTGCTGAATTCCACTAAACATTAAAGAACTAAGACAAAGACACATCAAAAGAGAAAACTATAGGCCAGTATCTCTGATGAATATTAATGTAAAAATCCTCAACAAAAATACTAGCAAAGTGAATTCAACAGTTCATTAGAAAGATCATTCATCATGACCAAGTGAGATTTAGACCTGGGATTCAAGAATGGTTCAACATACATAAATCTACCAATGTGATACATCATATTAACAGAATAAAAGATAAAAAGCATATAGTCAATTGAATTGATGCTGAAAAGTATTTTTAAAAATTCAGCATCCCTTAATTATAAAAATCCTCAAGAAACAGGGTATAGAAGGATCATACAACTTAATAAAAAGCATATATGATAGACCCTCAGCTAATGTCCTTCTGAATGTAGTAAAATCAAAAGCCTTTTACCTAAGATCAGGCTTCTCTCTGAGATCAGCAACATGACAAGGCTGCCCACTTTCACCACTGTTATTCAACATCATGCTGGAAGTCCTAGCTAGAGCAGTCAGACAAGAGAAGTATATAAAGGGCATCAAAATTGGAAAGAAGAAGTAAATTATCCTTGTTTGCAGATGATATGTTATTATGCTTGGAAAAACCTAAACATTCAACAAAAAGCTATTAGAACTAATAAATTCAGTAAAGTTGTAGGATTCAAATCAACACACAACAATCAGCAGCATCTCCATATGCCAACAGTGAACAAGGTGAAAAAGAAATAAAAAAGTAATCCCATTTGAAATAGCCAACATAGCATGAGATACCTAGACATTAACCAATATATGGAAAATCTCTACAATAAAAACTACAAACAATAACAAAAGAAATTGAAGAAAACACCAAAAAAGGGATAATATTTCATGTTTATGGATTAGAATAATCAATATTGTTAAAATGTCCATACTATCCACAGCAATCTACATTATTCAGTGCAATCCCTATGAAAATACCAATGACATTATTCACAAAAGTTGAAAAAAATCCTAAAATATATTTGGAACTAGAGAAGACTCAGAATAACCACAGCTATCCTAAGCAAAACAACAAAACTGGAGAAATCACATTACTTGATGTTAAGTTATACTAGAGAGCTATAGTAACCAAAGCAGCATGGTACTGGCATAAAAAAGGACACATGAACAGAGCAGAGAACCCAGAAGAAAATACACACACCAATGCTGAACTCATTTTTTACAAAGGTGTGAAGAACATACACTGGTAAAGAGACAGTCTCTTCAATCAACAGTGCTGGGAAAACTGGATATCCATAGGCAGAAGAATGAAATTAGACCCCTATCTTTAGCCATATTGAAAGTTAAACTCATAGGTGATGAAATACTTAAATCTAAGACCTCAAACTGTGACACTACCACAAGAAAATATTGAGAAAATCTCCAGGACATTGGTCTGGTGAAAAATTTCTTGAGCAATACCCAACAAGCCAGGCAATCAACGTAACAGTGGACAAATGGGATCATGTTAAATTAAAAAGCTCCTCACAGCAAAGAATATAATCAACAAAGTGAAGAAACAACCCACAGAATGGGAGAAAATATGTGCAAACTATTAATTTGAGAAAAGATTAAAAATCAGAATATTTAAGGATTTCCAATAACTCTATAGAAAAAGAATCTAATAATTCAATCAGAAATGGCCACAAAAATTGAATAGACATTTCTCAAAAGAAGTATAAAAATGAAAAGTATTTGAAAAGGTGCTCAACATCATTGATTATCAGATAAATGAAAATCAAAACAGCAATGAGGTATCATCTCACCCTAGTTAAAATAGCTTATATCCAACACACAGGCAATAACAAACGCTGGCAAGGATGTAAAGAATAGGGAACCCTCGTACGCTGTGGGTGGGAATGTAAATTGGTACAATCACTATGGAGAACAGTTTGGAGGTTCCTCAAAAACCTAAAAAAGAGCTACCACATGATCCAGCAATCCCACTGCTGAGTATATATTCAAAATACAGACAGTCAGTATATGGAAGAGATATCTGCATTCCTATGTTTGCTGCAGCCCTGTTTACAATAGCTAAGATTTGAAAACAACCTAAGTGTTCATCAACAGATTAATTGGTAAAGAAAATGTGATACATATACACAATGGAGTACCATTCAGCCATAAAAAAGAATGAGATCTCATTTCCTGCAACATGAATGAAACTGGAGATCATTGTGTTAAGTGAAAAAAGCCATGCACAGAAAGGTAGATATCACATGTTCTCACTTAATTGTGGGATCTAAAAATAAGTACTCTGGGATTTAAAATTTAGTTGAACTCATGGACATAGTAAAAGGATGGTTACCAGAGGCTGAGAAAGGTAGTAGTGGAGTGGGGGTAGGGCAGGATGGTGAATGGGTACAAAAAACTCCAGAAAGTATGAATTTGACCTAGTATTTGATAGCACAGCAGGATCACTATAATCAATAATAAGTCAATTGTACATTTACAAATAAATAAAAGATGTAATTGGATTGTTTGCAACAAAACGATAAAATGCTTGAGAGATGGATATCCATTATCCATGTGAATATTTTACGTTGCATGAGTGAAACAAACCATCTCATGTAACCCTGCTTATATATACCTACTAGGTACTGACAAAAATTAAAAATTAAAACAAAAAAAAATCGACTTATGATAAAATACATTGAAAAGATTATCAAAGATGCATGAATCCAAGCTTTACTGGAATTTTGGTCTTAAGAACTATTCCCCCACCATGGAGGCAAAATTACTTATAAAACTTGAAAATATTATATGCATCTATAACAAAATGAAAGTTACATTTAACTAAAACCAAAAAGTAGTGTTTTTAATTTGTAAGTGTTCACATTAAGTAATTAGTTGCTAATAAATAATAATAAAATATCTCTTAAGTTATGTTCATACATATAAAAGGCAGAGAACTCTAATACAGCTTCTGTGAGTCCATCCCCTAGAGTATATGCCTTTTATGACTTCCTGGCCACAACTTTGTGGATGAATGTGTGATGGGCTATCATTTTACAAATACGAATTTCTCATATTTATTTAAAGTATCAAATCAGTTAACTTACTTGAGAGTGGCCTCTAGGTACTAAGATTGATTTCTAGCCACAAGACAATAAAAAAAGTGTCCACAATTTCAGAGACCTTGGAAGCAGATTTTTGCCTACTTGAACCACAACGAAGACAGTGTCAACACCTTGATGTAGATTTTACGAGAACCAGAACTGAGAACTCGTTCACGTGTATTGACCTGCTGACCCAAAGAATCTCTGAGACAATAAATTTGGGACCTTTTTTTTTTTTTTGAGACGGAGTTTCGCTCTTGTTACCCAGGCTGGAGTGCAATGGCGCGATCTCGGCTCACCGCAGCCTCCGCCTCCTGGGTTCAGGCAATTCTCTTGCTTCAGCTTCCTGAGTAGCTGGGATTACAGGCACGCGCCACCATGCCCAGCTAATTTTTTGTATTTTTGGTAGAGACGGGGTTTCACCATGTTTACCAAGATGGTCTTGATCTCTTGACCTCGTGATCCATCCGCCTCGGCCTCCCAAAGTGCTGGGATTACAGGCTTGAGCCACCGCGCCCAGCCAATTTGGGACCTTTTAAGTTACTAAGTTTGTGGTGATATTTTTGGTTTTGCAGAAATAGAAAACTAATAGAACATAGCATAACATTTGTGGCAAAACGAAGATAACATAAAGCATTATCTGTACTACAGTGTTCTACATTGCTCTTATTCCCTTCAAATCATATATATATATATATATATATATATATATATATATATGTATAATATTTAAGAGATGTGGAATTTTTTGGATGTTTTTCTGAATTAGCAATTCTAACTTGCTCTTTGAGACAGCTTTCTATTTTAAATAATTTCACAAATTACAAATACTATTTTAATACAAAACAGATTTATTCTACCTTAATAATATACTTTAAAATACTGAGAAATTTTGGATATGATGGAGTCATTAAGTTCAACAAGTGGTATGTTTTCTTATATACACAGAAATGTAATTAATTTTTATAAAAACACAATTTTTAGTAGTTATTATATTAATTTTTAATCAATTAGAAAATCATATGCAAAAAGTAAGATAACCATAATGCAATTTCTTATGTTTGATAGCTAAAACATTTCAACTGCCATTTTAGTCTGATGAGTAAAGGACAGAGATTCTGAGTGTACATACAGCTGGACAGTAGTGCAAGGAAAAGGAAAGGTTTCTAGTTTGATACCAAACAAAGTTACGTGATGTGTAACTGTGTGCATTTTGTTTGGCAAACAGTAAATACCGATTATAAGTAAATTTTCTCATCATGTATGTCAGTTTTAAAATAACTGTTTTATATCTTTTTACTCAGCATTACATATTTTCTTCAGACTTCTAGGTACCAATAACCTTTATATATTTGTTAAAGTGTTAAAATGCAGATAGCTATCAGACAATGAGGTATTGTAAGGACCTGGAAGAGGCATAAAGCGTAGGTAGGCAGGCTACTTTGGGGCCCTCTTTTCCTCTTTTTTTTTTCTGAATCTTTTAGAGACTGCCGAGTAATTGAGAAGTTAATAGGATTTTGGTAGATTAATGAGGCTGCTGGGGATAAGAATAGGAGTTCAGGGCTTACAAAGGAGAATAATCTCTGTTAAGCAAAGCTGATTTTAGGGTGGTATACCAGAGAGACACATCTTGAAATCAACTCAAACCTTGACTAGAGGCAGGTAACGGGAAACCGTGTGCCCTTTCCATGTCTATGTTTAACTATGCTGTGCAATATCGTAGCCAGTAATTGTATGCAGCTATAATACTTTAATTAAAATAAAATGTGTCGATTTTCAAAACTTAATTTAAAACATAGAATCTAAGCTTATTGATTATACCTTATTTGTTGTCACTAGCTAGAAATATCAGGTAATTCAAAACAGTTCAGTAGGTGGCTTTCATAGCTTGGGCTTACTTTCTTAAAAGTATGTAATGTCCTCCCGAATTCACAGAAAATCCTGATTATTTTCCCCTGAAGGAGGCTGATGTGGTTTGTGGTAAATTACCTTAATGGTAACTGCTAGAATAAATTGGTTGCTGCACAAAATATTGTTGCAAATTTTTACCTAATGCCCTTTATCTGTCCCAGGATGCCAACCATGGCAAAGCATGACATTGAGATAGCACATCTGCTTAGGCTCCTTAGGCTGTGACCGTTCCCTTTTCTTTTTGCAGGAGTCTTAGAGTTGAATTAAAAAGGGATTGATACAAAATCTAGCTCTGTATCCTTTAAATCTTTCTTGGTGGCACTAAATTTATAAATTTTCTCAGGATATGGTACTGTATTTAATTTTTTTTTTTATCCTGATCAAGTATTTGAGGATATTTAACGGGTTTCCCCTTGGGCCTCCCTGTCCGTTTGTATTTGCTTACTGTAACTAAAATTCTTCCAAGAATGTGTTCCTGCCCTAACTTTACCTGATCAATAGTTAACCTTTATCCTCACATTTTTTTTCTACTTAATATATATCAAAAAGGAGTTGGTGCTTTAATGCTGCTTGGATCATAGTAATCACAGTGATATCTATTGAATCAGAAAAAAACCCTACTATAAAATATAAAGATATTATATCTTTTTAAAAATGGTTTTCCATGTTCTGTTTCTATGTTGTAATAGATTTCATTGAAGCATATGTTTCCTAAAAAATAAGCAGGCAATCTACATAAAATATTATAATTACATCAGTATTTAACAAACTATTCATGCATTTGATAATAATATTAAAGTCTTCATAAAAGGTCATATTCACTGTTCCATTATAGTTGAGGGACATAAACAAACTTAGATTGGTTTCTTTACCTCAGAAATGTTTATAATATTTAATATGACAGTATACATGTAAGTGTTTAAGTGGAGCATATATTAGGCAGAAGATTTTTAAATTATTTGTTGATAGTACCGTGTTGTTGTAGTTTTAATTCATAAACACCCTTTTACAACCACTGAATTAGAAAAAAATCATTTTGGAGTTTGATGCCCATTTTTAGCATTTAATTAGGTATCAAAATGAGATTAGTTCTTTTGAATCATACTGAGCATTGCTTTAAAATTGTGCCATTCTATTTTAAGTTTCTATACATAAGGAAAGTAATTTAGTTTTGTTATGCTTAATTTGGTCTATAAATACTGTCCTTTACTTGGTCTTTGTTTTCATCACTTTGTTCATTAAAGTAATTATTTAATTAGAAGTTATTGAAATCAGCAACTATGATTCTCTTACAAGGTTAAGAATGATTCCACATTTTTTATTCTAAACTTTTAGAGTGATATATAAGAACTTTTATTATATCTATTTATAGATTATAGATATTCAGGAATTTTACTAAGAAACAAGTTTACTTGAAGAACTCAAGGAATGTAAAACATACATTTTTTTAAAAAAAATCACTATCAGATGAGTATTAATGTTGGTAACATAGGAAAATCTCTTTGACAATCTAATATGTGGTTAGATTAGTTGGGTTAGAAAGTGAACTCTATTTTGTTTTTAGTTGTATTAGATTAGATTAGGTTAGAAAGTGAACTCTCTTTCCTACAGGAATAAATAATTACATAAGTAAATAAATAGTATAAATTATATTTGAATTTAAGGAATTTGATTTTAAGGTATTTGCACGTTTCTCTGCAGGCCAATCATGGGTTTCAGTTTAATTTTGAAGATACATCAGAAAAATACAACAGCTTAGACATGTGAAAATTTGATTCTTTGAATATGAGGTAGAAAATTTTAGTATTCCATATAATACACAGCACATTTTTTTTCTCACTGTAAATACAGATTCATAGAAAGTTTGCTGGTTTTAAGACCTCTGATTCACAGGTCTGTTCTAATCATTAATTGAATTAATGTTCCAGAACATCTGCTGGTTAAAGACTCCTTAGAAATGTAGAAAGACATGATGTCTGTATTAATAGAGTTGATAATGTGAAATGTCCTACAACACAGATATATTTAAATATAACATATTCACATCGTGCAATGATATGAGAACTGACAATGCAGAGTATATTTTTCAATTAAAGTAATGCACATAGGAAAACAGTAGTACAGTATCTTAAAATTTATGACTTAGGCACAAAATAACCATGAGTATATATTTTAAACATATAAATAGAGTTAATATGAATCCTAGCCTTATACTTCAGAAATACTGAAAATATCTCTATTTTTATTTTCAAGTTTTTAATTTTGGTTGATTGTGATTCATATTTTACCTTAATAAAACAAAACTTCAGTTGTTTAATTGAGAACACAAGCTGAGGATACTACTCAATGATAATTATCTGTGTGATCTGTGCACATTAGTATTTCTGTCGTATGGTTTCTCATTTATAACAGATAAAATTACAGTTCTTCTGAGATGTAAATAAAATTATACATGATAAGCTTTTATAAAGTGATTGGTTCATATTGTTTTCACGCAAAATTGTTTCTGTTGTCATTATTATTATTATTTATAAATATTAATATTATAAGGACTTCCTCCTCTATTTTACAAAGGTTGGGTTTCACTCTATCCAAACAATGGAAAGTACACTCAAGTTTTCTTTTAATGTGTGTACTTCTTTGGAGAAACCTAACCAATCTGGTTATTACTGAGATGACGGTGGACTGATTGCATAATCTTATGAAGTCCAAAGATTATTTTAAAGTCACGCACCTGATAACAACATTTAGGTCAACACTGACTGTATATACAATAATGGTCTCATAGGATTATAATAAAACTGAAAAATTCCTGTAGCCTAATGATGTCATAGCCTTTGTAATGTGATGATACTGGTATATAAAAAACATGTAATCCCAGCACTTTGGGAGGCTGAGGCAGGTGGATCACCTGAGGTCAGGTGTTCGAGACCAGCCTGTTCAACATGGCGAAACCCGGTCTCTACTAAAAATATAAAAAATTACCCTGGCATGGTGGCACGTGCTTGTAATCCCAGCTACTCGGAGGCTGAGGCAGGAGAATCACTTGAACCCAGGAGGTGGAAGGTGCAGTGAGCCTAGATCCCGCCACTGCACTCCAGCCTGGGCGGCAAGAGTGAAACTCCATCTCAAAAAAAAAGCAACCAACCAAAGAAACAAAAGCCTACTGCACTGCCAGTCATTTAAAAGTATATAATAATGTTCTAGGCCTTCACATTTGCTGACCACTCACTCACTGACTCACTGAGAGCAACGTACAGTCCTGCAAGCTTCATTCAAGGTTTGAGTGCCCTGTACAGATGTCTCATTTAAAAAGTATATTTTACTGTATTTTTATTGTACTTTTTCTTCTGTGTTTAGAGAGATTGGGATACACAAATACTTACCATTGTGTTACAATTGCCTAGAGTATTTAGTTTTAATTCAGTATTAAAGCTGTACATACCGTACAGACTTGGAGCCAAGGAGCAATAAGCTTTACCTCACAAAGTGTTGAGTAGGCTATACTATCTAGGTTGTTTTGTGAAC
The DNA here is from genome assembly GCA_031835075.1 of Saguinus oedipus. NCBI lineage: Eukaryota > Metazoa > Chordata > Mammalia > Primates > Cebidae > Saguinus > Saguinus oedipus. Next base: position 20,838,497 of record CM063190.1, read on the forward strand.
TCTGTGATGTTCACACAACAACAAAGTGCCTAAGAACACATTTATCAGAATGTATCCCCATTGTTAAACAAAACATGGCAGGATATCTATTGCATATCTTATGGACTCCAGAATATTTGGAAAGTTTGAGAATCCACATCTCAAGCTTCAGTCCCCCTAGAAAAGGCAAGGAACTATTCTCTCTAAGACATTATCTCTGCCCCAAACCACTGTGTTCAATGGAGCTTCAGGCCACAGATCTTTTAAGAAGACCAATAATGTTCAGTACCCTTGAAGTCTATTACCATTATTTGTTTCTCTCTGGAAGCTCATGAATACCTTTTATTCCTCTTTGTCTTATTTTTTCTTGGAATTTTTTATTAGACTGAAGAACTGGTTTACTGTGTTACAGAGTTGCTCAGGGTCTGGATGTTGCAGATTATATCACCATGGTTTCTCTTAATATATTATTATATATTTATTTATTTATTATCAATTGGACTTTGATCTAGAGCACTCTCCTCTGATATGTTTACCAGTAGCAACATGGGACCATTTTAATCTAAACTTAGATTATTTAACCTTAAATAATATTAAATTTTCAATTTCTCAGTTATACTAGCTATCTTTAAGTACTCAGTAGCCACATGTGACTAATGGCTTCTATAGTGGACAGTGGAGATACAGAGTATTTCTAAAATCACAGAGAATTCTACTGGACAGTTTTAATCTAGAGGCTTGATCTGCTTCATGTTGATTTCCTTTATTTCATAAAATTACTGCCTAAGTAGTAATGCAAACTTCCATTAGATCAACAGGTACTTAATATATGTATGTTTTGTTTTGTGATATTATTTGTCATTGGTTATTATTGCCTAGGTCAATCAGGTCTTTAAGAGTTGATTAAAAAACGAGATATAATAACATTTTTATTTTATTATTATATGAATTTATTTTATTGTGAAATCCTTCTATTTATCTTTAAATATCAGTTACTCTGAGGTCAGGTAACCAGAGGAAAGAAAGTATAAATTCAGGCCGGGCGCGGTGGCTCACGCCTGTAATCCCAGCACTTTGGGAGGCCGAGGCGGGTGGATCACGAGGTCAAGAGATCGAGACCATCCTGGTCAACATGGTGAAACCCCGTCTCTACTAAAAATACAAAAATTAGCTGGGCATGGTGGCGGGTGCCTGTAATCCCAGCTACTCAGGAGGCTGAGGCAGGAGAATTGCCTGAACCCAGGAGGCGGAGGTTGCGGTGAGCCAAGATCGTGCCATTGCACTCCAGGCTGGGTAACAAGAGCGAAACTCCGTCTCAAAAAAAAAAAAAAAAAAAAAAAAAAAAGAAAGTATAAATTCTGTATTATTTCCCTTACCATGTTCAAAATAGTGTTTTTAATTCTTAGCATTTCTCAGTTTAACCAATGAGAAACTTTGTATTATCATGAAAACAAGAATGTAAAAACATATATGATGTATTTTATTGAAACATAACTATTTGGTTTGATTGGTTTGATTGTTGCATTTTTTTTTATCTTTGGCTGCTGGGAGCCTCTTCAAATTAACTCCTGAGTCATTTCACAGGATGATAATTTCCTGATGTGATAGACTCTTGTGGGAGTATCTTATCATCGAAATTGCTTAGCCCACACTAAAATTTGAACTTATTTATTTATATAAACTTTGTCTTCTTTTAATGGAAATGGTTTCAAAAGATAATATACCTAATAACATTTTCTGTCAGCCTTATAAAAATCCCTGAGAATTATAAATATATGTTTGATTTCAATATCAGGGCTTAGGAATACAGAGAAAACCAAAACAGATACTGAACTATATTGATGTCATAAAAATAGTTACATCTGAAAAAACTGGAGTGGCAAAAGTCAAGGAGACTATACTATAAATTTATCTATAGGGTTTTGTTTTTTTACAGTGATACAATATGTAAATATTGAAGTACATAAATAAATACATCTATAACTAAATATTTGGATAAATCTTATATTTAATAAAGCCATAATTTGTTATATTGGGGGTTTGGAGATTATGTATAATCAAATTATAGTTTTATACATATAACCTTTTAAAATTCTATTTCAACTAATACAACATATGTCAGATTATAAAATTTGGAAAATAAAAAAATAGACGAGTAAACAGAACTTGCTGTGGAGAGACATTGTTAAGTTAAATGTCTCTGGTGTCTGACAAGATTTATCCCTGGTTGTCAACTTCTCCACATTCTTACTGTGTGAGCCAGAATCAATTTCCCTATCACTCAAATGATGATGATAACTGGAGCCATCCCATAGTGTTGAGATTACCTGACATACCTAATCCAAAACATATAGTGCAGGGTCTTTCATACAAATGAAAGAAGATACAAAACAAGTTCTTAGTATTGATATTGGAACCAATCATTACTATCTTTATTACATACAGTATGAACATTGCCTTTAACCTAAATTGAAAATGACCACGTAAAAAATAATATGTATATGAAAAAGTAAATATGCTTTTGATAAAATGGTGGCATTTTTGTAACTTTTTAATGTATGCAGATCTTTCATTTTAGTTTTAATTAAGAATACTTTTATAGCCAGGGAAAAGACATGAAAAAAGGAGGTATGATAATTTCCAATGACCACCTTAAAATACCTCACAATTTGGCATGTCAAGCAGGTCTTGCCTTTCTGCATTATTATATTATGAAAAAAATTATGTGAAGTTAATGGGTTCTCCCTCTGTGTCAGGTGAAATTGATGTCAACATTATCCTGAGGATAGAAAGCACTGCTACCTTGTTGTAATTGTGCTGCTGAAATGAAGCAGACTCCTCTTTTTTTTTTCATTTGCATGTCAGCGGAATGGACATTCTAATACAGAAGAAAATATAATGAATAGGAGTAGTTTTACAAGCTCAAAATACACAATTGATATTTAAGTAACATTTTTATAAATCTTTTTTGGTAACTGATAAATTTAAGTGGAAGAGAGACTTAAAAGGGATTCTGATATTCAGCACTCCACCTTTAAGTGGCTAAAGACAAGTCATAAAGAACAATTTATTAAAAATAGAACATATCCTCAATACCAGTTTCATGGCAGGCAATCACTAAGGTGACTGGTGTTAAAGTGAGTGGATGAGAGAAAAAGAGTGAGGTTTAGTAATTGGTTAATGGCTGCAGTACTAAGGTATAGGGGCTGATTCATTAACTCTTATGGAGAGAAAATGTTTTGATGGATACTATAACCATCGTCCAATCTCAAAGCATGAGACATTTAATCTCTTATATCATTTTTAGATCCTAAAAGAATGCATTAAATTGTGCTCAGAGCTCTTCAGTAAAGTGATGTAATGTGTAATTTGACATCAGAAGCATATCACCAAAAGGTATTATGGTCCATTATCACCAAATGGTATTATTCTCTTTAAATTCTGACATATTGTTTAAAAGTAGTGGTTTCTAACCTTTTAAGCTACAGTATAAAATTCAGAAATGTGAAGTTTTTCAATTGAACTCCTGGACATAGAGAGTAGAAGAATGGTTGCCAGAGGTGGGAAAGGGTAGTGGGGGTGGGATGGAGATGGATCAGGGGTACAAATAATAGAAAGAATGAATAAGAAGTGCTGTATAATTGCACAATAAAGTGGATATAATCAATAATAACTTAATTGTAACTTTTATATAATGAAAAGTGTATAAGTGGATTGTTTTTGTAATGCAAAAAATAAATGCTTGAGGGAATGGGTACCCCATTCTCCATGTTGGGAGCATTACACATTGCATGCCCATATTAAAACATTTTATATATCCCATAAATGTATACACCTACTGTGTACCCACAAAAATTTAAAAATTTAAATTAAAAAATATATATATATGAAGTTTTAAAGAAATCCTGTTTCTTCAATAGACTATTTTTGAAATTAGTTACAATTCAAGAAGGATCATTTTCTACACTGTTCCATCATGCTCAGTGACAGAAAGGGGGCTTGTCCTTCCACAATCCTGTGCATCTTGGGAAGGCAGACCCCAGTGTCTGAAAGAATTTACTTATTAGAGTATTGGACAAGGAGAAGGCAGATGGATACAGGATAACAAAGTGGAATGTAGGTGATAATAGGAAGAGTTTGGCTGAAGTGTCATGGTGTCTCGCTTTGTTGAAGTTGCTGTTTCGATTTGATTGATTGCCTCTATGTCTAGAAACTGGCTTGCACGCTTTCAGCTCTGTTGTGGGCTGCATTGTGCCGGCCTGTGCTCCTGCCCAAGTTTATCCAATAACGTCCTAATCCCAGCACACTAATTGAATATAGGGTCTCTAACAAGGTAACTAAAGTTAAATGAGGTTATATGGGTTGGTTCTAATCCAGTATGGCTGGTGTTCTTATAAGAAAAGGTTAGAGCACAGGCACACACAGAGGGAACTGACGTGGAGGATACTGGAGCAAGGGGGCTATCTAAAAGCCAAAGAGGGAGGTCTTAGAAGAGGCCAACACTCTTAATGCCTTGCTCATCAGAATTGTGAGAAAATAAATATTTATTGTTTACACCGTCCAGTTTGTGGTACTTTGTTGTGGTAGTCCTAGCAAACTGATACCAACTCTGATTCCTTTCTCTCATGGTGATCTCCCCAAATCAGGAGAATTTTCCTTTCTTCAAAATCAGGGTCTCAGATGCCTAATATTTTCTTAGTATCAATCCAGTCCTATCTACTATTTTCAGGAGAGGTTCTTTCTCTCCATTATCTTCCTGATCTTTCTTCCTTTATTTTTTATGCACTCCTATTCTGCTTCTTTAAAACCGTCTGCTTTAATTTTCAGCATAATATAAAAACAAATAAGAATCATGAATTTTAGCAAATATAATTTTCATTCAGACAATGTAAATATCCTAATGTGACTAGAAACAGAATTAAAAGTGTTGTGGGAGACAAAAAAGAGTATTTCAAGATCTTAAAACTCATTACAAAATAGCGATTTAAAATTATTTTGGTAACAGACCTGGCACCTGGCACGGTGGCTCATGCTTGTAATCCCAGCACTTTGGGAGGGCCGGGAGGTCAGATCACTTGAGGACTGCAGTATAAGACCATCCAGGCCAACCTGGTGAAACCCCATCTCTACTAAAAATAGAAACGTTACTTGGGAGTGGTAATACATGCCTGTAATCCCAGCTTCTTGGGAGTCTGAGGCAGGAGAATCCCTTGAAACTTGGAGGTGGAGGCTGCAGTGAGCTGATACCACACCACTATACTCCAGCCTGGACAACAGAGCAAGACCCCATCTCAAAAAAAATAAATAAAATATTAAAATAAAATTATTTTTAAAATTAATTTATTCTAAAACTACCTCATGCTTTCACATGCCTTTGCACAATTTTCATACAGACATCATATACAAACAGTAGTTTTGGTAGCTATTACTCAATAATAAATTTTAGAAAATGACTGTAAGGTGTTGAAGATAGGTACAAATTCAAGAAGAAAATTTGGGCATAATACTTTACAAAACAGAGAAATGAGTGACAGTCAGGCTGATCCTATGATGCAGTATATTTGTAATATTAATAGTAATTATTTTCTCTTGGCTGGAACAGACTGTTGTGATTAATAGTGTTTCCTATATACTTCACATTATGGCTTGTTGAGTCATAGTCATGTACTGTCTGACATTTCTTCCCTAGAAACATAATTTGGTGGCATTGCAGTTTCTCTGTATTTTCTTCAATAAATATCATATAATTTGAATGTTTCATCAATGTAAATTTTATACTTTTACTTCATTAGACAATACCTAAATTACAAAATGAGAACTGGAGCTGTATGTAGAATAATGATCCTAAAAATTATACATCTGAAACACTGTAATAAGGAGGAACTAAATGTTCACTCTCAGCATAGAATCTAATCATGTCTATTTCAGTGTCAATCATGGTGCTAAGGACCCTTGGTTTTTCTTAGACTTTAATAATTTCCATGACTCATTCACAATATAAAAGCCTGAGAAAAATGCATAATTGTTTCCATTTACACTTTATTCCATCCATTTTATTAAGATAAAAAAATTAAGAGCATAACAAAGCAAATAGTAAATTGAATGTTTCCCAATATGTAAAATGTTAAATAATTAGAATCGTGTAACTCATTTATGGCCAATAGGGATGATTTTATCTTTTCTAAAGATCTCATATACACTGCAACTACAGCTTGGGAAAATTTGATCTTCTAAACCTATCTGAAATATAGTTATTTTTAACTTTTCTTTCTATATATATTTCCTTAATGGATTTTCCCCTAATTATTGTTGATATAATTGTATTATTTCAAATGTATGTGATACTAATAAAGTTCCAAAAGTAAAACCAATAACAAACAGTAGATAAAAAGATCAATGAAACAAAGTAGGTGGGCCAGTAGCATATCCACACAGATATAGTCAGTTTAAATTTGACAAAGTGCCAAGCCATTCTAAAAAGGAAACAAAAGATTCCTCAACAAATAATATTGAACATACTGGAGAAATGTATGAAAAGAACTAAAATAAATGCTTATCACAAATTATACATAAAAATGCATTTTAGATAAATCACACATACACATACATGATCTAAACAATAAAGTTTCCAGTAAGAGACACAGGATAATGTACTCATTATCCTGTGTTGAGACAGATAAGAACTTCCTAGGACACAATAAAGTGCTAATCATAAAAACTATGTAAATGGATTTTATCAAATAACATAATTGACAAATAAAAGTTGTATCTTTTTATAGTCTATAATATGGTGCTTTGGTATGTGTAAATTGTGGAATGATTAAATAAAGCTAATTCACATAACCATCACCTAAGATACTTACTTCTTATGCAGAGAACATTTTAGAGCATTGCTAACTCTGTCAGCTATTTTCTTTCTTTTTTTTTTTTTTTTAAATTTTTATTGCATTATAGGTTTGGGGGTACATGTGCAGAACGTGCAAGATAGTTGCATAGGTACACACATGGCAGTGTGCTTTGTTGCTTTCCTCCCCTTCACCCACACTTGGTATTCATCCCCAGGCTATCCCCCCCAGCCCCCCCACTGTCCCTCCCCCATTCCCCGCAACAGTCCCCAGTGTATAGTAGACCGCCTCTCTGTGTCCATGTGTTCTCATTTTTCTCACCCACCTATGAGTGAGTATATGCGGTATTTCTTTTTCTGTTCTTGTGTCAGTTTGCTGAGAATGATGTTCTCCAGATTCATCCATGTCCTTACAAAGGACACAAACTCATCATTTTTGATTGCTGCATAATATTCCATGGTGTATAGTACACAGTACAGTATTAATAACTATAGTCACTATTACTTGTCTATTTTCTGGGGCAGAGATTACATGTCCACTTTAGTAAGAAATGTCTCAGAGAGCTGCCATTGATGTCCTTTCCTACAGATTTGTTCGTATCTTTGAAATTATTAGCAAAGCTTGATAATAAACAAGATTTCTGATTTACTGAAATTTGATTTGACTATCTAATCATTTGATCCTTTCTATTAAATCAGTAACTAAAACTAGCAATTTTACTCTAAGATATTAAACAAAATAAATAAAAACATGTTAGCAATAACAGCAAAACCGAAACCAAAAGATGTACAAGAAAGTTTATAGCAGCTCTAATCAAAAGAGTGCCTAAATGAAAGCAATAATCAATAGGATCACAATAAAAAAAGCTTTGGTATGTTCATACAATTGAAGACTATTCAGAAAAAAATAATAAACTAAAAATAAGTACAACAACATAGATGAATTTTAAAAGTATGTCCATTAAGTGAGAGGCCAGAAACAAGAACATATATATAAAAGCATATATCTGTTTTGTGACTTATTTACATAAAGTTTTAGTAAAGATTATGATAATAGAAATCACATCATTGGTTACTTGGAGAAGAGGGAAGGTTTTGGCACCATGGTAGTATTCTACATCTTTCTTTAACGAAAGACTTTTCTGTGATTGCATACATTTATAAAAAATATTGGCCTGTCACTCAATAGCTGTGAATTTCATTGCATATAAGGAATACCTCAATAAATATAAGTAAATTTTAAAAGGTACAGACATGTGTCCTTAGAGAAGCATCTTTCCCTTCTTTGCCACTTCACCCCTTGTGAAAGCTACCTTCAAAGAAAAATTTCTAGTATTTCTTCCTTGTTTTTCTTATTCTACAACAACTTCAGCAGCAACAGCAACAACAACAAATAAAATAGATTATTGAGTATCCATGGCGAGGGTTGGTAATAGTAATTTACAAGAGAAGAAAACTCCACTGAGTGTGCTTAAAGAAAAAAGATCACAGTACAAAATACACCATTTTACTCTCTCCTGGCTAGATTCAAGTCTTGCATTTTCAACATGACTCACTTCTGACTGCATATATTAAGCTTCAGTCAGTACACCTGAAGAAAAATAAACAAAATTAAGATACATGTTTATGAAAGGAGTTTTAACTCTAATTGTACATAATGTTGGCACAAAGTTTCCATCATAATAAAATAATATTGTACTTAACAGAATTTGGAGAATCCCTTAATCCATGATTTATTAAATTTACCAAATATTTATTGAAAATAGAAAAGCAGATTTTGGAATAAAATGCATATGTAATAATTTATCCATTCTTACATGCACTGACTGAAAATAATCTTTAGTTGTGTTGTGGCTGTTAAACTGGGGATGGCAAGGCCCTCTGCTTGGGTGGCTGAGGGAGTGGCTCCTGGTTCTCGGTGCCTCCACCTGTCCTCGTGCTTTGTTCTACAGAGAGTTCTGTTTACTGTGTTCTTCCTCCCATCTGCAATACTGTGGGGCGTATGTATTTGCTTATATACCTTATTTTAGTTTGTATTTTGCATTTGAAATTTCACTCAGATTTCACTTTAAGCGTGATTTTATTTACAAACGGCATTCTGTACTACAAATTTAGTAAAATATTTTTCCATTTAGCATCATAACAATAAGTTGTCTTTTATATTCATATTTGATGCTATAATTCTCTTTTCTGCTTGTGTTCTTTAGATCCTCATCACTGTTTAGTGCTTATGATGCATATAAAAACATCATAATCTTTACAGGGAGGATGAATTAATCACCTTAAAACAGATTCTTCTATATTGCAGTGCCATTCCTCTTATACTTGAATGCTCTATCATTCAAAGTTCTTGACTGTTATTTTCCAATGAATCTATGACTAATATTATGTCAGGCATAAAAGTTTTTATTGTGTTTTCAGTTATGCGCTTACACTGCTGTGTCTCCATTTTGAATATGCAACAATAGGACAAGGATTATGCTTCATTAATCTCTCTCATTCTCTCACTCTCTCTTTTTATCCCGAGTCCCTAAATAATAGTTTATGCAGTAGAGGGCATCCGTCTTTTTGAAAATCACCCCTCCCGAGCGCATAGTCTATGCAATTGCTTGCCACTTGTTCCTACTTAGGCCTGGCCAGTCAGAACTTTCTATGTCCATAGTCACAATGACTGACTCAGTGTTGATTACCTGATCCAACCCAGGCCAATAAGATTAGTTACCCTGCACATCATCTTTTCTGAAAGAAGTAAACCCCAAGATTTCTAGTATTTTATGAAGTTTTCAATTAATTAATTTCTTTTGTTTCATTTAACGTGATTGTTTTTCTGCAACTTGAAAGTGAGCGAACCCCATGTAAGCCAAATTTATATATTAACAAGTATTCTCCACTTTCTTTCCTAATGTTTTAATACAAGACAGATTTTTATTCATCATAAAGCAACATAAACATCTCTATCACTACCCACAATTCATTTGAAAAGTCTCTATTCATCATCCAACATGTTGACAGCAACTTTCTACTGAACAGACAAAATAATTTTGTAACTGACTTTGTTTCAGAAAGATTTAATGTTGGTTTCATTCTTTAATAATTAAAAAATGTAACAAAATGAAATCAGCCGCATGTGGAAATCTACATACATAGTTTAGAATCTGAATGTAAAGAAAATGAAAATATTGTGTTGATTCTCTATTGTGTTTCCGCAGAAATTATTTTAGAAAAATAGAGAAAGCATTTAATACAAACTTGTATATGTATAAATGTCACAAATTAACCTACTGCATGGTAAAACATTATTTGCTGATGTTTTGGGGAAATATATTTAGCTTTTTTCCTGCTTTTTTTTCTTTTCTGTAGTGGTAATTGTGCAGAGAACTTCTGTTGCATAGCATATAAGTAACCATGCAGAGAATAACAGCTTTGTTTTATTAACCTTCTATTTATAAGAAAATATTAAATTTTCTTAAATAAGAAAATTTTAAGAAGCATCAGTGCATTTTCCCCACATTGCCTACAGTTTTATTGTTAACCTGAGAAACTTACATCACTTAGAAATTTTTTAAAGGTTTTGATTACTGAAAGAAACCACTGATATTGAGTCTACCTAATTTATGTTTGCAAACTTAAATCATGTTTGATTCTTCATTTCTTAGCTAAAATACATTCAAGAAATTTTAAAGTGAGTTATTTGGAGCCTTGATAACCAAGTATTTTTTTCCTCCATGTTATAAAGATATATAGTCTTCAAAAGTAACAAAATGTTATTATGTATCTAGATCTACACTTTGGTAATAAAACACCTTAAAAATACCCATGATGACTTTCTGCACACATAAATTCTAGTTTTCCAATAGGCATAAAATGCCTTAAAATTTGTGGAAGAAACTGTAATTGATTACAAAGTTAAATATGTAATGTGTACTCTATCAGAAAGATAGGTCAAGGGAAAGAAAAGTCAAAGGTTTGTGATTTTTAATGCTGTACATATAAGGCAAAGAGGCTTTCAAATTAATCCTTTCAGAGATGTGATTATTACTTTTGGAAGATCTAAATCAAAAGTATTAGACAAGTCGATAATAGATGACACATACCAAAGACTACAGCATTTTCAGGTCGATGAACTGACTTTCTGGCTTATTTTTCAATTTTACGACTGTTACCTTGTAAAGAGTATAGTACCTGCTGTCAGAAAGTAATTAACTGTAAAGTACAGGTGGTCTCATTCAAGAGAGAAAGGCTGACCTTTGCCTAAAGTGCTGTACCCTATTCCAAATACAGGAAGGGTTCATTCTTTTTGTGATTTTACTCCAAGAGAAAAATCTTAAATTTTTTTTTTTTTTACTAAAAGACCCATTCAGATTCTAGTTGGGAAACAAAACAAAAAAAGGTAGAGCTATTAAAACATACTCTAGGCCGGGCGCGGTGGCTCAAGCCTGTAATCCAAGCACTTTAGGAGGCCGAGGCGGGTGGATCACGAGGTCAAGAGATAAAGACCATCCAGGTCAACGTGGTGAAACCCCGTCTCTACTAAAAATACAAAAAATTAGCTGAACATGGTGGCGCATGCCTGTAATCCCAGCTACTCAGGAGACTGAGGCAGGAGAATCGCCTGAACCCAGGAGGCGGAGGTTGCGGTGAGCCGAGATCGCGCCATTGCACTCCAACCTGGGTAACAAGAGTGAAACTTGGTCTCAAAAAAAAAAAAAAAAAAAACACTCTATATAAAAGTGATTCGAAAAAAATGAACAATATTATTATTCTAAAATAATCTGTGAAAAAGAAATATTTGAATGCTGATGGAAGTTCTAGTAAAAATATAGTAGAAATTAATCATGGAATAACTATGAGACAATTGGCAAACTTTTGTTCTCTTTCTTAGAGTTACAGAGACTGAGACAATAAAATATCCATGTATTTTATAAGGCAAGATGTCTAAAATAGTGCAAAGAATTTATCATCTGTAGAGCCAGACTCCTCGATTATTTGTGGAGTCAAATTCTGATTAGCACTATGGACTATCTTTCCCAGACAGAAATGTGCGCATGCCCAAATTTCCCAGGGAAGAAATCCACTTACTTATTTTCATTTTACTGATTTTGGTCTAAGTAATTTGTAGTTTTAATAGTCAAGAAAGATTGGTTTTTGGTTTCTATTTTTTAATAAAGGTAAACCAATAAGTACTTCATATTATCTGCCACCATCTCTCAGCTTGATTACTCCAAATGTGCTTTCTAATCAGATTGCGCTTTGCATATCATTTCTTATGCCATTCTGGAGGTTTGAAAGGTAAGTCATTTTATTTTTCTTCATATTTTGCTTATCCAAAATCATTCAGCTATATTTTATAAACAAGTCTATGTAAAAGTGATTTCTTTTTCAGACTGGTTGCAAGATTCTTTAATTATCAAGGACACATTGCAACTACTGATTTTAATTGATAAAGTTAATAAAATATGAAACAATGTTTTCTTGATGAAATTTTCTGTCTACTCTAAGTTAATTTCTTCATCAAATCTGCATTTAAGCCTGGCCTGAGTATTATCAGAGCTAGAAACCTGAAGGCTCTGCCTTCATCCTGTCCATCTACGAGAATTTTATTCATCTTAATTTTTTTAAGTCCAAGACCAGTAACTGGTGAGCAGCAAGACTGGTGCTTGGTTATACCAATGTACACCCACTGGTAGGAAGTAGGCACATTAGCAAGTTAGGTAAAACTATGTTCAGAATTAAATGTAAAGACACATAATCTTGTCTTCTTTATCCGTAATTTTTTTCTGCTCTATCTCTGAAATGTCCCAACCGGGTTTTCTAGCAAGCCATTAGTGATTTGTCAAAGGCTATCAATTGCAAATTCTTTTCCATTCAGATTTTGGATTAATATTTTTAATGCATAAATTGGGTAAAGGAAGGAGAGAAATGTTGAGGCAGGAAAGAGCAGATTTCAAATGCAGGCCAGGTTGCACAGTGAATATGGTAGAAATGTGAGATCGCCTGGGGGTAATGACCACCCAGGAGTAAGGCAAGACTGTTTTGTTCATTTGGTCGAAAGTGAACCTATCTGAAAAAAAGCATTTTGTTGTTATTGGTATTTTGCTTTTTTTCTTGGATTTTCTAATTCATTTCCTTGGGAAATAAGATATGAAATCCAACTCTGCCTCTTTTCCAAGTTCTTATCTAATTTAAGTTACATTAGAAAAATTATCACTTTCCTACTATTTAATATGAGCTTAAAATTTTTTAAATGTTACTCATTTTCATATAATAATTTATTGAACAGTATCTACATAGAAGACCTCAAAATTAGTTCATTCTCAATTTATGTAATTCAGTAATATTTTTAGACTAATTTCTTCTGTACATAGAATTGCTACTTGGCTGATTTTTGATATTTGCTTCAATTCCTTGCTGAATTTTGTACTCAGTTTAAAATGAGTACAAAATTTATGTGCTCATGAATTCAGATGCTTCAAATTTACTCAGTTTCAGATCAACTCAGTTTATAAAGCCTGTTTACTTTCAAATTCTTTAGCCTTTGGAATTTAGGATAGAGGGATCATACTTTCCAATTTCAAAATGTATTACAAAGCTACAGGAGTAAGAACAATGTGATCCTGGCATAAGGATAGACATGTAGATGTAATATATATACTATTTCCTTACTATATAATTTAATGGAATAATATTGAGAATCTAGAAATAAATCTTCACTTTTATGGAAATTAATTTTCAATGATGCCAAGACCACTCGATAGATAAACTATATGTTTTTCAGTAAATGGTGAGAGGGTAACTGGATAGTCATGTGACAAAAAATAAAGCTGGGCTCCTGACGCATAACATATGCAAAAATTAATGCAAAATGGATTAAAGGTCTTGATGTAAAGGATAAAACTGTAAAACTATCAGAAGAAAACATAAATCTTTGTCACCTTTGGTTAAGCCATGGTTTCTTAGGTATTACATCAAAAGCATAAGAACAAAAGGAAAAATTAGATACATTTTTTAAATTAAATGTTTGTGCTTCAAGGGATACCATTAGAAAAGTAAACCATGATTTACAGAGTGGGAAAATGTTTTTAAACCATTTTATCTGATCAGAACTTCTATCCAAAATATATTACGAATACTATAATAAATGTACAACCCAATTTGTTTTCTTTCTTTATGTTTGTTTTTATACCTTTGAGCTAACAAAAGTCAATGGTTTTGAAGTGTACTTGCATATAAACATTAGATGGTGGATTTATCGAAATAATTTGCTGCTACTCATCACTGTTTTATACGTAGCCTGAGTCACATGTGAGGGCATTGTGATGGTTATTATTAAGTGTCAACTTGATTAGATTGAAGGGTGCAAAGTATTGTTTCTGGGCATATCTGGGAGTTTCCTGGTGTTACTAGAAGGGATTAACATTTTATTCAGTGGCCTGGGAGAGGAAGACTCAGTCTCAGAAAGACCCACCCACTACATGGGTGGACATCGCCCAAGCTGCTGCCAGCATGGTTCAAAAAAGCAGACAGAAAAAGTACAATAAGCAAACTTGTCCAGTCTTATGGCCTTCATTTTTTACTGTACTTGATACTTCCTTCCCTCAAACATTAGACTCCAAGTTCTTCAGCTTTTGGGCTCATGGACTTACGTCAGTGGTTTGCCACGGGCTCTCAGGCATTTGGCCACAGACTGCACTGTTGGGTTCCCTAATTTTAAGGTTTAAGGACACGAATTAACTTTTTTACTCCTCAACTTGCAGATGTCCTATCATGGAACTTCACCTTGTGATCATGTGAGTCAAATCTCCTAACAAACTCCGCTTCATATGTACATATATCCTATTAGTTATGTCTCTCTAGAGAACCCTGACGAATACAAACATAACCTAGATATACTCTACATTATTATGGATTAGAAACTTAGATAAATCTTAACTTATTATAGATTATAATATATAGACAAATGTTACGGAGTGACTCAGTCACTCTAAGTCATAACCATATGCTATCATTAATAGTAGATGAAAGAAACAGAAATAATTTGATTTAGGACTCTTTTGATCATAATTGGTTTTAATTCTTAAGTAGATTACTACATAGATACAGTATTTTTGAGAAAGCAATTTGTAATGATTAGCAAATAAAACTTCAGATAAGACATAACCCCATTAACAATTATTTAATGGAACTGATAGATGAGTTATAAACATTAATATATCTATTTATTCATAATAATAGCATAGGCTGGTTTAGTGCACTAATGTTTACAATGAATTGACCAAAACCTTGTACATTTCTTTGTTCCTTCTTGACTCCCACTGCTTCACTTGCCTAACCTTAATAATTAATAACAATAGTGTAAAGGCTTAAAGTAAATACATGTGGAATTAATATACACAATGTATTTTGGTTTTAACAAGATATTTAATAGAACTCCAAAACACTATCTACAAACAGGAATTTACAACAAATAAGTAGCCATTATTTTTTAAGAGAAATGTGTCAGTGACCTCTATTTTAGGTACAAATGTTGCTATTATTTTAGTCAAATTTTATTGAAGTGTTTTTACAAAGCCATAAAAATTTAATGTATTCTATTTAAGATTACTAAATACAATAAGTTGTAAAGAGTATGCATGAAAATTAAAGTTGGTAATATTCACTGTGATGTTCTTTAATGATTATTGTAACACATAAATTTGCATGTCTTCCATATCCAAACTTCCTTCTCTAAGTAGCAGACCTCACTTCTACAGACTACATACTTACATTTATGTTTATACTATTTGTGCCCATCCTTCTTGTCATAATAGCTATTTTGATAATAGTAAATATATTTATTGAGTTTTCTATTTTTAACAAATGAATTCCTAAGAAGTTAATGAAGAAGTCATGCAAAAGAGCCTAGTAAATTTATTTTTTAACTAAAAGTTCAATATAGACCCATACTACATTTGAATCTAATATTTTCCTAGCTTAACCAGAAAAGAAAATACCCAAATCAAGATTGTGGAATGGCCCCACCATCATCCTGTCTTATTGAGAACATTTTTTTTCTATACATTTTAAGAGTGTAATAAAAACAATAGAGCCCAAATTACATTAAATATCTTAAAGAAACATTGTATGCAGAATAAGTGGAAAGTGTGGATGGAAATCTAAAATTATTCTCCAGCTCTACTTGGGAATTGAGCCCAGGGATCTTCATCCATTATGTTCATTAGGATGATACAATTCTGGACTTCATATCAATATTGTAATTGGATAAGACAAATTTGGGGAAAGAGTTGGTTTACTTTGCACAAAGAGGGGTAAGAAATGCTGAAGATTGAAGACAGTGATGAATTATATATGAAAATGATCACCCAAAATTCTTCAAATGCTTGTCTATATACTTCTTCTGTCTAGAAGTGAAGTCTGCTATTTTTTGCCTTCAAATCTAGACTTGATTGTGAGGTGCTTATACTGCTAAATGTGGAAAATGTGACATTGTGCTAGCTTGTTCTTAAGCACTTAATAGGCCTTCCCAAAAAGTAAAATAAAATATGAAGAGGCTGGGCGCGGTGGCCGACTCCTGTAATCGTAGCACTCTGGGAGGCTGGTGGGCGAATCACGAGGTCAGGAGTTCGAGACCAGCCTGACCAACATGGTTAAACCTAGTCTCTACTAAAAATACGAAAAAAAATGGGGCATGGTGGCACATACTTGTAGTCCCAACTACTCAGGAAGCTGAGGCAGGAGAATGGCTTGAAACCAAGAGGCAGAGGTTGCAGTGAGCCAAGATCATGCCACTGCACTCCAGCTGGGAAGACAGTGTGAGACTCCAGCTCAAAAATAAATACATAAATAAATGAAGAGAAAAGAGACAGTAAAGAGGAAAAACAAGAGCAGAGCCCTAGCAAAAGCCAAATCAAAAGAATGGCTGAAAGAATATCTGAAAAATAAAGACAAAGAAGTAAGACCAGAAATGGACAAAGCAAAGTTTGAAACAAAACAAAATATGCAATAGTTTGGGGGAATAAAGAATGTAAAACTTGGGATTATAAAATGGCTATTAAATGTGGCTGTTAATTTATTCATTATATATATATGTGTGTGTGTGTGTGTGTGTGTGTGTGTGTGTATATATATATATATATATATATATATGTATATATGTATTGACCACTCTATACAGAACTCACTGTTCTAGATTTGTAGTAAAAAAGGCACTAAAATAGACTTGTTGATTTCAAATCATTTGTTAAGTAATAAGAAAGGATATTTATTACTTCAAAAAAACACCTGTTACCCGAGTGACAGGACAAAAGGTGAGACACATCAGTAGGTGAAAAAATGAAAGACTGAGTAGGACCATAAATGCAGATCTTTCACTCATCGTGATTGATGATTGACTATCAGGAGATTGAACTAAAACATAGGAGGTGATTGAAATTTTAAATAAAATGTATTTTCTACTATTTTGTTTGAAGAAATTTGAACCTGAGAATACAATGAGGGAGGTGGAGGAGAAGATTAAGGCTCTTATATTACTCATCACACACACGCACACACACACACACACACACACACACACACACACACACCCAGATTAACTAAAGCTTTATACTTACAATGTAAAAATAAATCTATAAAGGAGAATATATTTATAACTGAGTCAAATGAGGAAATTGTAAGAGAAAAATAACAAAAATTAGTATAGAGAAAGCATATTAAAACAGGCTGATAAAAATAATTGTAAACCATGAATATGTTTGTGTGTTTGTGTGTTTGTAGGTGTTCACTCACACAAACACACATATATTTAGTAAGACTGATTGGGAAAACATATTTGCAAGGCATATAACCAAAATATCCATAATAGTAAGTAATATTACTTAGTAGCTACTGTGGTTTTGACAGTATATAGAAAAATGTGAAGGCATCAGACCAGATTCTTCATTATAATCAATTTAAAAAGAAAAGGTGATACTAACTTTTATAAAATACATATTTATGTTACTTTCCTAATTTGAATGGCTATAAGTTACTCTTGTAAATGTGAATATTCATGGACTTTTAAAATAAGACAAAACAAATAGCAGTTCCATTGACTGGAACTGTGTGAGGAAATAGATGGTCTCAGAAGGATGAGAATGTGCAAAAATCACAAGCATTCCTATACACCAATAACAGACTTAAAGAGAGCCAAATCAAGGACAAACTGCCATTCACAATTGCTAAAAAAGAATAAAATACCTAGGAATACAACTTACAAGGAACGTAAGGGACCTCTTCAAGGAAAACTACAAACCACTGCTCAACGAAATAAGAGAGGACACAAACAGATGGAGAAACATTCCATGTTCATGATTAGGAAGAATCAATGTCGTGAAAATGGCTAGACTGCCCAAAGTAATTTACAGAATCAACACTATCCCCATTAAGCTACCATTGACTTTCTTCACAGAACTGGAAAAAACCACCATGAACTTCATATGGAACCAAAAGAGAGCCTGCATAGCCAAGTCAATTCTAAGCAAAAAGAACACAGCGGGAGGCATCACACTACCAGACTTCAAACTATACTACAAGGCTACAGTAATCAAAATGGCATGGTACTGGTACCAAAACAGAGATATAGACCAATGGAACAGAACAGAGGCATCGGAGGCAACACAACATATCTACAACCATACAATCTTTGATAAACCAGACAAAAACAAGCAATGGGGAAAGGATTCCCTGTTTAATAAATGGTGTTGGGAAAACTGGCTAGCCATGTGCAGAAAGCAGAAACTGGACCCCTTCCTGACACCTTACACTAAAATTAACTCCAGATGGATTAAAGACTTAAACATAAGACCTGACACCATAAAAACCCTAGAAGAAAATCTAGGCAAAACCATTCAGGACATAGGAGTAGGCAAGGACTTCATGACCAAAACACCAAAAGCATTGGCAACAAAAGCCAAAATAGACAAACAGGACCTAATCAAACTCCACAGCTTTTGCACGGCAAAAGAAACGGTCACTAGAGTGAATTGGCAACTAACAGAATGGGAAAAAATCTTTGCAGTTTACACATCTGACAAAGGGCTGATATCCAGAATTTACAAAGAACTCAAACAGATTTACAGGAAAAAAACAAGCCCATTCAAAAATGGGCAAAGGATATGAACAGACACTTTACAAAAGAAGACATACATGAGGCCAGCAAACATAGGAAAAAATGCTCATCATCACTGGTCATTAGAGAGATGCAAATCAAAACCACATTGAGATACCATCTCACGCCGGTTAGAATGGCGATCATTAAAAAATCTGGAGACAACAGATGCTTGAGAGGATGCGGAGATATAGGAACACTCTTACACTGCTGGTGGGAGTGTAAATTAGTTCAACCATTGTGGAAGACAGTGTGGCGATTCCTCAAGGATCTAGAAATAGAAATTCCATTTGACCCAGCAATCCCATTACTGGGTATATATCCAAAGGACTATAAATCGTTCTACTATAAGGACACATGCACACGAATGTTCATTGCAGCACTGTTTACAATAGCAAAGAACTGGAACCAACCCAAATGCCCATCGATGATAGACTGGACTGGGAAAATGTGGCACATATACACCATGGAATATTATGTAACAATCAAAAATGAAGAGTTTGTGTCCTTCGTAGGGACATGGATGAATCTGGAGAACATCATTCTCAGCAAACTGACACAAGAACAGAAAATGAAGTATCACATATTCTCATCACATATTTCATCATAGGCAGGTGATGAAAAATGAGAACACATGGACACAGGGAAGGGAGTACTACACACTGGGGTTTACTGGGGGGAATAGGGGAGGGACAGCAGAGGGGGGAGCTGGGGAGGGATAGCCTAGGGAGAAATGCCAAAGTGGGTGAAGGGGAGGAAGGCAGCAAAACACACTGCCATGTGTGTACCGATGCAACTCTCTTGCATGCTCTGCACATGTACCCCAAAACCTAAAATACAATAAAAAAAAGAAGAGGAAAAAAATAAAGGATGAGAATAAGAGCTGAGGAAGCACTGACTATGTCAGTGTCCCTAGAGAAAAAGGCCAACAGAGACAGTGAGTGAATGGTAAGTCTGGAAGCTGAGACCCATAAAAGACAGCATTCAGTTTTATTAATGAATTATTGTTTTTGTTTTCTTTGTAGACTTTTGGTAACCCGTAGAAGTATTTGATCAGAGATGTGAATGCAATTTTTAAGAAGATCATCTGACGGTGTTGTATAGATATATTGGAGTAAGAAAATACACACCAGTGAGAGGCAGTAGGAAGCAAGAACAATTGTCCCCACATGGAAGGTGACAAAGACCATTATTTTTCTGTCATATTTAGAGTATTGTATCAACTGAAATGATTTACCTTGCTAAATTGTGAATGGCTTTATAATTTCTTCCCAAATTTACTTTTAAAAACAGAACAATGAATGTCACATTGATCCATGTTTTATTCAAGTCTTCTAACTCAACTAGAGCCTGAATTTTTATGCTACATTTGGCAGGGACAACTGTCATCATAATTTTGTAAAATAATGCTCGAAAATGAAAATTCAAAACCTAGTTACAATTGTCTTTGAAGTTTGTCAGTACTGTTCTGTGATAATTCTGAGAAGGAAGATAAACTCAGCTTCTGAAGAAAAAGAAGAAAGGAACTGAGCTATTTAATCTTCTTATACTGATCATTGGAAGCTATGATAATTCTTTACATTGTGTGCACCTAGTACTTTCACATAACTAGGCTTAGACATCCTTGAGTACTTCAGTAAAAATGAAGTTTATATTGTAGTAGGTGTCTGTTTTGTGACCAAGATTATACTTTTATTTTACCTTTCAATACGTATTATGTATCTTTCATACTTAGACTATCAGATGGTTATTTTAGCACAATATACATGTTCACATATCTATTTTTCTTCCTTATGTTCACAGACAAATGCATTAACAGCTAAAGTTGTTGAAGAGATTTTTCCATTCATGGATTTTAATGAGAAAGGATGAAAAGTCAAAGTATTTTTAAGGATTAAGCAAAGGATTGGGTATGTATTGTATTGGAAAATCTTACCGATTTGCATATAAAGTATAGGATTTAGCTTGGTATAAATATATATGTGTATATTTTATAAAGAATAACAGAAAATGTTTCCACTCTTATAAATGCAAAAATAGAGAGAGAACATCTGGTAGAGAGAGTAATTATATTAGTATTCATCACATTATAATATTTATAATAAAGGTGTGCATTCTAAAAATTTATTTTGTTCTGAAAAACAACATTTGTTAGTGGCAGAAATTATGCAGCAAGAAAATTAGGATATATTAGATAGTTTTATTGCTATACTCAGGGATGTGAAGGAGGCTTTTGTGATTTACCACAGACCTTATGAAAGAACAGGAAGCTTAAATTTGAGTCTCTTCACTTTATTGTTTGTTTGTTTGTTTGTTTGTTTGTTTGTTTGTTTGTTTGTTTGTTTGTTTGAGACAGAATCTAGCTCTCTGGCCAGGCTGGAGCACAGTGGCACAATCTCAGCTCACTGCAACTGCCACCTTCTGGGTTCAAGTGATTCTCCTGCCTCAATCTCCCAAGTAGCTGGGATTACAGGTGCACCACCACACCCAGCAAAATTTTCTGTATTTCCAGTATAGACAGGTTTCACCGTGTTGGTCAGGTTTGTCTTGAACTCCTGACCTCAAGGGATCTTCCTGCCTTGGCCTCCCAAAGTGCTGGGATTACAGGTGTGAGCCACTTTGCCCGGCCATCTATTCACTTTAAATAACACTGTATACTCATACAACAATGCTTACATGTCAGATCAATAAAATACTTGAATATCATGATACTTTTTCTGTGCTCTTTGAACAAATAATTTGGAAAAGTTAATATTTTTCACCAGGAATGAATATAGACTGTACATTTATTTTTGGGGTTGTTACTATACTTTAAGTTCTGGGGTACATGTGCAGATCATAAAGGTTTGTTACATAGGTGTACACGTGCCATGGTGGTGGTTTGCTGCATCCATTGCCCCATTATCTACATCAAGTATTTCTCCTAATGCTCTCCATCCCCAATTACCCCCATACCCTGCTATTCCTCCACTAGCCCCCCAACCCCCAGGCTCTGGTGTGTGATGTTCCCTTCTCTGGATCTGCATGTTCTCATTGTTAAACACCTACTTATATGTGAGAACATGTGGTGGTTGGTTTCCTATTCTGGTATCAGTTAGCTAAGAATGGTGGTTTCTAGTTTCATCCATATCCCTGCAAAGGAAAGGAACTAATCATTTTTTATAGCTGCATAGTATTCCATGGTGTATATGTGCCACACTTTCTTTATCTAGTCTATCATTGATGGGCATTTGGGTTGGTGCCAAATCTCTACTATTGTGAACAGTGCTGCAATAAACATATGTGTGCATTTGTCTTTATAATAGAATGATTTATAATCATTTGGGTATATACTCAGTAATGGGATTGCTGGGTCAAATGATATTTCTATTTCTAGATCTTTGAGGAATCGCCACTCTCTATTCCACAATGGTTGAATTAATTTACACTCCCACCAACAGTGTAAAAGAGTTCCTATTTCTCCACATCCTCTGCAGCATCTGTTGTCATTGAGATGATATCTCAATGTGGTTTTGATTTACATTTCTCTAATGGCCAGTGATGATGAGCTTTATTTCATGTGTTTGTTGGCTGCATAAATGTCTTCTTTAGAAAAGTGTCTGTTCATATCCTTTGGCCACTTTTTGATGGGGTTATTTTTATGTTGTAAATTTAAGTTCGCCATAGATTCTGGATAGTAGCCCTTTGTCAGATATGTAGCTTGCAAACATTTTTTCCCATTCTGTTGGTTGCCAGTTCACTCTATTGATAGTTTCTTTGCTGCGCAGAAGCTCTTAAGTTTAGTTAGATCCCATTTGTCAATTTTGGCTTTTGTTGCCATTGCTTTTTGTGTTTTAGTCATGAAGTCTTTGCTCATGTCTGTGTCCTTAATTGTATTACCTAAGCTTTCTTGTAGGGTTTTAAGGTGTTCAGCCTCATGTTTAAATCCTTAATCCATTTAGAGTTAATTTTTGCATAACATGTAAGGAAGGGGGTCCAGTTTCAGCTTTATCCATATGGCTAGCCAGTTTTCCCAGCAAAATTTATTAAATAGGGAATCCTTTCCCCATTGCTGGCTTTTGTCAGATTTGTCAAAGATCAGATGGTTGTAGTTGTGTGGTGCTCTTTCTGAGGCCTCTGTTCTGTTCCATTGGTCTACATCTTTGTTTTGGTACCAGTACCATTGCTGTTTTGATTACAGTAGCCTTGTAATATAGTTTGAAGTCAGGTAGCTTGAAACCTCCAGTTTGTTTGTTGTTGTTGTTTTTTGCTTAAGATTGTCTTGGCTATGCAGGCTCTTTTTTGGTTCCATATGAAGTTTAAGGTGTTTTTTTCCTACTCTGTGAAGAAAGTCGTTGGTAGCTTGATGGAGATAGCATTGAGTCTATAAATTATTTTGAGCAGTATGGCCATTTTCATGATATTGATTCTACCTAACAATGAGCATGTGAGCATGGAATGTTTTACCATCTGATTGTGTCCTCTCTTATTTCCTTCAGCAGTGATTCATAGTTCTCCTTGAAGAGGTCCTTCACTTCCCTTGGACGTTGTATTCCTAGGTATTTTATTGTCTTTGTAGCAATTGTGAATGGGAGTTCACTCATGATTTGGCTTTCTGTTTGTCTATTATTGTATAGGAATGCTTGCGATTTTTGCACATTGATTTTTTATCCTGAGACTTTGTTAAAGTTCCTTATCAGCCTAAGGTGATTTTGGGCTGAGTCAATAGGGTTTTCTAAATATGCAAACATATCATCTGCAAACAGGGATGATTTGAATATCCTTTCTATTTGAATAGCCTTTATTTCTTTTTCTTACCTGATGACCCTAGCCAGAGCTTCTAATACTATGTTGAATAAGAGTGATGGGAGAGGGCATCCTTGTTTTGTGCTAGTTATCAAACAGAATGCTTCCAGTTTTTGCTCATTCAGTATGAAATTGACTGTTGGTTTGTCGTAAATAGCTCTTATTATTTTGAGATGTGATCCATCGATGCCTAGTTTATTGAGAGATTTTAGCATAAAGTGCTGTTGAATTTTATCAAAGGCCTTTTCTGCATCTATTGAGATACTTACGTGGTTTTTGTCTTTGATTCTGTTTATGTAATGGATTACTTTTATAGATTTGTGGATGTTGAACTACCATTGCATCCCTGGGATGAAGCCAACTTGATCATGATGGATAAGCTTTTTGATATGCTGTTGGATTTTGTTTGCCAGTATTTTATTGAAGATTTTTGTATCAGTATTCCTCATGGACATTGGCCTGAAATTTTCTTTTTTAGTTGTGTCTCTGCCAGGTTTTGGTATCAGGATGATGTTGTTCTCATAGAATGAGTTGGGGAGGATTCCCTCTTTTGTATTGTTTGAAATAGTTTCAGAAGGAATGGTACCAGCTCCTCTTTGTAACTCTGGTAGATTTTGGCTGTGAACACATCTGGTCCTGGGCTTTTATTCGTTAGTAGGCTATTAACTACTGCCTCAGCTTCAGACATTATTGGTCTATTCAGGAATTCAACTTCTTCCTGGTTTAGTTTTGGGAGGGTGTAAGTGTCCAGGAATTTATCTATTTCTTCTAGACTTAGTGGTTTGTGTGCATAGAGGTGTTTGTATTAATCTCTGATCGTAGTTTGTATTTCTATGGGATTCGTGGTAATATCCAGTTTATCATTTTTTATTACATCTAGTTGAATCTTCTTTCTTTTTTATTATTCTGGCTAGTGTTCTATTTTGTTGATCTTTTCAAAACCAGCTCCTGAATTTATTGATGTTTTGAAGGGTTTTTTATGTTTCTATCTCCTTCAGTTCTGCTCTGATCTTAGTTATTTCTTGTCTTCTGCTAGCTTTTGAATTTGTTTGATCTTGCTCCTCTGGTTCTTTTAATTGTGATATTAGGGTGTTGATTTTAGATCTTTCCTGGCTTATCATATGGGCATTTAATGCTATAAATATCCCTCTAGATGCTGCTTTGTGTCCCAGAGATTCTGATATGTTGTTAGACAGTACATTTTATAGCCTTTAAGATGAATGGAAAGGTTTTACTCTTTTTGTATGTCATTTTAATATAGAAACCCAAAATTGATTTACAATGTTAGTTTCATTGTCCTAAAGATTCTACATTGATATTTACCATGCATATCTATGTAAAATGTAAGACTTGAGAATTAATGGACTTGAGATGAGATTGGTAGAGGAATAAATTGATATTTAATCATGCATATGCAATGGAAAACATAATTATATTCCAGTCAGATATTTTCATTAATACTCTCATAACTCAACTCCAGGTGACATTTGTGAAGTTCAAGGGGTTAGCTTCAAAGCACTTGTTATTGTTTTAAAACCCTCTCCCCCAGGGAAGAGGTGGAATGTCTATCCAATAATACATTATTTAAGTACTCTACTAGTTACTTTAAATGCAAATTTTCATTCTTTTTTATAACAATACTGAGAAACAGAAGATTTGCTTTATATTTTATATATGAGGAACCAAGATTTAAAGAATTAATTGCCCAAGGACAGATAATAAGAAAGTATTAAAATCTTATTTTATATCTGAATAGTCTCATATTAAATACATTATCTGAATTCCACCTAAAAACAAAGGAACTTAAACATTTTTAAGCTATAACCTTACGTGAAAAATATAAAAGCTATTAACAGTCATAGAAAAGAAGGTAAGGTAATTCTATAAAATGCATGTGTAATCATATGTGATCTTCCTAATTGTGGCAGATAAATACAGTTCACTAGTGTTTAATGTGTTCTAAATACATTTATTAAAATATAAACTATTTTCATATTTTGAATGGTAACTTTTATTATAGAAACCTTTTGAATATAGTAGCAAACATTACTTTTAAATTCATAGCTAAGCTCACAACAAAGAGTTTGAAATGTATAGGTACAATAAGATACAAGAAAATTGAAGAGCAGCAATTGAGTTTAACACATATAGAGAAAAGTGTCTACACTTTGGCCTCCGTGAAGTCAGAGCTGTTGCTGAGATCCTCACAATAGTCTGAAATCCTTGATGAGATATAGTTATGAAACAAACATCTATAAAATGAGTCTAGTCTATGAAAAGGAAAGAACACAGAAAAATTTTGATCGCCATGCCTAGACAATAAATGTTGGGAGAAAAAAGAAAGTAAAATAATAAGAAATCAGTGGAATTTATTACTGTGATTACTTTAAAGGCATATCTAAATTTGAATTAGAATTCAAATTTAAAACTAAACTAACATTTTAGGAAAAGGACTGGTCCTAAGTTGTAGTTATCTAAGACAATAAGCTGACAAAAAGAAGCACACTGACTCCAAGAAGGTAGAAATGTGGTGTAGGCCAGTGTATTGATGAAGTCACTCATAAGAAAGTCCACATGAAGAGAAACTTACAATTAAAACTTATAAAAATGTACTGAAAAATTACTCAAGCCAAGTCAGCTGAATATTATAAACATATAAATTTAAATTTATTAATGACATGCATTTTATCATAAATATAAGAAAATAACTGAAGAGTACAAAAAATTGCCATACATATATGAAAACAAAAAAGAACTTTTAATAATATAACAGAAGTTAAATTATCAATGAATAGTGAAGAGGCATTTCTAGATGAAAAATATTTTGTAATGATGAAATGTTCAATTGACTAGCATGAAATTATAATTATAAATTTGTATATACAACTTCAGAAGCATAAATCAAAATTGCAAAGTACATGCAAATCTAGAGTGTTGGTGGGAAATGTTAAACTCCACTCTCAGTAGTAAAAGAAAATTCACAGGATTTTCAAAAACTGATAATTTACAACAATGTATAAAAACTTGTTTTGGTCTCTAGGTCCAAAGAATCCTTTGGTATTATAAAATAAAAACTGGATTATTTTTAGAGGCACCCACAATGTTTACTAAAATTGACAATATGTGACCTATAAAGAAAAATTTTATAAAAAATTTACAAAGACTGATATCACTCAAATAAAACATATCACCAGTCAGGGTAGGAACAAATTTTCTGTTTCAAAAGGAGGAGGTGGAGGAAGAGGCAGCAAGGAAAATAAATAAAATAGTTTTAGATTTTTTGACATTGGAGACTATGCATCACAATACTGTGATTATCTCTGAGGAAAGGAAAAAATAAGAAAATATTAAGACACCAATAACTATTTGGCTTTTACTTTTAAAAATTTGTGTTGTAGAACAAAATACATAAACATACAACACATAGAAATCCCAGGCACTCCATGACAATCTGGTTTGGACAAGGTAATACGTGTTACCTTTCAGGGAAGCTGATATGGCTGGAAGTAGAGGGGCAGAGTTTGGGATGCAGAAACAGAATCCAGAAATTTTCAACAAGTACCATTTTGTCATTGCTGAATACAGAAACATACACATATACCGTGAAATTTCATGTGGTGGAGCAAACAAGGCCAGGGAACTGTGAGCGGAACTGTTTCCAGTGTTCCGAAGGAAGAGAATATATATGAGTTCCGACTAGTCAGATCTCAGAATCCTCATTAATCATTCAGGGCATTCAACAGAGTCATCAGAACTACAGATGGACAGTGATAAGTTAAAGTCCTATGTTGTGAATCCAAGAGCAACCACTAGAAATAATATTATTAATCAAAAATGGAGATAGCATAGATTCATTAGAAAACATTCAATCTAATTGAAGATAATAATGCTAAGTTAATAAAGTCACTTTTAAAAACTCAAAATACATCAGAAAAAAAGGAAAAGAAACAAAAAAGTACAAATAAAAAAATAGCTATCTGAATTACTCATTTTTGTATATGGAAAAGTTTTGCAAAAGAGTGATTCTGAGCCTTTTATTACAATGACACTTTCAACTGGCTTTTCAAATACGTTCATAACTCAAGTGAATATTGTCAGGTACAGCTCTGTTGAGTCAACAGATATTAACAAGATACTATGTGTTTGTAAACCATACTGATAGGTTTTGGGAATATAATGATGATTATACCTCCCATCAGTGATCTTGCATTTCAGCTTTCGTGTGTGGGACTTATCTTGGAAATTCCATACACAGAAAATTGTGGTCAAGTGTAGAGCAGCATCCAATAAATATCCTGCCTAAGTTGTAAAATAAAACTCATATATAGTGATGGAGAGTTACAGAACACCTAAGAGGAATCCACATTACTGAATGTTATTGTTAAGGATACACACAAAAAACGCTTCATCAAGTATTTTTCTCCTCCGTGTATTTTCTGTTAGCTCCCTGTTGTAAAAATATCATACCAACGATTTGCCTTCAGAGTAAAATATTAAACTGGAAACATTCTCACAATCCATTCTTGTTCTAAATTACTGCTGACATTTATATACTTGGCATACATAATCGCCCTAATCTCGTTCTCGACCTCCTAAGTGTCCTGCTGGAATAAACTGAATTTAAAAGACAGCGACTTCAAATACTGCTGCGATTCTTAACAGGTTTTCATTGACACCATTATTGCCTGATATACTATATTTGATACCCTATTTTTTTCATTAAATATAGTTGAGAATTTTTTTTGCAACACCATAGAACTACTACACTTTAAAAATTTCTCTAATTAGGAATAAAAATAAATATATTGACATGTGTTATTTAAATTTTCTTTCTTATGTAGTTCCATAGTAGCATTTATATTACCATTTATGATGATTTTTTATTAACTTAATAGTGGAAGAATTCGAAATTAAATTGTTAGTTTCTATCTTTGTGTATATTTAATATTTTTACTAGTATATAGCTTTGCTGGATTTAGGAGCTTCTTTTGTTTCCAAATGCTTTTAATGTGACCAGTTTTTTAAAATATATGTATTGTGGTTGTTATTTCCAATAATTTTCTTAAGATACAAATCATAGACTTCTAAACGTTAGAAGGAGAGAAGATGTATAGTCTTATTTATAAGCTAAAATTTAGTTAATAAAAAGAGTGGTTTAAATCAAAATATATTAATCTTACCATAACTAGAAACATTTATTTGTAGTAGAGAAGAAATGGTGTCTGTTATTTGTCTGGTGTATGAGCTGAAGAAGAAATTAAAGATAACATTTTGCAGAAGAAAGGGAGTGGGAAGCATTTCACCTTTATTTGGTACAAATTTCAGTATGGTTCCCCTACTTAACAGATCTACTTCTGGACTGCCACCCATTTTTTAAATACTTAGTGGTTATTTTAACTGATAGTATAACAGTATTTTCAAATCCTTTATAAATGATTATATATACTTTTTTTTGTATGTATAGCCATGTTTTCCTTTTTTCTTTATATTTTTATTTTATGGATTTGGGGGGGTACATGTGCAAGTTTGTGACACTAATATACCACATAGTGGTGGGGTTTGGGCTTCTAGTGGATCCATTACCCAAATAGTGAATATTATACCCAACAGGTAATTTTTCAACCCTCAGACCCAACTCACTCTCCACCTTTTTGGAGTCCCCAGTGTTTTTTATTGCCCTTTGAAACTGTCCGTATGTATCCATTGTTTGCCTCCTACTTTTAAGTGAGAACGTGTATTTGATTTTCTGTTTCTGAGTTGTTTCACTTAGGATAATGGCCTCTAGCTTTATCCATTTTGCTGCCAAGGACATTCTCTCATTCTATTTAATGGCTAAATAGAATTCCATGGTGTGTACATACCTCATTTCCTTTATCCGTCAGCTGTGGATGTACACTTAGGTTGATTTCATGGGTTTGCTATTATGATAAACATACAAGTGTAGGTGTCTTTTTTATGTAATGATATATTTTCCATTGGGTAGATGCCCAATAGTGGGTTTAGTGGGTCAGATGGTCATTCTATTATTAACTCTGAGAAATCTCCATACTGTTTTCCATTGAAGTAGTACAAATTTATATTCCTTTTTCTCCCCATCCTAGGCAACATCTGTTATTTTCCAACTTGACTTTGGTGTGAAATGATATTCATTGTGATGTTAATTTGCATTCCTCTGATTAGTAGTGATGTTAAACATTTTTTCATGTTTGTTTGCTACTTGTATATTTTCTTTTGAGATGTACCTGATCATATCCTTTGCCCACTCTTAAAAGGGCTGTCATTTTCTTGTTGAGTTGTTTGAGTTCCTTGTAGATTCTAAATATTAGTCATCTATTATAATAGCTGTGTATTTTGCAAATATCTTCTCTCATGTGGTAGGTTGTTGATTTACTCAGCTGATTATTTCTTTTGCTGTGCAGAAATTTTTAAGTTTAATGAAGTCCCACTTGTTTATTGTTGTTCTATCGCATTTGCTTTTATGGTCTTAGTCATTAACTGTTTGCCTCAGCCAATGTCCTGAAGAGGTTTTCCTAGGTTATTTCTAGGAATTTTTTGTAGTTTCAGGTCATATGTGTAAATTTTTAATCCATCTGGAGTTAATATTTTTATATGGTGACAGACAGGGACCCAGTTTTATTCTTCTGCATATGTCATCCAATTTTCCCAGCACCATTTGTTAAATAGGAAGTATTGTCTCTATTGTATATTTTTGTTGATTTGTGAAAGACCAGTTGGTAGATGTATATGTCTTTATTTCCTGGCTCTCTATTCTCTCCATTTTGTTCCATTTATTTATATGTCTGTTTTGCTGCTTGTGTCATGCTGTTTTGGTTACTATAGCCCTGTAGTATAATTAAGATCAAGTAATGTGATGCCTCCAGCTTTATTCTTTGTGCACAGGATTGCTTTGGCTATTCATGCTCTTTTTCTAGGTGTCATTTGATTTTTAAGATTGCTTTTATAATTCTGTAAAAAATGATGTTGGTAACTTCATAGAAATTTCATTGAACCTGTAGATTTATTTGGGCAGTATGATAATTTAAATAATATTAATTCTTCCAATCCATGAGCATGAGAAATTTCACCATTCGTTTGCGCCATCTATGATTTCTTTCAGCAGCACTTTGTAGTTCTCCTTGTAGAGATCTTTTACCTCCTCAGTTTTTTTGTGTGTGGCTATTGTAAATGGAATTGAGTTCTTGATTGGATTCTCAGCTTCAACATTATTGTTATATAGAAATGCTACTGTTATTCGTAGTTGATCTTGTATCACTAAGATCACTTATTAAGCATAGGAGCCTTTTGGATGAGTCTTTAGGGTTTTCTAGGTACAAAATCACATCATCAGTGAACAGAGATAATTGACTTCCTCTTTTTCTATCTGAATGCCTTTTATTTCTCTCTCTTGCCCAATTACTCCAGTACGATGTTTAATAGGAATGGTGACAGTGGGCATCTCTGTATTGTTTCACTTCTTAGGGGAAATGCTTTCAACTTTCTCCATTAAGTAAGAAGTTAGCTGTGGGTTTGTGGTGTATGGCTCTTGTTTATTTGAAGTAGGTTCTTTTGGTGCATAGATCGTTGCGGGTTTTTATCATGAATGGACGTTGAACTTTATCAAATGCTTTGAATCATCTTTGAGATAATCTTATGGTTTTTCTTCAGAATTCTATTTATGTGGTGAATGACATTTATTAATTTGTGTGTGTTGAACCATCCGTATGTCCCTGAAATAAAACCTACTTGATTATGATGTACTTATTATCTTTTTGATGTGCTGCTGAATTTGGTTTGGTAGCATTTTGTTGAGGATTTTTAATCTATGTTCATCAGTAATATCAGCCTAAAGTTTTCTTTTTTGCTTGGTGCTTAACTGATTTTCATACCAGGGTAACCTTCCTTTTTTTAGAATGAGTTAGAGTCATCCCTCCTCATTTTTTTTTTGTTTTGTTTAATTTGCATTAAACAGAAAGACTGGTATAAGCTCTTTGTTTGTATCTTTGGGTAAATGTGGCTATGAATCCATCTTGTCCTGGGCTTCTTTCATTGGGAGATTTTTGATTACTGTTTATATTACTCATTATTGGTCTCTTAAGGGATATTTCTTCCTGGCTCAATCTTGAAAGGCTGTATTTTCCAGAAATGCCACCTATTTTTGTATGGTTCACATGTCTGATGATTTTGTATTTATTTTACATTTGCATTTTTGATAATTAGAAAAATCAAAATAATAATATTTTGTGATACATAGAAATTATGTAAAAGTAATGTCAGTATTCATAAATTGTTTTATTGTAACATAGCCATACTCATTTATTTAAATATCATCTGTGGCTAAAATGTGTATGATAACATCAGAGTTGAGTGTCTGTCATAGAAAAGATGTGGCCTGCAAAGTTTGAAATGTATACACTTCCACATTTATGTAAAAAGTTTGTCAACTCCTTTGCTATCTGTACATTCTATTTGCTTTGCAAAAACAGAATCAAATTGGATGAAGCTAAAGTTGGAGTGCATTTTAAGGATACAGGGATGATTCATTAAGTAGAAGGAAAAGAATGGGGCTATACTCAGAAACATACCAGGATCTCAGTTTAAATGGCCATTTTAAAACTCTAGTTTGTAATTTCTGGCTCATCAACTCCATTTCATTTACTCTATTTGGAAAAGAGTCTTCTGTTTCTTTAGGCAACAATGGTTTTTACTTTGTTTTAAGTATACAAAGTATACTTGTTTGTAAGTGTACAAAATATATACTTATACATACTCCTCACCTCACATACATATATACTTCCTATATTTAAACTTCTAAACTTATGTATTACTTTTCAAGCTACCCAAACATACATTGTTTCTTGGTCTCAATTCACAATTCCTGGGAAGATTACTCATG
Source organism: Saguinus oedipus (assembly GCA_031835075.1). NCBI lineage: Eukaryota > Metazoa > Chordata > Mammalia > Primates > Cebidae > Saguinus > Saguinus oedipus. The sequence continues at coordinate 20,871,140 of CM063190.1, forward strand.
AGCTAAAATTTAGCCAGGGTTCCTCCTATAAGTCAGGTAACAATACTGAGGGAAGGTGATTATATTGTAAAAACATGGCTGACCATAACTGTCCCCACATCCACATCATTATGCATATGGAAGGTGGAATTCCTCAGATTATCGTTATGTGGTAGATAAGCTAATAAATTAACAATAAACGTAATATTGGACACAGCCATTTCCCCAAAGGGAAATCAAATAAATCGTGAATACCCAAAGCATGCTTGATCTAAAAGGAAACACGCAATGTTAATAAAACTACAAGTAACTACATACACACAAAAAATCCATGGCAGCAATAGTAATAGTTTGTAATATTTATTAGTCTCTCACATTACATTGCACAAATATTTCTAAATATTTCTTTTGCATTATTTCATGTTACAATAGACAAAGGATAAGTAATATGGGACCACCATTTATACATAAGAATTATCTGACTTAGATAAGTCAAGTAACTTGACTAAGGCTGCACAACTGTAAATGTGTCATGTCTGAAAACTAATGCTGCCCTCCTCCCTACTAATCTATTTTGCAAGATGGAAGAACTTAAAAGAATTATAATTTATCAAGTATATATATTTATTTCTATATGTGAATTTAATTTTATCTGAAGATAGTAGTTTCTAAAATGTTTACATAATAAATGGTAATGTTAATAATATACACTTGTTTCAACTAGAAAATTTTATTAAAACTGATTAGAGGGCTGGGTGCAATGGCTCACACCTGTAATCCCAGCACTTTGGGAGTCCAAGGCGGGTGGATCACTTGAGGTCAGGAGTCCGAGTCCAGTCTGGCCAACATGGCAAAACCCCATCTCTACTAAAAATACAAAATATTAGCTGAGCATTATGGCAGACACCTGTGAAACCCAGCTACTCAGAAGGCTGAGGAAGGAGAATTTTTGGAACCTGGGAGGCGGAGGTTGCAGTGAGCTGAGATCAGGCCACTACACTCCAACCTAGGCAAAAGAAAAAGACTCCATCTAAAAAAAAAAAAAAAAACTGTTTACAGGACAAATTAAATTCTGCATGCAAAAATTTATTACTAAATCTGTGAAGGAAAAACTAATACTTTTAGTTTGACTTTTTGTTTCCTCAGTCAAATTTAATTTAATTCAAAATGAATGAGAAACATTGCAAATTTCTGCAATAATATTAATGTTAATTTAATAAAAGGATTGATGCTAATGTATCAGTCTTAATATTAATCTAATATTAAATTTTATATTATATTTATGTTTTATGTATTTTATATATACATTTTGTATTCTCTATATCTTTATATTAATATAATATTAATATTAAATATGGATATTTATAATAGCCAGAAGCTTCTTAAACTCCTTCTTGTTTTGCAGTTTAGCAAGGTAAACATTATATATATTTTAAAAGTATAATTTTTCTAACATTTTAAGTTAGTTATGTATTTGAATCACATACCTTTAGCCTTGACTTTTTTAATGATTCTAAACACATTTTTCACCATTTTAATAAAACTCAGCTCTTCCTCAAATTTACATTTGCCTGAATGATTTATTCCAATTAAAGAACTGCATGCAGTTCTCTGTTTCATTCTAATGGGTTTAACAACACACTTGACAAACTTCACCTCAGCAAGAATTTGGAATTTGGCTTATTTCGACAGAAAGATATATGATCTTGGTGAAGGAATCAGCCACCTTTCTGAATAGTATAATTAACTATTAAAAAGATGTATAGCAAAAGTTATTAATACCTTAATCAAAATGATACTTATTCTTAAGTTGTATGTGTAACTTTAAATATACATACAAATGTATTTATTGAAGTTTATGCAGTATGATTCAGTATTGTTATTTTAAATATCTGATAAGCTTCTCATGAAGCAAGAAAAAAGAACTATTCCTATAGGATACCTAATATATTCAAATTCAGAAAGATAAATTTGTTTTCATACAACATATGAGTGAAAACTTTATCTGTAACACCTCATGCTATTCATACAAGTGTTTACTAGACCACGATGTGCCTATGGGTATTATCATCTAAACAACTTTCCTCACTTCTCCTACTATATTATACAAAAGTAGTTCCCAGAAAATACAAAATTGTGAATAAATTCAGCACTGAATATATTGTTTTAATATATGCTTTTTAGAGCAAGATGTTATTCTAATTTATTTTAGGTCTAATGAGCAAAGGCTGGAGGTATAGCACATGACACAGAGCAATGGCTTCAAAAATTTTTGTCTACAATTTATAGTAAGAAATAGTATTTTACATTATAACCCAAAGTACATACCGTTAGATATGTATACAATAGGTATGCATTCATATATGAACCAAGAAAAAAATGAGATGTATTAGATGTGATACATTTTGATTTGAATTGTATTCTATTTTATACCAACATTTTCTATTCTGTTTTAGTTCACTTTATAATGTTGAATGAGGCCCACTAAATAGATTTTGCAAGAAACAGTTTGTAAAACAGTACTCTAAAACCATTTATTTAGAGGTCTAAATACTGCAACCTCACTGCCCCTAGTGTGAGTATTTAATTCTGGTTTGTTTATCTTCTACTGTGAGTCATGAAAATTTCAAGAAGGAAAAAAAGTACATAAACTTACTATTTGTAGAGAAGACTGTCATCCATACAATGGTCCAGAATATTGTGCATATGTTATTTGAAAGGTAATTTATTAAATCATTATAGATATTAGATACTTGATCCAACTAACCTAAAATGTTGAAAACTCTATGCTCCTCCACAAAAAGGATGAGTGACATTTTTCAGTAGTAGAAGTTTTGGCATAGCTCATCTATAAAGCAGATAAAACTCAGAGAAAATCTATTACTCCCATTCAACTATGAAGAATACAAATTTTAATAAGAAGTGAAATTTCACAGTAAAAAAATGAGGGTGAGTGTAGTAAGAAGGATATTGCTAATTTATTAGACCTGTCACTTACATTTCCACTCCCACCATGACATCGTTTTAAGTCTCAGTGAAGTATGAAGATGAAAGACTTTTGAAGTCATATCAAAGAAAAATAAGTTCTTTGACACAGAATACAAGTACCTGAATTTAATGTCTTCTCAGCCTTCACTTTCAGCACTCATTCATTATTTACCAGTATAAACTAGTACAATTAACAGTAATTGTAGTAGCAGTTTCAGGAAAACTATTACTAAACCATTAATGATTCAGTTACTGAATGCAAAAATGGTCTATTTAACAAATGAAATAGATAATTTTAATGTTAAACATTTAATATCATTCAATAAAATGTATATATTAAATTGAAAGCATTTCTATGTCAATACATACTTAACATATATAAAGTTTCAATGTCTGGACATATTAAATTTCAATAAAATTGTATGTTATTTAGAAAAAATCATATGTATAATTATGCCTTATTTTTAAATAATTATTTGAATTTTATTTGGTACAAAGAAAAACATGCATCCCAAAGTTTATGCCATTCTAAATTATTACATTAAATGGTAGATTGATATTAATTTTATATCCACTTTTTCCCCTCAATTCATAAGCTATGATAATTATTTGTAATAAATAGATAATGTAACATTATGATATATTTATTTTAACATTACTGAGAAAAAAATTTCGTTTAGGATTCTTGACTATTACTTATTTAAAGAATTTTTCCCAAAAAAATTGCTTATATAGAATATCACTACTGAATATTATTTTCTGTTTGATCTGTTAATTTCTCTCAAAGAAGTGTTGATGTTGATCAACTATAATAGTGGTTACATTCGTTTACTGAATTCTAGTGTTTTTTTTTCTCATATATATATTCATGCTTTGTTGTTAGATGCATGTATTTTTACAATTGTTATGTCTTATTGGATAATTGCACTGTTCATTAATATATTAGGTAGGTGCTAAAGCAATTGCAGTTTTGGGGATTATGTTTAATATTTGAATTAAATATTCCAAAATTAATATGATTATTTCTGAAATTAATATGGTTATTTCAGCATTTTTGAAGTTAATATATCATGGTATATATTTCACCATTCCTTTATTTTAATTTATCTGAATGTTTATATTTAAATCTGATTAATTTTAGACAGCATACATTTGGGTCTCTTCTTTTAATCCACAATTATGATGTATCTTTTAGCTGATATATTTGGACTGTACACATTCAAAGTGATAGTTGATGTAGTTAGATAAATAATTACTGGCCGGGCGAGGTGGCTCAAGCCTGTAATCCCAGCACTTTGGGAGGCCGAGGTGGGTGGATCACGAGGTCAAGACATCAAGACCATCCTGGTCAACATGGTGAAATCCCGTTTCTCCTAAAAACACAAAAAATTAGCTGGGCATGGTGGCATGTGCCTGTAATCCAAGCTACTCAGGATGCTGAGGCAGGAGAATTGCCTCTGAACCCAGGAGGCAGAGGTTGCAGTGAACCAAGATCGCACCATTGCACTCCAGCCTGGGTAACAAGAGCAAAACTCCGTCTCAAAAAAAAAACAAAAATTACCATGTTTGTAACTGTTTACTATTGTTTGCCTTTGTTCCTTGTTTCTTATTTTTTCTCTGTTTTTAATTTCTGTTATTTTAATTGAGCATTTCATATCATTTCATTTTATCTCTTCTTAGCTTACCAATTTTACTTAAAAATGATAATGATTGCCCTAGTGTTTACAATACTCATTTTTTCAGTAACTAAATCCTTGTCCAAACAACACTGTACCACTTCACATACAGTATAGGTATGTTAGAATATCCCCAAATTTCTACTTTCTGTCCCTTGTGAAATTGCTGTCATTCTCTTCATGTATTCATATACTGGAATCAATCAATGTATCATTTCCATCATTTTTTTTTTAATTTTTTATTTTTTATTGCATTTTAGGTTTTGGGGTACATGTGCAGATCATGCAAGATTACATGGCAGTGTGTTTTGCTGCCTTCTGCCCCTTCACCCACATTTGGCATTACTCCCCATGCTATCCTCATCATTGTTTTTAATAAACAAATATCATTAGATAAAAAAGGACAAGAAAATTACTTTTTAAGTTTTATTCTGTCTTTGATGAGCTGCAATCCTGTGTGTAGATTCATTTATGACCACTCTTATTTGTCCTCAGCTAAATAAAATTTGTTAGCATTCATTGTGTGGCAGGTCTGTTAGTGATAAAGTTTCTTATTTTGAGTGTCTGAGTAATTATTTCTACTGCATTTTCGAAGAATAATTTTGTAGGTTGTAGAATTCTAGGGGCTTTATTTGAAATATTAAATATTTTCTATGTGTTTTTCTAATTTTTGACAAGAAATGTCCTATAATTATGTTTGTTTGTTTTTATAGTAAAGTATCCTATGATCCCTGGCTTGTTACAAGATTTTTCTCTTTGCTTTGGTTTTCTGCAATTTGAATATGGTATGTACTTAAAGGTTAAATTGGTCCCCCTTCCAGCTTTATGTGTTAGACTATAAACCCCAGTACCTCAGGGTGTGACTTTATGAGGAGAAAAATATTTTACGGAGCTAATCAAGTTCAAATGAGGTAATTAGGGTGGGTCATAATCCAATATAATTAGTACTCTAATAAGAAGGGGGAATTTAGACAAAGACATCAATAAAGAAAGGATAATGTGAAGGCACAGAGAGAAGTGAGCTCTCATAAGCCCAAGAGGAAGGCCTGGAACAGATCCTTTCATCGTGGTACTTAGAAGGAACTAATCTTGCCTGTATTTCAGAGTTCAATTTCAAGACTCTGAGAAAATAAATTTGTGTTTTTTAAGCCCCATACTCTGTGATATTTTGTTATGGAAGCCCTAGAAAAGTAATGCATACACCAAGTTTTGATGTTTCAAATTTTTGTTCATCTCGCTGTTTATCCTGCATGTTTTAGGTATAGCTCCCTGTAGTCATCATTAATTTTGGAAAGCTGTTAGCCATTATGAGTCAAATATTAATTCTGTTTTCTTTTCTCTTGTCTTTCTGACATTCCAGTGACACATTTTTGGAACTGCTCAGTAGTTTTTGAAGGTTATATTCTTTCCCTCTCTTCCCTATATTTTTTAATTTATGAATTTTCTATGTAATTAATTTTGTGAACTTTCTTTTTTTTGTATTTTTAAAAATTTGACTTTAAGTTCTGGGGTAATGTGCAGAACTTGCAGGATTGTTACACAGGTATACACATGCCATAGTGGTTTGCTGCCTCCATCCCCCCATCACCTACATTAGGTATTTCTCCTGATGTTATCCCTCCCCAACTTCCCCACCCCCTGCTATCCCTCCACTTGCCCACTACCACCCAACAGACCCCAGTGTGTGATGCTTCCCTCCCTGTGTTCATGTGTTCTCAATGTTCAACACCCACTTATGAGTGACAACATGTGGCGTTTGGTTTTCTATTCTTGTGTCAGTTTGCTGAGAGTGATGGTTTCCAGATTAATCCACATCCCTGCAAAGGACATGAACTCATCCTTTTTTATGGCTGCATAGTATTCCACGGTGTATATGTGCCACATTTTCTTAATCCAGTCTATCACTGATGGGCATTTTGGTTGGTTCCAGGTCTTTGCTATCGTAAACAGTGCCACAGTGAACATACATGTGCATGTGTCTTTTTAATAGAATGATTTATAATCCTTTGGGTATATACTCAGTAATCAGATTGCTGGGTCAAATGGTATTTCTATTTCTCAATCCTTGAGAAATTGCTACAGTATCTTCCACAATGGTTGAACTAATTTACACTCCCACCAACAATGTAAAAGGGTTCCTATTTCTCCACATCCTCTCCAGCATCTGTTGACTCCAGATTCTTTAATGATGGCCATTCTAACAGGCATGAGATGGTATCTCAATGTGGTTTTGATTTTCATTTCTCTAATGACCAGTGATGATGAACATTTTTTTCATATGTTTTTTGGCTGCATAAATGTCTTCTTTTGAAAAGTGTATGTTCATATCCTTTGGCTACTTTTTGATGGGGTTGTTTGTTTTTTTTCTTGTAAATTTGTTTAAGTTCGCCATAGATTCTGGATAGTAGCCCTTTGTCAGATGGATAGCTTGCAAAATTTTTTCCCATTCTGTTGGTTGCCAGTTCACTCTAATGATTGCTTCTTTTGCTGTGCAGAAGCTCTGGAGTTTAATTATGTCCCATTTGTCACTTTTGGCTTTTGTTGCCATTGCTTTTGGTGTTTTAGTCATGAAGTCCTTGACTATGCCTATATCCTGAATGGTATTGCCTAGGTTTTTTTCTAGGGTTTTTATGGTGATAGGTCTTATGTTTAAATATTTAGTCCAACTGAAGTTAATTTTTGTGTAGAGTGTAAGGAAAGGGTCCAGTTTCAGCTTTCTGTACATGGCTAGCCAGTTTTCTCAACAACATTTATTGAACAGGGAATCCTTTCCCCATTGCTTGTTTTTTAGGTTTGTCCAAGATCAGATGGTTGTAGATGTGTGGCGTTACTTCCAAGGCCTCTCTTCTGTTCCATTGGTCTATATCTCTGTTTTGGAACCAGTACCATGCTGCTTTCATTACTGTAGACTTGTAGTATAGTTTGAAGTCAGGTAGCATGAAGCAGTTGAATCTGTGAAGAGATCAATAACAAGGTCTGAAGTGAGGCAGCAATTAACAGCCTACCAACCAAAAAAGTTCAGATCCAGACAGGTTCACAGCCGAATTCTACCAGATGTACAAAGAGGAACTGGTACCATTCCTTCTGAAGTTATTCCAAACCATACAAAAAGAGGGAATCCTCCCTAACTCATTTTATGAGACCAACATCATCCTGATACCAAAACCTCATGGAGACACAACTAAAAAGGAAAATTTCAAGCCAAAATTCATGAATAACACTGATGTAAAAATCTTCAATAAAATTATGGCAAACCAAATGCAATAGCACATAAAAAAAGCTTATCCATCACGATCAAGTCAGCTTCATCCCAGGGATGCAAGGCTGGTTCAACATATGCAAATCTGTAAACATAATCCATCACATAAATAGAACTGAAGACAAAAACCACGATTATCTCAATAGATGCATAGAAGGCCTTTGACAAAATTCACTTTGTGCTAAAAAACTCCTAATAAATTAGGTATTGATGAAACATATCTCAAAATAATAAAAGCTATTTATGACAAACCCACAGTCAATATCATATGTAATGGACAAACCTGGAAGTATTCCCTTTGAAAACTGGCACTAGACAAGGATGCCCTCTCTCAGCATTCCTATTAAACATACTGTTGGAAGTTCTAGCCAAAGAAATCAGGCAAGAAAAAGAAATAAAGGGTATTCAATTAGGAAAAGAGGAAGTCAAATTGTCACTATTTGCATATGACATGATTGTATATTTAGAAGACCCCATCGCCTCGGCCCAAAATCTCCTTAAGATGATAAGCAACTTCAGCAAAGTTTTAGGATACAAAATCAATGTTCAAAAATTACGAGCATTCCTATACATCAATAACAGACAGAGAGCCAAATCATGAACGAACTCCCATTCACAACTGCTACAAAGAGAATTAAATACTAAGGAATCCAACCAACAACAGATGTGAAGGACCTCTTCAAGGACAGCTACAAACCACTGCTGAAGGAAATAAGAGAGGACACAAACAGATGGAAAAACATTCCATGCTCATGGTTAAGAAGAATCAATGTCATGAAAATGGCCATCCTGCCCAAAGTAATTTATAGATTCAACACTTTCCCCATCAAGCTACCATTGACCTCCTTCACAGAACTGGAAAAAATCACCTTAAACTTCATATGGAACCAAAAAAGAGCTCACATAGCCAAGACAATCCTAAGCAAATTTGGGGAATTTTCCAAAATTCTCAAAGCTCACTGATTCTCTCCTAAGCCATAGTGAGCCTGCTGATGAACCCGTCAAACCTATTTCTTTGTTTCATTTCTGTTACGTTGCTTTGGTTGCTGGCACTTCTTTTTGGATATTTTTTCATAGAATATTCACCTATCTGCTTACCTTCACCATCTGTTTTTATATGTTGTTTACTTTTCCATTAGTTATTTTAAATTTCTTATTTAATTACAAATTATGACTTTTACAGTAGTTTGATTCTGATGCTTGTTATGTTTCTACACTCTTGGTGTCCTTGTCTGTTGGCATTGTTGTTACTTCTTGTTGTAAATGACACATATGTGCAATAGGAATTGAAATTAATTGGTCTTTTGTGTGAAAACAATGGTAATACAGTTATCAGTTGGTCTCTGTCCCATGTTTTTGATAGCTATAGCTGTCACAGACTTCAGATTTTTCTAATACTTTTATTTTTGTCTTGCCTGTTGACTTTGGGCACCTCTAAGTACTCCTCCTTGAATAACTATTGCAGGTGCTTCCACCATAATGCACTGTGATGGAGCCCTGTTTTTGTAATGATAAGGCATGGAGAAATGAGTATGTTCTGCAAACTTCCAATTAAAGCATCATTTTTAAATAGACTTATTTTTAGTATTGTGATCTTCAGTGGCATTTCTGGAAGTTTTGGAGCAGTGAGACTTTTCTTTATGGTACTACAATGGTAGGTAAAGGTCACTATACATTGTCAAAACCCACAGAAAGTACAACTCTAAAGGTGAACCTTAATGTAAACTTTGGACTTTGGGTGACAATGATATTAATATAGCTTTATCAGTTATAACACATATACCGCTGCAATACAAGATGTTAATAATGGAAGAGGTTGTATGTGTAAGGGCAGGAAGTATGTGGGAACTCTGCTCCATTTTGCCATGAACTTTAAAATGCTCTAAAAATAAAGACTTTTAAAATATTTTTAAACCATGTCTTCAATGTTATGGTTGTTAATTTTTCCTCCTAACCCGTACTTTTCCCCAATATATTTATTTGAAGCTCTGATTCTCATTGATTGTTTTCTCCCTTTTAGATGATATAGGAAGGCTGGAGGGTTTTAATGGGAGGTCTTTTCTTCTCCCGAACTCGGATAAATCTCTGTAGATTCTTTTCCCCAGAATAGTAAGCCTTGCTACAGAGAAGTATCTGTTGTATTTTGCAATGATTTCTCCTCCTTTCTTCCTGCCAGAGCTGTGAGAGGTGCCTTCAGATTTGAACCATAGGGACCAGATGACGTTCCCAGAAACAAAGTTTAAACAGTGTTGCCCCTCCCTAAGACTATGACTTCCAGGAATTTTTTGTTTTTGTTTTTGTTTTGTTTTGTTTTGTTTTAATTCTCATGCTACTATGCACTCAAGCTCCAGGAATGTGTCAAAAATCTCAGTTTAACTCTTTCTACCAGTTAAGAGCTCAAGGTACGTTGACCCAGTAAGATTATCTTGGTTGTGATTCTCAGGATTCTAGTGTGCCCTGTAGCCTCAGTTCTCTAAGTGGTCCAAGAAAAGTCATTGATTTTTAGTTTGTTGCTTTTCTCTTGTAAGAGTGGGAGTGATGAATTCTAATCTCTTCATATGTTGCAGCTAAAATTATAAATTACACTTTTGCAGAATATATAAATATAATCATCTCAGAAAAAAAGTTTTTGTTTTTTTTTAATTAGATCCTTTTATCTCTGTCAACCCTCCATTGTCAACCTCACCCTGATCCAGCACATGGTAAATAACTGAAAAATGTATGAAATTTGGTTGAGTGAATGAGTAAATAATTAAATGACAAATTTCAAAATAAGAAAATTTTATAGTAGAAAAGAAAGGCTTAAAAATACGAATCTATTCAGGTTTGGAGTATCACTTGCTTCAAGTTCAAACTCAACAAAGGGCCCTTTATCTCAACCCACATGGTGAATCTAGAACATCACACTACCAGTTTCACATGTGATGGGAAGTCTGGGAGAATCAGCTAAGGTAAAGAAAAGCTTTCCTAATAAGAGGCTTAATTAGAAATTCATTTAAGCTGCCCACATGATGGGTACTAATTCTGCTCCAGTGAGTTTCAAAGATTTTGGTAATTCTCAAGTTAGGCAAGTCCTCTCAAACCGTGTGGCAGCCCATCTTTTAAAGCACATCACCCACAAAACGGAGGAGTGATCCAAATAGCCTGTATGTTGAGCTTTATTTCTGTAGATACTCAGCATTTTCAGTGTAACAGTTTAATTAAATGTTCTTTATTATCCCTTTATGCCCTTGACTAACGTACAAGAGCAATTTTTGCGTTAGAACCTGTAGAAAAGATGGAACTTCAGTGTAGGTTGTCCAGCCAACATTATATGTCTTCCAAACAACGTCATGTGCAGGTATCAGAGAGTACAGGCTCTTCAGGAAAGATTCAATTCAGGAATTCCTTTGCCATACTTGTTTATTGTTTTTCAAATATGACAAGAATTCCCTCACCTCAAGGACTTTTAATTTCCTCTTTTCTCTGCTTAGAATGGTATTCCCTGTATGTAAGCATGGACTACTCCTTCACCATTTTAATGTCAACTTATTATAAAGGACATTCTGAATCACATTATAAATAATAGTACCATGCTTACACAAATGATTAATATACTTCAGTACTTTCCCCCTTTTGGTACCATTGGAGGAATGATACACAAATTTGTGTATGATATATAATACACAAATGATTAATATACTTCAGTACTTTTCCCCCTTTTGATACCTTTGGGGGAATAATAACAAATTTGTATATGATATATAATACACAAATGATTAATATACTTCAATACTTTTCCTCCTTATGATACCTTTTGCATTATAATGTTATCATCATCTGGCAAACTGCATTTTCATTTTTCATGTTTGCTATATCTCCCTCAACTAAAATATGCATCTCAAGGATAAGTCTTCATCTTGTTTCTCATTGATGTATTCGTATTACCTAAAGCAAATCACATGTGTTGATTTAAAAAAAAAAGACTGAAAATGTAAAATTTAAGTCCTGCCTATGTTTCATACCAATATAAGATGAAGAATGATTAGATGTATATGCACCCCTAAGGCTACGGTAACTAGAAAGAAAATGATTTTTCATTTTAGATGAAGAATACATTTACTTTTATGGCACTGTTGCTTGGGATATTTTCACAATATCCACCGGGTAACACTCATTTTTATGTCTCTTTGTCTATGGAGATTGCTGTTTCTGGATAGGTTTTCTGTGTTGGGTATAGAGGACAACACAGGAAACTCTTTGTATTTCTCTCTCATTTGTAAATAAGTGACATAGTTAACTCAAGAGTCAGAAGCTATGCTTACAGATGTTGATCTAATAAGGCTCACAAAACTATAGGTATGTTGATTGTGATTTTTACAAATATGGACGTTTTTGCAAATATTATTTGATGCAAATATTCTTTGGATATAGTTGTCCTGTGGAGTCCAAGTGAGATACAGAACAATACATCATTGTCTTAGTTTATCTTTTCTAATTTTTATTTCTGATTTATTTTCTTTAGTATGGTGATATATTTCTGAAATCATTTTTAAATTCTGTGTATTAAGAAATAACTTTCATTTTGCTTTACCAGGGTCCTCACAGGCTAGTTTCATGTGTGTGTGTTTGAATACAATACACACTTCCATGAACTCTGAAATAAATCCCCGCTCTTCTGATTGCTGCTCTTGAATTTAAATGAATTAAAGTAAAAAAGAAACACAACTATATTATATATAATTTTTAATATAATTTTTTAACCAACAAGTGCCTATTTTAATATCTGGCATTATATCCTTTGTGGCTATTTGAATTATATTTTTTGAATCTCTATGAGTCTTTCGTACTCATTACCATAGTGACACCTATCCCCTGAACAGTGTTCTCAGTGAGAAATAAGTGTAAATGGCCTCAACTGACTATTTTTTTATTATCCTTTTTCCCTTTTAGCCTCTGTTACTGAAGGACATGCTGACCTATCTACCTAAATAGAAAAAAAAAATCCAAAGAAAGAAAAAAGAGGGAGAAAAAATCCCGAGGCAAAGGGGACTACATGGTCAAACATATTAGTTTTGGGAGCTTGAACCCTGGCTTTAAGACAAGTTTTTACATCCTTAGAGATTCCAGTTTTATCATATGTCATGACAATTCTAAGGCCAGCATCCAAAGGAACATTTACTTCAGTAACATGGGGAAAAAAAAAAAAACCCAGTCAGAGTGTTAGAGATCAGAAAAAACTTGTAGCCAAAATGTAAATAGTTCAGTAAGTACTTCTTACCAAGGACTCTAATTTTAAATGTTGTTGTCCTTGACCTAGAGAGCACATAGCTAAAATGTATGAAAAGCTTGGCTCTAATGCTGACCAGAGCAGAATAATGCCTCTCAAGTAGTTTCAAAGTGAAAAGAAGAAAGCAATAAGCACAGTGGTTGGTAGATTGAAGACTGTGGGAATACTCGCTCAAAAGAAAGCCTTCGTATCCAAATGAAGAGAAATGAGGGAACAGCACTGCAGACAGGCCCTGGTGTAGCTAGATCTGTTTTGACTCAGCTTATTTTCCTCATCACTGAGAAGGGGCAGCTGTACTATCAATCATAGTCAGATCATTTTTTCTCTGTTAAATAGACAGCTTGTCAGGTAGGTAACTAAACGGATGTTATGCTCCAACAATGTCCCTTAGGAACAGAATCAACACTGTGAGCGTGACTTTCACAATACAACATTTCATTACTAAGACAGTAGCAGTTCCAAATAAAGCTCTGAGGGCAATTTCCCAACAGCCATTCAGTGAAGTCAACATCAGTTGAACTTTAGCAGAATGGAAAGTGTTACTTCAACAAAAAGTCAACCTGATTGAAATAGTTTCCCTAGTAGTTTATTTGTTCACACAGAATTCTTGTCAGGGGTACCCTGGATTTTTTTAAGAGGGTCAGAATAAAACCCATACTTTAAACTTAAAACTAAGTTGTTAAAAATCAGACGGATTTTGAAAATAGTATGAGTTTAAATGGTGCCATGCCAGCAATGTGTTTCTAGGACGAGGTTTACATCAAAGTATATTTTGCTGCCTGTATGTCTCTTGAGAGATGACTATTAGATTTTGTTACCAATTTTAGAAGTAGAGCATCTTCTACCATACTACTCATGGTGGGGCAGTTCAAAAGTTCTTCAGATAGACTTTTTTGAATGGGTAGATGATATCTCGAGCTCTTTGGTATATTTTATAGTTTTGAAAATTGTAACTATTTCAAAAACTTTTTTTTGTATAGGAAAAATGAAACTGTAGCATTGACTATTTCATCAAAATATATGTGTCTGTTAGGAATATATTATGCAAGGATGTTAAAAATCTCCAAAAGAAACAAGTCATGTGTACTTAACAGTGGGGATATGTTCTGAGAAATGCATCATTAGGCAATTTCTGTTTCATTGTTATGCAAATCAAATAACATAGTGTTTGCTTACACACACCTGGACGATGTAGCCTAGCATATACCTGGGCTTATAGAATATCCTATTAATCCGAGGTTACTAGCCTGTCCAGCATGTTACTGTAATAAATTCTTTACGTCATTATAGCACAATAGTAGGTATTTGTATATATAAACATTATCTAAACATAGAAAAGGAATAGTTAGACTATAGTATAAAAGACTTAAAAATGGTATGCTTCCACAGGCCATTTTAACAGGAATAAAATTTGAAGAGTCGTAAGTTGCTCTGGGTGAGTCAGTGAGGAAATGTGAAGGCCTGGACCATTGCTTTACATTATTGTAGACTTTATATGAACATTGTACACCTAGATTACCCTAAACTTTTTTTTTTTTTAGATGTAGTCTCCCTCTGTTGGGAAGCTGGAGTGCAGTGGTGCAATCTCAGCTCACTGCAACCTCCACCTCTCAGGTTCAAGCAATTTTCCTGCCTCAACCTCCTGAGTAGCTGGGATTACAGGTGCATGCCACCATGCCTGGCTGGTTTTTTTGTATTTTAGTAGTAGAGACAGGGTTTCACCATGGTGGCCTGGATGGTTTCGATCTCTGGACCTTGTGTTTGACCCACCTCAGCCTCCCAAAGTGCTGGGATTATAGGCATGAGCCACAGGCCAATTTATTTATTTATTTTTTTCTTCCATATTAAATTAACCTTAGTTTACTGTCACATTTTTACTTTATAAACTATCTAACAATTTTGACTTTTTGACTGTTTTATAATAGCTGCTTAAAACAAACATACTGTTTAGCTGTATGAAAGTATTTTTTCTTATATCTTTATTTTATATACTTTTTTCTGTTTTTAGATTTTTATTTTATTTGACTCTTTTACTTTGTAAACTTTTCTGCAAAAATCTAAGACACAAACACACACGTTACGCTAGGCTTACACACACAGTAAGAATCATCAATATCACTGTCTTCCACCTCCATACTTTGTCCACTGAAGGGTCTTTAGGAGTAATAATGCATATGGAACTATCATCTTCTATCATAAGAATACCTTTGGCTGGGCACAGTGGCTCACGCCTATAATCCCAGCACTTTGGGAGGCTGAAGCTGGTGGATCATGAGGTCAGGAGTTCAAAACCAGCCTGGTCAGCATGCTGAAACCTTATCATGCTGACCACACTTGACTAAAACCATAAAAATTAGCCAGGTGTGGTGGCAGGTGCCTGTAATCCCAGCTACTCAGGAGGCTGTGGCAGGAGAATCCCTTGAAACCAGCAGGCAGAGGTTGCAGTGAGCTGATCATGTCCCTGTACTCCAGCCTGGGCAAAACTCCATTTTAAAAAAGAATACCTTCTTCTGAAATACCTCATGAAGGACCTACTTGAGGCTGGTATAGAGTTCATTTTTTTAATATAAGTAGAAGAAGTACACTCTAACAATAAAAAGTATAGTATAGTAAATACATAAACCAGTAACAGTCATTTATTATTGTTACCAACTATTAGCTATTGTTTATAATTGTATGTGCTATGCTTTTATATGACTGACACATAGTAGGTTTGTTTATGCAGTGTCACCACAAACACATGAATATGCATTGCACTACCACATTATAGCATTTATAATATCACTAGAAATTTTTTAAATAGGCATTTTTTAGCTATATTAAAAAAATTTTAATTCCTATGTTTAAATTTTTTTAAATTCTATTTTAAAATGGAAAATGTTCAGCTGTATTGTAATTTAATGGGATCACTGTCATATATGCAGTGGGTTGTTGACTGAAATGTTTTGTGGCACGTGACTGTATATGTTATAATCAAGGCATCCACCAAACTTTTCAAAATGATAAATTAACAGACTTACCACATCAGTTAATTAAACAACAATAATAACCTAAGATAATCAATAACTAGGCATTCCATCAGTTGATACAACAAAAGCTTACAGTACTGTTAAATGTCGTTTTGTAAGATCTTTTTTTTTTAATTTTTATTGCATTTTAGGTTTTGGGGTACATGTGCAGAACGTGCAAGATAGTTGCATAGGTACACACATGGCAGTGTGTTTTGCTGCCTTCCTCCCCTTAACCCACATTTGGCATTTCTCCCCAGGCTATCCCTCCCCAGCTCCCCCCCCACTGTCCCTCCCCTATTCCCCCCAATAGACCCCAGTGTGTAGTACCCACCTCCCTGTGTCCATGTGTTCTCATTTTTCTCACCCACCTATGAGTGAGAATATGTGGTATTTCCTTGTCTGTTCTTGTGTCAGTTTGCTGAGAATGATGTTCTCCAGATTCATCCATGTCCTTACAAAGGACATAAACTCGTCATTTTTGATTGCTGCATAATATTCCATAGTGTATATGTGCCACATTTTCCCAGTCCAGTCTATCATTCATGGGCATTTGGGTTAGTTCCAGTTCTTTGCTATTGTAAACAGTGCTGCAATGAACATTCGTGTGCATGTGTCCTTATAGTAGAACGATTTATATTCCATTGGATATATACCCAGTAATGGGATTGCTGGGTCAAATGGAATTTCTATTTCTAGGTCCTTGAGGAATCGCCACACTGTCTTCCACAATGGTTGAACTAATTTACACTCCCACCAACAGTGTAAGAGTGTTCCTCTTTCTCCACATCCTCTCCAGCATCTGTTGTCTCCAGATTTTTTAATGATCACCATTCTAACCGGCGTGAGATGGTATCTCAATGTGGTTTTGATTAGCATCTCTCTAATGACCAGTGATGATGAGCATTTTTTCATGTGTTTGTTGGCCTCATGTATGTCTTCTTTTGTAAAGTGTCTGTTCATATCCTTTGCCCATTTTTGAATGGGCTTGTTTGTTTTTTTCCTGTAAATCTGTTTGAGTTCTTTGTAAATTCTGGATATCAGCCCTTTGTCAGTTGGGTAAACTGCAAAGATTTTTTCCCAATCTGTTGGTTGCCGATTCACTCTAGTGACTGTTTCTTTTGCCGTGCAAAAGCTGTGGAGTTTGATTAGGTCCCATTTGTCTATTTTGGCTTTTGTTGCCAATGCTTTTGGTGTTTTGGTCATGAAGTCCTTGCCTACTCCTATGTCCTGAATGGTTTTGCCTAGATTTTCTTCTAGGGTTTTTATGGTGCCAGGTCTTATGTTTAAGTCTTTAATCCATCTGGAGTTAATTTTAGTGTAAGGTGTCAGGAAGGGGTCCAGTTTCTGCTTTCTGCACATGGCTAACCAGTTTTCCCAACACCATTTGTTAAACAGGGAATCCTTTCCCCATTGCTTGTTTTTGTCTGGTTTATCAAAATTATATGGTTGTAGATATGTTGATTTGCCTCTGATGCCTCTGTTCTGTTCCATTGGTCTATATCTCTGTTTTGGTACCAGTAACATGCTGTTTTGATTACTGTAGCCTTGTAGTATAGTTTGAAGTCTGGTAGTGTGATGCCTCCCGCTGTGTTCTTTTTGCTTAGAATTGACGTGGCTATGCGGGCTCTCTTTTGGTTCCATATGAAGTTCATGGTGGTTTTTTCCAGTTCTGTGAGGAAATTCAATGGGAGCTTGATGGGGATAGCATTGATTCTGTAAATTACGTTGGGCAGTATAGCCATTTTCACGATATTGATTCTTCCTAACCATGAACATGGAATGTTTCTCCATCTGTTTGTGTCCTCTCTTATTTCGTTGAGCCATGGTTTGTAGTTTTCCTTGAAGAGGTCCCTTACGTTCCTTGTAAGTCATATTCCTAGGTATTTTATACTCTTTTTAGCAATTGTGAATGGCAGTTCACTCTTGATTTGGTTCTCTTTAAGTCTGTTATTGGTGTATAGGAATGCTTGTGATTTTTGCACATTAATTTTATATCCTGAGACTTTGCTGAAGTTGCTTATCAGTTTCAGGAGCTTTTGGGCTGAGGTGATGGGGTCTTCTAGGTATACTATCATGTCGTCTGCAAATAGAGACAATTTGGCTTCCTCCTTTCCTATTTGAATACCCTTTATTTCTTTTTCTTGCCTGATTGCTCTGGCTAGAACTTCCAGTACTATGTTGAATGGGAGTGGTGAGAGAGGGCATCCTTGTCTCGTGCCAGATTTCAAAGTGAATGCTTCCAGTTTTTGCCCATTCAGTATGATATTGGCTGTTGGTTTGTCGTAAATAGCTTTTAATACTTTGAGATATGTTCCATCAATACTGAGTTTATTGAGAGTCTTTAGCATAAAGGGCTGTTGAATTTTATCAAATGCCTTCTCTGAGTCAATTGAGATAATCATGTGGTTTTTGTTTTTGGTTCTGTTAATGTGGTGAATGACGTTTATAGACTTGCGTATGTTGAACCAGCCTTGCATGCCCGGGATGAATCCTACTTGATCATGATGAATAAGTTTTTTAATGTGCTGTTGCAATCAGTTTGCCAGTATTTTATTGAAGATTTTTGCATCTATGTTCATCATGAATATTGGCCTGAAGTTTTCTCTTCTTGTTGAGTCTCTGCCTGGTTTTGGTATCAGGATGATGTTGGTCTCATAAAATGATTTGGGAAGGGTTCCCTCTTGTTGAATTATTTGTAATAGTTTCAGAAGGAATGGTACCAGATCCTCTTTGTGTGTCTGGTAGAATTCAGCTGTGAACCCATCTGGACCAGGGCTTTTTTTGTGTGGTAGGCTCTTAATTGCTCCCTTGACTTCAGACCTTGTTATTGGTCTATTCATAGTTTCAGCTTCCTCGTGGTTTAGGCTTGGGAGGACACAGATGTCCAGGAATTTATCCATTTCTTCCTGGTTTACTAGTTTATGTGCATAGAGTTGTTTGTAGTATTCTCTGATGATGGTTTGAATTTCTGTGGAATCTGTGGTGATTTCCCCTTTATCATTTTTTATTGCATCTATTTGGTTGTTCTCTCTCTTCTTTTTTATCAGTCTGGCTAGTGGTCTGTCTATTTTGTTGATCTTTTTGAAAAACCAGCTCTTGGATTTATTGTTTTTTTGAAGGGTTTTTCGTGTCTCTATCTCCTTCAGTTCTGCTCTGATCTTAGTTATTTCTTGTCTTCGGCTAGGTTTTGAGTTTTTTTGATCTTGCTCCTCTAGCTCTTTCAATTTTGCCAATAGGGTGTCAATTTTGGATCTCTCCACTCTTCTCATGTGGGCACTTATTGCTATATATTTTCCTCTACAGACGGCTTTAAATGTGCTCCAGATTCTGATACGTTGTGTCTTCATTCTCGTTGGTTTCGAAGAACTTCTTTATTTCTGTCTTCATTTCATTGTTTATCCAATCAACATTCAAGAGCCAGTTCTTCAGTTCCCATGAAGCTGTGGGGTTCTGAGTTAGTTTCTGAATTCTGAGTTGTAACTTGATTGCACTATGGTCTGAGAGACTGTTTGTTATGATTTCCGTTGTTTTGCATTTGCTGAGAAGTGCTTTATTTCCAATTATGTGGTCAATTTTGGAGTAGGTGTGATGTGGTGCTGAGAAGAATGTATATTCTGTGGATTTGGGATGGAGAGTTCTGTAAATGTCTATCAGGTTTGCTTGTTCCAGGTCTGAGTTCAAGCCCTGGATATCCTTGTTAATTTTCTGTCTGTTTGATCTGTCTGATATTGACAGTGGAGTGTTAAAGTCTCCCACTATTATTGTGTGGGAGTCTAAGTCTCTTTGTAAGTCATTAAGAACTTGCCTTATATATGTGGGTGCTCCTGTATTGGGTCGATATATATTTAGGATCATTAGCTCTTCTTGTTGTATCGATCCTTTTACCATTATGTAATGACCTTCTTTGTCTCTTTTGATCTTTGTTGCTTTAAAGTCTATTTTATCAGAGATGAGAATTGCAACTCCTGCTTTTTTTTGCTCTCCATTTGCTTGGTAAATCTTCCTCCATTCCTTTATTTTGAGCCTCTGTGAATCTTTGCATGTGAGATGGGTTTCCTGGATACAGCACACCGATGGGTTTTGGTTTTTTATCCAATTTGCCAGTCTGTGTCTTTTGATTGGTGCATTTAGCCCATTTACATTTAGGGTTAATATTGTTATGTGTGAGTTTGATACTGCCATTTTGATGCTATCTGGCTGTTTTGTCCCTTGGTTGATGCAGATTTTTCATTTTGTTGATGTTCTTTAGCATTTGGTATGTTTTTAGAATGGCTAGTACTGGTTGTTCCTTTCTATGTGTAATGCCTCTTTCAGGAGCTCTTGTAAAGCAGGCCTGGTGGGGACAAAATCTCTGAGTTCTTGCTTGTTGGCAAAAGATTTTATTCTTCCTTCACTTATGAAGCTCAGTTTGGCTGGATATGAAATTCTGGGTTGAAAGTTCTTTTCTTTAAGGATGTTGAATATTGGCCCCCACTCTCTTCTGGCTTGTAGAGTTTCTGCCGAGAGATCTGCTGTGAGTCTGATGGGCTTCCCTTTGTGGGTGACCCGACCCTTCTCTCTGGCTGCCCTTAGTATTTTCTCCTTGATTTCAACCCTGGTGAATCTGATGATTATGTGCCTTGGGGTTGCTCTTCTTGCGGAGTATTTTTGTGGTGTTTTCTGTATTTCCTGGAGTTGAGTATTCGCCTGCCTTGCTAGGTTGGGGAAATTTCCATGGATAATATCCTGCAGAGTGTTTTCCAGCTTGGAGTCATTCTCTTCGTCAAATTCTGGTACACCTATCAAACGTAGGTTAGATCTCTTCACACAGTCCCACATTTCTTGGAGATTTTGTTCATTCCTCTTTGCGCTTTTTTCTCTAATCTTGGTTTCTCTTTTTATTTCATTGAGTTGATCTTCAACTTCTGATATTCTTTCTTCTGCCTGGTCAGTTCGGCTGTTGAAACTTGTGCATGCTTCACGAAGTTCTCGTGTTGTGTTTTTCAGCTCCTTCCATTCATTCATATTCCTCTCTAAATTGTCCATTTTTATTATCATTTCCTTGAATCTTTTTTCAAATCTTTTTTCAAGGTTCTTAGTTTCTTTGCATTGATTTAGAACATGTTCTTTTAGCTCACTGAAGTTTCTCATTATCCACCTTCTGAAGTCTGATTCCGTCATTTCGTCACACTCATTCTCCATCCAGCTTTGTTCCCTTGCTGGTGAGGAGTTTTGGTCCTTTGTAGGAGGTGAGGTGTTTTGGTTTTGGGTGTTTTCCTCCTTTTTGCACTGGTTTCTTCCCATCTTTGTGGATTTATCCACCTGTCATCTTAGTAGTTGCTGACTTTTCGATTGGGTCTCTGAGTGGAAGCCCAGATTGTTGATGATGAAGTATTTCTGTTATTTAGTTTTCCTTCTAACGGTTTAGCCCCTCTGCTATACGAGTGCTGAGGTCCACTCCAGGCCCTGCTTGTCTGGGGTACACCTGTAGCAGCTGCAGAACAGTGAGGGATGCTACCAGTTTCTTCTGCTGCTATGTTTGTCCCAGAATGATGCCTGTCAAATGTCAGTCTGATTAGTCCTTTTTTGAGGTGGCTCTTTGGATATACAGGGGTCAGGGAGCTGCTTGAGGAGATGGTCTGTACTTTATAGGAGCTCCAGTGCTGAGCTGTGAACTCCGTTGTTCATTCAGGTTTGCTGGGGGAATGTGTTTGCTGCAGCAGAACTTATAAAAGCCCCCCCTTTTTTTTTCCCTCAGATGCTCTGTCTCAGGGAGTTGGGGCTTTCTTTATGAGTATCTGTTGCACTGTCCTGCCCAGCTAGGAGGTAGTCTATTCACTATTTGCCTTCTGGGGCTCTGCCCTGCTAGCGCGGGTCTGCCCTGCTGCTGTGGGGCTCCGTTCTACTGTGGTGCGCTCCACCCTGTTGGCATCGTCTCTCTGTTATGGCTGGTTGCCTCAGCAATGGCAGGCTGCATCAGCACTGGGCGGTACCTCAGTAGGGGCGATTGCGTCCGTAGTGTCAGACGCCCCTCCCCCACCAAGCTGCACCGTTTGAATTCAGCTGACCCCACAGCAAAACTCTCAACCCTGAGCACCTCGAATCACCGCGCTGCTTGTCCCCATGAGCGTGGGACCCGCCGAGCCCGATCACCTGGCTCCCTGCCTCAGAGTCCCTCCTCTCTCTCTTTTTCTTTCCAAATTGGATGGTTGACTCTCTCACAGGTGCCCCAGTCGCCTGCTGATTGGGCACCAGGATCCGTGCGATCTCCCCTGCGGCAGCCCACTGCACTGGCACAAATCGCTCTTCCCAGGAATCTCCTGGTCTGGCTCACCATCCAAGTCCTGTTCAATCAAATGGACATGTCAATCTGCCCTCCCAAAACTCAGATTGCTGGTTTAACAGGGCACCCAGACCAGTGAGCTTTGTGTGGGCTGCCGCTGCGCCGCAGCGTGGTGCCGGCCAAAACGGCCATGCAAGCAGGCTGTGCTGCTCTCCTGTGTCTCTCCTACACCTGGGAATTTGCCAGTTCTGTGGGCTATAAAAGTCCATCTGAAAATGCAGCAAGGACTCACCCTCTGCACCTTCACTGAGAGCTGCAATCCTGAGTTGTTTCTATGACGCCATCTTGGAACAGACTCTCCTTTTGTAAGATCTTAAGGAGCAAATTGAATTCTGACTAATAAGCGTAAGCTTAATGTAAGAGACGTATTTAGATGACTTGATATCTAGAAATTATTCTTTCACCCTTTCTCCAAAGACATTGAGAGAGAAGACAGAAATTTTTAGACACTGATGTAATCAACACACACTTCCCACAAGAATTATAATGTTTAATATGTGTGTGTGTATGTGTATGTGTGTATCCATCCTTTGACTCATCTACCTGTCATATAATTCATCCTTCTATCTACTTTCTTATTTCTCATCTGTCTGTTTAAAAACATGTGTTTTCTTTCTTGTATGTTTAAGTTGTAGATGACTATACCAACCAATTGTTCAAGTGAAAATATCTACAGTACTCTTGTGGTTTATACTTATTGTCCTCCTAATGCTTATTTATCAATGACAATATACAGTCAGCAATGAAAGGGACATATTTTACTTTATAGAGGTTTATATTATTTAATATATATGTAAACATTCAATTTGTTAATTAAATCATATACTGAGTACAATAAATTCATTCCTGAAAAAATCTTTGCTACAGTCTGAACATTTGTGTTCTCCAAAACTGATATGTTGAAATCGTCACTCCTCCACGTGATAATATTAGGTGAGGGCTTCTGGAGGTGATTAGGTCATGAAGAAGGAGTCCTTATGAATGGGAGCAGTGCTGTTATAAAGAAGGCTTAGGAGAGCTCCCCCCCCCCCACCTCACCATGTGAGGCTGGAGTAGGTATCATCTATGAGAAAGTAGGCACTTTCCAAACAAAGAATCTGCTGGCACCTTAATCTTGGACTTCCCAGCCTGTAGAACTGTGAGAAATAAATATATGTTTATTTTACTGTTTATACATCATCAAGTTTATGTTATTTATAGCAGCCCAAAAACTAAGTTTCTCTCTATGAAATTTTTTAGCAAGAAAAAAAATGGGCTTAATATTTGTGATCAATTCATGCTTCCATAATTTGGAATGTTTAAATCTTCATTTTTAATACAGTGGTTTATTTAATCAATAATAAAATACAAAGTGAAGATTGAGCTTCTCCTACTAAAAAATTATATTGCACACTTGCGATAAACAATAAATCTAAGAATAATATATGGATACTGTACTCACATTTATAATATAGCTATGAAGAAGAAAACCCAAACATACAAATATTAGCATGAATTCATATTGAACAACTTTTTAAATTCAGACCATTTTAATAACCAGGTAGACTTAATTCTTTCTCCATGGTTTTTCCCAAATATTTTATAACTACTATAAGTAAAACTGTCCATTGTCTAAGATAATATCTGCCATTTAGCATGGCACACAAATCCTTTCACACCCTTCAGTTTCCTTAATTATACCTTGAGTGTATTTTTAATTCCTATTTTCACTTTAAAGAAGATAAATAAAAGCACTTTTTTTTTTTTTTTAAATTTTTATTGCATTGTAGGTTTGGGGGTACATGTGCAGAACGTGCAAGATAGTTGCATAGGTACACACATGGCAGTGTGCTTTGCTGCCTTCCTCCCCTTCACCCACACTTGGTATTCATCCCCAGGCCATCCCCCCCAGCCCCCCCCACTGTCCCTCCCCCATTCCCCCCAACAGTCCCCAGTGAATAGTACACCGCCTCTCTGTGTCCATGTGTTCTCATTTTTCTCACCCACCTATGAGTGAGTATATGCAGTATTTCTTTTTCTGTTCTTGTGTCAGTTTGCTGAGAATGATGTTCTCCAGATTCATCCATGTCCCTACAAAGGACACAAACTCATCATTTTTGATTGCTGCATAATATTCCATGGTGTATATGTGCCACATTTTCCCAGTCCAGTCTATCATCGTTGGGCATTTGGGTTGGTTCCAGGTCCTTGCTATTGTAAACAGTGCTGCAATGAACATTTGTGTGCATGTGTCCTTATAGTAGAACGATTTATAGTCCTTTGGATAGATACCCAGTAATGGGATTGCTGGGTCAAATGGAATTTCTATTTCTAGGTCCCTGAGGAATCGCCACACTGTCTTCCACAATGGTTGAACTAATTTATACTCCCACCAACAGTGTAAGAGTGTTCCTATTTCTCCACATCCTCTCCAGCATCTGCTGTCTCCAGATTTTTTAATGATCGCCATTCTAACTGGTGTGAGATGGTATCTCAATGTGGTTTTGATTTGCATCTCTCTAATGACCTATGATGATGAGCACTTTTTCATATGTTTGTTGGCCTCATGTATGTCTTCTTTTGTAAAGTTTCTGTTCATATCCTTTGCCCATTTTTGAATGGGCTTGTTTTTTTTTTTCCTGTAAATCTGTTTGAGTTCTTTGTAAATTCTGGATATCAGCCCTTTGTCAGATGTGTAAACTGCAAAGATTTTTTCCCATTCTGATGGTTGCCGATTCACTCTAGTGACTGTTTCTTTTGCCGTGCAGAAGCTGTGGAGTTTGATTAGGTCCCATTTGTCTATTTTGGCTTTTGTTGCCAATGCTTTTGGTGTTTTGGTCATGAAGTCCTGCCTACTCCTATGTCCTGAATGGTTTTGCCCACATTTTCTTCTAGGGTTTTTATTGTGTCAGGTCTTACGTTTAAGTCTTTAATCCATCTGGAGTTAATTTTAGTGTAAGGTGTCAGGAAGGGATCCAGTTTCTGCTTTCTGCACATGGCTAGCCAGTTTTCCCAACACCATTTGTTAAATAGGGAATCCTTCCTGCAAAATAGTATGCCTTTGATAGTGTCCTTGACTTGAAATACCCATTTATATATCCTTCTTACTTGTCATCCTTGTACACTAATCTCTTTGAAGGGAGACAGTTCCCCAACTTCCTCAGGCAAATCTAGAGACTCCTTTGTGGTCTTCCTGCCTCTCTTCTCTACATCCTGCATTATAACATTACAGTGTGATTTGCATCTCAGAGGTCAGTAGACTGGATATTTCTTGCTGGCAAAGACCATGTCTACTTTATTCTCTGCTCTTCTATTTATCACACATTTTATGCCTAGTACATATTTAATAAATATTTAGTATTGAATAAATCATTGCACAGACCATTTTGGCCTAGTAAAATGCCAATTGAGAGAGGAAATTACAGATTTTTCTGCATTTCAGTAAGATACTGAAGTACTGCATGTAGCACAAGGCAAGTTTAGTAATCCAGAGAGCTGACACTTTGTAAAGTTAAACTGGTCATTTCCAAAATGTTTATGAAGGGACATTTCCATAGTGAGTCTGTCATTATACCATTCCTAATGCTCAATGTGACTCAGCAAAAGAGAGGACCTGATTCTCACAAGGGTTCTCATTTTATGCAAGCTCATAATAGTAATGTATAAAATTATCATATCATTTTTTTCTTTGTCTTGGGAAATATAATTATTTCAACAGACCAGAAAACTAAGCAGTATGATTAGCATATTATTTTAAAGTCAGAAAATGTAGGAAGTCAAATAATAAGCAAAAGGTGGCTTGATGAGTGTGGAATCAGTATACTATTTGAATGTGGAATTACCTCAAGCTAATCCATGCTGTGCTCATCACCATAACAGAGTTACGAATGCCAATGGTGCTGCAATACCCAATGATTGGCTGAAACTCCTTCTGACTTCACATGTGCTTGGATGGTCAACGTGATATTTGTTCTCTAAGTATTTGTGTCTCACCAAATTTTCTTCTGATTGTCTCATCTTTCTTTACTTAATGAAAATTAATAAGATTTTAATTAAGTATAACCTATCTGAGAAGATTGCTAACATTGATACAATATGCTCAACTTTCTCTCTCAAGGTATAAACAAGCCTGAAAGTTCAAAATCTGCCTCAGTTCTGTGTATTGCTTGGTATCAAACATCATTTTTAATTTCTTAAAGCAAAAAGAATTTTTTAACAATTAATAGAAAGCAATAAAAGTAGCCAGTAATGTATATAGATGTGTTAAATGCACATATTTAAATTATCACAGTATCTCCAATGTGTTTTCTTCTATATACATACTGATAGGGCCAGGCACAGTGGCTCACCCCTGTAATCTCAGCACTTTGGGTGCCCAGGTGGGGTGGATTGCTTGAGCCCAGAAGTTCGAGACCAACCTAGGCAACATGGCAAGTCTCTGTCTCTACAAAAAAATAAAAAATATTAGCCAGGCATGGTGGTGGATGCCCATATTTCCAGCTACTTGGGATGCTGAGGATGACTTGAGGCTAGGAGATCGGAAATGCTGTGAACCATGATTGTGTGACTGCACTTCAAACTGGATGACAGAGCAAGACCCTGTTTCAAAATTAAACAAAGTAACAAAAAATAAATAAATAGGTAAATAAATAATTAAATACTGGTAACTCATTCACAGTGAAACAGAACAGAAAGCCCCCAAATAAACCATGGATATATGATGAATTGATCTTTGATAAGGGTGCCAAAAATACACTATCAGGAGAAGGCAATTTCTTTAAGAAATGGTATTGGAAAAACTGGATGCAAAAATAAACAAAACTATACCTCTACCTTATACCACACACATAATCAAATCAAAATTAATCAAAAACTTACTTAAATATAAAACCTGAAACTGTACAACTTCTAGAGGAAAAGCTTCTTGTTATTCGCCTTGGCAATTATTCTTGCATGTGTCACCAGAAGGAAAGGCAGCAAAAGCCAAAAATATTCAAGTGGGACTATAACCAACTAAAAAGCAAGAGAAAAATCAACCTAAGGAAAATTAATCAAAAAATGAGAAGGTAACCTATGAAATGGTAAAAAAAAAAAAAAAAGAAAGAAAATTATATATCTGGTAAGTTGTTAATTTGCAAAATACATTTTAAAACTCCTAGAATAGCAAAAACAATGAATAGCAACACAAAAAACTCCTATACTGAATAGCAAAAACAATAAATAGCAACAAAAAATGAATAATCTAATTGAAAAATGCCCAAAAAATGTGAACAGGAATTTCCCCATTTGAAGGCCCAACAGGTATATAAAAAGATGCTCCATATTATTAATTATCAGGAAAATGCAAATCAAAACTGCAATGACTTACCACCATACCCCTGTTAGGATGCCTGTTATCAAAAAAGCAAAAGATAAGCTGAGGATGTGGACAAAATGGAACTCTTATATACCATTAGTGAGAAAGTAGAATAATGAAGCCAGTGTGATGGAAAACACTGTTAAGGTTCCTCAAAACGTTGTAAATGAATTAGTATATGATCTAGCAATTTCTCTTCTGTGGATATATCCAAAATAATTCAAATCAGAATCTTGAAGTGATATCTGCCTCTCATATTTATTGCTACATTATTCACCATAGCTAGGATACAGAAAAAAAAAAAAAAACAGTGTCCATCAACAGGTGAATGGATAAAAAAAAGGGAAATGTGCAGTCAATGAGTGTACAATAGAGTATCATTAAGCCTAAAAAGGAAGAAAATTCACCATTTGTAGCAACAAAGATTAACTTGAAAGGCATTATGCTAAGTGAAATAAGCCAGTCACAGAAGTATAAACAGTGTACAATTCCACTTTATCTAAGGCATTTAAAATAGTCAAACTCATAGAAGCATAGAATATAATAGTGACTTCCAGGGACTGGGAGGTGAGAGAAATGGTTGTGGATCAATAAATATAAAATTGTAGTTATGCTAGATAAATAAGTTCTAGAGATCTGTTGTACAACCTAGCACCTGTGGTTAAAAACATAGCATTGTATACCTCAAAATTGTAAGGAGGATAAGCATCATGTTGAAGATTCTTACCACACAAAGACACACACAGAAAAAGAAAAAAGAAAAAGAAAATGGAACACCAAGAAAATATGTAAGGTGTTGGATATGTCTACTGCCTTGATTTTGATGATACTATCACAGGTGCTTGCACATGTCCAAACTCAGCTTTAGCATAAATGCATTAAATGTGTGCATTTCTTTGTACATCAATTATATCTTAATAGCAAGCATACATATGCTTAACATATGTTACATCGGATTATTAAAACACATGAGCATCATTATGGAAATTTTATCCTTCTTCATGTTTTCTCAAATAACAGTTAATATTCAGCTACTATTTCACCAATGACCTCACACCCTGATATGTAAGTGAAGTGGCAAATCAAGATAGAGAATAACTCAATGTGCTAAATGAAGTGTAAGCAGACAGAAAAATGATAAACAGGTTTAATGGCAGGTGTGGAATATGGAAGAGGAAAGATTTTCTATTTTTTGAAAACCACTGCAGCCTTTGCAAATACATTCTGGGTTCAATACATCATTTTCTATCAATTTCTCTCTGAAAATTTTGAAAATAATTTTTATTTCTTATTGACATTAAAAAATCATATTTAAAAAATTTTTCTCATCAGGATCAGTCTATTATGTTATATTTTCTAAACAATTCATTTATGCACTCTTAAATAATAAACACATTTATGCTATTTTTTCTATTAGCAATTACCATCTCTGAAATTCGATTCACAAGCTGTTCAGAGCATAGTTTGATGGCTCTGCCTTTCTATTACTGCCTCGATTACCTCTTTAGAAGTTATGTCTCAGATTATGAAAAATTGCGTGATATATAGGTGATTTTGTGTAACAGATTGGTATCTAAGGGAAATAAAGAATGAAAGACAATGCATCAGATCTACCTTTGCATTCAGAAAATCTTGACCTGAGCCAGGATGTATGAATTTAGCATTTTTCCTTCATAGCTACACAAGGAATTTCTTGTAATCTCTGTAAGACTGCAATTAGCTAGAAATACCAGGCTTATAATATGGTACCCAAATGAGTTTTCGAAAGGGTAAGTAAAAATAAAATAAGTTACAAACATGATTGACACCCAATGCTAATGCAACAGCTGTTTGCCCTCATATTATTCATTTCTTTGTTCATTACATGTTTGCACCATTTCACAGATCAGTTATTAAGAGATTATCAATAGATTGATTTCCTGTAAATTATTATTTTTCTTAATGGCTTTTCTTAAAGAAAAAAATTAAAATTTGCCTAAGGTCTTACAACTGAATGATCAGTTTCCTTAATTTTAACTGTGCCTCTTGAGCTAATAAAAAATGACATATTTTTAAAATATACAGATTTTATTTGGTAAAAACACTTAACATAAAATTCACCCTTTTAACAAAATAGTAAGTGTATAGTACAACATGAGCAATGGGCACAATATTGCACAACAGTTCTCTAGAATTTATTCATCTTGCTTGACTGAAACTTTATTTTATTGAATAATAACTCCCATTTCCCCCTCCCACTGGCAACCACTATTTAACTCTTTGATGAAATTAATTTGACTATTTTAGATACCTTATCTATGTAGAATCACACACTATTTGTACTACTGTGACTGCATTATATCACTTAGCATAATGTTCTCAAGGTTCATTCATGTTACTGCATATTTCAGAATTTCCTTCTATTTTAAGGCTAGATAGTATTTCGTTTTATGTATATGTTACACTTCATTCATCTGTTGATGAACATTTATGTTGTTTTCATATCTTGACTATTGTGAATAGTGCTTCAGTGGACATGGGAATGCTATCTTTTTAACACTTTATTTTTAATTATTCACATACTCAAGAGAGGGATTGTTGGGTCATATGGAAATCCTATTTTTAATTTTTTGAGAAATTTCCATATTGTTTTACATAGTGGGTGCAACAGTTTGCATCCCCAATAGTGTGCAAGGGTTTCCATTTCTCCACATCCTTCAAAATGTGTAGTCTTGTGCGTGTGTGTGTCTCAGAATAATAGCCATTCTGATAGGCATGAGGTGATATCTCATCATGGTTTTCATTTACATTTCCTTCATGATTAATGACATTGAACATTTTTCACATATATTAGTTCATTATTTGTATATCTCTAGAGAAATGTCTATTAAAGTAATTAGTTCATCTTTAAAAATTGGAGTTACTAGGTTGGTTTGTTTTTTGCTATTGAATTGTAAATGTTCTTATATAATTTGAAGAGTAATAAAAAATTATAGTATTGGCATAGTGACAGTCATATAGACCAAGGAAACAGAATTGTGAGTCCAGAAATAAATCTATGCATACACAGTCAAATGATCTTTGACAAGAATGCCAACAACACATAACAAGGTAAGGGAATTCTCTTTGAGAAATCATTTTGGGAAAATTGGATATTCATGTGCAAAAAAAAGAAATGCAACCTTACCTTAATGCCATACACAAATATCAAATTACTGTATATTAAAAACTTAAATGTAAGATCTAAAACTGTGAAACTCCTGGAAGAAAACACAGGGGAAAAGTTTCTTAATATTATCAGGGGCAATAATTTATTGCATAAGATCCCAAAAGCACAGACAAAAGCAAAAGTAAACAAGTGGGATTTCAGCAAACTAAAAAGCTTCCATACTGCAAAGAAAACAACAGAGTGAAAAGCTACCTCATGCCTATATAAATGGGAAAAATTTGCAAATTATATATTCACCTTATTAATGACTTAAAGTCAACCTTTCATCCACACAAGCTTTCAAAGAAAGTTGAAGCCTTTACTTACTAAGTTACACCACTGAAGCAGAAATGAATGTTTTATGCTAAAGCAACTATTAGTCCTACCAAAACTAAACATGTGTGCGTGCACACACACATACATCTAGCTTTTGATGTGGATGTTATTAACAATCACTAGAAAGAAAATGAATTCTGATAACAAATCTGTGTGAAAACACCTTGAGGCCTGCTGTACTGATTGCAAGGCTGCCTTGCCAAAAGCAAACACGGCTGTGAGAAGGGGAGCAAGCCTGTCATTTCTTTCAGTTTGTTTACATAAATTTTAAATTACTCCTTCTCAAAGAATCATTAAGTTTTGTTTATCAGTTGTTGAAACTTATGTTGGAGAAAGCTGTTATGCCCCTGAATCTTTCTCTCCAAATGTATAATGTTGTACTTAACAGATGGGATAAAGCAATTTACAAATAATTCCAAATTATACTGTTTGCATGGCACTTAAGTGAAACATTTCACAAAAGTAAAATGCTGCATTTTGATTAGAAGATAACCTATTCAAGACATTTTATGAATAGCTGTACTTGGATGATCAATATGGTCATTTTGGAGGAATATAAGTTTATATTAGACAAATTTCTAATGGTAATGCAAAACTATTTTTTATCTTATAGCTGAACCAGTCATCATGATAAATTTGATTATTTTAAGCATTGTTCTGAAAAACTAATCTGTCATCTCAGATTATAGAATTATTTATGTTAATAAATGAAGTAGTCTGGACTCATCAAGTACAGCGTGACACCGGCAGCTTCCAATTGCATATTTCCTCAAAAACCTATGGCCTTTGAGAATTTATTAATATTTTATTTCTCATTACATTTTATTAAATATTGTTGCTGATTTTTAATAATTTATTCAGCATTTCAATGATATCTACATATCAATCAAAATGTGCCAATATCATTTTTATTGATTAATATGAGGAAAAATGTGCTCTACTTTTTAAAGTATTTAAAGCAGGACTTCTATTAAAATTTATATGTATTTCCTGTATCACCCAGCACATCTTCTTACAATAAATAGTAGCTTCAATCAAAATTCTTTGAAAGAATTCAACTGGCTATATAAAATAATAATAATAATGACAATAATAACTATAATTAATCACTTGTACATTTGTGACTTAGTAATAGTAAGCTGAGCATTAATAATTTTCAAGGCACTGCATACAGATTGCCTTGTTTAATTTGCTATACACCTTATACAGCTGCTATTAGTTAGTATTTTAATAATGATTTTTACAGGTAAAATACATCCATTTAGAGAGACTAGATTTAGAGGTTTTGAGATTTAAAAAAATATTTTTGAGCCTCTATTTCTTTATTCTCTCTATTTTTTTCATAAGATAACTTCCTCTTCTCTTCACTTTCCAAGAATACAGCTACTCTTAAAGTATATATTTCCACAATATACTTTATTATGCAAAATTGTTTATTCAGCTTTGACCTCGTGTTTTCAGGGATGAGGTCTAATTGGCTTATTATTATAGCTTTGCTCCTGTGACAATAAATATAGCATGTGTATATAGTCATGTGTCTGTGTCTTAGGCAGAAGAGGGGTGTCTTACTGAATTAACAAAGCAAATGAGAGACCACCCATGTTCAATAGTTTGAAACTGTGATGTTAGGTCTCAATGTCGAGACTGTTTCAGTAATGAGTAGAATTGAGTTGTTACAGCCTCTAAGATTTTTCTTTTTTATTGAGATACAATTTACATATAACAAAATGTCATGATCTGAAGTTTTGGGTTTGGAAAAGTTTGGCTAGTAGTATATACCTATGTACCCAAACCCAAGTGAAGTGAAGATATATAGTGAAGATACATAGCATTTCCACAGCGAGAAATTTCTGTGCTTGTTGTGTCTTTTCCAGTCACTTTCTCCCAGGTCTTGAAACAAGCATTTCCTTACTTTTATCACTGTAAACTCTCAGTTCTAATGCTTCATATCAGTAGAACCATACAGTTGTATTTTTGGTTTCTCATATCCAAATATTTTTGAGATTCATTTATATTGTTTCATTTGGAAGTAGCTCATTTATTTCTATTACTAGTAGTATGCCATTGTATGAATATTATACAAATTGCTTATGTATTGTTTGTGGACATTTTGGTCATTTCCAGGATTATGATGATGGATAAAGCTGTTGTGAACTTGCTTTTACAATTCTTTTTGTGGACACAGATTTTCATCACACTTAGAACCACTGCATGATTCTCATTGTGGAGTAGGAGCATTGAGTACAAAACATTGAAGTTTTCAGCCAAATACAAGAAAAATCTTGGGAAATAGCTACAGGTATTCAAAAAAGAGTAATAAAGTATTTCATGATCCAGCTAATTCTACATGATTTAAAAGGTTCAAGGGGAAGGTGAAAAACATATCTTAAATGTTGGGAAGAATTTTTGCATTTGTGGAAATTAGGACTGTTACCTTCTTTGTACTTTTACACTCCAGTATTCTGAAATGACAGGATGATGTTATTTAGTACATTTAGTAGATTGACTACATCTAGTCCATTTACTTAGCATTTTAAAACAGGTAATTTCTCTAATGCAAATCATACATTTTTTAAAGAAAGTAAATTAAAACATAAAAATATTTAAAGAATGTAAGTAGAATGTTAATCATACTGAGGAAATTTATGTTGCATCATTGCATTTGGGGAAAAATGGTGATTGTTACATTAAAATTAACATACAAGATTTTGCACAGAGTACAATTATTGCCATATTCAGTTGTATTTTTACACATGAAAACGCAATTATTTTTTACTGTTAAGAGATACTCAGCAACAGTGAAAAATGCTGTATAATCGTTAGTTATTGCCAAAAATTTAACCTTGAAGAGAACATTTTACAAGAACAATATCCGTATGTATATACAACTCCTCAGGGCATTTTTGCACACAACTGCTAGTATGCATATACAAAGATCTTACATTTGTGTTTCCTATTTAAAAAGTACTCCCAATTGACTATAAACCACATAAGTAAAAATTATAATTTTTAAATTTTAATTAAAACCTGTTGAACCGTGATTTACTAAACTCGAAGTTTTTATTTTTTTCTCATTGTACCAAATTTTAAAGAGAGTTATTTAACAAAGTGACTTTGGTTTGTGTGAATATCCTTTCAAAATATTCTGGCAATGTGACTTAGCGGTAGGGCTTTTGCCACTGACTCAAACTACTGAAAAAAAAATAAGAAATGCAATTGTTCTGTGAGAGTCCTCTGTGGGAAGCAGAAATGAACAATATGTTGAAATGTAAATTTCCTTCAGAGTCTTACAAATGCTGCTTTACAGGGATTTCACTTTTCAAAGGAATCTTCTATATTTACTAATCCCTGGGCCAGGATTTGTCAAATGATCAGAGAACTTCACCACAGGATTAATTCAGGCATGTTCGCATACTTGTTTCATTTCCTCCATTTCTGTCTAATACTAAAAGATTGTGTCCGGAAAGTGGCGTGGAAGAGATTTTTTAAATGCAGCTTTTAGAATATTTCCAATGCCTTAATAACATAAAAAAGTAATAATAAATAGGGCCATTCTTGAGTCAAAAGCTAAGGATACATCCTATTGTATGTCATTCTTATCCCCATCCACAGCTTAATCTAATGTGTTTATAAAGATTAAATTAAATATGTGAAGCAATTTTGAATTTCAAAATAACCTTTCAACTTCTTAAAAAGATTTCTAACTTGTTCTCAATTGCAATGTTGATGTAGAGGTAATTCATAGACTGCTGCTGGGAACTGCTTGGAACTAGCTCAACAATATAGGTAGGAATGACAATAGATTCAATTGGCAGTTAAGAGCAATTGCTGGGTGATGACAAGAAGTAGGATTTTCTGCATTGTCAATACCATTCCCTCCTATCAACCAGAACATCTTGTTAATCTGCTTTGATCTGGTTCCTTAAGTATTTCCACATTAAAAGACAATTGTATAGTGAATATTTACACATATACTACACAGGTGCACGTGTGCATGTGCACATACTCACAGACCCCAATTGTGTATGAGGTTGCTGTTGACATCCCAACTACAAACTTGTAGTTTGTAGTTGTGTGAACCAAGCACTCCAGTATTTCATTATGCAAATAGGAAGTTCTCCAATTAGAGAGGAAAATGTCTATTACAGAACAATTCCATTTCTTAGAGTATTTTTTTTGTTGATGTCTACATCTGTGAATTGAGCTATAAGTGTAGTTTAATTTAGCTTATTAAATATGGAAGCTGTCATTTCCTTTTGTTGTAATGAATATGCTTCTATTGTTATATATAACTGATGTCTGCTGTACACAATATGGGACACCATGGAGCATTTTGAGAAGCTGACATAATCTGATTTATGATATAAAATTATTATTCTTTGGCCAGGAGCAGTGGCTCACGCCTGTAATCCCAGCACTTTGGAAAGCCCAGGTGGGTGGATCATGAGATCAGGAGTTCGAGACTAGCTTGGCCAACATGGTGAAACCCCGTCCCTACTAAAAATACAAAAATTAGCTGGGTGTGGTGGCACATGCCTGTAGTCCTAGCTACTTGGGAGGCTGAGGCAGAAGAATCTCTTGAGCCTGGGAGGCAGAGGTTGCAGTGAGCCAAGATGCGTTACTGCCCTCCAGCCTGGGCGACAGAGTGAGACTCCATCTCAAAAAAAAAAAAAATTCTTATTTTTGGCCACTGTGCTATAAATATCATACAGTGACAATTGTAGAAGCATGGAAAACCATTGCCCAACTAGCTCAACAACATAGGTAGGAATGACAATAGATTCAATTGGCAGTTAAGAGCAATTGTTAGGTGATGTCAGTATTTTAAAAGAAGTATTGACTAACTAGATTTTCAAAGATTAAATGTGGCATGTAGCAGCACTGAGCATACTGTCAGTTAAAAATGTATGGTACATGCATTGGACTAGAATAAATGGAATTTGTAGATATGTTGCAGCACAGGAGAGCAAGTAACAGAGTAAAGAATGTCTCTGTGGAGGATGGTCACCTTAACTGAGACTTTAAAAACAAGGAAAACAGTTTTAAAGGAGAAAGTTGTTTGTAATTAAATATTTACCTACAAATTTTAGTTGTTTAATCTACTAAGTTACCTATTCCACTGTTCTCAAAATTCCAAATTTAGTGCTTTAAAATAACATTATTAAAATAAATTACTGTTAGAGGCTCATCAATCCTGAGGATAATACTGGCTAGGCTCAGGTCAGCTGGACTGAATCATGCATTTGTGGGTTGTTTGTTGATACATTTTGAAACCAGCAGCTTGGCTTGCTATAGTGGAGCAGACCCGATGTAAAAAAGGAGTAAGTTTAAGAAAATAATAATAAGTAAAGAAGAAGCAAAAGATAGAGTCAGAAAATAATGCCACATATATATTTTTTCATGCTTGCATATATTCTAGAAGACTTAGGCAATTAAAACATGTTAGACTCTATTTTTAATAAAAATAGCATTACTTGAAATTTATATACTTAATATTCAAGAGTAGCTCCCTTGCTTAAAATATAGCTTTGGGGAAATAAGCGCAGTAAAAATTACATTCTATTAAATCCCCAGAAGACTGAAAAGATTTTATGTTATGTTCTTAACTCTATCCCATAGCCAAGTTTAATTAAGAAATATCTTGTATCTTCTTAAATAAATTATACATTTAATGCACATATACATGCACACATGTGTATACACACACACACACACACACACAGTCTCAAGATTTGTATACCCCTGGGTAGAGCTTCTATCAATTCAAAAAGTAGAATATATTATCAGAATTTTTAAAATAAAAAAATTGGTAATGATAAATACTTTAAAGTTATGATTATTTCTTTTTTTAATATTCTTTAAGTTCTGGGGTACATGTGCAGAATGTGCAGGTTCGTTACATAGGTTAACACGTGCCATGGTGCTTTACTGCACCCATCAGCTACATTAGGTATTAATGCTATCCCTCACCTAGCCCCACAGCCCCTGACAGGCCCCATTATGTGATGTTCCCTTCCCTGTGTCCATATGTTGTCACTGTTCAACACCCACTTCTGAGTGACAACATGTGGTGTTTGGTTTTGTGTTCCTGTGTTAGTTTGCTAAGAATTATGATTTCCAGCTTCATCCACAGCCCTGCAAAGGACATGAATTCATCCTTTTTTTGGCTGCATAATATTCCATGGTGTATATCTGCCACATTTTCTTAATCCAGTCTATCACTGCTGGGCATTTGGGTTGGTTATAAGTCTTTGCTATTATAAATAGTGCTGCAATAAACATACATATGCATATTTCTTTATAATAGAATGATTTATAATCCTTGGGGTATATACACAGAATTGGTATTGCTGGGTAAAATAGTATTTCTCATTCTCATTCTAGATACTTAAGGAATCACCACACTGTCTTCCACAATGTTTGAACTAATTTACACTTCCACCAACAGTGTAAAAGTATTTCTATTTCTCCACTTCCTCTCCAGCATCTGTTGTTATCTGACTTTATGATGATTATCATTCTAACTGGCATGAGGTGGTATCTCACTGTGGTTTTCATTTGCATTTCTCTAATGACCATTGATGATAAGATTTTTTCGTTTGTTGGTCACATAAATGTCTTCTTTTGAGAAGTGTCTTTTCATATCTTTCATCTACTATTTTATGAGGTTGTTTCTTTTTTCTCTTGTAAATCTGTTTAAGTTCCTTATAAATTCTGGATATTAGCCCTTTGTCAGGTGGATAGATTGCAAACATTTTCTCCCATTCTGTAGGTTGCCTGTTCACTCTGATGATAGTTTCTTTTGCTGTGCAGAAGCCCTTTAGTTTAATTAGATCCCATTTGTCAATGTTGGCTTGTGTTGCCATTGCATTTGGTGTTTTGGTCATGAAATCTTTGCCTATGCCTATGCCATGAATGATATTGCTTAGGTTTTCTTCTAGGGTCTTTATGATTTGGGGTCTTACATTTAAGTCTTTAATCCATCTTTAGTTAATTTTTGTCTAAGGTGTAAGGAAGGGGTCCAGTTTCAGCCTTCTGTGTATGGGTAGCCAGTTTTCCCAATACCACTTATTAAATAGGGAATCCTTTCCCCATTGCTTGTTTTTGTCGGATTTGTCAAAGATCACATGGTTGTGGATGAATGGTGTTATTTCTGAGGCCTCTGTTCTGTCCATTGGTTTTTTTATTTCTCTGTTTTCGTACCAATACCATGCTGTTTTGGTTCTGTAGCCTTGAAGTATAGTTTGAAGTTAGGTAGTATGGTGCCTTCAGCTTTGTTCTTTTTGCTTAGGATTGTCTTGGCTACATAGACTCTTTTTTGATTCCATATGAAATTTAAAGTAGTGTTTTTCTAATTCTGTGAAGAAAGGCAATGGTAGCTTGATTGGGATAGCATTGAATCTATAAATTACTTTGGGCAGTAAGGCCATTTTCACGATATTGATTCTTCCTATCCATGAACATGGAATGTTTTCCCATTTGTTTATGTCCTCTCTTATTTCCTTGAGCAGTGGTTTGTAGTTCTTTATGTAATTTCTATCATTTGTTAGTAGAAGAAAAATTAAGTCCTCTGTGTTTTTTCCTCTTCAGTATATCCTCCCCACTAATATCTTCCCCCAAAACTTAGTGAAAATGAATTGTGCATCTGAGCCTTGCTTAAATTACAAACTTGAAAAGTATGAGCTAAATAAATCATTCTTTAAAATCACTATACATATATATATGACATAAATTTTAATAAGTCCCTAGCAGTTTAGTAAAATTGTATTTAATAATATTACATAACAAAATACCCTGAATTCAGTAGCTTGTAGCCACAAGAATTTATTATTCCACACATCCCTGGTCTGTTGGTCATGAACTTGAGCTGGACTCAGCTCTAGACTGTGAGTCAGGTTTGATAATATCTGTCCCACATGTCTCCTTATTCTAGAGCTCAGTCTGAGAAATCAGTTACAAGAGTAAAGAAAATTTCCCCTTAAAAACTCTGGTGATTTCATGACACACATAGATATACAATTTATTAAAAGTCTTATTTTTTGTTTTTCAAATAATTATACCATTAAATTTCTGTTATTATAGCTTCAGAAAATTTATTTAATGTTTGCAAATTGATGTCTGTGAATTAGTGGACAAAATGTTTAGAGAAAGGCTTGCTAGGAAGAGGAAGTTGAGGCTTACCAAGATGAAACACAAATGTAGAGAGTTTTCAGCCCCACAATGTACTCTAATAAAACACTCTATGAGTGATTACCTATGGGGAACAGAGACTCACTCACCTCCTCACCTCATCTAGTTTTACCACTCTTCAAAATCTTACTGGAATAAGTATGCTTGATGCTAGTATTTATCAGAGTAGAAGTAGCTTTATTTCTAGCCATTCAGGGTCCTTTCTCAATACCCTTGGAGATAAAAATTTAGATGACAAAGAGCCTACTACCAGACAAGATATCAGAAAACGTACAGGCTTCTGAAAGCAAAATGGGTAAAGCAAATATTTATATAAAGTAAGTAATGTTGAATGCTCTTTAAGCGTAAATGAGTCCGTGAGGTATATACATATTTTCTTTTTGTTTAAAATAATCAAAGTGCTGCTGTCAGGTAAAACTGTAAAAAAAACCCTGCAAAATGAAGGGTTTAGAAAACATCTCATAAGGTCCAAACTTGTACTGAAGTGGCACGCATTCTTCTCAACAACATTTATTACAGTTAACATGATTATTTATTTTGTTTTTTACTTTTAACTAAAATAACCATTAAAAAACATTCAAATTTAAAAAAATAATATGATGTGATCCCACATAGTCTGTGCTTGCTTGCTCCTAACAGAATCCAACTAAAATAAAGCTAGTAATCCAAGGAAAAAAGTTTCAGGCTTGACTGTATTTTTTTTAATTAATACAGTAATGTACCACTTAATGATAGGACTACTTTGAGAAATGTGTCATTAGGCAACTTTATGTGGACATCATGCAGTGTATTCGCACAAACCTAGGTGGCATAGCCTACTACGCCTCTGGGCTATGTGGTATAGTATATTCTCCTGGGCTGCAAACTTGTACATTATTTTACTGTATGCAACTGTAACAGAATGATAAGTATTTATATACATAAACATTATCTAAACATAGAAAAGGAAAAATAAGAATGTGATAGAAAAGATTGAAAAATGCTATGCCAACATACTACTTACCAGAAGTGCAATTTGCAGGGCTGAAAGTTGCTCTGGGTGAGTCAGTGAGTGAGTGGTGAGTACATGTGAAGCCTTAGGATATTACTGTACACTGCTGTAGACTATAAACATTGTACATTCAGGCTTTACAACATTATTTAAAATTTTTCTTTAATAATAAATTAACATCATCTCACTTAACATTTTACTTAATAAACTTTAAAACTTCTTTTTGGTTTTCAGCTCTTTTACAATACTGCTTGGCTTAAAACACAAACACTGCACAGCTCTACAAAAATATTTTGTGTCATTATATTCTTATACCATAAGATTTTTTAAATTTAATTTTTATAATTTTTAAATATTTTTGTTAAAAAAAAAAGACACAAACACACATACATAGCCCATGACTACACAGGATCAGGATATTCAATATCACTGTCTTCTACTTCCACATCTTGTCCCACTGGAATGTCTTCAGGGACAGTAAAATGCATGTAGGA
Source organism: Saguinus oedipus (assembly GCA_031835075.1). Classification (NCBI taxonomy): domain Eukaryota; kingdom Metazoa; phylum Chordata; class Mammalia; order Primates; family Cebidae; genus Saguinus; species Saguinus oedipus. The sequence continues at coordinate 20,912,177 of CM063190.1, forward strand.
GTCCTGTCCTATGACAACAATGACTTCTGGAATACCTCCTGAAGAACCTACTTGAAGCTGTTTTATAGTACACTTTTTTAAGTATAAGGAATATACTCTAAAATAATAGTAAAAAGTACAGTAAATGCATAAACCAATAACATAGTCATTTATCATTATCAAGTATTCTATACAGAAAGCAAATAGGTGGGTTTACACCAGTATCACCAGCATCAGAGTGACATGAGTAATGCATTGAACTACACTACAATGGCTTTGAAGTTACTAAGAGATAAAAGATTTTTTTAGCTCCACTATAATCTTATGAGACCACTATCACATAGGTGGTCTGTCATTGACTGAAACATGATTATGCATCACATGACTGTACATAATCATGCCATTTTGTAAAAGAAACAATTGACTTTCTGCTTTCCAATTTGAAAGCCATTTATTTCTTTCTCTTTTCTAATTGCTCTAGCTGAAATTTCCAATACTATGTTGAATGAAAGAGGTGAAAATGGGGAACGTTGTCTTGTTTAAGATGTTAGAGAAAAAGCTTAAAACTTTTCCCTGTTTGGAATGATGTTAGCTGTGTGTTTGTCATTTGGTGTTGTGCTCATTGTATTGTGCTTATATAAAAATTTTTGATAATTTTTATTGTGAAATGATACTGAATTTTATTGAATACTTTTAAAGCATCTATTGAAATGATTGTATATTTTTCCATTGATTTTGCATTTATTGATTTCTGAATGTTGAACCATTATTTCATCCCTGAAATAAATCCCACTTTATCAGGCTGAATAATATTTTACTGTGCCATTGAACTAGGTTTACTAGTATTTTCTTGAAGATTTTTGCACTTATGTTCATCAGGAATGTTGACCTGTGGTTTTCTTTTTCTGTTGTGCCTTGTCTGGTTTTAGTATAAGAATAATTTGGCCTTCTAAATAAGTTTGAATGTATTCATTCCTTTTCAATTTTTTGGAATAGTTTGAAGAAGAATTGATATTAGTTTGTTAAACGTGCAGTCAGAATCATCAGAGAAGCTAGAAGGGCCTTGGCTTTTCTTTGATAAGAAACTTTTTAATACTTCTTCAATCTCATTACGTATTATTAGTCTCTTTAGGTTTTTTATTTCTTTATGAATAAATCTCAGTAGATCGTAATTGCCCAGAAATGTATCTGTTTGTTCTAGGATTTTTAATTCCTTCACACATAGCTATTCATCATAATCTCTTAAGATCCTTTGTATTTCTGTGACTATCAGTTTTAATGTCTCATTTTTCCTCCCTGAGTATATTTATTTCAGCCACCCCCTGTTTTGTTTTTTTTTTTTTTTGCCTCATTAGGGCTTGAAGATTTTATCTTTTCACAAACCAACTGTATTTTATTGATACTTTGTATTGTTCAATTAGTCAACATTTTGTTTATTTCTGCTGTGATCTTTATTTTTTTTTTCTTCTACTGATTTTAGGCTTAGTTTGTCCTTAGTTTTCTTGTTCCTTAAGGTGTAATATTATATTGTTGTTTATTTAAGATTTTTGTACTTTTTGGATGAAGGGATTTATGGCTTTAAGCTATTGCTTTATCTCACAGGTTTTGTGAGGTATATTGTGTTTTTATTTTCACAAGTCTCAAGAATTTTAATTTTCTTTTTAATTTTCTATTCACCTAAGGTTGTTTCTGACCATGTCATTTAATTTTCTAGTTTTTGTACAGTTTCCAATGTTCCTCCTATTATTGATTTCTAGTTTTATTTCCTTGTGATGAGAAAATATAATATAATTTTAATTTTTAAATAATTATTAAGACATGCTTTGTAGCCTAACATACAGTCTATCCTGGAATATATTTCACATATATTCTGCAGCCATTGTATCAAATTTTTAATAAATTTCTATTAAGACCATACAGTCTAGAGCACAATTTAACTCAGATTTATTTGTTGATTTTTGGTCTGGATGACCTGTCTAGTGCTGAAAGTGGGATGTAGAAGTCTCCTGCTGTTATTGTATTGCAGTTGATCTCCTTTAAGTCTATTAATATCCATTAATATATTCTTTATATATTTAAGTATTCTGATGTTGGGTGCATACATATATATATATGTAATTGTTATATCCTTCTGCTGTAGTGACCACTTTATCATTATATAATAGCTTTGTTTGTCCTTTTTAAATCATTTTTGATTTAAAGTTTATTTTATCTGATATAAGAATAGCCACTTCTGCTCTTTTTTGGTTTACTTTTATGTGGAATATTTTTACTATGCTTTCACTTTTAGTGTATACATGTATTTTTAAGTGAAGTCAGTTTCTCCTAGGGAGAATAGTTGGAATGTGATTTTTTTAAACCGATTCGTCCACTCTGTCTTTTAATTGGAGAATTTAATCAATTTACATACAAGGTAATTCTTGATAGGTAAGAACTTAATTCTACCATTTTCTTACTTGTTCTGTGGTTGTTTTGTAAATCCTTTATTCTTCTCTTATTGTCTTTGTGGTTTTGTGATTTTCTCCAGTAGTATGTTTTGGTTCTCTGCTTTTTACTTTTAATGTATGTATTATAGCTTTTTACCATGTGGTAACCATGAAGATTAAAAAGTAATATTTATAGTTACAACAAACTGTTTTAAACTGAAGGTGTCTTATTTTATTCATCATATATAAAATTCTACGGTTTTACCTTCCCTGTCATTTTTTTTTTTTCTGATTTTGATGTCAAAATTACAGGGTATTTTGTAATTTATTTTTTTAACAAATTATTGTAGGTATAGCAGTTCTAAATACTTTTGTGTTTTAGCCCTTATAGTAGAGATAAAATTGCTTTACACACCACAATGATAGTACTAGAGTATTTTGAAAATGACTGTGTATTACATATGTTTCTGAGCTTTATACTTTCATCTCTTTTATTTCATTAACTAGTGCCTTATTATTTCAGCCTAATGAACCTTTATAGAAATTATTATATGGCAGACCTAGTGGTGATTAATTGCCCTGGTGCTTGTTTGTCCATGAAACTTCTTATTTCTCCTTATTTTTCAAGGACAGCTTTTCCAAGTAAAGTATTCTGGCAATTTTGTTTCTTTGTTTGTTTTTTAGCACTTTGAATATAGCATCCCTGTCTCTCTTGGCCTGTAGGGTTTCTGCTAGCCACTGAATTTATCTTTGACATGATGTTTCTTATCTTCTGAAGCTTTCAGAATTTTTTATCTTTAATTCTTGATAAGTTGATTATGATATGTCTTGGACAAGCTCTTCCAGTTGAATTTGATTGGAGACCCTGGCTGTTGGCATCTTTAAACAGATTTGTAACATTTTCAGCCATCATTTCATTAAATATGCTTTTTTGCTCTTGTTCTTCTTTTGAAGCCCCTATTTTTTTTCATGCACAAAAATTCATTTTATTTCTATTTCTTTCTTTTTTTAAATTATTTTATTGCATTTTAGGTTTTGGGGTACATGTGCAGAACATGCAAGATAGTTGCATAGTTACACACATGGCAGTGTGTTTTGCTGCCTTCCTCCCCTTAACCCACATTGGCATTTCTCCACAGGCTATCCCTCCCCAGCTCCCCCCCGCTGTCCCTCCCCATTCCCCCCAATAGACCCCAATGTGTAGTACGCCCCTCCCTGTGTCCATGTGTTCTCTTTTTTCTCACCCGCCTATGAGTGAGAATATGTGGTATTTCTTTTTCTGTTCTTGTTCAGTTTGCTGAGAATGATGTTCTCCAGATTCCTCCATGTCCTTACAAAGGACATAAACTCGTCATTTTTGATTGCTGCATAATATTCCATGGTGTATATGTGCCACATTTTCCCAGTCCAGTCTATTATCGATGGGCATTTGGGTTGGTTCTAGTTCTTTGCTATTGTAAACTGTGCTGCAATGAACATTCGTGTGCATGTGTCCTTATAGTAGAACGATTTATAGTCCTTTGGATATATACCCAGTAATGGGATTGCTGGGTCAAATGGAATTTCTATTTCTAGGTCCTTGAGGAATCGCCACACTGTCTTCCACAATGGTTGAACTAATTTACACTCCCACCAACAGTGTAAGAGTGTTCCTCTTTCTCCACATCCTCTCCAGCATCTGTTGTCTCCAGATTTTTTAATGATCGCCATTCTAACCGGCATGAGATGGTATCTCAATGTGGTTTTGATTTGCATCTCTCTAATGACCAGTGATGATGAGCATTTTTTCATATGTTTGTTGGCCTCATGTATGTCTTCTTTTGTAAAGTGTCTGTTCATATCCTTTGCCCATTTTTGAATGGGCTTGTTTTTTTCCTGTAAATCTGTTTGAGTTCTTTGTAGATTCTGGATATCAGCCCTTTGTCAGTTGGGTAAACTGCAAAGATTTTTTCCCAATCTGTTGGTTGCCGATTCACTCTAGTGACTGTTTCTTTCGCCGTGCAAAAGCTGTGGAGTTTGATTAGGTCCCATTTGTCTATTTTGGCTTTTGTTGCCAATGCTTTTGGTGTTTTAGTCATGAAATCCTTGCCTAGGCTCATGTCCTGAATGGTATTGCCTAGGTTTTCTTCTAGAGTTTTTATGGTGTTAGGTCTTATGTTTAAATCTTTAATACATCTGGAGTTACTTTTTGTATAAGATGTAAGGAAGAGAGTCCAGTTTTAGCATTATGCACATGGCTAGCCAGTTTTGCCAACACCATTTATTAAACAGGGAATCCATTCCCCATTGCTTATTTTTGTCAAGTTTGTCAATGATAAGATGGTTGTATGTGTGTGGTATTACTTCTGAGGCCTCTGTTCTGTTCCCTTGATCTATATCTGTGTTTTGGTACCATTATAATGCTGTTTTGATTACTGTAGCCTTGTAATATAGTTTGAAGTCAGGTAGTGTGATGCCTCCAGCTTTGTTCTTTTTGCTTAGTATTGTCTTGGCTATGTAGGCTCTCTTTTGGTTCCATATGAAGTTTAAGGTGATTTTTTCCAGTTCTGTGAAGAAGGTCAATTGTAGCTTGATGGGGATAGCATTGAATCTGTAAATTACTTTTGGCAGTATGGCCCTTTTCACAATATTGATTCCTCCTAACCATGAGCATAGAATATTTTTCCATCCCTTTGTGTTTTCTCTTATTTCCATGAGCAGTAGTTTGTAGTTCTCCTTGAAGAGGTCCTCTACATTCTTTGTTAGTAGTATTCCTAGATATTTTATTTTCTTTATAGCAATTGTGAATGGGAGTTCACTCACAATTTGGCTCTCTGTCTGTTATTGGTATATAGGAATGCTTGTGATTTCTGCACATTGCTTTTGTATCCTGAGACTTTGCTGAATTTGCTTATCATCATAAGGAGATTTTGGGCTGAGATGATGGAGTCTTCTAAATATACAATCATGTCATCTGCAAATAAAGACAATTTGACTTCCTCTTTTCCTTATTAAATACTCTTTATTGCCTTTTCTTGCCTGATTGCTCTGGCTAGGAATTCCAGTACTATATTAAATAGGAGTGGTGAGAGAGGGCACCCTTTTCTAGTGCCAGTTTTCAAATGGAATGCTTCCAGATTTTTCCCATTCAGCATGATATTGGCTGTGGGTTTGTCATATATAGCTTTTATTATTTTGAGATACATTCCATCAATACTTAGTTTATTAAGAGTTGTTAGCATAAAGCATTGTAGAATTTTGTGGAAGACCTTCTCTGCATCTATTAAGATAATCATGTGGCTTTTGTCTTTGGTTCTGTTTATGTGATGGATTACATTTATGGGTTTATGTATGTTGAACCAGCCTTGCATATCTGGGATGAAGCCTACTTGACCATGATGGATTATGTTTTTGGTGAGCTGTTGTATTTGGTTTGCCAGTATTTTATTGAATATTTTTTCATTGATGTTCATCATGGATATTGGCCTGAAATTTTCTTTTGTAGTTGTTTCTGTCTCATAAAATGAGTTAGGGAGTATTCCCTCTTTTTGTATTATGTGTAACAGTTTCAGAAGGAATGGTACCAGCTTCTCTTTGTATGCATGGTTGATTTCAGCTGTGAACCCATCTTGACCTGGGCTTTTTTTGGTTGGTATGCTATTAATTGCTGCCTCAACTTCGACTTTGTTATTGGTCTATTCAGGGATTCAGCTTCTTCCTTGTTTAGTCTTAGGAGGATGTAAATGTCCAGGAATTCATCCATTTCTTCTAGATTTACCCATTTGTGTGCATAGAGTTGTTTGTAGTAATCTCTGATGGTAGTTTGTATTTCTGTGGAATCAGTGGTGGTATCTCCTTTATCATTTTTGTTTTGTTTTGTTTTTTGCATCTATTCAATTCTTCTCTCTTTTCTTTTTTATTAGTCTACTTAGTGTTCTATCTATTTCATTGATTTTTTCAAAAAAACAGTTCCTTAATTTATTGATTTTTTGAAGGGTTTTTTTTATGTCTCTATCTCCTTCAGTTCTGCTCTAATCTTAGTTATTTCTTGTCTTCTGCAAGCTTTTGAATTTTTTTGATCTTGCTCCTCTAGTTCTTTTAATTGTGGTTATAGGGTATCAATTTTAGATCTTTCCTTGCTTCTCATGTGGGCATTTAGTGCTATAAATTTTCCTCTAGACATTGCTTTAAATGTGTTCCAGAGATTCTGGTAAGTTGTGTCTTCATTCTCATTGGTTTCAAAGAACATCTTTATTTCTGCCTTCATTTCATTATTTATTCAATAGTCATTCAGGAGGAGGGTGTTCAGTTTCCATGTAGTTGTATGGTTTTGGTTGAGTTTCTTAATCCTGAGTTCTAATTTGATTCCAATGTGGTCTGAGAGACTATTATGATTTCCATTATTTTGCATTTATTGAGGAATGATTTACTTAAAATTATGTGGTCAATTTTAGAGTAAGTGTGATGTGTGGCTGAGAAGAATGTATATTCTGCAGATTTGGGGTGGAGAGTTCTGTAGACATCTATTAGGTCTGCTTGGCCCAGATCTGAGTTCAAGTCCTGGATATTTTTGTTAATTTTCTGTCTTGTTGATCTGTTTAATATTGACAATGAAGTGTTACAGTCTCCCACTATTATTTGTATGGAAGTCTAACTCTCTTTGTAGGTCCTTAAGAGCTTGCTTTGTGTATCTGGCTGCTCCTGTATTGGGTGTATATATATTTAGGATAGTTAGCTCTTCTTGTTGCATTGATCTTTTACCATAAGGTAATATCCTTCTTTGTCTCTTTTGATCTTTGTTGGTTCAAAGTCTGTCTTATAAGAGACTAGGATTGCAGCCCCTACTGTCTTTGCATGCAAGATGGGTCTCCTGAATACAGCACACTGATGGGTCTTGACTTTTTATCCAATTTGCCAGTCTCTCTTTTGATTGGGGTATTTAGCCAGTTTATATTTAAGGTTAATATTGTTATTTGTGAATTTTATCCTGCCATTTTATTACTAACTGGTTGTTTTGACTGTCAGTTGACACAGTTTCTTTATTGTGTCAATGTTCTTTACCATTTGGTATGTTTTTGCAGTTACTGATACTGGTTGTTCCTTTACATGTTCAGGAGCTCATGTAAGGCAGGCCTGGTGGTGATGAAATCTCTCAGCATTTGCTTGTGCATAAAGGATTTTTTTTCTTCTTCACTTAGCTTAGTTTGGCTGGATATGAAATTCTGGATTGAAAGTTTTCTTTAAGAATGTTGGATATTGGCCCCAACTCTCTTCTGGCTTATAGGGTTTCTGCTGAGAAATCTTCTGTGAGTCTGATGGACTTCCCTTTGTGGGTAACCCAACCTTCCTCTCTGGCTGCCCTTAGCTTTTTTTCCCTCATTTCAACCCTGGTGAATCTGATGATTTTGTGCCATGGGGTTGCTCTTCTTGAGGAATATCTTTTTGATGTTCTCTGTATTTCCTGGATTTGAATGTTGGCCTGCCTTGCAGGGTTGGAGAAGTATTCCTGGATAATATCCTGAAGAGTGTTTTCTAGCTTGGATTTATTCTCTCCATCACATTCTGGTACACAAATCAAATGTAGATTAGGTCTTTTTACATAATCCCATATTTCTTAGAGGCTTTGTTCATTTCTTTTCATTCTTTTTTCTCTAATCTTACCTTCTCATTGTATTTCATTGAATTGATCTTCAATCTCCAATATCCTTTCCTCTGCTTCATTGATTTACCTATTGAAATGTGTAAGCTTCACAAAGTTCTTGTGCTGTGTTTTTCAGCTCCATTAAGTTTTCTTTGTTCTTCTCTAAGCTGGTTATTCTAGTTAGCATTTTATCTAACATTTTTTCAAGGTTCTTAGTTTCTTTGCATTGGGTTAGAACATGTTCCTTTAGCTAAGAGAAGTTTGTGATTACCCACCTTCTGAAGCCTTCTTCTGTCAATTCATCAGACTCATTCTCTATCCAGTTTTGTTCCCTTGCTGGTGAGAAGGTGTGATCCCATAAAGGAGGAGAGGCATTCTGGGATTTGGTGATTTCAGCCTTTTCATGCTGGTTTCTTCCCATCTTTGCTGATTTATCTACCTTTGGTTTGAAGTTGGTGACTTTTGCATAAGGTCTCTGAGTGGACATCCTTTTCCTTGATGTTGAGCCTGTCTATTTTTGTTTCTTAGTTTTCTTTCTAACAGTCAGGCCCTGTGCTGCTGGACTGCTGAAGGCCCACTCCAGACCCTGCTTGCCTGGGAATCATCTGCAGAGGCTGCAGAATAGCAAGGATTTCTGCCTATTCCTTCCTCTGGTAGCTTCGTCCTGGAGGAATGCCCACCAGATGTCAACCAGAGGAGCTCTTGGGGTCAGGGAGTTGCTTGAGGAGGCAGTATGTCCCTTGTCAGAACCCAAGTGCTGTACTGGGAGCTCACTTGTTCCCTTCAGAACTTCTGGGCAGAGACATTTAATTCTGCTGTAGCAGAACTCACAACAGCTATTTTCCCAGGTGTTCTGCCCTGGGAAGGTGTGGCTGTATTCATAAGCCCCTGACAGGCTCCTGCCTTTTTTCAGAGAAGCCCTGCCCAGCAAGGAAGGAGTCTAGTCACAGTCTGCATGCAGAGATGTTGTTGAGCTGCCGGGGGCTCCCCCCAGCTGCTGTGCAAACTTCTTTGTACTTTTGTTTACACTGGTAAGGTAGAGCTGCCTCAGTAATGGCAGATGCCCCTCCCCCATGGAGTGTGACTGTCCACAGTTGAGCTCAAACTGCTGTGCTGGCTGCAAAAATCCCAAGCCAGTGGGATTCAGTGGCTTGTCTCTGCAGTGGTGGGACCTGCAGAGCCAGCTCACCTGGCTCACCACCTTCAGCCCCCTTTCTCTCTGGGGTATGGGCAACTCTGTCTCACAGGGGCTACAGGTGATGGCCAAAATGGCTGCTCAGACTTTGTGCTGGGAACTCACAGCACTGGCTGAATCACCTTTTGGCCTGCAAGAATCTTCTGCTCTGTGGGCTGCAAAAACTAGGGGAGAAGCACAGCCTTGCATCCGGGTCTGTGGAGTGGCTAGAAAAGTCCCCAGTAGCCTCTGTTGGGTAGGAGGGAGTACCCTCTGGCCCGTTGCACTTCCCTGGTGAGGCAGTGCCCCACCCTGTCTCAGTTTGTCTTCCTTGGGCTACAACCACTGTCCAACCAGTCCCATTGAGATGAACCTGGTATCTTGGTTGGAAATGTGGAGATCACTCACCTTCTACACCACTCTTGCTGGGAACTACACTCTGGAGCTGTTCCTATTCAACCATTTTGGCAGAAGTCAGATTTTTTTCTAAATTCTTTATCAGTCCTTTCATAAATATCTACTTCTTTGAGGTCTGTCATTAGGGATTCATTGTTTTCTTACAGTATCGTCATAATTTTCTGCTTCTTCGTTGCTTGTGTTCTTGTGTTGGTGTCTGTGCATTTGGGGATATGGCCTCTGCTTCAGGACTTTACATGTGATTCTGGCAGGCTGGACTTCCATGATTTAGTCCAGCCTGGCTTTCTCATTTGGACAGCTGATACCAACCATAGGCGTGAAGTTTTCTGTCAGGTACTCTAGTTGGGCTGGGCCACTGCCTTTGCTCTCAGGTCCAGTGGAGCTGATGGCTGGGCACTGTGATCACCTCTGGTCGGCCAGTTTTGCAGGCTATATCCCCTTCCTGGTAGTAAAGCTGGTTTATGTCTTCAGTTAGACAGGGCTGTGTGCTAGGCTCTGAGGTTAGGTGGAGTTGCTGCTTGAGATGGGGGGGGGGAGTCCAGAGGCTATGTTCCATAGAAATGCATCATTAGAGCTTGCCTCTCTTCTTAGGCAGAGCTTTGGGTATGCTCTAAGGTTGGGCAGGTGGGTTCTTGGTTAGGAATTCAAGTCAATGGGACTGTCCACTGAATTTCTGGGTTTGACCAGAGTGGCTTTGTGGATAGGCTGTGCTATTGGTGCATCTCTGAGTGGACAGCACTGTTAGCAGAAACACAGAGCTACCACCAAAGTGCTGGTCCCTGTGAGCCCAATCCCTTTTCTTTGTTTCTACCTGACTCCAGGGAGTCTAATCTTACAGTTTCTACCAGAGTTCCCTGTAAAGTGAAGCAATATTGGGCCTCTTAAGAAGTGTGCCAAAGTACTGGGAAAGCTGCATGTACCATATTGGGTTCTTTTTTCTAACTTTAGAAACTGTGTTCTTAGGGGAATTCTCTCTGTGTGGTGCATTGTTGACTTGGAATTGGAGCAATGAGCTCAGAGTGAGATAATTTCTCTTACTCTTCTAATGCATTATTTTGGGTTTTGTGGTCCACGTGGGTCTCAGTCTCATTCCCAAGTTTTAGAATTTTTACAAAGGTACTTTTATCTTTTAAGAGTTCCTACTTGAACTTTCTGTGGTGACCTCCTATTCTGCCATCTTAATGATGTCCAAAGCTGAGATCTTATTAGATTTTCTTCTAAAAATACCCTGAATTGTTCTATAATTAAGGCTATAAATTCTAAGAATAATAATTTTAAATCTCCTTGTATGACCTTTGATTCTCTAGCCCCATCCTGCTCAATAAAAGTTCCTGTGAAGATAGAAATGTCTATAAATTTGTGCTCTCCAATATAATAGCCACTAGCCATATTTAACTATTAAGAAATTGAAACAAATAGTGTGATTAAGTAACTCAAGTTTTAATTAAATTTAATGTTAATTAGTTTATATTTATATTTAAATAGCCAATTGTGGCTTTTCATTACCTAAGTTGCCTGCTAAGGGCACAGTGTGAATTTTCAGATGTCAATCAACAAACACAATGGGGAAGCTGAACATCAGCCATGTAACCTAACGTGAGTCACTTCACATATGGAAAGTAGATATTGATTATAAAATATATTTAGAAAGATAAAGGTAGTGAGTGTACACTGTTTTAGTTTGTTTTCATAACAAGTACCATAAACTAGGTAGATTAAACAACAGAAATATATTTTCTTGCAGTTCTGGAGCCTATAAATTCAAATTAAGGCAAGGCAGGTTTGGTGTTACTCTGCCGTCTTGCTGATTGCCTTTCAAATGACCCTATGTCTTCATATTGTGCTTCCTCTGTGTGTATTTGTGTTCTAGTCAACTTGCCTTATAAAGATGTCAGTAACCTTAGAATAGAGCCCACACAAATGACCTCATTTCCATTAATTACCACTTTAAAGGCCCTGTCTCCAAATATAGTCACATATTGAGGTACTTCAACATAAAAATATTGAGGGGACACAATTCAGCCCATAAAACAACCTGTATCACTTAGCTATTGCTTTTTATTATAGCTTAGCTATAATAAACAAGCACTTATTATCAGACAAGTATCTACAGTTTGCTTGACTGAGGATGGGTTTGGCTTGAAAGCCAAACTGCAAATCTTTAGTCACCTTTGCATAAGGCTGCAGAAGTTGGGATGAGTTTGGTTCCAGATTTCTCTCATCCTCTCCTTGGGGCAATGAGTCTAGAAGAAAAATGCTCTTCTGGCTGAGAAATATACAGGAGAAGGAAAGTAGGAAAATACGAGACTCCTCAAGCTTAAGATGAACTGGCACATTGTCACTTCCATCCATTTACTATTAGCCAAAGCAAGTCACATGACATACCCCCAAAACTAGGGGAACTATACTTCATCTATGATGAAGATAGGATAAAAAATTGAGAATTGCAATTTAGCCAAAGCCTTTACATTTTGTAAATCATGCATGGTCAAAGTCAAGAAAGCTGAATTCCATCATTAAATAAAAAGATAAAATGATATGCATAAATAAAGGCAAAATGCAAAGATGGCATTGTAAAAAAACACAGAGTGGAATTAAGCAGGGACCAGGACAATTGCTGTAAAGGGAATCACATAGCAGAGATGCAAGTTGGACATTTACATATTCAAGAAGAATTTCTATAATTAATGATACTGGATTTAGATTTGGGGAGGATGGGAAAGCACTTTATTAGGAGCTATCTGTGGATTCTGGTTCAATTTTATCATTGATACAAGCAAGAAATAATTCACTGTTGCTTTATTGACAGATTGTTTTAGATCATTTCTGTTTTAGATCATTTTACAAAATGAAAAACACAAAAGGCTTTCTATTTTACGTTGAAGAAAAGTGGCCACGATTAAGACCCTTAAGCATCATGCATATTCCTAATCTTCATGAATAAGGTGGCATAGAATATTTGCATAAGACTATATTTTTGATGCTTCCTTATGCCTGTGTTTGTTTTCATTAATTCTGCACGATCTCCAAAAACCAGCTAAATCCCAATGTGCTGCAAGCTGCATTCCAACATTTTATTTTTATGCGTAGGGTATACAATGGGAAAGCTGGATCCAGGGGAGAATATTTAATTCAGTTGTTAGTGAATCAGAGAACACTGTCCCCCACCTCTCTCTGTCTTGACTATTGCTGAAATCTCATAATCATCTCCAAATTCAGTGTTATTTACACTTGATTTGTATGCAGAAATATGTTAGTATTTATTAGAGCCAAAAACACTTTGAGAACAAAGTGGAACTAAGTTTTTAAGACTAATTATTTTCTTTTCCCAGACAATTTATTTTGCATGTCTTAAGAAAAATTATGGGCAATATCTAAATTATCCTAATTTTACTTAGATTGCCAGTAATTTTTGTACTACTGATTTTACTACTGATTTTGGTAGATAACCACTCAGTTGATAGGGAACTTTTTTTTTTTTTTTTGAGACGGAGTTTCACTCTTGTTACCCAGGCTGGAGTGCAATGGTGCGATCTCAGCTCACTGCAACCTCTGCCTCCTGGGTTCAGGCACTTCTCCTGCCTCAGCCTCCTGAGTAGCTGGGATTACAGGCATGTGCCACTGTGCCCAGCTAATTTTTTGTATCTTTAGTAGAGACAGGGTTTCACCATGTTGACCAGGATGGTCTTGATCTCTTGACCTCGTGATCCACCCACCTCGGCCTCCCGAAGTGCTGGGATTACAGGCTTGAGCCACCGCGCCTGGCCGATAGGGAATTTTTGAATTAGAAGGATGCTTTGAAATATATTATAAAGTGGCAAAGGTAGGAAGGACTACACATAAAACATACTTATGAACAATTAAATATTATAAGCTAACAGGAGCCATGAAGCAAAATGGCTACAGAGAATGGGGGTGGTAGGTGATTACAAAAGAACAAAAAGATGAGATAGAGCTAGAGACAGACACACACACACAGAGAGAAAGGTTGAGATAGGGAGTTTAAGACATCATGATTACAGTAGATTAACAATATCCTGCTGCTAAGAAAAGAAAATAGAGACTGAAGCCAGGTTCCTGCACTTTTTCCAATACTTGAACTGTCGCAGTTGTTGAAAGAGGCCACTGAATGAACGTTCTAGGGTATGTGAGAAATTTCAGTTATCTTTCTTTTAATAAAACCCGTTGCTTTAAGAAGTCTGAGTGAATACAACTCAAGGAATCCACAGAATCGTGACAAAGTATCTGCCTTACCTCAAAGGGCATAAGGTCTGTATCTCCATTTTGGGAAGTGTTATGAAAGCATGGAAATGAATTTAAGAGTTGAAATATATAATGGTTTAAAAAACCATTATATTAGCACCACACTATGATATAGGTATTATTACATGCACTTTAAAAGTGAGTTTCTCTCACATTCATTTTTTATGACTACCATAAAAAAATAAATGACAAGTGCTGGTGAGGATGTGGAAAAATAAGAAGACATATACAGTTAGTGGGAATGTGAAATGATAAAGCTACTGTGGAACGTAATATTGCATTTTCTGAAAAAAATTAAAGTAGAAATATCATATGGCCCAACAATTCAACGTTATCTCATTTGATGAATTAAAAGCAGAGACTTAAGGAGATACTTGAATGCCTGTATTCATGATAATATTATTCACAAGACCCAATTCACAAGCAAGTCAAATGTGCACCAGTAGATAAATGCATAAACAAAATAGGTTGTATACACAAAATAGAATATTATTCTGTTTTTAAAAGAATTATGACACATGTTACAACTTGGATGAACTTTGAGGACATATCTTAAGTGAAATAAGGCAATCACAAAAGGACAAATCCAGTATGATTCTATTTATATTAGGTACCTGGAGCCAAAGTAATAGAGACAGAAAAGTAGAATGCTGGTTTCCAGAGGCCAGTGGAAGCAGGAAATGAAGAACTATTATTAATGAGCATGGAGTTTCAGTTTTTCAAGAAGTTCTGGAGATGGATGTTGATGCTAGTGGCACAACTGTGTAAACATGGATCACCTGAGGTCAGGAGTTTGAGACCAGCCTGGCCAACATGATGAAACCCTGTCTCTATTAAAATACAAAAATTAGCTGGATATGGTGGTGGACACTTGTAATGCCAGCTACTTGGGAGGCTGAGGCAAGAGAATCACTTGAACCTGAGAGTCAGAGGTTGCAGTGAGCCAAGATCGGGCCATTGCACGCCAGCCTAGGCAAGAAGAGCAAAACTCTGTCTCACAAAACAAAACAAATAAACAAACAAACAAAGAAAGTGAGTTTCAGACTAGTTAAATAAAGTTCCTGAGCTTATAGAACTTTCAAATGCTACAGTGTGGCTCCAAATCCACTTTCTCTGCTTCTGATTACTAGGTTCTTACCAAATCTACTTAATAAGTATGCAGACCCTGCAGTGAAGAATAACTGTGCTGTGAAATGGAACAATACTTTATTACATGGAATGATACTGTATTATCCATGATTATAAGTTATTTTGAAATGATAAAATGTTAAATGACTTCAAGAGTAGTCAAAGCAAATTTAGTTACAGCAACATTTACCAACACAGAGCGTTGGTATCTCATCATCTATTTATGGCAATTTTCTTTTGAGCGTAAATAATGCACAGATGTTAAGGATCATCACCTACCTATAGTCTGTAAATCCAAATGAAAGGACAGAGTTGTCACTTTGATCTTAACAGAAGGCAGAAATGTCATGCTGTTCAGCATCTAACCCCTCATTGGTTAAAATGTCACTTTCTCTATAGAGGCAAAATATTTATTGCCTCTATAATCCACATATTATATGAAACCTAAAATTTTCCTTGAGCTGATATAATTAAATGCTTACTTAGAAATACACCATATAAATTTATGATGATAATAATTATTTTCTTTTTAATGTGTATCTGAAACATTTAAAAGAAGAGTCATTTGTTGGAAAATCCTACAAACATTTTCAGGTTTTTCACTGCTTCTAAAATGTTGGCATTTTTTTATAAAACTTTTTTTTCCCCAAGAGGGAGATAAAAAAGGATATGTTTGGGTGCCTTCCTTAGTAGACAGATAAATCTAATTAGCATTAAATTAGACTACAGTATCAGGGTTAGCCATATGTGTATTTCAGTTTAATTGGAGACAACTATAGGGTTCATTAATCAAATTCGCCATGCAGTATACACAAAATGTTGCAAATGGCAAAGGCTTGCAAATACAAATACCAGAAATCATGGATCTATACCTCAAATACAGAAATTGCTTTTATTCAACATATTTTCCACTAGTTCGAATGTCCATAACTTAATGTGAATTATATTTAATGACGAAGGGCTACTAACATTTTAAACATGATTCAAATAATAAATTTAAGCCATTTTGAATGTAATTTTAATTTTTGATTGATAAAGATTCAGATACACCAATAAATTAATCTTAAGTTCTTCATTAGTTTAACAAGATTTGTACAAATGGACTTCATAGGCTGTGTTGGGGTCTTAAGGAGAATAAGGGTGTATAGAAGATGATTGTTGTTTCTATATGTTATTTCTCTTTCCCTCTCTGCTACCCTTTGCCTTTGCTCACTGCATGGCCCCAGGCAAGAAGTTTGGTTTTTTAAACCAACCATGACACTCCTCCCTTCTGTCATGTTGGTAACTTTTCCACCGTCTCCTGCAACCATGATGTCCTATTGAGCACTCTCTAACCAATGCAGTGTAAAAGTTTCAATGCTTGTGTGCTTCAGGGGATGAAATATTCTTCTTTTTAAAAATAAAAGTGAGGGGGGCCCAAAGTGGCTCCGGCCGGATGTCGTGGCGCTTGCGAAGGCGAGGCCAAGAGTTCAAGGCCAACCAACCTCAGCAACCTTACAACCTCTCAATGATTGGCAAAAAAAAAAAAAAAAAAAAAAAAAAAAAAAAAAAAAAATAAAAGTGAGGAACAACCAGAGAATGGAAAGGTTCTTATTCATGTGCCTCTTTTTCTGCTTGGGAAGTTGAAGATTTCTATAACTTCCATGAGACTATATTTCCCAGACATTGGAATCCAAAGCAAGGGACTACAGAGTGATTCGACAGAGCATAATTGGGAATCAAATTAAAAACCTGGCATCTGACACTAGCTAAGATTTGAATTTGAAAAGGTCTTTTTACCTGGATTTGTCACCCATTATTAAAAAAAAAAAAGAGTGAGTACTTTGAGAATAAATCAAATAGACCTGCCATTATTTGTTAAAGGCTGGGGAGGGATAACATGGGGAGAAGTGCCAGATTTAGTTGATGGGAGGATGGAGGCAGCAAACCACCTTGCCATGTATGTACCTATGCAACAATCCTGCATGATCTGCACATGTACCCCAGAACCTAAAGTACAATTAAAAAAAGAAGAAAAAGGTAATATATCCAGGAATAAATATTCAAGATATTTTTTAAAAATACAAAGATTACTAGTTAACAATTTATCATATGTAATTTAACACAAATATCTTGTGGCTACCTGTATTTGTAATATGTATAATTTAAACTGGATATATTTGTAGGAAAAATATACAATATACTTTCAGAAGACCCACTATATTTGTTCAAACACTGTAAACACATATAGTCATTTCTAAATGGGTAAGAAAGAACATCCTTACAAAATAAACAAAAAAGCTTAAATGAGTCAACATGCACTAATGAGCAGAGTTACAATTTAACTGCAAACGGTCTTTAGGTTTTCAGTTTATTAAAGATAGGATATTTAGCATTATTTTTAGTTTTTTATTTAGATATCATAACCCTAAGCATGAAAAGATCTGCTTCCCTTTAACCTAAAGAAACCACATAATTTTTCTTTTGGTTGTTTGTTTGTTTTGTAATATTATCCTGAGAAAGAAAACTAAAAATTAAGGACCCCAAGTCAGTATTCCAAAAGGAAAAAAAATGGGGTGAAAACTGAGTCTTGTTGCAACTTTCTTTTTGTTCCTAAGCAGATACCTACAGATAAAAGGTTAAGTATCTCCAAAGGTAGCTAGTCTCTGTTTATCTTATCTTTTGTAAAGTGCTGATTTACTGAGTGAGCATAAGCTGATTATTTCCTTATTTGCTTCTTTGATCTTACAACTTGTGGATTACAATACCCCCACTCTTTCCCCTCCAGCTTATTTTTCCTCTTAAATATTGAAGCCCTCAAATTAATCTTTAGAGAAAGGTGAAGAACTCAGACTGCTTCTCTGATTTTTGTTTTTTTCCCTTCTGGGCATGTCCTTAACCTTGGCAAAATAAATTTCTAAATTGATTGAGACCTGTCTCAGATACTTTTGGGCTTACAATCATAATGTAACATGTCTGGATCCATGGTTCTTTCTAAAATGTAGTCATTTGTTATTTGAACAATATGATTCTAAAGAGCAATCTATTATTTTTTCCTAGAATTTCTTGATTATTTCCACAACAATATTTGCCCTTACTGAGTTAAGCTTGATATGTTTTCAGGGTCAGGTCTCATTTAACTTTGTCCTAGTTTATATTATATCTTTTAATAGGACTGAAAAATTAAATTGCATTTATCTAAAATGGATAATTTTCTTTACTATGTGAAGTGTGTATTGAATATGATGATTCGGATTTTGAAAACAAAACAACAAAAAAAGTTTCTAAAATGTTTTTTCTTGTGAAAACTTTGCCAAACAATAAGGTATTTACTTATAAAATTAATTAATTCCAAAGCAATTTGCTAGCACTTGTTTTAGATTGTCCTAAGTATATGGCCAGAATTTGAATCCATACCTATGGCCTCAGATTCTCCTACTAAGTTACAGAAGAAGGTAAATGAGAAGGTCATCAATGAAGAAGTTGAAATTACTAGAATTGCTTCCAAATTCATATTTAGACTCTTTTCTCAGCAGAAAAAGTTAGGCTGCCAAAGGGCTAAAGGGTTTCTTTTGGACCTTCTATGATAGTGCCAGTTTGAAGGAGTGTACCTTTTCCCTGCGGAACTCTTTTGCATATACCAGGACATTTTTATCCTTTTTTCCCTATACCAGGGAAATGTATTCACAACATTTGCTTATTTTGTATTTTTCACTACTCAACTCCTCGTATTTGGAAAAATAATGATTCTGAGAATTGCATTATAACAATTACTAGGTTATCTCCCATCTGGCAGGTTACACTGGGAATCCTGAAAACAATGACGGTACAGATGAATCATGGTTTGTGAGATGTGAGCGCAGGTATTTATCTGGGGAATTAATAAAATAAGTTATTTTTTAAGAAATAAAGATAATCTAGAAGATATTGTAGTAAAATAATTAAAATAGTAATTATTTTTAAACTACATACAAGATATAAACCACATTTCTACTTCACAATGTAAAATAAGTAAGCACAGATCTTATCCTACCAGTGACCAGTGACTTCTCATTTACTTTTTTTTTTGCTTCATTGGAAGCATTTTATTTATTTTTGAAATTATTATTATTTTTTTATTTTACTTTAGTTTTGGGGTACAAGTGCAGATCTCGGAGGATTGTTACATAGGTATACACATGCCATGTGGTTTGCTGCCTCTGTCCCTCTGTCACCTACATTAGATACTTCTCCTAATGTTATCCCTCCCTAATCTCCCCACCCCCTGCTATCCCTCCCCAACCCCCACAACAGACCCCAGTGTATAATGTTTCCCTCCCTGTGTCCATGTGTTCTCATTGTTCAACACCCACTTATGAGTGAGAACATGCTGTGTTTGGTTATCTATTCTTGTGTCACTTTGCTGAGAATGATGGTTTCCAGATTCATCCATGTCTCTGTAAGGGGCATTAACTCATCCTTTTTTATGGTTGCATAGTATTCCATGGTGTATATGTGCCACATTTTCTTTATCCAGTCTATTGTTGATGGGCATTTGGGTTGGTTCCAAGTCTTTACTATTGTAAACAGTTCCACAATGAACATACGTGTGCATGTGTCTTTATAATAGAACAATTTATATCTTTTTGGTATATACTCAGTAATGGGATTGCTGGATCAAATGGTATTTCTATTTCTAGATCCTTGGAGAATCATTACACTGTCTTCCATAATGGTTGAACTAATTTACACTCCCACCAACAGTGTAAAAGTGTTCCTATTTCTTCACATCCTCTCCAGCATCTGTTGTCTCCAGATTTTTTAATGATTAGTATTCTAACTGGAGTGAGGTGGTATCTCAATGTGGTTTTGACTTGTATTTCTCTAATGACCAGTGATGATGAGTATTTTTTCATATGTTTGTTGGCCTCATAAATGTCTTCTTTTAAAAAGTGTCTGTTCATATCTTTCACCCACTTTTTGATGAGGTTGTTTTTTTCTTGTAAATCTGATTTAGTTCTTTGTAGATTCTGGATATTAGCTCTTTGTAAGATGGGTAGCTTGCAAAATTTTTTCCCATTCTGTTGGTTGCCAGTTCACTCTAATGATCATTTCTTTTGCTGTGCAGAAGCTCTTAAATTTAATTAGATCCCATTTGTCAATTTTGGTTTTTGTTGTCATTGTTTTTGGTGTTTTAGTCATGAAGTCCTTGCCTCTGCCCATGTCCTGAATGGTATTGCCTAAGTTTTCTTCTAGAGTTTTTATGGTGTTAGGTCTTATGTTTAAATATGTTTAAATCTTTAATTCATCTGAAGTTGATTTTTGTATAAGGTGTCAGGAATGGGTGGAGTTTTAACTTTCTTCACATGGCTAGCCCATGTTTTCCCAACACCATTTATTAAACAGTAATTCTTTTCCCATTGCTTGTTTTTGTCCAATTTGTCAAAGATCAGATGGTTGTAGATGTGTGACATTAGTTCTGTAACAGACATATACACCAATGGAACAGAACAGAGGCCTCTGTTCTGGTACCAGTACCATGCTGTTTTGATTACAGTAGCCTTGTAGTATAGTTTGAAGTCAGGCAGCATGATGCCTTCAGCTTTGTTCTTTTCACTTAGGATTGTCTTGGCTATGTGGACTCTTTTTTGGTTTCATATGAAGTTTAAGGTGGTTTTTTCCAGTTCTGTGAAGAAGGTTAAGGGCATCTTGATGGGGATAGCATTGAATTTGTAAATTACTTTTGGCAGTATGGCCATTTTCACAATATTGATTGTTCCTAACCATGAGCATGGAATGTTTTTCCATCTGTTTGTGTCCTTTCTTATGTCCTTGAGCAGTAGTTTATCGTTCTCCTTGAAGAGTTCCTTCATGTCCCTTGTTAGTTGTATTCCTAGGTATTTTGTTCTCTTTGTAGCAATTGTGAATGGGAGTTTGTTCATGATTTTGCTCTCTGTTTGTCTGTTATTGGTGTTCAGGAATGTTTGTGATTTTTGCACATTGACTTTGTATCCTGAGACTGTTGAAGTTGCTTATCAGATTAAGGAGATTTTGGGCTGAGATGATGGGGTCTCCAAAATATACAATCATGTCATCTGCAAATAGAGACAATTTGATTTCTTTTCTAATTAAATACTCTGATTTCTTTTCTTGCCTGATTGCTCTGGCTAGAATTTCCAATACTGTATTGAACAGGAATGGTCAGAGTGGGCAGCCTTGTCTAATGCCAGTTTTCAAAGGGAATGCTTCCAGTTTTTTGCCCATTCGGTATGCTATTGGCTGTGGGTTTGTCATAAATAGCTTTTATTATTTTGAGATATGTTCCATCGATATCTAGTTTATTAAGAGTTTTTATCATAAAGGGCTGTTAAATTTTGTCGAAGGCCTTCTCTGCATCTTTGAGATAATCATGTGATTTTTGTCTTTGCTTCTATTTATGTGACAGGTTATGTTTTTAGATTTGCCTATGTTGAACCAGCCTTGCATCCATGGGATGAAGCCTACTTGATTGTGATGGATAAGTTTTTTGATGTCCTGCTGCATTTGGTTTGCCAGTATTTTATTAAAGATCTTTGCAACAATGTTCATCATAGATATTGGCCTGAATTTTTCTTTTTTAGTTGTGTCTCTGCCAGGTTTTGGTATCAGGATGATGTTGGTCTCAGAAAATGAGTTAAGGAGGATTCCCTCTTTTTGTATTGTTTGGAATAGTTTCAGAAGAAATGGTACCAGCTCCTTTTGTATATCTGGTACAATTTGGCTGTGAACCCATTTGGACCTGCACTTTTTTTGTCTGGTAGGCTATTAATTGCTGCCTATACTTCAGACCTTGTTATTCTCTTATTTCTTTATTTTGAACCATTTCTCTGTGCTGGGATTTGTGTGTGCGTGCGTGTGTGTGTGTGTGTGTGTGTGTGTACAAACGCATGCATGCGCAGATGTGCAATTTAGAAGAATACAGGAGAATTAATAGATAAAATGTTTCATATTCCTTATAGCTTTCATAAAATCTTCCCTTTGTCTTTCTAATCAAAACCAATTTAGATTAAAAGACAATTTTAGGATCATATTATTTTTGCTCAAATCTTCAACAGTTCATTAAATCTGTCACTGAGGTTTGGTGGTCAGTCTATTTGCACATTTGTTTATTGAAGAGATTGTTCTTTTTTCCCTCTAATTTCTATGAATTTTCTTCCTAAATGCCTGTGAAATACTTTATTTTACTTTGGATTTGGCACTCTGATTAATCTTATTTCAAACTCTAGCCTTCACTGATGATTTTGTATCCTAGAATAAATTATGTCACTTTAATTACAGATTCAGTTTATTTTTAATGTAAGGAATCACATATATTTATTTTTAATTTAGAGAATCTCAAAATGACAAATCATTTTCTATTAGACTTTGGATGTGATTTCTATTCAATTTTATTCTCTTCTCTAATTTTATGATATGACATATCCAAATGTTATAACTTATTTATTTACATAGGTTATTATATTGGCTAAATCATAGAGTTTGCTAAATCTGAGATGTTTACAAGCACCTGAAACTTGTATGCCTTAAATCTGCAGTGTAAGAAAATAAATTTAAGCTATATTTCAAGTAATTTAAGTATATTAAAATGTCAGATAGTTTTTATTGTTTTGTTTTTTGTTTTTTTTGTTTTTGAGACAGAGTTTCGCTCTTGTTATCCAGGCCGGAGTGCAATGGCGCGATCTCGGCTCACAGCAACCTCCGCCTCCTGGGTTCAGGCAATTCTCCTGCCTCAGCCTCCCGAGTAGCTGGGATTACAGGCACGCGCCACCATGCCCAGCTAATTTTTTGTATTTTTAGTAGAGACGGGGTTTTACCATGTTGACCAGGATGCTCTTGATCTCTTGACCTCGTGATCCATCCGCCTTGGCCTCCCAAAGTGCTGGGATTACAGGCTTGAGCCACCGCGCACGGCCTTTATTGTTTTGTATTAATCATTATGTTATTTTTTTATTTAATAAGTATTACCCCTGACTAGCCAATGATTAATGAATTGTTAGGTCTTTGTAACCATTGCACGTTCTTTTTTTTTTTTTTTTTTTTTTAATTTTTATTGCATTATAGGTTTTGGGGTACATGTGCAGAACATGCAAGATAGTTGCATAGGTACACACATGGCAGTGTGTTTTGCTGCTTTCCTCCCTTTCACCCACACTTGGCATTTATCCCCAGGCTATCCCTCCCCAGCCCCCCCACTGTCCCTCCCCCATTCCCCCCAATAAACCCCAGTGTGTAGTGGACCCCCTCTCTGTGTCCATGTGTTCTCATTTTTCTCACCCACCTATGAGTGAGTATATGCAGTATTTCTTTTTCTGTTCTTGTGTCAGTTTGCTGAGAATGATGTTCTCCAGATTCATCCATGTCCTTACAAAGGACACAAACTCATCATTTTTCATTGCTGCATAATATTCCATGGTGTATATGTGCCACATTTCCCCAGTCCAGTCTGTCATTGTTGGGCATTTGGGTTGGTTCCAGTTCTTTGCTATTGTAAACAGTGCTGCAATGAACATTCGTGTGCATGTGTCCTTATAGTAGAATGATTTATAGTCCTTTGGATATATACCCAGTAATGGGATTGCTGGGTCAAATGGAATTTCTATTTCTAGGTCCTTGAGGAATCGCCACACTGTCTTCCACAATGGTTGAACTAATTTACACTCCCACCAACAGTGTAAGAGTGTTCCTATTTCTCCGCATCCTCTCCAACATCTGCTGTCTCCAGATTTTTTAATGATCGCCATTCTAACTGGCGTGAGATGGTATCTCAATGTGGTTTTGATTTGCATCTCTCTAATGACCAGTGATGATGAGCATTTTTTCATATGTTTGTTGGCCTCATGTATGTCTTCTTTTGTAAAGTGTCTGTTCATATCCTTTGCCCATTTTTGAATGGGCTTGTTTGTTTTTTTCCTGTAAATCTGTTTGAGTTCTTTGTAAATTCTGGATATCAGCCCTTTTTCAGATGGGTAAACTGCAAAGATTTTTTCCCATTCTGATGGTTGCCGATTCACTCTAGTGACTGTTTCTTTTGCCATGCAGAAGCTGTGGAGTTTGATTAGGTCCCATTTGTCTATTTTGGCTTTTGTTGCCAATGCTTTTGGTGTTTTGATCATGAAGTCCTTGCCTACTCCTATGTCCTGAATGGTTTTGCCTAGATTTTCTTCTAAGGTTTTTATGGTGTCAGGTCTTATGTTTAAGTCTTTAATCCATCTGGAGTTAATTTTAGTGTAAGGTGTCAGGAAGGGGTCCAGTTTCTGCCTTCTGCACATGGCTAGCCAGTTTTCCCAACACCATTTATTAAATAAGGAATCCTTTCCCCATTGCTTGTTTTTGTCTGGTTTATCAAAGATTATATGGTTGTAGATATGCTGATTTGCCTCCGATGCCTCTGTTCTGTTCCATTGGTCTATATCTCTGTTTTGGTACCAGTACCATGCTGTTTTGATTACTGTAGCCTTGTAGTATAGTTTGAAGTCTGGTAGTGTGATGCCTCCCACTGTGTTCTTTTTGCTTAGAATTGACTTGGCTGTGTGGGCTCTTTTTTGGTTCCATGTGAAATTCATGGTGTTTTTTTTCCAGTTCTGTGAAGAAATTCAATGGTAGTTTGATGGGGATAGCATTGATTGTGTAAATTACTTTGGGCAATATAGCCATTTTCACGATATTGATTCTTCCTAACCACGAACATGGAATGTTTCTCCATCTGTTTGTGTCCTCTCTTATTTCATTGAGCAGTGGTTTGTAGTTTTCCTTAAAGAGGTCCCTTACGTTCTTTGTGAGTTGTATTCCTAGGTATTTTATTTTCTTTGTAGCAATTGTGAATGGCAGTTCGTTCTTGATTTGGTTCTCTTTAAGTCTGTTATTGGTGTATAGGAATGCTTGTGATTTTTGCACATTAATGTTATATCCTGAGACTTTGCTGAAGTTGCTTATCAGTTTCAGGAGCTTTTGGGCTGAGGTGATGGGGTCTTCTAGGTATAGTATCATGTCGTCTGCAAATAGAGACAATTTGGCTTCCACCTTTCCTATTTGAATACCCTTTATTTCTTTTTCTTGCCTGATTGCTCTGGCTAGAACTTCCAGTACTATGTTGAATAGGAGTGGTGAGAGGGGGCATCCTTGTCTAGTGCCGGATTTCAAAGGGAATGGTTCCAGTTTTTGCCCATTAAGTATGATATTGGCTGTTGGTTTGTCATAAATAGCTTTTATTACTTTGAGATATGTTCCATCAATACCAAGTTTATTGAGGATTTTTAGCATAAAGGACTGTTGAATTTTGTCAAATGTCTTCTCTGCATCAATTGAGATAATCATGTGGTTTTTGTTTTTGCTTCTGTTTATGTGGTGAATTACATTCATAGATTTGCGTATGTTGAACCAGCCTTGCATCCCCAGGATGAATCCTACTTGATCATGATGGATAAGTTTTTGAATGTGCTGTTGCAATCGGTTTGCCAGTATTTCATTGACGATTTTTGCATCTATGTTCATCATGGATATTGGCTTGAAATTTTCTTTTCTTGTTGAGTCTCTGCCGGGTTTTGGTATCAGGATGATGTTGGTCTCATAAAATGATTTGGGAAGGGTTCCCTCTTGTTGAATTATTTGTAATAGTTTCAGAAGGAATGGTACCAGATCCTCTTTGTGTGTCTGGTAGAATTCAGCTGTGAACCCATCTGGACCTGGGCTTTTTTTGTGTGGTAGGCTCTTAATTGCTGCCTCAACTTCTGACCTTGTTATTGGTCTATTCATAGTTTTGGCTTCCTCCTGGTTTAGGCTTGGGAGGACACAGGCATCTGGGAATTTATCCATTTCTTCCTGGTTTACTAGTTTATGTGCATAGAGTTGTTTGTAGTATTCTCTGATGATGGTTTGAATTTCTGTGGAATCCGTGGTGACTTCCCCATTATCGTTTTTTATTGCATCTATTTGGTTGTTCTCTCTTTTCTTTTTTATCAGTCTGGCTAGTGGTCTATTTTGTTGATCTTTTTGAAAAACCAGCTCTTGGATTTATTGATTTTTTGAAGGGTTTTTCGTGTCTCTATCTCCTTCAGTTCTGCTCTGATCTTAGTTATTTCTTGTCTTCGGCTAGGTTTTGAGTTTTTTTGATCTTGCTCCTCTAGCTCTTTCAATTTTGACGATAGGGTGTCAATTTTGGATCTCTCCACTCTTCTCATGTGGGCACTTATTGCTATATATTTCCCTCTACAGACTGCTTTAAATGTGTCCCAGAGATTCTGGTATGTTGTGACTTCATTCTCGTTGGTTTCAAAGAACTTCTTTATTTCTGTCTTCATTTCATTGTTTATCCAATCAACATTCAAGAGCCAGTTGTTCAGTTTCCATGAAGCTGTGCGGTTCTGAGTTAGTTTCTGAATTCTGAGTTCCAACTTGATTGCTCTATGGTCTAAGAGACTGTTTGTTATGATTTCAGTTGTTTTGCATTTGCTGAGGAGTGCTTTACTTCCAATTATGTGGTCAGTTTTGGAGTAGGTGTGGTGTGGTGCTGAGAAGAATGTATATTCTGTGGATTTGGGGTAGAGAGTTCTGTAAATGTCTATCAGGTTTGCTTGTTCCAGGTCTGAGTTCAAGTTCTGGATATCCTTGTTAGTTTTCTGTCTGGTTGATCTGTCTGATACTGACAGTGGAGTGTTAAAGTCTCCCACTATTATTGTGTGGGAGTCTAAGTCTCTTTGTAAATCATTAAGAACTTGCCTTATATATCTGGGTGCTCCTGCATTGGGTCCATATATATTTAGAATCATTAGCTCTTCTTGTTGTTTCGATCCTTTTACCATTATGTAATGGCCTTCTTTGTCTCTTTTGATCTTTGTTGCTTTAAAGTCTATTTTATCAGAGACAAGAATTACAACTCCTGCTTTTTTTTGCTCTCCATTTGCTTGGTAAATCTTCCTCCATCCCTTTATTTTGAGCCTTTGTGTATCCTTGCATGTGAGGTGGGTTTCCTGGATACAGCACACCAATGGCTTTTGGTTTTTATC
This sequence comes from Saguinus oedipus, assembly GCA_031835075.1. Lineage (NCBI taxonomy): Eukaryota > Metazoa > Chordata > Mammalia > Primates > Cebidae > Saguinus > Saguinus oedipus. The sequence continues at coordinate 20,939,183 of CM063190.1, forward strand.
CAATTTGCCAGTCTGTGTCTTTTGACTGGTGCATTTAGCCCATTGACATTTAGGTTTAATATTGTTATGTGTGAATTTGATACTGCCATTTTGATGCTAGCCAGCTGTTTTGCCCATTGGTTCATGTAGATTCTTCATTTTGTTGATGCTGTTTAGCATTTGGTATGCTTTTAGAATGGCTGGTACTGGTTGTTCCATTCTATGTGTAGTGTGTCTTTCAGGAGCTCTTGTAAAGCAGGGCTAGTGGTGACAAAATCTCTGAGTACTTGCTTGTTCATGAAGGATTTTATTTTTTTTTTCCAGTTATGTAGGTCAGTTTGGCTGGATATGAAATTCTGGGTTGAAAGTTCTTTTCTTTAAGGATGTTGAATATTGGCCCCCACTCTCTTCTGGCTTGTAGAGTCTCTGCCAAGAGATCTGCTGTGAGTCTGATGGGCTTCCCTTTGTGGGTGACCTGACCTTTCTCTCTGGCTGCCCTTAATATTTTCTCCTTCATTTCAACCCTGGTGAATCTGACGATTATGTGCCTTGGGGTTGCTCTTCTTGCGGAGTATCTTTGTGGTGTTCTCTGTATTTCCTGGAGTTGAGTATTGACCTGCCTTGCTAGGTTGGGGAAATTTTCATGGATAATATCCTGAAGAGTATTTTCCAGCTTGGATTCATCACATTCTGGTACACCTATCAAACGTAGGTTGGGTCTCTTCACACAGTCCCACATTTCTTGGAGATTTTGTTCATTCCTTTTTGTGCTTTTTTCTTTAAACTTGGTTTCTCATTTTATTTCATTGATTTGATATTCGACTTCTGATATTCTTTCTTCTGCTTGGCCAATTCGGCTGTTGAAACTTGTGCATGCTTCATGAAGTTCTCGTGTTGTGTTTTTCAGCTCCTTCAATTCATTCATATTCCTCTCTAAGTTGTCCATTCTTGTTATTAATTCCTCGAATCTTTTTTCAAATCTTTTTTCAAGGTTCTTAGTTTCTTTGCACTGATTTAGAACATGTTCTTTTAACTCACTGAAGTTTCTCATTATCCACTTTCTGAAGTGTGATTCCGTCATTTCGTCACACTCATTCTCCGTCCAGCTTTGTTCCCTTGCTGGTGAGGAGTTTTGGTCCTTTGTAGGAGGTGAGGTGTTTTGGTTTTCGGTGTTTTCCTCCTTTTTGTGCTGGTTTCTTCCCATCTTTATGGATTTATCCACCTGTCGTCTTAGTAGTTGCTTGTTTTTCACTTGGGTTTCTGTGTGGACGCCCAGATTGTTGTTGATGAAGTATTTCTGTTACTTAGTTTTTCTTCTAATGGTCTAGCCCCTCTGCTGTACGAGTGCTGAGGTCTGCTCCAGGCCCTGCTTTTCTGAGGTACACCTGTAGCAGCTGCAGAACAGTGAGGGATGCTATCAGTTTCTTATTCTGCTATCTTTGTTCCAGAATGATGCCCGCCAAATGTCAGTCTGATTAGTCCTTTTTTGGGGTGACTCTTTGGATATACAGGGGTCAGGGAGCTGCTTGAGGAGACAGTCTGTGCTTTATAGGAGCTCCAGTGCTGAGCTGTGAGCTCCGTTGTTCATTCAGAGTTGTTGGGAGGATGTGTTTATGTCTGCTGCAACAGAACTCATAACACCCCCCCCGTTTTTCTTTCCCCCTTAGATGCTCTGTCTCAGGGAGTTGGGGCTTTCTTTATGAGTATCTGTTGCACTGTCCTGCCCCACTAGGAGGCAGTCTATTCACTATTTGCCTGCCAGGGCTCTGCCCTGCTAGCACGGGTCCGCTCGGCTGCGGCAAGGCTCCGTTCTGCTGTGAAGTGCTCTCTGTTATGGCAGGTTGCCTTGGCAATGGCAGGCTGCATCAGCCCTGGGCGGCACTTCAGTAGGGGTGGATTGCTTCCGTAGTGGCGGACACCCCTCCCCCACCAGGCTGCACCATCCTAGATGCCAGCAGCAAAACTCTCAGCCCCGAGTGCCTCCAATCACTGCCCTGCCCGTCCCCATGAGGGCGGGACCTTCTGAGCCCAATCACCCAGCTCCCTGCCTCAGAGTGCATCCTCTCTCTCTCTCTCTCTCTTCCTCTCCCCAAGCTGAATGGTCAACTCTTTCACTGGCGCCCCAGTAGCCTGCCGATAGGGCACTGGGATCTGTGCGTTCTCCCATGCCGCTGCCCACTGCACCGGCTCAGATCATGTTTCCCAGGAATCTCCTGGTCTGGCTCATTGTCCAAGTCCCATTCAATCAGATGGACATGCCAATCTGCTCTTCCAAATCTCAGGTTGCCGGTTTAACAGGGCACCCAGACCAGTGAGTTCCATGCCGGGTCCTGCTGTGCTACGGCGCCAGCCGAACCGGCCATGTGAGCCGGCTGCGCTTGCATCCCATGTCTCTCCCACACCTGCGACTTTCAACGCTCTGTGGGCAAAAAAGGTCCATCCGAGAATGCAGCTAGGACTCACCCTCTGTGCCTTCACCGAGAGCTGCAATCCCGAGTCGCCTCTACGACGCCATCTTTTGCACTTTCATGATATATATCTGATATTATATAACATAATATCATCTATGAATTTTAATGCATTGAAGATTTTATTAAAAAGATGGAACTAAATTCTACTTTAAATTTTACAGCTTGCTAGAACATAATATTTTTTCAATCCTAGAAAGTTCACTTACCTCCAATAAGAGTTATAATTTTTATTACAACTTTACTTGAAAAGTAAAATAAGAATTCCACAAAAAAGACAATATAAACAGTCATATCTTGATTTAAGTGCACAAAATCCAAAGCGTGTAGCATTCTCAATAACTGAGATACCTTAAGCCTATGTATTGATTTTTTTTCTAAGAATTCAGTGTATCCTGGCTAATGATAAAGCTTAGTTTCTGTGAATTTATATGAAGAGATTTCTCTGATAATACTCTGCCAACTTCCTGGAGAGAAACAAGCTGGAGGTGACAAGTGCCAATACACTGTGGCATAAGTAGAGCTTACCTTACATCTTGGTATTTCGGTTTTCAACAGTAAGAAAAGCAGTTAGTCATTTCAATGTCAGTCAGGTGGATATAGAGTGACTTCGTGGAAAGTAACAAATTCATTAAATACCTTGATAGCTCTTCTAGAAGCTTTTTCTGAAACAGGTGAGATAAAAGGGCTTTTAAAAATAAACTAACAAATTAGTTGGACATGTTAAAATGAAGAAAACATGTTGCGGGCATGATTGATGAGATGCCTCAGAATGTTATCCTTGGGAAACTAAATGTAGATTAGACAAGTCACCAGAGCCTGAAGTTGCCAACTAAGGTAGCTAAATCCCCTGCCTTTAGAAAGGATCACATGTAAGGTGAACATCATAATGCTGCAAAATTCAAAGCTGATTTTGCTTTTGGTTTTGGTTTTCTCTTGGTCAGTAGCAGGGACACATGCACATATATATTTCAAATATAAAATAATAAGGTCATACATACATTGAAGAGTAAAGCAATAAAATTATTCTGAATTCTATAATGTATTTGCTACAAAATATTACCTTCAAATACTTTATTTTTATTTTTCTTTAAAGCTTTGCTTTATTTTGTTAATGAATAAATAAACTATATAATAGATTGAAAGAGGAAAAGAATAATGAATTGTTTTATTGTTCCACAGAGTCCATTTTTTTCATGCATATATTTCCCAGAATGTAGAATTGTAATAGTTAGAATAGAAACTCAAGAGATATACCATTGAGTTTTTTAACTGTTTCATGATTCAAAGTATATTTGTGTGAAGGATGAGAGCAATGGAAAAATGAAACATTACATTTTTATTCCATTACATTTTCATTAAGTAATGTTCAGTGACTTAAATGTGTGTGAATGTGTATGGGTGGAGTATTTGACCTTCTCTCTCCTATGGGCTACTAAAACTCTACCAGGGTGGTGGTGTGCCTTTTTGTAAGTTATAAACTACCTTTTCAACAGGGTATTTGGCTGTTATATATGAATCGGCAATTAACAGAAGGCATAATGAGTGCCATAAAAATGAAACTTTTGTTTATTATGTGTTCAGCCTCATTAAGGGCCCTTGTGTTACCAATTTTAAAAATGTTATAGATTTAAACATTCACATTTGGTTGGAATTTTCAATACTGTTGCTTGGCAAATTGACAAGTGGGAGCAAGAACATGAAATGATCCACGTTTTTCAAAGGAGATCTCTAGCAAATAGTGTTTTTCATGTGAAAGATATGCCAAGGAATTTAGATTAAGTAATCCTTACAGTAAGTCTAAGAAGAAAGGTAGTATTATTATCCCATTATTTTGATGCAGTAATTTATTTTAGAGAGGTTAACTTGCCCAAGGTCATTTATGCATTAGTAGGTTAACAGAATTGGGACTTGCACCCTGGTCCTCCAACTTCACGTATGATGTGCATCTCATTACACAACAATGGGATACAAACTTAGAAATTAAAGAACCTACTGCATTCTGATAGCTATGAGAGTGGAGACTGCCTCAATTCAGCTGAAGTAGCTATAATTGGAATAGCAAGATTGCAATTGATTCTAAACATTTGAATGTTTACAGAAGTATTTTGGTGCTTTTGACTCTTTAAGATAAATTTATCCCTGGTCTTCTGAATTGACATGGCATGTATACATGCATTCAATATCAGCTGAGAGTGGGATCTTACACAACTGGCAGCATATATTCTTTACCTCATTATCTTGTTTCCTATTCCTTTCCAGCTAATTCATGCTGCTTAACTCATGCCATTCTCTTTGGATGTATACTGTTACCCAAAGGTTTGAATATAAATCCTCATAGTTTGGTAACCAAGAAACCAAAAGACAAAGATATTTACTGTAACCACCCTCTGCCCTCATGTATAGAGTAACTGAAATAACAGCTCAATTGTCAAAAGAGTGGGGAGGGTGCATAATGGAGTCTTAGATAACATAAAATCTGCCTGGGTAGGTATTATGAGGCCTGCTTTTCTCAGTGTTGGAGTAACTTCTTTACGGGAACCTGTATGACAGGATCTCTCTTGTCCACTATTCCCACATCTAAAATAAACTATGCAGAATGTTTCTTTCTTGTTGTGGTAGAGTTTAATTGCCAATCCCCTATTGGTTCAGGGTTTTAGGCTTAGGTTTGTCTGAGGATTCAACCATCAGTCTTGGAAGCTGGGGTGTTTGGATAAGAAAATTTCATCCAAAACCCAAGAAGTTTCTGATTTATCTGTTTCCATTCAGTTACATGTGAAAGAAACAACAATATAATTAAACATCTACCTGGAGTAGTTCTTCAGCTTGGATGACTTTTATTTACTGACATCTATACTTATTTAGTGGCAGCTACCTCAAGGGCATCTGAAATAATAGGCTGGGTGAACAGTCAGTATGCATAATCTGATCTTTGCACCTAGGTTGGCGGGCATTTTATGTCCAAGTACAATGATGTGTAGGCTTCATAATCTCATTGACTGTTGCTCAGAGAATAGAAGTAGTCGGCATTTACAGCCCCACAAGGCTCCAAGTTAGTGTATTCTAAGTAAATTTAGATTGTAGCTGTACTCTGAGAAAGCCTTTTCAGTATGACCTCCATCTCTGCTCCAGTGTATTAATCTGACCTGTATTACATTGCTAAAGCAACAAAGAGCTAAAAAGTAAGGCCAATATTTGGACTTTTATGCAGGCTTTGTCGTTATGTTGTCTGCCTCCTTCGGTACTTCAGTGAAAGTGATTGTCACAGCCACCAAAATCTTTTAGTTAACTTCAATAACTCCATTCTGATTATTAGTTAAGGTACGGTGTTGCAGCACAGTTATTAACTGGTTCAAACAAGATAAAAATTATTTTTTTTCTGCCAAACTTTCACTGTATTGATGGCTAGTCTGGAAAAGTAAGGTTTTTCTGTTCCACGAAGCCATCCATGGATTCTAACATTATTTTTTACTTCTTACCCCATCATCTCATAGGGATTTTTTCTTGAACATAGTTGACAGTGGATCTCCAACATGACATCTTAATTTCAGTTCTAGGGAAAGGCAAAATAAAAACAAACAACAAGAACAAAAATACAAAGAACTTCTATTTCAACAAATTAACCCATAATTTGCTTGTGTTACTTCTGTTCACATCCGCTTGTCAAGATTATTTGGTTTTATGACTATAAATTGATATAAGAATGACTAGGGGTTCCAGATGAATAATTGTGATTCTGCTAAGACTCTGACTTTGGTGATTCCATTGCAAAAAGAACAAAGGGCAGAATTGATACAGGGGTGGGATGGGAGCACATTTGGCAATTTCTATCCTAGAAGGTAGGTACACACTATGATCTACTCATATTTCCTCTTCTATAAATAACTATATAAATTCTACTCTTTCTCATGAGTTTATTTTACTTAATTTGTAGAAATTCTTTTTTTTTTAAGATGGAGTCTTACTTTGTCACCCAGGCTAGAGTGCAATAGTGTGATCTTGGCTCACCGCAACCTCTGCCTCCTGGCTTCAAGGGATTCTCCTGTGTCAGCCTCCCTAGTAGCTGGGATTATAGGCATATGCCACCACACCTGGCTAATTCTTTTGTATTTTTAGTAGAGTCAGGGTTTCTCCATGTTGATCAGGCTGGTCTCGAACTCCTGAGCCAGTTATCCACACCCCTCATCTTACCAAAGTGCTGGAATTACAGGCTTGAGCCACTGCACCCAGCCATTAGAAGTTCTTTAGATAAAGATAGTTACAGATAGCTAAATATAGAGATGAATAATATATTTAAGTATCTTAATTTCTATTAGTTATATAGTTTCAAATATTGTTCCTCCATTTGAAGGAAATGTGCTTTTTATATGTAGTCATTTGGAATATATATTTTTTTAATTTTAATGTAACTGAATCTTTCAAAGTTGTCCTTACAGTGACATATTTAAATGTTTTATTTAAGTAATCACTTGTTTCTCTGAGTTTAAAACCACTGAAGTTTAAGAATTTTGCTTTTCAAAGTTGTCTTTATCTGGGCAATTTTTAAAATTCAATTCCATTGTTAATAGCTTATGGATATATAATTAATATACAAAAACATTGCACACATTAATATGTACAACTTGGTGAGCCTAGCCTTATGCATATACCCACAATATCATTACCATGATCAAGGTAATAAGCATATTCATCATGTCCAAAAGTTGTTTCCTTCTGTTTCTTTGTGTGTGTGTGTGTGTGTGTGTGTGTGTGTGTGTGTGTGTGTGTATTCATCATCATACTTAACATGAGATCTATTCTCTTTACAAATCTTTAAATGAATGACACCATACTGTTAAATACATAGGCATGATGTTTTTCAGCAAACCTCTAGAGCTTATTCCTCTTACATCACTGAAACTTTATTCTCACTGAGCGACAACTATTTATTCCCCACTTCTCCAAACCCTGGAAACCACCCTTCTGCTTTCATGAGTTTGATTATTTTAGATATCTTATATAAGAGAAATCATGCAGTATTTGTCCTTCTGTGTCTGGCTTATTTCCTTAACACAGTGTCTTCTGGGTTCATTCATGTTGTCACAAATGGTAGGATTACCTTCTTTTTAAAGAATAAATACAATTCCATTGCATGTATATAACATATCTGCTTTATCCATTCATCTTTTGATGGATATTTGGATTATTTCTATATTTTGGATAGTCAAGATTTTCATATGTCAAGATAGAGATACAATCCAAATATCCAACTGCTACAATGAACATAACAGTGCAGATATTTCTATGAGGTATTGATTTCAATTATTTCAGATAAATAATTGCTAGATCATATGGTAGTTTATTTTATTTTTTAAAGGAACTTCCATACTATTTTCCAGTGACTGCACCACCTTACATTTTAATCAATAAAAGATTCCAACCTCCTCCACATCTTAGTCAACATTTGTTTCCTTTGTTAATATATGAGTGTACACATACATACACATATATAGCACTAAAAGAGTTAGAAATTAAAAAAAAAATTTCCTATGAATATATGACTTCTCCAGCAGTATTTATTTTATTTTATGTGTCATACCCTTTTCCTAAGTTGACTTCTTTATTGTGTTTCTTATAGATCTGCTTATTTATCTTACTTGTCTGTTTTAATTATAATAGATTTATAATGATTCTTTATATCTAGTAGGCTAAATACTACTGGTTGGCCTTCTATTTCAGCCACTGACTGTTCATGGTATTTTTATTCACAGATATTTTGAAATAAACTATAAATCTTCATAAAACATGGGAATTTTTAATGAAATGTATTAAAACTATAAAACATTTGGAGATACATTTATATATTGATTCATAGAATCTCCCATTTACCAGCAAGATATATTTCTGCCCATATAGTTTAGAATTTTAAAAATATCCTTCAGTAAACTTTTAAAATTTATTAAGTTTTAAATGTATTTTGTAAAATTTATTTATTTATTTATTCATATATTTATTTTGGGATGGAGTTTTGCTCTTGTTGCCCAAGCTGGCGTGCAATGGCATGATTTTGGCTCAGTGCAACCTCTCCCTCTGGGTTCAAGCAATTATCTTATCTCAGCCTTCTGAGTAGCTGGGATCATAGGCACACACAACCATTCCCGTCTAATTTTTTATATTTTTAGTAGAAATTGGATTTCATCATGTTAACCAGGCTGGTCAAACTCCTGACCTCAGGTAATCCACCCACCTTGGCCTCCCAATGTGGTGGGATTACAGGCATGAACCATAACACCCAGCTGTAAAATGTATTTTTATAAGTATTATATATGTATTAGCTTTATTTTTAATTTTGTATCTTATTTTACATTTTTAAAATTTAAATTAATAATAATATGTTTTACTTTTAGAAAGTCCTTATCTCTAGATATTTTAGCAATGTATTAATGTATTTAATTTTAAAATCGGTAAAAAATTAAATTTATGTTGGTAGGAGAATCTGTCACAGTACTTGTTCACTTATATTTTGGAATGTCTCCTATATTATTTATGAGTTTCATTCTAAAGGAGAATGCACCTAAAGTCTAAAACATAAATTTCCTGCTTATTTGGAACAACATGGGCGCACTTTGATGTTCTTGATGTCTTTAAATTTCTGCTGACTCTTAAAATTGAAAGTGAATAAAATGTGAATTGTTATTTTCTTTCCCTGAAACATTATGGTCATGCTAGTTTTCAGAATTTGATTTTGGATTTTCTTATGTACTTTTTTAATGTGGTGAAATAACTCAATTGGTTATAAATGTTGAATCAGACTTGCTTCCATATTTATTAAAAAAATAAAATACTGGAACCAAAACAGAGACATAGACCAATGGAACAGAACAGAGGCCTCAGAAGCAAAACCACGCATCTACAATCATCTGATCTTTCACAAACTGGACAAAAACAAGCAATGGGGAAAGGATTCCCTGTTTAATAAATGGTGTTGGGAAAACTGGCTAGCAGTGTGCAGAAAGCAGAAACTGGACCCCTTCCTGACACCTTACACTAAAATTAACTCCAGATGGATTAAAGGTCTAAACATAAGGCCTAACACCATAAAAACCCTAGAAGAAAACCTAAGTAAAATCATTCAGGACATAGACATAGGCAAGGACTTCATGGCTAAAACACCAAAAGCAATGGCAACAAAAGCCAAACTAGACAAATGGGATCTAATCAAACTCCAGAGCTTCTGTACAGCAAAAGAAACAATCATTAGAGTGAAACAGCAACCAACAGAATGGGAAAAACTTTGCAATCTACGCATCTGACAAAGGGCTAATATCCAGAATCTACAAAGAACTAAAAGAGATTTACAAAAAAAAAAAAAAAAAAAAAAAAACAAGCCCATTCAAAAGTGGGTGAAGGATATGAACAGACACTTTACAAAAGAAGACATCGATGAGACCAACAAACATATGAAAAAATCCTCATCATCAGTGGTCATTAGAGAAATGTAAATCAAAACCACATTGAGTTACCGTCTCACACCAGTTAGAATGGCAATCATTAAAAAATCTGGAGACAACAGATGCTGGAGAGGATGTGGAGAAATAGGAACAGTTTTACACTGTTTATGGAAGTATAAATTAGTTCAACCATTGCAGAAGACAGTGTGGCAATTCCTCAAGGACCTAGAAATAGAAATACCATTTGACCCAGCAATTCCATTACTGAGTATATACCCAAAGAATTATAAATTGTTCTGTTATAAAGACACATTCACACATATGTTCATTGCAGCACTCTTTACAGTAGCAAAGACCTGGAACCAACCCAAATGTCCATCATCGATAGACAGGATAAAGAAAAAGTGGCACATATACACCATGGAATACTACACAGCCATAAAAAATGATGAGTTCATATCCTTTATAGGAACATGGATGAATCTGGAAACCATCATTCTCACAAGAACAGAAAACCAAACACTGTATGTTATCACTCATAGGCGGATGTTGAACAATGAGAACACATGGACACAGGGAGGGGAGCATCACAGATTGTGGTCAGTTGTAGGGGTGGCTAGGGGAGGGACAGTGGGGTGGGGAGGGTGGGGAGGGATAATGAGGGGAGGAATACCATATATAAGTGATGGGGGATGAAGGCAGCAAACCACCTTGCCATGTATGTACCTATGCAACAATCCTGCATGATCTGCACATGTACCCCAGAACCTAAATTATAATTAAAAAAAAAATTTAGTGAGAAAAACAAATCAAACATAACTTGAACAGAAGGAAATAAAACTAAATAATCAAAACAGAAATAAGTGAAACTAAAGAAAAGTGGAAAGAGCAAGAGAATAAAACCTGATCCCTTCAAAGTTCGGTTAAATTAGTAAGTCTCTAGTTAAGCTAACTAAGAAAAAAGGAGACACAAATTACCTACATTGCAAATGAAAGAGGGACTGTAACTACTGATTCCAAAGTGTTACAAGGGTTAAAAGGGGATTCTGGTTGGGCACCCTGGCTCACGCCTCTAATCCCAACACTTTGGGAGGTCAAGGCAAGTGGATCACGAGGTCAAGAGTTTGAGACCAAACTGACCAACATGGTGAAACCCCTCTTTACTAAAAATGCAAAAATTAGCCAGACATGGTGACATGCACTTGTAATTCTAGTTATTCAGGAGACAGAAGCAGAAGAATTGCTTGAACATGAGAGACTGTGGTTGCAGTGAGCCTAGATTGCTACACTGTACTCCAGCCTGGGGGACAAAGCATGACTCATCTCAAAAAAAAAAAAAATTCTCTAAGAAGTATAATGATCATAATTTGATAGCTTAGATTAAAAAAAAAAAAGGAATTATTTGGAATAAGCTACCTAACCAATTCCCTCAAGAATATGCAGATAAATAGTCCTCTAATGTTGAATTTGTGGTTTAAAAGTTTTTTCTTTTTATAAAAAAGGAAACATACATCTGGAAGATTCAGTTGTGTATTCTACTAAAAGTTTAAGAAAAAAATAATAATCCTACCCAATGTCTTCCAGAAAATAGAAGGAAGAAAGCACTTTCCAGCTCATTTTCTGAAGCCAGGATTACTCTAATAAAACAAAGATACTACAAAGATACTACTAAACCTCTAGACTCATAACTCAAGATCAAAGATACAAAAATCATCAACAAAATATGAGCACCTAAAACTAGTAGTATAGCATGAGAATAAATCATGATCAACGGAGCTTGTCTGAGAACTACCTGGTTAGTTCAACATTCAAAACTTTATCAGGTAGTTTACCATGTAAATATATTAAATATTTAAAAAATCAGGTGATATCAAGGTATGCAGAAAAATGTTCAACTAAATTCAACCATCATTTATGATAAAAAAAACTCAGCAAACAAGTAATACAAGGGAGAATTTAACTTTAAAAAGACTGAAAAATAGACTGCTGATATCAGATTTATTAGTAAGAGGCTGAATGCCATCCCCCTAACAAGGAGTATGTTTTATTCTTCCTTGGAAAGAACAGGCAACAACTTTTCAACTACTCCTATTCAACTGTGTATTTAGCCAATGCAATAAGACAAGCAAAATTAAAAAATAAAAAAGCAAACTAGAAAGATGGAAGCAAAGCTGTCTTTTTCACAAACAATATATTGTGTACTTAGAAAAATCCTAAAAAATAGACAAAACAAACAAACAAAAAGCCTTAGAATAAGTCTAGCAAGATCATAGGATTAAAGGTTACCATACAAAAATCATTTGGATTATTTTATACTAGAAATAAAGAACTGGAACTGGATATTAAAAATAGCATTTATGTAACACCAGAAAAACTGAAGTATTTAGATACTTCAATTAAACCGAATAAAACATGTTCAGGACTTAAATGCTGAAAACTAAAAATGCTGAAGAAATAAGTAACATTGTAAATAACAGAAGATACATACTGTTTATTGCATTAGAAGAATCAGTGTTTCTAAGATGTGATTATTCTCACCAAGATCTGTAAATTCAATGCAGTCTCAACTGAAAAACTAGCAGGTATTTTAATGGATATTAATAATGCCATATTAAAGTTTTTATGAGATGGAAAGGAACTAGAGTACCTAAAACAGCTCTGAGAAATAAGAACAAAGTTGGAGAACTCATACTACCTGATTTCTTGCTTAAGAATCCAATTAAAGGCCAATTACAACATTAAATAATTTTGATCATTTAGTATATTAAATGTATATATGCTTTTCATATACAGAAACTATATATGTGTATACAGAATGTATTAAGTAAATACACAGAAATTAATATGTGTATATATGTGTGCATATACTGAGAAATACCTATGTTCATGTATACAGATAATCACTCAGAAACAGTTTTAGGTATGTGCTTATACAGAGCTTAATATTCATGCATATTTTTTCTAGCCCTGTCCTCTGAGAGGACCTAGGAGTAGTGCACCAATAAGGATGATCACATTTAGTGTCTAGATCTTTGTTTCTAAATACCATTTTTGAGTAAAAGTGATTAGGGCTCCTTGGAGAAATGGTTGATTCTCAAGCTGAGATTGAAGAAAAACTAAATGAGTCTAAGGTATATTGCAAGGCCAGAAAGTAAGAAAGTTGAGGGTGGGGGAGGTATATGTCATAAGGACAAAGAGTCAACTTGATAGAAGGCTCAATAGTTGCAGCTGAAGAAGTCTGATGACATGTAAATAAACATGACACTGAATTATAACACAAGGAATAATATGAAAGCTTTCACTATTATAAAAAATATTGCATAAGTAAATAGAGGAGAAAGGGCAAATATTCCTTGCTTAAGAATCCAATTAAAGGCCGAGGGCAGTGGCTCATGCCTGTAATCCCAGCACTTTGGGAAGCTCAGGTGGATGGATCACTTGAGGTCAGGAGTCCTAGATCAATCTGGCTGACAGAAAGAAACCCTGTTACTACTAAACATACAAAAATTAGCTGGGTGTGGTAACACACATCTGTAATCCCAGCTACTTGGGAGGCTGAGGTAGGAGAATAGCCTGAACCTGGGAGGTGGAGGTTGCAGTGAGCGGAGATTCTACCACTGCACTCCAGCCTGGGAGACAGAGCAAGACTCCATCTCAAAAAAAAAAAAAGAATCCAGTTAATAAATGTAAATGGAATGAGAGAAATACTATTCACCACTAGAACAGTACAGTAACAATACTACAAGCAAGATCACTGATGGATGCTAAAATCAGTTGGTAAAACTTTAAGGAGAAATGGAACAATTGCATATCCTCAAAGTGTCTCTCCCATAATATTCATTAATTTTATGGAGGTTTTAATACATGACTGCAACTTTTAAATACTCCCCCATCTTTTGAGTTATAGCTTAATGGTTCTCCTCTTGAGAGTGGACTGGAATTAGCAATTCACTTATAATAGAAAGAACATGGAAATTAAAAAAAATTTAAGCAAATAATTTTGGCAGTCATCACCTTAACCATGTGATCAACATTCATATCACCAGTAACAAATTATGCTAGTATTATGCATTCTCAGATATGATACATTGATGGTGGCATTTTATCTTTATGGTTTTCTCTCTAATATTACTTACCCCAATGTAATTTTGAAACATCAGAGAAATCCAAATTGAGAGAAACTACACAATAAATCTGACCAGTCCTCTTTAAGCACATCAAGATTATAAAACACAAGAGCAAGATAAAACATTTAATTTAATTTTGTAAAACTGTCATAGATTTGAGGTACTACATACATGATTATTAAATGCAATGTGGATTATATTTTTGAATAGCAACAAAAAAGGAGCAATAGTAAAAGAACTAGTAGATATCAAAAAGTCTGTAACTCAATTAATAATGTACTCATATTTTTTAGTTGTGATATATTGGGGTGTGTGTGTTGTGTGTGTGTATGTGTGTGTGTGTGTATATGATATTTAAGTATTGTGTTAACATTAAAGGAAATTATGTACAGGGCATATGAAAACTCTGTATTATATTGCAACTTCTTTTCTGTAAATCTAAAAGTATTCCAGGCCAGGCACAGTGACTCACACCTGCAATCCCAGCACTTTTGGAGGCCAAGATGGATGGATCTCCTGAGATCAGGAGTTTGAGACCAGGCTGATGAAACCCTGACTCTTCTAAAATTATAAAAATTAGCCAGGTGTGGTGGTGCTTGCCTATAGTCCTAGCTACTCGAGAGGTTGAGACCAGAGAATATATAAATTGTATGTATCTTGGTAAATCCAAGATAATACATATATGTTCTAAAATAAAAGACACAAACAGTAAAATATATTCAATATTTAAAATGTTTTTTGAAAATGGACATGTTAAACCAAGAAAAAAATAAATTAGGATTGTATCTGTGCATCATAAATTACCATGTTTGGTCATATGTGTATCATTTAAGGAGAGCTCCTATTTCAATAAGCAAAGGAGAACTATATTAGTTACCTATTTTGAAATAGAGTACTTACTCCTTAACTTATAGGTCTAAGTTTTAGTTTCTCAGGGTTTCTGTGTCTAAGAAATTTAAGAACATGTTAGAATGGCGGGTTTGGCTTAGTGTATCTCATTCGGTTATAGACAGAAAGACAGTAGGGGGCGGAAAGATTGGCTTCCCAGATGACTCACATGACTGTTGGCAGAAGGCCTCAAATCCTAGCTGGCTGTTGGCAGGCACTATAATTCCCTGATCTAATCTGTAGGCTACTTGTTTCTTCTGATGGCATGACAACTAACTTCCCCAAAGTGAAGAATTCAAAGGGGAGAAGGCTTCAGTACTTTGCATGACCAAGTCTTTAAGGTCATACATGATTGCATATTATTGTATTTGTTCACAGTCAGTGACTAAGTTCAGTCATACTCAGGATGAAGGAATTAGACTCTGCTTCTTAAAGGTAGGAGCATCAAGGAATTTGTGAATATATTTTAAACAATCATAATAATTAACTTATAGTAATGACAGGACAGGTACTGATATATCCAGGGTCATGTATGAGAAAGTAAAGGACATAATGCAAAACTCTCATCCAACCCATTTCAATTGGTTTTGGTTTTCCTTGTCATTGGTCCTTTATTCTCTTTTTTCTTCTCCAAGGTTTCTCAGACCATTGATTTTCTAATGGTGTTTGCTGCAAGTTTATAACCATATAATTCATTCTTTCTTCAGTCTCAAGTGTAGGTTTAGGAGAGGCTGCCAGGAACCCATATGTAGTAGCTATCTTGTGTGGAACTACGCTTATTTCTCTTTAATAAATATAGTACTTAAAATGCTCATGCATAATATACTTATTTATAAAATTTACCTTCCCTATAATCTGTGGCATTTCCTTTAATAGAGTCAGTGCTTAATGAATATTTTTTGACCAATAAAAATATGTCCTTTAAAAATTATAGTATATAATTGATCAATATGCCTTAACTAATACTAATATTATGCAGTGATCAATTTGTTGTTTTATAACAAAGGTTTCATAAATTATTTCACATATATTAAGTAATTCAGAGCCCCTAGATTTTTCTAATTCTAAAGTCTGGAACTTCTGCTGAAACATTCATGCACTGAAATACATTAAAAACAAGTAGATGTGTCTATAAATATTAGGTAGTTGTGATATGTATGCAGAAACGTATTAGTGGCTCTATTCAACATTGTGAGGTTTTTTGTTTTTTTTTATTTTGCCATGTGAATATCTTAGCTGCATAGAGTCAATGCTAATGATGATAATTGAAACATCATACACATCTTACTTTTCAATGTTTAAAGCTGTCTTTCAATAATGGGTGTTTCCAGATTACTTGTTTTACATCTTAGTCGATGCAGTGACTAATTACAGCATATTCAATTGACAGCACAGCTTTTCTTCAGCTAATATGGTTGGAAGAAACTAAAATGGAATTTTGTGGGTTTACTTTGTGTTTAAAACAGATTTGAATACTCAGTAGGAAGCATATTATTTTATTTCTCATATCTCACATCCCCCAGGTTTTTATATTACAATCAAATTGCGATACGATGATGTGACCTAGTTGTCATTTCTTTCTCTTTTTTTTTTTTTTTTGTAGTAAAGTTCATGAACTGGGTGTTAGTAAAGCATTTTCTTTCTAGCACACACTCAAGAAGTCTCCAAGTGTTCCAACAGTCTGCTTGGCAATAATATTTTATTGTCATTTTTAATGCCAAGCTCATACACATTTTTTACTATGTTGCTAAATTATATATTCCAGTTCAGTCACATTTAAACATTACATATTCCAGATTGTGATCCTCACTGTGTTGCAAACAGCATTATGCCTAGTGCAGCTGTCATAATGAAAGTATTATAAAGTGCTGCACAGATATAAAATGTAAATTTAAATCTGCAAATTTCACAGAAATTAAAGATGAGCAGGGATAAAATTAACATCGAAAGCCTTGCTAGAAGATCGCTACAGATATATTAGATATATTATATGAGCATATATTTATAGAGAGTCTATATTCATGTATCACTTATTGCATGCTTCTTTCATTAATTTTTTGAATGTCAATTACATCCTCTTTTAAATGCTGAGCATGCATAGTGAATAAAGCAGGGAAATTCCTTCCTACCTGCTGCTTACATGCTGATGGAAAAAGACAAACCTTAAATAAATAAACATAAAAGTATATGACATATCACATACATCTGAAGAAGAATAGTAAATATGAGCATGAATGATGAGTATTCCTGAGACAGATTGGAGGAGAGTATTTATTTTGTATATAGTGGTCACGGAAGTTGTCTCTTGTGAGGATATTGTTTAGCAGAGACTTGAAGAACTAAGAATATTAGCTAAGCTCATATATAGAGTGTTCCAGGTAGAAGTCACAGTGGGTCCTTCCAAGGTGGGAGCGGGTATAGCATCCTCAAGGACCAGTGTGGAGGCCAGTGTGGCTGGGGCAGACAGAGAGATGGGTGGGAAATGAAAGATGCCAGTGGGACAGGTAGCATTGAATCTGTTTCAAAGAGAATGTGGTGAACCATTTCAAGGACATTTTTTAACAGATTTATAGTTTAGAAAAGTCTTAGATTAATAGAACCATTGAGTTCATATTAGAGTCCCTGTATATCTAATACCAATTTCTACTTGTATTTTCTTCTTACATAGTAGAATATATTTATTACAATTATTAAACAGGAATTTATATATTGTTTTTTATTAAAGTCCCCAGTTTATTCAGATTTTCTTAGTTTTTATAATGTCCCTTTTCTGTTTCAGGAGTCCATTCAGAATACCACATTACGTTTAGATGCCATGTCTCGTTAGATTCCTGTAGGCTGTATCAATTTCTGTGACATTTTTGATGATGTTGACAGTTTGGAAGACTACTGAAGTATTTTGTAGTACACACCTCTATCCTCTATTGGAATTTATCTGATGTTTATCTCATGATCAGACTGAGGATATGTGTTTTGGGGGCACAGGTCACAGAGATGAGGTTCCATTTTTATCACATCAAATAAAGGAAGCACTATCAACATGATTAATGACTGTTGATGTGGACCTTGATTGCCTGACAAAGGGGGAGTTTGTCAGGTTTCTCCACTCTTAACTGACTGTTCTCCCCTTTCTTTTTCTAAACTGGACTCTGGAAGGAAGACAGTATATGTATCACACATTTACAAATGGGGACTAATCTCCCTCTCCTTGATAATGGAGAATCTATGTAAATCATTTGGAAATGTTCTGCATGGGAGATTTGTTTTATCTCCTCTTCTTACATATTTATTTGTTCACATAATGTATCATTGTGTTCTCATCAACATATATTTTGTATTGCAATCTAATACAACCTTCACTTTCTTGTTCAAATTGTTTCAGAACTGGCCGTTGAGAGCTCCTTCAGTCGGCTCCTGTGTTCTGTTGATACATCTCTATAGGCATTTTTTGTTTGGTTTGTTTGTC
The DNA here is from genome assembly GCA_031835075.1 of Saguinus oedipus. Classification (NCBI taxonomy): domain Eukaryota; kingdom Metazoa; phylum Chordata; class Mammalia; order Primates; family Cebidae; genus Saguinus; species Saguinus oedipus. The sequence continues at coordinate 20,957,541 of CM063190.1, forward strand.
TTTGCTTTTGGATACCTCCTCATTTTCCAGGATGATGGGATGAGCTGTGTCCATCTTGTGTATTTCTAGGCCTAGCTCTAGAATGAGCCATTTATCCAAAGAGCTCTGGTTCCTTTCACTGGAATATAATATTAGAAAACAGGATTTGGATGCTAACTGTGCATGTTCCACTGGGGTATCATTTCTTTTAGGGTCTCCTAGCACCTATCAAAGACCTACGTGTCTACATACTCATCTTTATATATTTACATATAAATAAATGTTTCCATATGTGATAATCTATATATTACACTAATAATCTGAGTTCTTTACCTCTATGTTTTATTAATTGATGGGTCTTACTGATGTTTCTAATCCTCTTGTATCACCATATGAACTATTCTGGCCTCTTGCCCTACTTTTATGTAAATTCCCACTTGGACAAAGAAAAACTTCACTTTCATGATTTACCATCTATTTATTTTATTGTTCAGTTCCAATATACATGTGTAGAAGAAGAATCAAGATTGTCCACCATATCCCTATTAGAAAAACTTCATTAGGTGGTAGAGTGCTTTTGCGATGTTTCTTTTACATTTAGTCTTACATAGGTTTGTCATTTCCAAAGTTGCATAGTTCAGCAGCTATCCCTCTTCTCACTGAGGTTGTTTCATGTGTTTGTAAATACCATAACATTTTCTTGTCAAAGTCTGCACTGCTTCCTAGAATCTTCTAATCTCTTAAATGACTTTTTTGTTTGCATTCATTAAGGCTCATAATGTGCTATAAGGTCTATGGATTTAAACAACCATATAATGTTATTTTCCACTGTGACAGTATCATACAGAATAATTTCCCTCCCCTACCTATTCCCTGTTCTTTTCATCCCTGTCCTCATCCCCCAACATCCCAACATACCACTCATAGTTTACTCTCACTAGTTCTGCCTTTTTCAAAGTATTATCTAATTGAGATGATACAGTATTTATCTTTTTCTGACTGCCATACTCAGCAAGTGGGAGCTTGATGTAAAGAAATCAGAGTTTAGTTCTATGGTTTGAGAGTAGCCACAACACTGGAATCCAAGTTCTTGAGGGGGCTAATCTGTGTTTGAGTGATGGCAAAATTTTTATTATTAGATCTCACTGAAACCACCAAAATTGTTGACTGCCTGTTCTCTCATATATTACTAGTGCAATCTGTTGATCAACAAAAGAAAACTAATTAAACATATTGCAATGTGGGAGAATGACATCTTGACAGGCATGTATATGCAGATAATCTACATGTGAAGTTAAAAAGTATACTGATACAGAATATAGATAAAACATGACACAGATGTAGATGTCGGTATAGGTATAGACATATAGATAGAAAGACACGTAGAGAGATGCCAAAAACATGTGTTGAAATTAAATTCACAGAAAGTTTTGTTTTAAATTTATTTGAGTAGTATGATCTTGTTCTATGTCTTCTTTATAATTGTATATTTCCTAATTAAATAGTTTTACCTTTCTTCTTTACTTTTTTTTTTTGATATCAAGTAGCAAAAATTAAGTTAGTCATTTTCTCCAGTTCAAAGCATATTTTTATTACTGATTTCTGAAAACCTCTCTTACTTGATGTACATGAAGGATTCTAAACATCCATGTCTAGAAATACCTAGCCAGCTTTTGAATTGTGGATAGCCCCTCAAAGATAAAATAATACCTCAGTATTGATTTCCATTTTCACTTGATAACTAATAATTTTGAGTATCTCATTATGTAATGGTTACCATTTTGAGTTTCTTCTCTAAATTTTCTGTTCTTATTTTTTGCTCATTTTTTTATATTCATTATTTGATATTGGACATAGATTATAAGGTTATTAAGTTCGTTATTAAATAAAACAATTAAAGTGTGTTACATTAAATTGAAATGTTTTATGATTTAATGCTATTTTTACATGTTTTGGAAAGTTAAAAAATATCTTATAATATGGAAGTGCTTTTCTGTTTTCCTCTCAAACGAGATTCTAACCTTTAAATGGCAAAGTTTCAACTGCCAAAACATACACTGAGATGCTGGTGCCCTATAAACTTAGAATGAAAATAATTGCCATTGGCTCAAGAATAACAGCAGAAGGGTGGGTCACCCTCTCACACCTTTGACTTTCTACAGTGAAGTCAGAGGCAAAAAGCCCATGTGAATCTTAAATGTGAAAATGACTATATTATTGATGTTTCACTTAAAACCAGAGAGGAATCTTAAAAGTGCATTTGTAAAACAAGTTTTTAAAAACTTTTGACAAAGCGTTTCTTAATATTTTAACTCACAAAAAGAAAAGTGCTAGCATTTTTATCACAATTTTATTTAAAATAATAAAACCATATGCTACTATTAGTAGAAATCATACATACCACATGCTGAATGAAATTAACATTGCCTTTTACAGGTCATGTACACACATTTAAATCTGATTAACAAAATGCATTAAGGTAATTAACATAACTATTTTTACATTCTCTATGACTTTATAAGCAAACAATATATTAGTAGAGACCTACAAATACTTTAAATCATTTATACCCTATTTGTGCAACAGTAGCTCAGTTATTTAATTGATTTGGTTATGTAGAATTAACTAGGTCAGTGGTTTTAAACACAAATGTTCACTCTTATTTTTCTTTTTTGGCCAATAATAATTATTTGCTATCATTAGATAGCCCAGCCTTTGGAGCATAAAAAAAGAGTAGTTGTGTTTGTAATGATTCTTACAATTATAAATTATGTTTGATCTATATTCAAATCTTAAATTTTAATAGTTACAAATTTAGTAATATTTGTTAAAGTTGAAAATTTTGGTAAATGTAAATGCACAGAGGCCTGAGGTAAGTTTTTCACCTAACTGTATGGTTAGCATGCATTTAAATGCAAATGATTTTTCACAAAACTATGAAGAGTCAAAAGCAGCATTAATGATTTTGTATTTCTGGCACCTAGGATAAACCCTAAGAATGGTAGGTTTTCAATAAATAGTTGTTGCTTTAATGAAAAATAATGAAAGCACATGGAACATGTTCAGCTTCATCTATCATGTAATTGCATATTAAAATGAAAACAACAATAGTTGAGTTTTTTACCAATCAATTTTCAGTAAAGGTAAAACCAGCTTGGAATGAATAATTGCATTACAAATGCACGTAATCATTTCAGAAATTGTAGTTAAAATTATTGCTGGGGAATGTTAATTAATTTAGTACCAGAGGTAATGCCTGCTACATGGGAGAATGCAATAATACTCTGGTTAAAAATTTGTTGACAAGGCTGGGTGCAGTGGTTCATGCCTGTAATCCCAGGCTTTGGAAGGCCCAGGTGGCTGAATCAACTGAGGTGAGGAGTTCAAGACCACCCTGGGCAACATGGTGAAACCCCATCTCTACTAAAAACAAAAAAATTAGCCAGGCATGATGGTGGCTGCCTGTAGTCTCAGCTACTCAGGAAGTTGAGGTGGGAGAAATCTTTGGACCCAAGAAGTAGAGGTTGCAGAGAGCCAAGATCACACCACTGCACTCCAGCCTGGGTGATACAGCAAGACTTCATCTCATAAAAAAAAAAAGAATGAAAAAGAAAAGTGAAGTGAATGGATAAATAAAATATGGTATGTTAAGAAAATATGCCACATTTTTTACCCCCTCATACATACTAATATTGCATACAAAATGCAAAATTGAAGGAAGGAAATCTTTCAGTGTGCAAACATCCATGAACCGGGGTTACATCATGCTAAGTGAAATAAGCCAGACGTAAATAGACAAATAGCGCATGATCTCACTTATATGTGAAATCTAAAAATGCAGAGAGTAGAACAGAGGTTACCAGCATGTAGGGGACTGCAGGAAATGGGTGAATTTGATCAATTATGCAAGATAAATGAATTCTCAAGGTCTAATGTACAGCATGGTAAGTATATTTAATAATGCTGTTTTTCATACTTTCGCCATACACTAAAGTCTGTTCTCACCACACAGTAAAACAAACAAACAAACAAACAAACAAAATTGTCATGTGAGGTGATGGATATATTAATTAGCTTGATTGTGGTAATTATAGCACAATGCATACATATAACACATACATGAAAATATTATATTGTACAACTTAAATACACATAATTTTCACTTTTCAATTATACTTCGATAAAGCTAGGGGAAAATTACTCAGTAAACTGAAGTTTAGAGCAGAAATAACAGATCATGCAGTGTGGGAAATAACTGAGGATTTAATTTTCTTCCTGTCTATTCTCATTTAAAATCAAAGTATTAAACATGGCAGTACATAATTTTGGAAAGCCTAATGAGCAAAATACATCTAGGGATGAAGGTTCTAAGAATAACGGGAGAGAAAAAGGTCTGAATTCCCACATGTTCTTGATTTGGATACAGAAAATAGCCGATAAGGAAAACTTACTACTATCTCATCATAGAGTAGAAATCGTATACTTAGAAATGTAATGGCCGAACGTGAAAGAATATCAAAGCATGGATCATTTGGCATTACTTTGATGCTGAGGATTGAAATGGTTCTTACTCAACTATGTCTCTCTGTTCAGGAGACATGCAATTGTGAGGTATTCTACAGACTAAATTGGCAGTGACTGTGCAGCTATAGATGAAAACATCACGCAGTGTTGACAAGGTAAGTCAGAAATACATTATAGAGAATTTGATATTAGTTATGTTGTAAGTAACAAAAGCTGATTTTGCATAGCAAAATAATAGAATTTATTTGAGTAATAAAAAAATTGCAAAACAATTTTGAATTACCAAGATTCCAGAATGTAAGTAGTCATAAAATTTTAAGAAACCTCAGAAGCAGTGTTACTGAAGTTTATTCTAGAATATTAGATGATATAATTTTCTCATGTTGTTATATTTAATATAACAGATTATAACAGAAATATTGTATAATTATGCATATCAAAATGGACTGAACACTTATTCATGAATTGATTTTCTGGATACATATAAATACAGATCTGACTTTGCTTTCAGATTTGTAAATTCAATTTTATTTTATAAAACATTTATTGAGATATAATTAACACATCATAAAATACACTCTTTAGAGCGTACAATTTGGTGGTTTTTAAGATAGTCACAGAGTTGTACAATTCTACCAACTTAAAAATGTTAGAATATTTTATCTTCCTAAATAGAAATTCTGTACACATTACAGGCAGTTTCCATTCTCTTCAAATCTCAAACCCCTGGCAACCAGTAATCAATTTTTGGTCTGTATGGATATGCTTATTTTTAAAATTTCATAGAAATGTGATCATACAATATGTGGTCTTGTGTCTTCTTTCAGTTAGTATATTTTCAAGGTTTATCTGTGTTATTGCATGTATACTACTTCATTCTTTTCATTGATTAATAATATGTATATATGAAATATTTTGTTAATTCATTAATCATTTCATGAAAGTTTTTATTGTTTTCACCTTTTGGCTATTACAAAAAGTACTACTAAAAACATTAGTGTACAAACTTCACGCAAGGATGTTATGAATTTCTCTTGGGTATATGCCTAAGAGTGGGATAGCTGAATCCTAGAAAAGTCAGCCCACTGCAATGAGTATGTTAACCAACTGTAACTATCATGTAGTTCTGATGACCATAACATCAGACATATACTTGGTAGATTCTTACAAAGTTGAATATATACCCACATACAAACCAACAATTTCACTCCTAGGTATTTAAGATAAATAAAAATATATGTTTACAGATTTTTAAACAAATGTTCACAGAAGCATGATTTATAAGGGCTCCAAGTGGAAATGCAGTGAACTGAATATATCGCCCAAAATTTATACATTGAAATGCTAACCCCTAAGCTGATGGTATTAGGAGGTGGGGCCTTTGGGAAGTGATTAGATCATGAGAATGGAGACTTTGTAAAAGGTCATGAGAGTGAGGCTTTTGTAAAAGATCCCAGAGAGACCCCTTTCCCATTCTTCCATGTATCATTACAGCAAAAACACCACTGTGTAGGAAACAGGCTGCCAGCAGACAACAAATACAACAAGTACAACTTGATCTTGTACTTCCCAGCCTCCAGAATTGTGATTAATCAATTTCTGTTGTTTATAAGCCACCTAGTTTATGGTGTTTTTTATAGCATCCCAAACAAAGAAAACAAGAACCAAACTAAATGTAAATTAATAGTGATCAGAGGGGACACCCCAGCAGCTGGGAAATGATGGCTGACTAGAGACATCAGAGGCCTGTTATTCTAAGAAGGGCCCAACTTATGGGTGAGCAATCATGGCCCAAGTAGAATACTGAGGAGAATTCCAGAACCTGTCAGAGAATCTATGGGAAGAAGCTGGACAAAATCAAGGAAGCAAGGGTTTGGCAGAGATTGAACCCCAGGGAGCTTGAAGCCTTGTGAAAGGGAATGTGGGCATATTTTTTGTTCCCCTCACCTCTACAGCAGACTGCCAACAACTGCTTAACTGTTGGACTGCTCCATTCCTTTGTAAGCCAAAGCAATTTTTCTGGGAGGTGATGTGGGAACTTCTTGAGGACAAAGCACCATGTGGCCAGCTCATACAAGTTCACTCACACAATACCCAGACCCTATCCAAGGCCATAGGTGCCATAGGGTATGCAACTATTGTGGTCTGCAACCACTGTGGGCCTTTATCCTGCCAGGGAGTCTCAGCTCTTGTGTCTGTAATACTAGTTTTCTGCAAACATTCCCTAGAACCTGCTCAGACTGCAGAAATCACAAATCACCAGGACCCTGAGGAGCTGCAGGATTCTCAGACATCTAAGCCTCAGGATGGGCCCCTCCAAGGTGAAGGGAAAGTGCAGTGCACCAAGGTGTTGCTTAGGACAAAGGAAACCAGATCAGATACTCTTCTCTGCCCAAGAGCTCCCTGCTAGTGAGCAGAAGTTTACTGTGCCCTTCCTTGAGAAGATGCAGGTGTGGTGCTAGTTTCTGTAGGGAGGGATTGTGGTTGTGTTTCAGCAGACAGGTGGCACTGGTACCTAGAAGTGTATCTGGAGAGAGGGATTCTCCCAAGCTGCCATCCACTGCTGTAGAGGCAGCTACACCTTTACCTGCGGGAACTTGGAAATGGTGTGCTTAGAGACAGCCTTTCCAGGACTATGGAAATAGCTGCACCTCCACTGACAGTGGGCTCACTGGCCTGGGCTTCCATGAAGGGTGGGGCCAATAACTCTCCCTGCATGGAGAAGCAGCATTCCTGCAGTAGAATACAGGCAAACCACAGAGCTGTCTGTTTTGAGCTGAGGAAAGAGGTCCTGCCTCAAGGCCAGTTTGATGGCACCCACAGGGCAGGTGTTTTCCATGGCCTTCAGTGCCTTGCTGCCTAAAGATAAAAGACAGTTTTAATCGGAACCAAGTAAGTCATGAGGCCTAGGACAGGGGTGAGATAAGAAAGCAAATCATGTTCCTGCCTGCTCAGAACATGCAGGTGGTGCAGCCTCCTCCCCCACTGTGGAGACCTCAGTGTATTACACCATGAACTCCCCCCAGAGCCCCTCACCTTTAAGGCAGGTACTTCTGCTCCTCACTGAGGTATCAGGGGGAAGCCACCCCTTATCCATAAGAGCCACCTACTGGAATGGAGATTGAACTGCACAACCAAATTTAAAAAATCTGCAGACAGAAGGGCCATAGCCCCAGACAAGCAAATGCTGAGAAAATTTATCATCACTAGACCGACCCTATAAGAAAAGAAGTTCTAAACAAAGAAAGGGAAGGATGATACTTGTCTTAAAAAGGAATACAAAAGTATAATACAGAGTCATAAAACAGTTACACTGTTGAGACTGTAAAGCAACTAGATAACAACATTATGATTGGAAGAAATCTTCATGCATCAATATTAATCTTGAAAGTCAATGGTATAAATGCTCTACCTAATATATATAGACTGATGGAATGAATTTAAAAAAGAAAAAAGATTCAGTCATACACTGCCTAAAGCAAAAAATAACAAAGATCAGAACAGAACTAAATAATGTTTTGGCCAAAACCAAAACCAAACAATAAAACAAAACATTGGTTCTTTGAAAAGATAAACAAAATTGATAGACCACTAGGTAGGTTAACAAAGAATAAATGGGAGAAGATTGAAATCACCACGATCATAAATTTTAAAAGTGATATTACACCTGATGGCACAAAAATGCAAAAGGTAATTACAGACAGCTATGAGTAACTCTGTGCACACAAACTAGAAAACTGAGTAAAAAAGAATTTATGGAAATGTTTAACCTCTAAAGATGGAACCATGTTGAAATGGATATCTTTAACAGACCAATAGATGTCTTGAACAGACCAATACTAAGTAATGAAATCAGTTATAAAAAAAAAATTGCAAGAAAAAAATTCCAAGACCACACAAATTGAAAAGATAACCTACAGAATAGGAGATAATATTTGCAAACTGTGCATCCTACAAAGGACCTATATCCAGAATCTAAAAGGAACTCAAACAAATAAAATGACAAAAAACCAAATAATTTTATTAAAAAGTGTGCCAAGGATAAACAGATACTTTTCAAAAGAAGACATACCAGAGGCCAACAAACTTGAAAAAAATGGTCAACATCACTAATCATGAGAGAAATGCAAATTAAAACTACAGTGAGTTACCATCTTACACCAGTCAGAATTATAATTATTGAAAAGTCTAAAAACAACAGATGTTGGTGAGAAGGTGAATAAAAGATAATGCTTATATACTGTTGGGGAAAATGTAAATTAGTAAAATCTCCATGGAAAACAGTATGAAAATTTTCCAAAGAAGTAAAAATAGAACTACCATTCAATCCAGCAATCTCACTACTGGGTATCTAAAGGAAAAGAAATTATTATATTACAAAATAAATTAAAAACTTTGCATGCTTATTTTTATTACAGCATTATTCACAATGAAAAACTCATGGAATCAATCTAAATGCCCATCAAGAGAATATTTTAAAAAATTAGAAAGAGCAAGATGGTTAACTGGATGCAGCCTGGAAGTGCCACTCCCACAAAAAGAGACTAGGATTTTGACTAATCCAATATAATTTGAACAAAGCTTCAGATAAAAACACCAAATGTGGATGGATAAAAGACACAGGTACTGAGGCTGAAGGGGGAGGAAGGTGGAAACACTGCCTGGGGTGTATGAATGCTAGGGTTGGTTCCCAGCCCTGAACAATTCCTGGAAAAGGGATGACCAAAAGGACTGGAGGAGCACTCATCCTCACAGTGGTTTTCTGGGGTCTGCAGAAGACCACAAACCCCCACAGATATTTAAGCTGGCAGGGGGCTAGCCACAGAGATTAGACAGAGACAGAGCTGCAGCAGTCACAGAGCTGAGAACCTTTGACCATGGGATAGCTCTGCCAAAGCCCATCCTTTAGTGTCCATATTCCAGGATTGCTCATCTTTCTCTGAGAGGTTCTGACTACAGCTAACCACAAGGGAGAAAGCAGGGCCTACCTCCTCAAAGGACTTGGACATGTCTGCCTTACAGGTCTGCCTTCCTGGCAGCCTCTTCCAGGGCTCCTACTTGGCTGTCCTGCAGGAACGAGCACACATTGGGATTATTTTTTCTCCACTGCCAAGCCTGGGCACTTTGCTCCACTTGAGTACATTATGGCAGCCTAGAAAAAGCATTTTTCTATTTCAGCACACCTAGAATCCAACCCTGAGGGTCCAAAAGAGGGAGACATGGGCAGGTCTTGGCACCCCAGGGCTGCAGCACATAGCTCAGGACTGCCAAGCTGGCATCTGTGGCCAGCATTTGAGCAGGGGAGGAGCCCGCATTCTAAGAAAACTGATAAGGGTTATTTTTACAAGTTCATAGCCCTGTTCGGGACCTAGGCATGTCTCTTTCCAAAGAGCTGGTTCAGAAATGCTGTGACCTATCTCCCTGTTGGATCTTAGCCCAAGGGAGCCCCATGGCCTGAAACACCTAACAGCAATGACAATAACAACAACAGAATTGTTAACACAGTGCTAGTGATCATAAGTAGCTTTCCCAAAACCCAGGAATGGACTTGAGGAGTCATCGCTCTCCTGCTTGCACCATAGAACACAGCTGCAAACACCAGGATACAAAAAGAGCCAAGCAGCTAAGAGCCTGTCTAGCACCCATTGTTTTCAAATGCCATCTATTGGATCACAATTTCACAATTCAAACTACAACACTGAAAAACATTTGACTAACTCTGCCTTCTGCAAAACCAAGGTCGAGAATTCAAGAATGAATAATGACCCTGTACAGAGCCTTAGCCATCTGTAAACTTTAAGAAGTGAAGTAAACTGTTTATATCCAATTTACATTACAGTTAAAACAATATTAACCCTCCCAGATAAAAATGAATCAGCACAGGAACTCTGGAAATTCAAAAAACCAAAGTGTCTCCTTGCCTCCAAATGTGCTAACGAGCTCTTCAGCAATGGTTTCTAACCAGTCTGAAATGACAGATATGAAATTCAGAATCTGCATGGTGAGGAAGCTCTTCAAGATTCAGGAGAAAGTTGGAACTCAATTTAAGAAAGCAAGGCAATTCAGCAAAATAGTTCAAGAGTTCAAAGACAAATAGCCATTTTCAAAAAGACACAAACTGAACTATTTTAGCTAAAAAAATTTACTACAGGAATTTCATGATTCAGTCACAAGTACTAACAGCAGAATAGACCAAGCTGAGAAAAGAATTTCAGAGCTTTAAGACCAGATCTTTGAATCAACTTAGATAAAAATCAAGAAAAAAAAAACTTAAGAAAAAGGAACATAACCTATAAGAAATATGGGATTATGTAAAAAGACCAAGCCCATGACTCATTCACATTCCTGAGAGAGTAGGATAAAGAGTAAGTAACTTGGAAAATATATTTGAACATAGAGCCCTTGAAAATTTCTCTAATCTCACTAGAGAGATTGGCAAGCAAATCAAAGAAATACAGAGAACCCTAGCCAGGATCTATACAGTACAACCATCCTCAAAGCACACAGTCATCAGATGCACCAAGGTCAATGAATAAGAAAAATTCTTAAAGGCAGCTAGAAGAAGGAACCCTACAGGGCTATCAGCAAACCTCTCATCACAAAAATTTTAAAAGTTAGAGAATATTGGGGCATATTTTCAGCATCCTTAAAGAAGAAATTGCAAACAAGTGTTTCATATCCTGCCAAACTAAGCTTCATAAGTGAAGGAGAAATATTAATAAAATCTTTCTCAGACAAGTAAATGCTGAGGTCATACATTTCCACTAGACAAGCCTCATAAGAGGACCTTAAGGGAGTGCTAAATATAGAATCAAAAGAATGACACCTTATCCCACAAAAGCCCACTTAAGCATGTAGCCCACAGGCAGTATAAAGCAACCACATGATCAGTTCCTCATAACATCCAGCTAACAACATAATGACAGGATCAAATTTACACATATAAATACTAACCTTGAATGTAAATGTGCTAAAGCCATCTCTTAGCACATTTAAGACAGAGTGGCAGGATGGGGAAAAGACTCAACCATATGTCGTGTTCAAGACACCCATCTAACCTGCAATGACACCCACAGACTCACACTAAAATTGTGGAGTAAGATCTATTATTGCAAATAGAAAACAAAAAAGAGCAGGAGTTGCTATTCTTAAAACTAATAAAACAGACTTTAAGACAAAATTAAGAAGGACAATGAAGGGCAATGCATGATAATAAAGATCACAATCCAACAAGTCTTAACTACCCTAAATATATATTCCCCTAACATTAGAGCACCCACATTTATAAAACAAGATTCTTTTGGCTTACAAAAAGACTTAGACAACTATACAGTAATAGTGTGAGACTTCAACAATTCACAGGAAGTGGTAGACAGATTATGGAAGCAGAAAACTAAAAAAGAATCCATCAACTTAAACTTGACACTTGACCAGTTGGACCTAATAGAAATCTATGGAACACTCCATCCATCAGTCACAGAATATACATTTTTCTTATATTCACACAAAACATATTCTAAGATTTATCACATGCTCAGTGTGTTAGTCTGTTTTCACATTACTATAGAGTAAAATCTGAGACTGGGTAATTTGTAGGGAAAGAGGTTTAATTGGCTCAGAGTTCTGCAGGCTGTACAGAAAGAATAATGCTAGCATCTGCTCAGCTTCTGGGGAGCCCTCAGAAAATTTACAATCTTGGCAAAAGGTGAGGGAGGAACAGGAACATCACATGGCCAGAGCAGGAGCTTGAGAGTGAGTAGGAAGGTGCTACACAGTTTTAAATGAGTAGACCTCATGAGAACTCACTCACTGTCTGCCATATCTTCACTGTGTCCTCAACCAAATCTCATCTGAAATTCCCATGTGTTGTGGGAGGGACCCAGCGGGAGGTAATTGAATTGTAGGGGCAGGTCTTTTCCATGCTGTTCTCACGATAGTGAAGAAGTCTCACAAGATCTGATGGTTTCAAAAACGGAAATCTCCATGCAAAAGCTCTCTTTCTTGTCTTCCATCATGTGAAGTATGTCTTTTACCTTCTGCCATGATTGGGAAGCTTCCCCCGCCATGTGGAACTGAGTACATTAAACCTCTTTCTTTTGTGAAGTGACCAGTCTTGGGTATATCTTTATCAGCAGTGTGAAAAATGGACTAATATCGTAAATTTTTACCAGGAGTCGAGTGCTTCTGAAAAGATACCAGAAAATGTGGAAGCAACTTTGGAACTGGGTAACAGGCAGTGGTTGGAAGAATTTGGAGGGCTCAGAAGACAGGGAAATGTGAGAAAGTTTGGAACTCCCTAGAGACTCGTTGAATGGCTTTGATCAAAATGCTGATAATTATATGGACAATGAAATCTAGGCTGAGGTGGTCTCCAATGGAGGTGAGAAACTTGTTGGAAACTGGAGCAAATGTGACTCATTATTTTTTAACCAAGAGACTAGTGGCATTTTGCCTTTGCCCTACAGGTTTGTGGATCTTTGAACTTGAGAGAGATGATTTAGGTTATCTGGCAGAAGAAATTTCTAAGAAGCATATGCATAATAATCTATGGTTACAAAAAATTAATAAATCAATATTGTATGAGGTTGGGGTGAGAGAAGATTTGCATCTAAATTATCATTTTTCATAATTTTGGAATGACAGAAACTCATGATAGACTTGATTTGGAAAATCAATTCTAAATTTGATTGTCTTTGTGATTAGAAGGGATATATATTGGCAAAATAAAACGTCCATTATACTTGTTTGCAGAATATTTTATTAAATTATACCTCAACAAAGTTCATTAAAATCAACCAACTAATGTCAAAAGAACATAAAAAATAAAATAATATTGTTTGAATAAATGCAGGGAAAGCATTTGTAAAATTTAAGATAATTTTAGCAAAATTAGTGAATAGTATTTGTTGATAAAAAGTAGAATAAGTTTTTGGCAATATTTAATATAATTTTAAAGTAAAAACTATCAGTTAACTATAAATATGAAGGCATATCATAAATGAATGACAATTGTGCACAAAAAGAAAATACTACACTTATTAAATATTGAAAATGTTTTTCCTGAGATTAAATAAAACAAACAAGAACACTTTTACTTTAATTGCAATACCCCTGCCTCTATTTAAGGCAAAGAAATTTTGGATAAGTATAAAAATGGAGCATGAAGAAGGTATAGACTGTCATTTTCACTGATAGAAATATGTTTGTAAGAAATATCAATGAAATCTAAGCAAGCTCCATGAGAATGAATAAAGCAGGTTAGCAAGGTATATGAATACAAGATCAATACACAACGATTATTGTGCTTCTATCCACCAGCAATCAACAATTAAAAATATGCTACGAAAGTGTTAAAATTATGAAAATTATAATTTTCAAAATCTAGGAATAAATATAAAATGTATTCAAGTTTACTAGAGTCGCAATTCATTATTAAAAGGAAATTTTAAAGGCAAACAAAAAGAACTACAACATGTTTGAAATTTAGGTGATTGACCATTTTTAAGTTAGGAAATATCCTTACATTGATATATAGACACAATGCAATTTTAATCATCATTCAAGTAGGGTTTAATTTATGGGGGGGGGGTGTGGGTGTGTGCGCACATGCACATGTATTGCAAACTAATAAAGAAAACTAATATGTTGCAGATGAGAACAAAGGTAGAGGACTTACACTTGCCAATCTCAAAACTTATATTACTGCTATAGTAATTAAAATATATCGTATTATTAGAAAGACATCTAAATGAACCCATTGAAAAGAATTTTGTACAGAAAGAGATGTACCTATATATAAAATTACCTGATTTGTGCAAAAAAAAAAAAAAACAGCCATTGGAATCCAGAAAAAGGGGATTATTTTTAATAAAAGCGATTTGACAATTTGACCATCTATATGCAAAGAAGAAAAAAAGTAATCTTTTTCCTAGGATCTTACCTTATACTGTATATGAAAATCAATTTCAGATGAAGTGTAGACTTTATGTGTGACATAAAGTAACAAGTTTTCTAGAAGATAGTATAGAAAAATATGTTCATGAACTTTACAGAGGCAAACATTTCTTAAACAGGAGAAACCAAACATTAACTCTGAACTAAACACTGATGAATTTCACTTCATTAAAATTAATGACCTCTGCTCCTCAGAAAGCATTATTAAAAGAAGGAAAGGGAAAGCCAGATAATGGTAGATGTTAGTCTCATTGCATAAGGCAACAAAGACTAGTATCCAGAATATATAATGAAGAGTAAAACCAGTCTAGGAGTAAAGGAGTGAAAGAAAATCAACCTGAACTGAAAATAGAAAAAGCAACTCTACCATTAATCACAACAGAAGGACAGGCCCAGATAAAGCCAGTACAAAATTAACTGCAAGCACCGTTTGTCCCAAAGTCCTGCAGCAGCTGTGAAATGCTGTAATAATCCTTTCTTTAATGACTACTGCTTTTTTTTTTTAATCAATGACATCCTAGAGCCACTTTGCCAGTCCTATCTAATACTTGTTGTGCCTAATCACTAAGCTGTCCTTGCCTCATGACAGGACCCAATCCGTAGTAATCTCTGCTTCTAAACCCATCTCAAGTACAGAGTCGAGTCAGAATTGACTCTTACTTTCTTTAGATCCTCCTAAGAATTATTTGACGAGAAGCCAAACCTTACCAAAGAGGATTCCTTAATCCGTCTTATAGAGTGGCATTTTGAAGTTCCTCTGGAATTCCTTTCTTGCTTTATCAGGTCAGTAAATGTAACTTTGTCAAACCGTGTTCTTGTCTCTTGTGGACTTTGATTTATTAGGCTTTTGCAAATAATAATCACCAAAACGATTAATGTTAAGAAGTACATACAACTAGAAATATATTCATTATTCATTAGGAAACTGTAAATCAAATCCACAGTAAGGCACAGCTACACACTCCCTAAAATAGCTAAAGTTTAAAAGCTGAAAATACCAAAAGTTGGAGGATGTGTGGAATAACTTCGTCTTTCACACTGTTGCTGGGAGTGTGAATTGTTGCAGCCTCTTTGAAATGTTGATTAGTTTATCTTCCAAAGTTGAATATAGGTATGCCCTATGATCAAATGATTCCAGTCCCAACCTCTAATAAAATTCTATGTATATATGCAAAAATATATTCATGTAAAACAATACTTATGGCAGCATTAGTTATAATTAGCCTCACACAAGAACAACCAAAATGTCCATCAACAGTAAAATATATAACTATATCATAGGATATACATGTAACTGGACAGCAGAGATCAATGAACTGCTGTTCCTTGCAACAACATTAATGGATGTCTCACATATTTTAATGAGTAAAAGAAGACCAAAGTAAGGTCTATTTTATTCCTAACAATCCAGGAATCAATGTTTTAATTCCAGAACAGGATACCAAGGAGAATGCATAGTTCCATTTATATGAAAGTTGATAGCATATAAACCATATTTGTGTTTATAAATTTTTGGTTCCATAGTGATTGTAAAAAAAAGTATGACTTATGGGGTGCTGACTGTCTATTCTAATCTTGGAAGTTGTAATAATCGTGTGTTTATTTAGTCAGTGACAATTCTTTGAGCTATGCATTTGAAGTTAGTACATTTAAAAAATATTTTTGTTACATATTAAATAAAAATAAAATGAAAACATTTAAAAATTGTTAGATAGTAGCTAGATGATGAATAAATAATATGATAATTTGGAGTTTCATAAAAGCAACTTTATTGTTTTCTTATTATTCAAATTCTCACCTAGTCAATGTATTATGGCAGGTATTTAACAATAATAAGTGTAATGTATTAAGAATTAAAACTCAGCATGAAGTTTTTACAGATTTCATCCATGAAGCAAATTGAAGTTATTTTTCTAAAGGCTCTTACAGTAAATTATAAAATAGTGTTAAAGGGAAGCATAAACTTAGGGAAGTTTGTTACAATTCACTGCATCAGGAAATTACAAGGCAGAATTCTAAAACATCTCACTCTAATCTTTATTATTATAGCATTAAATATTTATGAATATGAAGTTCAACTTTATATTTATTTATTTATTTGCTTTCCAACTTTTCTTAAGATTCAGGAGGTACATGTGCAGGTTTGTTACATGGGTACATTGTGTGTCATGGCAGTTTGGTGTTCAGAAAATTTTATCACACAGGTATAATATATCAGTATAATACCCAAGGGGTAGTTTTCCAATCCTAACTCTCTTTGCACTGTCCACCTTCAAATAGACCCCAGTGTCTATTACTTTGTCCTTTGTGTTCATGTATACTCAGTGTCTAGCTCCCACATATAAGTGGGGCCCAGCTTCAATCTTCTGCATATGGCTAGTCAGTTATTCCAGCACTATTACTCAACAGGGAGTCCTTTCCCTATTGCTTAGTTTTGTTAGCTTTATTGAAGATCAGATGTTCATAAATGTGAGGCTTTATTTCTACATTCTCTAACCTGTTCCATTGATCTATATGTCTGTTTTTGTACCTGTACTGTGCTGTTTTATCTACTGTGGCCTTGTAGTATAGTTTTAAGTCGGGTTGTGATGCCTCTAGCTTTGCACTTTTTGCTAAGAATTGCTTTGGCATTTTGGGCTCTCTTTTTATTCTAAATGAATTTTAGAATTTTTTTCTAATTATGTTAAAAATATTATTGATAGTTTTATAGGACTGGCATGGAATCTGTAAACAACTTTGGGCAGTAGGGCCATTTTCCTAATATGAAATTCAACCTTAAAATAATAAAATTTGTGTATATATTTAGTTTTATCTAAGTGAGAGTAACAAAACTAAAAAGAGAGAATATATAAGTTAAAATAATGCAATGTTTTACTAAACTTCTTGGGATAATATGAAAAGAAATATTTTTATATTCTACAATATTAAATGACAATCTCAGTTTTATTTTCACAAAATAAACTTTTACAATGCTAGCTGACATTTTGTTGGGAAATACATTCTATATTAATCTTATTTTAAATACCAACTTTCATTTGAATGCTTTATTCAAGTGAATCATTAATACTACAATATGTATTCTTATTTTGCCATTTTAACAGATGAGAAACATTAGATATGTAAGATAATATGAAAAGCATTTTACTAGATACTATTCAAAGATTGTGGAGCCTGAATTTTTTACCTGAGAAGCATAACTTTAAAACCTGTGCTTTTAATTGTTCTCCTATGCTTTTTTTTTTGAAAGTTTCTGTAATTTTATCACATGAAAATAACTTATTTTTAAAAATTAGCTATATAACAAATGTCATCTACTACAGTATCCTTTCTTGAATAATATACAGTAGATTAACAGCTCCTATGCCATTAACTCATTATGTAATAAAATTGAACAATAATAAGCATGATTTTAAGAAGGTACTGTTCTTTGTTTTCTGCTTATAACAGCATTAAAAACATATTTTCAGCATCATTGCTTAATGTATAAAAGATACTTCTTGAGCTTGTATTTACTAAATTTTAGTATTTTCTATGTTGTATTTTTAAAATAACTATATTTAAAAATTTTAAATAATTTAAAAAATAAAATTAAATTTTAATTATAATTTTTAGTGTGTTCTGATTTTGATAAATACTTGTTATCTTTTATATATTTTCTTAAAATATAATGAAAATATTATATGGAGAAATTTAATAGTTTATCAATTAAGTAAAAATTCTGTTATTAAATAAAAATTTGTCACTTTTGATATATATAGCCCCAAATATATTTTACATGTAGATTAAAAAAATTGTTAGGCTTTAGGAAATTAAATATATATTACTCATGTTATCATTTACTTTTGTGTGTTCTTGGGTAATTCATTTATGTTTTGTAAACCTCAATTTCTTTATTTGTCTAATGAAGATAATCTGTGTGTGTGTGTGTGTGTGTGTGTGTGTGTGTGTGTGTGTGTGTGTGTGTCTATGTATAACATACTGCATATATTTTGACAATTACAATAATATAATTATATATGCTAATAATTAAAATAACTTAAGGCATATCATTTAAGCTTATTATGTGTATAACTTTAATCATTGCAAGCAGCTGAAGTAATCAATCTACTCAAATCATAAGTGACCAACCTAATAAAAGTAAATGTTAACATGCTTAAAGTCATCATCTTAGAAAGGAAATTATCATTCTACAAGTTCAGTGGAAGTTGAATTAAGGTCCATTCTTAAAATATCGATTTCTAGTCAACTATAAGAAAGGAAAAACTGCAAGGCTTGAATTCTCACATCTCTAACATTTTCTTTCACCAAGGGGATGAGCTGGTGCATCCAGGAACTCCAAAGTCCAATCCTGCCACTAGTTGGTCATGCCATTAGGATAACACTGCAATTGTAAGGCTCATGCCCAACAACCATGTTTGGAGTGGGCCAGTATAATCAGCAACCAGTAAGATAAACTGGCACCCAGGGGTAAGAGCTGGTATTTCCCTAACCATGCAGTTTATACTCCTAACAATTCAAGAGTCAATATTCTAATTCCAGAATAGTAGGCCATGAAGAATAAGATTGCTTGTTTTTTATTCTGAGTTTTGGAAAGATTGACCAAGAGTAACCAAGGGGGCAGACTCTTGAGGGGAGTTACTAATCTATTTTCTGATAAAATTTTATTCCCAAAGAACAGAAACTTGGGGTTACCCTCTCCTCTCACAGCTGAAGAATCTACCCTATCTTAGTGATATCTTAAATAAAAATAGAAAATAACAGAGGAGGGCACAAATCAACCAGAAGAGAAAAATTAAAAGGACTTCAAAATGTTATTCCTCATCTTATGTGTTTAGAGTAATGGAAGTGTCATTGGTATAGGTGGTCTGTACGAGTTTGCTCATTGAAAACTCCTTGAAATGGTAGAGTCATCTGGTAACTCATATAGGATATTTATAATTCATGCAATCTCATATCAGAACACTCTTAACAGCTTAGTAATCAACATCAGGCTATCCTGCACAAGATGTCAGGAGAATCCAGCATCCTATGTCAGCATTTCTGCTGTGTTTCTATAACAATGACAGTGACCAACCTTACAGTCCCTATGGGTTGAAAAGGTACAGTTTATTGAAGGTATATGATGCTGTGTTAGTTTGTTTGTATAGTGCTATAGAGAATTGCCCAAGACTGGGTAATTTATAAAGGAAAGAGGTTTAATTGACTCACAGTTCATCATGGCCAGGGAGGTCTCAGGAAACTTACAATCATGGTGGAAAGTGAAGGGGAAGCAAGGCAACTTCTTCAAACAGCAACAGGAAAGAAAAGTGCTGAGTGAAGGGGGAAGAGCCCCTTATAAAACTATAAAATCTCATGAGAACTCACTCACTATCATGGGAATAGAATGAGGTAAACCAACCCTATGACTGGCTTACCTCCCACTGGTATCTTTCTTCACAAGTGGGGATTACAATTCAAGATGACATTTGGGTAGGGACACAAAACCTAATCATAACAGATGCTTATTGGCCACACTTGAGAATGAGGTGTGTGAATTGAGAAGTGTCAGTTTGTCCAAGACTGATTCCTTGCAATGTGGTCTTCCAGAAGAGTACCTGGACTTCTCTGTTGTTCAGAGGAAACTTTCTATGGCCCAGTACTCAAGCCAATACATCTTCATCATCTTTAGGATCTCTATCACAGGGCCTGTAAAGTGCAGGAGAATGGCTCATGCTTCTCAAACCAAACACAATTTTGGGGAATGCTCCAACTAGCTCGTTATGTGATATGTGCAAGACGTAGCCACCAGCTCGCTAATCATGCCAGGGGAGGATCTAGGGAGAATCCAGACAATAAATATTGAGAAGACAGGATAATCCAAAAGTAACTATTTTGCTTATATCATATTTGTATCTAAACTACAGATTCTTTAATCATTCAAGATGAGACCCCTACATTGGATATCTGGCCCTGCTAGATGTCTTTAGGCTTCCTCAGAGTGAATGAGTAATTATAGTCTCAAATTCCTGTGGCTGGTTTTGGTAGCATAAGTTTTCTGGACAAAACAGCAGGCTTAATATGAGTATTACATAATCAGTTTCTGTTTGTTTTTATTATTCAGAGTCACTTTGAGGATGATTGTGGTAGAGACTGAATAGCCTGCAGAATCCACATTTTTCTTTTCTCTTTATTAATGAAACTATTATTTTGTTGGGGGCAGCAACTCATCCCACAGGCAGAGGTGGCCAAGTGACATAGGTTTGGGCAGTGCAATATAAAAAGAGAATCATTGGGTAAGATTTCAGGGAAATAGACTAAGATGGCAGCCTGTTTTGTCTTTTGCTCTTCTCCTTTCTTGCTGCTTGGAGACTCTCCAGGGAGCTCTGGCAGGCATCTGAGAGCACAAGATGAGGTCATACTCTAACGGTGGAGTGAAAATCTGGGACACTGGATACATGATGAGAACATATCACCTTAGACTCTTCACTTTTTAAATATAAATAGAATTTTTTTCTGTTTGATTCATGATTTTCTTGACTTTCTGGCATAGTCAACTGTACTTGATTCTACCATATAGCATAATGAAGGGAAGATGTAAATGTAGGTAATGTGGCTTCTTCATCTACATTCTTAAGTTATTCATCTACAAAGGTTATCCTAACATTAAAATAAATGCATACATATTGAAATTTATAAATAAGTACATTATGAAATTTAAAAATATCATGTAAATATGCATTCTTGTTTTTCACATATAAGCTACAAAAACAGAAAATAAGACACTAACAGCCACAACTATAACATTTCCATTTTATTTTAAATTACACTGCATATTCTACAAGAGTAATGTACATTATATTAAAATGTTAACGAAGTGCCCTGGAAAATAAACAGAGTCTTAGTTTTAACAATCTCACAAATAGATGATAGACTTCCTCATGACTTCACTTCATTTGGTCCCTGTACATTTTACCTGTCATTATAGGTAAAGTGATGAAACAAAAAGGCTTTAGTAAATGTAACATTAGATGCTTGGTAATGTTTTCTCATAATACTCTGATTTTGTTTATTTTACCCATTAAATATTATAAATTATTATGGACTAAAAAGAATATTTAATAGATATAAATGGCATAGCTCATATTGTCAAGTATACATTGTGGTAGAATGAAAGAGAAAATAAAATTGCATTAGATTATTTTAGCTTTGTGCCCTGTTACACAAACCATCTGACACCAAAATCACCAGCTTCTTATTTGCAAAATAAGGATAAACTCTGCTAAGAGATGTGAAGAATAAAGATAATGTATAGGGCCGGGTGTGGTGGCTCACACCTGTAAACCCAGCACTTTGGGAGGCCAAGGCGGGTGGATCACGAGGTCAAGAGATTGAGACCATCCTGGTCAACATGGTGAAACCCTGTCTCTACTAAAAATGCAAAAAATTAGATGGGCATGGCAGCATGTGCCTGTAATCCCAGCTGCTCGGGAGGCTGAGGCAGGAGAATTGCCTGAACCCAGGAGGCAGAGGTTGCGGTGAGCCGAGATCACTCCATTGCACTCCAGCCTGGATAACAAGAGCGAAACTCCATCTCAAAAAAAAAAAAAAAAAAAAAAGATAATGTATATAATCTAGCTGCCTAAACCAGTGCTTAACATTTGAAAAACTTTTGGTAAGTGAATTCTGACAGTGTTTATTGTAACAAATATGGCACTATTGGATAAATATATATGATAAAAATAACTAAATGTATGTATATCTTAAGTAATTCATATTTCAAATAAAGTAACACCTGAGTTAAATGAAGAAATTTGAAGTTTCTAACTCAGTCACAATGTTTTAACATAAAAAATTTCTTCTCAGACTTTCAGTATATTTCAGTTAATGTATTACAAAGTCATTGTAACACCTAATTTCAAATATGAGTCAAAGTGCAATTAATATGTTAGAATATCTAGTGTAATTGAATTGGAGCAATATCTCAAGTAATTTTACTCATTCTGCATCAGTGATTTAAAAGAAATACTCTTACCTTAGGTATTTGGTTTAGAATTAACAGTAATTATTTGCATCACCACCTATCCCATTTCTCAGAGCATGTTGTTTGTACCAGATAACTTTCCACTTTCTCTGTTATCATAGCAGTTTAGGCACTTATTATTTCTGATAGGAATCCTCAATATCCTTAAACATATTATTTATTGTTGTGTTATTACTGACTAGTAAAGTGCCTGACATATAGTTTTTAATTTTTTTTTTACATATATATATTTTATTGCATTTTAGGTTTTGGAACACATGTGAAGAACATGTAAGATTGTTGCGTAGGTACACACATGCCAGTGTGGTTTGCTGCCTTCCTCCCCATCATCTATATCTGGCATTTCTCCCCATGTTATTCCTTTCCAGCTCCCCACTCCCTGCTTTCCCTCCCCTAGTTCCCCCCCACAGACCCCAGTGTGTGATGCTCCCCTCCCTATGTCCATGTGTTCTCATTGTTCAACACCCGCCTATGAGTGAAAACATGCAGTGTTTGATTTTTTTTTTTTTACATTTAATAAACCATTGGTAAGGAGTCGATACTTTATTTGGTTAGAATTTTATGGTGAACACCAATGACTTACTTGATATGATGTTTTTCTGTGCCTTTATTTCCAAGACATTGTAAAGAACAGTAAGAAATGCTAACATTGTTATTGATGAAAAAAAGTAGTAATAAAAACCTTTAAATCACATCTATTTTTAATTATTTCAATAATACCCAATAGGATATGTTGCTTAATATATGGTGAGAATGGTCTCACTTTTAAAAATGATGTAACACACAATAGTTTACTATCTATATTATCACTAGATTTTAAAAATTAATTAGCATGAGATTAAATCTAATATTCTACATACAATAGTTTACTATCTATCTTATCACTAGATTTTAAAAATTAATCAGCATGAGATAAATCTAGTCTTCTAATTTATATGTATCTACTTGGAGGTTAAAAGCACATACTCTATTCGAATCCTTTCCTACATACCTTAAGGAAGACATTTGGGAAGAATTAAATTCATCTTTATCATTTTTTAATTAACAACATAATTGCATTATTGTTTTTTTTTATTTGTTTTGAAACAGGATCTGGCTCTGTTGCCCAGACTGTAGTGAGCTGTGACATGATCATGGCTCACTGCACCCTCGTTCTCCTGAGCCCAAGCAATTCTTTCTTCTTAGCCTCCTAAGTAGCTGGAACCACAGGCATGGACTGCCATGCCTGGCCCTTTTTTGGGTATTTTTTGTAGAGATAGGGTTTCACCATGTTGCCCTGAGTAGTCTGGAACTCTTGGGGTCAAGCTATCCTTCTGCCTCAGCCTCCCAAAGTGCTGGGATTACAAGTGTGAGCCACACGTCCAGCCAGAATTGCTTTATAATTTTATAGATCTACTTTCATCTCAGACAAAAATGTATACCTAATATGTATTTGTAAGTTGAATTTTTGCCATTATCTTCTTCAAAGAATCAAAAAAGTATGTATGGTCTTCTTGTTCTTAAACACACAATTTAATTGAACATATTGTTACATCTTTTAAAATAAATAAACGTTTTCAGGTTCAATATTATGAACTGAGAAAGACCTAGAGATGTTATTAATATCTTCCAGTAAAAACAAAAAGGGAGAATAAGATGAAGTAAAACAGGAATAAAGGAAAAGGCTCCTTTTAACTTAATTATGAAATTGTGACATGGTACGTTGCTTCAGTCCCTTCTTTATATACACTACACTGGCATTCCCTAGTGAGTTTACAGTGTTAGTTTGGTGCAAAAGTAATTGCGGTTTTTGCCATTCCTTTTAATGGTAAAAATCGCCGTCTTTTTTTCACCAACCTAACATAATATGGACTAGGCAAAGCAAAAATCTCAAACATTATGAATTATGTATAAAAGGAAATATGCCCAATGCACTATGATAATGTAAAAAAGGCTCTTACTACAGGCTGGATGATGTCAGATACGCCAAGTTGCCAAAGGAGGCTTCTTAGAACTGGGCGCAATTGAACTGAGTGTGGAAGGATAAAAATGAGAGCGCACAGAAGACATTAACAGGTTTCCAGAAAGAGAAAGCACTAGGAACAAACAGGCAAGGAAGAAAACGTGTGTTTAAAGCTTTAGTAGTTTGGTAACGTCAGAGTAAAAATGTGTGTGAGAGATGTGTGAGATCAATGGTGGAGGAAGAGAATAGGGCTTTTTGTATTCTGCTAACAGGCTTGTGCCATGTCTTACAAGGATTTTTAGAG
The DNA here is from genome assembly GCA_031835075.1 of Saguinus oedipus. Taxonomy (NCBI): domain Eukaryota; kingdom Metazoa; phylum Chordata; class Mammalia; order Primates; family Cebidae; genus Saguinus; species Saguinus oedipus. The sequence continues at coordinate 20,982,264 of CM063190.1, forward strand.
GAATGATAAGTGTAGATTTATTTTGTACATAAATCACTTGGGTCAAAACATAGAGGGTAAATAGGAGGTAAGCAAAAATAAATATCAAGAGTTCTATGATGTGTTGATTATAACAACTAGAAACTTAGGTAAGAAATGCCTGATGTAGGCAATGGGGTGGGGGTGGGGATGGAGACAGCAAACTACCATGACATGTATGTACCTATGCAACAATCCTGCAGGATGCAGGACATGCACATGTACCACAGAGCCCATACAATAAAAATAAATAAATAAATAAATAGAAAGAGAAAAGAAAAAAATATAATAATAGAAGCCAAAAATCTAAACTAAAACAGAGTGAAATTGGTATTAAACAAAAAATGACCATTTAGAGACATATTTAAAGGATGGATTCACCCAGAGTGATGCAGAAGGAAAGTAAGAAATTCTAGATTACTTATGACTTGAGTTTATGATTTGAATGAATGGATAGATCTGATGAGGTTTTAAGTTTAGGAGAACAGTAGGATTGAATTTAAGGACAAAGTAGACCCTGTCACTCAAGGTTGGAGTTGTTTTCCTGGTATTTTTGAACCCCCAGCAAAATAATGCCATGGAGGACATTACTATTGTAGAACTGCCCAGAAGTTGCTTGCATTGTCATGGTGTCACTACATTCAAGTGGCCATTTCTAACTAAACATTAACAGTAAAGAACCTAGGAACTCGCTACATTAAGTATTTCTGTATATATGAATAGCTATGCCAGACCAGTATATACTTTAAATTATGCATTCAACTTCTTCTAAAAAATATTTTTAGAGTATACCTGATACACCTGCATAGTGATTGACTATCTGTACTCATTCAAAGATGGTCAATTATACGGGTAGTACCTATGTCACATATGTGTAGTCTGATAACATCTCTTAATTAAAGCTGTTAATAAACAACAGATAGAGATTAATGCTTTATTGTGATAAACATATCTTTCTGAAACTAGGGGAAATGCTCATGAAAATAAAACATAATTCTATCATCACTATAGAAATAAGAAAAACAAAAAGAAACAGTTAAAATATTAAAGTTTATTTGATATATAATATCTGAAAAGATAACCTATGACAATTTTTGGATGAATAGATGTAGCACTCATAATTAGAAAGAAAATTATAGAAAAATGTCTATCTTTACAAAGGCAATTTTATTCCTCAAGTAAAATTCCAAACATAAAAATGAATCTAAATGTTATTTAAAAGAATATTATTGCAGGACTACAGCAATTAATTCTGTGTAAGCTATGTGGGTTTTAGAACATTCACATTGTTTTGTCTTTTCAGATATTACTACAATGGCATCATTTGTGTGAATGTTGCTTCACATGTGAGATTGTGTCATTAAGTCACACAATACGCAGCAAAGATTGTCAGATAAATCATGTAAGCATTCGATGAGTTATATATACATATAACATATATGTATATATAAATTGACATGTGTCTATGTGTGTGCATAAATATATGAATATTATGCTGCTATTTCTGCATGAAATATTCCTTCCCAGTTCTGAATCTGGGTGAACTCTGTGATATTCTTCAACCAACAAAGTGTGGCAAAAAGTGATGCTGTGCCAATTTAGGGCAGAAAATTTAAGACAATCTGACAATTTATTAGGAAGTTAGTAGCCATGTTAAGTCAACAACTCTGAGACTGTTATGCCTAGACAGATAAAGGAAGTCTTAGGTAGCTGAGACAGCCACAAGTAGATAACTGAAGAACTCTCCTGGACCAGAGAGAACTCTTTTCCCCAGCTGAGCATGCTGGAAGAGCTCCCAACTGACACCCAGCACCAGATTACCAGCAATGTGATTGTGTCATCTTGGACATGGATCCTGACTAGATGCAGACATTCAAACCACACACTCTAATTGACACACCAAATATGTGTCAATAATCTGGAACACTCCTGATGCAGTGTGGAAAGCATGTGTGTTTAAAATGCCTTATCCACATCCCTAACCAAAGTCATGAGCAAATAAGACAGTTGTTTCAGTCTACTCTAATATGAATACTTTCTTATGCAGATATATTAGTTTGCTAGGGCTGACATCAAAACAACAACAATGTCATTTTGAGATCTTAAACACAGAAGTTTATTTTTTTCAAAGTTGCAGATGCTGGGAGTTCAAGATCAAGGTGCTGGCATATTTGGTTTCCCCTGAGACCATTTTATTTCACTTGCAGACCTCTCCCTTCTCATTGCATTCTTCCATCACTAGATTCTCTTCCTCTTCTTAAAAGGATGCCAGTCATCTTAGATTAGGACCCCATACTTATGAATTTATTTCATCTTAATTACCTCTGAAAAGGTTCTATATCCCCAATGCAACCATATTGGGAGTTAGAGTTTCAGCATGCAAATTTGGGGGTGGGGGAGCACAGTTCAGTCTATAACTACAGATATACATAATTTAAAAATTAATACCTAGAGGCTGGGCATGTTGAATAAAGCCTGTAATCTCAAAGCTTTGGGAAGTTAAGGCAGGGGGACTGCTTGAGGTAAGTAGTTAGAGGCCAGCATAAGCAGTCTCTAAAATGAATAATAATTTAAAAAATGGCCAGGTGTGATGGCATACACGTGCAGTCCTAGCTAGAGGATTGCTTAAGCCAAAAGTTTGATGTTACAGTAAGCTTGAATGTCCCACTGCACTCAAGCCTGGGCAACAAAGCAAGACCCTCTCTCTTAAGAAAAGTAGGAAGGAAATTTCTATTGAGGCAGAAGAAAATGTTTTAACTGGTGAGACTACCACGTGTAGTAGTATGGAAGATAAAATATATATTTAACAAACTTGAAAACTTTTAGATTTGACTAAAATAATTTCAATGTAGACATTAAAAGTGCCAATTATTGTTTTAGTTTTATTCATGTGTTTCTCAGTACATTTTGCTGTAGTAGACTCTCACGGAGTGGGTAATTTATAAACAATAGAAGTTTATTTGGCTTACGGTTCTGGAAGCTGGAAAGTTCAAAATTGAGGGGCCGAGTCTGGTGAGGTTTTTCTTCCTGTGTCATCCCATGGCGGAAGAGTGGAAGGGCACATGAGCATAAGCATGCAAGCAAGACAGGAAGGGGCAACCCCTCCTTGTGATAACAACACATCTCCACCATAATAGCATTAATCCTTTCAGGGGGCTAGATGCCTCATGACATAATCACCTCTTAAAGGACTTACCTCTCAACACTGCTGTGTTGGAGATTAGGTTTGCAACACAGGAACTTTGGGGGACACATTCAAACCATGGCAGTATGTATTTTTTTCTGATTTTTACCTAAATGAGATAAGGCATAAATTAAAATAAATGAACTGATCACTTTCAAGCAGAATTTAAATAAATATTTTCAAAGCACCTCTTCTTATTGGAAAATAAAACTGTTTCTCAGTTCTAATTTATTGAGCCAACTTGAGGTTCCAAAATGAAAAGGTTCTTAGCACAAAGCAAAATCAGGAAACTGCCAGTAAAAGTCACCTTCAGAATGAGATTCCTATATAACCTTTAATTAAACCTTAGAAAGATCTAAGGAGGGGCATCAAGACTCTCTAAACTGTATACTGAGACCTGTAAAAATGTTAAGCCCACTGACTTTGAGCCTAAAATAAGGAGAGTCTATTTCAAGGAGGTGTGTGTGTGTGTGTGTGTGTGTGTGTGTGTGTGTGTGTGCATGTGCGCATGCGTGTGTGCTTGTGGCATGTGTGCATGTGTGTATATTTTATCTCCTGGCAAAGATTATAGTTTAGTACACAGGAAACACACCTATTTGTAAAGAAAAATATATTCACCTGGACAAAAAGTGTTTGAGATGTTTCCATATGAAAAGAGGTTTTAGGCCTCCAATTCCATCTGAACAGGAAGCAACTTAAGAAAACTACTCAGCTGAAAACCTGGGACATTTTGGGGGGGGGGGCAGGAGGGGGAATAGGTGGAAAGTATAATTCAGAAGGAAGAGTCAATAACTGTAGAATCATATAGAATCAAAGTATATCCAAATACATCCAATGATCATGATTATACAGAACTATTTATAGAAATAAAATCAGGCTCTAATAAGGACTGTGTGTTCAGCTCTAAGAGCCAAGCCCTAATAGTACATGCATTCAGCTGGATTTAAGAATTATATGGACTAACAGCTATGTGCCTTTCATCAACCAGCCTCCATCATGAATAAAAATATTAAAGTTATATAATTCTTACCTCAAATATGTTGGATATATTGAAAGAAAGTAACTTATCTGCTAATTTACAGATTGTGTTTAAAAATTAACATACTTGAGTGGCCTTATCCACACCTAGACCTGCCTTACCAGACGAGATCTAGGATTTCAAACCTGAGCTTCATGCTGTAATAACATGAGATTTTGAATTCCTTTGGTGGGTAGTTGAACGTGACTTGCATAGGTTAAGTCACACATTAGTGGTGGGTCAAAGATCAACCTGTTGTAAAAGGTTATATTGGTGGTCCCAGTGAATAATGCTTTCTGGTATTTACATTATTGTAGAACTTCAGCTGCCCCTCCTCCTGCCCAAGATGGGCCTGTGAGCTGCTTTAATTAAGTGATGTGTCATTTCTGGACCTAAATCAGAAGAAACTTTGGCAGCTTCTGCTTTAGCACTTTTAGAAACAAGCAACCACATAAGAAGTACAAATATCCTGATCCCATCATGCTGGAAAAAAACTAGTATCACCATGTGCCACACAGTTGACAGTAAGCATACTTTTCTCAGTTGAAAGTCTCTGTTGAGCTTCTGGGAAACAGCCACAACCATCTTGATAGTCATGTGCATGAGACATCTTGGAACTGAATCATCCTTTCCCAGATGATATGTTCTAACTGTTCCTCAAATATAGAAGCAATCCTAGCTGAGGTACTACACATGTGAAACATGAAATAATCTTGAGCATTTCATCCCCATCAAGCACCAACTGGAGCAAAGATAAGCTGCACCTGCAATGTCCTGAGGACGTTCCTAATCCATTGAATAGAAAACAGATGAAACGGTTATATTAACCCACTCAGTTCTGGGATACTGTAATTGTACAGGAAGAGGTAATCAAAATATTCTGATGAAGTGCTGGTAACAGTAACTCATACAATTCTTCTGATTATGAAGATCAAACTAAGGGAACTAATGAATAAAATTTCTCATATCAAGAACTTTGTAAGGCCACTGTAATAAAGAGGGATCTTTTTTTCAATATTTTTTTGTAATTATTTAGTTATAGTTCCATCTGAAAAGACTTGGTATATAGCCATATAATACTTTCTACTTTTAAAAGATAAGCCTCTATTAAAATAAAAAGTATAGATCCATTGGTTTTAATTTCAGTCCTTCTAAGATGTATACTATTGGCCTTCTGAATAAACTAAGCTGGGCTATTCTTTCTGGGCTAGCCTTAGATACAGCTTTTCTCCTGTAGATGAATGTTGCATTCCTTATCACTTTATGAATTCTCTTGGGGACAACCTACTGCTGTTTGCAGCTCTTAACATTTTTCTTTGTCCTTCACCTTTGCATAAGCTTGAATTAATAATTCAGATTGTCTTTTGGTTATATATGTCCTATGCTATGAAACTTAACTATTCATTTTTCTATATTTTAATATGATTCCCTGGCCTCTGAAATCAACTTCTTTAGAATATTAACAACTAATGTAAACATGTCTCATAATAGACCAGATTGAGGTCTAGAAGTCTGTATTTATAAAGTTGGTGGTAGATTCTAGTATACAGCTAAGTCAGAGAGCCACTGTCCTAGATATCATAAAGTCTATCCTTATTTCATGCCATACTTAAGACAAGAGTATATTTATATTAATAGTAATTCACAATGGTCCCTCACAATCCTAGCTGATGAATACAAATAAGCATCAGTACATAAATAATAACACCAGCCTTTTTAGTGATATTTGATATTGATGATAATGTGACACATAAGAGTAATTCTGGAAAAATAATTAGATATTGTCTTGCATTTAAGATTTCAGTCTATTGGAAGGTAGAGAGAAAATACATTTTCTGAAATATAACAATAAAAGATAGTTTAATTCATATGGACAATGAAAAGGATATGACAAATTTTCTAGGGATTTCAACCAGATAAAGAATTTGGTGAGAATGAGACAGGAGATGTCTGATGTTTAATAGTGCATAGAAAATAGAAAAGAGAATTCCAATAAGCTATTACATTTGAATTGAACAGAGAAAATATTGTTACAAGTATTTTATATTGTGTGACATTTAACATTTTTATTGTCACAGAATCAAAGCACAGGTCAACTTTGAATATTTTTTTAATAGAAGCAAAGAAACATGTGCTTTAGCCATTTTGTTATTTGGACTTGGAAATCAAATTAAAGTACATCATGGATATTGATGCAGACAGAAATGCACACAGAGATAGAGATATTTATTATTAGAGACTCGCTGCATGAATAGTATGTTTTTCATTACACCTGGTATATATACCACTTGACACTATCCTCCCACACTAACTCTGGACTTCACTATTGAATTATCTGGGCCAGTCAGAAGCTTAAGCTTTTTTTTTTTTTTTTTTTTTTTTTTCTTTCAAAAAAATGGAAAAAACAAAAGTGCTTTTTTCTTTTGGGCTCCTCCCAACACTGTGAGTAAATGCTGAGAGCAGACTAATGGAGGAATGTGAGCAACACATGGAGTTATCGTACCTAGGGCATCCGAGAGCAATGAGCCTATGCCAAACAGTCAACTTCTGCAAACACCTGAATGAGTCTAGCCAGGATTAGCAGAGTCCAATCCATGCCACTGTAACTTCAGAGTACAATGGGGTGCATGCGTAAACATAACTTTCATTGTTGTAAAGCACTAGGTTTTAGGTGGTTTGTAGTATGACATTATTGTGAAAACAGATAAATTAGTCCAGAAGTGAGAGCAAAAGTTCAGCAAAAAATGAGCTGGCAGAAGAGTATGCTAAGGAAAAGGAATCATTTGTTGTAGAGATTCATGTGAGGGAAAGCTTGGTTTGCTGGTGAAAACCAGAGTAAGGTATGTAGACCATGTTATGTGTTTTGGGATTGAGAGAGATTCATTGCTGTCATGCTGAGGTACGATTAATTTACTGTTTTAAAAGTCATTTTTGTTTCCTGGAACATAACAACCCATTAATTGTTTGAACACAAGTTGTCAGTAATCACCTGGTTTAAATTTTCTAGAAAAATTTCAAATGTGATAGGAATCCCCCCCAGAAAGTTATATTACCATCTCAGAAAACTATTCTCTGTAATTAGGTTGTCAAATTCAGTGAGAATAATGATTTATGAAGTCTCTTGGAAGGAACAACACTTCTCAATTAATATTTGAAATTCTCATTGACTTTGCCAAACTTCATGCAGTCACAAGTAAGCTCAGGATTCTTCATAAAATATTGAATAAAATGAAATGTCCAACAAGATTTGAAACTATTCTTTAAAATGAATATACTGAAGTTTCAAAAATAAACATAAATTTATTCATTCACTAACATAATTTTTTTAAAAAACACATTTTGTTATGCCTTTGTTAAACTATTATTCATTATTTCTTACATGCTTAGGCATTATGGTAGGCACTGGAAATACAGTGATGAACATAATAAACAACTGATGAGAAATGACCATGAACAGCATAATTACATGTATATTATCTCATTTATCATAACAAGCAAAGTGTGGCTGTAAGTGGTTGTAAAGTCATTAAAAATGCAAATTAAACATTTTGATTTTTAGGAACAAAGACAATGTTTAAGTATTACCAGATAAAAATATGTGTTATCTACTGTAACTGTACCCTGGCCACAGTAATTATAATTGTTGAACTTTAAAAATAATTTTTAAGCAACTCATTTAGTATTTAAATTGATAGAGTAGAAATGTAACTATAATTTCTATTAATATGTTGTAATGTAAAACTATGTCTGTGCATTCTTTCAACATCCATGCAAATACAGCACACATACCCACCAATGTCACAATTTCAATTAAAAAACGTGCCACTCAGAAACAACGTAACTACTTTTATTTACATACAGAATCATCTGTATTGTTATAGACATAAAGTTTTATCCTGTCAAGTATAATTTTGAATAGAGTTTTTATTGTGAAAAATAATAGGAAACACAAAGTTCAATACAAATGTCTTATGTGAGAAAAAAAGCAGAGAAGGAATTAGAGAAAAAACTTTGGACTGCAGCCAAAAACAGACTAATAACTCCAAATCAATGAAAAATTCTGGCAGCAATGCTAACAGTATTAATCAATATTACATGCAAAATATATTAATTCACCAAATGCTATGTGCTGGTGTTTTACCTCATTGTGTATTCAAATAATTATTATTATTTTTTAAAAAGTGTGCAAAATTATATTATGAGGTTCAAATAAGATTTTTTATGCTGCTCTAGTCTATTTGGAACAATATAGTGTAGAAGAGGCCAGAATAAGGATTTATTACTTACTATCCATTGCTACATTTTTTAGTTTGCCATTAGTACTTGTTCTTCTCAATATTCTTCCAAAAATGAATGATAATGAGAAAGAATGTTTTTGTTTTGTTGCCATACTACTTAGAACTATAAAATTTAGGATATGTTTTTAGTAATTTTTCATTTCTTTCTTGAGGATAGTTTATAAAAAGTAGGCATTAAAAATTTAGAACAGTTTTATTTACAGATTCAATGCAATCCCTATGAAATTGCTAATACTATTCTTCACAGAAATTAAAAAAAAAAAAACAGTTCTAAAATTGCATGAAACCACAGAAGACCCTTAATAGTCAAAGCAATTCTGGGTAAAAGGAACAAAACTGGAATCATCACACTGTCTGACTCCAAAATATACTACAAAGCTATAGTAACCAAAATAGCATGGTGCTGGCATATAAACAGGCATATATGTTCAACATCACTCATCATCAAGGAAATGCAAATCAAAATTACAAGATATCATCTTACCCCCATTTGAATGTCAATTATTGAAAAGACAAAAAATAACAAATGTAGATGAGAATGAGGAAAAGAGAAAAGGAAATTTTTATACATTGTAGTTAAAATGTAAACTAGCACAGTCATTATGGAATAGAGTATGAAGTTTCCTTAAAAATTGTAAAGTGGAACTCCCTTATTATTCAGCAAACCCATTACCCAGTACTGGGTATATATTCAAAATGAATGAAATTATTATGTCAAGAAGATAGCTGCACGAGGTCAGGAGATTGAGGCCACCCTGGCCAATAAGGTGAAACCCCATCTCTACTAAAAATTCAAAAAATTAGCTGGGTGTGGTGGCACACACCTGCTGTCTGACCTACTCAGGATTCTGAGGCAGGAGATTGTTTGAACCCAGGGGGTGGAAGTTTCAATGAGCCGAGATGGTGCCATTGCACTCCAGCCTGGGTGACAGAGCGATGCTCCATCTCAAAAACAACAAAAAAGAAAAGAACAATTTTATATTTTTGTTAAGATAATAACAGAGTTCTCATATGCACTGCATCCAGTCTCTGCAATATTATCTTCTATTGCATCTTACTTTAATACGGTTAATTTGAAACAATTAGTGAAACAGTAATACATTTTTCTCACCTAAAATTCACACATTATTTGGATTTCTTCAGTTTTATTCCATAGTTTTAAGCTAATATTCATTTCCTGTTTCAGAGTCCTATCCTAGATACCACATTACATTTAGTAATCACATCTCCTGAGGCTCTGTTTGGCTGTAACAGGTTCTCCACATTTTCCTTCTCTTTGATAGCTTTGAATACAAGACAGGTATTTTGTAGACATATCAGTGACTTATCACTGTTGGTGTTAACTTTGATTGCCTTACGGAGGTAGAGTTTGTCAGGTTTCTCCACTGTGGAGTTATTCTTTCTGTCCTCCTTTATGAATTGTACTTTCTGGAAGGAAGACACTAATTTCACCCCTCATGAAGGAGCATATGCAATTATACACAAACTCATTAAGAGTAAAATTTCTGCTTGTTTAGAATTCCTCTACACAGGAGACTTGTGTCTTCCCCATTTATGTATTTACTTAATCATTTATTTATGTAAGTATGAATTCATGATTATTTATTTTATAGTTCAAAATAAAAAATCTAATACTATTTTAAAATCATATCTTAATTTGTATAATTTTAAGGGCATAAGTGCAATTTTGTTACATACATAGTTTGAATAGTGGTGAAGTCAAGGTTTTTAGGCTATTCATTATTTCACTTAACATAATGTCCTCCAGTTCCATCCATGTTTCAAATGACAGAATCTCATTCATTTTTAGTGCTGAATAGTGCTCTGTTGTGTATATGTACCATATTTCCTTTATCCATTTCTCTGTTGATGGACACGTAAGTTGCTTCAAAATCTTGGATATTGTGAACAGCACTACAATAAACATGGGAATGCAGATATATCTTTGATGTATTTATTTTCTTTATTTTGGGTATATATCCAGAAGTGGAATTGCTGTATCATATGGTAGTTCTATTTTCATTTTTTGAGGAACCTCCAGACTGTTCTCCACAGTGGTTGTACTAATTTACATTGTCACCAACAGTGGATGAGAGAATTCCCTTTTCTCTCATCAGTATTCATTATTACCTGTCTTTTGGGGGGAAAAAGTCATTTTACTTGGGGTAAGATGATTGTAGTTTTGATTCTTATTTCTCTGATGAACATTGATGACAAGCATCTTTTCATATGCCTGTTTGTCATTTATATATCTTCTTTTGAGAAAAGTCTATTCAGCTATTTTGCCAAGTTTTAAATCAGATTATTAAATTTTTTAATAGAATTGTTTGAGAACTTTACATATTCTGGTTATTAATCTCTTGTCAGATGAATAGATTGAAAATATTATATCCCATTCTGTCAGTTGTTGATTGTTTTCCCCACCCTGAAGATTTTTAACTGAATGTGATTCTATCTGTCCATTTTTGTTTTGGTTGCTGGTGCTTAGACCAGTGTCCTGGAGAGTTTCTCCAATGTTTTCTTTTAGAAGTTCTGTAGTTTGAGGTCTTAAATTTAGGTCTTCAATCTATTTTGGTTTGACAATTATGTTTTGGGGGGTCTAGTTTCATTCTTATGCATATGGGTATCCAGTTTCCTAGCACAATTTATTGAAGAAACTATCATTTCCCCAATATATGTTCTTGGCTTGATTGTCAAACATTAGTTCACTGTAGATATGTGAATTTCTTTCTGTGTTCTCTCACACTGGTCTATGTGTTTGTTTCTATGCCAGTACCATGCTGGTTATTATAGCTCGGTACCACAATTTGAAATTAGAAAATGTGAATCCTCCAGTTTAATTCTTTTTGCTCGAGATGGCTTTGGATATTCTCGGTCTTTTGTGGGTCCATACTAATTTTAAGATATTTTTTCCATTTCTGTGAATATTGTCATTGGAATGTTCATAGGAATTATGAACATTGGATCTATACATTGTTTTAGGTGGTATGAACATTTTAACAATATTAATTCTTCCAATAGAACGTAAAATATATTTCCATTTTTGTGTGTTTGTTTTTAAATTATTTGCATCAATGATTTATAGTTTTCACTGTAGAGATCTTTTACTTCCATGATTAAGTTTATTTTCAGATATCCTATTTTGTTTGTAACTATTATAAATGTGATGATTTTCTTCATTTCTTTTTTGGATTATTGCTGTCAATAATCCAAAACACAGAAAAGCTACTGATTTTTGTATATTGATATTATATTTTGTAACTTTGCTGAATTTATCAGTTCTAATAAGTCTTTTGATGGAATTTTTAGGTTTTTCCAAATACAAAATTATGTGAGTTCCAAAAAGATAATTTGACTTCTTCTATTCTAATTTAGATGACCTTTATATCTTTCTCTTGCCTGATTGTTCTTGCTAGGACTTCCAATACTATAATGAACAGCAGTAGTGAAAGTGAACATTCTTATCATTTTCCATATCTGACAGGAAAGGTTTAGAGTTTTTAGCCATTTAGCATAATACTGGCTGTGAGTCTATCATATATGCCTTTTATTATGTTAAAATTTGTTCATTTTATACCTAGTGTTTCTAGGATTTTTATCTTCTAGGGATATTGAAATTTATCATATGCTTTCAGCATCAGTTGAAATGATTATATGGCTTTTATCTTTCATTCTGTTGACATGATATATCACATTGATTGACTTGTATATGTTGAATCATTTTTGCATCCTAGGGATAAATCTCACTTGGTCATGATGAATGTATTTTTAATATGTTATTGAACTTAGTATTTTGTTAAAGATCTTTTCATCAGTGTTCATTAGGGTTACTGGCCTATGATTTCTCTCCTTTTTTTCCCCCTGTGTCTTTGCTTTTGGTATCAGAGTAATAGTGTCCTGGAGAATGAAATTGGAAGTAATATTTCTTCCTCTATTTTTCAGTATGGTTTGAGCAAGACTGCCATTAGTTCTTTAAGTGTTTAGTGAAATTTAGTAGAGAAGCCATTGGATTTCAGGATTTTCTTTGCTGGAAGACTTTTATTATGGTTTCAATATTATTACTTGTTATTGGTCTGCTCAGGTTTTGGATTTCTTTAGGGTTCAATCTTGGTAGGTTGTACATGTTTAGAAATTTATCTGTGTTTTCTAGGTTTTCAACATTATTGGCATATAGTTGCTCATAGTAGCCATGAATGATCCTTTGAATTTCTGTGGTGTTGGTTGTAATATCTGCTTTTTTGCCTCTGATTTTATTTACTTTGGTATTCATTCTATTTTTTTAGTGTGACTAAAGATTTGTCAGTTGAATTTCTTTGCAAAAAAAACAATTTTTTGTTGATATTTTGTATTGTTTTCTTTGCTCAATTTTATTTTTGCTCTAATCTTTATTATTTCTTTTTTTCTGCTAGTTTTTTCTGGCTTTTCTTTTTTTAATAAATTTTTATTTTTGTTGTACTTTAAGTTCTGGGATACATGTGTAGAATGTGCAGTTTTGTTACACAGGTATACATGTGCCATGGTCATTTGCTGCATCCATCACCCCATCATATACATTAGGTATTTATCCTAATGCTGTCCTTCCTCTATCCCCCTCCCCCTGCTATCTCTTCCCTAGTCCCCCATTCCCTGACAGGCCCTGGTGTGTGATGTTCCCCTTTCTGTGTTTATGTGTTCTCATTGTTCAACACCCACTTATGAGTGAGAACCTGTGGTGTTTGGTTTGTTGTTCTTGTGTCAGTTTGCTGAGAATGATGGTTTCTGGCTTTATCGATGTCCCTGCAAAGGACATGAGTTTTAGTTGACGTTTTTCTTCTTCTTTGATATAGGTACTTATAGCAATAAACTTTCATCTTAGTACTATTTCTGCTCTATCCCATAGATTTTGCTATGTTCTGTTGCCATATCATTTGTGTAAAGAAAAATTAAATTTTCTTCTTAATTTTTACAGGAAGATGCTTGATATTTCAATTTTTTAGTGTTTTAAGACTTGTGATCTGTGATTTTGAAAATCACAATTTCTAACCACTGTAGTAGTAACATATTGCATCAAGAATAATTTCATCAACAGGTAATAACAAACAATGAGTAATTTTTCTTCACCCTTGACTTATCTATTTTATAGAAAGAGGTCATCAATTAGGCAGTCCCAGTTTGACTTGGAATTCCAATTGGGTTTTTAACAATCCAGACTTTTTCAAACCTTTCATTTAAATTTTTATTGATTTGATGCCATAACTTTGTAACCTAAAAAAGAACACCAATGCGTATAAGTAGAGTTAAAATATTTAGATCTATAAATGTATTTAGTAGAAGAAACAGTTAATAGAATAGAATTTGTTTAACACTAACTAATGGAAATTATGGGTAGGGAGACCAGATTAAGTGAAATACTTTTTTTAATGTAAATAGTTTCAAACAATTTTGCTTTCATTTTTGTACATTATATAATTGTAACTCAATAAATTACTAAGAATAAATAAAAGGTCTATAGCTTTGAGGAGAGAAGCAGAACCTTAGATCTCATTCTGCTTGTCTGAATAAAGACTCAACTGTGACCAGCCCTGTCTATTTCTAGTCCGGGGTATATCCAAGCTCAGTTTCTAGAGGACTGAAATTCTTTGATCTTTTAAAATTATTGTTTTAAAGTAAATATTTTTAAAAAGAAAAGAAATATAGTTAGGGTAATTTTAAGCCATCCATAATTCTGCCATCTAGAAGGGGCAATAACACATATATCACTGTATTTCATTACTCCCTCTCTCCCTATTAAATACATATGTACTGTGTAGGTAGGTAGACAGAGTATACTAAATAAGCTTTTATTTAAAATGTTTACATATTTTAAGGTTTATCACATGATTTAACATTTGAAACAATAGAACAAGCAGCCAAAAATTAGACCTACATAAATGTAGTCAGCTGATTTTTGACAAAGGGATAAAGACAATACAATGAAGAATAGATGGTCTTTTCAACAAATGGTGCTGTAACAACTAACCATCCACCTACAAACAAAAAAAATGAATCTAGGCACATACCTTATGCCCTTCATAAAAACTAACTCAAAATGGATCACAGACCTAAATGTAAAATGTAAGACTGTAAAACACTCAGAGTTTAATTAAATATTTATTATTTTAGGATAATTTATAAGATTATTAAATATTTATAAGAAAATTATGCTAAAAGTTTATAATGTATTAAAAATACAATGTTTACTATTTTAAAATACTCCCACTTCAAACATGTATTTTATTTTAAATCTTTAAAATTATTAGAACATTTGGAATTAATACATTTGTATAAAAGTGTTATGATTATTTTTCTCCTTAGGATAGATTTTTATAAATATTACTAGTTATTTGAAGGATAGTAACACCAACCTCCAGCATATTGTGTGGTCTTGTTTTGCTACCTGGATACTGATGTACCTACAGCTGCATGTATTAGAGACCCCACAAGATAAGTAATTTGCACTGAAAATGGGATGTCTTCAAATAGTTTGTACCTCAGAATGATGAGCTATGAATGATTCTTACATTTTTAGCCTGAATTGTGACCAATATTTGGTTGTTTAAATTGGCCGAGGGAAGTTAGCACAGACCTGAATGAGCAGCTGGGAAGCCTTAATTGGAGCTAATTGCTGATTGGAGACTGGCAATTACTAACTACTCTCACCTGTACACACTGGCCTATAAAAAATATTAGAAAAGTTAAGTAGAAGCATCCAGTTTAATAGCCTCTTACAGTGTATCTTAGAGCAGATAAAGCAGGTGATTTCAAGCTAGGGGTTCAAATAATACAAAAGACAATAGTAAACTTGGACATCTTCCCTTAATGATATATTAGCTAAGTCTATGGTTATTGTTGCCTGTAAAATAGGCTTTCATTGTAGTGCACAAACCAGTTCCAATTGTGTGCTTACAAAAAAAAATTACTGTTTTAGGAAAGAACATTTCAGAAAAGATGAAAGCACTTGAAATGTCTTTAAGAAAATACAATTATAAAAGAAAAATTAACACAAACCTGATTTGAGATAAATATAATTTTTGTAATGTTATTTACAACTTAGTTTTGGAGACAAATTGATTTATACTTTTTTTTTTTTTTGCTTTTATTTAAGTTCAGGGGTAGACGTGCAGGTTTGTTATAGAGGTAAACTTGTGGCATGGGGGTTTGTTGCACAGAGTATTTTTGTCACCTGGTATTAAGCCCATTATCCACTATATTTTCTGATCCTTTCCCTCCTCCCACCCTCCACCCTCTGATGGGCCCCCGTGTCTATTGTTCCCCTCTATGTGTCCATGTGTTCTTACAATTTAGCTCCCACTTTTAAAGAAGAACATGTGGCATTTGGTTTTCCGTTCTTGTGTTAGTTTGCTAAGGATAATAGACCCCAGTTCCATCCATGTTCCTGCAAAGAACGCAATCTCATTCTTCTTGACGGCTGGTGGTAGTCCACGGTATGTAGGTACCACATTTTCTTTGTCCAGTCTACCACTGATGGGTGTTTAGGTTGATCCCATATCTTTGCCATTGTGAATAGTGCCTCAATAAACATACACAATTTATATTTCTTTGAATATATAACCAGGATTGGGATTGTTGAGTCAAATGGTAGTTGTATTTTTAGGTCTTTGAAGAATTGCCACCCTGTTTTTCACAATAATTGAGTTAATTTAAACTCCCATCAACAGTGTGTAAGTGTTCCATTTTCTCTGCAACTTTGATAGCACCTGTTATTTTTTGACTCTTAAATAATAGCTCTTCTGCCTGGTATAAGATGTTATGTCATGTGGTTTTGATTTGCATTTCTCTAATGATCAATGATATTGAACTTTTTTTCATACTTTTATTTGCTGCATGTATGTCTTCTTTTTAAAAGAGCCTGTTCATGTCCTTTGCCCACTTTTTAATGGGGTTGTTTGTTTTTCTTGTAAATGTGTTTACATTCTTTATAGATGCTGGATATCAGACCTTTGTCAGATGAACAGTTGCAAAATATTTCTCCCATTCTGTAATGTTGTCAGTTTATACTGTTGATAGTTTCTTCTACTGTGTGAAAGATCTTTAGTTTAATTAGATACCATTTGTCAATTTTCTTGTTGTTGAACTTGCTTTTGGCATCTTTGTCAATAAACCTTTGCTTATTCCTACATCCAAAATGGTATTGCTTAGGTTGTCTTCCAGGTTTTTAAGCTGTAGGTTTTACATTAAAGTCTTTAATTTATATTGATTTGATTTTTGTATGTTACAAGGAAGTGGTATAGTTTCAATCTTCTGCATATGGCTAGGCTTATTTCAGCAGTATTTATTGAACAAGGAGTCCTTTCTCCATTGCTCTTGTCAACTTTGTCAAAGATCAGATGGTTATAGGTGTACAGCCTTATTTCTATGCTTTCTATTCTGTTCCATTGGCCTATGTGTTGGTTTTTGTAATAGTACCATGCTGTTCTGATTACTGTGGCCCTGTAGTATAGTTTGAAGTTCAGTGGCATGATGCATTCAGCGTTTTTCTTTTTCTTAGTATTGCTTTTATTATTCAAACTCTTTTTAGTACCATATGAGTTTTAAAAGTGTTTTTATTTTTTAGTACTGTGAAAAATGTCATTTGTAGTTCAGTAGGAATAGAACTGAATCTATGCATCATTTTGGGCAGTATGGCAATTTTAACAATATTGATTTTTTTCTATTCATGAGCACGGAATGTTTTACCATTTTTTTGTATCATCTCTGCTTTCTCTGAGCAGTGTTTTGTAGTTCTCCATGTAGAGATCTTTTGTTTCCCTGTTTAGCTGTATTCCTAGGTGTTTTATTCTTATTGTGGCAATTGTGAATGGGATATTGTTCCTGATTTGACTCTTGGCTTGATGGATTTTGGTGTAGAGGAATGCTAGTGATTTATGTACATAAATTTTTGTCCGGACAGTTTGCTAAAGTTGTTTACCAGTTGAAGGAGTTTTTGGCCTGAGACTATGGGGTTTTCTAGATATAGAATTATGTTGTCTGCAAACAGGGATAGCTTGGCTTTCTCTCTTCCTGTTCGAATGACATTTATCTCTTCCTCTTGCCTGATTGCTCTGTTTGAGGTTTCTAAAGGCTAGGAAGTGGAGAGAGGCATCTTGTGCCAGTTTTCAAGGGGAACACTTCCAGCTTTTGCCAATTTATTATGATGTTGCCTGTGGGTTTGTCATAGATGGCTCTTATTATTTTGAGGTATGTTCCTTCAATAACTAATTTATTGAGAGCATTTAATATAAAGAGATGTTGACTTTAATTGAAAGACTTTTCCGCATTTATTGAGAAGATCATGTAGTTTTTGACTTTAGTTCTGTTTATGCATTGAGTCATGCTTGTTGATTTGCATATGTTGAAACTACCTGGCATCCCAGGGATAAAGTCTACTTGGCTATGATGAATACTCTGATGTGTCATTAGATTCAGTTCACAGTATTTTGTTGAGGATTTTTGCATCAATCTTCATCAAGGATATTAGCTGCAAGTTTTTGTTGTTGTTGCTGTCATTGTGTCTCTGCCAGATTTTGGTATCTGGATGATGCTGACGCATGGAATAAATCAGAGAGGAGTTCCTCCTCTTCAATTTTCTGGAATAGTTTCAGTATAAACGAAACCAGCTCTTTCTTGTATATGTGGTAGAATTCAGCTGGGAATTCATCTGGCTGTAAGCATTTTTGGTTGGTAGGCTTATTACTGAATGAATTTTAGAGCTCATTATTGGTCTGTTCAGGGGTTCAGTTACTTCCTGGCTCAGTCTTGGGAGGATATATTTGTTCAGAAATATATCTATTTCTTTTCTAGACTTTCTAGTTTGTGTACATAATGGTGTTCATAATATTTTCTGATAGTTATGTTTATGTTTGTGGGGTCACTGATAATATATCTTTGGTTGTTTGCAATTGTGTCCACATGGATTTTCTCCATAGACTTAAAGGTCTATTTTATTATTATTTCTAAATAAACCAACTTCTGTAATTGTTAACTTTTTGAATGGTTTCTTGTGTCTCTATCTCCTTCGATTCAGCCCTTATTTGGCTATTTTTCATCTTCTGCTAGCTTTGGGATTGGTTTCCTCTTGGTTCTCTAGTTGTTTTAGTTGTGCTGTTTGGTTGTCAAATTGAAATCTTTCTAACTTTTTGATATGGTCATTTAGTACTAAAAATTTCCCCTTTAACACTGCCTTAGCTGTGTTCCAGAGATTCTGGTATGTTGTATGTTTGTTCTCATTAATTTCAGAGAACTTCTTGATTTCTGTGTTAATTTTATTATTTACCCAATATCATTCAGGAGCTGGTTATTCAGTTTCCATGTAATTGTATAATTTTGAGTGAACTTTTTGGTCTTCATTTCTAATTTGACTGTGCTGTGGTTTGACAGAGTGGTTGTTATGATTTCAGTTCTTTTGCATTTGTTGAGGAGTATTTTACAACTAATTATGTGGTCAATTTTAGAACATGTGTCATGTGGCGATAAGAAGAATGTATGCTCTGTTGTTTTTTTGTAGAGAGTTCTGTAGATGCCTGTTAGGTCCATTTGATCCAGTGCTGAGTTCAGGTGCTGAATATCTTTGTTATTTTTCTGCCTCAATGATCTGTCTCATACTGTCACTGGGGTGTTGAAGTCTCCCACTATTATTGTGTGAAAGTGTAAGTCACTTTAAAGGTGTCTAAGAGCTTTATGAATCTGGGGGCTATTGTGCTTGGTACCTATATATCGAGGGTATTTAGGTCTTCTCATTGAATTGAACTCTTTGTCATTATGTAATGCCCTTCTTTGTCTTTTTTTGATCTTTTCTGGTTTAAAGTCTGTTTCATATGAAATTTAGAATTGTAACCCCTGGTTGTTTTTGTTTGTTTGTTTTCATTTGTCTTGTTTATTTTCTTTTTCTGTTTTCCATTTGCTTGGTAGACTTTTTTTTCTGTTTGTTTTGAGCCTATGTTGTTACTGCATGTTTGATGAGTCTCTTGAACAGTATACCAATGGGTCATATTTCTCTATCCAGCTTGCCACTTTGGGCCTTTTAAATGGGGCATTTAGCCTATTTACAGTCACAGTTAGTATTGACATGTGTGGATCTGATCCTGTCATCATGATGTTAGCTGGTAATTATGCAGACTTGTTTGTGTGGTTCCTTTATAGTCTGGTCTGTGTATTTCAGTGTGTGTGCGTGTGTGTGTGTGTGTGTGTGTGTGTGTGTGTGTGTGGCTGGTAACAGTCTTTTCTTTCCATATTTAGTGCTTCCTTCAGGAGTTCTTGTAAGGCAAGTCTGGTGGTAATGAATTTCCTTAGCATTTGCTTGGCTAAAAAGGAGCTCATTTTCTTTTGTTTATGAAGCTTAGTTTGTCCAGAAATAAAATCTGGGTTGGAATTTGTTTTCTTTTAGAATGTTGAATATTGACCCCTAATCTCTTCTGGCTTATAAGGCTTCTGCTGAGAGGTCTGCTGTTTGTCTGATGGGCTTCCCTGTGTAGGTGGCCTGACCCTTCACTCTAGCTGCTTTTAACTTTTTTATTTTTTTCATTTCAACCTTGGAAAATATGACAATTATGTGTGTTGGGGATGATCTTCTTGTGAAGTATTTTACTGGGGTTCTCTGCATTTCCTGAATTTGAATGTTGTCCTTTCTAGCTACAATGGGGAAGTTCTCATGGGTGATATCCTGAAATATGTTCTCCAACTTGCTTAAACTCTCCCAGTCTTTTTCAGGGACACCACGAGATCATAAATTTGGTCTTTTTATATAATCCCATATTTCATGGAGGTCTTGTCTGTTCCTTTTTATTCTTTTTTTTCCCCCATTCTCATCTCTCTTATTTCAGAAAGCCAGGCTTCAAGCTTCGAAATTCTTTCCTCTGGTTGGTCAATTCTGCTTTAATATTCGTGATTGTATTATGAAATTCTTGTAGTGTGTTTTTCAGTGTTATCAGGTATGCTACATGCTTTTCTATACTGGCTATTTTGTCTGTCAGCTCTTGTATGCTTTACTGTAATTCTTAGATTCCTTGGATTAGATTTCAATGTATTTCTGCATCTCAATGATCTTCAGATCTATCCATATTCTGAATTCTATTTATTTTACTTCTGCCATGTCAGGCCAGTTCAGAACCATTTCTGGAGAGGTAGTGCATTCATCGGGAGGAAAGAAGACACACTGGCTTTTTGAGTTATCAGAGTTCTTGTGTGGGTTCCTTTTCATCTTGGTGAGCTGATGTTTCTTCATTCTTTGAAGCTGCTGAAACCTTTGGCTTTTTATTGTATTTTATTCTATCTGATGACCTTGAGCATTTGACTGTGGTAAAAGATGGGTTGAGCTAACTGGTTTCGTATCTGAAAGATTTTAGGGAGCCAGTGCTCAGCCCTCAACTCCTGGACTGCATTCTCCAACTCTGAGAAACTTCCATCAGGCCTCAATTTTGTCCTCTGACTCATCCAAGTCAAGAATCCAGTGCACTCAGGTGCAGAGGTGCTTTGGGACCAGTGGTAGCTATGCTCTGATGGATGCTGTCAGCCCATCAGAGTGTAGTGTGTTTCATAGTGCGGTGGCAGGAGGATCCATCCTTGCTTGCACATGCCTGATGCAGTGGCAGTGACAGTGGCAACACGATAGAGTGCACATGTTGACTGCATCAGGGTGCTAGTGGGTGTCAGAATGCCTACCTCTGTGCTGGTGTTTACCATAGTGGTGGAGGCAGCACGAGTTGGGGGTAAGGCAAAGGGGCCTGCGTGGTTGCAGTTGTGATGGTGTTGGCACAGAGGTGGGGTGCTGGTGGGTTCAAGTCTGTGGGTACTCTCTGTGTGCCATACCAGGCATGGTGGCTCATGATGAGGAAGGGTGGTCTGCTGTTCTCTGTTCCTAGTTTCATTCCCTGTAGTGCTGATGCCTGGGTGCTGGCAGAGGTAGGGCTTGCTGACTCTGTCTCTGCCAAGACTTTGACTGCAATGGTGGTCTGGGAGTGGGAAGAGGAGCAGACTGCATTCCCACCACAGCAGTGGCAGGGCAGGGTGCAGACACACACATGCACTGATGTGGCAAGAAAGGCAAAATCTGCCACACACACACACACACACACACACACACACGTACCAGAAAAGTGATGTTGGGGTGGCTGTGGGAGTGGGGGAAGCTTCGGTGTTGTTGGGGAGCCAGCAGGCTAGTGTATGGTGAGGGCCATCCTATTGGAGCTATCTGCTCATTGGGTATGGTCCTCCAGTGCAGGAGCTATGATACTGGCCCCCAGGGCACCCAAGGCTGCCCTGCAAGCAGGTGGGGCCAGGAGAGGTCAGCAGATCAAGGGGTGCTCAGGTCAGTCCAGCCTTTCTGATGGGCAAGACCACTTTGCAGAGTTCAGGTCCACCAGTTCCCATAGGGCTAAAATATCCTACAGGAGCAAACTGAGCTTTGAGGGATGAGCATCCCTGCCCATGCTCCACTACAGAATCTCCCACACCAAATCATGTAGGCTCCTCATCAGCCAGTGTGCCACTCATACCACCCTAACCAGCTCTCCCTGCCCTCTTGAGTGTCTGTGGTGGTCAAGGGGTTCCTCCTTCTGTGATACTAGAAGCCCATGATTAAAGCAGGTTACTCTTGCCAGTTCAACTCACCCATTCTGCCATAGTCAGGAGTAAGGAATGAGTTCTGATGCAAGGCAGCCCCATGCAGGGTTCCCAGCTTCCTGTTTCTTCAGCCCAGCTTCTCTGTCTTCCCCTTGCCCACTCCCAGTACCTTCTCTCTGAAGATCTGTTAGGCGTACCCCAGTCACCTCAGTCCCTTAGTGACAGCTGGAGTCTGGGCACAGCTGGGGCCTGGATTGCTGATTCCTACTAAAATTTTTAAGCAATTTTTCTTGTTTTTTTTTTAAGAAAGCTGGTTATATGCCACCAAGGTGACTGTCAGGAATCTTATGATCTTTAACCACATATATTTTGTCTTATATATAATGTAGTAAAAATATTTAAAAACTCTCTCTGTCTGTATAATGACCTCAGAATATTGGGTTTTTTGAATTAGCTTATTCAGAATGTTCTTCCCTTGTATCCATGTGTAATAGAACTTTGGATTATGTTTATAATTAAATTTTCTAAAAAAAATTTAATAAAGAAGCAAAAGTATAAAGTATCTAATTATACACAGAAAGACATACTGGTGATTTAAAAAAAAAAAAAACAGTAAGTAAAATAATACCCAAGAGGAAAGAAAGAAACAGTAAAAAAAAAAATGATTATTAAGAATGTGAACACCTTCTTAGAAAGAGATATATTTCCAAGCTCTAGAAAGACAGAAAAAAATCCGATCAGTAGCACATTTGGGGAAACATGATAGGTACCTTGAAGAAAAATAAGGGTGGTTGGACAAATTAGATTTGTTGTGGAGAACATGATTTCGGAAAATGTAACAATAATGTTTTGTCTAAGAAGAATTCGATTTTAATTTGATTGATTGAAATATCTCTAGTTTCAGATGTATGTGTATGCTACAAAAAGGTATTCAATTTTGTGTGGAGGGTAAGAAAGGATGATCAAATAGTACTGTCAACTGCTTATTATGAAAGATAAACAGAAAAGCAAACTTATCATGATACTTACTTGGTACAATACAGGAGAAAAAAATGTTGAAAGAAAACAAAGCAATTAGTATTCTCTTACCAGTGCTATACTAAGTTAGGTCACCGGTCATAACATAATCTTTAAAAATCAAAGCAGTTAAACATTTCCCCCAAATGGCTGGATTTCTTGTAAAATCACTGCTTTACAGTTATAGAGGGGATTTTTTGTATTCTATTTGAAACAGAAGAATGCTGTATGTATTCAAAAATTAACAGCATTGTGTGAGCACGCGAGTGAGCATTTAGTTATGAGTAGATGTCTAAACACGGAAACCAAAATATTTGTAAGTACATATTGAAGGTCAGTTGGGAAAAAATGCCAAAAATAGGTACTGTATTTTTTTACACTGATCTCAAGTAATCACAGGAAAAAAATTATAATAATGATGGAGGTGGTTAGTTACTGATTCTCATTCAACTAGCAATACTTCAGCTACTTATAACCCAACATTTACCATGTACTTAATAGTCCCATAAAACTGGCTCAGAGTCTTCCTGAGCATGTGAGGAAATCCAGTGCCTCTGCCTTATCTTCAATTTCTTGGCAAGTAGCAAATATTACTCCGCTATTACTTACTTCATTTTCTTTGCTTCTTTAAATCCAAATATACTTTATACCATGAAAATTGAAACTGCACTCAGTACTCTGACACAAATCTTCAATAGAATATATGATCTCAGTTTTTCTTAAAAAGAACTCAAAAAATATTTGTCATGATTGGGAGTTACAATTCAGCAAAGCAGAGGAACAGAACCCCTGACTGTATCTGTAGGAGTTTTACTGATAGTCAGTTTTAGCACTTGGCTGTGCCCTTTCAACCTTTTGCTCTTCCTTTTTCTTTAAATCGTATTGAATTTTTGATCTGTATTTTCTCAGCATTCACTGAAATCCTTTAAGATGACTACTATGAATCCTTTGTCGGTAATCTTATAGATCTCCATTTCATCTAGGTCCATTGTTGGGGCTTCAGTAGTTTATTTTGTTGCCATCTTTTCCTAATTTTGAGAAATAATCCCTTTGTCTTTATGTTGAGGAGGTGGCTACTTCTTCCATTTTTTTGCAAGTGTGTTTTGGAGGCAATAGACCTTTACTAGTTAGTTTAGCCTGGGATCATGGCTGGGATGGCTGGTACCAACTCTGGACAGCAGACTTGATTACTGAGTTCTCTAATTAGATTGGGTTGCTTCCTGTACTCTGAAGTCAAATGGTACTATTGACTGTGCTTCATGCTCTAGTGAGTCCGGCAGCTGAACTCTGCCATCATGTGGAGCTGCTGGCTAGGCTCTGCAATATCCTTTAATTCAGCAGAGCTACAAGTTATTACTTCCCCTGGCTAGATAGTCTTTTTATTTAAAATCCATGCTTGAGTAGGGCTATGTTCTGGGCATCTGAGTGGGTGAGGTCTCCGGGGTTGTTGCTCAGCCACAGGGGGATGAGTAAAGCCAAAGGCTGTGCTCCACTGCTATGCATAGTGTTGGGCTTGACTCCTAGCCTGAGGTAGGCTTAAGCAGAGCAGTAAGTTTGTCGGAGTCACCACTTAGCAGCTAGGGTTGGGTGGGACACAGTTCTCCTTCCATGGGTAGTTGTTGACCTGCCCTTACCAGCCAGTGTGAGGATGATTTAATGGGAGAAGGGGATTTAGAGTTTACTTCTTTCTGTCTAGCTTTGGGCAGGATAAATGCTCCCTCTGCAGGTAATCCCTGACCTGCAGTTGCTGCTCAACCTGAGGAATAGCTGGAAGATGGCTATATAGACTGGAGTCTGAAAGACCTGTAGACTATGCTTCCTGCAGGATGATGTTGGCTAGTTTCTCTGGTGTGGAAGCGCTGTCGGCTCCAGCGGGGAGAAATGGCCAGGAACCACACCTGCATTATTTGGTTCTAACTGACTGCAGTTAATCTAGCCCTGTCTGTACTCCCAGTGTTTCTGTGGGATGAGATAGGAGTAAACTGCTCTATCAAGGGTCCCAGAATGGTGAGAAGCTGAATGTCCATCTCCAACTCACTTTTCCCACTGTACAAACCATGGATCCAGGATAATTCTCTGTGTGGTGGGTGCTATGCAATTGTGAGAGGGGTCAGTGCAATTAAAGAAATCAATTTCTCTTGCCATTGGATCTAGGAGGGAGTGAAGCCTGGGGACTCCTATCCTGCTATCTTGCTGATGTCACTCCCTATTTTTTTAACTGTAAATGAATAGCAAATTACTTATTTAAAAAAAATTTTATACCACTGAATTAAGACATTATAGTATATAAAGCATTCTCTTTGTCTTCCTTTCTGAAGCCAACCCAAATAACAACATGATAGACAAAATATTGTATATGTAATTAAGAAACATCTATACTCTGAATACAACATGTAAAGTTTGGCTTATAGTTTGGGTAAAACCAGATTGGGATAGGTATATACTTACAAGATCATTAGGCTTTGGAAGGAGCCAAAAGCATTCAGACTCTGAAATAAGAAAGAGCAAAAGTTATCAAATCACGTGGTTAACTCTTAAGTGTAAAATTGTATTTCCTTTATGTTCCTTTATTTTGGATCAAGATCAATGTTTGACACATTAGTGGGAGAAAGAATGGGCTTAGATCTTGAATGCAGTGACAAAACTATCTTTGAAAATAAATGAAAAAAAAAAAAGAAGGAAACAATAGGCCAGGCAAAAGATGCCACAAAAAGCTCAATAACTGTTTTCTGTCAGAAAGAAGGAAAAGAAAAGACTAAATTAAGAACACAAATTCTATATGATATGGAGTTTACTGAGCCTGAAAAATACCTTGCAAGATTGCATATGAGTTATATCTGCAGATATGTCAGTTGATGAGAAAGTCTCCTGTAGGTTACAGCTCAACCCTAATGCATGCCCAATATAAATAGATAACAAAAGTACAATATTTCACAAATAACTTGTACAGAAAGAACTTATAATATGATTAAGAATCACAACAGGCACTGGGAAAATCCACAAACACATTAAGAATAAAAAAAAAGGGAAAATAATTAGACTAAGAAAAGGCAAAAAAAGAACATAAAAATAGTAAATACATCAAAGTGCAATACAGCACTTTCTGTACAATTTTTAAAATATTCAAATGAAATCTGGCTGTTCTGATATATTGCTAATATCAAAAGATTGAAGGACTCATGCTAATATCAAAAGATCAAAGGACTCAGAAATAAAATGCTGTCAGGAACAGATAAACACCACACTGGCGAAGATTGGGGGAAAATAGAAACACAAAATGAAAATTAAGTTTGCATCATAAGTCGTAAAATAATTCATAGGCTGCTCAAAATATGGCAGGGTCATTGAGTCTCCTAAAAATTGATCAGAGTTATATTAAAGAGGAAAATAAAGAACAAGTTTATATTTTATAGACTTTACTCAAAAAGAGATCCAACATATTTACAGTTGCTCTTAGAAATGAAAACTGCGTCACACCTGTAATCTCAGCACTTCTGAGAGTCCGAATAAACATGACATCATGCATGTGATAAGTTTGCCTGAGGCTAGTAGTTGCCTGTCTATGTAAAATGTACAGATATATAGTTATACTAAAGATCATATCTATTTATAGTAATTTTAAAAGGAATACTATGTATACTTTTTTTCTGAATTGGTTGGACTGTGTAATTTTTGAATGAGCTATTGCAGCTAGAAAGAGAAAAATGTATTATGGAGCCATTTAAGTGTGTGCTAGCCACCTTTCTATATTAAAACTTCAAAATAATGAATGATTTATGAAGATTCCAGAGAAATGCCATTTGTAGATTTGAGATGTCACTTATGCTTTTTTGTCCATTAGATTTGTTGCCCTCTTTTGCACTTAAATACATCATTTTTCTTCTTTCCCGCAACCTTCCATAAAAATAATGATTTTTAAAATCACCATTTGAAGCATTACACTGTGGAAAATATCCTACAAAAGTTATTTTAAGGAAACTACTGAATTTACTTAAAATTTTTATTGGAAAGAATAATGCAGCAATAGATACACTGAAGTTTTGCTCAGCAAAGAAAGAATTAAGTAGAAATATTGTTTGATCTGTTGAAGTTCATATGTATTTACATAAATTATAGCTAGGAAACTCTTTTTTCCCTTTCATTACTCTAAAACTTGCTTTATCCATATGAAAGCAATGAATTTTATCAAGGTATATGACTAAAGTCTGGCCCTGTTCACAGTTTGTTTTTCTAAGGTAGCATATCCTAAAAATGGAAACTGTGTTGCTCCCTAATGGGCTAGACACATATAACTTCATCCTATCACAGATATTACTGTATTTGTTATCCTTTTCTTTTTTTGGTTTGGTTTGGTTTTATTTATCTTTAGTAAGTAAATTCTGTAATTTCTATTATTATCTTAAATTAGTTTTTGAAATTGTAAATATATGTGTGTAGGGGTGTAATACATGTGTTTTTACTTTTCCAGTGAAAAGAAAATTAATAATTATAACAATTGAATCTGATTTTCATTGTAGTATTAGCCTCCACCATCATTTGTGGTATAGCTCTGCAGGATCTAGAGAGAACACTTTAAAATTTTATAAACTGAAAATTTCTATTTATTAGGTTTCATGGAAGTAAAATATGAAATTTTACATTTGAGCTTGTGAGATGCCAAAACAAAATTTTATTAGTTGTTTGCAATTCTGGAATAAGATACATATAATTATTAACAATTTTAATGCAGACATAATACTTGTGAATACAGTCAGAAATGAATAAACATTATTCAAAGACCTTGAAATATTTTTAATAACTCCACAAAAATTATAACTACAAGTCAATGTTATTTATTCCATATTTCCCTTAAAAATTATTCTTGAGAATTGTATTATATTTTATTTATTTTTTACTGATGTCTAACATTTATACATATTAATGGGGTACATGTGATATTTTGTTACATTCATATAATGTGTAATGATCAAGTCAGGGAATTTAAAATATCCTTCACCTCTAGTATCTATCATTTCCATATGGTGAGAATATTGCAAGTCCTCTTTTCTGGCTATTTTGAAAGATTTGGTACATTACTGTTAATATAGTCATCCTACTCTGCTGTTGAACAGTGGAACGTATCCTATTTAACTGTAAGTGTTACCTGTTAACCAGTCTAGAAGGTATCTCCTATTATTTGACTACTCCAGGGAAAAGGCTTAACCCAGAGCAGAGGCAGCAGAATGCCTAGGAGTTTAGAACTCAGGGGGAGTATGTGGAGAGCTGGACCCTTCCCTGCTTTGTGTGAAGAACCACTTTGCCTTTACATCATTCATTAATGGTGGAGTTTGAATCCTTTGGTTAAGTTTCCCAAAGTTAGAAAGTATTCATGCTCAACTGCTTGAGATTTAGAAGTAACAACCCTTAACCAAAATTGTAAATGTCTATCCTTGGCCTTGTCATCAAGGCTAATGATGACAAGAGAATATGAAGTATCCAGTTTTACAAGGGTGGAAATTTAGGATCTGTTTATTTTTTACTGACTTGTTCAGAAATATATATAGTTGTATTTTGAGATGTCTCACTCGGTTGCAAAGGCATTGTTCATTTTTTATTGTTTTAGGGAATTACTTTAGTTTGAACACCAAATAATATTTGTGTATTAGGGTTTATTTTGAAAAGTTGAGTCAGTTTAAATATTAGCCAAAAACTTGTAGAATGAAATAATAGAGATAGTTGTTTTTGATCGGAGAAAATGTCTTCATTATTCATTTTAACATTCTTTATTAATAACTGTCTTTGTAAATAAACTGACTTCAATTTATCCAGAAATGTGATGTAATCTGCCAAAACTATATTAACATCAAGAGCATGAATTTTAATAAGTCAAATAGAAGGCTGGGGGACAATGAATCAAGCTTCTTGTAGAACGCAATTTTGAATCTTTAATACCCAGACAAACAATTATATGCACCATACAAACATAGGTGAGAACACAGTAGAAACATTTTTGCATGTGCAAGAATTCCAAAGGTTTTGTTTTCTTATACTTTAGCCAAACACGTTAATTGAAGGTGAATTATAGCAAATAAGGAAGAAAACTGAAAACAAAGAATATATAAGAGAAGTTCTAATCCATCAGTTCAAGGAAAAGAAGTCACAGGAGAAGATATGCATTGCAGCAGGCCTGTAGAAAACATTCATCCTGAAATGAATAAAAAACAACAATTAGAGTGCTTTGACAAAAAGGGAAGATTCTATGCACGAGATGATAAGAATATGGTAAAAGTGGGTTAACCTTAGGTCAAGGAGAAAACTATTAGAACTCATGAAGGGAAACAATAATAAACTATGAAAGAAAATATACCCATATATAAAGCAAAAGATAATGTGTAGCATTAGATTGAACAATTTTTTTTGAGACAGGTTCTCACTGTGTCATTCTGGGTGAAGTACAGTAGAGCAATCAGGGCTCACTATCAACTTCACCTTCCTGGGCTCAGTTCATTCTCCCACCTCAATCTCTCGAGAAGTCGGAACTACAAGCATGCACCACCATGCCCGGCTAGGCTAATTCTTGTATTTTTTGTAGAAATTGGGTTTTGCTCTGTTGCCCAGACTGGTCTTGATCTCCTGGGCTCGTATAATCTACCCACCTCGGCCTTCCAAAATGCTGGGGTGACAGGTGTGAGCCAGCGGGCCCAGCTAGACTGGACAATTAATTATATGCTGGTCAAGTTTTTCTGTGAGTATTGATACTAACATCATTGTCTTTTAAACTACATGGAGGTCTTCTATTGTATACATAGAGAAGGAATTAAAATAGAAACACACAATTTGGATATTTATGGTGTCAGAATATTGTTTGTTGCTTATAATATTTTTAGTGACATTGTTGTTAGAAAATATGATTTTTATTCTACAATTAGGCTTTAGAATTTTCTTTGGTATGGCTTCCTTGTTTCTTGAAAATTTCACTGTCTGCCATAACCATCTTAGTTCATTCTTCTCAAGAAATATTAACTTTTTTTCCTAGCCATGTTTGTTCCTATCTTAGAGCTTTTGTGCCAGCTACTTGATTAGTGTTTAATGTTTTCCTTTTTTTCTTTTTCTTTTTTTAAATTTTACTTTAGGTTCTGGGGTTCATGTGCAGATCTTGCAGGATTGTTACATAGGTGTCCATGTGCCATGGTGGTTTGCTGCCTCCATTCCCACATCACCTACGTTAGGTATTTTTCCTAATATTATCCCTCCCCGATCTCCCCACCTCCTGTTATCCCTCCCCTAGACCCCCAACTCTGACAGACCCCAGTGTGTAGTGTTCCTTTCCCTGTGTCCATGTGTTCTCATTGTTCAACAGCCACTTATGAGTGAGAACATGCAATGTTTAGGGTTTAGGGTTTTTCTGAGTTTTGGCATGACTTGCTTCTTCCTGCCAATCAAGCTTCAAGTTAAAACATGTTTATACAGACTTTCTCTAACAACCAAATCTAAAGCAGAGATTTTTTTTCCATTATAGGGAATGTAAGTTTTGTGTGAATATAAGCTTTGTATGGCTATTTTTTATATCTGCTGTGTATCTGGGAGTTGAATCACTGTTTATAAATGTATTTTTAACTTTATAGGAAACTGTCAAACTATTTCCCAACTGATTGTAGCATTTTATATTCCTGCCAACAATGAATGAGCGGTCCAGTTGATCCACACTTTTAGCAACAGTAGATATTAACACACTTTGTAATTTTAGCCATTTTAACATCTTGTGTGATGGTGTATTCCCATGGTTTAATTTGTATTTCTCAAATGATTAATAATGCTGAGTGTCTTTCCACATGCTCATGCATCACACACACACACACACACACACACACACACACACACACACCCCATATTTGGTGAAATACTGCTCACAACTTTGCATATTTCTTTTTAAACAGGTTGATTATATTACAACTGAATCAAAAATTAGTTATATATTCGGGATCCACGAACTTTCCAGATACATGTTTTGCAAATATTTTCCTCTGTCTGTTTCTGGTTTTTATATTTTTGTATCATTAACCTAAAAAAGAAATGTGTTTAACATTTGTAGATGTCAAGTATCAATATTACTCTTTCATTGTTTCTACTTTTGTGTCATATCTGAAGCATTTGCAAAGATTTTCTCATTTTCTTCGTGAAATTTCAGAGTTTTAGTTTTTTATTTAGATCTCTGATCCATTTTTAGCTGTTTTTGTTGTGTGAATGTTAAGAGGAAAAATGTAGTTTACTTATGTAGTTTACTTTTCTCCTACTATTTTTCTACTACCATTTGTACCTGTTAGGGGGTCTTTTTGCAAAAAGAAAGCAACTTCCTTTTCTGTTTAAACTAGTCTGAATAGATTCTACTGCCCTCAACTAGGAAGTCAGCCCAACAGATATGTTTTATTGAAAAGAATAAAGAGATGAAGCAAGGGAGGAAGACAAAGCATCCAAGTCAGAAGCCTTTAATAAGATGCTTTAACTTCATCTTGAAAACAGGGAGCCTATGAAGAATTTTAGGACAAGAAGTAGCTTGGTTATATTTATACTTTAAAATGTACTCTAGCTTCAGTGAGCAGGAACAATACATATGGTTTGCTGCTATCTCATTTGTAGTACTAAATATTTACTTGTCCTATAAACCCAACAAAGAAATATAAAAGCATTCAAAGAGCAGTTGAGGAACTGATGGTTATAAACATATCCTCTTATTCTGAACACTAATCATTGTCTTGTTACTATGCTAAATACTCAGTAACTTAGTTCATGTGCTTAAGTCCTATGTTTTCTAGTTGGTAGAGCTGAAGAGGATAAATGAAGATTGCTTTACTAGAGAAAGTAACAGTTAACGTTTTATATGTTTGTTATTAGTAAAATTTTACTTTAATAAAGGATAAACTGCTAAATATAGGCCTTATACTATATTTGCATGTGAGTAAGTAAATACAGCAAGCCATTGGTATTTGCAGAAGCATATTACCTGGAATCAGAGCCAGAGAGTGAACAATAACATCGTTAAATACAGAAAACATCATTCCACACTTCCATAGTAGATAATTACAAACCTGTATCTGATGTTAGTCAATGTTTTGACAAAAATAAGAGAGAAAGAGAAAGGAAGAAAGAGATAATTAAAGAAAGAACAAAAATTACAGTAGGAGGTCGAACAGCTTGCCTTAACTCTAGTAGGAAAACCAAGTTCAAAAAAATGCAATTTAAGACATATTCCCAATTTACATTAAGAGAATCATTTGCACACTTGCAGAAGAGGACCAATTATTTAATTTTAGGTAGATAGATAAGTAGATGGAATACGGTACTATTCAAATGTAAAAATCACTAATTGTTGTAGAACTTTCTGAAGATGTTTTACACAGTATAAGTTAATTATCAAGAATTAGGATGTGTGCTCATCAGGCAAGGATAAGAGCTAAAATATTATTTGATCTATCAAAAGTTTTAGGGAAAGCTTTGAAGACTTATTACATTAATCATCATTTTATCATATGCTAATCACATTAAGTTTGATTCTATACTTTCTTTTACATTGTATGGTTTTTAATTATATCAAGTGAATTCACAGCTTTAACGGAAAGGTCAGCTCTGTAGATTTTGAGTTTTCAATAGCCGACTGTTATTAAAAAAAGAGAGAATGTAGTTTTAAAAATTCATACTTGTAAAAGTTTGAAATGGAATGCTAATTAAAGAATATATCTAAAAAGAAAATAAGTGTAAGTAAATTATACCATGTTACTTTTTTTTGTTATTTTTTTCAGAATGATACGTAACCCTAAAATATCACGTTAATAATTACTTGATTATCTTACTTCTTGCTCATTTTCCTTTTTCTCAGAACTGTTTTTAGAGGTTTCGTTTTTTTCTCCTTAGTTGATTTTACATATTTCTTATATATTTCTTTGTTCATTAATCCAGCCAGTTTTTAATAGTTACTCAGTGTCACCTCGATCAGCCAACCCTATTAATAACAAGATTTGTTGACAAGTGCTGGATTTTCTGCCACAGCTTCATTAATTTTGGTAACTTCTCCTGATAGAAAAGAACAGAGCTTAGTAACTGCTTTCGCATTTTCCAATATCCCAAATCCATTTTATTTGTTTAACTTTGTATTTCAGGCAGAGTGCAATTCCAAAGTTTCCTGTGCAAACCTTCCAATTCCCACTGTTCCAATACCATTTTCAGTTGTTATCCATTCACATTGGTCCATGAATTTAATCTTGAGAGCTGAGCCAGGTCATGTCCATGGTCCAGAGAGCACTTACCTCAGCCTCCAGGGCCACAGTGGGCAGGGCAGACGAGCAGTGGGCAGGGTAGGCCCACAGGGTCCCAGCTACTACAAGTGTCTGGTTCACCTTGGTGCCAGGGGTAGTTGTGCAACGCCTGGGCAGTCCCAGTTAGCATGGCCCAGGCTGGAATGAACCAGAACATGGTTCTTGTCTATTTTCTAACTATAATATGATCTGTCCGTTTTGAGCAGGAATGGAATTTAGTTGGACTTTGAGATTTAGAAAAATATTGGAAGAACTGATAAATCAAAGTTGAGAAAGTTCATCATTACTATCTCAACCAAGAGTTTAGAAGCATGTGGTTTCCAACAGCTCCCTGAGAAAGTGCTACATTTCTCCATTAAAAAAAAAAAAAAACATTTATTTTAAGTTCAGGGGTAAATGTGCAGGCTTGTCATATAAATAAATTGTGTGTCACAGGCATTTGGTGTACAGATAGTTTTGCCACCCAGGTAATAAACATAATACTTAATAAGTAGTAATTTAATCCTTTCCCTCCTCCCACCCCTGACCCTAAAGTAGGCCCTGGTATCTATTGTTCTCTTCTTTGTGTCCATATGCACTCAAAGTTTAACTGCCACTTACAAATGAAAACATTTGGTATTTTGTTTTCTGTTCCTGTTTTAGTTTGCCTATGATAATAGTCTTCAGCTTCATTCATGTTGCTGCAAAAGATATGATCTCATTTTTTTTATGGCTTCTGAGTCTTTTATGATGTATATATACCATACTTTCTTTATTCAGTCTATCCTTGACAGGCGTTTAGGCTCTTTCTATATCTTGCTATTGTGAATAGGGCTGCAATGAACATACATATTCATTCATCTTTATGGTAGAATGATTTATATTACTTTGGGTTTATACCCAATAATCAGATTGCTGGGTTTAATATTTCTGCCTTACCGTTCTTTGAGAAATTCCTAACTGCTTTCCACAATGGCTGAACTAATTTGCATTTCCACCAGCTGTATACAAGCATTCTCTTTACTCCACAAACTTGACAGCATTTATTTTTTGACCTTTGATAATAGCCATTCTGACTGGCATAAGATGATATCTCACTGTAGTTTTGCTTTGCATGTCTCTAATAATCAGTGATGTTGAGCATTTTTTTATTTACTTGTTAGCCATGTCTGTGTCTTCTATTGAAAAATCTCTGTTCATGTCCTTTGCCCACTTTTTAATGGGGTTGTTTGTTTTTTTATTGTTATTTTGTTTCTTACAGATTCTAGATATCAGACCTTCTTCATGTGCATAATTTTCAAATATTCTCTTTCATTCTGTAGGTTCTATCCAGAAGCTTTCTAAATGTTCAGGGAGAAATTAGGCAGTAGCAACATGAGTGGATTTCCAAGGTATTCCAGGAAGCTTGTGTTCGATCACAACTACCTCTGAAAAATAATGGCTCGTCCATTTTTTTCTACCATCCTAATCTTGCGTTAGTGTCTTTCATTGGCAAACTCTGACCTGAATCATGTCAGGAAGGATACGAATGATAGTTCATTCCCTCTTTTTGATGATGAAAAAGAAATCTTAAAAAGGAGTGGGTACAAGAATGTGGTATTGGTTGAAAATAAAAGATTTGAATATTAACTTTTACTACTGCTTCTAAATAATGGAAAGCTGAACTAAGTTAACTTGTCTAGAAAAATAATTAAATAATATTATAAGCAAATATTAAAATCATCATTAATGACAGAATGATTAATGTTTAATAATAGTGAAATATATTAAACTTTATTTTAAACAGTTTAATACACAAATGAAATTATGTTAAATTAAAATTTCTCATCTGATAATATTCAAATTATACCAAAAAGCCATTTATTGTACTTTCTTACATTCATCCCCATTTATATCCTAAACTTAAGTGCTGCCAGTACCATATTTCCCTGCTCATATGTTTGCTCACGTTAGTCCTGTTAGTGAATTAGCCTTACAGCTTAATCTTCAAGTTTCAAAGTTTTACATGTTACTGTTCTTGACTGTCCTAAGTATAGTGGGAATCTTGTTCACTTGCTGATTCTGTGGCTCTTGAGGGGCCAAGTTTTCGCAGTGCAAATTCAAATTCTATCCTCTTCAATTGAGTCTATATAAATAAGCCTTTATCCTCAGTGTACGACTCCCAATTGGTATTTATTGAATATTTATTACATCTTAGCCACTCTTAGTTGAGCTAAAAATTCTTGCCACCTTAATTTATCAGCTGGAAGACAACAGTCAGAGGTTAAATCTCAAATGGTTTCAGTGAAGGGACCAAGACTAGACACCTATATAATTGCAATAAGGAATGGAGATCTGTTCACTCTTTTATAATTTTCCATTGCATAGACATAAACTCCCATTTACTCATAGGCAGATTTTATATATTGGTTCCTTCTGAATTGGATGTGGTAGGAAGTTTTTTTTCCCCAGGGAATTTCAGCTTGGCAGTCCAAGATTTTAAGGTCTAGAAATGGAGTGAGGTGGAGTTAATAGAAAAAGCAGCAGGCCTATTTTTATTCCATTCTCTAATTTAGCCTTATCAGGAAAACAAGAAAAAGAAACAACTGGTATTTTATTTTCTAACTGACTCCAGAGTAAGCTTCTCAGTTGGTTAAATACTTGGAGTTGAAAATAATGCCATTAGTAATTAGCACTCACAAACCTAACACAACACTCTGTCTTTAGTTACATTTATAATTAGGGGAATAATACATTTGTTTTCTATTATAGTTACAATTCTTCATGTTGTCTTATTTGCATTTATCTCCAATAACTTTCTGTAATTTGTGCATGTAGTATATACAACGAAATATATAATACTATACATGTACATCATGTATAGTATAATGTATTATTTATGCTACATATATAATGTATTAATATATTATATATGTAATGCATGTAGCAATACATTGTATATAACATACATAAAAATGTATTATATATATTTCATGTTAAATGTGAAAAACATTTACATATTTATGTTCTGTATTTTTTCAGCATATATATGAGAATGTTCTTAATACATCATACATATGAGTATGCATATATAAGCATATATATGATAATATTCTTTCAGCATGCATATGTAAGTATTTTCTAAATACAGGTTATGTAATTGGACAGAAAACTACATTGTGCTTTGTTTATGTAGAAAATCTTCCAAGAGGCCTATGTATTTGGTTGAGTAATTTGATACAGCACTTAAGAAGCATAGTTAATTATCAGTAGATGGTTGCTGAGCTTCTTTTAAAGGAATTTAAGTTCAACTAATAGAATTTCAATTTTGCCGAATAGAACATGTGTGGTATGTTTGCTTAGGACGATAAAGAAATGTGGGGAAAGGGAAAAGGGAGGTGATGTGACTGTAAGTCAGAGATGAAATTATTTTATTTTCCTGAAGATTGTAGGATATAAATCTCCAAAATGTATAATGTAAATCTTATGAATAATTAATGCAGCATGAAGTTTTTTGTCTGTTTGTTTCTTTAGTGGTCACTGGGGCAAGTGCTAAGGGTAGTTTCAAGGCAACTGAATTGATAACGCAGTATGCCCACTTACATCCATTTATTCTTGGTCTAGTCTATGTGACAGGTTTGTTGAGCACCTAGGACTTGTTGGGGTACATATATGAATGACATTTATTTTTCTCCGATAGCTGCCAACATATATCTGCTTAATTTCTTTTTAAATGTATTAAAGGTATTTGAAGTTTATCTCATTAAAACAAACATTTTACAATGAAAATTAATATAAGGGTGTAAAATACAGAGTATGCAATATCTAGATCAATCATTCCAATTTCAAACCTCCATTACCTATGCAGTGGAACCTAATGTCTCTGTCTGCTTCCAGTACCTGAGGCTTAGAGGCTTCCATGTTTTTTTATTACACTTCCTCCAGTCTTCTTCCTGAGTTAAGAGTGAGCAATAAAAAAATTGGAGAATGTATTGATTTCCTAAGGTCGCCTTAACAAAACACCGCAAGCAGGGTGGCTTAAAGCAACACAAATTTGATACGGGAAGTGGGCAGGGAGTGCTGCGTAGAGAAAGTCGAGGTCCCTAGTGAGGGCTCCACCTTCAGGCCTGTGCCCAAGGACCTAAGAGAGGAGAGGCACTCCTCTTTTTCTGCCCAAATGTTGCATTTTCCAAGATGACTCTGGCCCACCATGCATCCCATCTGTGCTCATAAAAACCTTGAAACCCTAGTGGGCAGACACAAGCGGCTGGACATTGAGAGGAGCAGAGAAGCAGAAGACCACACTGACAGACACCAGCAGACGCTGGTAGGCCCTCAGCTGGCTAGTGGACATGGAATTCTGTTGGGGGAGGTCAGAGGAGAGCTGGCCACAGGGTGGCCTGACTCCAGGGGAAGACCATCTTCCCACTCCATCCCCCTGCTGGCCTCCCCATCCATCTCACTGAGAGCTACTTCCACCACTCAATAAAACCTCTCACCCATCCTCCAAGCCCACACATGATCTGATTTTTCTGGTACGCTAGGGCAATAACCCAGGAACAAACCCCGTATTGCAAACCCCTCTGTCGTTGCAGTAAGGCAGAGGGTATAATTGAGCTGACTAACACAAGTTGCCTGCAGATGGCAAATCTGAAAGTGCACACTGTAGCACAGCCCCACCGAGGCTTCAGGAGCTGTAAACAGTCAACCCTGAATGCCTTTCGAGCAGTGGGCCACCTGGGAAGGAAGCCACACCCCTGTCACATGCCCTGGGAGGGGGTCAGGGAACTCTTCCTATCTCAAATCTACTCTTGCAAACTATTCTGGGAGTTAGATGTCTGAAACGAAGGTGGTAGCAGAATTGGTTCCTTCTGAGGGCTTTGAAGGAGGATCTTTTCCTTGCCTCCCTTCTTGTTTTGGGTGACATCCAGCATTCCTGTTGTTTTCTTAGCTTTTAGATGCATCACTGAACTCTCAGGTTATAATATCCCAGGATCTCCATGTCTCCTTAGAAGGACATCAGTTACATTGGATTAAAGACTCGTTCTCCTCCAATATGGTCTCAACTAACTATACCTACAGTGACCTCGTTTACAAATAAGGTCACACACATTCAGAAGTATTGGGTATTAGAACTTCAGCATATGTTTTCCTGAATATACAGTTTAACCCATACCAGAGAAATACATAAAC
Organism: Saguinus oedipus; assembly: GCA_031835075.1. NCBI lineage: Eukaryota > Metazoa > Chordata > Mammalia > Primates > Cebidae > Saguinus > Saguinus oedipus. The sequence goes on from CM063190.1 coordinate 21,020,814, forward strand.
ATGTCATTTTCTCCACTGGTAATGCTTTAGTACTCTCTTGGCTTTCTGGTAAAACATATGTATGATACTGTGGGGCAGAATATAGTTTCCCTCCTGTTGCCAGATTCCTTGACATGAAAAATTTATGAATTGACCAGTTTCCTACTCAACAACCATCTCTATGGTCTATTCAGGCCTTTTTCTGTTGGAGTTTCCCATTCAGAAACTGATCACTCAAATTCTGGTGGGGAACCATAGAGTTAACTATATTTAACAAATTTTCCACTTAAACTATAGGAAAATTATCAGCTGATTTGTTGTTTTTTCTTCTGTGTTCCTTGTCATATTTTTTAGAATTTTTTTTCACTTGCTCAAATTCCTAGAGAAGATTGATCAGCAAATCCACTGAATACCCATTGAAAATGAATGGCCTGGCTTTCTGTCAGTCACAGGAGCTTCACAAATATTCATTTTGGAGTCCACCTCTTTGACTAGGCAGTGGGGAATTCTGTATAAGATTTTAAGTCTTTTGATGGCATACCACAAACATCAACACTTGATAGATGAAAGATAGGATTTTTATTGTTACTTATCGCTCTGAATGAGAGAAGGCTGCCAGGCAGGGCCACACAAGGTTTGCAACCTTGAGACAGAGTAACAACAAATTGGAGCTGTGGGGAAGCTCATGCATGGCCATCAGGGTAGGGTTAGCTAGGTTTTCTGGGCTACCTGTGGATTAGCTAATTTGATAATTTAATAATTTCAGTTGTCTGGGACCTGACTGTGGGCAAACAGGGGGAGGGCATAGTAGCTTCGAGTTGACAGCCCAATAAGAGGAGTGATTGGTGGTGTGGACTTAAGAGGCTGTTCAAAAACAAAAGCTTGTATTACAGGGAAGAACCCCACTGTCAACCATAAGGAATGATAAAAGCATAATTTCTTACTAGGGTCACCATACCACTATTTATTCTACATCTTCTGTTAACACCTAAGTCTTCTGCTTTCCTGGGATATTCCAGCACATTATATCCCCTCTGGGGCGTATATCTGGTGGCTCTTGGCTGTCTCCCTTTAGATTTTGTTGATACTCCGCTCCCACTTTGTTCAGCTTTGGTGCTTTAGGAAAAAGTTTTCATCCTTTTGTGGCAATAATTAAAATGTTCCATTTAATATTTTTTGTAATGACATTTAGTATGTTCTATTTCTTCAGTAAAATAAATCATACCAATTAAACCAATATTCACTGTCAGAACAGGAAATATGTACTAATATCCTCTATACAAAGATAAACTTACTTCTCTTTGAGTTATCTTCTTCATCCATAAGTATTCAAACTCTTTTATGCTTCCAATAGATTGAAAATTGTTTCTATGTTACCTATAATTCTCTTCTCCATATTCCAAACCGTGAGTTCAAATTTTATGAGATTACATTGAAAAGCATTTCTGGCACACCTATTACTGAATGAATGGTATGTTTTGTTATCTTTGCATGATCACAATTTAAAGCTCCTCTCAGAAGATTTTTTTAATGATTTTAAAATTAGAGGGGAGATATCTCTAAGAATCAGAGAACATTCTCCAGGTGAAAAAGATAAAACTCTTAGAAAGGGGTTCCTCTTCAATCCTTTGCTCTTACTATTTGGAACTACTAATATCTTAAGAGTTTACATGGCTTGAGGAGACACAGGGAATGAATAAATGGTATTTTTTCTTCCTTAACACTAGAACAACAGAGACTAAAAACCAGCATATTCTTAAATACTAGTTATTTGGTTGCTCAAAAAATGGTATGAGAGAAAGCAAACAGAAATCCCTAGATAGAAAAATTTGTGAAATTCAACAAAATAAATCCATCTCTTCCAGCTTCACAATGTGATTTAACGTATGAAACGATATGAGGAATTTTGCAGCAAATCAGCTAGACAGTATTGATTAATTAACATTTTATAAAAAAGAAATTGATCATGGCAGTTGTTTTCAGCATATAACACTTCAGTGATTCTAGGATGTCATTTCTTAAATGATTAATACCTTTAGAATTGGGAAGCATGGGAATTTGTTTAAAACTTCTCACCTTTGGTTAGGTTGCATGCTGATATTTTTATAATTGCTTGTATATGTTTAATTTTCTTTTTCATGGCTTTTCATGTTGCTGTCAATTCAGTTTGGTTGTGAATTATTGTCACCACATTTGTTAAATTCGACTGCCAGTTAAATGTTTCATTTGCTTTCTAAAAATCCATGGAAACCATTTAATTAGATCAAGAGGTCCCTGGCAAAGACTTGCAGAATAGCGACATTAGCTTGAAAGAAGATTTGGGAAACAATAACACAAAACTATTTTAAGAAATGCTCAATCACTGGAATTAAAATCTAAGAAGTTTAAATATATGGCAATGGTTGTTATTAAAATTGAATTCTCTCTCTCTTTCCTTAAACACATGCAGAATCAACACTGAAATGTTACAGTAAATTGATATATGTGAAATATAAAAACTTCCTAGATTAAACATAATTAATCCAGAGGTCACTTTTATAGTCCATGAAATAATTAAGCTAGTTTTTTATTAAACTCATATTGTATAAATAAGAAAACTAGACATAACTCTATTTCCCATGTTGAAAATTACACAACAAAATGTGTTACCACGTCTTCCTCCAAACAACTTCTGATCGTGCATGCTGAAGGTCCAAGGCAGTGAGTCAGAGTTAGAAAGATGGGAGAAGAGTGGAAAGCATTCAACTGGGCGGTCAGAGGAGACCATTGAGAAGTGGGAATTTGAGTAAGCTTGAAGGAAATGAAGGAGTTAGCCACTGAAAATAGCATGGCATGCAACAAAGGAGCTGGTGCAAAGTTCTTAAGGTGGAAAACTATTTGATATGTTTGAGAGAATGCAAAGAGTTCAGTGTTGCTGGGGTACAGTGCGTGAGATAGACATTAGTGGGAAACGGTATCAAAGAAGTCATAGGAAACACATTCTCTAGAGGGTGAACAACTGTGCCAGTGTGCCTGCTACTGCTCTTGTTTAAGCACTGAAAGCCCTTTCTCATAGGAAACCCCTCAATCTCAGGAAGACTAAGATATCTGGTCATCCTGTAAGAATCTGTGTAAGGCAATTAACAATTTAAAAAGAGAAGTCAACAGTATCTCCTGCTTGTTTGGACTGAGTACTTACAAGATGAAGTTAGTATCACCTAAAATGGACCATGAATGAGATGGATTTGGAGGAAAAAAATTATATTTGGAACAGTTGGATATGAGTTTGAGATTCCTGAGAATAAAGTTGTCAGTCTTTAAATCAAATGATATCAAAATTATGAATTTAGGTATAATAAGTAGTGTAGATGTAAAAGAGGGACAAATATTGAGTCCTAGCGGATAGGCTGAAGATAATTGGTGAACTTAAACAGTGGTTCTAATAGATTGGAGGTGAAGATGGATTCTATACCATTTAAGAAAGAATGGGGAATGGAGAAAGTAATAGGAGACAATCAAAATAAACTCTTTCAAGGATCTTTGCTGCAAATGAAAGACAGATGTGGGGACATAGCATGCCTAAGAAATGAAATAATACATTTTTGTTAAAAAGGAGAGAGATAACAAAAAGAAAAATAATTATTTATACACAGAAGATGGAAAAATCAATGATGCACATCAGAAGAACAAACTGTTGTATTTGTATCCTTAATTTAGAAAGAGCAATGTGCAAAAATACATTTTATGTAGAAGAGTGTTAGCTGATCCTTTGTAAGGTGACTGGAAAAAGTAACTGGGAAAAAAAAGATACAAGTGTAGATTTTAGAAGTTACAGGTGAATGTGATGAAAATCTGTAGAATATTTATTATGATTGTTTCAAGGTTTTTAATAAGCGAAGTCATCATCTGAGAATGGGAAAGAAAGTATGGAAGGGTTAAAAGAGATAAAAGAGAAAGATGAATTGGTTTCCTGGGAGAAAGAAATATGGTTGAGGGAAACAAATCACAGCCCCCCAGGCAGTGCTGCAGGCCTACTGAGGTTGTATTCATCATTTGAAGTGAGACAGTCTATGATTTGGAGTTTTCATCCAGTTACTTTTACCTACATTAGGGCAAGGAAAGAATAAATAAATGGTTAGTTTGGGCAGTGTTATCATTTGTGCAGGAAAGCACAGCTGCATGAAAAAATTCAAGAATGTTTGAGGGTATATGAGTGCGGTTTAAACAAATGACCATGAAATGGAAAATGTGTAAGCAAGAAAGAGAAAGCATGAAAGTTAGTGAGAACATTGAAGAATACACATATTATAGGTCCTGATAGTTTTGAAGGATTGCTGTAAATGCCAAAAGAAGTCACCTGGAAAGAAGTTGGAAGTACTTAGAAAAAATGAGTGCAGTAAAATGAGATTATTATAATACATATATAGAGGGCATAACCCTGAGAATAGATGATTCATTAAGAGAGAGAGGAGATAACAAGATCATCGGTGAAATAAATTCATGAAAATTAGAGGTCATGGTGTGTGAGGATTTCTATAGTTCTATAGAAACTGTCAAGAACTAAGACTAAGAATAATGAGAATAATATGAAGACAGAAGCAAAAGTGAAGGCCCTTTGCTCTTAGTGGATGACACAGAAACAATGAGGTGTAATATGTGCTACAACATAAGGTACTAAGAAGTCACCCACCCTCTTACAGCCACCCTGACCTGTAGAAAGAGAAAAATACTCCTCTTAAGAAAGAGCAGGAGTTTCAGTATCGTAATGGAAAAGCCAAGAGATAAAGTGAAGAAGGCTTTTAGAGCCAATGTTGAGGAGGTGAGGTATTTCAATATTGGTGGACTGTTGAAGGGTTTCCAGAGTTGTGGAAAGGTTAGAGAAGGGATGAAAAGGAGATGCACTATATGTGGTGTAGAGGATGGAGAAGATGATGGATGAGCAAGATGACTGTAGCTTCTTATGTCAACAGTAATGAACAGAGCAAAGGGCATAATCAAATTGACTCTGATGAATCCAAAGACATCCATTGGTATTGGCAGGCTGGGGCTATTTTCAGGATAAGAAATGTAGGGCAGCTTTATCTCAGAGATGTGTTCACATCCTTCTTTTTGCTTGCAAATTTAAAAAGTATGCAGTTGTATAATAATTATTAATTTAATAAAGATATTTTAAGGTAAACTCCTATAATCTAAATCTGAAAATAGTTCTACAATTATTACTCAGGCCGCATTGTTACTTTTACTTTTCCATATTTTTGGGTATTTTTGCTTGCTTTTTGTGTATTTAAAAATATTTCAAATTTTATTTTAGATTTGAAGGGTACATTGCATATTTCTTACATAGGTATTTTGCGTGATGACACAGTTTGGAGTATGCATGATCTCATCACTCAGGTAGTGAGTGTGGCACCCACTAGATAGTTTTTAGCCCTTGCTCTCTTCCCTCTCTCCCCACACCAGTAGTCTCTCGCGTCTATTGTTCCCATCTGTATGTTCACATGCACCCAATGTTTAACTTCTACTTATAAGTGACAATGTGCAGCATTTGGTTTTTTGTTCCTGCAGTAATTTGCTTACAATAATGGCCTCCAGTTGAATCCACATTGCTGCAAAGGACATGATTTCATTCTTTTTTATGACAGCATAGTATTCCATGATGTATTTGTACCATATTTTGTTTATACAGTCCACCCTTGATGGGCACCAAGGTTCAGCCTATGTCTTTGCTATTGTGAATAGTTCCATGATGAATATATGAGCACATGTATTTTTTTTAGTAGAACAATTTATTTTCTTTTGGATTTAAACCCAGTGATAGGATAACTGGGTTTATATCCAATAGGTCAAATTGTAGTTCTGTTTTAAATTCTTGAAGAAGTCTACAAACTGCTGAGAAAAGTAGCTGAAAAAATTTATAATCCTACCAGAAGTGTGAAGTGTTTCCTTTTATTGGCAGCTTTATCAGCATCTGTTGTTTCTTCACTTTTTATCATGTCTCATGTCAGAAGAACCATTCTGACTGGTGCTGGACATCTCATTGTAGTTTTGATTTGCATTTCTCTGATGATCAGTGATGTAGAGCATTTTTTTTTCATATGTTAGTTCTTTACTTATATGTGTTTTGTTGAAAAGTGTCTGTCCACTTCTCATGTGTCTACTTCTTATTGGGGTTATTTGGCATTAGTTTGTTGAATTGTTTAAGTTCCTTATAAATTCTGAATATAGACCTTTGTCAGATACATACTTTGTGGATATTTTCTCCCATTGATAGGTTGTCTGTTTACTTATTTTTTGCTGTGCAGAAGCTCATTAGCTTAATTAGGTCCAATTTTTCAATGTTTGCTTTTGTTGTGATTGCTTTTAAGGACTTAGTCATAAATTCTTTGTCAAGACTGACGTCCAGAATAATGTTTAATAGGTGTTTCTCTAAGATATTATAGTTTAAGGTCTTACATTTAAGTCTTTAATCCATCTTGAGTTAATTTTTGTATACAGTGAAAGATACGAGTCCAGATTCATTCTGCATATGGCTAGCCAGCTATTCCAGCAGCATTTATTAACAGGGAATTCTTTCACTGTTGCTTATTTTTGTCAACTTTGTCAAAGATCAGGTGGCTATAGGTATACTACCTTATTTTTGGGTTCTTTATTCTGTATCATTGATCTATATGTCTATATGTGTATCAGTACCATGCTGTTTCAGTTACTGTAGCTTCATAGTATAGTTAAAGTTAGGTCAATGTGATTCATACAGCTTTGTTCCTTTTGCTTAGGACTACATTGTCTACTTGATCTATTTTTTCATTCTATATAATTTTATAATTTTTTTAATTCTGTGAAAAATGACATGAGTGGTTTGATAGAAATAGCATTGAATCTGTAAATTGCTTTGGGCATTATGGTCATTTTAATGATATCGATTCTTCCATTCAAAGAGGATTGACTATTTTTTTATTTGTTTGTGTCATCTGATTTCTTTCAGCAGTGTTTTGTAGTTCTCAATAAATTGTTTTTCTACATCCTCTAAGTATTTTGTTAGATCATTACTTTTGACATCTTTCTAACATTTCAATGAAGGCATTTAGCACTATAAACATTACTGTCAGCACCACTTTTCCTGCTTCCCATAGATTTTGGCATTTTCTGTCTCTGTTTTCATTTATATTAATTTTTTTTTTAATTTCTGCCTTAATATAATTGTTTACCTACCATTTGGGACCAAGTTGTTTAATTTCCATGTAAATGTGTGCTTTTAAGAAATCATCTTGGTCTTAATTTTTATTTTTTTCCCACTGTGGTCTGAAAGTATGACTGGTATTATTTCAAGTTTTTCAATTTATCGAGAACTGCTTTATGGCCAAGCATGTAGTCAATCTTAGAATATGTTCTGTTTGAGATGAGAAGAATATGTATTCTATGGTTGATGGATAGAGTATTCTGTAGATGTCTATTAGGTCCAATTAGTCAAGTGCTGAATTTTAAGTCCAGAATATCTTTGCTAGTTTTCTGTCTCAATGATTGGTCTAACACTGTAGCAGTGTTGAGGTCCCCTTCTATTATTGTGTAATTAAGTATTTTCTTAGGTCTACAAGTACTTGTTTTATGAATCTGTGTGCTTTACTGTTGGGTGAATATACATTTCCAATAGTTAAGTCTTCTTGTTGAATTGAACCTTTTATCATTATGCAGTGCTTTTTGTGGCACTTTTTTACTGCTGTTGGTTTAAAGTCTGTTTTATCTGATATAATAATAGCAACTCCTGCTCATGTTTGTTTTCCATTTAAATGATAGATTTTTCTCTAGTTTTTACTTTTAGCCTATGAGTGTTGCATAGCAATGACATGTGTCTCTTGACTACAGCAGGTTGATGAGTCTTCTTTTTTTTAATCCCACTTGCCTCTTTCTGTCTTTTAAGTGGGAGCATTTATATTGTGTATATTCAAAGTTAGTATTAATTAATGAGGTTTTGATGCTACTGTGAAGTTGTTGGCTGGTTGCTTTGTAGTTTCTATTGTGTGGTTGTTTTACAGGGTCTGTGGGCTATGTAATAAAGTATGTTTTTGTGGTAGCAATATCATTCTTTCATTTCCATGTGTAGAACTCCGTTAAAGGTTTCTTGTAAGGTTGATCTAGTGGTAACAAATTCCCTAGTGCTTAGTTTCCTGGAAAAGATTTTATTTCTCTTTCTCTTACAAAAGTTAGTTTGGTAGGATAAACAGTTTGGTAAGACAATTGAATTATTTTTATCTTTAAGAATGCCAAAAATAGGCCCCCAATCTCTCCTTGCTAGTAAGGTTTCTACTGAAACCTGTTGGTCTAACTCCGCTGTTAGTCTGATTGGGTTCCCTTTGTACATAATCTGCCCTTTTACCCTAACTGCCTTTAAGACTTTTTTCTTTAGTGCTGACCTAGGACAGTCTGGTGACTATATGACTTGGTGACATGTTTTGTATTGTATCTTGGATGTGTTCTCTGGATTTTTTTGTATTGAGATGTCTATCTCTAGCAAGACTCGATAAATTTTCATGAATCATTTCCTCAAATATGTTTTCCAGGTTGCTTACTTTTCTCCTTCTCTCTCAGGAATGCCAGTAATTTGCATATTTGGTCACTTTACATAATCTCATATTTCTCAAAGACTGTTCGTTTTCTTTTTGTCATTTTTTTGTCTAACTGAGTTAGTTTGAAAGACTGGCCTTCAAGCTGTGAAATTATTTCTTCTTAGTCTGGTCTGTTGACAAAGATTTGAATTGCATTTTGAACTTCCTTAAGTGAGGTTTTCAGTTTCAGAAGATATGATTAATTTATTTGTAAGATGTTTATCTTTTCCTTCATTTCCTTGGTTGATTTAGAAGATTTTTTTTGTGTGATTTTCAGCAGTGTCTTGGAGCTTGTTGAGCTTCTTTGCAGTCCATGCTTTGAATTCTTTCTCTGTTTCTCTGGCTCTGCAGTCTGTTGAGAACTGTTGGTGGAGAGAGCTAGTGTGATCCTTTGCTGATGTCACTATGCTCATATTTTTCACGGTGCTAGAATTCTTGCATTGGCTCCTCGTCTGAAGACACTGGCGCTTCCAATTTTTATAATTATTTTCATGCAGATGGCAAAATCCTTGTGTCCTTGCCTTCTTTCTGTATGATATTATTATATTTTACTTCCCTTTCTCCTATTTCTTGGGGGAGTGACTGTAGAGAATGTTGAGTAGATCCTTTTGGCTTTGCTTCTATGGCCCTGTACACTTCCATCACCAGTTTTTTACTGGGTTGTGTAGTTTGACCTTCTAGTCAGTAGATTGTGCTTATAGGTAAGAGCCAACTGTGGACAACAAGGCTGGGTAGACACTTGATCCTTGTTTACAAAGAGAAGCTCACTGTTGAGCTTCATGGGTTAACAATGGGTTAACCCATGAAGTGTTCAGTGATCTTAGCAAATTTATCTTCTTACTAATGGGAATTTTGAGTAATACTACTTGGAACAACTATATAACACACAAGTATATGGGTCATGGTATATTTCTTTATTTGATTCAATATTTCTGTAATATCTCCAGTGGCGTTAACCAATACTCCAATAAATATATTTAGTTGTGAAATTGAGTAAAGCAATAGGCACTTCTTAGAAATCAGAGAAAATATCAACCTTTGTATAACTCCCCTTGCCAATAAAGCAACATTTAGGACATAATATATCACTGTTTCCTTCTTTTGTCTAAAAGGAGGTTAAGAAGAGGATGAAATGCCTTTATTGAAATGCAATATGAAATTATTTTTCCTATAACCTAATATTAATGAGCATTTGAGATTTTGATAACTGTGCTATTAAAACAGAAAAGGTAAGCAGAAAGAGTGAAAGACAGACATTGCTATGAACAAGCAGATTTTTTTTTCATATAATAATTCAGGCTTTCATCAGACACTCCTAATTATAGTCTGTACACTGGTATTCTTGCAATTCAAACCATTAACCTTCTGAAGTACTAGTTTCTGCATAAGGTACATTGTCATTGCAATGCTCTTTCTCTGTGAAAGTCTGTGCTTGCTTGCAGAATGAAAAGGCTACTGAATGGACTTAGAGTTTATTTTCTGTTCCAAACAAAACCCGAAAACTTAAAAATAAAATAAAATAAAACCTCCCAGAAAACCCCAATTCCCACTCCCCAGCAGCTCAGAATGAGGCATAAGCTATTTAGCCATTTTCAAGGAGAAACAAAAATATCTTAATTACAGAATCAGTAATAACATATTGTTAAAAAATATTATGGATAAAAGTGAAAAGAAACACAAAAAGAATTAGAGGAATAATTTAACAGTTCCAAAAAGAATGATGTACAATTATAACGTGCAATTAAATTCAAGGCTATTTTTTCACAAAAGAAAAGAGAAAATAGCATACCTAAATAAACGATGCTTTGTTTAAAATGTAGTTTTGATTTTCTTAATTACTACTTAAGATTCAGATTTTCCTTTTAGGGTTACAAGGACAAATAATCATTAGTTTCTCTCATTTCTATTACACAAGCTTAATGAGATGGTAGAATATTGCATCTCTTAGCTTATATGTCCCAGACGAGTCTAAAAAAAAGCATTAGCAGAAAAATTATTTCATTCATGTGGTCTCTCAATTAACCCTTTAAATGCTGTAAGAGAGCTATGATAGCAATGAAACCAAAACATATTTAGATTATTTTCTTGCTAATATAATGATGTATATATCTTTTAATTAAATACATACATTAAAATAATTTTAATAATACTAATTAAGCTCATAATTTAAATGAAAGTGTGATTCTAGATGATTTCTGAGGTTTTGTTTACCTCCAAAACTCTATGTCACTATTTGTAGTTTCCAAAGTATGTATTATCCAAAGGTTTGGTAAATAGTGTTGGGTAAAAATATTGAAATAGTTTTAATATATATAAATGATAAAATATCTTCTACATAATAGATATGATAGAATCTTTTTAGTGTATTTTTCCCAAAATGAAATAGTTTCATTTTTTGATTGGTTCTTTTCATCATATTTAAAGTGAAATGCTTTCAGACAACTTTATCCCAAATATTATTTACCACATTATTAAACATTGTTTAATAAACAGTCCTCAGATAATAACAAGTCATCAGGTAATAAAGTACATTTGGTAACTACAGATTAGATAGAATTTTAAAGCTAAAAGGAACCTCAGAAAACATCTAGACTCATACTTTTGTTTAAATTATGAGGTTAAACTCACATCTAAATAAACAAAGTGATTTGTTATAAAAATTACCAAATAAATAAACTAATTTACAACCACAACTTTGCTAGGGAACAAGTAGAGACCAAAACAACACAGGTTTCTGGAAATGAAGTGCAACATTTTTTTATGGCAAATAGTTAAATTTCATGAAGCACTGGCTCTCTGATTACTTTCTATAAAGGTTGACAAGCATTATTTTTAAAATACACTTTTAATCTAAACATGTCAGCAGTGGGTTTCTTTTTTTGGTCAAAAGTTAAACTTTATAGGTTATTTCCTAGTGAGATTTAGAAAGGCAGGGCCCTAATTTCAAAGGAGGCGCAACTGTTATCTCACATTGAAATAAATAATCATAATACCTTTGCTATAAAATTGTTTATATGTTACCTATAATTCTCTCATCCATATCCCAAACCATGAGTTCAAATTTTATGAGATTACATTAAAAACACATTTTAATATCTGCTATTTACTTAGAGTAATGTATACTTTGAAATAAACTTGGAGAATTAGCAATAATTGGTTTTAACTTTTAACAGACCAAATCATCATTATTCTTTTGACACTACATCATTTAATACTTTATCCTAAACTTCAAGTTGTGAACTACTCCTTTAAATATTTGACAATTTTATTTAAATCTCATTTTTAAGTTTAAAATTTCTATCTGATTTCTAACAAGTGGTGACCATTTACTGGTTGTTAACACAACATGAGACAAATGTACATTGCAGAACAGGATCTCAATTTAAGTCAGGATCTCAATTTTCAACTACTTTACATTGTGGCCAGGTCACATGCAGAAAAATAATTATATGCAATAAAGAAATGAAATTTTAGATTTTTAAATTTACTCAACAGCAAAGTCTAACTCAAAGTTTGCTGTGAATACTTAGAAAACTAACACACAAAGGCAATTTAGCTCAATGTCATGCATATAGCAAACAATTATATAATCTATTATAATTACTAAGTCTAATCATGTGGAAAGTGACAATGAATAGAACGTTTAGTTCTCTAGGACATTTACTATGTGAATGCATCTATTAGTCCTACAGACTTGAAAAATAACAGATTATATGTTAAAAGCCAAGTGTATTTATCAACCTAACTAAATTTAGTTTAGCCTTTTTGAACTAAACAACTAAGTGTCAATAAATTCTGTCACTTTTAAAACAGTGTGTCAGTAAAAACAGAATGAGATTGCTTTAAGATAATTGCAGCAGACATTCAATTTCCTCAAAGTGCTGAACGTTTCTCACTTTAATGAATCATGGACATTTCACAGATATCATATTAATTGTATTAATCAACCTGTGCATCAACAAGCATGAGTTAGGGTGCACACATTTTAAGAATCCTGTAACACAATTCACTTCAGCAGATGTAGTAGCAAAGCTATTAACACCAGTGCCTATATTTAATTAATGTGTGGAAATGAATGAGGATTGAGTGCAAATGTGTAAATAAAAATAAAGTATTGCTTATTGTAACACAGTGAAACATGATGGAATGAATGAAAATAATAGTGATTTAAGATAATACAACAAAGTGGTAATTTTCATAAGCTGGGGAAGAACTTAGTTTTTAAGAGACAGTGAACGAATAGTTTCTAGAACATGATGCTACAGTGCCATAATGTGATTCCATACCATCCTGTCCCTCAAACCTGAAACGTGTAAACACTTAGATACGTGCTGCTCTAAGTGTTTTGCGTATATTTACTTTGTTCATGCTGTAACAACCTATGAGGTAGGCACAAGTAATAGAGCCTGCCTGTATTTGAAAGATGAGAAGTTAAATAACTTACCTAAAGCCACAGAACTTAGAGTTACCAAAGTCTATATTCAAACTTGAGCAATCTGCCCCAAAGTTTGAACTCATAATCACTACACTCTACTTCCTCTCTAATATCTTTCTGTTTTCTATCTGAATCCTAATATTTTGAAGACCTAACACGTTAATTCTTAACTACCGCCTATGAATGCAAAACTCAAATCAATACTAACTTACGTGATTTTATCTTTTTGTTCATACTCATTCTTCAACGTTCCCTCACACACTCCTGTATCATTGTCTATTTTCCTCCTCTTCTTCTTCATTATTACCATTGTCATATATCTACAGTTATTTCTTCAAGTGGTCTGGGAGACAAGTGAGGGCAAGTCGACTGTCTAAAACTTTATGCTATCTCTTTGTTATCTAATATTTATTTTTATCAGATAATATGCTAAATATTTTAAATGCATTATTTATCAGCAGCCACTTTAAAGAGACCACTTAGAATCACTGTTTTAGTGGACATAATAATTACAATTATCTCACTTAAAAATTGTGCATAGACCAATAGAGATCACACTATGGAAATACTTAGATTGAGTTTTTAAAGATAGCTAATTACATGCTTTATTCCAGTGTTGATCATAATTCTGAAAATACAATTCCGAATGCCATAATCCCAAATGTCAAAATTATAAAATACCAAAGTCTCTTAAGACTAAATCCTGAAAGTCTGAATTCTAAAGTCTAAATTCTAACTTCCTAACGCCTCACATATTGAAAATCACAATTCTGAAAGGTTAAATCCTGAGGGTTGAAATCCTAAAAGTTGAATTCTGGCAAAGAGATTAGTGCATTTTCAGGTGTATGTAGGATAGTTGCATCATGGTAGGCAGAACTATTACCTTGCTTTTTCTTCATTTTCAAATTAAATATGATTCAAGGAGATTTGTTTGGGTGCCAAGTTGACAAGCGGTGGAATTGTAAACCTAATTTTAGTTGTCAACTGGAGTGGATTGAAGAATACCTAGAAACCTGGGAAAGCATTGTTTTGTTTGTGTCTGTGAGGGTGAGGCTGCAGTGTGGGCCCAGAGAGAACAAACATGCAAGGCAAATTGGTCTTTCTGAGAGCTGGGACAGATTTTTCTTCTGCTGCCTTGGACATCAGAAACTTGACTTCACCGAAGTGCATTATCACAATGTAGACTTTGTAAGCATTGTGAGTCTACCTAAAAATTTTGAAATCTTCTCAGTAAACGAACAGATATCATTCTTTTGTACATCTGGCTTTGTGAAAGATAAAATTTAGGAATAAATTTTTTTGTACATCTGGCTTTGTGAAAAATAAAATTTAGGAATATATTTTTATATCCTTTATTCTCTTATAAAGGATATAATAAAGAATTATATCCTTTAATAATACAAATGATTCAGTGGTGAAATAATATGCATAATAGTATTTAGCACTTATAATCTTCAAAACATTTATGAACATTATCTAATTAATCTTTGTGTCAATCCCATGAGACAAATGAATATCATTCTTTTTTACTTATGGTTGAACAAAAATTTCCACGTCACAGAACACAAAATGTTAGTTTCATGCCACTGATCTCAGTAACTCATGGATTTTAGACTAACTGTAAATTTAGATTTCTAAACATGGTTCATGTTGATTTGTAGAGATCAAGAATATAATTTCTAAAAGTTGTAAACTGTAACCAACATTATATAAATACTTAAAATACAGATGTAATTATTTCAGGTTTCGGTTGTAAAAGTCATTCTTTCCATTTATAGATAAAACTCAGAATTTTCTTTTTAATATTTTGTGCTTTTATTTCTTCTTCAATTGTAATATGGCATAAAACATTTACATTTACTTCAGTATCATCCTTGATAATGATTTTGAAACCAAAAAAATACAGTTTCACAGTAACAATGGATACTGGGCAAACTACAGATGAAGTATTCCATCCTAACCACATAACCCTCATAGGAGTGTTTTAGCAAGTGCTAGCATATTGATATGTGGAAGGCTTTCCCTTGCTCACACAAACATACATGTTTGGAGATACTCAGTGTGTTTTCTTGTACATGTTTATATGGGGATAGTAACACTTGACACTTTGTTTTGTCGTTTACTTATTTACATTAACTGACAAAATCTAAGCTACACACCTTGCCTCTCTTTTGCTCAAAATCCTGCAAGAGCTGAAATTTAAGGTCATTTCCATGTTCTACAAGGCCCATGTCAGTTGGTTTTTCTCCATCCTTGTTTTACCTCTTTCTCAGTCTCAGGTGCTGGTCTCCCTCCTGGACTCCTCAAGTTTGCTGGCACTTCAGTGTTTCCCATTATTGCATTTACATTTTTCTGCCTGAGAGACTCACCCTCAGGTCTCCACCTGACTCCTTTTCTTTATTCAGACCTCTGCTAAAACTGCCTCCTTGAAGAGGCTCTTTCTGACCACCAGAAATGTGTGAGTGGGCAATTTCCTTGTGCGAACATCATGGAGTGTCCTTACACAGACTTAGATGGTGGAGCCTACAGCATACCTAGGCTGTGTGCTGTAACCTGTGGCTCCTGGGCTTCCTTTACATCCTGTTACTATACTGAATGCTGTAGGCAATTTTAACACAATGGCAAGCATTTATGTATCTAAACATATATAAACATAGAAAAGGGAAGGTTGAAATAAGGCATAAACATTTAAAACTGGTACACCTGTGTAGGGCACCTCTATAGGGCACCACCACACATATCTAAAAGAAAAAGAAAAAATCTCTTTTTTCTATTCATTATTCTATGGCCTTTACTCTGATTATTCTTCATTCTAGCACTTAACAAAAACTGATATATAATATTTGTTGATCCATTTACTGTTTTTATTGTTTTTGCCATAATCTTAATATTGAGCAAATAGTGAGTACTGATATTTTGGAAACTGCATTTTATTAGCTACTAATACATTTGAGTTTCTTATCACACATCTGTAGTCATGCAGCACATAACGTTTTGCGTAATGAAGAGCCACATGTACTGTGATGGTCCCATACAATTATAATAAAGCTGAAAGGTTTCTATCACCCGATAACATCATCCTAACTGCCTAGAGCAACACATTACTCACGTGTTCATTGTAATGCTACTGTAAACAAATCTTTTGCATTGTCAGTCTTATTAAAGTATATTACACACAATTATATACAGTACATAATAGTAATGATAATAAGCAACTATGTTATTGGTTTATATATTTACTATGCTAGTGTTATTTTAGACTTATATAAAAACAGTGAACTGTAAAACAGCCTCAGGCAGGTCCTTTGAAAGGTATTCTATGAAGAAATAACATAAGGTTCCTTCTGTTGTTGTCATAGAAGATGACAGCTCCATGGGTGTTACTGCTCCTGAAGCTCTTCCAGTGGGACAAACACAGGGGTGGAACTCAGTGATACTGATGATTCTGACCGTGTGGAGGCCTAGAATAATAGGTGTATATACACCTGCATCTTTAACAAAAAAGTATAAAAAATGAATAAATGACAAATTTTAAAAATAAAAAAGGCTTTATAATAAGAATATAAAGAAAGAAATTTTTTGTACAACCAATGTGTTTGTATTTTTAAACTAAATCTTACAAAAGAGTCAGTTAACAAAATTTAAAAGCTATTGTTAAGCAACACAAGACTGAGTAGTGAATAGGTTTTATTTTTTCTATGAATTTTTATATTTCTTGTCAAGTTTTCATAATGTTTATTTTAACTCCTCCAAAATGTGTATTTTTATATAAAAATCTGCTTTATGAATATTAGATATTTATTATCTGAGTTTGATTATTTTTATATCTTATAAAAATTGATTTGTAATATAGTAAAATATATCTATTATTCATTTATTGCTTATAAGATAGGGAGATCTTCCTTATCCTCATATAGTACATGTAGTCCCCTAGGTTTTCTTATAAATTTTAATTATTAATACTGTAAGTCATTTTGGATTTTTTAAAAAATTATAGTGTGAGATGGGAGTCTACCTTTGTTTTCTTCTTGATTGGCACACACTAATCGCATTTATCAACTAAAACTTAATATTTAACTTAAAATTCCATCTTTGTCATTTATTAAAATATATGAATATATTCCTAGATTATGAGTAATATTTCTTATATCTGTACTAAAATATAATGATTTGATTACAGTGACTTATATTTTGATATGTGATATTGCAAGTCTCTGTACATTTTTTTTTTGCTATTCTTGAGTATTAAATTGTCTGTAGTATTAAAAGAACAATTTGGGATTATGTGCTTAAATCCATTAAACTTACTATTTTCTTCTTCTCTTACTTTAAACCCCGATGACTTCTCCTGAATCCTCCACAAACAAAAAAAGAACCTAAAAAATGAATTAAAGAATGGGTCCTTTATTTAGAAGGTACAAATATAAGGAAGGTAATAAGAATGGAAGGAAACAACAGGGGAAAGGAAGATATGACGCAAGGGAAAGTGAGGCATTGCCACTCTTGCAGCTGATTCTACACAAGCCTGCAGCAAATAGAGCAGACTCTTCGGCAGCTCTGACTGGACACTTGGGACTTCTAAAAATCTTCAAGGTTAAACTCTTTCTTTGTGCAGCACAAAGAGAAGGGAATAAGGCATATTTGTCTGTCTGGCTTCTACTTGTCCTTGTTCTCCTTGTCCAAGGATTTTTCCATAAGCTCTCAATTCTACCATCTGCTCAGACTGTCTTATACAGCTTCTCCAGCACCATATTGGATGATAAACCCTATAACCTCCAGTGTGGTTCTGCCTGCAAGTCTTCATTGTCAAGATGAAGCATAAACTCCAGGCGCACAGCGGATTAGTCTAGCTGTGAACTGGCAGTGAAAGAGCGCCTGGTCCTCCCACTCCACATCAAGTATTAAGTCTCTAGTTGTAGCAGCATGGTTCTGGGGAAGCAGAAGCAGTTTAAAAACACAAAGAGATGCATACTCTTTGTTCTGATAAAACTGGATTCATTAAATAAATCAGAGACTTCTCCATCTTTTTTCTAAAATACATATTTTGGGCCATAGAAATATCTATGATCCAAAATGGCAAAATGGCTGCTAGAGAGCCTAGATTGTGTGTGTGTGTGTGTGTGTGAAGGGGAGGAAGGCAGCAAAACACATTGCCATGTGTGTACCTATGCAACTACCTTGGGTGTTCTGCACATGTACACCAAAACCTATAATGCAATAAAAATTTAAAAATTTTAAATATATATATATAAACATTTAAAACATATACACAAATATATACATGTATATATATTTTATACACATATATAATATACATGCATGTATTATATATTTTATACACATATATATTTCTATTGTTTATAGAATAGAATGCAGTGGAAAAGTTTTTTGTTTTATGTAGAAATTAGACTATTCAGACACATCTAAATAGTAATTTGGATACAGTCTTATTTGAAGACTGTGACCTAGATAGAACAATATCTTAATTCCTTTTATAATAAGCTTAAGAGTTTTATGAATTACCAGTCTAAAATAATGTTATAACCACTTGAAGAATAACTACAGATGATTACATTAACAATAAAAATTAAATTTATTTCCAGACACTGGAGAAATTTCAGTGGAAAGATTTGTGTTCATTTGAAAGTTAGGATAGAGCTAATTTAATAGTTATATATTAAAATGTCTAATCAATCTTAGTATTTCAAAGAAAAATCATAGAAACATATTTCTAGAATTTTAATTAGCTGAGTTGTCACTATATCTAGTAGTAATTCACAAAACTATTTTTGCTGCAGTGATTTGCTAGTAATGTTGAATCAAATGTGACAGTATAACAATGAAGATAAATAGAATTTCTACTAATCATGATCTGTTTATTTGAGAAAATTAAATCTACATTAAGTTTAGTTTCTAAAATATACTACTATGAAGGATGCTGTTTACCCATGTGCTTTACCCTAAGTGAGCCTGTATATCCACTGAGCTCTATGACTTTATATGAATTTTCAGAGATTTTTAACACCAATTTTATAATTTTCTTCTATCTATACATCATAAATGCTACATCTATTGTGATAAATCTAGTATTGCTGTTACTATGTTCCTGTAGTTGATTTGCCTGAAACTTTATTTCAGCCATGTACTAGAAGGATTTTTTTTTAATTTTTTATTTTTTATTGCGTTTTAGATTTTGGGGTACATGTGAGGAACATGCAAGATAGTTGCATAGCTACACACATGGCAGTGTGTTTTGCTGCCTTCCGTCCCTTCACCCACATTTGGCATTTCTCCCCAGGCTATCCCTCCCCGCTCCCCCCTCCATGCTGTCCCTCCCCTATTCCCCCCAATAGACCCAAGTGTGTAGTACTAACTCCCTTCCCTGTGTCCATGTGTTCTCATTGTTCATCACCTGCCTATGAGTGAGAATATGTGGTGTTTCATTTTCTGTTCTTGTGTCAGTTTGCTGAGAATGATGTTCTCCAGATTTATCCATGTCCCTACAAAGGACACGAACTCATCGTTTTTGATGGCTACATAATATTCCATGGTGTATATGTGCCACATTTTCCCAGACCAGTCTATCATCGATGGGCATTTCTGTTGGTTCCAGGTCTTTGCTATTGTAAACAGTGCTGCAATGAACATTCGTGTGCATCTGTCCTTATAGTAGAACAATTTATAGTCCTTTGGATATATACCCAGTAATGGGATTGCTGGGTCAAATGGAATTTCTATTTCTAGGTCCTTGAGGAATCGCAACACTGTCTTCCACAATGGTTGAACTAATTTACACTCCTACAAGCAGTGTAGAAGTGTTCCTATTTCTCCACATCCTCTCCAGCATCTGTTGTCCCCAGATTTTTTAATGATTGCCATTCTAACTGGCATGAGATGGTATCTCAATGTGGTTTTGATTTGCATCTCTCTAATGACCAGTAATGATGAGCATTTTTTCATATGTTTGTTGGCCTCATATATGTCTTCTTTTATAAAGTATCTGTTCATATCCTTTGCCCATTTTTGGATGGGCTTGTTTGTTTTTTTCTTGTAAATCTGTTTGAGTTCTTTGTAAATTCTGGATATCAGCCCTTTGTCAGATGGGTAAACTGCAAAGATTTTTTCCCATTCTGTTGGTTGCCGATTCACTCTAGTGACTGTTTCTTTTGCTGTGCAGAAACTGTGGAGTTTGATTAGGTCCCATTTGTCTATTTTGGCTTTTGTTGCCAATGCTTTTGGTGTTTTGGTCATGAAGTCCTTGCCTACTCCTATGTCCTGAATGGTTTTGCCTAGATTTTCTTCTAGGGTTTTTATGGTGCCAGGTCTTCTGTTTAAGTCTTTAATCCATCTGGAGTTAATTTTAGTGTAAGGTGTCAGGAAGGGGTCCAGTTTCTGCTTTCTTCCCATGGCTAGCCAGTTTTCCCAACACCATTTATTAAACAGGGAGTCCTTTCCCCATTGTTTGTTTTTGTCAGGTTTATCAAAGATTGTATGGTTGTAGATATGCTGTGTTGCCTCTGATGCCTCTGTTCTGTTCCACTGGTCTATATCTCTGTTTTAGTATTAGTAACATGCTGTTTTGATTACTGTAACCTTGTAGTATAGTTTGAAGTCTGGTAGTGTGATGCCTCCCGCTGTGTTCTTTTTGCTTAGAATTGACTTGGCTATGCGGGCTCTCTTTTGGTTCCATATGAAGTTCAATGTAGTTTTTCCAGTTCTGTGAAGAAATTCAATGGTAGCTTGATGGGGATAGCATTGATTCTCTAAATTACTTTGGGCAGTCTAGCCATTTTCACAATACTGATTCTTCCTAACCATGAACATGGAATGTTTCTCCGTCTGTTTGTGTCCTCTCTTATTTCGTTGAGCAGTGGTTTGTAGTTTTCCTTGAAGAAGACCCTTACGTTCCTTGTAAGTTGTATACCTAGGTATTTTGTTCTCTTTGTAGCAATTGTGAATGGCAGTTCGTTCTTGATTTGGCTCTCTTTAAGTCTATTATTGGTGTATAGGAATGCTTGTGATTTTTGCACATTGATTTTATATCCTGAGACTTGCTAAAGTTGCTTATCAGTTTCAGGATAATAGTCGGAGACTTTAACACTCAACTGTCAATGTTAGACAGATCAACCAGACAGAAAATTAATAAGGATATCCTGGGCTTGAACTCAGACCTGGAACAAGCAAACCTGATAGGCATTTATAGATCTCTCCACCCCAAATCCACAGAATATACATTCTTCTCAGCACCACATCACACCTACTCTAAAATTGACCACATAATTGGAAGTAAAGCACTCCTCAGCAAATGCAAAACAACTGAAATCATAACAAACAGTCTCTCAGACCATAGTGCAATCAAGTTAGAACTCAGAATTCAGAAATGAACTCAGAACCGCACAGCTTCATGGAAACTGAACAACTGGCTCTTGAATGTTGATTGGATAAACAATGAAATGAAGGCAGAAATAAAGAAGTTCTTCGAAACCAATAAGAACGAAGACACAACGTACCAGAATCTCTGGGACACATTTAAAGCAGTATCTAGAGGAAAATATATAGCAATAAGTGCCCATATGAGAAGAGTGGAGAGATCCAAAATTGACACCCTATCATCAAAATTGAAAGAGCTAGAGGAGCAAGATCAAAAAAACTCAAAACCTAGCAGAAGACAAGAAATAACTAAGATCAGAGCAGAACTGAAGGAGATAGAGACATGAAAAACCCTTCAAAAAATCAATAAATCCAAGAGCTGGTTTTTCGAAAAGATCAACAAAATAGACCACTAGCCAGACTGATAAAAAAGAAAAGAGAGAACAACCAAATAGATGCAATAAAAAATGATAAAGGGGAAATTACCACAGATTTCACAGAAATTCAAACCATCATCAGAGAATACTACAAACAAGTCTATGCACATAAACTAGTAAACCAGGAAGAAATGGATAAATTCCTGGACACCTGTGTCCTCCCAAGCCTAAACCAGGAGGAAGCTGAAACTATGAATAGACCAATAACAAGGTCTGAAGTTGAGGCAGGAATTAAGAGCCTACTACACAAAAAAAGCCCAGGTCCAGATGGGTTCACAGCCGAATTCTACCAGACACACAAAGAGGAGCTGGTACCATTCCTTCTGAAACTATTCCAAATAATCCAAAAAGAGGGAATCCTTCCCAAATCATTTTATGAGACCAACATCATCCTGATACCAAAACCAGGCAGAGACTCAACAAGAAAAGAAAACTTCAGGCCAATATCCATGATGAACATAGATGCAAAAATCATCAATAAAATATTGGCAAGCTGATTGCAACAGCACACCAAAAAGCTTATCTATCATGATCAAGTAGGATTCATCCCGGGGATGCAAGGCTGGTTCAACATACGCAAGTCTATAAATGTAATTCACCACATAAACAGAACCAAAAACAAAAACCACATGATTATCTCAATTGACACAGAGAAGGCCTTTGACAAAATTCAACAGCCCTTTATGCTAAAAACCCTCAATAAACTCGGTATTGATGGAACATATCTCAAAATAATAAAAGCTATTTACGACAAACCAACAGACAATATCATACTTAATGGGCAAAAACTGGAAGCATTCCCTTTGAAATCCACCACTAGATAAGGATGCCCTCTCTCACCACTCCTATTCAATATAGTACTAGAAGTTCTAGCCAGAGTAATCAGGCAAGAAAAAGAAATAAAGGGTATTCAAACAGGAAAGGAGGAAGCCAAATTATCTCTATTTGCAGACGACATGATAGTATATCTAGAAGGATTATATCTTTGACTCAGCTGTCATCCAGGATCTCAGACTCTTGGGTTACTCTGTGACCAAAATCTACTTGTTTCTAAACTTTTCATTGACTTAATCCTATAGTTTTGCATGATCATTTTTTTCTTTGGTCCTTAATTTTTTTTCAAATATATTATGCATCTTCACAGGTGTTTCCACACAAATAGTCAATTATGTTTCCCCAAATATTTTTCTTTGCAATGTGTAATTTTTAATATTATGAGAGAAGAAATAAAATTATGCTGTATTCTATATATACAGTATCCAGCCTCAAATCAAGAGTTATTGGTAAACTTTTTTCATGCATCTTGTATTTTCTTCTAATGTAACTTTCAGTGGCTTCTTCTACCTTTTATATATTCTTCAAATCTGCAATCCCACAATTTTTATCCAAAGTACCTACCTTCACCTTCTGAGAGTAATACTATCAGACATCAAGGCCTTCAAATGGTCTTTTTTACATCTGAAAAGGTTTATTGTTTCATTATTCATTTTGTTTTTCTGACCTTCATCATGATTCAAACACAAATAATTCTCTTCTCTTTTCTAGCACTTATTTTTTCTATTTGAAATTTGTCTCCCTTTCTAGGCTCTTACTTTAGCAATTATTCTACTCATTAACATTTTGGAGGTCTCTAATAGCTACTTTCCTTTTGACCTAAAAATATTCTCTGCTGTTTCTTTTCTTTTCCATAATTTAGGCTATGGTTATTTTTGTTTCATTTGTGTTTTTTTTTATTGTACTTTAGGTTCTGGGGTACATGTACAGGTCATGCAGGATTGTTGCATAGGTACACACATGGCAATGTGGTTTGCTGCCTCCATCCCCATGCCAATAACATGGCATTTCTCCCCATGTTATTCCTCCCCGACCTCCCCACCCCCAACTGTCCCTCCCTTGTCCCCCCAAACAGACCCCTGTGTGTGATGCTTTCCTCCCTGTGTCCATGTGTTCTCATTGTTCAACACCCACCTATGAGTGAGAACATGTGGTGTTTGATTTTCTGTTCTTGTGTCAGTTTGCTGAGAATGAGGGTTTCCAGTTCATCCATGTCCCTACAAAGGACATGAACTCATCATTTTTTATGGCTGCATAGTATTCCATGGTGTGTATGTGCCACATTTTCCTTGTCCAGTCTATCATCAATGGGCATTTGGGTTGGTTACAGGTCTTTGCTATTGTAAACAGTGCCACTATGAACATATGTGTGCATGTGTCTTTATAATAGAATGATTTATAATCCTTTGGATATATACCCAGTAATGGGATTGCTGGATCAAATAGAATTTCTATTTCTAGGTCCTTGAGGAAGTGCCACACTGTCTTCCACAATGGTTGAACTAGATTACACTCGCACCAACAGTGTAAAACTGTTCCTATTTCTCCACGTTCTCTCAGCATCTGTTGTCTCCAGATTTTTTAATGATTGCCATTCTAACAAATAAAATGCTATATCTTCATAATTCTTTAGTTTGGAATTATTTTTCACTTACTTAAAAACATTAAAACATTAAAATTCTTCTAAAATCTATACTCTGCCCTTATTAGTCTAATGAAATTATTTCTTAAATTAGAAGTAACCTAAATGTTTACAAAATTATATTTTCCTGTTGTATTATCTTTTATTTTCTCCACAAATTTGACCATATTCTATATAGACATTTCTTGTTTTAAAATCAGCAACTTTTTAAGAGGGAAATAAGGCTTCTTAATAGCATTACACTTATTTCCATTCCTTATTTATGCCTATATTTTATCTGTCATTGACAGTGGTATCTCTTTTACTTACTGTGCTTTAAATCAAGCATGACTGTACTCATCCTATTCTCTTGATGAAGGATATCATTGATTAGCTTACTAAACACCTCTGTCATCCTATTGAAAGACGTTGTCCAAATTACTTTAGAGCTACTAATCTTGATAACAATTAGGTTCTGTCACTTGGATGCATGATTACCACATTTGGAAGATGTAAATAAGGTTAGATAGATTATTTTTCATCATGATTTTCTTTCTCTTCACCCCTTCAGATTACCACATTTGGAAGATGTAAATAAGGTTAGATAGCTTATTTTTAATCATGATTTTCTTTCTCTTCACCCTTTCATACACATTTTCCTGTTTTCTTATTCATTTTCATTCCTTCTTACATTTAACAGCAAGTCATATTTTATAAATATAATGGCTATCTGTAGCATCATTTCAAGTTTGATTCTCCAGCTACTTGCATTTCAAGAGGCAATTCTAGTGGTGACCTGATGGCAGAAGCTTCTTGATTCTGTGCAATGCAGTTGTGATTTTGAACTCATACATCTAATGTCATCCACAGATGCAGAAGTTTCCCTTTGGGTCATTTTGTGTATTTTTGGACAATTATTTCTAATGGTTCATCCTAGAAACCATTTGTCCAGCTACAATGACAGTTTGTAAGCATTTATTTCCCTGTATTGCTTTTCACCAACTCATAAGTGGCTTCATTCACTACCATGAGTTTAATTTTTGTTTCTTCAGTAGATGACTAAAAAAATGGACATATTTTACACTGTGAATATACTGGAGAGGAAAATACTCATTTTTGGTAACTGAAGATTGGTTGAAGACTTTATTCTATCAGCTACTGTCTCTGATGCTTCAGGGGAAAAAATCAATTACTTTGAATTTCAAGCTTCTTAATAATAAGAATAAAGTAGTGATACTTATCTTACATAGCTTCCTGAAAAATAAATGAGATTATGTATTTAGAAGGATGTAGAATTGTCATGGACACATTTTTTTTCTGCCTTTTTGCTTTTTAAGCTTCTTTTTTATAATTTTAATCCTCCCCTAGATATATACTAATGATATGCAGGTGCTATCTCAAATATATCATCTCTAAAATAAAAGTAACCTGTAAACCTGTAAAATTTCTGCTTTTCTTAACCTGCCCTGCAAGGAATTTTTTTTTTTTTTTTTTTTTTAGATGGAGTTTCGCTGTTGCTACTCAGACTGGAGTGCAATGGCACGATCTCGGCTCACTGCAACCTCTGCCTTCTGGGTTCAAGCAATTCTCCTGCCTCACCCTTCTGAGTAGTTGGGATTACAGACACGCGCCACTTTGCCCAGCTAATTTTTGTATTTTTTGTAGAGACAGGGTTTCACCTCGTTGACCAAGATGGTCTTGATCTCTTGACCTTGTGATCCACCTGCCTTGGCCTCCAAGGAATTTATTTATTTGGCACTACTTTAAAATATTTGCTACCAACATATTTGTGTCATGTACCATTAATATCTGCATAATTTCCCACCTTTCCCAATCATGAAAAACTTTATCATTATATTTGCAAAAATTTCTATAACATACATATATTTCTTTCCATGACTTCAGCTATTATCTAATTCAAGCCATTATGTCTTCCTAGAATTTTTAAAATTTATTGAGCTCTCCTTTTGTGCTCTACGTAGTACTTACTCCCCTTCTTTATATCTATTTTTTAAACAGTACAGAAGAGAGGTGGTTATATCAAAATACAAGTCCAGTGATGCTGCTCCTATTCTAAGGAACCTTGCATTGCTTCTATATTGTGTATGCATTTCCTTAGGATTTGGATCCTATAACATCCCTATGTCCTAGATTCTAGTTGAATGGGACTCATGGTATGTGTTAACTGTGAATTTCCCCCGACTTGATGTTGCCTACACTATCTTTCTGTCTTCAGTTCTACTTACCCCAACTGCTGCCTCCATCTGACAAAAGTTTTATCTTTTTCGGTTTCTTCCATTAGGAACACCATTGACATTTTTCAATTTCTCCCATAAAGAGCAACATTAAAACTTTGGTATGGTAAGAAAGTTAGTTATTTTTCACAAATACATTCATTGATATATGAATCTTTCTACTTGTGTTTTAACTACTTGAGAACAAGGGTTTTATTTACCATATGTTCTATCTTAGTGTTTTTAACTGAGTGAAAAATCAGGGAAAAGTTGAGGAAGTGCTGTTTTAGTACTATTTTTTGGAGTTATTCATACTATCAAAACATAAGACATATTTTAATGAATTATTCTATTAAACAAGTAAGAAAAACAAAAATTGGAAAACCCTCTCTATAAGACATTACCAATATTTCAACACTTACACCATTGTGGGAGCTCCATATATATCAAATCTTACTGCTTTATAATTTGCGCAATTAAACCTGTTTGGTGGGTTTCAATTTTAATTTCACTCATGATTTTTAAATGATTTTATCATAATAGGATAAGAATTTGTAGGAAAAGTGATTTTCATTTTTACATTGATGTTTATTGAAAAAATTATATATATATGGAATGAAAATTAAGAGCAAAGAAAGGCCAAAATAGAACCTTCCATACCTTTTATTGACAATATGTTATGCATTCAGTAGCTCAAAAGTTATTTCAAATTGATTTTTATACTCTAGTCTGTTTGGCAACTTAGCTAAATATGAGAGCCAGCTATTTCTTTCATATTTACTTTCGAGAAGGCAGGCTATCCTTTGGTTTTTAAATTATAATTTTGCAAAGTATGTTCTCTTTTTAAAGCTAATAAAAGCTAGGCATAAAAATTAAGAAGTATATTTCAACCTTAATGTATGTGTGTACATGCGTGCACACGTGTGTGTGTGTGTGTGTGTGTGTGTGTGTGTGTGTGTGTTGGAGTGTATAGTAGGTAGAGGAATGGGACATGGACTTAAGAAAATTTTGAAACCTGATTCATTTTTCTCCTATAATCTATTTTCTACTCTCTTTGGACAACTGTTCAAACACCTATATAAAAATCATGTTATCCGCCACATAAAATAAATCCTCAGAAGTGATTAGGACCATACAAAAGAGTGACCTTTGTGCTTAAAAATTTTATCTAAAGATATCAGAATTCTTAATAGATTTCTAATTTAAAACATCACATCACTATATAAGCTAACTTGTTTTATATTTCTGATACATCTATATCCATTATTATCAAATGGACTTTTGTTATTTCATAATTATTTTGGTGGTTCTACCTTAAAATAGTTGTAAGCTACTTCAAGTAAGTTTTGAACTTCTTGATGTAATAAACATAAGTGTACATGTAAATAAATCACTGAAAACTCATCAGGATTTATACTTCTAGCAGAAAGAACTGAAGAATCTTTAAAGATATATGTCTAATTTTTGAACTTTGTCTCATAAATTTTTTATTATCGATATTTTCTTTCAGCATCTTATCTCCAGAGCCCTTTTTCTCTTAAATTATATATTTGAGACAATCTTATATACCTGTGGTAAAACCTCAAAGACCTCACAGCTTGACTAAACACAGTGAAAATGAAGATATATTTTGATTTTGGATTATCTTGAACATGATGATACATATCATTCCAAATATTTATGTTGCAATACTTGTTTATATTACTTGTCATATGCTATGGGATTAATTGAGAAGAAGGTCATAGTAATGAAATGTCAAGTGACAGAATAAGAGGGAAAGGAAAAGAGTTAGAAGAGAAGCTAGATTGAAAATAATCTTATAGAAACAGAAGTTGATTCAGAACTTCAGCAATATCTCATAGTCAACAAGCAAGTTTAAGAAAGCAGAACTTCTCATAATTATCTTAAGTATATGAAATGGAAGTGAATGAAATGCTGTCCAAATTTGTAAGGTAAACCAATGACTATGGCCACTCTCCTAGATAGACTATACAGACTTTTTTCTAAAAGGAAATTAAGGTTACATGTGAATAAAATTAACTTTGGTAATGATGATAAAATGATGATTTATAATTCTATGATAGTCTGAAAGTATAACATTATTGTAATATCAAATATTAAATATTAAATATGATATGTTGAGCAAAAAATAATTCACGAGCAGAGGCTGCCAGGAAGATGTTTAAGGGCATCCTAAGAGATGTGATATGGTCACAAACACTGGAGAGGATCTGTTTCCTGCCATGATTAAATTCAGGAAAAGATTTCATCAAAAAAAGAGACTCACAACTCCACTCCACTGATAAACTGAAAACAAATTAGGTGTAGTAAAGCAGTGTTTAGGCAAAAGAGTAGAGACATGGAGTCTTCTGGACAGAGTTAGAAAATCATGGTATGATTGTCATCCAGCTACTGAGAAAGCAGTCTTCAAGCACTTGGTCCAACATAGTTGGAAAAATAAAGCTTTGATTAATAGAAACATTTGTAGATTATATACTCAAATAAAATACTTTAAGTATCATTGATGAATGATGAAATAATAATGATACCTAAAAAGAGAACAGATACTGGCATACTGTACAGAGGTGAAGTCCGATTTATAGTGAAATGTTACATTTCTATGGAAGTTTCATGCTAGCTCTTTAATTCCCTGACTGTGGGTGGTCCTGAATTTTTAGGTGAGGTTAAATTGAGTTTATACAACATCCCAGTGCATAGGCATTAGAAGCTATCGTAATAGTTCTTTCTTGCACTTCTATAAAGAACTACCTGAGACTGGGTAATTTATGAATAAAGAAGTTTGATTGACTTACAGTTCCACAGGCTGTACAGGCAGCATAACTTGGGAAGCCTTAGGAAGCTTACAATCATCACACAAGGTGATGGGAAGCTGGCATGTCTTACACAGGTGAAGCAGGAGGAAGAGAAAGAGTGAAGCGGGAGATGCCGTACACTTTCGAGCAACCAGATTTCTTGAGAACTCTATCAGGAGACAGCACTAGGGGGTTAGTGTTAAATCATTAGTAGCCACCTCCATGATCCAAAAGTCTCCCACTAGGACTTTCCTCCAATATTGGGAATTAGAATTCAAAACGAGATTTGAGTGGGAACACAGAGTCAAACTATATCAGTGATTAAATGTCATTGCCAATTTCCTGAAAAGCAAACTCAGAGAAGCCCATGACTGTTCCTTTGGTTTACAAATAAGTGATCCTATGAAAAATTGGTGAAAAAGTGGGGAAAACTGAAGAAGAAAGAAGTTGTACAAGTGCTGAATTCAAAACAAAGCCCATTTATCCTGCTGGAAAACTGTGAAATATAAGGGAGTCATTAGTTAAAGGATACTCAGGAGAAACCAAAACTCTGGTACTTTGGAGCCCAGGGACAGGCCCCTGAAGATGCTCTGGTAGTAGAAACAAAAGCACACCAAATAAAGGAATAAATCCTCTGAAAGTTCAGCGTGATTGGAGGGTATGTTGGGGGGGCAATGTCTGCAGAAATCATTTATAGCTATTCACATAGCTGATAGTAGTCATAGTCCATGTTGTATCAAATGCCATTGCTGACATATAAATTTTTTTAAAATCCAGATTGTGGGATTAGTAGTTTTCAGAAGATTCAACTGTCATTTTCATGAAGTTCTGAGTTATAGAAAACCAAAATTGTTGAAAATATAGATCATTGGTCCCATGTAGATTAGTTCTTCAGAGAGAACTAATACAGATAAGCACCTTTAATTAATATATTGGCTTACAAAGCCACACTTACATATCTAAATGCATTCTAAGCTATACTATGTAAATTTGTTAGAGATTGATTAATAAAATTTGGATAACTTTACTTAAGAGCCTATTAGAATTGGGAAGTAAAATTATTATTGCCATTATATTTATATCTAATTAAAATTAAAGCTATTAGTTGATGCTTCTCTTCACTCTTTTCATGTAGAGATCACCCATTAGTGAACAGCAGCAATAAAGCATCACTATCTAAATGCTATTTATCTGAGTAGAACATGAATAACATGGTAATTCTTTGGTAATAATAAAGAGAAATAATGATATTAGATGGAATTATGGGTGGATATCTATTCATTGCAGACATCAGAGAGACTACAATTTGTTAAAAAAAAAAAAAAAAATGACCTCTTAGGACCTTAGAGTTAATTGGTAGGATTTTCTTGGTATAAATTAGGTGTAACCAAATCACACTAATTTTTTTAATAGAGATTTGGATTGCATAATTTTTGGTCTCTGAAGTTCACCATGTTGGTTCCAAAGTTTAAATTATTTTCTTGAGAGAAAAGAATTGAATGCCCATGAAGTTTCAGTCATGAACTGGAGGAATCTATGTACCTGTGTGATCTGTGTAACTATGTGATCTGGCTCTTGCTCTAGAAATATAGTAGTTACATCTGTATTCCCAAGACCAATTCTTTTATATTTTGTCATTTATATAAGTTGCAGATACCTTGTGCAACTCTGCAACTTGTGTGTTTTACTGTTTTTATGGTTTTCTTGCAAAAGAAAACATTTAGTTTTACTCTGGTTCTATTTATTAGTCTCTACCTTCTATCATGCATTTTTCAGATATATTTGAAAGACATTTGCCTATTTGAAGGTCATAAAGACTGTCTTCTATAGTTATTTTAACAGTTTGTACAATGCTGCCTTTCACATTTAAGTATTCCATCAGTATTAATATATAATTTTTGTCATGAAGGTATCTATTATAATTTCTTTCTATAAGGATATCTAATTTTCAGTAATGTTTATTTTTATTTATTTATTTATTTTTGAGACGGAGTTTCGCTCTTGTTACCCAGGCTGGAGTGCAATGGAACGATCTCGGCTCACCGCAACCTCTGCCTGCTGGGTTCAGTCAATTCTCCTGCCTCAGCCTCCTGAGTAGCTGGGACTACAGGCACGCGCCACCATGCCCAGCTAATTTTTTGTATTTTTAGTAGACACGGGGTTTCACCATGTTGACCAGCATGGTCTCGATCTCTTGACCTCGTGATCCACCCGCCTCAGCCTCCCAAAGTGCTGGGATTATAGTATAGGTGTGAGCCACCACGCCCGGCGAGTACTGTTTATTTTTAAAGTCTCTCCCATACTTAGAGTTCTACCTGCTCCTCCTCTCAGATTTTCACATAGACTCATGTTTGCTTCGATGTTGTCTATTGTGTTTCAAAGCCTGTCCTTCCCTCCAGATATCCCACTATCTTTTTTTTTTTTTTTTTTTTTTTTAATTTTTATTGCATTATAGGTTTTGGGGTACATGTGCAGAACGTGCAAGATAGTTGCATAGGTACACACATGGCAGTGTGTTTTGCTGCCTTCCTCCCCCTCACCCACACTTGGTATTCATCCCCAGGCTATCCCCCCCAGCCCCCCCCGCTGTCCCTCCCCCATTTCCCCCAACAGTCCCCAGTGTATAGTAGACCGCCTCTCTGTGTCCATGTGTTCTCATTTTTCTCACCCGCCTATGAGTGAGTATATGCGGTATTTCTTTTTCTGTTCTTGTGTCAGTTTGCTGAGAATGATGTTCTCCAGATTCATCCATGTCCCTACAAAGGACACAAACTCATCATTTCTGATTGCTGCATAATATTCCATGGTGTATATGTGCCACATTTTCCCAGTCCAGTCTATCATCGATGGGCATTTGGGTTGGTTCCAGGTCTTTGCTATTGTAAACAGTGCTGCAATGAACATTCGTGTGCATGTGTCCTTATAGTAGAAAGATTCACAGTCTTTTGGATAGATACCCAGTAATGGGATTGCTGGGTCAAATGGAATTTCTATTTCTAGGTCCCTGAGGAATCGCCACACTGTCTTCCACAATGGTTGAACTAATTTACACTCCCACCAACAGTGTAAGAGTGTTCCTATTTCTCCACATCCTCTCCAGCATCTGCTATCTCCAGATTTTTTAATGATCGCCATTCTAACTGGTGTGAGATGATATCTCAATGTGGTTTTGATTTGCATCTCTCTAATGACCAATGATGATGAGCACTTTTTCATATGTTTGTTGGCCTCATGTATGTCTTCTTTTGTAAAGTGTCTGTTCATATCCTTTGCCCATTTTTGAATGGGCTTGTTTGTTTTTTTTCTGTAAATCTGTTTGAGTTCTTTGTAAATTCTGGATATCAGCCCTTTGTCAGATGTGTAAACTGCAAAGATTTTTTCCCATTCTGATGGTTGTCGATTCACTCTAGTGACTGTTTCTTTTGCCGTGCAGAAGCTGTGGAGTTTGATTAGGTCCCATTTGTCTATTTTGGCTTTTGTTGCCAATGCTTTTGGTGTTTTGTTCATGAAGTCCTTGCCTACTCCTATGTCCTGAACGGTTTTGCCTAGATTTTCTTCTAGGGTTTTTATGGTGTCAGGTCTTACATTTAAGTCTTTATTCCATCTGGAGTTAATTTTAGTGTAAGGTGTCAGGAAGGGGTCCAGTTTCTGCTTTCTGCATATGGCTAGCCAGTTTTCCCAACACCATTTATTAAATAGGGAATCCTTTCCCCATTGCCTGTTTTTGTCTGGTTTATCAAAGATGATATGGTTGTAGATATGTTGTGTTGCCTCCGATGTTTCTGTTCTGTTCCATTGGTCTATATCTCTGTTTTGGTACCAGTACCATGCTGTTTTGATTACTGTAGCCTTGTAGTATAGTTTGAAGTCTGGTAGCGTGATGCCTCCCGCTGTGTTCTTTTTGCTTAGAATTGACTTGGCTATGCGGGCTCTTTTTTGGTTCCATATGAAATTCATGGTGGTTTTTTCCAGTTCTATGAAGAAATTCAATGGTAGTTTGATGGGGATAGCATTGAATGTGTAAATTACTTT
The DNA here is from genome assembly GCA_031835075.1 of Saguinus oedipus. NCBI lineage: Eukaryota > Metazoa > Chordata > Mammalia > Primates > Cebidae > Saguinus > Saguinus oedipus. Next base: position 21,054,148 of record CM063190.1, read on the forward strand.
GGGCAGTATAGCCATTTTCACAATATTGATTCTTCCTAACCACGAACATGGAACGTTTCTCCATCTGTTTGTGTCCTCTCTTATTTCGTTGAGCAGGTGTTTGTAGTTTTCCTTAAAGAGGTCCCTTACATTCCTAGTGAGTTGTATTCCTAGGTATTTTATTTTCTTTGTAGCGATTGTGAATGGCAGTTCGTTCTTAATTTGGTTCTCTTTAAGTCTGTTGTTGGTGTATAGGAATGCTTGTGATTTTTGCACATTGATTTTATATCCTGAGACTTTGCTGAAGTTGCTTATCAGTTGCAGGAGCTTTTGGGCTGAGGTGATGGGGTCTTCTAGGTATACTATCATGTCGTCTGCAAATAGAGACAATTTGGCTTCCACCTTTCCTATTTGAATACCCTTTATTTCTTTTTCTTGCCTTATTGCTCTGGCTAGAACTTCCAGTACTATGTTGAATAGAAGTGGTGAGAGAGGGCATCCTTGTCTAGTGCCGGATATCAAAGGGAATGCTTCCAGTTTTTGCCCATTAAGTATGATATTGGCTGTTGGTTTGTCATAAATAGCTTTTATTACTTTGAGATATGTTCCATCAATACCAAGTTTATTGAGGGTTTTTAGCATAAAGGGCTGTTGAATTTTGTCAAATGCCTTCTCTGCGTCAATTGAGATAATCATGTGGTTTTTGTTTTTGCTTCTGTTTATGTGGTGAATTACATTTATAGACTTGCGTATGTTGAACCAGCCTTGCATGCCCGGGATGAATCCTACTTGATCATGATGGATAAGTTTTTTAATGTGCTGTTGCAATCGATTTGCCAGTATTTTATTGATGATTTTTGCATCTATGTTCATCATGGATATTGGCCTGAAGTTTTCTTTTCTTGTTGAGTCTCTGCCAGGTTTTGGTATCAGGATGATGTTGGTCTCATAAAATGATTTGGGAAGGGTTCCCTCTTTTTGGATTATTTGGAATAGTTTCAGAAGGAATGGTACCAGATCCTCTTTGTGTGTCTGGTAGAATTCAGCTGTGAACCCATCTGGACCTGGGCTTTTTTTGTGTGGTAGGCTCTTAATTGCTGCCTCAACTTCTGACCTTGTTATTGGTCTATTCATAGTTTCAGCTTCCTCCTGGTTTAGGCTTGGGAGGACACAGGCATCCAGGAATTTATCCATTTCTTCCTGATTTACTAGTTTGTGTGCATAGAGTTGTTTGTAGTATTCTCTGATGATGGTTTGAATTTCTGTGGAATCTGTGGTGATTTCCCCTTTATCGTTTTTTATTGCATCTATTTGGTTGTTCTCTCTTTTCTTTTTTATCAGTCTGGCTAGTGGTCTGTCTATTTTGTTGATCTTTTCAAAAAACCAGCTCTTAGATTTGTTGATTTTTTGAAGGGTTTTTCTTGTCTCTATCTCCTTCAGTTCTGCTCTGATCTTAGTTATTTCTTGTCTTCGGCTAGGTTTTGAGCTTTTTTGATCTTGCTCCTCTAGCTCTTTCAATTTTGACGATAGGGTGTCAATTTTGGATCTCTCCACTTTTCTCATGTGGGCACTTATTGCTATATATTTTCCTCTACAGACTGCTTTAAATGTGTCCCAGAGATTCTGGTACGTTGTGTCTTCGTTCTCGTTGGTTTCAAAGAACTTCTTTATTTCTGCCTTCATTTCATTGTTTATCCAATCAACATTCAAGAGCCAGTTGTTCAGTTTCCATGAAGCTGTGCGGTTCTGAGTTATTTTCTGAATTCTGAGTTCCAACTTGATTGCACTATGGTCTGAGAGACTGTTTGTTATGATTTCCGTTGTTTTGCATTTGCTGAGGAGTGCTTTACTTCCAATTATGTGGTCAATTTTGGAGTAGGTGTGATGTGGTGCTGAGAAGAATGTATATTCTGTGGATTTGGGGTGGAGAGTTCTGTAAATGTCTATCAGGTTTGCTTGTTCCAGGTCTGAGTTCAAGTCCTGGGTATCCTTGTTAATTTTCTGTCTGGTTGATCTGTCTGCTATTGACAGTGGAGTGTTAAAGTCTCCCACTATTATTGTGTGGGAGTCTAAGTCTCTTTGTAAGTCATTAAGAACTTGCCTTATATATCTGGGTGCTCCTACATTGGGTCCATATATATTTAGAATCGTTAGCTCTTCTTGTTGTATTGATCCTTTTACCATTATGTAGTGACCTTCTTTGTCCCTTTTGATCTTTGTTGCTTTAAAGTCTATTTTATCAGAGATGAGAATTGCAACTCCTGCTTTTTTTTGCTCTCCATTTGCTTGGTAAATCTTCCTCCATCCTTTTATTTTGAGCCTTTGTGTATCTTTGTGTGTGAGGTGGGTTTCCTGAATACAGCACACTGATGGGTTTTGGTTTTTTATCCAATTTGCCAGTCTGTGTCTTTTGATTGGTGCATTTAGCCCATTTACATTCAGGGTTAATATTGTTATGTGTGAATTTGATACTGCCATTTTGATGCTATCTGGCTGTTTTGCCCATTGGTTCATGTACATTCTTCATTTTGTTGATGGTCTTTAGCATTTGGTATGCTTTTAGGATGGCTGGAACTGGTTGTTTCTTTCTATGTGTAGTGCCTCTTTCAGGAGCTCTTGTAAAGCAGGCCTAGTGGTAACAAAATCTCTGAGTACTTGCTTGTTCGTGAAGGATTTTATTTTTCCTTCACTTATGAAGCTCAGTTTGGCTGGATATGAAATTCTGGGTTGAAAGCTCTTTTCTTTAAGGATGTTGAATATTGGCCCCCACTCTCTTCTGGCTTGTAGAGTCTCTGCCGAGAGATCTGCTGTGAGTCTGATGGGCTTCCCTTTGTGGGTGACCTGACCTTTCTCTCTGGCTGCCCTAAGTATTTTCTCCTTCGTTTCAACCCTGGTGAATCTGATGATTATGTGCCTTGGGGTTGCTCTTCTTGCGGAGTATCTTTGTGGTGTTCTCTGTATTTCCTGGAGTTCAGTATTGACCTGTCTTGCTAGGTTGGGGAAATTTTCCTGGATAATATCCTGAAGAGTGTTTTCCAGCTTAGATTCATTCTCTTGATCACATTCTGGTACACCTATCAAACGTAGGTTGGGTCTCTTCACATAGTCCCACATTTCTTGGAGATTTTGTTCATTCCTTTTTGTGCTTTTTTCTTTAATCTTGGTTTCACGTTTTATTTCATTGAGTTGATCTTCAATTTCTGATATTCTTTCTTCTGCTTGGTCAATTCGGCTGTTGAAACTTGTGCATGCTTCACGAAGTTCTCGTGTTGTGTTTTTCAGCTCCTTCAATTCATTCATATTCCTCTCTAAGTTTTCCATTCTTGTTATCAATTCCTCGACTTTTTTTTCAAATCTTTTTTCAAGGTTCTTAGTTTCTTTGCACTGATTTAGAACATGTTCTTTTAGCTCAATGAAGTTTCTCATTATCCACTTTCTGAAGTCTGATTCCGTCATTTCGTCACACTCATTCTCCGTCCAGCTTTGTTCCCTTGCTGGTGAGGAGTTTTGGTCCTCTGTAGGAGGTGAGGTGTTTTGGTTTCGGGTGTTTTCCTCCTTTTTGCGCTGGTTTCTTCCCATCTTTATGGATTTATCCGCCTGTCGTCTTTGTAGTTGCTGATTTTTCAATTGGGTCTCTGTGTGGATGCTGAGATTGTTGATGATGAAGTATTTTTGTTACTTAGTTTTCCTTCTAGTGGTCTAGCCCCTCTGCTGTATGAGTTCTGAGGTCCACTCCAGGCCCTGTTTGTCTGGAGTATACCTGTAGCAGCTGTGGAAGAGTGAGGGATGATACCAGTTTCTTCTTCTGCTGTCTTTGTTCCAGAATGATGCCCGCCAAATGTCAGTCTGATTAGTCCTTTTTTTGCGGTGACTCTGGATATACAGGGGTCAGGGAGCTGCTTAAGGAGACGGTTTGTGCTTTATAGTAGCTCCAGTGCTGAGCTGTGAGCTCCGTTGTTCATTCAGTGTTGTTGGGAGGTTGTTTATGTCTGCTGTAATAGAACTCATAAAACACCACCCTTTTATTTCCCCCCCTTATATGCACTGTTTCAGGGAGTTGGGGCTTTCTTTATGAGTATCTGTTGCACTGTCCTGCCCCACTAGGTGGCAGTCTATTCACTATTTGCCTGCCGGGGCTCTGACCCACTAGCGCGGTTCTGCCCTGTTGCTGCTGGACTCCCTTCTGCTGTGGAGAGCTCCCGTCTCCTGGGAGTCTCTGTTATGGCAGGTTGCCTCGGCAATGGCAGGCTGCTTCGGCCCTGGGCGGTGCTTCAATAGGGGCGGATTGTGTCAGCGGTGGTGGACGCCCCTCCCTCACCGGGCTGCACCGTCCTAGATGCCGGCAGCAAAACTCTCAGCGCCAAGCGTCTCCAGTCATTGCCCTGCTTGTCCCTGTGAGGGTGGGACTCGCTGAGCCCGATTACCCAGCTCCCTGCCTCAGAGTCCGTCCTCTCTCTCTCTCCCTCCCTCTCCGCAAGCTTAAAGTTCGACTCTCTCACTGGCGCCCCAGGAGCCTGCCGATAGGGCACTGGGAACTGTGCGATCTCCCGTGCCGCTGCCCACTTCACCGGCTCATATCACGCTTCCCAGGAAACTCCCAGGAAACTCCTGGTCTGGCTCACTGTCCAAGTCCCGTTCAATCAGATGGACGCGCCAATCTGCCCTTCAAACTCTCAGATTGCTGGTTTAACAGGGCGCCCAGACCAGTGAGTTCCGTGCCGGGTCCTGCTGCGGCGCCGGCCGAAGCGGCCGCGCCAAAGGGCTGCGTTAGCCGGTTTTACTTTACTAGCGTCCTGTGGGACTTTCAACGCTCTGTGGGCTAGAAAAGTCCATCCGAGAATGCGGCTAGGACTCACCCTCTGCGCCGTCACTGAGAGCTGCAATCCTGAGTCGCTTCTACGACGCCATCTTGCCGGGTCTCACTAAATGAGATTTTCGATATCCCACTATCTTAATTAATACTTTTAATACTTTCTCACTGTTAACTCTTAATTTTAATGGATAGATAATGCTCTGGTTTATTTTCTGCAATTTTATATTATCTTTCATTTTATATAGGAGTAGTCTAAAAATTGGCAATCTTTTTATGTATTTGACCAGTTAAAATAGTATTTTTTAACCACTTGTACATAGGAAGTGAAATTTCATAGTTTAATATAAATGTAGAAGGCAGCAAAACACACTGCCATGTGTGTACCTATGCAACTATCTTGCACGTTCTGCACATGTACCCCAAAACCTAAAATGCAATAAATAAATAAATATATATATATAAATGTAAAAGATGGTTTCACGTTCTTTTCTATTTGCTAATGGGTTAATAGATATTTGTTGTTTATTTGAACTGTTGACACATGAAGCTATTGTATGTATGATAGCATAAATTGAAAAGTTTATTTTCTGAAAGATATTTTAGAAAATTTCTAAAAAGTCATTTTTAATAGGAAAAATTATATATTTGAAACCTCATGGTTAATTCTTTATCAATATATAGCAGTCTAGAATATGATTTAAACAGAGGAGACATAAATTAATATATTCAAAGATAGAGTGACTGAATTTGTCATGCATTGGTTTCTCTCAGGGATATGCTGGTGATACAGGGTAACACTGCTCTCCCTAGTAAGACTTCTTGTGGGCATGTCTCTGCTTTGCATGTATGTTTCTGCTTCTTTTTGCCCTGGTTATCACAGACTGATTGAATTCTTAACTGTCAGGAATCACAGTTTTGTTCTTCATTTAATTAAGGCTAATTAAATGAGCTGTTCTCCCTTCACTACAGTAAAGATGCACCCTCCTCGTTGCCCCTGCTCAGCATTTTATTCTAATTAAGTGTAATTGTCTCCTTTGTCATAATTCCCCCAAATATGCCTACTTAAAAAATAAAAACTGATTTAGTGGTTTTTTTTGGGTGTTTAAAGGGAACTTGAGGAGCTCATATCGAGTCTCATTCTCATCTTGGAATATCCTTTCCTTCCTTTGGAGTTTCTATTTACACATCACCTAATGTAACACTGTGAGTAATTTTAATTACTACCATATTTTTTTCTCCCATAGACATTCCGTTTGTTTTTCATTAGAAAAATGAAGATTACTCTGCATAATATCTATCTCTATTTATATTTTATTTGTTCCCCAAGTTTTTTTTACTTTCAATAAGAAATAAAACCATAATATTATTGATTGAACAGATTATTGCTATTCAATCAAAATGACTTTATTATGGCTGTAGAGAGTATAATCGTGCTCATATTCAGATTGATAGAGCTAACACAGCTTTTGATTAGTAATGGGATATTATGTAAGAATTCAATACTAGACCATACATTGAAGAGTTATTTAAAATATATTTATAAATAACTAACATCCCTTAGGAAGATAACATCTCTTCTTAAGGGATGTTCCTTTATCTGAACAGCTTGTTGATTAGGCAATGACTGGAATAGATACTGTGCTCAAAACCTTAAGCACGTAAAGGCTTACGCCCTTTGCTAATCAGTTAGTTTATGAATTGAGGAACACATTCAAAGTTGTGATCAGTTTTCAAGATTTCCTTGTCTTTCACTTTTCTCCGGGTTATCTAGGATCTCAATTGCCCAAACATAGTATCTTTCTCAGCCAGGAATATATGGAGAAATTTGCTCATCCCTTCCATAGCTCTCATTTTTCTAAACTCTCCTATTTAATGTTATGGTTACCGTTGCATCTCAGCTAGCAAAGCTACAGATGTGCGGAATCCTTTCTTAATGACTCTGCCACTTGTAGCTGGTAAAGATTTGGGCTTCCCTTTGTCAGCTCAAAACAATAGGTTGAAAAAATTCTATACAGTTCGGTAAGTGACTGAACACAACAGGAGGGATGGATTCTACAGTTTATGTACTAGTAACTTAATTAAATAAAACAGCAACCTTCAGAAAAATATATATATATTTAAATACAGAGTTGCAATACTATGTTTATTTGTTTTATGTATTTATTTATTTATTTATTTATTTTGAGACTGAGTCTTTTTCTGTCACTCAGGCTGGAGTGCAGTGGCATGATCTCGGCTCACTGTAACCTCCGCCTCCTGGTTCAAGCTATTCTCCTGCCTCAGCCTCCTGAGTAGCTGGGACTACAGGCGTAAGCCACCACACCTGGTTAATTTTTTTATATTTTTAGTACAAGCTTTCACCATGTTAGCCAGGATGGTCTTGATCTCCTGACCTCGTACTCCGCCCTCCTTATCCTCCCAAAGTGCTGGGATTACAGGCGTGAGCCACTGTGCCCGTTGCTATACTATGTTATTGAAAATGTTCTATTTTCAAAACAAAATTAGTAAACATGCAATGACACAAGAAAGTGTGACCCATACTTAGGGTGAAAAATGGTCACAATAAACTGATCATGACCATTCTGGGTGTTCCATTTTGCAGAAGCTGACTTCATAGAAGTTATTATGAATAAATCTACAAAGAAAATAAGCTATATAAACAATGTGCCAACAAATAGGGAAATACAATTGAAAAATGCAAACTGTGACAGAGAACAAAATGGAATCCTGTAGGTTAATAATACAGTAATCAAAATGAAAAGCATTCACTAATTATACTCAACAACAGACTTGATATAAGAAAAACACCTGTGAACTTGAAAATATACTGATAGAAATTATCTCATCCAAAGTATAGGAAAGAAAGCTTAAATTAAAATTAAAAAGAATTCACTGACCTGTGGAACAGAAGGTCAGTGTGTTCTTCCAACGTAGGTTCAATCAGCCCTCCAACATAAGTTCAATAGGAGTCCCAAAAGAAGAAGAGATATGAAAAATGACAGGAAATTTGAGAATATCAGGACCAAATACTTCTTAAATTTTATGTCAAACAAACCATTAATCTAAGTTCAACAAACACAAATGAATCACACAAAAACACATGATAGTCAAACAGCTGAAAGCCAAAGAGAAATAAGCCAAAGATTGTAACTCCTAATGTATAGAACAACAATGCAGTTAAAAACAGCTGGCTTCTTGGAAAAAGAAAAAAATAGGACAGTGGAATTACATATTTAAAATGTTTAATGAAAATAAACTCAACCAATAACTCTCTATCCAGCAAAAATATCCTAGGATTTGATTCTTCAAGTAATAAGGTGACATACAATTCTTCTCAGATAAATAAAATAGTGAAAATGTGTTTTCAGCAGACTTTTCCCGTAAGAAATACAAGAGGAAGGAATAATAATGAAAGAAAATGGATCAGATGTAGGAACTGATCTACAGGGACAATAACAGAAATGGTAATATGTGGACAAATACATTATATGTGGACTACATGTGTGTGTGTACAATTTTTTCAGGCTTTTATTAATTTAGTAAAAAGAACCATAATACTGACCCAACAACAATTATATCACTAAATTACTGGGTTTATGAACTATTTGGGTGAATTATGTATGTATATCATAGCAAAAAGAAGGGGAATGGATAATAATACTATGCAGTTGCTATGTTTTATAAGAAATAATTTGTATTAAATTAGAGATACTTATGGTAATTTTAGAGCAACAACAACCAAAAAACTAAAAAACAAAAAGAGAAGTTAAAATGACAAGCTAAAAATATATGTTTAACAAAGAAGAGGTTTGTAAAGAAGGAACAAGAATATAAAAAACATAATAAACCTAAAAATTTAAAAATATCCAAGAGTGTAATGAAAAACCCAAATCCTAACATATAATTATATTAAATGTGCCGACTAAATACTAATCAAAGGCCATCAATTTCCAGACTGGATGGGAAAAAAATGAAGAAAAAAATTGATGTAGCTAAATGTTCACTATACAAAATATTGTATTCAAAGACACAATTAGATTTAAAATAAATGACATAGCAGGCAACAACAAATATAAAAGAGATGGAGTAACTATATTATTTTCAGACATAAAATTCTACGACAAAGAATATTAACTAGAGACCCAGAGAGACTTTTTATTTTAAAAAGGTTACACACAACAGGAAGATATAACATTTATAAATGCTTTTGCTCTTAAAAGAGCCCCCAAATACATGAAGTACATACACACACACACACACACACACACACACACACACACACACACAGAGTAGAATTGGAAAGAGAAATTCAAATTTAAATATAATTGGAGATTTCAATAGTGCTTCTTAGTAATTGATAGAACATCTTGACAGAAAATCAGCAGGTACATGGAATACTTGAATAACATTATCAACTAAATTAAGCTGACAGGTACAGAACTCTAACCAACTGCAGCTGAATATACATTCTTATCAAGCGCATGTGACACATTGTCTAGGATAAGCCAAATAATCAAATTTGTCTAGGATAAGTCAAAAAATCTTACTGTATTTAAAATTATTAAAATTATGCAAATTACATTCTGTAATTTCATTGGATTTTAATCAGAAACCACTAGCAGAATAAAATCTAGGAAACCTCCAATTATATGGAAATTAAATAACACAATCAAGTTACAAAGAAAATCAGAAAATATTTTGATTTGACTGAAAATGAAAAGTAGCAATATATCTACTTTAAAACTACTAATCTAAGCTTCTTCCACCTTAAGAATTAAAATGAAGAGTAAGTCAAATCAAACACAAACAGAAAAGTGTGTGTGGGGATGAAATATGAGAATAAAAATAAATGAGATCAAATAGCAAAAAAATTAATGAGACCAAAAGTAATTATTTCAGAAGATAAAAGGTGGATAACCTACCCTATAGACCTATTAGTGACAGAAAGAGAAAAGAAACATACACCACACACACACACACACACACACACACACACACACACACAGAAGTTACAAAAATCAGAAATAAAAGTGGGTTTCACTACAGATTTTGAAACAATTAAAAATATTAGATGATATTATTTTTAACATGTCAGTAAAATGAAGTACACAAATTTCTATCAATACACAAATAATCCTTACAAACTTTTTAGGTATATGAAAGTCTTAATAAAGTTGTATTAATAAAAGAAATGGATTTAGTAAAAGAAAAATATTCCCCAAAAACAAGTTCAAGCCCAAATGGTTTCAACATGTGATTTCTATCAAAATTATGAGAACGAAATTATACAGGCCTATACAAACTCTTACAGAATATCGAGAAGGAGGAAATGTCTTCCTACTCATTTTATAAGTCCCCTGTTTCCCTGATATCAAGTGAGATAAAAACATAACATAGAAAGGAAAATACAAAATAGCTTTTCTTGTAAAAATAAAAATTTTAAATTAAACGTTAGCTATTAGGCAAAATATAAAATAATCATGTATCATGAGCAAATGTGTTTTATTCCAGAAATGTAAGGTTGTTTGACTTAAAAATTAGTTATTAAAACCCACAAGATTAAAATAATAAAAGAAAAATACCATAAGATCATCCCAATAGATGTAGAAGAAGCATTTGATAAAATTCAGCATCTATTCATTTTTAAATGTGTCAGCAAACTAAGAGTAGCAGGGGTAAGCATTAACCTAATATACAGCATCTATGAAAAACATACAGCTCACATCATGCTTAATGATGTAGGTCTGAATAATTTGCACCTAAGATTGGAAAAAGAGCAAGGATGTTCACTCTTTGCATTGCTCAATACAGTTGATTCCTGAACACATGGGTTTGAACTGTGCAGGTCCACATATAGGAGGATTTTTCCCTGCAAATATATTGGAAAACTTGGGGGAGATTTGTGACAGTTTGAAAAAGCTCACAGATGAGCCACATAGCCTAGAGGCATTGAAAAAAAATTAAGAAAATTTAGGCATGGTCATGAATGCATAAAATACATGTAGATTTTGATTTATTTAAGCATAACTGTTTATGTTTTGGGTAAGGCTTCAGGTCAGCATAGGCCAATTAGTAGTTCAATTTGTGCTGAGTCAAAAGTTATATATGGATTTTTGACTATGTAGGAGGGAGTCGGTGGCCCTAACTCCTATATTGTTCATGGGTCAATTGTGTTTTATAGGCAGTTCAAGACAATGCAGTAAGACCCAGAAGAGAAATTAAAGGCAGACAGTTGGGAAAGGATGACATAAAACTGTCTTCATTCAATGATGGCATGATCATATCTGGAAAGATTCTTAAGGATTTAGGAAGGATTATCTATCACCTTTATATAATAATGTTTAACAAGGACATGAAATACATGATTCTTATATAAAAATCAACTATAATTCTATAGACAACTTACAGTTTTCTTTTTTTTTTTTTTATTTTTATTGCATTATAGGTTTTGGGGTACATGTGCAGAACGTGCAAGATAATTGCATAGGTACACACATGGCAGTGTGTTTTGCTGCCTTCCTTCCCCTTACCCACACTTGGTATTCATCCCCAGGCTATCCCCCCCAGCCCCCCCCGCTGTCCCTCCCCCATTTCCCCCAACAGTCCCCAGTGCATAGTAGACCGCCTCTCTGTGTCTATGTGTTCTCATTTTTCTCACCCGCCTATGAGTGAGTATATGCGGTATTTCTTTTTCTGTTCTTGTGTCAGTTTGCTGAGAATGATGTTCTCCAGATTCATCCATGTCCCTACAAAGGACACAAACTCATCATTTCTGATTGCTGCATAATATTCCATGGTGTATATGTGCCACATTTTCCCAGTCCAGTCTATCATCGATGGGCATTTGGGTTGGTTCCAGGTCTTTGCTATTGTAAACAGTGCTGCAATGAACATTCGTGTGCATGTGTCCTTATAGTAGTACGATTCACAGTCTTTTGGATAGATACCCAGTAATGGGATTGCTGGGTCAAATGGAATTTCTATTTCTAGGTCCCTGAGGAATCGCCACACTGTCTTCCACAATGGTTGAACTAATTTACACTCCCACCAACAGTGTAAGAGTGTTCCTATTTCTCCACATCCTCTCCAGCATCTGCTGTCTCCAGATTTTTTAATGATCGCCATTCTAACTGGTGTGAGATGATATCTCAATGTGGTTTTGATTTGCATCTCTCTAATGACCAATGATGATGAGCACTTTTTCATATGTTTGTTGGCCTCATGTATGTCTTCTTTTGTAAAGTTTCTGTTCATATCCTTTCCCCATTTTTGAATGGGCTTGTTTGTTTTTTTTCTGTAAATCTGTTTGAGTTCTTTGTAAATTCTGGATATCAGCCCTTTGTCCGATGCGTAAACAGCAAAGATTTTTTCCCATTCTGATGGTTGTCGATTCACTCTAGTGACTGTTTCTTTTGCCGTGCAGAAGCTGTGGAGTTTGATTAGGTCCCATTTGTCTATTTTGGCTTTTGTTGCCAATGCTTTTGGTGTTTTCAAAAGTAAAGTTAAGAAAATTTCTTTCACAATAATATCATGATGAATAAAATAAATGAATAATTTAACAAAAGTTTTTAACAAAGGAAATTCAATTTCTGTATACTGAAAACCATGAAACATTACTGAAATAAAATACTACTGTGAAATACAAAGGAAAACACAATATACATGCAAGAATGTGAACAGCCTCAAAAAAGGGCCAGACACATAACTACTTATTGCATGATTTCAAATCTATACAATTTCATGAGAAGAAAAAAGTATAAAAATAGAATCAGATTAGTGGTGGTCTGGGGCTGGGGATCATGATTGATCTTTTTGGAGTGAAGAGAATGATCTAAACTGGAATATGGAGATAGTTACCTAACTGCATACATTTATTAAGTCTCACTGAAATGAAGAATTAAACTGAATGAATAATTTAAAGAGAAAAATAATCATATGAAGATAAATAAAAATATTCTCTAAAACCAAAATCTGACTGAGAAAAAAAAAAGAAAGAGAACAGTACTGAACATTTCACAAATGTGACATTTGATCAAAGCAAAAGAAACAAAGCCTGTAATGGTTTATTCAGAATCCAGTCCGAAAATATAATCTCTATAGATTGACCTAAGACAGTTATGAGCCTATTTAAAAACTGCCACAATAAAATTTTCAAAGTGCTAAGACATTAGATATTTTGAAAGACATTTTATTCCATGATTTGACACAGTATGAGGTCAATAAAGTTTGATTGAATAAATGAATAAACATAATTTGCTATTTTAAGTCTCTAGTGATTTAATTTAGACTTTTATGCAAATCTTTATTATATATTTGCATACATTTGTTAGAAATATGAGTTGACTGAATATAACAAAAATAGCATTAATCATAAAGTGCAAATGTATTTTGTTTGCTGTTATATTTTCTTACATCTGAAGAGGATTAATAAACAGAAACCAATTAATTGCTTCATTTGCTTCCATGGAATGATGTCATTCTCTAGAAAACCACTAGGATTGTGAATAAAAACTACTTAAGTTTAAGCATTATGCATTATGTGATATTTATTGCTGATTAAAATAGAATGAAATAGCATTTCTTATAAGTATAAAAATGTTTCATTAAATATTAGCTATTAGGTCAAATATAAAATAATCATGTATTTTATATATATTTATATATGTATCATGAAGGAAGTGTTTTATTTTAAATTAAACATTTTATTCATAACTGTGGATGTCCCTTTCAATGGTTTAATTGAACATTTTATTAGAAAATTATTCTGAGTTTTTATAAAAAGATAGTTCTCAGCTTGAACAGCCTTCTTAATGTATTCATATATATGGCCATTTTCTACTTTGTTTAATTAAGATAAACTCATAAAACCCAAATCATAATTATCCCTTGTTTTCAGAGTATTAAGATATTGTATTAAAGTACTTTCATTAAAATAATGTATAGAAAGATATCCTTTCTCTCCATGTTCATGTAGAGTTTTCATATTCATCAGTTTGAGATATACTATTGGTGTCTCTCTTCCCCATTCATAGTAAACACAATTAACCATTCTCTTTTTGACATAGTTCAGGGAGATAGGCTTTGATCCAACTGACTCTTGGCTAAGCCTCTAGACTCTAAGACTCAAACAGATCAAAACTAGTGATTCTAGGATAAAGACTTTGAAACTGCATTTCCCATGGCAAGGATTTACAGTTCACTCTATTTAAGTTTCACATATTATTAGAACATTTTTACTGAGTATTTTTTAAAAAATGAGCATGGGTAAATATATAATGATTTTAAAAGCACCTTTGTCTTGTGACAACGAAATGTATTTTCAATTAAGAAATTTTTTTAAATTAAGAGTTTATTTGTACTCTCCTGAATTTTAGACATAAAAGGCATTCTTAATAAAGTTTTATGTTAAAATTTGTAGTTCCAAAATTACAGTTAAAATCTAAGGAACTTTTTTTATGGTACAAATTTTTAGTCGGTGACATTTGCATGTCCCAGTTTCATAAGTTTACCTCCCTGATCTTTGAGAACAATCCACTAGCAAATTGACCTTAAAATTAATCAAACTCTTAATTTTATTTATAGACACAGAGTCCTGCTTTATATTTAGAAATTGAGCACCACACACACACACACACACACACACACACACACACCACCACACACCACCACACACTTTTCCCTGAAACAAGGTAATAATGCTTTAAAATATAATTTTCCAGACATTTTACGCATTCAAAATCTTGAAGAAATGAGAGTTATCACTACAGTGGTCTGGGTATCCTTACCTTCCAAATGAAATCTGGACTGAGCACTGATTGACAGTGTGAATATCTGGTCTTGGAACTTACATAACTCCTACCCTTATCGCTCTAGCTGGTTAGCTAAGGATCTTTGCATCTCTCACAAATTGCTCTTCCCTCTGCCTATATTTATTTAATGTACTTCTCTGTTTAATATTGCTTTTTTACATTCATTTGTTTTATTTTAGCAGAACTTTTGAATGAATCTTATGACCAATATGCATCACTTTTCTGAAAAATATTGACTTAAATAAAAAGCAGACTTGCCTCCATTTTAAATAATCTACTTAGAGAAAGTTTTATACTTCTAGTGGTGAAAAATATTTCAAACCCTCGTCTGGCACTGTGATATAAATGAAACCTGGAATCTCTAGCATTAAGTATAATTTCTTTCTCATTATTTTACCACTCCATTCTCCTATTCAATAAGTGACCTCTGGTTGTCCTCACAGCTCATTATACATTAATTATAATGCATTAACATGCTAAAAGACACTCCCACCAGTGCCCTGACAGTTTACAAATGCCATATCAACATCCAGAAGTTACCCCATATGGTCTAAAAGGGGAGGAACCCTCAGTTCTGGGAAAACCCTTTCCATTTCCTGGAAAACACATGAATAACCCACCCTTTGTCTGGCATACAATGAAAAAATAACAGTAAGTACATTCAAGCCAGCAGCCCATGCCACTGCTCTGCCTATAAAGTAGCCATTCTTTTGGCTAAGTAAGGTATACTTGCTTAATAAACTTACTTTCATTTAAAAAAATCTAACAGATTTTACATTTAACATGTGCACCCCCAATACAATTATATAATTGTATAATTATAAGCCTCAAATAAAGTTAAATTGAGAAGCTAAACATTTTAATTATGTATTGCCAAACCCCTATTTGGAATAATTAGACAGGCCACATTTTGAACTCAGATGATCCATATCCCATAGGTACAGGCTCTAAAACAGGGAAAGTAACTGCTCAGTGGCTCATACTCACCCAACACACAAGAAAGTTTGTTCTATATAACTTTATTTTAGATATTTCTCTCTCTCTCTCTCTCTCTCTATATATATATATATATATATATACACACACACATATATATGGCATAGTACCCCCCAGTAAGTACAACAAACTTATTTTTAATGTTTGTCCTCCTGAAGTCTTTCAGCCTACAAATTGAATATAGATTACATTCTTTGTTATTTAACTTGTTAAAACAATCATGAATTTCAAATATTTTCCTGAAAAATACTTTACTTTAAAAAATTCACTTTCTATTCTTCACTTTGACTTATTTTTATTCACCAGTAAAGGACAGCTTAGCTTTATAGCACCTGTCAGTATGACCAGTGATATGTTTCTCTCAGTACATTTGGACAGTAGTGCGTGGAAGAGCTGGTAGGTGATACCAGTGCATTGTATAGCCAGTCATCCTTTTGCCCAGAAACTTACTAAATCCTTTTTATAACACACTTCATCATTCCTATCCACAGGCCTAATAAGTCTGTTGCAGTAAAATGGTATAGTTCAGCTTTTCAAGCAGGTTTTGTTTCAAATAGAACTAATATGATACATTACATAGAAGGAGGCTCGGTAATGAAATCTGTAAATATTTCTATTATTTATTTGAAGGTTACATTTGTTTTCAGTGAGATCGTGTACATAAAATAAATGTACACATCTATAATGTGCGACTATGTGCTGTGTGAGGGAAAAGTATGGTGGGGATCTAAACATTTTTGAGAGGCAAATATTGTCAGCTTGTTTTAAAGAAGGGTCTGTTTATACATATATTTTGTGTTATATTAATGTTTCATATACTATACATAGGGTAAATACATTTTTATTTAATGTGCAACATTAGTATAATAAATATAAACCACAGGAAATGTATGATTTAAGAGAAATTTAAGGAAACCTGATACAAACTGTTCAATTAAGTTTATTTCTTTAATTTCCATAGGTTATTGGGGAGCAGGCAGTATTTGGTGACATAAATAAATTATTTAATAGTGATTTTAGTGCATTCATCACCTGAGCAGTATACACTGTATCCAACCTGTGGTTTTTCATTCCTCACCCCCTTCCCATCCTTTCCCCCTGAGTCCCCAAAGTCCATTGTGTTTTTCTTATGCCTTTGCATCCTCATAGCCTAGCTCCCACATATCAGTGAGAACATACAGTATTTGCTTTTCTATTCCTGAGTTATTTCACTTAGGATAATAGTCTCCAGTCTCATCCAGGTCACTGTGAATGCCATAAATTCATTCATTTTTATGGATGAGTTGTATTCCATCATATATCTATGTCTGTCTATCTATGTATCTCTCTATGTATGTATGTATGTATGTATGTATCTATCTATCTATCTATCTATCTATCTATCTATCTATCTATGTTTCTTTTTCCACTTGTTGATTGATGGGCATTTGGGTTGGTTCCATGCTTTCGCAATTGCAAATTGTGCTGCTATAAAGATGAGTGCGCAAGTGTCTTTTTCATATAATGACTTCTTTTCCTCTGCGTAGATACCCAGTAGTAGGATTGCCGGACCAAATAGTAGTTCTACTTTTAGTTCTTTAAGGAATCGCCACAGTTTCTCATAGTGTTTGTACTAGTTTACATTCCCCAAGGAGAGTAGAAGTGTTCCCTGTTCACTGCATTTACATCATTATCTATTTGTTTAATTTTTTGATATGGCCATTTTGCAGGAGTAAGGTGGTATTGCATTATGGTTTTGATTTGCATTTCCCTGATCATTAGTGATGTTGAGAATTTTTTCATGTTTGTTGACCATTTGTATATCTTCTTTTGAGAACTGTCTATTCATGTCCTTAGCCCACTTTTTGATGGGATTGTTTGCTTTTTTCTTGCTAATTTGTTTGAGTTCATTGTAGATTCTGGATATTAGTCCCTTGTCAGATGCATAGATTGTGAAGATTTTCTCCCACTCTGTAGATTGTCTGTTTACTCTGCTGACTGTTCCTTTTACCATGCAAAAGCTCTTTAGTTTAATTAAGTCATTAAGTCCCAGCTATTATTTATCTTTTTATTTATTTATTTATTTGACATGGAGTCTTGCTTGGTCACCCAGACTGGAGTGCAGTGGCATATTCTTGGCTCACTGCAACCTCCACCTCCCACAGCAATTCTCCAGCCTCAGGCTCCCCAGTAACTGGGATTACAGGTGTGTGCCAACATACCTAGCTATTTTTTGTATTTTTAATAGAGACGAAGTTTCACCATGTTGACCAGGCTGGTCTTGAATTTCTGAACTCATGTGATTCCCCCACCTCAGCCTCACAAAATCCTGAGATTACAGCCGTGAGCCTCTGTGACTGTGCCCCGCTATCTTTATTTTTATTGCATTTGCTTTTGGGTTATTGATCATGAAATCCTTGCCTAAGACAATGTTTAGAAGGGTTTTTCCTATGTTATCTTCCAGAATGTTTATAGTTTCAGGTCTGAGATTTAAGTCCTTGATTCATCTTGAGTTGATTTTTGTATAAGATGAGAGATGAGGATCCAGTTTCATTCTCCTACATGTGGCTGCTTGCCAATTATTCCAGCACCATTTGTTGAATAGGGTATCCTTTCCCCACTTTAACATTTTGTTTAATTCATCAAAGTGCGGTTGGCTGTAAGTTTGGGTTTATTTCTGGGTTTTCTGTTCTGTTCCACTGGTCTACGTGACTATTTTTACCCCAGTACCATACTGCTTTTTTTGTGACTATGGTCTTACAGTGTAGTTTGAAATGAAGTAATGTGATGCCTCCAGATTTATTCTTGTTTGGTCTTGCTTTAGCTATGTGGGCTCTTCTTTGGTTCCACATGAATTTTAGGATTGCTTTTTGTCATCTGCGAAGAATGATGGTAGTATTTTTATGGGAATTGTGTTGAATTTGTAGATTACCTTTGGCAGTATGGTCATTTTCACAATATTGATTCTACCTATTCATGAGCATGGGATGTGCTTCCATTCCTTCATACCATCTATAACGTCTTTCAGCAGTGTTTTGTAGTTTTTCTTATAGAGATCTTTCTCCTCCTTGGCTAGTTATTTTCATAAGTATTTATTGTCCTTTTTCATCATTTGTGTGTCCACTGTAGTAGCACACTTTTTTTTTCCTTTGCTTTCACAACTTGGCTAACTGGCATAGGAAGCCTCACTTTCAGCCTGTTTTGGCTTTCAGCATGCCTTCCTCACTTAGCTTTATTAGTTCCAGCTTTTGAGATACAGTGAGAGATGTTTGACTCTTCCTTTCACTTGAGCACTTACACACCATCTTAAGGTTGTTAATTTGCCTAACTTTAGTGTTACTGTGTCTCAGGGTTTCGGTATGCCTGAAGAGATGGCGGGAGATGAGGAAAGGGCTTGTCAGTGGAGTAGTCAGAATACACACATTTGTTAAATTTGCCCTCTTGTTTGGTGGCGCTTCCAATAATTACAAGAGTAACATCAAAGATCACTGACAATGGTGCTGCTGTACTCCAGCCTGGGTGACAGTGTGAAATTTCCTCTTAAAAGAAAAAAATTACCTTATCACAATAATAAGGAAAAGGTTTGAAATATTACCAAAATGTGACAAAGACACAAAGTAAGTACATACTCTTGAAAAAGTAAAGACTTATGCAAGATGCAGTGTTGTCACAACCTCCAATTTGTAAAAAAAAAAAAAAATTAAGGATCCCTGATCACGAGGCCACTGCACTCCAACCTGGGCAACAGAGTGAGACTCCTCTGATTCCAAAAAGAAAAAAATAAAGAAAAACAGAAGATTTACTAGTGTGTGCTAATCTATACACTAAGCATTATTGTTTATGTTGGAGATATAGCGGTGACCACAACAGAGAAGGCTCCTGGTATTACAGATATCTTATTCTAGTCAGGGTAGGAAGAAGATGAATGAGTAGGCAAATAAGTGAAAATATCATATCAGAATCAGCGCACTGCAGCCTCCCTATGGGGTTTAAGCGATTCTTGAGCTTCAGCCTCCTGAGTAGCTGGAATTACAGGCAAGCGCCCCCAAACCCAGCTACTTTTTGTATTTTTAGTAGTGATGGGGTTTCACCAAGCTGGCCAGGTTGACCTCAAACTCCTGACCTCATGTGATTCATCCACCTCAGTCTTCTGAAGTGCTGGGATTACAGGTGTGAGCCACTTTGCTGGGCCAGGAAATCCTTTTATACAAATGCAGTTATTGAGCTGTTTCTCCTGTTTCTTCATTTGACAGCAAACTCCATGTGAATAAGGAACATATCTGTAGTTGCTAATCCCTACATCTTCAGTCTCTAGCAAATTACTTGGAGCAAATTGGGTCCTTCCTACATCATAGTTGAATAAATTAATGATAGTGAATACACATTAAATAATTTTACAGATTATCGAAAGTAATCCACTGGAAAAAATTGGATAACAACATATGAAAAAAATGCTTAAGCTTATTGGTAAAAAGAGATCTAATTGAAACATTAAACAAAATTCTGATCAGCATGTCAAAAGTGCTTTTTAACTGGTAATATCTAACATTTTCAAATATGTGCAGAAATTTGACTTGTTGAGAACATTTAAAAAGCTAAGTTTCTTTTGCTGTCTCTCCATTTGTCTCTCTGGATACATTGTCTTAATCCCTGATTAAGTTTTGTTGGGGAGCAGAGCAGATCTGTGCCCTCTAGAAAAGCTAAGATGATGAGATATTTGCCTTCCTGTCTAAGTTTCTAGATCATTATCATCACATGATGTCTCTCTGGATACATTGTCTGAATCCCTGATTAAGTTTTGTTGGGGAACGGAGCAGATCTGTGCCCTCTAGAAAAGCTAAGATGATGAGATATTCACCTTCCTGTCTAAGTTTCTGGATCATTATCATCAAATGATGTCTCTCTGGATACATTGTCTGAATCCCTGATTAAATTTTGTTGGGGAACAGAGCAGATCTGTGCCCTCTAGAAAAGCTAAGATGATGAGATATTTGCCTTCCTGTCTAAGTTTCGGGATCGTTATCATCACATGATGTAAGGAAGTCCAATAAAATACTGTGGAAAATTCATCATATTATTTCAAAAGGCTGACTTCTATAACTCCAAAAAAACTCAGCAGTTTAATAAAATAGTATAGTATTGATTAATATAAAATCCAATCACCATGTGGCCTTATCGGTGGGGTTTTCCAGTCCAGGATCCTTCCACCATATAGCTCTACTTTCTTCGTGACCTTAGAATCCTTTCCCACTGTAAGGATAATGACGGATCATCTGTGGTTGTGATGCATATTCCTGTTGTATGCATTTCCTTTACTCAGAAACCAGTGACATGGCCTGATCAATACAAAGGAAACTGAGAAATATTGTTATGTGCAGAATATGACAAGGAATTAAGTCTGGTGAGCAAATATTTATACATACATTTAGAGAAGTTTTGTTAGAATCTATCAAAATTTAATTTGTATTCAGAAATTTACCCTAACATCCCATTTCTACAAATACGTCTTACATATACAAAGTGAAACTCCATCTGAACACAGTAAGTGATATCAAGAAAGTGACTTAACATAGTTAACATTCATAGCTAACAGTTTTGATGATCCAGCTGCCCAATACAAATCCCTGTAAATTCAACCTGTGACATGGTTTATGCCATCTGGTAGAAGTTGTGAATTCTGGATTAAGTATTGATGAGAACATTTCTGGGACCTGTGGTTGTGTCAGTAATTGCAACAATCTCCCAAGTAGTTAACACACTTTTTACCAATCTATGCCACACAAGATGTTTGGGCCAGAGGAATATTGGGAATGTAGCCCAGTTTAAGCATGAAAAATGATTGACATCCATTTATCCCATTATATTCAAATTCATATTGTTCAAAAGAGCCTATTTTTGTCTACTCAAACATACATGTCACATCATTGGTACAATAAATTTGTTACACTGATTACAACAAATATGGGAACAATGTATATTTGCTTGAAAAATAAAGTTAACATTCATGATGTTGCTTATACAACACAGAACAAATATAAAGTTAAGAACAAACATGGATCTATATGTGATGTGATGTTTTTAGAAAGATGTCAATAGCATATGATTAAATTAAAAGGTGCTGAATAAGTATCAGTGAACATGAAATATGTACCCCAAAACCTAAAATTCAATAAAAATTATAAAAAAAAGAACAAATATACATATGGTGTTTTGTAGCTTTTCCCTTTGTTATTTTACCAAGATAATACCTTATTATAAACATCCCATATTTTCCCCTCACTATATATCATTTTCTGTTGATGTTAATGTGCTTAGTGCTTTGAAAAAGTTAGCTGTTTTGTTTCCTTGGTGTGTTATTTCTGATTCCCATTACACCTTGTCCATGTATTCAGTATGATCATTCTTTCATCATGGGAAAGAGCTTATAGCAGAATGTAGAGACAAAAAGCTATCTGTATGCATGTGTTCATAATTTTCAAAATCCTAGGCTATTTTGGCAATGGAAAGAAATCTGGCCCAGATAAAATATCTAAGAAAATACATAAAGAGAACTATAAAAACTTTTCATGCTCCTCTCCCAAAACTACCAGATCATAAACAGTGTCTCTGTGAAAAGAAGCTGTCTGCCCCTACCTACTTCTCAAACTCTGAAAATCCCAGGAATAAACAGCAGAATACTTCAAAAAGATTTCAAAAGCTGAGAATAGAGTTCTAAAACTTGATGTGTATTTTCTACTTATGACAAAGTTCAATTCTAACTAGGCATATTTCAAGTGCTCCACAGCCATATGCAGGGAATGGCTCCTGTACTGGACAATACAGTACTAGGATGTTGCTCAGCGTTCCCAAGGCCCAGCGTGGCGAGGGGCAACAGTGTGGTACCCATGCATCCAGTGGTGTCATCAAACTGAAGGCAGAGAAACAGGAGGCCTAATGGGCCCAGAGGGAATGAGGAGTAGAGAATGTGTCTTGCCAGAACTTTACCAGTGGGTAAACAGACTCAGCCGAAAATAGGGAACTGATTAAAAGTAAGGTTTCATGAGCCTGGCAGAATTAGAATGTTACTCAGTTGTGGAAAAATAGCATAGCTTATATTTTGTGGTCTGAGATTGATACAGTACATAATTTAATTAAACAAAGAAAATAGAAAAGGGTAACAATAACTATTGAATTAACTAGAGAAGTAGCTTGGACCAGGGGAGAACTTTTACCTTTTACTTTTGCTTTGTATTGTGTAAATGCGAACATTTAAGAGCAAGTTGTGGTAAAATGCATGATTTTACTTTATTTTGAGGAGAAAATAAAATTTGTCATGTTTCTGATGAAAAAACTGAAGTAATTGCACTTTTCTGCTTAGGACTTCACTTGACAATTTTAAGAACAGTGCTGTTAAGCAGAAGTTTCAGTTAAATAATATGAATTTAAAAGCAATTTCTACATTTTTAATATTCTAGCATCAATTGATCTTAAGCAGAATATTAACTATGTAGAACACGTTATCCTATTCAAAATGATTTTGCTACTTATGGGTTTTTAAAATTAGTTTTCCTAGTAGCACATAAAGTAATAGAGTATTTATAACTTAGATATTTCTAAGTCCTTTGAGTTATTGATTGTAGAAATAATAACTATTAATCCAGACTCCAAGTTGCTTCTCAAGAAGTAAAAGAATCATGTAGAAGTTAACCCATGCCAACATGCAAACCAAAAGTAGATCACTTTGTCTTTCTTTAAATAAATAGCCCTGGATGTTAAAATGTATAGTTTATTTTCTATCCTCATATGGGTAAAATAAACAATTGGTCTGACTGTTCACTTATAGTTATCTGCTTAGCTGAACCTCTACAGACAAGTTATTTTGTACTGCAGTTCAGATACAGAATGTTTTGTCAAAAGTAGAAAAACAGATGTAAAACTATAAAAGAGTTTCAGAATGTGGATAAGATTGAACCCCATAAGATTATATTGTCTGTAGTGTATAAGACTATATAGCACCTAACCATAAGTGGCTGCTTAGATTTAATTAAATTTAAACACAAAATTAAGGTTCTCAATTACACTACCCAAATTTCCGGTGCTTAGTAGTCACAAGTGTGCGTTGCTTACGTGTAACACATAGACACAAAATATTTCCATCATCATAGAGACTTTTATTGGACACCATCTGTAAGTTGACACTGCATTAAAATGCTTATTATTTTAGAGGGCAAATACTAACTCTTTAATACATGGCTAGCAATTAATATTTTATTTTTGTAGATAATACTCAAATATGATATTTCAGTAAATATATAAAATACATTACCAATAATAAATGTAGGAGCACAGAATGTTTTTATATTAGTGAAATGGCAGAAACAATGGGAAGGAATCCCTGCCTCTTTCAGCATTGCTCTAGGCATGCCGATTTTGTTATAAGATTGCATAATTTTAATATTATTTTAGTATAATTCTGTGCCACTCAGCTATATAGACAGATCCTTATAATTTCTGGTGTCATTTATCTGAAAAAAAAAAAAAATGAGGGCTTTCATATGAAAATGAGAGGAAGTGGGTTACAATTGTAAATTGATGGGATAAAATGATGTTTTCTCATCCTTTAAACAATGGACAGATCAAGGGATAAAGAAGGGCACTCTGGAATAGAACTGGTATTCATTACCAAGAGCAAAGCTGAAAATTGGAAAGTGGACGATCATTACAGTGCTATCTGCATGCTTTCTTTTACCCCTGGAGTGTCATGGGGAATGGGCCAGAAAGCCTCGGAAACCATTATTCCCCGACTCAATCAGAACTCCTGTCTTTTTAAGTCAAACTACTTGTGTTCCTTGTATTCTACTTTCATTCCAGTTTTGCTGAAAAGATTTTTGAGATTCCTATCTGCCACCGCTGTACTAAGAATATTAAAATTCAAACTTTGTTTAGACTTGAGCAAGAGCTCTAATGTTGAAATTTACCAATATCCAAGAATGGAAATACTCTGACCACAAAGCCATGAGTGTTACTAGTACACACACCTACACACACACACACACACACACACACACACATTCCTTCTACTGATAAACTTTGTAGGTTTTATGTGCTTTATTTCATAGAGAAAATTTATTTTAGAAATAACCTTAGAAATTAGGTAATTTATTTTCCTTGAGGCTTCCTTTGTATGCAACCATTATCCTACTAGATACAAATTCTATAAGAAAATGATTATGTAAATATAATTGAAGGAGAACATCTATGTGGATATCTTAGAAATAAAAAATTTAATTCTATGCATAAATACACTTCTATTATTGCTTATATTAATTTCAGTTAATGTCATTTTTCTTACATCCAACAACCATAAACAAGGAAGGGAACAATATGCTCTATATAATGTAATTTCTCCTTTTAAGTCATGTTACTCCTTGAAGCATCAGTTACCTCAAAACAAAGTCAAGTCACAAATTTATTTATAAGTTACTGTTAGAGTCACCTTTGAAAGAGCTTTATAGGACTATAGAAATACTGCACAATTGTAAATTTATTAAAGAAGTACTCATTTAAGAATAATCAGGAACAAGTATTTTGCATCTTGAAAAGTTATTGTTTGTTTCACTACTGTTTTATTTCTTCTAAAAGTTTAAGCATTAAATGAAGAATTTTGTTTAATGTTGACGAACACACAGCATTACCGTATTTATTCCCATGACATGATAATTGCATTTCCTATTTTTTAAATAAAAGTCTAATTAATTAAGTTTCTAGATAATGTTGCCTTATAAAAAACATTTCTAAAAACCCATTTCAGTAGGAGTAGCAATTACTGAAAGGCATTACTAAGTTTCTTGATTTTCCTCTAATAGTTTTAATAAGAAAAGAAGAGTAGTGTCATTAAATGAAATGTTTAATACATAATTGGCCTTGTTCAGTTCTTACTTAAATAATTTCTCAAATGATTTTACAACATAAGCATTATGCTTTCTGCTTAGATATGAATAAAACTGGGTTTACAAACATTAAACAACATTCCCCAGTTAATAATGATGATTGAACAAGATTTCTGTTTGCCTATATTCCTTCTGCTTTTTCTAACAACAATGTGTAAAGGACTATCTGAAATCATTGACTCCAAAATCCCAATATATATGGGTTGTCAATGTTGAAACAAACAGAAGTCTTAGGAGCCTGCTCTTCTTCCACAGCAATAATCCTAAAACAAAAACAAATTGTATTAAAAGCCTCATCACCTCAGGTTTTAATTTTAAAACAAGGTATGGTTTGCAGATTAATTAATTTTGTTTCTTAAAATCTTAAATATTTATGAAACAATGGTTATGTAAAATGAGACATTGATAATTTTCAATACAATAAAAGCATCATTGCATTGACAATTAAATAGGAAAGGAAGGCTTTATCCAAGACTATTGCAATGGGGGATAGTACAAATCCCCTAAAATAAAAGGCAGCAGTTTTTTGTCTGTTTACTTATGTTACTTATTATTCATTTATTTAACTTACAAATTCAGGGGTACACCTGCAGGTTTGTTATATAGGTAAACTTATCTCATAGGAGTTTGTTGTATAGATTATTTCATCAACCAGGTATTAGTCTAGTACCTAATCATTTATTTTTTCTGATATTCTCTCTCCTCCCACCTTCCACCCTTAGAAAGTCCCCAGCATAGAGGCTGGGCGTGATGACACACCTGTCATCCCAGCACTTTGGGAGGCCGAGGTGGGCAGATCGCAAGGTCAGGAGATCCAGACCATCCCAGTCAACATGGTGAAACCCTGTCTCTACTAAAAATACAAAAATTAGCCAGGTGTGGTGGCTGCCTGTAGTCCCCAGCTACTCAGGAGACTGAGGCAGGAGAATCGCTTGAATGCAGGAGGTGAAGGCTGCAGGGAGCAGAGATCTCACCATTCCACTCCAGCCTGGGTGACAGACTGAAGAAAAAAGAAAAAGAAAAAAAGGAAAGAGAGAAAAAATTCCCCAGTGTGTGGTGTTTCCCTCTAAGTGTCCATGTGGTTCTCATGGTTTAGCTCCTACTTGTGGAACAGAAAGGCAGTTGAGTTTTAAGGCACCGGTGTGAGCTAGTTGAAAAGTGCTGGAGGGCTTTAGGGGAAAGTTAGTCAGTGTGATTAGACCATCTGTGTTTAATTCTCCATTTTGGAGTTAGGCTTCTATCTTCCCACAGAGACTGAGAAACAGAGGCACTATTTCCGTTTATAATTATATTTCAACGACATGGCTACCAGGTCCTTGAGAAAGACATTCTCAAGTTGATACACTGTTGTAAAACTGGCAAGAGACAGAGAAGATTTACATCTTGAAGAAGAGCAAGAATTTACAATGAAAAGTTTCTGAATTAAACGCACTAAGAATAGAGAGGCGAGGATCCTAAAACTAGGAAGCATTCTTACTGGAGTTTAGTCAATCTGAGGAAATGTGAAGGCTGTTTTAATGAACACTTGACGTGCACAGTTACAGTTTTTCTTTTACTTTTTTGGTTTTTATTTTGAAACAATTTTAGGTTTAACCCTCATCCCTCAATTGAATAAACAGTACAGTTCCCATAGCATTTACTCAACTTCTATTTTTATCCCCCTACATATCACAGTGTAGTTACAGAAATTAGGAAAGTAACGTTAATATAATGCTATTAACTACTTTTCAAAACACATTTTAATTTCACCAGTTGCCCCACTAACTTTTTTTTTTTTTGGCTCAGGATCCCATTTAATTGTCATGTATCTGCAGTCTTTTTCACTCTATGACAGCTTGTCAGTCTTTGTGTGTCTTTGCTGACAATTTTGAAGAGTGCTAATCAGTTCTTTGGCAAACTGTCTCAATTTGGGTTTTGTCTGATTTCACATGATTAGACAGAGGTTGTGCAGTTTGGGCAAGAATGTCAATAAAATTAGGTTATTCTCTTAGTATATTATATCTGGGTGTACATGATGTCAATATACCTTATTACTGATGTTGATGAGTTTATCACTTGATTAAGGTGGTGCCTGTTCAGGTTTCTTACAGTAATTACTATTTTTCCCTTTATACTAATTAGTATCTTCTGAGAAGATACTTTGAAACTATGCAAATATCATTTTTCTCATCATGTTTTACCTGCTAATTTTGCACTTATTGATTGTTCTTGCTTGCAATGATCATTGCTGTGGTGTTAGTTAATAGTGATTTTCTATTTCCATCATTCCTTCTACATTTTTATATTAAAATTCTACCAAAAGGAAGAGTTGGCTTCTTCTCCCATTTTTCTGTTTTTCCTTACTCATTTATTTATATCAGGTAGACTTTGATATATACTTATTATATATGTATACTCTGTATACTCATGAAGAACCTAATACTCTCGTTATTTTATTGTGTACAATGCTCCCTCTCTTGTAAGTATTCCAATTTGAAGACTTAGACCTAGGGGATTTGGGAGCAACAAAGAAAACTTTCTCCCATGTGTTCATCTGGTATTAATTGAATGGCTTTACTGCTCTAACAGGGACTCCCTAAATATAGTGACAAAAATATGGGTTTATTTCTGTTGTTACTATCTAGATTTAGATATTCCATGGCAGATCAGTGTCTCTTTCATCGTTAACTTATGGCGCCTGGTTGAGGGTCCATAAAAGCATCTGCAATTTTTCCCATCTCACCTCTCAAAGAGCAGAAAGAGGAAAAACACAAGAGCACATGTCAAATTGCTTCAAGGCCTGTTTCCTCTCAAATTTCATTGACCAGAACTATAATACATTTGCATCGATCTGTGAAGATGGCTGGGAAATGAATCTAGCTAGGAAAGGAAATTCTAGCATATGTAGAACTAAACCTCCATTATATTGAAAGAGAGAAAAAAAGTATTAGGGAAGAACTGAGTGTCTGACTTTAGACAGACATGAAACAAAACAATATTCACCAATGTATTTTCTCCTGGACATAAATTCAAGGTGGCTTTTTGGGGTATGCTGATTTAATAGATTGTGGGAAATTTTAATAAAGCATTTATTCCAAAATTTCTAAAACTCAGAAGAGAAAGATAAGCTATTCTAAATTTAAATAAAATTTGGTTCAATTTTGAGTAGATATTTATCCAAGTAAATTACACATTCCTACTTTATTACTATGCAAATTCCATCATACATTATGACAGGAGCTGTTTCATTCTTTACTACTGCTATGTTTTCAGATGTGAAAAAATTTTCTAAGATACAAATTCAATGCTCAATAAATATTCGTTACACAAACAATCAAATAATATGTATGTAAGATATCTACATACCAGGTTAATCTGAGTATATGTTCCATAAAATGATTGAAAATATAATAAATTATACAAATATATAGAGGATAAATATGGCTTAAACATTAGTTATGTTGAATTTATAATTCCTGTTTCATAGTAAAATATCCAAAACATATTTATTACTTATTAAATGCTTATACATGCCAGTTCTCAAAAAACCCCTATGGAGTTGAAATGTTATTATCATAATTTTTTGCATAAGAAAATAAAGATGCAAATTTTAAATTCCTTTTCAAGTCCAGGCATTTTAAAAGAGGAAAAGCCACGTCACTAGGCTATGGCAAACTATATATTGCACAATGTCGACAACAGCATATAACACCACACATCCTTTTCTTACAGTAGGACTTCCACATTCCTCACATTAAGTACCTGGGTCTGCCTTCACTCCCCTTAAATCTAGATGAGTTTGTGTCCGTGGGAAAAGGGACTCTGTATAACTTCCATGGGAAAAGGGACCCTATATGATAAGGTAAGGTAATAAAAGACTGTGACATCTACTTCTCTCTTGGAACACTTGCCCTCAAGGCTTGACCCTCCATATAGGCCATCCTCGGGCTGCGGTGTTCTAAAAATCTCTAAATAGCAGATGCAGAAATCACATAGAAAAGCCTGTGATGATGTGATGACATGAAGCAAGATGACATTTTCCTGTTCTAGCCACCATCTGATTGCAACAGTAAAAGAGACTTGAAATCAAAACTGCCAGCTGAGCCCTTCCCTAATTCCTTATTTACAGAAATTGAATTTCATAAAAATTGTTGCTTTTAAGTTATTAAGTTTTGAGGTGATATTCAAATTGCACTTTCTAACTGAGGCCTTCACTGATTACCATGAGTAAAACTGAAACTTTTCTGTGCCCCCCCATGCTCCCTATTTTCCTTCACTTGCTTCTTATACCTCTAACACAGCCTAACTTACTATATATTTTACCTATTTTTTTCTTATGTTTAGTCGAGATACCGACTGAAATGTAAACTCCTTTTTTATTAAGCAATGATATTTGGCCATTCTGTTTACTGTTGTAGCCCCAGTGCCTGGAAGTTGTTCTGACACTCAGTCATCACTGAATAAGAATTTATTGAATGAATATCTGAATGTGATGAATAAAAGAGGAGATAGAGGGGGAGAAGAAAAAGAAGGTAGCTTTGTATAGATTAAAGAACTAATGATGATGTTGAGGAATACATGGTATAGATACTCACATGTATCTGCAAACGCTTGATGTGGTTTCTCGGAGCCCATCCAAAACCAGTCATATATATTTAGAGCTTTTATTTTAGTTCATTTTATTTGTTATCAAAGAGATTTTAGGGAAGTTCTTGAGTGTATAAAATTTCCCTTCCATGAGAATGAAAACAAAAACAGAGTAAGAAGACTCATGCTGGTAAACAGCAAAATGATCCTGGCATTTGACTTGCCCTCTTGGTTTCAGAACTCTGTGATTTTTATTGTGGTTATGGTCCCCCACACTGCACAGGAATGACTTCTTTGGTTCTTTTTGGTTTCAGTAATGTAGACACGTGAAATGCTGGTGAATTTTCCCATGCCTAACAAAAGCAGAGTTCTTGCTAGACATGGAGACTCTCTGAGATTTTAGCATCCTGCAGTACTTTTCTGTCCATGAAGGTGTGAGTCTTTAAACAGACCACAGAGTGCATCTGTATTATTTATTTCACACATGCCAATCAAATTTTATCTTTTTTCCTAAAACATATTATCATTTTATAAATGGTTGTCAGACAACTGTATGTTTTCATCAGTAGAAAATGCCTTTATGTCTTTCTTCATAAGTGTTATACACTGCCCAGAAAAATTAGAGTATAAGACAATTGCTAAAAGAAAGATCTGTTAAAGAGAATGTCAAACACAAATTTTTAATTTTCTACTGTCATATTCTTACTTTATTCTTCCACTTCTGATTAAATTAGAAATGCTGAAGCAATTTTGAAAATTATTATTTTGTATAGAAGTAAAATGAAGTTCATAAAGACTATTGTCCATTTTATCATAAAAATAAATAATTTTAATAGGAGTAGTTAGTCTCAGGCTACTAATATCACATGTATTTAGGATAAACTTAAATGTAATCATATCTGGTATCTATCCAATTTTCCACAAGTTTAAAGATATATATTCCACAGGCTCAATTTTTTGTTTATTTAACTGCATTTCATTGTTGCTTTATGCTCCAAATGATATTCCTGCCAAAATTGAATATATTCCAATTCCATTTATATTTTGTCCCTTGGATGACCATTGAGTGACCTTGTGTACAATGTAGACCAGTAACTAACTGCCTTGATTAGCATTTAAAGGAACTTGTGAAACACTTTCAGTGTTAAATCTTTCTTATTAAACTTAGAATTTTTTTTTTATTACCAGTCTGTATTTGGACCAGTTCTACAATTTTGTAGGTTATCTGTCCAATCTGTTTATATTTCCTGTGCATGTTTTAAAAAAACTGTCCAATAAAGGGGTCCAATTTTCTATTCAGGCAGACATAATTGAGTTAGTGATATATGGAGTCTACTTCTGTGGATAAAAACGTTTTGTGTAAAAATCTTTTTCATAAGTTTTTTCTGAAATCTCAACTGCTAAATTAAAATAATAAAAGATACATTTCACTCTTATCTCATTCTAATATAAATATATAGACTTCCTTTAAAACCACTTCCTACATGTGATACAAAAGGTCAGATATACAACTCAAGTACCAGGATTAAGTTTGAAACAAAAAGAGAATCTTCTCAGAGAAGAAAAAGTATCTATTTATGGGAAAACCCACTTACCAAACATACTAAAAACTGATTCCATTTTCCCTATAAAATATGTTGAATAAATGTAGGTTTTGTAGCTCTTAATATTTAAAGGACTAACATGATTTTGTTCCAAAATTGTGAGTTTTAAATTAATGCACATATAATCTAAGAAGTTTGTTCTCTGGCTTTGGAGAAGCATTTATGAGTAAGATGCTATGGTATTAACATTACTTACTAGTTTTAGTATGTTTGTGCTATAGTTTGGATATTTGTCCTGCAAATCATATGTTGAAATTTGATCCCCAGTACTGGAGGTAGGGCCTAGTGAGAGGTGTTGGGTCATGGAGACAGATCTCTCATGAATGGCTTGGTGCTGTCCTTATGATAATGAGTGAGTTCTCTCTATTATTACAGTTCTCAAGAGACAGCTAGGTGTTAAAAATGGCCTGGCACCTACCTCCTTCACTCTCTCTCTTGCTTCCTCACTAGCCTTGTGATCTCTGCATTCTGGCTCCCCTTAGCTATTTGCCATGAGTGGAAGCAGCTTGAGCTTCTTCCCAGAAGCTAAGCAGATGTCCATGCCGTGCTTCATATACAGTCTGCAGAACCATGAACCAAATAAAACTGCTTCATAACTTACCCAGCCTTAAGTATTCCTTTATGGTAACACAAAAATGGACTAAGATAGGTCGTATGAAAATTGGTGTTAATTTATGGTTGCGTTCATGACATATTAAGGCTATTCATTGCCTCTCACCCACAAAATTTGTACTTCTCCTTTAGGCTATATCTAATGAGATATTGTTATTTAATTATGATTGTATATCTTACCAATATCAAAGAAATGTCAAACTCATTCTCTTAAAATTATTTGCTGCATATTTCCATGTGTGTATTAGTTTCTTATTGCTGCTGTAACAACCCCCACTTGGGGCTTAAAATAATAGAATTTTAAAAATTTTATGTTTCTGTAGGCATCAGAAATCATAAATGGGCCCCACTGGACTAAAACCAAGGTGTTGGCAGGGTTGCATTACTCTCTGGAATCCACTCTCTTCCCTTTTCCAGTTGGTGGCATTCTTTAGTTCCTACCCACCTTCCTTCTCCAAAACCAGCAGTGGCAAGTAGAGCATTTCCATAGGCTGGTGGCGTCTTTCTCATAACATATGCATCACTCTGACACTCTTGCTCCTATTCCATCTTCCACATTTAAGGACACCTGTGATTACACTGGAACCACCAGATAATTCGGGATAACCTCCCTGTTTTAAAGTCAGCTAATTAGCAATGTAATGCCGTCTGCTACCTTAATTCCTCTTGCCGCAGAATGTAACCTTTTCACAAGTTCCAGAGATCAGGACGTGAACACATTTAGAAGACCATTATTTTGCCTTCCATAATATATTTCAATCAAAGACATAGATTAAAGAATATATTTGTGCTAATTAGTTTGTTACTAAATGAAACTTTGAAACATTCCAATTTGAAAAATTACAGTAGGCTTGGCATGTTGGCTCATACCTTTAATCTCAGCACTTTGGGAGGCCAAAGGAGGCAGATCCCTTGAGGTCAGAAGTTTGAGACCAGCCTGGCCAACATGGTGAAATCCTGTCTCTACTAAAAATAAAAAAGGATTAACTGGGCATGGTGGCACATGCCTATATTCACAGCTACTCAGGTGGCTGAGGCAAGAGAATTGCTTGAATCTGGGAGGTGGGGATTGCAGTGAGCTGAGATCGTGCCACTGCACTCCAGCCTGGATGACAGACCCTCTCTAAAATAAAAAAATAAAATAAAATAAATTTATATAAAGCCTCCTAAGGTGTCAGACTCTCTTCTGAGAATATTTTATTTTCTGAAATATACACAATACAGTGGCTACTATAATACCTATATTGTAATGAGATAACTTGTGGAATTTAACTTACATGCATGTTTAATTTACTTGGTAAAACATAGAGAATAACTCAAATGCTGTTCATTTACAACATATACTAATGACTTTAGATAATTTGAAAGCAGTGTAAGAATGGAGTAAAATTGCTATTATTAAGCAATAAATTCTACGTGTTTGTATACACAGTTTCATTTTTAGTGAATGCTCAGCACAATTTGATGCTACATTACTGCCCACATACTTTTCTTTCTACGGTATTTCTCCCAAGTCAGCAATCAATCTATTCTTTCAAATTAATGTTACTTCTAACAAGAGACCAAATCAAACTATGGCCAAGTTCCAGGGATCTTATTTCCTGTTCCTGTATACTCTTGAAATTTATTTGCGGCATTAGCATGCTGATGGCAGTAAATCTGCTTATTCAGAGAGAAAATAATGGATGTCATGTATATACAAACTCTTATGGGAAAGCGTTATGTGAATACAATTTCTGTTTTGATCTTCGAAATGAAATATTAATGGAAATACTTTTCTAATAACGTTGCTCATTGAAAAAGTAATTGGAATAAAATTCTAACACTCTGTCAAGTGTTTATAGTTGAGGGTTATGTTAGTGATGTCTAAGTATCTAGTGTGCTAATTTTATATCACTATTTATACAGCAGGAATGATTAGAGACTTTTCTTTTTTTGATTATACTCCATATATATCAAAAGAACCATCTGATTACTTACTTCAGAGGGACCCTGTTGCCTGAATGTCCTGCCTTATAAGTATGTTCATGGCAATATTTAATTCAACTCTGTAGATTTATTTTCTTAATGACAAAAGATGAGCCAGGCCAGATATTGTATTTAAGTATATCAAAAAGAAGGTCAAGTGATTATGCTTTAAATGTATAATTTATATTTTAAAAATGATTGTGTTTACCGTTCTGTTTATAGAAAACTTTATTCTATTGAAGATATAAATACTTAGTTTTGTTTCAACTTTTCTCATACCAAGCATGCAAATGAATGTGCAAAAATACAATACACAAATAGAGAAAAAAATTTTATACAAATAATAATAATAAAAGGAGAAGTGACCAATATTTTAAGTTCAAAAAGCATATCCCCTTTGACTTAAGACTTATATAAATGTTTCCTGAAGAAATATCACATTATTTGCACCAATATATATGCACATGCCAGTACACCGTCATTTAGAGTTAAATAATTTAAAAAGCTACTTGGAAGTTTCTAAATGACCAGGAGTACAGCTATCCTTCTCCCTCCACTCTGGTCCTGCTACTGTTCACACTGCACACAGAAACAGAATGATTTTAAAACTATATAAATCAGACAATCTCCCTATCAGTGATTTTGAGTTTTCCATTGAATTTGGCATAAAAACAAGTTCTCTAACATTGTTTGCAAAGTTCTGCAAGATCAGACCCTTAACCAACTCTCTAGCACCTTCTGTTATAACTCCTGCCTCCATTCACTTCTTTATTAACTCTCAAAATAACAATCCTCCTAAACTCCTTTCACTTTTGTTCTTTCTGATTTTTTCTCTTTCCTTAATTCCTTTACTGACTGGTTTCTCTCATTGTACATGTCTTAACTCAAATATCAACATCCTGGTGAGGCTTTCCCTAGTCAAATATTTTAAAGTAATTGTTTTACCATTTATTTCTCATTATCCCATAAATATGCTTATTTCTTTTGTAGCACTTTTTCATTATGAATTTATTTTTCTACTTGTTTACTTGTTTAATATCTATTTTACCTGCCAGAGTTTTATGATGAAACAGTATGTGTCTGTGTTGCACCTGTGTTTCTAGTGCATATGGAATTAGAATCAGGAAATTGGTATGGCACTTAATAAAAAATTGTTAAAACACTAATATAAATTATTGCCTTTAATCGTGGAATCCAAAAACAGTCCACAAAATATAATGTACATTTGTAGATGCCGGCATTTGAAGATCTCCAAAGTATCTTATCAAATATATAAAAATCTAATTCAATAGACTGTATAAATTTATTGAACAAAGTTTATTGAATACTCCTTATAAGGTTTGTACTGAAACTTCCAATCTAGAATTATTAAAAAGAAAATTAAGCACACATATACACAAACCAGAAAAAGCAAACATATCTTCTCTTATGGGGTAAATTGATTTGTACAACAAATATAAAAACAATAGTTACATATAGATGAACACATTTGTATTGCTCGTGTGTGTGTGTGTGCGCGCGCACACACACACAGGCGTGTGGCTGTAATTAGTAGAGTGGCATATTCCAAATTGTTAAGGTTATCTTTCAAGAAAAATTAGCAGCTCTCAAGTGAGAGGTGACTGTGGACTCCAGGCATTATTCTGTGGTTTATTTACTTATTTTTTTTTTTTTTTTTGAGACGGAGTTTTGCTCTTGTTACCCAGGCTGGAGTGCAATGGCGCGATCTCGGCTCACTGCAACCTCCGCCTCCTGGGTTCAGGCAATTCTCCTGCCTCAGCTTCCTGAGAAGCTGGGATTACAGGCATGCGCCATCATGCCCAGCTAATTTTTTGTATTTGTAGTAGAGATGGGGTTTTACCATGTTAACCAGGATGGTCTCCATCTCTTGACCTCGTGATCCACCCTCCCCAGCCTCCCAAAGTGCTGGGATTACAGGCATGAGCCACTGCGCCCGGCCCTATTCTGTGTTTTGAAATACTGCTTAGATAATTTTTCAATGAAATTATAACCATGAGTTAGTTGTGTCACAAAAAGAATAAAGAGGGGGAAAAATGGCAACTGTCTTACTATCCTGACAGAGGCAGGAGACAGAGAAATTCTAGGCAGACAAGGGCAGGTTCCTGGTGGAATCCCCACATTCAAACCAAAAGTAGCCTGAAACCTGCACCCCAAAGTAATAACTTTTATTCCTGTTTGCTCTCTCTTGTTTTTTTTTCTGAATAATGTCTTTCTGAAAAATAATTTCTGAGTTTATCAATCAAATGTTGCCTTTTCCAAGACTACCTACAGAAAGCCCCATCCCCTCATCTTGTGCCTGTAAAGACCCCAGACTTAGCTGGTAGAGAGAATTAGCTGGCTGGACAACAGGGAGAGATGACTTAACTTCAATGATGATGGCTGGATGTTAGAGAAAGGCAACTTGCCTTTGGAGAAGAGTGACCTACCCTTCCCATCCATCCCCTTTCTAGCTCCCCTCTTCACTGAGAGCCACTTTGATAGCTCAATAAAATTTCCTCATTCATCATCCTTCAATTTGACTGTGTGACCTCATTCTTTTTGGGCACCAGACAAGAATTCAGGAACTACCAAGTGTGGATACCCAAAAAGTTTGTCACACTGGGCCTTTGCCCTCACTGGTGGAGGGAAGCCACCCCATAAGATGAGGCAAAGGGCCCACTGACCTGATAACACACTGCTATCCTCTAATGGCAGAGCTGAGAGAACATTGTAACATGTCCTCGGGGGCCTTTGGGGTCACAGGCACACCACATGGATGCTGCTGCGGACCCTGAGTGGAGTTTCTGATTTCTGCACTCTACCAAGCGCTTTCACCTTGGAGGGGTGGAGCTCAGTGGACCTGAGTAAAGAGAGTTTGCTCCTGCCAGCACGGAAGCAGCCAGTCGGTTCCGGCACTCATTTGCTCACGTGTTCTCTCCCGCAAAGGGTTTAGTGCTGCAGGCTAAGTAAACAGGGCATCCCTGTTGCAAATCTTGTGAGAGGGTCAAGAAACATCCTGCATCTGAGTTGTTACCTTTTTTCCATTTGTACTGCAGTGATGCAAACTGAATTAGTTCTTTACAATGATATAGTTCTGTTTTTAAAAAGATGATTTTCCCCTTTTTGCTTAATACTATGGAAAAAGCATTTAATCAGACCTATAGTGAAAATATCTGTGTTTTAAGTCAAAATAAAGACTTAAAATATTAACCTTCGGGATTAGATATTTACTATTTAAAAACTTATGCACATTTGCCAGATGGATAAAAAACCACTAACTATTATGTTTACCCCATTATTATCCATGATTATCTATAAATAGTAAGATTGCATTTATTATTATACTTTACAGTATTTTGTATTCTATGGATATAGAATCTTCTATACTTTCTAAGATGATGATGTTTCTTTTATGCTTCAAAATAAAATTTTATTTTTAAATATATACAAAATAAGTAAAAATAAAAATAATTATTATGTAAAAAGTTTTATTTTTGTGCTAAGACTATTTAACATGAGATCTACCTCCTTAAATTATTTTAAAATGTACAATACAGTATTTTAACTATAGGACAATGTTGCACAGTGTATCTCCAGAATTTATTCATCTTTCATAATTAAGATTTTATATCCAATTTGCCTTATTTCACTTGTCATAACATTCTCAAAGTTCAACCACTTTGTCACATATTGCATGGTTTCCTTTTTATT
Source organism: Saguinus oedipus (assembly GCA_031835075.1). NCBI lineage: Eukaryota > Metazoa > Chordata > Mammalia > Primates > Cebidae > Saguinus > Saguinus oedipus. Next base: position 21,092,114 of record CM063190.1, read on the forward strand.
TAAGGCTGAATAATATTCCATAGTTTGTTTATATCACCATTTCTTTATCCATTTATCTGTTGGTGAATATTTAGGTTTTGTTCACAACTTACCTATTGTGAATAGTGCTGCAATGAACATAGGAATTCTAATACCTCTTCAAGTCCCTGATTTTAATTCTTTGGATACATACTCCAAAGTGGGATTACTGGATCATATGTAGTTCTAATATTAATTTGTTGAGGAACTCCCATATCATTTCCAGTTATAGCTGCACCATTTGAATGTCCCATCAACAGTGGACAAAAGTTCCAATATCTCCACACCTTAACTAACAAGTGTCTTTAAAAAAATAGACATTCTGATAGGTGTAAGGTGACATCTTATTGCAGTTTTGATTTGCACTTTCTGATGTTTACTAATATGAGCACCTTTTCCTATACCTGTTGGCCATTTGTATATCTTCTTTGGAGAAACGTCTATTCAAGTTTTAACCCAATTTTATTTAATTTATTAGTTTTTGCTACTAACTTTTTGAGTTGTTTTATATGCAGTTATATTCGTTTCTTCCAAAAGTCATGTTGATTCAATACTTGATGAGGCAATATTGAGAGATTAAACCTTTAAGAGATGTTTGAGTTGTAAGGGCTTTGTCTTCATGAATATATCAATCTATTCATGGATTAAAGCTTCATTGATTAATGGGTTAACACATTAACAGGTTATCATGAGTGGGACTGGTAGCTTAATAAGAAGAGGAAGGGAGACCTGAGCATGTTAGTATGCTCACCCCTTTGCTATGTGATGCTTTGCACCTGCCCAGAGTTCTGCAGAGTCCTCACCAGTGATAATACTCGTACCAGATGCAACCATTTGACCACAGACTTTGCAGGCTCCATAACTGTAAAAAACAGATTTCTTTCTAAATTACCTAGTTTCAAATACTCTGTTTTAAGCAACAGAAAATGGACTAATACATTATATATGTGGGAAATTAACCCATTATCTGATTTATGGTTTGCAAATGTTTTCTCACCTTCTGAAGGTTCATTTTCCAATATGTTGATTGTTTTCACTGCTGTGCCAAAGCTTTTCAGTTGTGCCTGTTTTTTTTTTCCTTTGGTTGCATCTGCTTTTGGTGTCCTATCCATGTAGTCCAGATATACGAAATAGAAAGTAAAAAAAATTAATTCATGCATACGTAGTCAGTTTATCTCCAAATAGGGTTTTGAGAATACACAACAAACAAAGAACAGTCCTTTCAACAAATGGTGTTGAGAAAACTGGATATCTTTGTCTTGCTTATACCATGCGGGCGCGTGTGCGCGCGCACACACACACACACACACACACACTCAAAATGAACTAAAGAGTTGCACTTAAAACCTGAAACTATAAAACTTACAAAAGAAAGCATAGGTAAAAAGCTTCATGACATTGGTCTTTGCAAAGAATGGTTGTCTTATATTTCTCATGACCTTTAAACAATATATTAACCTTATTTATGTTTCATAGCCAATATGACTGTAGGGAGTTCAAAATATAACATATATTTTACAACAGTCTACAGCTCTGGGAAAACACCAATTCAAATCTTTTTCTTTTCTGAAAGCAAACCATATTCTGTCCTGCCTTTCGAACATGTACTTTAATGTGAAGGTAGAGGACTGTTCCTACTGTGTAATGCCTTTAAGGGTAAAACATAAATTACTTTGAAGGACAGAGAGCAAGTGAGCTTTGAATTTCCTCTTGAAAATTTCTAATATAAGCTTATTATGAATCGAAATATTTTATACTTTATTAGGCATGTTTATTCTTTTCTCCAGCTTTTTTATTTAGCTCTCTTTATAATATGCCCAAGGAGTGCCATTGCAAAAGGGGTCACAATGGATTTAAACTAAAGACTGAGCTCATTGTTATGTGTCAATTTTACTTTCAGTTTGCTAGGGTTGCTATAACAAAGTGTTTTGAACTGAGTGGTTTAAGTAGAATAAATGTATTGACTCCCAGTTCTCTCAGCTAAAAGTCCAAGAAGTTAATCTTCAGGCTTGGTTCCTTCTGAGTGCCATAAAGATAAATCCACATTTCCTTTCTGGCTTTGAGCAGCTTGCTGGCCATATTTACCATTTCTTGGCTTTCAGATGCATAACCCCAATCTTTACTTTCATCTTCACATTTTCCTTGTGTGTTTCTTTGTGTGTCCTAATTTCCCCTTTTTATAAGGATACCAGTTACATTGGACTAGGAGCCCACCCTACTCTAATAGAACCTCATCTTAACTAATTACATCTTCAAAGTACTGTTTCTAAATATGGTCACCTTCTGAGGTACTGAGTGTTAGGACTTCAACATGTGGATTTTCGGTGAACACAATTCAATCATAACACCTGCTTAACCATCAAATCTCAGTACACAATAGGAGGCATGACCATTTTCTGCCATCCTAGATCATATGTTATTGTGGGGGTTGGGTAGAGAGGAGTAGCATAAGATGTGACAGTGTGACAGCATAAGATGACAAATCTCACAAATGAAAATTAACCTGGATAAGGATCATAAAAGTTCTATTAATGGTTTGTCGGAAAAGGCCTTTCTTAGGAATAACACTTGAGCAGAGGCCTTAGGTTGCAAGTGCTATAATCTCTCTGGGGGAGTCTTCCTCACTTAGACAGGAGCATCCAGCAACAGAATGAGGCCGATTTTGAGACAAGCACGATTTGAGGTAAGAGAGGTGTACAGGGTTGATAGGGTGATATGGGGCCTTAGACACTTATACGGGTTTTTGTTTCTTTTATATTTGTATTTCCAGTGAGAGGAGAAGCCACTAACATGTATTTGCATGAGATGAACTTGAAGAACAGACTGCTGGGTGGCAGGTGAGGAGAGGTAGAAGCAGGGAAATCAGAAAGGAACCTATGTTTGCAGTCCAGGAAAAACCTGATAATAGGCCAGAATTAGCAGAGGGTTGGCAGCGAATATGATGAGAAATAGAATTGAGACAGATAATTACAATTATATGCTGATGGATTAGATCATAAGTATGTGAGAGAGGTATGACTCAATGATGTTTCCAGGTTTCAGGCCTAAGCAATTAGGTGGAGAATTATACCAGTTTCAGAGACAGAAAATCCTGGGGAAGAAGCAGACTTGTAGCATAAACCTAGAGTTTTCTGTGCTCCTGTAATGAGAAAAGCATAAAATGTCTATGAGGTGTGTAAGTAATAAGTCCAAATAGTATGTATATATATATACTTCCACATTTAATGACAGAGCTTTTGCTGGTTAAATGAACTGATACTGAGCTCTGGGACTGAGCTGGGAAGTGGAGGTTGGCTTTAGAAACATTTTAATTTGCAAGATTTTTAAAGTTTAAAAAACTTTAAATAGTATAATTTTGAAAATGTTTCTCATTAAATGGCCAAAATCAGTTGATCTGTGAACTTAATTGCAAACTCTCGTGGGAAATTAAACATCAGCATTGAGTGATTCTGTCTAGTCTTTTTATGTTAAATTCTATCAGTGATTCTATCGTCTTCTATAATTCCACTCTCATCACCCATTCCACTGCGAGCACTGTAGACTGGCAGCTCTCACCGGTTCAGGTTCTCTGTCCTCCTTGTGGTTCTCTGGACATGTCAACCAATGCTCTTTTGGCAGAGGCTGTGCACTGGTTGGTTCCTCTACCTGGAATTTCCTCCCTTGTCTTCAATAGGCCTTTGTTAAATGTTGCCTCTTCTGAGATGCCTTCTTTCACTATCCTACATAGAATAGCATGGTTTCCCTATTACTTTCTCTCTCTTCCTCTGCTTTATTTTTCGTTAGAGTGTCTTCCCCATTGATATGTTATACATTAACTATTATTTGCCTCCCTAGAATATCAGCTCCATCCTTGCATATTTTGATACTACAGTATTAGCAGAGCCTAAAAGAGCATTTGGCAGAGACAAGGTATTCTGTTTTTATGAATATTGTTGAATATGTGTCAGTTAATCATAGTGAGGTCCTGATAAACTTAACCATCCTTTGCAAATATAATTAAATTACAGCATGTTCATGCTACACCCATCTTGATGAAGCATTCCTATTAAAATAACATATATTATCTCAAAATTGTGAGACAAATGACTTTGGAATATTCAAAATCAGTCTTTCAATATTATGGGGATAGATTTAGCAAGCAGAAAAACAGAAATCCTGCTTTATGATAATAAGAAACAGAGAAGGTTTATATTCACATCTAATGATGACTACTACATAAATATTTGCTAATATGCTTTCTAATCTAAACGAGTTTGATTTTCACTTAGGGTCTTACATTCTCAAATACATATTTATAATTTCTTACTACTGAAGCTTATAGCCAGCTCTTTTCTAGATTAAATTTTAATTAGAGCTGAGTTGAAATAGTTAATTGTTTGTTTATACACCAGTTATAAAATCACATTGTACATACTCCGATATAAATGTTTTTGAAGAAATTTCTCTAAAATAAAATATAAGATGGTGTATCTGTTTTATGATATATTGTTACTGTCAAATATCTATCTCTTTTCACCTGTTTGAAATTAGATCTTTGTCTGCTAAACAAATTAGTCATCATTAAACTGTTCTTTTTATAGAAATAAAGCTTATTTTTTTCTCAACTGTCTCTAATTACAATGGGTTAGAAGTATCAATTTTACCTTTATATTAACTTAAATTGGTTTTTACTACCTAATATTAGTTTCGGAAAAGGGAATTATAATGTTGTCATGAAATGACAAAATGCATGTTATATAAATAATCACTCTCTTGTTAAGCTTTCTAGTGAGTTCATTGTTTATGTGGCATCTATATAAAAACTCACTTTTGTCTCAATTGCATGTTTACAAAATTATAAATGCTATGAGAATGCACTTTATCTTTATTCAACTGAATGGTGGAGGATATAAGCTAAATGAAATTATTGAAGTTATTGTTTCTGTTCATTGTGAACCAGCTTAATTAAATTATTACCAGCATTCATATAAATGTTTTGAACTTTTCAACTTTGTAAAAATGTTGGCAGCCCTTTTTATGGATTCAGAATCTAACATGGCGATTTCTGTGTTAAGGAATGGCAAGTGCATCTCCATTGTTACATTTCCTCTACATTGCCTACAACACATAAAAAGGTGAATAAATAAAATAGATTATTGCCTTGGTAATAATCTATATTATTTATTCACTCCGGCACAGTGAATTTCAGAAGAAATTTAAATATGTGGGTTCATTTTAAAACTTGTATTATTGAAGTAGTAAAGTAACTCAAAATATGAAGCACCCAAAGTAGAATATATTTGTTTTGTTTGTTGTTACTTTTAAAGAAAGTGATCTCTTTTGGAAATAAACATATAAAATAGTCCCACAAGGATCCACAATCAATGCACTCCTGACTTTTAAAGAAAGTAGAACTATTTCACTTAAAGTGGCAAACTATTTAAGAAGCCACTGTGATAACTTGATAAGCATCTTAAAAAGACATTTCATTTTTGCCAACAAACTATATTTTAAACGTATATCACATTTCTCATCCATTAGGGACCCATTTGATAGAATATTTTTTCCTGGTAATACATGGGATAGGTAAATTTTTGCTGCTGCTGTATTAAATACCATATATTTTAGAATCAGCTAAAACTCTTTAGATTTTTGTATGTCTTTTCTGGTATTTTGAGTTTCTATCAGCTACAATCTTTGAGGTTAAGTTCGTATTACTTATAAAGTTCTTTCCCTAAAATCACTTATAAGACACTGTCAATCACATATTCTCCTTATTAACATTTTCATTAAATTTCATATAAAAATTGAAAAGCAATTTCTTTCTAATTCTTTTCTAAATTTCTTGATGAGCCTCAATGAGAACATTTGTAGCCTAGGAGTTGCAAATTCCTTCATCTTCAGGGGAATTTACAGACCTGCTAATTGGACTTGTGTGCTATTAAAATGCTTAAAACAGACACGATTCCTTTAAAACATAAATTTTACCTTCTATCTATATCTACATCTGTATTTTCTATCACTTATCTATCATCTATCTATCTATCATCTATCTATCTATCTATCATCATCTATCTATCAAGATAGGCTGAGAAAGATAGAATACACAATGTTTAATCTTTAGTTTCTCCTAATAAACACAACATTTTCTAGTAATCTTCTGCAGAAAGACCCTCTGAGAGGTTTTCTTTCTCTTTTTCTTTTTTGAGACGGAGTTTCGCTCTTGTTACCCAGGCTGGAGTGCAATGGCGTGATCTCGGCTCATGGCAACCTCCGCCTCCTGGGTTCAGGCAATTCTCCTGCCTCAGCCTCCTGAGTAGCTGGGATTACAAGCATGCGCCACCATACCTAGCTAATTTTTTGTATTTTAAGTAGAGACGGGGTTTCACCATGTTGACCAGATGGTCTCGATCTCTTGACCTCGTGATCCGCCCGTCTCGGCCTCCCAAAGTGCTGGGATTACAGGCTCTGAGAGGTTTTAATTGTCAGTCTTTCTTACTCCTACAATGCTTTTTGATTACCCTAGAATCACTTACAATCTTTTGTAGATCAATGTTTGAGTTTTTGTGGTAGTTAAATCATTATAACTAAACAAGTGATGAGCAATGTCTCTATAGAATGATAGATATATATTTTCAGACTTATTAACTATATATCCTTTAAATTTACTCACATATATTTACTAAACACATAGTTATCAAAATATCTGTAATTATATCTCTTGGATAAAAGTGATGAACCCTCTTTTTTAGTATTTTACAAAAATATTATTAGAAATAGATTTTATATGCCTCCGAAATCTAGGTGGAGAAAAAGAAAATAAATAAATAAAAAGAAATGGGGTTTATAATCTCATAATTAAGTGATATAGAAAGAAGATTTTCTGCCTATTCTGACAAAGCTTCCCTCGTGGCAGTCATTTCCTGTGAGTGCTCATGGCACTGCGTGACTGCCTGTCACCTGAATGCCCTCATTATAGAACTCTCACTGCTCAGTCCGTCTGTTATTCATTAGAGTCCATGAAGTCATCACCACAACACACTGTACCTTGACCACCCCTCTGTCGTTTGTGTGATAAACAGGGCAGTTTTCGGGCTGAGTGATGGGGAGAGAGGTTACCACTCTCAACTTATTTCCCTTAGTGCTTTGATTAACCCTTACCAAAATATAACTACTATAGAAATGCCCTTGTATTTTACACAATGTTCAAAATAGGGACAACTTGGTCTTCATGTCACTAATCTGGGGTTAATTTTAAGATTTAAGGTTTACATAAGAAACCTGACATTAAAATACACGGTGGATTTTTTAAAAAATATTTCCTCAGTGTACTCAGGAAACATTTCCCGATCTCCTGAAATGTGTCATGTACTATTTAAGATCACTGTGATCATCGGAGAATTTGTATAACTTGATAAAGAGGGAAAGGAAAGAGACAAACAGGACTCAGATGCTTGAAATGTACTGGCAGACGCACTGTTGGCACCCCTGAGGAAAACAGCTTGCTAGGGGGAGGGAGGCAAAGAAAACATGTTCAGTTTTGAGGTTTATTTTGAAATGGCAGAAAGACACAAATGTGAAACTAGACCTCAAGTGAATAATCAGCGGTAGTTATATGTATTTGTCATTCATCACAGTAGCTTGGTGGAATTACTAATATTTACTGAATAATTTTCAAGAATTGTAAAGATTAATGCTTATGAAAGGCATTTATAGAAACTGAAATTGGAAAAGAACTAAAGTCTGTTCTGATTTTAAGAAACACTGGTTTATTAAAATGACATTGTTCCTCCATGTGTGGAAAAGCCCCTGCAATTACATTCATACTCTGTATTAGGCAAATGAGTAAGTAATGGATCCCATGAGGGAAGACATGTTCCATCAAATATTAGGAGGAGTCATAAAAAGCATAATGTACAGGTACGGAGAGATGTATTTTTATGTTATTTTGGATTCACCACTGAGATAAGCCTAACAAGTCTTTGAAAAATAGAGGTTGATAGAAAACCCTTGAAATTATGACCTTTATCTGATCACATCTGAGATGATGGCATAATGTGAGATTATCCTTCGCCTCAGATTGTCAAAGGGACTAGTATCTGTGATTTATTTCACAGTGACATTAATTTTTAATTTTTGTAGGTACATAGTAGGGGGATGTATTTATGGATTACATGAAATATTTTGATATAGGCATGCAATGCATGATAGTTGTATCAGAGTAAATGAGGTATCCATCACCTCAAGCATTTATCCTTTGAGTTATGAAAAATCCAATTATACTCTGTTAGTTATTTTAAAATGTACAATTAAGTCATTTTTTACTATCGTCAGTCAGTTGTGCTTGCAAATACTAGGTCTTATTCTTTCTATTTTTTATATCCATTAACCAGTTTGGTCAGTGAAATAAATAATTTCCTAAAATTCTTGACCTTGTATTAAAAGGAAAAATATTGTTTCAAATGTAATATCAAAAGTTGTAATTAAGTATAGAAAAATAAAGCAAGTTTGAATGTATATATGTGTGTGTGTCTATGTTAAGGGTGCATGCACTAGTGTGTGTGTTTATGTGGTGTCTGTGTGTGCTTAAGTATATCTGTATATGTGTGTATATGTGTGTGTGTGTGTCTATGTGTGTGTGTGTGTGTGTGTGTGTGTGTGTGTATGTATATTACTTTGAACAATGGCTTGCAACAGTGTTCCAAAAGTAGCTGAAAGAGCTAGCAATTGAAAAGGGAATACTGTTAATTTGCAAGTGGAAGGTAATTATGAGCAGTCTTGATACATAGTAAAACAAAACTGATGATAAAATTCCAATTTTCAGGGCATGATGAGAAGTTGGACTTAATTAGTTCCAGATATGCCTGGTAGGATTAAGAAAAGGATTGGTGATTGAATAATGAAATTTTTGTTCCCATGACTAGGGTAATTTGGGGTGAGCACTCACTCATCTTAAAATGAGCAGGTAGAGCTGGAAGATGTGTGGATGATGAGCTTGGCTAAGCTCTGAAACTCCACCTGAATCAGGTTAAGAATTGGTGAAAATCTAATACCCATACCCTGTAAGTCACAGAATAACTATGATAGGCCAAAAGAAGATTCACCAGAGAGTAAAACCATATGCATTTACAGCCAGTCTGAGATTTGAATTTGAATTAAGACATTTGAATTAAAAGCATATGTAAAAGGTGTAAACAGGATCACTTAATCTTACCTGAAACTAATTTTTGAAGTTGTTACTGCAAATTGAAAAAGAGATCTCATTTCTTAGTTACCAAAGAGTTTGTGAAGATTATTCTTAACTCAATTGGACGTCATATTTCTCACACTGAACACTTTAGAGGTGAAATAAAAGACACTATGAGAGGAACTATTACCCAGAATGCGAGGTGAAGGACGTTGACCTCATATATAGGCCTCTATGGATTACTCTTGGGTTTCCAAAGAGAGCATAACTCATAGGTATTAATGTTGATTCTGTTGTTGAAACCACTGTCTATAAGGGATCATTGATGTGGGAGATATAACCAGATATTACAACTAGATACTTTTTTGGGAAACATTTTTCTAACATTCATTTAAGAAAATAATTTGTACATCATAATCTTTGCTAAGCCTGTAAAAATTTCACCAGTTGAAAATTAAAACAATATAGGGAAAAGAAATGCTCTTCTTAAACAGAAAATAAAAACCTGCTATTGCATTTGTATCTGCACCATCATCAACTGGCAGATTTTTATCGTAGGATACACTACACTTTTGCTAGAATAATGTAAATTAGGCAGATAAGAAAGTCCAGGAATTAATTGTGTATTAGTCAGGGTTCTTAGAGAGGCGGGACTAATAGGATAGATGTATATATGAGGGGAGTTTATTAAGGAATATTGATTCACATGATCACAAGCTGAAGCCCCACAGTAGACCTTCTGCAAGCTGAGGAGCAAGGAAACCAGCCCCAGTCCCAAAACCTCAAAAGTAGGGACGTTGATGGTGCAGACTTCAGTCTCTGGCTGAAGGCCTGACAGCCCCAGGCAAACCACTGATGTAAGTCCAAGAGTACAAAAGTTGAAGAACGTGGAGTCTGATGTTCCAGGGCAGGAAGTATCCAGCACAGGAGAAAGATGAAAGCCAGAAAGTCAGCCTGTCTAGTTTTTCCATGTTCATCTGCCTGCTTTTATCCCAGCACTGCTGGCCGCTGAGTAGATGATGCCCAGCTAGACTGAGGGTGGGTCTGCCAGTCTGGCAACATCCTCACAGACACACCCAGAAATAATACTTTACATCGTGCCGTCCAATCATGTTGGCATTCAATATTAACTATCACCGTTTGTATATAAAAAATAGAAGGATGAAGAATTATTCTACTGGAAATATAAAATGTAAAGTGTTCATATCCTTTGCCCACTTTTGAATGGGCTTGTTTGTTTTTTTTCTTGTAAATCTGTTTTAGTTCTTTGTAGATTCTGGATATCAGACCTTTGTCAGACAGGTAGACTGCAAAAATTTTTTCCCATTCTGTTGGTTGCCGATTCACTCTAATGACTGTTTCTTACACCGTGCAGAAACTGTGGAGTTTGATTAGGTCCCATTTGTCTATTTTGGCTTTTGTTGCCAATGCTTTTGGTGTTTTGGTCATGAAGTCCTTGCCTACTCCTATGTCCTGAATGGTTTTGCCTAGATTTTCTTCTAGGGTTTTTAATGGTGTTAGGTCTTATGTTTAAGTCTTTAATCCATCTGGAGTTAATTTTAGTGTAAGGTGTCAGGAATGGGTCCAGTTTCTGCTTTCTGCACATGGCTAGCCACTTTTCCCAACACCATTTATTAAACAGGGAATCCTTTCCCCATTGCTTGTTTTTGTTAGGTTTATCAAAGATCATATGGTTGTAGATATGTTGTGTTGCCTCCGAGGCCTCTGTTCTGTTCCATTGGTCTATATCTCTGTTTTGGTACTAGTACCATGCTGTTTTGATTACTTTCGCCTTGTAATATGGTTTGAAGTCTGGTAGTGTGATGCCTCCCACTGTGTTCTTTTTGCTTAGAATTGACTTGGCTCTCTTTTGGTTCCATATGAAGTTTAAGGTGGTTTTTTTCCAGTTCTGTGAAGAAGGTCATTGGTAGCTTGATGGGGATAGCGTTGAATCTGTAAATTACTTTGGGCAGTGTGGACATTTTCACGATATTGATTCTTCCTAACCATGAACATGGAATGTTTCTCCATCTGTTTGTGTCCTCTCTTATTTCATTTAGCAGTGGTTTGTAGTTCTCCTTGAAGAGGTCCTTTATGATCCTTGTTAGTTAGAATGGCGATCATTAAAAAATCTGGAGACAACAGATGCTGGAGAGGATGTGGAGAAATAGGAACACTTTTACACTGCTGTTGGGAGTGTAAATTAGTCCAACCATTGTGGAAGACAGTGTGGCGATTCCTCAAGGACCTAGAAATAGAAATTCCATTTGTTCCAGCAATCCCATTACTGGATATATATCCAAAGGACTATAAATCATTCTATTATAAGGACACATGCACACGAATGTTAATTGCAGCACTGTTTACAATAGCAAAGACCTGGAACCAACCCAAATGCCCATCGATGTTAGACTGGACAGGGAAAATGTGGCACATATACACCATGGAATATTATGCAGTCATCAAAAATGATGAGTTCATGCCCTTTGTAGGGACATGGATGAACCTGGAGACCATCATTCTCAGCAAACTGACACAAGAACAGAAAATGAAATACCACATGTTCTCACTCATAGGCAGGTGTTGAACAATGAGAACACATGGACACAGGGAGGGGAGCACTACACACTGGGGTCTGTTGGGGGAATAGGGGAGTGACAGCAGGGGGTGGGGAGTTGGGGAGAGAGAGCATGGGGAGAAACGCCAGATATAGGCGAAGGGGAGGAAGGCAGCAAATCACACTGCCACATGTGTACCTATGCAACTATCTTGCATGTTCTTCACATATACCCCAAAACCTAAAATGCAATAAAAAAAATCTTTAAAAAAATTAAAAAAAGAAATATAAAATAATAGTAATTGTAATTATTCAAACTTGGGATGCTGCTGAATTGAGAGTGGAAGTTGAAAGCCAAGGTCTTGGGGAAGAAAAGAGTTTCCAAGATGACACTCAAGAAGAGAGTGTTGCAAAGGGCCTGTGGTGAGAGAGCTACAAGTATGAGTCTCGGGGCCTGGTATTGTATTAATGTTCAGTACTAGGATTAATTGTACTGAATAATCTTACCTTTGAGTTCAGGGTGGAGCTTTTTGTGTGTGGTCAATGAAACATATCCTGCTTTATATGCCAAAATGTCATGTTCTGATATTCTTTGATGATGTGGAAAAGGCTCTGAATGATAACATAAATGAAGAATTAAGGAAGGATTTTATAATTTCTGATACTGTAGATTCTTCCACTAGTGTATATTATTTTATCAAAGATTTAGTTTCACAAAAATATCTAAGAATATATAAAGACTATTTAATAAGTGTCTGACTAATCAACATTCAGAAACTAATATTAAAGTTACATGGAAAATAATCTAAATGAAAAAGTAACATACACTTGAGTCCACAAATGAATAAAATATGGGGAAAACAATACTATCACTTTAAAATGTGAGAGTCAAAAATCAAAATTAAAAATACTCAATGGAAAAGTTGAGAAAGGGAAGTAATTTACATTGGGAGAGGAATTTGAAAAGAGAATCATATACAATAAAATACTATTCAGTCAGAAAAATGAAGAAAATTATATTATTTGTCACAATGTGGATGAACCTAGAGGACATTATGGCAAATGAAATAAGTCAGGCACACTAGATTAATACTGCATAGTCTCACTTGTGTGTGGAATCTTAAAAAGTCAAATATATAGAAGTAGCAAATAGAATTGTGGTTACCATCGGCTGGGGGATGGAAATGGGAAGGGAAGGATGGGAAGTTATTGGTCAAAGCCTACAGAGTTTCAGTTAGACAGAAGTAAGAAGTTTTGAGAGCTATTGCACAACATGGTGACTATATTAAAAAATAAAATACTGTATATTTAAAATAACTGATAAATATCAAATGTCTTCCCACAAAAAATAAGTAATGAGGTAATGGATATGTTAATTAATTTGCTTTAATCAGTCCACATTGTACACATATATCAAATCATACATTGTGCCCCATAAATGTAATAATTATAATTTTTCAATTAATATTAATAAAAAATTTAAAAAGAGGAAAGGAGACATGGTAAAAGGTATAAAACTAAAGATTATTATCTTGTGTCATGAAAACACTTTATTATTTCAAAAAAATTTTTGAGGTGTTTTAATAAAAAAATTTTTGACATAACATTTTACATATTCATGGAGTATTGTAATGTTTTGTTACATGTCTAGAATACATAATAATCATGTCATTGTGTTTGGAAAATTATTCACCTTGAGTATCATTTTCCATGTGCTGGAAACAATTCAAATTCTCTCTTCTAGCTATTTTAAAATTTATGGTACATTATTAATTATAATCACCTTACTCTGCCTTCAAACAGTACAGCATGTATCTTCAGATATAATTGTACATTTGTAATAATTAACCAATCTCTCCTCACCCCTCACTCCTACTCACATAACCTTCCTAGCCTTAAGTATTGATTCTCCTTTAACTTGATGAGATCAACTTTTTTACCTCCTTCCTATGAGTGAGAACATATGGTATTTGTCATTCTGCACCTGACTTATTTCACTTAACATTATGACCTTGGGTTCTATCCATGTTGCTGCAAATAACATAACTTCATTTATTTTACGGCTGAATATTATTCCACTGTGTATATGTACCACATTTTCTTCATTCATCTGTTGATGTACGTTTAGGTTGATTCCATGTCTTTGCTATTGCGAATAGTGCTGAAATAAACATGTGACGGCAGGTATCCCTTTGATATACTTATTTTTTTTCTTTGGGTAAATATCTATTAGTGGGATTGCTAGGTCATATGGTAGTTGTATTTTTTAGGTTTTTGAGAAATATCCATACTGTTTTCTAAGGTGGCTACACTAATTTATATTCCCATCACAGCTTATGAGAGTACACTTTTCTCCACATCCTTGCCAGCATCTGTTATATATTTTTGTCTTTTTAGTACAATCTGAAAAGAAACAAGAGTACTGTATTTTTAATTTCATTATTATTATTATGGCTACTAGGTCGTAAATTGTTTAATTCATCCATGCATATTTACCATATACTTTAACTACAAGTTTTGAATAATAATTACAAAATGCAAAAAAACCTTGGAATATAATCATGCTTCCTATTGTGTTAAATAAAAATTATTCTCATGAATACAGCATTAAGAATGCTTTGTTTATCTTAGATTGATTTCTATTTCTAAATAAAAATCTTTTTCAAAATTTTTCCTAATAAGATGAAACTTCACTTAATATTTGTTTGTATTAATCCTATTTGTGATTTCTTTTGTTTTTGATTTGATTCTCAAATGCTCAATTTTTAATTCTAACACAGAAATTTGTCTTCTAGTCAGCTAAAATTTTCATATTTACATGTGTCTTATGAAGGTAATTATAATTGAAAAACAAAAGAGAGTGAAAAGGGAAAGACTATCCATTCAGAAATTACTTTACATGTGGTTTGGGATAGCACTTGGTATAAAAAGATGGCAAATATAAAAAAACCATCAAATTTAGCTGTCTGGGAGCAATTAAAAGATACAGCCGCTCTAATAATTTGTGCCTCTGTCTTTGGTTTATATCCAGAAATGCTCTTATAAAAACTTACATACAATAATATCTGAGGATAGACAGTAACAGTATTAAGTTAATTTAACTTTGAACTAAAATCTATAACTTCAGCAAACATTAGCATATGCCAGGTGCTTTTTTTTTTTTTTTTTTTTTTAATTTTTATTGCATTATAGGTTTTGGGGTACATGTGCAGAATGTGCAAGATAGTTGCATAGGTACACACATGGCAGTGTGTTTTGCTGCCTTCCTCCCCCTCACCCACACTTGGTATTCATCCCCAGGCTATCCCCCCCCAGCCCCCCCCCACTGTCCCTCCCCCATTTCCCCCAACAGTCCCCAGTGTATAGTAGACCGCCTCTCTGTGTCCATGTGTTCTCATTTTTCTCACCCGCCTATGAGTGAGTATATGCGGTATTTCTTTTTCTGTTCTTGTGTCAGTTTGCTGAGAATGATGTTCTCCAGATTCATCCATGTCCCTACAAAGGACACAAACTCATCATTTCTGATTGCTGCATAATATTCCATGGTGTATATGTGCCACATTTTCCCAGTCCAGTCTATCATCGATGGGCATTTGGGTTGGTTCCAGGTCTTTGCTATTGTAAACAGTGCTGCAATGAACATTCGTGTGCATGTGTCCTTATAGTAGAACGATTCACAGTCTTTTGGATAGATACCCAGTAATGGGATTGCTGGGTCAAATGGAATTTCTATTTCTAGGTCCCTGAGGAATCGCCACACTGTCTTCCACAATGGTTGAACTAATTTACACTCCCACCAACAGTGTAAGAGTGTTCCTATTTCTCCACATCCTCTCCAGCATCTGCTGTCTCCAGATTTTTTAATGATCGCCATTCTAACTGGTGTGAGATGATATCTCAATGTGGTTTTGATTTGCATCTCTCTAATGACCAATGATGATGAGCACTTTTTCATATGTTTGTTGGCCTCATGTATGTCTTCTTTTGTAAAGTGTCTGTTCATATCCTTTGCCCATTTTTGAATGGGCTTGTTTGTTTTTTTTCTGTAAATCTGTTTGAGTTCTTTGTAAATTCTGGATATCAGCCCTTTGTCAGATGCATAAACTGCAAAGATTTTTTCCCATTCTGATGGTTGTCGATTCACTCTAGTGACTGTTTCTTTTGCCGTGCAGAAGCTGTGGAGTTTGATTAGGTCCCATTTGTCTATTTTGGCTTTTGTTGCCAATGCTTTTGGTGTTTTGGTCATGAAGTCCTTGCCTACTCCTATGTCCTGAACGGTTTTGCCTAGATTTTCTTCTAGGGTTTTTATGGTGTCAGGTCTTACATTTAAGTCTTTAATCCATCTGGAGTTAATTTTAGTGTAAGGTGTCAGGAAGGGGTCCAGTTTCTGCTTTCTGCACATGGCTAGCCAGTTTTCCCAACACCATTTATTAAATAGGGAATCCTTTCCCCATTGCCTGTTTTTGTCTGGTTTATCAAAGATGATATGGTTGTAGATATGTTGTGTTGCCTCCAATGTTTCTGTTCTGTTCCATTGGTCTATATCTCTGTTTTGGTACCAGTACCATGCTGTTTTGATTACTGTAGCCTTGTAGTATAGTTTGAAGTCTGGTAGCGTGATGCCTCCCGCTGTGTTCTTTTTGCTTAGAATTGACTTGGCTATGCGGGCTCTTTTTTGGTTCCATATGAAATTCATGGTGGTTTTTTCCAGTTCTATGAAGAAATTCAATGGTAGTTTGATGGGGATAGCATTGAATGTGTAAATTACTTTGGGCAGTATAGCCATTTTCACAATATTGATTCTTCCTAACCACGAACATGGAATGTTTCTCCATCTGTTTGTGTCCTCTCTTATTTCGTTGAGCAGGTGTTTGTAGTTTTCCTTAAAGAGGTCCCTTACATTCCTAGTGAGTTGTATTCCTAGGTATTTTATTTTCTTTGTAGCGATTGTGAATGGCAGTTCGTTCTTAATTTGGTTCTCTTTAAGTCTGTTATTGGTGTATAGGAATGCTTGTGATTTTTGCACATTGATTTTATATCCTGAGACTTTGCTGAAGTTGCTTATCAGTTGCAGGAGCTTTTGGGCTGAGGTGATGGGGTCTTCTAGGTATACTATCATGTCGTCTGCAAATAGAGACAATTTGGCTTCCACCTTTCCTATTTGAATACCCTTTATTTCTTTTTCTTGCCTTATTGCTCTGGCTAGAACTTCCAGTACTATGTTGAATAGAAGTGGTGAGAGAGGGCATCCTTGTCTAGTGCCGGATTTCAAAGGGAATGCTTCCAGTTTTTGCCCATTAAGTATGATATTGGCTGTTGGTTTGTCGTAAATAGCTTTTATTACTTTGAGATATGTTCCATCAATACCAAGTTTATTGAGGGTTTTTAGCATAAAGGGCTGTTGAATTTTGTCAAATGCCTTCTCTGCGTCAATTGAGATAATCATGTGGTTTTTGTTTTTGCTTCTGTTTATGTGGTGAATTACATTTATAGACTTGCGTATGTTGAACCAGCCTTGCATGCCCGGGATGAATCCTACTTGATCATGATGGATAAGTTTTTTAATGTGCTGTTGCAATCGATTTGCCAGTATTTTATTGAAGATTTTTGCATCTATGTTCATCATGGATATTGGCCTGAAGTTTTCTTTTCCTGTTGAGTCTCTGCCAGGTTTTGGTATCAGGATGATGTTGGTCTCATAAAATGATTTGGGAAGGGTTCCCTCTTTTTGGATTATTTGGAATAGTTTCAGAAGGAATGGTACCAGATCCTCTTTGTGTGTCTGGTAGAATTCAGCTGTGAACCCATCTGGACCTGGGCTTTTTTTGTGTGGTAGGCTCTTAATTGCTGCCTCAACTTCTGACCTTGTTATTGGTCTATTCATAGTTTCAGCTTCCTCCTGGTTTAGGCTTGGGAGGACACAGGCATCCAGGAATTTATCCATTTCTTCCTGATTTACTAGTTTGTGTGCATAGAGTTGTTTGTAGTATTCTCTGATGATGGTTTGAATTTCTGTGGAATCTGTGGTGATTTCCCCTTTATCGTTTTTTATTGCATCTATTTGGTTGTTCTCTCTTTTCTTTTTTATCAGTCTGGCTAGTGGTCTGTCTATTTTGTTGATCTTTTCAAAAAACCAGCTCTTAGATTTGTTGATTTTTTGAAGGGTTTTTCTTGTCTCTATCTCCTTCAGTTCTGCTCTGATCTTAGTTATTTCTTGTCTTCGGCTAGGTTTTGAGCTTTTTTGATCTTGCTCCTCTAGCTCTTTCAATTTTGACGATAGCATGTCAATTTTGGATCTCTCCACTTTTCTCATGTGGGCACTTATTGCTATATATTTTCCTCTACAGACTGCTTTAAATGTGTCCCAGAGATTCTGGTACGTTGTGTCTTCGTTCTCGTTGGTTTCAAAGAACTTCTTTATTTCTGCCTTCATTTCATTGTTTATCCAATCAACATTCAAGAGCCAGTTGTTCAGTTTCCATGAAGCTGTGCGGTTCTGAGTTATTTTCTGAATTCTGAGTTCCAACTTGATTGCACTATGGTCTGAGAGACTGTTTGTTATGATTTCCGTTGTTTTGCATTTGCTGAGGAGTGCTTTACTTCCAATTATGTGGTCAATTTTGGAGTAGGTGTGATGTGGTGCTGAGAAGAATGTATATTCTGTGGATTTGGGGTGGAGAGTTCTGTAAATGTCTATCAGGTTTGCTTGTTCCAGGTCTGAGTTCAAGTCCTGGATATCCTTGTTAATTTTCTGTCTGGTTGATCTGTCTGCTATTGACAGTGGAGTGTTAAAGTCTCCCACTATTATTGTGTGGGAGTCTAAGTCTCTTTGTAAGTCATTAAGAACTTGCCTTATATATCTGGGTGCTCCTACATTGGGTCCATATATATTTAGAATCGTTAGCTCTTCTTGTTGTATTGATCCTTTTACCATTATGTAGTGACCTTCTTTGTCCCTTTTGATCTTTGTTGCTTTAAAGTCTATTTTATCAGAGATGAGAATTGCAACTCCTGCTTTTTTTTGCTCTCCATTTGCTTGGTAAATCTTCCTCCATCCTTTTATTTTGAGCCTTTGTGTATCTTTGTGTGTGAGGTGGGTTTCCTGAATACAGCACACTGATGGGTTTTGGTTTTTTATCCAATTTGCCAGTCTGTGTCTTTTGATTGGTGCATTTAGCCCATTTACATTCAGGGTTAATATTGTTATGTGTGAATTTGATACTGCCATTTTGATGCTATCTGGCTGTTTTGCCCATTGGTTCATGTACATTCTTCATTTTGTTGATGGTCTTTAGCATTTGGTTTGCTTTTAGGATGGCTGGAACTGGTTGTTTCTTTCTATGTGTAGTGCCTCTTTCAGGAGCTCTTGTAAAGCAGGCCTAGTGGTGACAAAATCTCTGAGTACTTGCTTGTTCGTGAAGGATTTTATTTTTCCTTCACTTATGAAGCTCAGTTTGGCTGGATATGAAATTCTGGGTTGAAAGCTCTTTTCTTTAAGGATGTTGAATATTGGCCCCCACTCTCTTCTGGCTTGTAGAGTCTCTGCCGAGAGATCTGCTGTGAGTCTGATGGGCTTCCCTTTGTGGGTGACCTGACCTTTCTCTCTGGCTGCCCTAAGTATTTTCTCCTTCGTTTCAACCCTGGTGAATCTGACGATTATGTGCCTTGGGGTTGCTCTTCTTGCGGAGTATCTTTGTGGTGTTCTCTGTATTTCCTGGAGTTCAGTATTGACCTGTCTTGCTAGGTTGGGGAAATTTTCCTGGATAATATCCTGAAGAGTGTTTTCCAGCTTAGATTCATTCTCTTGATCACATTCTGGTACACCTATCAAACGTAGGTTGGGTCTCTTCACATAGTCCCACCTTTCTTGGAGATTTTGTTCATTCCTTTTTGTGCTTTTTTCTTTAATCTTGGTTTCACGTTTTATTTCATTGAGTTGATCTTCAATTTCTGATATTCTTTCTTCTGCTTGGTCAATTCGGCTGTTGAAACTTGTGCATGCTTCACGAAGTTCTCGTGTTGTGTTTTTCAGCTCCTTCAATTCATTCATATTCCTCTCTAAGTTTTCCATTCTTGTTATCAATTCCTCGACTTTTTTTTCAAATCTTTTTTCAAGGTTCTTAGTTTCTTTGCACTGATTTAGAACATGTTCTTTTAGCTCAATGAAGTTTCTCATTATCCACTTTCTGAAGTCTGATTCCGTCATTTCGTCACACTCATTCTCCGTCCAGCTTTGTTCCCTTGCTGGTGAGGAGTTTTGGTCCTCTGTAGGAGGTGAGGTGTTTTGGTTTCGGGTGTTTTCCTCCTTTTTGCGCTGGTTTCTTCCCATCTTTATGGATTTATCCGCCTGTCGTCTTTGTAGTTGCTGATTTTTCAATTGGGTCTCTGTGTGGATGCTGAGATTGTTGATGATGAAGTATTTTTGTTACTTAGTTTTCCTTCTAGTGGTCTAGCCCCTCTGCTGTATGAGTTCTGAGGTCCACTCCAGGCCCTGTTTGTCTGGAGTATACCTGTAGCAGCTGTGGAAGAGTGAGGGATGATACCAGTTTCTTCTTCTGCTGTCTTTGTTCCAGAATGATGCCCGCCAAATGTCGGTCTGATTAGTCCTTTTTTTGCGGTGACTCTTTGGATATACAGGGGTCAGGGAGCTGCTTAAGGAGACGGTTTGTGCTTTATAGTAGCTCCAGTGCTGAGCTGTGAGCTCCGTTGTTCATTCAGTGTTGTTGGGAGGTTGTTTATGTCTGCTGTAATAGAACTCATAAAACACCACCCTTTTATTTCCCCCCCTTATATGCACTGTTTCAGGGAGTTGGGGCTTTCTTTATGAGTATCTGTTGCACTGTCCTGCCCCACTAGGTGGCAGTCTATTCACTATTTGCCTGCCGGGGCTCTGACCCACTAGCGCGGTTCTGCCCTGTTGCTGCTGGGCTCCCTTCTGCTGTGGAGAGCTCCCGTCTCCTGGGAGTCTCTCTGTTATGGCAGGTTGCCTCGGCAACGGCAGGCTGCTTCGGCCCTGGGCGGTGCTTCAATAGGGGCGGATTGTGTCAGCGGTGGTGGACGCCCCTCCCTCACCGGGCTGCACCGTCCTAGATGCCGGCAGCAAAACTCTCAGCGCCAAGCATCTCCAGTCATTGCCCTGCTTGTCCCTGTGAGGGTGGGACTCGCTGAGCCCGATTACCCAGCTCCCTGCCTCAGAGTCCGTCCTCTCTCTCTCTCCCTCCCTCTCCGCGAGCTTAAAGTTCGACTCTCTCACTGGCGCCCCAGGAGCCTGCCGATAGGGCACTGGGATCCGTGCGATCTCCCGTGCCGCTGCCCACTTCACCGGCTCATATCACGCTTCCCAGGAAACTCCCAGGAAACTCCTGGTCTGGCTCACTGTCCAAGTCCCGTTCAATCAGATGGACGCGCCAATCTGCCCTTCAAACTCTCAGATTGCTGGTTTAACAGGGTGCCCAGACCAGTGAGTTCTGTGCCGGGTCCTGCTGCAGCGCCGGCCGAAGCGGCGCCGGCCGAAGTGGCCGCGCCAGAGGGCTGCGTTAGCCGGTTTTACATTACTAGCGTCCTGTGGGACTTTCAATGCTCTGTGGGCTAGAAAAGTCCATCCGAGAATGCGGCTAGGACTCACCCTCTGCGCCGTCACTGAGAGCTGCAATCCTGAGTCGCTTCTATGACGCCATCTTGCCGGGTCTCTGCCAGGTGCTTTTTTATAGGAATATCAGATACAAATACCTAAATGAAAGTTTTGCCTCACTTTAATAACTAGTAAGCTGATGAAGAAATACTCAGAATATATTTAATTGAAAATAATAACAATACTAATACACATACTTGTGATAAATTTGAATTAAAGCATTGAAAACAATATAGTTGAAAATGTTCTCCATGTTCCAATGCCCTATGTACATACAAGTGTCAGATGTTATTGTAGAGATCACTTATTTTTTAAAAGATATATTAACTTTGTCTAATAATTTATTTTAGAAAATATCAGTTTGATTAACTTAATACAGTTCATTTTCAGGCATGAATAATTTATAACTGTTTCACTGACTAGATAGAGTTCATTAAATTCTATTGACGATCCTGTGGTATAATTGTATATGGAATGATTAATGCATGAAATTCAATTATTAGTTATTAAACAAAGACTACTGACATACATGTCTTTCATAATTAAGAGAGTGCTTCAATACATAATGTGGGGGTAAGTGATGAGACTAACCAGGTAATTGAAAGCTAACTATTATTAGAAACTGTCCAGTAATCAAGAGTGAATGATTCAATACACAATGGTTTCCAATTATGTTCTTATTTCTATTTTATTCACTCTCCTGGCCAACTGATCTAAGTTTGTGTTAATTAATTGGAAAGAAACCTTTATTTTGAAATCAGTATCATAAGGCATTGAGAGAAAAAGAAACAAAGCCTTAATGATTATTCGTCTGACTGAAAGCAACATGGTCACATATGACATCTAATATATGATGGCATTTAATGAGAAATACTTTTTTCTTTGTTTCTGTTTTATTTATATGGATTTGTCTTTGCAAGACAAGGAAGAATAAGAAATTTGAAAATATTTTCTATTACAAAAAAATGGTTTATTTTATGAGGAAAATTTGATCAAATAAAGCATTGCCAATATATTGTGTCTCATGTTCTAAAACAATATCTTTATGTTGCTCTTTCTGTACTTCCTCATTCTAACTATAAATTATTTGATATAAAGCTACAAAGTCATATTTATCTTTGTAACTTCATAGCCTAAGAAAAAGTGCTTTTCACAAAAGTAAGCAATAAATAACAATTTGAATAGAAGAATAAAATAGCAAGAGGAGGAATGTATAAATAAAGAAATGACCTATGAAATATGTATTTTGGCTTAAGTGAATAAATTGTAATAGTTTTAAATGCACAAAATGATTTATTCAAAAAAGTAGTTTACTTTCAAACCTAGATTGAATGTGAGGAAATTTAAGGATAAATTTATTTCAAACCTGGAGTAAAAATGACATCAATAATAGCTCACATTTATTGAATTCTTGCCATGTACCAGTTACTCTTTGAAGAGCCTAATGCATAATCAGATTTAATTCTGGATGTAAATCTATAAGGAAAATGCAAATTTAATTTAGCTTTATGCTAATATTAAAATTTATAGATTCTTTATACACACAACTAAGCTTTGCTTACCTCCTTCATTCCTAGGAGTAGTTAGTTACTATACCAGTAAATGTCACTATAGCTATCTAATACCCTACTTTTAGTTATTTTAGTAGATATTACAAAGTTTTAAAAATAGATAGAACAGCAACAATCTACCAAGTAGGTACACCAAATAAACATCTGAGTTAAGATGAGAGATTTTGGCATAGAAAACATTCTGCTTTGTATGTAAAATATCAGCAAGCTCTTTTATTATATTTATTCCTTTTTTTTTTTTTTTTTGTAAAGCCTGTACCTAAGTGAAACCAAGATATAAATTTTAAAGGTTTTGTACTCGAAAGTCTTCCTAAATATTCTTGCATCTATTGGAATAGTTGTATGTTTGACCTGAAATCATTCATAGCAATTTATTTTATTTTATGGCCGTTTCATTAAGTTTGAGCAGAACATTCTGGTCTTTGCTCAGCAGATGGCTCTTCCAAGCCCTTCTTTGTCAAAGTATTCATATTGATTAATTCTATTTTGTAAATAACATTTTGAAGTTCTTTTGTGATTATATAACCTGGGTTCAGCTTAAGAAAGGTAAAAGTCATTTTTTAGTCCTTGTTTTCAAATTTTTCTTTACAAGAATATTGCTTCATCTCTTCTTAACCTGCCTTGAAAAGAAACTATATGCCATGCCAGCTTCCACTGTTTCAAGAGTAAATACGTAATGGTGTAAAATTACAATGAAAAAGTTATGAGTTTGTACTGGAAAGAATGATCTTTCATAGAAATACTATGTTTTCTGGTATTACCAATCTTCCTTCCTAGGTAAGAAAATAGTTTAGCTAATGAAAAATAAGCAATTCCATCTGCTTCAGATGAAATGGCTTAGGGGAATAAGGCTGGAGAAAATGCAGCTTGCATGCGTTTGTGTGTGTAAGGAACAGGAACTGAGACAGACACTCTTAAGAATACTGATTACATGCAATATTTGGGGGCCACTATGTGATTTCGCTTGCTTAGCTGGTGTTTTGAGACCCAACATAGTCTCACTGCACATTTCCGGTAATAATAAGGGGGAAAATGGATGCTTAGAAAGAATAAACTCTAAGTACAGAAGGGGTCATGATTAATCTCTCCTTAGCTACATTTATGCTGATGAAGGTTGCATAGATTTTGAGACTCTTTGTCTCTAAATAAGAAAATGGATGTTGTTTCCATTTGTAAGTATCTCCAAAAAAAAAAATGCTTTCTTCAATTGAACTATATTAATGAAGGAGGTAAAATTGAAATTGGCTGACATTATTTAAGTTAATCCAGAAACTACTCACAACTTTTGTGTGTGTATGCATCCGTATGTATGTCTGCGCATGCGTCTACATCCAGTCCTACGCCTGTATCTATACTGTTGTATGTATATTTTTATGTACACATGTATCTGTATTAGGCTATTCTCCCATTTCTATAAAGGAATGCCTGAGACTGGGTACTTTATTTTTTTTTCAAAAAAGGGGTTTAATAGGTTCACAGTTTGGCAAGCTCTATAGAAAGCACAGTATCAATGTCTCTTTGGCGTCTGGGGAGGCTACAGGAAACTTCCAATCATGGCAAAAGGCAAAGAGGGGCAGGCACATCACAGGGCAAAAGCAGGGGCAAGGAAGGGGCAGGGCAATGGTTAACTTCTAAATGACCAGATCTCAGGAGAGTTCATTACCATGAGAACAATAGCAAGAGGAATGGTGATAACCATTCATGAGAAATCCATGAGCCAGTCACCTCCCACCAGGCCCCACCTCCAATGCTGTGATTACACTTCAGCATGAGACTTGAGGGAGGCCACCAAATCATATCAGTAACTATCTGTCTGTTTGTCTATCTATCTAGCATCATATTTTTTGTTTTGGGAAATGCAGTGTAAGGTTTTTCCACTTCTCATTACTGTAATTAGACTAAGACTTTAGTTGCTCCAAAAGAGACTGAAAATTTGCATATACAAACACAATTTAAGCAGAGTGGAACACAAAATTCTTGGTTAGTCTGCTGTAATCATCAAATATCTCTTATATTGGCAATGGTGTGTTTTAATCCTTCAGTGTTCTGATTATTTAATGTATTCCATGGGTCAGCTAATCTACCAAAATGGCATTTACTGAGCTTGATGCAGGAATATATCATAATTCTGTTGATCCTTTGTCCCCTAGACAAATTGTCTTCTATTATGATTTTGAATACATTAAGGAGTGTTTTAAATATTATTCTTGGGATAACATAAAGAAACAAAGCACTGGGTACAACACTGATCTCCCAGTATTATCCAGCCTTTTTGGTCCTGGAATAAGACCATGTGGAAATGCAAGCCCAGCCTAATGCCTATGTGTAATTGTTGAATTTCTACTGGGGTCCAACTTTACTTATCTTTAAAAAACAGGAAGGCATGCAGACAGAACTTCCTTCTCAGGAGAATCAGGTAAAATCTGGTTAGAACCAAGATGGTTGACTGACCTCAAATCAACCTTAGATTTTATTATATTCTAAATTTCATGCTAAATGACACTTCCCCCAATGTCACTGAATAATTCACACCTGCAGAATAGTCAGAAGTCTCTTTCCTATGGCTACCCATTGAGAGCCTCACTAAATGTACACACCTGGATAAATAGTCAGGATTTACTTGTATCTCCTCATTCAGAGTCTCACTAAATAATGCACACCTGTGGAATAGTCAGGAGATTTTTTCATGTGGCCTCTCATTCAATGTGTCATTGAAAAATGTGGTGTAGTCAGGAGACTCTTTCATGTAGACACATATTCAGAGCCTCAGTGCATAAGACAGAGCCTTGATATAGTAAGAAATCTAATTACTATGGCCACATCTTCTGAGGCTCACTGCATAATACACACCTGGAGAATAATTTGGAGTCTATTTTCGATGGACATTCATTCAGAGCCTTGGTAAATAATGCAGACCTGTGGAGTAGCCAGGAGTCTATTTCAGTTGGACACACATTCATAGCCTCAGTGGATAATATGCACGTGTGTATTAGTCAGGATTCCATTTTATATGGCCACTGACTCATAACCTCAATGAATAATGCACAAATGTAAAGTACTCAGCAGTCTATTTCATATAGCCACTCATTCAGAGATTCACTGAATAATAAAAATATTTGAGATAGACAGCCTCTTGTTTCATATGGCTTTCTCTTCTCTATACCAGTGGCTAAACACCTTACGGGCAGGTCTTCTAGTCTGGAGATGGAAGTATCAAGCTCTAATTCTGTTTTTTGGAGTTTATGTCTAATGTCTGATGTGCTCTGAAAGACAAAGTCAGATTTTAGAATTGCCACTTCATCTTCTGAATCAGGATTAAGAGGAGTACATACCCTCACATTTTTCCTCAATCTTTCTAGGACAGTAGATGGTCTTTCCTGGGGTCCTCAATTAATCTGTTTTGGTTTACACCAGTTAGTGGGTCTTTCCCCTGTGGCCTCTATTCTCTTTAACATCAGCGACTGATTGTGGCCGAGTCTTCCCTTCCCCATCCCCGTGTCAGAGTCCACCGTGGGTCAAGGTCCATCACAGCCTCTTTCCCCACACTCTCAGCAGGATTGTCTCCTTTGTACCTATGGGCTCCGTCTACTTCTTCCCTATTCTTTCTCATAACATAAATTTCTTTCTGTTCTAGGGAGGAGAATATTCAAATATTCAAAGGGAACTGGATATCTTCCCAGTGGGGATCTTGGGTCTGATAAATACTCCTAATGAGGTTTTGAAACCCCTCAGGTTTTCTTTCTACTCTTTAGAACGAGGCTTCCAGTTATAAAAATCTGAAGTTGCAAAGGAAACATGCAGAGTAACCGTTCCTCTTTCCCCATTGGGAAACTACTGGTGGGACATCATAGAGGAAGTCTAGTAAGATGTTCTGCCCAGGTACTGTTCAGGCTGATTTCCCGAGGAGTCTGAGAGTGACCAGTAGGGACAGAGCGTGTTGATGGCAAAGGCTATTGGAAATAAGGGAGTTGTATGTAAAAGGTTATAGAATTTAAAAATTGGTGAAATTCTCTTATAATTTTATTAAGAGCAGATCAGTATCTGAAGTAAACCTTGTTCTAACATAGGGGAACAAAGTTTAGAAAGACTATTATAAATAATTTTCTTTCAATTATGGCCAACCTGCCTGATTACATATGAAATTTCTTTCTTTTCCTTTTTTTTTTTTTTAAACAGGATCTCATTCTGTCATCCAGGCTGCAATGTAGTGGCATGATCTTGATTCACTGCAACCTCTACCTCCCAGGTTCAAGCAATTTTCCTGCCTCTTGATTAGCTGGGTCTACAGGAGCATGCCACCATGCCCAACTAATTTTTGTGCAACTATCTTGCATGTTCTGCACATGTACCCCAAAACCTAAAATGCAATAAAAAGAAAAAAAAAGCCACATGAGGAGTACAGGGTGGCGCAGGGTCTCCAGATGGTCAGTGATGCCACGGAGGATATTCACCACACAGCACCCAATCCATACACTCTACTGGGAACCATACTGCAGGGTAGAATCTGGTATATTGTTCTACATTTAAGGGATATCTTATTCTGCGTTCCTCTGGTGCCTGCGTCACAGGAGATTTTTACCTTTGAATGACGTGATGGTGATACACAACAGAAGCAGTAGATCTGTCGAGCAGCCCTGCCACAAGAGTTCAAAAACTTCCCCATCTTTTTTGGTGGAGGATTGCTGGGATGTCTTCGGGACAAAACATTGATCAGGAAACTTGGTTACAACATGTTGATGACATTCTCCTTGCTAGCCTATCTTAGGAGCTGTCAGACTTATAATACATCCTCAAATTAGTTTAAGTCACTTGGCTTTAAGAGGCTACCTGGTTTCAAGAAAATTGCTGAAATCTCTAAAATTAGGATTGCTTATTGGATTATAGGATTCACAACGAAAAAATAAAAGGAGGAATTTACCCAAAGACATAATGGAAGCTATCTATAGCCTAGTGCTCCTGCCAAATCAGAGGCAGCTACAGGGTTTTCTGGGCATAGCAGAATTCTGTCACATCTGGATATCCACTTCTGGGGTAATAGACAAACCCCAATATGAGCAACTAAAAGGGAAAGATGATAATCCCTTTAAATGGACTGAAATATTCCAATAGGCCTTCGCAGGCTGCTTCCTGCACCTGCCCTGAGATGGCTAGACCTTTCTGGGTCTCCACCTTCCAGGAAAAGCAGGGGACAGCTCTAGGTGTGCTCACTCAATAAAGTCTCCAGAGAAATCGAAGTCTTATATCATTTCCTATCTTCCTGTCACTTAGGAAATAAATGAGTGACTTGGCTTATCCTGGTTGGCATTGAAACTAGCCCCCTGGGGAGGGTTTTCTTACCTCAAGGTTACCATCCAAAATTTTAAAACACTTGTATAAACTCTAACCTATAAGACTGGTGATGCCCTTACCCACCTCGCAGTCTTTCTAGACTAACTAGCCAATGTCATGCTTCATAAACATCTGGTTCTTTTGGCCCAGAGTTAACATTATCTATACTAGTTTCCTCTTCTGGAGAGATCAACCTCTTCGTTGTCCTCAATGGAATTCTAATCTGAATGCCAGAGAAAATTGGTATGTCCAGCTTGACAACATTGAGAAGAAATATGTGTAAATGCCCTCAAGAACTGAACTCTTCCTACTTAGAAGATCTCCAGCAGATCATGAGGTCAGGACATGGAAACCATCTGGCCAACATGGTGAAACCCTGTCTGCAGCAAAAATACAAAAAGCCACATGGTTTATTTTGGTCTCTAGGTCAGTAATAGCAAGTGATCCCAAATCCCCATTCTATATCACATCGTTGGTCTTCCTGGTGTGGTCAGCCCATGCTTTAAGAATATCTAGTAACCTCAGGTGACTAGGAAAATAATAATTTTATTAGACAGCACACCCTAAAGACTTAGAGATTACCTCTCAGAAATCAAAGGCAAAAGCCAGATCTCTCTTTTGTCAAGGTTAACTTATTTAGCACACAATTCTGTTTTGCTGTTTTTTCTCTCCTCCTTCCTTCCTCCCTCCCTCCTTTGCACCTCCCTCTCTCCTTTCTTCCTCCCTTTTCCTTCTTTCCTTTTTCTCAGCCTTCTTTCCCTCTTCTCTCATTCCGTACCTCCATCCCTTTCTTCTTCCTTTATTCCTTTTTCATTTTCTGTTTTCACCTGAATATTTTCATCAACCTCTCTTCAACTTCACTAATTTATTTTCTGTTTGTTTGTTTGTGGCTTTGTCAGGTCCACTGACACGCCCTTGAGACATTCTTCAACTCTGTTACTGTGTATGTATACTGTGTTGTATAGATGTTAACATCTCTGCTGAATTTTCCCACCTAATCTTGAATGTTATCAACCACTCCATTAGACCCTATAAGTTATTAATCATAGTTATTTTGCATCACCGGTCACTTCCAACATCTATGTCATATTGGAGTCGAGTTCTGATGATCACTTTGTCTTTTTAAATATGTTTTCTTTTGTATATCTCTTGATTATCTTTTGAGTGTCACACATATTATGTAGAATAGTAGAGCTTAAGTACACAGCACTTATGCAAATAAATGGGCTTACCTTTCAGTCTGAGGATTGAGCTTTCTACTTAGAAGTTGGCTAGATTTGAGATTTACTGTATCACAGCCTCTAATCCCATAGAATAGTCTGTTTACAGTGGATTATTCTTTTTACCCCACCAACTGCTGTTCGATCCTGAATTTTAGGTTTTCTCTGTGTACTATATCTCAGAGAGTTCCTTATTGTTCCCATTCTCCTGCCAGACAAGTTCTGCTTATACTTGTTATGTGAGTTTTTCTCTTGTTGCCTGGAAGGGTGGCATTAGAGGAGTATGTTTTCTGTTATTTCAATTAAGCTTTAATTTTAAGCATGCACTCTTTTGCTGGGTATGGAGAGGGTAGATATTTTAATTCCTGTGCCCATTCTCTGGGTGTTTGTATAAGCTGCTTAATTCCACTTCTTTCCCGGAGTAAAAGTTATTTCCCCCTGTTTTTACAACATTAAAAAATATTTTATTAATTAATTTATTTATTTTTAAGGTGCTGAGATATTTATTTACTAGAAATGACTAGGTCATTCAATGAAGGACTAGTCAACCTATAAACATTTCCAAAACCTAGAAACCAATTCCTCCAATTAATTCTCTTAATCAAATTTTAGTTTATGTTTGTTATTTTTTTTAATAAGGGAGAGTAAATCTGGAAAACTGTAGTTATTTGTGTATAAGCAGTTGATAAAGAATTTTTTATATCGTTTAAGTTCTGGGGTACATATGCAGAACATACAGCCCTATAAGAAGAATTTACTAATGCCCTGAGGGCAGGAATATTATTCTCTCTGGCTTCTTAAGAATTGTGTTTTTAACCCGATAGATTCCAGGTGTTATTTCTGAGCCCTCCCACACAGTTTTGGTTCTTTTCTCCCAGTTCCTCACCACAATTGTTACTTCACAGAATTATTTCCAAACTTTTCTGTGAGTTCTCATTGCAGATTGTGGAAAAGCAGCCTTAATGAGCAAGGAAGGAAGGAAAGAAGGAAGGAAGGAAGGAAGGAAGGAAGGAAGGAAGGAAGGAAGGAAGGAAGGAAGGAAGGAAGGAGAGAAACAGCAAAACAGAATCGTATACTAAGTAAATTAATCTTGACAAAAGAGAGATCTGGCTTTTGCCCTTGGTTTTTAAGAGGTAATCTCTAAGACTTTGGGATGTACTGCCTGATAAAATTATTTTCCTATTCACCTGAGGTTACTAATAATTAGTAATTATTTTTCATTTAGGGATAAATAATCATTGCTAATTATTTTCCATTATTCTTCCAGCCAGAACATGGCTATCATAAGTTAGTCAACTATTCTAGATGGATATCTCTTATTGCTGTTGTTTCTATACAAAATGAGCATGGTTCCTTTCTCAATGACTTCATTTCCTTCATTGGTTTGGAAAAGTAATGAATTTGAAATTAATCTGACTGCTTTTCATGAAGAAAGGAGCAACACTCCTTCTATTTCTTTACTTACTAGAGTAGAAGTCAGATCAGAAAATACTCTTTTAAATTATTAAAAATTATAATAATTTCAAAGTAAATGCAGAAAATTTAACCAATATATTTTTAAATCTTCTAATAAAAGCAGAAACATATTTCTCACGATATTTTATAGTCATTTATTTCTACCTTCGATATGGGTCTTGGAGACAAATCACAAAAACTTAGCAAATATATGCTAGAGCATTAAGCTAGAAAGAAGGTACTTTCTGCTCATTTTGGAAGATGCCTGTTGCTCTCTTTAGACTTTTATGACTCCACTAAATAAGAGAACAGATGTAGTCACAGAATAGCCATTTCTCTTTGTGGGGAATCATGTGCAGATGCTATCAGCACAGAACAATGAGGAGAAACATATTTGTAAACATAAGTTGCCTAAGTTGGGGAGAACATAGAGGAAAACATAGCTTACTCTCTTATTCTCCTATTAGGCAGGAGAATAAGCTTTGTTTTCCTCTTTGTTTTTAACTGATAAATAAGATTAATTTAACATATTGATGATAATTTGTTAGTTGTAAATGAGTAAGGGAGATAATTTAGTTCAATACCAGAATTGGGCCTTATTCTGAACCAAACATCAGCAGAAGTCATGGCCCTCTTAGGTAAGCAGCTCTGAGAGCAGATGTATGCGTTAAAACCATAGGTTAGGAAAAGGCTCACTAAGGCACGTGAGTCCCTGAACCAAGACTGGAGCAAAGCATCAGATAAGCCTAGATTTCTTCATAATCATTCACCCTCTACCTCTTACTATCCTGGCTTATTCCAGACTCAATTTTCCATCCACAGAATGAACACAAAACTCTGTTTCTTCCTTCCTCTAGAAAAGTCACCTGAAGTATATCTCAAACAATACTGGAATCCTTTCTGAAAACTGTTTAAGAGGCAAGATTTTATAAAGGTTGCTTTAAAGAAAATACAATTTTACAAATTTCAGCTAAATTCTATCAGAATGAAAGCAAAGCTCAGAGAAAGGGTCATTTTATAAGTCTACAACTGATAAAATTATCAGAAAAAAAATGAGAGGAGAAACCCAGACCTGAAATTATAACATGATAGTAATCTGCAACTGCTTTGTCCTGGAGAAGATACAATGAAAGCAAGAACATTATTGACTTCTTAGTGAGAAGGTTTAAATTCAAGTTCATGATTCCATATGAAGGAAATACATGTGTTCTTTAAAACAGAGAGCTGTGTATCTTCCCTGCTCCCTACCCAGCATCCAAGAGGAAACCACCCAGGCGGATCCATTATTGTTCTTTGGACCCCAAGAGGCAGCTCTCCGTGGACTTCATCATACAGGATCTCCTGGCTTCTGCCTTTCCGTTTTCTTTGACAGATGTGAGGCCCAGGCAGGAGATGTGGATGCAAGAGATGGAAGAGTGGCTTTGCATTTACCCCGTCTTCCTGCCTGGCTGTGGGTCTGGCAAGGCTGTGTTGTTCTACAGCCAAAACTCCTCTTGGGTCATTCCTTGTCTACGTTTCCAGCCTTCACCGGGTGCAGGTGGAAACCAACGTTAGCTTCTCTACTTTCACCTTTAAAATGACAGTGACAGCTGCTTCCATGGTTGCTCATCTCAGTTGCCTTTCCATCTTTCTTCATCAGCCTTGCCCGTATCTCTGGAAACAACCCTTTCTTTATAATCTTTTCAGTTAATTCCTTTTGAGCATGCCTTCTGACTCTTTTTGGGAACTGGGCTAACAAGTGTGAGAGCCTGAATTCCAACCCAAGTAGTGTGGATCCAGAATGTGTTCTCTTAAGGATAGACCATGAAAGCAGAGGAGATGCCATTTCAGTTTAACCTGAGGCCCCATTGACTCAGTTGCTAACATGTGTGTTGGAATTTTTCTTCTCTTTAGTATGTTTTTCACTTGAGTTCTCTGAGAACACTTTCTGCTTGCAATATTTCTTAATGTAAGAGCCACTTCATGCTGCAATTCTCACCCATCTTACCCAAGAACTCCTGATACGTGTTATCACCAGAGTCAGCTTACTCTGGTGATGGGAGTGTCATTTAAAATCTTTTTACTGTAAGAATAAATTTTCTTGCCGGAGTATAAATAAGAATGGATTTCCCATTGTTCACTGGGAAATGTGCTTTTATATCCCCTGGAAGCAGCAGTTCCCCGTTTTTAACCGATAGGCTACAGGATCAGGAAAAGCCTTTACAGTCAGCTTTAAACAACATTTGTTCTTGATCTAACAGGTATATTTTTAGCTCTCTGCTCATAACTCAGGAAGAGGAGTTAAATTTCTGTTTTAAAACTACTGGTAGTAAATTTGAGCACACTAAACTTTCCATGACACCTCTGATTTTTATGTCACCATTATCTTTATAGCCTGGCCTTTGAAGGAACTGATAACTCTAAGAGACTTTGCCCTCTTACCAGAACATATGCTTAAAGAGATATGAGGTGAGGTGCTTTAAAATAAAAATATAAACTCTATTACAATGCATGGATATTTATGGTATAAACTACAGCATAATAAAATGTTTTAAATCCATATTTTAAGCACACACATATGTATCAGTAGGACTCTCTTCAAAATTGAGAAAATAATCAGCCAATATAATAAGGTTAAACAAGACATTATATTTTTTGAAACTACTGTCAATGGGTTCAGTTTGAAGTGTGGGTGGTAGTAAATGCTGTTACCTCCAGGAGACGAGGAACGCATGGACCATGTCTTAATGCTCACACCTACTGCTGCCACACACTTTAGATAACCATAGCAAAAAGAAGA
Organism: Saguinus oedipus; assembly: GCA_031835075.1. Classification (NCBI taxonomy): domain Eukaryota; kingdom Metazoa; phylum Chordata; class Mammalia; order Primates; family Cebidae; genus Saguinus; species Saguinus oedipus. The sequence goes on from CM063190.1 coordinate 21,125,839, forward strand.
TAACTTGCAAATTCATTAATGCCTGCTCAAATATTCTTGTGAGCTTTAGGTTTCAAGACTAAGGATGGCTTTTTCCTCTGTCCTCAGTGCTGCCCCAGACTACTCATGTTTCCCTACATTTTATGGATTGCCAGTGTTGAGAGGTATGGACTTGAGAAGGCCATTCGACATAGCATTATAACTTTTATTTTACAACAAGTACTATGACTCAGTTATGAATGCCAACTAATCAATAGCTTAAGCTCTGACCATGCAGATTCTAATCTCTCCGCCACTGGCGTAGATTTACCGAGTGGAGGGGAACGTGCTAACGTAGTTAGTTCCAGGTCTCCAAAGAGAGAGAAACTGTTCTCCTCTTCGTACATTCATTTAGACTAATTTAGAACATAAAGAGCTGAATGTGCCACCACAAAATGTGGGTTGTTTTATGGAATTTCAGTAAAAGTGTTTCAGGAAGCATTTCTCTAGGGAAAAAAAGAAGCAGTCCGGTTACTGTAGAGATAGATCAAGAAACATGTATTTTGTTATGTTACATTTTTCTTAGTTTCTATGTAAAATTCGTTTGCTTTTTCTTTTTTATTTTCTTTCTTTTTCTTTTCTTTTTTTTATTTGAGACAGAGTGTTGCTCTGTCACCAGGTTTGAGTGCAGTGGCGCAATCTCAGCTCACTGCATCCTCTGCCTCCCAGGTTCAAGTGATTCCCCAGCCTCAGCCTCCTGAGTAACTGGGACTACAGGTGCATGCCACCATGCCCAGCTAAGTTTTCGTATTTTTAGTAGAGACAGGGTTTCACCATGTTGGCCGGGCTGATCTCAAACTCCTGACTTCGATCCATCTGCCTTGGGCTCCCAAAGTGCAGGGATTACAGGCTTGAGCCACCACACCCAGCCATAAAATTTGTTTTCTTGACAATAAATTTAGAAAGCATTGTGAATTATATAAATATATTGCATAATATTACTGTCTGAAATTTGAAAATCAAAATTACTTCAAATTTTTATCTTAAAGGTAGAGTTTTATTAATCATAGCAACTACTTGTGTTTGCAGAATAATCCTTAACTATTACTGAATAGTGAGATATATTCATAAGTTATGGCATTAAGCTGAATCTAAGCTGAATTTTTTTATTCCTGGCACAGAGCAAATAGTATAAAAATATCTTTAAAATTTGACTTGAGAAGGTGTGTGCGTCTATGTGTGTAGTGGGGAAGAGAGAAAGAAGAAAGATAACTTTTACTAAGAAAATGGTAAAAATAATGTCAGACTGTAGAACAAACACGATTTACCAATGATTTCAGAAGCGACATGGGGTGTCAATAAAGAAAAGAGAACGTCCATGTTAGATGAAGATAATGTAAATTGCCGCTGTCCCCACTATTTCAATTCAGCACTTGTGGACAGAACTCTTCTCCTTACCTGTGAATCATAAGAAAGATTTTATCCAAACAAAATGACATTTAATGGGAAATGTTATGATCATTAAAATACAAAGTAGTTATAATAATAATATCAGAGATTGTATTAAATATTTACAATCATCAAACTTGATTATTATAAGTAATTATGGATATGTTTTTTATTGAATATATGTAATAGTCAGTGTATTATTATTACAATTTTAAAGATAGTCTTTATGTAATTACAAACTAGCGTGCTATGCCAAATACTGTGAAATTAATTGCTGAATGAAATATTTATAAACATTCCAAAATTAATAGTATATTTCAATGATGCTTTATACTTCATGAAATTTTCCATATATTGCTTTGTATTTGTCATAACTTTGTTAGCTATTCACAACACAAAGTCAGTCTTTCCAAGGTTCATTGTGTTGCCCAAAGTCTAACAGCTTGAGGAGGATTTGGCTACGATCCCAACCCCCATCACCTTACTTAAGTAGCACCTGATACTGTATCACACAATATGACAAAACATAAATATTTAGTGACAGTATCACTCAGCATGCATCATTTAGGACAGGAAAAAAGTGATGGTGCCTAATGATGCAGTGCAAATCTAACAAGCTCACATATAAAAACAGGCATAATTTTATTATCAGAATTTATTCATTCAGAAAATGCTAATGAAGGAAGTACTACATGTTGGCTTCATTGCAAGTATTAGAGATGCTATAAAACAAATCAGATACACAAGTATCTGCCTCATAGAATGCATATTTTATTGGAAGAAAAAAGGCAGCAGAGAAAAGATAACTTAAACATGTATTACACTGGATACTTGTACTTGATAATAATTAATCATAGTATTGCAGGAAAGAGAAAGCTTCAATATAACAGAGTGACCAGGACCTTACTAAAAAGTTTGAGTAAAAACTTGAAGGGATGATATCTGATGAACCAATCTAGTTCAACTGGAGAAAAAGAACCAGTAGGTGATGTATATTGAGATACTTATTGCAAGATATTGGGTTGTGGACTATGAAGGCTGTCTAAGAAAATCTGGAATAAATGGGGCAGGCCTTCGGGAAGGGCATTGCAAAACTTCTGGACTTGAGAGCTAAAGCTGTTACCCAAAAGCCAAATTTCTTTTTCTGAGAAACTTCCATCCTGCTCTTAAAATGTTTCAACTTGTTAAATCAGACTACTTAGATTATTGAAGACAATTTCCCTTGTTTAAAGTCAGCTATTATGAGTTTTAATCACATTTAGAAAATATATTCACAGCAACAATTAGATTAATATTTGATTGGCTAACTGGGAGCTGTAGTCTCACCAAGTTGTTGGACAATATTGACCATCACACTGGGGGAAGAAAATTCTAGGCAGAGGAATGAGCTACTGACAAAATTCTGAAGGAACATGTCTAGCTTATTACTGACACCAGAGGGCCATGTGTTCCGGATGATGTTTTAGTAAGTCCAGGCTGCTACAACCAAATGTCATGGACTGGGTTCTTCGTAAACATTGTAAACAATGAAATGTACTCCTCACACTTCTGCAGCCTGGTTAGAGTCTGGTGAGAACCTACTTCCAAGTTGCAAACTGATAATTTCCTTTTGTACCTTCGTGGCACAAAGAAAATGAGAGAGCGCTCTGGGACCCCTTTTATAGGGGCACTAATCCCATGCTTGAAGGCCCACTCTCATGACCTGCTCACCTCCCAAAGTTTCTACCTCCTAACACTATCAAATTGTGGATTTGGATTTCAACATTTGAATTTTATAGGGACACAAACCTTCAGTACATTGCAGATTGAATGAGTGAGATGAAGAATGCTGGGAGAGTAAGTCAGTGGGAAAACTAAATGCCTCAATGAACATAGGGTCTTGTGGGTTATAGCAAGAAGTTGAGTTTATACTCTCAGGTTAAACATTACAGGGTGATGAGAAGAACAGAATGATCTGAATTATGATCTGAATTATATTCTATGTTATCATCTGGCTTCTCTCTTCAGATTAGACAGGGACAAATGCACTGGGAGGCTAGACAATATCTCATGATAGCAGTGACAGTGACGTGGAGTTCAAACGTTCTAATTGTATTTTGAAAGCAGAGCCATTAATATTTGCTGATGGGCTGCATAAGAAATACAAGAAAAGTATAAAAATAAAAGTTGTTCCAATATTTTGGTTCCAGCAACCAGAAGACTGGTGCTGACATCAGCAAAGAAGGGCAAGACTTTACAAACTTTATGTAGCACAAGTTGGAAGTTCAGTTGCATTAGCCACATGTCAGATGCCTATTAACTATCTAAATTAAGATGCTAGATTGGTGGTTGTATATATAGGTCTGAGTTCAAAGATTATGTCCCAGTTGAGATTCATCAGCCTATAAACAGGGTTTAACATTATTAGTGTGAATGAGAAAATGGTAAGGAAAGTAAGACATTAATGTATACATTTTAGATTTTTAACATTCCTTTTTTGTTATTTTTTAAACCTTTTATGGCTTCTGATTGATTTTCAAGTTAATGTACACATATAGTAATTTGAAATGTTCTATAGTGCATAAAATGACATAAGAATCACTCATAATCTCATCACTCAGGTCATGAATAATATTAAATTTTTGGCACGTTTTCTTACAAATTCTCTCTATACATTTATTCCTTCAATGCCTTGAAATCATAGAATATATGATTTTTTTCTAATAATTACTTTGCTTAAAATTACATTTAAATATTACCTTTAATAACTGTATAATATTCTATTGTATATAATAGTTAACTTTTCAGCTACTGTTTTATACTTGCTTTTTTCTTCTGTGAAATGAATAAAGTTGCAATGATTATTCATTCATAAATATAAAATTTTAGTTCTAATTATATATTATAGTGGATTGTTATACAAATTTAGTCACAATTTTCACCTACTCAGCAATTGACATAAGAGTTTGATAGTATGTTTTATGGTCTTGTTGATCTGAAATTCTAGTTCATAAATGAAGATCAATATTTTAAAGGGTGTGTTAAGTAACAAAAATACACACAAACCAGAAATGTGTGTGTTGTAAATGAAAAGAAATAATCTCTTTTCAGCAAAAGTAGGCAATCCAAGTTGATTAGGATAGGCTGTTCACTGCTGCAGGATGATAGAGAATCTGCAATTTATATGGCCTACTTCCTAGAAATAAATGAGAAAAGCTGCTTAAATATGTGTCACCTAAGATAGGGGAAGTGATGTTTAGACACTTTTATTATCTTCCTATTTCATGAGAAGAAAAGTTCTCAAACATCTGCAAAACTCTTCTCACAAGACATGCATCTAAGGTCTAACTCTCAAAACACCAATTTCTGAGCTTTAACCTACCACGGAATCTTCCATCCCTAGTGAACAATTTCTACTTTTGCAAAATGGCAGAGAATGTCACATTTGACAACCACTTACAAAAATCAGTTTCCCTCAAGAGAGGGCTATTTGTGAAAGAAATTCATACACATACTGAAGCCTGTTAAAGTCTAAAATGAGATTGAAAACAAGTCTTTTTGAGCGGCTTGAGACCTTTTCACTCTATTGCCCTTTGGTTTCCTACATCATTATTGCTCTGGTTTTGCTGAACACTATTTCTTTCCTCATCTAACTGCTGATTACTGCCACCTAGATCTTTGCATAAAAGTATCCAGTCTATGATGAGTCAGTTTAATTTGCTACTTTATCCAAGAAATCCTTTTCTTGTTCAAATTTTAAATTGTATTTTAGATGCTTATTTATATGATGACATGGGTATTTTTTCATCAACTTATGAGATTGTTTTATTGGGACTGTTGCTGAATAAGTGATGGGTGAGCAAAGAATTGCTTCAAAAATAACCTATTTCCCATAATCCACCTACATAGAAGGGGTACGATGTTCTCTTGATGATATCAACAGTTCTGAAAGTAAACAAATGCAAAAAATGTGAACATTATTAATATCTAATTGCAAATAATATACATCAAAACTAAAGTATGGAAAATCACTTTAATGTAAATGTCAGTAAAGCCAAAAATCAACACTCACATTTAAATAAGAAATTAGTTTAAAGAGATATATATTTTCTAGCAAAATTGTCTTCAGGAGAAATGAAATACTTATGTTAGATACTCTACATGTTAGTTATCTTGTTACTTTATCTACATTGTTAATAATGCAATCTGGTTTAAAATGAGAAAACTTCCAAATCTGTAATAAAACCACCTCAATTTAAATTGAAATAACTTCAAAAGCTAATGTAAAAACCAGAAAAGATAAACATAAGGCCAATTATCCCGGCCATCAAGGTGGGCACACAGACTAATTTATATTTTCCTATAACGGATGATAGTTGCTTTGTATTATTAGTATAATTTAATTCATCTAGCATATTACAGTGCTATATAAGACTCATATTTTATAGGAAAAATACTGCTATGTTTTTTAGGAAAAATAGTTTTGTTTTAAAATGAAAGTATTTAATTTTTTTTATTAAAATAGGCTTGTTCAGTTAACAGGTGAATCTTAATAGGAGAAAGAATCTAGAGTTTATTAATAATGTTATTAAAAGCAGAATAAGGAATGGTTCATGAATTAGAAAGAGAGATGCTAACTATAAGAAAGGAAATAGGAGATTCAAGGGTCTGAATTTAGTTTATAAATGTCTTTATATATATGTGTGTGTGTGTGTGTGTGTGTGTATATATATTATATTGCACTATAGGCTCTGCGGTACATGTGCAGATCATGCAGGATTGTTGCATAGGTACACACATGGCAATGTGGTTTGCTGCCTCCATCCCCCCGTAACCTATATCTGGCATTTCTCCCCTTGTTATCCCTCCTCAACCTCCCTACACCCCACTGTCCCTCCCCTAGTCCCCCTCAACAGACCCCAGTGTGTGATGCTCCTCTCCCTGTGTTCATGTGTTCTCATTGTTCAACACCCATCTATGAGCAAGAGCATGTGGTGTTTTGATTTTCTGTTCTTGTGTCAGTTTGCAGAGAATGATGGTTTCCAGATTCATCCATGTCCCTACAAAGGACAAGAACTCATCATTTTTTATGGCTGCATGGTATTCCGTGGTGAATATGTGCCACATTTTCCTAGTCCGTTCTATCATCAGTGGGCATTTGGGTTATTTCCAGGTCTTTGCTATTGTAAACAGTGCCGCAATGAACATATACATGCTTGCGTCTTTGTAATAGAACAATTTATAATCCTTTGGCTATATACTCAGTAATGGGATTGCTGGGTCAAATGGAATTTCTATTTCTAGGTCCTCGAGGAATTGCCACAGTGTCTTCCACAATGGTTGAACTAGTTTACACTCATACCAACAGTGTAAAAGTGTTCCTATTTCTCCACATCTTCTCCAGCATCTGTTGTCTCCAGATTTTTTAATGATTGCCATTCTAACTGGCGTGAGATGGTATCTCAATGTGGTTTTGATTTGCATTTCTCTAATGACCAGTGATGATGAACATTTTTTCATATGTTTGTTGGCCTCATATATGTCTTCTTTTGAAAAATGTCTGTTCATATCCTTCACCCACTTTTGAATGTGTTTGGTTTCTTCTTGTAAATCTGTTTTAGTTCTTTGTAGATTCTGGATATTAGCCCATTGTCAGATGGGTAGATTACAAAAATTTTTTCCCATTCTGTTGGTTGCTGGTTCACTCTAATGATTGTTTCTTTTGCTGTTCAGAAGCAATTAAGTTTAATTAAGTCTCATTTGTCTATTTTGGCTTTTGTTGCCAATGCTTTTGGTGTTTTAGCCATGAAGTCCTTGCCTATGCCTATGTCCTGAATCATTTTGCCTAGGTTTTCTTCTAGGGTTTTTATGGTGTTAGGTCATATGTTTAAGTCTTTAATCCACCTGGAATTAATTTTAGTTTAAGGTATCAGGAAGGGGTCCAGTTTCTGCTTTCTCTACATGGCTAGCCAGTTTTCCCAACATCATTTATTAAACAGGGAATCCTTTCCTCATTACTTGTTTTTGTGAGGTTTGTCAAAGATCAGTTGGTTGTAGATGTGCAGCATTGCCTCGGAGGCCTCTGTTCTGTTCCATTGGCCTATATCTTTGTTTTGGTACCAGTGCCATGCTGTTTTGATTATTGTAGCCTTGTAGTATAGTTTGAAATCAGGTAGCGTGATGCCTCCAGCTTTGTTCTTTTTACTTAGTATTGTCGTGGCTATGCAGGTTCTCTTTTGTTTCCATATGAAGTTTAAGGTGTTTTTTCCAGTTCTGTGAAGAGGGTCATAGGTAGCTTGATGGGGATAGCATTAAAAGCCCAGGTCCAGACAGGTTCACAGCCGAATTCTACCAGACATACAAAGAGGAACTGGTACCACTCCTTCTAGTTTATAAATCTCTTATGTCATCTGTGCAAATTTTTATTACTTTTAAATGAGGGAATTAGATTTGATACCTTTTAAGACTTTAAAATTCTCAGATTTAATAATTCCATGAAAATTGCTAAATCTTGGATATGATATGTTTTTGTGTCCCTGCCCAAATCTCACATTGAATTGTAATTTCCAGTGTTGGAGCTGAGGCCTGGCGGGAGGTGATTGGATCATTGGGACAGTGACTCATGAGTAGATTAACACCACTCCCTTGGCACTGTTCTCTTGATGGTGAGTGTGTTCTCATGAGATCTGGTTGTTGAAAAATGTGTGGCAACACCCAACCCCCAACTCTCTTCCTCTTGATCTTGCCTGGTGAAGTACCTGTTCTCTTTTGTCTTCTGCCATCACTGTAAGTTCCTTGAGGCCTCCCCAGAAGCAGAATCCCATATGCTTTCTGTACAGCCCGCAGAACCATGAGCCAATTAAACATTTTTTCTATTTAAATTACCCAGTCTCAGGTATTTCTTTGTAGCAATAGGAGAACAAACTAATACAATTATGTATTATTCAAATATCCAATGGGGAGGGGGTTGAGGGAAGGTGTTCTCTTTCCGGGTCCACAGGGAACATAGTTTTAAGAGCAAGAACTTCCCAGCATCATGCCCCCCCTCCCATCTCTCTCCATCTGGGAGATTTAACAGTTTATGTTTAAATTTCACAGGAGTGGGAAGAAACTTAGAGTCAACCACTTCAGTGGAAGTTCTAAGGAACTCCTTTCATTGGCCAGGGGTTTTACAGAAGGTGGGGATTCCTCTCAGGTTAAAAGTCCCCTTCTTCCACACTCCTTTGGATTCCGTGTTTGGGTCCCCTTCCAGGAAGATTCCCTTCGTGGAAGCCTGTCTTCGCCTCCTAAACTCCATCTCTCTCTATTCCCTTCCACTCAGTGTGGAAGCTGCTTTCCTCTCCTGGGTTCCATCTTTCTGGATTCTCTCACTCATTGTGAGAGTTAGCTGTTTCTTTCTCTCTCCTTCTCCTTTTTCTCTCTCTGCTTAAATAAATCACTTTCTACAAATACTTTTGAGTCCAGCACTTACTGTGCACTGCACCGTGGTCCCCTCTCTCATTTGTGAGAGGGCAGGAGACCAAGAACCTGGAGAAACATCCTCTCAGGGGAGCTGAGGGCACCCTGAACCCCTGAACCCCAATATAACAGAATGAGATTATGATGGCGGAGATTAAAGAGCTGGAACGTAGGTCAAGGAGCAGTATTTCTTTCATGGAATCTGCCTTACATATTCACAAGCCAATTTATTGCTAATGTTCTGAATGTTGTAACTCACTATGTAAATGGGAGGTATTAGCAGAGCATTTAGTATTTAGTCAACTTCAAGATCTAAAATTATATGTGTGTGTGTGTGTGTATATATATGTGTGTGTGTGTGTGTGTATATATGTGTGTGTGTGTGTGTGTGTGTATATATATATATATATATATATATATATATATATATATATATTATATTTAGAGATGGAGGTTTGCTCTTGTTGCCCAGGCTAAGGTGCAATGGTGAGATCTTGGCTCACTGCAACCTCTGCCTCCGGGTTCAAGGGATTCCCCTGCCTCAGACTCCAGAGTAAGATTATAGACACCCACCACCACACCTGGCTAATTTTTTGCATTTTTGGTAAAGACAGGGTTTCACCATATTCGCCAGGCTGATCTCGAATTCCTGACCTCAGGTGATCTACCCACCTTGGCCTCCCAAAGTGCTTGGATTACACATGTGAGCCACCACGCCTGACCTAACATTATATTTTTATTGCTTAAAGCATTTTGAAATTATTATTTCTATGGTATTTAGACCGATGATTATGGCCCTTGAAGAAGAAAGTTCAAACTTGAACCAAGCTAAGTATGGATGAATAAAAGAATTGAAGTTCAAAACCGGGTTCTGATTATTATCAAACACAAAGTCTTCAGCAAATTACTTTCTCTTGATAGACCTCATTATCCTCACCTATAAAATAGAAATAATAAGATTAGAGAGGCACTGTGAAACTCACATGTGGTATTTGTGAAAATATCTGGCACAGGTGCATGTAGATGGATGCTTCTTAAATTTTATTAAATTCTCAACTTTTACCTTCATCATCTAATCCACTTGTCATAGCTATCTGTTAAATCTACTTCACAAGAACCTCTCACATCTCACCTTTCTTTTTCTTCTCATTGCCAATAGTTCAGTTTGAGCCTTCATTACTTATTTTAAACTGAGAATGTTAACTTTCAACATTATATACCCGCTGCTGGGTATATATCCAAGAGAAATAAAATAACTATCTTGAAAAGATATTCGTACTTTCATATTCACTGCAGCATTATTTATAGTAGATAAGAAACAAAAACAGCCAAAGTTTCCATTGATGGATATATATATGCACATATGCATATAGACATATAGATGCACATGCATACATCACAGTTTCTTTATCCATTTTATATATTGTGTTACGTATGTAATGGAATACTATTCAGTCTATAAGAAGAAGGAGATTCTGCCATTTTCAACAGCATGGATGACCTGGGAGTACATTAAGCTCAGTGAAATAAGCCACAAAAAAACAAACACCGTATGATTTTACTTATATGTAGAATTTCTTTTTTAAAAAAAAGAGTAGGTGCAGTGGCTCATGCCTATAATCTCAGCACGTTGGAAGAGTGAGACAGGAGGGTGGGTTGAGTACAGGAGTTTGAGACCAGCTTAAACATCAGGAGACCTCCTCCAACATCGAGACATACTTGTAAAATCTCTATGACGTTAATACCATTCTCACAGAAATTTATGGAAAATTAAGGACATAAAGGTTATGTAAGTTGTCCAGAGTCCTTTAGGTTAGCGGAACCAATAAAATTTAGATCATGCATTTTGTTTTACCTTTGAAAATATCTATCCTCTTGTTTATCAATTTCAGCAGAATTTCAGTCATAGTTCACCATTAGTATGTGAGATCAAGATCTTTTTATTCCCTCCACCCCCTCAGCTTTCAGTCGCCATGTTGACCCCGCCAGAACCACGCGCCCGGTTGGGCCACTCCCCTAGCCGCTGTCCACATAGGGACCTGTGGCCACCTGGTGAACGTCCTCGGGAGGTTTTTTATCCTGCTGCCTGGGACTGGGGAACACAGGAGAGGCCTGCCAGACCATGCACCAGGCCACGGTGCACCCTGGTCCCCTGCAGGCTCGGGCTGTACCTCGCCCCTCCCGGCTGCTTTTCTCTGGCCGACCTCTGGGCACTGAGTTCCGCCCTGGGGCTGGGCTGTTTCCGGCTGGCAAGGAGTGGAAAGCGGGTGTGGTCAGCCTTTCCACCCCTCAGGCTCCTGCAGGTTTTGGTCCCAGAGATAATATCCGAAGGATAGAGAAGGAGAGGAAGAGCAGAGAGAGAGCTTGGAGGTAAAAACAAACAAACAAACAAACAAACAAACAAACAAACAAAAAACTGTGCTTTTAATTCTGACTGGGCTGCCCCCGCAGCTTGGCAGTGCTGCTCCAGTGTTAGGAAACAGGACAGAATGGGGCCGGTTTTACTAACGATTTTGAAGTCTTTTTCTCTGGCTGTACCCCTTTTCTGGTGTACCCCTCTCCTGACTGGCTCGCCAAAATGTAATATTGGGGTTCAGGGTGCCCTCAGCTCCCCTGAGAGGATGTTTCTCCAGGTTCTTGGTCTCCTGCCCTCTCAAGAATGAGAGGTTACCACGGCGCAGTGCGCAGTAAATGCCAGACTCAAAAGTGTTTGTAGAAAGTGATTTATTTAGAGAGAGAAACAGGAGAAGGAGAAAGAAACAGCTGACTCTCACACTGAGTGAGAGAATCCAGAAAGATGGAATCCAGGAGAGGAAAGCAGCTTCCACACTGAGTGGAAGGGAATAGAGCGATGGAGTTTAGGAGGGAAGACAGGCTTCCACGAGAGAGTGTGGAAGGGGACTCCAGAGGGGAAATCCAGGAGGGAGAAAGACGGCTTCCACCAAGGGAGTGTTCCTGGAAGGGGACCCAAACATGGGAGTCTGGAGATCAAGATCTTACCTGAAAATCAGCTATTATGATACTTTGGTTTTGGGGAAAAATCTAAGAAGCTACTGCATACTTTTTTTTTTCCTTCCACTAGTTGCTCTTGAGTATTTGCCAGATTTTCAAAACAATCATCAAAATTTAGCATTTTTTTCAGAGTAAAACTTGTATTTAACTACTGACTACTGGTTTTCAAGTTTGTTAGTTTCCATAAACTATACACACAGTTGTCAGATGTTTAAAGCAATCGAACTTAAAGCGATGAGACTTTAAAAGCATTTGAACATGCTGACTAGTGTAGTTATTTCATGTAAAAAAAAAAAATAAGAAATAAATCTGCCCAATCTAGTTGAAGGAGAGAGAAAAGCAAATAGTAAGAAAACATTTTGATATTTCTCCAATATAATGAGGGTGAAAATAAACACTTTCTTCAAAACAAGAAGTATATTTTTAAATTAACTCTTATCCCTTCAGCACAACCATACTTGCTACTGACTTTAGAGCAAAGAGTTTATTTGTACATTAGAGCTGTAATGTAAAAATAAAAATAAAAGTCTGAAGACTAATAATTCTAGGCTCTGCATGCTCTAAAGAATTAGTCAGTACCAGGTAGGACATGGGGATACTCACAAATATATTATTTATCATTAAATCATGAGAAAACTAAAAGAAAATATTATTCAAAAAAATTAAAATAAGCTTCTAGAAAATTCCTTAGATTATACATCTAATACAGTTTTAGTTTGCATAAACAAAACTGAACTTATTTTTACATATAAATATTATATTACTGTAATTAAGAAGAGAAGGTATTGAACAATCATAATTTCTGATGAAATTTCAGATGCAAACTGATCTCTCAGGAAACTCTGAAGAGTGAATCATACCCCACAGTGTATCCTACCTGGAAGAAAAAGACCTGGGTTTTATAATCCCAAATCTGTCAGTAATTATCTATAATCACTGTTGGAGAAATAAATATAGGCACAAATTTTTTTAAGCATTTCAGGTTTTTCATACACAGGCAACTCCAGTGCTCAAAGGCATTCACATAAAAAAAAATGTATACGTGCAATCACACAGAAACTTGCAGCGGGCCCTGAGCTGAGAAAGTGATCCAAGGCGAATGGGGTGGGGGAAGAGGGCACAAACAATGTTACTGTACAAATGTTCCATTAAAACCCTTTTCTCTACAACAACCCTATTACTCATTATAGGTAACTGAACGAACATTTTAAAATATTGCATTGGAAGAAGAAAGATACTGAACCTACATAAGGTAAGATTAAAATATCCTTCATAATCAAGGATTGAACTATACATTATTTACATACTTTAAGTGCAAATTTTGTCAGTGAGGTTCTGGGATACTGCATAGAGATTGCCTTGAACAACTACTGGAAAATCATTGAAGACACAGGTAATGTGGAGGAGAATCTATGTGGCATTTCAAACAAAGCCATTTAGAGTATTCTTGAAGGCACTGTATTTAAAGTTGATCATAATAAATTCATGTTGCTATGGTTTTCAGAAATTCTTCTAGTCATATGGGTATTGTGGCTCATGCATGTAATCCCAGTAGTTTGGGAGGCCGAGATGGGTGGCTCACTTGGGGTCAGGAGTTAGAGACAAGCTTGGCCAACATGGTGAAACCTCATCGATACTAAACATACAAAACAATTGGCCAGATCTGGTGGTACATGCCTGTAATCCCAACTGAGGAGGGTGAGGTAAAAGGATTGCTTAAACCTGGGAGGCGGAGGTTTCAGAGCCAAGATCACGCCAGTGCATTCCAGCCTGGGTGACAGAGCCTGACCATTTAAAAAAAAGTTGTTTTTTTTTTCTAGTTATCAGAAATGTGGGCCTTGCTTGAACCGAAGAAAAAAACACACATGATTCTAGTAACGTTATTCAGACTATTCTAATTATGGCTTTTCTGATAATGTAACATTAGAGCAATTTGAAGTACCAGTCCATGATCTTCATTATTGGTAGATGAACCATGACTGTATTCTTCTTAGAGAAAGCATGACATTGTTTATTCATCAAATAATTAATAAATGCAAACCATGTATTAAACAATTTGCTAGGTCTGCAATTTTATGCTGCTTTTTAGTTTTGCTGAATTTTTTGCCATGCATAAGGTTTTTTGTTTGATATAGTTTGATATTTATTTTTGGTTTTGTTGCTCGTGCTTTTGCTGTCATAACCAAAAAAATAATTGTCGGGACTAAGGTTAAAGAGCTTTTCCCTGTATTTTCTTTTATTTGGAGACTAGAAAGACAATTAAAATAAAAACAATAAAACCAAAGTGTTTTTTTTTTTCTTTTTGAAAAGACAAAATTAAAAAGTCTTTGGTTAGACAAACCATGAGAAAAAAAATAGAACTCCAGTAAATAAAATGATAAATAAGGGCCATTACGAGTGATGCCAAGAAATGCAAAGGATCACAAGAAACTATTACAAACAACGAATGTCAACATATTGGATGACTTAGAAGAAATGAATAAATTCATTGAAATGTACAACCTACCAAGACTGACTGATGAAGAATCAGAAGATTTTAACATATTTTAGCCAATGATGAGTAAAGAGATTGAATCTTAAATCAAATACCTGCCAACAATGAAAAGGCCAGGACCAGGTATCTACACTGGTGAACTCTACCGAGTGTTTCCAGAAGAATTAATGCCAGTTCCTCTCGAAAACTTTCAAAATATTGAAGAGGAAAAAATGCTTCCAAACTCACCTCATGAGAGGTATGTAGGTCATGAAGTCTCCTCTCTCCTGAATAGATTAATACGCATTATTAAAAAGGCTGGAGGCTTACTCGCTCATGAGCTCTCTTGTCAAGGAATGCCTTCTGCCATGTTATAATGTGGCAAGAAAGTCCTCACCAGTTGTGGGCCCTCAGTCTTGGATGTCCCAGCATCTGCAACTGTGAATCAGATGAACTTCTATTGTTTTTATATTACACAATCTCTAGTATTCTATTACAGCAGCAAAAAATGAACTAAGGCACATGTCTGTCAAAAGCCCATGCCTCTGCAGCTGCCACTGCCAGAGAAAGAAACTCATTTTACTTCTGCTTTCTAAAGTCATCTAAGTATGTTTCATTGGCAGAATTTGAATAACGCACAGAAACACACAAGGGAACACAGAATGGAGTAGAATCAGATCACAAATAAGCACTATCCAGCAAAAGCGAAACAAACTTCAGACAAATACAGCCCTTTGAGGATTTGTCTAGGGTCCTAAAGGACCTAGGCCACTGGTGACACTAGCCACAACAATTTCAGTGAATGGATGAGTAAAGAAATCACCTTTCAATGGTGGATTGAAGGTGATAGCAGACTCACAGAGACAGATGCTCATGTCAGGAGACTTTGCCCTAATGAGAAACAGAGAAGACATTTAATAATTAGTATTACAAATGGGACATAAAATTTAGTGGTTTCCCCCCACTTTATTCATCATTATTCATTATTTTTCTCTCCCTACCTTCTTCTCATCTCTCTTTCTCTCTGTCGCCCTCTCATAAATTAGGAATAACGTGCAAAAAATATTTATTAACCAAAAGAAATCATATCTAGTGGGAAAAGAGGGAAGTTCAGGACCCTCTAGAGGAAAGGGATAATGATAGAGCACTATCCCTGAACAATTTAGAAGATAAAAATTAACAGTGAGATTGGCCAGAAGAGAAAACTACCCTTGGCTTTTTTTTCTCCTTAGCAATTCTACTAATCTCTGCTACCTCACTCTGCCTCTAAGCATTGGTTACACTGTTGAGTTCTGTTAGTGGAAAGAGTTCAGGCTCACTTTACATTTTAATACAGAAATAGTTTCAGATTGATTTTCTTCTGGAATAAAAAAAGCCTCACTATTGTGTAGAATTTAGTGTATTATGTGGGAGCCCCATGTTTAGTTACGGATCCTCCCACTTTTCCCCCATTTTAAAATTCACATGGCTCTCTCTGATACTGAAAATCATCATTTTTTTGTTTGTTTGTTAATAGGTTTTTTATTTTGTGTCTACTATTTTCCAGATAAAAATAGCATACTAGTTTTATGCAACTGCTATTATGAAGACTATATTTCAGAAATATGATAACTTCTTTCAATCAACACCTAAATTCTAATCCCTTTAAAAGGGGGTATCTGGTAGATTCCAGGCACATACCAAAAATCCACAAATCAGGAAATTTAGAAATTTGATTTTATAATTACATTAAAAAGAGTATCTGAGTCCATTCTTTTTCTTCACCTTAAAGAAATACACTAGATAAATGGTAATGGTTATGGACACATAGCTTCTTTTGTAGTATATATTACTATAAACTTTATATTTTATTTCTGCCTAGGCTTTTTTCGGTGTCATGATTCCAGAAATATTTATGTAGCTGAAATTTCTTAATGAAATATAGTTTGGAGTGTGGAAAGCCATCTGACCTAGCATGAGAAACCTTTATTATAGTCCTAACTGCACCTGTAACTACATTTATGACTCCAAACATATCACTTTATTTCTCTGGAATTCAGTTTTCCACTACTTAAATGATGATAATACTTATTTGATTTTTCTTAAAAGTAGGTTATTTCTATGGACAGTAAATGAAATTTGTGATTGAAGACCTTAGCAAAACTCACTGTTAATTTCACCCATGTAGAAGAAAATTAAACTAGCATCAGGTCATGGGCTGAATGAAAATGTCTTTCTAGGTTACTGAAGAGATGGAGAAAGACAGATCATCTTGTGACACCCAGGGATGGGCCTTACTTTCTCTCTGAATGACAATGTAGACTTGCTGGCTTTACATTGGTTTCAGAGGAAGGAAGGCCGGATATTTGAAAATCCTTAAATGAAAATAACGTATTTTCCCAACATTTCTTCTAATAAAGTGTTGTAAGCCCATAACATGATATGACAGTGTGTAAAAAATGTTGTTTTAGCAACTCTGATGATTTCTGCATGAAGAGAAATCATAACATAGTTAGGGAAAATGGCTACCAGGAAGAAGGAACTTCACTTATATCTTCTCCTCTCTGTAATCGCCATACTAGCTTTATTTATTTTTTAATCTTTGGCTTAATAAGTTGGCTGTAACTGTGTTTGTTTTCTTTCTGTCAAAGCACAATTTGCTTGAAATGCTTCAGCCAGAAGTAATATAATAGACTCTGAAAAATTAAAAATGTGTGGCACACATTTAAGGCAAAGCATGTACTCTTAAGGCTGGAAGATATTCAAGAAGATTGAAGAGTGAGATGGGGGCATTGGGGAGATGTTGGTCAACGAACACACAATTTCAATTGGGCAGGAGTAATAAGTTCAAGATATCTGTTGTGCATTGTGATGACTACAGTTAATAATAATACATTGTACACTTTAATCATTGCTAAGTTGGTAGGCTTGAAGTGTACTCACCATGAAAACACAATAAGTATGTAAGGTAATTTATATGTCAAGCAACTTGATTTAGCCATTTCACAATATCCATATATGAAAACATCATGTTATATACCATAAATACATATATTTGTCAATTAAACATAAATAAAAATAAAAATATGAAAGATCAGTATGTTTGCATGTCACTGATATTTGGAAATTCATCTGGATACATCATATTTTGAAAAAAAGTACTTAGTGCATCAATAATGAAAACATAGTATTATAAAGAAAAATGTTTTTAACCGAGATTTACATTCCAACTAAAAAGCTTCCATTTATATATTAAGGCAAATTAAGATGTGCATTTTAAACTATTTTCTGGTAAGCCCCCGTTTCTCCTTTACAGATTAAACTCAATAAACACAATTGAGAATGTCACTTGTGAGTATACATGTTGAGAATTAATGATGTAAAGATGGGGCAGTGAATTGGATTTGCTCATATGCATCAAGAAAATCTGATTCAATCTTCAGAGGCCATTGGGATGGATCCATAGGGATGCTATGAATTACCTCCTGTTCTGGATATTTTTCTTTTCTAATTCTCATTGGTGTTCTGGATTCCCAAAGATTTCATGGTCCCAGGAAAATCAGCATGTTCTACTGGCACCTAAAGCCAAGAGTCTCTGTAGCAAATCTAGGCTGTGACATGCAATTCTGTAAATAGAAGGTACAGGTCCATTCAAATAAGTTGCCAAACCACTCATGTCAGGAATAGGAATAGGATTTGTCAGAAGAGATATATTTAAAGCATAACTTTTATTGCAGCTTTGGAGTATATGCTAGGGGAGTTAAGAATTTTGTGACAGATTTGAGAATATGGGAACTTCTAAATTCAAAATAGAATGTTGAACTGAAATTAGCTCCACATGCTATTCAGTTTAAAAAATGCTTGTCACAGGAAATTGTTCTAGCTAAAGTGATAATAGTTTAGACATGTCCATTAACCTACCCACACCACTGGCTCAGCTATGCAAACCTCTATGAATAAAATACACAGAACATTTGAAGGCAGTATTTCCCTATGTTTCCTTTACTTTTGCAAAAATTCTTAATATGATTTTAGAATGGCTGTGTTCCTCAAGGGTGTCAAAATTCCACAGAGTACTTTATGGCTTTTGTTTATTTTTTTTCTTTCCTTATGATAAATTATAGAATTACATTATGGAATTCACTAGCAAATTTCTCTAGATACAGAATATAAAATGTGCTTTTGTCAGAATTAAACCAATATATTATTGTCAATAATAGGCATTAATATTGTTATGCAGTTAGCATGAGTCAAGATACATTACACATATGCTATGCACTATAAAGGTTTTTAGTTTTTTGGTTTTTTTTGAGTTGGAGTTTCGCTCTTGTTACCCAGGCTGGAGTGCAATGGCGCGATCTCGGCTCACCGCAACCTCTGCCTCCTGGGTTCAGGCAATTCTCCTGCCTCAGCCTCCTGAGTAGCTGGGATTACAGGCACACGCCACCATGCCCAGCTAATTTTTTGTATTTTTAGTAGAGACGGGGTTTCACCATGTTGATCAAGATGATTTCGATCTCTTGACCTCATGATCCACCCGCCTTGGCCTCCCAAAGTGCTGGGATTACAGGTGTGAGCCACACTATAAAGGTTTTATGCTCTATTTTCTTTCAATGGATGCTTAACTCAATAAAGATATTACATGAATTTCTAAGGGAAAACCAAGTTGATTAATTATTGTTTTTTTTTTGAGATAGAGTCTCACTTTCATGCAGGCTAGAGTACAATGTCCCCATTATAGTTCCCTGCAACTTCAAACTCCTGGGCTCAAGTGGTCCTCCCAAGTAAATAGGACCACAAGCCCATGCCATCACTCTTGGCTAAGTTAGGAATTATGTGTAGAGATGAAGTATCACTATGTTGCTCAGGTTGATCTTTAACTCTTGGCCTCGAGTGTTCCTCCTGTCTCAGCCTCCCAAAGCACTGGGAATACAGATTTGAGTTACTGTTCCTGGCCTGATTTTTAATTTTAAAATAAAACTGTTCTAGAATTTTCAGGAGTAGTCATTGGTACTTTTAAAAAATATATATTTTTGAGTTTTCTAAACATATTGGTATGTTAAATCAATTTTTATATTTGGCATTATTTTAGAAGTACTTAAAATCAGACCATACTTACATGCACACAAACTAATGTTTACAAGAATGTATGCTCCATGAATGTAGTGTAAGTTTAAATCAAATCTTTGACTCTGGCCTTAAACTGTCTGTCAGAGTTTTTCCCTCCTTAAAATGGGATTAATCAAATGTACCATAATATTTTTGTGAAGATTATATATTAGTCCATTTTCATGCTGCTGATAAAGAGATACCCAAGCCTTGGCAATTTATAAAACAAAAAGTTATAAAACAACTTTAATTGGACTTAAAATTCCATGGCAGAAGGCTAGGAGGAGCAAGTCACATCTTACCTGGAAGGTGGCAGGCTAAAACACAGAGCTTGTTCATGGAAGCTTCTTCTTTTAGAACCACCAGATCTCAGGAGAAATTATTCACTGTTAGGAGAACAGCATGGGAAAGACCTGCCCCCATGATTCAATTACCTCCCACCAGGTCACTTCCACAACACGTGAGAATTCAAGATGAGATTTGGGTGGGAACACAGCCAAACCATATCATTCTACCCTGGCCCCTCCCAAATATCATGTCCTCACATTTCAAAACCAATCATGTCTTCCCAGCAGTCCCCCAAAGTCTTAACTCACTTCAGCATTAACTCAAAAGTCCGCCGTCCAAAGTCTCATCTGAGACAAGGTAAGTCCCTTCTGCCTATAAGCCTCTAAAATCGACAGCTAGGTAGTTACTTCCTAAATACAACGAGAGTACAGGCATCGGGTAAATAGAGCCATTCCAAATGGGAGAAATTTACCGAAACAAAGGGACTATAGGCTCCATACAAGTCCAAAATCCAGCAGGGCAGATGAATCTTAAAGTTCTGAAATGATCCGCATTGATTCCATGCCTCACATACAGGTCATGCTGGTACAAGAGGTAGGTTCCCAGTCTTGGGCAGCTCCACTTCTGTGGCTTTGCAGGGTACAGCCTCCCTCCTGGCTGATTTCACAGGCTGGCATTGAGTATCTGTGGCTTTTTCAGGTGCATGGTTTAAGCTGTCAGTAGATCTACAATTCCGGGATTTAGAGGGCAATCAATGGCCCTCTTCTCACAGCACCACTAGGTGGTGTCCCAGTAAAGACACTGTGTGGGTGTTCTAACCCCAAATTTACCTTCCGCACACCCCTAGCAGAGATTCTTCTTGAGGGCCTCAGCCCTATAGCAAACTTTTGCCTGGGCATCCAGACTTTTCCGTACATCTTCTGAAATCTACGCAGAGGGTCCCAAACCTCAATTCTTGATTCTGTGCACCCACAGGCTCAACACTATGTGGAAGCTGTTAAGGCTTGGGGGTTCCACCCTCTGAGGCAACAGCCAAAACTGTACCTTGGTCCCTAATAGTCACAACTGGAGTGGATGGGACAAGGGCACCAAGTTCCTGTTTGCATACAGCACAGGGACCTTGGGCCTGGCTAACAAAAGCATTTTCTCCTAGGCTTCTGGGCCTGCCAAGAAGACCTCTGACATGCCCTGGAGACATTTCCCCATTGTCTTGGGGATTAACATTCAGCTACTGCTTACTTATGCAAATTTCTGCAGCTGGCTTCAATTTCTTTTCAAGAAAATGGGTTTTTTTCTTCTACCACATTGTCAGGCTGCAAATTTTCTAAACTTTTATGCTCTGCTTCCCTTATAAAACTGAATGGCTTTAACAGCTTCCAAGTCACCTTTGAATGCCTTGCTGCTTAGAAATTTGTTTCTCCAGATACCCTAAATCATCTCTCTCAAGTTCAAAATTCCACAAATCTCTAGGGCGGGGGCAAAATGCTGCCAGTCTCTTTGCTAAAGCATAACAAGAGTCACCTTTGCTCTGGTTTCCAGTAAGTTTCTGGTCTCCATCTAAGACAACCCCAGCCTGCACCTTTGTTTTCAGGCTGCCAATAAAGACTTACCCAAGACTTGGCAATTTACAAAATAAAGAGATTTAATTGAACTTAAATTTCCATGTGGCTGGGGAAGCCTCACACTCATGTCAGAAGGCAAGGAGGAGTAAGTCACATCTTAGGTGGAAGGTGGCAGGCAAAGAAAAAAGAGAGAGCTTGTGCCAGGAAACTCCTCTTTATAGAAAATCATATCTTATAAGACTTATTCACTATCACAATAACAGCACAGGAAAGACCTGCATCCATGAATCGATTACCTCTCATCAGGTCCCTCCCACAACATGTGGGATTCAAGATGAGATTTGAGTGGGGACACAGAAAAACCATATCAATTTAGTTTCTAAGTACATACGAGTACTTAGCATAAAGTATGCTTTACAAAGCATTGTTAATCTTAAAATCAGGAAGAGTTTATGGCATGTAATTTTTGTTTAGTATTTATTTGTTGAGGAACATTTAGGATGTTGCAAAAGTAATTGCAGTTTTGGATCCTGAATTTTAAATGTATAACTAGGCTGAGACAAACCTTTATTAATCAAAATAGGAAACATAACACATTTTTGCCAATGAGAAGATGTTTGTTTAATCTTGCAACATAAAATCCATGATTTGGGATTTAACAAACCCTCAGAAAGCATTTTCTGCATCCTGCTGGTTGTGGAAGCATTTTTCCATACAAAAAGGTGTTGAGATGTTTGAAGAAGTGATGGTTGCTGAGGGGTCAGGTGAAAACAGCAGATAAGGCAAAACTTCGTAGCTCAATTCATTCAACTTTTGAAGCATTGGTTATGCAATGTACAGTCAGGCATTGTTGTGGAGAAGACTTGGACCTTTCTGTTGACCAATGCTGGCTGCAGGCATTGCAGTTTTCAGTGCGTATCATCAATTTGCTGAGCGTACCTCTCAGATGGTTTCAGCAGGATTCAGAAAGCTGTGGTGGACCAGAACAGCAGCAGACCACGAAACAGTGACCATGACATTTTTCTTTTCATGAAAGTTTGGCTTTAGGAAGTGCTTTGGATCTTCTTATCAGTCCAACTATTGCTGGTTGTCATATAAAGTCCACTTTTCATCGCACGTCACAATTTGTTTGAGAAACAGTTCATTGTCGTTGTGTAAAATAAGAGATACCACTTCACAGTGACATTTTAAAAACATTTTTATTCAACTCATGAGGCATCCACTTATCAAGCTTTTCACCTTTCCAATTTGCTTCACTTTTCACCGTTGCAATTTGCTTCAAATGCCAAACAACTGTAGAATGGCCAACGTTTATTTCTTAGGCAACTTCGTGTAGTTGTAAGAGGATCGGCTTCAAAGATTGCTCTTTATTTGTCGTTGTCAACTTCCAGTGGCAGGCCACTATGTTCCTCATCTTCAAGGCTCTTGGTTCCTTTGCAAAACTTCCTGAAGCACCACTTCACTGTGAATTCCTTAGCAATTCCTGAGCCAAATGTGATGTTGATATTGAGTTGTCTCTGCTGCTTTACACACATTTTAAACTCGAATAAGAAAATCACTGAAATTTGCTTTTTGTCTAACATTATTTCCTTAGTCTAAAATAAACATGAAGTAAACAGCAAGTAATATTAATGTCATTAACAAAAAACCATAAATCGAGAAATGCGCATTCAAACGATGTGTAACATAATCACATTTATTTAACAATGTATTCCAATATCAAATGGAAATTCCAATATCAAATACAACATCAAATGGCAAATTTCAAAAGCAAAAACGGCAATTACTTCTGTACCAGACTAATAATAAACAAAATACCACCATGTTAGATTTTTATACGTTTCACAAATATCACATCATAAATATTTTGTAGCATAAATGGTAGAGTCTAATTATGTCTGTTGAACTTAAATTTCCCGATTAATTCAACTTTATTGTTCTGTTTTCATGTTTTTATTAGGAATAAACATATAAGCATAATCAAGCATTTTTTCTCATAAATGAAGGTCTGACCCTGACTGTCACCTGTGCTTGCATTCACGTCTTTGCTATGGCCTCATAATGATGTGTTTTCACCGCCCCCTAACCTAGGGCTTGGTCATATGGCTTGGTTTGGAGATGGCAAATGGGCAAAGTAAAAGCAGACTTCAACTCTTATGTGTTCAACTTTCCATGGAAAAACACAGCCTGTGCTGCTGCTGATCTAAGGATTAAGCCAGGCATGAGAAGCAGAGGTGCCTCAGCTGCCCACTAGTCTAGAAGGTACAGTGGAAGACACCAGTCTGCGCAGCCCAAGTCAGGCCTGCCCTAACTGAGCACAGCTGACTCATACATTCATTAGAAGTAACTGTTTTGTTTTTTAATCCATTAAGCTTTGGGGAGGTTTCTTACTTGGCATTAATAAAAATGTTTTCTAAAGCTTATGTTCATAGGATAAACATGATTAAATTGTAGTTAATAAAACACATTTTGTTTTCGTACCTTCAAATTTCTGGCAAAATGTATAACGGTGAAATTAATTGATTACAAAAAAGGATGTGTCATAAAAATCAAACCATACTTAGAAAATTAAGTACTTTGTAGTTTAAAATGGATTTATTTCTTACGAATGAGTTATATTTTTTTCTAATCAACATTTAACAGATAGTAAATTTTAGACTATCTTTGTACATTAAATATCTAAATAGAATTAATATCATAATCATTGGAACATGAGCTCCTTTAAAATATACTGAAAGCTTACGAACTCACAGACACCTTTCAGAGTATCAAGTAGAAAATGCAGAATCTGAATAACTTAAATAAAGATAAGCGTCACCAGATGCTGCTTCTTTATAAAGAGGATGAAAACAAATTATCTACCTTATCTTTTTTTTTTTTAATCTGAGAAGTTGGAAAGGATCTACCCTGCAGTCCACTTCTCTTCTGAACCTGAATGAAGAGAGAAGTTTTCTTAATAACTGAAATAGATAAGGGTTGATACAAAAGCTAAATCTGGAATGTTACAAGTGTGGGGTATTCTTAACAGTCATTTCTCTGCATCTGTATTTACATTCTTACATTCTTGGGTGGTAAAAAAGGAAGCATGAAAGGCCACTGGCAGTTCATAAACTTGGGCTTGAATATTTACCGTGTTGATCTCAAATGATTTTTGTGAGAATCAAAGAAGATCATGTATGTAAATTTTTTTTGAAATGTATTAACTGAAGGAAGTAGAATTCTTCAATTAGACATTTGTTGTATTTTCATCAAAACACAATAGTTATTTTATTTTGAAAATAATTTCATGCCTAAAAGACCAATATAATGTTTATAGTCACCTTCATCAAAACAATTTATTGAACTATTTTATCTTAACGCATAACGTCTAATGCATATGCCTTATAAGATTGTGATTGCTAGGAAGATCTTTATATTTTCTCAGTGCTCTAGAATATCACAAGTTATGTCAAAGCACTTACTAAAATTCAAAGAGTAAAATGAACATAAGTATTTACCTAAAATGTAAAAGTTGTCTATACAATTTCTAGGTAGGTAATGTGTGGAGGGCAGTCTGCCGCAGAGAGAGGCCATGTGGTGAGCCTTGGGGCAGGGCAGAGCTGGGAGCCTATGGCTGTGGCCTACTGCTTGCTATCTCTGTGATACTGGCGCAGTAACCAAAGAGTCATCTTTAACGAGAATAAAAATGTAGTTACCTCACACAGATACGAGTTCTAGGCGAGGTAATTGAATTTAACCCTAGCATTGCTTAACAAATGTTATTTGCATTTCTCAATAAAACAATAAATGCTAATCCAGTATTAAAATACTTGAAAATCTCTGGAAATATAGACAAGGCCCTTCCATTTGGTGTTCTCCCATCTCCTGTAAAATGTTTTCCCCAGGTGATCATTTGCCTTCTTACTTTTCATCAGTGAAGCTTCTGTTTAAATATGACTGTTGATTAATAGAGTCATTTCCTGAGCAACCTGTAAGATAACTGTCCGCTGGGCTCAGTGGCTCATGCCTGTAATCCCAACATTTTGGGAAGCTGAGGCCAGAAGATGGAGATCAGCAATCTAACATGAAACCATGAATGCACCGTGAAGCCATGGTGAAACCATGGTGCAATTTCACGATGAAACCCAATCTCTGCCAAAAATTAAAAAAAAAAAAAATTGGCCAGGCACAGTGACCTGCATCTGTGGTTCCAGCTATTCAGGAGGCTGAGGTAGGAGAATCGCTTGAACTTGAGGTCGAGTGCATAGTAAGCCTTGTTCACTCCAGCCTAGGAGACACAGTGAGACTCTGTCACAAAAAACAAAAACAAAAAATTGTCTTTTCAGAACTTTTCTCTAGTTAACCATCACCTCTCCTATTTCTCTTATAATTAATCACCATGTGAATCAATTTACTTGGTTAGTGTTTATTGCAGTATATATACTTAGATATATATATATATATATGTGTGTGTAATTAAATTATCACCTAAATACCTTTTTAAGAAATTGTGCAACATTTGACAAATTGGATAAAAATATTACATTAAATTGCTATTTTAACTCAGGCAAAATATTTTCATGACCTTTTTTGGGTAAGATTGTCTTAGCTAGGGCTGCCATCACAAAATACTATATACTGGGTGGCTTAAACAACCGAGATTTATTTCTCACACTTTCGGAGGCTGGAAGTCTAATCAATGTGCCACCCTATTCAGGGCCTGGTGAAGGCTCTTGCTGGCTTGCAGACATTTAACTTCTTGCTAACTCCTCACATGCCCTTTTCTAGATGTGCTAAACAAGGAGAAGGTGGGGTTGGGGGTGGGGGAGAGAGAGACAGAGAGAAAGAGATCTCTTCCACTTGTTAAGCCACTGGTCCCATTATGAGGACCCTACCCCCGTGACCTCATTGATTGTAACCACCCCCTAAAGCCCATCTCCAGATACAATCACACTGAGCATTAAGGGTTCAACATATGAATTTGAAGAACACACAATTATTCAGTTCATAACAAAGATGAAAGTATTTTCCCAAGCCTTTTTGGTGTATGTAAAAGCAATATACCTTCACAAGGTTTTTTGTGTAAAACATAGTCAGTAGTGCATTAAATACTGTTTTAATTTCTACTGTTATATACTGCAATTTTCAATGCCTATGATTTTGCCAACTATTATTTCTAGAGTTTTAATTGAAAGAACATTTAGAACATTAAAATAATCTAAATTCTATTTTTATTGCATTGGCATTTCCTGGATGATAATAATTTTATGTTTTAAAAATTGGGAGAAACTATTTATTACAGAGCTGACAGTCCATAGCTGGACAATTCATAGGAATTATAAAAGACTAGACTATCCACTTGATTTATTTTATTCTTAAACACTTAATCAGACTTTCATAACTAGAATAAACTGCTAAGGAAAATTAAACTCCATTAATTATTTCAAGGCCAATTTAGTGATCACTTCTACTAAAGAATTATTTCAAAAGCATACAAAAATTCAGAATAATGCAAGTCAAATTTTTATGGAACTGGTCTAGAGATCATCGTTCATGATAAAAATAAAAATGATTTATAATCTGAATGCGTAAAATAAAATTCAATATATTGGCAATAAAAATGTCATTTATTTGAATGAAAAACTAAGATACTGGTTTTCACAATATTCTGTTTGATTGAAATTCCATTTGTTCTTATAACCCCATATTTTTTGCATATTCCTATAAAACAAAATTTAATTTTACAAAATTAGACAATTGTAATGACAAAATTGTATAATAGAAAATATACAAAAATAATAGCATCTATGGGCCGGATGCGGTGGCTAACGCTTGTAATCCCAGGACTTTGGGAGGCCAAGGCAGGTGGATCACTTGAGGCCATGAGTGAGAGACCAACCTGGCCAATATGGTGAAACACCGGCTCTACTAAAAATACAGAAAAATAGCTGGATGTGGTGGTCAGGCGCCTGTAATCCTGGCTACTCGAAGGCTGAGGCAGGAGAATCTCTTGAACGAGGGAGACAGAGATTGCAGTGAGCTGAGATCAAGCCACTGCATTCCAGCCTCGGTGACAAGAGCAAAACTCCATCTCAAAAATAAAATAAAATGAAATAAACATAATAATAGTCTATGACACATCCTATGTGAGACAAGTGACATCCAATATCATTTGTAAAAACTAATCTAAAAAGTAAATTTCATCTTTTTAAAAGATGTAATTGAACAGAAAGTAAAGCTAATTCTTAATATGAAATCAGTGGAGGCACAAAATTGTCACATATACAGAGTTGTCGAATGCATGAGAGAAAATAAAGAGAAACCTGGATTCATTTTCTCTTAGAAAGACTTGAGGTATAGTTAATAGACAGCAAGATTCAGATAAGGTATATGAACTAAATAAGAACAGAGAATCAAGTTGGAAATAGATCAGATACAAGGTCAGGAGAGATCCTAAATCCTTAATTTTAAATTTCTTTAATAGTACAAATGAATTAAAATGTGGCTCTGAATTTATTTTCTCTTTTAGGGTCACTGAGAAGAGCACATTTCCTTATAATCCTATGTCTAAGATATTTATTCATTAAAGCAATTTCTTTTTCCTTTGGAGACCGAATCTCACTGTCTCCCAAGCTGGAGTTCAGTGGCGTGATCTCAGCTCGCTGCAACCTCTGCTTTCCAGGTTCAAGCAATTCTCCTGCCTCAGCCTCTCAAGGAGCTGGGATTATAGGCACATGCCACCATGCCCAGCTAATTTTTGTATTTTTAGTAGAGGCAAAGCTTCATCATGTTGGACAGGCTGGTCTCCAACTTCTGACCTCAAGTGTTTCACCAGTTTCGGCCTCCCAAAGTTCCAGGATTACAGTCTTGAGCCACTGCACCCAGCCTAAAGCGTATTGTAAAAGGTATTTGAAAATAATGTTTGACATGCAAAAAAAAAAAAAAAAATGGCAAACATAAATAATGCAGAGAGCTCCTGTGTACTCTTACTCAGATTGACGTAATGTCAACATTTGGACCACTTGATCATTTAACATTTGTGCTTAGTCACTCTTCTTTTCTATCTTAGTATGTATCTCTTATTTCTCTTTACCCAAAATGAACCTTTGAGAATCAGTCGAAGGTAGCATGTTTCTGTATCTCTAAGTATTTTTATATATATTTCCTAAGAATAAAGACATTCACTTGCATAATTATAGAACACTTATCAACTTTGTTATATTTGCTATCGGTATACTACTTTAACCTGCCATTACATTCTGATTTTGTTAGCTGATCCATGAATAGCTTTTCCTCCCCTCCAGTGCAGTGTCCAGCCTACATTACATATGACATTAAGTTGTCATAAATCTCTAGTGTATCTATCCTGAAGTATTTCCAAGGCCATTTTATATATATATATATTTCAGGTTATCATAAGACTTGCAAATAATATTTCATAATCCATTATTTAAGCTAATGACAGGTCAACACTGATTGCATAAATTTGCAAGCAAAATGAAAACTAATAAAAACTTCATATTTTAAACTCATCTCCCTACTTTCAACCACTTTTTTGTTTCTTTTTATAGCTTATTGTACTGTGTTAAAAATGTGTATTAATAAATATTTTTGATTGGTTTATCTTTCATCTTTCTACTCAAGATGAGTGATTTAAACACCACAATTATTGTCTTATAATTTTCTGTATTTTTATCTGCACTTACTATTACCCATGACTTTTATACCTTTAGATGATTTCTTATCGCTCCATCTTTTCTTTCAGACTAAAGAACTCCCTTTAGCATTTTTTTGTAGGGCAGGCCTGGTGTTTATGAAATCTCTCAGCTTTGTTTGTCTGTGGAAGGCTTCATTTCTCCTTCAAGTTTGAAGGACGTTTTCTGCCAGATATTCTATTATCAGGTAATGTGTTATTTTTTCCGTCAGCAATTTAAATCTGTCATGCCACTCTCCTGGCCTGTGAAGTTTCCACTGAAGAGTCTCTTGCCAGAAGTACTGGAGTTCCATTGCATGTTATTTGTTTTGTGTTTGTTTTCGTTTGCTGCTTTTAGAATCCCTTCTTTATCTTCGACTTTTGGGAGTCTGAGTATTAAATACCTCGACATCTTTTGGTTAGATCTTCTTTGTGTTCTATAACCTTCTCGTACTTGAATATTGATATTTTTATCTAGGTTTGGGAAGTTTTCTCTTATCCCTTTGAATAATCTTTCTACCCCTCTTCATTTCTTTACCTCCACTTTAAGGCTAATAACTATTACATTTGCCCTTTTAAGGCTGTTCTTTAAATCCTGAAAGTGTGCTTCATTGTTTTCTACTTTTTTGTTTCCCCTGATTCCCAATTTTCAGAGATTGTCTTTAAACTTACTAATTATTTCTCCTATTTAATCAATTTTATTAAAAGACCATGTATGTTCAAGTTTCTCTACAGAATTTCTGCTTGATTTCTTTTAATTATTTAAATCCCTTTGCCAAATGTATCAGATAAAATTCTCAATTTCTCCTCTGTGTTTTCTTGAATTTTGTTGCATTTCCTCAAAGCAGCTGTTTTGAATTATCTATCTGAAAGGTAACATACCTGTGTTCTGGGATTGGTCCTTTGTGCCTTATTTAGTTCATTTGGTAAGATTATCTTTTCCTGGATGGCGTTCATGGTTGTGGATGTTTGTTGATGTCTGAGCATTGAAAAGTTAGGCATTCATTGTCGTCTTCATAGTCTTGGCTTGTTTGTGCCCATCCTTCTTAGGAAGACTTTGCAGGTATTTGAAGGGATTTGGCTGTTGTGATCCAAGTTTTTGGTCACTGCAGCTGTGTCTGCAGTAGAGGGCAGTTCAAGCCTATTAATTCTGTCGTTCTTGCAGACTTGTAGAGATACTACTTTGGTGGTCTTGGATACAATCTGGAAGAATTCTCTGGATAACCATGCAGACTCTTGTTCTATTCTCTTACTTTCTCCTCCAAAATGGAAACTGTCTCTGAGCCAACCTGGCTGGAGCTGGGCATGGGTTGACAAAATTCCTCCTGTGACCACCACCATTGGGACTGTGCTGCGTCAGACCTGAAGCGAGGAAAGCACTGGGTCCTGCCCAAAGCCCACTGCAACCACTGTTTGGCTACCAGCTATGATTGCTGCAGACCCTAGACCTCTATTATCAACTGGTAGTAAAAGCTATTCAGAAGTCTTTATGTCCTTCCCTCATGGCAGCGAGTTACTTGGGGTCCCAGGCAGCTTCAGAGACGCTATATGGGAGCCAGTACCTGGAGTCAGAAACCCAAGAAAACCACATGATGTGCTATTTCACTGCAGCTAAGCTGGCATCAAAATCACAAGACAAAGTTCTTCCCACTCTTCCCTCCCATTTCCTCAGGCAGTGAAGTCTCTACTCGTGTCTACCGCCATTTCGGGCCCGTGTGGAATCCTGGCAAGGTAGTGAGGGTGTTTGCTTAGAGCCCAAGGTCTCTTCAGTCAAATTGTGATGAATGTTGCTAGGACTGCTGTCATTGGGCAAAACTCAACCAGCATCCACAGAGGTAGCATTTATGCCAGCCCTAAGCAATGAAGACTCACCTATCCCAGTGGTTAGAACTTAAGTTTTGGCAAATCTCACTGCCACGAGTACAGTGCTCTGGGGTTCTAAGTAAACTTAAAAGACTATTTAGGCCACAAGGACTGCAACTCCTAGGCAAATCATGGTGCCATACTGGGCTTGGAGCCAGTGAACTCGTGGGGCATGTGACCCACTGACACATTTACTCTTCAGGGCAGTGGGCTAGTCTCTGGCCCAGAGTAGGTCCAGAAATGCTGTCCAAAAGCCATGGCCTGGAACTGGGGGCCCCAACAGCCCACTGAGTATTATTTCTTACTGTGGCCAAGCTGGCTCCTAAGCTGTAAGACAAAGTCCCCTTTATTCTTCCCTCTTATTTTCTCAAGAAGAAGGGGTCTCTCTCTTTTTATTTTTATTTTTTTTGAGATGGAGTTTCGCTCTTGTTACCCAGGCTGGAGTACAATGGCGCGATCTCTGCTCACTGCAACCTCCACTTCCTGGGTTCAGACAATTTTCCTGCCTCAGCCTCCTGAGTAGCTGGGATTACAGGCATGCGCCACCATGCCCAGCTAATTTTTTGTATTTTTAGTAGAGACGGGGTTTCACCATGTTGACCAGGATGGTCTCGATCTCTTGACCTCGTGATCCACCCGCCTCGGCCTCCCAAAGTGCTGGGATTACAGGCTTGAGCCACCGCGCCCGGCCCAGGGGTCTCTCTTAATAGCCACCACTGCTATGAATATGCTGGGTCACAATTGAAGCCAGCACCCTGAGTCTCACCCAAGGCCCATGGTTTGTACTACCTAGTTACAACTGCTGATTATTCAACACCCAAGAGCTCCTTAGTCAGGTGATAAATTGTGCCAAGATTGAGTCCTTCCTTTCAGTCTTGGCTCACTGCAGCCTCCACCTGCCAGGTTCAAGCAATTCTCCTGCCTCACCTCCCCGAGTATCTGGCACTACAGGTGTGTGCCACCATGCCCAGCTAATTTTTTGCATTTTTTGTAGAGACAGAGGTTCACCATGCTGGCCAGGCTGGTCTCAAACTCCTTACCTCATGACCTGCCTGCCTTGGCCTCCCAAAATGCTGGGATTACAGGCATGAGCCACCTCACCCCAGCCAATTCTTTTATTATTTTAGTTATTTGTGTCATTGATTCTGTACATTTTTTCTTGTATACTATCTGCAAATAGAGTTAGTTTTATTTATTTCTATTTTATGCTCATAATTATTTTGTCTAGATTTTCTTGTATAATAGAATGCATAATTGTCCAATATTAGTGGAGATAATGGTCATCTTCACCTTATTCTTAATTTAGTGAGAACGAGACATACACACTCTTTTTCATTCTAATATAGTAGGTAAAATGATTTTGCAAATACATTAGTTATCTTTGATATGGAATATATTATGCTATATATAATACAAACTTGTTTAAAATAAAAAAAAAAGAAAAAGAAATGGTAGAGGTGAATGTGAAGTCAAGACACCCTCCTCCCAGAGTTATTGTCTTTTTATATTCTTGATGTCATCCCAGTTGCTATAATTGCACTTTGAATGGAATGCATATGTTTCTCTTTCCTTGAGTGTTTTCTTCTTTTTTCTTTTTATTCCACTACTCTTTGAATAAACTGTCTTGTGCTAATATCCTAGAAGTTTAGAAAATTGCAGTGCTTCTTTTGGTTTGGTATGTGGAAAGTATATATTGGCCCTAAGGACTGAAAATATAAATAAATAGAGCAGGAAAAGAGAAACACATTGCATGTGAATGCACAAGGAAAAAAAATGGATCCAATGTTGCTATTAACTATGGAGATGATTTTTTTAAATTAATTTTTGAGATTCAATCTTAACTTTTTATTTCCTCCCCAAATCTCAAGTGTGCACCAGGGCGTTTGGATTTTCTCTCTAATAATTTCTTAGAGAAACATTAATGGATTTACGAGCATATGTCAAACCAAATCTTCCTTGTGTTGATGAGCGATTTAAACATGAATCTATATTTCTTATTGCTGGCATACCTAACTCTAAAGTTAACATTGACTAATAGAAATGAAACAAGATTCGGCCTATAACAAACAAGTTGCTTTGCTAATTTGGAATAATGAACATATTGGTTTTATTAAAATAATGAATTAATTGAATTTGAATACTGTTCACTACTTTAAAAACTTGAATGGATCAACAAAGGAAAGTAATAGGTTAATGTTTCATATTTCTTGTTTCGTTCATAAATTTTTAAAGAGAGGTTTGACTTGCAGAAAGCAAATATTAAATTTACTTTTTAAAAATTACAATTCTCTCTCTCCAGCTGAGAAAAAAAATAAAAGTCTCATACACAGTGCTTTTATTTTAATTTTCAATTTTATTTTACTTTTTTTTATTTTACTCTGAAAGTAATACCAGCTTTGCAAAAGGAATTAAAACCTTTCTATCTTTGCATCTGTTCTGAAAGAGATAAAATAAAATAGCAAGTGGATGTAGAAAATAATTTATCTCAGTTACCACCCTATCTTTTTTTCTGTATGTTCTTAAACGTTTTGTGAGAATTTGGGAGAGTCTCTCTTGTGAGCTGCTAACCGGATACCATTTTGAAATGCATTCTCTTCTTTCAGATACATAGGTAAATGAAAATACTTGCTCATATATAGAAGGCACTTTCTGTTTCTCTGCCAGTGTAAATGATCTGCTTTATTTTCTAGTCCATCATTGTAATTTTCTGAGACAGGAATGAAAATAATTTCCTTAGCATACACAGTAACAACTTAGAAATTATACAAATGATTTTCATTTATTTTACTCTTAAATATTTGTTTTACATGTGTTTAACAAGAGGAGAAAATGTTCTTATACACAGAAGCATGGCAAGGCATATGTCAGAAGATCTAAAAATACTTTATTTTTATGATTTTAAAACAAATATTTTAAAATGTCTTTGTTAGACACTTCATGTTTGAAAGAAATCTAATATTTCTGCAGATTCTTTTTACTAAATATAAAATAATCAGAACAGAAAAGTAGACTTTCTTGATATTTTATTTGAAATTTATAATAAATATGAAACAGCTCTTAGCAATTCTAATTAATGTATGTTTCTATTGCTTATATCGTAAACTATATATTTGCAAACAATGCCACCTCAAACTCAATTTAATCACCATCCACAATAATTACCACAGGCAATAGTCATTTTAATATTCTATTGGAACAGCATTATCATTTGCAAAATCTACTCCCATAATAATTATTTGAAAGTAAATAACTATGAAATTCTAAAACATCTTCAATGACCTTAATTAGTTTATTACAACAGGTAATAGTCTTATAATACAAAGACCTAATGATTTACCTCTTCCTTACTCATGAAAATGATGAAATAGAAACTATTTTTATTATACATATTAAAGTATTAATTTGATATTTAAAATATATCTATTATTAGCATATCATGCAGTATGTCCAGTTTTTTTTTTAATACTACTATATGTCAAAGTTGCCTCACAGGTAAAGAATAGAACATATTAAATAAATCTCTTGATCCATAATTTATCACAAATTTCATATGTAAATATATATTGTACCTTATTTTTATTAAGTCAAAATTGATTTAATTGAAGTATATCTTTTTACTTGTAACCAATTAACATTCAGCCAATTAATTTTGCTTAAAAATTACTAGTATAACTACTCTGGTATGTAAGAATTAATTTTCTTTACATCAAGTGTAAGCCTTGTCAATATGAGTTGGAAGCACAGATAGGCATCTCAATAATTTTTAACACAAATTAGAGTCAATTGACTAGTACAACACTTTTCTATATTCAAACCTGCAGTTTATCTATGGCATTTCTATATATAAAAAGCTCTTACCAGAGTTCTTAATGGCAAAACTTCATCCATTGTCTTATCAATTCATTTTATCGAATTTGACCTTCTTTGTTTATTTCAAATGGTATTTGTTCCTTACATATAATGGCTTAATCTAAATTATATGTTAAGTGATTATAAAGGAAGGAATCTGTCTCCATATTGGGTTTCTTTCTTGTCCAGTCATCCACAGGCATAGCAAAAGTCTTAAAAGCTTAAAAACTTAAATATTCTAAACGAAATACCTTATTTCTCCTCAGATCGTTAGGTCGTCTTCCTGTGCAGGTGTGGTTCTCTTTTCAGGAAGAAAGCATGAAACCTTCTTGAAGATAATCTCGTTTTGTATTGTCTATAAAATTCTGGTCTAAGTGCCAGTACATTATTTAATCCAGATTTCTGATCTGCATTTTTCCTTCAAAACAAAAAATAGTTTTACTAAAATTCAATCTGGTCTGAATATCAACTTCTACCTCATACATTTTTCAAATTTCAGCTAAATATATTTTTTGTCTTGCAGTATTTTTTCAGTTTCATATCTGCTAAGCCAGTCAATTGTTTCTTTCTTACACTTGTATATCAAACCTCTCTTAAAAATTTAACTAGCAACCTGCTTGAAAATGGATTTACTAGAAAGCTGTTTCAAAAAACATATCAATTCATATGATTAAATGTAAACTGTAGTTCACTTCTGAATCCGTGAGTTTTGTCATCTTTCATACTTGCTAGTTGATAGCAAAATATGTTACAAGTTAGCATTTTCATGTGAAAAATCAGGTTAATATAAATTATTGTTGATTAAACTTAATGAATAATAGCAATTAACAACCATGTTTAATTGTATATCATGTTTGTTAATATTTATAATTTCATAATAAGATGATCCCATTATATACTCTTGTCATATTAATAGCATATATTTTTTAAACTGTTATTTAGAAAAAAACTATTTTATGTATACAGGAATTTAAGATATTATTCTCATCTTTTCTTTTCATAAGATACAAATGTTCATGCTTTCTAAGAGTACCAGAGTGATATCATAGAAATACTTACTGGCTTAAAACTATCTTATGGTGAATTGCATGTTTAACAAAAAAAAATTTTTTTAAGTTTTGATATGAACTTCTGGTCTCTTGCATTATTTAGTCAGAAACAATTTTAGTCAGGTTTTAAAAATTTAATATATTGTTATAAAGAGAGGCAAAGATATGAAGTAATAGACTATTTGTACTTTCATGGTTGACTTTAACCAATACATTTCAAATTAGTTATGTTATTTAGGCTTTACAAAAAAAAAATTTCAAATGAAAATCTTACTATGACACATTATTTTAGAAATTCAAGTAAAAGTAGTTTGACCCAGTAAAAAGAGAATAGGGCTATGGTGGCCTTTTTAAAAGAACTTCACAGAATTTCAAGGACTACCAAGGAGCACAGCTTGGAAAACCAGCACTGAAGGAAATTATTTGCATCAAAATAGTTTCAAAGCTAAGCTTTTGTTAAACTAATTGGCTGTGCCAGCCTTTTATGTAGCTAGGAAACAGTTTAAATTGTCATTTTCTTTTGTAAAATGAAGTTTTTCATTTTGAAATGAAGTAATTATGGAAATTCCATAAATATAGCATATTTACAACATATATTGCATATTTTCTGTATAGTAAACATACTAGGTAATGTCTATAAATAAGAACTTTATATGAATATGTGTAAATTAAGCTTTAAAACCGTGATATATTTACCAGATTCAACATGTCAAATAGTTGAGTACTAGCTGTTATAGTCCAGTCTTTGTGGAAAGCAGTGTGGTGATTTCTCAAAGAACTTAAACCAGAATTACTATTCCACTTATTAATCTCATTCTTGGCTATATACCCAAAGGAATGTAAATCATTCTACCGTAAAGTTATTTCCATGCATATGTTCATCACAGCTCTATTCACAATAGTAAAGACATGGAGTCAACCTAAATGCCCATCAATGGTAGACTGGATAAAAAAATAATAATAATATGGTATATACACACCATGGAATATTATGCAGCCACAAAAAAAGGACAAGTTCTTGTTCTTTGCAGCAACATGAATGGAGCTGAAGGCCATTATCCTAAGCAAAGTAGTGCAAAAACAGAAAGCCAAATTCTACATGCTCTCACTTATAAGTGGGAGTTTAACATTGAGTCCACATGTACACCTGAACCTAAAATAAAAGTTAAAACAATAAAAAAATCAAACCATAAAGTTGGTTTGCCACTCTTCCTTTCAGGTCAGGGAGGTGTGAAGAGTAAATAAATGGACACAAGATAAATGAGATTTTACTCTTACATTTCAGAATTGTTCAGTGGTAAAAAGCCATTCCTTATGAGAATCTAGAAAGTTTCCTTTGAGGCTGTGGAATTCAATTTGTCTTTGAGTTTTAGAAGAATTTTAATAAATATGTATGGCTGAGTAAATGTGCTCCAGGGTAAAGCAAAAGTGGAGTGAATAAAGGGACATAGGAAGAGTTAAGAAGAGGTTGAGGACAAATAAATAGATTAATATAGCTGGAATTTAAGGTATGTTGCGGTAGTAGAGCCTGTTGGCTAACATTTGGGAAAGGTAGGTGTCAGATGTGTATTAACTAAATGCCATTGTTAGAAATAAATGAAATGTTTGAAATGTTAGAAATAAATGAAAAAAAAGCTAAATAATTCAGTTTAAGGTCAGGAAATTATCAATGCTAAGTTGTATTTACCTTATTCCTACAGTAACTCATATAGTGAGTAAGAAAGAAAAGATATCAAGTATGAAAATATAGTTAAAAATGTTACTGGAACCAACAAATACTGTGTTAGAAATTCAAATTCTGTGAATGAAACATTTCCTCTCTGACACCCAGAGGAGCATTCTTGGGATACACTATTTAAAATTCTATTTTAAAATAGATCTGGTTTTAAAGCTGTGTTAACTCCTATATTTAGTTAGAAAAAATGAATAATAGCTAATATTCAAAAGCATAATAGAATAACTATAGTCACTAATCATTGTACATTTAAAAATAAATAGTGTAATTGGATTGTTTGTAATTCAAAGAATAAATGTTTGAGGGGATGAATACCCATTCCCCATGATGTGCTTATTTCACATTGCATGCCTGTATCAAAACATCTCATGTATCTCATAGACATATGCACCTACTATGTACACATCAAAATTTTAAAAAGTAAAACTAAAAATTAAAATTAAAATTTTTAATCACTTTTATCTCACTTATATCAGTAAGGACAATTTTAACATCTCTGAGTTACTGTGAAGGTCAAATAAAATAGCAGTTGCATATGACTGCAATTCAGGTAGTACTCAAAGCCAAATAACTGTTCTCTTTCTGATAAAACTCATAAATAGAAGTTCCGTCCATACAATGGAGGAACATAGGCCTTCTTTGGAAATAGTATTATAATACAGAGACAGAGAAAAAAAAAGGTACAATGGCTAAATTTCATTTAGTTTTATATTTGTTTAGTATTTTTAAAATTTTTATTGCCTTTTATTATTTTATAACAGTTATACCAAAGAAAAATATATTTCATTTGTCCTACTTATGATTTTAGTATGTTATCTCATAATAATACAAACGGGAACTTGCAGTCTCAAAGGCAGACTCATAATTGACTTTTCCCATTTAGGCCTATATTGTTCTTTCCCTAGACTTTATTTTTCTTATTACAGCTCCCTTTTTATTTTTTTCGCTTAACACTAGAATCTTCCTGGCAGCACTATATATGCAAAAAAGCGTGCAACTACTCATCTGTATAGTAACAGAAAATAAAACAAAGTCGACAAAATATTTAATTGACAAAAAAATCAGCCACCATTTTCCAATAGTCACTAAAAAATAACTTTTAGTGACATTCCTTTCAGCTTTCTTTGATAAATAGAAAAACAAAGTGAGATCCCAGGAGCGAATGTGACCAATCAGTGTAGCATCCTATTTCATCCTAGATGCATATTTGTAAACTTTGTTTATCTGGAGAAGTGTAATTTATCTACTCTCCTTCACCTAATTTTTCATTCTTTTTGACAACTAACATTAAGGGATGGCTGTTCTTTCATTCTTACTTGTAACTGCTTGTTTTACTTTTTAAAAAATTTATATTAAAAGGGAGGAAAATGAAACTTGTTTGTACTTGACATGATGTGTAGATGAATCTACACTTTACTTCATGGCTGGCTTGCGGTAAGAACAACAGAAAAATCCCACATCTTCCCCTTTGATCCTTTTTCTCTTCCACTATTTCCATATTCCTATTCATGTAATTGTGTGTGTGTGTGTGTGTGTGTGTGTGTGTGTGTGTAGCTTGCTATACTCTGAGAGTAGCTCTGCTTTAAACAAGTAATAGAAAAATTAATCAGAAGCCTACACATGGCTGAATTTGTGGATATACAAGAAAACTTGTTAAACAGAATAATATAAACCTCAAAATTCAGACATGTACTTTCATTCTTAACTAAAATAAAGTTTATCACAAAATAACCAGTTATAGTCAAATATATAAAGACTTATGAAGTATAAGTCATTTATTGTACCAGTCTAAGCATTCTTAAATAATCAGCTAAGTTGTAGAAAGTATTTATTTGATCACTCTTTAATGCTGCTCTCACTGGGTGATTAGCTATGACTTCACAGAGAAACATACCCACTTATTGTGACATCTATTCAATCTCCGCACTTTGGTGCAATAGAAAGCCCACTAGACAAAGTATTTACACAACATAGGCAGGTATTATGCCTGGATGCTTGTACTTCCCATATGCCATGGACTATGACAATTACCATCAATAATGGCACCTAGTTGCCTGCCCAGCTACCTGCTCTCCACAATCTGTTGGCCAGGACTGGGACACTCCAGAGAAGTGGGCAAAAGCTATAATATAGCCCACCACTGCCCTGACACACCATTGGCCTACTTATTGACCTCTAAGTTCTACCAACAACTGCTGTCATCACCGTTACCTACTTTTGAAACAACAACAATAGCAGCAAACTATTAGGTGGCTTGTAGCCTTAATAAATAAATAATTTCATGCATATCACTTATTCTTTTTAATGTTAGTGAATTCTGTCTTGCAATTTGATGAAATACAATTGAGTACATTAACATATTTTCTAACGTTTAAAATTCCCTGGGAATTTTATTTATCATTATCTCTATTGTCAACCAAATCTAACTCATAGCACATCAGGTAGCCATTAACAAAGGTTACCTTAACTTTCCACAACATGAACTATGTCTTTGTATTGAAACATACATTATCAACTTAATTTTAGATTTTTTTGCAATCATTAAATAAACATTTGCAAACAGAATTAAAGGTACTTAAATATCTGAACACTAAACCAATTTGTTCTGTAGCTATTTTCAACCTAGTGGCTGATACTAGCCTTGTATATAAATGAAAATGATGAAAGGAAAGGGGCATCCGAGGTTGACTAAGTAGAGAAGTGAAATGGTAGCCACAGTTTTATAAGTCAGTGTTTAAACCTTCTAAACTATGCACGTGAACTAGACTGTAATTTTGATATGTTTACAACATTTGCTTCTCCTTTGTGTAAAAGACAATCTGAGAAAATTTGTAAATGCTAAGACATTTGTGTTCCACTAGTTATTTTTCATTTGATGTGTATTGTTGATTTCTTTCCAGAAACTAACAAGTATTTGCCTATATCTCTAAGTATATTCCCTGTCTTTGGTTTGTTTTTCTCATTGGTATTCTTAATACTAAATGTCCATTTATTAGAAAAAAACTTCCTACAACTTGAAATAAATATTTAGAAGTAATTCAACTATCTTTATTTTGCTATTCCATGTAGTTTTTCTTCTAAACCAGAGGCAAGAGTTTTGAATTTGAATTAGAAGCTACAATTGAAGACTCCCTTGTTAATATAAAGCTTAGAAATGTCTGAGGAATTAGCAAGTGTTTTGATTAAACTATATTTTTGCAGATGAATAAATGAATAATTTTAGAGTCAATCAACCTACACAAAATACTATTATAATAGTACTTTAAAGTCACACATACCACCAATCATTTCTAGAAAAAACAGTTCTATTCTCCCAAAGAAAATTTCTTATTTTTTACTTACAATATCAATGAAATCTACTTTGATACACTTTGTCATATTATATAATACCTATCCTGAGATCACCTAGTTTGACAATGTGTAATTAAATAAAATGAATACATTCTGGTATTTTCCTTCAAAAATGGGGCAAGACACTTGCTGGGGAATCCCTTTAGCAAGGCATTCACTAAATTATTACGCAATAAAGTGGTATTTATTATTTCAGAAATGCCTAATTAAAATTTGATCTGTGATTCTTTTTACTCTAAAGAAATATATTTACTAGATAATACACCACTAAAGCCAATTAAAAATAACTAAGAATGAAAGTATGTGTTGAATATCACTTACTAGTATGAGTCAAATTGTGGAACAGTAGCAAACAAACCCATTGTGAATTAACATTTTGATTGAATTTAATTATGAGTTTTCTCAGTGTTTACTTACTCTCTCAGCTATAGGTCTGACTGCATGGTCAACTTCACCACTTAATTGTGCAAGGAGGGGCTTACTCTAAATTACAATACTTATTACTGATGCATAATTTCATTTAATTCATGTGACACCATTCTGATGTAGTTATTAATATCTCTATTTTAGGTTGAAAAAACTGAATATTGAGATAGAATAACCTTTTATCTATAAACACAAAACTAGTAAATAGTAAAACTAACTCAAATTAAATCTATCTGAATCTAGGGACCATATTGTAAATCAATATTGGAGTACATGGGAGGTGCTTAAAATTTTATTTTAATATAACTTCAGATTAAGTATGAAAAGCAAATGAATATGTTTTATTTGATTTGATTATGGGGACTATTAACATGATTACAAAAGGCAATTTAA
This sequence comes from Saguinus oedipus, assembly GCA_031835075.1. Classification (NCBI taxonomy): domain Eukaryota; kingdom Metazoa; phylum Chordata; class Mammalia; order Primates; family Cebidae; genus Saguinus; species Saguinus oedipus. Next base: position 21,167,444 of record CM063190.1, read on the forward strand.
GTAAAATAAATTAATGTTGTTGAGGTTGTAGTTTTGTTGAAATGTTAATAACTAACCCAAAATAATAAACTAGTGAAAAGTAAAGAGTAGGGTAATTGAAGTCATTATTTTGAGCACATCTTAAGTAGATATCATTATTCCTCCATTAAATTATAAGAAATTTTAATGAAGGAAAAAAACCTAAGAGGAAAAAATAAACTTAGCAAAGCAGAGAGAAAAAGACTCAGGTGAGGGGGCATGATTTTGCAAATGTGCCATTTTTACATTCTGTCAGCATATCCCAAATTATTCAATGATTGCTCATGACGATTAAAATAATCTTACATATTTTACCTTCTCAGACATACATCACTGATGAACACCTGGAATCTGAATAGATTCAAAGCAAATCTTTCTGAAATCCAAAAGAGCAATATATTTTAAGAAGGCATACACTAAATATAAAAGTGCCATCTAACAATTTAATACACTCAAAATTGTATATATTAGCCAATAAGTTAATAACTGCACTGGGATAGTAGAGAGAATCTGCTACAAATAGAATCATATCTAAGTGGTAAGAGTCTCAACCATCTATGTAACCAAACTGTGACTTAACTGAAATGTTGGTGACCATATACTTCTGTGAGACAGAGTTATAGCAAGGTAACTGATTGTTTAAATAAAGTTAAATGTGTTCTTACGTAAATAAGTATACTGAAAGTATTATATACTTAAATTTTAAGAAAATTAAGAACAGAGGAAAAAAGTACTCCATTATGGAATATTCCAAATATTTGATCAGCATTTTTGTGATGTTATTGCCACAGTGTTTTCTCTAAAAAATTTTTAAAAGATAGTGAAATATAATTATTTAAACATTCAATAAACATAAATGTTATATGTATGTGTGTGTATATAAAAACACTGAACTAGTTTATTATTTATATATGTGTGTGTATATAAAATATATTATTTATATATGTGTGTATATTTATATATGTGTGTGTATATAAAAAACACTGAACTAGTTTAGTTTATATTTAGTAAACTAAAATTGGTTATGGTAAGTGTAAGTCAAACAAAGATCAGTTTATTCCTAACAAACAGCCTGGACTCCATTAGTTAAATATCCACTACCCCATTTCCAGTATAAATACAAAATAAAAAGCAATTAATCCTCAAGAATGACTGACCTTGGGACTTGACAAGTCTGGCCTTATGTATAGACAGGTTGTTGAATAATTAATGAATTTTATTTTAAGAACTTGCTTTTCCTGAATCATAAAATATTTTATGGGGCCTCAGGAAAAATTATAGCCATAACTTATATAATTGGCTTCACATTACTTTTTTGTATTTTTATTCTTTATGTGTATCTTATTCATATTTTCCACATTTTGTATGTAATCTGGCAGACTACTAGCTTTAATTTTTATTGATATTGTTATAATAATTACATTATTTTAATGAGATAAAAATGCAAAGTATTGTTTCTCTTTCCGAAAAGGTAAGAGTACACCTATCACTTTTAAAAATACTGTTACCGCACTCATTTCCAAATTATACTGGCATACTATGGAAATCTAAAATTATATAAAATTGTTCCTTCAATATTTTAAGATTAATGAAAATACTAATTAAGTTTAACTCGTCATATACTGTATGCTATAATGGTCAAATATTTACTGAGAAATCACTTTCTAAAACAAGGTCACTCTCTATAAATAAACATAAACCCATAAACAAGAGATCATGCACTATCCCATGCATCATCTGAATTAAATGTCATCAAAATATTTAATCTGTTTATTTTTTTATGTATTTTAAATGATTAATAATAGTATATATTTGTGGGGTAAAATGATAACTGAAAACCATGAAAAGCAAAATCATAGATAAGAAGGCCTTCTGTATCTAACCTTCATGACTCAACATTTTACTTCTACGGATATACTCAATAGAAATGCATATATATTTATAAAGAGATATACACAAAATGATTATAAGAGTATTTTGTTTAATGTAACAAAACTAAACCAAACCCAAATATCATTAGTATTTCAAGGTAATTAAGTTATTATATACATATTCAATAAAAATGCATATGACAAGATGGGTAGATTCCCCAAATATAGGAGTGAGCAAACAAAGCCAAACAAAAAAGAATATATAGTTTTTAAATTTGATTTATTAACATTTTAAAATAGAAATAATAATCAATGATAATTCAATTTAATTTTCCTTTGTGATTTCTAATGACTGGATCCTTGATATGAGGTGTTACTGTTGTGCTTATAATGTTCTATTTCTTAATCAGGCTATTAGTAATTTGGGGTTATTTCATCTTAAGAAATTCATCAATTTGTGCATCTTTACCTGTGTTACATTTAATAAATGTTTACTTTTGAAATTCCGTTTTATTATTTGGTGGACAATCATTACCTGGGCCCAAAGCAGAACTTTTGGTGCAGCTGAAACACCAGACCCTGCTTTCCACTTTTTGTTGTGATGATGGTTTATTGCAAGATTTTCTCTCACAATTCTTGTCACATTCAACTATGTGTCTAAAAGATGCTTGTATATTTTAATAAACATTTCTAATCTTTTGTTGAACCTGGGTTCTTAGGTTATTGGGTTGGCTATTTTCAAGTAACAGGAGTGCCCAGAATGCTTCTGGTTCTGTTCTCTTTTAGTTTTTTGTTTTTTGGTTTTTTTTTTTCAAATTTCACTTAAATCTACACATTTTGTGCTATTTCAGTAAAATTTCCCTCAATTTTGAGTTTGATTTTAGTTTTTATACCAATCACTCCTTTGAGTTTTTATACCAATCACTCCTTTGAAACAGCTGTAATTTCCAGATGGATCTTTGTTTCTTAATCTCTTTTCTCCTCATTTTCAGCTTTTTAGCTTGTTCAGTACACTCACAGTCTCTCAGGTGTGCTCTTAACATCAGCATTAAAATTTTCATAGGCTTGTGGTACTCTTTACTGACTCCCATTTTATTTTTCTTTTATTTGAATCCTTCAATCTCATGTGGATTTCTCTTTTTCATGGGCTGTCCTTTTCATGTGACTTTTTTTCCTATGTCATTTTAAATTTTTCTGGCAAAACTATTTATTTTTAGTTTTAACTCTCTCTCCACAACTACATTACCTACTTTGAAGGACCTAAATCCACCAGGAGCTAATGTAATATAGTCCCACCAGTCAAGCCCAACTTTTTGTTTCTGACAGATGAGACTTCTCTCAGAATGTGGCAGTATAGTGAGGAGTATAAACCTTAGTCTCTAGCATTAGGCAAAGGCTGGCAGAGTGATTGTTTCCAAACTTCTTACTGATCAGCAGGAATACTTGTTTTCATAACTCAAAGCATTATTTTCTTGTTTAAAATCAATTTAGTTCTTTCTTTTTTTAACTATATGTAAACATCAGATTCAGGCAATCTTTTTTTTTTAATTATTTTTAACTGATGTAAGTTTTTATCTTTTAGGTACATTATTTAAAAGATGGTCAAGGAGAAATTTAAATTTAGACTGCAACTAGTAAAACTTAAGACAAATTTACCTTTTTATTTAAAGCAATTATACTTATTGGATTCAATTTACTTTAGACATTATTAGGCAATTAAGAAGGATTTATGCCATAGCTCACAATGTAACTCCTTTATTTTGTTTCATATTATAAACTATATTTTCCTTAAGTTTGTAATATTTTTCTAAATATTTAGAAATATGCATTTTATTTTATTTAATAAAATTCATTTTAAAGACTATCAGTTCTTGAATGATGTAATTTTTCATAGATTATAAAATTTATATGACTCTAAAAAAATCAAGGACAGATATTAATGAAATGAGAATTACAAGTATTATAAGAGGTTTTATAAATTTAACTGAGCTTCAGAAATGGAGAGTCAGGAACAGTTATTGCATGCACTGACTAGAAAAAAAAGTAATAAAACAAACAAAAACTCTTTACATTTTAGCATTTGGGAATGTCAAAATTGACATCTATCTAATTGAGGCTTTGTGCTAACATCAGTTTGTAATCCATAAATATAAACAACTATAATTTGTCAACTAATTTAAAAAAAATTAAAAATTGGCTGGGCGCAGTGGCTCAAGCCTGTAATCCTAGCACTTTGGGAGGCCAAAGTGGGTGGATCACAAGGTCAAGAGATTGAGACCATCCTGGTCAACATGGTGAAACCCCGTCTCTACTAAAAATACAAAAAAATTAGCTGGGCGTGGTGGCGCGTGCTGGTAATCCCAGCTACTCAGGAGGCTGAGGCAGGAGAATTGCCTGAACCCAGGAGACGGAGGTTGCGGTGAGCCGAGATTGCGCCATTGCACTCCAGCCTGGGTAACAAAAGCGAAACTCCGTCTCAAAAAAAAAAAAAAAATTAAAATGTAACTCATTAAATTTCCTTGTTATAGTGCCATATCTGTAAAAATGTTATGATTGATCTTTTCCTAAAAGTAGCTAATTATTTGAATGATTGGACTTATTATTCATGAAGCAATAAATCTGAAAATAAAAGAAGCTGAATATACTTATGACCTGTAATAAAAGGGCAACTCTTAGGAAGTAGGAAGTAGTACAGCTGCATGGAATCCTGAGAGTCTTCCTTAGAATAATAATAATAAAAAAAAAAACTTAGGCTCAAGGCATCAGTCATGATCTGTGTAGCCTCAATAAGTTACTGAAAGTCTTTGAGCCACAGTTTTCCTTTGTTAAATGGGGTTAGTGATATCTGTGTTGTCATGGTAATATAATTCCTATAAAGCACAGTGAACAGTGTCTAGCACTTAAGTCAATACTAAATGGTAGATAGGCTTTTGAAATCACTAAATGGATTTAAGGCTGATGAACAGTATGGTACAGAGGTGTATTTCCCCATATGGAGTTACAAAGCCTTTTGATATAAGTGTCAGAATATATATACACAAGAAAATACTGGGCTTAAATAATTTTAAACTTCTATCTACAATTTAAAACCAATTCTCTTTTATATTTCATTTGTGTTTAATTTTTAAAAGAGAGAAAGTATGTACAGTTTTTTTCACAAACTGTTATTATGAGGCCCTTCTATTAATGTCAACCAGAACAGCATCTACATAATTTTGAGAAATGCTGGTGTGCAGGAATAGATAGGAAGCCAATCTTGTACAAAACTAGGTTGGTTATTTTAGCTCAGTGACATTTTACAAATCACTGATCATTGTAAAGTCTAATGTGTTTTGTTATCTAAAAATGAATATGATACAACTATTTAAAGAGTTAAATAATATTTTATAGCATGCAGAACACAAAAGATACTTAGTAAAAAAGTTTGTTCCGGTCACCAGGTCACCATATTTTTTTCGTTTATGTAACAAACTTCTTTTTTTTGTTTGTTTTTTTGAGAATGAGTTTCACTCGTTGCCCAGGCTAGAGTGCAATGTTGGCTCACTGCAACGTTGGCTCCTGGGTTTAAGTGATTGTCCTGCCTCAGCCTCCTGAGTGGCTGGGAAATAGTCATGGACCATGACACCTGGCTAATTTTGTATTTTTAATATAGATGTGGTTTCTTAATGTTGACCAGGCTAGTCTCAAACTCCTGACCTTGTGTGATCTGTCTACCTTGGCCTCCCTAAGTGTTGGGATTAGAGGCGTGAACCACTGCATTTGGCCAAACAAAGCTTCTTTTATTTTGTCTCTTTGGCATTCAAAACAAACAAAAAAATAAGGAATTGTAGAAAAAAATATCACAACGGGGGCATTTGGTCTATATGTTGAAAAATATTGCTTTGGCCTCTGTGGAAGATGATAAAAATATGCTCACAAATTACCTAAACATATTATTTCACATTTTGATAAAAAGAATTTTGCTGTACACTATAATTTTGATAGAGCATTTAAAAAAGAAATGTTACTAAGTTTATGTCTAAAATGGGCATGTTCACATTTCTATTTTTGTTTGCATTTCTTCCAAGAAGCTACATCTGTTTGAGTATCCCTCACCCCACATCTGTTCATCTTAGCACACATTGCTATCTCTTATATATGAGATTGCATTGCCAACATTTTAATAACCAAACGTGTCTTCCCCTTAGATAAACACCAGAAAAACCATAAGGTAGAAAGGGACATTTCATAAGAAGTTGTAAAATTGTAAAGATAATCAGTACCTCAACATTTGTTAAATAGAATTAACCCAACTGTTGGCTGTTTGGCTTTGCTTGGGCTTTTCATTATGTATGGAGACTTAGCTGTCATTCTCCCTCCAAAGAAGACCTTCATCTATAATCGTTTGGGATGCATGGATTTCTGTATCTGCTCCAAAGTCAGTTCCCCTGTTGTCAATCCCCTGGCTTCAAAGCATTACTTACAGGCCTACTTAATGCATCTCTTTACTCTCTTGAAAATCCAAGAAAGCTGCCCTCCTGTGATAAGTTGCAAAGATTGCCTCATTGGCCTCAGGCTTCAAAGTGGACAGGGGTTGAGGAATAAATATTTCTCTCTTAAATGTTCAATTCTAAACTTGTCAGTGTCTACCTCTTATTTCCATTAGATTACCACTAACATAAAAATATTACGTGTAATGTTGTCTTCAAAATTTTGAAAAAAAAAATTGGGGAAGGTTATTATACATTATATTATGAGAAAAAATTTGAATATTTTACATCTGTTTTTCTTAGCAATAAGAAAGATATACATGCTCAGATATACCTTGTCATTTTATGTTCCTGGAGTCAGTTTACTTTGTCAAGGCCCTTCTTCAAATTTGAAGATCAATTACACTTTCTCTCCTTAGATTTCTGGTAGGAAGTTTTCTCATTGCGTCTTACGCTGAAGAGACCAGAAACCTTGTTTCACTTCTTTGCCTCACTGAACCAGTTTAGAGAGATTTAGTTTTCATAACAAAAAGCTTATAAAGATGATTTCCTAAGTAACAGATGATCAAATTCATAGTATATGTCATAAAGGACAAGTTATTTAAGTTCTCTAAGCTTCAACGTCTCAGATATAAAATAGGAATAATTACTCATCTCAAAAGTGGTGTTGAAAATTGAGTGAACTGATGCGTGTTAGGTCTTAGAATTGTCCACACTGTATGGTAAGCTGTTTATCTTAGTCACTGTTGTGATTTGCATTCACTCTGTCATTCATTCATTTGACAAATATTTATTGAGTGCCAGCTGTGTGTCAGGTGCTCCTAAGAAAATGGGAGAATAAGAGGAAAAAGATAGAGGCTCTGACCTGCAGGAGCCTAAAGCCTGTTGGGACAAAAAGAAAAAAAAAATCAGGCAGTGATATTACTTTGAAATAATATGAAGGCAGATGCTGGGCTAAAAAATGCCAAACAGCAGAGTCATTATGAAAGTCAGGGAGGACCCACTGAAGAATATGTCAATTGGGTAAGATCTGAATAATGAGGCGAAGTAGTTCCAGTGTAAAGATCTATGTGAAAAGTGTTTCAGGCTTAAAGGACTGCAGGGATGAACATTCTGAAGCTTGAACAACCTTGCCTTGTCTCAGGAACACCAAAAAAGGTTCGCATGCCTAGAGTAGAATAAGCCATGATGATCAGAGATGAAGTCATAGAGCAGCTGTCAAATGTGGTTGTGATAAATATTCATTTTTTTTCAATGTCGTAGAATGACTAGAGGGTTTTTGATATGGAGTTATTGAACTCAGATTTTCAGAACATCTCTGGCAGTTATGAAGAGAATAGACTTTAGGGTATTGTGGTATAGAAGTAGGTTTGTGAGTTTGGTTAATTCTACTTTCTCAGAGAAATAAAATGGTAGGTAATCCATTGAAAGTAAGAAGAATTAGTTGAATATTTAAGTGCAGAATAAAACTTTTGAAATAATTATCTTAAATACAACACATCGGAGAAAAATGCTAAATAATCTGTATATCTTTAAGGACCTGGTCAGAATGGTTATGAAGTTTTCTCCAGGCGTGTTTACCTATACCATGGGTTTGGGAACAGTGTAGACCCAGAGGAAGTAAAGAGTAAGGTTAAACCAGATTTTCTTTTTCTCTAGGTGTCTATAAATGAGAGAGGTAAGGTAAAGTAAATTAACTTAAGGCTGAATGCAATCAGCTTATAATGTTGGGCTTTTGTAATGAGAAAAGAGACCTCATGAGAAAGCAGCAACAATAATTTGGTGAGGTCAGTGGATTTAAAAGTGCTGATTGAAGTAAAGTAATTATTGGAGAAACAACATTATTAGATTATGGCTGCTGAAAAGTTTGGAGGTGGCGGTTAACAAATAAGATGCCAAAATTGGGATTTTTTAAAAAAATACGATGCAACTATTAGAAATAACGAAACTTAGAACATGAAAAGTTAATGGAAATCCGTGGAGGATTGTTATCTGCAAAAGTGCAGAAAGCAGAACCAAAGCAATGGCTTCGTTGTAGTCATTGAAAAGTACATCTCCTCACTTCTCTCTTCACTGTTGTCTCACAGATAAACGTTAGGCTAAAGACACACGTTTAGAAGACACACTTTTAGAGATAAGTGAAATTTTAGATGTTTTCTAGTTCGATCATTTTATTATACACAAAAAACATCTGAAATTTAGAAGTTGTGGGGACAGTGGTGCCCAATTATTGTCCTCATTTTCCCTTAACAGAACTGTACAATAGTCTTTAGTAATAATATCTTCTGCCTGAAGCTCTCAGGTTTCCAGCTTCCCTACTAAGTAGGGCAGCAGTGTGAGGCATTTCTAGACTATAATATACAAGCAGAAATAGCAGAATGGAAAATCTGTTAAAAAGCCTAGACCCAGCAGGCATGTACCTTTTGGTCTTTTTTATTTCTTTCTTTTCTCTGTCTACAATTCAAAATAAAATATTTAATTTTTTAACTAAGAGGACTAAATCCATATACTAAGAAGATCAGAGCATAAAGATGGAAGGTGCTGAATTCCTGATGGGTTTTGCAGAACATGTGTACCAACTGTTCCTCTAGATTTCTTATTATTCAAAGTGTAACCTGTGGGGTGGTTAGCAAGGGAGAGGAAAAATACATCCTCCCTCCAAAGGTTAAATTATTCTTTTAGTGTAGCTGTGTTCTTTTCTATCCTTTGGTTATGAACTAGTCAGCTCTATTGTCAGTTAATTGATCTTATATGGGAGTTAAAGGAAAAAAAAGCTCACAAGAAAAGAAACAGCTTACAACTTTCTAAATGTTAAATGTTTTCTCCCATTTGCTCTGAGTCTGAGTCACAAATAGCAAGCAACAGTGTAACCAAATCTTCTGCCATAGCATAAAATGAGATTCCACCTTTTTGACTTAGGTCTTTCCTGCCTAAATTTTCTTTCTCTACATAGATAATTTTAAATTTTTAGTTCTGTTAACTGCAGCACACTACTACAAGCTCTGAATTCATTAACAGGAATGAAATAAGCTACCTCTTACAAAATCACTCAAGTTACTCAAATAAGCAGATTAGTTTTTCTCAGGTATCAAGAAATCTTGGTGCAGATTAAAGCAAAATAAATCTAATTTTACCTACTCATTTACAATAAATAATAATAGGATTTACATGAGGAAATCTTTCAAGGCAGTTTGTAAAGTAAATTTGGAAGCCTTTCAGGTTACTCAATAAATGGGCCATAGTAACACACCCAACTAAGGAATGTGTGGCCTTCAAAATCTAAATAGGCCTACTAGGCTCTGTGCCTCTTTCTTCGATGTAGGCAGGGCCAAATGCAGCAATTTATCCTTCACCTTGGAAGGAATGTCCCAACAGGCCCCATACCACTGGACGGCTAGAAATTCTACTGAGGTAGAAGGTCCCTAAATTTTAGTCAGATTTGGTTCCCATTCTCTGACATGCAAATATCTCACCAGTAAGTCTAGTGTGTTTGTTATTTCTTGCTCACTTGATCCGATCAGCATAATGTCATATATGTAATGGACCAGTGTAATATCTTGTGAAAGCAAAGAGATCAAAGTCTCTTTGAACAAGAAAGAGTATGACACAAAGCCTGAGAGTTGATATACCCCTCAGCTAGGACAGGAAAGGTATATTGCTGGCCTTGCCAGCTGAAGACAAATTGCTCTGGTGAGTCTTACGAACAGAAATGAAGAAAAAAAACATTTGCCAAATCAATGGCTGCATACCAGGTACCAGGAGATGTGTTAATTTGCTCAATGAAACCACACCTGGTACAGCAGCTGCAATTGGAGTCACCACTTGGTTAAACTTATGATAATCCAATGTCATTCTCCAAGATCCCTATGTCTTCTGCACAGTCCAAGTAGGGGAGCTGAACGGGGATTTGGTGGGTCTTTCAAGTCTTTATGGTTGAGCTAATCTCCACAATCCTTCCAGAGATGAGATATTGTTTTTGATTTACATTTTTCTAAGTAGAGGCAGCTCTAATGGTTTCCATTTGGCCTGTTCCACCATAGTAGCCCTCACCCTATCAATCAGAGAGCCAAAGTGGTTGTTCGGCCAACTGCTAAGTATGTCTATGCTAATTATGCATTCTGGCACCAGAGAAATGACCACAGGATGAGTCTGGGGACCCCCTGGACCCACTGTAAGTCACACCTGAGCTAAAATTCCATAAATTACCTAACTTCCACAAACCCCTGCAGTAACTGGAGGACCACAATGATGTTTCAGGTCCACTGGAATCAATGTCAGTTCAGAGCCAGTGTCCTGTAGTCCCCCAAATATCTGAATACTTCCCTTTTCCAAATGTACAGTTACCCTGGAAAAAGGCTGGAGGTGTCCTTGAAAAGAATGGGAGAAAGAGTAACAGCATAATTTATCTGTAGTGGAGGATGCAGTCTCCCCTTCATTCAAAGAGTTCTGGGTCTGTAAACTGGCTCAAGTCTGGAAATTGATTGAGGGGCCATGATTCTCTGTTTTCACAATTCAAATGGGTCTCTTGTCTGCTCGAGCTGGAAGGTTTCTGCTTATATAGCTTAAGTAGGAATTCAGTAGGCTTCCTATCAATTTCATTTATTAATCAGCCAATGCTAGAGCTCTCCAGAAGTCTGACTATTCTAATTGCTGCTTTGCCTTTGCTGTTCATTACAGTAGCTATACCCACCTTGCCTTTGATGGTTGAGTGCTGCCATTTTGGATCCTGCCACCTCAGGATCCAATTATTCCCATTGCATTTAAATGTTATAGTTGAGTGACTGCAGTTCCCACTATTAAATATGGCATATAGAGAAGAGCAATTACAGGACTCTTCAAAGATGCAGGTGCTACCCTCACAAATCTATTTCACAATGCATTGGTCAAAAGTGTATCTTCTGGACCCCCCCAGCTGAGATGAGTAGGTCTAAAGTGACAAATCCACTCCAGCATCCCAAACTACCTAAGCCTTTAGGTCCTTTCCTCTACATTAAACCAAGGGAGATTAGGCATTTCCAGCTCTCTCACAGTGGGCTATCTTTTAATTCCGGTTTCAGCTAACCAAGCAAATAAAGTAATAGAACCTTTTTTAACTCCCTGAGCTGCAGCATTAAATGCAGAATCCCTACTTCGTGGGCACAACTCATTAATTCAGCCTGATGCATGTTTCTTCCACCATCATCCCACACTCTTAATATCCATTCCCATGTCTGTTCTCCAGATTTCTGCTTATATAAATTAGAAAATTCAAGCAGTTCTTTTCAAGTGTAGGACACCACTTCCTGGGTCACACTCTCAACCTCACCTCTGTAGGCCCACTGGGACTTTAGTCTAGTTGTAGGTCTAGAGGCAAACAGGGATGTCGTGGGTGGCTTCTGAAGAGAATCAACATTATCTTGCCTGGCAACTGCCTCAGGGGAGACCATCTCTGTTGTCTCAGGCAGCACAGGGTTTATCTCCTCAGACAAAGGCGGAAAGGCTGATAGCAGGGTGGGTCAGGGAGGGAATGTTGCCACTTCCTGAGATGGGAAGGTGGCAAAAAAGGTTCATCAGAATTTACAGGTTCCGTGTTCCCCAGCTTCATCAGGATCCTCCCGTCCCCATTCTAAGTTTCAGGGTTCAATTCTTTTCAGTCAATGCCCTCACATTAATAGTAGACACCTGGTGAGGCTGTGCATGCATCTTTCATTGCAGGTCAGCCTTGCATGATAAGAGCTGGTGTCTGAGTTTTCACAATTTCTGCTCTTTCTTACAGAAAATAAGACTCTCACTCAGGGCAATCTTAGCAGGTTTGAGGCTCAGTATCAGGGCGTTAGAATCTCTGAGTTTATAATTTTCTTTCATCACTTTGTCCAGAGAACTTAGAAGAGTCACTAAACTCCTTACCTCTCATGAGTAGTGAATCAGAACTGCACCCATGCACTTATTTTGCATAACTCTCTAAATAGTTCATGCCAAGGACTATCAGTATTCTCCATACGATTGGAAGTAGAGTCCTTAGCATTTTTAGTCTAATCGTATTAAGCAGTCAACTCCAGAAACCCCCAAACGAATGGAGAACTCCATCTTTAATATTCTGTTCCTCTAGAAACACTCTTCATAACAAAATTTGTATGAGTCAGGGTTCTCTAGAGATACCGGGCTAATAGGATAGATTCATACATATAAAGGAGAGTTCATTAAGGAGTATTAACTTACATGATCACTAGGTCCCACACTAGGCTGCCTGCAAGCTGTGGAGCAAGGAAGCCAGTCGCAGTTCTAAAGCTAAAGAACTTGAAATCCATGTTTGAGGACAAGAAACATCAGCACAGGAGAAAGATGTAGGCTGAGAAACTAAGCCAGTCTAGTCTTTTCATGTTCTTTTGCTCAAGTTTTATTCTGGCCACACTGGCAGCTGATTAGATTGTGTCCATCCATATTAAGGGTGGGTCTGCCTTTGACAGCCCTCTGAATCAAATTGGTAACATCCTCACAGACACACCCAGGATCAATACTTTGCATCCTTCAATCCAATCAAGTTGACACTCAGTATTAACTATCACACTTGTGAGAAAGTTACTAAAATAATGGCCAGATACTAAGTTCCAAAGGCCATTAGGAGTATTCCCATTCTGCTAACAGTCTGTTAGCCTGGATGTTGTTTTTATATGTTTTATGTCACCATATGATTTTCTTTTATTCTTGTTTTTTTTTTTCCTGGAAACATGCATTTATTGATTGTTTATGCAATTTATATTTGCATTATAATAAGAAAACTTGCATTATAATGAGACTCTGGGGAATAGTATTGAAAAGAAAAAAATAATTGTTCCCAGGAGGGTATTGCCTTTTTCAATTTGATTGCTTTCCATTGAGGCATAATAGGTATTACCTCAGGCTTTATTGAGAGATTATTATTTAGACCTATCAATTTAGCTCTGCTAATTCAATAACAAATACGCATTTCTGGACTTTTTCTTAATAGAATTAATACTGAACTAAATGAAGATGATTAAGTTTTTAAGTTTTTAAATTTCAGTGATACTTTCACATTTGAATTCATGATCTCTAAGAGCAGTAGCATGGCATAAATCCTGCTTCTTAGAACCTGGTTGCTTCATAAGTTTCGTGGAGAACTATATTTGAACACAAAATTGTTGTTCACATCACATAATTATTTTTTAACATCATGATTAACAATTTGATTTCAGTGAGTTCTTAATGTAGATAAGGACTTTAAATATCAAAATAAATCAAAATAAACTAATTACAACAAAAACCTTAGCTTAGCAACATCACTGGGCTTGAGCATAGAAAAACTTTTTCTTAGACATGACAAAGGTGCTTTTTTTGTTTGTATCTTGTTTTCTTTTCCCATAATTACTAATAAGATGTTTATTTTTGCACAATTTTGAGTATATAAACACAATTAATTTAGCCTCATTCCTTAATAAAAATGTGAGTGTGTGGAAATGTTTAGACTTATTCCTAGAAGAAACACTGAAAGTATTTGCAACTTGTAGTAAAACTGAAATGCACATACAAAGTTTATAAAAATGTTATGCTTAAAAATTTTGCAATCAGAAAAGACTAGTAACTTTTTATGTGACGTAAACATTAACTAAAAGTAACATTGGAGCATGTTATATGTTACACAAAACACAGAGAAGTTCAGGTCTTGGAGATTGATATGATTTGGCTGTGTCTCCACCCACATCTTGTCTTGAATTGTAATGCCTACCTGTGGAGGGAAGGACCTGGTGGGAGGTGATTGGTTTAAGAGGGTGGTTCCCCCAGTGCTGTTCTAGTGATAATGAGTTCTCAGGAGATATGATGGTTTATAAATGAGGAAGCTCTTAGCACAGGCTCTCTTCTGAGGACATGTAAGAAATGTCTTATAAATTACCCAGGCTCAGGTATTCTTTATGGCAGTATAAAAAGCATTTTAATACAGAAATTAAAAATGAAAACTTAAAAACTTGGAAGAAACTAAGAATTTGTGTGTTAAGCTTCTTTAAAAAGCACTATGAAGTTTAGATTAATACTTTTTACTTTTTCTCCTTTTTTTTTTTTTTTTTTGAGATAGACTCTCACCCTGTCTCCCAGGCTGGGTGAGAATCTCACTGCACCCACCTCCTGCCTGGTTCAAGTGATTCTTCTTCCTCAGCCTCCTGAGTAGCTGAGACTACAGGCACATGCCACCATGCCTGGCTAGTTCTTGTATTTTTAGGAGAGACAGAGTTTTATCATATTGGTCAGGCTGGTCTCAAACTTCTGACCTCAGGTGATCTGCCTGTCTTGGCCTCACAAACTACTGGGATTACAGGCATGAGCCACTGAACCCCACAAATTTTTGCAGGTTTTAATTCAAAAAGGAATTGGAATGAAAACAATTGGAATAAAAATGTTGTTAAACAACTTTATAGTTTATTACTTTACCTTTATATAGGCATGATTCTTAGTGTAGCATAATTTTATCAACACTAAAATTTACTTACTTTTTTTTTTTAACTTTGGTTCTCTCATTATATTGCTACTCTAAAACAGGGTAAATACTATGTCTTCAGCAATTGTGCTTTGAAAATCACTCTGACTGTATATGTTGATTGAAAAGAGAAATGGATTGAGAATGTTAACTAATTGCCCAAATTTCTAATGGGGCCTTAAATCCTCGTTTGAACATATGTAATCAGTATTAAAATATAGAGTACATATTATCCATTAGACATTGTGATATGCAATCTCTGTTAATCTTCAAAAATACATTGAAATAATTATTGTGATCTGAGTTTGCTGACACAGAGAGTTAAGTGTCTTGCCACGTGACACATCTAATACATTCTCTAAGCAACGTGATTTAGAGTCCGTGTTCTTACCACCGCACCATTGACTGCTTCTACTTCTACTGAACATTCTGGGCAGGTTTAAAACGTTTTGATAGTGGAAGGCCGACATGGGAGTACTTTATGATTTTTGTGATCCAAAGCCTATTTATGTGGCTACTGTGTACATTATTTCTGAAATTTGACAATAAAATTTTCTTCCAGGTGGAAATGTTAGCAGTTAGAAAAGGTGAAGCAATGTTATATGCAAATGCTGGAATTATCATGCTTTATAAAGTATAATAGCATTAATTAGAAGACATGTCTCAATTCCAGAGGAGTTAAAAACGTAGAAAAACGTACATTTTTAGTTTATTAAATGGAGTATTATCTATATTCGCTTTGACTGAGTTAAGTTAAAAGAACTTTCTGTTTATCTAAAACACTTATAAAAACACATTTAGACATTATTTTTTATTTTTATCCTTGTCTAAGATTTATCTACCTGTTATGCAAACTTCTTTCCCTTTTCTCTATAAAGTGATTCTTCTCAGTGTAATGCATGACTACTCAAGATTAGAAATTATGGTAGCTGAGAATATGGTGGTGGTGAAGATACAGAGGGTGGAAAGAATTTGAAATCCATTATGAAGTGGGATTGATAGAAACCGAGTATGGATAAAATACAAGTTTAATTATTTGAATGATGAAAGTGATTGTGTCTTTACATGTTATCCTAATGGAGAGCAAAGTACTAGTAGTCATTTGTTCCCGTGTATTTTATATGGAAACATACAACTGCTATTTATATTCATTTGTTTCTCTTCACGTGTCATATCTTAATTAGGTCATAGACATTGACTTTTGGAAGAGTCTCTTTACTTACGTTTTACTTTATTTGCCTTTTCTCATGTGTATCTAATAATTAAAAGTATGATGTTAATCCGCTAGTATTGTCCTTCCTCTACTAGTTTAGATTAATGGTATTTCTTCATTTTAAAATTGTGTCAAAAGTTCTGATAAACATATATTAAATATGTCTCATTAAGTTCTTAAAGTGATATTTTTGACTGATACAAAATAGAAAAATACAATTTTTTCTTATTAATAGCTGTTATCTACATGTTTTTTGGGAATCAAAAATATTGCAGAAGGAATTTAGAACCACCTTGTATAAATGAAGGAATATTGTGACTTTTTAAAAAGTAAGGAAGCAATTAGAATCTCCAAGGAATATATTTTTGAAAAACAATAATAAATACAAGTTCTTACCATCTTCCTCGGGCTGGTGTCCAACTCCTGGATTCAAGTGACCTGCCTGCCTTGCATCCTAAGTGCTGCAATTACAGGCATGAGTCAGCAGGCCTGGCCAGTGAGTAATGTTTTATTTTATGAAACTTAATAAATGATACTTAATGCTTCAAGAGGAAAATGAATAATAAAAATGATATTGTATGAGATTTTATCAGGTAACTCTTTGGTTCCTCTGCCTGTTTTAAGCTTTGCATTTTCCTTACTAATGATTGTTTCAAAACATTATTTGTATCACAGTTCATATTTTACATTTTAGAGAAAAATATTAATGAGATGTAAAAGTATTCTCAATGAACAATTCTTACACTAATATCCCAATGTGTTCAGCTTTCAATATTTCACAAATATTTATTTGTTAAACTGAATTATATGATTTATATGTTTGTCTCTTAGAGACACTATCTTCTTTGAACAAAAGAAAATATCCCAAGGCTATGAAACACCTTTCCATAATTATACTAATGAGTTTTCCTAAGGCATTCAATCATAAAATCAGTTCCTGAGTAGGAGCTGCCTTCAAGTGAAAAAACAGTTTTCATAGCTACAAGGAAATTCAGACAAAAATAATAAATATTATAGGAGCTGGCCAAAATTTAAATTCAATGTGAAACTTTATAATTTTACATATTTCCCACTTTTGTCTAGGAAATCGCTGTTCACATGCAGTATGGAAAAGCAGAAGAAAAGTTAGGGATTATTTTAACTAGAACAAATCAGAAGATTTTTTTCCTTTTTCCATTTAGTTTGACAGATATTAATTTTGTGTTTATGCTTCAGCATTGCTTAAAGCCATGCTATTAATTTTCAATTATACGAGTTAAATTCAGGTCCTACTACCATATTTAGAAACACAAAATTAGTGATCTGTGTCCTTCTTAGTAACCAGGAACTTATAAATAATATTATATTTAGTCAGGAACTTCACAGTATAGTTCCGCAAAGACATGCAAGAGCAAGACTTCATTCAACATGTGTTCTTTCTACAAGTTTCACTGGACACCTTATTCAAGCACTGAGCTAGATTCAGGGAATACAAATTGATTAACACATTGCCTTTGCCTGCAGGCATTTATGATTTATCAAGAACTTGTAACTCCTTTAAGTCCACTTAAACAAGCAGACTCCAGAGCTCTGGAAAAAAAAAAGGGACTTAGTGAAGCAGCACTGATGAGAAGTAATTGTGACTTCTTATCTGAGAGCAAAACTATTTTGGTTTCTACACCTGTTTTCTTATCTGTTGATGTTGGTTGTCCTACAGATCACAGAAGTTCACTGAAATGGAGGAGGTGGGAATCCCGAGGCTCACCGATATAGAAACAGACATGTTGAAGGTACCTCTTGAGTATATTTGTAGTTCTACAAAATGGTATTTGAATATCTCTAAAAAATTAGAAGAAAATAAAAGTATAATAATTTTAATGAAATTCGATATCATCACACAATAACATTATAATTTTTGCTATTAGTGCTACACACAAGTGTATGGCTATTTGATAACACATATGAAGAAAGTAAAAGAGGGTAAAAGTGTCAGCTTTTAATTTCTTTCTTTTTTAACTTTTTTGCACAAGCTGAAACTTTATTTTTCATAATAGGGAAATGAATACTTTGACTTCGATAGAAGATCTGAGTTAAAATCCTGCTTCTAGCCTTTGCTGAATCTTGAAATTTTGGTAAGAAATTTTGAGCTTCACTGTCTTCATCCAAAATATATGAATAATAACATGCAACTAATTGAAAGTATTATACAAATTTAGGGAAATAATGGATGATAGGAAATAGCCATTGGCAGATGCATACAATTGCTAATGGAATCTCCATACCTAGGGAAATAAGACAGGTGTTCAGAAGGGATCAGGCTTTCAGGCAGAATCTGAGCCATGCTACAGCTAACATAATACTTTTCTCTTGCTATTGTAACAAATTACTGTAAACTTTGTGGTTAGAACAATACAAGTCTAGTATCTTGTAGTTCTGGAGATCATAAATCTGAAAATGGGTCTCATTGACCTAAAACCAAGACATGTTCTTTTCTGGAGACTCCAGAGAAGAAACTTCTGTTTTGTTCCCCCTTTCAAAGGCACCAAATTCTGTGGCTCATGGCAGCATTTCTTCATTTTCAAAGCCAGCAAAATAGGCTGCGTCCTTCTCACTCCCATCTCTCTGGTTCTCCCATCATCAGAACCCTGTGAAATTAAGCTCTCCAGATAATCCAGGATGATCTCCCACCGCTTAGGTCAAGTTACCAATGATGTTAATTTCATATACAAAATCATCATTTGTCATGTGAAATGAGAGGTTGCAGAGATTAAGATTTGAGTATCATTTGGGAGCCATTATTCTGCCTACTACACCACCTGTGGAGTCAGTGATTGAATCTGTAATGTCCTTGGGAACACAGCTGAGAAGGAGCTCTAAAACTGTGAACTTTGGTTTAGACCAGGTACTACAAGGAAGAAAATAACAAAGTTACATGTAATAAAGAATGCATAATTTAAAATGAAATTATATCCAAGCAAATTTATCTAAACTTCAAAATAAATTTATTTCTGAGACAGTCAGCAAAATTAATTATTAGTACATGAAATCATATTAATTTTACATAGCACTCAAGCACTCAAATACAAATTTAAAATAAAGTATATTTAGGATGTTCAGATAGGTGCATGGGATATAATAAATAGACATTATATTAACAAAAATTTACAGCAGGCAGAGATGTAACAGGAATAAGTCAGTACAAAAATAATCCAAGAAATTTTGAAAATAAAAATGGCAGAAATTGACATTTAAAAAGAAAAAAGAAAAACACTTAAGAGACCAAATAATTTTAAAGAATAGACATTGTTAAAAAAAAAAAAGAGTATTGATTAGAAGGCAATACTAATAAATTCTACCAGAACATAACAAAGAGAGAAAACAAATAAAATATATAAACATGGTTACTAATTAATACACATTGAGTGGTACTAAAAATAAAGCCGATAATGTGATACTTGAGAAGAAACCTGAAGGAAGCGAAAGAGGCGAGGACAACAATCACAAATGCCTTGGTATAAGAGAACTTCATATACACACAGAGTGAGGAGATCGTGTGGCTGAGCAGAGACCAAGGGAGGGACCAGTTGGCAGATATTGCTAGAGAGATAAAAGTTCAGGATGAGGTAGATTTCAGTACACATTGGAAGGAGTAAGGACCTTTGGTTATCAATGGAGAAAGACCTTAATTGTGCACTGTGTTTGAAGTTTTCACTGAGAAATGATGTGTTTTTGCTTAAATTTCATTATTGAAATCACAACATATATCCAAAATTAATTCCAGGTGTAGAGTTTGTTTTACCATTTGCAAATAGGAGAATGAATACAGTTAAAGAATAGCATTTTTTATTACCACAATTTCTAAGCAATGAATTTAATCTGACTGGTCTTTACTATCAAAATCAAAAGTCAGTCAATATATACATGAGATACATGAGTAAACTATAAGTAAAATAAACGTAACTGAGTAAACACTATATATAATCAAGCATATAAATTATGAATAAATGAAAATAAGATCTATGGAATAAATGTTGACATTATTTTGGAAAACTTTGCTACAAAGAGTGGTTTGTTTTCTTAGTTTTTCTCTATTGTGTTTCTTCAATAATATTGCAGTGTCTTTTAAACAGCACCCATCTCAAAAGTGTTTTCTTTCATAGCTTGCATGTTTGATCTAGATTAAAAAATAAAAGACAACCAAACATAAGACAAAACAGATTTTCTCCTGTGTTTTCTTCCACAAGTTTTATAAATTTTGTCCAGTACTTTTTCTCCATCTATTGATATGGCATATCATTTATCTTAGTTTAATGTGATTAATCTTATATTTATCAATTTTTGAATGTTTAAATAGTATTGTATTTCTGAAATGACTCCACTTGGCATGCTATCTAATCCTTTTGATGTACTGCAAGGTTCTATTTATTAATAATAGGTTACGAATTTTTACTTCTATAATCATGAAAGGTATTGATCTTTAGTTTCTTTTCTTGTAATGTACTTATCTGGTTTTGGTGTTTAGATAATGTTGGCTTATAAAAATATTTAGGAATTGTTCCCTCTGTATTTTCTGAAAGATGTTAAAGATTGGTGTTAGTTTTTCTTAAATGCTTAAGAACATTCACCAATATTTAAACATTATGTTATGTTTTTGGTAGATTGCTGGTTCTTAATTTCTTTAATAAATACAAAGCTATTCAGATTATCTCTTTTTCCTTGAGTAAGGTTTGGTAGTTTGTATGTGTCATTGAACAAGTCATTTTTATATATGTTAGCAAATGTTCAGGCATAGAGTTATTTATAGTATTACCATACTACCCTTGTAATGTCCATGAATCAGAATACCCTGCCTCTTTTTCTGATATAGGTCAGTATGTGTGTGTTTATTTGTTCTTATTATTGTTTTAGTTTATCCATTTAATTTAACTTACGAGGAATTAGCTTTTGTTTTCTTGATTTTCTCTATTGTTTTTCTGTTACAATATAATCACTTTCTTTTTTTTGAAAATATTTTCTTTCCTCTACATGGTTTGGGATATATTTGCTATTCTTTTTGTAGTTTTCTCACGTGGAGGCTTAGGTAGCTGATGTTAGGTCTTTCTTTTTTTTAATATATTTTGATTGTGAATTTTATGATTCATTTGTCTCTCCAAAGTTTGTAGTGTGGTTTGCACTGCTACCTCAGTTCTGTAATGGATTCAGGAAAACTCACGGATTTCCAAATTCAAGTTTTGTGATGATATTCAAGTTCTGTGTATATTACAGGTGAAAGCAGAGGTCTCTTCCTTTAAAAAAGATTTGAAGTCAAACTTATGTCCAAACTGATTATAGCACCTTTGAAATGTCTAGCCAAGTGCAGTAGTAGAAAGTATATGGGAAGCTGATATTGAAGGAAAATTATATTCAATAATTTGAAGTGAAACCCTAACTTCTTTAGAAAAATAGGAAGGAATATCATATTACTGGATGGTAAATACTGGAAAAAAAGAATGAGGAAATTTTCAGTGTGAAGTCTATTTTTGATGTTCATGTCAAAGGCATTCATTTATTATCTGTTCATAACCAAAGACTTCTAACTGGATAGAAATGAATATAGCTACCCGTAAGAAAACTGTTATCTGTTGAAAGACTACAGAAATAATGGTAATCTATTCCCCATGAGAGTTTTCATGCCACTTTAATATGATAATATTAAATATATTGTATTATTTTTGTAAATCAAATGATTAGGTACCAAAGATCTGCTACCTAAACATTTCAGGTGTTATTAATTATTTGAGTAAACCTTCTTTAACAACTACTATTACTTCCTAATACAGAGTTTATTGATTTTCATTTAACCACTTCTTGATGCATGAAAGCATTTTAAATATTTATTTGTATATACTATTTTGATGAATTCAGGGTATAAAAACACATATATTGCTATTTTCTGGAAATTTATTACTTTCAGATTAGTTTTTGTGGCTTTTGCTGCTTTTGTTTTAAAATCGCATCACAATCATACAGCAAGAAGTGTTTATGAAATGCTTCTCCTTAATGTATTTCGGGTAATTAATACTGGGTACTAGAAAGACGAATTAAATGTGGCCTCAACTTTTATCTGTATGTGTATCTATCAAGTGTCTTACTGTCATAAATATGCCCCATGGTGTGACTTTATAATTAACAGTGATTAATAATATAAGGACTGTAAAATAAGAAAAAAAAACAAAAGTCTGCTTGTATTTAAAGTAATACATAGTCTAAAAGTATGGGCCTGAGCTCTTCTTTCATGATTAAATTTTATGGAGGTTTAGAGCATACCTATAAGGATAATTGTACTTGGTAAACTATTTTCTATTTTATTTATCCAACTGCAGTTTTCTTATTTGCTAATTCTTGATTCCTTTTTGGTCTAGTCAGGAGACCAGAAGTTTGACTTTTAAAAAGTGGAACACTACCATTTACAGAATGTGAATGAATTTGTGCAGGTTATTGGTTGGCATCTTTAGAGGAAGTGATTCATGTTGAACAATCCCAAGACTGGCTATTACTATATTTTTAGTGAAACGTGTATTTAATTAAATTACAATTTATATGTATTTTAAAATTAAAAAATGTGAAATACCTATAGATACTTACATCAAAGATAAACTCTACAGATGTTTGCTAATAAAAATAAACATGTATTGGGCAGTTCATTAAGTGTCTTCAGATGCACTGAGAGTTTTCTGTGTCTTACCTCATGGAAACTCCTAATAATCCTATGACTTAGGGGCTTTACTAACTTCATTTTATAGCTCAGGAAATTTAAGGTTTGATGATGTAATTAACTTTCCCCAAATCAGAAAACAAACAAGTGTTTGAACCATGATTCACACTCAAGCACTGTGATTTGAAAATCCTCATTTTAACCATCACTTGCTACTGCCTCCCAATACCTCTTTTATAAATGTCCCCTCGGAAACATATAAAAAGGTAACTTACAGCATGATATTTTGCTGGTCAGTTTTATGGCAAGTTTTGTGCCATGTTTTAGTACAGTGACACCCTCAGGAGCTATTATGTCTTCTAGGACCGTTTCTTCCTATATTAAATGGCTCCTATTCTCTGTAGAATATGCTACTAATCTTGGCCTATATTTTTAGAACTTCACAAGACTTTACTGGAATAAGTTACTTACTTAGAGTTTTCCAAAATATGACCTATGTAATAGTTATCCCAAAGAAATATTCTGCCATAAAAATATAAATAAATCACTATCAAATGAAATAACAAATACAGCTTTCATCTTATATTGTATGAAAACACAGATATTTTCTAACTTTTTTCCTTTACAGTTGGATAAATTATTTATTTTTAAATTTTTTACAATATTTAAAATGTATCTGACATACATTAAGCTGAGAACTCACTTTCCAATATCATTACAGCCATCTGTATACATTTCCTTGATTTCATTCCTTCATTTGCATCATAAGCAACCACTATTATGAGTTTTGTTTAGATTATTCTGATGCTGTTCTTCTATTACATATACATGTATTCTTAAACCATCTATGCTTTTATTTTTCTGCTTTATATATTATATAAATGAAATACTGGTGATTATATTCTGCAACTTGTTTATATCACTCTATAACATTTATGAGATGCATTCAATTTACATACAACATATTTATTCACATGTATCCAAAGGTGAATAGTATTCCCTTGTGTAGATATGCCAAGTTTATTTATCTATTCTCAAGTTAATAGAGATACACAGTTTTTTTTATATTAAAGACAATGCTGCTCTAAATATTCTTTCATAATTTTTGTGCATAGATGTGGTTTTCTCTGTTTTGTATTATTTATGTTTTTCATATCACTTCCTTAATTAATAATTAGAAAATGTCTCAGCAAAATGTTTGTACCAATTTTGGGGAGCCCTGTTTCACCCTCTTGGTCACGCTTTAACCCTTTTTTTGTGGGGAGAAGGCAGATGAAGATTTCTGTCAGTTCACAATATATTCACTGGTCTAGTTACAGCCATCGAGGAAATCAGTATTAGAGCATTGCAAAGAATGCATAAGTCTTTTTCCTTAGGTAGTCCATTATTGATACACACATAAACCACTTATTTCAATTTGATCTTTGTTACACTAACGCTGATATTTTGATCCTCTCTTAAATACTCCTTGAACTTAAATATTTAAATTACTTAGATAAGGAAATGAAGTAGTTTTTTACATGACACCCTCAAATTCCAGCAGCTGTCAACAACACTGTATGAGATTCCTATTTGATCTATATTCTTGCCAAGTCATCTGAATAGATATAAATCACCTGTCTATTACATTTAATTTATTAGTTTGAAGTTTTCTGGCCTACACATGTAAGACAGCTGGAATCTGAAATCCTCAGGACAGGCTCACAATTATAAAACCTTAATGCAGATGTAGGAGTTCACTACAACTCTGAACCCTGCATGGGCACAAGCCTTTTTACTCACTCCTAATTTAGCTGAAAATATGGATGTATAGGTAAAAAAGAATGACCAATATTTCAAGGGCAATTATGTCTTATTCACAACATATCACTTTACCCTGAGGTCCCAGTTTTTTGCTAGGAATTACAACTTTTTTTTGTAATTGCTAGGAATTACGAATTTTTTTTCTTGTGTAGCATCAAAAAAACGGCTGCTTTGCATTATCTTACTGAGGGGGAAAAAAACATAATGTAGTGGGATTACCTTCTTTTAAGGGTTGAAAACCATTCAATTTCTTTCTCTTCTGGGTTACTTTACACTGTCTTCAAATAGTTGTGTTTTATAAAAAAAAATGTGGAGGATTAAGCAAAAGAGAACATTTTGTACATTACATTCTTTAGCTGAAGTTCTTGCCTATTTTTACTGGTTTGTTTTGCTGGGTGAAATTATACAAAGAACGTTACTGTCTTGCATTATTTCTGCTATGATTTGGGCAAAACAGCTTTGTAATCTCTTGTGGTTATGAACACTTTCATAGAAAAAGATTTGTGTGTTTCATATTTAGCATAATTAAAATAGTTTTTTACTTGCAGTTGCCTTTTTAAAATCATGTTTCAATCCTTAACATATTTCTACTTAGGTCTCTGTGTTGATAACAGATGTCAGATAAAAGACAGAACATTTTATGATATCGAATGCATTCAAATTTAGCTGTTTTTTCTGTTTGTTTTGGAAAACTTTTGTTCCTTAAACTCATATTTTCACTAGTTTACAGTACTGGCGTCAGCAACAAAGAATCCTCAAAGTGATTGCCATGTGTGGATCATTTGAGTGGTTGTCATTTAAGTAATTTTTTTTTTCTTTTTGTCTGAGGACAAGAGCTTTATATCTCCCTTGGTCTATCTTTCAAAATTTTTAACATTACTCATAAGATGAGTCAGGCTAATTGTCAACAACAAAAAAAAGGAAATGGAAATCTGCATATTGGGGTACATGATGTACCCTTATGCAAAGACAAAGTTGCCCTGAAAAGCTATTGACACTGTCTGAAGTAGACATTTGATTACTTTGTGAAGAATTCACTTGGAAGTGGAGGTCTTCATAACATTTTTGGACTTGTTATGAGTAAAGCCTGGTTTGTTCTTTTATTTAGATTTAATATATTTTACTTCTAAAATCAATTTAATTTGTAGCCTGACTGTTGTCAGTTTACCCCATAACTTAAACAGTAGAGACTGTAGCTTATGTGACTGTATAAACATTATAGGTAAACTATATTATAGCAACAAATATAATTACTTTATGTTTGTTTTATTTAACTCACAATGTACACATGTGTTTCACCTCTATAGGGTTCTCTTCACACTATTCCAATTAGGGAGGCTCTTTTCCTACGTTCCCATAATTATTGACTCAATAATCAAAGGAAGGGCACCAAACTGCACACTAGATCATAAAGGCTTCTTCCAGTGGTGACACTTATCATTAGCTATGGAAAGTCATGTGAAAGGAAATGGGAAAGGATATCGATCACAGGCCGAGAGGGAAAATAAATGGAATAACTATGAACTACCCTAATCACTGCAGCATTGAATGAAATGTTTTAACATACCTCACTAATGCTTCTTTTTTTTTTCATTTGTTAAGAGATGCTTGAAAATACTTGCTACACCTATCGTTTGTATAAGTTGGAGTGGATAGCATAAGACTTTGTTTTAATTGCTGGGCCAAACATTTAGAGTCTGAAATACTATGAAGTTTGTTTCTGAGGGTAAACGTATAATTATTTTTATAAGCTGGTAAAGATAAATACTAATAAGCTTTAACAAATTTTTATATTCCTCTTAAATCAATCTGAATACGGTGCTATGAAAGTAATGTTTTTTTTTTCTTTTGAGTGTTATTATGGACACATACCTTTTATTTTGATTTATTTGTGGTCACTTTGACTGATTTTCAGTTGAATACCTGTAATATTCTTAAAGTGAAATTTATCAGAACCTCACCAATGGAAGATTAAGGAGCTGTGTTCTTTAAACACCGAAAGCTTTCATAAAATTTACATGATCTTGCCTTGTCGCAATAAGATATTTGAATAAGCTCAGATTCCTTTTAGAAGAAAACATTAGAAATAAAAATCTAAGTTTTAGAGGTAAATATTAGTATGACTTGAATGGCAATGTTTCCAAGCCACTGTAATGAATAGAGCTAGAATTATGTAATAATAAGTTATATTGGTAATTTCTTGGTTTTCTCCCACATTAGATTTTAGCAATTATTTAATTTATAATCCCTTATAAAACAGCTAACCTAACTGAAAATTCTAAATTCTAACAAAGAAAACATAATAATCTGTAAATCTAATGAGGGCAAGTTGATAAATCTACTTAATAGATAACAATGTAACATTGTATATAACTCTTGGTTAGGGTGGAGCACATTTATTGATATTGAATTAAGAACCACTCTGCTGGAAGAGGTCTCAAATACAACTTTACTAAGCCCAGAAATGAACTTATTATCATCTTTTGTTTTCCTTTGTTGAATAAACAGATATCACATTTTCTTCATCCCACTTAATTACCAAAAATATAACTGGATATATTTATTAATAAAAAACAATGTTCTTAAATTACAGTATTTTTAAAATTTAAACCTGTAGTTTTAAAACTTGTAAAATCAATTATGTATGCCATAAGAAAATATAAGAATAATCATGGTGCTGGTACTAAAATATATATATATATTCCAGTGGAACAGAACAGAAGACAGTGTGGCATATGCGCAAGGTTCTAGAACCAGAAATACCATTTGACGCAGCAATCCCATTATTAGATATATACCCAAAGGATTATAAATCATTCTACTATAAAGATACATGCACTTGTATGTTTATAACAGCGCTGTTCACAGTAGCAAAGACTTAGAACCAAGCCAAACACCCATCACTGATAGTCTGAATAAAGAAAGTGTGGTACATATACACCATGGAATGCTATGCAGCCATAAACAGCAATGAGTTCATGTCCTCTGCAGGGACATAAATGAAGAGGAAACCATCATACTCAGCAAACTAACAAGAAGCAGAAAACCAAACACCACCTGTTCTCACTCATAAGTAGGAGTTGAACAATAACACATGGACACACAGAGGGGAGCATCACACACTGGGGCCTGTTGGTGGGCAGGGTAGGGGAGGGAGAGCATTAGGAGAAATACCTAACATAGGTGACGGGTTGACATGTGCAGCAAACCACCATGGCACGTGAATACCTATGTAACAAACGTGCATGTACTGAATGTGTATCCCAGAACTAAAGTATAATAAAAAAGAATTTAAAAAAGAATGAATTAAATATTTGCTAACTTCTTTGGAGTTATGAAATCAAGCTGTTTGAAACAGAACATACCTGATTGGAACCTTCATGCTGAGACAATGCAGCTTTAAATTTTGTTTCCTTGACTCCAAACTTTTGAATTTGGCTCAGAATGTATAGGTCTATGACATTTTCACACAATGACAATGTAATGGTGGGTAGGTGTCATTATATATTTATTAAACCCCATAGAATGTACAACACAAAAAGTAAGTATTAATGTCATCTTTATACTTTAGTTAATAATAATATAGCAATATTAGATTATTAATTATAATAAAGGTACCACACAAATGCAAAGTGTTAATAAAAGGGAAACTGGAGGGTAGTATATGGGAGTGATACTTTCTGCTCAATTTTTCTATAACCTAAAACTTCCCCTCAAAGTCTACCAGTTATTTATTTATTAATGTGACAAAAATTTTACACTAGCACTTTTTCATTAATCATTTGTGACCTTCCAATGACTAACTGCAATTTAACAGAAGGCAAAATACTTATGGCTTCTTTTAAAGATAATGAAAATCCAAAATATTTTTTCTACTCTCACGCTCAACAATCAGCACCATTACTCCTGGGCACCAAAGTATCTGTGTGGATTTTTCCCCATCTGCAAGCAATCAGTTGTTCAGTGGACATCAGCTGGATATCCTCTGTCAGTGACTCAGTGAAACACTTACTTGCATTGACTGGTTTATCATAAAGGATAGTATATAGAATACCAATAAACAACAGATAAAGAGAAGAATAGGGTGAGGTATGGGAGAAGGGTCAGGGAGGGGGCTTCTATGCCCTCCCTGGAGCACCCCATCCTCTGGGAACCTCTACATGTTCAGCTATTTAGAAGCCCTGAAATACTGTACTTTTGGGTTTTATGAAAGCTTCATTAGGTAGGCATGATTGGTTAAGTTATTGGCTATGGGTGATGAATTTTACCTCCAGCTCCTCTCTCTTATCTGAAGGTTGGAAGGTATGGTTGACCCAACATTCTAATTATACTGATTATTCTAATCATCTAATGGCCCTTCCTGTGACCAGCCTTCATCCTGAAGCTACCAAAGAGCTTCCAGTGTCAATTCATCTTATTAGCCTAAAAAGACACTCTTATCCCTCTGAAGATTACAGGTATTCTCAGAGCTATACATTAAGAAAAGGCGAAGAAGACTAGGAATGTGCGTGTGTGTGTGTGTGTGTGTGTGTGTGTACACACACAATGAACCTTTTTAATCAACTCAGATATATATTGATTAATCAGGTTTATATATATATAGATACACACACACACATATATACATATCTGAGTTAATCAGTTCATATATATATATCTGAATTGATTAATCAGGTTCATATATATATATAAATATGAAGCATGATAGTCACACTTCCTTTCTACTATTTCTATTGGTTTCCATCTTATTATGTTCGTATTTAGAATTTAAAAGTTGAAAATCATTGAAGAATATCTAGCTATCTATGAATGAAATCATATTCTAAGTACCAATCAATCACAACCTGGTGAGGTTGTAAGTGACATATGTTTTTCAGCATTTGATACATTTAAGTAAAACTGTTTGCTCTGTCTCTTTACCAAAATGGAATCTCTGTCTTAAGACACAGGAAAATATAATCTTAAAAATAGCATTTTGAAAAAATATTCATTCATTTATATAATTTATTTTAAAAGACACAGTTTTAAATATTGAAACTATAAAATATAAATTAAAACACTTTCATAATTTAAGCTTTTATAGTTAATGTCAAATTTTACATTGTATAGATTCTCGTAAAATATTATCTTTTGAGTGTTAGTTTTTACAAATGTATATCCAAACATTTTTATTTAAAAATAATATATAACCAAATATGAGGTTTCCTTGAACTTGTGAAAAATTGTATAATTCATTTGCATAAGCACTTTTTATCACAGTGTTATCAGTTTACAAAATCAAGAGTAAAATGATTACGATAACTTAATTTTTACTTATTGATCTTAAGCTTTAAAAGCAATAGCAATACAACTTCTTAAAATGTGATATTTTGAGATTGAGAGGACAATAATATTAGTATATTTTGAATAAAGACATGAATGATTATATATGATTAAACTAGAATCATAAAGGTAAAAAAGTTTTTTACAAAGTGACTAATTTTTTCTTATGGCCTATTTAAGTAGAATTGGAAAAAAAATGTAGTTTAATGGAATTCCTCCATTGTAATTCATTCTTTAAGGCAATAAAGATCAAAATTAGAGCAATCTCATCCAAGCTGACTAATTTAAAAAATTACTTGCAATTGTCTACATTTAAGAAAATGGTGATATTTGAAGAATAGGGATAAATGAAGCTGGTCTGATATAAAATTTAATCACCCTTTGATAGGTTGCAAATTTTATTTTCTATGCCTAGTCACAAGTTGTCTTTTCTAAAATGGCTTGAAAGCTGAATAAGACCTAATTGACTAAAGATTGCTTCACCATAAGTGCTTTTCAAAAGTGAACAGGACGTAAGAATATTTTATTGTTCTTGATTGAAACTACATTGAATGTTAAACTCTTACCACAAGGATTTCAAATGAAAAATTTTAATTTTGTAATTTGGGGTTTTCTCCACAAATTTACATCCACTCCCACGTGAACAAGCTTAAAAACTATGTAAGATATGTCTGTATGTTTGTCTATTCATATGTAGGATATTTAATATTGCCAGAGAAAGCAAGGTTATAAATCAGTCTGTGTTATGCACTGACTTTATCAACTATAAAACTACAGTACAAACTATGATGGATACTGACATCAAAGAAAATGATTTTGCAGACTACATTTCAATATCTGACTTACAGATAAAAAAGAGCATAGTTGCTTCCTTTTCGATCCGCCATCTGTGCCTCACGTGGTGCCGCCGCCAAAATGCAGACTTTCGTGAAAACCCTTACGGGGAAGACCATCACCCTCGAGGTTGAACCCTCGGATATGATAGAAAATGTAAAGGCCAAGATACAGGATAAGAAAGGAATTCCTCCTGATCAGCAACGACTGATCTTTGCTGGCAAGCAACTGGAAGATGGACGTACTTTGTCTGACTACAACATTCAGAAGGAGTCTACTCTTCATCTTGTGTTGAGACTTCGTGGTGGTGCTAAGAAAAGGAAGAAGAAGTCTTATACCACTCCCAAGAAGAATAAGCACAAGAGAAAGAAGGTTAAGCTGGCTGTCCTGAAATATTATAAGGTGGATGAGAATGGCAAAATTAGTCGCCTTCGTCGAGAGTGCCCTTCTGATGAATGTGGTGCTGGAGTGTTTATGGCAAGCCACTTTGACAGACATTATTGTGGCAAATGTTGTCTGACTTACTGCTTCAACAAATCAGAAGACAAGTAACTGAGTTAATAAAAGACATGAACTAACAAAAAAAAAAAAAAAAAAGAGCATAGTTTACTAATATCTTTGTACTATGATTTAGAAGCACCTGTACAATGACATTTTCAGCTTTATTCTTTTTGTTTTTAATTATTTTATAAAATCTAATGATAGTATATTGTATAATAAATATTTCTTTAACAGACAACTCTTTTAATCTACTATTTTAAGATACATAAAATTAAAATTTTATATGCAATAACTACATCTTTTATCACTAACTGCATTACATAACTAATTCATTATAGAAGTAACACTTCTGCTATTGATCTACATATGTTTTATTGATCTGCATCCTAATTGATCCGTGGTTTATTGATTAGTGTCTTTTGATTACATACACCAAATTGTTTTACACTGATGTTATTTGTTTGAAAGTCTTATAAAATTATTATTTTTGTGGCCTTCACTAACATTGAAGTTTGTTGCTATTCTCATACAAAACGAAACACAATTATTTTTAAGGGTTAAATACAATGACAACACATAATTACTATTATAATATTACTATTTGTGTATATATTCTTAATAACGATGTTGATTTGCAAGTGGCATGATATTAATACCAGTGGTAGTTATTTAAACATTATTTTAATTATCGAACATTTTTCTCAGTGGTTATAACATGTTCTCTCAGTAGGTACTATTATTATTTGTATTTTATACATGAGAAAACTATATCTTAGAGAAATTAAATAACTAACATGATTTGGCTTTGTGTCCCTACCCAAATCTCTATTGAATGTTAATAATCCCCATGTGTCAAAGGCGGAACAGGATAGAGATATTTGAATCATGGGGGCAATTTTCCTCATGCTGTTCTCATGATAGGTGAGTTCTCAAGAGATTTTATGGTTTTATACTGGGTTTCCCCCTTCACTTGACAATCATTCTCTCTCCTGCTGCTCTGAGAAAAGGTACCTTCACCATGTAAGTTTCCTGAGGCTCCCTCAGCCATGTGGAACTGTGAGACAATTAAACCTCTTTTTCTTATAAATTAACAGTCTTGGGCAGTTCATAGCACTGTGGGAACAGTAAACTTCTACAGTAAAGTGGTACTTCAGAGAATGGGGTGCTGCTATAATGATACCCCAAAATGTGAAAGGAACTTTAGAACTGGGTAACAGGGAGAGGCTGGACCAGTTTAGAGGGCTCAGAAGAAGAGAGGGAAATGTTAGGAAGTTTGAAACTTCCCAGAGACTTGAAGGGCTCAGAAGAAGAGAAGATGTGGGAAAGTTTGGAACTTCCTAGAGCCTTAGGCTTTGACCAAAATGCTGATAGTGATATGGACAATGAAATCCAGTCTGAGATGGTCCTTGATGAAGATAAACAACTTGTTGGGAACTGGAGTAAAGTTTACTCTTGCTTTGTTTTAGCGAAGAGACCGGTGGCATTTTGCCCCTACCCTTGAGATCTGTGGAACTTTGAACTTGAGAGAAATGATTTAGGGTATTTAGCAGAATAAATTCCTAAGCAGCAAAGCATTCAAGAGGAAACAGATCATAAAAGTTCAGAAAATTTGCAGCCTGATAATGCACTAGAAAAGAAAAACCCATTTTCTGAGGAGAAATGAAAACCAGCTGCAGCAATCTGCATAAGTAACAAGGAGCCAAATGTTGATCACCAAGACAATAAAATAAATGTCTCCAGGGCATGACAGAGACCTTTGTGGCAGCCCCTTCCATCACAGGCCTGGTGGCCTAGGGAGAAAACATGACGTTGTGGACCAAATCTAGGTCTCCCCTGCTGTGTGCAACCTAGGGACTAGGTGCCCTGCATCCCAGCTGCTCTAGCCATGGCTAAAGGGGGTCAAGGTACAGCTTGGGCTGCAACTTCAGAGAGTGTAAGCCCCAAGCTTTTGTAGCTTCCATGTGTTGTTGGTCTTGCAGGTGCACAGAAAACAAGAATTGAGGTTTGAGAACCTTCACCTAGATTTCAAAGGATGCATGGAAATGCCTGGATGTCCAGGCAGAAATTTGCTGCAGTGATGGAGCCCTCACAAAGAACCTCTGCTAGGGCAGTGCAGAAAGGAAATGTGGGGTTGGAGCCTCCACACCGAGTACCCACTGGGGCACTGCCTAGTAAATCTGTGAGAAGAGGACCATCATCCTCCAAACCTCAGAATGGTAGATCCACTGACAGCTTGCACCATGACCCTGGAAAAGCTACAGACACTCAATGCCATCCTGTGAAAGCAGCCAGGAGGAGGCTGCACCCTGCAAAGCCACAAGGGCAAAGCTGCCCAAGGCCATGGGACCCCACCTCTTGCAACAGCATGACCTCAAAGTGAGACATGAAGTCAAAAGGGATCATTTTGGAACTTTTAGGGTTTAATGATTTCTTACTGAATTTTGGACTTGCATGGAGCCTGTAGCCACTTTGAATTGTACAATGTCTTACACTTAGAATGGATATATTTACCAAATGACTGTACCCTCATTTTATCTAGGAAGTAACTAACTTGCTTTTGATTTTACTGGCTCATAGGTGGAAGCGACTTAACTTGTCTCAGATGAGATGTTGTACCTGGACTTTGGGTTAATGTTGGGATGAATTAAGGCTTTGAAGGACTGGTGAAAGGGCATTATTGTAAAATGTGAGGACATGAGATTTGGCAGAGGTGGGGGCATAATAATATGGTTTGTCTCTGTGTCTCCCCACTCAATTTTCACCTTGAATTGCAATAATCCCACATGTCAAGGGTGGGACCAGGTAGAAATAATTGAATCATAGGTCAGTTTACCCCATGCTGTTCTTGTGAGTTAGTACGCATGAGTGAGTGAGTTCCCAGGAGATCTGATGGTTTTATTGGTTATATACAGGGCTTCCCTCTTTGCTTGACATTCATTCTCTCTCCTGCCACCCTGTGAAAAGGTGCTTTCTGCCATGATTGTAAGTTTCTTCAGGGCTCTTCAGCTATGCAGAATTTTGAGTCGATTAAACCTCTTCTTTATAAATTTATCCAGTTTTGAGGATTTCTTCATAGCAGTGTGAAAATGGACTGAAACAGTAACTTTTCCATTCAAGTCATCATCTCTAGCACATCCTTTAAACACATCACTATGCAATCTCTTTAAAAATTGAGAAATATGATACCTTTTTATTTAATATTTTATAATACAAAACTCTTGCTGTTGTTTTATATTATCTTTATTTCTTGGAGAGGATTCTTCACTAAATCCTTTCAAATATCCTTTTTGATATTTTTGCTAAGTCACTTATTTTAAAATATCCTTAGTATTTGTATATGACATATTATTAGATACCTTCAGACATATAGGAAATAGACAAAGTAGTGTAATAAGTACTCATGTGGTTATCACCCAGATTCAGCAATAATCGTGTCATAATAAATTAATTCATTTATATTTCTCTCCATCCTCATATTAACAGCTAATTTCAGATATGTTATTTCATCCATATGTATTATATTATATTAACTATCATCTATCAATTTATTTTTTATTTGCAGTATTACCACAATGCCACCACCATACAAAAAAGCATTTATCTGTTAAAAATTTCAAATATCTAGTGTTAAAAATTCTAATTTAAAAGATCACATATACATGTCTATGTATTATATTGTAACACAGTTTTTTTATTTTGAATGCTCATTTTTAAAAGATGTATACATTGTGATTGGCTGACATATCTTGTGACTCTTTTAATCTATAGGTTCTCTTTCCATCTCACTGTTTTGTTTCGCTTTTAGTAATTTATTTTGTAAGAAATTGCATTATTTTTACTACAGAATTTAACACAATCTGAATTTTGTGATTTCTATCTATGCTATACAGTATCAGTTTTGTTTCTGAAAATGTTTAATTATAGTTAAAAGATTGATCAGATTTAATTTCAGAGGTTGGTGTTATGTTATTTCATCAGGCAGCATGCAACATGTACTTGCATCTCTTTTTTGATGTGAGTAGCCATTGATGTTTAATGCTTGGGTTAATTGTTTCATTGAAAACTTCAAAATAAAATCATAATATTTTAATTCCCTTATTCGTTTTCAATTTAGTAGGTGGAATTCTTCAATAGAGCAATTAAGCCTCATCAAATTTTTAGTTACACGGATACCTAGTTTATGTTGAAAGCACAGAATAAGTGCTTAATTCTTTCACTAAATTTTATAGGTTTAAAATAATGAGTTGATTTACTAGACATTTGAAAAGAACATAAAACATGTTAATACACACACACACATATACTCATTTATGAGCTGTGATTTAGATTTGAAGTGTAAATGTAGTATGAGTTAAACTCATATATGCTTATAGATATATATGAGTTTATTTTTAGCTTCCACATATGCAGTGTTTGTCTTTCTGTGAAACAATGAATTTATTGGGAGCAGATGTGCACTGTAAGGCATGTTGGAGGTGTTCCTAATACAAAAGAAATATGTGTTTGATTGACATTTAGTATTTATTCAAAAAATGAAAAAACGTTAGAAATTTAAAAATAATTGAGAATAAAAGTAAGGACTTTTAAATTTTTAATTTACTTAGCAGAGCACCTATTGTAATTAATGCATTCTGGGTTTTAAATAATGCATATAGAAATAAAATGTATGTAAAGAAAAACATAAAAATAGTGGAAAATATGAAGTATATTTTCATAAGATTCTTACAGCAGACATGGAGGGTAGAATGGTATTGTTAAAGATATACAGGTCGGGCACGGTGGCTCAAGCCTGTAATTCCAGCACTTTGGGAGGCCGAGGCATGTGGATCACGAGGTCAAGAGATCGAGACCATCCTGGTCAACATGGTGAAACCCCGTCTTTACTAAAAATACAAAAAAATTAGCTGGGCATGGTGGCACGTGCCTGTAATCCCAGCTACTCAAGAGGCTGAGGCAGGAGAATTGCCTGAACCCAAGAGGTGGAGGTTGCGTGAGCCGAGATCGCACCATTGCACTCCAGCCTGGGTAACGGGAGTGAAACTCCGTCTCAAAAAAAAAAGATGTACATTGCAAATCTGAAGTAACAAATTAGAAAAATAAAGATGAGCTAGTACTATACACGAATATTTGAATTAACATAGAATAGTTAAGGATACTCACTTAATTTAAGTGGCAGAAGAGAGCAACACAAAATAATAAAATATAAATCTAATAAAAAATAACTTTAAGGATGATAGATTTAATTCCAACTATATTACAATAACATTAAATGTAAAGTCTCAAGACCACAATAAAAAATCAGAGATTTTTAGATTTCATTTAAAAATAGCAGAATTCTACTATAAAATGTCTACCGAATATTCACTTTAAATATAAAGACAGACTGTTACCAACAAAAGGTTGAAAATGAAACTTGTGTCTTATCATTACTGAAAAGAGAGCTGTACTGGCTATGACTTTAAAACAAAGAACATTTCCAGTGATGAAGGCATTGCCTGGTCATAAGTGGAGGGAATTCTTAGCCTGTATGACAAGCTAGGAAAGCTTTCTTAACCTCTCTTCCTTCTTGCTTTCCCTAAAAAGTAAGAGTAAACTGATTGATAAGGTTTTTGATTACTACATTTTCCTTATTTATTCTATGAATGAGAACTCTAGAAAGAATCCATTGCCAATTCAACATTTATGTTGTTTAGAACATATTTTTAAAATGGGGAATGCAATAGATACAAAGGGGAAGAAGTAAGTCAGATAAGTATGACTGTGGCTCAATAATTATGTTGCAAGTTTCTCCATTACAAATGACATATACTTAAATATTACTCCAAAATATGAGGCAGTAGATAGAAATGGATCTTCCCAAAAGATATAGAAAATACAATATCACATTATTTTCTTATGGAAGATGTTTTTCACTTTTTTCCCCAGAATCAGGCTGACTAGGATGCTAAGAAAGCTTAAACCAAGATTTTTCTTTCTTTCTTTTTTTATTATACTTTATAAGTTCTGGGGTTCATGTGCAGATCGGATTGTGCAGGTTTGTTACATAGGTATACACGTGCCATGGTGGTGGTTTGCTGCATCCATCCCCCGTCATCTACATTAGGTATTTCTCCTAATGCTATCCCTCCCCAATCCCCCCCACCCCCTGCTATTCGTCCTCTAGCCCCCCACCACCTGGACCCTGGTGTGTGATGTTCCCTTCCCTGTGTCCTTGTGTTCTCATTGTTCAACACCCACTTATCCGTAAGAACAAGTGCTGTTTGGTTTTCTGTTCTTGTGTCAGTTTGCTGAGAATTATGGTTCCGTTTCATCCATGTTTTTTGTATCACCAAACTTCAACCAACTTCACAGACAATTGGTTTTCTAATGCCAACCAAAATATTGTACTTTGTCCTAAATTTTATTGTTATAAATATATGAAATATGTTTTATTGACTTTGGAACAGTATTGAAAGGTCAAGTTTCATCTGTTTATGGTGTTACCATCCCCACTATACTCTTGAGTGGAATCCTCTCTTGCTAATATTGAACAGAATATTAATATGGGAGACAGGCAGTTTTAGGAGGAGGAAGATAAGTAGCATTTATTTTCCTTGGGACTCTTCCTTTTTTACCCTCAAAATTAGGCTATTTCAATTTTGCACAAAGTCAATAATGGAACAAAGTTTCTCAATCTGGGGATGTTTATATGCTTAACATGGTTTAATGTGATCTCTGCTGCCATATGTAGAGGCATTAAATATATATTTTAGAAACCACTATACTTCAAATCTTAGATTTGTCACGGTGTCACTATGGAAAATTATATTCTTAGTCTTCGGTTTCTTCATCTGTTAAATGAGAAGATGATGATTTAAAAGAGATGTTGTGGGAACTCAATGCATATATGCATATAAAGCACCACATCGAATGGCATTAAGCTCAGGGTCCCACATAAACACTCGATGAATGTGAACTATTGCTGTCATAGTTAACACTGGTGAACTCAACTGGGAAAATAGCTAGGAAAAGCTTGATAGGTAGTAAATTTCTGGTGAGTACTTTAATTAAAAGTGGAAGTAGGGATTCCTTATGGCGTCTTTCAACAAGCTGCACAAACATACCTATGAATAAATAATTTAAACACAGTAACTTAATCAAGATATTAAAATAGCATAGTCCTCTGTGAGAGGCAGGGTGATAGGAGTGTTTATGGGGGAACACGATATCTTCCATTTTCAGTAATAGAAGTTTCCTTCCCTCTACTATTTACTCACTTATATAGATGCAGAAGATATTTATCTCATTAAAAACAGGGGCTAACTTATCAGATACAGGGATGGTGAAAAAGAACAGGCAAAACAATCATTCATTATAGATAATAAAGTTGTTAAACTAGAATACCCCCGAAAAAGAAACTGTTTGATTATGAAACAGTTCAGTTATATGTCAAGATGTAAGCTAGACATATTAAAGAGAAAAGCATTAGTTTCATGTGCATCACTAAATTCCAAGAAATAATGTAATGCAAATTACCTCATCAACCATAGGAATAGAATACAGCATTGCATTTTTAAAACAAAATAATGCTACTTAACTAAAGAAAACTAAAAACAAACAAAAAAATTTCAAAGCAAAAGATACTTTGAATAAGATTTTGAACAGTTGGAAAGATGTATCCTTTAAGAAACAAAAAAAGAGGAGAGAAAAGGAAAAGGAGGAAGTGGAGGAAGAGAAGCAGGAGGTGAGAAAGGGAAAATATATTTTTTTATGTCTGTAATTAGGAGTCAAAAAGTATACAGTAATTTGAAGACAGGAGGTTTTATGTAAAGAAATTATTAACAATATGCCTGTGATTGGTTATTAAGGGTGAATAAAAGAAAAAAATTGATTCTAAAAATTTCTAAGCCTTAACAAAGGAAAACAGTTGGAAGGGAGCTCTCTTTCACAAAACTGTAATTCAGCCACCATTGGAGAGTGTGTTACTGCAGCCTACTAAATTGCAGGGAAGTTGCAGGATTGCCTTGGTGGTCTGAATGTGTCCACAGTGTTGGACTGAGCCTGGTGAGCAGGGAGCTGTGGACAGAGACTGAACCTAGAAGCTCCTTATTAGTGTGACATCCGACTGAGGATGGAACATGGGTAACTGTGGTTGGATCTGTCAATCGAAACATCACCCACTGGGATGCTATCTGACTAAAGGTAATGGTCAAGGAGCCAGAGACTGGCCAGCAAACATAAAGCCCTTGTGAGGATGCTGGCAGATCACAGTTGGCAGTTGGATATCCTTAGTCGGCTCATCGTAAATAGTTGAGTTTGGCCGACGAGGAACGGTAGGCCAGGACTGGCAAGAAGGTAACTCTCTGTTAGGTGTCACTGGGTCAAAACTGGCAAAAGGAGCTCTGCCAGCCAGGAAACCCCATCTGGGAAGCTGGGTGGCAAAGGCTGACGAGGCAGAGAACCCAGAGGGTACATGGCAAGCTGTAAGCTGAGCACTACTGGAGTCTCTGTTAACTGGTGAGTGCTTTAACAACACAGGAACCAGGCAATAAAGCATACATGAAAGGGAAAGAAAACTTTTCTTCTTGTGTCCTCCAGGGTCCTTCTATCACCCTTCACTGCCAAAGCCTAACAATGTGATGGCTGACAGAGGAGAAACGCTGTAGTATCACAAGCAGGGCAAGGAAAGGTCAGCTTGCAGCTGGGAGGCCATAAATTAATTAATATGCACAATTTGAATGTCAATTATGTTCCAAGTAATGTGTAGATCTAAAGCAATTGCAACTAAATTCAAGCTTGATTTTGGGAGAATATGTCAAAAATATATTCATGTAAATTCAAAATGACAGGTTTAAATATGAGTCTAAGGAGTCCCAATACTCTGCAAATGGGATGCGGTGCAATCCTGGTAATCAGGCCTCCACCTTCTTCAACCAGA
Organism: Saguinus oedipus; assembly: GCA_031835075.1. Classification (NCBI taxonomy): domain Eukaryota; kingdom Metazoa; phylum Chordata; class Mammalia; order Primates; family Cebidae; genus Saguinus; species Saguinus oedipus. The sequence goes on from CM063190.1 coordinate 21,207,532, forward strand.
GCAGCTCTGCTTTCATCTGCTTTATACTTTTGAGTGCTGCATAGGCTTAGTTGGAAAGACTCTGCTATCAAAGGAAAGCATTTGAAAAACATATTCTGCATTGGAAAAATAAGATAAAAAAAGAAAAATTAGATATGAGACTTGGCAATCATTAAAACAGTACAATTACCCTAGGCTAAATATTGGAATATTTATTCAAATATAAATAGATTGCTGTGGATTGCTTATATATAGACACAATTATAATAAGCAATTTGATGTATGTTCTAAGTGGCAACTCAAATCAAAGGAAAAATGTTTATCTTTCAAAAAAGGATGTTGGTATGCTTGAAAAAGCCATTCTAAAAACAAAGTGTCAATTTATAGTCTTACATCACTTACACAAATAAATTCCAGATGGAGTAAAGAGTAAAAATAACAAACTTTAAAACCCTATGAAAGTTTAAAAAACAGATATTTATCAAACTTAGAATGTGGACAGAATTTATAACACTAGAAGAAACAGATGCACATACAAGGCAGATATGTACATATGTCTCCTAATATAAACCTTTTTAATATCAAAATGTAAGTAAATAAGCAAACTCTTATTTCAAGTGATTTCCATAAAAACAAAGGTGGCAAATTCTAAAAATAATGATTATTTCTAGACCCCTCACAAAGAGTTGTTATAGGTGACTAAAAGATGCTAATAAAACTTTATAATGATAATCAAAATAATTATAATTAAATCAGCATGTCTAAGTATATCAAATAACCTAACGTAATTACCTAGGAAAATCTACTGTTCAAAACACTATATTGGATGCTGTAATTAATTTCTGTCAAAATCTAGCTAAGATGAATCTGTAAGCATGAAACTATTAAAAATAATTTCAGAAAGTTGTGATTGAATGAAAAATGCTGGCCCTCGGCTATAAAAAATATAGTAATCTAAAGTTATCAAATGCGGAGGGACATTTTGCTACATTTCTACTAAAGAATTTCACAAGCATGAAAGATTTATAGGCCAATGTCAAGGAAACTTTCACTAGAGTTAGGTGGAACTGAACTTGGAATAAAACATGGGTTTGTAATCGTAGAGGAGTAACCAAGATATACTAAGATATGAATAGCACTAGCTAAGGTTATAGGAGAGTAAAGGTATAATTCAGCTACAGTAAAAAGAAGACAGAAAATGTGAATTCTGGAGCAGATCACAGAGTGCTCTGTAAAGTCAATCAGAGCATGTAGATTTTACTATAGTAAGCCTAAAGCAACATCTGCATGTCTGATGACTCTCATGGGAAAGAGACTAGAAACAGTACAGATTAGAAGCCTAATGTAGTTTAATTTAGGGTTAAAATGTGCTTATAACACGTGAAAGTTTATGTATGAAGAAATCAACTCATAAGTAAACCTTTTCAAATTGACTAGAATCAAGGGGAAAGCGAGAGTAAATGTTAAAAAACAATCCAATCACTTTTCAGTCTTTTGGCAAAACAAGACAAGACAAGACAAGAGTGCCACTAACTGTGGCCAGGAATGCTAAAGGGACGCTGATATTAAGGGAAAATAATAGTTTTGATTTTAGACTTGCAGTGGAATGGGGAAACACAGTAATTAAGGAGAACTTTCTGAAAGTAATAGTCTAATCAAGGACCCAGGAGGAAGATAAGACTACGTAGGCTCAGTATGCAGCAGTTAAAATTAAGTACTAAACTGAAATTTATCATTTATTCATCTTCTTACAAAGAAACATTTCAAAAAAGGAATTTCATGTAGTGTCCATTTAGACCTCTGAAATTAGTCAGAGAAAACAAAATAATTTTAAGAGTATTTTGTGTGTTAAGGTTAATGGGAAAAGCTATCAGGGAATTCCTACAATTGTCTTTCTCATAAAACCCATTCTTTCTTTCTCTCTCTCTTCCTTCTCTCTCCAATTCACCCTTAGCTTAATCTTGGGAAGTTTATTCCAAATTTATCCAAATTTTCTCCTGGCTCGCTGCTATGGGCCAAATGTTTGTGTTTCCCCAAAATGCATGTATTAGAACCTAGTACTATTAAGTAGTCATTTGGGAATCCATTTAGTCATGAGGGCTCTGCTGGCATGAATGGGAATAGTGCCCTTACAAAAAAGTCGAAGAGCTGCCTTGTCCCTTTGGTCATATGAGGATGCTGCAAGAAGACACCATCTTCGAAGCAGAGTCCTCACCAGACACCAAATCTGCCAGCACCTTAAGCTCAGACTTTCCAGTTTCTAGAACTGTAAGAATATGTTTCTGTTGTTTGTAAATGACCAGGTTGTGATGGTTAATACTGAGTGTTAACTTATATACATATATGTATGTGTGTATATATATATATATATATATATATATATATAGAGAGAGAGAGAGAGAGAGAAGATATACACACACATATATATATATACATATATACACACACATATATACATATATATGTACACACACATATATACATATACACATATATATACATATATACACACACATATATATGCATATATACACACACATATATACACACACAGATATACATAGATATACACACCTATATACATATATACACACACATATACATATATACATACACAGATATATATACATATATACACACACATATACATATATACACACATATATACACACACATATATATACATATATATGCACACATATATATACACACATATATATACATACATACACACATATATACACACATATATATACATATACACACACACATATATATACATATATACACACACACACACACATATATATATCTCCCCTATTATTTCTGTCCTGACATATATATCCTATTAGTTCTGTCCCTCTAGAGAACCCTGAGGAATAAGACATAGGTTTGCAGTCATAGAGGAGTAACCAAGATATATTAAGATAGAGTGTATATATGTGTGTGTGTGTGTGTGTGTGTGTATACATATATATATCCTAGTAGTTATGTGTGTGTGTGTGTGTGTGTGTGTATTAAGAATTAACTTACATGATCACAGTTTCACAATAGGCTGTCTGCAAGCTTGAAGAGCAAGGAGAGCCAGTCTGAGTCTCAAAACTGAAGAACCTGGTGTCTGATGTTCAAGGGCAGGAAGCATCCCCCATGGGAGAACGAGGTAGGCTGGGAGGCTAGGCCAGTCTCACCCCTTTCCTTTTTCTGCCTGCTTTATATTTGCTGGTAGCTGACTAGATGGTGCCCACCTGATTAAGGGCGGGTCTGCCTTCCCCAGCCCACTGACTCAAATGTTAATCTCCTTTGGAAACAGCCTCACAGACACACCCAGGATCAATATTGCATCCTTCAGTCCAATCAAGTTAACACTCAGTATTAACCATTACAACTGGGTAGTTAACAACAAAAACATATTTCTCACAGTTCTAGAAACTGGAAAGTCCGGGCTTAAGGTGCTGGCAGATTTGGTGTCTGGTAAGGACTCTGCTTCGAAGATGGTGTCATATATATATGGGGGGGAAATATATATATATATGTATATATATATATACTGAGTATTGTATATATATATAGAGAGAGAATATATATATAGAGGGGGAGATATATATGTATACATTTTTAATGCAATATATATATATATAATGTAATTTTATTACATGTGTTCATGTATTCACCACGTCACTTAAGAAATAGAAAATCACCCTCACTATTTGAGCTTGTTTGGCATGCTGTAACAAAATACCATGACTGGGTAGCTTATACACAACATAAGTGTATCACTTACAGTTCTGGAGGCTGAGAAGTTCAAGATGAGAATGTTTTCCTCGTTGAGTTCTGATGAGGACCTTCTGCTGGGTTGCAGACTGCTGACTGCTCTGCCCTCATTAGTAGAAGGGAAGGATAGCTCTCTGAGGCCTCTTTTATAAGGGGACCAATCTCATTCATGAATGCAGAGTCCTCATAGCCTCATCACCTCCCAAAGGCCCCACTTTCTAATATCGTCACCTTGGTGATCAGGATCAACATATGAATTTGTGGGGACATAAACTCTTAGATCATAGAAATCTCCATGCAAATTCCTCTTATTTTCCTTTTATAGCATCCACCTTCTTTCTGTATACCTACTCACAAACTAATCTTTTCTAAATGTTATCTAAATGAAATCATGCAGTATGTAATAGTATGTAACTTTTAGGAATCAGCTTTAAAAAATTCAGCATAATTTTCTTGAGATTAATTAAAATCATTGTGGAGATCACTAATTCATTTGTTTTAAATGCTGGGTCATATTTCATGGTATGGATATACCACAGTTTATCAGTTCATCTGTTGAAAGACATCTAGGTAGTATACTTCATATGCCATTATGAATAAAGCAATTAAGAACATTGGTATACAGGTTTTTATTGATTGAATATAAGGTTTTCTTTCTCTGGGATAAATGCCCAAGAGTGCAATAGGTGAGTCTTATGAAAGTTGGCCATTTAGTTTTATAAGACATGACTACAATATTTTATGGAATGCTTATATGGAATTTTTATATGCCCATCAGAAATGTGTGAGTAATCAAGCATCTCCGCATCCTTGAACAATTTAGTGTTGTTACTAATTGTAGCAATTCAGGTAAGTTTGTGGAAACATCACATTGTGGTTCTAAGGTGCATTTCTCTAATGGCTGATAACATTGAACATGTTTTCCAGGTACTCATTCACCATCTGTATATTCCGTTTGGTGTAATATCTCTTTATAAATTTTTTCTATATTCTACTTGGTTTGTTTTATAATATGAAGTTTTGACAATTCTTTATCTTTCTAGGTATTAGTACATTATTAGATATATAGTTTGCAAATATACTGCCCCTGTCTATAGTTTTTCTTTTTATCCTCTTATTGAGATATTTTGCAAAGCAAAAGTTTTTAATTTTGATGAAGTTCAAATTTTTCTTGTATGGTTTATATTTAGGTGTTTTTTTTTCTTGTAAATTTATTTAAGTTCCTTGGAGATTCTGGATATTAGACCTTTGTCAGAAGAATAGATTGGTATTTTTATATTAATTCAGTTCTATGTGTTATTTTTATTTTCCCTTTGAGATTTTCTCTTTGGCAGCTAGATTACATAAAAGCGTGTTTTTTAATTTTCAAACATTTTATGATTTTTAAAAATCTGTTATTGGTTTCCAGTTTAATTCAACTGTGGTTAAGATAATAAATTCTGTATAATTTCAGTTGTTTTCAATTTGTTCACTGGTCTGTTCAATTTGTTCATAGCCTAGGATAGTCTACCTTGGTAGAATGTCAGGCAAATAATTAAAAAGAAAAAAAGCATGTTTACTATTGTTAAGTGAGGTGGTTTATATACATTGATTATAGCTTATTTGATTGTGTTGTTTAGCTCTTCTCTATGATAATAGGAGACTTTGTATCTTTTATTTTGCCAGCAGTTACTCTGTTTGTTTTAGCATGCAGGTCCCTGGTCTACTTTTGTGGGCTGTGAATTCAAATACAATTAAGTTCTCTGACGCTTTGCATTGTTAGCTGTACTTGCCAGGTTGATCTGGTGCAGCTGGCATTACTATGGCTCCTTGGTCTTGATTCCTGAGAGGTCACGATAGTTTTCTCCAGGAAGAACAACTGCTGATTCAACATGAGCGAAAAGGTTCTCAGTCCCATAGACCTCCTGGGAGTGTCCCTTTTGAAAGTGCTACCTGGCTCTTTGGTGACACTTGGTGAAGGAGGAGAGTCTTGGGCTCCTGAGGATAAAGATGTTTTCTGCCTCTTGCGGCAGAATCTCCGTTCAGTACCACTAGTTTCAGGCTGCCTCTTCGTAGAGCTGTAGTGCCTCAGGACCCCAGGTAAGCAATGGATTTCTCCTACCATCTTACAGTCTACGATTCCTGATCAATTCTTTGGCCTTGTGTTGTCAGTGGAATATTCATTTCATTAAGCAACAGATGTTTCTACCTCAATCACTATCTGTTGCTAGGTTGGGGGTAAGGAAATATCAGGCCTGGCTTGTGTTCTGATGAGTGGGAAATGAAAGGCCTCTGCCACTGTGCTATTCATCCAGTTCTAGAGAAAAGCACATCAATTTGTTTTCCTACTTCCACATTTCAGAATTCTCCTTTGGTTGCATTATTTCCTGGGTTTATAGTTGTAATTAATGAGGTAGACCTGGAAGTACTGATTCTATATCATTTTAAGTGGACCTGAAGTGCAATATCTGGTTGTTGTTGTTGTTGTTGATGTGCTAGTTTTTAAGTTTGCCTCCTAAGACATTTATTGGCATCGTAATTCTAGAATGGTTTCGTTAAAAAAAATACATCTAACTCTGGAAATATAATATTCTCAACTCCATGAAAGCAAACCATATTAAAAGTAAAATTATTTTGTAATGTGATATTTTTACTACTTCTATAGTTAATGCTTTCTGGTTAGAGTCCAAAGTTCCATGGACCAAGGGGTCCATTTTTGTATACTTACAAATAAAATTGCTTATGCATATTTTTACTATGCTGCATATTACCAGTTTTTTTTTTCTACATTTTGGTAGGAAATCATTTTGGTAGGATTCTGGTCACAATATAAGTGTTGTTAATTATCCTTACTCTTGAAATTGTGGTTTGAAATTGTAAGCAGATCTTTGAGTGTTGTGAACAGTGTGAATCCTGAAAATGACTTTAAGAGTTGAATTGCTAATTTCAAAATTAAAAGCCTTGCATGAAGAAGGTGATATGAAGCAAGAATTGGTTATATGAAATGACTGGTACAAGAACTAAGAAAAATCTTAACAGAATACAGTCTTGATGGAACTGGAAAGTATAAGAAAAATAAACTCATAAATTTTAGAATAGGTTTTGGCAAAGCATCAATTGATGAAATGTTTCATGTTTTACATGGGTTGGCAAATGAGATAGATATAGCTGTCATAAATATGCTTTGAATTGTGAGACATAAACCAAAGTCTGTAATTACATGGAATAAACATATATTTTGCATGTCTTTATGAATAAATACAGAAAACCTGTTTCAAATTCTTTGCAGACTTTTAAAAAAATTCACAGTTTTAATGAATATGAAATTTAAAAATTTAGCAAAGTTTAATGCTAAATTTTATGCCTAAATATGTGCAAAAATTGTGCATTTTAAGATGTTCTTTAATTCAGATTAAAGTATTTACACAGAGGTTGCTTATTTGTTTGTCACTTAAACATTAGACTAGAAATTGTCTGTTTGAAAATATCTGAGGGTCTTCACTAGGCAATGTGGTTTTTCTACAGTATATGATCAGTCTCAGGATTATCAAAAGTTTAGTGAAATATTATTTCTATTGGAAAACATCTGAGGAAACATTACATTTGCTATATTTTCAAATTAGATTGAAATTACAAAGGGTGGCAGCAAATGCTTATTAAATAGTTACTAAAAATATTGATATATTTACATTACATTGAATACTTAAAAGCATAATATGCCTGCCTAAGTTTACATAAAAACTAATACATGTAAAAATAAAACAATAAGAAATACCAATTGAAGCATAAAACTTTATGTATATACATATTCATATATACACACAGGTATTTCCATTTCTGTGTGCTTATAATTTGCATGTGTATATTTATGATGCCAACATTTATACTCTTAATACTAAAACAGCAGTATTTGTGGATATACAAATATTGAGGAAGTGCAATCTTGTGAAAAGAGCACAGATTTACAGTCAGATAAATTTGTATTTGAATTTATGAGTGTTATTAAAGATTAAATAAAATGATAAATGTAAAATACCTAATATGTTACCTGGCATATAGCAAGTGCTCATATGTACTCTATGTCTGCTTACAAGAATGCAGCTTTCCCAGTCACAAAGCTAACAAAATAAAATGTAAGATGTTCAATAATCTGGAGTGCTAAAGATTAGAAAAACTTGGCTATTCTGGAGAGCTATTTAGAATACTTGTACACTTGCACCAAATTATTCCACTTAAAAAACATTTTTTCTTAAAAAAAAAGAAACAGATTTCATACACAGATTTATATGCATAAATGTTTATTATAGCATAGTAATTTGAATAAGAATGAAAATAGCCAAACTGCAGAAAAGCGGATACTTAAATATGTATGATAGTTTTATATCCTGCTATATTATACAATCATTAACGTTACACTAATGCAGAATTTGACATACCATGACAAATCAATAAAGCAAATATATATATATATATATATAATATATAAATTTTCTTTTCCAATATAACAAAAATATTGTTAAAAAGTAAATGGAAAGAATCACTTGATTATTTAAGGTTACAAAGCAATACTATTTGTGTGATACTGCTTTAGCCATTGATGTGGTTTGGCTGTGTTCCCACTCAAATCTCACCTTAAATGCCTATGTGTTGTCGGAGGGGCCTGGTGGAGGTAATCAAATCATGGAGCAGGTCTTTTCTGTGCTGTTCTTGTGATAGTGAATAAGTCTCATGAAATCTGATGGTTGTATAAGAAGTTTCCCTACGTAAGCTCTCTTTTTGCCATGTGCGTAAGATGTGACTTCCTCCTCCTTGCCTTCTGCCATGATTGTGAGGCCTCCCCAGCCATGTGGAATTGTAGGTTTGTTAAATCTCTTTCTTTTGTAAATTACCCAGTCTCAGGTGTGTCTTTGTCAGCATCATAAAAACAGACTAATACAGTCATCAAGGAAAAATTGTAGTAGCTTGTTAGAATTCTTTAGATTCTGGTGGTTCGTATATTCTCTAAACTTTGTTAGTGGCATAATAATAAATAAGGTATTAACAGATTAGTTCTTTTATTAAATTTTTTTCAAAAAACACAATACACAAGAACTATACAAGCCTCTCTAAAGAGAGAGTTTCAGTGAACGGTAGATGAAGGGCTATTTTTACTGTCATTTGGTTATGAAATCAAATTACATCACAGAAGCTGTTCTTTACCCCAGTCTTTCAAAGATTACAGAAAACCCAAAATAAATTGCTCATATATGCAATATAATGGATAATATGGAAACCAAAACATTAAATCCCCTCTTTGTCTGCTTCTTCCACTTCCCAAGAATGCTTATGTGTTTTAGCTTTATGTGGTCTTGCTATTTTTTATTCTTTCTATTTGGTTAAAGGAAAAAGAGAAAAGAGCAGAAGTGAGCCAAAGACCAGTGTGGGTCTGACGCAGTGGCTCACCCCTATTATCCCAGCCCTTTGGGAGTCAGAGGCAGGCAGAATGTGTGAGCTCAGGATTTCAGGACCAGTCGGGACAATATGGTGAAACCCCATCTCCACAAAAACTTAACCAGGCATGGTGGCATCTGTGCAGTTTTCTGTACTCAGGAGGGTGGGGTGGGAGGATCACTTGAGCCTGGGGAGGTCAAGGCTGCAGTGAGTGATCATTCTGCTGCACTCCAGCCTGGGTGACAGAGGGAGATCTTATCTCAAAATAAATGAGTAAATAAATAAATAGTTTGATAGTGTGAATAATTCTGAAATCTGTTGAACTAGGCATTGAAATAGGCATGAGGTTCTAAAACCAAGTGGGATGAATAATTCCTGGAGAACTAGTGTATAATAAAAATACTGCATTGTATATTTAAAAATTTGCTAAAAGGGTAGATCTTATGTTAACTGTTATTACAAAATGATATAACAGGGTGAAGGAAACTTTTAGAGGTGATGGACAGGTTTACGACAAAGATTGTAGTGATGGTTGCTTAACGGCATACTTATCACCAAACTCACTAAATTATACGTATTAATTATGCACAGATATTATATGTCAAAAATTCAATATCAAATAAGAAATTAGTGAACTCACTTTTATATGGTTAAATTGCAATGAAATATTTGAATTTTAAATCCTTACACAGCAAAAAATTAATTCATATTCAGCTATCCTGGAGAAAATCATTAAGCAATTGCTTATGTCAAGCATGAGACCAAATTTGAGTATACTATGACAATCAAATAGCAAATTACTTTTTTTGTAGTATTTGCACTCTAATGAGAAAGACCACCATTTAAACAACCTATTATAAATATATCTTAAGTGTATTTGAATACAGAATCCTTAAGATTACATAGGACAAATTATCTCATTTTCCTTCTAAATGAACAGCTGTAGTATTTCACTCAGAGAATAACTCTTGGTGATGGATGCTCTCAGTTTCTGTTTTCCTAAAAATAGATGTATTCTGTCTATACCTTTCCCTTCAAGAGTTCACTACTGGGCCGGGCGCGGTGGCTCACGCCTGTAATCCCAGCACTTTGGGAGGCCGAGGCGGGTGGATCACGCAGTCAAGAGATCGAGACCATACTGGTCAACATGGTGAAACCCCGTCTCTACTAAAAATACAAAAAATTAGCTGGGCACGGTGGCGCGTGCCTGTAATCCCAGCTGCTCAGGAGGCTGAGGCAGGAGAATTGCCTGAATCCAGGAGGCGGAGGTTGCGGTGAGCCGAGATCGCGCCATTGCACTCCAGCCTGGGTAACAAGAGCGAAACTCCGTCTCAAAAAAAAAAAAAAAAGAAAGAAAGAAAAGGAAAAGAGTTCACTACTGGCATTGACAATCCCAAATCACTGTAATCCAAGCACAAATTGAGATTTGCTGCTAGTCTTCAGTTCTGTGTAGTCTGACATGTCTGATTTATACAGGTATTTGGGTGGAGCCCCGTAGGTCCCAGACCAGAACGCAGGTTTTAGCACAACCCAGTTTTGTTTTGTTTTGTTTTGTTTTTCCCAATCCTACGTTTCGGTTTCCTCCTTTCCTTGTTCTGTATCTTGGCCCAAAGTACTTTGTTCCTTTTTAACTCCATAATGCCTTCAAGCAGATGTGTTTTAACTCTTTGTCAGTTTTGATAGATATTTTCATCGAAAGGATTGATCCAATTAACTAGTATACCAGTATAGATAAATCATAAAAGTTTTCAAACTTAACAAAACTTCTAAATCTATCCAGTAGGTGCACCAAAAAACCTGCATTTTAGATGTTGCTCCTTCAATATAATTTCCAGCCATAAGCATAGCAAGTATCATAAAAACAACAACAGAAAAACTCTACAATGCTTTGATGAAAGCATAATTTTGGGGTCCATTCCTTCATGATGACTAAGATTTCCAAAGATAAATACTGTTAGGTGTCTTCCTCCACATGATAATATTCTGCTCTTTATTACATTTTGTGATTTATAATATACATAGAATTAAATATAAAACAATAGCAATTGCCTCTTTTGAAAGCAAAATGAGGAATAAAATAGATATTAAACAAAACACCAATTAAGCCAAAGGAAGTCTGGAAAGAAAAGCAAATGAGAGAAAATATAAATGATATTTTAAAATATATTGAAGAGACACTGCTAATATAAAGACAGTTTTAAAATTAAAAAAAAATGGGGAAAGGTCAAACATGGCAATATTAAACATGAGAGCAATTGTGGTTTTGTTAATACCAGATAAAATTTATTTTAAGACAAGAAATACTATCAGAGGTAAGGAGGGGTTTTTCACGTAGGTGTAAGAAAGAAATAAGCTTTCTCATGTATCAGTTGTTATATGAGCATGGACCTTTTCTGCTGTGTATATTCTGTTCCACTGGGAATCTGTTTCTCTTTTGTTTCTGTTACATTGTATTATCTCTTTCTATGCCTATATCATGAGAGCTGATTACACAGTGATACAATCTTACATAATTTTTTTCTTCAAAACTTTTGGCTATTCTTGGTCCTTTACATTTTTAGTAAATTTTTGAATCAATTTGTATAGTTTCCACCAAAGGAGTACTGAAATTGTGAATTGGACTGCATTTAATATAAACATTAAATGTAAATAAGTCATGTTTGTAATATTGTATAAGTAACACCTTTATGATACTGAGTTTTCCAATACATTCAGGTGACATGCTGCTTCACTGTTTTGGTCTTCTGTAATTTTTTTTTTTGATGTTTATTTTTCTTTCAGAGTACAGGTCAGTCACATATTTCATTGGATTTATTCTTGCATATTTTGTGTTTTTAAATATTCATTTGTGAATTGGTTTTTGTGTGTACAGAGATGAATAATTAATTTTTGTATATAAAATTTTTATCCAGTGAGATTGCCATATTTTCTTACCAATTTGAATGGCTTATCAGATTTTTTTACTTTTCTATCCATTCTTTGCTTATTTTGCTATGATCTCCAGTAAAGCACTGAATAACAGGGAGAATAATCAGCTTTCTCATATGTCCTCATTTCAGGAGGAAGACATATATGACTTTATTGTTAGGCATGTAGGCCTTTTCAAAAATATGTTTTACTAGATTAAGAATGATTCCATTTCATTCCTAGCAAACTAAAATATATTATCATGAATTGCTGCCCAATTTTATCCATTGTTTTGCCACTATTGGGATAATCAAATGTTATTTTCTATTATGAATTAATGTGATGCACATTTAAATTGATTTTTAAAAGTTATACCAATATTACATTACTAAAATAAACACAATCTATTCATACTACATTATTTCTACTTTTCAAAGAATATACTTTGGTAATATTTTGTTTAATTTTATTTTTTCATCAATCACAAGAGAAATTATTCTATGGTATAATATTCTATCAATGGCATGATCTTTTTTTATTAAGGAGTCAGGTTTGTGAATTTAGTTTTGGGCCTGTTGAATTTGAAGCTCCTGTAGGGTTTCCATGTGTCTACTGAACAGATAGAAATAGATGGTTCCAGAGCTCAGGAGAGTGATTTGCATTAGAGCTGTACGTTTTGAAGTCGTTGGCATCTAGGTGCTACTTACAGCCAAGGGAACAAATAAGACCACCCTGGAAGATCAGGTTGAGTGGGAAGAGGGAGAGGACAAGGTCTGGGGATCTGTAATGTTTTTAATATGGGGGAGCAAAGGAGACTGAGAACCAATTGGAGAACTGCAGGGTCTAGTGGGTGTTCTTTTGTTTGTGGAGAGGACTGATGGTAGAAAAGAAAGAGACAAGGACACAGAGATAAGAGAATAATTCAGCTGGGCTTGGGGGATCACTGCTGCCCGGGGCAGAGTCCAGCAGTGGCCCCAAATGCCTGCAGCACTGATATTTACTGTATATAAGGCAGGGGGCAGGGTCAGGGTCAGGAGAGTGATTGATAGGGGTCAAGCAAATCACATTCTCATAATACGGGGGGTCACGTGGGTACAGTTCAGGAGGTCACATGGGCATAGTACAGGGGGTCACGTGGGTACAGTTCAGGGGGCCTCTTCCTTTCAGGTAGCCTCTGCAGGGAGGGGAGGTGCATATGTCAGTATCTTTCTATGCACTTATCAGAGAGATCAAAAGGCTTTTAGGGTTCCTCTATTCTTACTTCTTATAGCTTCTAAGAATTTACAAGGGAGCATCGGGTGGGAAAGTGTACAAGGATGGTGACTATCAAAGCACAGCACCACAGAGAGGTGTTTAAATAAATCCCTGGATGTCTGTGGGCCGGCCTGGCAAGTGTCAGACCTTTCTCAAGAGCCAGCAGAGCACAGTTTTCTCTGAAACTCCCCAGTGAAAGGGAAACTCCCCTTCACGGCCTGCTAAGCAATGGGTGCCTCCCCAGAGGCTGGCGTTACTGCAAGGCCTGCCTGCTAGGTGACCGGTGCCTTCCCAGGCACTGGTTACCGCAAGGCGTTTACTCTCACCTCCTGGTCACTTCTCACGATGTCCCTTCAGTTCCTAATTTAATTTCACTCTATTATGTCTATACTGTAAGACAAAATGTTCCTACACTAAGGCAAAGATTAATAGAGAACAATGTAATAAGATTGATTATATAACTGATTATGTGATTGAATTTAATATCTATTTGGTGTCATTTCTATAACTAAGTAATCAGTAAATATGTCATTGCTATAACTAAGTAATCAATTATTTATTATGCTGGGACAGACTGTGCCTTCAGTCACTTGCCATGGCACCTGGGCAACTTTCTTTCCATAGAGAATAGAGGAGTCAAGGTGTAAGAGCCACTCTCAGAAAAATGGTTACATGGGATTCAAGTTAGCCTGAGTCTCAAGAAAAAAAAAGGTGACCAACAAAACCAAATATCATGGAAGTAAATGTCCAGTGGAAGGAAGGGTCCTTGGTGAACATGGTATGAGCAGTTTTTAGGGGAGAGAAGCATCTGAGTCCTAATAGGGATGAGAAGGAGTGCAGGAGGCTGTGGCCACGCTTTATGAGTTCTTCAGTATTTTTCTTATCATGTTTATATGTTATTTTTTAAAACTACATATATATGTATATAAAATCTCATATATATATAAAATCTCCTCTTTCAAAACTTTTAAATAATGCTTTATCCATATCTCCATCTCTGCTTAGTCAGGCTTCTTATAGTTACAGACTAGCTCATCTCTGCTTCCTCCGTTACTCTTTACCTTACTACTTATTTCCTTTCATTTTTTTTGTTTCCATTAGAGAGATGACAGCATTTTTTTTTCTTTTAAATTTTAACTTTTATTTTAGACCCAGTGGGATACATGTGTAGGTTTGTTACATGGGCATATTGAACCCAGGTAATAAGCACAATATTCAATAGGTGGTTTTCCAGCCCGCAGCCTACTTTTTACCCCCTCTAGTAGTCTGCAGTGTCTACTGTTTCCATGTTCAGGTCCATGTGTGCCCAAGGTTTAGCCCCCACTTATAAGTGAGAACATGCAGTATTTGGTTTTCCATTCCCATTTTAATTTGTTTGGCAAGAATTGATTTTTTAGAGTTCTTTTAGTTTCACAGCAAAATTGGATGAAAAGTACAGTTTCCACATACTCTGCCCCTTCACCAACCTACCGGACTATCGACACCCTGCACCAGACTGGCACGTTTGTTACAATCTGTGCACTTACATTAACAAGTTGCCACTCAGATTTCTTAGTTTACATTAAAGTTCAATCAGAGTACTATACTTTGCAAGAGTTTTGACAGATGTATTATGACATGATTCCACAAATATAGCATCACATAGAATAGTTAAACTGCCCTAAACATCTTCTGAAATCTGCCTGCTTCTCTCTCCCTTCCCCTTAATTCTTGGCAACCACTGATCTCGACCTCACCATGTTGCATTTTCCAGAAGGTTATAAAGTTGATAGCGTGCAGTATACAGACTTTTCAGGCTTGCTTCTTTCACTTTATAATACATATTTTCTCTTCCTCCATGTCTTTTCATGGTTTAAAAGAATGCTTCTTTCAGTAGCAAATAATATTTTATTTTTGGATATACTGCAGTTTACTTGTTCCCTGAAGTGCATCGTGATTGCTTCCAAGTTTTGGAAACTATAAATCTATAAACATCTATGTGCAGAACTTTGTGTGGACATACATTTTCAACTCCTTTGGCAAATGCCACGGAATATGATGGCTGGATCATAATGTGTATTTAGTTTTATAAAACCCTGCCAAGTTGTCTTCTAAACTGATTCTACTGCTCTGCATTCCCAGTGGCAATGAATGAGAGTTCCTGTTGCTTCACTTCCTCACTAGGTTAGGTCTTAACATTCTGGACTGTGACCATTCAAACAGGCATTTCTCTGATAATATATAATATAGAGCATCTTTTTGTATGACTGTGTGCTACCCGTGTATCTTCTTTGATGAGGTGTTTGTTAAGGTCTTTGGACCATTTTTAATTGGGTTGTTTTCTTATTAAATTCTGAGTATTTTTAGTATATTTTGGATAACAGTCCTTTCTCAGCTATGCCTTTTGTGAATATATTAGTATGTGGCTTATCTTTTCATTCTCTTAACATTGTCTTTCACAAAATAAAGATTTTTAATGTTGATGAAGTCCAGCTTATCAATTATTTCTTTCATAGGTTATGCCTTGGCTGTCACATCAAAAAAGTCATCACTACACCTGGATCAACTTGATTTTCTTTTGTTGTTTTTAGGAGCTTTATAGCCTTGCATTTTACATTTTTGTCTGTGATCCATTATGACTGATTTTCATAAAGGTTTCAAGAACTTAATCTGGATTTATTGCTTATTTTAGATATGAATCTCCAGTGTTCCAGCACTATTTGTTGAATATACTGTGTTTTCTCCATTATATTACCATTGTTCCTTTCTCAAAGATCAGTTGACTCTATGTATGTGGACGTATTCCTGGGATCTTTAGTCTAATATATTGATTTATTAGTTTCCTGTTTTACCAGTACCACACCGTCTTGATTACTGTAGTCTTATAGTAAGTCTTAAAGTTAGGGAGTGTTCATCCTGCGACTTTGCTTTTCAACAATAGGGTGTTGGCTATTCCAGGTATTTTGCCTCTTCCCATAAACTTAAGAATCAGTTTGTTGATATGGAGAAAATAACTGTCACAGATTTTTATTGGGATTGCATTGAACCTAAAGATAATGCTGGGAAGAACTGACATCTTGACCATATTGGGTCTTCCTATTCATGAAATTGGAATCTCTCTCCACTTAATTATTTCTAGATTTCTTTAATCAGAGATGTGTTGTGTTTCTTCTATACATCTTGCACATATTATATTAGATTTGTACCTAATTATTATGGTATAATTGCTATGTTTTTAATTCAAATTCTACTTGCTCATTGCTGGTATATAAGAAAGCAATTGACTTTTTATTCTAATATCATATCCTTCAACCTTGCTATAATCACATATTAATTCCAGGAGCTATTTTGTTGATTCATTCAGATTTTCTACAAAGACAATCATGTCATCTGTGAACAAAGACAGTTTTATTTCTTCCTTTCCAGTCTGTATGCATTTATTTAGTTTTTCTTCCCTATTGCACTAGCAAGGACTTCCAGGACAACGTTAATTAGGAATTGGGAGAGGGAACATCTCGTCTTGTTCTTGATAGTGAGAAAATTTGTTCCTGGTGATGAGACAACTTCTATTTTCTCACAATTAAGTACAACCCAAACTGAAGGGTTTTCTTTTTTTTTTTTAACTGATTTTTTTAAATCAAGTTGAAAAAGTTCTCATATATCCCTACTTTACTGAAACTTTTTTTTTAATCATAGATCTTGGATTTTCTCCAATGTATTTTGTGCATCTATTGATATGATTTTGTGATTTTTCTTCTTTGACCCATTGATATTATGGATTACATTGATTATTTTCAAATGTTGAATCAGCCATGTGTACCTGGAATAAATCTGATCTGGTATTGGTATATAATTTGTAAAAATACTTTGTTGGATTTAATTTGCTAATACTTCATTGAGGGTCTTTGCTTCTATGTTCATGACAGATATTGGTGTCTAGTTTTCTTTTTGTGTCATATCTTAGCTTTTTTGGTATCTGTGTGACGCTCATATCATAGAATAAGTTAGGAAGTATTTTCTTGCTTTTATTTTCTGAAAGCAATTGTATGAACATACTTTGTTCTTTAAAGGTTTGGTGAAATAAGCCAGTGAAGCCAGTTACTTTCTACTTTGGAAGGTTATGAATTACCAACTCAATTTCTTTCATATATATATATATATATAGGCTTATTTAGATTGCTGATTTCTTCTTGAGAGAATTTTGGCAGATTGGGTCAAACCAGATGAAACTGGTTTATTTTATCTAGATTATTAAATTTGTTGGCATAGAACTGTTCACAGTATTTTAAATTGTTTTTAAATTTTTAATGGTAGCTATAGTGATATCCCTTAATTCATTTCTGATAAAATCAATTTGTGTTATCTCTCTTCTCTTAGCCTGGCTAGAGGTTTTTAAATTTTATCAATCTTTTCTATGAACCAGAGTTTAGTGTCATTAATGTTCTTTATTAATTTTTCAATTTCAGTTTCATTGATTTCTTCTTCATATTTTTAAATTTATTTTATTCTGCTAACTTTTGATTTACGTTTTGTTGTGGTGGTGGTTTTAGTTTCCTAAGGTGAAGAATTTGATTATTGATTTTTAGATTTTTCTTCTTGTCTAATACATGCATTCAATGCTGTAAATTTCCCTCTAAGCATTCATTTTGCTGCATTCCACAAGTTTGGGGAAAGTGTGTTTTGGTTTTTACTTAGTTCAAAATATTTTAAATTTCTCTTGATAGTTTGTCTTTGACTCACCCGTTATTTAGAGGTTTGTTTAATGTCCATATGTTTTGGGATTGTCTAGTTATCTTCAGGTTCTTCATTTCTAGCCTAATTCTCTCTTGGTCTGAGAACAGAAATTATATGATTTCTATTCTTTCTAAATGTTTTAAGATGTATTTTAGGGCCCGAAATGTAGTCTCTCTTGGCGAATGTTTTATTTGAGTTTGAAATAATGTGTACTCTGCTGTTGTTGGATGAAGTCGCCTATAGACAGATGCCACTGGTGGGATGGTGCTATTGAGTTCACCTATGTCCTCGCTAATGACCCGCCTGCTGACTGTCCATTTTTGATGCAGGGATGATGAAGTATACAATTATTACAATATATTCTTTTATTTGTCCTTGCATTTCTATCAGTTTTTGTTCAACATATTTTTATGCAGTACTCTATTTTTAGGTGCATACATATTAAGGAATGTGATGTGTTGTTATTTGACCCAGGTTTTTAGTCCAAAGCATCATAAACTGAATAGCATATTAAAGAGGAATTTATTTCTTAAAGTACTAAAGGCTTAGAAGCCCTAAATCAAAATACCAGAAAATTCAGTGTCTGATGAGGACCCAATTTCTATTATAGACAGTGTTTTCTCACTGTGTCCTCAGAAGGTGGAAAGGTGCATGTGAGTTTTCTGAGACCAGTTTTATAAGTGACTAATCCCATTTTTTAAGGGCTCTGACCACATGATGCAATCATCTCTGAAAAGCTCCACTTCCCAATACAATTACATTGGTAATAGACCTTTGAAATCTTCTCTGTCTCTAATTAATGTAGCTATTCTTACTTTAAATAAAATTAGTGTAAGCATGATTTATCTGCCTCCATACATTTACCTTTAATCTACATGTATCCTTATTATTTAACATGGGTTTCTTATAGTTGCCATATAAGTGGGTCTTTTGTTGCTGTTCCACTTCACAGCCTCTGTCTTTGTGCCTTGAAACTGCTGATATCCAAAGTGAATACTAATACAGCTGAATGAGTATCTTACACAGTCAAATACTAATACAGCTGAATGCGTATCTTACACAGTCATTCCTATTTTTTATTTGTTGCCCTTATTTTTGTTTAAATTTTTATTTTTCACTCTTTTCCTGCCTTTGGTGCTTTTAGTGAAGCATATTATATGATATTATCTGCTCTCCCTTTTTTCTTAGTATATCAATTAGACTTTGTGGGTTTTTTTTTCTTTAGTTGTTTAGTGGTTGCCGTTGAGTTTACAATATGCATTTATAAATAATTCAAACTCACTTCCAAATAACACTATATCCTTTACTGCTTCAAGGGTAGCATGAACACCTTATAACAACAAAACAGTCCTAACTTTTCTTTCCTGTCTCTTGCACAATTGCTACCATTCATTTTACAATTATATAAACACATATAAACATATGTATGATATGTAACTAATTAAATACATTGGCGCTATTATTACTTTGAATAAACTATTACATGTTAGAACTATGGACTATAAGAATACGTTTTTATTTTATCATTACTTTTTCCTTCTTTAGCACTTTCTCTTTATTTATGTAGACATAAATTTCTAGCCTGTGTTATTTTCGTTGACTTTAAAGAACTTCTTTTAACATTTCTTGCAAGGCAGGTCTACTGGCAACAAATTCCCTCAATTTTTACATGTTTGAGAAAATATTCTTCTTTACTTTGAAGGATAATTTTACAATGTACAGAATTACAAAGTTTTTATTTTCTCAAGACTTTAAATATTTCAATTTACTCTTTCCTTGAATGTTTCTGAGAAGTCAGATGTCATTATTACCTTTGCTCTTCTATTAAGTAAGGCATTTCCGACCATCTTCCCTGGCTTCTTTCAGCATGTTTTTCTATATCTTTGACTTTCTATGGCTCAAAAATAATATACCTAGATGTTGTTTTGGGGACATATATTCTTCTTGGAGTTCTGTGAGCCTCTTAAAGCTGTGGTTTTGTGTCTCATATTAATTTGAGGAATTTCCTTTTGTTTTGTTTCTGGTATTTTCATTAGCTGCGTCATACATATTTGGAGTTGTCCTATAGTTTCTGGATATTCTAGTTTAAATTTTTTATTCTTTGTTCTCTTTCCTTTACAGCTTGGAAAGTTTCTGTTGATACCTCTTAAGCACAGAGATTCTCTACTTACCTGTATCCACTCTTTCAATAAGCCCATCAAAGGGATTCTTCATTTTTGTTACAGTGTTTTTGATCCCTAACGCTTGGTTGCTCTTGTTGTTCTAGGATATCCATCTCTCTGCTCATGTTACCCATATGTTATTACTATCTGTAGTTAGGAGCTGTCTACTTTATCCATTAAAACCCTTTGCATTTTAATCATAGTTACTTTAAATTCTATGCCTGGTAATTCAAACAGCCTTTCCTGTCTAGTTCTGATGGTTCCTCTGTCTCTGCAAATGGCGTTTTTTGCCTTTCAATATACCTCGTCATTTTTTCTTGATGGCCAAATGTGATACACTGAGTACTGAGCTGTTGTACGTTGGTCTTTGGTAATGTGGTGGTAAAGCTTGGGGTGAGAAGAGGTACTCTATGACTAAGTCTCAGGCTTTTAGTGCGACTTTGCATCTGGATGGTAAACTGTCCACGTTTCTAATGTTTTTCCTCAACTAAATTGGTACAGAACAGCCAGAGTTGTCTAGAATTTGGTATTTCATTTCCTCCAGGCTTGTTAGGCTTTGATAAAACTCTGACAGGTTAGGCTCTGGTAAACTAGCTTTTCCCAAACAGACCTTGTGAAGAACAGAGTGCTCTGACATATTTCAAAATCTCTTTTTCCCTCTCTGTGCTGGAAGCCCAAGAATATTTTTCTCCAAAATTTACTGTGAGAACTTAGTTAATTTCCTAGAGGGAAAACACAGAAAAGTGTGATGGTCGACCTATAATGAGGTCCTCCTGGAGTTTTTTTGTTTTGTTTTCCTGAGATAGAGTTTTGTTCTTGTTACCCAGGCTGGAGTGCAATGGCGCAATCTCAGCTCGCTGCAACCTCCGCCTCCTGGGTTCAAGCAATTCTCCTGCCTCAGCCTCCCAAGTAGCTGGTACTACAGGCGTGCACCACCATGCCCAGCTAATTTTCATATTTTTAGTAGAGACGGGGTTTCACCATGTTGACCAGGATGGTCTCCATCTCTTGACCTCGTGATCCATCCGCCTCGGCCTCCCAAAGTGCTGGGATAATAGGCGTGAGCCACCGCGCCCGGCCCCTCCTGGAGTTTTTAAACTCTCAGACTTGTTTACTCTGAGCCTGGAGCAATTCATAAATTATACTTCAGGTTTTTCTACTCCAGCACTGATTCCCACAGAGGTTTCTGCTCCCACATGTTGTGCTTCTCTATGTAATCACCTGTCTGTCTCTTCAGTTTTGGGGATAGCAGTTTGCCCATGAACTTATTTCTCTTATGAATTTAAGAAAAGTTATGGATTTTTTAGCTTTTTTCTCATTGGTAGTACAGAAAGGCAACTTCCAAGCTCCTTACATGTGGAACTGGGAATCAGAAGTTGTTCATGTCTTTTTAACACTGACTATACCATTCTTTGAATGCATCACCTTTTACTCAACCATTCTCCTACATAAGGAGATCTTATTTCCTTCCAAGTTTTGGCAATTATAAACACAGTTTCTGTAAACATCCATGGATGGGCAGGTATTTGTGTGGACTTAAGTTTTCAACTTGTATGGGTAACTATTGACAAATATGATTGTAGGTTGTATGGTAAGAGTATATTTAGTTTAGTATGAAACTGCTACTCTGTCTTCCAAAGAGTCTACTTTTATCAGTGTTCTTGATTTTGGCCAATCTAGTATGTGAATAGTGGTATCTTATTGTTTAAAAGTTAAAATTTAAACAAGCTTTAACATAATTATTATTAATTTAGCTATTTATCAACTATTTTAATTTTAAAATATTCAGAGTTATTTTATAAACAATTATCATTTTAAATCAGATAAATACCTCATTTTGACCTTTCATGCAGGTGAAAATAATTTAACCATACATTATGCTTTGATTTTTATTTCAGTCCATATCCTTCTTTTGACTTATCGTGGAATAAGAGAATGTAAAATATGAAGTTTGATTTCTAATGTTTTGAGTTTTCAGATATATTTACTTTTTATTGTCAATTGATGATGTCTTTCTGAAAATTATAGGTATGTCAACATATTAGCAAGATTTTTTTTACCAAATGTAACACTTAAAAATCTTCTATACTGACCAGACTTCAATTACCTTAATATGTCATTTTATGCTTACGAGCATTATATATGTCACTTATAGCTTAAGATTAGACTAGCAACAATGTTGTTATATACAGAAATCCACTACTTTGCTAAGTTGTTTTCCAATCATTTATTACAACTGAATTTTAATTTTTCAAAATATTTAAATTCTTAAACAGAATGTGAATTCCAAATTCGTTGGATTATGAGTCTTTTTACAAGATATTATGATTTAATAAAACTGAACCTTACAGCTTTAACTTAATGGTATCAAGCCAACATGAAAATACTGCTTTATTTACACAAGCATTCTCAATTTGTAATGGTAAAAGGTAAAATGTGATCAATGACATTATGAAAACTTATTTTGTTGTATGAGCTTTTGTGAGAAAAAGGAAACAAATAATATTATAAATCACATTTTATTTTATTTATTTTTTTTATTTTTATTTTTATTTTTTTTTGAGACGGAGTTTCGCTCTTGTTACCCAGGCTAGAGTGCAATGGCGCGATCTCGGCTCACCGCAACCTCTGCCTCCTGGGTTCAGGCAATTCTCCTGCCTCAGCCTCCTGAGTAGCTGGGATTACAGGCACGCGCCACCATGCCCAGCTAATTTTTTATATCTTTAGTAGAGACGGGGTTTCACCATGTTGACCAGGATGGTCTCGATATCTTGACCTCGTGATCCACCCGCCTCGGCCTCCCAAAGTGCTGGGATTACAGGCTTGAGCCACCGCGCCCGGCCTATAAATCACATTTTAAAAGCTATTCATCAGAGGAGTAAAACCAATGTTTAAATTTTAATAAGCTGTACATATTTGTTTTCATGCTAGAGGCAGAATGTTTGAAAGAAAAAAATAAATACATTGAAAGGTTTTCCAGATGTGAAATTTTTGCTTCTACTCTTAAGACAACTCACTTTCATTTAGAAGAGTTGCCATACTTCCAGTTTAACCCAAAGCAGCTCTTCAGCGTCTGTTTGTCAATTTGGTTGTACATTCTGGGAAATGTCCTTTTAATATTATATAGTTTTTTTCCTCCAACTCATTCGTAATAGTTCAGGCTCAAACTATACAAAACATTTTTTGGCATCTACTTTATCCTAAATATTTGGGCAAATTTTTTGGCATGTATTGTATGTATTTATTTTACATATGAATAAATAGTACTTCTATTTATTACAAAAATATAGAAATACATTTGCATAACTATATAAATATATATTTTATCTCTGTATATAAATATATAGGTTATATTATTTATATCTATAAATTATTATATTTATATCTATATTACTATTTAAATATTAATCTAAAATATATCTAAATCTTAATATTTATAGTATTTCTACATTTTTATATATAGCATTTCTACATATAAAATATAGAAATTTATATGTAAAATATATACATATAGAAATGCTATATATAAAATACAGAAATACTATAGGATGAATAACATTTATCAAATATTAAATATAATATTTAAATTTATGGATATTGTACTTATAAATATACAAATACTATATATATACTATTTTATATATTTTCTATATATGCTATTCTATATTCTACATAGTATTCCTATAAAAATATATAAATTCTATATATAAAATATAGAAATACTATATAGAACATAGAATATACCATAAAAATATAGAATACTGTACATAAAGATATTTCTACATATTTTTAATATAAAAATTTATATTAAATAAAATATAATTTATTATCTGGTAACAAACCACTTCCTATCTTCCTCTCTCACTTACCCTTCTCAGGCTCTAATAGTCATAATTTTGCTGTATACATCTTTCACCTTAATTTTTAGCCTCTACATCTGAGTGGGAACAAATAATATTTGTCTTTAAGCTGCTGCTTTATTTAATTTAACATAATGTTCTTCAGTTTTTCCATGTTGCTGTGAATGACAAGATTTATTCTTTTTATAGCAGAATAGTAACTCCACCGTATACATTTCTTCATTCATCTGTTGATGGACATTTAGATTGATCCCATATTTTGACTATGGTGAATAGTCCTGCAATAAACATGAGGGTGTATATATCTCTTTGATATACTTAAAATTTCTTTGGATAAATACTCGATAAATGAATGGTGAGATCATATGTTGGTAGTTCTATTTTTAATTTTTTGACAAATCTCAACAGTTTTTCATAATAGCAGTACTTACTTACATTCACACCAACAGTACATAATTTCCTCTTTTTCTTCATTCTTTTTTTTTTTAATTTTTATTGCATTTTAGGTTTTGGGGTACATGTGCAGAACGTGCAAGATAGTTGCATAGGTACACACATGGCAGTGTGTTTTGCTGCCTTCCTCCCCTTCACCCACACTTGGCATTCATCCCCAGGCTATCGCTCCCAAGCCCCCCCTGCTGTCCCTCCCCCATTCCCCCCAGTAGACCCCCGTGTGTAGTAGACCCCCTCTCTGTGTCCATGTGTTCTCATTTTTCTCACCCACCTATGAGTGAGTATATGCGGTATTTCCTTTTCTGTTCTTGTGTCAGTTTGCTGAGAATGATGTTCTCCAGATTCATCCATGTCCTTACAAAGGACACAAACTCATCATTTTTGATTGCTGCATAATATTCCATGGTGTATATGTGCCACATTTTCCCAGTCCAGTCTATCATCGATGGGTATTTGGGTTGGTTCCAGGTCTTTGCTATTGTAAACAGTGCTGCAATGAACATTCGTGTGCATGTGTCCTTATAGTAGAACGATTTATAGTCCTTTGGATATATACCCAGTAATGGGATTGCTGGGTCAAATGGAATTTCTATTTCTAGGTCCTTGAGAAATCGCCACACTGTCTTCCACAATGGTTGAACTAATTTACACTCCCACCAACAGTGTAAGAGTGTTCCTATTTCTCCACATCCTCTCCAGCATCTGCTGTCTCCAGATTTTTTAATGATCGCCATTCTAACTGGTGTGAGATGGTATCCCAATGTGGTTTTGATTTGCATCTCTCTAATGACCAGTGATGATGAGCATTTTTTCATGTGTTCGTTGGCCTCATGTATGTCTTCTTTTGTAAAGTGTCTGTTCATATCCTTTGCCCATTTTTGAATGGGCTTGTTTGTTTTTTTCCTGTAAATCTGTTTGAGTTCTTTGTAAATTCTGGATATCAGCCCTTTGTCAGATGTGTAAACTGCAAAGATTTTTTCCCATTCTGATGGTTGCCGATTCACTCTAGTGACTGTTTCTTTTGCCGTGCAAAAGCTGTGGAGTTTGATTAGGTCCCATTTGCCTATTTTGGCTTTTGTTGCCAATGCTTTTGGTGTTTTGTTCATGAAGTCCTTGCCTACTCCTATGTTCTGAATGGTTTTGCCTAGATTTTCTTCTAGGGTTTTTATGGTGCCAGGTCTTATGTTTAAGTCTTTAATCCATCTGGAGTTAATTTTAGTGTAAGGTGTCAGGAAGGGGTCCAGTTTCTGCTTTCTGCACATGGCTAACCAGTTTTCCCAACACCATTTATTAAACAGGGAATCCTTTCCCCATTGCTTATTTTTGTCTGGTTTATCAAAGATTGTATGGTTGTAGATATGTTGTGTTACCTCTAATGCCTCTGTTCTGTTCCATTGGTCTTTATCTCTGTTTTGGTACCAGTACCATGCTGTTTTGATTACTGTAGTCTTGTAGTATAGTTTGAAGTCTGGTAGTGTGATGCCTCCCGCTGTGTTCTTTTTGCTTAGAATTGACTTGGCTATGCGGGCTCTCTTTTGGTTCCATATGAAGTTCATGGTGGTTTTTTCCAGTTCTGTGAAGAAATTCAATGGTAGCTTGATGGGGATAGCGTTGATTGCGTAAATTACTTTGGGCAGTATAGCCATTTTCACGATATTGATTCTTCCTAACCATGAACATGGAATGTGTCTCCATCTGTTTGTGTTCTCTCTTATTTCGTTGAGCAGTGGTTTGTAGTTTTCCTTGAAGAGGTCCCTCACATTCCTTGTAAGTTGTATTCCTAGGTATTTTATTTTCTTTGTTGCAATTGTGAATGGTAGTTCGTTCTTGATTTGGTTCTCTTTAAGTCTGTTATTGGTGTATAGGAATGCTTGTGATTTTTGCACATTGATTTTATATCCTGAGACTTTGCTGAAGTTGCTTATCAGTTTCAGGAGTTTTTGGGCTGAGGTGATGGGGTCTTCTAGGTATACTATCATGTCGTCTGCAAATAGAGACAATTTGGCTTCCACCTTTCCTATTTGAATACCCTTTATTTCTTTTTCTTGCCTGATTGCTCTTCATTCTTACCAGCACTTACTTTTTGTCTTTTATATAATAGCAGTCCTATCTATGGGATGTTATCTCAATGAGGTTTTTGATTTGCATTTATCTGACAAAATTAGTGATGTTGATCATTTTTTCATGACATATTCATTTTTAAGTATTTAAGGTATAGAAAAATTCTATTTGAAATTTTGTATTATCATGACAGTGTTTAAGGTCAGTAACCAGAAAGATTTTATTTATATCATATCTTCTCCCTAATCATTTTATAAGCCAAGTGCTTCATATGACTATTTATTTTCAAGATTTGGTTTGGGTATGTAATTATTATATAATAAATATGTTCCCATATTTATTTGAAAAATTAACTTTTAATAATCCTAAGAAAACTTTAAGATACATTCTATTAATATCACTTCTTTGTTAATGGATTTGTTTTCCTTCTCATTTTCAATGATTAGTGAATCATTCATAAAATAACATAAATTGATCTTAAACTATTTTTTCTTTGTGGCAAACTCTATAAAATTAGCACAATATCTATATGTTTTGGGTATAAATACATAGATTTGTTATAAAGTGAAACAAATAAATCATCAGTACCTCTGCAGTGATTTTTTTTAACTCTATTTATCTTAACCTCATATTTTTACCCAAAAAAAAGTGTGCTTCCTTAATATTATACTTTATTTAAGGGCCAAGATTTAATACTTAAATCTTATATCTTTTCTCCTATGTTGTTTGGCTCAGAACTAAGCAAACAGGCACCTTTTGATGTTAGTTGAATTAAATTAAATTGATTGATGCAATATCTATTTTGAAATGTTCAAAATGTATTTTAATTTTGAAGTACATTCAATAATAGGTATTCCATATTGTCATACGAATTTCTAAAAGCACATAAATAAGCCAAAAATAAATATTTCTTAATTTACTCCATATGAATTAATGATCCTTGCTGCTATGAAATTAAGCAAATTTTTTTGGACTTTTTATAGCTTAAAAACTATATAAAGCAAAGAAGCTATAATCATGAGAGTTTTAAAATGGACTTTAAGTAGATTTGGAGGTATTTCTGATAATTTTTACATCACTGAAGAAGCACTGAAGGCCAAATATTTAAGGCATGATGTTAAAATCAGCTAATTTGCCCCTTTGTGTTTTTAATTGGAACATTTTGTATAAGCTTAGTTAATGAGATTCTAATTTTCTAATATATTTGATTTATATTGGCTTGATACTACCTTGTTTATAACCTATGTATAGGTTTTCTCATAAAATGCTTCCTTTTATGGTGTTCAAACCTTTACTTATGAAAATTATTTTTAAACCCATTAAAATAAATATTCTCCAAAGAACATCTGCATCTGCAGTTTAAATAGTAATTCTTACAAATCTCCCTAATCACGTGAAACCTCTTCCTTATTTGACCAACCTCATTATGCTTCCATTTTAGAGACTGTCAGTTATGTAATGCTATATAGCAAAATTCAGATGGGAAACTCTTCGGTAGCAGAAACTGCTTAGTTTTAAACTTACTTGTGTATCAGAACTTTTGTACATATTAAGTATTAAAAGTATTTATTATATAACCATGCTTACAAAATAACCTAAACACAATTCTTACAAATTAAATATTGACTTCCTTTTAAAGATTTTATTGTTAATTTTCCAGGTAATAAAACCAAGCAAAAAATGTCAAACACATCAGATAGAATAGAAATAAGATACATTTTTTTTTTTTTGAGACAAAGTTTTGCTCTTGTCACCTGAGCTGGAGTGAAGTAGCATAATCTTGGCTCACTGAAACCTCTACCTCCCAGATTCAAGCAATTCTGCTTCATCTTCCTGAATAGCTGAGACTACAGACGCCTGCCACCACACCTGGCTAATTTTTGTATTTTCGGTCAAGACAGGGTTTCACCATTGTTGGCCAGGCTGGTCTCAAACTCCTGATCTTATTGATTCACCCACCTCAGCTTCCCAAAATACTGGGATTACAAGTATGAACCACCACGCCCAGCAATACTATACATTTTTTTTTTTTTAATTTGTGAAAACTATTACTTGTTTTCTTCCAATTTCATATTTTTCTTTGACTTATTTGAACCATTTTAATTTACAATTGTCATAATTTATCATGGTCTATCTGAAATAGATTGATCTTTCCCCTCAAAAGAAATTTTACCACAAGAGGGAATATTCTTTACTTTAAAAATTTTGATTTATTTTCTCTCATGAAAACCAAACTGAATTTTTGATGTTTGCAGTTCTCAGAAAGTAAGAAGTTTCTGCTACCACTAGCAATCTTCTAACAAGTCCAATATTCAGAATGAGTGCCCACATTATGCATTCAAATCACTTATTTGCATACTCACCGAGATACTTTTATATGAAAATGGATAATTGCAAATCTAAATACCCATTAGCATGTGAAAATATGCCATTTGCATATGCAGCTTAAATGGCTGTTTCAGTATATGATGTTAATGTGCAGTTATCTGCTACTTTTTTGATGTGTTGCTCTTCACTCTTTGAATCTTCCTTTGTTCTTTGTTCTAACAGAAGTTTTTATTTTTAGAATATAGTATGTGCTCTAGCATTTTTGTTGACTGTATTATTTTTCTATTATATGGACAAGGCTTTTTAATCCCAGTGTATTTTGTGCTACTGCAGAATCAGTGGCTCTATGGGAATCACTGCCCAAATCTTGTTAATCTTTACATGATCTTCCTTCTTAAAATTCATTTTTTTTGGTCTGTTCATTTCCCCTTGAAGTAAATTTTGCGTATTAACTTAAAAAATATATTCCAAATAGAAAAACATTATTTAATGAATTGAACCTCTCACCTATGCATTACTCTTTTGGAATACCCTTCCTCCTTCAAATCTTCAAGAAGAGAAATGATAACATAGCCTCCCCACCAATCCACCTATCCACTCTTCTATGAATCCCCCAAACAAATAAGTTTTTTTATCATTCTCTAATTAAATACAATATTTTATTCATCTGTTCAAAACCATTATTTTCCACCTTGATTCCTTTTATTCATTCAGAAAATGTATTCTGAGTACCTCCTGTGTCAGATGCTCTTCTGGATGCTTGCAATAATACATCAGTGAACAAAACCAAGATTGCTGCTACCTTCTAGTATGTTGGGGAAAGCAGCAAAGGAGAAAGGACTTACAGAGTACCTATGTAAATTGGTTATGAGTAACATATACGCAAGGAACAATAAACTGCGAAGGCCACAGGAGGCCTCTGGGGAGGAAGGCCTCTCCATGCCTCATGTTCCGGTGCAGGGTGACCTTGGCTCTGTTAACATAAACATTGTACTCAAGGATATAAAACCCCTTTGTAGCACTATGACATAGCCAGACTTGTAGGCTCCTTGTAAGACCTGAGTTCCACCAGCTGCACACAGATATCAGGCTAAAGATAACCACATGTTCTTGTTTTGTGAAGCTCCCAAACCACCACTGTTATCAATCCTTAGGATGACACATCAGTTCCCGCTCATTGATTCAATTCCGGCTCACGGATTCATCCACCATCACTCCACCCCTACCCTATAGATCAAAGTCATTGTAATTAATAAATAGTGTGTATGATCAGAGCTCAGGGCCTTCACTGTCTCCTCCAAAGTAATGAGTGATGGCCCCCTGGTCCCACTATCTCTCTTAGTCTTTTTCTCATTCTTTTGTTGCCACCAAACACAAGGTACCCATAGGTGATGTAGGACTGGCTCCCTACACTGGTGGAGAAGGCAGACAATAAAGAATAAACATCATACATGAATTAATTTTGTATTATGTTAGAAAACAGTAAATGCTCAGGAAATAAAAAAAATTGGAGCAGATGGAGTGGTATTAGAATTAGTGTTGTGGGGAGAGAAATAGATGAAGTTTTAAAGCAATGGACAGAGAAAGCCAAATTAAGATAAGCAAAGTTGAAGAAAGTTAGGAAAAAGGATTTAGAGGAGAAATCATTCCAAGCACAGAAAAGAGACATGCAAAAACCAATACTGGAGAGAATGACCAGCTTGACTGAGAAACAGCAGAAGGCCAGTGTGTTGCTAAAATGTGAGAAGAGGAGTAGGATATGAATTCTGGGATAAGTCGTTGCTTCCTTTTTATTCATTTATTTTTTGCTTCCCTCAGTCAAACTATCCTACAAAGAGTTACATCATTATACTCACTATGCCTCATTCTTCTTCCTCTCATTTTCACTTAAAATTATTTCACTCAGGCCTTCTCTGTGACTGTGTCAGAGAAACTAATCATCAAATTAAGCAATGAGTTCCACATTAATATAGCGAAAGGTAAGTTCTGACCCAGTTCTCATCTAACATAAATTCTCAGCCCTCTTCCTTCTTGAATCTCTTGTGTCATTTGGCTGGCTTTCTTCTCACTTTACTGGTCTCTCCTTCACAGTACGTTTGCTGTGGTATTGCTTTAAAATGGAATTTTGATTGAAAGCATATTAGTGGGTTCAGGGAAAGAGATTGGGAAGAACCTTTCAAGAAACTTTCCAATGGAAAGGTGGAAAAGAACCTTTCAGGGATTATAGAAACATTATATATCTTAGTTGTGGTGGTGATAACATGTCATGTATTTGCAAAAAGTCATCAAAATGCCTACATGAAGTGGAAGCATTTTACTGCATTAAAATACTCCCTTCATAAAGGAAATCATTAAAAAATACTAAAGAATCATAATAAGCCAATAGAAAGAGATCTATATTTGTATAGTGCAACTGATTATAAAAAATGTACCACGGAAAGCAGCAAAGAAATTTTTAAAATTATAATATAGTTATTGATTTTATAGAATTAAAAATATATAAATAATATAATTTTAATCATTTTCTATTATTTTAGTTGATAAATTTATTGAATGAATTTATAAATTTGGTTATATATATAAGTTATCTCTCTAGACCGTATGAAGACTCATAATGGTTCAAAAATATACAAATAGATGTTCAGCTTATTAGTTCTCAATTAAATAGTGCAAATTAAAATTTCAATTAGATACAACTAATAGCCAAATTTTCAAGAATGAAAACTTGATAATACATGTTGGCAAGGATACGGAGGGTGGGACTTATACATTATTGGTAGGTATATAAATATTGCATCAGCTTTGTAAAATAATTTGGTGGTGTTCATGCTGCTAAAAGTAGTAAGGGCATCAGTTTCTAAGGGGGGAATAGCAACTGGGCAGTCTTTATTTATTTATTACTATTCAGTGATGGTTACATACGTATTTTTTTGTTTATGAATGTTCATCAAGCTGGATACTCATAGTTTATATAGTTCTCTATACATTCTACTTTAGAAAAAAAAGTTTATGGCAGGTACAATTTTGAAAAATATGCTTCTTATCCATATTGTCAAGCTGCTTTAGAAAAAGTAATAATGACATACTAGTTCTAACAACAATATATAATTGTATTATGTCACTGCATATATTACCATAATTTTAACATTTTTTAAAGTTACCAATTAAAAAATCAAAAAATAACATTTTAGATTGCATTTATGATTATTAAAGGAATTAAAAATGATTATATGTGTTGCTTAAATGCAACCTAGTATACTTTGATAAAAATGTAAGTGGAAGTTTTATACATAAATTCTTCCCTTTTTTCGTGGCAATGAAATATCATTTATTCCATATGAACTGACCAAATTCTTTATCTAAGATAGTCACAAGTGTTTATTTGTTTTTGATAGAAATAAATAGTCCTTCAATTGCTGTATTTAAGGGCATGCAGATTGTTTCTTTTGCTCAGACAGATACAATTTGTTTTCAATTATTTCCAGCATTTTGCACACCACTGCAAGAAAACGATTAAGAGAATGTTTCAAGAGTTGTTTGCTGATGTTTCTCTGACATCTAAAATGTGATTAGATAAGAGAGGCAGTTTTTAAATGTAATGACATGGTTGTATGAGATATCTTAGCTGCCACAGAGGTCTTTTTTAAACAAATGTTCACAGTCACCTCACTTGTCTTGCTTTTTAAAAAAGTATTAGGAAAAGCACAGTTTAAGTGGCAGTGAAAAAAAATGAAGGCTATGAATTTTGTTTAAAAACAGAGAATTTTCCATTTAAAATAGATATTTTTGTTTTCTTAATCTGTACAGAGATTAGAAACAAAATCAATGATTTTATTATATACATTATTTTATATAGCATGACCTAAAGCCCATAGATCACAAAAATTAAAAAATGCTTAATTTTGACATGAACATCTTAATTTTCATAACATACAGTTTTTAAAGGAAAAAATTAGTTTAAAATGGAAATTTCAAAACAAAACAATCCATGTTTTGGAGAGACGTTTTATTCCGTTAATATAAGAAAGATTCAATGCATTGTTCTTTGAAGGCTATAGTTTTCTTGAGATAGAGAAGAGGAAAACAACCACAGCACTTTTGTTCATGCTATCTCTCACCATTTTCATAGAGATTAATTTTATCTATTTGATATGTAATATAACTGCATGAATTCTGAAGATGTTTACTGAAATCTTTTTTATAGCTATTCATAGTCTCATGCTTGTACTCAGAGCAACTATATAAATAGTAAACTGTTTATTTCCTTTCATTGTTCAATTCTATTAAAATTAAATAAATATTAGGAACTACTGCTACTACTAGGGACACAGGTGTGTAATTAATGTTTGCTTTATGACTAAAATCCCAGATATCCTCTGCCATACTGAAATACTAATGTAAATTTATATGCCACAGATCAGAGACGGATCGACAATTTTATAATCCCATCTGTGCATCTCACTGGCTACGTAACCTTAAAAACATAATTACACTCTATATACATTCTTGTCCCACCTGTAAGACAGACATACTGGTACCGGTCTCAGAGAGTTGTGATGAGGATAGAATTAAATACTATAAAGTATTAGCGCCCTTCCTGGTAAGACTTAGATAAGAGTCCTAGATAATTATATTATTATTATTTGAGTTGCAGTTTTCCGCTTGTTACCCAGGCTGGAGTGCAGTGGCTTGATCTTGGCTCACTGCAACCTCTGCCTACTGGTTTCAAGCCATTCTCCTGCCTCAGCCTCCCGAGTAGCTGGGATTACAGCTGGGTACCATCATGGCTGGCTAATTTTTGGTATTTTTAGTAAAGAGGTTTCACCATGTTGACCAGGCTGGTCTTGAGCCAGCATTCAGATCTTGAGGTGATCGACCCATCCAAGCCTCCCAAAGTGCTGGGATTACAGACGTAGGCCACTGGACATGGCCCAATTATCATATTATTAATATATGATATTTATTGGAAATTATTTAAATGATATGCAGATGTTTATTTTATATCTTTCATCTATGCACCTAAATAAACATCACTTATTATATAGGTATGTAAATATAAATTTATATCAGCATCTTCTATCAATAAGATATCTTGTCATCAAGGCCTTTTCTCTTAATTCAGAATCTCTTTATACAACAGTGGAAAGGATAACTTATTTTGCAAAGAATATCTATAAAAATGATATGTTTTTACCAGAAATATTTGTTTGTTAAATATCACAGAAGGACTGATTGCACTGGTAATGAAGAAATAATTGTGATATAGTTGCCAAAAAGTTGCAGGCCTGCTTGGTTATTTTAGATAGTCTTATTTTTTGTTCCTTCATATGCATCTGACTGTCCTAGTTAATATTTATCTTTCACTTGGCTCTTAGCAACTGTTGATCCTGCTGGAAATGAGTCAAGGCTCTAGGTGCCAAGTCTCTTTATAGATTTTGTTGTTCACCCACCATTTTTTAAAACCAAGGTTCTCTAAGGAAATATGAATATCCATGGGAAATAAAAATATTTTTGTTATCTTCAGATGAACTCATTAAAATATGAACAATTTAAGAATTCAACTATGAACTGAACTTACTAATTTGGAAATATCCTTTAAAGTTCCCAACTTGGGGCCCAAAGTGGCTCCGGCCGGATGTCGTGGCGCTTGCGAAGGCGAGGCCAAGAGTTCAGGGCCAACCAACCTCAGCAACCTTACAAGCTCTCAGTGATTGGCCAAAAAAAAAAAAAAAAAAAAAACTTGGTAAGGATTTAATTGATCTACTTTAAATTACTGCATTGGTTTTGTAATAATTATTTAGTGTTTTGCTCTAAATATTCCACAATTCAAACTTTTTATAATATTTTTTCACTCAGTTTACTTTTGTAAATAAATCCATAAAAGATATTTTTACTTCTGGGCTTCATAAGAAAGGTTTAGAATATTGTGTTAAGGGTAGGATACTGCAAATTCTCCTAAATAATCAAATAGATTCAAAGTATTTTCTGTTCTAAACCTGACTTTACTTTGTGATAAATATATGTTTATTAATATTTCAAAGGAAGAAAAAATATAAAACAAAAAAAGTATACCAAGTATAATCAGTAATATGACCAAACCAGTGACCATGTTTGAATGTACATATTACTTTTAGGACTATTAAAAGTTACTTATTTTGCAGTGCGAATATAAAGTTTTCATTTTTCTTTTATTTTTTTGTTTATATATGAGCTTTTATACACATGCTTGATGATTTTTGTTATTAGCCTCTTTAATAAATATGTGAAATAATATTGTTCAACAGTGAACAATGAATCTACTTTTATGAATTGACCTAATTCAACAGCAACCAAAATTACCAGATTAGTAAATCCAGATATAATAAACATCACTAAAAGTATTAAAAATGATTGCAACTTACATACCCAAAATGTTTTTTTGTTGTCTAATCCTTTAAAAGACCGTATACATTCAAACACGGTCACTGGTTTGGTTATATTACAGGTTGCTTTTGTTATATTTTCTTTTCTAAATAATTTTTCTTTCCTTGATGTATCAATAAACATATGTTTATCACAAAGTGACTTCAGGTTTAGGACAGAAAATACTTTGAATCTATTTGATTATTTAAGATAATTTACAGTATCCTACCCTTAACACAATGTTCTAAATCTTTTTATGAAGCCCCAAAGTGAAAATATATTTTATAGATATATCCCTTAAAAGAGTCATCAAGAGCAGTAGCTTTCAAACTTTCTTTGTGGTTTTTTGATTCAAAACGCAAAATAAAAAACATTTTATTATAACTATACACACAACTAAACACAAAACTTATCAAGCAATATTCATGTGTACTAAGTTGAGATGACTTTATAAACAATTAGAATGGTTTCTTTTTATACCTCATAATTTGTCAAAGCGAAATCAAAGAAAAGAATGGATGTACTCGTCTAAAAAGTAAAGCTCATATATGGGCCTTTTCTTCCCTCCTCTCCTGTCCTTCTTCCTCTGTCCCTCCCTGCCTTCTTCCCTTGCTTCCTTCCTTTCTCTTTCTTTCTCTCTCCCTTTCTTCCTTCCTTCTTTCCTTAGCCTTTCCTTTCCTCCCTGGCACATATTCTTTCTTCTGAAAGAATTTAAGAATTTGCTAATACTACAAGGTGTTTTTCATATTAAGCATATAGAAAGACTATATTAATGCATACGAATAATATTAATACATGTGAATAATATGTTACATATATTATGTATTTTATGTATTTAGAGAGATTATTTCTGTAAAGAGATTCACAGTAAGAAAGAGACTAATAAATGAGGCCGGGCGTGGTGGCTCACGCCTGTAATCCCAGCACTTCAGTAGGCTGAGGCTGGTGGATCACTAGGTCAAAATATCAAGACCATCCTAGCCAACATGGTGAAACCCCGTCTCTACTAAAAATACAAAAAATTAGCCGGGCATGATGGTGCGCACCTGTAGTCTCAGCTACTTGGGAGGCTGAGGCAGGAGAAATGCTTGAAACCAGAAAACGGAAGTTGCAGTGAGCCAGGATTGCACCACTGCACTCCAGCCTGGAGATAAAGTGAGACTTTATCTCAAAAAAAAAAAGAAAGAAAGAAAGAAAGAAGAAAGGAAGGAAGGAATGAAGGAAGGAAGGAAGGAAGGAAGGAAGGAAGGAAGGAAGGAAGGAAAGAAAAAGAAAGAAAGAAAGAAAGAAACTACTAAATGATGTTATCATATAGATCACATAATAATTAACAGATTCTCCGTTGTCGAAGGGGTAGAAAATTAGGGAAAACTGGAGATAAGTTACAAATTATGAGTTGAAAATAATTAGGCAGGTAAAAAGCATAGGTGAAGTAGTAGCTATGAACAGGTGAGGGACAATACATGCATAATTTTGTGATTGTGAAACAGAGAAGGGAAGTACCAAGCAATTAAAGATAAGAGATACAGGCCCGGCGCGGTGGCTCACGCCTGGAATCCCAGCACTTTGGGAGGCCGAGGCAGGTGGATCACGAGGTCAAAAGATCGAGACCATCCTGGTCAACATGGTGAAACCCCGTCTCTACTCAAAATACAAAAAATTAGCTGGGCATGGTGGCGCATGCCTGTAATCTCAGCTACTCAGGAGGCTGAGGCGGGAGAATTGCCTGAACCCAGGAGGTGGAGGTTTCGGTGAGCCGAGAGTGCGCCATTGCACTCCAGCCTGGGTAAAAACAGCTAAACTCCGTCTCAAAAAGAAAAAAAAAAAGAGATACAAAAAGGTCAATAAAAAGAATAAAATACCCCATATGAGGACCATATTAAAGACTTCTGACTTCTGACTTTGTAGGTATAGAACATCATGGAAAAATTTTTTTAAATTATTCTCAAATAAATTCAGATTAACAACTGAAATTACTAAAAATGTATTAAGGAGGGTTGTTTTATAATTTCACAATATCGAAAGAACATTTTAATATTTTAGAGCGTTCATAATTGGTGTTTTCCAATATAGATTGATATACAAAATAGGTAAGATGAGTAAATGGACACATTTAGAAATATGCTTTCAAAATTAAGAACACACACACACACACACACACACACACACACACACACACACACATATCTTTGTAAACCTATTTTGAAAGAGTAATATATTGGTTGCTAAAAATAATTTTTTGTTAGATATATGGCCTACATACAGGAAAGTGCACAATTAGTGTGTAGATTAATGAATGTCCCAAGGAAATGCACACTCAAATATCTATCACAGATGAAACTTACAAGACACTACCAATACCCCAGAAACCCCCCTCAGCTCATTTATATTCGTTACCTGCTGCAATCCCACTGAACACAGTCACTTGAACATGAGCAAGACTGTACTCCACTGCTCTGCCCACCACCTCCCGCCTCCACTGCTGCTTTCTTGACAATATTGGGGATGTCAGAAGACAATCCCTTGATCTGGTGATCTTTTGTTTCTAGTTCTCCCAGATTAGAATATGCCTAGAAAACTCACAGTGTTATTCAAGACCTGGCTGATTTCTTCTCATTTTCACAGTCTCTCTGTCTATGTCACACCCACTTATGCACAAACCAGGCATCCGTCCTCAGCTTTGGAAGGTGTAACAGCTTCCGCCACGCCTACTCACCTCTGAATGGCTCAGTTCTCTATGGAATTCAGTTCTTTTAAATCTTTCTTCTGGTGATGCTCTAGGTTATTGTAGTACTTTGCTAGGGCTGTCGTAACAAAGTACTGCAGACTGTGTGACTTTAAGAATAAAAATTTATTTTTTCACCGTCTGGAGACTAGATGTCCATGATAAAGGTGTTGGATGTTGGTGGAGTTATTTTTCTTTTCCTTTTAGGTCTCTCCCCTTGGCTTGTAGTTGACCTTCTTCTCCCTGTGTCTTCACATGGTCTTTCTCTGTGTGTATTTGTGTCCTAATTGCCTCTTTCCATAAGCACACCAGTAATACTGAATTAGGACCAACTCCAGTGATCTCATTTCAACTTAATTACCTCTTTAAAGACCCTGTCTCTACATAGAGACACATTTTGAGGTACCAGGGGTTAGGACTTCAGCATATGAATTACATGGGGACTCAATTCGTCTCATAACCGTAATATATTTTTAAAACATTTTTATTTTTTCTGTTTTTTTTTAATGTGTGTGTGTGTGTGTGTGTGTGTGTGTGTGTGTTGTCTGTGTTGTTGTTGTTATTACTGTGAGAACAAAGAACTTTTGCTTCTCCTTAACTGGAAGTGGAAGTGAGAATCAAAAGCCTAGTTTCTTTAATGGAATCCGGTTGTCTGCTACAGTTTTCTCTTTTGTTCTCCATTTTCTTTATCATGTTAATCATAAATGGATTGTCTTGGGGATTTTCTACTGTGTATCATTTGGAGTTATTTCTTTTCTTTCCTTTTTTGTTTTAAATTGAATCTACAGCATTTTCAAAATCAAAATCTGGCATTTCTCCCCATGTTATCCCTCCCCAACCTCCCCACCCACAGCTGTTCCTCCCCTTGTCCCACTCCAACAGGCCTGAGTGTGTGATGCTCCCCTCCCTGTGTCCGTGTGATCTCATTGTTCAACACCCACCTATGAGTGAGAACATGTGGTGTTTGATTTTCTGTTCTTGTGTCAGTTTGCTGAGAATGATGGTTTCCGGATTCATCCATGTCCTTACAAAGAGCACAAACTGATCATTTTTTACGACTGCGTGGCATTTGATGGTATATACGTGCCACATTTTCCTTGTCCAGTCTGTCATCGATGGGCATTTGGGTTGGTTCCAGGTCTTTGCTATTGTAAACAGTGCTGCAGTGAACACACGTGTGCATGTGTCTTTATAGTAGAACGATTTATAATCCTTTTGGTATATGCCCAGTAAGGGGATTGCTGGGTCAAATAGAATTTCTATTTCTAGATCCTTGAGGAATTGCCACACTGTCTTCCACAATGGTTGAACTAATTTACACTCCCGCCAGCAGTGTAGAAGTGTTCCTATTTCATTTGGAGTTATTTCTACTCATTCGTTGGTGTTTGGTTTTATCTCCTGACATGTAAGGTTTAAATTAAATCTGGATGCTCTGTACAGAAAATTAGAGTTAATTCAAGGTTCTGGATGTTTAGCTCCTGGTCTCAGTAAAAGAGGCAAACTGCTTCAATTGAATCATCCTTGAGCTATATTAAGACTCAGTTTTAATCTCCCTAAGGGTTTGTTTCTCGATAGTTTTCCTTCATCATAGAATTAGGTATTTAATGTTATCAGCGAAATGACCAGGCTTTCCTCTTAGGAATTTCTGACTTTCAAATATCTTTGTTGCTAGCCGACCTCAAATAGATTTTTGTATTTTCTCAGTTTTTTTTAAGTTGTTCTCAGGGGTGTGATAAAAACTATTACTCCATACCCTTGGCTAGAAGTAAAGGTCTCCTAAATTTTAATTTTACAAATAAACCTTCTACAAATAAATGCTAATTCCTGTTTTATGTTTAAAAATGAATGATAACTTGAATATCTTAAACAGAGCTAGGGTTAAATATATTTTTACAACACAAACCAGTGATTACTAGACAGACACAAAACTATTAAGTATAGAAAATGTGGGAAAATGTAATAATGTTTCAGTTATTCAGTAGGAACCATCATATCATTGTGTACATAGTATGCTTGCTATTGAAAACAATAGTTTTAGGGCCGGGCACGGTGGCTCACGCCTGTAATCCCAGAACTTTGGGAGGCCAAGGTGGGTGGATCACAAGGTCAAGGGATCGAGACCATCCTGGTCAACATGGTGAAACCCCATCTCTACTAAAAAATACAAAAAAAGTTAGCTGGGCATGGTGATGCATGCCTGTAATCCCAGCTACTCAGGAGGCTGAGGTAGGAGAATTGCCTGAACCCAGGAGGCGGAGGTTGCGGTGAGCTGAGATCACGCCATTGCACTCCAGCCTGGGTAACAAGAGTGAAACTCTGTCTCAAAAAAAAGAAAGAAAAAAATAGTTTTAAAACTGTCTTGACAACAGAAAATCAAATACCACATATTCTCACTTATAAGTGAGAGTTAAATAATGAGAACAGAACACAGACACAAAAAGAGGAACAACACACACTAGGGCTCACTGGAGGTTGAAGGGTGGAGGAGGAAGAAGATCAGGAAAAGTAATTAATGGGTACTAGGCTTGATACCTGGGTGGCAAAATTATCTGTACTATAAATCCCCACGACTAAAGTTTACCTGTGTAACAAACATGTACATGTACCTCTGACCTTAAAAATGAATTTTAAAAAAACTGTCTTGACTATACTGGTAAGTATACAAGTCTGTTTTTCACAAGAACAGGTGTATATATTATTGACAACTAAAACTTCCTTTATTTTAAAAGTTTTAGTTTAAAACTAACAGACTTAACATGTTTTTAGAAAATCTTGTTACACTATATATTTTCTTAAATTTTTCACAAGTATGATATCAATATAAAGCAGCACAATGATAGCCTTATTTTATAGCAATGCTTTCGAATTTTAATAAGCCCGTGATAAACTTCTCAACCTCTTCTCAGTGTGTATGCACAAATACACACACATATACTTCTTATGGACACTGTCGAAATTGAGCCTATAGATAACTGGGAAATGTTGATGCATATTTATTATTTTGTCATGTACATTAGAAGATGACCCATATATTTGAGGGTTTTTAGAATTATTGTTCATCCATTAAGTTCTCAGCCATACCTTCACCCAGCTAAGCCCAATTATTTCCAGCTAATAGTATTATCTTCGAAAATGTTTGCTTAGGCTGAGAACATTTAATTTACATTTTATTCACCATATTTATATTTTAAATATACCACCAGTAAAATGATTTGGTTCTAAGTACTTTTTATGCCTTATATATCTCTTTATTTCACAATGCTATTAGTCCATTAATTTACATTTTAGAAAACACTAAAAGGTATGCCTTTTTCTTAATTTATTATGCTTTCTACCATTTCTTGTTTTTATAAATTTGTTATGGTTCCTGTTATGGTAATGCAGCATCTCATGTGGACTAACTAATGATGGCAGGAAACTTACATGTAAAAACATATGTGCACACTGCTGGATTGAGTTTACTGTTTAATTAAAATACAAAAAAATAATACCTGATAAGAAGTGAAAGCAAAGAAGGAATACCATGCAGCTCACCTGAGACTTCCTGAGCCTCACAAGCCACTCTGTGGGAATGCTTTCAGGGATAGATTATGAACGTGGGTCTCGTCAGATACAAGAAGCTGTATTTTATACTGAGACAAAATCCCTGAGACTTATACATATTAAGGAGAAAGTTAAACCAACAATTTGCTTTCATCCCTTCCATTAAAACAGTGTGTAATGAAATATGCTTCCTGTATGTACTGAGCATAAATCAGCAGCAGTAAGACCAAGATATCAGCATTGAGGCGGGTGGGGACAGAATCAGAGCACAAACATTCCGGAGCAGTGCCTTCCTCCAGCATTCCAGTGTCCCCAAAAGCATATTTCTCTGTGGGTGGGGGTTATATTGAGGTCTCAGGTGGATACACTTTTTGCTCATAGTTACTTTTTTTTTTTCCTTAAACACATGGGAATAACTGTACTTCTACAGTAAAAGATGTCCTCTCACGTTTAGTGAAAAAATAAAGTCTCTAAATTTTGCATTTCCACTTTGAAAAAGACACAGTGTCATATAGGAAAATATTTGTCCGATATGAAGGAAACAAGAGCAAGTCCCATGATAAATGGAAAAATATATCTGTCTAGGTCTAATCACTAGAGGGAAACCACATCGTGATTTGAACAGGGAAAGTTGAATACAAAGAATTACTAACTGTGGCATCGGATTGCAGTAACAACAAATCACATTCAGTGTGCTGGACAAAGAAACATATTTGTGACCCAAATCTTGCTGATTTTGAAACCTCTGCTTAGAGTAATGTTATAATATCTCAACAGAATATCTAAGCACAGTTCAAATCCTTTTTTTTTTTTTTGATGGAGTCATGCTCTGTCACCCAGGCTGGAGTCCAGTGTCATGATCTTGGCTCGCTGCAACCACTGCAGTGAGTATACATTTCTTGATTTGTAAGTTTTGAGTATCTACTAATTTTCTGTATTGAAACTTGAGAACCTGTCTATCCTATCCTGTTCCCTAATACAGCAAGGTAAAAATATATACTAAATAAAATGAGATTATTGTTATCCTAAAAGGCTGTGTGTCAGTATTTTATCTGAGCTTCATTTTATTCTATAGTTTCTAACCCAAAGTTTTAATACCTGCAATTTTGAGGGAGGTGATTCCTGGGGTTTGTGTATGGCTCAAGTCGTTCTACCAATTTGCTCTTAGAAGTGCTTTTCACCTTTCCTTCTCATTTTTTTTTCCTCAACCATTCAGCTGCTTATTTCTGAATTGTATTTGGATTATTTTTGTTAATTGTTGGTAACTTCAATCTGCCACAGCAACAGAAATTCCATTTGTTCTGCTTATGATGATTCTATAA
Organism: Saguinus oedipus; assembly: GCA_031835075.1. Lineage (NCBI taxonomy): Eukaryota > Metazoa > Chordata > Mammalia > Primates > Cebidae > Saguinus > Saguinus oedipus. The sequence goes on from CM063190.1 coordinate 21,250,421, forward strand.
TTATCATAGCTGATTATAGAATGCCTTCAGTTTAAATCCACATCAGCTGAAGAAATGTGTCTTACGGCCCTAAGAATTCTACAATTTCTTTTGCACATGATAAAAGGAATAAAAATGGAGAAGAATTAAAAACCTTTGTTTACAGTTTCTAGAAAATAAAAGTGAAGCAAACCACCATGGCACTTGTATAACTATGTAACAAACCTGCACATTCTGCACATGTACAGCAGAGCTTAAAGTATAATAAAAAAATAAAAGTGAAGTAATATTACAATTTAATTATAAATAAGGCAAATATGTGTAAAAGATGACACCATCAATTATTCTATTAACTACATAATTATAAAGGACTTTCAAGGTTTTTTTTTAACAATAACTGAAACTCAGCTCTAAATTTAATAAAAGGTTATTTAAAAAGAGAACTTCAGGAATTATTTTCCAAAAAAAAAAAAAAAAAACCTCATCAAGAAAATAATTAAAATAATTTAGGCATATGATATATTTCAAGTAACATCCTGGGATATATTTTAGTATTGCTATGGACTGAATTGTGTCTCACCAAAATTCATGTTGAAGTCCTAACCCCAATATAAGGGCATTTGGTGATGAAAGCCTGAGGAGGTAATTAGGTTTAGATGAAGTTATTCAGGTCTGCCTTCATGACAGGATTAAGCCTTTATAAAAGAGGGGCTAGAGAGTTGCTTTCTCTCTCTCTCTCTCTGTGTCTCTCACTGTCTCTCTCTCTCTCTGTCTCTCACTGTTTCTCTCTCTCTGTCTCTCACTGTCTCTCTCTCTCTCTCTCTCTCTCTCTATATATATATATATATATAGAGAGAGAGAGAGAGATAAGATATATATATATATCTTATAATTCTAAAATTTTGATTGAGAGCTCAACACTCATTCATTATAGATAAACTTTGTAAATTTTGCCTATACAAACATTAACAATAGTTTATGTTTATATAAAATTCGCTGAAAATAACCATCACTAGTAAAATTTAGAGGAAATTCTCTAAACCCATCTGAATTATTAACCCACCTTTGGATAAAATGATGAATGCCATTAGTTAAAGGATATTCTATTTAGCATGTACATTACATTTGATATACCCATTTTATTTTGGCTGAGTTTTTATGCAAGGCTGCTGCCAAACTGTTTACATAAATCCATAGATAAGTTGTTTTTCAGTAATTCCAAAAGCTACTAATGGTATGTCAATTCTGGGGATAGGACAGTAAGTGTCAGAGTTGGTTGTAACATATAATTATGTATTATTCATCCAGAAGGTAATTGTACCGTTCAGTTGGAAAACAAGAACACTTGAGAATCTCCAGAGCCTATAGAGGCTTAATAATCCTTATTTTTGCATCAGTTCAGTCTAATTTCTAATATCACCTAACAACTCTGGCTAGGTTTTCAATACGACAATTTTTTCTTACATTTGCTTCTAAATTCTATGACAGATAAATCAGATCCTGATTGGCCATTGAGTATATCTTTAGTGATCTAGATACGGACAAATTGCTCCTCTTGACTATCATTCTAAAACTTGGTAGTTCAGCAGAGCAATAGTCAAGGGAAGTTAGAAAGGTTCATATTGCATGCTAGCAGGGTGGATATTCATTAGACAGAAGAGCAATCTGTGGATTTAGTAAGGAGACCATTCCCCGTGAATAGTAATGTCTAGATCTCAGACATTTTATATAGTCAGCAGATTCTTGGGGAAAATTTAAGTGTTTTATTTTAAAATCTTAATTGAGATGATAAAATAAAGAAAAACATGGTATAAATCTTTTTATAACCATAATCTTAGTATTTTCTCTAAATTAGGCCTGTGTGCATTACCCTTCTGCTACCTTTTTAAAAAAATTTTCCCATCTGTTCATCCTGGAAAACTCAAATATCTCAGGCGTATCTAACATGCCACAGGCTCACATTTTGTGATTGCAGGTGAAATACTTCCTATGGTGATTTCAACACTTTTCTGCTGCCCAGTGCCAATTCTTATTCTCACCACATTTCAAGAAATATTGCGCTCCTCCCTTTAATCAGTTTGAAATTCTTAAAGTTGAACCAGCTGGTAGGAAATTTAAGACCAGTAGAAATGTATCTATTTAGATACTCAACATTTGGATAGTATCAAGAAATATTGTGCCATGTTGTGTCAATATTTTTTCTAGCATTTCATCCAAATCATAATGTCTATAAAATACTTGATAAGTTAAAAAAATATGTAAAAATAAAGACATCTTGAAAAGTTTGTAATTATATATACAAACATAATATATAGATTGAATGTTCATCAGAAAAGTTATTTTAAGGACTATTTTCTAGGCCTCCAGGAATATATCAGTTTCTTCCTATGCACATTTAGCCACTTTTATTTGTTGCAGATAGTATGAATATTGCATTTATCTTTAGATATATTCATTATTAGATAGCATACTATATGTAATTATAGATTTTTATCAGAAAATATGTGTAATTATCTTAAAAATGATGTTTATAGTAGTTAAATGTTTATTTTCTTAATTGTTAATTTTGTTCAGATTTACTCAGGGATTTATATTTTGAAGACAGCAGCATAAAACTGAAGCCTACCAATTTAAACACCAAAATGCAGGGAAGAGGAGGAATGCAGGAATCTAAAATAGGGAGAAGGGAAAATAGCCATTAGAGACAAAAGAGACAGGCATGTTTGGATACTTATTAAAGGGGGTCTCAGGCTTGTTCTAAATGTAATTTCAATGAAAATAAAAATTTCTGCTTCTTTTGAACACCAGAAGTTATGATTAAGAATTGGCTCCTTTGGGTTCTAGCCTAAAAGTGTAATATTTTTTAGCTCTTTGAGGGCACAATTGTGACAAGGGTTAAAAAAGAGTTAATTTTGGGGAGCCAAGGTGGGCGAATCACCCGAGGTTGGGAGTTCCAGACCAGCGTGGCCAACATGGAGAAAATCCATCTCTACTAAAAATACAAAATTAGCTGGGCATGGTGGTGCATGCCTGTAGTCCCAGCTACTTGGGAAGCTGAGACAGGAGAATTACTTGAACTGGGGAGGAGGAGGTTACAGTGAGCAGAGATCACACCATTGCACTCCAACCTGGGCAAGAAGAGTGAAACTCCGTCTCAAAAACAAACAAATAAAAAAATAACCATAGAGTTAAGATACAATCTGACATTGGTGTTTCAAATTCTGAATTTCTCTAATGCCTCCCTAGACTATAGCTACATTGATCATAATTGATGTTCCATCAAAATTTGTTTGGTGCATTTCATATTTGCTCCTTGACATATGTAAATATATCATAGTTTCTGTGACTTGTATTAAATGTATCTGAAGATATATATAATGTTCCTGATGTTCTGGGAGATTTCTGAAACTACATGAAATATAATTTAAACGTTTATTTTTATATATACTTTTGCTGTATTTGATTTTATGTTTAATCTTTATTACATCATTAATAAATAATATAGACCAAATTGGAACAATCTGCTCTCTGAAACATGTTTCCATTTTGATCAGAGACTATGCATCATTCATATCTAGAACTTCCTTATTTTCCAAAAGGAATTGTCATGCAATTCTCCTTTAATGATAATTTGTCTCTTCTCTACAAAACACTGTGATAACATTTTAATTTCTATATTTATTCAAAATTATCACAATTAAATGAAACTGAATACAGTAGAATACAGTGAAAATCAATAGGGTGAAATTCATTATCATCAGGAAATGAGTAAAATGTGATAACCATATAATCATCAAAATAGATCAAAATAAATTATTAAAAAATCAAAATAGAATGTATAATCCCACGATACACACTTTGATCTTTCCAAGTTCATGCATAAATACAGATGATTGTCCTTTGCTTATTTTGTTTTATTGAAATTCACTTATATGATACTTATATGAATAAAACTATGAAAACATATAATAAAATATAGAGTAATGTAAGTAAACACCTTTTATTACATTTTGCACACACAATTTTTCCAATTCAAATTTTCACAGTTCTGATTTTTATATGTTCATTTTAATGGTATTGTTTGCACTGGCAATTGGTTAATAAACATACTAAGTTAGAAGCATTATTTTATGTCAATTCTATCAGTCGTTGTTCTTCAGTCTTTAAGATATTGTTTAAGGCAACTGCCCTTTCTAGCTCAGCTCAAGTAAAGGGGAAGAGTGCTATTTTTTTTCCGGTTGAAAGCATTTGAGAGTGGGAATAATTCCAACAAATGCAGCTGAAGTGCTTATCCAGTTGTCATTTTGATTCTATATCATTTTGTTTGTTTTTTATAACTATGTTTACAGATTGTTAGCATTTGAAAGCACTCTACTTGCTACAAATTTGGTAAGTGATTAAAAATTTGGCAAATGTTTTCTCCAAGAGCTTCTAAATAGATTCTATAAACAAAGCCAAACAATGCAAGGTGCAGTGTGAATGATGATTTACCCTAATAGTTTCACAGTATTTGATGAGTACAGTAAGAGACATGTTTAGGGTATTTTTTTCCTTTCCATGAGGCATTGGGAAAATATGAGCATATAGCTGTCTTTCCACAAGAGGGCTTCATGTTTCAAATCAGCATTATCATACTTATTTGGAACTATGCCCAGAAAAGTCTACTGCTTGTTAGTTTATTGAATAAAGAAGAGTTTCTACTGGAATATTTGGTAACTCTTCTGAAGAAGAATTTGAGGAAATGTAGATTTATGTATATTTGTATATTTAAGGAAAATATAGACCCATGTGTTCAAATATTATTTACATTCACATATTTGACTAATTGACATATATATGATTATAATTTTATAATTTGACTACTCTTCAAGAGATTTTTTTCTGAAAAAATTTTTTAGACAACTGTACTAGTTTGGGTTCTCAAGAGAAACAAAGCCAACAGGTTCTGTATATCTTATAAATCTCTGTTTCCCTCTGGGTATATGTCTGTGTTTATATACATATATATGTATATGTGTGTGTAGATATACCAGCACATATGTATATGTATGTCTATTTATCTACAAAGAGATTCATTATAATAAATTTGCTCATGCATTTATAGAGACTGAGAAATACCACAATCTGTTGTCTGCAGGCTGAAGACTCAGAAAAGCTGATGGTACCCTTCCAGTCTGAGAATAAAGTCCTGAGCACTACCAATGCTGATGGTGGTGTAAGTCCCAATCCAAAGGTGGAAGAAAAGCAATGACTAAGCTCAAACAGGCAGAGACAGACAGCACGTTTTCCTTTCTTTTGCCTTTTTGATCTATTCAGATTAGCTGATGTCCACCCACACTGAGAAGGACAATCTACTGTAATCAGTCTCCTGATTCAAATGCTGCCCTTATCGGAAACACCCTCATAGACACACCCAGAAATCATGCTGGATCAAATTTGTAAGCATCCTGTTCTTAAATCAATCAGGTTGACACAAAAATTAACCATCACAGTACTTCATTTTCAGTTTTCATAGACCAGAATGCTTAAGGTAAATTGCTGACTCTTAAGATGCTTCTCTCACCATATTACCAGTCATTTTTTATTTTACATTATATTCACTATTATATTATTTCATTTATTCATTCATTATTATTATAATTATTTGGAGATGGGGTCCTACTCTGTCACCAGGACTGGAGAGCAGTTGTGCAGTCTCAGCTCACTGCAACTTCCATCTCCAGGTTCAAGCGATTCTCCTGCCTCAGCCTCCCAAGTAGCTGGGATTACAGGTGCCTGCCACTATGCCCAGCTATTATTTTGTATTTTTAGTAGAGACAGGGTTTCATCATGTTTGCCAGGCTGGTCTCGAACTCCTGACCTCATGGTTTGCCCGCCTTGGCCTCCCAAAGTGCTGGGATTACAGGTGTGAGCCACCACGCGGCTCTATTTTTAAAAATTATCCATATTACTTGTTAGTCAGTTATGCATTATTTAACTTGATGGTTATATAATTATCATTAAAATATTATGTTCCAAGCCTTTTTCTTTTAAATTCTGTTTATCTTATATACTGCATGATCCCTCTGGAGGTTTGCTATAGTATGCATTATTTGTTGTAACTAAGAATCAAATTCTTGTTTTGTGGGCCAATTAATTTAAAATTATTAAACATATATGTTGATGTTGTAAATTGCATTAATATAACACTGCTATGTTCACTATGTGTATAGGTTAAAAAAATTTTAAATTGTAATAAGTACATTTCATAAGATAAATATGGCTACAATTTTATTTTAGTACCATCTATATATTTCATAGAAGCTATCTATAAAATGTTACAATTTGACCTTGCATATGGATTTTCATGAGAATACATACTTAATTGAAAGAAAATTTAATTTTTATAAAAAGTGTTATGACATTTTGAAATAGAAGAATATTGATGATTAATACTGAGTGTCAACATGATTGGATGGGTGGATACAAAGTATTGTTCCTGGGCATGTCTGTAAGGGTGTTGTCAAGGGGGATTAACATTTGAGTCAGCGAGCTGGGAGAGGCAGACCCACCCTCAGTTGGGGTGGGCACCATCGAATCAGCTGCCAGCGTGGCTAGAATAAAGCAGGCAGGAGAACGTGAGAGAGTAGGCTTGCTGAGTCTTCCAGCCTTCATCTTTCTCCCATGCTGGATGCTTCCTGTCCTTGAACATCAGACTCCAAGTTTTTCAGCTTTTGGACTCTTGGTTTACAGCAGTGGTTTACCAAGGGCTCTCCGCCTTGGCCACAGACAGAAGGCTGCACACTGGGCTTCTCTACTTTTGAGGTTTGAATCACCACGGGCTTCCTTGCTCCTCAACTTGCGGATGATCTATCGAGGGACTTTACCTTGTGACCATTTGACTCAGTTCTCCTTAATAAACTCTCCTTCACACACACATATAGCCTATTAGTTCTGTCCCTTTAGAGAACCCTGACTAATACAGTAATACTTGTAAAGATACACGAAATTGTATTTTTCCTGTGAACACTCAAACTGGGAATCCTAATTTATAAACATTGTAGCCAATGTTATTTTCAATATAGTGTCAGACTATAGTTTGTGTTTGCTTTTTTTTTTTTGAGATTCAAAAACCTCTGTCGATCTGTACCTTACAGTTTTTTTGTTTGTTTGTTTTTGAGACAGAGTTTCACTCTTGTTACCCAGGCTGGAGTGCAATGGCGCGATCTCGGCTCACCGCAACCTCCGCCTCCTGGGTTCAGGCAATTCTCCTGCCTTAGCCTCCTGAGTAGCTGGGATTACAGGCACGCGCCACCATGCCCAGCTAATTTTTTGCATTTTTAGTAGAGACAGGGTTTCACCATGTTGACCAGGATGGTCTCGATCTATTGACCTTGTGATCCACCCGCCTCGGCCTCCCAAAGTGCTGGGATTACAGGCTTGAGCCACCGTGCCCAGCCTGTACCTTATAGATTTAAGGAACACGTGATGTTTGTTGAGTACCTCATCTTGAAAAAATTCCTTTAAAAAGTATATCAATTCCTGTATTTTAAAGTTCTTTTTTATCCATTCATTTTTATTGATAATGAATGTACATATTTTGGAGGTAGATGTGATTAGTTGATATATTCTTATAATATGTAAAGATGGAATCAGAGTCATTGGGATAACCATTGACTTAAATATTTACCTTCTCTTAATGCTAGAAAAACTTTAAATTATCTTCTAGCTATTTTGAAATGTACTATAGATTAGTGTTCATTCTAGTCCCCTTACTCATATATCTAGTCAGTTTTTAATGATTACTTTTAAGGCAGAAGTATTCAAAGTAACTTTGTTTACTTCCCTTGGTTCTATACTGAATATTTAGTATATACTGAATGAATATTTTAAGTTCCATTAAGAATTTACATAGTGTACACCTAAGAATTTACTTAGTGTTTCTTATGCATACTCTCGTTGTTTAATCCAAATGACAAAGCTATGAAATGGTGACCCGTATAATCATTATATTTTGTATTACAGTTTTAGTGAGAATATTTAAGGCACAATTGTTAACAGTGTAAAATTCGTAATTTCCCAATTATTTATGGACAATTTATATCAATAGCCGTAATATTCTTAGAACGTTTTTGAATTTTTAAAATGGAAAATCTATTGATTTGTAAATAATAATGTATGTGGTCTGGAAACAGAAGGCTAAGAAGCCAGCTATACCAGGCTTCAAGAAAGTGCATGTACACAACTCCTGGTGTGTTTGAGAACTTCAAAAGAATGGAGCAAGCGCAGCAAGTGTCAAGCACAGCAAGAAGAGCTTTAGGGGGGTTAGAGAAATGTTAAGGATCGTTTACGTTAAAAGTAAAACCTAAACTTCATAAGTGAAATGGAAGTCTTTGAAAGATTTTAAGGAAGGGGTGATCCAATTCACATAAAATAATTTAAAAAATACTCGCGCTACTGGTCAGAGAGTGGACTGAGGTGGAAAGATTACGAGTAGGGCGTTTGTTAAAAAGATATAATGGTAGTGAAGGTGAGGGAGGATGGAGACCTTATCAGAACTTTACCAACAGATAGAAAAAAGGAGGCACGAGCATTGTCTAAATAAGGCTGAAATGAAATGTAGTATTATCTTTAATCAAGTCACACAAATATCCACAGAATAAAATAAGCTAAGCAGCTATAGAATTATTCCAATTAGAAGGCCTGAAGTCATTCAAATTTAAAAATAAATTCATAGGTATTTCTGAGATCATTTTTCTCTTTTTTTTTCTTACCAGTATGCATGGAGTTAAATGAAGAACAATGTTGTTTATCTATGTTTTATTTCTTTTCACAGTCTTTTCCATGCTTCAGTATTATACATGATAGAGTAACTGCATTAGAAACATGAAAAAAATACTCATTAAAATTTACAATTTGAGCTGAGCATGGTAGAGAGTGCCTTTAATCACAGCTAATCAGGAGGCTGAGGCAGGAGAATCACTTCAGTTCAAGAATTCGAGGTTGCAGTGAGCTGTGATCACATCACTGAACTCCAGCTTAGGCAGCAGAATGAGACTCTGTCACTAGGAAAAGAAAAGTTTAAGATACAAAGTTTTGTTTTTTTAAAAAAAAATGTTTTAGCTTGCTTTACAGGCTACATAGTGGCCTCGTCTTGGGGTTAAATCATTCTATGTGATTGGAGCATTTGATACTTGGTAAAATTCTAGAGCTGTGGAGTTGTACCCTTTATTCATTTGGAAAATACTATCTTTAATATGTTTTGCTCAACTTTATCTATGATTCTTATTTACTTTAAAGGTTATGACTGTTCATGGTCCATTTTCCTCCTTAATAGAATTCATCTTATTCTAACAGAGAGGCTTTAGAAGCTGAGTTGCACACTCTTATTATTCTCATCACAATGGTGGTGGAATGTCACTCTATTATCATTAAAGGACCAGGTGAGTCTATTGAACTTGCACGATAGGGACAGTATGTGCCTGATGAAATGCTTCAACTTCCAGTTAGTGAAATTTTGTTCAATCAATATAAAGTGCTGAGGGGACACATCCTGCTTTAAATTGTGCAGAGTATTTTTAAGTAGTCGACTATGATATTCAATGTCAAGGTACTGTAGTGATGTATTTAAGTTTGAAAATGCCTTACCGACTTTAAGTGCTATAAATTTACCTTTTGTGAGTGATAAGTTTGACTTTATAGAAGTTTGGCAGAGTCTCACTGTTCTTCCAGCAAATATTGAGTTAGTTTTTTTTTTTTTAACAGTCTATTTCAGTTAAATCTTTTCAGACCTTTCAAGCAAGATAGCAGTATAAATCAGGTAGCTGTTTTACATGTGTAAACACATCACAGCTCGATTATAACTGTATTATCAAAATTCTCCGTGTTTCCACAAAAAAGCCAAGGCAGAGAATTGAAGATGATACTTAAATGTGAAAATGTTACAAACAAGGAAAGATGAGATAATCAGATACTTCCTTTAAATAAATCCGGAATTAGGGGAAATATAACCAAAATGTAAAATGAAATAGCATATACTTAAGATTGCTGATTATACAAACAATATGTCACTTCTATGCCAAAATCCACGTGAAAACAGAGAGAAGGATAAAGAAAAAGAGGAAAAATAGAGAAAAAATAATGCTTAATTTAACATATCTTCAAAAGGAACTTAATATGAATGTTTTACTTTATTATAGTAGAAGTCAGTGCAAAACCAAAAGCAATTTCATAGAAGGCATATCTCTTAGTGTAACTCTTAAATTTGTCAAGAGCATCTCTAAAATAAAGCTCTAATACATTTTTTTTTTTTTTTTGAGACTGAGTTTCACTCTTGTTACCCAGGCTGAAGTGCAATGGCGCAATCTCGGCTCACCGCAACCTCCGCCTCCTGGGTTCAGGCAATTCTCCTGCCTCAGCCTCCTGAGGAGCTGGGATTACAGGCACGCACCACCATGCCCAGATAATTTTTTGTATTTTGAGTAGAGACGGGGTTTCACCATGTTGACCAGGATGGTCTCGATCTCTTGACCTTGTGATCCACCCGCCTTGGCCTCCCAAAGTGCAGGATTACAGACGTGAGCCACCGCGCCCAGCAAAATTTATGTTTTATGCACTGACATTCCCTTTACTCCAACAATGTCAGCCTTGTGACTGACACATCTTCAGCTGATTGAACTTCTTCAAATAGGTGAGGGAGTTCAGAGAGATACAGAAGCGAACTGCCCAAACTAGCTCTAGGATCTCTTTGGAAAAAAGAATCTCTAAATTGTTTTACTTTTGTTGCTAGAGTAGTCTGGTAAAATTGACAATAATGTCATGACAGGAGACAATAATTCTATAGTTTGAGAAAAATGGAATCCAGTGAAAATCCTTTATCTCAATTCTTCTTGAGTTTTTTCCAAGTTCCCTAATTTGAGATGGAAGTTTTTGCTGAATTTCCTAGATAGGAAACAATATGTATACAGAGAAACTTAAATAATTTATCAGAGGTCTAGATTCACATGACTTTCAATTCACTGGAAATAAAAAAATTCTTACAAGAAATATTTATCTTTGTAGCTCATATTATTTTTAAAATAGGGTTACTATGAATCACATTTTAATTCCTGAAGAAAAAATAAGTTGAATCAAGAGTAAACAATAAAAAAAAATTTGAAGCAATATAAAATAACACTATATATAGACATAAATTATTTTTCTTAAAATTATATTGAAATTATTATTCAAGTGAATATTTGCAATTATTAGCTTTGTACTTCCTTATTCATAAGGGCTTTAGGAGATTTTAAATTGTCCAAAACTTACTATATTTATAAGAGGAACTAAGAATGAAGAAAAAAATTTTTCATTCAGACTATTGTTACTAAAAGAGAATAAACTTGAGGTAATATTAGGAAAATATAATATATATGTGTGTGTGTATGTATGTTCTATAGAAACTAAATATATAGAAAAAAATATACAAAAATATATATGTATATTTTTTTCTTGAGATAGAGTTTCACTCTTGTGGCCCAGGCTGGAGTATAATGGCACAGTCCTGGCTCACTGCTGTCTCTGTCTCCCCAGTTCCAGCAATTCTCCCACTTCATCCTCCCATGTAGCTGGGATTACAACTCCCACCACCATGCCTGCCTAAGTTTTGTATTTTTAGTAGAGACGGGGTTTCACCATGTTTGCCAGGCTGGTCTTGAACTCCTGACCTCAGGTGATCCATCAACCTCAGACTCCCAAAGTGCTGGGATTACAGACATGAACTACCATGCTCAGCAAAAAAATATATTTTTTAATGAGAATACTTTAGATTGAAGAAATTACTGTCTTCTTTCTCTCGCTATGCATATATTGACCATAGTGAAAGAAAAAAAAAACTTGGTATGATTTCTAAAGTTTTTAAACTTTGTATTTTTCAAAGATTTTGAAAATATGTTAAACAATATATAATTTTAGTTAAATTTTAAAAGACAAAAGGAATGTGAGATAAGACCACACCCTATTGATACACGAGAAGTGATAACTTTAAATAAATGTAGTCCTCTATTTAGAAAAATTAACGAAACATCTCTTTACATGCAGGTTCTATGAAGTATTGACTTTTATTCTGTACACAAGAGATTGAGCAATTACTGTGTTAGGTATCAGAACAAGACCATTGCTTTGTGTTTTTTTAATCTTCTCAATGAGCTTATTAAATGGATTTTATCAGGAATACTTGTAAATAAAATTAGGCTTAGAGAGGTTAACTAAATTGCCCAAGTTCAGTCAGTTAAAAAGTGACAGTTTCCCTCCCAAACTCTGCTCTGAGCTTCTAGCAGAAACATTATAAGATAAAAGGATGTTTTCCTAAATAAAATAAATTTTTCAATGCAGAATTTTTTAATCTCAGAGATACCAGCAACACTAATGTAGTTTCAGTTGATTATATCCTGTAATAATGAGGGCAGTTCAGCAAGGGATTGATGCCATTTGCTGTAGAGCATTACTGCAGAATTAACCACATATCGTGAAACTTTTATTAATGATTACAAATATACCAATCACATATTTCTGAATACAAAAGCATCTAATAGCATCTTTACCTTTTTGGAAAATGGTACATGAAGAAGAACATCTAAGAAAAGAGTCCAAAATATTTCAAAGGTATTGTTTCTTATAAGTTTTCCATAAACACTCTGGCTAGTACTCTTTCTTGTACAATCATCACACTAAAAAGACCTTCTCAACTCTTCCCGTGACTGACAGCAATGCCTATTATGACTTACAGCTTTGAGATGTCAGGTAAATGCCTGAGTAAACATCATAATGCGCAATACAAGATGCATTACATTTTTTTCCTGCATATGTGATGTCTTCTTTTATCTTGCCATAACTTCTTCTTTCAGACAAGATAGCCATAGGTAATTCTACTGCTATTTTTCTACAGAAAAGAGACAGCAAACTGGAACTGAAAGTGAAGTTTAACTTCTCTTACTAAAATCACCAATTTATTTTCGTTGTCTGTGTTTGGATGAAAAGATACGTAGAGAAATCAGTGAGAAATCTTTACTCTCTGTTATATCTCTCATCGTTTTCATCTCTAGGTATTATCATCGAGTGTGTTTATGCCTCACATAAAATTATATCCACATCTCATATGAAATTACACATTTATTTTGCTCATCACTAAATTCTTCAGTGCCCAGTATCTAAAATTGCATTTCAAGTACTGATGTGAATTGACTCATTTTAAAATCTAATTAACTTCGAGAGTTTCACCTTTTTATTTTCTGGCATCTCCCTAGGTTTGAGGCCCTATTCACTTACCTGCTCTTTGAACACTTAAAAATTATTTTTTTTTAAATTTCCCAATGTCACACAATTATATCCATGTGACACTGTGTTAATACATTTTGTGTGGCTCTAAAGGTATACCTGACACTGGATAATTTATAAATTAATAGGTTTATTTGGCTCAGGTTTTGCAGTCTGTACAGGAAGCTTGTGTTGCTTCTAGTGAGGGCCTCCATCTACTCTTTCATGGCAGAAGGTGAAGCGGGAGTGGGAGTGGGCACGTTACATGGTGAGAGAGAGCAAGAAAGGTACCAGCTGTTTTTAACCTACCGTCTCTCACAAAATCTAATAAAGTTAGAATTTACCGATTCCCATGGCACTGGCATCAAATCATTCATGAGCAATCCACCCTCATGAGCCAAACACCTCCCACTAGACCTGACCTCCAACACTGGAGATCATGTTTTAAAGAGAGATTTGGAGGGAATGAATATCCAAACTATATCAGTCACTATCCTGCTATTTAGCATTCATGATTCCATTTTCTAATAACAAGATTTCTAATCTTAATGGAAACATGCTTTTAAAGCAAACTGGGAAACAGATGTTTCTTGCTATCATAATTTTAAATTGATGAGTCTCCTCACCAATGAGACTTGAATTCCTAAGCTGTAATTTAAAAGATCCTAGAGAAAGGCTATTACTGGCCTCAATTACATCAGAAAATCACTATCTCTAAAACAACTAGCAATGTATAGAAAGAAGAGGGGCAGTCCCCTGAAGAACGGAAGAATGTCTCGAAAGGTGTTTTAATTTTTGTGATCAATTAAGACATTTTAAAACTCCAAAGGACAAAAAGAGCAACAAAAACTTGCTTGAAAGGTGACAGAAAGTGTACAGGAGAGGAAAACATGTATTGATATATAAAACTCCAAAGTTCATGAGTATATAGTGCAGGCTTCAGTACCACTTAATCCAGGGTTTAAAATGATGTCACCCTCGCCTTATCTGTCTTCATCGGTACATCTCCCTCAAGTTTGTTTAATTTTTAGTCCTCATGTATTCAGGTGGTGGTAGCAGACCCAGGTTTTCATGTGGTCAGCATCCAGTTCAGTGGGGAAATCCATGACTCTCTGAAGTAGTATTCCCAAGTAAAGTCTCAGGAATTACTTTCCTCTGCTTGGATTATGTGTCTGTTCTAAAGAAATCGGCTTGGCTTAGGAAAATGTTGTGCTGCCTGGCTGTGGTGTTGGTCACCTGTAACACCCGGAATCACTCAATAGTTCCTCACCCAGGCCACTGCAGTAAGAATAAGAAAGTGAATTGGCCCCGACTGCTATTTTTAGATTAGTGGCAGTAGATCCCCAAGTTCAAACACATTTTCTTCTTATGCAAACATGTTGAAAATACTCGCATTTTTGTAATTCATTGGTACCACACACGTGTCTAAACTACTTGGATTTTTCACCGAAACATGTAACAAAATATCTCATCTACCTACTAAGTCCAGATGCAAATCCTGGATCGCAGCGCATTTTAAATGTCTTTTTATTGAGACTAGATGTGCATCATAAGGCTAAATAATGCATTGACTTACAACACATAAGTAAAAATGATGAATAGAGAACTGAATAAGTGCAGTAGAGGAAAGAAAAGCAGAGATTTGTATTTGGGAAGGAGAAGTAGGGACAACACAGAGTAATACATTACATAGTTAAATTTAATAGTGCTTTGCTTGAACTGCTTGAATGAAATACTTAATTTTAATATTGTAGTGCATTATTGCACCCTTGAGCTTTGTACAAACTCTTATTTGTAAGTACTTTGCTACTGAAGAAATCAGTCCCTGATATATATTTTCTGGATGAAATATTAGTAATTTTTCATCAAATTGCTAAAGTTTATTTTCCTATTCATTTAATTTGTGGTGGGGACTTTTAGGCATTATTTTATGTACATTTAAGGGAAAAAAATCAGAATTACGTTTACTCATTTAAATATACTGTTATTTATATTTTATGTCATTTTTCATTTATATTAATTACATATGGAAAAATAGGCCTTTTACCTATTGCGTTTTTGTGATGATTTCACATTTATACTCTAAAATGAAGCCCAACTTCTTAGTGCAGAATAAATTGAACTCACACTAAGAAGTTCACTTTACTCTGCCTGGAGGAAGTTCTGAGGCCCTGAAATACATGTCAGCTCAGTTTACACTTCTGGGGTTACTGACTGATAAATCATTACATACAACATTTTAGTGCCTTAAGAGAACAGCCTGCTGTTTTTGCAACATAAACCAGACTAGTATAAGAAAGCACTTGTGGCCGGGCGCGGTGGCTCAAGCCTGTAATCCCAGCACTTTGGGAGGCCGAGGCGGGTGGATCACGAGGTCAAGAGATTGAGACCATCCTGGTCAACATGGTGAAACCCCGTCTCTACTAAAAGTACAAAAAATTAGCTGGGCATGGTGGCGCGTGCCTGTAATCCCAGCTACTCAGGAGGCTGAGGCAGGAGAATTGCCTGAACCCAGGAGGCGGAGGTTGCAGTGAGCCGAGATCGCGCCACTGCACTCCAGCCTGGGTAACAAGAGCGAAACTCCGTCTCAAAAAAAAAAAAAAAAAAAAAAGAAAAGAAAGCACTTGTTAGATTACACAGTGAAGTTCAGAAGACAAAATGATTACAAGTTAACTCAAAAACTTCCCGCCCACTGTTTTCTACAAAGAGAATCAGTTGTGTTTTCCTCTTTTTTCTTTTTTTCCAGACAATGTCACTTTCTCACTCAGGCTCCAGTGCGGCAGTGTGATCTCAGCTCACTGCAACCTCCACCTCTCAGGTTGGAGCAATTCTCATGCCTCAGCTATCCAGTAGCTGGGATTACAGGCATGTGCCACCCACTTGGCTAATTTACATACTTTTAGTAGAGATGGGGTTTTGCCATGTTGGCCAGGCTAATCTCAAACTCCCAGTCTCAAGTGATCTGTCTGCCTCAGCTTCCCAAAGTGCTTGGATTACAGGTGTGAGCCACTGCAGCCAGCCAAGTGTTTTCACCATTTTTGATTCTGTTGTTTTGGAGTTTTAGAAAGAGCAAAGAATGAAAAGGTAGAATAACTTATAATGTATTCTTATTTATTAACCTCAACAAATGCCACCAATGTTGTGAGGCACATATGTTTATTTTGAAAGTTGTGTGTAGAGAATTAGATTTAGTCCTAGCAACTCTGACTCATATTTGTGTAAAATATGAAACACTGTAAACTGATTTTTGCCAGTACTAATGCACACACATTATATATCAGACATATTAAAAAGCATGGGAGCTATTTGATTTCAAATAAAAACAAAGACAGTTGTTTAAAAATTTGTCTACTAGTATTTGGAAGAAAGACATAGCAAGATTGATTTTAGTGGAGTTGAAATTCAAGAAGGGTAAGAATGAAAAATTTTGATAGAAGAAATCAAGATGTTCTAATATTCACAGGATCCCTGAATACACTTTACAGGTAGAAGAATCGGGACTCTTGTAATACTACAACATGGTGCTGCCCATAGATCAATCTCACTGTACTTGAACAATTTAATCTTCATCTGGGACAGATTGTTATGGCTTAAGTAATGAAAGATTCTACACAAACACTTTTTTCCTGTTTGAATAGGCAAAAAGTCTGCAAAAGAAATGAGTTATACACAAACTATTTTAAGTCCCTTACAAGTATATTTGATTAATCTTAACTTGATTTTCTACTGATAAGCAATGAGATATATTTTAATTATTTTAGGAACAATTTTTACATTCTACCTTTTATTTCAGAAGAATGAGGCAATATCATAATTGGATATTTAAGCTACCATATATATGATTGTTATCATTTGCATGATGCTAAATAGGACATCTGTGTTTTGCCATTTTTTCTTGTTCTTTTTTGGTGTATTGTTTTCAACAATAACTTAAGAAATAAAACCTATGTAGAATTTGACAACTGTCCCCATATTGGAAACTGCAGTATCACAGATACTCTTTGGCCATTCTTTACTTAACTGTGTTGTTAGGCAAGACTAAAGTCCCTCTATAAAGCATACTGATTAAAAACTACAGCAAAATGAATGTCTGTGTCTAGTAGTCTACATTTTAGAAATACTGCATGATCCTATTTTAGCAATCTGAGGTGTACATTTATAAGTTTGAGACATAATTTATTCCCTGCATCTCTATGTCAGTTTTATTTTAATGCAATTCCATAAGTACATAAATGAAATGCAAATGTAAAAAGAGTAACATCAATAGATATTACATTTGAAAAAAATATTTTTTATGTCAAAGCACTAAAAATTGCCTGTTGCCTGCTTGAAATTACGTTTTGTTAATTAACATTAAGAAAAGGGAGAACAATTATAAACAGTAATAGGATATTAAGTCATCCACCATGGCTGGCAAAAGTTGGCCTGTATTCATTTTTTAATTGTCTTAGTCTATTCTTTTTTCTTCTCTTCAGTTCTAGTTGTTTTTATCCATTGAGAACTAACAAACACACATTACAATTTTGTGTTAATTTTATCATTTTTTTGAAAGTATAATATCTGTCACAAACATAAACACAGGTTTTCTTTGTTTTGTTTTTGATTTCTGAAGTATATGCAGTATTGTATTTGGTTTCCATGTTATCATAATTTTAAAAAATTATTTATTATACTTTAAGTTCTGGGGTACACAGGCAGATCGTGCAGGTTTATCACATAGGTATACACGTGCCATGGTGGTCGTTTTCTGCATCCATTGCCCCCATCATCTATATTAGGTATTTCTCCTAATGCTATCTCTCCCCAATCCTCCCACCCCCACTATCCCTTCCCTAGCACCCCACCCCAGGCCCCAGTGTCTGATGTTTTTCTCCCTGTGTCCATGTGTTCTCTTTGTTTAGGGCCCACTTATGAGTAAGAATATTCGGTGTTTGGTTTTCTGTTCTTGTATCAGTTTGCTGAGATGATGGTTTCCAGTTTCATCCATGTCCCTGCAAAGTACATGAACTCATCCTTTTTTATGGCTGCATAGTATTCTGTGGTTTATATGTGCCACATTTTATTTATCCAGTTTATCATTGATGGGCATTTGGGTTGGTTCCAAGTCTTTGCTATTGTGAACAGTGCCACAATAAACATACATGTGCATGTGCCTTTATAATAGAATGATTTATAATCCTTTGGGTATATATCCAGTAATGAGGTTGCTGGGTCAAATGGTATTTCTATTTCTAGATCTTTGAGGAATGACCACACTGTCTTCCACAATGGTTGAATTAATTTACACTTCCACAAACAGTGTAAAAGTGTTCCTATTTCTCCACATTCTCTTCAGCATCTATTGTCTCCTGACTTTTCAACAATCACCAGTTAGAATGGTGATCATTGAAAAATGATCACCAGTGATGATGAGCTTTTTTACATGTTTGTTGGCTACATAAATGTCCTATTTTGAAAAGTTTCTGTTCATATCCTTTGGCCACTTTCTGATGGGGTTGTTTGCTTGTTTTTTCTTGTAAATTTGTTTAGGTTCTTGTAGATTCTGGATTTAGCCCTTTGTCAGATGGGTAGATTGCAAAAATGTTTTCCCATTCTGTTGGTTGCCAGTTCACTCTATTGATAGTTTCTTTTGCTGTGCAGAAGCTCTAAAGTTTAATTAGATCCCACTTGTCTATTTTGGCTTTTGTTGCCTTTGCTTTTGGTGTTTTAGTCATGAAGTCCTTGCCAATGCCTATGTCCTGAATGGTATTTGCCTAGGTTTTTTGGTGTTAGGCCTCATGTTAAAATCTCTAATACATTTATAGTTAGTTTTTGTATAAGGTGTAAGGAAGAGATCCAGTTTCAGCTTTCTCCATGTGGCTAAATTTGCATTTCCTGCCCATTGTTAATAAAAGACAAATTTAAATATTTATAGTTGGAACATATTTTGTTTTTAAATAATAGCATTAATTGTCTAACTTTTAAAATATATTTAAACAAAATTAGATAACACGCACAGATGTACCTAACATTTTTACCATAAGGTCAGTTTTCTGTAGAATTTTAAGATAATGAGACATATTTTGATTTATTTTATTTATTTTATGAATTGTATTTAATTTGAGAAAAAAAATTTAGGATACAACTTTATACTACACACAGAAATGCTACCAGTAAAAATATAATGTCTATCCTTGTAAATTGTGTTATATAAACAGAAATTGTGCTAAGTGACATCAGAATTTTAAAAAATATCTAGGACATTAAATTTCTTGTTTGTAAATTGTACTCCTTATTTTTTCCAATTAAACATTTCTTCTTCTCAGAAGTAAGCCAAAGCAACATCTTTTCAATGGTCTATGTGTTGGAAAACACATAGACAAAGGCAAGGGTTCTATGTTTATAAACAACATATTAAAATTTGAAGGTTGTTTATGTAAACCTCCTTAAAGAGTTAAGTATCTTTGCCTGGTATCTTTGCATATTTTCACCATTTACCCCTTACAAATATTACGTTAAGCTTTTGCTTTTCCTTTTAACAAGTAGATTGAGGATTTTAAGAATTAATTGCAGTACCTCTTTTGTCTTTCCTAAAATTTTATTTTTATTGTTCATAATATAGAATCCTAAAGATGCATTTCCACTTGTGGATTAAGAAAGGGAACCATTTGTTGTTGGGAATAGCTGTATCTTTTATTCTTTTGAAAGCTGAGTTCCCAAATGACCCCTGTTTCTATAGTCTCTCTTCTAATGCTTATGGAGGCTAAGACTTAAAGTCAAGCAAGTAACGGGTAAGATTTTGCTCATTAGCTCTAACTGAAGAAATCCCGTAGTGCTTCACTTCCCTAAAGCAGTTACAAATTTTAAAAAATAACATTTGGCTCTTGGAGAAGAAACCTGGGGAACAGCTTCACCTGGGGAAAAGAATTTATTCTTCATTATTCCTTCTGTGAAGGCATATCCAGCACTTAAAATATATTGTTCCAGGGGTATTTCTGTATTGCTTTGTTTTGATTTTTTTCTTTGCCTTTTTGAAACAAAGACACATAGAAAAAAGAGAAAACTATAACTTGAAAAATAGAAGGTTATTGAAATCACAACAAAAAGTGAAACCATCAGAACAAACTCCTCTTAGCCACACTATTTTTATCAATCATTTGGATTCCTATTAATCCAGTAATGTGATGTTTGTTATAGATTCTTGTCATTTCAAGTTGATTATTTAAAACCGGGTTATTTTAAATGTGTTTTGTTATTGGTGGTGTTTTAATTTGTTTACAATTTCAATATTATACATAGATGGGGCTGATTATCACTTATGATTCTGAGACAGCGGCAATCAGCCTGTCTGACATATGCAAAACAGGTATTTTAAAGATTTGGGAGTAAAATTTCCTTCTTTTGTGTCTATGTCACTTAGGCTTCTGGAAAACTATTTAATTGAAAATATTAATAGAAGGAAATAAACTCGAAGTAAATTTTATCTAGCATTTTAATGGAATTAATAGACAATTAAATGCAAATAATGGCCCAAATTTCCAACAAAAAGGGAAGCTAACCATGCTTCTGGAATGACAGAATGAAGCACTAACAAGAAATTTTGTAAAATGTGGAGAACATACATATCACTGCAGAGTCCACCGTTTCAGTCAGCATCCACCCTAGTTGTAAATTCATAAGATAGATAAACTAGGAATACTTGTATTCTCTTTAGTTATGTTGAATTAATTTACTTTTTTGCATATGTAAGTAGTAAGATACAAAAAAATGTACATTTTCAATTAAGTACAAAGTCTACATTAGTGTAGTTAGGAGTGACCACC
The DNA here is from genome assembly GCA_031835075.1 of Saguinus oedipus. NCBI lineage: Eukaryota > Metazoa > Chordata > Mammalia > Primates > Cebidae > Saguinus > Saguinus oedipus. The sequence goes on from CM063190.1 coordinate 21,271,474, forward strand.
TGTTAAGAGATTTTATCAGATTATCTCTTTCCCTCTCTCTGTCATTTCTCTCTCTCTCTCTCTCTCTCTCTCTCTCTCTCTCTCTCTCTCTCTCTCTGTGTGTGTGTGTGTGTGTGTGTGTGTGTGTGTGTGTGTGTGGTTTCTCTCTCTCTTTCTTTCTCTCTTTTCTTTTTCTTTTCCTTCTTCTTTACCTTTTCCCTTCCTGTCTTTCTCTCTCTCTTTTTGTGTCAGACTCTGGAATCCCTTTTTTGTCCCGCAAAGGCTTAAAGCAATGGCCCCCTACCTTTTTGGTGCCAGGGACCAGTTTAGTGGAAGATAATTTTTCCACAGACAGAGCTTGCGGGGAATGGTTTTAGGATGAGTCAAATGCATTACATTTACTGTGCACTGTATTTCTATTATTATAACATTGTAACATATAACAAAATATTTATACAACTCACCCTAATGTAGAATTGGTGGGAGCCCTGAGCTTGTTTTCTTGCAACTAGGTAGTCTTGTCTTGGGGTGATGGGAGACAGTGTCAGATCATCAGGCATTAGATTCTTATAAGGCGCATGCAATCTATATCCCTCGCATGCACACTTCACAATAGGGGTTGTGCTCCTATGAGAATCTAATACTGCCTCCGATCTGACAGGAGGCAGAGCTCAGGTGTTAATGTGAGGCATTGGGAGCAGCTGTAGATACAGGTGAAGCTTCCCCTGCTCACTGCCTCCTCTTCACCTCCTGCTGTGCAGCCTGATTCCTAAGGGGTCTTGGACTGATACCAGTCTAAGGCTCAAGTGTTGGGAAACCCAGGCTTAAAGGATATAAAATCTCTGGGTAGTTTTTCAGCTTTATACTCTTTTATTTTAGAATTGACAGATAATCTTATTGGGGAAAAAAGATCTCTTTGTTGTTGTTAGGAGTGGTGGTTTTGGTAGATGTTGTCCTTGTAATTTTTACTGTTTTGTTAGCTCTTAGATGTTTTCAAAGAGGTAATTATTACTGTACATATAGCTTTTCTAGTTATTCTCAGCATGAGCATTGGCCTGAATTACCTTTTCTGTCTCTGCTGAAAGTAATCCTTGCAAAATTACATTGGTAATATCCAACCATCTTGTTGAATATGGGTGGGGCCCAGTAATTTCACTGTTATATAATTTTCACTGTGTGATTCTTTCCTCCAAAAAGGGTTTGCTTCAGCTACTTCTGAAAGCCCGAGAATGCTTCCAAACAGGAGATGTTAAATGCCACAAATGAAGGGTTCCATGCTCAGATTCACCACATTAGTGTTTAAAGCTTGAAAATCTTGAGGCAATGGTCTATGTCTCTAGGAAAATAACCTCCTTTGGGTTTCTGCTCTTCCCACTGCCTGGATGCCTGTTTTCATTCTGGCCCTTGCTGCTGCCACATCTTCCTGTAGCTTAGGTCTTTTCTCCTAGTTTCTCAGACTCCAATTTCCAAGTACTTTTGCATCTTCTTCAGCTTTTTTCTGCCTCTTCAAGTTACTGAAGCTTTGGTCCTTGACCATGAAGGTACTTCAAAGAACTATCACAATAAATTACAGATAGAGAGTCCTTATAAAGATTCATCATATATCTCAATTATTATTGCATTTGTTGTGAATCTCTCAATACTGAGAAAATAGGGTTAAATGTTTGAGACAAGGTCACACAGCTGATATCTGGAGGAATCATTTTTCGAGCCTGGTTCTTTGGATGCCTTTACTCTGCTATTTTCTTTTTACACATGCTATTTTTCCAAAACAATTCTCACGTACTAAGTTCCTCAAATATAATTTAAAAATAAAGTTGAACTAAACAGGTCAATAAATGCCTTAGGGTCGTTGATTGAATTAATAAGTGAAATTAGCAAATAGAAAAAAGGAAATTTCAATATCACTCTATTTCATTCTTTAGAGCCTTTTCAACCCTTGTATAAGTAAATATCTTGGGGCTTTTAATTATTTAATTGATTGATTACAAAATTGTATGCCTCAAAAATTTAAATCACTTAAACAGAAATAAAGTACCTAGGCAAAATTCTGAGAAATTGGATTAATAAACTGAACTACTGATATTAGCTTCAATAATGTATTTTAGTTTAAAGACACACTTGCAAATAGGAGAGTGCATTTATATATAAAGTACATTTTATTAAAGAAAGAAATGTACCATATCTTACAATTAGCTTTTTTGTTCAGGATCTTTTGAGTCTTTAGGGACGCTTTTCTTTACATCTATCCTGAATACATAATAATGCATTCTCTTTCATATATTGAATAAATATACTAATTTAAAAAAATTTGGTTAATGTCTGGCATCTATTTATTCTGAAATCTTGGCCAATTCAAGGAAAGTCTAATGTTTTCTCTTCCCTTTAAAAATATAAAATGTATCCTATAATGGCTGCTGCTATCTGCTGTAGGAACAAAAATCTAGAATTCTGAACATGGGACATTTATGGGGAAACATATTATGATAAAATAACACATTATTTCTCTATATAATGCTTGCTGTGCATCTATTACCATTAAGTCCCACATAGACTGTGAGTTTGGGAGACATAGCAGAGAGTAAGGAGCCCCCATGGTGCTTCAACCAACCCTGGCCATTAATTGTATGATCTAAGTGGCTCATTAGAAATCTTAGGAAGTGTCTTTGCTACACAGGCAAAAAAGGATGATTGGAAAGATAAGATGCAAGATGAGAAAGTGCTGCTACCCCGTGAAGGCAAGTGACAAGAACATTGTGATTGACTGTGTGCAGGGCCACTGTTAAATTGAGCAGAATCAAGACTGACAGAAAACTCTGGGGTTGGCAATCAGTAAGTCACATTTTGTTACATGCACAAGGATCAGAATATATTTTATGAAACGCATAGGAAAGCTAAAAGGCATTGTGGGAAGAAAAGAAAAGATATTAAAAAGTATTTTGGAGTTAAGCTTACTTCAGTTTTAAGAAACAGGTAAAATCATTTTTAATGATAGGAATCTTTTTGTGTTTGCAACCAAAAGTATAAACGTTAATATATTCAGATAACATATAAGGTATAGAAATAACTTTGAATCTTCAACACAGTTTTTTAGTAATCAAATTACCAATAAATTTAAAAATAGAATTAGTAATTTAAAAATTTAAAGGATACAATAATTTGCAATGCAAGCAATAACAAATTACAAAGATAATAATAATGTGACTCTAAAAAGCTTTATAGAAAAGTCTCCAAATGTGAGGACCTTATAGTATATAACAAAGTTGTTTTCGTATTTTATCTCTATAGAAACATTTTTGTTCTAACAAGAATTTTGCAGGTGTTTGGATCAAGAAAATTTAAAATCTCATTTTACATTATTGTGAAATTCAGAAAAAAATTTCTAATAGAAGCATATACTGTCCTAAAGTCATATTATAAATTATATATTTGTCAGTCGGACAAATTTTGAATATTCCTTATAATTGAAAATGCTCTTAAGAATTTATAAGATTTATAAGATTTAAAGTCTCCTTTTATTCAACACAGATTAATGACTCCAAATCATTCATTTATTCTCTCATTAATTCCTAACGAATATCATCCTATTGCCCTACTGCTTATACAAGATTGAAGAAGTCCTGTTGCATGTTTCAAGAACCTCAGATGCTGTGAATGAGAATGAGACATAGTCAAGTAGACAACAATAGATAAAGAAGGAGATAAAATATAAAAACAAATACAGGTCATTGGGTGGCCAAGTCTGGGCAGATTCTATAGAATACTTAAGGAATGTAGAAGCAATTCAAATGAAAGTGACAGAGGCCATTTTAGCAAACAGAATACCGTGATGTAATATAGAAGAGCAGTGAGAAACAGCACATCATGTTTAGGATAGCATGAGGAAATTTGTTACTGGAATGCGAAGGACTAAACAGTAAGTAGAGAGGTGACTATACCCTAACACTAACAAAACTACATATTGATATCCACCATTAATATAGATGCAAAAATGTCAACAGAGTTCTAGTGAACTGAATCTGGCAATGTATAAAAATGCTAATACACAATCTATCAATGTTTATTCCTGGAACACAAAGTTAATTTAATATTTAAAAATAAATCTAAATATAAACAGAATACAGAAAAAAAACGTGTAAACATATGAATAGTTGCAGAAAATCACTTGACCAAATTCCTCATCCAATTATGATATAATCTGTTACTCTAGCAATGAAGGAGAACCTCCTCAATTTGTATTATGTAACTATGAAAAATCTAGAGCTAACATCTAAAAATATTTTCCTTTAATATTGACAAGTCAAGGATGTCTACTCTTACCATATGTATGAAACGTAGTGCTGGAGGTCATAACTGTGCAATAAGAGAAGAAAAATAAATAAAAGTCATATGGACAGGACATCAAGGATTGAAACCCTTTATTCAGAGATCACATGATTGCATATTTAGAAAATCCTGATAATTCTAAAATAAATGTTAAAACTGATAATGAGCTTAGTAAGATCACAGGATACAAGATCAAAATACAAAATCAATTGTAACTATGTATAAAATCAATGAAACATTGAATTTTTAAAAAGAATGTCATTTGTGTTAGCGTCAAAAATATGAAATATTTGGGGATAAATGTAATAATAGATTAAAATAAATGTACACCTTTATATATGTATATATAAAATAATGTATAGCATATATATGTACCTACTCATATGCACACCCATGTGAAAGCAAATGCAGTGTAGATATTTACTACAGCAGCTGCTCAACAGAAAAGTCAACATGAATCCAACTGATATGTCTTGATATGGTACTGTGGCACTGTCTGTCTCATAAACTAGGAGGCTGGAGAGAGAACTCTAAGGAGAGCAAGAGAAAATGTTACTGCATCAGCTCCATTAATGTTAATAAATAATACTGAAAGTACCCAAGGAATACTACAATAGTTATACTTTAGACTTTATTATTTTAAATGTATCAGCAAAAAGTTAGTGTTAATTTGTCCAGAGCTGATCTCCTACAAGTTGATTTTACAGAAAAGAAGCTGGAAGGGAGTCTCCCAGAAAGCAGACACAGACTAGTGTTAGGCAATCAACTCAAGAGTTGCCAGAACAGCAATATTATTATGCTTTACTCTTCCTTTCCTTCTCTGTACTTAAAGATATTCGGAAAGTTTTTAATTCTTATTTCATAACAAGTGAGTTTTATAAAAAATATGAAGAGAGTTGATAGTATTATTTGATCGCATGTGTCTTACTGTGGGTACACTGGTGTTTAATATTAGAGTATTCACATATAAAATGACTAGCTAACTCAATGACACATATAATTGATGTGAAAACTTAATTCGTTTTCTTATACTATAAGTACTGAGTGATCACTATATGAAATGTGACTACCATAACTACAAATATTAGGCCCATAGCAGGGACTTTGCTAAATTAGAGATGTCACATGCCCACCTGAGAATGGTACCAAATGTGTGATAGGACAGCTGAGTAGAAATGATTGAGTCAGTATAGCTGAAAAGAGATCTTATTTCAGGCAGACAAATAGCAAGCACAAAAGACATGAAGCAAATGTAAGCACTGCAGACAGAAGAGAATGAACGTGGAATTGTAAGCGAAGAGAGCACAGTTTTATACAACCTGAAGCTGGAGAATTTGGCTGGGGCCAGGCCATGGAATTTAAAAGCCAAAGAGAGGAATTGTGAATTGATCCTAAGAACAGTGGAAACAATTCTAATGGCAAAGAATTATGAGTGGGGTATGACACAATTATGTAAGTTTTGAAATTATATCTCTGACTAGTTGTAAAGAATTCAGATTAGATGTAGTCAGGAGGTACTTTCAGTTGTCCACATGAGACATAATAATAGATTGGGCGAGGAATGTTGTGGTGTAATCAAACAGATGTAATCAGAATTAAGGTATTTAAGATAGTTAACATATTTGCTGATGACCAGATGGGGCAAGAGTAAGACAGAGATTCACAACGGACCTACAGAATTGAATGGCTATTGGTACCATTCACTGGAATTGGGAATATTGAAAAAAGGTTAAGTTTTGAAGAAATAGATAGCTAGTTTAGTTTTCAATTTCTTGTTTTGGGAGTGCTTTGGGACATTCTTCTAATAGGAGATATTGTATGTTCTGTTGTCTGCATCAATCAGAAGCTCAGAAGAGAGGTCTGGGCTGGTAGCATACATTTTCCAGTTATTTAAATATAATTTTAAATAAACAGGCAAGAGAAACAACTGTGGATCACTGAAGCAGAAGAGTGAATTTATTGGAAGGATTACTATTAGCTAAAGAATTCTTTAATGTAGTCACAGTAGTAGGGCTCGAAAACGATCAAGAGCAAAGAAAGCAAGGCGACCAAATCAAAGTAAAAACCACACCGCAGAGCTCATGCGGTAAACAAATTGCTATCTCTTTACCCCACACCTCTGAGGCCTCCGTGCCACAGGGTATCTCATATGGCTGGAGCCATCGCAGGTGCTGCTACTCCCAGAACTGTAAACACCATGCTGCTGTTGCTCCTATTGTGAACACGAAAACGAACCTTTTACTTTTTGTGATGATTTTTTGTTCCTAGTTGGATATTTAAATTGCTATGCATTTGATTATCCAGCTTAGAACATACGTTTGTGCTGGAGAAGTGCGCACTTATAGCTTCTCTGAGTCCCAACCAGTCCTATTCAGTGTAGAATTTCTCACCCACAAGAATGGGGTTCAGACAGTGAGCAACCAATATTGCAACAAATGTCCATTCCAGTCATTATACCAACTATATAATAGATTTTTTTAAATGTTTTAGGAAAATAGTATAGAGTGAGAAAATAAAAATATTTGTAGTTAAAATTCTAACTGATTATTTAGATATGGAAGAAAATGTCTCAGCAAGGCTTAAATGTGACTCTCCTTAATTTTTGCCCCTGTATATTCTTGTGATGTTTGTCGACTGATGAATATCCTGGGTTTCGCTTTTATGATTGCCCTTTGCCCTCACACTTGAGTATAGTAAAAAATTATGCATTACCCACATTTTATTTCATGAAAACTCTCTTTGGAGGATACTCTGCATATGAGTCTGTAAGACAGAAAGCAAGTAGTAAACTACTGCTTGTCTAGACTTACGATTAAAAAGAAGCAAAGACTTTATCCTCACCAAATTCGTGTGTTGAAGTTCTAACCGCTCCCTAGTGTGAGGGTATTAAAGATAAGGCCTTTAAAGAGGTGATTAGGGTTAAATAAGGTCATCAAGGGGCCAGGCGCGGTGGCTCACGCCTGTAATCCCAGCACTTTGGGAGGCCGAGGCGAGTGGATCACGAGGTCAAGAGATCAAGACCATCTTGATCAACATGGTGAAAGCTCGTCTCTACTAAAAATACAAAAAATTAGCTGGGCATGGTGGTGCACGCCTGTAATCCCAGCTACTTGGGAGGCTGAGGCAGGAGAATTGCCTGAACCCAGGAGGCAGAGGTTGCGGTGAGCCGAGATCGCGCCATCGCACTCCAGCCTGGGTAACTAGAGCGAAACTCCGTCTCAAAAAAAAAAGAAAAAAAAAAATAATAAGGTCATCAAATCTAACCTTGATCCAATAGAATTGATGCCCTTGTACGAAGAGAAAGAGACACCAGAGCTTTTCTACTATGTGAGGACACACTGAGAAGGTGGCTGTCTGAAAGCCTGGAAGAGAGGCTTCCCTAGAAATTGACCATGCGGGACCTGATCTTAGACTCCCCGGCCTCCAGAACTATGAGAATAAATTTCTGTTCTTTTAGCTACACGATTTATGGTAGTTTGTCATGGCAACCTGAGATTAACACATTAATACAGTCTCTGACTTTTACTGATTTTGTGTTCCTTATGGCTTCAGGAAGATGAGAGAAGACAATGGTATATGTCACATAAAATCATCAGCTATAGTACATTACCTATACAATAGATGATATTATACAGTATATTAATAATGTTTGAAGAATTTTCCATGAAAGGATAAAATGAAAATGTTCTGTATTAAAGAAAACATTTTAACATTTACATTACATAAAAATAAATGCAATTTCCCAAATTCTAATGCAGCATTGAATTGTATTCAGTATTATGTATGAAACAACTATTTATATATTAGGCAGAATTTTCTACTGAGTACATTTGAGAAAAACTTGTTTATCTAAATATTATCAAAATAATAAAATCATTTAAGTGTATTAAATCTTGCTAATATTCATATGTGGTATGTGTAGCATTATAAATACATTAAGGGTTTACATTCTTTTTAATTGTATTTTTATTAATTTGAAAATATATATTTTACCTTTGAAAAGTTATACACTGTTCTTATAGTTGTTCAACAAAAATGGTGACTTTTACAAATCTACTAGTAATGTTTCATGCTCAACAGTAATTTTACAAGCAATTGAGGTATTTTCAATGGGACTCTCAAAATAATTTAAAATCCTATCAGTGGAATTTAGCAACAATTGCTCAAAGAAATTCCATTTTACTAGAAATATTTGGTTATATTAGCTGTGATGAAGATTTCTACTCATCTTTTCCAATATCATCTCTCAGTTTTGAATTGATTATGTTGCTTTTCCCTCTATGTCATATATAAAATATAATAAAATCTGAAAGAAAATTAATACTTATTTTATTTTACTTAACTATGAAATCTTTGGGGCTGCTTATGCCTATATAAAAATTTATTTAAAATTACTTGTGTCTTGTCTCAAAGGGATATCAATTGATTTATGAAAGGATGGCAAAGAATCAAGGAATCTGAAGCACTAAGCATAGTATTTTAAATATTATTAATGTATATCTGTTTATGATACTTGAGCATGTTAATTCCTTTACTTTAAAATGATTAAATTTATTTTCTTTCATGATCTAGATTGAAGAAAGTTTTCCATAAGTAGTAACTTTAAGTGCATAGTTATAGCTAATATACAATAGTGTGGATAATGGCATAAACAGTTACATTAGTTTAAGTATAATTCTTCCTTAGAATTCAGTTATAATTTATGCAATTGAATGATTCCACTGGACAATGTTCATGGGCTTTTTCCTAAGTATTTGGCTTGGGAGTTGAAGGGTGGCTCAGAAGATAACATTTGTGTGAGAAAGGAAAAAATGAGATGGTCACTATCCAAACCTCTTTCAAATACATTTCCATGGTAGTTTTAATCAATCAATAATATTGTATGGGTCTGTAAGACATTTATAATAATCTGTCGCTTAAAACAATCTAATTTCAGACAATCACTATTTGTTTTATTCTCCCCCTATTGACTATGAAGGTCATAACACTGTGACTGTAGAACTTACATACAAATTGATAGATATTTACAATGCATGTGGTTTCTCTGTACCTTCTCTACACACAGTAGGAGAATTTCAGTCTCAGCTTACTTTCCCCTTGCCTTCCCTTGTAATACTGAACAGGCATGAGACCTAGGCCTGTTTATGTGCAGCTTGATATTTAATTTTTAAAATAATAAATTAGACTAGCAGATACTTAGTAGAGTCCATGATCTTACAAAAGAAGAGGTAAAGACATATAGCTTTTGAGGATAGAAATTGTCTTGAGTCAGATATTCAGCATCTCTCTGTGGCATATTAGTCACATAATGGAAAGAAGTCAAGAAAAGATGAAAGATGCTTATATTAAAATAGAGGTGTGTTCTTGCAGGTGAACGGATTCAAACCAATCACTCTTTTTTCTTTATTGTAAAAGTTTTGCATACATTCATTTATTGTCTAATGCAATCAGGAAATATTGGATATTTTAATTCAAGGGTTGTTTTTCTGCTAGGGAGAAAACAGTGCCAATCAAAGGGCTGAATGTGTTCTTGAGTCTCAGTTGGTTATATGGTGTGAAGCCAAGGTGCTTTTTGTTTGCAAAAGCTAAACATAAGTAAATAAATATTTAAGACTTTACTTTGAGAGTCAGATCTCAGTGGATTCACAGTAGAATCATTTTACTCTAATAGACAACTTTTACTCTAAAGAATTTTTACTCTAATGTTTAGAGCATTAGACATAAGTTCAGTTATGTTTATCGGCGAATGCTAATAAAAGTACTTCTAGGCCAGGGCAAATAATTACAACAGGAGGAAGAAGGAAGCAAGATGGAGGATGCGAGTGACTAAAGATAATGGGAAGTCTAAGAAGAAAGGTTTCTGCTCCGCTTTTCTCTGGTAATTTTGGAAAAGAACAACTCTTAATGGGTGCTGTTCAAAGTATAGTGCAAATTCTAGTGTGGCATTTTAGAAAGAGAAGGGGACTAAAGTGGTTCTACCATGTCTCTCATGGATGATGTGTGTTACGAAACATATCCAAGTCTTTTGGATTAAGTGAGGTCTGAGAGTAGCACTAGACATAAACATGGACATTTCTCCCAACATGATAACCTAAAGAAGGAAGCAAGTTTTGTAAGAGGCCAGTGTGGCTAGAGGAGACTGACTAAGGTAGAGAAAGTAGTAACAGACTAGGGAGAAAAAAAAGATTAAATGTTTTAGTGCCGTGGAATTCATGGCAAGGATTTTGGTTGTAGATGAATGGAAGCCATTGCACATTTTGAACAGAGGAGTTACATTATCGATTTTCATTCTAACCGGATTACACTATTTTCTGTGTTAAGGATAGAAAGAGTGGAATTTGGAAGGCAGAACAAGGTAAAGAAGAGATTACAGTAATAAACCAAGTGAGAGATTACAGTGACTTGTTAATGTGTCAGCAATGACATGAGTGAGAAGTGGTCGATGGTAGATGTGTTTTGGTCTCTTCCTCAAAGAGACTAACTGTTTCTTGCAGTTAGATGTGGCTATGAAAATGTGCTCTTCTCAGTGGAGTGTGAAGGGAAGTGATATAGGCCACTTCTAGAGCTGGCCCACAAAAATCTCCTAAATGATCATCCACACTCTCACTCTCATTGATCAAATGCATAGAGAACATCAAAGGACTTCCTATAGTCTTGGGTTAGTCAGTGAAAGGCTACTGGGTCCCTAAATCACTGGGAATCAGACCACAACACTCATCCTGCTGACACAAATTAACTGTGTGTGAGCAGAAATTAAATTTGCTTTCTTTCTTATCTATTTTTGTTTGTTTGTTTATTTATTTATTTATTTTGAGACAGAGTCCATTCTGTCATTCAGGCTGGAGTGCAGTGGCTCACTGACGCTTCTACCTCCCCAGCCCAAGTGATCCTCCCATGTCAGCCTCAAAAGGAGGTTGGGACCACAGGTGTGCACCACCATGCTTGGCTATTTTTTTTTTTCTTGTAGAGACAAAGTCTCCCTATATTGCTCAGGCTAGTCTCAATCTCCTGGGCTCAAGGGATCTTCCATCCTCTGCCTCTCAAAGTCCTGGAATTACAGGTGTGAGCCACAGCATCCACCTAAATTTTCTTTTCAGCAACTGAAGTTTGGAGTTGTTCATTACAACACTTAACTTATATGGACCAGATTATTCATCCTGCCTCAACTGCTGCCTCCTAAACTCTAAAGAAACTCATCCTACCAACAAATGCAAGCAATAGGTAACAATCTTATTTCATGCTGACAGAAGCTAATAAGAAAAGGCGTGAAGCATGCTGATGTATGGCTGAAGAGATCTTATGCCTAGGATAAAGGCAGCAGCCATGATTTAAGTGTAGGTTCATTATTTCTTTTGTTGTCGTTATTATGACAGTGTTAACAGTTGTCAGATACTTGGGTTTGTTCCTTTGGTTGTCTTATTCAGCATTGCTTTCTAGGAAGTGCTTGGCTGGTAGATGACAATCCATACATGGTTTTTTTTCTTTCTAATAAAAGGATGATTGATAATGTGAATTAAATATAGGAGGGAGTTTAAAAAACCTTTATATTTGTCAGTATACTCCTCTTATCCTCTCACTAGGATATAAATAATGTAACTTACTTATATTTACATCCTTGTAACATTTAAAATCATGCTTCTTTTATATAATATTATTAATAAATGATTGTTGAATAAATGCTCAATAAGCATTTGTTGGGTTGACTTTCAGACTTGGTCGCTTTCCATAAATAAGAAATGAATTCACTTTATATGGTCTTTTAAAATTACTATTGTCTATAATTTCATATTTTCTTCTCAGAGGCAAAATTCTATAATCAATGTGAAGGATTGTCTTTCATCCTCCTACAAAGTACGTGTTTCTTTTGAACAGGAAATACAAGCATTCGAGAGATTTAGAGATACCAAGAGGATTGGCAATCAAGTAGCTTAGTTCCTCTTTACTTTCATTAAAGAGGTGAAAGGCCTTTGGAGTTCCCGAGACACTAAAATTAATGATGCATCCTAATTAAGTAAATGTTCCGTTCCTTTTCTTAGTGGCAACACTATACAAAATATGGGAAGAAAAACATCAATTTGCTTCATTTCAGTCTCTCCAATGAAAATAAAAATCCTCCTCCTCCTTGGCGGTTATTCTTTTGGTGGTCTCATTTTAAATCTCAAAAATTTGTAAATATTTTGTTAATTTTCACCAGCTTCTGCATTGAATCTTGTGTGTAGTGTCTTTTCTTCATACTAAGATTAGTACTTTTCTCATAATCTTCAAATGTAATGAGCAGTATGCACTTTCTCACATCTATGTAAATATTTGTTATACCTAAATCAGCACGTGTTGGGTGCTAATATGTGTGAGGCTATATGCTAAGAATATTCTTAATAAATAAAATTGCGTAGTGTTATCTACCCTTAATTCACTAATTTCTGGAAAGCAGTGCTATTTCTATTTTTTCCTACTCTGATTTCCTATCCATCCCCTATGTAAATGAATAGGAAGAATCAACTTTGTTCTTATTTTGTTGGGACAGAGTCTCACCCTGTTGCCCAGGCTGGAATGCAGCAATGTGATGATCGTTCACTGCAGTCTCAACCTCCTGGGCTCAATCAACTCTCCCACCTCAGCCTCCTGAGTAGCTGAGATTACAGTGCACACCAGCACGCACAGCTAATTTTTGTATTTTTTGTAAAGACCGTGTTTTGCCATGTTGCCCAGGCTCATCTGGAACTTCTGGGCTCAAGGGATCCTCCCCTCCTAGATCCTCCAATGAGCTGGAATTATAGGTGTGAACAACTGTGCCCAGCCTCAAGACAGTTCTTGACTCATGAAAGTTGGTGGGTTGCTCAGTACCTGGAGAATGGAATGATGCTGAAGCAAGAGTTTGCTGTTAAATCAGCTGGTTCCTAGACAGGAAAGAATATACTAATGTTCTACTCTGTTTATGACTATTTGTTTCCTATTGCATCTGTTACAAATTGCCACAAGTATGACTTATAGTAACACAAATTGTATTCGTTTTCAGTTCTGGAGGTCAGAAGTCTAAAATGGGTCAGCAATGTTTCATTTCCTCTGGAAGCACTAGGGAAGAATCTTCCCTTTCTCAAATTCTAGAGGGCATCCTGCCTGCATTTCTTGGCTATTCTCCTCCCTCCTCCCCATCACTACAGCAATTCTTCTGTCCTCAACATCTCTCTGACCCTTTCATTCTACCTCCCTCTTGTAAGGATGTTTGTGATTACTTTGGGCATGTAGGCTGATCTAGGATATCTTCTACATCTCTACATACTTAGTATTTTAACATTTGCAAAGTCCCTTTTGCCATAAAAGGGGAAGCTGTCACAGGTTATGGGAGTTAGGATGTGGATATTTTGGGGGCCATTATTGTTTCTACCACACCCATACTAGTTAATCATTAAAATCCAGTTACAAGGAAAGATTGCAAGGGAGTTGTATCTTATAATTTCCTTGAATATTCTCATATTTATTATTTTTGTAAGTTGTTTCAAAAACTGTACATGTACATATATATACATGTATCAATATGCATAAATTCATATATCCACTAGGCCAGTGAATATATTTTAGTCACTACACTAATAAATAAATATTGATAGTACAAATAATTTAGAAAATAATCATTTTTGTTAATGTCAAAAAATGTTAATTCTGAGAACTTTGAGTAGGAAAATGTTAAATAATTATAAACTGACAGTTTCGTAATTCAGCTTATAATACTAAAAACATTTCACTCTTCCCTAAATATACTTGCACTTAGTTGACAGATGAAGAATGTATACTTATGTAAATACCTTGTTAATAATATTATATGGCATTTTCATCATATTTCTTCAAAAACTGGGAAATACAATATAGTGAATAAAAGAATTCAACAATGTCTATAGTAATTTTTATGGGCTGGTTGTTTACATCTTCCCAAAATCTGTATTTTGATGCCCTAGTCTTCGTGTGACAATATTTCTAGGTAAAGAATTAGGGAGGTAATAAGGTTTACAGTGGACTATAATGGTGGGTCCCACATAATAGCATTGGTGCCCATAAAAGAACTATCTCCCTCTCTTCTCCACCTCCCCCTCCTCTGCTTTGACACATCTATGAAGTCATGTGACCACACGGCGCTAACCGGAAAGCAGGTCCTCTCTGTGAATCAAATCAGCAGTCACTTTGGTCTTGGAATTCCCAGCTTATGTGGTTTAAACCACCCAGTGTATCATATTTTCCTGTAACAGCCTGAATGAGCAGACTAAGATAGAAATTGGTAACAGTGCTTCAATTTCCTCATACCTCACTTCTCTCATATTAAGATAAAATAGTAGGTTACTTCACAACATGGTGAGAGGATTAAATTAATATGGTAGATAGTAAGATATTTATAAGACTATAAAGTCTTGTGCAGAGGTCATGATTTCTAATATAATTTTGTTTATGATGCCAAACATGTCAAATATTCCAAACATTTTTTGAGGAATGCTATGATTTAATAACAATATTTCTAAATATTAGATAAAAATTAAATGAATAAACCTTCGTAAGAACTTTAAAGAGGGAAAAATTGGTTAAGTCCTTAGTTTCATCCATTAAATTAATATTTATTGAGCTCCTTCTCTATGTAGAGAGATGTGATAGGTAGTGGAGATACAAACTGAATGAGTTGAGAATAAATATGAAAAAACTTAATCACGCTTCCTTCTTCATGGAACTGAGAGTTGACAACACGTGTTTTGAAATAGGTTAAGCTTGGCACCCCCTTATATGCATGTGAAAACTAATTTATTTTTCTTGAGACAGTGTCTTGCTATCTCCCCCAAGCTGCAGTGCAGTGGTGCCACTCAACTCACTGCAACCTCCACCTCCTAGGTTCAAGCAATTCTCTTGCCTCAGGCTCCCAAGTAACGGGGATTACAGGTGCCTGCCACCATGCCTAGCTAATGTTTGTATTTTTACTAGAGACGGGGTTTCACCATATTGGCCAGACTGATCTCGAACTCCTGACCTCAAACAATCCTCCCTCCTCGGCCTCCCAAAGCATTGGGAAAACAGGCAGAAGCCACCGTGCCCCATCTGAAAACTAATTATTAAGCACACAGAACACACACAGCAATACAAATGCTACTGAAAAATGCTTCTAGAAATGCTTTAAAAAAGCACTAATTTTTCAGATTAGTGCAAAAATTTTTATTTTATAAGCATACACTATAGACATTTTTAAATGTTTGATTTGATTCTATGTTCATCTTGTTGAATCCAAGAATTATAACCCTTCTGAAGTAATGATAACTGCAAAATGGATTTTAGTGCTGATAATTCTACTTCAGAATTGCCATTTTCAAAACAAAATGGCTTGCATGTAACACACAAATATTGATGTATATAAAGAAACACTGGTATGGCTCTAACCACTTCAGAACACTGAACACGTCTAAATGGTTGCTGTCTTGCAGCTTTTATTCAACTTGGAACTTTTTTTATACTAATGGAACATGTGTGGTGAGATATTTTTGTTTGTACGTTTTATATAATGTTTCCAATAAAAGACACTCACTCTCTTAATCTCTGCATTTCTTTCATATTGTGTGTGTGTGTGTGTACAATTTCAGATATGTGTTAGATTGTAATTAAACTTCTTATTTTGAGATGACAGCTTTCCTCTTGGAACAATCCAATTTCTATATTTTTAGGGAATTTAAAAAGTAGAAGATACAGATGACATAATGGAGTATGACATTGCAAGTGATTGGAATTATGGACAGTTTATATTCCATGAAGGAAAGTAATCTAGGGAACAGCAACCCAATGTGTGTACAAAAAGAATACTGAGGATATTTTCTGCAAAGGTAAATTTTATCATGAAATCGTTTCCAATCATGTGAAGGTGGCAGAGTGCAGCACAAAATAAAGCAGGAGAATTAAAGTTTTCTACAATGAAAAGTATTATCAGCAAAGTAGCTAAGAAGACTTGGTGTGATTTATATATCTTTGTGCTACTTTCCCTTCCTTTCACTTATTTTCTAGGCCCATTCTCAAAGAATGCCTGTCTTAGTAATAAAATTTATAGAATGAACACTAGCTAAGAAGTTAAGAAACCTACATTTAAAGTTCCTTAGGTTATTGGCTAGTGTATGATTACACTAATCACTTAACCTCTCTGGGTCTCAACTTCTTCATCATCATGAGCGATAAGATTAAATGATCCTTAATGTCCATTCCAGTTCCAACATACTTTCTGGGACTTGAATACATTAGCCCTGGTTTATTTAGCAGCATATTGATCTTATAAAATAAAATGTGAAGATTTCTGCACACATAGGTATTTAAAAAACTTTAGACTCAACAAAAAAACTCTAAAAACAAAATAAACACACCTGATGTGAAAATGAATACATTTCAATATATTATTGAAGGTAATTATATACGCATAAATGTGTGTGTCATGTGTGACTGTCTTTGGTATGCAAGTAATAGTCCCAATTTATTTAACCCATTTTTTTTTTTTTTGAGACAGAGTTTCGCTCTTGTTACCCAGCCTGGAGTGCAATGGTGTGATCTCGGCTCACCGCAACCTCCGCCTCCTGGGTTCAGGCAATTCTCCTGCCTCAGCCTCCTGAGTAGCTGGGATTGCAGGTACGCACCACCATGCCCAGCTAATTTTTTGTATTTTTAGTAGAGACGGGGTTTCACCATGTTGACCAGGATGGTCTCGTATTGACCTCGTGATCCACCCGCCTCGGCCTCCCAAAGTGCTGGGATTACAGGCTTGAGCCACCGTGCCTGGCCTCTTTAACCCATTTTTGTTACAAGTTAGATTTAATGTTAAAATCACCTGAATCATGTCAACATTTTGCTTCCCAGGCAAATGGCTTTCCAATTTCTCAAATAAAGTGTATCTTGAATATTGCTTTGAGATTAGAAATTTTAGTGGGTTAATAGGCAAGAAATATATTAGTTGGTACTCATACACAGTACTTCTAAGAAGGTGACACCATGATACCTAAGAACAGCGTCACCGATAATGTAAAATGAACTGAAGTGCTAGCTGCAAATATGCATTGTGATTATCCAAGAAAGACATTCTCAACATAAAATTAAAATGGATAACTTTTGGAGCAGTCTAAGTATGAACCAGATTTGTTCTAAAAGTAAAAGGCAGCTAGGGGATGTAAAGCCTATGCCTTCATTAAGGAGTTGATCAAATGTAACCATATGAATTAGTACAGTGCTCAAACACTTAAATTGTTAAATAAACTTTACATGCTGTAAACACTTTTAAAGTTCATAAACTATGGGCCACAAAATTAATATTTTTGTTATCCTCTCTTTTTTTCAAATGTTTAAGAACAGCAATCACATTTATTTCCTTATAAAATATAAATCTGAATGTTACATTTTTCTAATTTAAGTCAGGGTGGGTCCTCAATGAACAAGTACATTTCTTTGAATAGGAAATTATGAAAGTAGCTTTAGGCAGCATATCAAAGTCTTATGTGAAAAGTGTGCTCTCTACCTCTCACAATTGTTAAGGGTTATTTGTAATGAATGTAATTCAGAATTTTCATCCTCTTTATGGGAAGCTCAGATCCTCTTAGCAGCATTTGTCAGCCTCTCTAAAACACAGAGACATACACAGAAATCATCCTCTTGGTAAAATGAGACAACAGAAGAAACACTTCTGCTCTAGGACATCATTAGAGCTGGACAACAGCCTGAGGAGAGAAAGAAAAAACTGTTATACCAACATGTCCTTACTGCAGTTTTTTTCTCTTGCAAATGTTGATGGTTATAAAGACTATAGAGAGAGTTGAGAACATGCATATTTTGTCTTGCAATATGCCACTTGACTAACTCTCTTCTGAGATTTTATACTACTGATTTCTAGAATACAGATTGTCTAAAATGAAGTTTATTCTTACCCATACAATTTTAATGTTATACATTTCAGATGATTTTCAGCCATTCTGTTATCATCAGGAATAAATTTTGTGCCAATTAGCTTATCCTTTATTATTAAATTTAGGGGATAATGGATTAGAGTAAGAATAACAATAGACAAAAAAGTTTTTTAATGAAAAATTGCAATGATTTCTCTTAGAGCAAGTCTCCTTTAACTTTGTGCATCAAAAACGGTCAGCTTACACTTGAAAACCAAGTTCACACAATTTGCAAAACGTATTATTCTCCATACTTAGTGACATATGATGTAAGCACAACCAAGAGCCACTTGGCTTCTTCCCACTGATAAACCTATCCACTCTTCACATTGTGAGCATGCACAGGCTGGGGGTGCTATAGACTCATGGAAATGCAGAGGGCTTTATGAAATTATAGAATCACCACAATATGCAAATAGCCATTGTGGATACTGTTAGTTTGTATCTGGTACAATAACTGGAACCAAGACGCACGTTTGATAAGTGGTTTCTATAGCCTTAATTTACCTGCAAAATGTGAAAAATAACCATTCCCAATTTTGGAACTGAAATTATATTTCAGGACATGGCCAAGACATACTAAAAGCATAGACAGGGGGCCAATACCCAAAACGATTTTCTTTATTTTCAGAAAGGGAAGAGAGTTCCTAGGAAATAAGGGAGGTACTTACATACCACTTTAGTAAGCAAACAGGGATTAACTGCTTTACCAGTCTTTAGGTTTTTAATGTAGGATTTAAAGGACCTTAAAACGTTCATACAGTCTCCTTAAAACCCTCTACTTCAAATTCACGCTTGCATACTACTACTCTCCTAGGAAAGAGGAAAAGAAAATTTCCACTGACCCAGCTCGTGATTTACATACAGAGAGCGAACAAATGAATGGAGTGGGGGATGGGGAAGTGAGAAGCAATCTGTTTCTTTTTCACCCGCAGAAAATAAGATTACTTACCAGGAACATTTTTATCCAGGGCAAATGTTTATTCCCTCTATCATTCAGCGCCTCAGTCTCTGCGAGAAATCAATTTGCACTCTCCTTTTCCCTCCTATTTCTGAAAAAGAGAGCGAGGCGAATAATTCGTACGCTTCGGGGTCCGGAGGCAGCTGCTGCTGTAGCGGAGGGCGGAAGACTCTCACCGCGCTACTTACAGAGACCCCCGCGCTGAGCGCGAGCCCGCGGGGAGGGCGGGGACCTTCTCTGGGGAGGGTGGTCCGAGCAGGGACATCATTCCGCAGCCAAAACGTAAATCTTCTACGGACAGATGAGCAGCCTTACAGTCACTTAGGCAGCGCCCTGGGGAAAGGGTTTCAAGGGGAAAGAGAAGTTCCTGGAGAGAGACTTGGGGGCCTGGGCTCCAGAGGGAATGAATGGGGCCCAAGAGCGGAGCAGGGGCGGGAATAACGCGAATCTTACCGACCGATCTGGCCGCCGTGTGTTCAGTACCCGGACCTGAGCAAAGCTGTGTCTAGCGCAAGCTCCCACAGCGACCGCGGGAATCCGGGAGGGGGGGCGGGCGCCTCGGAACCTGCCACTGGCTCCCCAGGGACGGTCCTCAGAGCCCCCGAAGCTCGGGCTTCTCAGGCCGGGCGTTGGGAGCTGAGGGTTCCCGGAGGTCGTTGTCCCAGTCGCGGGCCGCGGGAACGACGAGGAGGCGCGGGGGAGGGGGGGGCCTGGGGCTGCTGCGGCCGTCGCTGCGTCCCGCCCCCGTCCCGGCGCCCCCGGAGCCTCCCGGCACCGCGCCCCGGCCTCCTCCGCCTCCACCCGCGCCCCCACCCGCGCCGCCCCACGCGGATCGCTGGCGACTTGGTCCTCGAAAGATGACCGGTCGCAGCGGTTTGTTTGGGGAGCCGCGGGGTTGGCTGCGCTGGGGGCCTCCTCACTACGCCCCCCTCAGCTGCTGCGAGTGAACATGTCCAGGGGAAATACCAGGGAAACGCGCTGATGGACAGTGTTAATCCTGAGACTCATGTTCCCGACGCAGGTCGCTCCGAGAAGATCCGGGCAGGATTTCCGAAGCGGGGCCCTCTCGGATTCTCATTGGATCCTCCCCAGCAGCCTAAATCATTCTCGCTGCTATATCTATCAGGATGACTACAGCCTTGCTCACTAGTTCTCTCTTTATCTCGTTGTCTGCAACACATCCTTTCACTTCTCTTTGCAGATTTATCTGTATTCCACCTCCTGTTCTCTGGGGTTCCACAGCTTCTGTCTTTCCCCACTGTATGGGGATGTACAGCCTGTAAAATTTCACTTTGCTTAAGGATCACCACGAATCACCCCCATCCCACCCCCCACCCCCAATACAAAGCGTTTTCACATTCTGTTTTCTTGCCTTGGGGGTTCGTGGCTGTCTGTGTAACTGGGTTTTACTTGGTTACATGCCACCAGGAACTGCTGATTCTTTCAAAGTCCCACTATCCTGCAGCTCACTACTTTACCTTGATTTGGAAGATCATGGAATATCTATTCGAATCCTGGATGTATTTTTCTCACAGTCTTCTTGCTTCCTGAAATTTCCTCTGGTAAGTTATTCTCTTTATCTGTTATTAGAAACTTAACTTATTTTTAATAAGCTCTGTTTTGTTGAAATATTTCATTTTTCACACTTTTGTTACTTTTGGACCTCGAAGATCCATATGGCCATATTTATTAATTAGTATGTTAGTGGCAATTGCACTACTAAGGCATATCCCATGTCATGTATTACACCAATATTCCATGTGTTATCCCAATATCTTTTTACCTTATTTTTTAAAAAATTTCTGTCCTTATTTATATTACATGTTACATAGACATTAACACCCCCCCCCCCCCATCACCCTTCTTGGCACACATTCTTGGGCCATTTGAAAGGTCATATTTTATATGTTTATTTAAGAGAGAGCTTAAAAGAGACCTGACAATTGCAAGGTCGGGAAAGTTCACTGGTCTGATCTTCAGAAGGTTGTTCAGGTCAGTATTTGTTCATCATAAGCAATTACATGGCTGAGGGAGGACTTTGTTTTAAAGTGTATTTTTATGAATTTAGCAGGACCTTAAGCACTAAAATGCCACTGAATGGTAAGAAGAGGACTGTGAGTTTTGAGGGTACAATTTTTTTTTCTTAAAATGTTTCAAATCACACACGAACACGTTATTTTGGGCACAGTATTTTAATTTAGGCATAGTATTTGGCAGTACATTTCTGATTTTGTGAATTAGCTGGTGAACAGTTAATTGGACACAGAGTACTCATTTCAGAGAGGAGCTATCAGAAGAAACCCCTGATTATCTTGGTCCTAATAAATTGAAATTCAAGAACAGACTTTACATGAAAAATTTAATTGCCTCACTGTTCCTACTTGCCTAACCCAACCCCCCGTTTTTAATAGGCATGTGAGTATGGTCAGCGCCTTTTGCTTTTATGAACGTGTCTAAGGGCTTATCACCTCCCCTTCAGTACAGTTGTTTTGACACATATTTAAATCTTTACTTTTACTTCACGTATTGACACATAACGAGGAGAGCACGATATTCATTAAATGCCAAACCTGCATGTATCAGTAATTTCTAACACCCACTGAGGGTTTTCTCTGAACAAACGCGCCCCCCCGCAAATTAAGGACAAGTTCCTGGTTTCTACAACATTTCCTTTTATTGGGATAGATGGAGGTAAGAATCTATTGTTCACGCTTTCTTTTTCTTTCCTTCTTTCTTCTTCTTCTTTTTTTTTAATTTCTGGGAAAGAACTATTCTTGTCGTCATTGATGGCTGACGCGACAGCCCAAGCAATGCTTTTTTAAATTCAAAAGCCCTTTTAGCTCCGAGACATAAAAGTACTCCAGCTGCAGCGTCACCCCATCCCCCAGCCTCGGGATTCAAGGGCTTTTCCCCTGGACTCCCACCGAGAGGGAACGGGGCTGAGACCGTGGTCCGCACGGCTGGGCGCCTCTCACCCGTCACTAGGTCACTAGTTTCTACCTGGTCTCCTTCCCAGTCCGGTCGTCCCGCCTGACAAGCCAGTGCCATCAGAGTCTGTGACTTCATTGGAAGAAACGAGGGCTTCATAGAATTCAATTCAAGCATCCTCTTTGGAGGACTGCTGTTGTTGCGCAAGGGTGGAGGGAGGAAAAAAAAAAAAAAACTTTCAGTGCAGTCAGATCCAGTAAGGAACAGACGTTCGGTCTTTAGGTAAGTGCGTTTTGCTGTGTTATACCCGAAGCTCACGCGCGTGAAAGGGAAATTGACATCTGAAGGGCTCCCGCAGCCAAGAACGTTTTTACTGGAGGGTTATCAACAGGCGACTCTGCCTGGAGATTTCTCCGCAGCTCGTGGCAACGCCTGCGCCACCTGAGCTCAGGGAAGGGAGAGCAAGGTGCCTGGTTGACCTGCTGGCCCCGGGCTTGGGGCTGGTGTGGGAATGACCCGTGCGTGCAGGAAAGGTGTCCCCCTACTCCGACCGGCTAGCGCGGGTTCTCGCTGGGCCCCTGCTGCGAACCTGTGCTCGGTGTGGGCATTTGCAGCCCCACAGAGTGGGGTGCGCCAGGGGGTTTCCATCCTTCCAGAATGCTCCATTTCCAACCTTCCCAAGCCAAACTTGAGCACACCTCTTCTGTATGAGAGAATAGACTTCAGATCCCTGGAGTCTCTTAATATCTTTTTGCGTTAATATTTATCTAATTTATTTTAATGAGCTATATTTAATGTTAGTAAATGACGGTTCCTGAGAATGCCTGCGGTATAAAACCCTAATCACTGTCCTCGTCTGACTGCGAAGCAGGGTTTGGAACCGCTGAATGACTTCCTAGGCTCTGGGTTGGAGTATTCTTGCAGACCGTCACTCCTTCCTTTCCTTCAGCAACTCCCAAGAATCTGGAGGGCGGTGGGGAGAGAGTTGGATTTCAACTTGAAGCCAGAGCTTGGAATACAAGGTTGAAGTTAAAAGCAAAGAGTGAAGATTTGGAGTCTGTCTAGCTTATATTATACCCACTTTAAAGCTGGCCTTTTATTTTTGGAGGTGGGGGTGGGAAGCGGGAAGATCTGGGACTGGGAGCCCTCTCTTCCAGCTCCACCGGAGAGGGGCTGGTGCTTCTTGGCCGCTGGTTACCTCTGGTGCCACAGCCAAGCAGTGACAGGGAGTTTAAGTCTCTGATGGCTGTTCTCCTAGTACCCAAGAGTTGAACCGGAGAGGCTTTTACTTTGCACCAGGTCGAGAACGTGATTAGCCCTTTAGGGAAGTAACCTCCTTGTAACAGGAATTCTACTGGGAAGCGCCTCGCAGCCACTACCTCTGAGATAAGACGCGTGTTTGGAGCTGTGTAGCAAGCCCACCGGCTGCTTGAAAGGAGGAAAAGGTGACTAGGGCTGCAAATTAACCTGAGTATCACTTACAAATATTCTACCTAGTCAAATGTATGTAAGCAAAGAGGAGAGCACCAGGGTATAAAACTGCCACAGCAGCTTGGAAGACAGATGATTCAGATTTTGGGGACTTTCTTTTGCGTGTTACTTAGATTTGTTTATCATCATGCAGTTAAGCAGGTAAGGAATGAATGTATTTTATTGACAGTCATATAACTTGTGTTTTACTGTCGTGATATTTTTTCTGTTTCAAGCAATGGAATATATGCATTTTCAGTTGGTCCTGCTATAATGCATAACTTATTAATATTCATATTCATGAATCAGGGTAAAACGGTTTAGATGTTTGACATGCATTAATTTAACTGCTTAGTGTGCATTTATTTCAATGTTTAGCCATGTTACACAAATCATAAATTGGACCAACGTTGGAGGAAGAAATGGGAAGGGGAGAGAGTTAGAGGAAGAAATGTATAACCTTAATGAAATGTGGAAGATGGCAGTTGCAGAAATTCATTAAAGACATTGCTTCTTGTTAAGGTCCCAGACCTTAATATACAAAGGACAAGTGAACAACTATTAGGGGCATCTTGAACTAACAAAGTAATTTTGACTACTTGAAAGAACTGTTTTGTGGGTATTTTCATTATTTTCTCCACCTTAAAAAAATATGAGGTGGGGGTGGGTTGGGCTGTAAAACAGAACGAAAAAAGAAAGCTTGCCCAAGGGCAGTGTAGTGTATGACCCCAGCAAGAAAACCTTTGGGTTTACAAACCAGTTGGAAAACTGAAATAAATAAATAAATTTAGAAAATTATGGGTTTTCTTCCCCAAATAAATTTATTTTACATTCTTAGTTTTGTAGATTGAGTAGCCAAAAGATTTCTTCCACTATCAGATGTTTCTCAATTAAAATGACAAAACACATTCTGAATACTTAAATAAGTTTTGTTATTATTATTGATATTGTTTTGTTATGTTTTGCTAATGTGTTGAAGGAGCCTGGAGTTTCCACACAGTGAAGCAAAACAAACAAACAAAATACTAAAACACCATCATAAAGCTCTCCTATTTGTTAATAACACTCTCTTCTCTAAGAAATTGTATTATTCAAATTATCTCTGGAAATATTTTTAGTACTTACATTTATTGATGTGGATCCCTGATCAATAATTTTTCTGCTAGTAAGGCTGACTGATAAAATCTTGAAGAAATAAGAAAGATAATTGGAACTTTGGGTTGTAAAATTGCAAAGTTGTAATGCTTTTCTTAGTTGGATGCAAAAGGTAGTTTTTACTCCACTACAGAAAGTAATTTGTTAATGGATTTTAACTCAATACTTTTGCATTTAATCCTCAGCAATTTTATTGTAGTAGATATGTTCATTGTGTGTGTGTGTGTGTGTGTGTGTATACATATATTTGTATACATACACACATTTTTTGGTGGTTGGAGAAGGTATTTACTTTAAATCTTTGTTGTTTTAATAATGTTTTCCAAATGAAATAGACATGATACTGTATAATGATCAATTTCATTTTATTTTAATCAGATCATATTATGTAATGTCATCTTCTCATAGGATATCTTAAGAAATTCATCATAATAATAGAAACATACATTTTCATAAACTACAATAAATCTTGACTTTCTTCCTGCAAAACTATTTTACATTATAGTTAAGTAAATAAAACCTAAGTAGGAAGAAACCATTGGGACTCAAAGTGTGTGTGTGTGTGTGTGTGTGTGTGTGTGTGTGACTGTATGTGTGTGTGTGTAATTTCTACCATTAGCTTGACTTCTAGATTTGTGTATTCTTTAAATAAAGGTGGAATTTCTTTTCAGAGTAGACTTTTTGTGTGTTTCTCTCTACAAGTACAAAGAAGATGACTGGTGGGATTTCCAAACTTTTATGTTTCATTATCCACCTATGATTCAGTTTCTTCTGTTTCTTGTATTTGTTTTTAGTTTTTTCATATTATCTATAAAAGAGGCAGTTATTTACTAGAATAAGAGCCTGAAACATTTAATAATTTAGCAATATTAAAAGAGTTTAGACACATAGGGGAATATGACACCAATTTGTGTCGTACTTGTTTTGTACATATTGTTTTTAGAAAAAATTTAATTTTTCTTGAAAAATATCCCAAAGATTTTTGGATATTATGATTGTGGCTTATGATTAGTGATGCACTTTTCTAAGGCTTTTAATGTTTTTCTCTTTCACATCCTATATCTTAGCCAATGTCTCTTCCCAAAAATGAAAGATATAGCATCTGTGTTTATAATGAATTGATTGGATTACTTGATGTTTTATCATGAAATACATATTAGTACTCAAATTTTTAAGATTTATATTCAATATGGGTTACTGGAAAAGTGGAGTGCTGACACATCTAGACTTCCTGAATTTCAGTTCGAGTTTCACCTGGGACCACTCTTCATTTATTTTTCTCATCTCTCACATAGAGAAAACAATGCCTACCTCAGAGAGTTGTAGAGAAAATGACGTAAGAGATGGGATGCTTTAGAATACAAATATGTTATAAAAACAAAATAGATTTTTCAAAGCATAACATTTAACTTTGAATTTTTGATTAGTCATGTTTTATAAACTTTTATCTCCACGCAATAAATAATGTTGACTCAACTTTTTCTTAATATTAGTATCAAACCTTCTTAGTGTCAAATGAATTTAATAAATATTTAATATTGATTGAATAACAGTTTTACTATGTGTAATTTTAAAAGCTTGAAATAATACACTTTCTGAAGCATATTAGTTGTTATTTTAAATATATTTACCTTTGCTTTTGTTCAGTTTTGGGTAGAGTCACTTTTACAGAGTAGTTGCTTTTCACGATTTTTCAGTCATTTAATAAAAAGAACATCTGATTTCTTAGCAGATTTATATTGTCAACCTGGTGATCTCTGCTCTTAATTGGGAACAAGATTAAAATATTTTCATGTAATAACTTAAAAGTGGAGAAACTTTAAGTAGTCAAACTTTTAATTTCTAACTCTTTTCACAAACTCATACAAAGTTTACCAGAATTAATGAGAGTGACATCTGGAGTTTTTGGTATTTTAATTTAGCAACTACTTGGATAAACAATTAGGTACTTAGAAGTATAACTTAGAAGTATAACTCTGTCCACTTTCTTTATGCACTATATGAATATTATTGATTGCTAATGGGTGATATTAGTCGCTAAAAGGAGAGGCTAGGGTAATAATATTTATTCTATTTTAGGAAACATTCTAGTTTATTTTTTGAAAATGAGTCTCTGAGCATGAAATTCAATGATGAACACCAATGACCTTTCCTCTGAAGACATACTTGGAAGTTCTTGCCAAGCTCTTAATTTAAAAATTTTTTTTAGCAGTATCAAATAGCCACCATAACCATTTTATACTGGTTATCAAATGTCCTCACAAGGAACTTTTAAGGCTTCTACCCCTATCTTTTCAAAGCATACATATGAGCTATCAAGAGTATTTGTATCCAATTACTCACCTGCAGACCTATTCAGTTACAAAGTCTTCATAGATAATCACTTCATAGCTTTTAATCTATTTCTCTACACTTAATGTTTAAAATAAAGTATTCATTCACACATTTCTGAAGTATTTCCCAATTTTGTATTCAAACTAACTAATCATGAGTAATTAATTGATGCTCTAATAATTGCAATAAACTCAATTTTGATTTACTAGCCAATATCTTTTCCCCAAATGGAAAGATATATCATATATATTTATAATGAATTGATTTGATTAATTGATGTTTTATCATCAAATACATATTTGTGCTCTAATTTTAAATGTTTATATTCAACCATGATTGTATAAATTGAGATGTTGAAAAATGACATGCAATCTACTATACTGAGAAGTCTTATAGATTCTTCTATCACTGTTCTATTCAATAAGCACTACTCATAATTTGCTAATGTTTTACTTTTTAAATTTAGAGTTAAAAAGTATTCTCAGTTTAACCTGTTTTTACCATTTTTTTCAGAAGTATTTGTTTTAATGCCTAAACCCTAATTTACTCAGATGAGATGTGGATACCTTTAAAAGCACCCAAAGCAAAACAAATTTCTTTTAATAGCAATAAAATGCTACCATATTATAGTTCCAGCAAATTAAATCTATAAAATACACATTTATTGATTAAATTAATAAATATGTGAACATTACATTAGAATGTAGTATAGTTCTCTGCTATGGAAGAATTATTCTCTCATAATGGTGTGTTTCATTTATATTCCATTATAGATTTATTGTGAAAGAATACTTATAGATAGACTTATTTTTCCTGATTTCTGTGAGTATCAGCCAAGCTCATCAGGATTGAGCTGTTTTTTATTAACTTTTCTGGACTGTTGCATTTTGTTAATTTTAAAAGCTATCTCTAAAATATTGCACTATTAAAATACACTCTAGTGTTGGGGAGACCAGAATTCAGTAAGCATTTTAGATTTTTCAGCATCAAACAGTGGCCAGCATATAACTATACTGTTATTTTATAGATCATTAAATTCTCACTATCACTAATGAAAAATATTTTCTTTGAAACATTTCAGATGATGCCCATAAATGTAAACTAGTCTGAAAAAAGTGATTAAATGAAATCAAAGAATAAACTTAGATATTAAAGCATAAGCTTATTCAAGTATCATCTTAAAAATCATGTATCTGTATGAAGGTTGAGTATAATTTCTTTCTGTATAATACTTTATGTATATACTTTTAAGATACGAGATTTTGTATCTGCTTTTAAATATGTAATTTAATGTTGTTTGCCAAAACCCCTTCTGTTATAGCTAAAGTAATTATAGAACAAAAATTAATACAATTGGGAATTTCCTGGGATAGATAATAAATTAAAGTGGTTTTCATGACTTTAGTATGGTAACATTTCTGATGGTTTGAAAAATCAGCCCTGTAAATGTACATACACAGAAGAGGTACTGTTTTCTTTCAGATGTGAATGTCTCTTAAATAATTATAAATACACTCCAAATTGGTAGAAAAAATTATAAAAGTTTGAATAAATTATGCAGCAAAGTTGCGCAAAATAGTATTTTAAGATAACCAATGCTTGCTTTCTTAACATTTTTGTATATAAAACAAGCATATCAACATATAGACCAGTCTAGCTTATTCAAAACATTAAAATTAAATGGTTATGTTTGAGTTTATGGTAAAAAAAATTTCTTATTATTCATCCAGACAAGTTCACTAATATATCACAGTAATACTGTATTTTATAAATACAGTAAATAATATTGTCAAGATCATACCAAAAATAATGAGGAAGAACACAAGTTTCAATATCAAGTAATCTAGAAGAAAATGAATCACCAATGATTAATTAACAATACCAATAACAACAACAAAGTACTTTTTTCCTACATACCAATTTTACTCCAAAGGGAGATTTTAAACAACATGTTAATTTTATTTAAAAAAAAAACTTTCAAGGATAAACAGTTATGAAAAAATCTGTGTTTATTAGATGTATAAGATATACTCATTTCAACTTATTCAAAGTTTATGCATGTAATTTGGAGTAACTCAAAGCATTATTGTTTTTCCTAACATGAACTAAGAGAAGTGAATCTAGCCTTCTATGAATTGAAATTTAAACTTTATACCTAAAAAAAAGGGACTCCCGAAAAAAATTTTAAAACACATTCAGAGTATAATTTAGAAATAATTTTAAACATATTTTAAATTAAATTAATTGTTATATGTACAACTTACTTATGAGTGGAGATACTTTAAGGATTTATAAGCCTCCTCTACTCCCACCCTGAAAACCACATAAATTTTTGCAATACATAGTTCCTTGTTTGAGAATTTTTATATCAAGGATAGATTATTGACTTATTAAAGGCATAGCTATCTTTGTATTTTGGCTAAACGCTACTATGTTTGAATAGTAACTTACCTATGGGAAAAATAATTCAGAGGATTCTTGTTTCCTTTTAGAGTAAACTGGCAGCTTTTCATACATGTCTTTCATCCAGCCATTAAATGAAAAAACTTTAACAAATATCTTCTTCAATCAATTTGAAAGATGAAACAACAAATTACAAGTAGAAGATAGGACAGAATAAAAATGAAAGATCACTTTTGTCATTATTGCTTTTTAAACCGATCACTCATAGCTGCAGTTGAAGGAAATCAATTCTGATTTAGAGTCAGAATCAGCAGCTCCAATCATAAGTGTTGTGATTAACTGTTAAAATATTTCTTTCTCTTTAATAATCTTTAGTAAGGTAAATAAAAGTTCATTATCACATGATTCTTTAATTGCTGGAGTGATACAATTTTGACATTCTTTAATATATTTTAGATATAGCTTTGCGTCAGTCAAAGCTGAAGACCGTTTACTCAAGATCTGAAACCAATTATTAACTGTTAATTAAAAGGCATATATTACTAAATATTGATCTCAGATAAGCCCAGTAATAGTGATTACTGTAATTATTGCTCAGAAGGTAATTCTTGACAGGTTAAAACAAGATGATTTTTTAAAATTACCACTTAGTTTGTGCATGACATGCTAAGAATCGCTAATATTTAATAGTCTCTCTAGGTCAGATATTGTAATGTCTCATTTTAATTTTCTTTCTTTCCAAAATTTGGCTGATTCTTTTATATGTAAAGAGTGGCTTCAAAATATTTTTTAAATGTTTTTAAATTTTAAAAAATATTTACTTTTCTTTTGAAATAGTATCTCATAACCTTTTGAGTTTGAAGATAGGCCTATTTTAGAAGTTAAATTAATGTATTGACAAATGGTCCTTGGAAATATCAAGTGTTCTGAGAATTGTATGTTGGAGAATGATAAACATAGATGCTTATTGTAAGAATGAAAGCTTAGTTAGATACTATATAACTTTTGGAGACATTAAAACTACTGGGTTAAAATATGGGCTATCCAAGCCTCTCCATCAACTGGGTAGGTTGTGCTAAGGTTCACTGCTAAAGAGGCATTCTTTAATTAGAAACACCCAGAGTTGTGACATGATTTATTAGATGGAGCTAAGGAGGCATTGGAAAACAGCATATAAAGACTTAAATACTTGATGTTAGTTTTGTTCGCTTGTTGCAGATCACCTCTGTTTTTGACTCTTAAAAAAATATGCATCAGATGTATGATGAGTTGTGTGCACTGGTGTAAACCCTGGGAATAGAACAATGAAAAGATGTAACCATTGCTCATAAGATGTTTACTGTTTTTTGCTATTTGTGGTATGCTTTGTTTAAATTAATCTACTCAATCAAGTTTAATGCTTGGCCACTCATTTTATTTGCACACATGTCCCATTTTGATATTGTAAATATAACTCTCTTTGAGAAAAAAGGGTTGCCTAATTCTTCAGTATAGAGAAAGGTCAATGAAGAATGCATTTTCTATGTAGGGCATTAAAGGATAACTATTAAGAGAAATGGAGAAACCAGGACAGTTCTGAAAATAGTCATAGCAATTCTCAGGCTGATGATTTAGTTGGCATCTTGTGTGTTGTTGTGTTTTTCACCTCCAAAATATGTTAGCTTCCTTTTAATGGAAACACTTCCAATAGGTTATTCTTTTTTATATTAATAATTAATAAAAAAATCAGATTAACATTATAAGGAGTTTCTTTACGAATTTAGTTTTTTTATTCCATCCATTTATTAACAAACTCCATTTATTTAGGACCTTCTACATGCCAAGTTATCTTGTTGGTACCACAGAGACATTAGTGCATAAAACAGACACAAATCTGCCTCAAGTTGCCTAAACTACAATGGAATTATTACCGTGTGAATTGAATGAATTCTGTAACCCAGAATAAGAACAGTTAAGGGGTCTACTAATAATATTTATAACCACACACTCCTAAAAATGTGGAAACATTTTCATTTCTCTAAAAACTGGTAAAAATCCTGAGGATTATTATTTTGAAATATTAAAAGTTTTTTTTTTTTACTTAGTAATTAGTACTTCTTTTCATTTTTGTAAAAAGTTTTACTGAACTGTCTTTGAAAGCTTCTTAAATGTAATATTTCCTTGGTCTGTGATTTTGGAGTACATGCTCTTATTTATACTTCTCAAGAAAATAACTTCTAATTAAACAGCTCATTTCACCTTGTGTGCCTGGTTAACTCCAGGGTAAGCTTGGGAGCAATTATAGATTGAGAGATTTCCTTTTGGTTACCAAACTCCAAGATTTCTTTGTCCCAGTATTAAGACTTGTTCTTAGATTACATTCGTAAGCCATTATTTAGAAGCAGTATGAATATCTTTGCTAAACCATTTTTATAGTTTCAGTTTTTATTTGAGATCATTGTGAAAGAAAAAAAATTGTAAAACTGAAATTGAGGACACTGTCCTAAGGGGTAGGGGCAGTATTTTTCACATTTTCTTTAAATTGACACTTATGTGACAAAATACTTTTGATAACAAAAAATATTTTATTGTCTTTGCAAGTAGAAACTTACTACTCTTAGACTCTTCCAGGAAAGGCAAAATCATGTGGCCAGTCATAGTAACAATATTAAATACTGATATCTGCAATCATCATTTCTACTTCAGTTCTATATATCCTTTTAGTCTTTATTTTAAACTGTCTTCTGTTTTACTCTTTTGGCAGTAAAATATATTAATTGTTATACATTTTCTGAAGCTGTTAAGAAAAATAATTATTCATGATACTTGTTAAAGACTTGTGGGATAGACTTTATATCAAGGTGGGCTACTTTAATAAGGTTTGGTAAGTAGAAGAGAGATGTTTCACTCAACTCTGAACACAACAAGAGAAAGTAGAATTTATAGCCAAGGAGCAGGGTGGGATCAGTCGATAGAAAATTACTGAGAGTAAACATTAAGCATAAGAGGAGATTTTGGCTAAACTGATCTAATAGGATTCTTGCAAAAGACAGGCCAGAGTGGTCAGACATCACCTGCAGGATGGTGGAGAATGAGGAACCCAATCAGACATCTAGGTGGATCATATATTAAGGGTGAAGATTCTAATGAAACTGATTTAGGAGGATTCTTGCTAAAACTGGACAACATAGAGATGAATGCAGATGGTCAGAAGTCAGGGCCTGAACATTGAGTTAACAGGAGCCTGACTAGAGTTAGGACCAGGAAAGTCTTTGTCAAAGCATTCTCTATATTTTATTTTAAAATTAGATTTTCCAATCTAATATACTTTCTAAACATCTTTCATTTGAACTTCATTCTTTAATACCTGATAAATTTCTTTATGAATTAAAATTAAGTACAATCTGAATCTTACCATGATATTTTATTATATGATTATTTATATTGAAACACCATGATATTTTACATTTATCAGATAACCTAGGTGATTCTTGTATTTGGTGCTCTTAAGAATAATTTCCCCTATGTGCTGCGCAGTCTTAAGGAATGGAACTCACCTTCTCTTCATTTTTTCAATCGGTTCCACCATTAGGTAGTAGCATTTAACTTCCCCTTTATTGGTAGGACAAGACTGTATTGACAGATCAAGTAGGAGATTAGTTTCCTTAGCAATATATACTTCTCAGAGGAATACTAACCCTCATTAAGTTGGAAAACACTTAAAGCTGTAATTCAGGGGCAGTGTATTGCTTGATCAGCTAAAACAGGCAAGAAGAATGATCTTCTGAAACACAGGTTTAGCAGAGTAATATCACTAGTAGAATGCATTTCTAAGGTCGGTATTAACTGGTATAATATAATTGAAAACAAGGAAGTTTAGTTCTTTTGAGAAAAAAAGAACAGAAAAATAAAAAAGTGCAACAATAATGCATGGCTAACACATTAACATAATGGCAGTCCCCTGCTAGTGTATGCAGATATAATAAGCAGTCCTTAAAGATTTATTTTTTATAAAGTTAAAAAAAAATTCAGGAGTTCAGTTTAGTGCCTGTTCCAAAAAGTTACTATGCCTAAGATAGTGTGTTATGTGTAGTAAGGGCCCCAGGGATCACTAAAACATAATAACTGCCAGCAAATCTCTCATGTGGTCATATGAATGAAGGTGTAAAAAAGGATAACAGCAGCATATTGTAAAATTTTACAAGATTCATGAATGAAAATCTATCCAGTCTCTACTTACTGCAATAATTTATGGCCTACTTGTTTCAAAAAATTTAAAGTAGTTCTTAATATACCAAGACATTTGTCTTTGAAATTCAAAAGGGATTTCTAATTCATATTAGCATCCATTTCTGTCATTTTTTTAGCCCCTCCTTGGGTAAATTCAGTTTCCTGTGATGATTGGAATTAAATACCATTTTACTTTGAGGATTGTCATTACTTTTTAGTTTTCTTTTAAAAAACAGATTTATTTGCTTTTTGAAAGATGTAATTTTTGTTATAACTTCTAGAAATACGCAGTGATAATTTGTATAGTTGAATGTCAGAATTATTTTCTTCCCATTTTTACATGTTATTGTTTATTTCAACAGAAAACAAAGATAAAGCAATTATTTCCCTATACTCTTGGTGGAGTACAGAAAAAGAATAGCAAAATCCTACCTGTTTATAAGAAGAGTGGCTTACATAGTGTAAAGCATTATTTTATATCTTGATGAATTATTTGACATCTTTAGAAAATAAAGTAGCAAATTTTAGTTTGTCAGGCTATTTAAAAATTCATTACATTTAAATAAACTATGTATAGATTAAGAAGGAACAAATTGAAGTCATTTGAAATCAACATTATAGATCGTAATCAGTATTTCACTAAAGTGTGAAGTTATACATGATTACCAAAAACTAATGATGCCAGTTATTGAATAATGAGGCTCTCATTCTTTTACTAATCTGACTATAGAGGATGTAGAATTTGTGAACATTCAAAAACGAAAATCCATGTGTTTACACAGGTAGACAGATAATGTATTCCATTATTTATTTAGGTTTGAATATGTTCATCAAATTTAATACTTGAGTATTGACTGACGTTCTAAAAGAGCAATGTCTTTAAAACTCTTTTTTGTACCCAGAATATTTCTTGGCAAATGATACTATGATTTTTTTTCAGTTGTAGTCCTTGAATTTTCACATTATTACCCCTTAAAATAATATTAGTTGGAAATGACCCTCATATCCTTGTCATTATCTGCTGTATGAGAACATGAAAAAAATTGACTTTAATTAAAATTGTATGCTTGCATTTTAGCAAATATTAAGTCTCATCTCATTTCACTGAAATTTATTATGTCTTGCATTGTGAGACACCAACTCTCTTATATGTGTGTTGAATAGTTTTCTTTTTAGTAGTATTATAAAACAACTTATAATAAGATTGAGTAATCAAAGCCTATTGGATTAATTTTACAATTTTTCTGAGGAGCAAATAGGTAAATTAATTCAGTTTAACCATGATTATACTTTTCAACCCAATAAATATCACATGTAATCTGAAAAGAAAGTTTTCTAATTTTTGAGTTTGCAGTACGTATTTTAAAACATATTTAATTAAATCACATTTATTTAAACTATCATTTTAATCGAAACTACTAAACTATACAAAGCAGACACTCAATGAAAATCCATAATATGTAGTCACTCAGATCACTTGCTTGCTTATAATAGCTTGAGATAATAGTATACTTTCATTGGAATTTTTATTTTATACAAGCGTGAATGCAAAAATTTTATGAAATAG
This sequence comes from Saguinus oedipus, assembly GCA_031835075.1. Lineage (NCBI taxonomy): Eukaryota > Metazoa > Chordata > Mammalia > Primates > Cebidae > Saguinus > Saguinus oedipus. The sequence goes on from CM063190.1 coordinate 21,306,743, forward strand.
CTTTCAGTTTGCAATTGGTTATTATAGGATACAGTAGAGTATAACAGGAAAACTATGGAATTCAGTTTCGCTTCAAGAGTACAAATGGGATCCTAATATAGCTATACTGTGCTGTTGAGAACTGAAATAAGAAAATTTGGTAAAATGCTTTGTATATCAAAAGGACTAAAAAGATGTTGATTTTGTTGTGAAGAAAATAAAAACAGCATTTCATTTCATCATCATCTTTTTTATTTTCCCCATGGGTAGTCAGGGAGAACTCAATCAAAACTATCTTAATAAATGATTTCCCAAATGGAAAGGAGCAAGTTATTCAATTCCTGTTTCTTTATTATTATTCTTTAAATTCTCATTGTGCTTCGCAATTAGAGGGATTTTGGTTTGGCTATTTGTTGAATAGGATCTAGGTTCGACTTTTATATATAGTTTCTGTCTTTAGAAACTGAATTACAGAACATAAGTGAAAAAGTCCTTAGTTTTCTATAATTTTTTGTAATATGATAATCTCTTATCATTATGTCCAAAGCTAATAATTATTAATAATCTTTATGTTTTTGTCCTTAACATCTTTTTAACATTAAGAATATTTTGCTTTGAGCCAGGCATGGTGGCTCACACCTATAATCCCAGCACTTTGGGAGGCAGAAGTGGGTGGATCACCTGAGGTTGGGAGTTTGAGACCAGCCTGACCAACATGGTGAAAACCCTCCTCCACTAAAAATACAAAATTATCTGGGCATGGTGGCACACGCCTATAATCCTGGCTACTAGGGAGGCTGAGGCAGGAGAACCGCTCAAACTGGGAGGAGGAGGTTGCAGTGAGCTGAGATCATGCCATTGCACTCCAGCCTGGGCAACAAGAACAAAACTCTGTCTCAAAAAAATAAAATAAAATGAAAATAAAGGCAAAATATCTTGATGCTATTTACACTTGTAGATATATGTTTACAATCTTGACTTAAAAATCATTACCTCATAACTCTTTTGCTCCCTCTCCTCAACTGTCAAAGCTGTAGTCATCCTGAGGCGTAGCTCAGATGCAGATTCAAACACAGATCCTCTGTAGATTCTTTCTTTTTCCATGAAGAATGAATTTGCTTTTCATGATATGGTCTTGCCAGCCATATCAGCAGTTGCACCTGAATTTAGTACTTATTTCATCAACATTTATTCAGTCACTCTACCAATACTTATTTATGCAACTTTATTCCGGCAACTATGGTGACTGTGTTGTTGTCGTTGAGATAGGAACAATTATTTTTCTCCCAAAATTGATCTAATTGAAGGAAAGGAGATGTGCGGGGAGGGAAAAAGGCCAAACATGGAAGCAAATATATCACATAAATGTACCATCACAGGGAAATGTACCATCATAAGGAAAGTAATGGCAGCATTAAAAAAAGGACCAACCAACTTTGAAAGGTCATGAAAAGCTTTGTGAATAAAATTATAATCCAGTCTGAGGTTTTAAGGTCAATGGTAGGCAGGTAAAGAGATCCTTGTCAAAATAGAGACCCTTGTCAGGCAGGGGAACCTGGATAAACAAAGATCCTGGAGAGAAAGGTGAATATGAGGTATATGATCATAGCTAAAACACAAAGTGGATGTTTGGTTAATAATTGTCCTGGCATATATATGATATGATATGATATGATATGATATGATATGATATGATATGATATGATATAAGTGAAGGAAGATTGTTTCATAAGTTACTTCAGAGAGATCAGTTATCCTGAAACAAAAGTTGTTACTTAATTGGGGGTAAAGGATTTACGTGTTCGGATGTAACATTTTAGTAAGATCATTCTGACTGTAGTAAAAAGAACAGATTAGAGAGAGCCACATGGGCGTCAGAATTATTTGATTCCCATTTTTACATGTTATTCATTTCAACAGGAAACAAAGATAAAGCAATTACTTCTCTATAGTCTCAGTGGAGTACAGAAAAAGAATAGCAAAATCCTACCTGTTTATAGGAAGAATGGACTACATTGTGTGAAAATCAGTCATGAAGCTATTGCAGTAACACAGTTTAGCGGCAAAGTTGCTAGTGTTGAGCATGTATGCAGTACATGAGGTGGTCAAGTAAAATGGGAGTGAAGAAAAGGTGGTAAATTTTATATATAGGGGGAAGAATGCACAGAACCTGGGGACTGATTGGATATGTGCAATGAATGAGAGGGTAGGTGGAAGGCATGTTTAGGCTTAAAAATTTGAGTAGATGGAAGAACCACTTAGTGAGATAAGGAAAAATGGAAAAGTTTGGAGAATGTTTAGTTTTCATTGACAGAGGTGTTGTTGTCTAATAGAAACGACCATAGGCAATATGTTCTGCCTTCCATATGGGCTTCCCTAACTGACGGCAAGTTCCTGAGGATAGAAGCACTATCTTTATTAAGACCTTCTGTCTCAAAACTTATTGTGATGTTTTGCACATTACAATTGATCAGTAAGATTTATTTTTTATTCTGGTTTTCTATATCATTACTTCTACCAAATTGGAATTGAAACAATGAATAAACTATTGTGGGAAAACTATTAAAAATTTATGTTAAAATATTTTTAAGTCATCTATCATTCATTTATTTACACAATTGTGTATTTAGTATTCATTTTTTTCAGAGCTAATATTTATTAAAATATATAATCAAAAATAATTATATAGTTATATATAATTATATAATAATGCTATACATTTAAAATAGATTCTGGGAGTGCTACATATAAATATTTTATTTTATAATAATAAAATAATTCTAACATTTATAATTTAATGGATTTAATAGAATAATACATATCATATTATCTGGAATAATGTGGCTTTTTAAACAGTTATTTTGAGTACTGAATATTTTATTTTGAAGATTCATAGTTTTACATTTACCATCTTCAGTATTAATAAGCATTAATGTTAAGGAACTATTTTATAGAGCAGCATAGTGTTTTCTCAAAAAAAGAAATTTAGAGAACAGTTGTAGATGTTGAGTAAATCAGCCAATTTTCTTTATACCTTTATCCAATACTTAAAAATTTGAGTGGAGAGAGAGAGAAGGAAAGAAAATAAGAGACAGAGATAGAAAACGTGTTAAACAACAACAACAGCTAGTGACTCTAGCTGATGGATATGTACAAGTTTACTGCTATTAGTCTTTCAATTTTCTATGGGTTCCACATTATTTGAAATAAAATTAAATATGCTTGATACAATTTTCTGAAATGACTTTTCATATTCAACTTCTTCAGGAGATTTTAGTTCCTGAGAAAATATTTTTGATATGCAACCAGCAAAAATCAGTCCAAATGCAAATATAAAAGAAGAAATAATATAGCTTGCAATGTTAATCATTTAACAAATAGTAATAATTAGCACTGGATACCTAATTAGACAGTGGATGATAATATACTGAGGTCAAAAAGATGGGCCGCTATGACGTGTCCCATCAGTCTAAGGGATATTAAGTTTAATTCAATGATTCCTAACATTTTTCTTATATTCTTTGTACCTTCAATTCTACTGAAAATTCACGTTTACTATTATGGCAAATATTTTATTTCATATATTTCAATATTTTATGAATTTCAAATATATATATACATATATGTATATATATACATATATATATGTATATATATTAGATAAAAGTAATGTAGGCCAGGCACTGTGGCTCACACCTGTAATCCCAGCACTTTGGGAGGCCAAGGTGGGTGGATCATGAGGTCAAGAGACCCAGAGGATCCTGGCCGACATGGTAAAACTCCATCTCTACTAAAAATACGAAAATTAGCCTGGCATGGTGGTGCTCGCCTGTAGTCCCAGCTACTTGGGAGGCTTAGGCATGAGAATCCCTTGAACCTGAAAGATGGGAATTGGAGTGAGCTGAGATTGCACCACTGCACTCCAGCCTGGGGACAGAGTGAGACTCTGTCTCAAAAAGAAAAAAAGGAATGTATCGCCACCTTGGAATAGGACTACTGACAGCTAGTGAGAAAGAATAATTATCATCTATATTATAAGCATTATTTATGCATTTATTATAATTATATGCATTAGTATATTTTAGTATATATTTAACATATTTTTGATGTATTTTATATCTGTACAGATTGTCAAGGCCATTGAGAATTTGCAAATAAAATTGTATCATGAAGTGATCTTCACAATGAATTTTATTTTGTGAGAAGGAACTTAAGAATAGGATGTGTACTAAACATGATTTTCAAGAAGACATATCAATATTTATGACTTCTTTCTTTATAAAAAAAACTCATAAATACTGCTTTTTAATTAAATACCATGTTTTAAACATGATTTCATGTTTGTAATTGTGTATATTTCTAATGTTTTGGGTTTTTTGTTCTTATTCTCTTTTATTACTTTCTTTTATACAAAATCACTCTCACATGGTCTAGAAAACATTATGTATGGATGTTCTTATTTCCTTAGTTGGCCACTTAGCCCCTTGTTTATGAATATTAAATTCTGGACTATTTTTCATTTTCCCCACACTACAGAAAAAGTGATGAATTCATTTTGTAAGACTGATGAGGTGATCCTCTGTAATAGTTTAGGAATCTGAAGCACAAAAGAAGTTAAATAACTTGCCTCAAGTCATACATCTACAGAGTTAGTAAGAGCTGGATGTTTTCTTTTTTCTCTCTCTCTCTTTGAGACACAGTCTCACTCTGTCACCTAGGCTGGAGTACTGTGGTAAAATCTCGGCTCACTGCAATGTCTGCCTTCCAGGTTCGAGTGATTCTCATGCCTCAGCCTCCAGAACAGCTGGGATTACACATCCATGCCACCAGGGCCAGACTAATTTTTTTATTTTTATTTTACCCTGCGTTGGCTGGGCTGGTCTCAAACTCCTAACCTCTGATGATCCACCCACCTCGGCCTTCCAATGTGCTGGGATTACAGGAACGAGCCACGGCACCTGGAGGGCTGGGATTTTAACATTAACAGTTTAGTTCCAAAGTCAAGTCTTTTAACCACTATGACTATTGTCTCTTGAGGTTATATAGCCTAATTTGCTATATTGGTTATTGGATTTGGAGAAAAATCTAGTTTCATTTTCAAAGAACTATTTTCCAAGTTATTTAATAGGATGAAATAATTTTTCTTTGAATATTCTCAATAATATTCTTGTTCACATTTACATTTAGTAATAAGAGCTTCATTTAGATGGTATGACTAGAATTTCATTCAATTAAGAAATATATCCTTTCAGATGAAATATGTGATACAGACTTAAGTAGTGTGATTGAATAATTTATTCTCTTTATGAAATGAAAAATTACTCATTGAAATTAAAAATGTATCTTCTAAAAATAATGATTAAATTTTGCCAGTTTGAAGGTATATGATAAGCAAAATAAAAATTGTGTGTATAATCAAGATGAGTAATATTTTTTAGTCATAGAAAAATTATTATACTGTATTACTACATGTAAGAATAATTGCATTTATAAATGTAAGTAAACTATATTTATTTTAAGGTAGACCACATAGTTTCATAAAAAATATATAAAGATAATTTTTTCAGCAGATTATAAACTTAGGAGTTGCATCATTTGACAATGGTACATTTATACAGATAATAGAAAAGAAGTCTAGAATCTTCAAGCTCCTATTCCAATATCTTTCTATTATAATATTCTTTCTTATAGAAAATCATTTTTAAAATGTCTTCATTTTGGCCGGGCGCAGTGGCTTAAGCCTGTAATCCCAGCACTTTGGGAGGCCGAGGCGGGTGGATCACGAGGTCAAGAGATCGAGACCATCCTGGTCAACGTGGTGAAACCCCGTCTCTACTAAAAACACAAAAAATTAGCTGGGCACGGTGGCGCGTGCCTGTAATCCCAGCTACTCGGGAGGCTGAGGCAGGAGAATTGCCTGAACCCAGGAGGCGGAGGTTGCGGTGAGCTGAGATAACGCCATTGCACTCCAGCCTGGGTAACAAAAGCGAAACTCCGTCTCAAAAAAAAAAAAAAAGTCTTCATTTTTAAAACTTTCTATGTTGTTTACAAAAGAAGGTATTCTTCAGTCCCCTCAGTGAGACACTCATGTAATTGAGGCAACTCTGAATAGTAGGGTTATAGTTAGGAAAGCAAATTAAAGCCAGCAATGTTCTTATCCAAATACCAGATAAATATGGTAGCTACTATTATTGATATATCTTACTTAATACTGTGAATCTTGATTTTTTTTTCTAAAGATATTGTGCTAAGAACCCACGAAAGTAAAACTTTCTCATCAGTCAGAATCTTTGCACTCTATAGTTCTATCTACTATAAATAATACTATTTGAAAAGTTGATGAGGATAGAAAGAAAAATTGAATCCAAATATTTTTAGAATTTTCTGGTGCAGCATATAGACATTTCAGCTTTGTATAAAGTTTTGTACACCGTACCATACTGGGACTATACATCTTATTACATTTTTTTTGAATGGTTATACTACAATGTATGCAGTTTCAACATCTATGAATAATCTGCATTAGCTTAATTTATGTGCATTGGTTTGGTTTATGTGTGTATAGTTTTGGAGGTATGACTATCTTATGAATAAGACAGATGCACATTTAAATCTTTAAAGACCCTAGAAATAATTTAATTATGATTCTGTTTAAATAATCAGAGAAGCAGTTTGTTCCTAACAGAAAATTAAAAAAAAAAATTCTGAGAAAATATACTACTTCTCACATCCACTCTCCCACACACAAATATTCATCTATCAACCTGTCTTTCTATCATCTCTGTCTCACTCTGTCTCTCCCTGTGTCTACATCTACTTATATTTATAATAGGTATATACATACTCACATATATATATATGTATGTATGTATATATATATACATATATATGTATGTATGTATATATATACATATATATACATACATACATGTATATATTTATGTATCCTTAGGCCCACAGTTTTACTCCATGTTTATCTAGATTATGGAAATAACTACATGAGTATCTCTACTTCATTTTAAAGCATTTATCTAAAATCTAAAAAACTCTACAATAAAACTATATCTAGTATTAAAATTTATAGCAAAATTTATTAACTATTTGAATATATTAATTATTTGAATCTGTCCAATTTTATAAAACATGTAAGGATAAAAGGAATATTAGTTAAAACTTCTGATTGCTTCTCAATAGGCTTTAATTATCCACTGAATGAAATTGTTATGACTAGGTCAGTTATGACTCAGTGTCTTATTTTGCATTAATATAAAAAGAGCACAACGTACAAAAGACATACAGCTCTGAAAAAAATTATTTTGGTTTGTATCTTATTCTCTTCTGCTAATATTAATTTAAAACAGTGATTTAGATTACAGTTTTAAAATTAGCCACCTCAACACCTCAACTGAGAGAAAAGAATCTTCTAGGGCTAACTAATTGCCTGTGTATTTTGTCTAGGTGTTGAGGGAAAGCTAAGAGAATGAAGGCTCTAAATCTGCAGTGGAAGCATGATATGGCGAAGCAGAGCTGGTGCTGAATTGTTCTCTCTGATGGCTCTATGGGAGTGGATAGCACTGAGTCTTCATTGCTGGGTTTTAGCGGTTGCTGCTGTTTCGGATCAGCATGCCACAAGCCCCTTCGACTGGCTCCTCTCTGATAAGGGACCCTTCCATCGCTCACAGGAATACACAGATTTTGTGGACAGAAGCCGGCAGGGATTTAGCACAAGATACAAGATATACAGGTATGAAGCAAAGGGAAAGCAATTACAGAATTATCATCCTTGAAGGTTGTGTATAAATAAGTTTCTCTAAGGGAAAGTTTCAGACGGGAAAGCATTATTATCAGAAGGGTTGATACTTTCCGTGTACCATAGTAATGTTTTCTTGCTATTCAAAAATATTTCTTATAGATGTAATATATTATCATAAAATAGATAATGGTGACCACTTGTATATCACTCCCAAATTTTACTATGTTACACTGCCTTAAAGTAAATGGCAATGTACTTGGAAGCCAAGTTTCTTATCTTAAATAGCCAAAAATTTAAAGTGAATTTTTAAAAATTGCTTTTCCTTTCTACCTTATACCATGCTATGTTACCTTTTTCAGCCTAAATGGAAATGGTATCTTCTACTAGTCACTGAGAAGTTGAGTCACCTCATCCTTTTTTACCTGAAAGGTAATTGTACATTCAGAAGCTAAAGGAATCAGCAAGGAAATAAAAAGTAGCAGATAAATACAGTAGCAGACATGATAGCAAAGCTCAAAGAAATGGAGGGGATTAAGATATATGGTCATTAACATTTATCAACATTCTGTGTTTAAAATCTAAATAAGTTACATAAAAAGAGTCATAGATTAAATCCAACAAATGTTGCCTGCTCCTGTAATGTCCCTTGAATCCACTAAATAAAAGAGCGTACAAGTGGTTGCCTGATGGGTTAGATTGTATTGATCTACGCCATTAAGAACATTTTATGTACAGTTATCACTTCAGTTTGTGTATTGATGATCAGCTTTCACAATTACTAGTTATTGGTTTAACATTTATGAAGAAGCACGTTTGTTTTGTCTTTTTGTGTATTGGTATCTATGTAGATAGTCCTATATAAATATTTTATTTCATGTTTTATGTGCACCAGAGGGCACTATGCTTCATGTCTGTGTGTAGTCATTTACACAACATTATGAGAAATTTATAAATCCTGTCCACAATGTATATTTACAGAAGAGTCTGAGTGTCCTGGACAAGTTCCATGAAGCATCACACAATTGTTGCTATGCCTTTTTAAAAGTAAAAATCCCTTATTCCATGCAACCATAGCACTGTCATAAGCCTAATGAAAAGGTTTACTCTATTTAAAAAAAATGAAATGACGAGGCCGGGTGGGGTGGCTCACACCTGTAATCCCAGCATTTCCAGAGGCTGAGGCAGGCAGATCATGAAGTCAGGAGATTGAGGCCATTCTGGCTAACATGGTAAAACCCTGTCTCTACTAAAAAACAAAAATTAGCTGGTCATGGTGGCATGCACCTGCAGTCCCAGCTATTCGGGAGGCTGAGGCAGGAGAATCGCTTGAACTCAGGAGGCGGAGGTTTCCATGAGCCAAGATCAAGCCACTATACTCAGCCTGAGGGACAGAGGAGACTCCGTCTCAAAAAAAAAAAAAAAAAAAAATTCTAAAGATTTTCTTTCTGAAATGCAGCAGAAATTTTCAATATTTTATGACTCCAGGTTAATTCATTCTTCATTCTTCTATGTGTTTGTTGATTTAGGCAGTTTTTCTTCACACGTTGTGTGAAGCTACCTAAATTTCGGATTATAAGAATGTGTTATATTTTAGCACTGTGCAAGAGGATTTTTAACAGTCTGCCAGACAAACTGATGCCAGAACCTGTCTCCATGATCTATTGACATTTGTGGAGGTCTAAAGTGCTGTCTTATGTGTGATTGTTGTGGTTTAGCTTGTCGGTCAATCAGCTGTGAGTTGCAAACCTGGCTTGACATGCTTTTTGTTTGTATTTGCTTTTTTTGTTTTTGTTTTTTTGAGATGGAGCCTTGATCTGTCGCCCAGGCTGAAGTGCAGTGGCATGATCTCGACTCACGGCAACCTCTGCCTCACCGGTTTAAGCATATCTCCTGCCTCAGCCTCCTAGTAGCTGGGATTACAGGAGCCCACTATCCTAATTTTTGTATTTTTAGTAAAGATGGTGTTTCACCATGTTGGCCAGGTTGGTCTTGAACTCCTGACCTCAAGTGATCTTCCCGCCTTGGCCTCCCAAAGTGTTGGGATTACAGGCATGGGCCACTGCCCCCCACCTGCTTGACATGTTTTTAGAGGTGCTGGGTTGAATGAAAGAGGCATTATTTGAATCACAGATGTTAAAGGTAATGAAAAATGTGCTTTGAGGTATATTTGCAAGGCTCGTATATTCTGTTTGGTTTTATGCAACTCTTTTCCTGAAGACCTTCATTAGCCCTGTGCTACTTATCCTTCCTATGTCTTTAACTTTGTGGCTTGAATAAACATGTAAGGATATTAAATCTATTTATAAACAGTGGAGCTAGGTTATAACTTCTTACGAACCCTTTTAAACATTGCAAACGATGCTATGATCATTGACAGTTGCCATAAAATGAACAATATAATTTATTCATTAGGGTTCCTTCAGTCTTAGTAAGGTGAATTTTGTCTTTAATATTTATCTTCAAAATATAATTTTAAAGGGTTCATTTTTCATTAATGTTTGCCATAAAATATGGAATTTGTGAGTATTTAAAACACATAGATGTTAAATTAATGTTTTCTATATTTAAGTACTTGTCTTTTTAAAGATTCTAATTTCCTAAGGTGATCGGCCCAATTCTACGAGTGCTTGTTATCACTATCATCACCACATTCATGGGGAATATTGCATTGACCTCTTCCTAACTTCTCCCATTCTTTGGTTGACCACATGTGCAAGTGAATTATGGGAAAATGATGATTATTTTCTTATAATTTTTAAAAATAATATGCAGACATGTCGTATTATCAAAACTTGGTGTGCTTCTTCAGACCACTTATTCAAAGAATGCTCCAAATTTGAGACTAGGAGACAATTGAGATAAATACTATGTTCCTTGAAAAAAAATTCTATTTAAAAAATGACTAATAAAAGACGATAGTTTAAAAAAAGTTAAACAACTATATGGTCACTTTCTATGTGACAGAATTATAATGAAATAATGTGTGGAAAAGGGTAAACCTCTGAATAAATGGTTCTTTGGATCCATATGAGAAAAGCATAAATTGAATCCCTTCTTTATACCATATACATAAGCCTGTTTTTATATGAAATAAAGATCTAAACAGGAAAGGCAGAAATATTAAGTTTCTAGAAGAAAACAGAGGAAAACAACTTCATAATACTGGGATAGTTGAGAATCCATTTAAATACAAGGTATTAAGAATTAAAATACAAGTATTCTTAATCAGGAGTAAGAATTGAATAGGTATTTACTGATAACGAGTTATTTTTTAAGAAGGTATAATTTTTTTATAATAAAAACGATGAAGATTCTGGTGTAAAATGTCTTTAAAGTAGCAATCCGGATACAAATCACTTCAAACTTCCTATTAAAATACTATATTAATTATCAGGAGGGAAATGAAAACTCATAACAACACAGAAAATTATGGCGAATATGTAACTTTCTGCAAAAATAGGGGAGACATTTAAATAGTTATAAACTTCTTGTAAGCTAAAAGACTAGCAAAACAGATTTTAATACTTAAGATGAGCAAGCCCAAGTGCCTCAACAATGGTGACATTTACTCTAAATGCAGAAGAGAGCTGTGTCATTACCATCAGCTAACTACTCAGAAGCCCAGAGTTGGCTCCTAATAGGAACTATGCAGCTCTCTCTCTACCACAGGCTAATGATCAATCTCTCTCTCTCTGTCCATGTTTGGAGCTGGTACATAGCAAGAATAACGTGGTAGGAAGAGAGTTTCCAAACAAAGATGCCCCGTGTAATATTTGAGACACACTTAAACCAAAAAACAAAGAGAAAATATTTTCCTGTCTATTTAAATTCTAATTTATTTTTTGTCATGTGTTTTTATATGCTAAATTTGGCAACCCTAGAAGGAAATATGTGAATACTAATATTAATTATTACATATCAATGACAAGGACAAGGACTTCCAGAAGTAAATTAGGAACAGGAAGAGGATTAACCTTTAATGTAGTTAATGTAGTTTCTCCTGGACTTTCTTGTTCACATTGTCAGAGAAATGAATGTTAGGGTAAATTCTACCTCAGCTATATACTGATAATTAAGCCCAAACCACTACACATCAGTAGACTCTCTTGCAAACCAAAGAAGAATTGGAGACAAGGATCAATACATTCTGTTTCTGCAAAATCTACATATTGATAGCACCCTCTATTCCATATGACAAATAAAATCATACAGTAATAGCACCTTTGCACTTGCAGTGTGTGATACTATGAGTTTCACATAGCAGGAAGACCATGCTTTTACTGAAGGGAGAAATTAACACATTTTTTTAAATAGCTAAACAAAAGAAATAAATATCTTAAAGATTCCGTAGAAGAGATTACCTCTTCATTATCCCTCTCCCTGATACACACATACACAAAGATGCACATGTGAATGCTTGGTCTCTTTAATAGATTGTAGGAAATTGTGATATCTCTAGAAACAGAAGATATGGTGAAGAAAAAATACGGTGAAAAATAAAAAGGAGTTTGGAGGATGTGATAATTATGCAAATAAAATGTAATGACAGAAATGAAATTCACACTAAAAATTAACACACAGAGTTTAGTGGAAAATAGTAAATATTGTTTTTAAATTTCTTGGAAATGTTAAAATATAATTCTTGGAAGAGATAATATTTAACAATAAAGATAACTATTGAGTTTAAGTTACCTTGGTTTATAAACTCAGATGAAACAAATAAATACTTAGAGACCTAAATTTGAGTAAAACCTTAGAAAAATTAAGCAGCGAGTGGAAATTCATTTAGTAATATTTCCATTTCCTACCAGAAAAAATAAGTTTAAAATATTATTGTAAAACTTAACAAAAACAACTTGTGGATATAAAAAGCATCATGTATATTTTGAAAGTGTCCTACTACATATGAAGTCAAACATATAAAAATTTTAAAAATAAATGAAAACGATGGGAATCAACATGAAATGAGGTGACCAGAAAAAACAAAAATATAGTGAATGTAAAAAATGTAAATATTTCCAGCCTTAAAAATAATTATCATAATCAGATTTAAAATTTTTTTGAATATGCTACTTATAGCAAAGTTAACTAAAACAAAATTAGACCTAATAGAAAAAGTAAAAAGATTATCAATTTTCCTAAATGCCATATTACATTATATAATGAATAGTATATTATACATTCGTTTTCTAAGAGAAACTGAAAGAGAAATTAAAAAAAAACATAACACTAGAAACTTAATCTGCTATTTTAATTTTTCATGGATGAAATAGACCCTCTGTCCACCCCCCCCCACACACACAGTATATGAGTTATAAGAAAAAAGATAACTTGAATACAGAATTTAGTACAATTGTATTGATATATAGAATTTTGTACTAAAGTTGTCATATAAATCTTAAATATGGTCATCGAATGTATATGCAATTTACTTCATTCTAACCCACAAAGTTTTAATATAATAAATTAAATATATTCTTATTTTTAGAATTCTCAGAAATCCTTAAGAATGCAAATTTAAAACTAGATATTAAGAATACAAATTTAAAGAAATCAATTTAACTCTTCCCCCAGAAAATTGAAAATTCAGTTTTGATGGTACTACATATTATTCTATTTTCAAAGTATTGTCAATATAATAGGAAATTCTTTCATATTCCTTCAAATTTAAGTAAAACAAAACATATAAAAACTTAAAAAACAAAATAAGGCTCTGATTATTTTAGGATAATCTTATGTTTTTAATATATGCAAATGAACACTAAAATGACTACAAGTATTTTACCTAAATATTTGAGGTATCTCTTTTGTAAAGTTTATAGCTTTTTCCTCACACATTTTTGTGATGAGTACATGTAAATTTTATGATCAGGAAAAATATTTGCTGTTATTAAAACATTAGAATGAGCTATCATTTGTTTGATAAGTCACTTTCAAGTAACTCAGAATGAAATTATGATTTACCAGGGTTTTCTAGTCTGGAAAAGGGAAAGAGATTGAAGTTATTTCTCATTTAATAAATTAAAAAGAAATTAATATATCTTATTTATAGTACATAGTAAGATATTCACAGATGTATTAATATGAGATGTTCCAAAATGTTGGTTAAAAAATTATATTTTTTATATATACTATTTTATACTATATAAATTATATATATGTTCCAGACTAGGGAAAAGAGATTGGAATTAAATATTGTGTTTTCATTATGTAATTGGTGCTTTCATATAATCTTATTTAATCCTTTAAACAGCTTTAATAATTACCATTTTACAGACTCAAAAATGAAAACAAAAACTTGCTGAATTTTTGTTTGCTTCTTGTGTCCCTGAATATCTCTTTCATTTATGATATTGCACTAAAATCACCTGCTAACTTGAATTATGAATACATACAAGACAGGACTTTTTCATCTTTCTGTTTTATTTGTTTAATTTTATATGCTTTATCTTTTTATTTCTATCTCTCTATCCATCTTTATATTCCTAGAGCAAGCCAGTTGCTCACCCATCAAAAGCACTGGCTTTGCTTTTGGATATGCTGGATTCAAAAACCAATGTGAATCCCATTGAAATTATTTCCTCTTGACCATAAGCAAGGAGGCATGTACTGTTTTCTGTCTTTGACAAAGACCAACCGTATTAACTCAGGTTTGTAACAATTTCTCAGACCTCAGTTTCCTCATTTGTAAAATTAAGGGTGCACTAGATTTCTAAAGATCTTTTGAACTCAAAAGCAAAATGGAAACATTAGAACAAATAGATTTAAAGCATTAAAACAAAAATTAACTGTGGTTAATTCTTATATTTGCTTTTATCTGCAAAAATCGCTTACAAATACTGCCTTATAAATAATATATAAGAATTTCATATTCTTCTTTGTGTATATTGGAACATAAATTGTGTAATTACTTATCTAACCCTCACCAATCTAATTTTTTCCTTTCTTATATGTTATATTGAAGAAGCTACAGCAATAAGGAAGCTTTTTATCCTGTTTGACTGGGTTTACTATAAATCACTACACTGTTAACACACTGAGTGCAATGATAAATTAAGAGGAGTATTCTAGGTAGTTATTTTAAATAATAATCAAAATACATAAATAACCAAAATTATTGCAATACATGTGTTCAAAAACTATATTGTTATATCTCTAATTTTGAGATTAAACTATATAATATATTTTAATTTTTGTTATTTAATTATAATTCACAACTGGAATATACAGTTGCCATCGGGAAAATTTTAGTCAGATAAAATATAGAAATACAGATTGAAGAGTTTAGAAAATAGAATCCACTTTCAGAAGAGCTAATTCTTGATGAGAATTGTATAAAATCATGTTATTATAAATTTAAAGATGTGCTTTTATAATAATTAATATAATTTATATGTAATAATTTTAAGTTGAATAGTTTATTCATGATTTTTACTATCATAATGACAAAATAAACAAGACTGCTAGTTAACAATTATTTACAGAATAGGAAACAATTATGATGTTTTGGCATTTACACAAATACTTTATTATTGTTTTTCTCTATCTAATCCCATTTTACCAAGCACTCTAATTCTTCATTTTCATTATCTTTGTGGTCTTCTTCCAAGTGAAATTGCCAGAATTATCAGGTTTGTTCTTTTTTGTTTTCACTCTTCTGGAGATTTTGAATTTCTAATATGTATTTTTTTTTATGGGCACCACTCTAAAAATTTGAATTTGAAAATTAGAGAAAAAAACTGGGTTTTAGCATTTTGGAGGGTTCCTTGACTTTTTTCTTGAGACTGTGTGTGTGTGTGTGTGTGTGTGTGTATTTAAATGGATTTTTATAAGAAAAAAAGTAATTTGCATTTTGATGTTTCTCACTATGTTACAAAAGATTCTAAAATGACATTTATTATGTTCTTTCTGCTTTTATATAAAAATAAAATAGTGATGCCTACAATATTCTTTAGAAATAGAGTTAGAAAAATTAGTCCTAAGATTAAGTTACAATATTATCTCTTTCATTTTAATAAGCATCTGTGAATAAAAGCAAAAGATTAGAACTTCATTTTCAAATTGTACTTTCAAAGTCAAAGGTGAAATGTGTACTTAGTATTTATGGTTTATAGTAGATTTAAATTTATCCAATATCCATAATTAGACCAATCTTTTATGGAAGTAGTGAGTTACCTTGTGTAATTTTTTAATTAAATTTTTAACTTCCCCATGATTTTCAATAGAAATTATAGTTCCATAATCTGCCTTAGGATATAATAATTATCCAATAATATTCAGCCTCTTAAAGAGTCTTACACCAATTAATTAGTAATATTTATTCATGACTTGCTTCTTTTACTGAAGTGATATGTGATAATATATTGATGTTCAAAACTGTTGGTTGAAAAAAATTACACAAGGGACGTATATATATTCTTAAATTTTTCGTTCGTGTATTTCTCCAAATTTCCTAGTAAACAAAGGCAATATATAAAGCATACTATATTTATATAAACAAATCTAGGAAATATATTAGTAAACCATTTTATTTTAAATGTAAAAGCTACTAACTGATTATTTGTATGACAAAACATTCTCTGAAAAGGAATTTGAGGAAAGAGACTTTATGCCTGTGAATGGTTCGTAAACTTGGGAAACACAGCCTTTGAACACAAAAACACAGCCTTTTAATGCCTTTTATTAGTTTTTATTTAAACAAATAAAACATAGCCCATTAAAATTCATTACAGAGAACAAAGAGATTGTTCATGTTTTATAGCAAAGTTTCTATTCAGGTTTCCAAGAAGTTCTGTTTATAGAAAGAATGACACTTGCTTTGTTCAGAGTGGTCATTGAAACTGAGTCCTGATTGGTTGATACAAGCTGAGCCTTGATTGGCCAGGATAGGTAAGTTCTGATTGGTTGGTTTCCAAGCTTCAAACTAGAAGTCTCTGTCAGGTATTTCAAACTGCTAGTGAGTGACAGGGGTGGTTCACCTCTCAGTTTATCTTAGCCAGGATAACTGACATTGGTTTGACTTGATTGCAGAAAGGGAGGTCGTGTGATATTTTTACATCTTTCTCGGAACGCAGAGTCTGTGACCCACTGTTCCCTCAGGCAAGTATGGCTGCGCGGTTCTGTTTCAACTTTGAACACTTCAGTTTGTCAGGGCGTCCATTTTGTCTGCCAGGAGCCAGGATACTTTAACGTAGGGAAAGGGAAGGTTTTATACTCCTCAGTTTCTTTTTAAGAATTCTCAGTATTCTTTGAATATCTTCTTTTAGTCAAGATACGGATATCTGGCTGGGCACAGTGGCTCACGCCTGTAATCCCGGCACTTCCGAGGCCGGTGGATCACCTGAGGTCAGGAGTTAGCCTGGCCAACATGGTGAAATCCCATTTCTACTAAAAACACAAAACTTAGCTGGGTGTGGTGGTGCGTGCCTGTAGCCCCAGCTACCTCGAAGGCTGAGGCAGGAGAGTCTCTTGAAGCTGGGAGGCGAGGTTGCAGTGAGGCGAGATCGAGTCATTGCACCACTGCAACCTGGGCAACAAGAGCGAAACTTTGTCTCAAAAAAAAAAAAAAAGGAAAGGAAAGATACAGAAGGCTTCCACAATATTTGAAAGTATTTCACTACTTTATTTTTATTGTTAAGGCACCTGTACCTCAAACCCAAAAGTAATCACACACACGTGAAGAAAATACACAAAAAGTAATCCCCCACTTAAGTGCCTTACCTGTTTTATTTAAATTTAATTTTCTTTCCCTGTGTCCAAAGTACGTTAAGTACTTACGTGTGTGTGTGAGTAGTGTTTGCGTATTCTCTCTTATTTTCCACATATGTGGAATCTACCTATTCTCTTTTTTGAAATAGTTGAAAAGAGACAAAGAGAATGGCCTGGGCTTTGCATATCCTTAGTCTGATAGACATTTCCCTGGCTGCTCACTTAAATAGATATTAGCAGCTAACTAATTAAACTACCTCGTTTCTCTGCCAGAAATTAACAAAGGCTTAAAAAATTAGTAAAATCTCTGTTTTGCTGTGGCCTTATGTGCTGACAGTTTGTGCTGACAGTTTTATCTTAAAGACACACACAACTGTTTCCCAAAACAGAATAGAAAATTAGATTTAAATAAACATACCCCATTAAAATTCATAAAGTATTTTCTCATGAAATGTAATCTTTCAAAACTTAACCATCATTTTAAAAATTTTAAAATACAACACTAGGTTTAACATTCTTAAGAATACATTTCCATATTTGTTATTTAAAAAAGCAAACGGACTATAATCCTTTTTGTGGTGATCTTTTCAGGATCTTTTTCCAGATAAAACCAAAGATTCTAAAGATAGCAAATGATATTAAAATTTAACTACTCAAAGTAATGATGTTTAACTCATGCTATCTAATTCCTATTTATAGTATAACTGTCAAGTGATCATTTAACAATTCTTTTAATGTTTCAAATTACTGGGAACAAACCACATTCCAAAGTGTATCTTCTAATGCTATCCCTATTCTATCTCTTCACTGTTTAATCCAATGATAGCACTCACATTACTTCACATTACTGTTCTCTTTTATTTAAATAATATTAGGGAGAATTAGATTCTCCTACTCTTGAGAGCATTGCCTGGGCCCCATATCTCATTGAAAGTAATAATAAAGACATATTTGACCCATTTGAGAAATCTGTCAATTTTTTTCTTGAAATTTATAATCAAACATACTATTATGTCCAGATACACACATTTGAAAGGAATAACTACTATGTATTCATTTGCATCAGTGACAGATATTTTAGCTGAATAGCAATAAAAATGTATCCTCAATTAAATAATAAGAAACCCTCCAATAATTAGATAAATTTCAACTTTTTGTACAGGTTCAAAGCCGTTTATGGAAATTGCAAAATCCCAAAGGTTTGGAAGTGAACCATTTTCTTTTAGCACATTTTGCTTTGAAACCTGCCCTGACTTGGATAGGTTTGAGATATTTACAGTTTTTATTTTTGTACTGAAAGCAAATATTCACATTTTCTTTCAAGGATGCTAATGAACTTGATTATACGTTGCTGCCTCAGATTCCATTGAAGATATGACATAATGTACACTGTATGTTCCTCATTTCCCTCTAAAATATGGAAAACTCTGAACTCTGAAGCACATTTGACTTCAAGGGCTTCAGATAGCACTGTGGATCTGTATTAATATCTAGGGTTTCTTCTCGCTTCTCTCTTAGGATATCGTTTTTGATTATGTTAAATGTTGCCATAACACTCAAATATTTTACAGAATACTGACTGATCTTGTTGATCTATTAGTTTAGCAATCCCAGCTAAGGAGAAAATAAGTGAGTTTCACTATGTGTTTGTTTTTTTCATCTTTTAAACCTATAAAAATACTCTCTAGAACCATCCTATTCAATTTTGTGTATCAAAATTGTATTCTAAAATATTTCAATTTTTTTTTATTAGAAGTGTTTTCTCATCAGTACTTTGCAAATGTTTACTTAGGTCGTGTCTTTGTAAGCCTCATATTTCATTGATAAGTTTTTCAATCTTTTATTTTCCAGTTGGTTTTTAACTTGTATAGTTAAATTATTTATTTTTGCATTATATCCATTTAATCCAGCTTTTTGGATAATAGAGGTAAAGACAACACATAGTTGGATAGAGAGATAAGTTGGCAATGTAGAACCAAAGTATCATAGTTTTATGGACCATTTGTTCTTTGTACAAATGTATTAAATTGTATCAGCTCTTTGAGTCTTTGAGTCCTCATCTAGTAAATGAAGAGGACAGAGAATTCTGTTTATTTCTCACTATGACATTCCATTAAAATTAAGTTTTACTGTTCATCTTTCTGGCATAATCTATTTTATACTGATAATATGCAGGATAACGTCACTGTATATAGAAATTAAAAGTTGCTAAATATGCTGTAGAACTGACTGCAGATTTTATTTAAGGTCAATACTTAAATTGTTTTGAGCATAGTTTTGTGATTTACATAATTATATTGAGTGAACACCATGACTTAACATAAAGATACCAGATTTTTCTAATTTCTAAAATTCATATGCAATTTTTTTCAAGATAAGTTTTCATTTGCTTTTAAAAGAAGAAACTATTTAAATAATGCAGGAGACATGAATAAAACATATCAGAAGGTAAAGAAATTTCCATTGTTGGATTCCCATAGATTATGTTTTTAGCAAATCATATGAATAGATTTCCTTTTGTTTTATAAAAATTACACATAGCTGTTTCCTATAATCAAACTTTATACATTGAATGAATACATGTTATACTGCTTTATAACTTTCTTAAAACCTGATTTCTGATAACTACTGGAAGAAATACAGTCTATTATGTTAGCATATATCTTATATTAAAGTGGTTATTCAAAGTATTGTTCTGTGAACACTGGTGCACTATGACTGTTTCTTCCTTTTCACCCTAACCAAAAGAATCAAAATGAGAATTAAAAACTTGCCCATGACCTGGGAACTTATAGCTTGAGTCCTGTTTTTGCCATTATTTATGAATATTTTATTATAGGAAAGAAGATTTATTATTGATGTTATAAGAGGTTAGTATAATATTACTTAAAAACTCACATTTTCCACTTCTATTTCCGGCATCTGTTAAGACTTAGGCTCACATTGTATTCTTTTCCTTGGCACTGCTCACAGTTTCAGCTTTACTGTTTAGGCCTTACGTTATCTGTCTTCTACTTCTGGTCCCAGTAATGCTACTTAATTAGATCACCACACGGCTCGACATCTTTCTACCATTAATTCATTCAAACACAGGCACACTCTCTTTCTCTCTCTCTCTCACACACACACAGACAGACAGACAGACAGACACACACACACACACACACACAGACCTTCTTACAAAAAATTTGGAATTAGATGGTATTCCTTCTGCCTTGGAGTAACTTTTGATCTGGATTTTAAAGACATGACTTATTTGGTTAAATATAAAATAGTTTTATGCCATGCTTTTGTTATTTAAAACTTTAAAACTGGAGATTCAAACCAAATCAAGGCACTAAGGTTATATAAGAAACATATTATATTAATCTACTCAATATTAGTTGAAATACTCTTCATTTTCCCTTTATTCTCATATTCATATGAACATTATACCTACTTATGAGCAATGCTTTTTACTCTCCTAGGAAGAGTAGAAGATAAAAGTGCAGGGTAAGTTACATTTACTTTTATGTCTGTTGGCCTGCATTGTATCCGATTCAAAAGGGAAGAAACATACTCACCTACACCCTCTCCCCTTTTGGGTCATCTCCCTCTTAGACACACAACTCTCAAAGTGATATCATTATTTTAGAAAAAATAAACTTAAATCAGAAAAGAGATCTTTAATTTTTTCTCTGTCATAGGCAACCAGGGGACAAAAATAAAAATACAGAGGCCTGAAAATACCAGTGGAATATCTTTCTGGGGTCTGAGAATCCTGTGAAGGAGAACCATTAACTTTCACAGTAGGGGTGGTATTAATTTACCGTTTACTCGTGCTGTCACTTAACCTACATGGATAACTAGCAGTGTGTCACTATTACGGCATCTTGAGAGGAAACATTGACTCTTCCTTGGCTAGTGCCTTTGTCCTCATTGTCTGCTCACCTTTGCATTTTTGCCTGACACAGCACATATCTCAAACTAACATGCCATTCACTGTGGAATGAAATGTAGTATATAGGAACATTTTCTAAAGGCAGAACCTTTGTGAAAATTATCTGGTGGCTTTAATATCAAGGTGATTATGGATTTCATATAAAACATCCTAAAAGCCAGCATAAGCTGCAAATGAAACTTCATAATGGATTTTTATAGCTACAGTATAAGTTTCCCCAAAGTCAGAGTCAGGAAGTTCATCTTTTTGATAATGCAATTTTTAAAATGTTGTTACTACAGAAAAAAAAAATGTGACCATTATATTATTTTAGTTTACAAACATCAAGAGAAGTGATGAGTGATAAAGAAAAGACAAAAAGTACTGATAGTTTCATCTTATATCTAAATAAAGAAATATAAACCTAAAATTATATTAGAGTTTATATTCTATATTATAGTTATTTTTAATGTTTTTAATTATAAAAATAGTTATTTTTATAATTTTTGTCAGTGTAGCTTAAGGTTACATTTAATATTATACAATGATTAAATAAGTATCCTATAAGAATTTTGCGAATTGAAGAGATTTTGTCCAATTTCAGTTGAAATACTCTTCATTTTCTTTTTATTCATTATTCCCTGTATGGGAAGAGATTTTAGAAATTATTAATTTGGAGTCTTTTTATTTTATACCTTTAGTTTTATTGTAAAATCTTGAGAAGTGAAGGTATTTTTCAAATTACCTATACATAAATACTTGAAATTATACTATATAAATTATAAGGAAAAATTTGTAACAAAATCCCATGGAACATTGTTTTTTGAAATATTAATTCCTCCTCTACAATATATTTTATAGTTTACAAGTCTACTAATATAAAAGTAAATGGATTAATTCCATTTCCACATATTGTTAAACAGTTAAATTATGTATCAAGGAGTCATTAAACATTTTCAAAGATAAGCATATGAATTACTTAAATAATGATATTGTTGAATATTTACTTTCCTAAATAATGCCAAGATAATCTGTTGATAAGACAAAGATAATTTTATTCTTATCACTGCATATGAGTGTATTACCACAATAGAGACTTTAGTAGTAGTTCAGAGGGGAGAAGGGAAATCAAAACCTTAATTGAGATTTTGTGTTTTTTTAAGTGGATTTATTAATGTGGGCAGTGTAAGGCTTCATTACGATTATATAAGAACCCTGGATATGTTATGGATTACTGGACAGAGCAAAAGAAGAATTTTGAGGCGAGGGCTTCTAAGAGTACTGGAAATAAGCCATTGTTTGATGATGCTTTCTATTGAAGAGCCTGTAAGTTTAGCAGAGAGACCCTGGAATAGTAAATAAAGTTATTTGAAACTTACTTTCCTAGGCAAGAATTTCCTGGCATGCTAAAGTTATGTTGATGAAGATGTAAATGTAGACAGTAGGTTGTTTGCATGGAGATTGTTTATGTATCACAACTCTGTAGTTTTGTTGGAAATGGATAAAAGCCCAAAAAGTTACACAAATTGTCCAAGGTCGTGTAGCTATTTGGTGGAGAAGAGAATTAGAAACCAGGTATTTTCACATGCAGTATTTTGACTTTCGCTGAAAAAATCCACTGAAATAATTTACTTTGTAATGAATATATGGTAATATAAAAACCACCATTTAAAGAAGGAGCCACTTTAAACAATATTGATTACACAGATTGCTTTGAGCAATACTCACTTAGGTGAATATTTGCCTTTATCAAATGGGCAGATATTATAAAACTTCTGTAAATTATATTGTAATTGCTTGAGTATCTGACAGTATTACCTAAGGCCATAAGCTTGTTGAGAGTAAATAGTATCTTGTTTATTATTACAGTTCCAGGATGTAGCACAAAGACATGTGCATAACATATGCTCAATAAATACAATAATGATAGAATAAGAGCTTCCACCAGATGGCACCCAGTGTCTGTAGTTCAGATTAATTCATCTGTTTATTTTCAGCTGTGGTCAGTTGAGCCAGTTGAGTCTCATGATTCTATTTGCTTGATATGATTTTCAACCAGGCATATTTTCTACGTTTAATTGTATGGGATGAATTATTCAGATAATTTTATTTAGGAATAGACATTTTATGTAAGATCATGTTAAAAAATGGATGATAATCCACTGCTGTATGTCCCACAAATTTGCTATTTATAATTCGAAAATAGGGATGTAAATTTGGATCTCATTTTACTATTTTTTTAATCTTATAATTTAGCTTAAGTTTATCCCATAGGTATGGGTGATTTTTATCTAAGAAGGTCACCGGATTATTGTCCTTTTCTAAGATTGTTGACTACATACATTTTAAGATCCTTGGCTCTGGCGTTGTCCACCTATGGATTGGCTCATTACACTAATTGCCCCCTTTGACCTTTGATTCGTCCACATAAAATCAGAGCAGAACAACAACAAAAAATATGATTCTGATTCAATGATACTTTAATTCCTATTTGCCTATATCTAACTAGGGCAAATGATTTCCTCATATTTATGCATATGTTAAAAGGTAATTGTAAAAATAGTGTATAATCATGACTTTCCTAGAAGTGCGAACTAAGCATGTGCAAATATTTTATTTAACTCATTGATGCAGAACCAGTGAGAAGTTATAACTTGGTCGAAGGAGAATTCAATCAGGAATACTGAAATGAACTCACAAATAGATGCGTAACTAATTTACTCCATAATGGGGAGAAAAGTTGATTCTCTCCCTACTGTACAAAATCTATTTTGTTTATGGACAAAGTCATTTGCATTTTTATCAGTTATCTAAAATTTACAAAGTTGTGAAAAGCTCAAAGGGAATAGGAAGTGCAGTCTCCATAAAATAAAATAATCAGGGAATATTCTTAGACTTGCCACATTTCTTGTTTCTCTAACAAGAAACCTGTCATGCTACAAATATGGTACTCCAGGTAAGGTTTTGTTTGTACAATTGATTTTGAATTAAATCCTGGTAAGAAGGAGGACAAGTTTTTATTTACCCATACAGATAAATACCTTGCTGTGCAAAGTAAAGAGACAGAAACAGATACTGAATCCTGGGTTGCCAGTGAGAATTAGATGTCATTAAAATGTTTCATTTTAGTTTATAAAACATAGATTATGATATTGTTGTGGGTTAAATAGTTTATCTAGAAGATTAAACATTAACACAAAATCAACCATAATTCCAACCAACTAACCATAGTACCATTTTCCTAATTTGTTCACTTATTTCTACATAATTATTTTTTGGTCTGCTCTACCTTGGGTTATCAATCTCAGAGAGCTCTCTCTGCTTCAGGACAAAAAAAAATGAGTTGTGGAAATCCTGACACAGTTCACTGATATAATCTGAAAGTTGTCTAAGTGATGTCTATTCAGAAACCTCTTACCCAAATGTCTATTTTTTAAGGTGTCAAAAGTTTGAGGTATCTAATTCAATCTTATTCTACACATTCTGGCTGGTACTTTATAATACTTTTTTCAGGCAAGCATCGGAATAAAAGAATATTTGTAGAGGACAGAGATTTAAAATGGCTGCTGTTGAAGCATTATTGATGACTTTCAAATGTGAGAAGACTGATGAAGTTTCATAAGAACAATTTCATTGATCAGGAAATTTGTTTTTGTAGCAGTAGAATGGTAGGCAAAAGCAGAGTTCTTATCTTGTTCAAAAGTGTCAGCCCCGAAATGCCATGTTCCATCATGGTGAAATTACAGACACAAAAACACACATGGTGCCCTAGAGAAGGAAAATTTCAGATGAATAGTTGGTTAAAGCTTAATTATTTAAAATCATGCATTCCACTTTTGTGTGTGTGTGTGTGTGTGTGTGTGTGTGTGTGTGTGTATGTGTGTGGTATGGCCTCTGAATATCACCAATTTTGAATGGCTCAAGGGTAAGTGGAAAATTTTGAACTAACAAATTGTCAGCTGCGTGTTATGGCCCTTAAACTAACTTATTTTGGAAATAGAAGAAATATACCACTAAATGGCAACTGAAAATTACATTGTTTTCAATTGGAGTAGAATTTTATTACTGCACTGTTGTGTGGAAGATAAAATTTCTGTTTTTTTTAAGTAAGAAAGCTATGTTTAGTGGGGCATAATTTGACTCATGTGAATGAAGGTAGTAGGAAAGTATTGAATAGAAAGATTATGTTTTATATAAATTTATCATGGATTTACATATTTGTTTTTCACAGTTTTGTTTATTTCTCATGTACCATTTTTCCTGTTCGTGTGTGTATATGAACATATTTGTTACTGTGTTCTTCTGGTACTTTTAGTATAGTCCTTTTAATAGCATTATTTAGTCTTATTTTGGAATAAAATAAATGTGTATTAGAGGTCATAGGTTTTGAAAGAAGTTTTTTTTTTTAATTATTTCAGCATTACAGATAAGCTTTTGAATAACATTTCAGAAGAAAATCATCATATTGCAGATTAATATTCATATAATTTGCATTATCTGGCAGAAAAGGAAGCACAGTGACACAGCAACAAATTATCTAAAAAAGCTATGGTTTACTTCTACAGTTTATGAGCATGTGTGTGTTCATTTTCTTCAGTGATTTTATCATTTAAAATGAAATATTCACCTTTTTCAGTTTAATAATTTATTAATATAATTATTTCAAGATAAACCAGACCAGGCACAGAGGTTCATGCCTGTAATCCCAGCACTTTGGGAGGCTGAGGTGGGCGGATCACTTGAGGTCAGGAGTTCCATAACATCCTGGTCAACGTGGTAAAATCCCATAGTTACTAAAAATACAAAAATGGGCCAGGCATGGTAGCACATAATCCCAACTAGAGAGGCTGAAGCAGGAGAATAGCTTCACCCAGGGGTGAAAGTTGCAATTAGTCGAGATCATGCCACTGCACTCCAGTCTGGGCAACAGAGAGAGAGTCCTTCTCAAAATAAATAAATAAGTAAAAATATATTTTTAAAAATTAAAATAATAACAAAATAGAATTTCTAGATATTTTCTTTTAAACTTACATACAAATATTAGAGGTTAACCTACACACAGAAAAATAAATGCATTTAAAATCAATTAATTAAGCAACAGCCATACTAAATGTATTAGACAAAATTTTCATTACATTTCTAGAGTTATTTGTATTAAAAATTATGATAATTCAGAAATGCACTGTACTTTGAGTCATGGTCCTCAAACTAACAATTTTCCTAGAGAGCTCATAAGTAGTATATCATAAATTACCTATTTCCTGAGACCTTCCAGTAATTATCACATTTTTCTATATTTCTATGAGATATGATATTACTCAGGAATAAGTTCAATGAGACAAAAGCCTTATATAATTATCATTTGAACAGGATGTACAGATTTAAGTAGTTTATAGCACCATTACTTTGATTTCTTCGAAATTATACATTGGGATTGAACTGTTACCAATTTATGGATTGACTCCAATAGTAAGGACCACAACAATTGATTTCCTTGCTTCATAAAGCTAAATGATGGTTTTTGTCACTACTTCAACATTCCACACTGAGAGGAAAATGTAGTATGCTATCACAGCTTTTGAATCTGATGATCTTTGAATGTCACTGAAAATTGGAAATTATCCCTTATAATGGTTGAAGTTGCATAGCTTAGGTAAGAGAAACTCACATGTAATACTAAAATATATTTTAATTATACAATTAGCTATGAGGCTCTGACTTCTTCCCTCTGCCTGCATTCTTTCTGTACCTAAAACTGAGAATCTGAACTTTACCATCTGGCTTTGGCAGACTGAGCCCTTTGCATGAATCTTACTTCAGTGCAAAGAAATATAGGTGAAATTGCCCCACACTGTAGTATTACATCTTTCCCTTCTGTATTTTGCTAGTTCACCTTGACAAATGCCTCATTTCTGGTAACCTCTATTCTATCTCGTTTCTAAGAGTAAGTAATAAACTGTACAGCAGTGTTAGTAATTAGCTCTCTGCCATGGTTTTCTGTTTTAATCACATGGTGCACTTTCTTTATCTCCCTATCCCTCTCAAATTTGACTGCTGGCAATGTGCCTAATGAACAGCAAAGGTGACTGACTTGAGATGTTTGAAAATATTTTTTCTCTGATTCAGCTAACCTATGATAAAAGTAAAATTTGAAGTAAACATCTATAATTTTTTATTAATGCTGAGGTCTTCATAAGGAAAAACAGATGAGGTTAGGTTACAGTGAACCAGTTTTTCTTAGAAATTTTCTAACCTTCAAATGTTAAGAAAGTAGCTATAGATAAAAAATATTCCTTGAACCTCATGTAACAAGATTATGTTTTAATTGTTATGTTCTTTAAGTGTATGTTTAAGACTATAAAAGTATATACTAGTAACATAACCCTTTTAAAACCAGATAGATGTAATTAAAATTTTGGCTGAGCCTGGTGACTCACATCTGTAATCCCAGCACTTTGGGAGGCTAAGGTTGGCAGATCACTTGATTGCAGGAGTTCAAGACCAGCCTGGCCAAGATGGTGAAATTTTCTCTACTGAAAATACAAAAATTAGCCAGGCATGGTGGTGGGTGCCTGTAATCCAAGCTACTTGGGAGACTGAGGCAGGAGAATCGCTTGAACTCAGGAGGTGGAGGTTATAGTGAGCTGAGATCACACCTTTGCACTCCAGCCTGGTTGTTAGAGCGAGACTCTTATCTCAAAAAAAAAAAAAAAAAAGTAATTAAAATTTTTAAATCTTTAGATAACTCAATACAGTTAGAATAATATTTATAGGAAGTAATGAATATATCTACTATAAATTCAAATAGTGAAGAATGGTATTTGTTGAAAAATAAATTTTCATCTCATTTTGGACCTCCACTCACTGGTTCTCTGTTCTTTATTAGAGGAAATTATAATTTCACTATAAAAAAATTTACCATACTTTTTGTAGTGGTTTACAAAGTATGTAAAAAACATAATTTATTAAAACATTTTCCTAGTATTATACATTTAAATTCTTTCCAGTCTATGCTGAAATGAGTATTTTTGTACATATGCCTTTGCCCACATGCAGTGACATTAATATTGCTTCTAATGGCCTTATAGGTTAAAGTGGTAGCTGTTTAAATTTGTGTATCTTTATTATGAGTGAGTTTACAAATCTTATATATTCCTCATATATGTTGATTGAATGAGTATATGTAATGTAGCTGAAGTAGCAACTGATTTATAGGAAGTATTCAAGATTTTTCTCCATTATTTTCAACAATAGTTTAAGAAGGTTATTTTGAACACAGTTTTGTGATCTTAAACCTAAGGTCTATAAGCTTTGATTTTAACTAACATATATTGAGAATCTAATTAGCTGGGTGCGGTGGCCAACGCCTGTAATCCCAGCACTTTGGGAGGCCGAGGTGGGTGGATCACGAGGTAAAGACATGGAGACCATCCTGGTCAACATGGTGAAACCCCGTCTCTACTAAAAATACAAAAAATTAGCTGGGCATGGTGGCACGTGCCTGTAATCCCAGCTACTCAGGAGGCTGAGGCAGGATAATTGCCTGAACCCAGGAGGCGGAGGTTGCGGTGAGCCGAGATCGCGCCATTGCACTCCAGCCTGGGTAACAAGAGCAAAACTCCGTCTCAAAAAAAAGAGAGAATTTAAATAAATGCTCTAAGTTGTGTTTCAAAAAATATTACTTGGAAAATACTATTGCAATACGTTTAATAGGCATTTGTTTTATTAGTATTATTTTTAATTGACCCATAATAATTGTAGGTATTTATGAAGTACGGTGTGATATTTCAATACATGTATACAATGTATAATGAACAAATCAAGGTAAGTTACATATGTATCATCTCAAAAGTTTGTCACTGCTCTGTATTGGAGACATTCAAAATAATATGCATTTTATTAAATTAATAAAGAATTAATAACTGGGAAATAGTCAATGGAAGTAATTGAAAGAACATGTTTTGATGGGTGTTAAAGATAGAATCCTGATTGCACAATGTTTTAAATGAGTCAAACAAGACAGAAATTTCAGACCTCTGCAGTGTCCAGAGGTAAAGAGAGTAAGACAAGGCAAATACATTTGTTTTGTTTTATACCATAGAAAAAATATGAGTTTTGGGGGGGAGGGGTTATGAGGTATTGACAAGAAAAAGGAAGAGAGAACTAGAAGGCATCCTTTTCCTGAATAAAACCTACCGGAATTTTTATTCATAGTATATTTTAGTATCAATAGACAGATTAGTTTTCTGTTGTTGCTGTTAGCAAATTACTACAAATTTGTGGCTTAAAGTAATACAATTTCGAGATTGTGTTGATGAAAATTCTTGTGTGTGTGTGTGTGTGAGAGAGAGAGAGAGAGAGAGAGAGAGAGAGAGAGAGAGAGTGTGTGTGTGTGTGTGTGTGTGTGTGTGTGTGTTTTATTCAGGGAAAGCATACCTCCTAATCCAGTCTCTTCCTTTTATTGTCAATATCTCTCATAACCAAAAAAAAAGCCTATACTCATGTTTTTTCCTACTGAGGAAAAAAAAAAGTGTTTGCTTTGTCTTAACTCTCTTTACTTCTTGATACTGCAGAGATTGTCTGAAAGGAGCTGAGGCTATTATCCTTGGCAAACTAACATAGGAACAGAAAACCAAATATCAAATATTCTCACTTTTAACTGGGGTCTAAATGATGAGAACACATTGACTCCAACAGTGAGAACCACAGCAATTGAATTCACACCGGGGTCTTTTGGAGCATGGAGGGTGCAAGGAGGAGAAAATTAAACAAACAAACAAAAAACAACTAATGGGTACTAGATTTAATACCTGGGTGATAAAATAATCAGTACAGCAAATCCCCATGGCACAAGTTTACCTATGTAATAAACCCACAATTTATATATATATATATATATATATATATATATATATATATATATATATATATATATTTAGATGTCTGAACGCCAGACATCTAAAATAGGTCAGAAGGCTGTACTCCTTCTTGAGTCTGTAAGGGACTCTTTTTTTTGCCATCCAACCCTTGTTTTTTAAAAAGTTGTTAGCAAATATTTTACACACTCATTAATTAATAAAAAATTATACCTTTAGCAGTGAGTCACAAGTGAATAATTTACAAAAAGAGACTTCCCTGTGCACTTCAAATAGACAGCTGTTTCAGAAATATAATTTACAATCAAGTATTTTATAAGTATCACACAGAGTGGTGGTTGTTGAAAGGGTCTACAGAATTGATTTTACCTATATGATTTATTCCTTTATTTTTACATGTAATTCTTTAATAAAGTCTATGTTTAATACTGAGTGAGTGTACACAGACACAGAGTATTTTAAAAGAGCTTGAAATTTACAAGGTTTTTTTTTTTTTTAAATAAGACATTAGAGTCATCTTCTTTATGCTATTTAAAGTCAAAGGACACAAGCACTCTCACCAAATAGTAGAGAATACAGTTTTACATTCACTGTTTATAAATACTTCTAGTTTTTCAAACCCATAGAAATTAGAGGAATATAAATGTTTTCAAAACTCATCTGAGAATATTATTTTATGTAATACACAAAAAGTCTTTGATATCAAAGCTATAACATTTTAGCACTAGAAAGAATATTATACAAATACATACCTCAGGTGTAAAGATAAGAGAGTTAACCAGCAAAAAATTCAACATTTGTAGAGATTTCTTTCCTTTTCTTTTTCATTTTTTTTGTAATGGAGTCTTAGCGCTGTTGCCAGGCTGGAGTGCAGTGGCGCAATCTCAGCTCTCTGCAGCTTCCACCTCCTGGGTTCAAGCGTTTCTTCTGCCTGGGCTTCCCAAGCAGCCGGGACCACAGGTGCACGCCACCATGCCCAGCTAATTTTTGACAGGGTTCCACCATGGCCAGGATGGTCTTGATCTCTTGACCTCGTGATCCGCCTGCCTCGGCCTCCAAAAGTGCTGGGATTACAGGTATGAGCCACTGGGCCCAGCCGAGATTTCTCTTGTGTTACAGGCAGAAATGGCTATTTTATATTCATTGTCTCTTTTAATTCTTGTACTAATACCTCAAATAACTATTATTCAGACTTCCCAGGAGATATAAGAGAAAGTCAAATAATTTGCTTATAAAATAATGTTCTGTTAATCCAGAATTCAATATTATATTTCTCATAACAACTTTATTAATTTTTAATTAAATAATTGATATTTATAGGCATGATTGTAAACTAATAAAAGCTATGAAGAAAACTAAATGACTTGGAACAAGGCTTTCTATAAATATTTACAGTATAATAATTTGATAACCCTACCACCAGAGACAACCAAATTTTTGTTGTATTTCCTTTTAAAGATCAAGCATTCCTAATTGAAAAATCTGAAATCCAAAATCCTCTAACATCTGAAATGTTTGTTTGAGCACTAACATGCTAATCAATTGAAATGCTCATTGAAGCATTTTGGATTTGGAATTTTGGATTAGGGAAGCTCAATCAGCATTATGCAAACATTTCTAAAGCAAAAAAAAAATAATAATAACCTCAACATCTGAAATATCTCTGGTTTCAAGCACTTTGGGAAAGAAATCCTCAACCTGTATTATTATTTTCTGGGCATAGTCTGTACGGTTTAAACTATAGTTGTCTCTTGGTATCTGTGGGTATTTGCTTCAGGATTCCACAAATGCCAAAATCCAGAAATGCTCAAGTCTCATATAAAATGGCATAGTTTTTGCATATAGCCTACACATATCCTCTCATATACTTTAAATAGTCTCTAGATTATTTGTAATACTTAATACAATGTAAATGCTACAAAAATACTTCTTATGTTGTATTTTTTTAGGGAATAATGACAAGCAAAATGTCTATAAATGTTCAGTACAGGTGCAACCATTGTTGCAGGCCCAACTGCATTTTTCATCTGTGGTTGGTTGAAGGCATGAATGTGATCCCACAGATAGGCAGGGTCAACTGTACATATTTTTAAAAGTCTTACTTTTTCTAAATTTTATAATGAAACACTTCTGTTATTGTTATATGCCTTATAGCCATTATGTTTAATAACTTTACTCAATGTAATTACATATTATGATATCCAATAAGGCATCAGAAAGTAGGATGAAAGAAATTCTATACTATATAATGTAAAATGATACATATATTATAAATTCAATGTCTCTGAAGCAATACTGCTAATTTATTTTTTATATTATGAGTGGGATGGAGATGGTGAAAAGCTGAGACTAGAAAAATTTTACTCCTTCCCTTAGAAACAATCCTCAAAATTATACTCTGGCTTTAGATACGTATTTTTTCATTACATATTTCCCCAAATAAAGGATACATATAAACTTTTACAATCCTGATTGAAAATATGGAAGTGTCATTTTTCAAGCAGCTTGTTATTCACATCAAAATATAATTGCAGAACTTTTTGCAATACGGACATTGTATATGCCAATGCATTTAAATTTTCGCTGATTAAAAATAAAATGCTGGGCTTTTTATTATTTATTGGCTTTTCATGAGAGTCAGATTTATTGGCTTCCTGTTAAAATGAATACTGTTAGAGAGGAAGATTTTATTGCAATGATTTTGTTTAAGCCATTTACCTTTCAGAAAGGCACAAATCAACATTGTTTGGGTCTAATGGTTATTGATTTGGAAATAATTCTAACAAGTATAGTTATTTAAGGTCAAACAAAGGTTTTGCCAACTTAGCTGTTGTGCAGCATTGTAGGTTGCCTAAGCCTCTTTTCATAGGATCCATTTTACTTTATTTGGCTTACAGATCATGTTTCTAGTAAAAGGGGTGAAATGGAAGTCTTTTCTATAATATACAATATTGCCTTGTTAAATATGTTGATACTGACCCGTAGTAGAAGGAATTGCTTTTCTTTGCAAGTTAAAAATTCACACTTCTTTGAAACAAGTGAATTGGCACTTTCTTAGTTCTAGCATACTGTGAGCTTTCTCCGTTGTTGAAATAAATTGGCCACTGGAGATTGATTGAGAATATGGAAACACTGTTCATTTATTACTAGGAGGCATGCTATGCTTATGTTGAGACAAAATCTATGTGTTTGCCAGCATCAGTCTACTGAGTTTTTAAGTAATTGGTATTGCCTTGAAATTGTTCAGACATTTTAGTGTGCAAGTATAGATCTCTTTTCAACTTATCTTAGTCTTTTAAACCTAACTTTATGAATTATTTTACATCTGTGTAAGTTGTTATATAATAACACTTCTAGTTCATTGGTGTCATATCCTTTTTCTGTTCTCCAAATTATCATCTTCAAACTATCACCTATATTGTCTGTCATTATTTTAAACTTTGTTCTTTTCTTTTGCATTCTGAAATACCATCTTCAATATTTTCCTTTATGTCTTGCTACAGCTATTTGAAATGTCAGTTCTCTTTGTGTTTGCATTCAATCTGATTTTTATTTTATTGCTGCAGTTCTTGTTCCCTTGAAATTTTTTCTTATTCATCTTCCCATAATTGCATCCTGTTTTCTTTCTCTGACTTCTCTAACCTCCCAGGGTGCGCTGTTTCAAACAGGCCATGTCATCATGCTTAGTTCTTTGCATACTATTGACACAATACAGGCATTTCCTTCAGTTAGAGAGGAAAATGCTTTCTAAAGTTGACTTTCCAAAGGTAATATCCAGAGACTTCTAGGTTTAGTCTTCCATGATCTTTGGTATTTTTTAGAGCTTCTCTATAATTGTTTTCACATGATCTAATCTTTAAAATCTAAAAGACTTAGTGCTTATAAAAATATATTTCTACTGCTATTACTATTCACCATTTCTTTTTCATATGTACAGCAGGAAGGTAGTCTACCAGTTAGAATTTCTAGAACAAATTTCTATCAGACATTTCTTACAGGGGCAAAGTTGGGATGTCATACTAAGCCATTATGAGTTCCTTGAAAATCTGAATTCAAGAAATGTATAAACCTTTAAAGTCCCTATGAAAATATTGTACTAACAATGTTCATTCTCCACTTTTCCTCACTGTATTGCCCTTTGTAAGAGGACTCTATATCCAATTTTAAAATGCTTCTTTGCCAACATCAGGTTGTTTTCTGAGACTTGATGTCTCTTAATGGATCTAGAAAGGCAACAAAGTAGCAATACTTACATGAATGATTAGAAAGCTGCAACCATTTGTATATTTATGCTTGTCTCAATATTTTGACTATATAACAACACACTCTAGAAAATGCTAAAGTAATATACACCATAGAATTGGAATGAAGGTTAGAACTCAACATAGGAAGTTCTCTTTTGTAGAAGGAGGAAGGAGAAATATGTTCTTAATCTATAAGAGGTTGGACTGTATTCAAAAATAAAATACATATATACCAACTAAAAAATCCTATGTGTGGAACTCCCACCAACTAAGAAGTAAAAGGTAGCGTAATACTCAAGAATGCAAAGTGAATAAAAGAACATATTTTGAGCAAATCTGAAACTAGATTAACGTAAACTTACTTCACATTGCTTAAAATTGAATTACAGTGATACAAAACTATAAAATCCCTATAAGAGAAAAATAATGTAATTAAAACAAAAACTGTCAAAATGATAAAAATGAAATCTTTACATTTAGCATCAGTGCCAGGAGATGTGTGTATGCTTATGATGGTTAGGGAGTGGAGGAGTTGTGAGGAATGTATGAAGTCAACAGTTTTATAAGTTCATTCATGAATAGAAAAATATAAATAGTTCATTCTTTTATAACTATTCTTTATAATGCTTTGATTATGCTATATTCAGTGTGTAAAGTATAAGTCAAAATTTAAAGTAATTTACACCATTTTCTTATCAAATTACCAAATATGTAAAAGTAAAATAATATTTGGCATTGTTTGCTGCCAGTGCCGTAGTATTAAGGAGGGAAAATTCTACACTATCCTATGAACATATTTAAATATTTATAACTTTTATTTAATACTTTCTCACTGACTTTATGCTATGTAAATAAACAGAAAATTCAAGTCAAAATGGTGGACTGGGCTGCCTTAGACTTTCTTCCACTCCTCAGTGCTAAAATGTATGGTAATTTCTTTTTTAAAAAATTGAAATCTGTAACATTGAAAAAGAAATTTTCAGCTTCCATAAAGGAAGAGGTGAACCCCCATACAAGAATGTAGGAGTCATTTGGCCTTTATTATCTAAGTTTAGTGCTCCAATGTCTTCTCAGGGAGCAGAATACATGTCTCAGATGCCTTCCCACAGGGAACTAGAATACACCTAAACATAAAGAATTGCTCATCTTAAAAAGTAGCATGAAGGGTCTGGCGTCTAGAAAAATCCCTCCCTTATTTTCTACTGAGAAGGATCAATGGGAGCTTGCTGCCTGCCTGGGCCACAAGTGGACAACATCTATCACTTCAAAAATCATGTAAGAAAAACTAGTTTTTCAAAGATTTTTTAATATACAAAATGATTATTTGAAATATAGTAATAATATCTAGCATTTTAAGTTTAGTAAAAGTTACCAGTTTTTAAGTCATATGATATGTCAAAAGAAGATTGTAATATGGAAAAGCTATTTTAATTCAGCCATAAACTACAAACAAAACAAATGCTTCAGTCTAAAAATATTCAGCATCCTCTAGTTTTTGAATGAGCCAAGACTTTAAATTCCCTTATTTCCCCAGTCTCACTCTTCCAAAAGGTAATTTCAGCTCTCTTTTTCTGGAAACTGGCCTTTAGTGATAAACCAGTATGTGCTACTTACAGATGAAAAATAATCCCTTATAAATTCTAGAAATCCTGCAGCTACTCTGGTGGATTGGTATGTTTTTAGTTACCTAGCACATCAGAGAACATTTGTGATGAATTTGCAGCACATGTCCTAAATGTGTCATCTTTTATGTTGACTTCCCTAGAGTGGGTGTCATTTTTCATCAAGAGTTACTTTTATGATTTCTAAAGGTTTAATAATTCAATAATACAGGACAGAATTTTCTGGTGTCTTTTTTGAGGTTTATAGAGAATCTGAGCAATTTAATCTTCTCAATTCTAGATTTGTTAATATATTCAAAATATGTCAACCATCTCTATGCCAAAAATGGCTAATTGACCCGATTCTAAGGCAAGCAAGAGTATGTATGTATTCATTAATATCACTGGTCACATTTAATGGATACAGGCACAGTTCTAAATGCTTCATATCATGCATTTTTTATTTAACCCTAGAATTACACCACAATTTAAGTCTACTATGATTTGTACTTTATAGATTAGAAGGCTGGGATATAAAAAAAACTTAAATAATTATCCTCAGGTCAATTATTAAGAGGCAGAGCTGGCACATAAATTCAGTCATCTGATGAAACACCAGGGTCACTCTGGGAAATGTGAACAGGAAAGGTATACTTCTTAGAAATGGGTGCTAGATGGACAATTCATGAAGTAGCCAGCAAAAGATAAGGGGTAAAATGGTTTCTAAAATAGCAAAGAAGAAGATAAGAATGTAAGAAATTTCCACAAAAAAATATGAAAAAGTAGTAAAAGTAGTAACTGGAAGTCTGACAATTTAACATTATGTTAAACATTTCATAGTCATGACCACTTTGATTTTCTCAAAAGCTATAGCTAGTAAAATTTTTCAGATAAATAAATGAGCTTGTAAAGTTAAAAATTTTGTCTAATGGCACAGAACTAGTGCGTGGTGGTGCCTGGATTCAAATATATGTACCACATAACCACTCTAAGTCTAAAGAAAGTTCTCAGAGTACTGTAGCTATTTTTTAAATGGTACAAAGATTGCTGATTGTTTGCAAACCTTACAATGAGTACTATGTCTTGTAATTAGTAACTGTCAGAACTTTGGACACAGAGTTGATGCTAATAGTTGTATTAATGATAGTTTTAAAACCTCAGAACTTTGGACAGAGTTGATGCTAATAGTTGTATTAATGATAACATTTTTTCTCTTGAAAATATTTTAATTCTAAATGTGATTGAAGGTTCACTGTAATTACAATTGTGTTCAATTTTGGACTAATATGGGACTTTCTATGTATAAATAATATCTAATGTTTACTAAAATTTTAGAAACAACTTGCAAAAATAATTATCTTTGGTCTTTTAGAAACATTTTCTTTTTTAATCTCACATGATTCTGGCACATGCCTTCTAGTGCAATTCTATATTTTTTACATTTAGCAAATTAGACACATCTGTTATGTGGTAATATTATATTCTTATTTGATTATTAGAGAACTAGTTTATTTCTATAAGTAAATCATATGATGGATAATATGCCAAAGCAGTTAATCCTCTAAAAGAGTTAAGCATATTACTTATCAACCTACTAAGAGATTTTACTTTTTTTCCGCATTTTGCATGGATTGAAATAGAAAATTAAGATAACATTGAGTAAATGAGCAAACTGAATATTCATATTCTTTCTGTAATTATGAAAATTGAAAATTATCTGTATTATTAAAAATGTAAAAACTAAAACAAGACAAACTAAGCATAGCTTCATAAAATGTACATTTACCAAATTCATACATGCAAACTTTTGTTCAAAGTCTTCATGTTTTTAAATCATAGAGGCTGTAAAAACTTACAATGTTAAGATAAATGCTGCCGTAAATAATAAATACTTTTCTGAACACAATAATGTGTATATTCTGTGATTTAAATGAATAATAGTTTGTTTTTTCAGTGATATACTTGAAAACGTGACAAAAATTGTGTGCATAAGTCTTAGAATCTTCATAGTATTATTTACACATTTTATGTAAATGTTCTAAAAAGTATTACCTTGACAAACAAATAGATATGCGTGTAAAATAATAACCCAGTGAAACATTAAGAAAATTATTATTGAAGCAGATTTCTTTTTATCATACTCATATTTAAATCATATTTTTATAATGCATTTAGTGAATTCTCATGATTCCTAACATTCCAGACGTAATATTTTAATATATATTATATATGTTCTTAAAGTACCAAGTTTCATGTATCTAAATATTTACATAGTCTCTTTAAATTTCTAAGTAGCAAATATAAAATATGCAAAAATGTATAGACAAGTATAAGTAAGTATATGTATGTATGAGTGTGTGTGTGTGTGTATATATATAACTATATAACTATATAAAGCCTCTTTCTTGGCCGTAATGCTAAAATTACTTGATATGATTCCCCAATTACAATCTCGTGGCCCTGTCTCTGCTTTTTACAGAAATAATAATTTTAATATAATCTGCTTTCTCACTGTTTAATGTTTAATGTCTGCCTTGCTTTAATAGGAAAACATGTCCCAGGTGTGCAGGACCCATGCTGGTTTGTTCAGTTGTATAACCCCAGCAGTGACTGACACTTGCTAGAGGTTCAAAAATAATTTCAGAAACATTGACTGAGTGACCCACTCTAAGAAACTGAAAAACTTTGAAAGTTATCAGCATTAAAAACAAACCATAATATTGGTTGAAAAACATAGAGTATGATTAAATAGAAATGCTGAGTGTTTAATGACCTTTAAAATGTCAATAATGTAATCTTTTGCAATAATTATAACATTGGTAATAAGGTTGAATTTCAACTATATTTTCAAAATTATGTAAAAATTCTGAATTAGAATATATGGAATAATGTGTATTACTTTTGTTTCTTTGTACTTCTATACTTTCTGAAAGTATCAGCATCAATTATTACTCATAAACAAAACATGAGCCAAAAACAGAATATAAACAATAAGTTATATATTTTGATTTATAGTTTAGAATTAAATATCTTCCTTTTTAGGATTCAGCTTTAATTCAGTGAAGTGAACAATTTTATAACCCTTTTACATAAATACATATGGCCTTCAAAATGTTTAAAATCCCACTGATTTTAAACTGTTTTTCTTGAATATAATTATTTTATGCATTTCATTAGATATTATTTGAGACATAACTATCATAAATTATTTTATAACATAACATTTGGATATTTCTATTTTTAGTCAATCCTTGATTTATACTTATACTTATTCAACTACTATTAACTGTGTTTTACAGTATGCTCAAGGAAATTCTGGTACCTGGTATTACAACTGTAGGGGGTGGAAAATAAAGACAAAATGCCTTCCTTCATGAAACCTACATTCTAATTTCAGTTATATAGTAAATGGGTGTAAATATATTCGGTTGAATTGTGATACATATTATGGGGAAGTTACAGCAAAGAAGGTAGATAGGTCATGTATGTATTTGTATTTTGGAGATAGGGTTTGCAATTTCCAGTGGTCTTCAAGAAAAGAACTCATTAGAAAGATTATGGAGAAATTGAAGAATTTTTATGTAGTATTTCTAATGTATTCTTCCTAGAAATCACATAATTGACTTTCTGAAAATTGCTTTTTAAGTCCTGTAACACATAACAATCTATTAACAGTAAAAATACAGCTCTACCTGGAACTGCTGACCTAATATGGCCTTATATTACTTATTAAAGTAAGTTTTTCACATAGCTCATTTTTTGTGTTCAGTCTCACTTGACTCTCAAAATATCTTATACTAAATCTAAATGTCAAGATTCTTCTCACAGGTTTCTTCACGTGGCTACATCATTATAGTTTTTCTAATGATTATGACCTATT
The DNA here is from genome assembly GCA_031835075.1 of Saguinus oedipus. Taxonomy (NCBI): domain Eukaryota; kingdom Metazoa; phylum Chordata; class Mammalia; order Primates; family Cebidae; genus Saguinus; species Saguinus oedipus. Next base: position 21,346,703 of record CM063190.1, read on the forward strand.
ATTTTCATGTGAACAACATCAAAAAGACATTAAAATTTTAGCTACTTCTCATAAGCATTTTGAAAATAAGTTTGAAAAATTACTGAATCCAAAATTTGAAGATTATGAATGTAATTATTGTAATTTAAGGAAATGAAAAATGGTATAGAAAAAGCTATGTGTGGGCCGGGCGCGGTGGCTCACGCCTATAATCCCAGCACTTTGGGAGGCCGAGGCGGGTGGATTACGAGGTCAAGAGATAGAGACCATCCTGGTCAACATGGTGAAACCCCGTCCCTACTAAAAATACAAAAAATTAGCTGGGTATGGTGGCGCGTGCCTGTAATCCCAGCTACTCGGGAGGCTGAGGCAGGAGAATTGCTTGAACCCAGGAGGCGGAGGTTGCGGTGAGCCGAGATTGCGCCATTGCACTCCAGCCTGGGTAGCAAGAGCGAAATTCCCTCTTAAAAAAAAAAAAAAAAGAAAAAGTTATGTGTATAAAGAAAGGGAATATCAAAAATTTATATGAGAATCAACTGAGAAAACTAGAAGTTTTGAAGATAAAAAATATTTACAAAGATTATGGACTGTGGGCACAGTAACTTCAGGCCTCATCAAATCTAATAATTAGGACATACCCTTATATTTTGTGAAATTTGAATTGAGCAAGATGATTTTTTTTTACATGGTCACATAAGTGACTCATTCCAAGAAATGGTGCTGATATTCATAACATAGGGAATCAATTACTAGTCATAAAACATCTCATTACCTTGCCATGGTCATAGGATCTTATATATAGTTATAAATTTCTCCACAGAAAAATGGAGAAAAATCTTATATATAGTTATAAATTTCTCCACAGATTAAATAATATATAGATTCATTTTTAGTATGACTTTTAAAACACTGTATCCTCAACAGTTTTTATCAGTGGCCTACAGTCTGCCAAAACCCAGAGTTACCTTAAAAGCCTAGTTGCCCATTATGCTACCTCAAATCACAATAATAACAACAATTATTCAAATTCCCTCCAGCATTTTCTATGAATAGGCTACTTGTTATTGTAATATTTCAATTGCAGCTAGTACACAAGAAAAGACATTTATCTTAAGAAGTGGGTCAATTGTTGCTAATACATGTGGGGAATTTAGTGATTAGCAATTGATTGGATTATGACAGGAATGATTCGGTTTCTCATTACAATTGGTATTGGGTTAAAGGTTTGTGCAGTTGTGAATAGAATAGTCATTCTTTTTATAGTAAATAAGAATCATGGAATTTTTACATTTGCTGAAGTTGTAGGGGCAGGAAACTAAAGACCTCTGGACTCGAGAGTTTTCACCCAACAAGCTTGTTTTGACCTCTTTCTGGTAACTGCAGTAGAAAACTTTACGAAAGAGCCGAAATCTCCCTGGAAACAGTCTTTTTCTAATAATCTCCTTTAGGCATGGCAATCTATAAAACTTCAGCTGTTTTTGCCATTCCTTTGAATGAGATAGCTGATGATACCTAGATAAGTGACAGAATTTGTGATGCTTCACTTTTCAGGCATGAGATTTTTGCCAAGGATGATGGTTTGAAGACATTTTCTACAATTGGAGCATGAAAGTTGCCATTTTTCTAAAGAGAAATTTTTCAAAACCTAACACTTTTCTAAAGTTACATGGACAATTCAGACATTAATTAGAAATGATCTAGTGCTGAAATTGTGGTCATTTTGTGAAGTGTGAAATCTTTTAGAGAGTAAGGAATGGATCACTTTGGTTAACTTAAGGTTACAAAGCGATGGTTCAACATTTGATTTTAGCCTACACTGATGATGAAGGTGGAAACTCTAATCAAACTACATTTACTTCCTGAACCAACTATTTTCTTTTTCCCTGTGAGTCATCAGTTATTGCATTTTTCCAAGCTCTGACAATCTACAACTTTTTGCACACATGATATATATTCTTGTTAAAGGTACACATTCAGGGATGGTAACAGACTGTTCAATGAGTGTGATATGTTGGGACAACTGAGGACTTAATTGTGGCCAAATGATTGACAGATTATATCAACTCAGTGGAATAGGGAATTCTTAGAGCAGCTGTTTGTGTCCATCCTTGCTTCAAGACACTAACACATGCTTCTTCTTGAATAACTAGTTTTTAAGGCATGACCACCTGCAAAACCATCTGTTTGCTTATTTAATCTTATTTAAGTTTCATATATAGATTTGTTATAAAAATGATTCTACTTTGGCCCCCAAATTTGTCTTGCTTGCAAACATATTATACCAACACAGCTGATATTTGTATAACCTCACAAGAAAAACAAATGCCAATGCCATTTGAAACCAGTCGTTGGTTTCATTGGCATATTGACTTGGGTGATTGTTTTTCTGCTAGTTTCTTAGAAAGCTAACATGCTTGTGCACATGCACGCACGTGTGTTTGTGTGTGTGTGTATAAATGTATATGTGAATATAACTTAAAACTAGGAACTAAACAGAAAAAAATGTATGAGAAACTAGATAAAGGAGGTAAGGTTTTCTACGTTTTCCACTTGGTATCAATTATCACAAGTTGGTATAAGCTACTTTCTCAGTTTACTCTTATTTCAAATATCCATTCATTAAATACAATATTTTTAGAACTAAGTTTAGGTATATTAGGTACTTATTACTCAGCTTCAAACTCAATTATAAATTACTAAAATGATTTTTATTTTATAAATGTGACTAATAATTTAAACTTATAATTCATATATATTTTATATTTTGTACCCACAGAACCAAAATAATAAAGAGACATGTTTGATTTACTGATTTCTTAACTCTTAATTCAATCATAAATTGGTGTCATATAATGACAGCAAAGTTTTTGAAAATTGCCTTTGGGTTTTTGCATTAATTTTTCTAAATGTAATGCTTTTTTTTAAAACATTTTTTTCATTTTCTTTTTTGATATTAAAAGAATATGTGTAACTAGAATTTTCTAATATTCGAGGTTTAACGAAAGAGAGAATATAGGCTGGGCTTGGGGGCTGATGCCTGTAATCCCAGCACTTTGGGAGGCTGAGGCAAACAGATCACGAGGCCAGGAGTTCAAGACCAGCCTGGCCAACATGGTGAAACCCCGTTTCTAGTAAAAATACATAAAAATTACCCGGGTGGGTGGTGTGTACCTGTAGTCATAGCTACTCAGGAGGCTTAGGCAGGAGAATTACTTGAACCACAATGCAGAGGCTGCCATGAGCCTAGATCGCACCACTGCACTCCAGCCTGGGCAACAGAGCAAGACTCTGACTCAAAATGAAATAAAATAAATAAAATAAAGAGAGAATGTTAATTTTAAGATTTGCTTTTTTTCTTAGACAAGCTAAAACTCCTCTAGGTTATAAATGGTTCTTTACATAGAAAATATAGAATAATTCAGATTTTTCATGAAAATAATATCAGATACACGAATATTTTAGAAAGCATGATATGGGCAGTAAAAATATATAATTTAGTTTTTTTAGAAAATATAAGCCTCAGAGGAATATTTTCAATAAAAATCCATCATACATTAGTTTGGGGTTGAAAACAATATAATGAATGTGTTTAGTTGCTTTTTATTTTTTAAATGATAGCTGAGTTATGAAGCCAGAGTTTGAGGAGGATCACAATATTCCCTTCACACTTATGTAACTCCTCTCATTCTGATTCCAGACAATGGTATATGCAGAATTCTGTAACCAAAACTCAACCTCAGTTTTTTGCTATGTTGTTTTTCTGATTTGCAGTACTTGTATAAAATTAGATATATTTAATTTTCAGGATCAATTATATCTAAAAGGATTTACTAACATTTTAAAATTGGCTAGTTTTGTTCATTTGGGGTTGTTTTTATCATGAAGATCAGAGTAGAATATCTGCAATGTGTTCAGATACGTGCAATATGAAGGAAAATGTAAAATTCACCAAGGAAAGTAAAGGAAATTGCAAAATTGTAAGATACGGAAAGAAGAGTCTTAAACAATAGAAGAGAAAATATTTGCAAGTTATACTGGGTCACAAATGCAATATGACATTGACTAACATTTTAATCATAAAAAGAATAAGAAGGCTGGGCAGTGGCTCACACCTGTAGTCTCAGCGCTTTGGGATGCTGAAGTGGACAGAATGTGAGCTCAGGAATTTCAGACCAACTAGTGAAACCTCGTCTCTACAAAAAAACAAAAATTTGCCAGGCATGATGGGGGGCTAAATTTCCTAGTGAGAAAAGAGGGAGAAACTACAGCCCTGAGACTTTTAGCTAGAGTGTTAAAGGCATTGGTAGGTCAAGACTAATCAGGCAAGTCACTGTGCTGAAATCTTTCAGGAATTAGATACACTTAACTTCAGAACTAGATACCCAGCAGAGGGATTGATTGTGAATCTGTTTTATTCCAAATCTACTGTACTTAATAATTAATTATCTAAATTCATAGAGGAAACTTCTGTCTTTTCCCTATGTGTTATCTGGCTGTCTTTCAATTGATAAGAATCAAGTTGAATAATAGCTATCCATCATCTTGCTTTCTGAAAGGAAACAACTATTTTTGTGAGTTATCAGAAATGGCACACAACTTTCAATATTTCTTTCTTCCCCCTCATCATTTTCATATCAGCAAATATGTAATTTTTATCATTTAGAAGAAAGTATCTTATATCCTATTAAAACATCCTTTGTGTTTATAACAAGTTTTTAAAAAGTCTACATTTTTGTATTGTTTGCAATTCAAACCCAATTATTTTAACTTTAAAGATGGGCCAATTATTTAACATTAAAAACATATGCTACAGGAACTGCCAAGTGTGTTTGTATCAAATATTAAAATAACTAAGACATATTTAGTTTTTTAACAAATAACTTCCTGGGGAGTATTAAACCAACAGCCAAAAATACTGTGTCAGTAATGAATAGCTTAAATATGTAAATATATATGTATATGTTACTGAATAAGGGCTGTAAAATAAATTTTAATAGATAATAGGCATATTGTGTTGATCAATACAAGAATTCTGCCATATACTTTACTATAAAATTAGATTAATAAAAATGCGCAAAATATGTATTTCTGTACTTGAGCTTTCTTCAAGGAGAATGAAGTCCAATGATATATTTTCCTGCCTTTTATGGCAAAATTATTTTTTTTGTTAAGAGCCAAGATATAGTTTATATATTCTTTTCCAAAAATCACCTCTTAAATGAGTTTTATTTACTTTAATTTGTGATTTCATTTCAGTAGATTTTTACTGTCTTTCAGAAAATTGTTTTTTTCTCCACTTAAATCTAAGGCATTCTACACAATTCTGAAGTGTAAGTTTCTTAGCAACAGGAAAAATGGGGAACATCTTAAAACTAATTTTAGTTTCTGAAGTAAGCATATTAAATAAACCTTGTATTTATTCCTCTACAAATAACTCCTCTGGTTTAGGTACAATGATGAATCCAGAGAAACAGATAATACCAAATTGCTTGGATCTGGAAGAAAACTTCAGGTGTCTCTACTTACTGAGGTGTTTCTGTTAACAGGCACAGGTTGTCACTGCAGCTAAAGACTTCAGTTCTGAAGTAATACTGTCAATAGCTGCAAACCTGGATTAAAAGAATTTATGCTCTTGAAGCCTTTGTTTACTTATTTGCAAGTAGTAGATTATAATAGTATTATTTAGATAACATGGGATAATATTTGTAAGGTACTTCACTGTGACTAGAGGATATTGAAGCTGAATAAATGCTTACATCATTATTACTTATCTCAAGATTATATCAGAGACTTATAAATTCTTATGAGTTCTTATGAAAATCTGTGAATACCTACTCCAGTATAAAAGCCTTTCATGCTATGCTAATGTGTCTATGTTCTATTTCTATTTTTGAAATGTAGTTTAATCATTGAACTTCATGGTTATTTCTTGAGCACACATAATGTGCTATCAACCCCTCTAGGTGCAGCAGTTATGCCTAGTATAAATCACATTTTTTCTTTCACGAGGCTTCTGGGCAAGAGGTGGCAAGGGGGGACATATAAGCAGTATCAGCATCCAGTGGATGTTTATTAGTCAGGCAACAGATTGAAAACTTGGCAACTCGAAAATATAGAGAAAGTGATTTGTGCATAATCAAAGCAGAGCTCAGAACTATGTCTTATATATTGATAAATATCTACCTAATATGGGTGTGGAGGAAATACAAGCAAAATAATTTAATGACATAAACCTTTGAAGAGGTTTATATGTCTTGAGACAACCTAATGTATTTGTGTTTTAAGGTAATCATCACTTAATTAAGATTTTAATGTTGTGCTGTATGTCAACTTAAAAGTCATTCAAGGGGGACCAAGATTTACTTTAACTTAGGAACATATTGAATGTGGCTGAGACACAGTAGAAGAAAACCTGTAAAATAGACATGGACAATGTGTTTCTCATAGGACATCATATATATGTATATATATATATAATGATAATATATATAACATATATATATATCATTTTAAGAGACAAGGTCTTGCTCTGTCACCCAGCTTGGAGGGAAGTGGTGGGTGGTGGGGGTCGTAATTCACTAACTGAATTATCAAACTCCTTAGCTCAAGTGATCCTTCTACCTTAGCCTCTTGAGTAGCTGGTACTGCAAGTGCATGCCCCCATAACTGGCTCATTATTAAAAAATATTTTTCTATATGAGGTCTTGTTATGTTGCTCAGTCTGGTGTCAAAATCCTGGCCTCGAGTGATTCTCCCACCTCAGCATCCCTAGTTGAGTTTACAGGCATGAGCTGCTGTGCACAGCTGAAGATTTTTTTAAATCTGAATTATATATTATATATTAGATTTTCATTTATGTAATGCTCATATACGTCTGTTTAGTATTTCCTGGCCTCGAGTGATTCTCCCACCTCAGCATCCCTAGTTGAGTTTACAGTCATGAGCTGCTGTGCACAGCTGAAGATTTTTTTAAATCTGAATTATATATTAGATTTTCATTTATGTAATAATGCTCATATATGTCTGTTTAGTAATTCTTTAATTTAAAAAGTAACAATTATATTTAGATAAAAGTTATTCCCTAGTGTCTTTAATATTTATTTTGTGCTTTTTTCTGTTTTATCTTGCTATTCATGCTTAATTCAAATTGAAGCTATTAAATATTTATCATTAATTCATGGAATTTATAAGTGGAAGGATTACAAATTAGTGGAATTCACTTACACAGTATTCATGCTTGCTTTGTCATGCTTCTTCAACGTGTGGTCACTTATTTAGGGATCATGTTATAAATTTATATCCTGACTGGGAGATGCTATGGGAGAACTGCTAAGCCAGTTGATGCAAAAGAAAGATGCTGTGTCCTGTATAGATGCTTGGCAGGCAGGTTTCTCTGTATCACAAAGTCAACATAAATTTTGAGTTAAAAGTTTTATATCTAAATCTAAATCTCTACAATTTATGTATGTAAGTCAAATTGAATACTTTTTGAACTAATCACTTAAAATAATCTATTTATAGTCTATAGTTGGCAAAGGATAGATACAGACAGAGTCTGTCTTTAGTCTCAAGACAGGGAAATCTTACTAAATAAGGTTGGCAACAATATCATGACAGTAACTCCTCCTCTATCTTGATTTGAATGCTTCTCAGGGCCATCTTTAGTTGTTGGTTCCATGAAGATGGAAGGGATTGTCATTTTTCAAACCAGTATTGATCTCCCTCTGCCTTAGTAACATTGCTTTCACTTGTACAACTATATTTTGTTGCCTTCCTGCAGATTGGGTTGCCCAGTGAGATGTAAATGGATATTGATGGATGTAACTCCTAAAAGAGCAAAGACTCAACTAGGAGTATGTCTTCCTTTGCCTCTTTCTATATTCCTAAAATGTTGGCCCACCCGATAACTTATGTTAATCTGATACCCTTGATAATGAAGCCATGTACCAAGAATGGCAGAATAAAATGACAGAAAATACTTGTTTCCTTGGTGTCTTCTAGAGTGGCTATACCAGGATACCTTTAGTATCCTGTCATTAATTTTACACACATAAAATAAACCTATAATATATGGAAGTCACTGAGTTAGGGTCTCTTACATTAGTAGGCAATGTAATTTCTAACTGATAACAAAAAAGCACAGTGATTATTTTCAACCTCAAAGTATTATTAATTATGTAAATTTTAAGAAAAAAACTGCACCAGGGCAGTCATGCCACTTCACTGGGCTTGATACCCTCAGAAAACTCTGACTATGCCCCTTTAGCCTAGCTGATTAGACATAGGAATATTTTGCTGTCTAGAGTAAAAAATATTATTTTTGTTTAAAATGAAAATGGTTTGTTTTTACCAGAAAAATAATACATGGTCATTGTAAAGATTAAAATAAGTCATGCCAGGTCTGGTGGCTCATGCCTGAGCCCAGGACTTCAAGGCTACCATAACCTACAATTGCACCACTGCACTAAAGCCTGAGCTGCACAGTAAGACTTGTCTCTTAAAACAAAACTACTTTAAAATTTAAATTATTCATAATTTTCATATTTATGTGCAATTACCATTAATATTATTTTTCAGTAGTTTTCTAAGTATTTTTAAACATGAACATTTATAAATTGACTTTTAAAATTAGTGATATAACACAGGCATTTTTCTTTTTCAATGAATATAGATGGTATGCTAGTTTCTTTTAGCTGCTGTAACATAGTACCACAATCTTGGTGGCTTAAAATAATAGGAATGTATTTTGTCACAGTACTGGAGGCCACATGTCCAAAGTCATCCACACTAGACTGAAATCAAGGGTTGGCAGAACTGTGCTACATGTATACATTTAAACATGTTAGATATGCAAAATAACCTTTACAAGGTCAAGAAGAAAGAAGTAAAAATATCAGACTGTGATTTTGTAAGAGATCAGTTGTAGAAATTCAAAGACACTGAGATTCTTTTTTGTGTGTGTTTTTCTAAGTTACGCTGTGTTCATGGTAATATTATTTAACCCGTAAGCATTTATATTTATCTTTAAAAGCTGTAGACTAAAGAAAATAATGCTCTTTCTTTCTATTAGAGGGGTTTTGATTATTTATTTATTTATTTATATCATTTATTTATTTATTTATTTTTTAGAGACAGGGCCTTACTGTGTTGCTCAGAATAGTCTTGAACTCCAGGACTCAAGCAATCCTCCTCCCATGTTGGCCTCCCAAAGTGTTGGGATTACAGACAATAGCCACCACATCTGGCTGAATAGAAGGTTTTTAAACCTCAGCGCTACAACATTGATAATATGGGCCAGATAATTATTTAGTGTGGATGGCTGTCCTATGCATTGTCACATGCATTGCTGGTCTCTACCTGCCAGATGCTGGTAGCAGTAATTCCCCCCTTCCAAGTTGCTATAACAAAAATTTATTTAGGCACGGCCAAATGTCCCTTGGAGTTGAGATCTTCATACCATTCTTTACTACTTATTTAGTGTAAATGATTTCTTCAGGCCTCCCCCTGAGAATAGTACCATTCCAACTAATACAATTAATATTTGGAGGTTCATAACTTAATACTTCGTGGTTGATAGACTATTCAGTGCTGATGTGACAACCAAAAATTCACTGCTGATGTGACAAGCAAAAATCTCCATACACTGCCACATATCTTCTGGAAGGCAAAATTGTTCTCACTTGAAAACTTATTATCTAATGTATGTGATAGGAAAAAAGTTTAATGCATTAAAAAATATAGAAAAGTAAATAAACCATTCTCACTGACCTATGTGTTTCAAATTAATTAGTTGAATGTTCTTTTTCTAATGTTTACTATGTTAAGATCTTCAAACAGACCTTTATAGAGCTGAAAGGGACATTGTGAAGAGTATAGTTCAATCCTCTTATTTTGTAGGCCAAGAAATGGAAACAACAACAAGAAAATGTCTTGTATATTATTCATAATTGCATGGAAAATCATTTTTGAAAAAAATTTTCAACCAATACGATTGAAACAAGACAATTTTATTTATAAAATGACAAACTTAGAAAGTACATAGTCATGGAATATAGAAGACATTATAATGAGGAGGATGTAAGTTAAGAGCTAAAATAATTGAGTGATCCAACTTTCAGATTAGTTTGGAAATTCATCTCAGCCAAAGTAATAAACTTGTATATAATAAAGGGCTTTGGGTGTTCATGTGATACTTTTTGCTTTTTATTGATATATTCCGAGATAAATTTATTACAGTTGTCAATTTTTATTTTAATTTATTGTGTACAATGTTTGCTTTAAATAAAAACCAAAGGCATAAAATTTCAAACATTACATACATTATTAAGAGGTTGAATTAATGATTTTAATATATTTCTTTTCAAGATATTAAATATTATATAAATTTGGGTTCACATGCTTGAATAAATAAATTTAATGGCACATTGTTTTTTCTTGAATACTGACACTTTCTTTCATAATTTAATAAATAACAGGATAGCAACAGTGCCTTAAAGTTTATACTCTCTGTAGAGAGCTTGGAGTGTCAGTATCATTGACTGACTACATGAGCCTTCAGTAATTTTGATGCCATGTATACTGAGGTGGAGTTGATGATCTATTACGTGAGGTAGTAAACTGGAATTGTATTGATGCCCAATTTTACTGTACTTAATCGTTCATACTTTACCAAACCCGCTCCAATCTAATTTGGCTAGACTGAAGAAATGCATGATTCTTTCTAATGCAGATAATAACTTCGAAGTCATCTCCTGTAGGTGTGCCCTGCTCCCCCCAGATTTGTGTGGCAGAAGTAATCCAGGATGCATATTTTTTCTAAATAAATTGCTTTGCTGATTCTATGAAATTTATTCTATAATGATCAAAGAGATTCTGATCAAGGAATTCGACTAATACATGACACAAATCACATTATACTAATATTTCTACTAAGCCTATGTTTTTATACCATGTCAAGAGTCAGAACTATCTGTATGAGTCTCCTTACAGACCAGATTTCAATCTCAAGTGATATAAAATTGAGTGCATTTTAGTTTGACTTTTCCTTTACTTATTTTTCTTCAAGAACTTAATACAGCTTTTAGATGAACTGGCATACATTCTGTCCTGCTGTGACATACATCCTGTTAATACACTCAAATATCGCAAGATCAGTTATAATCTGGCATCTAACTTAACCGAAAAAGAGCTTCAGTTATGTTAAAGTGAAACCTTAGAAATTTGTGTTGATCTCACTTTACTTTTAATCTTTTAATTGAAGTGATTAAAGGTAGCTAAATTCATTATTAAATAATTAACTTTGTAATTATGCATTTGAAATTCTGAAAACATCTGTTAGAGTCAATTATTTTGGTTTTAGTAGAGTTGACATGTAGCACTTATTTTTTTCCTGCCTAACAGATATTAGACAAGAGCATCTTTAGTTGTTTTGGAAGAAACTCCTTGTCCACAATGATAAAACTGCAATCTCAGCATATAAATGCTTGCCTATTTTTAGATTAACTGGTATATGTCACAGCATGACAGAATGTATCTCAGTTCATCTAAAAGCTGTATCAAGTTCTTTAAAAATAAGTAGACGAAAAGTCAAACTAATATGTACTCTATTTTATATCACTTGAGATTGAAATCTGATCTGTCAGGAGATTCATCTAGATGGATCTGACACTTGCAGTAGTATGAAAATACAGGCTCATAGAAACTGGTATAATGTGATTTGTGTTAAGCTTATGAAACATGGTCCATAGAATATTAAACTATGATGATGGATAAATGATTAGAGTGAAGCTTCTTACATTATTATTTGCTGATTTTGAGATGACTGTAAGTAGCCAGAGGAGCAGTTGTGCCTAAAAACTAATAGCACAAAGAATCAGTGGTAGAGCTGAGATAGCCTGTATATCCAATGTCCTATAACCATTGCCACATTTTCACTGCTGTTACTGTACATAGTATAGCATGAACAATTTTACTGTATTTAATAGTTCATACTTTACCAAACCTGCTCCAATCCAATCTGGCTAGACTGAAGAAATACATGATTCTTTCTAATGCAGATAATAACTTGGAAGTCATACTTTAAATATATAAATGAAGAACTGGCAAAGTCAGGCTACTTCAACCTCATAAATCACCAGATATTTGTTAAATATTACTAAGCATTCTGTACCATTCTGCTCAGGTAACATAATGAAAAGAACACATTGATCTGGCTGACTTATCTTCAGTCTTATAACCTGAATACATTTGGATTAATTTTGTTACTTGTCTGTTCTTACACAATTGCTGCAGCATTTCTGGCATGCTAAAGGATGATTGCAAATGAAATCCCTAAATCCACATCCAGAATCCTGAAATATTACATTGGAGAATAAAACAATATTATTGCACATTTTTGCTTTATTTCAGAATAGTATATATCTGGCAATTCTTTTCTTTTAGTTTGAATTTGTTTCTTTGCCTGCGTCTTCCGTCCTGATGTGATACTGCACTAATTTATATGGTAAGCCTCCAAGCTCCATTCTCTGTGATCTTGCAGCATCCTCAGAGCTCAAAACTGCTTATTATTCACGCTAAAAAATGATGTGCCACATTTCTGATTCTTTAAAAATATTTCTTATTACTACAAACTAAGAAAACATGGAATAATTAATCCTAAGTTTCAGAAACTGTTGATGCAGGACATGGATGTACTTTCTAACCATTTCCATAAATTAAATAACATTTTCTTTCTTTTTGTTCATTTTTTTATATATTTGGTTATATGTGTTAGAAATATACTAATTTCTGTGAAGGACTTTTGTTTTTTTTTTTGAGACGGAGTTTCGCTCTTGTTACCCAGGCTGGAGTGCAATGGTGCAATCTCGGCTCACTGAAACCTCTGCCTCCTGGGTTCAGCCTCCCGAGTAGCTGGGATTACAGGCACGCGCCACCATGCCCAGCTAATTTTTTGTATTTTTAGTAGAGACGGGGTTTCACCATGTTGACCAGGATCTCTTGACCTTGTGATCCACCCGCCTTGGCCTCCCAAAGTGCTGGGATTACAGGCTTGAGCCACAGCGCCCGGCCCTGTGCAGGACTTTTAATAGCCTTTATAGATAATTATTTTATGATAACCATTCTCTTTTGAATTTCAAAATTAAAACCAGTTTTAAAATGGGGGAACAGTTGATAAAACTCAATCTCATAGAGTAAAATCACTGCTGTTCAGAGAGAGAGAAAGCAGAAAACCCAGAAAGAAAGTTGACTTTAATAATACATAAATGACACTATAAAACTATGTGCATTATTTGGCAAGACACTTAATCTTTCTGAGCCTTAACTTGATCACCTGTAAAATTCGTTAATAATTGGCCGGGCGCGGTGGCTCAAGCCTGTAATCCCAGCACTTTGGGAGGCCGAGGCGGGTGGATCACAAGGTCAAGATATCGAGACCATCCTGGTCGACATGGTGAAACCCCGTCTCTACTAAAGATACAAAAAATTAGCTGGGCATGGTGGCGCGTGCCTGTAATCCCAGCTACTCAGGAGGCTGAGGCAGGAGAATTGACTGAACCCAGGAGGCAGAGGTTGCGGTGATCTGAGATTGCGCCATTGCACTCCAGCCTGGGTAACAAGAGCGAAACTCCGTCTCAAAAAAAAAAAAAAAAAAAAAAAAAAAAATTCGTTAATAATTTATATTCTCTGGCAAACTTACAGGTCTATGAAGGGCCAAATGACATAATATGTATGAAAGAGCCTAGAAAACTATAAAGTGCTTTGCAAATGTAAGGTAATGATATCAACTGCTTTTACTTAATATCACATTTTTTTCCATTGGTTAATGTTATTCTCTCTTTGTTGCTGTGCAAATATTAAAACACTTTTAGGAATTGCTACTCATTTTTAAACAAAGTGATGCAAACAATAAGTAACATGTATCAAGTCGTGAGCATCTGTAACTTCATTAAGAAGCAATAATCACATAATTTTGGCCTGGTTCCTTTTGTCCATCAATACAACATTATTCTGGAAAGTATATATATTTATTGAATATCAGTGTTGCATCACATAATTTCTTTAATGAATTCATTTTTCTTCCTTCAGTATAAACTATTCAAATATGTCAAATTTTGCTAATGTGTAATAATATTATTAGTTATTGTTTGCTGCAAACTGACATGTTTTCCATTTGAATTATGATTTGTAAGTAACAAAACTAGAGAAAATGCAAAATATCCAGTGATTTAACTTAATGAACATGATTTTCACAGGATTTAGGGTTCACATAATATTTATAACTTTCCCCCTTCTCAGGTTTGGTCATCAGTAACATTCCATGAGCTCTCTTGGAGCTTTTTAGGAAGATTGAATGAGATAAGGTGGGTACATTATCTGGCGTATTGTAAATTCCAAATAAATTCACATACAGTTCATACAGTCTCCAAAGAAAATCTGCTTAAAATACACATGGTTATCTGATCCAAGGACTTATTTCCATAATTTTCACTTTGGCTTGAAAACATTTGTCCAATTATTTGAAGTAATGAAGTTATTCAAAATCAGTGTATGTGTGATGAGAAAGGTTAAATTAAAGGAAATCATAGTCCAATATCCAGAGAATATGAAGAGAACTCCAAAACATGGAGTTCTCAAAATATTCAATATTTTACCCTATATCTACAGAGTTGCTTTTTCATTTTCTCAGTTTTCTCTAGAAAGTGTATTTCTTGTTCATATTCTAATTGATTGATGTGTTGACTCATTCCTCATGCGATCATTAAATCATTCATGTTCTCAGGGAAAGGCTCTACATTTCCTGTTCTGTGCTAGGCAGTGAAGGTAGAATAAAACCATTTGGCTTCTACATCTTTATTTTATCAAAGATAACATGATTTTGGCACCTCTTTTTTCCACACATAATAGTGCCAGGCATTTTGATTGCATTTATTTTGTATTCACCCTGTTAGAAAATTGGAACCAGACCTGAGGCTATACAACTACTTCAGTGTGACCATGAGAATTTCAGTGATTCACCCAGTAGAACTTAATGGGTTAATGGGAAGCAAATTTAATTAATCTTTTCTGTTTAAGCCAGAATATCATAATTCGACACATATCAAATCAGATTAGAGGTTGTTCATTTCTTTATGCTTCTATGTCCTTAGGCCAATACAATATTGAGTAAGTTTCCATTTCCTTTTTGGTGTATTTGTTGGTTTAGAAGATTATGTTTTCAGGAGAGAAGAATGTTTTGATAATAGAGAAAAATATCCAATCTTTTAAAACAATTAAATATAAGCACACTTTTGGAGAACTTTGTGAATGTGGTGCCTTTTATATTTTATTTATTTATTTATTTTTGAAATGGAATCTTGCTCTGTCACCCAGGCTGGAGTGCAGTGGTGCTGTCTCAGCTCACTACTGCAACCTCTGCCTCCCGGGTTCAACCGATTTTCCTGCCTCAGCCTTCTGAGTAGCTGGGATTACAGGCACTTGCCACCATGCCCAACTAATTTTTGTATTTTTAGTAAAGTCAGGGTTTCACCATGTTAGCCAGGCTGGTCTCAAACTCCTGATCTCGTGATCTGCCCCCCTAGGTCTCCCAACTTGGTGCAGTTACAGGCATGAGACACTGCGTCCCACCATGCCTTTTTTAAGCAGAAGTTTTGCTGGACAAGTTAGGTAGCTCATGCCTGTAGTTCTTGCACATTGGGAGGCCAAGGCAGGCAGGTAGCTTGAGGTCAGGAGTTGGAGACCAGCATGGGCAACATGGCAAAATATCATGTCCACCAAAAATCCAAAATTTAGCTGGGCATGCTGGCTTGTGCCTATAGTCCTAACTACTCAGGCTGAAGTGGGAGAATTGCTTGGGCCTGAGAGGTTGAGGTCCAGTGAGCCATGATGGTACCAGGTCACTCCAGCCTGGGGGACAGAATGAGACCTGTCTCAAAGAAATATAAATGACTAAATAAATGAATAACAAAGTAGATGTTTCAAAATTTTTATTTTGGCCAGAGTTATGGAATGGTCAAACTAGAGCATTGAACTCTGTATTATCTGTTGAATATGAAGCTTAATATTTATTCCCTAAGTTCAGCACCAGTGTATGAACCTCGGACTTTTCCATCTGTTCTGTGAATAGACAGGGTGGTTTTAATGGCAAAGCGGACTCCATTGAAGGCACCTTGTATGAGATTTTAACAGACAACCTGAATGAATTATTTTTATAAGTAAATTGTATTTCTAAAACTGATAGTGGCTATTAAGTTTAAAGATGATGTAACTAATTTTAATTTATAGTAAGACTATGCCAAAATAGTTCTTTCAATTAACTCTCAACAAATAATAGTTGTTAGGAAATTGCATTATCTGTTTGTCTTGAACCGGTGTTTCTGAGTCAGTGTCACTGGCAAGGGAACTAAGATTACCTTAACTGGTTTATGCTAGTCCCTATTTACTTATGTAATTGGATAAGATCAACATTTTCTAAATGTTATAGGGTTCCCTGGATAGAGTAGACAAATGAACAAAATTAGTGTTTTGTTATGATGAAGGTATGAGAAGAATGGTTATTATATGTGATAACTTTCACTTTCAAATATTAGCTGAGAAGTGTTTACCTACAAACTAATCTATAAAAGCATGGAAGAAAATTGATGTAACCAATCACATGTAAGTTATTAAAACCTCACTCTGACTAAAAGCATTGGGTAGTTTTTGAAATAACTGGAATTTGCCTAGAATTTAACTTTCTCCTTTTATAACTATTTTGTGTAATACACTGTACCCAGTAACCCTTTTTTACTATGTTAACTAATCAGTAGAATTGATTTTGCCTAACTCAACAATTTTTGAAAACCTAAAATACCTTGCGATTGTCTTTTACTATTTCAATACTGTTTTGTGACTTATTTATTCCTCATTTAACTCATAAGTTACAGTTTATTAATCTAACTGTTAATCTTTAAGATCTCTTCCTGATCCCAAATTATAGGAATCTCCAATGTATGACAGACCTCCTGTTTGAGGTCTGTTATAAATTCAGATATGCAAAATGTTCATTTCAGCTCACATTTATATGTCATAGCAGGTGTTTTCAGTCAAATCTTCACATGGTTTTGAGACATCTTCATTTAGTTGTATCTTCCATATCAACTTTTCATGATGTAAAATGTGAGTGTGATGTGTGGTCAACAAATGCTTACTGACTTGAATAGTGAATTTTTGAAAAAATATAAAAAGAGAGAGTTTGGTGGTTTAAGGATCAATGAATTGAAAGTGACAAAACTACTATTCTTAGTCTTATAAATTTAAGATCTCCACTTAAAAGGATTAGAGCTTCAGTATATTCATCTCTAAGACCACGAGTAGCTAAATTTAGGTGCCCTGGACATGCTTTACAGTTCTAAAAGTGAATATCCTAATTGTGGCTTTGTTTCTTATCTCTGAAAATCTAATAGACAAAATTTCAGACTAGGTAAACAGACCAAAACAGGGAGGCCATTTATAGTAAGAGAGACTTCTACAACTGTATATTTAGGTAAAAGACAGTCTCTATGCTAGTTTCAGTACATATTATCACACAGTACGAGGAAATACTGCGTGATAATATGTCTCTTCCGGCTTTACTTGTACCTGCATATAACAAGAGACTGGCTATGAACAGAAGAGTACTACATACACATTTAAAATTTTTAGCTATTAAAAACCCCTGGGAAATTCTAAATGAGAACTGTTTATGTACTTTGTAAAGTTATACTTCAATTTCATGCCCAAGGAGTGTCACTTTCATTTTTAGCTTGAAGTCATTGTAACTTGATGAAAGGACACAAAGGATCACAAATTAGCTCCCCTGGGTAGATTTTCCATTTTTAGTCAGCTACTTTAATAACTAAGAAAACCTATTAGAAGTTTTTGAAAACATTTTATTTCTTTTCAAAGTATACTACTGTTGTTGTGTTTCTTATTTGTTTGAGGGAGGTGGATATTTGTTTTTCAGGTGAGGGTGTGTTTTGGATTAAAAACATTAAGTGATGTTTTTATTCACCTATACCTAGCATATCTTAAGAGTATTAGAAAATTTAGTTTATGTGTTTTACATTCATTTATGAAGTGTAAACAAGACATAAACAAGGTAAATTAATACCAATTTCTGTGCACAAAGTAATCATAATCTCTGGAGCAAACACATAAAAACTGATATTAACAATGCAACCTGACCAATGATGGGCATATGACCACTTTTTAATAAAGTCATAATGGAAGATGGGTATATGAGAAGAGATACTGGACAGAGATGGATCACAAAGGTTTCTTAGAATAATTTTAAATGAGAAGTAAATTTTTTACTAAGTTAAAAGGGTTGAAGATTTTGCAGCACAGGCACATCAAGGAAGATAGAACAATATTCCATTTATTTGATTATCCCCATTTCCTCACTTGCTATTACAATATTAATAATATCTACCTCTTAAGAATTACAAAATTAAAATAAAAAGGTAAGCACAAAACACTGTGCTTAGCATATCATAGATGCCCAGTAAATGTGAGCTATATTTTATTTTTATACTTCCTATGTTTCAGGAGATTTTTAGAGCAAATGTTCTTAAAATAAAACTAATTTGCTTATTTAGCCTATTTGCTAGCAGTCGTAAGGATAATATGATAGAAATTATGCTATCTAAATTTGCTTGATACAGACCTATAGAATGTATACTCATTATTTTTCAGCATCATACTTATGGTATGAGAGATACATTCATCTGTAGGAAGTAAACCCCCTATAAAATTAGGTTACCTTTTCTGTTATTCAGAATTTTGCATCATTCCTCCTGTAAATTCAAATATTCAATATGAACTATATTTAGATACATAGTTGGCTCCCTGTTAATTAGATATGGATTATCAGTGAAGGCTTTAAAACTATTTTATTCCCTTTATAATTATACTTATGATGTTTTACATTCTTCATCCCCAAAGCAAATTATACAACTCCTTTGTACTCAAAAAACAAACTAATGTTCATGTTAACTTAAATAGAGCATTAATTATAGGATAGTTTAGCTACCCTCTAAAATCGTATAATGAATTACAAAGTAAAATTAAATCACTTTTGGGTTGTGTGGTTTTATATGTTATTTTTAAAGCTGCAACTTGTGTTCAAAAACAACACATACTTTCTTTAACATCTGCTCCAGGTACATATATGGCACAAAAATAAAGTCTTCACTAAACAGGATATTAGTCCTATGGCATCATTTTAACAAAATTTGACAGAGTCACATATGTATTTTCTTTTCTGGGAAAAAGATTTGGGAATTTTTTTCACAGAGGAAAAGAATTATTCAGAAAAATTTCAATTATTTTTTATGTATTTTTATTCAAATGTTAAAATTCTTTATGGTTTTTGATGAGATGATTTTCTTAATATGTGGTAAGGAGAATTTTCATAATTAAAATTATTATCAAATTTGCCCTTAATTTACTTCCTGTATTCAAAGTCCAAAAAGATATTCAATTGTGTTCCTTGGTCAACAAGACAGGTTATAGCTAAAGTTCACATTTTAAACTTGCTGATTCAGGGAATGCAAACTTTAGAATATAATTAGATTAAAGAGTTTCAAGGCATTCTCAAAGAGTTTCAAGGCATTCTCAGTGCAGGGAGAATTAAAATACAACATTAAAGGAACTCTAAGGTGCACAACTCATTGTTCTCAGACCAAGGAGTAAGGAATAATTAAGGGTGAGTAGATAAATTAAGTCAAATGCCTGACTCCAAATTACAGGGAGGTCTGTGAGAAAGAAAGCTAGAAATGCAAAGACAGATATGGGAAATGTAGAACAGCAGCCATAGTGGCACACTTCCCTGGTTACTTAGGGAGCCTGCAAGCTTGCCAAAGAATATTCACATATGAACAATTCCAACAAGACATGGGGGCTTAGTGATAGTGGAACATAAAACTGGTATTTTTCTTGATTCTTCATGGCTTGCAAGGGGTATGCAAGGGTCCAGAAGTCCCCTTTTCTAACTTGCCAAGTTAGAAAAAGAGGCTGCAAAGGGGTAAGAAGGTGACTGGCAGAAGTTCAGAATCAAATGAAGAGACCAAAACGTATCTAAATTTTGAGTCCAGAGGTAGTCACGGGATCAGTTTATAGTCCACAGTGGCAAACACAACAGCCATTGCATATTGGATCTCACCTTCCTTCCACCTCCTAGTGGTTATGTAAGTCATACATTCCCTTTGTCTTGAAGAGACACTTTAAAAATGGAGGAATGGGAAGCTTTACACATACCAAGTTGGGAGATGTATGTAAAGGGAAATGTTTAGGTACTGAAAAGGACTCTGTTTACCTGACTGTACATCAATTTAATTGTTGTTTTCTTCCCCATTTGCACCCTCTCCCTATATCCAGCTTAGCAGATGGGGATATTTAAGTAGACATGATCAGTTAGTAAGAAATTAATGTAGAAATCAATTAGTTTTATATATGGAGAGAGATAGATTTCTACATTAAATTAGGATTATATGTGTGTGTGTGTGTGTAAATGTGTATACATATGAATCTGTTTGCTGCTTTGTTTTATATGTTTTCAAAACTTATTTTCAAATATACTTGAAAGTAGAATGCAAAAGAGAATGCCACTTAGAAATGATTTGATGGCCACTTTAGAACTGGTTGGATGGATTTCTGTATTTGATGACTGGTAAGTTAGTTGTTTTAATGTAATCAATAGATTCCTAGTTTTTGAGGACTTACAAAGGAGGAAATCTTCAAACCTACTCTGGCTGGTCAAGATTTTATAAAGAGATGAGGAATTGAACCTATATCTACACCTCTGGCTACAGTTATTGAAGATGATAGTGTTTTGCTTTGTGTCTATACATATGTACTATAAATTGTATAAATTTCTTATTACAACATTACAGTTTAATTTAAATGGAACTAAAAGCTGGCAATTCTTACTTGGTGGAAGACATTACTCCCTTTACAAATAAAGTTGCCTGTGGATTTTAATTCTGGTATTACCCATTTACTAGCTTTGTAACATTAAATTACTCATTTAACTTTATTACCTCGTGTGTTGTCCATCTACACAATGGTAGTAATACTCTCTACCTTCAGATTTTGTTAGGAGTATGGTATAATTATTATTTAGAATGCTCTGTCACACCTGGTGCATTATCAGCATGACAAAAATCCGTTCCCTCCCTCCCTCCCTTCCTTCTCTCCTTCCTTCTTTCCTTCCTACTTACCTTTCTCTCTTTCTTTTCTTTCATCATTTTCTTATATTGTAATGAAAGAGAATCTGTGAAGGTGTTAGAAGGGATATACTATGGCTTTGAAAAAGTACTGAGAAGGAAAACAAATGGTGTTCCTTTATTACTAATAACTTAAAGAGCATTAGTGGACTCTTCAAGGGTTCAAGAGAGGAAGTTCCTGTAACCGGATAAAATTTAGGTAAGAATTTTCTTACCTAAATTTTATCCGGTTACAGGAACTTCCTAACTTAAATACAAACTGATTTAAAGAGTCCAGGAAGCATCTTTCTTTAGAGGCAAAACTGAAGCTGACTAAAGGTAGGTTTTTGTAATCAGATACCCAGTTATCAATAGCTCTAGAGAGATAATTAAAAGATTTATGTTTCTTAATTTAGTTATTTATAAATCAATTGTATATTATAAAATTATTTCTCAATATTTCTTAAGTGTTAATTTGACAGATATTTGTAATTTGCTAGGTTAATATAGTAAGCATTGAGGATGAATGCAATGGTTTATTGCATTGAGGATGAATGCAGTGGTTTATTTCATTGAAATACGTTAGAAAAACCGGAGAAGTCATTTAATAGTTTTAATAAATAATTGAATTGGATACAAAGTATAGTTAAATGAAAAGTATTTTCCTTGCTAATATTCTAGATTTTTCTTCTCTTAGCTATACTTATGGAGGCTTTGCTATTTTCAACACATAATGCATGATAACACATGCTCTTCGTTATGTTAGGCAATTGAATTTAGGCAAAACTATGCGTGAAGTCAGATCTTCTCTTACTCTCTTCTTTGTTATTACCTAATAAAATAATGTATTTGGAAGAACAATTCAAAATGTTCTTCTGATTGATTTTTACTCATGGTAGCCTGAGTACATGAAAACCACAGGCAAAATGAGAGGATAAATAAATAACTGCCTGATTATAAGCCATTGATATACAACATATATTCTTGCCACGAATATCACAGCCTGCGTTGATTTTATAAGCTCTTGTGTATTAAAAGTACAATGTACAATACTTTCTTACTGGACTTAATAAATCTCTACCTGAAAAACAGCATTCTCAACACACTATAAAAATATCTCCAAAATGGTGCAATTCCACATGCATTCAAGTCTTTCAGTTTCCAGATGGCAAATGGTCTTTTTTGGGGTAGGCACTGTGTACTCCCCAGAGAGTTAATTCTAAAATTTAGGTTATGTCCATAGAGTATATTTTGTACAAATATGAATCTTTGTATAAAATAAATATTTCAATAATTATAATTTATATAGCAATGGTAAGCATTAACAGTGAGCACAATATATTTAGAAAAAATATATAGATAACAAAATGCAGTTTCTTTTTACCTTTAAATTTTGGTTCCTTATCTGTTTTTGCTATGCTTTATTAAGAGATATGTGATATTTTAATGATCTTATCTGAGAGAAGAACAGGGCTCATGAAATTACTATTAGAAATAGGCTGATTAAAGAAACAGCATAGTTTGATATCATACAGATTTAGAGGTTTTCCCTTTTTGGCATATGTGCAGGCATATCCTCTAAAGAACTGATAATTAGTAATTTGAAAAACAGTGCAAGAAACCCATTACAAGCTGAAATCAGAATTATTGGAAATAATGACATTTTAATTGTGCTATCTTTAATAATTCCCCTTTTTATTAAAAAAGGGAATTATGTTTTGTTCTAAGGACCAATTAGATACTCCATAGTAATGAGACCAAATAATAGTAAGTAAAAAGAGAGAGAAATATGTTAAAGTATTATAAATTTTTACGGTAGTGAAAGGCTTGATACTTTTAAAAATTATGTAGAGCTTTCCTGGTTTAATTTGGACTTTGAATCAAGTTTCATACTAATTAAGATGAGCAATTTACCTACAATACTTCCCATACCTAACTGATAAGAAATTAAAAATGCAATATAGTTGACATTATATATTTTCTATGGATTAAAGTTGAGTGTAAAATAATGAAATACTTGCAATTTTGTCATTTCTCAAGTTAAATAGTTTTAAAGCAAAGGAAAATTTTAAAATAAAATACTTAAACCATGTTTCCTCTATATATTTCTTACTTTCTTGGCTTAGCTTTAGGGCATGTGGATACATTAAAACACTTTTTAAAACTGAAATTCTGCAGTGAGTGCACAAAACTAGCCATAACATCCATTTTAGCATAATGAAATGCAAATTTTAGCAACCATTTTCAGAGTAATACATGCACTCAAGGTTTTTCAGCATGCTATTAGATTTAATAGTCTGAGATGAGAGCTATGTATAAGAAAATAAATCAAAAATATATTTTGAATTTCTCTTTTAAATACATGATTTTACTAGACAATTAAAAATGAGTATGGAAGGTTGAACTGTTATGTCTAAAGTTTTCTAACGTTCAACAGTTCATTAAAAATAGATGTATATAAAGAATCTGCTGCTTTCCATTCATTGTTGTTCTATGTATCACAGAAATAGATTCTGTATGTACCTTATATCAGAGGTTCTGTTCATGTGTATGATGAAAAGTTTATTGGTAGATCAGCAGGGTTTTTAAAAACATCTAAAAAATAAAAATTGTACACTACTCCATGTTATTATATTTCTCCTTCCCCATGGAGGTTACTTTTCCCTTTAGACCTAGTCTCACGTTAGCATCTCATTTAGGATGCCACCAAAGGCCAAAGGCCATTATCCAATCAATCCATAAGGTGGACTGGTGTAGTAATATCCGATTCCTCTCGTGATCTTAAAATTTTTTTTAAATAGGCAGGGCGCATTGGCTCACACCTATAATCTCAACACCGTGGAGGCCAAGGCGGGTGGGTCACAAGGTCAGGAGTTCAAGACCAGCTTGGCCAATATGGTGAAACCCTGTCTCTACTAAAAAAAAAAAATACTAAAATTAGCCAGGCGTTGTGGCACGTGACTGTAGTCCCAGCCACTCGGGAGGCTGAGGCAGGAGAATCACTTGTACTCGGGAGGCAGAGGTTGCAGTGAGCCTAGATAGTGCCACTGTACTCCAGCCTGGGGGACAGAGCAAGACTCCATCTCAAAAAAACAAAAACAAAAAAAAGTTTTTTAAATCATCCCAACTCTACTTACTGATCCCTTGGCTGATACTACAGATATAAATATGTATTTATGCATGCATACATATGCATACATGTAAATGTGTGTTTAACATGTTATACATATGTAATTTTTGCCAGAGTCCCCCAGTCAACGTTCAAGTAAATATTAGAATTATAAAAAAATTGAAATAATATACTAGACATGTGCTTTTAATATTATAATTTATAGAGGTTTCAGGTATCAAAGGGTATATTTTGGTCCTGGGAAAAATACTCTTCACAGCTTTTTATTCAGACATGTTTTATCCCCAATAATTTAATTCCAGTCTAGCCACAACTACAAAGAAAGTAAAGTATAGTAACTCTATGAACATAGCAAGAAGCTTAAAATGATTACATTTTAAACGAGCATTTCATTTTACTAATAGCATTTTAAAAGACTAAATAAAAATTTAAAAATACAAAATTTGAAGAAAATGCTAATTGCTGTTTTAAGCCTCAAATTATTTATTTATTAAATTGAGAATTAAGATTCTTTTCCCACTTACAATGTATTCAGGTGTTATAGAATGACAGTGGAACTACAAAGGCACTACTGGTGATGGAGGTTTTACGTTTTTCATTTTTATCTTTACTGAAAAAAAAATTAAAAATGTGAAAGTGAAAAAGAAATGTGAACTATTACAATTTGGGAGTATCTTACTTTTTACAAAAATAACTTTTGTATTAGGAAGGATCAAAAGTGACCTTTTTAGAAAATCCCTTTAAACATATGTCACCCCATCTAAACTGTGGTACGATGTATCATATAAGAGATGCAGACTGCTTGAGGTTCCAGTTACATTGTATCTGAGCAGAGTAACCAAGTCAAGTTACCTGACTTTTCTTAGTCTCGGGATTTTTTCTTTTACCAGAAAAGTGGGAGTAATAATATTATCTACCTCGCAGAACTGTTAGGAAAATTAAATGAAGTAAGCTCAATATACCCTACTTGGTTCCTAATCTTTATAAGGGAACTGCACATTTTAGATGATACTATCCAAATTATTAACATTATTAAGGTTTCAACTGTCAAGTTTGACATTTATGAGGCATTTATTACTTTAATTTCATGTTTACATTATAATATAGAGTATTGAGATTATGACATAATTTTAAAGCTCATTTTAAAGGGAGTATTAATTATCTGACACAAATATTTTTGAAGCTATTCTCCAGAAGAGCCTTTTAATTACATAATTTGGGGTTTTTGGCCAAGCTAATCTCTTGTTCCATTTTCAACATCATAATCTCTGCCGGGCTAACCAGGTATGATAAGGTAAAGCATCAAAAATTAGGGTTATGTACATATTAACCTTCTCAGTAAAATATTGTGGAACTGAAAAGGACGGCTTTTGCAAACTAGTTAGTAGTGTCTGTCTCCCTTCGTGTAGTGAATGTAAAGTGACACACTGAACTATCTTTAATGCTGGAAAAATTGATGAAGACAGGCATGTTTTGGTCTCTATCACTGACACCAATAATCAGGTAAGCCTTGTTTTGAAACATCGGTTGATTCGCTGTAATTTACAGTGTAGGCATCATTCATACCTTTCCTACATTTAGATCACCTCAGGAAGCCCTTGTTCCTGGAGAAAAGTGACTGAAAAGAATGTATCTATATCTAACACTCCCTAAGAAACCTATACAAATTCTTTAAATGTCTGGTTTTTCCGAGTATCTCTTTTAAAAGAGCTATTTTAAAATCTTGTTCTATAGGAAATATATTTTTTGCTTGTTTTCTAATAGTTAATTTAAAACTAGACATCTATCATGATGACAAGTTGCTATTGATAGTACTGTCAACATAAATGATCTTTCCAATTAAAATGCTAATGATACTAAGTATAAACTAGCAATTATATATCAGCAAATGGAATTCAACATATATTTTATCAAGTACTGACTATGAGGCACTATAATGTTTTATAAATGAGTAACCCATATCTTCTTCCTTCTAAAAGTTTATTCTCCATAATACTGTTCCTTGTCTGATTTTCACATATTTAGACATAGGAAATAAGCAGAAGGACATCATAGAGTTCCTGATTACCAAGAGGGTAACAAGGGAGCCCCAAAATGTCAGTGCTCCAGAGAAAAATCATCTCCTGCAGACCCCACATATCCATTACCAGGAATAAAAAGGGACCAGGAAGCTCCTTCTCCAAATCAGAACAATTCTCCCCTTAACTGGGATGAAGGTGGGGGTCCCTGCATCCTGCAAATCTCATGCCTCCTGCTCAGCAATTATAGTTTTGCCATAGCCATCATCTTTGAGAACTTCAGAATTACTCTGAAGGATTACATTTACTTTCTCTTATTATCACGTTAACTAACACAAAAAGCTCTGGACTCTCAAGTCACTCATATGCGAAACATTAATCTCCCATTCCATCACTAACTGCCATGTCTTTTTTTCACTGGAACTCTAGGACTCCAGGTCACTTGTCAGCACAATTTCTCTATACTCATCTTTTTCTTTATTGTATTTAGCTTCTTGCACCAAAATCTACTCTGCCCGCAAGGACACTGCTTCTCCTGTGGCCTTCACCAGTTCTCTCATTCCAAAACTTAATACTAATACTGATGGGCTAGAAGGTGAGCTAGGTGACCTTTTATTTCTCTCCCTCCTTTGTGAAACTGCCTCAGATTTAAATATCATTATTATTAGAGTTCCCACCCTCTACCCTGCATCCCATCTGTTTCTTGAAGGTTTCAGGTGCCTTCACTGCCAATCTCTGCATCGTTTTGTTTCTGTCATAATCCTTGGACATTGACATATTCATAGGGAAGAGTCTTAT
Organism: Saguinus oedipus; assembly: GCA_031835075.1. Classification (NCBI taxonomy): domain Eukaryota; kingdom Metazoa; phylum Chordata; class Mammalia; order Primates; family Cebidae; genus Saguinus; species Saguinus oedipus. The sequence goes on from CM063190.1 coordinate 21,373,849, forward strand.
AATACCCAGTTGTCTCATTTTGTTGACTTCTCCAATAACCTAGAGGTGAAGATTGTCCTCTTTTCTATCTAAGCATTTACACCATGGTCATGTCTAGACATTGTCATGATCAGTATTTATAATTGCTTCATAAATTATAAATACTGATCATGACAATGTCTAGATTTTGTCATTATCAGTAATGATTTTGGTTATTCACTTACTCACTTTAATTTCAAGCATCCCTTCTTTAAACTGCAAATGTAATCTTTCCAGAGTTCACAAGCTAGCACCCTTTCTTTCCTCCAACCTCCAACACCTCCCATCCCATCCTGTTACCTTTCTTGTACGATGAATGTAGCATTATTTTAGAGGAGAAAATGAAGTAATAACAAGAGATTTCCTCAAAGATTTATGTGCGGTAACTGTTCACTGCTTCTCATCCCTTCTCCCCTTCTCAAAGTTACTTGCTCTAGCATTTGTCCTCTTCTCTGTGTCTATCAAAGAGGTTTGTTTTTCCAACTTTACAGGAACAGTCTCATCAGTTTATAAAAATGAATTTATTGTTCCTCTAAATTAGCAACAACTGTAACAACAGAAGGCTCTCTTGAGCCACTGCTGCCAATATCTCTGGACTGTTGGCCAGTAAACCTTATCAAAATACATTTTTGGTCATTTTATTTCACTTCTTTCACTCTTCTCTTGTGTCTACCCCAATCAGAGTTTTGGCCCAACCCACCCACAACATTGCTTCTGTTCTCACAAGGATTAGCAAAAATTTTCATGTTGCTAAAACCCATTGTCAATTGATTTGTTTCCATTCTAATATCCATTTGCATTTGTTGAGGCCTTAATAATGTTTCAAAGTAAAAAATTATTAAATGTGCAAAAGGATGGGCCTTAAGCTTATCATTTTTTTTGCAATATCATCCAGCAGACAGAAAATATCTTTCCCAGTGCATGAAATACGGTTACTCATGTCAACGTTACTGGCCAAATTAGGCCCAATGTATTTCCCTTTATAATGGTTCTTCGGACATGTTGTCTCCCACAAGTTAGTGATACTAAATTTTAGTTCCTAAGCCAATTATTTGTAAGGAAATAAAATGTTATTTTATCAAAATCTATTATTGGAATTATAAAAGGATTCTTCTGCTTTGCTTTATTTCATTTTCTTCACTTTTTCTTGAGATTCATATGCCACATGATGTCTAATTGGATATTTGATCAAAATTAGGATTCAACGATGAAGAAGAAATGGTGGTATTGAGGGAACAGATTGGATGATAGGAGAGAGATCACAGGATGTTAGATCACGTAAAAATGTCAAATTTTGGTCAAATTTTATAATTGGTAAACAATATAGTGCAATATTTATTCGAGTACTAACATTTTTATTATATGTGTTTAATATTTTTTATTTTGTTCTAAATAAAATTTGCCCTGGTATATAATGCTTTTCTCTGTCTAGAATGTCCGTCTAGTCTTAGTTGACTTATACGTACTTCATTCTTTAAGTCCTTTATTCAACATCATTCAGTAATTGCTAAATATCTTTGCCTGTACCTAGTTCTCTATTAAGCTCTGTAAGTAAGTGAGAAACTGTCTAGTGCCTTGCTTCAGGGACACCTTTCCTACCTACTTGTATATAATATCAACCATTCTGTATTTACATCTTCTTAACAGTGTTGCATGATTTTGGTTATTCACTTATTTTTAATCACATCTTTGTTGAATTTTCCCACTAGACTCTAAAGATAGCCACTCTATCATGAACACCTGGTTATAATAATGTCTTACAGATGTTGAAACAAATTATCATGGGTGGTATAAAACAACATAAAAATTTATTATCTCATGTTTCTAGAGTCTGGAAGTCCACAATCAAGTAGTCTGTGGGACCACATTCTCTCTGAAAGACATAGAGAAGGATACTTCTCTCCTCTGCACAGCTTTAGAAGGTTGCCAAAAATCTTAGTCAGATTCCCTGGCTTATGGATATATTACTCCAATCTTTCCCTCTGTCATAACATGGCATTCTCCCTGTGTGTTACTATATCCAAATTTCCCTATGTTTATAATGATACTTGTTATTGGATTACAGCCCACACTAATCCAGTGTGACCTCAGCTCTAAATACTCTATTTTCATTTTAAGTCACAGTCATAGGTATTGGGCTTGACAGAATTCAACCCAGTAGCTTGTAGTGGAACAAAGTAGGAGCTCAAAAATATTATTGATTAACAGATCGACTGATTGCTGTTTCTCTTGTGGATGCTGCAAGTATACAGTAACTTTTCACTTTGCCTTAAATAATTTCATAACTGGAACATAATTTTCCATTCATTTTTAAGGGTAATTCACTCAGAGGAATTCCTTTATCATTTAAGCTAAGTTATGTTTACTCAGCATCTGTTCGCACATTTATGATGAAGGAGAGTTTACCTTGGGAATGCTTATTTTTATTCCTTGCTCTTAATATTATAATTATTATTTAATGTACATATATACATGTAGAAGTATACATTTTACAAAACATTTCTCTAACCTAAAAGCTTAATTTTGGATTTATTAATTTTAAAATTTATTAGAACTCCAAGGAGAAATATCTAGTAAGTGGGTAGATATTCAAGAATAAAATTCAGTAAAGAAATGTAGGCTGAAGATATAAATTTGTGAGTCATAATTATAAAGATGGCATTTAAAGCCACAAAGATGGTTGCGGTCATCAGGAAAGTTAGTGTCATCAAAGGAAAAAGAGGTTAAGACTGAGCATTGCTACACTTCAATGCTTAGAAAACAAATGAGCAAGCAAACAAATGAGACTTAGGAAAAGCAACCAGAAAAATAAGCTAATCAGGACAACATGTCCTGGAACCCATGCTCACCCGAGCACACATACTACCTTCAAGATTTCTCATACAGCTCAAACTACAGACCTGTCCTCACCTTTTACCTTCTCATAATGTTCTCTGGTTTCCACTGCCTTCCTGAAATTTTAGTATCCGAAATTAAACACTGTTCCAAATTCATTTTGACAGAGCAGGGTACAATGGGGCTATCAGTTCCCATGATAAGCACACTATAACTCTATTAATGCTACCTAGGATTAAATTAGCTTGTGCTAGCTTGTCATATTAGTTTCTTTGATTAACTGAAAATCCCAAGATCTTTTGCACATGAACAGTTTTCAAGCCAAGTTTCCTCCATCCTCTAACTTTTGTTATTGATTTCTAGTAGTTATATCCAGAAATTTGCATTTATCCTTATTAAATGTCATCATTTGGCTTTAGCTGATTTACCCTTTAAAATTTATTTTGAATTTTGATTCAGTGATAAGATACAATACTGATGGTTTTAACTAGATGTCTGCCAAATGCAAACTGGAGAAGCATGCATTAATTGCCCTCTCCAATTCATCAATAACAATGATCAGAAGAGATGAAACTTAGAAACCTTTACCCAGGATAACACTGATTAATGCTAAGAGGTAACATTTTTTGGTGGTGCAAATGTTGGCAAATAACTTTAAAAATCAAACTGATAAGTCCTGATTTTTTTCTCACTTTAAAATAATGTTTATGGTAGTAAAATTAGAGAACAAATGAAAACATAATAAAATATTTTTTACCCTATGGCATAGCTAAGAAAGAGCAATATGAGTTGTAAGCCATTTATTGGGTAGTCATTTAATCGTTAGTGTAATTATATGAACTACATTTTATTCACATTGTTATTTTACAAAAAAGTAAGTGAAAGCTTAGGGAAGTTAGTAAAGAGACTCTCCAATTACCCATCCAAACTCAAAAGATGAAATTGATGGATCACCTCAAGCATCTGACTCCAGAGCTGGTGTACTTATTCAGTAGGCAATATTGACTCCTTACAAAATTAGTCTCTCTAAGGAATTCAGTGCAAAGTTAAATCCATAAGTAATCTCAATAACAGATAATTACTGTATTTTCAGTGATATATTTAACATTTTAAATATACTTCTTTGTTTAGACCTTTAAAATAATAAAACTTTAATATTATTATATACATCTTTAAAATCTGGCATTCCGTTTTACTTAAAAACAGACCAAAAACACAGTCCCATGTCAAAAGTACAGACCTGTAGCATTAATTTTAGTGACCCCATATCTTTGACTTATAGGACGACTCATTATTTTACCAATATGCTATCATCTAACTTTGTTTCTTCTATGTTAAACAAATCCGAGAAAATTATCGATTATAATATAATAGCCATTATAATGTAATGGTTTGGAATTGCTTTGTTTATTCAAGTTGCTTCATGAAGCAGTGATATAATTTTAAGTGAATTACTTCAATTCTCTAAATTTCGGATTGTTTATGAAGAATGTGATAATATTAGCTTCACAGAGTAAAAGTATGGATAAAGTAAGAGAGTACTAGAAACAAGCTTAAATAGTGCTTGGTAACAGTAAGAACTATTTTTTTTTAAGACAAGTCTTGCTCTGTCACCAAGGCTGGGGTGCAGTGGCGCGATCTCAATTCACGGCAACCTCCGCCTACCGGATTCAAGCTATTCTCCTGCCTCAGCCTCCCAAGTAGCTGGGACTACAGGTGCACGCCACCATGCCCGGCTAATTTTTGTGTCTTTAGTAGAGACAGGATTTCATCGTGGTCTCAATCTCCTGACCTTGTGATCCGCCCACCTTGGTCTCCCACGGTGTTGGGATTACAGGTGTGAGCCTCTGCGCCCAGCCTATTATTTTCTATTTTTATTAATTATCTCAATTTGGGGAACTTAATAATATTTATAGTTTTCTACATTTTGATATCTATGTGACATATATCTCCAAAAATATTTTACTAGAATCTATTAAAACTCTACAAGAGCAAAACATATCTAAATCCATTGGTATAGATCAGATTTAAAATAATAAATTGTTTACAGTTTGATTATCCTAGAAGATAAATATATGTCTTAGATTTTTCTGCAAAAATGAAATTATCTTTATCCTATTTTGCAGAAAACTTAATAGATTTTCTTAAGATCCACTTTTGATGACTATATGTTCATGACCCTATACTAATAAAATCTGGAAAAAAAAGGGAATCATAAAGTGATTAAAAAAGTTTGGGGCCAGTACTGTGTCATTATTAAAATAATGTTAAATTATAAAATATATATGAAACCAGCCGGGCGCAGTGGCTTATGCCTGTAATCCCAGCACTTTGGGAGGCCGAGGCGGGTGGATCACGAGGTCAAGAGATTGAGACCATCCTGGTCAACATGGTGAAACCCCGTCTCTACTAAAAATACAAAAAATTAGCTGGGCATGGTGGTGTGTGCCTGTAATCCCAGCTACTCAGGAGGCTGAGGCAGGAGAATTGCCTGAACCCAGGAGGCGGAGGTTGCGGTGAGCCGAGATCGCGCCATTGCACTCTAGCCTGAGTAACAAGAGTGAAACTCCATCTCGGGGGGGGAAAAATATATATATGTATATGAAACCATATGACAAAAGAGAAGATTCCTTAGATTGGAATCTTGGTCACATTATTGATGTGTGTTGTATGATGTTACTTAACTTCTCGTGTCTCAATGTTTTCATCTATAAAAGTGAGATAACTGTAATAACTACTTCATGAGGTTGTTGTGGTGATTCAATGGGTTAATTCACGTGAAGTGCTTAGAATAAGAAGCAACACTTAATGATCCCTTAATAATTGATAACGTTTATTATTTTATGAGCCTGTATGTGGAAACACTTCCTTGTGATTATCAATAATATCAAATATCTGTATAATGCTTACTAATTTCAGAAATGTTTTTCAAAAACCTTATTACAAAATGTAATCCTCTGAAATTAGTGTTATTCTCACTGTCTGTGCTAAGAAAAATAGAGCTAGGGGATATTGAGTAACTTTGCCAGGTAAAATGGATTGCAAAGTGGCAGATAGGACTCCATTCTAGGTTTTCTAATTAGAAATTTATTTCACTACTCATGTTTCATTTTACATATTAACACAAAATGATATACTCTCTAACACTATGATAAACCTACACTAACAGACATGAATGTCATATGAGTAATTTATAGTTAATGTTTTCTGGAAATTTTTAATGAGCCAGGGTAAAATATCCAGAGTTTACATAGTAGTTCTTGGTAGGCAGGAGATAGCGACACTGACTGGATTCTCTTACAAGTGAGATATATTGTTATAATATCATTAGGCTGATTTCTCATTTCTGTATGTGCTCATAATTACCAAATGCCATAGTACTGCAGCCTAAAAGTGACAAGTAATGTCTTCCATTAATAATAAATCAGGCTTTATTGTTATATTAATATTATAACAAGAAATTTAAGTTCTTCTGAATGTAATGGCTCACTAAAAATTTAAAAACAAGAGGCATTACTTTGTTAATGACCTCATACAAAGCACCCAGTTAGATACTTTCCTGATCAAAATGAGTTGAATAGAGAGGAGAAAAATACACCAGGAATGGAAGAGTGCCAGTATACTAATTTCAAGGGCCTCCTTTCATATACCAGTTCCACCTGCACCACTGTGGAGACACAAATCAATACTGTGTCTATTCTGTGTTGTAAATTTGCCAAACCACAGTGGTGAAAGCACTTGAGGAAATTTTGAATGAGACTGGATCTACATGATCACAGTGAATTGAAATGACTGCAGCATTTGCTCTTCCCGGATTGGTTTGGTGTGGTTCATTTGCAGGGCTTGAACTTCAAGGCTCATAACTAGCCACATTCATTTGGACCCTGTAAACTGGAACTGGGCTTTGGCAAATTCATTGGCTGCTAATTTTGTGAAAGAAAATATGCAATGATAATTTTTAAAGAATATTTGAAAGCAATTGAAGTTCATTAGAAGGGTATTTGAATTGTCAGATTAAGGACAACTTTGAATGGCATATTCTGAAAGGACAAAACGTTCCATAAATATGTACCTTGCCTCACCATTTGCCTAAGGTGGATTGTCCTTTCCTCAGGAAGATTATAAAATGAGTGCCCATTTTCCTCCCCTTTAAATAAATTTAATCTTTGCTCAGTGTGTTCTTTTGCAAAAATTTATACTTTGGATTTTTTTTAACTTCTGGCACTACTAAGTTGAAGCATGAGTTTGCTAAGACTCATTAAGTGAGTCCACATTTCTAATTTTCTCAGCAGCTATTGAATATGCATTTGGAACCCGTAACAGTGTTTTCATTTGTGATGGTGTATTAGGAGAGGAATGTAAATCCCAGTTGTGTGACAAGGAAGGATGTGACAGGATTTCCAAGTGTGAAGTAATTAGGAAAATTTGAGAGAATTAAAAAACAAAAATCTTAAGTCTCTTTCGAAGTAGATACATGCATCTAGGTTTTGCTTTCTGATTTTTGTATTTCGTGTCATGGAAGAGCACAAATAGAAATGGAATGTCCACTGTAATGCAAATTTTTAGACATCCAGAAGTAGAAAAAATTATTTTGAAGCAAAACTGATAACAATAATAGAGAAAATGCATTGCCACCCATGTTCTCTCCAAGGAATAAATGTTCATATGCAATATGTGTATCTGTTTCATCTATATACATATTATTTTTCATTGTTTGAGCCTTTGTAACTATAATTTTATGTATCTTAAGCTTTATCCAGAGGATTTAAGCTTAATACAGAACTTTCTGACAAATACATTACCATAAAAAAAATCAGAAGTTAATTTCCACAAATCATGTGTATGAAAAAAAAAAAAGAATATTAAAACAGTCTTGGAAATAAGTAATGATCCATATGCCTAGGACCTACATCATCAGTGTGTGTTAAATGAAATTGCGCTATAACATGAATGAGAATTAGCTGGTGGATTTAATGAAAAATGTGCTATTCACTGCCATTCATTTACATGATTATTTGATATTTAATGAATCTTTGGGAGAAGTTTATGAATATTTTTATAACTTAGACTAAAAAGAAAAAATGACTAAAGGGAAAACTTAAGGCCATTGGCATGACCAATTAATATATTAAAGATATAGTAAAGTTAGACATATTAATTTCTGAAAATGGAAACAAGATACAAATACATGCTTACATTTTCTTCATTTTATGTTCCTTTACAATAGTGAATGAGAATTATACCTTATTATAAAAATATGAATACTACTCCTGAAGCTCAGGGCTGGCTTGGCACGTATTTTTGAGTAGTGAGGCCAAATAATTTCTGCTCACTGAAAGCCTGTGCTGCCACAAATGCAAAGAATTTTGCACATATCATCGGCATTTTTTTGTTTTGTTTTGTTTTGGTGGAAGGAAAGATCAAGGAAGCAAAATATTGACAAAATGAGAAACTAGGACAACACACTTCAATTTTAAAATATAAAGCTACTTTTATACTGGGTGCAGGAATAGCCAGGCAATGTGATGTCATGGAGAGATGAGACTAGTGCAGGAGTTTAGACTTCAGCTCTAGCCCTGACTCTGCCACTTATCAGTGTAACCTTGAAGAAGTCATCAAATATTTATGAAGCTTATATTTCTCAAGAATAAAAAAATTATGTATAACTGGACTTCCTAGCTTTAGAGATTTGTAAATATCCTAATGAGGAGGGATAAAAGATATTACCTATGAAAGATGGGTGGTGTGATAGAAATGAGCCTTGACATGAATCCTGACTACTTTATTTACTGATTTTGTAAGCTCAAACAAATGGATTTTTTAGATGTTCTGCTATCTTTAAGTGACTAAACAATAACACCTAATATTAAAAGTTGTCAATATTATTGACATAATGAATCTAGAAACCCTGAAGTATGTTATACCTGTAGATTTATTCATATATTAATAAAATTTCTTCTTAATTCAGTTTGACTTTGGGATACTGTTACTGATCATAATGGTTCTAATACCCTTCATTTAAATGTTTCCTTGCTTCAAACCTTAGTCCTAGTATGTCTTTACTGGAACCTAAATGTCTATCTCCAGAATCTTATTGAGTCTCATAGTATTAAATGCAAGTATTTTCTGATGTAGATATAGAAAATTTGTTTCTCCTGTATAGATCTCCCTTCAGATGTCCATTCCAATATCCATCTACTTTGTTGACATCTTCCTTTGGATATTAAATGGCTACCTCAAAATTAATACGTTGAAAATGGAGCTCTTGATATTCTTCCAAAAATTCTACTACTTTCCCTATTCCCTCACCATCACTCAGTGACTTCCACAATTTTAAAGCCTGTAGATCATTCCCAATATCTCTTCTTTCCCTCATTAACCACATTTAATCCATTAACAACCCTTTTAAGTCTCCAATCCATACATTTTGCTCCATCCCCATATCCCAAACTTAGTATTTTGACCTGGACTGTTGTATTTGACCTGGACTGTTGTTACAGGCATCCAACAAGGCTGAGTGAATTCAACTCAGACCAGCAAAAGTGATTTCTCAGGAACGTAAATTAGATCACATCCATATCTTAAAAATATTCATTGACTTTTCAGTTGCTATTGGAAGAAAATGTAAATCTCTTTTCATTACCTACGAATTTCTTTATGAACTGGCTCTTTCCAGCTCTGTAAATTTTGCTTACATCATTTTTCTCTTCCTTATTATCCCCTAGCTACCTTGATCTCCAGGCACCCTTCTCAGGCTTTTTGTTTATTTAATCCAGAATATGTTTTCTTGGCTTTCCTCATGATGGTCTCATTCCTACCTTTTAGGTCACCCCTTAAATGTCAGCATTCCTTGGCTTCTGTATCAAAAATGGAATCTCCTACTTTTAAAATTCTTTTTCTTTCTCCATAGCAGTAATCTCAAGGTGCAGTTACTTTGTTATATATTTCCACTGGTTATTGTTAGTACCTTGTCTTCCTCACTAGAATGTAAATCCTGCCAGGGGAATATCTCAATCTGCTTTTTGTGCATCAATATTCATTACAGTTGCCAAGAATATTTGTACTTTCTCAATAAACACATATTTAGTGCATAGATATCTGAATAAAAATGTAGTATTTTGGTTATTTGGGTTTTTTTAATCATGTAATAAAAACCTGGTGGTACATAATCCAATTTTGGTACAGTGGCTATGGTAGAAAGTTTCTATCTTTTGCATATTGTTTTTACTGGGTCAGCTTTTGTCCTTAAAGTTACTTTTGTCAGGAGCTGTGCAAGGTTTGAGATTTTGCTCTGTTTATAATTCAAGTAGTTTGCCAGGTTCATAAATGTTGGAGGAAGACATGAGATTTCTAGGTCAGGTATAAAATACTTTATGATTCATGGCATCGCAGGCAGCATAAACTTCCTGTTTGCATTGGTTCTCCTTGCCAAGCAAGTCCTACAGGGACCATGTGAACGGCTCAGATAGGTGCTGCTCACACTCAATTAGTGCCACAGCTGAGGAACCACAAACCAGGAAATACCAAATCTTATAAGGGGACTGCCAGCAAACCTGACTAACTTTTGCAGTGGATGGGGCCATTATAGTTATTATTTTGGTTTGAAAACAAATATGCTCTCATCCACAAGGGAAACATTATTTCTAGGTTTCAATACTATTTGCCATGCAAGCATCCTTCAAGAGACAATCCAGCCCGTCCATACTCTTCATGGAAGTTTTTCTCTTTTCTTCTCCTTTTTTTCCCCTTTTCTCTACCTAAATAAAATCACCTTTCTGCAACAACAACAACAAAAGACAGTCCAGGACAAAAGTCTTCATAGGAGGAATAAAGCCATGGACGATTGCCTGCGATGGTCTGATGTTCCAAGGGGGCTACTGTAGTTCCAAAATGAAGTCTTCACATAACTCTGTTCAGACAGAAAGAACCAAGCAATGCAAAAGGAACATTCTTTCCCACAGCATTTGTTGTTGTTGTTGTTGTTGTTAGTGATGGGTCTTTTAGAAAGGTGCCAGGAGACTTTCCATTGAGACTCTTTGGCCAGAATTGGATCACATGTTTACCTCTAGACAAAAAATACTGTCAAATACTGTCTAGAAGGAGAGAATTTCCATGTTTGGTTTAACTCTGTAGTAGGTTTTGAAATTAACATGTGTGAGACCACCAACTTGTTTTCTTTGTTAAAGATTGCTTCAGTATTCAGTCCCTTTAGATTTCATATTAATTTTAGGGTGAGTTTTCACGTTTGCAAAATTGCTGTGGGTGTTTTGATAGGGATACACTGAATCAATATATTGTTTAGAGTAGTAGTGTTATCTTAATAAGACTATATCTTCCAATCAATGAATATGAAATGTCTTTTCAATTATTTAGAAATTTAACAAGTTTAATTTCTTTCAGCAATATTTTGTACTTTTCATTATACAAGTCTGTGTTTCTTTGGCTAAATTTATTTCTAAGTAATTTATTTCTGATGCTGTTGTAGGTAGAATAGTTTCTTAATTTCATTTTGGATTTTTCATTGCTACTGTATAGAAACATGATTGTTGTGAGTGTTGATTTTGAGTCCTTCACTTGGCTGAATTTGTTAGGTCTAACTGTGTGTGTGTGTGTGTGTGTGTGTGTGCGCGCGCGCGTGCGTCTGTGTTCTTTCAGGAGATATACCTCATCTGCAAGTAGAGATAGTTTCATTTCTCTTCCAATTTGGATGTAATTTATTTTTTAAAACTAAGAGGTCTGGCAAGAACTTCCAATATTACAGTGGATAGAAGTGGGGAATGCAGACATCCTTGTCTTATTTCTGATCTGAGGGAGAAGGCTTTCAGTCATTCACCCTTAAGTATGGTGTTTGTTGATTCAATTTTTTTAAAGGTTACTTTTATTGCTGTCTTGAAAACAGTCTAAAGGGATCAAAAACAGGTGTTCCAATTAGAAAATGGTTACAGTGTTTGTTGCTTGGTGGTTTGAGAGATTAAAAAAAAGCAGACAGATTAGACATATATCTGGATGTGAGATGACAGTACTTCCAGCACGTATAGGGGTTGTTAGGCATGGGATTTAGAGGCGTCCTGTATAATACAGCAACCATTAGCTATAGGTGGATATTGAAAATTAAGAATAATCAAAATTATCTTAAAATTTAGAACTAAATTAAATTTTCTTATTTGTTTTAGTCACTTTTCATACATTCAGTAGCAACATGTGGTTAATGACTATCAAACTGGAGAACAGAGATAGAAAACAATTTCATAATTGCAAAAAATTTTACTGGACAGCACTGCTGTAGATTATGTCTCATATTTGTCTCTGCCTTTCCTTATTTTCATGGCTAAGAAAGAGAAAATGAGTTTAAAAGCAAACAGAAACATTAACCTTTAAAAAGATAAATTATTTCACTAATACAGCAACTAACTTATGTCAGTTAACATCGACAGAAGTTAGAAGGATTTGCTGTATCAAAGCTGCAACAAAATAGATTCGGTATAAATTAATATTTAAAACAGTATTTTGGGGAAGAAATTGCTGTGTAATGTTTAAGAAATTATGCTTTGATATCAAACTTTATATTTGTTTTCTAGTTCAAAACAAATTAACAATTACTTGTAATTCTCTGTTTCTTCATAAATACAATGGGGATATGATAATTTTGACTACCTGCTAGGATTTTTATGAGAATGAAACAAAGCTTATAGCAGTGTCTTCCACATTTATAATGCTTACTAAGTCACAAAGAGTTATCGGTTAAAACCAGTTATAAATAAGTAGGCAGCAGACAGATGATACCCTGATTTCATTTAACAGCACTGATTTATTTATGCCTGCATGAAAATCTGAGTAAAGTTCACAGTAATATTGAATTTTTCAAATGTGCATTCCTTTCAATGCATTGAACATTCTAGATATGATGGAATTTCTAGAAAGTATTTAGTCAAAACAGAGAATGACTGAAAAAGCCTCAGAACACCCAAAGGTGATCAGCTATTTAACCTGTTTATGTCTCGTTTCTCAGTCAGCTGCTACTAGATGAAAACAACAACAACAACAAAGCTATGTTTATAAATTATGCAGACTGAACCCTGAAGGGGCAGAATTTGTTCTATAGTTCCACTTTTTTTATGGTCTTCGCAGCTGTGAGTGCCTTATAATTTAAAGATGCCCACAGTCATTAGAAGGGATCCATTTGGTTAAATTTCAAATATACTTTTGTTGTCAGAAAAGCCTATAATTGATATGCCTGATGAATTTTTCATTTTTATTATAATGATTATATTCTTATTTAAATATAAGAATGTCATGAAGGGAATTAAAATTCTCCTTTTAGAAAATGGAAAAACAAAGTCACTAATATATGTATTTGTATGTCCTAAAATGGTAAAAATCAGTAATGTTTCCAAATGTCAAGTATATCAAAGGGCATTTTGAAATTATTCTGTCATTATTATGGGAATAAAAGATGAAAGTATTTTAAAATTGAATTTTTATATATGTGTGTGAACAAATATATTTAGGTTAGCAGCCAAAATTGTTTTCAGAATCCAGCTATATGAGGTAATGAACTTGTGACTCAATTTATATAATTGCTTGTTCATATGTTTTACCTGTTTTCTATTGGATTGGTTTCTTTCCTATTAAAATATAGATATTTTTATAAATTAGATATGCTAGGCTTTTTATCTGTAATATAAATTGAATTTTTCACAGTTTGTTATACCTTTTGCTTTTGAATATATTAATTGGTGGTGAACATTTTTATTTCTATAAAGTAAAAATGAATATTTTCTTTTATAATTTGTACATTCCGAAGCATAAATGGTCTTTTCCAGTACATGGTCATAAGTGACTTGGCCCTGTCTTTTACACTATTATTGAATATAGACATGTACATACATATATTAATATGTAGTCATATGTGTATTTACATATACAAATATATACAAACATGTATGTTTTATATGTGTGTGTATATATATATGTTAATCCATTTGCATTTCTTAGTTTGAGATGAGTTATTGACCCAACTCCTTTATTGCCTTAATTACCAAAAATACCATTTATTTAAAATTCCATTATATCTGAATTATTTGAAATGCTACCTTTATGATAAGATTTCTCTACATATTTGGGTCTGTTTCTGAAAAATTAGTTTATTTGTCTGTTTATCCACAAGTTATAAACTCATTTTTTAAGTTACTGAGTACTGACAATATATATTTTTTCTAATGGACTTAATGTCTCCATGTTGCTCTTCTTTACAAAATTTTCCTGGATATCCATACCTGTATTTTTTCCATATATCCTGTTTATGACACCTTTAAGAGGTTGATTCTTTCTAACTCTTTCTATATATTTTCATTTGTTTCATTCTACTTTTGCAATTGTTAAAAATGTTTTAAAATTTTACTCAAATGAATGTTTTTCATTTTTCATTATTTACATGCTTTTTTGTTATTTATAAATAAGGTTGTCTCTCACATATGTCTTCAATGAGTCTTTGTGTATATACATGAAGGTTATTGATTTCTGTGTTTTAATTTTATACCCCACTACCTTACTGAATTCTTTCTTTTTTTTTGTAAAGGATTTTTCAGTTTACTCTAGTGAAATTACCAGGTTTAAATTATATTATTCACAAATATTGCTTTTTTTAGTGCCTCCTTTTTTTTAGTGTTTACACTTTTAATTTCTCTTTTGACCAATTAAATTGGTAAAAACGTCTAGTACTGTGTTGGACAATAATGGTGATTATAATACTTCCATGTTCTTGACTTAGCAGTAAAGCTTCCAGTCTCATTCCATGTCATATATATGACTTTTGGGTTGAAACATAGATAGATAGATAGATAGATAGATAGATAGATAGATAGATAGATAGATTTCTTTTCACAAAATGTGTTTTATGCAATTGATTATTATTATGTAATGTCCTATAAAGTCTTCACAAATAGAGATTTAGCAAATACTGAACCATTGTTCCTAGTGTAATTTGTACATATGTGTCTGTACATATGCATATCTCACATAGATTATTATCTTGAACCCTAAAACAATTCTTCCAGGTAGATTATAGTCACTTTATTTTTTAGAAGAGAAAATGAGATTCAGAAGAGTTAAGTGACTTAAGACCACGCCCCTACCCAGAACCGATTTAACATTTAAACCCTGCGCAATTGGCTCCAGAGCATCAGTAGCTTCTTGGGCTACATACACTACATTGCTTCCTACAATCTCTACTTTACACCACACTACCTCCTACTATCTCCACTCATACAAATGTAGACAGTAGGAGGCAGTGTAGTATAATCCAAGAGGATGTTAGGTTGGTGCAAAATAATTGCATTTTTTTCCCATTACTTTTAATCATTTTACTTTTGCATGAACCACAATTGCTTTTGCAACAACCTAATACTACTGCTCCTTCACCTGTCTCACCCCCTATATAAGAGCTGAAGCAAGAAGACAGCAATGTCTTGTTAAGCCTCCACTGGGAATGTGTACATCAAAAACTCAAAATGTTCACTACTCTGCTGTGGATGTTCTTTGAATGACTGAGAAAAGGCTGCCATTATTAATTTTGGAGTTAAAAATATATTCTATCCCATAGCGAAATCACAAATGTTGAATTTGCAAATAATCAAGATCAAATATATAATGAGATATATATATATATATCATTAAGGAATTATGTATTATTATTATTATGCTGAGACAGAGTCTCACTCTGTTGCCCAGGATGGAGTACAATGGTGCGATCTCAGCTCAATGCAACCTCCGCCTCCTGGTTTCAAGTGATTCTCCTTCTTCAGCCTCCTAAGTAGCTGGGATTAGAGGCATGCGCCACCACGCCCAGCTAATTTTTGTATTTTCAGTAGACACAGTTTTGCCATGTTGGCCAGGCTGGTCTGGAACTCCTGACCTCAGGTGATTCACCCACCTCTGCACCCTAAATATCTGATTTTATTCAGTGTTTTTTAAATGAATAATTATTGTTGAATTTTAGTAAATTATTCTCCGTGGGGAGGATATCATTCTACTCTTCTTCTTACTATTTAATGTCTTGAGGATATTTAATGTCTCAAATATTTAATGTTTACTAACATTCCTCTATCTTAGAATATACTCCTCTTAGTCAATATTCTTTAAATGGGGTCATAGAATTTATTATCTAATATTTTTTTAGATTTTTCATTGATATTACTACAGAACTTGGTCAGTGAAATACCTGTTCAACATTTGTTACCTTTGTCTATTTACTTAAACTTGGGTGATTAAAAAAGTATTTGGATGAAAATATATACTCTGGAATTGTTTTAATATTATCTGTTCTTTACAACAGTCTGATTTTTTGTTTGTTTGTTTGTTTGTTTTGGTTTGGTTTTTTTGAGACGGAGTTTTGCTCTTGTTACCCAGACTGGAGTGCAATGGTGCAACTCGGCTCACTGCAACCTCCGCCTCCTGCGTTCAGGCAATTCTCCTGCCTCAGCCTCCCGAGTAGCTGGGATTACAGGCACATGCCACCATGCCCAGCTAAGTTTTTGTATTTTTAGTAGAGACGGGGTTTCACCATGTTGACCAGGATGGTCTCGATCTCTTGACCTCGTGATCCACCCGCCTCGGCCTCCCAAAGTGCTGGGATTACAGGCTTGAGCCACCGAGCCCAGCCAACAGTCTGCTTTTTTATAATTCCTGAACTTAACTGAAATTACCTTATAAACAATTAGAAGAAATGGGAATTATGACCGTGTAACATGATAGTCACATTCGTCTAGGCACAATCTTTTCTGCGCCTCTAGGGTATAAGCCACTAAATGACAATTAATAAAGGGAAAGCATATTAACACAGACCTGCAGTCACCTCTTGTTACAGAAGCACTTTGTTATTTATTTCCATCTAATGCACGTCTTGATCTTGTGACAGTTGGAACCTTTCTGGGACTATACAGGGTTGTAACTTGAACATCACAAAGCTGCCATTTCTGTCTGTAATCAGCCAGCTGATGTGTACTATCTTAGCAGTCAGTAAACACCCTCAGTAAGCAAAGAAGGACTTTTTGACAGGACAGTTAATTGCAGGATACAGTGGAATATGTGTGTTAGTGGAGCATCTGTATCACTGAGGAATCCACCAGTGGAAATGGTCACTTGCTTTGAGCTTGGTTCAAGAGGTTGCAGAGGCAGTGTAGGCAGAATGCAAGGCAACAGACTGAAAGGCATCTAAGGTCCCTTCCAGCCTCTCAGATTCAATGAATTCTTAAAGTCTATGGGGTCTGGATTTCCGAATTGTCCTCTCTTAGCCTGTCAGGCCTGCAGTCTTTCACCTCTTCCTTCTCTGCCCTAGAGAAGTGGTTTTTGATACTCATAGTCATTGTGAACAACCAGCAGCTATTTGACAAGCTGCTAAGTTTTTATTCTGTGCCATTTTAACCTTGATGAGGTATGAGGAAGCCACTGAAGGTTATGTCACTGTGGATGTTGGACTTGGGGCAACAGTACTGCTTGTACAGACCTCATATTCCAAGGTGGTGATGTGATAGGGTTCTGAGACCCTCTGGGTGCCTTCAGGAACTGACCCCCCTGTGCCAGATGCCCCTGGATTAACATAATTAATATGGTTAAATTTAACAATATCTATACCACCCAACATGATTTACAGATTCAATGCAATCGTTATTAAAATTCTTATATTCATAGGACTAGAAAAAAATTAATCCTAAAATTCATATGGAACCATAAAAGATACCAGTCTAAAATATTGGGCAAAAAGAATGATGCTGTAGGCATCACACTACCTGACTTCAAAATATACTGCAAAGCTATAGTAATCAAAGCATCATGATAATGACATACAAACAGACACACTGGCCAATGGAAAAGCAAAGACAGCCCAGATATAAGCCCACAAATATAAAGTCAATTTTTCACAAAAGTGAAAGAACATATAATGGGGAAAGGACAGTGTCTTCAATTATGATGTTGGTAAAACTGGATTTCCACGTGCAGCAGAATGAAATGTGAGAACCATTTCTCACGCCATCTTTGTGAATCAACTCAAAATGGATCGAAGACTTGAACCTAAACTTGAAACTTTAAAACTACTAGAAGAAAACTTAGAGGACAGACTCCACAACATTGATCTCGGCCATTATTTTTTAGAAATGATGCCCAAAGCATAGGCAACAATTACAACAATACATAAAGGGGATTGCATCAAACTTAAATGCTTTTGCACAGCAAAGTAAACATGAAACAGAGCGAAGGAGACTATCTATAGATTTGGATAAAATATCTGCAAACCATACATCTGATAAGATTGCTAGTATTCAAAATGTATAAGAAATTCAATTCAATAGCGAGAAGACAAATAGTTCAATAAAAATATGGGCAAATGACTTGAATAGACATTTCTCAAAGGAAGACAGACACACTGATGTTAAACAGATATTTGAATAAATGCTCAACAATACTAATCATTAGGAAAATACAAATTAAAACTGCAATGGTATATTACCTCACACCTGTTAGACAGTCTGCTGTCCAAAAGAGGAAAGATATCTGGTAGTGGTGAGAATATTGAGAAAAGTGAACACACTAGGCTTGACTCTTACTCTCAAGGTCAGAGTAGCTGCAAAGGTCAATGGCAGTTCTAACTCTGCAGCAGGAGGCACAGGCTTCGCCATGAGGGCTTTGCCTTACACCTGCCACCTCTCCCACTGCCACCAAATATCCTGTGACCTACTTTTCCCATGAGCCCAGTTATTTTTAAATACAATTTTGCTTGGTGGTGCCTTCATAAAAATGTGAATGTAGAGACTTCTGTATTGGATAATAATTTCTTCTGAATCCACTGTCATGTATTTTTTCATGATAGTTTCCTCCCCTCCCAAATTTTTCTGCTTACTCTGATTACTGGTTTCTTGAGAATTATATCATATTCAGGAGGGAGTTTTGATAGATTAATATTTTTTCTGAAAAATTATCCATTTATCTAGGTTTTCAAATTTATTTCTATAGACTTGTGTAAATTACTTTACAAATATCTTCTGTTTCTGTAATGATTTCCTTCTTGCTTAGACTTTCTCTATTTTTCTTGATTAGGTTAATGAGTGGTTTATCTAATTGACTCATTTTTTTCATAAAGAACCAGCTTATAAAAGTGTGCTCGTGTACGCATACATATATTAATTCAACTATGGTGAAAATGTTAGGGAGATGAAAACTACTTAGAATAATTCTTGCAGTATCTTCCTTTCTTTGATTTCTGCTTCTCCAATTTCTTCACTGAGATGGTCAAGAGAGTGGTTCATGCTGGCAGGATGAGGAGTATGATACTAGAAATGAATGAACCCAAGGAATATTCAGTAACCAACTCCAGAATGAGTTTAAAATATTTAATAAATCAGATTATTTGCAAAGGTACAATATATATTTACTCAGGTTTATTTTTAGTAATAATTAGTTGCCATTAATTATTAGTTTAAACATTACTTTTAAAGCATAATATATTTAACATTATGAAGCATTATACTGAAATTTAGATCTGACCATTATGTCACATATTCTGGTCTGTAAGATCATAGTTGCTGTAAAACTTAAACTTTCCTAGCAATCTAGTCACAGAAGGTACATAAATACTCTACCTATTAAAAACCACAAGAGCATACTTCTTTTTCCTTTTAAGTCTATGCAAATTAGCTTGGCTGATTTTAAAGTATTTTAGAAAACACATTGTCTTTTTGTCAAGATATTTTGTCATTATATACTCAGACATTGCATATTTAATATTAATTTGAATACCTTTTTGATATTCTAAAAATTATCACACGTTGATTTATAAAAGACTTCTATGATTTTAAAGACTACCTTTTTGATTCAAATAATTATTTGAATTATAAAACCTGATTGCTTCCTTTAATTTAAAGCTTAATTATATTCTGGTTTTTAAAATTAAATTTTGAATGTCAAGTAGATTTATTTGAAAATGTTTCAACTGTTGTCTCATAGTTGACAAAGGCTACTTTTATCATGAGAATAATATAGTACCATAAATTCTATCACAACTCCACAGATGACCTATTGGCACTGAAATATGATGTCAGCGTCCCTATTATAACAACAACAAAAGAAATTTTAATCTCAGTATATTAAACACTTATCTCAGATGTGTATCTCTTCTTTATTAATATTATAGATATTAAATGAGACTACTTACCTGGGGGATATGAGTTAGCTGTGTTCCCACCCAAATCTCATTTTGAGTTGTAGTTTCTATAATCCCCAAGTACTGTGGGAGTGTTTCCAGACCAAACTGAGGGTTGGGCTGCTATTTATAGAAGATCCGGAAGAACTGGGAAAGAAGAGAGTTTTTATTTTCTGCAACTGATTATAGGGAGAAGGCCTGAAAATTAATGCCAGACCAACTCAAAATTATGAAGTTTTCCAGAGCTTATAAACCTTCTAAGCTTTTTGTCTACATGTTAAGTGTGCATTCATCAAAAGATAAAAGTGATTAATTTCTTTTAATCTGTAACTAAGGTCTGAGTCCTGAAGACCTTTCTCTGGAGTCTCAGTAAATTTACTTAATCTAAATGGGTCCAGGTGCTGGGGTGATTACCCTTATCTTGTCTCCTGATAAATCATGGAGGTTTGGAAAGTTCCTTCAGACATTCAATAAACTTGTTGTGAAGGCCTGGGGAGTTTCTTCAGAGCCAAAATAAAACTTGTTTAATCTTAAATGGGTCCTGTTAAGAATTCCTTCATTATTTTGCCATGCTTTAAGGCCCAGGAAAATCCTAGGCAAAAGTCTTGATGGGCTTTTGTTACATCCCAGCCTTTGTATAACGGCACCTGCTTTTAATATTTAACTTAACCACACAAAACAGTTGTTATGGAGGCCTGCATTAGTGAGACCTGGCCTGCCACAGGAGGGACCTGGTGGGAGATAATTTAATCATGGGGACAGTGACCCTCATGATGTTCCTGTGGTAGTGAGTCAATTCTCATGAGATTTGATGGTTTTATAAGGGGTCTTTCTCCCTTTGCTTGGCACTTCTCCTTGCTGCCACCATGTGAAGAAGGACGTGTTTACTCCCCTTCCCTCGTGATTGTAAGTTTCCTGAGGCCTCCCCAGTTCTGCAGAACTGTGTATGAATTAAAGCTTTTTCCTTATTAGTTACACAGTCTTGGATATGACTTTACTAGCAGTGTAAGAATGGACTAATACTGTAAATTCATACTGGTTAGTGGGGTGCTGCTCTAAAGATACCCGAAAATGTGGAAGCAACTTTGAAACTGGTTAACAGGCAGGGGTTGGAACAGTTTGGAGGGTGCAGAATAAGATAGGAAAATGTGGGAATGTTTGGAATGTCCCAGAGACGTGGAAGCCTCAGAAGACAGAAAGATGTGGGAAAGTCTGGAACTTCCTAGGATTGTTGAATGGCTTTGACCAGAATGCTGATAGTGATAGGGACAATGAAGTCCAGGCTGAAGTGGTCTTAAATGTTGATAAGGAACTTTGGAACTTAAGTAAAGATCACTCTTGCTATGCAAAGAGGCTAGTGGCATTTTGCCCCTGCCACTGATGTCTGTGGAACTTTGAACTAGAAAGAGATGATTTAGGGTATCTGGCAGAAGAAATTTCTAAGTGGCAAAGCATTCAAGAGGAAGCATAGCATAAAAGTTTGGATCATTTGCAGCCTCATGATGTGATAGAAAAGAAAAACCCATTTTCTGCAGCGAAATTCAAGCCAGCTGCAGAAATTTGTGTAAATAACAAGGAGCTAAATGTTAAACACCAAGACAATGGGGAAAATGTCCCCAGAGCATGTCAGAGACCTTTGCAGCAGCACCTCCCCTCACAGACTTGGAGACCTAGAAATGAAAAATGGTTTTGTGGGCTGGGCCCAGGGCCCCTTCTGCTCTTGGGCTGCCTCAGGACATGATGCTCTGTATCCCAGCAGCTTCAGCTCCAGCCATGGTGACAAGGGGTCAGGGTACAGCTAGGGCCATTGCTTCAGAGGGTGCAAGCCCCAAGCCTTGGCAGCTTTCAATTGTTGCTTGGCTTAGAGGTGCATGTAAGTCAACAATTGAGGTTGGGGAACCTCTGCCTAGATTTCAGAGAATCTAGGAAATGCTTACATGTCCAAGCAGAAGTTTGCTACAGGGGTAGAACTCTCATGGAGAACTTCTGCTAGCGCAATGCAGAAGAGAAATGTGAGGTTAGAGCCCCCACACAGAGTCCCCACTGGGGCACTACTTAGTGGAGCTGTGAGAAGAGTGCCGCTATCCTCCAGACCCCAGAATGGCAGATCCACTGACAGTTTGCATCGTGTACCTGGAAAAGCCACATACGCTCAAAGCCAGTCCATGAAAGCAGCTGGGAGGAGGGCTGTACTCTGCAAAGCCACAGGGATGGAGCTACCCAAGGCTGTCAGAGCACACCTCTGGGATCAGTGTGACCTGGATGTGAGATATCGAATCAAAGGAGATCATTTTGGAACTTTAAAGTTTGATTGCTCTGTTGGATTTTGGACTTGTATGGGAACTGTAGCCCCTTTGTTTTGACCAATTTCTTGCATTTCAAATGGGTGTATTTATTCAATGCCTGTACTCTCATTGTTTCTAGGAAATAACTAAATTGCTTTTAGTTTTACAGGCTCATAGATGGAAGGAACTTGCCTTGTCTCAGAAGAGACTGGCTTTGGACTTTTGAGTTAATGTTGGAATGAGTTAAGACTTCAGGTGACTGTTGGAAGGTCATGATTGTGTTTTGAAATGTGAGGATATGACATTTGCGAGGGGCCAGAGGTGGAATGATACAGTTTGGCTATGTCCCCACCCAAATTTCATTGGAAATTGTGGTTCCCATAATCCCCACATGTCATGGGAGAGACCCATTGGGAAGTATTTTAATCATGGGGGCAATTATCCTCATGCTGTTTTTGTGCTAATGAGTGAGTTCTCTGGAGATCTAATGATTTTAGAAGGGGCTTTTCCACCTTTGTTCAGCACTTCTCCTTGCTGCCACCATGTGAAGAAAGACATGCTTGCTTCCCCTTCTGCCATGACAGTTTCCTGAGGCTTCCCTTAGCCCTGCAGAAGTGTGAGTCAATTAAACCTCTTTCCTTTATAAATTACCCAGTCTCAGGCAGCTTTTAATAGAAGCATGAGAACAGACTAATACACTGGGACAGAGTACCAACAGAGAAAATTTTCCATTTATTTGATCTGATCCTTTCTCATCTTACCTTTCTAAGTTTCTAAGGACAAGTTATTTTTGTTGTGTAGGTGATGAAAGATACACTGGCCATGATTATTCATACCCCGGGGAAGGTATGTGTTATTTCTTTGGAAAGCTACTATTTCTCTTTTTCTAGTTACCTTCTTCCTATTTTTTGCAGGTCCACCTGAATTTCTTAAAGAAATTTTTTCTCATCTCTCAAATTTTGACAGGATATATATGTACTTTATATATATACATGTATGTATTACGTATATATATACATGTTTGTATGTATACTTGCTCATCATACTCTATAGCATTTAAAATATTTTAATATAAATTTTAGTTTTAAAATGTCATAGTATTCATTTAATAGAACAATATTATAATTTTATGTATTATATAATTACATTATTATAATATTAAACATATATCATAATTAGTAGTATAATATTTGTTTAATACCTGTCTCCCATGAAGAAATGAAAGCTTGATGACAGTTGGAATTCTATCTAGTTTGTTCAGTGTTGCAGGCTTAGCACCCAGCAAATATTAAAGGCATAGAATATAGTTAAATCAATGCATAAATGAATGTCCATATAAAGGAATGGATGGATGACTGAACACAAAGCCTCTTTTACACAGTTTCCAAAACCTTGTTCACAGTGGTCATCTCTGCTGGGGAGGAGTCTCAGTTTCTGTTGTGGTATGGGCCTACTTCATGTTCACGAGTCAGGCAGGAGTCTGATTTGAGAACTTTTTATAAATTGTATTTACTAAAGATGATAACACAGTCGGATATGATTTTATAGTTAGGATCTTTTAGTGTCTTAATGTTTCACAAGGCATCTTTGATTTTAGGGAAATAAACAACCTGTCTTCTCATGTCACCTTTGATTTTAGGGAGGTCAAAGCCCTGCCGGTCAACTGATTCTAGGCCAAATTTGATTCTTATCAGTTCATAGAGTCTCCAGTTAATTCCTTTTTGGAAATTCTACCCACAGACAAATTAATTCTCTACATAGGCTCTGACACTCAGTAACTTGTTCCTTTCTCTCCTTCAAATTATATCTTTAGACTTAGCTAGATTGGTAGTCCAATTCCAGTTTTTAAGCTTCATTATAAATGTTATTAGCAAAGACAGTTTTGTAAGCATTATTAAAATTTATCTTATGGTTCAACTGTATTTTATTGAAATTTGTTTAAGATTACTCAAGATGTCTTAGAATTATCCAACCTTTATTAGAGCAATTCGTTAGATTATTTATTATAATTTTACATAAAATATATATTTAATGTGGCTCATTACAATTTACTATTATAACTGTTCCAAAGTATAACCATTACTGTTTGATCCATATTTGCATAGAGCAAGACTGTTTTATGTTCTTCTGCTCTTTAGCTTTTTTTTTTTTTTTGTAGAAAATGATTTATTTAGAGAGCGAGAGAGAGAAACAGGAGGAGGAGAGAGAAAGAAACAACTAACTCTCACACTGAGTGAGAGAATCCAGAAAAATAGAGTCCAGGAGAGGAAAGCAGCTTCCCTACTGAGTAGAAGGGAATAGAGAGATGGAGTTTAGGAGGGGAAGACAGGCTTCCATGAGAGAGTGTGGAAGGGGCCTCCAGAGGGGAAATCCAGGAGAGAGAAAGATGGCTTCCACGAAGGGAGTGTTCCTGCAAGGGGACCAAAACATGGAGTCCGAAAGGGTGTGGAAGAAGGGGACCTTTAACCTGGGAGGAACCCCCACCTTCTCCAAGACCCCAGGCCAATGAAAGGAGTTCCTCAGAACTTCCACTGGAGTGACTGACTCTTAGTTTCTTCCCGTGCCCACGAAATTTAAACATAAACAGTTAAATCTCCTGGATGGAGAGAGATGGGAGGGGGGCATGGCACTGGGAAATTCTTGCCCTTAAAACTACACCCCCATGTGGACCGGGAAAGAGAACAGCTTCCCTCATTCCCCCCATGTGAACAGGAAAGCCCAAATTTGGTTGGAACATGGGCGTCTATCCTCTTTAACTACTTCCAGCTGAAATGGGTCATAGAAGGGGCCCTGCAGTTGAGGTTTCCTCCAGAGGGGAGCCATTGAGGGGTGCAGGCTGATCCTGAGGTCCATGATAGAGCTCATGAGCCAAAGACATCCTGGGTTCCAGTGGCAGGATTATTTGTGACCTTCTGGTTCTATAGGAAATGAACGTGACAAGGTGGTTAAAGATGAGAGGCCCAGAGGCCAGCAAATATAGAATGTTTATAAATGAGCCTATAAGAGAACAGAGCCAGGACAGTCAGTTGTTAAGCCTCACAATACTTAACTCGTTTACGAAACAGCAGCACTTTTCCTAGAAAGAGGCAGCTTCCCTTCCCACTATGAAAAGGATGCCTGGAGTTCGAGAGATAGCAAAGTTGAGTGTTACAGTTCTGTTAATGCCAGGATATAAATTAGACTTACGAGTGGTTGCTTCCCTAAGGATCTTGTTGGAAAAGCAAATGTAGATCTTCTAATGGCTCGCAGGTGGATGAAGGGCTGTGTCCTGGAACTTCAGGCTGCAGAGCGGAGTGTCTGTGACTTTCCGCAGGAGGTGTCCAAGGCTTCAGCCGGGTGTGATGAATCCATGAGTCTATTTCCACCACCTTAACTGCCATTGGAGTGGACAGAATGACCGAAAATGGTCCTTTGCAGGATGGGTCTGGAGAGGAAGAGTCTGAGGGGAGAGACTTCACAAGCACCAAGTCTCCAGGGCAGGAGAGAAATACTGAGAAGGCTGTGCCAGCGTCCAGGAGAAGACTGACTTCCTGGACCTCTATGGTCAGCTTTACCCGGGGCTCTGTGAGAGTGAAGGCTTGTGCTGGCACTTGCTCCAGGCCCCCTCAGTCCTGCTATTGGGTCATCTCGTCAGACTCCTCAGGCCCTGGGCAGGTGGGAGTGGGTCACCCTGCAGTGGTAGGTCTCCCCCTCGATCCAGTCTCTGGTGCCCACTGGCAGGGTGGACATGATGGTGACCGTGCCATTGCATTGCTTCTTCTGCTTTGAGATCACCTGGGCCACAGGCTTCTTACTGGCATGGGACCAGGTCAGGTTCATGGTCCCCTTGCTGGGCACCATGCTCACCACCAGACCAGTGATCATGGGGGAGCTGCTGATAAACAGGTCCAAGGGGCTGGGCTCAGGTAGGCACTCACCCCTCTCAGGTTGGAATCTGCACACTTCTTGGCGCTTTCCTCAAAGGCGTTGCCTTGATATTGGACCAGGCAGGTGTAGGTGTGTTCGGACAGCCAGCCCGTCTGGCTGAGGATGAGTTTGAGGATGAGCTCGCTCTGCCTGGAGGCCAGCTTGCCCTCCAGCTTGGGAACAGCGAAGGTCCAGTTTACGTCCACAACTTGCCCGTCCTGCAGCCAGGTGATGTTGATGGCGCCTGCGGTGTACCGGGAAATGAGTACACCCATCACTTTAAAAGCCGCCATCACTTTAAAAGCCGCATTTGCAGCAGCTGCTGGTCAGCTGTGAGTTCCCCGCCCCCACGGCTTTCAGTCGCCATGTTGATCCCGCCAGAACCGCCTGTGTGGTTGGTCCACTCCCCAAGCCTCTGCCCACACAGAGACCTGCGTGTCCTGGGGAGCCTGTTTACCCTGCTGCCTGGGTCTAGAGAACGCTGGAGAGGCCTGCCAGAACGATGCGCCAGGCCCTGAGCTCCTGGTCCTGTGCAGGCTCCGGCTGTACCTCACCCCTCCCGGCTGTTTTCTCCAGCTGACTGCGGTGTACTCCCAGGGCTGGGCTGTTCCCGCGGCAAGGAGTGAAAGGCCCGGGGCAGTGCTCGCCTTCTCCACCCAACAGGCTATCAAGGTTTTGGTCCCAAAGGATAGAGAAGAAGACCGACAGCAGAGACATCTTGAAGGTAAAAAAAAAAAAAAAAAAAAAAAAAACTGCGCTTTTAGACTGGCCCACACTGCTTAAGAGGGGCTGGGTCGTGCTTCCAAGGCCTGGCGCCGCTGCTCCGTTCCCGGAAGCCCTCTGGCTGCGGCAGCTTCAGCTGTACTTCGAGATAGGACAGAATGGGGCCGGTTTTACTCACGATTTTGAAGTCTTCTCTGGTTGTACCCCTCTTCTGGCGGTACCCCTTTTTCTGGTGTACCGCTCTCCTGGCTGTACCCCTCTTTCTGGTGTACCCCTCTCCTGACTGGCTCACCAAAATGTAGTATTGGGGTTCGGGGTGCTCTCAGCTCCCCTGAGAGGACGTTTCTCCAGGTTCTTGATCTCCTCCCCTCTCAAGAATGAGAGAGGGGACCACGGCGTAGTGCGCAGTAAATGCCGGACTCAAGTGTTTGTAGAGAGTGATTTATTTAAAGAGAAACAGTAGGAGAGAGAAACAGCTGACTCACACTGAGTGAGACAATCCAGAAAGGTGGAATCCAGGAGAGGAAAGCAGCTTCCACACTGAGTGGAAGGAAATAGAGAGATGGAGTTTAGGAGGGAAGACAGGCTTCCACGAGAGAGTGTGGAAGGGGACTCCAGAGGGGAAATCCAGGAGAGAGAAAGACGGCTTCCACGAAGGGAGTGTTCCTGGAAGGGGACCCAAACATGGAGTCCCTCTTTAGCTTTTTAATTGCCACATTTCTGTCTCTTTCATGGGTTCCATGTTTTCTATCTCATAGTCTGATACATTACATGATATAGATACTGAAAAAACTAATTTCTTACCAGAAATATTTACTTATGTTATCTCAAGTACAATTTTTAGAACATTTAGATAAGACCATACATTCAAGTATCATTTCAATCTTGATACACAGGGGTAGATACCTGAAACAGACCAGTTCAAACTTATGCTTACTAGAGATATCTCTAGGAAAAAATCATAACATACTCATACAAAAACTCAAACCCCACAAATCTTAAATTATTAAACTCTTGACTGACAGCAGAGGGGCAGGGGGATTAATTTCCCAGAATCAATCTGAATATCATCAAAAGTTTAAAAGTTTATTTTTAAATTGCTTGACCATTTTATCAGAGATGCTACTTTTTTTTCCAAGGAGATTGTGAATTACTTTTCACATAAAATTGTACTCTAATATTTGGGATATCATTTTTCTTCATAGTTTGTTCTATAGATACCCCAAACACTGCATTTCCGAAATTTAATTTGTTTTCTCTCGTTCATCAGTTCAAATCTGCACCTTCTCCTGCATTCCCACTGAAGGCTGTAGCCCATCATTCACCGGGACATCCTAAGTAGAAATCTGGGAGTCATTCAGACATTTATTTTCTGTCATCTTCCACATGCAAATAATCTCTAATCCGGTGCATTTATCTCCTAATTGTATTTAATGCACTCGTTTTTACTCCATTCCTACTATGACTTCTCTAGCCCAGACTCTCCGTCAGATGATCCCAGTAGCCTCTTACATGATCAGTAGCAACATTGCTGTATCTATCCTCTAAAATGTAGTTAGGGCAATCTTATCCTCATGAAATCTTGAAATCTGACCTGTCATGCCCCTGCCCACAGTCACTCTAGGATTCCCATAACTCACATACAAATTCCAAGTTCCTTAAAAAAAAAATCAGAAGATTCATGAAAATTCTACCTTTCTCACTCATATTTTGCCTCTCTTGATTACATATTTTATGATCCCTAATAAGGTATTAAGTTTATATTGCTATCTACCAAATGACCACCAAGTTATCTGCCTAAAACAACAAACATTATTTCTCTCTGTTGTTTTGGGTCAAAAGTTTCGCAGGTGTGAACTGCGTCCCCTGCTCCAATTATGATAAGGCTAGTATCAAGGTGTTGGCTGGATTCTTCTCTGGATCCCAGGTCCTCTTTCAAGCATACATTGTAGGCAGTACTTCATTTCTTGTAGTTGCAGTTTCCATTTTGTTGCTGGCTGTTGTCCAGGGTCTGCTCTCAGCTCCTCCAGGCCCCCTCTTAGTTCCCTGCCTTGTGACTATCCCAATAGGCCCTCTCTTACATCAATCAGTCTTCCTTCAGGCAGGGCCCAGATTTTTCCCATGGGATTCACAGGTTAGGTAGAGTATACTCAGATAATATCATTATATTTAACACAAAATTGAGTGATGAATAACTTACTTATAGAAGTAACATCCCATCATGATCACAGTTCTTTCTGGAATCAAGATTTTATGTTAAAATTAAAAAAAAAAATAGAGAATGTATTAGTCCATTTTCATGCTGCTGATAAAGACATACCTGAGACTGGGTAATTTATAAATAAAATGAAGTTTAATGGACTCACAGTTACCCTGGCTAAGAAGGCTTCACAATCATGGTGGAAGGTGACAAGGCATGTCTTAAATGGCAGCAGACGAGAGAATGAGAGGAAAGCAGAAGGGGTTTCCCTTTATAAAACCATCAGATTTCATGAGACTTATTAACTGCCACAGAACAGCATGGAGGAAATCACCCCCATGATTTGATTATCTCCCACTGGGTCCCTCCCACATATTGGAATTATGGGAGCTACAATTCAAGATGAGATTTGAATGGGGACCCAGCCAAACCATATTAGAGGCCCTCTTAGAATTTTGCCTATCACCGATATCAGCCAGTTTGGATTTGCTGTGAATATTGATGCGTTTGCTTATGTTATTTTTTTCTGACAAGAAATTCCTAACATTTCGCTCCTGGTGAATTCTTACTCAACATTTAAGATATATATTAGGCATAATATTGTACAAAGTACACGTTTTCTCTTCATTCTGAAAGTCAGCTAAGCTTTGCTCTGCTCTGCTGTTACAGTATGCTATGTCTGTAGGTCCCCTAGCATGAGTCATATTAACTTAAGACTGTTTATTAGTTTATATTTTAAGGGTAGTATATTAGTCAGCTCATACTGCCATAACAAAATATCACAGACTAGGTGGCTTAAACAACAGATATTTGTTTTTCTGAAGTTCTTCAGAAGTCTGGAAGTCTGAGATCAGGGTACTAGCATGGTCAGCTTCTGGTGATGCCTATTTCTGGCCTAAGGGTTGCTGCCATCTCACTGTATGCCCACATAACCTCTGTATGGGGAGAAGAGAAAGAGGGCAGCCAGGTTATCTGGTGGCTTTCTTAGTAGGAGTTCTAATTTCATCGTGAAGACCATACCCTCATATTCTCATTTAACCCTAATTATTTCTACAAAGGCCTTGTCTCCAAATACAGACACAGTGAAGGTTAGGTCTTCAACTATGAATTTGGGAGAATCTAGAACATTTACTGTCACCTGTCAGAAATATAAGAAATGTATAAATTCTACAATGCCTACTTTGTGGCTCATGACCTTTGCATGTAGCCCCCTTGTGTATAACATGCCTAATGGCAGTCTTCAGAATATTATTGACTATCTCCAAGCATGATAAAAACTGGTTTTGGCTGGGCACACTGGCCCATGCCTGTAACCCCAGAACTTTGGGAGGCCAAAGTAGGTGGATCACGAGGTCAGGAGATCAAGACCATCTTGGTCAACATGGTGAAACACAGTCTCTGCTAAAAAATTAGCTGGGTGTGGTGGTGCATGCCTGTAGTCCCAGCTACTTGGGAGGCTGAGGCAGGAGAATTGCTTGAACCTGGGAGGCAGAGGTTGCAGTGAGCTGAGATCGTGCCACTGCACTCCAGCCTGGTGACAGAGCGAGACTCTGTGTCAAAAATCAAAACAAAACAAAACAAAATAAAAACCTGGTCTTATGTTTTCCTAGATCACATATTCATTCTCTTTTGCTTATGTGATATGCACCAGTGGGTTCCTGGCCCTCAATATCTCTAGTCTCTTCTGAGATTATGTCAGAGTTACTTCATCAATAACCTACTTGACTGACATCACCTACTGACTTTAAAGTCTTCAGTGGCTCCTCTGAGCCTTAATGCCCTCATCAACTATCCCAGTGTCTTTCTTAGAGCCCTCTTTTCCTCTGATTCCTGCTTGTTCCTGTCAATGCACCATGGTATCTATGTTTGAGTCAAATGTGGCTGTTCATTATTCACTGAGCAAGTTCAACCACCTCCCCACCCCGACTTTTAAACGTTTCACGTATTTTCTCATCCTTGAAATATTTGTTATCTCGTCGACATAATGAACAAATACATTTCAAGTGTTTGGTGACACTTTCCCTGACTAGTCTACCAGAGTTAGATATGCCTTTCTTTATGCTCCTTTAATATTATATAGATATATAACTTTTGCCACGTTAAATTATAATGATTTGTTTACTTCCTTGTGTCTTTCTCTAGATTGCAAGTTCCCTGAGCAAACCAGATTATTTTTCTTTATAACTGCTGTGCTCAACACACCACCTGATTGTTTTTGAGAACAGGAAAAACACAGCTGGGAATAGATTGAAATACAAGTCACGTGTTTTCAACCAAGGCAATGATAAAGCCTGGTTAGAAAAAAAATCAATGCCATTGACTTCCCCATTGAAGTTTGTCATATGGTAATACATTCTTGTTACATGGGCAAAATATGATTCTTTGAGAAATTCATAATTTCAAAAGGCAGTTTGAATTATTCAGAAACAATGGAAGTTAATGAAAGAATCCATATGTAACTCACTCTCACATTTTCAAGTTCACTGTTAGATATGATTCATAGAACTTACTCATGATACACCTCAGTCTTGTTTAGACTGCCTCCACAGCAATCTAGAGACATATATCACAATTTGTTGAGATAGTCCTGCTTCATACATGCTTTTCTAGTATAAATTATTAGTAACATCCCCTTTCAGTATCAAAAGTACTCTGATTTGGACAATAATTATGCAGTTGCTCTGATTACAAAGAACATTAGTGGTTTAAATAAAGTGTCACACAGACCTTTGAAGGACAACACTTCAGAAAGGCTGAATAACCACCATTGATTACTTTGTATTTGTTGAAGATGTTTACTGCCCTTGAAAAGAATGTGAATAGTAGGGTAAGGGAAATTTATAGTTTAGATTCCACTTACATAGTGTAAAGGATGAGCAATTTGACAACTTTGTCACTGCCTTTTTCATATTTAATCCTTTACAGCCTGAAGTGAGTCTTTCTCTCTAATGAAAGCCTTATTAGTGTTCTAATAATAAACCCAAATTAGTTTGTATATCACTCACACACATATATCAGGAGGTGGAAAGAGTTTAGCCCAGTATTTGGTTAGAGGGAGTATAGTCTTCCACAAGACTATCCTCAGTTCGATAAGTAGACAAAATAACTCAACTCACTCACACCTACTATACCCATGTATATGTTTAATTAAAGGAAAAGTTTATAAATTAAAATCAGGCAAAGGAGGATGAAGTCCATAGGATGAAATCTGAGAAAGTACCAAATGTGGAGGTTCCATTGTCCTTTCCCTGTGGAGTTATGTGTGGTTTTAGCTGCTGTTACATTGTAATGTATGTTTGTGGCCTCATCTGCTAATGGTGGAACATTCTTGTAAATATAATCTATATTAAGAAATTAATTTACATACTTTATACAAATCTTATGAGTGGTGTTCCATGACATGTCAAGTTTGGAAGTAAAATACATCCGTAATTTGGCAATTTTGTAAGTGATTCTGTGCATTTTTATTTACATTACTGGAAGATCTGAATGTTGTGTTATTTGAATGCTGCCCTATAATGTTTCCTTGATGTTTTCCATTGTTTGAATATTTACCATAGTCTGTAGTTCTTTGTAAATGCTACAAAACTCAATATTATCTGTTTATTAAATATATATTATTTCTATGATAATGGATAGAAAGTATAAAATATTAGATAATAATTTATGAATTGAGGGATTCCTGAGAATTCTGATTTATTATTCATAAAATGAAAAATTTGGAAAGACTAGAATAGATGCAGCTGAATTAGGTAAGGCAAAAATAAGCAGATATTCAAATATATGGAGCCTCAAATATTATGTTAAGGTTATTAAAAGTTGTTATTATCTAAAATAAAATGGGAAAAAATGCCAAATTTTAAATACGGAAGTACATATCAATATATTTTTTAAATGATCATTGATTTCTGTATAAAAATGGATGAAAGGATGCAAGAGTTTAAATAGAAAAAAACCACTTGGAGGACTATTTAAGAAATGATGGCAGTGGAGACAATGAGAAATGTCCAGATCTGCAGTGTATTTAGAGGTAGAACAAAAAATATTTGGTGAGGTATCACAACTGTGCAAAGGGTGGCAAGTAGTCTCAGCAAAGAGAATATCATGTGCTTAGGAAAAGAGGAGACACTGAGTTGTGCTAAATTGCTTTTAAAATTCTCAACCAAATAGTTCAGTATAGTTTTAATTTCTGTAGTATGAAAAACATATATGTATTTACCTTCATTTAATATGCATTTATGAAACACCTTTTAAGAGACAAGCCCTCTGCTGGGGCTAAAAATTCCAGCATACATGATGCCATTCTTCCCTGAAGCAAGTTTTATGAACCTCTGCACCTTGACATTTTGGGCTGTATAATTCTTTGTAGTGGGGCTGTGTCAGCATCGTAGGATGTTTAGAAGAGTCCTTGGTTTCTGTCATTTAATGTCACTAGCATCTCTTTTTCAGTTTTAATAATTAAACATTAAACATTGCTAAACTGCCCTAAATCAAACCACTAAGGGAAAGCATGAGAATAAACAAATAAATAAAGTACTATAACTTGATAATAGTAACTTAAGAAGCCTGGTCTTAAGGCTTGGTCACACTGGTAGCAAGCCTCACAGAGAACTCCAGCATCTGGTGACGGAAGGGGACATGTGACAGAGAAATGAGACTGGATCAGTAAGCCAAGACAGAGTGTTTAAGTGACTTGCATGTTAAGAAATGTGGATTTTGTTGTGAAAGCAGTGAGGTGTCATTGAGGGACTCCAAGAAAGAAAGTGTACGATCTGATTTGTATTCTGGAAAGGACAACTAAGAGTGAAAGCCTCAGCTGATAAAGCAGAAAAAGCAATGTGATTATTTAGAGGATATTAAAGAGAGAGACTTGACCCCATTAAATGCGGTGTAAGTGGGGATGGTGAAATATGGGCAAATTTAAGATAGTCATATCTGGTAGAATACACAAGAATTTGGTGATGTAGGCTTGATGAAAGAGTGACAAAAAAGTTGAGGTTTCTGGGAAGGATTACTAATGATTGTTGATGTGTCATCCACTTCCTTTTTAAAGAGAGAGAAATGATATGCTCCACAATGTACATATATATACACGTATAAGAGAACAAGCACTGAACAAGGATAATCAAGAAACTTGGCTAGACAAAATTTTGTTCGAATTCTTTTTATAATATTCATGTTTCAGTTGTAGCTTTAAAAACAAAGGATTTAATTTTAAGTAAGTCCTCAAGATCATCCTCTATACTAGTGATCAGTCAAATTTTAATTAAACTAAATTGTATCATTTCATGTGAAGTGATGCTGCTGACATACTTCCAGCATCTTCTCACTTTCAAAAACCGTAATTTTACTTAGTCACTAATCAAAGCGGCATTAGTGAGGAATTCGTGGCTTACAGTGTCATTATGCACACGTTCTACATCATGCTGCAGAATACTAAAAGGTAGTAACCTTTTGGCTCTTCATTTTATGAATTTTGTATTATTAATTATAGACAATTTTGATTCTCACATTACTTTAGTTTTTCCTAACCTGACGAGCCATGGACCTTATTATAAAAAGGCCAGAAATATGTATAATGTAAAATAGATTTAAAACAAAACATGTTCTCTGATGAGAGCCTGCAGATATCATTTTAGTTAAAATCCTTAGTAGATTAATATTTTGTTTTCCTGGGGTTTTTTTTTTTTGTTGTTGTT
This sequence comes from Saguinus oedipus, assembly GCA_031835075.1. Lineage (NCBI taxonomy): Eukaryota > Metazoa > Chordata > Mammalia > Primates > Cebidae > Saguinus > Saguinus oedipus. The sequence continues at coordinate 21,408,709 of CM063190.1, forward strand.
GTTGTTGTTGTTTTTAAGTGGGCTTGCTGATAGATGGCAAAGATAATGCATCTTTCCTAAATAGCAAACACCCATGTGTCTGGTAGAAGATCTGTATGTTACAGAAAATAGTATACAGACACAGTTCTCACTTTCCTAGCTAGGAATTCCATTTGTGCATGTCTGTGTGAGAGAGACATGCACAGGCACGCACACACACACACACACAGAATATCTATTATAGTATAATCACTCTGAAAGTAAAATTATGGAAGTATTTTATCTTATAAATGTAATGAATGGATAGGTTTGTTGTGAAGTACAGTGGGATGTCATGGAAAGATTTCAGAATAACACAGAATAAAATAGTATGTTAAGTGGAACAGAGTATACATTTATGACATATTGAGACATTTCATAAAAATGAGTTTTAGCATTGAAAAATAAATTCTGCATCCTTTAAACTTATTATCATAAGTGGGAAAATATCATAGATTTTCTTCAGTTAAAAGCTTCAATCTCTATATTTTTTAATCATTAAATTTAAACATTCTCATGATAGGTAATACCTTGATTTCTATTTTCATAGCAGGATAGATATTTTATGGGAAAACATTTCTTTGTGTGATACTGTCTTTCTCATTACAGAATATTTAGCACCTATGAACCAAACATTACACTCTTCTAGTATTTACCCTTTGCATTTGAAACTCAAAAGTAGTCTCATAAATTTCTAAGCTTCCTCAAATGGAACAGGATCATCAAAGAGATTAAGGTTTACTGATTCCTGTGAATTGTGTTTAACTATATTTTTGGTCTACATCAAATATTCTGTAGTCAAAATGTTACATGAACCATATTTGAAATTCCCTGATCATCTAAACTTTTATGGTTTCCACAGAAGATATATATTTTTTCTATATGAAAAATTTTCTTCCACTTTTTTAGTTATTAGTCTGATATCCTGAATTTTGGAGCAGAATGCAGTGATTTTTATTATTGGGCATATTCTGTTGGCTGGTTATGGGAAAATTAAAGATTTATATTTGGCATTTAAAAATAAAGGAATTTTTCTTATAAAATTTAAAATGTTTGAAAATGTTTACATCTAGCTTATTCAATGCATATTCAACTCACTCTTTTAGAGAACTTTCAACCATATTAACAGATAATTTAGTTCCATTTTTTTACCAAAAAAATTTACTTATTTGTTCATCTGAGAAATGGAGAAAATTCGATAAGCGCCATAGTGTTCATTTTAAAGCATGTTATTATCTAGTTTATATCTGTATTATAAGAAACTACTAACCCATTTTAAAATTCTTCAACCAAACTGCATGAATCTATGACAGTTCACATAGAAATTCATGGAAACCTTGGTTCTATAATTGTTTTTTGTACAGATGCTAAACAGGGTGAAAAGCCTGGAATGATCATGGTATTTTCAACAAGGCAGAAAAGCATAATTTTCTTACAAATTTGAATTTTCTCTGCCATGTAGTGGGTTATGTTAGTAGCGTTAAACATACGAATATTTGCAGATGCCAAATCTATGTCATACAGGTACCTCCTCTCTTCCAAATTTTGCTTTTTTTTTTTTTTTTAGAGAAAAATCTGACTGTCTCCCAGACTGGAGTGCAGTGGCACGATCTTGGCTCACTGCAACCTCCATCTCCCAGGTTCAGGCAATTCTCCTGCTTCAGCCTCCTGAGTAGCTGGGATTACAGGTGTGCGCCACCACGCCCAGCTAATTTTTGTATTTTTAGTAGAGACGAGGTTTCACCATGTTGGTCAGGCTGGTCTCAAACTCCTGACCTTGTGATCCACCCACCTCAGCCTCCCAGAGTGCTGGGATTACAGGCGTGAGCAGAATTTTATTCTTATGAATCTATAAATATCCATAGATTGTTGATATTATCCATTAGTGAAATTAGCTATTGAATATATATACAGTGTAAGATCTTAAAATGAGAAAAGGTTTTTATTCTCTAAGTGACATTGTTTGTCTATTCATAGATGTAGAACAAACTATAATACCAACGAAGGTGAACTTGGTTGATCCTGGCTGCAGAAGCCCATTTAAACCATAATCAGGAACATAATGAATGCTGGTAGGTTGCCACCAGGATCCTGCCTGCTGTGTCACTTGAGTATATGGATTCAAATTCTTCCATATTTTGTAAACTATTAACAAAGCCAGGCATTCATTTAGATTAGGTATAGCTATGTTTAAACAATAAAGTCAGCTTCACAGTAGTTTGAAAAACTAGTTCATTTTTCTTTCTCTCAGTAAAGCTAGAGAATCCAGGGAGGCACATGGTTTCTGTGACCTAGTCCCTTTTGACTTTCGAGTCTACCATTTTAGCATTTGGTGTCCATCTTTTAAGGCCTTTTAATTTTCTAATGTGCAACTGGAGCTTGGGCTGGAATAACATTATTCCAAGCATTAAAATGAATAATGTTGGGAGAAGAAAAAGAGCATTGTCAGCAGTTTGTACTTTTTAGGAACTTTTCTGGGATTCTAAGTCAAGTGCATTTACATCTACTGGTGACCGCTAGCTAAGAAATAATGCTGATTTTCTGGACATGTTACTACCAGAACATAGCTGTGGATCTGTATTTAAGTTGATTTGTAGAGTGTTGAATGAAATTTATGTTATTTCATCTCTTTGTCTGCTTTGGTCTTGCGTTTCAATGATCCTATAAGCTCTAATGCTTATTGAACACAATCCTTTTGACTAAGGGTGTGGTTTTGTTTGTACCTCGTCATTTTATCTGAAAACATCATGGCTTTCTAGTCAAATGCTAATATTAATTCTGGCTTCTGACTTTTCCTTGTATTCTCCTTTTATTCCGAAAAGACTACTTGACTGCACCCTAACGCTACTCTAAGTCACAGCGGAATGAGTGCTGTACTGAAAAAGCATTTCCATTGGCGACACATAAGGAGACATTAATTCTGGCTTTTATAATTATCATACCAAATTTTAAAAAGCTAATTTCAAATTAGGCATGTCTAATGATAAGAATTTTTTTCTCTATTCTCCCTTTATGTAGGCTGGAATATATGTTTTTTTCTTGTATTTATTTACCCTCTAAAACATGAAATCCTTATTTTTCATATTTTAAAATGTCCATAAATGTTACATGAAGAAATGGTGCATGTGCTTCTGTAGGTTATGGGAAGAATGCTAAGTGTTAATCCCCTTCAGAACTGGCTGTGGAAGCCCATTTAGAGCTGTGCTGTTATAAATTCTAGTAACAATGAACCTACTATGTTCTACTAAGAAATAGACATTAGCTTCCTTATGTCTAGAGTCTCCAATAGCCTTTGATCTTTCCTAAAAGACTAATAGAGAGTACATTGTCAACCCAGGCAGAAACAGATTTATATCCTTAACTTTAACTTCTTTCTAGAACTCTTTATCATATGTGTTTGGATTCATTTATCTGAAGATACTTCAAAAAATTAACATTTTAAATTAATACTTCATGTTTCTCCTTCTTTACTTCCTTACTGACCCACTTCCCACTCTTACTCCAGGCTAGTATGTATGCAAACTATTGGAAAATTATAAATTTAAAATAGGTTAAATTAAGTGGCTCATGAAAATAAAAACAGAGAAATTCGATTTTGGTGTGCTTTTTTTGAAAAATGGGGAATTTGGGCCAGGCATGGTGGCTCACGCCTGTAATTCCAGCACTTTGGGAGGCTGAGGCAGGCAGATCACAAGGTCAGGATATTCAGACCATCCTGGCCAGCATGGTAAGCCCCATCTTTACTAAAATATAAAATATTAGCTGGGTGTGGTGGCGCACGCCTGTAGTTCCAGTTACTTGGGAGGCTGCGGCTGGGGAATCACTTGAACCTAGGAGGCAGAGGTTGCAGTAAGCCAATACTGCGCCACTGCACTCCAGCCTGGTGACAGAGTAAGACTCCGTCTCAAAAAAAATAAATAAATAAATAAGAAGAAGAATAAGAAAAATAATAATAAAAATGAGGAATTTGAACCAGCCCCAAACTAAGCTCTGGACTAAGGTAGCAGTCATTTTCTGGTGTCAGTTGTCCTTCAAATGTCAAATGTATCAGAACTTAGCAAAACTGCTTATGGTGTTTAATTTATGATTATCCATGCACTGGCCAATCAACATACCACCTTGTCAAAGTATTATGCCTCTGTAAGCTCAGTTATTACATTTTGTGAACTCAGTGTATAAGTTCTTCATCATTTTTTTTTTTTAACTCCAGCCTGGGTGACAAAGTGAGGCTCTATCTCAAAAAAACAAACCAAGAAAACTAAAAACTTACCAACACCACCTTTTTCTCTAAGGTGATATGTAAAACTCTGGTGTCTTAAATTCTTTGCGTATGCTTAAGATTATTTTTATTCTGCAACTCCTAATTGAGAGGTGGTTATTTCCTTGTCTTTGCTACCATTTTTTTTCCTTTGAGGATTGAAAATATCTAGAATTAGTTTTGAAAGTGCTACACAGTAACTTGTTCTCTTTTTCTTCTGTGCATTAGAGAAAATAGGTTTTATAAGCTATAGAAACCTAGATCAAAATCAGTTGAGATGTTACATTCTTCTTACCCATGGAGAGATATTTTTTTTTTGGAAAGGAAAGAAGAAAAGAAAGAGAAAAAAAGGAGTAAAGGAGAGGAAGAAAAAGAGGGAGAGAGAACGGGAATATTTCTTTATTCTAAAAATGAGTATTAATAATGGCCGATCAATATTTTGTGTAAAGTGGAGAATGTATATTTTGTGTATTTAAAATGGAGAGCTCTATAAATATTTATTAAGTTTACTTGTTCCGGATCTGAGTTCAAGTCCTGGTTGTCCTCATCAATTTTCTATCTCATTGAGTCTTAATCTCTTTATGGGTCTTATGAATCTGTGTGTTAGGATCGTTAGCTCTTATTGTTGCATTGATCCCTTTACCACTATATCTTTGTTGCTTTGAAATCTATTTTATCAGATACGAGAATTGCAACTCCTGCTTCTTATTTATTTATTTAATTTTGCTCTCCATTTGTTTGGTAAGTCTTTCTCCATCCCTTTGTTTTGAGTCTTTGTGTATCTTTGGATGTGAAATGGGTCTGGATGCAGCATATCGTTAAGTTTTGGCTGTATCTTTTGATTGGGAGATTTAGTCGGCTTAAATTTAGGGTTACTGCCATTTGATGTTAACTGGCTATTTTATCCATTCGTTTATATAAATTCTTCTTTATGTTGAAGAAGTTCTTCATCATTTCTTTAGTATGCCTCAGTAGAAGAATAAACAAAAACTTGCCTGGCACGGTGGCTCACGCCTCTAATCCCAGTGCTTTGGGAAGCTGAGGCAGGTGGATCACCTGAGGTTGGGAGTTTGAGACCAGCCTGACCTACATGGTGAAACTCCATCTCTACTAAAAATGCAAAATTTAGCCAGATATAGTGGCAAATGCCTGTAATCCCAGCTACTCAGGAGACTGAGGCACAAGAATAGCCTGAACCAGGGAGGTAGAGGTTGCAGTGTTCCGAAATCACTTCATTGCACTCCACACAGGGCAACAAGGATGAAACTGTGTCTCAAGGAGGGGAAAACAAAAAGAATAAACAGAAATTAAGAGAAGCTGGTATTTACTGAAGAATAAGTTGTGTTGTAAAATAAGTGCCCATTTTCATCTACAGTGGGCAGTGAATTTTACATTGGATTAAATCAAGGTTGATCCTAAGTAGCTGTGTTCAATGAGGTTAATGTGAACTCTGAAGAAGTGTGTCTGCTATACCTGAATAAATACAACTAGCCTAACCTGGATATGTAAAGGCAAAAGCTAAATATGCACCTATAATCTAGTAATACACCTGTGCAGTGCAAATCAAAATAGTAGACCCTTTGGAAGATGTAAAAATGCTTAGTGTATTTTCAGGGTCATTGAGGTCATAAAATATGGAGCCATAGTGAGACATTGTTAACAGCAATAATCTGTGCATAAATTAGAATTATTTGTACAACGATTCAGGTATGTCAGGATAATTTTTGACATATAGGCACAGACAGAAACAAACTGATATTAGGAAGTTGTGAGATTTTTATTTATTTCATGTAAAGAATCTGACCACAGACCTGAATTATTTGGAGAGGGCTGGCTTCCTCTTCAGGTATGTTAGGTACTAGTAGAACATTTTGACATTAATCAAATAGTACTTACTGGTTGAATTCACACAGAGAGAGCACTCCATTCAATTTACAGAGTTCAAAGCATATGGCCCAAACATTTATAAGGTCTTGAGGCCAAAAAGGACTAAGGCAAATAATATATCAGGGAAAAAACTTGTATTTTATTTTACTTTCTAAATTTTAGGTCTGTGGGGAGTAATTTCTTTCCTCTCTGAATGTAGTCTTTCTGAATAGCTATTTCTCTTTTATCTGTTGAACAAAAGCTTCTCTTCCCTATTAGAATTTTATCAAAGGCTCTATAAAGGAAAAGTGAAGTGAGTAATATTTTGCATATGCTTCCTAGCTTTAAGTCTGTAGTTCATTCTGCTCCATTTTCTGTATTTCTGTTTCAACTTATGCTCCTACTTATGATTGCGTTTCTATTTTACATAGAAAATATTCAATGCATAACCTCATTCTTTACTTTCTTTGTGATCTAGCTACTTGGCCACCTACTGTATAGGATAAAAGGAACATTTTTCTTTATTTATGTTAGCTCTTTCATTGATAATTGAAAAGTTTTGAGTATCAGAAAAGAAATAAAGCGAGTTCTGTTCCAAGCCTCTAGTCATCTTATGAGTCATGGATACAAGACTTCAATGATCCTCATGTTTATTGGAGGAAAAAAAATATATAAATGTATAGCATTATCAAGTACAATGAGAAATTCACTATTTTATGCCAATGTCTGGAAATTGTGAATTTTGGGGAAAATCAGCATTTCTGCATTTGTTTTTAAGCAAGTATTTACTGAATGCCTATTACATGCAAAAAACATGGCATGTAGAAGTGCAAGACAAACTTTCCAGAAGTTCATAGATTAGTAGGAGATATACTTATGAACATGTTTTATGTTTATCTCTAATGGTAAATTATCAACCAGTTTTATCTCAAAATAATTTCATAATCTTTTCATTGATTTTGATTCTGTTCCTTGTTGGTTAAAGGGACACACACACACAGATACACCTTTCAAAATATTGAATTTAAATCTTGCCTCTCTGTGGATATGGAAGATGACACAACTTCTAGCACATACATAAATTAAGATTCAAATGAAGGGATGATCATGAAAGTTGGAAAATTTTTCTCTATCCTTAAGCTAATTTAATACATATAATTTCTTGTTTTCTAAAATCTAGCATTAATTTCAGCTGCCTTAAAAATTACGGTAATAAGTGCTTTTAATGTTGGCCTCCATTTCAGTATCATACCATCTCTCTATCTTTTTTCTTTGTTTATTTTTCCTTCCCATACCTGCATGGCATGGGATAATTTGCAATTTTAATTTCTGTTTTATACTCAGAATAGGTGCTCAATAATTACTTTTAAATAAGTGAAAGCAATGGATATACTCAGGAAGCTGAAATACTATAGCATATAGGCTAAGAGGTGAGTTAGGCAGACAAGATTCAAAATCCTGTATAATCAGATTAGTCCATTAAAGCCTCAGTCTCCTCAGATATAAAATTCCAGTTTTACATAATGTTTGTGAAGATTAAGAATTATAGTGTCAGCCTGGCACGATGGCTCACGCCTGTAATCTCAGCACTTTCGGAGGCCAAGGCAGGTGGATCATGAGGTCAGGAGATTAAAAGCATACTGGCCATCACTGTGAAACCTTGTCTCTATTAAAATACAAAAAAAATTATCTGGGCGTAGTGTCACATGCCTGTAGTCCCAGCTACTTGGGAGGCAGGGGAATCCCTTGAACCCAGGAAAGAGAGGTGCCAGTGAGCCGAGATCCTTTCACTGCACTCCAGCCTGGCAACAGAGCAAGACTCGGTCTCAAAAAAAAAAAAAAATTATAGTGTCTATAAGCCTTTGACAAATAGCATCACTCAAATGATAACTATTATTATGGTAACTTGTACTGACTTTGTGTGTGTGTGTGAGAGGGGTGTTACTGTTGTGTATACGTGTTTTCCTGTCTTCCATATGCTATTTTCTTACTACTGGTTGATTCTAAAAACCATTTAATGAATCATATTTATTGAGCGGCTTTTGAGTACTAGTTTCTAAGAAAACAACCATAAAAATACAGGACACTAGCTATCCTTAAGGTATTCACTTTTTCTTGTGGAAGATATCCAAGTGAACAGAAAATAATAAAACTGTGGCAAATGCTGTGATACTAGAATATGCAAAAAGTTTTGGTTAATCAAGTTGATGTGTAAGTATCCTAGGCTGGGGCATTTCAGAGATTGCTGGTAGGGAAGATAAAGTCTTAACTGAGCACTCAAGAATGAGGGGCAGTTTGTTAGTAGAACAAGGGTGAAAAATAAAAATGCATATTCTAAGGAAAGGAAGCACTGTGTATTATAAAAAATGATCTAAAGAGAGATTATCGAGATTTCTCAGATTCATTGCAACTGTAGTTAGGTAGATATTGACAAGAAATGCACATCATTTGGCAAGGAATAAGCACAGAAACACTTGTGACCTAAGGGTTTTTTAAAAAGGAAAAAATTGAGAGGAAAATAACACAGAAATACCAAAGATAAAAAGAAATACGTTATTATTTAAAGAGAAAAAAGTGTAACAATTTCTCGCATGCATCGAACTATATATTATTAAACAGAGTACTTGCCTTCAGTTAAGCAGCCTATTGCTATAACTTTAAGTGTTCCCAATATTTTCCTGTATTAGTTACAATTTATATATGAGTAAATCTGCACTTTTTTTGATTATATATTTTGGCAGTTTCCTCTTGCCTCTTAACTGAAATAAGGCTTTTGCAGTTTTTCTGGGATATATTTAAGTGTCTTTATAAAATTATTTTATGTTTAATAATTTTTCTACACTTGATGATTATTCTTAAAATATCTGTACTTGCCTTTGCAGACATACTAAAATGATAGACCTGCTAGAAATGCTGCATTTTCTTAGCCATTTTACTTTCTAATGTCTGATACTCTAAAATGTCGCTATTTTCCATTTTATCTAATCTTTCACGTATGCAGGTTGTAATTATTATAATTTATTTAGATATGGACATTTAAAAAATAAACTGTTTAAGCTATCTTTATTTTGATTATTTACAGAGAAGATACATCTTTCTATGTTTAGAATAAATTTTAGGACTGAAAGATAATTGGCAATGATTTACAATGAATGTTTTTTAAAGAGAAAAATACTTTTAAAATAGATTATCTTTCCACTCTTTACTGTTTAAGAAGACAGTTGATAAAGTGTTTCACCTATTTTCATGATTATTCTTTTTTTTCCTGAAGGTAAATGGCTGGTTGGTGAATGATTTAGTAATTTAGTTCTTTTCATGACAGATTTTTCAAGTTAGGCTAGATAGTTTTAGTAATAATGTTTTAAACAATTTGACACGCACATTTTGCATAATGTTTTCATGTTTTCCTAATTCTAATATTAACACTTGCTATTTTAATCCATATAACAATATGATAAAATATATATATATGACTAACATTACTAGTAATATTGTATTTGCAAACAAATATGGATTAAAAGGATATAAAGAAAGAAGAAAGGAAGAAGGAAGAAATGTTTAGAAAATCTGATTCCAATGTTCTTCCTGAATCTAGGTCTTGGTTTCATTTCAATTCTGAGCTGTGAACTATTGCTTCATTTCATGGGCAAATTGAAATTTAATTTTTCTGACTTTAAATAATCTGGAGTTAGATCTTTCAAATCCCTTTTTAGAGAAAATCTAGGTGTCTCTTTTCTGGAAAGATTAAAATGCACAACTGGTTATGAGTGGTGTAGAGACAACTGGAGTTATTGAGGTCTTTTTCAGACCTCTAAGTCTCAATGTTTGTAACTTTTACAGTAGATCTGATACTAAATGGTATGCATGCATGAACAAGGATCCTGACTAAATTACTTTGCAGGTTAATGGATTTAATAAAATCTGAAATTTATACCATGACTTTAAAATTTATGAATCATTTATGACAATTTTTCTGACAATGTACATAATATATATTCGATACAGTTATATTAAAGCCAATTATATAGTTCTCACAGTGCTCACTACTTCTGCTGTAAGCTAATGTTCATCATTCTGCAGTAATAATCTCTTCTGTATGTTTATTTCCTAAGGTCATTGATGGCATATAGGTTAAAATAATGTTAAATTGTTCAAATATTTTAACTTTATACTATGACTAGCAGTAATTTAATACTATGTCTACTTCTATCATTATTGAGCTAGATTATTTATTATCTTTAACTTTTCAATGACTTCCTAGCTAAGAGATTCAAACATGATTGATTATCAGTGAACATTTGATATTATGTACATTCTTTCCTTTGTAGTCTTATTCTTGTTAGATTTTTCAAGATGAATAGAAGAATAAATCATGATTATCAGAAAAAGTGTTCTCTAAGAATTTCATGATGATGACATTTTTTAGTAATGATTCAGAGCTATATTGAGTAGAATATTGTGAACTGAAAGTAGTAATAGACAATCAAATCTTTGCTACTTGTATTTGCTCTGAAAGGTTTAAAGGTGGTACTGTTGGTGGTCAATTTAGCAATCACAGTTGAGGTAGAGCTCTGCAGTGTCAAACTGCTTGAGCAATAAACAAGTTTAGTACTTTGTAACTATTTCACCTTAGAGAATTTACTCAGCTTTTCTCTATCTCTTCACTCAGCTCAAAATTGAGAATACTAAAGAAACAAACTCAGATGGGAATTCAATTAATGTACATTAAACAATTGGCACAGTTCCTAGCATAAAAAGTTCTCACAAAATTAGTTACTATCTAATGATATTTCAAAAAAAATCTTTTTTATATTAAAAATAAAAAATATTTTTTATTGAAATTAAAGGACAATATGTTTTATCTTGGTGAATCAACATGGTTTGTTTTTATCACATGTGCCATATAGCTCTCCAGTGATATTTATTTTTTGTAATTTTTGTATATTTTCTCAGCACAAGGTCAATCATGATATTGTGTATAATGCTGCTGTCTGCTTTGTCCTCATAAATAAATTATGACAGTAAAATGCTTCAGAAGATAAGTTTTTTTTGATAATATGGACTTAGGAGCAAATCTATAGGAATAAGCTTGTGACTACAGATATTTATAAGAGGAAATCTACTTGCTGTTTGATATCTGAATATAATACATACCATTTCATTTTTACATAAAGATAATTTTATTATGATTCCTTGGCCTCATTAGTGTAATTGAAGGACATATAGAAGCACTTTATTGATTGATAAAAGACCGCCTCTCCCTGGTCAATGTTACCAGTTTTCTTTAACACCTCTAACAAATTAGGTATTGAATATAATAATAATAATAGTGATGGTTTTATTATAGTAATGATAATAAAAGTAAAAATGATGGTTGAGCATCTACTATGTACCAGGCATTGAAATATGCACTCCATTTATATATCATCCTTGCTTTATAATAACTGTGCAGAATGCTTATTATTTTCCAGTTTTACGGTTAAGTAACCTGAGTTTTGGAAAGGATAACTGACTTTCCCAAGTAGCTCACCATAGTGCATAGCAGAATTAAGGTTCAAAATCAGGCTAATTTGGTTTTGTTTTACTATACTGTGCAAAGTTTCTGCTTTTATTCATCTGTACCCTTAACTTCTCTCTCAAATTCCAGCCTTCAACGTCCACCTTCATCCAACTACATCTGTCACAGAAATGTAAATATTTACCTCTTCATATCTATGTCATTTTATTTTTCTGTCAACTTTCTAATTCACTCTTCCTCTGTTCCCAAAATCTAACTCTTAGTGGTTCTTCCTCATCATACATGCGGCAGTTTCCCCTCAGTTTAGTAAATCAATAATTGATACATCCACCTGTTCATCTTAACTTCAACCTGTACCTTGATTGATGATAGAGTTTCTTTCCGAGATACATTTAAAGACCATGTCACAGCTCTGTATAAAGAGCCATCATAGTTCTTTGAATCCTACTGAATGAAGCCTGCCTCCTTAAACTTATATTCAAAGCTTTTCATCACTTGATCTTAACAGTTTTCTGTCTTCAACCCATAAGAAAATTCTATATTTATTCTAGGCTCCAGCCAAATGCAATCATTTATCATTTAAGATATACTTCATATGTTTTAATATCTATATTTATTCATTTTTACCCTAAATATATACATGTGGTTTATATAGCAGAGATCAGAAGTATTATTACTTACAATAATCATGTTTATTTCCTTTTGCTGAATCCTTAGATTGACATCATAAATATGGGAGATGTCTTTGAGATAATAATCCCAAATTATGAATCTGGCCAGGCACGGTGGCTCATGCCTGTAATCCCAGCACTTTGGGAGGCCGAGGTGGGTGGATCACGAGGTCAAGAGATCGAGACCATCCTGGTCAACATGGTGAAACCCCTTCTCTACTAAAAATACAAAAAATTAGCTGGGCACGGTGGCACGTGCCTGTAATCACAGCTACTCGGGAGGCCGAGGCAGGAGAATTGCTTGAACCCAGAAGGCGGAGGTTGCGGTGAGCCGAGATCACGCCATTGCACTCCAGTCTGGGTAACAACAGCGAAACTCCGTCTCAAAGAAAAAAAAAACAAATAAGAATCTGGAAGTTTATGTAGGCTACATGCTGCCCAGTTGCCAATACAAGCCCTCATGAGAGAGGGAAAATCTTATGTCCCTAATATGAACAACTTAGTTGGAATGATACATATGGAAGATAAAGGGGCAAGTGCCTACCTAAAATGAAATACTTGACCACAGAGAGACATGTTTTAGTACTCTTTGTAAAATAACAGAAGACTCCAGGTTAAATATCAGTAGGATATGAAGAACAAATGGGCCTGGAGAAAAACATTCAGGATCTTATAACATATCATTTTTTTTTTTCACAGAAAGCCCTAAATATAAATATGTAAGCAGAATAACGGCCCCGGAAAGGTCGACATTTTAATTCCTAGAACTATAAATATGCTAGGTTACTTGGTAACATTGGGGATGGAATTAAGTTTACTAATCTAAAGAAGACTTTATGATAGTCTCCTTAATGGGGGGACTATTCTTGATTGTCCAGGTGACCTAGACATTATCACAGAATTCTTATAAGTAGAGATGGGAGGCAGAAGACAGAGAACCAGAGAAATGGAAGATTGAGAAAAAGATCCATCCTGGCTTTGCTGACTTTGAAGTTACAGGAATGGGGTCACATGCCAAGGAATTTGGGATGCTCTAGAAATTGCAAAAAAAAAAAAAAACCCACAAAAATAGGGCCTCCACTATGGTGCACAGGAAGAACTCAGTCTTGCCGACACTTTTTAATTATAGCCTAGTGACACCCATTGGACTTGTGACTTGCAAAACTTTAAGATAATTTTATAATGTTTTAAGCCACCAAGTTAGTGATAATTTGTTACGCAGAAACAGGACATGAATACAATGCAGAAACATGAAAGTATTAGTATTGCTTCCTAATAATGTCACATTCATATGTATGTTTGTGTCTGTGTATTTTTTTACATCTGTGTATTCTTGTGTATGCATGTGATTTCTTTTTTCAATTATGGAACTTTGCTATTCCTGCCTCTTTTTCCCATCTCTGTAACCACGTCGAAATAATTTGTAAAGCCTGGTCAAAAGTTAACTCTTTGAAATCTAGGTCATGGTTTTCTTCTGTAAATATACGTGTGGTCTTTATTCACAGATCATGCTTTTGTTGTTGTTGTGGCCATTATGCTATATGTGCTCATGAAATGGGTGGCATTAATTTTACACTAAAAATAAAATTGAGTTTTGAAGTGCTTTGTGCCAGGAACACACTGAAAGAAAAATGCATTTTAAAGCTCTTGTGCAAATAAAACATAAATATATGAAATATTAAAGATCGTATATTATGTATAATAAAAGTAGTTAGAGATTTTATACTAACCAAGCACGAAATACATGAAAAGAGATGCTTTATTTGTCCTATTATGTTTTGGTTTCTTTGCTGACATTTCTGGAGGTGTGTCCTCCATAGGATTAGCATGAAAAAAGGTAGAGGTGTTTGTTTAATCAATGTGAAAAACAAAAATTACTAACTAGAGGCTGGTTGCTTTTTGTAAAGTGTGATGGTAATGGATCTTCCAAATTCCAGGTGACTGGACCACAGATTTCACTTTAAACTGCTGAAGCCCAGAGCTTACCTCAAACAGATAATGAGTGCTCATCTCTCCCTTTGTCCCTAACATCGTAAATATAAGTTGTACTCAACAGAGTATAAACTGCACAAGAACAGAAATGTTTGTCTTTCCTGTTAACTGATACATCTTTAAGCTTTAAAAAGTATTTGTTGAAATAAAAGAATGAGTATCAGACAAATTTGTTGTTTATATCCACTCACGTGGAGTATTCTCTATATCAGAATCCAGGTACTCTTGATCCTCTTTTAGAGAATAAGGATTGAGCTAAGGACCAAGTACTTAGCATTGAGAAGTGTGGCTGACTTTACATTACACAGATTTTTTTTTCTTTTTGAGAGTGCCTATGAGATTCTGTTTTCTCATCCATAAGAAAGGGTCTATTCTAGTATGCATGTATAGAAAGTAATTAAGAACTTGCATGATGTCACTCATAGCCACTGAAGTGCCAGTAAATAGTCTTTTATTTTTCAAATGTGGGTGTCAGGAACACAGACTTGATTGGTCAATCTGAAATATTAGAAAGATTGGGATAAATTGCTTGTAATTCCGCATATATTAAACTATCTCCTCTTGAGTCCAGGGACCCATACTAAACCCACGGAGAGGTAAATCAGTCAATGAGAAGGAAGAGTATATACTGAGCTATACCCAAAAGCAGTGTCATAAAAGATTTTGTATTGCAACAGGGTCTTCAAAGATTTATTAAGAGATGAAAACTATGAGATTTCAGATGAGCAGCTCAAAGAAGGTTTTGAAGCCTCATGCAGTTTAGCAAATGTCTCTTGGGGAGTGTCCTCCACTTTTCTATCCCTTGATTACTTTTCAGGTCAGTAAAATCACTACCTGTTTGTTGTCAGCAGATAACCAGAGGTCATTTGAGATTCCTATGGTAGACTGAATTGAAAGCTTTTCTTATCTAGGGATTTTATTTATCTTTGATTTCCCCACATTGTGCAGACTCAATATATAAGATATTATAAGTAACTTTTAAGTGTGGCTATAGAAAGAGCCATTTTTACTTTCCTCTTTTTGGTTCTCAGACATAGGTAGTAAGTCTAATCAATCAAATTTCACTAGTGTTGTCATAAGGCACCTGTCTAATAAATTGGACAAATGGACATAGAAGTCTAGTTGAGAATGTATGTCTTTTGACAGAAGAACAAATCAACGCCTTTTGCCATCTTACATTACAATTCAGAAATAAAATCAGGACAATGTCTATAAAGTATTGATCTACTGTGTGTCTCAGCTAAGCAAAAAAATAGTCACTTTTGAAAATAAGATATGAAGAACTCAAAACACACCGATAGGATGACAGAAACAAATGCCTAAATGAATTATATTTTTAGAAAAAGGATTTGGCTCATTTTAATATTTTTTCAAAAGTATGGGAGGTGGTTGGCCGCTGGGCAATACTAGAGGATCCACATGAATAATACTGTATAAGCCACTCTGAATGAAATCATTACCCAAGGAATATGTCCGCAATTTCTTCTGTTTGGACAGAAAAAGAAGAGCTCCTTTCACGGATTTTCACTTACTGTTTTAACGTAATTTATCTGCCTGACCTTCAATTACATTTAAGCATTGATTTCTGAGCAACCTACTTATTTTCTTCTAGGTCACTAACACAGTGGATTGAGATGTGATTCTAGTGTAGCTTGTACAGATACTATTGAAAGATGTGTGAGAGTTCCCAGTGTTATCAGGGTTTCTACCAGCCACAAAGGGAAAAATCTTAACTTTGTTTTTTCCAGTCTAGGATTACAATCCTCTTTCAAAGGTATTCTTGATTTTAATGAAGCTTTAGGGCTATCTGCAGTGCAGCTGCTGCTTTGCAGAGTATCCTGTGAAGCTTTAAGAGCAACACTGACAAAGCAGATTAACTATTTTTGTGAAGCTTTTGAAAGCCCACTGTCCTAGAGAGAGTAAGGCAAATTGGCTTGTTGCTGAGCATTCTTTCAAGATTATGGGCCTGCTGCCTAGTTTCAGAACTGAAAAGTCTTTTTTTTTTTTTTTTTCACATTCATGATCAGCTATACTCTGCCTGTGAAGGGAAAGCAAACTTTCTTATATAAACTTGCTTACACCATCACACCTTGTAAGTATCCATAAGAAACATTCCCTTTTACTGACAAGAATATATTGCTAACTACGTTTCTAGTCCTTTGTGAAATGAAGGTGCTATATGATAGTTTTTCTTACTTAAAGCTCTTTACTAACCATTTCTAAGTCTAAAATTACATTATCTTATGTTAAAATTTGATCAACTGTCATTGTTTCTACAGAGGTCTTGGATAGTATTTATAAGATAGTACAGATAAGCAAGACACGGCCTACCAGGAAAAAATACTACTACAGCAATTATGCTGTAAACTGATAGACAAAAGCAAGTATATGTCTAAAATTTGTTCCGTGTGTTTGAGTTAAATGTCACTTTTGTTTTGATATGCATCTTTTGTTTTCTTCCCATATTCTGGTCTGCAAATATTTCTTAATAAAATGCATGCATACATAATAACTAATAGCAGTGCTGGTACAAATAAAATATTTTTTCTTCTGGACAATTGGAGTAGAAATGATAAATAGGCCTTAGATTACTATATACTTAAAATTTACCTCTTCAACCTAGAGTCAACATAGATTATTCAGTCAAATAAAAAATTTACATTTATTTCAATATCTAAGACATAAAGTCCTTTATTTTCTTAACCCTTAACTCTATTAAATCATTAAAAAAATGACATGTTACTTCTAGAGCTAGGCTTAGATAGTCTGCTCTTTCTGGTTTTCTACTAACCTTAGATACCACAGCAAAAGAAAAGATATCATTCACATTGCATTCTGAGGTTTGATTTCTTGAGAACTCCCTCAGTTGCTTAAATTACTAAAATGTCAAGTTTAGATTTGCAGCATTTTTCCGAGACATCAGATCGAGTTTGTTATCCTTGAATAATTAGACTGGGTCAGGGTGTATTATGTAGACTAAATGGAATAACTCCACTTTAGGTTATTAAAGCACAGTTGTAGAAATTAACACTAAGCAAAATCTTTTGCATATGTGACAGGATCTATTTCATGTGAAAGTATGACCAGAGGTAGACACTATTATAGTTTTGAAAACACATGTCATCTACAACAACAACAAAACCCAAGCATGGCCTTAGATAGTATTTAAGTCCCTGTCTATATTAGTCTGGGTTCTCTAGATGAACAGGACTAACAGGATAGGTGTATATATGAAAGGGAATTCATTAAGAAGAACTGATTCACACCATCACAAGGTAAAGTCCCACCATGGGCCATCTGCAAGCTGAGGAGCAAAGAATCCTGTCTGAGTCCTAGAACCTCGAAAGTAGGGAATCTGACAGCAGAGCCCTCAGTCTGTGACTGAAGGCCTGAGAGCCCCTGGCAAATGCCTGGTATAGGTGCAAGAGTCCAAAAGCTGAAGAATTTGGAGTTTGATGTTTGAGGGCAGGAAGCATCCAGCACAAGAGAAAGATGGAGGCCAGAAGACTCAGACCAGTGTAGACCTTCTGTGTTCCTCTGCCTGCCTTTATCCTAGCCATGCCGACCGCTGATTAGATGGTGCCCACCCGGACAGAGGGTGGGTCTACCTCTCCCAGTCCAGGGACTCAACTGTTACTTTCCTTTGGCAACACCCTCACAGACAAAATTAGAAACAATACTTTGGATCCTTAATCCAATCAAGTTGATGCTGAATATTAACCATCACAGTGTCCAAATCCAAAGTCAACAGAAGGCAACTGGAGGGCACTACTCAGTTTACATTAGTTTCTTTTCTCAGAGTAGGGGTGGAGTACACAGAAAATTTGATTTCCTTTGATTGTCTAGATATCTACCATGTAGTTATACAGCCTTTAGTATTAAACATGCTCTCAACATCAAACATACTGTCTATGTTGACTGATTTTCTCACTTGGATCTTTCTCTCTTTCCAAGATGTCTTACTTTAGTATTATATAATATTGTATGTAGCTGTTATTTTTTGATGATATTCATTAAATTCCAAAGTTATTTCACCAAATATTTGTAAGTATTCTTGGTGGGTATCTTTATAGTTAAAGTCAGGAAAGAAGGAAGGGAAGAAGGAAGGGAGGAAGGGCAGGAGGGAGGGAGGAGGGATAGATGACAAGAAGGAAGAAAGGAGATTGTATGAATTTTCAATTTACTGGAATATTACTTAGTCTACACTTTAAGAAACTGAGCCATATATTCTGTAGAAAGAGCACATTTTGGAGTGCTAGGTGCTTGCTATTTTGTCTATACCAGTTTTCATTTACATCTATACTTTCAGGAACTCATTCTCCCTGTGTAAGTAACATATAGTGATATTTGTCCTGAGTTAAAAATCTCACTAGAGGTCAGTGGGCTTTGATAAGATTTACATTTTCTTGAGTGGAAAAGTAGGCATTTAGCTTGATTTTGAGATTTTTTTCATTGTGATATTTTAATTCATTTGATGTTAACATAGATTTATATGGCTTTCTTCTAGAATCCATGCTGTGTTTGACCCATACATAGTTTACTCTAAACAAACAAAAAACTGGGTAACTATTCTAGCTTCACTTGTAAAAGAAGGTAGACATGGAAACTTTGCACATTAAAATGGTCTTAGTAAAACATAGATTAATCTTCCAAGTATCCCAAGGCAACAACTGCAATTAGATTGTTAAATAGAACTGTTAGGCATTTGTGTATTACTGGAGCTTTAGCACTTTCAATTCAAAGAATGAGGGAAAGTAATTCTTAAACCAGTGACTGTTCCAAGGAGTTGTAAAAGTTACTTATTGTAATCACTTCATTTCATTATGGGAAATTAAGGCACTTGCCTTGGTATATATCACACGGTAGTTGAAATGCCAGACTTCCCACTTG
This sequence comes from Saguinus oedipus, assembly GCA_031835075.1. Classification (NCBI taxonomy): domain Eukaryota; kingdom Metazoa; phylum Chordata; class Mammalia; order Primates; family Cebidae; genus Saguinus; species Saguinus oedipus. The sequence continues at coordinate 21,427,922 of CM063190.1, forward strand.
TAGAAATTCATTGATAGGCTTACAGCACTGCTATATAATCCTTTTATTCTTGGGGAACACGAAGTAGTTCTGTTATCAGATGTCATATTTGACAGGCAGAAAAGGTTTTGTAATAGGTTGCACTATTCCTTGAGTTCGTCTATCAGAATATTAAACAGTAAAATATTTAATTGGCAATGTACATGTTACAGATTAGACAAATTTACGGGAGCTAGTTTCATTCAGATTTTAAAATCTCCATTGTAATGATGATTTCTTTAAGATAATGTTAACAATTTACCTCTCTTGAAATTATTTTTCTGAGAATAGTTTGAGGTTTTCATGAAAAATGCTTGCTAGTTTCAATTTGAATTAGTAAATAAGTGTTAATGACTCATGTATTCTTTAAAATGTCTAAACATCCATTTGGAGATAAGATTTTATGCAAGCTTCAGAACATAAGCACATGTATACCACATTATTCTAAATATTCATCAAACTTCATGTTTTCTTTAACAATCTGAGGTTCAAACTTTGCAATTATATAAACATTTATTTCAAACATCTACATGTAGGTAAAAAAACTATCATTTTTTAGTATGTGATCAAGTCCTTATAAGATAAAGACAGCATCCTATTATTTATGGCTTTAGGACTTAGAAGTCCCCTTCTTCTAGAATCACTCCATCTTTTAAGGCAAGTAGTAAAAGTTTAACTTTAGCCTCTATCCAGCATGTGACTGATGAAATATCCTAAAGTGTGCCTAGGAAGTATTTAGTGGTCCTAGTTGTGTAATCTTTAGTTCATGGTACTAATTTCTGATTCTGTTTTCACTTCAGTCTATTTTATCATAATTTGCCAAGATTGATCAAAATCTTTCTATTCCACTTTGTCCAAGTCTTTAATGGAATTCTCCCTGTTTTCCCAGTACTAAGTGATAATTATGGCTAACTAAATTTTCCTAGAGATTTGTAGCAATGAAAGGAAAATGCAATAGGGAGTAATTAGAATATAAAATAAGCAATATCTTTAAACTAGATATCAAATATCAAAATTCACCAAGCTCTTTTACCACACTCAATGTAAGAAGTCTCTTCTTAGATTCTATTTATGTCCTGTCTTTCATGCTTTCCTCCTGTTATAGAGATTACCACCACTTCTTTTTTGCATGTTATTGATCTTAAGAAATTTTCTATCTCAGCCTGCTCATGGGAAATCAAATATCAGTTCATATGCAAGAATCACCACAGCATTTTAACCTTTTTATTTCAATAGCCCTGCAATCTATAGAACTTTACCTCATTCTCCCCATTTTAAGCTTGTTTAGGAGACCTAATCACATGTCATTTAAATATCTCAAAAAATCACCTTCTAAGCAGAATGTAAGTTACCTTAGAAACTAATTCCGCTCTAAAGTAGAAGACAAAAAGGGTCATAGTCAATTTTCAGCACATTTTTCTTTCTATAACATAAATGGTGAATATACTCTCACCTTATTCAAGGATGAAAGAGTCATGTACCTCAAATAAGAGGAAATACACCCATCTCCCTCCAGAGATAATAAATAAAATACAAACAAAACCTGAAAATTATGAGTATAGAAACAATTGCATTTTTTTGGTTTTTCATGTTGATTTTTCCTTTTTTAAAAAATGCATTCATATCTAGCCAAGACTTGCAAAGTTCCACATTATGATGGGAAACGAAAAAAATAATTATTCACATGTTTTTCAGCAAAAGCTTAAATGGACAAGAGTGCTCCTTGAAAATAGGGTGGGCAGGGGCCTTCAAAAACAAGAAAACTTGAAAAAGTGAAATCAGAGGACAAAATCAAGTTCTTTTATTTGCTACTCCACCCATTTATATAATTAACTTATTATCTGAACTTAACCTGAAGTTTTCATGATTTTTAACTTTTTTACTATTTAAAAATAATTTTATTTAGCTAAATAAAATTAAAACATCTCCTTATGTGTATAAATGTGAGGTGAAAATGTGGGAAGGAAGTGCATGCTCATTTAGCCAATTTTGATATAATGCATCTCAACTAAGGAGTTATTCTGGAACTGAGAAAACTTATTGGAGTCATTAAGAGCAGTATAAATCTTTGAAGGGCTGTCAAGTAGAATCAGTAAGTTAATTAATTATGTGTTACTCAAAAGACAGAACCAGGATCAATGAGTTAAAAAGAAGCAGAATAGGACTCAAAATGATCACAAGATATAGATTGGGCTCTGTTACAAGAAATTGAACCCCTTTTCCCAGGAAATGTTTAAGTAGATGTTGATAATCAATTACCAGGGATGTTGTTAAGGTAATTTCTACACTGGGAAATAATTTTGAAGCTACAACTTTAAATTCATTTTCAGTCCTACAAGCAGTTCATAAACAGTGTGATAAAAATAGTATAAAATTTTAAATTTTGCCTTTATAAGTTGATGCCATAATTTGATCCTTAATAATGCAGATTTGGTTTGATGCTATCAAAATGTACACATGCTTCATTTACTCTTTAGTTTGATTTGAATTTTTTTCACTGTCTTCATATCTTAAAAAATTAAGATTTGGCCACTCACTACAGTACATGTTCTACTAAATTTAGTGTTATTAACAAATGTGATCATCATACCTATACTGTTCATGTGTTTACTTCAGGGGAAGGGCTTCAGAAAATCCTCTGTGATTGAATCATAGGTTCACCACTCAGTAACTGGCTGTATACCTGGAGATCATTTTTAATTTTTTTGTAGTTTTCTCATCTATAAATTCTTATGCCAGGGGAAGGAATCTACTTTAGCAATTGTAAGAATTAAATAAGATCCTTTGTGCAAATCAATTTGTATTGGGTGAGTTATAGAAGCAGCATCTAAAAATGTTGGCAATAGTTGTTACTATTATCAACAAATATATTTAAAATATGTTTAAAATTTGCTGAAGATGAAAGGCAGGTTTTTCGTCTTTGTATTGAATTCTTTTCACTATTCTAAGTGCAAAACAGATGTGAAATAGAGTTTTTAAAAAGTAGGTGTATGGGTACATAGATGTGTAACAAAGAAAAATGAAACAAATCACTGGAGGACCACTCAACATGGAAACAGTCCTGGATTGATAACAGCCTTAGGTGTCTTTCTAAATCAAGAAACAAATATTCATTGTCTTTCTCTTACATTTTTATTCAGAGAAGATCATCTGGTTTGTTCTTAACAACTGCCCTTGGAAAAATCATAGTACTCTAATTAAATCACAGTGTAAACATGCCTTGCCTTGGACATATGTAGAAATGTGACTTTATTTCCAGTCAGTTAGCTATTGCCAAAACAGAAATAAGGAAGGTATGAATAAAAGGAAGCAGATAGATGGAGCCCGTTGTTTTCAGAAAAATTGTCTTTCTGGTGGCTTTGTAACGGAAGACACGCTTGAGTTCCGAGAGCCACGTATTTAATGTTTGTCACCACTTCTACTGAGAAGACACTGGAAAAGGTGAACACGTAGATTGAAATCCACACATGTAGAATACTTGGGGAGGTTGTCAGAATGGACTGATGCAGTGGTAAGTATGAGATAAGAATAGTTAGTGTTTGGCTGCCATACAGTATACCAGTTCAGCCAAATATGAGTTCTTTGGCAACAGCCCTCAGGTTTTCTTGATCATGTGCTGTTTCGTTGGAGAAATCTGCCCTTTGGCACCCATTACCATACATACAGTTTCTCTCAGTCAAAGAAATGAAAGATAAGGAAGAGTTGGCATTACACATGAAATTCTTTATAGGAACTTCACACACATGTTCATATATTTCTACTTTGACATGCATGTACATTGTATCAATATTTTGTGAATGAAATGTGTATACCTTAAAATATAGTTATTGGAAAAATATAGCTTAAAATAGGGTTGATGTAAGCATGTCTTACTGTAAACGGCCAGATTAACAAAAAGAGAGATTAAAATATTCTGATAATTTAAAAAATGTATTAATATTAACAAAAAGCAAGAAAAGACAATTAATAATCACAACCATATTAAGAAAATACTAGTAATGCATTGATAACAAAATGATTTTCCTTAAATAGATATTTCCATGTCTATAAAATGGAAAGAGCTTAGTGACCTTGCTAAGCACAATTTACTAATCATGACAGGCTCACTGCTGCAAGTAATAAAACCCACAGTTAATGATACAAATATAAGTATGAATGAATTCTTAACCATACATTGGAACTGTGTAGGAGATCTGCTGTCTCCATTAAGTGGTATTTATGTTTTCTCTGGTGGATAATTGCATTTCTGTTAGTTGGAAAAGACTATGCAGAAGTTCTGACACTAGGCTTTCATAGACCATGTCTGAAAGGGAGACTTATCACTTCTTACACTTGATGGCAAAAATTAGTCACATGGGCATCTCATACTAAAGATAATCTCTGTGCATTCTGAGGATGAGCAAAACAACAACAAACAACGTTTTGAAAGCATTTAACAGACTTCCATATACTGCATAAGAATCAGACCTGTTAAAACCATGATGAAGAGTACTTGGTAAAGTATTGTTCTAAGGGACTGACTATGGTGTGTGAAATCAAGGCAAAAGCAGGTTTTCATAGCTGAGTTCAAGCTTTCAACCTATTATGCATAGGTTAAAAAAATCTTTGGGTATGTACATCATTCAACCAGGAAAAGCTTGCATTATTTTTTGATGTTATATAGTGATGTCTCTTTTAAATATTTTATTTTTTTCATTACCCTAATAGTCCATAGAATGATGAGAACACTATAATGCCAGGTTGCAAGAACTGGAGGAGAGGAGAATGTGAGATGACTGTCTAATGGATGTAGAGTGTTTTTATTTTATTTTGTTTTATTTTAGATTGAGGGAGTACATATGCAGGTTTGTTATCTGAGTGTGTTACATGATGCTGACGTTGGGGTGCTAGTGATCTCATCACACAGGTAACAAGTATCATACCAAATATTTAGATTTTCAGTCCTTCCCGCTCTTCTTCCCCTCTCCCCTTAGTGGTCTCCAGATTCTGCTGTTGCCATCTTTATGTCCATGAGTACCCAATAATCTCTCACTTATAAGTGAGAACATGCCATATTTGGTTTCCTGTTCCTGCATTACTTAGGATAACAGACTCCAGCTACATTCACCTTGCTGTAAGTGACATAATTTTGTTATATTTTTATGGTGGTATAGTATTCCATGGTTTGCATATACCACATAATCTTTATCCAATCCACCACATGGGCACTTACATAGATTTCATGTCTTTGATATTGAGAATAGTGGAACAATGAACATGTGAGTACATGTGTCTTTCTTGTAGAATGATTTGTATTTTTTTGGATATATATCTAGCAATGGGATTGCTGGGTCTAATGCTGGCTTCTATTTTAAGTTCTTTGAGAAACATCCAAACTACTTTCCACAATTGCTAAACTAATGTACATTCCTCCAAAGTGTATAAGCATTTCTTTTTCTTCACAGCCTTGCCAGCATCTGTTATTTTTGGCTCTAATATAAGTCATTTCGTTATGTCTGCTGTGAAATGGTATCGCACTGTGGTTTTGATTTGCATTTCTCTGAATATTAGTGATATGGAACATTTTTTCATATATTTGTTGGCCACTTTTATCTTCTTTTAAGTAGTGACTGTTCATATATTTTGCCCATATTTTTTTATTATTGTACTTTAGGTTCTGGAGTGTATGTGCAGATCATGCAGGGTTGTTGCATAGGTACATACATGGCAAGGTGGTTTGCTGCCTCCATCCCGCCATCATCTATATCTGGCATTTCTCCCCATGTTATCCCTCTCTACCCTCCCTACCCCCACTGTCTCTGCGCTCGACCCCCACAACTGACCCCAGTGTGTGATGCTCCCCTCCCTGTGTCCACGTGTTCTCATTGTTCAACACCTGCCTATGAGTGAGAACATGTGGTGTTTGATTTTCTGTTCTTGTGTCAGTTTGCTGAGAATGATGGTCTCTGGAATCAACCATGTCCCTGCAAAGGACACGAACTCATCCTTTTTTATGGCTTTGTAGTATTCCATGGTGTTTATGTGCCACATTTTCTTTATCCAGTCTATCATTAATGGGCATTTGGGTTGGTTTCAGGTCTTTGCTATTGTAAACAGTGCTGCAGTGAACATATGTGTACATGTGTCTTTATAATAGAACCATTTATAATACTTTGGATATATATTCAGTAATGGGATTGCTTGGTCAAATGGAATTTCTATTTCTAGGTCCTTGAGCAGTTGCCACACTGTCTTCCACAATGCTTGAACTAATTTACACTCCCACCAGCAGTGTAAAAGTGTTCCTATTTCTCCACATCTTCTCCAGCATCTGTTGTCTCCAGATTTTTTAATAATCGCCATTCTAATTGGTGTGAGATGATATCTCAATGTAGTTTTGATTTGCATTTCTCTAATGACCAGTGATGATGAGCATTTTTTCATGTTTGTTGGCCTCATATATGTCTTATTTTGAACAGTGTCTGTTCATATCCTTCACCCACTTTTGAATGGATTTGTTTGTTTTTTTCTTGTAAATCTATTTTAGTTCATTGTAGATTCTGGATATTAGCCCTTTGTCATACGGGTAGATTGTGGGGTTACATGTATTTTGCTTGTTGGTTTAAGTTCCTTATAGACTCTATAGCTATTAGGCCTTTGTCAGATGTATAGTTCATGAATATTTTCTCTCATTCTGTAGGTTTCGTATTTATTCTGTTGATGATTTATTTTACTGTACAGAAGCTCTTTAGTAAAATAGATCCCACTTGTCAGTTTTTGTTTTTTGTTTCAATTGCTTTGTGAACCTAATCATAAATTCTGTAACACAGACAATGACCAGAATGGTATTTCCTATGTTTTCTTCAAGGAGTCTTATAATGTTAGATCTTATATTTTAATCTTTAATCCACCTTGAGTTTTTGGTGTATGATAAATGGTACGGGTCCATTTTCATTCTTTGGCAAATGGCTAGCCAGGTGTCCCAGCACCATATATTGAATATAATGTCCTTTCTCCTTTACTTCGTTTCAATGGGTTCATTGAAGATCAGATGGCTATAGGTGTGTGGATTTATTTTTCTGGATTTCTAACCTTTTCCTTAAGTCTGATTTGTACCAGTAGTAGGCTGTTTTGGTTACTCTGTAGCCTTATAGTATAGTTTGAAGTTGGGTAAGGTGATGCCTCTGGCTTTATTTTTTGTGCTCAGGGTTGCTTTGGCTATTCAGGCTCATTTTTTATTTCATATAAATTTTAGAATAGATTTCCTAACTCTGTGAAAAAATAATGTTGATAGCTAAATAATATGTTCATTTTAACAATATTGATTATTCTAATCCATGAGCATGGAATATTTTTCCATTTGTTTCTGCCATCTATGATTTCTTTTAGCGGTATTTTGTAGTTGTATAGAGATTTTCACTTCTTTGGTTTGACATATTTCTAGTCATTTGTGTGTGTTGTGTGTGTAGATATTGTAAATGGTATTGAATTATTGATGTCACTCTCAGCTTGAATGTTATTGTTGTATAGAAATATCCCTGATTTTTGTATGTTGATTTTATGTCTTAAAACTTTATTGAAGTTATTTATCAGTTCCAGGAAACTTTTGCAAGAGTCTCTAAGGTTTTCTAGCATAGAATTATATCATCACATTGTCTGCGAAGAAAGATAGTTTGACTTCTTTTCCTATTTGGATTCTTTTTTATTATTTTTCTTTTACTGACTACTCTGGCTACCACTTCCAGTGTCAAGTTGAATAAGAGTTGTGAGAGTGGATATATTTATTTGTTCAAATTCTCAAGAGGAAATGTTTCCAGTTTTTGCCTGTTAAGCATTATGTTTACTGTGGGTTTGTCACAGATGACTCTTACTATTCTGAGGTATGTGACTTCAATAATGAATTTCTTGAGAATTTTTCTCATAAAGCAATGCTGGATTCTTTCATGAGCTTTTTCTGTAGGTATTGAGATGGCCATGCTGTTTTTGTTTATAATTATCTTTATGTGGTGAATCCCATTACAGATTCTTATATGTTGAGCCAATCTTGCATCTCAGGAATAAAGCCTACTTGATTGTTGTGAATTAACTTTTTGATGTGCTGTTGTATTCAGTTTGCTAATATTTTGTAGAGGATTTTTTGTGTCTATTCATCAGGGATATTGGCTTGAAGGTTTTTTTGTTGTTGTTTGTTTTTCTTTTCTTTCTTTTTTTTTTTTTTTCATTATCTCTGCCCAGTTTTTATCTCAGGGTCATGCTGGCTCCTGGCAGATTGTGTGTTTCCAGGAATTTATCTCTTTCCTCTAGATTTTCTAGATTCTGAGTGTAGAGCTATTCATAATTGTCTCAGACGATCTTTTATATTACTCTGGGATCAATTGCAATGTTATGTTTATCGTATCTGATTGTGCTTATTTGAATCTCGTCTTTTTCTTTTTTAATCTAGCTTGTGGTATGTTGATGTTTATCATTTCAAAGAACCAACTTTTGTTGATTCTTTGAAGGGATTTTTTTGGGTCTCAATTTTGTTGATTTCCACTCTGATTTTAGTTATTTTTCTTCTTTTGCTAGCTCTGGGGTCACTTTGTTTGTTTTTATAGTTCCTCTGGCTGTGATGTTGGTTTACTAATTTGAGACCTTTCTAACTTACTGATGTAGGCATTTAGTGCTGAAAACTTTCTGCATTAATTTCATCGTTTACCAAAAAATTATTCAGGGGCAAGCTGTTTAATTTCCATATAATTGTGTGGTTTTGAGATATCTTCTTGGTATTTATTTCTATTTTTATTCCAAGAGTATGGTTTGTATGATTTTGATATTTTTTTGAATTTTTATGAAGACTTCCTTTATGGCTGAGAATGTAATAAATCTTAGAGTATGCCTTGTTTGCAGGTAAGAAGGATGTACATTCTGCGGTTGATGGGTGGATTATTCTGTAATGTCTATTAGGTCCAGTTATTAAAGTGGTCAGTTTAAGTTCAGCAAGAATTGCTTTGCTTGTTTTCTGCCTATATGGTCTGTCTAATGCTCTCAGTGGGTTATTGAAGTCCCCCTCTATTATTTGTAGCTGTGTAAATCTTTGTCAGTAAAAAAGTAGTTGTTTTATGAATTTCTGTGCTCCAGTATTAGATGTGTATATGTTTAGATTGTTAATTCTTCTTTGTTAAATTAAATCCTTTATATTTTCCTTTTTTACTGTTGTTGTTTTACAGCCTGTCTTATCTGATATAGGAGTAGTGATCCCTGCTTTTTACTTTGAGCCTGTGGGTGTTATTATGTGTGAGATGGGTATGTTGAAGACAGTAGACAAATTGGTCTTCTTTTCTTTTTCTTTTACCTCAGCCTCCTGAGTAGCTGGGATTACAGGCGCCCACTGCAACACCTGGCTAATTTTTGTGTTTTTAGTAGAGATGGGGCTTTGCCATGTTAGTGAGGCTGGTCTCAAATTCCTGACATCAAGTGATCCACCCACCTTAGCCTCCCAGTGCTGGAATTACAGGTGTGAGCCATTGTGCCTGTTAAAACGCAGGCTTTGAATGAAGAGACACCCCCCACTTCCGCCCCCTGCAACAGGCTTTGTGTAAGCAACATGGCTGTTTATTCACGTGGGTGCAGGTGGGCTGAGGCCGAAAAGGGTGACAGCGGGTGGTGGGATAGGCGTTTGTTTTATAGGTTGGGGAAAATTCTGGGGGGAGGGGGAAGCGGTGTTACAGAGTAAGATGAATTACAGTGGTGGGGGTAGGGGCAAGGAGTATATATTACCATAAGTTTAGTTACAATGGCGGTTGGGTAAGGCATAAGTGTAGTTAAGATGGTAGGTGCCAGAACAGTTAAGATGGCAGGATGAGGTGAGGAGTATTCACATTATCATAGTAACAGTTAAGATGGCAGGGTGGGATGAGCTTAATGTCCCCCGGGAAACTCTGTTGGGCAATCAGGGATAGTGGCAAATGAAGACAGGGACGATCAGCAGGACTTCAGACTTTCTGGGTCCAGGCTTGCACATGGAGGTCTGACAGGTCTGGCTAGGCTAGATGTTGTTTTGTTTTTTTCCAACTTGATACTGTCTCTTTTATATCAGGCATTTAGACCTTTTACATTCAAGGTTGATATTGATATGTGAGGTTTTAAACCTACTGAGAAGTTCTTACCTGGTTGCTTTTTAGTTTCTGTTTTGTGGTTGCTTTTTAGGGTCTGTGGGCTATGTACTTAAGCATGTTTTTGCAATGGTGGGTATCATTCTTTGTTTCCATGTTTGGGACTCCTTTAAGCAGTATTTGTAAGATGAGGTTAATAGCAACAGATTATTTTAGTGCTTGCTTGTCTGGAAAATATTTTATTTGTCCTTTGCTTATGAAGCTTAGTTTGGCAGAATATGAAATTCTTGATTGGATTTAGTTTTCCTCATAAATGTTGAAAATAAGCTCCCAGTCTCTCCTGACTTATAATGTTTCTGCTGAGAAGTTCATTGTTAGCCTAGTGGGATTCTCTTTATATGCAATCTGGCCTTATTTTATAACTGCCTTTAAGATTATTTTCTTTAGTATTGACCTTGGATAGTCTGGTGACTACTATATGCCATGGCGATTATTTTGTGTAGTATTTTGCAGATGGTTTCCTAATTTCCTCTTTCTGGCTGTCTACTTCGATAGCAAGATTAGGGAAGTTTTCTTGTATTATACCCCCAAATATATTTTACAGGTTATATGCTTTTTCTCCTTCTCTCTCAGGAATACCAATAATTCATTGCATTGGTCACTTTATATAACTCTATATTTCTCAAAGACTTTGTTCATTTTCTAAAACTGTATTTTCTTTATTTTTGTATGACTGGATTAGTTCGAAAGACCTGATTTCTAGGTGTAGAAATTCTTCTGCTATGGTCCAGTCTGTTGATAAAGCTTTGAATTGTGCTTTGAAACCCCTTAAGTGAATTTTTCAATCCCAGAAGTTCTGATTGATTTTTTAAAAGATGTTTAGCTCTTCCTTAATTTCCTAAATTACTTTAGAAGTTTCTTTGTGTTGATTTTCAACCTTGTCTGGATCTTGCTAAGCTTCCTTGAAATTTTTTGTTTGAATACATTATTTTTAATGAGTTACTTGACCTTCAGGGAACTCACACAGGGTGAAGTTTATAAAACAGTTTAATTATTATTTGTTGTTAACACATTAATGTAATAGGATCCACTTGAGCAGTATAAATTAGATGTCACAATATGTGAAAATGACATATTATAATTTTTATGTATATGCAGAAATTATAAAAATAGTTTTGGATAAGGGCAGTGCAAATGACAAAGACAGTGTCAGATCAGCATATGAAGTGTTCTTGTTGGTCTGCCAGTTATACAGATATATTATACAAATGTCTTCTGAATAGTTACATACCTAATTATTTTAATATTATCAGGTAACTCAAGACAACTTTACTGAGTGGTCCAGGCTTTCTTTTTTTTTTTTTTTGAGACGGAGTTTCGCTCTTGTTACCCAGTCTGGAGTGCAATGGCGCAATCTCGGCTCACCGCAACCTCCGCCTCCTGGGTTCAGGCAATTCTCCTGCCTCAGCCTCCTGAGTAGCTGGGATTACAGGCACGTGCCACCACGCCCAGCTAATTTTTTGTATTTTTAGTAGAGACGGGGTTTCACCATCTTGACCAGGATGGTCTCGATCTCTTGACCTCGTGATCCACCTGCCTCGGCCTCCCAAAGTGCTGGGATTACAGGCGTGAGCCACCGCGCCCGGCCAGGTCCAGGCTTTCTGTCAGCCCTTGATGAATGCTCCTTTTCTACACATCAGCTATCACTTACAAGTACATTTTCATAAAAATTGATATGAACTCTTCAGTGTGTAATTGCAGTATCTATTTCTGACCACTTCCCCTACCTTTAAAAGTAAGGCTAAGTTTCTTCTTAACCCTTTCTGGTAAATTTGCTGACTTGTATAATTTTTCAATGTATATTGACTGTGGTTTTAACTTTCTGCCAGTTAATTTATCACCAGTATATGCAGTAGTATTTCAGATACAAAATGTAAAGTAGCTAAGTTCTTGCTTACATTTCTGAGCTTAATGCCCTCTTGAATCTACAAATTATTTATTTAATATCATTTTAAGGTAATTAAAATCAAATCAAAAATTTTACTAACTATACTGCCCATTATTTAGTTTTTAATATTTATTTTAAAATTCAAGCACTTTGAAAAAATACAAATTTATTAATGTCATAATCTTTTGGTTTTATCATCTATAAAAAACATTTTTATTATTAGGTTTTTGTTTATTGAGCTCCACAGGTTTTTGTCTCTTACTTTCTCTGGAATTATAATGATTATAAGATACCACAATTATTTTAAAGTCGTCAGTATTCCCTTTCTGCTTCCATACATCTAGCCTCAATTAATTACAGGTAATTTATTTCAGTAAACTTATGACAAAAATATCCTCAAGACAATCATTGCTGTGTGATTATAAAGTATTTCTACGTATCTCATTACATAAACATGGCTATCTATTATTTGAAATGTTACAAATAATATTTTAGACAAATTTGATACTTCGTATTAATCATTATTAATAAAACCATTTAAATACTTTTTCCCAAAATCATGAGGAACACTTACTAAACTTAAGCAGATATTTCAGGGGCAATATTTGTCATATTGTGGAAACAGAATGAAGGACCATATGTGTGTGTTTACCTATTTATATTCATTTATCAGTGATTTATTGATGCTACGTTTTCTCCCCGTATAACTTATTGTTGATTATTGATAACATTTGGGAATTTTTTAGGGGGAAATATCTGTGTTCAGTTGCTTGTGGTAAATTCACTGGCTCTGGAACACAGCTTTATGTATTGGAGACAGTCATATGTGATCTCAATCTCCAAAATTATGATAGAAGATAATTTTGGAAACTGCCATATTAATTTTCAACTTATTTTTAAGTTCTCTTTCTCATTGACCTTCCATGTTCTGAGACAACACATACACATTGTATACCTATAGGTCTTAGAAAGTGATCTTTCTTTTTTGCTACTTCCCAAAGCAAGTTAGTAGCTAGTATTACAATGAAGATCATAGTTTGACTAGATCTAGCAATTTCTTCAAAATATCTAGTGTTCTTCCTACTTTTTGCAATCTGAAACATGTTTAAAACAATTTAAATTTATCTTATCTTGTAAATGTATTGTTTGTCTAGTGTTTGTAATGCCAGAAGCATACCTTTCCCATAGTGTATTTTTTTAAATTTATTTATTTTAAGAGAGATTCAGGTTTTATAACTGTAGATTTTATTTTTAAAGTAATTGATCACTCATCACTCCTATGCTTTCAAGGTATGAAGCTGCAAAGGAATTTTCTCTTACAATATCTTAGGTGTAACTGAAAGCTTTCCATTTTCAGTAATTATGCAGCTGTCTCATGATCATGTCATGCTTGTCATATTTGTCTTGCTTTTCTGCATAATCTCTGTGGCATGAGTTATAATAATCAACCACAGAGAACCATGCAATACTCAGTCTTAATGGGAAATAAGAAAAAAAAATTCTTTTTTAAAATATATATTTTATTGCATTTGTTTTATTTATTATTGAATGTTTGTTTTATCAATGTTGTTGTTTTACCTGAAATTAGGGTTGCACAATTTTTTTAAATATATATTTTATTGTGTTTTAGGTTTTGGGGTACATGTGAAGAATGTGCAACATTGTGGCATAAGTACACACGTGGCAATGTGGTTTGCTGCCTTCCTCCCATCACCTATATCTGGCATTTCTCCCCATGTTATACCTCCCCAACTTCCCACCCCTCCGTCCCTCCTCTAGTCCCCCCCCCGACAGACCCCAGTGTGAGGCACCCCTCTCTGTGTCCATGTGTTCTCATTGTTCAACACCCTCCTATGAGTGAGAACATGCGGTGTTTGATTTTCTGTTCTTGTGTTGGTTTGCTGAGAATGATGGTTTCCAGCTTCATCCATGTCCCTACAAAGGACGCGAACTCATCGTTTTTTATGGCTGCATAGTATTCCATGGCGTATATGTGCCACATTTTCCCTCTGTAGTCTATCATCGATGGGCATTTGGGTTGGTTCCAAGTCTTTGCTATCGTAAACAGTGCTGTAATGAACATTCGTTTGCATGTGTCCTTATAATAGAACGATTTATAATCCTTTGGATGTATAGCCAGTAAGGGGATTGCTAGGTCAAATGGAATTTCTATTTCTGGATCCTTGAGGAATTGCCATACTGTCTTCCACAATGGTTGAACTAATTTACACTCCCACCAACAGTGTAAGAGTGTTCCTATTTCTCCACATCTTCTCCAGCATTTTTTGTCTCCAGATTTTTTAATGATCCCCATTCTAACTGGCGTGAGATGGTATCTCAATGTACTTTTGATTTACATTTCTCTAATGACAAGTGATGATCAGCAGTTTTTCATATGTTGGTTGTCCTCATATATGTTTTCTTTTGTAAAGTGTCTGTTCACATCCTTCGCCTACTTTTGAATGGACTTGCTCGTTTTTTTCTTGTAAATCTGTTTTAGTTCTGTGTAGATTCTGAATATTAGTCCTTTGTCAGATGGGTAGACTGCGAAAATTTTTCCCATTCTGTTGGTTGCCGGTTCACTCTTATGATTGTTTTGCTCTACAGAAGCTCTGGAGTTTAATTAGGTCCCATTTGTCTATTTTGCCTTTTTTGCCAATGCTTTTGAGGTTTTAGTCATGAAGTCCTTGCCTATGCCTAGGTCCTGGATGGTTTTGCCTAGGTTTTCTTCTAGGGTTTTTATGGTGTTAGGTCTTATGTTAATCCATCTGGAGTTAATTTTAGTGTAAGGTGTCAGGAAGGGGTTTAGTTTCTGCTTTCTGCACAGTGCTAGCCAGTTTTCCCAACCCCATTTACTAAACAGGGAATCCTTTTATATAAACTTTCTGTATTTTCTTAAACATGTTTATGAAGTACATACTGTTTTGTAATCTGCTAAACATCCAATTTTTTTTTCATTCAGATGGATAAATCTCATTAGATGAAAATTAAACATGTACAATGCACTTTATTCCTCAAGAGAAGAATTGTAATAAAGGGTTTTATTTCTTATTTTGCAAATGTTATGATTCTTAATGATCATCTCCTTTGCTCTCATTTGACTGCTAAATATGTCAACCATATTTGAAAATCAAGTCATCATTTTGGTATCCAACATTCTTTGAGACTAAGAAAAAGCAGACCCAATAACCTTTCTATTGTCTGTCTAGTTATGCTAACCAGAAAAATTATAATAATAAAAATTTGACAACTTAACATATAAAATTATGTTGGAAAATTAGTTTTCTCCTTATTTATTTCTTATTAGATTTGCACTGCCAACACCAGGCATGTGAAAAGTACGTCACTATCATATGATAGCCTATAAATTTTTGCATGTACTTCAATTGGTAGATAACCCATACATCCATAACTAATTTATATTTTAAATAATAAGCTTTTAATATAGCATATACTTTCAATTAATATAACCTCAGCTAAGACCTTGAATCCTCAAAGTACAATTTGGGCAAGTTACATAATCCATCTGCACTTTGTATATGTACAAATGTGAGTTGCATCACCCACTCTTTAAAGCAGTTGCTTGAATTAAATGAGATAATTAATGTGAAGCAAATCCTTACTGCTGGAAACTTAGTGAGTACTCAGAACATTAATGATGACGATGTTGATGATATGGTTAAAAATCATACAGTACAGAACTAAAAGGAATGTAACTTTATATTTATTAGAAAATTTCACATTTATATGAATTCACTATTTGGTTGGATGGCATAAATTCCCTTCTTTCTGAGAAGTATATTGGGAAGATTGGCATGGTGCCTTTGGCAAAGGGTGGGGCACACCATTTCTGGTCCTTAGGTTCATTTTTTTATTCAAGCTCACAGTTTTTGCAATGTCTTCATCACTACTCTGTCTTAGGTGATGAATATTCTAGCCCTTTCTCAGCCACATTTTTTTCTTCTGGTCTGTCTGTGTACTCAATCATATGTGTACTCAATCCATGGTGTTCTGTCACAAATGAGAAATGTTCTACATCTCTGAGTAGTACATTCAGGTCTATGGGTCTTAACACAGGATGCAGATGATTATTTTGTTCTCAGGCAAAGCTGAGAGCAAAAGAATCCTCAGGTCTTGTCGTTTTTCTGGATGGTATTTAAAGACAAAGAACTGGTTTTCATCTCAGCTGCACAAACCTATCAGGAGTTTATTTGCCTCTCATTTCCCAGCCCCTTCCTGAACTTGTCTCTAGTGGTAAGGTACAAAACATTTTTTTAGGACCAGCTACCGTGTTTACTTGAAATACCATATTCTTCAGCTTCTACATCCATTATATTAAATATCTTGGTTTATTATATGAGATACCTTTCATTTAGCATATTGTTATTTCCCACATATGTATGTGACATGAACAACAACACCAATTTTAAAACAAAGTCTACTTCTTGCTATGTTGAGCGACCAGTTTTGCAAATGGTGTGAGGTTTGCATACCACAAGGACAGATGAACTGAATCTAAATGTTACTTGTTCTGTCAACTTCAGATAAAAATATGCAGTGTAATAAGATTAATACATTGAGGAGATTCTTTGACATCATGATGTTTTCAAAGCAAAGATAATCAAACATCAATTCATGAATAATCATGATGAGTAAATAATATCCAAATTTGTTTAATCAGTGAAAATGTAAAGCCAATGAAGCTGAAAAGCTTTTGCTGTTTCCTAATCAAAAGACCCGTTGGCTAATTTTATTTTTTTAATAAAACATTTATTGCATTTACTTGGTTCTACAAATTCTTTAAATTTTTGAAATATACAGAAGTCTGATTTCTATTTATATAAATCAGATTCTTATAATTTTCACTTCATGTTTAAAATATTTCTCCCTTTGCTTCCTATTTTATGCATGATTTATAAATAGTAGAGTTAGAAACATAAGTGAGTGGTACTCTGGAGGTACCTTATTTTTAACTTAATTGAAAACACAATTATGTGTTCAGTTCAGGATAATAAAAAGAGTGCCAATGAATTTCTTCCACTTCTGATGCTTGCCATTGGGCATTGGGTTTATGGCAGAGATTAGCTTGGATTAATTCTTCCCTGTCTGCTGACTCAACTCTATTCTTCAGTACTTTGACCACTAGATGGTAGGGTCGTGTTGTCTAACTAAACAGTCTGGCCCTGCCTCCATACAGCATAAAAAATGTAAGAGCATTCATTATTTCTTAAAATTTTTCTCTTATTTTAAAGGATTATTTATTATAAAACTCCATTTTAATCTGGAAATGTACATATATATATACACATATAAATACATATATACATACACACACACATACATAGATATAAACGCACACACAACAGGACCTCAGATAATACTGTTTCATTAAAATGTTGATGATTAACAAAATTAATTTTTGGCCAGGGCCACTGTCTGTGTGGAGTTTGTACTTTCTCTTATCATGAGCATGTTATACATTCTCATATTTGCATGGGTTTTGTCTGGGTAATCCACTTTGCTCCCACATCCCAAAGATATGCACATTAGGTTCACTGGCCTGCCTAAATGGTCTCAGTGTGAGAGAGAGAGAGAGAGAGAGAGAGACAGAGAGAGAGACAGAGAGAGAGACTGTGACCTATGATGGAATAGTATCCTGTCCAGAGCTGGTTCTTACCTTATGCCCTGAGTTGTTGTGATGGCCTCTGGCCACCCACAAGCCTAATTAGAATAAATGAGTTAGAAAATGAATGAATAAATACAAATTGTTATAAAACAAAAATTCCTAAAGTATATGATAATTAGACAAATGCACAATGATAAACAATGTGGTACAAAAGTGCCCATTGGGATTTCCATATTACTAATGGTTTGTCTGTGAACTGTGTAGTGGTGGGAGGGTCTCCTAACAATGTTCATTTTGCAAACATCACTTGATTTAACTCACTGCAGTTATGACTATTGTCACTCACTGATTCACTAAAAATTGAGTAAATAATTTTCTTACTTAATATTAGTCTTTCTTACCTGTGTGCATGGATCACATTTATTTCAGTGTTTACTATTAGAAGTGTTTTGGGTATTTTTTTTTTTTTTGCAAGTTTGGTGGTGGTTTTATGACCAGAAATATGCTGTATGAAGTTAACTCTTATGTATATCAATCACGCTATGGTAAAATTGGTTTCACATTGTAATGCTTAAAGTCAAAGTTTCCAAGAACCTATCTACCAAGTGAGGACATACGTACACACACACACACACACACACACACACACACACACACACACACACGAAACCATGAAAACACACAGGCATATCACAAAGATCAAAATTTAAACAAATAACTTACAGAATATTCTTTATTACATTGTCTTTTTTTAAAATACATTTTTAAAATTTAAAAATAGCATTTTTATAAGTGAAAGATTCAGTGCTGGGTGTCAAGTGTGCAAAGATAAATATAGCACTTACTAAGAAGCTGATAGGATTTGGATCTGTGTCCACATCCAAATCTCATGTTAAATGTAATCCCCAGTGCTGGAGGTGGGGGCTTCTGGGAGGTGATTAGATCATGGGGGCATTTTCTCATGGTTTAACACACATCATCGCCCAGGTGCTGTTGTTGTGTTAGTGAGTCATAATTAAATCTGGTTGTTTAAAAGTGTATGGCACCTCTCCCCAGGTAAGACATGCTGGCTCTCCCTTTGCCTTCCACCATGATTTGAAGCTTTTTGATGCCTCCCAAGAAGCAGAACCCATCATGCTTTCTGTACAGCCTGTGGAACAGTGAGCCAATTTAACCTATTTTTATATAAATTATCCAGCCTCAAGTGTTTCGTTGTATCAGTGCAAGAATGGACTAATACAGAAGCCTGTTCTCTCATAATGGAAACAGAGAAGTAATTTAAAACAAAACACAATGACAACTTTGGGATAAGAGCTATGACACAGGAATACATAGGGTGAAGAAGTATCACAGCCCAAAATGAGGCCAGTGGAGGGAAGAAGATATGCCAGAGAAGGACACAGCCACGTAAAGAGGAGAAAGGGTTGTAAGGGAGTGTAAGGTATTCCCAGCTTTAGAAGTGAATGCGAAGATAAATATACTGCGTTTAGATCCTAAAGGATGATTTAGATGAACGTGCCATATTTGAGTCAGGCACATCAAGGAATATTCTAAAGTGCCGCTGGTGATTAGGAGCATGAAATCTTAAGGTGAGCAATCACAAGCAGGGCTGTGCTTTAGTATTACATACTAAGCAGAAAAGTGTTTCACTTTTTCCTGTTATTAACTTTCCCTCACTCAAGATAAAGTAATTGAAGCTGTTCATTTTATAAAATAAGTGAAAGATAGAATGAAATATGTAGATCTACATCTGATAGAATCATTTTAGGGAGGAGGAACCAGTCAGGAGTATGTTCCAGCTTCGTAATTCAGTGATCAATGGAAAAAAAAAATCTCTGTGAAATATTTAATTCTGATCTACTCTTTGTCTTTACTTTTTAAATAAGAGGAAAGAGATAAGGACCCATTATAGTAATCGACACTTTTCCCTAATCCTGCACTTCTCACCAGACATAAGAAGAAGCTTTTGCCAGTAAGTGCATTACCTTGAGAAGCAGGTTCAGAGTTTGAGTTGTATAAGCAGTTGGTGCCCACATGTAAGTACCTATTTTTCAAGAACTAGATGTGATAAACAATACTTGAGATAAATTGTTTTCCGTAGTCTAACTCCTGTAACCAAGTGAAAGGGAAATTGGTACAAGTCAAACTATTGCATTTGAGTTAAGTTCTTTATATAAATGAAAGAATCAAATCAAGAATCATTACATGCTCCCCAATACTGAAAATATTAGATAAAGTTAAATAAAAGAATGGAAATGGGATTGATTATAAAAGTGAGATGTAAGGTAGTTCGGGCTACCATTAAGATTAAACTTAAAGCAGTGAATTTGAGCATATCTTCCTTGATTTTTACCAATATAAAGTAAGAGGAAAGGTGTATTTTGTTTGTTTCTTTTCTCAGAATAGTATTTTTATTTATTCATTCAAATATATATTGAACTTTTAAATGCTAGTCTTTGTGCTAAGGAACTGATTATGCTTACACATGAATTTTGCCTTTAGTCAAAGAGGGAAATCAACATGTAACAAATAAAGTATTTTTTACACAAGTAACATAGAGATATCAATCAATTGCAGCTACAGTGCATGACAGGGAAGAATAATTTTACCCACTCAAACCCGTAGAGATTTTACCAATAAGGCGATAAGGTCAAAATCCTACAAAATAAGTATGAGTTCAATGGGCAGAAATTATTAGCAAGGAGTTCCAGCAGGGGAAACAATACAGGTAAAGGCAAATATGTATGAAAAAATATATGCTTATTTGGAAAATGACACTTGTTCATTGTGTCATTTTTCAATGTGAATTTCTTAAGAACTGGAAAACAAAAATTTGAAAGAGTTGCCCTTAGGAGTGGTAGAGTGATGTAGGTCTTAGCAACAGTTAGGTACCTTGTTTCTTCTCAAGAAGACCCTTATATCAGCTGCTGGTGAGAGTAATTTTTTTTAAAGGCAAGATATTTTAGGCACTTTTTGTTTTTTGAGACAGAGTCTCACCCAGCAGCTCAGGCTAGAGTGCAGTGGCGTGACCTTGGCTCACTGAAACCATCCAGCCTTGCTCGTAGCTGGATTTACAGGCACCCACCATTATACCCGGCTAATTTTTATATATTAGTAGAGACGGGGTTTCGCCATGTTTGCCAGGCTGGTCTTGAACTCCTGAACTCAGGTAATCTGCTCCTTTGGCCTCCCAAAGTGCTAGGATTTCAGGTGTGAGCCACCACGCGCAGCCACATTTTTAACATAATAAATGATAATCAAACCTTTATAAAATCTTTGTTTTTCATACTCACTCTTTTATTTGGTTGTCTTGAATTCAAGAAAATGCTTAAATTGGTAAATTCAAAACTAATTTCATATAAACTCAACAATTCTTTCAGAACTTATATTCAGCGTGAATATTACCATTGATGCATTTTTGTTTAGAATTGAAATGGATCTGAGATTTTAAAGGTCCCACAGGTCTCTGCAACTCTTAAGCATTATATCACTGAGGTTGTCAGAATGTAGGAAAATTATAAATCTTAGGTGAGAGATTTAGTAAAATATTGTGATATTTTATATTAACCATATTATCTGTGTATAACCATAAGTAATTTCCACTGCTACTTTGAAACACAGCTTTCCAGAGTCTATTTCTGAGACAAAAATAATTTTGTCTCAGAATAGCAGTTTAGAGAGCAACACCTGTAGCCACACTGCCAGGGTCAATTCTGACTCTGCCACACAGTAACTAGTGTAACCTTGGCCAAGTAAGGTAATTTCTTAATGCCTCAGGTTTCTTATCTCTAAAATGAAGTTAATAATTGAATCTACCTCATTAATTGTAAGAATATCTGAGTTAGGGTTACGGTAGCTACTGTAACAAATGAACGGCCAAGTTTCAGTAACAAAATAAAGTCAACCTTTTTTTTTTTGAACTCAGAACATTCCGGTGCTTAATAATCCTGGTCTGTAGAGGTGGGGGTGATGACCTGTCAGTCATTCTGTGCTCCACAGTTGCTTACAGCTCTGCCATCCTCAGCTGCACAGGTGTCCAGTTGCTGGGGGGAATTGAACATGGTTGATCAACCATAACGAGTTTTTATGTATCATGCTTGGAAATGGTTCTCATGGTTTCTGGTATATCTTCTGTTTGCTAAAACTGTTACACATCTACTAACAATATGAGAGGCTGGAAAGTATTGTTGCCTGTGTGTTTAGGAAAAAGAGGAAATTGAGATAGGTGATGAGTTGGTAGTTTCTGTAAAATTCCTCTCTTTGAGACATCAAAATATAAATGCTATATTCTATATTTCCTTTAAAATATAGAATATCCTTACACCCATTCCATGAGAGACAAACCAAAGATCCCTCCAGTCACTGTGCCCAAGATCTCTGGATCTAGCGGAGTTATTTCCATCAGTTCTGGATTGGTTCCTCACATCTGTCAATGAATGAACTTAAAACAACAAGAACAACAAACATTTTCCAGCCCAGGCAGATGATAGCCACAATAACTGCCCCTCTCATGCAGAAGAGGGAAGAATAGAAGACACAAAGCAATTATTGATAAAAATATTATGCCTGCTGAAGACTTCCTGCTTTATGGGTAGGGCATGTGGCTTGATTAGTCTTTGGCTTTTCTCTCCGTGAGGAAATGAGTTGTCTGGTGTTATCTGCCATCCTTGAATCCCTGCCATTTAGAGGTTTGTTCTGATCCATTGCTCTCTATGACCACATCTGCAGTGACCATTCCATTAGGTAGAATTTCCTCCTTGAGAATGCCATGGCTTCTGCAGGCCACTTCTTGCTTATTTTTGTTTGGACTCTAAGGGCTGTTTTCAGTGCAAACCTCACTGTTTCTCATAGAATTTCCATGGCATCTGATCTTAAGTTTAGTCCTCCCTCAGTTTTCTGCTTCTCTGTGCTTTGTTACATTTTCTTGCACGTAATCATATGTGACTCTGTTTTGAATTTCATCAACGTCTTCAATAACTTCCTTCATAGCTGACTCACTGTTAATACATCTTTTAGTCTTGTTTACCCTCTCCCTTCAATCTGAATTTGTAAAACTTTACGGTGATGCTAGTGTCACCTGTCTTAATCACATACCTCATGTCACTTCTCTGTTTTTATCGTCTGTTTTTGCACACTGATAAGATAAAGTCCATCAACCTGACCACGAATAACAAGTCCCTATAGGAACTGCTTCTTGTTTTTGTTTTACCTCTTGCTTTTTAGGCCCTATTTTGCCAAATATATTTTGCTTTCTTTTCAATTGTAATATTAACAAGGATAATAACAATAATTAACATACTCTTACCTCTGGGTCTTTCACATGTTTCCTTGTACTGGTGACATGATTTGCTATGTTACATTAATTCTTATGCATACATTCAAGGTCTCAGTTTAGGGATTAGTATTAGGTTTTAATTGCTGTACTAACAAATTACCATAAGTTTCCTGTCTTAACACAACACAGATTTATTATCTTATAGTTTTGGGGGCCAGAAGTCCAATAGGAGGCATACTGGGCTAAAATCAAGATGTTAGTCCTGAATTCATTCTGAAGGCTTTAAAAGAGAAACAAAATCCTTACTTTTCAGTTTGTAGAGGCCACTGACATCCCTTGGCTAATGCTCCATTAGTACATCTTTCAGCCAACATGGTTAGGCTGATTTGCTTATTTTGCAGTATCTCTGCTTCTCTCATTTGTTCCTTTCTTCCAATTTAAGTGACTGTTTGGATTATATTGGGCCCACATAGTTAGTCCAGAATAACCTCAGTATGCTAAAGTTGGGTAATTAGTAACCATAATTCCCCTTTGTCTTGTAAGACATTCATGGATTCTAAGGAGTAGGATGTAGACATTTTGGGGAAAGCCATTTCCTGCTTCCCAGTATTTATTCCTCCAGGAAACCTTCTTTTACTCCCCAGTTCACATTATTATTCTTCCGATGTATTTCTAAAGCTGTTCCTACCTTTCTTTTTTTCTCCATTTAAAACTACAATTTTGATACAGGTTGATCCCTTGAAAGAGATCAAGGTCTATAAAGTATTCTTTTTAAATCTCAAAATGTCTATCATAGTACTCTACATATACAGGTCACCCATTGTATTTTGAAAATAAATTAGATAATTATTGAAAAAATACAAGGCCCCTAAGAATACTGGGTGACTCCTCACATCTTCTCTTCAAGCCATATATTATTTTATTGAATTGCATTTGATATATGAAAGAATAGGTAAGACATTTAAATACCTATCTGTAGTTTTTCTAATTTTGATAATATGAATTGAAATGTATTTTACCTATTTAGTTAACCAAATATCCATATAAGAGAAGCACAGGCCGGGCATGGTGGCTCAAGCCTGTAATCCCAGCACTTTGGGAGGCCGAGGCAGGTGGATCACGAGGTCAAGAGATCGAGGCCATCCTGGTCAACATGGTGAAACCCCATCTCTACTAAAAATACAAAAAAAAAATTAGCTGGGCATGGTGGCGCGTGTCTGTAATCCCAGCTACTCAGGAGGCTGAGGCAGGAGAATTGCCTGAACCCAGGTGGTGGAGGTTGCGGTGAGCCGAGATCGCGCCATTGCACTCCAGCCTGGGTAACAAAAAAAGAAGCACAAATCTGAAGCAGTGAAAACCTCAAGGTCAGTTAAATCTGGGTTAGAATTCTGTTTGTCTTAATAGCTATGTGTTTGTGTAATTTATTTATTTATTTAGTTTTCTCATTTGAAATATAGTAAGAATCTAAGTAGCTATCTCAGGGATTGTTTGGAGGATAAAATAAGATAATGCAGACAGTACTTAGCAGAGTGTCCAGAACTTATGGAGATCTCAATGTTTATTATTGTTGATGATGTTGTAAGAATAAAAATTTGTAAAATGTAAAACTGAACAGATACTTATACATTACATGTGATTATTGTTAAAATCACATGAGTTGCAGCATTTTGCTTTATAGTACTCCATACTTAAGGAGACTTCCCTACTAAATACAAAAGGTAAATTTCTGCTAATACTTTTACCACTTTCAGAATACTGCCCGCCCACCACCCTTCATGCTGACTTGAGCTTCCTTTTCTTCTTCCTGTATCATCTATGCCATCTTTTTCTTTTACTTACATGTTTCCTATTGACATGATATACACGCATCAAAAAAAGGCACTACCAAATTTTGTTGGTCTGATTTACTTGGCATCTTATCAGCGTCTTTTGAAAAATGCATAAAAACCAGCAGGTATCAATCCCCTATACTTATATAGTTACACAGTTTTATCTATCATATTTAGTTATAGTATTCTGAAATAGGTCCATTCAATTATAATTTTACTTCTGTTTTCTTTCAAATTGCCCTAAATTACTTGGAATTCGTAGTCCTCATTTTAAAATGAGAATGTATTTGTTAAAAGTAATTTGTAAATGAAAACTTACTGTGAAGTGTAAAGATTGTGGTTGATGACATTAATGGTAGTTATTACAAGGATACATTAGAGAATTTGAAATGGATGTTTAAAATCAAATTGAATAGAATGACAATCTTGCTCAAGGAATCAGCCACATAGTCCCAGAGTAGGTTATTATAACCACAAGTTGGCAAAGATTTCCAATTAAGTGTTAGAGACTATGAAAGAAATAACCCATCACATATGACGTGACATTTCCTGAAAAATATCACCCATATCCTTAGCTATCTCCTATTATCGGATGATGCAAAATGAGATTTAATTTAAGATTTGGGCTTACTATTTCAGAACTTTAATTTAAGAAATTTTATCTCGATCTTCTTTTCAAAACCTTTGAACCTCTCATATTTGAAAGCTTTTGCTAACTTCAGGATAAATCATACGAAAGCCTGAGAATATTGAGAACACATCTTAAGGTCTATTTCATTTCCTATTTTGAGGAACAAAGACAACTTGTAATATAACTAGATCCACAGCTGAGGTATTCTGAACAGTTAGGAAAGGCTGCTTTATTCAGTTCAATATGTCAGGATAGAGTAGATATAGTTAGGAGATCACTGGGAAGCATAAAATATCTCTTTTTTTGTTCAAATATCACTAAGACCATAAATATATTGTTAGAAATGCTATATTCTGACTTTTCTTCATGCTTTAGTGTCATACAAAAAGTTATTTTGGCTTTTTGAGATACATGCATATTCTCTGCAACAATTTCTAAATGATAGCTCATTTTCAACTATGTAGGAATTTTTAGGGCTTTTTATATTCAACTTGCAATAACATAAATTTACAATTTATATAACATCATCATTCGCTATTGAGTTTTGGCACCACTTCAAATGTGGTCAGTTACTTCAACATAAATATACTTTAATTTTAAGTGGTTTTGTCTACAGTGTGACCTTAGAAATACATATATCTTTTATTTTACAAATATGTCTATTGTTTAGTTATGTTTTATCATTTACTAATAACAATTCTTATACAGTCTTTACCCTTTTACACTTAGAGTTTTGTTATTGATGAGAGATTTTCTTTTATCTAGTGCTAAAATTTAAGACATGCAAATGTTCTTATGTCTTCTCAAAAGCAAAATTATGTCTAGGTTGCCCTTATAGAATTACAAAGTATTGAAGCCACAGTATTAGGTGTAGGTGAGTGTGTGGAAGGAGTTAGAGGTTCCTTATTACCTTGTCTCCTTTGATATCGGTTTATCCCATATCAAAAGGGATGATCATAAAAACTGAAGTTTAAGTTCATCTGCGTTAGGCAAATGTCATCAGAGCAAATCTTGCTTCAGTGTTTGGTTCACATTCCTGTGGCTTAGCTTTCTCAGATTTTTGCTTCTAAAGTTTCCTAATTTTCTTGCCAGTTCAACGTATTTTGAAATGTTTATTTTAGTCCCACATTTAATTATTTTTATGGTACAGAAAATCCACCATCTTGCAATAAAGGGAAGCTTTGTTCATTATTTCTGAATTTTTGTTAGTGTTCTAAAGTACAGATGCAAGGAAAATGAAAAAAATGAAGCTGCTTCTAAATATGGAACCCTTTTCTTCATGAGGGGTGGTGAACAGTGCTTAGCATTACTGATGAGTAAAATCTACACTTTGAAAAAAATTAAAAATCAATGAGACTGAATGATAGACTAGAATAACTTAGCTAGTTTGAGTGAAAATACGGCATTTTCTTTCTATCCATTAACTTATATTTGATGCATCTATGCACAAAGCTATTTGTGTATACAAGGAGAAATAGGAGCATAAAGTACTGATAGCCCAGACTTTTCCTAGATTTGGCCTAGATTTGTAGGGACAACTTAAAGATGCTTTAATTAGCCAGGTGTGATGGTGCAAGCCTATAATTCCGATTTGGGAGGGTGAGGCATGAGAATCCCTTGAACCCAGGAGGTGGAAATTGTAGTGCACCAAGATAGCCCTACTAAACTTTAGCCTGGGTGGCAAAGCCACACACTCTCTTAAAAATAATGTTTTTAAGTAGGAAGCTTGGTTCATTATAGGACATTAAAATAAACTTAAAATATTTAATAAATATCATATTTTTATTTTAAATTTCATTCCTAATTATTACTCTTTGATTTTTAGCAGTGTTACTGAACCAATCCCAATTAAGATTTTGTTTCCAAATCTGTGAAGTGGCAAAACACACTATACAAGACAGAGTATTTTGCACTCAGTAACACTCAAGAGTTTAAACAATATGTGCTCCTCAGAACGACATATTTTCATGAAAATGATTTATTTTTGGAAAAACTAGTACCGTTAATTGTAATTTTTACAGCTGATCAAAGCTATAAAATTTGAACAATTGTAAAGATTGAGGTAATATGTTGTTTTACAATGGTATCTTTCACCTAAATATTCTAAAAATATTCAGTGAATTTTATGCATAAGAATTACCCCATCTACTTTTGAAATGCAACATTTATATAACCCATTTTTCCTGGTCTCTTTAAGTTCATTCTTGTGTCTAGCCATAAATGTACCTGCTGTACAATAAATCTTGATTATCTGTGTTAAAATAGTTGAGCTCTAGGACATGGAATTTAAAAAATAACTGATCTATCCAGGTAGACTGCAGAGAATTTTGATATGTTTCAAACTTTATTTATTTATTTATTTATTAAATTCTGGGGTACACGTGCAGATAGTGCAGGTTCGTTACATAGGTATACACATGCCATGGTAGTGGTTTGCTGCATCCATTGCCCTGTCATCTACATTAGGTATTCTCCTATGCCTTGTCATCTACATTAGGTATGCTATCCCTCCCAATTACCCCATCCCCTACTATTCCTCCCCTCTTCCCCCACCCCGCAGGCGCCAGTGTGTGATGTTCCTCTGCTGAGAATGATGGTTTCCAGTTTCATCCATGTCCCTGCAAAGGACATGAACTCATCCTTTTTCATCCTGGATAGTATACCATGGTGTAATATGTGCCACATTTTCTTTGTCCAGTCTATTGATGGCATTTGGGTTGATTCCAAGTCTTTGCTGTTGTGAGCAGTGCTGCAATGAACATACGTGTGTATGTCTCTTTATAATAGACCAATTTATAATCTTTTGGGTATATACCCAGTAATGGGATTGCTGAGTCAAATAGTATTTCTATTTCTAGATCCTTGAGGAATCACCACACTGTCTTCCACAATGGTTGAACTAATTTCCACTCACACCAACAGTGTAAGAGTGTTCCTATTTCTCCACATCCTCTCCAGCATCTGTTGTCTCTTGATTTTTTGATGATCGTCATTCTGACAGACTTGAGGTGGTATCTCAAGGTGGTTTTGATTTGCATTTCTCTAATGATCAGAGATGATGAACTTTTTTTCATATGTTTGTTGGCTGCATAAATATCTTCTTTTGAAAAATGTCTGTTCATATCCTTTGACCACTTTTTGATGGAGATTGTGGTTTTTAGCCCTTTGCCAGATGTGTAGATTGCAAAATTTTTTTCCCGTTCTGTTGGTTGCCAGTTCACTCTATTGATAATGGACAAAAACTCTATTGGTAATGGACAGAAGCATTCCCTTTGAAAACTGGTACAAGACAAGGATGTCCTCTCTCACCACTTGTATTCAACATAGTATTAGAAGTTCAACAAAGCTAGGTGAGAAAACTATCTCTGTATAATTACATAACTATCTCTATGTTCACTTAAGGGTAGAGTTTATAAGACTATAGAAAATTATTACGTAACTATACAAAATGTTATTTGTTGAGAGAAAAAGTGGATAGTAAAACCAAGCATTTTTCAATAAAATTTATCATTTAAACATGAATAATATTGAAACAGATGTATAGTTATATGTCCCTTACAGAGTTATTGTGAGTCTTTAAAAAATGAGAACATTGATATAAAGTTATGGTTGATTATAGTTATCATTTTTTTACAGGGTCTCAGTTAAATATTGCCAACAAAACACAAAAGAAACAGCATTTTATTAAGTATCTGTATGTGATATATATGTAGTATAAAATAATTTTCTTTTTAAACTTATGATTGATACAATAGTACATATTTAGGGGATACAATATGATGTTTGATATATGTATACATTATGTAATGATCAAATCAGGTTAATTAGCATATCCATTATCTTAAACATTTCTTTCCAATGAGAAGATTTTAAAAATTCTTTTAATTTTTTTGAAATCTATAGATATTTCAAAATGTCTGAATATTTACAAATACCTGTATATTTCAGAATATCTCTATGTTAACATCGTTGCTATCTAGTCATCCTACTATGCAATAGATCAGAACTCATTCCTCCTATGAAGCTGGGGTGTTGTAACAATTGACAAATTTATTCCCATCTCCCTCTCTTCTCCTTGCTTTCTAATAATCACTATTCTACTTTCTTCTTTCATTAGAATAAGGTCTTAGATTACATATGTTAGTGAGATCATGCAATGTATGTCTTTCTGTGCCTAGCATATCTCATTTAACATAATATACTCCAGGTTTATATTGCTCAAATGTCAGGATATTTTTATGGCTGAATGTAAGTGTATGTAAGTGTACTTACTGTACTTTTCTACTGTATGTAAGTGTCATATTTTCTTTGTTCATTCATCAGTTAATGGACATTTGAGTTGATTCCACATCTTGCATATTGTTAATAGTGCTGCATAAATATCTACTAAGAAATGTAGATATTTATTTTATCTAACCCTGTAATTAGAAGAACTGAGTTATCTTCCATTTCCCAATTTGCCAGATTTTCACATATATCACCTTAATAATTGAATATTGAAACTGAGCCAAATTCAGAGTAGTTAAATTTTGTTGAGTGAATTCAGTGCCATCTGGACTTCTGGCTTTACTAACTTTTAATTGACCTAGTTCTTTCAGAAGTGTCCTAATACTTAATTTGTAAAATACTTACTCAAGCCTCAACCACAATAAGTAAGGCTACTTGGTAGAATACGTAATTGTAATTTTGATTAAAAATGGAATAAATGAAATAAATGGCTGATATTTAAAAACTAATTTATTTTATGTCAAATAATTACATGAGATAGCAGCCTAATTTCTTAATATTGAATTTATAGTTTTTACTCCCTCCTTTTCCAGTCTTTATTGACTATTACTTCTGTATTACCTATTTGAGGGCCTTCTGATTACAATATATTTGTTTTAGAAAAAGAATGATTACCCTAATCTTCATAGTCACCCCATCCCTATCTGAATTATTTATTTTCTATAAAATATTATATTTAAATTACCATTAGAAGAATCATTATATAATTTATGTTTACATTGATATAAAAATATTGTTTCTACAAAATGTAATCTTAATTACTTTTGGAGATCATCTTGATATTATCTTTTCTTCACATTTTTCAAAAGTTGAATTCCCTCTGTTCTTTATGCAGAAACCTGGAAAATTAAAATATGTTGTCTAATTATGAGAATTAGGTCATTGTGTTTTTGTAAGTGTAAAATAAGGCCTTAGCATCCCCCATTCATTTTGAAGGTGATATGCCAACTTACTATAGATGCTAAATTTTAAATGAATATTTCTCTCTTGTTGCTGAACTGAAACACAACTCTAAATGTCTGTACTTTGAAGATTATTTTATGATCATCGTTATGTTTTCTGACAAGCACATATAATAGTATTCACCAGACAGGAGCTAAACAAATATTTTCTGTATTCTGTAAAATATTCAGATATTTAAATATGTGTGTGTGTGTCTGTGTGTGGCACTTAACTATTTAAAAGTCACTGTTATTTAGAGGAACTCTGTAATTCTATTACTGCTGCCTATTTTCATATTTATGTTCTCAGCAACCCAAAACTAGTCTAACCTGTGGAAGGCATGAGACTTTTAAAATGTGAGCAAAAACAAGTAAGCCATGGTGGCATGAAATTGCTCAAGATATTTATGAGGGGATTTTTAAGGAAAGATTGAACACTGTGGGAAAAGTTAGATCAAATATGAATAATCATGTATAGTTGATAGGTGTCTAATATCCTGCAGTGAGAGTTCATACAAATCCAAAATTAACATACTGAGCAGTTCTTACTGGTGCTGCTAGTTCAGATTTTTATTATTTTAAATGTTTGTTATTAACTAAAATTATTTTAGTTGTAGCTGGGTTTTGATTTGATAGTTTATTTGTTATAGACATTATCTTTTTAAGTCACAGTGTGATATATTTAGAGTTATAGAGGTGTATTTGACAACTTCTACTACAAGTTTCATCACATATATGTATACATACACTTGTGCAAACTCATAAATGTGCAATGCCAAAGTGAACCCTAATGTACACTGTGGTCTTTGGGCAATAATAGTGTGTCATTTGGTTCACTAATTGTAACAAATATGTTACCTGGTAAGAGATATGGATAATTTAGGAGGCTGTGCATCTGTGGGGGTTGGGAGTATGTGAACTATCTCTATATTTTTCTCTCAGGTTTGCTTTTAACCTAAAACTGCTCAGAAAATTGTTCAGAAAAATGCCTCTATCTCTATAAAATTAGCACCAAAACACTCTCAGCACAGAAATATAGAGAACTATAGACATATAAATTGTATCTATAAATATTTGTAGAAAAAATGTTTTTCTATAACTATATATCTGTTTCAATATTCATGTTTAAATTATAAATTTTATTGAAAAATGCTTGGTTTTACTATCCACTTTTTCTCTCTACAAATAACATTTTTTATATTTATGTAATCGTTTTCTGTAGTCTTAGACAACTCTACCCTTAAATGAACATAGAGATAGTTATGTAATTATACAGAGATAGTTTTCTCACCTAGCTTTGTTTTCTCAACAACTTCTTTAATGTTTTTGTATATTCCAGAACTCTAGAAGAGTTTTCAATGTTGTATATTTTTTTTTAATTTTTATTCCATACATTTTCAGCACATTGCATAAATTCGTTGAAAAGATTTTTAACTCAGTTTTTCCATGGTAACCTGCATTAAATGTTAAGAACACCCTTTTACTAATTAACAGGATTATTAGCCTTTTAGCAGTATTTTGCATCTAAAATAGCTATTACATTTTTCCTATCCATTATAAAATAATTTTAAAATAGTATATGATTATAGCAACTTCTACTTCCATGAAAATGAATTAGATGAATTTACCTCTATTTCTCCTCCTAAGTACAACAATAAAAAAACCCTTAATATTATATATAAGACAAACCTTTGAGAACTTCAAAATATATAGAGAAAGCACCTCTAGCCAAAGCATCAGAAAAGGGGAAACTTGGCAAAATAAAAAGTAATAATAATGATAATAATTATTTTTCTCCCATGAAACACTACAATAAAAAATAAAATAAGGCTGGGTGCAGTGGCTCATGCCTGTAAGCTTTGAGAGGCCGAGTACTTGAGCACTTTGGGAGGCCAAGGGGGGCAGATCACCTGAGATTAGGAGTTCAAGACCAGTCTGACCAACATAGAGAAACCCCATCTTTACTAAGAAAGTAGCTGGGCGTGGTGGTACATGCCTGTAATTTCAGCTACTGAGTAGGCTGAGGCAAGAGAATCTCTTGAACCTAAAAGATGGAGGTTGCAGTGAGTGGAGATCATGCCATTGCACTCCAGCCTGGGCAACAAGAGTGAAACACCATCTTGTTTAAATAAAATAAAATAAAAATTGTCCTTATTCCTATACAACCCAACAAAAGCTGGGTGGAAATCCCAGCCTTGCACTGGCGGGGTTGTACTGACTGGCCCAGCCCCCAGGGAGGAGTAGTGCCAAGACCATTAAGTGGCACAACATTTTTCCAGTGCTGAGAAAAAAAAATAACAAAACTGTCACCCAGAATTCAGTATCTACCAAAAATATTATTTAGGAATGAAATAGAATCCCAAATATTCTCAAATTAAAGAACGTTAAGATAAATGAGGGAATTATGGCATAACAGGAATTAAGAAAAAATGGAAAGTAAAAATGGAAAGATAAATATAAACCCTTTTTTGCTACAGTTTGCTAAAGTATTTTGACAGGTGAAGTGAAAATTATAGCACTATTTTTATGATTCGAAAGGAATTTACAGAAAATAATGAACAAAATTATATTATAAATGGGAGATGTAAAATCAACTAAAGGAAGGTAAGGTATCTATTGGAACTGGTAAAATATTGTCCCCAGTGGACTGTGATACATTATGTATATAAATTGTAGTATGTAAAGCCACCAATAAAAAAATACAAAGAGACATACTCAATATTACTATTGATATATAAAAGTGAAATTTTAAAAACTATTGAAGGAACTCAGGAGGATGAGAAAAGAGAAAGAGAATAAAAAACAAAAGAAAAAATTTTACTTAAGTTTTCCAATGTTAATTATTACTTTAAATAGAGATGGTAGCAATACACTAATTAAAATACAGACGTTGGTGGGAGAGATTAAAAAAATAGCTCCTATGTAAGCTGTTTATGAAAAAATCCACACTTCATATATAACAATGTAAGTTAGGTGGAAATAAAGGATGGAAAATGACATAATAGCCAAACATTAAATTGAGAAAAAAGAAGTAGTGACTGTATTAGTATAAGGTAAAGCAGAATTTGGAGCAAATAAATCTACCGGAGACAGTTACTTACTATAATGAGAAATAATTAATACAACATGAACACATATTAGCCTTAAATGTGTGTGTATCAGACAACTGGGCTACAAGATATGATAAACAAAATTGAATAGAATTGAAGGAAGAACTAAAATAATGTGTAACTAAAGATGGATATTTCAACACCTCTCTCATCAATTGCTAGAACAACCTGATAAAAAGTCAGCAAGGATATAGAAGAACAAAGCAATGTCAACAAATATGATCTAATCAATATATATGGAACCCTTTAACCCAATACACAGACATTTTCAGGGCTCCTGGGTCACATAAAATGGAGCATCTGATGAGTCCTAAGACAAATCTCAGCAAATTATGATCCACAGAGCATGGTCTATGACCATAATTGAAGCATACAACAAAGCAATACCAGAATGACAAGGAAATTTCCAAACACTTGGAAACCAAACCACACACTTTGAAGCATACTATAGGTTAAAGCAAAGTCCCAAAACAAATTTAAAAAGACACATAACTGAGTGAAAACAAGAACACAAAGTATCAAAAATTGTGGAACATGATTTAAGCAATGCTGATAGAGAAATGTATAGCACAAAAAAACTGACATCTAGAAAAGAAAAAAAAATTCAAACCAATAATATGCTTCCACCTCAAAGGTATTTTAAAAAAGAGCAAAATAAACCCAAACAAATGAAGGAACATAAAGATAATAGCAAAAATCAATGTAATCGAAAAAAGAGAAACAAAAGATTAAATCAATGCAACAAAAACCTAATTCTTTGAAAGTAATAAAATTAATAATAATAAAATTGGCAACACTCTAGCAAGAAAAACAAGAGAGTAGACAAATTGCCAATGTTAGAACTCTAACAATGGTTATCACTGCACAACTCATGGATATCAAAAGGATACTAAGGAATACTGTGAAAATGCTACACAGATATATTTGACAAGTCAGATTAAATTGACCAATTTCTTAAAAAGCACAAACGACCATGAATTATATCATTGACTAACACTATAACTATTAAATATGCTGTGGTTGTAATTTTAAAAAACTCTTCAGGCCCAGATGATTAAACTGGAAAATTCTAACAAAGATTTGAATAAGAATTAACGCTAACTTAACAGCTTATTTAATAGAAAATAACACGTCCAGTACATTTTTTAAATCTACTGTTACCTTGATACCAAACCAGAAGAAACAGCACACACACACACACACACACACACACACACACACACACGCAGAAACAGAATTCAGCTATATATAAAAGGAGTTATACACCATGACCAAGTGGAGTCTATTCTCTAGCATTGTAAGTTTGGTTCAACATTTTAAAATTAATCCATAATATGAACAGAACAAAAGAAGAAAAATAAAATGATTGTATCAGTTGTTTCAGGAAAAAGCATTTGGTAAAGTTCAACAATTATGAAAAAATCTGAGAAAATATAAGAAGGAAAAATTCCTCCACTTCATAAATTGCATTTATGAAATTCAACAGCTGCCATTACACTTAATGGTGAAAACTACTGTTTTCCCATTAAGGTTGTAAACAAGGAGCTTTTTTCTCCCCAGTTTTCTTCTAGAAGTTTTATGATTTCAGTTCTTACATTTAAGTCTTCAATCTATTTTGTATTATTTTTTGTATATCATATGAGACAAAGGTCCAGTTTTTTTCCTTCACTTATGGATATCCAGTTTTCTCAACACTGTTTATTTCTCAATTGTATGTTCTTGGCACCATTGTCAAAAATTAGATGACCATATATTTATTTCTGGTCTCTCTAGTCTGTGTCTTGTTATGCAAGTTCCATATTATTTTTATTACTACAACTTTGTAATATAGTTTGAAATCAGGAAATGTAATGTCTCCAGCTTTGCTGTTTATTTTTTAATATTGTTTCATCTTTTTTAATTCTTTTGTGATTTTATATAAATTTTAGGATTCTTTCTTCTGTGAAACATATCATTGGAATTTTTACAAGAATTGCATTAAATCTGTGGATCACTTTGGGTACCATGGACATTTTGACAATATTAATCTTCTAATCTATAAACATGGGATAATTTTTCATTTATTTATGTATCCTTCAATTTCTTTCATCAGTGCCTTATGATTTCCAGTGTGCAGATTTTTCCCTTCTTTGGGTAAATTTACTCCTAAGCATTTTATTCTTTTTTATGCTATTGTAAATGGGTTTTTTATTAAAATATTTATTATTCATGTATATTGATTCATCCTTACATCCCAGGCTTTTTTTTTTAATTTTTAATTTTTGTGGGTACATCCTAGGAATATTAAAGATTTACATTTAACATGAAACTGTAAAACTTCAAGAATAAATTATAGGGGAAAATCCTTAACACTGGTTTTGTCAATGATTTTTTAAATGTAAAACCAAAAGAAAAATATATATATATATATATACACACACACACACACACACACACACACACACACACATATAAATAGATAGATAGATACATGTATATATAGAAAAATGAGGAGTCAGAGCATGATTGCCAATTAGAACTTCCCAATAATTGTTCCCCTGCTGGAACATCACATTGAATATACAGATTAAAAAGCACCTTCAAAAGAATAAAATTAATCACAGTGCCTGATTTTCATATAATAACCCAAAGAGAGGAATTGAAGATTGTAGAAGGGACAGTACCACATTGTCTAAACCACCCTTCCTGCTACCAGGCAGAGTAGTGTGGAGAGAGAAACTGCCTGCTTGGGTAGGGAAAGGGAAGTGAGTGTGGGAATTTGCATTGAAATTTACTGCTGGCCCTGCCACAGTGGAACACAACACAGGGTAGAGCCCCTATAGTCCTAGATTCTACTGTTACCCATAGGGCCATTTCAACATCTGCACCAGAGAGGAATCTGCCACCCAAGTAGCAGAAACTCGAGTTCCAGCCTGCTTCACCACTAGCTGATTACAGTGGCCTCAAACCCCGAGTCAGTTTCAGTGTCAGGCAGGCTGTAGTGACCATGGTTTGGGGCAAGTCCCAGTACCGCACTGGTCTGGGAGGCTGAGGGCTTGGGGAGCAACCCAGCATCATGTAAGTTGTGGCAGCCATGACAGTGCCCAGGTCACTCCTCCCCCAACTCCAGGCAGTGTGGCGTGGAGACAAAATCCCTATGTTGGGGAAAGAAGAGGGAAGAGTACAAGGGACTTTGCCTAAGAGCAAGTACCAACCCTGCCACAGTAAAACAACAAAGGACAGAACCAAATGAGCTGGTTGGCACTTCTAGATCCATCCTGGGCCAGAAGGGAATCCACCATCCTGGCAGAACAAACCCAAGTTCTGGCCCTCTTCTCTACTGGCTGCCTAAAGCAGCTTTCAGCCTTGAATACATGCCAGTGTCAGGGAGCAGTGGCTGCAGGCCTTGACTAAGACCCTACACTGCACTAGTCAAAGAGGCTTTTGGTGCAATTCAGTATACCTCACAAGCTGCAGAGGCTACTGTGGCCTGTGTCACCACTTCTCCAACTACAGACCATACAGAGTAGAGAGAGAATCCTTCTGCTTGAGGGAAATAATCTGATTGAAAATGTGCAAAGAATCAAAATAGATGTATTTCCAAGGAAATTAAGAAATGTACAACAGGTATACAACAAAGTGTATAGACATCACTAATACCAGAGAAATGCAAAGTAAAACCACAATGAGATAATCATCTCATGTTAGAATGACTGCTATCAAAAGACTACAAATAACAGGAGTGGGTAAAAGTGTGGGCAGAAGAAAATCATTGTATACTGTTAGTGGGAATAAAAATTGGTGCAACTATTATGGAAATAAGTGTGGAGGCTACTCAAAAAAACTAAAGCCAGAACTGCAATATGATTCAGACATCTCCTTTCTGAATATATATTGAAAGTAAATGGAGTCAATATATCAAAGGTATATCTGTAATCCTGTTCATTGTATCATTATTCACAATAGTCAAGAGGATATGGAATTAACCTAAGTGTCATAGAGGAATGAAAGGATAACAAAAGTGTTGTGTGTATGTATAAATATAGGTAGATAGATAGATAGGAATATCATTCAGTCATAAAATAAATCCTGCCAGTTGTGACAACATGGATGAACCTGGGGGATATTATGTTACATGAAATAAACCACAAAACAAAACACAAATACTGTATTATTTAGAAATAATTTCTCTGAGG
This sequence comes from Saguinus oedipus, assembly GCA_031835075.1. NCBI lineage: Eukaryota > Metazoa > Chordata > Mammalia > Primates > Cebidae > Saguinus > Saguinus oedipus. Next base: position 21,465,835 of record CM063190.1, read on the forward strand.
CTGTCTACATAGCAGGAGTTTGAATCCAGGGGTCATACACCAAACCTAATGCCATTAACTTATTTACAGATTGACAGCAACTATGAGTGAAAGGTGGATGTTACTTTTAATGTGTGATATCTGTATGATACTTTTAATGTATGATAACATATATGTGGAATCTAAAAATGTCAAATACATAGAAACAGAGGATAGAGAAGGTGGTTGTCAGGGACTAGGAGGTGAGAAAATGGGTAATGTTGATGAAAGGGTACAAAATTTCTGTTATGACATAAACAAATCCAGTTCTGTTTTACAGCATGTGTTGTGATGAATGTGTTAAAAGATGATTGGAAACAAAGCAATGATATGAACTCTGAGTGTTACTATGTAATAAATGTGACATGGGATAATTTTTCATTTATGTGTAAAATAATGCTGGAAGTTCATCCAGGCCAATAATGAAAACAAAGTAAATAAAATGCTGCAGATTGAAGAAAAAGAGCTTGTACCTATCTTACTAAAACTATTAAAAAAACTAGGGAAAGAATGATTCCTCCCTAACTCATTCTGTTGTTCTAGTATCCCTGATATGGTATCTCGGATATGAAATCCAGGGAAGGACAAAAAAAAAAAAAAAGGAAAACCGTAGGCCAATATCCCAGATGAACATAAATGCAGAAATTCTAGCTACATAGTAGCAAATTGAATCCAAATCCACATAAAAAAGATAATTTATCATAATTAAATGGGTTTTATTAGAGGTGTTCAAGGATGGTCCATCATATACAAATCAATAAATGTGATTCACCAAATAAACAGAACTAGAAACAAAAACCATGTGATTATTTCAGTAGATGCAGAAAAAGCACTTGATAAAATCCAACATTCCTGCATGATACGTACCCTCAACAAAATGGACATCAAAGGAACATACTTTAAATATGAGTTATCTATGGCAAACTCACAGCCAATCTCTTAATGAAGGGGGAAGGGTTGAAAGCATTTCTTCTAATAAGTGGAAAAAGACAAAGATACACACGCATGCACGCGCGCGCGCGCGCACACACACACACACCCCCACCCACCCCATACATTAAAAGTAACATCCACCTTTCACTCATAGTTCCTCAATCTGTAAATAAGTTAATGGCATTCGTTTTGGTGTATGACCCCTGTATTCAAACTCTTGCTAGGTAGACAGCCTCAGAGAAATTATTTCTAAAAAATTACTCTCATTTATCAAAAGGTGATAAAAAGAGCACATACCTCACTGCAATAGAATTCATAGGTTGATCACTTAGAAACAAGTCTAATTACATTATCATTTCAATTTCAATGATCAGGTAAAAGTTATCTGCCAGAAATTTTTAATTATCGCTAGTATGAAAGTTGTTTTTTGCCTATCAAACTTAGAAACTTATTGACTGCTGATCAATAAAAAATTACATTTTAAAGTTTAGAGGAGAAAAATAGATATATTTATTTATTCCATAGAAGATGTAACTGAATTTATATATAAATCAATGTGCTTCCCCTGCCTTATGGCTGGCACAGATAAGAGAAGTTAAAAATCTTCTTATAGCTGAAATATCTGGATTGCTCATCTCAAAGTGTATTAACTGTGAGATGCTTGGAGTACCACAACTATACATTTCACTGCCCTAGCAGGAAGTGGTACCATTTTTCTAAACTTCCAAACGTATATTTTAGGTATCAGTGGGGGGAGGTTTTTTCATACGATTAGTGTTTCACAGTTTATAGCAAATAGTTAACTTTTCATTTGCCCTAATCACATGAACAGTCAAAGAGGATGATTGAGAAGTATATTTCTCTACTGAGCTTGATCCTCTGCTAACTTTAGCCAGGGTGTGTACTAACAAATACTGTATTATTTAGAAATAATTTCTCTGAGGCTGTCTACCTAGCAAGGGTTTGAATACAGGGGTCATACACCAAACGTAATGCCATTAACTTATTTACAGATTGACAGCAACTATGAGTGAAAGGTGGAAACCTTATTCTTTCTCATACTTAGGTGGCTATTTCATTTTAGCTAACATGAGAATATTTATTCATTAGGCGATTCTGAGTGTATTTAATGAGTGACTACTATGGGCCATTCATTTGAGTCTTAAAAATACAGTGATTATAAGAAGGAATAGTTTATATCCATGTGAGACATGAATCAAATGGTGACACAAATAAGTTCACAGAAGGAAAAGAAAAATGTGTTACAAGTCATATAACAAGAGGACCTGAATTAATTGGAGACAGGTATGGTAGAGAAGAAAAGACAGCAGTTTCCATGTATTATTAGTGTCTTTGAAGTTCACATAAAGTGGGTAATATTTAACAAATTTATATTATATAAATCCCAAATAGAAGATGGTAAGACCACATGCTTGTTAGCTAACGTTTCAATTTCTAATCTATAGAAGAGAGTGATATCCAGAGAAAAATTAAATTACTAGTTGATATTTTATAAAGTGTTTGTGTGTAAATTTGTATCCTAACAATCAGGCCTGATTCCAACTGAATGGTTATAATTTGGGAATGAATAATTTATACCTTGCAAACTTAAGTTTATACGTTTTTCTGTAATTTTTTTTGTCATAAAGTACCATGTCCAGTTTCTCTATCTGATGTATATATGAAAGACCTAAAATTAAGAGCATGCTGAAATCAGTTATTTGTACCTTAAAACCTATGACCTGCAGCAACACGTTTTCATTTGCCTCAACTAGGTGGGAAAAAATCATATAACATCTTAAAAGGAATTTCTTTAAGTCTTTTAAAGACATATTTTAGGAAAAACATAAATTCCACTGAATTGAATTATTCAAAACTAATATTTATTATGGAAAACTTTCATTAAAAGGTGGGCAATTTGTATTTATTGTCATTAAAAATGCAGTTATTCTTTAAAACATCCTTTAGCTTGCCTTTTTAGGTCATGTAACTTGAAGCAGTACAAGAAGTTGTAATTTATTGTAACCTCAGTTATATAAATGGTTAGTTACCTTCACATAATCCATGGTTTAAAAAAGTTTGATCCAATGTTTGAGGTAGATGTTGTATCATCATAAAGAAATCTCAGTGGAAATATTGCTTAAATGATTGAAGAAATTGTCAACAACTATTATTTTTACCTTAACAGATATTCATTTCACATGTATCTTTCTTTATGAGCATTTAACTTAATAGTCTATACCTGAACCAACAATGCTTGTGTGCAGATTCTTTGAGTGATTTTATTTGTAAATTCTTCTGTAAATTTCTGCTTCTTAATTCCACCAAAATCTCATTAACTTAGTCTATAATATTTTTAAAAATTAACATCCTGGCATGATAAACCCACTTCACAAAGTTACATATGCCAAAAATTAGTGAGAAGTAATCCATGTTATCAGTACTACTGTAGTAAACTTTTATAAATTTTACTCCAAAATGTCTCTAGTATTAGTTTCATTATAGCTATGATCATAAATGAGGTGTGTTTACAGCACTAAGGTTATGAACTTGCAAAAATTCAGAAAACCTTACATTTGTGAATTAAATTGGTGAGGATAGGATTTGCAACATCAGCTGTTTGACTCCTAAATCCATTTTCTTTTAAAAACTAAAATTGCCTATCTAAAATATTAAAATTTATGCATGAACGCAAGTGTTTTACATATATTCATGAAGATAATGAATTACTTCTGTAAGTATAAATGCTAAAATAAAAGCATTCAACATACTGCTTTTTTCAGAAAGAAACAGACTATTATATTTTAGCTCAGTTAATGTCTATGCCTCTTGGCTTGTCTACACTGATCAATAGTTACCTAATCTGCATAATTATATGAATGTAATTTTGATAAGCTGATATAATATTTGTAATAGATATTAAACTATGCTGTCAAATGTTAGAAAGCAAAGTTTAAGCAAAATTCTTGCACATTTTCCTTTCTTCAAATGAGAAGATCATTAGCTGCATGTTTGTATATGTTTACATAAAACTTTTTCTAACAAGTGTTCAAAAAGTGATTTAAACAGGTGTAATAAATTTCTATATTATCATATATATCTGCATCTGTGTTGTATTTCTCTTAAAGTTTGCATAAAACCCTATTAAACTATTAAAAGTTATTTAAAACTATGTAACATAAAATTATTTTCAGTTATTTTAAAGCCCTAAAATATTAACGTATTTTAAGAATTTGAGGCGTGCATATTTAGCCATTAATGAGACCATCCCTTAACAACTTTTCAGTAGCCCCACCTCATCTTTTTGTTTTAATGATAGTCAAGAAGTTACAGCTACAATTAATTATTGTTCTACTTGGATGGCAGTTGTTTTTAATGCAGTCATGCTAATTGTGTCCTGTAGTCCACTATAAGTTTGGCAGCTTTTTCAAAATCAAACCGTTATTAATCAGTGCTTCTCAGAAATCCTACATGTAAACTTTTTACATAAGTCATATTGTGGGTGGGCTTTTATATACAGTATTTTATTTGAATAGATTCATTCTGCTAAATATTTTGCGTCATCCAAAAATTTTTCCCAAACTTAAAAAAAAAATTTAAACCCTACTACTATTAAATTTTTTAAAAGTTTGATGTATCAAGGGGCAAAGAAGAGAGTGGATTTTTTTATTTGCCAATTGCTGAGCATTTAGCTGTTTTCTAAACATTGGCTTCAGGCTTCAGTGCTGTAGTCATCCGGACCATTTGAAACATTTTCCTTTTACCAGCTAAATAAAAAGCAGTGTCATTTGTGAGATGTGGAAGCTATATGGTAAGAATGTTTTTGTTCTTGTTTTTTGAGATTCTCACTCTGCTGCCCAGGCTGCGGTACAGTGGCACAATTTTGGCTCACTGCAACCTCTGCCTCTGAGGTCAAGCAATCCTCCTGCCTCAGCCACCTGAGTAGCTGGGATTACAGGCACACACCACCACACCTGGGTATTTTTTATTTTTTATTTTTTTTAATGGTAGAGATGGCTTTTCACCATGTAGGCCAGGCTGGTCTTGAACTCCTGACCTCACGTGATCCGTCTGCCTTGGCTTCCCAAAGTGCTGAGATTACAGGCATGAGCCACTGTGCCTAGCAAGTAAGAATGTTTTTAAAAGTCAATTTTATACATAACAGTTACCTAATAAAACTATGGGGAGCTGATACTGATATTAATGTCATTTCTTAAGATCTGTATGATTTTTCAGATGTAATTAGGACATTATCGATAGTAAAGTATGGCAAGTTAATTTATGACCTTTGTTTTGAATTTGTCCCCAGTGGACATGAATGCTTAGGTAATATCTTTATTTTAAAATTCTGTTTTGTCTGAAAATTTTAATGATTATTGGTAAAATTAGCCAACAAATGTAGTAATGTGAAAAGTAATGTAATAATAGCACTTAGGACTTTAGACAACTTTAGTGGAAATTAGCAGTTAAATGTAAATCTTTTCGCCTACTGCATCACCTGCTTTCGTCAGTATATTTCAGTTTTCTTTTTCTTTCGTATTTAATCCAAAATTTCTAATACGAACAATGGCAAATTCTGTGTTTGGGGGAAACCAAATACACATATGTACTTTTAAAGAAATCACGGCAGTTTATATTTTTTAAATATACTGAGTGCATGTGTCTGTTTATATGTATTTAGCTAATAAGAAAGGTTAATGGCGATGTGGCAATTATGTTACCAGTGATTACTGAAATTTGGTGATGTCATTCTTATTTCCCAACCTTTTTATGAGCTGAGTAGGGACAAAATTATAATAAATATTGTAGAAAAATAAACATTGTGTGGATATACATAATAGATGCTTGCATGTCAGAATTTTTAGCAGACAAACATACAAGTTTAATAAATAGAGGCTACTTAGAGTATCCTCCCCAAAAATATTTTCAAAGTAATGTTTTGGTTAAACTGATTATAGCCCATATGTGTGCTCTACAAAACAGTGGTGCCTTGAAAGGGACTGAGTTACATTAAACTCTAATGATTGCGCCTATTTAATTAAAAGACTTTGAAACGTTATGATGGGGAAAATAGTTATGTTCTGTGAAGATTCCAAGTAGAAAACAACACTTAGTTAGATAGAACAGTGTTCTTATTTAATATAAAAAAGCATCTGGATGAAATCCTGAGCTGCCTTTAGGTAAAATGTTCTCATTATGATAATCACACCCAACAGCATGTTTTTAATTCAGCACTTCATTGCTTTGTTTTTCCAACATTTAATGAATGCATGATCTAGTTGTAACTGAGGTGAACCTTATCTTCAGGAAATAAGGATTAAAAAAAAACAAAAGAAACCTTGCATCCCTCAGGTTCCAATTTATATGTAGACGTTAGCTCCTTATTACCTTCCTAAGATTTCCCAGAGTCAAAAACTACATCAGTAATAATATACTAGATTATATTACTAGGAAATAAGCAAACCAAATAATTCCATAATCTTTGCTGGGGTGCAGTGGTATGATCTCAGTTCACTGCCACCTCCACCTTCTGGGTTCAAATGATTCTCCCACCTCAGCCTCCCATAGTCTTAATGACTTTACATGACAAAATTAATTTTCAGTTCATTTACTTGTTCATCCTGTTAAGCTTTAGGGATATATGTGGTCCATAGCAATTCTGGTTACAGTTGCTAATCAGCGTCCTGGGCTGATGTACCAGGCTGTACACACATGCTCACACTTCATTGGCCAAGGTAAGCCACATGGCCACAGTGACTTTAAAGGTCATCAGTAAATGTCTTATCTCGTGTTCAGGAAAAGAGACACACTAGGAATTTGGATTCATATCTAATGTGTACTACTCCCAATGTGGTTCTCCAACAAGGGTTTGAGAACCCCTGACAGAACAACAGTATTTAAAACTGTTTAGATAAGCTGATTCTTAAAGGGGATACAAGAGTTTCTCAAAAAAGGAAAAACTGCTAATTTCTGTTTGGACGGAAGTCTTCCCTAGATTCCAAAGTGATTCTAATCATATATTTAGTGACAAAAGTGGGTTGTTTAACTGTCAAATGTGTGCCACACATACTAAATATCCATAGTTAGAAACTGTCAGGGTCATGCCTCTTTGTCCTGGAATTATTTGCACTGTGCCTTATTGTTCTTTGTCAATCCTTTTCCTGCCTCCTTGCACCAAGCAATTTATATTTTTTCCTTCACATATTGCCCAAACGTTGTCTCTGCAGAGTTACCCTCACTGGCCATGTAATGTAAAATATTGCCACACTTCATCAGTCATATTTCTTATCAAAGTAGGCTGTATGTATATATTCAGTATATATCAGAATTTAAAACTTTTTAAAATTTAATTTTATATATTTCTTTTATATATTCCTAAACATTTCTCCAAAAGGAAAAGGCTGTTTGCAGATGGACAGTATGGGTCTCATCAGTAGATGAATCCCTTATCATTCATTGAGCCTGGAACATTGCAAGCATTTCTTGGAGAAAAATATAAATAAATATGGCACATGTCCATAAAGCATTTAATCAACATTTTATTGGATTATTTTATAAGTATTAGTTAACACACTTTGAAGTATTAAGCCTAGTAAAGAGTGTTCTTCCCTGCAGATAATATTTGACAATTTTATCAGACCACTTGTCAGAAAAAAAATCAGACCCAGTTTACTATAGTTCTTTTCTAATTTATTATCAGGTTGATTTTGTTTCACTGTAAATGTATAAATTCTTTTTAAGAAATATATAAAACATTTATAGCCATATCTTTCATTTCTCTAACTTGGCCAAATTCATCTATAAAATCACTTTGCATCTTGAGAAATTGCAGAGCTGAATTTGGGTTTCCAAATATGTTGTAAACCATAATTATTTTTTAAAAAACTGGTTTCTCTTTTGATGATGATTTTAAAGTTCTGCTGCTGCTCCATAATATCCCTGAGGCTTTTTACATTCCCACTCTAAAGTGAATAGAGAAAGGAAATCATTAGGGTAGAGAAAGGAAATCATTAGGGTGATGAATATAAATCATTCTTTTATTCAATCAATATACCTTAGAAAATGAAAAAAAACTTTAGTTATTCTGTTATTGTTTAGTAACTCTACATTCATATTCTAGGCATAATGAAGTCGTTTTATGAATACACATCTAATCTCAGAAGCTGTTCACTTTAAGTGGCCTATTTTTCCTCTACATGACTTGGTTTTAGAGTATTCACTCCAGTTAAATAAATTATAAACATTGCTTCTCCTACTCATAGCACACAACATAATATTACAAGTAAGAGTCATTGTAATGTACTGACCCCAGCTAAACTACCAAGTGAACTTTAAAAATGAAAACATTTAGATAGATTATGCATTTATAAATAAAAATAAATTTGCTTTTCAGGGAGTTTGGCCGCTGGAAAGTAAATAACCTTGCAGTTGAGAGAAGAAATTTCCTTGGCTCTCCTCTGCCTCTTGCCCCTGAATTCTTCCGCAACATAAGACTTTTGGGACGACGACCTACCCTTCAGCAAATCACAGAAAACCTTATCAAGAAATATGGGACACATTTCTTGCTATCTGCTACTCTGGGAGGTACGGCTCTTTGAACATATTTGTGCCTGTGTGTGCTTGTGCATAAAAGTGTATAAATCACAGAAAAGTGAATTATCCAGACAGCTACAGTTTGAATGGCTACAGAACTCATTCATTCATTTAACTTGTTCATTTTTTAGCCTTAGAGGACGTCTTGTCTTTCTTTAACCTGCAAGCTCAGTCTTTCAGTCATGTCAATTTTTTTACGCCAAAATATACCTCAAATCCAACTCTTTCCTCACCTCCTCTCCAGCATCTCTAGACCAAGACCTAGTCATTTTTTTTACTACAATACTTCTGTGGTTCCTCTTTAAAAACTTGAGTCAGTTAATATACACTGTTTTAACTGAAACCGAGAACTGGCCACTTTAAGTAAGCATCTTGCTATGGTTTATAAGGCCATATATCAATGATCTGATGAATGCTGGCTTTAAACTCAAACCTCTTCTCAGCTCTCACTTCCTCATGCTCTGTTTTTCAGTCACAATGATCTTCACATTTTCTACCCAAATATTACTTTCTCAGAGAGGCCTTTTCCTGACCATCCTTTGATCAATAGTGCCCAGCGAACCCCATTGTTCTCTACTACTTCATGATCATATTTTACATTTATCATAGTATTTATTGTGAAATTATTTGGTGACTGATTTATTATCCATATTCCTTGCATATTTTCTTAAAAATAAGGACCTTAGCCGTATTGGTCACCACTTTAACCCCATGGCTAAAATTGCCCTTGATATACAGTACGTTCTCATTAACTATTGTTTAAATGAATAAATAAGTAAAACTGCACTTTCTTAGGAGACTGAGGTCCATCCAGTTCAGTAGATATATGTAAACATGTATAATATAAACAGAGGACAATTGAGTTACAGTTCAGGACGAATTCTGAATGAAAGCAAATCTAGAACTGGGTCCAGTTCACAAATAAAGATTCAGAACTGATGAGAATCAGTACCCAAGTAAGAGTAGATAAAGAAGGCATGAGCAGGTTGAAAAAGGAGCAGACGCCTGAGCGTATGTAGGAAACTAACTCTGGCATGGAGTCTCAAGACATTAAAGGTGAAAAATAAGGTGGCTAATGAAAGACTGGGTATAAATATACTCTATTTCTCCATTACCTTCTTCCAGAAATGAATGTGATAAAATAAGAAGATAAAGAGATCAGCCACATTCTTGTTGAATCCTGATTTTCACTTCTCCCTTTTTAGCCACCTGTGAGACTTTAAAATCTATTAAGTAATTTCTCTGAATTTTAATTTTTTTAATAGAAAACGGGAGAAGAAAAGCTATGTGATGGAACATGGGAAGCTTAGAATAAATGTTAAAAAAATGTGCTTAGCACAGTGTGTGGTATAATTTAATTATGTGATGCATCGGAGCTATTTTTGTTATAGTAGTATAAATAGCCAAAAATTTATGAAATACTTCAATAGTTGTGAAGATCGATTCTGTGAAAGCTATGCATATTTAGCTTAGTAATGTCAATTATTTTTAGTGCCATAAAATGTGAAAGGTAAAATTCAAATTATTTCTGTAACTCCTCATCTAAAAAAGTTCAGTGATTTTGAAACATATACTTCATTATTATATAAGGGATTCAAACCAATTGTACGTATTTCAGAAGATAAAATACATTTTTCAAGAAAAGAAAGGAAGGAAAAGACAGAGAAAAGACAGAAGAGATCAAAAAGCACCGGTGGTTCCCATGGATATTCTTGTTCCTTAGTGTCAAAATTATGGTGACTTTTTAATTTAATTATTTTACTATTTTGGTATTATGGATGCCACATTTTGGCCTTAAGATTCATTCTTGTTTGGTATAGGTTTTTTTTTTAAATATATATATAAACCATGTTTCAGAACTTACGAGATTAATCACTTGAGGTTGATTATTCCTATGATGGCAGTGAGCTCTCTCAGAATGATTTTACTTCAGCTATTTAAAAGTTTTGTTCAAGTATTGCCTTAAAGGCGGAAAGAGATGGAATTAACATCCTTACGTTCTAGTCTCTCAGTATTCCTTGGATTTAGTTTTAATAGTTTTTTCTACTGGAATTGATTTTCTTCTCAAAAGTTACTTCATTTTCCTGCAGGAATTTTTGTTAAGTAATGTTAACAATTCAGTTAAGATGCATGAAACTATTTAAGTAGCTTAAGGATATGAACGATCTGCAATTAAAATGTGTACCAGGAATGATTTCTGGTGACTTTGAAATCATTGCTACTGTGCTTAAACTAAAGTCTTTGTAGTGGCTGAGTTTATCATTTTATTTTCACTTGTTTTACCTGATTGAACACGAAATTGTATTCCTCCATTAAAAAAATTGAGGTTTGTGGCATTTAACTTGAACTAATCCCTCCATTTCTCTCTCTTAATTAAGACCAAGGAAAAACTGTAACGCTATGGTGTAATGTATATAAGCAAATCTTTTAAACAAAAAGCCAGTCATGTTATAACTAGATGCTTCCTCGGTACCTAAATGTTCAACTAAATTTAAATGTTTTTCAAAACAACTTGACTATAAAATACTACCAGTATTACAGTCATAAAAAGGAAATAAATGAAAAACGGCTTTTTCCCCCAAGAGTTATTTAGTATATCATATTATTGATGTAGACATAAAACTTTGGGTACCATACTTGAAGCCTTTAATGGGATATTTTATGACAGATAAAGCCAGTGATTGAATTATCTTTTTATCTATAGAGAAAAATAAATTATAAGAAACCTTCTTCAATATATATTATTTTCCCCATTTATTTCATTTTATAGCCACCAGGCTGTTTATCAATATAGTAATTCAGCTTGCTTCTGTATTGGATAATGATATCCAAATTCCATCACTGTTTGAATATCTAAAATAAGCTACTCAATTTAAAGAATCAATCTTAAAAAGATTGTACTTCTGAGATATATTGATTTCTAGCTATGGAATATATTTAATGACTGTTTTGTAATATATTTTATTATAACTCAATATATGGCAAATACTAAAATAGAAGTGTATCTGTGTACTGAATATAAAATACAAAATATGAGTGCATATAACAAAAAAAGATGACTTTAAAATTGGTGGGTTTTTATTAGGCAGAAAAAGTCTGCTGAAAAGCACCAAAACTCTGTTCTGGATCAATTTTAGAAGATAAAGGACTAAGGAACATACAGACCAAAACATTCATTAACATTTTTATGAAATGTTATAAGAAAATATTTATAAGAATTTTAAATGTGCCCTTATCCTCATCTCCTGAATTATATAGACTTATCCACCCAGTCATAGCAGCCAGGAATGTTTCGGGTCCCTCCATTAGTACTCTTGCCTCTTTCAACTCTAAGTCAGAGAAGAACAGAACCAAGAGTGTGATCTCCTGACAAGCACACCCACAAGAGAAAGATGAGTAAGAGGTGGAGTTTCTCATGGGCAGCCTCTTTCCTACACTATGCCTTTCTGTTAACTCACTGCAGTTCTGTGGGCCTTCAAACACATGGTAACGATGAGGATTCTTTGCAGAAAATAGTTTCTCTTGTAGAAGAATGCAAGAAAAGTTCTCTTTTTCGAGTGTGTGTGTGTGTGTTTGTACACATATATTCGGAATATATATGTGTGTGTGTGTGTGTGTGTGTGACCAAAATTTATTTCAGGATTGAATAGACAATATAATAAGATTTGTTAATTTAGAAAAACTTTGAAGAATAGTTTTTATTCTAGGCAACATAAAAGCAAGTTCAGTTTGACTACTGTTATTGAATGTACAATTTAAAAAGCTGTAATTAAATGTTTAGCAGAATAGTTACAATATGTGTTTTTCATTTGCAAGTCTTTTTAGTTGTTTTCTGAAAATGGTTCTTAATGTATCTTTTGATTCCTATATGGCTAAACTTAAGCGTTTTTAGATACTTAATTTTGTTTCAATACAAAAATACTTTCTCCATTGTTGGAATAAAAAATGCATGATCAATGTACAAAAATAGTATTAATGTCATACAATAGTGATTTAAAATAATGTATACTACCTCAATTATCATGTAGTATATATACGTGTGTGTACATATATGTAAAACTACACCTCCAATGTAGTTCACTTATCTCAGAAGTTTTACAAAATATTGTGTGTGTGTGTGTGTGTGTGTGTGTGTGTGTGTGTATTGTGTGTGCCCTTTAAAGAAATGGAAGTCAGAAGTTAGTAAGATACAATATGGATTAAATATTAAATTTTTTTCTGGTTACTTGTATTTCATAGGAATAAGAACTCTGAATATGCTCATTTAATTTCAGAAATAATTCTCACTTTTCACTATGTGAATTATGTTCTGTATAAAGTATTCACAGACAGTTTTTAATTCTTTGTCATATGCCTCCTTCTTTCAAAATTGATTAACTGCTGTTGTTCTCATTTTCACTTGGTCTCTTAGGAAGTACAAATTTCTTTCACTTTAGTTTATAACATAATAAAGTTAATTCACCAGAAACACACACATGCACACATAAATAATGTATTTCTTAAAGAAATATGAATAATCACTTGAAGTGCATGGAATTAGTTTCTGTCTTAGAATATATATTCTGTTTTAAAGGAAAGGAAAATAAATATTTTTGAATATTCCCATCTTAGGAAATAAAATAAATGTCATTGAAGGAGAAAAAGGACTGGTATACTGATATTTATTAAAATTAGTCTTGATTATTAATATTGCTCAAGACTATATTGGTTTCTCTCTCTTACTCTCTCTCTATATATATATCTCTCAGGTTTCACCGGTAAATAAAATAAAAGATCTGATATTAAAGCAATAATGTTAATCATTTTTTACTTGTTTACAAGGCAATTATCTACTGTTATGGTTTAAAAATCATTTATATAGGGGCCGGGCGCGGCGGCTCAAGCCTGTAATCCCAGCACTTTGGGAGGCCGAGGCGGGTGGATCACGAGGTCAAGATATCGAGACCATCCTGGTCAACATGGTGAAACCCCGTCTCTACTAAAGATACAAAAAATTAGCTGGGCATGGTGGCGTGTGCCTGTAATCCCAGCTACTCAGGAGGCTGAGGCAGGAGAATTGCCTGAACCCAGGAGGCGGAGGTTGCGGTGAGCCGAAATCACGCCATTGCGCTCCAGCCTGGGTAACAAAAGCGAAACTCTGTCTCAAAAAAAAAAAAAAAATCATTTATATAAATAATAAGAATAAACATGAGCAAAATGTAATTTAACTTTCTATGTCAGTTGGTATTAGTAAAGGTTTTCCTGGCAATCAAGGTAAAAGATAAATGCTAAGTTGTACAATATTGGACATTTCATTATATATTTTTCTGGTTATTTTATATAGCACATTGATAAGATAAATAAATCACCTGTCTACTTTTTTGACAAATATATACTGAGTTATTTATGACAGTTCAGAACACCCAAGATCTTCCTTAAATGAACACTTAGGTCACTGATACAGACATTTAACTTGGTAATAAATGTTATTATGGTTTAGAACCTCATTATTTAAGTGTGGTTCATGAACCAAAAGCATCAGCATCACTTTGGAGCTTGGTAGAAATGCAGAATCTCAGATTCCATCCCAGATTAAAGAATTAGAATGTACATTTAACAAGGTCTCCAGGTGATTTATATGCACATTAAGTTCAAACAGCACTGTTTAAAGTCTCTATATAAATTTAAAGTATAATAAACTGTTCCAAGAAGTAATCTTAAAATAATAGCAGGAGTTTTTAACTATACATACCAAAAAAATGTTTTTTAAAAATACTCGTTATATCATTGTAAACAGCTCCAAAATTAGAAGTAACTTAATTGTGTTTCACTCAGTGTAGGTTCTTTGCCACCTAACCTCAGAGCTATTTATTTCCAGTTCCTTTATCTTCATGTTACTGTACAACTATAGAGAGTATTATGGTACCTTCACATTTGCTTAGAAAATTTATAGTCTTTTCTTGGGGGTAACTGTTAATAATTATAAGGTTAGTTGCTTTTGTTTGGGATGCTTTGCAAAACATACTGTGTTTCTTTGTCAAAGTGATGTAAGGTTAGCTCTTTCCTTCCCATATCTTGCAGATGCCAATTGGTGTTAAGCCAACATGTCTATTTCTTAACTATCCTAATATATTTGGTTCTGCTTCTTGCCAAAAGCCTATTTCTCTAAGATGTTTCTTCTTTTGATGTATGTTTATTTCTAAAACACCGTCTTTTTTTCCCCACAATACAATATTAGTAGATAGATATCACCAGGTTGTGTACCTTTAACATGTGGAGCTTAATATAACTGCAAACTCAATATAATTTCAAAAGGGCAACAATAATACAAAATATTGCAAGGCTTTAGCACAAGTAATAATGTGGCTTCTCGTTGCCAAAAATTCGACAACATTTTTGAGACAAAAGGCTACATCAAAAGTAAAACCTACAAACAATTCAATTTAAACAATGTTTTTGATGTTTACTTCTATGAGAAGGATTTTCACTCAAATAGCATTTTTTTAATAACTACAAATCACTCCAAGGCGAAACAGGCATTCACAATAAGATATTCAAATGTAAGGAAGTAGAATAAACAGGAAGACATCTGCCATAATTGCACACAATATTTTTTTCAGGGTGGAATGTAAACATTATAGGACAACAGACTAACTCAAGGGCAGTAGCAATCACAAAATAAAATAATAAAATACATCCAACTGATAAAAATCAGCTTCACAGTAGTAAAAAAAGACTCCAAATTTTAGTTGATCATACAATAATTGTTGTTTCTGGCTAATATTATATGTGGTTTCTGTGGGTACCTTGAGATTCAGATATGTGTGTCTTGAGAATTAAGAAGGCCTCTTTTGCAACATGCCTTCCTCCTGGCAAAAAGCAAGAGGTAACTTTGTGATGCCTCTCCAAACTTGTATTATATCATACATCTGGCTCACTTATACTTTAGTGATCAAAGCATTCTCCTTCTAATGTCAGAATAAAGAGAATGCATCATGAATGCATCTCTACAATGGACCATGAATCTATGTATGCATGTTTGCATTTATGATGGTGTTGTAAATAATTGCAAGGAATAACACAATTTACCACATTATCATTATTGATTTACCTGTAGGATTCTTTTTATCATTGTTTTATCCATTATTTTTAGTTTGTTTCTACCCTCAATAACTATGTATATGAGAATGCAAATTGAGAAAATCCAAGTGGGAAGTAAATAGTATGGAAGTTCTCTAATCTCTATTTCTTATAAACTCAACATAGATGATTTGAAGATTAGAGTCAAAATATACATAATTTTAAGGGCCACATCTCATGAAAAATGTCAAATTCTATGAGCCAACCATGGTAGGACATTAAAATGGTGATTTTTGTTTGTTTGTTTTATCATCCTCTGTTTCTCATTTTCTATGAAAGCATCCTTCAATATGTGCTTTTAATGACCATAAACTACCACAAAATTTTAGTTGCACAAGACACAGCTGCATGATTTCTATGTGAAATAATCATATCTTTTTATATCCATAGTCATTAATCCTTTCACTGCCTCACAGACTCAGAATGTTGAATCATTTTAAAAAATCACATTTAGACTTTACAGAATGTGTGAATGTCCTTTGGAACCCATGTCATACTTATGACCCCCAACTGGTTTTAAAAATGAATAAAAATGACTTTTGAACACAATTATTTTAGTTGATTGAATAATGGTATTTCAGTTTGCAAATCTTAACATTGTCATTTACGTAGGTTCTAATGAATTGTTGTAATTTAGTACTTGTGGAAAAGTTACAGTAAAAGCTGAGAATGCATTTTCTCTGGTCCTAAAATTCTGAAATGACTGTGAAGAAGATAATCACAAAAGTATGATAGTTATGTACAATTGAAGAAAAGAAGGATCCCTTATAGGAAAGAAATAGGCCTATTCTTCATGTAAACTGAGGGGCCTTGTCAAATTTCTTAAATATTCAACAATTCATGATTTACAAAAGTTGAAACTTAGCACAAGGTAACAAGTTTACATCAAATAGTTGTGTGCTCTGTTGTAAGTAAGGGTTTTAAACAGGGTATTCATAAAAAGATCTATTATGGTGATTTAAACTGAAGATTTAGGTTGCCTCACTTGCATATCAGGAAGGGAAGCTTTTGCATACATGGATTATAATTCTACTGTAGAGAAGAACCATTAGCAGTTTACGAATGGATTCTCTTTATCAGGCTCTTAGAAATGATAACCCATTACTCTTATTAGTCATCCCATATATCTTGATTATGAGAACCATTAGAAACAATTATGACTAGGTCCAGATAGATTCCTGTGGTGCATTTAAAAACTATGAAATCCTAGCTTATGAAAATTTAAAACTTTTTCATCAATATTAGGTCTTAATAAAAAGAAAAAGAGAGAAAGCAAACATTTATTGCACTCGTAATATATGCTCCACCAGGTACTGTAGAGAGATTATATTGTTTAATCTTCACAGATAATTGAGAGAAGGATATTTTCTTTGTTTTAGAGATGGGAATGCTAAGTGCATCTGCAGCTTTACCAAAGTCCCACAATCATCAAGTAGAGAGATGATGTGTTATTACTAGAATTTGCCCTACATCCCTGACTCTAAACCTCATGTTTCCTTTTCCCTCATTATGTCATACTGCCTTTAGAATTCTTTAGTTAAAAACAAGCCAATCAAAACATAAACACTAGAATTAGTAATAAAAGCATATTATAATATACACTAATATATTCTAATTTGATTTTCTTGTCTGAAATACATATTCTTCACGATAGAAGAAGTCATATTAATCTGTAACTTGCAGTCAAATCTGGTCACTGAAAAAGAAATTTTTAAAAATCTCCTATAGATAGAAAACGAAACCCCTCTTATTTGTGATGATGATTTTAGATTACCGTTTTCCTATGTTCATCTTTCATTGCCTCAATGTATATTAGGATTGTATTATCATTCATATTGTTACAATAAGGACTATGCTGAAATGGTGATCTCCAGCTCTTGTTATGTGTCACTTTTCAGTTGTGACATGGGACAACCTAACATTTGCAAAGTATTCCTAAATCAAATTGGTTTTAATTCACTGTTTTAAGGTGAGCATGTGCTCCACCTTTTTTGGGGGATGAAGTATGACTCAAATGGAATCCTATTAAGAAGAAATTAATGATGTGCCATACTTACCTGAAAAGCAAAGACATCTTTAGAAATATTGTATCTATATGAATAGCAATGACATAGATAGAAGTATGTTATTTTAGAAAAATGTTTTGGGAGATCTTTACTCTCTGTTTAAGGTTGTAGACTATAGGACAGAGTTAAAGAATTTGTAAAAGTGGAAAGGCCGACTTCTCATCACAAATAAGATAACTAGTTAAATTTACTAGAAACTCCTAGGTATGGAATGAGTTGATTCATGCATCTCTGAATAATAGTAGTGAATAAAAGAGAATAATAATATATGAACAACTTTTGAATTCTTACATTTCAGTCATATTCCAAATCCTTTACAGCTGTCAATTTCAGCTTGCAGCTGCTCTTTGAAGAAATAATTGTGATGCTCAAGTTCCATAAGAGGAAACTGAGTCCTAAGATGTGCTGTTCAAGAATATTCAGTTACTAAATTAAAACCAGCATTAGAACCCAAATCTGTTCTACAGTAAAACATGGTACACTTACATCTAAACCATAACTAATTCTATATTTCTGTCTTCCAGGACCTCATAATCCCCTGAAAGAATGTCTTCCATTGGTCTAATTATCTCTTCTGCTCAACAACATATAGATTTTCAATTAATGTTGGAACACCTTCAGTAATAGGAATATGCACTACTATACAAAGGAGACTTACTGAAAATGACTCTCTTCACATATTTAAAATGGCCTTCTTGCATCTCCAGGAGGCAAAACTAATGTCCAATTGGTTAATTGGATCAATGTTTAGAATTTAATATATTAATCAACTGAAGAAAACATTCATTATTAGGTTTTTAAAAGCTTGTAAGCCTCCTTCCAAATATGAGAATCTGTAGAAAACATTGAATGCATCAAGGCTGAACTTGGATGCTTCTTCAAAATTTTAATGTATTTTCCAAGTGAAATTATCTGGGAATAGCCATAGTATTGGTTATGAACTTAGCAATTACTTCAGGATATTTTTGTTATGAAACAGTATATTTTAAACATGGGCCGGATGTAGAACAAAAGTTGTGAATACTCATTTCATTATGATTTTTTCTTCAATGACTTTTCAAAGATACCCAAAGTAGAAACATTTGTATAATGAATACCCATATACTCATATGTAACAACATACTGCATAAAACCATGCTACTCTGAATATACTGCTTATCTCACTACAGATTAAAGTTTATTGATTCTTTATACTTTTGTTTGTCTTTAGAATATATTCCAAAAGCGGATTTACATTCAAAGTCTGTGTTCTTAAGTCACTTTATTTTTACAAACATACACAATTAGTAGTATTTGCTTCTGTTTTTAATTTTTAGGAATGGCTTTTAAATTTTAATATAATTTTATTTTGTAAATAAAGCATTTAAAAATGTTTGAAACACCATGGTAAAATGTGTCTTCCAAAAGTGTTTCTTCATCCTGTTACCTTCCTGTTCCTGTAGGTGAAAATTCATAAATGCTTTTGGTTAATCCTTCCAGTGTTTGATGCTTTTTTCCAAACAAAAAGAAATACGTACACATATCGTATACTTGTATCTTTCCCTTGTCTTATAAAAAACTATCATGAAACAATTTTTATCCACTTTATGAGATCTCTGTAGAAATCATTTTTGCTGCCTTCTGGCTCCACAGTATTCTACTGAATGGTTGTAATCTAGTTTATTACTACTGATAGGCATTTATTATGTTGATGTTAACTGTCAATAATAAAGCCACAGTGATACACATTTTGCATATTTTACAGTCATTCTGTGATATACGTTCTTAAATGTAGGATTGTAGAGTTGGTTTTTGATAACTATTGCCAATGTTCCCTTTATATTAGTTACATCATTTTGCAATCCCACCAGCAGTACATTAGAGAACCTGTTTATTTCTAGTTTTCCAATAGATTTGCCCAAATTTTCAAAGTCTGGATTTTGGCAAATTCTGTCATTGCAAAGTAATATGCCAATATATTTTTAATTTGTATTTCTTATGCTATGACTTAGATTGAATATATTTTCAAATCTAGGTGGGCTAGGTTTATCTCTTCTTGTCTGAAATCTCTTCTCCTATTTATATCTGTTTTTCTATCCAAATCTTGTTTTCTTTTCCTTGATTTCTAGGAGTTCTTAGAATTTTAATGGAATTAACCATTTGTCTGTTACATAAGTTATAAATATTCCTTATCACTGCAAAATTTGTTTTATTGTGATTTTGCGCTAGAAAGAAATCTGGTTTTACTTGTTCTGATTCATTTATCTTTTATTTTCTTACTTTGGGATTTTTTGTTATGAATTATTTCTTTTCTTTGTATTTTTATGAATTTTTCTCTGGTACTTGAATGATTTCATTAAATAATAGTGTCTCTAATCCTTTTGGAATTTATCCTTGTGTAGAGTCATATCCCTTACTTTTCAAATCGCTATTTAGGTGTCACTTAGTAAAAAGTCTATCTTTTCCCAAGGAATTACTATCTCATTTTATTACATGCTGAATTTCTATATGTACTTGTTATTTTATGGATATTTTTCCTGTTCCATTTTGTCTGCCTATTCATGTGTCAGTCTGCACTGTTTAATTGCACAGATTTTACAGTATGCATTTAGATATGGTAAGATGTTCTCATTCTTGCCTATTATTTTTTGAAGTCTTTCTTACTTTTTTCACTTACAATTCATTATTGACATGATAAATAGTCCTAATTTCAGGAAACAAAAAATGATCTGTCCAGGTTTTTAATCAGATTACATCATTATATATTAAGGGAAATTGATATATTTGAATGTTGAATATTTCTGCTCAAGGAAAAAAAAACTATCGTATCATTTATTAAGGTCTATTATGGCAACTTTCAGAAATAATTTATAATTTTTTTCATGTATGTTTCACATTTTTTGTTCAATATAAAGTGTGTTCCCTAATCCATTATTATTTATACCTCATTAATATTTGTATGTTT
Organism: Saguinus oedipus; assembly: GCA_031835075.1. NCBI lineage: Eukaryota > Metazoa > Chordata > Mammalia > Primates > Cebidae > Saguinus > Saguinus oedipus. The sequence continues at coordinate 21,486,508 of CM063190.1, forward strand.
CAATCTATTGAGTTATAGTTTTATTATTCGCTTGTACCTTACTGTTTTATTACTGTATGTGTGTAGTAGTTTGTCCATTAAATTTTGATTTTTCACCAGCATAACCATATTGTGTGTAAAATGAACATAGTTTAAATGTTTGTTTCTAACACTGTGATTCTAATTTGCATTCTCTTCTATATTTACAGTTTAATATATTTATTAGCATGTTGAATAGTAGAAGCATTTGTGGGTTTGTTTCTTTGGTTCTAATTTTAATGGGGATACCTCCTGGGGTTTCCCCATTAGGAAAGATGCTGGCTTTTATGCTTAGGATCCTATATTTTATTTCTTTAAAGAAGTATTTATCAGGTGCAGTGGCTCATGACAGCAGTCCTAACATTTTGGGAGGCTGAGGTAGGAGGGTCACTTGAGGCCAGAAGTTTGAGATCAGCCTGGGCAACATGGTGAGATTCCATCTCTATGGAAAAAATATAGTATTCATTGATTCCTAATAATTAATTAATTATAAATAGTTATGAAGTATATTTTAAGCAATAAGGGATATCAGCATTTTTGTTTCTGGATATGTTAATGTGCTGATTATATTAATTATTTCCTACTATTGAGCCACTCCTGCAGTATTAGAATTATCCTATTGGTCATGAGGTACGCATTTTAAATATTTACTGTTGGATATTGTTTGCTATTGCTTTAGTCATAATTTTCTATCAATATTCAGTAATTGTAAAATATATTGTGTCTCATTTTCAGATATCTTGCTAATGTTATACTCAGTTTATAAAAATAGATTCAGAAGTTTTACATTTTCAGTTTTATCAATTTTTTTATACTTAAAGTTTAGGTAAAATTCCACTGTGAACTATTTGGATGTGTTAATTCTTTTTGTTTCATTTTTTTTTCCTTATTTTGGTGGAAGTGTTCTGTGACACCTAATCTTATTTGCAATGTGTTTTAGAAAATAGTTATTTTTATGTTTTTAAATAAATGTTCTGTTCTCTGCTTTATTGTACATTTATTCTGTCAATTCTTTATGTAATTTTCTTTCTCCAAGAAGAAAAAATGTAGGTTAACTAGTTGGTGTTTATTTTTTCTGAAAGAAGTTACTTTTGGGTGTATTTATTATTTCCACTATTTTTAAAAACAACTAAGACCTGCTTTTACCATTTTATTTATTTTTATTTGATTTTATTTTTCTTATTTTTCTTTGATTTTAGAATCATGTTGTTAACTCATATATGTTGTAGTTGTGGGTATTTCTCTCAGCAGTGCTTCTGCTTTGTTCCTTAAATTCTGGTACATAACATTTTTCTTTAAAATTTGTAATTCTGCTTTAATTTATCCTGTCATTCAAATATTATGCAATAGGGATTTTTCATATGTAGTATCTTTTGAAATTTTCTATTAACTGTTATTTTTTTATATTGCCATCAGTGAGTCATACTACATTCTTACAAATTTATGGAATTTACTAAGAGTTTCTTTGTAACAAAATATATGATCACCTTTTCTAACTGTTTTGTGTATTCTTGAAAGTAAGTTTTATTTGCACTATTCTTAATATAAGGTCCAAAATTTATTGATAAGATCTACCTTATTTTGAGGTTGTATAAATTTCTATCATTACTTTTTATCTTTCTTGTATCTAGTTTAGTCTAAGAAATGTGTGTTGAAGACTTATAATATCATCAGCGTATGTCTATTACTCCTAAATCTTGTGCTTTATGAAAAACGTTGCTATTAAAGTAACTTTGCAAGTTTCAATTATTAGCACTATACAGTATTGTTATTTTTCCTCATTTAACATTATTTGGCCTAAATTCTGTAATATCAGGCTCATTCGCTTTGTTTAATTTACATTTACCAAGATGTCTCTGTCATTTTATTTTTAATTTTTCTTCGTTGCACATGTCTCTTGCATAATTCACAGAGCTGCATTTTGAATATTTACCTAGCCCACCATACCACTGTTGTTCTTTCTGTATCTGTCTACAGGGTATTTCTTTGTTTTGGTACCCTCACAACTTATCAATGAATGAGTTTTTCTGATTCATTGATAATTCTGAGATGAGTTTCCTGAAATTTCCTCATCTGTTTATATTTTTCTTAGAGAAAATGATTGTAGGAGATTTTTTTGTTTGTGTGTTTTTATAGTATTTACATATATATTCTTTTTCACTTTCAGCTGCTTCTACTCGAAAGCTGTTTATCATGTACATGACCTTAAATTGTTGATGATTTGACCTACCTATTTATTCTTAAAAGATGTATTTTTTCTTTATTCTACTTCTAACTGATTTCTAATATGCATGTTAGGGTCCAGATACAAACAAGAAATGTGAGTTTTAGAAATAGCATTTGTTGAAACCTAATTCTGATAAAAGCTGACCTGATCTCTGGTAGACATGTAAGAGCTCTTACTTAAAATTGGATTGTCACCTGGTCTGTGTCATTTTAAAATTGATATTATTACAAGAATAAAAAGGAAATGCCAACTACTCTATTAGACAAACTTATTTTCCCTTTCATAAAAGTAACATGTTAGTTTATAAATGGGCACAATACTACCCAAACAAAAAGGTTCCTGAGAGAATGAAAACAGCAAGTTTGACAATTGCGTTCTAGATTAGTATCCAATAATATAGTTGTCAGAGGATCACAAGTTCTCAATGTCTAACTTAAATGACGAGTTTTTGTCTTTTGGGCATTGAAAACTGCAGCTTAACTGGAATATGCCCTGTGTTTTACCTTTGAGAACCTATTGCCACTATCTAAATCCTTCACAGATTTTTTTTTTTTTTTTTTTTTTTTTTTTTTTTTGAGACGGAGTTTCACTCTTGTTACCCAGACTGGAGTGCAATGGCGCAATCTCGGCTCATCGCAACCTCCACCTCCTGGTTTCAGGCAATTCTCCTGCCTCAGCATCCTGAGTAGCTGGGATTACAGGCACGTGCCACCATGCCCAGCTAATTTTTTGTATTTTTAGTAGAGACGGGGTTTCACCATGTTGACCAGAATGGTCTCGATCTGTTGACCTCGTGATCCACCCGCCTCAGCCTCCCAAAGTGCTGGGATTACAGGCTTGAGCTACTGCGCCCAGCCCTCCCTCACAGATTTTAGTGTTTTTAATGCAGTGTATTAACACACAATGTTTTAATAGATCCTATGCATGGAAATTCTGAATTTATTACATATAAATATGTACCTGTATATACATACACATGCTTTATCTGAATTTTAAAAGTCCAGATGTTTCCATTTGGATATTCTATTCTATGGTAAAAATTTCCGAGTAAATACAATTTCATTTTATGTACCTCACTTAAGTGTGTTTTACATAATTTAATTTTCTATTGGACCATATGAGTGTTATGCTAAACTATGTTAGAAAGTCAATAAAATCTGGAGCAATTGTTCTACAAAAGCTAAATATTCGACATTCGGTAATTATGTATTTAAACTGATTAATATTCCAGGCATTTTTTGAGGTACTTGAAATTTATTCATGATGAAAAAGTAAGACTCCTCTCCCATTTTGGTATATATCACTCCTTTGTTTTATTACATCTGTAATCTAGGCCTCTCCACCTGCAGATATCTAAAAATTGATTTTAAGTGGAAAATGAAATAATTTGAAATATTATTAATGCAGGAGAGGAGTCACTCACAATTTTTGTGGACAAGCGGAAGTTGAGCAAACGAGCTGAAGGAAGTGATTCCAGCACCAATAGCTCTTCGGTCACTCTGGAGACCCTACATCAGCTAGCCGCCTCTTATTTCATTGACAGGGACAGCACCCTTCGGAGACTCCACCACATTCAGATTGCATCCACTGCCATAAAGGTAAGAATAAGTCTATGCTAAAGTTATCTCCTTGCATTGTTTCTTTCTTCTATATCCAGAATGCATTTCTATGTATTTGCTTATCTGATGAATGTAAACAATTATGTTATAAAAATATATTTATGATTTTTTTGCTTTCAGTTATATGATGAATTTAAGATGAAACTGTATGTATTTCAATATAATTTTTATACTTGATAAGTAGGTCAAGATTTTTCGTGGCTAAATATAATTAAAATATATTTGAATTGTATAAATTTATCTTGTGGTGCACAGACTCCCTCTCAAAGTATACATGGATACAAATTTCTTTTAATAACATCAATTTATTTTATAATTCTCCTTAATTTATTTTACCCATTTAAAAATACTATCCTGAGAAAAGAGGCTTTACCAGGCTCAAAGTCTTCCATGACACAAAATATCTTTAGGAAGTCCTGCCTCATGGAAAATTATCCCTCAGTGTTTTTAACATATATTAAGATGTACAAGTGCATGGTTATATGGGTTTCTAGAAGGCAAAATATAACATAATCTAGAATTAGTGGATTAAAAGTCATTTGACTTTGAATACACTAAAGTTGACTATCAAAACTGAGAAAAGGGGAGAATAATATAGTTCTGATTTTCAAAAGAAAATGAGTAACAAAGAGATTGAGAAAGGGAGAGGAGAAATTGTTATCTCCTAAACAATAAGTTTTAGAGATATTCTCTGGCAAATTAGGTCAAAGTAATTTCATTTGTCAAATGGCCACTGTAAAATTAACAGGGTCAGAACAGTATAATCCTAGCCTATGTCAACCATAACAAAATATAAAGAGAGCATTTCTGAGTGTTTCAAATCTAACCTTTCATAGTTAATCCAAAAATGAATGATTAAATGTAACATTTTATTACTTTATGAAACTAAAATAAACGTGTGTTCATTGTTGTGTCAGTTAGTTGGAAAGTTGCCACTCCAACTTAAACTCATAAATGGATTAAGAATGCTAGGAAGATGGCTCCAATGTATCTTTCTGTTCAGGATATACTGGAGAAACTAAAAGGTAATGTGGAAATACCTTCAGCTTGAGGGTTACCCAAACAGTACAGCAAAGTCCTAATGTTGCTAGTAGACGGTGATGGAAAACAGACTTTAATAGATGTAAATCATGAAATACAGTTAGTTGGCTTCTGACTCCGGGACTAATGTTATATTGAGTAACAAGCATGTAAATAATATTTATGCTGTATTGATAAAAATGTAGTCAGTGTGAATGCAGATGTTTCAGTTAATTTAAAAATTTTGAAAGATGTTGTTAGAGAAACTTAGCTTGAAGTTGCTGAAGAAAACTAGATTTTTCCAGTAATCAATTTCAAGGATATAAACAGAAGCTTAAGCCAAACTGTATTTTCTAATAGAAGAAATCATTGTTGTAAGTGATTTTATTATATGGCTATTGATTTTTGTTGTTGTTCAGCACCAAGTGAAATTATACAGTAGAGTTTTTGTACTCTCAGTGAGAAATATACAGACACACTTCATGTCAAAACATAATGGATATTTGCACATACTTGTCTTCTCCCACAGGAGAAGTATGTGGCAAAAAAACATAAGTTTTAATGAGGCATACAATTGTATACAGGCATTGTTTTTAGACTCTGTGAAGACAAATGGAAATAATGATGCTTTGCTAAGTGTATAACCTAGCTATGTGGTGGAAACGAGTCCCAAAGAAGTGACACTTACAAGAAGTATGTCATCTAAGCAGTTCTGAAGACGAAGAAGGAGTAATCTGGAATTTGGAAGTCAACAGCCTCGCCTCGACAGGGCTGCAGGGAATGCCCATTGTCCGTTAACCATGGAAAGGAGTTCCAGTGCATATGAGAGAAATATTTTAAAGTGTGTGTAGAGTGGCGGGAGATGGGAGGAAAGGGGGCTTTATATTAGGTGGAGGAAACAGCAAACAGTGGCAATGATACAGGGACTGTATCATTGTGAACGGAAGTACCCATCTTTGTTTGTGCTGTAACTAAGGAAAAAAGGAAATGAAATAAGCACCAGCTGATATCAACATAGCCAAGAATACGGGTATGGAAATTCATAGGGAGTGCAAGCATGAGGTGGTGAGGTAGTGGGGAATGGGAAAGAGCGGAGGGCAGTTACACGCTTCAGCATTTAATTTAGGCCTAATGAGAATTTCCGTCTAAGGCAGCTGTAATTTTAAGTAGCTGATGATTTTCCAGGCCAGGGTTAGCTGCAGTCAGAGTTATTGTGAAGCTTCCAGGGAAAAGCATTGTGCTTATGTGTTGTGTTCAAGCAAGAGCAGAGTTAGAAACCCGTGACCATGTGCACTGCAGGAAGTCCACAGCTCTGTTACATGAACACTGATGTGTCTGTGCAGTTTTGTGTGGAGAGTATCTTTTATTTTTATTAGTTATCAAATGTGTCCCTGCACAGGTAAAAGCTGTGTCTCTTGATTTGTAAGTCTAAATCTGCAAGTGCTTAGAAGTAAGTTTGAGGAACTGAGTAGACGGGTGAGGCGACTTCGGTAGGCTGGATCTAAGGGCATTCAACTACTGAAATCCTTTCTAGTTGAATAAACAATTCAATGTAAAGTGCTCTTGTAGTCTCTGAAACCAAGATCTTAATTCTTTTACTAAATCCCTAAAGTTTCAGTGCATTGCTTGTATGCTTTAAATTCTCAAACTAAAGATAACAAGATTCAGTTTCTTTGATTTGGTAATGTAAGTTATGTTTTAAGTAGACATATAGTAGGCATTTAGTTTCTAGAGCAAATATTGAATGAAGTTGCTCGGCAATTTACAGAATTTAGGAGACGGAACTGCTAAAAAATAAAGTAAAATAGGATTGTTATCAGTTAAAAGCAAAAATATAAGTAAATCTTCAAAATCATGCCAGCTTTTAACATGCTAATTCTTGCAAATCACAAGAGTTGAACAATTTGTTTTAACTATGAGTTTCTAGCGGGTGGATCACGAGGTTAAAAGATCAAGACCATCCTGGTCAACATGGTGAAACCCCGTCTCTACTAAAAATACAAAAAAATAGCTGGGCATGGTAGCGCGTGCCTGTAATCCCAGCTACTCAGGAGGCTGAGGCCGGAGAATTGCCTGAACCCAGGAGGTGGAGGTTGCGGTGAGCTGAGATTGCGCCATTGCACTCCAGCCTGGGTAACAAGAGCGAAACTCCGTCTCAGAAAAAAAAAAAAAAGAAAGTGGAATAAAGCAATTTGTTTTATCTTTTATAATTATGAATATAAATGTAGACAGTAATTCATTAACATCTGTAAATAAAAAAGTGACACAAACACTCATGTAGCTTAATTAATTGCCATATTCTTGCAATTAATAGCATTTAAATATTATTTCACAATATCACTTGTAGTCCAATAAAATGTGAAGTATAATGTTTAGAATTGCTCATTATTTTGTGAAGATTCAATTCAATGGACTGAAGTTATTCAAAAAATTACACTAACATATTTTTAAGTTTATTTTTAAATAGTCGAATAAACTTTAATGTTATATAGTTGACAGTGATGAGAAAAACACAATACATTATATACTTTGAAAGGATATTTAATTACCTGATGTTTTATGGCATACATATTTTCAAACAGGATTTTCTTATTTTAATTTTTAGAAGTTATACACTGAATGAAATTAAGTTTTTATAACTACTAAAAATTTTGGAAAGTAATCATTTTTGTAAAATAATTACTAATATGTTACTGTATTTCTCATATTCTTCAAAGTAGAAAAGACAATCAGATCGTTTTCAAAATTAAAGCATTTGGAAAGTTTTGTGCAGCAAATTTAGGATAAAGCAGAAACAATATGTTGTAATTAACTTTAAGGTCACTATTCCAGCTTAAAAATATCTGTCTTGAAATGATTTTTTAGTGCTGCATAATTGACTGAAAAATGTTGTAGGTGATGTTGAAAAGAGGCACTATAGCTAACTCTGAATTTACATTTCTGAAGTTATAAAATATATTACATTAACAATTTTAAAGCTATTTACAAAATTAAACCCAACAATACTTTTCCAAGAAGCAGTTTTGATAAGTAAATTATTTATTTGGGAGTAAAATCAGTAAAACGACAATATATTTATTTTTAGTTTTACTTCTATGTATATATTTTAAAATCTTACTTTAAGAAGACCTAAGAAAATATGCATGTGAACCATTCATAACAATTGCAGATTTTATATTTTGCATTCATAGGAAAGATTCACATTTGATACTCTTTTTGATTGTATACATTTAAAGTGTACAACGTAATGTTTTATTTTACTTAAACACAATGAAATGGTTACTACAGCCAAGCAAATTAACATACCCATCATCTTTTCATCTTACTCTTTTCTCTGTGTGGTGAGAGCGGCTAAAATTTATTCTCTTTGTAAATTTTCGCTATTCGATACAATATTATTAACTATAATCCTCATGTCATACATTGGATCTCTGCATTTATTCATCCTACATAACTGCAACTTTATACTCATTGACCTATATCTCTTCATGACCTCCCTCTGCCACCTCTCTCATGCTGCTAACCACTCTGTTTTACTTTTCTTTTTTTTAATTCTTAAGTTACTTAATTTTTTTTTTTTTAGTGGATTCCTTTTGACTTTCTATTAGATAATGTTATCTGCACACAGAGATAATAGTACTTCTCCCTGTTCAGTCTTTATGCCTTTTATTTCTGTTTTTTCCTTGTCCTGGTGGTAGGAGTGGAAATTCTTCCTTTGTCATGCTCTGAGGAAGAAAGTATTCATTCTCTCCCTATTGTAGGATATTATCTGTGGGTTTTTCATACATGCTCTTTAAAATACGGAGGAAGTTCTTTTCAGTTCATAGCTTGGTGAGTGTTTTTTATATGAAAGGGTGTTGATTTTGTCAAATGCTTTTTTGTATCTATTAAGCATGTGATTTTTAAAATTTTTTAATTATATTTACATGGTTTAATACATTAAATGATTTTAGGTTGTTGCACAAATCTTGCATTCTTTGGGCTAAATCCCAACTGTTCAATATGTATATTTCTTTTATATGTGGCTAGATCCAGTTTGTCAGTATTTTGTTGAGGATTGTTATACCTATATTCAAAGTGGATATTGGACTATATTTTCCTGTGATACATCACAGGTTTTGGTAGTGGTTAATACTGGCCTCATAAAAGGATTTGGGAAATACTCCTTCTACTTCTATTTTGTGGAAGAGTTTTTGAAGAATTGGTATTAATTCTTCCTTGAATTTTTGGTTGAATTTAGCACTGAAGCCATCTAGGTGTTGACTTTTCTTAGTAGGTAGTTTTTGGTTATTACTTCTATCTCTTCACTTGTTGTAAGTTTATTCATATTATATAATTCTTCTTGAGTTCAGTTTCAAGAACTCAAGGGGCTTAAGACATCCTCCAACCATGGCCTCCCCAAGTGCTGAGATTACAGACTTGAGCCACCAGTCCTAGCCCTTGTTCAGCTTTATCTTATAACTATGTGGCTCCTCCAAACATTTGTCACTATCCTCACCAACTCTATTCAGCCTTGGCCCCTCTAAAGCTGAGCAGTTGACTTTCATGTTCTATGTCATAAAGGAAACTAAGGTCATCAGTTAAGAAAAATTTCTGTTTTTCTAGATATGTTTCCATTTCGTGGAAATTATACAATTTGTTGGCATGCAATTGTTCACAATATTTAATATCTTTTTTTATTTCTGTAAGGTCAGTAGTAATATCCCTTATTTACTCCTAATTTTTAGTTATTTCTACTCTCCTTACTTTTAGTTATGTGAGTTTTCTCTCTTCTCTTGATCAGTCTAGCTAAACATTTTTTTTAACTTTGTTGGTATTTTCTAAGAAAGAGCTTTCAGTTTCATTGAATTCTCTCTATTTTTTATTTTTCAAATGAGTTAATATTTGTAAAGCTCTTAAAACAATACCTAGCATATGAAAATGCCAAAAGTCATAGCCATTATTATGCAACATAATGTTATTGAGCACTTAATTTATTACACAAGTAGTTTATTTTCTCATCTCTCCAATCAGAGCTCAGCATAAGATAGGAGCTCAATAAATGCTAATTGAAATTAAATGAACCTAACTCAGCATGAGCAGAATAGATGATGTTGTGGCAATCAGAAACTGCAGCAATCCCAGAGTTTCGCATTGCTAAAATTAGGTAAGTGGTAATGACTATAACACGAATGCTGAAACAGCTTTGAAAAGTTTCACAGGAATCCCCGGTAGGCCTTAATCTTTCTACATCCTCATATTTCTTCTGCCTCAGTGTAGTGGAGTAACAGCTCTTTTAATAAGCACAAAGAAAACTCAGTACTCGCTGTACTTTATTTTTAACAACACACAGTTGCTATCTATTTTCACAGTAATTCTGTATTTTCTACATCATAGTCTCCAAAGCATCAAGATCACAGCACAGTTAAACTAGGAAATCCTGACAGTGTAACTGATATGTAAAGCTCTTTGGCAGAATCTCCCTCATCTTTGAAATGCTTGCAGCACTGAGCATGGAACACAGCAGCATAGTACATGCTGACACTCAACAAATATTTGTTGAATGCATTTTGTTGAATTTGTGAAATATCAGCGGTAAAGTAATACAGGTGCTTAGAAGGAAAAAAATTATCTCTGTAAACTATATACAAAGTGACTTTTTATTAAATCTGTGTTACAGTGTATCTGACAAACCTTTAGTAGAAAGACTTGCCTTCTCTCATTTATTAAATGAATAAGAACTCAATGGTTTCAAAATCACCTTTTTATTAATCATCAGTGCCTGAATATAAAGATAAACTGAATTGGTTTGCTTATATTTGTAAGATCTCTGTTAAATAAGTAAACTAGTTGTTGGTTTTGAAACGTGTGCACATGGTTTATGAGCCATCTGTTTTTATGTTTCTTTTGTTGTTGTTGTTCAAAGGTACCTTTAAATATATTAAGTGAAATAAAAAAATACCTTTGCATTCTACTCCTCCCATATTGTTCTAAAATTGATTCATCTACCTGTCAGTAGATGCTACACAGTCTTTATTAGATATTGGGTGCTTATGCTCAATTTCTTTTATTGCATTCCTGGGGAGACAGTTAAGTGTTTGAGATAAATATCTCCTTATTTCCCATTTCTCTATACAATTTGTACATACATACCCCTTGGTTCAGCATGGCACATGGTATCAAAAGAGGCTGGAGACAAATGAAGAGCTCTAATTCTGGAGCTCCATGGCCCTAGGTTGGTGTCCCAATATCACTACCTATTGATTGTGTGATTTTGCTCAATTAATTATCTTCTCTATGTTTCAGTCTAATGATCTGTGAAATGAATATAATAATAGCACTTACATCATAATGTTGTCAGGAAACTAGAGAGAGTTAATACATGTAAGGTGCTTAGAACAGTGCCTGGCACATATTAAGTGCTTTGTAAATGTTATTTTTTAAAACAATTATGCTCATAGTTATAAGTACAAGTTCAGGCAAATACACAGGACTCAGGAATAAGCTCTAACACAGAAAAATAATTAGGTTAGAGAGTAGAAATTTCAAAATCCTCTTACCCTTTCCAAAAGAAGCCAATTACTAAAAAGGGAACCAAATTAAGGGTGTTGTACTTTTTAAAATTTTATTATTATTACTATGACTGTTATTATTATGTATAGATATGGGGTCTCACTATGTTTTCCAGGCTGGTCTTGAACTCCTGGCCTCAAGAGATCATCCCATCTTGACCTCCCATATTGTTGGGGCTATCTGCATGAGCCCCCATGCCCGGTTAAGGGAATATTTCTTATTAAAACCAAGTTACAATGCAAGAATCGTGTATTAAAATTTATGAAAATGTACTGAACCTGAGATACAGGCTAAGTTTTCTAGTGAATTTGTGTATTTCCATCCATAATCACTGGAAGGTAGTTGGAAAAGTGGTTTGCAGACCATTCTAAAGTTCTGCTTCCCAAGTGTCAAAGAATGAAATGACTTCAGGAATTCAAATGTTTGACAACCCAATTTATTTGAGTTGTCACTTAAAATTTTGTCGAGATTGTTGTCAAATATTATTGGTACTGGTATTACTAGGTCTAGGTCTTCTTGACTTGCCTCTTGTCTGTTTAACAAAGCATTTAGTTTTCATGACTAAATGAAAGGAAAGTTTGATTCCCCTACCTACAAATGATAGGAATTTTTAACTTCATCACTTGGGAAAGTGATAAAAACCCTAGGAAAGGCCATCTTCTAAATACATCTTTTATTGACTTAAATATTTCTAGATTTACAGAAAATTATATGGCACGAGGTATGGCATGAGGGAATGGATGCCCTATATACAGTTTGCTGTCAGTTTAACATGACGTTAGGATGACATTGTGATGGCAATTTTAACATTCTTGATAGTGCTATCTTAGAAAGAAATGGCTAGTCATGTCATGATCTAAACAATTACCAGTGTGGTTTAAAGCACACAGGTTTATTTTGCACTCATGTTACATATCTATTGCAAACTAACTATGGCTATGTACAGTTACACCAAAAGCCAGCTAAAGAAGGACCTCTTCTTGAGTCCTTTCTAGCAGAGGGAAAAGTGAAAAAGTCACAGGCAGATGATGGTTTTTTAAAACTTATGTTTAAGAGTGGCATTTGTTATTTCAGCTGTTTCCATGCCAGTGGTAAAGTAAGTCATATGGTCAGTCCTGAGGTCAGAAGGTGGTACAGTGATACAATAAGGGCTGCCCTGAGCCCAGACAATTGTCTAGAACTTGGACCAATAAGCATTTTTGGAGGGTGGTTTATCTTATCACTGACAACACTTAGAATTGCCAGTACATGGTAATGATGGAAAGAAGTCTAGTTTTATTTTCATAAATATGATCTAAAAACTGTGCACACGGTGCACCTTTTATTACCTACATATCAGACAGCTGGCTTTCACTACCCTGATTTTGATACTCTTTGGAGAGAAGATTTATTCCTTCCCTAGAGGAAGGTATCGCACATGTGGGGTTATAGAGCATCAGAAAATGTTTTGACTACCAATACAACCTATCACAGTGGCCTAAATGGAAATGTGAACTGTAGCAATAGAGGCAGAGATACTAATGATGATCTAAGGAATAGAGGCAAATGCATTAGAGGCCTCTGAAAGAAGACTTCTTACAGGCTGATCTGGGTCGGAAAATGTTTTCTTACATGCTAATGAATAATTGTGCATTTGATGTAATTTTTATTAATGAAGTATTGACATATAAGAAATTTTATCAAGAGCATATGTTTTGTCTATTTTATATTTTATCAAGCATCAACTCTAAACTGACCAAAACCAAGTTATTTTCTAACATTATCAGTAATTGAAAATGTTTCCTTCAGTTTATCACAGTTACATCAAATTATAAATGGTTACAAATAACTCTTTGTCATTTCTCCTTTTACTCTCTATATCTAATCAGTGAACAGATTTTGCAGATTTCTCTGGTTTCCATTCCTTCCCTTCTGTTCCTAATAGGAACTAGTTCAGGTACCACACATTGTATCACTTCCTAGCTTTGTTTATTATCACATAAATGCAGCCTTCATGCTGTTCCAAGCTAAATTCTTGCAATACTTTCTTAAACCATACTTCAGAGCTGCTTAGTACTTGGAGAGTTTCTTATTTTTTTTTTTCATATAATGCCCACAGATAATACTCTCTGAAATTGAATGATGCAGTACTCCTCACCCCATCTTATTCAACAATTTCATCACAACTTGAATAATGACATAAAGGACAGGCTTATGAAGTTGGTGGTAACTAGAAAGGAATTGAATAGAGATCCAAAACTACCACAGTAAGCTGGAGTAAAAATGAGTTTAAAAATATGAAATGCCATTGACATAAATATCAAGTTTAAAAAGACATATTTTTCCTATTTAGCATTTTAAACATTTAATATATTATTTCTCCATCTTAAATTTGAACACTTTTTGCTCTGGGAATTAAACAAAACTTAGCTAGGTTTAAGAAATAATTTGTGATGTGATATGTAATTCCAATTTTATTATATACCACTTGATAATGGATATTTTACCCATTGTGCTGCTTAAAAGGAGCTCAAGTTTAAGTGATCAAAACTCACTAGAGGATGTGCTTGGCATAGAATTTATATTTTAGTTTGCCGCTTTCCCTCTAGGTAGATTGTAAAAGGTTGAGGTTGAATTACTTTTACATTTTAAAGTGCATTAACTTCATAACGTTTCTGCCCTGAAATGCTACACTAATTTGATATTTGTCCTATATCCATTTTCTATCTAATTTAGACAGAAATCTGAGTTGGCTTTAATTGTATTTCCTTTTCTTTTAAACTACAGTCCTCTATTAGCAATTTTTGGACTCATAAATGGAAATTTTGTCATCTTAAAAATTTTTTTCCCTTTACACTTAGAGGTTTTGGTGAGAAATTTAATAATCCTGTCGACTATAAAATATATAGCATGAGTCCTTTGTGACTTGCATTAGTAGAAAATGTTGGGCCTGTTTTAGTTAGGTGCATGAAAAATATACTCTCACCTTCGCATAACTCAAAAATGGCTTAAACAATTCAGTTCAGACTCTCAAACGAGTTTACCTTTGGTCTAAGTTGAAGTTTGAAAACCAAACAGAATCCTGTCCATTGAAAATGATGACCTAAAAGAAAGCTGGAAATTATAAAACATCCATAATTTTACTTAATACATACTATTTTTGCTCAAGTTAACACATTTTACTTTTCTGGATGCTTATTTTAACAGAAATCAGTTGCTAGTTTTTGCATTTGAAACACCTCATAAAATTTTTTGTTTGAATAAGATTAGTGAATATATTAATTGGTCTTACTTGAATTAATAATATTAGAAATTAAAGCAAAATGTATACACAGTAAGTGATTCTGTAATTGCTAGAAATAATAAAAATATTTAGTGCTCCGTACAAGGGTAAGCATGGCTGGAGGTCTACAGATTATCCAACTGATTTCATATTTGGTGAAAGTTTATTCAGTGTCTGTGTTGTGCTCAGGGCTGCTGGAGAATATGTTTACATCAATGAAAGTGACATGATTTTTATCTGAGAACAGGCTACTGATGTTCTACTTAAGCTACAATCGCATGGCGTGGTTTTCTCCAGCAGTCTTTCAATATTCTCGCGGTTGCTACCAACAACATCTTCTCATATTCTTGCAGCTGAACTGGAGTCCAAATGAGCAAATAAAGAAAAAAATAGCAGCCCATAAGGTGAGACATAACAGAAAAGTCAATATCATTTGGAAAAATCGCTATAAGCCTCTAAAGAAATATAGCTGATAGAGAACATTCTCTAAAACTGGAGAACAATACTCTCAAATAATTTGCTGTTCAGAATAACATATTATTTAATAGAGAATTGTTACAAATAAAAAAACAGAAAGTCTGTCTTATAACCATAAGATAAAAAGGAAAGAAAAATACAAGAAAACTTAATTTAGGATGTAATATAGATATTGTATCAGAAGATATATCATTTGAAAATATAAATTACATAAAAGAAAAAGCACACACAAAATTTATAGTCTACTAAAAGGAAACAACTGCATTGGCAGTATTTGCTGAATTGGATGAATTTGAACATTCCTTGTTTTCTTCTCATAACCCAGATATTATATATCTATAAAAATATATATTTGTAAAGGTAAAAGCAAGATCTTGTGAATAAGCAAAATTGAAATAATAATTCACTCAATATGTCTGAAGATTCTGTTTTAAAAAGAATTCTAAGAAAATAGTAAATATTAAAACCAGAGATTTCAGAATAGAAAACATGAACAGTTGAAGTGATGGTGAGCTATAAACAATATAATATATAGAGGTGTATGTGAGTGCATGAGTTTGTGTGTGTTTGAATGTATATAAATATAGTGAGAGTTCAAATCTCCATGTGAACTCATAGATTCTGAATATATGTACTATGTTTTAAATAAGGATTTTTAAAACAAAAGGGACATAATGCAGAAACACATTGTTATCCTAGTTTAGAACTATACAATCTCAGAATAAAATATAGAAACATAAAAAAATTTTCTTGAAACATTTTTCAGTGGAGGAGGAAATAGAAATAGAAAAATTCCAAAAGTACCCTGGGTAGGTGGAGAGTAGAGGTAGGAGAATGATGGAATGAAAAATTAAAATGATAATTGTGGAATAGAGTTTTTTTATGAAATATAATTTTCATATAATATCAGAAGTTTCAATTAGCAGTATTGACAAATAGGAGAAAATTATTAATGACAAGCAGATGTGAAATGAGATTAAAGTAAAATAAAAAACAAATAGCAACTTGATTAAATAAATAAAATGAATTTAAAAACAACAAAGAAAATAAAAGTGCTTTTTTGCTGTTGAAAGTAATGGCAAAACCACAATTACGTTTGCACCAACTTAATAGCAAGAGGTAACACAGATTTTCCACTAAAATAAATAAAAATTATGGATTAAAAATAAAACCATTCTTCTGTGTATTCATAAGTTCATAGGAAAGATATTCTGAAACCATAAGAAAAAATGAAACCATGCGAAGAGGGGGCACTGAGATCTCCATAGCATCTGCTGAGTCAGATGGATTTGCGCTACTCTTGTTTTATTCTCATGGGGCTCAAAGTACAATGACAAAGTTCAAATTTTGTCCAAGATAGAGTGTCTAGGGGGTACCCATAAATGTAAGACCCCCAAAGGTCTGTGACCTTGAAATAAATTTGAAATGTGTATGGGAAATGCGAGTAGGTGATTTATATTTTTAAAAACCATGGGGTTATATCATATCAATATGGAAAAGCTTGGAGGATATCATGTTAAGCAGGAAGCCAGGCACACACAGATAGCTAAATACTACATGCTTGAACTCATGGGGGAGCCAAAAAATAAAAAAGGAGTTCCTGAAAGTAGAGAGTAGAATTGTGGGTCCCTTTAGAGGCTGAGAGTATGGGAAATACAGGGGAGAGTGGAAGACAGGGATAGATTTGTTAAGGGATTCAGTATTACAGCTAGATAGGATAAATGAGTTCTGGCATTCTGCAGCATTATAGGGTGAATATTCTTAACTATAATTTATTGTATATTTTCAAAAATTCAGAAGAGTGAATTTTGAATGTCCACAACACAAAGAAATAATATATTTGAGATGATGAATATGCTAATAATCATGATTAGATCATTATATTAATACATTGTGTAGACATATCAAAATATCACTCTGTATACCATAAATATGTAGAATTATTATGTGTCAACTAAAAAGGGGTCAAAAGAAAATTCCACAAGATTATATTCATACACACTGAAAAGTCATATAAGAAAATTCAGTGCCCAACACTATTAAAACTTGTAAGACAATAAAAAATATCAACTAGGTCTGATTGAAATCATTTGCCTGTAATAACAGCAAGTAATTTTTTAAGCTAGTGGTTTTTAACACCAGCAGCACATTAAAACTTTCTAGATAGCTTTTTAAAATACCAGCACTGAACTATCATCCTCAGCAACTAACAAAGGAACAGGAACCAAACACTGCATGTTCTCACTCATAAGTGGGAATTGAACAATGAGAACACATGGACACAGGGAGGGGAACATCACACACAGGGTGCTGTCAGCGGTTGGGGGGAAAGGGGAGGGAGGGCATTAGGACAAATACCTAATGCATATTGGTCTTAAAACCTAGATGACGGGTTGATGGGTGCAGCAAACCACCATGGCACATGTATACCTATGTAACAAACCTGCACATTCAACACATGTATCCCAGAACTTAAAGTAAAATTAAAAAAAAAAAACCAGTGCTTAGGATTCAATGGCTTGTGTAAAATTTTTCAAGGATAGGCCAGGCGCAGTGGCTCACGCCTGTAATCCCAACACTTTGAGAGGGCAAGATGGATGGATCACGAGTTTGGGAGTTCAAGACCAGCCGGACCAAAATGGTGAAACCTTGTCTCTACTAAAAAAACCCAAAAACCAAAAAACAAAAAAGTGCAAAAATTAGCCGGGCAAGGTGGAGAATCGCTTGTACCTGGGAGGCCAAAACGGCATGACTGCACTGCAGCCTAGGCGACAGAGCGAGATTCCATCTCAAAAACAAACAAAAATTTTCAAAGATGGAGTTTTTCTAAAGCCCCTTATATGATTCAAATATGCCACTAAAGTTGAAAAACATTATCTAAATAATGCAAGACTAAAGCAATTTAGTTGTCAGAATCCAGAAAAAAGCACATAACTTAAAATTTTGTTAATGACACATAGGAAAATAATTATGTAAAAATTTAGTAAAGTGGCTAGATGAAGAAAATGCAAAAAAAAAAAAAAAAACCTCATAATATACCTAATAGTAAAAGTAGCAATAAGAATGACTCCTTGAAGGGCAGCTGAACTAGTGGAAAAAAAATCTTGTTCAATATAAAGATATTAGCACACGCTAATATGTGTTAATTCTCTAAAATGTATACATATCATTATGTTTCAATTAATGTTGCATAGAAAGGAGCAGTGGGTGGTAAAAAATAGACTATGGTAAGGAAAAAAAGGAAGAAGGAAAAGCAAGCAACCCATCCTCTACATCCTTCTCCTCTGATCATTAGGACTAAGGCCAGTCTACTGGAAAAGACATTTAGGAGAAATACTTTCATGGTTTGGGTTATAAAAGGATCGAAATTAGAAAACAAAGTAAATGTAGATTCTTCTCCAAGCATTTTGGCACTGATTGTGGGGTTAGCAGTTAATCAGAGGAATTTGGAGATCACTTCCTGAAATAATTTCCTTTGGTGTATGAGAAAGTTAAGGACAACTGGTTTTGGATGATTTCTTCTAAGAAAGGCAAGAATTGGATTTAGGACTACAACGTAAGTTTCTTTATTCAAATTCTGAAATTAAAGAAATATTGATAGGGACATAACATATTTTGATAGGAAATTATTTTATATTATTATATACAGAACCATAAACTAGCCAATTTAGTTTTACACTATTAAAGAGTTTAACTTTGGAATAATTTTTCTATCTTCATTTCTGTATTATTACATTTTAAAATAGGACCTTAAGAGATAACTCAGATACTTCTGTATAATTCATCTTTTTATTGTTTGATTATTTTAAATTCAAAATGTAAGATTATCTTAACGGATGTATGATAATTTTTAGAAGCTATATAATTATATATTTATATAGATAATATAATATCTCTGGAATGTGTTTCTTAGAATATATTATATAATGAGTACTCATTTTTGGGTCTGTAAAAAATTTATACATTAGATCTCTTTCTTAGAAAATTAGTGTATCTTTATTAGAAGAATCTTATATATTAAGTACCTATATCTGTAAAATGTAGTTCTGTGCAGTTATTCATCTATCAGCATGGACAAAATACACCATTTCTGATAGCTAGGAACACTGGGACATTATAACTATAATATTGACTAATGATAAAATTACACTTTGGAGTCTGGTAGCTTTTACTAAAACAAAAATGCATATTTGTAAAAATATATTCCTTCCCCTGGTATTGCAGGTAAATTATTTTTACCTTTATATCTGGGGAGAATACTGCTGAGGCTCAGGAGCTTAATACTTCTAGTTACACAGCTAGTAAGTGACAAACCTGAAAATATAAACCAATTTTATATCTGTGCTCCATTTTTTTTCTGGTAACCAAATTGCTTCATGCTCTGTGCTAGAAAATTTAGCATATCAACAGGATTATGTATAATATGGGTATTTGTAAATTGAAATATATAATTTTTAAAAAGCTTCAAGTTATTTTTCATAGCCTAAATTACATTTAATATGTCAGAACACTAAAATGCAAGTGGAGAAGATTCCTTAGTAATATAAAGAGATTTCATAATTTTCATTCCTAAGATTCTTGTGTTTTAGATGTGCAAGAATCCTGTAATTTTTCATTTAGAAGCTACTCAGGAACAAATCTACCTAGGCTGCTTATCTGATTTTCTCATTGATGATAGATTTATAACCAGGTTTTAGAGAGTGATGAAAAGGGCTGCTGGTAGGAGGCACAATAGTTACATCAATAAGTGAAATTAAATTTATAGTAATGTAGGAGAAGCAGGCAAGCCACATAAAACAGCTAAAATAATAGCTCATACATTTCATTAGGTTTTATTTAGTTCATGGGCAAAAAGCCGTATACTCAATATATTACCAAAAATTTTCTCTCAACAGTATTAAGTAAATTAAGTTTGAATGAATAGTAATTTTAGTTTGTAGTCTGTTTCTTAGAAAAATGTAAAACACGTAAATTTAAATACTTGCCAGTGAGGAATCATTTTTCTCCTTTTGGATTTTTTTTTTGTGTGTTTACTAATTTGGTGGGTTTTAGCGTTAAGTGTGCTAACAATCATGTGGTTCTGTGGTTAAAGACAACTTCTAGAGACCCAAAGTTCATAGACTTGGGGTTTTATAACCATGAATGTCTCCAGTGCAGATTGTTACTAGAGTAGCTGCAATGCGAGAAAGGCCTGATGCCAATAAAGCTTCATGAAGTCCCAGAGGTACCATGAAGGTACAAAGTCCCTCTGGGATGCTGGTCTCTGGAAGAATTAGTCAAGAAGATAATAACGTAAAGGAGAAGCAGATATAGCAGAAAGGTTACAGAAGAGGAACACAAAATTTGCAATTATATTTCACATTGGATTTTTAATTATTTTTAAAATTTTATTCCAACAAATACATACTTTAAAAATGACTAAACTTTTTGTCCTTTCCATTTTTGTTATTCTGTCATTTTTTAAGATAAAGAATTATCTTAATTATAATCATCTGGCTGTATTTCAGCTAAAGAAAACCAGGGGAGTGGCAGCAGGATGTAGTATGATTATAATATTGCAGAGAGATTTGGCCAGTTTTTCTTTTCTCGCACTTACAATTTTAATGATCTATTTATAATTCATGTATACCATATATTTCCTATTTCTCCTGTATAATTAGATATGTTTTTTTTATCATGAACTTACTGCTGACTTTTACTGATAAGAAGTTACTAAAGAATTTGGATTTGTCCAAACTTTTTTGTACCAAAGCCAATTTATTTTTCAGAAAAAAAAGAACTGTTTCTGTAATGGCCAGTTGAAACAAGAAATCCACTTCTGTCTTTCTAATTATGCCTGAGTCTGTTGAGTTTTAGTCTGCTGCGCTTATCAGTTCTCTTGGGTGCTTGTTTAATTGGGTGACAAATGTAAGAATGTGACGGCCTCAGTGTGCAGTTTTAGCTAGTTTGTGCGCAGGCATTAGCTGTCCTATTATTAAAAAATAACTGAAGTCAGAAGCTTTTGATATGCTTCAGGAATTCAGAAATATTTGATAGTGCTGAAACTTCAAACAGCTATAATAAAAATTGTTTTAAGTTTTTAATCATAAGCAATAAGCTATGTTTTAATAAATATTTTAGAGTAGTCATTTTAAATATGGAATTTCAGAGGAGCAATAGAAAAATTTTGGTAGAAGTATTTACTTAACATAAAGTAGTGGGCACTTTGATATATGTTCTAATACACTATACTGGCTCCTACATTGAGAAGGAGAAAATTAAAAGTAATAATCAAATGGTTTTATTAAATGTTAGACATACAAAGAAGTGTAAATCTAACCACGTTCCCTGTTTTAGTACCCTGGTATAGCAGATAATCTTATGGAAAGACCGCTGATAGGGATTTTGACAGTGACAGATTGCTTTGTGTGCACTGCTAGCTGTGATGGGCTGCCAGTGCCCTTGATTCTGCTGCCATCGTCCTCCAGGATGGTGATAGGTACTTTTACTTCATTCAGCACTTGACGTTTGCACCTGCACACTTTTAGTTACTCTGTCAAGGAAAGCAAAACAGATAATTTAATTTCTAAGTTTTTATATCATTTGGAGTGTCAGCTTGCAGTTTGCTTGACTGAGACGCTCGGTGAGTATCAATTGAGCAGATTGGGTGGATGTAGAAATATTCTGATAAAATATAGAATAAGAAGTAGGAATTAATAAAGGGGGTAGTTCTGTTTAGTGTAACACTCTGCTTCCCCATGGCAGCAGACATTTTTTGCAACTTTAGTGCTATTTGCACAATTGTAAGTCAGTCTATACCAGCAGTCTCCAACCACTTTGGAACCAGGAACTGGTTTCATGGAAGAAAATTTTTTCCATGAATTTGGTGGAGGGAATGATTCCAGGTGCATTATAATAATTCAAGTGCATTACATTAAGGTGCATTTTATTTCTATTAATATTACATTGTAATATATACTGAAATAATTATACAACTCACTGTAATGTGGAATTAGTGGGAACCTTGAGCTTGTTTTTCTGCCACTAGACAGTCCCATCTGGGGATGATGAGAGACAGTGACAGATTATCAGGCATTAGATTCTCGTAAGGAGCGTACAGCCTAGATCACTCACATGTGCAGTTCACAATAGGGTTTGTGCTCCTCTGAGAATCTAATGCTGCTGCTGATCTGCCAGGAGCAGGAGCTCAGGTGGTAATTCCAGCCATGGGAACCAACTGTAGTTACTGATGAAGCTTCCCTCTGTCTCCTGCTGCTCACCTCCTGCTGTGCAGCCTGGTTCCTAAAAGCCCAGGAACCAGTACCCTGAATCAGGGGTTGGTAATCCCTGGTCTGTGTTATCTTTTGGTGTGTTCATTATAACTTTTCTTGCCCAACCCAGCAAGGGAAAGAGAGAGCACAACGAGGTAGAAGAATAACTTGGAGCGATTGGATCTGGGGATGTAGAAAAGGAATGAGAGAGGAATAAGAAAAACTAAGGGAATAGCCTATGCATTTTCTTTTGCAATTAGAGATCACTATCTTGAAGGTAGAGACAGTATGGGCAAAGGTTCACTTCTGATCCTGTTTTCTAATGATGTAGTTACAGTATATTTGGCTTTTTTAATTACTCCTACTTTTGTGTTTTCATAAATGAGAACACATGGACACAGAGAGGCGGTCTACTATACACTGGGGTCTATTGGGGGGAATGGGGGAGGGACAGCGGGGGGGGCTGGGGAGGGATAGCCTGGGGATGAATGCCAAGTGTGGGTGACGGGGAGGAAGGCAGCAAAACACACTGCCATGTGTGTACCTATGCAACTATCTTGCATGTTCTGCACATGTACCCCAAAACCTAAAATGCAATAAAAATTAAAAAAAAATTGCTAATAAAATCATTGTTGAAAATGATTATACAATACTCCTTACTTTTGTATGATGATTTGCAAGGGAACCAAAGAGAACCAAACTTGTATTTTCAACTTAAATTCATAACTTTTTCCATTCTGTTTTAAAGTTTGTAATCATTTTAAGTAGATTCAATAAATAAAAGGCAAAGAGATTAAAATGCATAGAACAAACAATAAAGTTTAAAAACTAAAATCAGTCTTTAATGTTTTACCTCTTCAGATAGCTTTCATTTGTAAAATAAATGTAATCAATTTTGCTTTGGATTGCACTTTTTTATTTTAAATTTTTTATTGCATTTTATGTTTTGGGGTACATGTGCAGAACGTGCAAGATAGTTGCATAGGTACACACATGGCAGTGTGTTTTGCTGCCTTCCTCCCCTTAACCCACATTTGGTATTTCTCCCCAGGCTATCCCTCCCCAGCTCCCTCCCGCTGTCCCTCCCCTATTCCCCCCAATAGACCCCAGTGTGTAGTACCCCCCTCCCTGTGTCCATGTGTTCTCTTTTTTTCTCACCCACCTATGAGTGAGAGTATGTGGTATTTCCTTTTCTGTTTCTGTGTCAGTTTGCTGAGAATGATGTTCTACAGATTCATCCATGTCCTTACAAAGGACATAAACTCGTCATTTTTAATTGCTGCATAATATTCCATGGTGTATATGTGCCACATTTTCCCAGTCCAGTCTATCATCGATGGGCATTTGGGTTGGTTCCAGTTCTTTGCTATTGTAAACAGTGCTGCAATGAACATTCGTGTGCATGTGTCCTTATAGTAGAATGATTTATAGTCCTTTGGATATATACCCAGTAAAGGGATTGCTGGGTCAAATAGAATTTCTATTTCTAGGTCCTTGAGGAATCGCCACACTGTCTTCCACAATGGTTGAACTAATTTACACTCCCACCAACAGTGTAAGAGTGTTCCTCTTTCTCCACATCCTCTCCAGCATCTGTTGTCTCCAGATTTTTTAATGATCGCCATTCTAACTGGCGTGAGATGGTATCTCAATGTGGTTTTGATTTGCATCTCTCTAATGACCTGTGATGATGAGCATTTTTTCATGTGTTTGTTGGCCTCATGTATGTCTTCTTTTGTAAAGTGTCTGTTCATATCCTTTGCCCATTTTCGAATGGGCTTGTTCGTTTTTTTCCTGTAAATCTGTTTGAGTTCTTTGTAAATTCTGGGTATCAGCCCTTTGTCAGATGGGTAAACTGCAAAGATTTTTTCCCATTCTGATGGTTGCCGATTCACTCTAGTGATTGTTTCTTTTGCCGTGAAAAAGCTGTGGAGTTTGATTAGGTCCCATTTGTCTTTTTTGGCTTTTGTTGCCAATGCTTTTGGTGTTTTGGTCATGAAGTCCTTGCCTATTCCTATGTTCTGAATGGTTTTGCCTAGATTTTCTTCTAGGGTTTTTATGGTGCCAGGTCTTATGTTTAAGTCTTTAATCCATCTGGAGTTAATTTTAGTGTAAGGTGTCAGGAAGGGGTCCAGTTTCTGCTTTCTGCACATGGCTAACCAGTTTTCCCAACACCATTTGTTAAACAGGGAATCCTTTCCCCATCGCTTGTTTTTGTCTGGTTTATCAAAAATTATATGGTTGTAGATATGTTGATTTGCCTCCGATGCCTTTGTTCTGTTCCATTGGTCTATATCTCTGTTTTGGTACCAGCACCATGCTGTTTTGATTACTTTCGCCTTGTAATATAGTTTGAAGTCTGGTAGTGTGAAGCCTCCCACTGTGTTCTTTTTGCTTAGAATTGACTTGGCTATGTGGGCTCTCTTTTGGTTCCATATGAAGTTCATGGTGGTTTTTTCCAGTTCTGTGAGGAAATTCAATGGGAGCTTGATGGGGATAGCGTTGATTGTGTAAATTACTTTGGGCAGTATAGCCATTTTCACGATATTGATTCTTC
Source organism: Saguinus oedipus (assembly GCA_031835075.1). Classification (NCBI taxonomy): domain Eukaryota; kingdom Metazoa; phylum Chordata; class Mammalia; order Primates; family Cebidae; genus Saguinus; species Saguinus oedipus. Next base: position 21,511,490 of record CM063190.1, read on the forward strand.
CTAACCATGAACATGGAATGTTTCTCCATCTGTTTGTGTCCTCTCTTATTTCATTGAGCAGTGGTTTGTAGTTTTCCTTAAAGAGGTCCCTTACGTTCCTTGTAAGTTTTATTCCTAGGTATTTTATTCTCTTTGTAGCAATTTTGAATGGCAGTTCATTCTTGATTTGGTTCTCTTTAAGTCTGTTATTGGTGTATAGGAATGCTTGTGATTTTTGCACATTGATTTTATATCCTGAGACTTTGCTGAAGTTGCTTATCAGTTTCAGGAGCTTTTGGGCTGAGGTGATGGGGTCTTCTAGGTATACTATCATGTCGTCTGCAAATAGAGACAATTTGGCTTCCTCCTTTCCTATTCGAATACCCTTTTTTCTTTTTCTTGCCTGATTGCTCTGGCTAGAACTTCCAGTACTATGTTGAATAGGAGTGGTGAGAGAGGGCATCCTTGTCTAGTGCCAGATTTCAAAGGGAATGCTTCCAGTTTTTGCCCATTAAGTGTGATATTGGCTGTTGGTTTGTTGTAAATAGCTTTTATTACTTTGAGATGTGTTCCATCAATACCGAGTTTATTGAGAGTTTTTAGCATAAAGGGCTGTTGAAATTTGTCAAATGCCTGCTCTGTGTCAGTTGAGATAATCATGTGGTTATTGTTTTTGGTTCTGTTAATGTGGTGAATGATGTTTATAGACTTGCGTATGTTGAACCAGCCTTGCATCCCCGGGATAAATCCTACTTGATCATGATGGATAAGTTTTTTAATGTGCTGTTGCAATCGGTTTGCCAGTATTTTATTGAAGATTTTTGCATCTATGTTCATCATGGATATTGGCCTGAAGTTTTCTTTTCTTGTTGAGTCTCTGCCGGGTTTTGGTATCAGGATGATGTTGGTCTCATAAAATGATTTGGGAAGGGTTCCCTTTTTTTGAATTATTTGAAATAGTTTCAGAAGGAATGGTACCAGCTCCTCTTTGTGTGTTTGGTAGAATTCGGCTGTGAACCCATCTGGACCAGGGCGTTTTTTGTGTGGTAGGCTCTTAATTGCTCCCTCGACTTCAGACCTTGTTATTGGTCTATTCATAGTTTCAGCTTCCTCATGGTTTAGGCTTGGGAGGACACAGGTGTCCAGGAATTTATCCATTTCTTCCTGGTTTACTAGTTTATGTGCATAGAGTTGTTTGTAGTATTCTCTGATGATGGTTTGAATTTCTCCGGAATCTGTGGTGATTTCTCTTTTATCATTTTTTATTGCATCTATTTGGTTGTTATCTCTCTTCTTTTTTATCAGTCTGGCTAGTGGTCTGTCTGTTTTGTTGATCTTTTCGAAAAACCAGCTCTTGGATTTATTGATTTTTTGAAGGGTTTTTCTTGTCTCTATCTCCTTCAGTTCTGCTCTGATCTTAGTTATTTCTTGTCTTCTGCTAGGTTTTGAGTTTTTTTGATCTTGCTCCTCTAGCTCTTTCAATTTTGATGATAGGGTGTCAATTTTGGATCTCTCCACTCTTCTCATGTGGGCACTTATTGCTATATATTTTCCTCTACAGACTGCTTTAAATGTGTCCCAGAGATTCTGGTATGTTGTGTCTTCATTCTCGTTGGTTTCGAAGAACTTCTTTATTTCTGCCTTCATTTCATTGTTTATCCAATCAACATTCAAGAGCCAGTTGTTCAGTTTCCATGAAGCTGTGCGGTTCTGAGTTGGTGTCTGAATTATGAGTTCTAACTTGATTGCACTATGGTCTGAGAGACTGTTTGTTATTATTTCAGTTGTTTTGCATTTGCTGAGAAGTGCTTTACTTCCAATGATGTGGTCAGTTTTGGAGTAGGTGTGATGTGGTGCTGAGAAGAATGTATATTCTGTGGATTTGGGATGGAGAGTTCTGTAAATGTCTATCAGGTTTGCTTTTTCCAGGTCTGAGTTCAAGCCCTGGTTATCCTTGTTAATTTTCTGTCTGGTTGATCTGTCTGATATTGACAGTGGAGTGTTAAAGTCTCCCAATATTATTGTGTTGGAGTCTAAGTCTCTTTGTAGGTCGTTAAGAACTTGCCTTATATATCTGGGTGCTCCTGTATTGGGTCCATATATATTTAGGATCGTTAGCTCTTCTTGTTGTATTGATCCTTTTACCATTATATAATGACCTTCTTTGTCTCTTTTGATCTTTGTTGCTTTAAAGTCTATTTTATCAGAGATGAGATTTGCAACTCCTGCTTTTTTTTGCTCTCCATTTTCTTGGTAAATCTTCCTCCATCCCTTTATTTTGAGCCTTTGTGAATCTTTGCATGTGAGATGGGTTTCCTCTATACAGCACACCGATGGGTTTTGGTTTTTTATCCAATTTGCCGGTCTGTGTCTTTTGATTGGTACATTTAGCCCATTTACATTTAGGGTTAATATTGTTATGTGTGAGTTTGATACTGCCATTTTGATACTATCTGGCTGTTTTGTCCCTTGGTTGATGCAGATTCTTCATTTTGTTGATGCTCTTTAGCATTTGGTATGTTTTTAGAATAGCTGGTACTGGTTGTTCCTTTCTATGTGTAGTGCCTCTTTCAGGAGCTCTTGTAAAGCAGGCCTGGTGGGGACAAAATCTCTGAGTTCTTGCTTGTTGGCAAAAGATTTTATTCTTCCTTCACTTATGAAGCTCAGTGTGACTGGATATGAAATTCTGGGTTGAAAGTTCTTTTCTTTAAGGATGTTGAATATTGGCCCCCACTCTCTTCTGGCTTGTAGAGTCTCTGCCGAGAGATCTGCTGTGAGTCTGATGGGCTTCCCTTTGTGGGTGACCCGAACTTTCTCTCTGGCTGCCCTTAGTATTTTCTCCTTCATTTCAGCCCTGGTGAATCTGACAATTATGTGTGCCTTGGGGTTGCTCTTCTTGCAGAATATCTTTGTGGTGTTCTCTGTATTTCCTGGAGTTGAGTATTGGCCTGTCTTGCTAGGTTGGGGAAATTTTCCTGGATAATATCCTGAAGAGTGTTTTCCAGCTTGGATTCATTCTCTTTGTCACATTCTGGTACGCCTATCAAACGTAGGTTAGGTATCTTCACATAGTCCCACATTTCTTGGAGATTTTGTTCATTCCTCTTTGTGCTTTTTTCTCTAATCTTGGTTTCTCGTTTTATTTCATTGAGTTGATCTTCGATTTCTGATATTCTTTCTTCTGCCTGGTCAATTCGGCTGTTGAAACTTGTGCATGCTTCACGAAGTTCTCGTGTTGTGTTTTTCAGCTCCTTCAATTCATTCATATTCCTCTCTAAGTTGTCCATTCTTGTTATCATTTCCTCGAATCTTTTATCAAATCTTTTTTCAAGGTTCTTAGTTTCTTTGCATTGATTTAGAACATATTCTTTTAGCTCACTAAAGTTTCTCATTATCCACCTTCTGAAGTCTGATTTCGTCATTTCATCACTCTCATTCTCCATCCAGCTTTGTTCCCTTGCTGGTGAGGAGTTTTGGTCCTTTGTAGGAGGTGAGGTGTTTTGGTTTCGGGCGTTTTCCTCCTTTTTGCGCTGGTTTCTTCCCATCTTTTCGGATTTATCCACCTGTCGTCTTAGTAGTTGCTGACTTTTCAATTGGGTCTCTGAGTGGACGCCCAGATTGTTGATGATGAAGTATTTCTGTTATTTAGTTTTCCTTCTAATGGTTTAGCCCCTCTGCTGTATGAGTGCTGAGGTCCACTCCAGGCCCTGCTTGTCTGGGGTACACCTGTAGCAGCTGCGGAACAGTGAGGGATGCTACCAGTTTCTTCTTCTGCTATCTTTGTCCCAGAATGGTGCCTGCCAAATGTCAGTCTGATTAGTCCTTTCTTGAGGTTGCTCTTTGGATATGCAGGGGTCAGAGAGCTGCTTGAGGAGATGGTCTGTACTTTATAGGAGCTCCAGTGCTGAGCTGTGAGCTCCGTTGTTCCTTCAGGTTTGCTGGGCAAATGTGTCTGCTGCAGCAGAACTTATAAAAGCCCCCCCCTCTTTTTTTTTCTCTCAGATGCTCTGTCTCAGGGAGTTGGGGCTTTCTTTATGAGTATCTGTTGCACTGTCCTGCCCAGCTAGGAGGCAGTCTATTCACTATTTGCCTTCCTGGGCTCCGCCCTGCTAGTGTGGGTCCGCCCTGCTGCCACGGGGCTCTGTTCTACTGTGGTGCGCTCCGCCCTGTTGGCGGTGTCTCTCTGTTATGGCTGGTTGCCTCAGCAATGGCAGGCTGCGTCAGCAGTGGGCGGTACCTCAGTATGGGCAGATTGTGTCTGTAGTTTCGGACATCCCTCCCCCACTGAGCTGCACTGTTTGAATTCAGCTGACCCCGCAGCAAAACTCTCAACCCCGAGCACCTGGAATCGCCGCGCTGCTTGTCCCCGTGAGGGTGGGACCCGCCGAACCCGATCACCTGGCTCCCTGCCTCAGAGTCCCTCCTCTCTCTCTCTCTGTTTTTCTTTCCAAATTGAATGGTTGACTGTCTCACAGGCGCCCCAGTCGCCTGCTGATTGAGCACCAGAATCCATGCGGTCTCCCCTGCGGCGGCCCACTGCACCGGCACAAATCGCTATTCCCAGGAATCTCCTGGTCTTGCTCACCATCGAAGTCCTGTTCAATCAAATGGACATGTCAATCTGCCCTCCCAAAACTCAGATTGCCGGTTTAACAGGGCACCCAGACCAGTGAGATTTGTGTGGGCTGCCGCTGCGCCACAGCGCAGCGCTGGCCAAAACGGCCACGCAAGCAGGCTACGCTGCTCTCCTGTGTCTCTCCTACACCTGGGAATTTGCCAGTTCTGTGGGCTACAAAAGTCCGTCTGAAAATGCAGCTAGGACTCACCCTCTGCGCCTTCACTGAGAGCTGCAATCCTGAGTTGCTTCTATGACGTCATCTTGGAACCGCTCCCTCACTTTTTTTTTTTTTTTTTAATGTTACGATACAGAAAAATACCCTGGCTCCTGAATTCCCTGAAATATCATTTCTCTGGCCTGGGAAAGGTGACATTCAGGCCAGACAGTGGCTGTAACAACTGCAATGGCTGTCTAATTAACTCTCACCAGAGTGCAAACTATATGCCCCAGCCCTGAGCCAGGTTGTACACTGTACCTATTGTTTGTAACTCTGCTGTGGCAGTGAGGCTTTACTTTTCTTGTTATTAGTATTGAAAACATCAGAAAACTCTTTAGCCAACTGTAGAGAAGCAACACATCCCTTTAGATTTCCTGTAATGAAGTTTGAGGTTACCATATATGTAACACCATCAGTTATAGCTGTCAAAAATGTAGTTTTTATAAAAATGTCAGTTTTCTAAATGTATATTCATGTAGTTGGGAACCTAATGAAAGCTTTTTTTGGCTACATATTTTTTTACAATTGCTGCAATTTTAAGCTTTGTGTTATTTAAAAAATAAATCAAAATATCATCTGTAGGAGTGAGTTTTCAGGTTTGGCCTCTCCAAGACCAATCAAGTACTACACATTTAATTTCCATGGCAACCATGGTTTAAGCACAAGGGGGTCCTGATGTTATTTGGCAACTTTGTCCTACTGAAATTGTGTCCAGTTTTGCTTATTCCATGTCACACTAAATCAACACTTTAAGAACCTGAGAAAACTGTTGTCTCGCCATTGTATAATTTTACGTTTTAATGTGTACTCAAAGGATTAGCATAGTCTCTCTCGATAGGTTTGGTGTGGATATTTGTGAGTGGTATGTTTGTGTATTATTTTGATGGAGGATAAATTACAGGGTAGGAAGAAGTAGGCCAGTCATTGTAGTCTTGCCTGGACTCATGGTGACAAGCACAAGTGAAAACTGCACAAAAGCAATTGCTCTTAGAGAAGACATACTCAATTTCGTTCCTAAATCGAGTTCCTTGTTTTTTGTATTACTCTCATGTAACCTTCCTCAAATACGTATATTTTGCTCTACATGTTTTTCCTATGGTTGAATTTTATAATTCACAGTTATTTTGCATATATTTTATGGGTATACATGATATTGTTTATAATCATACTTTTGATCCTCATGTTTCAAGTATCAGCATTTCTTCTGTGAAAGGCAAAAAAAAAAAAAACCCAAACACTATGTTTTAAAAATGCAGTTCTATAAATGAATAATTCTAATATTTTTAAAAAATTGGTTTATTGAAATTATAAGGAATAGAATTAGAGGAGATCGTTATCAGCTTCAAGTAATTTGCATAGAGGCTTAATTCAACAATTGTATGAGCTCCCTTGCATTGAATGTGTTTATCCATGTTTGTGCTTTTTATGTGAACGTATGAATCATCCTGGGTGGATAATGTATCATAGACTATTTTAAACTGTATCTCTGTGTTTGGAGAAGGCCCAAGAAAATGTTGACAACGTTAAATATATTTTAAGTCACTATATTAATGATGTATAACACACTAAGTGTAATGCTTATTATTGTGTTGAGATGCAAGAAAATTTTGCATTGATACAATCTTTTATTTGAGGACATGTGTATTTAATATGTGAATTTTCACTTTTCCCATAAACTGTATTGTAAATGCTAACACAGAAAATTAAGAAACGTTTTGCTGCTGAAATGCTTATTCTGAGATGAACATTTTGTTTTTATATGCATCATATAATTAATGATATGTTTGAAAATTCATTTTTTAATTAGAAAACAAGCTCCAGAAATATTTCAACAGGATAAAGGATTGGGACTGCATTGAATTACAGTTTGACATTAAATGCTTAATAGAATATTGAAATAAGACTTAATGACTGTCAGAGGAAAAATATTAAATGGTAAAATTACCTTTAAGCTCAATATTCACATTTGAAAAAAATATTATTAGGCATTATTTTCAGTTGAGAAATGAAGGGAAGTTTTATATATATATTTTAAATTTTACCATCAACATTTTATAAAGGATTTTATTATATTAATAGCTTTAGCAATATATTATTGTAAAATATCTTCTATGTGTAGTGACAGAAAAGATTGTTTTAGGAAATAATAGAAACTAATCAACACTTGTATTTTACTCTTCAAAACCCTAGTGTGAAGTAATATAAGAATATGAAGGATGCTCTGTTTCAAAGCATGAATAAATTAATACTTAGAATAAAAGTTAATTCGTTTGGCCTTCAATCAAAGTTACAGTAACCAGTACATTCATAGCAGTGTTTATTGTTCCTGAGTTGCCCAGTATACTACATCATTGTAATTGACTTCTACATCAATTTAGACCAATTAAATTGTGTTTTACTTTAACTTTATTGCCAGAGAGGGAGAGAGAAAGAGTGAATGAATTACACTGATTAAGCCAAGCAGAGTTTCCAAAAACTTGTTAACTATAAAGCTTGGAAAGCCAGTGTGATGTTTAGAATAAGAATTTGATTTATGAATCAGGAGGTCTAAGTCCCAGTTCTAGCTCTCATTTCGTTTACATGATCGTGAAGTAGCTTGATAACATCCCTGCCTCCAGATACAGTACTTCTTTTGTATAATGAGATGGTGAGACTAGATGATTTCAAACTTCTGTTAGCTTTTAAAATTTAAATATATGGGCACTTCTGCATTTTCTTCAAGAGGGTCTTGAAATAGTTTAATAAATTTGCTTTTGTAATAGAGATTTATAACTAAAAATGAAATATTTATCCACCAATCTAATCCAAAAAGTTTTAATTTCTACCATGTTTCAGGTACTGTGTGTAATTATGAATAGAGAGTTTATAGTTAAATAATTAAATGAGATAATGGAAACAGATTATTGCCCTGTAATACTATGATTGGCATAATAAAACATAATGGAACTTTGTGGTAAAATAAAATAAATTCAATTTATTTTTGTGAATACCTTGAGGGTTTTAATACCCTAATTCTTTATATATTTATTCCTCAAATAATTTTTACTCTGGGAAAACAGTGCTTTTGCTTTTGTTTAAAGCATCATTGCTTTAAAAACTTTTGCAAGTAGACTTATGGGTTCTTTTTCTGATATCCCTATATTCATTAGAATTTCAGTTTTGAATATAAACTATATAAATTTAACAAGATTTTGTCTTATTAAGTATAATGATTCATTTTAAAATGCTCTAAAAAGTATTTCTAGTATGTTGTTGTTATTAGTCCTTTCCTGGATTTGGTACAAGAGCCCCTGAAAGAAGCACTAAACAAGGAAAGGAACAACCAGTACCAGCCACTCCAAAAATGTACCAAATGGTAAAGACCATCAATACAATGAAGAAAATGTGTCAATTAACCAGTAAAACATCGAGCTAGCATCAAAATGGGAGGATCAAATTCACACATAACAATATTAACCTTAAATGTAAATGGACTAAATGCCCAAATTAAAAGACACAGACTGGTAGATTGGATAAAAAGTCAAAACCCATCAGTGCACTGTATTCTGGAAACCCATCTCATGTGCAAGGACACAAAGGCACAAAATAAAGGGATGGAGGAAGATTTATCAAACAAATGGAGAGAAAAAAAAAAAAAAAGCAGTAGTTACAATCCTAGGCTCTAAACCAACAAAAATCAAAAGAGACAAAGAAGGGCATTACATAATGATAAAAGGATCAATGCATTAAGAACTAAGGATCCTAAATATATACACACCCACTACAGAAGCACCCAGGTACATAAAGCAAGTTCTTAATGACTTACAAAGAGACTTAGACTCCCACACAATAATAGTGGAGCCTTTAACACTCCACTGTCAATATTAGACAGCCAACGAGACAGAAAATTAGCAGGGATATCCAGGACTTGAACTCAGATCTGGAGCCAGGTGGACCTGAGAGACATCTACAGAAATCTCCACCCCAAATCCCCAGAACATACATTCTTCTCGGCACCGCATCACACCTACTCTAAAATTGACCAATGAGTGGAAGTATATCACTCCTCAGCAAATGCAAAAGAACAGAAATCATAACAGTCTCTCAGACCACTGTGCAATCAAATTGGAACTCAGAATTAAGAAACAAACTGAGAACCGCACAACTTCATGGAAACTGAACAAATGGCTCCTGAATGTCAACTGGATCAACAATGAAATGAAGGTAAAAATAAAGATGTTCTTTGAACCAACGAGAATGAAGACAAAACATAGCAGAATCTCTGGGACACATTAAAGCAGTGTCTAGAGGGAAATTTATAGCAATAGATGCCCACCAGAGAAGAGAGAAAAGATCTACAATCAACACCCTGTCATCAAAATTGAAAGAGCTAGAGGAGCAAGATCAAAAAACTCAAAAGCTAGCAGAAAACAAGAAATAACTAAGATCAGAGCAGATAGAGACACAAAAAGGTCCTTCAAAATAATCAGTAAATCCAGGAGCTGTTTTTTTGAACAGATAAACAAAATAGACAGATGGCTAGACAGATTAATAAAAAAGAAAAGTGAGAAGAATCAAATAGATGCAATGAAAAACAATAAAGGGGATATCACCACTGACTCCACAGAAATACAAACTACAATCAGAGATTACTACAAACAACTCTATGCACATAAACCAGTAATCATGGAAGAAATTGATAAATTCCTGGACACTTGCACCCTCCCAAGCCTAAACCAGGAAAAAGTTGAAACTTGAACAGACCAATAACAAGAACTGAAGTTGCAGCAGCAATTAATAGCCCAGCAACCAAAAAAAGTCCAGGTCCAGACAGGTTCACAGCTGAATTCTCCCAGATGTACAAAGAGGAGCTGGTACCATTCCTTCTGAAATTATTCCAAACAATACAAAAAAATGGGAATTCTTCCCTAATCATTTTGTAAGACCAACATCATCCTGATACCAAAACCCAGCAAAGACGCAACAACAAAAAAAAAAACTTGAGGCCAATAAAAGCTTATCCATCAGGATCAAGTTGGCTTCATCCTGGGGATGCAAGGCTGGTTCAACATACGCAAGTCTATAAACGTAATTCACCACATAAACAGAACCAAAGACAAAAACCACATGATTATCTCAGTTGATGCAGAGAAGGCCTTTGACAAAATTCAACAGTGCTTTATGCTAAAAACTTTCAATAAACTAGGTATCAAAGGAACATATCTCAAAATAATAAAAGCTATTTATGACAAACCTATATCCAGTATCATACTGAATGGGCAAAAACTGGAAGCATTCCCTTTGAAATCCAGCACTAGACAAGGATGCCCTCTCCCACCACTACTATTTGATATAATATTGGAAGTTCTAGCCAGAGAAGTTAGGCAAGAAAAAAAAAAATAAGGGTTATTCACTTAGGAAAAGAGGAAGTTAAATTGTCTCTATTTGCAGACAACATGATTGTATATTTAGAAGACCATATCATCTCAGCCCAAAATCTCCTTAAATTGATAAGCAACTACAGCAAAGTCTCAGGATACAAAATCAATATGCAGAAATCACAAGCATTTCTATACATCAATAACAGACTAACAACCAAATCATGAGTGAACTCCCATTCACAATTGCTACAAAGAGAATAAAATACCTAGGAATACAGCTAACAAAGGATGTAAAGGACCTTTTCATGGAGAACTACAAACCACTACTAAAGGAACTAAGAGAGGACACAAACAAATCATTCTATGCCCATGGTTAGGAAGAATCAATTTCATGAAAATGGCTATACTGCTTAAAGTAATTTATAGAGCCAATGCTATCCCCATCAAGCTACCAATGACCTTCTTCACAGAACTGGAAAAAACCACCTTAAACTTCATATGGAACCAAAAGAGAGCCCACACAGCCAAGACAATCCTAAACAAAAAGAACAAAACTTGAGGCATCATGCTACCTGATTTCAAACTATACTACAAAGCTACAGTAATCAAAACAGCCTTGTGCTGGTTCCAAAGCAGAGATATAGACCAATGGAACAGAACAGAGGCCTTGAAGGCAATGCCACACATCTACAACCATCTGATCTTTGACAAACCTGACAAAAACAAGCAATGGAGAAAGGATTCCCTGTTTAATAAATGGTGTTGGGAAAACTGGCTAGCCATGTGCAGAAAGCAGAAACTGGACCCCTTCCTGACATCTTACACTAAAATTAACTCCAGATGGGTTAAAGACTTAAACATAAGACCCAACACCATAAAAGCCCTAGAAGAAAACCTAGGCAAAACCATTCAGGACATAGGCATAGGCAAGGACTTCATGACTGAAACACCAAAAGCATTGACAACAAAAGCCGAAATAGACAAATGGGACCTAATTAAACTCCAGAGCTTCTGTACGGCAAAAGAAACAATCATTAGAGTGAACCGGCAACCAATAGGAGGGGAAAAAATTTTTGTAATCTACCCATCTGACAAAGGGCTAATATCCAAAATCTACAAAGAAGTAAAACAGATTTACAAAAAAAACAAACAAACAAACAAACAAACAAACCCACCCAAAAGTGGGCGAAGGACACTTTTCAAAAGAAAACATATATGAGGCCAACAAACATATGAAAAAATGCTCATCATCACTGATTATTAGAGAAATGCAAATGAAAACTACATTGAGATACCACCTCATGCCAGTTAGAATGGCAATCATTAAAAAATCTGGAGACAACAGGTGCTGGAGAGGATGTGGAGAAATAGGAACCCTTTTACATTGTTGGTGGGAGTGTAAATTAGTTCAACCATTGTGGAAGACAGTGTAGCAATTCCTCAAGGACCTAGAAATAGAAATTTCATTTGGCCCAGCAATCCCATTACTGGGTATATACCCAAAGGACTATAAATTGTTCTATTATAAAGACACATGCACATGTATATTCATTGTGGCACTGTTTACGATAGCAAAGACCTGGAGCCAACCCAAATGCCCATTGACAATAGACTAGACAAGGAAAATGTGGCACATATACACCATGGAATACTATGCAGCCATGAAAAAATGATGAGTTCATGTCCTTTGTAGGGACAGATGAATCTGGAAATTATCATTGTCAGCAAACTGACACAAGAGCAGAAAATCAAACACCACATGTTCTCACTCATAGGCGGGTGTTGAACAATTAGAACACATGGACACAGGGAGGGGAGCAACACAGTGGGGGTTGGGGAGGTCGGGAAGGGATAACATGGGGAGAAATGCCAGATGTAGGTGACGGGGGATGGAGGCAGCAAACCACATTGCAATGTGTGTACCTATGCAATAGTCCTTCATGTTCTGCACACATACCCCAGAACCTAAAGTACAAGTTTTAAAAAGGTATTTATATAGGCAAAGGAAACCCGCAAAGTATTTATCATAAGAAAAATTATGTATTTAAAATAACTTGCTTATTTATCCTTCTTTGTATTGCTACTTAGAGGTGAGCTTACAAAAAAAAGCTAATTTCTTTTCATTCAAGGTAAATGTATTGTTTGGAATAGAGGGTGCTTAGAAAATAAAAATGAAATACTGATATTAAACTGTTAATTCCTAGTCAATAGTTGATTTATTATCTGTACATCTTCAATTATAGAATAGTAATTATAGCCTTGAAATAAAACAAAATTAATATGATATACTCTAAGATGATTAAGAATTGATTGTCTTGGATTTTAAAATAAACTCACATTAGTAATTGAAAAAGTAGTTTGTTTTTTTATAATCTTTCACAGTGTCAGATTTCAGCATTTTCTCTTTGCCAAATCATGTTAGAATAATTTTGTATACGAAGGATGTAAGTATGAAAATTCAAACTTGCATTGTAGTACATACACATGGATGATTGATAAAAACAGACAGGTAAATAGATAGATGTCTAGATATCTATATATATATATGTAGATACAGATATAGATGATGATGTATCTTCCTTGATATAATTCACAAGGAAAATTAATATTAACCAATTTCTATTAGCAAATATTAGTTACATGTAACATTTATACAGGGTACACAAAGTGTTGAAATTTGAAAACATTTCAGCAATCATGGCCTGCATTAAAAAATAGGACATTACTAAAATATTTCTCCTAATGCCCTTTATCATCATTCCTATGTCCAGAGGGTAACTTCCATTCTGTATTCTAACACTATAAGTTTATTTTGCCTAATATTTTTACATTAACGGAAGTTCAAAATTAGCAAAATAAACTTACAGTGTTAGAATACTGGAACATTTATATAATGTTCATTCCACATTATGTTTGTGAGATTTGTTTATGTTGTTCTGTATTTTGAGGACAATACATAAAAATTTATTTTTACTGTGGTACAGTATTCAAATCTTCTATTTACTTTCACATTTTATTGCTGATTGCCACTTGGTATGGTTTGGTTCTGTGTCCTCACCCAAATATCATCTTAATTTGGAAATCCCATGTGTTGAGAGAGGGACCTGGTGGGAGGTGAGTGGATAATGGGGATGATTTCTCCCATACTGTTCTCATGATAGTGAGTTCTCAGGAGAGCTGATGGTTTTAAAGAATGGTACTTCCTCACTCTCTTTCACCAGCTGCCATGTAAGATGTGCCTTGCTCCCTTCACCTTCTTCCTTCCGCCATGTGTCTTAGGCCTCCCTAGCCATGTGGAACCGTGAGTCGATTAAACTCTTTCCTTTATAAGTTACCCATTCTCTGGTAGCATCTTTATAGCAGAATAAAAATTGACTAATACACCACTGTAATATTTTCTGTTTGGGATTACTAAGAATAGTTGATATGAATCTCTTTGCAAATGCCTTTTGTACACACACATACTCACATTTTTGTTGGCTGTGCATCTGGCTCGTATAATGTGCCTATGTCTACTTATGTACATACTTTGAAAGAATTTTCTAAAGTGATTGTACCAGTTTACACTCCCAGCAGCGTATGAGAATTCCAGTTTCTCCACTGTATTGTTACCATGTGGCATTGTCTGGGTTTGTATACTTATAAGAGTTTCTGGTGAACGGATAGTAGTTTCTCACTGTTTTAATTTCCAGCTCTTTGATAATAAAGTTGAAAACTGTTTTATAATTACTGGATGTTTAGATGTATTTTTTTGTCAAATGTTTTTTCCAGTGTTGCTCTTGCCATATTATTATTAGTTTGTAGAATTTATTTATGTAGTCTAGATATGAGTCATTTGCTGCATATATGAATTGCAACTATGTTAATCGATATTTTTAAAAAACAAAGATCGTACAGGGAATAAATTTTTTTAACTAATTATGTAAGATTACATCTTTATTTCTATTTAAAAATAGCATCAATTCTTATGTTAAATTTTAAGATATCAGAAATTCAATACAAGCCATATATATCTAAGGTTCAGTAGTATAGTTTCTACCTTCTCAACCCAAAGTGTTTTGAATAATTAAAATATAGAAACATTCATTTCTTGAAAAGGAGAGAGACAACTGAAGTGGACTGTATGATAGGGTATATGAAGGTAAAGTTTGGCAAAATGTGTAAAAGGAAATAACTGGGATAGCAGTTCAGGATGCAGATACCAGTAACAAATTTCACTACTCCCCCACTTGAACTCCTGACATTTCAGATGTGGTTTTCTTGCTACAATATAGAATAAGCAATATCTCCTCTTAAATTTTAACATTCATTTGTAGTTATCTAGATGAGATGTAGGTCTCTGGAAGAGAAAATTGATTTCAGATGGAAAGTCTTAGGTTATGCCTCTTTGGGCATAACTCTCTTGTAAAAGAGCTGATTGTACTTACCAATATTCCTGTGTTTTATGTTCATGATAGATGGCTGATAAGATTATTCAGAAGTTACTTTGATATAACCTAATGTAACTGGGAAACAAATAAAATAATTACTTTAATAATATATATACTGTGAAAAGGTAAATACTATGATATTTGGGGGCTGTCAATAAAGAATAGCCTTGAAGAGCATTGCTCCTAGTCTCACCCATTTTCATGTCTGATAAAAGGATGGGGGAAACATAGTAAAGTAGAAAAAAATGGCAGGTGTTCCTTTGGTCACATACGTTATTTCATTACTTAAATTTCCAGCATAGGAATTTGTTACTTTTATTATTAAGAATGATAGGTTGGAACAAACGAGTAAACTGCTATTCTGTGTTTTGGCACAGTTAGCATCTCTGTAGTAAGTTGACTTTTATTTTTTCTTTCCATTTTAATTCACTTTATTATTTTAAAAAATAAAGTAAGTATGGACACATTTACTGATGCTGACATTAGTAAAGCCTGCAGAGTCCTTAGGTGGAATACAATTGAAAAATAGCTTTATTTCATATAACGTACTAGAGCTTGTAAAATTTATATTAAACCAGACTTTAACCAGTGAATTCAGTTGTGAAGGATAGAAAACAAAATATAAACATGATATGCTAAGCTTATTGTGTTTGTGAAAGATGAGAAAGTCAAGCAATATACAAAGATAGAAATATTTAAATATTCCCTAAATGTATGTCTCTTATTTAATTTTTTAACATGTAATCACAATAACAGAGTAGGTGACTGTAAGAGACTCTCTGTAATGAGGTCTTATTATTTATCTTCTTTCAAGGGTTAAGTGTTAGGAGTTTGTCTTCCCTTTTCCAAGATCACATATGTCAATGAGTATGTGTTTAATGGCAATTTTACCTACAAAACTTCCCAAAAAAGACATGGAGGGGTGTGTGTCTATATTTGTGTGATACATGTTGGTTGTCAATAGGACCACATTATAGGATAAAATGAAAATTTAAATTAGATTATACCCTAAGTATTCTCTTTAATGCTTTTGCTTTTCCCTTTGCCCTTAGGCTATTACTAATTTATATTGAAATATTAATTATACATACATATATCATATCAACAATTATACATACATATATCATATCAACACTATAAATTATTTCTCTAAACAAAATGAGATCTATTCAGTATCATCAGTGGGGAATAGTAAGTAGAGAATAATTCAAAGTTGTGGTGTTAAGGAAAAAGTCATGCTTTGTCCATGATAAACCACATTATCAACTCTTGCTATGTATGCATAGTCAATCTTGGTTACTATAAAGGACTTATCATTTAGAAAAAATAGAATAAAGTTGTCATGACACAAATTAAACATGCACTCACAGTGAGCTTCTTAGCTTCATATTTTTAATGTTATCGCTAATGCTGGAAACCTCAGTGGCCTTTCTCTATCAATGAACATTTTCAGTGTTTCATAATGTTGCCATTTCCTGACCTTGTTTTGTCTTGTTTTTCACAAATGAACTTCTTCAGATAAAGTTTATTGTCACTGGTTAGGATTTCATCATCTCCACAATGGCTTTAATGTCTTTCCTGCTCCATGCTAGGAAGTTTCTCCTTATGCTGCCGCCTCCTCTTTCTCTTCATCAATGCTCCTGGGCTGACACAGAACTTGATATGTTCTGTGGATGTGTGAGTGAAGAAAATAGACAAAATCTCCTGCACTTGTGGAGCTCTTATGCTAGTGAGAGGTGTCAACAGTAATCATAACAAATGAGTAAATTATACAGCATGTTAGAAGCTCATAACTACTGTGAAAAATGTAGAATAAGGTAAGAAGGAAAAAATTGTTTTAAGAGGTAGGGTTGTTCATTTCAATAGGTTAGTCCAAAGAGTCCCAAGAGAATGAGATTTGAGCAAAAATTTGAAGGAAGTGAAGGATTAGCTAGAAAACATTTTAAGGAAGAAATTTCCAGATAGTAGAACAATGAGTCAAATACCCCAAGGCATCAGAATGCCAAGTATGTTTGAGATACAGCAAGGCAGAATAAACAAGAGAAGCAATGGATCTAGGAAGGTGACAGGGAACTGGGTAATATGGTACCTTCCTAGGTTTATAAAAGGCTCTAAGTCATACCCTGGGTAAGAATGGGAAACCATTAAATTATTGTAAACAGTGGAATGAAGTGATCCAAATTGTATTTTGCAAAGAACAGTCTGATTATTAAGAAAGAGTATCTTATTAAAAAAGCAAAGATTCTGACAACACTGCTATGCTTTTAATAGTTTTAAATCTTCAGGATTAAATTGTAAGGATGCATTTTCAGCATCATATAATTCATTAAATTTAGTCTCCATCCCAAGACATACATGAAAAAGTCAGTCCATATATGAGGTTATATATTTAAGTATGAAATCTGTGTACTGCAAACCAAAATAGGTTAGAAATGGTAAATAACACAGGTAGAAATCATCAAGGAATACTTTGTGTAAATGTTTGAACATTACAAAATATTTATACTTTGTTTTAATTTTGAGGACAGATAAAACTGATTAGTCAAAGTTGTAAAGAAGTTTCTAATCCGAGTGGGGTGGGAGTGTGGGATGCTGTATAAGCAAAGGCATAGAATGTCAAGCTGAGCACGGAGATACCTGGCGAATTGGAAAGAAGTGGGCCAGATAGAAGGCAAACAGAGAGTTTAGACTTTCTTGCCAACATAAAAACAGGAAAAATTATAGATTTTTAAGAAAAATAAAAGTCAGTTTTGAGAGTAGCCTGACAGATGGCTCTGATTTATTGAGTAAAAACAAACACAAACAATTCTCATAAAAGTCAGAACTCACTCTCTTCCGTAAAGAAAGGTCCTTGTTATTATATCTTGGGTGAAATCAGTGACTCTGAGTTACACTTTTGAACAAAGATGGCATGCATTATTTTTCTAGAATATTTATGTTCAACCAAAGGAAAGAACATGAGTTAAAGACAAAGGGAGTTACTGCTTTCCACTGTGTTTAGGTGTGTGCATTGCTGGTGTGTATGGGATCCTGGACCTTTCAGTGATATTTACTGTCAAATGTATAATATTAGTGTGTGACAACTACATTGAACCAGAAGGACATTGTAACGTCTGATTTAGATAATAATGTTTTGTTTGCCAGGTAACAGAAACACGGACTGGTCCTCTTGGCTGCAGTAACTATGACAACCTAGATTCTGTCAGTTCTGTTCTGGTTCAGAGTCCTGAGAATAAGATTCAGTTGCAAGGTATGTAGGTGAAATTTCATTAATTGTCTTATAAGCCTGGATGACAATTATCCAGTTGTGATTTCTTTTCCATTTTTTAAAATAAACTGCATACACGTACAGGCTGTTCAAAACTGTCGTGAAAGGCTAATTTCATAATTTTAACTGGTATAAGAAAATATCAAAATTCACTTTTCTTCTCAAATTCAGTAACATATAGCAATTGAAAATCTATTCTAACAATATTTTTCTTATAGTAATCATTGTCTCATTATGTTACAGTTTCTTCATATGCTTGCCTGAGCTTTGACTTTGTTCTTAAACATTCTTATAAAAGTTGTAACCATATTTATATATGGTGTAAAATGAACTGTTGACATTTTAAATATCTAATGTGACAGGCAAGATTGTATTTTTCCTCTGGTAAATAGAAATGTACTTAAGAATATATTAACAAAATATTTATATTCATATGATTTCCATCTTAAAGATAGATTTTATAATAATAATTTGCTATTTTCTATTACTACATATTTTAGATATTCAATACAGACTATTGTATTCATACGAACTTTCAACAAATACAACAGGTATGCGTACTTGCTCATTCTTGTAGGCAGGAACAGGTTTTGAATATACGTGTTTTAACACAGCTAGTTGAACAGGTTCAGAAAAGTCTTTGTGATGACACTTACTGTCAAAATTAAGTTGACTGATCAAAGAGGTAATTTTGAGTGGTTATTCTCTAGTATGCCTTTTTGAATTGCATAAGTTAGAGCTGAATATTTACATTATTCAGTTTTACATAAAAATGCTTAAAAGCTTCAGGAACCCTACCAGTTTTTCTCTCAACTTTGCAATCTTGAAAACTGTAACAGTGACCCCACGTGGTGGCTTACGCCTGTCATCCTAGCCTTGTGGGAGGCTGAGGCAGGAAGATCACTTGAAGCCTGGTGTTCAAGAACAACCTGGGCAACATAGTGAGATACAAAAAGGAAAAATATTCGCTGGGCATTGGTGTTGCAGGCCTGCAGTCCCAGCCACTCAGGAGGCTGAGGCAGGAGGATTGCAGCACCTAAGAGTTCAAGGTTGCGGTGAGCTATGACCACACCACTGCACTTCACTGTCACTCCAGCCTGGACATCACTGCCCAGACACTGCACATCATGTCACTCCAGCCTGAGACCCTGTCTCTAAAAAATAAATAATTAACTAATTAATTAATTAATTAATTAAAAGAAAAATGTAACAGCATTGAATTGTTTAAATTTATCCTAAATAGTGAATGAATGCCATTTATTTTGAGTTGTATTGAAAGTACAAAGTTCTTAAATATTTTAACAGTTTAAATGTTACTCAATTTATCAGTATCAATTATAAATTTACATTTATTAAAATATTTTCTCTAATTTAAATAAAAATGTTGTCCACCAATATTTCTTGCAATTCTCTACAGCTTACTCCTTTTTAGTATAAGGATTAACTTTCCATCAGATTATGAATTATGATAAAACTGACAACACATGTTTATACCAATTAGTATGACTATTTCAGTTTACTATGTAGAATAAAAATAATATTATAAAAATATTAAATTTATTGATTTTTGTCTAAATTGCTGTGTTCAGTGTTCAAAATATTAAATTATTTTTAAAAACCTCAGTTCCTTATCTGTCTTCAAAAATAATTAACACATGGAATAAATGATGGAACATTTCTCTTTTGTATAATTATTTCTGTGCTCTTCAACTAATGTGAGTAACTCAGGAACCTCCATCTCTTTCTCTTTTTTTCATTTTCCAGCTCTATATTTTTAATTGTCTATGACAACTTTATGCACTGGTGAGCATAAAGTCCTTTCTGAAAATAATATTAGGAAGTCAATTTCAAGACGCTCGATATTTCATGCACTCTTTTTAAAATTTAATTGGTATTTACAATCCAAATATAATGTTGGTTCACCTTTTCAACCTTACCTTAAAAAGTAATGTGAACTATTTATTAATTCTGGATCAGTGTTACCATGGTGCCTTCCTTTGAAGGATATAAATACTTCTGGGTCACCATATGTGGCTATTGCCAATAGCAGTATCACTGAAGAATCTTTTATTAAGGTAACAACAGAGATCTTCATGTCTTTCATAGTTAGCAAGTTAGATATTTGGTCCAATGAATCGATGGGTAGAGATATAGATGATAGATAATTAAATATAGATAGTTGCTTATGTTTTGTGTTTTGTTTCTAAGTACCAGGTGAAGTTTTAGAATCAGAGTGTTTGACCCATTTTGGAATATTCTGAATTCAGGTACATTCTTAAGAGAATTCTGAAATTATGACAATTTTTCAATAAAGATCTTCTTCTGAAACTACACTCTTCCAGTAGAAAAAGAAGTGTTCCTGAAGTGGAATTGAATCTAAGCAAACAAATAATGCATCAATAATTGTTGAAGTCAACTGGATTAGATGACTAATTCAGAACAAAACGCTACAACTTAACCATGAGTATAGGAATTAGTATTTTTAAAAATGAGAAATATAAAAGAAGGACTTTTAGATCTGGTTTTCCTGAGACTATTACAGAGCCGACATTTTTCAAAAATTAAAAGAGCCCTAGCTACAACTCTTAAGTTATTGATGAAAATATATTTAAGGTAGGTAATAAAAAGTAGTTATAAGAAGTTATTGGCAAACACATATTGAAATAATAATATTTCAAATTTGTTTAACCGCTTATGAGCATAACATATCAAACAAGGTGCCTCTGAGTGAAAGTGTAACAGTAATAATGAGAAGTTATTTATTAAGTTTTGGTAGTAATTTTTTGGTAAAATTCAAAGACCTTGAGAAAACGATTGATTTGTAGGACTGAATTACAAACACTTTTCCATATCAGTTGGTTTCCAATATTTTATTTCAATACATTTGACACAGACTAAACTATTTTCAAATGGGTGATTAAATGTAATTTTTAATGATAGGTCGTAATTGTTTTTGGTTTATAGCAAAAATTGAATAATACTGCTTCATGAAACTATTTTCTTCATATTTACTAATTTATTGGAAGACATTTTCTAGTACTTACATATATATCTATATAAATGAAGATAGATAATAATTTATGCTGAAGGAAGTGTCACTCTAGCGAAAAAAACATGCATAAACTAATCAACAAAAGTCCTACTCAGCTATTCAAGCCATGTGTTTTCAAGCTGATTATATTTGCTTCAAAAACATTTCCCCATACTTATCAGTGTACTTCTATTAAATTGTATATTATATACAGTAGGTATAATAATTTATGTCAGAAGTATTTTTAAAAATTTTTATTATCAAGAAATTATATATAGCATAATTTATGCTATATAATATTTCATATTATTTAGATTTTCAGGAAATATATGTATACATATATGCATTTCAAGATATTTGCTTTTATAGAAGATAAGTATGACTAGGATTGAGAAAAGGCATTGATGAATAAAAATATATTATATTTGAATACAAATAATTAGGGGTAGTAGAATGAAATAATGACTTGAAGGAGGAAATAAGGTAGTGTGTGTGTGTGTGTGTGTGTGTGTGTGTGTGTGTGTGTAATTTTATTTCAGGAACGATTCTTTTTCTACTGGAAGAGTAGAGTTATGAAAAAGAAGGTCATTACTAAGAAACTCATAATTCACATAAACGTATATCTGTACACAGACTATACATACAGATATACAGATATTTTCTTATTTTTGTGACCTTAATTGCTTAGCCAATTGATTATATTTATTGAATCACATGTATCTTATGCAGTTGCATTTTTTATTTTTTCTAAATATACTGCAGATAACTCTGTGACCAATATATTTCTCAGTCACCTTAACATTTGTATCTTACCTAGCAATTTTCTTTAAAATGAGAACAGTCATTAAATATTTATTCTAGGTGAAATGAAAATTAATAAAAAAATTGAATATATGTCCTAAGAGTGTTTTTTCCAACAATTTGCAAAGGAAATTTTCAGTTTATCAAGATATTTGTAAATTAAATTTTTTCTAAATGTTAAGCTAAGAATTTTATTAAATAGACCTCTAAGATAGTAGTCAAGGGTCAAAATAGATGTTTTTGTTAGACAGAAAACATGTAAAATTATAAAAATTTAATTTTTTTTTAAGTAACAGTTTGCTATTACCAGATTTTTCCTTAGCTTTGTATTTATTTTTACCTGCTTATTTTTTTAAATATTTAGTATTTAAGTTTTCTTAAGTAGCCAGACATACTGAAATCAAAATGATTTTTTGAAATATTATAACAAATGTTACTCCCTGAGAAAACTCCAAATATTAATTTTACAGTAATTTGATTTTTTACAGTAATTTGCATAGTTTTTAAAGAGATAGCAACTTTACTAAACATGTTTCTAGAAACTTATGAGCTATATCACTAGGGCTGTCTATATATGGCAAGGAAGTAATCAGACCTTCTGATTCCTTTAGTCATTTTTAGTATTCACTCTTTGTGTTATATATATTTTATGTTGTTAATGGCATGTGATAAGCCTTACCATCAACATTCAATATGTATTTTACCAGTGGCACAACTCATTATATGATATTTACATTGATGTGGGCTGGTAGTCTGCAAGCAAAATGATAATATTGAAAATACTTGAAATAACTGGCAAAAAATAAATGCATATGTGTATTTTCAAAGGTTTGGAAAGATAGGCTCTATCTATGTTATATAAAAAATAACCAGTTATTATGATAAATTACATCAAATAATCTTTGTTTTTAATCATCTCCATGATTAATCATCTCTGTTTCTGAAGGTCCATATTTATGAAGTCAGCATACATTGAAAAAGTTATAAATATTTGCAGTATGTAGACTTAGATATTATTTTGATAGTTTAAAAATACAAAATTCAAAATTTAATATACTAAAATTTTTACTGTTTTGATTGAATATTGTAAATAGGTATTTTAATTTTTTCTTTAGAAAAGTACATTTGTTTGATTTGTTTGTTCTTCCAGGGCTTCAAGTGCTTCTACCAGACTATCTTCAGGAACGTTTTGTACAAGCAGCTTTGAGTTACATTGCTTGCAATTCAGAAGGAGAGTTTATCTGCAAGGAAAATGACTGCTGGTGTCACTGTGGTCCCACATTTCCAGAATGCAACTGCCCCTCCATGGACATTCAAGCCATGGAAGAGAATCTTCTTCGAATAACTGAAACCTGGAAAGCCTACAACAGTGACTTTGAGGAATCAGGTAAGACATACATTTTAATACAACAGTTTTAAATTTTGACAAAAAATATGTTGAAATGGCTAATTTGTCCTTTTGCAAGAAACGATTGCATAGTTGGAAAAGTTTTTGTTTTTTTGTTCTTTCAAATCGATATTTTCATTGCTTTTATTACTGGTTATTAAATGGTGCTTTGTGTATTGCTATGTACTATTGGGATTAGAATTTAGCCAGTTCCTACATTGATGTGTTAGTCACTTAATAAATAATTTTTTTGCTTTTCTCAGTACTTATCGTCTGATACCTCTGAGGTCTCTCTCTACTTTTCTAGTGACTGCTGTTTCTCTTGTGCAGCAAAAAATGAAGACAGTATTTGTTTTATACCTTCTTCAGAGTGATTCTCATTACTGCTTATTTTCACTTTACTTATTTTTATAATAAAATTACATTAATTTTAATTGTGTAGTGTTTTGTGGGTTGTGTTACTATTGTTTTATTTTTACTTAGTTAGAAGATACCTATAATATTTATTATCTTTATGAGTTTTAAGCACACGTAATAAACACATTTATATTCTTTTATCCCCTTCATTTTCTCCCAACGCCCACTACCCTTACTGGCCTCTGGAAACCACTATTCTACTCTCTATCTTCATGACATCTGCTTTTACTAGCATCCACACAGGAGTGGGAACATGTGAGTTAGAACACTTGTCTTTCTGTGACTGACTTATTTCACTTAATATAAAGGCCTCTTGTTCCATCTGTGTTGCTGCAAATGACAAGATTTCATTCTATTTTGTGGCTGAATAATATTCTATTGTGTACATGTGCCATATTTTCTTAATCCAGTCATCCACTAATGGGCAGTTAAACTGATTCCATATTTTGGTTATTGGAAATAGTGCTGCAGTAAATAAGGGAGTGCAAATAAATATTCTGTATACTGATTTCCTTTATTTTGGATATATATTCAGTAGTGAGATGAATAATGTGGTAGTTATACTTGAGGATTTTTAGCAAATTCCATAGAATTCTCCTTAGTTGCTCTACTGATTTATCTTCCCACCAACGGTGTAAAAGTGTTCCCCTTTCTTTGCATCCTGGCCAGCATCTGTTATTTCCTGTCTTTTGATACAAGCCATTTTAAATTGGGTGAGATGATAGCTCATTGTAGTTTGGATTTTCGTTTCTCTGATAATTAGTGAAGTTGAGCATTTGTTCCTATTCCTGTTTGCAATCTTTATGCTTTCTTATGAGAAATGTGTATTCAGGTCTTCTGCCAAGTTTTTAATTAGATTATTAGTTTTTGTTTTTAGTATCTTTGTTTTGGTTACTGAGTTGTTTGAGCTCCTTATATATTCTGGTTATTAATACATGGACAGATGAATGGTTTGCAAATATTTTCTCCCCCTCTGTAGGTATCTCTTCACTTTCTGTACAGAAGCTTTTTAGCTTGATGTAATTCAGTTTGTCTATTTTTTTGTCCTAGTTGCCTGTAATTTTGAGGTTTTACACACAAAAAAAATTTTGTGGAAACTAATGTCCTATAGCGTTTTCTAAATTATTTCTTCTTTTAGTTTTATAGTTTCAAGTTTTGGATTTAGGTCTATAATTTATTTTTATTTGATTTTTGTGTATGATGAGAGATAGGGGTCTAGTTTTTTCTGCATAAAATTATCCAGTTTTTCCAGCAATATTTACTTAAAAGATTTTCTTTTCCTCAATGTTTAGTCTTTGTCAAAGCTGAGTTGGCTGTAGATGTGTGGATTTATATCTGGGTTCTCTATTTTATTCCATTGGTCTATGTGTCTGCTGTTATCCCAGTACTATGCTGTTTGATTGCTATAGCATTGTGGTAAATTTTGAAGTCAGTCAGTGTGATGATTCTAGATTTGTACTTTTTTGCTCATGATTACTTTAGTTATTTGGGTATGTTTTGTGGTTTCATATAAATTTTAGGATTTCTTTTTCTATTTCTGTGAAGAATGCCACTGGTGTTTTGATGGGAATTGGGCTGAATCTGTAAATTGCTTTGGGCAGTATTGGCATTTTAACATTAGTTATTCCAATCCACAGGAATAAAATATCTTTCCATTTTTTTGTATTTTATTTCTTTCATAAGAGTTTCATAGTTTTTCTTATACAGATCTTTCCATCTTTTGGTATGATTGCTTTGAGGTATTTTATATAGTTGTAGCCATAGTATATGAGGTTGCTTTCTTGTTTTTTCATATTATTTGTTGATTTCTGTAGTTTATTTTGTATTCTGCAACTTTACTGAATCTTTTTATCAGTTTAACTGTTTTCGTTGAGTTTTTTTTTCTAGGTATGAAATCATGTTGTCTACAAACTAGACTAATTTTACTTATCTTTCCAATTTGTATGCTTTTTATTTATTTCTTTTGCCTACTTGTTGTGAACAGGACTTCTCATGTCATATTGAATAAAAGTGGTGAAACTAAGCATCCTTATCTTGCTCCAGCTCTTACAGATAAGGTCTTTCTCAAAAGAAGAAGTTTTTTTCCCTCATTTAGTATAGTATTAACTGTGGGTTTGACATACATGGCCTCTATTATGTTGACATATATTCTTTCTATACCCATTTTGTTATGTTTTTGTTATGAAGTGATGTTCAGTTTTATCAAGTGCTTCTTTGGCAACTATTGAAATAATAATATGGTTTCTGTTCTTGATTCTGCTAACATGATGTATGGTGTTTATTGATTTGGATACGTTGAACCACCTGTACATTCCTGGAATGAATTTCATTTGATCATGTCAATGTGTTGTTGAATTTGGTTTGCTAGTATTTTGTTGATGATCTTTGCGTCTCTGCTTATCAGTGATATTGACGTGTAGTGTTCTCATTCCCTTTTTGTCATGTTTTTGTCTGGTTTTAGTATCAGGGTAATGCTGGCCTCATATAATGAGTTTGGAGTATTACCTTCTATCCAAATTTTTGGAGAGTTGGGTACAACTGGTATTGGTTCTTCTTTAAATTTTGGTAGAGTTAGCAGTGAAGCCATCTCGTCCTCAGTTTCAATTTGATGGGAGTTTGCATTATGTCTTTGATCACCATGTTGGTTATTGGTTTGTTAATTTTTTTGTTCATTCATATTTCAGTCTTGGTAAGTTGTATGTGTACAGGAATTTATTTATTTATTTCAAGCTTTCCAATTTTCTGGCATGTAGTTGTTCACAATAATCTCTAATGATACTGTGTGCTTCTGGGTTCTCAGTTGTATGTCTCTTTTTTCATTTCTGATTTTATAAATTTATGTCTTTCTTTTTTTCTTAAGCTAAGTATTTGTCAGTTTTGACTGTCTTTTCAAAAAATCAACTTTTCCTATCATGGGTCATGTATTTTTCTGGTATCAATTTCATTTACTTCCCCTTTTCATTTCTAATTTTATTTATTTGCCTCTTCTTCCTTTATTCTTAGTCTGGCTAAGGGTTTGTTAATATCTTTTCAAACACCCAACTTTTCCTTTTGTTGAACTTAGTCTCAATTTTATTCATATCTGCTATGATTTTTATTACTTCTACTAATTTTGGGTTGGTTTATTCTTTTCTAGTTTGTTGAGGAGCATTGTTAGGTTATTGGAAGTCTTTATACTTTTATGATTTAGGCATTTTTTACTTTAAACATCCTTCTTGATACAGGTTTTATTGTATCTCATATATTTTGTTGTATTTTCATTTTTTAACTTAATTTTTTAGTTTCCTTCTTATTTTTTTATTGACACTTTAGCCATCCAGTAGGACGTGTAATTTCTATGTGTTTGTATATTTTCCAAGGTTCCTCTTGTTTTCAGTTTATGGTTTTATTCCATTGTGGTTAGAAAAAATACTTGATAAGATTTTTATTTTTTAATATATTCAGACTCTTTTGTAGCTTAAGATATGGTCTATTCTGGAGAATGTCTCATGCACTGAAGAAAAGAGTGTATATTCTGCAGCAGTTGGGTGAAATGTTCCGTTAATGTCTTTTAGGCCTGTTAGATCAAGTGTGTCATTTATGCTCTTTCTTTGTTAATTTTCTGTCTGGATGATATGCTTATTACTGATAGTGAGGTGTTAAATTTCCTTGCTGTATTATATTCTTATGCATATTTTTAGATCTACTAATGTATGCTTTATATATTTATAGGAAGCTCCGTTCTTGGGTGTATAAATACTGATAATTATTTTATTATCTTGCTGAATTTACCCCTTTATCATTTTATATTGATCTCCTATGTCTTTTTAAATCTTAGGTGTCTGATGTAGGTATAACTACTCCTTCTCTTTTGGTTTCCAGTTACATCGAGTATCTTTTTCCACCCATTCACTTTCAGTCCATGTATGTATTTCTAGGTTAAGTGAGTTTTTTTGAAGGCAACATATAGTCAGGTCTTGCTTCTTTATTCATTCGTCCACTATATACATTTCAATTGAACAAGTTTGACCATTTACATTCAGTGTTATTGTTGATAAGTAAGTGGATGCTACAGCCATTTTGTAGCTTGTTTTCCGGTTTTCAGTCTCTAATTTTCTTACTTTCTCTGGGATTGATTTTCTCTGGTAGTATGTTTTAATATGTTGCTTTTTATTTTCCATAAATTTATCTCTAGTTATGAGACTTACAAGAAAACATCTTATAGATATAAAAAGTTATGCTAAAGAGATGACAACTTATCTCGGTTAACAAACACAAGAATAGAAACAAACAAAGGCAAAAGCACACAAAACATTTTACACTTTAACTCCACTCACCAGGGTTTACTTTTAGTTGTTTGAGTTTACAATTTTATATGCTATCTCTTGGCAAGTTGCTGTAGCTCTTACTGTTGTTGACAGACTTCAGTTTTGTGTTTCATGTGAAGTTATCAGAGAATTGCACACCACAATTAAAGTGACAGAGTATTCTGAATGTGTCCTTATACTTAATTTTACCAGGGGTTTTATACCTTGAAAACTTTTTTTTTTTTTTTGGCCTATTTGTACGTTTTTACTTTCAGATTGAAGAAATACCTTTAACATTTCTTGTAAATTCTCTCAGTTTTGTTTCTTTGGAAAATATTTTACCTCTCCTTCATGTTTGAAGGATGATTTTGCTGAATATTATATTTTTAGTTGCAGTTTTTTTCTCTTTGAGCACATTGAAAATGCCATTGAGAAGTTTGTTGCCAAAAGATTGAAGTTCCTTCTGTGTTGTTTGCTTCTCTTCCCTTGCTGCTTTTAGGATCCTCTCTTTTTCATTGATCTTCGGTGCCTTGAGAGTAGTCTTATTGGGATTGAATTTGACTGGTATTCCCAGATTGTTCTATGCCTGAATATTTCTCAAGCTTTGGAAAGTTTTTCATTATTTATTTGACTACACTTTCTACTCCTTGCTCTTGCTCAGCTCACTTATGATTACCAATAATTCTCTGATTTGGTCTTTTGGGGTAGTTTTCTATGTCTTATAGGTGGTCTTTGTTCCTTTTCATGTATTTTTATATTTTTCCCCTCTGACTATGTATTTTCAAATAGCTGGCCTTTCAGCTCACTGATTCCTTTATTTGCTTGGTCAAGTCTGCTGTTGAGAACCTCTAATGAAGTATTCAGTTCAGGAAATGTGTATCTCTATTCCATGATTTCTGTTTGATTTTTTATTATTTTAATATCTTTGTTAAATTTCTCTTATAAATTTCAGAATTGTTTTCCAGGGTCATCTTGGTCAGCAGTTTTCTGAAAACTGCTATTTTGAATTATTGGTCAGAGATCTCACAAATCAGTATCTTATTAGGGTCAGTCACTGAAATTTTGTTATGTCTTTTTGAGAAGGTCATAGTTTTCTGTTTGCTGTTGTTTCTTTTTGGTGAATGTCTATGAATTACATTGAAGGATTAATTATTAATTCTAGTTTTATCTGTCCAATTTGTTTTATTTATAGTTGGATATATTTGCTTAGTGATTCTTTGCTGCTGGGTCACTGCCTGATTTTTGGCTCTTAGTTGTGCCTGAAGCCCCTGTTTGTATCACCATTGTAAATAATGAGAGCACTGCCTGTCCTGAAAGGGGTTGATCCCAAAAGGATTAGCTGAGCAGTGTGTGAAGGTGACAAAACGTGTTCTTGACAAGAAAAAACACAGTGATGGATTTAACAAAATACGTTGTTGTTGTTATTGTTGGAAAGAACAACACAGTGAAAGAGTAAATTACACAAATGAAACAGTAAATAGATTTAGGAAGAGTTCATAAATGTTGGTTCCCTTAAGATCTACTTGATAAAAATAGCTCATAAAAATAACCAAAATAATGGAAGCAGAGATTGGTGAATAGAGGGGACTAGGATGGCTGGGGAAGATATGAGGATATTGTAACGTCGGGGTTCAGGGGATCCCTTAGTTCCCCTGAGAGGACATTTCTCCAGGTTCTTGGTCTATCACTCCCCCAAGAATGGGAGAGGAAACCATGGCACAGTGCACTTATAAAAGTAAATGCCAGACTCAAAAGTGTTTGTAGAAAGTGATTTATTTAGGAAGAGAGAAAGTAGCACCTAACTCTCACACTGAGTGAGAGAATGCAGAAAGATGGAATCCATGAAAACAGCTTCCACACTGAGTGGATGGGAATAGAGAGAGAGAGATGGAGTTTAGGAGGGGAAGACAGGCTTCCATGAGAGAGTGTGGAAGGGGACTCCAGAGGGGAAATCCAGGAAAGAGAAAGACAGCTTCTACAAAGGGAAGAAGTTGTTCCTGGAAGCGGACCCAAACATGGAGTCCGAAGGGGTGTGGAAAAAGGGGATTTTTAACCTCGTAGGAACCCCCACCTTCTCCAAGACCCCAGGCCAATGAAAGGAGTTTCTTAGAACTTCCACTGGAGTGATTGACTTTTGATCCTTTCCCTGTGCCCGCAAAAATTAAAACAAAAACTGTTAAATCTCCCGGATGGAGAGAGATGGGACGGGGACATGGCTCTGGGAAGTTCTTGCCCTTAAAACTACACCGTCTTGTGGACCTGGAAAGAGAACACATTCCCTCAATATGGTCATCAAATGTTACAAAGTTTCAGTTACACAGTAGAAATAGGTTTTGAGATCTATAACATAGCATGTTAATGATTGTTAATAAAAATATATGTTTCAACGGACATTGTGGCTCACACCTTTAATCCTAGCACTTTGGGAGTCCAAGGTGGACGGATCACCTGGGGTCAGGAGTTTGACACCAGCCTGATCAACATGGTGAAATCCCATCTCTACTAAAAATTACAAAAATTATCAGAGCATTGTGGCAAGTGCCTATAATCCCAGCTACTCAGGAGGCTGAGGCAGAAGAATCACTTGAACCTGGGAGGCAGAGTTTGCAGTAAGCTGAGATTGCACCATTGCACTCCAGCTCGCGTGACAGAGCAAGACTCCGTCTCAAAAAAATATATGTGTGTGTGTGTGTGTGTGTGTGTGTGTGTGTGTGTGTGTACATATATATATATATACACACACACATACATATATACACACATATATACATATATATATGTTTCAAAATTGCTAACAGAATATATTTCTAATACATTTCAAACATTCTTACCATAAAAATAAATATTTGGTGTGGTGGATATGTTAATTAGCTTGAATTAATCATTCTCCGCTGTATACATATATAGTAATATCCCATTTTACCTCATAAATATATGCAATTCTTCAGTTTACAGCAAAATACACATCAATTTTAATATGATTTTAAAATCATGGTATGTTTACACAATCGAATTGTATAAAGCTTAAAGGAATGATCTAGCGTAAATATGAATAAATCTCTGAATTATCACATTGAAAAAAAGAAGCCAGATTTTAAAAGATATATATGATACCATGTATATTAAGTATAAATCAAGCAAAGCTTATCTGTACTGTTACCAATCAGGGCCCTGATGCATTTGTTGGAGAAAGGGCTGATGTAATATGTATGAGGGTCTGGGAGGCTTTTTTGGTACCCAAAATTCATTATTTCTTTATCTAGAATCTGGCTATTTGGTATATGTAGTTTTTAAAATTTCCAAGTTATACACTTATAATGTTTATATTTTTCTGTATTCATGTAATAATTTAATAAAATAAAAATAAGCATTTTATTTTTAAAATAAAATAAATAATTTAAAATAAAAATAATCTGAAGGACATAAAGACAGAATAATTGAATAGATTAATATTTTCAAAGCTCACTCCATGTTATATGTTTAATTTTATAATGAATTGGTAAAAATTTGATTTGGAATATTCATTGACCAGAGATTTTGAACTACTGGTCAGAAGCTAGTCGTGGCCAGGCACAGTGGCTCATTCATGCCTGTAATCCCAGCACTTTGGGAAGTCAAGGCAGGCAGATCTCAAGGTCAAGAGATGGGGTGAAACCCCATCTTTACTAAAAATACAAAATTAGCTGGGCGTGATGGCATGTGCCTGTAGTCCCAGTTACTCAGAAGGCTGAGGCGGGGAATCACTTGAACCAGGGAGTCAGAGGTTGCAGTGAGCTGAGATCACACCACTGCACTCCAGCCTGGTGACAGAGTGAGAGTCTGTGTGTGTCTGTACGTGTGTTTGTGTGTGTGTGTGTGTGTGTGTGCGCACACACACACAAAAGGAAGCAAGTCCTAATAAAAGTCAGGCTTTTTAATCTTTTCTCACATTTGGATGGTTTGTCTAGGTTCATATCCGAAGGCTTTGCCATACTGGATTCAGTTATGTCAATATTGGGAAAACAGTGATCTAAAGAAAATCTGTTTTTCTGATATAGTACCCCTGAAACTATTTCTGATATTGAAAATGACAACATTTAATTATTTGCTGTAATCAGTGGTCTGATGTATTCATATTTTGCTTGAGAAGTTGTCCTACTTTGGAATAAACTTAATGATTCATCACAGAATAATATTTATACTCTTTTAAATTTCAGTGTATGTATAAATAATGAACCCAAACATTTTATTGGTAAATTATATCTTCGGTAAAACCACATTCACTTTTCATGGAACTAAACAAGTAGTAAAATATTGTATTTGTATTGGACTCCTTTTAAAACTAGTAAGATATATGAAAGAGCACATTTAAAAGTTTTGAGAAAAGCTTTTGGTTGAGAAAATTTTCTTTTTTTGCCTCATGGAGATAAACAAAATATAACAAGTAATGAGGCAGCTATTACATTGAGAAAATGTTTCTAAAATGTTCTCACCACTCACAGGCTCTTGTAAGTTGATGGTCTTTATTCTAAGTACCATGTTTGTAAGGAAATGCACCAGCTTAGTTCCTTTCCCCGACGATTGGGAAATCAGCAGAATTATTCATAAGTGCACTCTTTACATGTTTCTGCTGGGGATTCTTGTCTTTTAGGTGCAAGACATACTAATTCATCTATTCTTATCTACATGCTTGAAATTCAGATCCTGTTCTACTCTACATAGGCATTAGAAATTGGAATGGAGTTTTAGGTTTCTTTCAAAGGTTTAATTCAATGTAACATGAAAAATTAAATAAATGCAAGTAAATAACAAGTTATTTTTATTAAAACAAATTTTTTTTTGCTATTTTATTAAAAGAGAATATTTATTTGAATTTAGGAAATCTTCCATAAATGTAAATGGCAACATGAAGTGTATGCAAGTGCGTATCATAACAATCTAGAATGCTACTTTCACCATACAAAGAAGAAATAAGTAATTTGCATATTTCATGAGGTCAAGTTGTAAATGCCTTTCTGTTGTGTGTGTCTTCTATTTTTTTTTTTTTTTTTTTTTTTTTTTGAGGTGGTGTTTCGCTCTTGTTACCCAAGCTGGAGTGCAGTAGCACGATCTCGGCTCACCGCAACCTCCGCCTCCTGGGTTCAGGCAATTCTCCTGCCTCAGTCTCCTGAGTAGCTGGGATTACCGGCATGCGCCACCATGCCCAGCTAATTTCGGCCTTGTCTTCTATTTTTACCAAGTATAAAATTCAATCAGTAGATAGGATTAGCACAGAATCCTAAGCTATTTTTATATTTGATTATATTTGATTCATTTTGTTCTATAAAGGGCAAGTCCTGGAAAACACACCTGTTTCAGCCTGCAAATAAAAGTGTCAGGAAATTTTAAAATAAAAGTGTTTCTCCTTTCGTATTTTGCAACCTGAGAAAATTTCCATCTGTAATAACAATATTTATAGAAATCCTTTTATTCTCTACATTTTTAGAAAATATATTAATGTTGTTTAATAAGAAATATTGTTGGCATATACATTGATTACAATAAAAAAGAATATAGGATAAATATATATGAAAATATAGAGGCAGAAATAAAATGAAGCACACAAAACCTCATAGTAGTAATAACCACATTAAAACCAATTTATGTGTTACAATTAATTAGGCAAAGATAATAATTTTGTTGGACACTTAGAGACAATATCTACCTAGATTTGGATTAGGATTCAAACTTAGTGAGAAGGCTGGAAATAACATGTTTTTCTTAATAATTAAAACCAAAAGACTTATGTAAAGAATTACCAAAATTGCCAAAAAAATAAACATAGTTAAAAGTATATTATCTTTTCCAAATAGTTTTCTGAATTATCCCCAGTTTTTTTTCATAAATGAAAGACTTCATTACTTAAGCTATAATTATGAAATATGGCAATATTCATGCAATTAATAATCCTAAGGAAAAATAAATTAATTGGTCTATATAAAGAACAGATATTTTAGAAATTTTTTGGCATGACATTTTACTGTTTGGAAAAAATACGTTACCACTTGGCATATAGAATATCTAAGGTATTGTATGCTGTCAACATATGTCTTTATCAGTATCAGGTCCTGTTACATGTAGAGGTATTTATTTGACGGTCTAAGAATGACAGTTGGAGGCCATCTTGTAATGACAATCATCTAGGGTAACTGTTTAGAGAATACTAACCATTCTGACATTTCATCTGAAAATAAACTTTCTAATGCTACCAAGCTAAATTTGAATACTGCAGTATTGCAAAGATTGGGTTAGCTAGATTAACAAACATTTTTTAAGAAAAAATAAATCTATTTTTGTTATTTCATGTAGACTATTAATTTTCTTTCTCAAAAATAGTTTTTTTCTAAGATGATATTTGACGATCAGTTTATGGAAAGAGGACATTTTCCAGGGAAAATAAGTATATCTGAATAAAATATTTGAATTTTAACTAACATGCTACTTTAAATGTTAGAATCTTTAATATAATCTACTGTCTAGTGCTCAAGGTCCATTCTCTTTCTTTGACAGTAAAGTATCCCAGATTTTTTGGGAGGATAACCTCCATTTAATTTTTAGTGTTGCACAAAGTATGAGATTGAGCTTATATTGCAAGCTAAGCACAATAATCTATTTTCCTGTGTACGAAGATAGGTTCAAAGATGCAAAAAAAAAAAAAAAAATCAGGTCAATGAGGCCCAGAAATATATTTCCTATGGGTATTTGGAGGAGATGTAAGTTTTTTTGTTTTTTTTTTTCGCAATAGCTACATGGAATGCTATTGTCTTTTCTTCTTAGTTAGAGAAGAAAAGCATACTTATAAAAACATTAGAGAGTTGTCCAATTATAAGAGTTGTAAGGCATTCAAGGTAGAGAAATGTTTCTGTGGTTACGTCAGTGAGTTGTTGAATCACTCCTGCTTCAATCTCACCTTGCCTCTAGAGTTTTAGTTACATTAGACGATAAATGTCCTTCACTTAAGTCCATTTGAGATGGTCTGTCATTCAGTACAGGCTTGGTAATCCTGCAGAAGTAAAGAATTCGCCAAATCTTTGTGATATAGCATGAGTTACAGCATTAACTTCTTCCTCATTTGTTCTTTGCAAGTTTGCTGTGGGTTTTGCTGTCTCTTTTCAGAACTCGGGCTGACAGCAACCCCTAAAGGGAAAAGTGATCATGATGGCAGGAGGGAAAAACACAGCAAGCAATACATAGACTAAGTCTTAAAGTTCCAGCCAGAAAATGACACACCTGGTAGGATTCCATTGGCAAAAACAAATAACTCATAGTTAATTCAAGGAGGGCTTTTTTCCTTGAAAGAGAGCTGAATATATGTGAGAAGTTCCAGGGACTCTACAGTGCACTGTTCTAATCACCAGATACTCAGTTTACTTCTCTTCCCAGGTGCAGGACTCATTCATTTCCTCCCATGAGAAACAGAACATAAGTCACATGAACAACTGAGTTCAGCCCAACGAGTGAGGCTTCACAGCCTCTTCTTCAAATCCAGATGTAGTTTATTTTGATATAAAGAAATGAAGCAAAAGCAAGTTATCTATCCCAGACATGTTATATACCATGTGAGACTTTCTCAGCGTAACTGTAATAAGCACTTCCAGTCAGAAGGAAGAAAACAGGACACACAGAACGAGCTCAAGTTGGAGCAGTTCTGAAAATCTGAATGCCTGAACCTGAAGGGGAACGCTCTTTGAAGATTCCTCAGTTTTTATTTCTGAAAGTAATTCTCTTGTCTGTTTTCTGTGGACCCGAGCTCCAACCTATGTGAGTGATCCTTTCTATCCCATTACCCTCCTTAGCCACAGCAGAAATCAGAATTGGAGAATATGCCTGGAGGATAGCTTTCTTGGTTTGCTTTCTGCCCAAACATTGGGACTCCTATGTTGTTTTAAATTTTAAACTTCATATGTTTGTTTTTGGCAGTATAACTCATGTAAAAATTATCTGATCTTTTGACTGAATTCAGTCGATTTATACCAGTAGCCACACCCACAGTCTTTCCTAAATATGTTTCCCATATTTGCTTTTTTTCACCCTATTCCTCCCTCCTTTCTCTCCATTTGAATTGAGAAATTTTATTAGAATTTTATTTGGGCTTTGTTGTTCAATGGAGAGTCTTTTCTGGGTGCCACAACTTTTCTTGGACATACTCCCTAATGTCCAACAAATTATTTTATTCATGGTCATGAAAGCCAACCATGTACTATCCTTGCTATGAGACTGAATTTTAATTGGCCATTGTAACTCAATTTGTTATGTAATTACTGGGAGTTGAGAAGCAGTTGCCTCTTTCAACTCTACCTGCTTCATGGTCTAGCAGTTGTCTTTTATTCATGCTGTCAAATTCAGCAGTTATTTTCTAAGTTTAAGGTTGTATGTCAAACAAGAAATGTAGGTAATTCCACAGAAGCACACAATGAAATACTCTCTTTGGATGAGGACATTGCAGTTTATTTTGCTCCTATCACTTGCCTGTTGTAAATTGGCTGTGAAATCTTCTCTATGTCTTCTCACTCCCGCATTGGGGCTCATGGTGCAGCCACCATCTAGAGCTATGTGTCACTATGACAGAGGGTAATACCTTGCCATATTTTGCCATAAACAGTTACCAGCAAAAGAGCTGGTATTCTCCCTTCCAACATCTGAGTGTGTTGGTTATACAGCATTCTTCCCTAGTCACTGCTGACAACAGTTTCCCAGCTGTTTCCTCATGGCCTAACATGGATTGTCATCATTTCAATTCCAGCCTCTGCTAAAGGGTCCTTGACACCTTTATGATCCACTGAATCAGTGTCACAACTGGAGAGTTTTGCTTTTCATGACACTGCCCCTCCCCTCCTTTCCTGGGTCTGATTTCTATATAAGATAAAATCAATTTGCAATAATAAACAACCCTAAACTCTTAAAAATATATAAGCAAATATCATTTCAGGCTCATATTACATGCCCACCACAGGTTAGCTGGAGTTTCTTCTCAGCATTGACTTCACTTCGGGACTCAGGCTGACGGAAACATCACTATCTTGAATGATTTGGTTATGGAGGCAGTGGGAAAGCATACAGGTAATCGTCACTGGCTCTTTTGCGATGTGTGTCTAGCTAATTCTCATTACTTATGATCACATTTTATGGCCAAGCCTGATTTCAAACTAAACAGAAAAATGCCATTTTATATTGCCTAGAGGAGAAGATAATTCAGATTATTTGCAAACAGCTAGAATGTCAACCACAGTTGACTTTTCAGATACAAGAAACTGAAAACATTGTTGTCTGTATCATCTATCCATATAATCTCAGTTGAGAATATATATACATTTCTCTCTTGCCCTCTGATGTTTTCCCATCTTCTATATTTGCAGGACAATGAGATGTATGTGTAGTTTAAGTGACCTTTGATGCATTCAATCCAGGATACTCATCATTTTGTCCAAACTGAATAGCTGAAAACAAGATAAACCAAGCTTTATTAAAGCAAGCATTATGATCATTAGAAAGTCATTTAGTCTCTTAAAATTTTGGCTACTTTATTTTTCATTCAGTAACCTTTTTTTTTTTTTTTTTTGAGACAGAGTTTCACTCTTGTTGCCCAGGCTGGAGTGCAATGGCGTGATCTCGGCTCACCACAACCTCCGCCTCCTGGGTTCAGGCAATTCTCCTGCCTCAGCCTCCTGAGTAGCTGGGATTACAGGCACGCACCACCATGCCCAGCTAATTTTTTGTATTTTTAGCAGAGATGGGTTTCACCATGTTGACCAGGATGGTCTCGATCTCTTTACCTCGTGATCCACCCGCCTCGGCCTCCCAAAGTGCTGGGATTACAGGCATGAGCCACCGCGCCCAGCCCATTCAGTAACTTTTTCTAGATTTGATGTACTGGATATAAAAGTCTAATTCTAAATTAATGATCATATAATATTACCTTGTCATGGTAAAGATTTTTGACAATCATAATGCTTGTATTTACAACATAGCTCTTTTAAAAGAATTGGTAATTGGAATATAAAAGTAAAGGAAAGAAAAAATTCTTGTAATAACAATCCCAATCTTGATTTACATGATATCAGTATGTTTTTAATTTATCACGATGGTTTGCTTATTGCAATATACTGTAATTTGTAGATATCTCCAGTACAGGGAGGATATTTGGCTCCAAGATTGTTGTACAAAACCAGTTTAGTTTCCACTGCTATTTGTTTGAATGGTCAGTGTTTCCACTATGATGTGCCAATGCCTGACTGTACCAGTGTTTAAAATATTATGAATATCACCCTTGCCATTACCAAATTTTGCTCTGTAATTCAATTATTTTTTTTAAATTATACGTTAAGTTCTGGGGTACATGTGCTGATCGTGCAGGTTTGTTACATAGATATACATGTGCCACGGTGGTGATATGCTGCAGTCCATTACCTTGTCATCTTTATTAGATATTTCTCCTAATGCTCTCCCTCCCCAATCCCTCCACCCCTTGCTATTCCTCCCATAGCCTCCACCCCCAGACCGCAGGGTGTGATGTTCCCCTCCCTCTGTCCATGTGTTCTCATTGTTCAACACCCACCTATGAGTAAGAACAT
This sequence comes from Saguinus oedipus, assembly GCA_031835075.1. Lineage (NCBI taxonomy): Eukaryota > Metazoa > Chordata > Mammalia > Primates > Cebidae > Saguinus > Saguinus oedipus. The sequence goes on from CM063190.1 coordinate 21,549,873, forward strand.
GTGGTGTTTGGTTTTCTGTTCTTGTGTCAGTTTGCTGAGAATGATGGTTTCCAGTTTCATCCATGTCCCTGCAAAGGACATGAACTCATCCTTTTTTATGGCTGCATAGTATTCCATGGTGTATATATGCCACATTTTCTTTATCCAGTCTGTCATTGATGGACATTTGGGTTGGTTCCAACTCCTTGCTATTGTGAACAGTGCTTCAATAAACATATGTGTGCATGTGGCTTTATAATAGAATGATGTATAATCCTTTGGGTATATACCCAGTAATGGGATTGTTGGGTCAAATGGAATTTCCATTTCTAGATCCTTGAGGAATCACCACACTGTCTTGCACAATGTTTGAATTAATTTTCACTCCCACCAACAGTGTAAAAGTGTTCCTATTTCTCCACATCCTCTCCAGCATCTGTTGTCTCCTGATTTTTCAGTGGCCACCATTCTAACTGGTGTGAGGTGGTATCTCAATGTGGTTTTGATTTGCATTTCTCTAATGACCAGTGATGATGACCTTTTTTTCAAGTTTGTTGGATGCTTAAATGTCTTCTTTTGAAAAGTGTCTGTTCATATCCATTGCCAACTTTTTGATGAGGTCGTTTGTTTCTTTCTTATAAATTTGTTTAAGTTATCCATAGATTCTGATCGTAGCCCTTGGTCAGATAGGTAGATTGCAAAATGTTTTGCCCATTCTGTTGGTTACTGTTTCACTCTACTGATAGTTTATTTTGCTGTGCAGAAGCTCTTAAGTTTAATTAGATCCCATTTGTCTATTTTGGCTTTTGTTGCCAATGCTTTTGGTGTTTTAGTCATGAAGTCCTTGGCTATGCCTATGTCCTGAATGGTATTGCCTAGGTTTTTTTCTAGAGTTTTTATGGTATTAAGCCTCATGTTTAAGTCTGCAATTCATCTAGAGTTAATTTTTGTATAAGGTGTAAGGAGGGGATCCAGTTTCAGCTTTCTGCATACGGCTTGCCAGTTTTCCCAACATCATTTATTAAATCCTTTCCCCATTGCTTGTTTTTGTCAGGTTTGTCAAAGATCAGATGGTTGTAGGTATGTGGCATTCTTTCTGAGGCCTCTATTCTGTTCCATTGGTCTATATCTCTGTTTTGGTACCAGTACCATGCTGTTTTGATTACTATAGCCTTGTAGTATAGTTTGAAGTCAGATAGTATGATGCTTCCAGCTTTTTTTTTTTTTTCCTTAGGATTGTCTTGGCTATGAGGGCTATTTTTTTTTTAGTTCCATGTGAAGTTTAAGGTGGTTTGATTTCCAATTCTGGGAAGAAAATCATTTTGGAAGGTTGATGGGGATAGCTTTGAATATATAAATTACTTTGGGCAGTATGGCCACTTTCATGATATTGATTCTTCGTAACCCATGAGCCTGGAATGTTTTTCCATCTGTTTGTGTCCTCTCTTATTTCCCTGAGCAGTGGTTTGTAGTTCTCCCTGAAGAGGTCCTTGTTAGTTGTATTCCTAGATATTTTATTCTCTTTGTAGCATCTGACATAATATGGCTATGGAGTGCCAACCAAGTGTTTTATATAATGACTTCTGATTTAGATTTCAGATGTCTTTTGCTAAATGCCTTCTGTTTGTTCCAAATGGCTTGATGTTTTTCTATGTATAGATCAGTGCCATCATTCCCACTATTGGTAAAGAGTTTGACATTTTTTGAGGGCAGAGAACAACGTATTTATTTGCATTGTTAAATATAGGCTGTTGCAATGTGCTATATATAAGAGATCTGTTACATATTTTATTATGTGCTGATTGAGTGATGAATGAGATAATAAAATATATGTGTGTCCATACATTGTCCATGCCTTTAATTTACTTCATTATGTGTCTCTAAGAATGTCATATTAACTGTAATCCTATTCATACTTTCAATATGAATAGTCTAAAAAACAATTTTAAGAAACAAAAATACGACCTGTGTTATTCAGGGTTCTCTAGAGGGACAGAACTAATAGGATATATGTATGTATTAAAGGGAGTTTTTTTAAGGAAAATTGACTCACACGATTACAAGTTAAAGTCCCACAATAGGATATCCGCAAGTTGAGGAGCTAGGAAACCAGTGGGGGATCAGTCCCAAGTCCAAAAACCTCAAAAGTAGAGAAGCTGACAGTGCAGCCTTCAGTCTGTGGCTGAAGGCCGGAGAGCACCTGGAAAATCACTGGTGTAAGTCCCAGAGTCCAAAAGCTGAAGAACATGGAGTCTGATGTTTAAAGGCAGAAATCAGCCGGCATGGGAGAAATATAGAGGCTGGAAGGCTCAGCAAGTCTAGTTCTTCCACATTCTCCCAATTGCTTTATTCTAGCTGTGCCGGGCAGCTAATTAGATGGTGCCCACCCAGATTGAGGTGGGTCTGCCTCTCCCACTTCACTGACTCAAATGTTAATCCTTTTTGACAACACCCTCACAGACATAACCAGGAGCAATCCTTTGCCAATCAAGTTGACACAGTATTAACAATCACACTACCTCACTGTTATTTTAAATTTTTATATAGGTATTTTGATAGATTTTTGTTTTTGTTTTTTGTTTTGTATTATTCTTTGTCATTCAGATCTGAAGAAGAGTGTGAGTGACAGCCTTGTACTAGTTCTAACAATCAGATGATTGAATATATAGATATACCAGAACACACGAACATAATGCTTTTTCTATTGGTTTCAATTTTTTATTATAAAGGGTTGTCTCTCAATATAAATGTGCCTTTTTGTCAAAAGCTATTATCTCTATTTATTTGAACTCGTAATTCACTCAAAGATTCAGTTTAATCTGAAAAATATTTTTTTAAGTCTTTGATTCAGTATCATAAAATCAAAATAAAAGGTGACTTCAATAACTTTTATTATTTGCTTTCTTCATGCTGACACTTGCTATAGTCAAGATAAATCAATAAATAATACAATATATTCAGAATTTTTGCCTGTTGCTCTACGGTCAGTTTTATAAAAATATATATGATGACTTCACTAAATTGTATATACTTTATGCTACCATTTGGATGATTTTGATAAAAAGGATTCATTTGAAACAAAAACTCTTAGAAGCCATGACAAAAATTATCAACACTGAATACATTCATACCTTTTAGAGTAACCTCATAATGGTTACATAGGCCTTGTTAAAATCTTCTAAGGTGGTATATCCAGTAGTTTGTTCTTCCAGGTCTATATAAATTTAATTTTTAAGCAATATTACCTCATAATGACAAACTAACAAGTAGTTAAAGTACTGAGTACTCATTCATTTTCAATGAAGTGTACTATTTTCAAAGTACATTATTCTAAAGCATACAAGTGAACTCTTCATGTAAGTTTAGAGTTAATGTGTAATTTATATAAAGTGCTTTGTCAGTTATTGCATTGATAAATAAAGACAACAATATATAGAATTTTGACCTAAAGTTTTGAGTGCATGACCTGAACTTTTGGATTTTACACCATTAGAAATTAATTCAAAGTCAAGATATATAATGTGAAATATTTTCTATTTAATCATGAGATCTCTCAAGTACAGAGCAAATATGTTAACATTACCTATATGTAACACAAAGTTGTTTTTCATGCTCTTCAGTAAATATTGCTGGTTCTCATTCTTACAGACGCATAAGAAAGTTTACCTTCCAGCATACTTGAAGTTAGGTATAGGAAGCATGAGAAGAAACTATACATATCACTGTCTAGAGGAAGGCATTATGAACCTGGCACGATATGCTAGGTTTACTTCCTCAGCCAAAGCAATTGATGATGTTCTAGAACTGACTGCTCATGCCACTGAAATAGGAAAAAGAAAGCAGAGCCACCCAGCTGACCCTAGGTAGATATGGAGTGTAAGTTGAAACCTAGAAATTTTTAGTTCTGCTTGAAATCAGAAAACACTTTGGTTGCATTTGTTACTTTGGCAAAACTATTTTATACTGAATTATGTATAAGAAGATAAGCTTTCCCTTCCACTGTGAATAATAAAGATTGGTGATTATGGTGATGGTGATTATAATTTATTTATTCAGTAAAACACTAACATTATGAGATTTTAAGTTTGATTTTCTTTAAGAAATAATGGTAAATATTTACTGTCTTTTCCAATTGCATAATATAATGAGTTTGTGAAATTGTAATGAACCACTTATCATGAACCAAGTATAAAGGACATTTTAGACATTACACCATTTACTCTTTAATCCTTCGAACTATTAATATTATTATTATTTTTTTACTTTAAAGATAAGAAAGCTAGGATTAACACATGTTAAGTGACTTGTACAATAGATATAATAAGTAATAAAGCCAGGATTTGAGCTCAGACAATAGTACATTGTTCTGGCTGGGCATGTTGGCTCACACCTGTAATCCTAGCACTTTGGGAGGCCGAGGTGGGTGGATCACTTGAGGCCAGGAGTTCAAAACCAGCCTGGGAAACATGGTGAAACCCTGTCTTACTAAAAATACAAAAATTAGCCCAATGTGGTGTGTGTGCCTGTAGTCCCAGCTACTCGGGAGGTTGAGGATCAAGAATCGCTTGAACATGGAAGGCAGGGTTTGCAGTAAGCTGCAATTGCACCATCGTACTCCAGCCTGGGTGATAGAGCAAGAGACTATCTCAAAAAAAAAAAAAAGTACGGGGTTCTCACACTATATGAGCCTCTTTAATCAAGTGCTGTTATTACATAAGAAGAACCCTTACCTGCTTGTTATATCTCTTTTTATGTCTACATGCATTAAGTAGTGGCATTTCTGATCCAGAGGTTATAATTAATGCCTCATGATGAAAGAGAATGTATGTAGGCAATGCACAAAGACACATGATATAATAATATGTATTACAGGGCTGGGCACAGTCAGTGGCTTGCGCCTGTAATGCCAGCACTTTGGGCTGCCGAGGTGGGTGGGTAGCTTGAGTCCAGGAGCTCAAGAGCAGCCTGGGAAACATGGTGTGACCCCTTGCCTTTACAAAAATTAAAAAAATATATATTATCCAGGTGTGGTATTGCTTGCCTGTAGTCCTAGCTATTGGAAGGCTGAGGTGTGATTATCTCTTGAGCCCAGGAGGTGGAGGTTATGACACAGTGAGACCCAGTCTCAAACAAACAATCCATCCAATATGTATTACAAAGAATATGACATTGATATGTATTGATATGATTGATATGATGGGTATATTAAATATGATATTAATAACCAAGTCATGGGTCCTGAATACTGACAGTGAAATTTATATGACACTTATTTGCATATTTCTGTACGGAATGATGGGAAACTCTAGAGCCAGAAGTGCTACTATTTTTACCTAGAGCGAGTTCAGCTCCTTACAAGATGCCTTCTGTCACTATTAATATTTGCTATCTACTTCTTTTCAAGGCTGTGAGTTACTTTTAAGGATCATAATCTAGGCTGAATACTGATTTTAACAATAAGATGTCTATATCTCTTCTAAAAATCAATTTGTTCATTATCATTATAATTCAGTGTTTTATATGCATTTACAAATGGAAACTTTGTGGAGTGTAGCCATATAACTCATAGCAATTGTTTCATCTGTTTGTAAAATATATCTTTATTTTTGTTTGAGCAATGTCCTTTCGACCTCCTCCATTCTCCTCTAGTGACACCTATATAGCATACACATAGCAACCTGCCATGAGGCTAAATGGCCTGTCACTGAGAATCCTATTTAATTTTTGTTATCTTGCTAGTATGATCTTAACAGCTAGCTTTAAAGAAGAAATAACCCTGCTGTTGGCAAAAGTCAGTGCTTCATTTAAGGAGTTGACAAAGTGCTAGAGGAAAGAGCTTGGAGTTAATTGGCAGCAAAACAAATGTGTGGTGTTATGTCAGGTTGTCAGGTAGTTGTGTTGTGTGAACTCTGAACAAGTGTCATTCTAGGAAGGCTGACCAAATTTGTCGCACTGGCTATGCAAGTTAACTCAGAGAATAACAAGATAAATTTTCCCAAACACTATTGAAGCATGAAGTTTTGCCTAACTCTTAAAACTGACAGTTTAGCAGTCAGCTTGTCAAATGCTGTACCTGATGAAGAATCCTCTCCTTTATACAACTTAGTATTGATTATTTAATTTCTGTTTTCAGTGACTAGGAACTCAGTGTATTACAAAGTTGAAGAGTATGAGAATGAATATCTCTAATATTAAGACCACTCTTATTTTGAAATAAATTTTTTTATTTTCCACTTTTCTGCCAAAAGAAACAAAAGCAAGAAAAACAAAAACATGATATTGTCTTGTGCTGAAATATTTATTCTTTCTCTCTGGAGTCAAAATGAGGTCTACTCCCTCTACTAGTTCAGCCTTCAGTTATTTACATACAAGAATCATCTTTGCATATTTATTTCTGTAAATTTAATATCCTCACTCTCTTAGATTGTGAAGAAAATCTTAGAAATGAAAAGATTGCTCTTTGTTTCACAAAGTTTCTAAACCCTTAATCATTTTTCATCTTTTACGGATAATCTCAATTTGTCAGTGGAATTCAGAACTGAACAAAACCCAATATTACAAATGTAGTTGTATTCATTTATTTTACATCCTTTATTCTGGACATAATACAATCTAAGATTCCTTTAACTTTCTGGCAAGAATGTCACACTGTTCATTAATATCAAGTGAGCCACAATTCCTAAGTATTTTTTCATGAAAACTACTCACATATGATTCCTTCTTTTTGTATTTTATCGTACACATACACACATTTTTTTATCTTTTAACTTAATGCTGGACTTGACTTTTAAAAAATGTCCTGAAATTTATATTTGTATTTCTACCTTGTCACACTCCTTGAACTTTTTGCAGATCCTCAGTGTATTATAGATTAGGTTTTCCTTATTGATCATTGACATTTATTTATTTATTTAGCAGAACAGGGTAAATAGAAACCTGTCATAAACTACACAAGCATTTCCTTGGAATTTGAAGAGTCCCATATGTATTTTAACAATTTATATTCACTTCTATTCCTATTCCTTTATATGCCTAAAATAATATGCCATGACGTCAGTGTTGCTACATGTAAGTCATGTAGTAAAGTGGTAAACCCAAAGTTAGCCTTTATTTGAGAACTGTGTACTGGCAAGTGTGTTTTGAACAATGGATAGTTTGGCTGTAGACCATAGATAAGATACTACCTAAGTAGCAATATAGTAGGATTTCTTTAAGCTTGGTACCATCCGCATTCTCTTTTTCTGCACTAGGTGATTATCTACTTATAATTTGTCTTAATATAAAGTTTTCCTTTAGGGAAAACTACCATAACATTCCTGTCTCTTGTGTTATTAAAGCATATGTGACTCATCATAGAGGCCCACGGTGGCACGACGAGTTAATCTTTGTTATGGGTTTGGAAACAAGAGAGTCAGGAAGCAAAATGTATGAGAGTTAAAGAGAGATAATTAAGGAAAGGACTATCTTTGTATTTTTTTCTTGGCCTTTTGTATCATTTTCTTGTACCCTCCTCTTAGTGTAGGCCTGGCCCTAAACATATTTGGAAGTATAGTAAATATACATCTGGAGTTTTCTTGCACCATTTCTTATAGTCATAAGTAATCAACACTCCAATTTTGGCCCCATCGTTTCTTTTCTCTAATGATTAACATAGTCTGCTTCTTACCTGCTTAATGGACAGAATTTACCCAATTAATGCACCCTTTGCCCGGCTCCCATGTTAGTCCGAACAGGTTAGACAACTAATGACCTCAGAAGTTCATGAGTTTTAAAACACTGTAAGTTTATTCATCCTCTTACTACCTGTGTACTGCAGGGCAACTGTTATCTGCCTCCTACCAATCCAAGACCGAGGCAGACAGAACAAACTCTCACTTGACCATGGGAATATTTCTATGTGTGACAGGCAGAAAGAGAACCAGATGAGCTACATACTGGTTTGCAAAGATTCTGGTCAGAAGTTGCATACGTCATTCAGGCTGACTTTTTTTTTTTTGCCAAAGGAAATGATATACTGAATCCAGAATTCAGTAGAGAGAAAATGTTATTATTCTTTTATTGGGAAGCATAACAAAGAAGGAACCAACTGTGGATAAATAAATATTCATTAAATCTATCAAATTTCCTTGGAAAATTTTGATTCACTAAATTCAGCTAATCTCAGTAATTAAGAAAACAACTAAATTTAACCAATCCATACTTAGTGTGTAACGATAGCCCTCAAACATTATTATAATTATTATTTTAGACTCTGAAGTCCTCTCATAGTATCACAATATTTAATGTTAGGAAATATGCTAGAGATTGACTAGTCTGCCGCTACCCATCTTACATTTGCATTCCTCCTACATAATACTTGGAGTGTTGATGGATGAGCTACTCTGATGATCAGATTATTCATGTTTTCTGAAGGCAGGACATTCAATTTTTAGGTAGTATTACAGTTTTTTTTTGTTAATTGCCACCAATACAATCTCCTAGGTGTCTCTCCATTCATATTGCCTTTAATCCCTGAAGCTACACATACTGAATCCTAGTACAGATTCCATCTAGTTTTTAACATATTTAAGTGAGTCAATTTGTTGCCACAGTCTTATTTCTACCAAAATAAATATTCTTTATTATTCATCCTTTCTTTCCATTATATAATTTAATATTTCTGCATTTTCCTATCAATTCTATGTTCCACTTTCCTCTTAAAGTTTGTTTACAGACACTCCAGGTATAACCAACTACCCACAGAAAGACAAAAATCAGCTCAGATCTTATTTATTCTACAAGGTTTTTCCAAAGTGGGTAAGTCTTGATAAGGTCTCTTTCATCAAGACAAAATTTAATCAGCTTTTATTCAAGATAAATTTGTCATTGTTACTTTGCCTTTTATTTTAAATCAATACAAAATCTGAAATATCTATATGTTTTAATCATTTAATTAAAAAAATTTGATATAATGATATTGGCAACTGTAAATCCCCTCAAGGCCAATATTTATAATAAATACCAATATGCAATATATTATGGTTTCTGATTGGGTTTTCTTTTATTTGTGATAGATGTTTACCATTATTCCAGTTTGAAATGTATTTCAAATGGTGCAATAGGAACAGCAATAGATAAAATGCCAACATGCCCTTTGTTTTCATCTTTGATAAAAATATTTTTTTCTTTGTGGTATCTTGCTTTCTGCTAAAATGCATACTTATATTTTGAAGTTCTCAGATGAAATAGAAGGTATTTGCTATCAGGTAAATCTCCTAGGGAAAACTACATCTATTCAACAGTCTTTAAAACAATGCTTGAACTTCCCAGCATTTTAAAATTCTGAACCAGCTTTGATGATAACATCCTAGAATGGATGTGAAAAACTTTCCCAGGAGCATAGAGGGCTCTGTGTGTATGTGTGTAAAAGATAAGTACATTTGTAATGTGTCTCTTTTAAAAATATTTTGTTTTCATCCCAACTCCATCTCATGTTCCTTTAGAGGCACATGTTTTAAAAATCCAGTCCATTCTTGAATAAATATAAATTATTCTTATTTATTTATTTATTTATTTTTTGAGATGGAGTTTCGCTGTTGTTACCGAGGCTGGAGTGCAATGGTGTGATCTAGGCTCACCGCAACCTCCGCCTCCTGGGTTCAGGCAATTCTCCTGCCTCAGCCTCCTGAGTAGCTGGGATTACAGGCATGTGCCACCATGCCCAGCTAATTTTTTGTATTTTTAGTAGAGACGGGGTTTCACCATGTTGACCAGGATGGTCTCGATCTCTTGACCTCGTGATCCACCTGCCTCAGCCTCCCAAAGTGCTGGGATTACAGGCATGAGCCATCATGCCCGGCCAATAAATATAAATTACTCTTGATAAATTATATAGCTTTTAAAGTACTAAATTGTCAAGTTTATAACTAAACAATTTATAAACTAAATTGTCTAGTTTATAACTTGACAATTTATAACTTCATCTTATATCAACATTTAAGTTAACTTCATCTTATATCAACATTTAAGTCTAGATGTCTTACTTACTTTTTGTGAAAGAGAATAATACATACCTTTAACTAATAGAATTTTACAGAAATCATCCCAGTACAGAAATGAAGACGATTGAATGCACCTCAAAATGGTATCGGTTTTTCGTGAATTAAGCCCATAAGGAGATATCTTGTAAAATGGCAGCTTCTTATGCCATGTTTACCATTACAGTAATCTAAATGGAGTTCAAGAATAGGGGAATCTGTTCATGCATTCTGTATGTGCTGAGCAAGTGACCCTCATGGATAATTACTCTTCTTCATTAGGCCATTTTCACATTGTTGATAAAGACTTACCTGAGATAGGGCAATTTAGAAAAGAGAAGTTTTAATTGGACCTATAGTTCCACATAGCTGGGGAGGCCTCACAATCTCACAAGGAAGGCAAGGAGGAGCAAGTCACATCTTATGTGGATGGTGGCAAGTAAAAGAAGACCTTGTGCAGAGAAACGCCCATTTTTTAAAATGATCAGATGTCATAGGACCCATTCACTATCACAAGCACAGCATGAGTAAGACCTGTCCCAATGATTCAGTCATCTCCCATGAGGTCCCTCCAGTAACCTTTGGAAATTATGGGAGCTACAAGGTGGGATTTAGGTGGGGACACAGAGCCAACCTATGTCATCCCAGCGCTGGCCCCTTCCAAATCTTATATAATCACATTTCAAAACCAATCATGCCTTCTCAACATTCCTCCAAAGTCTCAACTAATTTCATAATTAACTGAAAAGTCCACAATCTAAAGTCTCATTTGAGACAAGGCAAGTGATCCTGTAAAATCAAAAGCAAGTTAGTTGCTTCCTAGATACGATGGATGCACAGGTGTTGCATAAATACAGCCAAAACAGAGTGGCTGCAGGCCTCATGTTCAAATTCCAGTGGGGCAGTGGGAGGTAATTGAATCATGTGGTGGGTCTTTCCCATGCTCTTCTCCTAATAGAGTAAGTCTCATGAGATCTGATGGTTTTATAAAGGGGAGTTCTCCTACACAAGTTCTCTTGCCTGCCACCGTTTAAATGTGCCTTGGCTTCTCCTTTGTCTTCCATCATGATTGTGAGGCTTCCCCAGCCTCACAGTGTGGATCCGTGGGACCTTTAACCCCTTTTTGTTATAAATTACCCAGTCTCTGCTATGACTTTATTAGCAGTGTAGGAACAGACTTATACAGTAATATATAATTATTACTCTGTTTTGTTATAACAGTGAGCTTATTTCAAACTTAACCTTATTTGTGTTTGTTGGAAGGAGAAATATCAGGGTTAAATGTGTCCATGAAACTTCCCCAGTGACTGTCTGAACTCCACTCACAATTGACTCATTAAAGGAGACAAAACGTGGATCTCAGAAAAATAGTGGCTAAAATTATTGATTCTAAAACACAAAGCTAATTTTTCATGAAAATTTTCTTGAGTTACATATCTTCAGAACAGAAGCAAACAAAAAAAACCATCAGTTAATGTGGCCACCACTGCGGAAACATGCAGTAATAATGACCAAAGTGCCCGAGTTCCTGATTATGTTTATTCGTTACTCTCTTTTAATGTCTCAATACTAGTGCCTAGGTATGTGCTTCTCTGTTGGATTTCTGGCTCAGGAAACTGTTATTACAACTGTTTACTCTAGAATGCAAACACATGTTAAATGTATTTTTGGAAGAAAAATGTATATTACAGATATAAGTCCATATCAAAGTTCATTTGAAATATCCAGGAAGATACTAAATCTCACATTAGCAGACCCATTATCTGGTGTTAAGCAAGTAATTTGACTATTTGACTTTTAGCACCCAGGAGGTCTAAATTTATATGTCGCAGCTGGTAACATACCCGACTAACGATGGTTCTCCAATTACAGAAGCAGGGTGCTATTGGTAGGTGAATGGAATTATAGCAGTCCTAAAGGAGCAAAATCTAATGTACTAAGAAGCATAACTGAGACTTGGAAGCCAGTGTTGGGATAATATATTAGTGATTGATATATTAGTGATTGGGATATATATATAGTGATTGATGGCAATGTTTGCTTTAGAGTGATGGAAACTGTAACACTTATAAATCTTGGTTTTAAAAATGTTACATGAGAATCACCACAGAAAATAGGAGAGTTTCTGTACAATCTAGTTCAAAAAACTCATGCTTATAACGTATGAACAACTGCCAACAGTTACCTTACATTAAATGTTTTGGACTGAGAAGATATGCCAAATATGAGGTTTTTGATGATGTGTAGCTGAATTTGAGTTTAAGAATAATTGAATAATTGAGTGGAAAGAAAGTAGAGACAACACACATTTTTTCAAGAACTGTAATATGGATATAATTTTTGTTTGTTTGTTTGTTTGTTTGTTTGTTTGTTTGTTTTGAGACGGAGTTTCACTCTTGTTACCCAGGCTGGAGTGCAATGGCGCGATCTCGGCTCACTGCAACCTCTGCCTTCTGGGTTCAAGCAATTCTTCTGCCTCAGTCTCCCGAGTAGCTGGGACTACAGGCGCATGCCACCATGCCCAACTAATTTTTGTATTTTTAGTAGAGACGGGGTTTCACCATGTTGACCAGGATGGTCTTGATCTCTTGACCTTGTGATCCACCCGCCTCGGCCTCCCAAAGTGCTGGGATTATAGACGTGAGCCACTGCACCCGGCCTGGATATAGTTTTAGGTTTAGAATGGTGGCTTGAGGAAAATATATATTGCATAAAAATTATTTGATTAGCAAGTTGCTAGGCATATTTTTCCACTGAGAGGAAGAAGAAAATGAAGAAGAGAATATTAATTAGCTAAGGTAAAGACAATTAAGGTCACATTAGAAAAGCTTATAGCTGTGGATGAAAATAGGCATGGTATGTATGTATCATTCTATGAGAGATGAGAAAAAGAATTCCTCATATATGTAATACATAGAAAAGTTTGAAGGCAAAGTGAATAATTGTATCAATGTTAAATCTTTTTTAGGTAGAGTAAATAAGATTATTCATCAAGGGATATATAAAAACTATACTATAAAATTAAAGTACCTATTAACATTGCAAAACTACTGGGCTAGTATTACGTTTTCTTCACTGAAGGAGTGGTTTTAGATTTCTGTAAAATAAAGTCAAGTGAGATGAACTATGTACAAAAAATATGGGTAAACTCTTTTAAATCATTATAAAAATTGGTCTTATTTTGTAGATGTGATCAAAACTATAACAAGTCACTATCAATTTAGCCTTAACCACATTTATACTGGTTGTATAGATATATTTACTTGTGACTGCATATATAAAATACATATAATGCTCTTATGTCATGCATGTAATATCATAGGCTGTATTGATTTTAGAAAACTAACACTTAAATGATTACAATTTTTGTTTTAAAACTTCATGTTGAAAGAAAGTATAAAAAGGAAATAAAAATAATTATTTTATATCTAAAGTTCCAAGTGACCTTGTAAACATAGTTTGACATACTGTTTTTCCCAAAACAAGTGACTGGAGAGCTCTTTTGAATTATTTATGCTAACCATCTGTTCCTTGCTTATCATATCTTCCAGAACAGGCAAATCTCATGGCCTTCAGATGTTAGCTACTACTACTTCTAGATGAGCAGCTGCTTTCTTATCAAAAATCCATACTGAAGCTGTTCATTCTAAATTGGTAAATTTCATTAGTATCTCCAGGGCTTCAGTTGAATTAATCTACTCAAACAGTGTTCTTCCTAAAAACAGGTGCTCAAGTGGCTCATCCCAATTCTATCATTTGAACAATCGCAAATAAGAAAAAAAAAACACGTTTTTTGCTAAGACAAAATAGTGTGATTGCTTTCATTTACTACTGCTTTTCATTATGAAAACAATGTGTAGTTTTCAACATACGGTATTCTTATGATGCTGCCCTAATCAAACAGTGATCACAATCTAGAAAGTTTCAAATGGAATTAATATTTTCACAGGAGTTTTGTTATTACATTATTAAGATGATGCACTGAAATAAAAATGTTTTCTGATCACTCTATGTGTCCTCGGGCTGCTATCAAAATTGTCACAAACTTGGTTGCTTGAAACAAAAATATGTATTTTCTCACAGTTATGGGGGCCAAAGGTCCAAAATCAAGGTGTTAGCAGGACCACTGTCACTTTGTATGTTCTAAAGGAGAATACTTTCATGCTTCTTCCAGCTTCTCGTGGCTTTCAGAATTCCTTGATTATGGTTGCACTGATCCCTGCCTTTGGGGTCACATTGCATCTTCCTTTTCTCTGCATGTACTTTTCCATGGACTCCCTATTATAAGATTACTTTCCATAGCCTTCAGGAACATCTGGATAATTCCGGTTAATCACTTCATGTTGTCAAGGAAAAAAATTGCTTTGAAGACGTGAAACAGACAAGGAAAGGTTTGTTTAAGACTGTTGCAGTAGGGAAGAGAGATTTACTTCAAGTCATTGAAACAAAAGATAGGGAAGCTTTTAAGCACTGGGGTAAGTTAGTAGAAAATATTGGAAGATAATTTTGGGGAAACTTGGTTAGTGTTACTAGGCCATCTGTGTTTGCTTCTTGAAACCTACAGAAGATTGGTTCTTATCTTCCCACAGAGACTACTAGATAGGAGCCGTGTGTGTGTGTGTGTGTGTGTGTGTGTGTGTGTGTGTGTGTAATTTTTTTAATTATACTTTAAGTTCTGGGGTACATGTTCTTAAAGTATAATAGAACATGTTTGTTACATAGGTATACACATGCCATGGTGGTTTGCTGCATCCATCCCCCTGTCACCTATATTAGGTATTTCTCCTAATGCTATCCCTCCCCAGTCCTTCCACCCCCACTACTATCCCTCCCCTATTTCTCCCACCCCTTATGAGGCCCCAGTGTGTGATATTCCCCTCCCTGTGTCCATATGTTCTCATTGTTCAACAGCCACCTATGAGTGAGAACATGTGGTGTTTGGTTTTCTGTTCCTGTGTCAGTTTGCTGAGAATGATGATTTCCAGTTTCATCCATGTCCCTGCAAAGGACGTGAGTTCATCCTTTTTTTATGACTGCATAGTATTCCATGGTGTATATGTGCCACATTTTCTTTATCCAGTCTGTCATTGATGGGCATTAGGGTGGGTTCCATGTCTTTGCTATTGTAAACAGTACCACAGTGAACATACATGTGCAAGTGTCTTTATAATAGACGGATTTATAATCCTTTGGGTATATACCCAGTAATGGGATTGCTGGGTCAAATGGTAGTTCTATTTCTAGATCCTTGAAGAATCGCCACACTGTCTTCCAAAATGGTTGAACTAATTTACACTCCCACCAACAGTGTAAAAGTGTTCCTATTTCTCCACATCCTCTTCAGCATCTGTTGTCTCCAGATTTTTTAATGATCGCCATTCTAACTGGCATGAGATGGTACCTCAGTGTGGTTTTGATTTGCATTTCTCTAATGACCAGTGATGATGAGCTTTTTTTCGTATGTTTGTTGGATGCATAAATGTCTTCTTTTGAAAAGTGTTTGTTCATATCCTTTGTCCACTTTTTGATGGGATTGTTTTTTTCTTGTAAATTTATTTAAGTTATTTTTAGATTCTGTATATTAGCCCTTTGTCAGATGGGTAGATTGCAAAAGTTTTTTCCCATTCTGTTGGTTGCCCGGTTCACTCTGATGGTAGTTTTTTTTTTGCTGTGCAGAAGCTCTTAAGTTTAATTAAATTCCATTTGTCAAATTTTTTGTTGCCATTGCTTTGGTGTTTAGTCTTCAAGTCCTTGCCTATGCCTATGGCATGATTACATTTTATTTTATTTATTTATTTATTTATTTATTTATTTTGAGACGGAGTTTCGCTCTTGTTACCCAGGCTGGAGTGCAATGACGCGATCTCGGCTCACCACAACCTCCGCCTCTTGGGTTCAAGCAATTCTCCTGCCTCAGCCTCCTGAGTAGCTGGGATTACAGGCACGCGCCACCATGCCCAGCTAATTTTTTGTATTTTTAGTAGAGACGGGGTTTCACCATGTTGACCAGAATGGTCTTGATCTCTTGACCTCGTGATCCACCCGCCTTGGCCTCCCAAAGTGCTGGGATTACAGGCTTGAGCCACCGTGCCCAGCCCATGATTACATTTTAAAGAGATGGCTCCTTGGCCCTTGAGAAAAACATTTCAGGTTGTAAAACCTTCAGAAGACTGGGAGTAGATTTACATCTCAAAGGTGCAGGGAAAGAGTTTACAATTGCAAGTTTTCTAAAGTAAAGGCTCTAATTAAAGGGAGGTCAGGGACTTTATATTCATTCACAAATCTATCTCAAGTTTAGTCAAACTCAAGGGAAGAGTAAGGCTTCTAGGTCAATGTTGAGATACTTAATCACATCTGCAAAGATGCTTTTGCTAATTAAGTTAACATTTTCAAGTTACAAGGATTCATATATGTATTTTTGGGGGAGGGGAATTTTTCAGCCTTCCACAATCACAAAAATAGTAAATAAAATTGATAAGTCACTTTATACTCATGGCTGTTAAAAAGTCTTAGCAACTTTAGCACTTGAGAGAGTAAAAAACATCATGTGTACACTTTCACAACAGACTGAAACTGTTTCTTTATCTCTCAAAAAACTGAATTGCAGAAATTCCTGCTTAGGCCTCACAGATGACCTCATGTCTCTTATAAAACATCATTTTGTTCTTTGTCAAATTATTATTTTATATTACTATTTTTTTAATATCATAAGCACCTTCCATTTCTTCCTCCATATTGATAGTTTTCTTCTAAGGAAGCCCATTAAGTTATTCAGTGCCACTCATAAGCCAGTCCACTCAGGATTTTCAGAAAGAGTAAAGGAATCCACAAATGTAAAATAATTTTAAAATAAATTAACAATAAGAGCATTTGGATTGTCTTGGAGTGATTCATCTTTACTTTCCATACAGATATTTCACAACTGACTTTGGCATAAGGTAGACATACTGCAGGGGGCATAAAGTTTACCATATTACTCACCAAATGAAAATAAAAATGTAAAAGTTTAAGCAAAACATAAAATAAATTAAACAATACATAATTATCCTAGCAGAATATTTAGAATCATGGCTTTTGGCTACTATAACTCAGTTGCATCAGTTCTTTTTCGTGTGAATCAAAGCCCAACCGCTTTTACTGACCCTGGCTTATAGAAACAAATCTCTCTCTATTTATTATTACTTATTTATTCTTTTGTAACTAGTTTAATGTTTCCTTTTTTGTTTTGCATGTAGAAAAACACTGCTAATTCCATTTCACCCTTTTCTTCCCCTCAGATCAGTGTTTTTGAGAGTCCCAGAAAACTTCTAGAACAGATAGTAGTTATCTTTCTTGAAAACCTTTGTTTTGGGAGACTTTATAATGCTGATGCCAATTGCAAATCTAAAGAGCAGGCTTCCTTGAAAAAAAAAAAACAAAACTAATATCAGATAGGACATTTTGGTACACGCTGATTCATAGAACATATAACAAGTGAAGAATTGTTTACTTTTTTCAGTTAAATTTTGTTTAAAGAACATCACTTTAGTGTTTCTTGTTTTAGTAATAATAGTGTTTTTAATGTTCCTTAGTGATTCAGTACACTAATCAACACTACATAGGTTTGTTTTAAAGAGCAAAAGATTGATTCGATCTAAAATTATCATTTGAAATCAAACATGAAGCTTAGTACTTTAAAGATTATTTTTATTTGAAATTCAATATAAAATGTCTTTTAACATGCTTAAGCCTTTTTTAAAAGCAAAGATATAGACTGCTTATTTTCAATCTACTTTGTTTATAAATATATCCGGTGAAGTATTGGATAGCAGGTCAGTTTGTAAAAGCATTCAGAGCCCATATTTCTGGAACTCAACTTCATAGCACGTTTGCAGTCAGTTGTAACTAAATTAGTGAAATATTAAGTCAATTTCAGCAAACACAGATTTTTTTAATGTTGAAATTTGATAAACATCAAATATATCATTTGATTTAACTAACAATTATATGATATGCTTCTATTTTTAAACCTGTTTTATTCCCTTAAATAATGCAGTGACATGAATGTAAAAATTGATTTTAAAATTGGAGAGCAATGTTGAAAACTATATGTTTTACTAAACAAAAATGCTTAAAAGAATATGTAAGACTGCAATGCAAATCATGCCATAGGACACTGGTTCTCAAATTTTACTTCATTTTAAACTCATTGAAATTATTAAAGACACATGCACACATATGTTTACTGCAGCACTGTTGACAATAGTGAAGACAGAACCAATCCAAATGCCCATTAATGACAGACTGGATAAAGAAAATGTTGTACATATGCACCATGGGATACTATTCAGCGGTAAAAATGAATGAGATCATGTCCTTTGCAGGGACATGGTTGAAGCTGGAAGCCATCATCCTCAGCAAACTAACACAAGAACAGAAAACCAGACACATCAAGTTCTCATTCATGAGTGGGAGTTGAACGTTGAGAACACATGGACACAGAGCAGGGAACAACATACACCACGGCCTGTTGGGAGCTAAGGGGTGAGGGAAGGGAGCTTAGAGGATGAGTCAGTAAGTGCAGCAAATCAACATGGCACATGTATACCTATGTAACAAACCTGTATGTTCTGCACATGTATCCCTTTTTTTTCTTAAGAAGAAAAAAAAATTCCTGTATTTTATCTCTAAATTTAATTTCTGTAGGATGAAACCAGGAGATGGGGTTTTTTAAGTCTCCAGGTGATGTTAATGTGCACCTAAGTTTGAGAAGAGAATCATTGTTACAGAAAACTATTTTTCCTTGTTGAAACTGAATGCTTGATGATTATTTTATCTGTCAAGTGAGGGAGGTTGCCTCTTAGAAACTAGTATGTCTGCTTTATAAATTCAGTTAAATGCTTTAGCTCTTATTTCCAGTGCAATTGACCATAAAAGTATCCTCATTTTCGCTTTGCTTACAGATCACTAGTTCATAATGCCTATAATGTTTCCTATTTGCATTTAAAAATTATTTTTCACCGAAGTTGATATGTGAAAGATTGTGACATTTCATTCTGTTCTATTTGGTGAAGTGAAGAAATTTATGGAAAAAAAATATATTTTAGTGTAATTTGAAGCTGACAAAGTAATTTTATAAATATATAGGTACATAATATTAAACACAAACTTAATTGTTGAGGGTGATTTTTTAATCTTAGTAACCCCAATATAGCAATTATTTTGTTTTGAAAAAGCTACTTTAATTTTCCCCATGTTTTATAATTTCTTTATTTTCCTGAGTAACATGATGCTCTGAATTCTGATAAACAAGAATTTGCATGCTCTACGATAGAAATATGTAGTTATTGGTAAGGAGAGTTCTTTTTTTCCTCTATTTTTAAGACTTCACAGAGGGAGCAGAGCAAGATGGCAGAGTAGGACTGTCAATTGATTGTACCCTGCAGAAACATCAGTTTTAACAACTACTCATGTAGAATATACCTTCGCAAAGATTAAGAATACCAGATGAAAGATTATAGTACCTGATTGTAGGACAGTGTTAAGAAAAGAAGCATTGAAGATGGGGAAAAGAACACTTTTACATTACCCACATCATCCTACTTCTAAAACCAAGCAGTCCTGTGTGAAAAGAGGCTACTCAGGGAAAAGGGAAGGGAAATGAGCATAGGACTTTGCATTGAACCCAAACACTGGGCCTTCCAAAGTAAAGCCCAGCACTTGGAAGAACCCAGTAGCCCCATATTCCGAGGCAGTAACTATAAACTAAATTTCTGCACCCTCCCTGATGCCAGAAAAGACCAAATAATCCCAGGAGGAACACTTGCTTTGTGAATTCAGTCTCCAACCTTTATCACCACCAGGCTAATATCAGTGGCTTGAGGCCCCAGACAGTCTTCAGAACCGGAAGACCTCAATGTCTCACACTGACCAGATGCACTTGGCTTCTGGTGTGCCCCAGTACTGAACTAAATGCAGGGCTTTTCTAGAAAAAGCTACTCTATGAAGACTAAGTACCTATATCTTACAAAAACACAAACATTGACAAACAACAAGGAGCAAGGAAATCCAGGGAAGCATAACAACGTCAAATGGACAAAAGAATATGGCCTAAAGAAATGATGATTGCACATTGTCTGACAGAGAATTCAAAATAACTCTTAAGCAAGATCAGTAAACTTCAAGAAAAATCTAGAGAAAAATGTCAGTGGGAAAAAAAAATAAACAAGTGACTAGGATGAAAAATTTAATAGATTTAAATTAAAAACAAAATTAAATAGAAATGTTGAAACAAATACAATGAAAACGCAAAAAAGGTAACAACATTAGAACTGAATGGTGGAAAATTATAAATTTAATCACACTTCTTTTGAAAATAATAGTGAAGAGGAGAAAAAGAAAAATAATAAAAGGAATGAAGAAAGCTTACAAATTTTATGGAACAGTATTAAAAGACAAAAAGGTTAATTATAGAAGATATAAAAGGAAAGAGAAAGATAATTGAGTAGAATGCTTTAGTAAAGAAATATGGGGGCCAAGCGTGGTGGCTCATGCCTTTAATCCCAGCGCTTTGGGAGGCTGAGGCAGGTAGATCCTGAGGTCAGGAGTTTGAGCTCAGCCTGCTCAACATGATGAAAGCCTGTCTCCACTAAAAATATAAAAAATAGCCAGGCATGGTGGCATTGTCTGTAATCCTAGCTACGTGGGAGGCTTAGGCAGAAGAATCACTTGAACTCAGGAGGCAGAGCCAAGATTGTGCCATTGCACTCCAGCCTGGGAGTCAGAGTGAGACTCCGTCTCAAAAAAAAAGAAAAAGAATAGCAGAAAACTTTCCAAACATGGAGAAAAATTTAACTAGCCAGATACAGGAAAGTTGAAGGTCTCCAATCAAATTAGATATATTTTGATCAAATTGTCAAAAGTCAAAGGCAAACAAAGGTTCCTGAAAGCATCAAGTAAGTAAATAACATATAAAAATTCCAATACGTTTAGTGCAGACTACTCAGCAGAAATGTTACAGGCCAGGAGAGAGTGGCATAATATATTTAAAGTGGTGAAGAAAAGAAACTGCCAACCAAGTATGATGCATTCAGAGAAGCTATCCTTTACAAATGATGGAGAGATAAAGACTTTCTCAGATAAATAAAAGCTTAGGGATTTCATCACCACCAGACTTATCCTACAACAGATTCTAATGAGAGTTCTTCAAGCTGAAATAAGAACACTAATGTAACACAGAAACATCTGAATACATAATACTCATTGGTAAAAATCAGTTTACAGTCAAAATCAAAATACCCAAAGACTATGACAGTGGTATATAAATTACATAAATTTTTAATATAAAGACTAAGAAAAAATCTATGAAAATAACTACATCAATATGTAGGTATAAAATATGATATAAAATAAAAAAGGTGTTAATAGTACATAAAATTCAACGTGGGAAGGAGGGATCAAGTAAAATGTAAAGTTTTGCTTTTTTTTGTCAATAAAAGTTGTCATCATAAGCTTAAAAATACCTGTTGTGACTATAAGATGTTTTCTGTAATCCTAGTAATCACAAAGTAAAAACCTATTGTAGATATGCAAGAACAAAACACAAGGAATCAAAACATACCTATAGAGAAAATAACTTTATTCAGAAGACAGGAAGAAAGGAAAAAGAAGTACAAAAGCTTAACAAAACAACTATTAACAAAATGGCAGTAGTAATTTCTTACTTATGAGTAATTACCTTGAGTGTAAATGGGTTAAATTTTCTCCAATGAAAAGATACCGAGTATGTGAATGGATTTAAAAAAACCTAGAAAGACTAGAAAACCAATAGAAAAGAGAATCAAAAACTAATACTTGATTTTTTAAGGTAAAACAACAAACCATCAACTAGACTGATTAAGAAAAAAGAGGAAACACTACAATGATACCCAGACATACAAAGTATTATAAAAGATTATTAAGCATAATTAAGGAATGGATAAATTCCTTGATACATAAAACCTACTAAGACTGACTAATGATGAATAGAAAATAGAAACAGACAAATAACAAGTAAGGAAATTGGATAAAAAAATGAAGCCTCCTGTCAAAGAAAAACCCTGAACCTGATGGTTTCACTGCTCAGTACTGTCAGACCTTTAAAGAAGACCTAATATAAATTCTTCTCAAGCAGTTCCAAAAAAATCAAAGAAGAGAGAATAATTTCAATCACATTTAAGGCCAGCATCATCCTTATAGCAAATCCAGACAAAGACACTAGAGAAAAACAAAATTATAGGCCAATATTTCTGGTGAACACCAGATGCACACATTCTCAGCAAGATATCAGCAAGTCAAACATGATAGCACATTAACAAGATCATTCACCATGATTAAGTGGGATTCATCTCAGGGATGTAAGATAATCCAAATAATATAAAGCAAGAAATATGGGACAACACATTAGCAGAACAGAAACAAAATATGAGGATTTCAATAGATGCAGAAGGTGCAGTTGACAAATTTAACATCTTTTATTTAAAAAACTCTCTGCTAATAAGATGTAGAAAGAAGTTACCTTAGTGAAATAAAGACCATATATGACAATCCCACAGCTAACATTGTATTCCTTGGGGGAAAATTGAAAACTTTTACTCTAAAATCAAGAAAAAGACAAGAATGCTTACTCTTGCAGCTTCCATTCAGTTTATTACCAGAGATCTTAGCAAGAGCAATTAAACGAGAAAGAAATAAAAAGTATCCAAATTATAAAGGAAAATGTGAAATTGTTCCTATTTGCAGACATGCTGTTATATACAGAAAACCCTAAAAACTCTACCTAAAAGGGGTTGTGACTAATAAACAAATAAATTACAGGATATAAAATCAACTTTCAGAAATCAGTAGCATTTCTATTCAATAACAGTGAATTCTCTAAGGAAGAAATTTTAAAAGTCCCATTTACAATAGCTACAGAAATAAAATGCTTTAGAATAAATTTAACCAACAAGGTATAATATCTCTATAATGAAAACTGTAAAACACTGATAAGAGAAATTGAGAAAGACAGAAATAAATGAAAAAAATAGCCTGTGTTCATGAGTTGGAATAATAAATATTGTTAAAAATTTCCATGCTACACAGAGCGATCTCTAGATTAAATCCAGTTCTTATCAAAATATCAATTATATTTTTCAAAAAATCAGAAAAAAGCACTAAAATTTGAATAGTACTGCAAAAGCCTCTGAAGAACCAAAGCAATCCTGAGCAAATATGATAAACCTGGAGACATCACACTACCTAACCTCAAAGTATACTATAAAGCTATAGTAGGAACCAAAAACAAAACACACACAGACACACGAAGAACATGGCACTAGCATGGAAATAGACCAATAGAATAGAAAAGAAAGTCCTGAAATAAATCCATGCATTTATAGTGAACTAATTTTTGACAAAAATGCCAAAAACACACAATGGGGAAAGGACAGTCTTCAATAAATAGTGTTGAGAAAACTGAACATCTGCATATAAAATAATAAAATTAGAAAATTTTGTCATGCCATATACACAAATCAAAAATCGATTAAAGAATTAAATATAAGACCCAAATTATGACACTGCTAGGAGAAAACACCTCCATGACATTGGTCTGGGCAATAGGTTTTTGCCTATTGCTTCAAAAGCACGGGCAGCAAAGGCAAAAGTACACAAATAGGATTACATAAAAATAAAAAATCTTCTGCACTTAAAGGAAACTAATAATAGAATGAAGAGAAAACCTGTAGAAGAGAAACACTTTCCAACTATACATCTGATAAGGTGGTAATATACAAAATAAATTAGTAACTCAACTCAGCAGCAATAAAACAAATTAGCCTATTTAAAAATGGGAAAAAGGGACCTAAATGAACATTACTCAAAACAAGACGTATGAATAACCAATAGGCATATGAATTAAATGGTCAACATCACTGATAGTCAGGGAAATGCACATCAAAACCACCCTGAGGTATCACCTCACACCTGTTAGAATGGCTATTACCAAAAAGACAAAAGGTAACGTGTTGGTAAAGATGTGGAGGAAGGGGAGCCCTCATACCATTGATTGGAATGTAAATTAATACAGTCACTATGAAAACAATATGGAGATTCCTTCCAAAATTATAGTTACATATCCAAAGGAAATGAAATCAGTTTCAAAGACATACCTGTATTCTCATTCTTACTGCAGCATTATTCACAATAGCCAAGATAGCGAATCCACCTGTGTCCGTCAATGGCTGAATAGACTGAATAGATTTTTTTTCATGTGGTATGTATACACAATGAAATATTATTAAACTATAAAATGAAAATTCTGTCATTTGTGACAACATGAAAGAACCTGTAAGACATTGAGTCAAATAAGGCAGGCACAAAAAGTGAAGTACTGCATCATTATAATTATATAGACAATCTAAAACAGTAGATGTCGTAGAAATCGTAGAATAGAGGTTACCAGGGTAGAGGTGTTTGGAGGAGTGGACTGGGAAGATGATATTCAAATGATACTAACATTTCAGTGAGATAGACGTAATAAGTTCAAGAGATTTATTGTACAAAAAGATACTTATAATTAAAAATATATTGTAATCTTGAAAAATGCCAAGTGTGGATGTAAAGTGTTCTAATCACAAAGATAACTAAATGCATATGTTAATTAGCTAGATTTAGTCATTCACAATGACTATACTTCAGAACATCATTTGGTACATGGTAAATACATGCAATTTCATCTATGAATGTTAAAATTGTATATATATAAAATATTTTTATTATATTTATATTTATATTTTATTATAATTATATACGTAATTTTAACATTCACAGATGAAATTGCATGTGTTTGTGTGTGTGTGTGTGTGTGTGTGTGTGTGTCAAGTAACATGATGCCTCCTGTCTTGTTTTTTTGTTTGTTTGCTTGGTTTCCTCTTAGGATTGTCTTGGCTATGTGGGCAAAAGAAGGTGTTTTATAAATGTATCTGAAATAATTTTTCTTTTTTTTTTTTGAAACTGAGTTTTACTCTTGTTGCCCAGGCTGGAGTACAACAGCACCATCTTGACTCACTGCAATCTCTACCTCCTGGGTTCAAGGGACTCTCCTGCCTCAGCCTCCTGAGTAGCTGGGATTATAGGTGCCTGCCAGCATGCTTGGCTAATTTTTGATATTTTTAGTGGTGACAGGGTTTCAGTATGTTGGCCAGCCTGGTGTCGAACTCCTGACTTCAGGTGATCCGCCTTCCTCAGCCTTCCACAGTGCTGGGATTACAGGCATGAGCCACTATGCCTGGCCTTTACTTTATTATTATTTTAATTTTCTAAATGACTAAGTTAACAAATAATATTATTGTATTTATTTATGGTGTACATAGGGATATTTTCATATATATAATGTATGGTGTCAGATCAGAGTAATTAGCATATTCATTATCTTAAACTTCATTTCTTTTTATTGGGAAGATTCAGTAATATATAGTTTGAAATAGCTAGAAGGAGGATATTGAGTATTCCCAATACAAAGAAATAACTGTACCTTTAAATATGCTTTTATAGTCTATTCCTTTTGCTTGTAGCCTAGATATTTATTTTATACTTTTTGTGCATTGCTGATAGAGTAACTCAATTTCCTGCAGATGTTTTATACAGCTATTATAAATTTTTAGATCAAATATTTATATTTGAGTACTGTAATCTAGTAGGTGACATTACATACATTCAAGATAGAAATATATGCAGGAGGCATTGATGTCTACATTATTTTTTCTACTGATTTTACACCTTTGTAATTATGTAATTATAACTTCTTAGAGTCAGGTGGTTAGATTTCTGTGCTAGCTTAGCCAATTTTCTATCTATGTTAAATTTATAAATACAGTAGTATCTAAGAGATTCAATTTATTCTTAAAATGTGTGTTTGTGACTTCTTGTTCTTTGTTTTTTGGTCTATTTTCTTTTTTGATAATAGCTATCCTGAGAGATATAAAGTGTTATGTCATTGTGGTTTTGATTTGCGTTTCCCTGACGACGAGGGACTTGAGTATTTTTGATAAACCTGTTGGCCATTTGTATTTCTTCTTTGGGGAAATATCTGTTTGAGTCAATTTTTCAATTGGGTTAGTGGTTTTTGGTTATTGAGTTGTATGAGTTCCTTATTGATTTTAGAAATTAACCCATTATCAGATATAAAAGATTGCAGGTATTTTCTCCCTTTCTATAGCTTGCATTTTCACTTTGTTGATTATTTCCTTTTTTGTCGAAATTGTTTAATTTGATGTAGTCCTACATTTTGGTTTTGTTGATTCCTGAGCTTTTGGTGTCAATATCTGTGAAATAATTGGCAAGGCAAATGTCATGAAATTCTTCTTGTATGTCTTCTAAGAGTTTTAAAAATCTTTCAGGACTTAAGTCTTTAATCCATTTGTGTTTATGTTTCTGTATGGAATATGGTAGGAGTTTCATTTTTTCTTTTTTTTAAAAATAATTTTGACTATTATTTTAGGTTAAGGGGGCTACATACACTTGCAGGTTTGTTGCACGGGTGTGTTGTTTGATGCTGAGGTTTGGAGTATGACTGATCCCGTCACCCAGGTAGTGAGCATAGTACACAGTAGGTAGTTTTTTAAACCTTGCCTCCGTCCCTCCTTCCCACTTCTAGTGGTACTCAGTATCTATTTTTGCTACCTTTATGTCCATGAGTGCCCAAAGTTTTGCTCCCACTATAAGTCTATAAATGAGAACACAAAGTATTTGGTTTTCTGTTCTTGCATTCATTTGCTTAGGGTAATGGCCTCCAGCTGCATCCATACTGCTGTAAAGAAAATGATGTTGTTCTTTTTATGGCTGTATAATAGGCCATCATTTATTTGAACAACGTTTTCTTTATCTAATCCATGATTAATGGGCGCTTAGGTTGATTGCGTGTCAGAGCTATTGTGAATGGTGCTGTAATGAATACATGAGTGCCTGTATCTTTTTGGTATAAATTTCTTTTTGGGCATATACACAATAATGGGATTTCTGGGTGGAATGGTAGCTCTGTTTTAAGTTCCTTGAGAAATCTTCAGATGGCTTTCCACAGTGAATGAACTAATTTATATTTCCACCAACAGTATATAAGTATTCCCTTTTCTCCATACCCTTGCCAGCATCTGTTGTGGGTTTTTTTTTGTTTTTTTTTTTGTTTTTTGCTTTTTAAAAATAACCATTTAAAATGGCACAAAATGGTATCCCAATGTGGTTTTGATTTGCAGTTCTCTGATGATTAGTGATGATAGCATTTTTTATGTGTTTGCTGGTCGCTTGTATATCTTATTTTGAGAAGTATATGTTTATGTCCTTTCCCCATTTTTAATGAGGTTATTTGTTTGTTTTTTCTTGTAGATTTGTTCAAGTTTATCATAGATTCTGGATGTTAGGCCTTTGTCAGTTGCATAGTTTGTGAATATTTTCTCCCATTCTGTTGGTTGTCTGTTTACTTTGTTGATAGGTTCTTTCATTGCACAGAAGCTCTTGAGTTTAATTAGTTCATACTTGTCGATTTTTGTTTTTGTTTAATTGCTTTTGAGTAGTTAATGATAAATTATTTGCCAAGACCTATATGTAGAAGAATATTTCCTAGGTTTTCTTCTAGAATCTTTATAGTCTGAAGTCTTACATTAAAATCTTTAATTCATCTCTAGTAAATCTTTGTGTATGTTGAAAGATAGGGGTCCATTTTTCAATGTTCTGCATATGGCTAGCCAGCTCTTCTAGCACCCATCTATTGAATGAGGATGCCATTCTCCATTACTTGTTTATGTCAGCTTTGTCAAAGATCAGGAGATAGATGTGTGGCATTTTTTCTGCTTTCTCTGCTCTGTTCTATTGGTCTATGTGTCTGTTTTTGTACTAGTATCATGCTGTTTTGATTAGCACAGTCTTATGGTATAGTTTGAAGTTGGATATGAGTCCATTGGTTTTGTACTTTTTTCTCAGGGTTGCTTTGGCATTTGACTCTTTTTGGTTTCATATGAATGTTAGAATAGTTTCTTTTTCAAAATCTGTGAAAAATGATGTCGGTAGTTTGATAAAAATAATGTTGGGTTTGTCAATTGCTTTGGGCAGTGTGACCATTTTGATAATATTAATTCTTCCAATCTGTGAGCATGGAATATTTTTCCATTCATTTGTCATCTCTGATTTCTTTCAGCAATGTTTTACAGATTTTGTAGAGTTATTTCACCTCATTGGTGAGATATATTTCTAGGTACTTTATTTTTGTGTTTGGCTATTGTAAATGAAATTATCTTTTTGATTGGGCTATCAGTTGCATCTTATTGCTGTATAGGAATGCCATTTTTTCCTACATTGATTTTGTACAAAATTTTTTTGAAAATTTACTGAAGTCACTTATTAGTTCTATGACACTTTCAGTGGATTCTTGGGTGTTCTTTACGTATACAGTCTTTTTGTTAGCAAAGCAATTGTTTGACTTCTTTCCTTTTAGAATGCCTTTTGATTTATTTCTGTTTGTTCTAGCTAGGACTTCTAGTACTATGTTGAATAGGAATGATGAGAGTGGGAATTCTTCTCTTATTCCACTTCTCAAGAATCCTTTCAGCTTTGACCATTCAGTATGATATTGGCTTTGGGTTTGTTATTGATGATTCTTATTATTCTGAGGCATGTCCTTTGATGCCTAGTCTGTTGAGAGTTTTTATTATGGAGAGCTTTTGAATGTTATTAAAAGCTTTTTCTGCATATAGTGAGAATATCGTAAGCTTTTTGCTTTTAATTCTTTTAATGTGGTGAATCAGATTTATTGATTTGCATATGTTGAACCAGCTTTGCATCCTA
The DNA here is from genome assembly GCA_031835075.1 of Saguinus oedipus. Taxonomy (NCBI): domain Eukaryota; kingdom Metazoa; phylum Chordata; class Mammalia; order Primates; family Cebidae; genus Saguinus; species Saguinus oedipus. The sequence continues at coordinate 21,578,702 of CM063190.1, forward strand.
GAAATAAAGCCTACATGATTGTGGTATAGATTTTTAATATGCTGCTGGGTTCAGCTTGCTTGAATTTTTTCAAGGGTTTTTCCATCTATGTTCATCAGGGTATTGGCCTTGACATTTTCTTTTTTCATTGTACTTTTATCGAAGTTTGGTGTCAGGCTGATGTTGGTTTTGTAGAATGAGTTAGGGATGAGCCCCTCTTCCTCTGTTTTTTTTTGGAGTAGTTTCATTAGAATTGGTGAGAGTTCTTCTTTGCACATCTAGTAGAATTTGGGTATAGATCCATTTGGTCCAAGTGTTTTTGGGGTTGGTAGTTTTATTAATACTGATTCAATTTGAGAACTTCTTATTGGTCAGGGAGATTTCACTTTCTTCCTGATTCAATCTTGGGAGGTTGTAGGTTTGCAGTAACTTAAAAGTTTCCTGTAGATTTTCTGATTGGTATGCACAGAAATATTCATTGTAATCTCTGTGTATCTTTTGTATTTCTGCATAATCGATTTTAATGTTGTCTGTGTTATTTCTGATTTTGGGGTTTTTGGATCCTCTCTCTCTCTCTCTCTCTCTCTCTCTCTCTCTCTCTCTGTCTCTCTCTCTCTCCATTTCTCTCTCTTTTTAATTCAAGATAGTGTTCTATCAGTCTTGTTTACTCTTTCCAAGAACCAGCTCTTGGTTTCAGGTTTAATGTTATAACTGCATTCTCGGATACTATTTGTTAATGAGACTATCCTTTTCTCATTCATATTCTTGGCACCCTTGTGGAAGATTAGTTGACTGCATGTGCATGGATTTATTTCCAGGCTCTGTGTTCTCTTTCATTTTTCTATATTTTGGCAAGGATGCATAGAAATTGGAACTTTTTTACATTATTGTTGGGACTGCAAAGTTGCATAGCTGCTATGGTAGACAGTATGAGGGTTCCTCCAAAATTTCAGCGTAGAACTTCCGTAGAACTTTTCATATAACAATTCTACTTCTGGTTGTTTAAACAAATAAATCAGATTCATAACTCAAGGAGACATTAACGTTCTCATGTTCATTACAGTGCTATTCATAATATATATGTATGGAGATAGTCTAATTCTTTAACAACACATCAAAAGAATGAAATTCTGAATTATGTAACAGTATTGATGTACTTTGTAGATATTATATCAAGTGAAAAAAGCTAGTGAAAGAAAGATAAATAGTACATGGTTTCTTTTATGTGACCTATGTAAAAGAGTCTAATTCATAGAATCAAAGAGTAAAATGGTATTGCCAGAAGATGGGAGGAGGGGCCATTGAAAGTTGCTGATCACTTTTCCCATCTTGAAATATGGCGGCTGAAAAAGTTGAGAAGCCAGATTCTAAAGAGAAGAAACCCAAAGCCAAGAAGGCTGATGCTCGTGGCAAAGTGAAAAAGGGTAAACTGAAGCCTAAAAAGCCCAAGAAGGGGAAGCCCCATTGCAGCCGCAATCCTGTCCTTGTCAGAGGAATTGGCATGTGTTCCCCATCTGCCGTGTATTCCAGAAAGGCCATGCATGTACAAGAGGAAGTACTTAGCTGCTAAATCCAAGGCTGATAAGAAAAAGAAGGGAAGGTTCTTGCAACTGTTACAAAACCAGTTGTTGGTTAAACTTCGCAAAATGCCCAGATATTATCCAACTGAAGATGTGCCTCGAAAGCTGTTGAGCCAGGGCAGAAAACCCTTTAGTCACCATATGAGGAAACTGTGAGCCAGCATCAACCCCTGGAACACTCTGATCATCCTCACTGGAGCCACAGGGGCAAGAGGGTGGTTTTCCTGAAGCAGCTGGCTGGTGGCTTGTTACTTGTGACTGGACCTCTGGTCCTCAATCAAGTTCCTCTACAAAGAACACACCAGAAATTTGTCATTGCCACCTCAACCAAAATTGATATCAGCAATGTAAAAATCCCAAAACATCTTACTGATGCTTACTTCAAGAAGAAGAAGCTGCGGAAGCCCCGACTCCAGGAAGGTGAGATCTTTGACACAGCAAAAGAGAAATACAAGATTACAGAGCAGCACAAGATTGATCAGAAAGATGTGAGCTCACAAATTTTACCAAAAGTCAAAACTATTCCTCAGCTCCAGGGCTACCTGCCATCTATGTTTGCCCTGACGAATAGAATTTATCCTCACGAATTGGTGTTCTAAATGTCTTAAAACCCTAATTAAATAGCTGACGACAAAAAATAAAGAAATACCTAAAAGAAAGTTGGTAATCAATGGGTATAAAGTTTCTGAAGAAAGATGAACAAGTTCTAAAGATCTACTGTGCAACATTACACCTACAGTCAACACTACAGTGTGCTGGACACTTAAAATTATTAAGAGAGTAGATCTCAAATTATGCATCTATGCCAGAATAAATTATTATTATTTTGAGACGGAGTTTCACTCTTGTTACCCAGGATGGAGTGCAATGACACCATCTCGGCTCACTGCAACCTCCGCCTCCTGGATTCAGGCAATTCTCCTGCCTCAGCCTCCTGAGTAGGTGGGATTACGGGCACGCGCCACCATGCCCAGCTAATTTTTTGTAATTTTAGTAGAGACGGGGTTTCACCATGTTGACCAGAATGATGGTCTCGATCTCTTGACTTTGTGATCCACCCGCCTCGGCCTCCCAAAGTGCTGGGATTACAGGCGTGAGCCACTGCGCCTGGCCAGTAAATTATTTTTAATAAGAAAAATATTAGTGCAAATTTATTTCTGCCCCTTAAAAAAAGAATTTTAGCTAAAACTTTCTATATAAGATCAGCATAAGACTTTAAGAAATGCAGAGACATTCATATTCTGGAGAAAGACTGTAGGCCATGAGAAAAATATAGCTATCAGTTCTTTGGAGCTTTGTTGTTACTTTTTTAAATATATATTTTTGCCTTGCATGTCATGCACTATATGGTACACTCTCCAGAAACTTGAAAATACCAGTGGGAACAGACAAAAGAAAAGTCTCCTCTCTCTAGGCACAGACAGAATCAGGAAAGGGGCAAGAAAGCGATAGACAACTTTCAGACAATAATTGTACTGCTCCTGCCAAGCACCACATAAAATGCTGCAGCCCTAGCCTACCCCTGTCATTAAAGGTCCAGTGGAGAATCTGTGCTTCTGCTGTCATCTGGCTATCATGAAGTACTCCAAACAGCCTTATTGTGATGGTATGATAGAAAGCCAAGTGGGGAGCCTGGACTTTCATCCCCACTCAGTGGTCATGATTACAGCCATCCACATTGTGTCAAAGGACTCCTACTGGAAAGTCAGAAAGTCAAGACTTTTCTCGCAAGCTCAAACTTCAGCAGTGTCAGTGGAGATATCTGTAGAGCATTAATGAGGCATTCATCCCCCACTACCAGGATGGTATCAGCAAAAACTTCCCACCCTTTCCCAGCTGTAATGAGAAGCCCTGTTCCCCAGGGGTTTCAATGGAAGACGAATTTGGAACTTAAAACTTCCATGCTAACCTGCCATTAATCTGTCATTATCCTTCTTCCCTGTTTGAGCAGAGTCAGACATGACTTGCAAAAAACACATTTAAATAAGCCCTTGTAGTTCCCAAATAATGCCCAAAATGTTCAGGTTTAAATTGAAATTACTTATATGAAGTTCCAAAAAATCTCAACTTAAATGAGAAAAGAGCATCCAAAGATGCCAATGGGAAAGTAATACAGCTGCTAGAATGATCTGACAGAGATTGAAAAAGAGTTGTCACAAACATGCTTCAATGAAAATTTTGATCATGCTTGAAAACTAAGAAAAAATGCAAAGTCTCAATGTGGTAAGTTAGACTGATTGCTAAGTTAGAGGTAAGAGTTCTCACAGTGTACTTTTTTTAACCTCATTTATGACACTAATTGCAACTTCAGGAATTTTCCAAAACCACTCTCAATTGTGATAATTCACTTGAAGGACCCAGAGACATCACTGAAGGTTATTTCACTTCCAGTTATAAGTAATTACAAGAAACTGATACATTTTAAAGTTGGCCACGGGAAGCAGTTTATCCCTCACATAGGCATAATTGATTATTTGAGAGTCCATATGATTGATATTAGTCTACATGTCAATGGATACTGTGTGAACCAAAGCTCCCACACTAAATCACATTGTTTGTCTTTCTGGTATGGGTTTCCCCATCCTAAATATTGTCAATGTGCCTAGCCTCCTGCCTAAATAACACTGTAGACTATCTTTAATAACTCAGATCAAGGCCAAATTGAGATGGTATAAGTAAAAATTGTAACTAAAACAAAACAATCAAAGGATAAGCTCAACAGAAGAATTAATAAGGCAAGGAAAGGAATCATTTAACTGGAAGGTAGAACAACAGAAATTATCCTATCTGAACAGCAGTGAGAAAATATTCTGAAAGAAAATAAGCAGAGACTGGGGAAACTGCAGGACTCTCACATAAGATCCACCTTTCTTATCAGAATCCTGCAAGAAGAGGAGAAAGAAGAGTCTAAACAGTATTCAAAGATATAAGCAGAGAATTTTTAAAAATTTGGCAAATACATAAACCTAATGTTTATGAATTTGAAAGAATCCTAAATAGGATAAACACAAAGAATTCCACACCAAGACACATAGCAGTCTAACATTTGAAAATACAAAGAAAATAAATCTTGAAGAAGGGAGAAACAACCTTTAACTAGAGGTGGAAAATAATTTCAATAATTTTTATCAAGTACTAAGAGGATGAGAAGGAAGTGACATTTTTATGTGTTAATAGAAAATGTTAACTATGATTCAATATCAAGCAAAAATATCCTTCCAAAATTAAATTGATTTTTGTAGGTTCCAATGAAGGAAAACTAAGATAATTTTGTCACTAAAGACCTCCTTAAATTAATGGCTACTAAAGTTACCTAAACAGAAAGAAATAATGAAAGGTTCAAAAAAATTGTTTTAAATAGTAAACCAATGAGTAAACAAAACCAACTTTCATTTTCCTCTTGTGTTTTCTAAATTACATTTTATGGCCAAAGCAAACATTATAATTTGAGTCTAGAATATTGAGTCTAGAATGATTCTCAATATATGTAGAGGGAATGCTTAAGGTAATTGCATTATAAATGGATGCGAGTAAAGGAACTTAAAGGGGATGTAAGGTTCCTATAATTTATTCAAACTGATAAAATACCTATACTGGTCCACTGTGGTAAGTTATGTACACATAGAGTAATAGGTCAAGCAGCCACTTAAAACAAATACATACAAAGAGAAACACTATAAAATACTCCAGGTAAATCATATAAAATTCTAAGAAAATTTCATGTACAGAAAAGCACGACAAAAGGAAAACAGAAAGCAAAAGCAAGGAATGACAAGAGAAAAAATAGGCAGACTCAAACCTTAACATATCTAAACTTACATGAAGTGAAAGTAGATTACTTTATTTATGGTGTTCAAAAACTAGAAACAACCAAAATGCTCCTCATTATGTAAATTATTTAACAGACTTTATTGTACATACCACGAATTTATATTCATCCATAACAAGAATGAACATTTTGCATGTACATTGGTACAAACAAAAACTTTGATGTATCTTAAGGGCATTATGATGAGTCAAAAAAAAAAGCCAATCTCAGAAAAACATATATTGTCTGATTTTATGTCTATTACACTTTCAAAATTAAAACGTTATGGAGATAAAAACAGTTGGTTAGTATTTGCCAGGGATGAGGGACAGTAGGAAGTGGAGGGATTGGTGTAATCACAAGGAGTTGGAGCTGAGCATATCTTTGTAGTGATAGAATAGAAGTGATGTTGACTGGTATATAACTATACACACCAATTAATGCCTATTAATTTCCTGTTTCTGGTATTGTGCTTTACTGATATTAAATACAATCATTAGCAGAACCCGGATGACAGGCACACAGGACTATCTCTGTACAAGCTTCCTATGAATTTTTGCTATTTTAAAATAAAATGTTAAATAAAGGCAGCTGAGTATTAGCTATGTGTTACGTAAAGTTTTTTTCAATATTTAAATATTATGGCTAATACACTGACTTCTAAAGTCTTTGAAAAATCGATTGTATTTGGAATTTTTTGGTACTATAATTTTGAGGAGGTAATTATGAGTGATTTGTTAAGCAATTTATTTAAGCATCACAAATCCTCCTGGGTGGCTGCTATTGTTACTTGTGAGAATACGTAGCTTCCCTGGATTTCTTAAAGTTCCTGTAAAATGTCTTACTTATTCTTCTAAAAATATACCGTAAGTATTATATCTATAACATTTTTACCCTATTTTGGGAACAAATTTCTGTGATCTAAAAGGACACTAAAGCTTTTTATATCAACCCAAGAAGTCCAAATAGTTGTAACTCACTCTCAGTTTCATGCATAAACCGCGGAGTACCAGAAAGACTGTACAGCTATGTCCATAGATGTGCACATTCGAAGGAGGAATAAAGATTCTGAATTTGAATACACCTCTAAGTTGTGAAATAGTGATGTAAAATTCGAGACACACAGGGTTACCTGGTTTCTAGAGAGATTTCAATGATATACCAAACAGGTGAAATTAGGAATCAGGCCCATTAGACCTTTTCAAACAGGCAGCGGGCAGCTGCTCTTTCCCTTTTGTGTGCAGAAATTTTTTTTTCTCTTGGTCCCAAGTCAAAAGCATGTTGTGTTTTGGAAGAAAAGAAAATGGCATCAGCCATTCTTATGTCACCATAGCGGTAAGGATTAGAGAAAAGGAGGGCTGACACGTTATTTACCATGAATACCACCTGTGTTCACTCAACATAAAATTAGTAAAATAACTAGTACAAAACCAACACTCTTCCACTTTACAGAAAACTATGTCACAGATAGGACAAAGAACTGTATCTAAGGTCAGATGGTTTCTGAGTGTCAGTGCAGAGATTAAAGCCTAAGTGGCTCAGCTTGAGAGTCTGTTCATTGAGCCACTACCCCTTAATGGAGAAAGGGGGAAAAAAAATAAATGTAACATCACAAGCTGACAGCAGATGTATTTTACTTGAAAGATATTCACTTTATATGCAAAGCAAATTTTATCTTGTTTTCATTGAGAGATTCCTTGGGGGATTTTTAATTAGACTGATGAAAATTCAGTATTCATTTTATTAATTTAAAATAAGAAAATAGAGCATTAATAATTACTGCTTTTTGTTAGGGACAGAGACTGGGTTGACAAAACAGTGTAGAAAAAAAGAATGTCAAGGCCTCAGGTGCCAAAGCTATATGAAGTGACCTGGGAATATCACATTTAAGATTACAAACAGTCTTTGGGGCTTCTCAATATAATTATGTTTTCTTCATTATTTTTCAAGAGTGTTAATTGCCTATTACTAATTAACTTCCCATGTGACTATCAAGAAATGTAATCAATAGTAAAAGCAGAGGGACCCAGCTGTCATTGCTTCTGTGACCAATATCTTTTTCTCACCCCTGGCAAGGTGTTTCTGTTTTAATAAAATGAACAGGTGCAGATGTGGGAGATTTCTCCAGAAAGTCACTAGCTAAATCAGTTCATCTCATAGTTCTGAAATTAAAATGTAGCCAATCAGAACTTTGAAATATAATTGCCTCATTTTCCAACTTAAATATATTATGGGCCTCCTGCTAGTGCTGCACCTGGCAAATCTACTTATTAAAGTTATGAAGGAAAGAGTTTGCTGAGGCATTTTAAATATTATGCTGACATTGTAATAAAAGAAAGGAGAAAGGTAGCCGTGATCTAATTCTACTGATGTCTGCTCAGTTTAGAATATACTGTTATTTCTACTAAGCTGATAATCAAATTTCATTCATGGAAATATTTCAAATAATTCTGTATGAAATAAGACCTACTGAATTTAAATGCATTACCTCCCTTATAGTTCTTCAATTTCTCTTGACTTTTTTCATTACTCAGATATTGTTTTATCATTTAACTCATCCAATTTGTCTAATATTTCTTTTTTAGCAAGTCTGTTTCCTTTAATCTCTATAGCGGTTGTCTGCACATTTATAGATACATAAGTGATGGGTAGAGGCTATAAGAAAAAGGGAATTCAGTTTCTGTCACTGCTGGCTAAACAGTCATATATGCTCTGAGAAGTGATTAATTTTCATCATCACGCAAGAAATACATAGAAGCAGTATTCAGGCTTTTAGCATCAACATTTTTACATAATTCATTAGATGTCTTTCTCTTCTGATCCTATACAGTAATAAAATGTTAAAGTTTTGATTAGCAAAAACGTGAATTTGCAAAGTGTGGCAAGTAATTGCAAAGTGTGGCATTACAACTGGCTTACACAGAAACAATTGCTCTGGTTAAGCATATTTAAAATGCAAATGGTTATAACACTAACAACAACAACATACACTAATATTCAGAAAGAAAAATAAATATATATTGAAAGTGAGACAAGCTAAAAATATAAATGTAATAAATCCAGAGAAACATATTGTGTACCAAAGTTTTATGCACAAGCAGTTACCTATGATATCCTATTCTACATTATTTAGAAATTATAGGTCTGTAGTACTACATGCAAAACCCTTGGAGAAAATGTGTTACAGAATTTATAATATTTTATCTTTTAAAATGAAAATATGATACAAATACAGTCTCTTGGTATCCAGGGGTTCCAGGACCCCCAAGGATACCAAAATCCATGGATGCCTGAGTCTCTTATATAAAATGGCATAATATTTGCATATATCTGGCACAGATCCTCTTACATGCTTTAAATCATCTCTAGATTATTTATAATACTTAATACAACCTAATGCTATGTAACTAATTGCTATGCTGTATTGTTTAGGAACAATGACAAGAAAAAAATGTTTCTACGTATGCAGTACAGATGCAACCACTTTTTAAATTTTCTATTTTCCACCTGTAGCTGGTTCAATCCACAGATGTGGAGCACTGACAAGGAGGGCCAACTGCAGTGCATGTGATAAAACATTCCAGTTTGTTTGAGATTGCATCATAATGCATTAAGAAACATTTATTCCCAAAAGAATTTAGGGAAAATCAGGCTTAATTGTCAAATTAATTACAAATTCTGATTCTGTTTTTAGAGCTTATGGGGTTTTAGTATTGTAAATATCAGATCGTAGTTTCCTACCAATACATACTCTTCCTTTTTTTTCAATAATCTGGTTAATTATTTTATCTTTTTTATTTAAATAATACATCTTAGGTTTGTTATCACAACCTTGTCTTTCCTGACTACTACAGAAATTCTGCACTAGAATTGGGTATTTCCACTGCAAACCAGCAAACAAACTGTGATTTTGGCCTGGTAGTCAGTTGGAGATGTACCAAAAAATAGGTCAGCCGATGTTATCCTGTGGTAGCAGTGTCGTCTGCGGTTACTTGCAAGGAAGGTCATTTGCCTCACGCAATTTTACCTCCATAGAAAGAGATTAAGAAGTAGTCTTTGTGTTTTGGGTTGATGACTAAGGGCTGTGTTTGGCCATGTGTTAAAAGAAGCAGATGAGCTCTCCTTGGTACATGAAACAGACAAAGTCAGAAATTTCATTTCTCCAGAGTTAGAAGAGCTAACTGCTTCTTGATCCCAAGCAGTAAAAGTAAGAATGAGAAAGCCTGAGGGACACATATTCTGCAGAACCTCACAATGAGGGTGTGGTCTTCATTTAAAATCTTGACAGCTTTAAAGTAGCCAGTCCCTTTAAATTTAAAAGAGGCACAGAGGGGAAAAAAAAGTGTAAAGAAATGTAACTATCCAGGAACTATATTGCAAAATAGCTGGAAGTGGGGTTACTAGTAAAGGGCCATGATGAAGAACAACCTCTCAGAAAGTAAAACCACCTCCAAAGTAAGGACCCTTTCATGCACCTGTCACATAGTGCTTCAGGGTGACTTCTAATCCTGACTCTGTATCTCCCATTTGTGTCCTTTATAAATGGCTATGTTTATGGTGGTTATTCTATTCCTCCAACACTAATATTACTATTGGAGGCAAATAACTCATTATTTAAACTTTATATTATAATCGACTTGCAGACCAATGGGAGCCATAGCTGAAATTGATTAACAGACTAGTCCACATCTCTCAAGGAACTTGATTTTTGCACTTGATACAGTGATGGGATAGTTGGATCATCTTTCCCAGGGAAGTGTGGAGTATGTTCTTCATGTGGAACAATGTGAGGAAAGGAATATTTGATGATCATCATTTTGACACAGAATGCCCACCAACTATCATTTTCACTCTTTTATTTTTTCTAGCTTTTTTTTTTTTTTTTGCCAATCAATGAGAGCTTGTAAGGTTGCTCAGGTTGGCCTTGAACTCATGGCCTCGCCTTCACAAGCGCCACGATATCCGACCAGAGCCACTTTGGGCCCCTTTTCTAGCTTTCTTGTGGTTAGGTGGTGCAATGTGATAAGTTCTGAAAAATAAAGGGTTAATGGAAGGAAAGGGTATCATTCATGGGCTGAGACAATAAAACAAAACAAAGCAAAAACACATGTGACTCTCTCTTCCCCTGCTGTGAAAACCAGGAAGGCCTTATGTTCCAGTGTGTGCAGTTAGAACATAGAACCTCCATGATCCAAGATCCTGTAAAGCCCAACACGGATTCACTAAGGCGTGTAATGTGAGAAATAAATAACTTGTTCTAATCATAAGGGGTGTATCATTACTGCAGCAAAATATACCATCTTCTGAAAGTTACAAGAAATGTAACAGGTGTATTGATCTATGATAGACAGACAGATAATAGATGATAGATAGATGACAGATTTCTGTTATGCTTTTCATGTCCTATAAGAAGTAAAACATATATAGTAATTCTTTTTAAATATTTTCTTAACATAAAATAACATGAATAAAGTTTTAGTTTTTAATATATAAAGAATCATTTCTAAACGTATTGACTGCATTTGCTTGTAGAGAGAAGCAGCAACATTTCTGGCTAAGATCTAATGTTTCCATGGACTCCAATATAAATAAAAATAACATTCCTGGATATTGAGAGTCTAGTTTTTAGGATGAGTTAAGTAATGTATTATGAACACCTAAAACTCATTGGAACGTAAAAATAACTCTGTTTTCATTTTAGTTCTTTTTATTGTGTCCCAGTCTATGAAAGAACAGAATACTTTTTAAAGTAATATATCTTTGGTAAATCACTATTATAATGTTTGCACAATAGTGAAGCATCATTTTATTGAACATTTATTTGGAAGCTAAAAATATTGGTTCTACTCTAGATCAATCCCTCTGACAACAATTTCACTCGCTTTGCAATTTGCTATTTCAATTTAATATTGCCAGTGGTGTTAGAGTTGCTATTACCTTTATTGCCTAGATTACTACTGAAAATATTGTTGTGAGAAAGGAGTAATATTGCCATGATTTTATTATTAGACCACTTTTCTTATACACAATGCCAGGAGTCTACAAAGCATCAGGCTCTCAGGCCATGCGGTATCATTTATATCTTTTATGACTGGCTCTCAGAGTTCTCCACAAAGGAGAGTAATGGTGATTCTCAGAGCAGTGGTCAGAGAAGCTTAGCTCTGCAGTAGATGGAATAAATAGAATGCTCCAATTTTAATATTTGATGGTGTGTTTCAGGGGAAAAATCACAGGATAACTGTCTAAGTTTCGTTTCTCTGCCTCATGAAATTCCAAGACAATCTGTAGAAAGAGACAAAATTATTGAGAGGATCCACAGCTGTTAAATATGAACTCATATAGGATTTTCTCTTTAATATGTTAGTTGGTTTGAAAAATGAAACATTACATGTAAACTCTTAGGAATATCACAGATTCCCTTTTCTTTGATTAGGTAGCATACTACAAATAGTATGAAATTGGTGCTGCTTTTCAATATATTATTTAAATGCTATTATGTATAAAAACTGCACAGGTATTTTAAAAATTCGTTATATATTACATTTGAAACAAAATATATAAACTTTGAGTTTGGCCATTTGTATGTATAGATAGGCTAATGTATATAATATATTATAAATATTTATGTGTTTATAATCAAATGTACATGTGTATGTGTGTACATGTATGTGTGTGTATGTATGTTCATATATACTCAGAACTAAATTTTTCAGTTTTAGATTTTTTCTATCTATCCCTTCAGTATTACTTTCCACAGAGGAGAACTACTATGGCATAGTGGAAAATAAGACACATTAAAGACAAGGCAGAGTAGGTTATCAACGTTGTATTAGATATTAGATGTTGGAGAAAATGTTATCACTTTGAAGCTTAGTTCCCGTGACAATAAAAGGGAGTCAACAGAGCTGAGCTACTCTGATTTACATCACAGGACTGATGAGGATTTTAATTGAAATAACATGTAAATTATAAAGTGACTTACAGACATGAAAGGTGATTATTTTATTAATTTTTGCCGCAGGAATTCTCAAAGTGTATCAGGAGAAATCTGTTGGTCCCTGAGATACTCTGAGCCAGTTCACAGGATCAAGTCCCCTTGTTACAATAACATAGAGATGTTGTTTCCTTCAGTTTTCACTTTTATTATCTTACAAGTGTACAGAGGAGGGGTCTAGAAGCTACATGGTATATAATACTGTGAAAAATTGAATACAGCAGCAGATATGAGAAGCCAGATGTTTTCTTTTATGCCAGACATTAAAGAGGTTTGCAAAATTGAAACAATGCTAATATTCTCACAAAAAACTTTTTTGGGAAAATACAGTTATAGTCATAAAAATGTGTTATTTATATGTATTTCACATAATGTTACTTTTATGTAAATGGTTTACATTAATAAGTACATATTTAATATGGTAAATGCCTATCAAATATCTTCACAAATAAAAGCTGTTTGGAATCTTCAATAATTTCTAATAACGTAAAGGCTATTGAGATAAGTAATTTAGGAATTACTGCTTTATTTATTTATTTATTTTATTTTTTGACTAGTCAAGTGCAGTAGTGAGAAGGGGGAAAGAGTAGAACAAGGAGTTCGATCTGTGACTGTGAACAATCAATTGAGATAACTCACTACCTTCGGACCTTTAAAGACTTCCATTCGTGCTGTTTCTTGCTCATTTTCAATGACAGCTATTTGCATATAACAGCAACGAAATGGTAGTGCCAGTGCCGCTTCAAGGGCTTGAGGAGATGAAGATCAGTGTCTTTCCCTTTCTCTTGACTTTTTCCTCATGGTTACAATGCGGCTGCTCCAGCTTTGGGTCTGCATTTTACTCCAAAGGACACAGGAAACCTCAATAAGGAGTAAGGACAAGACCTAAATCTTAAACTGAAAACATTAGCCATGAATGCATCCCTTCCCTCATATACAGATTCTTGCTTTTTTCTCATTGGCCACATGGGTTGCTATGTATACACCAGATACTGCAAGTGATTTTATATCTGGATCCATTGCTGTCCACAACAGAATCAGTCTTCCGGTTGTAATGAGTGGAGAATGTGTGTAATAGAAAACTAGCAGCAGCTGCATTACTTGATTTGTTCATCTGAGTTTAAACAGGAAATAAGTAACCAAAAATATGATAGAAATAAGGGGTTTGAAATGGGAATTAGTGCTCACATGAAGATGTAGAGAAGACAAAGGAAATGAAGAAGGTAGAAAGAGAACTAGAGAAACATTCTTAATTCACTTAATTTCAAAGCCCTGGCATTGATAGAAAACCTAGTTTGCAGACAGGTGCAAGAGTCTGCATGCATCTGGCCACTGTGAAGAGGGAACCTTGGGGAGGTATTTGGAAGCTGCTGTTCCTGGACTTGCTACCATTTCTGTGGAAGTTGTTGTATCTGTTTGTGGGAGCCATCATATCACTGCATTTTGGGAAAGACTATGTTCGAATGTCATATGTTCCTTATCATAAACTTCTGAGGATGATGGCTCCCACTTCTGTCAGCCTTTCGCATCCCAAGTGACTTTCTCATTGATAGAGTGTAAACTGGAATTGCCCAAGGAGGAGGATGGGGGGGAAACATACCAGCTTCAGACTAATGACAATGGTGCCGAGTTCATGATAAACAAGTTGGCACAGTTGCCAATTATCTGTAAATTATTAATGCCACAGTCTGAGATGTTTTAATTTAGAATCAATAAACATGACCAATTAGAAGCATCACATATAGTTTTTATTCAATAGTCAATTTTCTGACAAATTTCGGTAATACTATAGAAAATGTATGGAAGAGTATAACACATACCACATTTGATTAATTCAATCCAGAGAAAAAAGTCTTCAACAACTAAGGAACATGGTAACTCATTTATAAATATAACATGATAAAAATAAAGAGCATAGCATCTCATGTACACAAAAGCCAATATTTAATTGTTTGAGAATAAATTTAACTAGGTATATAAGGAGTTAGCCATTTATTTGTCACCCAAAGCACTGATATTGAGTTACCAAAAATTTAGTCACATTGTTTTTATTTTTCATCTAGTAGGCACTTCCATTACATGTAAAACCACTGCAAGAAAGACTTCTTAAAAAAAAATTGAGATAGGGTCTTGCTGTCTCACCCAGTTTGAGTGCAGTGGTGCAATCACCGTTCACTGTAAACTCCCAGGGTTAGGTGATTATCTCACCCCAGCCTCCTGAGTAGTTGGGACTACAGCCACAACAGGGCAATTTAAAAAAAATTGTAGAGTTGGGGTGTTACTATATTGTGCCCACTGGTCTCAAGCTTCTGTTGTCAAGCACTTCTGCTGTGGCCTCCCAATGTGTTGGGTTTGCTGGCATGAGCCACTGCGTGTGACAAGAAGACAAAATTTTTAAGTTAAAAATCAGATTGCAGCTGAATGTCATGGGGTAAAATCATTGACAAGTTCCCCATTCCTCCTAGTAGTATGTAGAAATACTCAATGTGGCTAGTGGATAATATTTTTATGGTTTTTCTTAACTTTCCTAATAGTTATATAATATGTGAATTAGTATTATTTTAATAATTATTTCACGAGGTCAAGAGATCGAGACCATCCTGGTCAAAATGGTGAAACCCCGTCTCTACTAAAGATACAAAAAATTAGCTGGGCGTGGTGGCGCATGCCTGTAATCCCAGCTACTCAGGAGGCTGAGACAGGAGAATTGCCTGAACCCAGAAGGCGGAGGTTGCGGTGAGCCGAGATCGTGCCATTGCACTCCAGCCTCGGTAACAAAAGTGAAACTCCGTCTCAAAATAATAATAATAATAATAATTTTTCACTTAACATATCTAACATTTCAGGTAGCAACATAATATGAAAGACAACTTACAAATGAAATTTCTTAGTTTAAGTACTAATTTAACTTTTCTGTAGATCTTTATTCCTAGGGAAATCACTAAACTTATTTGGCCTCCATTTATATTGGGGAAAAGGAGCAAAAATTGCTGCAAAAATTAATATCTGGCCTATGAGAGGGACTAGTTCCAAGCAAGTGTTTCCTATTTAAAAGAAAGAGTATTTTTCTTTGAGGGTATTATTACTTGCTCTTCAAAGGGTGTGGAGTGTTTTCCACCAATTCTCTCTCCAATTAGATGTTGATCAACATACTGTTGATTATTTAATAAAAGCAAACAAGCAACCAAACAATCAAAACCAGCAATATGCTTGTGTATGTCTCCCGATTTCTTTATGTTCAATAAGAAACCAGTGACCTATGAGGGGCATCTAGTCAACCACACTGACCCCTTAGGCCAGAGGAGAAATACCTCCTCTGATACTATGTCTCACCAGCGTCAGTCTAGCTGGATTTCTCATCTGCTAGTGGGTACATGTTTTCAATTGAGTTTGATCTCGTAGGCAAATATTGCTTTTGTGTTCAGCTTTTCTCTAGGCATTACCTAGGAGGCATCACACTTGGAAAAACTTACTCAACATATCTAAGTCATGATTACTGTTTCAATACAGCAGGCATTACAGCAGTAAGATATAGAATTAAGAGTGTTAAAGGCCTATAAGAATGCTTAAGACTTAAAAGGTACTGAACATGAATTTTACTTATGTAGTCATGAATATGTACTGCTAATTTTGGTTATAGTCAATGATCACAGGTTATTGCAGGATATTTCAACTAATAATTCATGAATCTGTAATTTACACCCATTGTAATTTTTCCACCCAAAATTCCTTTGCCATTTTCTCATCCATAAGTTAAGAAATGTATCTATGTTTTTATCTTGCAGTTTTGCTTTCAGCCTGGCTTCTCAGTATCCATGTTAGTATTAAGGGTTAGAACTGTAATACATATCTTACTTCAAGGTTTTTTCCCCACGGGTCATTCGTGGCCCATGAAACATAAAACGGGGCTTCACATTTTATGTGACTAAGCTCTGCTTTTTCACATGAACTGTTCTGTAGATATTTCTATTTAGATTCAGCCATTTCCTTCTGAATCTTGTTAATTGGTTAAGGCATTTAAGAAATGTATACTTAATTCATAGTATATGTGACATTCTGTCTTAGGTTTTTGCAAAGGAAAAATACAAAACAAATAAAATAAAACATTTTCCTGACCCTCACAGAAATATGAAGTTATCTTCCCTTTTTTGTTTCCTCAGGTCTATTATTTTCCTCTCATAGGTTACTCTGGCAATGATCCTATAATTCAAATTTATTTTACACCACATCTCAAAAACCCAGACTGTTATACCGCATGGTTATTCCGAGATTGGATGTGATAATGTTTATAAAAGTCTACCAAACAAAAGCTTCCTTTTTAAGTGTACGGAATCATAATTTTATTTTTCTGTCAACTCTACAAGAGTTTACGTTTATTAAAGCAGGAGCCTTGCTTTTTTCAGAGTTGGTTTGTTCTGGGCTTTAATTAATAACTGTGTCACTTTGAGCAGTTTGCTAAACCTTGCTTAGGGAAATTTTCTCATCAGCGAAAGTACCTATCTCCTAGGACTGCTGTAAGGATTAAATGAGATAATCCATGTAAATTGCTGAGCACAGCACATAGAAAAACACTAAATAAATTATAAAAGAAAATAATAGCTAACCGTTAAGTTTTCATAATAATTATATAATTTTATCAAAAAATTTCAACAAAAATCCTGATAAAATTACTATTATTATAGCACTAATAATTATTAATACTGTGGTTTTAACACTCAACTAGCACAGTGATTGGTACACAGTAGACATTCAACAAATATTTGTTCAAATCTTGTTGAACTACAGACTGTAATTGCCCTTGAGGCCTCAGTTAGCTGTATCAGTCAGCATTCTTGCAAGAACAGAATCTGACTGCAGTAGAAAAGGAATTTATTTAAAGACATTGAATTGGATAGTTCACAGAATCAACAAGAGGATTGGAGATGCTGGCTCAGACCCTATGCCAGGAACAAGCCTGAAATCACAACAGCAGAAGCAATCTCTTGAGGGCATCGAGGAGCCAAAGAATTGCAGCTGGCACATCTGCCACAGCAATACAGATCACTGAAGTCATTATTATCAATACTGTTACCAGGGAAATCATTTTATGCAACTTCCAACATTTGTACATCTTTGTTAGTAAGGGGGCATGAAGAAGTTACTTGTTCTTCATTTTGAAGAGGATATACAGATGTGCACAGAATCACCAGAGTCTCAATGTAGATAACATTTATTTTCACTCCTCATGCCAGCTAGAATACCTGCTACTTGCCCGTGTTTTTTTTTTTTTAACATATTTCACATTTTATATTTTTCAGTATTACAGTCATTAACAAAATGTGTCTTGTGGCACAATGAGATGATCTACATCCTTGTAAAATAAATTGTAGCACAGATGCTGAGAAATTACTTAACCCCAGAATACAATGCGAATGTTTAACTCTTGTGACTGACATATGAAGGAAAAACTGTTCCTGATATTCTCTGTTTACAGTTATAGAGAAAACAGTTTATACCAGAGAGGAAGCATTATCCCTGGTGCCAAGAATCACACCACTGGTAAAGCTACCACATCAGAAATAGCAGTTTTAATTAGAAAAACTCTATGTTGAAGCGTTAGCCAAAATACTGAGTTAATTGGAGATGGAATATGAATACTCCCTTCACAGTTTTCAAGGGCTGCAAGTTTCCCAAATTCCTGGAATTGTGTCAAGCATGAAAAACAAGCAGTGTGACTCTAGATTTATGTTATTAGCAGAAACAAGAAGCTTCACTTTGTATTTTGTCTTAATTGATATTACTCCATAATAGCTTATGCAGCCAATGTTCTTCTATTATAATTGTTTACTGAAATGATTGGAAAGCAAGCATCTTATGGGTTACAGTCCTTATTGGCCTAATGTGAAGGGCATATGGAGGAATTGAATTTATTACCTGATTCTTATACAACCACATTGTGATTTCCTGAATATTGTAGCATACCCCCAGAAATTATCACTCATCATTCAAGTAGAATATTTGCCCTGCTTAGTAATCTGTGATACAGGAGTTCTGGTTTTTGAAATGATTCGGGGATGATTTAGGGCTGCAAATGTGATAGAACAGCCTTCTAAATACGATGATTTGAACCAGGCCTTTGTTGCCAGACCTATGTGTTATTACTATTATTATTTTAATGATACAAATTAAATCTGATCTCAAGCCACTGGTCTTGTGTTTGTCATGGGGCCGTCATCTGATTAGTAAATGCAAAATTTCTACAGGTTAAACTTTTAAATAGAATATTGAAATTTCTGTGTATTACAACACCTATGTCCACTGTGCCTTTGAGGGCTAATAGTTGCTACTGGACCTCAGTACAGAGGGCAATTTTATCTTTACTGAAGTCAGAGCTGAACTGATTTCACAGAGTTTTTCACTCTAGTGTCCCTATCCTATAGAAAACCGCCAATACAGCACTCATTGAAGATACTAGCATTCTTTTTACCAATCATTTAATGCCTTTTCTTCCAATAAAAATGAGCAAATCCTTGGTAGTCTGTAGGAAAATTAGCCTTCTCTTAGAATATTTTCAATAAGCTCCCCTGGGGCATGATAAGCATGGTATGAATTGGCTTCCCGATGATGGTCACTCCTTTGATTAAGATCATTGCAATGTCTGAATACGGTAAGACGAGATTAGCCTTTCAAGCAGGGCAAGAAGTGCTGCGTTGCTGGGAGGGAGCAGGAAAGCAAAAGTTCCTGGTTTAAATTATTTTCAGTCAACTCCAGTCATCCCACACATCTTCTTTTCAGTTCTGAGGTTCCCATGCCTCTCCAGTCACGGTTGTTTGTAACTTGAACGTGACAGATCTGAAAGGAATGTAAATTCAATCTTGGGGTCAAAGTTTGTTTTGAAGCCCTACAGCTGCAACAGGTAAAATATTTTTTTAGTACAGTCTTTGAAAGTCTCACAATCATTCTGCGCTTTGAATGGATAGGAATTGGGGCACTTTAAGCAAACCATCTCTGTTAGTAGTAAACTCATCCACAGTCTGAATTTTTCATGCCCTTCATTCAATTATATGCAGGCATATAGTTCCAAATGCCATTTCTGCAACAAGCACTTCATTGTAGGTGGGCAGAGGTAGAATTTCTGTTGTCAAAATTCCACCCTTTATAATGTATAGATTTATAAAGCTTTTTTGTTCCAGTCAGTAGGAAACCAACCAAATAAGCTCTCACGTTTCTTTAGAAATTTTTATGAAACCACTTCTGATATCTTTACCTGTATAAGCCCAGATTCTTTGCTGTAAGTAAGGAAAACAGGCTCTATATGACTTAGTTGGATAAATTCATTAAGGGATTCTGGATGACACACCAAATCACCAAGAAAAATAGGGAAACCTACTCATGTGCTGCACAGGAAACAGTAAAAAATTTTGCATAGGCCTGGAGAGATGGCTCATACCTGTAATCCTAGCACTTTGGGAGGCCAAGGTGGGCAGATCACCTGAGGTAAGGATTTCAAGACCAGCCTGGCCAACATGGTGAAACTCCATCTCTACCAAAAATACAAAAAATCAGCCAGGCGTGGTGGCACACACCTTTAATCCCAGCTACTCAGGAGGCTGAGGCACCACAGCAAAATTGTAGTGAGCCAAAATACCACCACTGCCCTCTAGCCTGGGTAACAAAGTGAGACTCTGTCGTAAAAAAAAATTGTATAAGACCTATTTAGTGAGGTCAACACTGCTAACTGCAATGAACACCATATCGAAGTAACCACTACCCTTACTACTGGAAACATTATCTCCTGAGAGAATATCTCTAGCCACCCTCTTTGTCTTTGCATTTACAACTTAAGATCAAAATCTGGGTGGTAGACCTGTTCCTTCTAGTTTAAATGACGCAGTCACTCCCTCTGTAGCTGCAAGGGCACTGGAACAGTGAGGACCTGGGTTTTCCAGCTTCTAAGACATAAGGCTCTATTTAAGTAATTTCTCAGTTGAATGGGGTCATAAACAGGGCAAGCCAATGAAGGACAGATTAATTGGCTTGATGTATTGAAATGCTTTAATATAAAGCATGATGCATCTTTCAGAGAAAAATAAAACAGAAAGAGCACACCTTATTTCTAGGCAGCTACTAAGAAATTCGAATCTGTTTCTGATTTATACCCTCGTGTACCCATCGCTTTGTAGTCTTATAAAATTGGTACGTTCACAAGCTATTGAACAGGCTTGCCATTTACTTTATGCAGCATTATAGTATTTTGTCAATTTCAGTGTAAACTCTATACCCATGGCTTATAGAATGGTTTGAATAGACTTACATTGATATGTGGCCACTCAAAGTCGTATCAGTGATTTAATGTAGAAGTTGGGAAATTTTGAAACTGATACAAATCATTGAAATAGTCCCTTAGAAATGTTAGGAGAAAAAAGGTTTGCAAAAGTAAAAATCAATTCTGTAAGGGTTATAGAGTGGGTCAAAATTTGTGTGTCACTAGCGCTCCCTGGAGGATCAGAAGCCATTTCGGCCCTTGGTAACTTTCTGCTATTCAGGACACTGATTGCCTGGAATTTCTGTCTCAACTTTTCTTGCCTTGAGTCTTCTCACTCACATTCCCACTTCTTTCATATCTTGCCAATTTTGTATCTTACTGACTTAAACCCAGTATTTCTTTAGTGTCAAGGATTTTGATTAACTTATTTGCTAGAAATTTTTTTTTTGCCAAGGAAAATCAGAAGACAGAGGACAAACACTCCAGGAAAATATGGCTCTAAAGGAGCAGGAAATAGCTTTATCAGAGGGTGTTGTTGTTGGGCAGTAACATGAAAATGTGGCTTCATATCTATTTGTCAGCTTTGGTATTAGTACTTAGTATTGAGTCTAAACAACCATAGGCTAAACAACAACAAAAAGCACACAAAAAAATTAACACATAAAAACCCAGCCAGTGAAACAGAGCATACTTGCTATGTGTTCATGTATAGATAAGCCCTATAGTTCTGCATTTCGTATTAGAAAGTAATATGTTTTTAGTTTATTGCTTACAAAAATTTTGTGTTGCTAGAATTTCTTATGAACACATATCATTTTCCAAGAAATCCTGTGTTCACAAACATTAAGTAGGAGAAATGAATTTAAAGGCACTGGATTGGTAATATCATAAAATCATTAATGATCATTTTTTTTTTCTGTGTAAAATCAAATGTTTACATAGGTTCTTCATACATATCTGACATGTTTTTTCTATTTCTCTTTTTATTTTATTTGCCCTTTGACCATATCCATTACATACTTTGTTCGATATTACATATTTTTGTATTGTTATAGTGCAGCTGTTGCTGTGCTTTCATAATTAAATTATCCACATTGCGTTGTCATGTGTCATGTCTACTGAAATGATACTTTAATTATACCAATATGTACATTGATTTAAACACACACACACACACACACACACACACACACAATGTGACCCAGTAGAGTTTTACCGTAGGCTAACAAGTAACTAAATAATGTCACTGTATTTAACTGTCTGAAACCAGGCACTGTAGGTCATGTCTGTGATCCCAATCATTTGGATTGGTGAGATGGGAGAATTGTTTGACCCTGTACAATACGGTAAGATCCCATGTCCACCACAAAAAAAAAAAAAAGAAAGAAAAAACCATTGGCATGGTTATGCATGGCCGTAGTCCTAGCTGCTGGAGTGAGTAAGGCCGGAGGGTTGCTTGAGCCCAGGAGTTCAAGGTTACAATGAGCTATGATCATGCCACTGTACTTCAGCCTGGGCAATAGAGTGAAACCTTGTCTCTAAAAAATAATAAATAAAAATCCATGTCTGAAACATAAGGTATGTACCTGATGTATTGATAATTCAGTAATAATGTGCTTATTTTTATATTTATTCACAATATTAATTTAAATTTTAATATAATTAGCACAATAATATGAATTAATACAATCATAAAAGCAAGCACGAGTTTCCTCTTTCAGTACTCCCTGTCCATATTCCTACTTACCAATGGCAGAAGCTTCTGTTTTGAGTTATTTTGGTAGATTTATAACTCAATAAATTATTTCTAAGTAATGAAAAACTGATTAATTTTTTACATAATTCAGGAAGTAAATTATAGACCCTCAAAACTACAAAATTTAGAATGCTTTAGAACATCCTTGAAAATATATTCTAAAGCAGTTCTGAATAGAGGTTCTGAACATTTGAAAGTATACAATCAACTTCGTTGGTCAAAGTTATTTATAATAAGGGCAAAAATACCAATCAGGATGAATGTACCTGAGTCTGAGTCTTTAAGGTCCCCAAAATTTTCAGTTTCCCACTCTCATCTGTTTTATTCAACTGCAAAGCACGAAAATAAAAAAGATATAAATACTTAAGATAATTGTATAAATATAGTAGCATTAATAAAACTTTTTGCTAACAGAATTATGAAACCAAGCATTATCTGCATTTTGCATATAAAATTGCTTAAATAAAATTTTTGTGAAGAATTATTGGGATAATTAATTGAATTAATATTTATAGCTAATAGTTTCAAAATAAGCTAATTAAATAGCAAGTGTTATCTATATTTTCTATTGACAGAAAAAGGAAAAAAGCACAACAAACCTTTAACTGTTTTCAAAATTACTCAGTTTTTAGTGGAGAAGTGGTAGTAGCCAGAGAGTTTACATCATGAGTAGTTATTTGTCTATAATTTATTGAAAGTTGTCACCTAGGCTGATTCTATTTACCTACACATTTCCCTGTGTATTATTATTTGCTTCATTTTCGTTTTAGGAAGACTGTGACTGACTGTAACTTACTGCCAGCTTAG
This sequence comes from Saguinus oedipus, assembly GCA_031835075.1. Lineage (NCBI taxonomy): Eukaryota > Metazoa > Chordata > Mammalia > Primates > Cebidae > Saguinus > Saguinus oedipus. The sequence goes on from CM063190.1 coordinate 21,601,871, forward strand.
GTGATGTTTATTCCCATTATTACTGTCATTGCAGTTCGTTATTTTGTTTCTCTATAGTCCTCACAATTATGCTATGAAAAGTACTCACTTGATATATACTTAACATGGAGATATTTTTAGAATAAAATATCTCTAGTTACCTAGATATTAAGATTTACTTCTTCTGGGTTATTTTCATATGATATTAATTTGTTTTGTTTCACAGGCTTATTTATCCCCAAAAGCATGGCTATTGTGTATTTTCCACTTAGATAACTGCAAAAATAAAACACAATTGTTAGGAATGCCAGATAACATTTTATCTTATAGTAATTCCCCAAACTATGTAGAAAATAAAGTATTATTTGCTTTTAGTTATGTAAATTATTGATTTATAAATCTAATGTGTTATTCAAATTTTATTTCTCTATTCTATACAAATTTTACTAATTTCCAACAGCAAAAGAAAAGATTTCCACATGAATATTTCTGGGGTCTTCTAAGTAGAGTGAATTTCAGATACAGAAGATGCTATCTGAAAATATTGCTTGTCTTAGTCATTTTTTAAAATTAAAAGAAAGGTTTATCAATACTTGCTGTCATAGACTGAAACATCTGTACGTTCTGTGCACAACAGATGTTCAATAAATGTTTTGGGTGACAGTGCTGACTCTTAATGACTTCATAATGAAGTAATTATTCAGGTGTCATGTTAATAGCTTATTTCTTAGAAATTACATACTGGCAATTTTCAGCTGGCATACATTGTTATATTCACTGTAGTTCAGTTAAAAATGAATTTTAAAATATTTTTTATCTTCAATAAAATTTGCAAATTTAAAACCTGTCCCAATACTATTATAACAAACAGTGAACCTAATTAAAATATGTATACCTACAATACACTAAAGGCTTTTTGAAACTATTCAAGTAAAAGATGACAATGAAATGAGTAGTTTTCAAAGTAGTGGCATCTGCCATGTGAATAATTCAAGAAATGCTTTCCAATTTTAATGCATAAACTCTTTATTCAAAAGAGGGAATTTCACAAAAGAGACAGACAGGACCAAAAATATATATAGGATACAATCAAATTTGAATTATAGGCCAGACAGGATGGGTCAGGCCTGTAATCCTAGCACTTTGGGAGGCTGAGGTTGGCGAATCACCTGAGGTCAGGAGTTTGAGACCAGTATGGCCAACAAGATGAAATTCCATCTCTACTAAAAAAATATACAAAAAAGTTTGGTATGGTGGTGTGCACCTGTAATCCCAGCTACTGGGGAGGCTGAGGCAGGAGAAGCACTTAAACCCAGGAGGCAGAGGTTGCAGTGAGCCGAGATGGCACCTTTACACTCCAGCCTGGGTAACAAGAGCAAAACACGGTCTCAAAAATAAGTAAATAAATAAATAGGAATTATAAAATGTATCCATTAGTTATACTCTGTTTACTTAAAAAATGATTTTGGCCGGATGCGGTGGCTCGCACCTGTAATCCCAGAACTCTTGGAGGCCAAGGCGGGCAGATCACTCAGGGTTAGGAGTTGGAGATCAACCTGGCCAACATAGCAAAACCCTGTCTCTACTAAAATTATGAAATTAGCTGGGTGTGGTGGCAGGTGCCTGTAATCCCAGCTACTCAGGAGGCTGAGGCATGAGAATCACTTTAATCTGGGAGGTGGAGGTTGCAATGAGCCAAGATCACGCCACAGCACTCCAGCCTGGGGGATAGAGAGAGAGACTGCTTCCAGATTAAAAAAAAAAAATGGTTGGACAGATATACCCTATAAAATGTTTTCTCATTTTTTTGTGTGTGTGTGTGTAAAAAGTACTATTATTTTCTTTTCCTTGTTTTTCATATTAAAGTCTATTCCTTCAATGCCCAAAAGATGTCAGGGCTCTGTACTTATTTGTTCTAGAAAAAATAACCCCAGTGTTCATGAATATAATTCACTGTGACTTAAAAAGTTGCATTTCCCAGTACTGATATTTCATAAAAGGGAAATCATATATTTGTCCTTTTGTTTCTGGCTTGTTTCACTGAGTGTAATACACTAAACATGTATCATTCATTTTTATGGCTGAATAATATTCTATTGTATGTATGTAATACATTTTGTATATGCTTATATTTGTTGACTAACAGTCTGGTTGTTTCCACCTTTCTATAATTTTTTCAACTATCTTTTGTGTTCAGATAATTATTAGATCTTCTGGATTTTGTTTATTTTAGTGTAACATCAGCTTTTATTCCTAATGTTGGTTAAACCAGACAGTTGAAAAGACAGCACAATATTCACTCAAAAACAAAAGCCCATATTTCAGCTTTAAATTTTTTTTAATATTGTTTCTTTAGCATGTACTTATGTTTTAAATGATTAGTCATAACAAATTAGAATATAATCAGTTACAAAGAGTTGCAAATAAGTCAGTTACAAATAAGGTCAGTTATACTTAGGGTGTATAGTTGAACATTATAATTTTATATTTAAAATTTTATTTAAATTTAAGATATTATATTTTAAAAGGTTTTTCTTTTTCTTTAAATACTAATAAAATTATTTAGTAGTGATTTTATATATTTTCTATTCTGAGTTAATGAAAATTTCTCAAAAGATCTTTAAATACACTAATGATAATTAATACCAAAGCCACAACTGAAAGCCAGATGAATGATGACTGTGTATTGAGGAAAGTTCACTGAAATACCATTAAAAGAAGCACACAGAAAAATTAAGTTGAACTTAAACTTACTGCCCTATTTGCTTTAGCACAAATTATTTTAGTGATCTTCTTTCAGGGAAGTTCTATTTTAAAGGGAACACAAAAGAAGATAATTATAAGGCATCGAAATCTCCTTCTTCTATTAATTTGCTACTCACAAATGAAGCACCGTATTTATTTATTCTTAATTTTGTGTATTTATTTGTTCTTAATATTGACATATATGTTTTGATAAAATGGGAAATAATTGTTTCATAATTAAAATGTTGAATTTTGACATTTTTCAGATGAATTCAAGTTATTTATGAAAAGGCTACCTATGAATTATTTCCTCAACACATCTACTATAATGCATTTGTGGACAATGGATTCTAATTTTCAGCGTCGTTATGAACAACTGGAGAACAGCATGAAACAACTTTTCCTAAAGGCACAGAAAATTGTACACAAGCTTTTTAGCCTTAGCAAGAGGTGTCATAAACAGCCCCTCATCAGCCTGCCAAGACAAAGGTAAGACATTTGTGGCAATGTAAGCAATTAAGTTTATTGTTGAGAGTGAGTTCTATTTATTTTTCTCAATGCAGGTGTGTTAATACATAAATCATGATCTAATTTATATTATTAGAGATAATTTGAAAGTAATATATTAAGTCTCAAATAATAAATTGTAGTTACTTTTCAAAATAATAGCACAATGAGAAAAATATATACTATCACTTCTTTCATTTTTTTCTTATCAGAATCAAGAAATCATTTTCATTTATTGTGTGTTTAGCCAACTAATAATTACATTACAGTGAGCAGAAAAACACAAAGCTCTGTGGTTACATTGTGAGCCTAGTAATTAAACAGGATGAGAAAGTGAAATTCCTCAATATGTAATTTTCAAATAAAATAATTCAAGATGTATTTTCTATAACAAGTGTATAGAAAACCATAAACCTAATTCTGTAAAAACTTCTGAAAATGACTGTGAAAGCTTCTAAAATTTAATAGGAATGATGACAGACAATTAAATTAATTGTCTGAACTGGCTTGGGGAAGCAGGCTTTGAATTTCCTACTTTAGGATGTGCTGGCCAGTAAGTGTAATAAAAAGTTGTATTTATTCATTTGAGGTCAGTTGGAAAATGAAAAGCTATGGGAAAATATAGGACGGTATCATAGGAAATATACATTTGTACCATTATCTCTTACATAAAGTGCTTGAATTTTGACTTGATTCTTAAATCATTAAGATGAGAAATCTATAATTATAGATTTCTTTTGCTGAAAAAAAAAACCCCTGAAGGTTAGTACATTATTTGAAACATCCATTTAAAGATAACACATTGGAATTTTTTTTTTTTTTACAATTCATTGGTTTCTAGTATACAAAACAAAACAAAACCTGTGCAACCATCATCACAATCTAAAGTGAGGTCATCTTCATTGCCTCAAAAAGAAATGGATTACCGATTAGCAGTAACTCCTCATAATCCCTCACCCAGTCCAAGGCTCTTTATCTCTATAGCTTTGTCTAATCTACTATTTGTCTCTATAGATTGGCCTATGCTGGGTATTTCTTGTAAACGGGATCATACAGTATATGGCCTTGTGTGACTGGCTTCTTTCCCTTTGCAAGCTGCTTTCAGGTTCTCCATGTTGTAGCATCAGTAGTATGAGTAGCCACATACTGTTTATTCGTTCATACTTGATGGAAATTTGGGTTGTTCTGCTTCTAAGCTATTATGAATAATGCTTCTATGAATGTTCATGTACACTTTTTTGTGTGGACATATTTTCAGTTTTCTTGGGTATATACCAAAGTAGAGAATTGCTGAGTCATCAGATAACTATATTTAACATTTTGAGAAGCTGCCAAAGTGTTTTCCACAGTGGCTGCACCATTTCATATTTTCACGTCATAAATGACAGCTCCAACCCCTCCACATTCTCATCACTTGTGATTTTGTATCATTTTGATTATAGTCATCGAAGTGGGTGTGAAATAGTATCTTTGGGTTTTGATTTAAATTTCCCTAATGACTAACAATTTTGAACATCTTTTCATGTGCTTTGAACATCTTTTCATGATCATCATATATCTTTTATGGAAAAATGTCTATTCAAATCCTGCACAGATTTCAATTTCTTTTAAGTTAGCATTGAGTTGTAAGAGGACTTTATATGTTCTGATTGCAAGTTCCTTATCAGTTGTGTGATACACAAAAAATTTCTTCTATTCTTTAAGGTGTCTTTTTAGGTTCCTAGGCAGTTCTCTCTCTCCTCTCCTCTTCTCCTCTTCTTCTTCTTCTTCTTCTTTCTCTCTCTCTCTCTCTCTCTCTGTGTGTGTGTGTGTGTGTGTGTGTGTGTGTGTGTGTGTGTGTGTGTGTGTGTATGTTTTTGGTCAGTTTAGCTAAAAGTTTTTCCATTTCATTTTTGTTTTTTACTAACTTTTAGTTTTCTTATAATTTTTTATTTTTTATTTCATTTTTCGTACCAATTCTATCATTTATTTTTTCTTCTTTGCTGTGTATCTAATGTGATTTTTCTGTTTTTTTTTTTTTTTTGTAAAGAAAACTTACTAGTTTGAAGAATTTTCTCCTAATAAAAATTCTTTTTAATATTTCACTTTTATCTCAGATTCTGGTGGTAAGTGTGCAAGTTTGTTTTATAGGTATATGCATGATGCTGAAGTTTGGGGTATGATTGATCCTATCACCCAGGTAATGAGCATAGTACTCAATAGTTTTCAAGGATTGGCCCCTGGCTCTCTCTCCACTCTAGTAGTCTCTAGTGTCTACTTCAGTATGTTTATGTCCATGAGTTAGTTCCTGTATTAGTCTGTTTTTATGCTACTGATAAAGACATATCCGAGACTGGGAAGAAAAAGAGATTTAATGGACTTAACAGTTGCACATGGCGGGCTGAGGCCTCACAGTCATGGCGGAAGACAAGGAGGAGAAAGTCACATCTTACATGAATGGTAGTAGGCAAAGACAGAGAGCTTGTGCAGAGAAACTAGCATTTTTAAAACTAAAATCTGATGAGTCTTATTCCCTATCATGAGAACATCAAGGGAAAGACCTTCACCCATGATTTGGTTACCTCCCACAGGGTCCCTTCCCAACATGTGGTAATTCAAAATGAGGTTGGGCAGGAACACAGCCAAACCATATTGGTTCCCACTTTTAATAAGAACATGTAGTAATTGGCTTTCTGTTCTTGTGTTAACTCACTTAGAGTAATGGCCTCAAGCTGCATTCATGTCACTGCAAAGGACATGATTTTGTTTTTATATGGCTCTGTAGTATTCCATGGTATGTATGTACCACTTTTTTTTTTTATCCAGTCCACCATTGTTGGAAACCTAGGTTGATTCCATGTTATTGCTTTCATCTTTTTAAATACAGGCTATATTTTTAAGCCATCAGCTCTTGTGATAACTTATGAGAACAGCACAAGGGAAACTGCCCCCATGATCAAATTACCTCCCACTAGGTCCCTCTCTAATGTGGGGATTATAATTTGAGGTGAGATATGGGTAGGAACACAGAGCCAAATTATGTCAGCAATTATTGAAAATTATCTATGTATAATCCCTAAAACATAACTCAGCTGTTCTTTGTTGTGCTGCCATTCTCAGGCAGCAAGGATCCACAGAAATACTATATTTAATTAAGTGCTAGTACAGGTTTAGCAACCAACTCTCTAGGAAAAAAGAAAGCTTTGATGGTCAATATTTAACAACTTTTGTGATATAAGTATTTCTACTACAGTCAGTGTCAATCTACCAATGTGATGTCACTGAACACAGTTGTGAATAGAAGTACACACTTAAATCTTCTGAGATAGGACACGCAGGCTGCAGCAAACAATAAATTCAAACAATTGAATATATTATTATTATGAAGTTGCTAATTTTTTATTAACAAGAGAAAGGGCGACGTAATGGAATATTTAAATGCCACAGAGAAGAATGAGTTGGAGTCTACCTATTCATTATCTGAGAGCTATGTCATGTACTCCTATATATTCTCTTTAAATTTAGATATGAAAAATTTCCAAATGCTGACATATATCAATAGGCAATAACAAGAGAACTTATTTTTAATATCATCTTAGGACTCTTGAGAAAAGCCTTTACATTTTAGGAAGCTGTCAGTCTTCTAGTGGTAGATACAAGTTTTCCAAGTGTATATTTTTCATTTGAATGCTATATTGTTATCATTGCCATTAAGTAAGTCAGTTGTTTTTCCAGAAGTGACAGCCTCATTTTTTTAAGTTTTGATAATAGATCCACTAAATATCCAAGTCTGAATAACCATCGTTTTTCTGTCAAATTCTCTCAAGTAAAAATGATTTGCCATAAAAAGGTGGCTAGCTCAGCTTGTAACTAAAATAACTGCATGTTATTTTCCTCAAATCAACCATTACAGTACTATATGCAGCATAAGTCCTTTATTTATGTATCTTGTTTTAACATGCAGATTTATACTGAAGATTGAAGTGCGGTAAACTTTCTTTTAAATGCTTCAACATGAACATTCTTTAAAACATTTCTTTTTGTCTTACAAGTATGTATCAATAAGGAATTTATGCCCACTAGGACAGCGGTTTGGTGCCACTACTTTGATTTGTACTAAGCTTTCAGCAGTAGTTTAGTCTCTATTGCTTTAGAACTGTCAGTGCAAGTGTCAAAAGAGTGCAAAAGAAAAATGTCTTATTATTTCTATGAAAATAGTTATGACTTTGTGCATCTTCTGATAGAATCTTGCCCTCTTTCCTCACCTTCCTCCTACCTACACCCAGGGCTGTGTGGATCACTCTTTAGGATAGAGAATGCCTGAAATCAATGTCTTCTCCTCCTGAGTAGCTAATAGAAGACAAACACTTCTCTTTCTTTACTGGTACATCCCTGAGTTTCATCTGAGCCCATACTGCATCACACCTGTAGACCTTCGTTGCACCTAAGATGGATACATGTATATAAATGGGAGGAATGCATGAAACTTCTAAATTGGGTCCTTAAATAAGAATATGCATCATCTTTCTTCTCTTTTTCCCTTATCTAAGATGAAAATGTGATGGCTAGAACTAAAACTCATAACATGAAGAAACTTGTGAAGAACTTTAGAGCCTAGCCTCTTTGAGGTCACTATATAAGTCATGGATTATTTATGTTGTACTGTTTTTTGAGAAGAATAAAATTTCATTTTGTCTAAGTTATTATTATTTGACTTATATTACTACAGCCAAACTTGCATCCCCACAAAGAAAAATACCTTGCAGAATGGCCTCCAAATAATTTTTTTACTTATTTTGTTGAGATAGTCTTACATTGTTGCTCACGCTGGTGTGAGCATAGCTCATTGTGGCCTTGACTTCTTGAGCTCAAGCGATCCTCCTACCTCAGTCCCCTGAGTAGCCGAGACTACAGGCATGAGTCACCCCAGCTGACCCAAACTGTTTAATATTATGGAATTTATGATTTAGTTAAAAATTGCATGTATATATTAATGTGAGGGACTTTTGCTGAAAGCAATTTTATATGAAATTGTATGGAAAATTAGGAAATTAATTTTTTCTCACATTTATATGTTATAAAAGAATCTTTTATTATTTTATTATTTTTTGAGTTTCAGCCACTCCAGGATGCCTCACAAGCACATGCTTAGTAATAATGAAGTAGTAAATTCACAAACCTGTATATTTATATATTAACTATTGTTATTGAGAAATGTAAATATAAAATACCCAGTGCTTAGGTAAGTATTTTCCATTTCAAAAGCAGAAAACCCCTTTTCTTGTGTGTAGGTAGTTTCTAATATACTAATAAATTTGCTGCAGATGTTTTTCATGTGTTTCATACTCAAAGTAAATTTGGTCATAAAGATAATGGTCTAAATGCAAACAAAGGGTTACTTTCAAAAGATCAGTTGTCTGAATACTGATTCAAGGGAGCCAAAATTAGCTTTTTGAGGAGAACAAAAAAAGAAGAAAACAGATAGTGGGTATAACCCACTGTTCTTGGCTGGGATAACTTCTAAAATGTTTCAAAATAGGTAAAAGTCCTATCACTTATGCTACCTATTTTCATCTAATTCTTAGCATAGCTTACATTTCAGCAACCATGGCTCTAAAATGTTCTTGGTTTTATTTTTACCATAATATTTCTACTCTGACCTGCTCAGAAATCTTTTAATTATCTTTTTTTAAATTATATCTTAGATGGTCATTAGTTGAAATTAGTTTTTAAAACTAATTTATATGTATTATATGTATGTATAAAAATTACTGGTACGCTTAATTATACTATTTGTCAGCCATACAAGTCACTAATTTGGGGCATTCTAGGCAGATCAAGAATATAATGATAAAATAATATGAAAGTCTGTAGAATTATAGTGTTGTGCTTGCTTTTCTTCATCTTTTTCTCTTGGATGAAAGATTAGGACATAGATTTCAGTACCTCAACATTTTGTCCAGTGGACTTTCTCTGCAGCCCACGATGTACACAAGAAAGATGTCCAGACTCAACCCAATAGATGCACTTTCTTTTAGATAGCTAATTTTTATAAAACTATCAGAGTCAAAGGGTTTTCCCTTTTTGGGAGGGTTGGGGTAAGGAGAGATTCTCTGGGCTTATGTATATATTTGTGCATATATGTAATAGTTCAGAATGACTGTTCATCATATCATTGTTTTGATAGAAAATTAGCATGTTGTTTTTTGAGCCATATTGATTTCAATTTTTACAACAATAAGAGAGTGTAAAGTTTGAGTCTATCTGAGAAGGTAATAAATAATTATTTGCCAGAGATTGGTATCTACCACAAAAGCTACTAGAAAGCAACTAAAGTGTTGAGATAATGACTGCCGTGGTTAGTTAACAAAGAATATATTTAAAAAGAACAAAAATTTTCCATACCTATATATGAATTAACTTTAAAAGAATGTTACAAACACTATCTAAAACAATGAATGTATCTAAGATAATATATTTTATCTAAAATAAATACATTTACACCTTTTTAAAAGGGAGTGATAGTAAACAAATTTGGAGACCCCCGAATACTACAGCTCTTTTTGGAAACCTACAACACATGTATACCAAATGCTCCATTAAATTTTATAATTAGGAAATCAACATGATTAGATTTTATTTCATCAAAGAAATTTCAGAATAAATTTCTACTTCCTTAAATACCTGTTAACTTCCCCAAGTTTATGCTTGGGGATCAGTGTCACATCATATTTTTCCCAATTTTTAGATTCCAGGCTTTTCTTCAGTTGTAATATAGTAACTTCCATTATAGTAAAATATTTGAAAATTCCTATGAGCTGAAAATTATTTTAGAATACTCTTCTTTGCTCAACACTTTAGTTGTCTTCTTCATACTGGAAAGCAATCATTAGCAAATAATTACTTCATTATCTACTTAGATAAACTCCAAGATTACTCCATTACGTCCTTGTAAAATTCTAATTTAATAGGGCCAGCAAATAAAATGCTGATTCATTAACTAGAACGTATTGTTGTCAAATTTCTTTCATATAACCTTCACCTCAGATTTTCATCTCAATTTTTATTTTGGCTGAGATAGAGAGTTGCTTTAAGTGAGACTCTTGTTTTAATATGGATACATGAACTTACATCTGAGAGGAAAATAGTATGAAATACAAATTGATAAACTGATTATTTGCTGATATCACATTAACTGTCAGTGTTTGTAGATGAGCCACATAGTGTACATCCATACAGATCCCAAGGTACTAGTATTTCTCCAAATCTTGTAATGTTTTTGACACTGAAATTGTTAGAATTGTTGTACTTTGTTTTTTAAATATAATAAAGTTAGGGCTGAATCTCTAATAGATCTCATCTATATTTGAATCACTTCTAGACAATTTTACTTAGGTTTTTGAAGAAGTGAATGCCTTTTAAACTGCCAAATAAATAGGAAACTGAACATCATTTTTTTTTTCTTGAAACAAGTTTTGCTCTGTCACTCAGGCTGAAGTGCAGTGGCACAGTCTCTGCTCACTTCAACCTCCACCTCCTGGGTTCAAACCAGTCTACCCCCTCAGCCATCCAATTAGCTGGGATTACACGTGCACATCACATCTGGCTATTTTTTAAAATATTTTTGGTAGAGACAAGGTTTCTACTCTGATGTTGTGGTGGTTTTGTAATCCCAAAGCAGAATCCCATCTTGTGTATCAGAATTGTTTATCTTTATCTGTGACCTCCTCTCCTAAACATTTCCCATTAAAATGTTGTGGCCAGGGATAGACACCATAATACTGGTGTCATCTGACTGAGATTAGAGTAGCATTTTAAAATCTCTTATTCTTTTTTTTGGTTTGTTTTTTGAGATGGAGTTTTGCTCTTGTTACCCAGGCTGGGGTGCAATGGCACGATCTCGGCTCACCTCAACCTCCGCCTCCTGCGTTCAGGCAATTCTCCTGCCTAAGCCTCCCGAGTAGCTGGGATTACAGGCATGCGCCACCGTGCCCAGCTAATTTTTTGTATTTTTAGTAGAGACGGGGTTTCACCATGTTGACCTAGATGGTCTCGATCTCTTGACCTCGTGATCCACCCTCCTCGGCCTCCTAGAGTGCTGGGATTACAGGCTTGAGCCACCGCACCCAGCCAAAATCTCTTATTCTTTAAAAAAATGTAATAGTGTATGCATAAAAGATGATTAACTCAAAAGTGTTTTCTCAAAGTATGAGAATTATTTTTGTCAACTTTTATACAGATAATATTGGAAGCATCAATGCATATAAATGAAATTATTGATTTCATACTGTCATTAGTAATTATGTAGATAAGATGTTTGTCCTAAACTTCCCATTCTAAATGATAGTACTAATAAATAATCTGATGTTGTTAAACACTAAAAATCAGGTAAATCTTACAATTGATACCATTTCTGATCAAACTTGCTCAATTCAGTGGGGCAAGTCTAATTTGAGTTGCTTTAATGATACATTTCATCTAATGCCTAATTTGCTAGCACCATTTAGATGCAGTACACAGTCTCTAATCTCAATAGTATATGTTAGAATCTTCATGCATAGGACAAAAAAGTACATGTAAATAATCTTCCTCACCTCCTTTTAGCATCATTGTATCATTATTTTTAATATGTATATGTACACACACACACATATATATATATGCACACACACACACACACACACACACACACACACAGAAAGAAAGAGAGATGTACATATATACTAAGTCATTAAAATGACATATGACTAAAATCTGGAGTCTTTTCCTTGAGCATTAAATTAAGACACTTTTTTAAAAGGAAAAATGGTTTTATAAATCAAGAGGGTAAAAACTAAATATAACCAGATATGTACCAGCACAAGTTCCTAATACTGAAAAAAAAAAAAAAACACTGTGAAGCACTTCATTTTAGGCAGCCAACACAAGTTATAAAGTGAGTGAATACATTTCAAAAATCAATACCAATTGAAATACAAATCTCCTATCTCACAATCTAGATGCACTTTAGACGACAACAAATAGAACATCACAAAAGAACACTGATATGACAAAAGAATGCACAAGAAAATGAAGGTCAGTTTGCTGTGGTTGTTGTATTAAGCTCAGCAGGAAGAATTCATGTAGGCTTCTCAAAGGAAATACAAAAAATCAAGTCTCAGGTGACACTTCTTTTATTGAACTGAAACAAAATTAGCTCATACAAGCAAGAAAGCTATAAACAAATATAAAAACAATAAACATTAGTAATAATATAAGGAAATTCTACCAATTCTCACACACACACACTCAACAATATCCTAAGTGCACACTAACACACATAACACTGACACATGCATACACAAACATACATACTGCTTGAACTATATATTTAAAACATAAGTAGGGCAATACTTGATTATGATCTAAATATATGATTTTTCTTTTATAACTTCATCTAAATTCCTGTTGAACTAAACTGTCTCACTATCTGAAATTATTAAATTGTTCAATCAATATGGGGTAATATGGAGAGATATGTTTTGAAAGATAAACTGCAGAAAGTAAACAGGAATGAAGCTAAATCTGACCAAATCACAATTCATCACATGTAAGTGAAATACCTATCTCTAAGTAGCAGATAGAAGGGACATTCAATGGAATCCACCAGTATCTCTTGATGAAGAGCCACAGATATACCAAGTTGTAAGAGATGATTCTGGAACTGACTCATTAATGACAACTGTCATTGTTAACTAGCTCTTAGGTAACATGTATTAAGTGCAAACAGTGTGTCAAATACTGTTCTAAATGCTTTACCATTTTTTAACGTGATACAACGTTATACAGTAGGTAGTAGTTTTACTTCAAATTTACAATTGAGGAGCCTGAAGTTTTGATAATCTAAACGAATCAAGCAAGATTACTCAACTACTGGTGGCAGAGTGAGAGTCCAAACTCAAGCAGTCTGGCCACAGCGGTCATCAGGTTCTTCACTAATATCACATGTTATTTCTCAGGTTTATAAATAATCTTCCTCACCTCCTTTTAGGATTATTTGTTAAAGAATATGTCTTAGTTCTTCCTAATCTGTTATCATTGAAAAGTTTAAGAAAGTATTAAATTCACACAAAAAAATTAAGTAATGGAATGGAAAAATAAGAAAACAATAAAAAGAGTTTAGAAGACAAAAATATATTACACTATCCCTGGAGTGTAAATTAGTTCAACCATTGTGGAAGATGGTGTGGCAATTCCTTAAAGATCTAGAACTAGAAGTACCATTTGACCCAGCAATCACATTACTGGGTATATACCCAAATGATTAGAAATCATTCTATTATAAAGACGCATGCACACATATGTTTATTGCAACACTGTTCACAATAGCAAAGACTTGGAACCAACCCAGATGCCCATCAATGATAGACTGGATAAAGAAAATGTGGCACATACACACCTTGAAATACTATGCAGCCATAAAAAAGAATGAGTTTATGTCTTTACAGGGAAATGGATGAAGGTGGAAACCATCGTTCTCAGCAAACTAACCCAAGAACAGATAACCAAACACTGCAGGTTCTCATTCATATGTGTGAATTGAACAATCAGAACACATGGACATAGGGAGGAGAATATCACACACCAGAGACTGTCAAAGAATGGGGGGCTAGGGGAGGGATAACATTAGAAGAAATACCTAATATAGATGACAGGGTGATGGATGCAGCCAACTGCCATGGCACATGTATACCTATGTAAAAAACTTGCATGTTGTGCACATGTATGCCAGAACTTCAAGTACAATTAGAAAACTAAATAAAAAAGAAGAGAAAAATATGATCACTAAATTTAAAACTAAATATAGTAGACTGTTAAAAGAACAGAATTGGTTTATTATAGTAAAATCGTAACAAGCTAATGCAGTAGTATAAATAAAGAATGGGGAGATAGAATTTATTTTAAAAATAAGGTTCATGAAGAACATGGATGAAAATAAAAATATACAGCATACATAATAGAATTTCCATAAAGAGAAGACTGATATTTAATTGAGAAGAGTCAATGAGAAAGAAAGACAGCTTTTCTTGAAAGGCTTGAATCAGATGAATAATGACTCTGCACCAAGCAAAATGTATAAGAAAGAATTGTATTATGTAATGGTTCTGAGTTAATATCAATCATTTTTAGCTACTCCATTTTAGTTTTTTCTAGTTCATCAATGAGTTTAAAGATGTGGCATATTTTTTAAGCCCATTTACTGTGTGTGGGGGGGCAAAAAGGAAGAGAGGAAAAGTATGTACCGTAGCATGTTCATTTTACATGTCTGGCTCCACGTCGACAGCTACAGCATTTGTCTATCATACATCCAGGCTTCTTCATTTCTAGGTGGAAGTAACTGGAGGCAGACATGGCTAGCATCTCTTCATGGATCACATATTGGCTTCTCAGATTCCTATCTTTCTTCTCTCAGGGATAACTAGAGGAACAAAGCAGCTTGTCAGGCTGTCAAGTAATGTATGGTTAGAAAGGCAAATGCAACAGTCCAATCTAACCATGAGAGGGAAAGTGACTCCCAGCTTGTCTTTCCAAGACTGAAAACAAAATAATTTGTTTTGTCTTCCTCACTGGAAAGGTAACCAAGTGAGAATAAAACAATGTCTTTAATTTAAAACGCTTATTACAAGGTATGGTAGATCAACCCATGGTGTTTTGAAAGGAAAAAATATGATTCAAAAATTTTATGCATGGTGAATTGATGTTTTATATGAGAGGAAAACAAAAGGACTTTCATATACATAAAGTGCCTTCAGATGTTATAATCTCTAAATAATTCTGAAAATATTGCTTATTAAATGATTTGATTAACAGAACAATCAACTCAAGAAGGTATATAAATTTTATTCTGACATGAATTATTATTATTAGATAGTAAATTTATGCCAAAGAAAAGATTGTCATCTTTTACTTTATCTTTGCTTAGTAAGTTTTGCCAGTAGAATAAAACTTTAATGTACATAATTTGAAATTTAGCAAATATACAACAATGATATTTAAAATATAATATGCTTATTAGTTGTGGATGGCATGCATATTTATGTAAAGAGCCTCATAGAATAGTATTTTTTTAAAAAACTGAAAAATGTACTTAAGCAAAGATAGTTCCTAGATATAAAAGAAATAAAAGCGAATAGCCTACTAATAGGCAAACAAAACCTCTTAAGAAAATATAACAGAAAAGAAAACTACATCCACAAAGATATAAAAATATGTAATATAAGAAAATAAAGTAAATAAAAATGTTGTGGGAAATTTTGAATAAATGGAGAGTTTAATCATTTTCTGAACGGAAAAATAATTCTATACATACATTTTTATTAATATTTTCTGCCAAATTAATAATATAAAGTAATATTAATTAAATATCAATTTAAGTCAACATTAATCAACATTTATTTGGGAAAACAAGTAATCAAATGTAGTAAATAATATTTTAAAGGAGGGCTAATGATGGTAGACTAAGATTAGCAGATATTAAAATACGTTCTGAAGAAATAAAATAGTGTTCTAGAAGTGCTCTGGCTACACTGCTGAGTAGTAATTGAAAATTGCTTCACCTCTCTTT
Source organism: Saguinus oedipus (assembly GCA_031835075.1). NCBI lineage: Eukaryota > Metazoa > Chordata > Mammalia > Primates > Cebidae > Saguinus > Saguinus oedipus. Next base: position 21,617,685 of record CM063190.1, read on the forward strand.
ACTTCAGCTTCCTACCTGTAATGAATACCTTCCTTACAAAATTACTATGAAAATGAATCTCTTTTATATATGTAAAGTCTCGGAATTTACTAAAACTCAAAAATAATCTATTTGGTGATGATAATGGTGATGAAGATATAGTAATTTAATTAATGTATATATGTATAATGATACAGTAATTGAAATAGAATGGAAAATACTACCAAGTCTAGAAATAAACTCAGGTATGTGTAGCAATTTGATTTATCAGGGTACCATTTAAATGGGCTTCAAACTGTTAAGGAGAAGGTATACGAAGACATTCATTTTTAAGCTTACATTAATTCCCTGATGTTAAAAGTTTAACAAATTAGAGATTAGGTCATTTTCTTTTATCATAATCTAGTAAGGTTAAATATTTTAAGTGAACTTTTTTACTGTTTTTAAAAATCATTTCAATTGTTTTTGGGTACAGGTGGTTTCCGGTTACATGGACATGTTCTTTATTGATGATTTCTGAGATTTTAGAGCACTCATCAGCTGAGCAGTATACACCGTGTACACTACCCAATGTGTGGTCTTTTATCCCTCACCCCCTCTCAACTTTCTCCCTCAAGTCCCCAAAGTCCATTATATATTTTTTATGCCTTTAAGTCCTTATAGCTTAACTCTTACTTATATGTGAGAACATATGGCATTTGGTTTTCCATTCCTGGGAGACTTCACTTAGAATAATGGCCTCCGGCTTTATCCAAGTTGCTGCAAAAAGACATTATTTTATTCCTTTTTATAGCTGAGTAGTATTCTGTGATATGTGTGCATAGATGTATGTGTGAATGTGTATATAATTACATTTTCTTTATTACTTGTTGGTTGATGGGGAGTTAGGTTGGTTTCATATCTTTACGATTGCAATTTGTGCTACTATTGAAATGTGTATACATCTGTCTTTTTCATATAATGACTTATTTTCCTTTGGGTAGATACCCAGTAGTGGGAGTGGTGGAATGGTAGGTCTACTTTTGGTTCTTTAAGGAATCTCCATACTGCTTTCCACAGTGGTTGTACTAATTTACACTTAAGTGAAATTTTTGACATGTAAATTTTAAAAATGAAATTCTTCTCTATTGTAAATGAAGAAACCCATTCCTATTTAATCCTTGGTTCAAAGAAAATTCAAAGGGAAATTTCAGACTCTAGAGACAGCAATTCAAAAGAGAGCACTTCGTAGTACTATGAGAACACAATGAATTCTAGGCCCAAAATAAAACTCATTTATGAATGCCTTAATAAAGAAGAAATAATAACAAATTAAAGTTTCATAGATAAATACAGTAAAGTTGCATGATACAAAAATCAAAATACAGAAAGTTAAAGTTACTGAGACCTTGTAACCATTTTTTTTCATTGGACAAATAAACATTTAATGTCATGTATAGATACAGTACATACATCAGCATACACAATTTTATGTATATAGAGAGATTATATATAAAGTACATAGCCTGGAAATTATGAGGTAATGTTTTAGTGCAGTAAGCATAAATAAATAAACAGGCAAATTACATATTATTTTTCTTAGTGTTATGCCATCTGTACATCTGGAGAAGTGAATTACAGGCTGACTGATGAGCATGTTCAAATTCCTGAAGTGCAATGAGGCCTGCAGTGCTCCGGGAATAGTGAGAGCCCCTTTGGCTTCCCATGGAGTGTATAGTAATGGAAAATGTAGTCAGAGAGTTATTGTGGGTGACTGACAGATCATAGGGGAAGGTGATAAAATACCCATTTTGAAAAGTATGAAGATGAGATATGTTCATAGGTAAGATTTTTCTAACTTTAGAAGATTAAAAATACTGTTTGTATTTTTCCAGGCAACAAGAAACTAAGGGATGCAAACTTTTATAAAAATGATAAAACTTTAATCTCAAAGATTATACAAAAGTGGAAACAAAAGATGAATTTACTTAATGTTCTAATTTAAGTATTAAAATATAAAGTATCTTAATGGAAATAAAGTGACCACCTAGAGGAAAGGCTACAGCACAATGGGTTTCTGTAGGGTACATCCCAGATAAGACTACACAGTTGATGATACCATTGTCAATTAATAAGATTCCGGGGCATCATGAATTCTCCTGCCCTAAATCTGGAGTCAGATACTCTCCCTGAACTCCCACTTTGTTTTAGGGCAAGTTAGCAGTAAAAAATTAAATAAGAATGCATTTCAAAAAGACAATAATTGATACTGAAATTTCCTGGAATTTTCTTGATACATTTTTATGTCTCCTATGCCTGTACACTATTTGGTATTTCTGTAGTCTCTCTTAAAGAATATCATACAACAAATAGGGAGAATTTTCCCCCTAGTACTCTCCTATTCATTTTCATGGAAAATAATATCCAAACAAGTCAACCAGACAGCATACTTCTTGAAACTTTCGGATTACCAAACTGTTTAGGGACTCATAATTCTGTATTTTGTGCTCCAGGTAGCATTTGATAAAGGGATAGTACCTGGCCACCACCTTGAATTTGGCTAAAATCACTTAAAATAGTAACGGCGTGCCTCAGTACTGACATTCAGCTAGAGCCAGAAGATAGCAGCGTAAGAGCTGATGCCTTCCTTATATCGTAGGTGTTCATTCTGATGGGCTGGTGTTCATGTAGTTCTAGTCATTAAATGTTTTTTAGATTCAGCCTTTACTCATCTATAAAAATGTACATTGCCTAGATAGAGAAATAACTCAGTATTAGGGGTGTTGCTTGTTGAAGTATCCCTCTCAGAACATTCTATTATTATTTCCATATCCACAAAGGGCTGTTGTTCTTACAGGGATGAGAATGGTCCCTCAATGTCCCTTAGGACAAGGCTCAGCTGTTTTCTGTTTTTAGGTGAAAGGCTTGCTTGACCTTTGGGTAGTTCCATAGGTGAGCAGATTTAAAACATTTTAATTTTTTTAATTTTAATTTTTGAATTGAAACCTTCTTACAAATCATCTTTATTTTAAAGAAGGAAAAGGGGTAGCTAGGCTCTCTTCTATTTTCTTTCTTCAGATACCACAGAAAACTTAAGTCAAAATTCTAATGTCTGGAAAAGGAAAGATAAAAACTACGTACAGCCTTTCAGGAAACCTTTTTGCATAACAGTTCCCAGTCTCTCCTTTTATTTCAGATCTCTGTAGTGCAGAATGGTCATCTGTTTTTTTTTTTTTTAACCTAAATAAAACATTGCTGGAACAAAAAAATGAGCTTTTTGATAATTAGATTAAATTGTCTCAGGAGTATTTCAATTCCATATTTTTAAATATTTTATTTGAAAGTTATATTTTTTCAAGTATGAAAATATTTCTGAAAGGCTGTCCTCTGAATGCTATTAACATGAAGACAAATATGGTGTCAAACACTTACAGAAAAGAAAAAAGTTAAATTGTAAAAACTAAAGACAAAACCCCACTCAAATTAGTATCCAAGATAACTGTATCTTTGCACATGGCATTTTCTGTAAAAACAGAGATCAACACACATGTATTGAAATAGAATTACTTAAAAAAGTAGTATGAATCTTATCATTTCCAATGCCAGTGGAAAAGCAAAAACCTTTCTTAACTCTTTTTAGCTCCAGCCATATCCAAATTCTTGGCAGTTTTTCAGTTTCCTCCTAGACTGAGATTTTCTTTCCACATAACTAATCATGAATAGTATCATTTCAGATGCTAATTGACCTTTTGTGCTATAGCAGGCCTAGAGTTAGAGCCTAAGCAACGTCATTTTCTAAGACAAAGCTGTTTTTTCCAAAAATAAGTTGTACTGTCCCATTCTCCTCGCAATAACTGCTGACCTTGGCTTCTGTAAACAAAACTGCTAGCTTGCTCTAAACAACGCACACCATGTAAAGCTGCTTGTCTTTTTCTTATTAGTAACTGTCTGGCCTTTGCTTATCAGTAGTTACCAAGATAAGCTTCTGTAGAGTTGCTTGCCCTGCATCCAGGATGTGGTTTTTCAGCTTAAATACCCTGCTCCCCCTGAGTTCGGGGCCACGGGTTGGAGAGACGTGAGTCCTCCATGCTCGCCGGCAATAAAGACCCTGCAATTTGGCATATTTTGTCTTGGTTGATTTTTTCAATCTCGCTTCCAATACTTCACTTTCACATATCAGGTTCTATAAAATGTTTCTTCAATTATGTCGCTTTTATGAGCTGTTTGTTTTTCCCATTATTAGGTTAAAATAGTGATTTACATATTCTGAGGCAAGCAGTTTTTTTCTGAATCATGAATGTGGTTGAACAGAATCTGGATTGCCGTTCATTTTCTTAATGATGTTCTTTGAAAAGGAGTTTTTCTCAATTTTAATAAAGTCTAATTTATGAATTATTTTCTCCTAAAAATAGAGACTATGAGTCCAAAGAAATGTTTGTCAATCACAAAATTGAACAGATTTTCTCCCACATTTTCTTCTGGAAGAAGGGTCTTTATGTTTTTTTCTTTTTGTATTTTCTTTTTGTTTTTTTAAACTTTTATTCATATTTTTGATAACTGATATCTTCTTTGATCCTCACATTGACTACTTGAGGTGTATAAATCAGGCTTTATTATTCTATTTCTACATATAGGAAAAAAAATGAGGATTAAGGCTGGATGCATTGCCTCAGGGCCTGTGATCCTAGCACTTTGGTAGGCCACAGCGGGTGGATCACGAGGTCAAGAGTTCAAGACCAGCCTGATCAACATGGTGAAATCCTGTCTCTACTAAAAATACAAAAAATTAGCTGGGTTGGTGGCACACGCCTATAATCCCAACTACTCAGGAGGCTAAGGCAAGAGAATCACTTGAACCCAGGAGGCAGAAGTTGCAGTGAGCCGAGATCACGCCACTGCACTCTAGCCTGGGCTACAGAGCAAAATTATGTCTCAAAATAAGAAATTAATGAGGATTAAAATATTAAGGGATACTCTAAAGGTTATACAGTTAGAAAATTGTGCTGTTAATTCTAGCATTGAGCCCTAGTCTAGTGCAGTGTCTTCACTACACTGCAGACAAACATGTCCAAAAATGGAGTCTCAATCAAGAATATGGATTTAAATGCCAGGCACAAAATTATCTTCATTACTGGAAAAATAACTAAGAGTTACAGCAAGTTAGTATTGATGAAAAAAGGACCTCTTTTTTTACTAGCCAAAAAAATCTATAAAATATATTAATAGCTTAATGGCAAAATTTGCACGAGACACAAATCAATTGGCATTTGATATTTTCATTAGTAGAATAAATTAGGTACAGCTTGCAAGAGTATAACATTCAAATTAGAAAACCTATGAAAAACAGGCCTCATTTAAAGAAACATGGTATTAAAATGCTAAAGCCAAGGGATTCTTTCAAGGGTATTTATAAGAGAGTCAGTGTATAATTCTGCACCTGTTATTAAGAGGACATACAACTGGTCAAGTTCCTATTTGAATTAGCATCAAAGATTTTAAAAAATAGCCTCTCTGTTTGTAAGTTTTCCCGCTCTTGTGAATAGAGATTTGTCTTTTGCGAGGGAGGAGTGGCAGACTATCATTCTCTGCAGGCAGCACCTGTTAAATTTGGCAAACTTAAGTGTCTTAAGCTGCTGACATGAATAGCTTTCCACTATGTGGGTAAAGAGGCCACCAGTACTTTCTGGTGAATGAATCCATGGAATGCTAATTTTGGTATCCTTGAATTATGTGACTAGTTCAATGCTTATGTGCTGTTTTGAAATACAGTTCATCTCACTCCAGTTTGGAAACACATTCTACAGCTTTAATTTTAACATTTTGTTTCATAAAAAGTTTGTTTTGATGTTGAGCAATGTCAAAATTAATGCATTTTTCATCCTAAAATTTATGGTTTTAGTAAATATAATTAAACTGTTTGTATTAATATAAAGTTGACTTTTGGGCTTGCCATAAGATTAATAGTTAATAGTAGGTTTATATGCATAAATATAATTCTGTGTGGCACATTTTTATACAGTGTGGTTAAGTAAACAGACATATCAGGTAAATTATGTTTTCATGGCAAATGAAGTCATTTAATAAACATATAATATATCACATGTAAGTGTAGATTTTGCATCTTATCTTTGTAAGAATCTTTGTATTTAGACTAACAATACAAGTATATTTAAAAGAATAATCAAGATGGTTTCGAACATTAGTGAAAAGTGTACACGTTCACTTCAACAGGAACAATATTTGCAAGAAATTAAGTAGAGAAATGCTTACGGTAATGTTTAGCAAAATAAAAATACTCAAATAAATGCAGTTTAGCTGTTCTTTTCCTAAAGTATTGTTAACTTATTTCCTCTATTTCCTATATATATTTTCAAAACTCAGTTGGAATGTTATCTCCTTTCTTGAAAATTTTTCTTAACTCCTTTTCTATAACAAAGTTAGAAACTGTCTTTTGGAATTCATTATTTCTCCATTGGGTCTTAATATATTTTTATCATATTTATTTGCTTATGTTTTCCTTTTCCAATAGAAAGCAAGACCTCAGAGACAAGGATTGTGGTTTACTCATGGGTTAGCCCCTTAACATAATGAATATCCAAAACATGTTTATGATAGATATAAAATCAGGCCTGTAAACATGAGAAGGGTAACACTAAATGTTGCCTGGAGAAAACCTTAACTATGTAGATTTATGTCATATGCTTTTTAGTTTCAAATCTGGCTTGACTAAACTCTAAGTATCACTCAGCAATATATTCACGTTTTTGCTCATTTCCTACAGTGACTTGAAAATGTTTACTACTTCCTTCAAGTTTCCCTACCCACCTTTCCTTCTAATGCCCTTTACGCATAAAAATTAATAAAATAATTCATAGTCAATATGGTTTTGCAAGTCACACTCTCAAATGTCTGGTGACAAAGATCTTTTTTCTTTCTTTTTCTCTTCTTTCCTTTTCTTTTTTTTTTTGAGATGGAGTCTCTCTCTGTTGCTCAGTCTGGAGTGCAGTGATGTAATCTCGACTCACTGCAACCTCTGCTTCCCAGGTTCAAGCAATTCTCCTACCTTTGCCTCTGGGGTAGCTGGGATTACAGGTGTGTGCCACCACGCCAACTAACTTTTGTGTTTTTAGTAGAGACAGGGTTTCCCCCTGTTGCCCAGGCTGGTCTCAACACCTAGGCTCAAGTAACATCTGCCTCAGGCTTCCAAAGTGCTGGAATTATAGGCATGAGCCACTGCTCCTGGCCGATCTTTTTTTTTTTCTGTGATAGAATCTTCTGACAGTAACTCATCTATTTTACTTAATGCAGAAATGTAATCTAAGCCCTTTTAATTATATTCCTTTTAAACTGGTCTGTAATTTCACTGCATTCACTTATAAAATCCCCTCTCATGTTTTTCCTCTCCTTCTCTCTTGGACTGATTCTAAACCCAGCACAGATTTTCTAAGCCCCACACTGTGGAACTCCAGTTTTATTTGCCTATCTCTGCTAACACCATTGAGATGTATATGATGGAGACTTAGGCTGTGAAGGAGACAAAACTACACAGGCCACTCAGCATATTTCTCGTCTTTATACTCAGGTCAGTGAGGTCCTTTGTCCTTTAATGGTCTGGACCCAAAGAAGGACTTGGCCATTCTACCAGCCTTTCTGAGGCCCACCTATCTCTGTTCCTGGTATCTCTGCAAAGCTACACCCAGCCTCAGTTTTGCAACTCTACAGGTGGTCTGCAGGCTCCCTTTTGCCCCATCCGCAAGTTTAACAGGATTCAGCTATTTCTCTCCCCTGATCCCTGCTCACCACAAATGCTACCTATACCAAGGCTTAAAACAGAGGGCAAAGCACAAGAGTAACATCTGAGCTCTTTGCGGTTTCCTACAATTCTCTTGTCTGGAATGAGCTACCAAGTCATTTTCTGATTCATGCCTGCTTTCTGATATTTCTTGCTTCATACCTGGAGGAAGTGAATAATTTAAGGCTTTGGTTTTTAACTTACGCAATAACTTCTCCACCTCAAATCATGTATAACTCATGTTTAGCTGTCTTCATTGAAATAAAGAGTCTCATAATACCAGTAAATATATTTTTTAGGCTGATGGGGATCTACCATTCAAAAACTAGGAAGTCTTGGCCTGGTGCCGTGGCTCATGCCTATAATCCCAGCATTTTGGGAGGCCTAGGCAGGCAGATCACCTGAGGTTGGGAGTTCAAGACCATCCTGACCAACATGAAGAAACTTTATCTCTACAAAAATACAAAATTAGCCAGGCATGGTGGTGCACACCTATAATCCCAGCTAGTCAGGAGGCTGAGGTAGGAGACTCACTTGAACCAGGGAGGCGGAGGTCGAGATTGTACCACTGCACTCCTGCCTGGGCAATAAGAGCAAAACTCCATCTCAAAAACTAACAAACAACAGTAATAATAATAATAATAATAATAATAATAAAGCTAGAAAGTCTTTTTATAATTTCTGTAGTCAGGTTGCATCATTTGTAGAATGGAAGGTCAGACAGTTGTCACGGTTATGAGAATCAGCATTTATAAAGTAACTTAATTTATATTTAATGAACATAATAAATATGCACTTCTCTTATTCTCTTTTAGTTTCCTCTTTCTTACTTATTTAATATCGTTGAGTCTTTAAGACATTGAAGCATGGCTTTTGCTCCATGATTGCTGTCTTCTTCCGTCAGTCTTAAAATAATGACCAGCTAACTGCCAGAACAAATGGCTTATAACTTCTTGTCAACTTGGAAATACTTAAAAACTGCACTAGCTTTTGTTCTTTTTTCAAATTCTCTCTTTTCAGTTTCTGTGATCTCACATCCTCTCCATGTGCCACTCCTGTAATCACACCATTATCGTTACAGACAGTTCTTGTATTGTACTTGTTTCTCCTCCCCTTCTAATGCTATGCATACTTCCAGGCCTTTTGTTTTTCATTCCAAGTCTGGAATTTTTACCTTGGAGAATATATGTATGTCTAGTTGGGATGTGTCTCCCTACCTGCAGTCTCAGATCACTTCAGTTTTTTCTTCATGTGGCAATTGGAGTATTTTTTTTTTTTTCCAAAAGATAAAAACTGGATAAAATGGCATCTCTATTTACTCTCTTTCATCTATAATTCTTCATAGCTCACAAAGAAAAAATCATGCTGCCTTGGGTCTTCAAAATTTTACTTCTGTCTTTTTTCCGAAACCTCTTTCAGTGGAGTCAAGAGATTAATAACAGAAGGTTTTATTCAGAAAGAGTCATGTTCAAATCATGATTCTTTCATTATTTATTGTCTAATAGTGAGCAAGACACATAACTATACTATACCTTAGTTAATCTACAAACTGGGGAGAAGTAATACCTACTCATCCAGATAGTGTGAGAACTTAAAATAGATCAATTTGATTAATTACTATACTCCAGCTTTTAAATAAGCATTTTATATAAATATATATTTAATTTATTTGGGGTCAATTTAAATAAATGACTGCTTGAATTTCAAGTGTTCAGTAAATGCTGATAGGTAGCAAGTGTTCATCAATAGTTGGCGACCATGATTATCCCATTCACACTTCTCACGCTCTTCTAGGTTTACCTTTGCTTCCTACTAGTACTTTGTACAAGTCTCTTAATACTTATTCATGAATGAAAATTAAGGTAAGAATAATGACTCCCTCAAATTATAAGAATTTTGCAGACTATATAAAAAATTTTATGTATATAAGAAAATGAATTAGAGGATGGAAAAAAGAAAAATGTTTGCATATGTTAAAATTGTAAGCTCATGGTAATTTAAATTTCAATGAAGAAAATAGTAACCGAAGCATTATTTTAGGTTAAAAATGTGCAAAAATTAGCTGGGCATGGTGGTGCATGCCTGTAGTCCCAGCTACTTGGGAGGCTGAGGCAGGAGAATTGCTTGCACCCAGGAGGTGGAAGTTGCAGTGAGCCGAGATTGCCCCACTGCATTCCAGCCTAGTGCCTGGTGACAGAGCAAGACTCTGTCTCAAAAAAAAAAAAAAAATTTGGACAAATGAGATTATTCAAAGAGTAAAGGCAGGGAAGAAGGTAAGCGGTAGACTGGAATATGTAAGCATTAGAGAAAAACTGCAATTAGTGCATTGCTAATGGGAATAGAAAAGAAGGAATCCATGTGGCCGCTGAGTTCAGCTGCGGTGGCAGAGGCGGCTAGGTATCTAGACAGACAGTGATTTTTTAAACAATGTGTGTTCGATCTTTACGTGCATTGCTAATTAAGTCAACTTTTTAAAAACCCAGATATATTCAAACTTTTTTTTCTAGATGAATTAAAATTTCAAAACTCAGATGTATTAAAAGTCAGATGTATTTAGTAATTTTCTTTTTTAAACAAAATATAAAGAAAAATTTCAAAAACGAATAGCAATGTATTATATTCTTGAGATTTAGATTACTAATACTATGTTAATATGATTGCACTATATTAGAATTTCTCTCTTGGAATTTTTTTTTTTTATCTTTAACAATATAAGAAACCAAAGCATGCACCTCTTGTTGTGGGGTGAATAGAAGATGTTTGCTACACACAAACACACACACCTTAGTCCTAATCGTCTTATTATTTCTAGACTTAAATTTAAGTGCATTTTACGGTAAGATAATTTTGTTCCACAAGAAGTTAGCTACTATAGTGATATGTGCATTATTTGACATATTTATATCTTAGTATAGAGATAAGAGTTAGAGAAATATCCAAACATTTTAATAAAATAGAATGCAATGATATATCCTGTGTTGTATTCTGCATTTTTGCATATATTGTAGGCAGCCTGCCATATTCAGATAATATGAAGAATATCAACTGATACAGAAATAATTATTCAGCAATTTATAATTTATAATCCACCCCTTTAGAAAATCATGATTTGAGATAAATATATGATGCTCTAGTTTAGCCTGGGGCTATGCCCAGAAATCAAAGAGTTATATGCAAGTATCACTGGTAATTTTATTAAAAGCAAATATATTTGTCATTGGCGTGGTTATTGTTATTTCCAGGGAACACAAAATGTACACAATTAAGATTTCTGGCTACTTCTACAATATTACTTTCATTTCCAAAAGTGGTTTCTGTTGCCCCTTTGTATACATACACACCACAATTAAACGCTACCACTGTGTTAAAAATTATAACATTTCTAAATGCTTTGGAAAAGAAGGGTACCAACCCTCTGAACCCCCAATTCTATTAACAAATGGAAGAAAAAGCATCAAGCATAACTGAAACAGGGAATATTCCCAGAAGCATTTCCATAAAAGAGCTTTTAACAAAATGATTACCATTAAAAACCCATCATTTAAAAATTATTTAATGGCAGCATTACCAATTCTTAATTTTTATTGAGTGTTTTTAACAGTAGCTGAAAGGATTAATTCCCATATGCATTTGTTATCACAAATGAAGTAATGATTTGTGGAGATTCAACCAAGAGAATTCATCTAGGTTTCTTGGAAAGATTATCTTTAAGTAAGGTAAGAGTCTTATCAAGACAGTCATTGGCAGACATTTCTGATGCTAATCGATGTATATACATTTACTATTCTAGATGCCAGATCATCCTTAAATAACATGTGGACTTCAGCAGGTCACTAGACTTGTCACTAAACCTGTAGTAAGGAGGAGCTGAGACACATGTGTCATCTGACTTTTCCCAGCCTCCTCTGGAGGTTTGTCGCCTTCTCCTAAAGGCTCATGTTTCCAGCTCTGTAGGATCCGTGACACCAAATGCTGACACTTTATTATTACTCATATATTTAATTTTGAGCATTATGCAAATTAAATATCCTTCCCAAAAGCTTGGATTAAAATATAGGTTATCATTTTATAAATCAGATCATGTAATTTTATTTTTACCCATTTGCTCTGGAATAAGACCGAAGTCCCTCATCTAACCCACTTGGTTTGTATGACTCCTGCCTGTCTCTGGACACTCTTCTACTACTGTTTCCATCACTGCCCAGAATAATTATACATTTTACTAAATGTATAATTATAGCTGGAACATCGTAACTAGTCTATGTCATTCCATTCCTGCACTTCCTATGTATTCATTCTCCACACTGCAGTCCTGATGTTTGTCTGGTAAAACATACTTTTTCCTGCCCTGATTTTCTTTTCACTAATGCTAAAATCTAAATCTGTTTCTTATAATTAACATAATTCTGCATTATCGCTCTGGAGATCCAAGATGGCTGATCGCTAACAGCTCAGGATTGTAGCTCCCAGTGAAAGCTTGGAAAACGTGAGGACACCACATTTTCAGAGGAATTTTCATCGCCCACGGACCAGAAGATTTCCAGTGGAAGAGCCCCACGGGTCGCCAGCACGACTTCCGTGGCCGGCGCAGCGGTTTTGTCGTCGCCTTGGCACGGCAGCTCTTCGTGCACAGTGAGCGGGACTGGTTCCCCTACTGACTGGTGTTTGGAGCTCCGGGAAGGCAGAGCCGCTTGTTGCGGACTCAAGAAGGAAGCCCTCAAGAAGGAAGCCCGACTGGAGATTCCTAGGCAGAAGAGCACCATCAGTCTTATCGCTGCTGTTTTGGCCGGCGCAGTGGGTTGCTCGGATTCCAGCACTGGGAATCAATAAATTGGACATCCTCTCAGGAACTTAATCAGAAAGGCGCTAATTGTAAAGACATCAGATGGATAAATTCACAATAAAGGGAAAAAAACAGCCTAAAAGGGCCGAGAAAACCGAAAGTCAGAACCCCTCTCACTCTACAGGAGATAGTAATTCCTCATCAGCAACGAAACAAGCCCTAATGGAAGAGGACTGTGTTCCAGTATCTGAAGGAGGCTTTAGAAGGTGGATGGTAAAAAACTTCTGGGAATTGAAACAACTTGTTCTAACCCAATGTAAAGAAACTAAGAACTTTGAAAAAAGGTTAGACGAAATGTTAAAAAGAATGGACAATATAGAAAGGAATATAAATGAACTAATGGAGTTGAAAAATACAACACGAGAACTTAGTGAAATATGCACAAGTTTGAATAGCCGAATTGATCAAGCAGAAGAAAGGATATCAGAGGTCGAAGACCAATTTAATGAAATGGAACGAGAAGACAAGAATAGAGAAAAAAGGATAAAAAGGAATGAGCAAAGTCTCCAAGAATTATGGGACTATGTGAAAAGACCTAATCTACGTTTGATAGGTGTACCTGAATGTGATGGAGAGAATGAATCCCAGCTGGAAAATACTCTTCAGGATATTATCCAGGAGAATTTTCCCAATCTAGCAAAGCAGGATACCATTCAACCTCAGGTAATACAGAGAACACCACAAAGATATTCCTTAAGAAGAGCAACCCCAAGACACATAATCATTAGATTCACCAGGGTTGAAATGAAGGAGAAATTACTAAGGGCAGCCAGAGAGAAAGGTCAGGTTACCCACAAAGGGAAGCCTATTAGACTTACAGCAGATCTCTCAGTAGAAACCCTACAAGCCAGAAGAGAGTGGGGGCCGATATTTAACATCCTCAAAGAACAGAACTTTCAGCCCAGAATTTCATATCCTGCCAAACTAAGCTTCATAATTGAAGGAAAAATAAAATCTTTTATGAACAAGCAAGTACTCAGAGATTTTATTATCACCAGGCCTGCTTTACAAAAACTTCTGAAAGAAGCATTACACACAGAAAGGAACAACCAGTATTAGCCTTTCTAAAAATATACCAAAAAGTAAAGAGCATCAACATAAAGAAGAATTTACATCAACAAATGGATAAAATAGCCAGTTAACATCAAATGGCAGTAATCTTAAATTGAAATCGACTAAATTTTCTAATTTAAAGATACAGCCAAAACCTAACGGTATACTATATCCAGACCCATTTCATATCCAAAGATACACAAAGACTAAAAACAAAGGGTTGGAGAAAGATTTACCAACCAAATAGAGAACAAAAACAAATAAATAAAAAGGAGTTGCAATTCATGCATTTGATAAACCAACAAAGATAGAGTGGTATAAGGATCAGTGCATCCTAACACCCAGATACATAAGACCCATAAAGAGATTCAGACTCAACGAAATGGAAAATTAATAAGGATATCCAGAATCTGAACTCAGATCAGTAACAAGTAAACTTAATAAGCACTTGTAGAACTCTCCACTTTAGATAAATAAAATATACATTCTCCATTTTAAATACACAAAATAATGATCGGCCATTATTAATACCCATTTATAGAATAAAGCAATATTCCTGTTCTCTCCCCCTCTTTTTCTTCCTCTCTTTTCCTTTCCTAAAAAAAAAAAAATTTATGAAAACGCCAGCCTTCTGTGTAGCGTCCCAATTCTAGTGTAGGTGCTGCCGAAGCGAGCACATGCCTAGGCCACGTCAGCGTTTTTTTTTAAAAAAAAAAAAGAAAGAAAGAAAAAAAAGAGTCTCTGAAAATTGTCCTAACAGAAAATATTTTTGAAATGGCATCATATTCTGTTGGATCTAATTAAATTCTTTTCTCTCTTAGCATAGTAAGGTCCCATGATCCTTCCCTGTTGATACTTCTACTTAGCTTTCCCTTGTTCTCAGTTTTAGGTGCATCCTAAGAACTTTAGGTGCACCGTCAAGTTCTTACTGCTTCTGATCATGGGACCATAAGAAGCACCACTTCAAAAAAAAAAAAATTCTGCATTATCACTCTCAGTGAGTTCACAATGTTACAGCCACACTGATCTTTGTTATCCCTTTCATGCCAAGCTCAGGTATCTGCACGCTGCCTGGAACACGTATCCTTTGCCCATCTTTGCACAGAGAGCCATTTCTAATCATTTGGCTTTCAGTTGAAATATTGTGTCCATACAGAGGCCTGCCCAAGGCTCCCTAAGCACTGTAGTCCTCATGTATTATTTTCTATCACGTCATACCTTTGGTTGTTTCACAGCACTTATGCTTTCTTAATATTTTCCTGTTTATTTATTGTTTCACTTATGTATTGAGAATGAAAGTCCCAATGGGACTGTTTCTTTTCTTTGCTATTGTATTTTAAAATCCCCAATACAAGAAATGTAGAAAGTGGCTTTTGGGTTTTTGGTTTTGCTTTTTTGTTTTATGTGTCTGGTTTGACTTTTTTGAAACTTAAGTACAGAGATATAAGTTATATTTCATAGTTACCATTTTCTTTCCAGACCAGGACCCTGCCTTATTTTATGAATATATGTATTTTGCCTTTTTACATCCCATATCCTGACTTCTGTTCACTTCCCCAAAAGACACACTCACTGTATAAGGCTTGATATATGTTCTTAAACGTAAATGTGCTGTTGTAATACATAAGTACACATATTTAAATTTGTATATTAATTGTATTATACATTGTGTTTGTTACAGTTTTACATCAACCATGTTTTTAAGATATATAGTCATTCTTCTCTGCCTATACTGTTTGCTGTTTCATCGTTGTACAATATATATTTTTAACCTGCATCCATTATACTTTTCATCAATCGTACTTTTTTAATCCATTTCCTCATGATGTGATTCCAAAGTATCTGTAACACCTACCACTCTATACTATGCCACAGTAAATATGCTCCTGCCTGTCCTGCCTCTAATTTGTGGGGATTCTTCTGTAACATAAGGTCAAAAGTAAAACTCCTCAGTAATAATGCATATGCTTATTTTCAGCAAAACAGTAGATGCTTAGTAAATACTTGTTGAATTAATCATTTAGTACTGTATAATAAACTATTTTACATTCTAATTTCATCCTATGGATAAGTAAGAATTAACCATATATGTAATGTATTACAAGTTCTTAGAGAATACATGGATAGCCTCACTATAATCTATAAATTGCAAAACAAATTTCTCTAAAACTCAGAAAATTAAAACAACAAACTATTATCTCATAGTTTATGGAGGTCAGGAGTTTGGGAGTAGCTTATTTAAATGTAATTACTCAGAATCTTTCATGAAGCCGCAGTCCAGCTACCTGCCAGGCTGTAGTCATCTGAGGGCTTCACTTGGCCTGAGATAGCTGCTTCCAAGATGGCTCAGTAGCATGACTATTGGCAGGAGTTGTCAGATCCTTGACAGGTGGACTTGTTAAAGTGCTTTTTGAGTGTCCTTGTGATGTGTTAGCTGGCTTCCTTCAAAGTTAGTGATCCAAAAGTTAGAGTGAGAAGGAAAACACAAGCCTTTTATGACTTATTCTCAGAAGTTAGTCACTTTCATCATTTTCTGTCTGTTAGATGCAAATCTTTTCCACACTCAAGGAAAGGGTAATTAAGCCCCACTTCTTGATGGAAGAAGTTTCAAAGATGCTCAGCCCTAGCCCTCAGCCCACTGGCGGGGAGTTTACTGCCTGGGGACCCCCCTTGACCATACCTCCAGCTGCAAAACAATTCAATTGCTTTTTTTTTTTTTTGGTCCAAAATAAAATCTCAGCTAGCTTGTGAAAAAAAAAAAGAACTTGTGAACATATTTTAAATTCACCACCAAATCCTGAGGCTATAATAGAATACAATATTATGTAAGCGCTGAATAAATGCACAATTATGCTAGGTGTTTGATTCTGTAAACATTAAATGTCAACCTTGTGCTAAACACTTTTCTAAATAATGTGAAGAATAAGATGAATAGTTAAATTTTATGCTATGAAGAAACTTACAATTGTATAACAAAATGATACAAAGTTTAAAATGCAATTTGATAAAGATACGTTGAAACAAGTTTTACTACAACCCAATAAAATACAAATATCTAAGGTAACAAAGTCCGACATGATATAATACAATACACTACAAAAATTGTAATGCCATAATGTGAGGGCACTGTTAACATCAGTGAAATTAACCCGAATCTGTCTGGGAATAAAATTTTCACAATGAAGTTACAATGTTAGCTAAGATTTCAATAATGATTGATTAGGTAGTTTCTAGATAAATTACCCAAACTATAGGAGGCTATAATCAGAAGAACATGACATGCAAATGTACAGAATCATGAACATTGCAGACATGTTCAGGAATCTATAATTATAGGCCATTGGCAAACTTGATATATAGGTCCTGAGTATTTCATAAATTTTATATTAAGGAATATTACAAATTGATATTTAGATCACAGACAGTTGACAAGCTTTCATTTCAGTCAAATCATTTGCTTCTACACATTAGCTAGGACAGTTTAAACCTTCACTGCACAGTTTACATGTTTTCTTAGCCATCCTAACTGCCCTATGTTGTAGGTACTATCATATCCATGTATTTCCAAAGTCATGATTGCAAATGACCAATACAGAATATTAAATCTGATAATGCCCTGCATCTGTCATAGTTTAGAGTTTCTAGCTCATAAATTCAAAGGGGAAGATGGGTAAATGAAAATTGAATTGTAAATAGGAGCAAGATCAAGCTCCATAGAGCTTGATAGGCCCAAAATGTGAATTAATTGCAGGCTGAATTGTTGAAGCAGGGGAATGATACTACCAGAATGACTTGAGAAATATTTCACTATGGTGATAGTATATAATATAGCTAAGAAAGGTTGAAATTAGAGGCAGAGAACATTAGGCAATAGATGAAAAAGACTGTCCCAGAAGAAGGGCATCAATACAAGATACACTTAGGAAATAGAACAGACAGACCTTGTATACTGCATGGATGTGTGAGAATGTGAGAGTCAGAGCCTTTAGAAAAACATAAGTTTATAACCTCGTATCTACATTGACAGAGATATCATAGTCATGTTAGGAGAGCTGCAGTAGTTATTATAATGGTTATTATTGTTATTATTACTGTATCAGGTTCCTGAAAATTATATATTATTAGTTAATCTCAACATCTTAACTCATGAATATCCATTCAGTGAAGACTGCTGTCAAAACATCCTGTATCCACTTTACTTTGAGTCAGATCTTTGTACACAGCTTTTCGTAGCATGATTTTGGAGTTAGCTTCCCCCCTACACACACACCTTTTACCGTTAGATAACTCAACCTCTCTTGGTCCTAATTTCTTCATCTGTAAGTGAGGATAATAATGTCTATCTGTAACAGTTCGGGCAAGCTGATAGAACAAATAGACTCATAATGAGTAATGAACAAACACAATAGGGATTTGCTTTTTCTCATTAAAAGAACCCAAGGTGATAGGGCATAGGGATCAGGATTATATTGGTGTGAAAACTTGTATTTTTGCTCCAGATAATCATTCAGGAATCCCGATGTATGGTGGCTTTGCATTTTTGATGAGTGGCTTCCAAGGTTACCTGGTACGTTAGTATCTGGTCAGAAAAGGGGGCAGGAGGATGTGGGCAAGCACCACCTGTTTTTTGAGGGCCCTAACCAGTGGTTATCTCTGCCATTTATCCTCACTGTGTTGTCAAGAACTTGTCACATGGCCATACCTGGATGCAAAGCCGACTGAGAAACACAATCCCTGGCTGCACACTCACTTCTTAGTGATAACTTCAAAATGTCCTGCCAATACTTACAGTTGTTTAGAACATTAGGTAAGATAATGCACGTGGTGCTTTTAGAACAGGATCTAGAATATGAAAAGTGCTCAGCTAACATTAGGATGAGGGAAAGTGTGGTGGATAGGAGGCAGAGGACTCTCTTCCTTGCTCTGCCCAAGACCTTCATAGTTAGCAAATTTTTCTACTCTTGAGATGATTAAAATAATGCTTAGGGTTAGTGAAATCAGTGAAAAAGTTTTAAAGACAGAAAATCTAATTGATTAATTATAAGAGTAAGTAAAAAAATGTTTTGATACAAGACTTAAACTGAGTAAAACAAACAAACAAACGAGAAACAGCATCAAGAGTTTGGGCCAGATGTGGACTCCTGATTTCTTAAAGGGCAGCATGAAGACAGGTCACAAGAAAGAGAAGAGTTTTTGTTTGTTAATAATAATTTTTTTAATGCATGCATATAGTCAAACAGCTCAAAGATTTGAGTCAGATCTCTTATTTGCTCATAAAAACTTCCAAACTAAAGAGATAAGAAACACATCAAAAGTCAGACAGAAATATTTCTTGTAGTAGCCAAGTTAATATCTGGATATGATGCTGAATTTTTTTCCTGAATATATACGGTTCTACTAAATGATTTTGCCTGAACTGGCAAACTGTTCATTTGTAAGCACGAATCTATTGAGATTTGTATTCAGAAACTCAAAAAATAAATTCATGACTCCAGAATAGATAATTAAATCTTACAGGATACTTATCTGAAGAATGAATTTTTTGGCCACCATGTTCTTGTAAAATGAGAAATGGCTGTCTTATTCATATGCTTATCATCATTATTATTCTTTTATTCTATCTTGATTTTAGAAGTATAACATGCAAATAACGTTCTGTGTTAATCATTACAGTATGTAGAATTAATATACACATTTCTCTAGAAATTGTCTGTGACTTTTGGGAGAA
Source organism: Saguinus oedipus (assembly GCA_031835075.1). NCBI lineage: Eukaryota > Metazoa > Chordata > Mammalia > Primates > Cebidae > Saguinus > Saguinus oedipus. Next base: position 21,637,059 of record CM063190.1, read on the forward strand.
ATTGCTGAAAAAATAAGAAAGACTGCTAACAAGGCAGCTAAAAACAATCTTTTGTTTGCTAACATCATCTACAGTTTAAAAGTCCTCATCACGTCAATAGTATTCTCATTCTTCACACTAAGCGTGCTGCTCTAAACACAGATTGGCTTATTGTCCTTAGTGTTCAAAAACTGCACCTGTTCTTTTCTAATGGTATTTAAAAGAACATAATGCTGTAATTATCTGCTGCATGAATTACAAGTATCCCCAGAACTGGTAAATAATATAACACTACAAACTGAAATTATAATTCAGTGCTTATTTGCATGTAGATGACCAAAAATATGTCTCTCCATGCACTCTTCATCTAGTAGACAATAAAATTACTATCGTTTCACTTTTAAAAGATAACTCTGTTCCTTTAAAATTACTGGCTGAGCTGAATACATTTTGCAATTGGTTTACATAGAGGAAACTAACAGAAGAAAATGAATTGAAAAATAAGATTTGTTTATTAAATTTCTCACTCTGATGTCCCTAATCTTGATCCTTTCTTAGAAAGAATAATCGAGTGGTTTTGTATAAATGAGATTATCAGATAAAATCAAATTTATTTATTTACACTTTGGAAAAGGATATATGTATAAATTAAAACAGTGAATATTTTATTCTGACTGCTCTGTATAAACATGGTAGACATGGCAAATCAAATCAGAACTTTCAAGTATTTATTATTATGAGATAATAATCAGACATACCTATAAGATTTTAAAATTATTTCACATACTCTACTGCAGAACTGGTATTAATATAAATATCTGGTTTGATCTAGTGTAAGTCAAGCTTTGATAAATAAATTGAGTCAGGAAGGATCTTCAGAGCACTAGCTATATTTAAGATATGTTATATCCGATATCCCTTTTCATCACATATGTCAGAAATGAGTTTGACTGATTTAATCTTTCTCTTGATTCTCTGCTTCTTCAGGCATACATAAAGACAATCCATCTTTTATGTGTTAAACTGATAAATCACAGCAAATATCAAGTAGGCGTTAATCCTGGAAGCATAACTTATTAATAAATAATGTGTATTGAGTGTGGAATAGTATCACATTCTACCATTTTCATCAGCTATTGGGCAGACTTCTAAGAAATTACATTCTATACCAGGTTGAGATTTAAGTTCTGTGATATCAGTGGACAACAATAACCTTATTCATCAACCAATTCATGTCCATCAGATGTAGACATACATCAATTGTAAATCAATATATCACTGAGAAGCTAGCAAAATTAGTTTGTGAATGATAAAATTGAATTGTCAGTTATGTTGTAGTTATGTGATATTTATATAACAAACAGATGAAGATATTTAATTACAAAATAATGCAATTAAGGGTCATTTTAAAGTCTGGGAGGCTTACTATATAATAACCTTGCACATATATCATAGAATCTAAACCCTACCACAGCCACATAAAGTGGTTATTTATTTCTCCATTTATCTAGAGGAAGAAAAACAAAGTTCAAATAATTAATGTATGCAATTCACATGATTATTAATAACTATAAGATAGAAATGTGGACTGACTACTGAGTTTCTATGCATCCTCCTCCCTAATTTTTCCGGCTCCATTGTATTTAGATGGAGCCATGATACTAGTTACAGCCAATGGATTGAAAGCAGCATGGATGTTACTTCCAGACCAAAAAATTTTACTCAGTGAATCACTCTTTGGCTTTTCATTCCCTACTCTATTGATCCTGGAATCCTCAAGTTGAAATAATGAACAAGATTACATTGCTATAACACATAAATCCTAGGTTTTCAGTGATGTAACACAACGAAAGTTCATCTTTCATTCTCTCTCCAAGTCCAAAAAAAAAGTAGAAGGGACTCAGTTTCTTATCATCCCTCAGATACCCAGGCTGATAGGTGGTCCAGTTTTCTATAGGCACCTATATTTGCTAAGTCAGGAAACAAACTGAATTATGTAATCCTTACTAAGTGTTTCTTCCATTCTTCCAGAAGTGACATTACTTTTATTCTTATTTCATTGGTAAGAAAATGTACCTGGCCACAGTGATGGTTAGTTTTATGTGTCAGCTTAGCTATGCTATAGTACTCACTTATTCAAATAAATAATGGTTGGTGAAACAAAAACTCATGTAACTTTTAGAAAGCATATGTGTTCAGAACTGTAAAAAGAACAAAAAGACAGGTTGAAAACTAATTATATGTTGGTAGAACTGACATTTGATTAAATACCTTGAAAAACAACTAATCCTTTACAAAATGTTTTAAATAGCCCAATGTGTTATATTTTATATGAGTGAATAACTGCAAATACTTTAAAATACTTTAATATTTCAAATTACATTATTAACCACATGCATTTTTATTAGGTATCTCTTAGGCAGATGAATACAGAATATATTATTCTATAGTTTGAAGGAAAAATTTAGAATACCTGTTTAAATATATAATCACCCCTTTAGCTCAGAAATAATAAATTCAGATAAAGATATTAAATATATCAATTTAAATTATAGTTTATTAGAAAAGACTCATAATTCTGCTTTATTAATTTTTCTACATTCCATTTACAGTTTGATTCCATATTATTTACATTGTTGAGATGCAGTAAGTTTGTGATCCATTCACTTACGAAATAAATGAATACTGTTTGTGATCAAATTAAATATTTCATTTGTATAAGAACCACGTTACACTTTCAATGCTTACCTGACTAATCATTTGTTAAATGTTTGTTTTCTTCACTGCCCTATAAATCCAATGAAGGTAGAAACTATATCTACCTTGTAAACTATATCTACCTGTTTAAATTTGAAGAATCCAAGTACTCTTTCTCTTATGTAATGTACATTCAAAAAGACTATAAGGAGAAAACAGACAACAAACAATCAACAAATATATGCATCAGATAATTTCTGATATTAAAATCTACAAAGGAAATAAACAGGTTAATGTGATAATGATTGACTGGGGTGGAGGATGCCATTATATTCAGAGAAATTTCTCTAAAGAGGTAAAATTTGAACAAAGACAATGATAGATGTGGCCAGCTAGTCAATGTAGATCTGATGAAAGGAAATAAATATCAAATGCAAAGACAGCATCGTCAGTGAACTGGGAATTGAAAGTGCTAATACTGAGGTAACCTGCTTCAATGGACAATAAAAATAATACATAATTATAATAACAGGCAGTAAGTCCTATGACAGGGGGTATTTTAACAGAACATACCTCTGGAATATTCAGGAGAACACAGGGGAGAGGCAGACCATGGTGGAGGTGGAGTGGGAATGTGGAATGCAGTTCTCTGTAGTATTGCAGGTAGTTCTGCAAATTCAAGGTAACATAAAGAATGTGCAGCAGTACAATTTAATACAATTATTTATTTAGAAAAATCAATGTTCCTATGAAGTGAACTGTTAGATTTATTTTTAATGATTTATTTTTTAAATTGTTCTTAGGTTAGAAGAATTTCTGTCAGCATTTTGTCAGGCCAAAATCCATTTTTTTATTCCAATATTTAAAGGTTTGCACATATAATTATCAATGAATGAAAACATCTAAGTTCCCCAGTCAAATCACTTCCAATTAAATTAGGGTGTATTTTGAGGTGCTCTGAAGACAAAGACTCAAATGATATCTTACACAAAGTAGGAGTATTTTTCTCACTTACGTGATTAACTAGGAAGGTTTTTTTGTGGCTGGTATGGTAGCTTCACAGTGTTCGAGGGGCAGTTTCCTTTTAGCTGTTGCTTGTGTGGTGACTGCATCTATCACTACAGTGACTGCATTCTAGCAGGAGTGAAGGAGAAATGAAAAAGAGCCTGCTCTTCCCTACGTAGGCAGGCCTTAAAAGGGTAATATGTACCAATTACAATCCAGAGAGTAGAACTTATTCTTCTATCACTATAGGTACAAAAAAATTTGGAAAATTTGGCCTTTGACTGGCTATGCATGTACTCAGCTAAAAAGTTTCTTGCTATGCGAAAAAAAGAAGATGACTATTAACACACAAGTTATAGTCTCCACCATACCCTCTCATCGTAATTTAATTTTCAAGTGTTAGATTCATTTCTGGAAATGTAGAAAATTCTTTAAGATAACCAAATGAACCATGCAGAAAATCAATTACATATTCTGAATAGCTATTTCAATCTCACTGCTTATTTCTTCATCATTATCAAAAAAGATTGCATGTTAATAATTGTTGAAATAAAATGTACAACCTATTCTTCAAGGAGAAAAAGAGGTATGTTTTAAAGTACTGTAAAAGAGATGAAAGATATATGTGCATAGCTATACATTTTATTCAAAAAATAGTGTGTGTATATTTGAGTATATATATTATGTATGTGTGTGTATGTGTGTGTGTGTGTGTGTGTGTGTGTGTGTGTGTGTATATATATATATATACCTTTAATATGCATATGCATTTTTTTGCTACACATATAGGCATATATAAACATGCTCACTATTACCTCTTTAGAATGTACTTCATGTCAGAACTCTTCATTCTGTTTTATTTTTTTAATGCTTTAAAACAGCATGACCATTATTTAGTTGAAAGGACCCTAGTTAGGCATTTGGATACTTACATTTGAGGCCGTGTTCTGCTACTAATTATCTGTGTGACCTTGGGAAATTATCCTTGTCAATCTGGTTTCAATTTCCTCATCTACCAAATGAAGGTGTTGGACAAGGTGATCTCCAAGGTCCTATCCTGCTTTAATTTCCTTGATTCTCTGACTCATGGTACATTGCAAATGCTGATCTAATTAATTTTCTTAGTCACCTTCATGACACTCTGTGGAATATATTTTCTCATAACGTCCAGAGGTTGATTCGTATCTGAAGGTTTTAAAATGTTAGATATAAACAAGATTTTTACTTCCATAAATGGTGCAGAGTTGTTTATAAAAACGTGCACTCCTTGCATCAGACAACCACACTTCTCCTTTCCTTGTTCTGTTTACATCAATTTGCACATCTCTGCCCCTTCTGATAAGCTTTGAAATTATTTCAAATGTTTTTATACTCATAGTGTTATATATAATGTTTTCTGTTCAAAACTTTATTAAATACATAATATAAATAGTTTTCTAAAATAGTTGTAAACTGTTTAACTTGAAATGATTTTTAAAATTCCATCAGGTTTTTAAAATTTTTAAAATTCCAACAGTTTAATAACTGTTATTTTTATTGTTACTAAATATTTATCAAGCAGTTTCTATGTGTTGTACATTTTGGTGGACTCTAAAAATAAAAACGTAAGTTATTTCCATCAGTTCTCAAAAGCATAGGATCATTTAGGGATATAAGATGTCTTAGTCTGTTTTATGCTGCTCTTAACAGAATTCCACTGGCTAGGTAATTTGTAAATGAGAGAAATTGATTTCTCGCTGGAGGCCATAAAGTCAAATATGAAGGTACCACCATCTGGTGAGGGCCTCCTTGCTATGTCATTCTATAGTAGAATGCACGAAGGTGAAAGAGCACTCACCGAAAGCAAGACAGCACTAGAGGGACAAACCTGCTTTCAAAACAAATCCACTATCTCAATGACCAACCCACTCCTGTGATGACTATATTACTCTGTTTACAAGGGCAGAGCCCTGTGGTCTAATCATCTCATCTTGCAACACTGTTGCATCGAGGATCAAGTTTCCACCATATATAAATCAGGAAATAAATTCAAACCGTAGCATAAGGGCATATGCCATTGTAAGTATAAAGGTATTTTAAATGACTCCAGAATCACCAAGGAGTAGTAACTGAAGACAATTCAGAGAATCTCTATACAATTTGTCTATAAAATAAGGGAAGAACTTAGGCAAAGTTTGATGCAGCTATCTAAATGGGGAAATCATTTAAATGAAGTCGTGAATGTGAGCATATTTAGTTAACAATTACAAGAGAGTGCTTATCAATGGACAGTAAAATACAAATTTCGGCAATTCACAAAATCTAACAGTATGGGCTTTGAATAAATTCACTGTAAATTTTGCAAGGGAAAGTCTATACAGTTTTTCCTTTTGGCTGAATAATATGGTTATTTAGGAAAAAATTTATTAAAAAAATCAATATTCTAGTAGTTATGGAGCATTTTGAGTACTATTAAGTACTACTTTGTATAACTGGTATTAAGTACTATCTAAATACAAGTCATACCAAGTATAACTTAATATATGTTTTACTGAGTACTTACGGACATTGAAAATGATGAGACAATAAAATTTAGAACCTGAATGGATAGAAAGAAGTCTCAAAAACTGTTCAGAATTCTGAGATTTTACCATAGATACAAGCTAAAATTTTGACCTATTACTTTTCATATATGTTAGCAGAAGACACAGACTCCTGAGTCAGAGACTAAGGTCATTATTACTGTTGACAAAGCAAGTAGTATAAGCATTAGAATATTTGTTCCAGTTCCCTTTTTCCTCCATTTCTCACAGGGGTTATATAAGTGGTCCAGATGGATTATTTACATGTGATGAGTTTTTATTACAGCTGAGATACTGGGGGCCAAGAGTACAATACTTTTTGAGCAAGTAACAAGCATAATGAGCAGTAAACAAGCCAGTTCCCCTCCTATGGGGCGGGGGGAAACAACTCTACAGGTATCTCCAGCAGGCATTGATCTACTTAGCTGCCTATGTGGCCAGCTACAGAAACTTCTCAGTTTGAGAAGACAGCTAAACCTTGAAGTCTGGCACACTCAACAATAATGTGTTCAAAAGTTCAAGTGCTATTGCAACTGTCTGTCCCAACAGAAGAACTGAAAAGTGATTCCCAGTTTCCCTACACTAGACTCTCTGCTATTGAAGGACATGACCTCAGATTTATGCATTTTTATAATTTCAATGGCTGGCACAGACTAAACACTATCTATATACCCATTTCTGTGTTAGTTGCCTAAGGTTGCAGTAAGAAATTATTGCAAACTAGATGGTGTAAAACAACAGACATTTATTCTTTCAAAGTTCTGAAATACAGAAATCTAAAATCAAGATATAAGACAGGTCATGCACCCTCTGAGGGTTCCAGGGAGAAAGCCTTTCATGCCTAGGATTCCTTGTGTTTCTTGGCGTGCAGCTGCATTACTTCAATCTCTGCCTCCACTGTCAAATGGCTTTCTTCCCTCTATGTGTCTGCAATTTCCTATCCTTATAAGGACTTGAATTTGGAGCCTACCCTAATCTAATATGAACTCATCTAAGTTTAACCAATTATATCTGCAAAGACCCTATTTTCAAATAAGGTTCTATCTGAGATTCTGAATGAACATGGATTTGGGGAGGACACTATTCAACCCAGTATAGTATTTATATTGATATCTAGCCAGTGAGTATGTAAATATATCAATACATGAATGTACAAGTGAACAAATGTGTGAATTTAAGACTATATAATTGAGTTAAACAATGGTTCTGATGGCAGAAAATAATATTAAAAGAGAGAAGGATTCAATATTCTACGTGCTAATTAAAGTTGATGGTAGATCGTACAAGTAGAGTGGTCTCACAGGCAGTTGGAGTCATGTCAGTTGAAACATGTCACCTCACTGCTACTACCCTTGTAATATAACATTCTTTGCAATGATAATGCTCTATTGTCCCCCTCCACTTAGTCATATTACATTACATTCATTCTACAAGCCTCAGTTTCTTTGCCATCTCATTTGGCTATTTCATTCCATATGATTTTTAGTTTTAAAAATTCCTCTTGCACTTATTGACATACTCCTAATTTATTTATTTTTTTTATTTTACGTCATGTATCTGTTCCATATATTTGAGGTTTTAGTGTAATGGGCACTTGGAATTCATCAGAAATAGCTCTGCTTTCTTTTCTAATCCTCCCCTTTCCACTTTCCCAACATAATAGTATCTAAAATGATGTTGATGGATAATCAGAACTCAATAAGCACTTACTGCCTAAACTTTCATATTAATGCTTATGCAAAGTTTTCATATGGAAATTAATTTAGATTTTGTCTGTATTTTATATATTTCAAAATATGGGAACCAAGATAATAATATTTTTAGTGTTTATTTGTAGAAATATTATTTGCTTCTGTAATAAATACAAACCTATCAATAACATATTGATAGCAAATTGTTTGGTTACCTTAATGTGTGCTCTGTTTTTCTTAAGTGTACAATTATCATTGGTCTATGCTTTTAGTTCTATCATACTGCAAATTTGTTTGTTTTTATAAAATCGGTTTTGTGTGAATTTCTTAATATGCTGTTTTTAATTGTCTTCATGTCCCCAAATAGTAAAACACATTTTGTTATGCTTTTGGCAATTCTACAGTACCAGTAGTGGCAGTCTGCTATTAACAAAGCAAACTATAGCTCTGGCCAGTTTTGTGTTAGATTCAGTGAGAGGTTGCCTGTTAAGACTTTTTTTTTTTTTTTTTCAGTTTTGCCAACATGCCTTATTTATTCATGATTGCATGCATGATTTCATTTTGTGGCATTTTCCCTTTGGTTGACAACATGTGCTGTACCAAAAGATGTCTTTCTGGTTTGCTTTCTTCCAAGTGTGATTTCAGTTCTACATGATACATCATAGTGTAACTTATTGCATTTTTTTTGTTTTTAGTCTCCAGACATAGATATACCTATTTGTTGGAATTATGCAAATCTTATGTTTAAAATATCTATATTTTGTTTACAAACAGCCAGTTTTAGAAAGATTTTGTACTCAACAAAAAGTAGGTTTGCAACATTTTAAATGCTTGATATTATAGGAAAACAGTACTTATATGACAGTATTAAGGTGTCATAGTCAATGAACCTGCTGTTTTCTTGTTTTCTATGTTGTATTTTCTAATACACATATTCCATACAACAAATTATTTTCTAGTCCATTTTCATGGGATAGTAAAATTTTATTATGAAATACTTTATTGTATATTGGCTGCAATGAAATTAGGTTGTAATAGAGGAAAACTAGTGCTGGAGGGTAATAAGGAAAACCTGGGATTTTCAGAATTCTACCTTCTTTGATTTCAGAACCACTAGCTGCTAATGACTAGCCTTTGGATTTTTTTCAAATATGTCTTCCAGAATGGCCATGGAATATAGTTAACCTCTTCTTCCTCAAAAGGGAAAATAAAGTAAAAGGTAAAAATAACACTCATCTAGCAGTTTGAAAGAAACAGAGAAGTACCGTATCTACTTGCTAGATGTGATGGACTCAGCTACTTACTTTACTGAAAACTAGTTAGGCCAACAAACAGCTGCTCTTTGAGGATCAGTAAGTGCTGAGTATGGCTCTGGCCACACCCCAGCTGGGGAGTAGCCTGCAGTCCCCAGTGAAAGTCCCCATGGGAACTGTACCAGCAGCACAACTGTTCTCCAAATTAGATGATGCTTATTTCAGAATCTGGGACTCCCGATGTAATGATTTTACAACACTAAAAGATACATGGTGGTCTTCCACCAAAATGGCCAAATAGGAACAGCTCCGAAGCACAGTTTGCAGTGAGAGAGAGGCAGAAGGCGATGGATCTCTGCATTTCCAACTGTGGTACCAGGTTCATCTCAATGGGACTGGTTGGACAGTGGGTGTAGCCCAAGGAGGGCAAACCAAGGCATGTTGCCTCACCTGGGAAGTGCAAGGGACCCGAAGACTCCCTGACCTACCCAAGGGAGGCAATCAGGGACTTTTTCAGACACTCAGCACTCTGCTTCAGATACTGCACTTTTCCCACTGTCTTTACAGCCCAGAGACCAGGAGATTCTCACCGGTGCTGCACAGGGTTTCAGCACAAAACTGGGCAGCCGTTTTAGCCAGTGCCTGGAACTCCTGCAAGACAGAACTGCCTATTCCCCTGAAAAAAAGAGGGCTGAAGGCAGGCAGCCAAGTGATGTGGCTCGGCGGGTCCCACACACATAAAGACCAGCAAGCTGAAACCCACTGGGTTGAGATTTTTGCAGCAGCACAGATGTTTGAGCTCAAAGTTTGATCATAAGGAACTTTACACAGCAGATGGGCAGAGCCGGCAGCAGCTCAGCAAGGCCTCTACAGGCAGACTGTGACTAGACTGTCTCCTTCCTGAGCAGGACATCTCTGAAAAAATGCAGCAGCCCATCAGGGACTTATAAATAAAGACCCACCTTCCCAGGACAGAGCACCTGGGAAACATGGTGGTTGTGAGTTCCAATTTAGCAGACTTAAACATCCCTGCCCGAGTAGGTCTGAAGGGAGTAGTGGAGCTCCAGAATAGCACTTGAGCTCTGATAAGAGACAGACCGCCTCCTCAAGTGGCTCCCTGACCCCCATTTGTCCTAAGAGACCCATCATACAGGTGAGCTCTGGCTGACATCTGTCAGGGACCCTTTTAGGATGAAGCTACCAAAAAGAAGGAACAGGCAACAATCCTTGCTGTTCTGCAGCCCCCATGGGTGAGTCCCAGGCGAGCAGTGTCTGGAGTGGACCTCCAGCAGTCCTGCAGCAAAGGGGTCTTGCTGTTAGAAGGAAAAATAAAAACAGAAAGATATAGCTTCAACATCAACAGAAAGGACATCCACTCAGAGACACCATCTGAAAGTCACCAAATGCAAAGACCAAGGTAAATAAATCCATGAAGATGGGAAGAAACCAGCACAAAAATACTGAATTCACCAAAAACCAGAACGCCTCTTTTCTTCCAAGGGATCACAAAACTGGATGGAGAGTGAGTTTGATGAATTGACAGAAGCAGGCTTCAGAAAATGGGTAATAATAAACTTCTCTGAGCTAAAGCAGCACGTTCTAACCCAATGCAAAGACACATAGAACCTTGAAAAATGGTTAGACAAAGTGCTAAATAGAATAACCAGCTTAGAGAAGAACATAAACACCTTGATGGAGCTGAAAAACCCAGCACAAGAACTTCACGAAGCATACACAAGTTTCAATAGGAGAATCAATCAAGCAGAAGAAAGCATATCAGAGATTGAAGATCAACTCTATGAAATAAAACAAAAAGGCAAGATTAGAGAAAAAAGACTGAAAATAAATGAGCAAAACGTCCAAGAAATATGGGATTTCACATATTGAAAAGAACAAATCTACATTTGATCGATATACTTGAATGTGACTGGGAGAATGAAACCACGTTGGAAAACGCTCTTCAGGATATTATCCAAGAGAAGTTTCCCAACCTAGCAAGACAGGCCAACATTCAAATTCAGGAAACACAGTGAACACCACAAAGATAGTCCTCAAGAAGAGCAACCCCAGGGCACATAATCTTCAGATGCACCAGGGTGGAAATGAAGAAAAAATGCTAAGGGCAGCAGAAAGAAAGGTTTGGTTATTCACAAAGGGAAGACCGTCAGACTCACAGCAGATCTCTCAGCTGAAACCCTAAAAGCCAGAAGAGAGTGGGAGCCAATATTCAACATCATTAAAGAAAAGAACGTTCAACCCAGAATTTCATATCCAGCCAAACTAAACTTCATAAGTGAAGGAGAAAGAAAATCCTTTATGGACAAATAAATGCTGAGCAATTTCATCACCACTAGGCCTGCCTTACCAGAGCTCCTGAAGGAAGCACTACACATGGAAAGGAACACACAGTACCAGCCACTGCAAAAACATATCGAATGGTAAAGACCATCAACACAATGAAGAAACTACTTCAGCTAACAGGCAAAACCACCTGCTGGTATCAAAATGGCAGGACCAAACTCACACATAACAATATTAACCTTAAAGGTAAGTGGGATAATGCCCCAATCAAAAGACAGAGACTGGCAAATTGAATAAAGAGTCAAGACCCATCGGTGTACTGTATTCAGGAGACCCATCTCATGTGCAAAGACACACATAGACTTAAAGGGATGGAGGAAGATTTACCAAGCAAATGGAGAGCAAAAAAAAAGCAGAAGTTGCACTCTTAGTATCTGATAAAACTTTAAACGAACAAAGATCAAAAGAGACAAAAAAGGGCACTGCATAATGGTAAAGGGTTCAATGCAACAAGAAGAGCTAACTATCCTAAATATATATGCACCCAATACAGAAGCACCCAGATACATAAAACAAGTGCTTAATGACCTACAAAGACACTTAGAGTCCCACATAATAATAGTGGGAGACTTTAACACCCCACTGTCAATATTAGATCAATGAGACAAAAAATTAACAAGGATATCCAGGACTAGAACTCAGATCTGGACCAAGTAGACCTAATAGACATCTACAGAACTCTCCACCCCAAATCCAGAGAATATACATCCTACTCAGCACCACATCGCACTTACTCTAAAACTGACCACATAATTGGAAGAAAATCACTCCTCAGCAAATGCAAAAGAACAGAAATCATAACAACCAGTGCAATCAAATTAGAACTCAAGATTAAGAAACTCACTAAAAACTGCACAACTACATGGAAACTGAAAAACATGCTCCTGAATGACTACTGGATAAATAATAAAATGAAGGCAGAAATTAAGATGTTTTTTGAAACCAAAGAATGGACATACAATGTACTAGATTCTCTGAGACACATTTAAAGCAGTGTCTAGAGGGAAATTTATAGCAATAAATGCCCACATGAGAATCAAGGAAAGATGTAAAAGTGACACCCTACCATCAAAATTAAAAGAATGAGAGGAGCAAGATCAAAGATATTCAAAAGCAAGCAGAAGATAAGAAATAACCAAGATAAGAGCAGAACTGGAGGGATAAGAGAAAAAAAAAAACCCTTCAAAAAATCAATGAACCCAGGAGCTGTTTTTTTGTGCAGATCAACAAAATAGATAGACCATTAGCCAGAAAAAAAAGGGAAGAGAATCTAATAGATGCAATAAAAATAATAAAGAGGATATCGCCACCTATTCCACAGAAATACAAACTACCATCCGAGATTACAACAAACACCTCTATGCACATAAACCAGTAAATCCAGAAGAAATGGATAAATTTCTGGGCACTTATACCCTCCCAAGACTAAACCAGGAGGAAGTTGAATCCCTGAATAGACCAATAACAAGGTCTGAAATAGAGGCAGCAATTAATAGCCTGCCAACCGAAAAAAGTACAGGACCGGACGGGTTCACAGCTGAATTCTACCAAATGTACAAAGAGGAGCAGGTACTACTCCATCTGAAACAATTCCAAACAATACAAAAAGAGGGAATCCTCCCTAACCCATTTTGTGAGACCAACATTATCCTGATACCAAAACCTGACAGAGACACAACTAAAAAAGAAAATTTCAGGCCAATATTCATGAGGAACATTGAGGTGAAAGTATTTAATAAAATACTGGCAAACAGATCACAACAGCACATCAAAAAGCTTATCCATCACGATCAAGTAGGCTTCATCCTGGGGATACAAGGCTGGTTCAACATATGCAAATCTATAAACGTAATCCATCACATAAACAGAACCAAAGACAAAAACCACGTGATTGTCTAAATAGATGCATAGAAGGCCTTTGACAAAATTCAGCAGCCATTTATGCTAAAAATTCTCAATAAACTAGGTATTGATGGAACATGTATCAAAATCATAAAAGCTGTTTATGACAAACTCACAGCCAATATCATACTGAATGGGCAAAAACTGGAAGCATTCCCTTTGAAAACTGGCACAATACAAGGGTGCCCTCTCTCACCACTCCTATTCAACACAATATTGGAAGTCCTGGCCAGAGCAATCATGCAATAAACAGAAATAAAGGCTATTCAATTGGGAAAGAGGAAGTCAAATTGCCTCTATTTGCAGACGACATGATTGTATATTTAGAAGACCGTATGATCTCAGCCCCAAATCTCCTTAAGATGATAAACAACTTCAGCAAAGTCTCAGGATACAAAATCAATGTGCAGAGTTCACAAGCATTCCTATACACCAATAACTAGACTAACGGAGAGCCAAATTATGAGCTAACTCCCATTCACATTCACCACAAAGAGAATAAAATACCTAGGAATACAACTAGCAAAGGATGTGAAAGACCTCTTCAAGGAGAACTACAAACCACTGCTCAAGGAAATAAGAGAGGACACAAATAGATGGAAAAAACATTCCATGCTCATGGTTAGGAAGAATCAATATCCTGAAAATGGCCATATTTCCCAAAGTAATTTATAGATTCAATGCTGTTCCCATCAAGCTACCATTGAACTTCTTCACAGAACTGGAAAAAACCACCTTAAATTTCATATGGAACCAAAAAAGAGCTCACATAACAAAGACAATCCTGAGCAAAAAAATTAAAATAAAACTGGAGGCATCATGCTACCTGACTTCATACTATACTGCAAGGCTACAGTAAACAAAACAGCATGGGACTGGTACCAAAACAGAGATATAGGCCAATGGAACAGAACAGAGGCCTCAGAAGTAATGCCACACATCTACAACCATCTGATCTTTGACAAACCTGACAAAAACAAGCAATGGGGAAAGGATTCCCTCTTTAATAAATGGTTTTGGAAAATATTTCTGTTTATTGCATGATTGCTCTGGCCAGGACTTCCATATTGTGTTGAATAGGAGTGGTGAGAGAGGGCACCCTTGTATTGTGCCAGCTGAAACTGCACCCCTTCCTTACACCTTATACAAAAAGTAACTCCAGATGGATTAAAAATATAAACATAAGACCTAACACCATAAAAACCCTTGAAGAAAACCTAGGCAAAACTGTTCAGGACATAGGCATAGGCATGGACCTCATGACTAAAACACCAAAAGCAATAGCAACAAAAGCCAAAATTGACAAAAGGATCTAATTAAACTTAAGAACTTCTGCACAGCAAAAGAAACTATCATTAGAGTGAACCAGCAACCAGCAGAATGGGAAAATTTTTTTTGCAAGCTACCCATCTGACAAAGGGCTAATATCTAGAATCTACAAAGAACTAAAACAAATTTACAAGAAAGAAACAACCCCATCAAAAAGTGGGCAATGGATATGAACAGACACTTTTCTAAAGAAGACATTTATGCAGCTGACAAACATGAAAAAATGCTCATCATCACTGGTCATTAGAGAAATCCAAATGAAAACCACATTGAGATACCATCTCACACCAGTTAGAATGGTGATCATTAAAAAATCTGGAGACAGCAGATGCTGGAGAGGACATGAAGAAATAAGAACAATTTACACTGTTTTGGGGAGTGTAAATTAGTTTAACAATTGTGGAAGACAGTGTGGCAATTCCTCAAGGATCAAGAAATAGAAATACCATTTGACCCAGTAATCCCATTACTGGGTATATACTCAAAGGATTGTAAATTGTTCTGTTATAAAGACACATGCACACATATGTTCACTGCAGCACTATTTATTATAGCAAAGACTTGGAACCAACCCAAATGTCCATCAATGATAGACTGGGTAAAGAAAATGTGGCACATATACACCATGGAATACTATGCAGCCATAAAAAAGGATGAGTCGTGTCCTTTGCAGGGACATGGATGAAACTAAAAACCATCATTCTCAGCAAACTGACACAAGAACACAAAACCAAACATGGCATGTTCTCACTCATAGGCAGGTGTTGAACAATAAGAACACATGGACATAGGGAGGGGAACATCACATACCTGGGGCCTGTTGGGGGGTAGGAGAGCTAGAGGAAGGATAGCAGAGGGTGGGGGCATTGGGGAGGGATAACATTAGGAGAAATACCTAATTTAGTTGGATGGATGCATCCATGTGTATATGTAACCAAATTAGATATTCACATCCCTGATTTATATCTAAATTAGGCATGTGTTTATCTATGTAACAATCCTTCATGATCTGCACATGTACCCCTGAACTTAAAGTATAATAAAAACAGAAATCTAATCAAAATGATTACTGGGTCTTCAATAAACAATATGCTCATAAAAAAAGATATATGGAAGGCTTTAACCAATAACAATACAATTCCATGTCATCATTGTTGCCTTTCCTGTTCCTCACATGATTTTTCCGAATAAAATGCCTAATAGTTCACTAAAAATTTGTGTCAAATATAAACACCTGCCCTCAGTATAAGTGAAACTTCATAACAATAGGTGGTTAACAAAATTAAAAGGGTGCTGGGTGCAGTAGCTCACACCTGTAATCCCAGCACTTTAGGAGGCCGAGGCATGAGGATTATGAAGTCAGGAGTTCAAGACAGGCCTGACCAACATGGTGAAACCCCATCTCTACTGAAAAGACAAAAATTTGGCGGGTGTGCTAGCACACACCTGTAATTCCAGCTACTCAGAAGGCTGAGGCAGGAGAATCTCTTGAACCTGGGAGGCCGAAGTTGCAGTGAGCTCAGATAGCACCACTACACTCCAACCTGGGCAACAGAGTGAGACTCTGTGTCAAAATAATAATAATAATAATAAATAATAAAAAGGAAAATAGTGTGGAAAAATCTTTAGTGTAATGTAATGTTTTAAAAAGTTTATATATACTGAATTGCACACAAAATATTTAAAGGTGAAATAACTTGAGATTTGGGAGAAGCTTTGAAACATTCTAAAAAACCTGTTTCCCCAACCTAACAAAAAAGTGGGAGTTGGTAGATAAAACGTATAAAACAAGATTTGGGTAATGTTTGAGGCTAGCTAATAAATACCTGGGACTCAAGTAGAATCTCTACTGCTTGTGTGTGTTTGAAATTTTCATACTAAATTGTGGTTAAAAATAATAAAGATTGAATATAGGCTCCTGAATATTAGCGATTGTGTCTTTTCAGGCTTTCAACAATTATTTATAGAGCAAGAACTTAATAAATACTTACAAACTCTACGTATTGTTATGTGCACATTTCTGTTTATAATGACACAGCTTCTTACAGAAAGTAGTTTAATTTAAATATTGAAAGATTTATACTATAACCATAAAGCCTTTAACAAGGTGCTTCTTTTTAGATTAATTATTGTGAATAACAATGAGACATTCTCTGTAACAAGAAACAATTGAATTACAAAAGGATTTACTTTTAGTTCTATATTCTGCAAAGACATTATCCTGAGAAGGTCAATTATGTTTTGTATAGAGGAGGAGTTTAAATAGCAAAAGTAGCAGCAATTACTCCCTTTACACCATAACTTGATTTAAACAAGTCATAAGCTTAAGTTGAGAATAACTGTGAAGAAATGATGTCCCTATATCCAAAGCCCTGTATTTGACAGTCATGTAAAAAAAAAAAATTGAATTTGTTTGATATACAGAAATTTTAAGTCAGATAAAACATTCTGATTCATTAACCAAAAGAGAACATGAGAGAATCAAAAATACTTCATATGCAAATAGGCAAATACTTCTGTGGCTTCAATTCTTTCTTCAATTTCTCTTCAGGTAACTGTTTCATAAATAAAAATTCATATTTATCTCACTCGATTTTTGAATCAGAAAATCTATTAGGAAAAGTAATCCAAATGCATTATTTTGAAATTGTGTTTAGTCCCTTTAGATTGTCATGTTTACACCAACCACTGATATTGCAAGAACACTTGAGGACATTTTACCCCAGGGTGGAGAAGCAGTTATATAGTAGTCATGCTACTTTGAATTTAATTTTACAAACAAATAACAGAAAGGACAGCAGGTGTTTTTGTCTAATAACCATTGGCTATGATTAGAGATATTACAAAACTATGAAAATTAATGTTGACATACCACTTCGAAAGCTAATTTTCTTGTATGTGACATGCCATAGCATATTGAAAATATGTGTATTCCCACTTGCCAGAATAACACATTATTTGTTAGAGCCATTAGTTCTAAAAGCAGATGTTGTCTACTTCAATCAAGTTTCAGCTATAAATAGTAGTTTTTAACCACATTTGTGAAAGGCAGATACTTTCAATTAGTATTTTTCAGTAACTACATGATATTTATTTTGAGGAGAAATTTATGGCTGCCAGAATCTATCGTAGCATAGGATTATCTGGATAAAAAATACCAAGTATAGACAGTATTGTATGCAACTTTAGGAAACAAATCCATCTTCCCTCTGATTTTACACAAGAGGTGATGAATGTGACTATCCTTAGCGACATGGAACAGAAATGGGAATAGAGTGCATGAATTAGCGAAGTTGAGATGCGTAACCGAACTCTCCCAATGACTGTCAACTTCTTGAGGTAATTCATTTGCTTTCTTTCTCAAAGAAACGTGTACACTTTGAATTTCATTTTCTTATTAATGTAAAAAGCCAAATAGAAAGATACATAGATCTTGTTTAGAAAATCAATTTCATTCATCCTAGTCTATATGTAATCATACAGTACAGCTGCAGTAAGAGATTATGTCACCTCTGGTTTCCACAGTTATTGCTAGCTGACTACTCATGAACTCTTTTCTTATCTGTCCAAGGCAAATACAGTTTCAGAACTTCTCCCTATCTCTGTCTCCATATCACTGAGCTTGGGGAAGTGGAGAGGTGAGGTCTTCCTGTTTTTATTGTAATTATTTTAGCTTAATTTATGTTACTAATAGCATGTACAAGCATAGAGATTTCTTTTCCACATTTTTTAAAGATACTGTAGAAAACCTGGGACCTATAAATATTTGTCAATTTGTAGGTGAGAAAGATCTTCAGGTATCAACACTTTGATTTATTCTTCTCATTTGCTGTATTCTAAAATTTTCCCCTAAAATAAATGTCTATTCTAAATATCATAGTGGTTGATAAAATGAAATGGAGTGGATTTTTAGAAACTGAAGTGTAGTGTTGGGAGTAGAAAGGAAAATTAGGTCATAATTTTCAAGATGTTTCTACTTTGCTGAGAATTGTTTTTACTGTAAGAAAATCTCTAAATTGAATATAGGCAAGTTGAACAGAGTGCTTATTTGTATCTACTGGTATGCCTATTATCTTATAAATTTTCTAAATACATTCATTCATTCTTTGTTTACCTTAATTTATTTAGTACATAGTGACTATGATTATGAATAAGTGAGATAAAAATTCCTGCCATCATTGGACATAAAATTCTAATTACCAGATACATTTAAAAACAGAAAAATGAAAAATAAATGCAATAAGAAAATAAAGCAGAGAAGGGTGACAGAGAGGGCTACAGTGGCCAGATATTTTATATAAGATATCAATGAGAAGCCTCACAGAGAAAATATTATTAATAGTTTAAAGATCTGAAAGTGATTAAGGAAGAAATCATAGAGATATATGAGCAACGGGGTCCAGAAATAGAAAACAGCAAATGTAAATGCTAAGATAGAGAAGCAAATGTGTAGTATTCAAAATAGTGAAGAGACCAGTGAAGCTGGAGTAGAGTGAGAAAGTGGGAAAGAAATCCAGGTGAGCTTAGAGAGTAGTGGGAGGCATAATTATATAGTTCTTAAGTGCCATTTTCCACTTGTGTACTAAATGAGGTGATTGAAGGACTATGATTTGAAGAGTGATATAATCCTACTTAGGGTTAATATAATTACAGTGTATTTATAAGAAACCAGTAAAAGTACGAATACACACACGCACACACACAGAGTGTGGCTAACTTATCTCTAAAATATTTGAAGAGAACGGAAGATTGTTGTTTTCCCTTGGATAGCACTACTAAGCTCTGATTAACAGACTTTTATAGTTACTGTAATCTAATTTATAGGTACTGATTTTTTAGGGGTTGTATTAGGCCATTATACATTGCTATAAATTCCTGAGACTGGGCAAAATATAAAGAAAAGAGGTTTCACTGGCTTACGGTTCTGCAGGATTTACAGGAAACATGGTCCTTGCATCTGCTCAACTTCTAGGGAGGCCTCAGGAAGCTCACAATCATGGTGGAAGGCAGAGCAGGAGAAGGCACTCCACCTTGTGAAAGCAACCGCAAGAGAGGAATGTGTGGGAGGAGATGCCATACACTTCTCAAAGACCAGATTCCGTGACAACTCACTCCATTCATGAGAACTCCGCCCCTGTAATGCAATCACCTTCCACCAGGCCCCACCCCTAACATTGGGGACAACATTCCAACTCACTCCATACATGAGAACTCTGCCCTGTGATCTAATCACCTTCCACCAGGCCCCAATCCTAACACTGGGGACAACATTTCAACAGGAGATTTGGGTGGGTGCAAATATCCAAACTATATCATGGGTATAATGAAGTATTTTTAGTAAAGAAGCATAGGATTCCTGAGGCTTCAGGTAGAACATAGACTCTTGAGGCTAGAAAGAAATTTAAAGATAATCTAGTAAAACCAAGTTGGTGTTATTAGTGAGAAAACTGATTCCCAAAGAAGGTGATATATCCTGAAATCACACGGCTCTGAAGTTCCCAAACCATGGATTGGACAGGTCCCATTTCATATCTCAAATCCAGCCATTGTTCTCTCATGTTTGCAATATAATAGAAATATGTACCCTGGTTTTAGTTTTGCCACTAATTGATGGAGGATTGGAGTAGCTTGCTATTGCTATTTAAGTTTTCTCATTTATAAACAAGAGTAAGTTCTACTTAATTCTAACTTGTTTTGACCCAACTGTATTGTTCAGTAATTCCAGATACCTGGAAATGGCTTAATGTATAGAAACTTACTTAATGTCTCCTTAAAGGAGACATATACTGTTTGTTTAACTAATTAGCATAATTCTGTGAAAGATCTGGATTATGTTCTTCTTTTTCCACGTGTATTTTAAATGGATTGATTTTCAGAAATTGGACTGACAAGTTGTTTCAGAATTTTATGTTCCACAATCTCTACCCTCTCTAAATAAAGATAATAAACTGAAAGTGACATTGCCTAAGTGTCCAGTGATGGTTAGGAAGAAGAAGGAGGAGCAACAGGAAAAGGTAGGAAGAGGGAGAATGAGGAGGAGTAGGAGAATAATAATTAATCAATCTATTTAATCAATTATTAATTAAGGATGATGAGTGGGAGAATAATTGACTCAATTATTGCTTTTTTATTATCTCAAAATATTTGTCAATATTTGTACATATTCAAGGTGTACAACATAGTTCGATATATGTATACACTGTGTAGTATTACCAGTTATAATCTAATTAATTAAAACATCCTTCGCCATCCATACTATATGATGCCCACAGTTTCTTTTATAGCTGAAAGTTTGTACCATTCAACAATGTTTTTGTGAAGAAAAAATACTACATCATTTTCTTTTAACATGAAGCACTGTGCTTTGAATACTAATTGAATGTAGGATTGATTTAATCCTGGGTTCTTTCCCGGGGAATGTTATGTTTCAGTACAGTTCTCACCAAAACAACTAAGGCATTGATATATGTGACAGGTTTCTTCCAATTTAGAGGACTAGGAAAATGTTCAGCTTCAGATCATTTATTGGAATGATATATGTGAGAATAAACTAAAATGAGGAATAAAATATTTCTTACAAGAATCCAAATACCGTTAAGAAGACACTAAAGAGAGACTTTTGATTCTCTAGAAAAGGAAAAAATATGCATTAGATTAAAAATTCAGTATGTAATTTTAAATTTACAAATTGTTTTTCACAATCCAAGACCATAAATGGATTTTCAAAAACAAGAAAGCATTCTGAAAGATATACTCCTTACCTCCTGTGGTGCCATGGTCAAAGAATTCATAATATGCTAATGCATAGAAATATTCCATGATTTTAATCTCATTTCAGTTAATATTCTATTATTATTTGACATTAGAATATATCCTCATAAATCAAGCAAATAGCATATACTCTCAACAGTAATTTGACATTGTTGCAGGAACAGTGGGATATGGATTGCTGAGGCTCAAAACATACTTTTTAAAAGCCTTTTTTTACATGTCTCTTATCTTTGTCACACACTAAAAAGCTTTCAGGTGTATCCAGTCATGCTTGAAACCTCCACATTCTTTCCCGTGTTGTTACTACTTTTTTGATGGTTGTACAAAGTTCTGTGTTTTCACTCTGTTTGGTGAAATAAAGTCACCTGTCCATTTAGTCAATAAGCTCAAATTTCTCTTTCAGATTTTCAGTCTTTATATGTATTTATTCTTTTAGTTCAAAAAATTTGGCCTGCTTGGTTTTCATTTTAGAGTTGCTAAAAACAACTTAGTTTTTGAGGCATTTCCCTCTGAACACGTTTTTGAGAGTTAGTAAGCGAATCCATTCAGTTTGCTCCACCCTGAAACACTCCTCCAATCCTCCAATCTCCGTTCACAGAAGGTTCGTAATTTTTCATTTTAATATAGAAAGTAATTTCTGCCAATGGTCCCTCAACTTGATTTCAGGGCCAATTATCCATTATTTACCCTCCCTTCCTCTCAGGTTTTCTTATGTTTGGGTTCTTGAAATGGCAAGATGGCTCCTGCAGCTTGATATCCCCTGTCTATTTTCAGGGTGAGTAGCAGTAAGTAGTAGAGTAAGCCATGGCTATTGACTTCTTTAAGGAATAAGAAGCAAGCCAAGACTTTCCCACATTAGATTTCTGTTTGTTTCAGAACTGTATAACATAGCTACCTCTAATTCTAAGGGAGACTGGAAAAGTTGTTTTATTTTGGCACATTGTGTTGAACAAAATCAAGGTTCTGTTAGCAGGAATAATGGACCTGTGAATATTGGATAGGCAACCAATGGCAAATAAGGCACCCATTCTTAAATTACATATCCCATTGCTGTTGATTCACTCTGCCCATCACACAATCAGATACCATAACACTTCAATGTATATAAAGTTGACCTCCTAACTGAAACAGAATGGAACTATTTTGAATAAACTATTTATTTAAATGAAAAGGTGATTGCCCTAAAAGTCCAAAGTAATTCCCTTCTTCTGTCCCAGTTAAAGTTTTAATAAAACAGTGTACTCATTCATGACAGTTTTTTGACAGGTTTATCTTGTGCTAGAAGAATCAGGGATTGTGATTCAAAGTGTCTCTATAATCATAATTTAACTTCCACAATCAAGCGCTACTTGGCTTTAGTCCTGTGTCCATTCAGTTTTTGTAATTGTTTTTTCGTGGAATATAGATGTAACCTAAACCTCTATTCCTAATGGCTGCAAACATCCACTGAGGTGAATTGATCCTTTCTTAGCTTAGGCAGCTGGGATGGAAGATCTGAGCTATCCTGATCCAAGTCATTTCAGAATTCCAACATTAGCATTTTAAAGAGAATCAGTTTTGAAATTACATTTTAGTCGATCAAAATCCTAAACAATAATATAGATTCTAGAATGTCATATTGTTATTTGGTGACATAGCTGTCCCATGACTTACAATACCAGAAATCAGACTATGATTTTCCAGCTCATAAATTCACTAAAAAAATTCAGTGCCATAATTATTTGATTTTCTCCAGTGAGAGAGTTTTTAAGAGTTTTTTCACTGTTATATTTTCTCACCAAGATAAATCCACATCAATTTTGATCTAGTAATTTTGTTTGGAGGGGTTGGGAGGAAAAGCACTTTGTTAGTACCTAGGAATTCTAATGTAACAACATACATTTTCTTCTTTCTTCAGAGATTATATTTCAATTATGAAAGCTAATGTAGATAAACACAGATACTATCAGGAATGGTATATTTTAGTGGAAATCACAAGATAAGAATCTATTATACAACACCAAATTGCTATAGAGGGCTTAATTACAAATACAGTAATATAGATGATAGTTAATACAGTTGTTCAAAAAAGTAAGTCATTGTAAGTTAGATTGTTAAGATCACTTAGGGTAGAAAAAATTAATTTAAATCTTGAACTAGCTAAGCAGAGGAAAAAAAATTCAATTCTATAAAAACAAATTCCATGTTGTTGAAATTGTACATGGCATACTTAGAAGGGTAACAAGACAGATTTGTAAGTGGGGAAAATATTTCACTGAGTAATTACAGCTAGAGGTTGTCAGAATGTAAAGACTTCAACGTTAGGCAGAGGAATTTATATTTTTTATATGAAAGATACTGAGGTATCATGCAGAAATTGATTGGTTTAAGTTCATTAGCTTAGCAATACAAACCTAATACAGTTATTATTTTTTTAAAACCTACATTCAGGCTTTTCAGAAGTCAAGTTCTTGCTTTAAATAAGACGCAAAGGGATGACCTAATATTCAGCATTGAGGACAACAATGATTGTAAAAAGAGACAAAATAGTGAGTCCAAAGAAATTTGGTTTGGAGGGATGCTAAATTGTACCACTTTTGGAAGCACACTGAAATTTCATTAAATTATTTAAATGATACAATTTCATTTGTTTTCAGGTTTTCAATGTTCAACAAAAATTTATTGATTTGCATTTAAACTGATGGGATATTGGACATGAAACATATTTTTAAAAAACATATTATGAAAACAAGTCTAGTTTTTAAAATGTCTACCACTCACTGGGCAGTAAGACAACAATATTAAATATATGTTTTTAAAAATCTTTTACAACAAGGGACATTTCTAGTTTAGGTCTGAATTTGCTTTTCTAGCTTCCTCTCTAGCTTAATTCATGTATTTATTCATATCAAATTTATATTCAGTTTGAAATATTAGAGGGTCACAGATAAACAAATCTATGAAGGATGAAATAAAATTACCTTCTTTATATCATGTTATACTTTTTAAAAGCTTGAAATTTATTATTTAGATTTTCAAATTTGAATTCATAATGCAGAGATTTTAAGAGCAAAAGGTTTTGAAGGTTGTAATGCAAAGATTTAAGCATAAACACTATAAGCTGACTTAGATATTTTATGATAATAAAATTGTGAAATATATATTTATATATATATAATTGTGTGTGTGTGTGTAATTGTTTTCTCTCAAAGGATACAAGTCATGTATGTGATTTGATAATGACCTGTTGAAATGAATATTATGGGGGGTGAATACCAGGATGTTATAAAAGATCTTGGGAGAGACCTGGTTGCTCATATTTGTAAAATAATTGTATGTGTCAATATTCCTCAATCACACTAACCACTTCACAGCCTGAACTTGCATATAATGCTTTTTAAACATTTTTATATTAATATATAATGTTATTTAGTGAAAACTATATTTAACAGTAATTTTTGACAGAAAATAACAGGTGTATGCTAATTTTAAAAACGTATTTTTTTTTATTTTTTTTTACTTCCAGAAAAGTAATTGTGTTTATCTTTGTGTGTCTCATGTTTCTCACTTTGAATGTTGATGTGTTTCTTTTTATCTTTTGTTATAACTGGAAGCGAGACTTATCTATTGATTTTTTGGAACTATATTATCAAATGCAGCATCAATGTGGACAGATAATTTCTATAGCTCTCTGAAAAGTAAGCAGATTTTTCTGTGTACACCACTTAACCAGATGAAGTAATAAATTATTTGGATTATATTTTTTCATGATGTTAAGAAGCTGTGATTCTGGAGAACAACAGACCAGGGATATACTTTTAGCTCTGGCACTTATTAGCTGCTTGATCTTGGACATGTTTAGTTAGTTAAAGTTTTTACAACTCATGTGCTTATCTATAAGTTAGAGTAAGCATGCTTATATCAGGGAGTAGTAAGAGTTGTAACATAAAGTAATCTTGTAATACTATTGTGCACATGAGAAAAGCTCAATGAATGTTAACATCAGCTAATACTATCTTTAAAATATAACCTACGTCTTCAACTGCTTCACCCACTTACTCATTGCCTTCTTGCAAACCAAAATTATTAGTAGATAATTGAATTTAGGTTAATAAATTAAAGTAAGTGTGTGTGTGTGTGTGTGTGTGTGTGTGTGTGTGTGTGTGTGTGTCTACTTCCTTTAGAGACTCAAAAGTTGAGGGATCTTTGAAAGTGACATTTCTTTTTCTCAGAGTGTAAAATTATTTTCAACAGTGAGACTGTTGAGTGTCAGGAGTGTCAACATGAGCCCTAGGCAACACTGCCAAAACTGAGATGGCCAGAGCAGCAGTTGAGAGAGACAGAGTGACAGAATTTTATTTGGTTTTATCTGTCTGTGACTGAGCTAATAATCAGCTTATGCTTGCTTAAATGACTGTGGGTGCCTAATTCCAAATTTATATTTAAAGTCTTCATGTCTGAGAATAACAAATCTATGAAGCCTGAAATAAAATGGCCTAACCAAAAAAATAAGCTAATCTTTAACTTCAAAAAGATTCTGAAATTATATTGTTTAGGTTTTAAAGTTTGGATCTACACTGCAGAGATTTGGAGAGCAATAAAGGATTAGAAGGTTGGAATAAGGGACCTTTGAAATAAGATTATTACTGCTCAGAGAGGATTTAACCATGAGACGAGGTAATTGTTTTTCTATCAACATGTGTTCTAATACTTTAGTGCAAAGCATTACATATCTAAAATGTATGTCCTGAATTTATCGTTTTGCATATTTTTGAGGGTTTCAAAGTATCAGAAAGAGGTCATACATGTACATTTAA
This sequence comes from Saguinus oedipus, assembly GCA_031835075.1. Taxonomy (NCBI): domain Eukaryota; kingdom Metazoa; phylum Chordata; class Mammalia; order Primates; family Cebidae; genus Saguinus; species Saguinus oedipus. The sequence continues at coordinate 21,663,404 of CM063190.1, forward strand.
ATACATTCTTGATCATGTTATTAAAATGGCATCTATTTTTAAAAAGATGAAACACAGGGCTACAGTGTAATATTATGCATGAGTGCATGACTTGTTGAAGAGAAAATAAAATGTTCCATCTTCTGAAGAAACAAATGGCTACAATAAAGAAAATGCCTACAATATTTATTTAAAAGATGATGGTAGGAATAACATTCATATTAATAGGAATAAGAGTTTACATTTATTTTCTGTTTATTCTATACACAAGCATTCTTTTAAGTGCTTTAACTGCAATTGTGCTTTAATTCTTAGAACAAGCCCATGTTTATTTCCTGTTTTCCCCATGAGGTAAATGAACAGAATTCCAAGTGACAGTCTGACTCCTAAGAAAATGGTCTTAAGCCAGTGTATTGTATTGTCACTCAAGAACCTAAACATTACATCACAAATAAAAGTTACTGTGTCTTTGATGTTGTCCTGCTATGGCAATAAATGACTGTTTTCCCTGAGGTTATTTTTTAAGTCCTACCATGTACTGCTAGCCCCCCGCTCACCCCGCGCCATTATCCTGTGAAAAAATACTTTCAACACATATTAAAAACTAAAATTTAGATTTTTCTCCTCTGAGTTTGTCTTCATTCTAATGCTTAATAGATATGTAACTGTGTAAGTCATTAAAATTTATAAGATTCAGTCATATTCAAATTTTAAAATGGGGTTGGCATCTACAAACTGCTGAAAGGAGATGAGAAAAAAAAAAAGAATATGAATTGACTGGCCCAGACATGAGAGATGTTCACCAAACAGTTCACATTACTGGACCAGAACAGAAGTGATCTGTTATGTCAGCTTTAGTGTGTGGTTATTCTTATGTGTAAAATTTCTACTAGAGTTTACAAATTTGATTGTACATAGTTGCCACAGAGCCCCCAAATGCATGTAAGTTAAAAGCCATCTGCTGTTGTCCTCGTCTCTACAGAACTTTCAACTTCTTTGAGATATATTCCTCCACATTGACAGTGAGCTGGTATTTCAGTAATCCTTAACAACAGTTTTGGGTGTTGATTGACACATATAATGGACTGTGTATAGTGTGTATACGTAATGGACTACTATTACTCTGTATACACAACAGTTCTCTAGGACTACATATTTTAACATGAGATTCCCAAAACCTACTCCTAGAAATTCTTAGGTCTGGGGTGGGGCTTGGGAACTTGGTTCATCAATCATACCTAGCATTTTTATAGTTATTTTTCACATTTATTTCCATATAGAAATTGCTTCAGTCATTTTATAACAACACTTTATTCAAAGTTTGTTGTTTAAGCCTATTTCAAAACATTTCATTTATTACCTATTTTTTTCAGTTTTGGTACTGCTTAAATGTGGTTATATAAATAACATGCTCTGCTTTCATTGTTCAAGTTTTCACATTAAATGTATGAAAAAAAGTCACTCTTTTTGGATCCTTATTGTACTCTTTTAATCAATTCACCTTTCCTCTCAACAAAAATCAAGTGTCAGTAATGTGGGTGAATTTTGTTTACAGATGATATGGTCAGTGGTGCTACTGAGGAAAGTGAAGAAACTTTGCAGTATAGCCTGTGAGATAGAAAGAGTCTGTAGAGAATAACCATGGAAATGGACTGGCAAATGATAACACTTACTGTAACAACCTTGTCTGTTCAGTAGTCACTAAAAATGACAGAAATGCATGCAAGGACTGATAGCCTAAAAACCACAAGGTACAGCCTTTGGCAAATGTGATGTAGAACTCCCTTTGGAGTGTACTTCTCTCCACTGTGATGATCTCACAGAGTCCACTGCCTAATGACAATGCTAGGCAAATTCTTAGAATGATTAGACGGATCCCTGCTAAGTTGTGTGAATGAATGGTAGCTATGTTGACTGGTGTCTTCATGTTGTTCCCGAAGTATCAAAATACTCTGTGTCATGACAATGAATACTGCAGTGCCAGTGGAGGCAGGGGTGGAATCCCACTGGAGAGGTCTGCTTTGAGGCTTCATTCTGACTGTTGGCCAACCCATGCATAGACTCAAAAGTAGGTATTACATACCTAACATCTTTGATGAGAGAAGTGATCATATCTTAAGTTGATTTCATTCAAAACAGAAAAATTTTGGAGTCAGACATTTCATTCATGTTGTTTCATTATGATCATTTACCAAGTGTAAGACTCTGCCATCGGTGGGATTTGTATGTTACATCCTTAAATCCTGGTAACAGATCAGCAAGTGAAATCACAGGTTAACACATCGGAACTAAGAAAGCCATACATAGTTCACAGTCATGAAGAATCACAATTTGAACAAACGTTTTCTTGAATTCCAAAGCTTCCACTCAAGGTTAAAGAGGCTAACTAACTTGCCACAGGTCACAGGGTAAAGTTAGGCTCTCTGCTTGTCTGTTGTTGGTGTATAGGAATGCTTGTGATTTTTGCAAATTGATTTTGTATCCTGAGACTTTGCTGAAATTGCAGCTTAAGGAGATTTTGGGCTGAGGAAGTGGGATTTTCTAAATATAAAATCATGTCACCTGCAAATAGAGACAATTTTACTTCCTCTTTTCCTATTTGAATACCTTTTATTGATTGATTGATTGATTGATTGATTGATTGATTTTGCCTGATTGCCTGGCCCAAACTTCCAATATTAAAATAGGGGTGCTAAATTTTACTTTGTTGGGTGTGGGAACCAACTATGTGACAAATCTATTATACAATTCTTTATTTTTGACTGCTGCTTTCACCAAGATTATACAGGGTTAAAGAAAAGACAGATTACTAAGTATCTTATTTCTTGAAAAAAATCTATTTCCTCCCTGTGGAATGCAGTAAAATAGTCAAAAGGTAGGTGGTAGAGGAGAAACGACACGAAGGAGCAAGTAAGAAAATCTACATGCTATCTCTTTAGTCCCAGGGTACCAGAGCTTTGGCAGTATGCGGACTCATCAATATTCATACATAAGAGTGAAATTCCAGAAGCTGAAACCCAACAGCTGAAACGCTTTCCTTCCATAATGTATCTGCAGGACGTGCAAAGGATTGGAAAAGACAGAAGGCTGGAAAATGTTCTTGCTTTTCTAAAGTGTTCAAATGATTCTTTCTACAGTGCCCTACTTTTGTGAGCTCTATCTTTGCCTTAGGTCTATTCATTTCATTTTTTGTTTTCTTCTTAGGATTTGGAAACATGATTATAGTTTACAGTGAGAGATGAGTTGGCTCAAGGAATTCATGCTTTGGTTTCAGGGAAGAAAATATAATTTTCATCTGGATAGGATGTATATTTTATATACTTTATATTAGATATACAAAAATGAGAACTAAATAAAGAAGCATAAAAAAGGAGACGGCAGAGAGAGAAATAATGAAAAAAAGGAAGAAAGAAAAAGAAAGGAAGGAATAAAGAAGGAAACAATGTGATTGAATAAAAGGATGAAATGGCAAAAACATGTTAGTAACTGTAAATGATGAATGTAGTATTACCATCTGCAATATAAGACTGAATACAGAAATGATTAATCAAGCTATTTTATAAACCAGCAAAAGGAAGCTTTTTCACACATATATTCTATGGTGAGAAAAGGAACCTCAGCAAGAGTAGCAGAGATAGGCATGTATTGATACAATGTTTATGAAGTGCCAAACAGCCTCACATTATTTCACAACACACTGGGTATACTTTTGGGAGAATTTTTAGAGAATTTATCTTAAAAGTATCTGGAGAAATTCAGAAATCAATTCTTAATCTTTTGTGCTGCTGTATGGTTATGTCTTTATGCTGCTCTAAGGGAATATCACAGATTTGCTAATTATAATGAGCAGAAATGTACTGGCTCAGATTTCTGGAGCCTAGAGAGTCAAGATCAAAAGACTGGCATCTGGTGAGGGCCTTTTTGTTGTATCATCTCATGGTGGAATGGCAAAGAGAGGGCAAGACAGAGAGCAAAAAGGAGCCAAACTCGGTCAATTATAAGCTGCCAACTCCCAAGATAAGGGCATTAATCTGTTCATGAGGGCATTTCTCCAAGGACGCAAACATATTCCACTAGATACTACCTCCCTGTATCACTGCCTTAGTAATCAAGTTTCCAGCCTGTGAACGTTGGGGGACATAGTCAAACCATGAATCTAGTAGGTTTAAGACTTCAATCAGTGATTTTCAGTGTAAGAAATAATTAAGAGGAGAATGTTTTATGGTTTCATTAGATTTGATTTATTTTTTTCTTTTCTCTGAGTATATACAAAGCAGTTGCATTTAGATAAACTGGACAAGAAAGGATTTTGTATGTTTTTAATTGTGCAAATGTCAAAACATGTGTTGTATTATTTTGCTAACTTCTACTCCAGAACTAGAATTTCCGAGGTGTATTAAGTGTTCAGTTTAGGGTTTAAATTTCACTTAAAAATACATTTCTTAAAATGTTCCTTTGCCTAATCCACGCATTTTTTGAATGTCCAATAAATATTAAAGGCTTGTTATCTCCTGGCATTCTATTAGGCACAGGTTATATAGCTATGAAAGAAACATAAAGGATTTTGACAAATGGGTATCATATGAAATGAGAGAAACAATGTAAATAAGTAAATACACAGCAATACGAAATCCTACTCAGAAAAAGGCACCATGAGAAACAGCAAGTAGATATTTAAAGGCTTGAGTACAGCATGTATGTTTTGCAGGAAGTCCCAAATGTATTAAATGTGAACACCGAAATGCACAAGAATACCAAAAATAGAATTGTTGCATATCTACTGTGAAACAGACACTGTACAATATTCTAAATACATGCATACGGTTTGAGCCTAATTTATTTCTCACAAAATCTCAGCATGGAAGATACGACTATTCTCATTTTTTATATGAGAGACTAACTGCCATGCAGCCTTTCCCATGATCATACATCTAGTATGAGAAAGCAACAAGCTGAAACCAAGGAATTGTGTTACTACAAGGCCATTGCTCTTCCTTCATTGTTTTACCTGGTTTTAAACACAAAAGTAGCTTAAATAACATGAGAAAATTGGAAAAGTGAGATTTGAAATTGGAATCATGATTAACCTGGTGAGAAAAAAAGTTAATGACTCAAATCAGACATATTAAACTAACACACTTACCCCTTATTGAAAGAGCTTGTTGATTTTAATGAGATATTTTCATCTATTTTCTTGAGCAGCCTGTAGGAATAAACTCAAGCATGTTTTAATAATATCTCTTTGAGTGGGTACTTGTTCTTTCAATGTTGATAAAACCCTAGCACCTAAATACATTGATTGACAATTTAGAGCTGTTTTTATTTAATTTTTCTTTTACTTTCTATTCATGCTTTTTGCAACACTAGTACTCTATATACATAAGAGTAAATGAATGAACAATCACTGTTTGTATGCTTTAATTCTCCTATAGATAAAATTTTATGATAAAACCACTTACCTTTCTTGTTGGTTATCATCTAAAAACAATAACTGACGTATTTTTATTTATAATCAGCTTCCATGTGCACTAATGAGATAGCATGCAATCTCTTTAGAAGATATCACATATTTAGAAATGCATGGCAGTTCAGATCAAGTATATCTCTAATCACATTTTGTGCAGTGATAAGTGGAATACACACGTGTGCGTGTGTGTGTATGTGTATATTATATATTCCAATCATGAGCTCTGTGAATCTTTTATTTCATTTAAATTACTAACGGGAGATGACCTGAAGAAATGAGAGTGAAGATTTCTGAACTAAGGTTCACTGAAGTACACAACATATCTTTGTATTTATGTAGATTCGTTTTGTTTTGTATTTCTAGAACCTCAACCTACTGGCTTACTCGCATCCAGTCTTTTCTCTACTGCAATGAGAACGGCCTGCTGGGCAGCTTTTCAGAAGAGACGCACTCGTGCACGTGTCCAAACGACCAGGTGGTCTGCACCGCGTTCCTGCCCTGCACAGTGGGAGATGCCTCTGCTTGCCTGACATGCGCTCCAGACAACCGCACCCGTTGCGGCACCTGCAACACTGGCTACATGCTCAGCCAGGGCCTCTGCAAGCCTGAAGTCGCTGAGTCTACCGATCACTATATCGGCTTTGAAACTGACCTGCAAGATCTCGAGATGAAATACCTGCTGCAGAAGATGGACAGACGAATAGAAGTCCATGCCATTTTTATTAGCAATGACATGCGCCTCAATAGCTGGTTTGATCCTTCCTGGCGTAAGCGGATGCTCCTCACCTTGAAGAGTAATAAGTACAAGTCAAGTCTGGTCCATATGGTTTTGGGTCTCTCTTTACAGATTTGCTTAACTAAAAACAGCACCTTGGAGCCAGTGTTGGCTGTTTACATCAATCCCTTCGGAGGCAGCCACTCTGAGAGCTGGTTTATGCCCGTGAATGAAAACAGCTTTCCCGACTGGGAGCGGACTAAGTTGGACCTCCCCTTGCAGTGTTACAACTGGACATTAACTCTGGGGAACAAATGGAAGACATTTTTTGAGACAGTACACATCTACCTGCGGAGTCGCATCAAGTCCAATGGCCCCAATGGCAATGAGAGCATTTACTATGAACCTCTGGAGTTTATTGACCCGTCCCGGAACCTGGGCTATATGAAAATCAATAACATTCAAGTGTTTGGCTACAGCATGCACTTTGACCCTGAAGCAATTCGGGACCTGATTCTGCAGCTGGACTACCCCTATACTCAGGGATCCCAGGACTCCGCACTTTTGCAACTACTAGAGATCAGAGACCGTGTAAATAAACTCTCCCCACCTGGTCAGCGTCGTCTAGATCTTTTCTCTTGCTTGCTTCGTCATAGACTCAAGCTGTCTACTAGTGAGGTGGTGAGGATCCAATCTGCTCTGCAGGCGTTTAATGCCAAATTGCCAAACACAATGGATTATGACACAACCAAATTATGTAGTTAACCATAAATGTCAAGCACAACCCAAAATCTTGAAGGAGTTTTTACAGTGCTTTTGTGGAACAGTTTATGTTTGGAAGAGTAAATTTAAATTGTCTTTTCAATATCTGTCTTATATCAGTCAATAACATTGGATGGCAATTTACACACATGAACTTGCTGACAATGAATATATTATACTGCAGTTTTGGTTTATGAATGAAATAAATACTGACACCAGTCTAGAAGACATTCTACTTTTTACAATAAATTTCATTTGTAATTTTATATGTTCCGTGGCAATGCTTTTGTGCATTACATCCTCTAGAGGGAACATAAAATGATACCAATAAAATTTTGTAGCTGAACAGTTATTAAAAAGAAGTGCTGTGGGATTCCTTTTTTCCATGAAATGAGTTCTATTTTGATACAGCTTGTTAGAACCTGGGGAAAATTCACCAAGATTTTTTAACGGAAACATTTGAAGGTCTCTTTCAATTATCTTTATGGAAAACCCAACTAGATAGAACACTTATTCAGTTGTGTTTTTATGATTAACGGAGCAACGGCAGTAGTATGTTTATGACCTGTATTTAGGAAACCAGTATGAGAGACACAATTATAATTAAAATACTCAGATAAACCAATTCTCAACTATCAGAACATTTCAGCAAACATACAGAAAAATCCATGTGATAATAAGGCATATCATGGATAAAGCAAACCCTTAATTTCCTTAGCAACTTGCTTGCTTTCTCCTTCCCTTTCTACATTCTAGGAACCAGTAATCAGCACACTCAGCACAATCATTTTAATTTCAAGTCCTGAAAACCTAGTTATTCCAGCACTTTACCAGTGACAATAAAATAACATTTCTAGAGCTCACAAATTGTAAGGTAATGGTATAAAATAAATATTCAAATACCTTGTTCAAGTGTCAATAGATTTGTTTTTCTCTCAGAGAAACATATTACTAAAAATATTTTGAGGAGAAAATTATTTCAGTATGAAACCAATTTTAGTTCAAAATTTTGGTTTGAAAGTTGAGTTCCCATTTACCAGTGAAATATTAGATATATTATTAGTTGTTTTTTTCTATAAACTTGAATTTCATTTGTGTTTAGCTATATGATCATATCTGTAAAATGTGGGGTTTTTTTGCTATTTACCACTGAGATCTTTTCTAGATAGCTTATAAAATCTTACTACTTAACCAAATGCATTGTCCAGGCCAGGCCAGCTTCCCTGTTGAAGTCAGGAAGGCATTTCTCAGAGCACAGAGAAAGGACCCCATGACATGGACTGGGGGAAAAAAAAAAAAAAAAACAGAACAAAACACTATAATACAGCCACTGTGGATTCTTGGGCTGTTTACTTTTAATTCCTAAGCATTTAAGAGCAAAAGACAGTTCAGACAGAAAATAATCAATCCATCATAAGCTAAGTGTTGTTTTTCCAGCTAACACATACATTATTGAATTTCTTACTTCAATTAGCTGATTTTTAAAAAATTTACTTTCTGTTATTGTAGGTCATTCAACAGAAAATTTATATTATTATTAAACACCATCTTTCTGGTATCATAGCAAATACTTCATTTAATTCTAACAATAGCACTAGGTTATAAATTATTATTCTTATTATATTGGTGAAAATAACAAAGGTTCACAGTGGCATGTCAAGCTCCCCAAGATCACAAACTAAGTTGAAAGATCAAGATTCCAATATAGACTTCTGTGGAACAAATTTGTCCTCTTTTTATTGTACCACTGAGCATTAAATGAACCATCATATTTCTGTATATAATTTCATTTCATTCAAGGCTTCTGAATAACTAAGAAATTGAGGTCTAAATCAGCTAACATTATATGACACATGTGCTCACAGTACATTTGAAAACTTATATCAAACCGGCATTGATCATCCACAATTAGTCATCCACAGGGTTCCCAAGCTTTCCAAATAGACCATATGTTTCAAAAGACACATATTATGAAAGTCAGAGCTGCCTCCAGGACCTTTTCTAGAGGAGTCTTGAAGGTCCAGCTGTCCAGAGTCTTTGACACCCAGAAATCATCTGAGCAACATTTACAATTACCATGGACTCTGAATAACAATAATCTCATTGTGCTACTTCTTTTATTGCACAGCTCACCTATTCCTGGCCACAGTGTAAGAGAGAAGACCTATGACCACAGGTAAGAAAGTGCATAACTGGGGTCTTATCCTGGGACTCCTCAGGCCTGGTAAGTGTTGACACAAAGGTCCTGTTGAATAAGATAAAATTATCTTAGCTGCAACTCTTTCAGTACTCTGCCAGTGAGTATTTTATATATCTGAGTCAAGGTTTCTCCTGAAATGAGAGAAGTAATATCAATACTTTTTTTCAGAATGTTGCATCTAAAATAACATGAATACAATCTATGTAAACATACTAAGCAAACTCTACATGATTATATAGATTTAGAGGGTAAATGATTAATGCACAAACATATTTTTATGTTTCCATTTCTCAAATATTACCACCTATTAAGAAATGTTCAATTAGCAAGACTATATTAATAATCTAACTTAATAAAACATGAGTTACCAATGTATGAGAAAAATGCAGCTCAAAAATATTTCATTTTTCCTAAATTGGCCTATATACAACTATTTTTGCGTTGTCTTAGGAATTCAGGTATTTTTAATAAAAATGACTATTGTCAAAACCTTATTGAAAATAGGATGTTTGACTTCATTTAGATTCTTGATATCCCTAAATTTGTGTCTCTAAATTTAAATTTATCTTGAACTTAATAAATTCAATAGAACTTGAAATTCTGAAAATCAAAAATTTATTGGGAATACATTTACTCTAGGAACATCTCATACTGCATCAACTATTTGGATGACCATCATAGTGTGACTTGACTTACAATCTCTAGAATCTCAAGTTGATTTTTAGCAAGGTGAATCCATTTCTGAATGTTCACACTCTGCTCAAAAAAAATAAAAATGCAGGCTGGGCGCGGTGGCTCAAGCCTGTAATCCCAGCACTTTGGAAGGCTGAGGTGGGTGGATCACGAGGTCAATACATCGAGACCATCCTGGTCAACATGGTGAAACCCCGTCTCTACTAAAAGTACAAAAAATTAGCTGGGCATGGTGGCGCGTGCCTGTAATCCCAGCTACTCAGGAGGCTGAGGCAGGAGAATTGCCTGAACCCAGGAGGCGGAAGTTGAGGTGAGCTGAGATCGCGCCATTGCACTCCAGCCTGGGTAACAAGAGCAAAACTCCCTCTCAAAATAATAATAATAATAATAATAAATAAAAATGCAGAAATAGCTGATGGTGGTAGATGCATTTCAGCTATGCAAGATGATTCATTTTCTCCCTTCTCTCTCTCTCTCTCTTCCCCCCACCCCGCGGCGCCACACTGCCACCACCGCCTTTGTGGTTATTCGGAAAATGTGAAGAAATAGCCTGGAAGGAACCAGGACCATGGACTGTTCTATAATCCTACACAGACCTTCTTTTGTTCTCTTCATCATGCACATTGAAAAGCTCTTCCTTTTGAAGAGATATAAAATATATTCATTTGAATAAAACAACCCAGTTGAAACAACTTAGGAGCAAAATAAGACCATATATATTTTCTAAAGTGGAAGTAATAGAATAAATAGGAATTCAACTGGAATGAAAGTAAAAAGTTTTGGAGACCAAACAGAAAACACACCTTTTATTTAATAAATTTTGCATCAAAGTTTAAGAGGCTACCTGTAGGTTTTCCAAATCAATGTGACAAGTGAAAAGGACATATTGAATAAACCAAACCATACTATTATAACAGCATCACCCTGCGTTGGTGCCTGGATCACTTTAAAAGAATAATTATTTAGCAAAATTGAGTTTTCCTTCTAGTCATAAGTATAATACTTATCATTTAAGTAACATATGCTAATCTTGTAGTATCCTTGGAAAGTAGTCCAATCAGTTGAATTTTTAAAACTTGAGAGTTTATACTTTGTCATTCCCATTTACTATACCCTCTATTTATGCTATTGCTATTGACATTCTTTCTTTCCTCCTCCTATGAAATCAGATTTATAATTCTATCTCTAGTCTTTCTTAGTCTAATAATTTCAAGCGCTGTAATTCAACCACTCAATAATAATTCCAATATTTGGTAAGTGCATCTTAGTTAGCAGGACATTTTTACAAACATCTCAATTTTTTCTACATGAAGGCAACATAAGCTACTTTAATGAACTAGGAATATCTGATAAATTAGAATATCCATGTCAAATTATTTGATATTTAGGACATGGCAGCCAAGTACATAAATTAGCACATATAAATGAAATTTGAAGTGAAGGAAAAATCTTACTCTTGATATTCTACTGTGTGCTGGCAATCATATTAACCAATTAATGACTGAACTATGATTTTATGCTACAATCACAGAATATGGCTATTACATGGTAACTGTAGTACATAATATGTGAATAATTAAACACCTATGCAATACTCATAGTAAGGCACCATTCTGAGGACATAGTAAATATGCAAATTTCCAGGTAAGAGGAGTAATCTTATTGCAGGTTTCTGACTTGTCACTCCCTCCACCCAGCATTATTATGGGCATAAAACACTCCTGAAAAGGACTTCAGAAGTGAAAGAATGAGTAAGTATGGGGAAAAATGAGGTCTGTATAAAATACTTGTAGCAATGATAGAAAGCTGCATAACCCTCAATAACACTCAAAACATGAATAATACTTAATGTATTTACTGCAGAAAATGGAAATTAATTTTATTATTTTACACAAAAGTATTTAAAATGTATCTCTTATATTTGTGGTTTTGCAATATAGTTTTGTTTGTATTTTATGGTAATGGGCAGTTTTAAAAATATATATACATTTAAAATCATTAAAATTAGAAAAAAATGACATGGTGAATATTTATTTCAGTACATTATATACTAGATATTGTGGAGATTTAGGATAACAAGCAGAAAACTATTATTAAAAATAAGTATAATAAATGTTTAAAGTGTTTCTAAATAAACCACCAACAATAGATTTCTAATAGAAACAAGGATAGCTCTCAATTTTGGTAGAATAAAAAAATTAGATTCTTATTTTAATACAGTTGAACATTTCTTGCATAATAAGTTGGAAAAGTCTAAAATAGAAGAATAAACCATAAAGTAGATGAAGATATAAATCAGGTAAATATAAGAAATACACTTAACAAAATTACATAAGAGTATAAAACTAAATTGACAGTTTTGGAAATATGTATTATGTTGTTAGAAAAATATACCAGTACTGTAAAAGATATCACTTCTACACTGAAGTAATTTTTAAGTTTGCTCTCCAGTAAAGAAGATCTTAATCAAATTTTTTATAATTATAAATCTAATATAATTATTTTAAAATGTGTTTGGAAAAACAAATGGTTGTGAACAAACCAATTGGAAAATATCAAATAGCAGAAACTTCCATTAACAGATACTAAAATCTATATAAAATAATAATTTAAAATTCAGAAATATAGTAAGAACTTTTAATGTTGCAAACAAAATATTTTAAGTGAAACCACAATTACCTAAACAGTTATTCTATTATTAAGTTATTTTATAAATCACTTGAAAGTGGCAGATAGTTGCTGTTTTCTGCAGTATACAATCCTCCTTAACTTGGGGTTAATAAGATAAAGTAGTATCAAGAGTTTATAAAACACGGTAGCAAATTTTACTTTTTTAAATAAAATTTATCCTTTTTAAATCACTTTCTGTATTTTATTTTCAGATTCTCAAATTATTACCATAATTTATTTTTATTTTTATTTTTATTTGTTTTGAGGTGGAGTCTCCTTCTGTCACCCAGGCTGGAGTGCAGTGGCGAGGTGTCAGCTCACTGCAATCTCCGCCTCCTGGGTTCAAGCAATCTCCCTGCCTCAGCATCCCACTAATCTGCCTGTGGGAGCCGTAGCTTTCATGCCTGAAGACATCACCCAGGGAACTGAGTCCCTACCCACAGCCTCTGCTTCCAAGTTCCCCAGCTCTGGCCTGGTGACCCCTCAGCCAACAGTCCTAACATTTGCCAAGTATTCCTGGGCCTGGCAGGCGAGCCTGCAGGAGCGCAAGCAAGCACTATATGAATATGCAAGGAGATTCACAGAGAGACGAGCCCAGGAGGCTCACTGAACTCAAAGGAACAGGATGGCACCGAGAGCTGCAAGACAGAGACTGGGGGCAGCCCTCACCCAACTCACAGCAGGCTGGATGGATGGATGGGTTGTGAAAAGGGAAGGATGAGGCTCCCCCAATATCACATTAAATTCATGGTTTTTGTTCAAAAAAACCAACCAACCAAACAAACAAACAAAAACTCCTGACCTCAGGTGATCCACCCACCTCGGGCTCCCAAAGTGCCCGGCCAGATTCTCTAATATTTACATGATGATTATACATTGCTTTAATAAGTATAAAAGTATATCTTTCTTAATGTTTAAACATTAAGACTAATACAAATAGTATACTCAAATCGTTTAAATGCAGAAGATTATAGTTATAAATTATGTGAAATAAATTACAATATTTAGAAAGCGTTTTATTATGAGGAAGAGGTGGAAACGTGTAAAATGTGTTATCTTAGTTATGTTTGTGAAAACTATGATCTTGACACTAGTTTATGATATTGTCTTGTTTCCCTTGGACAGAGAATTCTAGTAAATTATAACACAATTTACAAAATACATATAAATTATATAATGTCTATTATGTAATACTTAACTTTTTTTGTGGCCCCCCCAACTTTCCAGAATATTTCAGTCTATAATTTTCTATGCTAAATTCACAAATAGTTTAATAGATGGTACTCTTTTATAGATATTTTCTCATCAATTTATATCATTTTCTTTTGAACCTGCAAAATCTAGATAATATTTCTTAATCATTCTGTTACAACATACCTGTACTAACATGATGCTGTATAGTGTTATTTAAAGTTGGAGTTAAGATAGTTAAAAATCTATATTATAACCTCAAGAAAATTCACATATATATACAAATCTTTTTTTTTGAGACAGTTTCACTCTTGTTGCCCAGGGTGGAGTGCAGTGTTTCCATCTTGGCTCACTACAACCTCTGCCCTGCAGGTTCAAGTGATTCTCCTGCTTCAGCCTACCAAGTGGCTGGGATTACAGGCATGCACCACCACACCCAGCTAATTCTGTATTTTCAGTAGAGAATGGGGTTTCTTCATGTTGGTCAGGTTGGTCTTGAACTCTAGACCTCAGGTAATCCACCTGCCTCAGCCTCCCAATAACATATATATTTTAAAGTAGTGTATGCTAAAACAGAAATAATATTAAAAAAAAAAAAAGATAAATGGGATGGTAAAAATTCTCAATTAAAAGCAGAAAAGGCAAAAACCAAAAATAGAAGGCCGGGCGCGGTGGCTCAAGCCTGTAATCCCAGCACTTTGGGAGGCCGAGGCGGGTGGATCACAAGGTCAAGAGATCAAGACCATCCTGGTCAACATGGTGAAACCCCGTCTCTACTAAAAATATAAAAAAAAACTTAGCTGGGCATGGTGGCGTGTGCCTGTAATCCCAGCTACTCAGGAGGCTGAGGCAGGAGAATTGCCTGAACCCAGGAGGCAGAGGTTGCAGTGAGCCAAGATTGCGCCATTGCACTCCAGCCTGGGTAACAGGAGCGAAACTCTGTCTCAAAAAAAAAAAAAAACCGAAAAATAGAGAGTAAGTACAATAAAAACAATTAGAAAGCTAGTAGATATTAATCTATGTAATTCAACAATCAATTTAAATGTAAATGGTCTAAATACAACAGGTCAGATTGTCATAATCAACAAAAAAGATTTGACTATGTATTTTCTAAAAGAAGCCCACTTATATAAATATTCAACTTAGAAGTAAAGGAATAGAAAAATATATTATATACTAATGTCAGTCAAAAGAAGGCTGAAATAGCTATATTCATTGATGAAGAAACAGGCTTCAGACCAAGAAAATGTTCAGAGATAAAGATAAACATTACGTAATGAAAAAAGGGACAATTCTCCAAGAAGACATAGCAAACTTTTACAAACTAACAATAGAGCATCAAAACATGTAAGGTGAAAGTTTATGTAATTTAAAAGGAAACAATCTACTACTATAGTTTGAGGTTTCAACACCTCTCCTGAAGTAAATAGATCAAGCAGGAAGAAAATCAGTAAAAACACAGCTGAACCTTGCACGACTGCCAATCAACTTGATCCTATTGAAATTTATAGAATATTGCATTCAACATAGGCAGAATATACATTTTTGTCATAATTAGACTGCAGCTGTATGTTTTTTGGGAGAAGACCACATAGACCCATTTCATTATGTTATATTAAGGGTATTTACGATCAACATAAATTATCAAGGTTTTTCCTTGATCACCTGACTGATGTAGTCTTCGTCTGTGTCTACACTAAAACTTACTCTTTTTTCTCCCTTTCCATACTCTACCGTTTCAAACAAAGTCACTGTTCATACCCCACACTCAGTGAGTGGAGAGTTATGTTCTATCACTGGCTGCCTTTGTATTATTTCCTGCCCCAGTCATTCTGCCTTAGAAAAGCAGGTATTTCTCTAAGAATCTTTTTTCTTTTTTTAACTTTTTTTGTGAGATGGTATTAACCAAGATCTAGACAGTGGATGTGCTCATTGCTACAGGACTGTCATTGCATCTGGACTCTGTTAGCTAACAGAGCAAGGACACAAAGTTAATATAAAAAAGCCATTACTCTCATGTGTACTAGTAGTGAATGAAGGACAGTAAATAAAAGCTAAAGAAATCTGAATAAAGTATAGAGTTTAGTTAATTTGATGTATTGATATTTATTAATTGTAACAAAGATACTAATTTAATTTAATGCATTAAGTTTAAGAAATTAACAACATGGAAATGGAGTGGAGTATATAGAAACTCTGTCCTATATTTATAAATTTTTCTGTAAATCTAAATTCTAACTAAAAGCAGTTTAAGAAATGATAATTCCATGGGATGTTCAGAGTATTGCTAGAAATTCCATACATAAAAATCATTTTAAACATGATTTTAAAACCTTTAATAATATATTTTGGGAAGTATTGTTACAATATTTATACATCCCCTCAAAGTAATCTTTTCTTTTTTCCTAGGTACACAGCTTCTCAGCTAGATTATATTTTCTTTACTCACTTGTAAGTAGTTGACTATATGTCTAAATCCTCACCAACAAAATGTTCATAGAAAACAACAACTTCTATTTCACTTACTTAAAAGAAACTTGACCTGGACTCAGTCTTACTTTTCTTCTTGCCTGTGGATGGTCATGAAAGGAACAACCTTAAAAATCACGTTTCAAGGATGGCAGAGCCCCTAACTACTGACGTTGACTAATTTGAGTGGATTCCAAATATATATCCTGCACATTACATAAGACCGAAATAAATGTATCTCCCGTTTGAGTCATTACAATTAAAGTCTCCTTTTATTTTTGTTCAGACTTCACTCTAACTAATATAATAATGCCTTCTATGCATTACTTTTCCTCTAATGTATCCTCCAATTAAACATCTAAGTACCCTAATGTATTTTCATAGTAATGAGCATAAAATTTACAATTTACAAATTAATGCTTTTTTTATTCAGTAATTTAGCAGGGACTAAATAGTTTTTTATAAGGATATTTTTCAGAAACCCAAACTTTGTACACTTTGTATGCCTTCAAACTCTTTTACATAATTCTTTGATGCAGCTTCTCCTAAATTCCTTATACAAGTATACTAAGTAATCAAAATGACCATCAGTTACTTTATGCAGTAGTAATAACAATAATAGCAGTGATTATTTTGACACTTGTTTGTTTTGCTTTATACCAAATGACTCTATATTGCTAAAATGTTTGTGATTATGTTAATTTCACCAGGAATAATCTATTATCTGGGAACCTAGAATCACATGTAATTGTCCTAACACTATTTTTAGAAAACATATTACTCTTAGTTAAGGTGTTACGGTAGAAAAGGTATGATGCCAAAATATTTCCAAGTTAAGACTACTTTTACCCAGAGTAACTTGATACATTCTCCAGTAATCAGAGTGTGAGATTTTGTACCTCTGTATCACAGTTTGACCAAACATTATTTATGTCTCCATAGGCATGCTACTTATCTGTTATGAACCTGGAATTTTGAAAGTATTTTCTAATCTTTGGAAATAGTTATCTAATAATAAATTGTACTAGATTGGGCCAATCTCATTTTCTAATATCCTTTTGATGATATATGTCCACCTAAAATTAAAAGATTTAGACCGGGCATGGTGGCTTACGCCTGTAATCCCAGCACTTTGGGAGGCTGAGGCGCGTGGATCAGGAGGTCAAGAGATAGAAATCATCCTGGCCAACATGGTGAAACCCTCTCTCTACTAAAAAATACAAAAATTAGCTGGGCATGGTGGCATGCGCCTGTAGTCCCAGCTACTTGGGAGGCTGAGGCTGGAGAACTGCTTGAACCCGGGAGGCGGAGGTTGCAGTGAGCTGAGGTCACGCTAGTGCACTCCAGCCTGGTGCCTGGCGACAGAGCAAGATTGTGTCTCAAAAAATTTTTTTGTTTGGTTTTACTGATTTCATTATTGAGCCATGTATTTATTTCCTCAACAAAAAATATAGCCACCAACTATGTGCCTGTCATATTACTAGCTTCTGGAAATAAAAAAAGAAAGAAAAAAAAAAGAAACCAAAAACAACAACAACAAATAAAACAAGGAAATTGGCAGAGACCGTTAGTAGATGTAAGTCAATATTTATTCTTTTGTTAACATCAAACTCCTGACTTTTAGCTTTCCTTGGCTGCCAGCAAGCTATTACATTCTTCAGCATTTCATGTGGCAAAGTTGTGGTTATACCAAATTTTGGCCAGTAGAGATTCAAAATGACTGCTGAATGCATGCTTCGGTCTTTTCTCAGGGCTAGCAACATAAGTTGCAGGGTTCAATGCAAAATAAAAATGCAGAGCCTTATTCAAAAATTACTATAAATTTCAAAAATGTGAGAGCAAAGTACTAACCAATGTAGGGGCCCTTCTAAGTTCAGGGTCCTTAACAACTCCTAGCTGGCACATCAATGGACCTGAACCCATACACTGTTAATTGTAACTCATAGTCCTTGTACTACCGTTCCTTCCTCACTTGCTGGGTACAAAAAATCATATCAGGAAGAGGTATAAATAAAAAGATAAAAGCCATATATTTAATATGAAACAGCTACCTGTTATCTCTAAACTAACTGGAGTAATCGCCGACTTCTGCATCATTATATGAGATAGAAATACAATTCTACCTTACATAAGCTATTGCAATGTTTGGTTCTATTGCTGGGGTACGTTGTCAGATGCCAAATGTTGCATACATTTTCAATAGGCCATCATATAAATTTGACTCTGTGTTATTTAGTGCCCACACAATTGAATTTTTATTATTATACTTAATTTATACAGATATAATTAAAACGGAGTAGGTAATCTAGTGTAGGAAGTTATTTAAGTGGTACCACACTGCCTTTAATATGATCAAGTTTGTGCTTATTGTACCCTGCTTTCTGAAGATCTATTTCTCTGATATTTTGTTTCATTTAAAGATACACAATTTCCTTAATGTTGATGTCAGTTGTGCCAAACTATTAATACATATAACATTAACCTACTGTATACACTTCAGCTGACTTCATGACACTCATCATCATCAATATCAGAGATCATGCTGAACACATGGTATATTCCAGGCAGGAAAGAAAAACATGGGGGTGGGTATGATATAACACATCACCCCGTTGAAGACAGTAAAGTAAAAATCTGATGTAGTTCTTTTTTTTTGTTTTGAGATGAAGTTTCGATTTTGTTACCCAGTCTGGAGTGCAATGGCGCGATTTTGGCTCACCACAACCTCCGCCTCCTGGGTTCAGGCAATTCTCCTGCCTCAGCCTCCTGAGTAGCTGGGACTACAAGGCAAGCGCCACCATGCCCAGCTAATTTTTTATTTTTTTTGTATTTTTAGTAGAGACGTGTTTTCTCCATGTTGACCAGGATGGTCTCCATCTCTTGACCTCGTGATCCACCGGCCTCGGCCTCCCAAAGTGCTGGGATTACAGGCGTGAGCCACTGCGCCCAGCCCTGACATAGTTCTTTCCTGTCTCCTCGTATAAACGGATGGATGTGTTGCAGGACTTTTCCTTAGCTCAGCTAAAGATGGTGTTCTTGTCTGTATCACGGCCACAAAAATTTAGGGTCACTGATGGTTTAAAAGGCAAATAACGCAGGTTTTTTGTTTTGTTTTGAGACCGAGTTTCGCTCTTGTTACCCAGGCTGGAGTGCAATGGCGCGATCTCGCGCTCACCACAACCTCTGCCTCCTGGGTTCAGGCAATTCTCCTGCCTCAGCCTCCTGAGTAGCTGGGATTACAGGCACGCGCCACCATGCCCAGCTAATTTTTTGTATTTGTAGTAGAGACGGGGTTTCACCATTTTGACCAGGATGGTCTCGATGTATTGACCTCGTGATCCACCCGTCTCGGCCTCCCAAAGTGCTGGGATTACAGGCGTGAGCCACCGCGCCCGGCCTATAACGCAGGTTTTTTTGGGTGAAAAGGGGGGAAATGAGGAAACACGGAGCCTTCTCCAGGCCGGAATCTCCTGCTAGAGCACTTCCGGTCGGCGTTGCAAGTCCAGGTTCCACGCCGGAAGAGGAGGGGCCGGAGTCCTCCCCGTTGCAAGTGTGGTGTACTTCGGGGGCTCCTCCTTAGTGGTCAGGCTGGTTGGAGGTTCTCCGGCCACCCCTGGCACCTGGCTGTCTCATTCCACCCTGTAATGAAGTGCATGTGACTGCCGTGAGAAGAAGGGTAAGGACGAAGACCCAGCTTAACTACTTTCTGCTAAAAGGGCGCTGTTTTGGGGAAGCGGCAGCCAGAGCTCCCGCAGAAGGGGCCATCCTCAGAGGCTTCGGTTCTGGGACTGTTTGAAGTCTGAGGTCCTCAAGTGACGAACAAACAAGCCAGGTTATTAGAAAACATGTATCAAAAACAAGGGAGCGGCTAAGAGCAGCTCATAAATTCTGAGGCCTTTTACCAGCTTGCACGGGGAGAGGGAGGGCAAAAGCCTGACTGGTAGAGGAAACCTTTCCCCTTTTGCTGGCATGTTGGGCGTCTGGGTTCCTGTCCACTGAGCACAACTAAGCCCACCAGTTTAACTTTTGGAAAATTAACCCTTTCGGTTTGGAGGATGCATCTGAGGGGAGTACCCATAGTGCGGAGACAGTCACCTATCCATGTAGACAGAACTGAGGAGAAGAAAGGACAAGGCATTCTTTTAAAGGATTCTCAGGGATTCAGGATATGTTCCAAAAGGGTACCGACGGAAGGTGAATGGCTGTCCATCTAGAAAGACGGGGAGCAGGCATTCCTGGTTCCCCTCTCTTCCTAGCAGATACACAGGGTAAATGAGGGAGAGAAGGAAGATCATCCTCTTTCTCTCTTCCATCCTTGCATCCTAGGGAAATCCTATCTCATTGAAATGAGCAGAGTCAGGGTAAGAGAAAAAGTTACAGTGACAAAAATAATTTATTTATTTATTTTTATTTTTATTTTTTTGAGACGGAGTTTCGCTCTTGTTACCCAGGCTGGAGTGCAATGGCGCGATCTCGGCTCACGGCAACCTCCGCCTCCTGGGTTCAGGCAATTCTCCTGCCTCAGCCTCCCGAGTAGCTGGGATTACAGGCACGTACCACCATGCCCAGCTAATTTTTTGTATCTTTAGTAGAGACGGGGTTTCACCATGTTGACCAGGATGGTCTTGATCTCTTGACCTCGTGATCCACCCGCCTCGGCCTCCCAAAGTGCTGGGATTACAGGCTTGTGCCACCGCGCCCGGCCCGACAAAAATAATTTTTGAAGCCTTGAATCATATTTCTCCGTAGTCAAATTCTGATATGATATACAAGCATTGCCTTGGTACAATATCAGAATGTGCAAGAATTTAAAAGCTTTACATTTGGTGCTAAAAACCTTTAATTTGCTTGCCCAGAGGCATTATAGATATGTCTCTATCTTTACAAAATCTAGTGAAAACTATAAATTTCAAATTAACATCTAATAGTCTGTTCAAACAAGACACAGAAATAAAACATGGTTTAATTTTGCTTACTTAGGAAATTTTCCATTTATATAAGTTCACTTACTTCCAAAGTTTTATTAAATAACACAGCTATAAAGAGGAGCCACAGAATGTAGATTTTCCATTTTCATTTGGTACATATTGCCTACTATTTTTTAAAACGAGCAAAATATTACACCTTCAAGAGCATGGCCATCTATTGGTGATTTTGGGTTTCTTTTTATGTAAACAGATACAATATGTTGATATTCTTAGCTCTAACTGTAGATAAAAGACAATGTATCCTGTTTTATCATCTTATCATAGCCTGTACCTTCTATAAAAGCTTAAAATATGATATGAGATTGCTACTCTTTGTTCATATTGAGTTAAAAAATATTTGAAAAGTTCAGATGTGAAGAATGATGTTATCTCAGCTGCAAATTTTTAGCAGGCATTAAACATTCAGGATTGCAAGATAGCAAGCTGAATAAGTCACTTTATTCAAGCTAATGAAAAAAAGATGTTTCACAGCCTGCAGCACTGACATTTGAATCACTACTGGGTCCATAAAGCTAAAAACCTAGGGTTTTGTTTCAATGATCAGGAAACTTCAAAGAGAATTCTAATTGGAATGAGAGAAAAATAGAGTAAATTAATAGGCGATTATACTTGTGGAAATAATGGAACAATAAAGCAGAACTAAATTCTACCTTGTAGATAAGTGATTTGGTTGCTTTAAATAAAGTTCAAAATTACTTTCTTTTAAAATAATTTGTAGAGGTTGTAAGGTGATAATACTTGCTCATTCATATTATATGTTAAATTGGGAACTTTATAATTGAAAAAAATAAGTGGTAGAAAAGGTATTTATCTGAAATGAGAATAGACATTACCAGCAAACTATTTTTATTACTTAAAGTAACTCTAATAGCATCTACTGGAATATCAGACATAAAATGTGCAGAAAATATAGATTCAAAATTCAGTAAATAAGTGACTGCCATCATTTGATATATCAGCCAAAAGTTTGTTTATTTTTGTTGTTGTTGTTGTTTAAACTTACACGCCATCTTTTCACGCCTCGAAAATAAAATCTGGCTAAGAAACATATTAGTTAAGGCAAGATTGTTGTAATACATAGCAACATTCCAATTACTTAAATAAATGGAAATTTACTTTTTGCACATGAAAAAATACAATGTGGGCCGGGCGTGGTGGCTCAAGCCTGTAATCCCAGCACTTTGGGAGGCCGAGGCGGGTGGATCATGAGGTCAAGAGATCGAGACCATCCTGGTCAAAATGGTGAAACCCCTGTCTCTGCTAAAGATACAAAAAATTAGCTGGGCATGGTGGTGCGTGCCTGTAATCCCAGCTACTCAGGAGGCTGAGGCAGGAGAATTGCCTGAACCCAGGAGGCGGAGGTTGCAGTGAGCCGAGATCACGCCATTGCACTCCAGCCTGGGTAACAAGAGCGAAACTCCGTCTCAAAAAAAAAAAAAAAAAAAAGAAAGAAAGAAAAAATACAATGTGGATATGTGCACAAACCTGGTTTATATTCCAGGCTCCTTCTTTCTTGAGGCTCCGTTAGTCCCTATGCCTTGAAATTCTTTACATCAACTTAGTTAACAAAATCTACATTTGGAGAAGGCACTCATACTTTTAAAACTCTTTAGCCAGAAAATGACTGTGAAATTAAGGAATAGCCCTTAAAACCACTCACTTCTAATAACATTTGCAGAGTCCAGTGGTCCCCAAGACTTCTCTCAGGTTAGATAACTTATTAGAAGTATTCATAGAAGTCATTGAAAGTGGGTATACCCAGAGTTTCAGTTATAACAGTGAAATGATAAAGATTAAATACAATGAAGGGAACAAATGCATGGGACAGAAATCTAGAAAAATTCTATATGTGGCACTTCTTGTTCTTCTCTTCCAGTGGAGTCATGGACTGCTTAACTAGAGGAGATCTGTGACAATGTGTGTGTAGTATTTAACCTCCAGTGAAGATAACCCAAGTCTTACTGTCTAGAGTTTTAATTAGAGACTGGTGACATGGATCTGTCTTACCAACTGTGTGGCTGACTCACGTCTCCATATTCTCTGCAGGTCAAGCTGTTACCATGGGACCCAAAGACTTCACCTTTTTTCATGTTGTTAGACTACCGGGTGTGGCCAGAAACCTTCAGGTAAACAAAGGCATATTTTTCATGCAGGATATTCCAAGTCTTTAGCGATTACCTTAGAGGCAATGGGAAAGTCAGATTTTTCTCTGGCCAAGGTAAAATCTTCAATACAAAGTAATTTACACCATTTATACTAATATTCTTTGGTTAGAAATAGTCACATAATGTCATCTAAACACAAGGGAAGTTAGAATGTGGACTCCGCTGAATTGTTGATTCTCAGCAACAACTATACATGATGGAAAAGGGAGCATACATCTCTAGGGACAGCCAACAATCTCTGAAACAAGGCCGCTTTCTGTAATCCAGTGATTCTCAGATTAAGATTTATACAAACTTGTGGTGGCTTCATGGAAGTATAGTTGAAGATATGTAATTTCATCATGAAAATAGGCTTTAATTATATTCTTTCTTTTCTATGACAATCTTTAAAAAGCTTATACTCTCAATCTTTAAAAATGACAAAAATTACAATATGTATTGAGTGCATACTACATGACAGGCAATGTTCTAAGAACTTTACGGGTATCATTTCTTCTAATCCTCAGAATACCCATAATAGAAGAGAACATGCAGCAAGTAATGAACTTGGATTGTAACTTAGACACTTGTCCTACAGGCTCTTGCTGTGAAACTTAGATCTTTTTGTCTGAAAGATTATTTTTGCCGAAAGGTTTATCTGTTTTTGCCCTCACATATAAGTTAATAATTTTGACAGGAAAAATATTTCTGAAATAGGGAACTTGTTTTTAACTCCTGGAGATTCTGTTGCCCTGCTGCAGTTGTTAGGATCACTTAAGGTACAGGTAACAGAGGAACAAACACAAACTGTTTTAAATAACAAGTCAATTTCCTGGCACACTTATCAGAAATTAGAGTGCCATTGTGGACTTCAGGACTATCTCATTTCATTGGCTTTGGCTCCATTTCTCAGTAAATTGTTTTTGGTCTGTTATCCCCGTCTCAGGCTATTAGTAAAATTACTAAAGCAATTTCAAGTCTCACATTCCTACATAGCAATAGCAAAAAAGAGCAAGAGTAATTCCTGAATCTTTCATTAAAGAACAAAAGTAAGAATATGCAGAATACTCACAAAACCCCATTTTCATTTTTCTGGATTATTTTAAATGGTTAACTTTCATCCAGTGCTCCTCCCAAAATATATATTCATCTATTGGAATTGCAGAAATAGTTACTCATTAAGGAATGTATGAGCCATTTCACTAGCTGAACTCTTTGACTTTTCATAATACCTAATGAGCTTTGAGTTATTGAGGACCTGTTATGGACTGAATTGGGTACCCCAAAAATGTATATGTTTAAGCCCTCGCTCAACATTGTGACTAATTTAAAGAGGATATAATATTAAATGAGGTCAAAGGGTGAAGGCATAATTCAGTATAGGTGCTGTGCTGTTCAAAAGATTCAGGAGCAATCAAAACTGCTGACACCCAGATCACCAGGAATATCCTGTCCCGTAAGAATAAACCACTAATTATACCAGCCAGCACTCCTACTTGGTTAAGATAATCTATATTTAGGGGCACTGAATTATCAATCACATAAATAAAAAATATAATGCCAGATATACAGGGACTCTTCTTAGTGTCTCCTACATGGCCAGTGTAATGCAATTTAGTCTTGCTCTCAGATACTTAGACAAAGACTTATCTGGAATCCAAAACTAATTAATTATTTAAACAAACCAGAAATGGTCCTTGCTTGAGTAGACTTCACTTCCAGTAAATTTATTCAGAGCAAATATTTTAAATACTTTAACCTAGAAATGAAGCCAAATATTAAATCTTCTCATGTTTTACTTTGTATTTGATGATGTCTTAAAGAATTGTGTTCCATAGAACTTTGTAAATAACACCAAATGATTTATAAGAATGAATGAAATCCTATTATCAAGTTATAATTAATCATTTGAAAACAATCAAGCATATTTGTAGACACATAATACATTCACAGTCCACAAAACTCAATTACTATGGCATATAGTTCTATATTAGTAATTTCTGTGCAGACGTTCTGCTTCACAAGTAGAGGTTTTGCTGATCCTCTGCTTTGTATCCCATGCTGGCTTGTCCAAAACCCACTTTTCTCTGAACAGTTTATATCTGCTGAAGAATTTTATCTCTATATCTGCAGTTTTCAAAAAAGTTGAAAAAAAAATTTTAATTATTGTGTCAGCAATGTGTATACTTTTATCAAAATGTGTCTTTCATTTTGGAAGATTGTAAGTCTTTGGCACTTATGTTCTAAAATTTCATAGCATTGATTCTGCTTTGGTGTGTCTGCTGTGCGCTTGAAGGACTTTTGCAGTATGGAGATACTTAGATGCATGACATTCAAGCTTAAAAGTTTTCTTATTTTTTACTTCAGAATTATTTCCCCTCTCATTTGTCTTCTGTCTTTCTATCATTTTTTTCAGCTGAGTACCTGGGGTGAATTAGTTTGAGGTAGAAGTGGGGAGGGGTTGATAATAATTTTCCTTATATGTCTCTAATGTGATGATGACAGGCACCAATAGGACAGAATGAGTCTGAGGTTTGGGGATAAAATCACTCAATAGAATTTAAAATCTCTGTCTCATATTTTCAAATAAATGAATTACAAAATAATAAGAATTATGTATAATTTCCTTTGAATAAATTACAGAAACTGTTTCCTTAATTTATAATATTATGTAGTTTTCCAACACAGAAAGTACTTAAAGGGGTTTGTTAGGTTAAAAGGTTGGTGCTATAAAGGCCTAATTAGTGTACACCGCAGGTAGAAACACTGCATGTGTTCTGAGAATTAGGTAATGGAAATAAATAGTGGTCATGATACAGGAGAGTGCTATTTAAAAAAATCAATTTGCTAACACAATTGCTAAATGTTTGCAGGGTAACTTTTAATGTTATGCTCCCCAGATGACATATTTTACCCATATTTCTCCTGTATTTCCTGATTTTTGGACACAGTAAATTTATTGTATACTTCTTTAAAATTCACAATTAGACACATTGCTTTGAATTTAGAGGAACTTTGCCTAAAAGGATAAAAATAAGTCATTAGTCATTGAGTTTTTGACTACTTCTTTTAATAAACAAGCTTATTCTGTTTCTAGCATGAATAACAACCTATAAAATGGCTACATGACATACTGTTAAATGTTCTATCTTAATTTTGTATTATAGTATATAAATGCCATAAGAGTAATTTTTTATAAAAGCTTCTGTGTATTTCTGATTATGTTATCAGAATACATTTTTAGAAGTGGAATGGCTGATTAAAATGTTTAAATATATATATATATATATGTATATATATATATTTTTTTTTTTTTGAAAGAAAAAGAGAAAGAGAAAGGGGGAGAGAAAAGGAGTCTTGCTCTATTGCCCAGGATGAAATGCAGTCTAAAAACAGCTATTAAAAACCTCTTTTATGCTGATAATTGTGCTTAGTAGCAGAGACAGGAAGGAATAAGGGAAGAAAATAACAAACGAACAGCCAACCAATATTTCATTTAAGTCTGTGAAATGCTATGCAAATGCTAAAGAGTGATTTACTTCCAATTATGTGGTCACTTTCAAAATAGGTGTAATGTAATACTGAGAAAAATGTATGTTTTGTGGACCTTGGGTGAAGAATTCTATAAATATTCACTGAGTTTACTTGTTCCAGGTCTGAGTTCAAATCATAGATGTCCCTGTTAATTTTCTATCTCGTTGATCCGTTGACTATTAACAATGTAGTGTCAAAGTCTCCCGCTATTATTGTGCAGGAGTCCAAGTCTCTTTCTAAGTCATTAAGAACTTGTCTTGTGTGTCTGTGTGTTCCTATATTGGGTGCATATATATTTATGATCATTGACTCCTGTTGTTGCATTGATCCTTTTACCATTATGTAATGTCCTTCTTTGTTTCTTTTAGTCTTTGTTACTATTAAGGTTTATTTTGTCAGAGATGAAAGTTACAACTCCTGTTTTTTCCCCCCCTCTCCATTTGATTGGTGAGTCTTCCACCAACCCTTTGTTTGTTTTGAGTCTTTGTGTGTCCTTGCTTATGAGTTGGATCTGAATACAGCGTACCGATACGTTTTGACTTTTTATTCAATTTGCCTGTCTGTGTCTTTGATTGGGGCATTTAATCCATTTAAATTTAGGATTAATATTGATATTTATGAGTTTAATATTGTCGTTTAATACTAGCTGGCTATTTTGCCCATTAGTTGATATAGATTCTTCATTATGGAGATACTCTTTACCTTTTGGTAAGTTTCTGGAATGACTGATACTGGTTGTTCCTTTCTTTATATAGTGCTTCTTTCAGAAGCTCTTGTAAAGCAGGTCTGGTGGTGATGAAATCTCTGAGTGCTTGCTTGTTCACAAAAAAATTTATTTTTCCTTCATTTATGAAGCTTAGTTTGGCTGGATATGAGATTCTGGGTTGAAAATTCTTTTCTTTGGGGATATTGAATATTGACCCCCACTCTCTTCTAGTTTGTAGGGTTTCAGCTGAGAGATCTGCTGTGAGTCTGATAGGCTTCCCTTTATGGGTAACCTGACCTTTCTCTCTAGCTGCCCTTAGAATTTTCTCCGTTATTTCAACCCTGGTGAATCTAGCAATTATGTGTCTTGGGGTTGCTCTACTTCAGGAATATCTTTGTGGTGGTCTCTGTATTACCTGAAGTTGAGTATTGTCCTGCCTTACTAGGTTAGGAAAGTTTTCCTGAATAATATCCTGAAGAATATTTTCCAGCTTGGATTCATTCTCTTCATGACATTCAGGTACACCTATCAAACGTAAATTAGGTCTTTTCACATAGTCCCATATTTCTTGGAGACTTTGCTCATTCCTTTTTACTCTATCTTCTCTATTCTTGTCTTCTCGTTTCAAGTTGGTCTTCGACCTCTGACATCCTTTCTTCTGCTTGATCAATTCGACTCTTAAAATCTGTGCATACTTCGTGGAGTTCTCATATTGTATTCTTCAGTTCCATTAATTCACTTATATTCATCTCTAGATTGTCTATTCTCATTAGGATTTCATCAATCCGCTTTTCAAGGTTCTTAGTTTCTTTACATTGGGCTAGAACATGTTCTTTTAACTCACAGAAGTTTCTTATTATCCACCTTCTGCAGCCTAATTCTGTTATTGGAATGCACTCGTTCTGCATCAGGCCTTGTTCCCTTGTTGATGAGGAACTGTGATCCCCTGTAGAGGGGAGGCATTCTGATTTTGGGTATTCTCAGCCTTTTTATGCTGGTTTCTTACCATCATTGTAAATTTATCCATCTGTTGTCTTTGTAATTACTGACTTTCAAATTAGGTCTCTGAGTGGATGTCTAACTTGTTGATTCCCAGCGCCAGAATCTGAGCAACCCACTGCGCCAGCTAAAACAGCGGCATTAAGATTCATGGTGCTTTTCTTCCCAGGAATCTCTGGTCTGGCTTCCCTCTTGAGTCCCTTTTGCTGAGTCTCTTGAGTCTCAGCAAGTCTCTTGAGTCTCTTGAGCTGAATAGGTGACTCTGCCTTTCCAGAGCTCCAAACATCAACCAAAAGGGGACCCAGTCCCGTTTACTCTGCACCGAGAACCGCCACACCAGGGCGCCGGCAAAACCACCGTGCCGGCCACAAGAGTCATGCTGGTGACCCGTGGGGCTCCTCTGCTGGGAATCTCCTGGTCCGTGAGCAACAAAAATTCATCTGAAAGTGTGGTGTCCTCTCGTTCTCTGCACTTTCACTGGGAGCTACAATCCTGAGCTGCTAGTAATCAGCCATCTTGGATCCATGTTTAAATATATTAATGACTTTTCACATACACAGCAAAACTTGACCTTCAGAAATGCACTATTAGTTTTACTCTCAGTAAAATTTATCTGAAAACTTTGACAATATTAGTTGTTACTTTTTATTTATTTTAATTTTTAAAATTTATTTATTTTACTTTAGGTACATACTGTATCTGGCATTTCTCCCATGTTACCCTTCCCCACCCTTACCTCCCTCCCCACCTCCCACTGTCTCTTCTCTACGCCCCTCAACTTCTCCTCTCCCTGAGTCCACGTGTTCTCGTTGTTCAACACCCACCTATGAGTAGGAACATATGGTGTTTGGCTTTCTGTTCTTGTGTCAGTTTGCTGAGAATGATGGTTTCCAGATTCATCCAAGTCCATACAAAGGATATGAACTCATCATTTTTAAGGCTGCATAGTATTCCATGGTGTATATGTACCACATTTTCTTTGTCCAGTCTATCATTGATGGGCATTTGGGTTGGTTCCAGGCCTTTGCTATTGTGCACAGGGCTGCAGTGAACATACGTGTGCATGTGTCCTTATAGTAGAATGATTTATAGTTCTTTGGGTGTATACCTAGTAATGGGGTTGCTGGGTCAAATGGAATTTCTATTTCTAGATTCTTGAGAAATCACCACACTGTCTTCCACAATGGCTGAACTAGTTTACACTCCCACCAGCTGTGTAAGAGTGTTCCTATTTCTCCACATCTTCTCCAGCATCTGTTGTTTCCAGATTTTTTAATAATCACCATTCTAACTGGCATGAGATGGTATCTCAATGTGGTTTTGATTTGCATTTCTGTAATGACCAGTGATGATGAGCATTTTTTCTTGTTTGTTGGCCTTATATATGTCTTCTTTTGAAAAGTTTCTGTTCATATCCTTTGTCCACTTTTGAATGGGGTTGTTTTTATCATGTATATTTGGTATAGTTCTTTGTAGATTCCAGATATTAGCCCTTTGTCAGATGGGTAGATTGCAAAAATTTTTTTCCCATTCTCTTGGTTGCTGATTCACTTTAATGATGGTTTCTTTTGCTGTACAGAAGCTCTGAATTTTAATTAGATCCCATTTGATTATCTTGGTTTTTATCGCCATTGCTTTGGGTGTTTTAGTCATGAAGTCTTTGCCTATGCCTATGTTCCGGATGGTTTTGCCTGTGTTTTTTTCTAATGTTTTTATGGTGTTAGGCTTTATGTTTAAATCTTTAATTCATTTGGAGTTAATTTTAGTGTAAGGTGACAGGTAGGGGTCCAGATTCTATTTTCTGCACATTGCTAGCCAGTTTTCCCAACACCATTTATTAAACATGGAGTCCTTTCCCCATTGCTTGTTTTTGTTGGGTTTGTCAAAGATCAGATGGTTGTAGATGTGTGGTGTTGATTTTGGGGCCTCTGTTCTGTTCCATTGGTCTATGTCTCTGCTTTGGTCCCAGTACCATGCTGTTTTGATTACTGTAGCTTTGTAGTATAGTTTGAAGTCTGGCAGTGTGATGCCTCCAGCTTTGTTCTTTTTGCTTAGGATTGTCTTGTCTATGTGGGCTCTCTTGTGATTCCATGTGAAGTTTAAAGTGTTTTTTTCCAGTTCTGTGAAGAAGGTCATTTTAACTTGATGGGGATGCATTGAATCTATAGATTACTTTGGGCAGTATGGCCATTTTCACGATATTAATTCTTCCTAACCATGAGCATGGAATGTTTTTCCATCTGTGTGTCCTCTCTTATTTTGTTGAGCATTGGTTTGTAATTCTCCTGGAAGAGGTCCTTTACATCCTTTGTTAGTTATATTCCTAGGTATTTTATTCTCTTTGTAGCATTTGTGAATGGGATTTGGCTCTTGATTTGGCTCTCTGTCTGTTTTTGGTATATAGGAATGCTTGTGATTTCTGTGCATTGATTTTATATCCTGAGACCTTGCTGAAGTTGCTTATCAGTTTGAGAAGATTTTGGGCTGAGATGATGGGGTCTTCTAGATATACAATCATGTCATCTGCAAATAGAGACAGTTTGACTTCCTCCTTTTGTAATCAAATACTCTTTATTTCTTTTTCTTGCCTGATTGCTCTGGCTAGAACTTCCAATACTATATTGAGTGGGAGCGGTGAGAGAGGGCATCCTTGTCAAGTGCCTGATTTCAAAGGGAATGCTTCCAGCTTTTGCCCATTCATACTGGCTGTAGGTTTGCCATATATAGCTTTTATTATTTTGTGATATGTTCCATCAATACCTAGTTTATTGAGAGTTTGTAGCATGAAGGGCTGTTGAATCTTGTCTAAGGCCTTCTCTGCATCTATTGAGATAATCATGTGGTTTTTGTCTCTGGTTCCATTTATGTGATGGATTACATTTTTTAGATTTGCATGTTTTGAACCAGGCTTGCATCCCCAGGATGAAGCCTACTTGATCGTGATGGATAAGCTTCTTGATGTGCTGTTGCAATCTGTTTGCCAGTATTTTATTGAAGATTTTTGTGTTGGTGTTCATCATGGATATTCGCCTGAAGTTTTGTTTTTTAGTTGAGTCTCTGCTGGGTCTTGGTATCAGGATGATGTTGATCTCATAAAATGAGTTAGGAGGATTCCTTTCTTTTGTATTGTTTGATACAGTTTCAAAAGGAATGGAACCACCTCCTCTTAGTACGTCTGATAGAATTCAACTGTGAACCTGCCTCGACCTGGACTTTTGATTGGTAGGCTATTGATTGCTGCCTCTCCTTTAGCTCTTGTTATTGGTCTATTCAGGGTTTCAGCTTCCTCCTGATTTAGTCTTGGTAGAGTACAAGTGTCTAGGAATTTATCCATTTCTTCTTGGTTTACTGGTTTATATGAATAGAGCTGTTTGTAGTAATCTCTGATGGTAGCTTGTATTTCTGTGGGCTCAGTGGTGATATCCCCTTTATCATTTTTTATTGCATCTATTTGATTCTTCTCACTTTTCTTTTTTATTAATCTGGCTAGTGGTCTGTCTGTTTGTTGATCTTTTTAAAAAAACAGCTCCTGGATTTACTGATTTTTTTGAAGGGTTTTTTGTGTCTCTATCTCCTTCAGTTCTGCTCTGATCTTAGTTATTTCTTGTCTTCTCCTAGCTTTTGAATTTTTTTTTGATCTTCTTCCTCTATCTCTTTGAATTTTGATGATAGGGTGTCAATTTTAGATCTTTCCTTGTTTCTCACGTGGGCATTCATTGCTGTAAATTTCCCTCTCGACATTGCTTTAAAGGTGTCCCAGAGATTCTGGTAAGTTGTGTCTTCATTCTGATTGGTTTCAAAGAACATCTTTATTTCTGCCTTCATTTCATTGTTTATCCAGTTGACACTCAGAAGCAAGTTGTCCAGTTTCCAAGTGGTTGTGCGGGTTTGAGTGTGTTTCTTAATCCTGAGTTCTAGTGTGATCGTGCTGTGGTCTGATAGACTGTTTGTTATGATTTCCATTCTTTTGTATTTGCTGAGGAGTGATTTGCTTCCAATGATGTGGTCAATTTTAGGATAAGTACAGTGTGGTGCTGAGAAAAATGTATATTCTGTGGATTTGGGGTGGAGCATTCTGTATATGTCTCTTAGGTCTGCTTGGTCCAGCTCTGCATTCAAGTCCTGGATATCCTTGTTAATTTTCTGTCTTGTTGATATGTCTAATATTGACAGTAGAGTGTTGAAGTCTCCCAGTGTTATTGTGTGGTAGACTAAATCTCATTTTAGGTTGTTAAGAACTTTCTTTATGTATCTGGGTGCTCCTGTGTTGGGAGCTTATATATTTAGGTTAGCTCTTCTTGTTGGATTGATCCTTTTACCATTATGTAGTGTCCTTCTTTGTCTCTATTTGATCTTTGTTGGTTTGAAGTCCATTTTATCAGAGACTGTTTGCAACCCCTGCTTTTTTTTGTTCTCCATTTGCTTGGTAAATCTTCTTCCATCCCTTCATTTTGAGTCTGTGTGTCTTTGTATGTGAGATGGGTTTCCTGAATACAGCACACAGATGGGTCTTGACTTTTTATCCAGTTTGCAAGTCTGTATCTTTTCATTGGGGCATTTGGGCCATTTATATTCAATGTTGATATTGTTATGTGTGAATTTGATCCTGCCATTTTGTTACTGGCTGGTTTTCTTTCCCATTAGTTGACTCATTTTCTTCATTGCATTTTTGGTCTTTGCCAACTGATTTGCTTTTGCAGTGACTGGTACTTGTTCCTTTCTGTGCTTAGTGTTTCTTTCAGGAGCTCTTGTAGGGCAGGTCTGGTGGTAACAAATCTCTTAATAATTGCTTGTCTGTAAAGGATTTTATTCTCCTTCACTTACGAAGCTTAGTTTGGCTGGATATGAAATTCTGTGTTGAAAGTTCTTTTCTTAAGGATGTTGAATATTGGCCCCCACTTTCTTCTGGCTTGTAGGGTTTCTGCGGAGAGATCCACTGTGAGTTGGATTGGCTTCCCTCTGTGGGTGACCTGACCTTTCTCTCTGGCTGCCCTTAGCATTTTTTCCTTCATTTCAACCCTGGTGAAACTGATGATTATGTGCCTTGGGGTTGCTCTTCTTCAGGAATATCTTTGTGGAGTTCTCTGTATTTCTTGAATTTGAAATTTGGACTGCCATGCTAGGCTTGGGAAGTTCTCCTGGATGATATCCTGGAGTGTGTTTTCTTCCAGCTTGGATTCATTCTCCCTATCATATTTAGGGACACAGATCAAGTGTAGATTAGGTCTTTTCACATAATCCCATGTATCTTGGAGGCTTTGTTCATTTCTTTTCACTCTTTTTTCCTCTTGTCTTGACTTCTCTTTTTATTTCATTGAGTTGATCTTCAATCTCTGATATCCTTTCTTCTGCTGGATCAATTCAGCTATTAAAACTTGTGTTTGCTTCACGTAGTTCTCGTGCTATGTTTTTCAACTTCATCAAGTTGTTTATGTTCTTCTCTAAGCTGGTTATTCTAGTTAGCATTTCGTCTAACATTTTTTCAAGGTTTTTGATTCCTTTGCACTGAGTTAGAACACGTTCCTTTAGTTCCGAAAAGTTTGTTACTATCCACCTTCTGAAGCCTGTTTCTGTCAATACATCACACTCCTTCTTGGTCATGTTGTGTTCCCATGTTGTTGAGGAGTTGTGATCCCTTGAACGAGAAGAGGTTTTCTGGTCTTTGATGGTTTTCTTTTTTTTTGCGCTGTTTTTTTCCCATCTTTGTGGATTTACCAGGCTTTGGTGTCAGGGAGCTGCTTGATGAGGTCACTTGTCTACCTCTGGAGGAGCTACTGGGTTTCTAGGGACTCCTTCAGATTCCTAAGGAAGCTTCCTGTGTCTTTTTTGTTTATACTGGGAGATTAGACCTGCCTCTTCCGCTGACCGGTAGGCGCCGCTGCGTTGTCAAGAACACTGTCTTTTGCTATGAAGGCTTCCTGTGTTTTTTGTTGAAACATGTAGCCCAGACCCACCCCTCTAATGGTGGGTTATGCCCTTCCTTCACTGGGCTGGATCATTCAGGGTTCAGCTCAGATTGTGGCACTGGCTGCACAACCCACTAGAGTCAGAGCTTCAGCCCTCAGGGGTTTGTGGGGAAGGGTAGGGACCCACCCAGCGGCACCCAGCCAGCT
Organism: Saguinus oedipus; assembly: GCA_031835075.1. Taxonomy (NCBI): domain Eukaryota; kingdom Metazoa; phylum Chordata; class Mammalia; order Primates; family Cebidae; genus Saguinus; species Saguinus oedipus. The sequence goes on from CM063190.1 coordinate 21,698,034, forward strand.
GTCTCCCCCTTTCAGCTTCCTCTCTCTCCGGTCATGGGGTAGGGACCCGCCCAGCTGCTCCTGCTTACAGCTCCCTCTCTGTCCGGGCAGGGGGAGGGCATGATAGCTCAGTCCACAGGCTCTCCTGGCCACCTTTTGGACTTATGCATCTGTTTAGTCTGTGCACCAATCTGGGACATTGTCCTCGATTATTATTCAACTCCACACTTATAATTCCTGGTGCTTCACTGGCAAAGACCCCCTGTTCCCTGTATTGCTGAGAAGCACTGTATTTGTACTGGAGTGCCAGACGGGGAGCCTCCGACTAACCAGTCAGATGCACTTTTTGGGTGAAGCAGCACCCCTTCCTGCCTCGGTCTGCCCTGAGTGGGCTTTGCTCACTGTCGGACCAGACCCATTGAAATGCACCTGGTACCTTGATTGGAGCTAGGAGATCTCTGGATTTCTGTGTCTCTCTTGTAGAGTATTGTATACTGGAGTTGTGTCTGTTCTGCCATCTTGGATGAATCTCAGTTGTTACTTTTTAATTAAAAATTTAAAATTCAATAAAAGCAATCTTAAAAAATTGTAATTTTATAAAACTAAAAGCTTAGGAATTGTTTAATATGATCACGTTATTTTGTTGATGTGGTAACTCTTCAAAACCAATTAATTGAAATGGGTAGTTATAAATTCCTGAAGACACAGAGACATATCTAAAATCCAGATTTTTCAGAAAAACTCTAGGTTTCAATATTTTCTTGATATTAATCTTTTATAGCATTTCAAATGTCATCTAGTAGGTACCTTGTCAATGTCTTAGAATTACAAATGAAGTAATATTCTAGACCGCCGTCAAGAAAACACTGTATCTTCACAGCTAAAATTGATTTGTTATTGTATCTATCATAGCTGACATTTTGAGTGAACATCTTCCTTAAGCTAAAAAAAAAATGTAAACTGTTTTCCCAGAAGTAACTGATAATAGCTGAGAATGTACTTTATTTAAAAAGCTAATAAATCTGATTAGATATTTATGACTATATTTAGAAAACAGTTATTTGAGGTATATAAATATGATCTACATACATAAGCTAAGAAGTAATTTGACTGTTCCTTTTAAAGAGTTATGGTTTATTGTAGACATTGTATCAAGCTAATAAAATTATACTTCTCAGCTTTGTTTATACTCCCAGACCTCAATCAAATCAACATTCTTATCTATCTTAACTGTAATCCTTGCCCATGCTTATATATAATCTTTCAGTATTTCTTAAAAGAAAATTTGATATTGTATTGTTTTCAATGAACATTAATGCAGATTCACTTTGACGTTTGCCTTAATCTGTTTTTTTCTTACTTACTCCCCTTTGCTAATTCTTTTCCCCTTCATCTTCTATCTCTTTAAAGTACTCATACACTTTATACTTATAAACAGGTACAAATAGGTGTGCATACCAACATGTGTACACATATAAGGTATTTTTTAAAATATTTAACAAACATTGGGTTATTTCATATACAACTTTACTTTTCTTAATAAACAATGTAGGATAAATTACTACCATCTAATAGACAAAGACATATCATTTTTTAATAGATGTGGTTAATCTTTGTCTACATCTTGTAAATATTATCCTTGACTTGCATTGAGACTACCTCACTTTGCCCACATTTAACCAAAGCCACCATACCTTGGGCAAACAGACCCCTCTACTGGTGAATACTTTCCCCTGTGAAAACCAGTCAATAAAATTTGGAAGAGATGACTACCTGACAGATGTACAAACATTAATGGAAAGACATAAAAAACATGAAAAAGCAAGAAAACAAAACACTACCAAAGGGACACAATAATTATTTAGTAGCTGACCCCTCAAAAATGGAAATTTATAAAATCATTAAAAAGAAATTCAAAATAATGATCTTAAAAAAGTGAGATATAAGATAATACAAATAATTTCATGATATCAGGGAAACAACTTACAATATGATTGAGAAATTTAACAAGAAATTGATGTTATGAGAACAAACCAAACAGAAAGCTTGGAGCTGAAGTATTCAATCAATTAAATAAAAAATAAAATAGAGAAACATACTAGATCAAGCAAAAGAAATAATTCTATACTTTAAGACTTTTTTCTGAAATGTGAATATGGCCTTTGTGTTATATGGAACACCATTAGTCTAACAGCTACTTGCATTGTAGGAGTTCAAGAAGGAGTAAAGACAGAAAAAGGGACTGGAAGCTTATTTAATGAAATAATTGCTGAAAGCTGTCCATGTCTTAGAACAACCAGATGTATGACGCTCAAAGGTTTCTAAACAAGATGCAACACACAAAGAAAGTCCTCTCTGAGGCACATTATAATCAAACTGTCAAAAATCAAAGTCAAAGAGAGAACTTTATTCTATCAGCAATCTTCTCAGAAATATTTCAGGCTAGGAGAGAATTGAAGATTATACTCAGTGTGCTGAAAGAATAGATAAATGACAACTGAGAATACTATAACCAAAAAAGCTGTCCTTGAGAAATGAAAGAAAATAAATTATTTCTTAGACAAGCAAAAACTAAAGGAAATCACCACATTAGACCTGCCCTGCAGGAAATGCTGAAGGGAATTATTCAAATAGAAATTAAAGGGTGATAATTACTATCGTAAACATACATGAAACTATAAACTCCCTGGTACAGCTAAAAATACAATCAAATCCAGAATACTACAATATTGTAATGGTAGGGTAAAAACCATATATATATATATATATATATATATATATATATATATATATATATGAATGAAATAAAGATTAAAAGTAAAAACAGTAAATAAAAACAAAATGAACTAAATCTATAAAGCTATAATAAGTTGTTGAGAAATACACATTTCTCACATTTAAAAGATGTAAAGTGTGAAATAAAGACATAAACTGTGGAGAGAAAGTAAAAGTCTAGAGTTTTTGTATGCAGAATGTACATGGGTATATTGCATGATGCTGAAGTTTGCATGATTATTGATCTTGTCACCCAGGTAGTGAGCATAGTATCCAATAGATGATTTTTCAGCCTTTGACCATCTTCCTCTCTCCCAGCCGGTATCCAGTTGTTATCATTTTTATATTCACATGTACCTAGTGTTTAGCAGTTACTTATAAATGAGAACATGTGGACCTTGGCTTTCTGTTCTTCCATTAATTACCTTAAGATAATGGCCTTCAGCTACATCCACGTTGTTGAAAATGACATAATTTTATTCATGATTGTGGCTGCATACTATTCTATGGTGTGTATGTACTACATTTTCTTTATCCAATTCACCACTGATGGGCACCTAAGTCGATTCCATGTCTGCTATTATGAATAGTGCAGTGATGAACATACAAGTATAAGTGTCTTTTTGATAGAATGATTTATTTTCTTTTGCATGTATATCCAGTAATGGGATTGCTCTATCAAATTGTAGTTCTGTTTAAGTTATTTGAGAAATCTCCGAACTTTCCACAGTGGCTAAACTAATTTACATTCACACTGGCAGTGTTTAAGTATTCCCTTTTCTCCGCAACCTCACCAGCATGTGTTGTTTTTTGACTTTTTAGTAATAGCCATTCTGACTGATGAGAGATGGTGTCTCATTGTAGTTTTGATTTGCATTTCTCTGATGATTAGTGATGTGCAACATTTTTTCATGTTTGTTGGCTGCTTGTATGTCTTATTTTGAGAAGTGTCTGTTAATGGTTTTTTGTTTGTATGTTTTTTAAGAGAGTCATGCTTTTTTGCCAAGGCTGGAGTGCAGTGGCATGATGATTGCTCACTGCAGCCTCAACCTTCTGGGCTCAAGCAAACCTCCCTCCTCAGGCCCCCATGTTTCAGGGACTAGAGGCATGTGCCACACTTGGCTGATTTTTAATTTTTGTTGGAGATACAAGGTTTCCCTATGCTGTCCAGGCTAGATATAAACTGCTGGTCTCAAATGATCCTCCTGCCTACATCTAAGACACAAATAAATGGAAACACGTCTCATGCTCATAGATGTGAAGAATCAATATGATTAAAAAGGCTATGCTGCTCAAAACAGTTAGCAAATTCAATGCCATTCCTATCTACCAATGATATTCTTCATAGACCTAGAAACAATTATTTAAAAATTTACATGGAACCAAACAAAAAGATCAAATAGCCAAGGCAATCTAAACAAAAAGAACAAAGCTGGAGGAATCACATTACCCTACTTCACATTATGCTACAAGGCTACAGTGTCTAAAACAGCATGGTACTGGTACAAAAACAGACATATAGTCCACATCAATGAAACAGAATAGAGAGCCCAGAAATAAGGCTGCACATCTACAACCTTCTGATATTTGAGAAAGCTGACAAAAGCAATAGGAAAAAGACTCCCTACTCAGTAAATGATGCTGGGATAACTGGCTAGGCATATGCAAAAGAATGAAGCTGGACTTCTTTCTTATACCATATACAAAAATCAACTCAAGATGGATTAAAGACTTGGATGTAAAACCCCAAACTATAAAAACCCTAGAAGAAACCCAGGCAATATCATCCATAGAAACAGGCAAAGATGTTATGATAAAGACACCAAAACCAATTGCAACAAATTAAAACATTGACAAATGAGGTCTAATTAAACTTAAGAGTTTCTCTACAGCAAAATAAACTATCAACAGAGTAAACAGACAACCTACAGAATGGAAGAAAATTTTTTCAAACTGTGCATCTGTTAAAGAGGTAATATCCAACATTTTTAAGGAACTTTACAAGAGAAAAACAAAGAATATCATTAAAAAGTGGGCAAAGGATATGAACAAAGACTTCTCAAAAGAAGACGCACTTGAGGCCAACAAGCATATGAAAAAAACCTCAATATCTCTGATCATTAGGGAAATACAAATCAAAACCACAATGAGATACCATTTGATGGGGTTAGGCTTTATGTTCCCATGGAAATCTCATCTTAAATTGGAATCCCCATAATCCCCATGTGTCAACGGCAGGACCAGGTGGAGGAAATTGAATCATGGGGCAGTTTCCCCTATGCTGTTCTCCTGATAGTGAGTTCTCAAGAGATCTGATGGTTTTATAAGCACCTGGCATTTCCCTTGCTTGCACTAACTCTGTCCTGTTGCCCTATAAAGAAGGTGCCTACTTCTCCTTTGCTTTCCACCATGATTGTAAGTTTCCTGAGGCCTCCCCAGCAATGTGGAACTATGAGTCAATTAAACCTCTTTTCTTTATGAATTACTCAATCTTGGGTATTTTTTTTATAGCAATGTGAGAACGGATTAATATACCATCTCACACCAGTCAGAATAACTCTTATTAAAATATCAAATCACAGATGCTGGCGTGGTTGTGGAGAAAAGGGTACCCTTATTCACTGTTGGTGGAAGTGTAAATTAGTTCAAACATTGTGGAAAGCAATATGACAATTCCTCAAAGAGCTGGGTATATACCCAGAGTAATATTAAGCATTATATTATAAAGACACATGCATGTGGACACTCATTGCAGCACTATTCACAATAGCGAACACATAGAATCAACCTAAATCCCCATCAGTAATAGACTGTATAAAGGAAATTTGGTAAATATATGCCATGGAATATTATGCAGTCATAAAAAGAGATGAGTCATGTCTTTAGCAGGAACCTGGATGGAGCTCAAGGCTATTCTCCTTAGCAAATTATACAGAAACAGAAAACCAAAAACTGCATGTTTTCCCTTGTCAGTAGGAGCCAAATGATAACAACTTATGAAAAGAGGGAAACAACAGATACTGGGGTATACTTGAGGGGAGAGGGTGGCAGGAAGGAGAGGAGCAGAAAAGATGAGTGTTGGGTACTAAGCTTACTACTTGGGTAATATAATATGTACAAGAAACCCCCCATGACGTGTGTTTATCTGCCTAACAGCAAACCTTCACGTGTACCCTCAAAGGTAAAATTAAAAAATAAATAAATAAATACAGGGACATGAGTGAAGCTGGAAGTCATCATCCTCAGCAAACTAACACAGGAACAGAAAACCACACACTGCATATTCTCACTCATAAGTGGGAGTTGAACATTGAGAACACATAGACACAGAGAGGGGGACAACACACACAAGCACCTGTTGGGGTTGGGGGGTGAGGGGAGGGAACTGAGAGGACAGGTTAATAGGTGAGGCAAACGACCATGGCATACGTATACTTATGTAACAATCCTGCATGTTCTGCATATGTGTTTTTTTTAAGAAAAAATTAAAAGAAAAATACACCAGAAAACAACTGAAATAAAATAATATGAAAACAAAATAAGAAGAGGTATGTCTTTTCAAAAGACACAAAAATGGCAGGTTTATGGGAAGGTTCTCAACATTATTAATCATTAGGAAAATGTAAATAAAAAGCACTATGAGATACCACCTCACACTCATTCAAATGGCTATTATGAAAAGATACACACACACGCGCACACACATATGGGAAAAGAGACGGAGAAAAGACGGGCAGAAGGCTTCCAACGTATTTATCTGTGGAAACATTCTAAATAGGAATGTGCTTGGCTAAACTGATCGGTTAAACATTTTGACAAATTGTTTGGTATACTCTGTATATACCAATTAAATATCTGTTTTACTATTTAAAAAAAAAAATCTAAAACTATTTAATGGACAGTAAAGGTAATAGGCTTTTTGTCCCCCAGAGAAGTGTCTTTGTGACTTATTTTTTGTATAAAGTGGCATTTAACCTCTCAGCTTAATAAGTTTAATAAAACTTAATGAAACATTTTCAAACCTAATGAAGCATTTAAAAATGCAAAACAAAGGAAAATAAAGATTGACCCATTCCTAACCAAAAAATACTTACATAACTTTGGGGGATGGAATGTGGAAAGAGCATAAATCTAAAATAAGGATTATTTAGAAGAAATTTAAAGTTAATTTGACAACATATGTAATGCATGCCTCTTAAGAGAAAATAGTTCTCTAATATATTTTGAATTTAGGTACACAAATATATAAATATGCATTTACATTATATTTAATAACACTGTTACATTTAAAAGCTCTTTAGTACAAAATTACACTGAATAAATGTGGCAGGATGTTAGGGATGTCAGAGTATTGCAGAAACCAAGGCTCAGATTAAAGCAATTGATATTATTACAGAGCTTAAAATCCTGTATCAGGGACTATTCTAAAGATAAGAGTTTTAAGCAATCTCCTTTTTTTTTAAAGCATCTCTGTTAGATACAACTTACAAATTTAGTGCCACATTAAGTAAATAAGTAAATGCATATACTGAACATTGATAGTAAAGCTAAATTCAGGTAAAATATATGCTAAAGTCATTTGACTCATACAGTATATTAATAAATCAGTGTAAAGTCAGTAAAAAGTGGTGATATATTCTGAATTACAAATTTTTTAAAGTAAGAATAGTTCTTATACCTACAAACCAGATCACCAAAGTATCTAAGAGTATATTGTTTTAATATAAATGTTATAATTAGTGACATGCTGTGAATATTTTAACATTAATTACTCTATGTGGTACTGAAGATGAGTACTTGAGTCCCAGGGTTTCCAAAACTGGGCAGTGTAACCACAGTCAGCCGCTTAGCTTCTCAAAGTTTGGCATCCTTTTTGGAAACATGAGAACTATAAATATAACACCCACCTACATTGTTGTTTGAAGCATTATATAAATAATATAAACTCAGTACATTTTAACTGAAATAGTATGTACACAATTTGGTTGCTATTCTTGATAGTATTATTTTCTCCTAGCTCTGGGGAGTAGCCAAATACGTGTGATGCCTTTCAAGATATTGTGGAGCAATTAAAAACATGTTTATTTTTTGGCTTTGTAAACATATTATCTCTTTATGAACAGATAGAGACTAAAATATTACTGCACTGCCTTCTAATAAATTACTCAGCAACATTGGCTCTTACTTCAGGTTGTCAGCAAGCATTATCAACCTTTGTCTCTATATTTCTTTCTATTTATACCATGGAAATTTAGTAAATGCAAAGTTGAACCATAATCATTGAGAATGAGAAAGAGCTTTATAAAAGCATTGGAAGTGATCAGAGTAGTGCTCCAAAATAACCTCTCATATTTTCTCTGCTATGGAGATGCATACTGCCCCATCCATATGATTGTGGGTTTGGTCATGCAACTTGCTTTGGATAATAGAGAGAACACGATGTGAGCCAAAGATCAAAGTGCACCTGAGTAATTTGGCTAGCTTGTTGGTTTGGGTCATAAACTATGAGACAAACATTGTCCTAGCAATTGTTGTTATTTCAGCCTGGGTCACTCACCTCAGAAGCAGGAAATAGAACTGAACCACACAAGAGCCTGGGGTAATCCCTGCTCACTCACAGCCTAAAGCAGAGTCCTGCAGCCAAGCATAGTCTACATCAGCCAGAGTTTAGCAACTGACTTGCATATATACAAGTATAGAGTAAATGCTTGATATTTTAAGACATTGCACCTTAAAATAATTGATACTGCACATCACTGCAACAACAACTGGTTGACATGAACAACTAAATTTAAATTTAACACTTAGAAGATGAAGTTATATGTTGGAAGATAATTATTTGAGGGCCTAATATTCCTGCACATATTGTGAGTGAGGCATCAATATCTTTTTCTTCAGACTAGATTTCCAGGGATGTCTGTATAGCAACCAGCCTTGGAAGATTAAAGTTTTATTCCAGAACAGAAAGCAGGTTTATCTGCTATCCAGTAAAATTAAGGTAATGTTTTTCTGAGGCAAAGGTTAGGCAAGGTTTCTGCTCATTACAAAATATTTTGATTCTCTTAGCTCAGAGTTCAGCTCCTGTAACAAAAGTGATTATGAGCTCTATCCTTGTGATGCCCTTATCCAGTATTCTTGTGGGAATTTGGACTCCAGAATCAGCTTGTGAAAATAAGAATAGTTTGGCTACTGCTGTTAATTTGAATAATAAACTGTTGCTCCTAAAAGTCATGTATTTTTATAGCATCTAAGAAATAGGGGCATGCTAACTTGTTAGATTGCAAGTAGAATAAAATCTCAGACCCTTTATAGTCTTGACAGCATGATCAAGATGCAATAGTTGGAGAAAGGGTCTGCTCTAGACACTGGATCTTGCAACTATACTGATTAAAGACAAATAAAAGACATAGTTGTCATTATTTTCTCTTTGTAAGTAATCAAGATACTTAAAACAACTGAAATGTCAATATAACAAATTGTTAACTGTATATATATATACATATATACGTATGTATAATGAACTCATGCATATAAGTTCATGTAAGAGCTCTAGAAAGCAGTTTGAAATTTTACCTGAAAGAAATCTGACAATTTTTAAGTACGTATGTTTAAGGAGACTCCCCAGACAAACTTGCTGAGTCACCTAGTATTTCATATTAGTAAACTATACAAAAGTAAATATTTATATTCTAAAAATCAGATCCAATAGATTATTAATAGTTGCCAATTTCTATGTGTTTGCTGTGGTTTGGGAATGAGACAGAAGATACTTAAATACCAAGTTTAACAGCAATTTGAAAATTATAAATGATAGTGTTATATTTCATTAAACAATCAGCCTCAAAGGTTTCGAATAAGTGATATACTGAAAGGAAACAAGTAAAAACCTTTTGTATGTCTGTATATTTACCAACAAAAGTCAAGAAAGTGTAGAGTTGGCATTGGTTGCTAAAGATTTCCTCTGTTGTATCTAATTTAATTCTACATTTTGAGCTTTTTTTTTTCTTTTTTTGGCCTGTGCTTTCTGTTGGAATATAGCTTTTCTCCACATGGAATGTCATATTTGACAACTTAGAGATCTGTTGAGGCAAATGCTCCATATTTTGTTTTAGACACAACACCAGTGCTATTTTTCTGCATGATAAATGACTTACTATCAATGCCATCAAAGAAAAGATATAGTTGTGTTGTGTGTGTTCAAAGGCCCATATTTTGGAGATGAAAAAAATGGTGTTTTTGATTCATTGCCTATGAGAATAGACACAGGCATGCCTTGTTTTCCTGCACTTCACTTTATTGTGCTTCATAGATACTGTGTTTTCTACAAGTTGAAGGTTTCTGGCAACTCTGCTTTGAAGCAAATCTGTCAGCACCATTTTTCTAACATCATGTGCTCACCTGTGTCTCTGTGTCACATTTTGGTTATTACTGCAATATTTCAATATTTTTTTCCTTATTATTATGTCTATTATGGTGATCTATGGTCACTTATCTTTGATGTTTTTATTGTAATTGTTTTGGGGTACCATGAAACATGCCCATATGAGAGGGTAAATTTCATCAATAGATGTGTGGGTTCTGAATGTTCCACTGACCGGTCTTTTCCGCCTTTCTCCTTCTCTCCTTGAGCCTCCGTACTGCCTGATACACAGCAAATATTACTTCATGTACGAAGTGATATTTGGTTGATGTTATGAACTCTCAGGAGAACCTCTTCATTTAGAGTATTTACTTGAATAACTAGGTCCAACATTTTAGATTCCATACGTTCTATTTACAAGATTTTATGGGTGGCCCCACTCTGGGTTTACTTCATTTGAAATAATTACTTTTTTGTAAAAATATACCTTAGAGGGCAGTAAGAAAAAATATATTCTTTTGAGTGCTGCAGTAGTAGCTTTATAGAAGCTACTGTAATTCAAATAGAAATTAAAAATTAACTACAAAAAAATTGAGGGAAGGCACTCTTCCCTAACTAATTCTATGAAGCCAGAATCAGTCTGATACCAAAATTGAGCAAAGGCATAATCAAAAAAGAAAACTAAAGGCCAGTATCTCTGATTAACAAAGATGCAAAAAATCCTCAACAAAATACTAGCCAACTGAATTCAGCAGGAATCAAAAAGTTAATTCACCACAATCAAGTAGGCTTCATCCTGGGATATAAGATTGGTTCAACATATGCAAATCAATAAATGTGATTCACCACATAAACAGAATTAAAAAACATACATTCATTTTGATAGATGCACGGTTGCTTTTGATGAAATCTAACATGACTTCATGATTAAAAAAAAAAAAAAAAACTTAAGAAACTAGGTATTGAAGGAAGGTACATCAAAACAATAAGAACCACAACCAACATCATACTGAATGGCCAAAAGGCAGAAACATTCTCCTTGAGATGGGATGCTCATACTCACCACTCCCATTCAACATAGTTCTGGAAGTCCTAGTCACGGAAAATAGGCAAGATTAAAAAATAAAAGGCATCCAAATAGAAAAAGAAGAAGTCAAACTGTCTCTCATTACAGGGGAATTTCATTCCTAGAAAAGCCTCAAGACTCTACCAGAAGGAAAGCTTTGGTATACAAAATCGATCTACAAAATCAACAGAATTTCTATACACAAATAACTTTCAAGCTGAGAACCAAAACAACAATATAATCCCATTTACAATGCATACACACACACAGACACAGGCACGCACACACCTAGGACTATATCTAACCAAGGAAGTGAGAGATCTCTGCAAGAAGGACTACAAAACACTATTGAAAGAAATAATATATGACAAAATCAGATGGAAAAATATTACATACTTATTGATTGGAAGAGTCAACATTATTAAAATGGGCATACTGCCCAAAGTAATGTACAGATTCAACACTATTTCTATCAAACTACCAAGAGTCATTTTCCACAGAATTTGAAAAAAAAAATCTTAAAATTCATATGGAACCCAAAAGATCCCAAATAGCCAAAGCAATCCTAAGAAAAAAGAACAAAGCCAGAGGCATAACATTACCCAACTTCAAACTGTGATACTACAGTAACCAAATCAGCATGGTGCTGCTACAGAAACAGACATATAGATCAATGGGACAGAATAGAGAACCCAGAAATAAAGCTGCACATCTACAGCCATCTGATCTTCAACAAAGCTGACAAAAACAAGCAATGGGGAAAAGGCTCCCTTTTCAAAAAAGGGTGCTAGGATAGCTGGCCAGCCAAATGCAGAAGAGTAAAACTGGATAGGAACTTTTTCACCATGTACAAAAGTTAACTCAAGATGGACTAAAGCTTTACATGGAATACCTCAAATTATAAGAATCCTAGCATAAAATCTAGGAAACACCATTCTTGAGAAACAACTTATGAATAAGTCCTCTAGCAAATGCAACAAAAATAAAAATTAGCAAGTGGGACCTAATTAAACTAAAGAGCTTCTACATAGCAAAAGAAACTGTTAGCAGAGTAAACAGACTACCCACAGAATAGGAGAAAATATTTGCAAACTATTTATCTAACAAAGGCCTGATATCTAGAATCTGTAAGGAACTGCAACAAATCAACAAGCAAAAAACAAATAGGCAAAGGACATGAACAGACACTTCTCAAAAGAAGACTTACAAGTGGGCAACAAACACATGAAAAAATGCTAAATATCACCGTGAGGAAATAGCAGAAAATTAGGATAAACTAGAATATGATGGATTATTTTATTTAATTTATCCCAATTTTTGCATTTCATCAGGAAAATGCAAATAAAACCACAGTGAGGTATCTGCCATCTCACACCAGTCAGGTGACTATTACTATAAAGGCAAAAGCAAAATATACTGGCAAAGCTGTGGAGAAAAGAGACCTCATATATGTTGTCGGTGAGAATGTAAAATAATTCAGCCACTGTGGAAAGCAGTTTGGAGATTTTTCAAATAACCTAAAACAGAACTACTATTTGATGGAGCAATCTCATTACTGAGTTTATATCCAAAGAAAATAAACCATCCTACCAAAAAGACACATGCTATCGCGTGCTCATTACAGCACCATTCAGGATACCAAAGATGTGGAATCAACCTAGGTGCTTATCAGTGGTAGATTAGATAAAGAAAATATGGCAAATATATGTAATAAAATGCTATGAGCCATCAAAGAGAACAAAGTCATGTTCTCTACAGCAATATAGATGAAGATGGAGGCTACCATCCTAGGCAAATCAACACAAAAACAGAACATCAAATACCGTGTATTCTCACTTATAAGTAGGATCTAAACATTGTGTACTCATGGACATAAAGATGGCTACAGTAGACACTGGGGACTCCTAGAGAGGGAAGGAAGGAGGGGGAAATGGCTGAAAAACTGTCTATTGTGTATTATGCTTAGTACCTTGGTGACAGAATCAATAATATTCCAAACCTCAATTACGCAATATACCCATGTAACCAACTTGCATATGTACCTTCTGAATCTAAAATAAAAGTTGAGCTTATAAAAACTAAAATAAAAAAATAAAGGGTTATTGTCTTAAAACTTGATGTTGACAACTAATAAATAAGCAAAAGATCTAGATATGTCTAGATATAAGTATTAGATATTGAGAATTAAAGTATTATTAAATGTGTATCTTTGTAACTACTTATACAATCTTTGATTTTAAATACCACTAGAAAAATCTGTCACCCTTTGTCAGCTTGAGTCAGAAAAGTTGAGTGATACGAGTTCCATGATATAATTTGAGTTACATGAATAGGATAGGTTTTTGTTTATACATGGAACAGACATTATATAACTAGAATGTTTTTGAATTATTTAATGATCTATATATTTTTCAGATATGAGCTCAACTAAGCTTCAGAATTTTCAGAGGTACTTTCATAACTTTAATAAGGCACAATTATCAACCCCCTTTTATAGATAAGAGAGTTAGGATAAAGAGAGAAAATAGCATTCAAATCATACTGCTAGAAAGTGGCCAGGTTCTTATGCAAACCCAGCCTGTCTGGTCCAAAGTTTACACTGAAAAATTTTGCCAGATGCCTGTGACTTTATAGACACCCTGAGGAAATAGAACAAATAGCATCAACTAGAATATAGCAGATTATTTCATCCAGTTTGCTCCAGTTAACTTACAGCTCTGTACTTATAGATATTCAACTTCACCAGTTCTCCCTGCCTCCTTTTCCCCCACTGATATATACTAAGAGTTATATTTTAGGGTGGCCAGATTCATCACATCCTTTTATTCCTCAGTCAGTACTTCCTAAGAAATCAATTCCCAGCAATAAAGCTAGAGTTTATGTAGGAAAACAGGTCACTTGTGAATGTCACAGTGAAAGGGACTAAAACTGAATAAATTTTAGTAACAATAGACTCTGGGCTTTGTAGTTTTCATGTGCTTTTGTAAATCAAGAGATAAATGAAATCATCTACTGACTTGTTTATATTACTCAGAAATGAAATCCAATCCTGAACATTCCTAGCAGGAGAAGAAATAAATTCTACTTTAGGGGAACAAAATCCAAATAGATGTCTGCAAAAATACTAGAAAGTGTATTGTGTATATTTAGTGGCCAATAAAACATGGTCAGTAAGGATTATTAAAGCAGAAACATCTTTAGGAAGTAAGAATATGATCATCCTGTTTACTGAAAACAATGGGACTAAATAGTCCTCTCATCATTCACAGATGAATAAACTGGGAAAATGAAATATAAGATCAGAATGAGTATCATGACATGGTTCTACAACATAAAGAATGGAAAATACTACTTTCACATTGTCATACATAACTGTCGTATTTTGCAATAGATTTGATATTAAACAGAATAAATATTAGAAAGCATCTACTTTTCACATTAGTAAATTTGAGGCAGTGTGGATGATGTGAGGCAAGAGAAGAAAAGAAGTGATAAGAAAACAGACGAAATAAAAAGAACAATAATTCACATTCAGGAAAAAAGGGAAAAGGCATATTTTTGAAAAGCTAAAAATATTTTTAGACTTATATTAATATTATTAGAAGTTTAGAACAGAAACAATGGATGCAAAATACTTTTGATATGAAAGATACAATTAATGCCCAGAATTTAGATTTAAAAAGTAAAATTAAAACAACTAGTTAGCATATGACAAACACAAATCAGAGATGGTGATGCAGCAAACCATTATATTATTGATTTTTTTGAAGACCAAGAAATTAAAGATAATAATTTTAAATAAATACAAAAATAATTCTGAGCTGAGGAAATATCAGGTTGTATGAATTTAGTACTGTTATTCATAAAGAAAAATAAAAAGAAATAGTCCAACATGCCCACATACATACACGCATATGTGCAAAATGAAAGGACGTTTTGGCATTTTGTTGGCAGCACTATCTGGGCAACAAATATAAGGTTTGCTTTAAAACCGATCAGTAATTCATCATGGAACCTCCCAAGATGGCTAACATTGAGAATCACATATTGGTTAAAAATGATGATACATAGCTGCTACATTCCTCTTGTATGCCCCTTTCCACGTCCTCAGGAAAATTTAATAAACTCTTTAATCATGTCAAGGCTTTGCCATAAAAATGAAGTTTTCTTATGGAAGTGGTAGCACATGTTTGCCCCATTCATTTGTCCCCAGTGAATTGAACTACACAATCAGTTCACATTTAAGAGGAAAGCTGATACAAAAATCATGCCATGATTATGAAACACAGTAAAATGGACAGCAGCATATTTGAGATGCAAGAAACAAAATGTCCTTTAAAATTGGACACTAGTGGAAACAGGTGACTCTCAACCAGAAAGCAAAGATAAGACTCCAAAGAGAAAAAACCCTGTGACTCTGTATTAAGGGACAATGTGAAAGGTCATTATTCCAATTATTATGTGGTTGTTTAGTCTAAAGTTATAGATAAACAGATAATTATTCATTGAAAGTCAATGGTTTTATTAAAAACATTTCTGGAATGGTATTAGCAATGATTGGTGATCAAAGTATTTACCAAATTATCTAGAGCTCAGGGGCTGAAATGCCATTAGAGTTTGGCAGTGTTATAAAATACTTCACATGTGGAGGGCTGTCTCTTGAACATTTACAGCACACATCACATATCATGTCTCTGTTATAATGATACCTATTTGACCCACATTACTTGGGCATGTTTTTGGCACTCACTCATTATTATTTAGGAGATTAATGTTCACTAAATACCAAAAGAAAAGGATAGACAAGGATAGTTGATAGATCAGACGATGGAAAACAATAAACTCTTATAGGAAGCATAAAAGCAGAAAAACACAGCAAGAAGTCATGTGAAGTATAACATATTCCCATGAGAAAAATTCACATATTTGAAACATTATCCCTAATTCTGATTAAGGATAAATTACATTAATAACTAACTAAAAAGTTGCAAGAAAGATTAAATCAAATATTTGTCAAAGACATTAATTGCAACAAGATTTAAAGAATGCGTAGCAAAACAATAGCATTATATTTCAATACATTACAAAATGTTAACATTTTTAAAACACATTAAAGAAAACAAAAGGGAAAAATAATAAAGCAAAAAAAATTGAAATGACAGAAATCTCTATGAAGTACGTGGAATAAGCAATATATGGGTTAATATATCTGTAATATGGTAACAAGGTAAAATAATAAACACAAAAATGCACAAAATTAAGAACGATACAAGGGCATAACTACAATTATCAAAATTTCAAAAATAAGTGAATACTATCCAAAATATTTTTGTTAATCCTAAAATCATAAATAAACTATAAAGTACTATGATCTCCCATTATTGATTACTATAAAATTTCAATGCCCTGAGATTTCCAATTTACTTATCCTACTATTTTTTTAGTATTTGTTAACAAAGAAGGACTTTTCACTCCTGAGACTCTAGCTTCACTCCTAATTCAGCCTCAATCTCATGATCAATTCATTGAAATAACTCTGTTCCCTGCACCAAAAACTCCAATTAGTTGTGCCCCGTTATTTATTTATTTCATTACATTTTATTTTATTTTTTTACTCAAATGCACACACAGCTCTCTCCATCTGCTTGTCCCCAAACCAATGCAGCTGAACATGACTGGATAAAAACAACCTTTCTCGCAGCTTTAGTATAATTCAAAATCCCCACCCTGCCCAGAAACCATACTGTAATTCCAAATCTAGTCATTCTCCTGCTTTACTGCATGTTTATTTGATACTTTCTTTTCTCAGTTCAAATCTCTACTACCTCCTGCCACATCTGCACCTTTGGCTGATATCTTCTTACTTCTGTGGAGACTGAGCAATAAACAAATTCTTTACATCCGTCCCTTCATATTTATCTTCTACATTATAAAACAATTACCTTAGTTCCCAGCTATGTCCAACCTACTTTTGCCCTAAATGCCCTAATCTTCCACACACTTAATGATATCACACGTCAAATAATCCTTCCTCTTGACTGAATAATTCCCATCACATAACAGACTTTATTTCTCCATATCTATGCTTTCCCCCAAAAGACATCCTGTAACTTATTTTCGTCGTTGTTCTCTTCAGTTCTTTTAGAGCAGAACTCTTTCATTCCTTGTCCCCAAATAATTCTTCTATCATTCTCTAAGTCAAAGCAGGATCTTCACAAACAGCTTCATGAAAACTGCAATCACCAGTGACTCCCATTGTACTAAATCCGATTGTCTTTATCATCATTATATTTTAACTATCAGGAACATATGACATAATTGAGTTTTCTCTCTTTGCTTCAGTTGTTTTAAATGACACCACAAGTTCTGGGTTTGTTTTTACCTTTGGGATTGTTCCATTATGATCTCTTTTGCTGGATTCTGCTCTATTGACCTCTAAGTATTGGAATGCCCTGAGGCTCAGTCTTTAGTTTGCTTGTATTTCCTGTATTTCCTTCCTTTGGTTGATTATCTGATGACCCTATTTGGCCACCTGACCTTAAGAATCAGTAAGAGGCTGAGGGTTCCCACATTTTTGTTACCAGCCAAGACTTCTTCCCTTAACTACAGACCCAAAGGCCTATTGAACTACTTGAAATTTCTACTTAAAAATCTTTAGAATGGACATCTCAAAGTTGACATGCCAAAAAATGAACTTCTATCCAAAAGTTGCAATAACCCCTAAAATCAATAATAGCAAAAAACCCAATTAAAAAAATTGGCAATACATGTGCACAGACACTCAACCAAAATAATATACAGATAGAAAATTAGTATATGAAAGAATGCTCAACATTATATGTCAGTAAGGGCATCACAAATCAATATACTGAGATACCATTAAATAGAATGGCAAAAGTCCAAACTATAGACAACACCAAAAGTTGATGAGAATGTGAAGTATTGCAAACTTCATTCATTGCTGGTTCTAATGCAAAATGAAGCATCCACTTTAAAAGACAATGTCACATATTCTTATAAAATTATATATTTTATAATTCAGCAATCTTGTTTCTTGATATTTACTCAAAGGAGTTGAAAACTTACATCCACATAAAAACCTGCACATGGACATTATATCAGTATTATTCATAAATGCTAAAGCTGGAAAGCGACTACGAGTTGTCCTTCAGTAGGTGAGTGGATAAAGTACATCCAAGCAATCAAATATTAATAATTTATGAAAATAAATGAGCTATCCAGCCATAAAAACACATGGGGAAGCACGTGTAAACACTGTCTATTTAAAGGGGCAAAAATAGGTTTCATTTGGACAAATAGTTATGATGAATACTAAATTTAATATGTATATATTTATTGACAAACTAGGCTTTTAAAAATATTTTCATCATCAAAAATAATATTTAAATCAATCAACTAACAAGTATATCCATTACTGTATTGAAAAGAGAGCAAAACAGTGATCAGTACAAAGCTTTAGAAATACTAAAACTTTTAAAATGCAGCTGAGTGCAAAGTGTAAGAAAAAAATATATGTATATATTTATGCATATTCACATGTGTAAGAAAACATGAATGTAACAGTGTAAGATAAAAGTATATAACAAATACCTGTGTAAATGCAGATCTTATAATTATTACATTTTAATTATGTGAGAAATGAAAATGTGCTTTTTAATAATTTTTAAAAACGTGTTTCATTTAAATACCAAAAAATTTTAAATATTTAAAAGAAAACCCTAACATATACAAAATATAAAAGAATAAAATATGGATAAATACAATTCATGGTGAAACAATCATTTTCAACATTACAAGAGTTCTAAATCTGAAAAGTTTTTTTTGCATTATTTTAAAATTTTTGTTATTTATTTTTTTATTGTACTTTACCTTCCAGAGTACATGTTCAGATCATGCATGATTGTTGAATAGGTACATATATGACAATGTGATTTGTTGCCTCCATCTCCTGTCAACTATATCTGGCATTTCTCCCTATGTTATTCCTCCCTAACCTCCCCACCCCCCACTGTACCTCCCCTAGCCCACCCAACAGACCTCAGTGTATGATGCTCCTCTCCCTGTGTCCACATGTTCTCATTGTTCAACACCTGCCTAGGAGTGAGAACATGCGGTGTTTGATTTTCTGTTCTTGTGTCAGTTTGCTGAGAATGATGGTTTCCCAATTCATCCATGTCCCTACAAAGACACAAACTTATTGGTTTTTTTTATGGCTGCATAGTATTCCATGGTCTATATGTGCCACATTTTCCTTGTCCAGTCTATCATCAATGGGAATTTGGGCTGGTTTTTGGTCTTCGCTCTTATAAACAGTGCCGCAGTGAACATAACGTGTGCTTGTGTCTTTATAATAGAACAATTTATAGTCCTTTGGATATATACCCAGTAATGGGATTGCTGGGTCAAATGGAATTTCTATTTCTAGGTCCTTGAGGAATTCCCACACTGTATTCCACATGGTGGAACTAATTTACACTCCCAATAACAGTGTAAAAGCATTCCTATTTCTCCACATCCTCTCCAGCATCTGTTGTCTCCATATTTTTTAATGATGGCCATTCTAACTAGTCTGATGGTATCTCAGTGTGCTTTTGATTTGCATTTCTCTAATGACCAGTGATGATGAGCGTTTTCCATATGTTTGTTGGCCTCATATATGTCTTCTTTTGAAAAGCGTCTGTTCATATCCTTCACCCACTTTTGAATGGGTTTGTTTATTTGTAAATTTGTTTAAATTATTCATCACTTCTGGATATTAGCCCTTTGTCAGATGATTGCAAAATTTTTCCAATTCTGTTCGTTGCTGGTTCACTCTAAGGATTGTTTCTTTTGCTGTACAGAAGCTCTGGAGTTTAATTATATACTATTTGTCTATTTTGGCTTTTGTTGCTAATGCTTTTGGTGTTTTAGTCATGAAGGATTTGCCTATGCCTATGTCCTGAATGGTATTGATTAGGTTTTCTTCTAGGATTTTTATTGTGTTAGGTCTTATGTTTAAGTCTTTAACCCACCTGGAGTTAATTTTAGTGCAAGGTGTCAGGAAGGGGTCCAGTGTCTGCTTTCTGCACATGGCTAGCCAGTTTTCTCAACACCATTTATTAAACAGGGAATCCTTTCCCCATTGCTTGTTTTTGTCAGGTTTGTCAAAGATTAGATGGTTGTAGATGTGTAGCATTGCCACCAAGGCCTCTACTCTGTTCCATTGGTCTGTATCTCTGTTTTGGTACCAGTACCATGCTGCTTTGATTACTGTAGCTTTGTAGTATAGCTTGAAGTTAGGTGGCATGAAGCCTCCAGCTTTGTTCTTTTTGCTTAGGATTGTCTTGGCTGTGCGGGGTCTCTTTTGGTTCCATATGAAGTTTAAGGTGATTTTTTTCCAGTTCTGTGAAGAAGGTCTTTGGTAGCTTAATGGGGATAGCATTGAATCTATAAATTATGTTGGACAGTATGGCCATTTTCACAATATTGATTCTTCCTAACCACGAGCGTGGAATGCTTCTCCATCTGTTTGTGTCCTCTCTTGTTTCCTTGAGCAGTGATTTGTAGTTCTCCTTGAAGAGGTCCTTTACATCCTTTGTTAATTGTATTCCTAGGTATTTTATTCTCTTTGTAGCAATTGTGAATGGGAATTGGCTCTTGAATTGGCTCTCTGTTAGTCTGTTATTGGTGTATAGGAATGCGTGTGATTTCTGCACATTGATTTTATATCCTGAGACTTTGCTGAAGTTGCTTAACAGTTTAAGGAGATTTTGGGCTGAGATGATGGGGTCTTGTATATATACAACCATATCATCTGCAAATAGAGACAATTTGACTTCCTCCTTTCCTAATTGAATATGCTTTATTTCTTTTTCTTGCCTAATTGCTCTGGCTTGAACTTCCAATACTATATTGAATAGGAGTTGTGAGGGAGGTCATCCTTGTCTAGTGCCAGATTTCAAAGGGAATGCTTTCAGTTTTTGCCCATTCAGTATGATATTGGCTGTTGGTTTGTCATAAATATCTTTTAATATTTTGAGATACGGTTCATCAATACCTAGTTTATTGAGAGTTTTTAGCATAAAGCACTGTTGAATTTTGTCGAAGGCCTTCTCTGCATCTATTGAGATAATCATGTGCTTTTTGTCTTTGGTTCTGTTTATGTGAGGGATTACGTTTATAGACTTGGATATGTTGAACGAGCCTTGCATCCCTGGGATGAACTCTATTTGATCGTGATGGATAAGTTTTTTGATGTGCCATTGCAATTGGTTTGCAAGTGTTTTATTGAAGAGTTTTGCATCTATGTTCATCAAGGTTATTGGCCTAAAGTTTTCTTTTTTTGTTAAGTCTTTTTGAGGTTTTGGTATCAGGATGATGTTAGTCTCATAAAATGATTAGGGAAGGATTCCCGTTTTTTGTATTGTTTGGAATAATTTCAGAAGCAGTTGTACCAGCTCCTCTTTGTATGTCTGGTAGAATTTGGCTGTGGACCCCTCTGTACCTGGACTTTTTTTGGTCGGTAGGCTATTAAATGCTGCCTCAACTTCAGCCCTTGTTATTGGTCTTTTCAAGGTTTCAACTTCTTCCTGTTTTAGGCTTGGGAGAGTGCAAGTGTCCAGGAATTTATCCATTTCTCCCATGTTTACTGGTTTATCTGCATAGAGATGTTTGTAGTCGTCTCTGATGTTAATTTATATTTCTGTGAAATCGGTGGTGATAACCCCTTTATCATTTTTTATTGCATCTATTTGATAATTCTCTCTTTTCTTTTTATTAATCTGACTAGCTGTCTGTCTATTTTGTTGATCTCTTCCAAAAACCAGCTCCTGGATTTGTTGATTTTTTGAAGGATTTTTTGTGTCTCTATCTCCCTCAGTTGTGCTCTGATCTTAGATATTTCTTGTCCTCTGCTAGCTTTGTAGTTTTTTTGATCCTGTTCCTCTATTTCTTTCTATTTTAATGATAGGGTGTCAATTTTAGATCTTTCCTTGCTTCTCATGTGGGCATTTATTGCAATAAATTTCCCTCTAGACACTGCTTTAAATGTGTCCCAGAGATTCTGGTACTTTGTGTCTTCATTCTCGTTGATTTTGAAGATCATCTTTATTTCTGCCTTCATTACATTGTTTATCCAGTTGACATTCAGGAGCCAGTTGTTCAGTTTCCATGAAGTTGTGTGGTTCTGAGTGAGTTTCTTAATCAGAGTTCTAATTTTATTGCACTGTGGTCTGAGACATTATTTTGATTTCTGTTCTTTTGCATTTGCTGTGGAGAGATTTACTTCCCCTTATGTGGGTTTTAGATGAGGTGTGATGTGACGCTGAGAAGAATGTATATTCTGTGGATTTGAGGTGTAGAGTTCTGTATATGTCTATTAGGTTTGCTTGGTCCAGATCCAAGTTCAAGTCCTGGACATCCTTGTTAATTTTCTGTCTCATTGATCTAATATTGACAGTGTAGTGTTAAAGTCTCCCACTATTATTATGTGGGAGTCTACATCTCTTTTAGGTCATTAAGAACTTGCTTTATGTATCTGGGTGCACCTGTATTGGGTGTGTAGATATTTAGGATTGTTAGCTGTTCTTGCTGCATTGATCCTTTTACCATTATGTAATTCCCTACTTTTTCTCTTGGTTGGTTTGAAGTCCATTTTATCTGAGACTAGGATTGCCACTCCTGCATTTTTTTTGCATGCCATATGCTTGGTAAATCTTCCTCCATCCCTTTATTTTGAGCCTATGTGTGTCCTTGCATGTGAGATGGGTTTCCTGAATACAGCACACAGATGAATCTTAACTTTTTATCCAGCTTGCTAATCTGTGTCTTTTGATTGGGGCATTTAGCCTGTTTACATTTAAGGTTAATATTGTTATGTGTGAATTTGATTCTGCCATTTTGATGCTAGCTGGTTGTTTGCCCATTAGCTGATACAGTTTCTTCATTGTGTCAAAGGTCTTTACCATTTGGTATGTTTTTGGAGTGGCTGGTACTGGTTGTTCCTTTCCTTGTTGAGTGCTTCTTTCAGGATCTCTTGTAAGGCAGGCCTGGTGATGACAAAATCTCTGAGCAATTGCTTGTCTGAAAAAGATTTTATTTCTCCTTTGCTTATGAAGCTTAGTTTGGCTGGATATGAAATTCTGGGTTGCAAATTATTTTCTTTAAGGATGTTGAATATGGCCCCCAATCTCTTCTACCTTGTAGGGTTTCTGCCAAGTGATTCACTGTGAGTCTGACAGGCTTCCCTTTGTGGGTATCCTGACCTTTCTCTCTGGCTGCCCTTAGCATTTTTTCCTTCATTTCAACCCTGGTGAATCTGACAGTTATGTGCCTTGGGGTTGCTCTTCTTGAGGAACATCTTTGTGGTGTTCTCTCTATTTCCTGGACTTGAAAGTCAATTATATTCTTCTCTGAGCTATTTATTCTAGTTAGCATTTCGTCTAACCTTTTTTCAAGGTTCTTAGTTTCTTTGCATTGTGTTAGAACATGTTATTTTAGCTCAGAGAAGTTTGTTATTATCTACCTTGTGAAGCCTGTTTCTGTCAATTCATCAGATTCATTCTCCATCCAGCTTTGTTTCCTTGCTGGTGAGGAGTTGTGATCCCTTGAAGGAGGAGAGGCGTTCTGGTTTTTGGTGTTTTCATCCTTTTTGTGCTGGTTTCTTCCCATATTCCTGGATTTATCTGTCTGTTGGTGACTTTCGGATGGGGTCTCTGAATGGACATCCTTTTTGTTGCTGTTGAAGCTATTTCTTTCTGTTTTTCAGTTTTCCTTCTAATAGGCACCTCTGCTGCAGGACTGCTGGATGTCCACTCCATACTCTGCTTACCTGGGGATCACCTGCAGCAGCTGCAGAACAGTAAGGGTTGCTGCCATTTTTTTCTTCTGTTATTTTTGTCCCAGAAGGGTTCCTGCCAGATGTCAACCTCAGTTGTCCTTTATCAGGTGTCTCTTTGGATATATGGGTGTCAGGGAGCTGCTTGAGGAGACAATCTGTCCCTTATAGGTGCTCAAGTGCTGTGCTGGGGGCTCCATTGTGCCATTTAGAGCTGCTGGACACATACGTTTAAGTCTGCTGCAGCGGAACTCATAACCACCTCTTTTCCCAGGTGCTCCTTCCTGGGAAGGTGTGGCTTTATTTGTAAGCTTCTGGCATGCTGCTGCCTTTTTTCAGAGATGCCCTGCCAAGCAAGGAGGTTGTCTAGTCACAGTCTGCCAGCAGAGGCATTGCTGAGCTTCTGCAGGCTCTGCCTAGCTGGTGTGTAAACTTCCTTGTGGTTTGGTTTACAGAAGTACAGTTAGAACTGCCTTGGTAATGGTGGTCTGCCTTAATAATGGCAGACTGTCTCGGTAATGGTAAATTGCCTCAGTAATGGGTAACTGCCTCAGTAATGGCGGATTTCCTCAGTAATGGTGAACTCCTTTGGTAATGAGGGACTGCCTCCATAATGGCAGACACCCTTCCCCCACTGAGCCAGACCATCCAAGGTCCAGCTGCGCTTGCTGTGAAACTGTCAGTCCAGAGCATTTCACATTGCTGGTCCTTATGAGGTGGGACCCAAGGCACCAGATCACCTGCTTCCTGTTTCTGCCCCTTCTTTTTCAGTTGAATGGGTGGCTCTGTCTCCCAGGTGCCCTAGGCACCAGTTGAAATGGCTACCCAGACCTGTGTGAGTTTTTGTGTGGAAACTTGCTGCATCAGCTGAAATAGCCATGCTGATAACTCATGGTGCTTTTCAGTCTGGGAAAAGTAAAAACTCATTTGGAAATGCGGTGATCACTCCCGCTCTGTGTTGTTTTTGCAGGGAACTGCACTCCAGGGCTGTTTCTATTCAGCCATGCTGGATCTTCCCCAAAATATTTTTTACTGTACAAATATTCAAAACTTTCTCTGTAAAAATAGCATTGACAATATTGAAATGTCAAAAGCTGAACTTGAAATAAATGAGAGCATTCTTCAAATATATAAATACTATTAGAGCCCAAAATTTATTTTTCTCTTCCCTGTTTTGTTCCCTAAAATATTGCACATCCTTAAAACAGGATAATATTTCTTCAATGAATAACATTTATAAAATATGACTACTATCAAAAAATAGTGTTTAAAGGATATGAACTGGCAGTTTAACACAGAAATAATGACCAGGAAATACGTGAAAAATATTTACATCACTTTGCACACACACATGTGAATACACACGTTTGCATGCATGCACAGGAAAAAAATGATAATAAGGCTCCCAGCGAGGTTTCATGACTCAGCTGTCTTTACATCTGCAATGACCTAAAAGGGATTCTGCAGAAGACAGAAGGTGGAGAATTATGCTATCAGTCAGGTGGTCAAAGCGCATCCGTCAGCCATTCCTGGAGGAAACTGTGGGTCAACCTGTGGCACTGGCATCTTTGTATCTGGTAACTCCCGTGTCTCTTCCCTTATTCTTTTCTCCTTCCTGAGGATATACTCTTCTTTCCATTTTGTAAATGAGTATCTTAGCAAAAGACTATAGAGAGAATGTATCTTAAAAATTAGAAATCAAACACCTTAAAGTTCTTCTAAAATGATCACACAGTATGTCTTTATAGAAGAATAAGAAGAAAATAAAAAGACTAAGCTTAAAATCATAAATTATGATCATAATGCTGTATAACAATGATTTGGTTAACGATAAGACTGCATAAAAACAGTGGTGCCATAGATTGTAATTAAGTTGAAAAATTTCTGTTGCCCGCTGACATCATAGTCATCTTAATGTGAGAGCACAATTACTTTATTTTTTATAGATGTAGTGTAGCCTAAGTGTATAGTGTTTATAAAGTCTAAAGCAATGTACGGTTACATCCAGGGCCCTCACATTTACTCAACACTTACTCATTGATGCAACAAAAGCAACTTTCAGTTCTGCAAACTCCGTTCTTGGTAAGTGGCCTATACAGGTGTATCATTTTTTAAAGATGTTTTATACCATATTTTTACTGTAGGTTTACTATGTTTAGATATGCTTAGATACACAAAATACTTGCCATTGTGTTATAATTGCCTACAGTATCCAGGAGAGTAATATTCTGTACAGGTTTCTACCTGAAAGCAATAAGCTATAGCATATAGCCTAGGTGTGCAATAGGTTATAGCATCCAGCTTCCTGTAGGCATAGTCCATGATGTTTGCACAGTGTTGAAATTGTCTAAAGACACATTAATCTGAATGTAGCCCCATCACTAAGTGATGCATGACTGTACATGAAATCCAAAAAATAAACAGTATCTCCTCGGAGTGGTTTCTTCATTCTTTGCCCCTTCATCCTGCTCCCTATCTTTAAGTCAGTGGGCATCAGCTTAGACCTCTGGGCTTTGCTTAAAAGAATCCACATTAATTACTGCTCATCAGCATTCATCATGGTGACAGCTCCTGTTAGCAGTGCTGTTTATTTTGTTCTCACCCTTTCTGCTTGGCTGTCAAGTGGAAGAATTTTATGGTTCTTGAGGGAGCAATTCTTTGCTATGACCAGCTGGTTTGAGAAAATAACAAAGTCTTCTTTTCACTGTTGCACTGACTTTGGTAATTCCTTGTAAATAAAATGGCACAAATGCAGCAATTAATAGTGTTTCTTAATTGAGTTCATTTATAACATAGCAGAGTTAAACCAACCAAAAAGCTGTTGAACAAAATCCTGAACTCTAATAGTATTTCAAGTGATTTTTATAGCTAAGGAAAGAACTTTATATTGTCTTCTTTAGATGATATTGATAAATTGCTTGGCTTAAACTTTATAATAATGTGGTATTACTTTATAATATCATTTACATTTATTTTGTATTACATGCTAATAAGTTGTATTTTGGACTTTTTGGATTATTTTTCAAGAGTTTTCTTTAATTGTATCTTAAACTCAGTGTTTAATAAAGATTGGTGCATCTCTTACAGACTTCAGCTCATTAACTCGATGTCTTTGTTTATGAAATAAGTTTATAATAAGAGTAAAGACTGAACTTCAAATAATTAGATGCAGTTAAAAATACTGTAGTGGCATTAGGAGAGGTATTTCCCTTGTGATAATATGTTTTTGGTAATTTTGGAAATATCTATCACTAGGTAAAACTAAAACAGCTAAATTAAAATATTTTTTTAAAAAATCTTAAGCGTCAAGTAGCTAACAGAATTACTGGCCGCAATATAAAAGAAAAAGACAAAATTTTGGAGAGGTGAGACCAGAAATGAGGGATTCTTTTGTCAAGGGGGCATTCAGATACCCCAGAAATGATTAAAATAGAAGAGAGATTTGACATCCTTATAGGGCTAAAGAAACAGAAGCTCATGATTCTAAAAATAGTAAGTATAAATTAGAAATAAATCAGCTTTTGCCAAGATTTCAGTCCCAATTGAAATAATTGTTTCTGCCTAATCTCAAAAACTAACATTTAATTAAGGTGATGGTATGCTGCCAAGTGCCATCCAAAAATAATGCAAATATCGTCTGGAAAAAATAACTTCTAACTCTCAAATTTATTCTGCAAATCTTTTATTTTTAAATGTAATGTCTAATACAATATCGAAGATATTTAGACATGCCAGAATAAATGACAAGATGAGTAAGATATAGCACAAGAAATAAACTTGTTCTGTAGGGAGATAAAAGCCAACATTAAAACTTTTTAAATGAACCCCAGTAGAAATTTTAATCTTAATATTTCAATGAGTAAAATTAGAATCCAGTGGATTAGCAGTAGATGGGACATAGCTTTAAAATGATATGGTGGCCAGATGTGGTGGCTTACGCCTGTAATCCCAGCACTTTGGGAGGCTGAGGTGGGCGGATCACGAGGTCAAGAAATTGACACCATCCTGGCCAACATGGTGAAACCCCGTCTCTACTAAAAAATACAAAAAAATTAGCTGGGCGTGGTGGTGCATGCCTGTAGTCCCAGCTACTTGGAAGGCTGAGGCAGGAGAATTGCTTGAACCCAGGAGGCGGAGGTTGCAGTGAGCTGAGGTTGCACCACGGCACTCCAGCATGGCGCCTGGTGATGGAGCGAGACTCTGTCTCAAAAAAAAAAAAAAAAAAAAAAGATGTAGTGGTTTGGAAGATGTCTTAGAAGAAAATATCCTGAATGAAGATCAGGAGTTAAAATTAAAAATACAGAAGATGATGTAATTAACTTAGAAGATGCAGAAAAAAATCTAACATGTCTTTAGTTGGAGTACAATGAAAAGAGAAGTAGAATAGAATGTGGCAGAGGTTGTACTATTTAAAAACATAAGCTGAGATTTTTGAAACTAATAAAAAATTAATCCACAAAATTAACCCAGTAAATCCCAGGTAGAAAACATAAATAGGAATCCACACCTAAACATATGTACATATTCTATAATAAAAGTTAAAGCAATTAAACACCATAAAGAAAATTTTAGAAACAGAATATGATAAGATTAGAAACTGATTTTTACCACCAAAGAGTGTAAAAAAGATTAAAAAGGACCAACAGATTTGAAATAAAGGAATCAAGAGCAGCAATGGAAGTTAGAATAAGTGAGTAATAAATAACTTGAGGAAAATAACTAACCCAGAATTCCATAACTAAAGTATCCTTTGTTCCATTGTAGATCAACTATGTTCTCTCTTTAGCTGTTCTAATAGTTTATATTTCTCATTTTTTCAAGGTTTCTGCAGGTGTTTAAGTGCAGATTTCTGGTTTCTTGTTTCTGTTTCTTGGTTTAAATGTCTTTTATTTGGAATTCATTCATTCTCTGAATTTTCCTTCTGTTATGGAAATTTTGTACTGATTATCATTCCTATCACCTCTCTACCACTCTATTTATTTTCCTTTGCAATTATGTATGCACATACACACATTAGAATAGGATGGATAGATAGATAGATAGACACTCAACTTACAATGGGGTTAAATCCTGATAAACCCATTGTAAATTAAAAATATCCCTAAGTGGAATATTAATTTTCATCTTATCATATTTTCAACTTATGCACAACATGCCAGATTGTCATTCATGCAGCATATTAAATGCAGTATCATATAGTTGAAAAATAAATTGTGGATCATCTGTGTGTCTGTGTGTATATATATTTATATGTGTGTGTGTGTGTGTGTGTGTGTGTGTGTGTGTGTGTGTGTGTGTGTAATAAATTAATGAATGATGCTCTCTTTATACTTTTTGTCTTTTAAAATTTCCTGTTAAAATGTTCTCCAACTCATCTTTTCATACTGCCACTCAGATGGTTACTTCAACTCTTCTTCCAGTTCAGTAATTTTCTATTCAGCTCTTTAAATCTGCGCCAACATTTGTACAATCAATTATTGTGTTTTTCATTTCCATTATTTTTGGATCTTTTCAAAATTTGTCTAGTCAGTTTTCATAGTTTCAAATGCTTTTCTTGTATTCTAAACAGCCTTATTTTCTTTTAAGCTACATTAATTTATATATTTTGCATCTGTTAATTCCAGGTTTTCCACCATTGTAGGTGTGAGCACGCTTTAAATGACTCATTGCAATGTTTCATTTCTTTCTTAGGTTAATTTTATTTCTAACTTTACAACCCTTGGAACATAACCAATATAAAACTTTGTGGCTCAGATTTTATTTTATTTTTCCTTGAGAAAGGAGTATCCATTACTTCAAATACTTCAAATTCTTCCCTCTCTTCTTTCTTTCTCTCCCACCGTCCCTCCCTGCCTCCTTCCTTCCTCCCTTCCTTCCTCCCTCCCTCCCTCACTCCCTCCCTCCTTCCCTCTTTTCTTCTTTTTTCTCTTGCTCTTTCCCTTTCTCCTTTCTTTGTTTCCATACTTAACATTGAAAATTATTGCTCTGAATCCATATTCATTCAAACTTATGGTTAGAAGTTATGTTGGGTAAATTTTCTTTTTGTGTCTCTCTTATTATTTCTTTATATTTACTCTAAATCTAAAATGAAATAAAAGCAACAATGTTACTTTTTCCCTAATTTGTATCACACTTTTGAGTAAATTTAAAAATTCTCTTTGTATAGATCCTGCAAATTTCTTCACCAGTTTATTTTTAAAGAATTTATAATTTTGTTGCTATAGTGTGTGATATTACCTATTACCTGCAGTTACAATTTCATCTAGTTTTTTTTTATATAATGTTTGTCATAGGCACAAAATGTATATGGCTAACTGACCAACAACATTTTCCATCTTTTTCTTTGGTCTCGAGTCAAAAGGGCACATATATTTTATGATTTAATCATAATATTCATCACCTCTAGGCTCAGTGGTAGATCCTGTCAGTTAATTTGACATATATCAAAGCAAAAGTCTTTCTTTATAATATTTTAAATTGCATCCTGAAGAGAGGTTGATATGAGAATGTGTAAGTATGTGCTGCTTCCAATAGCCAGGTTTTATATCACTTGAGAAAGCCTGTCTGGGAAAATAAACATATGAATAAGAGAATAAGAGATGAAAGATACAGTTATCTATTATGACCTTTGTGCTGCTGAAATATACATATGTGAGACAATAATTTTATTTATTATTTATTCATGCATTTGTTTGACTTTAGCTAATTTAAGTTGTGTTTCTGGTATATCATAGGATAGGGCTCTATGTTTTTAAAAATAGCTTGGGTAAGGGCTCTTCAATTTGATCAAATCTTATAATTCAGAGTTCTGCCTGGGCAGTACTGTTGTTCAGCCTTTTATGATTTCATATCAGAATTTTCATTTTCTCCTATAAGCAGAATATTATTTTTCTTGATTTGATTGTCTGTAGAGTTTGTAGTCCCAGTAAATGAATGGTGTATACAGAATAAATTTACACAAATGAAAATTAATGGATAATTTGTAGTGTCTCATTATTAATACAAGCAAAACAAAGATAAAAAAGATTCTTAGAGTATTAGAGCAAAATATTTGAATGATTAAGTAATTAGTACTTTCCCTCCTGTGTCAACATATTTTTGTTTCTGAAGCCTCAGAAGGGTAAAGAGGCTTGTTAATGTTACTAAGTTATGGCAAGGTCAGCTTTGTATGTGTCTTTATGTGTTTGAGGACAGGAGTGGGGATGGTATTTTAAGGTTGGCAAATAAGTAAGGGAGGGGCTAGAGGAACAGAAAAGATATGTTCTATGAAGCACAATTTTCAAATTAAAAAATAAAATACAAATCCTTCTTTAAAAAATAAAATTGTGTTTCTATTGCTTGATGACAGGTACGTTAAAAATATTTTTATCTTTTTAGAAAAGTATCCATTTTGTCATAATAATAAAAATAAAATAGAGAAAATCTTAATCCCAAATCTATATACCCCATTGTCATCATTCTTTTCAACGTAAAATTTTCAATAATGATTGTAGTGCTCAGCATTATGTATTATATCCATTATCAATTTATTGCTTCCTAGCTCTCAATTTTCTTTTTCTTTTATTTTAAAATTTACTTATTATACTTTAAGTTCTGGGGTACATGTGCAGATCACGCAGGATTGTTACATACATATATATGTGCCATAGTGGTTTGCTGCATCCATCACCCCGTCATCTACATTAGGTATTTCTCCTAATTCTATCCCTCCCCAATCCACCCAGCCCTGCTATCCCTCCCCTAGTTCCCCACCTCCCAGCAGGCCCCAGTGTGTAATGACCTCCCCCCACCAGCTGTGTCCATGTGTTCTCTTTGTCCAACTCCCACCTATGAGTGAGAACATGCAGTGTTTGGTTTTCTATTCTGTGTCAGTTTGCTGAGAATGATGGTTTCCAGCTTCTTCCATGTCCTTGAAAAGAACATGAATCTATCCTTTTTTATGGCTGCATAGTATTCCATGGTATATACGTGCCACATTTTCTTTATCTCCTCTATCATTGATGGGCATGTGGGTTGGTTCCAACTCTTTGCTATTCTGAGGAGTGCCACAATAAACATACGTGTGCCTGTATCCTTATACTGATTTATAATCCTTTGGATATATACCCAGTAATGGGGTTGCTGGGTCAAATGGTAGTTCTATTTCTAAATCCCTCAGGAATCACAACACTGTCTTCCACATGGTTGAACTAATTTTCACTCCCACCAACAGTATACAACCATTCCTATTTCTCCACATCCTCTCCAGCATCTGTTTTCTCCTGATTTTTTAATGATAGCCACTCTGAGTGGCATGAGATGGTATCTCAATGTGGTTTTGATTTGCATTTCTCTAATGGCCAGTGATAATGAGCTTTTTTTTCATGTGTTTGTTAAATATACAAAAAAGAGAGAGAGAGAGAGACAACCACATCAAAAATTGGGCAAAGAATATAAATAACTCTCAGTTTTCTTTCTTTCGCCTTGTTTTGCAGTACTGTAAGTAAAGTCTGTAACCATTTCTCCTTTTCAAGTTGGCACCATGTTAAGACTTTGCCCATAACGGACACTGGGAGGTCACTGCAAGGCATAATTGAGAAGAGGTTTTGCTTTCTGATTCCCTGTTTTGGAAAATACATTTTCTACTTTTTATTTTTTAAAAAAATACTATTATTAATGTGCTTCCTAATTCTAAAATCTGAATCATCTACGGACCTACTTCTGTTATTTATTTATTTTCCTTGATTCTTGGCCATATTTTATTGACTTTTTTTGCATGTCTAGTGATTTTTAAACATGTTTGTCTGACATTTTGTAACAAAACCCTGTAGAGTCTCCTTCAGATGATAGCTTTCCCCATGGAGGATGGTTGATTATCAGTAATGGAGCTGAGGCAATGTAGAGCTTTCATTTTGCAATAAGACCTACTTCACATCTAACTTGTTCCTTTTCCCTGAATGTGACCCTTGCGGGTTTTTTTTTTTTTTTTTTTTTTTTTGAGAGTAAGTATGCAGCTTTGGCTCCAGATCTCTGTGAGACTGTGAAATACATGTATGCTATTCAACAGTTTCTGAATTAGTTCTTACCGTTTAACCCTACAGGTTAAAAATTTGGAGATCTTGAGTGGCTACCTGGTAATGTGTTTGAGGCAGCCACCATTTTAGAAATGCAATTTGTCTCCCAAGCACCTTAAGACTAAAGAGATTTCATGCTGATATAGCAGATTATTCTGTCCCAGAAATCAACAAAAATATGAGGAAACCTGGGATTGGCATTTGAAGGTCTTCCAGTTTTCAACCCACCACAACAGCCCTGAATGACCATGATGCACTTCACTGCTAGTTTCTATCTCCCACAGTTTTGTTCTCTCTGCTGGGGACAATTTAGACTGTCTTCAGAATCAACAAAAATTTTTCAATGGAGAAGATGGTTAATAACCACCTGGAAAGAACTGTGTCCTCCACAGTGTTACAATATGGTGAAACATAATTTTTGTAGTTTATCTGCCTTCCTCTCTTAATTTGTTTGAAAGTGTTGGAACTTCACGATCTACCATATCTTATCTGAAAGCAAAAGTTATTGTTTTTCTTTATTGAGAATTACTTATATAGAATAAATTTACTCAATTTAAGCATACATTTTGAAAAGTTTTGGCAATTGTATATAGACATATAATCATCACTGTGATTCATATTTCCATTACTCTAAAATGTTTCCCTCTAACTCAGTAAAGATGATTTCTTGACATATTTGGATTTAGTTTTCCTTTTTGAAATAAATTTGTCTTTTTGTTTAAATATTTTTCTGAATACTGTCAACTCTTATCTTCCAATTCCTTTTTTGTATATTTTTATTCTAAATATTTACATTTCTAACTTGCATCCTGTCGTATCTTTCATTGCTTACTTAATTATGTTTAATTTATTTTGAAGTATTATAAGTATCCTCCCCTTTGTGGTTGGATTTTGGGATAGTGTTTTTGTTGGCTAATTAGTATTGATTATCTCCTTCTGTTTTACTCTTATAAATTAGTATATGGTGCCTACCTCTTCCCATTTATTTTCATTTGTTCTCTTTATTTTTTGGACCATCAATTACAAGTATTTTTTTTTTTTTTTTTTTTTTTGAGACAGAGTCTCGCTCTGTCGTCCAGGCTGGAGTGTAGTGGTGCAGTCTCAGCTTACTGCAGCCTCACCTCCTAGCTTCAAGCAATTCTCCTGTCTCAGCCTTCTGAGTAGCTAGCTGGGACTACAGGCACATGCCACACCACTCCTGGCTAATTTTTGTCTTTTTAGTAGAGATGGGATTTCACCATGTTGGCCAGGATGGTCTCGATCTCCTGACCTTGTGATCACCTGCTTTGGCCTCCCAAAGTGCTGGGATTACAGGAGTGAGCCACATCGCCCTACCAATTCCAAGTATTTCTAAGGAGAAGTTGGCATTTGAGGGAAGGTTCTGTAATACATAACATCTTTTTTTTTAAATAACAATGTTTGGTGAATCTTCTGATTTTGTATTGGGGCTCTTAGGTTCATCCTCTGGTTTATACCTTTTCTTTCCCATCAAGCCTCTAAGTAGTATAATTCTCTTTCAAGTTTCTTTACTTTCTCTCAATAGTAGTGTTTTTCAAACATTATGGTGTCTGTGAACAAACTGACAAACTCTCCACATCATGCCTTTAGGTACCATAGTAGTCACTGTTCTGATCACTGGCTCTTAGACCACTTCCCAAAATTCCCCCCAAATTTTTTATCTCAAGATAAAACTTTTGCTTTTTCAGGTGATCCTATTAATTTGTCTAGCATTAGAACCTTGTATTTTCCCTTATCCTCAACCTTAGTGTATTTTCCCTTTTCAGTTAAACTTTATCTATCTCTGTGTAGTATGAAATTCAAGAGTAGGTGCTATCATTTTCAAATATTATTTACATGTAGGTAAAAAAATTTTTGATGTCTTTGTCTTCCGGTTTTGATTATGTGTGATTTTTAGAGAAGATGGGAGATTTTTTAATACCATTATCTTTTGAGATGCTGAATTTCATATTTTAGACTCATTTCCTTAATTCCGTATCCTTGTACTATAATTTGGTTCTTCAGCTAATAAAAAAACAATTATTTGTCCTTATAATCTACTTCTTCCTTCCTCAATATTCATTACATTCAAGTTACCCTGGATTCTTATTTCCATCTGCAAAACATGGAAACTCATTGTATTCTTGAAATCTTTGCATATCTTATTCTCTTGTCCTGAATGCTCTGGTGTGGAATCTTCACACAATTAAAACATTCCTCCCATTATCAAGATTTCTTCAGTACTCACCCATTCTGTCAGAGATGTCAGGCCATCCTAGTCTAAGTAGCCTCCATGTCTCGATTAATATAACCATTCTTTTCTCACTATTATCCTATCTCATTTTATTGGTAACATTTGTACTATTTGCAAATTTATTAGCTTAATAAGAAATTTATTCATATATTTATAGTCTGCCTACTCTAATAAAAGAAAACTCAATATAAGCAGATATATTGTTAGTTAATATTGTATTTCCAGAACCTAGAATCATGCCTACACATAGTAGGTCTGTAACATCTTTGCCAACTAACAGTTTTTTTTTTAATCCAATTTTTTTTTTGTTTTTGCCTGTGTATTCATAGTAGCACATTGAGAGAAATCTAATATTTCACCAGCAAACTGTGTCAACTTTGTATTCCATTTTGATTTATCACATCAGAAGTGTTGTACGTTCTGTAAGTAGGATTACTAGATCATATTGAAGCTTTGAATTATTATTCAATGTATAGTTTTTGTTTAGACATCACCTGAAAGTTATTTAAACTTCTGTCATTATCAGTAAAGAAGCTTTTTATGTTATTCTGTCCTATGTGCAAGTTCAGAGGAAGACTTGCCTGCTTAAAAGCATTTCTTGTGATGTAGATTTTCCAAGCATCTCTGCATGATTTCTCTCTATGAACAACTTCCACTCTGCAGGAATTATTATTTACTCAATATTCTTTACCTCAAAGCAGCAAGCACTTTTAAGGAGCTCACTAACAAGATATAAACATAACATTTATCATTTCACATGTGTTTTGCCTTTCT
Source organism: Saguinus oedipus (assembly GCA_031835075.1). Classification (NCBI taxonomy): domain Eukaryota; kingdom Metazoa; phylum Chordata; class Mammalia; order Primates; family Cebidae; genus Saguinus; species Saguinus oedipus. Next base: position 21,734,127 of record CM063190.1, read on the forward strand.
TTGAAATTCTTTCTCCTTAAACTTAAGTCTACAACAAATCTTAGTCTTGAAATATCCGTTAAAAAGTAGAAGTAAAAATGAGAAAATTGCACAACTGTATGGGTGGTCCTCCTTTGAGCTCTGTAGGGTTCTCCATTTTTCCAAACTATTTGAGCCAAAGAAAGAAGCAATTTGCCTGCTCCTACTTTTAGCAGTATTCCTGGGTAGAGTCCATTAAATAGAAAGAGAGAATGTATATTTTCATTTGTTATTCCTGAAGCCAACATTTCACAGACATCCTTGTGCAATATTCTAAAGAGTCACTTTATATTATAGATAATCAAAGTTAGATATATTCAGAAATATGGGCAACTAAAGGATAATAGTATGGAGAATAATTATTACTCCAGGTATGTGATAATAATGTATAGAATGTTATCAGTACATTGAAATAGTCATATTTCCTGACTCTCCTAAGCAAATATTGCCAAAGTTACTGAACAATGTTTTATATATTAATCAAATATACTTGGATATTATTGTAATGCTATAACTAATAGAATATCTGAGAAGCCAAAAACACTTAACGGTATGTTATCTCCTTGTGTAATTAATTTATTTAAAGTATTCTCACATACAAAAGAAAAATAGAGCAGTTTCTTCTTAATGCATGCTTCTGTTTTCCCTGGTACCAATTGTCTGCTGTCAATTGCAGTCTGAAAATTAAATGGAAGATTCAAGAAGTAAGCAATTTTTTTTCTGCCATTCTGATTAGCAAGATAAAATCTTGAGCCATCTTGCTCCCTCTGGACCAGGACACGAATCATTTCTTTGTCTAGGATACCCATACTTTATATGCTGCCTCAACTTAGTCCTTTGGTAACCATCTTGATTATTAGATTGAGAAAACATCGTATATACAGATGGTCCCTGACTTAGGATGGCTAGTCCTACATTTTTTTTTAATTTACAAGGCGTTTATCGAGTTATTAAATGCATTGTTAACTTGACAATATTTTCCATTTTTGACACACTTATAAGGGTGTAACCCCATAGCCAACTGAGAAAGATCTGTATAGGGTTTAGTGCTATCTGTGGTTTCAAGGATCCGGTGGGGTCTTGAAATATATCCCCCACAGACAGGGAAAGACTACTGGGAAATGAAACTGAAGTTGCCATCAGGAAATCATGTTTTGTTCTTATTTCCTCCATTTCTATCACTTAAGTAGAAAAATAATGAAAGTTTTTAAGGCAAAGTATTGAGTACAGTTAGAAAACATGGTCACATGTTCCTCCTTAGAACTCCTGGGATTTTCTCACACATTGCCTTCCTAGTTCTCCTTTGACTTATTTAAGCAGAATTCCATTTAATCTGATATATTTCTTGTTGCTCTATGCATTCTCACCTCATTGAATTTATTCATATTGTGTTTTTTATCTTGAGCTATCTTTCTATATTTTATTTTTGGTTTACTCAATAACCTGACTGTAACACAGTTAATAAAATTTTATAATAATGTCTAGTTTTACATAAAATAATTGAAGATGCTACAAAGTAATAAAATGTAGAATTGGATTCTAAATGTCCTTTCATTCATTTTTCCTGGGCAGTACTGGCTAACATAGCTGCATAACGGGATGACACGGAAAGGGAGAATCAGCTATGAGAGATTTCCAACCATGATGGAAACAATGTGAGTAGAAAGATACTTTGTTTAAGAAAAGGATGAAATAATGACTATCACATAAAGATGAGCACAGTGTAAATATTTTATTTAATTTGGGGGCAAATGTGTTTTTCCACGGGGTATCCTCCACAGGACAGAAGTCACCTTGTCTTCTGTCTACAGACAAGAAATATTACTATTGGTTATCTGTGACTTACAGACTTATAAAATGGTTTCCTTAAAATCAGAATTGTGTAACCTGCAGCATGCTACAGAGCATGCATAGAGATTTCGATTGAAGCACAAATACTTTTCTGCAAATATAGGATGACAATATACAGGAAAAGATGCAGGTAATTCTGTCAGATAAAAGATAGAGTGAAACTAAAATTTCTCAGTGGTTGTTCAGAGGTTACAACCTTTGAAGACAGACTGGTAGTATTTCTTGCAGTCAAGATTAAAGAAAGGATAGATTATTAGCAAAGTGTAGAAAATGTTGTGATGATTTTGGATTTATATTACCTACCTATAGCATACCGGTTTATTATGTGGAGCATTTCATATTTAACTTGGATTTATATCACCAATATGAGCAAAGTAGAAAAGCATACACTATACTATTTTTTTGTTGAACAGATGAAGTAAGGGGACAACTGAGGCAATTACATATATATTACAAATAAAAGAGGGACATATTATCACAAAAACTGTTGGATAATTCTACCTCTGGCCTGTGGCCTAAAGTACATGTACAGATTATTAGAACACCCTCTTTTCTTTGGAATAATTGCCTCGGGTTTTGGCGTTAGTAGGTGTTTGTCCAATCTGTTTGGTGGAGTTAGTCCAATTCTGAGTAAAAGTGAGGAGGCCGACTTCACATTTATTGTTTAATTGCCTCATAGCTCCTCATCACTTTGGCTGTGGAAGTCTGGCCTGTTGTTGCCAATAGGGAAAGGGAGATCACCATTCTCTCCAAATAATATCATTTTCTAAATGACTATTGACATTATGAAACTATTCAAGCTAACCTATTAAAAACATAAAAAGGCAATAAAGTTAGCTTACTAACATTTACAGCAATATTATATTAAAGAGATTGAGAAGTTGACTTCTTAGTATGTTAATATGCAACTCTGAAAAGTAATACATGAATACCAAAATCCATACGTTCAGCAAGAGCAAGGTGGCTAGACTGGGGTCCTCACAAACACACACTTGGTTACAATTAATAAACTACTTTCTAAATTAGTGTCAGAAGAAAAGATAGTTGTTTCTATTTAGCTGTGTCTATCATCCTCTCTGGTGCATTTTATCTGTGTTATTTACAGAGTATAATGTTGATCTCTGTATCCTCCCATTAGTATAATTTTTTATTTTAACAAAATAAGACTATAAGTCAATACCAGCTACAACAGAAATGCAATTATGTGTGCTATTTGAAGTTTGGTTACTATCATAAGCAATCTTGTATAAGATTCATTTCTCTGCCTTGTACATTTGTATACAAATTCTTTACTAGCCTACAGAAGAAATGTTTTAAAAATGATTGTCTCTCCTTATAAATTTATTCTAACACTTTTTGTGGAGGGATAAAAATGCAATTTGTTGTTTTCTTTTATCCCACTGTGATAGCTTCATTGCCTCAAGGTTGGATATTATACAAAAAAAGCATGTCATGAAATGTCCGAATATCATAATATATTTGAATTATGAATAACATTAGATGTTTGTGTTGATATGTAAACTGAGTGGTTTTTTGTCTTTCTATTTCAGTATTTTTTAAGTTTTTGAAATTTATTTTTCAATTAATATTTTTTAAACTTTTGACAATTTATTTTTCATAGACCTTTTCTTTAGTGAGAAGTGTCAGTGCTGCATTCATATAGAGACTGCTTTGCAATGCAGGGATATACATGTTGTGACCTTTAGCTACTTCTTAGACTCTTCAAAGAACAATATTTCTCATGGCTCCGTTTTTTTGTTTAGAATATTCTCTTCTTAAACAACAAGATGTTTTATCTATTACCAAATATACTAAAACATTTTTAAACTAGACTAAGTAATAGATACTATATGTCTCTTTAATATTGTCATCCAAAAATGAAATGTTTAAAATAATTGTGAAAATAATTTTATCAATTCTCCAAAAGTTAGAAGAATAACACTTTATTCTAGGACTGAAACAGTGATATAAATGATCACATTATCTTTTATTCGTGCAACTCCTTGGAATGGGTATGAATGTGATTTTATAAGTAATTGAAGGATGTGTTTTACTTGATGTGTTTTATCAAGAGTTTTCCATTTGCTTATATCAAATTTTTGCCACTTTTGTGAACAAAATGACAATGTATTTTCTCTTCAATATGATTGTATTATTATATTAGCTAAAGGTATAGTGTGAGTCTAGGCAACGTTTTCTTATCTTTCTGCACAGTTAGGACTTTCTGTGAAGATTTTACCGAAAGTTAGAACCTGGACTAAAAGACAGCCTCAGAAGTAAAATTACTCTGACTAGAAAGAGAACTCTAGATCAAGTTTTACTTCTCTAGAGGTATGTGTTTACATTGCAAGGAGGATGAGACACAGGACCATACAGATATTCTGAGGATTTTAAAGCATGAAGACCTAAGTTTAATCTTCCCCCTAGAAACGTAAATTTACATTCCAAAGGGAAGTAATCCAGGATTATTTTCCTTTGAGTTCTTGAGAGAAACATCTGTTAGGAAGCAAAATATTTGATCTTTCTGGAAGGGAATAGGTGACAACTGACCGACTGCTTCATAATCTCCTAGATTTATATGGTTGGGGCTTCCGTGTATCTTGACTCTCTGGTGCCTGTGAATGACTTCTTAACTTGCTCTCATAGTGTTGCCCTTGAAGAAAATATTGGGAATTGGGGAACTGGCTTGGTTATTGTTTTAACTGGCTTGGTTATTGGCTTTCAGTGAATGAAAATATGCTTTGCTCCAAAAACCATGAGTATACATTCAGGATGTTATTAATAACTATATGTATTAAAAACTTAACATATAATATTTCTAAACAGGTCATTATTTGAATGTACCATTATTGTTATCCCTGGGGAAAATATTTTCAAGTTTCCAGTATATTCCTAAATTTTCTAACTCCAGCTTGTCTTTGAAGCCACAATGAGGATTATATTTAAACATCCATTAAATCTCAGAAGGAATGCCTATAGAAGAGGTCAGATAAAATTTATAATGCTTGCTTAAGAAAATTGAAAGTTCTGTGAGCATTCATGAATTGCTCAACGATTTTTATATATAATAGTTTATCTTTCAGAACTTTCAGAAAAATGAGATAAATATATTTAAAAATATTTAGTAAAATATTTAAAATTCTGTTAATGATTGCCAGTGTTGCTGATCCTCCGTGAGACTCTCACAGGTCACAAAACAATTTACAAAGTAGCCAGAGTTTACCTTAAGATTACTCAACTCTACGTGAGGTTCTTACTCAATTCTTCCTCTATAAGAGTAAAAACCATGAATATTTGTCCTGTGTAGCCACATACAAAAAGCCAGAAAGCTAAAGTTAAACTATAAGTTAACCCAGATACACTAAGAGACAAATCAACTACCATAATTTGAGATTTCCGTAGAGAGATTTTTACTATTGGTTGGTACTATGAGACAAATTAAACTGAAGTTATTAAGATCTAAGTTGCTATTCGAGATATTCTTTTGAAATTTATATAGCATATATTTACTTTGGGACAGCCAGTTGTAAAGTTCAGTGTGTTTTAGGAAAGGAAGTCCAAGGATGCCCTAAGAATTTTTAAAAAATCAATTATTTTAAAGGCCAATTTTCAAAGTTAACTGTAGAAATCGCAAAGTAAAATTAAAACCCTAAAAACGTTACATGTGTAAAGCCACTTCAGATACAAGTGTCCCTGGATACACAAAGATAACAGAAACTAAAATTTATGTGGTCACTGTTATATAACAGATTTCTTCTTAATGATAGTGTGATTGTTTATATTGCATGTAAATTTTTAAACCCCAAACTGTCTCTTTAATAAATTCAGCCTGATGCATCTTTTGAAGTTGAAAGATTTACTGCTATTTTAATTGACTCAAAGGCTATATAGCTTTCTCTGGAACCATTGCCAAAAACAAATGACATGCCATTGGATCTATGATTTCAATTCCTGGGGCAGTAGTATCTTCAAAGGGAGAAGCAATTGATTCATACTATGCAACCTCAGGCTAATTCTCTAATTAGGTGACAATTTAGATGCAGTGCATGCCCTAATGGCTGTGTGGAGTGTGAGGTACAGACAGGATGATGCCTGACTGTGGTAATGTAAAGAGAGCAGATGGCCGAGAAAACGCAATTTCTGCAATTATTTTAGAGTTGAAATTGTGTTAGTCAATTAAGCATTATTATTAAACTTTAATTTTTGGAATATTAATCAGAAAGACTATTTCAATTGTCTGAAATAATTTACCAAGTAGATCAGTGATGAACATTCAAAGTTTTGCCATAGCATAAAATAGTAATAATTTTGTCCCTGCAATCTGCTATGTGAATTACAAAAAATAAGTGTAGAAATACAACATTAGTAGATTTATCATAGCTTTTCCCCTGAAGTCTGCTATATGAATAAATAAATGAGTGTAGAAATGCAACAGCAACACAGTTACCATTGGTTGAATGCTTTGCTCATGTTTATTTCTTATCATTAAAGTATACCTGCTTTGAAAAATATATGCATCAACTTATGCATGTACCACCTAAATGGCAGCAAAAGCATTACTTTTAAAGATATATATTCTTTAAATAGAAATTAAAGATAAATTATATTTCGAATATAGAGTTTCCTGGATAATGGCATTACAAAATCTCATAACTATTAGTAACAGTACAGAATTATCAAACTTGTAAATTGTAGGGGGGCTAGGGGAGGGACAGTGGGGGACGGGGAGTGTGGGGAGGGATAACATGGGGAGAAATGCCAGGTATAGGTGATGGGAGGATGGAGGCAGCAAACCACCTTGCCATGTATGTACCTATGCAACAATCCTGCATGATCTGCACATGTACTCCAGAACCTAAAGTACAATAAAAAGAACTTATAAATTGTGAATTTTAACTTACATTTCTATTTGCTATATATAAAGGCTGAACATTGTAACCAACATGTTAAATGTAGAGAAGGAATATTAGCATTTTGTATTTATTTATTTAACCTTCTCATTCAATGGGATTTCTCTACTACTGTCCTGTTTGCCTGACACTAATATTCTATCTTGCAAATATCTTTGTTCATTTCAAAACAGCCCTGCCTCCTTTAATGTAGATACTACTTAGGTCTTTTGTTATTGTTTGGTTGGTTGGTTGATTTTTGTCTTTTCTTTTTCTTTTTCTTTTTGTGGAGAATGGGGTCTCGCTATATTTTCCAAGCAGGTCTCAAACTCTTGGGCTCAAGCTATCCTTCCACCTCTGCCTCTCTAAGAGCTGGGATTACAGGTGTGAGCTACTACAGCTCATCAACATTACTTAGTATATTCCAGTCATCAGCTATTTTTGCCACATCTCAGGATTTCTTTCTCAGTTTTAAAAATAATGCTGTGTCAAAAAAAATTTCTTTTATATTTTAAAGAGTACATTAGAAATTTCAGAAAATGAGATTCTAGTTAGTGCCAGGAGGAGATACATAGCATGGAAAGCAGATTTGCTCAGTCCAAATCAAACCTGAAGATATTAGAGAGGCAAGAAAAGATTCAAGAAGCTAGGAGAGAAAAATCCAAGATACAGAAATGCTGGAAGACAGGTGAGTATGGGAGAAACACTGCTGCAGGTCTAGACCAGAGAGCATCAAGAAGAATCCTTGAAAGGTTAGGTTGAAGGAAGGGTTTTAAGCATCAGATCTTGCTTTCTCTCTCCACATTGTTTTGCAGCAATGATTGCCTGTTGTTTGCTGCAGAAATCAGCAACAACAGTTGGTATTGATGTTCACCCTATAAAGGTAGTACAAAAGCTTTAGTGAAGTAACAGGCTGATGTTAAAATGTTTGCACTGGCCACAGCTTTTACTTTTTGAATTTCCACTTCTCTGTTTTCTCTCTGGGTGAATTACAGCCAGGAACCTGCCACATTGAAGCTAATTCCCTACTTTTCTTTAAATTTATGGACAAGAGCCTGTTATAGGACTAATATTATTACTAAATTGACTGATTCCAATAGGAGAGCACAAACTCACATGCCAAAACGAAATATGCAAAAAGCATAAATACTTAAAACATACAACATACTAAATAACTTTCCTCAGAGGAAAGTTATTCAAAGAGGAAGAAAAATAACTAACAATGAGGTTGTTTTTATAAAAATATAAATTTATTAGCAGCATACAAAAATAAGAAAAACAACCAAGTGGAAATATTAATATGTTAAATGATATATAATACACACATATACATGTATAAAAATAGATGCATTAAATCTATCACAATAGATAGGATACATAGTAGGATGATGGGGAAGTATAATTAAAAACAAAACCTTCTTCCAACCCAGAGATTCTCTCCACAAAGGTAGTAAAGAAAGACATTCTAATTATTGAATAAGCATTAAAACAGAATGTGATGTGCATCACAGGCAATCCACTAAAGATTGCAAAGACAAAGAAATATTCCTCTTTTATAAGCCAAACAGATACAACCCATTACATACATGCTTTCAAGATAAATATTAACTGGTTCTCAGGTAAGAGGACTTGACAGCACCATTCATCACATAGCTCATCCTAACTCATGGTAATTGGGAGGCCCACTTATTTTAGCTAATTAGCTTTATCTAAAGGAGAAAGTGTCGTCTCTTATCTTTAAACAGGAGGTAGTTTTGCAAATTGGAGCAAGTCAGTCACCAAAATTATGATTCTGTTTTTTAAAAACTGGGAGATAGAGGTGCCATCTATTTGTTGTTTACATTTCAAAGAGATGGTCTTCAGGTCCTTGAGAAAGAAATTTCTGGGTCATAAAGCTGACAGAAAGCCTAACTAACTTACAAAAGGACATACACATGTTTCAAGATAGGAGAGAAGAAGAAGGAAGATTTCTTTCCTTATTTTTAACAGGGAAAATAAAGCCTCTTGTTTTTATTTGTTTTGCTTACAATAGAGCTGAAAAACATGTGTCAAATAATACATTAAAATCTCTACCACAGAGCAGCAGAAATAATAAAGAACACACAAAACCTGAAATATGAGAAACATAGAGTTAGAAGAACAAGGCTGGAGGCATCTACTTTCTTACTTGAAAATATATTTCAAAGCTGCAGTAATAAAATGTACACAGTATGGTACTAGCACAAAGAAATAGACATAGACCAATGAAACAGAGTGAACCAGAATTATACCAGCATAATATACCGTCAACTAATCTTTTACAAGAGGACCAAGAATACACAATGGGGAAAAAAAACAGTGTCTTCAAGAAATGATGCTGAAAAAGCTGAATATTTATGTGGAAATAATGAAATTGAATTCTTATTTTAAAATATGCTTTAAAAACTCAGAATGGAGTAAAAACTTAAATGTAATACCTGAATCTATGAAACCACTATACTAAAAAACAGAGGAAAAGCTCCATGACATTTGTCTGGGCAGTGATTTTTTTTTTTTCGTATGACCCCAAAAGCACAGGTAACAGAAGTAAAAATGGACAAATGAAATTACTTCAAACTGAAACGTTTCTGTATACAAAGGAAACAATCAACAGAATAAAAAGAGACCTACAAAGTGGGAGAAAATATTTGCAAGCCTCCGTAGATCTAATGAAGAACTCCTATCATCTCAAAATCAAGAAAGAAAAAACAAGTAACCTAATTCAAACATGGACTTCAGTAGAGATTTTAAAGACATAAAAATGGTGAACAGGTATATGAAAAAAAGAGTTCAACATTGCTCATAATCAGGAAAATGCAAATCAAAACCATAATGAGATATCACCTTGCATCACTTAGTATGACTGTTGCCAAAAAAACAAAAGATAAAAAGTGTCAGCAAGGCTGTGAAGAAAAGGGAAACTTTGTGCACCACCATTGTTGGGAATATAAAATAATGCATACTCTAAGAAAAACAGTATGGAAATTCCTCAAAAAATTAAAAATAGAAACACCATATGATCTTATGGTACCACTTCTGGGTATATATCCACACAAATTTAAATAAGTATTCAAAAAGACTTGTGCACTCACCTGTCATTGCAGCATTATTTCACAGTAGCCAATTTAGTGACACAACCGAATGTTCATTGACAGGTGAATTAGTAGGTATGATGTTATATCTACATACAATTATGTGATTAGTCAGCCTTTAGAAAGGAGGAAATTCTGCCATTTGCAATGACATGGATGAACCTTGAGAACATTATTCTTAGTAAAATAAGCCAGTCACAGGAGAATAAATACTGCATGATCCCATTTATAAGGTAACAAAAAAATTGTTGCTGAAACTCTATTTATTCTGTCAATATTTAATATTTATTAATGGATGCATTGGGAGCAAAAGTAGCCATCTCATTAAAGGATACATTTTAAATAACATTATACTTTTTGTTAAATAATTATTTACTGACATTTTATAACACATTTATTATTTTTATTGATTGTGTATACTAGTATTAATTTTAAGGTAACTCATTGTAGACATTGGCTTAACCCAAAATCAAATGTCATAAAAACAAAGGTAAATGACTGGGACCTAATTAAACTAAAGGGCTTTTGCACTGCCAAAGGAAGAGTCAGTGGAGTAAACGGACAACCCACAGAATGAGAGAAAATCTTCACAATCTGTACATCTGACAAAGATCTAATATCCAGAATGGACAACAAACTCAAACAAATCAGTAAGAAAGGAACAATCCCATCAGAAACTGGGCCAAGAACATGAATAAACAATTATCGGAAGAAGGTACATTAATGGCCAAGAAACATGAAAAAATGCTCAACATCACTTATGATCAAGAAAATGCAAATCAAAACCACAATGTGATCACATCTTACTCCTGCAAGAATGGCCGTAAGCAAAAAATCAAGAAACAGTAGATGTTGGCGTAGATGCGTGAATGTGAGACACTTCTACACTGCTGGTGGGAATGTAAACTAGTACAGCCACTATGGAAAACAGTGTAGAGATTCTTTAAAGAAACTAAAAGTAGAAATCCCATTTAAACCAGCAATCCCACTACTGCATATCTACCCAGAGGAAAAGAAGTCATTATATGAAAAAGATACTTGCACACACATTGTATAGCAGCACAAGTCACAGTTGCAGAATCATGGACCCAAATGCCTGTCAATCAACTAATGGATAAAGAAACTGTCATATATCACGATGGGATACTATACAGCCATAAAAAAAAAAGAATGAATTTATGGCACTTGCAGCGACCTGGATGAGATTGGAGACTATTATTCTAAGTGAAGTAACTCAGGAATGGAAAATCAAATATCGTATGTTCTCACTGACATGTGGGAGCTAAGATTTGAGGAAACAAAAGCATAAGAATGAAATAATGGACTTTGGGGACTTGGGGAAAAGAGTGGGAGGGTGGCCAGGGACAAAATACTGCAAATATGGTGTATACGGCTTGGGTGATGGGTGCACCAAAGTCTCACAAATCACCACTAAAGACCTTACTCATTTAACCAAATATCACCTATACCCCAATAACTTACAGAAAAATAAAAAAACATGAGAGTCTATGAACAATGAAAAAATTAAATTTAAATTATACAATCATTACACAAAGTGTAATATGAAATTAACAAGGGATAAGAAATGTATTGCCACAATTTTCTGATGGCCATATAATTAGGAATTTCAGTCCATTGAAAATAAGGAGTAATGAAACGGCTGTAAAATCACAATGGCTTTTAGATTCCACTGGATGCCTTTAAAAGCATTGCAACAATTTGATTGTATCATTATAATAAAACAGCTCTATTCTAGTGACAGTTTTCACAGATTCTCACAGACTCTCCTTCCAAATCCGTCTGTGTAGCAAACAACTTTGGAAGTTAGAGATACTATCTCCCTCCTAGGAAGAGTTCATATTTGTAATTCCTAGCAGTATAATAAAGAAAATGTTTCTCTGCAGAGCAAAGATCAGGCAGGTTTGCTAGCAAATTCATAACACTGGAGGTTACAAAAGGTGATAGTTTCTCAGTTGAGAGAAATCCACTGTGTGTATTATCCACATAGTCCCAGCATGGCCCCCATGGGACTTAAAAACATGAAACATGCTGTCTGCTCAGCCAACAAAAAAAAGAACCTTTTTTTCTGACTCAGGAGTCTCATGCCTTCCACCAGCACCTCGGAACTTTTACCATACTAGTGTGTTAGTACATGAGTAAAACCTCAGATCATTTGCAGTTCTTGACAAAATATTTATGTTTATAATAAGCAAAACTATATCCTTTGTATTTATAATTATGATGAGATGTTTAAATCAGAGTATAAATATATATGCTCAAATGTGAAGACCATGAGTATATTTTTAATTTATTAATTAGATAATTGTTGGCTACTCTAGTGGAAAGAAGAAAGTTTTCTTGTCTCTAATTTTCTCTACTGCTACATGCCTACTGATCTGTCTGCCTGCAAACAGTAGGTGTTCCAAATCTCTATGATGAATGAGTGAATACTTTAATCAGTCTACTCCTAGTAAAAAAAAAAAAAATGAAAAGGCAATATTTTCAAAATTTGATAACTCATATTTGTGGAAAATAGAGGAGAGGCCATATTTTGCTTTTGATTTCAAAACTTACACAATTGTATAAATTCATGCACAGTTCCTTAAAATAACAGACAATTTTTGTTGATTCAGTTTTTCAAGATGTTTGGAGAAAACATTAGCAGCCATCTTATTTAATGATATATTCTGAGGTTTCATAGATGTTGTATGAATAATTCATGATGCAGAATATCAGAGTTTATTTGATGTGTGGCCATGGTAAAATCTTGATATGCATTCAGCAATTTTAAGTAGGGACACACTTTGCACACATATGTGTGTACATATACACTATTATATATTACTTTCTTTCACTGCTAATAGGTAAGTAGTGTAGCTTTCAAGTCACAATCTAATAATTCTAAGTTGTATGTGTTAATATGTAATATGTAGCCATTCCAACTTACAAAACATAATCTTTCAAAGATAAATTACTGTAGATATATCCAGACTATCACCATCTTGTCTTCTGTAACTTATTTTTCTAAGGTTTTCATTTATTTTTGTTTTCAAAAGTCCTGCCATTTCAACTAGTTTGTAATGGTTAATCTTAAACACATGCAGACCATATAAATAAACATGACAAATAAGTCTAAGAAAGTTACATTTTTACTTTAAGTAGATGATAATGAGCTATTATTAATCATACAGAATGTTATGTACTCTCACGTAACAGTGCTGTTAAATACTGAGTTGAGATGCAAACAGAACACCAATAGGAAAGAATTCCACTCTTCTCTGTTTAATAAACATAGTAATTAATATCTCCTGCAGAATAGCTTACAAAATTACAGTCTCTGTCGTAAGAAAACCATTATGAACCTTAGGGGGAAATATAATCATATTTAACAGTAATAAAAACAAACACTTCATTTTAGTAGCAAATGTAATCCATAGTTCTATCTTATTCCTGGAAGCTAGTGACATATTTAGAAAAGCATATTTGCAAATGTTTTCAATACTTTTGAATATCTATCTTTATTGATTTGTAAATATAGTTATTTATGGAATCAATTAATATTTTTAGAAATTTTACTATTCAATCAAAATTAGGGAGAAAAGTAAATGCATACCACAAATAGTAGCTAAAATTGTATTTATAAATCATAGCTAAGACAGGAAAGACTGAAAATTTCTTGCAACTAGAGCTTCTTCTTCTTAAACAGTCCCGGTAGGGACACTGTAACAAACACTTGATGTGAATACTAAACTCTGTGAATAAATAAAATGTCTATAAAAGTCTCATAGACATTTACTAGCAGAAATAGATGAACACTAAATCAACAACAAAAAAAGCAAAAATGACCATATGAAAGTAAGTTTAGCATATAAAGAGCATGAAGTCAAATAAAATTTACTAAAATGTGTTTCTTATTTCATTTTCAAATTCATTAACAAATGGATGATGCATCTTGAGATTCACTGCATCTAAACAGCTCTATAGATGGATGATACTACATATTTTAGTCCAAGAATTCAGAATAAAGCACAGTTGTCTTAAAATCTTATGGTATTATTTGATTTTATAATCAGATTACCCAAATTATTGGGATCAAAAGTCATCTTTTAAAAAAACAAATGCTCTTACTCTATTATTACCCTGTGTCATGAGCTAAAGTATTTTCATACATTCCTGCTTTCAGTAATAGGAAGAAAGCCATAAAATAAATATTTGGGAACATTGACATAAAGAACCCAGACTTAGATGCCAAGGAACAGCTCTGGGGACACCTATTTACTTACAATCAGCAACAACCTTTTGAGTACCTCTGAAAACCTGAAAATCTAACAGGAAAATGTCTTTATGTGCAAATTTGCCAGACTGTTGTTCCCAAACCATTTTTGAAAAGAAATTTCTGGCACACCCTCTAAAATTTCATTAAAATAGATCTTATAGATATTTCTGGTGGACTGGTGGGAGCAGAAAAAAAAATTACCTTAAGTGTCAGAACCTTCAGGCGCATTCATTTGCTCCAGAGCAAGGAGTTAGCTTTCCAAGAGAGAGACAATCTTCAGAAAGAAGGCTTGGGACAAATTATTAATAATTATATATTTGATACAAAATTGAATGCTTGGAACATATCATATTTTAATATGTTCTTCTCTGTACTGCAAGATTAGTTTAAAATTATTCATGCCATAAAAATATTAATAATGACTACAAAAGATAAACAGTGAAAACTTTATTGAAATCTATATAAGCCATGAAAATATACTACTGTGATAAAGGACAAAAGAAATACATTAGTATTTTTTAATTACATTAAAATATTTTCTCTTAAATAAACTTTATTTTAGCTTCATCGAAAACTTGAGAGACACTATTTTTACATCCCTTTTTCTTCCCAACTTCACACATACGTACCCTCCTCCATTATCAACATTTCTCACACTTGTTACAACTGGTGAATCCACATTGATGAATCATTATCAACCTAAGTTGGTAGTTTACATTACAATTCGTTCTGGGTGCTGTACTTTCCTTGAGTTTAACAAGTGTCTGATGGCATATGTCCACCATTATAATACTGCATAGAATAGTTTCCCTGCCTTAAACATTTCTATACTCTACCTATCCATCCTTTTCTCCTCTTAATGCCTGGCAATCACTAAGCATTTTCTGCAGATTTGTCTTTTTCAGAATGTCATGTAGTTTTAATCACACAGTATGCAGCCCTTTCCAATTGGTTTGTTTTGCTTATTAATATACATTTTAAGTTTCTTCCATGGCTTTTCATGGCTTGACAGTCCATTTCTTTTTAGTGCTGAATAATGTTCAACTGCTTGAATAGCCACAGTTTAATTACTGATTCACCTACTGAAGGACTTTTGGTTGCTTCCAAGTTTTGGCAATTATAAATAAAACTGCAGTAAACATCTGTGGGCTAGTTTTTGTGTGGACTTAATTTTCTATTAATTTGGATAAATACTAGGAACATAATATTACTGGTAAGAGAATGTTTACTTTTATGAGAAACTGCCAAACTATCTTTCAAAATAGTTGTACTATTTTGTATTCCCATTAATGATGAATGAGAGTTCCTATTGCTCCACATCCTTGCCAGTATTTGGTGTTGTCAGTGTTATGGATTTTGGTCATTCTTTTAGGTATGTAGTGGTATCTCATTGTCACTTATGTACTTCCTTAATGGCATATGATCTGGAGTCTCTTTTAATATGCTTATGTGTCATCTGTACATTTTCTTTGGTGAGGTGTTGGTTCTCCTCTTTGTCCGTTTTCAATTTGTCATTCCATTTTTTTAAATGTAGATTCAACAGGTACATGTGCAGATTTGTTGCATGATTATATTGCATAAAGATGAGACTTGTGCTCCGAGTGCATTCATCAGCCAAAGAGTGAACATTGTACCCAACAGGCAATTTTTCAACTCTCACTTTGTTTTCAACCTCTCCCTTTTTGAAGTCTTCAGCATCTATTATTTTCATTTTTATATCAATGTGCACATGTTATTTAGTTTCCACTTATAAATGAGAATATGTGTTATTTGATTTGCTATTTCTGAGTTATTTCACTTAGGATAATGGCCTCCAGCTGCATTTATGTTGCTCCAAAGGATATGATTTTATTATCTTTGTTGGTATTCCACTCAGCACCATAAAGAAAACGTGGTGTATTTTCTTTATTCAACAAACTGCTGGTAGATATTCAGGTTGATTTTTTTACCTTCTTACTGTGAATAGTGTCATGATATTGCATTATTGTTGAATGCTAAGTTCCTTGTAAAGTTTCTGTAACAGCTCTTTATCAGAAATATCTTTTGCATTAATGCATTTTTTTAAAAAGGGAGGGGGAAATAAAACAGAGGAAATGCTTCCCAAATAATTCTTCTGCCAAGTTCATAGAATAATTTTCACATGATGTGATAATAGAAGTAATTTAAATTTTGGGTTTTCCTATTGAGAATCACTAGGGGCATGGTTTATATAGAATCTATTGTTAAACTGAAGAATGTGTAGCTAAATGAGCATCATAGACAAGAAAGACCTGCAAAATGATTCTCATTTATTCTGAACCACGACAAACTTAAAACTTGAAACAAATGTGTGTGGCTGGCCTGTTTGCCTGGAGTTTGACTGTATAACTGACTTTTTAGAATTAACTGATAGGTAGGATGCAAATATTATTAAAAAGAATGATTGAAATATGCAACTTTGAAATTTAACAATGGTGACTGCAGGAATTACCTTGAAATAAAAAAAATACCCAAAAAACAACAACAAGAAATACTATGTAGTTGACCTACTTGGAATTTCTAGTACCTAGTGATGTTGGAAGAAGTAGACTGTCTTTTAACCAATTTCATTATTATTTAAAAATATTCTGTAGAGAATGACTCCTTATTCTTATTGACTCCACTTGCTGCAGACTGCTCCCTCTGTCCCATCCTTGCTATGGCACTCTTGAGTGGTATCTTCATAGATATACACATAGGCACACCCCAATACCTTCCCACAGAGAAAATTAAGAAATAACATATTGAGGTTGAACATTTTGGATGGAGACCTCTGAGTAGAAATATTCTCAGAATATTTTGTAGAAGTCCAAGAATTCTTGCTATATATATCTGGCACTGACCTTTATTTGCTTTATATACAGGGAAATGTGGAGGTTTGTTTTGCAGGATTTATTTTTGTGAAGGTAAAAATAAATCACTTTCTTTATAAAAATACTTTAATTTGGTAAAATAAGAGTACTTCTGGTCATTTGTAGTATCTATACCAAGTCTCATCAAGAAAGTAAGTTTGTTCTCCTTTTCCCCAGGAGGAGGACATAGGGCTTCATGGAAGAAGAGTTTACTTAGTCATCTGTTGCTTGTTGTAAGGCAAATACAGAGCAAACAAATACTTGCTCCAAAAACTATAAATATATTTTTTAAAATTCTCCTAATTAATTACCAAATATGGCTCAGTGTCAATGCTACAGCAGTATTTATACATTTTTCATTTTTTCCTGTAACTTTACTTTTTATTTGTTTTTATGTGATATTATTCACAGTTATTATAATTTGCTCAATACAACTTAACTGTTACCTTCATCATAAATAGTTGTGGAATGAGATCTTTTCATTATTGTACAGCAGGTCCTTGAATAATGTCATTTTGTTCAATGTCGTTTTGTGAAAATGTTGGTGAGAAAAGAGAATCTGTTCTTGGCTGGGGCCATAGTCTGTGTGCAAGTTTGCATGTTCTCCCCATGTCTATATGTCTATCATTAGCACGATACAACTTGGGTTCTTGGTCATGAAATCTTTGCCTCAGCCAAAGTCTAGAAGGCTTTTTCCAATGTTATCTTCTAGAGTTTTTGTAGTTTCAGTCTTAGATTTAAGTCCTTAATCTATCTTGAGTTGATTTTTGTATAAGGTGAAAGATGAGGGCCCAGTTTCATTCTCCTACATGTAGCTTGCCGGTTATTCTAGCCCCATTTGTTGAAGAGGGTGTCCTTTCCCCACTTTATGCTTTTGTTTTCTATGTCAAAGATCAGCTGGCTATAAGCATTTGGGTTTATGTCTGGGTTCTCTATTTTGTTCCACTGGTCTGGGTTCCTATTTTTATACCAGTACCATGCTCTTTTGGTGACTATGGCCTTATAGTATAGTTTAAAATCAGGTAATGTGATGCCTCCAGATTTGTCCTTTCTGCTTAATCTTGCTTTAGCTATGCGGGCTCTTTTTTGGTTCCATATGAATTTTAGAATTGTTTTTGCTAATTCTGTGAAGAATGATGGTAGTATTTTGCTGGGAACTGCATTGAATTTGGAGATTGCTTTTGGCAGTATGGTAATTTTCACAATTTTGCATCTACCCATTTATGAACATGAGATCTATTTCCATTTGTGTCATCTATGATTTCTTTTAGCAGTGTTTTGTAGTTTTCCTTGTAGAGGACTTTTGCCTCCTTAGTTAGTTATAGTCTTAAGTTTGTTTGTTTTTTTTTTAATTTTTGCAGCTATTATAAAGGAGGTTGAGTTCTTAATTTGATTCTCAGCTTAATCGCTGTTAGTGTATAGAAAAGCTACTGGTTTGTGCACATTAATCTTGTATCTAGAAACTTTGCTAAATTCTTTTATCAGTTCTAGGCACTTTCTGGAGGAGTCTTAAGGGTTTTCAAGATAAACAGTCATATCATTAGCAAACAGTGACAGTTTGACTTCCTTTTTACCAGTTTGGATGCCCTTTATTTCTTTCTCTTGTCCGATTGCTCTGGCCAGGACTTCCAGTACTATGTTGAAGAGGAGTGGTGAGAGTGGGCATCCTTGTCTTGTTCCAGTTTTCATAGGGAACGCTTTCAACTTTTCCCCATTTTGTATTATGTTGGCTATGGGTTTGTCATAGATGGCTTTTATTACCTTGGGTATGTCCCTTGTATGCCAATTTTGCTGAGAGTTTTAATCATAAAGGGATACTGGATTTTGTCAAAGACTTTTTCTGCCTGTACTGAGATGATCATGTTATTTTTGTTTTTAATTCTATTTATACGGTATATCACATTTATTGACTTGCATGTGTTAAACCATCCCTACATCCCTGATGAAAACCACTTGTTCATGGTGGATTATCTTTTGATATGTAGTTGGATTCGGTTAGCTAATAATGTCTTAAGAATTTTGGGATACATGTGTACATCAAGCATATCAGTCTGTAGTTTCCTTATTTGGTAATGTTCTTTCCTGGTTTTGGTATTAGGGTGATGCTGGCTACACAGACTGACTTAGGGATGTTTCCCGCTTTATCTGTCTTGTGTAATACTGTCAAAAGGATTGGTACCATTTTTTTAATATATGGTAGAATTCTGCAGTGAATCCATTTGGTCCTGGAGTTGTTTTATTGGTAATTGTTAAATTACCATTTCAATCTCGTTGCTTGTTATTGGTCTGTTTGAGGTATCTAATTTTTCCTGATTTAACTAGAAGAGCTGCATTGTTCCAGGAATTTATCCATCTCTTCTAGATTTTCTAATTTATGTGTGTAAGGGTGTTCATAGTAGTCTTGAACGATCTTTCGTATTTAAATAATGCCAGTTGTAATATCTCCTATTTTCTTTCATAATGGATTTTCTCTCTTTTTTTCTTAATCTTGCTAGTGGCCAATTTTATTTATCTTTTCAAGGAACCAGCTTTTTTTTTCATTTCATTCATCTTTTGTATTTTGTTGTTGTTTCATTTTCATTTAGTTCTGCTCTGATCTTGGTTATTTCTTTTCTTATGCTGTGTTTGGGTTTGGGTTTGGTTTGTTCTTGTTTCCTTAGTTTCTTTTGAAACCTTAGAATGTCACTTTGCGCTCTTTCAGTTTTTTTGTTGTAGGCATTTAGTGCTCTGAACTTTACTCTTAGCACCACCTTTATTGTATCCCAGAAGTTTTGATCGATTGTGTCATTATTGTCATTCAGTTTCAAGAATTTTGTAATTTCCATCTTGATTTTGGTTTTGACCTAATGCTCATTCAGAAGCACCTTATTTAATTTCCATGAATTTGCATGGTTTTAAAGGTTCCTTTGGGAGTTGATTTCCAGTTTCATTCCACTGTGGTCTGAGAGAGTGCGTGATATAATTTCAATTTTCTTAAATTTATTGAGGCTTGTTTTATGGCCTATCATATAGTCTGTCTAGTAGAAAGTTCCATGTGCTGCTGAGTAGAAATAGAATGTGTATTCTACACTTGTTGGATGAAATGTTCTGTATATATTTGTTAAGTCCATTTGTTTTCAGGTATAGTTTAAATCCATTGTTTCTTTGTTGACTTCCTCTCTAGATTACCTGTCCGAGTGCTGTCAATGTAGTATTGAAGTCTCTCACTATTATTGTGATGCTATCTATCTCATTTCTTAGGTCTATTAGTAATTGTTTTATAAATTTGGGACCTTCAGTGTTAGGTGCACATATGTTTAGGATTGTGATATTTTCCTGTTGGACAAGGTCTTTTACCATTATATAATGTCCCTCTTTGTCTCTTTTAACTGCTGTTGCTTTAAAGTTTGTTTTGTCTGATATAAGAAGAGCTATCTCTGCTTGTTTTTGGTGTTCATTTGCATGAAATGCCTTTTTCTACCCCTTTATTTTAAGGCTATTTGAGTCCTTATGTGTTAGATGAGTCTCCTAAAGGCAGCAGAGAGTTGGTTGGTGAGTTTGTATTCATTCTGCATTTCTGTGTTTTAAGTGAAGTATTTAGGCCATTTACATTCAATGTTAGTATTGCGATGTGAGGTACAGTTGCATTCATCCTGCTGTTTGTTGCCTGTGTACCTTTTTGTTTGTTTGTTTTTGTTTTTTGACCTGTATTTTTGTTTTATAGTTCCTGTGTGATTTATGCTTTAAAGAGGTTCTGTTTTCATGTGTTTTCTGGATTTCTTTTAAGATTTAGAGCTCCTATTAGCAGTTCTTGTAGTGGGGGCTTGGTAGTGGTGAATCTCTCAGCATCTGTTTGTCAGAAAAATACTGTATTTTACCTTCAATATGATGCCTGGTTTCACTGGATACAAAATTTTTGGCTGATAATTGTTTTGTTTAAGGAGGCTGAAGATAGTGTCTCAATCGCTTTTAGCTTGTAAGGTTTCTGCTCAGGTATTTGGATGGCTAGGTCTCTAGCAAGGCCGGGAACATTTTCCTTGATTATTCTCCCAAATATGTTTTCTAAACTCTTAGATTTCTTCCTCAGGAACATCAATTATTCTTAGGTTTGGTTGTTTAATATAATCCC
This sequence comes from Saguinus oedipus, assembly GCA_031835075.1. Lineage (NCBI taxonomy): Eukaryota > Metazoa > Chordata > Mammalia > Primates > Cebidae > Saguinus > Saguinus oedipus. The sequence continues at coordinate 21,755,249 of CM063190.1, forward strand.
AGACTTCCTGGAGGCTTTGTTCTTATTTTCTTATTCTTTTTTTTCTTTGTCTTTGGTGGATTGAGGTAATTCAAAGATCTTGTCTTTGAACTCTGGATTTCTTTCTTCTACCTTGTTCAATTCTATTGCTGAGACTTCCCAGAGCATTTTACATTTCTCTAAGTGTGTCCAATGTTTCCTGAAGTTTTTATTGTTTTTTCTTTATGGTATCTATTTCCCTGAATATTTTTCCCTTCACTTATTGTATTGTTTATTGAATTTCCTTGCATTGGGCTTCACCTTTCTCTGGTGCCTCCCTGATTCGCTTAATAACTAACCTCCTGAATTACTTTGCAGGTAAATTAGAGATTTCTTCTTGGTTTGGATCCATTGCTGGTGAACTAGTGTGATTTTTGTGGTGGGGGGGGCTGTTAAAGAGCCTTGTTTTGTCATATTACCAGAGTTAGTTTCCTGGTTTCTTCTCATGTAGGTTGGATCTGTCAGAGGGAAGGTCTAGGGCTGAAGGCTGTTGTTCAGATCCTTTAGTCCCATAGGGTATTCCCTTGATGTAGTACTCTCCCCCTTTTCCTATGAATGTGACTTCCTGTGAGCCAAGCTGCAGGGATTGTTATCTTTCTTCTGGAGACCCAGCAAGTCTTCCTGGCTCTGAGCTGGTACTGGGGGTTATCTGCAGAGTCCTGTGATATGAAAACGTCTGTGAGTCTCTCAGCTGTGGATACCAGCACCTGTTCTGGTGGAGATGGCAGGGGGGTGAAATGGACTCTGTGATGGTTCTTAGCTTTGGTGGTGTAATGCTATATTTTTGTGCTGGTTGGCCTCCTGCTGGGAGGTGGCACATTGCAGAGAGCATCTGCTGTGTTAGTATGGTAAGGAACCAGCAGTGGGTGGTGCCATAGAACTCCCAAGAGATATGTCCTTTGTCTTCAGCTACCAGCCTGGATAGGAAAGGCCCATAAGGTAGGGGCAGAGTGAGGCGTATCTGTGCTCAGACTCTCCTTGGACAGGTCTTGCAGCGGCTGTTGTAGGGGACAGGGATGAGGTTCCCAGGTCAATGGAGTTGTGTACCTAGGAGCATTATGGCTACCTCTGTTGATTCATGCAGATTGTTAGGGAAACGAGGTAAAGCTGGCAGTCACAGGCCTTACCCAGCTCACACATAAAGCGAAAGGCTGGTCTCACTCCCATCATGCTCCCCTAACAGCCACGAGTCTGTTTCCAGGTAGTAGGTGAGTTGGGCTTGAGAACTTGCCCTGGGCTACTGGGTTCCCAGCGCTGGAAGAAAAGGACTTGGTTATCCCCTGGCCTATGGAGTATGCACACTGAATTCACACCCTACCTTGAGTTCTGGCCAGGGCCAGGAGGCTTCTCTCCCACTTCAAATTGTTACAAAGTTCAGCAGACTTCCTTCTCCCTCTGGCATTTTCCCCCCATTCCTCTGGCCACCCTCACAAAGGATCCCTATGGTGCCAGGCAAGAATGGCCTGTTTGGAGACCCAGCAAGCTCCCAGGGCCTTTCCTGCTGCTTCCTCTATGCCTGTGTTTTGCTGGGCTTTCTGGACTGACTCAGCTCAAGGTAAGGTCAGAAACTTCTACCACAAACAGGGGTTCAGTTTACCTGGTAGGGGTGTGTGTTTTGAAGACGAGGATCTCCCTTTCCCACTTCTGCAGTTGGGCACTCAACAGTATTTGTGGTGTCTCTGGGGTCCTGGAGGAGCGTTCTGCTTCCTTCAGAGGGTCTGTGATTTCTCTCAGGATTCCTGGTTTGTTCTTCCTGTCAATCTGGAGCTAAAATTCACAATGCAAACCTCTGTACACTGCTCTGTCCATTGAGTTGAAGCTGCAATCTAGTTCTGTCTCTCATCCACAGTGATGATTTGATGTCTCATCTCCCTGGTGTCTTTTTTTGTGTCCAGCTTTCCTCTTTTCATAATGATACCCTCATGTAGTTTATCTTCTTATGGAGAAGGCCAATAATAGATAAAATATAACATATAAGGAACTGAAAATTAAAATAGCATTGAAGAGATACTAGGAGATGCCATTTTCATTAGGCTGGTCAGAGACGATCCTACTGAAGATCAGATGTTAATATGAAGAGCTAAATGAAAGAAAAAGAAAGAAAGAAAAGTGAAAATCATTAAGAATCTTCCTGGCCAGGTACAGGGGCTTACACGTAACCCTAGTGTTTTAGAAAACCAAAGTGGGAGGATTGCTTGAACTCAGGAGAGCAAGACCAGCCTGATCAACATAGGGAGACCTTGTTTCTTAAAAAAAAAAAAAAAAAAAAAGTAAAAGATAAAATAAAATAAATAGCCCAGGTATGGTGGTATAGGCCTGTGGTCCCAGATACCAGGGAGGCCGAAGTAGAAATATTGCTTAAGCCCAGGAGGTTGAGGCTGCAGTGAGAGCTGTAATGCACCACTGCACTCCAGCCTGGATGACAGAGCAAGAAAATAGAAAAGAGGAGAGGAGAGAAGAGGAAAGAAAAGAGGAAAGGAAGAGGAGAGGAGAAGAGAGGAAGGGAAAGAAAAGAGGAGAGGAGAGAAGAGAAGAGAAAAGAGGAAAGGAAGAGGAGAGGAGAGGAGAGAAGTGAGAAAAGAAAAGGGAGGAAAGAAGAAGTTTTTTATAAGATAGTTGAGGTGAAACAAACCTGGAATATGTAAGAAATGGCACAATGTTCAAGGAGCTAAAGGGAATAAAAGAGTGGGCAGACAAAAATGATGTTGGAGAAGGTAATTTCCTGAAGATTACATCAAAGTCTTTTCACGTAGTGTTTTGAAAGGTCATTGGAGTTTCAAGAAGGGTAATGATGTGATTGGATAGAGGTTTTGGAAGGATTCTCCAGATTCCTATGCCAAAATGGAATATAACTAGGAAAGAGTAACTAATAGAGAACGCAGTTAGGAAGTTATTTCAGTGTCTTAGGAAAAAGGTTGATTATAGCTTTACCTAAGGTGGTGGTAACCAAGTTAGGAATAAGTGCATGGATTAGAGATCTGTTTGGCAGAACTAATAGGATTTGCTGATGTACTTACTGGATACACAGCATAGGACAAAGAGAAGAGTCAAAGATGAATCTAAGCAACGTTGTACCAGTAAATGTTAATAAATGGCTTTTGAAAATTACGTGTGTATATATTTGTAGCACATAGTATTCAGGTATTAATGAGATATAAAATACATATTATGAATTTCATACAGCCAACTAATTTATTCAAGACACATTGTTGATTTTTCTTTTGCCAAAATTTTCTATCTGTAGACAACCTATGATTGCAATTCAACCATGATTTGACAAATGGAGTAGCAAGAAAATTCACTAACCCTTATTAAGTATGTTGTAATTAAATCTGATGTGTGATATAATGGTAATTTTTCAACCATGAGTATTAACTTACTGTTAATTTCTCACTGATAATTTTATATTTATTGAACTGAAATGTCTGTCAGCTAAATGTGATCAGTACTGATCACAATAATCTTCTCATTTGAAGACTGTTACTCACTTGAAAACCATTTCTCTCTTGAAACTACTTCTCACCTGAACTTTTTGTATAGTTTGAGGTATCAGCATAGTTTGGTTCTACATAATTTAATAGTGGATTATTTTGGAAATCAGCTCACAAAATTTTTAAAGAAATAACAAGCCATGAACAGTCCTCTGAAAAAGAATTTGGAGGAAACAGACATTATTCCAATAAAAAGTTTTCAAAACAGGACGATGCAGCCTTTGGTGTAAAATAAAGGTGTCTTCCCGAGAACAAAGGGAGGGTTTGGGTTTTATAGCAAAAGTTCCTGCTCAGGTGTCCAGTCAGGTTCATTTACATAAATGATGGATACAAACTTACTTAGGTCTGATTGGTCACTGCAGCAGTTTTGATTGGTTAGTGCACTTGAGCCCTGATTGGTTGATACAGCTAAGCTTGGAAAAGCCTCAAAGATGAACAGAGGTGTGGGTTTTGGGGGAACTTGTTTTAGATGTGTGACCTCTAGTCAACAAATGGTCATTTGACTTTACAGAAAATTTAGACCCAGTTAGTCACATGGGATCAACTTGAAGGGTTGGCTCTCTCAGGTTCAGATCTGTTCACAAGGCTTTCATAAATCAGTATCAGTCAACTCCATAATTTACCTGATTCCCTGGTTCTGGCTTGAGCAACTCTGCATATGGTGGCACCTTTTCTTGATTTCAGGAACATGTTGTAAGATTGGTGGGCATTGGGTATTGAGAACTGCACTGGGGCTTTTTAGTTACAACTGTCTATTATAGCTGTCCTGAACTTTTTTGGCACCAGGGACCTGTTTCATGGAAGACAACTTTTCCACAGTCCAGAGGGAGTGGGGTATAGTTTCCAGATGATTCAAGTGCATTACATTTATCACCAGATTTTCATAAGGAGCTCACACCCTAGATCCTTCATATTCACAGTGTTCACAATAGGGTTTGCACTTCTATGAGAATCTAATGCCACCACTGATCTGACAGGTGGTGTAGCTCAGGTGGTAATGCTCACTGCTTACTTCCTGCTGTGTGGACAGGTCCCTAAACAGGCTTCAGACTGGTATTGGTTTCAGACCCCTGGTCTATTAGACATGGCTTCTAATTAACAATTACCTATATAAATTTGGAATTCGGCAGGAGGTCAGGACTAGAGACAATTTTTATGTATTAAATCAGTACATAAAAGTATTTAGGGAGATATACGATCAAAGAAGGGGATACTTTTCAGGAGGGAAAAGCATAATAGGTTTGCATGTTGTTGGCGTAATACAATCTAAAAATGTTATAAGTAGTGTTAGTCTACTCAAGCAGCAGTAACAGAATGCCACAGATTAGGTCACAACAGAAATTTATTTTCTAACAGTTCTGAAAATTGCAAGTCCAAGGTGAAGGTAGGATACCAATATATTTAGTTTCTGATGAGATCTCTCTTCCTGGCCCACAATAGTTGCTTTTAATTCTGTGTCTTCACATGGCCTTCTCTTTGTGCCCTCACAGAGAGGGATCTCTGGTGCCCTTTAATCTTCTCATAAGGACTTGTACTTTTGGATTGGGGCCCCACACTTATGACATTATTTAGCCATAACTACCTCCGTAAAGACTCTATCTCCAAACACGGTTACATTGGGTGTTAGGGCTTCAATGTATAAATCTGGGAAAAACACAATTTCATTCATTACAATCATATGTCTTTAATATTTTTCAACATTCTTGTATACATACACTGTGCTTACTATTTTTAAATAATATGGAATGAAATTCTCTATCCTGCATAAATAATATGTAATTAGAATCTCTAAAATGAAAGAAACATTGGCAATCATTTGTCCAGGGTCAGCAAGCTACGTTACGTAAGTCAAGCCCAAATTTATTTGATAAACAAAGTTTATTGTTGTTTTGGAAAACAGTGTATATTCATTTGTGTGTAATTTACAGTCTCTTTTGTGCTACAGCAGAGAGCTAAGTAGCTGCAACAGGGACTATATGACCCACAAATCATAAAATATTTACTATCTTGCTCTTTGCAGAAAAAAGTTTGTAGACCTTAGTCTAGTCCAAACCATTCATTTTACAGAAAAGAAAACTGAAGTTTAGATATGTTAAATAAATTATTAAGCTTAGCGGTAGGCAGCCTTCAAGATAGCCTGGAATGAGTCTCAGCTCCTGGTATTAATGATGTTATATAGGCTGTTCCTCCAATATTAAAGCAGGGCTAGCCTATATGAACAACAGAGTATGGCAGAGGAGAGAGAATGTGACTTCTGAGATTAGGGGAAGGATATTAAATATTTCTTGCTCTTGAATTGGTTCTGGGGAAGCCAGATGCAATGGAATCAGGACACTTAAGCCACCCTACTGAGGGGCCCAAGTGGAGAAAAACTAAGGCTATATAATAGTAGTAAGTACCAATTTGCTACTTTACATAAGTTAACCTTTTGGAAATAGCCCTCCATCCCAGTAAGGCCTTTAGATGACCAGAGCCCCAGAATAACTGATGGCAACCTTATGAAACACTCTGAAGAAGAACTGCATAGCCAAGTTGTTCTGGAATTCCTGATCTTCTGAAATTATAAAAGTGTAATAATTATAATTGTTTAAACTTGTTAGGTTTTGGAGGGATATGTTACAAAACATGAGACAGCTAATATAGTGTCAGAACAAAAGTTGTTATTAACATATCCATGAAGTAAAAGAAGGAAAAAGAATGCTGGAGAGTTTGTTTTGTTATGTTTTATATTTGTTTTTATAATTTAAATGCAATATTTATAAACTGCGTAATCCACATGGAAAATCTGCTTTTAGATTTAATTTAAAATGTGTCAAAATTTTTAGTCACAGAATTTCTTCACTTGATCATAAAAATGTAAGAAATAATCATATTTTTTGTTAATGAGTAATCATTAATTAAACATTCTATTTGGTAATCTGAGTAATTAAAGGCGAACATAAAATACGCCTTGAGTCAGGAGCCAGTGTTATACCAAGAAGTATATTTATGAATTTTGTAAGGATATGTGTAATCCATATTCCTACTACCAATTTACAATAGATTTCAAGAAACATGTAACCTAAGTTAATGAGCCTAATTGCAAAAATAGCACTAAGCATTCATCTCTCAGACCTCTTAAAAATTTGACTTAAAATCTTTTCTGTGTTTACCAAGATTTATGTAGACAGAATAGACTTATATTGCCTTGTGCATATTTATTGCTTAATAAAATAAATTTGGGAAAGAGAAGGATTCATTAAGTTCATACAAAAATACAAAATTAAGCATATTCTCTTGATCCAATTTTTAATTTAATTTTCCTGTGGGAGGATAGTCATAAATGCAAATTAGAATATTTTAAAAAGCATTTTCTTTAGACACATATATTTCTTAAACTATTCCAAAAACATTTTCTCAAGATTTTTTTTAAATTTAAAATGACTATAAAATTCTGGAATTGGGAAATCCATGAATCAGATATTTTTACTCTGCATAAGGTATTAGATTATGAAATATATGCACTTGTTCTTACAGTTGTTTTTTATAGACTTCCAAAATACCTTGACTCTGTAACTGTTAATTTGGGCTGTGCATATTTTGCATAATTTATTAGTTCCCCTAAAGTAAGATCAAGTTCCTACTCTGTGAAAGATGTCCCACCATGCTCTGTGGGTGATTCAATGTTATATAAGAAATGTGACTTGCTTTCAAATACGTGTCTATTGGGAGAAGTAAACCATGAATACAAATAACAAAAAGACAGTAGAAAATGATTAGGGCCTTTAGGAAGCAATAAATTAAGTGCTATTATAGCATATATGAAAAAAAAATAATTCTAGTCCACGAAAGAAAAATTATAAGGTGGATGTGTCATTTAAAAAAAAAAAAATCTGGTAAAAATAATCTGGGGTTGAGGAGATGGGGAAGGATGGGATCATTCCTTTTCCCGACACTTTTTCTGCATAATAGAAAAGCATAACTAAAGGCATGTTAGTGGAAGGAATCACAGAATATAATGAGAGGATATCGTGATAGCCTCTTTGCTCTAATCGTAAGGTAGTGTAGAGGTGCTGGTCATGTCAGCTGTATCAAAAGTTAAATGGCATAAATCACACTAAATTAGAACAAAGCAATGATATTATTTGACCAGAGCTTCAGGGAGTTTACTAGGTATTACAGTGAGATAAGACAACACACAGAATGAAATAAAATATTCATTAACTATACATCTGACAATAAATTAATAACCAGAATATGTAAGGAATTCAAATAACTCAATAGGGAAAATATCTGATTTTAAAATGGGCAAAATACCTGAATAGAAATTTCTCAATGAAGACATACAAATGGACAACACATATATAGAAATATATTGAGCACCACTAATCATCAGAGAAATGCAAATCAAAACTACAATGAGATACTATCACACTCCAGCTAACAGGACCTTTATCCAGAAGACAAACAGTAAGTAATGAATGCTGGCAAGGATATGGAGTGAAAGGAAATCTTACACACTGTTGTAGGGGGAAATGTCAGTTAGTACAGTCACATTGAAAACAGTGTGGAGATTCCTCAAAAAACTACAAATAGAAGTACATATGATCCAGCAATCCCATTGCTGGGTATATATCCAAAAGAAAGGAAATCAGTATTTTAAAGAGATATTGGCACTGCCATGTTTGTTACAACGTTACTCACTATAGCCAAGATACAGAAGCAACCTAAATGCCTATGAATGGATGAGTGTATAAATAAAATATGGTACATATACACAACAAAATATTTTTTAACCATAAAAAGGAATGAAATCCTTCATGAATTTCATTCTCACAACACTGGTTAGTTGAAATGTGTACAGGGGATATGGTATGGAAGATCTACAATAAAATTTTTTCAAATATTTCATCTTACTGTGATTAAGCCTAGATGATGAATTACTTTTGCTTTTTGTGTGATTTCCATAAATTCAAATTTTCATAAATGTTTATAAATGTCCATAAGTTCAAATCCCAATCAATCATTTCTAACATGCATTTGAGATTAATGGAAAATTTGTTTCAATTTATTTTTTTAAAATTGGATGGGGATAAGACAATTTAGAAAATAATCAATATATTCAAGATGACTTTGGATTCTCTGGCTTGCCTTGATATATGAAAGAATAATAATGTGGAGGAATAGTATGAAATCTAACAAAATATTTTGAACAGTTTAAAAGTTTGAAAATATGTAAATGAAGTGATACTTTGTCCAATAGTTCCTTTATTTTACTCTGTTAAATACATGTCTTTTAATTATTTAATGTAACCAAAAATATATTATCAGCTTCTTACATTCTGGGAAAACAATATATTCACAAAGCTAACAGAGGGAGAAAAGAGAAATGACAGTGAGAGCAGAGAGTGAAGAGAATGAAGAAAAAGAGAATGTGAAAGGAGGGAGTGGAAAAACAAAGCAAAGGAAGGGAGGGAAGAGAGAGGGAAACAGAAATTGTTTCTTTTTCCTTGCATGCCCTTTTTCTGAAAGTTGCTAGCAGATGACTTAATGAAGGCCAAGTAAATCTAAGCAAATAGATGTCTTCAAGGTATGTGAATGACTCACTGAATTATTCATTTCTGTTTTTATGCTTTGCATTTCAAAGATAAAACTTAAAAGTATTGAATCCATATTCTTCCTATAAAACTTCTGATGAATTTTTTTTTTTAGCTCAGGAAGAGAAAAATACACAAAGATAAACAAAATAAACAAAAAGGTTAATTAAAAGAAAAGAGATATCTTAACTTTGGGAATCTAACTTTCCAGCTGTGTAGAATTGACAGGATAATGTATCTTTAAAATAATACAAAAGAAAAGCATAATTTATAAACGGTCTAAAATCTAGATTGATATTTTGTGAGGGCAAACAAAATATTTTACACTTTCAAGGTTAATATAGTCTTTCATGCACACTAAAAAGTATCAACTAAGAGATATCCAATTACAAAATTTGAATCAAGATTTTGCCTTTTTAAGGCTTATACCCAAGTCACCTCTGATCGTTCCTTTAAGCTAATTTGTATTTTCTGGGTTGTGATGTTGATACGTACAATTTGCAATACATTATACTATCACACTTATTTGATTCCCTTAAGCTGCTGACTTTCACATATATGGAAAATGAGCAGGGTAAATACATAAATTTACTTTTTTGAAGTTGTGGATAAAAATAAAAATAAAAAAATCCTTAACCATTTATTTCATATGTAAGAAAAAACATAATAAAAAGTAGTCAGTTGGAAATTCTCCTCTCAGCATTATTCTACTATTGGGATGAATATTAATTTTTTTCCTTATAATCATTTATATATTTCTAAATATATTCTCAAGTTTGAACATTTTTTTTCCTTCAGAGCTGCATCATGAAAACTTTCTTTTTACTTGATATTTCTTTAAGCTCTTTATTTTTCAGTGAATTACATTTCTATAAAATTGTCAATAAAAATATGTCTCTCAAAATGCGTCTTCAAATTTTATGTCACATTCATGAGAGAGATTTTTCTATAACTCTGTCAGTAATCTGATATTGTGGCATAGTGGTCAAGGTATGGATTTTAGAATTCAAATACTAAATTTAAAATTCTGACACTGCTTTGACTCTGTGACCTTGGGCCTATTGCTAAATCTCCCTCTGACTTAATTTCTTTGGTCTAAAATAAGAGTAATGCTGGTAGCAACCTCACAGGGTAATCTCCAGGAGTAAATGAACATAGCACATAGTGCTGTGTACGGCACACTGCTGATCTTCAATAAATCTGACTTATTTTTATTCTCAGCTTGGGCCAGGAGTTAGAAAATGACTCAGGGATTTTTCTTGATTTTTAATTATAAAAGCTCAAACTGCACCTATACTTAAATGTGAAACAATCATCCACTTTATTGGTAGAAAACTTTAGTGAAAGAGTTGGAGCATTCGCATCAAAATTTAAATTTACTTCCTTATTTCAGAAAAATCGTAATACATTTCTACAGATCAATTTTTAAAAAAAAAATTAATTCTCATGGTCTAAAATACAGAAAGCTACAGGTAGTTTATATAATTTATCTCATATGCTAAGTGCCTTAAGAAAAGGGCATAGAAAGTACTGTGCTAGGGCCCTTTCAGTAGGAAAGCCAGGAAAGTTTTCCTGGGAGGCAGCATTATGCAGACTTAACTGACAAGAAGGAAGGAGATGGGTAGGAATCTGTACTATGAATGGAGAGAAAACAATTAAAAAAATACAGCTTGGAGGCATATATATCATTCTATACATGACCCCTACCTTCTCAAAAAATGGGATGTGTATGCTTTATTGGCAGAAAGTTTTAATGATTTCCAGTCGGAGGACTAAAACCCAAATATATCTGTTATTGCTGAAAGACCAAAAGCACCTCTCCTTGGCCAGGTTGTGATCATTTGGACATCAAAAAGAGAATGATAAAGCTTGGATTATAGAATATGTTGATTCCCTAAGAAGTCCTGTGAATCTGATAATATGAATCTATAAAAACATCGATATATTCTATAATATAGAAAATCTAACATGTAATACACACTGAAACATTTGTTATTTCAGTTTCAAAGCAGTAAAAACCTGGGAGTGGTTTCACCTGGTAGTTTGGTTCAAGGTCAGGTTGCAATCCTCTTAAGGCTCCACTGTAGCTGGACGATCTGCTACTGAGCTAACACACCTGGATCCTGGCAGGCTTTAGATCCTCATGGGTCATTACTGAAGGCCTTTCGGGTACTGTTGGATCTTGGCTTTTCCAAATAGAAAGAAACAGAAATTAGAATGAAAGCCACAGTGCTTTACATTTTATTTGTTTATTTTAAAAATAGATTTAGAGAGTACAAGCACATTTTTTGTTACATGGATATATTGTGCAGTGGTGTGGTCTGGGCTTTTAGTGTAACCATCACCCAAACAGTGTAAATCATACCACATGGGTAATTTCTCCTCTTTCAACCTCCTCCCGCCCTCCCATGTTTTGGAGTCTCCGATGCCTATTATTCCACTATGTATGTTCCTGTGTACTCATTCTTATCTCCCACTTATAAGTGAAAACGTGTGGTATTTGACTTTCTGTTTCTGAGTTATTTCACTTAAGATAATGGCTCCAGTTCCATCCATACTGCTGCAAAAGATACGATTTCAAATTTTATGACTGAGTAGAATTCCATGGTATATAAATATACCACATTTTCTTTATTCATGTGTCCATTGATGAGCACTTAGGCTGAGTCTATGACTTTGCTGTTGTGAGAAGCACTTTGATAAACATGAGTGCAGGCATCTTTTTTTATATAATAATTTCTTTTTCTTGGGATAGATACCCTGTAGTGAGATTGCTGGATTGAATGTAATTCTAATTTTAGTTCTTTGAGGAAGCTTCATAGCATTTTCTATAGATGTCCTAATTTGGCAGAGTATGGTGGCACTCTAAACCCAGTGCTTTGGGAGGCCTAGGGTAGAGGATCAATTGAGATCAGGCGTTTGAGCTACATTGAGCAATGATTGCTTCACTGCATTCCAACCTGGGAGACAGAGCAACACCCTGGCTCAAAACAAAAACAAAAACAAAAAAACAAGCAAAAACAAGAAGCCTTTTTATAACCTAGTCTCCTAAGTTGCTCACCATCATTTTGACTTCATTTTACTAGTTACAAGATAATCACAAAGTCTCAGCCATACTAACAGAAGAAGAATTTGGGTTCAACTCTGAAAGATAGAAGTAGCAAATAATATGGATATATGTTTAGAACCTGTGAGTTATGACCTATGTGGCAAGGAAAAAAATGGTGTCAAACTGTATTTTTGAAAGATTGTGGATTAATCAAATGTTGTAAATGGAAAAGGTGACTCAGAAGACATAATACATTGTGATCTGGGAACTAAAACTTCAAGATTATACTGTTGATTGGAATGAGTTATTTACAAAGATAGGCAAAATTTTTTGAATGTATTAACTGATGAAGTCAGTATGAAACAAATGACAGGCCAGTTGACCTGGTAATGTCTGAAAAGCATAGCTAAAAGAACACAAGGAGGAAGAACTGCCTTTCATGACCATTAAACGTTCATAAAATTGATGAGCTTGAAAAGACTCATTGAAGTAAACATGGAGTTTGACTCTAGCAAGTTGGTCTACTGACTCTAGGAGGTTTTAGATATGCTAGCAAATCTACAACTCTTCTAGGAATCAATTATTAAGTAACTCAGAACTTAAAACCTTGGCTTGGCTGAAGAAGTAGTCTTTTCCACTAATGTCTGATAAGATTAGTATAATTCCAGAGATATAGAAGTGATTATGGATTGCACTGCAATTTTTAGAAGATATGAGAACACATGGCAATAATTAAGAAATTAATTCAATCAGTGGTATTATCATTTTTATATAAATATAAGGATTATAATGAGTATTGCTATATTTTGTTTATGCTTTGTCTGTGATTGAAGATGTTTGCAGTGTTCTAAAAACAACCATAATAAGTTTATAAAATAGCCACTTAAGTTCTGGATGTCTTTTATTTTTAGTCAACAATCTATTTTTTTCAGTAAATTATTTTTTTCAAAAAAATTTATTTTTAATGCTACCGTATTTTAAACATAATTACATAGATATTTATTTATTAACAGATTGATAATTATAAAGAATCATAGACTGTGTACTTAATAGTAAATATTACCTTCCACGATCCTGAGACTCACACATCAAGATTTGAATGAACACTGTTGATGGAGACAGAATATATACAATATTATCAATATATACAATATTATATACAATATATTGTGTATTGTATATACAGTATTATATACAATATATTGTGTATTGTATATACAGTATTATATACAATATATTGTGTATTGTATATACAGTATTATATACAATATATTGTGTATTGTATATACAGTATTATATACAATATATTGTGTATTGTATATACAATATTATATACAATAATTGATCTCTTCATTTAAAATGAATATTAAGGTTGAAGCACTAGAAAAGGAGCAATAAAAACTCAAATGAAAAATAAAAACACTTTTTTTAATAATAGTGCTGAAGTTGATTGTTCGGCTCTTTCTAAACTATCACCTTTACCACAAGGCAACTGAATTATTTTAAGACTATGCTTTATGATAAAATATTGGAATAATCCTATAATAATTTATATTGTTCTTTAATTTAGTTGGTATTTCTAGTCTTTTCTTTCCATTGTGCCTTTACTTCCTGTGGCTACTTTTAAGCCCTTTCCTATCAAAAAGCTTACAAATGCTATTCCACGCATAAGCTTTCTCAGGAACACTTGTGCACTTTTGTCAACTTAGTGAATTTATTTGTTTTTCATGTCTTAACTAGATTTAATAGTGCAGATAAAATGAAATAATAAGCACACTCATCTTGAAATGTAATAAAATGATCATATTTTCTGTAAAGACTATTCAGTGTTTCAATTTTCTTTCCTTTTAATCTTAATGAGTTTGATCTTTTGATGTACTCAGTGCATAACTGAACATCTTGGTGCATTTCTAAAAGCTGAATAATTTGGAAATAATTAGTGTTTTTTATAATACAAGTAAACTTCTGACCATTTATACTAAAAGAAGACTTCATGAGAAAAATATCTGAATTATAGTAAAGAAAGCTATAAAAAAAAGAATAAATTCAATTTGATATTTAAAGGTAAGGATACAGTTACCACTTAATGTCTATTCAGAATTAAATGTGTAGTTTGAATGCATTTTCATTAAGAATCAGCCACAAATTGTGAGCATTTTATAAAGTAAATTGAAGTAGTTGATTTAATATATTGAGCAAAATTGGGACTCATTATAATATTAAAAATGTTTATAATTTTAATCATAAAGAAAATGTAGGTTGTAAATCGTGATGACAGATTGTCATTTTCTTGGAGCTAACAAGTCAACTGAATAGAAAATGGGGTGAGGAAATGTCCATTGTATAAATGCTAAACAGAGTAGAGGCTAAATAATGGGTAGGAGACACAGAGCTGTGGAAAATTACAAGCCTGGCAAAGAGAGATTGTGATTTTTTATTTCATGTTTGCCATGTCTTAAGGGACCCATTTTGAAGCACAGAGAATTAAGCATACATTAAATATGACAGAAAATTAGGAAAGGACTGGAAGACATAGAAGAATGCTAGCATTTGCTCAGTTTGTGTCGTTCATATGAACTCCCAATTATGTTTCATTGCCTTAGTTAAAAATTAGATTCAGTAATCCAGAAAGTCAAGTTAATGCAGAATTTAGAATTGCTGTAGTTCTTCTGTCAAAAAACTAAGATGAAAACTCATATGCAATATTCAAATAATAAGAGAGTTCAGGAAGATGGTCAAGTACGATATCAACTTACAAAATCAATAATATTTCTTCAAAACAGCATTTACCAATTAAAAAATATAGCAGCCACAGATTTCTGGGTCTTGCACCTCAAATTTCTGATTCAGTAGGATTGGGGTGGGATTGGATAATTTGCATGATTAGCAAGTTCCCAAGTGGTATTGCTGTTACTAGTCCAAGGTTCACATTGTGAGAGCGATTCCCAACAAAAGTCTGCAGATGTAGACCAAGAGACATGTACGTGGAAGCTTATCGCAGCATCAGTCATTATTATAAAGTATTGACAATAATTCATTATGTCTATCAACAACAGAAACTATAAATAACTCAGAGTATATTCAGACAATTGAACATTCTATAGTGGTACCAAAGAATGAACTACACCTATATACATTAACATAGCTCATTCTCACATTGAGCAAAAAATAAAATCTCAGAAAAATAAAGGAGGTTTTAATGTATAAAATTGAATGTGAAACAAATTAAGATATTAAATTATAATATTACATAAGAATAGGTTTAATTATTGAAACATAAAGAAAAGCGAGAACATGACTAACCCAATAATAGAGATAGTAGGTTTCCTCTGTAGGGTGTGTGGGTAGTGGGGAGATGCAATCATGGAGAGTATTGTTCTGTTTATTAAGCTTGAGGTGAATTATTGGGTGTTTGTTTTATTCTAAGTTGTACATATACATGATTCATACCTTTTCTATTTAGGGTATGTGTCAGAATAAAAAAATTGTAAGATAATGTGACCCCACTCCCCCAAAAAAATACTTCATCCCACTTCCCAAGATGTTTGGCTGGAGTGTAGTGATACAGAATACCAAAGGGAAGAACTAAATAAAATGGAAACCAATAAACCATGTGAACTTTTTATTGCCAAACTTTTGAATACATTGAAACTGCAGCAACAACAACATTCTGAAAATAAGAGAGAAAACTCTAAAGATCCTGAAGAATCTTGGGAAAATTTAGTTTCTGATGAGGATTTTTCTGCTCTGTCCTTGGAGTGAGCAAACACAGAAGATTTGGAACCTGTTAGAAACCTCTTTAGGAAGGTGCAAAGCACACCTAAGTATTAGAGACTTCCAAAGGAAAGATGAAGTTTACTCTATATAAACATTGGGATTCAGGTGTCAAAACTCTTAAAAGACACCTGGTAGTGGTTGTGGCAGGTACAACAAGGAATGGTAAAAGTACTCAGGTACCACATTTTCTGTCAGAAGATTGGCCTCTAAATGATTGGGGGTCAAGTAAATGTAACATCATTGTCTGTACCCAACCTCAAAAAATCTCAGCAGTTGAGTTTAGCCACCAGAGTGTGTGATGAATTGTGCTGTGAAAATGGACGTGGAGGAAGGAATTGTTTGTGTGGATATCAGATCCAGATGTTATTTTGAGATTGTGAATCTACCAGTTTACTCTATTGTACAACAGAGGTTTTGCCAAGGAAACTTGATGGTCTTTTTACTAATGTGTCTCATTTTATTGTAGATGAGGTTCATAAAAGAAGTGTCCAGTCAAACTTCCTAGTAACTTTCTCAAAGGAAATTTTACAGAAACATTCTGATCTATACTTGATTCTAATTAGTGCCACTGTGGACAGTGAAAATTTTTTTACGTATTTCACACACTGTCCCATTCTCCGAATTTCAGGAAGCATTTATCCTGCTGAGATTTTTCATTGTGAAAATATAGCAGAAGAAACAGGCTTTGTACTGGAAAAAGAGTCAGGATATTGTCAGAAATTTCTGGAGGAGGAAAAGAAATAACCATTAATGTTATGAGCAAAGCAGGAAGAATGAAGAAAAATCAAGAATACATGTCAATTCATACTAGAGCAAATGCTCATTTAAATATATCTTACTGAAAGTACAGCAGTGGCACTCAGCATGAATCCTCATAAAATCAAACTGGATTTCATTTTGGAACTTCTTGCATATTTAGATAAAAGTTCCCATTTTAGAAATACTAAAAGAGCAGTATTAATCTTTTTACTGGGCCTTGTTCATATTCAGCAGTTGTATAATCTCCCAGCAAATGATAGAAGGTTTTATTCTGAATGATATAAAGTGGTAGCTCTGCATTCTATTCTTTCTACCCAAGATCAAGCTGCAGCACTCAAATTTCCTTCGTCAGGAGTCAGAAAGAGTGTTTTAGCAACAAATTTTGCAGAGACAGGTAGCACTATTTCAGATGTTATCTTTGTAATTGATACTGGAAGAACAAAAGAAAATAAGCACCATGAAAGCAGATAGAGGAGTTATTTGGTTGAGACATTTGTCAGCAAAGCCAGTGCTTTGCAGTGCCAGGGGAGAGCTGGGCAGGTCAGAGGTCAGAGATGGCTTCTGCTTTGGTGTGTACACAAGAGAAAAATTTGAAGGCCTTCTGGATTATTCTGTTCCAGATATCTTACATGTACCTTTAGAGAAATTATGCCTTCATACTGTGAATTGTAATCTTGATTCTCTTGAAGTTTTCCTTTCAAAGCCTTAGCTCTTCCTCAGCTCCAAGTGATCAGCAATGCAATGAATTTGCTCCAAAAAATTGGAGCTCATAAGCTAAATGAGCCTCAGCTGACTCCATTGGGACAACACCTTGCAGCTTTACCTGTGTATTCAAGATTCAAAGATGCTTATTTTTGTTGCAATATTTGGCTGCCTTGACCCAATTGCAACACTAGCTGCAGCTATGACAAAGAAGTCTCCTTTTACCATACCAATTGGTCGAAAACATGAAGCAGATTTGGCAAAATCAGCTTTGACCATGATGGATTCAGACCACCTGATAATCTACAATGCATATCTAGCAGGGAAGAAAGCAAAACAAGAAGGAGGTTATCATTCTGAAATAATATTTTGCCAGAGGAACTTTCTTAATTGAACATAAACTGTTCACCCTAGAAATAATTCTTACCATAGCTCACTCTCCAGAGTCATGGATAAGTATAAAAGGTTTATTTGGAAAAAAAGAATGCCTAGGAAAATATTGGACACATTGTATGGGTTTAATAAACATTTGTTGAATTAGGACAAAAAAACAGATTTTCTTAAAAATCTCAAAGAAGAAAAATTTGGATAAAAATACCTATTATTTTACTATAAAGATCAAGGAATTCAGCTTAACACAGGATACCTACAAAAAGTTAACAGATAATAGACTGTGATAACATCTATCACCTGTTATTTATATTTAAAATAGTTTAAAATAATATAAGATTAAATAATTGATAGAAAAAGCTATCCTCAAATCAATGAACTGAAATACAAAATCTGATTTCTCATGATTGTCTGACAATTTCATTAGTAATTATACAAATAAAAATGGAAATAATAACCATTTTATACTTGTATGGTTAGCAAAACATGAAATTTGATTGCATAAATGTTTTGGTGAATATGTAGATAGTTTGAAACAAGTGTATAATGCTGGAAATAGTTTAATCAGAAGAATCCTTATGGAAATAAATATGGAGATATTAAATAAAATTGAAAATGAGTATATATTGTGATCTGCAGTTAAAATCCTTATACCCAGAAATGCTTGCCCAGTTTCATGAGAATCATGTATAGAAATATTCATGAAAGCAACATTTTTTGCTAGCATTTAGATAAAGGCAACTTAGATGTCTACTTTACAGGAAATGGACAGTAAAACATGGAGGAAGCCTGCATAAAAATATTGTGGAACATTTTGAAATAGGAAAATATGTGCTTATTTGCAACTGAAATAATTTTTGTTTAAATGTTACATTAACAAAGAGTATAAGACTTATAACACAATGTTATTTAACATAAATAAGCAGGTATGACCACAGAAACGAAAACATTTCTTGACTTACTAAGATGTAGGTGCACATGCGTGAACACATACATGTGTATGCACACACATTTAACCATGAGGGAAGGTAGTAGAGATTGTAAATGAGAAATAGAAATGATAGTAAAAAAATAATTTAAATAAAGGAAAGACCTTGCAAAACTTGATATGCCATGTACTGTGCGGTATGATAAACTCTCTAATATGTACCTCAATTCAAAACAGAAAGAAAGAAAAAAAATGATTTTAAGGAGGGAAGAAAGGAAAAGAGGAGCCAAGAGGAAGGAGGAGAGAAAAGTAAAGAAGCAAACCTGTAAAAGTCTCTTCTTTAAGATTTCCACGATTTATGTCTAAACATTGAAATTCCTTATCTCTAGTTTGATTATTAATGAGAAATTTTATGTTTTTAACCTAAAGACTCCACCAAAGAACCATTAAAACATATAAACAAATTCAGTAAGCTGCAGAATACAAAATCATCAAGCAAATATCTGTAGCATTTCTATATGCCAAGAGCAAACAATTTGAAAAAGAAATTACAAAAATAATGTCATGTGTAACAGCTACAAATAAAATAGCTAAGAATAAACTGAACCAAAAAAGTGCAACATCTCTATAATGAAAACCATAAAACATTGAAGAAGATACAAAAAATGAACAGATATTCCATGTTCATGAAAGAATCAATATTGTTAAGCTGTCCATACTATCCAAAGAAAACTACAAATGGAATCCAGTCCCTATCAAAATGCCAATGACATTCTTCACAGAAATAGAAAATAAAAAAAAAAATCATATATATGAAACCACAAAGGACCCAGAGTACCCAAAGCTATCCTGAGTAAAATGAACATAACTAGAGAAATCATATTATCTATTTTCGAATTATACTACAGCTATAGTTACCAAATAGCTTGGTACTGGCATAAAAATATACACACATACCAGTGGAACAGAATGCAGCATCCAGATATAAATCCATATTTTTACAGTAAACTCATTTTCAAAAAAGATTCCAAGAACATACATTGGGGAAAGGACAGTATCTTCAATAAGTGGTGCTGGGGAAATAAGATATCCATATGCAAAAAAAATGAAACTAGACCCTTATCACTCAACATATTAAAAAACAAATCAAAATAGATTAAATACTTAAATCTAAGGCCTAAACTTTGAAAATACAAAAAAAAAAAAAAAAAAAAAAAATAGGGAAATTCTCCAGGATATTGGTCTGCGGATTTCTCAAGAAATATACCAAAAGTGCAGGCAACTATAGCAAAAATGGTCATACAAAGCTTCTGTATGCAAAGGAAACAATTAACAAGGTGATGAGACAGCACATAGAATAAGAGAAGATGTTGATTAACAATCCATCTTGCAAGGGATTAATAACAAGAATGTGTAAGGAGCTCACACACCTCAATAAGAAAAAAATCTAATCTGAATTTAAAATGGGCAAAAGGTCTGAGTAAATATTTTTCAAAAGAAGACATAGAAATGAAAAAACAGGAATATGAAAAGATGTCCAACATTACGGATCATCAAAGAAATGCAATTGAAAACTACCATGAGATATGTCTTCATCCCCGTTAAAATGGCTCTTACCCAAATGACAGGCAATAACAAATTCTGATCAGGATGTAAAGAAAAGGTAATCCTCATACACTGTTGGTGGGAATATAAATTAGTACAACTGCCACGGAGAAGAGTATGCAGGTTCCTCAGAAACCTAAAATGAAGCTACTATATGTTCCAGCAATCCCACTGTTTGTTATATACATATGCAAAAGAAAAGAAATAAGTATATTGAGCAGTTATCCGCACTCCCATTTTTACTGCAGCACTATTCACCATAGCAAAGATTTAGAAGCAATATAAATGTCCATTAGCATATGAATGGATAAGGAAAATGTGGTACATATACACAATGGAGTACTATTCAGTCATAAAACATGATGAAATGCTTTCATTTGAAACAACATGGGTGGAACTGGAGGACATTTTGTTATGTGAAATAAGCCAAGCACAGACAGACACACTCCACCTCTCACTAATTTGTTGGAGCTGAAAATTAAAATAATTGAATGCATGGAAGCAGGAAATAAAATGAAGGTTTCCAGAGGCTGAGAAGGGTAGTGGGAGTGGGAGGAGGTGGAAGTGAGATTGGTTTAATGGATACAAAAATATAGTTAGAGAGAATGAATAAAATCTAGTATTTGAGAGTACAATAGGGTACAGTCAACAATTTGTTTATTTTTAAATGAAAGTATACTTGGGATATTTGTAGTACAAATAAATTATAAATGCTTGAGGTAATGCATTTATCCTGATGTGATTATTATGCATTGTATGCATCAGAATATCTCATGTACCCCATATATGTACACCTACTATGACCTACAGAAATAAAAATTATACAAACAAAATTTGATGCATTTGCCGTACAAGATAAAATACAACTTGCAAATATGAAATGAATTTGTCTGAAAACTAAGAAATCCCTGCTGGTCTGAGAAACTACAGAAGAATTGTTTGGAAGTGTGTCACACATTATGAATTTCAGCTTGCTGGCTCTGCCTTTTAGAATAGTAGCACCAAATCATGTAAGTTCTGAGGTGGTTAACTTATTCTTGGATACCTCACTGTCTTGCTCTGTTTCTGTGTGTTACAGTGGCACGCTTATCTCAAAGGTAAGGCATGCTCCTGGAAGATATGAATGCTCTAAGTCTAATGAGTGACACATCACATTTTTATTTACCAGGACATAGCTTAGACAAAGCAGTGATTTTAGAGAGGTAGTATTGCCTCTACAGGTAGTTGTAAATATTAACAGAAAAAATCAGATTCACAAAGAAATATAAAACTCCTTAGAAATCATAAAAGCTTAATTAAAAATTAGTAATACTTTACATAGATATTAATTTCATGTGGTTTAAATTTTATTTTTACTAGCAATTCCATTTGAAATATTGACTTTTATTGTAGGACTTGATAATCTCTGATTTTCTAAAAATTTCAACCCATAAAAATGATATTTTGCTTGTAATGATATATCAAAATATCTACATCCATCCCAGCTTGGTATCACTGGCCCTCTGTTTTTTGGCCCAGGTGTGCTGTATACCCAAGAAGCCTGCTAGGCAAGTGCTAGTAAGTTAGCAGTTCAGTGCTGATTATATCCTCCTCCTAGATTTCTTCTACCTTTGATTTCAGTAATTCAAGGCTAAATTCCCATACCCAGACTTGCACTTCAGGCCCAAACAAACTTTGTCTGCAGATACTACTTCAGTAATAGCTGCTGCTGAACCCCATTGGTGGTTATGCTTACCTAACAGGTCCCATAATAACCTTTCACTCTGCCTAGAGAGAAGAATGTCTTAAATTTTGAAACTCTATAGAACTTGAGCAATGTTAATTACATCTCCTCTATTCTGCCTTTTTCAACTGATCTACAATTTTAGTTCTAATTTCTGAACTCATAGCTTTGCACCTTTGCCTACAAATTAGAAAGATGTGCTTCATTGTCCATGTTTGCTATTGCAGCATTTCCTTTGCCTAACGCAATGTCTTGGTCAAAGACTTCTGCAGTCCATGCTAAGATGCTATAGATTGGAATGTAGGCATGAATGACTTAATTTGCTGCAAAAGTAGCTAAATGAGGATAATAATACTCTGGAACTGGTATTGATTGTTAAGTTGGAACACTGCCAGAGGTGGTAAGACATGAAGACTCGTAGGCATTTACTAGACTTGGCAAAATAATAAAGGAATAGTTGTTCTTAGAGGGTGCAGCACAGTTCTCTGGGTGAGCTTGGATTTACTCAGTTCTCGCCGCTTTCTTGCTTGTAGTTTTCAAGAATAACTGCAGAATATATCAGGAATTCATGTGGGGGAGACCTCATAAGTGAGGAGGCAGGAGTCAGAAGCCTCAGCCTATTCCCATATAAATAATGAAGCAGAAAATAACTAGAGATATAACCATAGTAGTTATTCATAGGTGATCTTGGTTATTCAGAGGTGATCTTGGTTATTCAGAGGTGATCTTAGTTATTCATAGGTGATCTTAGTTCTTTTACTAATGCCTTTCAGGTGGGGAAGTGTGAACCTGGGGTGACATTGTGAAAGGAATGAACCTGAGGCAAGACGCTTAAAGCCCTCTGACACACCTGTGTAAGGGCTACTAGAGGGCACCTTGGCTGTGTGGCAGGTTAGCGCCTCGTTTAGCCATCTAGTGAAGGAGACGTCCAAGATGGCTGAGATCTCTCCTTCCTCCAGAGAGTTAGGAGACAACTCCTCTCCTCCAAGCTCTTGCGGTAGGCCTGACAGTTGTCAGGTAGACCCACAAACATCTGGGGGCTTAACTGTCTCTATGCAGTGCTGTGCTTCAGTGGTCACATTCCATGTCCACTCTCATGTTTCGCTTCTGAACCTGGTTCCATTTTGCTTAGAAGAGATCATTAGTAAAAGTATTATAAATCTTAATGTCTTTGTTCTTTCTTGACAAGTACAGAAAAGTGCACATGCATTACTCCTTACTTCATCTCAGCTACTAGAAGGCCTTGGGCCCCTACCTGTATGACATGTGATGTGCTTGACCCTATCATGGACCACCAATGCCACGCCCTACCTACCCTGCCCCCAGCTTTACTCAGTCATAGTCAGAGTGTCCAGGCACTCGGGGCCACTGCCAGACTCCACACTTTGGTTGGCAGTGGACCCCGGGCCCAAACTCTCTTTTCTCTATCTCTGTGTCTTGTGTCTTTTATTTCTACAGTTTCTCCTCTCCACACCAGCAGAGAGAGGCTCAAAGGACCCTGTAGGGCTGGACCCTACAGAATGCAGTATCCTGAGATAGGTAGAAACTGCCTGAAAAAGCCTGGGCTTTGTTCTTCTCTCCCGTAGAAGTCAAGCTGAGCTTCCAAGTTTTCGTTCAGTGAGTCAAGTTCCTCTGAACTATATAACCCATGGTGGGCTGCATTTTGAGGTCCTATAATGGGACACATGCAGGTAAGACCTTCTCCTCCCCAGGCAGTTTTCTTGAGACTTAGGGGACCGGCTCACAAACCGGGCATATGTTCAGGCTCCCCAGACTCAGACCTTGGTGGCCAGTACACTGTGACCCTATTCACACTGGAGATTACTACAGATAATCTACTGGCAGATGAAATCCACAGATTTATCAAGGAATAGCCAAGTCATTGTTGCCAAAATGTTGGCAGTATGCATCTGCTGGTAGTTTGATCCTACTGTGTGATTGTATAGAAAGTATTTCCATTCCCACAAACAACAGCTTCAGTACTGGAGCAGCTGCACTGCTAAGCAGTTTGCGCCAAGCAGAGTAAAAACCAGAGGCTACTAATGTGAGCTTGTCATGATAAATTGGTTATCGTCTGTCAGGGTTTTGATCTTGGGGATAAGGCAAGAGCTCAGCTAGTGGAATTGTTGCATACGTGTAGACTTAGACAAGAAGCAAGGGTCAGAAAGTGGATCTAACGTAGAATTTTTAAGTTTCTCCGGTTAATACTAGGCATAATTTTAGGGCCTTCAGTGTAGTGTTGGATAGCAAGTGATATTACACATGGCATAGGTAGAGATATTTATTGTTTTATTCACTTCTGTATCTCCCTCCCCCTAGATTAGTGTTTGATTTAGAATAAGCATTCAGTATCTATGCTTAACGTAGAACAGATAAACACAGGAATGGGAGGAAGGGTTCATAGTCTAAAGAATCAGGCAGGTCCTGACACAAACCCAGTTGTAAAATTCCTAATGATAAACGCTTGTCAGAATAGTCCCATTGTGCATAAGAATGCATCAAAACACAGGCTAAAAGACAATAAATCCATGTTTGACATAACTGAATAATTACTGTTTTTGTATTTACAACATAGAGTGCAAAACGATTCAAGTAATGTAAACTACTAACTATATATTTAAAAATATTTATAAGTTATATAACTGTAGTAAATAAGTGCCACGTGTATTACTTTTTTGTTTGTTGTTTTATGTAAGTATCAAGAGAAAACAATTAGAAATTATAATAACCACAGGTCACATATTTATTAGCATTCAATTAAGTTTCAATTACACTGTTAATCTTTTTGTCATGTCACCTACACTATTAGGTGAAATAACAATTAGATCTGTGGAAACTGAAAGAATCACTGTTTAGAGTATTAAATGAATTACTTAGCAAGATTTTTTCTCATGGAAGAAAAATTACTTTTTAAAAGTCTCTCACTTAGTATGGTAATTTTTTAAAAATCAGTTTTGAGAGTTAGGAGGCAGAGTAAGATGTCCGAATAGAATGCTTCAATGATTGTTCCCCCGCAGGACCAACAAACTGAACAACTGTCCATGCAAGAAGGCACTTTCATAAGAGCCAAAAAATCAAATGAGTAATCACAGGATCTGGTTTTAACATAATGTCAAGGAAAAAAGGCATTCAAGAGGGTGGAAT
The DNA here is from genome assembly GCA_031835075.1 of Saguinus oedipus. Classification (NCBI taxonomy): domain Eukaryota; kingdom Metazoa; phylum Chordata; class Mammalia; order Primates; family Cebidae; genus Saguinus; species Saguinus oedipus. The sequence goes on from CM063190.1 coordinate 21,780,411, forward strand.
AGAAAATCTTTCATCGCCTACACCATCCTCCTCCAATTCGCATCATTGCTGCTTACAGAGAGTATCGCTGCTTGAAAGAGGGACAATGAAGTGAATGTAGCATTGGAACTCAGTGCTGCCTTGTTACAGTGGAATACAACACAGAGTAGACTTCTGCCAGTGTCCACAGAGGAAGAATTTAGACTAGCCCTGGGCCACAAGAGAATTCTTAGCCCCATGGTTAGGAATTTGAGCCCCGGTTGGTTCTACTACCAGCTGACTAAAGTGGCCTAGGACCCAGAAGAAATTTCAGTGGCAGTCAGGCCACAAGGACTACAGTCTTCAGGCAAACAGTGGAGCTTCACTGGTCTCAGAAGCTGTGGAATTGGAGTGTACACAGGTCAGTGCAAGACCAGCTGTGGTGGCCCAGGAAATGCCTATATTACTCCTCCGTCAACTGTAGGAGCTTAGGGAGACACTCCTTGGGGACAGAATAGAGAAAAGTACAAAGGACTTTGTCTTACAACTTTGGTAACAGCTCAGCCATAGTAAAATAAAGCACCAAGCAAACTCCTAAAGCCCCCAGTTCCATGCCTTAGCAAATGAATGATGTTTCTAGACTTATCCTGGGCCAGAAAGGAATTCACTATAGTTGAGGAAGAACCCAGTGCTGTCAGGGTTCACCACATGCTGAAAAATAGAGCCCTTGGGCCTTGAACAAACATTACTAGTAGTCAGGCAGTACTCACCATGGACCTTGGGCGAGTCCCAGAACTGTGCTAGCTTCAGGTGTGACCCAGCACAGTCCCATCTGTGCTTGCCATCAGAGTGTTCATATCATCCATCCCCCAACTCCAGGTATCCCTGGAGAGATTTTTTAAGATTGGAGGAAAGAGAAGGTTAAGATTGGAGGAAAGGGAAGAGAGAATGAGATGTTACCTGATAACCTGATAACCCAAATAATTCTCCTTCTTACCCAGGCCTACCAAGGTGATGCCTCTGTGAATCAGCAGTACAGTGTTTCTATGTAGGACACTCCCTAGTGTTTATATGGCTGCATTGACCATAGGCTTAGATCATAACACCCAATTCCTTTGAACATGATGAAAACCTTCTCAAGAAGGTTGGGTTCAAACAAGCCCATACTGTGAAAATTCAAATAAATATCAAACTCTTTACTGCCCAGCAGTAATGTCAATTTTTTGACATTAACAAAAAATCCACCAGCATCAAGCATTTCCAAGAAAATACGACCTCACCAAATGAGTTAAATAAGACCCCAGTTATCAATCATGTAGTGACAGATGTATGCCACCTCACAGAGTAAGAATTTAAAATAGCTCTCTTGAGGAAGTTCTATGAACTTCAAAATAACACAGAGAAGCAATTCAGAATTCTTTCACAGAAATTTTTTAAAGATTACAATAATAAAAAAGTCAAACAGAAAACCTGAAAGTGAAATATTCAATTGACATTCTGAAAATGCATCAGTGCCTGTCAACAGCAAAATTGATTAAGGAGAAGAAAGAATTAGTGAGATTGAAGATAGGCTGTATGAAAATACAGTAAGAGGAGAAAAAATTAAATTGAAAAAATGATTGCCAATAAGATATAGAAAACAACTTCAAAAGGAAAAAGATGAGATTATTGGCCTTAAAAAAGATGCAGCTACAGAGAGACCATAGTGGAAGTTTTATTGAAAGAAATTACAACAGAGAATTTTCCAAATGTAGTGAAAGATATAAATACTGAGGTCCAAGAAAGTCACAGAACACCAAGAAGATTCTACCCAAGTAAGAGTAACAGGCTTATGTTAATCAAAATCACAAAGCTCAAGGATAAAAGAAAGGATTCTAAAATCAGCAAGAGAAAGAAGAAAGCAACATATAAAGGAGCTCCTATATGTCTGGCAGCAGACTTCTCAGTGGAAACCTTACACGACAGGAGAGAGTGAGAAAACATACAAAGTGCTGAAGGAAAAAAATCTTTCAATCTAGAATATTATATGCAGCAAAATTGTCTTTCAAACATGAAGGAAAAATAAACACATTTTCAGACAATCAAAAGCTGGGAAATTCTGTAAACACCAGACCTGTGTTATAAGAAATGCTAAAGGGAGTTCTTCAGTCTGGAAGAAAAGGACACTGATGAACATCAAGAAATCACCACTCACTTGGGAATAGTAAATACACAGACAATACAGAATAAACCATATGTTAGGCTACACAAAAGTATTATTTTAATTGAAATTATGTCAAGTATGTTTTCTGACCAAATGGAATAAAACTAGAAATTAGTAAGAGGAACTTTGGAAACTATATAAACACATGCAAGTTAAATAATAAGCTTCTGAATGACCACTAGGATAGTGAAGAAAGAAGGAAGGTAAAAAAATATTTTTTGAAACAAACAAAAGTGTACACATAACATACCAAAGCTATGGAATCCACCAAATGTAGTAGTAGGAGGGAAGTTTTTAGCACAAACACATACATCTAAAAAGCAGCAAAGCTTCAAATAAACTACTTATATTTACATGTTAAAAATTTAAAAAGTAAGAGTAATCCGAACCCAGAGTTCATCGAATAAAAGAAATGATAAAGATCACAGCAGAAATAAATGAAATTGACACTAAAAAAATACAAAATACCATTGAAAGGAAAAGTTGGTTTATTGAAAATATCAAGAAAACTGCCAGTTCTTTAGCTAGACTAAGAATAAAAGAGGGAAAATACCAAAAAAATAAAATAAGAGATGAAAAATGAGACATTACAATTAATACTATAGAAATTCAAAGAATGTTAGAGATTATTATCAACTAAATGCCAACAAATTAAAAATTCTAGAATAAATTTTAAAATTTCTGGACAGATACAACCTACAAAGATTAGACCATAAAAAAATCCTAAACATGAATAGACCAATACCAAGTAATGATATAGAAGGAGTAACAAAAAGTCTCATCAAATGAAAGCCCAGAACCTAATGACTTCACTGCTAAATTCTACCACCTAAATAAAAATTAATACCAATTATACTTATTTTAAAAATCTAGAAGGAAGGAATACTTCCAAACTCATTCTATGAGCCCAGCATAACTCTGATGCAATCAGACAAACCCACAAGAAATAAAAGACAACTACAGGTCAATATTTCTGATATACATAAAGCAAAACCATAAAAAAAATCTAACAAACCAATTCAATGACACAGTGAAAAGGTTATCCATCATGATCAAGTGTGATTCCTCCTGCCAATACAAGGATAATTAAAAATGTGGAAATCAATGTTATTCATCACGTAGGCCAAATGAAGGATAAAAACCATATGACCATTTCAAATGATATTTAAAAAGTATTCAATAAAATTCAACATACCTTTATAAAAACTATCACAAAAGTAAGTATTGAAGGCATACTTCAATATGATTAAAGCCATATACGACAAACTCATAACTAGTATCATGATGAATGGGGAAAACTGAAGGTCTTTCCTCTAAGATCTTGAACAAGACAAGGATGCCCTCTGTCACCATTTATTCAACATGATACTAGAAGTCCTAGCCAGAGTAGTCAGACAAGAGAAAGAAATAAAGGGCATCCAAATTAGAGAGGGTATAATCAGATTCTGTTTTTTGAAAATGTTATGATGTTTTATTTAGGAAAAAAAACCCTCATCCACCAGAATATGATTAGAATGATAAACAAATTCAGTAAAGTTGTAGGATACAAAATCAACATATAAAAATCACTAGCATTTCTATATGTTAATAGTGAACAATATGAGAATTAAAAAACAAACTAATTTAATTTACAATAGCTATAAATAAAATACCTGATATGATTTGGCTGTGTCTCCACCCACATCTCATCTTGAATTCCTATGTGTTGTGGGAGTGACCCAGTGGGAACTAATTAAATCATGGGGGCAGGTCTTTCCTGTGCTATTCTCATTGTCATGAGTTAGTCTCATGAGATCTTAGGGTATTCTAAAAGGGGAGTTTCCCTGCTCAATCTCTCCCATTGCCTGCTGCCATCATGTAAGTGACTTTCTGCTCCTTGCTTCCAGCCATGATTGTGAGGCTTTGCCAGCCACTTGGAACTCTAAGTCAAATTAAACCTCTTTCTTTTGTACATTGCCCAGTGTCAGGTATGTCTTTATCAGTGAAAGTGGACCAGTACAGTAAATTGGTACCATTTTACCAATAGTGAGGCATTGTTGAAAAACACGAAAATCTGGAAGTGACTTTCGAACTAGGTAACAGGCAGAGGTTGCAACAGTTAGGAGGGCTTAGACAAAGACAGGAAAATGTGAGAAAGTTTGGACCTTTCTAGACTTGTTGAATGGCTTTGACCAAAAGCCTGATACCAATGTGGACATTAAGGTCCAGGATGAGGGTTCTAAAATGCAACTGAGGGACTTCTTGGGAACTGAAGCAAAGGTGACTCCTGTTATGTTTTAGCAAAGAGACTGGCAGCATTTTGCCCCTGCCATAGAGATTTGTGGAACTTTGAACTTGAGAAGGATGATTTAGGGTATCTGGTGGAAGAAATTTCTAAGCAGCAAAGCATTCAAGAGGTGACTTGGGTGCCGTTAGAGACATTTAGTTTCATAAATGAAGCAGGGCATAAAAGTTCAGAAAATTTACATCCTGAAATGTGATAGAAAAGAAAGACCCATTTTCTGAGGAAACAATTAAGCCAGATGCAGAAAAATGCTCAACATTAGTGACCATCAGAGAAATGCAAATCAAAACCATAACAAGGTAATATTTTACCCTAATTAAAATGTCTTATATCTAAAAGACAGGCAGTAATGAATGCTGGTGAGGATGTGGAGAGATGGCAGCCCTGACACAGTTGATGGGAATGTAAACTAGTATAGCCGCTATGAAGAATAGTATGGAGGTTCCTCAAAAAAACTAAAAATAGAACTGTCATATGATCCGGCAATCTCACTGTTGTGTATATAAAAGAAAGATAATTAGTATATCAAAGAGATATCTGCACTCCCATTTATTGCAACACCATTCACAGTAGCCAAGATAGGGAATCAACCTAAGTGTTCATCAATTAATGAATAATTGTTTTTAAAAAGTGGTACAAATACACAATGGAATATTATTCATTCACAAGATGAAATCTTGACATTTGCAATAATATGGATGGAATTGAAGGACATTATGCTAAGTGAAATAAACCAGGCACATAGAGACAAATATCACACCTCTTATTCATATATAGGAGGTAAAAACAATTTAACCCATGGATATAGAGTAAAATGATGGTTATCAGAAGCAGGGAAGAATAGCAAATGGGGGAAGTGGTAAAATGGGGATGGTTAATGGGTAGAACATATAGTTAGAATGAGTAAGATCTAGTGTTCAGTAGCACAATATGGTGACTATAGTTAATAATTTATTGTATATTTTTAAATAAGTAAAACAGTGACATTGGAATGTTCCTAATACAAGGAAATCTTAAATGCTTAAGGTGATCAAACTCTAATGCCCTGATTTGATTATTAAACATTGTATGCCTATATCAAAACATCATATGTACCCAACAAATACATACAACTATTCTGTAACCATAATTTCAAAAAATTTAAAAAACTTTGTTTTCTAACTTATCCAGTATTTCATCATCAATTTTTATTCTTAAATGGACAGTAGTAGTTATTCATTATTATCTATTGCTTACCTGCCTGACATCAAGCAACATAAAAACAATAATACAACCATAACAAAAGTAATCATTCAAGCAATCTTTTCAGTTACCCAATTATAATAAAATAAACGCAGTCCATTTGGTACAAAAAGTCTATTAGATTGGTTGATATTCTATAATAAAATAAAGCAGTATGTAGGTTAACTAAATTTTTTTAGTTTTAATGATTTTATGTTGTTTATCATGAAAGTGGTTCTATACCACCCATCTAATCAAACAAAATCTTATTTATGTCTCTAAAAGAGAACAGAAAAAGAAACTTTAAAAAATGTATGTCTATTGTTTCATTGTCAGAAAATGTGATTGTAAGGGACTTCTTTTTTTTCCAGTACAAAAAGCACATTTGCAGTTTTAGTACAATTAACATTTTAATTATTGGTCTATAACAAATGACAGCTGCCTAACACATTTATTATTATGCCACCAGTTAGGCAGTAAACTCAGTGACAGGACAAGTGAGGAGGGAGTGGAAAAACGATTTGTAGAAATGTTATAGTACTGTGGATTTAATTGTTTTACTCTGCCATGTGATGGCAGTGGAAGTGTCAGTGATTGACATGGATTGTTTGAGATTCAGCCTGAGATAACATTTTTTTTCTGGATTATGGTAAAGAAAAAATGTGAATAGAAACAACAACTGTTATTTTTACTGCAGCACCCTTTATGCTATAACAATGCACTATTTCTTGTGCATACATTTTCTTTCAAAAACATCTTTTTCTCATTAATTTATTATTTTTTTATTTGTCCATAATCCTTCCAGTTATCTGGGCTCAAACTCTCAGATTAATATTTAATGCCTTCCTTGCTCTTTCTGAATGAGTTCGCCGATGAATCATTTAACTCTACATTCATGTAAACTCCTGGCTTTCTCATTCCATTTCCAAAGGCACTGCCACTACCTTGTATTCATTCATAGTCCAGTATTGTTGTCATTGTTTATTTGTCTTTACCTGCCTCCTGAACATTTTTCTTTTTTTTTTTTTTTAGAGAGAAAAAGAATGAAAGAAAGAAAGAAAGAGAGAGGAAGAGAAAGAGAGAGAACGGGAGTGTTGCTTTATTGCCCAGGCTAGAATGCAGTCTAAAAATGGGTATTGAAAACCTCTTTTATGCCAATAATTGTGCTTAAGAATGGAGACAGGAAGGAATAAGGGAGGAAAAAAACAAGCAGCCAACCAATATTTCATTTAAACCTGTGAAATGCTATGCAATTACTGAGGAGTGATTTACTTCCAATTATGTAGTCACTTTTAGAGTAGCTGTGATGTGGTACTGATAAGAATGTCTGTTTTGTGTATTTGTGGTGGAGAGTTCTATAAATGTTTATTAAGTTTACTTGTTCTGGGTCTGAGTTCAAGTCCTGGATATCCTCGTTAATTTTCTGTCTCGTTGATCTGTCTAATATTGACAATCTGATCTTAAAGTCTCCCACTATTATTGTGTGGGAGTCTACGTTTCTTTATAAGTCATTAAGAGCTTGTCTTATGTATCTGGGTGCTCCTGTATTGGTGAATATATATTTAGGATCATTAGCTCTTCTTGTTACATTGATCCTTTTACCATTATGTAATGTCCTTCTTTGCCTCTTTTGATCTTTGTTGCTTTAAAGTCTATTTTAAAATAATCGGAGGCGAGAATTGCAACTTCTGCTTTTTATTTATTTATTTATTTTGCTCTCCATTTGGTTGGTAAATCTTCCTCCATCCCTTTGTTTTGAGTCTATGTGTATCGTTGCATGTGAGATGGGTCTGGAAGCAGCGTACCGATGGGTTTTGACTTTCCATCCAATCTGCCTGTCTGTGCCTTTTGATTGAGGGATTTAGTCGATTTAAATTTAGGATGAATAATAATATATGTGAGTTTAATACTGCCATTTGATGGTAGCTGGCTGTTTTGCCCATTAGTTGATGTAAATTCTTCATTATGTTGATGCTCTTTACTTTTTGGTATATTTTTGGAAAGGCTGATACTGGTTGTTCCTTTCTATGTGTAGTGCTTCTTTCAGAAGCTCTTATAAAGCAGGCCTGGTGGTGATGAAATCTCTAAGTACTTGCTTGTTCATAAAATATTTTATTTTTCCTTTGCTTGTGAAGCTTAGTTTGGCTGGATATGAAATTCTGGGTTGAAAGTTCTTTTCTTTAAGTATGTTGAATATTGAGCCCCCACTCTCTTCTGGCATGTAAGGTTTCTGCTGAGAGATCTGCTGTGAGTCTGATAGGCTTCCCTTTGTGGGTAACCTGACCTTTCTCTCTGGCTGCCCTTAGCATTTTCTCCTTCATTTCAACCCTGGTGAATCTGATGATTATGTGCCTTGGGGTTGCTCTTCTTGAGGAGTATCTTTGTAGTGTTCTCTGTATTACCTGGAGTTGAATATTGTCATGCCTAGCTAGGTTGGGAAAGTTTTCCTGAATAATATCCTGAGGAGTATTTTCCAGCTTGGATTCATTCTCTTTGTCACATTCAGGTACACCTATCAAATGTATATTAGGTCTTTTCACATAGTCCCATATTTATTGGAGACTTTGCTCATTCCTTTTTATCCTTTTTTCTCTAATCTTGTCTTCTCATTTTATTTCATTGAGTTGGTCTTTGACCTCTGATATCCTTTCTTCTGCTTGATCAATTTGACTATTAAAACTTGGGCAAACTTCACGAAGTTCTCATGTTGTGTTTTTCAGCTCCATTAGTTCACTTATATTCCTCTCTAAATTGTCTATTCTTGTTAGCATTTTGTCAAACCTTTTTTCAAGGTTCTTAGTTTCTTTGCATTGGGTTAGAACATATTCTTTTAGCTCACAGAAGTTCCTTATTATCCACTTTCTGAAGCCTGATTCTGACAATTCATCACACTCGTTCTCCATCAGGCCTTGTTCCCTTGCTAATGAGGAGCTATGATAACTTGAACGAGGAGAGGCATTCTGATTTTGGATGTTTTCAACCTTTTTGAGCTGGTTTCTTCCCATCTTTGTGGATTTATCCACCTGTCGTCTTCGTAACTGCTGACTTTCAGATTGGGTTTCTGAGTGGATGTCGAGATCGTTGGTGGTGATGCTATTTCTGTTTCTTTGTTTTCCTTCAGGGTATGCCCCTCCTCGACAGAGCTGGACCTTCCTGGGTTCATCTGTGCTTGCTGTGAAACTCTCAACCATCAGCGTTTCCAATTGCTGTTTTTTTGTGTGGGTGGGACCAGCCAAACCCAATCACCTGGCTCCCCACGTTGGAGCCCCCTTTTTTTCTTTTCCTAATTGAACAGTTGATTCTCTCCCAGGTGCCCCAGTTGCCTGCCGAAAAGGGGCCAGGATCTATGCAATATCCCGTGCAGCGACCCGTGCCAGCTGAAACAGCAGAGCTGAGATTTGTGGTGCTTTTCTGCCCAGGAATCTCCCAGTCTGGCTCCCAGCTTCAGTCCCCCTCTCAATCAGCTGAATGGGTGACTCTCCTGAACATTTTTCACATGTTATTAGAAGCCTCTATATGTCGTCACCTGTTTGAATTGTTCTAAAATTTGTATTCTTAATTACCTGATTCTTCTAGTCCTAAACTTTCACTAGCTTGACACTAATAAAATTAAATTCAAAATATCACATCAGCATTTTAAATATTATAGAAGATAGTCCCAAGCTACATTTGCAATATATCCCAGTATTCATGAAGTGCATTGTATGCACCAAAAATCAATTTGGTTCTTAAATCTCATCTCAAATGCCACTCAGGAGAATAGTTTTAATCTGAAGCCCTTAAACTGATAATATTCTCATTATCTTTAACTTCAAAGGTCTTCGTGCGTGATTGATTATTCTATTTTACAGATTATTGCATAGCTGTCTAATGTGCCAGATTTTAAGCCTCTTGAAGTCAATGTATATGTAAACATCACCTATTTACCTTAGCAAAAGCTTCTTGTAAGTATCAGGTACTCTAAATTTTCATGTTATTCTGCAGATGATTTTAATTTAACAGTAAGTTTTATTTGCATGGCTACTTTCTCTTGTATTCACCATACTGAAGAGTAGCCATAATGCTATTTTATACAAATAAAGAGAATACTACTAATGATGATGTAGTCCATTTTAAACACACCTTTGTGTCAGGCTTGTTATGCAGATTGAATATAGAAAAGTCTTTTGAAACACTCTCTCCTTAAGGCTTTAACCAGGTAAAAGAGGCAGACATCATAACAAATCAATGCTAAAATACCATATCTCCATGCTGTAGAATGTGCAGAGAAAAGCAAAGTTGCACATAAAGGGAAAGTAAAGATGCATACCAGGGGAAAATAAGTCCACTTTGCATGATCAGGAGTTTCATCAGGAAGGTAATATGTGAGCTGATCACGAAAAGGACATACATACTTAAGGACTAGAATTACTTGGCAAAGGCACTGAATGAGGTATTCTAGCATTTCCTAGCAATAGTAAACAGCTCCAAAGGTTAGGAGATGAAGTCTAAAGCAGTTGTAGGGTGGAGAGCTAACAGGCTGGAGAGATGCACCAGGAACACTTGGTAAAGGCTATTCATGTGCCAGAGAGTCTGGAGAGTGTTTTTTCTGTGATGGAGACCTCTGACTGTCTCATTCTGAGATGGAACAGGGCTGACTTGGATTCACATTTTAGGAAAAACATGGTTACAAAGTATGATTATGTTGGTTAACCTATTTACAGTTAAAGAAATAGCTTACAACTTGTAAATATCTTGCAGTCATTTTACATTTCTCAAAGAGGCTTTATGTATATGAATTCGTTTATACACTCATGTTGTGTGAGGGCTAGAATCTAACCTTTCCAATGGTTCATTTACTTCTACTGAGCAGAGAAAAGGGTGGGGTGGTAAAGAAAATTACAAAAATATATTATTATTTCAACATTCAGAAGAAGTTGAAAACATTGCTAATTAACTGACTTTAATAACATTGCCTTTACACTGGCCTTATTAGTATTTTGCATGCAGATTTTCCTTGCTTTAATGTGAGTACATGTGAGGTAGGAGCATAAAATGAGTGTTAGACTGCTCTGATTTGATCATTTTCTCAGTTTGGTTCTGCTCCTCATGCTTTGCGCGGTTATATTTATGGGCTTGCTGGTATCTTGTCCCTGCTTGATCCATATCTCAAATCTAGGCTTAAAAAGTCAAAAATGATTTTTCACAGTTCATGGGTCAGACAAATATGTGCGAGATAAGTTTTCACAATGAGTCAAGGCACAAACGCATCTTAGGAAGCTGTCAGGTATGCTTGGAGGACAGAATATGATGAAGAATGATGAAAACTGATACAATGTGAGGTTTTTAGACAGTAATTATTTTTTCTTCATAGTAATGTTAAAATCTAAAATCAATAATTAAATTGTTTACCAATTTCCCTTCTTTTCACAAATTATAGATTGTTTCAAATTTGAAAACATGACTCTTTGTCATCTCATTAAAATTTGGGAGTAATTTTTGACTTTTATATCTTTATACAGACATGAAGGTAAGTTAGTTGAAACATAATAAATGCACTATATAAAAATATTGTTGGTTGGTTCTTTACATATTAGACAAGGGGTTAAAGAATAATATCTCCTCTCTATTCACAGATAGTATAATTAGTATATTACCACAGTTGCTTTGCTAACTTTGGAAATTGTGGATGTGGAAAGCAAATGAGTGCTAAATGTTTATCACATATCTGTAAAAAATATTCTAGTGTCATGATTGCTAAAAATTTTCTAGAGAGTCCATGCAAACAGTTTTGAATTTTATTTTATTTTAGAATACATAAATTATTGCTCTACGCTGTCACTTTCCTCTGTGTGTGTTCACCTGAGCTCAGTTACTATTTGAGTTCTAGACACTCTTTAAAGCTGTCTGACCTGTCTCATATCACTTTAGTGGCTTAATTGGTGAGGTCATGCCTGAATACTTTTTTGGCCAGATCATGAGCCTTTATTCTGTAATACTTTAATTTGGCTTCTAATGTTAATTTATCATTTGAGATATAAAGCACAGCAGTGTTACTCTCTCTAGGTAAGCTTTTACAGAAATAATCGTGAGCTGACTAGTCATGACCTTGGCTTTATCTATGCTCAATTTTTGATCTAAAACTTCAGTGAACATCAATTTTGAAATCATTTCCAAGTACACTGAGAAATAGCATTTGAAGCTTGGGACCATAAATTCTCCTTTAGATATTTCCCTGTTCAGGGTAGATTGAGTAGGATTAAAGGGAGCAGTCATGCACTCAGGGTTAAATAAAAAAGGTATTACACTTGAATGGTAATTTAGGTAGGACGGATGTTTTTCACATTACAGACACAGGGGTAAAGCACAGCAGGAAACTGTTCAGTGGGGAAGATAAAGGGAAATGATGCTTTAAGCCTCCCTGCCCCACAAACAGAAAGAAAAGCCATTATTAACTGAAACCAGGAGCCAAGTATAAGGCAGGGACAAAGAATCATTCTGTGAATCACTGAGGTAAGTTAGTTGCAGTTTGCTTGCACCAGATACAAACGTTCAGTAATTAGGAATGTGATAAGCAAGGTTTAGTCATGTGGTTAATGAGGAATATTAAGCTGTGATTTAAAATAATATGTTACAGTAGCAAATAGAGGAAAATGTACATTAAAACCAATATGATATATATTTTGCACATATTAGTTTAAAAAAATAAACGAAACTACCAGGTCTGAGTTGCGAACCCAAAAAATCTGAGATAGGTCTCAGTCAGTTTTGAAAGTTTATTTTGTCAAGGTTAAGGATGCACCCTTGCCACAGCCTCAGGAGGTCCTGAGGACATGTGCCCAGGGTGGCCAGGCACAGCTTGGTTTTATACATTTTAGGGAGACATGAGAAATCAATCCATACATGTAAAATGTACATCGATTCATTCTGGAAAGGTGGGAAAACTTGAAGCAGGGAAGGGGCTTCCAGGTCATAGGTAGATAAGAGACGAATGATTGCATTCTTTTGAGTTTCTGATTAGCCTTCCACAGAATACACAATTTACATAGTCACTTATGCATTAGTGTGGCTCAGTGAAACAATAGGTCAGAGGAAGCAATCAGATACATATTTGTCTCACATGACCAGAGGGATGGCTTTGAGTTCTGTCTATCCTTTGTCCACAAAGAATTTTCTTTATCATACAGTGAAGTTATCAAATGTTTGCTCTGCAATTAATATAAATGATATTACATTATATAGACATGTACTTTAGGAGACAATCTTAAGAATTTTACAATAAGATTATAATGGAAAAAAAAGAATATCGCAAATATATATGTGATTAATATTTGGTGAAAGAAGAATGGGAAATAGTGGTATATTTATATACTAATATACAGCATGGAAAATAAATCATCTACAACTGCATTCATCAGTATTGTTTAATCAGGTATATGAATCTCAGGGAAAAGTTCAAAAACAAACAAAATTTTATAATATGTTGTTTAAGGATAAAATTATACAGAAATTCAAGGAATGGTAAATGCAATATATTAGATAAAGATTACTCGGAATGAAAATAGACTGGAAGCAGGGCACTTGCTTTTGAGTAGAGGATAGGACTTAACAAAATAGTTCATAATTTCGGCAGTCAAAGGTGGTGTGTTCATTCAAATACTTCACTGTATAACTTAGGTGCCATTTTGTTACCTCAAATTTTCATGATCAAAAAAGTTTTTAAAGCAACAAAATCAACATATAGAGGTATTTTTATTATTAGAAAGAAAATGAGAGCAGGGAAAAACTTTCAATCCTATTTTCTAATTACACTAAAATGAATAACTCAAATTTACATGTGTATACAAAGTAGGTTTTAGAAAATTTAAAAGAAAATTAGAATGCAATAGGTAACTGAAGTCTTTGTTTCTATCTGCATACACTTTGTAATCCAAATAAATTACCTCATAAATACAGGTTTATAATAAATTTATCTCAAGAAATATTGCACATGAAGGATACAGCATCAAAAAAAAAAAGGAGAAAGATAAACAGGTTGAAGTTGTCAAACCTAGGTTCAGTAAGATTGTTGTTGAAAATATTGTACACAAATCATATATGGATTACACTGACTCAGGCTGTGGTGCCTTAGAAAGGCAGAGGACTGTATTGCCCTGCCCACTTTGGCTGGCTGTGTCAGAGGGTTTTGATTCTGGATGGAATTTATGCAAACCCAAAGGGTGAGACCTCCTAGTTTTCTTAATATATATGAATATGTGCAAGTGTCATTTATGTACATGTTTAATGAGTATTTATATATGACACTGTATATATTATATATACTATATAGACAATGTATATATATACTATATATAGACACTATGTGTGTATATATACATATGTATCTACATAATGTATATATATTCATTGTAGATATACATACAATATGTATATACATTGTGTGTGTGTGTGTGTGTGTGTGTGTGTGTGTGTGTATACACACACATTGTAGATATTTTAGTATCTGGCCCAGTGTATTAGGAAAAATTGAGTTGCGATTGCAGAATCAGAAATGATGGTAAAGCCAACAAACAAAATCCAGAGTTGTCTTTAAAATAGCTTCGCTTGGGACTCTTTGGGGGAGGGGGGAAAAAAAGCAAAGTTGGAGCATTCTGTATTTTCCTTATTTACCCTTCACTATTTCAGAAAGTACCCATTAAATATAAGATAGAGTACAATTAAATGAAAAGACAAATTTTTGCACATGACAAATTTTTGAAGTGGAAATATATTGCATCTCTTTTCCATTTACTCTATCATCTTCTTAATCGGTCAGTTATATCAACATATTTGCTTTACTTCCAAAAATCTTCCGAAAGCTAGAGGTTGGTTTTGGAAAATTTTATGACATTCATCTCTACACACTTACTTTCTATAAAACAACAATTGTCTTTTAAAGAATGTCACTTCCAATTGAAAATGTTTTATTTTCTTTTTTTTTAATTTAAAATTTTTATTGCATTTTAGGTTTTGGGGTACATGTGCAGAACGTGCAAGATAGTTGCATAGGTACACACATGGCAGTGTGTTTTGCTGCCTTCCTCCCCTTCACCCACACTTGGCATTTCTCCCGGGCTATCCCTCCCCAGCTCCCCCCCGCTGTCCCTCCCCCATTCCCCCCAATAGACCCCAGTGTGTAGTAGACCCCCTCCCTGTGTCCATGTGTTCTCATTTTTCTCACCCGCCTATGAGTGAGAATATGTGGTATTTCCTTTTCTGTTCTTGTGTCGGTTTGCTGAGAATGATGTTCTCCAGATTCATCCATGTCCCTACAAAGGACACGAACTCATCATTTTTGATTGCTGCATAATATTCCATGGTGTATATGTGCCACATTTTCCCAGTCCAGTCTATCATCGATGGGCATTTGGGTTGGTTCCAGGTCTTTGCTATTGTAAACAGTGCTGCAATGAACATTCATGTGCATGTGTCCTTATACTTGAATGATTTATAGTCCTTTGGATATATACCCAGTAAAGGGATTGCTGGGTCAAATGGAATTTCTATTTTTAGGTCCCTGAGGAATCGCCACACTGTCTTCCACAATGGTTGAACTAATTTACACTCCCACCAACAGTGTAAGAGTGTTCCTCTTTCTCCACATCCTCTCCAGCATCTGTTGTCTCCAGATTTTTTAATGATCGCCATTCTAACTGCCGTGAGATGGTATCTCAATGTGGTTTTGATTTGCATCTCTCTAATGACCAGTGATGATGAGCATTTTTTCATGTGTTTGTTGGCCTCATGTATGTCTTCTTTTGTAAAGTGTCTGTTCATATCCTTTGCCCATTTTTGAATGGGTTTGTTTGTTTTTTTTTCCTGTAAATCTATTTGAGTTCCTTGTAAATTCTGGATATCAGCCCTTTTGTCAGATGGGTAAACTGCGAAGATTTTTGCCCATTCTGATGGTTGCCAATTCACTCTAGTGACTGTTTCTTTTGCCGTGCAAAAGCTGTGGAGTTTGATTAGGTCCCATTTGTCTATTTTGGCTTTTGTTGCCAATGCTTTTGGTGTTTTGGTCATGAAGTCCTTGCCTACTCCTATGTCCTGAATGGTTTTGCCTAGATTTTCTTCTAGGGTTTTTATGGTGCCAGGTTTTATGTTTAAGTCTTTAATCCATCTGGAGTTAATTTTAGTGTAAAGTGTCAGGAAGGGGTCCAGTTTCTGCTTTCTGCACATGGCTAGCCAGTTTTCCCAACACCATTTATTAAACAGGGAATCCTTTCCCCATTGCTTGTTTTTGTCTGGTTTATCGAAGATTCTATGGTTGTAGATATGTTGTGTTGCCTCCGATGCCTCTGTTCTGTTCCATTGGTCTATATCTCTGTTTTGGTACCAGTACCATGCTGTTTTGATTACTGTAGCCTTGTAGTATAGTTTGAAGTCTGGTAGTGTGATGCCTCCCACTGTGTTCTTTTTGCTTAGAATTGACTTGGCTATGCGGGCTCTCTTTTGGTTCCATATGAAGTTCATGGTGGTTTTTTCCAGTTCTGTGAAGAAATTCAATGGTAGTTTGATGGGGATAGCATTGATTTTGTAAATTACTTTGGGCAGTATAGCCATTTTCACAATATTGATTCTTCCTAACCACGAACATGGAATGTTTCTCCATCTGTTTGTGTCTTCTCTTATTTCGTTGAGCAGTTGTTTGTAGTTTTCCTTAAAGAGGTCCCTTACGTTCCTTGTGAGTTGTATTCCTAGGTATTTTATTTTCTTTGTAGTAATTGTGAATGGCAGTTCGTTCTTGATTTGGTTCTCTTTAAGTCTGTTATTGGTGTATAGGAATGCTTGTGATTTTTGCACATAGATTTTATATCCTGAGACTTTGCTGAAGTTGCTTATCAGTTTCAGGAGTTTTTGGGCTGAGGTGATGGGGTCTTCTAGATATACTATCATGTGTTCTGCAAATAGAGACATTTTGGCTTCCACCTTTCCTATTTGAATACCCTTTATTTCTTTTTCTTGCCTGATTGCTCCGGCTAGAACTTCCAGTACTATGTTGAATAGGAGTGGTGAGAGAGGGCATCCTTGTCTAGTGCCGGATATCAAAGGGAATGCTTCCGGTTTTTGCCCATTCAGTATGAGATTGGCTGTTTGTCGTAAATAGCTTTTATTACTTTGAGATATGTTCCATCAATACCAAGTTTATTGAAGGTTTTTAGCATAAAGGGCTGTTGAATTTTGTCAAATGCCTTCTCTGCGTCAATTGAGATAATCATGTGGTTTTTGTTTTTGCTTCTGTTTATGTGGTGAATTACATTTATAGACTTGCCTATGTTGAACCAGCCTTGCATCCCTGGGATGAATCCTACTTGATCATGATGGATAAGTTTTTTAATGTGCTGTTGCAATCGGTTTGCCAGTATTTTATTGAAGATTTTTGCATCTATGTTCATCATGGATATTGGCCTGAAGTTTTCTTTTCTTGTTGAGTCTCTGCCGGGTTTTGGTATCAGGATGATGTTGGTCTCATAAAATGATTTGGGAAGGGTTCCGTCTTTTTGAATTATTTGGAATAGTTTCAGAAGGAATGGTACCAGATCCTCTTTGTGTGTGAGGCTGTGAACCCATCTGGACTTGGGCTTTTTTTGTGTGGTAGGCTCTTAATTGCTGCCTCAACTTCAGACCTTGTTATTGGTCTATTCATAGTTTCGACTTCCTCGAAAATGTTTTATTTTCAATTGGCCATAAAAATCCAATGAATTTTGAGATGGAGGCATTGATTCAACAATATATATTTCTGAAATAGTAAAATGATTTCTATTGCTTGAACTCTATGCTAGCAGATTTCCAGGAAAGATTAGATAAAATACCAATAGCATTATTTCTCTAGGACATAAAATAATATTCTTTTGCAGATATTTAGAACCAGGTACGTTTACTTGTAAGTGAATTTAATGAATCTAACAATTAAATACAATCCAAACCATATTTTCTCAAATAAGTATTTTCCTAAAGACTCATTCCACATAATCACAAATTTTCTATACTTTCAATGACAGTTCGATAAGATTTTTAAAATCAACTTACTGTAAATTTACACAATTTTTCTGGAGGATGGTTTTTTAACTCAGTGAGGTTTATAACTTAATTTGCTTGACACATTACTGTAGCTATTGGTATAGATAGGGCTTACTGTTATCTGTAGCTAGTAATGTCATTGTTCTCTTAGATATCCCTGAGACAAGAATTTGAGAGGATGTAGAAGTATAAGGGACAATAGGATGAGGGTGGAAAAATGATAGAGGGCAGGAAAATCAGCTATAAAGAGAGCTCTATTGTGGCTGTGTTTTCTTTCTGTTGTCTCCTGGAGCTTACTTTATGGGAAAAACTGGAAAATGGCCCACAACATATGCCTCAGTTTCATCTGGTCCCAAAGATGAGAAGGATGAGGGAGCTGAGATATTTTTGCATCAGCTCTCAAGAGTCTTGGTTTAAAGTAATTGTCACAGGGTAAGATTATTAATTATTTGTTGCTTGCTGTTGACTTCATGCTTTAATTGTACCTTTACACAAATTGGGATGGGGAGAGGAGCCATTGAACAGAGTGAAATTGACATTGACATATGGTAGTCTGCCAGAGCACTGAAAGAGGATCCAGGAAGTGTGAGACCTACAGCTGTTCTTTTATCAAGATTGTTTTGGCTATTCTAAGTCCCTTGAGTTTCCAAATACATTTTATGATGGAATTTTCTGTTCTTCCAAAATTTGTTATTGGGATTTTGATAGAGGTTACATTGAATCTATAGAAACCTTTGGGTAGCATTAATTCTTAAAAATATTAAGGTTTTAAGTCTAAGAACATGGAATGTGTTTTCATTTACTGATATCTTTAATTTCTTTCAGTAGTAGTTTGCTGTTTTCAATGCATACGTATTTCATCTCCCTAGTTATGTCTAAATTTTTTGTTGTTTGCTGCTATTATAAATGAAATTTTTTTCTTTTATTTATTTATTTTATCTGGAGAGAGTTTCCTCTCCAGATTGTTCTTTATAATTGTATAAGAACACAATGAATTTTTGTGTGTTTATTTTCTATCATGGAACTTTCCTAGATTTCTTTATTTTAATAATGCTTTGTGGAATCTTTAAGGTTTCTATATACCATATTATGAGTTCTGTGAACATTAGTAATCTTACTTCTTCCTTTCCAATTTGAATGCCTTTTATTTCTTTTGCTTACCTGGGTAAGAATTGGAGCACTGTGTTAAATAGAACTGGTGATAACAATGTACAGTAATGTACTGTATGTTTTTAGTATAAATAGAAGTAAACTTTAAAATAAAATAAAAGTTATATGTAAGAATATTGTTAGATAAGTTACTTAATTGTACCTCAATGTGTATAATAGTAACAAAAAATATTTTAATATTTAAACAGAAATGCAAGGGACATAAATTATCTCAACAATTTTAAAAGGCAACAAAATTGGAGGACTTTTATTGTCTGAGTTTAAATTTCAGTCTAAAATAAATGTTATCAAGACATTGTGGCATTGGCATAAGGAGAGAGAAATCAATAAAATAGAGTAGTTTTCTGTAATTGACCTATACTTATATGATCAAATAATTTTGGACAAAGCATCATTTGTTTCATTCAGAAAGAAGAGCATTTTCAAAAAATGGTATAAGAATATTAGGTATCTGTATTAAAAATGATGAGCCGCTAACCTTCCTTACACTATATACAAAATTTATTTTGAGATGGATTACTGACTTAAACTTTAAATCAAACACT
Source organism: Saguinus oedipus (assembly GCA_031835075.1). Taxonomy (NCBI): domain Eukaryota; kingdom Metazoa; phylum Chordata; class Mammalia; order Primates; family Cebidae; genus Saguinus; species Saguinus oedipus. The sequence goes on from CM063190.1 coordinate 21,799,831, forward strand.
GTATAGTTTTAAAAGAAAATAGAAGAAAACATCTTTGTAATATGAGATTAACAAAGGCTGTCCCTAAATTATCCAAAAAATATCTGATTAAAAGCATCTTAAAAAATTTAATATGTATTTATGAACTACATGTATATAATTTAACATGTATTTATGAACTACATGTATATGTATATAAATCAAAATACATTAAAATGATAATAATGCAAATTTGCAAAGAAAATGTTTGCAATACAAATATTTGCAAAGTAGTTAAAGAACATATAAAGAACTCCTGAAGCTCAGTGATAAGTCATACTAGGAAAATTGGTAAAATGTTTAAATAGTCCTTATGCAAAGAGCTTAGGGCAATCACCAATAATAGATTATTTTAAAAAGTAGTATCATTGAGTTACTATGATCATGCAAAATAAAACCCCAATGAGGTACAAATATACATGCACCAAAGTGCATGTCCTTCTATAATTAGAAGGACTAATAAAACCAAATGTTGGGAAGGACTGGTGATCACAGTGTGAAACGATACAACCACTTTGGATAATTCTTTGACATTTTCTCATACATTTAAACACACACTTTGTAATACATTTTTATAACAATTTTCAAAGCAACTTTATAAGGCCTTTCCAAAGACCTCTCAGGCGATGACACAGCACACCCTGAATACGTCTTCATTCTTCTAATAGGCTGTCCTGGGCAGTGACAGTGTCCAAGAAAGAAAATGAAAGTGCAGAAACACCTTTTGAAATTTCCGGGTCATGTTTGCCACTGCTGAATTGAATAAAAAGTCACAAGTCAAGTGCTGAGGCCATGTGGGAGCCCACCAATCAAAGCCATAGATGCAGGTAAGGTGTGAAAACTTGGGGCCATTATTGCAATTGATCTACCATAACTCCCTTTTCAGGGGTTGCTCTAACCACCTGTGATATGAAACTGAAGATAAAGTCTGAGATGCTGAGTGGTGGATGAGGGAACATAGAATAGGGGTGATGAGCTGACATTACTTCTGGGAATGACTGGGGGAGGACAGCCTCAAATGGAACTGCCCATTTCTATGAAAATGTCTGATTAACTTGCTTTTCACTGCTTCTCATATATTTTTGAGTAGTCACACCAATCACTGTGTCACTATATTACCTAAAGTAGTTGGAGTACATACTCAAAGAAACAAGTTATTCATTCTACTGATCCCTAACTTTATTATCTCTTAAAAATATACATTTTAAATATATATAATACATGTAATTATAAATGTAATTATATATTTATATGTTATATAGTGTGTATATACTTTTGTAATTATACATTTGTAATTATGTATATTCAATATATATATAATTTATATTTATAATATATATTTATATATTATATTATCTAATATAGATTTATATATATTTATATGTAATATGTATTTGCTATATATTAATATATATTTATAATAAACAATATGAATATATATATTCATATATATAATAGAATATATATATATATATAATAGAATTTATATATAACATTACATATAGGTACATGTTTATGTATATAAAATATATGATATATATCATATCATGATATATATCATATATATTACATGATATACATGAATTAAATTATATTTATATATTTTACATATGTGATTATAATTTATAGTATATCTAATATGTAATGTATATATTATACATAATATAAATTATATAATATAGATCATATAATTACATTTTTACATGTATTTATATAATTATGAATTACATATAATTATAATCATAGTTTATATATTGTAATATATAATCATAATGTAATTATATAAAAATGTAATATAAGTATACATATACATTTTTATTACATATATAATACATACAATATATTTTCATCATATATAATATATATAATATAGAGACTTTTCCAATTATATGTAGTTGTAATTACATTATATAATACGAATATATAATTAATAAAATATGTACATATAATTATATATATCCTGTAGATATATTATATAAATATACAATCTAGAGCTTTTTATATTCAAATATTTGTATATATAATTATGTCTACAGTGTATATATACAGAATATATAATGTTATATATAATTACTATATATAATATATAATTATGTATGTCTACAGTATAGATACAGAATATATAATACAATATATATGTATAGTTATATACAGAATGTATATTATATAATTATACACATACAATGTACCCAGAATATATTCATATGCAGAATTATATATATGTACAGTATTTGAACAGTCTCTTGGAACACAATTCAACTTTTCATTCACAAAAACACATTAAACATTATCCTCATATAAAAGCTTTAAAGATTACTTAAAAAGGTCATTTAAAAACCATGTTTTTGGCCGGGCATGGTGGCTCAAGCCTGTAATCCCAGGATTTTGGGAGGCCGAGGCGGGTGGATCATGAGGTCAAGAGATCGAGACCATCCTGGTCAACATGGTGAAACCCCGTCTCTAGTAAAAATCAAAAAATTAGCTGGGCATGGTAGCACGTGCCTGTAATCCCAGCTACTCAGGAGGCTGAGGCAGGAAAATTGCCTGAACCCAGGAGGCGGAGGTTGCGGTGAGCCGAGATCGTGCCATTGCACTCCAGCCTGGGTAACAAGAGTGAAACTCCGTCTCAAAAAAAAAAAAAAAACCATGTTTTTGTCATAATATCCCCATTCTCTAATTCAGATAACACGAATCTGGATGCCATCTTTGACTCCTTTTCTTATCTGCCACATGGCACCCAAGGGTTTATTCTAACTCTTCAGGGTATCTTACAACTAAATCTTGATTACCATTCCTAAAAGACACTCCTGCACTATTGATGCTTACTGTCTCTTTCAAAGACTATTATAATTGTGTCAGCAGAGGTCCAATGAGGAAGCTTAAATTATACCCTGCCTAGAAATAAGGAGGCAACTTTCCCTTTTGGAGTGTCAAACAAGTCAAGTGGGGAACGTCAACTTCCACCCTCACCTGGGAGTAATGATGCATTATCTCCTTCCTCAACAGGCGTAGTGTCACAGGAAGTCTGATAAAAAAGAGGATTCAGAGAGAACACAGAGGTTCATAACATAATATCCAAAATGCCCAGGAAGATACAGGAAAACGCCACCACTAGGACACTACCCCAATGTTGAGATAACACAAGGAAACAAAGACAAAAAGGAAATGTCTAACTCTACCATAGCCATAATACAGAACAGTATTAACAGAACAATTGTCATCTGCTATACTCTTTTAGAATATCTGGCATTTAAGATGAAGCTCTGGTAATAATTACAACTTTATCATTTCGATAATCTATTGTGTGTCCATACTCTGAAAACTCAGGGGACATAATCATATTAAGGGTTAATATGTAGAGTGTTTAGAAGACTGTTCCAAAATAATTTTTCTAGGTTACTAGCTCTAGCACCTGCAAACTAGTACAATTTTTGGGTCCACTAAAGTCTGAAAATATCTGATATTAGAGACTTAAAGGCATAATAAATATTTTTGAATTAAGGAAAGGAGGTATTAAAACATCAAAGTGTATCATGTTCCTGAAAGATAATTTTTAATCCTATATCCAGGAACATCAGGAACGCAATTTATGCTGGTGAAAACTGGGAGATAGGGGTGATCATTGAAAAATAATATTGTCCTATATGTGTTATTTTGACTTTCATATTTTACAAATGTTTTTATTTATATTATTCTGCTTGTTTTATACTTTATTCTCAGGGCAGATGAGAATACATACTGTATACAAACACCTATTTTAGAATTTTATTTAATATTTGCATGTATCTCTGTTCAGATTATGAATATGTGTGTGTGTATACATAAATAAAATAAGGCTACATTAAATAAGGCTGTGAATATTTGATGTGTTTTAATAATTATGTAACTAAATATGAAATCGATATAGATAACTGGTTGATGTTCTTAGTATTTTAGTTATTACATTTAACAAGTATACAAATAATAAATCTTTTTAAATCACATAGAGCTTTTCCATTTTTCTGCTTTAAGATATAAAAAATAGATTTTTTCAGATCCACCTCTAATAATTGTATACATTATATAGTATAATACATGCTTTTTAAGTAGAATCTATCAATCATGACACACCAAACATCTTATTGTAAATTCACATCAGTAGATACGAGATCCATAAATTTCCTGTCAAGATGCATGAGGCAGTGTGAACCAGGCAGAGTAAATATCATGTTTCTCCCTCAGCAAGCCCACTTTAGATGCATAGTCCTAACCTTCAGGTCAATTTAGGCCTCAACCAACTGGTCTTGTTAAACATTTTAAAAAATATAAATCAGCTTTTCTGCATTTATCAAAGCAAAAAAAAGTACTATGAGTATGAAAGCAGTGCTTTTGAAAGAATTCCATAAATGCCATAAAATAGTTATCTTAAGCCTTTTAAAATGAACAGCATTTGAGAATTATTCAAATAAGGTATCTTTACTGGTAAAAACTCCAAAGTGTGATTGTTTACTTGATATGAATGACCCCATGAACTCTCGAAATGAAGGAATATAGATAATTGTGTTTTATACTCACAGCTATAGTCTGCATTGTGTAAAATCTACTTAGAATTGGTATAATATAATATTACAGTCTATTTTATGCCTAATGTTTTCATTCTAAGCATTTCTAAATTTCTCTGCTTAACAATTTTCAATTGAACTGTAAGGTAAAAACATAATTTAGGTTACTGGGAGTCAATTAACTCTGCAGGATACTTGAGAAAAATTGTCTTATACAATTGTAATTTCAGAAAATAAAAAGCTTCATTTTTGTTTTTACAGTAGCTCACATCAAGGACAATTATTCCACAGGAATGTATTTTTAGCTCCAACCTAGCAGAGAATAAAGACAATTTTTTATTCTCTTTTACATTGTTGACTCCACGGTAGGCCCATAACTGAAGAACTTTTCACTAAATATTGTAGCATATTCAGTGCTTTGGGTCGCTTTAGGGAATGTTGTTTTAAAAAAGATTAAACCACTGATGATTTTAGCTTTAACCTCAGTCATGAAATCTAAGCACTCTACTCTATCCCTACAATTTACATGCAAATAATCTTTAAACAAAACTAATCTTGAGGGCTTTTAGATAGTGAATGATAAATGGAAGGGTATTTTATAAAGTGTGATAGTGAGCAACTCTGATTTCTTTTTCACATCAATCATCCCTCCACACGGATCAACAATTGAAACAATTCCTGTGCTTTTGAGGGAGTCTGAGAAAGCAAGTTCATCATTTAGCTGCCGGTGGCATTACCTTGGGGAGAAGCAAGCTGATCCAAATGGTAGGTGTTAATTGAAAAACGTGTAAGGAAACTGAAGATCCTTTCTCTGTGTTTGCTTACCTACAGAACCAAACCCGAGTTGTGCCCGGAAAGCTCAGTAGTCTTGACTAAAATCGTGCATACTTAATAAAAGAAAGGATGCAATTTTTATAGTTGAGCTCTTTTTAAATAATGAAATTACCTTTTCAAAAAACTTTCAGAATTTTATATGATAAAAATTACATAGATTCAATAGCAAGAAAACGTACTATTTTTTTCACAATCTTGCTGTTTATATTATTGTAAATCAAAAAATGTAATACAAAGTTGGTGTTCAGTTTTTTTGCTATGAATTATTTATGAGACATAGAAAATAGCAAATAAGGAAAAAATTAAAAATAAAACAAAATAATATAAAGCCTTTACTAAAAGGATCTTGACTTCTCAGTGAAGAAGTTGATTCTGAGTCTGGTGCAGGGAATCTACACATTGAGCCTGGATTATTTTGTTATACCAAAGGTAAGAAATAGCCAAAGAATAATTAAAATAGATGTAACAGACAAAATGTTATTTTGGGCTGTGCACAGTGGCTCAAGCCTGTAATCCCAGCACTTTGGGAGGCCGAGGCGGGTGGATCACGAGGTCAAGAGATCGAGAACATCCTGGTCAACATGGTGAAACCCCGTCTCTACCGAAAATGCAAAAAATTAGCTGGGCATGGTGGCACACGCCTGTAATCCCAGCTACTCAGGAGGCTGAGGCAGGAGAATTGCCTGAACCCAGGAGGCGGAGGTTGCGGTGAGCCGAGATCGCGCCATTGCACTCCAGCCTGGGTAACAGCAGCGAAACTCCGTCTCAAAAAAAAAAAAAAAATTAAAAAAATGTTATTTTGAAGGGCTAGTCACTGTCCAGTTATTAATAATAATCTGAATTCATAATGAGATAAAAATGAAGAGATAAATAAGAGAGAAGGAACTATCTTCCTTACAGAGGATTAACTAATAAATATAAAAAGAAGTAGAGTCAGAAAAGTATCAGCAGATGGTAAACCCAACAGATCAAATTGATAAACCAATTATTACTTACAAAAAATAATAATGTCATAGTAAGAATACTTGGTAGATTCCTTAACCATGTCATCAAATTCATATCACAATACTGGGACAAATAAACATCATGTGCTTCCAGATACAACATATTGAGAAAGGCAATCATCACTTTTATAGTACTCCTACCAAAACACATGCAAAACTCAAACCGAAGAACAAGTCTAAAAAACAATTCACCAGTTCTCTTCAAAAATGGCAAAGGGAAGAAACATGAAGAAAGGTCAAGGAGATGTTCTGAATTAAGAAAGATGAGACAGCAGAGTGTAATCCATGATAATTTATTGGATCCTGAACCAGGAAAAGGTATTTCTAAAGCACAATGGAACAATTAATGATATTTGAATATGAACTGTGGATTAGGTAATATTATAACAATATTTGTAAAGTTGTACTGCAGTTATGTAAGAGTATACTCTTTTCCTTAGGAGGCATACTATAGGGACATGATTGTATAACTTACTCTCAACTGGTTCAACAAAATTTATACATCTACATACATACATACCTGTACATACCATGTGTGTATGTACTCATGCACACATGGAGAAAGAGACAGGGATAAAAAAAGGTGAATGGAGAAAAGTATGAATATTTTGTCAAACTATGTAAAAAGTCTATGGGAGTTCCTTGAACTATTTTTGCATGTTTTAAACTATTTTAAATTATATCAAAATAAATAAATGTTTTTGAAGAAATGGGAATTTTACTACACAAATAAGTTGATAGAGATAAAAATTTTCTTTTATCAAAAATCAAAGGCATCATTTATTATCATATCATAAGAAACACTAGAAATAAATACAACTAGTGTGTAAATCAGATTGAATCTAAAATGCACATATGGAATCAGAACTTCTTTAACCAAATATTTGAAGTAATCTTGAATGAATCAAGAGACTAAACATTTTAAATAATTTCTGATTATTTTTAAAATTACTCTGCTGCACCAGCAACGTGTAGCACATACACACAAAAATAATTCTTACTAGATTCTCATTCCTTTCTTTCCTTGTTTAGTCTACTTTCTTGCAACAATATCTGATTATAATAGTCATGTGTCTTGTCTACGGGTAAAACAACTACCCAGAAAAATTGCTTAGGGTTCTTTATCTCAAGACTTGAACACAGATGATAAAGAAAATAATGAGAATAACAGAATAAACAAACTTTGGAAGGGAAAATTAATTACATATTACTGCTCATTTAACTATATATATTGAAGCATTTCAGTTGGGTTCAAATATAAATCTCTAGTTTTTCTTTACAAATAACTGGAGAAATGCCTTAGTTGATATTAACTGGGAAAATATTTACTTTTCTCATATACTCTAGAATCCTTTATTTTCAAGTTATAATACAAAATTTTATGTCATTGTTTTTCTTTCCATTTTTTGTATTTCACTTAGTAAATTATTCAACGTGTAATTACTAGGTCATTAAGTATTCCAAAGGAGTAAGAAAATAAATGGTAATATGATTTCTGATCTTGTATTTGCAATTTAGGAGGAGAGATAGATAGGGGCTAATTTTTGTTACTGTGTAGTTGTGATTTTGTCAGGGATTTTAGTACTACATACAAAGTATTAATAATCTGTGTACAGTTGTTCAAAGTTAACTTTAAGTATAGTGCTACTGTTATTAAAGAGAGTTGCTTCTTTCAATAGCTCTTTTAAATATCACTTTGGTATTTTATTTTTTTAAGAAAGCACACTTAAACTAGCCATTTATTATTATTTTTAAGTAAATTTATACGGTACAAGTGCAGTTTTTTTCTGGAATAAATTGCACATTGGTTCATGGCTTTTAGTATATCTAACAGTTGAATAATGTACGTTGTAGCCATTAAGTAATTTCACATTATTCATCCTCTCTCACACTCTCACCCTTCTAAGTTATCTATCATTCCACTCTCTATGCCCATGTGTGCTATTTTTCAGCTCCCACTTGTGAGTGAAAACGTGGTATTTGACTGTGTCTGTGTTGTTTCATCTCAGATAATGACCTCCAGTAGCATACATTTTGCTGCAAAATACATAATTTGATTCCTTCATATGCCTGAAAAGTATTCCCTTGGCATTTTTAACTTTAAAATGATTGACCTAGATTTCTCTTTTATTTTTCCTCTAATTTGAGATCTTTCCACTTTTGTCTATAATATTGTCAATCTGTAATAATGAGGAGAGCTATATTCTGTTTTTTTGTGTTTTTTTAGAGGGTGGAAACTCTCCTAATTAAAAAAAAAAAACGAAAACAAAAACTTGAACTCAGATCTGGAAAAAGTAAACTTAATAAATATTTATAGAGATCTCCATTTTAAATATACAAAATATACATTCTCCACTTTAAATACACAAAATATTGATCGGCCATTATTAATACCCATTTTTAGAACAAAGCAATATTCCCATTCTCTCTCCCTCTTTTTCTCCCTCTTACTCTCCTTCACTCCTTTTCTTCTTTCCTTACTAAAGAAAAAAAAAAAACAGAATATAGCTATCCTCACCATTAGGCAGAAATCTAGTATGAGCAGGCTGAAACTACAAAATCTCTCTCATCAGTGTCTCTCCTACCCTACTAAAGCAGTTCTGGTTTTCCCTTTTAACCATTTCCTTTCTATCATTATGCAGGTGCTGTTAACATTGCTCCTATGTTCCAAATCAGCAACCGTTTCCCATCATGTACAGGATAATGTCAGTAGTATTTTGATCTGCTGTTCATTCACTACCTTGACAACCTCTTCTCACTTTTGAAGTTGTTCAAATATAATTTCTTTCCATGAAAGAAGACATTTTTCCCTAAAACCCACGCTTAACACTTATTACCTTTTATTTATATATATAACACTTAGATTTCTTGGTAATTTTTACATGTGTATTTTACACACAGAGAGGTACTAGACCATTATTATGGGAAGTATACTAACTTTGTATACCTTTCCATACCCTATCTACGGAGCACGCTATATTCAACCCCTAGTATGATGCTTGCAACAGAGTAAGTTCTCTTTAGATTCATGGGGCTAATCAAGAGCTTCATGTAGCCTTTGGCTATGTCATTACTAAGTAGAAAGTGTGTGGGAAGTGGATTTATACAGGCCCACATTTGAATTCTGACTATAGAATTCATAAACTGAGTGATCTCGGGAAAGTTGATTAGTCTTAGGAACATTGCATTCCTGATAAACAGAAATATTGACCTTACCTTTCTTGCAGGGTTGCTGTGACAAATACATACAAATAATGTATATAAAGTTCTAAAATAAGATGTGGAATGGAATAGCAGAGAAAGTATATTGGCCATACATACCTAAAGCAGCCACTACACACACAAACACACACACACACACACACACACACACACACACACAAGAAAGGAATTATTCTAAGAAAGCTAAGAGCTGCTCAAGATGCAGAACTAGAGGGACTATGACTCCAGAGAGGAAGAACTTCAGAGTCAAAAGAAAAATGGCCTGAGAGGGAAACAAATGAAGACAGTAACAAAGAACTAAGAGAAGGGTAATGAGGATAAACAACACTAAAAATGTACTGAATGTGAACTGTACAAAACAATTAGACTTATGTTTTATGGGATTCTGTCATATATGAAATTAAAATGTGTAACCAAAATTATACAAAAGACCTAAATATACATTCAATTTAAATGTTCTACTGTTCTAGTTTCATTTTGGAGGTGATAAAAGTCATAATTTGTTAGAATTAATTAACAATGTATATTATAATATTTAGGGTAACCAATTAAAGGAAAGCAAAAGAGTAGACAAATTTACATAAAGGGAAAATAAAGCAATATAAAATAGTATATAATCTGACTGCCTTAACTTCCCTCACTTCTCTGAACTCCTATCCCCTAATTGTCCTCATGGAGTCTGGCAGGGACATACCCATCTCAGATTCTTTGTTTTAGAAGTTTCTCCTGTCTGGCACAGCTTTCCCTCGATATATGCATGGTTCTGGCTCTCCTCACATATGGGTTTTATATTTCCTGTGTTTCTTCCCTTCATGATTTTCTTCATAGGTCTTACCACTAACATACAATGTATTTTACCTGTTTCCTTTACTGATTTCTTTTCTTGCTCACTAGACAGTAGTAGCTCCATTTCTGTTTATCTTCTTCACCACTGTGTTCCCAGTACCTATACTTGTGCTTCAATCATAGTATGTAATTCATAGTTTTGAATGAATTGATACTTGCATATTAGAAGGAATGTAGAGAACATAGTTATGCTCTGAATGTTTATGTCACCGCAAATTTATATGCTGAAAATTTAAGCCTCAAGATGAAGGCTCTGGGAGATGGTTAACCATGAAGGCAGAGTGGGATGAGTGCCCTTATAAAAGAAGGCCCCAGGGAGCTGTTTTTCTCCTTCCACCATGAGCAGACACAGTGAGAAGGCTCCATCTCTCTCTCTCTCTCTCTTTTTTTTTTTTTTTTGGGAAAGAGATCTCTTCACTAAAAAAGATACTCACTGAAGGCTTTACAAGGAATTCCCATTAAAATCTGAATCAATTTGTCCATTATTTTTATGCTTTTAGATTACATCTGTGCTTCATTTCATTACTTAAAAAGATTAGTGACTGCTACATGCTCTTTAATTAGTACCAGTTATACAATCAATTAAAAGGTAGAAATTATAGAGAATAACTCTTACAGTCACTTTTCTTTACAATTGGAAAGGTAGATTAAGAATAGAACATACTGTACTACATAAATTTTCATCGTATATTTTTTATATCCTGTTTTTTATGTGTGTCGACAGTATTTTAAGAAGTGTGCTCAATCCATTCAGCTATGGAAGCAAACTACATTTCTAGCTTTGAATTATTGTGCTCTCGGAAGAGATGGGACACTTTTGTTTTGCAAGGTAATCCTTTGGGGAGAAACTATGTTTTTAAGGTATCATATTGTATAATCATGGATCATTTTATATTGAAAAATTGATGAACTAGTTTTTAGTGATTTATGTAGGACTGCCTGGAAATCACAAATAAACCAATCAAACATAATTGCAGATAAATTTCTTAAATCTAAATTCTAGATATATGCATGACTTTACCATGAACATTCGAAATAGTCTAGGTTCCTTATATTCAGGTAACTTTAACTGCCTCAATTTCCATCTGCCTTTATTGTAAACAAAAACATGAAATGAAAAGCATCATAATTAAAATGCCTAACTATCCAAATGCTTTTAACATTTTACTCAATGCATTGCTTTCTTTGTTTTCCTGTAAATTTGCTGAAAGAGAAGCTGGAATAATGGAATTAAATGAAGACATGAAAAAAATATCCAAAGTCTCAGCATTAAGAAATCAATGAAACCACATTAAAATCAAGTAGTAATTTGTCAAAAAGGTTTCTGCTTATTAATGGTTAGAAAGGTTTGCCAAGCACATGTAACTTTTGAAGAAACTGCTTCAATTGGCACAATATCCTCAGGAACAAATAATATAGAATATCATGGATATCTTTCAGGGCTATTTCTGTGATATTTCAATGGAGACATTCCTTCAGATAATATATGTATATGCTGCTGTGCTTGTAAAATTGCTGATGGTAAGAGATATTTGTATTCAGAATAGATACTATAAAAAATAGTATTAATAGCTTATAGAGATACACATACAGAGTGTCTTTAAAGGATCAGAGGGTAATAGAGAAAAACTATATTCTTTAAGAAAGAACCTATGATTATCAAAAATACAATTTTATTATTAATTTAGATTGTAAGACAAATTCATCACAATTGCACAAATATATGAAATGAATTAACAGCAACATTAATTATTCAAAAAATACTAGTAAAATATTTTAAATGGAGAACATATAGTACATAATTAAAACAATATGTCAAAGTTGAAGAAATTTTTCCTATAATATTGAAATATTTTTGAAAACAGGAATTATAGAATATTAGATGTGGCATTATTTATTTGTGATTTGCACAATACAATTACTATGTTTAAATATAAAATTGCATGACATTATTTAACTGCATTACAAAACTGTGGTCATTCATTGTCTATAAATAAATGGAATATATGAATAAGTAACTTGATAAATATTTTCCCTCAGTTTTTTTAATTTGATGTTTTTCATCTTTTTTGAAAAATATGGCATTCAAATTACTAGTTTATTTCATGAAATAATGGTCTAGTACCTCTCTGTTTATCTGTATTTGATCTCTAGTTTTTTTTTTGTTTGTTTTTTTAATTTTTATTGCATTTTAGGTTTTGGGGTACATGTGCAGAACGTGCAAGATAGTTGCATAGGTACACACATGGCAGTGTGTTTTGCTGCGTTCCTCCCCTTCACCCACACTTGGCATTCATCCCCAGGCTATCCCTCCCCCATTTCCCCCAACAGTCCCCAGTGTATAGTAGACTGCCTCTCTGTGTCCATGTGTTCTCATTTTTCTCACCCACCTATGAGTGAGTATATGCGGTATTTCTTTTTCTGTTCTTGTGTCAGTTTGCTGAGAATGATGTTCTCCAGATTCATCCATGTCCTTACAAAGGACACAAAATCATCATTTTTGATTGCTGCATAATATTCCATTGTAATCTCTAGTTTTTACCACAGCTATATTTTATGTGCTCCAATAGTTTTATTTAGGGAACTATAACTGGACTAATGATTAATATTTTACATGATCTCTTCTCCCTTAACTCTATGAGACTCACAAATTTAAATTTGATTCTGTGAATATCTACTCTATATATGTTTCAATGAAAATATACTGGGCTCTGTACTGCTAACTCAGGGAACTTTGCTTTGCTTTTGTGCATTACGATTTTCCAAAATGATAAGGTTCAATAAGGTATTATTGAAGCAAATAATTGGAGCTATTACTCCTCAGAGTCTATATTCAGTGTTACTAGGATATATGAGGGACATCCTCTTCCATTCACCTGAATAGTATCTGTTGTCCAGTTTTATTCTCTAATAAAGTCAAGCATTAACTTTTCCTCCTAGTGTCTAGTTTCCCTCTATGGCTTGCCACTGAAAGCAGGTGTCAGACATTACTTTAGTCTCTACATTTTCATTTGTGAATAAAGAGCATTGAATCTATAAAATAACTGATACTGTATTTCACTTTATGTTGAAAGTGAAGATTATATTAATTTGTACTTTAGGTTGAAGCATATAGAAAAGGCGCGCCTTGATAAAGTATTTATAACTTGTTCTAGACCAACAGTTGCCAGAAAGTCAAAGCCCCAGTCAGTAACCATACAACTGCCCATGATTAACCATAAGTCTTAAACAAACAGAAAAAAATGTGAGAAAGAGTATCATTGTGTATTTTAAAATCTTAAAATCATGCAAAAATTCAAAAGGTATGTTTACTAGGAGAGATCTCAGTACTAAGAGCAGAGAGTTCTACATTGAGTACTATTTATATCACCTCATTTGATTATTCCAGAAATACTCTAAAGTATGATTAATTTTCAGAAATAGAAACATTAAGTGATTTCTTTGAGGGCCCTGTCTTTGAAAGTGATTAAGCTTGGAGAAGAACCAGAGTCCTCTAACTTTAAATCAACATATTGCATCCAACTGTTGAATGCATGATGAGGAAAGTTGGGTGTAAGTTGCTTTTAACTCCAATTTTCTTTTTTTATACACTCAAATATTTTTCATCTATTCTTCTTCCTATGTAAAAAACGTAAGTTAGCTCCTATGTCACCCAGTCACACTCTTCCTTGGATTTGTGCACTAATGTATATTTAGAGACACCACAGATATTCCCAAAGCCACTGCACTTCCCCTAGATTCTGCCTTGGCACATAGTCGTTGCAAAACAGACATTTATTTTGTGACTAAAAGAATGAACTTTCCATGACTGTATTTGGGAGTAATTATTTCAACTACTAGCATTGCTCCAAAGATGGTTTATTAAAATGATAAAAGTGATATGAATATTTGTGATGGACAAAGTCTCTCTTGAAGAGGTGTAACATATGTGTGATATATACTATGTATAACATCTATGTATCTATCTTCTTAAAGATAAATCTGTTAATTATAAAATGTGTTATATCTAAAGTTGTCTAAGGAGTTGGAATGTGTAATATAAGTTTCTAGAAGCTTAAACTTTTAGTTAACATATACCCACACAAAAAAAATAACATGCCAGTATTTCTCAATGACTTTTTATGATCCTTAGACAGCAAAGGTCACAATTAAGTATTGTTTGAAATATTTCCAACAGCTTCTTGTTGGAACCTGCATATAAAACTCAGAACTCCTTTTTTTCTCCCCAAAACAGAGTCTCGTTCTGTCACTCAGGCTGAAGTGCAGTGACCCGTGAATGACACATATCTGACTCCAGTCTCATCTTGTATCCTGTACAGATGTTGTCCTTATAACTTCTTATTTCATATGCTTACATATAATTTTATTACCCTATATAGTGATTAATATGTGTATGTATATGGAAATTCATATTGATATATTCTATTGGTTCTGGAATTATATAAAACAAGTATCATACTCTGTGTAGTTTTTCTGAATTTGATCTTTTCATTCAACATTATGTTTCCATGATTTATCTGTGTTAGTATATGCATCATATTTGTTTACACTCTTAAATAATATTCCATAATGCTAAAGATTGAATGTTTATGTCCCCCAAAGTTCATATGTTGAAGTCTAATTCCCAAGGCGATGGTGTTTACAGGTGGGACTTCAGAGACAGAAAATTAAGTCGTGAGCATAGAGCACTCATGAATGGAATCAGTGCCTTTAGAAGAGAAAGAGACTGCAGTTATCTGTGTGTGTGTCTTTGTCTTTCTTCCTCTCCTCAGGCCGTGTACGGATGTGATGAGAAGGCAGTTGTCTCCAGACAGAGGATCTGCTAGTGCTTTGAAGTTGGAATTCGCAGCCTCTCAAACTTTGAGAAATAAATAATTGTCTTTTAAGTCTCCCAGTCTATGTTATTCTTACTCTAGCAGCACATAGCGACTAAGACATATTGTGTGAAGATACCAACATCTCATTTATCGATTTTTTTCATCAGTGGACATGGGGTTGGATTCTAGGTTTTGTTGTTAAAATCAATACTGCTATGAACATTCTTATACATGTCTTTTGGTCAGCTGCTGAAATATTTTCTCATGGGTATGAACACAGAGTGTAATTTTTAGGCATGAGTATGGGGTGCTCAGCTTTAGAGGATAATGCTGAATTTTATACTAGAAAGTTGTGTCAGCACTTTCATTACCAAAACTATGAGATGTCATTGGTGCAATACTTCTCAAGTATTTGATGTTGTCCCATTATTATTATTATTATTATTATTATTATTATTATTATTATTATTATTTGCCATTCCTAAGAGTATAAAATGAAATTTCATTGTGGTCAAATATTGCTCTTGTTAATCATGACACTGATGATACTGAGCATCTCTTTTTATGGTGATCTTTGTTTTTTATTTTCCTACTGGGGAATGACTGCATATATTTGCTCATTTTTCTATAGGGTTACATAGTAAATTGTGTTAGAAATAACCCCAGTCATCACGAAGGTCCTTTATCCATTCTACCCGCAAGTTAGGGTATGTATGTCCTCCCATTGACTTTGAACTGGCCCTGTGACTTGATTTGACAAATAGAATGGCTACAGAAGTGATCCTGTGTGACTTCTGGGCCTAGACTTAGAAAGCTCTTAGCTATTTTCACTTTTGCAAACCCTGAGCCATCAGTTAAATAAAGAATCCTGACAAGTAAGCTAGATGAAGAGGTCACATGGAGATAAGACCTGAAGGATGTGACTACATGTTCTCACTTATAAGTGGGAGCTAAATGGTAAGAACTTATTGACAGAAAGAAGGAAACAATAGACTTTGAGGTCTACCTGAGTGGAGAGGGCGAAAGGAGGAGGAGGACCAGAAAAGGTAACGGTTGGGTACTGTGCTTAATACCTGTGTGGTGAAACAATGTGTACAACAACCCTTGTGGTGTGTTTACCTGTGTAACAAACCACATGCACCCCCAAACCTAAAATAAAAGTTAAAAAAAAAAAAAAAAGAGTCCCACTCCTTCTCAAGCATTTGACTACTCCAGAGCAGTTGCTGAAAATGTGTGAGTCACGTCATTTTGGACTTTTCTGTCCTTGTCTGCCCGTCACATGGATACAATGTAGCCCAGAGACAAGTTGTTTCCATTGAGCATTGCCTAAATTGCAGAGGCATTAAAAAGAAATGGTTCCTGTTTTAATCCAGTAAATGCTGGGGTGGTTTGTTACATAGCAACAGATTATGAAAACATTGTTTTCTTATTATACATTCTTTACATTTTTCATGCCAGTGTTTGAGTTATATGAACTACAAATATTTTTCCCAATTTATAGCTTGATTTTTAACTTTTTTTTTTTTTTTTTTTTGAGACGGAGTTTCGCTGCTGTTACCCAGGCTGGAGTGCAATGGCGCGATCTCGGCTCACCGCAACCTCCGCCTCCTGGGTTCAGGCAATTCTCCTGCCTCAGCCTCCTGAGTAGCTGGGATTACAGGCACGCGCCACCACGCCCAGCTAATTTTTTGTATTTTTAGGAGAGACGGGGTTTCACCATGTTGACCAAGATGGTCTCGATCTCTTGACCTCATGATCCACCCACCTTCGCCTCCCAAAGTGCTGGGATTACAGGCGTGAGCCACCGCGCCCGGCCGATTTTTAACTCTTTAACGTATCTTTGGATGAACAGTTTTTGAACTTAATATCCCCACATATAAAATGCTCACTCTTTAATAGTGAACACTTCTGCAGACTTTCGAAAATCTACCACTTCACAATATCAAAAATATATTCATCTATATTTTCTTTCAAACATTTTAAAGCTTTCTCTGTGGTATTTCAAATTTTCAGCCATCTGGGTTTCAATTATGGATATGTTTTGATGGAGGAATTCAATTACATTTTTCTGTCCATATGGATAACAAATTTTTGTTGCTCATTTTGCCACCTCAGCCCTAAACCAAAGTGGTATATTTGTGTGGATCTATTTTGTGTGACACTTCTTCTATATGTCACATTGTCCAACTTTGTATACTTTTTACACTGTCTCTGAATTACTATAACTTAAAATAAGCCTTGGGTTTTAGCAAAGGCATTTCTTCCACATTTTCCTTCTTCAGAGAGGTTTATACTATTTATAGTCATCTGTTACTTTCTGTAAATTTTAGAATATTGAATCTATAGATAAGTTTGGATCTGTAGAAAAGTAATGAGATATTTATGATATTCATTCTACCTATTGTTATTGGGTATATCATTATTTTAGAGTTTTGATTTTTTTAGGTAAATTTTATAATTTTCTATGCACAGATCTTGCAGATTTATTATAGTAATTTTTAGATGCTTTTAACTTTTCTTACTAATTTTCTAAATATTGCTTGTAAGCATTTTAATTTGCTCGTGGCTCAATCTGCTTATTATTCTTGCTTCAGTCCACCTTATTATTTATCTTATTTTTGCTAATACTGATATATCTGTACCGTCTTCCTCCCACGCATACTTTTAAACAATCATGTCAATGGCAAGTGATGACTGTTTGCTGTCTTTATAATACTAATGCTTGTATATTTTTCTTTAACACTTGCCTCCTACAGTGTTGAATATACATAGTGTTAATGGGCTTCCCTTGATTATGAAGGAGATACCTCTTTCAATACTCATTCAGAGTTATGTTTATTGAAAACATTTTAACTTTTTGTTTATTAGGTTAAATAATTTTTAATGTATTTCAAATATCCTAAGGACTTCTGTCTAAGCATTTTTTAAAAGAATAGGCATCAAATTGTATCAATTTTTTAACAGAATGAGGCAATACTTTTTATAATTTAGCAATTGACTCAACCATCCATTGATTTTCTTTATTATAACAAAGTTATTTTTTATTTCTAGAAGCTTCAATTACAGTTTTATTTCCAAGTGTTTTTCTAACACTTCCCTTGTGGAGTGCTTTATTTAGAAACTGCATTAATTGTTCATTTAAACATTTTATACATAGATATTCTGTATTCTGTGATTGATACTCAAAATATAAATAATCCTTAGGATTAAAATCAGTTGCATATTGTTTCTTCAGAACTAAGTATTGATGGGATTCTTGAGTGTTTAATAGTCTCTGACTATGAATTTATTGCTTCATCTAGTTCTATACTGGTTCTGGGTTCTGGATTGAAGCTTTACTCCAGAAAATGTTGGCTTCTAACATTGACTCTTAAGTAGTTCTCCCAGGTTCAGGTTTTTTACCTTGTTGTTTTCCAAAGTTTAGTAGCCCCACTCAAATTATCAGGTATTGTGCTTGGAGCAATCATACTCCTCCTGGGTGCTTATGCTTCCTAAAGGGCTTCCTACAGCTCTCTGCACCTTCATTACTCAGGCCTGGGTCCCCAGCATATTTTTTCTTTCCTGACTGCCTTGTCTCTTTTCATACTACCCTAGGGTCTGTGATGCTTCCAGCCCAGATCACATTTGTATAATTGGAGACATCCTTTAATTTTATACTTTAAATAGATTTGTAAAGGCTGATGGGTGTTCTTACTGAAAGGGAATTGAATGGGCAGTATTTAAGAGTAGAATTGCCAGTATAGTCTGAAAATGCACTATCGTAGCAAGGTGTTATGCATCTTATATTTAAAGCTTACAAAAAGAATTCTCCCTCCCACGGCCCACCTTCCCCACCCTCCAACACTGATGCTATCAGGCCTCTAAGGGCAGTCAATGGGACTCAGGTCTTAGTAGTTACTTCACGGATCTTAACTGACAGAATTTCCATTATGATGAATGCTAATGTGATTTTGGAGGTAGGGAGAAAAAGAGAAGATGGTTGGCTACACAGTGATATTAACATTGTGTCTAGAAGTACTATATGACATTTCAGCTCACATTTTGTTGGCCGTAGAAAATCACATAGTAATAGTTTAATTAAAGTAGCTGGAATATTTCTCCTTTATGAATGATTATACTACATATCTGTGACTAGTTCTAATGGGTGGAATATTCTTCACATCTATCATAAAAATTTGTTTCTCACTCAGGTATAATATGCTTACTTCTCCCAAGGTACGTAAGCCAAAAGCCCAGCACAATAACCATCATGCCCTGTGATCTGGCCTTTATGATATCTTAGATCTGGTCTCTGCCTTCAGATCTATGTGTCAAGAAGACAACTAATACACTCTCCACAAATTCATGAAAGGAGGTAGGTTTGGGACAAGAGAACTGCCATAAACACATTTTGAAAGGGAAGGATTAGAACCATGCATTCTCCATTCCCAGGATGTGAGTTCCTACATCTCACATCCTGAAAATGGAGAATGTTCTTAGATCAGGCTAAGATTTTGCTCACAGAAAGTAGTTTCTTACTTCATTGTCTACATCAGCCTGTCATCATCCAGTTTCTTTGTTTTTTTAATTATCTTCTTGCAGGTTTAACAGCCTTCTCAAGCCCTATTCCTGCACATAGAATACAGGGGAGTCATGGGAGGCCTTTAAATTTTTCTTTTCTTATTTAGTAGACAAATGTTTCAGGAACTTGATAGGCTGCATTTTTATTTGACTCTCCTTCATTCCATGTGCTAAAAATCTCAGCCACAGTTTTTTGGAGACATAACTAAGTATGATGAAATTGAATGTGTTCCTCCCACAAAATGTATGTTGAGATCCTAAACTACAGTATGATGGTATTTGGGAGTGGGTCCTTTGGAAGGTAATTTGGTTATGAGGTTGGAGCTCTCATGAATGAAATTAGCATCCTTATAAGAGACACTAAGGAGGGCTTTTGCCCTCTTCCAGCCACGTAAGGATATAATGAGAAGCAAGAGTCTGAAACCAGGAAGAGGACCCTCACCCAAACCCAACCTTGTCAGCATCTTGACCTCTGACTTTCAGCCTCCAGAGCCGTGGGAAATAAAGTTTTGTTGCTTATAAGCCACCAAATGTACAATACTTAGTTGCAAAACAAACTAAGGTACTGAGTAACGAAGTTTTATTTAACATGAGCATATCAGTTCTCCTCAGAAAAGCCATGCTTTATTCAAGTTGCCTCTTTTAATCTATGCATATCTGATGTCTGTTTTCATAATGGCTAATAATTTTCTGAACTCTTTTTTTTTATATAAAAACTTGTTGGGAGGCCAAGGTGGGTGGATCACGAGGTCAAGAGATCGAGACCATCCTGGTCAACATGGTGAAACCCTGTCTCTACTAAAAATACAAAAAATTAGCTGGGCATGGTGGCACGTGCCTATAATCCTGGCTACTCAGGAGGCTGAGGCAGGAGAATTGCCTGAACCCAGGAGGTGGAGGTTGTGGTGAGCCGAGATCGCGCCATTGCACTCCAGCCTGGCTAACAAGAGCGAAACTCCGTCTCAAAAAAAAAAAAGAAGAAGGAAAAAAAAAGCTTGTCTAATGTAGCTTACAGTTCACAACTTTCACTCTTAAATTCCCTTTTCCACCCTTTGAATGCAGCAGATGATTTGTTTTAGTAAATAATATCTTAATAGTATGCACCTACACCCATGTGTTTGTATATTGTCTATAATTCTTTTCTTGCTGTAACAGCAGTTGAGTAGTTGTAATAGAGAATGTATTTCCCACAAACCCAGAATATTTTACTACCTGCCCCTTTATAAAAAATATTTGCCAACTCTTGATCTAGAACCAAAAGCTTATTATATACAAGTAGTTTACCAAATTTTTGCTACTACATAACATAAATATATCCAAAAGTATATAACACCAATAACTTCCAACTTCCAATAACATTTATCTCAGTATCCTGGCTGGTGTCAGATTACCACAGCCAGGTAGCAGAATGCAGTGCAGTAACAATATTATTGCCAAGTACAATTTAGGAATATACTTGTGTATTAAAAGATCATAAAGTTTTATGGAATTTTCAATCAGAACCACAAAGGGCATTCAAACGTGTAGTAAAATAGGAATAAAGAAAGAACAAGGGCAGCAAATAAAACAGTAAAGAAATGGTACATATTAATCCAACAATATCAATAATTACTTTAAATTTCAATGTCCTAAATTACAATATGGAGATTGCTAGTGTATTTTTAAAAACCAAACTACATTTTGTCTACAAGAAAGCCACTTTAAGTACAAAGAAACAGAAATTAAAATGTAAGAAATATAGAAAAATATGCTAAAACAAATCAAAAGAAAGTATGAATAGTTGTATGAATTTCAAATAGCACAGAATTCAGAGCTAGGTAAGTTCTTAGCAATAAAGAGGGGCATTACATAACTAAAAGGGCCAGTACTCCAGGGAGACATAACAATCTTTAGTGTGTAGCTGCCTAAAGACAGATCACCAAAGTACGTGATGGCAAAACTGATACAACTGCCAAAAGAAATAGATGTATACACTATTTAGTAGGAGACTTTAGTACCTGTTCAGCAGAAATATGAAAAGCTAACAGTCGGAAAAACAGCAAAGGCACAATTAACAATATCATCAATCCACTGGATATGATTGAAATCTGCAGACTATATCATCCAGCATCAGCAGGTTACACATTTTTCTCAAGCTCATATGGAACATTCACCAAGAAAGACCATAGTCTGGGCCATAAAACACACCTTAGTCAATTTCAAACAATGAAAATCCAACAGTGTCTGCTCTCTTATTACAATGGAATTGGACTAGAGATCAGTAACAGGAAGGTAGCAAGGAAAATACAAGACATTTGAAGATTAAATAACACATGTCTCAATATAACATGAATCAAAAAAGACAAATTTCTAAAATATTTAAGACATCTAAAGATAAATTTCTCAAATATTTAACTAAATTGAAATAAAAGTGTAACATAAAATTTGTGGGATCCAACAAAAGTGTGCTTACAATGAAATTTATATAAGCACTGGATGCATATATTAGAAAATAAGAAAGATCTAAAAGCAACCATGTAAACTTCTGCATTAAGAAATTAGAAAAAGTAGGCTAAATTAAATCTGAAGTAAGGAAACGAAAAGAAAAAAATTAGGAAAATAAGGAAGTTACAGTGAGATAAGAAAACACAAATTGCTAATATCAGAAATGAGTGATGCTACATCACTACAGATCTTACAGACATTCAATGGATAATAAATGAATATTATGTACAATTCTATGCTCACAAATTTGATAACCTAGGAAAACAGACCAATTACTTGAAATACACAGTCTGCCAAAATTCACAGAAAAAGAAATAGACATTTTCAATAGGTCTTTAGTTTTTAAAGAAATTGCATGAGTAATTAATAATCTTCCAAAACAGAAAGTACTTTGTCCAAATAGTTTCACTGGTTAATTGTACCCCAAATTTAAAAATGTAAATTATAACACTTTTATACAAACTCCTTCAGGAAATAGAAGTAGAGGAGTATTTTTCTAACTCATTCTGTGAGGCCAGAATTATGTGAATAGCAAAACTAGACAAAACCAGTATAAGAAATTAAAACTATAAACCAGTGTTCCTAAGGAACATAGATGCAAATCTCTACAACAAAATATTAGCATATCAAATTTAACAATGTATGCAAAGATTTACAATAGTGATCAAGTGAGACTTGTCTCGGGTATACAAAGCTTATTTAACACCCGAAAATAAGTTAATGCAGTTTCATATCAACAGGCTAAAAAATAAAAATTACAAGATCATATTAATAGATGAAAAAAAGCAACTGACAAAATCTAACACTCATTTAAAACAAAAGCTCTTTGCAAACCACAACGAGAAGGATACATCCTGAACTTGACAAATATCATCTAAAAAAATCCTCTAACATCGTACTTAAAGGTAAGAAAATAGAATCTTTCCTGCTAAGATGGGGCAAAGCAAGGATGTGCCCATTCACCACTGCTTTTTAATATTATACTGGAGGTCCTACTTAATGTAATTAATGATACAGGAGGTAGAAAAAATTTATTTAGGCAGATAGTGAAGGCAAAAAAGTCCTCAGCAGAATTTCTTTACTAACAAAAGGCAGTCCCCAAAATAATTTCTAACAAGGAGCAGCCTGAAAAATTGACCTACAAGCATAGATAAGAAAGCTGGAGCTTGCATGTGGGAATGCTGGCAGCTGTACCAATAGAAAGGGTTAAACTAAATTATCAGGAAGTCAGTGGGGGACAGGGATGTCCAGCATGGAGATTCCATCTTCCTTTTCTTTTTTACCATATGTACAGTGATAAGGAAATTGGGCAACAGGTGTAGCTCAGGCAGAGAATCCACCGGCATAATAAAGATTAGGTTGGGGGCTACCAGAGATTCATGCCCTATGCAAGTGGCACACCGAGTCCAACTGGGTTTTTGCACCTAATATAGTCAGACAGCACCTCCTTACCAGCTTATCTATAAAATGCCCTGCATTTCACTGCAGATCCAACAACCTCTTTTTTCAGGAGCCCTTTCTGTAGCAGAGAGCTATTCTCTTTCTTTTGCCTATTAAACTTCTGTTCCTCATCTCATTCTTGTGTGTCCATATCCTTGATCTTCATGGCCATGAGAAAGTGAACCTCAGGTATCACCCAGACAATGATACTATTACAATAAGACAAGGAAAGAAAAAGGAATGCAAATTGGGAAGAAAATATAGATTTGTCTTTGTTATTTGATGACACAATCATCTATATAAAATATCTGAAAGAATCAACATAAGAACTCTTGGATTAATAAGCAATTATACTAAGTTTGCAGGATGCAATAATAATATGCAAATGCCAATAACTTTCCTGTATGCCAACAAAAATGAAGTAGAATTTGAAGTTAAAAATACATCATTACTTATGTTAACACTTCAAAAATGAAATTCATTGACATAAGTGTAATAAAACGTGTACGAGATCCATATGAAGAAAACCACACAACTCTGCTGAAAAAAAATCAAAGAACTGAATTAATACATTGTTTATTGATAGAGAGAGTAAATATTTTCAAGAGGTCAGTTCTTTCTAACTGAGGTATCAATTCAATACAATCCCAATCAAAATTCCACCAACTTATTTTGTGGATGTTGAAAGACTGATTCTAATGTTTATCTGGAGAGGCAAATGACCCAGCAAAGTCATTTCAGTATTGAAGGAGAATAACAAAGTCCTAGGACTAACACTGTGCCCTAATTCAAGACTTACTATAAAACACAATAATTAAGATAGTGAGCTAGTGGCAAAAGGATAAACACATACAAAAATGATAGAGAATAAGAAGTCCAGAAATATACTCATATAAATTTGACATCCTTGAAAAAGAATAGCAATACACTGAAGAAAATATAATCTTATCAATAAATTTTGCTAGAACTGGACATCTACATGCAAAAAAGTGAAGCTAGACACAGATCTTAAGCTCTTCACAAAAATTAACTTGAATTGCATCATAGGCCTAAATGTAAACTCAAAAATATAAAACACCTAGAAGACAGTATAGGAGAAAACCTAGATGACCCTGAATATGGCAATGACTTTAGATACAACACCAAAAAAATTATCTATGAAAGAAATTTTAGTGATGATTTATACTTTATAAAAATTAGAAACTTCTGCTCTATGAAAGACAATAACAAGATAATGAAAAGACAAGCCACAGACTGGGGGAAAGGATTTGCAAAATACATATCTTGCAGTGAGCCGAGATTGTGCCATTGCACTCTAGCCTGGGAGACACGAGCAAAACTGCATCTCAAAAACAAACAAAAAAAAAAACAGCTTTCCAAAATACAAAGTTTCTTACAACTTAACAATTGAAATATTAACAACTCCATTAAAATATGTCCAACACTTTAAGAGACACTGCATTGAAGAAGATATACACACAATGAAGAAGTAACTGACTATCAGTACTATGCTTATTATCTAGGTCACTAAATAATCTGACTACCAAACTTCTGTAACACAAATTTTGTTTATATAACAGATCTGCATTTACACACCTGAACCTAAAATAAGTTTGTTTTCTTTTTAAGTTGTTCAACGCCATGTCTAATTAGGGAATTACAAATTTAAATAATAATGAGAAACTATTCTATATCTATTAAAATGGCCAAAATCAAAAAAAGACAGGACCAAATACTGACTATATATGTTGTGGAGCAACAGGAGTTCTCATTCATTGCTGATGGGAATGCAAATGCAAAGTGGACACTTTGAAAGACATTTGGCAATTTCTTGCAAAACTGAACATACTTCTACCATATGATCCAGCAAATGCACTTCTTGATATTTACCCAAAGAAGTCGATAATTATGTCTACACAAAAACCTGCACACATATGTGCATAGCAAATTTAATTATAATTGCTAAAACTTGGAAGCAACTGAAACGCTCTTCAGTGAGTGAATGCATAAACAAACTGTGGTACATGCAGACATTGGAATATTTTTTAGTGCTTAAAAATGTATTATCAAGCCATGGAAACACATGGAGGGACTTTAAATTTATATTACTGTAGGATAGAAGACAATCTGGAAAGGCTGTATTTGTATGATTTCAACTATCAGACATTCTGGAAAAGGCAAAACTATAGAAACACAAAACAGATCAGTGATTGCCAGGGATTAGAGAAAATAATGAGATGAATAAGCAAAGCACAATTTTTATATAGTGAAACTATTCAGCATAATACTGAAATGGTGGGTACATGTCATTCATTGTCCATTTCTCCAAATGCCAATCAGGTTCCTATGTACCAACAATAAAAAAGTGAAATTTTAAGCTAAAAAATGCACTACTATTTATAACATCCCTAAAATAAAATATATTGCTATAAATAGAATACATACAAAAGCTCTATGCAGAAACCTCATACAGCTGTACTGTACAATACCAAGAGTGAACCCCAATGTAAACTGTAAACTCTGGATCATAATACTGTTCAGCGTTCAGCGCAGGTTCAGTGATTGTAATAAACGTATCCTTTTGTTGCAGCATGTTGATAGTGAAGGAAGTTATGTGTAGGAGAATAGGGGTGGTCAGAAACTCAGTGCCCCTTTTGCTTAATTTTTTGCTGTAAATCTAAAACTCCTCTAAAAACAAAATTAATTTTTAAAAATTTTTTAGAAAGCAGATGCACATACATACATGTATGATAAATATAATAAAGGGTAAATATTGACTCTAGGTGTTCTAGTAAGTGCTTTTTTTATTAGCTACTGTCATTTATGGCAGATGGGATACAAGGAAAGTATTACTAGAACTAAAATTACACTGTCAATATAATCCAAAATAGAATCAACCTAAATTGGGGTTACTACTGAGGTTAGAGAAAATCTCTCTAATGAATTTGAAGTTCTCTATTGTGTAAATTATAAAACATAAGAAGTTCTTTTTTTTTTTTTGGCTGTAATTGCTCATAACATCTGTTTATCTGTCACTTCATTTTAGTTTTTTTAAAATTAAATTTTATTTTTTTTATTGCATTTTAGGTTTTAGGGTACATGTGAAGAACATGTAAGATTGTTGCATGGGTACACACATGGCAGTGTGGTTTGCTGCCTTCCTCCCCTTCACCCATATTTGGCATTTCTCTCTACCCACTGCTGTCCCTCTCCTATTTCCCCCCCGACAGATCTTAGTGTGTGATGCTCCCCTCCCTGTGTCCATGTGTTCTCATTGTTCAACACCCACCTATGAGTGAGAACATACAGTGTGTGATTTTCTGTTCTTGTGTCAGTTTGCTGAGAATGATGGTCTCCAGGTTCATCCATGTCCCTAAAAAGGCTATGAATTCATTGTTTTTTATGGCTGCACAGTATTCCATGGTGTATAAGTGCCACATTTTCCCTGTCAAGTCTATAATCAATGGACATTTGGGTTAGTTCCAAGTATTTGCTATTGTAAACTGTGCTGCACTGAACATACGTGTGCATGTGTCCTTATAAGAGAGTGATTTATAATCCTTTGGATATATATCCAGTAGTAGGATTGTTGGGTCAAATGGAATTTCTATTTCTAGGTCCTTGAGAAATTGCCACACTGTCTTCCACATGGTTGAACTAATTTACACTCCCAATAACAGTGTAAAAGTGTTTCTATTTCTCCACATCCTCTCCAGCATCTCTTGTCTCCAGATTTTTTAATGATCGCCATTCTAACTGGCGTGAGATGGTATCTCAATGTAGTTTTGATTTGCGTTTCTCTAATGACCAGTGATGATGAGCATTTTTTCATATGTTTGTTGGCCTTTTGTAAAGTGTCTGTTCATATCCTTTGCCCACTTTTGAATGGGCTTGTTTGTTTTTTCCTTGTAAATCCATTTTAGTTCTTTATAGATTCTGGATATTAGCCCTTTGTCCATGGGTAGATTGCAAAATTTTTTTCCCATTCTGTTGGTTGCCGATTCACTCTAATGACTGTTTCTTTTGCCATGCAGAAGCTGTGGAGTTTGATTAGGTCTCATTTGTCTATTTTGGCTTTTGTTGCCAATGCTTTTGTTGTTTTGGTCATGAAGTCCTTGCCAATACCTATGTCCTGAATGGTTTTGCCTAGATTTTCTTCTAGGGTTTTTATGGTGTTAGGTCTTATGTTTACGTCTTTTATCCACCTGGAGTTAATTTTAGTGTAAGGTGTCAGGAAGGGGTCTAGCTTCTGCTTTCTGCACATGGCTAGCCAGTTTTCCCAACACCATTTATTAAACAGGGAATTCTTTCCCCATTGCTTGTTTTTGTCAGGTTTGTCAAAGATCAGATGGTTGTAGATGTGTGGTGTTGCCTCCCAGGCCTCTGTTCTGTTCCATTGGTCTATATCTCTGTTTTGGTACAAGTACCATGCTGTTTTGGTTACTGTAGTCGTATAGCATAGTTTAAAGTCAGGTAGCATGATGCCTCCAGCTTTGTTCTTTTTGCTTAGGATTGTCTTGGCAATATGGGCTCTGCTTTGGTTCAATGTAAAATTTAGAGTAGTTTTTTTCTACTTTTGTGAAGAAAGTCAATGGTAGCTTGATGGAGATAGCATCAAACCTATAAATTACTTCGGGCAGGATGGCCATTGTTACAATATTTATTCTTTCTATCCATAAACATGGAATGTTTTTCCATTTGTTTGTGTTCTCTCTTATTTCCTTGAGCAGTGGGTTGTAGTTCTCCTTGAAGAGGTCCTTCACATCTCTTTTGTAAGTTTTATTCTTAGGTATTTAATTCTCTTTGTAGCAATTGTGAATGGGAGTTTGCTTATGATTTGGCTCTCTGTTTGTCTGTTATTGGTGTATAGGAATTCTTGTGATTTTTGCACATTGATTTTGTATCCTGAGATTGCTGAAGTTGCCTATCAGCTTAAGAAGATTTCGGGCTGAGACAATGGGGTTTTCTAAATATAACATCATGTCACCTGCAAACAGAGACAATTTGACTTCCTCTCTTCCTATCTGAATATGCTTTATTTCTTTCTTTTGCTTGATTGCTCTAGCCAGAAATTCTACTACTATGTTGAACAGGATGGTGAGAGAGGGCATCGTTGTCCTGTGTCAGTTTTCAAAGGGAATGCTACAGTATATTTGCTGGGGATTTGTCATAAATATTTCTTATTATTTTTAGATACATTCCATCAATACGTAGTTTTTTGAGAGTTTTTAGCATGAAGGGATATTGTATTTTATCAAAGCCCTTTTCCCCATCTATTGAGATAATCATGTGGCTTTTGTCATTGGTTTTGTTTATGTGATGGATTACATTTATTGATTTGTGTATGTTGAACAAGACTTGATCCAGGGATGAAGCCAACTTGTAGTGGATAAGCTTTTTCATGTGCTGCTGGATTCAGTTTGCCAATATTTTATTGAGGATTTTTGCACCGACATTCATCAGGGATATTGGCCTGAAATTTTCTTTTTTTTATTGTGTCTTGTTTTGGTAAAAAGATAATGCTGCCTTATATATACAACATACCAGAATATCTGTGACACAGCTAAGGCAGTGTTAAGAGGAACATTTATAGCATATGTTCACATCAAAATGTTAGAAAGATCTCAAGTTAACAACCTAACATCTCAACTAAAAGAGCTAGAGAACCAAGAGCAAACCAGTGCTAAAGTTAGCAGAAGACAAGAGTTAACTAAAATCAGAGCTGAATTGAAGGAGATTGAGACACAAAATAAACATTCAAAAGATCAATGAATGCAGGAACAGTTTTTTTTTTTGATAAAAACATTATTCAAATGTATAGACTGCTAATTAGACTAATAAAAGAGGGAAGATTCAAATAAACATAATGAGAAACAAGAAGGACATTACCACTGACCCGACAGAAATAGAAATAACCATCAGAGAATATTATGAATATCCTCTATGAATATAAGTTAGAAAATCTAGAAGAAATAGATAAATTTCTGGACACATACACCCTCTCAAGACTGAATTATGAAAAATTGAGTCCCTGAACAGACCAATAATGAGCTCTAAAATTGAGTTACTAATAAATAGCCTACCAACCACAAAAAGTTTAGAGCCAGATAGATTCACAGCTGAATTCTACCAGATGTACAAAGATAAGCTGGTACTGTTCCTAATAAAACTATTACAAAAAATTGAGGAGAAGGGAATCTTCAATTTTTAAGGAATCCCTAACTCATTTCATAAAGCCAGCATCATCCTGATATCTTATGTTGTCATAAACACAAAATTTCTGAAAATTTGTCATGACATATTACACCTACTTAAGGGGTAAACTGATGTATATGATAAAAGGTATAGGTTAATTAATAATCCAATTGAAGTCATTTTGTAATATTTTAATTAGAAAGGGTTTTTATTATAACATTTCAAACAAATATCTGTGCTCAATATTTAGGTGCCATTCAAAATGTATTATGTATCTCTCATATTTTGCATCAGAACATTCTGTTATTCACATAGAAGTGAGATAGTTTTTAGGTATGTATAACTGAACTGTGCATTTTAAATTAAGAATTATTTTAATAGAATGTAAAGAAAAGAGTGTAACAAAAGGAACCAGATGTTGGCCTTTCAATTAAGAAAACAGTAAGCCTCAACAAAATAACAAAGAACCAATACCCCCACATCAACAAAGCAGCAAACAAAGCAAAAGCTGTAACAGATGCTGTTTTGAATATTATCAAACACTTTACAAAGAGGAAACTCCCTTGAAAGTTTGCTAGTTAGAACATGCCAATTTTTGATTAATTCTGTTTTTTTCTCAGTGCTCAAGAACTCAAGCAGAACACCTACTTGCCCCTGCAGTGTTAGAAGTAGAAGTAATGATCTAGTAATTTAAAAGAAATAAAATTCTGAGTCCAGATGGCTATAGGGCAAACTATAAAACTTTTAAAGAAAGTTTAGCATACTCATTAAAAAAAGACTTTCTTTACATATGATAGAACATTTTACAGCTGGCACAGCAAAGAGTACTTTCAACATAATCTCTAACACCTTCTGATTTCAGCCTGTATAGTAGGCTCAACATGATTCAATTACAATTCTGGTGGAATGATCCACAGAGATTGTTGATACAAGTCAAGTGTCTGTCAACGTACCATTCTGTGTGTGTCTGTGTGTGTATACATGTGTTTACATGTGTGCATGTAGCTGTTTAAGTGTTTAAGGACCTAATTAAAGGTATGGTTACTCTCTGAAAGAAATGCACATTTAACAAATCTGTAAAATTATGGGTAATTTTTGGACGTTAATATTGATATGTTGTTCTTTAAAGAAGCAAGGACCCTAAAGTTAAAATGAAAAACATAAAAAATTACTATGAAATAAAAGTCACCTTTCAAATCAGAGAGGAAAGAATACTCAATAAATAATGTTGGAAAATGTTTAGAAAAGTGTATACATCAAATCCCTACCTCACACCATTTTACAGAGAATTCATAGGATATTAAAACCACAAATAGTTTTTAGATAATTTTTTAAATTAGAGAAATAATAGGACAGCAAATGTGTGCTCTCAGACTGGGAGAGGGTTTTTTCGAAAACACATGAAAAATAAAAGCTCTAAGGGGAAATGAAATAAATTTAAACATGTCAAAACTATAAACCTCCTCACGAGAATAATTACTATTAACAGATTTTAAAGACTTGGCTGTGAATTAGAAAGTACTTTTAACATAACAGCTGAATAATATTAAAAATTTAAGGACAGTAATATTCTCAAGGGAAATGTAAGCCCAGATTTAAACAGACATTTACAGAAGCAGAAACACAAATGTATATTAAATATATGAGAATATGTTTGATTCTATTAGTTATTGGTCAAATCAATTTAAAACAGCAGTGAAACATTATTTACCATCAACTTGTCAAAAATTAGAAGTTAAAAGATACTGACTATTGGTATGTATTGTGTCAAACCCCTATTAACTCCAGTGAAGATGACACCTGGTTCAAAGGAAAAAAACGAAAACAAAAAAGACCTAGAGGCAGCAGACGAGATGTGGAGTTTTATGGAGAGCTTACCTACAGGGCAGACAGTCCAGTGTTAGTGGGTTGAGCAGTATTACTGCATGGCCCAGTGGCAGTGGCTGAGCAGAAGTACTGCAACCACTTGCAGGAGGCATGCCATTTGTATAGCATTTTCACTTAGCACCCTTTCCCTAACAGTCTCCTCTTGGTAAATGTATTAAGCCATTCTTGAATTGCTATGAAGGAATACCTGAGACTGGGTAATTTATATTTAAAAAAAAAGCGATAATTGGTTCAAGGTTCCACAGGCTGTACAGAAAGCACAGAGGCATCTTCTGTTGAGGTAGCTTCCAACTGGGACACAGGCAAATAGAGAGCAGACAGATCATATGGCAAAAGCAGGAGCAGGAAAGAGTTGGGAGCACAGGAAGGTGACACAAACTTTTAAACAACCAGATCTCCTGAGAACTCCTTCACTGTGGTGAAGACAATACTAACCCATGAAGGATCAACCCCTATGATCCAAACACCTCCCACAAGCCTTACCTCCATCTTTGTGGATTAAAATTCAACTTGAGATTTAGGCAGGGACAAATACCTAAAGTATATCAGCAACCTTTATTTAACCCAAAACTTGGGGCCTCAATCCCTTCTACAGCTCATATTCCATGGGACAGACCAGGCCTCAGACTTTCGTCATAGATAAGGAACACATCTCTAGGTTGGCCACTCCCAATTCCCTAACTTTGAACACACATTCAGGTGCATCTGCTATATAAGGTCATTCTCAGGGTATGCTTAAGTCACTGCTATCAGATACATCTATCATACAGTATATATATGGGAACAAGAGGAAATTTTACATGTAGCTTATAGGGTTATACATTGTTATAGTTATTTTGGAGGATTTATCTTATTTGCATAAAACTGAGAAAAATAAACACATTATGGCATAGAAAATCTTTTAGTGGGATCTACACTAGAGAAAATGAATACTTGCACAATATTTGTACAGAGTTGCTCATTGCAGTATATTTCCTAATCATGACAGACCTGGAAAAAATCTAAATGTCCCTAAATTGAGGAAGTGTGGTATAAACTTAGGTTCAGTTTATGCTTCAGTTAAAAACGTGATAGCTTTGTATTGCTGGACATACATCTTATTAAATGAAAAAAATTAATCACTGAACATTAAATTAAACGTAATACCATTTAGGTAAGAAACAGATAAATAAACCAACAATATTCTGCATATCTGCAGTTCCACAGAATATGTATTGTACAGAAATATTATATAAAATTACCTTCAGGCAGTGTGTATGAGGTGCCTATGAAATGCAAATTAGTGTTATGTTTAGACTTAGGATTTAAATACATAATATATCAAGGTATCTCACTGTATGTATGTAAACATTCTAAAACCTGAAATACCTCTGACCCCAAACATTTTAAATAAAAGATACTCACTTGTATATATAACTCTCCCAACAGATTGAAAATAATTTTATGATATTGTGTAACAAGAAACATGAGACATTAAGGAAAATAAACTAGTAAGAACAAAATTTCGACATAAACATCTACAAAATATAAATGAAATATGCTAGATACATAAAATTTCCATTTATGCTAATCAGAAACAATTGACTATCAGTAATTTTATATGGTTCAACCTAATATTTTAGGAAGCATTCACAGTCTGTTTTAAAATTATACTCTCCTCTTTTGTATGAGAGACTTTATTGTGATTGATCAGTGGTCAGTTACTATCAATCATTTAAAGTTACATTTAAAATTATCTGTAAAATTATACAAATAACTTTACAATTGAAAAGAAAGTTTCTCAACATTAGAACAAAACTAGAGTCAATTTGAAAAAAAACTAAAGTAAATAAAAAGAGATATAAAATGCACATAATAGATACAAAAATTCTTCAATAGGATGAACAAGTCATGGAATTTGAGATTGTAAAATGTCAGTTTCAATTAGAAAATACAGATATATCAAATAAAATTAAACAACATGCTTCTGAATGACCTTTGAGGAAATACCGAAGTTAAGGTAGAAATCAAAAAGTTCTTTGCAAATAATGAGAACAAGTCCAGGTGCGGTGGCTCATGTATGTAATCCCAGCACTTTGGGAGACTGAGGTGAGTGGATCATGAGGCCAGGAGATCAAGACATCCTGGTCAACAAGTTGAAACCCCCTCTCTACTAAAAATATAAAAATTAGCCTGGAGTGGTGGCATACACCTGTAATCTCAGCTACTCAGCGGGCTGAGGCAGAAGAATCACTTAAACCTGGGAAGTGGAAGTTGCAGTGAGCTCAGATCATGTCATAGCACTCCAACCTGGGCAACAAAGAGAGACTCCATCTCAAAAAAAAAAACAAAAAATTAAATTAAATGGAAGGAAGGAAGGAAAGGAGGGAGGGAGGGATGCGAACAAAGATAAAACACATCAGAATCTCTGGGACACAGCTAAGACTATGAAGAGGGAAATTTATAGCACTAAATGCCCACATGATAAAGTTAGAAAGATCTCAAGTTAATAAACTATCATCACAACTAAAAGAACTAGAGAACAAACAACAAACCAACCCCAAACCTAGCAGAAGACAAAGAATAACCAAAATCTGAGCTGAACTGAAGGAGACTGAGAAAAGAAAAACCATTCGAAAGATCAGTGAATCCAGGATTTGGTTTTGTGAAAAGACTAATAAGAGATATAGGCCACTAGCAAAACTAATAAGCTAGAAAAGAGAGAATATTCAAATAAACACAATCAGAAATTACAAAGGGGATATTAACACTAATCAAAAAGAAATACAAACAACCATCAGAAATTACTGTGAACACCTCTATGCACATAAACTGGAAAACCTAAAAGATAAGGGAAAATTACGGGACTCATATATCCACCCAAGACTGAACCAGAAAGAAACAGATTCCTTGAACAAACAAGAAAAGCAAATACTGCATATTCTCACTTATTAGTTGGAGCTAAATTATGAGAATACATGGACATGAAGGGTAGAACAAGAGAGACTATTTGAAGGTGAAGGGTGAGAGGAGGAAGAGAATCAGAAAAAAATAACTGCTGGCTACTAGGCTTAGTTACGGGTGATGATACAATCTATACAACTATCCTCTGTGACATAAGTTTACCTGTGTAACAAGCTGGGACATGTACCCATGAACCTAAAATAAAAGTTAAAAAAATGTGTAATCTCACTTTTGATTAAATAAATGAAACTAAATATTAATAAACACAAAAGCTGCCAAACAGTCCTATAATATTAGCTAGCATTGATTTTGTACAACTAGTGTGTCCTAGGTACTTTATAAAGCCCTTTCAGTAGATTATCTGGTTTAGTCTTTACAAAGCAAAATTAATGCCTTAATGTTCTCAAGTATCTTGTCAATTCTCAAGGGAGAGTTTGGCCTAAAAAGGTTGCTCAATATATTTTAGATTGTTGAGTAAATGAGTGAGGTGCAGAAATTAAAGAATGGAGAGATTAACTTCCCAGGGTTGCATAACCAGAAACTGGTGTACCAGTTGGGATTTAAATTTGGGATTTAAACCTGAGTCTTTTGACACCAGTTACTGCCTAGTTAAATGTCATGAAATATTGCCTTTGCAGATGTTTATAATTTGGGCAAAATTATGAGACAATTGTTAATACATAGTTTTCTTTGGTAGTACGATTTAGTACAAAAATATGGGAAATATTTGGCAATTTGTATCTTAAATCAAACTGCCAGACTGGGTGTGGCGGCCCATGCCTGTAATCTCAGCATTTTGGGAGGCAGAGGCGGGAGGATCACTTGATCCCAGGAGTTCAAGACCAACCTGGACAACGTAGGAAGACCATGGATCTACAAAAATTAAAAAAAAAAAAAAAAAAAGCTATGCTCGTGGTGTGCACCTGTGGGTACAGCTACTTGCAAGGCTGAGGCAAGCAGATCATTTGAGCCTGGAAGTTCAAGGCCATAGTGAACCATGATAGCACCACTGTACCAGCCTAGATGACAGTGTGATATTCTGTCTCTACAAAGAAAGAAATAAAAATAAAATAAAACTGCATACTCCTTAACTTCTCAGCTCACGTTTACAAATTCATACTGAAGTTACTCAAAGTAATATTTTTAAATCTTTATTGGCAAATTGTGCGTAATTAGAAAAAAATAGAAAAAATAGAAAGCCTGTCTCTATAAAGCAATAGCACATTTAAAAACATATTCCATTGTACCCCATGAATATATACAATTATTATTTGTTAATTAAAAAAGAAATAAAATAATCATAAAATTATCTATCTATATTAAGCAGCATTGAAAACAATATATTAGATTTATGTGTATTTACATTAACCAAAGTTCACACAATCCACATACGTTTGACTCCAAAAGAGAGAGAACACGATAAAATTTACTTCTCTCACCTAAAGGCAGAGAATGCAGAGATAGTAGTGAGGTCCCATTAACAAGAGATCTTATTGTTCTGCCATCCTCAAAATGTGGGTTTCATCACATGTACCATATTGGCTGCTTGTGCTTACACAGTAGCAGCTACATTATAGGCATCGGGAAAAACAAAGGGAAGGAGAAGTAACATCTTCTTCTGAGAGTCACTGGTTCTCAAAGCCTGTGAACCAGCAAGTCAGCATCATCTGGATACTTGTCTGAAATGGAGATACTCAGGCCTCATACCGTCTTTTTGAATCAGAAACTGGGGTTGGGGCCTTCCACTTTGTCTAAACATGCCTTCCAGATTATTCTGATACAGGTAATTTTCTTAGCGTTCTAAAGATAGTTCTGGGAAATTTTATACACTTAGAATGCCTTCCAATTATTCAGAATTTGTCATGACCATGACAAACTGCAAATCAGGATAAAAAGTAAAATAAAATCTACCCTGGGTAGCCACAAGAAAAGTTTATCTTACCGGTATGTTAATGAAATTTGAGAATGAATAAAGGGGGCAATAGACAGTTTGCTACATTCACAACAGAATGTTAACATTAATAAAAGATAAAGTAATTGATATAAGATTATATAACATTCTTAATACATGATAATCATGTATAATTTACTAAAAATCAATATATGCTTTTATATTTTTGAATGTATGTTTCCATATGAGTAGCAGTATACATTTACATGTCTCCAGAATAAGAAGATGCATTTGGTGGAAGAGGAGATTTTACATTTTTCTTTTGACTTCTATACATTTCTTTTTCAAATATTATATGCTACTTGGATAATTTAAAGCAAAGAAAAAGAAAAAATATTCCTTCAAGAGACATAATTGATAAATTAACAGTTTGCGGTCGAAAACAATATGTCCCCATAGAATGAAAATGAAAGCAAATATCTAAATACTACATGTTTTTGCCATTATACTTTAGGACATGATTGTAGTAGTTGAATGGAAACTCAGCGTTCTTTTTCTATGTATAATTCAGGATAAGTCCAAAAATGATGGCATAGCTGCCAGAATTCTTGCAAGAAATCACATAATGATTCATAAATCCTATGAGAAGGCAAAATTAAAATCAGTCAATTATATTGCTTGTTAGCAACTGTGTAACATTTTCTGAATTATGTAGATCACTGGTCTTTGAAATATAGTCCTTGGATCAGCAGCAGCAGAATCACCAAGAAACTGGTTAGAAATTCATATTCTTGGGCACTAACCCACACCTATTTAATCAGAAACTCTATGGGTGGAGCCCAATAATTTTCTTTTAAAAAAAAAAAACTCTGCAGGTGATTCTGATGGAAGCTCAAGTTTGAGAACCACTGACCTAGATAATTACCTTACCCTCTTGCTTTGTTTCCCTTCTGCAAACATGTCAGTAATTGCTATGGAAATGTATTATAATGCAGTCAACATGCAATTATCTCTGATATTCAGGGAGCAGAATGATTTGGACAAGAGAATACCATGGATAATCCCCACATCTCTCTTTAGCTATTAGACTCAGACTCCGCCCACCCGTAGATTTTTTGCCAGAGCCCCTAATGAGAACTGTAATTGACTGACTCCTGTTTCAGCTCTTTTATTTCCTGGCCCACTCTCTGGTGAAGGTGCTAATGAGCAGTAAAATAGCCTGAAGGCAGACAGTAGGAGGGAAGAGGAGAGAGCCTTGTCCCTCTGAATATTTGAGAATATACTATAATATCAGAAACAATTTTTTAAAAACCCTCTTCTTCCTGTCCTAAAACTTCTAAACGTGACAATATTATATTCATTTTTAAACACTTTATAGTCAAACTTTGAGCCACTATAATGGTAGTCATATATACTCAATATTACTGTCTGTCCCTTCAACTCCAGGCTGAGGTTTCTCTTTTCTTTAGTTCTGTTTGACTAGTTGTTTCAATCTATTCTTTTCTATAACTGCTATCAACAAAGCTTTTCTTTCCTTCCCTCTATATCTCTGTAAACTTTCATCTCCTTGTTCAATTGGCTTTGAATGCCAGTCTGAAAACATGCTTAAAAACAGAAGAGACAGAAAGGAAAAGTAAAATAACATTAAATACCCTGACACTATTATAGATTTAATTCCAAAGGAGTTTCAGGGTTTGCAACATGAAATAAACCTCAGTTTGAAAGGTATTATTTGGCTTTTCTTTCTGTAATGCTTTCTGAAAAGTGATAGCAAGAAAAAAAAATCCTTTTAGAAATTATTTTGTGATTTTGTTAAAAAATAAAATAAAAACTCCTATTATCAACATAGTCATAATCATACCAAACTCTTCTTTTTCTATATTTTTTTATTCCAAAGATAACCCCTCCAAAAATCTAATATTTATTATCTCCTGAATCTTAAAAGCAATTTTATGAGATTTCTTAGACATATATTGTTATCTATCACTTAGTACAGTCAAAAGGACTGGTAATAGAACTGGCATGTTTACCCAACGATATTGATGAGACTGTTACTACCAGCATCAATGCTGAAGCCATCTCCATTGCCAACATTGATACTAACATATTAATCCTAATTCTCTTCCTGTGAGGCTGAGTCATGTGCCATATTTGATGTGATTTAGCCCATTGATTGATTAGATATCTTTGTTAAAATCAGTGTGAAGCAAGGTTGTAGTTAATTATTAATGTTTTCAAGGTTTTACAACGTAGAAATGTAACTGAAATTCAAATACCAAAAATAATGTTTAGCTTAAGTTACCATCACTGCTTTTGTTAAAATGTACTGTAAGAGAGATCCAAGATGGCCGATTACTAGCAACTCAGGATTGTAGCTCCCAGTGAAAGCACAGAGAATGAGAGGACGCCACACTTTCAGACGAATTTTTGTTGCTCACTGACCAGGAGATTCACAGCGGAGGATCCCTACAGGTTGCCAGCGTGACTCTTGTGGCCAGCTTGGCAATTTTGCCAGCGCCTCAGCATGGCGGTTCTTGGTGCAGAGTACACAGGACTGAGTCCCCTTTTGGTCGACGTTTGGAGCTCCAGAAAGGCAGAGTCGCCCATTCAGCTAATTGAAGAAGGAACTCAAGAGGGAAGCCAGACCGGAGATTCCTGGGCAGAAAAGCACCACGTATCTTAACGCTGCTGTTTTAGCCGGTGCAGTGGGTTGCTCAGATTCCAGCACTGGGAATCAACAAGTTGGACGTCCACTCAGAGACCTGATTTGAAAGTCAGTAATTACAAAGATGACAGATGGATAAATTTACAATGATGGGAAGAAACCAAGGTAAAAAAGGTGAGAATACCCAAAATCAGAATGCCTCTCCCTCTACAGGGGATCACAGTACTTCATCAACAAGGCAACAAGGCCTGATGGAGAACAAGTACGTTCCATTAACAGATTTAGGCTTCAGAAGCTGGATGATAAGAAACTTCTGTGAGTTAAAAGAACATGTTCTAGCCCAATGCAAAGAAACTAAGAACCTTGAAAAAAGGTTTGATGAAATCCTAACGAGAATAGACAATCTAGAGAGGAATATAAGAGAATTAATGGAACTGAAGAATACAATACGAGGACTCTGCGAAGTATGTACAGGTTTTAACAGTCGAATTGATCAAGCAGAAGAAAGGACATCAGAGGTCAAAGGCCAACTTAGTGAAATGAAATGAGAAGACAAGACTAGAGAAGAAAGAGTAAAAAGGAATGAGCAAAGTCTCCAAGAAATATGAGACTATGTGAAAAGACCTAATTTACATTTGATAGGTGTACCTGAATGTCATAAGAGAATGAATCCAAGCTGGAAAATATTCTTCAGGATATTATTCAGGAAAACTTTCCTAACCTAGTAAGGCAGGACAATACTCAACTCCAGGTAATACAGAGAACGCCACAAAGATATTCCTCAAGTAGAGCAACCCCAAGACACATAATCGTTAGATTCACCAGGGTTGAAATAAAGGAGAAAATTCTAAGGGCAACTAGAGAGAAAGGTCAGGTTACCCATAAAGAGAAGCCTATCAGACTCACAGCAGATCTCTCAGCAAGAAACCCTACAAACTAGAAGAGAGTGGGGGTCAATATTCAATATCCTCAAAGAAAAGAATTTTCAACCCAGAATCTCATATCCAGCCAAACTAAGCTTCATAAATGAAGGAAAAATAAATTTTTTTGTGAACAGGCAAGCACTCAGAGATTTCATCACCACCAGGCCTGCTGTACAAGAGCTTCTGAAAGAAACATTATACACAGAAAGGAACAACCAGTATCAGTCATTCCAAAAACTTACCAAAAGGTAAAGAGTATCTCCATAATGAAGAATATATATCAACTAATGAGCAAAATAGCCAGCTAGCATTAAACAACAATATTAAACTAAAAAATATCAATATTAATCCTAAATTTAAATGGATTAAATGCCCCAATCAAAGACACAGGCAAATTGAATAAAAAGCCAAAACCCATTGGTACACTGTATCCAGATCCACCTCAAAAGCAAGGACAAAGGATTGGAGGAAGATTCACCAATCAAATGGAGAGAAAAAAAAAAAAAAAATCCAGGAGTTGTAACTTTCGTCTCTGACAAAATAGACTTTAATAGTAACGAAGACTAAAAGAAACAAAGAAGGACATTACATAATGGTAAAAGGATCAGTGCAGCAACAGGAATCAATCATTATAAATACATATGCACCCAATACAGGAGCACCCAGATACACAAGACAAGTTCTTAATGACTTATAAGGAGACTTGGACTCCTGCACAATAATAGCAGGAGAATTTGACACCACATTGTTAATATTCAACGGATCAATGAGATAGAAAATTAACAGGGACATCTATGATTTGAACTCAGACCTGGAGCAAGTAAACTCAGTGAATATTTATAGAATTCTTCACCCGAGGTCCACAAAACATATATTTTTCTCAGTATCACATTACACCTATTTTGAAAGTGACCACATAATTGGAAGTAAATCACTCTTCAGCATTTGTATAGCATTTCACAGACTTAAATGAAATATTGGTTGGCTGTTTTTTGTTATTTTCTTCCCTTAATCCTTCCTGTCTCCATTGTTAAGCACAATTATCAGCATAAAAGAGGTTTTTAATTATTAGATTGCATTCCAGCCTGGGCACTATACAGAGCACGACTCCTGTTCTCTCTCCCCCTTTCTCTTTCTCTCTAAAAAAGAAAAATGAATAGAGAAGTTTCTAGCCAAATAATACAAAATTAGTAAAAATGAATTAAAATTTAAAAATTAATTGTTAGATGAGTGCTCACTCTATTATCAACTCTATTTCTTACTCACTTTTCTCCAGCAGTATCTGCCTCGAGTTCTTTCCATGTCACAAACCCTTTGCTACCTTAAGGTCTTTGTACATGCTTTCCTTCCTACTCTTCCCACAGTTTTTCCTACAATCAGCTCCATCTCATAAAAAAAAAAAAATGTACTGTAAGGCTTCCTCTTCAAAGTTGTTTCCTTTAGAAGCCCTTATGTAAGTATTCTCATTAATTTTAAGATGTTTTAAAATTTTAAAAATATAATGTTTTAAAAATTATTTTTAATAATTCTCAATGTTTCCAAAGGATTATATGTTGACCCTGAATTTGAATTCTGATAGAGTAAAAAATATTTGAAACCAGTTCTTATGAATAAAGTGTGTATTCAAGCTTAAGTGAAAATAAAACATGTTAAAAAAGAGGATATGCATTTTGGTGGCTGTATAAATTCTATATTTTGGTCTTTAGTATCAATTAAGAAGTAAGTTACTAGCTATGTTTTTATGTGTTTTTCCAGAATGGTCTGGTTTACCAGTGTACTGTTAGATTGTTGATGAAAGTATATAGCAGATGCTACTTAATGGGTTAATATGGTGTCAAAGATATTTGATTTTGTAATATTATCAGTCCTTAACTAAGCCAACTATGCCACCATAATTGATGAAAAGCAGTAAAACTGGACAGGTGCAGTGGCTCATGCCTGTAATCCCAGCACTTTGGGAGACCAAAACAGGCTGATTACCTGAACTCAGGAGTTCAACACCAGACTGGGAAACACAGTGAAACCTCATCTCTACTAAAATCCAAAAAAAGTAGCCAGGCATGGTGGCACGTGCCCATAGTCCCAGCTACTCAGGAGACAGAGGCAGGAGAATTGTTTGAACCTGGGAGGTGGAGGTTGCAGTGAGCCAAGATTGTGAGATGGCACCACTGCACTCCAGCCTGGGCTACAGAGCAAGACTCCATCAAAAAAAGAAAGAGGAAGAGGAAGAGGAAGAGGAAGAGGAAAAGGAAAGAGAAAGAAAGAAAGAAAGAAAGAAAGAAGAAAGAAGAAAGAGAGGGAAAGAAAAGAAGAAATGAAAGAAGGAAAGGAAGGAAGGGAAACTATTTAGAAACTGGAACTTGAATTTTTCCCTATACACATCCTCAAACTCTATATTTTCATTTTGTTATCTGTGGTGCATGAAAGAACAGTGCTGTTATCTAAAACAGTTCAAGACAGCGTATTCAATACCCTATTTAATCTCTGAATTCTAAATAAAGGCGTATTTGTTTTGCACCTGTCATTGGAAAGAATAAACAAAGCAATAATGTATTTTAAATAAGCTGTTATTAGTTTTGCTATTAAATATGTTCAACCCTAACTTTTTTAAGCCAGCAGCTGTTCTCACATAGAGAAACAGACTTTTCCATTATTCACAGTGACAGACTTTATGAAAATAATTCCTACCATTTTTAATCATGCTTATTGACATGCTTAAAGAGTTGCAAACATCTGGGGATCCAAAAATTTCTGCCTATATTTAAATCCAAATCTTGAGTATTATTTTTTTAAATACTGTAAATCCTAAAATAAAGTATAAATACTGAAATTAAAATAGTCACTATATTACAGAGTTGCTAACG
The DNA here is from genome assembly GCA_031835075.1 of Saguinus oedipus. Taxonomy (NCBI): domain Eukaryota; kingdom Metazoa; phylum Chordata; class Mammalia; order Primates; family Cebidae; genus Saguinus; species Saguinus oedipus. The sequence goes on from CM063190.1 coordinate 21,842,965, forward strand.
TTACTAAATACAAACTACCCTAAAAGTCAGTGACTTAAAACAATATTGTATCTGCTTACAGATTCTGTGAATCAGGAACTCAGATATAATTCAGCAAGAATAACTATTTATTCTTACTAAACGTAAGTCTAGATACTCAGCTCAGAAAATTTGAAGGCTGGTGGTGACTCAAGAATTTGGGCTGGAAAAGGTGTTTATTTATGTATCTAGCTCCTGGGCTGGAAATGACTTGAAGGTAAGAACTGCCACCAGCTTTCTCTCCTGTAGAGTAAATGCTACAAGTAGAATGGCTGCATGATTTGCTACATATCTGTTTAAATGTTTAGAAAACATAGTTTTGCTAACACATTGCACCATTTTCCATTCCTACCAGCATTAGATGAAGGAGAATATACATATGATATTAGTCATCATCATAATTTGGGTGTCAAAGATAATTCTATATGTTTTCCATATGCATTTATTATTTTATTATTTATTTTTATGGGTATATAGTAGGTGCATATATTTATGGAATACATGAAATATTTTGATACAGGCATATAGCATGTAGTAATCACCTCAGGGCAAATGTGTCACCTCAAGCATGTATCCTTTCTTGGTGTTAAAACAACCCAATTATAATCTTTTAGTCATTAAAAAATGTACAATATATTGTTGACTGTAGTCACCTTGTTATGCTATCAAATACTAGTTCTTATTATTCTATCTAACTATATTTTTGTATCCATTAACCATCCCCACTTTCTTCTCCCACCTCCACCACCCTTCTCAATATCTGGTAACCATCATTCTATAATACTCAAAGTTTCCATGGGTTCAATTATTTTAACTTTTAGCTTTCACAAATAATTTAGAAAAAGTTTGTCCTTCTGTGCCTGGCTTATTTCACTTAACATTATGACCTCCAGTTCCATCCATGTTGTTGCAAATGACCGGATTTCATTATGTGTCTTATGGCTGAATAGGACTCCATTGCATATGTGTATCACGTTTTCTTTATCCATTTGTCTGTTGATGGACACTTAGGTTGCTTCCAAATCTTGGCTATTGTGAAGAGTGCTGCAATAAACATGGGTGTACAGATATCCCTTGGATGATTAAACTTTGGCCTGAATTCTTTAGAAAAGTGCTTATCAAAATTTTCACATAGATGAATTTTTCTTATTTGGTTATTTTTATTATTTTTACCTTATTCTGCTCCCCATATCTTGTTTCATTTTAGAATTTTCATTAAAGTGTTTAGGTTTCTCTTTGACTGAGGAATTATTTTTTTGCCTTACTACATTTTAAAATTTTTTTAGTGTCCATTGGGGGGAAATCATACACACACACACACACACACACACACACACACACACACACACACACACAGTTGGAGAGTAAAAAAGTTTACAAAATCCACTTGAGAGTGTTCAGTATTTGTTTTCTTCTTTTCATTTTTGACAGTGTATTGCTTTATATAATGTATTTAAAAGCTTCTGAATATAAAAATGTGATGAACCATCTTTTAAAATATAATAATATAGATTTATATTTTAATGTATTATTTATTATATTATAATGTGTTATTTTAACAATAAACGTGTTTTCTGATAAGATTTTTTTTCATATGCACAGAATGCTGTTGGATTAGTGAACAATTCTGTCTAATATGGTCAAATCAATCATTGTATATTCAGAAATTAAAGAAAGGCACATTTCTGAGTAATTTTCAATAAGAAATTGAGAAAGTGGTATTTAAATAATCTTAGAGAATCAAGTCATCTTTCTCATATTTTTAGAAGAACAACAGAAAATAATAATTAAGACACTAGGAATTTAATTACAAAGAAAAATTACAATTGTAAGTGGTAACTTAAAAAGATTTATTGTGGATCAGGAAATATTTATTAGTTAATTTATTCAAGGTATTAAAATATTAATAGAAAACATCTAAGATTGAAAATTAGGCCAGGTGCAGTGGCTCATGCCTGTTATCCCAGCCCTTTGGGAGGCCGAGTTGGGGGGATCCCTTGAAGTCAGGAGTTCAAGACCAGCCTGGCCAACATGGTGACACCCCATCTCTATTAAAAAGAAAAAAATTAGTCAGGAGTGGTGACGGCCACCAGTAATCTCAGCTACTCAAGAGGCTGAGGCACGAGAATCGCTTAGGCCTGGGCGGAGGAGGAGGTTACAGTAAGCTTATATTGCACCACTGCATTCCAGCCTGTGTGACAGAGCAAGACTCTATTTCAAAAAATAAATAAAATAAAATAAAATAAAATAAAAAATTAAATAATGTTATGCAAACATCTTTAAAGAAAATGTCATTGAAATATAGAATTGATTTTAAGAAGAGTGATCAAAAATTCCTTTTATCCATTCTTTAATAAAAATCTTTATTTTGTAATAAAGTATTTTATTTATTTACTAAGCTAAATGACATTATTAAAAATGTATAGCAAGAATCCCAAAGATTAACAGAAATAAAAGGCTATTTTTTTGTCATAGGAAACTAGAAACAATTTAATGGCTTGCATTTTATTTCATAGAAAAGACATTTATTCAACTTATATGTTATGCATTGTGCAATATACACTAATTTCTAAGAAAAAATATTTTATTAAATTAAAATGTGTTTAAAGATCCATTAATCATAAAATCCAGAATAATATAAAATTCTTGTTTTTCTAATGAACACTAATTCCTGTCAAAAATCTTTATTTCCTTTATCTTCCCTTCAAAAAAGACATTTGATGGACAGATGGAATTCTGTGTTTAGCCAACTTACTGCCTCATGCCCTGCCAAGGTATTTAGGTAATCTAGGTATGCTCCCACCTTTCACACCTAGACTAGAGGCACACCATCTTTCTTTTAGACACGGCCTCATCATTAGTTCCCCTACCACTATCTTTTTTACATTAAATATTTACTTAGAATATTTTAGTAGACGCATGATATATTTCATATGCATTTCCTTGCCTAGCCCAGTTTAATTGAAAGCAATTTTCTTCTTATTTAACTCGATTTCACAGAAACATGCCCCCAGCTCACACAGCACTTTTGTGTAAATGTAAAAAGGAAATCCCTTTTGTGTGGTCATGGCCCTCCTAGAGTGCTGGATTCGGCAAAGCGGGGGCTAGATTCAACCCTACTCGCCCTCTTGGCCAAGTGTGCTAAAATTTCATTCTCCTGTATTCTCTGTAAACACACTGGGATCTGGCCTAGGCAACATGGATTCACTTAGCGCTGGATCATTCTGAGAAACAGATTCGACACTGTAAACTAAAATAGTTTCCACGGTTTTATAATACTTTTGAGTTCCTCATATTTTAATGCTGCATATTATGTCACAAACAGTGATTTTCATGAACAGGAAGGGTGAACAGTTATACTTGTATAGAGGTGATTGTTTACAATACAATAATGTAATTTTCTTCTTAATGCTTATTTCTTCCTTTAAAAAATATTTAACTCTGCAGTATAAACCAAGTAAAAATAATTTGGTGAAATACACAAAAGTATGAAATATTTCTTAGTTTTTGATGATTTTCTTTTATTACAATTTAAAATTTAGCTATAATAAAGAATATGATTCACCTTGAAGATAATGACATTTATAACATATGTTTTACATAAAAATACATTATTGTATCAGATTATTCATACTTTGAGAACAAGGGAAGAAGCATTTGCTTAGTGTATTCAAATGTGAAATTCTTGTTGAATAGTTCTGTGTACAATACCTCATAAATATTTATAGAATCCTAAGCAAAGAAACACTTAGCACTCTGAATTTTATGATCACAGTTTTGTTAACAGTTCAAAAGTTTCATATTTCCTTTGAGAGAGTCAGTCTGATCTATTTTGGAAATATCGGGTAAAATATCATATACCAATTTTTAAGCAAATAAGAAAATTTTGCAAGTAAAATATAAGCAGCTTTGGTTATCCCACTTGGGCTCCCTAGCCCTGAAGACCACAGTATTTAAATTTTTATTTTAGAGATTAGTTTAATTTTTTTCAAGACACTGGCATCTCATATAAGCTCTTCCAAGTTTCTTAGAAAATCCAGAAACACTTTTTTTTTGCTGATTATAAACTTCAAATGAACACAATCTGATATCAAACATGTAAAAAAAAAATTATGAAAGTAGAACATTAGAGGGTATGCTCTCAAACTTTTCATTTGTTAAACAACTGTGTTCATAACACTGATGATAGTTTTCTCCACACCACTGCCTGGGAATAATTTTCAGAGGCTATAATATTTACTATTCTGAAAGGGCAGCTTGAATAAACCATGAAGAATTTTCATCAAAAGTAGTATTTACATTAGTTTGTAGCAATATTTATCTATTTAACTCTAAGAAACTTCCAAATTAAAGAAAAATAAAAATGTTGATTAACAGTATAAGGCTTTCTGTAGTGTGCTTATGGGCATTATTATCATGCATGGTGAAACTTTTTCCTGTGCTTGATTCTTTTTCTTCCTAATTAATTACAAACATGCAATATTAAGAACAAAATGATTTTCAGCTACTGTGTGCATTGGTTTCATATTTAAAGACATTTATAATAAAGAATATGAACTCAGATATAGGAGTCAATATCTAGGTTGCACTTATTGGATAATGTCTGTTGTGTCTTTTTTTCTTAGCTAATAAAGATGTTACCTAATAAAGGTGTATGATCAGCTAGGCATGGTGGCTTAGGCCTGTAACCCAGCACTTTGGGAGGCCAAGGCAGGCAGATAACTTGAGGGCAGGAGTTCCAGACCAGCCTGGCCAACATGGTGTAGTCCCATCTGTACTAAAAACACACAAATTATCTGGGCATGGTAGCACACGCCTGTAATCCTAGCTACTCAGGAGGCTAGGCATGAGAATTGCTTGAACCCGGGAGGCAGAAGTTAATAGTGAGCCAGGATCACAGCACAGCAATCCAGCAGCCTGGTCAACAGAGAGAGCCTCAAACAAACAAACAAAGATCTCTGACTACTTTTCTATGATAATTTATGTGAGCACTTTTGAAGATGTTCTAAGATAACCTGTAAAATAACACACAAAATATGTGGAATTACATGATTATCTTAATGTGTATCAATTATTAGGTTGGTGCAAAAGTAATTGTGGTTTTGCTATTAAAAGTAATACAAAAACTGCAATTACTTTTGTGCCAACCTAACGTATAATATAATCATCAGAAATCGCTTATAAAGCAAAATCAAATAACTGGCATTCATTTTTTTTTTAAATTTTGGGATGGAGTTTCACTCTTGTCGCCCAGGCTGGAGTGCAGTGGTGCAATCATGCTCCGCTCACTGCGACCTCTGCTTCCTAGGTTCAAGCGATTCCCCTGCCTCAGCCTCCTGCATAGTTGGGATTACAGACACCCGCCACCATGCCTGGCTAATTTTTGGTACTTTCAGTAGAGACTGGGGTTTCGCCATGTTGGCCAGGCTGGTCTTGAACTCCTGACCCAGTTGATCCACCTCCCTCTGCCTCCCAAATTGCTGGGATTTACAGGGTGGGGCACCGTGGTTGGCCCGGCATTCTTAATAATCATTTGTGAGCAACAACAAATGAAAACAAAAACATACAAACAAAATAAACAGTATTTTGAGATACATTAGTTTGTAAATCAATCACTCTAAACTTCTAAGTTGTTTTAATCACATTTACAATACAGGAATCTGAGTCTAGTAGTTCCCATGAGTTAAATTTTTTCCTTTAGTTCAGTCTTAAAGCACAATAACGTTTCTTTATAGTTTTCTAAAAATATTAAGAATTTTGTGCTACTTTTGTTCTCCTTAATTAAGTATTACTTTTCTCTTAAGGGCAAGTTTTTCAATTAGGAACAACTTTACCCTTAAGCTTATTATCTATTTAGCACAGAATATTTCAGTTTTAATTTCACTAATCAGTGCATTTGGAAAGATTCCTCAAACACTTTTCAGCTATACAAAGTTATCTAAAACAATTTGCTTTCTCTATGCTAATATTTTATTGGCCCTTCTATTATTCAGGTTCAAATACGTAAAACATCCTTAGGATTCTTGTTACATTTGCATTATAATCCTGAGGAACTGTTTATATTTTTATTGCATTGTACTATTAATTGAGTTTTTGTCTGTGCATTTGGACTTGAATGAAATTATCTGCTGTCTAATAAATGTTGAGGTCTTAGTCCCATTAGTTTAACGTATAAAAGATATCTTAAATATTTTGACATTGATGATGGCGTAGTAGCAGAAATCCCACGTAATCCTGGTTTGATTGGTCCACTAGTGGACAATTAACCTAAGAAGAACCATCCAGCCATTTGTGTTGTGGCTTGGCATGAAATAACAGTGTAAATAAGATCAAGAGGATAAAGAAGGTGAGGGAATTCGCAGAGCATTGCTGGAAATGATGCTGGGAGATACCAGAGAGACTGAGAGAGACTAAAACATGCAGCCTAACTTCAAAACCATGATTACGACCTCGGTTTTAATATGTTAAAGGTAATGTGAATGTGTAATTGCTCCTTGCCGCCAAAATACCTAATATAAAACTTGGATAAATGGCCGTAATTAAGAAACCCATAGTCCAAAACAAATGACTGCATTATTAACACTATTAATAGGATCAAAGAAGGAGAATATGTCCTGGGGAATAGGAAGAAAATGCAAAAGAAATTAAGGTGTACCGTACATTTTTATTAGTCTTTCTGTATCTATGTTATGGTGAGTGACAGTGAGTCACACAAAGGCAAGACTTTTTTCTGTGTTGTTCTACAGTCTGTCACCTGTAGATGTGTAATTTACATATTGTGTAATTTAATACTATCTTCCTTCCATTCTTCTTTCATTCCTTAATCTGCCCTAAACTCTTCTTTCCTTCCACACTTCAACAAACATGTCTTTATCATATTAAGTATTAAACAATTTAAGGAGTAAGAGTTGAATAATTTTTAGAGCTATTCTAATATTCAAATAATTTATTGTCTGGTAGTAGAAACAGACTAAATCCAATTTTTTTCTGAAAAAAAATTCTAAAAGATGTTAGTGGAGAACATTTAATCCTGCTTTTCACATTCCCTCGTGGAGAACCTCACTAGAGTAACACTATAGTTTATTTCCACTTTGACATTTTCTTCTGCCCAGGATTGATGCATATGATGGACACGGTATGAGGTGGAGATTGGCCCACTTAGCCAAGGACTTTTTTCTACTTTTCATAAAATTTGAGATTTAAAAGGAGAGAGCTTACATTCCCTACAATTTCATTTTTAACTTTATTAGGGCTAATCCCTATGGGAAGAGAACTTCAATTGTTCAGCTAGGTCACTGACTCTCTAATGCAGAGATAATTATTAACTAATATATTTGGAATCACAGATGATATTATGTTCTTCTTTATCCCTCTGTTTATTACTAATTACTCTTGGACAGAGAAAAAAGGGTGATTATTGATTTTTAAAAAAATTTTAACAGAGAGAATAAAGGCTGTTAAAGGAGTATTTTAATGTGACCAACTTTAACAAGCCCTTTTGATGTCATATTTTGTTGCAGCTGTATAACTTAAATGTCATCACCCTAATCCTCTCTATGTCTGTGACATTCCCCATTTTGAGCCTCTTCCCATGGACCCTCATACATTCCTTGATGGCCATTCTCACCCAACTGCATTTGCAAAATAGCCATCATTTCTGGCACATTCAATCTATGTTTTCTTAAATCTCATTTCTTTATTGATGAACATTCTAGTAAAATATATATTGTAAACTCCAATACAAATAATATTATTTATCATAGATTTAAAATAAGGACACCCACTTTTGGAAACAGTAGAAAAGATATTCCAAAACTAATCTCTCCCAGAGAAAAACTAGAAAAAACTGGACCACACATATAAAAATCAACAGTTGTGAATAACAGTTTGAAAGTGTCAGAGAGATTATAAGACAGTAAACATTACTGATCCAGAATCCAACAGCAGTCAGAGGCAACAAGTAAATGGAATACATTTTTCTGAGAACATTTTCCAACTCTGGAAAGATCACTGAGAGAAAGATAGAGGCACTCTTGAGACTCTTGGGATTAGGAGGAAAGAAATAGGAGCCCAGGAATCATTAAGGAGTGATGATACTTAGGTAACCACATTGCTACATGTTGAGATCTAAACGTGCTCCTTTGTAAGTAAAAGAGAGAATTAGGAAGTAGGTCTGCTTTAATGAGTCCCATTTCCTGAAACTGGATTGAGTTGAACTCTAGTATCCTCTGGTGAAAGTAAACATAAACTCCGTATGAAAAAAAAAATTGTTTAAGGTCTTAAATTATTTGTGGAAAGAATATTGCAAATACAGTGCCCCCAAAGCTGAACAAGTAATGAATTTACAGAAAGATGGTCAAGAAAAATAAGTGCCCAGAATGAACCGAAGAACTACAAAAGGAAAAAGTTCTTAAGAGAGATTTCAAGATATATTTGTCTTGGATATAATTTACTTGAAGATGCAGAATGAGAAAACAGAAAAGCAATATTAGAATATATAAATTATAGTGTGTACTTTTTTAAAAAGTAAGATACCGAATCAGAGTAAAAGTGTTACATGAAATCCAAGCAGGAGAAATAAAAGGAATCCATATTTAGAATTATCATAGTAAAATTGCTGAAAGAAAAACATCTTTAAGACAGAATAAAATCAATATTTCAAAGGAAGATCAATAAATAAAACAGAATAATCTACATTAATAATAATGTTAATGTTGATGTAGATCTGCTGGCAGAATATAGAATAACTTAAAATACTTAAAAGTTGGGTTGGCTAAATAAGTCCATCTTGTAAATTTATACCAAATAACATATGATGCTCTAAAATTAAACTATATATAATTTTAAAGACAAAATTTATATATGAAAACTGTAATTATCACCAGTTGTTAAAGGAAATACTAAAGTGCATTAGTTAAGTAAAAATATATATGTGTGTGTGTGCATGTGTATGTGTATGTAGCCTGTAAGAAAATTGGAGATATAAAAATAAATAAAATAGCAAATACTCACATAAATCTAAATGATCATATATCATACAAAATAGCAATAGTAATAGCTTATGTAATGTGAAAAGAAAATAGCAGCGTATAGGCTTGGAAAATGATAAAGGGAGTTAGTCTGCTCATGTCTTTGAATAAGGGGAAACATATCAATTAATGCTAGAAATTTATACAATTATATGTGTGACTACTATTCTAACAAAGAGGAAAAAGGTAAGTATTAAAAGGCCTGGATAAATAGAGGGAAATGTCATATACATTGACTGGAAGAGAATATTGTAATTTGTGTCAAATCTTTTCAAATTTCATTGTAGATTCAATTTAAATATTTTTTTTATTGTACTTTAGGTTCTGGGGTACATGTGCAGATCATGCAGGATTGTTGCATAGGTACACACATGGCAAGGTGGTTTGCTGCCTCCATCCCCCTGTCACCTATATCTGGCATTTCTCCCCATGTTATCCCTCCCCACATTACCCATCCCCTACTGTCCCTCCTCTAGCCCCTCCAACAGACCCCAGTGTGTGATGCTCCCCTCCCTGTGTTCACATGTTCTCATTGTTCAACACCGGCCTACGAGTGAGAACATGCAGTTTTTGGTTTTCTGCTCTAGTGTCAGTTTGCTGAGAATGTTTCCAGATTCATCCATGTCCCTAAGAAGGACACGAACTTATCATTTTCTATGGCTGCATAGTATTCCAATGTGTATATGTGCCACATTTTCCTTGTCCAGTCTATCATTGATGGACATTTCAGTTGCTTCCAAGTCTTTGCTATTGTAAACAGTGCTGCAATGAACATACAGTGCATGCATCTTTATAATAGAACCATTTATAATCCTTTTGGTATATACCCACTAATGGGATTGCTGGGTCAAATGGAATTTCTATTTCTAGGTCCTTGAGAAGTGCCACACTATCTTCCACAATGGTTGAACTAATTTACACTCCCACCAACAGTGTAAAAATGTTCCTATTTCTCCACATCCTCTCCAGCATCTATTGGCTCCAGATTTTTTAATGATTGCCATTCTAACTGGCTTGAGATGGTATCTCAATGTGGTTTTGATTTGCATTTTTCTAATGGCCAGCAATGATGGGCTTTTTTTCATATGTTTGTTGGCCTCATATATGTCAAGTGAAGTCTATTGTCTTTCTCTTGACTCTGGGCAGGTCTCTGATTTGCTTAGGCCAGTGGGATGTTAACAAATTCAGGATTGCTCAGTTTCTATTTTGGAATATGTCTGCCACCTTGTGGAGAAACCCAGGAGAGCCTGCACGCGATGAGTGGCATGTAGCCCATTTGCCCATGTTAATTCAACCAACATCCTGGCAACTGCTGGAAATGTGAATGAGGCCGTCTTAGATCTTCTGACACCAGCTGATCTGTCAGAGCACCAGGAGTTTAGAGAACCAAGCAGAACCAACCAAATCATCTCAAACAAAAAGAAATGCCTCTAACCCATAGAATCAGAAGTTAAGTAAATGGTGATTATAGAGGCACCAAGTTTTGGGATGGTTACTTTTCACAGTAATGGATAATTGATAAAGACCCTCAAGAGTGACTAGAGCCAGATTAGGGTTGTTGAATGGCCAATGATGCTGCTGAACCCAAACAAAACTTCCATCCCTATTGCCATGGCAGCTTTCCTCAGGAGCCCGTTGTACAAAGAAGCTCACCAACACTCCCAGTACAAGTAATCTAGTCCGCCTGATTATTGAGAGCATTCCCTGGTCTTTGATGAACACTTACATGAGATATGATTCTTTTCACATTTTCTGACCACTCCCAAAGTTCTACATATATCTTTCCCGGACTCTTTTGTTATCCATCTTGTAATTTGTTACTCTCAAGTCTTTGCCATGTAGCTATAGCATTATTTTTCTGCGACAAAGTCCTGCCCATTTAGAAAAAGTTATTAACTAATGAATCAGCATAGATCTGTGTACATCAAGCAATCTCCTTTTCCAGGCAAAGTAGAAAACCTGGTACACAGCACAAAGATATGCAAACTAGGGTTCCCTTTACACCGTTTTTCAGAGGCACCCTTGAATGGGCAAATGCTCTTTCTTTCTATGGGCCAGTGACCCAGTTACTGGGTAAATATTTTTTTAAAAACTCAAACACTCGCTAGATTAGTGTGTATCAACTATGGGTCTAGCTTCTGAAAACTTGATGCTTTAATGTCTGTCCTAAATGCATATGTCTGACATGTCTTAATCTGGACACCTAGTAATATCCTTGAGTCACATTGCTTGGAACTCCTGACTCCTTGTCTCTCTCTTACTCCTCCTATGGGCATGCTTTTCTACCAATATAAAGTCTACCACCCCAACTACCTCCTCATTTGGCTTTCACACCCTAGACCTTGATACACTTGTCCTTGTTACCCCCAGGCCAGGTAACAGACAACTAGGCACAGCCTCCATTACATAGAGCCCGCTGGAATTATTCAAAGTAGCCAATCCTAAACCTGCCTTCCTGCCTCAGCTTCACCTGTTTCTTTCCATGGAAACCACAATACCAACTCTTGCCCAAAAAATTCCCTTTTCCTGTATTACTAGAGTTATCACTTTGGGGCTTCCCTATATGACCCCATGGCACAGAGCATTCCCTTCTTTTTGAGACTGATTATAATAAAGTATATGTCTGTACCTGCCATTTCTTGATCTGTTGGCCTTAGTATACCCCAAATTTTCCATTAATACCAAAAACATTTGGAAATAGTCCCAAATTATCTTTCCTCCTCAATTAACTAGTCATATAGATTTCCCCATATGACTATAATTTTGAGGAGAAAGAGGGAGTCTTCCAGATATGTGACTTGGAAGTGTGAATCACTTGCTGATGTAACGTTTTAGTGCCTCCACTTGCTCAAGCTTGATCTCCTATATATGACTTTGACTTGATGCATGCTTGGTGAGTCAGATAACAGCCAGTTAATCATGGCAGTTCAGGTCTCATTGTAGGTTAAAGGCTAAAATCTAACAAGCAGTCTCCACCAGGGCCCAGCAGGATGAAAGATGCTTTTAAAGGTAAGGATAATTCTCTTCAGAAAGCAAGATGTACTTTAAAATCTTGAAGTTCTGATATGTGGTTTATCTGTCCCGGACTGCCAAAGGTTGCATGCAGCATCTGTATTGGTAACAGACATGTAAGTGCCTTGAGTCTACTGGAGACATCAGGGTAAGTGTCAGAGCTACGATCATGTGGCCCAGATCTGCCACACAGCTTTTTCCTGTGATGTAATGTAGCCTGCTTAAGAAACAGTTGGCTTCTGTATCTATGTACGCATACACACATCCTGCCAGTTTATACATATGTATGTAAGGGTAATTTATATAATATTTTAATATATAGAGTTTACATTTCTACATGACTATAAAGTTTATAGTTCATATATATGTTACACACACAAAACCACACACTATATGTATACACATGTATAAACACATACACATTAGTGTATACACGTATGTGTGGTTTTTTTTGGTGTGTGTATATAGTGTATATGTGTGTGTGTGTGTGTCTGTGTGAGTTTGTATAGGCAGAACATTTTTACCCCCAGAACCAAAAGATAACCCTGGTAAATAGCCACATATCCCTTTGGGGAAGCATGTGAAATATGATTTACACTTTGAATTTTTGGTAGCATAGGTGGATCTTACCTCAAGAGGACACAGTCTACCTTCCCTTCATTCAAGGGGTTCTTTTTCTGTGAACTAGATCATGTCTGACAATTTCGTGAGCAGTCACAACTCTTTGGGAGTGATTAAAGCATGGTCTGTGTTTACCATTGCAAGAGAGTTTTAACGATACAGATCCGGTGAGCCTCAAGGAAGTCACCCTGTTATCACAGTCCTGGTAACTTCCAAAGATCATTGTGGAGGAGAATACTTCTGATTGTTGCTCCAGCTCTATTATCCTCATTAGAGTAACTAGCTTTCCTTTGTAACCACAGCTAGATGCTGCCTCCTGTCCTCCACTTGTCCAGCGTTCCATTATTATCATTGAATTAAAGGAGCCAATTGTGATAGATTTGCCTGTGTCACTCTTGGCCTACAGACAAATGAACACTACCTACCATTTTCACAGCATCTGGTATTAACAGTCTTCTTAATTTTATCCATTTGAGTGGAATCAAGTGGAATCAATCTCTATGGTTGAACTTGGTATCTCCCATAAAACTAACAATAACAAAAACATTTTAATGTTTGTCTTGACGATTCGAATATTTTCTTGGGAGAGTATTTTTTCAAATCTTATACCTATGGGGTTGTTATATCGTTCAGTTATAAAAATTATTTATTATATTTGAAACATCAGTAGTTCTCAGACATACGTATTACAACTATTTCATGCACTCTGTGAACTATACATTAGCAGTTTTAATTTTAATCAAATCCCATTCACATTATTTTGCTTTGTCATTACTGATTTATAGATATGGATAAAATTTGGCTCTCCATAGCTGCATAGAGGCTTTAAGTGTAACTACATCTGAACACTTAATGTGAGTTAGTGCCAATGTTCATTTCTTTACCCGTGTTTTTAAATTTTCTGCATTGCAAATTAATTCAAAGTCTTCCTTTTCTCCCTTGAATGGATTTAGTGACTTTTTCAAAAATTAATTGACTATATAAATATAGGCCTAATTCTGGATGTTCTCTTGTGTTTCACCAATCTATCTTTTGAGATTTTTGTGTCAATATCATGTTGTCTTGATGACTGTTAACTGATAATGAATCTTGACATTAGGTAGTATAAGTCCTTTTTTAAAAAAAATTAAATTGTTCTAGCTATTCTATATCCGTTGTGGATCCCCTTGATCTTTCTCAGTTTGCTTTTGTTTGTTGCATTATTCTTTTCTGTTTTGCTGGAGAAGATCTGGAGATAACTCTAAAAATAATTTACCCCTACAATATCTTGCTCCTTATGAAAACTATCTTCACCAGCTGTCATGGTGTTCAGTGAGGACTGCATATCTGGCTGATCAGAACTAAAATATTTTCAAGCCCTGTCTAAGGTGTGGGTGTTGCTCAGCTAACAGTTTTTAGAATATTATTGTCTGCCTTATTTTGTAGAGTTTTACCCTTTGTACAAACAGATTGGTGTATATTCAACAACAACAACAACAAACAAACAAAAAAGCTCTCAAAGAAACCTGTGGGTGAGTTTCGGGAATTTTTCTTTACAAAACCCCCTTCTTACTGGCATTATGCCCAACAGATTCCAGCTGTATTAGTCTCTAGGAACTGCAATCACTTTCCCCTCAATTCTGAAAAGTACTGTCGTATGATGGGAATCTGAGTACTGATACCAAAGTTGGAATGTTAACCTAGACAAAAATATATTATGAATTTTTTCTAGTTTATTTTTGGAGCTCGCTGTTCTATTTTTAGTTTATTGAGAACTGTCACCATGAACATATGGTACATTCTGTCAAATGATTCACTGGCATCTACTGAGATTATTTGAAATACTAAGGGCCAAAATTAGAGCTGAGCTCCTGGTTAAAACCTACATGTGATTTATAGGTTTGCTTACAGGCCATTAAATACAAAGGCTTTTCCTCATAGACCTTGCAGAGGGAAGCTACCCTCCCACCCCAGAACTAGTGCACAGCCAATACACTGCAGTCTTTGAAAGAAGTTACACTCAATGTCTCAGGCAGATCATGCTCATCACATATTTGAATTCCTAGACCGGTACCATTATTCTGAGATCTCTATCTGAGGCCTTGAATAGAACTCTTTTCAAGGAGCCTCTCCCTGCTCAAGCTTTCTTTCTAGAGTAGAAGGGTAGGTCTTGGAAACACTTTTCCCTACTCCGACTCGGTCTGCTCCAAGCTCTCTGCACCCCTGCTTCCCCAACCCTTCCACTCCAGAGTCCACAGAAACACTGAAGACCTCTGGCTCTCCTTTAGCAGTGAGACAACCTCCACATGTGTTGATCCTCCTGACCCCTCTGTGATGCCATTCCTTGGTGGGAAATGCGACAGGGTAGATCGGTATTTCTCCTGATTTTAGAGACTTGCTCACACCATCCCAACAACTGTTTAAGGGCTTAATTCTTTCTGTTTGACTTGTTGCTTTTGTCGGCTATTCCAGCACCTGGCAGCCCCAATCTCCTTTGACCAGCCCAAATGAGCTACAGACACTCTTTGTGTCTCTTTCTCTCCCCATCTCTTCTGCTTTGGGAGTTTCATTTATAAATTCTATTGCTTCTTTTTTTTCCAAGAGGGAATTTTTTATGGTTTTTTTTTGTTTGCTTTAAAATATACATATCTTTTATTAATTTTATAGTATAATAATTTTGGAAAATATGGGTGCTATATAAAAGAAAAAATTATTTAAAAATGTAAGACCATCAGTATGGACTTTCAACAAAGTCTGTACTAATTTACATTCTTACGATTTGTTATATGAGAATTCCCACTTCACTGAACACCAAAAACTAGTGTTATCATTTTTCTGCTCTTCAACCATTTGATGGCTTGGAAATTGAATCTTATTTATTCATATGTATATTTCTCAGTCACACTTATTTTTATAATGTATTCTTAGAAAATGCCAAGTTTCTTTAGGATGTGTTTTGCTATTAGTTTTTAAAAGCTATTCTTTGTGAAATATATTAACAATTTTTCCTACTTTGGAAATACTCATTCCAAGGTCATCATGTATTATTTAATTTTTATGATTATTAAGGCTAATATTTATTGTTTTAACTGATAATTTTACTTACTGTTATATTACACTGAATAAGTTTTCAAAAGTCTTCTCTATAGTTAACATTTCTGTGTATAATTGGAAAATGTTTACATTTAATATCTTTAAATTTTTTTATCTTTTAAACCAATTATATTATATATTAAGTTATTGAATGTGTAGAATACATTGCATTTCCTTAATTTATAAAAATCAACCCACTGATTTCTTATATACATAAACACACACACATATATAAATGTTTTACTTTCTCATTGCAAAATTTAAAATAATAAGGATGATTATAAGAATATACTGAGCACCTGTAATACAGAAAAGCACTTACATTAAAATGCTTAAAAAATGAACAAACAGAAAACCTTATGCCAAAAAATATTTTCCAAAGATACCTGTAGGCATCTACCAGCATTTTGAGAGATTGCTGAACACCGGCTGTGAGCCGACGCTAACATTAGGGGCATCCATGACTACTTTTTTAAACTATTGTATTACATAATTCCTTACGACATAAATTTATCTGTTTGAAGGCTCAGAATCCATTGTTGGTTCTAGTGTGTCTCAAAATGGGTCCACTGAGTCTATCAACCTGACCTGTGTTTTTTCAACTTGGTTCTGAAGATGTCATTGGAACAAACATTGGTGGAACACCTGTGTCGGGACCTGACATAGGGAGAGGATGATGGTGATAAAATGGGCTACGCGAAACCCCAGACTTGCTTCTTTGTTCAAAATATTAAGCCAAAGCAATATAATATTTCTAGAGAAATCAGCAAACTCAGTGCCACCTTAAAAGTTGTTAATGATGAAAGAGTAAAGAGTCTAATCATGTCTCTGTTGAACTTGGTCTGTTCGGAGAGTAAAGAAACAGAGAGGTCTGAGAGACATTGGAGGGTATTAGTGAGTAAGAGTTATCGTGAACTATTCCATGTTGTTTCAAACCAAAGTCACCGTTACAAATCCAGCCTCTTTACTAGAATAAGTCTGGATGGCCCCTTATATCCAGTGGGTGGCTATGGACATGCTTGTCTACAGTTGCTGACTGACTTATAAGCATAAAGGTTTAAATACTTCAGATGCTTTGACAGCACACATGTGCCAGGAGGTGCCCAATCAACCTCAGTCCTGTTACCAAAACTATAGTCAAAGAGCCGACAGTAAACAAAAGCCACTCTAGGTTCTCCAGGTTTGAAAGTTAATATAGGAATTAAAGGCTTATGGAAATATTAGAGGAACTACGAGAGGAAAGGTCAGGAAAGCTAACTCTGAATAGTAAGTAACTGAGCAAAAATTTCAGGAAAGCAACCAGAGATCTCAGCCAGAAGCTCCCAGTGACTGTCCTGGAAACTGCTCCAGTGCTAAAGGTTCTCTGTGAAACTCTCACTAATTGTCTTTGTGTGCAACAGCCAAGCAGGTAGTTACCCTGCGTTCTTTGAAACGGTGCAATGAAATCTTATCTGTTCATTTGTCTGGCTGTGGCCTTCAGAGAATAAAGGCTTCTCCAGATTCTCTGTCTTCCAAAGCTTACACAAGTGTTTTTCTTGGCAAAGTTTAACACAGAAACATACGGAGGGAAGGTTTTGGGAAATGCAGAGGAGACCTTGGAAAGCTGTGGTAATGATCTCGAATTGATAATAGTCAAATGTCACAAGAAGAAATCAAATTACCTTATTTTATGAATGAAGCAATAGGAGTGAAGTTGTTCAATATTTCAAAGCTATTAAGCAGCACAGTCATTTATTCACAATTGTAAGTTGCTTACCCCACCACCCAAAGCAAAGGACATGTCTTTTTTACTGCTATGATCTAAAAGACTAAAACATTATCGGTTGTGTGTAAGTATTAAATAAATATTTGTTTAAAAATTAGTGATAGCATAATATTTTATTTAAAAAGACATTGTTTTGTTTGCTCAGGAAATTTCCCTAGACATTTTAAAGACTATTTTCTTTTCCTCTATCTGCTCTCTACATAAGCCTGAAGCTATTCCCAGCATACATTAAAACTTCCAGATCTATCCTTTGAGCATTTTGAAATTTTATATCTTTTTGCTAATTATTTCCTTTGTCCTTTTATCACTTTCAGCAAACCTCACTCTAAAGCAGAAGTGCTAGTAAAGTTTTATTCTGGCCGTTTTTACACCTTTTACTCTTCTGAAATTTTCTCTTGTGAAACTTTTTGTGCTTGTGAAATTGATGAATGGTTCTCCCTTCACTTTCTTATCTCTTATCTTTTCTTGTATAAAATTTTATATTACTTCAGAGTTCTCTAAGAACTTTTCAAACATCTTGTCACACTGATTTTTTTCCCCTATGTTATTCAATTTTCCACTTAAGGACTCTTACACATTTTAACATTTGAAAATTACGAGTTTAATTTCAGTCTAACCTACTGATCGCAGCTTAGTAGATTTAATGTTCTTTCACAACTTAATAGAAAAAGGAATTCTAGATGCTAACTTTTCTTTTTCAGTAACTGTTTAATTGGAGGACCTTGGCTTGATTTTTTAAACTAGTGATTCTTTTTTAAACTTCTTAATGACTTTATATTTCTGAGAAACTGGGAAAGAGCACGTTGGAGTGAGTTGTGAATGTTTTTCTCCAGTATTGACTCCGTAGGCTATGCTAGTAATTTTTTGAATTCTTGTTTAAAATCTTTTAGGGCAGATGAAGAAAGTAAATAAAGTTATTGCAGTTTAATAATTAAATATTAAAGACTCAAGTGCTGGCGTAAAGAAAATGCAGAAAGAGGAGCAGCAACCTTGCTCCTCTGTCAACATTTAATTTCTGTATTTGTTGTGAAACCCAGTAATCTTGGTGATGTGCTACTCTTCACAGATGTGATTACCTTCTTATTAGACAGTCAAAGCAAGTAATATTTGCCAATCACATGAAATTTAAGGAGGGCTTAAAAACATACACCTCAAGGGAAAACAGCTGTGTTGACAACAGCACAAGGCTCTCTTTATAAAACTATCCATGGAATAAATTTTGCCTTCCCAACAAGTGCCTTAGGATTTAAATATGTTTAATATCCTATATCACTTCATGTTAATTAGGGCTAAAGATCTTTTTCTGGGTTTGTTTTAAATTTATTAATCAATTTTTATATTGTACTAGCTATTCTCGAAGTTGTCAGATCATTGAAATAAATGAAAAGTGCAAAAGTATAAAAATAAATAAAATAATATACACCTAAATTCTAATGTATTTTTATAAAACTCCCCCAAAAACTCTTATGATTTTAATTTAGAAGTACTGGTTTTCTGCCTTTGATGTTCTTATTGAAATCACATCTTTTCTTGGTGTGTTTGCTGTCCTCCTTTCCAGTCCAGGCTCAGGTTCACTCTTACTTTTGGTATCTTTGGCTAATTCAGTAACAATTGAAAGAAGAGAGCAAGTAATTCCTTGAACTCAGATTGCTAATATTGAAGGAGAAACTCCCACTTTTAGTAGTTTATTAGTTGCTTTTCTTTCTTAATGAACATAAACAGTCTAGCTCTGTTCTTTCCAGAGTTATGTTAATCTTTAGTTTTATTTATTATATGTGCTCTACTAAAAGATACCTTTGGAACTTGTAATCGGTCTTGACATTTTTTCTGAAATACTATCATTTAATACATCATAAGTTGTATCTCAAGCAAATGGAGTTGGTTAAATTGAAATTCTTGTAGTGTTCTCTATGTTGTAATGATTATATTGTTGTCAATCAGAGCAGGGATCCAAGTGGCCTTGTAGCAATGAAATCATAGGAACGTTCTTGTTAGCATGGGGAAATGAGCTAGGCCATGCTTGTCATTCTATCCTTTCTTGATTTTAAAATTCTTCTCAATACATCTTTTGAAATACATACCAATGTTTTACTCTGTTGGGATCTTTCAAGCTCAGTGAGAGCAAAAGAAAATCTCTCATCTAGGAGTCCACAAATGTGGAAAGTGTCAGTTGGCAACTGGCTGTGTCAACAGTTCACTTTCATGTATCATAAAGCTACAGATGAAGTCTGTCCCCCTTCAGAGGATAAACCGTGTCTCAGCTATAATGATTCCTTCTCTTCCCAAATTATAAGAACAGGACGGGGAAGTGATTTGAACAAAGTGTCTGTGTTTTCTTTCTCAGGAAATAAGGAATAAAATAGTTCTTTTTTATAACACATCTGGTTTGAAGGGACTATTTCCTTACTTTTAAATTATAAAAATAAACATAAAAAATTAAACAAAATATTAACTTTTAATAATAGAGAAATAGAACAGAATAGTATACTTGGGGTTCTCTCTATATTCCTAAGTGCTGTAATAAAGGCTACAGAGAATTTGTCTTAAACATCCTTTGCAGTAACTCCTGGAGTAGGAATTATAACCTTTAATTAACAAACATTCCTGTTTGAAATGTAATGAGTTTCCCCAGATTTTCAGAGCTCCTCTGAATTCTTTTCTAGGATGGAGAATGTATTTCAATAAGCAAATCAGAGCCAAGATTTATTTTCCCTATGTGACCCTTTCCATCACTGAGGAAGGAGAAAGAAGCAGAAAATCATCCTTCCTGTTCTATGTGGGATCAATTTAATACAGAATAACAGTACTCAGAACATGGTGGCATACGACACAAAAGGATATTAAAGAGTAAGACATTTAAAACTGTTTGCACTAACTAAAGTAAAATATGATGGGGTATTCATCCAGGTTAACTTCCTGTCTTTTCTGCATATTATGTACTTTACAGGTGGCTTTGCATTATGATCTTAAATATTTCTAATCATTAAAAGAAACATAAGCAGTTTTTAGCACTCAGTGGACAGCAAGCATATGGCATATGTAGAAGGACCAGTTTTCAAGATGGTTCACAGTGTACCTTTTTTAAGCCAGGAGTGAACAGTGGAAAAAGCCCATGCTGTTCTTAGTTTTTAAGGACAGTGGATTTGTTTTGTGTGAATAGCAATGCACTTACGAGTCAAACAGTGGACTTTTCACTCTGGTGTGCCACAGATACTTTCAATTAACCTAAGCAGGTACATTTTTATTCTGTTTTTAGACAACGGATATAATCAGAACTGAGAGCAAAAATGTTTATTATAGCTTCCAAAATTCTTTTTCTTTTTTTTTTTTTTTTTTTTTTTTTGGTGTGTGGGTGTCTCCAGGCTGGAGTGCAGTAGCGCGATCTCTGCCCTATTTTCTTTCTTTTTTTGAAAGGAAGAAAAGAAAGAGAAAAAAAAGGAGTAAAGGAAAGGAAGAAAGAGGAAGAAAAAGAGGGAGAGAGAATGGGAATATTGCTTTATTCAATTTTTTTTTTTTTTGAGACGGAGTTTCGCTCGTTACCCAGGCTGGAGTGCCATGGCGCGATCCCGGCTCACCGCAACCTCTGCCTCCTGGGTTCAGGCAATTCTCCTGCCTCAGCCTCCTGAGTAGCTGGGATTACAGGCACGCGCCACCATGCCCAGCTAATTTTTTGTATCTTTAGTAGAGACGGGGTTTCACCATGTTGACCAGGATGGTCTAGATCTCTTGACCTCGTGATCCACCCGCCTCGGCCGCCCAAAGTGCTGGGATTACAGGCTTGAGCCACTGCGCCTGGCCGCTTTATTCTAAAAATGGTATTAATAATGGCCGATCAATATTTTGTGTATTTAAAGTGGAGAGTGTATATTTTGTGTATTTAAAATGGAGAGCTCTATAAATATTTATTAAGTTTACTTGTTCTGGATCTGAGTTCAAGTTCTGGTTGTCCTCATCAATTTTCTGTCTGGTTGAGTCTAAATCTCTTTATGGGTCTTATGAATCTGTGTGTTAGGATCGTTAGCTCTTATTGTTGCATTGATCCTTTTACCACTATATCTTTGTTGCTTTGAAATCTATTTTATCAGATGCGAGAATTGCAACTCCTGCTTTTTATTTATTTATTTATTTATTTATTTATTTTTGCTTTCCATTTGGTTGGTAAGTCTTTCTCCATCCCTTTGTTTTGAGTCTTTGTGTATCTTTGGATGTGAAATGGGTCTGGATGTAGCATACCATCAGGTTTTGGCTGTATCTTTTGATTGGGGGATTTAGTTGGCTTAAATTTAGGGTTACTGCCATTTGATGTTAACTGGCTATTTTATCCATTCATTTATATAAATTCTTCTTTATGTTGATGCTCTTTACTTATATTTTTAGAAAGGCTAATACTGGTTGTTCCTTTATATGTGTAATGCTTCTTTCAGAAGCTTTTGCAAAGCAGGCCTGGTGGTAATAAAATCTCTGAGTACTTGCTTGTTCATAAAAGATTTTATTTTTCCTTCAATTGTGAAGCTTAGTTTGGCAGGATATGAAATTCAGGGCTGAAAGTTCTTTTCTTTAAGGATGTTGAATATTGGCCCCCACTCTCTTCTGACTTGTAGGGTTTCTGCTGAGAGATCTGCTATAAATCTAATAGGCTTCCCTTTGTGGGTAAGCTGACCTTTCTCTCTGGCTGCCCTTAGTATTTTCTCCTTTATTTCAACCCTGGTGAATCTGACAATTATGTGCCTTGGGGTCGCTCTTCTTCAGGAATATCTTTATGGTGTTCTCTATATTACCAGGGGTTGAATATTGTCCTGCTTTGCTATATTGGTAAAGTTTTCCTGAATAATATCCTGAAGAGTATTTTCCAGCTTGGATTCATTCTCTCCATCACATTCAGGTACACCTATCAAACGTAAATTAGGTCTTTTCACATAGTCCCATATTTCTTGGAGACTTTGCTCATTTCTTTTTATCCTTTTTTCTCTATTCTTTTCTTCTCATTTTATTTCATTAAGTTGGTCTTCGACCTCTGATATCCTTTCTTCTGCTTGATCAATTCGGCTATTCAAACTTCTGGGAGCTAAAAGAACTTGTTCTAACCCAATGTAAAGAAACTAAGAACTTTGAAAAAAGGTTTGACGAAATGCTAACAAGAATAGACAATACAGAGAGGAATATAAATGAACTAACGGAGTTGAAAAACACAACACGACAACTTAGCGAAATATGTACAAGTTCAAAATTCTTTCTGTTTTAGTAGGAGTCTTGCTCTGTCACCCAGGTTGAAGTGCAGTGGCCTGATCTCAGCTCACTGCAACCTCTGCCTCCTGATCGTAAGTGATTCTCTTTCCTCAGCCCCAAGCAGCAGGGATCACAGGCACCCGCAACCACACCCAGCTATTTTTCATTTTTATTTTTGTAATTTATATAGACACAGGATTTTACCATGTTGGTCGGGCTGGTCTCAAACTCCTGACCTCAGGTGATCTGCCTATCTCAGCCTCCCAAAGTGATGGGATTACAGGTGTGAGCCACTGCGCCCACCCTGTGACTTCTAGATTTCTGTTAGAATTTTCATGTGACTTTTCTTACAGATTTGATGTGAGATTAACTGATTTTTTTCAGGAAACTTTTTATTATCATGAAATAAATCCTAGGTGGAAAGATTGAATGTATTAAAGGAGTTTTTGCTTTTGCAACTTTTATAATTTAATCTAGTTATGTTGTCTTAAAAACAAAGAATGACCTGAATCATTTCTGCATTTAAAGTTAATTAATAAATTAGATGTGATACTTGACAAGATTTAATATAATTTTATAGATATTTCTGAGATCTACTCTCTGTATAGTTTTAAAAAGCATGTACACTCTCTTTGTAATTCTATATCTTTTAAAATTAGGCCTCATTTAAAAAGTATCTTTTTTATTTGTATTTTATCTTTGAAAGACTGGAATTAGTAGGAACATGTGAAAATCTATATCAGTTTCATTTCTGAGTTTTAAAAAATGTTTAAACTTCTCTTTGCATATGTTTTGGGATTATTTGGATATACTCTTTTACAATGTTTATATTTACTTTCTGGGTTATACTTTTACTGATACAAAATTTAATGTTTTAAGTTCCATTATAATTTCAAAATAAACTTCTTATACAATTTTTCTTTGTAAGCTATTAGTAAATAGTTATTGAATAAATATTAATTTAATAGTTCCATACTCCAGGTACACATGCATATACATATGATGGAAGCATAAGGGAAGAAAATCCTAGGTATGTCCATGATCCAGCACATGAGTGTAACTGGATCCTAATGGGTTATATATACAGAGAGTACAAGATATGAGATCAGCGAATAGGCAGAAGTTCAACCTGAAAAGGGCTTGAAGACTTAACAATGTTAGGGTTTTATCTTACTTATATGTTTAAAAGTTTACTGTAATTGTTTAATAAGTAGTGGATAATTATAAGGCACTGAGAAATAAAAAGCCAGGAGAACCATAATGGCCTAAATATAGTAGTCTAGAGGAGAAGTAAGGGTGGCTTGTACCAGGGAGGTAACAATACAGAATAAATAAATAAATATATTCTGAATGTTTATTAATGAATTGGATATAGCAGATGAGGACATGACAAAGCTGGGTATTTATCTGAATGTAGATGTACATGGTTGAGGTATTTCAGGTTGAAGAAACTAAGATTAGAAATGGGTTTGTTTTGGAGAGCAGAGAGAAATAATTAAGAAGCCTGAATAATTTCTATTAAATGAGAATGTCAAATGGACATTTGGGCATGTGATGTAGAGACAAAGTAAGATCTTAATTTGTGAGTCATTGACATATAAGTAATGTGTGAAATTGTGAACTTGCACAGACATAATACTAGAAGAGAAAACTTAGAACAAAGGCAAGGGTCATAAATAATACTGATGTGAATAACAGAATGTAGAAATATTTACTAATTACTTATTGAGTGTCAGGCAGTACAAGTATTTACATGTTTATTCTCTGATTAATCTTTGCAAAACAATATATGTGGCCAGTTAAATCATTATGCATAATTTACAAATTTAATAATTCAGGCAGAAAGAAGTTCAGAAACTTGATAAGAATCACACTGAGCAATTGTATTGGAGCCAGCATTTGAAAACTACAAGAATGTATCTTGGACCTACACTCCTTTCTATGGCAATATGCCATTTTCATACATAGCCACATGTATACTACTCTGAGACAGAGAGAGACAGACAGACAGAGAGAAAAATAGAGAGAGAAAATGAAAGTGAGGTGGTAAGAGGGCAAGAGAGGGCTTTTTGAGAGAGAGAGTGAAATCAGAATGCTAATGATGATCAGATACTGTAGCTAATTTTTAGCATCTGAAAACTGAGATTTGACAAGAGAGACAAATAAATGCATAATCACAATAAAGTATAAGTAGCATGAGAGAGCTATGATGAGTACTATATTAATTCGCAATAAGGACTTTTCAGTCCTATGGGAGGGTTGCTAAAGAACTTGGTATTTGAACTAAATATTGCTGGGTGAGATGAGTAATCTCAGATTTAGATTATTACATCAAAAGTAGCAGGTAATGTCACTATCTCATGTCAATGATTATTTTTCGGTATCAATGATATTTGAAACATACTCTACTCATTACTTCACATACATTCACCTCCCCAAAAAGTATCTAGGAGGTACTTAATAACAACATTGTGTAAAACTACAGTAAAAATTGGGGAACAATTTAAGATGTAAAGAGCCATAGTCTTAATCAACTGTTAACATTAGATTTAATTAATTTCTGTAACCACAGTCATAATATTGTAGCGGTATGCTGTATTATTAACATATAAAATAAAGCATCATATTACGACTATTTTTATTTCCTCCTGATATTAGAAATTCTATATTATCATATACATTCTTAGTTTTGGTGAAATCGAAGTATTTACATGTTTATCATTTAAAAAATATATAAAATGACATATTGACAATGAATACTTTTTTGCTTTCCATTATTTATAATTGGATGGCATTTAGTGAATATGTTAAATGATGTTCAGTGCAATTATAAAGGACATTTACAAGTCAGCATGAAGTTTCAAGGCATGTCTTTTGCATCATCTGCTAGGATAGATCTTCCAGCACCATTTCATTTTTTGTAACTTGGGATTTACAATTTATTACTGTGGCCCAGAAAAATGAGAAGGACTCCAGACTAAGTAATGTGTAAGCATTTTTACCAAAAAAAGTTCAGGATACTCCAAAATATTTTAGATTTTAATTTTGGAGTAAATATACACTTGATCTTGAGATAGCTTTTAAGTTAGAAACAATATAGTGAACGGGCTACATGCCCCACAGTTGTCAGCTTCCATTGCTCCTGCTGAGGGGAACTACCCTCCCCATTGACAAACAGCCACCATGTCCCTGTGCCTAAACATTTTGGCTGTGGCTGGGTACCTTTCAGAGGACCCAGCCCACAGAGACTTGAACTGTGCCAAGGGTCCCCCACCACTGGGATAGAGAGGAGTGGGGACACCTTTTCATACTCCCATGACAGGTACCACCACTGATCCTGCAAGAGGGAGGTGTGAGTGGGTCATGTATCTCACAGCTGCCTCCACTGCTCTCACTGACTGGGGAGTAGGGGAGTGTCTGTATTCCCTCTGGACAGATCCCAGCACAGCTGGCCTGCCCCTACCTAATTATTTCAGTCACAGTCCAGCACCCTCCTCAGATCCCAGGTCCCTGAGGCTGTCCTGGCTGTTACTACCTTCATGCTAGCTGCCTGAGCATTCTGCCAGCACTCTTGGAGCCAACCTCCCCATCTTTGTCACAGTCAGCACCTGGAACATGGGGACTGGCCGTCCAGACACTTCGGAACTCATGTACAATGTTCAGGGGACCATCTAAAAATATAAAGATTGAGAGATTGCTTAGTCCAGTCCACCACTACTGGAACATGATTTACTGCTCCTGGAGTCTGAGATTGGGCCAATCCAACCAGCTGACACCACCACAGCTGACAACCACCCATATGTGCCACAAGGCAGAACACTTACCTTTTCAACATGAAGTAGCAGCATACCTGCACCCTGACCCACTACCACAAATACTTGAGGACAGGTATTTTCTATGGCTGTTAGCTACATTCTGGACTGGAGATTCAGGAAACTGTCTCATTTGAGAGTCATGAACTCTGGGACAGGGGTGTGATATGAAAACAGATCACATTCCTACCAGCACAGGATATGGAACTGGTACAGCTCCCTTCCCAACATACAGAGACCTCAGCACGTTTCACCAAGGGCTCCCTCAGACACTTGCATCAGGGCTGCTGTCTGCCTGCTCACTGGGATATTCATAGGTGATGCCGGTAGTCTAGTCCACCTAGTTTTGACCTCACCACCAGGATGAATACAGAGACTAACCCATCACCTAAAACAACAAAGAGTACATCCTAGTAAACAAAGGTCCAGCATACATCCATCTGCTTTTGCTGTACCTTGCTGTTATTCACAGGTGTCACCTGCTGGCCCAGAGGCTGAACTGCACAACACAATACAAAACCTGCTGAGAGATGTGCACAGGGCTAAATAAGCAAAGCCAAAGGATCCTCCTACATATGCTACATTTGCAACCTCAGGGGAAAAAAGCATCATTGAAATAAAAGTAAGTGTAAAAGTCAGAAGTGACAACTTTCCCACTGAGAAGAAATCAGTGGAAGAACTGCGGTACCAGTAAATAACAGAGAGTTGCAACATCTTCAAAGGACCACACTAATCCTCAAGCACTAGATTCTAACCAAAATAAAAATTCTGAAATGACATGCAAAAGAAGTCTTAAAATAAAAATAATAAGGAAGCTCACTGATATCCAATAAAAAGTTAAAACCTAACACAGAGAAATCAGAGAGATAGTACGAAGAGTAAAAGAAGACATAGATACCTTAAAAAAAAGTACAACATAACCTCTGAAAATGAAAATTAACTAAAATAGTTACAAAGTACAATTTAAAGTTTTAACAACACCTACACCAAAGAGAAGAAATAATCTCAGAGTACAAAGATAGGTTTTTTCAATAAACCCAGTCAACCAAATTTTTTGAAAAATTTAAAGATAAAGCATTCTAGAAGTATGAGATCATGGAAAGTGACCTGACCTAAGGGTTATAGACATTTTTGAGGGAGAAGAAAAATTAAAATGATTAACAAACCAATGTGAGGGAGTAACTCCGAAAGAAAATCATAAAATTCATACACAACCAAAAAGAACCTAAATAGCCAAAGCAATCCTAAACAAAAAGAATAAAGTTGGAGGCATCATGTTATCTAACTTCAAATTATACAATAAGGCATAGTAACCAACATGACAAGATGCTTGTGCAAAAATATAAAACAGATCATTGGAAGAAGGCAGAGATCTCAGAAATAAAGCCACATAGGTACAACCAACAGTTTTCTTTTCTTTTCTTTTTTTTTTTTGACAAAGTTAACAAAAATAATGGAAAAGGAACACACTATTTAATAAATGGTGACAGAAAAATTATACAGCCATATGCAGAAGAATGAAATTGGACCCCTATCTCTCAGCATATACAAAAATTAACTCAAGGTAGATTAAAAATTTAAATGTATCCAGACAACCATTGATGGGCATTTGCATTGATTACACCTTGGAATACTATGCAGCCATAAAAAAGAATGAGATAACATCTTTTACAGAGACATGGATAGATCTGGAAGCTATTATTCTCAGCAAACTAATGCAGGAACTGAAAACCAAACACCACATACTCTCACTTTTAAGCAGGAGCTGAACAATGAGAACACAAGGATACAGGGAGGGGAATAACACACATTGGAGCTTGTTGGGGAGAAGAGGTGTGAGAGAGAACATCAGGAATAATAGCTAATGCATGCTGGGATTAATACTTAGGTTATGGGTTGACAAGTGCAGCAAACCACCATGGTATGGAAAGAAAGAAAGAGACAGAGAGATAGAGATAGAGATAGAGATAGAGATAGAGATAGAGATAGAGATAGAGATAGAGATAGAGATAGATAGAGAGAGAGAGAGAGAGAGAGAGAGAGAGAGAGAGAGAGAGAGAGAAGAAAGGAAGGAAAGGAGAGAGAGAAAGACAGAAAAAAAGAAAGAAAGAAGCAAGAAAGAAGGGGAGAGAGGCCCCAACCTAGCAAGGCAGACCAGTATTCAAGTCCAGGACATACAGAGAACACCACAAAGATATTCCTCAAGAAGAGCAACCCCAAGGCACATAATCGTCAGATTCACCAGGGTTGAAATAAAGGAGAAAAATGCTAAGGACAGCCAGAGAGAAAGGTCGGGTCACCCACAAAGGGAAGCCCATCAGACTCACAGCAGATCTCTCAGCAGAAACCCTACAAGCCAGAAGAGATAGGGGCCAATATTCAACATTCTTAAAGAAAGAAATTTCAACCCAGAATTTCATATCCAGTCAAACTAAGCTTCATAAATGAGGAAAAATAAAATCCTTTGCAAACAAGCAAGTACTCAGATATTTTGTCACCACCAGGCCTGCTTTACAAGAGCTCCTGAAAGAGGCACTACACATAGAAAGGAACAACCAGTACCAGCCACTCCAGAAACATACCAAATGCTAAACAGCATCAACAAAATGAAGAATCTACATTAACTAATAGGCAAAACAGCCAGCTAGAATGAAAATCTCAGTATCAAATTCACACATAACAATATTAACCCTAAATATAAATGGGCTAAATGCACCAATCAAAAGACACAGACTGGCAAATTGGATAAAAAGCCTGGGTGCTCCTGTATTGGGTCCATATATATTTAGGATTGTTAGCTCTTCTTGTTGTATCGATCCTTTTACCATTATGTAATGTCCTTCTTTGTCTCTTTTGATCTTTGTTGCTTTAAAGTCTATTTTATTGGAGATGAGAATTGCAACTCCTGCTTTTTTTTGCTCTCCATTTGCTTGGTAAATCTTCCTCCATCCCTTGATTTTGAGCCTTTGTGTATCCTTGCATGTGAAATGGGTTTCCTGGATACAGCACACCAATGGGTTTTGGCTTTTTATTCAATTTGCCAGTCTGTGTTTTTTGATTGGTGCATTTAACCCATTTACATTTAGGGTTAATATTGTTATGTGTAATTTTGATCAGGCACATTAATATTTTAAAGCTTCAGTTGACAAGTTTTCTCATAGTAAAGTGTAACCACAGAACCAGAACAATCTGGTTGAACTTTGTGTCATGTTTTTCAGTCGCCAAGGGCCCCAGGTTTCAAGTTGAGTAACCCAAGCAACCACGCAACCAGAGGAACCACACGTGCAACCACAGGAAGACCGAAGTGCTCAATGCAAGGAAAGGACTGAATAAAGAAGCACACACCTCATGATCCATGATCTAATTAGATTGATCCCTGGCATCACACCATGGCTTGGTCCAGTTAGATCATGACTCCAGACATTACTGCACTGCAAGATCTAATCACATCATACATCACTACCTTTTGTCTATGAAACCTACACCAGTTTCTAGCTGAAGAAGACAAATTTGTGTGTTGTCTTCTGTCTCCTTTCCAGGCGATTCACAGTAAATCTTTCATTTCTCAAAAGCCTGTGCCATAATATTGGCTTCTAAGCATGTTGGGAGGCAAGGGTATTGCTTGCTTGATAACAAACGGACACACCTAGGCAACATAAAACCTTAAGAATAACTAAAGCTCCTATAAAAATGCCTTTGTTTAATGAAAGCAGTAGTTGATTTATTGCTTCATGAACTTCTTGGATTCTACTCTTTTAAATTAGTTCAGAAAGCCAAGAGTCACAAATGAGGAAAAGATGAAAACATTTCCTCCAAATTAAAAAAAAAGAAAGATAGAGAATAGGAAACACCACCAAGGTTTCAAGTTTAGAATTCTGGTAACACTGGTCTCTTTTGAAAGCAAATCTCTATAAGGATCCACAGTGAATGAAGAAAGCAGAGTTTACGTTTTAAGGCTACTAAGGATATGATTCTGCGTGGGAATGCCAGGGGAGAGCTAACTATGCTACTGGGTTTTCTTTGGATGGTTACTTTTTAAGGAATCTGTGTATATATATATATACATATATATATATGTATATATATACATATATATATATGTATATATATACATATATATATGTATATATATACGTATATATATATATATACACACACACTATTATAACAATAATGTGTATACATTATCCTTAGTAAGGGGCTACAAAATAAAAACTGTAACGCTGCCATGTCAGGTCTCTACTAATTATGAGTTTTCTTATTTAGTTCAGCATTTTCTCTCCTCTTTTAATGTACCAAATATCTTTTGGAAGTTATGTTCTCTCTGCTTGGACAATCATCTTCACCACTTATACCTGCCTAAAGTTTTCAAGTAGCATCTTAATTGAAAGTTTCTTAAGAAGGTCTCCTCATTCTATATCATAGATTTTAATCACATAGACTTTGGAATCAAATTCCTTTATTAAAACATAGCTCGACCACTTATGAGATAGGTCATTGTAGTTAGGCAGGATATTTAACTTCTCTTTGCCTTTATTTTTTCATTTGTCAATTGGAGGATAAGCATTTACTATCAAGTAAAACATATAAAAATCATACAAAAATTTTAGATATAAGTGTTAGTGCTAGGTTTTTAATATGCATCTTTACTTTTTTTTATCAGGAGTGCAAATGAAATCTCTGGAATCAGATGGAGTTTTTAAAACTTTACAATAAATTGCATGTGTCTCTATCTCCATGCCCTCATTACACTTCTAGTCACTACACTTAGGGTGACACCTTGAGATCCAATGGTGGGAAATTTGCTGCATGACTGGCTGGAGGTCCAAAAATAAGAGGTGTAGAGGATGATTTTCCTGTGCTCATACAGTAGAAAGAGGTAGCCACTCCTCTCACTACCCAAAAGTGTCTTCTCCAGGCACTAGTCCCACTTTTATTTTCTAGCTCTTTAAGATGTGAATAAAGCCTTTGCAGGAGTCTATTAGCTCTGCATGCCTTAGCTTTTAAGTTATCTCTGAGTGGTGAGTCCTATTACTTATTGATATGCAAATACCTAGAAAGATAAAGCTTCAGTCTTTCCAGGAACCTTTGGTGCTTAACCTAGGGACCTAGTCCAGTGCTGTAATTGGGTGTCTCCAAGAAATGAGACATTTTACTGCCCTTTGGGGTCACTGTAATCAACTAGACCAATTTCCACACACATGGTATGAGGATGGTTCTAGGAAGCTGGAGCTTTTTACAAAAACACTGGGAAATTCAGGGAAGTGTTTCTTTTTTCATAATTAACATTAACGTGAGCATCAGTATCGCTAGGCATTTTTTATTATGTACTTTCAGAGCCAACTTCTGTTTCATAACATATACCACTATTGTAGTTATATTTATGTGTATTTTTTCTCAAATATATGTATAAACCTTTCATTTGTTTCATATATGATTTTTTAGATGCTCTGTATTTTTACCTTTTAAATATTAATGCACAATTCATCTGAAACATTTATCTATCATAACATTTATCAACCTGTCATTTCTTATGTTGAAGTTTCACTCAAGTGTTGTTCAACAGAAGTTTCTCTGATGATGAGTGTGTTTTATATCTGTACAATTCTATGTTATAGCCAACAGCTTTATAGCTATTGAGCACTGGATATTTACATAATGTGTCTGAGGAACTGAAGAATTAATTTTATTTCATTTTAATTTATTTAAATGTAATTTAAATAGCGACATATGACTGTATGGCTGGTGGCAACAGCATTGTATCACACAGTACATTCTCTTCCATTGATTTATTTCTGTGTGTTTCTAAAGAAATTTAAAATTATCATTGCATAAATACAGCTAGAAAGATCTCTAAAACCTCCTCCAGGTTCAATAAATCAGTGGAAAGGCTCACAGATCTCAAATAAGTTGTTATCCTCATGGTTTCATTTCATTTTAATGAAAGGATACAGATTAAAATAAGCAATAGGAAAAGGCTTATCGAGCGTGGTGCAGGGAAGACCAAGCATGAAGCTTCCTGTTGTCGTCTCCTAAAGGAATTGTGTGAACATCCCTTATTCCTTCCAGCAACAATGTGTTGCAATACACATGGAGCCTTACCCACCAGGAAAATCCATACAAGCACAAGTATCCAGACTTTTTAGGGGGGCTGATCATGTAGACACAACTGACCACACATATGGCTGAATTTAGTCTCCAGGCCCTCCAGAGATTGAGGTGACACCATATGGTCCAAAGCCCCCAACATAAACTACATTGTTAGCATAGGGTAAGTGGCATAGCACAGGGTCATCCAGTAAATGAAGACATTCTTAACAGGCAGTGCATTTGAGTAAGTTCAAATCACTCCTCAGAACATCACAGGCAAAGAACAAACCTTTCTTTGGGCAAGGTTAATCTTTAACTGAATATATGTATGTAATACACCTCAAGATTTAGTAAATTAAGTCCAAAATTTTTTTTCATCAAGATTTTTGACACTGATGAAACTTTGCATTTTTATATAAATTTGCAATCTATTTTCTCATTTTTGTTATAATTGTTCTTAAATTTCTTGAGCAATGGTAGATGGGAAATTCATAGAAATAATTGAAGAGATAATTGATGAGGAAAGGTAAAAGTTTTTCAAAATGTCTCTCCTGCCTTCACATTTGGCACACTGGGTTAAGAAGAAATTTAGTACAGAGTTTGGGAACACTTCATCAGGGAATTTATGTTTTAATCAGGTTTAAATAAAAGCAAGTTAAATTGTTTAGAAATACAGAAAGCATATTGGTCAAGGATGTGACATAAAGTTACATTGACATCTTGCTGGAAATACAATTCCTCACTACTGCTAGAGCTTGTATTTATGTTACTAAAATTTTTAAGCAATTAAAGTAATCATACAACATGGCAAAGTCCTCAAAATATCATCTGACTGTTTTAAAAATCTGGAATTCAATCAATAATAGAGTTCAATCATATCTAACACCACCAATGTTATTTAGACTCATTAAAAGAAAAAAAAGAATGACATAATTTAAAATACGAGACATATTTATGCAGTGCTTTATGAAGAGAATGCAGTTTACAAATTTCATACAGTGAATATTTAATCGTCAACAAATAGTAGCACTTAATAAGTACTAGGCACTGTTCAAGCACTTGATGCATTTCAACTCCTTTAGGGTTGATAACCTTGTTGGAATGAGTATTTTCTCAATTAACAACACAGTGTTATGTATTTCCTTAGTGTATAAATTTAGAATATTGTGAGCCTGTTTCTCTAGTTAATTGGAGATACATAATACAGTGATCACTGATGCATTCAAAATTCATTAGAAGAGCAAGAGCACTTGGTTTTCTTCCTCAAGTCATTACATAGGGAATATGGAGATCTATAAGCTTCCAGAAAGTTAAGTGATCTTACATACTATCTGAACACAAATTTTCCACTTTCCACAAAGAATACACAATTCACTAAATCACAGTCAGGATTGTAATTTCATATGGTTTAGTATGTACTTTGCAGGAATTACTGTTACAACAGCAAAAAAGCACCTGGAAAGTATCTAAAATTATTTTTCACTCAATGCTGTATATTTCTCTGTCTAACTATGACAGAGCTGCAGTTCAGAGAAGCATATTTATGGTGGTGTCAGTTCATATCAAGCACATTGGGACAGTGAGAAAATGTAATCTTGATAGAAGAAAATTTCATTTGATTCTTAAGAGCCCATGCTCTACTGTAATGCATTAGAAATGACTACCAGGATGTTGTAACCTGCACATCATCACATCTCATGAGACATCCATTATTATGATAGAAGTGCCTGAGGCTTTTTTTATTCTAATACTGTCTTTGTAAGGTAACTGAATAAACAGATGGTTAATGTAAATACAGTTTAGTGCTCCTTAACAATTATTTTCAGAAAAATAATGTTGGCAGAACAGAAACAATTTTGACACCTGTTTATGTCTACATAAAATGAATGTTGACATAGATATCCAAAAGGGACATTAAACATTTTTCAAACATAGTATATCTTTGTTCTTATTGCCAATGTTCAGATTTTTCCTGTTTAGCTCTCTCCCCTACCTTAAATTTTTATAATAATACAACTTTTTGTTTTATAAAGCAATTTTCAAAGCATGTTTGTATATACTACCTCTTTTGATCTTCAAACCTGAGCATATATTATCACTCAACATAGGTAGAGTAGCTTGTTCTTTTGAAAAAAAAAAAAAAAGGCTCAATAACATTACATTTTTCTTTACAGAAAGGGTATCACATTTTTTAATTAAACTGAATATAGCTAAGAAATTAAGAGCAATCTGTTGCTTTATATGGTTTATATATTATAAATTATATGAAAATATATAATTCTAAATTAATTTTTAACAAAACCAAAGAAAAGCAAGTTATAAAGTATTTCTTCGGGAACTGTTTGTATTTCCTTCATCTAGTTAGCATAAAGTTCATTTAGAAAGAAATAGCCTAAATATATCATTACATGACTTCAGAAATGATGCCTATATTTTGTATCTGTGTATTTACACAATGCATACTTTTTATATAGTATATATTGTGATAAATCCAATTTAAGTCATACATTTCTAGATACTAATTCCATGTCCCTTTCTTCATTCAGTATTTCTTCTTTCACTTTTGCATACTGTGGCTAACATTCCAACGAATTTTCTCCTAGAGCCTTAGTTCTGAGAGCAAGATGGGAACATTTTCAGGTAGCCATATTGAATTTGAAGAAGATGGTGTTTGAAGGTCAGATTCGGAAAAAATGAAGACGTCAGAAAGCAATGAAATACTGAGCGCCGTAATAGCCAATAACAATTACTTTAGGATAGTATTTTCACATGATTGACTTTGTAGTTTTGAAGAAAACCTTGCTACACTAATTTATTACACTTTTATTATTTGCCATGTCTTCAGTTATGCTTATCCTAATCTCATCGACTTTTTGAAGGCATTTAAGATACAGAATTGAGTTATTGAGAAACGTTCAGGACATTTTAGGGTGGGTCTTACCCATTTCACATCAAGGTAAATAGTCTTTCACACAATTATAGATAATACTTACTTCTCAGTGCCCATATCTGCCTTACATTTCTCTACCTTAATTTTTATTTTTTCCATGTCTATCCTTTTTTTAAAAATCCCATTTTTAAATGCTTACACATTTCTTAATCCCAAAGATTCTTTTTTTCTATTAGTATATGTTTTATTTCATCCTGTGGGCAAGGAGTCATAGAAGTCCAACTAATCCCTTAAATTGTTATTAATCAGATAATTTAAAAAGTTTTTATTTTAGATAGTTTAATATAAATAAAAATTTTATTTAAAATATACTATACTTTAAAACAAAATGAACTTCAATCCAATTTAAAGCAATTCCACATTTCCCATGTGGTAAATGTAGAGAGTTCAGAAGATTATAACAAATAGTCAAAAATTTTGCATAACTACAATCCAAAGTTATCTACTTTAGGCTCAAAGACAGGCAAAGAGAGCAATTTTAGAGAATTTTATTCTACTTCTTGCATCTTTGAAATACATTTATACTGACTTAATTTTCCAATCTGTTACTGCTTTCAATATCATATTTCTTTTTAAATTTTTATTAGGAAATAGTCTCTGCATATTTACTTTAAGAAATTCAATAGGTATTATGAGAGATTAATTTTGCATATTTACTGTAAGAAATTCAATAGGTATTATGAGAGATTAATTTACAAACATTTTTTGTCATGTCACAATATATTCAAAGACATAGAGTTAAATTATGTGCTCTATCATTTCACTGAAATATAGTAGCTCCCATGAGTTTAGCAAATATTTCCTTCATTAAACTAATTTGTACTTATTAGACAAACTTGTTGTTTCAGTAAGTGGGACTATGTTGGTGAACAATTTAAACAAAGAACCAGCTATCATGAATTCTACAACCTGATGGAAGAGGCAGGTAATAAATGAATATACACAGAAATAACTAATTTAAATATCATAAAATGTGAAATAAAATTAAATAAAATAAGGGGTTAGATAATCTGGGAATAATTATCTAAGGAGATTTTATAAGAGTAGAGACCAAAACCATTAGCAGGGGTAACCAAACTGATGTGCTCTCTTACATAACTTAAATGCTATTTAATCCAAAAACAATGGTATGATGTAGATATGTTTATACATTTGAGGAAATGATGCTCAGAAAAATTAAATGCCATGTACAAGACCATGATAATATAAAATGGGGAATAAATAAAAGACACCTAATGTTTAAAAAAGAAATTAAAGTGTCCCTGTTTGCAGAAGACATAATCTTATATACAGAAAACCCTAGATACTCACCCAAAAATTTACAAGAGCTAATGAAAAATTTCAACGAAGTTGAAGTGTACAAAGTCAACAAATATTAGTAGTCTTTTATACATGAACAGAAAACTATAAAAGATAAATTTAAAAAATTTCCAAAATTGACAAAGTATTCATGAAAAAATAGAATAAAGTTAGACGCATCACATTATCTAACTTCAGAATACATTACAAAGCTGCACTAACCAAAACAATATAATACTTCCATAAAAAACAGACACATAGAGCAATTGAATAGAATAGAGAGCCCAGGAATAAATTTGTGCATTTACAGCCAACAGATTTTTTGATAAAGGAGACAATAATGCACAATAGGAAAAAAAACATCATCTTCAGTAAGTGGTATTTGGAAAACTGAATATCCGCATGCAGAAGAATGACCCTTATCCCAACCATGTAGAAAAATCAGATTGAAATAGATTAAAGACTTAAATGCGTGACCTGAAGCTCTAAAACTACTATAATAAAGCACAAGAGAAAAACTCCATGACATTAGTCTGGGTGCTGATTTTTAAAAAATTATTACCTGGAAAGCACAGGGAATAAAGCAAAAATAGACAAATGAAATTACACGAATTTAAAAAGCTTCTGCACAGCAAAATAAATAATCAACAGAATGAAGAGACAAATAGAAGAATGTGAGAAAATATTTGCAAACTATACAGCGGGTGAGGAGTTAACTCAAGCAATTCAATAGTAAGAAAACAAAGAATATAATGAGAAAATGGCAACAGCACCTGAAAAGACATTTTGCAAAAGAAGAAATGCAAATGGCCAACTGGTATATAAAAATATGCTCAACATCAGTAAGCATCAGAAATGCAGGTAAAAACCACAATTAGATATCACCTCACACCTCTTAAAATGGCTACCATCAAAAAGGTCAAAGATAACAAGTGTTGGCAAAGATTTAGAGAAAAGACAAGTTTGGACACTGTTGGTGGGAATGTAAATTAGTAAGCCACTAGAGAAAACAGTATGCGGTTCCTTAAAAAGTTAACAATAAAATTAGCATATGATCTGACAATCCCAGTACTGGGCACACATCCAATAAAAAGTGAAATCAGGCCAGGCGCAGTGGCTCAAGCCTGTAATCCCAGCACTTTGGGAGGCTGAGGTGGGTGGATCACGAGGTCAAGAGATCGAGACCATACTGGTCAACATGGTGAAACCCCATCTCTACTAAAAATACAAACGATCAGCTGGGCATGGTGGCGCATGCCTGTAATCCCAGCTATTCAGGAGGCTGAGGCAGTAGAATTGCCTGAACCCAGGAGGCGGAGGTTGCGGTGAGCAGAGATTGCACCATTGCACTCCAGCCTGGGTAACAAGAGTGAAACTCCATCTCAAAAAAAAAAAAAAGTGAAAACAGTATGTTGAAGGGATAGCTGTACTCTCATGTTTACTATGGCATTATTTATAATAGTTGTAAATATGTGTTTGTTTAACAAAGTGTTTAACCTTAGTGCATATCAATTAATGGAGAAAGAAAATGTGTTATGTATGCATAATGAAATACTATTAGCTCATAAAAAGGAAGAAAATCCTGTAACGTTTGACAACCTAGATGAAACGGGAGGACAATATGTTAAGTGAAATAAATTCAGGACCCTAAAGACAAATATTACATGATCTTGATCATATGTGAAATCTTAAAAAGCTGTTTTCATAGAAGTAGAGTAGAAGGGTGGTTATCAGGTGCTGGTGAGGTCGGTTGGGGTCAGCTAGGGAAAATTTTGGCCAAAGGATATAAAATTTTACTTAGGTGGAATAAGTTCAAGAGATCTATTGTACAATATGGCCACTATAGTTAATAACAAATATTCTATCCTTGAAAAATGCTGGATTTAAAATGTTCTCATTACAAAAATGATATGTACAGTAATGTGTATGTTAATTAGCCAGATGTAGTCATTCCACAATGTGTATATGTATTTCAGAAAATTATGTTTTACAATTTTATCTGTGAATTTAAATGACAAAACAAAACAAAATTCCATGTTCTAAGTTTCTGATAGCTCTATAGCTCTGCGTTTGTTTGCTTATTTGTTTTTTGAGACTGCTCTGTTGCTCAGGCTGGAGTGAAGAGGCATGATCTTAGCTTTCCTGCCTCAGCCTCCCTGGTAGTTTGGATTACAGGCATGCACCACTACCTCTGGGTAATTTTTGAATTTTTAGTAGAGACAGGGTTTCTCCTTGTTGGTCAGACTCAGACTCTGGACCTCCTGATCTGACCACCTCCGCCTCCCACCACTGAGGTTGGCTTTTTTTTTTTTTTTTTTTTTTTTTTTAGCAGTCCTTTCTAAGGCCCAGCTGCTTAAATGTCCTGATGTAAAAGATCTCCTTGTACTTTAAAAAATGCCCCCCCCTTTTTGTGGTACTTTGGGCTCTGGGGTACATGTGCACATCCTGCATCTGCTGCATAGGTACAGACATGGCATGGTGGTTTGCTGTCTCCATGCCCCTCACCCCCGCGTCGCTTACATCAGGCACTTCTCCCAGTGTTATCCCTCCCCATCCTTCCTGCACCCACGCTTTCCCTCCCCTCCCCTCCTCGCCATCCCCCCACCTAGCCCATTGAGTGTTGTTCCCTTCCCTGTGCCCAAGTGTTCTCATTGTTCATCACCACGCCTATGAGTGAAAATATGCGGCGTTTGGTTTTCTGTTCTTCAGCCAGTTTGCTGACAATGATGGTTTCTAGATGCATCCATGTCTTTACAAAAGACACAAACTCATCAGATTTTACGGCTGCATAGTATTCCATGGGCTGTATGTGACACATTTTCTTTGTCCAGTCTATCACTGATGGGCATTTGGGTTGGTTCAGTGTAAAAGTGTTCCTTTTTCTCCACATCCTCTCCAGCATCTGTCGTCTCCAGATTTTTTAATGATCGCCATTCTAACTGGAGTGAGATGGCATCTCAATGTGGTTTTGATTTGCATTTCTCTAATGACCAGTGATGATGAGCAAAAAATACCCCATTTTTTAAGCCAGTACATGCTATTTTCTGTTACTTTGAAACCTAAAATATCCAAGCTAAAAGTACTTAATTATAAATAATCGAATTGCAAAGAAGTAATAGTTAAAAACTATAGAAACTATTTAGGTCTACATTTTACTTAAAAATCTGTTAATAATGAAAGAAAAGAAAGGAAGTTGAAAATTTTCATGTAAGACATAAACAAGAAATACATCATAGGAAACTACTGTTGAATCAAATATTCCTTAAGTACCCAAAGTGTTCTCTACCTAGATGTAAATGGGAAATTATCTACATATTACTTCCATCCAATATAGCAATTTAAATAAAATTAAGGCTGAGTTGTATATTTGGCAAGAATTCTTTATAATTAGTTTTTGATACAGTATATAGCTAGGAAATTTAGTTTCCTGATTGACATCAGAGACTCATTAGGTCATAGCTTTAAACTTCACTACTTCATTTGAAGAATATGAGCTAAAAGATGCGTGAAGAAACATTTTTTTAAGAATTAATAAGAACTGGTGGAAGCAAAATGACCTTAGTGATCAAATATGTGATTACCAGATGCCAAACAAAACTTCTAGAAAGTCTACAGTACTTTCTAGAACATTAACAACAAGCCAACAACAAACTGTAAAAAAAAATTTTTAAGTGAATAATGAAATGTTAGTTAAAATACTAAGCAGCAGAGTTATATAGTTTTCTGTATATTTCATATGTTTTCAACAAACAAATTTATCGCTCAAGCTCTGACACATAATGCATTTTGATTCAAGGATTATGGAATTTATTTTATGCTTTAATGCATTTTTTCTCTTTCAATTTTCATCTATGACACGTGCTATATTTGGTTGATATCATAACCTTATCAAAAGAGAAATAAGTCAATGCGTTTTAGTATTAATGTTTATTGAATAGCTGTAATTATATATAATGCTGGACTTTTGAATTAAAGTAAAAGAAAAACCAGTGACAGCATGGTGAAATACTTTAATTTTGTACATTACAAAATAAATTTATGTTCCTAATTTTAAAACATTTTGGCCTGACAGTATTATTGTCATTATTGTATAATTACATATTATAGTGTTCAGTATGCTCTGCACGCCTTCTATGCAATAATCTATTTTTATGTTGATTGTTATTATATTTAAACAACTTTTATAAAATGGATCCTGGTGCTTTTTATATTAAAAATATTCATATTCTTAATTACTCAATGCTAAGTTAACTGAGACATTTTAATGTTCCCTAGCTTGGAATTAAATTAAATTTAACTTCTATAAGTTGGCTAAAAGGTAACTAGCACTTTATTGTACTACCTGCTGTGCTCTGTTACTTTCCTGCTAAACCAAACACCAAGCAATGGTGCCACGTAGAAAGGCTGACATCCAATTATGTGAAACACAATGTCATCCTATAAGGTTTGTGATTTAACCTTGATCTCATTCTTTTTCAAAACTTAAATAATTAAGAACATTCAAATAATATTTTTGTTATGGCCACATACATTGTCTTAGGTAGTCACCTAAGTCAACATGGAGTTTTTTCTTCTCAAAAAACTCAATATCCTAACTCATTCCTGAAATTGTTATCATTTATGTCTCTGATTTCCACTAAGCCATTATAATTTCACAAGTTTCTTGTTAAAATATAAATGGGAGATAATAAAATTAGGACAAGGAAAGGATCCTACATGCACCTTTGGTGTACTTTACTTCTACATTTATTACACAAGCTGCTTATCGAAGCAGAGACCAGAACTGTGGAGGAATGAGCACAGGAGAGGTGAACTGTGATGAGAAGTAGAGAGATGTGAATTGCTAATGGCCTGGATGATAGTAGTAGAGACCTGTGAACACTGCACACCTAGAATTATGTGGTCTCGGAAGCAGGGTAGAGGCTTATGCCTGGGGTTATCTATGTCCCTTTATCCATATGACAATCAAGTCCTGGATGGCCTTATCAAAACTTTTGTTGTTTTTGATTATCCTGCCTTATTGGTATATATTGGAAAACACCATGGAATGTAGGCACTGCTGGTCACAGAGTT
Organism: Saguinus oedipus; assembly: GCA_031835075.1. Taxonomy (NCBI): domain Eukaryota; kingdom Metazoa; phylum Chordata; class Mammalia; order Primates; family Cebidae; genus Saguinus; species Saguinus oedipus. Next base: position 21,884,932 of record CM063190.1, read on the forward strand.
ATGAATAAAGATGGGGAACAAGATAATCCAATATCTGAATATCCTTGATTTAACTAAAACATAATCAAGATTTTTCAAGTTCATGCTTATTCTGAAGGAAGTCTTACATTATTTCTTTTTCAGATTTTTTTTTCTCCTTATAATGTTCTAGGAACAAAGTAATGCATTAGGATTACAGAATTCCTTCAAGGACAGTGACTTTAAACATTTGATACACAAAATTTTAGTCTACTACTTTCAGTACTTCTTTGGCTTTCTTCTTTTGCTTTTCTTTTAAAACCGTGACTTAGGACTATTTTAAGACCTGATTAATCACAAATTTGGAGGATGGCAGAGAGGCACCAATTCTAAACAAATCTTAACCCCAAAATCACAAACTAAGGCTATAGCACATCACACAACAATGCTGGTGATGAACATGTAAATACATTAAGGTCAATATAGAAATCATACTTGTGACAAAAGTCAAATTAAACTTATACACAGGATACTAGGGGAGTTTGATATTCCCCCAGTCTGGGACTGGCAGATTGCTAATGGGGGAGGAATTTTATCCTGAAGATAAGAAAAATGTCAGCTAATATTAAAATATGGGTAGTAGGAGATAGATTAATAAGAAATGGAGTATACACTTTAAGCCTATGGAGTATGATATGTAAAGACATGAATACCTTAATTAGATCCAGTTGCATAACTGTAGTAAGACTGCAGAAAGAACTCTTTCCATTTCATTGAAAAGAAATGCAGGTGGCAAGGTAAGTACAATAGTGTTATGTCAGTAGGAATTGAAAAAACAAGTTTTGATATTTTTTCTGAGATTTGGAAAAACCAAAAAAGAATTTTTTTAAATTGAACAGTGATCAAATCTGCATTTTAGATAGCTCTTTTAGATGAACTTCAGATTCAAATGGTATGCTTCAGAAGGCAAAGATAAATTGCCAGTGGAATATGACTTGCAGAGTGATGCAAAGCAGTAAAAATTTTCATGAAATATTATATATAAAAAGCATTCTTCAAGCCCTGTTAACACTTGTCCCATATACTAAAGTTGATAATAAAACTAACAGCAACCATTTCTCTGCTGCATATATGAAAATTAAGACTAGAAGCTATACTGCTAACTTCTATTAATTATTGCCTTTGCTAACGATGGTCATAAATGGCTTCATCATGCTATATATTCATTGCCTTTCTGCTAAGAAGGGTATTTATAGCTGTGGGTCCATGTTTTAAAAAACATCTTTCAACATCCATAATAATTGAGATTTTCTGTATATATGGTAATAAAACTAATTTAAAAAAATAAAGAAGGTAAGTTTCCCTCTTCTGTTTTAGAAAACTCTTCTGTATTAAGTATACTTCCCCCTTGCTCCAGATTTTTGGACCAGGATGTCGACCTGTAGGATGATATCTGGAGTAAAGCAGCTATCCTTCAAACACGAAGCCAGCTTCTCCAAAGATTAATTTTCCTCGAAGAGAATTCACATAATGAAAGAAAAAAACATTTCAAAGAGGATTTGACAATATAAGGCGGGCAATAAATATGTAGTAAAATTTTAAAACTGTTTTGCTTCAATGTGAAAGAGTGAGCTGGGAAATTCTCATGGTAGGAAAATATGTGATCATATGCAAACACATTTTCTGCTCTTGGGTACAAGAAAGAAAGGAGCTGGTAAGCCTACCTTGGGAAAAAAAAGTTATAGAGTGTGTTATATTAATAAAGGCTTTCAAACCAAAACAGGTCTTTTTAAATATGAAATTACAGGAGTTTGAGAATAACATCCAAGTAGTTAGAGCAGTATAATTAAAGGCATGGAGATGGAGAGAGTATTGAGGAACTGGGAACATGAGAAGCATCATGTTCAAGATTTCTAGGAGAGAAGATTTTTGTACGAAGTGAATCAGAAATAGCTTATTAGACCTCCTAGCTCTTCATCTCCTCTACCATTCAATTTCCACTTTTCTTTTCTATAATTTACCTGTACTTACAAAGAGATGAGAACTATATAGAGATATGAAGGTAGATAAATATAGATGTAGACAAATATAATATACCATTCCCATGTAGGTATAGTAAAGACACTATACATAACCTACATCTATACACATTCTATTTTTATGACATTTATTATCTTTATCTAGTAGAATATAAACTTCATAAGGACATGGACTATTTTTAGTTTGCTTGACCACTCTATATCCATGAAATAAATAGAAGAATTCCTGAGAGAGGGTGCTCAATAAATTAATTAATAAATTGGTGAATGAATAAATGAATATATAATATATAATGAATAATATAATGAATGAATGAATAAGTGAATGAATAGAATAAAAACTCTATCTAGTTCTCTTCATTCATTACTGCTCAGACCGCAGAGCCAGTAAAGTTATTTTCTTCTAGGTTATCTCTGAGTCAGTTCCTGAACTATCCTCCTCCATCAGTTGTGTGGACATTAATGCACACCCTGAACCACACCTTTAATTTCAGATTGTTTGTTTTTTTAAAACTTGTGGCAATCCTTCTTTTGTTGATGGCCTGTTTAGTTTTAGCTTTTGAGCACCTCTTATCATTTGCATTATTCCTGCATATCTATCTGTTCCCAGTTCAAACTTTCTCCCTGTCTGGCTCATACAGCACAAACATACTATCGTTAAAACAGTCCTGAACAATCAGTGATACAAAGTAAATCTATGATCACCAGGATTAAAGCTCTGAGATGCCATCTGCTTTGTTTAACACTGTACCTCTAGTGCCTAGCCCAAGACCCAGGCAAGAGATGTGCTCAATTAATAGATGATGAATAAATGAGTAAATCAGTGAATATTTGCTCATCTATTTTACTATGCAAAAGAAAAGAATTAATAAAAATCAAAGGCTTATCATATATTTGATTTTCTTAGAAGGGTAGGCCTAAACTATTATTTTGAATTGCAATTTCTTAATTATATGGACATATATTATCCAATGTTAAAGTTGGCATAATTTTAATGAATTACATCATTTCCCATTGTAAACATTAATTGATTTCTAAAATTTTATTTTTATAAATATCAGGCAACCAGAAATATACAGTGATTGATTTTCTAAAAGATGATTTAAACATTTTTTTTCTTTGGTAAAATTAGAATGGAGATTTAGAAGAAATTGAAACATTAGATTTATATTCTTCAGAGCATAGCTTTAAATTTATAACAGAATATTTTTGGTTTGTAGCAGTTTATATAGCTTTAGTTTGTTAAACCTAGAGCTGCATTTAGACCATCAATCTAGCAGATTTTTGCCTTTAAGTTTGTGAATGCAGAACCACAATTAAATGATCTAGTACATTTTTACTTGAATACTATCGGCACTAGAGGTACTTTGGCGTTATCCTATAGTTTTAAGATTATGAATTCCCTCAAAAATGTCTGCTCTGGCCCTTTTAAAACATTTACGATTCTGCCTTTGAGAATTTTATTTCAGATGCTCAATTCAGAGACCCATTCACAGACTATTCATGGAACATTTAGCTGATTATTTTTCTATTATTTCTGAAAGCTTATATTTACAATTCTCATTATTTAACGCTTTCTCTCTTACTTTTAACTTTAAATTTAACGTTAAACAAAATTCTCAATTGTGATGATATGACTATGGAATAAGCACAAAATTTGCATAAAACATATTTGGCTCTAATTGGATACATTTTATAAGTTTACTTTTGTGTCAATTCAAAATATGATTTGGAGTGCTATTACGTCTAGTTAATGTGCTTTTTCCAATAAGTACTGAAGATTTCAAAAAAGAATTTGTGATAGATTTTGCTATAATATGACTGACTTTGTAGGGACTTGAATATAAGCTATTTCATGTTTTCTGATGAAAAATTTGAAGAACAAAATTCTTGATGCCTCAAATTTGGGCATATGCATTTATGCATATTGATAATGACAAGCCACACAATGACTGCGCATTGTAGGCACTCAGTAAACATTTTCTTTACTCAGATACCATTTCAAGGATATATGCAGTTCACAAATATGTATGCATCTCTATTTGTATTTATATATACACACACATGCTTAAAATGCTACTTGGAAAAATCGACTTGGGATATGTGTCCTGCATACATCATCTTCATCTTAAAATTTCTATAATTATTTTGACGCATAAAATATATCTGGTTATAGCCTGAGGGAAACTCGCCCAGTGCCTGCCCTGTCACTGGGGGACATCTTTCCCCATATGACAGGCGGATCTGTCACAGAGTGTGATGATTTATCTCCTCTGATTTCATCCCATAAAGACGCCCTATACAAGGTGAAGTGATAATTTTCCTCAGAGTTAACATGTCCTATGTCTCATTTTTTTCATTCTAGTCCTTGTGAAATGACATCGAACACTAAATTGAGAACTAATTTTGGTTGTGAAGTTTGGCTGCCTGCCTGCTTCTCTGAGAAAACAAGCAAATTATCTGTACTTTTTGTCACGGAAGTCATACGACACTGAGCTGTCCTTTCTTATAACCCATGATGAGGAGCAACAGAAAAGAATACATGACAGAGACTATAACAAAATAATACATTTTTGCCAGAAAAAGTTATCAAAAATATGCAAAATGTGGAAAATTTTGTGAAAAACAAAAAAAATGCACAAAAAACAGCAGACAAGTCAGGGGAGAGCTTGAGGGCTGGAGAAAGGCTGAGAGTATATATGATGGCCGCAACTCAAAATATGCAATGAATTTCCTATAATTTTGGATATAAAAACAAATACAATTATATAATTATCTGAGAGTAAAAATTGTACAAATCAACATATTATTTTCATCCAGCAGGAAAACACTTGCTTGCAAATGTTTGTCTTAAGATGAAATCCAATTTTATAATTTGTTCTCTAAATACACTTACTCATGCATATAACCAGGACAGTGAATTGGAACGTATGGGTGGGTTGAGAAAACATCTATCTGCTGAACTTTTAATTTTACCTTACATAATTAAGAATTTTCCCTGAGAAGCAAAATTGATCATAGATTGTAATTTATCAGTATGTGTATTAACAGTGAGAAACTCAGACATAGGGAAGTTATATAAATTTAATAAGTCACATAAAAAGAGATTAAGAACAGAGAAAGGTTGTGCTTTTTAAAAAATATGATTATTTTATAAAGATTGACATACTAAAGGGATATGGCTTTATAGTCAAATTGAATGTAAATTTATTAACCCATTTCCCATTTGCCTGGAGAATACGCTTGTCTTGAATCCTAAAGTAATATCTGTAGAAAAATGTATGTGATGTTAAGCTCTGTGACAGAATATGATACGTTTTGTAACAGAGATGTATGTGATGTTACATTAGGATTAAGGATAAGAGTATTCTGTAACAGGAATATATATAACTTTACATTAGAATTAGAGACACGTTCTGCTTAGAAATAGCTCCAATAACAGTTTCTTATTTTATTTTCACAGTGAAAAATCAGTCAGATTTGCTTAAGCCTCAAAATGGAGTTTATGTAAAATTAAATGAGCATTGGCAGCCAGCTGCAACTTTTTTTCTAAATGGGAAATGGGTTAAATAAATATTATTTACAAATTTTGCAAGTCACCCCTGTGAGCCCTGACATTATGAAGCTTATAAGCTAAATAATCTACCTAATGATACAAATGAATACAGGAAAAAGTAGAGTAATAGCTGATGTCTGTTGAAAGCTTGCTAAAAATGTCTGGTACTAAATACAATCAATGCTTTACATGAATTATTTTACTCATTCCTTCCACTGCTTCTTTGAAGTAGGAACTATTATTTGCATCATTTTATGGCTGAGGAAAATAAATCATAAAAAGGAAAAATAATTTTCACAAAGTGTTAACAACTAGTAAATGATGGAGTCAGAATGCAAAGACACGTCGAGATGTACTCAGTAAACTTAGACTAATAAAAGGCAAATATGTTAAGTGCTTACAAGCACCTGGTAGCACAAAAGAGAATAGAGATACATCTAGAGAGAGATAGAAGAAAGAGCTGGCATTTCAGCTACAGTTTAAGGAGGTGAATTTTCTTCAAGCTGGAATATGAAAAAAAAAAAAAGAGTTACTTCAAGAGAATGTAACACTCTGAGCAAGGGCAAGTAAAGAGGAAACGTCTCACTTTTTGTAATAACAAGTTTTCTAGACTGTCTGGAGCAAAAGCTTCAGAGAAAGCATTTGAAGGGGATAAAGCCTGGAAAAATCGGTTGCAATTGGATTCTTAACTTCAGATTCCGTGCCCAAACTGAGTTACAAAAATAGGAAGACTGCTATGCAAGTATAGCAGGTCCTCAAATATTATACTCAAATATTGATTCCTCATAAAGTTGATTAGATAAAAATCACTTTGCAGCCAAGGCCCCATCTGCGGAGAGTTTGTATGTTTTCCCCGCATGTATGTGTAAATGTTCTCTGGGTGCTCTGATTTTCTCCCACATCCTAAACATGTGCAGGTACAGCTAGCGGGCTGAAGGAGTGAGTGACTGACTGGCCAGAGTGAGTGTGGGCATCTCCATGAGTGTGCCCTGCAATGGAATTGCAACCTCTCCAGGTGGGTTCCCACACTGCACCCTGAGCTTCCTTGATGGGCTCCCGCCACCACAACCCTGAACTGGAAGAAGAAGGTAAGTAATTATATTGTTTTTATGAATATTTCCTAAATGTATGTATCACTCATATTTCTTTCTTTTTTTTCTTTTGGAAGTCTTTATTATTATTATAAAGTTCTGGGGTGCATGTGCAGAATGTGCAGGTTTGTTACGTAGGTATACATGTGCCATGGTGATATGCTGCACCCCTCAACCTGTCACCTACATTAGGTATTCCTCCTAATGCTCTCCCTCCCCTATCTCCCCACCCCCAGACAGGCCCTGGTGTGTGATGTTCCCCTACCTGTGTCCATGTGTTCTCATTGTTCAACTCCCACTTAGAGTGAGAACATGGGGTTTTTCGCTTTTCTGTTCCTATGTTAGTTTCCTGAGAATGATAGTTTCTAGCTTCATCCATGTCTCTGCAAAGGACATGAACTTAATGCCTTTGTTTCCTGATTGAGCTAGACCTCAAGACCAGTCAGAAGAAAGTAAGGTGTTCTCATGTATTTCAGGAGCATGCATGCAGCACTGAACGTGTGTTCAGCCTTCCAGGTCCTCAAGAATATATCAGAGCCCTCTATAAAAAAGCTATTCCTAGATGTGTCTTTCAAATTTTTGGCTGGAGTCTTATTTTTATTTTTTAATTTTTTGAGTTGGAGTTCCATACTTGTCACCCAGGCTGGAGTGCAAGGGCGTGATCTCAGCCTACTGCAACTTCTACCTCCTGGGTTCAAGCGATTCTCCTGCCTCAGCCTCCCGAGCAGCTGGGATTACAGGCACATGCCATTATGACCGGCTAATTTTTGTATTTTTAGTAAAAATGAGGTTTCACCATGTTGGCCAGGCTGGTGGTCTTGAACTCCTGACCTCAGGTGATCCACCCACCTCGGCCTCCCAAAGTGCTGGGATTACAGATGTGAGCCGCCGCACCCAGCTTTGGCTGGAGTTTTAAATTACCAGCTGGTATCACAGTCCTTTTTTTTCTTCCAACTTTTATTGTAGGTTTAGTGGGCACATATGCAGATTTTGGGTAAACTGTGTTTCATTGGGGTTTGGTGTACATATAATTTTGTCACCCAGGTAGTGAGCATAGTACCCAATATGGAGTTTTTCAATCCTCGCCCTCCTCCCACCCTCAAGCAGGCCTCATGACTATTTTTCCCCTCTTCGTATACAGTTATATCTAATGTTTGGTTCCCATTTATAACTGAGAACAGACGGTATTTGGTTTTCTGTTCCTGTGTGATTTGTTTGGGATAATGGCCTATTATCCCATGTGCACCCGTGGTGCTGCAAAGGACATGATCTTGTTCCTTTTTATAAATGCATACTGTTCCATGGTGTATATGTACCACATTTTCTTTATCCAGTCCACATCTAGGCTGATTTCATGTCTTCATTATTGTGAATAGTGCTGAGTTGGAAATATGCATGCATGCGTCTTTACAGTAGAGTGATTTATATTCCTTTGGGTAGGATGGGACACACTGGGACCCAGTAATGGGATGCCTATGTCAAATCATAGTCAAAAGTTTTTTGATAAATCTCCAAATTTCTTTCCACAATGTCTGGACTATTTTGCATTTCCACTAACAGTAAGCATTCCCGTTTTCTCTTTTCTCCTACAACCTCTCTAACATCTGTATTTTTTTTTCTTTTTTTTAAAGAGATGAGTCTCACTTTATCTCCCATACCGATACGCTGGCACAATCACAGCTTATTGCAATCTCAAACTCTTTGATTCAAGTGATTCTCCTGACTCAGACTCCCAGAGTGCTGGAAATATAGGAATATAGGCATAAGCCCATGCACCTGGTATTTAAAAAATTTTTAATAATAGTTGTACTGACTGCTATGAGATGGCATCTCACTGTGGCTTTTATTTGCATTTTTCTACTAATTAGTGGAGTTGAGCATGTTATGCTTGGTGGCCATGTGTTTGTCTTCTTCTGAGAAGAGTCTATTCTCTCCTTTGCCCCCTTTTGAATAGGGTTGTTGGTTTTTTGCACATTGATTTGTTCCTTACGGATTCTGGATATTAGACCTTTGTCAGATCACAGTTTGCAAACAATTTCTCTCCTCGTGTATGTTGTTTGTTTACTCTGTTGATAGTTTCTTCTGCTATGCAAAGGTTTTTTAGCCTGATTAGTCCCACACGACGATTTTTGTTTTTATTGCAATTGTTTTTGGAGTCTTCATCACAAAATATTTGCCACCATTTATAGCAAGAATGTTATTTCCTTGTTTTTTTTTTTTTTCTGAGGTTTTTATAGTTTTATGTCTTATATTCAAATCTTCAATATATTTGGAGTTAACTTTTGACATGGTGAAGGTAAGAGGTCCAGTTTCAATCTTCTCAATATGGTTGGCCAGTTATTCCAGCATGGTTTATTAATATAAGGAGTTCTTTCTCCACTGCTTTTTATTGTTTTTGTCAAAAACCAGATGGCTGTGGGTGTAACACATTATTTCCGGTCCTCTAACCTGTTCCATTTGTCTATATGTCTGTGTTTATCACAGTACCATGCTTTTTGATTGCCTTATTTCTGGATGGAGCCTGGGCTCTACTGGGTGCTGCTGGACTGTGTGCTCTAACCCAGGGAGCTGGAACCATGCCTATGGCTTTTTCTCTTGTCCCTTCATGTTAAACATCTGCTGAAGGGCTGAGGTGTTCCCAATCCACTGGTGACAAATTCTGATCAGAGGTGCCTGTAAACGTGCTTGGTGGAGCAGCAGCATGATAGAGGGGATTTCCTCACATGTGTGTACATCATTAGTGGGCAGTGGTGGTGGCAGCTCATGTGCCCATACTAGCAGAGTAGCATGGAGAGGGCTGTAGGCAAACAGGTGCCACTGGCAGCCCCTGTGCAGAAGCTCTTCAACTGTTAGGTGGTGTCTGCTGTCGAAAGAGGTATGCTGGTGGCCTCTGATAAGTGCTTCCTCTGGGTAGCCGAAACTGCTACAAGGAGCCAGGCAGGAACCCCTGGAGAGGCCAGCAGACATGGGAGCACTCAGATCAGATCGGCCCCACCCCACAGGCAAGATAGCCCTGCTGTCACCAGGTCTGGCATCCAACAAATGCTAAAGCCACCTAGAGGAGTATGGGAACCCTTCAGGATGCCCACGGCCATGCTCCACTGCAGCCATTCCCTCAACAGACCCTGTTGGCTTTTTAAAAGCTGGAGTTCTGTCTCTGTCAATTTTCTGGGCAGTTCTTTCTGCCCACTCAAATGTTCACGGGGGTCACGGTGTCTCTGCAGCTAAGATTCTGAAGGTCCATGGCAAGAGTGAGCCACTTCACACCTCCTTCACTCATGACTTCCCCAGAAGCTGCACAAGGTTCCAAACAAGCCTTCATGCTTGGCAACCACACGCAGGGTTCCCAGCTTCTTCCCCTTTGAATCTGGGATCTTCATCCTTTTGATGACTCTCACTGCCTTGGTTCCAAAGATCTGTCTGGATGATGCCAGTATTCTTGGTGGTCCTGTCTCTTAGTGGTAAAAAATTTTCCTGTCCATATCTAGTTGACCATCTTACACCACTGTATTAAAAAGTGGAAATTAAAAAAAAATTACAGCTGAATGTTTTCAACTATCACCCTGAGGGTAGGGCTCTTCTCATTGAGCAAGCTCTGTGTTAGGTCAAAGAATCACAGTGTTCTCTCCGTGAGATTTTTCAGGAACTGTGTGGTAGGTCAAATACTGGCTAGGAGTTTTTGAGAACTGTGAACTGATCTAACCCTGCCTGTGGCTCTAAAGCTAATACTTTCTACAGCTATTTTTGTCATACAACTACTAATTTTCAAGACTGTCAGAGAGCTGGGAAAAGTAAAGTGGTAGTAGGCCAAGTTAAATATCACAAATCCCCCTGTTTATACTGTGGTTCAGCTGTTTTCTAAAATAAATTCTTTTAAAATTGTTTTAAACTTTGGCTAATTTTTGGAGTTCTAAAAAAAATGGCTTTGATAATTCTTTAAGAATTTTTATTAGTAATATTGGGGACAGAATTTATAGATATCTTCACTTTGCCATTAAAGGAAGTTCTGTGTCTCTCAAATTACATTATATTTAATAATTTATTATAGAATACAGGATGGGCATGATGGCTCATGCCCATAATCTCAGCACTTTGGGAGGCCGAGGTTGGTGGATCACCTGATGTCAGCAGTTCGAGACCAGCCTGTTCGAGACCAGCAGTTTGAGACCGGCCAACATGGCAAAACCCCATCTCTACTAAAAATGCAAAAGCTTAGCCAGGAGTGGTGGCAGGTTCCTATAATCTCAGCTACTGGGAGGCTAATCAGGAGAATCGCTTGAACCCAGGAGGCTGAGGTTACAGTGAGCTGCGATGGCATTATTGCACTCCAGCTTGGGTGAGAGTGAAACTCCATCTCAAAATAAATAAATAAAATAAAATAATGATAGTAATTTATTATAGACTACCAGATCATTACAGTAGCTAATACACTTCTAAATGTCACTTAGTGGTATAAGCATGTCACATATACATATGTGTATATATATGTGTGTGTGTGTGTGTGTATTTGTCTGTATATATACACACACATATATAAAACATATATATAACTTTTAATCTTTACAACAATCCCATGGGACAGAAAATATTACCCCTGTTTTATACAGGAGAAAACCAAATTATAGAAAGTTTAAGCAGACTAACCAATGTCAGTAAGTGGGAGGCCCAGTTCTGAAACCAGGAGATACGTTTTCAGAGCCTTCGTGAATAACCGTATGTCTTCCACATTACCATTTTATTCTCCCCTCCGGTGTGTGACACTTTGGTCTAACCTAATCTTTAGTGTTATCCAGATCACTTATCTTCCAAACCATCACACTTATGACTAATGCCTTTTCCATGCTTTATTTCACCAACTGCACTATTTTTGTAAATGTTACCCAGTATCACCCATACAACACATACTCCATTCATGCTTTCCTAAATATTGTATGATTTCAAGACAACATTTATTCATAGCAATCTATAGAACATCATTACACTGTATTAATTGGCTTGGCATGGTGGCTTATGCCTATAATCCCAGCACTTTGAGAGGCTAAGGCAGTAGGAATGCCTGAGGACAGGAGTTTGAGAGCAGCCTGTACAACACAGTGAGACCTCTCATCTCCACGGAAAATTAAAAAAAAAGCCAGGCATGGTGGTGTGTACCCATAGTCCTAGCTACTAACCTAGGAGGCTGAGCAGGTTGAACGGCTCAGTCCAGGAGGTTGAGGCTACAGTGAGCCATGATCAGTGCATTCACACAGGTAAGAGTAGTCACGCCACTGCACTCTTACCTATGTGAAAGAGTGAGACCCTGCCTCTTTAAAATTTAATTTTAAAACACAAAATTAAAATTTTAAATTATCTTTCTATCTTTACCATGTATACATCAAGGACAAGATGGTATATTATTTCCTATAATCACTAAAAAAATATGTGTTAAAGAGTCTATAGTGATTAGATAAGTGAACAGAAACAATAAAGCAATTTTTTTTTACAATGTAACCTCACATATTATTTTAATATTTATTTTGATTTGCCTGTATTATATAAAACTCTATTATATTTAAAACACTCTGATAATACCTTTAAGTCATTCAAATTGTATGCAAACATTTCTTATATTCTGTTAGTAGCTGAAATATTTTCCAATGCATCTTATTTTTTATTGCTTTATTCTGACAATTCTAAAATAATAGCACACAAACAGGAAAATAAAGTGTTCTAATTGCCTATCTTATGTCATAAGTGTAAACGAAATTATATTACTATTTTTCCACATTTGTTTTGCCTTGGTTATAAGTTAGATATTTCTAATAATTGATTCTACTGAGCAAGATTTGCATAATTTCTCAGACAAATCACAATACTAGAATTAATTTCTCACAACTTTGTCACATATAACATATTAGACACATGTTTGGATTCTATTTGCTCCACTTAGTCCATCTGTTACACTGAAGTTTGATATATGTGTGGATAACATAGAAAAAATATATCATTCTCTTTATTTTAAGAAGCTTTATACAAAAAATGTATCATTATATCTATTTATCTTCTAACTTGATAATTTTGTTTGGAATCCGTTTTGTCATAATTAGTTTTTAAGCTTTGTCAATTCGCTGATTTTTCATCTTTCATATGCAGGAGTGTATGGGTGTAATATTACTGCAAGTTACACAGAACTCTGGAAAGACAATGTTTTACAAAATTTCAGTCACTTAAAAACATACAAATCTATGAAGAAACAATAAACAAAAAACGTTCTAAAAGGGTATGAGCTATACGTTTTCATATGAAGGATGTTTTTGTTTGACATTCACTTTAGAAAGGGGAGCTAGGAAGATTTAAACAGCCAGCATGCCCAAACTAGTTTCTCCTGAAATGGCTTTACCATATTCACATCTGGTTCATCTAATCAGGTTTGCAACTGTTACACTTTCAGCATTCACATTTTATCGGAGTGTACTTATCCATATAGTCAAAACAGAATATCATTTAGTTTTTTAAAAAATAATATATAACCTGTAGTATGTTATTGTTTATTTTGGTGGTGGTTGTTCTACTTACTTAACTTTATGTTTCACATTTTTCTAAACACTAACATTTTTCTTATTTTTATGGGTGTAGAATCTCTAGCTAGAGTTTCTTGTTTCTGGTTTGTAATTCTACTTTCAATATTCATACACCCTGTGAGTGTGATTTGTCTCAGCGTGGAATATCATGCTTATTTCAAAGTACACTCCCTTCATTTTTCTTGCAAGACTTTCAGTGTTTCTAAGAATCTGCTCAGTAGGGAACAGCACTTTTTAGAGGTCCTGTGTTTTGTTGCTTCATCTGACAATTTCTGTGTTTACACAATGAGTGGCATTCAGATGGAGAATATAAATATTCCATGAATTTGGGTTGAGTTTTCCTGGCTTTTCTAGTTTTATAAGTAAAAACTCAAATAACATTCAAATACCTCTGAAGTATTAGTTAACAGAGATGTGTTTTTCTCGAGTTGTTACAAGAACACAATTGTTTAAACATAAAACCAATGAGAAAAATCCAGTAAAGACATCATAGTATAAAAGCATCCACTGATGATAACTGATATTATTTTTTAAAATAAACTAGATTAATGTTTTTTAAAAAAGTTAAGGCATATAAGAGTCAGTGAGAAATCCCATAGAAATGATTTAGAATCAGAAATAGACATTATTTTATAAAGACAGCTGTCACAATTTTATAAATACTCTAATGATTGGTGTCATTATCAAGGTCTCTGGATTCCTAATATGGTGTAGCTCCACTATTTCTGGGCTAATTACTTGAGTAAGATATTTGAAACCTTTATTCTTAACAATGCCTCCTTCTAAATGGTCTTTTGTAGACATATATGTGTGAATATCATTAAGAGCCCAATCTTTTCAGCAGAATAATGACTGTAATTGCTTTTAAGTTTTTACCAGTTTTAGCTAGAATTAAATTAGATGATACACAAGTAAGTGCACTGCAGTGAATAAACATAACATAATTAGATGGACGGACAGATGAAAGAAAGATACAGCATTATTGCTATTGTTATTACTATGGCCTTCTAAAGGTTCATTCTTCAAAGTTTTCAAGTTACTGCTTGGGAATAAGTATAAAATGACTTTTTTTTTATTTTTATTTTTATTGCATTTTAGGTTTTGGGGTACATGTGAAGAACGTGCAAGATAGTTGCATAGGTACACACATGGCAGTGTGTTTTGCTGCCTTCCTCCCCTTCACCCACATTTGGCATTTATCCCCAGGCTATCCCTCCCTATCTCCCCCCTCCGCTGTCCCTCCCCTATTCCCCCCAATAGACCCCAGTATGTAGTACCCCCTTCCCTGTGTCCATGTGTTCTCATTTTTCCTCACCCGCCTATGAGTGAGAATATGTGGTATTTCATTTTCTGTTCTTGTGTCAGTTTGCTGAGAATGATGTTCTCCAGATTCATCCATGTCCTTACAAAGGACACAAACTCATCATTTTTGATTGCTGCATAATATTCCATGGTATATATGTGCCACATTTTCCCAGTCCAGTATACCATCTCATGCAAGTTAGAATGGCGATCATTAAAAAACTTGGAGACAGCAGATGCTGGAGAGGATGTGGAGAAATAGGAACACTCTTACACTGTTGGTAGGAGTGTAAATTAGTTCAACCATTGTGGAAGACAGTGTGGTGATTCCTCAAGGACCTAGAAATAGAAATTCCATTTGACCCAGCAATCCCATTACTGGGTATCTATCCAAAGGACTATAAATTGTTCTACTATGAGGACACATGCACACGAATGTTCATTGCAGCACTGTTTACAATAGCAAAGACCTGGAACCAACCCAAATGCCCATCGATGATAGACTGGACTGGGAAAATGACTTCTTAATAAATCTTTCAACCAAACACAGTATAAGTAGTGTGCAACTACCAGATTACCCACAGTCTTCCCCTCTCCCTTTTCAAAGGACTGTCCTTTCTCTTAATCTATAATACACAAGACTTAACTGGCAACACCTCAGGGCACAGTTGAATGGCTGCGGTAGGGGCACTTGTTTAATCAAAACCCCTTTTTTTCTGGAATTGAAATTTAAAAAGCAAATGAGGGAGAGAAAAAGAGAGACAGAGAAGAGCTCTGCCAAGATGGCCAAACAGGAACAGCTCTGGGGCGCAGTTCCCAGCAAGAGCGATGCAGAGGACGGGTGATCGCCGCATTTCCAACCCAGGTACCAGGTGCATCTCAATGGGACTCATTGGACAGTGGGTGTAACCAAAGGAGGGTGAGCCAAGGCAGGGTGGGGCGCTGCCTCTCCCGGGAAGTACAGTAGACTGGAGGACCCCCCACACCCAACAGAGGCCATCAAGGGCTTTTCCGGCCACTATGGCACTCCAGTTCAGATACTGCACTTCTCTCGCAGTCTTTACGGACCACAGAGCAGGAGATTCCTGCAGGCCAACAAGCACTGTGGGTTTCCAGCACAAAAACTCGTACAAATCTGGGCAGTCGTTTTAATTGGCACCTGGAATGCCTGTGAGACAGAGCCACACATTCCACCACAAAAGAGGGAGTTAAAGGCAGGGAGCCAGGTGATCTGGCTTGGCGTATCTCACCCCCACAAAGACCCAGCAATCTGAAACACACTGGCTTGAGGGTTTTGCAGCCAGCACAGCAGTTTGAGCTCCACCCTGGAAGGTCAAACTCCATGAGGGAAGGGCATCCCCATTACTGAGGCAGTCCACGATTATCTAGGCAGTCCCCCATTACCAAGGCATTCCACCATTACAGAGGCAGTCTGCCATTACAGAGGCAGTTCTAACCTTATCTGTGTAAACGAAACGGCAAGCACGTTTACGTAGCAGCTAGACAGATCCGCAGCAGCTCAGCAATGCCTCTGCAGGCGGACTGTGACTAGACTCCCTCCATGCTGGGCAGGCCATCTCTGAAAAAAGGCAGCAACATGTCAGGGACTTATAAATAAAGCCCCACCTTCCTGGGAAAGAGCACCTGGGAAAAGAGGCGGTTCTGAGTTCCACTGCAGCAGACTTAAACGTCTCTGCCCAGCAGCTCTGAACAGAACAACAAAGCTTCCAGCACAGCACTTGAGTGCTGATAAGGGACAGATTGCCTCCTCAAGGGACAGATTGCTCCCTGACCTGTTTAATAAATGGTGTTGGGAAAACTGGCTAGCCATGTGCAGAAAGCTGAAACTGGACCTCTTCTTTGTATCATATACAAAAATTAAGTACAGATGGATTGAAGATTTAAACATAAGACCTAACGCCATAAAAGCCCTAGAAGAAAACCTAGGCAATACTATTCAGGACATAGGCATAGGCAAGGACTTCATGACTAAAACACCAAAAGCAATGGCAACAAAGGCCAAAATAGACAAATGGGATCTAATTACACTTAATGGCTTCTGTACAGCAAAAGAAACTATCATTAGAGTGAACTGGCAACCAACAGAATGGGAAAAAATTTTTTGCAATCTACCCATCTGATAAAGGGCTGATATCCAGAATCTACAAAGAACTAAAACAAACATACAAGAAAAAAGACAAACAATCCCATCAAAAAGTGGGCAAAGGATATGGACATTTATGCGGCCAACAAACCTGACAAAATGGTCATCATCATTGGTCATTAGAGAAATGCAAATCAAAACCATATTGAGATACCATCTCATGCCAATTAGAATGGCAATCATGAAAAAATATGGAGATAATAGATGCTGGAGAGGATGTGGAGAAATAGGAATGCTTTTACACTGTCAGTGGGAGTGTAAATTAGCTCAACCATTGTAGAAGACAGAGTGGCAATTTCTCAAGGAAATTGAAATACCTTTTGAAATACCTTTAGTCAAATAGAAATACCATTTGAAATTGAAATAACTTTTGAAATAACTTTGGTCAAATAGAAATGCCATTTCACCCAGCAATCCCATTACTGGGCACATACCCAAAGGATTATAAATCTATCTATTATAAAGACACTTGCACATGTTATGTTCACTGCAGCAGTGTTCACAAAAACAAAGACTTGGAACCAACCCAAATGCCCATCAATGATAGTCTGGATAAAGAAAATGTGGCACATATACACCAAGGAGTACTATGCAGCCATAAAAAGGATGAATTAATGTCCTTTGCAGGGACATAGATGGAACTGGAAAACATCATTCTCAGCAAACTGACACAGAAGAGAAAACCAAACACTGCATGTTCTCACTTATAAGTGGGTGTTGAACAATGAGAACACATGGACACAGGGAGGGGAACATCACATAATGGGGTCTGTTGAGGGGTTGGGGGCTAGGGGAGGCATAGCAGGGGGTAGGGATACTGGGGAGGGATAACGTTAGGAAAAATGCCTAATGTAGGTGATGGGGGGATGAAGGCAGCAAACCACCATGGCACATGGATACCTACGTAACAATTCTGCAAGATCTGCACATGTACCCTAGAACTTAAAGTAAAATTTAAAAAAAGAAAAGAAAACAGAGAGAGACAGAGACAGAATTCTGTTTCCCAGAGGACTTTAGACGCCACGCTTCTCACCATGAGGGCCAGTAGTTCACAAGAAGCCTATTGGCAGAGAAAGACAATGAAAAACAGAAGAGGTGGACAAAGAGAATCAGAGAGCCCTGTATCTGTGTATTTGTTTCCAGAACCTATTCACTCACAATGTCCCACCTGATTTCTCTTGTCTTCCATGACATACTCTTGAATCTTTGATTATAAGTTGCATTTTGTCTTTAAGGTAGATGAAATGAATTTTTCAACTTATAACCCAGAATCCTAATGTAAACAGTCACAACTGGTTCCCTCCACGTTTGTTAGGGCGCTGGTAACAATGGAGCACAAACTGGGTTGCCTAAGGAACAGAAATGCATTGCATTTTCTACACTAACCAGACTGCTACATCAAGGTCAAAGTCTTCACTGCTTGACTGGGAAAGAATGGCAAACAAGATCTCTGGATAAAGATTTCTGAAATCAGTACCCTTTATAGTCCTGAAATTCTCAATCCTCCTGAGATCTATAGGTCTGCAAAAGCCGCCTTCTATTTTTCCTGTTAAAAGCTACTTCTCGGCCAGGCACGGTGGCTCAAGCCTGTAATCCCAGCACTTTGGGAGGCCGAGGCAGGTGGATCACGAGGTCAAGAGATCGAGACCATCCTGGCCAACATGGTGAAACCCCATCTCTACTAAAAATACAAAAAAAAAAAAAAAAAAAAAAATTAGCTGGACGTAGTGGCATGCTCCTGTAGTCCCAGCTACCCGGGAGGCTGAGGCAGGAGAATTGCTTGAACCCGGGAGGCGGAGGTTGCAGTGAGCTGAGATCGCACCACTGTACTCCATCCTGGGGACAGAGTGAAACTCTGTCTCAAAACAAACAAACAAAAAAGCTACTTCTCTCTCTTGCTTATACAGCTTGCTGAAGCTTCTGTCATGCAGTGTATACACCTCTCAGGATCTATTTTCACTATCCTCCCTTGCCACCAGATCAATAAATTAACATCAGGTAACAGTATATCTATGGAATTTTGGAGTTTATAGAAAATAGCATTTCAGAAGCAAGACAGAGTGAAATCCAACTCAAGTAATATTTCTCTATCCTTACAAATGAAAGTTTAAAATGTTATAATACATGGAAGTATCATCAGAGCCTGATGGCAATCTCTTGAATAACAAGAAATGACTTCTTGCCCGGTTGTCAAACCTGAGTAAGTTATTAGAACTACATCAAAGGGAGGGTAGGACCTTCTAACACCATGGGAATTATGTACAGTAAATATTTTAATGGTCATTCATAAAAGACACTTATGGCTATTTACTCTGGTACTTGTAAGAAAACCATTTTGAGACTATTTGGCACAGAATCTGAGATGCCACTGATATTCAGGCACATATTACCATAGACCTTCTTTTACAGTGAAGGCATATAAGATCAAGTAATAAATGGAATCCTGCCTTATATCTGGCTTACAGGCGAGTCTGTTGGTCCATTACAGCATTTTACTAGTTCCTAAATAGATACTTGGAGTGGATATATTTATTAGTTGATAGAGATCCCATATTTCTTTTTCTTTCTTTTTTTTTTTGAGACGGAGTTTCGCTCTTGTTACCCAGGCTGGAGTGCAATAGCGTGATCTTGGCTCACCGCAACCTCCGCCTCCTGGGTTCAGGCGAACGTTCTCCTGCCTCAGCCTCCTGAGTAGCTGGGATTACAGGCATGCGCCACCATGCCCAGCCAATTTTTTGTATCTTTAGTAGAGATGGGGTTTCACCTTGTTGACCAGGATGGTCTTGATCTCTTGACCTCATGATCCACCCACCTTGTCCTCCCAAAGTGCTGGGATTACAGGCTTGAGCCACCACGCCCGGCCAAGACCCCATATTTCTTAGTTCCTTAGTCCATAGGGTAAGAGTTGTCATAGCATAGAAAGCCAAGTGGAAACTTCTAAGACACTCTTCCTACCACAATCCCCACATACATACATGCAGCCTGGAAAAAATTAGAAAACAAAATACAATGTCACATCTTTGGTAGAATAGGATAGATTAATACCACCTTTAAAAACCTAAGGAAAAAAGAACTGAAAGAATCAGAAGTAGTTGCATCAATCACTTCCCAATTTATTTAATAGTCCTGGGCCTGCAAAAATAAGACATGAAGATTAGAGTAGGTTAACTCAAATAATTAGCAGCCCAATTTGAGCTATGGTGTCAGAGATGAGAAGACTTACTCAGACTTAACATAGCCTTCATTATAATGCTTGCACCTTTGAACTGCCAAATGCACTCTTCCAATCCTAATCAAAGGGAAGGACCAGAAACCATTTGTATGCATAGGATAAGAGCAAAAATATGTGTTCTACCTTGCCCCAGGGCTGTATTAACTCTCTAGACTGCTGTAATAATATAGTCCTAAGGAATTTGAACCATCTGAACATTATATATTATATAATTGTTTGTATACTGAACTATCATGTATACTTATACTTGGAGTTCCAGAAGAATGAGAGAAAGAGAGCACAGAAAAAGAAATATTAGAATAACATGGTCTAAGAATTTTACAAATTAATAATGGTATGAAAGTACAGATCCATGAAGCCCAGAAAAGAAATATTCAGCAATAAAAAGCACTAGACTATTGATATATACAACAGCAGGGATTATATTCTTTAAGAAAAAAGCTAGTATCAAAAAACACTAAGCTATGCAATATAACTTTTGTATATATGACTTTTGTGAAATACAAAAACTATAGATTTTGAGTTCATATTAGTTAATTTTGGGATTGAGGATGAGAAAAGAGGTTAACTACAAAAGAGCAGCACAAGGTCGTCTTTTAGAATAGTTAAACAGTTACGTATCATAATTGTGAAGGTAGACATATGATTCTATGCTCTTGTCAAAATTTGTACAATTATACATCACAAATACAGAATTTTATTGTTTCCAAACTTAAAAAATAAACTTAAAAATTATAGTGTCCATTGCTTTACATTCTATTTCTACTGTTTCTAAAGGTTTTCTTTTTATAAAGAAATATTTCTTCTTTACTCATTTCATGTCTTTGATTCATTGAAAATTTGTATTTTTAGTAACGAAGAGTTAATGCTGAATTTATCCAAGATGCAGGGAAATATAGAGACATTTAAAATATCTTTACAAATTTAGTGAAAATGTTGATAGTACCAAAAGGCTTTGCCATGCAGTTGCTAATTTCATGTAGCCTTTTTAAAAAGGCAATATTTATAAAGTGACAGGTACAAGGAAGATTTATGCTCACGGATGTTCACCATTTTCAAATAGTTTTCTATGTTTGGGAACATTTCTATGTTATGTTTTTCTTTTCCTCCATATAGAAGTCAAAACACTCCAGTTGTGGGTCATTCTTGTATCTAAGATACATGCAGATTATCTAGAGCTGTAATATCAATAAACACATCTATGAAACAGTAATAACTGGAAGTTAAGTAGACAAGATGTGAACAAAACTTCATTTTTCTTTCTGGCAGAGCAGTGGAAATGACAATGATTCAAAATCTACAATAGTTACAAGTTTAAGACTTTTCATAAAATTATGTTCTATAGTTTAATAGTACTTTAAGAAATTAAAATGGTAGATTATAAAATTAAAACGTGAAAAAAATCATCCTAGGGATGGTAGAATATCATAAGAAAAACTGTCTCTTGGCTCAGCTCTTTTTCCATTTTCATGTCCTCACTAAATATTCACACTAAAGCAATAATGCTTAGTACACTATTTCCCTATATAAGACTCTGCTCAAATACCAGATAACAGAGTTCAGAGTCATATTGCTATTTAATAGATTATCAAGAAATCAAAAAAATTAAATTTAAATAATATAAATAGATTTTATCTATGTTATGTATAAGTTTAAAGAGCCAAAATATAATTTACTTATGGTAGTAATTTTACCTCTCTCTTTCTTTCTTTCCTTCTTTCACCTCTATTTCTGAAGTTTATCTGTATGTCACTGTTAGGGAAATAATGCCTGAAAACATCTCTAGAGATGTAATAATTATTTGTTTATCATTTTGATAACTGACCATGGAAATCTGAGATCATAGAGCAAGCCATTACCTATGGATGGCAAAGATAATAAAAATAGAACATTTAGTAGGGTTCCCTAAAATTGTGTTATATTGACTTGAAGGAGGTGTGTGTTTAAATACAAAAAGTAATCTAAAATCACATATAGACACATTGTACTGCCACAGCTGAACAGATATTAATCTTCTACTTTTTAGGTAAAATTCCCATAGGGAATAAAGTAGAAAGGATTTGACTTCTAGGTCAGATTCCTCCGTTCAGTAGCTTTGGTGATTTACCCTAATGCGGTCTCCCCACTTAGTAAAGTATCTGGGGATGAGACATTAGGGAAAGCAGCAAAGAAATTCAAGGCAACCTGGTTATCAGCAGGGAGCAGGCTCTCTCCCTGGGGGCAGTCAGAATTATCTGAAATGCTATTGAGCAAATACTGTGATGTTCTCTAATTTTTTTTTTTTTTTTTTTTTTTTGAGACGGAGTTTCGCTCTTGTTACCCAGGCTGGAGTGCAACGGCGTGATCTCAGCTCACCGCAACCTCCGCTTCCTGGGTTCAGGCAATTCTCCTGGCTCAGCCTCCTGAGTAGCTGGGATTACAGGCACACGCCACCATGCCCAGCTAATTTTTGTATTTTTAGTAGAGACGGGGTTTCACCATGTTGACCAGAATGGTCTCGATCTCTTGACCTCGTGATCCAGCCACCTCGGCCTCCCAAAGTGCTGGGATTACAGGCTTGAGCCACCGCGCCCGGCCGATGTTCTCTAATTCTTGTCTTCCCCACCCACTACAGATCCTTTTTCTTTTTGGTTGAACAATTAACAACAACAAAGAGAGTCTCTTTTTTTTTTTTTTTTTAAGTGAGTATCTCTTCAGCTTTAGAGTGTATATTCACTTCAAGAAGGCTTTCTTTTGGCCTAACATGGGTGTGTGGTGATTTGTTATTTAAAAAGGGAGGCATTGCCTCTTCCAGTTATTAAACTCCCTTTCTCATTCTTGACAGTGTAAGAATTTAGGTATACAGAGTGCCTATAGAAGCCCAGGTTTCTGTCATAGACAGCAATCTTAACCACACTAATCAAATTCAAGAATGAAGCTAACTACCACAAAATATCCATATACAACCCTTCAATCTGAACTCTAATAGCAAGTTTAAAAAAATAAATTTTTAATATTTTGATTTGTATCATATATGCTGGCAATCTTCACACAGAGAACCAGGATGTGCACCAAGAAAACCTGAGCAGCTGAGATGTCACATTTCTTCTCAATTCCTGTAGGAGGTAAAAAGAATGAGCTACCTTGAATTTTCTTGCTACTTAGGTTAGACAAAGAAGGTTCTCTTTAGTGACAAATTTCTTTCTTAATCGCTTTGAATCTGGTCTAGAGAAAATATGCCATGAAAAATATTAATAACAACAAACTTTCCAAGACAATCTTGAAAACACCCTGGGAACACAGAAGCTCAAACTTAACCCCTTTGAAAGGTGAGCATGTATGACATATTTCTATCAATCTTTGTTTTATGAGAATTTTGTCACCTTATTGATCTCAGTTATCTGATCTGTATGTTCTCCAAAAATTATTAATATTTGTTTCTAATATAGAAGGCATTGGAGTTTTTCACTGGTACAAATTAAACTTTAAAATAAGTCAATAATATACAATAACTTGTTTGTACTTTTAATTCAAACTATGATTATTACTGATAAATGCCTGCAAAAATCTCAATTCAAAGATAAAAAGTTATTTTCTTTAAAAAATAGAGTTTGAAGGATCAATTTAGAGGAAATACTAAATAGAAGGATGTTTCTTTGATTTCCAAACAGCTCATTTATGCTAGATGTGCTTCTTACATCACTTAATGGCACAAGCGTACTTCTACATTGTTTGTAAAAGCTATCTGATTTATCACTTCATTGAAGTTTCATTGAAAGTTTTAGTTTGATGTATTTTATCTTTCTACACTCACCAAAAAGGCCTTAGAAGTTCAAAATAATTCAGCACTGGGAAATATAATCAGAGT
This sequence comes from Saguinus oedipus, assembly GCA_031835075.1. Classification (NCBI taxonomy): domain Eukaryota; kingdom Metazoa; phylum Chordata; class Mammalia; order Primates; family Cebidae; genus Saguinus; species Saguinus oedipus. The sequence continues at coordinate 21,908,681 of CM063190.1, forward strand.
ATACTACATTGGATTTGGAGGTCTTTCTAGAGATTATAAAAGATGACTAATAGCCAGTTAGTAAATGTCAACTGAAAATAAAATTCTAAAGTAGAAACTAACAAATATTTCTGCAGTTGTTTTGACAGATGTATAAAAATGACAAGAATTACTGTAGAATTTATACAATAACAATGAAAATTATTTGGAACATTTGTGTGTGTACACATACATGTATGCATGCTTAAAAGGTTGAAAGATAACACAATTTTTAAATATATACATATCCTAGAATATGCTAACCCTCTAATTGTTGAAGATTTTCAGGTTACATTAGCCATAAAATTTACCACTTTAAAATGTCTTCTCTTAGACACTGCTAGAATATATCAGTACATTTTGTTGTAATGGAATTAGGAAACCTCATTTAAATATTGTTCTACTATAGACAAGTGTAGATATTTTTTTCCAAAGAAAAAGCTGAAGACCATAGTTTCTGCTTTTTTTAAAAATTAAATCTCCAGTTGTACAAGAGAACACATGAGTATCTATTCAGCTTTAGAGGGTATATTCACTTCAAGGAGGCTTTCTTTTGGCCTGACATGGGTTTGGCACCTGAATACTTTGGCATCTGAATAATGAGTCTACAAAGAGACTGCAGAGGAAAACAGAATAAGAAACATATCACCATTTTGTCATTAAAAAAAAATAATAATAAAATGAGCATTATTTCAATAAGATAAAAGGAGAAATCTTAACAAATTTTAATTTATTGTAAAGATGATAATACAGGAATAAAGATCACAAACAGGCCAGCAACTGTGGGATGGGTAACTAAATGAGAGCTTTGCCATGTAGATTATATGCCAGGTTACCTTTCAGACTTTTCCAAGTAGAAAAACTGAAAGAAGACAGAAACATGCTTAAAGTTCATGGAAAATACCTAGAGAACTAAGATCTTCCCTTCACTCCCTTTTTGCCTATTTCTCTCACATGCTCTTTCTTTTCTTTCTTTTTTTTAATTATACTTTAAGATCTGCGATATATATGCAGAACCTGCAAGTCTGGTACATAGGTGTACATGTGCCATAGCAGTTTGCCGCACCCATCAATGCATCATCCAGGTTTTAAGCCCACATGCATGAGGTATTTGTCTTAATGCTCTTCCTCCTGTTGTCTCCCCCACCCCCAGCCCCACAGGCCCTGGTGTGTAATGTTCTCCTCCCTGTGTCCATGTGTTCTCATTGTTCAGAATAAAATACCTAGGAATAAAACTTACAAGGGATGTGTAGGACCTCTTCAAGGAGAACTACAAACCACTGCTCAAGGAAATAAGAGAGGACACAAACAAATGGAAACACATTCCATGCTCATGGATAGGAAGAATCAATATTGTGAAAATGGCCATACTGCCCAAAGTAATTTGTAGATTCAATGCTATTCCCATCAAACTACCATTGACTTTCTTCACAGAATTAGAAAAGGCTACTTTAAATTTCATATGGAACAAAAAAGAGTTTGTAAAGCCAAGCCAATTCTAAGCAAAAAGAACAAAGTTGGAGGCATCATGCTACCTATAGCTGACTTGAAACTATACTACAAAGCTATAGCAACAAAAACAGTATGGTACTGGTACCAAAACAGATATATAGACCAAAGGAACAGAACAGAGACCTCAAAAATAACACCACACATCTACAACCACCTGATCTTTGACAAACCTGACAAAAGCAAGCAATGGAGAAAAGATTCCTTATTTAATAAATGGTGTTGGGAAAACTGGCTACCCATATGTAGAAAACTGAAACTGGATCCCTTCCTTATACCTTATGCAAAAGTTAACTCAAGATGGATTGAAGTTTTAAATGTAAGACCTAAAACAATAAAAACCCTAGAAGAAAACATAGGTAATACCATTCAGGTCATAAGCATAGACAAAGACTTCATGACAAAAACAGGAAAGGCAATTGCAACAAAAGCCAAAATTGACAAATGGGAACTAATTAAACTAAAGAGCTTCTGCACAGCAAAATAAACTATCATCAGAGTGAACAGGCAACCTACAGAATGGGAGAAAATTTTTGCAGTCTAACCATCTGACAAAGGTCTAATATCCAGAATCTACAAGGAACTTAAACAAATTTACAAGAAAAATCAACCCCATTAAAAAGTAGGCAAAGTAAATGAACAGACACTTCTTAAAAGATTCCTACTTTTCAAGAGATTATGGTTTATTAAAGGTGATAAAATCATGATCTACTTATGATTATTTTTAATGAAAAAATGTTTATGTGAGTACTGAATTCTATGGACGCATATAACACTCACAGAATGAGGAAGTGGGCCAGAGAGTAGGTAGTCAGAGAAAGTTCTTTAATTTTAGGTTCTGATTAGGAATTTGATATGAAATCTCTATATAAACATTTAAACATTTCAGAAATGTATAATGAAAGAAGTCTTATATAATCCCATAAATCAGATATACAACAAAATATTTGTAATGGCTGCTTACTCTATCCATATATATATGTTTCCTTATCTATCTAGAATTCCACCCACACACCTTCATACTCCTTTATCTAGTTTACTATAAAAACATCTATTAGGAATCACACTGTTTATATATTTATACACTGTGTTCACCTCACAATATGATTGTGAATATTTATCATTTAATATACATTTAATATACCAAAAAGCATAATTTTAATGTCAGCATGTCCAATCTTATTTATGTAATTTATAAATTTTTCTATGCTAAATATTAAAATGTATATCTATATTAGGATTAATTTGCTTGTAACAATTTTCTTGTCTATAGCTCTAATTATCAATAAAAAATAAATTACCAGAAATAGAATTGTTCCTGAAATGCCCTGCCTAATCACACTATTGAAAATTTAAACCACTTTTGTCTCCTATCTGTAGTATATGTATATGCCAAAGACTAATTTAAGAAAAAAAAAAATACAGCACTACACATCTCATTAACCATGGCCTTTTCATGTTTGTATTTCTTTGAATATGGTTAAAGTTTAACAAATGTTTTTTTATTAGGTTTTTTTTAACTTAAATCTATATATTGGAGATGGTATAGTTAAATGTTATTTATTCTAATGATTTTATCAAAAACTCTTCCATTTAACAATCTTGTTATAAATTGGTTACAAAAACTGACTAATTTTTATTTATCAAAAAGTTCATTCTGCTTTATTTCTTGAAGAATGTAAAACTTAATATTATGCTAATTCATACTTTGGATTGAGCTGATTTTGACAGCTGTCTAAAATGTTACAGTTCAATTTCATTGATTACATAAAATTGAAATATTCATGAGGACACATGTTTTGAAGCTGCTTGAAAAAAATATATGATGTCTACATTAGAGATGTAAAATCTGGTTAACTTTATATATGTGTGTGTATATATATATATATATATATATATGTGTGGACTTATGAATATTTATGTATTTTCAGGACATTTTACATTTTAAAGATCTGACTTGCTGGCTTCTCATAAAACAATCAGAAGATCTCTCTAACTGTGACAGGCCTCTTGCCTGAGGAAAAGTAGTCAGAGCTGAGTTGTAGCTACTCTTTATAGGAAGTACCCTCTGTGTTTAGTATCATTTATTTTACAAAGTTAAACCATGTAAACTTTAAAATTAGAGTTTCCTAAACTATATAATGCTAAAGGAACTAGTTTTGCATTTTAAATTTATTTACTTTTCTTAAAGTAAGATCAAGAAGATTGCCTGATTGGTTCTTTTATTGTCTCTGAGTCACTGAGATTTGCTTTCTAAATTCAAAAAACAAACAAACAAAAAAAAACTTTTGAGTTGGTGCTTTAATACACAGTCTCTGTAGTTTATATTCCTGTCTTCATGTTATTTCAATAATATCCAAAGCCAATAACATGATTCAGTTAAAGTACACTTGAGCACTAGCAAAAATATTTATTATAATAGTTGTTTACAATACTATAATGCAACATTTGTTTTATCTTTAATATTACTAAATCCTCATTTTGTCATGAACCCCTCACCTATGATTAAAAGAAGTCAGATGTATTAACTTAGTATAAGATACTTTAGTTTTGTGAAGCTGAGGATGATACAAATTTGAGATTATTTCCCTTTATTTGGTGATGAAATGGAATATTTCAAGTGTGTTTTAGCTGGTGTTTTGACAAGACTTCTGGATTAGTGAGGTGAAGCGTTTAACCATTTTGTAACTCAAAACACAATGATCAAACTGGATGAAGCTGTCAAAAACAACCATTTCAGAATTCTGGAAATTGGCCAGGCATGGTGGCTCAGGCCTTTAACTCCAACACTTTTGGAGGCCGAGTCAAGCGGATCACCGGTTAGTAGTTTGAGACCCACCTGGCCAACATGATGCAATCCCTTATTCCCTTACACCTCACTCTGTGTGTTTAGAATCCTTGCCAGGGAAGGACAAGCTTTGAAAACCAGCACCTCTGCTGGTGAAGTGTGCTTGCTTGATTTATAGAGACGAATGAAAATATCTCATGGCTGAGGAATTGCCTGAAAAAGTAACAGTATCAGTGGCAAAAAAAAGGGGAAAGGGCCGTTTTAGTAAGTCTCCAAATGCAGTCCTGGTTGGGGAAAGTAAAAACCAGGCAGACAGTCCAGAAACTTATCAGGTAAATCTGGGAAATGAAATAGTAAAAAGGAGCCTCTATAAGATGCCATGTATTGCTGGCAGTCTGGAATGCTGAATGATCAAATAAGGCTACACAGGAGAGATTAGGGAGCAGTCTTGCATTCTACAGTTCCACAGCTAAACTTGAAGTCATGCACGTACCCAGAGGGAATGGAGAGGGTCTGAAGGGAAGTAAACATCAAAGTAGATAAGTAAACTTCCTAATTTTTGATTGTAGCTCCACATTAAACAAGATTTATCAGCAGAGAATGGAAACTTTACTTGTTCATGGTGTTTAAATTCAACCACAAATCATGAACCGACCGTTAATTTGTACTGACAACGGAGTGACTTGTAGGACAACAAACTTAAAGTTAAAACAAGAATAATAAAAAATAATCAGTGACATCAGCATTTTTACTCTGTGAGAAAGGCACACTTCACAAATGGAATCCAGGCCAATTACTAAACAAACAAACAAGTAAAGCAGCAATGGACACAACCCCCTAGAGAAAAATCAGTCTATAGTAAAAAATGTTTACTTTAGATGTTTAAAAATTATGAAAAATGAAAAGAAACAAGCAAATGTGACTCATATTTGGGAGAAAAAACATTAACTGAAACTATTGTTGAGAGGTCCCTGATGTAGCTCTTAGATGAAGGTTAAAAAGTACTTATTATAAATATGTTCTAATAGAAGAAACTATATAAAGTATTAAAGGGAACTATAAAAACACTAATTAAATAGAGAATTTAAATAGAGAGATGGAAATTTATACAGAAAAGAGTCAACTGGAAACTCTGGAGATGAAAATTACAATAACTTAAATAAAATTTACTAGAGCAGTCTAGTAGATAATTTGAGCTATGAGAAGAATAAAAAATACAGACATGTCAATATAAATTTCCAATTTAAATAATAGAAAAAGAATAATTTAAAAAGAAATTAATGTCTAAGAGATTCGGGGCAACAACTCTACCAACATACAGGTAATGAGAGTCAAGAATGAGAGGAGAGAGAATAACAGGACAGAAAATATATTTGACGAAATAATGGCCTTGAATTTTCCAAATTTAACGAAAAACAAACAATGGATTCAAAAAGCTCCACATGCATTAGGTAGGATTTTTAAAAAAGACATGGCACATGGAAGACAAATAGCAAAATGGAAAATGTAAATTATTTGTATTACACTTTAAGTTCTGGGGTACATATGTAGATTGTGCAGGTTTGTTAAACATACATGTGCATGTGTCTTTATAATAGATTTAAACATATAAGTGATTATATTAAATATGAAGAGACTAAAGACAGTAATCAAAAGACAGATATTGTAAGCCTGGATATGAAAGTAAAATCCAATTCTAGTCTCTAGAAGAAAAGATTTTAGATCCACCATTAAATTGAAATATGCTATGTAAATAGTAACAATGTGAAAATATTTAGACATTTTAATACTCTCAATAATATAAAATAAACTAGGTGGAAAATAAGTGAGGTACAGAAAGACATGAATAAAACTACTAACTAACATAATATGGTACTTATCATTACTCCAGCAGCTAACAGAAAAATATGGGGCTTTTTTTGAGAACATATGAAATATTCTCCAGGATAGACTGATAAGCAGTAAAACTGTTCTAAAAACACTTAAAAAGATTGAAAATTAAGCAAAGTGTGCAACCAAACAGAAAGGTAGTATATTAGATAAAGCATATGACAAAATTTAGTTCACTTTCTTTTTTTTTTTAAATGTCCAACACACCAGGTATACAAGGAAACTTCTTCATCATAATAAAGACCATATATGAGAAGCCTACAGGTAACATCATACACAATAGTCAAATCCTGAAAGCTTTTATGCTAGGAAAAGGAAGAAGATAAAGATGCCTGCTTTCACCAGTTCACTCTAACACAGTATTGAATGTTATAATCACAGCAATTAAGAAAGAAACAAAAATGAAAGTCAAATAAATTGGAAATAAAAAATAAAATTATCTCTGTTCACAGATGGCATGATGCCATATGAAAAAACTCTAAAGAGGAGTCCACAAAAAACCAACTGTTAGAACTAATTTAAAAATTCAGTAATGGTGCTGCAAGATAAAATATGAACAAAAAAGTTGTATTTCTATATAGCAACAATGAAAATAAAAAACAAGGCAACAATTCCATTATGTAACAATAAAATAATAAAATACATAAAAAAATAAAATACCTAGAAAAAAATCAAGGAGATGAAATATACATACACTGAAAATTACAAAATGTTGGTGAAAGTAACGAAAGAAGACACAAGTAAGCTCAAAGATAGCTGTGCTCATGGACTGAAAGACGTAATATCATCTAGATGACCAAATGCATTCTACAGATTCAATACAACTTCTATCATATCCCAAGGGTAATTTTGGCAGAAATAGAAAATTCTTCCTAAAGTTCATTTGAATTCTCAAGGAATCCAAGTAATGAAAACAATACTGAAAATAAATAAACAACTAATACACACTTTAACATGGATGAACCTTGAAAACATTGTGCTAAGTGAAATTAGCTATACAAAAGGAGAAAATATTGTATGATTTTACTTATCTGAGGTACATAGCATAGGCAAATGCATTGAGATAGAAAGTAGAATAGTGATTACAAGGGGTTGGGGAGATGAGGGAATGAAGCTTTACTGTGTTTGGGGTGTAAATTTTCAGTGTGAAATGATAAAAATGTTCTAGAAATAAATGGTGCTAATGATTTTTTTTTTTTGCATCTTTTTAAAAAATTTTAAGTTCTGGGGTACATGTGCAGAATGTGCAGGTTTGTTACATAGGTATACATGTGCCATTGTAGTTGGCTGCATCCATCCCCCTGTCATCTACATTAGGTATTTCTCCTAATGCTACCCTCCCCAATCCCCCCACACGCTGACAGGCCCCAGTGTGTGATGTTCTCCTCCCTGTGTCCATGTGTTCTCATTGTTCAACACCCACCTATGAGTAAGAACATGTGGTGTTTGTTTTTCTGTTCTTGTGTGTCAGCTGAGAATGATAGTTTCCAGCTTCATCCATGTCCCTGCAGAGGGTATGAACTCATCCATTTTTATGGCTGCATAGTATTCCACGGTGCATATGTGCCACATTTTCTTTACCCAGTCTATCTTTGATGGGCATTTGGGTTGTTTCCAAGTCTATTGTGAATAGTGCCAAAATAAACATACATGTGCATGTGTCTTTATAGTTGAATGTTTTATAATCCTTTGGGTAATATACCCAGTTATGGGATTGCTGGGTCAAATGGTATTTCTATTTCTAGATCCTTGAGGAATCTCCACACTGTCTTCCACAATGGTTGAACTAATTTACACTCCCACCAACAGCGTAAAAGCGTTCCTATTTCTCTACATCCTCTTCAGTCAGCATCTGTTGTCTCCTGATTTTTTAAATTATTGCCATTCTAACTGCTTGAGATGGTATCTCAATGTGATTTTGATTTGCATTTCTCTAATGACCAGTTATGATGGGCTTTTTTTCATATGTTTGTTGGCTGCATAAATGTCTTCTTTTGAGAAGTGTCTGTTCATATCCTTTGCCCACTTTTTGATGGGGTTGTTTTTTTCTTGTAAATTTGTTTAAGTTCTTTGTATATTCTGGATATTAGCCCTTTGTCAGATGGGTAGATTGCAAAATTATTTTCCCATTCTGTTGGTTGCTGGTTCACAAATGGCATACTTAAAAATGTTGTGAATATACATAATGCCCTGAATTGTACAGTTAAAAATGCTTACAATAGTACATTTTACACTTTGACAATTTAACCAAAATTAAACAAAGTTAAAATATCTATGAAAAAAATTATTCCATCCAGCAGTGCTCTTTCCAATTCAAGAGCTAATTTCTGAGTGATGGCCATGTATGGTAGGTTGAGGTTAAACTGAAGCCCTACATACCTGAAGGAGCACTTCCAGGGCAGATCCTATAATAGTCTCTTACTTGAACCTATCAAAGGCATGCAAGCATGTCTGCACATTTAGATTATGCTATTATCTTTAAATAATGTTGCATATAATTTAATTTAAAATGAGTAAAGGATGTGTATGTCACACAACTTTTGCTTAAGTTGTTTTAAGCAGATGAAAAGAATTTTATTTTCACCAAGATGCCTAAGGTGACAGGAGCCCTTTCTCTTAAAAATTGTTATGTTATAGCTTGTGAATAACACAATTATTTTGCATTGTGTTAAATCTTTTATTTTTTTTTATGACAAACATTTGAAGTACATCACAATTTTTCAACCTTAAAAAATATTGCTGGACTAATTCCAGCAATATTTCCTCAATTAGATTTCAAAGTCTGAAAATAGTCTTCATTAGCTCTCATCTTTGGCCACTGGGATTTTGGCTCCATCTGCTGCATCATCTTTCCTTTTTCATGAAAAGTAGCATTACAGTTGAGTGGTTTTTATCAATTTGATTCCTGGCTGAGGAATGCAGGGTATCTAGTAGCTTTCCTGCATTTGGTACTCTCTCTGTCCCTTTCGGTCTACACTGACAGTATTTCTATTTCAATCAATTTCTCAAGACTTTTGGGGTACATTGAATTTTATTTTATTAGACAAAAGCTACAGCTACATGTATTTTTAGATTTTGAGTTAATTACATTGAATTTTATTTTATCAGACAAAAGCTGCATCTACATGTTTGTTTGAGATAATTTCTCTTCTATTTTTGGCTTCTGTTAAATTGGCAGAGGGACAACACCCCTTACCTTCTCCTAGAGGTCTCCTAATTTCATTGAAAAGAACTCTGAAAAACATCCTTAATGTCTTAAAACAGAGTGTGCACTCTAACCTTTTGGTCTTTCTGAGATCTCAGCAAAATATCATCATAGTCACACTCAGCCTTTTTCTATGACAAAGTTTCAGCAACAACTTCTGACTTTTGGCCCCTTTGCCATCAGAAGAACCTGAGATTTATAAAATATTACTTTCTGGCTTATTTCTGCTCAAAAGTCCTCTTGATTTTCTCTCTTCTGTTGCTACATACCATAAGCAGCAAGAAGAAACCAGCTTTGTTTAGAAATCTTTTTAGCTGTATACCCAGGTTCATCACTCACAAGTTTAGCTTTCCAAGTAATTAAAGAATACAATTTTACTAAGATTCTGTCACCACAAAATAAGATTATTCCTTCTTTCAGTTTCTGATAACATGTTTCTTACTTCCTTCCGAGCCATCATTGGCAACATTCTCAATGTTCAGATTTATGGTCATGTTATGTTCACTGTGATTTCAGCTTTCTGTAAGGTAATGTATGATTTCTTCATAATGCTCCTTTACTTTCTTCTGGGTCCTTACCAGCATGGTCTTTGACATCTACTTTTTGCTAAAAGTCTGTTCTAGGTAATCTGTGATTTTTCTAGTAGTCTCCTCAAACTTTTTTTCAAATTTTCTTCCAGTATCCACCTACTTCCTGACTACAAAGCCATTTCCACATTTTAGATATTCTTAAACATAATACCCAACTTTTAGTACCAAACTCTATATAAGCCTTCTATTGCTGCAAATTTGCATAACAAATTACCACATACTTAGAAACTTAAAAACATTTATTATCTTATAGTTTTTCAGATTAGCAATCAAGGTGTTCCCCACAAGATTCTCTTCTTAGGGTCCCATGGGCTGACGTTAATATGACATGGCCAAACTGGATTCTTACTTAGAGATTCTGGACAAAATGTGCTAACAAGCTCATTCAGCTAGTGGTCAGATAGTGGTCAATTCAGCTAGTGGTCATAATTTAGTTCCTTGCTGTGGTAGAGATGAGGACTCCTTTTTATTGCTGACTGTGAACTGGAGAACACTCTCAGCTTCCGGCTACTCACAATTCTGGGCCATACGCCTTTTCACCGGCTCTCTCACATGCTCTCTCATACCACAGCCTGAAGCATGATGCCTCATGTCAAATTTCCCTCATGCTTTTTACCTCTGACATCCTCTCTGTGGCCACAGAAAGCTCTGCATTTAGTGGGTTAATGTAAATGTCTGGCCTATGTGAATAACCTCCCTATCTTAACTGTTAAATAAGCTTAAATAAAACTGCAAAATCCTTTTTGCCATATACATTATATAATTATGGTAGCAACAACAGAGAATAAAGATCATGGGGCCATCTTAAAATTCTACCTAAAACAGAGCCCAGAGTAGGAAGATACAGGAATGGAAGCAGAAATAACTGATAACATGATGCCAAAATATTATCCCAAACTGCTAAAAGACTTCCATTCATGATTTTTAGAGAGCTAGGAATTATGAGAAGAATACATTTTTAAAAAGCAACAAATAGAAACATCATAGTAAAAATGATTTAAAAAGAATACTAAAAGGGTTAAAAGCAACTAAAAACAAGGCTACTTCAATGTGACAATGTTAAAGTTTCTTGCAATAGAGAAAAACAAGAAAGCTTGTCCTCACCCCAAATGAAATGGTACCTTAAAACTGCTGTAAGACACCTTCCTACTTATAATTATATATCTATAAAATATCCTTTTAAAAAGTATAATTTATTAAATTGTCTATGCAAAATATGTATAATAGTAATGTTTTAATAATTGCATTTATATTACTATATTTAATAATAGCAATAATAATCTTGAGGGATTCCAGACAATTATTTAATATTAAAACAGTATACTATTGAGGCTGCAGTTCCCACAAGAGACTGATGGTGCATTAGAGCCCAGACACTTGCTCCCACCAATATACCATCTCCCCTGTCAGTTTCCAATGGAGAGGCTCTCTGAGAATTGGGGCTTACACATGAGCCTTGGAGACTGCTGGTAGTGTGGAGGTATAGCAGAAAGCAATGTTCTTTGCAGGTGCTTTCTGATATGGAAGCCACTGAAAAAATTAGGAAGGCTTTGTAGAATTCAGAGTAATGATGACTACCAAATATTGTAGAAATACTCTAATAGTTATGCATTTCTGTGTTCATGAAATAGTTTTAATACTGTGAATATAACCATAGCTGTAGCTCACGTTATGGAAAACGTAGTATCTTCCAGGCCTTGCTAAAGTACTTTATTTGTATTACATTTTCCGATTGTCAAAACAAGTATGAGGTATATACTCTCATGCTAATTTTTAACAGAGAGAAAACTGATATACGGTGAAGGCTGAATCTGGAGCCCATACTCCTACTCAACACACTGCATTATATAAGAACATTCATGAGATATCATTTGCAATTTCTGAAATTTCCTAAAGTAGTAAAGCTCAAATTACTTATGATTTATCATTATTACACACTGCATTTTTGTGTCCCCACAAAATTCACATGTTGAATTTTGGAGGTGGTCCTTTGGAGTAATTAAGTCAGAGTACAGAGCCTTCATGTGTGATATCAGTGGCATTATAAGAAGAAAGCAGACAGTTACTTCCTCTCTCTGCCCTCTGCCATGTGAGGCTCCAAAAGAGGATGGCAACCTGCAAATTAGGAAGTGGGTCCTCACCAGACACCTCATTTGCCAGCACCCTGATCTTGTACTTCCCAGCCTCCAGAACTGTGAGAAACAGATGTTGTTGTTCAAGCCATCTAGTCTATGGTGTCCTGTAATCGCAGCAGAAATTGATGAAGGCAATCCTTAATATGAAAGACCATGAAGCTATTTGAATGTGGTAGACTTAGATATACCCACATGCAAACACTTTTGACATAATGCTAACTGTAAAAATAAAAAACATATGTAATGGAAATAACTAGATATATGTATGAAAAGTAAATATGTATATTCATAGCAAAATTTCTGGAAAGATATACTGGCTACCTGAAAGAGGGTGAGTAGGCACCACTTCTATTCAATATAGTACTGGAAGTTCTAGCCAGAGTGATCAGGCAAGAAAAAGAAATAAAGGGTATTCAAATAGGAAAGGAGGTATTTGCAGACGACATGATAGTATATCTAGAAGACCCCATTGCCTCAGCCCAAAAACTCCTGAAACTGATAAGCGACTTTAGCAAAGTCTCAGGATATAAAATTAATGTGCAAAAATCACAAGCATTCCTATACACCAATAACAGACTTAAAGAGAGCCAAATCAAGAATGAACTGCCATTCACAATTGCTACAAAAAGAATAAAATACCTAGGAATACAACTTATAAGGAATGTAAGGGACCTCTTCAAGGAAAACTACAAACCACTGCTCAATGAAATAAGAGAGGACACAAACAGATAGAGAAACACTCCATGTTCATGGTTAGGATGAATCAATATCGTGAAAATGGCTATACTGCCCAAAGTAATTTACAGAATCAATGCTATCCCCATCAAGCTACCATTGACTTTCTTTATAGAACTGGAAAAAACCACCTTGAACTTCATATGGAACCAAAAGAGCCCGCATAGCCAAGTCAATCCTAAGCAAAAAGAACACAGCGGGAGGCATCACACTACCGGACTTCAAACTCTACTACAAGGCTACAGTAATCAAAACAGCATGGTACTGGTGCCAAAACAGAGACATAGACCAATGGAAGAGAACAGAGGCATTGGAGGCAACACAGCATATCTACAACCATACAATCTTTGATAAACCTGACAAAAACAAGCAATGGGGAAAGGACTCTCTGTTTAATAAATGGTGTTGGGAAAACTGGCTAGCCACGTGCAGAAAGCAGAAACTGGACCCCTTCCTGACACCTTACACTAAAATTAACTCCAGATGGATTAAAGACTTAAATGTAAGACCTGGCACCTTAAAAACCCTAGAAGAAAATCTAGGCAAAACCATTCAGGACATAGGAGTAGGCAAGGACTTCATGACCAAAACACCAAAAGCATTGGCAACAAAAGCCAAAATAGACAAATGGGACCTAATCAAACTCCACAGCTTCTGCATGGCAAAAGAAACAGTCACTAGAGTGAATCAGCAACCAACAGAATGGGAAAAAATTTTTGCAGTTTACCTATCTGACAAAGGGCTGATATCCAGAATTTACAAAGAACTCAAACAGATTTGCAAGAAAAAAAAAAAAAGCCCAACCAAAAATGGGCAAAGGATATGAACAGACACTTTACAAAAGAAGACATTCATGAGGCCAACAAACATATGAAAAAATGCTCATCATCACTGGTCATTAGAGAGATACCATCTCACGCCAGTTAGAATGGTGATCATTAAAAAATCTGGAGACAACAGATGCTGGAGAGGATGTGGAGAAATAGGAAAACTTCTACACCGCTGGTGGGAGTGTAAATTAGTTCAACCATTGTGGAAGACAGTGTGGCGAGTCCTCGAGGACCTAGAAATAGAAATTCCATTTGACCCAGCAATCCCATTACTGGGTATATATCCAAAGGACTATAAATCGTTCTACTATAAGGACACATGCACACAAATGTTCACTGCAGCACTGTTTACAATAGCAAAGACCTGGAACCAACCCAAATGCCCATCGATGATGGACTGGACTGGAAAAATGTGGCACATATACACCATGGAATATTATGCAGCCATCCAAAACGATGAGTTCGTGTCCTTTGTAGGGACATGGATGAATCTGCAGAACATCATTCTCAGCAAACTGACACAAGAACAGAAAATGAAATACCACATATTCTCACTCATAGGTGGGTGATGAACAATGAGAACACATGGACACAGGGAAGGGAGTATTACACACTGGGGTCTATTGGGGGGAATAGGGGAGGGACAGTGGGCTGGGAGCAGGGGAGGGATAGCATGCGGAGAAATGCCAAATGTGGGTGAAGGGGCAGAAGGCAGCAAAACACACTGCCATGTGTGCACCTATGCAACTATCTTGCATGTTCTGCACATGTACCCCAAAACCTAAAACACAATAAAAAATAAAAAATTTAAAAAAAAAAGAGGGTGAGTAGGATTCTCAATTATGGTACGGGGATCAAGACAAATGAGGAATGCGTAAGTGAGTTATGTTACTCTTATACTTTGGCTTAAAAAAAAAAAGAAAGGCTGTTTTTCTAATGTTGTAATAAAAACAAAATATAAGAAAAATTATTGTTTGATATTTCTGCTTATTAATGGGGAAAAGTATTTTATTGTTTTAAATGAGACAATTATGCTTTAACTAAGACATTTAGATGTGAAGAAACAGACTTTATGAAATCGTAACAGATATATTTCTGATCCATGTGGGACCTAGAAGTTGAAGAGAACAGGTACTTCTTTATTAGTATACCTACAAACTCACTTTTCTAGTGTCAGCAAACATGTCTATCAAAATGGAGTGCTTTCAAAAATTTATATGACATATTCTGATGCTATCTTTAAATAATTTATAATTACAAGAATAAATATTATAAGATAATAATAAATATTAAGAGAATAAATATTATAAGATATAGTAAATATTATAAGAAAAAAATAATTACACATACATATGTTTATAAACTTGTTTTATATAGTTTATTAACGTGCATAATAAATTTTTAGCCAGAAAAAGAGGTGCATTTTCAAAATTCATATGATTAGATCATGCCAAGTTGTATGCAGTTTCAATTATTGACTGACCTGAGAACTTAATTTGATCAAGTAAAGAAAACAAATGCAAAAAATCTTACAGATAATGAAAAGGAAGTTTCAATGAGGATGTGCAAGAGTGATGACATTTCTGCTTTATATTTTTGGTGGGATGAAAATTTAGTCTTTATAGAGCTTTAATAGAAGAATATTCATTTCTACTCTCATGAAAATTGGATATAGTTAAATTCTAGATCCAGAGTTTCACTATTTCTATAGTGAAATAAGAGAATATGCACAGGGACAAAACAAAAAAAAGAAATCAGAAAGACAACATTACTTAAGAAACAAACAAACAAACAAAAAACAGGTAGCACTTAAAAAGAGCAGGCAATATTTAAATGTATATTTGGAAAGGCCTAAAAATGGCCTGACAATTTTACCATAACAGAAACAGACTGGAAATTTAAAATGCTGAAACTGACTATTGTACTTCATATCTATATTTTCAATTCTTCATATCAAAATTTCCTTTAAATGTGAAATTACTTTAAAGAAATTGAAAGTTTCTAATCAAAAAAGAAAAAAGATAGTAAACAACCAAAAAAATCTGTTTTTTTATTACACTCTAGGTACATTTATATGTGAAGTCAAACATCACAGTAAGGTGTTAAACTTGAAAAGGAATACTTTATGTTCTTTGCCACTTGCACTCCCTGAAATTGTTTGTCATCAAAGTCCTCTATGTTGATGCAAAATTACCAACCTAAAATCCAAAGTGGAGGTATGATGATAGTTTGATGGTCATCTATACAACATCTAGACTGGTTATTTCCTCTTAGTAAGCTCTGACATGTAAGTGTTCTTAAAGTTCAATGCCATACAATTTAACAAGCAAAAATGTTAAAGTTTTGATATCTTTATTTGAATCGAAAGCAAATGTATGTGTGAAATTTGTATGTGTATTATGCTTTTATATTTATACATAATATACATAATGACATATTAACTAAGCTGTTTTATACTGAAATAGAATTGCATTATATAGGCTTCAAAGAAGATGTGACTTACATATATGAATATTAATTTCCCATTCTTTTATGAATATACTAGCATGTAATGTGCAAATTGTAGCAAATTGATTCATTCATTTCACAATCATTTATTAACATCTATCTTAAGACCTTCAGTGGGCAGATTACCTGTTGGCCTAAGTAGTTTACCCTGCATTGTTCATTAACTTTAAATGCCTTAATAGGAACACCTAATGAATTCGTATGCATGTAATAAAACGTTAATGACTCTTTCACAGTGTTTCGAAAAAGCCCAGTGATTACCAAGATGAACATATTATTTTGTATGTGAGAAAATCAAGAATCAGAAGGTTAAACAATTTGGTCAAAGATTTGTTAGTTTTAGAACTTATAATTACCTTCCTCCTATCCTACTACACAACTGTTTCTTAAACGGGGATCTGTGGACACATGGTCTTGCAGACATACTCTTGGAATTCTGTATTCTATGGAATGTTTTAGTCTTCATCACCCTAACTTTGTTTCATTCTAAGTGATCCATGTTTCAATAAATGGCAGTAAATAACAATTCAAATTTCCTAGTTGCTTAGGCTAAAAATGGCAGTGCTATCTTTTACTATCATTATTATTTAATACCACACAAGCTGCTCATTGGAAAATCCTCTGGTCTATACGAGGAACCAGCAAACATTTTACCTGAAAATAAAGATTCTAAGTGTTGTAGTTTTCGTAAGTAATAGAACCATTGTTACGACCACTCAACTCTGTTGTTACAATGTGGAAGCAGTGCTAGATAATATATAAAAGAATGGGTATAGCTGTTTCCAGTAAAATCTTATTTACAAAATTTAGACAAGATTATGATTTCAACCAAGGTCTGTAGTTTGCTAACTCCTTTAATGACTTCTCAAAGGTATCCTGGAGGTGAAAATCTCTTTTTAACATATACAAAGTTATCTCCCTCATATTTCAAAAAGCACTATACTACTATCCAATCTGGTCTCTCGGAACCTAATACACCAACGTAAGCCTATTAAAACATTTTTATATAACACGGCTTTGATCTGTGTTCTCACCCAAATCTCATGTCAAATTGTAATTCCTAATGTTAGAGGCGGGGCCCGGAGAGAGCTGATTAGATCATGGGGGTGATTCCTTATGAATGCTTTAGCACCATTCTCTTGGTGCTGCTCTTGTGATAGTGAGTAAGTTCTCATGATATTTGGTTGTGTTAAGTATTTAGCACCTCACTTTATCTTGCTGCTACTCCTCCATGTGAGATGCCTCGCCTCCCTCTGCCTTCCGCCATGATGGAAGTTTCCTGAGGCCTCTCCAGCCATGCTTTCTGTACAGCCTGTGGAACCGTGAGCCAGCTTTTCATTATAAATAACTCAGTCCCAGGTATTTCTTTTCTTCCTATTTTTTTTTTTTTTTTTTTACTGGAGTTCCGCTCTGTAGCCCAGGCTGGAGTGCAATGGCATGATCTTGGCTCACTACAACCTCTACCTCTTGGAGGTTCAAGTGATTCTCCTGAATCAGCCTCCTGAGTAACTGGGATGACGGGTGTCTGCCACAACACCTGGCCCTCTTCTTAACATACACATGGTTATCTTTCTCATATTTCAAAAAGCACTATGTTACTGTCCCATCTGGTCTCTCTGAACCCAATTTAAGCCAACTGAAAGATTTTTATATGACATGGCTTGGATCTGTGTTCTCACCTGGTCTCAAACTCCTGATCTCAGGTAATCTCACTGCCTCAGCCTCCCAAAGTGCTGGTATTACAGGTGTGAGCCTCCACACCCGGCTGGTCTCAGGAATTTCTTTATAACAGTATGTGAAAGGCATATAACAGTATGTCATTATATTAAGACATAATGACATTTTAATACAATTTTCTAAATAGGCATAATAGAATATTCTTATTTGCAAATCAAAAAGTAGAAAAAGGCATATGCAGTGAAATGTTGGTACCTATATGTCATCCTTTATCTTGCAAGCTGATATCCGCTGCTATTATTTTATTTCTTATGTTTCTCTCTATAAATCCAGAAAAATAGTGAAGCAGATATTAGCTTTTTCAGCAGATGATGGCATACAATATTCAATAATCTGCTCTTTGCCTTTTTATTTATTAATATAGCTTATATACTTTCCATTTTGTTACATAAATAGCAAATTCACTGTTTTATTATGACTGTGCTATATTTCATTTCATCGACAGACATTTAGCTAACCAGTCTCATACTGATGGCCATTTAGGATGTTTGTCGTATTTTGCTACTAATGTTAATACTATGCTAAATACCATTATATTCATGTACACATGGGCACAATACCTCAGTAATTATAACCATTAACACGGGCCTCTCTCACACTGCACCCTGTCTACTTTACCCTTTTTCACCCTTCACCCTGACTTTTTCATTCTAGCATCCACAGATGTGGATATAGATACACATAGACACAAACACAAATATATAGATTTAAAAACATATATATCCTCCTACATCAAAAGGTAAGCTCTATGAAAGTATGGACATTGTATAAATTATCCTCTGTAACCAGTGGGACATTGTATAATTATCCTCTCTAACCAGTGCTTGGTATATAGTAGGCCATTATTAAATAATTTTTAAATATCTTTATTTAAAATTTAAATATTTCACAAACATTTCAGTTAAACAAAAAAATTTAAATACCTTTAAAAATAGAAGCTGAAAAATTGTTAGTTTGAGTTTGGGTTTTAAAGATACTATTAATCTACTCAGTATCCATTCAATGAGAGAGAAATGATACCACACCCTACTATTAGTGAAAAAACAACATAAACTCTGCATTCTTGCCAAATGATTTAGATTAGTGATTTTTCACCAGTGTTTGAGTAGAAATATGGTTATGAAAATTTAGCTATCATAAGGCATAAGCTGTAGGCAAATTAAATTATAAAATCAACTTTACCTAGCACAGTTGGTTATTTCAATTATGTTGTTATATTATTTCTGACATTAATGTTGGTAATTTGAATAATATTAATTTTATAGTGTTTATAATTTTTAAATTAGTTTTGGTTGTATAGCTATATGAGCAATGGGAGTTTATACATACACCTATGTTCTGAATTTCTTAAACAATTATAAAATAAATAATTTAATTCAAGATAAGAAGTATGCAAGTCTACACATAGGTATGTATATATATATATACACATATATGTATTTTTTTCATTAAAGGAAGACTGTGCTGTATAACACATATGTTTGAGAAATAAAGGCAAAAGTATACTTTCCTTTTGTGGATATATTTTTCGAGTATTTTTCCATCAGTGGACTTTAAAACTCCATAAAAATAGTTGCTATTTCTGGTAATTTATGTAGCACCCTATAAAAAGTATCATTCCTGAAAAAATGGGGAGGGTAGGAGCCAAAATGGCCAACTAGATGCAGCCAGGAAGAGCTTCTCCCAAGGGAGACCAGACTATCTAGTACCCTGGCATTCTCCAAATAGATCTTTGTAAAGAAGGCATTGATTTCTGGAACTTAAAATTGAAATTGACCAAATGGACCTAATCGACATCAGCAGAATACTCCACCCAACAACAAGAGAATACACATTTTTTTTCTCATCTGCACATAGCACCTACTCCAAGACTAACTACAGAATTGGCCATAAAGAAATTCTCAACAAATTTACCAAAGAACCAGAATTATACCAAACATACTCTTTGGCCACAAGGCAATAAAAATAGAAATCAATACCAGTAAGATCTCTCAAAATCATGCAATTCCATAAATAATAAACAACCTGCTCCAGAATGACTTCTGCATAAAAAAACAAATTGAGGCAGAAATCAAAATAATTACTTAAAACAAAAAAGCAAAGATAAAACATGCCAGAATCTCTGGGACACAGATAAAGCGGCATTAAGAGGAAAGTTTATAGCACTACATGATTACATCATGAAGTTAGAAAACTCTCAAGTTAATAACTTCACATCATACCTAGAGGAACTAGAAAATCCAAGAGCAAACCAAGCCCAAAGCTAGTAGAAAAAAAATAAAGCACCAAAATCAGTTGACCTGAAAGAAATTGCAGGACCAAAATCCATAGGAAAAATCAACAAAGACAAAAGTTGTTTTTGTGAAAGAATAAGATTTATAGACTACTATCTAGATTAATAAAGAAAAAAAAAGAACATCCAAATAAACATAATAAGAAATGGCAAAAATGACATTACCACTGATGCCACAGAAATACAAAAATCCCTGTGAGGGTTTATGAACACTCTACGCACAATTAGAAAACCTGAAAAAAATGATAAATTCCTGGAAACATACAACTGCTCAAGATTGGACTGGGAAGAAATAAAAATACTGCACGAACAAAGAATAAATTCCAAAATTCAATCAGTTATAAAATACCCACCAACAAGAGAAAGCTCTGGACCAGATGAATTCACAGTCCAAATTCTACTAGATGTATAAAGAAGAGCTGGTACCAGTCCTAATAAAATTATTTAAAAAAATCGAGAAGGAGGGACTCCTTCCTAACTCAATCTAAAAGGCCAGTATCATTCAGATACCAAAAACTAGGAGAGATAAAAAGAGAAAAAAATCAGGTTACTCTCCTTAATGAACAGAGATGCAAAATTTCCCTACAAAATATTAGCAAATCAAATCTAATAACACATCAAAAAGTCAATCCACCACATCAGGTAAACTTTATTCCTAGGATTTAAGGTTAGTTTAACATATGTGAATCAATAAATGTAATTTATCACCTAAAAAGAACTAAAAACAAATCATAGATTACAAAAACAAGTGGAAAAACATTCCATGCTCATGAATAGAAATCATCAATATTTTTTAACTGGCCATACTGCCCGAAGCTACTTACAGATTTAATGCTATTCCCATCAAACTACCAATACCATTTTTCAAAGAATTAGAAATAACTATTCTAAAATCAGATGGAACAAAAAACCTGAATAGCCCAAGTAATTCAAAGTAAAAACAACAAATTTAGAGACATCACACTACCTAAGTTCAAACTACACTGTAAGGCTACAGTAAGAGCACTCCCTATTCAATAAGTCATGCTGGGATAACTGGCTAGCCATATGCAGAAGAGTGAAACTGGATCCCTTTCTTTTACCATATGCAGAAATGGATTAAATATTTAAATATGAGACATAATTTAAATGATTAAATGGATTTTAATCAATGGATTAAAGAGTTAAATATGAGACATAAAACTACAAAAACCATAGAAGAATAGCTGGGCCTGGTGCCTATAATCCCAGCTAATTGGGAAGCTGAGGCAGGAGACTCGCTTGGACCTGGGAGGCAGAGGTTGCAGTGAGCCAAGATCGCGTGCCATTGCACTCCAGCTTGGGCAACAAGAGTGAGACACTGCCTCAAAACACACACACACACACACACACACACACACACACACACACACACACACACACACACAAACCCAGAAGAAAACCTAGGAAATAACATATTCTGGACATAAGCAAAGATTTCATAATGAAGAATACAAAAGCAATTGCAACAGAAACAAAGTCAGATAAGTGGAACCTAATTAAACTAAAGAGTTTATGGACAGCAAAATAAACTATCAACAGAGTAAATAGAAAGCCTACAGAACTGAAAAATATATTTGCAACCAATGCATCTGACAAAGACCTAATGCCCAGCAACTAAAATAAACTTAAACAAATAAAAAAGCAAACATCAAACAAACTCATTAAAAAATGAGCAAAGAACAAAAACAGATACTTTTCAAAAAAACATATAATATGCGGCCACTAAGCATATGACAAAATGTTCAACATCACTAATCACTAGATAAATGCAAATTAAGGCCACAATGAATATCCCCTCACACCAGTAAAAATGGCTATTAAATAGAAAATAACTGATATTGGCAAGTTTGTAGAGAAGAGAACGTTTATACACTGCTAGTGTGAATGTAAGTTAGTTCAACCACTGTGGAAAGCAGTTTGTACATTTCCCAAGGAAGCTAGAACAGAGCTATTCAACCTACCAATCCTATTATTGGGTATTCACTCAAAAAATATAAATCATTCTACCAAAAAGACACATGCACTCATGTGTTCATCCCAGCACCATTCACAATAGCAAAGACATAAAATCAACCTAGACATCCATCAACAGTTAACAGGATAAAGAAAATATGATATATATGAACCATGGAATACAACACAGCCATAAAAAGAAGGAAATCATGTTCTTTCCAAATACATGGGTGGAGCTGGAGGCTGTTAGCCTCAGCAGATTAACACAGAAATAGAAAACCAAATACATCTTCTCCCTTGTAAGTGAGAAGTAAACATTGACACACATGGATACAAAAAGGCGAACAGGAGACACCAGAGCCTACTTGAGGGTAGAGGGTGGGAGTAGGCTGAGGACGAAAAAACTGCCTATCAGGTACTGTGCTCGCTATCTGGGTAATAAAATCATTTGCACACCAAATCCCAGTGACATGCCATCTACCCATATAACAAACCTGCACATGCTCCGTGAACCGAAAATAAAAGTTGACAAAGAAGAAAAAACATGCTAGCAACTCCAGATTCTGCCTGTTAAATTTCCATACAAGTCATTAATCTAAATATATAATCAATTCATTCCCTAGTTTTAGACAGAAAAAGGTATAAGGGGTTATAAAACTTTAAAGTTCATAGAAACCACGTTTTAAAACAATTTAATAAGTTATTGTATAATTTGATACATAATTAACAAATGAATTCTACATATAAATTCCTAGTAGGAAAAGAATAAATGCCATACTATTAATTCTCATTTGAAAGTTTGTTTTTCTCAAGTGAATAATACTGATAATATGTTGCCACGTTGTGTGGGTGTATTCGCACATTTAAAGTATAAAACAACTTGCAAAAAATAAAATGACATAGAAACTCAGGTTTCATTATTAAGGCAATTAGGTGGAACACAAAAATGGCAAGCCATTTACATGTATCAGACATTAATGCAAGATATATAGCTTTCACCGTGTATAATATTTAGACATTTAAGTGATGGAACTCCATAATAGCAAATATTCATTTTTTACTGATCTTTCATTTTTTTCTTGACTTTTACATATTACTTGAAGATTTAGAACTGTGTTACCTTGAACAAATTATTCAATCTCTCCCTGGCTTATTTTCCTAATTTATAAGGAGGGTAATAACTTGCCTTCACTAATAAAATTGTTATAAGGTTTAAATCAGTTAATAAGTACACGGTTCTTAGCAAACCATTTGATGCTGTGGAGAGCGGAGAACTGTCAGAGCAGGGAACAGGGCAGAGCTTGATTTGACTCTTAAGCCTCCCAGAATTGTAAATTGAAATGAAGTTGTGATAACATTTTTCTTCTTTGGTGAAATACTGTCATTCCACATTGTCACCTTCATTCACGGATACAAGTGAAAGTTCCAGAATGACTTGTCCTACCTATATTCTATTCTGAGTGGTATTTCCTGAGGAGAATCATAACAGTATATAATTCTGGACAATGTTTAATGGTCTCTCCCCTTTAATCTGGCCAAGAACGAACAAAGGGAGGGAATAAAAACAAAGAAATTCCACACTTGCCTGAAGACATCTTTTGTATATACATCGAAATGTATAAATGCTGCTTTCCTGAGGGATATGACTCATATACGCAGGAAGCTCCAAGTATGTTCAAAGAATGATTTGTATTAAATTTTTCTCTATGAGTTGATGCCCTAGGACTCTACCAGCCTGCATTGTAGAATGTATTATTTCAATAATAAGCTCTAATTAGAATACTACTTTGTTTAGATCAAATTCAAGCTCTGCTTTTCTTCCCAATCCTAAATACCAATATCTTCTCATTTCCTTTGTTCAGTGAGAAGCTGGATTTTTGTATTTACAAACACTGCTCCCTCATTCAAGAAAAAATTTTAACAAATGAAAAATAAATTCGGCCTTTTGTTTTTCATAAGTTGGTGATTTGAGATTTCCATCAACATTGTTCATGTGCAACATCTGTCTTTTGCTATTTTTAGTTGATAGAGAGAAAAAGAATGTAAATTAACAATCGTGCAGAAGCATTATTTGCTCCGATAGATTTCCATCTCAGTTATTTAGTAGTCCCTCTTTATCCACTAGGGATATGTCCAAAGACCCCCAGTGAATGCCTGAAGCCTTGGATATATCTAACCCTATATATGCTATGTATTTTCCTATGCATACACATCTATGTAAAGTTTCATTTATACATTAGGCTCTGTAAGAGATGAACAAAATTAAATATCAATAAATACAATTATAGCAATAAAAGCTACATGAATGTGGTCTTTGATTCAAAATATGTTAATAAAATGTATTCATCTGTTTTCTGAATGCAGTTGGCTGTGCATAACTGTAACCATGGAAAATGAAACCTCCCTGGACAAGGGACCACTACTGTACTCAGTTGCTCTATTTTAGTGACAGGACACTGGTAAGGAAGCTGTTCTCTGCTTCCTGTTGTGAGAGTTACAAGCTTCCGCATACAGGTAGGAAGGCATCCCACCTGTGAACAAAAGGATTTCACACAACAGTTCAAAGTCCCAAAGGGACTCTGAAGATCTGAATTTTGAAATAATTTGAAGATTGCCAGTAAAGTTTACCCAGGACAAACATAAGGAAATACTACTGTCAGGAAATAGGTGCAAAACATTCTTGGCTTAAAACTTATCAATGCCAACTATATAGTTATCTCTTTTTTGTTTTATCACATACATACTGTCTTCAGTAGAACATCCCTCAGTAGAATGGAAGCTCCGTAAGGTGCATTAGTCCATTCTCATGCTGTTATAAAGAATTGTCTGAGACTGGGTAATTTCTAAAGGAAAGAGATTTAATTAACTCACATTTATGCATGGTGGGGTAGGCTTCAGGAAACTTACAATCATGGCAGAAAAGGAAGGAAACACGTCTTTCTTCACAAGGCAGCAGAAAAGAGAAGTGCAGAGGAAAGGGTAGGGGAAAACCCCTTATAAAACCAGCAGATCTCGTGAGAACTCATTCACTATCATGAGAAGAGCATGGGGAAGCCATCCCCACAATCTAATCACCTCCCAGGAGGTCCCTATTTCAATATGTTAGGATTATAAGAAGTACAATTCAAAATGAGCTTTGGGTGGGGAAACAGCCAAACCATATCATAAGGGAAGGGATTCTTGTCTGCTTTAGTCACTGCTCTGTTCTCAGTGTCACAAGGAATAACTTGAATATGGTAAACATTTGCTGAATTATTTCTTGTTTCTCAAACTTATCTCCATTATTAATGTTGTGATTTTTATTACTGAATGAAGAAACAACTGGCTGGGAGCGGTGGTGCACACTTGTAATCCAAGCTCTTTGGGAGGCTGAGGTGGGTGGATCACTAGGTCGGGAGTTTGAGACCAGCCTGGCCAATATGGTGAAACCCCCTTCTCCACTAAAAAAAAAATACAAAAATAAGCCGGGAGTGGTGGCACACACATGTAGTCCCAGCGACTCAGGAGGCTGAGTCAGAAGAATCGCTTGAACCAGGGAGGCAGAGGTTGCAGAGCCTGGACAACAGAGCAAGATTCAATCTCAAAAAAAAACAAAAAAAAACAAAAAAAAAAAACAAAAAAGAAGCAACTACAATCCTGCTAAGCTGAGAATCAAAAACAGATATAAATGCCAAGTTCTAAAATTCACAAAGTAGAAAAACTGTAAGTTATAAGACATAGAACGTAAATAGTTTATAAAGTATATTCAAGGCCACAGATATGATAGATACAACTGCTTTAAAGAGAAAAATTTTTAAAAATTCTTTATGCTTCCACGAACAGATCTTGAGGGGGAAAATATGCATTATGTTTAAAAAAATGCAAAGTGATCATGTGGTCCTGTTTACCGTTAGCACAAAGGCAAAGTAGCAATCTGAACTTGGTTGCCTAGCGACGAAGCGGCAGAATCCACGTTAGTGGAGTAAGTTCAAAGCAGTTTCACAGAGAACAAGATCATGCTTCATTCAGTGTCAATTCTAATTTTAAAAAGTAGTAGGATGTTAAAACTTTGTATAATTCCCCATATTTCATGAAGATAGTGCAGGTGCATTAAGACAGTTTGTACAAAGGTGAGAATATAGATGCCAATTTTTTTTTTTTTTACCTTGAATTTTAGTGTGTGACATCAGTAGGAGAATAAATGAAATAATACGCATTTCCTTAAGCTGGAAATGACTGTTACAGTTTTTGAAGGGTGTCAAATTGGCAATAAGAATTTAGGTTTGTGTGTTTCTTTTTCCACCCAGAAACTATACCCCATTCATTTAGAATCAGATGCTTCCTTGGTTGAAGGCAAAGGTCATAAACCTTTGCTCTAGCTTCAAAGGACCGGCAGCAGTGAGGATGAGGGCTCCTGCCTAGACGATGCATTATTCATAAAGAGATAAATCCTCCAGTCATTAAAAAGAGATGCTGGGCAGACAGAAAACTTAACAAATATGCATTATATCATGTTTCTTCTAAAAAGTCTATTTTCAAAAAATCATATCTCTAGTCCTTTTTACATTTCTGGAATGGAAATCATGACAGAATGTTTCAAATAATTTCCTCATTTGGGAAAACCTTAGAATAGCGTCAGAACTCTTAGCTATTGAAATACGGGAACATTTTGGACATGTGTAGATTCAAGGAAGAAGGGAATACAGGATAACAGAACAAAAGGCGTGAAATCTAAGATATGAAGTGATGTTAAAGAACACTGAATGCATTATTCTGACCGAGGTAAGTGGATATTAAAGGGAATGCTAAAAAAAAAAGTGCCTGGAAATGCCGATTGCCATGAGAACAAGTAAAGATTATAATGATAGTCTATAGAATTTGGTTGTGATACTGCATGCTGACAGAAAATAATGAGAATATTCAAACAGGTGAATTAAATGGCAATAGTCACGCTTCAAAAATTAAATCTGTCAGATGAATAAATGCTAAAATGGAAATGAGAGAATGAAGGCAGAGAGATCAGTAAGGGAACTACAAGATGATTACATTCCAACAGTGAAGTCCAGGATGAGAAAGATGGAAATGGGAATAAAAAGAAATTATCCTCACAGTGCTTGCAGGAACCTGTTTCCTCATGTTTTCTCGCCCTGGAATAAAATCTTTAAGTGTCTGGTTCCTTCCCAGCATCCATGTTTTATATCAAATGGTGTCTTGCAAAGGCTTTTCCATACAACTGCCATCACAGCTTTCATTTTATAGTCCGCTTGGGTTGAATTTGTAGTAACTACCATTTTCTGAAATGACCTTGCCTATTTAGGTGTTGTTTATTTATCAGTCTTCTCTTTGAAACCACTCACTACAATATAAATGCCACAAAACCAGGGTCCTTTTCTCTTCTATTCACTGCACATCCACAATGTGTTGAAGACTCCTTGGGATATTCTAGGCACTCAGCAAATTATGTTGAAGAATAAATGAAATCATGAATATGAAGTGTCAATAAGTGACTGTTGAATAAATGGAGAAATCACTGGGATGAATAAGGTCTTTTGAGCTCATGAAGCTTAGACCGTAACACATTGTTTATGATCTATCCAACAAAAAGGAGTTGTCAACAGAAGTTTTAAAAGAGGAATTTTTGAATGTTTGTTTTATTAATGTTGTTTTACCTGAAATGAGGGTTGTACAATTTTTTAAAAAATATATATTATATTGCGTTTTGGGGTACATGTGAAGAACATGCAGGATTGTTGCATAGGTACATACACGGCAGTGTGGTTTGCTGCCTTCCTCCCCATCACCTATATCTGGCATTTCTCCCCATGTTATTCCTCCCCAACTCCCCAACCCCGCTGTCCCTCCCCTAGTTCCCCCGGACAGACCTCAGCATGTGAGGCTCCCCTCCCTGTGTCCATGTGTTCTCATTGTTCAATACCCACCTATGAGTGAGAACATGCAGTGTTCAATTTTCTGTTCTTGTGTCAGTTTGCTGAGAATGATGGTTTCCAGGTTCATCCATGTCCCTACAAAGGACACGAACTCATTGTTTTTTAAATTTTGAACTATATAGCATAATTGGGTTTATATTTGGTTTGTAAAATCACCAGTTTTATAACCTGTATAAATTGCTTAACATGCTTTAACACCCAGTTTTCTAATCTACAAAATAGGAATAATAATGTTTTAAGTATTAAACATACATCACTTTTTAATATTAAATGAGGTAATTCATGTAAAGTGTTGATTGCAGTGATTGGAGCATCATTACTTCTGATTATAAATCAGTTATTATTATGAAAACCGTTATTAGCCACTGTGCAATGGTTAAAAGAACAGATTTGGGAATGAAACTCCCTGCTTTAGCGTTAGCTTTTACCACGACCGATTGATCTTGGCCTTGTTCTTTTCATTTGTGTTAGGATTCTTTCTTCATAGGCAGTATAGCATAGGAGTTATATGTTCAGATTTTGGAGCCAGACTGCTGGTTTTGAACTCTGGCTCCCACATTATTGGTAGCATGCTAAGCACGTTACCTGCTCAAACCTCTGTGGCTCCTTTTACACAGCTGCAAAATACATATGACAGCACTACACACAGTGTGCTTATGAATACCGAAGGTGTTTAGTGGCCTAAAGTTCTGAAAACTGTGGCTAGCACATGATAAGTTCTATATAAATTGTTAAAGAAAATGAAACCTAAGACTGTTGTTATAAGAAATAAACAAATTGATCATTAAAATCACACAACTTAGTAGCAGTGTGTAAATCCTCAATAAATATTGCTACTAGTAAAACATCTACATTACTTAAATCATTGTAGCTCATAAAGATAATCTAGCTGTGTCAGTTCATGTAAGAAAATTCAGCACCTCCAACAAGAATTATGATCTCAACCTCTGTACAGATGCATTTCCAAGACACCCACAAGATGATTCCAAAATGTGTATGAGTAATAATGAATAGGGCACCTACCATGTTTTATTTAGTATTTTAGAGTTCAACTTTCACCACAGAGCTTGATCTTAAGACTAATCTGGTTTATTGAATTTATGTAGCTATGCTTATTTTATAAATGTAGTGCATCAAGGCAAATTTCACTTTATTTTAAAAATCGATAGATAGGCATCAAAACCTAACAATTAAACCACAATGAGATACCGCTACCCACCCACCAAAATCGCTAAAAAATAAATTTAAAAAAACCCCTACATTCTATTCAAATAATGATTCAAGTAATAATCCCACTTGCAATATTAAAGAGTTTCTCCTTATTTTTATCAATGCCTGATGTAAAAAAAATTGTGAAATTTCCACGAATTGAATGAGTGTGAAGCAGTGTCTTGCTGCTTTAGTTTGCATTCTTCTTAATATCATTATCTCTTTAGATTAATAGAAACTTGGGATGTTCACTTCTATATATTTCATTTTTGTATTGATTTTCTATTTTTCTATTGATTAATTATTTTGTTTGGGACATATAGGTTGTTTCTATACTTTTAATATTATTCTAGTTATATGTGTTGCAAATATTCACTCACTACTTGAATAGGTCAATTCAATTTAACTATGGAAACTGTTATCAAATAGAATACTTGTAATTAAAAGGTTACATTGGTCAGTCTTTACATTTATAGTGTCTTATTTGAGAAAAAACTTATTTTTATTATCAAATATTCTGCTACATTTCTTCTCCATCGATTTTTCTGTTTTGCTTGTCTACTTGACTATCCCATATCAATATCCCTATATAAGCAGAGCCTGGCTGGAGTTCATGGCTGATGGCATAAACTTTGGTCAATGACAGACAGGAGTCAATGGCCACTTTCAACTTAAAGTTCTATAGTAAGATTTCTTAAGGTATATGTCACTGACATTTTATTTTAGAACAGTAGTCTCCAAAGCGAAATTGGCAGTCCAGAAACACCAGAATCCCCTTGGAACTTGTAAGAAATTAAAATTCTTGGGCTCATTCCCAAACCTACTGGATCAAAAACCCTAGGACAAAGTTCAGCAACCTATGTGTTAATAGTAATCTCAGATGATTCTCATATATGCTTAAGTTTGGGAAGGATTTTACTAGAACTCTACAATTACATAATCAGGCAAAACCAAGCGAGAATCTCAAAGAGTTATAGATTTTATGGCTGTAACAGATAAGAAAATAAAATTTTTTCACCAATAGCAAGCATGTCTTTGAACTGTAAGAGAAGACTTAAAATATCTAAAAATCTAAAGAAATATAAGTCCAATCAAATAATATAGCAGCCAGGGTAAAGAGAAGAAAAAACATGGTATACATACACGACACACAGAGGCATGGGGTATATGGCCACTTCGGTCTTTACATTATTGATTATCGATTATAGACTATAAATTTGGGTAATAAATCCTATCAGTACTGCAAAAACCAAAATTTAATCTTCATTTTGGTTATCACAAATGGTCTTCAAGAAAGTCTAGAAAATTTAGAAGGCAATTCCCAAAAACATACGGGGAATGTTCCTCAAATTGTTTGTGACAATAAAAATTATTTGTATCGTGATTAAACACATTTTATCCTGAAGAAAATTTAGAATTCTGTATATAAATACCTAAGAGAATGAAAGGTGAAACATTAATATTTTGATTAAGAAATCCGTGCAAATATGGAATTTTATGTGCATGTCATGTTTATGATATTCTTGCTGTCACAGGATTCATTTCCCAGAAAACACAATGGCGCATAATCTTAGGGGATGACCCTTGCAGCATGGACTGCAATATTTAGGAAACAGAAATAAAGGAAAATAAGAGTGAGATTGACAAAGAGAAAACGTTATATGGACTCATATAGAACTACCATATCTCCAACCAGTCTATCTGGCAATTGGAAGACAGAAGAATTTATCCACAGACTGCTGTCTTTCGCAGCCCAAAGTCTACTCCACCAGCCATGAACCCTACTGAAGCTTTGCTTATAGGTTCTAGAGAGTATTCTTGCCATCTGACGCTGCAGCCCTAGGATAGCCTGCAGGGCGACAGTAAGAGGTGCGGATTGTAAACTCAGAGGAGGAACTGAGGGGCGACTGAGCCGCTCCAGCAGTGGGCTCCTTAATCTGGCAACACAGTGACTAGGTTTCAGTGTCATGGGAACAGCACAAACTGCTGTTGAAGCTGCTCAGGCTAGAAGGGAAAGCAAGCATGCAAATCTGAGCTGATGCAAAAATCCAGCACACAGGCCTATTACACTAATTGAATCAGTCTCATTATTAAAAGCATGGCAATATGCTTCCTCAAAGTAACGGTGAGTGTTAACAGTGAATATTAAAACTTGTAAGATTCATAAATCTAAGAATAAGATTTGTATGTTTAATTATAGACCTTTAGGTTTTAAACTTTCAAGGTTTATTAATTTTGAAAAAAGGCTAAAATTTGTTTCTGTTCATACAAAAACACATTCTGCTCTTTCATTTGAAATAAAAAAGGGAAATAAATCTCTCCTTGATATAAGGTCTTTCTTGTTTTTGTAATTTATTTATTATACTTTAAGTTCTGGGGTACACATGCAGATCCTGCAGGTTTGTTACATAGGTACACATGTGCCATGGTGGTGGTTTGCTGTATCCATCACCCCGTCATCTACATTAGGTATTTCTCCTAATGCTATCCCTTCCCAATCCCCCCCACCCCCTGCTATTCCACTGTCAGTATTAGACAGATCAATGAGACAGAAAATTAACAAGGATATCCAGGACTTGAACTCAGATCTGGACCAAGTGGACCCAATAGACATCTCCAGAACTCTCCACCCCAAATCTACAGAATATACATTGTTCTCAGCACCACATCACACTTACTCTAAAATTGACCACATAATTGGAAGTAAATCACTCCTCAGCAAATGCAAAAGAATGGATATCATAACAAACAGATTCTCAGACCATAGTGCAATCAAATTAGAACTCAGGATTATGAAACTCACTCAAAAATGCACGACTACATGGAAACTGAACAACCTGCTCCTGAATGACTACTGGATAAATAATGAAATGAAGGCAGAAATAAAGATGTTCTTTGAAACCAATGAGAATGAAGACACAATGTACTGGAATCTCCGAGACATATTTAAAGCAGTGTTTAGAGGGAAATTTATAGCATTAAATGCCCACCAGAGAAGCAAGGAAAGATCAAAAATCAATACCCTACCGTCACGATTAAAAGAACTAGGGGAGTCTCTTCAACTCCCACCCAATCTCTTTGCTCCCTGCTATGGTTTGAGCGTGTCTCCTTCAAAAGTCTTGTTGAAATTGCATCTCCAATCTGACAGTGATGTAAGGTAGGGCCGAGTGTGGGATGTCTGGATGATGAGGGCACTGCCCTTCTGAATGGATTAAAGCCATCTCACAGGTGGGAGTGAGTTTTCCTTCTTACTAGAATGGATTGGTTCCGGTGAGAGCAGCTTGTCACAAGCAAGCTTGCTGCTCCTGTTTACTACTTCTCTCCCATGTGGCTGGTTCCCCTTCCATTTCTCTGTCATATTTTGGCACAGGAGAAGCCCTCACCACCAGCCGCCAAATGTTGCCACCCAATCTCGAACTTCCCAGCCTTCAGAACCATGAGCTAAATACACTTCTGTTCTTTATTAATTACCCAGTCTAAGGTATTCTGTTATAGCAGCACAATTTGAACTAAGACAGTCTCCTTCACAGAAAGATTTCTCCAAAAAGATTGTACTCAGTGTCTCCATTTCCTCGATTTCTCACTTCATGTCAGTACTCAGGAAACAAATCAAACATCTTTTTTCAAGATCAATGATAATTTATAAGTTGTCAAATTCTATATATTATCCTAATTTTAGTTAATCTTTTAATTCAGGATTTATAAGCCATAAAAAATTACCCAGGTGATTTCAGCAAAATGCAAAAATAAATATATTTCATAATAAAATGAAAGTAAATGTTAACTATCTATGTTCCAAGAAAAAAAGTGAAACCATTAATGCTTGTTAGATAGAGGTAACAAAAACTAATGGCTATCAGTACACTGCCAGTAAAATAAGGAAGAACAATGACAATTTTGCATCTCCATGTTTTTCAGGAAAAGTTTGAAGTTATAGGGGCAAGGTTGAATTGACCTTTCTAGCTGTTATAATCCAGTCTGGGTCATGAAGCCAAACATTTTCTAAGGTAAGCGCACGACAGCCCCTTGAATAATGGCCTAACTACTGATCGCAGAGTAATAAGTGCAGGGTCATCCTCAATGAAGAATCTTTAGGTACTGTCACCTAAAAATGCTGGATCATTGCCCAGTAGGGAAAACAAAATCTGCCATACTTGACCACTACTTATTTATTTAAGCTCCTTCCTCCCTCCCTCCCTGCCTTCTTGCCTTCCTTCCTTCTTCCTTTCTTTTCTTCCTCTCTCCCTCCCTCCCTCCTTCTTTTCCTTCCTCCTTCCCTCCCTTCCTTCCTCTCTCCACCCCTCCCTTCCTTCCTCTTTTTTCCTTCTTTCCTCATTTCTTCTCTCTCTCTCTCCTTTTCATTTAAATTGGTGGTTGCTCTCACACTCCTCTGCTGACTGTTTTACCTGTACCAGCAACATAGCAAATATACACCTGAAGGTTGTTCCCTTCATTAAAGCATTCCTCTTTGGAAACTATGACTTCAAAATCAGTAGACACCCAAATTGTGAAAATAGAAAGGAAATATTTCACAAGAATAAAATAATCACCAATAGTAATAGTGAGAATAGTGATGTCTTGATTCATTCACCTGTAATTTCTGTCTATGGAAGAAATTTTATCTATTTGATGCTGACTTGGAGCATATAACTCTCCTGGGAGAACATTTGACATTTCTTCAGCCCCAAAAGGTGTTGCCAATAAAACTAACATTAAAACTATGCCTTCTTAAGGCTGTTCTATTTCAATCTCAGGCTAGAGACGGGAAACATGGTAAGACCACTAAATTTCATGATCACGAGTCTGTTACCACAGGATTTGCTCTAACATAAGTTTCTTAGTCAAAAGTAATGCTATGTGAAATTCTATAATGTTGAGAAAGATACTTCAAAGACCACAGAGGTGATTTGTGCATAAGCATTGTTAATAAAAAAGGCAGATTTGTATACACAGAAAAGGACTATATTAAAGAAAAGTAAGCGTTGCTCTTTATATGATAGAAGTGGCTGGGTGACCTTTTGCATATTTCCAGGGGAATAATGCCACGTTGGGCATGCAGTGTTTGCCTCTGCCCCAGGCAGTGTGGGAAAGGCTTCACAAGTGAGTATTTCTATGGAAGAACCCATGCAAAGCCTGTCTTCCCAACATCATGCTTTGTTTTTGACTCTATTTGACAAGGAAAAATCGGTACCTAGCATAAAACATTTCATCTTGTCAACCTGATTATTAACATTTCACTCTTCTACAGTTGCTTCTTGGTGAGAAGCTCATGAAACCCAAATAGCTTCCCATTCTATGCCCATTTGGAGATGTCTAACACATACCTCTTCCCTAGACCTTCTTTCCTAGAACTCCAAACTTTCCAACTTTGCTTTTTTCAGTTCTCTGATTACCCAGCCAAAATATTAGCCACTATCAATACTCAGTATATATTTATTTGCTAGTGTCTCTCTCTGAGCAAAATGCTTAGGTCTGAGAAGGCTTAAATCTCTGACTCTTTCTTGGAGCCATCATGAAGAGGAAAATAATACTTCAGCTATCTATTTAGAAGAGATACTAGCATATTTGTAAAGAAGAATCTGTCAACCAGACCTAATATGTTTTTTCCTCAGTCAACCTCTTATAGGTATCACCTAGGAGTCCATAGGTATGAATTCACAGGGAGGAGGCAACTTAGAGTAAGGGTCATGGGAATCTGTGCCATTTGGTCATGTGACTCACTTATTCCTTCAGAATCTCTTCAAACCCAATAGCATATATAGCACTTCCACTTAATGCTGAGATGCTACTGAGTCTGCTTCCCAATCCTATAGCTTATTGGCTTAGACAACACCCAGTTCATGCTGAGCATATCAGGTCCCATAGTAACCTGACTGGCTCATGGTCCAGCCAGAGGCTCTTTTGTAAAAGTAGAAGAACGCAGAGGATGGTACAACTTTGCTTTGAAACCCTAAAAATTTACATGTATTTCCTTTACAGAGTCCTGCTCATGGCTCCTAACAGCATTCTTATCTACAACAGGTACTTTGAATACCATTAGATCTGCTGTGCCACAGTGACCAACTGGCAGAATAATTTCATGGTAGCCTAGATTTCTTGCAGTGATGCTATTAGCTGAGCACAGCAGGAAGCTAAAAATCAGGAGAAATCAGTTAATGTAGTTCACGTGGTCACCCCATCCATTCCCATGACACAAGGACGGTAAAAATGGTGGATACTAGATCTGGAAGAACAAATCAAGAATATCAAACACACCAAAACTGGCATATTTTTAGGATCCATCACTAAACCAATCCAGCAAAAATCCTTCATCTTTTTTTGTATTGAAGTGGTCAAGAGTGTTTTTGCAATCTTAGGAAATTTACTTTACCCATGGAGGCCTATGTATCTTTTGATTTTTCAACTTCCAACTTTTGTTCTAATTCAGGGGCATATGAACAGGATGTGCAAGCTGTGCCTTGGTGGTTTGCTGCATAGACTGACCATCACTGAGTTCTTAAGCCCAGCATCCATTAGCTATACTTCCCAGATTTCTCCCTCCTCCCACCCTCCACCCTTCAACAGGACCCAACCCTGGTATGTCCATGTGTTCTCATTATTCAGCTTCCCTTATAAGTGAGAACGTGGTTTTGATTTTCTGTTCCTGTGTTAGTATGATGAGGATAATGGCTTCCAGCCATATCCATGTTTCTGCAAAGGGCATAGTCTTGTTCCTTTTTATAGCTGCATGGTATTCCATAGTGTCTATCTACCACATTTCCTTTAGCCAGTCTATCATCAATAGGTATTTAGGTTGATTCCATGATTTTGCTATTGTGAATAGTGCTGCAATAGACATACATATGCATGCATCAGTATATCAGAATGATTTATATTCCTCTGGGTATATAGCCAGGAATGGAATTGCTGGGTCAAATGCTATTTCTGCCTCTAGGTCTTGGAGGAATTACCACGCTGTCTTCCACAATGGCTGAACTAATTTCCACTCCTGTCTATGGCCGTACCACCTCGAGTGTGTCTCATCTCATCTGACCTATGTGTCTTTATATGTACAATGGGAACAATAATAGTTCCTACTTCAAAGAGTATACAGAATATAAAAATAAAGCATTTAACCCAGTGCCAGGCAAACGTAACATATTTAATAAACATTAGGTGTTAGTATTGCTGATGATTTAAGGTAATTTTTTAAGTAGGGAAAGAATACGTTTGGATAAGTTTGCTGGCAATAGAATATGAAGATTCTGAAATCTTGGCTGAGGAATTAGGACTTTTTGATGCATACAATCAGTGCTTAGTAAATCCAAAAAATATTTAAGCTTAATTACTGTCAATAACTAGATGGTTACACTAAGAATTCTTTGGCAATTAATTCACTGTTGAAAACTATTCAGAGCAGGGAGAACTTTCTGCTTGTCCCACAGGTAATTTCAAAACAATAATATTAGCATTGTGTTAATGTAACCCTTAAGGTACTGGACATGAAGTTTTACAGTAGCAAAATCTCAGGCTGATGCAGTAAGTAGGCAATGATTCTAAGACAGAAGGAATCATCATGCAGGAGAGAAACATTTTCAGATTCCACCAATTTGAAGACTCCCCTCATTTTACCTTAATTCATACTGCAAAATAAATCCACTTTCATTCCATAACATGTATCTGAGAGCAAGCGGAATAATTAAAAGATGTCCTGAAGAGAAGTTTACAGAGAGAAAAGTCATTCTTACACCAAAATAAGAAGTAATGACTTAACAGATTCTAAGTTGAATGCTTCAGCTTTACATGGATCAGGACAATAGCTACTTGTAACCAGAATTTTCACTTTTCAGAAATGCTGCAAGTGAAAGTTCTGAAGGTAAAATGTAAATTTTGGGACATTACAAATCAAAAGACAGATAGTTTTTTTTTTTTTTTTGCAATTGATGTAAGTTGATTGTTACAAAGATAAGAAAACCTAAAGAATATAGACAAAACTGAATGAAGAGAATAAAGGAAAAGTGCAACACTGTTTGCTACCTGGTTAAAGCTTTCACAAGGACATTAGAAAAAAGATGGTACAAATATAAGCTGAAGTTTGAATAAGGCAAGTGTCCACATCACACACTTGGCTGAGGTTCTTTCCTTACCTTAGGATGCATAAATTAAAAATGGTATATGGGTGGGCATCAGGAAAGTCAATATATTTTTAAAAATCTATCAATGTGTAATAATGTAGAGAAGGGAGACATAGCTTTCTCTAGACATTGAAATTAGTCCATGACTCCTAAAGTGGCCAAGAACAGCTATACAAGTATTATTTTTAACTATGAATATATAGTTAATGTTGGCCAAATTGCAGTATACAATTTTTCATGAATTTAAGGAAGATTTTAGGAAATTTTATTCGTAAAAATTACAAATACATCATCTAAAACACCACAGTAAGATTACTAAAAGTTGTAAGTTTGCCCATAATGTCTCCAAAGTAAAATTTTAATCAAACTATAAAATTCCTGGAAATGCTACATTGATCAATGATATGATTTATTCACATTAATAATATACAAGAAAATTGTGTCAGGCAAGTTATACTCAAAGAAAAAGCATCTGGAAAAGGTTAGAAAGAAATGAGTCTGAGAAAACCTCCTGTGATGACAAATACAAATATTTTCAATGATTAATAGAATTGGTGAATATGCAAACAATTCATGTTTGTTCTGATCATTTGACGCACCAGACAAAAGGACCTGTATCTCAGAAAATAACATAATAAAATATTTGTTTTTCAAATGATACTACAAATGGTATTAAAGTCTATAAAGTAAATACTGCACTGGAGCATACCACATTTTTGAATCCCACAAATGAAAACAGATTTACATTTTGGCATTGATAACATTATATATTTAGAGTTCATATGAGAAAAGTAAGCTACCCTGTCACTCTCATAATATAAATATGGTAATATTTTAACTAGTCTGTGCAAGAGAACATAATGAATAAGCATAATCCTATTCTTCATGTTTATCAATTTGGCATGTGACAGAAATACAAATGAAATTCAACTGAGAAGAGAAAAGATGTATTAGCATATTTATTCTACCTATGAGAAGGATGCTAGCTGGCCTAAAGGATAAAGAAGATCAAAAATTCAAACAGCAAGAAAATTGTTTCTCTAAGCTTGTCCTTCTTTGGTATTCTGAGAAGACCAAATAATTGTTACTCCTCTTGTCAGTCAAGTTACTGAATTAATAGAGAATAAGTCATGGCAGTCAACATGATTACTGATAATATTGAAAAGACATAGCTTAGATAGCACAGCCAAGAGGACTTGTTAAGTGAACTACTAATTTAGACAGACTTACCTTCCAGTCCCAGGCAATGATGTCAGAATTCTTTTTATACCTCTTCTTACCTGCTCCATTCCAAAAGAAGTGGTAGAGAGTCCAATTTAGTCTTTCCAAATGTGTCAGTGGATGTCATTCTATTTTTCTGTGTAAGAGAACAAAAGAGCCCTTGAGTTACATTAACTGAATTTTCTTTTTCAAATGAAAAGAACGTGAATGCGGAGAGGTAGTTCCCCAACACAGTACGTTTGGTTTATTTCCATATGTCATGCTTATTCTCTGATGATCAGCATGTATTGCAGGAGGTGTGACAACTCACAGTGCACTATTCACAATCGCAAAACTCAATGGCAAAGCAGAACAAAACACACATCAGAAAATGTGATTTTCTCCATTCCAAATTAAATATTTCTATAGAAAATGTTGATTTGCTTAACTTGGATTATGTGCTTATCCCTTGAAAAGTCACTGTGTACATCTGAGTGAAATAATTATCATTGGTGAGACTGGGTTTCATGTTTACCTCTGAGAGAAGAGAAGCAGAATATCTTTATAGGAAAAAATGGGAAGTAGCAGTTCTGAGTCCACAGTGTAAAAGCCTTCAAAAATCTCTAAAAACATGTATTTAGTTTACTTTCATCCATTCAACAAATATTTACTGAATGCGAGGAGTCTGATGAGTGCTCTGCCATCTAACAGTATTTGCACTTCAACCTGACACTGGATGCCAAGATCGTCTGGATGCTCATTCTTGGTCAAACGGACCTGTGATACTCTATATCTTTAATCATTCAATTCCTACTGTCTGAACACATTTCAGTATGTTTACCAAATAAAATATAACTGAATCATGTTAATACTAGCCTTTCAAGTTCTCTCCATTTCAGATTCTGTAATTCTCCAAACTTAAAATTATTTAATAACTTTTCTTCCCCTTTTTCTCCCCCTACTCTTCTATGTCCTCCTTATTTATTTTAATTACACTAGATTAGTTTGTCTTGAATTTTCTTGGAATTTATTGGTAACCAAAATTTAGGATTTTTTTTTTATTTTCAGGAAGGCTTACATATCTTTTGCTTGATTTGCACATATTTGGAAAATCCACAGTGTTATAATGGGAAGAACTTCCCATAGTAAAAAGCATCAACATTTGAGAATTCTTTTTCCATCATCCATAGATATTCATATGAAGTCAATAAATTTTTTTTGTTAAAGAACACTAATAAGATAGAAACTTCTGCTAGTTAGTTCAAAATCAAGAAGTGGTGGTAAAATTTTATTTGTGGTTGTTTGGAGACTTTAAAAGTATTATATGATGGTTAAAAAAAATCTCATTTTTAAAATAATTCATAGAAAGAAAATTAATGTAGGCACCTAAAATGTATTTATTGGGTATCTGTTCTATATCAAGCACTGTTTTTAGACAGCAAGGATATTAGAGTGAACAAGATAGACAAAGACATTTCTGTTATGGAGTTTACACTCCCCTGAGAATAAACAAACAGTGAATTAAAAAGCTATTTTTAAGAGCTATTAAGCAAAACCGTTTATAAATGGATAAGAGGTGTCTGGGTAGAGTATAAATATGGTTTTTAGACTGTTTCTATTAGGTCAAGATAAGGGATTTGAATATGATTCTGAGTAATTGAAAACTATTCAAAGGTTTTTAACTAGAAAGTAATTTGATGTGATTTGTGTTTATTCTTTGTCCTGAAATCTTTGTCTGATATTGCTATAGCCACTCCATCATTCTTTTGATTAGTGTTTGCCTGATATATGTATTTATTTTTATCCTGTTACTTTTAACCTACAAATATAATTCTATTCAAAGTAAGTTCCTTACAGATAACACACAGTTGAGCATTTTTAATCTATTCTGATATTCTCTGTTTTTTAATTTTTGTGCTTTAGCTTGTGCAATTAAACTTCTTCTTTATTTTATTTTTTTGAGACAAAGTCTCACTCTGTTGCCCAGGCTGGAGTGCAGTGGCACGATCTTGGCTCACTGCAACCTCTGCCTCCGAGGTTCAGGCAATTCTCCCGCCTCAGCCTACTGAGTAGCTGGGATTACAGGCATGTACCACCATGCCCAGCTCATTTTTGTACTTTTAGTAGAGACGAGGTTTCACCATGTTGGTCAGGTTGGTCTCAAACTCCTGAACTCATGATCCACCACCTCGGCCTTCCAAAGTGCAGGGATTACAGGCATGGGCCACCTCGCCCAGTCTAAACTTCTAATATAATTAATTTGAATTTAGGTCTATAATTTTTTATTTGTTTTATTCTTGTTCTTTCTGTTTCTTCTGTTGTTTTTTGTTTTGGTTCCTCTATTTTCTCTTTCCTGCTTTCCTTGGGATTATTTCAACCTTTTTTTGTATCTCATTTCAATTTATCAACTATATTTTCTATTATATCTCTTTGCATAATTCATTTTTAGTGTCTGATATGATTACAATATGCATATTTAACTTTCCGAAATTGAACTAGAATCAATATTTTACCACTTCAAGGACAATATAGACAGCTTATCATCATACAGGTAACTTTATTGTCCCTAGTTTAGATTACTGCTCTTTTATAGATTATATCCACATACATTTAAAACCCATTCAACAAAGTTATAATACTTACAAACATAAAACATATTTAAATAACTCGAGAGGAGAATAAGAGTTTATTACCTATAGCCATACATTTATGATTTTTATTACTATTTTTCATTCTTGATGTTCCACGTTTCCTGGTGGTAACATTTCCTTTCTGCCTACAGGCATTCTTTAGTAATTTTCTAGAACAAGCCTGTTCAGTGCATTTTCTGTAATCTGAGAATGCCCTGATTTCCTGTTCATTCCTGAAGAATATTTTCACTGGATATAATATTTGGATTGAAATTCTTTCCATTAGCATTTTAAAAAGAATACTCCACTTTTTCTGTCTCTAGTGAATTCTGATAAGAAATCCATAGTTTTCCCCATTGTTTTTGCCTCTAGAAGCCTCACTTTTCTCTGGCTGCTTTTGGGACTTTTTTCTCTCAGTTTTCAATAGTTTAATTAAGTGCATTTGGATGTGGACTTCTTTGAGGTTATCTTGTTTAGGGGTTCTCTGAGCATCTTGAACCTGTATGTTAGAGAAATTTTTTGGCAATTCTTTATTTTTTTTCTGCACCATTCTCCCCTCTTTCTGGGACTCTGATGATACAGAATTTAGAAATTCTACAATTGTTCCCTATGTGTCTGAGAGCACTGTTTAATTTTTTGATCATCTGTCTCTATTCTCCATATCGGATATTTTCTATTGATTTACTTTCAAGTTCACTGACTTTCCTTTTTCATCCCCACTTTGCTAATGGGCTCACACAATGAAGGTTATGTTATTGTTGTTACTTTTTATTCACTCTTGGTTTTTGGAGCACTTTAAAATAGTTGCTATAAAACCCTTGTAATAATACAACATCTATGTCACTTCAGTGTTGGCAAATATTGATGGTTTTTTTTTTTCACATCAGTTGGAGTTTTTCTGACTCTTCACATTTCAAGTAATTATGGACTGTAGCTTGATATTTTGTATATAATGTTATGAGGTTCTGCTTCTCTCTTAAACTCTGTGGAGACTATTTCTGTTTTAGAAGTCAGTCAACCCAGTTAGAATTAGGCTATAAGTTCCGTCAAGGTTTTTGTTGTGTTATGTTTACAATAATAGTTACCAAAATCTTTACTTTTCTGTTTAAATGTGGTCTGCATGTGACAGACTCAGTTGCCAGTCTGACACCTGGGCAGCGACTTGGCTTTTAGCTCAATTCTAAAGCATTTTTGTGATTTTGTTTAGTATGAAATCCATTCATGAAGCTTGCAGATGGGCCCATGAATTCATAAACAACTTTATTGGGTCACTTACTGTGTTAGGCTATTCTTGTGTTGATATAAAGAAATACTTAAGATTGGGCAATTTATAAAGAAAAGAGGTTTAATTGGCTCACAGTTTTTCAGGCTGTGCCAGCATCAAAACAACAAAATCTGCAGTAAATTGTGTTTGCAGAGTTAAACATGTAAATTATAAAGTTTTTCATTTGTACACAATCAGAGAATAGTATCATTTTCATTTGAAAAATTTTACTTGCATTTACCAAATATAAAAATAGATAATATTACTAAATATGTATGTATAAAATAGAGTCAAATATAGACCTTAAGCTTGAAATTATACCTAGGCTTTTTCTGATACAACTTATGCATCTCATTTTTTTGTATTATGAAACATATTGTCAGGATTTTGGATAATAAAAGTCAGTTATGCTTATTACAATATAAACTAAATGCACAAAATATTAATGTAAAAGTGTTTTCACTCATAATAAACTCATTTATAAATTTCATTGAACCTATTTATGATTAAAAAGCATTTGAATGTTATAAAAA
Organism: Saguinus oedipus; assembly: GCA_031835075.1. NCBI lineage: Eukaryota > Metazoa > Chordata > Mammalia > Primates > Cebidae > Saguinus > Saguinus oedipus. The sequence continues at coordinate 21,951,770 of CM063190.1, forward strand.
TATAAAAATTCTTCATAATTATTTTTCCTAAAATATAATGAACAAATAAACACCTTAGATTAACATATATGGAAATCTGAAACTTAAGTTTACTGCACTGATAATTAAAGCTGACCAAGTTTCCAGCACAAGTACAACTTAAGGAATGCTATAATTTAAATGATGTCAGGGTACATTTATATTGCTTTTTTTCAACATCTAAATTATCTTTATAAAATCAAGAATAATTTTAAAATTCAGGATACAAATATATTAATTTAACAGTTTGTTTTCTTTACAGACTAACGTAGTTCTCTTTTGAATGAGGACCAACAAACTTCATTTCTACTTTTATTTGATTTTCTCACATAAACCTTTCTTTATTGCTTTGGAGCTCAAACTGAAATAAGCTCCCCACAATTCTTTGAGCATTTAGATTTCAAGAGCATTCAGATTTAAATGTGAGGTGCTTAATAAGGGAAACAAATATTTGATGATTAAGCAATGTAACTGCATAAATGATGGGGAGATCATATGTCAACCTTAATGAGATGTAGCAAGAAAAACATATGTTGAATTGCAAAGTTTGTCCTGGACTAAGTGCTTCGCCTATGCCCTACTTTGCCAGTAGTTTATATTTACTTGAACTTTGAATTACTAGGTAAAACTTAAACTTCACAAGATCTCTAGTTTATGTAAGTCAAATTTAGCCATATCTTAATAAATACATTTTTATTTGGGCATCTAATGTGTGTTCCCTCTTTTTAAACATTTCAATGGATTTGCATTGTTTTAGGGGAACAAATTCAGTTCCTTAGCATGATCCCCTTGGCCTGCATATCACAGCCTTTCATATTCCTTTTAGTTTATCTCCTTTCACTCTCATATCGTTTTAAAAGCTTAATTCATTTTTAATTATATACCTTTTTTTTTTTTTTTGCAGTTTTAGGTTTACTAAAAAAAAATTGAGTGGAAAGTGCAGAAAGTTCCCATATACCTATCATTCCCCTCATCCAAGTTTTCCCTTTTATTAACACCTTGCATTAGTGTGATATATTTGTTAAAACTGATGAAACATTTTTATTAACTAAAGGTCAGAGTTTCCAATGGGTTCATTCATTGTGTTATACAGTCCTATGGGCTTTCACAAATGTTCGATGTCATATTTGCCATTTCAGTATCGTACAAAATAGTTGCAATTCTTTAAAAATGCCCTGTGCTCCACCAATTCATCCCTCTCTCCATTACGCAGAGCCTCTGCTAACCACTGATGTATTCATTTTGTCCACTGTCTATCCCAGAATGTTAGAAGGCTGCATAGTTAATGTTATGCAGTACACTAGTCTTTTCAGATTAGCTTGGTGCTCTTAGCAATACGCATTTAGAACACTTCTATGTCTTTTCTTCACTTGATAGTGAATTTCTTTTTATTGATGAATAATATTCTATTATGTGAAAGTATCACAGTTTGTTTTTCCACATTGAAAGACCTTTTTATTGTTTCCAGGTTTTGACAATTATGAATAAAGCTGCTATAAACATTTATGTGCAGGTTTTATGTAGACAAAAAGTTTTAACTCATTTAGATAAATACCAAGGGGCATGATTGCTGAACCATATGCTAACAACATGGTTAATTTTTGTAAGAAACCTCCAAACTGTCTTCCAAAGTAATTGTACCATTTTACGTAACCACCAGCAGCGGATGAACATTCTTGTTGCTCTCCATCCTCACAAGCATTTGAGGTTGCAAGAGTTTTAGATTTTAGTCATTCTACTAGGTATCTAGTGGCATCTCAGTGTTTTGATTTGATATTTTCCGATGACTTATAATGTGTAATATCTTTTCAAAGGTTTTCATTTGTTTATCCTTTTCGTGAGATGTCTGTTAAGAGTTTCTTTCCATTTTTAAAGTGGGTCTTCTCTTTTCTTGTTGCTAAATTTAAAATGTCCTTGTATATTTTAGACGCAAGTCCTTTAACAGATTTGCACTTTGCAAAAGCAAAAATTCTCTCTTAGTATAAGGCTTGTCTTTTCATTCTTATAACAGGTCCCTCTGCAAAGCAGTTTTTGATTTTTATGACATCCAAGTAAACCATTTTTTCTTTCATGGATTGGTATTGTAATTTTGTTGTTGTAGCTAAGAAATCATCTTTGCTTGAGACTATCTTAGTTAAACCCAAGTTCAACTAGATTGTCCTTTATGTTATAATCTTGAAGCTGAACAGTTTTGTGTTTTGCTTTTAGATATTTATTTTGAGTTATTTTTGTGTGAAAGGCATAGTATCTGTATCTAGATTTATTTTTGGCATGTGGATGTCCAGCTGTTTTATAACCATTTCTTGAGAAGAGTATTTTCCCCAATTGCCTTTGCTCCTTTGTCAAAAATCAGTTGAATATATTTGTGTAGGTGTATTTCTTGGCTCTCCTGCTATGATTGATTTGCTTATTATTTTACCACTACGAACACTGTCTTGATTACTCTAGCTTTACATCAAATCTTGGAGATGGATAATGTCAGTCCTTCAAACTTGTTCTTTTTCTTCAATATTTTGTTGACCATTCTGGGTCTTTTGCATTTTTCACAAAGACTTTTAAGTCAGTTTGTCTAAATTCACAAAATAATTTGGGGTTTTGACATAATTTGAGAAGAACTGACATCTTGACAAGATTGAATCTTCCTAAACATATACAAGGAATATCTATTTATTTAGATATTTGCTTTGTATAATCAGTTTTCCTCAAATATTTCATATACATATGTTTTTAGAAAAGTATCTAAGTATTTCAGTTTTGTTACTGCTAATTTAAATGATATTGTGTTTTTGATTTTAAATTTCAATTGTCCCTTGTGGATATATGAGAAAGAAATTAACTTTTAGGTCAATCTTGTATCCTATAACCTTGTTATAATTTTCTATAATTGCATATTAGTTACATTACCTTTGATTTTTACATTTATTTCTTTAGCAAACTATTTTCACTTGCCTGAAACTCATGTTCTTTCTAGCTTGAAAGCATTTACACATCCTCTAACCTGAACCTGAAATGAAGTGCCCTACTCTCTGCTTCTTTCTATTCCCTCTGCCCTCTTTCAGATCTTTTCTTGATACTACCTTAGAGAAGATTTTTCTCAATATAAAAATATTAACATAAATATTCCATTTATATGTCTTCGTAACACCCCAAATGTCTTCTGTCTGTCTGACAATTAGCTACTGTCATAAATATATGTCTATCATCCTTATCAGACTATAAGCTTGTTCGCAGGTGTTATGCTTCTTCTATACATTATCAGCCTCTCACCCATTTTCTTAGTATACACTATACAGACTTTCACTGTCTATTGACACATTAAGTCACACCAAATTTTTGCATGCAAGCATGTCTTCCCCACCGAAATAATTTTGAAATTCTCTAAAGACAACATAATATCATTTGTTTTTCTTTTTCTTTCTGAGCTTTGCCAATTCTAACAGTCTTGCTTTGAATTTTCAATACATTAAATAAATATTATTTTCACTTAATCCACAAATACATCTCAACTCTTCTCAACCCTAATGTTGCCAAGACTAGAAAAGAAAATGTTAAAGTTTTTGTCATATTCTTTTGCTTCATTTTTCTCTCCTTTAAATTAAATGCTTTTTGAGTTCCAACTCATGATACCAGTATGATTAAAACTGTCAAATGTAGCACTATTATCTAGCCATGGTGGTGGAAGACATTGCCTTTAGTTAATTCAATATATGTTTTAAATACATAAGTAATTATTGCATTATAAAGCATAATTGTTGTTTTCTTACAGCTAGAAAGAGTAGAGCACAAAGGATGGTAAACCTCATCGGTGTGATGGATTTCTTGTCATCTAGAAAGTGTATTTGAACAGTGTTACAAAATCATGACAGGATTAATGTGTGCCATGGCTACACTTGACATTCATTTATTTATTGTTATTGAATTTACCCGTGTTTTTCTTTCCTGGTTTTAAGGGTTACATTGTAGTCTATGTACTGTATTAGGGGTAACATTCCCAGTTTTGAAAACAAAGACATGTAAACCATAATCTTCTTCAATATTCACTTTTTTTCTGCAAAGTTTAATCCAAGAAGCTTCTTGAATGTTTGGTTTTTCTTTAATTAATTATACCATTGTAGAAATAAAATAGATGAGTATTAGAGACAAAAATAGGAAAAAATACATGCCTCATATATATTCTATATAAATTAACCCATGTTTTTGCAAATATTCATATGTGTAATGAGTTATTGAACCTGCCATAATTCTTTTTCCATTTATATATTAGATACTCACTACTGTTAATTATTCAGTGTCTTCTGTAATCTACATGCAAATAATATCAATTAAAATCAGAAAAAATATATATAGTCCTTTTTTTCAAGGAACTATAGACAGCAGAGAGAGAAGGATGAATTAATGTGATAAATGACAGAGTTATGAGCAAAGTGTCTGGGACAGGAAGGATTACTAACCTGACTGATGCGGTGGAGTATGGAGGCAAGAGATGCTTCTAGAAATAGTCATATATGATGTGCTTTGAGTTCATACAGTCATGCAAGTCTCCTCCCATTGCCCATGCAAAATGTTGTACCAAGATTAAATCTTGAAATAACTCCGATAAGAATTTAGAGATTTCTAAATTCAAGTTTTCTAGCGTTTAAGTTATTGAGTTCTGTTGGTGACTACTTTGAGCTATTATATATGTATTCCACAAAGATTCAGCATTGTTGATACTTATATTTGACTAGATTTAATAAAAAATATATGCAGCTGCTATTTTCAAAGCATTATGGCAGTGTTGACAAGACACAACATGAGGTAGCAATGATTTTGCCTGTTACTTTAGGCATAAAATCCAATGGGAGAATTTCTTTTGGCTAACCTCAACTTGCTTATTTATAGGAAAAGGTAGGAAAATTAGTTTAACATGTAGTTTTTCCTTATTGACTTGCATATTTTATTTAATTATTCAATAGGAATAGTCTTCTTAGCAGATATTTGAAATAAACAAATTTGTTTCTAGAGCAAAATACAAACCAAAATGTCACAAGATTTGTAAAATGGCTGAGCATGCTTTCTAACTTACTATCTAGTTTTAACAGCTACTTTGCAGGTGCACTACTGAATTTATTTTTAAAAAGTGAGGGTCTTTTGATAGGATAGAGGACACTGCAAGTATAATTTGATAAAGGAAACCTTGCTGAGGTGAGGGCAGTAGTCCTGGGGTGCTACTAAATAGAGACAGCATGGCAGCTGCCCTTCCTTGCCACGGTAATAACAGGATTCTATTCTTAATGGTAACATTGGGATGACTGACAGCAGCCTTGGACTAATGCCTCAGAATGACTCCCTCTAGCTCCAGGAACCCAGGAAATGGGACCTAGTTGCTGCTGGCATTATTGTCATTATTATCCAATAATTGTTACTGAACTACGTGGGCAAAATATTTTATTGACTTGTAATTATTTCTAAAACTGTAATTGTCAGTAAGTTAGGTAAAAGAAAAATCTTAGAAAAAAGTTTATTCCATTTGAAAATATCAGAGTTTTAAACTAAGTTACATTTTAGTTTAAAAAAGCTTTGATTATTATGAAAGTACTGATTTGGAGAGAGATGAAAAAAAATATCACTCATGGTTAATTCATTTTCTTCCATAGCACTCATTCAATAAATGTCACTGACTGATTTCATGATGTGTAAGGGAGGTAGCTGAGGAAGATCACCACAGGATTGACAGCTATACCATGAGAGGAAAGATTCACTGAGGCAGGGGAGAGAAGCTGATTCAACATAAACTTTACTTATTTAATAACGGTGTAGAGAAGAGACTGCTGAGAGAAGTTGCTGGAAGCAGGTGACCCATGAGGACACTGGTACATTTTCTTGATGAAGAAGTCAAAGACCCGCATCAGAGCTGTGGCTGTGTTAAGACTAAGAGCTCATAGTTTAGAAAGACGAATAATACCTTTAATAAGGTAAAATTCATGAGGAAAATTTTTAAAAAAATATATGACTCTATTGTTTTGAGTTGAGTAATAGAAAAAATGTCAAGAACGTTAATGATGAGAGATAATTTACAAACAAGCAGTGGCCAAATTGTGTAGACTAACAGAACCAGGACCCCAAATCTGCAGCAGTTAAGGAAGCAAACCACAATCTTTGCAGCGATTAGCCTCAATGGCCAAGACTTGATAAATAATAGACAGCTTCCCTATTTCTGCCCCAAGTAGGCACTAACTGAAAAAGCTAAATATGCTGCTCTAAAAAAAAAATCACATAAAATATCTTACTTCTAGTTAGCTGTCCTCCAGCTTTCTCACGCAAACAACCTCCAGTCAGGGCAAACCTGACTCCTTCCCCTTTTCCCACAATATAGCTTTCCCATTCCTCTTCCTGCCTTTGACTCTATACCATAGCAAGTGGGGCCTAACTCTCCACAAGCTCTGAAAAAATAGTTGTTGCTCGTTCTCATTTGGGTAATCCTTGTTTATTTCCACTACAGAGGAAAGTAGTGGAGTTTAGAAAAAGAATTCAAGGTAATGAGGTCGCTTTTAGATTTGAGCAGGTGTTGTATTAAGACCTCCAGGTAGGTCTGTATAACAGACAATGTAATATTCGATTTAGTATTCTGAAGAAAAAAAAAACACACATTGCTGCACCACTCCAATTCACATTATTCAGTACACTGAGGAAAAATGATTAACGAAGTGAAACGAACAAACAAAAACCACTGTCCACTGGGTTGGTAAAAGATTAGCATTGTTAAAAACACAAAATGCACCGAACCATCAAGGAGATGATTTTTTTCAGGCTGCTGCAGTTGGGAGAACTTTTATTAACCACGAATGTGTCAAACAACAGCAAAATATCTCGGGTTTTATAAAGGCAGCTGAACAAGGAAAGTATTCGTGAATGTTAGGGAGTTGAGAGGGAAGACGGAGACAAGTCTTATTCCAGATATGTGAGGGTCTGGCAGTTGCTCCTGCTCAACTCTTTCCATTTGGGAACATAAATATAAAAACAAAATTTCTTGCTTACCGAGTAACCTCTACACATAAGGAGAAGATAAAGAAAAAAGTTGTATTATTCAATAAGCATTAATCCAGAATGTGATCCACTTCACAATCTGCTAATAATTATAAAGACAGGAATCTCCTTGTTATACGGCCAAGCAGATATAATTAGAATACATACATATTCTCAAGACAAACAATAACTTGTCCTAATGTTAGAGGATTGATGGTACAATTTGTTACATGTAGTTCATCCTAAATCCAATTGATAATGGGATTGAGCATCTGTGTTCGCTAGGTTTAATCCGAAGGAAAAATAAGCTTGTCAAACTCAGGTTGCTATTATGAAGAAAACTGGAAGATGGGGGAGCTATCTTCCCTGATGTACACATCTCAAAAGAAATGCTCTCTAGGTCTTAAAGCTGGTAAGATGTTTATTTAGCTTTTGTAAAAAGATGTACATACATTTTAAAGAGACAGAGAGAGGACTTACATGTTTTCTAAGATAAATGCTCTAAGAAAGGGAGTGGGGATGAGTTTCTTCCTTCTTGTTAATAGGCTTCATTTTCTTTTCTTTCTTGATGTGTATCTACCCTTGCAATGCTTCCTTACCCCTCCCTAGGAGTGCTCCATCCCAATTTCTTCATTTATTCAGTGGGGATAATGATATCAACCAAACTATGTTTTTGTGATGATTAATTGAACTTGTACATGAAAACAATTAAAACTGTGCCTAGCACATAAAAATTTCTGAATAAAGTTTTATTAATGAGAAAGTAATTAAATTGTATATGTATGAATTCAGAAGAAGTTAAGCTATTATTTATCTATTATTTATGTAGTTAATACTAAACTTGATAAAATAGCCAATTAAACAGGCCTGTAGCAAGTAACACATTTTTCTCTAATCGAAAAAGAACACAGAAGCCCAGTGACTGGTGACTAAAATTGAGAAAATACTTTTCTGGATTATATTTCTGAAGATACTGATACAGCAGTGCTGGGAAGAGAAGAGCGTGGTCCCTTTAAATAATACAGAAGGTGGGAAGGGGTCTCTGGCTAGTGCCTATGCCCAACGACCTAGCTGAGGACAGGCACTCCTGCCTTAGTGCCCAAATGCTGCATTTCCAGCCCCACGGGCTGCCCATCTGTGTGCTCCACTACAGGCTTGAGCAGCGAGCAACTTTTCTCGTTTCAATACTATGTCAACGTACTTGTTTTTCAAAGTAATAGAAACTAATCTATTTGAGCAGAGGAATAGAGAAACCCAACACGAATACACCAAAAAAAGAATGCTATTTTTTCTTAAGGTTTGAGAAATGGAATACCCTTACTTGGTGAGAGTAAATCGTTAAATGGATGCCAAAATTTAATCCTTTTAAATTAACTTTGTACTTTAAAACACCGCTTTAACTCCTGAAAACGTATGCATTCACAAGCAGCAGTTTGAAAACTAATGTTTTCCATTTAGAGGAGAGCTCCCTCCCTGAAGCCCAAAAGAAGAATTAGGTAGAACTAGAAAGAACAACATTACTTATGGAAATGAACACAGTATTTGAACACATCAGGTGATGTAAGAAATCAACAGGCAATATGGCCCAAAGCAAACCATTGTTCTGGGGGGTTGGGATGAAAGCTCAGGATGGGTGAGTGAGGCAGTTTGGGGAGATGTGAGAAACCCGGGAAGAAACTGAGTCTGGTCAAAAGACACCCTTTAGATCATTAGAACTGGAACGACACTGCTAATGGTACAGGAGACACTTGGTTCTGCAACACAAAATGGTTTGCCTTTAAAGTGGTACAAAACAAAACAACTCAACCAAAATAATGACTTTCTAACTAATTAAAAACAAAACTTGTTATCCTCTTTAAGGGTGCTTAAGAAATTTTAATTGGAAACTGCAAGTCTTCTAACATCTGTTAGATGTTTTGCCAAATGTATCAAAATGAGAGTTGCTATAACCTTTCTTCTTACACATTTTAATGTCTTCAAACACAACAGTGCACATATTTCCTGAATTTCTTCATAATAAATGAGCTCTCAATTAAAACTATTTTAAACCGTTTGTTTCTCAGTATTCTGGAACTGCTCCTTTCTGTGGTAAAAATTATTTTAATAATACTTTTTCTCTATTTTCAAAATATGAGAAAAAACATCATGTTTCCTTGAGAAAAGTTAGTCTGTTTTTTTTTTTCAGATGTTATCCTAATTTATATGCGGCAGGGTAAACAAATATAACATAAATGAACAGTTTTTTCAATACAGTATTTAAAGCTTAACAATAATTAGATAAGAATTTGTTAATTTATTTACTTTTTGTGTTTAAAAGGTATTATATATTAAATTATCAATATAAGGTATTATCTGCTTGTTTGGTAAGAATCTTGCTTCTTTCTGATATCTAATGTTACATGGATATATTCATCCTTAAACAATATGTTTTTTTAAAATCCAAAAAAGAATAGCTATTACTTAATCTTCATTTTAAGAAACAGAGTTATAATTTATTGCTAATAGCACTGGCAATCTTTCTGAATTTGAAAATGCTTTTATTTTCTAGAACTCAACACAAGTTAAGTGATTGAAAAGTAATTATCACAATGAATCTCCTGCATCATATTCAAATCCATAAGTCTCTACTCTAGGAATAAAATGATTTTGTTACATGAACTACTGGAGAAAAAAGGAGGAAGGCTTTTTACCACTGTTTACTTAACTAACACACTACATAGACTGTTACTCTCCATTTCCTCTCTAAACATACTACTCAACGGACTCACATGGTAAAGCGTTTGTGGCTTTTGGGGATACACTATAGAATTTTCATTCTTCTGGAATTAAATTTTGCTGCCCTCAAATTAATGACAAGTGTTCACAAAGTTATGTATACTAGTTATACTCATAGCACTTAAATATCACCAAAGAAATATGAGAGCAAAATCAAAGTAATCTCTTTAAGCCTGAATGCTTTGAAAACATTTTGTTTGAAAAGGTCTTATGAATTCATTTTATACAAATATTTTGCAAATTTGCTTTTCAAATGACAGCAACAGTAGAAAATTTTATGTGAAAATCTAGAAGGAGGGTACATTCATTCTGATTTATGTCATTATGTTTTTATTTTATATAAAAGAGGTTAAAGAACAATTATTAAGGTGGGTACGGCTGTGTTTTCTGTTAGAGAAACAATGCTAGCCTGCAAGGTGGATCCATAGTTGGAGAAATGTCCTTGACAATCTATCAAAATATTGTCAGTGAATATCAACAAAAAGTTATTAATTTAACAACTACACGATTACTACTTTCAAAGCATTCTGTCTTAAATTAGTCAACTTAAAGGATGGTTGCATCACAGGAGAAGGCCTTTCATGCATGAGATGATGAACCCATTGTGCAGACTGATATAAGCACAGTGTACAAACAGGTACTTTGGTAACGGAACGTATGTAAAGTATCACATTTCACCCACTCACTTGTAGGTATTCAGTAGGTGCCTACCACATAGTACATATATATGCTACAGGTGTGGAGATAAAATGACAAGGAAAGAAGTATTTTTATGAAAAGTAGGAACTTAAAAGCACTAATTGAATTTGGTTTACCGTTTAGTATAATACTGACCGAATGGAGGGTTAGAGGTTAGAGATTGTAAATGTGCTCATGAACAATGAGGGAGATGACGTCTTGTTTCATGTCTGGCATGTAAAAAGCATAGATGTCATCACTTTTGGTCTTATAACAAGAAACACACGGTGCAGACTAAAAATCAGTTACTCTTCTTGGACATAGGAAAGAACTGGAGTTCTACTGCAAATTGTCACTCTGAAATCTGGGGAGACAGGAGAGTCCAGAAAGTCACAGTTGAGATTTGCTAAACTGGAGCAGAAGCCACTGGAGCAGTAAGCTGATAAACACTCTTAAATGGTGATTTTGAAGACTCTATCATACCCAGAGACTGAGCGGGCTAGCTTGAAAGTAAAACACTGCTCTGGGCCACAGTTTTAACAGAATCCTCAAACATCCTAGATATGACCTCCAGGAACCCTTCCAGTGTCTCACGGTAAAAGCCAAAAAACCTTGTTATTTAATAGGAGGAAGGGAAAAGTAACAATTGTCAACTATGAGTGTCCAGAGCATTCATCTTAATAAAGACCTAATCTCCAGGGGCAAAGACTTTCCAGAATCTAATCCCACCTGGAGGAAGGATCTTTCTCTGACCCCAGTTCCCTCTAGTTTGCGTATTTTGCTTGTGGGTTTGAAGGAAAGCTAAGAAATTCTTATGAAGGCAATGACCCAGGGATCTAAGCTCGCTAGAAAACTGAGACTTAAGGATAAGATTACATAATTTCTCCTTCAATATCTTACCATCACAAAAAATAGGTCCCCAGTATAACAGTGGATTACAATTTAGATTTCTAGAGTGCATGAGTCTATGCAGAAGTTTGTAACAAAGCACATTTCATAAAAATGGACAGAGAAAAAGCAAAAAAAAAAAAAAATTGAAGGCTTTGACCAGCTACAGAAAACATTAAACACTGCCCAACTGCTGGCTAGCTAACATATGACCTCACACTAAGGACCTACTTACTTTAGTTCTTACTGCCATTATGTTTGGCTTTCAATAAAACATTATAAGGATGCTAAAAGGCAAGAAAAACAGCCTAAACAGACCAAGCAAGCACGAGTACCAGATTCAGATATGATGGGGGGTTTGGGAATTATTAGATTGGGGATTTAAAATAAGGGTGATTAATAAGCCATGGGCTCCAAGGCAAAAATAGACAAGAAATTACAGAATAATGTAAGCAGAGAGATGGAAATGCTATGAATTAGTCAAAGAAAACTGCTAGAATTTTTTTAAAACCTTGTACCATAAATGAAGAAAATGTTTGAAGAGATCATCAGGACACTATACATGGCTGATGAATGGATCAGTGAGCATGAAGCTAGGTGAATAGGAACTTCCAATACTGAAAGAAAAAAAAATGTTTAAAAGCAGAACACAACACCCCAAAACTGTGGGAAATTTTCAAAAGTTGTAACAAATGTATAAGTGGTACATCAGAAAAAATAAAGAGACAATGGAATCTAAGAAATATTTGAAGCAGCAATGGCTAAGAATTTTCCAAAATTAATTACAGATAAAGACTGTAGATCTAAGAATCTTACAGAACAAGTAGAATAAATTCCAAATACGACACCTGAAACTATATTCAAACTGCACAGAACCAAAAACAAAATGGGAATCTTCTAAGAAGCCAGGGGTAGAGGTCAGTGAAAACACTTCCTTGTAAAAAAAATAAAAATAAATAAATAAATAAATAAATAAACACAAGGATAGGAATTACAATAGATTGCTTGTGAAAATGAGGCAAGCAAGGAGAAACTGGAATAAAATCTTTAACTTTTTTTAAAAAATGGAATTGTATATCCAGTAAAATCATTTTTTTAAACTGAATAAATACTATCTCAGACAAAAAGAGGAAAGAAAGACTATTTATTGCCAGCAGGCAATAAAATAAAAGACTATTTTTTGCCAACAGCAAAAAAATTAAAAGAAAAAAATTCAGGAAGAAAAAATCATATATATATATATATAAAACTTGGATCTATTGGACGTGAATCAAGAGATTTCTCTTAACAGAGAAAAACAACAAAGAAGAAACAAAATGTCAAAGAAAAACTTTTAATTTTCATATTCCTAGTTTTAAATAGTGTTCGTTTAAAGCAATAATGTCACACTGTACTATTCATTATAGTTTATGGTTAAGCAAAATGAATGACAGCAACGTCAAAAGGAATGAATAAAGGAATTGAGGATATTCTGTTTTAAGATGCCCATCCTATATATAAATAGTAGAGTGATATTTAAAGGTACAACTAGGTAGTTAAAAATGTATATTGCAAACTCTAAAATAATCACTAATTTATTTTAAAGGAAATTATAATTTATATACTAAGAGAAGAGAATATTAAATCACATATAATGCCCAATTAAAACTAGAAAAAAGATAAAGAGAAGAAGATTAAAAAAAAAACCACAGTTACAAATAGGTTAGGTCCAACTGTATCAATAGTCACTTTAAATGTGATTAGTTTAAATACTTAAAGACAGAAATCTTTTGAGTGAATATAACACCAAGATGCATATATATGTTCTGTGCAAGAAACTCATTTTAAAAGTAAAAAGTTACATAGATTAAAAGTAAAAAGATTTTAAAACATATCATATTTGTAAAGAGAAAGCTGGATAATTTGTTACTTTCACAGAAAAATAAATAAAAAGAAAAAATTAAAAATAAAATTTAAAAAATGCTGATGATTTATGTTACTTTCATACAAATCAGACTTTAGAAAAGACTCAGCCATATAGAGGGTCATTACATTGTAATAAATAAATTATTTCTCTAGGAATACATAAGAATACTAAATGTGTATGAACCTAACACAGAGTCTCAAAATATGTGCAGGGGAAATAATAAACTGATATGACTAAAAGTAAAAACTTCCAAACCACTGTTATAGTTGAAACCTTCAATAGCATTCTTTCAATAATTTATAGACAAACAAGGTAGAAAATAAGTAAGGATATAGTTGACATGAAGATCACTATTCGATCTAATTAACATTCAGGAAATACTAACTCCAACAAAATCAGAATATGCATTCTCCTCAAGGTAGCATGGAATATTCACCAAAGTTTGACATACTGGGCCATAAGGCTAACCTTCACATATTAAACAAAAATTGAAATCATATAAAGTATATTACCAGACCACGATTATATTAAACTAGAAAAATAGCTGGCAAAAATAGCTGGAAAATCTCCAAATATTTGAAAATTCTAAAACACAGTTATAAATAACATACAGGTCATATAAGACTCAAAATGTATTTAAAAAAACTGAACTAAGCAAAATGAAAATGCAATTTAAAATTTAATGCTGTAATACTGCAAAATACAGTATTTGTAATACTGTAAAACAAAGCTTAGGAGAAATTAATAATATTAAATGTGTATGTAAGAAAATAAGCAAGATCTAAAAATCAATAATGCAAACTTCTGTCTTTGAGAATTAAATGGGGTAAAGCAATATAAACCTAAAGCAAGCAGAAAAAAAAGAAACAATACAAACTCAAGCAAAAACCAATAAAATCAAAACAACAATTAGACATCACCTAACATAAGTCAGAATGGCTACAATTAAAAAGCCAAAAAAATTACAGATGCTATCAAGGTTTCAGAGCAAAAGAAATGCTTATACACTGCTGGTGGTAATGTAAATTAGTTTAACCACCATGGTAGGCAGTGTGGCAGTTCCTTAAAGAACTACAAACAGAACTACCATTTAACCCAGGAATCTCTATAGTGGGTATATACCCTAAGGAATAGAAATCATTCTACTAAAAAGACACATGTTATATGTTCATTGTAACACTATTCACAATAGCAAAGATATGGAATCAACCTAAATGCCTATCAACTATAGAATGGATACATAAAATGTAGTAAACATACATCATGGAATACTAATACTATGCAGTTTAAAAAATGGGAATGTATCCTTTGCAGAAACACAGATGGAGATAGAGGCCCTTATCTTTAGCAAACTAACACAGGAACAGAAAAGCAAATGCTACACATTCTCACTTATAAGTGGGAGCTAAATAATGAGAACTCTTGGATACAAAGAGGAAAACAATGCACACTGGGGCCTATGTGAGATGGAGGGTGGAAGGAGGAAGAAGATCAGGAAAAAGTACTATCAGGTACCAGGCTTAGTACCTGGGTGATGAAATAATTTGTACAGCAACACCTCCTGTCATGAGTTTACCCATATAACAAACCTGTACTTGTAACCCTTGAATCTAAAATAAAAGTTTAAAAAAAGGAGCCAGGTATATAATAGAGAAAAATTAACAATATCAAAAGTTGTTTTTCAAAAGATTAATAAATTGGTAAACCATACAGGCTTAGCAATAAATAAATAAATAAATAAATAAATAAATAAATAAAAGAAAAAGAAAATGAAAGAGAGAAAGAAATTACCAATATTGGAAATAAAACAGGGTATTTATTACTGATCTCATTCATCAAAAGAATAATAAAGTAATACTGTGAATAAATTATTTTGCTACTAATCTGAAAATGTAGACAAAATGGCCCATTTCCTTATAATTGCACAAACTACCAAACTCATGCAAGGAGAAAAAAAAAATCTGAATGGGCTGCATCTATTTAAAAAACTGAATCAATTAATAACCTTCCAAACAAAGTGCCACACCCAGTTGCATTCACTGGAAAAATAAAGCCAGTTCACTACAATTTGTACTGGAAAATAAATGCAAAAATTCATGTTTTAACTCATGAGTCCAGCATTACTCTGATACAAAACAAGATAATCTAATGCAACCAGTGAAAAGTGCAGAGCAATACCTCTCAGGAATATAGATGTAAAAATCCTGAGTCAACTTACTGCAAATTGTATACTACAATGTATAAATATAATTATCCATCACAACCAATTGGAATTTATTCCAGGTATGCAAGGTTGGTTCATTATCTAAAATTCAATTATTATAATCAACATTATAAACCAAAATAAATAAATAAATCATATGATAATATCAATTGGTACAGAAGTATTTTGAAAAACTGAATCCCTATTCATGTTAAAATCCCCAAACAAACTGGAAATATAGAGGAATTTCCTCGAGTTGATTAAAAAAGGAAACACAGAAAAGCTGTAACTAACATTTTATTAATGTGAGAGTAACCAGACACACTTTTTCTTAGATTATGAATAAGCCAAAGATGTTCTTGCACACCACTCCTATCCAACATTGTCTGGAAGTCCTACATAGAGTAATGGAAAAAATAAATCTATATGGATTGAAAAGAAAGAAAGAAAGCCTTTGTTTGAGACAATATGATTGTCTATACAGAAAATCTCAAAAAATCAACAAACCCTTCTAAAACTAGTAAATGAATATCACAAACTTAGATGTTACAAGGCTGATATTCAAATCAATTGTTTTTCTTTATTCCATCAATAAACAACTGAAATTTAAAATAAAATGAAACAAATTTACAACAGAACTTCTACCCTTCAAATACTTATTTCTACTTCAAAATAAGTATTACATATTAAAAGATCACAGGATCATTATTCAAAAAATTTCAAAACTTTATTGAAAGAAGCTAAAGATATAAATAAATGAAATCTGTTTAATTTATGGAATACTCAAAGTATTTAGATGTCAGCTTATCCAAATATTATTTACAGATATAGAGTAATCCAATATTAATCCTGCAAAGTATTATCTACACGTTGACAGACACCAGCATTTGTAAAGAAAGGTCAAGACCTAGATTAGCTAATGCAATATGGAAAGCCAAACAAACTTCACAGACCCAAATTCAAAATACAATTTCAGTGGTGTGGTAATCAAGGTAGCATGGTATTAGCAAAAGTATTGACACATAGATTACTAAACATTCACCCAGAAATAGACTTACACAAATGTAGTCAACTCATTTTTTACAGAGGAAAAAGGACAGTCTTTACAACAAATGTGCTGGAACTTTAAAAAAAAAAAAGTAGAAAAACACCTTACATCTTTCACAAAAATTAACCCCCAACCTGACATAGATGTAAGTGTAAACTGCAAAACTAAAACCCCTAGAAAAAAACAGAGAAAAAAAAATAGGTGACCTTGATTTTATGATGAAACTTTTAGATATAACACAGAACAATAAGAAATAAATTAAAACTTCTCTATGAGAGGCACTATTAAGAGAATGAAAAGATAAGGCAAAGGCAGATAAAAATATTTGCAAGATATCTATCTGATAAAGGATTCGTTTCTGAATTTTATAAGAACAATAAGAAAATAAAAACCTTTTTTTTCAAATGGGCGAAATTCTGCACAATCAACTCACCAAACAAGAAATACAGATTGCAAATAGACACATAAAAGGGTGTTCAGATGTTTTTCATAAGAAAATTGCAAATTAAACCAACCATGATATAAGTTTACACACCTATTAAAATTGCCAACAATCCTGCACAATCTGCACATGTACCATAAAACTTAAAGTATAATAATAAAAAAAGGAAAGAAAAGAAAATCCCACTTTTTGAGGAAAACTTCAAGCCTGCTCCAGAAATTTGCATAAGTAATGAGGAGCTGAATGTTAATCACCAAGACAAGGGGGAAAATGTCTCCGGGGCATGTCAGAGTCTTCATGGCAGCCCCTCCCATTACTGGTCCAGAGGACTAGGAGGAAAAAATGGTTTTGTGGGCCAGGCCCAGTGTTCCTATGCTGTATGCCACTCCAGCTATGACTAAAGGGGGGCAAGGTACAGCTCAGGCCATGGCTTCATTGGGTGCAAGACCCAAGCCTTGGCAGTGTCCACATGGTGTTGAGCCTGCAGGTGCAAAGAAGTCAAGAATTGAGGTTTGGGGACCTCCACCTAGATTTCAGAAGATATTTGGAAATGCCTGGACCTCCAGGGAGAATTTTGTTTCAGGGGTGGTACTCTCATGGGCAGTGTGGAAGGACTATGTGGGGTCAGAGATCACACACAGAGTGTGTACTGGAGTACTGCCTAGTGGAGCTGTGAGAAGAGGGCCACTGTCCTCCAATCTCAGAATGGTAGATCCACCGACAGCTTGCACCATGCACCTGGAAAAGCCACAGACAGTCAATGACCGCCTATGAAAGCAGTCAGGAGGGGATCTATACCCTGCACAGCCACAGGGGTGGGGCTGCCCAAGACCATGAGAACCCATTTCTTGCATAAGCGTAACCTGGTTTAAGACAGGGAGTCAAAGGAAATCATTATGGAGCTTTAAGATTTGACTGCCCCACTAGATTTCAAACTTTCATGGGGCTTGAAGCCCCTTTGTTTTAGCCAATTTCTCCCATTTGGAATGACTGTATTTACACAATACCTGAACCACCATTGTATTTAGGAAGTAACTAACTTACTTTTGATTTTACAGGCTCATAAGCGGAAGGGACTTGCCTTGTCTCAGATGAAACTTTGGACTTTAGACTGTGGACTTTTGAGTTATTCTGAAATGAGTTAAGACTTTGGGGTACTGTTGGGAAGGCATGATTGGTTTTGAAATGTGAGGACAGGAGATTTGGGAGGGGCCAGGAGCAGAATGGTATGGTTTGGCTCTGTGTCCCCACCCAAATCTCACCTTGAATTCCTATGTGTTGTGGGAGGGACTTGGTGGGAGGTAACTGAATCATGGGGGCAGGTCTTTCCCATGCTGTCCTTGTGATAGTGAATAAGTGTCAAGAGATCTGATTATTTTAAAAAGGGGAGTTTCCTTGCAAAAGCTCTCTTCTCTTGTCTGCCGCCATGTGAGATGTGCCTTTCAACTTCCCTTTGATTGGGAGGCCTCCCCAGCCATGTGGAACTGTAAGTCCAATAAACCTTTTTCTTTTGAAAAAAAAAAAAAAAGACTGAAATCCAAAGATGTGCAACAACAGAAATTACCATTCATTGCTGTTGAAAATGTAGAATAATACAACTACTTTGGAAGAAATTGTAATGCTTTCTTATAAATCTAAAGAAACTTTTACTATAGGATCCAGCAATCATACTCCTAGGTGAATGTCAAACTGATTGGAAAACTTTCTCTATACAAAAATCTAAATGCAAAGATGTATTTAAAAAACTAGAAGCAACCAAGATATTATTTGATTGGTGGCTGGAATAAAAAGCACTCTGGTATAAATGTATAATAGAATGTCATTTACCAATAAAAATAAATCAAACCAAAAAATATATGAATGAATTTTAAATGCATATTGCAGAGTGAAAGAAAGCATATGAACAGGCTAGAGGTTGTATAGAACATTTACTCTGCTTGATGAATCCCTTCTCAGGGGATATGGGTTAAAAATTCTGACTCTGCTATGCATGTATACTTGAATTTATCAGTTCTGTAAATTAGTGTTGTATGATGGGAGCCTGGGTTCTCACTAAGTGAGAGATTACAGATAAGAAAGGAAAGGAGTCTAGAATATCCATGTAGTTGTGCATTACAGTTGGAGAGATCAATATGAGTTTACATTTAGTTTATTATAAAGACATTTACATATAAAATAAGTATAGTTATGTGCACATACATAGATATTCATATATTTTCTTGCTCAATATTCTGAGAAGTTTTAGAAGCAACAACTCTCCAACAGCACTGAGCACTCCTAATCCCCAGATCTTAGTTTCTAATATTATTTACCAGTAAAAGGAAACAAAGCTTTTAGGAAAATGGCTGATTCTAAGAAACTGTGTCAGGAAATATACAGGATGAGCCTGGAGCCTGAAAGAAATGTGTCAAGTGCACGAACTAAATAAGTCAAAGCAAAACAAACCAAAAATCCCAGCTATGATGGGAGTATACCAAGGGTATACAGGAATCAACCAAAAGATGTCCCAATGACAAAAGCTGGAAAAATCTTAGCAAATTGTAATATAATATTGACACTAATTAAAAAATAATTTTCCATATTGGTAATAACAGATAATTGAATAAATGAAAAATATAGTGGTGAAAGGACAAATCTCACCTGCAGAAGGGTTACTAATAATTTACGTAAATACACTGCTTTAAGGAGGTAAAACATGATTCTCCACTCCATAAGTGTGGGTTGTGCCTAATAACACATTTCCAAAGAGTACAGTATACAAACAGAGAGGAAAGAAGAGCAACTTCATAGTTGAGTAATTTGGCAATACTATCTCAGGTGATCAAGTCAATTTCAGCAGTGGTAACTCACGTTCGCAGTATGTACCTGTGATATGTATGAGGCTATGGCCCCTTACCTCTGTCATCCTCCTCCCGAAAACCCAGTTTCATCATGAGAAAAATTAGATAAATACTAATCAAGGACATTCTGTAATATATTTGCCCAGTATTCCTCAAACTGTCACAATCATCAAAAACAAGGACAATGTGAGAAAACGTGTGAGCCAGGAGACTAAGGAAATGACTACTAAATACAATGGGGTATTCTGATACAGAAAAAGAGTATTACATAAAACTAAGAAAACCAGAATAAAGTATGGATTTTTGTTAATAATAATAATATATAACTATTGTTTAATTAATCATGGGAAATGCCATGATTAACAATGTAAGATGTTAATAGTGGGGAAAAGTGAGGGTGAGGTGTATGGGAACTCTGTACTATCTTCTAAATCTTTCTGTAATTATAAAACTGTTCTAAAAATGTAGTTGGTCAAAAACATAGTGAACCTAAAACTATAAAATTATGAATTATCAATGAGATATGATCAACATACTAAATATATTAACATGAGAAAATGAATTATTAACAAATACACTGGGCTGGTTAAGAGCACAGATGTGAAAGATCAACTGCCTGCTTGTGTTTTAAATATTGCTTTATGAAGCTGGCTATGTTCCTTAGTCACTTTATATCTATTTCCTCATCACTTAAGTAAGCTTAATCGTAATAAATGACTTAACATTAAAGAACTAAAATGTAAGAAATACTTAAAATCTTAATGAAATACAGTAAACCTCATAAGTGCTACTTACACTCTTCACCAAGCTTCCCCTAAAGATACTATCTTACATAGCCAGGGTCCTATTATGGAAACTTGGAGATCGACATTAATACACCATTATTAACTAACCCACAACTAATTTGAACGTCACCAGTTTCCTACTACTGTCCTTTTCTGTTTGTCAACATTGCATTTTGCTATTGCGTCAATTCCGTTTCCTGTAATCCGTGATAATACATCAATCTTTTCTGTTTTTCTTTTTTTATCATTCTGACACTTTTGAAGACTAGTGGCTAGTTATTTTGTAGAATGCTTTTTAATTAGGATTTTTTGATGTCTTCCCATGACTAGATTGAGTGTACATTTTTTACAAGAATAAAAAAAAGTAATGTAGTGCTCTCCTCAGCCCATTACATCAAGAAAAAAAAGGTGCCTATCCTATTGGTGATGTTAATTTTGATCACCCAGTAAATGTGTTGTCTGCCAGGTTTCCCCAATGTAATGTTACTATTTTTCTCTTATAATTAATAATTATCTTATGGAAAGATTCTTGGAGACTCTAATACTATCCTGTTTCTTCTTATATTTACTATCTATTGATAATTCTTACCCCCAATGCTCATTTATACTAATGGTTACCTAAAGACACTTTTCCATTTCTATTATTTTTTCCACATATTAATCCAAATTCTACTGTAAAATCCTGTCCATTTATCTAATTTATTATTAATTCAAATATTTATTATTATCAGCTCTCCTTAGCATAAAAACACTTGCTATGTACATCTCCCTGTTTGCTGTCATTGTCATTGGTTACTGTCAGGTCACATGAGATATTTAGAAGAAAATGTAATGATGCACACACTAGAAAAAGGAAAATTTTACATGAAATTAGTATCAAATTAGCTAAATTTGAGAACCATGGGACATTTGCAAGTTAGCTAACTTTACATTCATTACAGCAGTTGCTATTTATTTACTTATTCAGTTAATATTTGTTAATGGCCTACTGTGAGTCAGACATTGTGATGATTCTGGGGACACAAACTTAGGGTCCCCAGGCAGCTTGCAGCCTCTTGTGGAAGACAGATATATATATCTGTCTTCCACATATAAATAAATATGTCACATAAATAAATATGAAATTGTAATACAGCACATATCTAAAGAGCATATAAGTACCTTACATATTGGAGATAAGATATACATAATGTTTCTAAGATAGAGGTGTAACCTAATCAAGACTACTGGAGACATTTTCACTGAAGTAAAAACAATCAAAATAAAATATGAATAATGAGTAAGTCTTAATTGGGTTTGAATATTAAAAAAAATCAGGACACAAATCACATAAAAAAGGCCCTGTGGATGCAATGTGATTTAACATTTTCTAGTTAAGAAGTAATAGAAAAATGTCTTATTATATGTAATTTAATATTATATAGATTTTTTTATGGAAACCAAAACAAGATAAGTAAAACATTCTAGAGAAAATGTCTCAGAGATTAACTGGAAGACTTTTAAATACACAATAACTGCACTTAGAATAAAGAATAAAAACTAATTTCTGATTAAAAACTGGTTAGCTGAAAATATTTTTCAACAATATGAAGAATGTGTATATGGTAATGCTACCTTTAAGAACATAAGAAAATGTCTGTTACCCATTCTCATAATGGTAAATTATGCCAATGTGGTAAAACATAAAAGGCAAATGTGTGTGTGTGTGTGTGTGTGTGTGTGTGTGTGTGTGTACATATATATACATATATATATATGAAATATATTTGGAATGTTGGATTGACATAAATATTATTTGAATAGCTGATATGATGGCATAACTGTCTTCTAGTATCTCCTCCTCCAACAATAGCTACCTCTCAGAAGAAGTGAAAAACTGAGGACTAATAAGGAGTTCTACAGAAAGGCGATTGGACTTAAAACCCATATTTACTATCAACAGCCTTCCCACTTACAATAGATAATAATTAGTATAACTTATTTTGCCTATTCAATAATTGATATAAAGTGATATTTAAAAAGAATGAAAGACAAAGTTTTATAATATGCTTCGGTTTAAAAAGAAATTTAAAGACATATTTTCTAATAGATGTCTCTAATATCAGGTGTTGTTTCATAACTTACAGACACTTCTTTTTCAATAACATAATCATTATTTTGAAACTATGACAAAAACATTCTAAAATGTGTAAATCAAGGTAGAAAGAAAAAGAATAGCTGAAAGATTTTCAAAGTTAAGAAAAACAAAGGGAAACTTACTTTGACATATTTTAAAACATGTTATAAATTCACATAAATGAGGGTTGAATTTTATACAAAACAATGAACAATTCAGTCAGTTAAAACAGAAGTATCACTGAGGGAACTCCTTAAGCTAACAAACTATTTGTAGAAAATTGTTGGTTTCATAAATTGCTAAAAAAATAAGAATTAGTTAAAAACTGCTAAGAAAAAAGAAAAACAATTTGAACACATAAACAAGGATAACTCCCACCCACCATTGCATGAGCATAAAACACATAGAAAACATGAAGGAAAAATTTGTCCCATCTCAGGATCAAGATGGATCCAATATCCATCAAACAGTCAAAATAAGCCACAAAAATCTACAATGTAGTTTACTTTTCTTTCAATTTTGTACAATATTTAAAACAAATATAATAAAAATGTAAATAACAAATCAATAAAAATTTTATATAGATATAACAAATAATGTTAATACTTCAGGGAATTCTGAAAAACAATTTACTCTGATTTTCCTATGGGAAAGTTTATGATCAAAAAATCCACAAGAGAAGAACTGCAACTGCTGATAGCATATGACAAAAATTTCCAAATTACCATTGATCCAAACACATTATAGTATACAGGGAATGACATTCATTGTTGTGAGATACATGATAGCACAGATTAAATGACACTTTTATCTTGCCAAACAGAAAATGCTTTAGAAAACAGAATCCAGTACTCATCAGGGTATAATAAAATGTCCAGTTTCACAGCCCCTAAATAGCAAAGCACTATAACCTGTCTGCAGTACTGTTTTACAATATTTATCAAGTTATCTTCTTAAATACAGATCCTTTAATAGATGAACTCTAGGCATTGAAAGGAAGAAAATAATCAAGATGTAAGTAATTAGTTATAAAAGAGAATGCTCAATTCAGTGCTATTTTGATAGCAAAATATAAGAAATAACGAGAAAATAACATAGTAATGGTATAATATATGTAGAAAAATATTTAGTTAATGCAAGTGTATTTAAATCCAAATTTGATGTATGTATACAAATATTAAAGTGATATTTGAAAATGTAAATATTTACGAAGGATGAGAAAATTGTTCTAAATTTTAAAATGTTGAAAAATACCATAAACATGAAATTGATAAAAAGAAAATATTTTCATTAATGGATGCTCTAATGCCTTTGATATTATCATGTGAAATAGCGTTTTATGAAACAAAATATTGATTATGGCATAAGACTAAAATCCAATTCAATCCAATAATATGTTATATGATCTAAATTATGGAATATATATGTATATATATATAAATATATGTATATAAAATATTTTATATATGTTGTTATCTTGTAGCTTAATAGTGAAGGTGTAATTAAGTTTTCTTTTTGTGTTTTTATGTGTTTTCTAAATTTGCTATGTATTTTTCTCATTTTCTTATAATAAACAATTATTTCATAGTCTCAAAAATTAAACAGCATCTTTTAATAGAGCGATTTAATCTTATTTCCTTGAATTGTATTCACCAAGTGTAAGAAGAAAAAGACAACTAGAAAGACAAAGTTCAAATCTTTACTTTCTTTTTCCCCATAATCTTCAAATATTTTGATACGATTCTTTGGTGTTTGCTAAAGCAGTTCTGGACAGATAAGTAAAATAGTACCTCAAATCCTTGAAATAACAACACTCCTGCTGCCTCCATGAACTGCCTGAGACCTCTGATTTCCCTGCAGAAGTAAGGGAAAGTGTGCTTAGTTCAATTTTACTTAAAAATAATCCATTGAGATCCCAACTTTTAAAAGTATGTAAATAAATCTTGACTTCCAATATCTGTCTAAATACTGCCTACAACTGAAGACTCATATTTGTCCAGTGTCCAGGATATGCATTTTCACCTAGTGTGAAACTTCTAATGAAGAGTGTACAAGATTGTAGAGCACTTTAGCACCCTATCCAGAACAGCATGTACAAGCGAGCCATGTTATTATGCAACAATCACACTTTAATAATCTTTACACATGATATTTCCATGTTTATCTTACATTTCTTAAAAACAAATCCAACATCTCAAAAATAAATATGAAATCATTGCATTATCTTTACAGGCAACAAAAACTATCCCCATTGTGAATATTGTTTTATTCCATTCCGAAGAATCTTCAAGTGAATATGAGCTACATACAAATAAATAATTATATATAATATATGAGTGAGTGAGGGAGAGGGGAACTCTTCCAGGTAAACTAAAATTAAAGTTTCTAAAAAAATACAAAATTAAAAACTCAATAACCTTCAAATTAATTTCATTTTATCCAACTTTAATTTATTATGTTTTATATAGTGATAAAAATTTATACCTATCATAGTTTAAAGTGAAAACTCTACTCTAAAAGCACTTTCTGAACTATATAATTTTAAACCAAGAAAAAATAGTATAGCATGCTACAGCACACTCATAGAATAACCTTATATGTATATAAATATTAATCTAATTTTATTGACAAAAACGTTGAGGTTTACTATAGATTTTTGATACGGCTTTTCTATTATAAAGTAATAATTAAAGTTTTATGGTATATATATTGTGGAAAAAATGAAATTTGTATGGCTTTTTCAGTGTTCCTATAAAAGTCTCAGTTTCTTGAGCAATGGGAATGTATACAGCATAAAGAAAGATAATACTTGCTTTCAGTTCCCTTAGAAACATTTTTTTTTTCACATGTAATGAGAATTAGATCTGCGCCTAATGGGCAAGCTAATTGCTTCCATTCAAAAAGCTTTCTCTTACCTCTTTAAGAGCCCAAAGTTTACATTCCCAAGTAGGCAACTAGGTTAGAGCGTTGTTTTTCTATCAGAGAAATTTCTCCCAGAAGGGAAGGGGAGAAAATAATATCTTTCCCATTTATAAAAGGAGGAAATTAATATTTTCCCAATCCTCGCCTATAGAGCGAGCCCACAATGTCTGTAGAATACTTTTTCCATGTGGCTTTTAATAATATTGTTGTTGAGGGTTTTTGGGTGTGGGTGGACAGACATTGCCATGCTACTTCAAAGGACTGTTGATTGGGCTGTGAGTATAACAAAGCTCTTTGATCACGTTTATGTGCTTGATATATACTGTGCAAGTGGTGTAATATTTCAGACTTTTCACAGTTTCTGGCATATATTTAAATATTGTTTTCCATTTTTCCTAAATAGAGTCATTTGTTAATAGGGAGGCCATCAATATAAAATAATCTATTTGCAATCTTGTCTTTGGATACTCTTTAAAGTTATTTTTCCGAAAATAGTAACCTTTCGAGTTGTGCTCAAACACAGTTTTATGACATAAGAAAGCCCCAAAAGATAAAAATTTGTCATGGATATAGTGGCGATTTTTTTCTTTTCTTTTCTTTCTTTTTTTGCGACTGAGTCTTGCTCTGTCACCCAGGCTGGAGCACAATGGCGTGATCTCCGCTCACTGCCACCTCTGCCTCCCGGGTTCAAGCGATTCTCCTTCCTCAGCCTCCCAAGTAGCTGGGATTACAGGCACCCACCACCACGACCAGCTAATTTCTTTTATATTTTTAGTAGAGATGGGGTTTCACCATGTTGGCCAGGCTGGTCTCAAACTCCTGACCTTGTGATCCACCCGCCTTGGTTTCCCAAAGTGCTGGGTTTACAGGGAGAGCCACTGCGCCTGACTAGTGGTGATTTGTTAATCACAACAGCATAAAAACAGCAGCTCCATTTGCAAGTTGTAGCCTAGAGATTCTATCTCACAATTATTATACCCCTTTTGTTATTAACAGGAAGCAAAACCAATAGTAATATTATGCTAACATTTCTCAAATGTTCTGAATTACTTTCAGAGGACTCTAATATCAAAACAGCTATTATTTACTGTGTAAGCAGAGCAGGATGGGAAATCCATCAAGGCCAAGAAAGAATTTTCTTAAACTAGAAATATTAAAATGAAATTCCTGATTTGAAAACAGCTATAATCATGCAACAAATTTAGTCTTCTGCAATATAAAAAGGTTACATTCAGTTATTTAGCTGTGAATATTAATAAAATAAGGTACAGTACTATAATTCTGATTACTTTAAATACCTGAATGTTTATAGGATTAGTTCTGATTATACAGTTAATATTTTACAAATATCTCAAAATTATAAATATCAGTTAACACTCGAAATGTACTTAAATAACCTAAAATCAAAGTTTTATTTTTATTTACATTTTAAAAGTGTATTTCTAGCTTCTATATTTCATATTCCATAGTGTCATTATAAATGCAAGTCATAATCACACCTAAAGCAATCAATGATCCTAGGCCGTATTACAAGGCAACAGTGTAAATCTAGTACTAATATATCCACTTGCATATTTTTATTTAGTACGCAGTAAATTGTGAATCATTATAATCTTTTAAGTATATTTCCATATTCTTATGAACATAAAACTAAATTCTAAAATTAAGAAATCATATTTAATATCCTTTTAAGTATGCTTTACAAAATAAACTTTGAGAACTAGAACACTTTTCATGACAAAAAGAAAAGATATGTTAGCAGAAAACAGATCAAAATGGTAAGATACTTTCATTTTCATATAGAGTTATTTATCCCTGCCATAAATATTTTAAAGTATATACTTAGTAATTTTGATTTACAATCTACACAATGATAAATAAGTTGTGTATTATAACTTCCTTGTATGTGCATACAACTTACAAAAGACCTATTGTCAAGGACAAAGTTATGAAACTAATTAATAAGATATTTCTAAATTTTTTAAAGATGTTCCTGTATTTTTCTTTTCTTGCCTTTCATTGTCTCATCCAACTTCCCTAAATGGATTTTTGTTCCTATCACTTCCCTGACATCTTTCTTAATACCTAATCTCCATGTTGCCAAATTCAATGACCATTACAATAACCTCACCTCAGGAGATCATTCAAGAGTGATTGATATAACAGAGCTTTCTTAAAATACTTTATTTTCTTGGCTTCTGTTACACGTCTTTCTTCTGATTTTTATTCCTCACTAGTCAAACTTAAGAAACTGTGTTAACCTTGTTCAACTGCAGTGTGTCTCATCTTCTTCATTTAGTCTCTAAATGTGGGAATGCCTCAAGATTCTGTCCTGGAATGGCTTCCCTTCCTAACCTGCACGATCTTTTTAGAACTCACATCCTAAATATTAATCTGCATAGTGATTAATTTTATATTTTTATGTCTCCAACTCTAACCTCATCTGTGTTTTCTAGGTTTAAATGTAACTATGATCTGAACTTTGTGTCTGGCAAAAATGTATGTTGAAATTT
This sequence comes from Saguinus oedipus, assembly GCA_031835075.1. NCBI lineage: Eukaryota > Metazoa > Chordata > Mammalia > Primates > Cebidae > Saguinus > Saguinus oedipus. The sequence goes on from CM063190.1 coordinate 21,979,909, forward strand.
AATTTTCATTACGGTGGTTTTAACAGATGGAGACTTCAGAATGTAATTAGATCACAAGGGCACTACCCTTATGAATGGGATTAGTGCCCTTATAAAAGTAGTTGAAGTGAGCTGACTTGTTCCTTCTGCCATGTGAAGGCACAGCATCAAAGTACTATCTGGGTGAAATGGGCCTTCACCAGACATTGAATCTTATGGTGTCTTGATCTTAGTCATCACAGCACCCAGAATTCTGAGCAATACATTTCTATTGTTTATAAATTACCACAGTCCAAGGCATTTTGTCACAACAGCTAACAAACTAAGGCAAATATTCAAATGCTGTGCATCTAAGTAGGCAGACGTCTCTGCAAATCTGCTCTTCTCAGTCTTCCATTTCTCATTAATTTGTACTGTGACTCCTTTGTAGTTAGAATAAAATTAGCAGCTGCTCAATTCTTCCATTCTCCTCCTTTTTCATGTACTCCATTATCAGATCCTGCAAACTCTACATCTACAACTTAACCAAATTCCGTATTTCTCCACATTTTGTGACTCTCTAGCCCTAGTGATTCTCCTTTCTTTCCTGTAACAGTACAATAACCTCCTAAGTGGCATCTCTGCTTTTATTCTTCCCAAATACTTTCTGCATGAAGCAAATAAAGTAATCTATTAAAATATATGTTGGATTTGTCAACTACATGTTTGGAAATTTTTAGTAGCTTATTACTCATTTGAAATAAAACACAATCCCTTTGTCATGGAATACAAGGGCTGGCATGATTGGGCTTTTAGCAGCATCTCTCACAAAGGCATTATCACTTACTCCTTGACACACTGTCATGTATCCACTATGTTTTTCTTTTCCATTTGAGAAATGTGTTAAACTCATTCTTATGTTGGAGCTTTCACACTGTTTCTTCTTCTTAGGAATCTTTCCTCTGATTTGTCCACAAACTGATTCATTCATCATTAAATCTTAAGTTTCATATTCTTCTCTCAATGTGAACTTCCTTTAACATCCAACATCTAAAATATAATACCTATCCTAGATCTCAAACACTATTATATCACTCTCTTTTTTCTCTATTAGCCAAAAACATACTGAAATTTTCTTGAATACTTATTTATTTTCTTTCTCTTATCCACTGTAATGTCTGCTCCAGGAAAGCAAGGGCCATTTCATGTCTGTCCTGGTCTGTACCAACAGTGTGTGAACATAGTAGGATCCCAAAAATCTTTGTTGAATTCACAGACATAGTGACTGAATTTTCAAAGAGCAGAGATATGTAATTTAAAATAACTATCATGATTTTTATTTTAAAATAAATACTTGTGTAATAATTGGCAAGATAAAAGTTCCAGTGAAAAGTCAATGAATTATCAATAAAATTTAGAGAAAGAAATGAACTGTTTCTTGTAAGATGGAAAACTATATCTCTGTGTGGCAATATCTTTAGTTGCTGTGCAACTTTAATATTAAAAATCAAAATCCTTAAATCATTCAAAATAAAATAAATGTATGACCAGTACCAATTTTCCCCTTCGTTCATTCTTTTTTTTAATGATTTTCTTCTTAGCTACATTCCCTCTCATTACACCTTGTTCTTATTTTTATTTATTGACCAATTGCTCAACTTAGTAAACTCTATTAAGGATATTAGCATGTACTGTGGTTTACCACTGTTGATACACAATGAAGCACAAAGGCTACATATAAAAATTGCTCAATAAATGATTAGTGAATAAGTGAATTAAAAATATGATTGTAGGCCTGAAATACTTAGTACTCCATTGTCAGTTATCACTGCCATCTTAATTTTACAAGGTTAGTGCCAATCCCATAAATTTTTAACTGAGAAGTGATTTCTCCTTTCATTGAACATGTAATATTTTTGTGTGTCTTTTTTTTTGAAACACCTATAATATTATACATATTTTTGTAAATATATAGCAGAAGAGATGTTATTTCTTTAGTGACAAGAATTCACATGTCTATCATGGGACCTTATATTGGCATTCGTTTTTTAAAACAACTAGCAAAGTGAGTTCAAGTATGGCAGAAGTAGTTTAAACAAAGAATGAGTAAATGATCAGGTCAAATCATTCGATTTGTGAACGCTATAAAGTGTTACTTAGAGGACTTCTGGCTTCTATTTGCTGCCTGTCAAGTGGCCACACTTCTATCAACAATGAGTTAAAGTGCACTGATAAATCAAGATGTTAAGCCTGTTTTCAAATATCAGTCTTCCCAATATAGAAACCCTTAATGTAGTACTATAAAAGGGAAAATAAAGAGCATATGCATTTGCTTTTCTTTTTCTTAGGAATTATCTGATGAAACAAATCACTCTTCAACTGCCAATGAGAACTGTACAGCAATAGTACCTAATCATGAACAGATGTCATTTAATTTGGTAAGATTCCCAGCCTTTGGCTGGGAGAAGTAGGGTGCCTTTTGCTTAGCCAAGGCTTCTCTTCCATCTTGTCAGCACTAATTCACTGACATGGGCATTCTATTGCATAAACTGAAATAATATTTTCTAAAAATATTCCAGAGGAGGGATGGAGAATTCTTCAAGGTCAAGGGTTCAAGGTTTCAGTTAAAAGGAGCAGTAAGTTTTAGTGTCTGTTGCACAGAAAAGTGACTATAGTTAATAATAATGCATTGTATATTTCAAATTTGCTAAAAAAAAAAAGATTTTAAGTGTTCTCACCAAAAAATAGTAAGTACTTGAAGTTATAGACATGTTAATTAGCCTTAGTCATTTCACAATGTAAACATATATCAAAACAAAACAAAAAGACTAATCCAGTTGGTAAAGGAATCAGGCAGTATTTTGACCTAGTTAAACAAAAGGAATATTTTTTGTAGAATAAATTATAAAGGGTCCCATTTCTCATTATCTGAAAATAGAATTAATTGAATTGGCTTAGGTGAATCTAAATCATGGAAGTAAATGAAAATAAGAATGAAGATGATTTAGAAACAAAATTATCAATAAAACAAGTGGGTGTTTAATTTTCCTTCAATACTACTGAGTTCCTTCACACAAGGTGTTTGGAAACGTCGTCTGTAAAGGGCCAGGTAGTAAATATTTCAGGCTTGAAGGCCATGGGATCTCTGTTGCAACTGTTCTACTCTCCTCGTTGCAGCAGAAAATGTTGCCATAGACAATACAAAAATGAATAGCTGTGTTCCAAATACATTTTATCTACCAAAGCAGAAAGGAAATCAGATTTGGCTATGGGTAGTGGCTTGCTGACCACTGATTTAGGCAATAACTACGGTAATTATGAATTTTTTCCAATGTTTCAAATTTATTTGCAGAATTTATTATACAAATAATTGATGTTTAATAACCCGTAACTATGTTTGAATTACTGACATCTCACAGAGAGAATAAAATTTTTGTCCCAATGAAGAAGACGATAGTTATGAGGGACAACAAAGTAACATGTGAGCTCTTTAACTGAATAAATATATTTCACTACCAATAGCAGTTTGAATAATTGCATTGAGAAAACTAGTAATAGCATATGGGTTCTTGACATGCTGTGTATTATATTCCATTTGGTCATGAATTTATTCTATCTGGAGTAAATATTTTGTATGAATTGTAGGCAGCTGAAAACTTTTGAATGTATTGATTTATGTCAATCACTAACTATGCAAAAGCATGTACTGTGCCATTTGTCCTGCATGGCTGTGCACATCCTATTTATCTTCCTGGATGTCAATTCCTTCAATTGTTTCTATGAAACCATGACACCATGATAATATTAACATAATTGGAAATAGAGAACTCAATTGAATGACAATAACATTGACATTGATATCATATCCTAACTGTCCTTTTTGACATCAGCTCTCTGAACTTCAGAGAGTTTCATGGAATCTTGGAAGTTCATCCTCAGTTGCTCAGTGATTTAGCTGAGTTTCAACCAAAGCATTTTTCTTATATATAACCATCTTACTTGTTTAATTGTGTGTAGCTGACTGCTGCCAACTAAAATGTAAGTTTCATGAGGAAGATTATTATTTGTCTTATTAAAACAATGTTCTTGTGACTGGCATGTACTTGGTATTTCAAGGAAATTCTAAACTTGCTAAATGAAGCTATCATGTATTTTTCTTTCACCTATAATGGTATCCTATCAGTTATTTATTGCAGAAGACCTAGATAATGCTTACTTTGGATTAGTTAAAAATGTCTTGAGTTTCTTTAAATGTTTCTAACAATGGATTTTGAGTGTCATGTCTAAATGCAAAAAATATCCTTTATCTTTATAGACTAGATGTCCTTTAGGTTGATGGATGATTTTAGGCCTCAAAAATTCCCCTATTGTAGTTTACATGCAACTTCACTATCCAAGATTTGGCTGTCTCCCAAATTCATGTTAGTGTTCCAGCATGAATTTCCAGCTTCTACTGATCCATTTGGAAGAGTAAATAGAAAAGCAAATTGATTTTAACTTGAGTGCCAGTTCTTATGGATTGGTAGTAGCTGTTTAGGACATTAAGATGCGAAATATTCTAAGGTTACATATGGGTTCAGCTGGGGAAGAGTGCCTTGGTAATTTAGTGATGTTGTTTGAGAAAGAGGAGATTGGGCAGTAATATGTACACCATATTTTAGAATGAAGCATAGATGTATTATTCTAAAAGCACTTTTCAAAATGTGAGTATATTACTATTGTTTAAATAACACTGGTGCTTTCCTTTTTATATGCAAATAGATATTTACTTTGTTCTTTTCTCCTCTTTTCTGTTAGAATAAAGATGTCTAGTATATTTTAGTCTTACATTAGTTATTAATATGAGTATCTCTTGCTTGATCAAATTCTTAGACTCAACAGCCATAAATAGATTAAAAACTTAATGAACTGTGTATTTCAATTCTATTCTGTGTTAAATTTTAAATAGTTATCTAATAGTTATAGGAAAAACAAATGTTAGCTGATGAAATATTAACAGCATAGTAGAAAATATGAAAACATAATTGAATAACAATGAAAATAACATTCATATCAGATCATGTTTATACATTTTTACTACCATTACATTATTTATCATGGATGTCAATGTTTTAATGGCCATCTGTTCAATATACAGAGTACTACATGCCATTAAGATACTAAACTACTATCAGATGCAAAAAAAAAAAATGAATTCATATATCTTGTGTCCCAAGCATGTACTTATATTAGAAAATATAAAATAAAAATTCCTCTCGGGAGATGGAAGTTACATGTTATCAGTGTGAAAGTTATCTTGAATTGTAAAATTTCAAATTCCATTTATACTGCTTTATTTCCATCCCACTGGGTATGAAATTTATAACATGGAGTTTGGAGCCTATTAAGTCTAGAAGAGAAAGGTGGTGTCACATGACGAAGCAGAAGCTTGTATCTGGAAGAGTTTGAAAATATAGATATGTGATCACGGTACAAAAAAGATCACTATCAGTTCAATCCACTGGTTTTGGGTTAGAGAAAAAAAATCTGTATTACAGTGATGCTATGACCTACTTATTTCAATTGTTATTTGCTTGAACTGCTTCACGAACATTAGCACCTAATTGTCATCTACTGCAGAGTTTGCAGACTTTAACTTCAAGACTACTTTTTAAAACCTATCAAAGATAAATCCAAGTAAAAAAATCACTATAAATTCATAAAATGGGGACATTATTAAAATAAAAAGTTAAGAAGAATGTGACCAGTTATTTACTAAAAATGTTGGCAAATATTGATGAGCTGTCATAAACAATTATATATACACACACACACGCAGACACACACACACACGCCTCCACATTTGTTCTATTTTGTCCTCACTGAGGGTAAATTTATTTCAATATTATATCTCTTTGAAGGCTGGCGTCTGTAAATAATTGAGGTATTCTGAAGTAGTGCTGATCAAATTTACATAATTTAGAGTGTTAAAATTTATTTCATATATATGAAATATAACTTCTAATGACTTCAAATTATAATTCTGAGTTTTAACTTTTATGATCCCACAACACAAGTCCAATGTATCTTGTATGTAAAAGTTTATCAAATATCTGAGGATTTGGATATATATTGTATTTTCTGCATTTTATTCTCTGAATTCCACTCCCCAGTTCCCTAAAAACTTTCTGATTTTTCTGTCACCATGATCAGACTTCATGAATACAACCTAATCTTTTTTCAGTGTTTCTCCTAAAATGTTGTGCTTATAAAAATATATTTAATATCAGGAAAAAAAATCTACAGTCCAAGTGTATGTCAGTCAGAGGATGTAGTCCAAAAAACTCAGTCTATCAGTTGTAATAAAATTCAACATAAGAAATATATTTCTAGAGCATAGCCTGAAGGATATACAGTCCATACCATCATTAAGTATGTCTAAAATCTTTTTTTAGATTAAATTTCCTAAATCTTAGGAAATTCCCATAAGATTATCTTAACTCCCTTTTGCTTTGTCCATGACAGAATCAGATTAAATTGAAGAACATTAAAAGAATAGTCCTTGGAAATTCATCACTCTTTTTCTGTATTTTTACTTAAAAATGTTTGTCATTGTATCACCCCAGGCCCATTTAGGATAATGTGTCCCTCTTCAAATTGTGTGCAAGAAACTCTGAAGCCGTATTTTGGCTCACACTTTAGAAGAGACCAGTACATCACCCAACAGATTTTGTGGGCAAAGATCATACCTAACTACTTCTCACTTTACTTCCTTAATTTCTCAGTTTACTTAAAATATTTATGTAAAGCAGTACCATTCTTTTAACAAACAAATTGACTAGGAAGAGAAAATAAAATAAACCATGACTTGCTTATAGAACAAGATCCTGTAGCAAGTAAAGTTACCTACTTTACTTTTACAACAATATGAGACATGGTAGTTAAAAGGATTTATGCACATAAAGGCTACTAGAATTTGACTATGTTTCATAAAAAATTTATATTTTTCCCCACAAATGAACATTTTTGCCATGTGGTAAATACTTATTGAGTGGTGGTGGCAAAAAGGTAGATATAGCATGGCATTTCCCCAAACCTCATAATCTAGTCGCAAGAGATAAGAAAGTAATCCACAAAAAGTTATAGTGACATGCGCATGGTAAATTGAATAAAGGTCAAGCAGTATTCAGAAAGACTGGGGTGAGGTTAGGAATGCTCCCTAGACAAAATGACTGTAAGGTGCTATAATGGAAGAAGTGGAAATTAGAGAATGAAAAGGACTAACGCATTCCAAGCAAAAGGAATATAATTTATACCTAAGAGTTGTAGTAAAAAGCAGGATGAGATTCCCGGAAAGTAAGTAGTCTGGAGATGCTGAGACCTATACGTTGAAGAATAGGGATAAGTACTTGCATCTTTTTCTTGTTTTCCTCATGAACACCTTGTTTCAGTTATCTATTACTGCTGAAAATTCCACTCTAATATTTAGTGACTTAACAATGACTTTTCTTTTTTTTCATAATGCTGTGAGTTGGCTGGGCAATTCTTGTCTCCTCTCATCTGGCTCCCTCATGCAGCTGCAGCCGTGGACACTATAACTGAATTTAGGGAGTTCAGGTGATCTCATTCACCAACTTTCAGCCAGTTGGTGCTGGCTCTCAGCTTGGACATCTTAGATTTTTTTCTATGGGCTCTCACTTGCCATAGGCTAGCTAGACTGGCTTTTTCACAGTATAACGGACTCAAGTTCTCAGAGGTCCCAGTGCCATTTTTACACATTCTGTTACCCGAAGCATGTTAACAAACCAGACAAATTCAAAGGAAGGAAAAATGGGCTTCATGTCTTGGTTAGGAAGCAATAAAGTCTCTTTCCCTGTGAGTATGAAACAAACTACTGCAGTCATCGTTGTCAACAATCTATTAATACTGCCATTAGTAGCCCAGTGTATCAGGAATGTCATTGTGACAGACCAAAGGCAGGAAGGCTCATTATATGAGATGGACATGACCCTACAAAATGGAAAAGGTTTTTAAAAAATGGATGTGTACTAGGCTGGAGGACAATTTTTTTAAATGACCAAAAGATGGCAATATGTATTATAACAATTCATATAGGCAGGCTATTTAGAAAGTAGGGAGTCTAGAGTCCATTTCTTTGAAAAACTGATTGTTTTAAACCTTCATTTGAAGTGTTTAAAAAACATCTACATGTTAGAGTCTTTTGTTTTTCTTGCAGTATAAAATTTCTTAGTTTAAGCAAACATAAAAACGAAAACTACTACTTAAAATTTACAGCACACCTTTCAAAGGAAACAAAAAAGCTGAAGAATAAAAATATAGTCCTTAACAATTGTTGCAATTTAAAATACAAGGACTTTTATTTGCTTTATCTTACTTAAAATCTGTAACAACTCTGAAAAGTAAATCTTATTATCCTACTTTAAAGATAAGAAAACTGAAAGTAGGCAAAAAGTCTTGTCTCTTATTCTAAGTGAGCTAAATCACAAAAGGAAATTTGGTCTCAGTTTAAGAATTCAGAAGATGGAGAGTCTGGACCATTTCCAAGATTGTTTTCCTTCAGGTGACACTGAATCAGCAAACAATGAGTGTAGGAGACACACACAGCCATACAGAAGGATAACAGGGAGGGGATGCAGTTTCTCACGCACGATGCCTGAAGTTCTGTAGTCAGCGTGAAACCTGGGGATGCTCTGAGTTGAGAGGACCAAGTAACTGCAGGTTCCCTGCCTTAGATAGCCTGGTTGGCAAAGAGGCCACATTAGCTCCCAAGAATTTACCTACTGCCAAAGGCATTCTTACTATGCATGTTACACTTCTGGGTTGTATTACTAGGTTTCAAGTTCTGAAATCTTTACTTTTTCTAAAACATTAAATTACTTACCAATGGAGATATCTATAATTTCTAAATCTCTAATTATTTTTTGTTTTTGATTGATTCTCCCTCTGTTGCCAGGCTGGAGTGCAATGGTGCAATCTCTGCTCACTGAAACCTCTGCCTCCTGGGTTCAAGCATTCCCCTGCCTCAGCTTCCCAAGTACCTGGCATTACAGGAGCCCGCCACCACACCAGACTAATTTTTGTATTTTTAATAGAGTTGGGATTTCACCATGTTGACCAGGCTGGTCTTGAACTCCTGACTGCAAGTGATCCACTTGACTGGGCCTCCCAAAGTGCTAAAGTTATAGGTGTGAGGCAGCATGCCCCAGGCCTAAATAACTAATTCTGATTTTAAATAATTAATGTGAGACATATTGCATCCAAAATAATGGTGACGTATCTAATTACACAGCATCTCTGTGTCATGCTAATAAATTACATGACATGCTCACCAGAAAAGATTTCTGTTAAGTCTAGCTTATAGATTTAAAGATTTTTTCCCTTTAGAATCATGATTTAATTAGAGGAAATATTATATGGTAAAATATTTTGAGTGAAAGTGAGAAAACTATGTCCTCAAATGCTTCTAAGATTTTGTCTTAAATTTGGAAATAGTTATATAACATCTTATGATAAGATGACCATTACTTTTCTAGGTCACTTAAACTTCAAAATGTGGCAAAAAGCAAACATCGACCTTTTTCTGCATTTGAATACAAAAATCAAAAGCTTTCTTATTTTTGATTCTTTACTTTTTGGATCATCTCCAGGGAAGCTCCGCTTCACTGTAGATTGAGTGGGTTAACCTGTTGCCCTCAAGACTGCTTGTCTCTCTGGAACTCTACTCATTCATCCTCAAAGGCACCTTTGCCTTCACAGCCATACCAGCAGAGAAGTTTTTATACAGAGAGTGAATTAATCATATTTTTGTCATACCGCACACAAAATAAGTCACTTGATGCAACAGAGCAAATTGTTAGCTGTAAGTTCACTCCATTAGAGTTTTACAGTTGATTTTAGTTATACTATTCTAGGAGACAGGCAGGATTGATGGTAGGATACAATATTTTAATTTTCAATTTGCTAAAATGCAGCACTCAACTCCAATAACAAAGCCTAAAGTAACTCTCGTAAGAAGGTACTATTACATGGAAACAACATTTACTATATTTTTATCAGGAGTTCTCATGTATTTTCTTGAGCCAAATTGTGACTTATTTAAAGTAATATAGGTGCTAATATTTATATGGTTTATAATTTATTTTAAATAATTAAAAACTTTATTGTAATTTTAACTTATATTCCAGCAGTTTAGAGTATTTAGTGTTTTATGTCAATAGTTTTATCTAGAAAATGACTTTCTTTTGTCTTATCTTTTTCTACAATCTCAGCTACTAACTACATTGAAATTTATGTAAGCAAATTTACCCTCTTAAAACTTGTCCCATGAGACAGCAGAGAAAAAATCTGAAAGAGAATCCCATAAACTATACCTCGTTTTAAACAGCCTAAAGAGATATGGAAACATGGATTTCAGCCAAGAAAAGAAAAAGAGTAATGGGAAACTAAATTAATTTTAGAAGTTATAAAGAAATAGGTACCAGTAATTGGTAGATATAATATTAGGGTAATTTAGAAATACACATTTTAAACATTTTTTAAACAGAAAGCTCCTTAGAAGCTTTCTGTATCTATGCCTAGTCTCTTACAGACACAATTATCGTATGATCATTTTAGAGCAATTTTATTGTCTTTGACTTCCAAGAGAGGTTTTTATGGAAAATAGTGGGTTGAATGTTTCACAGTTAAAATATTGTAGCCAGTTGCATACAATTATAATTATCAAAAATGTTTTTTCTTTTTAATTTGGTACAACCACAAGCTATTGATCCTGCAAGGCTATGGCAAAGAATCCTTTTGTTCCTAAATCTGTTAAGAGTATGTTTTCTCAGTGATGCCCACTCACACCTGAATACTTTAATACATATCAATTAAAAACAAGGACATTCTCCTGTATAGTCACAAAATGCAGCCATTAAGTCAGGTCATTAACATGTATATAGTTCTAGCATCTAGTCCAAAGACTGTTTACATTTTGCAAATTTTCTTAATGAGGTTCTTTATGGTAAAAGGGACAAATACATTATCACCTCTTACATTTGGTTGTCATGAACTTTTTTTTTATTCTATAGCAGTCATTTTGACTTTCATGGAGTTGATATTTTAAATATTATTGGATATGACATTTTACAGAATGCATCTCAAATTGCATTAATAGAATATATCGATACTGTTAAATTTAGCTTATTTGTTTTTCACAGGAATATTACAGAAATAAGGATGTGTTCTCATTCCTTTGTATCAGATGGTACAAATTTTAATTTGTTTTATTGCTTTTGATATTCAGGTGGGTACTTGAGGGAGGAGATAGAGTTTGGTAGCCAAATTGAACCCCCAACAAGCAACTGCCCCCTATAGTAACACCAAATTGAACAACTTTTGACACCAGAAACCACATTCATAATAACCAAAATAATCAGCTGTGCTATCTCAGTGCCTGCTTTTTACGTAATATCAAGAAAACTTGCATTGAAGAGGTTGGGAACAACAGTCATGTAAATGTGTGAATTTATATTTGCTGCTAGGATAACTGACTAGCAATATGCAAAACATTGAAACTGACCCCATCCCGTGCACCATATACAAAAAACTCAAGATGGATTGAAGACTTAAATTTAAATCTAAGACCATAAAAACCCTGAAAGATAATCTAGGCCGTACTATCCTGGACATAGGAATGGACAATGATTTAATGACAAAGATGCCCAAAGCAATCTTAACAAAACTAAAAATTGATAAATGGGGTTCAAGTACTAAAGAGCTTCTGTGCAACCAAAGAAACAATCAGAGGAGTAAACAGACAACCTACATAATGGGACAAAATATTTGCAAACTATGCATCTGACAAAAGTCTAATATCCAGCATATATAAGAAACTTACATATTTATAAGAAAAAAAGCCTCATTAAAAATTGGTAGAGAATATGGATAACACCGATTCAACAGAAATACAAACATCAGAGATTACTACAAAAAACTCTATGCACATAAACCAGTAAATCTAGAAGAAATGGATAAATTCCTGGACACTTACACCCTCCCAAGACTAAACCAGGAAGAAGTTGAATCCCTGAACAGACCAATAACAAAGTCTGGAGTTGAGGCAGCAATTAGAGCCTACCAACCAAAAAGAGTCCAGGTCCAGATGGGTTCACAGCCAAATTCTACCAGATGTACAAAGAGGAGCTTGTACCATTCCTTCTGAAACTATTTCAAACAATACAAAAAGAGGGAATACTCCCTAACTCATTTTATGAGACCAGCATGATCCTGATACCAAAACCTGGCAGAGACACAACTAAAAAAGAAAACTTCAGGCCAAAATCCATGATGAACATGGATGCAAAAATCTTCAATAAAAAGTGGCAAACTGATACAACAGCATATCAAAGAGCTTATCCATCACAGTCAAGTAGGCTTCATCCCAGGGATGCAAGGCTGGTTCAGCATACACAAATCTATAAACGTAATTAATCACATAAACAGAACCAAAGACAAAAACCACATGATTATCTCCATAGATGCAGAGAAGGCCTTCAACAAAATTCAACAGCCATTTATGCTAAAAACTCTTAATAAACTAGGTATCAATGGAATGTATCTCAAAATAATAAAAGCTATTTTTGACAAACCCACAGGGAATATCATACTGAATGGGCAAAAACTGGAAGCATTCCCTTTGAAAACTCACTAGCCAAGGTTGCCCTCTCTCACCATTCCTATTCAATATAGTATTGGAAGTTCTAACCAGAGCAATCAGGAAAGAGGAAGAATCAATATTATGAAAATGGCCATTATGTCCAAAGTAATTTGTAGATTCAGTGCTATCCCTATCAAGCTGCCATTGACCTTCTTCACAGAACTGGAAAAAACCACCTTAAACTTCATATGGAACAAAAAGTGAGTCCACGTAAGCAATCATAAACAAAAAGAACAACCACAGGCAAAAAGAAAAATACTGGAGGCATCATGCTACCTGACTTCAAATTATATTACAAGGCTACAGTAATCAAAGCAGCATGATACTGGTACCAAAACAGAGATATAGACCAGTGATACAGAACAGAGGCTTCTGAAGTCAGGCCACACATCTACAACTATCGAATCTTTGACAAACATGACAAAAACAATCAATAGGGAAAGGATTCCCTATTTAATAAATGGTGTTGGGAAAGCTGGCTAGCAATGTGCAGATAGCTGAAACTGAACCCCTTCCTTATACCTTACACAAAAATTAACTCCAGATGGATTAAAGATTGAAACACAAGACCTAACACTATAAAAATCCTATAAGAAAACATAGGCAATACCATTCAAGATATAGGCATAGGGAAGGACTTCATGACTAAAACTCCAAAAGCAATGACAACAAAAGCCAAAATAGACAAATGAGATATAATTAAACTTAAGAGCTCTTCACAGCAAAAGAAACAATCATTAAAGTGAACAAGCAATCAACCAAATGGGAAAAAATATTTATGCAAGCTACCCATCTGACAAAGGGCTAATATCCAGAATATACAAAGAACTAAAACAAATATACAAGAAAAAACAAACAACCCCATCAAAAAGTGGCAAAGGATATGAACAGACACTTTTCAAAAGGAGATATTTACGTGGCCAACAAACATATGAAAAAATGCTCATCATCACGGGTCATTAGAGAAATGCTAATCAAAACCACATTGAGATACCGTCTCACACCAGTTAGAATGGTGATCATTAAAAAATCTAGAGAAAACAGATGTTGGAGAGGATGTGGAGAAATAAGAATGCTTTTACACTGTTGGTGGGAGTGTAAATTAGTTCAACCATTGTGGAAGACAGTGTGGCAATTCCTCAAGGGTCTAGAAATAGAAATACCATTTGACCTAGTAATTCCCTTACTCGGTATATATCCAAAGGATTATAAACCATTCTATTATAAAGACTTATGCACACATATATTCATTGCAGCATTATTTACAATAGCAAAGACTTGGAACCAACCCAAATGCCCATCAATGATAGACTGGATAAAGAAAATATGGCACACATATGCCATGGAATACTATGCAACCATAAAAAAGAATGAATTCATGTCCTTTGCAGGGACATGGATGGATCTGGAAACCATCATTCTTAGCAAACTGACAAAGGAACAGAAAACCAAACACTGCATGTTCTCACTCATAAGTGGATGTTGAATAATGAGAACACATAGACACAGGGAGGGGAACATCACACACTGGGGTCTGTTGGGGGGTGGGGGGATAGTGGAGGGATAGCAGGGGATAGGGAGATTGGGGAGGGATAACATTATTAGAAATACCTAATGTAGGTGATGGGGGGATGGAGGCAGCAAACCACCATGGCATGTGTATACCTATGTAACAATCCTGCAAGGTCTGGAGAACATAAATTAAAAAAAAAAAAAAAAGAACATGAACAGATACTTTTCAAAGGAGACATACATGCAGCCAATAAGTATATGAAAAAATGCTCAATATTACTGATCATTGGAGGAATGCAAATCAAAACCACAATGAAATACCATCTCACAACAGTCAGAATGGCTACTATGAAAAAGTCAAAAAATTAAGAGATGCTGGCAAGGTTGTGGAGAGAAAGGAATGTTTATAAACTGTTGGTAGGAGTGTAAATTAGTACAGCCATTATGGAAAGCAGTGTGAAAAAAATCCTCAGAGAGCTGAAAACAAAACTACCATTCAACCTGGCAGTCCCATTACTGGGTACATACCCAGCAGAATATAAATCATTTTACCAAAAAGATGTGCCTGTGAATGTTCATTGCAGCACTATTTACAGCAGCAAAGACCTGGATTCCATCTAAAAGCCTATCAATGGCAGATTAGATAAAGATATTCTGGTTCAAATACTCTCCGGAATACTATGCAGCCATAAAACAGAATGAGATCTGTCTTTCCTGGGAACATCAATAGAAATCTGGATGCTTTTATCCTTAGTAAACTAACACTGGCACAGAAAACCAAATATCACATGTTCTCACTTATATGTGGGAGCTAAATGATGTGAACTCATGGACACAGAAAGGGGAACAACAGACAATGGTGTCTGTCTGAGGGTGAAGGGCGAGAGGAGGGAAAGGAACAAAAAAAAAATAACTATTGGGTACTAATTTTCGTAGCTGGGTGAGTAACAGTCTGCACATAAAAACCCCATCATATAAGTTTACCTATATAACAAACCCACACTTTTGCCCTGACACCTAAAATAAAAGTTAATAAGTAAATAAAAAAGGGGGTTTAGAAAAACAGACTATCCATATGTATAAGAATGAAAGTAGTTAACTGTCTCTTATTAAATAGAAAAATCAAATCAGAATGGATAAAAAACTTAAATGTATGACCAGTGTAAAACTATTAGAAGAAAACAAAAGGGACATTTTCCAGAACAGTGGTCTGAGTAAAGACTTTTTGTGTAAGATCTCAAAAGCACAGGTAATCAAAGAAAAAAATAGACAAATTGGATTAGATCAAGCTAAAATGCTTCTGCACAGCAAAGGCAACAATCAACAAAGTGACAAGACAACTCACGGAATGGAAGAAAATATTTACAAACCGCCATGTGGCAAGGAATTAGTAACCAGAATATATAAGGTACATAAACAACTGGCAAATGATAATAATAATCAAATTTTAAAATAGGCAAAATATCTGAGTATGCACATTTTCAAAAGACATACAAATGACCAACTAGTACATTAAAACATATTCAATGCCACTAATCATAAAATAAATGTGAATTAAAACTATAATAATATCATCTCTCCTTAGCTAAAATGGTTTTTACCCAAAATTCAGGTAACAAAGAATACTGATGAGGGTGTGAAGAAAGGGAAACACTTGTTCACTGTTTTTGGAAATGTAAATAAGTACAGTCACTATAAAGAACAGTGTGAAAGTTTCTCAAAAAACTAAAACCAGTCTACTATATGATCCAGTAATCCCACTGCTGGGTATATAACTAAAAACAAAAGGAAATCAGTATATCAAACAGATATTTGCATTCTCATGATTTTTGGTGTTCCATTCATAATAGCCAAAATATGGGATCAAACTAAGTGTCCATCATTGGATGAATGGATAAAGATGATACATACACATAACACAATATTATTCAGCCATAAAATAATGAAAGTCTGTAACTTGGATGAAACTGAAGGATATTGTATTAAATGAAATTAGTCTCAGAAAAACAAAAATGGCACTTGTGAGAATTTTTAAAAATTGAACTCATGAAGATATAGACTAGAATGATGGTTAGAGGCTAGAAGGGTACTGGGGATGGGGAGATAAAAAGAGAGCCCACATAGCCAAGTCAATTCTAAACAAAAAGAACAAAGCGGGAGGCATCACACTACTGGACTTCAAAGTATACTACAAGGCTACAGTAATTAAAACAGCATGGTACTGGTACCAAGACAGAGATATAGTCCAATGGAACAGAACAGAGGCCTGGGAGGCAACACAACATATCTACAACCATCTAGTCTTTGACAAACCTGACAAAAACAAGCAAAGGGGAAAGGATTCCCTGTTCAATACATGGTGTTGGGAAAACTGGCTAGCCATGTGCAGAAAGCAGAAACTGGACCCCTTCCTGACACCTTACACTAAAATTAACTTCAGATAGATTAAAGACTTAAACAGAAGACCTAACACCATAAAAACCCTAGAAGAAAATCTAGGCAAAACCATTCAGGACATAGGTGTAGTCAAGGACTTCATGACCAAAACACCAAAAGCATTGCCAACAAAAGCCAAAATAGACAAATGGGACCTAATCAAACTCCACAGCTTCTGCACAGCAAAAGAAATAGTCATTAGAGTGAATTGGCAACCAACAGAATGGGAAAAAATTTTTGCAGTCTACCCATCTGACAAAGTGCTGATATCCAGAATTTACAAAGAACTAAAACAGATTTACAAGAAAAAAAACAAACAAGCCCATTCAAAAGTGGGTGAAGAATATGAACAGACACTTTACAAAAGAAGACATACATGAGGCCAACAAACATATGAAAAAATGCTCATCATCACTGGTCATTAGAGAAATGCAAATCAAAACTACATTGAGATACCATCTCACGCCAGTTATAATGGTGATCATTAAAAATCTGGAGACAACAGATGCTGGAGAGGATGTGGAGAAATAGAAACACTTTTACATTGTTGGTGGGAGTGTAAATTAGTTCAACTATTGTGGAAGAAAGTGTGGCAATTTCTCAAGTATCTAGAAATAGAAATTCCATTTGACCCAGCAATCCCATTACTGGGTATATATCCAAAGGATTATAAATCATTCTATAAGGACACATGCACACAAATGTTCATTGCAGCACAGTTGACAATAGCAAAGACCTGAAACCAACCCAAACGCCCATCAATGATAGAGTGGACAGGGAAAATGTGGCACCATGGAATATTATGCAGCCATCAAAAATGATGAGTTCGTGCCCTTTGTAGGGACATGGATGAACTTGGAATCCATAATTCTCAGCAAACTGACACAAGAACAGAAAATCAAACACTGCATGTTCTCACTCATAGGTGGATGTTGAACAATGAGAACACATGGACACAGGGAGGGGAGCATCACACACTGGGGTCTGTTGGGTGGAAATAGGGGAGGGACAGTGTGGGGTGGGGAGTTGGGGAGGGATAGCATGGGGAGAAATACCAGATAAAGGTGAAGGGGAGGAAGGCAGCAAATCACACTGCCATGTGTGTACCTATGCAACAATCTTGCATGTTCTTCACATGTACCCCAAAACCTAAAATGCAATAAAAAGAAAAAAAAAAAAAGGAATGGGTTAATGGATCCAAGAATACAATTAGGTGGAAGGAGCAAAATCTAGAGTTAGGTACCACAATAAGGTGACTTTAGTTAATAATATTTGATTGTATATTTCAAAATAACTAAAAAGTAGAAATGGGATGTTTCTAATTCCAAGAAGTGATAAATTCTTGAGGTGACGGATATCCCAGTTATCCTGATTTTCATCATTACATATTGTACACTTGTGTGAAAATATCACATGTACCTTGCAAATAAGTACAACTATTTTGTATCTAAAAATTAAAACATTTAAATATAAAGTTGATAACTTGATTAAAGTGTTCTCTGCCAGGTTTATTCACTATATTATGCACTATACTTTTGCCCTTTTAAGGATTTTGCAAGGAAATGATTGCATGGGGAGAAGGGGAGGGCTTGGTCAACATTTACAATGTTATAGTTAGATAGGAATGAATTTTGGTGCTCTGTTTTCCAGTAGAGTGACTATAGCTAACAAAAATGCATTGGAAATTTCAAATAGCCAGAAGAAAGATCTTGACTTTGCTCACAAAGAAAGAAATTATAAATGTATAAGGTCATGGATATCTTAACTACCATTATTTGATCATTACCCAATTTATACATGTATGGAAACATCACATTGTACCCTATGATAATTTAGAATTATTATGTGTAAATAAGAAAAGACTGAGTTGAAGATATTTATTCCTCTTTCTTTCATACATTTATGTCTGTCTACATATATTCAAAACCATAATTGGACACTAATATCTCTAATTTGAATGCAACGTTACAGAAATTATTCTAGACTTTTCTCCTCCTTTATGTATTTCCTTTGACAGAGATAAAATTGTTTCTCATCACCTTTAATATATTTATTTTATTTGACAAGGTCCTCTGACACGTAACAAATACCCAGTCATCACTACAGTTCTTCCTATAAAGGTGTTCGCACCCTACTTGGCCTCTAACACTTCACAGCTGGTAGCACCCTCATGGCTCTGACACTTGATGAGGACCACCTCCTGTTACCTCACCACAGGGTAGGCATTGTCCTCACGCCTGCAATGTGCTAAACACTCTAACACCAAGCACAGGGAGATTCCCACCTTATCGAACCTGATCTAATGACTCTTAGACTAAACTATTCAGTAAGGAAGAAGTGAAGGCAGATGGAAAGGCAAGAAACCAGACAGGCAGGCAAGAAGGCCAGCAGATAGCAGAGTTATTCTTTAAAAGCAAACCATTAGGAAACTAATTTTTCTCACATGGAAGTTTTGTTAAACTATCTGGTAATAGGATACCTTGAATGGCTGTTTTTCATGGTAGATACTTTTCATATATGCCAGCAATGAAGGAAAAAAATAATATAGCTGCCAGAGTGCATTGCTTATTTGCTCAAACTTTTTTAGAAAAAAGGCACGTTTCTTTATATTCTAATTTTCCCCTATCTAACCCATTCCAGAAAAGCCTGTAAACAGCAACAATAATAACAAGACTATAAACATACTGGCCCTGACTCATACTCATGGTCCTGGTGCAGGGATTACTAATACAAAACAATCAATAATGTGTTAACTCATGACACATTACAGGATGCTTTGGAGATATTTCATGACGACAGAGATTTCCATATACCTCGGATTCGTTTTGTGTGTTTTGATTTTGTTGTTGTGTTGACGAAATGACTTTTCTAAATATCTGTCAAGCCACATCTTGTAGCAACAACTGTGTGCTCTGTGTATGTACAAAGATCCAGTTCCATATGGGAGCGATCTGTTTGGCCTAATTTTTAAGTGTTTCAGCCAATGTAAGTGAAGATTTATATTCCCTTGTGATCTACTCACCCCAATGAATCTATAAGGTCATGGTGAGAGAGTCAATTCTGAATTACAATCAGCAGTACAAGAAGCAGTTGTCTTTAAAAAATCTGCAAGATGTTAGCTGTAATGGATATTCTGTTATTGTTAGATTGCTTGATTTTGGTTTAACTATTTTCTGGAGAGATTACAAATTATGTCTTCATAACAGACTCAGAAAGAGTAACTGCAACACTGTGGTTCTAATTTTCAGTCACTTGATTTTATGATGTAAACATGACAGAATTTTGCAGCATAGTAAGAGAAAATAATTTTACTAAATGTATGATTCTACTGAGATTTCTATTTAAAATAATTAGCTATGCAGATTATACAGGAGAATTTTAAAAGTTCATGCTGCCTGGCTTTCAGATGAGTTTTTAAATGTATTTTTGAATCTGCAACTTATAACATACTGTTATTCAATCATTTTGAATATATACATTTGGGTGAGGACAGTTTCTAACAAAAATATGGCTCATAACACCAGTTCCATTTCATTACCTTCAGTACATTTAAAAACCATGCTATAGTACTCTATTCCACATTAGGTAAAGTTTTTTCTTAAAATCAGACTTTACCATGTGAAAAGCACATTCTGGATACTTACACAAATTTGATTTATTATCGGATTATAGGTATTCTGATTACAACCATCATTTGGATATAGGATAGTTGGTTTATAATCATTAATGAATCACAGTTAATATGATCATTTCAGTTGACTGTTGCATCTTTACATTGGAAGAAGCAGTGGATGTAATGAGAATAGCATAATGTTAGAAGTAAAATAGTTCTGGGTTCCACATCCCTTCTCTGATACGTACTAACTCTGTCCTTGGGCAAGATAATCACCATCACTTTGCTCATTTGCAAAGGGAATAATATTAATATCTACCTAATAGGATTGAAGTTTCATAAATTGATACATGTAAATAACACGGCAGAGTTCTTGGGAATATAATATAGTTCAATGTGATATCTTATGTCTATTCATAACTGTGCCAGTTAGGAAATTATTCAGATAAAATTTGCTGTGTATTTGTGTATAGAAACAAAAATCAATTTACAATCTACTTTCACTTTCTTCCTCTACTATAGAACCTGTAAGCAGCCTAAAGATTTGCCTTCCCTGTTTCTTTACAGCTAGAACTGATCATAAAGTCTTCTGTGGCCAATGGAATGAAATAAAAATATAAGACTTCTAGCAAAACATTTTTAAAAGGGATAGACTCAGAGGACCTAGACTTTGGGCTTTTGTTCCTTCTCTTTTTTCTAATACATGAAATGAAAATGTGATGTTTGAAACTGGTCAAGTTACCTTTCAACTGTAGTGATAAATGTCACTTTAAATAGATGTCAAGAATGGAAAAATAAAGAAACTGAAATTGATAAAGTTTTTGAACAACAATGCGAAAAGCAATCCATCTGCTCCAATATGACTTAACTAAACCTAGAAACTCTTGCCCAGATAACATTAAATCTTACATTATTGTTAGTTTCAGTAATATCCCGTAATCTGTTTATCTGAACAACAGATTACTCAACTAGTCCTCACTTGTCTCTTTTCAGGACAGTAGATTATTCAAACCCACTAATCAACTGGATTTCTACTCTTCAAGAGTCCCTTCCAAAGCCTTGCCTCCCTGTAGTCACTAACCCTTAACTATTGTTCCTTAGTCCTTACCCAGTCTCAAGCAGGCTCCAAGTTGAGAGAATCATCTGAAATCAGATATCAAATATCTCAAAACTGTCTGTCTGTGGCCTCTTCACTCTAAGTAGCTATTAAGAAGCACTCAAAATAGTGGTCTCCCTTACTACATTAAATAGTAAACTTGCTTTTGCATTTTGAAGAAGATATTTTAGTGGACTTTTCAGGGACTTAGTCAACAAATACATACCAAGAGATTCTTGCTACCAGTAAAATTCATCTCTACTAAACTTTAGTTTTGGTATTTCTTCCTAAGCATATCTCTAACAAATGATGTAGTTATTATTATAAGTAATTTCTGTAAAGATACTAGCATAGTATTTAGCATATAATCAGTGAATTCTAGTTTTCCTTAATTTGTGACCACCCATTAAAAATTAGTTCATATAATATTTTTAAACAGATTTTGAGAGGCCACTTTAAAAAATTACATTCTGTCCTGTCATTGAGAACTTTATTCAAACAAACACTCATTCTGTTATCTGCTGTGTGACTCTGGACCCATTTATTAATTACTAATTGGGCCTCAGTTTCCACATGAAATTGTCATAGCTACTTTACTAGATTTTTGTAAGGAAAATAAAAAACCATGTCATTATTAAATAAATGTAAATTATATAGGAGAAGTCTTAGTTTTGTTGATAAAAAGAATCAAACTCTGTAAAATATTTTAAGAGATCTATTCTGAACCAAATATGAGTGACCATGGCCCATGACGCAGCCCTCAGGAGGTCCTGAAAACATGTGCCCAAGGCAGTCAAGGTACAGTTTGGTTTTATATATTTTAGAGAGGCATGAGACTAAAGCAAATACATTTAAGAAATACATTGGGCCAGGCGCGGTGGCTCACGCCTGTAATCCCAGCACTTTGGGAGGCCGAGGCGGGTGGATCACGAGGTCAAGATATCAAGACCATCCTGGTCAACATGGTGAAAGATACAAACAAACAGAATGAGTGTTTGTTTGAAAGAACGTCTCTACTAAAGATACAAAAAATTAGCTGGGCATGGTGGCGCATGCCTGTAATCCCAGCTACTCAGGAGGCTGAGGCAGGAGAATTGCCTGAACCCAGGAGGTGGAGGTTGTGGTGAGCCGAGATCGCGCCATTGCACTCCAGCCTGGGTAACAAGAGCGAAACTCCATCTCAAAAAAAAAAAAAAGAAAGAAAAGGAAAAAAAAGAAACACATTGGTTTGGTTCAGAAAGGTGGGACCACTCAAGGCGGGGGCTTCCAGGCTTTAGGTAAATTTAAACATTTTCTGGTTGACAATTGGTTGAGTTTATCCAAAGACTTGGAATCAACAGAAAGGAATGTTGAAGTTAAGATAAAGAATTGTGGACACCAAGTTTTATTGTGCAGAGGAAACTCTCAGATAGGAGATTTCAAAAGAGTGCAGGTTTTAAAATGCTTTTTGAGAAATCTGATGACTGTTTCTTGGCTTGGTCATCTTTTCTAGTACCTTGCAGGGGTTCTCTCTTTAGCAAGGCTAAAGCCAATGGACATAGCATCAACTATGTTTTTTAAGGTACTTTCCCTCTCTCCATCTCTTTCAGAAATGCCAATAAATAATAGGTTTGGTCTGTTTACATAATCCAATATTTCTCAGAGGCCTGTCTATTTTTTAAATTGTTTTTTCCTTATTTTTGTCTGCTGGGGTTTATTCGAAGGAGTATTCCTAGTGTTCTGTGATTCTTTCCTCAGCTTTTTCCATTATCTTATAAATGCTTCCAACTGCATTCTGAAATTCCTGTAGTGAGTATTTTATTTCCAGAAGTTCAGTTTCCTTTTTTTTCCCCTTAAAATGGCTATAAGTTTGCTTTTTTTCTTAAAATGGCGATGTCATCTTTCAACTATTAAGTAATCTTACTCTGTTCCTTACATTGGATTTTAACTTTCTCCTGTATGTCAACGAATTTCCTTGCCACCCAGATCCTGAATTCTATGTCTATCTTTTCAGCCATTTCAGTCTGATTAAGAACCATGCTGGGGAGCCTGTGCTCTTGTTTGGAAATAAGAAGCCACTCTGGCTTTTAGAATGGTCAGAGTTCTTGTACTAGTTCTTCCTCATCCGTGTGGGCTGATGTTTCTTTAATCTTTGAAGTTGCTCTCTTCTGGATGAAGTTTTCTTTGCTTTTATATTCTTTGATGTCCTTGAGGGCTTGACTGTGGTAGAACTTGGGTACAGTCACCTGGCTTTATTTCTGGATGTTTTCGGTGGGCCAAGGCTCAGTTAAGCACTCCTGGGCTATGTGCTATAATGCTGTAGGGCTGGGAGCAGGCCTGTGAGTTTGTTCTCTGCCCTCTTTAGGTTAAGCTGTTCTGGAGGAGCTGAGGTTTTCCCAGTCTATTAGCGACAACAATACAATGGGGGCTGCTGGCAAAAGCACTCTGGAGGGGTGGTAGAGGATTCCAACATGCATGAACATTGGTGGGTGAGGTGGGGAGGCTGTGTGTGAAGGCATGCCTGTCAGGGAAGTCTGTGGCTATGTACCAGGCAGCACGGGACGCTGCAGGTGGGTGCACACTGGCTGTGGCTCACCTGTAAAAGCACTCTGATGATCAGGTGACATCTGCTGGTCAAGGAGCTATGGCAAGCTGAGACTGTGCTGCAAGTAGGTGTGGCCAGACAGGAACCCTGGGAGAGGCTGGCAGATAGAGGGGCACTGAGATGATACTGGCCCCTTCCTAGAGACAAGACAGCCTTGCTCTGTCCAGATCCTGAAGCCAAGAAAGGCCAGAGCTACCTACAGGAGTATGGTGATCCTTAGGGGATGGGTTCCTATGGTCGGGCTCTACTGCAGCCATTCCCATGTCAGGCTTCCCTGGATCTTTTGAGGCTGAAGTCATGTCTCTGCCAACTCTCCAAGCAGTTCTCCCTGCCAGCTCAGATGCCTGTGAGGGTCCTGGGGTCTCCTAAGCTAGGATCCAGGAGGTCCATGGATAGAATGAGCCACTCCATGCCTATCTTGCTCACTATTCCCCTAGGAATTACAGCTTGAATGTTTGTAAATAAATTCATCATTTAGAAAATTGGTATAAATTTAAAATAGATTTCAAAAGTATTTTTTTTCACTATCATAAAAGACAGAAATGAGTCCATGTGCTCAGCAACCCTGTGCAGGTTCCCGGCTTCCTAACTTTTCAGACTGGGATCTGTGTCCTTGCTCTGTCCATTTTCAGTGCCGTCTTTCCAGAGATCTGTTCGCAGTGTCCCAGTCTTTTTGATGGTTTGGTGTCTCTTGGTGGGAGAGGCTCTTCCTGGCTGCATCTAATTGGCTGTTTTTTTCTCATCAGATGTAACTTCTGAATCTGTCAAAACAACTACTTACAGCTTACTGTTGACTGGAAGGTTTACTGATAACATACACAGTAGATCAGCACTTCTTTTGTGTGTTATTTATATTATATAATCCATTATTGTAATAAAATAAGATAAAAGAAAAGGAAAGACAATGTTATTAAGAAAATTATAAGGGAGAGAAAATATATTTGTTATTCATTAAGTGGAATTGGTGCATCATGAAGGTCTTTATCATAGTCTTCACAATGAGTAGACTGAGAAAAACGAAGAGGAGTGGATGGTCTTGCTGTGTTGAGGGTGGCAAGAAAGGCAGGCACACTTGGTATAAATTTTATAGAAAAATTAATTTCTAAGTCGACTTGTGAAGTTCAAATCCATGTTGTTCAATAGTCAACTGTAGTCTTTTTGAATAAAATCTCTATACTTTAGTCTGTTTTTTGAGGTTTCACAATTTATACAACCGATACCAACCCAATACTACAGCTGTTTGAATTAATCAGTTAGGTTATCATTATTGGAAAAAAAAGTCTATAATCTTTTCCACTTTATATTATCTTCAAGATATGTTTGCAATGAGATAAAACTTAACTATTATTAAAACTAAAATCTGTAGCAGTGATGGTACTTCTTTAATTTTATCTTGTTTTCCCATAGATGATGTGTTTTCCATCAGTACCTTTCTCTGCTGATAGTGAAAAATATTTTTGAAATCTGTTTTAAATTTATACCAATGTACTAATTGATCATTTATAAGCATTCAAGCTCTAATTTAAATGAAGTGTTTCTTTTTTTTTTTGTTCATTATCCCTCTTCATCCCGGTTCTCTCTGCAGAACTGCCTCTTTGGTTCTACACTGTACAGCAGTAATAAAGGCAATGGCTTTCTTCCAGTGTACCACTGTTTGCTCTGTTGGCACGGGTGACTGCAGTCTGTAAATGGTGTGATGGATACTTCCATCTTTCTTTTTATAATACTCAAGTTCCGAGAGATTTTCCTGAATTATTTGGCCTAACTATAACTGCTTTCAGTTATAAACATCGCTTTGTAAGTGAGTGTTTTGCTCTCTGCTCAGCTTCCTATTCCATTTCTCCACAACCAGCGCCTCCTTCGAAATCTGGTTCTTACATTGGACCTCCAGAAAAAGTCATTAGCTTTCAACTCAGCACTCATGTCACCTGGAGATTTAAGTAGAACAGAAAGCTAAACCCAACAGATTTTTCCAGGATCATTTATCTCTCTGAACAAGTTACTGTGAACTGTGTCTCAAAATTTTGGGATATTTGGGCAGGGAGGCACAAGATGTCATCTCTATCCAGAACCCTCATCAGAGACTGAACAAAAGGCTCTTTCTCTGGCCTCAATATTATTGCTATGTACAGATGCTCCTCAATTTATGATTGGGGTACATCCCTATAAACACATCTTAAGTTGAAAATACTGTAAGTTGAAAATGTATTTAACACACTGCTGAACATCTTAGCTTAGCCTAGCCTGTCTCCAATGTGCTCAGAACACATTCGTCTACAGTGGGGAAAACTATCTGACAACACAGCACACTGTGGGGTGTGGCTTGTTCGCCCTTGCCATCACTTGGCTGCCTGGGAGTTACACCTTTCTGCCACTGCTCAACATCATCAGTGAGTATTGTACTGCTTTCCAACCACCAAAAAATCCTGGATTATAATATTATTTCTATTATAATAATTCTGTTTTATGTAAGAGGCTGAATATTACCTGTGTTCTGTATTCCTACATGTTTAATTCCATATCCCTTCTCACTTCCACATCTCACCCAACTAGACTAGCCAGTGGAAGTCCTGGGTCAATAAGGAAAGCACCAGGTATTTAGGGAGATAAACGTGGAAAAATCATAATTAAAAATGAATGTCCCCATTGCACATCAAGAAGCAGCATAAGTTAGCTTTCAATTCTGTGTTTCTCTCTCCTCTCTCTCTCTCTCTCTCTCTCTCTCTCTCTCTCTCTGTCTCTCTCTCTTTCTCTCTCTGTCTCTCTTTCTTTATCTGTCCACTTATTATCTGGAGTAGTAATAGAAAACTCAATTCTAAATAAAAGTGGACTGAAAAATAAAATAATTCACAAAAGACTAAGTGGTTTATGTGAATTTGTAGTTTTTCACATAGTGGTTTACTTCTGAATACAAAGGGTCTAACTTCACTTTTACCAAGTTAGAAATTTGAAAATAATTTGTAGGAAGTACTTTGCTTTTAAAAGTTTAGTTTCTACTTATATAGAAGAGTCATAAAACATTTTAAAGTTTTATGTTATAAAGGTTTTGAAAGAAAAATGTCCTTGGCCCATAATTATGTTTCATTTCATAACCTGTTAGGTCCTATATCTCACCGTAGTTAAAGACCTGAAAGGGTAATTTGCATGTTTTGATGGGAAAATCTTAGAATGGAATTTTAATATCCTTCTGCACTTGATTAAAATAAAGGTGAAGACTTGAATCAGTGTATTAAATGTCTATAACTCTCACCTCTTCTCAGTATACAGGGTTTTATAGCTTTACTAAAATAATTCCCATGTCATAAAGGAGCAGAACTTAAAAAGTCATTCCTACCTGTTTGTGCACACACTTGCCCATTCTCCCAGCAGTGTTCAGAAGGAGTCCATCTGGTATTTTCATTTGGCTTTTATGTTTCCACTCAATTTTTTCATGTCCAAAGCCAAATAGCTAAATTTCTTTCACTTCTTTTTTCTAATTATTAAATTTAATATATGTTTAAATATTTAAATAATTTTTTAACATTTAGTCGATCACTATTCAATGATAATCTACTGTGATCCAGGCAATGTCCTAGATTTTTAGAATATGTTAATAAACAGAACAGACGAAAGAAATAACCCTATCCTCATTGAATATTCATCCTATGTTACATTTTAAGCCCTACATTTCTCCCCTCTTCAAATAGATTATCTTTTCACAAAAATGCAGTAAATCATTTCATATCATTAATTTTACTTCACATGAATTCAGAATAGTTGCAAATAATATCATAGAGCATGTTCAGGGATGGCAAGTTTTGTTTACTCTTGCACAAGTGTTAGCCACGTCTGGAATTTGCTTTAGAACTTCTAGGTCTAGAGGATTTCCATTGGTCATATTCGGACAATAGAACAGGCAAAAGAAGTATGAATTTTCTTCATCAAAGGGAAATACTAGGAGATCCAATGATTGAGAACAACCAACAGACACACAGACACACAGACACACAGACACACACACACACACACACACACACACAACACACACCCTCCTACAATGTAAAGACTTACAATAAAGGCAGCTTGAGAAAATACTGGCTTTGGCTGCTATAAAAATCCAGCTCTGATTCTGTATTTATATGCGAAATTTTTAAAACATAGTGTTTTTTTTAGCTATCTTCTCATCACAATCCCACTGCTTATTATTTTAAGATTTTGCCTACCCTGTATTCATTTCACATGTTTCAATTGGCAATTTCATAACAAATGCTTTTTTTTGTCTTTCTTGTCCTTCTCCTCTCCATCTTCTACTCCATCTCCTCTTTTTTCCCCCTAGTTTCCCCAAATGAAATATTTCAGACTAAGTAAAAGAAGTTTCTAGGTGGGCAGTTTTGAAGCAGACTTGGTGATATGCAATTTCCCTCCCTAGAAATACACTGGACATATTATACATTAGTGATATAGATGCTAATTAAATATGCATATTTTGTGCATGAATGTGCTAACTAAAAACATGAAGAAACACGATAAGAATCACAGATTCACAAACACGAGTGTTGTTTTAAGTTTTCTGCAGCCTATTGTGGAGAGTTATATGGTGGATTACATTATATAAGCAAGGAGAAAGCACAGTGTCTGGCTCATAGTAAATAAAAAATATTAATCAGAATTATCATTATCATTATAAACAAAACTACTACAACTGTATTCATCATTTTAAAAGGAACATTGAGACTTTATATTGGGTGAAAGAGCACAATTTTTTAGCACACTATTGTAAATGTGTCTAGGGATTATACACAAATAGTCAAATGACGATGTTTAAATTCACATTCACAAGGAAGTACAGGTATGCGGTGGTACAGAATATATTTTCTTTTGTTGATAAATAATTCAGGATACCTAGATTTAAATAACATACCACAAGCAGCCCTTGGGCAGTCTTTTAAATTTATTTTCCTAATAAAATATCTGTGGAAACGTAAAACAAGATGAAAATTCACAACCCTAACATCTTAAAATACCATTTGAAACATTGGCAGATTTTACAAAAACGTTTACTAACTTATTATGGTTTGAAGATGAATTTAGATAGGAAAAAAAAGCTTCCACTAAAAAACAAAGGCTTTTATTAACCAGAGAACTCAACAGACTCAACTGGTCTTTGATAATGTTGCTCAGTTAAATTTTACTTTCTCAGAGCTTTTTCCCTCCCAAATTCCAGAGGCTTCAGTTAAAATGCTATTTCCTTCATACTGTTTCCCTGATAATGCATTCCGTATCAATCCCTTGGACTATCTCTGTTTCAACCCTCTCCATTTATTTCTCTACCCCAAAGTACATGCTTCTTTCGGAGCAAGACCATGATCTATTTCTGGTTCCCATCCCATCCTCAGAATCAGGGGCAGTGCCTGGCACAAAACAGAACAGCGATTGGCATTTTCTTGAATAATTAATTCTTTTCCCCCATCAAACAGTCTTGAGTGAATCACAGAATAAACTAGAGAGGAGAACAGAGCAATGCATTACAACTTAAAAAGTCATTTCCAAAAGTCAAATTTTGTATGTGGCAACCAAAAAAAGTTTAATTGCAACCCAGAGAGAGAATAGTAGTGTTTTAAATAATCTAATTCAAATACAAAATATTCAGGAAAAAAGATCAGAAATGAGGGGAAATCTGTACGTTGCTACGAAAATGTCTATGAGCTGGAATGCCTGCTTTGCAGTAGTGATTAGTGGGCTATAGTGCAGATGCCTGTGGTAGTTCACAGATCTGGGGCCGGCACTGAGTGTGGCAAAGTGAGTAGACACGTTTGAAGACTGAACAATTTATCTCTTCAAACACCAAGTCTGGATGAATTTATAAGAAGTAAAATCCTCGTGTATCATTGCCATATATCAGATCAGTAACATGGAATAAATACTCATGCCGCACAGAGTAAATAGAGAAAGAGGAGAAAAATAAGATAGCAGCTTCAAAGAACAAATAGATACCTACACTGAGGTGTTCCAGGGGAAGAGATTAGAATAACAAATAAGTGAAGAATGTAATAAAACTTGACCAAATCGTTATAAAGAAGACCACAAATAGGAAGATTCACCACAATCAAATAAGTTAATTATCTCAAAAATAATCTGTAGATACAATGTAAGTCTAATCTTATTCTTGACAGTCTTTCTGAAAAGCAGGACAAGCTGGTCTTGTATGAAACACTAAATTTATGAGAATATCCAAGAATCTTTTTAAGAGGAAAAGCAAGCTGGTTGAAACTACAATCCAAATTACATCTGTAACAACTAAGAGACTGTGGACTTGGCAAACAAATGAGCAGATTGATAAATGGAACAGAGCAGACAGCACAGGAACAGACTTACACATACATGAAAACCTAATTATAACAGACTTGGTACTGCAAAACAGTGAAGGAATAACTGAGTCTGCTGCAAAGCCCAGGAAACACTTGGTGCCAATTTGTAAATACAAACAAACAAAGAGACAAACAAACAAGTTTAAAATTAAGTCCACAAGTCACACTATGTAATAATATCAACTTCAAGTATGGACCAAATCTGAAAAGCATTCTTTAAACTTTCAGAAGAATGCATTACAGAGCACAATTTCTAACCAAAATCTAGAAATGTGTTTCTTCAGCTAGATTCAAAATATTTAACCATGCAGAGCAAGAGTGTTATATTTTATTGCATCAAAATTACAAGAATCAAATGATATTTTTATAATAAAATTAAGAAAAATCATAAACAGAGTAAACAAGTATAATATCAGTACTGTGAATAATACATTTAAAAAACTACAAATCAATTAAAGGAGAAAATATGCCAACAGATTAAAAAGTTCCCAGAGAGGAAAATATTGGAAAATAATAAACAGAGATGATTAATTTTATTAGCTATTAGGAAAATGCAAAAATTACACTGAAGAACAATGTTACCCCATTTTTTTGAACACTAGATGACTGGAGTATAAATTATTTTATCTTACAAATCAGTCTGGTATAACACTTTAAATTTGAACAAGTGTCTAATATGGTCATAAACATTAGAGAGATTTTTGTTCACATACTAGAGAAGAGAGACATGAGAATGTCCAATGTGAAACTGCTCATAAGAAAAAATTGAATTCAATTGAAATGTCCATACCCAGGAGAATAAATACATTTTTGCACAAAATAACAAGGTTTAAAAATGGTAAATACAGTGGTAAAAATGTGTGCAACTGTAAAAATTGAATATATGAAATGTACATAAAATGGTATAAATTAGTAAGTATAATCACACACATAAATATTGAAGAATCTTATGAACCCAAAAATTCAACATATTAGTCACTTCTTAAGAGAATGTAAAGATATTATAAATGGTACCCAGGTGAGTTCCAGTATTAAATAGTGCATTAAGTTGGGTGTTATGCTCTTAGCTCTTTATGTTATAAATTATATGATACAACCTATATATACATTATGAATATTTACATTAAACAAATATTAAAATAATATATCATGGAATAAAAATAAGATTATTAAAATAGGAAAAGAAAACAATACGTATGATTGACATTCACTTGAAAACACTTATAATAAATGTGACATTCATAAGTTTGTTCATTAAACTTACGAATTCAGCCAGAATGAAGAAAGAAGGAAGGGAAGAAGAAAAGAAAAAAAGGAGAGAGAGAGAAACAAGGAAAGAAGGAAGGAAGGAAAGGAGGGAGGGAGAGAAGGAGGGAGGGAGGAGAAAGAAACAGAAAATCAAGATACACATAGGAATTTGAAGAACAAAATCTATAGGTGTGGGAAAAGAGACTAACATTGAAGAGAAAAATATTTTAATGATTTTACATCTAGACTATTTAAAACCAAAATTCAGTTTAGAAGGAAACATTCTCGGCCCGGCGCGGTGGCTCAAGCCTGTAATCCCAGAACTTTGGGAGGCCGAGGCGGGTGGATCAAGAGATGGAGACCATTCTGGTCAACATGGTGAAACCATGTCTCTACTAAAAATACAAAAAATTAGCTGGGCATGGTGGCGCGTGCCTGTAATCCCAGCTACTCAGGAGGCTGAGGCAGGAGAATTGCCTGAACCCAGGAGGCGGAGGTTGAGGTGAGCCGGGATCAGGCCATTGCACTGCAGCCTGGGTAACAAGAGCAAAACTCAGTCTCAAAAAAAAAAAAAGAAGGAAACATTCTCAAAGCTAACAAAAGGGTAAATCATACTACACACTGTGGAATACCAATTATTAACACCAAATGCCTCATTGGCAAAAATGCAGTTCAGCAAAATATTCAATTTACTGAGCAAGTATCACTTTGTTTTTAATGTTTTATTGACAAACTGTCATTCATAAGTAAAAGAAAGATAAATTCATATCTGTACATAAAAATAATATAGTTTAGTGTATGTAGATTTTCATTAAAATTTCATTAAGAAATATTCAGTAAGAAAAACAGTAAACCCCTGGAGAAAGTTTGTATGTAAGAAATGACGAGAACAAATATTGATATATACATCAGCACATTTAATTAAGCAAAGGCTAAAAAATATAATAGCTAGTAGTTTTGTTACACTAAGACAAAATTTCCTAGAAAATCTGAGAAAAAGATGGAAAAAAAGACGGTAGGTAGAATAAAAATAATTAATGACAGATATTTTGTATATTAGCGTTATTGCCAATGTGCTATTTAAACTCAGCCCTGACATTAAAAATCTCAATATTATGTGATATTAGTGCAATTTACCAATATAATTTTGAATGTGATTTTCTAATATAATACATACCAAGAGAGCTTCAGTAAATTAACCTAGAAACAGCCAAATAAATTTAATTATAATGCAAAATAATATTTCGTTGTGAAAATACTTATAATAAATCTAAAAACATTTTAAAAGAAATTCTCTTGAAAGTAGGTAGAAATAAGGGATAACTTCGTATTTTGTATAATACAAACTACAACAAACCAATTCATTAGAACAAAGTGAAGGAAAGCTAAATTAATAGCAAGTGAGGATTTTAGGAAGGCAAAATGCTTTTCTTTATTAACATTACTTCTAGGTGAAAAATTATAATTGTATGCATTTATGAGGTACAATGTGATGTTTTGATACATGTATCAAATATGGAATAATTAAATCAAGCTATGTAACATATCCATCACCTAATGTACTTATCATTTTTATTGTGGTGAGACATTTGAAATTTAGTCTTTGAAAATGTAGAATATATTATCAACTATGGTCGGCCTCATTATGACTTCAGCATCCTCCCAAGAGACTAGTTAAAATTGTAACTAACTTTATGGTTCCAAAGCTGAATTCATTTTGAAACAAGCCATTATACATATAATTCTAGTAAAAATATCAATAATCTAATAATTAAAATATAAATGTAAGTTTGCAATTATTGAATTAAGATGTGTAAATTTCTAATTGATATTTAAAACCCTACTATGATAAAATTTATCAAAGAAATACCTTTTTTCTTTGGGAAAGAATATGCTCTCTTCTCAGGTGAACAAAACTGGTTATTCCACATTTGAATACTGAAAAGCTAAGAATTACTTTCTCTATCCTTCTTCATTATGTATTTAGAAATATTCCATAAATGTAGCATTTATTCTGGACTAGTACACTTAGATATATGACTACTTTATCACTCGTGAAGCCATCAAGGACTCAAGAGGAAAAGCACTAGGTTGTAAAAAAGATAGAATTAATAATTTATATTTGAAACTCTTGATTCGACTGTTATTTTTCTACCCACTGAAACTCTCCATATTTAAAATGAATGCTAGTGAAGATAGATTCACTTAAAGTAATGCTGAGTCATAAACACTTCAGTGAGCCAAAAGTATAATTTAATAGCAAGAGAAGTGCAGGTTTGAACAGAGAAAAGGAGAAAATTGTATTATTAAAATGCTTGCCAAGAAGGTGAGCATGTTCAATTGACTCCCATTTTTTGGGACAGTTACTCAGAAGTATCCCATATTTCTAAAAATCAGGTCAAGTTTGTTATTGTGTTAATGCACTTTTGTGATTAATTTTACTAATGAAGAATATCCATTTTCACAAAGCATAAGTAAAAATACTTCATTTGTGGAGAAAAGAGATTTGCAAGGTCAATTGAGTTACTATGTGATACAGAATAGATGAATTTCACTTTTTTAAATAAAATAAAGTTAAAATATGATACCAATAAGGAAAATAAAGAAGCATTTTAGTGTTCATGCAATTGTAAAATTAAGAAGCACAATGCATAGAAAAATAGATTTAGCTAGGTACTGGTATTTCAATCATAATGTTAACAAAATTTAGCAGTGTATAAAAGAAAACGTCTCTTTAGAATTTGAAGTTATAATCTTTTTAAGGATTTATAGTAGCAGGAATCACACAAAAAAGTTTACTATAAGGCGTAGTAGCTGAAATTTATTTATTTTAATCAAAATGGTAAGAAACCAATTAAAATTACTTAACACATTTCCAGAGCCAGCTTTAGAACTTGGCTTAAATTATAACTCTACTACTCTGCTTTTTAAAAAATTCAATGCTATTTGAAAAAGTATCTCCCTGCTTTAAATTTAATTATGGCATACTTGTTGAAGATTCAAAATAGATAAATTTCCAGATGCTGCCACTGTGGTCTTGAGGCTACAATTTTAAAACACTGCAGCGATGTCTTTGATACTAGCTTCAGCCAGATTACTGAAGAGAATAAATTAAATATCAAGGGAGTAACATAATTAAAGCACATAGAATGAAAATCTAGAGGAATCACTACTTCCTTGTTTTTTTCACAGCGATTAAAAGTGGTTATAAGGATAAGTAATTATTTTGTTAGTATTTCAATATGCTTATCTATGATATTTATTTAGCATACAGTGGGGTGTGCTTCATCTACAAAGGGGAAATTAAAGTGTAGCACAATTATTTATTTTATATTAATAAAAATTATCTGTACAACAAAAGTCAAACTCCACAGCTTCTGCACGGCAAAAGAAACAGTCACTAGAGTGAATCGGCAACCATCAGAATGGGAAAAAATCTTTGCAGTTTACACATCTGACAAAGGGCTGATATCCAGAATTTACAAAGAACTCAAACAGATTTACAGAAAAAAAACAAACAAGCCCATTCAAAAATGGGCAAAGGATATGAACAGAAACTTTACAAAAGAAGACATACATGAGGCCAACAAACATATGAAAAAGTGCTCATCATCATTGGTCATTAGAGAGATGCAAATCAAAACCACATTGAGATATCATCTCACACCAGTTAGAATGGCGATCATTAAAAAATCTGGAGACAGCAGATGCTGGAGAGGATGTGGAGAAATAGGAACACTCTTACACTGTTGGTGGGAGTGTAAATTAGTTCAACCATTGTGGAAGACAGTGTGGCGATTCCTCAGGGACCTAGAAATAGAAATTCCATTTGACCCAGCAATCCCATTACTGGGTATCTATCCAAAAGACTATAAATCGTTCTACTATAAGGACACATGCACACGAATGTTCATTGCAGCACTGTTTACAATAGCAAAGACCTGGAACCAACCCAAATGCCCATCGATGATAGACTGAACTGGGAAAATGTGGCACATATACACCATGGAATATTATGCAGCAATCAAAAATGATGAGTTTGTGTCCTTTGTAAGGACATGGATGAATCTGGAGAACATCATTCTCAGCAAACTGACACAAGAACAGAAAAAGAAATACTGCATATACTCACTCATAGGTGGGTGAGAAAAATGAGAACACATGGACACAGAGAGGCGGTCTACTATACACTGGGGACTGTTGGGGGAAATGGGGGAGGGACAGCGGGGGGGGGCTGGGGGCGATAGCCTGGGGATGAATACCAAGTGTGGGTGAAAAGAAAAAAAAAAAAAAAAAAAGGAATACCGAAATATGTATCTCCACAAAGCTAGTTATAGAAGTACAGAGATTTCAACAGGGGCTTAAAACCTGGGCAGTATCTTCCCTAGGTTTCTGGAAGCAGGAAGGGAGCTCACCCTCTGCCACTAAGCAGCACTGTGTAAAAAGTTCACCAGGCAGCTGTAATCACCAACAACTGTTTTCCGTAGATCCTAAAAATTTCTGACTCTCTAAAAACCAGTGGTGAATCTGTTTGCCAGTAGATGCTTCCACTAGATTACCCTCTTTCCTTTAGCTTTGGCAATCAGTTTTTGGCTACCCCATTCATTGTATAAAATCCCTTCCTGCTTAGAATAACTATAATGGCCTTGGTCTTCATGTTTAAACTCTGACCAACATGGACAAGTGTCATCATTTTTACATGACATGTAAAGAGAGGCTTCTAAATGAAGGTGACCCTTGAACTGAGATTGCAAGTTATTCCACAGACAGAAGAGATGGAGGACTTCTAGACAGAGGAAACAACATGAGCCACAGGACTTAAAATCCCATTGCATTTTTTTGTAAATAATTAGTGTACATTAAAAATATTTACAACAGAAAAGGATTAATGGCATCTGGCATAATCAGAGGAGGTATACTAAAGACACCGGGTTTTGAAAAATGCACAGTACTCAGGAATATCAGTAGGAGACACTCTACTCTGATATGAATATAGAATATTTCAAACTGAGATGAACAAAAGATCACAAGAAAATCAGTAAAACTAGTGTTTCGAGTTAGACATTTATCAGACTGTAAGAGGCAAAAGTTTGAGATGTGAGTTGACACTAAACTGGTCACATATGTGATGGTTTTACATATGATAAAACATTTTTTGAAGTTAAATACACATTGAGTATTTTTCATTTGCTCCTCTAGATGCACTCTTCACTCTTCTTCACTCTGTTTTTGACTCTGATGGCTGAGCTAATAGGTTCACTCTATCGTTTCTGGTTAAGTTGGGCTAGTGAAAGGCATGAGTACAGGACCTGGAAGGCGCAGGGTAGTCAGGTTGGGATACTGGTCTCCGGCCGCCTTCATGATGGGTGTTGTGAGAGGAAGAACACCACTGTGGCAGACGCTCAAGCTCTACTTGTGGTTGCCTTCTTGGGTTCTGGTAATTCTCCTTCCCCTCGTCCATTCAGGTCCAGTAGAGGGTCTGAATCCTCCATTAGTAAGCCCTTCCCATGCTGGCTGGCTTTCCTAAATCTGCCCCAAATCTTTGTGTCATGTCTTTTCTCAGGAGCTCAGCTGAGTGCGAGAGATGAGCTGCTAAGTGTTGGAAGAGCCAGTAAAAGCGACAAGCCAATAGTGAAAAGAGGTAAGCCTTTAGGCACCTACTTACAAACAAGAATCTAAAGCTGGATGAATTGCCACCTCCGCTTGGGAGGGTGCACCGGATCCACACGGTTGTAAGCATTGTCTCACTGTGGAGGGAGCCCTCAAACTAAGGACTCTGCCAGTGTTATCGACAATGAGGTGAGGGTGAGGGTGCTGGTAAAGGAGAAAGGCTAACAGTGGAAAAGTGCTAGAGGCTGAGTCAGAAAGGGAAAAAGTGTCTCTTCAAGGTCTCCTCCTCCCCACATAAGGAGGCCTCAGCAGAGGTGCCTGAAGAACGCATCTGCCTAAGGCCTCTGTATTAATTCATTCTCACACTGTTACAAAGAAATTCCTGTGACTGGGTAATTTACAAAAACAAGGTTTAATTGGATTACTGTTTTCTAGGCTGTACAGGAGGCATAGTGGCTTCTGCTTCTGGAGAGGCCTCAGGAAACTTACAATCATGGCAGAAGCAAAGGATAAGCAGGCACATCTTACATGGCTGGAGCAGGAGGAAGAGAGCGGGCAGGGAAGGTGCTACCTACTTTTAAACAAGCACATCCCCGGAGGACTCTCACAAGAACAGCACTAAAGGGATTGTGCTAAACCATTGGAAGCCACCTTCATGATCCAATGGTCTTTCACTAGCTCCCACTTTCCAGCACTGGAAATCACTTTTCAAAATGAGATCTGGGTGGGAGCAGACCCAAACCATATCAGCATCAGACTAAGAGACCTAGGAACAAAAGCACCAGGCTAGGAATTTACCCAAAGAACATGGTTTGTTAGAGGAGCTTGAGTACCTGACCGACTTGACTCGAGAGACTGCAATGCACTGGCTGTGCACCAGGTTTTTACATTCATACATTATATTTCCCTTAAAATTTAGCTTAAAAGTATGAAAAAGTCATACACTAAATTTAAATTCCTGAGATATAAGAATGAAGTAGGATGTCTTATGTGCACCTAGATCACAAAGGCGTAACAACATGACTAAGTAATGACCAGAGGAATACATGGTCTCTCCCTCACGTCAGCTTCCCTCTCAGAATCTCTGGGACCTTTACAAAAATGGAATCCAAAGCTCTTTATTGGTTCTTTTCTGGAATAAAGCCTTAGCTTTCATTTGGTGCAATGGGTCCTGAGCTATTTACTTTCCAAAAAGTATAACTGTTGATCAATTTATTTATAATTAAACTTAGTCAACTCAAAACAACAACTAACACCTACTTAACTCCCCAAATGTTAATAAATTCCAAAGACAGCATCTTGAGTAAATAATTTGGTTGAAAACCTCCAATTTATTGGCTACATTTTCACTAAAAATCACATTTGTTCATCTAAAATAACTTTTCAAACTCTTTAAAAGACATAGTATAATATTTCATGTACACATAAACATTTACAGTCTATTGAGTATTATTACAGAATCCTACATAAATATGCTGCTGTTTTATGATACAATATAAATATGTTTTATAAGATAGGTGACAGTTTGCAAATGAAAAAATATCGATTTAATTTTAAAAATGCATATTACTTGTATATATAAGACTGAGAATTGCGTTAAAATTATTTTTCCAATCATCATTCCTGACATTTACACTGAGAATTAGAGAACCTTCACAAATAACCTCATTTGATTCTTACATCTACTTTGTGATGTAGGGCAGGAAACAGCCTTAGAGAGGTTAAGTGGCTTGTCCGAAGTCCAAGTATTAAGAGGCAGCTATAAATCCAGAAATCAGGTCTTTTTTGCAAGGTCATTGCTCTTTCTACACTAATACTCTAATGGACCTGACACACACAAAAAACTTTAACATAATATAGTATAATATCATACAATATAATATAATTGGATAAATTTCCCTTTTTAAAAAAACATTTTTTGCACTGAAAAATGAAAAACAAATTCTAGAAAATAAAACTAAGAAAACTGAGGAAAACAGACAACTTCATATTTTAATATTTTCTTTGTGTAATATAAATACACATTTTATATATTAAATTTAATGGACTTTAAGGAATCATATTATATTCAAACGCATACTAGTTTAAATATTATGAAAAAATATTGCTATTATTAATAATAAGCTCTAAATCCAAACTAGGATTATGTTTTTCTGGACCATCTCCCAAAATCTTAAAGGATGCTTTCGCTTTCTGTCATCTGTCATCACAGTCTGTAACAGAAGAATTTTTTGTTCTGGGCAGGAGCAAGCTCACTCTCCTCTGGGCACCCTGTGCAGACATCCTGCCCTCTTAACTCACACAAACTATCAGCCTAGACCTATGCATCCACAGATCTGCCCTCAGAGCCATTCTTTCTTTATTTTCTCCCTTTTCTCTTCCTTTCAGTCAATTTCAGTTGACACAGATTCTTAAACTCTTGTCAGTCTCCCGCACAATTAAAGAGAGCTCAAGCCGTGAAATGGGCCCTCGGTGAATGTTTTCTGGATAATCACGTCTCTACTGATGGTGTTTGTTGAGATCATTGATTGAATCCATGTGTCACACACCTATTCTCTTTAGCATAGCTGTCCAACCACTTGGATGTTTTTCCAGTGGATGCTTTCAAATTTATTCATTTCATACTTTTGACTTTTAGTTCTTTGTTTGGTTTTATTCAAGCAAGTTTTTACTAGCCTTACATACATTCAACTATACCATACTAAATGTTTTAAATTTCAGTTTTGATACTTTGTCTTTAATTGGAACTGTGTTTTGGAGTGTGATGTAAAATAGAGATCTAATTTATTCATTTGCATATATGTAAATTGTCAATTGTCCAAGGAAAGTTCATTAAATAGTTCATCAATCATGAACTAAGTTGTAGTGCTATTTCTCTTACAGATTTCATTTATATGTTTGGTTTCTTTCTAGCCTTTCCATTTTTTTTTCAACTTATCTTATTAAGACAGTACCAAAACTCAACTTAAAGCAAAGCTTCATATCTGATAGACTCACCCTCTTTCTCTGAGTTGTTATTTTTCATAACTGATTTGAGTATATTTGGTGCTTATTACATTTTTGTAGAAATTTTAGGATTAGTTTAAGTTCAGTAAAATATGTTTTTGATATTTTTATTGAAATTACACTGAATATATAGTGCAATATGAAAAATACTAACAGTTTTTATATTACATGCTCACATTCATGATCATACTTATCCGACTGTTGTACATTGAATTCATTAATGGCCCAGTTTATAACTTCTGCCAGCTTTTCTTTGCCATGTGACTTCCCAGTTTCTCTCACTAAAAAGGTGATATTACTTTACTATTCCTAAATTCCAGACTGGCTTTATAACTTACTTTGGTCAAAGTGATATTATCCAAGGGTAAAAGGATGTTCATTTGTTTTCTCTTAATTCTCTGTCATAGCCAAAAAGCCTAGTCTATTAGGAAGAATGAAAGACTCATGGCCAGTTCACTCCACGGCCCCAGATGTGCATCACAGCCTCCATACTACAAAGAAATCTCCCAGCTAAACTCAGCCTGAGTTGTGAAGCAAATTGTTACCCAGCATTCTTGAGGTTATTTAAAAAGTGATACACACTCAAGCTATTGATGTTGATGTATGGAGTATAATACAAATGATGTATGGTATATTCTCCTGAAAATCCTTGTATTCCTTTCGCTCAAGTTTATACTCTAAATATCTAATAATTTTTGTTGATTTTATTAGTACAATATTTTGTCTATTTTATTTTATTGTTTGGAAACTCTTGGCATGCTACTAACTTTTGCATGCTGATATCATGGAAAGTACTCTTTTAAATATTATTTTACTTTTGTTGCAAAAACAGTAAAATACTTAGGAATATACCTAACAAAGGAGAAGACCTCTACAAGTAAAACTACAAAACAAAGAAGAAATCAGAGTGACACACACAAAAAAAACACATCCTATGCTCTTGAATGGGTAGAATCAATGTGAAAATGACCACACTGCCAAAAGCAATCTACAAATTTTAATGTAATTCCCATCAAAGTATCACCATCATTCTTCCAAGAACTAGAAAAAAACAATTCTAAAATTCATACGGAACCAAAATGAGCCTGTATAGCCAAAGCAGGACTGAGCAAAAAGAACAAATCTGGAGACAATACATTTCCTGATTTCAAACTATACTATAATGCCATTGTCAATAAAACAGCATGATACTGGTATAAACATAGGCACCTAGACCAATGGAACAGAATTGAGAACCCAGGAATAAATTCAAATACTTACAACCAAATGATTTTCAACAAAGGAAACAAAAACATAAAGTGGGGAAAGGACACTCTATTCAACAAAGGGTGCTGGGATAATTGGCAAGCCACCTGTAGGGAAATAAAACTAATAAAACTAGATCCTCATCTCTCACTTTATACAAAAATTAACTTAACATGGATCAAGGACTTAAATCTAAGACCTAAAACAATTAAAAATTTGTAAGACTAAGAACAACAGAAGAGTTTGTTTTTGCAAGTTGTTGATCTTCAGAATCTCTTTATCAGACTTGACTTTATAGCTCATTAGCCTAAAAAAATTCCTCATGCCCCTTCCTACGTATTTTAGAGAGAAGGATGAATAGAATAATTGCAGTGATTCGGACCAATTAGAATGCCTGTCTGGAAGTTGTGAAAGGAGTGTAGCTTCCTTGAGATCAAACAACTAATGTCTGATTTCTGAACAGATCCCACTCCAGGCAGGAGTGTCTCCTTGCTGAATAAAATCAATGTCTCACACACTCAGTGTTAATACTTAATAAAGGCACCTTATTTAATAAATTAGTCTCTAAATTCTGCCCCCTTTTAGCTCCAAGCACACATTTTGTTTGTATTTTGTTTCTATTTTTAAAATTGTAATTGATTTTTATTGATCTACATTGGATAATGATATTACTAGGCATGTTTTTAAACTGTTATTTGACTGTCTCAGTACTTATAAGGTATTACTAACGTTTGCTGGTATTTTTTTTTCTTGCTAATAAGAACTTCAGATAGTCTAAAGGCAATTTGTGGGTAATCTAAATTTGCCCCTTATATTTTCATCTCTAGATTTTCTATCTAAATTAGATATTCTTAGCTTTCATTCTAATGTGTCACAGATTTGTTTTAATTCATCTTGCTTGGTTTTTAGTTTCATTTTTAACATGAGAACTTTAATTCTGAAAATTCTTAACCATCATAACATTAAATATTAATTCTTAAAAATTCAAAAATTTATTTTCTGCAATTACTATTAATTAAAGTTAATAGTGATTTACACTATTTAATGAGCCAGTCAATAAATATTTCATTTCTTTTCATTCCCTTTTACCTTTTAAATTTTTTTGTGCTTTTAATGTAAACTCTTTTTATAAATTATATTTTTGTCTTTTTAATACTTTTAAAACTTTAGTGACTTTATTTTTAATTTACAGTGTTTGCATTTCTACATTGTGTCATTTTACTTTTGACACATTTCTGCCTATGTTTTCCTTATAGCTTTTTTCTTTTTATAGTATTTTTCACTTACTTATATCACTGAGGTGCTGGAAAGACATCTTTTAAAATTTGTTAGTTATATTTTATTACTTTTATTTGTAATGTGAGCATTTTTTATTATTCATTTTTTGTTACGTTTTTAGCATTGCGTTCTCCAAGTGTTCTGAAACTGAGTTTGTTGATTCACTTTGAGTTAATTTATATTCCATTGCATTTCTAGCAGTTTTCCGATTCCCATCCCACCCCCATACACCCAGGCCAGAATTTCTTCCTATATTGGGAGTTTGGACTTCTGCCATGGTTAATAATAGGAATATAAATGTCTTAGTCTGTTTTGTGTGGTGATCACAGAATACACTCAACATTGTAATGGAGAAATATATATATCTCCTGGTTCTGGAGAATGGGAAGTCTAACATCAAGGTGCCAGCATCTAGTGAGGGCCTTCTTGCTGCATTATCTTAGGAGAAAAGACTGAAGAAGAAGAGAGTGTGAGAGAGGGAATAACAGGAAAGGGGAATAAACTCATCCTCTTATCAGGAACGCAGCTGCATGATAACTAACTCACTCTCATAATGGCATGATTCCATTCATAAGATAGTGCCCTAATGACCTACTTATCTCCTAAAGTATCTCCTTACTTCTCAACATTCTTGCATTGGGAATTAAGTTTCCAATATATTAGTTCTGTCAAACATAGCGATGACAGCTCAGGCAGTAACTAGGAACGTGCCTTCACTTGGCTTTTGTGTTTGAGACTTTGACTCTCTTTTCCTAAACCTGCTGGTTCATTTAATTTGTAGCTTTTGGTCTCATTTTCTCAGACGTTTTCACGTTTTCACTTCTGTATGGCTCCTGTATAGCCCCTGACTCCTGATTTCTGCCTCCTTTGTAGACTTTTTATTATTTGTTTCTTTTAGAAGACAAATTTCTAATTATCTTTACCTACTTTTGTACTCACAGAGCTATAAATATAGCACTTTCAGCAGCTCACATTTGATGATTTTCCTCATTCCTTGTATGTAAAAATATTTATCTTTGTGTGTGTGTGTGTGTGTGTGTGTGTGTGTGTGTGTGTGTGTGTGTGTATGTGTTTGAAGTTAGAAAGAAGGTAAAAAAAAATCAAATGTTAATTTTTAAAGTCTATTATTCTAGCATATTAGTTTTTCTTTCTACTTGCCAAAG
Organism: Saguinus oedipus; assembly: GCA_031835075.1. Lineage (NCBI taxonomy): Eukaryota > Metazoa > Chordata > Mammalia > Primates > Cebidae > Saguinus > Saguinus oedipus. The sequence goes on from CM063190.1 coordinate 22,023,702, forward strand.
GAGAAATGAAAAAGGAAATGGAAAAAGAGTTGATATATTATATAACCACAAATAAAATAATTCTGTAAAAACCAGAGAGATTTTTAGGTATAAGTATTGAAAAAGAAGTTTGAGGAATGAATAAGCAGTTGTTGGCGGAATAGAATTTTGGAATAACAGTTCTTTGTTTTTCTATATTTAATGCCTTCTTTAATGAGCTTTTATTATTCAGTAAGACTGAATAACATGCCATGCAATGCATATAAGCCATTTATAAAAGAAAGGCTCAAAGCAGAACATAATAACAGACTTACAGTAAACAAGAACAGGTTAATGAGACTGAATGAAAACTAAAAGCTAAATCCCATATGTATTCAGGCAAGAGTAGATAAATCTTCAGTTCTCAAACATCCCACTCTTGTGCTTTTAAAGCTCTAAACTATTATGAAATACATGGTACTGGGAGATACTCATTATCTACACAATAATAGCCTCAGGCAAACCTACATTTGTATGCCTCTTGCATTTTCAAAATTGGGAATATTGAATGTGTAGTGCTTTCCCCTTCCCTTTATTTCATAATAATAGAGAATTCCAGAAAGTTAATTCAGGTGGCTTTAAAATATTGAGTTATGTGAATGTATGTAAATACCTATTTTGTGCTAGAAACATTATAGATTAGGAAGTCAATATTCAAAATTAAACATTTGCAAAGTAATATCACTAGTGAGCTTTTACCAAAAAGCTTTGAGAATTATAAAAGGTATGCATTGTGTTTTATTCTAAATTCCCTTGACAACATGCCTAGCTCTTTGCATTTACTTTTTGGCCTTATTTTAGCAATGCAAAATATTAGAAAGAATATTTAAGAGAGAATAAAGATGTTCCCATTTGAGGTTTCAGTTCAAAGGTTTGCATCTTTTATTACTCTCTTTCACTTCACCTTCACTGCTTTAATCTGACTGGGAAAGCTGTTAGCTAGAATATCCTTTTTGAAAGGGCAAACTTATTCAAGGATTAATTATAGATTGCTAGGGTGTAATGTATAAAATATCTTAATAAGTAAAAACTCAAAAAGTAGAACATTTTCTCTTGTGTTCATTTTGCACAATATTGTCTTGCTATTTGTTTTTGAAAGCTATGGCATCTCGAAACTAAACAACTTTAAAAGAAATATACAACTCGAAATATACAACTTTAAAAGAAAATGTAACATTAGTAGAATATATGCTTTAACATTGTATAGCACTGCTTTGTATGATATAAACATTTTTTAAAATTTCATGGGTGTAGCTAGTTTTGTTAGACCAAAATTAAATTTCGCAAATCTTTATTGGAGCTAATGTATAAAGACATTCCACCTAAAACATGAATGTTTCCCCCTTTCCTCTTGAAATTTCATTAAAATGACAATAAATGAACAGAGCAAATATAAACCAATAGCAGCCAAGTCAGCACAAAGCCAGCATTGGACAATAGATTTCCAGACCTGGGGAAGAAAAACATTATTAAAGTGTATTGTCAAATGTAAGCAGAATTAACCCAAGCAGTGCCTGTGGAAGTCAATTAATCCTGGAAATATTTTGAAGTCTCAGCTGGAGAAATGGTGGAAGAAGGTAGAGAGAGAGGGTAAATAAGGGAAAACTGGAGCTGAGAAGGGATGAATTAATATAATGTTGTTTTTTAACACACAATTGACTCTTCAGCCACCATGAATAGTGCAGGCAACTAGGGTTTAACGACAGGGGGAACTAATCAGTGTGGTTAAACCCTAGCCTGCACTGGGGAATCAGAAAAGGTAGACTAAGAGTGGTAGGTAAGTTGCTTGTAAATTGTGAACTTTCACAATTATGGCTGCTATATTAATATATACATGAAATAAAGCCTTTCTACATTCACCACTTTTCTGCTACATTGTTTCCCAGTGCATACTTTATTAAAATATCTGCTTATTTACTCCTTGCTAAATGTTTCTTTTTATAGATTTTTGAAAAATCATTGATCCAGAAAATTTGGGAAATATATTGGAGAAAGGTCACTTTGGCCGAGCAGGTTGAAATGAACATAAGGAATAAGAAATAGAGGCAACATCAACTCAACAATTTATATTTTAAAAAACTGAAAAAATATATCCACATCTCATTCTGTTTAAACCAAATTAGAACAGAATGTCATTAATACTTCTTCCCTAGCCTCTCCACTGATTGACCAATGGCCTAGGGATATTACAGTTGCGATGTGAGAGATGAAGTCTAAATACAGGTCATCAATTTCACTTAACTGTTTAGGCTAAATTTTACCAAGCACAGCAAATAAGATTGTTGGCTCTGTCAGGCCGGCTGTGGTGGATCAGTGGAGAGGTAGATGTTTTTCTTCACTGAAACATACACTTTTCTTTGCTGTGCATTTTCTGTTTTTCCTTAAAATATATTTATCAAATGCCTAAAAGTATTGTCTGAGATTTGCCTCTCTTCAAGGAATGCAGAGTGGAACGACAGGTGAAATAGGCTATGCTCATGAGACTCTTCTTTTTTTTTTAACCATCAATCTTTGGAGACCATCTTGTTAAGTTGGTATATAGTTATTGCAATTTTCTGTGGTACTCTTTGAGTGCATAAGCCAACAGCATATTTAAAATTATACATTTGGGCAAAATTTTTGTGTGCATTGTATACATCTTTTTCTAAGAATCTCAGTCCTGTACCTAGTACATAAATATTTGTATTATTCAACCCTGCCCTCCCAGGTCAGTTTATTTTTCTGGAGTATTAAGGTGACCAAGAATAAAAAAATAAAACATTCAATAGAGGTATAAAGCCAATTATATTCTCTCTTTTGAGAATTTAAACTAAGAGACTCAGAATGAGGAGTTGGGTAACTGGGTCAATATTACTTGTAGGACACTAGAGGAATGAACCTCTGCAAAAGTTCCCAGAGGGAATTTAATTCTGCCTGTCTTTTGGCTAAGTTTCTTTAGTTTGGCTCTAAGTTGTTGAATTCTTTCCACCTTTCCTTACTTACCTCTCCATTCAAGTTTGTCTAAGCTGATTCTATTCTATACCACCAGACATGTCTGATAAAATGCCATGCAGACAAAATCAGATCAAAACAAAAAAGTGAAAACACTAAACAAAAGCAAACTATCAAGTACTCACAATATTAGTGTAACCCCAGAGGCTATAGGTCATATTTTGAAGATACAAATTATAGACTGCTGACTGGTTCCAGAATGTAATACTTAAGATTCCACTTACATAAGCATGAACAGTTCAAAAACCCAGTTCACCTTCTGTGTTTCTCACTTATTACCACTTATTCTAGAAGCCTCAAAGAACTCACAAGTGTCTTCTTTGTTAGCAAAGTCCAGTTCAGTTTTCTTCCAGTGTGATAGTTCAGGCTGAAAGAAACTTTTCCCTCTAAAGTAATTGGTCTTGGTGTACTAGGTACAGTATGTAGATACTAAAGTGAATACAACCGATCTTTCAGCCATCATGAGTTTTAAGATGGTATATAGCCCCAATGGTAGCAATTAATCCAGAACAGGTTCACTCTGTGTTTAGCATTGTGTTTAATGGTAAGTCAAGCTGGCCAGAACCCTCCTATTTAAAACCTTCCTTTAATCTTTTCCTGTCCTTTTCCATAATGCCAATGCTGGCAGAGATCAGTGCTACAGGATACTAGGTAACTGACTGTTGTACTGCTGATGGGGCTACACACAAATATGACAGCCAAGAAATTTCTTTAATAGAAGTACAGGGAGTAAAGGTAACATGCCTACAATGACTCTACCAAAACGTCATGTTCAGTGGGTGGTGTCATCAACTAGCATTTTTTGCTTAGCCTGCCACAAATGAGGCCTCAGTTCTTGGCTGAAGAACAATTTTTTTCTTTCTTAGACTTTCTTCACTAAATGTAATGATTGTATGATTCCTTAATGCTATGTAGCAACAGTTCATTCCTCTTTATTTTTTAGTACTCCGCTGTATGTACTGCAGGTTGTGTATCTACTCATCTGCTGAGAGACATTTGGTTTGTTTCCAGTTGTTGGCTATTAAAAATAAAGCTGTATCTATCACACAAGTCTTTCTATAGACGTAAATTTTTATTTCTCTTGGGTAAACACCTAAAAGTAAAATAGCTGATTGCTCTGCTAAGCGCCTATTCAACTGTCTGATAGTGATTGTAGCATTTTACATTTCTACCAGCAGGGGATGACAGTTGCAGTTACATCTTCGCTAAACTTTGCTTAGTCTTTTGAATTTTAGCTATTCTAATGGATGTGCTTTAATTATTTTTAAAATTCACACTCGGCAGTAAGTTTCAAGATTCTGCTTCAGGAAGAATTATTTACAAGAAACTTTGGCATGCATAGGAATTAATGGCCTGCTCACTACCTCTCCAATTATTGCAAAAGATCAATTGGAATCACTTCAGCTGGAGAGAAAGGGGCTTGCAACTATGGGGAAGGTGCAACGACAGTGGTCACTTGACTCTTCATCTCACCTCTGAGGTCAGAAGCAGCAATCAGAACATAAATCCCTGATATTAGGAAGACAGGTTCTTATTACCTGCTCTGTCTCCCACAGCTGTGTAAGCTGCTCCAGGAACACATGCACCACTGCCTCTCTCACAGGGCTGGGAGAGGGAGATAGGTAGTTTCCACTATACAATGAGATAAGATTGACTGACATTAACTGCAATTTATAGTCCAAGCCCTCCCCTGAAAGTTGCAAGTCTTCAACAGACCCCAGGATTCTAAAAAGTTACAACAGATTCGCCCATGCAATTGGCTAGGTGGGAAGAGAGAGTCCTAATGCTTCCTACTTGGTCACCTTCCCCAGATTCTCTCTCTAGAGCATTTTGAATAGCAAAGTTTTATTTATGTATCTTTAGTCTTAAATATGTAATTGAAAATTAAGGTTCTTGCAAAGACAGCAAAGTGAGAAACTAACAGGGAAATATCCAATAAATGACCAAGATTTGATCACAAAAGTCATGTTAATTAATTGACTACTATCTTGATATGAATGATTAAGAACTAGAGTAACATTTTCAAAATGATCTGAGCAGAGGAAAAATAGTGATTTCCATTCAATAGCAGTTTCATTGCCAGGATGGAGAAATATGAAAATGCCTTATATATCATGAAGAGTTTAAAAAAAGCTACACCCATAGGAAATCCTGCAAGGGGAAGTATAGAGCTGTTATTAAGAACACACAGCAAAAGAAAGAACATGACCCTCAGCCTTGAAAATAAAACGCCTCGTAAGGAAGAAGCTAGTTAGCTGAATTGCCTGTGGTATTCCTACTCTGGACCACTTTGGGGATTCTTGGGTAATGTTTTGTGGACTGTCCTTAGTCAGGCTTAGATCAAAAGCAAATAAAGTGCAGAGCCCAAGGGAAAACTTCTTTAGCCTCTGAAGTTTTCTTGAAAAATAAACATACAAAAGACAGATTAACAGGAGACATGGCATACAACTTTATTAGCATGTGGAAAAATCAGAAAGTGATTGTTCAGTATCCCAATGGGTGCAGATGCTTATATACCTTTCTTCTTAGGGGAAAATCACATAGGAAAGCGTAGATGAATTTAGGGAAACAGTATAGCAAAGGATTATTAAAATAATTCAATGGACTTAAAGAACATATGATGACATAGGACAATGTCTGTGGGGCACACAGAGCAGACAACAATTAGTGACAACACTCTGTCCAAGTTTGTTGGTCGTCTACAGTCTTTCTTCCTGCAATAGGAGTTCAACTAATGAAAACTAGAGGAAGAGACAAGAGGTAATTGTTCTCTTCTTTGGCAGGTCCAGACTTTAGGCAGATAAACAAACTTCTAGGAGAAACTTCATCCTGTGCTTTGGGAGAGAACCGAATGAGAGACAGGACTGGGGGAGAGTAGGCCAGACAGGCCTCGAGACTCTTCTTGAGTTCAGCATGTCACAGTGTCATTTTGAGTATAGTTTCTGTGCCCCAACATTAGCTGTTCTGAAATTATTACTTCTTAAATATTATTATTGTTTGTTCCCAGAATTGAGAAGCCTACACCTTCTACAGGTGATTACCACTAAGCTCTAAAGTAAGAATAGTGATATACGTAGTGCCAGTTTTGCTCGTCTTAATTTCTTGCCCATATGAAACTATAGAAAGAAATCAAAAAATAAACTATTCTCATGTCATATGATACCTAACAAAAGCAGCAAAGGAGGAATCTAGAGATTAAATACTAATTTCTGAGAAGAATTAAGACAAATCACATTATTAAAAATGAATTTAGCTTTAGTTAATCTGAATGGCTATGATAGAAATGAGATACATTGGTTTATTATATCCTTTTTGTTCCCATTATAAAGGTTAAACATATGCTGATGAGAAGACATATGAATAACTTAGTTCTATAAATAATTTTTTTAAAAGCAATAGTGAGACGGTTCCAACTTATTTTAGGCTAAGATAAACAAGTCCCTCATGGAATGATGTGAACACGATTTCTAGTAATAGACAAAGTTTCACACTAATTGGAAACAAAGCATCAGGATCTACTAATTTGATTGCTAAGACATGAGTGTGTGATCAAAGAAGTAAAATGTGAACAGTACTCCACAATACCAGTGGCTTCATTTAGAAAAAGGGATAACAGAAAAAGAGTATCACTGGCAGCTTGTGACTAATATTTCATTTACAGTGTTCCTTGCATTTAAATCTCCTCCATTACTTACACTTATTAGCCTTCTTCCTGCTGTCATCACCTTTCATATCCTCACCACTGTTAAGAAATACTGACTGAAATAACTGCATCTCCCACAAATGCTGTGGTCTGTTAAACCGAGACAGCAATATTCAACAGTGCGCTGATGCTGACACAGATTTTACTAAGAACGGTTTCACCCGGGAATAGCTCTCCTCACCTAGCTATCGAAGCCAGCATTACTGAAATATAGGTAGCAACAATGCAATTATTAAGAATTGAACCGTAATCCCCTCTCAGGGTCCCACAGAGGTAAATGTTTCAGTGTTTCAAGGACATTTTAGAGAGTTTCAATTTACCTATGACAGGTACATCGTAGTTAAGAAACAGTTAGATGTACTTGCCACATGTAGAAGACAGATGAGCCACTTCACAAAGCATTTCACTCAGCTTGTGCTTTATGATGTTCTTACTTTTATTATATAAGAGAAGCATTGCAATGTAATGAACGCCAGCTACATATTTTAACATATTCTTAGCCACAAATACCATCTATCACATTTGAGATTCTGCTTGGCAGTTTTAGAATTATTCAAAATGTAGCAAACGTAATTGCAAGAATTATTAAGATCTATATTAGAAGTCTTTTCAGAGTCTCCCAGCTTTCTTTTGGCTTTTGATTTCAAAATATTTCCTAGCAAATGAACTACTCCATGATCTACTTTCAATTGTTGTAACACCAAAAAAAAAAATTATAACATATTTGAATGATGTCAGACATACTGTAATGTACTTGTATTTAACATTATATTCTTACTGTAATACCATTTATATTATATAAATATGTGGCATTAAGGGATTTGGCTATATTCTGGTTCCTTTTTACATCTCCCCATCCCTTTTCCCTTCAATCCTATGACTTTGGAAAACAGAACAAATCCAAGTATTAGTTTCAAATAACTGTTTTTACTTCCAGTAAAAATTAACTGAATAGATTTCCCTCTCTTACACAGGTAGAATTTTAACTGAAGTTTATTAGTCTGTATATGAAGAAAAATATTATTTAGCAAAATTTCAAATAAATTAAGCCTAGGAAAAACACAATGAAATATGTTAAAAATACTTTTTATATGTTTTTTCAATTTTATTATTATTAGTCTTAATTTTTTTTTCATAGAGACAGGATCTCCCTATACTGCCCAGGCTGAGAAAGTGGAACTTTTTGCTAATGAATTTGACTACTAAATATGTCACATTTGCCAAACATAACAGACATTAAGGATAATAAGAAGTTTCTGGAATAAACTCACCAAACTCAATAAATTTTATCCAAGGCTGTCTTCTGTGTTCTTGTGATTGTCTGGGGCCAAGTGGTGGCAGCAGTTACTGAAATTATTGCCATCTGCAAGTTGGAACTGCTGTTACAAATTCTGAGAGCCTGAAGCTTTCCATAAGCTCTTTTTCCTAAACGTTTGATTCTTTACCCTGCCATAAGTCACAATTTCAGCCTGGCTGTGGTAATGCTCTTTTTCTGACTGTCCATCAAAGAAAAAAGCAAAAGAGTGGCAATTACTTGCTTTCAACTCTTGATTTTTATGCTCTTCTATAACCACTAAAAATAAAAAAAAATGGAAAAGAGAAAGAACTAAAGAAAGAAGTAACAAAGGTATCAGTTATATGAAAAAGGAATCATAGAAAAATATTTATATATGAATTTTTACATGATTAGTCTCTTTGCATAATTTGGTCAGGTTAGATACGTAATCAAAACTATCCATCATGGCAATTATCCCTCTTTTTTTACTGAGACCATAAACTTGTTTTATATGATACTGTAACAGAGTATCTTGATTATTTTACATGATCATATAACAGTATCTTGGTTGCATATAAGCAAAGAGTTAGGTAAAACACACACACACACACACACACACACACACACACACACACACAAACCCCTGCCAATTCCGGGCACAGTGGCTCACACTCATGTCTGTAATCCCAGAACCTTAGGAGACCAAGGCAGGAAGATCACTTGGGCCAGGAGTTGGAGGCCATCTCGGCAACATAGCGAGGCTTTGTATCTATCAAAAAAAAAAAAAGGCTGGGCGTGGTGGTGTGCACTTGTAGTCCCAGACACTCGGGAGGCTAAGGTAGGAGAATTGTTTCAGCCCAAGAGTTTGAGGCTACAGTGAGCTTTGATCATGCCATGGCACTCCAGCCTGGGTGACAAAGAGAGATCTGGCTTCTATTAAAAAATAAAATAAAATAAATTATAACAATTAAAAAAAATCAAATGCTAATCCTCGAGCCTCAAGTCCATTGAAAAGACAATTAGGGTCATCTGAGCAGGCGAGTTTGCTTAAATTTTACTGATTTAGAAAATACATATCTATTCACTCCATAGACAATTTTGAGTGTCAATGCACATCAACCATTATTCTCAGTGAACAAGACATGCCTGCTTTATCTCCCCATGCAACTTACAATTTAGTGGAAGAGAAAGAAACACTGAAGACAATAAATAAAACAAGTAGGTATTGTGATGACTTCTGTGAAGTAAACTCAAGGATGAAGTGGATCATAACAGAGATTCTCCACTTATACAGGAAGATCAGAGAGGGATTCTCTCTCAAGCTGAATTGCTGAGACATGAAGAGTGTGAAAATTCTAGAAGGAGAGAGAGATTCAGAAGTTGCATGGCTGACACAAGCCAAGAAACACTGCACACCATACCACAGCCTCATCAAAAGCTGGGGGAAGGGATTGGTAGAGTTAGAGCCAAATGTTGTGATTATAGCAATAAAAGTTCCCATTTACTGACTCCTTGTTATGTGACAGAAATTAATTAAAGTAACTTAATTCTCCTAATAACTCTAAGGGGAAGCTTTATTAATAAACTCATTTTATAGAAGGAGACCTGAGGCTCAAAGAGATAAAGAACTGCCTCAAAATTACCCAGTTAGCTAACAGGGAGTCAGCTTCATACTTAACCAGAGCATATACTTGTTCTTACTAAGTTGTATTATTACCTGATAACTAACTTTTATTGGGCACTAGTTTAACAATAAGAACCATGCTAAATCCTTTGAAGTAGATGAGGTTTGAAATGTTTAGAACAATCAACTAACATAGCAGTTTTCTTTTAAAATCGCATTTTGCAGACTAGGAAGTTACAACCTAGGGATACTAAGGAACATTTTTCAAAGTTACTCAGATAATGAGATGCAAAGCCAACATTTCAACTGGGGTAAATATTGGGGATTTCCAGAAGAAGGACGGCTATATTCTTTACTTACCCACATAATTAGCTTTTTAAAACGAGGGCCTGGGACAACACTGGGGGCCCAGAAATTCCTTTTCAACAGCTATTTCCTCTTTCAGAATGTTATCTATTTCAATTCCTTTGGCTACTAAATATTTTTTTCTTTACCTCCAGTATACTAGCAGATCATATGCACTCCTAACATTTGCCAAATTTACAGAGTTGTTTTCAGGAGAACAGCAAGAAAGAGACTGAAAATGTTTAGCTACAGGGATTCTCTCAACACCTCTGTATTACAATGCAGGGCACAGTAGTGTCATATTGTATAAAGATAATTTTTTCCTGATGCAACCATGAGGATTGAAAGAGAAGGCAACTATTTACAAAATAAAAGCATTAAGAGAATACTACAACACTAGAAAAATGTTCACTCTAAAATTCTTTGTATGCCCAATATCCTTTGTCATTTAAACAAACAAAAACAGACAAATACAATTATAAAACAAAAACATTGAGAAAATGTCATCAACCCATATTAAGTGTACTTCAGTGTTAAGGAAAATATTTAAAATGTAATGAAAAATTATAGATTATTTTCCATGTATTCTAAGCAAGGACATTTAGCATTAAATCATATATTAATGTACAACAGAGCTCCTTAAGCATCAAGTAGAATGTCAATTACCATTTTCCTCTGATTCATTTCATCTAATTCAAGTCAGTCTTTTTCCCTGAATATGTAACATATAGACAGTATCCTACATATAATAGTTTGACTTAACGATTTTTTGACATTAGGGTAGGGTGAAAGCAATACAGTAGAACCATAATTTGAATAATCATATACCCATTCTGTTTTTCACATTCAGTACAGTACTCAACAAATTACACAAGATATTAAACACTGTATAACAAAATAAGCTTCCTGTTAAGGTGATTTTGCCCAACTTCAGGATAATGTAGCTATTCTGAGCATATTTAAAGTAGACGAGGCTAAGCTAAACTTCAGCATTAATAGTTAGGAGCATTAAATGAATTTTTAAAATGTATTTTCAAATTACAATGAGTTTATTTAGATATACCATGGATTTATTAAGGTGTAACCCAATATGTGTGTTATAAATATATTTACATATGTTTGTATGTAAGGATTCAACATATACTGATTATTTTGTATTCATTGTCTTGACTAATTGCATGTTAAAAATGATAAAAACTTGAAAGAAATTTCAAAGTTATCTATCAATTACAACTTTCTCACATTACCTGTGCATATTTGAAGCCCAGAAATGTGATTTACCAAGATCGTAGAGCTAATTGACAGGGTAGTTGGGATCAGAAATCAAATATTACTTAAGATTTGTTTTTTTGGTAAGAACAGAGGTTCTGTTATCTATGGCCATTTAAATTAGAATGTAAAGTTGTTAATATTTTGAATATGGATAAAATAATTTTTACTCAGGAGAAGCAAAACATATCAAGGCCCTGACCAGGTTTTTTATACAGATGTTCTGACCGAAAGTCCACTGTGGCTGGACATTGAAAGTAAGGCAAGAAAGTGGCCAGGAGAAAAGTAGGTGCCGTGTCCTGTGTAACTAAAACATGTTCAACAGATTTACGGACTGTGACTGAGCCAGTTTATGTTTAAAACTATTATTCTGCGTACTCTGTAGAGAATGGACTGTAGATAGATATGTAGGTATAGTAGTGGAGAGACTAGTAAGAAGATAATTGACCCGTGTAGAGCAATGGTAATAGTGGCTTGACCTAGATTGGTAATAAGGAAAAAGAGGGACAGAAATTGGGCTGAGATAAATGTAGGAAGTAAAATAAACAGGATTTGGTGAAATGAATTTGAAATGAAAGATGAGAGAGAAAACACTTAGATTTCCATAAAGTGAACAAATAAACATTCTTCAGTCTAGTAGAGTATTAGATGCTGCAACATGAGGAAGAGTGAATTTTTAAAATTACTCTTTGTTTTCTGACAAGTGGAAAGAGAAGCCATTTTAAAACATGGAAAAAATTGAAGAAAGTGCATATTTGTAAGATGTATTAGTAATTCAGTTTTAGTAATGATGTATTTAAAATATCTGTATAGCATTCAGGTAGAGATTTTTGAGTCAATTAAATATATACGTCTGAAGCCGATTAAAGTATTTATGGCATGAGATGTTTACCTTGTTATGTAGAGAATATTTAAATCTCTGGCTGAGATTCCATACTGAGAGGAAAAGGAGGCCTAGATACAAGCCTTGAACATTTCAATGTTTAAATCAGAATATAGGGCAGAGAACAAGTAAAAAAAATGTGGAAGGAAACAGACGTACATAAAAAAACAAGAGAGTGATGTCATGGAAGCTGGGAGAGTGGAAGAGGGAGGTTGTGAAGTATTGGTTTGATTTAACAACAAGAAGTTTATTCATAAAATTACCTAGTAGAAATTCAAGTCAAGTAGTGAGGAAAGAAGCCAGATCCAGATCCATGTTGAGGAATAAACAGAACACAAGCAGATAGAAACAGAATATAGAATTACTTTTTCATAAAGCTTGTCTCTGACAAGTAACAGAGAGACAGCATGTTAAATAGGAGCTACAGTCTCAAAGAGAGTTTATGATGGGCAGATAAACATTATATAAGGTGGGGGAAATTCTACTTTATAAGACATGTAGGACAATAAATACATCGAGTTTTCTGAGAACTCAAATGTGGTTAGGATGCTGTGCATATGTGAAGGTATGGGTTTTTGTAGAAGAATGGATAATGTCACCGCTATCAAAGAACAGAAGAAGATGAATGATGATGTAAGTAACTTTTCATTTTTAGTAATGAGAAAATAAAAGTGGCTTTATTAACTGCTTACAATATTCTGTATGAATTATACTCACAATTCATACAGAATGGGATTTGGAGGAATGTGTAAAACAGGCAGAAAGTGGTAGTTGATGAGAACTGGAGAAAAAGTGTAGAGGAGAAATTTAGTAAGATAAAGTAGGTCCTGGTGATTGCCCACTACAAAGAGTTACTACAATGTGTAGGGATACCAGTCAATCAAACTGTGTAAACTGTATAACGCAGTATTCAGTGCATAGGTACTGGACGAAGAGAAGGATTGGTAGCATTCAGCCAGAGTTAGGTTTTGCCAGGTGTGTGTCATGACACCTCTGCATGTGTTAAAAGTGTTTAGGATATTTATAGTATTAGCTCATGAAATTTAAGTTGTGTGAGGTGGGAAGTAAAATCCAAGAACACTAAAGGCAAACACAGAGAAGGACGTTTGGTCTACTGCCGTATCACTCTGAACACGCCTGATCATGGAGATCAAGCAGGGGTGGGACGGCTTGGTACTTGGAAGGGAGAAGGATGTTTGGTTTGGCAATTGCCAAATCAAAGTGTAAACAAGAAAGTGAGTGACAAAACTAGATTGGGCAGGTCATTTGAAATAAAGTCAAGGAATTAAAAATGCAAGAAAATATACAAGCATCCTCTTCTTTTTCTGGTGATTACTTCCCACACCCATTGCTCAGGCAGAAGCTGTCATGTTCATACAATGTGATTTCATCTCTTGGTCTTAGTTGAAAGGTACAGGATAGCACCTGATCTAATTTAGGTTAATTAGTTCATTTCCCAAGATTTTGAGCCTGGGCTCAGTCAAAGTCTGTCTAATGACTTGAAACGTAACTTTTAAGTTGCCAGTGGGCATTTTTGTCCCATGCGGTGCAGATTAAAAAAAAAAATAAAAGACTAATTTTATTAAGCAGTATACGAAGAATAAAGCATACCCACAGAGAGAAGAAAATGACTGGCAGAGTCCTGTTTCAGTGAATGTCTATTCTTGGATTTCATATAGTAATAACCTTATAATGAACTGAAGTTTTAATTAAATTTGCATCTAAGAGAGTCTGAACTACTATATTACTATTAATATCAGTCTTCCCAAAAGGCACTAAATTTATATATCATGACCTGAACAAAAAAATAGAAAAATATTCTATAGAATATTCTTGATAATTGTTTCATTTCTCTTTGCTTACTCTTTTCTGATGTAGTCTTATTTTGTACATTTGAAAAGAGCTGTGAGTCTTTTGAGGCACAATTTTTGTCAGCAGGCATATGTATTTTGGAAATAAATATTAAACTCTAATTTTATCTTAGATGTTGTGAAATATGAAGACAATAGCTTAAAAATGGCAAAACGGCATATTGAAATGTGTTTATATTACATAGGTTCCTTTATAAATACAAATCAAAAATGACAGCTGGGTTTGTTTGCTTTTTTGTTTTGTAAAAATGTTCTCATTATTATTCCTGATATGCCTGATAGGTCCTAATAATTCAGTTACTGTTGATATTCTAAGAACAGAGGAATTAAAAAACAGAGAAATATAATTGAGAAAATTATAACACATGTACTCTCACAATGACACAATAAAATCGTACATTTTTCTAGTATCTGACATTATTTTTCAGTGTACAGGGATTAGAGCTGAGGTGGGTAGACAATCTACTCATAATCAGATAGTCTGTGAAACAAATTGGATATGTGCTAACCCTAAGGCAGAATTCATGTTTAGTTATCCATTTGAATGATTACAGTTGAAAAGGTTCACACATAAAAGTGCTAAATAATATTTTCCCCCAAGGCAATAATTTTCTTAGTAAATAGAAAAGAATACTTTTCAAAAGTAATTTCCAACTTTCTTGTGAGGAAGATACATAGAATATATATGTTCTGCTTTATTAAAATTATACACTATTAACAAATATACTAATCTATTAATTATTAGATTTGTATATTAAATGTGATGTATATATTTTTCAAACAGCTATGTGTAGGTTAGTCATAATCTAAAAAGTAAGGTCTTTGTAAAAAATTTTAAAACAGTCAAATATATAACTTATTTCTGTTCTCTTGCTAAGTTTCTTGCTATTTGCAAGTGACAACAGATCACTTAAGTCTATGCTCCAAATTTCAAGATGTTGTCTGCGAAATCATAGAAGAAGATGTAGAGAAAAGACACACTCGTTATGTGACCAATTTCATGCATATGACCTGAGTTTTTAGCACATTTCAGGCATATCAGGATGTTTGCTACATGTTTGTCATTATAAATATAGAGGTAAGTTCCATATTTTGGATAGATTTGACATCATAATTTCCTTATATTTTAAATTAAAAATAACTTTTAATATTATAACAATATAATGAATTCTATTGTAGTTGAACATAAGTAGTCAGTAAACTTACTTACTTACAATTACTTAAAGACCTGACATAAGCACACTTAGTTAAAGCATTGATGAAAGTCAGCTTTCATCTATGGTCACCTAATTGAAAGCAACAACACAGTTTTCCTTAAACAACAAGAATAATCTAAACCTTTAATTATAACACAGGAGAAAGTAAAGCAGAGAAAAGGTAACAATGTTTGGTCAGTATCCGATGATTTTCACAAATACTTTAAATTTTTTCAGGATAATGCAAATATACATTTCAGAAAGTCAAATTAGCAAGAATATGAGTTATTCAGCAACTCACATATCATTTTAAAATGATATTCAGTATATCATTTTAAAAGTTCAAATAAGCACCTAGTAATAAAATATAAACTGCCTGCATGATCCAAAAAATGTAGAACTATATTAGAGATGGCAACTGAATCTCTTAGGAAAGAAACCTAAATTAAAATTAATGTTTTATCTTCAGGATAATATTCAATAAGAATTATTTTCTGCTTTGAGTTTATTAATTATTTTGCATAATGCCTTAGAAAACTGAGTATCTTTGCAAGGACATGAATAGAGTTGGAAGCCATTATCCCAAGCAAACTAATGCAGGAAAACCAAACACTTCATGTTCTCACTTAAAAGTGGGAGCTAAACAATGAGATCACATAGAAACAGGGAGGAGAACAGCACACACTGAGGCCTTTCTGGGGATGGGTGGGGGAAAGGAGACCATTAGGATACATAGCTAATGTATGCTGGGCTCAATATCTAGGTGATGGGTTGATGGGTGCAGCAAACCACCCCGGCACACGTTTACCTATGTGACAAACCTGCACATCCTGCACATGTACCCGGAGCTTAAAAATAAAATGAGTATCTTACTATCCTTAAAATTTCTAGATCATTTTTAGCTCCCATAAATGTGTGAGAATATGTGAAGTTTGTCTTTCTGTGCCTGGCTTATTTCAGTTAATATAATAAATACCTATAGAGAAAATAAACCGACTACTTTCCACCTCTTAATGAAAACGGCACCAACAGTCAAATGTGTATATTCTAATAATCTCAGAATTTTAAAACTCTTCCATAAATTAATGATTTTGATTGTAACATTAATTGATGCTAAAAATTATGTTTTATAGAACTTTCATAGAGACAAAATATTTATGTAAAAAATTCTAGAAAAAGGCTCTGATTGCATTATACAAAATGCATATATGTTTTGAAAATATCAGCTATGTTGATTATTAGATCTGAAAACCCATATCTACTTCTCATGTAAGATCTTTTTTTCTCTAGTAAAAATTATCAACTAAATAATATGTATTCCTTATAAAGTATGACTAAAACAACGTCAGGAGAGACTCAACACATAGACAGTAATGTAAGTAATTATATTTACTTTATGAGATTAGTAAGAAGTTTGTCATTTTGCTTCTAAAAGTATTTTAAGTTATTTTTTAGAAAATAGAAACCAGGGGTTGGGTGCGGTGGCTCACACCTGTAATCCTAGCACTTTGGGAGGCCGAGGCGGGTGGATTGCGAGGTCAGGAGTTTGAGACCAGCCTGGCCGACACAGTGAAACCCCGTCCCTACTAAAAAATTTTAAAAAATCAGCTGGATATGGTGGTGGGTGCCTGTAATCCCAGCTACTTGGGAGGCTGAGACAGGAGAATCACTTGAACCCAGGAGGCGGAGGTTGCAGTGAGCCGAGATTGTGCCACTGCACTACAGACTGGGCTACAAAAAAAAAGAGAGAAGAGAAAAGAAAAGAAAAGCAAAATCAGTAAATCGGTGCAGTTCTCAGTTCTTCAGTTAAGGAGGATCTAATACTAAACTGAAGATGAGAAAGTTCAGCTTTCAGTCATCTGTTGATTTGGAGAATACACTCAATTTCTACAAGGATTTCCACAGCTACAAAATGTCAAAATTGGTCACATATATGAGTATGTTTTTCTCTACATTTTTTTTCTATGATTTCACAGACAACATCTTGAAATTTGGAGCATAGAGTTAAGTGATCTGTTGTCACTTGCAAATAGCAAGAAACTTCTTTTTCATATCCCCGTTATTCACTCAATTTATCAATAAATCAATCATCTGCTTTAATTATATGACTGTCCAAAGAAGATATACATTAAATTTTTGTGGAAGACAATAATTTTTGTGTAATATATTAAACTTACCAAGTGAAATTTTATTACGTTAGTAAATGCTTTTTAATTATTAAAATTTTATTAAAAAATTTACTTACTTCAAACTGTTTGCATTTTTTAAACCAGTCTGAATGCCATTTTTTTTTTTTTTTTTTTTTTTTTTTTTTTTTTTTTTGAGACAGAGTTTCGCTCTTGTTACCCAGGCTGGAGTGCAATGGCACGATCTTGACTCACCGCAACCTTCACCTCCTGGGTTCAGGCAATTCTCCTGCCTCAGCCTCCTGAGTAGCTGGGATTACAGGCACGCGCCACCGCGCCCAGCTAATGTTTTTGTATCTTTAGTAGAGACGGGGTTTCACCATGTTGACCAGGATGGTCTCGATCTCTTGACCTCGTGATCCACCCACCTCGGCCTCCCAAAGTGCTGGGATTACAGGCTTAAGCCACCGCGCCCGGCCCGCCATATTGTTTTTTTTTTAACTAGAAATTCTCATAATCCTGTACTCTCTACCTAACATTACCGGATAATTGTTCAAAGCTGATTACATACATATCAGACTGCATAATCAGAATTTTAGTGTTAATAAAAGTTAAGCACTATAATTATTTCACTCTTAAAGTTGAATATAAAATATATAACTTTATAGATTTTCACTCGAACATTTATTAACATGTATTTTATTAATACTTTTAAAAGTTATTTAGGAAAGCTAATGTGTTAATGGAAATTTAAAACTTCAGAAGTGTAAGAGACATAGATTAAGCTATTTTACATACCAAGCTTTCTCAGTAATAAGCAAAGAGGTAATGATAATGATAACTATTATTTTTGTTTGTTTATTGGCTGGTTTGCAAACATATTGGATATGTTTATTAAGCTGTAAAATGTGTCAGTTAGTGCATGAACATTATTTCCTATCTCTGTAGCTCTATAACCTTATTTGTTAGCTAGTCTGAAATGAGCGCTTGAGCTTGTAATAGGTTTATATCACCATTTCTATATTTGTTATTGCCCATTTAATCCACATCATCTCTGATTATTTAGCAGTGTTTATTTCCATTCTCACAAGGCTTCTATGGTCATTTGTTTCAATCTCGTCTCAGTGGTTTAACAACTAAAGTCTTATACTTGTTGTAAGTGAAGTGACATTTAAAAGTAAAGGTGAACACAGAATATGATTCTACTTTACATCTTACTCCTAGAATGTCTGCCAGTAGAGACCAACAACATGATGATGATCGATCCTTACGTATACCTCCAAGTGATAAAAATTCCAGTAGCTCAAGATGTCTGCTGCCTACATATACTATTTTTAAATAATTAAAACTTACAAATATCATTGAGAAAAATATATATGTGCTACATTAACTTTAGATTATAGCCACAGAAAAATAGGAAAATATAGCTCAGTGACTCATCTACCACAGGACACACACAAACTAGGCTTTAAGCAGTTGGAAATACCGTAATTATTTTCAGACAAAAAATATGCTCAATATGACAGCGTGTAAATGCAGGTTATTTACAAGTGACTCAATATTCTTCCCTCTGCATCTTCAGCTATCTCTGGTTTTACAGTGATCATTCCATGGTATCAAGTGACAATTTTTATAAACTTAGCATTTTATAAATCTAATGAGTAGATTAAATTAATTATTTGCCATTTCAATTTTTCAGTCTCACATAGTGTCCTTTATTTGAGCCTTTCTAGAGAATAGGCCTTATGTGATCATGCCTTTACTTTAGACATGAGTCCTATGTAGGAATATAAATTCATTTTTTCAATGTTTTGATGTCTTACTGATGTAATTTGTTTGGGATCAGGACAGTTATTACCCAACAAACACACAATAGGACCAAATCTATTCTTTTGTAGGTCTTCCTTTGGTGCCTAAATTTATAAACTATGTTTTTCACAGTTGCTCTCATGAATTTGTAAAGATATACTTCCTATCACTTGCTTTATATATTCTACTTTATGGAACCAATTACTTATATATCTTTCAGCTTTATGCCAACACTGGAGAACCTTAAAACATATGTTTCTTGCTTTATTTGAGCAGTAAAAATTCTGACTCTATATTGGTCCAACCAATATTGTTCAAGTTGGCAAGCCGTGTGATGGTTCCTATGCTCATATATGCAATGGAAATGTATGAATCACCTAGGATTTACAAGCAATTCTACTCGTAATGAAGACAGAGAGCCCAGATGTGAATTCCAACTTCATGTAGCTTTCAGTCAGAAAGGGAAACATGACAAATACCTAAACAACTAAAACACAAGTTAGGAAGTAATTTGTATCTTAATAGAAATCCAAATAAAATGTCTTGGAGTTCACTTAAGGAAGAGTTCACTCCTAAGTGCAGAGAAGCACCTGCAGATAAAAACGTTGTTCTTAAAAGATCAGATTGGGAAATGTGGAGCTAGGATCTAGAATCTAGGATCTACTTGCAACACCGGCATTCCTACTCTTGTGTAATCCTCTTCTTAAATGTACCCTGGGTTTACTGACAGTGGCTTTCATATCCTCTCTCTCTCTCTCCAGAAAACCCACCTGATGACAGACTGTGAGTAAATTAAGAAACTTCTCCCCACTCTTGGCTCCCATGGAGTCTTCATGAGACGGCATGAATAGAACATCATGAAAAAATTTGAGTCAGAATCATCCAGCAAATTTACACTTGAATTCCTGACCAGATAATTGTGAAACAAATGTCTTGTTTTAAAGTCTTAAATTTAGGAAAGATTTTAATTGATATGGAAATCACATAGTTCTGTACAGAGAAAAATGGGTGACAGAAACATTTGTGATACATTTTTAATCAGCACAAACCACAAACTTTATGTTTGCGAGAGGTGAATTTAAATACCTCGAATTGTAAATTTTTGTTTGAGGAGTAGGATATTTCCTATTAGAACTACTCAAGCAAAAACACTTTCTTGTTTCTCTGTCTATATGGTATGCTCTTAATATTGCCATTTTATTTAATTTTCAAAATTGAGACTTAATGCTTTATGAAAGAAAAATACTTCTTTGGATTCCCCACTGTTCCTGTAAAAAGCCCAAGCTTCCTGTCCTGAGGATCAGATCTCTACCTTTTTGTCTAGTTAATTGCTCTGATCCAAATAGATAATACACTTTCCATTATGTCAAGGAGAGAGTCAACTGTTAGTATCCAGAGTAGATCCCTAAATTCGACCTCAGGATATCAAGAAGAATGAAGAGTTATCCTGCAAAATCAGTGAAGCATCAGAACTTGGAAACAACTTATGTTTTTAAAGGCTGGGAGGCAGGGGATCGTCTGGCTCCTGGAGAGATTTTATTTAGATGTCAAGGGTTTGAAATCAGGACTTGGAGCCATTACATTTCCAAGATCTTTTCAGGAAGGGAGGGGAGCAGCAGCAGCCTTATTCCTCTTTATGAGCAAGGAAAACTTATTTTTCTTATCCTTAATCTATGAAGTGTCCACCTACTTCTGTAGGGAAAAACTTTCATCATTTCTCATTACATTGCCTAGAGGAAAATGTCTAAAACAATGAAGGACTGACAAATTATTATTTACTGTGGGGAATTTAATAAGGTATCTGTCTCTGACTCACACACCTCTTGTGGTCATTTAAGATGAAATTAGTAAAGATTAATATTAAAAACCAAACATTGGTGCATTTAAATTCCGGTCATGTTCTGTGACATTTTTTCTGAAATGAATTAGCTTTGAAACACTGGTCTTGCACGAGAGTTCCTTGGTTAAAGTAAGTTATATTTTTGATTCAACATCTTGAAATTCATTTCAATATTAGAATATTAAAGACTGCTAAATTCCCCTGTGTTAAAAAAGTTTATTATACAAACTACGTTTTTCTCAATCTTTTTTATTGTTTGATTACTTCTAAATGTGTTTCCTTTCTATTTATCATCATAGCACATCAGTTTAATTTTTGGCATATTTAATAAACACAACATGGCAGCTTTTCATATATTGCTTAAACAATGTGTTGAAAAGTTTATTTCCATAATGATGATGATGATGATGATGATAATGATAATATATATATTTGAATTACCAGTTGCCAAACACTTTTCTAAGATCTTATTTTAACCCATTTAATTTATATAATTACTTCAAAAGAAAATAAAGACTGTATTTATAGATGACAAAACTGATGCTCAGAGAGTTTTATGTCTTTATGGTTACACAGGCATGAAGTATAAACACATATAACCTAGCTCTAGCATCCCTGCTAATATTTGTTAGCATTAAGTGGCTTAGGTTTGTTATAGAAATTGCTTTGGGGGACACAATACTGGACAGTATTTTTTTGGGTTTTAGAAGATATTTTAGTTTATGTTTCATTATTAATATGCAAGAATTTCTGAAAGGAAACACTATCATTGCCATACAATGCAGTTGTGTTGCATTTATATATTTAAGGGTAACTAATAATGCATTTAATTAGAGATCAGACAATTTTCTAAGTGTTGAGACAGATGGGATATATGGCTGAGAATAAACGTCAGTAATTTATAATAAAGACTTAGTAAAAAAATTAAGTGTGGATTTATGATAAATAAAATAAAAATTACCATAAACTTCGTGATCAAGCAGAAGTGTGTAAAGATATTTAAAACTTCTGAGAGCAAATTCTGGCTATCTCTTAAGACACAACTGTGGTAAGCTAATAGTCTGCTCTCCCTTTATCTGTATTGGGATACAATATTTTGGCAAATCTATCATAGTACATAGTTTAGACTCCATTTATTTTGACCTTGAAAGTTTTCAAAGAAGCAAATATAAATTGCATATTGTATCCATACATTTTGTTAAAGTTTCAACACACGTGTGGATTTACTGAATATAAACATCTTAGAGGAAATTTGGAAAGATAGTAATTATTGTTTGAAATAATATAAATCTTTTTTTCAGTAGTATAAATAGTAGTGTGAAATATACTGAAACAAAATCACATTAACAACATTGATACTGATATTTTTCTCCTGTTTTCAGTAGCAGGAGTAAATTAATCTGGTCATCTATATATTTCATATCATTAATATATGCTGTAAAATGTTTTATACTCTTTTACAATAGTACTATGTAGTTTATTGACATTGCTCATGTTTCAAATAGTTATGAATATTCATGAAAAAATGTAAGTAGGTATGCTAACTGATGACCTGGTACAACATAAGCTATTTCCCCTTAGGGTCAATCAATCTGACAGATTTAAGTGGTTGATAAACATTTGATCCTTGAAGGGAGACAGCAAGGAAGCAAGCTTATAAACCTACCCTTACACCTGTCTCTTTTAGGCCCAGAATGTGTGCCCTTGGTTGTGCAATCTGCATCCTATGTATTGAAGAGAATCGCTTTCTGATGTATCAGAGACATTTCTGCTACTCCCTGAAACCCACACTTTGATTTTAACATCTACTTGTAGGCTTACTTGGTTAGGAAGGATAAAGACAAAAGGGGAGAATTGTATCCTGTATTATGTTCTCTGAATGTTACCTCAAAGCAAGAGGACTAATACCAGCATATCTTGAAGAATAAAATTTTTTCATCATATATTTAGGAAGAAGAATTAAAGATTCTTACTGAAAATCTTGAAATAAAACTTCTGCCTCAATTAGGAACACATTTTTCTTTAATCTGGCAAAATTATACTAGATGTGCATCTGGTTGACATAAAAAATTTGTCTAGAGGTGTAATATATAAGCCAGTTTATCATTTTCAGATTTGAAAGGGAGTGTTCTAATAGTATCTAGGAAGACAATAATAGAAATCAAATTGAATGGACAGAGTTTTATGTGCTCAACTTCGAGCATTGACTCTTATGAAAGATGAGCAAACACATACACAGCCACACTTCCCCTTTCCACCAACACACCAACAAACACATAAGAAATGTCTCATGATCATAGCATCAAGAAAGATGGCATTGACATAAGGATGTTTTAAATATAAAAAATATACTTTTAAATTGCAATGAAGAGCTTGCTGAGGCGCTCAAAATATGTAAGAAAATATGTCAGCCAGATGTGGTGGCTTATGACTGTAATCCTGGCACTTTAGGAGGCCAAGGTGGGTGGATCACTTGAGGTGATGAGTTCGAGACCAGCCTGGCCAATATGGTGAAACCCCATCTCTACGGAAATACAAAAATTAGCTGGGCGTGGTAGCATGCACTTGTAATCCTAGCTGCTCAGGAGGCTGAAGCAGGAGAATCGCTGGAACCCGAAAGGCAGAGGCTGCAGTGAGCCAAGACTGTACCACCGCACTCCAGCCTGGGTTACAGAGCAAGATTCCAATTCAAAGAAAAGGAAGGTATGTTTTCTGTATAGCAACCCAAGATGGATATTATAAATTCAGAAGGTTTTGGCACATAAAATTATGAAACGAGATGAGATCACTTAGAGAGTAAGTAAATAGAAAAAAAAAAGACATTCTGACTCTAATGACTGTAACATTCAAAAATGAATGAGATAAAAAAAAGAATCAGAAAAAGAGAATAAGAAACATTAATAACTCCCAGAGAGACAGAAAGAAAACAAAAAAAAGTGCTATATCCTGGAAGTCCAATGAATATAGCCTTTTGAAAGACAGTGGGCAACTGTGTATAATGGGGTTCGTAGATCAAGTGAATGCTCATGGGATTTAGCAATGTGGTAATCATAATGACATTGACAAGGGCAGAGTCAGATAAACAGCGGGGGTGGGCGTGTGATGAGAATGGGTATAACTGAGAATAAGATTTGCAAAACAGGTAATAGCATGTAGAGACAATCTATTCCAAAGAATTTTTCTATAAACAGATGAAGAAAAAAGGACACTAGTTGGAAGAAAAACATACTCAAATTTTTACGTTAAGAGAAAGAATGTTATATGTCATGTTAGTGTGCTAAGGATTAAAATCCAGTAGAAGGAAGAAAAATAATGTGTTGAAAGAAGAAGATAAGAAAACAGTAGGATGATGCTCTTCTTAAGATAAGAGAGGATGGAATCCTATGGACCAGCAGATGGAGTGACTTAGCTAGGAGTGTGGTCAGTACGTTCATATCTACAGAAGGGAAGGCAGAATATATCACTGTAAACACAAAGAGGGAATATTTGTGTTCTGCATTATAATTTTCCTGAATGTTGTCTCCAAAGAAGAGATTTAATAGCAATACATCTTAGGGACTAGAGATTTTTATTAGATATTTAGTTCAAGGAGATCAAGGAAAATAGGAAGGTGTGATGACATGACAGATTTTTTGAGGGTAAATTACATCAAAGCAATAATAAGAGTATATAGGAATCATGATCAGAATTTTTAAGGTATTAGTCCTCCTTTTTTTCTTTAAAATACTTTGCGGGTTATATAAACTTTTTCTTTCCTATTTTCTTCTCTCTAAATATCTAAGAAGATCCCATGAAAAGTCTATTGAAAGAATGTGTAGGGGGATAATTATTAAAACAAAGACCTACTAAGAAAGTCTAAAAACAATGCCTAACAGAAAAGAAAAAGCAGAAAATAGCTATGAAAAAAGGTACATAGATAGGAGCAGTGAGACAATCGGAAAACTAAAGCCAGTATTTTGAAAGTATTCCTTTCTGATTTGAACATTATTTTATATTGAGAGATCTTATAGCAAGAGATAAGAAAAAAACTTATATTCTTAACTATATATTTTTTTTAAAAAGGAAAACTATATATATAGTGTGCATATATGCGTGTGTCTATATATAGACAAACACAGTCAGCTTTCTGTATTACTGAGTTCCACAGTGAGGGAGTCAGCAAAATGTGAATCAAAATTATTCAGAAAGAAAAATATTCTACAAGTTCCACAAAGCAAAATTGAAATTACCAGGCTTTAGATATCATACTGAATCCATGTGACTTAAGTGATATGTAAGCATTTAATTATTATAAGTAATCTAGAGATCAATTAAAGTATATTTAAGATTATTTAAGTAATAAAGTATGCCTGAGAATGTGCACAGGTTATATGCAAATACTACATTATTTTATGAATGGGACTTGAGCATCCATGGATTTTGGTATCTGCAGGAGGTCCCAGATCTAATACCCATGAATACTGAGGGAACACTGTATATAAAACAGATGAAAACTTCAGTGTGCAAAAACCTGGCGGCTTATGAAAAAAAAAAATGAAGCAGGAAAATTCCTACCATGATTGAGCAAGATTTGTGAAAGATATATAAATTTTGTATAAGAGTGAGTCTCAGTATGTTCAACCCACCCAAGTTAGTGGTTTAAAACTTTATTTCCTGTGATGTTGTGAAAGCTAAATCTTTAAATTGCTAAGATGCACAAATACCTCATGACTATTTACAATTATAGTTGTCTGCCTCCACTTTCCCTCACACCCCTCACAATGTATATAGAAGTTTCTTTAAAGAAAAATATTTTATTCTTTAATTAAAATTAATAAATATTGGACCCAGCTAACACAAACAAAATAGGGTGCCTACAAATGCCTAGAAAATACAACATGAAAAAAACTATTACTATCTTGTGGCAAAATAAATGGCTTTTTGTTTTGATTTTCTTTTCTTAGGCTTTTGTTGCTTGGTAAAGATATAGTAGCTCCATATAATCAGCTCAGGAATGTTGTTATTTTGCTATGACTGGAATTGGTATAAATATTAAATTATGATCGGTTGTTTGTATAATACATTTATAAAATTATTTGATGGTTTTGTATACATAGCTGAGTTTGGGAGAAATTAGAAGTCACTATGGCCTTATAAAAATAGTAAAGAGGCTGGGAGCAGTGGCTCACACCTGTAATCCCACACTTTGGGAGGCCATGGCAGGTGGATCACCAGGTTAAGAGATTGAGAGGATGCTTTAATGTTTAAGAGTCTATGAACTGCAGTATTTTTTCTGTATTTGTTTTAGGAATTTATATTTTTCAAGCAAATTGTTCAAAAAATGTGTTCACAGTTGTCCCATTTTAATTTTTTGAATGTATATTTTTACTGAGTAATTATATTTATCTGTGGATCTGCACAAACCTTGCTCAATCATGGTAGGAATTTTGCTGCTTTATTATTTTTCCAACAAAGCTGTTGGGTTTTTGGACACTGAATTTTTTCATTTGTTTTCTATCTCATTATTTTGTCATCTTTTCTCTAATTTTTTGTCTTATTCTGTTTTTAATTTCCTATTTACTAAATTATTACTTAGTTTGTGGTTTTTATTCTATATTAATTTTTAATACTAAATTTTAATGGCATGTGACAAATTGTGCTATGTGTACCATAATTTATTTTTTCAGTTCCAGGTAAAGTTTTAATTTCCATTGCAATTTAGTCTTTCCACTCTGAGAGTGTTTTTTTTTAGTACATTATTTAATTCCTAAATCTATTTTGTATTTTTTGTTTTAGTTATGTTTGCTGTTTGACATCTATATAATTTTTGTTATATAATTTTTGTTCAAAGGTGAAACAATTTGTAGGAAACTTACACTTTGATATAAATACGGAATGACTGAAATTTTGGTTTAGCTTTTCAGAAACCAGACAAGGAATATAAATTTTATGTGAAGACAAGCTTGTAAAAAAAACTTTTGCAGAGATTTGTTTTCCTTTCATCACAAATCCAGCCTGTGATCACGAAGTTCCCTAAGTCTCTTTGCGTTGCTGGAGTGGAGGGTGAGCCTCAGAATCTTCAATCTATGCTAAATTAGTGGGTTAAAGCTTGTATATTCCCTGTGCTGTGGTGAAAGCAAAGCTTTAAATTGCTAAGATGAACAAACACCCCCATGGCTGTTTGTCACTCTAGTTGTTTGCTCTGCTCACTCTCTTTCCCTTTACTCCCCACTTTTTTTTTTTCTTTTTGAGAGGGAGTCTCGTTGTGTTACCAGGTTAGAGTGCAATGGCGTGATCTCAGCTCACTGCAGCCTCCGTCCCCTGGATTAAAGTGATGCTCCTGCCTCAGCCTCCTGAGTAGCTGGGACAACAGGCGCTCACCACCACGCCCAGCAAATTTTTGCATTTTCAGTAGAGACGGGGTTTCACCATGTTGGCCAGGATGGTCTCCATCTCTTCACCTCGTGATCCGCCCATCTTGGCCTCCCAAAGTGCTGGGATTACAGGCGTGCCCCACCAGTCCTGGCCTCCTCATTCCTTTTAAAGGCCATGGTGACTTCTAATTTCTCCTGAACTCGGCTGTTTTATACAAAGAAATAATTCGAACCAGAATCTCTCTATATGTTCTGTTTCATAAGGTTGCTTGGTTTTGTTTTCATCTGGTAGGTCGTAATGCTGGATACACAAGTCTGATTTATTTTTCCGAATAGGATAAAACTGGGAAACTGAAAACCCCAATACCACTTTTTATCAGTAATAGTTTGAAGTTCTATCTAGCATGCAGGGAAATTACTCCATTAATTCTTATGAATCTGAACTAGAAACCATACCTCAGAGCATTTTTTTGCTGCTGTTCTTGGTGATGAACTAGAACATGCTCTTTTCTTACATTAAACTGGGACCTCTGAGAGCACAGCTTGACTTTCCATTTCAATTGGTCCATAAAGTAGACTAAAAGCTGCTAGAGGGGCTGAAATGAGGGGTTAAGGGATTTTCTAAAGAAATATTGAGGCAAATGTATACTTAAAAGTATTTTAGCAATATATTATTCAATGATATGAAAAGTCAGGCTTATGTTGAAATTTAACTGAATCACAATGTGTTAGACTTACACACTATGTTATCCTATCCATGTAACTTTTGTAATTTATTGATTTTTAAAAAAATTTTTGCTGGTAGAAACATGATTAGTTCACAATTCACCA
This sequence comes from Saguinus oedipus, assembly GCA_031835075.1. NCBI lineage: Eukaryota > Metazoa > Chordata > Mammalia > Primates > Cebidae > Saguinus > Saguinus oedipus. The sequence goes on from CM063190.1 coordinate 22,051,837, forward strand.
CATTGCTCTAAGAAAGAATGTATTAAAATCACTTCATGTTCACTGGATCAACAGATAAAATTTTCTGTGCATAAAGCTCTTCTACTTTCAAAATGGAGGCTTATTAAAATTTATTACATCATATATTAAAACTAAAATTTATAGAGTATGACTCACAAAATAAGCCAAAAAATATATCTGAAGCATCAAATACGTAAACAAATCCAATATTTTATCCAATTAACTCTGTTGCTGCCTAGATTTTACAACATATGTTGTCTGCATACTAGAAAACCTGAAACTCATGTGGTATTGCAATTAATATAGCCTTGGCCACAAGTAAGACAATATAATACTTGATTGCTTGCTTTGCTATTGTGTTATGACTCTCCTGGGTTCTCTCCTGGGTTTCTATGCTTGTGCTTTTGCTTGGTATGGTAGCTTTTAAATTGCATTTGAAATATAAATCTTAAAGAGTAATGCTATATATACTGGATCCCTTCAACAATGTTCACAAGTTTGTAATTAATGCATTTAATTCTCTTTAATAGAGTTTACTGTGTTACACATATCACTTGAATTTTTTTAACAACGTATATTTCAAACCTATTTTATTGTCTTTCTTTTAAGAAACACTGTAGAAGTGTTTCATGTGAAACATGTATCCTATTATTTCAAACAATACAGTAAATTAGGACTTTTAAAGTGAAGATTGATATTGACATAGTACTTTAAGCTAAGTAACATGCTTTAGATGATATAAACTTCAGTTACTACATCTTATTTTCATAATAAATGAAAATTATAAAAGATTCTATTTTGTAGTTATTCTGAATGAATTAAAATGTTTATTGTATTTCATTATGCTTCAAATTTTTATAAGAAACTTTTTAATTGTTTAAAACTCTAGGGAAGTGTGAGTAATAAAACCACAACTTTTGAGATCAATGTATTGCATTTCCTTTACTTTTTTCCACTCATATCGTTTTAACTATTATCTATATTTATAATTGAATGGCAATATAAAAAAATTAATGGTAATGAATCATTTTTAAGCAGAATAGTATAAATTTAAGAGTACAGAATCAGACTTAATTTTAACTGCTCTTTGTTATTGCAAATATGTGCTAGGGAAAAAATACTGTCATCTAGTTGGTGTGCTGAAAATGTTAATAACAAGCATTTCAAAGACTAGGGCTACCAACATGATGGTGCTGATGTGAACTTGGGATGAAGTGATCACTATCAGCTCCCCAGAGGCAGTTTGAGTTGGCTCTACCATATCACTGCAGTGAGACTTCTGAGTTGCATTCAATATTTGTTATGAAAAATATATTTTATAACGAACGAACATGCTTGTCCAAGAAATTTCCTTTCTAGGACTCTTTTGGAGGGAATTTTCAAAACAGAATAATTGGTCTCAAAAGTCAATATGCTTTCCTTATTATTATGCCAATAATAAGGAAATATGAAAGAAACTATACTAATAAATGGCTATTAAAATTACATGTAATATATCATTTTCTTTTTCTTTTGGTCTGGAATTACTACACTGTTTGGGAAAATTTGTAAAGTCTGTAAAAGTCTGTTTACTTGAAGAATTATTTTATTATTCCTGCATTATTCTGTAGATTGATTCCTCGACTACTTCTTTGTATCAAATTTCATTTTCTTTCTTTGTCATCATTAAATTTCCTTTTTCTGTTTACTTGTTGATTAGTGAATTATTAGCAAACTTTGTATTCAAATAATATGTTCATGACTATAAAAGCACACACAATAAATGCAAATGTATTGAGTTTTCCCAAATTAAACACACCTGGATAATAGCACCAAGGCTGAGAAGCAGAATATTTTCTGGACAACAGAAGCCTCCCTAATACCCTTATCCAGGAGCAATCTGCCATTCCTTTCCTGAAAATAACAACATCCTAAATTCTGACAGCATTGACTTGTTTTGCCAGTTTTTGTACTTGAAGTAACAAAATATTAAAATATAACAATATGTATTATTTGGTGTTTGGATGCTTTGGCTCACCATACGTTTGTCACATTCTTCCTTGATTTTCTGAGAGTATCATTATGCAACTATATCACAATAAATTTATAAATTTTAATGCTGATGATGGGAGTGGTACAGTTTTCAGTTAGGGCCATCACCAGGACTCCTTCTACAAACATTCTAATGCGTGTCTTTGTGTGAAAAACTGCACGAAAATCTGTTGGGCATACCTAGGAGTAGATTTACTAGTTCCTCACTGAGTACATTTTCAGTTTTTTGTTTTTTTTTTTTGAGACGGAGTTTCGCTCTTGTTACCCAGGCTGGAGTGCAATGGCATGATCTCGGCTCACCGCAACCTCCGCCTTCTGGGTTCAAGCAATTCTCCTGCGTCAGCCTCCCGAGTAGCTGGGATTACAGGCACGCACCACCATGCCCAGCTAATTTTTGTATTTTTAGTAGAGACGGGGTTTTACCTCATTGATGAGGATGGTCTCGATCTTTTGACCTCGTGATCCACCCGCCTCGGCCTCCCAAAGTGCTGGGATTATGGGCGTGAGCCACTGCGCCCGGCCACATTTTCAGTTTTAATTGATACTGCCAATGACTGTTTGAGGCTGGATGTGGTGGCTCACACCTGTAATCCCAGCATTTTGGAAGGCCTAGGCAGGTAGATCACTTGAAGTCTGGAGTTTGAGACCAACCTGGCCAACATGGCAAAATCCTGTCTACAAAAATACAAAAATTAGCCGGGTATGGTAGTACACGCCTGTAATCCTAGCTACTTGGAAAGCTGAGGCAGGAAACATTGCTAGAACCCAGTGGGTGGAGGTTGCAGTTAGGTAAGACTGTATAACTGCACGCCAGCCTGGTCAACAGAGAGAGACTCTGCCTCAAAAAAAATGAAAAAGAAAAAGAATGTTCTGTAGATATTTTTGACAAGCCAAACTCTCATCAGTAGTGTTTGAAAATGCATTAGATATTTTTGCTTTATTATTATAATTATTACAGTGTATATTTTTAAATACCTACTTCAATTTAATTTTCCTAATAAGTTGAGCCACTTTTGGCTGTTATTGGTCAAATATAAATATATGCATATATATACAATTTTGTAAAATATACAATTTTGTAAAATATATTTTCAAGCCTTTGGGCTAAATTGTGTTGAATTTTTAACTTATTTTCAAATTATGATAGTTCATGTATATTCTGTTCTTTTTAAATATTATATATATATTCTTTTCATATATTCTGGGTATGAGTCCTACATTGTATATATACATGGTAAATATCTTCTACTATTTTGTGTGCTGCCTTACTGCTCTCCAGACAGTATTTTTTAATAAATAAAATGCTCAATTTTAACATAACCCAGATTTTTTTTTCTTCTGTGGGTAATGGTTTTTGTGTTGTTTTACAAAAATGTGTGCCATCTCCTAGGTTGCTCATGTGATCTCCTATGCTTTTATCTACAAGATTTATTGCTTTGCTGGTCACATTTAGAACTACTGTCTATCTGTGATAAATTTGTAGTTGTGGTGAAATATAGGGGCCAAATTGATAGTTCCCAATTGATAGTTAATGACAGTAAAATTTAATGACAAGGTTAAGCTTATTCTATGAGCTGTAGTATTACATATATCATAAATCAGGTTATCTCTAGGTCTGAATCATTTCCTAGACTCCCCTTTTCATTTTACAGATGAAGTTTCTCTCCTCTGCTTATAACATATTGCCTGACTTACTCTACATTAACAATGTTTGATATCTGTTAGTTTAAATCCTCCAGGTTTGTTTTTCAAATTGTTTTGACTATTCTTGGATTTGTTTCCATATGTATTGTAAGATCAGCTGGGCAATATCTACAAAATGAACCTTATGGGATAATTAACAACTATATAATATTGAATATTATAAACCATAATTATGATATATCTCTTTTTGCATAAGTCAAATATTATTCACATCAATACTGTCCTATTATTCTCAATGCAGATGTTTTATTTCTTCTTAGATTTATGACTAAGTGATTGTTTATAAATGCAATTTCAAATTTTATTGTTACAAATTTATTTAGAGTTAATAATTGGTGATATAGAAATATAATATAATTGAATTTTGCATGTACATATATTTTTATACAAATGATTTTATATACTGTATATAGTGACCTTTCTAGATATATTATATGTCAGCTTTGTTTTTATCAAGGTTTTTGGAATATTATCAAATGTTCTATTAATATTTATAGATTTAAATTTCCATTTTAGTGCTAAGTAGCTTTCATATTCTGAATGGACATGCTGGAGAGCCTCCGGGTATCTAAGAACCTCATAAACAATGGAGATTATCATGAGTGGAATGAAAGTTCAGTACTCTTGTTACCCACTGGAATCAAAGGGAAATGTTTTAAGATGGACTAAGGTTCTGTTAATATTAGCTCTATAGAGCCCTACGTCTCTATTTATTCAGATAGATAAACAGGATACATTATTCCAGAGGTTACTAAAACCTACCTAGCAGACCTCCAGCATACCCAATTCATTCTTGCTGAGTCCTGACAAAGTCCTCGATTTTGTCTGCTCTGCCTGCCTAAATGTTTGCCTCCAATGAAGTGTTAGAAAATTTATTCCAAGTCGGTGTCAACACGTTTTCTTTAGCAATCAGCCAACACATATGAATTCCTCATCAAACTATGCCAACAACTCTCACTTACTACTTCTATCTATCTCTTGGCCCAGACACAAGTCTATTCATATATAATATGTGTAATTTATTTATATTTTATAGACTTCCTCTCTAAAAATAACTCACATTTATAAAAGGAAATGTGTTTTCCATTTCATAGCAAAAATGAGATTTTTACTTGTGTACAAAGCGTTGTCAATTGATATATGAAATAAATGAAAATATTTTTTATTTCTCAAGAATGTGTTAAGTTCTTGAGGATTTTATAATTAATATATTATGAATGCCTTATTAATGTAATGTATGCATAATTAAATGTAGGTCATTGTGACTTTCTGAGTAAAAGGAACACACAAAGTAATGGGCTATTATTGTTTACCACTTTCAAGCACCTAAGAATCTAAGTTTTCTATAATCAGCTTCCCTTTTAACCAAAGAACCTTGTCCAAATATAATTACTTTGAATTTGAAATCACATTAAACATAAGAAGAAAGGGGAATTAATGAAACTCTTGTTCAAAAACATGGCTATACTTCACTAATTCTCCATTGATATGTAATTATATTCTGCTAGTGGAACAGGAATAGATTAAACTCTACTACGTTTGTGACCTAAGTCTCTGTAGAATGCTCTCTATAGATTCTTTCTGCACAGTGACAAAATGCAGACCTTCTATTTAAATATGAAAGGATAAAGTTTTAATGATTTGAATGTATTTTAACGAAAATACAAAATGCAATGTCATTTCACTCAGCTTTTAGTGAATGTTAAATTCAATTATAAATTTACAGAAAAGGAGCAGTTTTATTTTTCACATTCTTCAATCGGATTGATAAAATGTATTTTGCAACTATAAACTATCTTATTTTTCTCTTATTGTGGTTTTCTAGCTAGATACAGTATTCACCATAAGGTAAAATTAAACACACACCTTTCACTTCAACTTACCTGTACTAACACACATATATAAACACATGCAAACACACATAAACACACACACACACACACACACACTCTCTCTCTCTCTCTCTCTCTCTCTCGTGGCTTTTTTGTTCCCTTTATTACCTTTTTGTTTTATTCTTTTATGCTTTCAGAAAGAGAGAGAGATTTGAAAGCCTCCTTTTTTTTAAATTTCAAGAGCAAAATACTTTAGGGAAAAGAGGTTTTTGGACTTTAAAAGCATTGACTTCTAATATCAATAAAGTATGAAATAATCATAAATCCATAAACATTAGGTTAAAGAAGTACATAAACTTGCTGTTTTCCTACAAGATAGATTTAAAAACCATAAACATTTTGAAGGATGCTAAAAGGAGTTTCAAGTCTGGGAAAGAAACGTTAGAAGAGACTCGTGTTTGTTTTTAAGAAAGAGTTTCATATTCTTTCTCTTCTAGGTTCAAACCTGATGGCTTATCGCAAGGTTGAATAATAGAACTCCAAGTAATTTTAATAGACCCTTAAACTAGCAGATTTAAGAGTTTCTTTCCTAGATATAATCTCTGGAGAATACAGACCTCTTAGAGAAGTTCACATTTGGCAAGTCCCAGAACCATAGATGGCCTGAATACAGGTTAACAGAGAATCTGAAGCCTATTTTGGAGACAAAGCCCAGAATTCCTGAGCCATCTGGTGAGAAGATCAGTGTTGGTACTGGGGTAAGTTTTTCAGTGTCCTAGATTTAGACAAGAAGACTGAATAGAAGGCATATGCTGTGGTTTGAATGTCTCCCAAAATTCATTTGTTAAGTACTTAATTCCTAACGAAACATGGTTAAATCACCTCCAAATAAGAGAAGATTAGGTCATGTGGACTCTGCCTTCATAAATGGAAGGCATCATTGTTGCAGAAGTATTTTAGTTGTCTTGAGAGCAGGTTTGTCACAGAAGCAAGTGAGTCCCCTCTTGCTTGCTTGAACTCTCTTGCCCTTCTGCCTTCTGCATCGGATATGCAGCAAGAACCCCTCATAAAATGCCAGCACCTTGACACTGGACTTCCCGTCTGAAGAATCATAAGAATTAAACTCTCTTCCTCACAAATTATTCAGCCTTGAATATTCAATTATAGTAGCATAAAATGAACTAACTCCATATGCCCAATTGGAAGCTATGTCAAAACAGCCGACATCAACAGTGGAGTCCAGAACAAACAATAAAAGCCAGTGGAAGCCAGTTCCCTCCCTATGAACACCAGAAGACAGCAGAAAGCTACGAGAAACCAGGAAGTCTTCTGATTAGAACCTGAATGACATAAAAATTATCTTTATACTTGGTCTTCAATTTCTGTGAAGGACAGAAAAAGAGAGAGAGAGAGTGAAAGCCATACATTTGACTATTTGGCCAAGGAGACTAAGTTTGAAACATATACATATAAGTAACCTAAAAGTAGCAAGGTAGCTTGGGGATGATAGGCATGTTAATTTATAGAGAAATAACTGAATATTCTTTTTAAAAAATTTTAATGGACTACTTTTTAGAGCAGTTTTAGGCTTACAGAGATGTTGCATGGAAACTACAGAGTTCTCTTATGCATTCTCACCTCCCACACGGTTTCTGCTCTCATTAACATCTTGCATTAGTATATTTGCTACAACTGATGAGCCAATATTGACAAATTTTTATTAATTAAAGTGCATAGTTTACATTTACAATACTTTTTGTATTTGGTTTATGAGTTTTGATACGTGTGTCATATCACATATCCACAATTAAAGTATCATTTGCAGTAGTTCACTGCCCTAAAAATGTGCTGTGCTCCTTTCATTCCTAGAGACCTATTTCATTCCTCCCTCTTTCAATAGACCCCGAAAAATCATTGATATTTTTATCATTCTGACAGTTTTGTGTTTTTCAAAATGTTATATATTTGGAATTATACAGCCTGTAGCTTTTTCACACTGACTTCTTTCATTTAGCAATATGCATTTAAGTGTAAAGCCTTAAAAAACTCCTTTAAATGTAAAGTTGACACTGCCTATTCTAGCTTTTTAAAGTGTTTGAATTAGATGTCATTATTAGAGGAAAGTAGAGGCTGAGCAATGTATAGATCACTACATTTAAATATGTATTTATTACACATTATAAGTGTTATATATGTATATATCATATATGTGTAGTTCTAATGTACACCTTTGGAGAAATGGTCATTTTTCGATCAGACTACAGAACTATAACCAATGTATTAATTACAGAGCTAAACACACTGAAGCCCAAGAGATTATATGATTCATCCAAGTTCACACAGTTAATAAATGCAGAGATAGAAATGACAGGAGACCGAAACTTCTGTCACTTATCCCAATAACCTTTCCAAGAGTTTTCATGATTTAAGTCATACCTGTCACCATCTGTGCTATTTCAGTATGTTCTGGAGAAAATGTTACAGAGGTCATAACCCTCATCTGTACACCCCATTTATTAGGCCTTGCTAGTTTCAGACACACTTAAAAGAATATGAATTTGCTGCTATTGCTGTTGTTAAGTCAAGATCAACAGAGCTAACAATCTGGATCATATGTGATTGAACATTAGTTGGTGTCGACTCTTTACGGCAGTATTAGTGGTGGAGCAGAAGACCTGAACCACCAGAGCCCTCTTACCCTGTATTCATGACTTCTAGCAGGCAGCCATGTGATCTACATTTCAAACCAAAATATATGTTTCCTTCCCTACCACCAATTTCTAAAATTCTCGCCATGTCCCATACATCCCCTCTTTATATTACTACAGTAGCTCCTTTTTATCTGGTTTTGTTTTTGCTTTATCTGTAGTTTCAGTTACCTACATAATACAGTAAGATACTTTGAAAAAGACTGTATTTAAATATTTTTATTAAAGTATAGTATTACATTTTCTTCCATTTTATTGTTATTGATATTAGTCTCTCATTGGGCCTGATTTATAAGTTAACTTTATTATGGGTATGTATGTATAGGAAAAAGCCGTAAATATAGGGTTCCATATTATCTGTGGTTTCAGGCATTCTTTGGGGGTCTTAGAAGGTATGTATCATGGATAAGGGGAAACAATTGTAAAACAGAAGCAGGTAAAATTACAAATAGAAAGAGATGTTCTTTTCACAAATGCTAAAGTCTAGTCACGGACTGAAACCATCCTTCATGGCTCCAATTCTTACAGGATGATTTGATTCCGTAGTTGACATACAATGTTTTGATTATTTTAGGCTTTTCTTTACTGCGTAGCCAAATGTTAACACTCTTTTTTTCCTCTTTTCTTGTTTCTCCACTTCTACAGTCAGTCACTACTTCTGGGTTTCCAGAAGTCTGTCTTTTTCTCTAATGTGCCTGGTTTGTTTCTTCTGTGCAATACTGCCTTTTCAATTTAGAATGGTTCTCCCAACCCTCCATTCCTTTTATTCATCTTGGTTATATTTATTGTGCTCCTACTCTGAATTAAGATCTGTTCCTGTTGCTGAAATTATGGACTTGAGGAAAATCGGTAAAAATATTTGTTTGAAATTTATTTGATGTGAGAGGCACAATAGAGAGTCAAAAACCAGTAAAAAGAGATAAAGTAAAATAAGTTGAATAATTTGTTAGAAGGTCATGTGTGCTGTGGAGGGAGACAGAAGCTCTCACTGAGTTGGGGAATGTGGTGCTATTTTAAATAGGATATTGAGGAAAGCTTTCACTGTGAAGCTAACATTTGAGAAAAGATGTAAGTATATGAAGGAGTCAGTGGTAAGAAAATCTACTAGAGACTGTTACAGGGGAAGGAGGATTGAGTTCATAATTTCTATAGCTGAAAATTGCCTGGACTATGAAGCAAACTTCAGGAAGGCCAGTATAACTTCAGCTGAGTAAACGAAAAGGAAAAGCAGTAGGATAAAAAAGACAGAAAGGCACTGGGGGCTGAATCATGACGGACTTTGCAGGTCATATTAAGGATTCCGATTTTCTAGTACTGTTAGAACGGATATAGGGTATATGCAGAGGAATGATATGACTTGATATACATCTTTAAAGAAACTGAACTGAAGGTAAGAGTTAGGAGGAGACAAAAGCAGACACAATAGGGTCAACTGGAGGCAATTGCTACAAATGAGTCAAAAACTGTGCTAGCTCCAGCCAGGTTAGTATCAGGGAGAAGTGAAAAGTTTGGACTCCGTATATATTTCTTTTTTTTTTTTTTTTTGAGACGGAGTTTCGCTCTTGTTACCCAGGCTAGAGTGCAATGGCGCGATCTCGGCTCCGCAACCTCCGCCTCCTGGGTTCAGGCAATTCCCCTGCCTCAGCCTCCCAAGTAGCTGGGATTACAGGCACGCACCCACCATGCCCAGCTAATTTTTTGTATTTTTAGTAGAGACAGGGTTTCACCATGTTGACCAGGATGGTCTCGATCTCTTGACCTTGTGATCCACCCGCTTCGGCCTCCCAAAGTGCTAGGATTACAGGCGTGAGCCACCACGCCCGGTCCTCTGTATATATTTCGAATGTAAGATATGACGGCACCATCCCTAGATTAATAAGCTTTCCACTCAGGAGCAGGACAGAGCGCCAGTAACTGCTGTCATGGTTCCGCAGTCAGTTGGGTTGCTGTCTAGATTTTGCCATTCATACAAGACTCGGAAAGTGAAAAACGCAAGAGTCATCCACTATTATTTCTCTCCCACACCCGTGAGGGCATTGCGGGTAAATAGAACACATAAGGTCTGCAGGTGCTCTGGCTGACGGCTTGTGAATCATTCATTTTAACGCAATGGGCAGCTGAGATCTTTGGCATTGGCCTCCTTGCAATTCTTACCTGTTTTCATGACATCTAGTTGGACCTTTTTGTTGGTGCTTGTGTTGACGTTTTTTGTGTAAGTTTAACTATTTTGTGTGATTTTCATTTTCCAGCATATTTAGTAGACAGTAGGTAGTCACATGTGCTGTACACACATTATAAATAATTGTCAATAAAGATATAAGAAATGACATGGGAGAATTTGCATTGACCACCTAGTAATCACTATATTGATATTATGCTAAGGACTTAAAGTATATTTCTAAAGGATTGATAGATTTCAAGTTTTAAAAGGAAAATATTCTGTTTCACCTTGAAAAAACTAAATTTGGCAAATTTGGCCTGTGTGGAGGATAGATGGAAGAAAACAGCAGTCCGAGGGTGATTATAATAATTTCTAGGTGAGAAACAAGAACACAAACCAGGAAGACACTGGCATTGCTATTCGGTAAATGGGTTGTATTAGTCGGGTCTTCTAGAGGGACAAAACTAATAGGATAGATGTATATATAAAGGGGAGTTCATTTTAGAGTATTAGCTCATACGATCACATGGTCCCACAATAGGCTGTCTACAAGTGAGGAGGAAAGAAGCCAGTCCAAGTCCCAAAGCTGAAGAACTTGGAGACTGATGTTCAAGGGCAGGAAACATCCAGCATGAGAGAAGGATGTAGGCTCAGAGGCTAAGCCAGTGTAATCTGTCCACTTTCTTCCGCCTGTTTTCTATTCTGGCTGCACTGGCAGCTGATTAGGTAATGCCCACCTGGATTGAAAGTGGGTCTGCCTCTCCCATTCCACTGACTCAAATGTTAATCTCCTTTGGTAACATCCTGAGAGACACACCCAGGAAACAATACTTTGCATCCCTGAAACTAATCAAGTTGACCTTCAATATTAACCATTACACAGGTAAACTAGGAGGAGGAGTAAATTTAGTCCAGCAAACAGAAATTCATTTTCACACTGTTGAGACTGCATGTAAGACACAGAGTTGTGCAATGATCAAGAATGCAGACTCTGGAATCAGAGACGCTGGGTGCAAATTCTTGGCTGTTACTTCTGGATATAAACCCTTGGGTGATGTACATAACCCCTGCTTGCCTCAGTAAGTACACATTGGGTATGCTGTGAAGAGTCAATAAATAGATTCATGAAAATTACCTTGTATAGTGCTGGAACATCATTCATATTCTCTCTATATTCCTTGTTATTAGTATAAAGTGATGAGAATACACCTGATAATAATGATAATTCAAGCCAGAAAATATTTTAAGTTGTATATATGGGTTTGAACTATGATTGGAATTTGTTCTAGCACATTAAAATGCATGCTGTGTAATTTTACTATATTTAGAGAGAAAAATGACAAATTTTTAGGAAAGTTTCTCTCTCTCTTTCTCTCTCTGTGAGATATATATGCAGAGTATATAGGTGAAACATGTGGCCTCAGAATCTGCATGGTCCATTGAGAAACTGAATAAGTAGTACCCCTTTAGCATAGTCAAGAACATCTGATACTCAATGGATAAAATCAATTGGTCCTTCATATTGTGAGGATACAGTACCAAGTCACTATTTTGAGTCATCTGGCTTTGGTTTAGTAGCTCAAGAAATTTACTGGAATCTTGAAATAATGAATTTAATAGTAGGTCATTTCTAGATAAACTTTAAAAAACATTCACTATATTTCACCCACCTGCCTATTAGGAAATTATGGTACATCTTCTCATATTTCTAGGGTTTGAATACCATTTCTTTTTCTATCATTTATTGTTATCATGGCACTCATATCTATGAAAGTTAAATAATTATGCAAGGCAGTCATGTGAATATTTGTATCTGTTGTCTCTCTTTTCAATATACTGTTCCAAATAAAAATATGAAACAATATTTTAAATTATAGTTTAAATAAGTACATCTCTATATAGTCTATTTTCTCTTAGTTATTTTTAAATCTTTGATCATTGAAGCATTATTGCCAAATGACAGAGAAATTTTTAAAGAGTGTTTTTTAATAACGAGTCTTGGTATGACCTTTTTCAAACTAGCCTAAGGTGTTTCTCAATTAACTCTTCTTATGTTGCAGTCTTATGATGACTGAAATTAGAATTCTCAGATTTCTTTTAATACTCTCTCAATTTTAATCTATCATATTTTCAGTTGCGTGATGACCTAGAGCTGCTGAAAAAATAAAGCAGCACAGTAATACGCATGTGATAATGACAGCTTACAGTAGCTTAAAATAGATTTAGAATTATGTTTCAAAAATCAAATTAACAGTCTATGTAAGCATGCACAATTGGAAAATTTAATATGATATAGAACTTAGACTCGGATTTAATTTTTACATTTATTTGAAGTAGCTTATCTTCACTTAAGATCATGTTAAATGTCTTCTGTACAAGAATACAGGGAAATAGCTAGACCAGTAAGTTCATCACATGAGAAAATTCTCATTAGTTGACAATACAGATTAACTATGTAAAGTGAAGATGGTCCCTATGTGATTTCACAGAATCATTTGATTGAGCAAGATAGCACACCTCTTTGGCAATCTATTTGTTGCTACTTGAGAGCATTAAAATTTCCGGGAGGAGTTCATGGTTGCAAAGTGCTCTCATTGTGCCAATGGACTATAGCTTGTGTGACAGAGTGAAATCTTGTTTATGCATACATACATATATAGGTATATATATATGCACACACACATACACACATACATATGTGTGCATATATTCACACATGCATATCTGCATTTTGCTGAGATAAGTTTTGGAACCAAATTTGCAACTACAAAATTGGAAAAAAATGTTACAGAAAGTTCAGGTAAAAGGAAAATGCCGCCATTGTAGATTAATGAGGTAGCAGCATACAGTTCTTTCATTTCACCTGCATTTTGCTCACCACTGCTCCCTCAATGTTTATTAAATTGTATCAATGACTTTTTTCATCCTTATCACAAACAAATACACTGATACTAGAAAGATAAGTTATTAATGTAATTTTCAAGAAAAAATAAAGGTGTAATTTTAAGAAAAGTAATGCAAATATTTTTGTACAACACAATCTTGTCCAGCAAAAATAAATGCTCAATGAAGAATCACTTTCAAGGGCATTGATATGGTTTGGCTGTGTCCCTAATCAAATCTCATCTTGAATTGAAGCTCCCATAATTCCCAAGTGTATGGGAAAGATGAAGCAGGAGATAACTGAGTCATGTAGTGGCTTTCCCCATACTGTTCTCATGGTAGTGAATAAGTTTCATGGGATCTGATGCTTTTATAAGGAGAAATTCCTTTCACTTGGATCTTATTCTCCCTTTTGCTTACTACCATCTAAGACATGCCCTTTACCTTCCACCATGATTGTGAGGTCTTCCAGCCATGTGGAACTGTAAGTCCATTAAACTTCTTTTACTTTATAAATTACCCAGTCTTGACTGGGTGCGGGCCGTGATGCATACATGTAATCACTGCACTTTGGGAGGTCAGGGCTGGAGGATCACCATGTCAGGAGCTGGAGACCAGCCTGGCCAACATAGTGAAACCCCATCTCTACTAAAAATATAAAAATAAGCCAGGCATGGTGATATGCAACTGCAGTCCCAGCTACTGGGGAGGCTGAGGCAGGAGAATTGCTTAAACCCCGGAGGCGGAGGTTGCAGTGAGTCAAGATAGGGCCACTGCACTCCAGCTTGGGTGACAGAGCAAGACTTTGTTTAAAAAAAAAAAGTTATTCAGTCTTGGGTATGTCTTTATTAGCAGTGTGAAATGGACTAATACAGGCATATACTAGTCAGAGTTCCCCAGAGAAACAGAACAAGTCCTATAAATACATAATAGTTATAGATATAGATACAGAAATAGATATAGATTACAGATAAATACACACAATTGTACAAGCTAACTGCTCGAAATTCCAGAAGTGTGCACCATCTTAATGAAGGAATGAAACTGTCTTGCTGCAAACTGGATTAGGCACGTCATAGAAATCACAAGTAGAAAAGTTTATCATGGCATTATCAAAGTCTGCTTTGAACATCCTAGAGTACTTTACACTAAGTAGGGTATAGAAAAGTAATTTTGATTTGTAGCCATTTACAAAGGAGTCAAAGAAAAATATATTATTTATATATTTTCAATGGCCTTTACTATAAAGTATTGAAATAAAAAAAGTAACAGTAATATTTTAAATATTTGATGAAATAATTATGTAAACTATTAAGAAAATAGTAGAAAAATAGAATTGATATTCTTATAAAACCTAAATACTGAAGTAGAAAATCGAGATTAAAATAAATAATAACCACATGCTATTATTAAAAAAGAAATAAGAAGTGTTGGTGAGGATGTGAAGAAACTGAAGTCCTTGTTCACTATTGGTAGAAATGTAAAATGCTTTGAATGCCATAAAAAACATTAGGATAGTTCTTCAAAAATTAAAAACAGAATTACCATATAATCCAACAGTTTCACTTCTGGATATATACGAAGACAGAGTAATGTCGAAGAGAAATATTTTCACACCCATACTTAAAACAATGTTATTCATAATAGCCAAAAACTGGAAGCAACCCAAGTGTCCATCAATGTTTGATTAAATAAAATGTAATACATATTTTGGTTTAAAATGGACTATTATTCAACCTTGCAAAGGAAGGAATTCTGATGCATGCTATAACATAGGTGAACCTTGGGAACACTATGCTAAGTGAAATAAGCCAGTCACAGAAGGACAAATACTGTATGATTCTACTTATGTGTGGTATTTAAAGCAGGCAAATTCATAGAAGCAGAAAGTGGAATGATGGTTGTCAGGGTGTGAGGGAGGCGGAACTGAGGAGCTGTTTACTATGTATGTAGTTTTAGTTCTGCAAGATAAAAAAGTTATGGAAATTAGATTCACAACTATGTGAATATACTAAATATGGAACTGTATACTTAAAATAGCTAAGAGGCTAAATTAATGCTATATGCATTTGTGACAAAAATTAAATCAGACTAAATTAAAATATAAAAAAATAAATAAATCTATATAATAATTAATTATGTGTGTAGTATATAGAAAAAATAGAAATTGGCCAGGTGCAGTGGCTCATGCCTGTAATCCCAGCACTTTGGGAGGCCAAGGCGGGCGGATCACAAGGTCAAGAGATCGAGACCATCCTGGCCAACATGGTGAAACTCCGTCTCTATCAAAAAAATACAAAAATTAGCTGGGCATGGTGGCACGCGCCTGTAGTCCCAGCTACTGGGGAGGCTGAGGCAGAATTGCTTGAACCTGGGAGGCGGAGGTTGCAGTGAGCCAAGATCATGCCATTGCACTCCAGCCTAGCGCCTGAGCAAGACTGTCTCAAAAAAAAAAAAAAAAAGAAAGAAAGGAAAAAAGAAAAAATAGAAATTAATTTGATTTGCTTTTCTCATGAAACTCAAGACAGGTAAAATGGATTATACCCTTTTAATCTATATACAGTTTCAAGTTTTGCCCAAATGTCAAAATAAATGATCAATGTCTGAGTAAGGCTGAGAGCATATCTTTGTATGATTCTAGACCTACAATACTATATATCTGATCTTTATTGGTGGGCCTTTTGTGTTTTGTTTTGTTCGTTCTGTGTTTGGATTTTCTTGGAGGAAGCCAAAATTAACATTCTTTTTATTGTTATTCATGGTTAATTTGCTTGATAATTTCAAAAATAGCCCTAAAACACTTCTCTTTTTAAAAACTCAGAACAAAATCTATTTCCATGTACAAGTATTTCCTATCCACTGCATGACAGTAACTAGTAACATGTGAATCAAAGGATGATGGTTTGGCCTAGGACATATCTCTTGAATACCATTTAAACGAAACATAAATATTCTGATTTGCAACGCTTTGCCATTTGTATCATATCTCTCATATAGCAGATATTTAGAATGTCTCCCCAAATCCATTGCTCATTGATTGGATGATTTATTCCTTTTGTTCATCTGGGTATCTATAGTCTTTCCATGAAAGAGTGAGAAATAACACAATATTGGATCACAGGGTGCAGCGGGAGCTCAGCCCTATAAATATCATCATCATCAATCTCTGTGTTCAGAAATAGAGACATGAACCAATCTGGACTAAGAGATGCATGAAGATTATAGGAAAATAGATGCCACTGATGTTTTGAGAGCGCTTCCAGCTCTCCTTCTTCATTGCCTTTCCTTGTATGTAGACTAGAATGAGGATACCTATAGCATTTTTGGGAGCATCTTGATAACGTTGCAAGCGAATTGACCCGAAAAGAAGAAAATTAGTGTGACTTAATGAAAACAAACTAGGTATGATCTTATTAACACACTGAAAAAAACTAGTTCTGAAACCTGTTCTTTTACTTTTGTTAATAATAATAAAATCATGTTTATTGGCTAGCTGGATTTTCTTTTACTTGCAACTTAAATCAGCAGAATTACTATATTTGATAAGTCTGACCTACCTGGTAAGTATAGAACACATTTAAAATTAAGGAAGCCCATTCTCATGAGGAGGGCAAGGTTAAAGAAAGCAAACCCATGATCATAATAAATTTATCTTTCTTAATTCCAGTGTGGAGAGTATGTCATAAATACCACCAAAGTATTCTTTTGTAAATTAATGCAAAATGCTTTAGTGAAAATACATGTATCTTCAAATATTATTCAAGGTCTATTTTTATGTAAAGACTAATTTTCAAATCAAAAAGTTATATAATTGTTGACATTAAGTATTTTAAAATGTAAATATTTCTGAATATCTATTATTTTAATATATTGATTCTAAAATTAATGGCACTAGCACAGAAGTTTCAAAGTTTAAGGAAATTTTAGCATTAAAATATTATGTAAAAGTCGTATACTTTAGAGAAATCAATATTTTCTGTTTCACATATAATCTGTTTATATCTTTTGTTATTCTTCTAATAGTGCAAATAAAAACAAACTAGCAATCACAGTTGCATAGGTCTGATCATTCTTATTTGTGTGATCAAAAAATATTAAGTCTTGAAACTAAATTATGGGATGCCCAGAGAGATACTGCCTAGTATCTGGCAAAAGCAAATGAAAATTCTCTTTCAAGGATGATATTATTACCATTGGCCTCAAAATATGTAGAAATATTATTACAAAATATAATTTGTAGCACATAAAAAGACATTCATAAAGACAAGACAGTAAAAAAATCATGAAAGGTAACAAATAGCAAAAATATTCTCAAAATCTTTTCACGTATTAGCTCTTCAGGCTTACATAAGCAAGTATGATTAAGAGCCAAAGTGGTAAAATTTGATCAGGAAACTGGTTCCTTAAACACAACAACAACAACACCCAGAAGAAAATGGTATTAAAAACTTGAAAATGAATGAAGTGTAATTTTTATAACTGAAAAGTATAACTGAAATTGTCAATTTCTTCGTTATTAAACAGGATTGATATTAGATTATATTTAAATGAAGAGAAAATTAATGGACTTGAAGAAAGTCCTAAGAAAATATGCAGAAAGTAGCCTAAAAATGAAAACAGTGAATAGAGGTTAGGTAACTTTGGAAATACATCGATCGAGACCATCTAACATATATTGAATTGGTATATACCTGAAGAAGCTGAGAAAATATCACTTAAGTAATATGTGAAGGAAAACAGTTGAGAAATGTTTGATTTCTCAGAATCAATTAAATATCAATGCAAAAGTTTGATAGGATCAATAAATCCCAAGCAGGATAAATAAAATTTACACTTTGACAAACCATAATCTTACTATGGAAAAATCAAGGCTCTGTGCAGCAGCGGACTGGTATAAGAAACCTAAAACCACGGTCCCACCCTTTGAAAGTGAGGGGAGGCTGTCCTGATTGTCCCTTTGCCTGTGGTGTGAGAGCAATCCTGGCTATTTCTGAATCAGCTTCCTGGTCATTCTTTTCTTAAATGATACATGTTTACAGCCAAATACCTTTACTGTCCTGTCCTGCAGAATCCAGGAAATTTGAAAGACTTCCTTTATCCCATCCCCCTTTTCTTTCCTCTTTGGTTCACCTGGCTCTCTCTCTCTGCAGATACAGTCCTGTCTTTGTTCCTGGCTTTTTCCGAGATGGCTGATTAAATCCATTAGTCAGGCCCACGATCTGTCCAACTAATAGCTCTTTAGCCACACCCTTATTTTTAACTTCATAACGTGCTTCTTTTTTTTTCTTTTCTTTTTTTTTTTGAGATGGAGTTTTTCTCGTTACCCAGGCTGGAGTGCAATGGCACGATCTCGGCTCACCGCAACCTCCGCCTCCTGCGTTCAGGCAATTCTCCTGCCTCAGCCTCCTGAGTAGCTGGGATTACGGGCACGTGCCACCATGCCCAGCTAATTTTTTGTATTTTTAGTAGAGACGGGGTTTCACCATGTTGACCAGGATGGTCTCGATCTCTTGATCTCGTGATCCACCCACCTCAGCCTCTCAAAGCGCTGGGATTACAGGAGTGAAACACCGCGCCCAGCCCCCATAACGTGCTTCTTATGTTTGGCAATATAGATAGGCTGAGGAGTTTCCAAATATTCAAGCTTTGTTTCCTTTTAGTTTCACTATTATTTTGTCTCTTTTCTCTTGCATTTTACTGTAGGTGACTAGAAACCAAGCCATTCATTCATCACTGTGCTTAAAAATCTCCTCCACAAAATATTTTATTTCATCACTTGCAAGTTCTACCTTTCAAAAAACATCAGATCACAATGCGCCCAAATTCTTTGCCACTTTATAACAACAATCACTTTTCTTCCAGTTCCTAATTACCAGTATCTCATTTCCATATGAAATCTCACCAGAATGGCCTTTAATATTCATAATCTTACCAACATTACTGCTCATGATAATATATGTATGAGAGCCACACTTTTTATCTTGTCCTTTGGAGTGTCACTGACTAGGCTTATTGCTAGACTGCCAGGGTGCAAGAGTCACCTGCTGTGTGAATTTGGGCAAGTTCTCTAATCTCTCAGTGTCTGTTTATTCACCTCTAAAATGGAATAAATATTAATATCTCATGAGATACTTGTAAGTTTTAAATAAACCAATACATTTAACACACTGAGAACGTTGCCTAGCATGTAATAAAATTTAAAGGTTAGTTTGGGTATTAGATAACTAGGAGTTGAGGAATACTACTTAAGTATGGAGAAACAGTATCCTCATGTGTGTAATAGGTTGTTTCTTCATGTGTGTAATTGCTTGGGTTAGGGTTAGTGGGAGAGGAAAAAGATAAAAGCCTAGGGAAGAGATATGAAGGGCATTTACATACACACTGTATTTTACTTACTCTCCATTGGAATTAGAAGTTGCCGAAATTATTTTAAATTTTAAGAAAAAAATACTAGTAGAAGAGAAAATAACCAGAAAAAAATATAACATGATCACTTAAGGTTTATGTAGCTTTAAAATAACAATTTTGAATATATTTATATGTATCATATAAATTAAATATTTTAAGTTGCTTGTGGGAGTGCAGTTTCATAGGCAAACTTGTTATCTATATTCTCTTATGTTCTTGTAGTTTAAAGGAGATTATATCAAATTATCCACTTCATGCCCTCTGAGAGTCAAAAGTCATAAAGATTTTGTGAATTCTTAGAGAGGATCTATTTCAGGTGGGTAACTTTTGCTTTTCTGTTTTAGTTCAGTCACCATCCTCATTGTTTCTCAGCTTGCACCCATTTTTTAAGAACTAAATTTTAGGTTGCATTTTTTTTTGTTGATGTATTTTCTTATGTCCCGACTCCCATCCATTTAAAATACAGTCACCTGCATTAAATGATTAATCTTTAAAAGATGGTATTTTAATCAGGTTGGCATGTTGAGATTATGAATGAAAATAGCAACAAATAAGCTCAAGTATCCACATGAGATTTAAGCGCAAGCATTAATTTTGACTCCACGGATAGAAGACAAATGTACCTGTTATACTCTATATCTGCAAAAATGCAACTCAAACTCCTTTGTCAGGTAGGAGACATTAAGAAAATTGGTAACCCTTTAAAATAATTGTGCAATTAATCACTGCCGAACTCACTGTTGTAATCCCAAAGAACTAGTTATGACATGCACATTAATACCAAATGAGTTCATCATGATTAATATTGTGACAATAAATACCTGAGCAAATTAATAATGATCAGCTATTATTTTAAAGGACTACAATATAATTCAAACTTTTTACTCTGAAATATAAGGACTTTTAAGGTATATGCATATAATTTTCCTTGTGTTTTAATCCTAATTATTATATAATTATACTTTTAAAGTACTTTATTGTATAAACACTTACTACTAGAAAGTATCTCTTGTTCTCATTTCCACCAAATTAAATAGAATTAAGATATTAGACAAATATTTTGGTTCACTATTAGGTAATAGAATTTTGATTTTTAAAAAATAGATTAAAATTTCTCAAAGCAGTGCATGTCTACTCTAAGTACATGATTGTTCCAGGTTAAAACTACTCAGTAAGTTTTAGTAGGGAATTATTAATACAATTTACAATCTGTACAAATGTTAGGAAACTTCAGTAGATCAAGAATTCTACTAAGCAAACTGTTTTCATAGGTCAATCTTGATTTTAAATTACTGCCTCCTTGCCAGCTTTAATCCTCAATTCTGAGGAACACGCAAGAAAAGCAATCCCTAAATTTTAAGTTGCTGTTGGAGTGAAGTTTCATAGGCAAACTTATTATCTATATTCTCTTATGTTCTTGTAGTTTAAAGGAGATTATATCAAATTATCCACTTCATGCCCTTTGAGAGTCAAAAGTCATAGACTTTTCACTAATTTTCAATTAGTCAAAATTGAATCCCTAAATTTCAATCCCATCCATATACAGATTGCTTCTTTCTGAAGGCTTTTTGATTTTCATCCGTTTATGTTTTTGGTCTTCTGTTATTGCTGCCTATTTCAAGGAGTTTCTGTTCCTGGTTCACAGGGACTTCCCTTCCCACTCAGCGCACCATCAAAAATGTTACAGTACACACTATTTAATTCTCCAGTTTAAACAACTGTCCTTGGACTTCACAAATCCCTATGTACTGGACAGAATACATCAATATGCATGCCTAATATTTTTTCCACTTGCAGAACCCTCTATGCAGAATTGCACTCCTTTAACCACAGTTTTTAAACTTACCATTTCTCTGCAAAGTGAAATAGCTTCAGAATAGAATCCACCACTAACGCAAAAGTCTTTTCTCCTTCCTGTGCAGTAATAAGTGGCCCTCTGCCCTTCCAACCTGGTTTTTTGTCTCCTCTCTCCTGGGTGGATCATTTCTGCGGTAGCATCTAGCTTTTCAGTTAGACTGACTTTTTTGTATTCTGATAAGACATTACTCCATCTACTAAGAAAACCATATTCTTTCCTGCAATAATATGTAGCATTGTATCTCCTGACAGAGCAGACTGACTGGTAATCATAGGGCCTGTTTGTGTTTCTACCCACAATATTAATAACACTATCATTATTAACCCACTCCATGCTTCCGTGTTTCCCTCTACCCACCAACTAGAAAGGGAAGATGCCCCCTTCTCTCCTTGTCGTGGGTATTGACAATGACCTATAACCATAATAGACATTTTAGGTTTATACATACGTTACTCTCTCATTCACTGCTGGCAATACTTTTTTAAAAACATTTACTTCCAGGATACTTGTGTAGAATGCGCAGGTTTTTTACATAGGTATTCATATACTATGGTGGTTTGGTGCACTTATCAACCCATCATGTAGGTTTTAAGACCCGCATGCATTAGTATTTTGTCATAATGTTCTCTCTTTCCTTCCTCCCAACCCCTGACAGGTCCCCATGTATGTTTTTCCCCTCCCTGTGTCCAAGTATTTTCAGTGTTCAACTCCCACTTATGAGTGAGAACATGCCATGTTTGGTTTTCTGTTCCTGTGTTAGTTTGCTGAGAATGATGGTTTCCAGTTTCATCCATGTCCCTGCAAAGGACATTAACTTATCCTTTTTAATGGCTACATAGTATTTGATGGTGTATATGTGCCACATCTTCTTTATACAGTCTGTCTTTGATGGGCATTTGGGTTGGTTCCAAATGCCCAACCCAATTTGCTATTGTAAACAGTGCTACAATAAACATACCTGTGTATGTGTCTTTATAATAGAATGATTTACACTCCTCTGGGTATATATCCAGTAATGGCATTGCTGGGTCAAATGATATTTCTGGTTTGAGATACGTTTTATTCTTAGCTTAAGCTAAGTAAAACACTTGAAGATAACTAGTCTCAAAAGGATTTATGTAAAAATTACCTTTTTGCATCTTAAAGCACAACAACCTCCTGCTCCCAAATTCTGTGGCTAAGACCAGGTCACCATGCCAGATTCTTCTTCAGCTAGGGTAATTGTCTTTTAAGTGACACTAGACTCCCTTTTGTCTTGTAATAATTGTCTCTTGATATATCATTTTTGTTATTTCTCTAGGACTTTTCTCAGACTAGATGCAAATGAGAAGACACAAAAAGGCATTGGTAATACAGTGAAGGGTCACCAAGAATATATATCTAATTTCAATTTAGGCTCAATTATACAATCCCGTTACATTAGGAGAAGAAAGCCCTCATAATTTATGTTGCATTATTAAATATTGTGATTACATTAGCATAATAAAATCCAATAGGTTTGAATAATAAAATTATAAAGTGCAACAATCTGCAGCATATTACTTGCTAAATGCACATACAGTCATTCTTTAATCCACATAATGCATTGGTTAGATGATAATTACAGAAAGAATACTAAGTCGGCCATTGTAAATAAAGAATAAATAAGTTAATAATCTTTTTTTGTGATCTACAATTGGACCTGACTTTATACACCCTTAAGAAGTGGTTGTGCCTTTTTTATGAATGTGTCATTGCAGTATTGTACCTGCCCAAAAGAGAATTTTATGAGAATCCCAACCAATATTGCTTTTCCTTACAAAAATTAAAATAGCTGCCCTTTATTTTTTACTTAAGAAACGTATTTTTGTTACACAAATACAAAAACACATAGGGTAGAAAGCACACATCCTGAGGAAGCCAGGGAGAATGCTGAAAAGCAAGTAAAACAGGAATACACAATTTTTCAAATTATATTGGCAATAAACACTCCTTTATCTTCAAATAGAGTTAGTAATTATGCATCTATGATGGATTTTGAATAACTGTATATGCTAACAACATTTCTGCTATAGAATTATGGTTCTTAACATAGGATAGGGCAAATCCCAGTTCAAAGAAAGCATTTTGGGTGTAGGGAAAGCAAATAGCAGATTGGAACATACACACATTTGATAAGCCAAAGAAAGTGTTGGTATAAATTGTTCATACAGATAAATATCTGCGTCTGTTTGCTTCATTTTAACTGATATTGGCACATTATAATTATTGATTTTGAAATTTTAAATTGCCTAATGAAGGTAGCCCAATCACATTGGCTATTTTAATTGGTCAAGTCAACATTATATCATTATCCACGCTAGAGGCCCACCTTTCTTCCTCTCTTTCTCCTTTGTTTTGTGAATGATAGATAATTTCACACAGGTTCTATGTATCATCCCAACATGCCAGAGGCCTTTAAACTTTCATTTGCCCTTTTTGCCATCTGCTGTTAAACAGCTGGGCTGCCTCATGTCAGTTGTCCTGGAGTGGGGGTTCTCTGGTGCTGATGCTGGTCGTCAGATTCACAAAATATCTTCTATTCCCAAAGTCAGACTTCTCAGACTACCTGAAAACTATGTCCCTTTCTTAAGATCAATACTTTCACCCAAACTTCAAGTTCTCTCGGGTTTTCAATTTCCTTCTTTGTGTTATGTATATAATTTAGGATGCCCAGAATCCTGAAAGGCTGCCATATGGTGAGTAAATCATTTGTTTTGACTGCATAGACATGAGTCATGGAAGAGAATTTGTGGTTTGCTCACGGTAACAAAATGAAAGGGATTACCTTACAAATAAAAAACCACTCATATGGCACCCTGTAGGGTTGTGTGAAACTGAAAGCTGTAGAGCAGAATATTTTTAAATATTTTGAAATCTTGTCATACTACTCTCTAGATGGCTATCAGTTCTGTTTTTACTCCAGGTTATATATTCTCAATATAATCAAATCAGTCCGTATTATAACCTGTTTTCATCATAAGCCTCATATCATATGTGTTTTATTTAAAACATTATTTATTAGCTAGATTTTATTATATATTGATAGATTTTATTATACAAAGTAATTCATACTCAGGCATTTGGGTGTTTCAGTTTGTAAATAATATTAGAAATCAGTTGACACTTAAATGTAATATCATATTCATTTCTTTAAAAAAGTATAAAAAGTTAGGAAAATTTAAAGTAAAAGAACAACTGGGTCCAAAAGTTTTAAGTCATTTTAAAGTTGCAATTAAAATGGCTTCTAAAAACTCTGTGTATGTTTATATATCTAAATGATGCATGTATTAATAACAATTTTCTACTCTCCATACTATTGTAGGTATAAGTAGATGTATAAGTTGCAATTTAATAAGAAAAATAGCAATATAATAATTCATTACTATGCCAAACTAAGGTTGTAATTTTTATATCTTTTCATAAAACAACTCCATCAAAAAGCAGTGGAAGGATATAAGAGACGCTACTCAAAATAAGACATTTAATAATAATTAAAAAAAAAGAAGACATTTATATGGCCAACAAACATACGAAAAAAAGCTCTTCATCACTGGTCATTAGAGAAATGCAAACCAAACCACAATGAGATAACATGTTGCACAGGTTAGAATGATGATCATTGAAAAGTCAGCAAACAAAGGATGCTGAAGAGGACATGAGAAATTGGTATTCATTTTTACATTTGTTTGACCCGTATGAAATAAATATCCGTTTCTTTTTTTTTTTTTTAGATGGAGTTACGCTCTTGTTACCCAGGCTGGAGTGCAATGGCGCGATCTCGGCTCACCGCAACCTCTCCGCCTCCTGGGTTCAGGCAATTCTCCTGCCTCAGCCTCCTGAGTAGCTGGGATTACAGGCAAGCGCCACCATGCCCAGCTAATTTTTTGTATTTTTAGTAGAGACGGGGTTTCACCATGTTGACCAAGATGGTCTTCATCTTTTGACCTCGTGATCCACCCGCCTCGGCCTCCCAAAGTGCTGGGATTACAGGCTTGAGCCACCGCGCCCGGCCAATATCCGTTTCTTTATAGGTTTTAATGGAGTTGTAGATGGATAGAATTAAGTTTTCTAAAAGAAAAATTTATTTTATCTAATTAAAATTTTTTCAACTTTTATTTTAGGTTCGGGGGTATAAGTATGCATTCGCTAGCTGGGTAAACTGCATTATCACTGAGGTTTAGTGTAAGAATGATCCCGTCACCTGGGTACTGAGCCTAATACCCAAAAGGTAGTTTTTCAATCCTATCCCCACCACACTCCCCTCTCTAGTAGTTCTCAGTCCCGTGTCTATTGTTCCCATGTTTATGTCCACGTGTATTCAATATTTAGCTCCCACTAATAGGTGAGAACATTCAGTATTTGGTTTCCTGTTTCTGTATTAATTTGCTTAGGATAACGGCATTCAGGTGAATCCATGCTGTCAAAAAGCATATAATTTTCTTCTTTTTATGGCTGCATAGATAAATATTTAATAATTTTTTTTTAGTACTTTTGTGTGTTGTAGTGGTAGATTTTTAAAATATTACAATATATTTAATGCATGTAAAACGATATTCATATACATATGACTTTATAATTCTTAATGATAATAAATTAAAACCTCAGTAATACACTATCTAACTCCAGATCTCCTATCTATGTCACAGACTGAATGCTATGTTCCCCCCAAAATTTGTATGTTGGATTCCCAACGTCATGTGATGGTATTAGGAATTAGACACTTTGGGAGGTGATTGTGTCATGAGAGTGGAGCCTGCATGAAAAAGATTAATGCCCTTATAAAGAGACACCCTAGAGAGCTTTAGCTTTCATTTTGCAATGTGAGGATACAGCAGGAAGACGGCAGTCTGTAACTCAGAAGAGGAGCATCAACAAAGCTTAGCGACGCTGGCTGGCAGGCAACCTGATCTCAGATGTCATGCCTGCAGAACTGTGAGAAATAAACTGCTATTATTTACAAGCCACACAGTCTACTGTTCTTTGTTATAGAATCCTGAAGTAACACTCTGTCCCTCTGTCTCTGTCTGTCCATCTTTTTTTTTTTTTTTTCGCCTCCGGGGTTCAGGCAATTCTCCTGCCTCAGCCTCCTGAGTAGCTGGGATTACAGGCACGCGCCACCATGCCCAGCTAATTTTTTTGTATTTTTAGTAGAGACGGGGTTTCACCATGTTGATCAGTATGGTCTCGATCTGTTGACCTCGTGATCCGCCTGCCTTGGCCTCCCAAAGTGCTGGGATTACAGGCAGGAGCCATCGCACCTGGCCCCTATCTATTGATTGATCAATTTATTTATCTGTCAGAATTAGCTATCCATCTGGATATGTATACCTTAACAATATATGTGATTTAGATTTGATCACTCTTTTTCTGCAGTATTCTGTTGGCTGTTCTACATTTTCTCCATTTCTATATGAACTTTAGAATCAGTTTATCAGTATCTGCAAAATAACTTGCTAGATTTTGCTTGGAATTGTGAGGAATTTATAGAACAAGTTAGAAAGACTTTGCATCTTAACAATATTGAATTTTTAAAGCCATGAACAATAAATATCTTCGATTATTTAGATCTTCTTTGATGTCTTTTGTCAGTTTTAAAGTTCTCTGCATATAGATCTTGTATATATTTTGCTAGATTTATAACTAATTACATTTTTTGTGTATTATTTTAAATCATTTTTCATTTCCAACTCCAATTGTTTATTGATGGTATGTAAGAAAGCAATTAACTTCTGAATATTATTTTTTTGTATGCCAAGAACTTGCCATATTTGTTTATGAACTCTAGAAGATTTTTATTCAAAAATGATTCTCTATATAAATAATGATTTCACATGAACAAAAACAGGTTGATTTCTTCTTTCCCAAAATGTATAGATTAATTTTTTTTACTCACCTTAATGCACTAGCTAGGAATTACAGTACAATGTTGCATGGGGTGGGAAGAGAGGATACTTTTGCATTATTCATAATCTTAAGAAGAAAATGTCCAGTTTCTCACCATTATGTTTGACATATGCTGCAGGTTTTGCTATAGGATTTTTATAGGTGCTCTTTATCAAGTTCAAAAACTTCTCCCTATTTCTACTTTGCTGTTGATGTGGTAGATTACATTGAGTGATTTTTGAACCTGGATCCAACCCTACATTTTAGTAAGTTCCACTAGGCCATTTTATATAATTTATTGTGGGACTCAATATACTAATAGTTTATCATGGATTTTAGCATCAATGTTCATGAGGAAAACTAGTCTAGAGTTTTTCTCACTGTCTTTATCTGTCTTTATCTGGTTTTAGCTTAAGGGCAACTTTGGTCTTAGGGAATAAATTGGGAAGCAGTCTGTCAGCTTCAGGTTTCTGGAAGAGCTTCTAAAGAATTAGTATTATTTCTTGCTTAAATGCTTAGTATATCTTATCAGTAGAAACATCATCTTGACCAGGTGCTTTCTTTTTGGGAAGGTTATGAATTATTAATTCAATTTATTGAATAGATATAAGATTATTTAGATGATCTATTTCAAATTGTGTCATTTTGGTAGTTGGTGTATTTTAAGAAAATTGATCCTTAAATTCATCTATGTCAATCAAATATGTGACTGTGGTGTTGTTCATAGTAATCCTGTATTATACACTAAAGGTCCATGAGATCAGTAGATATTGCGGAGTTGGAACCCAGGTTAAAATTATGTGTTTAATCCTTCAAGGCTGACCATAGACAATTACAAGGGCTCAGTTCCTCCAAACATTTTAACCCTGTATCCCCTATTTCAACCACATTCATACACATATCTCTACTGTAAATTTCATGTTGTTATTTACTCAAAGATTTCATGCTCTCTCTGCAACTTTTCAGTGTTTTAATGTAGAACCGACCACTGATATCTTCCCTCCCCTTCCTGGTATAAAGCACACAGGTAATGTTTCTGTTTCTATGAACGGTTTTTTAAGCCGTATATATAGCACTTAAAAACACACATATTTGTATATTTATCAAATATATAGAGGCACAAATACATTAAATATATATATTGTTGTTAAGAGAGCCTAGCGTGCAACTTAGAGCTCAGTCTATAGATTTTTGTATTTTTCTTTTCATTATATGGAAGAAACAACCATTTAGATGAAAGCAAAGTCCTAAGTATCCATTATACAGACTCCCCACCTAGGGAAATTCCTGGCTTTAAAAGAGCTTTACTTATAAAAGCAACTCCCATGTAATCTGTTTGACTTAATATGTCTGGTGAACCAGAATCAAAGAGCACACTAAAAGAACAAGTTACATGACAAAGATAAAATACACACACACACACACACACACACACACACACACACACACACACCCACACACAATTTGACCATGGAGGTTAAAAACATATTTAAAGAACTTAGTAAAATTTTAGATAATATTCTCATAATTTTAAGAGAAGATTTTTTTCCATGAATCAAGAGCATAATGTAATTTATTCATAGCAAACATTTTAAGTAAAAGAAGTAATCATAGAGATAAAAAATATGTTGTGAAAATAATATGACATTAATTTTGGCTTTTTGGCTCATGTTTGAAATAGATAAAACTCACTGTAGTTAAAAATAGATGAAAACAAATATTATGTACTTAATTTGTTTAATTGAAAGTAGTCTTTCTACTATTTTCTCATATTGAATAATATTAAATTTGAAATAAAGTTATCTTCTTCATATGCAGAACTGCAATTTTATGGGGTGGTACTAAAACCATCTAATTTTTTTTTTCCTTTTTTCTTTAGTGAACTTGAAACTTGAAATTAAAGTCCAATTCTAATTTTTATTATTATGATATGATTTACTAATGTAGTGAAACTTCATACAGTATGAATGGGGCCTTAAAAGTGACATATTATGATCAGGGTATATACAAAGAATTGAAACACTGCAAGGTTCTTCGATCACAATAAATCGTCAAATTATCTTCTGCCTCAGGAGCAAATTTATCTTTGCCATGCAGCAGCTTATATTTTTAAGACTCTGTAAATGATGAATCGAGTAATAATAAAATATAACATAGCATTGCCTTTGTATTTAACAAATGTTGTCAGAGTTTATAAGAGATGCCAGGTTGGTTTCCATTATTAGAAATTAATAACATAGTTAAAATAGAAATAATTACAGTAAGCAAAGGCTATAAGTACTTCCCAAATGAAAAGCAGTGTGCTCAGCTTTTCACATGCAGCATACCTATACGTAGATTTTAGTTTCCTCATTTTACAGATGAATAGACTCAGAATCAGAGAGGAAAAGCAAGTTGCACAAAGTAATGAAGCCAAAATTAGAGATTAGGTCTGCATAAATTCCAGATACTTTCTTTTAACTATACTATTTTTTTGGGGGGTCGGGGACAGAGACTTTCCCTGTCACCCAGGTTGTAGTACATTGGCACCATCTCAGCAACCTCTGCCTGTGGTTCAAGTGATTCTCCTGACTTAGCCTACCGAGTAAGCTGAGGTTACTGGCAGGTGCCACCACATCTGGCTAATATTTTCTATCTTTAGTAGGGTTTAAATATGTTGGTCAGGTTGGTCTTGAACTCCTGGCCTCATGATTCACCTGCCTCAGCCTCCCAAAGTGCTGGGGTTACAGGTGTGAGCCACCACACCCAGCAGGCCACTTTCTAAATGAAACAAGTGCCATGGTATTGTATACATTAAAGTGTTATAAATTATTTTGTTATTTTTATTTCAATATAATTATATTGCCACATGTTTGCATATTTCTATTTGATTTTTGTAAGTTACTTAAAAACAAGGACTTTGACTTCCATTTACTTTATCTGGAACAACTAGTCCAGTGGTCTTCACAAAGTCTCAGTGAAGAATTTTCAAAAGAATGAGTAATTGTCAAAAATTAAATAGGATTAATCCATAATAAATATTTTAATATAAGCTAAACAATATTTATGACTCTCTATAATTTAAAAAATACAGGTAACTTCTAAAATACAAATATTTTCTTATAAATTCATTTTTAAAATGAATGCAAATAATCTTTTTATTATAAACCTAAAGTTTAAATGCCAATATTCTACATGTCCCAGTTATTTCCAGACCGAGACTATTTCATGGACTAAGTGAAAAACTCCTTTGAAAGTATAAGAAGTAAATTTGAAAGATCTAAACAATAATTTTTACCGTTTTTCTCTTTTTTTAGTTGGTATCTTCTTTTTCTACTGTAACTGAATGTCTTTCACAAGCTTAATAGATAGAATAAATGTCACATTGAATGTAGTGAAAGAGAAGCTAATTATAATTTCTCCAAATCATATAAAAGATAAATTTAGTGTGAGTTCATTATTCTTAGAAGGATTTTTTTCTTAAAAAGTTTTAATATTTTACCTTTTGTTTTCTAGAAATGTGCCTTTAATTTTAATAGCATAGTACATTAAATGTCCATATTTTCTTACAAGTGTATTTTATATATGAACATTGCCTACAGACAGTACAACCAGGTGATTAGCAGTTATGGTTTTGGACCTGAAATACAATTCCTATTCCAATGCTTAATATCTGTGCACTCAAAAATATTAACTATCATTATTGGTCTTCATTCTTAGTTTTACAAATTTAGAGTAAGACAGTTAAACATTTTATTGTATCTATGATCTATCACTGTATTGTTATTGTCAAATTATATGTAGTTTAATTACTGTAATAATTATTAGAATCACATACTTTCATATGAGTAAATGCATGGAAGAAATTAAATCAAGTGGTTTAAAGAAGCCAACATTCAGTTTTGAGTTTCAATCACTTGCAGTTAACTAAATACTTAAATAAATTATATAAATATGAAAGCATTGAGCAAAAGAAATCAAAAACTTGGCTAGCCACAGTAGCTCAAGCCTACAATCTCAGCACTTTGGGAGGAGGTGGGAGGAATGCTTAAGCCCAGGAGTTTGAGACCAGCTTGGGCAATATACTGAGACTTCATCTCTACTAAAAATGAAAAAGCCAAGTGTGGTGGTGTGCTCCTGCAGTCCCAGCTACTCAGGAGGCCAAGGCAAGAGGATAGGATTACCTGAGCGTGAAAATTCAAGGTTGCAGTGAGCTATGATCACGCCGTTTCGTTCCTGCCTGTCTCAAAAAAAAAAAAGAAAGAAAGAAAGAAAGAAAAATGAAAGGAAGGAAGGAAGGAAAAGAAAAAAAGAAAAGAAAAAGGAAGAAAAAAAGAGAGAAGAACGCAAAAGCAGTATCTAGTTTGTCTTAATGCTATAGATTCACATTCTATAATCACAAAGCTCTTCAGAAATTCACATATGAGAATGTGGGGAACTACTAGGATCTAAATATTTTCTAAGGGAACAATGATTATTAATAACATTTTATCTTTTTGTCAATCATAAAATGAAGATGCTTCTCTATCATTATAAATCTACACAGTTGCAATAAGTATCTTTTAATGCAATTTGTATAATTACATATATTTTAATTTTATATGCAAAACTCACGTTTAAAAAATAACTATAATCAGCATAACTGTCATTTATAATTGATTATTACTTATATCAGTTAAACGTGGTTTTTGCTAGCTGATTTACTAACAAATGGAGCAAAATCACCATTAGCATGACAAATTCCTACACTTTACACACAGTATTGAATCTGAAAGAGGAAGAATTCTTCAGAAAGCAAAATTACTAGTTCCTCATTCTATCATGTGAAATATTTCAACAGAAACAATTTATTTCTCTTTATTTTAGTTGGTGTTGTATAAAAAATGCAGTTAATCGTATCTTAATATTTCAATCTAAGATTTGTGTTTAACAACTTTGAAATAGACATGCCACTATATCCAGGTTATAATCTAAGGTTTATAACAAATTATTATCTATTGCAACAAATTCTTTTTTATACCTACCTGTTTATTATCACTGGTCAGAAAATTTTACTAATGGTGCTTTCCCCAGTGAATTCATACTTTATTAATAGCATATACTGAAATTCCATTTAAACATTTTTATTGTGTTTTTCAATAGAGCACTTAAAATTATTTTTTTATTTATTACTATATTCTATTGGTGGTATTTTTGGGATTAAAATATTCTCATAAAATATTCCTTGGATCTAATAAACATTTTTCAAAGCAGCCCTGTCACATAAATAAATGCAAATAATAAAAGTTGCTAGAATGGAAAGCCTGTTAAAGATCACCTCATTTTAGGTTTTATTAACATTGCAATGGAGACATAAGCATGTTAGAAATCAATCTAGGCAAGGTCATTATTCTTCAAATACAAGACTTTCTAGTAATATTTATGATCATAATAAGCACATTGTTTTCAGAGTAATGAATTTTATAGGTTAGAAAACAGCATTTGGAGATAAACATTGTTCTAAAACTATTTCCCTATTAAGATGGACAACAAATAAGACATAAAGGTTTACAAGATCCATACTGACAAAACAGAGATAAAAGTAGTAACTAATCATGCTAGAAATTTTCTTGTATTTCAATGAAGAGTTCATTAAATTGAGTTCATTAAATTATCAGTTTTGATCATAAACACAGTATTTCTATTGTAGCATTAGTCTACTCTTCATGAAATTATATATACAATACGTAATCACATATTACACCAGCTTCTGTTGCTAATCAATTAAATACAGTTATACTTCCCATATTGACATTTCAATCAATGACGGACTGCATTTACAATGGTAATCCCATAAGATTACAATACCATAGTTTTATTGTATCTTTTCTATGTTTAGATGTTTAGTTATACAAATACTATTGTGTTACAATTGCCTATAGTTTTCAGTACAGTAACATGCTTTGTAGGGTAGGTTTGTAGCATGGGAGTAATAGGCTATACTAGAGCCTAGGTGTGTAGTAGACCATACCTTCTAGGTTTGTTCTTTATCAAATAGGAGAACACGTTTACATAAATATAAATCAGTAATGTCCAAATACATATATAAAATACATCAGAAAACATCTTAGAATATAATCCTAAAGTTCTTCCTGGATTTTGTATTGAATTTCAGAGCTGTTAAATGTACATGGGAAACATCTGTTTCTTGCCTCCCTTTTAAAATGTTTTTTATGCAATTGCTTTTCACAATTAGAAATAATATTAGAGACTGGAGAACTAGATTAGAGAGAAAACATTAAGTTCTAATGTTCACTACTCTGATCACTAGAAACAGCTATTCAAATGGAATTCAGACACTCATACAGATTTAACAACAAATAAAAATATAAATACTGTCTCTGGTTAAAACCATGAATGATGTTTCTGGTTATTTTATTACTTCAAACTTTCAAGCCATTAGATAAGAATGTCTATCTTATCTAATGGCTTTTTTTTTTTCTTACTAAGTTTTATTGTATGCTGCTGCCAGTGTATATAAAACAGTTACCCTTGTGAAATAGAAATTCATGAAAATTCAGAGAGGTAGATGTTAAGGACTGACAGAAATAGAAGTTTGTATATTATGGCACGTGTTACAGGGATAAGCTTTTGTACAGGCTTCAAATGGAGCTCTCTTGAATATTCACTGGATCATAAGAAGTGGTTTGGGAAACCTTTGAAAGATTCATTTTACTACAAAAAGGAACAGACTTTCTGGGGTCTGAACGGATTTGTACTTGAAGATACTCCAGTCAGCAGAGGATCATGTTGAGCATTCTGCAGACGGCATTGTTTCAAGTCTGCAGCTGCCTGGGAAACTTTTATGTGGTTGAGTCCGGCCTCCAGCCGGAGCTGTTGAACCACTTTCTTCATAGCGGCGACGCTGGAGGAGCCAGATATGGTGTACTGGAGGGCCGGGCCGATTCGTGGGTCGGTAGGTCGGGTTTTTTTTTTTTTTTCTTTTAACTCATCTGTATTTGTTACAACTTTAAGCAGAATGTAACTCGAGCACTACATTTCCATCCACAAGACTGGCTCTGAGTTACTTTGAAAAGCTTATGGTATGCTTAGGTAGGCTAATAACTGCTCCTCCAAACAATACTTTTCTTTGGAAAACAAGCCCTGTGGAGAGTTCCATCAAGTTGCTTCAGTTTAACCTATTTCTAGAGGACTAGTACATGCAGAATTGGCAACTACAGGGGATGAAAAGCTCAGAAAGTAGATCCTACAAGATATTAACAAATACTTCTCTTCTAAACATCAAGGTATAGCTTGCGAACACTTCAAAAACAAGATTTGGTCTACTAAGGAATGTGGCTTGACAGCTAAATACTTTAGACCACAAAGTTAACATGTTACATACATCTTACAACACCCATTACCTGGTCTGTTAATGTGAGCCAACGTGAAACTAAACAGCATTACTAGCTCTGCTTTACTGCTCACAGCATTGCTTACAAGTCGACAGAAAACTGTATCTTCCCCTATAGTTGTCATGCCATACAGACATGATTAACATGACATTGTGAAAGATAGGCGATTTGTGGGAATATCAACAGGTGTGATCATTAAGTTTGTGTGTCACCTTCACTGGACCATGGGGTGACTAGATTAAATACTGTTTCTGAGTGTCTTTTTGAGGGTGTTTCTGGATGACATTAGCATTTGAATCAGTGGACTCGGTAATGTAAACTACTCTCCTCATTCTGGGTAGGTATCCTCTAATTCATTGAGAGCCTGAAGATAAATGCAGAGAAAGAATTTACCCCTTATTTTTTGCCTCACAATTTGAGCTGCAGCATTTCATCTCAAGTAGGAGAAGTCCTACTCTGGGACTGAAATTGACATCATCTGTTCCCCTGCTATTCTGGCCTTAAACCTTGGATTGAATAACAGTCCAGAATTTCTGGGTCTCCATTTTGCATTTGTCAGAATATGGGACTTTCCATCTTCCATATTTATGAGCCCTAATTCTTCATAATAACTCTAACTCTCTTTCTCTCTTTCTCAAATTCTCTCTCTGTCTCTCTGCCTCTCTCTCTCTGGAGAGATTTGACTATGACAAACTATGAGAGAAATAACAACTTGGCTGTTTTTCCTTAAAACGTTCAAGAAATTTGAACCAACATTATGACACATTAAACTTATGCCATAAACCCATCATGTGGGATTCTAAACTGATGAGTAGTAACTCCCAGAACTACATATCATTAAAATAATTTTATTTCTTTGTTTGGCTTTGTCATGTAAAAAAAGATTTAAGAACTAGTATTTTTATAACATACCTATGCCTATGTGGAAATGTCACTGGAATTATCTTAGATACAAAGGGATGACTTTAATAATAGGTGTTCTAAAATTCCAAGACCATTTTGAGAGAATCAGTTTATCCTATTTTGAGACCAATGTAATTTATGAGAATAATATTAAGGATGGAGAGATAATGACTTAGTCTGCATTTTATTGCAATCACATCATTGAAATGTTAATTTACATTTTACTTCTTTTTTTTTTTTTTTTTTTTTTTTTTTTGAGACGGACTGTCACTCTGTCACCCAGGCTGGAGTGCAGTGTCATGATCTTAGCTTGTTGCAACCTCCGCCTCCTGATTCAAGTGATTTTCCTGTCTCAGCTTCCTGAGTGGCTGGGATTAAAGGCACACACCACTATGCCTGGCTTTTTTATATTTTTAGTAGAGACAGGGTTTCACCATGTTGGTCAGGCTGGTCTCAAACTCCTGACCTCATGATCCATCTGCCTCAGCATCCCAAAGTGCTGGAATTACAGGCATGAACTACTGCTCCCAGCCTACATTTTACTTTTATGGTAAGTGTACTGGTTATATATTGCTGCTTAACAAAGTATCTCGAATTTAAGTGACTTAAAATAACAAAATTGATTATTTGAAAATTCCTGTATCCAGGAATCTGGGCAAAGATTCACTGAATCCTCTCTCCAGCATCTCTCATAGGATGCAAGCACAATGTCCACCAAGGCTGCATTCTCATCTGAAGGTTTAAGTGGGAAATGATCTGCGTCCAAGCTCACTTATATAATTGCTGACAGAATTCAATGTATTGAATGTTTTTGAACTGTTGGCCTTAGTTTCTCACTGACAATTCGCTGCCCTCACTTACCTGCATTGAGAGCCTCTCTATAGAACAATTCACAACATGATGACTTGGTTTATCAGAAAAACCACCCAAGAAGAGCCACAGAGAGAGAAAGGGTACAAGCCATATAGAAGTCAGTCTTTCATAATCCAGTCTCAAATGTGACATCCAATCATTTGTGCAATATTCTCTTCTTTAGAAGGACATCACTAGGTGAAGTCCATATTCATTGGGAGACTATTACATGTGGGCCAGAATGTCAGGAAGCAGAGATCACTGGAAACCAGGTTAGGAAGCTGCCTATTGCAAAGCTGTTCTTACGAACAAACAAATACACAAAAATTCTGCTCTTGAAATAAACTCAAACATCTTTATTTGGTCAGTCCTTTTCCCCAATTATTACTAATTCATAATAGAACATTTCAAGGTTATTTTAATTTATATGCCGAGAATATTTTTTTAAGATTTCCTAAACTATATATTTATTTTATATATTGCAGTGTTTACTGAGTGATATTTGGCAGTGGTATGTATGCTGGTAAATGTTTAACAGTAAACCCTGAAAAAAATTTTGAGTTCTATCACATTTTCACTGATATAATAGATATATAGGACACAGTTTACAAATAATAATAAAAATACAATACTCTATTGCAATTCCATGTAGCCAATTGATTTTTACAGAATATTTTTATTGATTTTTGCTGACCTCTTGTATCTGAGGCAAACTTATGTTTGTAATTTAACTATGATTTAACAAAATCAGACTATAAATAGATGCTAAATCACTATCCAGTTCAGCAGTCATTCACATCATTAATAAGAGCATGTTTTTCGACATAAATGTTAGTCGATAAATTTGTTTAACAAGTAGGATGAGAGTGAAATGACAAAAAGGAATTTTGGCAATTCATTCGTCAAGAACATAGATGGGTTCTTTGCTGAATCAGATGATAATGTTTGATTGCTAGAAGAATAAGTTTTCATTTTTGTGTTTCTGTGTGTGCACACACACTTGCTAGTCACAAAGTAATGACTACAAACCTGGTGGCTTTTTAAGTTTAATTTGCATTAACATTTTCACATCACTTTTTTAATTCTAAGCATCAAGAAAACAATGAATCAAATTTTGCTTGCCAGCATTTGTCAAATTCCATGATGGAAATATAGTTCCATTATGACTGATTTCAATCTACCAACATGATGTAACCTAACACAGAACCGAGATGAGATGTGCAGGAACACATGCTTATTTAGTATATTTTACCCTAAATAAGCATGTGTAACACATGACCAATGTAAATTATGGGGATAATATCAAGCATGGGGAGATCATGACTTATGCTGCATTTTATTGCAATCACATCATTGAAATGTAAAATACTAAATAAGGGTAAAATACTAAAAAAGCATGTGTATATAATGAGCACAAATGACAGATATAATGAGCATGAATAATTGTGAAACATAGATCACACTTAACATAGTAAACTTATGAGAAAATTACTAATTTTAAATATTTGCCACCTTTGTTTTTAATAATATGTAATTGCACATTAGTGAGATTTAATTTTAAAAAATGATTGTATTTAAAACATACCCATGAAATCTATGAAACCTTAATAGTTGACTTTCATAAGCCAGCATAAGCCAGCTCAAATATACAAGGGTTACTTACATCATGTAAGTATTTGCTATTTGCTTACCACTTTTTTCTACTAAAAAAGTAGTAAATGTATATTTACATCATTTTAACAAAATTGATAAAAATAAATGTTTGCTACAACTATTCTTAGGCAGCAGCCATGAAAATATGAAGAAAGTAGAGGTTAAGAACACTTACTATGCATGCATACATTTACATATATATGTTATCTTTTGAATCTATTGATTTTACATTTTAAAAATTAATAAGTATATGAATAAGTCTGTCTAGTAAAATCAAAGAAATATGTACCTCATAGAAAAATAAATGTGTAACAGTATTCAACAAAATATTGACAACGTCAGTGAGCTAAGGGAGATTTGAGGCCTTGATATGACTATCTGTTCTGTATCTAAATCTTTAGGTAAAAGATTGGTGAATTTATACGTATTACCCCATTTTTAAAGCATTATTACTAACTCTGCTTAGGCTTAAATAATTCACAATTTCCTCACTTATAAAATGAAGAGAAATAATATTCATCACATTGCATTGTTAATAGAATTAAATGAATTAAGGTAGTCAAGTAGTCACAGTGAAATTATAGATCAGGAACCAATAAAGCAGGCAATGCCTCAAGCAGTATGATGTAATGAGAATCTGAGAAGATCTTATGTTATTCTAAGGAATGTTCCAATTTTAAGATATGACCCTTATTCTCTGGATACTTATACACTCAGGATGGAGCCACGTGCTAGAGTTGGAAGGTAAGTTATTCCACCTGAAGTACTGAGTATGATGAACTGATGTGGCAGTGTTACCTCATGTAAAGAAGATAGAATTTCATTTCATTTCAATTTAAAACATTTGGGAAAAACACTTTCTTCAATGTAGAGAAACAGGTTTCACAAATATTCATAGAATTTAACATTCCTTCCCCAAAGCAAAATAATTCTGTCATGATAAAATAAGCAATCTGTCTCTATATTGCAATGGCAATATCTATATCTATATCTATATCTTGAGATATACTGCCTGTGTAATTCAAAATATACAGCTATAGTAAATTAGTTCTAATTCCATATATATTTGAAATAAACTTCAACTTGTCATTGCTAAAACATTCTGTAAACATCAAATAAAAAAATAACTATAAAATTTATATGCTATCATTTTCTGCATAGAGTAAAACTTATTTTAAGTGCTTACTTTGTATCAAGAAAAATAAAAGCAACTTCAGTATAGCTACTCTTTGTAATCTATATCACCATATCTTCAAAGATTAGGGCCCTCATTAAAACTAGTTTTAACACCTTCTAATGAATTCTTTCTAGTCAATGTTTAATCATAAAGGTTTTAATTTTCCTTTTTTTTTGTACATAAGGCAGAATGATTTCTGGCAATCAATGCTTTGATAAACATAGGTAAGCATGGCATTAAGTTGTGCTATGAAGTTATAATATTAGTCATCAAAAATCAATGACTTAAAGGGTGAGTCAATAAAAATGTACCACCAATCTTAGAAAGGCAACTTGAAGGATATATTTTACTCTCAGTTAATACCAATGTTATCATATAATTAATGCAGCATATTACGTCACAAACAGGAAAAAAGATTATGACAGCCCGTTACAAGGTGAGCTTATGGCACCTGATTGCAAATCCATAGTTAATAGCCTATCACCAGCTCTGTGGAGTCATGGAATCCTATCCAACAATTCCCAAAGGACAGAGAGTATAATGACTTACAACCCAGCTCTCTTAGCTCTCTAGCATTGCACAAGCATTTGACTTCTTTATTCCTTTCTTTGCTTATAAGCAAGAGAGAGATATTGAAAGAATTTAACTTAAGGAATTATGTAGCTAAAATAAATTAGCTCAAGTAAAGCACTTAGAATAATGCCTGACAGTTAAATTATTCAATAAATGTTAATTATATTGTTTGCTTGTACATAAGACAATGTAATTAGTCAACAATATTCTGTATCACTTTTATTCAAGACCTGAAACAGAACAAAACATGAAGTCTTTCAACTTTATAATATATGCAAATTAGGATTGTTTTCATTCTTTTTAAAAAATAAACAAGGAAAGTTTATAGAGTTCATATGTCAGCATAAGACCTTTGGGATTACTATTCTGGCTCTATTAAATTGTAAAATGAATGCATGTTGCAAAAGAAATATATGTTATGTACATTATTAGTTATGTGTTCTATATTTATTTTTGTATTAAAAATATTAAAGAAAACACACCTTTTTATTTTAAATTGCTTATTGGAATTTAAATAACTATAAGAGCTAAATTCTAAAAGTTATACAGTATGAATACTGGGAAAAGTTACACAGTATGAATAAACGGGAAATAGGGTGATGAAGCAATATACTGAGTTTCATAGTATCATTCATTCACACATATGCATATACATAGATATTAACATATACACTCGTATGCACACACACATTTACATACACATGTTATCTTTGGAATCTCTATATTGATTTTACATTTAAAAAATTAATAAGTGTATGAATAAGGCTGTCTAGTAAAATCAAAGAAACTTGAACCTCATAGAAAAATAAATGTGTAACAATATTCAATAAAATATTGACAATGTTAGTGAGCTAAGGGAGATTTGAGGCCTTGATATGACTACTTGTTCCTTACCTAAATCATCAGGTAAAATTTGGTGAATTTGTATGTCTTATTCCCCATTATTATACAAGAACTTAATTTGGTTTTTATCTTTTATAAAGTTTTTTTTTCACCAATTTATAAATTGTAAATTTTATTCTCAATTTATAAAACAGATTGTCTGAGTGGTAGTATCCTGTTTTTACACTGAGAAAGAAAAATCTGAATAAAGAAACATGAGAACTTTATAATTAGATCTTTCAAAATCATATTTAAGTAGGAAATTAAAACTGCTTTTAATATTAACTGACACACTTTGGGAATTGTTACACCATAATTGTCATTTGGGAAACTTCTAATAAAGTAGAACAAGAAAATATATAAATAAATATATATGTATGTATATATATACATGAATAATATATTTTCTTTCCAAAATAAGTATAATTTTTCCTAATAGGTTTTTAAATTTAATACAGATTTTGATTATATTTTACATATTACAGAAGATTTATAAGTGCAATAATATACTCTCTCATTCCAAAGTGGAGATATTTTGCTAAAGATTACAATATTACAATTTTATTCATCTGGATTGATCTCGATGGAACAGCTGTGATTCACTTACCTAGCTAAGTAAATAGTTTTAAAGTAGTTTAACATAGTTCCCCTGTTATCACAATTAAAGATTTCCCCTTAGTCATACCCAAAAGTTGTTCATTTCTTCACCTTTAATTCTAAAGGCTCAGGCGTGTTGAGTCCTCTGGGCTATAATAACCATGGAAAATGGGCCTTTTACACATAAGAAGAGAGAGGAGGGTAAAGTCTTAGAAGCAAAGATGTGTTGCTTACACCCAGATACTCAATGGAGCTGATAGTTCTGTTGGCCTGTGTTTTTTTTCCCACAAATAAGACTTACTCCCAGGATCAAACTGGCTGATAGCCAGGTCTCTGGAATTTTCCTCTGTATACTG
Source organism: Saguinus oedipus (assembly GCA_031835075.1). Taxonomy (NCBI): domain Eukaryota; kingdom Metazoa; phylum Chordata; class Mammalia; order Primates; family Cebidae; genus Saguinus; species Saguinus oedipus. The sequence goes on from CM063190.1 coordinate 22,093,692, forward strand.
TCTCTCTTCTCAGAATGTCTGTGCTGTAATCTTTATGCCTGTCAGTTTAGCCTTTTTGTTGTTTTCACAGACTAAGGCATACTAGAGAAGAGAAGATTCCATTGTAACACAATGGTAATAATTTAGTGAGAACAGTGGATCATATTAATATGCATATCAATTCCAAGAAATTTTTTCTACTATTTTATATTCTCATGTATTAAGAAACTTCAAAAAGTTTAGGAGGCAAAGGCAGGCGGATCACTCGAGTTCAGGAGTTCAAGAACAGACTTGCCAACATGGTGAAACTCCATCTCTATTAAAAATAAAAAAAAATTACGCAGGTGTGGTGGAACATGCCTGTAATTCCAGCTACTTGGGAGGCTGAGGCATGAGTTTGCTTGAACCTGGGAGGTGGAGGTTGCAGTGAGCCAAGATTGTGTCACTGCAATCCAGCACAAGTGACTGAGAATCTGCCTCAAAAAACAAACAAAAAACTTCAAAGAGAATCTGAAACATAACTGTACAGCACACAATCCTAGAATTTAGATTTCAAAGGAATATGTTTTCCCTTAATCTTCAGTAAGCAAGAGAAGAAAATATATAGGGAATGGTGGCATACACCTGTAGTTCCAGCTACTCTGGAGGCTGAGGCAGGAGAAGAGAATTGCTTGAGCCCAGGAGTCTGAGGCTGCAGTGAGCTGTGATTACGCCACTGCACTCCAGCCTGGGAAACAGAGGGACACCTTGTCTCCCCCCCAAAAAAAAAGTGGGGAGCTGCATGCAGTGGCTCACGCCTATAATCCTAGCACTTTGGGAGGCTGAGATGGGCAGATTGCCTGAGATCAGGAGTTCAAGACCAACCTGATCAACATGGCAAAACCCCATCTGTACTAAAAATACAAAAATTAGCCAGGCGTGGTAGTAGGTGCCTGTAATCCCAACTACTCAGGAGGCTGAGGCAGGAGTATCTCTCGAACCCAGTAGTCAGAGGTTGCAGTGAGCTGAGATCTCGCCACTGCACTCCAGCTTAGTGATAGAGCAAGACTCCTTTTCAAAAAAAAAAAAAAAAAAAAAAAAACATATCCATATAATGACTTATACTAGGAAGATATTGGAGAAATAAAATTTACAAAATTTTGTGGAAGTTTTTAGTTGGAGAAAGCAAGAGAGAGGAGGTAGGAGGTAGCGTACAGAGTACTGTTCTTCAAGTTAAGGAGAAAATCAGGTTGGGGGAAGCCTTGTGTATTTCGTGATAATCATGTTGAATTTGAACTGTTTGAGACATTATTGAATTGCCCTCAGCAGAAGGGATCTCCATCACCCAAAGTTATACTCCTTGCTGAAAATCAACTTGCAAACCTTGATTAGTGGATGACATCAGGGTCTTATTATTATAATTCAGAACATCTCTGAAGCCACATACCAACTCCAGAGTTTCACATGGTACATGGGTTAATCCTGTTCAGGTTTAGCCAAACCACACAGTTTCCCCGAGAAAAGCTTTTCAAGACTAAAACAGGGAGTGCCATAAGCAAACTAGACTGGCTGGCCCTACCCTAAAATTTTCCCCTTTTTTGTTTTTCTAATATGATTTCAAGATTTAAAATATTTTGCATCTGTGATGGTTAATACTGAGTGTCAGCGTGATTGGGTTAAAGGATGCAATATTGATCCTGGGTGTGTCTGTGAGTGTTTTGCTAGTCAAGTTTAACATTTGAGTCAGTAGGCTGGGGAAGGCAGAACCACTCTTAATCAGATGGGCACCATCTAATCGGCCACCAGTGAATACAAAGCAGGAAGAAAAATGTGAAGTCAGAGACAGGTCTAGCTTCTCAGCCCACAACTTTCTCCTGTGATGGATGCTTCCTGCCCTCAAACATCAAACTTCAAGTTTTCAGTTTTGGTCTTGTACTGGCTCTCCTTGCTCCTTAGCTTGCAAATGGCCTATTATGGGACCTTGTGATTCTATAAGTTAATACTTAATAAACTCCCCTTTATATATACATATTTGCTGAATGAAGATTTTAGATCTCTGGAATCTCACTATCCAATTGAATATATGATCAAGTATTAATAATGCAGGCAACAGGTTAAAAGTAGAATAGGGCTTTTTGAATAAAGTTAATATTTTTTCTTTTATATTTTGGTTAAACATTCATTTTATATATATATATATATATATATATATATATATATATATAATATATATTATCAGAAGACATACACACACACACACACACACACACACACACACACAATGATATAAATATATATCCTATTACTTCTGTTCCTCTAAGAGAATCCTAACTAATACAATGTCTATCAAAGTTTTCCGGTTAACTTAAATCTTGACAATTTAGCCCCAGACCATGGGTTGCACCTTTAACCTCAGCTATTTGGGTGGCTGAGGCAGGAGAATTGTTTTGAGCCTAGGAGTTCTAGGCCTCACAGGGCAATGATGGTCATACTGCACTGCAGCCTGGGTGACAGAGGGAGACCCTGTATCTAAACAAAGAAAAAAGATATATCTTGAGATGTTAAAACCAAGTCATTCTTTACCAACTTGTTAATTTCATACAAAACCCTAGTGTCACTGTGAATAACCATCAGAGTTATTGTAAGAAACAGATGCCGATCACTTGAGTTCACCGTTATGCTCCTGTCGTTTCCCCATCTCTCCCATTCTGTCTAGTTAATTGATAAGTATGCCAGACTCTCACACACAATTATTTTCATAAACTAGTTCGAAAAGTGTTATATTCACGTTGCAGAATTGTTTTTTTTAAAAAATGACCTTAATAGTATTACCCATTGTGCATGATCTTCTACAATGTCAATTTAACGACTCCTCCCCCAAAAGTGGTACCTAATCTCCTCTTGTTGAATCTGGGTAACTTTATCAATACTTCAAATAATTCAATATGGCAGAAATGGTGCTATGTGACTTCCAATGCTAAGTGAGAAAAGGCCAAACCGCTTCTGCCTGGATCTTTGGGACACTTGGACTTTTTTTGGACCAGCTTTGCGTACTTAGGTCTTTTTGAGATTCTGGATACAAACTTCACAGGAAAAATTCAACAACTCTGAGACCATTAGCCTGTAAAGGTAATACATAGCAGCTGTTAGCCAGGATTAACTACTTTACATCAAGACATTTTGGGAGAGAGGTCACATAGAATAAGAGAATATTTAATATTTGTTTTACAAAGATCCACAGTGGAAATGTTAATTTGGTATTCTTAATTAGCAAAATTCAAAAAATAGTCAACAAACACTTATTAATGTGTGAGTTACTGGATAAAACTAAAATTAAACAGCATTAAATATATAAAATAATTTTTAAAAAGATGTTTTTAATAATTGGATATTTCCAGTGTTAAAACGTTAAAACATTAGAAAGTTACAATTTTTCTCAATAGAAACACTATGATAATGACTAGTATTTTGGAGAATAAAATCACTTCCTTTAAAATATTTGAAGATTTTTCAGAGAAATATTGCCTGAAATAAGAGCAGTATTTCAGATCTGTTATAAAGAATCACAGCAGAAATATTAATTTTGGCAGTCTTAATTATCAATATGGTTCCTAGCATTATTTTGCAATGCTCAGTTCTAATCATAATTTTAGTCTTTACGAAGTAGTGCCTTGTGCTCATTTCCATCTACCTTATACAGATATAGAAATATATAAAATATCACCGTTAGAAAAATTATTCAAAGTATGGATTTAGATTATAGTGCAAGATAAATTTTAGGTAAAAGTAAGACATTTCTTCCTTACTGGATTACATTTAAATCTAGATCAAATATAATAGATTGTTCCGTCCAAGTTTTCCTTGGAGTAGCTACATATAACTCTTCAATTAAGAATATTGAACGACTGTCCTGTGACTCTGCATGGCTTTCACGGTCTGGTGTTGAGGGCCTGTGGGATTTCCAGGTACACAGTGAAAGCTGTTGGTAGCTCTACCATTCTGAGGTCTGGGGGACAGTGGCCCTCTTCTCACAGCTTCACTAGGCAGTTCCCCAGTGGGGGGATCCAACCCTATGTTTCCCCTTCATACTGCCCTTGTAGAGGTTCTCCATGATTACTCCACCCCTGAAGCAGACTTCTGCCTGGAAATCCCGGCATCCTCAAATCTAAGCAGAGGTTCCCAAACTTCAATTCTTGCCTGCTGGGTACCCGCAAGACCAACACCACATGGAAGCTGCCTTGGCCTTGCAACCTCTGAAGCCATGGCCCTAGCTGTACCTCGGTTCTTTTTAGCCATGGCTGGAGCTGGAGGAGTGTCTGGGACTCACAGTACCGTGTCCCAAGGCTGCACTAAACAGCTGGGCCCTGGTCCTCGCCTACCAAACCAATTATCCCCCTAAGCCTCCCGGCCTGTGTTGGGAGGGACTGCCATAAAGTTCTCTGAAATGCGCTGGAGACATCTTCCCCCTTACCTTGGCTGTTAACATTCAGCTCCTCTTTACTTATACTAATTATTGAAGCAGGCTTGAATATCTCTTCAGAAAATGGGTCTTTCTTGTCTACTACATGGGCAGGCTGCAAATTTTCCAAACTTTATACTCTGCTTTTCTTTTAAATGTTAAGTTATAGTTTTAGATGAACTCTTTGGTTACATATATGAGCATACAGTTTTAGAAACAGCCGTGCTACACCCTGATGCTTTGCTGCTTACAAATTTCTTCTGGCAGATATCCTAAATTCTGTCTCTCAGGTTCAAAGTTCCAAGGATCTCAAGCCCAGGGCAGAATGCCACCAGTCTCTTTGCTAAGGCATAGCAAGAATGACCTTTACACCAGTTCCTGATCTCCATCTGAGACCACCTCAGCCTGGACTTCTTGTCCATACCACGATCGGCATTTTGGTCAAAACCTTTCAACAAGTCTCCAGGGAGTTCCAAACTTTCCCACATCTTCCTGTCTTCTTCTGAGCCCCCCAGATTGCTCTAACCTCTGCCTCTTACCCAGTTCCAAAGTCATTTCCACATTTTCAGGTATCATTATAGAAATGCCTCACTCTTTTGGTACCAATTTTTCATATTAGGCTGTTCTCACAATGCTATAAAGAACCACCTTAGATTGGCTAATTTAGGAAGAGGTTTAATTGACTCACAGTTATGCAGGCTTAACCAGAAGCATGATTGGGAAGCCTCAGGAAACTTTTCATGGAAGAAGAAGGGGAAAGAAGCACCTTCTTCATAAGGTGACAGAGAGAGAGAGAGCAAACGGGGAAGTGCTACACACATTTAAACCATCAGATCTCATGGTAACTCACTCACTATAATGATATCTGCCCCAGTGATCCAGTCACCTCCTACCAGGCCCCTCCTCCAATTTGACATGAGATTATGGCAGGAACACAGATTCAAACCAGATCAATATGTTAAATGGAAGATCCAGAAAGCCCTATCAGGCCTAAGCAGTGTAAAAATAATAGGATCACTGTGAAAAATAAAAAAAGAATTAATTGAGAAAAACAAAAGATAAAAAGAAAATCTTGAAAACAGGTATAGTAAAGAGACATGTTATATGTAGTTTAAAAATTACGTGAATGTTGATCAGCTTCCAGGAAGCAATGGAAGGAGAGAAAATAACAGAGTGACAGCTATGTGTTCCCAATCCTGACAGCTATAAATGCTCCTGATGCTAGGAAAGAATACACAAACACACACATGAACTTGTGCATACACATGTGCGTGCATACACACACACACACACACATACACACACACAAACTATCAACTCAAATTTTTTAACCAGGGAAATTACTCTGGAAAAAATGGGGAAAATAATATATCTTCAGATAAATGAAAGCTGACCTCATAGCAACATTCCCTTATTCCCCATTATTTAGGGGTAGTTTTACAAAATATTTTACATGCACATCTATTATAGCCCCATAATACAATGTTATCATTTATGATACAGTCTTTTGTCCTTACATGATAATTTACACATTTACACACATACTTAACTGTTATCCTTCCTTGGGTATAAGTAAAATCTGGTGACATTTCAGACTGAAAACTTCCTTTAATATATCTTCTAGTCTAGGTCTGCATGTAATAAATTATATGGAGTTTCCTGTTTAATGCTTAACATTTAAAATTATGAAAAAAAGACATAGAGAAAGTGTATAGATAAAAATAGTGCATTAAAATTTAAGGTTATATAGAATGTCATATATAAATCCTTCTAAAAGAATTGTAAGACAGACGCAATGTACAATAGCAAAATCAAAGCCCATCTTGAATTGGAGTAATTTATTTCCCATCTCCTTTGGGGATCAGCCTGAAGTGTCTGACCACAGATGTTTCTCCAATTGACATTCATTGGAAAAGCCACCATGCTCAATATCTCTTAAACTCTCATCCTGTCCTTGCTGCAGAGATTTAGTGTCAGTAAATAAGCCAGCATTGGAAATTACACGGCATTTCCAAGTGTCTTAAGACTGCAGCTGCTTAAAAGTAGGCATGAGATGACCAAGTAGGTAATGAAACTATTTTCTGCAAATTTACTGCACTTTTTCATTTCTACACATTTTTATTGGTATTAGACTTTACTGATACAATATTTCACACAAACTACTTTTATTAACAGTTTTATTGCAACTATCAGCCAATACACTTTTAAAAGCATATAAAGGTCTGTTAGAGAAATTGAAACCAAGATGATACGTCATGAGAATTTTATGTGTCAATCTGATTGGGCCACAGGGTGCTCAGATATTTGGTCAAACATTATTCTGTGTGTTTGTGTGAGGGTGTTTTTGTATGAGATCAAGGTTTAAGTCAACAGACTTATTAAAGCAAATTGCCCTTCATAATATGGGTGAGTCTCATTCAATCTTCTGAAAGTCAAATAGAAAAATATTTGACTCTCCCCTGAGTAAAAGGGAATTTTACTGCCTAAAGAATTCTCCTCATTCAGCCTAGGACATTGGCTCCTCCTGGTTCTCCAGCAACCTGCCAACCTTTGGATTCAAACTGGGGCTACAGATTGGTTCTACAGATTTGGACTTGCCATCCTCCATATTCATGTAAGTAAATTGGTTAAAATAAATCCATACACATGCGCACGCGCGCACACACACACACATATACTGATGATGTGTGTATAAATATCTTATATATATATATGTATCTGTATATTACTCCTATTGGTTCTGTTTATCTGGAGAACACTGAGTAATATGCACCTTTTCTTTCATCCCAGAAAACACTAAAGTATAAAAGTATATATGGAAAAAGTAACTTGTATATTGCATCTATAATATACAAATACCTGAAACTTTAAATGTATTCACTGCAAATTTCCATGGAGCTTGTTACAGTTTTAGAAATTATGCCAATTACATGTTATATCCATGTCAAAAATTCCCTAGTTTATATCTTTCCTTGATGGTTTTATTAATTTTATGGTAAATATTTAAATGCATAATATAGTTGTTGTAAGTGTACATACTATGTGGTACAGCAGATCCCTAGAAATTATTCCTCATGCATAACTGAAGCTTTACATCCAGTGGACAACATCCCATTCCCCCGTCTCCAGTTCCTGGCAACTACTGTTCTATTTTCTGCTTTTATGAATATGACTATTTTAAGTATCTTTTATAAGTGGAATCATGTAGCATTTGTCCTTATATAACTGTCTTTTTTCACTTAATATAATATCCTCGAGGTTGAGGATATGGAGAAATCAGAACATGGTACACTGTTGTTGGTAATGTAAAATGGTGCAGCTCCTGCAAAAACAGTGTGGAGTTTCCTCAAAAAATTAAAAATAGAAGTACTATATGATCTAGAAATTCCACTTCTGAGTATGCATCCACAGGAAATCAATATCTTATAGAGATACCTGCATTTTCATATTCGTTGCATTATTATTCACAATAGCCAAGATATGAAAGCAATCTAAATGTTCTTTGACACATTAATGAATACAGAAAATGTGGTATATTCACATAATAAAATATTATTCAGCTTTAAAAAACAGACCTCTTTTATTAAAATTCTCACTTGAAAATTATTAAGCCCAATTGCATGTGGGCTTCTTGTAGTAAAGTTATCTTTCTTTTTATATATGTGTTCAGTCAGCCATGGAAGTAAATACAGATGACAAAGAAGTTATAGAGATATAGATCTAGTCATCTTATGAAGCCATAATTAAAATATTTCAGATAGAAACACGCATGTGCGCACGCGCGCGCGCGCACACACACACACACACACATATATATATATATATATACACAAAGAGAGACAGAAGTTGTTTTAGGATTCAGATGTTTCCACAGTCTTGAGATTGGAGCTTGAGTCTAAATTAGTGAAAAAACACCGTTTATACATTTTAAGTTACATGATCTTTTAGCAGTCAAGGCCTGCCACCTAGCTCTAGGATTTCCTAGAATCAGTTTTAGTCTGATCTCACATGGCTAACATACCCAAGACAGGTAATTTATAAATGAAAGAGGTTTAATTGACTCAAAGGTCCACATGACTGAGGAGGCCTCACAATCATGCTGGAAGGCAAAGGGGAAGGCAAGACATGTCTTACATGGCAGCAGGAAATGAGAGCTTGTGCAGGGGACCTCCCATGTATAAAACCATGAGATCTCCTGAGATTTATTCATTACCAGGAGGACAGTATGGAGGAAACCATGTCCAGGATTGAATTACTTCCAGCTGGCCCTGCCCTTGACACATGGGGATTATTACAATTCAAGGTGAGATTTGGGTGGGCACCAAGAGCCAAACCATATCAACATCTATACAGATTAATATAACTATTGCTCTCATCAACAGTAACAGAAGGAGGAAAAGGGAATATTGACATGGAGGGCAATTGAAGTACTTGTAAAGAGGTTTCTTTCTCCTTTTTCTGAATGAGGGGTACTTCTACTTCCTAAAGCCAACTGACCAATATTATAATAAATTTACTGCAAATCTGGGGAAAGCCTGATTCTCTGGTCGGATGTGTTTCTAGACAGTGGTCTTGTTCTCAAGTGCCTATAAAAACCTGCACACAGGAAAAGATATGTGGAGACTCTGCAGCAGTTTCATACATTATATTTCCACAATGTGAACTTTTCCTGATATGTGAGCTCACCGTGACAGGTAACTGGGCTTGAGCAGTTTTGTTTACATTTCATAAAGAGATGTTCACCAAGTTAGGGCATTTCAATATGTGTCTTCCTTGAAACACTATGTAGCCATATTCTTCACTTTCATTGATCATCTGATTGGTGTTTAGTAGTTTAAAAAATCTATGTATGCATTCATATATGAATGTATCTATGTATGCATGTATTGTATGTGAGGTGTATTTAATTTGGTGAGAACTGGAGAGGAAATAAAACAGCAGCAAGAAGTCAAAATAGAGTTTCATTTTCTGTATCAAGAAACAGCAGTAGGGGAGGCCCCCCGCAGACTTCAGAAGAACCTCCTGAACTATGCCATCACGAAAGCCAGCAGAGAGCTCATCAGCCAGCTTTCGTCAGAGAAGAAAACTGGCCACAGGCGGCCAGTTAAGGAGATTCACCCCCTCTGACTCTTCCCTGCCACAGCGCCAGGATGAGAGCTCATGGGAAGAAACAGAAGGGAGTCAATGAAGCACAGACAACCTGAAGCCCATTGAAATCTAAACAAACTGAACTACACTTTGAATGGAGGTTGAGAGTGAGTTTTAATGTAAATAAAATTGAGTTTTTATTATGAATAAATCTACTATATTAAGTAAAACTGACTGCAAAGTATAAAACAAGGCTCATTTGTTATTAAAGGATAAGTAGCTGACAGTAAGGGGAGATTCTATACAGAGCAGAATCCAGAGACCACTATTAAATAAACAAAATCCATATGCTGTCATATTTAGGAATTTCTTGAATTAATGCTGAACTTTGTAAACTTAGTTGCATTTTTACCAGTGACAGATGGTATAATAGTTACATATTTATTTATTGAAACAGGGTCTTGCTCTGTCACCCAGGCTGAAGTGCAGTGGCATTCAGCTCATTGCAGTCTCCACCCCCTGGCCTTAAACAATCCTCCTACCTCATCCTCCCAAGTAGCTGGAATGACAAGCATGCACCACCATGTCTGGGTCAATGTTTTTTTCTTTTTTATGTTTTGTAGTGATAAGGTCTCATTATGTTGCCTAGGTTGGTCTAAAACTCCCGAGCTCAAGCAGTCCAACCGGCTGGGCCTCCCAAAGTGCTGGGATTAGAGACTTGTGCCACCATGCCCAGTCCTGAATGGTATAATTTTAGTTGTATCTATTTTTATGAGTTCCAGTAACACCTAACTATTTTCCGGTATTTTAAGCTCAATCTTTTTGTTAGTATTTATTTGTTGGTAAATAAGCAATTTAAAACAATAGGAGGACTTTAATTAAATCAATTTTTTTATTCAGAGGAATCATTTCACATTGAAAATAATCACTCTTTAATTAATCTGTTTTGTAACTCTATAATTTAGTACTTAGGAGTGTTTTCAATTAATGCAAGTATAATCTAGATTAATGAGATAATTATATAAAATCTTTATTCATTTTCTCTGTGTAGTGGTGGACACCAGTAATGTTTTTCTCTTTCAAACATTGTCACATCAATATAATTTCTTTAGGGCTCATAATCAATGCATTCCTATTTGTTTCTAAAATATAGAACACAGTCACTTGTTTCAAGGATCTACTGGTAAATATTTAACCAAAATAAAGTACCAATTACATTTGAAGATCATACAAAATTATTTTCAAAGGTAAAGTTGCTTGAGACACCTTAGTATTTCACAGTAAATATTTTTCTCCATTTCTAAAAACCAGATAAAAAATCAATTTCAAGCATAAAGTCTTCAGTCAGTTATAGATCTGTGTTTAAAAAAGGGCAATAGTGATCCTCTGTTTCAATAAGAAAAAGATTTATGTTTGTTGAGAATTCCTTGAAAATCTCTTTATATAACCATATTCTTCCTTCACTTTGATAGATCATCTGATTTATGTTTAGTAGTTAAAACTCTATCTATATATGCGTGTGTGTATGCCTGGATGTATGTATGTACCTATCTCTAATCTCTTCAGTCCCTTTGTTCTTACCAGTGGTTCCCTGATTTACTCAAAGAAATGTGACACCATTGCTATGACAGGGTTATTCCCCATGCAATATAGCTTATTATTTCACCAGCCTCCTCAACCGTCCTCTTGTCTACTTAATTTTAGAGCTTGTCTTATTATCAGGCTGATACCAATATATTTATATTAAAACCAGATCTTGTTTAGTCACTTTGGAAACTAAACCTCTCTCTTGCTACCTCTCCAGAAAAATGACAATCCTGTACTTACAGTTTTGCACTGTAGGTGATTTTATAAATAACTTAATGTGTAGAATTAATAATATGTGTCAAGCACTGTACTAGGCTCATTATATATATAATTTTACTTACACATTTAAAGTATAAATTAGTAACTACTACAATCCCCATTTTACACATAAGGAAAATAAGACCATCAGTATTTAAGAAATATATCTAAATTACACCACTAGGAAGTAACAAAACCCACATTTAAACACACATTCTCTCCCTGAAGAGCTTAAACTCCTAACTTTTATGTTATACTTGTTACTTACTGTTTTTGGCTCTCATTTTCATCATCTAGAAAACAACTAATTTATTTATTCATTATTCAGTTAGTCATTTAATTGGCGTCTACCATGTAGTAGAATGTATGTAGGTACAGGCACAGCTATTAGCCAAGAACAAAACAGACCATGTGTCCACTCTCAAGAGCATTACTCTGTAGTGAGACATCACAGAGTGAACAAGAAAATAAATAACTATAACATGTCATGTGGAGACAAGAGCTTCTCTGAAAAATAATGTAGGCTAAAGAGAGAAAATATTGCAGTGCGAGTTCTATTTTATATAAATGGAAAAGACTTGGCTAAGGAGACATTCAAATAACAGTAAGAATATTCTAGGCAAAAATTGAAACAAATTTAATTAGGACAATGTTCTAGCAACCACGTGTCCATCAGTGTGACCAGAGCAAAGTAAGCAGGGAGCATGGTAGTTGAAAATGTCAGAGCAATACTAGGAACTAAATAATGCAGGCCCTTGGAAAACACTATTGACAATGACTCTCCACTTAGGAGACCGACACCGCGTAGTAATTTGTATAAGGGAAGTTTAATGTAAACAGTGAACTATTACAGGTAAATCTGTTAAAGGGTAAAAGAACACTAAAAAATATAGACATAGCAGATACAGAGAACTGCCACTGCTCCCTCTAGGGCTTTAGGTAAGTTTTCAAGGAAGCAACAAACCTGAAAGAACCCTTGACCCACCAGAACTGATACCGAGACCTCCTGGAGAGGGCGTGGTTGTATTCTGCAAGGTAGCAGAGATTGCGCAGGCGCTACACAGACGAAACTTACTGGGAAGCTACTACTTGAGATGCTGCAGGTAACGTGCTCTGTCCCCAGTGAGGTGATTGATGTCCACTGCTGGCTACTATGCACCATAAGAACAAGCCGAGAAGAGCGCTCAGGAACTAGAAAGAAGAGCCCCTTCCTTCTCCAGTGCCCTTTTACCACTAGATGGTGTTTAACAATGAGCCACAGACAAAGCAAAGCAAAAATGATCCAGTATCAAAAGTAGGGTAAAGAGGAGTAGGAGAAAAACTGATGGTAATTGGTTCAACACTGCAAGAAAACTGGGTATTGCCCTGATTTAAATAATCTGAACTGAAGCGTGGCATTTTAAAATATATTTTTGAAAAATCAGCAAGGTCACTACATGGAAAGATAAAAGGAATAGTAGAAGGAGCAAAAAAAAAAAAAAAAAAAATCTAGAAGGATAGACTAATAATGAAGACCTGAAATGATGGCAGCGAGGATAGGGTGGTCACAGTAGAGTGATAATAAATGGATCAATTGAAGTCAGGAGTTTGAGACTAGCTTGGCCATCATGGTGAAACACTGGCTCTACTAAAAATACAAAATTTAGCCAGATATGGTGATGCCTGCCTGTAGTCACAGCTACTCAGGAGGCTGAGGCAAGAGAACTGCTTGAACCTGGGAAGGGAAGGCCGCAGTGAGCCAAGATGGCACCACTGCACTCCAGCTGGGTGACAGAATGAAACAATGTCTCAAAAAAAAAAAAAAAAAAAGCTTGGATTCACAATACATTTTTAAAGCATCACCAACAGAATTTACTGATGAAATGGTTTTGAGTATAAAGAAGAAAGTAGTCCCAGACTACTCCAAATTTCTTATGAAAGAATAGGAGTGACATTTAGTAGATGCTACAGGGGGAATAAAAAACAATTGGCTTCTCACTTTGAGGAAGATTGACAATAACCCATGTTAATGATACAGTTAAAAATGTAATTTGAAAAAAGTTTTGGAAAAAAAATTAGCAACTACTGTGAGCCAAACTAGGTTCCAAAAGTTTGTTTCCTGGTTAGATTGATAGTGAAATTAAGAAAGTTTCGTTAATGTGACGCTGTAATGAAATGTGCCAACCTTTAAACGATCTGTGTAGCTGAGTGAAACAATGTTTTCCAAATGTCTAATGGGTGGTATTATAAAATTGTGCAAGGTTAAAATGTCATTTAAGATGGACCAATAGCTTTTAAAGTAAAAACTTTTTTTTTAAATCAAATATTTTGAAAAGTTCATAGACAGGGATTCATATTTCACATTATAGCTAACTTTCAAGAAAATGCCACTTTTTTGTCTTCAGTCAGTATTAGAGAAGATTGTCCACAATTATCTGGAAAGGCTGCTAGAACACTCCTCATTTCCCAACTATTAGTTTTTGTGAGATCATATTTTCTCTACATACTATAAACTCAACAGCATATTTTAATAAATTAAATGCAGAATTGAAAATGAAAATCCAGCTATAATATTAAACCAGATATTAAAGAGCCTAATAGAAACTAAGGTAATACCTCTATTCACATTAATTTTTAAAATTTTTCAATCAAATTTGTTTTTTATGTTAACAGGTAATGTGTTTAGCATTGTTACTTTAATTTTTTTTATATTCTTAGATTCCATTTAAATACAGTAAATACCTACAAATATAATGCAGATAATTACAATCGCTTTGTGGTCCTCAATAATTCTTAAGAATATAAAGGGTTTCTGATATGAAAAAGTTTGAAAACTTTTGTCTTTATTCTTTAGCACTATAACTTCCTTCCATTTTCACAACAATGTACTTGTTGTCTAGGAAGATTCAAGTTAAAAAAAAAAAGATAATTAGCCACAAATTCAATATCGAAACACATTACCAAATTACATAAAAAGTGCATTTCTCTCTCTCTTTTTAATTTTTATATTGATCGATCAGAAAATTTATATCAATTGAATTTTTTTCTGTTAATTCTGAACCTGGAAATATGTTGTACAGATGTAACTTAATCAATATCTTCCAATATGGTTCATCACCATTAACAGCTACAGGGTCACATCTATCCTAAACTTTAAATAAATAAATGGTAGTTGTCCTTTGGTAAGCACAAGTTTAAATTCCTAAAGGAAATGTGTACTTGTTTTGAGGTAAATAAGAATTTACTAATTCTGCTCGAAGGTATATTATTTTATCATGTGCTGATTATTGTATTTGACTTTCCTGCATTTCTGTCCTCTATTTTCAAAGGAAATGTATTCCCTAATGACTTTGCATTGCCACGCTGTCCCTCCCCTAAGCTTTCTCTAACTTGTAAAACAGTATAATGCCTTGGAAATAAGAATAAAGCATGGAATCCTCCAAGTCAGCAAGCTCAATCATCATTCTTAATTTCTTCTCTTCGTCAAACCTCATTTCTTTGAGTGGTACAAAATGTGGTATATGAAAACCTGATTTGGTCTGTTTTAGTGGCCTGAATAATGTTTTCTCTCAAATGATTAATTGCTTTTGCCAAAAGGATAAGGGCAGTCAAAATCCTAAATTACTTTAATAAAAATTCAGAGTTTGAAATTTTCTGGGCCACTCAGATGAGAAATAGCCAGCCTGCATGTGGCAAATTGCTTGAATTCTGATTCCCTTTTGCTAATTTAATATATTAATAACCTTTAGTATCTCTGCCCAAACTAGGGCCTGACAACTTATTGAGCTTAGTTTCCAACTTCTGCTTCCTTAGCTCTTCAAGTCTTTAGCCAAAGTTTAATTAAACCATTAGATGTCCTATCTAGAATAGCAAATGGCTCCAGGGCCAAAGCAGCTCTCATCTCTGTAAATGGCTTTTCTCTTAGATCTGATCCTGACAGTTTTTTTTTTTTTTTTTTTTTTTTTTTTAATTTTTATTGCATTATAGGTTTTGGGGTACATGTGCAGAACGTGCAAGATAATTGCATAGGTACACATATGGCAGTGTGTTTTGCTGCCTTCCTCCCCCTTACCCACACTTGGTATTCATCCCCAGGCTATCCCACCCATTCCCCCCCCCGCTGTCCCTCCCCCATTCCCCCCAACAGTCCCCAGTGTATAGTAGACCGCCTCTCTGTGTCCACGTGTTCTCATTTTTCTCACCCGCCTATGAGTGAGAATATGAGGTATTTCTTTTTCTGTTCTTGTGCCTGACAGTTCTTGACTGTGCATTAAAACCATCAATGTTAATGAAAAAAAAAAAATTGAATGATTACCTTCAATTTATTTTATAGTCTTAAAATGCTGTCTTACATACAAAAATTAGTTTCAATTATTCTAAGATATTTTGCCTGCCATTATCAGAAGGATATGTTTGACAATTATTTACTACAAAATGATGGTATTTGAAATTTTTTCTTATTTGTGATGTTTTGCCACTGACCCCACAAAATCATCTTTTAAAAATGTACTTGATTATACCCAATAATATTGTTTCACTTCAACAAATTAAGAATGTTTTCTTTCTTTGTGCCATTCTTGAAACTTTTACATTGTAATTGGTTGAATGAAAGTAATTAACATGTGTTTTAAACTGGTGTCACAAAGTAGTGCTTAATAAGCACATCTATGATAAAAGAGAAATTGTAATATTTGTCAATATGTCTATCTGAGCATCTAATTTAAATATACCCTATACTGCCAATAAAAATGCTCATATTTATAAACATATCTTTTGTTCCCTCAAAGCAAAGAATTATGTTAAAAAGTGCATAGGCTCTAACAGTAATAGTCACTGCTGTCCCTCAGAATTAGTCAATGTAGATTGTGACTGCTTCAAATTTGGGATCTGAGATAAGGTTGTGATATTATTTTCTTATAGATGTAGGCTCAGGAAGGCAATGATTAGTTCAGATCTGTCAAGGGACTCTGACTCCATCAAAAGATACTTTAAAAAGTCATCTGGGCACAGAAATTGACATAGGTGTTCATTTGTTCCATGATTTATTATACACATGTTGAGTCCCTGCCATGTGGAAGGCATGGTACTGACAATACAAACAATATTTATTTAGCTAAGACAAAATCATAATGATTATGATGGCATCCGAAATAATGAGGTGCTTCCTTTGATATTAAGCTGCGCAACCTTAAACAATAAGGAAATTTTGTCATTTGTGACAAAGTCAATAAATCGAGAGAGGATATTATGCCAGGTGAAATAAGCCAGGTGCTGAGGTATAATCTCTTTTATGTGGAATTAAAACATGTAAAACTCGTGGAAGTAGAGAGTAGAATAATGATTACTCAAGGCTGGGGTTGGGAGGTAAGGGGTGCTGAGGGGGAAAGGAGAGATGTTTGTTAAATGGTTTCAGATAGAAAGGAGAAAGGGGTTTTAGTGATCTACAGTGCAGCAGTGTGACCACAGTGAATAATACTGCATTGTATAGTTCACAATTGCTAAAACAGATTTTAAATGTTCGCACCACAAAAAATAAGTATGTGAGAGTAAGATGTTATCTTGATTTAATAATTCCACAATATATGCCCATATTAAAAGATCCCATTTAGCCTCATAAAAATATGCCACTATTATTTGTCAATTTAAACATGTAAAAATAAAAAATTTAAAGCTCTTATCAAAATTTATAGTGCCTGAGCTATTGAAAATACCATGGTCAGTTTTAATGCAGATATAAAAATTAAGAGACAGTGCAAGGAAAGATTTCTCAGATAGTAAAAAGGGCCAATAGAGCCCAAAATAATCTTATTAACTGTTAGTGCTGAGAGGTCACAGTGAGGTAGGAGAATCGGAAAACCTGAGCAAATTTAACTTGTCAAAAGTCAGGTGTATGATTCTCTCTGTTCTGAGTAGGTGGCTTGTGATTTTTCCAGGAAAATCTGTTCAGGAAACAGAGATTTTATTTAGTAATGGACACATATATTTTTAGTCTAGAAGAATGTTATTATCTTTTTCATGAAGTAATTGCAGTGTTTATGTCAAACATATCTCTTATTAGGTCAACAGAATAGTTATTATATGATATTTTTCCAACAAATGTTAAGTCACAGTTCCATAACATTGCTGGTATATGGAATGATTAAGATGATAGGACATGTTTTTATAACTCCAAAAGAGAAATATCTATCCAAGAAGCTGCAACCCTGAAAAATTGTTGTATTATCTGGCAAAAGACTATCTCATGATAAGCAGTTTTTCTAGATTTGTCTAGAAATGTAGACAGGAATAAAATATCATGTGGTTCCAAGAAAAGGAATCAGAATTAATTATTGTCAATGATTGTTTACGGACTTGACAGTTTAGAAAAAAGACTCCCATGCTAAGATACAGGTACTAATATTTACATAACTGCTGGTACCACTGAATTAATTGGATGGATTAAAACAGTTTCTTGTGGTCATTCAGTATTTTTCTGTGACAAATCAAATTAAACTACCAAATTCATATGCAAATTACAAGTCAAATCTTAATTTAAAAAAAATCTAAACTCTGAAGATTCACCTTAACAATGACAAAGCAATTTTTCGAGAACTACTGTTTTTAGCCAATCAACTGTTTCACCTAAGAATATGGTATAGATATACATTTAATATCTATTGAAATAAATGAACTTAGTAGTTAATACTATGTAGTCACAGTTTTACTTGATTTTGAAAGAATCCAATGAAAAATGTTAATCCTGAAGTATCAAACACCAGTGACTTTAGCAATTCTGATTTTGAATTCAATGATCTGGAAACAAATTTAAGTAAAATATTAACAATTTCATGACACCCTCTTTTTTTCAGAATTAGAACAGTAATATATTTATTTTATCTCTGCTTGCTGATTATTAAGGAAAGTTCTTAGTATTTATTCTTTTTCTTTGCAAGCATTGAATACTGATATTTTAAATAACATCTTGTTTTTAAAAATCACATATCTTCCATGTAACCATCTGATAAATGATTAGAAAACTTAAAAATGAATAAATATCACTGGGATACTCTAAGAGTTACATTTAATTGGCTGGGCCCAGGGCTCTTACATTTGTATCTAGGATCCTCAGAGATTAATGTAAAAGCAATAACACTCTGCATAAAAACCACTTTAAATGTTGGACATGGTTTCAATATTAGAGTACTTTTAAACTATGCTGTGATCTACACCATTGCTTTGCTTTTCTTGAACATTTTCTTTCTTCCATTGGTAGAGTTTTGCATATTGTGTGGATATTTTCCTTTTCTGTTTTCCTTAGGGGGGAAGCAAAACAATAATGGGAGCAACATTTTAACAAAGTAAGGCAATTTAACCACAAATAGGTTTTAAACTTAATTCTACAGTACATGTTTCACAACAAAGTTCTTTGTATTAATGGTAGGACGTTTCACGTACAGGTGGCAGAGCAAGTTTGAGGACCATTGAACACAGCTAATTTTGCTAATGTATCACAATTACAGAAACACCTGTGCTAAACAACCTTGTCCTATTTCCATGAAAATGAATGGTGTTCAATAACCCTCACAATATCCATTTCATGCTGATTCATATTTTCTCCAGCCATTTTTTTCTGTGACATTGCTTCCACAATAATATATCACATTTTTAAAAAGCTGTTATATATATATTATAAATATTTATAATATATATTATATATAATTTATAATATATTATATATATTATATATTTTATAATATATATTATATATCAATAATATATATTATATATTATATATATTACACTTCTTTCATTTTTGTTTTATAAGAAAGCATGTTTTGAAACTATTATCATGGATACTTTTTTTTTTTTTTGCCTACAAAGGGCAAAAGGATATACTTTGTTTCAAAAAGCCAATCCAAAACACTGTCAATCTGCCTGTATAAGGGGGTACATACTGTTAAATTGCACATAGAGATTATCAGTGATTAAGAATGACTTCAACTGCAACTTCCTGTTTTAATGTTCAAAAAGTTACTTACGCCTGATGATATGTTAAATAAAAAAAAACTTATAAATGGGGAGCTAATAATTTCCCTTTTCACTGGGATAGTGGTGTACATTTGTGCTTCTAGAATCTTTATCCACTTGACTTCATATTTTTTAAAAAAGACCAAAAACAAAGTAGAAACCATCTGCTCCAAGAGCTTTTTATTTAAAATCATAACAACCATGGGATACTTAATACTAAAATAAAATACTTAAAACTTGAACGGGATGAAAAGTTAGTATGCTATGCATTAGATACAGATATATCTACAGACAGTCATGTGATTAATTATAGTAAATATCCAGTTGATACTATCTATTTAAGAGTAGCATTGACAATTACATATGAGGTGGTCATGTTAGTATTCAACAACAAATTCAAAAGTTAAAGTATGTGAAATAATCTGTACCCCTATTATAACAGTTGTGAAAAGCTTGGACAATATGCAGTAAGTATATGGTGTGCCCAACTCATAGGAGGTGCTAAGACATGTTTAACCAACTGTCTGATAGACTGAATGAATGTGTGCTAATAAGTGAATCACTTTCGGGCATGAAGGTAATAATTTTCTATATGAGTACATCAAATCTTCATTTTGCCTTCTAAGTGTAAATAGAGTTTTCTGTTTGTGTAAAATATAGTTTTTACTTAATTTCAACATTTATCTTCTGGTACAGACATTTGCTTGGAAGCACAGTATAATTAGCTGCAGCCTTGTTATCATGAAATAAGGGAGATATGAATAAGTATTCCAGAACTGTAAACCAGAATACACAAGAAAAATTTTAAAATCTAAATTATAATATGGTAGGATAAAATGTCTGTATATCCTTAAACGTAACTGCTCATTATTTTAAAAGCAATAATAGTTGCCATCTATAAACTGATAATTTAAGGCAAGTTCACCTGTAAGTTGATAATATAGGTAAATTTCTATGAAGTTTTATAATACCAAAACAAGAAAGCAACATTTTGATTTAATATGCATTTCATATAAAGGTACAATGTAATACTAAAATTACAGGACTGCACTGTCTGCAAATTATCTTGACTAGCATGAAGTTATGTTAAAAGATTAAATGCTAAAGGCAACTTAAGGTTTTTTTTTTTAAATAAAAAATTTATGTTAATAAATGAATTAAACTTAATTAAGTTGATTCAATGACATTGTAATAGGCATATCAGTTTGTCATATCTTTGTTGAAATAACATGTACTCCCGTGCAGAAGAAATTCTGAATTCACAATAATGTTTGAGCCAAAACCTTAAAGATTTGGAGGAAAAAATGCAATCTAAAAATCAAATACTCTGTGTTCAATGCCAGATATATGCCACTTAATATTTTTTTTTCCCAGAAATAAGTATCTTGGAAAAGTCTTTGAATTACATAGTAAAATTACTTGAAGTAAATGTGACATTTTGTCAACAGCTTGTAAACAACATTCAATTTGACAGCATGGTCACTAACGTCAGAGACTGCTTTGGACTTAAGTACTATAAATTAGCCACCCTACAAACACAGAAAACTCTTAGAACTGGGAATTTTTTTAAACCATAGTACTTGCCTCTTTTATTCTAAGAAGATGATGTTTAAATATTACTATCTCCATTCTTTGATTGAACATCTTTCCATTAAACAAAATGTTCTCATAACTTCTGTTTTCCAACTTTTACTCTTCCAGTTGGTTTATTTTTTCCTTCCTCCATCTCTTTCCCTAATTTTATTCAACACCCAGTTATAATCCTAATTGCCTTTCTCATTTTATTTTCCAATATTTCTTATTTCCTCCAAGAACCACCATAATTGTGATTAAAAAAAAAAACCACTTTCAAATGTTGCAAACCTCTGAGATCTGTCCCTGCTCATGTACTTATGCCTTCTTATTGAGATGTCATGGGATTTCATCCCATTATTTTATTTACACTAGGTTTATTTCAGCTTGGTTAGACCTGTTTTTTATATATTTTTTTCAATTTCAAGCTTAACAAACCCAAATATGCTCCTTTTATCAATGATTTTAATCACAGAAAACAGTTTCCTTTTGCACTGTGATACATACCAAGCCATATTTCTCTTTAACTCCTTATTCTCACCCAGAATATTCTTATATAGTATCAACACAGAGTAGATGCTAAATAATTAGTACTTCCAAATTTTTATTGTTCTTCCTTGCTGTAAAATAGCAATCACTTTTATTATTATTATTTTTTCTGCCACAATGTATATGTCCTTCTCTAATCTTGTCCTGACCTATTCGTCAAATTTTATTTCTTCTCCCACTTGTTTACACTAACAAAAAGAATAAAAACTTTATGGCAGAGGCAAAACTCATTATTTTCCTTTCTTTTTTTCTTTTTTTCTTTTCTTTTTTTTTTTTTTTATGAGACGGAGTTTCGCTGCTGTTACCCAGGCTGGAGTGCAATGGCGCGATCTCGGCTCACCGCAACCTCCCCTCCTGGGTTCAGGCAATTCTCATGCCTCAGCCTCCTGAATAGCTGGGATTACAGGCACGCGCCACCATGCCCAGCTAATTTTTTGTATTTTTAGTAGAGGCAGGGTTTCACCATGTTGACCAGGATGGTCTCGATCTCTTGACTTCGTGATCTACCCGCCTCAGCTTCCCAAAGTGCTGGGATTACAGGTGTGAACCACCACGCCTGGCCTCATTATTTTCTTAAATTATTTTATGTATATATATATATATATATATATATATATATGCATGCACACACACACATACAATTATATATACTATATGTATATATAATTATACAATATATGTTGTATGTATAATTGTATGTATTAATATATAGTGTCTGTGTGTGTGTGTGTATATATATATATATATATATATATATAGTGTTATATATATATATGCACATGTAGTAGGTTGAATTGTGTCCTCCCGAAAGTCATGTCCACCTAGGTCCTCAGTTAACTTATTTGGAAACAGTGCTCTGCAAATACACTCAGTTCAGATGAGGTCATACTGGATTCATGTGGGCTTTAAACCAAAAACTGGTATGGTTGTCAGAAGGCTATGTGAATACACAGTCACATACAGCAAAGAAAACCATGTTACAAGGAGGCAGAGATTGGAGTTATACTGCCTAAAGTCAAGGAGTGCCAGGGATTGCTAGAAACTAAGATAAGAGAGATTTTCCTAGAAAGCCTCCTGAAGAAATCAATCATGCTATCACTTTCCTATTTAATTTCTGGTCTCCTGAACTATGAAATAATACATTTATATTGTCTTAAGCTACTGATATGATTTGGCTCTGTGTCCTCATTCAATCTTATGTGATAATTCATAGTTTTGGGAGAAGTACCTGGTAGGAGGTGATTGGCTCACGGAGGCATATTTTCCCCTTGCTTATTCTATGATAATGAGGGATTTTCATTATCATAGAGATCTGGTTGTTTACAGTGCATAGCACGTCCCCCTTCACTCTCTCTCATTTCCCCTTTACTCTTCTGCCAAATTGTAAATTTCCTGAGGTCTCCCCAGCCATGCCTCCTATATAGCCTGTAGAACTGTGAGTCAATTAAACCTCTTTTTTTTTTTTAAATAATTTAACCACTTTCAGGTAGTTCTTTATAGCAGTGTGAGAATGGACTACACAGCCACCAACTTTGTGTTCATTTGTTATAGCAGCCTTAGGAAATTAAAACAGCTGGCTAAGGAAAAAGATGAAAATTGTGCATAAAATGCAATTTTCCCTTTAAAATTTTTGTTTCTAAAAATTATTGACAGTAAGTGATTATTCTTTGAAGATTAAAATATAAAATCTATATGTAGGTCATGACAGTTTTGGAGACCCATGGCATGAGCAACATGATGTGATCATTAAAATCCTAATATTGACCTGCCAAAAGAGTTATTCTTTTTTTTGTAGTCACTTAAAGCTGATAAGCACAAATCATGCATCCTATAAAATTTAATGTATTTATTTATTATTTGATATTCATGAGATATTGAAATATTTAGGTTTTAATTATTTATATAGTTTGTCTTACACTATTTTTACTGTAAATTTTATATTTCTATATTACATATAGAAATATAAATTATGTATTTTAATATCTGATTTTTAAATAATGTAAATAATTTTGCACTGGAAGATACTCAAAGACTTATCCATGTGCTCATAACAGCTTCTTCTATTTAATAAATATCTATTTTCATGTTTCTTTTCTATAGATAATAAAATCATCATTTAAAAAGTAAATTCTGTTTCAAAATATTTCTTATTATAAGTATATGAAATTTCTTTTTACACTAACTCATTGACAACTTACTTAAAAAATATATACAAGTTAAAAAAAAAAAACTCTGCTCAATCACCAGGCCCACTAATTGGAACTGATCATTCAGTACTGAACGGGGCAAACAAATTTCTTGTTATCGTTAAGTTATATTCTATGTTATAATTTTTTTTTATAAAGTTACTGGAATGTTTTCCAGCAATACTGACATGTGTTCATATGATCATCTACCTAAATTTATTGTTAAAAGTGAAGAAAATCAAAAGGGGGAGTACATAATTAAATGAAATGATTTGGTAGCTACTAAGCTGGTTTTAAAATTACTTGAGTGAAATACAATGCTTAGGACATTTCTTCATGTAACTAACTTTTCAAAGATCATCTCCAGTAAGTTGGATATCAAGTAAGATGATTTTAGTAATCATCCAAAGAATGGTCATCTTTGTTGCTATTTATTGTCAGACTCTCAGCTTTAGATGATTTTGCATAAATGGCATAGAGACATGGGAAAATACTCCACTAAATCCCTACCTATGCAAATGCACAGTTCTGCAGACACACACAAAGGGACAGGGAAAGACTAAATGAAGTTTTCCTCTGTTAGGAAGCTAACAGACACAAAATCACTGATTGATATGCTGGACATATATAACCATCGACCTCTGCAAATAATTATTATAGAGGGGATTATACTATTTTCAGGCATTAAAAGAAAAATAATCATGACTGACATTTAATTCCAGAAACATGTTTGCTAAAATCAAATAAAAGTCATAAAATCATATCAAGCTTAGCTTTATTCTAAGTAGAAAATTCTCAAATGATATTCTTCTGTTAAAATTCTGAAATATTTAAGAAATGGGTCACAGATATGTGCTTCTTCTCTGACTGGTTTTGTAACATTTTTTTTGCTTGCTTTTTTTTAATTCATTTGTTTTTAGTTGACAAATTAAAAATGTATATATTTATTGCATGCAACAGGTTATTTTGAAAGGTGCGTACATTGCAGAATGATCAAATGGAGCAAATTAATGTATGTGTTACTTCACATACTCATCTTTTTGTGGTGAGAACACTTAAAATCTACATTCATAGCAATTTTCAAGAATATGATGTATTGTTATTAGTCACCCTGTTATGAATAAATTTCTTCCACTTATTATTCCTATGGAACTGAGTTTTGTATCCTTTAACCAAAGGTGATCACTGCAATCACCCTTCCCCCATCCCGGTACCAACCACTCACACTCTACTTCTATGTCTTCAGCATTTTGAGAGTCTACATTTGAGTGAGACATTGTAGAGTTTGCCTTTCTGTGCCTGGCTTATTCTATTTTACCTAATGTCCTCTAGGTTCACCCATGTTGCCACAGATAAGATTTCTCTCTCTCTTTTTATTTATTTATTTTATTTTTTTGAGATGGAGTCTTGTTCTGATACACAGGCTGCTCTGATATCGAGGCTGGAGAGCAGTGGAGCGATCTCAGCTCACTGCAACCCCTTTCTCCCAGGTTCAAGGGATTCTTCTGCCTCAGCCTCCCAAGTAGCAGGGACTACACGTGCGTGCCTCCAGGCCCAGCTAATTTTCTGTATTTTAGTAGAGATGGGGTTTCACTGTGTTAGCCAGAATGGTCTAAATCTCCTGACTTCATGATCTGCCTACCATAGCCTTTCAAAGTGCTAGGATTATAGACAGCGTGGGCCGATTTCTCTTTTTTATAAAGGATGAATAGTGTTTATACATACATCACATTTTTTTTTTTATTCATCTGTTGATGGGCACAGTTCGCTCAATATCTTGGCTATTGTAAATAACATTGCAATGAACATGGAAAGGCAGGTATCTCTTTGACATACTGTTTTTATTTCCTTTGATACATAACCAGGAGTGAGACTGCTAATCATAATGTAGTCCTATTTTTAATTTTTAGAGGAACTCTCATACTTTTTTTGATAATGGGTTACATTCCTACCAATAGTTGGTCAGGTTCCGTTTTCTCCACATCTTCACCAACACTTGTTGCCTATTGTCTTTTTGACAACAGCCATTCTAACAGGAAAAAGATGATATCTCATTGTGGCTTTCAAGTCTATGGCCCAGTTTTTTTTGTTTGTTTTTTTGTTTGTTTAATTGGTTGAATTGAGTTTTTTATATATTTCGGATATTGACTACTTATCTGATATATGGATTGCAAGTATTGCCTCTTCAGTCTTGATTCTTTCTTTGGCTGTACAGAAGCTCTCTGACGTAATTGAATATGTCTATTTTTACTTTTGCTGCCTGTGCTTTAAAGGTCAAATCTAAAAAAGCATTGCTCAAACCAATGTCATGAAGTTTTCCCTTATGTTTTCTTCTAGTAGTTTTATAGTTTCATGTCTTACATTTAATGCTTTAATCCAGTTTGAGTTGATTTTTGCATATAGTGTGAGATAGGTGTCTGATTTCATTCCTCTGAGTATGGATATACAGTTGTCCCAATCCCATTAGGGTTGGTAACATCTGATTGTAGATTTTGATTGTGTGTGAAAAATTACCCTCTCCCCTCTTTGTTATAGATCTGTTTTTATAAGGGAGTCAGACCTTGATTCAAGAGCACAGCTGGAGGCTACACGGTCTACCAAGCATGCCCTTCCTCTGCTAGATTTGCACTTGAGAATTCTAACACATGCGAACACATATCTGTCTACATCTGCTCACTGCAGTGAAAAAAATGGCTATTTGAAGCTGGTTTGGGTCTGCAGGTGATCTGAAAGACTGAAATATAACAATAAATTGCATTTGAAATAAAATAAGAGAATAAAACAAATAAAACAAAAAACTACTTTCAAACTGTTATTTTCTCTTCCTTTCTGCAGTCTGCAAGAATTACAACAGTCTGTGCATTCCCTAAGCACAGTGTCAAACTATTCTATTTTAGTTATTCAGTACAAGAAAGTCAGTCTAACCTGCTGTTGGCAAGATGTCAAAAAATAAGCAAATGTTGACTGAATATTTTATTTACACTGTTGATAAAAATAGTGTAATGTTGACAGACAGTTGTGCTATCCACCTGCCACTCTTTCTTTCCTCTGTCATTATTTTTGAAAAGTCATACTTCAAAATGCATTGTTACAATAATAATTCCCCTTGTATACTCTAGTTATATTTTTACAAACTAAACTCAAATTTTAGGGCTTTTCATATAGAGCTTGGAAAAAGGAGTATGGATCATTGCTCATTAATCTTTCTAAACACGATAATTCGAAACTGCTTGATTTTAGCACCCTTATCCTTTTTGAACATATACTTCATCAATTTCCATGAAAAGAGACCATTAAAGTGTCATGCATATGGATTATTATTGCTAAAAGAAATGATCCTGAAGGCAAAGAGAAGTATCTGAATAGTATTAGGCATACTTATTTCAGTGAAAGTACATAATCATAATATGCCACTTAAGAAATCACCTGTTTGAATATCACCAGTTAGAGTTAATTAGGATAACAATACATGTAAAGCATTTATTCACCATTACTATTCCAAAATATAAACAGTTCAATTTAAAGTGACATTCTTAAGCATAGCTTTTTAAAATAAAGGTAATATGATTTTGTAAAGGAAGTAAGTTTGAAAACTATGTATAATTTTCTTTTCACATGAAGTGTAACAAAAGAAGTGAAGACATAATTTTTAAAGTTTTATGAACATGTTTATCTCCTTAAGATTTGTGCAAATGTATTTATATTTGATGTTATTTTCAACATTGCTCCACACAAGGTAAATTTGTTTTTTACAGGAACTGTAGACATTGCTTTTAATGGCTTTGAAGAATATAAATGCTCTTAAATTTCTATTTTACTGAAAATCTCATTTTCTAAACTTGACACCCCGTAGTTTTTCACAAAAACTGGGAAAGGATAAGTAAGTTGTATCTGGGTAGCTCATTTCTAATGTTTCATCACAGAAAAATAACATCATAAAAGCAATAGAATTACAAGCTTATTAGTATTAGGTTTTCAAAGTCCCTCTTCTGAATATTTGGACAATTTACTATGATATGATCAAGTTTCTTTTGCTTTACTTTGTAAAGTGTAACAAATCTACCTTTCTAGACATGAAACTGATCAGATATACAATTAATTTAACATATTGGACTGAAGTTATTTTTGTACTATAACCTCAGTTACAATTTTTTAAAAAATCTGTAATTCACAAATTTTCACTTGTTAAAGATTTTCAGCATAGCCTTGTGTTTCAATTATTGGAGTACCAGACAAGAAAGATATTTTTAGTGTTGCTTAGAGACAGGTAAAACACTGAGGTATCAAATTAGAGAAAAGTGAGACAATTGGACCTCCTAAGAGAAGCTCCATTAGCAACATATTATACGTTGATACAGAAACATGCAGTTATACTTAATGACCCAAAAGAGTGACTGCATGCACCATTACTGAAAACAATGTATCTAAAATAAATAATATGCAATTGAGATTAGGGCTTGGCCAAGACTAGATATGGAGGAATTTGAGATTACCAAAACAAACAAACAAAAAAACACTTGACTGCCATTTCCAACATTAACTTCAAATAAGATGCCTTTCAAATGGAAGATGTAGTCCTTTTGTTTAGATGGATATATTAACTTATCAGAGTCTAACATGCTTAAAAGCCACACTGCTGCCAAATTGACCTCATACAGTAAGACATATTTTTAATTCATACTTCTATTTAACAACAAATTTAATGCTTTCTTATAACTGGTACAATGTAACATTGTAAGTAAATAAATATATATGTGGCAGAAAGATATTTTTTATTTATTTACTTATTTTTTAAGATGGAGTCTTGCCTTGTCACCCAGGCTAGAGTGCAGTGGTGTGATCTCGGCTCACTGCAACCTCCACCGCCGGGTTCAAGAAATTCTCCCACCTCAGCCTCTCGAGTAACTGGGATTACAGTTGTGCACCACCACACTCAGCTAATTTGTGTGTGTACACACACACACACACACACACACACACACACACACAATTTTTGGTAGAGCCGGTGTTTCACCATGTTGGTCAGGCGGGTCTTGAACTCCTGAGCTCAGGTGATCCACCCACCTTGGCCTCCGAAAGTGCTAGGATTACAGGTGTGAGCCACTGTGCCCAGCCAGAAAGTTGTTATTTCTAAATTCTATGAAAGGTTCATAATTTAGATAATGGTAGGATTAACTCCTAAGCAGAATATGATAATACTAAAGAATATAGCATAATATAGCATATACATATTATAAAACAGTGGAATACAACATAATGTAACACAAATAATGTGATTTAATGTATATAACATCTATAGTACACAATGTACTATAGGGAAAAATTCCTCAGATCAAATATGCTGATGTAAATAATAACCAGTTGAGCTACAGGTACTAAGACCAACAGAATTTGATGAATTTCTTCTTAAATAATGCAATTTCTTCATATAAATATCCTGCTTTAGAACTGCTTGGATATTGCAAGAAACTTGCTGAATGGACATCCTCTATACTGTTTTTTGTTTGTTTGAATTTTTGTTCTGCTATTTATTATTAAGGTGTTCTTGAACAAATCAATCCTGAGTTTCTCCTCTGAAAAACGAATAAAATAATATCTACTTTGTAATGCTGCTGCAACAATCAAGTACATTGTCCGCAAAACACCTAGCAGAGGTTGTCATGCATAGGAGGCATCTACAAGATAAAATTCTTAAGATCTTCTCTGATCAAAGTTGTCTATATTGTTAGAAGGAAATTCATATTCAATAGACTTTCCCTTTAGATCAATTATTTCAAAACTGTGTCTGGACATAGTATGATATAATTCACTGTTCCCCACACTTTGCATGAAAGTAGAGATTTGTGTTCAAGAACACAAGGTGGGATCAGATAGCCTGGGTCTGAAACCTGCTTCTCACGCCAGTTAGAATGGCAATTATTAAAAAATCAGGAGACAACAGATGCTGGAGAGGATGTGGAGAAAGAGAAATGTTTTTACACGTTGGTGGGAATGCAAATTAGTTATCATTGTGGAAGGCAGTGTGGCACTTCCTCAAGAATCTAGAACTAGAAATGCCATTTGACTCTATACTTTTGTATACAGGACAATGGTTAACTTGAGTTATTTCACCCTAATTGTTTATTATGGAGAGGCTGTAGGGACCAGTCAGGGAGTGACATCATTTAGACAGTTGTCCTCTCCAAATCTCTTGTTGAAATGTGACCTCCAGTGGTGGAGATGGGGCCTAGTAGGAGGTATTGGATTATGGGGGCAGATCCCTCTTGAATGGCTTAACACCACCTTCTTGGTGATGAGTGAATTCTCCCTCAGTTAGTTTCCATGTGATCTCATTGTTTAAAAGAGACTGGAGGCCGGGCACGGTGGCTCACACCTGTAATCCCAGCACTTTGGGAGGCCAAGGCGGGTGGATCATGAGGTCAAGAGATCGAGACCAACCTGGTCAACATGGTGAAACCCCATCTTTACTAAAAATACAAAAAATTAGCTGGGCATGGTGGTGCGTGCCTGTAATCCCAGCTACTCAGGCAGGAGAATTGCCTGAACCCAGGAGGCAGAGGTTGCTTTGAGCCAAGATCGTGCCATTGCACTCCAGCCTGGGTAACAAGAGTGAAACTCCATCTCAATTTAAAAAAAAAAAAAGTCTGGGATCTGGGATCTTCCCATTTGCTCCCTTGCTCCCTGACTGACTATGTGATGTGTCTGATCCTGCTTCACCTTCTTCCAGTACTGTACTTCTCAAGGCCTCTACTAGAAACAGACGCTATACAGCTTCCCGTACAGCTTGCTGAACCAAGAGCTCTTTTCTTTATAAATTAGTCACCCTCAGGTATTTTCTTACAGAAATGCAAGACCAGACGAACATGGGAAGTTTTTCACAACGTTCAGTGGTGATGGCACAAGATAATATGTTGTCTCAGCTGAGTATCTTTATTAAAAATGCTCAGGGCATCTTTATTTCTGTTACTTTTCCAGGATCTTGAGAGGTGATGAATTCAAAATCACTGATTAAATAATTAATTCTAGTTATCCATATATTTTTGCAAAATCTGTACCTTTTCTTTTTCTAAAAGAAAGGTTGCAATAAGGCCATTCACATACATTAAGTAAAGGCACTCTGGTAATTTTGTAGCTTTTTATAATTAAAATTAATTTTTATTTTCCAATTTGTGCATGGTTGCACTCAGTAGATAAAAACAATTTTTCTTGAAAAACAGTAAATAATTGTACTGCTACTTTTCTTTACATCTACTAATTAAGAGTCTATGATGAAAAGGTAGGTTATCGAATAAAATAGTCATATGATCATTTTAGTGCACTGTAACTGTTAACATTAAGCAATGAAACAGCATAATTATAGTTCAGTTAGGGTGAGTAGAAAATTGCAGACAATTAGTAATGACCAAAAGCTTTGAAACTGTGACTTTTAAACTAATTATGCTATAGATTTCACATGTATTGTTTCAGGTGTCATAATTCAAATGTATTATTGTAGTATCACAAGAGTACTACAATGAAAAATTTTATTTCCTATCTCCACCTGGAACTCTGACAGGGATCGCAAACTCTAGTATTAGAATTTAACATACTCACTACTATTCCCCAAGATCTGTTTCTCTCTGACTTCCCTAACTCAGTAAATGACACATCCATGCTTCCAGTCTGTCAAGCCTAAGGCCTCTGGGCCATTCTCAACAGTTGCAATTTTCTAATATTCACATGGACTCCTTCAGCACATTCTTACACATAAGGAATATTTGACTACATCTCCCCACTGCTAATGTTCAATGTTCCAACCTTGACCCAGCCTCATTACCTTTTCTCTAAATTACTATCATCTTCTGACAGATATTCCTACTTGTATTTTTGCCTTCATCCATCTATTCTACAGATGGTAGCCACAGTAATACATTTAAAATTTAAGTCATATTTTGGCACTAATCTGCTCCAAATACTCCAATATGGTTATCTTGCACAACGAAAACTGAATTCGTTAGAAAGCTTACCCTAGAGTAGTCAGTTCCACTGTGATTCTTTTTGTTTTTGTTTGTGCATTTTGGGTTGAATTTTCTGTTTTGTTCTCTTTGATTTACTCTTCTCTATTCACACTGTCATCCTTGTTCCATAAACATGGTGGACATGATTCCACTTCAGATTCCTTGTATGTGAAGTTGTTCTGCCTATCTTACCTCTGATATTCACTACAGGAATTCCTCAGCACCTTTTTGGTGCTCATAAGTTAATTATACTTCAAGGTCATTTATGTCCAACTTTATTTTAAATTGCAACAACACATCTTATTCCCACCAACACTAACAGCCTTTATTTATCTTTCCTGCTTTATTTTCTTCATTTGGTACCATACAATCTACTAGGTATTTTATTTATTATGCATGACATTTTAATTTATTTGTTTACTTTCTATCTTCCCATTTGAGCATGGAATTACCATGGCAGAGATTTTTTTTTTTTTTTTTTTTATCGTCATAATGTTGTTTTCCACCATCGAGAACAGTACCTAACAGATGTAGCTGCTCAAAAATGTAACCGATACACCCACACACATCTTTGTTGAATAAGTGAGTAGCTATTTTAGACTCTGTTTATTAAGGAGTCTCCAACACTCTCACTCTTCTCAGTAGCATTTTCTTAAACCAGTAGGTATCCTCAGAAGTTAAGACAAACCCATTCTTACAAAAGCAAATGGAAATTTTGGAGCTAGCCATTGGCCTGAAAGGACTAATTCTTATTTCACCAAAATAAAACATCTATCATTTTGCCTTAAAATACACATAATTCTTGCTGGTCCAATCCAACAGTTTATTCAGGCACAGCTATTCATGTCCTCCCACTTGAAATTTCTTACTTTGAAAACTTTATTGTCTGACAAATATTTTAAGTGCACGTATAATTAGCAGCATAAAAAATGACAGAGAATCCCTTTGTATTGTTTCATGAGAGTGAGACTTTTTTTTTCTATAAAAGTTGAGAATTCTTGAGGATGTGGATGGTACCACTTTGAATTCCTAAGACTTAATATAATAGCTAACACAGAATGAGCACTTGAGTCATTGTTTTGAATTGAGAGAATGAAGATGTTTTAAAAAGCATCTCTCTAAGAAATTTGGGAATTATAAAATCATACTGACTAGCTTAAAATTGTATAACCTATGTAAAAATAATACATTTACAAAAGATGAAATGTTAACTGTAATAATAGTAATATATAAGTGCAAATTAATTCTTTAAAGAATGTTATTTAGGAACTAATTATCTCTATATTTCATCGAATTTATTAATTTTACTATTAATACAAATGAAGCTGTTAAATTACTTTGCTTTAATTTAAATGTCAAATTATTTACTTTTATCAAAATGACCTTATTTTTTTATTGTAAAATAACAATAAAAGTAGACCCTAACCAGCATAAAACAACATCTCACAGACCCAGATTATTGGGTGAAAATAAATTGGGCATTTTAAGTAATTTTTAACCCTAAGTCAGATCTTTAATTACATGTGCTATAAATAATTATTTCTAGCAAAAATAAAAATAAAACAAAACAATCCATGGCATAAAACCATAAGAAAGATAAGAGTTACTTGAACAGATTGCAAGCAGTAACGCTAGTTGAATATTGGTCTTAAGTAATTGATTTGAAGCTGTATCTACAAATAAAAATGAAGTCTAGATAAAGCTGAAAAAAGTTAGGACAAAGCATAATTTTTTTCACTATATGGCAACAATTAACTCCTGTCTGGTTAAACTAGGAGTATTTCATAAAAAATACCGAATTCCAATTTGTGAATTAAATGACAAGACACAATGTTATAAATTCTCAAACTAAATAGAAAAGGTAATAAAGAACACAAATCATAAGAATACCAAGAACAGATCACATAAAATTATTTCATGTATTTTTGATGTTTTAAAATAATATTATGAGAAGTAGATTATAAAAAATTCACTTGTCTTAAACTTCATGTGGCTCATATAGTACATTTTCTAAGTTGTAAATAATTAGTAAGATATTTTGGGAGGAAAATTATAGGATAATTGGATTACAGGCAGAAATTTGCAATTTGAACTTGATTTGAAAGAGTTTTCACTGACAAAAGTAAAATGATTCTAATTTTCTTTTTATTTTGTAGGAACATATTTTGATGAGAAGAAATTCTAGATGACCAAAGAGAAACTCCATAAAAATATTTATACAGAAAACAATAAAGGTAAAAATTTCTACACTAATTTTAGGTCCACTGATACTTCAAGAGGTATAATCTAGAGGAGAGCAATTTCTATAAATCATTTTAATAATGGTATGTATATCAGAAATTAATTTTAACCATATCACATAATACTCTTGAAGAAGTCTGAAAAATCAGTCATAATTTAATTGAAGTATTAAAATTAATAGAGAAAATATAGAAGTGAATCAAGTCATTAATAAATGTTCAATAGGCCGGGCGCGGTGGCTCAAGCCTGTAATCCCAGCACTTTGGGAGGCTGAGGCGGGTGATCACGAGGTCAAGAGATCGAGACCATCCTAGTCAAAATGGTGAAACCCCGTCTCTACTAAAGACACAAAAAATCAGCTGGGCATGGTGGCGCGTGCCTGTAATCCCAGCTACTCAGGAGGCTGAGGCAGGAGAATTGCCTGAACTCAGGAGGTGGAGGTTGCGTCAAAAAATTGCACTCCAGCCTGGGTAACAAAAGCGAAACTCCGTCTCAAAAAAAAAAAAAAAAAAAATGTTCAATAGAATTGAAATGTTTTTATGTAAATTAGAATAAAACATAATTTATTAATTCAGATCAAGATGCTCTTCTGCATTAATATGCCATTTAGTTCTTTTTTTTTTCTTTTGCCATTCAGTTCTTTGCCAAAACAATGAAAGATGCTCTTCAAAACCAATGAGAACAAAGACACCCATACCAGATTTTCTGGAACAGATTTAGAGCAGTATCTAGAGGGAAATAGAACTAACTGCCCACATGAGAAGCAAGGAAAGGTCTAAAATCGACACCCTAATGTCACAATTGAAAGAACTAGTAGAGCATGATAAAACAAATGCAAAAGCTAGCAAAAGACAAGAAATAACTAATATCAGAGCAGAACTGACGGAGACAGAGACACAAAAAAACCTTCAAAAAAAATCAATAAATCCAGGAACTGTTTTTTTTTTTTTTTTTTTCCTGAAAAGATCAACAAAATAGAAAGACTGCTAACCAGACTAATAAAAAGGAATGAGAGAAGAATTGAATAGATCCAATAAAAAATGATAAAGGGGATATCACCACCCATTGCACAGAAATGCAAACTACCATCAGAGGTTACTACAAACACCTCTATGCACATAAACCAGTAAATCTAGAAGAAATGGACAAATCCTGGACACTTACACCCTCTCAAGACTAAACCAGGAAGAAGTTGAATTCCTCATAGACCAATAACAGGGTCTGAAGTTGAGGCAGCAATTAATAGCCTAGGACCAGAGAGGTTCACAGCCAAATTCTACCAGATGCACACGGAGGAGCTGGTACCATTTCTTCTGAAATTATTTTAGAATTATCATTTTGAATTAACTGCCTGACATTTTTGTTTTCTGATATTTTCAGCTGAAACTCTTGTTTCTTCATATGACACAAACTTTGTAAATTGCTTTCTATAGTGAGAATGGCAATATAATTGTATTTTTTCTAGCATGATTGATTGATTCTGTAAAAACTTAATCAATGTGGGCAATATGATTTAAAAGAGTTTCTTTCAACTTTACAAGCCCTTATAACAAAACGACATGGGAGTTTCCTCCATAACTTCTTGCTCTGACTTTTCTCCATATCCTGGGGATTGCCTTCTGGAAACTCCAGCCTTTGTACATCCCTAGGCATAGTCCCTGAGATCACTGTGAAGCAGCTTGTTCAGCTGCAGCAGGTCCTTATAGCCTCTGCTGAGTCCTGAGGGACAGTGGTTAGGGCCAGGTGGCCATAATCCTGAACTAATTCCTTCTAAGCATGATAATTATTTTTTAATTTATTTTCAGTAGTAGCAAAGGTCCAGTTGGGATGCTGAACGAGATCAACTAGGGGCAGGACGTTTCTGGGGACCTGTTAAGTAACAAACCACTGACTGGACCTACATGCCAGGAGCATCCACAGGTCAGAGGATGACATTCAGGCAGAAAAGCCATGCTTCCACCCTATTATTCTACATATATTGCTAGGTCTACTGCTTTGCTCTTAACATTTCTAAATGTTTAAATCTGTCCAAGCACTATATGGACCAATGCAAAATAATTACCTGCTACAAAGAAGCCTATATTGTTAAAGTCTCATTGTGTAAAGAGAGATGCTCACACATGGAAGAGACTTGAAAAACTGAATTTCCCATAGAAATTGTCTCAAGGCTTTTAAGTTGTCATATATCTCTGTTTCTAGGATTTTTACTTATCTCCTATTCATATTTAAAACTCTTTTCCCCTCTTGCTCTTTTTATAAAAGAAGTCAATGGATGTACAGATTAATAAAACTTGTTTCAATGTAATTAATTAGGTAAAACTTTAAATTGACCCACACTGAAGTTATTATTAAATGGATAGATAGGGAGCTTAATGAAGAGGGTAAATAAGTAAACAAAGAAATCTGGTTCAGCAGGGAAGTTTTAGTTAATTCATTTTCTAAAATATGAGAAAAGTTTATTTTATGTCTAAATAAGTTCATATTGATGGAATAATTGGATTACATACCTATAACTGTCACATATCCTCATTCATAAATCAACATAAACATACTGATAATTTGTGACTTCATATTCTCAGAAAATATCAACTAAGCTTTTCTTTATGAACATTTTTTTCTCCTATAATTTTTAATATTAAAATGATGACCCCAATATGATATCCCCAAGAATATTTTACTTAGATGCGTGACATATAGGATGCCTTAAAGTACAACGGTCTTGGCTTACATTTTGAAAATATTATTATAATTTTTAAAGTTATCATATTGATGAGACAAAAATCAGGATGGTTTTGGAGACTGGTTATTATTATTATTTTGTGTGTGTGCAAGCCTCAGAGATCTTGCCCGCTGGACTGAGCCAGTGTATGTGGGAAAGGTGATAGCATTGCTGGAGCAGCCAGGCTTTTCAAAGGTACTCAGTGTGCAGACCTCTACCCTCTTGTATATAATCCTCGGGCTTGAAGATCAATTGATAAATTTTGTATTACTTAGGAAAACTACATGTTCCCTAGCCCTTATTAAGCTAACCCATAAATAAGTATGTAAGACAAAGGGAAGTTTGGATTCACTCTCTCCTTACGTTCTTAGTGCCATGCAGAGCCAAGCCAGTATACCCAGAAAAGCTCACTCTGATAGAATCTTGGCTGGTGAGACGACAGGCAGCTGTGTACAGCTTATACCATTTATATATGAAAGTTCAGGAAATAGTAGTTATGCTATATCTCCCCCTTTAAGTGTTTTCCCCAAAAATCATACCTTTATTTTCATTGTCCAATGCTCATGATATGTGTTTATGACACCTTAAGCACAATGAATATAAAGTCAGTGTAATGCCTGCCTTAGAAATATCTTCCTCCTAATGTGTACATAAACTCTTGAATGTTTATGAATGAAAGCAAAAGTGAAAAGTTCAAAACTATTTCAAGTGTTCACTGAAAAGGGAAAATTGTTTGCCTTTGTGGCTTAACAGCACAGCTAGATTTGGTATCAACTTTCATGACTATAAACACAGAAAACTTTTCTTTTTTTCCTTAATTTTTTTCTATCTACTAATGTTGACAATGCTGACAGATGAATTCTAAAAATTTGATTAACTGTGCTCATAATAAATTTATACTTAGTGTGTGTTTGTTCATTTGTTAAATATTTATGTAACAGTTGGTATTTCTTAGGTACTTTTAAAGATGATCAATCAAAAGGAAATCCCCTGACAAAAGGAATAAATTAAATATGACACATGTGCATATTATGATGCATTTCTAAATTAACCAAGTATATTAGAGAAATATTGTGGCTTTTTCCAGTTCTGTGAAGAAGGTCATTGGTAGCTTGATGGGGATAGCATTGAATCTGTAAATTACTCTGGGCAGTATGGCCATTTTCATGATATTGATTCTTCCTAACCATGAACATGGAATGTTTCTCCATCTGTTTGTGTCCTCTCTTATTTCGTTGAGCAATGGTTTGTAGTTCTCCTTGAAGAGGTCCCTTACGTCCTTGTTAGTTGTATTCCTAGGTATTTTATTCTCTTTGTAACAATTGTGAATGGCAGTTCACTCTTGATTTGGCTCTCTTTAAGTCTGTTATTGGTGTATAGGAATGCTTGTGATTTTTGCACATTGATTTTGTATCCTGAGAATTTGCTGAAGTAGCTTACCAGCTTAAGGAGACTTTTAGCTGAGACGATGGGGTCTTCTAAATATACAATCATGTCATCTGCAAACAAAGACAATTTGACTTCCTCCTTTTGTAAATGAATACCTTTCATTTCTTTTTCTTGCCTGATTACCCTAGCCAGAACTTCCAAATACTATGTTGAAAAGCAGTGGTGAGAAAAAGCGCCCTTGTCTAGTGCCAGTTTTCAAAGGGAATGCTTCCAGGTTTTGCCTATTCAGTATAATATTGACTATGGGTTTGTCATAAATAGCTTTTATTATTTTGAGATATGTTCCATCGATACCTAGTTTATTGAGAATTTTTAGCATAAAGAGCTGTTGAATTTTGTCAAAGGCCTTCTCTGCATCCATTGAGATAATCATGTGGTTTTTGTCTTTCGTTCTGTTTATGTGATGGATTACATTTATAGATTTGCCTATGTCGAACCAGCATTGCATCCTCAGGATGATATTGACTTGATCATGATGGATAAGCTTTTTGACATGCTGTTGGATTTGGTTTGTCAGTATTTTATCGAAGATTTCTTCATTGACGTTCATCATGGATATTGGCCTGAAATGTTCTTTTTTGGTTGTGTCTCTGCCAGGTTTTGGTATCAGGATGATGTTGGTCTCATGTGTTAGGGAGTATTCTCTCTTTTTGTATTATTTGGAATAATTTCAGAAGCAATGATACCAGCTCCTCCGTGTGCATCTGGTAGAATTTGGCTGTGAACCTCTCTGGTCCTAGACTCTTTTGGTTGGTAGGCTATTAATTGCTGCCTCAACTTCAGACCCTGTTATTGGTCTATGAGGAATTCAACTTCTTCCTGGTTTAGTCTTGAGAGGGTGTAAGTGTCCAGGATTTATCGATTTCTTCTAGATTTACTGGTTTATGTGCATAGAGGTGTTTGTAGTAATCTCTGATGGTCGTTTGCATTTCTGTGCAATGGGTGGTGATATCCCCTTTATCATTTTTAATTGGATCTATTCAATTCTTCTCTCATTCTTTTTTATTAGTCTGGCTAGCAGTCTATTTTGTTGATCTTTTTAAAAAAAAAACAGTTCCTGGATTTATTGATTTTTCTGAAGGTTTTTTTTTTGTGTGTGTCTTTATCTCCTTCAGTTCTGCTCTGATATTAGTTATTTCTTATCTTCTGCTAGGTTTTGCTTTTGTTTAATCTTGCTCTACTAGTTCTTTTAATTGTGACATTAGGGTGTCAATTTCAGACCTTTCCTTGCTTCTCATGTGGGCAATTAGTTCTATTTCCCTCTAAATACTGCCCTAAATTTGTTCCAGAAAATCTGGTATGGATGGCTTTGTTCTCATTGGTTTTGAAGAACATCTTTGTTTCTGCCTTAATTTCATTATTTATCCAGCAGTCATTCAGGAACAGCTTGTTCAGTTTCCATGTTGTTGCGTGGTTTTGAGTGAGTTTCTTAATCTTGAGTTCTAATTTGATTGCACTGTGGTCTGAGAGACTGGTTGTTATGATTTCCATTATTTTGCATTTCCTGTGGAGTGATTGACTTCCAATTATGTGGTCACTTTTTTAGAGTAAGTGTGATGTGGTGCTGAGAAGAATGTATATTCTGTGGATTTGGGGTGGTGAGTTCTGTAGATGTCTATTAGGTCCGCTTGGTCCAGATCTGCAGTCAAGTCCTGGATATCCTTGTTAATCTTCTGTCTCATTGACCGTTTAGTACTGACAGTGGTGTGTTAAAGTATCCCACTATTATTGTGTGGGAGTCTAAGTCTCAATGTAGGTCGTTAAGAACTTGATTTATGTATCTGGGTATTCCTGTATTGGGTGCATATATATTTAGGATAGTTAGCTCTTCTTGTTGCATTGATCCCTTTTTATCATTATGTAATGCCTTTCTTTGTCTATTTTGATCTTCATCACTTCCATGCCTGCCTTACAAGATATCCTGAAAGAAGGACTAAACATGGAAAGGAACAACCAGTACCAGCCACTGCAAAAACATGCCAAATGGTAAAGACCATTGACACAATGAAGAAACTGCATCAACTAACAAGCAAATCAACCAGCTAGTATCAAAATAGCAAGATCAAAGTCACACATAACTATATTAACCTTAAATGTAAGTGGGCTAAATACCCCAAACAAAGGACACAGGCTGGCAAATTGGATAAAGAGTCAAGATCCATTGATATGCTGTATTCAGGAGACCCATCTCACATGCAGAGACACACATAGGCTCAAAATAATGGGATGGAGGAATATTTACCAAGCAAATGGAGAGTGAAAAAAAGCAGGGGTTGTGATCCTAGTCTCTGATAAAACAGCCTTTAACCAACAATGATCTCTGGTGCTTTTCAACAATAACCTCTTGCATTCTCCCCATCCTCCCCATCTTCCCATCCCAACGTCCTGGCAAATACTACTCTATTTCTCTTGGTATAATCTTTTTTTCAGGGATATCAATTAAAGGTAAGCATATAGTATTTAGCCACTGAGTCTGATGCCTTTTACTTAGCATAATGCATTTATGATTCACCTGTGTTGCTGAATTTAACAAGAGGGTTTTAACACATATATGTTTTTATTGCTAAGCAGTAGTCTCCATAAATGAATGTGCCAGATTTATTTATCCATTTACCAGTAAAAGAATTGAGGATTATGGCCAGTTTTTTGAACTTATGAATAAATTTTCTATTAAAATTTGCAGTGTTTTCTTTGTATATATCTAGATTTTTCTCTGTTTTAGATATATATCTAGGGTTCTAATTGCTGGGTTTCAAAATGTGTTTTCTAAATTTCTAAGAAACTACAAAACTATTTTCTAAAGACTCTGTGTCCTTTCGAATTTCAATCAGCATTGTTTACAATTTCCAGATGCTAGGCATCCTAGCTAGCACATGGTACCATCAGGTTTTTAAATGTTGTTTGCTTTTTAATTCTTCCTAATAAGTAAATAGTCATATTTCACTGTGATTTCCTTTATTTCTATAATTACTTATGTTATTGAGGTCTTTTGTGTGTTTTTTTGCTATTCATGTTTATACATTGAAAAAGGATATGTTTTAAATATTTTTCTAGATACAAGTCTCATTTATTTTGCAAATATTTTTATCCTGTATGTTCATTGACTTTTCATTATTTTAATGAATATCTTGATTTTAATGAGTATCTCTTGATTACAGAGTTTTAATATTGATGAAGTCCAATTTTTGAGATTTTTCTTGTGTGAGTTGTCATTTTTATGTCATATCTAAAATTTTTATCTAATTCAAGCTTATAAGAATTTTTTTCCTATGATTTCTTCTAGACTTTTCATGGATTTCTGTTTTATTTTAGTCTGTGATTCATTATTAAGTTTTGCATGTGGTGAAAATATAGGTTGAGGTGGGGTTTTGTGTTTGTTTTTGGAATGTGGATATCAAATTTTTTAGCACAATAGCCAAAGAGACCATCCATTCTCAGTAAGACATTTATTTGGAATATATTTTAATCTGCCAAAATGAAGTATTTGTGTCTATTTTTGTTATTGTTAATGATGTTTTTCTACTTTGTATTATTTCATTTTTATTTTGGAAATTCCCCTTTTGACAAACAACCTTTTATCTATAAAATATAAAAAAGATTACCAGAGACTAAAGAAACACAAGGATACCTGAATTTTTAAGCAATGAAATCCTGTATTCATTTCAATTAATACACTTAACCCTTATTTTCTATTGCTATTGTTATCTTGATATTGCTTTATTAGCCTGAATTATCAAAGAGCTTTTTATTTACAGCTTGCTTTGAAAGCCATTACAAAGCTTCTGCTGTTTAGAATAGTCTACAAATGAATTAGCTGTGGCAATGTGGAAAACAAAAATGAAAATTAGCAGTAGTTTAGCTTTTTTAACCAAAACATGTACAACCAATAGATTTCTAAGCACATAAATAAATTATACTGTGTGGATATTTAGAGTATGCATTTGTCCACTGAGGATTCTCAAATATACGTGTTCTCAAATATACGTGACCAGATAATTATGTAGTATAATGATTTTGACTGTGATTTATATTTAAGTATAAGTTCAGCAATAGTTATGTGTGCAGTTATAGATCGCTATAGTTATAAGTTCTTGATATAAAATAAGTATTAAAACAAACACAATTACACTTAAATACATTCTAAAGAGTATGGGGTTACATAAGAAAAACTAAGTCATATAAAACAAAGGAAAAAGATATTTTTAATAATACAATCTGGTTTTCAATATATTTAGAAAGCATTATAAAAAAGGAATTATACTTCCTGTGCTGTTTTCAGTTCTAAATCATAAAGCATTCTCCTAAAATTGTTTTTAAAAAATCACCTGTTACAGTAGATATAAGTAAAAGAAGATATAGAGTGGGGTTTTGCAAACAGTCCAGAAATTAAATCTAAGCTCCTAATCTTAATGGAAAAAGAAGACTGAGTGCTTCATATCCTAAATTCAGAAATAAGTGAAAAGGTATGGCTAGCATCTTTCTCCAGAGCTTATTCTGAGTAGTCAATTTAGAGAATTATCTGTCAACGATGTATTCATTTCCAGGATACATAGCATATATAAAAGAGGGAGAGAATAAGCTAATTTAGGGAGTTCAGTGTTTATGGACAACATTTTGTTGGCCTTGTTTTTAAGAGCAGACTGACAGACCTGTACAGCTTTAAAACCAGGGCAGAGGGAAAGAGGAATGCAGGAGATGGCACAGTTGGGGTGTCACATGGAGGAGATCAAAGACTGCACTACTAGAGTTTCCTACTTTAGGAGAAATACAAAATTTGACTCCTACACATGCCTGTAGTCTATTAGTAATACTGGGAAGGTTGATGAGGTGGTGCTAGAGATTTAGGTAGACAGCAAATTTATGCTGATGAAAAGGTCCATTCGTAAGAAAAATGTAGTATGGTACCAATGACTGGTGGGCAGGCAGATGATGTGGTCATACCTTATCAGGAACAAGGAAAGCCTCTGACTGCTTCACAGGAGAGAATTCTTTATTAGTGAGTCATGTTTAGACTGACCATATGATATGTCATGAATTTTTAAAATTCAATCAAAAGTAGAAGTTTTGATACAAAAAGAGTAATGCCTCTGTAAAGGCATTTTTGCAAAGTAATTATTTGCAAAGGCATTTTGCATGTTGGAAGGATATAATCCTTTGAAGTTCTAAGGATGGTCTCTGGCAGGCATGATTCTGTAATGGCTCCTAAAATTCCTGTTCCTTTATGGGCACAGATTGTATAGTTCCCTCCTACCTCTTTAGGATGAGTAGAACCTATGAATATTATGGGTATC
Source organism: Saguinus oedipus (assembly GCA_031835075.1). Taxonomy (NCBI): domain Eukaryota; kingdom Metazoa; phylum Chordata; class Mammalia; order Primates; family Cebidae; genus Saguinus; species Saguinus oedipus. Next base: position 22,137,032 of record CM063190.1, read on the forward strand.
ACTTGTGTGATTTAGGTTATTAACCAGCTGACTTCGAATTAGTCAAAAGCAAAACTATCTTGGGTTGCCCTCGCCTAATCAGAGGAGGCATTATAATATGTCAGAAATATGTGAATCAGGAAAATAATTTTCATTTAGATCTTTAGGTAGAAAACTATCAAATGGCAGAGGAAGGTGGTTAAATAACATGTAGTGGTCGTAGGCCTGAAGGGAATCTAGGAGCAGAGACTGGGTTCTAGTTAAAAAGGGGCAAGAAAGCAAAAACTTCAATCCTACATACAACTTATAGAAACCAAATTCTGATAACTATCAGTAAGTTTTTCAAACACTTCAAGCCTCAGATGAGATGACAACCTTGGCTGACACCTTGATTTCAGCCTGGTGTGACCCTGTGCAGGGAAACATCATGTTATGCCAGGACTTAGGACACAGAGAAATGTTGAATAAATTGGTATGTTTTAAAAGTGCTTAGTGCGTGGTACTTTTCTATGCAGTAATACAGTAGTGAAAATTAACGTAGTGGCCAGGCGAGGCAGCTAACACCTCTAATCCCAGCACTCTGGGAGGCTGAGGAGGGCAGATCACTTCAGGTGAGGAGTTTGAGACCAGCCATGGCCAAGAGGGTGAAACCACATCTCTGCTAAACATTGAAAAACAAAAAACCAGCTGGGTGTGCTGGTGTGTGCCTGTAACCCCAGCTACTTGGGAGGCTGAGGAAGGAAAATCACTTGAACACAGGAAGCAGAGGGTGCTGTAAGCCAAGATCACACCGCTGCCCTCCAGCCTGGGTGACAGAGCAAGAATCTGTCTCAAAAGAAAATAATAATTAATTAATTAATGTAGTAACTTCAAACCAATTTTGATTAAAAAGTCAAATAATTTAGTAGAAAAAGTGGATAACAAGCATGAATCAATGAGGAATTTCGGTGAAGATGGACCTTATGAAAAGAATAAAATGGAAATGCTATGCTATAATTTGAAGGAAAAGAAAAATATAAATTAATAAAGTATCAGAATTACTAGATTTGATAGATAAGGGAAAATCAGCTAACTCGAAGACAAAGCACTTGTAATTATCCAAATGGAACATAAAGAGTAAATGGAACAAAAAATAAAAACAGAATATAGCATCCACTAGATAGTAGGAAAAGGTTTACAGAGCAATACTAAATGGTGCCAACATACATGTAATATTAGTTCCAACAGGAAAAGAAAGAGGAAATATGGTTAAAGTTATAATTGAAGATATGACTGCCAAGAGTATTTGAAATAAACAAAAACATGAAAGAAGTCCAAAATAGTCCCTAAATCTCATAAGCTTAGTGTTTCAAATTTTACCATCTAAATCTTATAAATCAGGTGTACAGAGGTATAAATCACTTAGTACAGCTCCTGGGTTCATATTTTTCTCTCAGTCACTTTTCTGGACATCTATATCTAAAGAGACAAGTTATTTTCCCCAAAACTCCCAATACACATTAGTGGACAAGCACAGGATAATAGTTATGTGCATCTGGTTAAAAATGAATGAAAGAGAATGGTGGATAAAGGTGACATCCTTGGCTGATGCCTTGATTTTAGCACTGTGCAGAGAATTATCATGTTGTACCAGGACTTTGTACATACCCTGAGCCACTGACCCAAAACAGTTTTGAAATACAATTAGGACAATGTTGGATTTTTCTTAAGTTTCTTTATCAAGTTCCATCTTGATTAAGGCCTGAAAATAATCTCCCATGATTCTTGGCTCTAGGGTCTTGTCTCTGCTCTCTCAGTTACATTTTCTTTTCAGTGAAAAGTTGCAAACATTTGCACGTGAGCCATTTTATCAGTCGTTTTATACTGGCCCGATTCCTGCCCATATATTGTTGGATCCTCAAAAGCCCCCTCTCATTTTGTACTTTATTGATCCCTTTCAGTGAAAGCTGGTAGTCCTTTGCTTATTAAAATCTTCTAACAATCTTGTAGACTTCACGTGAGTTTTATTGGTTTTTCTCTCCAATTAGACAAAAGTCACATTCACAAATCTTTTATGATAACCCCTTCTCTATATTTGGCTCCTGCTTTTAAGCTTTCTAGAATTTCTTCATTTTGCTTAAGAATATAAGTGAAGCACACCTATATGTCTTAAAAATATCCTTTGTGTGAATTTATACACTGAGCTTTTACTCTTTATAAGGTTTTAGCACAAACCTATACAATCACACACTTAACATTAACTATATGCTCTAGTTTTGACTACTATTTAAGACTTTGATCACCTTTAGCCATGCAAAATGGTCGACAATTATATCTTTTCTTTCTTCCCTCCCTCCCTTCCTCCCTCCCTCCATCCCTCTCTCTCTCTTTCTCTCTTTTGTTCTTGTTGTCCAGGCTGCAGGCTCACCACAACCTCTGCCTCTAGGGTTCCAGTGATTCTCCTGCCTCAGTCTCCCAAGTAGCTGGGATTACAAGCATGCACCACCATGCCAGGCTAATTTTTTTGTATTTTCAGTAAAGACAGGATTTCTCCATGTTAGTCAGGCTGGTCTCGAACTCCCGATCTCAGGTGATCTGCCTGCCTTGGCCTCCCAAAGTGCTGGGCTTACAGGTGTGAGTCACCATTCCTGGTCAACAATTTTTAAAAACATACACTACTGATTCCTTCTTGTGTAACCATTCTTTCAGCAATTTCTCTCTCCTCTTGCATTTTACTATAAGAAGCAAAAAGAAAGAAGGTGGCACCTTCAGCATATTGCTTAGAAATCTCCTTAGTAACATATCAAGTTTTGTTATTTATAATTTCTGCTTCCCACAAAACATCAGAAGACAAAACTGCTAAGCCCTCTGCCAGTAAACAACAAATATTTTCCTTCCTCCAGTTTCCCAGAACATGATGGTCACATCTTTCCAAGTCCTATAGCAGCATTTGTAAAATCCTGATATCCAGGCAATTTATATTTCTAATATTATTCTTTCAAAATTCTGTCACCATTTTTGAGATGCAAAACTGCTCATTAAAAAAATCATTTATTAAAGCAGTACCCCACAAACATGTATTGGCTTTTTACTACCACCTAACAAATTAGCACAGACTGTGGCTTAAAATAGCCTACATATTTCATCTCTGGGTTTCTATGGGCTAGGAGTTTAATTTGGTTTTGCTGAGTGCTCTCTGCTCAGGGTATTACCAACATAAAATCTGGTGACTAGTTTTTCTGTCCTAAGTTCACTAGTTGTTAGCACGATCCAGTTATGCATGGTCATAGGACAGATGTCTCTGTTTTCTGCTGTTTGTTAAGGAGAAGCTATTCTCAACCCCGACACCACCTGCCATGCAGTCCTCTCCATACAGTTTGATCTTTCAAGGCCAGCAGGTGAAAATCTCTTGCGTTCCATACCTCTGACATCTTTTATAAACTCAACTTCCTACATCAGTCTTAGGATCATCTCTGTGAACTAAAAGTCAACTCATTACAAATTTATTTATATCTGCCAAGTCACTTGGATTAGGAAATTTAACACACTCACAAGAATGATACTCCACCTTAAAATTTTGCAAAGAATAACAGCAAACAAATCTTTAAAGCTGTGAAGCCAAGAGACAACGGTGAAGCATTTTTTAAAGAACTGAGAAAGAAACAAAATAAAATGACAACAAACCTTGTATAGAATTCTATATTCAATGAAAATATTTTTCAAAAATGAAAGTGTAAAATATTATTCTCAAACATATTAATATAATTTATTGGCAGAAGATTTGTACAATAAAAAATGATTAAACACTATATACAAGAAGAAAGTTATTATACCAGAAAAAAAACTGGATTGCCACAACTAAATTAAGTGCTTTAAATAGTAAAAATGTTAAAAAATATAAAATATTTTTAAAAAATATTTAAACACTTTAAAATATAATTGGGAGAATTCTGCTTCAGATCAAGATGGAGTAATAGACTAGTTCTTCCTTTTCACCTGATACAATTAGAACAAAATAAATAATATTTTCTAAAATCCTGAGTATCAGGCAACAAACTGCAGTAATCCATGACAGACAGAACAAAGGATATGGGCCCTCTGATTTTCATTGTTACTGCCTTGAGGTTTTTTACACTGAAACATAAGGAGTAAGGTGGATCCCATCAGATTCCCTGAGAGGAAGAGACAGAGCTGAGAATCTGGCTAGAAAAAGGCAACTAGAGTTCAGGAGACTAAGTACCAAAGTGAGGAGAGTTAAATACAGAGGGTTTCAGAGATCTGCAGAGCATCCCCTCTGTGTATTTGTGTTTCCAGTCAGCAGGAGGTTAATGGGAGGAAAGTACCTGAATGTGAGGAAAGGAACACCTGAAAGGAATAGTGGTGTCTTTTCTAAAAGTCAGCATGAAACAAATCTCAAAATTCATTGAGCATTGCCTGCATTTAACAGAATTGTTCTGTCCTGCTACAGGGGATAATTGTTTTTAGATAGACCATTGCTGCAGTCCCTCTTAAAATATCTTAAAAGCAAGCTCTAAGTGGATGAAAATACTTCCAAATAACTTAAATGTATTCCAGAACTAGGAGAAAAAAATCAATCAATCCAAACTGACAAAGACCTATCACACATCTTAGAATTATTCAAAACAATAACAACAAAACAGTTATTACTGTATTTCATGTATTTAAAAGTGGAGACATAGAAGGTATAAAAAATATTAAAGTTGAACTTAGACTTTAGACTTTAAAGCTACCATATCTAAAATCAAAAGATACAATAGACAGAATAATGGCATATTAGATGTTACAGAAGAAAAAATTAGTGAACTTGTAGATTTAGAAATACTCAAAATAAAATATAGAGAAAAATAAAGACAGGAAGAAAATATTCAAAACAAAACATAGAGAAACATAAAGACAGGAGGAGTGCTGTAGCCAGCTGTAGGATTATTCCAAACCACATCATGTTTATGTAACTTGAACGATAAAGAGGAGAAAGATGTGGGCACAGAAAATAATTGTTTTTAATGCCTAAAGGTTTTCGAATTTGATAAAAATGTAAGAGAGGGTTCTTGGATCTCCTGTGAGAAAGAATTCAGGGCGAGTGCACAGTGCAAAGCAATGCAAGTTTATTAAGAAAGTAAAGTGGGGAAAGGACAGCTACCCCACAAAGGAGGACATTCCTGTAAGAGGGATGCATCCACCCTAGGTACAATCCAGGTATGTATAAAAAGATGTGCTCTGCTACAAGGTTTGTGATAGAGGATTAATTTTCTTAATTACTCTATTTTGCAAGAATTGGTATTATTTTCTTTAAAGCAAAATTAGAAATGACTTTCTTCTCCAGATATTGGCATATCTGGGCACTCCAAAGTCTGGAACTGTTTAGTAAACTTTATTAATTTGTTGCCTTAACTATAAACATATAGAGGCTAGGAATGCCTAACTTTCTGAGAATGCAGCCCAGCAAGGCCTAGCCTCATTTTCTTAGGGCTCACTCAAAATGGAGTTGCTCTGGTTCGAATGCCTTTGACAAAGAGATCTAAATATATAAAAATTAAAACAGAAAAACGTGAAAAAAAATACTACAGCAAAGTATATCACAGTCAATCTTTTCAAACTTGTAATAAAACTTAAATATTAAAAATTAGCCAGAGAGAAAAGAGAGAAACACAAACAAGGAGAATAGCAGATATTTCAATAAAAATACCTAGGTTGGCCGGGCACGGTGGCTCAAGCCTGTAATCCCAGCACTTTGGGAGGCCGAGGCGGGTGGATCACGAGGTCAAGAGATCGAGACCATCCTGGTCAACATGGTGAAACCCTGTCTCTACTAAATACAAAAAATTAGCTGGGCATGGTGGCGCATGCCTGTAATCCCAGCTACTCGGGAGGCTGAGGCAGGAGAATTGCCTGAACCCAGGAGGCAGAGGTTGTGGTGAGCCGAGATTGCACCATTGCACTCCAGCCTGGGTAACAAGAGCGAAACTCCATCTCAAAAAAAAAAAAAAAAAAAAAACTAGGTATTCATGATAAAATCTTTACTGAAAAAATAAACAACTATAAAATACAATTCTATTATCACAAGTATATATCTTTTAAAAATAAAACCCTTCATAGCTAAAGTAGGTTATATTTAGACAAAATTTAGTTTTTCATCCATTTATTTTTATCTAACTTTTTTTAACTGTGAAAATAATTTATGTAGTTATTCATATGGTTAACTTTAATATGACATTCTATTTGTTTTCTACTAATACCATCTGTTTTTTTGTCCTTTCCTCCCCATTTTAGGTTCTTTTAAGTAAAAAAAAAAAAAAAGTTAAATCATTTTTTTTTTTTTTTTTTTTGAGACAGAGTCTTACTCCATCGCCAGGCGCCAGACTGGAGTGCAATGGCGTGATCTTGGCTCACTGCAACCTCCGCCTCCTGGGTTCAAGCAATTCTCCTGCCTCAGCCTCCTGAGTATCTGGGATTACAGGCATGTGCCACCATGCCCAGCTAATTTTTGTATTTTTAGTAAAGACGGGGTTTCACCATGTTGGCCAGGATGGTCTCGATTTCTCAACCTTGTGATCCACCCTCCTCAGCCTCCCAAAGTGCTGGGATTACAGGCTTGAGCCACCGCGCCCGGCCAAATAATTAATTTATATCAACTTTGGCTTATTGATTACATACAGAACTATTTTTGTTTTTGAGCTTGCTATAGATCTTAAATAAAGAACACAAAAATAAGTAGAATATATCTCATGTACATAGATTAGAATAATTAATATTGTTAAAATATTCATATTACTCCAAGTGATCTATATATTCAAGCCATTCTCAATCAAAATTTCAATGACATTTTTCATAGAAATAGTACAATCATAAAATTTGTAAGTAACCACAAAGACCCCAAATAGTCAAAGAAATTTTGACACCGAAAAACAAAGCTGGAGACATTACATCTCTTGATTTCAAATTATTGCAAAGCTGTAGTAATCAAAACAGTATAAAGCGTAAAAACAATCACATAGACCAATGAAACAAAACAGAGAGCCCAGAAATTAATAGACACAGATATGATCAACTAACCTTTAACAAGGGCACCTAGAAAACCCAATGGGGAAAGAAAAGCCTCTTCAATAAGCAGTGCTGGAAATGCAAAAGAATTAAATTACATCCTTGTTTTATAGTATATGTAAAAATTATCTGGAAGCCATTTTTTAGTTTGATTGAGAAAGAGTGAATAAGTGTTTCCTAGAAATTTTTAGAAATTATAGGGAAATCTTTGAAAGTTCCCTAATTTGTGCATATTTAATATTAAATGGCATATGGCATTGAGCTGCATATATTTATTTTTAAAATTATAATTGTATTGCAGATGTTAATTTTAATTTGCAGTTAAATATATATTTTTTCACCTGTCATTAATTACTTTTGTAGATAATTTTAATAATAATAGTAGCCTCTTATGAAGCGATTTATGTCATGTAAATGTTTTTGCCGTTATTGTCTCCCAAAAAAGAAACCTGTGTTTTTTCCTAAAATATTATAGAAATAAAAATAAATGCTGAAAATATACAATATATACATATATTTTTATACTAAAAAAGAATATATAAATTAACAAATGAGCCATAAAGAGACTAAAATTAAAGAAGCTAATTTATTGAATATTATATATCTGCTTTTACAAGGCCTTATTGATGTTTGCCAAAATTTGAAGATTTCAAAGATAATTGAAAAATCTTCTGATAATAAATTATATTCAGAATATATATATAGCTTTGCACTTTCACTATTTTAGAATAGCATTACTATATTTAGAAGGATAGAAAATGTTTATAATCTCATCTTCTTAAAAAAAACTCCAAAAATCTAAAGAGATATAAGCAATATCAATAAAAAATTTCTATAATTTGTCAAGATATTTTGAAATGATAAATTTCTATTGAATTAACCGGTTACTAATTTTATTGATATTCTTATTTTTAAGTGAAATATTCCAAATAATAAAAACATGTTTTATACTCCTTACACAATAATCTATTTTCTGTAAATGCCTGTATGCCATGGGTTCTTCTCCACCTTCCCAGGGCTTTTCTGTGAATTTTAAAGTTTGTTTATGTTTGTGGTTAACAAGCATTACATCCAAAGTACTTTTCTACAATTTAGTTTTCATTTTTATATTTTAAACTTTAGACTACTTTTTAGCTACTTCACTTAAAAGACAATATTTGTATACATTAATTAAGCTAATTTTATTTAATCAGTCTCTATTCATGAACAGTTATTTGTTGCCAGTTTAAGGCCTAATAATTTAATGCAATCCATGTTATTGATCACTGATATTTGCAGTCAGTTATTTGCAAAATATTCTAGAGATAATTTCACTAGTATAAAATTCAGACTCATATAAAATTATGACTTACAAAATTTAATTCCCTTCAAGTAAAAGTACTGATACCAGTTTGTTTCAACAAAACATGTAATTCACATGAGACTTTTAAACTTTTTAAACACTCTTACATGTCCTTATTGACACTTTATATTTCTTCATGTAGAGGTTTCTATATTTCTTTTTTTTTTTTTTTTTTTTTTTTTTTGCCAATCATTGAGAGCTTGTAAGGTTGCTGTGGTTGGTTGGCCTTGAACTCTTGGCCTTGCCTTCGCAAGCGCCACGACATCCGGCCGGAGCCACTTTGGGCCCCGGTTTCTATATTTCTTTATGTAGAGGTTTCTACTTATATGATATCTTCTTCCATCATATATTTACATGTTAACTGGTTTATAATGTTTATTCATTTAATGGAGTTCTTAAGAGTACCTTGATTGTAAGACATTAACTGTATTATGCAGCTGCAGCAAAAAACTCTAGTCTTGAATTTTGTATTTTGACCTCTTGTTGACATTTCCTGCTATAATTTCTTTGCAGTCAATTTTTAAAATATTTTCTTTATGTCTTTCATATTATTTATTACATTTGCTTGGCCATCTCTCTAGCATCATTTAAAAATTTTTCAATTTATATAATTAATATTTCATTTTTATTACTATGCATTAAAATTATTGATCCACTTACAAAATGTTTTGTCTAGAAAAGTTAGAATTGGAATCTAGCCTTTAAGAAAAAAAAAAAATTTCTTGCAGGCAATTTTTTGAATTACCTCTTTCTTTCCCCGTATATAATGTTAAATGCTTTGTTTTTATTTACTAAATTTCTGTATGTATTTATGGTCAAGAGTAGAATTTGTTTTCATTTATGAAACCTCTGACTATACTGATTTATCCTAAACACTTTTATTTTAGCAGTTTTATAGTAGCTTAATTGATATCTTAGCATGATATAGTTTGAACGCTGTGCTAATATGAATGTCAGAGGGAATGACATGGAAGATTTTACTGGTTACAAAGTGGTTTATTTATCTCAGCTGGAGGAAGGATGATTGGCAGGGTTGAGACCCTATTTTATCTCACTTTATTTGAAATGGTTCAATAGACAAGTTCATCTCTATTTTTTATCGACAACAGCAAATGTCGATAAGCAAAATATTTGACACCTAGATATTTTATTTTAGCTGAAGTTTTTCAGACACAGGTGAAGCAAATAGACAGTTCTGCACTTTCCAATTTTAGTCGGGAGTGACATGTAAGATTTACAGATCAGGTTGAAATTTTGTGGAAATGTAGAAATTGCTGCCATTTTATTCTCATGAGAAAGAAAATCTCACAACTTGTGATAGTAAAAGGCTTTTACTACCTTTTCTACACACCACAAAAGTATGTGACTGGCAGAAGATAAACCTCATTTCTCAAAGTTTCTCAAAAATTGCCTAAATTTTTTATGTAGGAAGTAAAAAATGCCTAAATTTCAGAGTTTTTTGTTTCTGAAATATTTACATTTGACTAGGGTTTTTTTGTAAATTTTAAATGCATATTTTTTGCACATACAAAAAACTGTCCCCACTGTTTTTATATTTGTACTTCATTCTTTTCATCTCATATAATTGCAATTTTCACAACTTCTAGAAGAATGTTAAATAAAAGTGATATCAGGCATGTCAAATTAGATTATTTTGCTGTGGTGACAAAACTTTTTTCACTCCTGTCTATCTCCGTTTAGCTGAAGAGAACTATTTCTATTGTATCCCAGGCTCACAGATACAGGTGTAGCCTTTGTTTCAGTAAAATTGGTCTTCTAGCAGATGAAAAATTAGAGTATCTGAGACATAGAATAATTATTAAAACCAGATTCTACTTGGAAATGAAGCCATCATTTCCACTCATACTTTATGAAACAAATATGTTATATGGCCATGTGGGTAGGAAGGAACCTGGTAAAAAGGGGAAGCAAATACTCTGACAACAACACAAGGACCATATCATTCTTGCGTTTATATTTAATGAAATTATTGTCCATATTTTAACATTAAGAATGATGATGTCTTCAGTCTCAATCTTTCCCTCTCTCTTGCACACACAGGTATGATCTATTTATATACATAGAGTAAAATAAATATAAGGCAAAACATATAAACATATACATGTATTTATACATATATATTATGTGAAAGGTATATATATATCATGTGAAATATATATCACATATATCATGTGAGAGACAGATCCATTCATTCATTCATTCATTATTAAGAATTTTGAATTTTTTAATATAGGAATTGAAGAAAATTTTTCTCTACTGTCTTTTCAAAATCCACATATTATAATAATGTTTTTTTAACTTATTTTCACATGCTCTAATAAATTACATTGCTTTGTTTCCCAATCTTAAATCATTTGTACTCTTGAAATAAACATCACTGGCTATGTTTGACTTTTTTTTTTTACTATTTCTGTGTTATGGGATTATATTTGTAAATATTTTATTTGTATTTTATTGATATGTGGGTGAATTATATTTTGATGTACTTTATTTTATTATGTTTTTTGACAAATTTTGATATTAGTTTTATGCTGACTTAATATTTTGGAAACTTTCCCAGAACAGATAAAATTGCTTTTAAATGAGCTTTTCCTTGAGGTTAAAAAAAAAATCACCAATTCTCTCTGGTAAACAACTTTTCTGCTGAAGTGGGAAGACTCCTTTACATTTCTGGTATAACTTCTGTGATAATGTGGCAGTGTTTTGGTTTGTGTTTTTGTACAATCCATTATTCATTTTTCTCAATTTACTTAAAATCCAAAATAAATCACATTGTGATTTTAAAATTTCACCTGTATCTCTTTTTATATGTCTATTCTTGTTTCTGATATTTTGAGTGGTATTAATTTTGTTTTTACTTCATTAGTTTAGCTACATATTTATTCAATATTTTTAAAGGACCATATTTTAAATTCATTTATGAGGCATTCTTTTAGCTATATATTATGCAATTATTTCTCCATGTTTTTTAATACTGGAAATAATTTTATATGAGTTAGTTTAGTTATTGCTGAGTTATAACCTTACTTAGCAAAATTCTTTCTTTCTCTACATTTTTTAAATGTATTTTTTGATTATAGTTTGATAGTTTATCCTATATTTAGGTTAAGAATCTATTTTCCTGATTCTAGGTCAACTAATTATTAACTGGAATACTGGGAATTTTTCCTAAGCTCCAGTTGTGAAATTACGTATTCATTTGTTTATTATAGATGAGAATAAAACTGCTCTGCTATGAAGATTAAATGATGCATTGGTTAGACATTATTTTACACTATGTGCTTGAGAAACAATAACCACATTTAAATAATTGCTTTTGTATTTTTCTACCTGCCTTTGGACTAATGAAAATTTGTACCTTTAAAAAGTTTTGTGGAAAACTTTAGGACATGAGGATCCCCAATTTCTTAGTTATCTGTTATTTAACCACATTGTTTATTTTGTTGATTGGCATTATATAATATTTACATACTGTATTAGTCTGCTCAGGCAGTTACAAGAAAATATTATAAACTGGGTATTTTTATTTCTCACAGTACTGGAGACTGGGAAGCCCACCATCAAGGTGCTGGCTGCTTTGGTTCCTGACAAGGCCCTTTTCTTGCCTTGCAGGCCACTGATGTCTGTGTCCTCACATGGAGGAGAGCGAGTGAGCGAGCAAGCTCTCTGGTTTCTTCTTATCAGGGTACTAATGCTATAAGAAGAACCCCGCCATCATGGCCTCATCTAAAACTAATTACCTCCAAAAGCCTCGCCTCCAAATACCATCACATTGAAAGTTAGGGCTTCAACCTGTAAGTTTTGGGAGAAACAAATTTCACTCCATAACATTTACTGCTTACTTTTTGTTTCCATCTCCAGAGTTGTTTCTTTAACCTTCCTAGCTAATTATATTTTGGAGGAACACTTCAATTAGAATTTCCTCCTTATTATTTTAATACAAATATTTAATAAGCAGCAAAAAATGCTAAGTCATTTCATAGTTGATCTTACTACACACATTTTGTGATATATAAAAAGCTATAGTTGAACACTTCAGAAATACAGATTTTGTATAATGTATGTAATGCTATAACTCAAGCATCTTTAATAAGCAGCTTAGAAACAGAAAAGTGTTTTCCATGTTTAACCAAACTTAGGCTACATTTCAGGCCCAAATCACCAAATACAAGAATTCAGATTTATCTGTTTGTAGTCAGCGATTCAGCTGTTTGTTTACTGTACACCAGGAGCAGACATTTGATTCTCCATTTTCATATCAGCAGGGCATTGATGATGTGTATTTGTCTAACAGCAAGTAAGAAGATTAGCTTTTGATAGAATCTTAACCCAATTTGGCATTTCTGTGTGTGTTTAAGTGTCTAGAGTAAAGCTCTCCAATAAGACTTTTTTTCTGAGCCTGGGAATGTATATCTATGCTATGAAATATGGTAACTACTGCCCATATGTGGCTTTTGAGAACTTGAAATATATCTAGTGTGACTAATTGAATTTTAGATTTTATATCACTGTAATTAATTTAAATTTAAATGAAGTAGTCATATGTGGCTAGTAGCTACTGTCCTGGACAAGGGGCATCTAGGCCCATATCACTGGTAACTAGATTGATCAAACAATTTACAGGAGCTTCACAATTACCCCCATTCTCCTTTGTACCTCTATTTACTTCTCTTTTTACCTCTATTTATTCTTTTGGACTAGTCAGTTTCTAAGGACGGGGTCTACCACTTCATCTTCCAAAACTTTTATAAAGGAAAAGTTGTGTTGGTCATTTTTAATCCAGAAAGCACAATCTGAATTTCTCCGCCCACTAATGCCATTGTTTTATATTACCATTAAGGTTGAAAATATCATCTATACAGATGTCATATCCATTTAGGATGTTTATGTTATAAGCTCCAAGTCCTTGTGCTGAGCTCTGGGTTATTCATCTATGTCACCAAGATGTGCTTCTTAGATTTCTCTAAGGTGTTATATGCTTGTTTTTAAATACAAAGACATTCTTGGGACTATCTCCAGAGAGACACCTGTGCAACTGAGATTAGCAACCTCCCATCAGCCAAAGACTCAAGTACCTTTCACGCTCATCTTTCAGAGCATTTTCATTGTTCTGTATAAAATGCCAGATTTCCAGCATTTGCACTCTCCACCATCTAATAGAATAGATGCCTTCCATGTCACTAGATAATATTCACCATAGATTTCCAATTGCTAAGCATATGCCATTGGTTGTTAAAGGTGATGATTACTTTTGCCCAGGCTGGGGCTTTTCCCCTGACTCAGATAATATCACAACTGTTTAGTCTAGAAGAATAAGTCTCATATACTGTACCAGACATTTTCAATATACATTTTTATCAAAGTTGGTCATTCTAATGAACCTTATTCCCTCATTACCATCTTTAATATCCCAAACAAAGGTCCTTAAGTCCAGCTAATCATTGGTAAATGTGAACTACAGGGGAATAGATTTAGGAACAGATTGTAAGGCACATACTAAAATCATTAAAACGCAAAAAAAAAACTTTTATAGCTCATTTTTTATCTTTAAATAAGTCAAAGTAGACAATATGTAAAATATTATAAAAAATTAATGATACCACCACAGTAAAAGTTTTCTTTAAACTCTTTGATACAGTTTGATAAACAATCTTGTGTTTGGTGTAATCTCTATATGTTGATGTTATTATGTATAAGATGATGATAACACTAGGAAGGTCTATTTCATTTAATATTGAATTAGCCACCTGAAGTAACACATACATCATACCATATCATGCTTTACAAAGCATGAAGTCAGGATAATGAGCTGGTTAAGAGCATGAGCTTAGAGGTCAGACCAGTCTAGGTTCACTGACAGTCCTGCCATTTAATAACTGTTTTACACTGAACACACTATTTAACTGTCTAAGTTTCAGATTCATCATCTGTAAAATATCAGTAATAATGCTTAACTTCAAAGATGTTTGTGCAGATTAAATAAGACAATGTTGATAAAGCCCTTGGAACAGAGTACAAAGAGGTTAGCGAAAAGCAATAGCTCAAAGGAGCTGCTGCGTTCATGTTGTAAAAGCATTATAAATGCAAGTTGCTTCTCCATGCTTTTTTCAAACCTCCTGTTTCCCAGTTAAAAGACACATCTCCCAATTCATAAATTAAAAACAACTTACTTTGAATACGCTTTGCTTGAATTACAAAACAACTATAAAATACAAAAGTAGTGGGGTGTCAGCACTGGATGACTTCTGGTTTCATTTAGGCAGTCATGCAATATATTGCGAAGTGATCTGCATGGTCACAGACCTCCTTAGACAGTAAGAGTAAGAAGCCTAGTCTGCTAATCTTGGAAATTATGATTAATTTAATGGCCTGGTGTCACAGCCATTTCTGTAGCCTACATTTTGTCAAAATTTGACATGACAAGGATCCTAAATAGCAAAAATTTCATGATCTTTCTAATGACAATTAACAAAGTGGCTGGCTAAATTACTTGGAAAATTTAAGAGATTGGAATGAACAGACGCATCTCCAGTGAGTCTAATTTTTAAAGTTTCTGTAACTTTACAAGAAAGTAAAAGAACAGAAAATTTTCTCACTTAAACGGAATCACTACTTTGACAACCATAAAATACACTGGTGTTTTTCAGGTACTTGAGGGTTATTGAAAAAAAAGTGTCTCTAGCAAACCTTCAAATCAGAAGTTGAAGTTCAGTAGTTGCTTCCCTTAATATTCCACGCAGCCCCAGTGCCTTCAAAGTTCCCTTTGTACCTCTGTTTCTTGGATGATGATATGTTATGGCATTAGGTAATTTTTTCTCTACACCTACGACATTGTATTACCTACTTCATTCTCTGAGAACTCCTTTATGCTCTGGTTCTGTTTTTGATAATCACTCTCTATTACAAAGCGCTGTTGTAATCACATCTTTATGAGAAAATTATCAGGCTACCTCCTAGCTGAAAATGAGCTGCTTTGTAATGCCATTGCCACTCTGTGTGCTTAGCTATGGGTAGAGTGGAAGAGTTTCATGCTACAGAGAACAACAATTTAAGAATAAAGAATAATCGCAATGCAGTTAGCAAGCATTATGATTGACCTTTAAGAGTTAAATATCTACTTTTTAATAGAATGAAACATTACAGTTTATTTACGGTTTGTTTAGAGTCTTGTCTAAACATCTGCCCATTACGGAGCTAAAAACTTAAACACAATTTTGGTCATATAAAAGATACGACATATCAAATATGACCTGTAATTATATAAAAGCAACTTCTAAATTTTTATTACACTATTTTGAGGAAAGCACAGTAATGATACAGTATTGTTTTTACAAATAATTATAAATAAATAATTAGTGCATTTGGAAATACATTATGTGCTAAACATAACTATTAATTCCACATTATAATTTTTAACTATCAATATCAACTATTTTAAAACCTTATTTAATAAATCAGATTCATGAACCATATCTGATTGTGAGAAACATGGCATTACTTGTCTGTAACAAAACTAATCAAGAAAGGAAATTTTACATATTGATATTTAAATATAAAATAAATGATCTTGTTTAAATTATATTATAATAAAATTTATTTCTAATTATCTATATCATATTATCTGTAGATTAGATTCCTGGTGCTAGATTCTACCAAAGAAAAATTTTCCTCAACTATTTCTAAATATTTTCCATAAAATATTTTTCCATAAATTTATATTTCAACCCATTTCCTAGTGAAAACCAAAAACTAAATATTTTTGTACCTATAGAACCTTATCTGCAATTAATATTTTTGCCTAAATGTAAATAAAATAGGTAATGACAAAAAGTTATATTATTTAGTACAATCCTCTATTTTATTCAAACAAAATGGCAACAACAAATATTTCACTTTTAATGCACAGATACACATAAAATCTGTGTAGCCAGATTTGGATTCAATGAGTATACAAGATTCTGAAAATTAATGTCTTGAAATTGTATCCTAAATATTTGTGGCATGTACTGCTGGTTAATAGTCAGTCTAGTGCCAAAAACATAATTCATAAAAGTGGATAAACTAGACTTCATCAGAGTTAAAAATGTTTTCTTTGAAAGACACTGTTAGTATAATGACAGAGAAGCCATAGAGAAAATATTTGCAAAAGATATCTCCAAGGGCTTTTATCCAGAATGTATAAAGCATTGTCAAAGCACACGGAAAAGAGAACAACCCAATCCAAAAGTAGAAAAAAATGTGAAGAGATAGTTCACCGAAGATTATGTAGGAATAATATAGTAGTTATCTGTTGCTGCACACCAATATTAAAACACACCTGGCAGCTTAAACAACACATCTTTAGTAGCTCACGGTCTTTGTTGGTCAGGAATCTAGGAATATCTAAGCTGGACCCTCTGCTACAGAGCTTCTCACTAAGCTGCAATCAAGCTGTTGTGTAGAGCTGGGATCTCGTCTAAGACTGAATTGAGGGAAAATATACACTCAGCAAAACAATGAAATGAACTATTGATATGAACAACATGGATGAATGAAAAAGTATACCAAGTGAAATAAGTCAGACAAAAGGATATATATGATATAACTTTATATAAAATTACAGGAAATACAAATTTGTATTGACAGAAAGCAGGGGAATGTTGGGGGATGTGGGAAAAAGTACGAGGAAGGGATTACAAAAGAACATGAGGATAGGCTTAAGGCAAGAAATAGGTTCAAATATTTTCTTGATTGTGGTGGTGCCTTAATGGGGTACATACTTAAGTGGAAACTTATTACACTTCAAATATGTACTGTTTAATCTCTCCCATTCTGTAAAGAAACAAATCTATCTTGGCTCCAGATTCTTTTCTTGTTTGTGCCCAATTCCACCTTCAGACAAAATGTCATCTGAAAGTTTATGTAGACTGTCTCAACATCCTCTTTCCCACTGCCCCTTTTAGTCAATTACAACATGAACTTTGAAATAGTCATAATGTTTTTATTTTTACCAATAAATTGTATTTATGTACTGTTTTCAATTAATATGAAGTAAAAAAGGGAAAATCTTTAGTGAACTATTTTAGAAGATATAAAATATTTATATCATTGCCTTTTAAATTATAGGTCATATGAAAATTATAGAACTTAAAAACTATTATTTAAATTACTCAAATTGTCATTCAAAATTTGAGAATGAGATACTTAGTTGAAAATGGGCATCATGCTAAAAATTCCTCCTCCTGCTCTGGGTGTACAATAGCCTGATATTAGGAAAGTCAATTAATGTCCTTAGTACTACTTTTGTCTCTATGAATACCACATTTTAAAATTCAATTATTCATGACATGTGGTAAGTTAATTACCCACACACAGTGAATTAACCAGATGCATCCCTTCCGTCAGGCATAATACATATGATTAATAAAGTATGTGTTGAGACCTATTAGTCTTTACTTTTTAAACCAACATTCAAGTACATATGGAAACATTAGACAGTCCTTTCAAGGGTCTCTATTATATAGAGAAAGGCAAAATGTTATATTCTAGCTTTTAAAGAGATATTCATATTTTAAGTTTTAAGTATTAGAATATTGATATCATTTACTCGTCAATTTCATTACTGAGACATCCTTGAAACAAACAGAAAAAAACAATAAAACATATCCATTAAAATATATCACCTTATATAACATTATTTTGACTCTATGGATACCCTTCATTAGGATATATGCTAACTAATTATTATTTTAAAGACTCTACAAATGAAGATTAAATAATATTTAAGTATAGTTTGAAAAAAGCTACATCTTGCTCTTGCTGTTCCTGTCAGACCCTAATTTATAGCTAATTTTCACGAGTAATAAAGTTCTGTATTACACATCCCCCCACCCATGACACCTCCCGGCTTTTAAAAGAGCTTAATGATTTATTATAGCAATTTAGCAAAAGTACTGCTGCTTCCTGTCAGAATTTACTGGCATCTCTGCTCACAAACTGGATGTAAAATATGTCAATGTGACCCTATCGGTATCCTTGTTGCCTGACATTGATTGCACATTTTCTTTCTTCTGCTTTTATGTATGTGTTTGATCGATCAGATAAACCTCCAACATGTCTACATTACTGCACTAAAAGCCTTTTGTTCGTAGAAAACAAATTCCTATTAGAACAATAAAGGTGAAAAACAAAACAGTAAAATTTTAGATGGAGACAATTTCTACAACCCAAAAAAAAGACAAAAATAAATAATCTATATTTATTGAACTCAAACCAATCATTTATCATTATAGTAAAAATATACAACAGGAATTATGAGATTGCTTCCACAATGAAAACTGATATGTGAACGATCATCCTCTAGTCTGCTTCATATTTTCCTAGTTCAGTTCTCTAAGAATAAAGATAGTGCTTTCTCTTTACTCTTGCTCTGTTACTTATTTTTCACATGCAAAGATGTGGACCCTTGTGGGAAATAATGTCTAAGACCACCAACACCTTGATAGCTTGTTAATAATACTATAAATGCAAACCGTTTTCCAAATAATAGTAACATCTGTGTCTGTCACCATCGTGTCAATGTTTGTGTGCTCCCATAAAATTTACAAGACCCAGAAGAATGCTTTTGCATTTGCTTCTCTGCTGAATTGGCTCATGTGATATGAACATCAATAATCTTTTACTAGTTACATGCCAATGAAACCTATATATCAGAAAATGTATGCTCTGAATAAAACATTGTGACATAAAAGTTATTTGACATAATAAAAAGCAAAATTTTTAAAGTAATGAGGACGTTATCTTAACCTTTCGTTATTTAGTTTGAAAGCAAATATTTTAGCAATTGACTCAATTTTTTAATCTAAAAAATTTTAAGTAAATTTTTATATAATGGAAGTTTTATTTTTTATTTTTAAAATTTCACAAACTTGTGTTGTTTAATGTCACAAATAAAAATCTCAAACTAATATAGAACAAATTTAATTATAAATAGAAGAATGCTTGTTTGAGGGAAGCATTTATATATCAGAATCACATACATATTCACAAACATATGTAAGTATAGGTATAGATATAAATGATACAAACATATAGGGAGTTGTATCTTAAAATTTACTTCTCTAAGGAATTCATTTCAAATTTGAAATTATTCTGGTTTTAAATGATAGAAATTATGAACCTTATAGAATGGTAACACAGTTGAACAAGTTATAAAGTCAAAGAGTACATCAAATATGAGCCAAAATTTACAGGAACAGAGATAATGTAATCAAGCAATAACAAAATCAAATTAAATAGAATTTTCTAGACCAATGAATTTTCTTGATTAAAAAACTGTTTTCAAAACTCTAAATATGCACTTCAAGAAAGAAAACTATTATTTATCGATCCGGTTATTTGAAAATATTTACTCATCACTTACCTTGCATCAAGTGAACTTCATATGATGAAGAGAGAGATCAATGAAAGCATGTATAAGGTTGCCTGTCTTCATTCAGCTTAAAACCTAATGAGGGAGAAAAAATAGTAATCAAAGTAGGGACTTTAAAACAGGCATATCGTAATATGGCTTAGACTTTTAATTACATACTGTGGTTGCTGTGTTGAGATAGGATTGAATAAAGGGCAATCAATGGCAGAAACTTAAATTAGGACAGAATATGGCTATCCTATGATTTTGAAGTTTCCTGAAATAAGAATTTATAAAAATTTTTGATAGTTTCCCAAGAAGTCTCTGCAATAGAACCTTAGCTTTGTGAGGGAAGTAGTATTGCTAAGAGTGAGAAAGTGAATTCGAAAGTACCATTTGGAATTACTATACTTTAAATGTAAAGCTAACAGGATTTTCATATGTGTCAGATCTGAAAATGTGTATGTGTGTGAGAAAGAGAGCCTGAATGAGAATCAGTGACAGAGTAACAGTGACAGAGCTACAGATAGAGAGAATTAAAAGAAGACACCAATAGTATTGAGCTAAGAAACTATAAAATGGTATTTGCCATTAAACGCAACAGGGAAGAGCAAGTTTGGGGAGTATCAGTAGCTCAGTTTGAGTATATTAATTCTGATATTCCCAGCAGACATCCAAGTGGAGAAGTCAGACAATGATGGGTGTTAGTGTTTAGCGTTCAGGTGTAATATTAAATACAGGAAAAAAAATGATGCAAAACTTAGTAAATAAGCAAAGATAGGAAAGATATGCAGTCAAAGTCTTGACCCTAGGGGTTCTTTAACACTGAAAAATGCTGAAGGAAAAGTGGAAAAGTAGGTTAAGTGTGATGTTCTGAAATTCTATCAAGGAAGTTTAAGTTTCTCAAGAAGGAGAGAAAGATCAACTGTGTCAAATGCTGCTGACATGTAAATTAAGGTAAGAGCTAAAAAATGTGTTTCTATTCATAATTTAACAATATGGATACTGTTTGTGCTTTGATAAGAGTAATTTTGTTGCATGAATAGGTGAAACTGTATTGGAATTGGAATACGGTTCCAATTCCAAATGGTTGCTCAAATGAATATCTGATCTCTGTATTCCTTTTTTTCTTTCTTAAAAGTGGAGTCTTGCTCTGTCGCCAGGCTTCTCTGCAGTGGTGTAATCTCAGCTCACTGCAACCTCCGCCTCCTGGGTTCAAGCAATTCTTCTGCCTCAGCCTCCCTGGTAGCTAGGACTACATGTGTGTGCCGTGACACCCAGCTAATTTTATTTATTATTTTTATTGTTTTATTTTATTTTTTTTAGTAGAGACGGGGTTTCACCATGTTGGTCAGGATGGTTTCTATCTTTTGACCACATGATCCACCTGCCTCAGCCTCCCAGTGTTCTGGGATTACAAGCCTGGGCTACTGCTCCCTGATTAATCTCTGTATTCTTAAGGAATTATTTTATTGGACAGCAGAGGCACAAATGGGATTAATTTTAATTCTGGGGTTAGGACATGCTCTAAACATGTGTCCATGGATGCCCTGCTTTCATTTACCTTGGTATTCTACTTATTATATTTTAATAATCTAATAACAAACTATAAAACCTACATCTATTTAATTGACAAAGTACCGAGATTGGTATTAGAGGTTGTGGGAGAGGATGTGGAGCCACATATTAACTTATGAGTCATTGATGGGCAAGTAAGCTGGTAAAATATTTTTGGACAGCTGACAATACCTCCTATATTTAAACAAGAAGATACCAAATATCTTCAGATTTTATATTTTAGTGTATTTCCACAGGAAAGAATAAACAAAAGACATACTAAAATGTCCACTATTATTAAGAATAATCACACTGGGTTTCCGGAAATGTTTTTATTAGCAATTAAATCTCTGATTTCAGCGGTACCTTTATCTAATTACATTTTGTATGTTTTAAAATTTACCACTCTCTGGGAACAAAGAATACTTAAAAATTTTTTTTTATTTTGTTTTAAAATCCAGGATGCATGTGCAAGACATGCAGGCTTGTTCCACAGGTAAAGGTGTGCCGTGGTTGTTTGCTGCACCTATCAATCCATCACCTAGGTGAGCCCTACATGCATTAACTATTTATCCTGATGCTCTCCCTCCTCCCAACAGGCTCCACTGTGTGTTGTTTCCCTCCCTTTGTCCATGTATTCTCGTTGTTCAGTGCCCACTTACACGTGAGAAAATGTGGTGTTTGGTTTCTGTTCCTGTGTTACTTTGCTAAAGATACTGGTTTCCAGCTTCATCCATGATCTTCATCCATGACATGATCTTGCTCCTTTTTATGGCTGCATAATATTCCATGTTATATATGTATCACATTTTCTTTAACCAGTCTATCATTGATGGACATTTGGGTTGATTCCATGTTTGTGAATAGTGCTGCAGTGAACATATGTGCATACATGTATCTTTATAATAGAATGATTTGTATTATTTTGGGTATACCCAGTAATGGAATTCTGGGTCAAATGGTATTTCTGGTTCTAGATCTATGGAGAATTGACATACTGTCATTCATAACAATTGACTAATTTATATTTCCACCAACAATGTAAAAGAGTTCTTATTCTCCACAGCTTCACTAGCATCTGTTGTTTCTTGACTTTTTAATAATTGCCCTTCTGACTGGCATGAAATGATATCTCATGGTGGTTTTGATTTGCATTTCTCTAATGATCAGTGATGTTGAGCTTTTTTTCATATGTTTCTTGGCCACATAAACGTCTTCTTTTGAGAAGTGTCTATTCATGTCCTTTGCCTACTTTTTAATGGGGTTGTTTGTCTTTTTTTCTTGTAAATGTGTTTAAGTTTCTTGTAGATTCTGGATATTAGACCTTTGCCAGATGGATAGAGGGCAAAATTTTTCTCTCATTCTTTAGGTTGTCTATTCACTTCTTTTGTTGTGGAGAAGCTTTTAGTTTAATTAGATTCCATCTGTCTATAATATATATTATTTTAGAATACAATGGTAACATTTTTTATGCAGAAAATTATTTCTGCATAAAAATTTAAATTCAAAAATTTAAAAATATTTTTGAGCATGAGTTACTGACATAAGTACATTGTTTTGTTTATATAAAAATGTTTTCAGTTAATATACATTTTTGTTACTTAAACATTTTTTATCTTGTGGCTGTAGTCAATGTTGTGCCTCTTAAGAACATGAATCTGACTTTAATTTTTAACAGATTTCTTAATAATATATATTCAGTATCATTTTGTATGATACATAAACAGGTGCATTGTTAGAAGCAAAGTGCCATCCACTCTACCACTGCCACTCCATCTGTTCACTTAATAAAGTTCCTGACGATGTTACCAAGAGCAGAGGACTTTATGTTCAACCTGAGTACTTTCTAGACCTTTTATTTTCAATTAAGTATGAGATAAAAGAACTTAGCAGTAATAAAAGTCACCCTTCTTGGAGAATGACGCATTTTTTTGCATGCTTAACATTATGCAGTAAAATAAGAGTACACTTCTCCTTCCCGTTGAATCTATGTTGGTACTACAGTCTGTATACTTGCATTATTGGCTTTAAGATTTGCTTTAATTTAGATACAATGAAATAATGTACAAAAATGATGCCATTTTCTTTCCCTCCTCTTCTCTCCATACCAGACAATTGTCAGTTTCCCTTTCTCCCCAGCTCCTTTCTTCCATGCTTTTGGCTACCTGATTTTTAATAAATTTCTCCATATTTCTAATCTTAGTATTTTAGAGACCAAATATGTGGTCAAATTATATATATGAAAAATTAAATATATTCAAACGTAAAACACAATTCCTTCTCAGTTTGTTTTGTAATTATTTTATATAAGCTAATGTCTGCCAGATATACATCAATGATTGTCAAACTCTGCTTTGTTGTCTAATTGCATCAGAATCTGAGTGGTTGGCTGAAAAAGTGGTAGAATATGGTAAAATTTTGCCAAATGCAAGAAAATGAATCAATTTAACTGGGCAGACAGGTGCTAAAACTACTAGATGCCAAGCTTCAATTTCATAGAGTTAGAAGAAAGAAAAATGTCATCTTTCAAAGATTGGCATTGAGTAACCTATCCCTATCTGTCACCTTGCTTAAACTTACATTTTACAGTTCAGTTCTGCTGCGCTATCTTTGTTTATTCTTTTTATTATGTACCTTAAAGTCTTCTTAAAAATTACTCTTTCTGTATATAACGTCAATTTTAACTTTCATAGCATATTAAAGCTTTCTTATTCCTAAAGACCAATCTTAGATTACTTCTCTTATAGTAACTTCTTATAAGAAGTATCTTGTAAGAAATACTTCTCTTGACTATTCAAGCTTACCAATTACTCCTTAACTCTCTACCTGCTTCAATCATTTTATGTTACATTGAACATAATTATTACATTACATTGAAACTACTGTTAAAATGTTTGTTACTCTCAATATACAATGGGCTCCTTAAGGTACAGATGGTGATTATTTTTCATCTTTGTTATCTCATGTATAAAAAGCTTCAAAGTGTTTACCTAACCACTAAACGATACAAGATAACTGGGGAACTTTATTTTCATTGAACAATTCTTACCGACAGACAAACTCACTAAAATCACCAGAGACCTAGGTGAAGGTAGGTTGGGAATCCAAGAAACCTTTATTATTATAGTGAAGATTGCTGCCAAGTACTAACAGATTATCCATCAACCTTTATTGTTGTGATTGTTTGGTTAGTGTTACATAATCCATTACTAAACATAAAATCATTTTCTGGTCAATGACGCACACATACACACAAAAAAATCACTGTTTAGCTCTATATTCGTTATCTTTATGCTTACTTGTCTTTTGCCATAGGTTTTATGTTGCACCTGTAAGACAAATCTTATCTTGCATTACCTCTTTAGTATTCTCAATGTGATTTGAGATTAGTTGTATGAAGGAGATTTGGAAATTGCTTAAGTTACACCAGTAAAACATTTACATAATATTTCTAGTGGCAGGAAGCTTCTACACATGACTAATCACATATACTATGCTGATGTTATTAGCTTCAATTTCAGATTCTGTTTTTGGTTTGTGAATATAAACTATGATATACATTTTATTAGTAAAATACATCATAAGACTGTGTGGCTACAACCTTTGTTCCGTAGGTTTAAACGTCCAAAATATCAGAATACAATTTATTTTAAATTTCATGAACCAGGGTAATCCCCAAAACTACCATTTATCATATCACTGACTTTTCAGAAAACTTAATGACTCCCCATTAACTGCATGTCCATGTTTGACATTTGAGGTTGTTACAGCTAACCTGTCTTCAGTTAAACACAACTGTGTTTCCTGTTTACAAGACTGCTTGGAATCATTCGAGTAATTCTTCTGCTTCTTTCTATACCCACCATACTAATATACTTATTCTGCTCTCAAACCTTGACTGCCTTTGCTTTTCTAGTATTTTCTACCCCATGTTCTTCAGTGACCCAATTTCAAAAATACTTTTTTTACCTTCAGTTTTAATTTTCACCCTCTCTGGAATGGCTCTGCTTGTAAAATTTCAAGATTTTTTTAAAAAAGCAATGGAGAGTATATTTTAAGTAAATGTTTAAGTTCCTAAACTCCATGAAAAATCACAAGAAATGCTTTTAAAATAAGAATGTATACAGAATATTTTAAAATTTATCATTAAATATTAAAACGGTTAGAATTAAATGTTACAAAAAGCAATCTGCACTGTTTCTAGGAAATTTAGAAATCCAGGAGTCAGAGGCAAAAAAATATTGTCATACCTTTTTGCTATGAGATAATCACTGCTGTAAAACATTTTCTAGCCATTGCCATAGATTTTTTTATACCCAATATTGACTTTATGCACACAATACATTGCATATGCAATGAAGTATTATGTTATTCATTACTAAATTATGAAGAGTTTGATTATGTTATGTAAATTTGAAAAGGTAAAAAAGAGAGAGATAATTTTACATAATTCAGA
This sequence comes from Saguinus oedipus, assembly GCA_031835075.1. Classification (NCBI taxonomy): domain Eukaryota; kingdom Metazoa; phylum Chordata; class Mammalia; order Primates; family Cebidae; genus Saguinus; species Saguinus oedipus. The sequence continues at coordinate 22,162,817 of CM063190.1, forward strand.
TTTTTCCACTTCTCATTTTATCAAGAAACATATGTGCCTCAGTGAATACAGATGAGCAACTTGGTTCTGCAATTTTTTTCAGATGCTTTCATGTTCTATGTGCTTATCACTATATATGATTCTGTTGTTAAATTATATACATTTATTTAAAATGTCTTTAAAGAAACAGAAATATGTACATGTGATGTTCAAACAAATAAACAGTTCTTCTAATGCTAGAAGAACATTTTAGAGGCCACTTAAAGTTTTTCAAGAGTATGTTTGACTATATGTCATCTGCAGTTTATGTAATAATTTAGCTCTTATAAAATATATTTCTTCACTGTATTAAATTTTTAGAAATATCATTTTATACATGTAAAAATGTTATGAAGTCATTGTAGAAACCTGAAAACGGTATTGTCTCTTAAGGACAATAAATATTCTCCAATAAAATGACAGACAAAATAAAATTGTTGGTACATTTTTTCCTAGTAAATGTTGTACAAATTACATGCATTTTTTTAATTCCAGGAAATATATTTTGAGAATCTTTTAAGTGTTAGGTTATGTGTAAGAAACTAAATTTAAGAAGCATAAAAATAGACATGGTCTCAGACATAGCATTTAACATTATACTATATATATATTTCAAATGATTAGGAGAACTTTTTGAGATTTTTACATAGATGACAACAGTGACAAACTTGAGGATGTTAATATTTGCCAATGAGCCAAAATGACAATGAAAACATTGTTTAATTCATTCAATATATGGTTTAAAATTACAGAAAATAAGACACATTTCACTGCAACTGAATGTCTCTATAATTTTCTCTCCGAAACCTGGCTTTTGTAGAATAAGAGAGAAAATGCTTCTTCCATCCAATCAAGGTACAAGGGCAACAATAAGTCAAACATTTTAAATGCTTATCAAAATAAAGCCAAGATGTTATTTCAAAATACTGGGCTCTATTATGTGACCTATAAAAAATTCAAAGCTGAACAGTGTTACTGAATAAGGCAAGATCCAATAGAAGGAACATGTTTTTTATTGTGTTACCCCAGTATAATACAAGTTATCCTGGCTATAAAGAGCCAAACTTTTCAAGAGGGCAGCTTATAAGATGGATAAAAGATAATCCATTATCTTTTAGATTTCTGAGTTGTCTCATAATAAAAAGTATGTAAAGAGTTTATAAGTAAGTTTTTACTGTAAGTTTATTCTAAAATGACAGCCCTTTTTGAGAAAATATGATTTTTACTCTCTTTCTAATTCCATGCTAGCCATATCTCTTTCCTCTAGAAATAATGCATCAATAAAAACATAAGTATGTGGGTTATTAGTGTGATTTCTTAAAGAAATTAGTTAAGCCAGAGGTTAATTATGTGTAGTTTGCTAGCTTTTGAATGCCAACAATGATATTCTTGACAAGGCACAGAGAAGATTTAGTTAAAGAAAAAAAGTATATGTACCAGAAAAGTAATTACTATTTGGAAGTGGGAATAAGAATAGGTTGAAGGGCATCATCAATAAGCAGTGAAATTTGCTCAGGATAATGGGCTCCAACTGCATTCATGTTGCCGCTAATGGCATACTTTTCTTCTTTTATATGGCTGAGTAGTATTCCATGGTGTATATGTATTACTTTTTTTTAATCCAGTCCACTATTGCAATGCTGATGGGCACCTAGGTTGATTCCATGAATTTTCTATTGTGAACAGTGCTCCAATTAACATATGACTGAATGAGTCTTTTTTGGCAGAACAACTTTTTTAAAATATATACCTAGTAATGAGATTGCCGGGTTGAATGGTATCTCGGTTTTTACTTCTCTGAGAAATCACCAGATGGCTTTCCACAGTGACTGCATTCACATTCCCACCAACAGGATATAAGCACTCCCCTTTCTTGACAGCCTCCTCTGCATCTGTGTTGATTTTGACTTTTTAATGATAATCATTCTTCCTGATGTAAGATATTATTGAGGTTTTAATTTGCATTTCTCTGATGATTAGTGATGTTGAGTATTTTTCTTATATTTGTTGGTTACCTGCATGTTTTATTTGGAGAAGTGTCTGCAAATTAAGACTAACAGAAAATGGAGTATCACATTTTAACTTGTAAATGGAAGCTAAACCCTGGGTACTCATGAATATAAAGATGGCAACAATAGACACCAGGCACTAACAGAGCAGGGAGGCATGATGCAGGACGAGTATTGAAAACTAGTTGTTGGGTACTGTGTTTACTATCTGGGTAACAGAATCATTGGTATCCCAAGCCTCAGCATCATGCAACATACCCATGTAACTAAGCTGCATGTGTATACCCTGAAACTAAAAAAAATTAAAATTATTAAAAAAAATTTAGAGCCAGGTGCAGTGGCTCACGCCTGTAATTTCAGCACTTTGGGAGGCCGAGGCGGGTGAATCACGAGGTCAAGACATCAAGACCATCCTGGTCAACATGGTGAAACCCTGTCTCTACTAAAAGTACAAAAAATTAGCTGGGCACGGTGGCGTGTGCCTGTAATCCCAGCTACTCAGGAGGCTGAGGCAGGAGAATTGCCTGAACCCAGGAGGTGGAGGTTGTGGTGAGCCGAGATCTCGCCATTGCACTCCAGCCTGGGTAACAAGAGCGAAACTCCGTCTCAAAAAAAAAAAAAAAAATTTAGAAATAAAAATGTTTAATAAGTTACAAAAAGTAAGTGGCAAGAAGCCAATCTTTCAATAAAAATTTCTACATAGAGAAAAAAGAAAAAGCAATTAAAATAATATATTTGTAATTAAGTTTAAAAAATAATGTTACTGGCATAATAAACAGACACCCAAGCCAGAGGAACAGAATAGAGAACCCCAAAACAAATCCACATGCCTACAATAAACTTACATTTGACAAAGGTACTAAGAATACACACTGGGGAAAGACAGTCTCTATAATAAATGATAAAACTATATTCATATGCAGAAGAGTGAAACTAGGCCCCTATTTCTCACAATATATAAAAATTCAAATCAAAATGGATTAAAGACTTAAACCTGTCATCTATGAAACTATTGCAAGAAAACATGAAAAAACCTACCATCTATGAAACTGCTATATATGAAACTACTATGAAAACAAGAAAAACCTATAATCTATGAAACTACTATCAATCTATGAAACCAGTGCAAGAAAACATTGGTGAAAATCTCAAAGACATTGGTCTGGGCAAAAATTTATTTAGCAATACCCCACAAGCACAGGTAACCAAAGCACAAATGTACAAATGGGATCACATCAAATGAAAAAACTTCTGCACAGCAAAGAAAACAATCAATAAAGAGAAGAGATAACCCATAGAATGGGAGAAGATTTGTAATCTACCAAAATTACAAGGGTAAATGACCAGAAATGTAAGAATGTCAACAACTCTATAGGAAAAGAAAAGAAAAAAAAAAAACCCTCACCATATGATTAAAAAATGGGTGAAATATTTGAATAGGAATTTCTCAAAAGAAGAAATACAAATAGCACAATGGCTGTATGAGTTCATTTTCATACTACTATAAAGAACTGCCAGAGACTGAGGAATTTATAAAGGAAAGGGATTTAATTGACTCACGGTGCAGTATGGTTGAGGAGGCCTCAGGAAACTTACAATCATGGCAGAAGGTGAAGGGGAAGCAAGTCCCTCTTCACAAAGCAGCAGGAAGAAGAAATGCTGAGCAAAGGGGGAAGAGCCTTTTTTAAAGCCATCAGATCTCATGAGAACTCACTCACTTTCATGAGAGCATAATGGGGGAAAGCATCCCTGTGATTAACTTACCTCTACCTGGTCTCTCCCTTGACACATAGAGATTATAGGGATTATGGGAATTACAGTACAAGATGAGATTTGGGTAGGGACACAAAGGCTAACCATATAACTAGAATACGAAAAGTTGCTCAACATCATTGATCATCAGAGAAATACCAATCAAAACTATAATAAGATATTACCTCACCCCAGTTAAAATGGCTTATATCCAAATGTCAGGTGATAAACATGGCAGTGAAGATGTGGAGAAAAGGGAACTCTCACTCACTATTAATGAGAATGCAAATCAGTACAACAATTATGAAGAACATTTTGGAAGTCCCTCAGAAAACTAAAAATTGAGCTACAATATGATCCAGGAATCCCACCTCTGGGTATATACTCAAAAGAAAGAAATCAGTATATTGAAGGGATATATCTGAATATTCATGTTTGGTGCATCAATGTTCACAATAACCAAGATTTGGAAGCAACTTAGGTGTCCATTAGTCGATAAATGGATAAAGCAAATGTGGTATGTATACACAGTGGAGTAGTATTCAACCATAAACAAGAATGAAACATTTGCAACAACATGGAAGGAACTGGAGATCCTTATGTTATGTAATAAAACCCATGCTCAGAAAGGCAAACATTGTATGTTCTCACTTATTTGTGGAATCTGAAAATAAACAAATGTACTAATGGTCATAAAGAGTTGAGGAATGGTTACCAGATGCTAAGAAGGGCAATGGGGGGATGGGGAAGCAGGGAGGAGATGTGGATGGTTAATGGGTACAGTAAAAATAGAATGAATGAATTAGACCTAGTATTTGATAGCACAACAGGGTGACTATATTCAAATAATAACTTAATTATACATATAAAAATAACTTAAAGAATATAATTGGATAGTTTGAAATGCAAAGGATAAACACTTGAAGGGATGGATGCCCCATTCTCCATGGTGTGATTATCCATTACCTGCCTGTATCAAAACATCTCATGTAATATATGTATGTATATATATATATATATATATATATATATATATATATATATGCCTATTATGTACACAGAAAAATAAAAAAAAGAAATATATAATGTTTAATATATGTCAGAATAAGTAATACATTTTTATGCTAGTTACAAAGTTATTTTAAAATTTAAAATAGAAGCTAAAATATCTAGTGATAATGATGTGCTTGATAAAAATTAAAGGTCATTTTGGGTGATATAAGTTAAGAACAAGAACTTATTACTCAAAGGAAAGGGAATGCCCTAAGAAAGATAAAACCATAATCTGGATAATTAGAAAGTTCAATGTTATTTAAAATGTGTCTTCTCTCCTTTAAGCTCAATGGTTAGTTCTTAGAATGTTCTGAGTTTTGGAAATGGATGTTTTCTAACATGAAAAATATATTTACATTTATAAATAGGCAAAGACAGATGAAATGGTACTAAATTATTAAATAGAAATGTTTAGATGCCTACAGTTCTCTTATCCCATTCTTTCTATGCTTGTTGCAGGAGTGGGGATATGCAATCTCAGAATATTTCTAAGAACTAACCATGGGGCTTAAAGTAGAAAAGAAAAATTTTAAATAACATTAAACTTTCTAATTACCCAGATTATGGTTTTGTCCAAAACCCAAATAATCATAGTACATCACAAGAGAAGAACTGTTTTCTTTAGTAGAAAAGAAATGCTGGATGCTGACTCCAAGAGAAATAAAAATTATTTTATACTAATATCTACTAACATTTTATTAAAATTTTTAAATCAGAGATTTTAAAATTTTTAAATGAATAATATTTCATTTTTTAAATCTTCTTTGTAAACTATATTTGAATCTTAAAACACTACATTTTACAAGCAATATTAAACAGTACATAAAATTGAATTCAGGTCTTCAAATATACTAGAGACAATGGAAAAAAAGTGAAAAAACACTCAGCTGCGTAACGCAGTACATGCAAAATTAAGAAGCTACTGAGAGTTTTCAAAGGACATATTCAACTCTAGTCTAATGTCTGCTATAAATAATGTCTGTTCTCATTAAAACACAAACTCTTCATGAAAAAAATAAGCATGTTGTATTAGGGAATAATCAACATAATTTTATACTTTGAGTACTTAGTTGTACCTGGGATTTTATGGGTTCTCTTTTTATGTCCTTATGTACTTGATAATTTCTTTCATGTGTTTTCTTTTTTCTCCTGAAATTATTTTCCTAGGGAAGTAGAGGTGTTTACATTACAGGTATCATTCAATATGGAACCATGCAGTACAGTAATAGTTACATGTAGAGTATATTTGAGTGACAAGAATATTAGATGTTAGAAACAAATGGTACAAATACATTTTTATGAAGTGAAATTACAATTTTAAAAATATATTGAAGAAAATGCCTTGTATTCTCACTAAAATAAAACTTGTGGAATAGCTAAATGTAAGTTTTTTTTTTTTAAACTCATAAAGCAAAGCAACATTTCTGAACTTCGTTTGTGGACAAGAACATTCACAATATATTCCTCAAATTCCACTGTGGCCAGTTCTGAGAACAGTGTTGTGCCAGTGTCGCAAAGCCATGACTTGTGTGTTATTTTTTTCCAGCTGCTAAACTTGCGTGATTGTCATGCACTCGTCTACCATACTGTGGATAATAATGTACAGGCAGGAGATGTCTTAAGGATTTGATCCCACAATACGAGGACCGAGAGTAGCTGTTTCTCTTCTGGCTTATTTCAGAGTGCATATGCAGTCAGGAGGAATAGCTTACTAAAACATTCATTTTGGCTATCTTCATTTATCAAATCTTCATTTAATATATGTCGACAATCTTATATTGCGCATAAAGTCCTGAAATTTTCAGCAGTAACATCGCAGAACGTCATACATCTACCTCCTTCATGTGTTTATGATAGAACATTTCTTTCCTGTGGGAACGCTACCGTGTGAGACCCCCAAGTAGTGGGTCACACCATATGGTTGAGCTTGATCCCGGACACAGGCCCCATGTTGGAGGTAGTCGAGCTATGGGGAAGAAGGACTGCAAGAAAGCTTATGTGATATACAAAAAATAACATGAGTTATTACTCTATTGTGCTGAGGTGATGGGAGGCACGGTGTCCACATTTGGTTCTCTATTCATTATAGTTTCTTCTTAAGGTTATGACTTAAATCTTCAAAGCAAGCTGATAGTAAAAATTGCTTTGTCTTTCCTGCACCTGGACCCTTGATGTGGTATTTACAATACTGCTTGCGACTTAATGATTTATAATGTAGCCTGTGATTTTCTTGTGAAACTCCTGCCCTAAATAGTTTCTTTTAAACTTCTAAACTTAGATATTGCACCTGGACTCTTGTGACTCATAATTGCACCCCCTGCTTTAACCTATGTATCTCCCAGTTCCCAGCATATTTATCCAAAATATGGTGACTTGTGATTGTATTGTAAAACTTTCTGTTCCCACAAAACACTGATCCCATGACGTAAACACTTCTACTTGTAATGTATATAACCATACCCTGAGTTCAATAAAGCTGTTGGTGAAGCATCTGACTTCTCAACCCTCCAGACCCCGTCTGTTCTTTCTTCTTCTCTTCCGCGCACCCCCCTTTCCAGGTTGGGACCCTCTTGCTGGCCGAGAGCCCCCCAGCAGATGTGCCGGCCCCCACACTTTCCAGGAAATTATGGCAGAGCTTTGTAAAGTAAAGTATCAAGAGAGCTTTTAGATAGCAATTGCAGCTTAACTACACAGGCTGACAGTGCCAGTGCCACATTTCCATCAGCTATTACAATGTCTTCATTACAACATTGTTTGTCTCTCAGTATCACCATCTGCCTCCTGATTATAGTGAGATTTTGTCCATACAACTTTATGCTATAAATTTAATGTTTGGCATATAACATTGAATGTGATTTCCTAACAACTCCACACAATCTTTTCCAACAAAATTCTTTTAAAATTAAATAACTAAGTAATGTGTATCCCTGGCAAGGTATCTGCAACCAAAGGAAAACTCCAGTTGATGGATTTGAATCTGGCACAATATCCTTAAATTCCACTGCAATTGAAAAGACATGAAAGTAGAAACAATCACGGGAAATTGGGTAAACTTATGCAAAGCACAAATTGTATTGTTTTAACTTCCCTACGATTACAAGAATCAGTCTTCCTTTCAGCATTTTCATCTTGTCGAACCAGAACTCTGAAACTCTGTGGATGAGTAGCAGGTGACTGGTAGCTTGAATCATCAGTTGAGTTGAACCTAACTTCTGAAATTGTTTATACTCCCTGTAGATAGCTATATTTCTTACCCTGCCAAGAATGATAGGAAGCCTACATCTGCTTTATATGGATGGTTTTTGAAAAACTATGTATAAAATTTTCATGTCTGTCTGTAAAGTTTACTGTGGAGAGACAGGAAATAATAGTAGACTGTAGAAACGGCTCATTAGGAAGTACTGAATGTCACCATTTGAAATCAAGAAAACTGCTTGTTTGGAATTCTGTGGCAAAATGGAAAGATTGATTTGGATAGCAGGAGTTTTGGAACAACAGTCCTAGTCTGACATTTTATTATTTGATGAAGGATTTAGAGCACGGCTCCTGATGCTAATGCATGAATGATATAAACACACACTTGTATCCTATTTTTTCACCCTGCTCTGGCAAGTATGTGAATTCCCCACAGTCAGTGACAGCTAATAATGCATAATGCCACCATCTCTACTTACATACAGACTGGAAAGGAAAGTAAGTCTAAGTCAAAGCTTACTACTCGTGAATCAATTCTCAGACTGAGACTTTCACTTACCTACTATGACTGAGTTCTTGACCTTTCCCCTATAAGATTATTTTCTGCAAGTGCCCCGGATGCTCATTTTTACTCTCAACATGCCCTTGTATCATGGATATCAGGTTTACTTTACTTATTCATTAAACGTTGCATGAGTATTCTGTGCCATGTATTGTTATAGGAACTCGGGAAGTGTTTACTTTCTGAGAACTTTCATCCAAGTGACAGGCGATAGAAAAAAAAAAGAAATATATCTATGTTCTGTAAGATAGTGCTAAATGCTGTGAAGTAGAATACATTCCAAAGGAATTAGAAGATGTGGCAGAGGTTGTAGTTTTACCTTCACACAGTGATCAGGCAAGGCCTGCTCATCTGCCATGGAAACATTTGAGCAAAGACAGGATGGAGGTAAGAAAGTTAGTAACTATGACATCTACAGAAGCACACTCCAGGCAGTGAAAGTGCAAAGGAACTGCAGGAGTGTGTGACATGCTTAAATAATAAGGTTAGCAGTGGAATGGCATGGAATGTGCAGTGTGAAAATCAAGTCACAGTAGTAATGGGGGAAGACTCATAAGATGCCATGTCACATAGAATTATATTCCCACTTACGGTCTCCAAGGATTCCGTTTCACCTTTATAGCCAGGGACTCATATTTTGGCCATCTATGCATCTTTTAGAATTCTTAACTCTGTCTGATCCCCTCAATAATGTAGGTTTCTGGGCCTAAATATTTGTACTCTGTTTCTTTACATATCTTACATTTTGCTAGATTAAATGAAATTTTTTCGTTGTAAGTAGAGGGAATATGAATAACATTGAAATAAGTAAAAGCATAATAATAGCTAGTTTTGTAGAATAATCGTGTTATTTTAAAATAGATTATGAAGAGGTACTGCTTACTCAAATTAAAAGTAGCAAAAATAACAAAACTGAAGACCGAGGTAACATAGTTTAGGGTGCTTGCTGTGGGAGCATTATTAAGGAAATAAAAATCCTTCCATGTCATAGCAATGATCTCACTGAGTCCAGGCATGTGGCTCACACCTGTAATCCCAGCACTTTAGGAGGCCGAGGCGGGTGGATCATCTGAGGTCAGGAGTTCGAGACCAGCCTGGCAATATGATGAAACACTGATACTACAAAAAATACAAAAATTAGCCAGGCAGGGTGGTATGCACCTGCAGTCCCAGCTACTCCAGAGGCTGAGGCTGGAGAATCAGGAGGCAGAGATTGTAGTGAACTGAGATGGCAGCACTGCACTCCAGCCTGGGCAACAGACTGAGACTGCATCTCAAAAAAAAAAAAAAAAAGAAAAGAAAGAAAGTCTCATAGAAGTCTGGAGTCTCAATGCATAATGTTGGATGGGACCATCCATTTACACACATATTCTTGATTAGGTATAGAAACATTTTGAAATCTGGTGGGGAAAAAAAAAAAAAGAAGCAGCAGAATAACCAGTTGATAGAAGTAATCAAGTTATGGCCGGGCACGGTGGCTCAAGCCTGTAATCTCAGCACTTTGGGAGGCCGAGGCAGGTGGATCACTAGGTCAAGATATCGAGACCATCCTGGTCAACATGGTGAAACCCCGTCTCTACTAAAGATACAGAAAAATGAGCTGGGCATGGTGGCGCGTGCCTGTAATCCCAGCTACTCAGGAGGCTGAGGCAGGAGAATTGCCTGAACCCAGGAGGCAGAGGTTGCGGTGAGCCGAGATCGCGCCATTGCACTCCAGCCTGGGTAACAAGAGCGAAACTCCGTCTCAAAAAAAAAAAAAAAAGAAGTAATCAAGTTATTAAGGTTTATTAATGATGAAACTGAGCATAGGGGAACTGTCTGAGAATCGGGTCTTACTATAGCCAGGAAAACTGAGGTAAGGCAGAATGAATGAACCAGAATAAAGTCTTAATGTATGGAAAGTAGTTTCTGTTTAACCATCTTAATAGGAAACAGAACATAATTCTGCAAATTAGCTGAATAAATTTAGGTAGCAGAAATCAACTTGTTGAAACTCCATCATAATCATCAGTGCCATGTGCTTAGATTGAACACTCTTAATATTAGACATTTTGAATATGATAACAGGCCCATTTAATATGTATAAGAGAATTATGACAAAAGTAATGGGAAACAAATTAAGATATTAGAAGCTGAATACAACTCTTCGGTTATAATGTTTATAAAATAACCATGATTAGAATAGTGCTAGTATAGCATAGAGAGAATCTCTATAGCATAGAAGTGATGAGGAGCATGGTCAAGTGCCAGTAGTTCATGAACAAGGACACCTAAAAGTCAACATCACTTTTTTTTATCTTTTAACCTATTGAATTAGCATGGTTGATACCCATATAACGATCCTATCTATTGTCTTCTCTTTTTAAGTATTGTAACATTTGGTACAGGCTGGAATATAATGATATTTGCAAAAATATACTTCTTTTAAAGAATATGTTCAATGTTAATTATTAAAATATTCAATATGAAAATTTCCCTGATTTTCCTAGACTAAGGATCTCTTCTTTTCTCCTCATGTATGTTTACGTCAGATGGTGCTAAATGTTGTGAAGTAGAATAAATTTATAAAGAAGACAGAAAATGTGGTGGAAGTTGCAGCACACACACACACACAGATAAATGATATATACACATATAACTTGATTATATCTGTACAAACATGCATATATACACAGATAAATATGCACACACAAACCACATGGTTATAATTCAACATCATATTTCATTTTATAGATGATAATTTCTTGATGTTTTCAAGTCACATATTTTTCTATTGTTTTTCCCTCTTTCTCACTCCACAAATTGATGCACATCTTGAGATTATATTACCTAATTGCAAGCACTCATTAACAATTTAAATATTATGCCACAATATTTTCATCTTGGTCACAGGGTTGAATGGCATTACCATTTTTATGACACATAACCTTGACCAGGTGGTTTAACACCCGTGAAGTAGATAGATGGGATTCTTAATGAGATTTTGTGTTTTAAGAAAGCAGAAAGATAAAGGCAGAGATATGAGCTAGCATTTAAGAAGCAAATATTGAAGAAAAATGGCAAATAAGAAATAAGAGAAAACTCAGGAGTGTTCAGTGTCATGCAAACAGAAGGCTTATACTTTGTGCAGGAGAGAGAGGTGAGGCACATGAAGCACTGTTGAGTCAAGCAAGATGAAGTTTCAAATGTGCCTACTCAATGTAATGTCATAGAGGTCATTCTGGACTTTATTTTATGTATGTATGTATGAATGTGTGTGTGTGTGTGTGTGTGTGTGTGTATGTGTGTGTGTATTTATTTTGAGATGGAGTCTCATTTTGTCACTCAGGCTGGAGTGCACTGGCGTGATCTCGTCTCACTGTAACCTCTGCCTCCTGGGTTCACGTGATTCTCCCTCTTCAACCTCTCAAGTAGCTGGGGTTACAGGTGCCCACCATCATGCCTGGCTAGTTTTTGTTGTTATTGTTGTTGTTTTGTATTTTTAGTAGGGACAGGATTTCGCCATGTTGGTCAGGCTGGTCTCAAACTCCTAACCTCAAGTGATCTGCTGCCTTGACCTCTCAAAGTGCTGGCTTTACAGTCATGAGCCACTGCTCCTGAACCATTTCGGACTTTAAATAAAGCTTTTTCGGTGGGTTGATGGAGTTAGATTTCTGTTTGCAATATGTTGTGTAACAAGAGGGATATAAAGAAATGAGATAATATATTTAAACACAAGGCCTTATAACAAATTATTCTAGGGAAAAAAGGAATGGATAGAATCTGAGGAGGGAAATTTTGTTGTTTTGTCTCTAAACAAAGAAGTGAATATCTAAGTAAAAATAGATTTATAGATTTGAGGATTAAGATTGTGACTGTTTCATTGTTTTCAATTTTCTATACGGAATACGCAATTACATCATATATCAAGAGTGAAGATAGAGCTACCACATTAGAGACTTGAGATGTAGAGAAGTTAAGAAATAGAAATTTTGAAAATTTGAAGAAAATGGTAACCAGGAAAAGAGAAAAACTGTGGAACAGTATTAAAAGCCTAGTATAAATCTGCCCAGTTTCTGATGTTCTCTGGAAGTGCTGATCGTTTTGGATCAGTTTTGAAAGGACTATACATTATTGCCTGAAACATAGGGACTATAAGGGTCATTTCTTTTGCTTATAACATCAGGCATAAAGATAGCACTTAAGGCCATTTAATCCCTTATCATTGTCCCTAATGCAATTTTGCACTTGAATGATCTTGAGAGAATAGCTGTTCTTTCCACCAGAGTCTGATGCTTTCCTAATGAACACCTGTGCATGATATAATAAATGATTCATTGAATTGCCCACACCAGGAATCAAATTCTGATCTATGAGAACTATTTCACAATCAACCAACCTCTACTAAAATATGCATTGTTGCTTGCTTTGTGGAACTAAAAAAAAAGCAGAAATAGAAAGAGAATCTTTTTTTTGTAGTGAATTAATGAGAATTAGATATGAATGTACCACATAAGGAAAGTACATGCCCTGTTACTGCTTGTCACTTCTTCAGTTGTCATGGTGATCTGAAGCAAAAGTTGGTATATAATTAAGCACAGATAATGTACAGATATTTGGACATATTTACACAGAATTAGAAAAAGAAAGTTAGTTTGCCGAAATGCCATCAAGATAGCTTTAGAAAATATTGTAAACTTTTACCCCTTAAGAAAATGGTTACTAATTTTTAATGTAAGAAGGAATCACCTTTGGATTATATTAAAATGCAGAATTTAACTTGGTTACTTAGGAGATAAGAAACAGGAATCTGCATTTTAAGTAATCATACCAGCTTTTTCTGATATGAGTGGTATAGGAATTAGACTTTGAGAAACAGAACACCAAAGAGTTTATTTACCATCTTTTATACTATGCCATACCTCATTATTTCATTTTACTATTATTTTAAATAATATAAATTATACTTTCATGATACAGATGCCATAGGTCAGAAAATGCCGGAATAGTCACTAATTCATTTTTATCTCACTCCAGACCTCCTTGAAGATTTTCTGGGATAGTGTTGCTAATATAATAATGTTTCACACTTCTATTTATGCATACACACACAGATGAATTATCATTATTTGTTAATGAGTAAACACACAAGCTCATGCATGGTTTCTATTAAAATGAAGAAAAAAACCCATGGCAATTTATGTAGAGATGGGCAGGCCACTAACAGCTATATTACTCACAGGTAATACGTGTAAAGTAATAGAAAAAAGACAAAGGAATGCATGGCCAAGTATATTATAGTAGCGATTTCTCTAGTCCCCACTGGCCATTCAAAGAACAGCAAAGATTAATAGAGAGATCTATAGACTGTGCCCGTTTAAGGGCAAGGAGACAGAAGAATAATTGTTGGGCTATATGAAGGCCTGAAAGCAAATTACCTTTTTTTGGACAAAGCCCTCTACTGTTAAATATCAATTGGATAGAGTATTCAAAATGATCAGAATAGTTGCAAAAGAGAAAATAAGGATACTTTCTAGATAACATGGGAGGGGGTTAATAGTGGAGGACTATGTCAGTGAATATAAGACCACAGCTCAAACACAATTAAAATAACAAAAGAGATCTTTAGAGTCATGAAAGTAGAAAAACTATCTTAGGAAAGGTTAGCCACCTGACTCTAAAAGTGTTGATAATGTTATTGTATTTTAGATAGGTAACAGAAAAAAAATTAGTTACTTTTCATAAGAGTTACTTGATAGAAAAATAAAAGATCAGAAGACCACACAAAAAAGCATTGAAGCTAATCAGAAAATAACACTTCTCCAAAATATAAGAGTATTGTAAAGTAATATTTTCAATGAGCAAATAAAAGTTATTAAAAAAACACAAGAATTAAAAAAATCAGTCATTAGATTATTAGAGAAAAAAATTAAACAGGTGAATTCACTCAGAAAATAAAATTATTATTTAAGAAGAAAATTACCAAGAGAATAATAGGGAATAACCACAGCCTTACATAACTCAAAGGTGACTAAGGAAAAAGTGATATAACAAGTAAAAACTAACAAAGATACAGTAAGCATTAACAATTATAGACAAATAATATAGGTAAATATTATATATATATTATATATTTTCATCCAGGAAATCAAAGATCAATTGATATTTAACAGTGAAAGGCTTTGTACAAAGGGAGGAATTTGCTTTCAAATACTGATATAGCCCACGAGTAATATATATATTTTCAGGACATCATAGACATATGATATATATAATACATGATCATACATATATAATCATATATATATATATGATTTACTGAATAAGAGAAACAATCACTATTACATAGTATAATTGTAATATGTGTAAAATTATCTGTAATTTCAAAAAGTTCCAGAAATAATATAAGCTTTTAAAGGATATAACCAGTATCCAGGATGAACTATGTAGCCAGGAGAAAAATATATTCATAAAATGACTGAGCTTTAAACATAAATAGATAGATAGATAGATAGATAGATAGATAGATAGATAGATAGATAGATAGATAGATAAATGGTATGGACATCTAGGCAAAAAGGCAAAGTCATTTGTGAAAGCAAAAAACCAGGTCCATATCCTCATAGGTTTTTCAATAGCAACACTGTAATGCCAGAAAACAACTGAGTAGCATATCTAAGATACTCAAGAAGAAAATATACATGATTTTGCTTGAATTGGATTAAATACATATTTATGTGTGTATTTATCTGACTATATATATATTATTTTAATCTAGCCAAATTGATCTTCAGTTATTGAAATCGAAGACTAATTTTTATAAACATTTAATAACTCAGAATTTGTTTTCCCATTCATCCCTTGCTAGTACCTATTCAAAAACAAACTTAAACCTCCAAAATGGCTACAGAGACAGCTTCTTATGGACTAGTGGATTTTCAGAAGCCCACTAAATATGTGAGGAGAAGAAAAGTACCCAACAAAGACTGTCAGATGACAAGAACAGAAAACCAAACACCACATGTTCTCACTTATAACTGGGTGTTGAACAATGAGAACAAATGGACACAGGGAGGAGAACATCACACACAGGGGCCTGGGTGGTGGGGTACTAGGTGAGGAATAGCAGGGGGTGGGAGTATTGAGGAGGGATAGCATTAGGGGAAATACCTAATGTAGATGACGGGGCACTGGATGCAGCAAACCACCACCATGGCATGTGTATACCTATGTAACAAACCTGCCTGATCTGCACATGTACCCCAGAACATAAAGTATAATAAATAATAAAAGAGTGTCAGATGAATTAAGAACACTTCCATTCTGTTTTCAGAATAAGGACTAGATATCTTTCATCTGAGTCATTCTAAACTCTACATAGGATCTTGAAGAGCAGAAAGTTAAAAGACAGTTCTGTTTGCTTTCAAAACCATTGCAGTGTCTTTAAATTCATTGACAGCTCTAATTAAGCTTTAACAGTTCTAGAGTATTTACAGAAACACTGAAAACTAAAGAGTTCCCATATAGCTCACAATAAATTTCCCCATATTATTAACATCTTACACTAGTATGGCATTTTCATAATTAATGAAAAAATATTGAAGTATTATTGTTAACAAAGTACATGCTTCAATATCCTAAGATTTTATCTAAAGTCTTTTATTCTGTACTAAGATCCCATTTTGGGAGCCTCATTACATTTAGTCATTTTGTCTCTTTGGTTTTCATTTGGCTGTGACAGTTTATGAGATGGTCCTAGATTTTTTTTTTGTAAAAAAAATAGATTTAAGAGATGTTTATGAAGTACAATATCATGAATGTAGAACAGAATTGAACAGGGCAAAGTGAGAACACAGGTGCACTGCATATGACTGCTATATCCCCAGATAGTACAGTTATATCAAAAGCAAAGCACTTAGAAGGAACCTTGTCTTTCCCTTTGATTGTTGTTTATTATTATTTTGTGCTTATTTTTAGATGGGTACAAGTGTACACAATACTTTTGAATTTATATTTTATTTGGATAAGTTGTTAATATATTTATAATATGTATATGGAAATATGTATTAATCTCTTTAAACATATATAAAACTGCAGAAATATTTAGCATCTATTAGAACATTTCAAGGTTTTCAGAAATATTACATAATACAAAACTTTCATTGTATTTTTTACATTATTTGTTTTTTTAAAAAGTGTATAAAATTTTAGGAATAAATTTACTAATTTGTTTTGTGAAATTTGAGACATATACACAGAAAGCCTCAATGCTCTGTCTTTAGGATAAAGATACTCGAGCCCAGCCTTTTACAGATGGGAAAACAGAGCCTCAGGAAATCAAAGCATCTTGACTGAAGCCACTGAAAATTAGTTGGCAGTCACGAAAATTGGCATGGCAAGGGCAAAGCCAATATCCTGGCTATTTCAAAGGCTCGTTGTCTCTGTTGCTTCTCATGTAGTGAAACATTACATCACTGAGTTTATGTTCTACTTCCAGAAGCATTCAGTACCTATGTAGTCTTTTTGTGGTAATTTGTTAAAGACAAAAGATAGGGTTAAAACTAAAGTTCTGATTTGTCTTTTTTTTTTTTTTTTTTTTTAATATGGAGTCTCACTCTGTCACCCATGCTGGAGTGCAGTGGCATGATCTCAACTCACTGCAACCTCCACCTCCCGGGATTCAAGCGATTCTCCTGCCTCGGCCTCCTGAGTAGCTGAGACTACAGGTGCGCACCACCACGCCCAGATAATTTTTTTGTATTTTTAGTAGAGACGGGGTTTCACCATGTTGGCCAGGATGCTCTCGATCTCTTGATGTCGTGATCCACCCACCTTGGCTTCCCAAAGTGCTAAAGTGCTGGAATTACAGGCGTGAGCCACCACACCCAGCCTGTCACAAATATTTCTATCTTATATAAATAAATATAGATTCAGACTCAGGTAACCTTTAATTATTTGCATGTGGCCTAGTTATAGTTTTATCTTTCAAATATGTTAATAACCATTAATATTTCAAAGGTTTTAAAATATAACAACATTTGTCAAACATCAAAAATGATGTCATTTTAATATTCCATTTACATCTTAGGTTGTAATCACTGTAATTAGATTTTATGTCCCTAAAAAAATTAATGAAGCATTCGTTAATTCTCATCTGAAACATAAATGTCATGTTTTAAATCTAGTAATTTATTTCAATAGCATGTATGTGGCATACAGACATAGATGCAAGAATGTTTTTCTCTATGTTTATTGCCACCTAGTGTTTTGAATAATGACATCACCATAAAACACGTCATGAAATGTTTTGACATGGCAACTACGCATTTTGAAACATGCTATTAAAATTTAAAGTAATATGAATTAATAACTTTGTAAATGTAATTCTGCCAAAGGCTCTCTTACACATACTCCCTAAAATACACCTGGTAGAATGTAAGTCATTTATTCTTATAGTACTTCACAAATGTATTTTAAATATAGTAAAAAAAAAATACAAATATCAATAAACACGTATTAGGAACATTATAACAAATAATTAAAGTGATTAAGACTACCTTATATTTCTTAAAAACTTATATAAGGAAGAAAAAAATTTAACTCTGTTCGTTCAAGGATGCATTAAATAGTGATGGTAATTATCATATTTTTATCTTCGGGAAGTTAAAATCTACGTTAATGTGATTATCAATGAAAGGTATTGCCTGTTGCTCTAAATTCCAGAGATATTAAATGTAAACTATCTTAATATTTTGAAGGATGATTTATATTATTGAGGTTATTGCTTACTTATTGTGCTACAGGAAACAAACTTTTTTGACCTCTGATTATTCTATTCCATGTTTTATGGATTATAAAATTTGCCATGGAAATGTAAATTAAGAATTCGAACTTTTGAAAAAAATATTCAAAGTGAGAAAAGTTTAAAAGGGTAACATATCTGAATAGAGAATATAAAATAAGCACTATACTGTTACTTTCAGGTACACTAATGCTTTCCAATACAATAGTCTGATTTTATAAAATTTACATTTTTAGACTAGAGGGTACAAATGCAGTTCCTGTGACCCTCTTTAGCTAACTTGGACAGTCCTTTTCTGAATTACAATATTTCTTCATTTTCATTTACTCTACTACATAAAATGCAAAAACTAAAATAATAACCATTTTCAGATCTCTGTGTATTCATAATGTCCTTCTAAAATGTCTCACTCGATATGCTAAAATGTGTCTTTTAGGTTATAAGATTTCCAATAAGCTTGCATTGTTTATATTTTCTATGCATACCTTTACTCTGTATTCCTAAAAAAGAAAAACAGACATTTTTGGTATGAAAATATAGCCTCATGTTATTTCATCTCTGCTTCTAGAAATTAGATTAGAGGTTTTCATAACCCTATAAAGTATGTTGTAAAGGCTGAAGAGCAGTTATTCAAATGAATGTAAACAGGAAAATGGAAGAAGGTGCATGTGATAATGAATGTGTGTAAGAGTCAGGGGTAGTTATCATGCAGTAGGCATCCTTTACCTTGAATTAACACTTTGTAGAATGGCATATTGGGATGCTCAAAAGTATTTATTTAATGAATAAATAATTGGGCTAACAGAACTTCAATTTCAAACATGGCAACTTCCAAAGTTTTATCTGGAAAAATAAGCAAGGAATTGATCTTTGAAAATGAGACACTATTTCAAAATGTTAATAAGAGAAGACGATAGAAAAAAAAAAAAAAAAAAGTAACTAGGTGGGATACCTAAATCTACATTAAAAGACCCACATAAAAAGAAGCTGGAGGCTGGGGGGCTTGGTGGCTCATGCCTGTAATCCCAGCACTATGGGAGGCTGAAGCAGGTGGATCATGAGGTCAGGAGATCGAGACCATCCTGGCTAACATGATGAAACTCTGTCTCTACTAAAAATACAAAAAATTAGCTGTGCCTGGTGGTGTGTGCCTATAATTCCAGCTACCTGTGAAGCTGAGGCAGAAGAATTGCTTGAACTTGGGAGGCGGAGATTCTAGTGAACCAAGATCCCGTCACTGCACTCCCACCTGGGAGACAGAGTGAGACTCCCTCTGTCTCAAAAAAAAAAAAAAAATCAAAATAAAAGCTAGAATGGAGCAGCCTATGAATTAAGGAGAGAGCCAATGGAAGGTAAATCAGGGCAGATTTCAACACATTCTGGCTTTTGTCTTTAGCACTAAATATGCCGTTCTTTGTGTGTGTGTCTATTTTTTCACTCTCCATTTATTTATTTATGAGTTGACAAATAATAATTGTATCCATTGCCCCTGAAGCTGTCCTTATGTGCTGTTTCATGTTCCTTGGCTTCAGTTAAACTGGCCAACTGTGGTTCAGACATATTAAATGAAATCTGGAAATAAACAATTCATATGCTTTAAATTGCACATCAGTCTGAGTACTATGATGAAATCTGGTGCTGTGCAGATCTGCCCTAACTTGGACTTAAACCATCCTTTTATTCTTCATATCCATGCCATATAGTCTATCTGCCCCTTTGTCACTTAATAGTAGTCTCACCTATAGGATGGACAGATCCTAAGAAGAATAAGGGTGAATACTGTAAAACAACATATTTTAGAAAGAGAAAGAAACTACATTCACATAACTGTTATTACCATATATTATAATTTGTTGTTTTTCTCTTACTGTGCTTAATTTAGAAATTAAACTATTATAGGCATGTATGCAAAGAAAAAAATGACAGTAGATGTAGGGTTAAGTGATATCAATATCCATGGTTTCAGGTACCCCGAGTGTCTTGAAATATGTCCCCCAAAGGGGTACTGCTGTATTTTTGGAATACAGTGTGACGTTATGATACATGTGTACATTATGGAATAAATAAATCTGGTAAGCTATTCATGAGAAGATCATCAATAACCTTCACATTAGTACATGTGATGGGTCATATTCAGTTATCACCTTAATTGTCCTGCTAAAACTATCCGATACATCCTGTTATTCATTTTTTGATACATTTTTACTTAAATCCTAGTATATTATGATGATCTGACTTATTTTTCCTATCTTACTGTTCACCCATTTCTAGTCTCCATTACTGTTCTTCTCCTTATTAATTCTGGAGACCCCATGATGTCAGATTTAGGTGCTGTTCATTTCATCATACATTCTGTCTGTTGGTGATGTGAAACCTTGTTGCTCTACATATCATCTATATTTTGCTTACTTTCAACTTTTGTTTACAGGCCACACATCTACTCTAAAAACCAGATACCTGGTCAGCTTCTCATTTGAATGTCAACATTGCTCAGAAAATACTAGAAATGGATTTTTCTTAGCCCCACTCCAGAACCATGAGATTTAAATCTGCACTTAAAAAATACCTCAGGATAATTGTATGAACATAAAATCTGGTAAGTATTCATTTCACAGTTCAAATTTAATAAGTCAACACCAAAATCTTGATCATACTATGTTGCTTCAAGTTACTTTCTATTTCAGTGGAAGAAAATTTCTTAACTGCAATTGCTGAGGCTAAATAAGTTAAAATGGCTCATACTTCCTTTTTCTCTGACATGCTTTAGTCAAGCCATCGGAATATCCTCTGAGCTTCTCCATTAAAATATATCTAAAACCTATAGTCTCACATCACCTTCACAGCCTCCACTCTGTTCAGAACCCCTATATATCTCCCTGGGATTAGCAACCTTTCAGTAGATCTTCCTACCTGTCTCCCTACAGTGTTCCCAACATATGAGTACAATTTCTTTAAAACATGAATCAGATCACACTATCTCTCTGCTCTTATCCTGAAATTCCTGTCTACATCACTCAGAGAAAACTCTGGAATCCTTACTAGAGTCTTATGTCGGATTATACCTGTATCTAAATATAAACATTTTCTGCAATTTATGAGACTACTTCACTTTAGCAAAACCTCCCTATTATTATTTTACCTCTAGACATTTTGTACCCATGGGATCTTAGTAGTCACCCTTGTCATTGCCTAGAAACCTGTACCTCCTCACAGCCACCTGGCAAACTCCCTCACTTCTTTTGATCTTGTGTTCAAATGTCTTTTGCTTCATGATGATCCTGCATATTTATACTTTTCTTAATTTTTCATGTCTGAGGCTTATCGGTGTCTCCTTTTCTCAGATGCCAGCTCTATTAGGGCCAAGACTACTGTCTACTTTCTTTATGAATCTATCCAAAGTGCATTTAACAGTAACAAGGACATAGGGTGTTCTTAACATTGAGTAAAGGAGTTAATGGTTTTCAAAAAATGATCATTAACCAAATCTGGATTTGATTACAGAAATGTTGATAAACTGATGGAGTTTAAAAACTGCAGTGTAGCTTTTTGACGTGAAAATCCGAAGAAAAGTATTTGCTACTGAGAACTTATTCAAGATTACCTAGCATAGTGGGTATTTGTTCTTTAACCCCATACATCTATAATCATTATTTAATCAGTAGCTCAATGCTTTTTCTTTGTGAAATTTACCTCTCTTACAATCTCTCCAATATTTAATCTCAAGCCAGCCCTGAAAATGATCTCAAACTAGTATGAATTTTCCACATCTATAGCCAGGTGACTCCTTTAGGGGTGAGCAAGTAACAAATTAGGGTCCATGCACGTGATTGACCTATGTTGGAATTCCAAAGATAGAAATATATCTTGTGTTTCCCAAGCTATGGTGGTTGAAAACATGAAATCTTAAGCTCCTATGTCTATTGTACCATTATGTAGGAAGCAGTCTTGTGGAAAGACTGAAACATGGTCATAGCCAGCCTACAGTGTCAGACAAAATACAGCCGGTCACCTCCATTGAGCTTTCCTTTCAAGCCAAGCCAGAAACAGGACTTACATCTGATGTTAAGTTGCATGAGATAGATT
Organism: Saguinus oedipus; assembly: GCA_031835075.1. Taxonomy (NCBI): domain Eukaryota; kingdom Metazoa; phylum Chordata; class Mammalia; order Primates; family Cebidae; genus Saguinus; species Saguinus oedipus. Next base: position 22,185,270 of record CM063190.1, read on the forward strand.
TTTTTTTTCTGTTTAAAGCAATTTAACCATCATCTCAGTCCAAAATCTTCTCAAACTGATAAGCAACTTCAGCAAAGTCTCAGGATACAAAATCAATGTGCAGAAATCACAAGCATTCCTATACACCAATAACGGACTAACAGAGAGCCAACTGCCATTCACAATTTCTACAAAGAGAATAAAATACCTAGGAATACAATTAACAAAGGATGTAAAGGACCTCTTCAAGGAGAACTACAAACCACTGCTCAAAGAAATAAGAGAGGACACAAACAGATGGAAAAACATTTCATGCTCATGAATAGGAAGATTCTGTATTGTGAAAATGGTCATACTGCCCAAAGTAATTTATAGATTCAATGCTATCCCCATCAAGCTACCAATGACCTTCTTCACAGAACTGGAAAAAAACCACTTTAAACTTCATATGGAATCACAAGAGAGCCTGCACAGCCAAGATAACCCTAAGCAAAAAGAACAAAGCTGGAGGCATCACGCTGCCAGACTTCAAACTATCCTACAAGGCTACAGTAATCAAAGCAGCATGGTACTGGTACCAAAGAAGAGACATAGTCCAATGGAACAGAACAGAGGCCCCAGAAGCAACACCACACATCTACAACCATCTGATCTTTAACAAACCTGACAATAACAAGCAATGGGGAAAGGACACCATGTTTAATAATGTTGTTGGGAAAACTGGCTAGCAACCTGCAGAAAGCAGAAACTGGACCCCTTCCTGTCACCTTACACTAAAATTAACTCCAGATAGATTAAAGACTTAAACATAAGACCTAACACATAAAATCACACGAAGAAAACATAGGCAAAAACCACCCAGGACATAGGCATAGGTAAGGACTTCATGACTAAAACACCAAAAGCAATGGCAACAAAAGCCAAAATAGACAAATGGGATCTAATTAAACTTCAGAGCTTCTGTACAGCAAGGAAACAACCATTAGAGTGAACTGGCAGCCAACAGAATGGGAAAAATGTTTGCAATCTACCCATCCGACAAAGGGCTAATATCCAGAATCTACAAAGAACTGTAACAGATTTACAAGAAAGAAACCAACAAACCTAGTCAAAAGTGGGAGAAGGATATGAACAGATACTTTTCAAAAGAAGACATATATGAGACCAACAAACATATGAAAAAATGCTCATCATCACTGGTCATTAGAGAAATGCAAATCAAAACCACATTGAGATACCATCTCACACCAGTTAGAATGGCGATCATTAAAAAATCTGGAGACAACAGATGCTGGAGAGGATGTGGAGAAATAGGAATACTCCTACACAGTTGGTGGGAGTGTAAATTAGTTCAAACCATTGTGGAAGACAGTGTGGCAATTTCTCAAGGATCTAGAAATAGAAATTCCATTTGACCCAGCAATCCCACTACTTGGTATATACCCAAAGAACTATAAATCATTCTACTATAAAGACACATGCACATGTATGTTCATTGCAGCCCTGTGTACAATAGCAAAGACCTGGGACCAACCCAAATGACCATCAGGGATAGACTGGACAAAGAAAATATGATACATATATGCCATGGAATACTATGCAGCCATAAAAAACGATGAATTCGTGTCCTTTGTAGGGACTTGGATGAATCTCGAAGCCATCATTCTCAGCAAACTGACACAAGAACAGAAAACCAAACACTGTATGTTATCACTCATAGGTGGGTGTTGAACAATGAGAACACGTGGACTCAGGGAGAGGAGCATCACATACTGGGGGCAGTTGGGGGTGTGGGGGTGGGGAGGGTGTGGAGAGTGGGGAAGGATAACATGGGGAGAAATGCTGGATATAGTATACACCTAAAGTTAAATAAATTAAAAAATAATAAAAATAATAAATAAATTTAAGACATAATTTGCAATAAAAAGTCAATTTCAGTATAGATATAATAGGGAGAATAGACATTCTGGGATGCTAGAAGGGGTGTATAGTCTGAGGTCTTCTAGTTTGTTTTGTTATTTTTAAGGTGAGATGTAGTTCAGACTCTTTAGGCATCATTGAAAGTGAGATACTAGAAAGAAAAAGGTTAAGCATGTGAAGTATGTATGGGTTCTGATATAATTGATTACTCAGGGGAGTAATAAGATATGGATGTGACAATCTAAGGTTAGCTTTTAAGTGGGGCAGTAACAGTATTTCAAAAGGTACTGGGAAAAACATGGAGGGATAAAAAAATGAGTGATTTATTTGGACTGATAGTGATATTAGAGTTTAGAAACTATCATTTACATTATGTAGTAAAATTGGGAAATTATTCAACGTTTTTAATTAAGAGAAGAATCTGAGGGAAAACATTTTGTATACTCAAGACTTCAGAAAGACAAGCATAGGGAAAACGGTATTGGAAAAAAAGCCTGTATGGAAGCAGTTGTAATCCTCCAGTCATGAGAAAAGAGGATCAAAACTAGAAAAAAAAATATTTAAGAAATAGAAATGAAGACGATGGCAAAGGAATATCCTTTTGACATGTGTCATTGACATTCTTTGGATCTTATTCATGTTAGGAATATTTCAAGCTCATTCACAGAAACTATGCTATCTATTGGGCTGTATGCTGTGCCAAAACTATTTTCTATGCTCAATACATGTTCAGCCATAATATTAATGAAGAAATACTTGACATAAGCACAAAGACTCTAGGTAGGAGGAAGTCTAATCATTTGTAGTATCATTAATTATCTCTGTCTTTTGAATAATTTTCCACTTTTCTTGTTAGGGAAATGGCATCTCCATTCATCAAATATATGTTCAATGTCAGCAAATCGCCCTTCTAAGAACCAGGGTAACAAGAATAGGTTCTTCAAAACAAGCCTGGAAATGAAAACTATGCAGTGCCTTTTACAGTTGTATGGAGTAGTAAATAATATATCCACAACTGTAGACAGATGTTGAATTAGATAGGCATTTAGTGTAGAAACAATAACACTTTTGCCTGTAGTGCTTAAAAATGACATTTTGAAATAAGCAAGATTTAAGCTAGCTAGAGCCTGAAGAGTAGGATTGCGAAAGGGAAAAATGTGGAAACAAAGCAGTTTTACATTTAAGGGTAATGGTGTGATAAAAGAATAGTGGTGAAAAATACTATCAAAATATTATGTACAAAGCTGTGCAGTTTAAATGTTTCCAACATAGGAAAATAATGGAAGGTAAGTCTGGGAAGACACTACTTTTTAGTGTCTGGAATTCAAGATTGAGGTACTTAATATATTCCTTGGCAGTAAGAATCCATTGAAAATTTTAAGAAGAAAGGCTATACAGTATGATCCTAGGGGGAAAATGAGATTTGTTGTTAAGTTCAGAGGAGATGGTAGAGGATAATATTAGATGCAGTGAAAACTCAGCTAGTTTAATAGTCTGGACATGAACAAATAGGATTAATATAAACCCTAGGATTGGTAAGAAATGAAACAAATAGGGGGAATACATACAGGAAAGAGCAGTTGATGATTGCTTACAGAAGGTGGGTTGGTGGAGACAGAAAAATGGAGATGACCCTCATAAACTAATGATGCTTTAAGATATTGTTTTAGCACAGGTGGTAAATAACTGGCATTTTATTTTTGCATTTCAGCAAATTAAAAATAAATATTGCTAACAATTACATTGCTAATCAAAAGCAAAATATCCTATAAGGACATATTTGTGTTAAGGCTTGAGAAAAAAAAAATAGACCACAACTTTCTACACCCTCCCTAGATCTACGATTTTAAAGCTTGACATCAATTTCACATTTAAGTACACTTATTTAGATAAAATTATAAAACAAGTTTCACACAGAATATACAAGTGTAAATACACTAAATCATCTGTATAAATTTTAATGCAATAATAAAACACACTGAATCTTTTAAAAGTCATTTTACATATTAAAAATAACCTGTTTAAATAATATCTCTACAGAGCATATTCAAATGAGATAAAGGATATTTGTATCAAATCATTTCAGAAAGGATTAATCAATTTTGATGAGTGATGTCTGAGGAGGAGGAAGCAAGGTAGTAGGTATAGTATAAAACATGTTGTTTCAATCAAAGTTGTCACATCCGGAAAGTAAACTTAACATTTGGTTTATAATCAGAGAAAAATAAAGAAAAATGCCTTATCTAATTGAGACAGAATATTAGACATTTATATGCCTGCAGCAATATTTTTCTGGTAAATTATAACTAAATTATACTGGAGGCAATAGAATGTGTAACAAACTGAAGAAAATAATACAATGTTATTTGATCTCTGTGACCAAAATCTACTAAGCACTAGATATTTCAAGAAACCACTTAAATTAAAAACTTTTATATTAAATTATACTTAAAACAACTATATCCTAAAGGAAAATCTGGCATGGGGATCAATGTGATAATAAGACAACAGTCATCATTAATACAAATTAATTAAACAAAGAATGATACTAAATACATGTAAATGTACTTGGCTCCCTTAAGGAGTTAACCATTTAAACAGAAGGATACACATTTTATATTTTTATTTGCATTTATTTTTATATTATTCCTAATACAATCATGACTTAAATATTATGACGGTTGTATGAAATTTACATGATAGTTCTCCTGTTAGTTGGTTTTCATTATACTAATATTAGGATTAAAACATATTGGTCATAAATCACAGAGGCACAGGGTCAGAAATTAGCTTCCCATCTTACCAGCTACATGACCTTGGAACAGCTACTTTAAATATCAAAAATCTGTTTCTTCTTTCCTTTTTTCTCCCTTCCTTCTTTTTTTTTTTTCCTTCCTTCCTTCCATTTTAATTTTTGACAGTTAAGACAGGTTTAATTTAGAGAAAAAACAAATATGAGACGGGCTTTGGCTCAGGTTAGAGGCCCACTTTTTATAGACTAAGAGTTTTTTTTATTTTAGTTTAAGTTCTAGGATACATGTGCTGAACCTGCAGGTTTGTTACATAGGTATACATGTGCCATGGTGATTTGCTGCATCTATCAATCCTTCATTTAGGTTTTAAGCTCCTAATACATTAGGTATTTGTCCTAAAGCCCTCCCTCCCCGAAACAGGCCTTGGTGTGTGATGTTCCCCTCCCTGTGTCCATGTGTTCTCTTTGTTCAGCTCCAACTTACGAGTAAGAACATGCAGTATTTCGTTTTCTGTTCCTGTGTTAGTTTGCTGAGGATGATGGTTTCCAGCTTTATCCATGTCCCTGCAAAGGACATGAACTCGTTCCTTTTTATGGCTGCAGAGTATTTCATGGTGTATATTTGCCACATTTTCTTTCTGTGGTCTGTCACTGATGGGCATTTGGGTTGGTGCCAAGTCTTTGCTATTGTAAATAGTGCTACAATATACATAACCTGTGCATGTGTCTTTATGATAGAATGATTTATAATCGTTTGGGTACATATGCAGTAATGAGATGGCTGGGTCAAATGGTATTTCTGGGTCTAGATCCTTCAGGAATAGCCACACTGTCTTCTACAATTATTGAACTAATTTACACTCCCACTAACAGTGTAAAAGTTTTCCTATTTCTCTGCATCTTTGCCAGCATCTGTTGTTTACAGACTTTTTAATCATTGCCATTCTAATTGGCACGAGATGGCATCCTCCTTGTGCTTTGGACTTGCCTTTCTCTAATGATCTAATGATGGAGTTTTCTTTTTCTTGTAAATTTAAGTTCCTTGTAGATTCTGAATACTAGACCTTTATCAGACAGACAGATTGCAAACATTTTCTCCCATTCTATAGGTTGTCTGTTCATTCTGATCATATTTTCCTTTGCTGAGCAGAAGCTCTTTAATTTAATTAGATCCCTTTTGTCAATTTTGGCTGTTGATGCACTTGCTTTTGGCGTTTTAGTCATGAAGTCTTTGCCTATGCTTATATTCTGAGTGATACTGCCTAGGTTTTCTTCCAGGAATTTTATAGTTTTAAGTCTTAACTCTAAGTCCTTAATCCATCTTAATTTTTGTATAAGGTGTAAGGAAGGGATCCAGTTTCAGTTTTCTGCATATGGCTAGCCAGTTTTCCCAGCAACATCTATTATATAGGGAGTCTTTTCCCCATTGCTTGTTTTTGTCAGGTTTGTCTAAGATTGCATGGGTGTAAATGTGTGGTGTTATTTCTGTGGTCTCTGGTCTGTCCCATTGGTCTTTTGGTACCAGTACCATGCTGTTTTTGTTACTGTAGTCTTGTAGTATAGTTTAAAATCAGATAGTGTGATACTTCCAGCTTTGTTCTTTTTGCTTAGGATTTTCTTGGCCATGTGGGCTCTTATTTGGTTCCATATGAAATTTAAAGTAGTTTTTTCCAGTTCTGTGAAGAAAGTCAACGGTAGCTTGATGGGAATAGCATTGATTCTCCAAATTACTTTCAGCGAGTATGGACAGTTTTATGATACTGATTCTTCCTATCCATGAGCATGGAATGTGTTTCCATTTGTTAGTGTCCTCTCTTATTTCCTTGAGCAGTGGTTTGTAGTTATCCTTAAAGAGGTCCTTCATATCCCTTGTAAGTTGTATTCCTAGGTATTTTATTTTGTTGGTAGCAATTCAGAATAGGAGCTGACTCATGATTTGGCTCTCTGCTTGTCTATAAATGGTGTATAGGAATGCTTGCGATTTCTGCACATTAATTTTGTATCCTGAGACCTTGCTCAAATTGTTGATCAGCTTAAGTTTTTGGGCTGAAATGATGGGGTTTTCTAAATATACAATCATGTTACCTGCAAACAGAGACAATCTGACTTCCTCTCTTCCTATTTGAATACCCTTTATTTCTCTCTCTTGCCTGATTGTTCAGGCCAGAACTTCCAGTACTGTGTTGAATAGGAGTGGTGAGAGAAAGCATCCTTGTTTTGTACCAGTTTCAAAGGGAATGCTTTCAGCTGTTGCTCATTCAGAATTTCTCATAGGACTAAAGTTAATATTCATATGAAGTGATTAAAACAATATATTTGCATATAAAACATCTTAATGAATTATATTATAATCTCCATATTGGAATCAGCAAATTTTAGAAGCAAAAGATAATATTTCATTAAGTATAACTTTTGTAAAAACTCTCCTAAAGAATAATTTTCAAGAAGACTACCCCTACCCTTAGGATAACACTTGCTAAGGATTTATAGATATAGATAATATATGTATAATTGCTTAGGAGATATATATATATATATATATACACACACACACTATTTATATATTATATATAATCTGTTATATATTATACGACAAATACATAATTATATATTTTGATTTTGGATTTAATCTTAAATATCATACATTTTGTTCTAACTGAATTAGACTATTTCAAGTTGAATTTTTATATTTATTATTAGAGTACATTTTAATGTGTTCATTTTAATACATGAATAGTATATACAATAGAAATCTTTTCAAAACTAGCATAAGATAGAAAATATTTAATTAAGAAATTAAGACATTGTATTTAACTGCACAAAGTGATATTTCCAGTTCAAATTCTCTGACCTAAATTAGAATAGTGTTTTTTTCCTTTAAGACATTTTTTTGTTGTTTTAGCTGTCAAGTTTATTTGACAATAATTTTACCCTAAACTTTTGGTTAAAGTTAGTTCAGCTAATAGGAGGCAGCAGCCAGGGTTGGGGGTAAGAAGAAAGAGTATTTGACATAGTAAAAGAACATTAAAGTAAATGTGAGCATTCAAGTTTTTTAACTGTTTTACTTTTAAATTTTTTCCCCAAGGTTTATTACTGCTTGGGCTGCTTTCTTAAAAGCAAAGTATTCAGTTACTCATCAGTTTGGCTGGAGCATACTCTCTTCCACATGAGATGAGGCTGACTTTTATTTATGGTAGGTACTCTTTCCCATTCTTAGCAATGGAGAAAAGTAACATAGTCAAAATAGATATTTTCTCAGCTGGATATATATGTTTTGCATGTATTTCTGTTTCATGTTTATGCAAGAAGACTCTGTGGAGTTATTTTTCTATAAACAGAAGAAAGTCTGAGGAAGATTACCACAATACAGTCTTGGAACTGTTGTATGTTATTTTAAAACCAGTCACCCCCATAATTTCCTCTCAGTATTAGCAACCTGTGCTATTAAATGTGATGTAGAGGTGGGGACTGTTTCTTTATAATTCTTATGATGGTTAAGTGACTTAACATATGTAAGCCTTCTGTAACAGCTCCAGACATCTAAGTGCTATAAAAGTATTTCCTATCATTAACAGACTACACTCCAAAATATTCAAATAATATCTATTGTGCAAACTATTTTTCTAAATTTAATTCGACTAAATGATAAATTAATGCTAAAAAATTGTGGTCCCTTTATCTGGCAATTGGAAACACATATAAAAATTGATGAGTGAAAGAAGGAATCATAATCGAAATAAAACTCCAGTTAGAATTAGTGGAGTCACTAATGGAACTACTACATATATAAAAGTTTACTAATACAGAAATCCTGCTAAATGGGAATTTGTAGCTGTAAATGCTTGTATTAATAAAAAAGAACATAAAAATTAAAATATTGAATATCAAACCTAAATACTTAAAAAAATAAACCACAAGATAAACCCAAGCCACATAAAAAAATAGGGCAGGGAATAAAATTTCTAAACAGAAATTAATGAAATATAAAGGAAAGATATGAGGATCATCAAAAGCAAACACTGAGTTTTTAAAAAGAATAGTAAAGTTGACAACTTTGATAAGATTAATGGAGAAATATTAATTATTTCACCATATGCACTTTTTTTTTTTTTTTACAATGTAGAAACTGAGAATCACAGAGATTAACTCATTCCCCCAAAATCAAATAAATGAGGTAGTGGCTGAAATAAAATCTCTTTGAATGTGGAAGATATAATGAAAGATTACAACATATATAGACATTTACAAACAATTCAGTTTTTAAGATTATACTGAACTGTTAGTCTCAAAGTAAATCATCTTTATAATAATTATGATACATATTAATATAGGCAGAATCTCATCCAAACAGTTAAACTGTATTTTTGTGTGTGTGTGTTATACTAATTACGGTGTTTTTGCTGTCTTGATTAAATTATTTTATTATTCACATTTTCATGTTTTTTATTTTTTAAAAAATATTATCTGTAAAAGCCTTCATTTTCTCCCTTAGGATGCGGCTGCATTTTTTGCTGTTTAAAAAATGACATGCCCAATAAAAATCAGCAATTTATTGACAAAACAAATTACTGCTGTGTACATTGTCAGCAGAGTTAATAAAATGCTTTATTGATGTAATTTATTTATGCCATCTGAATAAGGGCATGAGTGTAAAAATCTTTTCATGAAGCATGCCAATAATGCAAAATTTATATCGCTCGGGGAAATCAAACACATTCAAATCACTTTCTAAACTGGCCTCATGATTTTAATGTCCTGGTAATAATTGGAATAAAATTACATTATAAAAATTTAGCTAAATAGGCATGTATATATGGCCAGGAGATTTTGAACAAAGTTATGCTTTGACTCTACATTTCATGGAAATTTTCATTTATTCATTATCTGATTTTTTGAGCCCGAATAAATGGCATTGGCCCTGTGAACATCAAGCCTCTACAGAGGCTCTCAGAGAGGAAAACACAGTGAAGATATTGAACACACTAGAATGAATTGTAAAAAATCAACAAAATGCACACATGCACCCACATGTATATATGACACAGTGAAGGAAATAGGTGAACATATTTCAGTTCTGCCTCTGAATATCAAACACTGCATTCAACAGGTTTATTTGAAGTTGAGAAGTAATATAACAAATAAGCCAGGGAATATTTTATTTTTATATAAGATATGATTCTGAATTTTATTTTACTAGTAATTTCAAAGATCTTAAACATTCATATTTATATTTTATGATGAGAGAGTTATTCCATGCAAGATCATAAAGAAATACTTCTATAACACTTCTGCTGGAGTATTTATAAATGGCTAAGGAGAGTAATTATATATGTCTTCATTCTCTATAATGGGTCTAGGACAGCACTGAAATTCAAAAAAAAAACTGAACGTACTTTATCTTGAATATCTATGAAATGTTTATTTTATATACAAGACTGGAAATAAGAGACTATCATTTCAGCATGGTTATCATATCCTATTATTTTGTTCCATATTTCTTAATTTTTGAGTAAACATCTGAATACAGAATGACTCACTGTGTTGATTTTTCAGCCCAGTTTTCCATTGGCATTCACTTTGCTGATTGATGAATACAGAAATATTTGTTTGAGAATCACAACTCTGAACCATATTGTGTGTTTAAACCACTAATTTCAAAGTATGATGGAAACTTGTGATTTAAAATTGTGTGAAACTACTAATGAGGAAAATATTGGTTGTAGATTCTGGAATCAAGCAATCTTCACTTAATTACTATCATTTATGTCTAATTAGGAAGCTTCAAAGAGATGTCCTTCATTTTCTTAGCTCCTTCCAGATATTAGGATACATTATTTTGTATATTTTACTCTATCACCCATTGAAATAAATTAACTCAGACCATAAATTTAACATTGTGGCAATATGAGACATCATGTGAATTTAATTAAACTTTGCTCTTGTTTGCTCTTTCAGTGAAAGCTGGCCTACTGAGATTTCTCTGTGGATATGTTCCTGTTTTCTGATTCCCATGATTACATATGTTCAGGCTAAATCTCTACTGCAATTTTGGTCAAGTGTTTGGCCTCATGTTGCCACCTATTTCTGCTGCAGTTTCTGCTCCATTTTTGGTATCTAGCCTATATTTTACACATGTGTATTAGTCTTGTATGCACACATAAATATATTGATATGTATACTTAATTCACCATATATGTACACATATATAATTTCAGAATTTATAGTAACCACTTCTTTAAAAAACCACCTTTTCCTTTAATCATCCATGAGATATTATGAATATCAATCATTTCAAATTGTGTTCAGTTCTATTACTATTATTTATCTGTTTGTTTAATAACCTCCATGTACACCTTTACCAAAATAATTGATAAAAAATACTGATTGAGTTTGCTAAATAACTGTTTGGTCCTGCTGCTTGCCAGTAAGATCTGTTTCTCCAGTATGGCATTAAAATATTAATCAATAGTCTTTGCACAAATTATGTAATTAGATCTGTATGTACTAAATTTAGTAATGCTTTAGTATATACTGTTCCATTTTGTTAATGGGAATATTCTGAAAAGTTTTAATAAATTATCACATTTTCCTAAAGTGGTGGTACGAATATATCCAATAAGCATGTTACATTGCATATTTAACTTTTAGCAAAGCTATCCTTCCTAGTAGAGATAACTTTATTTTTCAAAGTACTCCCTCATCATTTGTCATAAGCAATTGAAGAATTATTTTCTGTTTAAGTGTAGTAAGTTTTATAATTTACAAAAATCTAGCTTTTTAAACATTCTGCATAATTTTTTCAGTTTTGTGAATGGCTTAGTGATAATCTGAAATGTTGACATATTGTTAAAACTAGTAAGTTTAAATGCAATTGACAAGCACTTCCAAGTTATTCATTATACCTGTTCTGATACAACAGCAGGCATAGTTAGAAAAGTGCCAGATATCAATACCTTTCATTTATTTTCAGAACAAGCAGGACAGTTTTGAGAAAAGTCATGAATATAGCAGACTGTAGAGAAACTTAATTTTTTTAAAAAAAAAAAAGCTGAATAGTTTCAAAAATCAATTTTTGTTAATTTGTTTTCTTTCCTCAGGAACTTGCTGATTCAGAGCAGCCCCAATGATCTTTATGAACTTACAGTGTTCTATGAATATGTGTAGTGGCAGCTTTAGCAATAATTAATGTTGACTATTACAATATTTCACTTTGGAAGAGCACTTACTTTGGAATAGAGACGATAGTCTAATTTTCAAAGAATATAATCTTCAATTTCTTTGAATGGGTTAAATCTTCTCTAGACATTTTTTTAATTACTATATTCCTTAGAGACAACTGTTACTTCATCTTTTCACCCCTGCACCCATTCTTTACTTTCTCTTTCAGTTGATGGTTTGAGTGAGCTATTTTTTCTTGCAGGCAAATTGGTCTGGCTGGAAGTGAATATTGAGAAACCATAGTTTGGTTCCTCCAAAAAGAAGTTATTGAAGTTGTTGAAAGTTCAATGAGATATGTAGTAACTAATTTTACGTCTCCTTAATCATGGCAAACAAAAAACCCCAAATAGTGCTTATTGTAGTGTAATTTGTAAGTCCCCTTGAAGATTACAACCTGGATAATAGCAGGAAGAGTCTTTATTTCTTGACAGTAACTCTCAAATTCACACATCACACATCAACCCTAATACTACATGTATCTATTCATTTGCATACATATATACATATATTTATCATCTTGCTCTGACATGCATTATATTTTGAATCTAGAAATGGAGTTAATAAAACAATAAACAATTTATTTCAAAAAGACACTTTACAAAAATTAAAGCTATATAGGGAAATGAAAAGATAGGTGCAATGAAGTTATGAGTATTACAATAGCTGGAAGAAACAAAGGCATACTGCAGTTTGTGGTTTCACAAGAGAAACAGTTTAAAATGATTATGAATATAAACGAATCTCATGATTGTAGAAAGCTAAAACAGAGTGGAAGTGAAGGTCTTTGCAGTTAAGAAAAAAATAATACATTCTGATGTTTGCTTTATGCAATATTTAAAATCATTTAGGGGTAGATTTTTATTGTCACATTAAATAAGAACACATCTCAGAATTTTCTTCTTCTTTGTATAGTTCCGGGTTAGCATGGGAGACAAGCCACAAGAGAGATTTTCTGTAAGAATTGTAAGGCAAGTGAAATGGTTTGGCTGTGTCCACACTCAAATCTCATTTTGAATTGTAGCTCCCATAATTCCCATGTGTCGTGGGAGGGACCCGACCTGGCAGGAGGCAATTGAATCGGTGGGGGGTGGGGGGGTTCATTCCCATGGTGTTCTCATGATAGCAAATAAGTCTCATGAAGTCTGATGGTTTCGGAAAGGGGAGTTCTCCTGCACACGCTGTCTCTTGCCTGCTGCCATGTTAAGACGTGCCTTTGGTTCTCCTTTGCCTTCTGCCATGATTGTGAGGCCTCCCCAGCCATGTGGAATTGTGAATCCATTAAACTTCTTTCCTTTGTAAATTATCCAGTCTCAGGTATGTCTTTGTTAGCCACATGAAAACAGACTAATACGGCAAGTGAAGCAACAGCTGTCTTCTGTTTGTGCAGGAAGGCTTGTGTAACACATGAGGGGTTGTTACAACTGACACACATAGGTTGTCATAATTTAACTGGGGGCTCACTTGTTTGTATGGGTATTAACATGGCCCACAAACCAACCATCTTCTCTAGAACTCTATCATACAAATTCTTGAATCCTGGTGCGGCTTCATGAAGAAGGGCTCTGTTCTGCTGAAGGATACCCCAGTTGGAAGTTGGAGGCTTGGAGACAGTGACAGATTAACTCCGGTCTCTACCTTTCTTGTGGATTCCATACTGCAGACTGGTATTTTCCCTTGCCTTACACATGCATGCCCCTATTTTCTTATGAATTGCGTGTCTTACACAGAAACAATCGCCTCATGAAATTATGTATTCAGTCCTACAATTGTCTATTTACATTGCATATTTATGAAGACTACATATGATCTGTGCCACTTTTTTGTTTTTGTTTTTGTTTTTGAGATGGAGTTTTGCTCTCCTTATCCAGGCTGGAGTTCAATGGCGCCATCTCATCTCACCGCAACCTCCGCCTCCTGGGTTCAGGCAATTCTCCTGCCTCAGCCTCCCAAGTAGCTGGGATTACAGGCAAGCGCCACCATGCCCAGCTAATTTTTTTTATCTTTAGTAGAGACGGGGTTTCACCATCTTGACCTCATGATCCACCCGCCTCGGCCTCCCAAAGTGCTGGGATTACAGACTTGAGCCACCGCGCCCGGCCTGAGAGGATTCTTAAATAATAAAAGTAAGTTATAACCCTTTGTTGCTTGAGAAAATAGACACACAGTGATAGTTAATGTCTATATCCAGGAAAAAAGTCAGGAAATACATTACCGTATTTTATTTTATTGGGGAAACAATGTTAGCTTTTTGGAACTTCAATCAGAACTGTGGGGGTGTGTGTGTGCATTGTATTTCAATATTTCGTCTAGTTCAGAATTATTTCATTAAGAGTTTTTGCTCGTGTGATTTTTTTTAACTTTTGAGTTCAGGGGTACCTGTGCAGGTTTGTTACAATGGTAACTTGTGTCATATGGGTGTGTTGTACAGATTATTTCATCACCCAGGTATTAAGCCCAGTACCCATTAGTTATTGTTCCTGATCTTCCTCTTTCCACCCCCCCCCACCCTCCTCCCTGCCCGGATAGGCCCCAGTGTGTGTTGTTCCCCTCTATGTATCTATGTGTTCTCAACCATTTACCCTCCAACTTATAAGTGAGAACATGTGGTGTTCAGTTTTCTGTCCCTGTGTTAGTTTGCTAAGGATAATGGCCTCCAGCACCTCCAGCAAAGGACATGATCTCCTTTACATTTTTGGCTACATAGTATTCCATGTTGTAAACGTACCCTATTTTCTTTATCTAGTCTATCACTGATGGGTACTTAGGTTGATTCCAGTCATTGCTATTGTGAATAGTGCTGCAATGAACATAACGCCTGCATGTTTTTCTATAAAAGAACCTTTTGCATTTCTTCGGATATCCATCCAGTAATGGGATTGCTAGGTTAAATGGTATTTCTGTTTTTAGATCTGTGAGTGATTGCCCCACTGTCTTCCACAGTAGTTGAACTAGTTTACACTTGCAGCAAAAGTGCGTAAGCATCCCTTTTTCTCCAAAACCTTGTCAGCATCTGTTATTTTTTGACTTCTTAAGAATAGCCATTATGACCGGTATGAGATGGTAACAATGTAATTTTGATTTGTATTTCTCTATTGGTCAATGAAGTTCAGCTTCCTTTTCATATGCTTGTTGGCTGCATGCATGTCTTCTTATGAAGTGTCTGTTTATTTCTTTTACCCATGTTCTAATGGTGTTTTTAAAATTTGTTTGAATTCCTTATAGATGCTGGATATCAGACCTTTGTCAGATGCATAGTTTGCAAAGTTTTTCCCCCATTCTTTAGCTTCTCTGTTTCTTCTGCTGATTGTTTCTTTTTGCTGTGCAGAAGCTCTAAGTTTAGTTAGATCCCATTTGTCAATTTTTGCTTTTGTTGCAATTTCTTTTGGCATTTTAATAATGAAATCTTTGTGCCTATGTCCTGAATGATATTGCCTAGGCTGTCTTCCAGAAGGTTTGTAGTTTTGAGTTTTAAGTTTACATTTTTAATCCATCTTAATTTTTGTATGTGGTGTAAGGAACGGGTCCAGTTTCAATTTTCTGCACATGGCTAGCTAATTACCCCAGCTCCATTTGTTGAATACAAAATCCTTTCCCCATTGCTTCTTTTTTCAGGCTTTTTGAATATTTGATAGTTGTAGATGTGCTAGGACACCTAGCAATTAAATTTTTAACCAAATTGGTCAGATTTTAGTTTCTAATTTAATGGTCAGAAAAAATGTGAAATAAAAAATCATATTTTATTTAAATCAATTCAACTTTACCTTTACTTAGGTTTATTAGCTGTCCTTCTCTGGTGCATGGACAATATCTTACCCTTAGCAGATCTACAGTGCCTATCAAGAGTGTTTACTTGCAACATAATTAATACAATCAATGCATTAATTTGCTAATAACTAATTATACTATGGACAGTAATATTATAATCTAAGTACTTTATACGAAGATACATTTACATATAGCTGAGTTTTTAAATTTTAATTAACTTCATACATTAATATTTTAATTCTCTTTGGAACTTCTCATATTAAATTCTCAGGAATAATTAAATACCCGAACCTTTGTTATAAAATTTCTTCTTTTCACAGCTTAGATTTTTTTTTATTTTTCTAAGTTGATAGTGTTTTATTATTTCCTTTACGAATTGAGAGTATACTGAATTATTGAGAATATTTAAGCTTAATTTTCCATTACATCAAACCCTTCTTTAAGAACCAAAATTGCATTTTCCTTTAGCCTAAAATTATTTTTATCTTAATTTCAGGAAAACTGTAACTCTTGTTTAATATCACCGCCCAAGTCAAAACCAGATAAATAAAGCAATAACTAAAACATTAGAAAAAAACTGTTTTCTAATGATACGAAGGTTATAAACAAAGTCAGTCACATAAGGTGAAAAACAATTATTTAGGTGAAGTTTTAGTCATGTTGTGTAAACCTACATATGTGGTAACATTTATTATGCTTTCAATGTTAATCTCATCCAAGAAGGGGAGAGTATATTGACCTCTAAAACCCAATTTATTTCTAATTAGTAAATTAAGTTTATCAACTAGCAAATATTGCCTAATAACATGAAACAGAATAAACATTAATATTATTTATATTTTATCAACACTTAAAATATTCTGCATCAGTTGTTTGTTAAAATCTGAATAACTTGGTTAAAAAAAGGTTCTATATTTTACTTATAGAAAATCATAATCTGAATTTCATTTTATGAAAGTTTATGAGCAAATAATGTTGATTTTTTCCACAGGTAAAATATAGGCATTATGAAATGTAAACTAGAAAATAAAGTGTAGATTTATGTGGTTTAGTTGAATCAATGAGTCTAAAATGCAGAATTATGAGAAAATTATTAAATATTGTACTCTGCATAGACACTCCTTCAAATAATTAATAGTTCTGAGAGATGATATTATACTAAAAGTTTTTATTTGTTTTTTACTTGTTACAACTGCTTATTAAAGAATGAGTGAGAAACTAGTGTGTATGAAGCACACAATGGTAGAAAACTAGAAACATCAGCCTTGACCCTAACTTTCTTTGTAACTAACTGAAAATGAAACAGAGATTTTTGGGGTGATACGATTCACTTCATATATTTTTATATCCATTACAGTAACATTTTTAATATTTCCATTGAAAGATAAAATTGCAGGTATTTATTGTGTACAATGATATGTTTAAAACATATATTAAAATATATATAAATTGTGCGGTGGCTGAATCTAGCTAGTTAACGTATACATTACCTTACACTGCTATTAATTCTGTGGTGATTAACATCTAAAATACATAAGGAACTCAAACAACTCAATAAAGAAAACAAACAAGCTGGCTAAAACGAAAGCAAAAGATTTAAATATATATTTCTCCAACGGAAACATATAAATGGCAAACAAGGCTATGGAAAAAAATGCTCACCATCATGGAAATTCATATTAAAGGCACATGAGCTGTCACTTCATATATGTTAGAATGACTATTATAAAAAAGCAAAAAAAAAAAAAAGTGCTGGTTAAGGTATAGAGAAAAAGGAACCCTAGCACACTGCTTGTAGAAATATAAGTTAGTACAGCCATTGTGAAAAACAGTATAAAGTTTTCTCATAAATTTAAATTTGAACTATCATACGATCCAGCAATCTCAGTACTGAGTATACATCCAAGGGTTACAAAACCAGCGTATTGAGGAGATATCCACACTCCCATGTTTATTGCAGCACTATTTACAGTAGCCAAGATCTGGAATCAATCTCTGTCCATGAAGAGGTTAATGGATGAAGAAAATGTGACATATATACACAATGGAATACTATTCAAACACAGAAAATAAGGAAATTCTGTCATTTGTGACATGTGTGAACTTGGAAGACATTATGTTAAGTCAAAAAAGCCAGTCACAGGAAGACAAACATCACATAATCCCTCTCATATGTGGAATCTAAAAGAGTTTAACTTACGTAAGTAGCAAGCAGAAGGGTAATTACCAGAGGTTGCAGTGGTTGGAAATGAGATTTGAAATATGCTCATCAATGGATACAAAACTACAGTTAGATAGGAGGAATAAAGTTCAAGAGATCTACGGTACAACATGAGGACTTTAGTTAACAATATATTGTATTCTTGAAAAATGCGGAGAGTGGATGTAAAATGTTCACAAATAAAACTGTGAGACAATGTTGGAAATTAATGTAAGTATTTCTTTTTGTCTCAAGATAATTATATGAACAAGGGTGATGGTTGCTTTGGTGGTTGAAACGCAGATGAGGGCTATTGCCTTCTTTCAATGTTCTTCAAGAGCTTTTGTAGGGAAAGGACCAACATAGCATAGAAAAAAATGTTAAATGTGGTGTCAAAAACAGCCATCATAAACTTAATATATATACTAATTTGGAATGGTTATTTCTATCTCTGAGGATTAGTTACTTCACTATAACAATATACGGTATGTAGTTGGGTCATTAGGAAGGCTGAATTAAATAATAAGTAAGTTAAGTTATATTAATAACTGAAACAAAAGTTATTTTAGTAGTAATATATTTACCTAATATTTTAATAGGTATATATCAATGAAATATTAATCTATGCTTTAATATTTTAAGAAAATACTTTTATTATATTTAAAATACTAATGAAACTTATTTAATCTATACGTTCTTATATTCTGAAAATATCACTCCAAGATGAATTCAGATGCCTGACATGTAAAAAACTGCAACCTTCTCTAGTTGAATAAATTTCCTATAAATGTTCATCTCCTTTAATTGATGTTCATTCATGCAAGAAAATATATAACACCAATCAAATTGCAGATGTAGTAACAAAAACGCAAAACTGAGCTGCAAGTTTCGAACACCCTTTAATTTGACAGACGTTACCTGACTAGAAAGAAAATAGACAGAATTATTTACAACTGCAGAATTTCCTGCAGTGCTAAAATTGACATTGAAATAGCCTACCCTTTGACAACCCCCCTTTGGCACAGTGCCACCATGTCACTGTAAATAACCCTGCTGGGATCCATTGCCATGCTCTCCAGGGAAGTTGTTGTCTATAATATCACAAAAAAGTAATGAGAGCAAAAGATTTTCTGCAAGAACATGAGGCTTTTCTAAGCATTAAACTAACAAAGCTTAAACTAAGTCAGCCGAGAAGTACACTGTGGGAAACGCACGTCAGCAAAACTTCTTGGCTAAAAATGGACATGTAGAAGTGCAATCACTGTCTTACTTATTCACCACTCCTGGGAACACTAATGTGAAAGTGACTAATATGGTATAACAGTTCCCAGAACCAATTAAATAATTATAGTATGCCATTAATAGATACATTCCTTGGGGGGAATATTTCATGCTCAGGGAAATTAAACCATTTTATTATGATAAAGTTTCCCTAGTCAAAAATGCTTTAAATTTTCATTCTCACACTGTTAACTAAGCAGGTGTGAATTTATTTTTCTATAGTCTATGGGTGATTTCTGAAGGGAAATAACTTAGGTCTTCATGTGGAGTGGAATTAGAGCATTGTTTTTTTTGTTTGTCATCTTCTACTCTGAATTCACTGAAAATATTTTGTGCCTTGATTCTACTTCCTAGATGAATATAATGGAGCTCAAAAAGCTTAAGTGATTTGCAAATTGTGGCATGGCTGATAAGAAGCAGTGTTGTTCCTGTAGTGCAAGTTTGGAATTGAAATCTCTTTCAACCATGCAGCTTTCTTCATAGGGCATAATTATGACCACATCTAAAAAATCAAATTATAAAATAATATAGGCTACATTTAACCAGATTAAGAACAGCTAATAAGGATATATTTGAATGACTTTGATATGTTTCATGAGTTTAATTTTTATGGCTACATTGTGAATTATAGGCATTTTGAATTTATTTTAATACTATTTTTTAAATGTGAATTGGACAAACATATTTACAACAGTTATGTTCTCACCACATAAATGACAAAATGTGAGGTAATGCATATATCTATTACCTAGATTCAGTCATTCTGCAATGTATGTATACTTTGACATAATATATATAATAAATTAATACAATTTTATCTGTCAATTAAAACAATAAATCATAATTCAAATATTATCTGATACTAGACAGATGTTTATGCATACAATTAAGTTATATTAAAAGGCAAACAGCTGTCTAGCTTAAAAATAGTCATAGTATTTTTATAGCCATCTCTGAATTTAACCCTAGATCAAATTTTCATACCTTTCTCAAACACTAAGAATACTTCAAGGAAACTTTTTTGAAGGCCCTATGAGGTAATCTGGGTTATTGTGGAGAGACTTCAAACCACCACTTATGCACCAATTTATACTCAAGTACCATTCATATATCTTCTTCCCACAAAATATCTTCCTCTGCTCCCTTGATCTCTTTTTTCCAGACTTTTCCTGGGCTTTCATGGGAAGAATATATAATATTATTCAAGAGGGCTTAGGAGGACAACAGACTAGTGCTGGCCCTAAATCCATCACTTAACTCTGGTTAAATAGTTTAACCTACATTTACTTTATAATAAAACCTGGGGCCGGGCGCGGTGACTCAAGCCTGTAATCCCAGCACTTTGGGAGGCCGACATGGGTGGATCACGAGGTCAAGAGATCAAGACCATCCTGGTCAACATGGTGAAACCCCGTCTCTACTAAAAATACAAAAAATTAGCTGGGCATGGTGGCGCATGCCTGTAATCCCAGCTACTCAGGAGGCTGAGGCAGGAGAATTGCCTGAACCCAGGAGGCGGAGGTTGCGGTGAGCCGAGATCGCGCCATTGCACTCCAGCCTGGGTTACAAGAGCGAAACTCCGTCTCAATAAATAAATAAATAAATAAAAAGAAAAATAAATAAAACCTACTTTATAAAGTTAAAATGGGTATTCAATAAGAAGCCTTCAACCTGTTTAGCACAGCATCCAACCAACTATAACTACTGTGATAATGGTGACGAAAAGTGTCTGAGGGAAACAGAGAGAAAACCCTTGGTCCATTTCACATGATCTCCATCATTCTTTCCGCAAAGGGTATATAACATACAAGACAAATAAAAATGAGTTTAAGACATTTAAGATTTTTAGGCTTATCTTCTGATAATATCACCAATCATAAGTTCTTCTGCAAATGTTACAGACAGCTTTATAAAGCAAGAACTCAAAATCCTGGCTTGAGTCCTGTCTTCCTCCTAGCTCACCCTCTTGAGATTATCTTCATATTTCTTTTCCAGTAGCATTGCTAAGAATATACTAGCCTTTTTAATTATGTTTAATTTTATTTATTCTGTCATGGTGCTTTGTTAGTGCATTAACCAAGAGCAGATTTCAAGGACTTTTTATATCTATGTTCACTGGTTAGGAGATGTCATCATGAGAGGTGGTTTTCTAGACAAATATGGTGCTTGCATTTTATTGTTAATTCGGATCCTACAAATTCATGCATCATATTCTGCAAGATTTGTGGGAAAAGATTACAATGCTTTTATAATAACATAATGTCTTTTTTTAATTGACACAAAATCTTAAATAAGACTCCTTATGTATCTTTAAATTACATAAGACCTGCAGTGTTGTCTCAATTTTAATTCATAGTGTTGATAATTTGTGTTTTCTTTTCTATCATTGATCATCTAACTAAATTCTAAACAAATTCATTAATCTTAAAATAGCCATTTTGTTTCTATTTTTCTATAGAGCTTTTCTATTTTTTGTTTCATTGACTTTCAAAGGAAATTAGAAGCTGTGTCAAACTGAATGGTAATGACACAACCAACTGAAACTTAAAAATTACAAAAGAACTTGTTGTAATTACTTATACTAAAAAAAGAAAAGTGTAAACTTAATGATCTGAACTTTTACCTTAATAAGCTAGAAAAATGAGAATTAAATCCTAAGCAAAAAGAACAAAGCTGGAGGTATCATGCTACCTGACTTCAAACTATACTACAAGGCTACAATAACCAAAACAGCATGGTACTGGTACCAAAAGAGACATATAAAACAATGGAACAGAACAGAGGTCTCAGAAATAATAACACACATCTACAACCATTTGATATCTGACAAACCTGACAACAACAAGCAATAGAGAAAGGATTCCCTATTTAATAAACAGTGTTGGGAAACTGACTAGCCATATGTAGAAAACTGAAACTGGACCCCTTCCTTACACCTTATAAAAAAATTAACTCAAGACAAATTAAAGGCTTAAACATAAGGCCTGAAGCCTTAAAAACCCTAGAAGAAAACTTAGGCAATACCATTCAGGACATAGGCATCAGCAAAGAATTCATGACTAAAACACCAAAAACAATGGCAAAAAAAAGCCAAAATAGACAAATGGGACCTAATTAAACTAAATAGCCTCTGCACAGCAAAAGATACTATCATCAGAATGAAGAGGCAACCTAAAGAATGGGAGATACTTTTTGCAATCTATCTATCTGACAAAGGGCTAATATCCAGAATCTACAAAGAACGGAAACACATTTAAAAGAAAAAACAACCCCATCAAAAAAGTGGGCCAAGGATATGAACAGACACTTCTCAAAAGAAGACATTTATATGGCCAATGAACATATGAAAAAAAACTCATCATCACTGGTCATTAGAGAAATGCAAATCAAAACCACAGTGAGATACCATCTCAGGCCAGTTAGAATACCTGTCATTAAAAAGTCAGGAAACAGTGGAAGCTGGAGAGGATGTGGAGAAATAGAAATGCTTTTACAATGTTAATGGGAGTGTAAATTAGTTCAATCATAGTGGAAGACCGTGTGGAGACGTCTCAAGGATCTAGAACTAGAAATATCATTTGACCCAGCAATCCCATTACTGGGTATATAACCAAAGGATTATAAATCATTGTACTATAAGACACATGTACAAATATGCTTATTGCAGCACTGTTCACAATAGCAAGACTTGAAACCAACACAAATGCCCATCAATGATAGACTTGATAAAGAAAATGTGTCACATATATACCATTGAATACCATGCAGCAATTATAAAGGATGAGTTCATGTCCTCTGCACTTACACGGGTGAAGCTGGATACCATTACTCTCAGCAAACTAATACAAGAACAGAAAACCAAACACTGCATATTCTCACTCATAAGCATGAGTTGAACAATGTAATGTCTTTTAAGAATAAATGTTAAAAAACAACCAGACAACTCATGTTTCAAACTGTGATTTTTCTATTTGTTTGTAGGCTGCTAAAGGAAGAATATCCATATTCTAGTACATATTTAAAATGATTTTGTTATATTAGAAACTATTGTAAGTGACTAAGAAGAAAAAGCAATATAAATATATTTTTAATTTTTATAGACTCTTTTATTGAGATGAGTTTTGCAGTTCTAATAGTCAACAGAAAATTTTTAAAAGGAAAATAATTAGATTAATCTTCCTTTATTTCGGTGCCCAGCAATGATCTTGGTTTCTTGCATTAGAGAGAAAACAAGATAGTCAAATATTTCTAGTCTCATAGAATTTATATTCTAGTAGGTGAAAGAAAAGATAAATTGTGTTTAGTAAAAATGTACAGGGTATTAGATGATTTAAAGAGGAAAATGAAGCAGAGAAGTAAAACAGGGAGTACTTGGAATATTTTTAGTAATATGATTAAGGAAGGCACCAATTTGAGAAAACATTTGAGCAAAATGGTGAAAAAGTTAAATTGGTGAGACGTGGCTTTCAGAATGAACACTGCACTCATAGGAAAAGAGTATAGGGAAGCAAGTTTGGAAAATTTGAAAAGCAGTGTGAGGGTAGAGAGGAAATGAGACACGGGGTATGTCAGATTGTGGAGAAGAACTTATGGGTTATTGTAATAATCTTGGATTTTACTTTTAGTGAGATGAAAAGTAAGTGGAGAATACTGATTAAAGAATATATTCAGCAACTCAGTTTCTTTGTTCATAACAGACTGAGGTGAGCCAGTGTGAAAGAAAAATATGACATCATCTAAATAAGAGATGATGGTATTTTAAAACATGGGGATAGATGGAGATGTAGAGAAAAAAATAGACTGTAAGTAGTTTTACATTAACAAGATTCCCTCAGAGATTGATTATTGAATGCTTAAGAAAAATTATTCATGGGTCTAAATTTATTAGATTGAACAACTGCAAAGAGGGAATTATCTTAGTAAAATAGTGGATAATACAGGTGAAGATTTTGACAGTTGTGGTTATATTAATTATAGGATATGCATTAAATATTTAATCGGAGATGTTAAATAGGTATTTGGACATATGAATCTGAAATACAGGGGGGAGTTCTAGCCTCAAAATAAACTATTGGAAATTAAATCTAATTTGCATGAGAAACATAGATGGGAAATTAAGGGATTACAGATAGTAAAAAGTTGACACAAACAATATATCATTGTTCCTGTTGAAAAAACACATTGTTCTTCTATCAGTGTATTTCTTGATATATTATTTTGGGGGAAAATGGAGATCCTAGTATAACAAACAGAATATGGCTGTTATTAAATAGCATGAAATTTGCTGAGTAAAATGGGAAAATGTATCTGGAGTTATTATTTTATATTAAAAAGTTAAAGAAGCATAATTAACCTATAAATAAAAAATTTATTTTAAAATTACAGAAAATCATTTTGTAAGCATTTCCTATCACATCTTTAGGCATAAAAAATTGTTAACATCTATTTAACTATAATGATCTTCACAAAGGTTTTAGGTTAATGGAACTGAGATTCCCAAGTGAGAAAACTGAGAAACAATTTGGATTTCCTAGAGCTACTCAACTGGTCTGTTCCATAACTGGAAGAGTAGTGGCAAAAATGTAAGATAATTTTACTTAACATCCTGATTTTACAGAAAAACCTGAGAGACAAATTAGTGATTTACCCACATCTCTTCCTGATCATATTTTAAATGTCTAAACACCTGCCTCTATAAAGACGGCTTTCCAATGTGAAATGCTTGGAAAGTCTCACTAAGAAAAGTCTCACTAAGATACAGTTTGTTTCAAAGAAAAGCAAGATTGGGTTCACCTAATATAATGCTTTCCAGAAATTTGTCTCATATTTTCTTTTATTCTCTAAGTTAGCCCTTTTTAAAAAGCTTAGCCAGATGATGAGGTGAATGTTAATGATTAACACACATATTAAGATTAAATGAGGACACACAATTTGAGTTCTTGTCTGTAGTGTGAGGTATATTTTTATTTTGACAATTTTGTCAAGAATACTTGCAAATAAAAAAATTTAATGTTATTTTAGGCATTGGGACAAACTACTTTGAACTATAATATGTGATCCACCCAAGAAACATGCGTTATTCTCTCCCAAAATGTTTGGACATTCTCTAATTTTTATCTTTTGTTTTCTGTTTTTCTCAATATCATACCTGACAAACCTGATGTGTTTGTATTTGCATGGTATTTTATCTAGAAAAATAATTCAATCTAGACTTTGAGATCTGGTGCAGTTGATTTGTAGAATTATCTACTTCATCACTGAAATGCCATTATATAGTAACCAAAGCATGCAAAACTTCTGGTTTCGTGTAAAGCAAAACACAGTAATTAACTTTTAGAATGAATTCTCCATTCTCCATTTAAGTTTAATGAATTTACTATAAAGCCACCATAATTGTGAAAAACAGAAGAGCTTGAAAGTAATTTAAAAGGGCTTTACATTTAAATTTAGATAAAATTATTTAAGACAAATCATGAGAAAGACAACTGAATTCTTCTAATTAGTGACTATATGGGTATTAGCATAGGCAGAGATCTGACAGAGGATTTGCTGTTTACACTTTTTCTTTAGCATTGTAACACATTTCCTAAAGACCCTATTCCAGTAAATGACTTTGTGAAAAGTTCTAGGAAGCACTGGGCATTCTTTGCTCTCAGATACTCTGGCAAGTTAACAGAACATTAGCTTGAGTGAGTTTCTTCTACATAAAGGGATATATATATATATGTGTGTGTGTGTGTGTGTGTTTGTGTGTGTGTGTGTGTATCTGAATACACATATGTGTACACATATATAAAACGAAATTGAACTCTTTCTTTTTAGCTGTAAATTGAATGATATTAAAACAAGAAAATTAACTTTCTAAACCATGAATTGCCATGGAATGAAAAAAATATATACGTTATTATAAAACTTCATCTTGGGGAAAAATGAAGACAATTTAGCTGTCTTCAAAAGATGATTTTCAACAGGTTTCTAATTAATCATTGCAAACTTCTTATTAATGAGTTTCTATTTCAGTTCAAGGAGAGGTAGTAAAACCTATTAAACCACAGGAATAATTACAGTTGAAAGCACAAATTGGAGTATTTTGCAAAATGTTACTGTTACTATTGTAATTGTGATACTGGCAAGATGTCAGTTAATCAAGACTACCAAAAATATTTAAACAATATAATGACTTCAGTTTTCCACTCAAGCTCTAGTAGAATATTAATAATGTATTATACATCAATGTTATAAAAACTTAAGACAAGTGTAATACAAGTGATCACAGACATTGAGAAACTTGTTTTCTAAAAATAAAACAGAATTACAATTTATAAATTTTACCTATGAACAAAGGTCTAGTAATTAACTGAGCACAAATTTTGGACTTAGTCTTATGCTAGAATAGAGAGATTAGAATAAGAGTAATAGACGACTATGACACTTTTATCAATGTATAAGTGTTTTGCAAGATACAAGAACTTCTAATATTATAATAAACAGCATTTCTAGTTGCTCAAGTATAATAGATATTATAAGAAAATTACTATAAAACACAAGTTTGTATTGAAAAAGAAATACATCTAAGCATGTCATTTATTTCAAGGAGCATCTATGTAATTCTATCAGTGTTCAAGATACATCTATGTAATTTAGCAGCTGTCAATTGTAATTTAAATTGTAAAATGATATAAACAATTCCTACTCAAAGAGCTAGGAAATTGTATAATCTTTGCATGTTAGACAAATCATAGTGTATATCAGAAAGAAAAAAATAGCAAATCTTAAAGCATAAAAAGAAAGAGAATACCGTAAATGCTACTGATGCTTGAACTAATGTAAGGAAGCCACCTTTCCCTTTTGGATAGGATGTTCGACTTTATATGCATACTGTCATAGAATACAATTCATTTCTCTTCTGAATTTGCTGTCATCTTATTTCAGTAATTATGTAATTTCATAAGTGTGTACCTTTTGTGTAGTTAGGGAGTCTTCCCAGGGCACTATGACTAAGTGTGGTCTCCGGGCAGACCCTTATACTCTCCCATTATAGGAGAACCCTTCCAGTTTCTATTACTATTATTCTGATTATCTTCACACTGTGACTACTCAGTTATTATCCTCCAAACTAACCATCTGGGATATTTTCCTAAAGTATCTCAACAAAATAATCCCAGTGCCTTTTAACTAATGCAGCCAAATAAATGAAATTAAAACTACACAATTTCCTGCATCTAATTAATGATTACGATTCACTGTACGTTTAATAATCCTAAGACTAAAAACTATACTCTCACAGACAATTCCTGATCTCTAAAATACAACAAAAGAATATATACTAATATTGATTTCAATTTGAATAAATTATAAACTCAGGTTTGGCAGACAAACTAATGAATTAATCTCTAATATCTGTGAGGTTTTTTAAGACTTTTATATATAGGGGTACAAAGAGAGATATCAAGGAAACAAATAAGTATGAATTTTGTGTTTCACAATTACCATGATATTTATAAATACTTAACTATAGTGATATAATTTAAACAGAAACACCCTCAGAGACACGGAGTTAAACATTCCTCATAGAGGAACACATGTTCTTTTTTTTTTTTTAGTTCAAATAATTCACTTCTCTGCCTCAAGGAATAAAAAATGAATCTGTCTAAGTTTTTGAATAAATATTACATTACATGACAGTATATGTGTGTGTTGCATGGGAAAATTTTACTAAACTTTACGAATCAGAATTTTAAAATGAAAATTATATGCAGAGTTAATCACTTTTTGCTTTGCAGACAGTATTATGATATTTAAGATAATTTTACAGATATTTAATTTTACTTGTTACTGAGCTTTTTTTAGACAAAGGTTTCAATATTATAGACACTATCCTCCTAAATTAGTGAAAATTTAATTACATTACTATTTCTTTCACATGACCATTGCTTTTGTAAACTATGAAACACAAATATTTACACATTTAAAATTGGTTTTATGTATGTCAGATATGTTTGGAGTATTTTTCCTGCATTATTTTTTTCTTCAAATGTTTTGGCATATCTGAATTGAAATGTCTTTTATAAAACATAAAAATTAAGTGACATTATTTCATTCAACCATTACTAAAATATTCATAAGAAACATATCCTTTGTATCTAGTAACACTGCATTTCAAATATTAGTTCATTTTAAAAGTTCATCAAAGGATGGATTGTCTTTGCACAATTTAGATTTAAAGAAATTATAATATCATGTTGTCAGAGAAACCAGTAAATTAGTCTTACACATTAGCAAGGCAATTTAGAATTTCATAAATTGAGGTACAAGGAGAAGTACCAATAAACATCTTGTCTTCTTGAAAGAAAAGATCAATAAAATGAAACGTTGTTTTCGTAAAAAGATAAAAAAAAGAGATAAACCCTTATGCAGACTAAGAAAAAAAAGATGCACCCACATAATTAAATTTAGAAACAAAAAAGGAGACATGAACTGAGACCTCAGAAAAACAAAGAATCATGATAAGAGTTTAAGAGATTATATGGAACAACTGTACGCCAACAAACTTGAAAATCTAGAATAAATGAATGAATTCCTGAATGCATACAACCTACCAACATTGAACCAGGAAGAAATAGAAAATCTGAACCCCAACAAAGACAAAATTTAAGCCCGATTTTAAAATCTCAAAGAAAAACCCAGTACCTGGTGTATTCACTGATTAATTCTACAAAAAATTTAAAGAACCAATACCAATTCTACCTCAAATTTACCAAAATAATTGAAAAGGAAAGAATACTTCCAAACTCATTTGAAAAGGCCAGCATTACTCTGATTCCAAAACCACACAAGGACACAACTACCAAAGAATACTACAGGCCAATATCCCTGATGACAAATTCTCGACAAAATACTAGCAAGACAAATTCAACAACACATAAAAATGATCACTCACCATGATTAAGTGGGATTCATCCCAGAGATGGAAGGATATTTCAATATATGCAAATCAATAAAGAAACATAATATATCCCTTAACAGAACTAAGAACAAAAACCATGTATCTATTTCAACAGATGCCAAAAAAAGCCTTTGATAAAACTCAACATATTTTATCATAAAAACATCATCAGAAAGGAAAGACAAGGAGCATACATCAAAATAATAGAGGCCGTATATGATGAACCCATGGTTAATATCATTTTAAATGGGGAGAAATTGAAGGCCTTTCCTTTAAATAGTGGAAGGAGACAAGGAAGCTCACTTTTCACCACTTTTATTCAATATAATCCTGGAAGTCTTGGATAGAGCAACTAGGCAAGAAAAGGAAATAAGGGGTATCTAAATTGAAAAAGAAGAAGCCAAATTAGCCTGGTTTGCATATGAAATGATCTTCTAGAAAAACATAAATATTCCAGCAAAAAAAAAAAAAAACCTGTTAAAACTGATAAATTCAGTAGTGTTGCAGAATACAAAACACACACACACAACAGTAGTATTTGTACACACCAATAGTGAACAATTTGAAAAAGAAAACAAGATGGTAATCACATTTAAAATATCTACAGAAGTATAATATATATATAGGAATCAATCTAAAGAAGTGAAAGATCTATACCAGAAAAACTATAAAATTCAGATGAAATAGAATTTCTTAAAAAAAAAAATGAAAAATTACAGGCCAACATTCCTGAACACAGATACAAAAATTCTAATGGAATTTACTATTTTCCATAGCAGCTTTACTAATTTACATTTCTACCAAGAGTGTACAAGGATTTGCCTTTTTCCTTCTCCTCATCAGTACCTGTTATTGCCTGTCTTTTTGATACAAGCCATTTTAACTGGGGTGAGATGGTATTTTCTTGTGGTTTTGATTTGCGTTTCTTTGATGATTAGCGATGTTGAGCACTTTTTCATCAGAGAAAAATGAAAAGATACTACATGCTCATGAATTAGGAGAATTTTTGTTAAAATGGCAACACTATCAAAATCAACTTATAAATTCAGTGCAATCTTATCAAAATATCAATGACATTCTTTACAGAAGGAGAAAAAAATCCCCAAATTTATATGGAACCATAAGAAACTCCAAATACCTAAAGCAACTCTGAGCAAAAAGAACAAAGCTAGAGGCAACACACTATCAGACATTACAATTTACTATAAAGTTATAATAACCAAAGCATCATGGTGTTGGACTAAAAACAGGCACACATACAAATGGGACAGAGTAGAGAACCCAGGTATATGTCCATACATTTACAACTCATTCATCTTAAACAAAAGCACCAAGAACATGCAAGTATTTTCAGTAAATACTACTGGTGTATACAGACTTTTGTTTAACTTTATGCAAAAAAAAATAAAACTAGATCCCTATATCTCACCAACCAAAATATTCAAATAAAACATGGTTTAAAAACTGAAATGCAGAATCTGAAACTACGTAACTATTGGAGGAAAACCCGGGGGGAAAACTCCAGGACATTGCTCAGGAAAAAAATTTTGTGTGTGTGTGCGTGTGTGTGCACGTGTGTGTGTGTGTGTGTGTCTGTGTGTGTAAGACCTGAAAACCCCAGGCAACCAAAGCAAAAGTAGACAGCTGTGATTCTATAAAGCTTTTGCACAGCAAAGAAAACAATTAGAGAAGTGAATTGACAGCACATAGAGTAAGAGAATATATATGCGAACTATCTACCTGACAAGGAACTCATAACCAGAATATACCAGTAGCTCAGAAAACTCAGTTTTTAAAAAAGGAAATAATCTGATTTTTAAAATGGGCAAAAGATCTGAGCGGACATTTCTCAAAAGAAGACAAACAGGAGTTGGGAGGAGGCAAGATGGCGTCGTAGAGGCGACTCAGGATTGCAGCTCTCAGTGAAGGCGCAGAGGGTGAGTCCTAGCCGCATTCTCGGATGTTCCTTTTATGCCCACAGAGCGTTGAAAGTCCCAGGTGTGGGAGAGACACGGGACGCTAGCACTAGCCGGCTCCCGCCGCCTCTTCGGCCAGCGCCGCAGCGGGACCCGGCGCGGAACTCACTGGTCTGGGTGCCCTGTTAAACCGGCAATCTGAGATTTGGAAGGGCAGATTGGCATGTTCATCTGATTGAACGGGACTTGGACAATGAGCCAGACCAGGAGTTTCCTTGGAAGCGTGATCTGAGCCGGGGTAGTGGGCAGCGGCACGGGAGATCGCACGGATCCCAGTGCCCTATCGGCAGGCTACTAGGGCGCCAGTGAGAGAGTCGACCTTTCAGCTTGGGGAGAGGAAGAGAGAGAGAGAGAGAGGATGGACTCTGAGGCAGGGAGCTGGGTGATCAGGCTCGGTGGGTCCCACGCTCACGGGGACAAGCAGGGCGGCGACTGGAGATGCTTGGGGCTGAGAGTTTTGCTGCCAGCATCTAGGACGGTGCAGCCTGGTGAGGGAGGGGCGTCCACCATTGCTGACGCAGTCCACCCCCACTGAAGTGCCGCCCAGGACTGACGCGGCCTGCCGTTGCCGAGGCAACCTGCCATAACAGAGAGACTCCGCACTCCACAGCAGAAGGGAGCCCAGCAGCAACAGGGCGGACCCGCGCTAGCAGGTCAGAGCCCCGGCAGGCAAATAGTGAATAGACTGCCACCTAGTGGGGCAGGACAGTGCAACAGATACTCATAAAGAAAGCCCCAACTCCCTGAGTCAGAGCATCTAAGGGGGGGGGAGAAAGGGTGGTGTTTTATGAGTTCTACAGCAGAAGACATAAACAACCTCCCGACAACGCTGAATGAACAACGGAGCTCACAGCTCAGCACTGGAGCTCCTATAAAGCACAGACTGTCTTCTCAAGCAGCTCCCTGACCCCTGTATATCCAAGGAGTCACCCCAGAAAAGGACTAATCAGACTGACATTTGGCTGGCATTATTCTGGAACAAGGACAGCAGAAGAAGAAACTGGTATCATCCCTCACTGTTCTGCAGCTGCTGCAGGTATACCCCAGACAAGCAGGGCCTGGAGTGGACCACTCATACAGCAGAGGGGCTAGACCATTAGAGGGAAAACTAAGTCACAGAAATACTTCATTATCAACAATCTCAGCGTCCACACAGAGACCCAATTGAAAAATCAGCAACTACTAAGACGACAGGCGGATAAATCCATAAAGATGGGAAGAAACCAGCACAAAAAGGAGGAAAGCACCCGAAACCAAAACACCTCACCTCTAAAAAAGGACCAAAACTCCTCACCAGCAAGGGAACAAAGCTGGACGGAGAATGAATGTGACGAAATGACGGAATCAGACTTCAGAAAGTGGATAATGAGAAACTTCAGTGAGCTAAAGGAACATGTACTAAACCAGTGCAAAGAAACTAAGAACCTTGAAAAAAGATTTGAAAAAAGATTTGAGGAATTGATAACAAGAATGGACAACTTAGAGAGGAATATGAATGAATTGAAGGAGCTGAAAAACACAACACGAGAACTTCACGAAGCATGCACAAGTTTCAACAGCCAAATTGACCAAGCAGAAGAAAGAATATCAGAAGTTGAAGATCAACTCAATGAAATAAAATGAGAAACCAAGATTAAAGAAAAAAGTACAAAAAGGAATGAACAAAATCTCCAAGAAATGTGGGACTATGTGAAGAGACCTAACCTACGTTTGATAGGTGTACCAGAATGTGACGAAGAGAATGAATCCAAGCTGGAAAACACTCTTCAGGATATTATCCAGGAAAATTTCCCCAACCTAGCAAGACAGGTCAATACTCAACTCCAGGAAATACAGAGAACACCACAAAGATACTCCGCAAGAAGAGCAACCCCAAGGCACATAATCGTCAGATTCACCAGGGTTGAAACGAAGGAGAAAATACTAAGGACAGCCAGAGAGAAAGGTCGGGTCACCCACAAAGGGAAGCCCATCAGACTCACAGCAGATCTCTCGGCAGAGACTCTACAAGCCAGAAGAGAGTGGGGGCCAATATTCAACATCCTTAAAGAAAAGAGCTTTCAACCCAGAATTTCATATCCAGCCAAACTGAGCTTCATAAGTGAAGGAAAAATAAAATCCTTCATGAACAAGCAAGTACTCAGAGATTTTGTCACCACTAGGCCTGCTTTACAAGAGCTCCTGAAAGAGGCACTACACATAGAAAGAAACAACCAGTTCCAGCCATCCTAAAAGCATACCAAATGCTAAAGACCATCAACAAAATGAAGAATGTACATGAACCAACGGGAAAAACAGCCAGCTAGCATCAAAATGGCAGTATCAAATTCACACATAACAATATTAACCCTGAATGTAAATGGGCTAAATGCACCAATCAAAAGACACAGACTGGCAAATTGGATAAAAAACCAAAACCCATCAGTGTGCTGTATCCAGGAAACCCACCTCACACGCAAAGATACACAAAGGCTCAAAATAAAAGGATGGAGGAAGATTTACCAAGCAAATGGAGAGCAAAAAAAAGCAGGAGTTGCAATTCTCATCTCTGATAAAATAGACTTTAAAGCAACAAAGATCAAAAGGGACAAAGAAGGTCATTACATAATGGTAAAAGGATCGATACAACAAGAAGAGATAACGATTCTAAATATATATGGACCCAATGTAGGAGCACCCAGATATATAAGGCAAGTTCTTAATGACTTACAAAGAGACTTAGACTCCCACACAATAATAGTGGGAGACTTTAACACTCCACTGTCAATAGCAGACAGATCAACCAGACAGAAAATTAACAAGGATATCCAGGACTTGAACTCAGACCTGGAACAAGCAAACCTGATAGACATTTACAGAACTCTCCACCCCAAATCCACAGAATATACATTCTTCTCAGCACCACATCACACCTACTCCAAAATTGACCACATAATTGGAAGTAAAGCACTCCTCAGCAAATGCAAAACAACGGAAATCATAACAAACAGTCTCTCAGACCATAGTGCAATCAAGTTGGAACTCAGAATTCAGAAAATAACTCAGAACTGCACAGCTTCATGGAAACTGAACAACTGGCTCTTGAATGTTGATTGGATAAACAATGAAATGAAGGCAGAAATAAAGAAGTTCTTTGAAACTAACGAGAATGAAGACACAACGTACCAGAATCTCTGGGACACATTTAAAGCAGTCTGTAGAGGAAAATATATAGCAATAAGTGCCCACATGAGAAGAGTGGAGAGATCCAAAATTGACACCCTATCGTCAAAATTGAAAGAGCTAGAGGAGCAAGATCAACAAAGCTCAAAACCTAGCCGAAGACAAGAAATAACTAAGATCAGTGCAGAACTGAAGGAGATAGAGACAAGAAAAACCCTTCAAAAAATCAATAAATCTAAGAGCTGGTTTTTTGAAAAGATCAACAAAATAGACAAACCACTAGCCAGACTGATAAAAAAGAAAAGAGAGAACAACCAAATAGATGCAATAAAAAATGATAAAGGGGAAATCACCACAGATTCCACAGAAATTCAAACCATCATCAGAGAATACTACAAACAACTCTATGCACACAAACTAGTAAATCAGGAAGAAATGGATAAATTCCTGGACGCCTGTGTCCTCCCAAGCCTAAACCAGGAGGAAGCCGAAACTATGAATAGACCAATAACAAGGTCAGAAGTTGAGGCAGCAATTAAGAGCCTACCACACAAAAAAAGCCCAGGTCCAGATGGGTTCACAGCTGAATTCTACCAGACACACAAAGAGGATCTGGTACCATTCCTTCTGAAACTATTCCAAATAATCCAAAAAGAGGGAACCCTTCCCAAATCATTTTATGAGACCAACATCATCCTGATACCAAAACCTGGCAGAGACTCAACAAGAAAAGAAAACTTCAGGCCAATATCCATGATGAACATAGATGCAAAAATCTTCAATAAAATACTGGCAAATCGATTGCAACAGCACATTAAAAAACTTATCCATCATGATCAAGTAGGATTCATCCCGGGGATGCAAGGCTGGTTCAACATACACAAGTCTATAAATGTAATTCACCACATAAACAGAAGCAAAAACAAAAACCACATGATTATCTCAATTGACGCAGAGAAGGCATTTGACAAAATTCAACAGCCCTTTACGCTAAAAACCCTCAATAAACTTGGTATTGATGGAATATATCTCAAAGTAATAAAAGCTATTTACGACAAACCAACAGCCAATATCATACTTAATGGGCAAAAACTGGAAGCATTCACTTTGAAATCCGGCACTAGACAAGGATGCCCTCTCTCACCACTTCTATTCAACATAGTACTGGAAGTTCTAGCCAGAGCAATCAGGCAAGAAAAAGAAATAAAGGGTATTCAAATAGGAAAGGAGGAAGCCAAGTTGTCTCTATTTGCAGATGACATGATAGTATACCTAGAAGACCCCATCACCTCAGCCCAAAAGCTCCTGCAACTGATAAGCAACTTGAGCAAAGTCTCAGGATATAAAATCAATGTGCAAAAATCACAAGCATTCCTATACACCAATAACAGACTTAAAGAGAACCAAATTAAGAACGAACTGCCATTCACAATTGCTACAAAGAAAATAAAATACCTAGGAATACAACTCACTAGGAATGTAAGGGACCTCTTTAAGGAAAACTACAAACAACTGCTCAACAAAATAAGAGAGGACACAAACAGATGGAGAAACATTCCATGTTCATGGTTAGGAAGAATCAATATTGTGAAAATGGCTATACTGCCCAAAGTAATTTACACATTCAATGCTATCCCCATCAAACTACCATTGAATTTCTTCACAGAACTGGAAAAAACCACCATGAATTTCATATGGAACCAAAAAAGAGCCCGCATAGCCAAGTCAATTCTAAGCAAAAAGAACACAGCAGGAGGCATCACGCTACCAGACTTCAAACTATACTACAAGGCTACAGTAATCAAAACAGCATGGTACTGGTACCAAAACAGAGATATAGACCAATGGAACAGAACAGAAGCATCGGAGGCAACACAACATATCTACAACCATATTATCTTTGATAAACCAGACAAAAACAGGCAATGGGGAAAGGATTCCCTATTTAATAAATGGTGTTGGGAAAACTGGCTAGCCATGTGCAGAAAGCAGAAACTGGACCCCTTTCTGACACCTTACACTAAAATTAACTCCAGATGGATTAAAGACTTAAACGTAAGACCTGACACCATAAAAACCCTAGAAGAAAATCTAGGCAAAACCGTTCAGGACATAGGAGTAGGCAAGGACTTCATCAACAAAACACCAAAAGCATTGGCAAGAAAAGCCAAAATAGACAAATGGGACCTAATCAAACTCCACAGCTTCTGCACAGCAAAAGAAACAGTCACTAGAGTGAATCGGCAACCATCAGAATGGGAAAAAATCTTTGCAGTTTACACATCTGACAAAGGGCTGATATCCAGAATTTACAAAGAACTCAAACAGATTTACAGAAAAAAAACAAACAAGCCCATTCAAAAATGGGCAAAGGATATGAACAGAAACTTTACAAAAGAAGACATACATGAGGCCAACAAACATATGAAAAAGTGCTCATCATCATTGGTCATTAGAGAGATGCAAATCAAAACCACATTGAGATATCATCTCACACCAGTTAGAATGGCGATCATTAAAAAATCTGGAGACAGCAGATGCTGGAGAGGATGTGGAGAAATAGGAACACTCTTACACTGTTGGTGGGAGTGTAAATTAGTTCAACCATTGTGGAAGACAGTGTGGCGATTCCTCAGGGACCTAGAAATAGAAATTCCATTTGACCCAGCAATCCCATTACTGGGTATCTATCCAAAAGACTATAAATCGTTCTCCTATAAGGACACATGCACACGAATGTTCATTGCAGCACTGTTTACAATAGCAAAGACCTGGAACCAACCCAAATGCCCATCGATGATAGACTGGACTGGGAAAATGTGGCACATATACACCATGGAATATTATGCAGCAATCAAAAATGATGAGTTTGTGTCCTTTGTAAGGACATGGATGAATCTGGAGAACATCATTCTCAGCAAACTGACACAAGAACAGAAAAAGAAATACTGCATATACTCACTCATAGGTGGGTGAGAAAAAATGAGAACACATGGACACAGAGAGGTGGTCTACTATACACTGGGGACTGTTGGGGGAAATGGGGGAGGGACAGCAGGGGGGGCTGGGGGGGATAGCCTGGGGATGAATACCAAGTGTGGGTGAAGGGGAGGAAGGCAGCAAAACACACTGCCATGTGTGTACCTATGCAACTATCTTGCACGTTCTGCACATGTACCCCAAAACCTATAATGCAATAAAAATTAACAAAAAATAGGAGAAAAAGATAAAAAAAAAAAGAAGACATACAAATGGTCAAAATGTATATCAAAAAATGTTCAACATCACTAATTATCAAGGAAATGCAAAATAAAACCACAATAAAATATCATCTCACCCCAGTTAAAATAGCCTATATCAAAAAGGTAGGCAATAAAAGATACCAGTGAGGAGGTGGCAAAGGGGAATCCTTGTACACTGTTCCTAGGAATGTAAACTAAGATAGCCACTATGGAGAACAGTATAAAATTCCTTTAAAAAATCTAAAAATAGAGCTACAATGTGATCCAGAAATCACACTGATGTTTATACATCCAAAAGAAAGGTAAACATTTGACAGATGTGGCAGCTCACTCCTGTAATCCCAACATTCAGGGAGGTGGAGGGGAGAGGATTGCTTGAGGTCAAGAGTTGTACACCATCCTGGTCAACATAGTAAGAGCCTGTCTTCTAAAAAAATTAAATTAGGTGGTACTTGTTTGTGGTCCTAGCTACTTCGGAGGCTGAGGTGGGAGGATTATTTTATCCCAGGAGTTTGAAATTACAGGAAGCTATGATCATGCCACTGCACTCCATCCTGGTTGACAAAGTAAGATCCTGTCTCTCTATAAAAGCAAAACAAAACTATAACAACAAAAACAACAGAAAGAAAGGAAATCAGTATATCAAAGACATATCTGCACTTCCCTGTTTATTGAAGCATTATTCATAATAGCCATGGTATAGAATCACCCTAAGTATCTATCAGCAGATGAATGAATAAAGAAAATGAAATACGCAATGTAGTATTATTCAGCCATAAAACAGAATAAAATTCTGTCACTGACAGCAACACGGATGGAACTAGATGCCGTTATGGTAAGTGAAATACACCAAGCACAGCAAGACAAGTACCACAAGTTCTTACTCATAAATGGGAACTAAAAAAAAGTGAATCTCATGAAGATAGAGAAGAGACTGATGGATGCTGCTCACATACAGAGTTATGAAATACATTGCTGTGGCAATACAGTAATAAATATCAAATGAACTACTGAATTATTCCATAATAACAATTAATTTATCATTTGTATATATCTACATCTAGATAATTTAATGGAGTAGGGAATCCAGAACAAGAAAAGGAATGATAAAAATACCATTTTCTGTGGTCAAAAAATTTCATCCAATTTTAAACAATTATATTTCATAATATTGAAAATGTTTGTGTGCATTAAAAAGAGATACATTTATATGTAAAGTGATCATTCTATAAAAACATTTTCAAAAATTATACTTGATAAAATATTCCCAAATGTCCCAGACATATTTATTTTGGGGTAAGGAAAATACAAATAACTTTTCCACACGATAGTGTGGAAAACTCTAGGATGGCTTCTAATATACTTTGCCTTCTCCTGATGATTTATAATTTCTGGGATTTCTCCCTTTATAATTTCCTGGATTATGACTATGATGGATCTTATTCTTGTGATTATGTTAGGTCACTAAATTGATTTAACAGATTATTATTCTGGGGCACATCCAAAGGCTTAGGCGCTTTAAAAGCAGAGCTTCCTCTGGCTGGTCACGAGATAATAAGTCAGAGACTGAAAATATAAGTGTTTGACACCTCATGATTGGCTTGAAGATGGAGGAAGCCATATGGCAATAAAACGTGTATATATGAATAGGAGACAGGGTTCAGTAAAAAATAAAATCAAATTTAAAAAGTGAGCAACCTTTAGGAATTGAGTTATAGCCAGCTAATAACCAGCTAATAGTTTATATGCCTACAAGCACAAGAAAAACAATTCTTCAAACAAAGAGTTTGGAACTGATTTTTTTTTTCTCAGACCCTCCCAACAATGTAGCTCTACCAATGCCTTACGATGTACTTAGCAGAAAACATAGCCACAGCACGCTGGACTTCTGACATACAAAAACTGTCAAGACAGTTAATTTGTGTTGGGTAAGTAGCTATGTTTGTGTTATTTCTTTTAGCAGTCCTACCTTCAAGTAAAATTCAAACTTATATACATGTAGATTAAACCTATAGTTACTGAGGTTATAGTTATATGCATTTATCTTAATATTTTATTTAATAATTACTGATTAAATAAAATTTTTAATATTTAATAAATAAAACACTTATTAAATATCAAATATTTAATAAAATATTGTTAAGATACATGCAGAGAGTAAAATATAATTAATTTTCCAAAGTACCCATAATTTACATACCTATCAAGTTAAAAATTTTACATACTGCTACCATTATGTGACTTGTTAGAAGTGTATTAATTTTCCAATAACATAACTTCACAAAATTTAGTTTTGTTAATTGTGAAAAATGCATCCAAGATATTTTAGATTATTTAAGGCAATCACATGATAGCGTTAAGATGGGTATTTAACCCCCATGTATCATAAAATTATGTTATTTTCTTTCAGAATAGAAAAGGAGGAAAATTCTGTGTGCACGTGTTTGTGTGTGGTTACTATTCTAAACCTCATGTTGATATTTTTTAAAAGTTTAAAAAGTTGTAAAATACATTTTTCTTTTTTCAACAAATGTTTACTATAATTTACCATGAACTAGCTGATGCTTTATGTAATAATACTGTATTGTTGTTTTAATTTTTTTTTTTTACTTATTAAGGCAAAACCTGGGGATATAAATGAAAAGTTGGGTTCAAATAGTAGTTATTAGCCTTATCAAGAGTCTGTTTTAATACTAAGTGATATCATGTATGTAAAATTGCTTTGCAAAATAAAAAGCACTGAACAGACATTAGCTATTATTTTAAAATCAGTAATATATGTTGTATATATACATTATAGAAATTATTAGGCCATTAATTCAAATACAAGATAATTTATCATTTACCAGAGTAATAAGTAATATTTTTAAGGATGATAATTCTCTCTAGTCTCATCATATAGCCAGCACTACTATGCATACGCAACTTCACCTTTACAGGCAGAAGGCTGGTGTAGTTGTTATTTTTCCATCTAACATGCTACTTTTTGGAGATATTACTTTACTCTCCTTTCCTGGAATATTTGACACAAGAAAAGGTATAGAAAATTGGACTGCAATCACTTCAGTGAAACCAATCCAGTAGGTTAAACTTTTAAAACATGTCTGGAAAATGTAATTGCTTTTCTCTTTTAAAAAATAACTATATAATCCATGGTTCCATATTCTATGCTAAAGATAAAATAATGTAAAGTAGAACTCAAACTGTTATGCTTTGTCTTATTTTTTAACTTCAAGGTGGTTCAAAATGTCATGCTGTTGCTTATAGCAAATGAATTGTAAACTTCTACTTTAATATTCTAAAATAAGTAGAAATGTTCTCAAAGCATGAACACATTGGAGACCAAATGTAGTATTGTTATGTTGCTTATGTCTTGAAGAGCACTGGAGTTTGTTTGCCTAAAAGTAGAAGCAAAAGGATAGTCGAAAAAGACAACATGGTTCTTCCAATGTTTTTCTCTAGTAAGTGACTATTGAAAATAAAAAAGGCCAGGTGCGGTGGCTCATGCCTATAATCCCAGCACTTTGGGAGGCCGAGACGGGTGGATCATGAGGTCAAGAGATCGAGGCCATCCTGGTCAACAAGGTGAAACCCTGTCTCTACTAAAAATACAAAAAATTAGCTGGCATGGTGGCGTGTGCCTGTAGTCCCAGCTACTTAGGAGGCCGAGGCAGGAGAATTGCTTGAACCCAGAAAGCAGAGGTTGTGGTGAGCTGAGATCGTGCCATTGCACTCCAGCCTGGGTAACAACAGCGAAACTCCATCTCAAAAAAAAAAAAAAAAAGTGAAGTCCTTGATGATATTAAGATGGTCAATTGTAATGTTTTGTGACTATTACTTCGGCAAGGATTTTATAGAAAAAAAAATGTTATAAAATTTTAAACGATTTTCAACTTTTACCCTAAATATACACTTTAAAGAAAGTAAAAGTCCTGAGTCAGGACATTGATTCTCTCTATGTTGTTTTTCTTTTTTTCTTTTTCTTTTTTTTTTTTTTTTGAGACGGAGTTTCGCTCTTGTTACCCAGGCTGGAGTGCAATGGCACAATCTCGGCTCACCGCAAGCTCCGCCTCCTGGGTTCAGGCAATTCTCCTGCCTCAGCCTCCTGAGTAGCTGGGATTACAGGCACGTGCCACCATGCCCAGCTAATTTTTTGTA
This sequence comes from Saguinus oedipus, assembly GCA_031835075.1. Taxonomy (NCBI): domain Eukaryota; kingdom Metazoa; phylum Chordata; class Mammalia; order Primates; family Cebidae; genus Saguinus; species Saguinus oedipus. The sequence goes on from CM063190.1 coordinate 22,226,869, forward strand.
TTTTTAGTGGATACGGGGTTTCACCATGTTGACCAGGATGGTCTCGAACTTTTCACCTCGTGATCCACCCGCCTCGGCCTCCCAAAGTTCTGGGATTACAGGCTTGAGCCACCGCGCCCGGCCTCTATGTTGTTTTTCTTATGAACTCATAAGACTCAAAAAAGGTGCCAGTAGAAGATCCTATATAGCACCTTAAGCAGTTATGGGGTCAAATATCTTTGAATTTTAGGTATTATATTAGATCAGATTATGCACACTTTTACAATGACAGCTGCATCATGAAACATGGAATTGAGTTGGTCTTAGGATACATAGATGTTATAATTTTTACCAAGAAAGAGGCAACATTAATATTGTTATTCTATACCTAACTCCTGCTCTATAAAAGAGTTCTAGCAGAATAGCATATTTACTAAAGTAGCAGAACAGTATTAAAGCAAAATCTAGTAAATGCAATTTATCTAGCTAACAAATAAATATTAAATCTAATTACAAATATTTCATAGACATTATACAATATTATTTTACCATAGCAGGGAATACAGCTAAATTATTGATTATTTATCATTTGGCTGATTATTTTCCTTATGCTCTCAAATGTAACTTTTCTGTAATGAATGTCTGTTTTGAATTTAAAATGTGCAACACACATTCTGCCTAATACCCTCAGTCTACAAGGACCTTAAACACATTTACAAGAGAAAAACAACCTAATTAAAAAGTGGGCAAAGGACATGAACAGGCACTTCTGAAAAGAAGACCAACAAACTTGAAAAAATATAACCAACAAACTTGAAGAAAAGCTTAACATCACTAATCATTAGAGAAATGCAAATCAAAACCACAATGCGATACCATCTCTTGCAAGTCAGAATGGCAAATTATTAAATAGTCAAGAAACAATAGATGCTGGTGAGGTTGCAGAGAAATGGGAACACTTTTACACTGTTGGTGTGTTGGGAAAAGCAGCAAAGGAGAAAGGATCTACAGAATGCCTACATAAATTGGTTATGAGTAACATATAAACAAGGAACAACAAACTGCAGAAGGCCACAGGAGGCCTCTGAGGAGGAAGGCCTCTCCATGCCTCATGTTCCGGGGCAGGGTGACCTCGGCTCTGTTACTATAAATTTTGTACCGAAGAAAATAAAACCTGTTTGTAGCACTATGACGTAGCCAGACTTGTAGGCTCCTTGTAAGGCCTGTGTTTCATCAGCTGCACATAGATAACAGGCTAAGGGCCAGGCGCGGTGGCTCACGCCTGTAATCCCAGCACTTTGGGAGGCCGAGGCGGGTGGATCACGAGGTCAAGAGATCGAGACCATCCTGGTCAACATGGTGAAACCCCGTCTCTACTAAAAATACAAAAATTAGTTGGGCATGGTGGTGTGTGCCTGTGGTCCCAGCTGCTCGGGAGGCTGAGGCAGGAGAATTGCCTGAACCCAGGAGGCGGAGGTTGCAGTGAGCCGAGATCGCGCCATTGCACTCCAGCCTGGGTAACAAGAGCGAAACTCCATCTCAAAAAAAAAAAAGATAACAGGCTAAAGACAACCACAGGTTCTTGTTTTGTGAAACTCCTGAAACCGCCACTGTGAGCAATCTTTAGAATAACACACCAGGCTCACTGATTCACTTCACCCTCTCCACACCATCACTCCACCCCCTCCACACCATCACTCCACCCCTACCCTTAAATCAAAGTGATTGTAATCAATAGATAGTGTGGCTAATCAGAGCTCAGGGGTCTTCACTGAGTAATAAGTGATGGCCCCCTGGTCCCACTTTCTCTCTTAATCTGTCTTATTCTCATTCCTTTGTTGCCACCGAACGCAAGGTACCCACGGGTGAGGTAGGGCTGGTTCCCTACATTGGTGGGAATATAAATTAGTTCAACCATTTGTGGAACACGGTGTGGTGATTCCCCCAAAATCTAGAACCAGAAATACCATTTGACCCAGCAATACCATTACTGGATATACACTCAAAGGAATATAAATCATTCTGTTGTAAAGATAAATGCACACATAAGTTCTTTGCACGACTATTCACAATAGCAATAAAACATGAAACCAACCCAAATGTCCATCCATAATAGACTGGAAAAAAAAATGTGGTGCCTATACACCATGCAATACTATACATTCATCAAAAGGATCCTGTCTTTTGCAGGGACATGGATGGAGCTGGAAACCATTATCCTCATCAAACTAACACAGGAACAGAAAACCAAACACTGTATGTTCTCACTAATAAATGGGAGCTGAACAATGAGGATGCATGGACTCAGGGAGAGGAACACCACACATTGGGGCCTGTTGGGGGTGCTGGTGGTGGTGAGCAGAGTGAGAGCATTAGGATAAATAGCTAATGCATGAAGGGCTTAACATCCAGGCGATGGGTTGATAGGTGCCACAAACCACTATGGCACATGTTTACTTATGTAACATATCTGCACAACCTGTGCATGTACTCAGAACTTAAAAGCACAATTAAAAATTTTAAAAGAACATTGTCTTAAAGAGAAAAAATCAAAGGGTGAAGAAAAATGTGGCATAAGTAGATTAATAAAAATAAATAAAAATATATGTGGGGAATAGAAGACATTCCTATTTATGTAATAAACTTGGTCACCTCCTCCAAAGACGCCTCCTGATTCCATCACAGAGAGACCATGGTTTGGTACATCATAAAACAAAACAATATAAGGGTGTACAATATGCTCTCTCACCTTACCAAAGCTCACACACAATGGATCAGTTTTGAACAGAAAGGGAATACAAATTAATTATGCTGAGAAACTTTGTAACAAATCGTTCCTTAACTGCAATTTTCATTTAAACCCAATTCGTTACAAGGTTTCTTGGTGTAATGGCATTATATCTGGTTTCTACTCAAAATTTTATTTTGTTCACATAGTGTTGTTTCTCTCTTTACTTAGAAAATAACTTATAAAGAGACATTTCTCTATTTTATAAAGAACATATCCTGAAGATAACCAGTGAACATTACAATCTAAGATAATTTTTCCTTCTGATTACTATTTTAACATCGACATTATTATGAAGACATGGAATACAACAGTGTGAGTCCTTAAAGTTTTCTTTTGTCTTTTACAATTAATTATACATATGTGAATAATATCTCATAGATAGGCAAGGATTAGATATGAGAATAAAATATATGTATCAAGAATGTAAATATACATATGGAGGAAGATTTGGCAAAATATTGAAAACTATATATTGCACGTCTTTCTGTGCCTTTGTTCTAGTATTTAAATTCACTTCTGTCTCGCTAGGCACAGTGGCTTGCACCTGTCATCCCAGCTACTAGGGAGGCAGAGGCAGGAGGATTGCTTGAAGCCAGTTTAAGACCAGCCTCAGCAATATAGCAACATTCCATACCCCTAAAAAAATGTGAAAAACTCATTTCTGTCTTTTAATTCCCTAAATAATGTTGTGACAGCAAATCACTTAGAACAGTAAAGCACAGTAGGAGGTCTTTACACAATAGGATAAAGGATTATGGAATGTAAAACTTTTGCCTTTTAAGTTTTTTCAAGTTCTGGAAGTAAAAATAACTAAAATTCTATAATTTAATCTTTATAAAAGTCATCTGTTTCAATAATTATCTTTCTTCTATTGAAAAATATATTAATCATTTTATGAAAATTAAACAAAGGGTAAAATTAGCATATCAGAAATTTTTTACACTTAGTTATTAAAAATGCAATGTAAAACTAGTGTTTTAAAATATTAGAAAAAACTACTTTGATATTTACATGGCAATTATTCCGATGAAATTGGTTTGAGCCTTAGTTCAATCACTATTTGTCATTTACATATATAACTAAAGCTACCATCATAATCGTGATTAACTTATTCATTTTTCTATTCTTTGGAGGAGAGAAATAACATTTTGAAAGCATCCTATGTCTTTCATTGTAACTGGCCACAAGGTCATACTTAAAGAAAGTGAGGGCTATTAAAGAACAGAGATTAATTTTTTCAGTATTTAAAAAAATGTAAGTGATCAGTTCTGTACTTAGCTTTTGTTGCTAATAAAAATATTTGTTTAAAAATATTTAATAACAGTAATAACAGAAAGAATTAGAGCTAAAGTAGCATTGATCATGTGCTGGACATGTCATAATATATTTTTTGATTTTTATTTATTTGGGTAAGCAAAGATTCTACTTTTTCACTTCTGGTATGTATCAAAAAGTTTCGGCCTGAGTTGACTACTTCATAATTGCCACTTCATTTTTTGAGAGCATATTTTTGGTTATTTTTAGTTTTTTAGTGTAAAGTATCATATGAAATGTGTCTTTTCAAAACTATCATACATTTGTGAAGGTACTTTTAGCATTATTACTCCTTTTTGCCCTTTCCAGCATAAGTTTCAAAATATCATACATAATCCTGGGAATGATGTTATTTTCTACTGACAAGTTACAGATATTTAAAGTAATATTTAATGCTAAATTTTAGCTTTCTGTCCTTCAAGAATTATTTTAAAAATTGTTTAAATATTTTTTGGATTTTCTATGATTAATATGCTTATCAAGTAGGTCGAAAACAAGATTTTAAAGATAATATATTTTATTTTTACATTACAATATTTAGTGTGTATTATGGGTTATACTGGATGTTTTGATATATATACATATTGTAGAAATATTCAACCAAGGTAATTAACATATCCATCACCTCACCAATTTTTTTGTGTGATGAGAATGTTAAAAATCTATTATTTTAGTGATTTTCCTAGAAATAAATAGCATATGATCTTATTTATGTATATAATCTAAAAATTTGGTCTCATAGATACAGAGAGTAGAAAGGATAAGAGGGAGGAGAAAAGATGGTGAAAGGGAAGATGATAATTAAAAGCCTCAAAGCTTCAGTTAAAGGAGAAATAAGTTTTAGTGATCTCCTCTACAGCCCAGTGACCACAGTTAATAAAATGGTCATTTTTATTTCTGTTGCTATCTTGATCTAATACAACTTGATTAGTATATTTTCAATTTTAAATTTACTTTAACAGAAAGTTTTTTTTCCTTCTCACATCTTTCCATAAGCCTGTATATTAAAGCACATTACTAGCCAAAAAAAAAAAAAAACAAGAACAGAACTTGTATCTTTCACTATAAAGTGATCTCATTAAGGAAAAAAAAATAAAATATACATTTCAATTTTTACATCTTTAAATAATAAAACTAATTCCCAAGGTATTAAATAGAAAAAAATGCAAGTCTATATAATGAAAAAAAAATACCAATTTCATTTGCATTCTGTTCAATGTCCCACTATACTGCTGATGGTTAAAACATAGTTATGAACAATAAACTGTTGCTTTTCAGTATGCCATAAATGTAAATTTAGTTCTGTGGTAAAAATAGGAAAAAATGTCTTTTTTTTCTAGTTCTCTATTTCTTTCTAGACAAATTCCAATGAAGTTTTCAAATGTAAGACTGAAAATTATTTTCTTTTACTTGATATCTTTCCAGGCTTTCAATTTGAAACTCTAAACATGCTGCATCATGTCTAGTATGGCAAACAATGAAGACAAGCAAACCTCTTGACAACCCAGCAACCTGAATTAATATTACTTATAATAAAAACACATAAAAGCAGATAGTAAAATAATGGTTGCCACAGGCTGAGGTTTGGGCAGAATGGGAAGATTTTGATTAAAGTGAACAAACATTCAGCATATGGGATGAATCATTTCTGGAGATGTAATGTACAGCATAATAACTACAACTAGTAGTCCTATATTATATACTTTACATTTTCTCAGAGAGTCGATCTTTAATGTTCTTATGACACTCACACTCACACTCACACACACAAACCACAACTATGTGAGTTAATGAACATATTCATTATCTTGTTCTGGTAATAATTCTACAACATAGACATATATCAAAACATACACAAGTTTTAAACATATACAATTTTTGCTTTTCAAGTATACTTCAATAGAGCTCAGAAAACCTCACTCATTTTACATCTTTCCTATTATAAATATTGATGCTATCTGAAAATTTTAGCCTGTAGTTTGATTTCAGAAGACATTAGTTTGTCCATTTATTCAGCAGAATCTGTGCAATGGTAAATTTATATAACTTGTTCTATTCTTATTTTCATTTCTTCAAGTTAAATAGGCAATATTTGAAATAGATGTGATTGCAGGAAAACTTCAGTCTGCATTTGAAATTGCTGAATGAAATATTTGTATTTCTTAAAAAATACTAATAGTCAACAGTTAAAATAAATAAACTGATATTTGCTATAGAAGACTTACAACATTTTCAGACTCATTGAAGACACTAATTTTCCAAAAATGACCTTACTTGATTTATCTTAAAGAAAATATATTCAGGTCTGCTCCATATGTAATTCTTATTGGATGCAAACTTTCTAACTGTCAGGTCAGATAGTGTTTTTTCCCTCCAAAGAAGCCAAAGAACAAGAGCACTTTAATAGGCTACAATGACAAAAGATGCTAATCTCTATGCCATTTTATCATTAACAGGAAAAAAATAAATCAAGCTGTAATCAAGTAAAAGTCAGATTATTCTTTCTTAGAGAAAACTGTCACTATACATTCCAAAAAACCAAAAGAGAACATGAAGAACTGTTTCTGTTTCATTAAGGACGTAAGTGACAATAGCTAAATGTAAGGCACATAATTGGAGTAAAAGAAGCCTGGTTGAAGTTTAGAATTTGGGAAAGACAGTTATAATTTAGAACCACATTTTAGAAGATTGAGATGTAACCTCTGAGTCCATAGTCCCTGATTTATCAAGAAAGCTTTCTCTGAAAGCAAGGAGTTGAACCACACTTTCAAATAACCAGGCAAAGATGTATACATAGTAATATGTCTCATTCGTGTCAATAAAGCTGATGGGAGAGAAATGGTCTCAGAAAAAAAATATATGAGTTCAAATCCTGGGTACTGTATTCTTCCATCACTTTATTTCCCAATTTAAATCTCAATCTAGTAAATTTGATAGGGAACTTTTCTTCAAAAGGAACCTGTAGTCCCAAATTCTAGGTTATTATTAAATTCTCATCTGTGGATTAGAGGACTCGCTTCATATAATTAAATGCTTGGATGGATCAAAAATTTAACATTCCCTTGAAAGTGAAATGTAATATAGTTTTTTTACTCTATATTATACAAGTAATAAAATTTTCATAAGCATTTTCAACAGCACCCTTTTTGTACACTAGATAGGCTTTGTTTTTTAACAGGAAGAAAACATCAAGTTGCGTTTTTATCAACCACCCAAGAATCTAAATGAGAATGTGATAAATTTGTTTAGGTCTAGGAACTTACCTGATGGTTAAGCTGGTTAGGATATTCACAGGAATGTTGACAGACCCTGAAACGTGTTTTCTGCAGTAATGAGACTGCTCACCATCTAGAAGTAAGAATTCAATTTTCCAAATTTTAATATATTTAGGAAGATCAATACTTTTGGAGAAAAGAAAATTAATCCTGAATAAATAATTCAATTTTATCAAATGACAGAGAATAAGATTTGCTAGGAGACTAAAGTTATTCAATAACACACACTTAATACAAAGAAAATTAAAACATAAACTGTTTCTTTTAACTAGCATCAAGTGAAAATACTGTTTGCTATTTCAATTATATTCTTCGATATATTGACTTCTGCATTATACCACATATAAGATTCATGTGAATCTCAGGAATTAAATAATAAATAATACAATGAGCTATATATACTAATCAAGGTTTAAAATGTTAACATAAAAATAAGATAAAGGCATCAATTCTGTTTCTGTCTTCAGCTGTGCGTTAGGCAAAGCTCTTGATTAAAAATATAATGTACGTATATGTGCACTCACTCATGTGTGTTTGTGTATATGTGAATGTGCTCACATTTGCTGTAAGGGAGGAAACGGAAAGGCAACCTCTACATACGGGGGGGAAATGAAATGAAACTAAGCAAAAGGCCAAGAGAGGTTATAAAATTCTGACTAATTGTTCTTAGAGAAATTACTTGAAGCTCAACACATTCAATGTTTAAAAAGATAAAGTTTAAAGGTATTAATCAGGCATTATAGTATTTCTACTAGATTATCAAAGCATTAATTAAAAAATCCACTCATATCTGTGGCAGACTGGGCTTCCAGGAGAAATATGTAAATAAATCCATGGGGGTAGGAACATGCAGGACCTACTCTAGGTTACTGAAATTAGCATTGATTTTTCCCTCTCCTTCCCTTATCAAATTCCACTCATTATTCCAATGACCCTCTTCCTTATGTCTACAATCCACCAAAAAGAGATCTCCAATTCTTTCAGCCCATTTGCCTTCCCCATCCTTGCACCTTCTGCAGTATTGTTTATCAATGTTACAAGGCTTGGCCTGTTTCTTCCAAGATAAGATCCTGGAGAACTGTTATTAAAGTAAAATTATAATATGTTGATATGTTATTCAGCATATTTTAGGTAATTATGCTCCTAGTAGATGTTCAGTAAATATCTGTTGAATAAAGGAAAAAATTATCTCGGCTTAGGCATTAATGAATGCCGCTTCTATGTAACACAAAGAGAAAATACCTGATGTTGCTTTAAGTAATCTTGAGCTAATTTTAAGATTTGTCAAGTTGGAAAAGTTTATACCATCACCTTACTCTGCCAGGTACAAGCTACTTCCTTTTAAGTGCATGACTTTTTCTTGAATTTTAGATCCAATTTAGTTGTAAATTTGTATAAAAATAGAATTTATAAATCACTATCTAGCAGAGCTTAGTTATCAGTAGTGGGTTATTTTATATATTATCTATATTTATTAGACAACTAAGTAATGCAATCATTATTTCTCAATTTTATAGATCATGAGGTTTTCCCTCAAAGGCATTTCATAGAATCAGGTTTTCCACATGCTATTTTTATTAAAATTTGCTGGCTCTTTTGAACTTCAGCCCTGGCTCTTCCTCTAAATTTAAACCTTAAATTTGAACTATTGTTCTCTCATATTTTCTACAGACCCCAAATACCAGGCAGGAATAAATAGAAAGTAAGATCCTAGGATCTGTTTTTGGACAGTAATGTGATGTATTTAGTTCTTAGGTTTATCTCCATGTTATATAAAATCTTGTTTAAGGTAAAAATGTGTTTCCTCACCTCAAAAATAGTCAAAGTAACCATACTTACTTTATAAATTTATTGTGAGGAATAATTGGTATATATATGCATATGTGTGTGTGTGTGTGTGTGTGTGTGTGTGTGTGTGTGTGTGTGTATATATATAATTTTTTACCAAGGCCTTATATGTGATGTTACTAGTAGATGCTATTATTTATTGATTAAATTATTACAAAGAGGGTTCAATTTCATTTTTCAATACAAACTGAATGTTACTTTTAACCATTTTATCTAATTTTCCCTTCAAATTAGTTTCTGTTATATATCCATTCTCTCTATAAAATATATAATATTTTAAATCAATGTCAAATCATAGGTAGACATAAAATAATTTTTTAAAATATGAAATCAATAAGAATTCAAAGACCAATACTGCTTAGTTTACATGTACTTTTTATAATTAATTTATTCTTTTTCTGTTAGTGTTTGCAAAATACTCTTTATATAAAGGTTAAAACTTGCCTGTAACAATCAAATAATAAATGACAGGGCTTAAGTAGCTATGTAGATAAACACTTAAATGCATTTAGTTTTTTTGTTTTTTTTTTTTTTGTTTGTTTTTTTTTTTTTTTGAGACGGAGTTTTGCTCTTGTTACCCAGGCTGGAGTGCAATAGCGTGATCTCGGCTCACCACAACCTCCGCCTCCTGGGTTCAGGCAATTCTCCTGACTCAGCCTCCTGAGTAGCTGGGATTTGTACAGGCACGCGCCAGAATGCCCAGCTAATTTTTTGTATTGTTAGTAGAGACGGGGTTTCACCATGTTGACCAGGATGGTCTCAATATCTTGACCTCGTGATCCACCTGCCTTGGCCTCCCAAAGTGCTGGGATTACAGGCGTGAGCCACCGCGCCCGGCTAGTTTTTTAAAAAATATAATTCTATCTATATGGAGCTTGCCCCCTATAATTTGAGTAACTACAGCTTTTAAGATTATAATATCGTATACCTATGTAATAAACCTGCACATTCTGCACATGTATCCTAGAACTTATAATAAAAAAATTTGATCCAAAATAAACATAATAATATTCCATTCACCTACTGAAGGACATCTTGCTGCTTCTGTTTTGGCAATTATTAATAAAGGTGCTTTAAACATCTATTTGTTAAAAAAGAATATTATGATACCACTCAAAGTTATTAATTATTCTTGCCTTCATAAGTGTATGTTAATTTTATTATATAAAATAAAAATATGGGTTTTTATTTAAAACTATTAACAGTTCAGGTTGAAATGCTTTTACATCACTGAAAAAAATATTAAAAACATCTTTTTGCAAACACTAGGTTTCTCAGAGGACAGAAGATACAGCATCTGTACAGCAATAATTTCAGTCTCCTAAGGATATAATTTATATAACTGTAATATTAATGTTGATATTTTTCTATGAAATTGCTGCATGGCAAATACACCTGTATAGCTCTGGCCAAGTTCAGAAATATTGAATATGTGAAAGGAAACAAAATTTAATAGCAGAGCAGAAGTTCCATGACAACAGTATGACTTCATTAGCAAAATTATATATAAAGTTCATTCTCTATAGTTTCTTATACATTAAGCAGCATAAACACATTGCACAGTACATTTAGTCCCTAATTTTTCTCTTGGATGAATTATCTAGCTGTTCCAGGTCACATGTATTAGTCTTGGGGAGAAATAACACAGTTTATTTTAGAAAAAAAAGACACGGTCAGTTTCTGTACCAAATTGATTTATTAATTTGCAGATTCTCAAAGTATCCCAATTATCAATGGAATCAAAAGCCCAAAACAGGCAAATTGATAACTTTAAGAAGAAAAGAAACCAAACCTAGATCTGAATTGTTACACCATTTTCAAAATTAACCATAAAGTCCCCTTTTCATTTTGCCCAATTTTTTTCTCTTTCTACTCTGTCCCCAGATTCCCTGCCCCTTGCTTTATATTTATCTTGTGGAAGCACAATAGGCATTTGTGGCATCATTTGTGAATACCTAGCAACTTTGCAAGATTTAGTTAAAGTTACTTTTTTAACCCTGTAGGTTACATATGCTTTTATTTTTTCTGTGTGTCCTTTTTGGTAGATATCTCTCATATATTACATGCCTATAGTTATTTACTTGTGGATATATATTATATAATCAAGTATGAAAGTATTATGTATTCTAGTAGACATAATATTTAAAGGAGCCAGAAATTTTTGCAAGTATAGAATATTTTAGAGGAGATTTATTGAACAAATATATTTAATAAGTTAAAGAGGTTGTACAAATTATATTGTAACAAAATTTTTGTTTTCTGAATATGTGTACAGATACTTTTAATTGTATAAGCTATATAGGTGTTGGTACTGGAAGTACTGATGTCTTATTAGGTAGTAAATATGTGTGTTATAAATTTCCTTATGTTTATATATATATGTGTGTATATATATATGCATATATACTCATAAGCATCTTACATTTCTTTCTTGTATAGAGTGAGGAAACAGTAGTGTTTTAGAGTTATTTTCCACTAATCTCTCCTACAACACTGAGTCATATATTTCCCTGGAACAAAGACATTGCAGAGGCAGCAGGAAGGCTGCCCCTGGCAGAGATGTGCAAGGCTCTCTCCACCCTGAGCCTATTTCCCTATATGGAAGATTACAGGGAAAAATTATCCAGTAGAGGTTTCTTATATTCTCATGGAAAGTTTAAACACATCAGGCTGGCAGGCCATAGAAGACTGGATGGTAAATAATTTGGATCCTGTTGCCTGGAATTGATCATCCACAGATTTATAAACTATACACAGACACAAAGATCATTGAATCTTTCTCACATCTTGGAATAGCTGAACCTTAAGGTAACCTAGCAGCTGAAAACTGGTTGCAGATAAAGATAAATAATAATACATCGAAAGTGGAGAAGACACCAGAGAAAGAACACAAATAAAACAATTAGAAGAGGCATAAAACACTACATATATGCTGAAACTGATGAAAGTATTCTGACATTCACACTTCATCTGAGAACCACACTCATGAAAAAGCATAAGCAACCAATTAAGGAGCAGACACTTAGCTTGATGAAGAGAAAAAACAGTGGTGGGTACCACATACTGCATGTAATACGGTAGGCAATACAAGGTAGTATAATAGGTAGTATAAATTCTAAAGTAGTGAAATAAGAAGGGACATATTTAAATGAAATGCTACTAATGTTCTGGAGATAAAAGTCATGTGTTAGTCTGCATTCAATGACAAGAGAGAAACCATATAGTAATTTAAACAGGGGAAATTTAATATAAATATTAACATGTACCATAACAAGGGATACAAACAAGGGATTGGCTAGTAAGAATCCAAGAGAAATCAGAAAAACAAAAACAAACAAAACTATAGCAAGAAGAGATCAAAAGAACAGCATCTTTCCCCAGGGTAGAGCTACAGCGCCTAAAGAGGAGCCCCTTGACCAGGGCTGAGATCTTCTTGCTAGGAGGACAGAGCTACTGAGTACAGAGAAGCCACCGTGGCGCCACGCTAAGGAAACTTGGACATTTTACCTCTGGAACTTGTGGGAAATCCTAATTCTGCGGTGTTAGGAAAGGCTATTCATGGGATAGTGACTCTTCTGAGGCATTGCACTACAAACCTGCCCGAAACAAAGTGATAAGGAAAATTGTTTATTGCTGCGTGTTGATTGTATATTTCAGGGACTGATTTCGAAGAAACTATAAGCACTGAAGTAACCGGAGGCACTCGGCTATAAATAGTATCCAAGGTGGTGAGGGGCCAAGAACAGCTGCTAAAAGGTAACTTGGATTAATCTAAAATAATATTGAAAGAAATGAAGAATATAATGTTTATTTACACATTTTTAAAACAGAAACTAAATCTCAGCAATGTAAGCATAGAATGTAAACACAAAGTAAAAATAAAATGATCAGCATTGATGTTTGGATTGTAGCCATTTCTGTAAAGAAAGGAGGCACTATGAATAGTAAAAGACACACGGAGGGTTTTGGAAATGCTGAAATGGTCTGTTAGTTATTTATTAAGCTGGTTTGTATGTTTACATGGATGTTCAGTTTATATTCGTTAAACCATACAACCATAGTAAATATTTTTTCTAGAGTATCTAACATCTCAGGATAAAAATATAAATCTGTTGACATAAATAATGCATAGGACAGAAATGCAACAAAATCTTGAAAAACACAAATATAATGAAGATTTCAAGACACTGTACATCTATTTTTCCCTTGTAAGTGGTAAGGGAATAATAATATTTTGAACATCTTTATACATTCCAGTCATTATTAAATATATGCTTTGCAAATATTTTACTCCCAGTTTATCTTATTATGGTACCAACAGTGTATTTGATTTACAGATTATTTTGTTACGATTATATTGTTTATGTTTTTTTATGGATCAGGACATTTGTGTCATAGAAAAGACAATTTCTTTTAACCTAAGGTCGCAAATAAGTTTTTCCTTTGATTTCTTGGTAAAGTCGTATATTTAGGTATATGTCTTGGCTTAATTTGTATATACATGCAAAGTGTAAATTTATTTTTTCATGTATGTGCCTGTATGTGTGCATATTATATGCATATGTATGTGTGTATATATATATGTGTGTATAATTATACATATTTAAATGTATATACCTATACATGAAGTCATTTCTATCAGCTATGGGAGAGACAATTGTTTTAATATATTTATCAGTAGGACGGTGATTTCCCTGTTTTCTTGTTTTAAAATTAGCTTCAAGTGGTACATTTTATGTGGATTTGAGGTGGATAGAGTTGAAACTATTTCAAATACTTGTAGTGGTGTAACCAAGTTATTATGAACGCCTTAAATAAGGTGGGATAGACAAGAGTAATGGATTGAGTTACTTGAAAAGTCACTGATAGATCAAACTTATATTTCTGTGTTAAAGCTAGTTGTTTTTGTAAAATATGCTTTCCAGTCTTGTGCATAAAAATCACAGTTAAGATAAATGTTCATATATTATAAAAGGAAATCATACTTCCAAAATGTTTGAACTGATACTGAGTTACTCAATGATACCTCGAATATCATTATCAAGGATGGGTAAACTATTTAGCTTTGTGACATCATTTAGGTTACTTAATCACTCCAGCCTTTAGTGTGGTATCTATAAAATGAAAAAGTTGTAAGGAAATCTTAGGCTACCAATGTCATATAAAAGCAACATTTTTGGCTCTGAATGTAGAGTTGAGACAAAATCATAAATGTTTTTTCTGTAAATATTTAACTATTTAACAACTTATCTGATGGGGCCACAAAAAATTAGATAACTAACTAAACCATCAGATTATATGCCTCCTATAAATACTTAGTGAGTCCACAGGGCTGTGTACATGCTAACTGTCTACTCTGGTTATCTTCATCTATTTAAATGATGATTTTCCAGATAATTAAAATAATAAAGGCAAGCTGGACTAAATAATGGCTATGCCTTTATGACCAGATGCATTATAGAGCCAAGGATCTCTAAAATATCAAATGAATTTTATAGCTTACATATTTCTCATGTAAAATTATTGTAAATCTGTGCATTACTTTTTTAGAAAAAGTTTCTTACTTTACTAGGAAATGAGCATGTTGTTGGGTGATTTTATTAAAAAATGCAAAAGTAAAAATATATTGCAGCAGTATTAATAAGAAAGCAATGTTTTCTAATTACATAGTATAACTTAAGTAGTAAGAATAGTAACAATGTAGAGCTTTCAATTTTTGAAGTACATAAAAATCAAATAATTTAATGACTCAAAGCATGTACAAGAAAAACAGAGATAGTCTTTTGATTCTAGAAGGAGCAGAATACCAAGAAAGTATAGAAATTAAAATAATGACACCATGAGCTTTACTAGTCAGCCAGACTACCTTGATGTAGAACACATGATAAAAATAAGTGAAAATGTGCCTGCTCTGCCTATGGAGTAGCTATTCTTTTATTCATTTACTTGCTTAATAAACTTGATTTCATTAAAAAAAAAAGTGAAAATGTAATGAATTTTTACATGAATTAAGTGTTCTAAGAAATATGCTGAATTTCTAATAATTCAACCTACAAATATGTGATTAATATTTAATAATGGCTATGCCACCAAAAAGCATCCCATAAAAACTTGATATTAAGACTGGGAATGGTGGCTCACACCTGTAATCCCAGTGCTTTGAAAGGCCAAGGCAGGAGGATCACTTGAGCCCAGAAATTTTAGAACAGTCTGGGGAGCATAGCAAAACCCCCATCTCTATAAAAAAATTGAATTAGATAAAACGTTAGCTGGGAATAGTACATAACTGTATCCTCAAGTACTTGGGAGGCTGTAGCTGGAGGATCACTTGAGTTCAGGCCGGGAGTTAGAGGTTGCAGTGAGCAGTGATCACACTACTGCAGTATAGCCTAGGTGTTACAGAGTGAGAGTATGTCAGAAGAAAAGAAAGAAAAGAGCCCTGTAGGGTAGGATCTTGAAGAGGAGAAGGTTTATTGAGTCATAGCCCTGTGTGGCAGCATCATTCTCTTCAGAGAGGCTGAGATTACCTTATGGAGCAGTTCTGCATTGATCTATGCAGCTATTACAGTGGAGTATGGGTCACGAAGACAGATAAGTCACACTCACATTTAGATGAAAAATGTTAGAATCCTTCTTGTTTTCCAAAGTCAAAACCCTTTGTCTTAATTCTTGTGAACAGCTACTTCTGTTTGATGTCATCCATGAAATATTTGACTTGCCTATACTACCCTTAGAGCACTATTTCTAAAAGAAATCTGTGATTTATTCTTTCTCATAAAGTAAATTTTACTCCCTATCAAGCTTAGGGAAATTAGTATTCTGTTTGCAATATAAAAAGATAGGAAAATCCTGATGCTATGATGCTCGCTATTTAGAAAAAAAAAAAAAATCACTGTCTCTTGGTATTAAAGAACGAATGAAAATTTGTCTAGGAAATCAAAGAACCTGAAATGTATTCTCAGCATGAACAAATTAAGTGCATTCCCTAGGCTTATACGGTCTTCATACATTTGAGTCTTTAACAATGACCTCAGAACATCAACATGGTATGATTTGAACCTGTACAGTTCACTTAGGTTATCTTTCAGAGAGTTCATGCATTATGAACCATGTCAGACAGCATAATCTTCGTCATTCCATATGTTACAAAGTTTTGTCTTTGTATTTAAACATCACCTTTTGAGGTGGTTTTCCTGAATTAAAAACTACAAAATTAAGCTCTAACCATAACTATATACTAATACTGCAAATGTCTTTAAGTTTTTAAAATATCTTGGCTTCATTTTTGTGTCCCTTAGCAATCGATGTTTTCTACTATTTCCAATTCCTTGAAAATGCAACAGTAATTACAATAAATATGTTGTTCATGGTGTTTTAATACCTAAAATACTAGAGTACTAGTATAAAATCACATTAAAAAATATTTAATTAGCCTAGCAAGATGGATATTTGTTGGATTCTCCAAAGCTATAATAGATTTGAAAAATAAATATTGTATTGTTTTACAATATATGACAAAGTATTAGTTACTTTGACAAAAATTTCACCTCCAAAAAGAGGAAATCAACTTACTTTTGAGTTGTGCATACTTTCTTCCTACAGAGCCTAGATTTATTTTGAATAACAAATGACTGCCAGGATTTAGCAAATTTTTTAGAGTGTAAATATTTTAGGTTGTGCGGATGATAAGGTCTCTGTCACAATTACCTTCCTCTGTCTTGTAACAAAAAAAGTGGCCACAGTATGTAAGTGAATGGTCATGGCTGTGTTCAAATACATATAATTTTAAGAATGGGTTGCAGGTCATATTTGGGCCAAGGACCAAAGTTTGCATATCCTGGATTAAGAGCATACCCCTTAACCTGAACCAAATAAAAATGATTCTAGTTTAATTGTTTCTGTGAAAAAAATCTGTCCTAAAATATTCCAAAATGTACCATGTAAATATATTTTTCCTAATTTATCTGTATTTAAAAATGTATGTTATTAAAACTTGCATTTTCTCACTGGAAAACTTGACTAGCAAATACCAGGGGTCAGCAATGTTTATTTAGCTACAAAAATTAATAGAAATATTGTATTTTATACTATATTTTGAGAAAGGATTTCATTCTGTGGCCCAGGCTGGGATGCAGTGGTGTGATTATTCACTGCAGCTTCAAACTCCTGGGGCCAAGCAATTCTTCTACCTCAGTCTCCTAAGTAGCTGGGAGTACAGGTTCATGCCAAAATGCCCAGCTAATTTTTAAATTTTTTTTGTAGAGACAGGGTCATGTGCCCAGGCTGGTCTTGAAATCCTGGCCTCAAGTGATTCTCCTGCTTCGGCCCCTCAAAGAGTTGAGATTGTAGGCATGAGCCACCACACCAAGCCAGAAATTTTCCATTATTGACGTTGTGGTTTTAATCTATACAGGTATTAATTACTTTAACCATCATAATAAATACATATTGTAACTCATTTGATTCACTATGACAGCTTGCCACAATTAAGTTTACATCATATCTTTCTGCTTTTGTTATTTAATCTATTCAAATGTAACAACTAACAATTTTGCTGAGTACTTTAAGGTCAGTTACGTATATGTCATATCATTTGGCTTGTAAGTCAATGTATTAGTCTGTTTTCATATTGCTATAAAGAACTGCCCAAGAATAGATAATTTATGAAGGAAAGAGGTTTAATCAACTCACAGTTTGGCATGGCTGGGAGGCCTCGGGAAACTTAAAATCATGGAGTAAGAGAGAAGGAAGCAAAGCACCCTCTCTACAGGGCTGCAAACGGAGAAGTGCCGGGGGGTGGGGGAAACGGGAAGAGCTCTTTATAGAACCATCAGATATCGCGAGAGACTCACTCACTATAATAAGAACAGCATGGGGGGATTCTGCACCCGTAATTCAATTACTTCCACCTGGTTTCTTCCTTGACATGTGGGGACCATAGTTATTATGGGGATTACAATTCAAGATGAGGTTTAGGTGGAGACACAAAGCCTAACCTTATCAATCATTTAGTAAGTGTTTCCAGGTGTTAAGAATTTAAAATATAAAATCGGTAACAGGCAAGTTGAATGAAGAAGGCACGCACCTGTCATCTAGCAAAGTGGAAATTTTGAGTGTAGAATAAGATAATTTTCAGAAAAAAAAAGCATCAATTTTCAGAGCACTGAACCAAGTCCGAATTCTTTATTTGATAAACTTTTATCACACACAAAAAATAGGATGTTAAATATCCACATTTAGCGTGGCACTGAATCATGTACTAAGGAATTCTTCCTCACTTTTCACAAAAATTAAGAGACATGGAAGTAAAATTGAAGGGGATAATATAATCTTTTATAGTAGTTCTCAGAGTTGAACAGATATACTTCAAAAATTTGTGATGGTTCAGTGGCTTTAAATCTTTTCTAAGTATTAATGCCAGAAATTGGAGATGACCGATTTTATTTTATTAAATAAAAGCTACCAGTGTCAAATTCCAGAAAGCAATGAAAGACAAGTGAAATGAAAAATCAAGGAGTGTTTTTCACTAATTTTCACTAGCAGATTTTTGCTTTTAGTTATGCTGGTAATTAAATTGTTTAGAAACTAGTGATACTAGTTTTCCTTCTGCCCAAGATGGAACAACGAAGACCAAATTTTCTGTATTATTGGGCTCAAACCCTCAAAAAATGAAATATATAGAACAATGGTTTTGATATATTGGAGAGCAGTGTGACCTTGAGGTTTTCTGTAAGAGATGGAAAATAAATAAGATGAGCTCTACATTAAAGGAAAAAGGTTTAATTAACTCACAGTTCAGCATGGATGGGGAGGCCTCAGGAAACTTAAAATCATGGAGTAAGAGAAAAGGAAGCAAAGCATCTTCTGGTTCCAAGGCAGCAGAAAGAAGAACCACCGAGCAAGGGGGAAAGAGCCCTACAAGGAGAACAGCATGGAGGAAACCGCCCCCATGATTCAATTACCTCCACCTGGTCTCTTCCTTGACAGGTGGGGATTATAGGAATCATAGGGACAACAATTCAAGATGAGGCTTGCTGCCTTAAGAGAAGTTCTATGACTTCTAGCTAGGAGGGTAGACTCAAGCAGAGCCAGGGAACTCCCTAAATCGAGATTAGACTGGTGCTGGGGAAACCAAGGCTGCTAGAGCTTGCCAGACACAGTACTGCAGAAAGAATGGAACAGAAAAAAGAGCTCCAAGATCTTCAGAGTTTTCTCCTGGAGTATTCAGTTGAGTTCTGATTACTACATGTTACAAAGCTTAGACTGTTCTTTTTGTTTTGGTATCATGATGTGTGGATGGTAACTCGCTGAGCTTTAATTTATGTTTCCCTGGATGTTAATGATGTTGAAGAATTTTTCCTACGTTTATTAGCCACTTGGAAAGTCCTTTTTAAAAAGTACTTACCAAATCTTATGCAAGATTTCAAATTATTACTTTTTTTGAGGGAGGTGTTATGTGGGTGCGTGTGTGAATGTGTACATGTGCACATGCATACTAGTTATACATGTTGTAACTCTTCACGTTGTAGTTTGTGTTCATTTTTGGTGTCTTGCTGAGCAGATGTTTTTAATTATAATATATGCAAAAATACATATTTATTTCTTCAGTGTAAGAAACTATAATATCCTGCATTTCCCAATCATGAAGTCATGGAGGTATACTCCTTATTTTCTTCTAGAATTTTTAATATTTTTCCTAAATTTAAATTTATGATTCATCTAGAATTTACTTTCACATATAGTGTAAGGTTGGTTCAAGTTTTCATTTTTCTACACACATATCCAATTAACCCATTTATTTAAAGATCTTTATTTTCTCATCTCCTCAGTGACTTTTTTTTTTTTTACAATACCTCTAGTGTTCACATAGTAATGGAGCTGTTTCTGGAATTTGTAATGCTGCTGGCCTAGCACTTCAGGGTCAATTTAATCCAATTTCAGGGGTTATTTGATTTAAAGTTGAGCTTCAGTCTATAACAGAGCCTATGCACATCCAATTTACCTTTCTTTTTCTAGGTGACTACTTTTCAGATTCTCAAATCATACTGAACACGATTCAGCAAATTTTCGTATTTAAACTTGGATTGTTATTGTTTAGGTCTTATAATGTAATATTTTAATTCATAAAGCCTTCCAAGCATTTAAGGAAGTCTTATCTTTGATAAGTTGTTTTAATTGACTGATACTTCTATGGATGAGAATGTGTCAAACATTTTTTTTCCTTGACCAAATATATGGATCAGCATGCAGTTGAGGCAATGGAAAATACACGCCCATAAACCTAAATTGAAATAACTGAAACTCCTACTAAGATGCCCCATAATATCACAGGAAATGTGATCAAGGTGTGATTCTTACCAGATTCAAAAATTAAATCACACCCAGATAAAAAGTAATATTTCTAGCAACAAATAGAAGTCATCTTCCTAATGACTCTAATATATTCCCAGGTAAGACTGACTTTCAGTTCAGAAAACACAAGGTGTGAATCCTGAAGGCTTCATTTATGTTTTCTCACTTTTCTGTGCTTCAAGCAATTTCACTTTAGCTTTTATGCTTCTAAAAAGCAGAGGTAACTGATTCTATACAGTACTAAGTTAAAAGAAAACATTGGGTATATTTCAAAATCTCCTCCCATTTCTACATATGTGACTAATTAATTTTATCTACTTTTTGATTTTGTGAGAAAATGTCTTCCCAATTTATATGTGTGTGCATATATATATATATGGGTGTGGTGGCTCACACCTGTAATCCCAGTGTTTTGGGAGGTGGTGGTAGGTGGATCATTTGAGGTCAGGTGTTTGAAACCAGAAACCAGCCTGGACAACATGGTGAGACCCCATTCTACTAAAAATACAAAATTTAGTCAGGCATACTGGTGTGTACCTGTAATCCCAGCTACTCAGGAGGTTGAGGCAGGAGAATCACTTCAACCCGGGAGACAGAGGCTGCAGTGAGCTGATATTGCACCACTGTACTCCAGCCTGGATGACAGAGTGAGACTCTCTCTCAAAAAAAGTTATTTTTAATATCATTTTACTTTCAAAAGTTGCATTAATTTGACCCTGGTTCAGAATCAATCCCTATTCTTCTTTTCTTTTTGTCATTAAACAGTTGTACCTTACTAAAATACCCCTACAAGCCATATGCATTTAATTAGATATTTGTTATATGAAATCAGTAAGGATTTTTTTTTATTTTAAGCATCAAGTTAATAGTTTTAACACAATGAAAAACTTGGGTGCCTATTTTATGCAATGTCCTCTATGTAAATACCTGGGGAAAAAAACTTTTTTTAAATTTAAGATGATTACCTCAGAGCACCCTTTAAAATACCCAATTTCATTGCTTTAAAATTATTTTTCATCTTCCAGTTGCCCTCTTTCCTTCCTTAATTACTAAGGAGGCTTCATATTTCAGCTATATCTTTTTTCAGACAGGGCTGCCAAGTGACTGTGCAGCAGAGCTTCTTCTGATGATACAGGATATAGCACATAAACAAGAAGTCACTTGTTCCTAGGCAAGAGTTATATTAGAGAGTCTGGAAATACATTGATCCATGTTATCCAGTAACTAACCACTAACTGAAACTTGCTAGCATGTCATGCATCATATATGAATTCAGAGGAGGAAGTTGGATAGTAGGAATTTGGTAGCATACATGTATTATTATCTCTGGAAGCAAGATTAGAAGAGGTAACATATATATACTAAAACAAATGGAGAAGGACTTTAAGTAACTGAATCTGAATTAAATGTTTTTTCTCTTTACACTGCATTCAATAAATACAACTGAGTGCCACTGAGAAAATGATTTTATTTGAATAAAATTACTTAGTACAAAGATCAGATAGGTTATATTTCTTATCTCAAAAGCTAAGGTCCTCATTGTAGTTTTCTTTAAATACAAAAGAGAGGTATAAGGGTGAGAAAGGAAATAATTATAGCTGAAATGAAGACTATATCTGTAATAAATGGTGGGGGTGACTACTGGAATGTTGAACAGATTAGAAATCCATAGAAATTCACACAATGTAGGAGAGAGCTGTCCTACTGAAAAATAAAAACAAAAAGCTTTGAGCCTGAACAAAATGTCATTCGATTATCTAAGGGAATGTTTAACATTATCCTTAGAGTCATAACACAGATCCCTGCATAGCTAAAATGAAAGAGACTGGCAGAAACAATTATCGGTAAGGAAGTGGTACAACTATAAATCTCTTATAGTATTAAGTAGGATGTAGAGATACTGACTTCAATAGTCAATATTATGTATTGGTTTGACTGGATTAAGGGTTCCACAGATAGCTGATAAGACACTATTCTGGGTAGGTTTGGAAGGGTGTTTTCGGAAGAGATTAGCATATTAATCAGTACACTGGGTAACAAAGATCTACCCTCACCAGTGTGGGTGCAGAATCATCTCACACACTGAGGGCCAGAAAGAACAAAAAGGTAGAGAAAGGCTAAATTCACTCTTTGCTTCCTTCACTTAGACATCCATCCTCTTAGAACTCTGGTACTTAAGCCAGCAGCACTCATACCAATAGTACCTTTTTAGGCCTTTGGCCCATGGCCTATTGTACCTTCTCATAATCCTGTGAGTCAATTCCTACAAAATTTTCCCCTCATCATATATATAATATATATATATATATATATATATATATATATATATATATATATATATATTCATATATATAGATGATATGTATTGATCATATATTCCACTACAGTAGAAAAATTATAGTTAATGTGAATATCTAAGATAAGTAATATAGAAAATGATTTTGAACCCTGGTATCTATATTTAAATAACTTATTAAGCATACAAAAACCAAACAAAGGTACTTACAGATTTGCTTACAGATTGGTCAGAACTTAAGATTTGCCCCTACATTATGTATAGTATATTTCTGGATATATACATACATTTGTACGTGTGTGTGTGTGTGTGTGTTTGTGTATCCCTAGACATACATATATCTTGTGTGTGTTTGTGTATCCCTAGACATACATATATCTTATTGGTTCTATTTCACTAAAGAAGGCTAATATATTGCCTTCATATTGAATATGAAAACATACTCAAAATGGTGAGGAATTATAATTTTCTTGACTTAATTATGAAAGGTAGGTATAGATAAATAATAAATTCGAAACTTTGGATTCTGTATGACATTGATTTTTTGCATTGATGTATATAAAATAATAATAAGGTTTTCTATGGTACTTTTAAAAATATTTTATTTTATTTCATTTTATATTTTAGTTATATTTTAGGTTCTGGGGTACATGTGCAGATAATGCAGGATTGTTGCATAGGTACACATATGGCAATGTGGTTTGCTGCCTCCACCCCCCTGTGACCTATATCTGGCATTTCTCCTCATGTTATCCCTCCCTGACCTCCCCACCCCACTGCTATCTCTCCCTTGCCCCCCCAACAGACCCCAGTGTGTGATGCTCCCCTCCCTGTGTCCATGTGTTCTTATTGTTCAACACCCGCCTGTGAGTGAGAACATGTGGTGTTTGATTTTCTGTTCTTGTGTCAGTTTGCTGAGAATGATGGTTCCCAGATTCATCCGTGTCCCTACAAAGGACATGAATTCATCATTTTTTATGGCTGCATAGTATTCCATGGTGTATATGTGCCACATTTTCTTGTTCAGTCTGTCATCGATGGTTCCAGGTCTTTGCTATTGTAAATGGTGCCAATATGAACATATGTGTGCATGTGTCTTTATAGTAGAATGATTTATAATCCTTTGGGTACAAACCCAGTAATGGGATTGTTGGGTCAAATGGAATTTCTATTTCTAGGTCCTTGAGAAAGCGCCACACTGTCTTCCACAATGGTTGAACTAGTTTACACTCCCACCAACAGTGTAAGAGTGTTCCTATTTCTCCACATCCTCTTCAGCATCTGTTGTCTCCAGATTTTTTAACAATTGCCATTCTAACTGGCATGAGGTGGTATCTCAATGTGGTTTTGATTTGTATTTCTTGAATAGCCCGTGATGATGAACATTTTTTTTATATGTTTGTGGGCCTTATATGTGTCTTCTTTTGAAAAGTGTCTGTTCATATCCTTCACGCAATTTTGGATGGGTTTCTTTTTTTCTGGTAGATCTGTTTTAGTTCTTTGTATATTCTTTGTCAGCTGGGTAGATTGCAAGATATTTTTCCCATTCTGTTGGCTGCCTGATTGTTTCTTTTGCTGTACAGAAGCTCTAGAGTTTAATTAGGTCCCATTTGTCTATTTTGGCTTTTGTTGCCAATGCTTTCAGTGTTTTAGTCGTGAAGTCTTTGCCTATGCCTATGCCCTGAATGATTTTGTGTAGGCTTTTTTCTAGGGTTTTTAGGGTGTTAGATCTTGCTACAAAGAGAATAAAATACCTAGGAATAAAACTAACAGAAGAGATAAAGGACCTCTTCAAGGAGAACTACAAACCACTGCTCAAGGAAATAAGAGAGAACACAAACAGATGGAGAAACATTCCATGTTCATGGTTAGGAAGAATCAATATCATGAAAATGGCCATACTGCCCAAAGTAATTTACAGATTCAACACTATCCTCATCAAGCTACCAATGACCTTCTTCATGGAACTGGAAAAAAGATACCTTAAACTTCATGTGGAACCAAAAGAGAGCCCACATAACCAAGACAATACTAAGCAAAAAGAACAAAGCCAGAGGCATCATATTACCTGACTTTGAACTATACTACAAGGCTTTGGTAATCAAAACAGCATGATCCTGGTACCAAAACAGAGATATAGACCAACGGAACAGAACAGAGGCCTTGGTGGCAAAGCCACACATCTACAACCATCTGATCTTTGACAAACCTCACAAAAACAAGCAATGGGGAAAGGATTCCCTGTTTAATAAATGGTGTTGGGAAAACTGGCTAGCATTGTGCAGAAAGCAGAAACTAGACCCCTTCCTGACACCTTACACTAAAAACACCAGATGGGTTAAAGACTTAAACATAAGACCTAACACCATAAACTTCTATGGTACTTTATAAAAATACAGTTATCTAATACTCAAAATATCCAGTATGTGTGAAGAAATATGGAACAGTATTACATATTATTTAGTTGAAAAGCCTTTGAAGGACAATTTGGCAAGACAGATATTTAAATAAGGTATACCATTTATTCCAGCAATTCATTTTTAGGTATGTATTATAACATTTCAAATAATTTTTCAAAAGTAAGATAATTCAGATAATTATAGCATCATTATTTATGATGAAACCGCAGCAATAAAAATGGTCAACTAAGATCGCAGTGGCTCACACCTGTAATCCCAGAACTTTGGGAGGCCGACACAGGTGGATCACAAGGTCAGGAAAGCGAGACCATCCTGGGCCAACATGGTGAAACCCTGTCTCTACCAAAAATTCAAAAAAATGAGCAGAGTGTGGTGGCACATACCCATAGTCCCAGCTACTCATGAGGCTGAGGCAGGATAATCACTTGGACCTGTGGGCAGAGGTTGCAGTGAGCTGAGATGGCACCACTGCACTCCAGTGTGGCTATGGACCAAGACTCCATCTCAAAAAAATTAAAAAACATACACGACATTTTCATCCTTACCTGCAAATTGAGATTATTTGATCCCATTTTATTTATTTATTTATTTTTTTATTGCATTTTAGGTTTTGGGGTACATGTGCAGAACGTGCAAGATAGTTGCATAGGTACACACATGGCAGTGTGTTTTGCTGCCTTCCTCCCCTTCACCCACATTTGGCATTTCTCCCCAGGCTATCCCTCCCCAGCTCCCCGCCCCCCGCTGTCCCTCCCCCATTCCCCCCAATAGACCACAGTGTGTAGTACTCCCTTCCCTGTATCCATGTGTTCTCATTACCAACCCAAATGCCCATCGATGATAGACTGGACTGCAAAAATGTGGCACATATACACCATGGAATATTATGCAGCAACCAAAAATGATAAGTTCATGTTCTTTGTAGGGACATGAATGAATCTGGAGAACATCATTCTCAGCAAACTGACACAAGAACAGAAAATGAAATACTGCATATTCTCACTCATAGGTGGGTGATCACATTTTAAATTGAAGTAATTTTTGACTTTGCCTTCCCCCAGAGATATTGATTTAATTGGTCTTTATATGAGACTAGAGACTATAATTTTTGAAAGTTCCCTAAGTAATTTTAGTTTGTAGCCAAAGTTCAGATGCATGTAAATGTCCATATTTAAATCAAGAAACAGCATGTGATTTTGACATTTAATATGAGGTAAATTTATATGTAATTTATTGCTAAGCTGTATTTACAATTAAAAGAACTTGGCATACATAAGTTGCTCATTTCATAAGAACACTGTTCATATGCATGTGAATATGTGTACATACACTAACATTTTCACAAAGATTGTTGAAGACTAAGTCTGCAGTTAAAGCAGACAGAAGGAAAGGAAAGGGTAGGACCAAATCAAAATGGGAATTGGAAAGTTTGTGCAATAAGGTGCGAAAAATGATCTATTCCATCACAAGCTTCATAGAACCACTCACTAATCTACTTCCTGTCTCCGAACATGGGCCTCCTCAGAATTTTAAACAGAATAGTATGGTCGTGGTCTTTGCTTCTGCATTTCAATATTTTGCTTGAAACCAATGCAAACACACAACTATACACACACACACACACACACACACACACACACACACAGAAAAAATGCACATCTGAATTTTTTAAATAAAATAATTTTTATGTCAATTCTTTTATGAAATTGAAATTCTTTTATGAAATTCTTTTTATGTCAACATTATGAACATCCTATGTTTATGTGTATATGTGTGTGTTTGTGCTATGGGCATGAATTTAATAGTATATTCTTCAAGGCTCCTGGAAATTCCATGACTAAATTAAACCAAAACCCAATGTATTTTTAATATATGTGTTTTAAATATTTTAATAGTATGTATTTATATAAAGCAATTGTCATATATGATGTAAGTATTATAACAGAGCATAACAAATATACCCTCTAACTGGAGCAATGGCCTACATGATGTAAATTTTCATGTGTTGTTTGTATGTTTTTATCCTCTTTTAAAAAATTTCACTGTGAATTCACAATTTTCAGTGGAGTCTATAGTTGTTTTTCCAGCATTCAGCCTTTATTCAAGAAAATAACAGGGTCACTGCAAAAACTTGCCACAGTGCAGTCTACTATATTAGTGTGGATAGGCAAAATTTAGTCATGGAACATGGAATCTTGAAAAGTTCTTCCCCCTAGTAAATCTAAAAAAAACATATCTGGATAACTTTGGCTCTCAAGAGAGGACATGCAACTTAAATATGTGATGGATACACTCAATTTTCATGTTTATTTTCTGCATCCTGTCATTAAACTTTATATTCTTTTAAAAATTTTGCAGAACATTTATTTTTAGGATAAAGTATTATATTTATTGTAATATCTTTTATTATTAAAATTTTATTTGGCCAGGCTTGGTGGCTCACTTAGTAATACCAGTACTTTGGGAGGCCAAGCAGGAGGATTGTTTGAGGCCAGTTCAGAAAGGGCCTGTACAAGGAAGTGAGATTCTGTCTCCTCAAAAAATATATTTTTTTTAATGAACTGTGCATGGTGGCACATGTCCAACTACAAAGGAGTCTGAGGTAGAAGGGTCGCTTTAGCCCAGGAGTGCCAGGCTTCAGTAAGCTATGATCATCCACTACACTCCAGCCTGAGCAACAGAGTGAGAGTCTGTCTCTAAAAAATATGTAATAATAATATATATATGTATATTCCTATGTGACAACAATTGTATATATTTATGGCGTGCATGTGATGCCTTGATCAATGTATATGTTGTAAGAAGTTTCAAAGATACTAATTAATAAATCCCTCACCTCACTAAATTATCATTTAATAATGTATTATATATTTCACAATTGCTAAAATAATAAATTTTTAATATTTTATCATTAGATTAATATGCTTAAGCTGCAGAATAAATTATAATACTCAGTAAGATGTTGTAATACTCCTTTGTGTATAAATCAGAAGATTAATAAGTGCTTTTCCTAATCTATATCATTTATATAAAATCTAAAAATGATTTACCGTGTCTAAAAAATGATTACATTTTATTCAAATGTGTTTGCTTGCCTCATAATTAATGCCAATATTCCTTCAACAATAAAGTTGAAGGAGAGCATAGTCTCTTCAACTTTACATTCTGAAGTGCTTCACTCAGTGCCAGGCGCTTAATAGATGTTCAAAAATCCACAGATAAATGAATGGTTAAATTAATTGATGAATGAATGAATAATTTTCCTTAGATAAGATGAATTTATTTTTATATTGTACAAGCATTTTGGCATATTAGAAAAGCTACCTGAGCTATATTTCTGATTCCAATGAGAGCAATGGGTACATAACTCCTGAAAGATAGATAACTTTCATAAGTTTTGCTGTCACTATAAAAGTACTAACCCTTTAAGAATTCTTTTGAAAGGTTTTCAGCCATAGAAGCATTTGATTGTTTCTCATGTTCAATACGCTCTTCTTTTCAAATATGTCATTTGTTCCAGTTGGTAATTTTCTGCTTTTTTTCCACACACCCTACTTCATTTTTTCAAGAAAGGCTGAACTGAACTGTTTCCCCAAGGATCAATGTCTGCTGTTTTAAATACTGTTTAGCACTGACGTACTTACATGTACTTAGAATGTATTTCTAGATTTTTCCTCTTTTTTGTTTTCCTGGTATCATTGTTTCCCATTAAATCAGGGTACATTTATATCATCTATTTGATCTAAATACAATCATATTATATATCAAATATGTTCATATTTTATTTCTAACTTCTAATAAAGTGTCACAGTATTTTTACCGAACTATTTCCATCAAATCTTTCCATGCTGATTATTCACCTGAATATACCATAATGTGATATATATATATATTCTTGTTTTCTATCAACCTTTCTCTTTTTGAATTTTTAAACACAATATAGAAGTGTAATTTGATTAATTGACTTCAACATGACTATAATTTAAACTTAAACTTTTCATGGAAAACTTCTGGTAGTACTGATTTTAAGTTAAATACACGTGCTATATACTAATACAGTTTATTAGTATAAAACACATGGAAATAGGAAATAATAAAGCATTAGGTGAAAATGAAATATTAGGCATTTAAAATATTTATTTACAGTGCAAAATCCCTTCTTGCTCTCGCTGATATTTTAGTGAAAGCAATGTGAATACATTTAATTATATGTATACACACACACACACACACACACACACACACATATACATAAAATTATATATATGTTATATCTATAACACATTGGATTCAGCTATTCAAAGTTCTGACTCAGAAATTCAAGTTATTTTATTTAATGGCCATGATTGCTGAAGAAGATAAGAAGATATGGAGGCTAGGTGCAGGGGCTCACACCTGTAATCCCAGCACTTTGGGAGGCCAAGATGGGCAGATTATTTGAGCCCAAGAGTTCAAGACCAGCCTGGGCAACATGGCAAAAACCCATCTCTACAAAAAATACAAAAATTAGCTAGGCATCATAGTGTAAATTTGTAATCCCAGCTACTCAGGAAAGCTGAGGTGGGGAGGATTTCTTGAGCCTGGGAGGTCAAAGCTGCAGTGAGCTGTCATCCTGCCACTCTGGAGGACATAGCAAAACCCTGTCTCAAAAAATATAAATAAAAAGATATCGTGGGATGGTTTGACTGCATCCCTACCCAAATCTCATCTTGAATTGTAACTCCCACAATTCCATATGTCAAAGGAGGAACCTGGTGGGAAGGAACTGAAATTTGGTGCTGGGTCTTTCTTCCACTGTTCTTGTAATACTGAATGAGTCTCACGAGATCTGATGGTTTTAAAGGGGTGGAAGTTTTCCTGCACAAGCTCTTTTTTTTGCCTGCTGCCATCCATGTAAGATGTGACTTGCTTCTCCTGGCCTTCTATCATGATTGTGAGGCCTCCCCAGCCATGTGGAACTGTAAGTTCATTAAACCTCTTTTTCTTCCCAGTCTTGGGTACATCTTTATCAGCAGCATGAAAATGGACTAATACAGTAAATTGGTCAAGGTAGTGGATGTGTTGC
Organism: Saguinus oedipus; assembly: GCA_031835075.1. Lineage (NCBI taxonomy): Eukaryota > Metazoa > Chordata > Mammalia > Primates > Cebidae > Saguinus > Saguinus oedipus. Next base: position 22,257,209 of record CM063190.1, read on the forward strand.
TGAAAAGATACTTGGAACTGGGTAACAGGCAGAGGCTGAAAGTTTGGAGGGCTCAGAAGAAGACAGGAAAATGTGGGAAAGTTTGGAACTTCCTGGAGTCTTATTGGATGGCTTTGCCTAAAATGCTGATAGTGATGTAAATAGTAAAGTCCAGGTTTAGGTGGTCTCAGATGGAGATGAGGAACTTGTTGGAAACTGAAGGAAAGGTGACACTTGTTGTGTTTTAGCAAAGAGACTGGCAGCATTTTGTCCCTGCCCTAGAGATTTGTGAAACTTTGAAACTGAGAGAGATGATTTAGGGTATCTGGCAGAAGAGATTTCAAAGCAGCAAACCTTTCAAGACTTGACTTGGGTGCTGTTAAAAGCATTCAGTTTTAAAAGGGAAATAGAAGACAAAAGTTTGGACAACTTTCAGCCTGACAATGTGATAGAAAAGAAAAACCCATTTTCTCAGGAGAAATTCATGCTAGCTGCAGAAATTTGCATATGTAACCAGGAGCTAAATGTTAATCCCAAAGAAAATGGGGAAAATGTTTTCACAGCAGGTCAGAGACCTTTGCAATGGCCTGTCCCATCACAGGCCCCGAGGCCTAGGAGAAAAAAATTGTTTTGTGTGGCAGGCCCAGAGTCCCTCTGCTACGTGCAGTGTAGCATCTTGGTATCCTGTGTCCCAGATGCTTCAGTTGTGGATGTAGAGCTCGGGTTATGGCTTCAGAGGTTGTAAGCCCCAAACCGTGGCAGTTTTCTTGTGATGTTGAGCCTGCTAGCACACAGAAGTTAATAATTTGGGGTTTTGGAACTTCCTCCTAGATTTTGGAGGATGTATGTAAATGCCTGGATGCCCAGACAGAAGTTTGCTGCAGGGGTGCTGCCCTCTTGGAGAACCTCTGCTAGGCCAGTACAGAAAGGAAATGTGGGGTTGGAGCCCCCACACAAAGTCTCTACTGGGGCACTGCCTAGTGGAGTTGTGAAAAGGGGGCCACCATCCTCCAGACTCCAGAATTGTAGGTCCACCTATAGGCTTCACTGCACACCTGGAAAAGCTGCAGAAACTCAATGCCATCACATGAAAGCAGCTGGGAGGAGGCTGTACACTGCAAAATCATAGGAACAAAGCTGCCCAAGACCATGGGAACCCACCTCTTGCATCAGCATGATCTGGATGAGAGATATGGGGTCAAAGGAGATCATTTTGGAGCTTTAAGACTTTACTGTCCTGCTGGATTTCAAGCCTGCATGGGGCCTATAGCCCCTTTGTTTGGACAAATTCTTCCATTTGGAATAGGTGGATTTACCCAGTGCCTCTGTACCCATTGTATCTAGGAAGGAACTAACTTGGTTTTGATTTTACAGGTTCAGAGGTGAAAGGGACTTGCCTTGTCTCAGTTGAGACATTGAACTGTGGACCTTTGAGTGAATGCTGAAATGAGTTAAGACTTGGGAGACTGCTGGGAAGGCATGTTTAGTTTTGGAGTGTGAGGACATGAGATTTGGAGGGACCAGGGGATGAATGACATGATTTGGCTGTGTCTCCACCCAAATCTCATCTTCAATTTGTAACTCCCATGTGTTGTGGGAGGAACCTGTTGGGAGGTGATTGGATTATAGGGACAGGGCTTTCCTGCACTTTTCTGATGGTGAATGAGCCTCATAATGGTTTTAAAAAGGGGAGTTTCCTGTACAAGCTCTTTTTTTTTGCCTGCTGCCATCCATGTAAGATGTGACTTGCTCCTCCTTGCCCTCTGTCATGATTGTGAGGCCTCCCCAGCCATGTGGAACTGTAGGTTCATTAAACCTCTTCTTCTTCACAGTCTTGGGTGTGTCTTTATCAGCAGCATGAAAATGAGCTACCACATATGGAGATCCAAATGGAATAAGCTAATCTTAGGCTGTACTTACTAAACTATGATACTATCACTTTCATTCAGTAACTCTCTAATACTTTATTTTTCTTTCTATAAATGTATTTTAACTGGTAAATTGACAATTTTTAGTTGTATATCATTGTATGTCCTTACATGATGTTATGATTTGTGATGATTATGTTTGGCACCACCTTATAATTTCAGTTTAATTTTTGTATTTTTTATTTTCTTCATTTCTCTAAAGTTGTGAACTCTAAGAAGTCACAAATTAGGTTCCTTTTACCAAAGAGATGTTCTTACTTAGCCAGGCATTTTCCTAAACTACCTTTTCAGCTTCCGTGTTCATTTAATCTGTCCTCTCCCCCAACACCCATTTCTTCCTGTCATTGCCATAACATTGCTGATCTCCTTTCTCCTTTTCTTCCACCTAGAGTTAATCATCATTCAACCAACAGAATTTTATCTAAAATCTTTCTTTTTCCAGAAATCTAGATGATATGAATACATTATTCTCCCTTACATTTCACTACAGACTATTTTTATAATACATTAAAAAACTGTACAACATAAAAGATGTTTGCTATCGCACCCTGATGAGCAAAGAATAAGATATTGAATTCTGATTCATTTTGAAGAAAACAAAGAAACTTCAAAATCTTAGAAGTTAGACATGGAAGGAATTGAAGATTAGCCACTCATAGGAAATCTATCGTATACTGTCAAATAAAATGTTATTGAAAGTGATAATCATCTTAATGGGATTATCTCTTACAACATCAAATAGGAATGATTTGTGCAGAGTATTGAATTTTTTTTGTTGTTGCTGTGGTTAAAAAAAAAAAAATGGGGAAAAAACACCCAGAAAACATTTTCTTAGTCATCTTTGCAGCAACTTAAAAGAAAATAGGGATTATTTTAACCCTTGAAAAGGAAGCTCAGAGATCACCAGACTCTTACTATGTAAACTTAGCTCACCAAAACAGCAACATTTGTTTTGTCAAATTGAAGATAACAGTGCAAGAATTAATAAATTATATTAGATATGCCATCTATTTTTAAAAGTAACTTCAAGGAACATTTTATGAAAATGTTGTTTGTTCTTATTTATATGAACCTCAAATCATTTATTTCTAATTTTTTCTAACAATGTATTCAAGTTATTTACATAATTAAACTATATTTTTAAGTCTTTTGATTTAAGACAGTCAAGTTCTTCATCAACAACTTACTGAACCACTGCTGGGAAGTGATTGAAAAGAAACAAATTATGTCCATAATTTTTTTACTTAAATATAAGGATTTGATATTGTAAAATAAAGCGAGCAAGTTTTAACTTAATTCTATTCAACTTTGCTTTGACTTTATATGGTTGGGATGAAACTAAACTACACTCAGTGTTGTGATATGGTAAGTAGTGGAATAGGTGCTTTCAAGTAATTCCTTACTTAATCCTTCTGATAATCTTATGAAGCAATACTATCACACCCATTTAGAATAGAAAACAGAAGTTTAGAGAGTTTAGGTGACTTATGTAAAGTTCTTATCACATACAAATACATGATCTACGAGTCAAAGCCAAAGGCGTCTAACTCCAAAGCCATATTCTTTCCTTGGTGAAGCACTAATCATTTTTTTCTCTAATAAAGAAGTTGTTATGCTTTCACATATATTTCTTATCTTTTTCCAGCATTTCCCAGAGTGTGCATGTTTAATACTATGTAAGGTCTAAAATATTCTCTACCTTAGGCTTTTTTTTTTTTAATTACAGATTCACAGGGTACACATGCGATTTTTTTTTTTACATAGATAAATTGCTTAATAATGAGATTTGGGATTCTAGTGTATCAGTCATCCAAAGAGTGAATACTGTCCCCAGTAGGTAATTTTTCAATACTTACCACTCTCCCAGTCCCCTCCTTTTGGAGTCCCTGATGTCTATTGTTGTCATCTTTATGCCTATATACACTCATTGTTTAACTCTCACTTATAAGTGAGAACACAGTATTTGATTTTCCGTTTCTGAGTTATTTTGCTTAGGATAACAGCCCCCAGCTCCATTCACGTTGCTGCAGAAGACATGATTTTATTCTTTCTTTATAGTTGCATAGCATTCTATGGTGTATAGACACCACATATTCTTTATCCAATTATTTGTTGATAGTCACTTAGGTTGATTCCATCACTTTGATACTCTGAATAGTGCTAAAATAAACACAGAAGTTCAGGTATCTTTTTAATATAATGATTTATTTCCTTTGGCTAGATACCTGATAGTGGAATTGCTGGGTCAAATGGTAGTTTTATTTTTAGTTCTTTAAAAAATTTCATACTGTTTTCCATGGAGGCTGCACCAACAGTGTACAAGCTTTCCTTTTTCCACTTCCTCAACATTCGTTATTTTTTGACTTCTTAATAATAGCCATTCTGCTCCATCCATCTTTGGGATCTACAGGACAGCAAATGTACTCATCTAACTATTAAATGAAATGTGTAAAGAATTTGTTAATTACTTATGGGATTTTATATCCAAAGAGATTAAAAGAGTAGCGCCTATTCTTCTATCTATTAACTGGCTCAGACAACTTTGGGAGGCGGGCTACACTCTCCTGATGTTAATTTCTTTATTTTCACTTGGAAATAGCAACACTGTCTTACCTATCTCACTGTACTGTTTTTAAGATCCAATAAATTAATATGTGTTAAAGTTGAAGTGGCATTTAATGATACCTCTCTTCTTCCTAGCTTCTGAATAAATTCACAAAATAGACTTAAATTTAAAGCATTAAATATAGATACCTTTTTTATACTTGGACTGGAATGAAAAACACAGCTTAAAATTGAAATCAGCAAAATGACCTGCTCCCAAATCTAAATATTAGCACCAATTAGTAAACTAAGTAGAGCTGGTAATATAACAGACTGTATAACTACAGCATTATGACCTATCCACCCACACTGTCAGACATAAAAGAGCAACAGTTGGATGGGAAGGAATGTGTTTCTTGGCCAGCCATCAGAAGGAATGGCAATTCTGAACCAGTTTCCATGTCACCTACAGAACGGGTACAAAAAAAATGTGGCCTTTTACACTCTAAGTCAGGCGTATCCAGCAATCCAGGCTAGGCTTTACTATACAGATTGCTCTCTCCTGCTCAGTAACCATCATCTACTTACACAATTAATGATAATGATAATAATAAGCTGAAGAAAATGACAGTCCTGGTAATATGTCTTCCAGAAATGTGACTATGTGATTAGGTTTGGATGAATAAGACAGAAGCAAAAGATGGGACTAACTTTTGGTTTTGTCTTTATTGTTGGAAGAAACTTACTTTTCCTTCCCTTCCTCCTCCTGTTTGCCATCTCCATACACAAGCTGAGATTCAGAAGTGAGACATCTCCCATCATATATTGAGTCAAAGCCTAGGTATAGAAATCATGGGATCCACATGCTTTGAGTTTCTGCCCTTAATCACCTGCTCTACCTCTTATATTGAAAGTGCAGTAAATTCTGTTGTGTTAAAAGCAGGATATTATAGTGGTTCTTCTTGTAGCCACATAGCATGTAGTCTTACTAATATGTAAGAGCAATCAATATTGTTCCCAGATTTTAATCAGTCGTTACCTATTATTCAATGAAAGGACCTATTGAGATGGTATCTTCCCTAGAGAAATAGTATTCTATCATTTAGCATGGATTTTATCTTTATGTAACAGTAAACTCAACATCTTGGGTATAATAGCATTCACAAATAGCACAATTTTTTCCTGATCAAGTTCTGAAGCAACGCATGGAAATAAGAAGACATTCGTATGGTGAACAAAATATTTTCAAAAGATAACTGCCTTTGTGTTCCTGAATATCAGAATTAGATAGATTGGTCCAGCTACAGTCAGCACTGTAAAACAACAGGTCGGTAGAGTAAAATCATGTTTCTTGTGTACAACTGTTTCCTAAGACATTTATGACGTAATGGATGAGCATATGGCTGAATCATTGCCCTAAATACAATAATCATGTAAATTATTCCTCCTTCCCTAGAAATGAGTGAATTAAGAAGTTGAAGGAGGCCAAGGATATCATACCAGTATGTTTTTTTCCACATAGTGTGAAACAACAGTTGTTAAAAATAATTTCCTTCTCTCAATATTTCAAAACTCTTTTTAACTAATTTTCTTAAAAAAATTGAGCTTATAATCAAATAAAATTGTAGCTGTTGTACACTGGAAAGGTTGGGGAGTCTTCTCAGACTCTTGTAAGGATTTTACATTCATACAACTACTACTGTGTAGTAGTATCTTCAAGATTGCTGACGGAAAAGATATATTGTGTCACCAAAAGGCAAAAAATAAGCAAAAACAGTTTATTAAATGAATTCCATGAACATTTTATTAAAATCAAAAGCCTGATTTTCAATTCTATATCTCCTCTCAATTTATATCTACCCTTGTTGTGAAACATGTTGCAAAAGTGGTTCAGGTATGGGATTTAAAAGATCACATGAAAACACTCTAAATAGCAAATGAGGTGATTTTTGATATCAGTGGTCTGGGGAGGTTCCTAAATGCCAGTGGTACCTGGACCCCAACTGGTTCCAGGCACTTGACACCACTGTGAGAAGAAATTCAAGAATGACTCATAAAATAGTGAAAGTATAGAGATTTATTGCAAAGTGAAAAATACATATACAAGCAAGGAGAGTGCAGGTGTATGCAAGAGAAAGTTGCATAGTGGGGTTTGGGATTTCTTTCTTTATGGATTTCTGTAACCTAGGGGTAGAATATTCATGAAAATTCCTGGAAAATTTGAAGATGTCCCAGAACTGTAGTGCCACCCATTTTTACATCCAATACGGGTGTTCTCAAAGCTGTCATAGTGCCGGTGAGTGTGTAATTTAGTACGTTAATGAGTGTATAATGAGGTTCTAGGAAGAAAACTAGGTCGAATCCAGTGCCACATTGGGTTCAGTTGGTTTTAGCCAGCTTGGTCCACACCTTCGTTTTTCAGGGTCTTATCAGTGTATAGTCTCTAGTCATGTGAAGCTGCTGCCTGGAATTTTTTGTTCTCCCGTGACGACACTGTGTTATTCCTGTCTCATTTTGACTGTGTCAACCTGACTAGGATGTCATAATTCCTTTTCTTCTATGATTTCTTTTTCCTCTGTGATTTCAAGTTAGAATTAACAAAAAGGGAACTATGTATAAGATTTGGAAAGTGAAAGTGAAGCGTCTATATCCTCTGGGAGTCCTGGTGATTAAAAGGAAAGACAGACAGATGCATATGTCGCCCATGAGGTGGTACCTGTCCTCTACTCTAGGGTTAAAGAAAGACTCAGCAATGCTGTCAGGTTCATGCTGGTCCTATTCCTCTTCACTTCATTTATAACTCTCATTCCCAGTGACCAAGATCCCCAGATGCACCAACAGACACAGAGAGAGCAGACTTCCACCGACTTCAGCATCTCTCTTCTGTGATTCCACTCTGGCAGGTAGACATATCTAGCTTTTCAGATTTCTCTGCAAGCTCTGATTTGTCCACCTACTCCAGTATTTAATAACAGTTGGTTTGTGACCTTTTTTCTGATACTCCAACTCTCCATTCCAGACTACATGTCCCCTCTTCTTTCCTTGTTTCTTTTTTTTTAAATGTCTTTATTTATTTATTTATTTTTTATTGCGTTTTAGGTTTTGGGGTACATGTGCAGAACATCCTTGTTAGTTTCTAATTACTAGAACTAATCAGCTACTCGGTAGTCTCACAGTGGTTCTGCTTCTCCGATCACTGAGTGTGATCCAGAAACTCTACAGAGGAGTCCCAAATTTGAATATCAATTCCTTATCAGTGTTGAACCCCTAAGGAGAAATTCAATTGAGAAACTAAATGCCTTTAAATTTAAATTTCAAAGACATAAACATCTAAAAGAGTTAATGTCTTCAATCAAATTCTTTTGTTTTCTTTTCCTTTCTGTAAGGTAAGCTCAAAGAAATTGAAGACCTGCATTCAAACCATAGGTAGAATTAGGTTTCTGGGAGCAAATGCAGTGGGTACTTTCCCCTGGAATAACTGTGGTACTTTCAGGGCCTCTGATACTCTTCTATAGGTTAATACTAAGCTTCTCATATGTCTTGCTGAAAAAGAGTAAAGACTAACAGAAAACACAAATCCCGTTGAAGTGGACAAATGTCAGTGTCACATAGTGAAGGCATAAGTGATTTTTTAAAAATAATGGGTGTTAATCTTTTTCTAAACTTTTGGTAGAATTTTCCAGTGAAACTATCTATGCCTGAAGCTTTCTTTTTCAAGAAGTCTCTAAGTACAAATTAAATTATCTTAATTTTAATAGGTCTATCAATATTATCTATTTCACACTGGGCATATTGTGGTAATCTTCTCATGAACAACTGATCAACTTCATTTAATTAGACAAATTTATGTGTAAAGTTGTGTGTAATATTCCTCGTTTATCCTTTTGTTATCTGCAGTTTGTAGTGATAATTTCTAATTCATTTCGGATACTAGGAAGTTGTATCTTCTCTTTTATTCTTTATAAGTTTTGCTAGAGGTATGACAATTTCATTAATCTTTAAAAAGCACAGTCTTTTGTTTTATTGGACTTCTTTATTATTTACTATTTTCAATGTCATTGATATCTGCTCTGATCTTCATTATTTCCTTCTCTATGCTTACTTTGGATATATTTTGTTCTTTTACTAGTTGGATTGATTCCATGTCTTCACTATTGTGAATGGCGCTGCAATGAACATACACACATATGTATCTTTATAATAGAAGTTTTTACATTCCTTTGAGTATATACCCACTAATGGGATTGCAGGGTCAAATGGTATTCTGGTCTAAATCTGAGGATCACTACCATGTCTTCTACAATGGTTGAACTAATTAACATTCCCACCAGCAGTGTAAAAGTGTTCCTATTTCTCCACAGCCTCACCAGCATCTATTGTTTCCTGACTTTTCAATAATCACCATTCTGACTGGCATGAGATGGTATCTCATTGTGGTTTTGATTTGCACTTCTCTCATAGTCAGTGATGTTGAGGTTTTTTTTTATATATGTTTGTTGGCTGCATAAATGTATTCTTTTGAGAAGCATCTGTTCATATACTTTGCTCACTTTTCGGTGGGGTTTTGCTTTTTTCTTGTAAATATGTTTAGGTTTCTTGTAGATTCTGGATGTTAGAGACCTTTATCAGATGGATAGATTGCAAAAATTATCTCCCATTTAATAGATTCTGTTCATACTTATGATAGTTTCATTTGCTGTGCAGAATCTCTTTAGCTTAGATCACATTTGTAAGTTGTTGCCTTTGTTCCAGTTTCTTGTGGAGATTTCATCAAAAATTCTTTGCCCGTGCCTATGTCTGAATGTATTGCCTAGATTTTCTTCTAGGGTTTTTACAATTTGGGGTTTAACATTTAAGTCTCTAATCTATCTTGAGTTAATATTTGTATAAAGTGTAAAGAAGAGATCCAGTTTCCATTTTCTGCATATGGATAGCTAATTTTCCCAGCACCATTTATTAAATACAGTATCCTTTCTCCATTGCTTCTTTTTGTCAGGTTAGCTGAAGATCAGATGGTTGCAGATGTGCAGTTTTATTTCTGAGTTCTCTAACCTGTTCTATTGGTTAATGCGCCTGTTTGTGTACCAGTACCATGCTGTTTTGGTTACTGTGGCCTTGTAGCATAGTTTGAAGTTAGAAGTTTGAGTTAAACCTAAAAACTTGGCTGGGAGCAGTGGCGCATGACTGTAATCCCAGCTACTTGGGAGGCTAAGGTGGGAGAATCACTTGAGCTCAGGAGGCGGAGGTTGTATTAAGCCAAGATCATGCCACTGTACTCCAGCTTGGATGATAGAGTGAGACTCTGCCTCAAAATAATAATAAAATAAAATAAACATAAAACTTTACCTATTTCTATCACTTGACCTTCCCCATTTATAATATAATTGGCACAAATATTTCCTCAACATATAGTAAAAAACCATGTTACATATTGCGGCATAAATATTGTACCATGTGCAATATTATTTTTTCACAGATGCTTGAAATCTGTACTTTAACTTTAGGATGCATTCCAGACAAGGTTGTTCTCTAGTAAATGGGCTTATCTTCTCACTGAGTGGTAGAATTACTCTAGCTACTGGTCTATGCTTTTAAAGTTTTACATGTTTAAAGAGTACTCTGTAAAATGTTTATTTACCACCTTACAAATGCTACAATAGGCTCAAATAAGTTAAGTGTATAGCTAATGAGTTATTTAAGATAATAATGTAAATATTTTATACCATGTACATAATGTGTAAACTTCTTTCTACCATATACTACACTTTTCAATGTTGGTAACCTGTAAAAATAGGTACATAAATCCAATGAAAAGAAGACTGCTATAGAATTGCCATTTACTTCATGTATTCAGAGGACCTTTAGTGGAGCATTCTGGTACTACTTAAATATATATTAAAAATGTGACACATTAATAATCTCTAAATACTGAAGTACTCTTGAGAATCAGTACATTTGTCACCCTTTCCTGGCTTAATAAAGGCATGATATGAATAAATGTATGAGGCTTATGTGACAGTATATTTGCATATTAAAAATAATTTTTGTTATTTATAGTCTTCCTTCTTAATATGGAAGAGACCTGGACAGTGAAAAATAATATGTAAATATTCAGGAAATGTTAAATAACTGTTTATTGGAAAGTCTTAATGAAGTAATAGTAAATCAAATGTAATTTACTGTGGCATTACTGCTCCATAATAATATTCACTTATTTTTCAAAAATAAAATACTTTTTTAAAAAATGAATAATGTAGGCAGAATTTTATCTGATTTGTAGAATGCTTAAAAGTCATCACCCCTATCCTTACAACAAAGAAGTCTTTAAACAAACTGAAAATCAATTACTTTTTGTAGATCTGTTAAAAAATTGAGGTCATGTAGTAAAATGCATAAGACCAAAAATAACACATTTTTTTTAAAGCAGAGAAAAATACCTTCTCTTAAGAAGGACAATGAAAAGGATTAACACTGAACTCCTCATTGGAACCCCAGCAAAGAGAAGAGAATAGAGTCAAACATTTGAAGTGTTGAAAGAAAAATACCCCAGAACTTGAATTCTATGTTTAAAAAAATATATATAATCTTTGAAAAGTTGAAGAGAAATAGAGACTTTCTCAAACAAAGAAAAAGAGCAAGAAATTATATTTTATTTTACTTTTAACCTTGGACATTTTTCAATTTCCACTTTTATTTTAGGTATAAGGGGTACATGGCAGATTTGTTACATGGAATATTACATGATGCAGAGGTTTGAAACAGAAATCTCCAGGAAATGAGCACAGTACCTGATAGGTAGGTTTTCTAACTCATCCCCTCCTTCCACCCTCTGTTAGTCCACAGTACCTATTGTTCCCAAATGTATGTCCACAAGTTCTCAATGCTTAGCTCCCATTTATATGTAAGAATATGTGATATTTGGTTTTCTGTTTCTGATTAATTTGCTTAGGATTATGGCTCTAGCTCCATTCACATTGCTGCAAAGGACGTAATTTAATTCTTTTTTATGGCTACATAGTTTTCCATGACATATATCTACCACATTTTCTTTATTCAATATATCCTTGATAGGTCCCGGGGTTGATTCTATGCCTTTGCTATTATGAATAGTGCAAAGATAAACATACAATGCTTATGTCTTTTTGGTAAAATAATTTATTCTTTTTTAGGTATATAACTAGTAATTGATACCAACAGTATATAAGCATTCTCTTTTCTCTGCAACCTTGCCAATATCTGTGGCTTTTTGACTTTTAATTAATAGCCGTTCTGACTGGTGTGAGATTATATCACATTGTGGTTTTGATTTACGTTTTTCTAATTATTAGTGATGCTGCGACTTTTTTCATATATTTGTTGCCCACTTGTATGTCTTCATTAGAGAAATGTCTGTTCATGTACTTTGCCCATTTGTTAATGAGGTGATTTGGTTTTTGCTTATTGGCGTGTTAAAATTCCCTATATATTCTGAATATTATGCCCTAGTCAAATCCATGGTTTGTGAATATATTCTCCCATTCTGTAGGTCATCTGGTTGCTCTGTTGACAGTTTCTCTTGCTGTGCAGAAGCTCTTTAGTTTAGTTAGGTCCCACTTGTCTATCTTTGTTTCTGTTGCAATTGCTTTGGGGGACTTAGCCACAAATTTCTTGCTAAGGCTGATGTTGAGAAGAGTATTTCCTAGGTTGATTTCCAGCATTTTTAAAGTTTGAGGTCTTAGATTTACATTTTTAATCCATTTGGAGTTAATTTTTACATATGGTAAAAGGTAAGTATCCTGCTTCAATCTTCTGCATATGACAGCCAGTTATCCCAGCATTATTTATTGAACTGAGAGTTCTTTCCCCATTGCTTATTTTTATTGACTTTGTCAAAGATTAGATGGTTACAGGTGTGGAGCTTCATTTCTGATTTTTCTATTCTATTTGAATTGTTCTATGCATTTGTTTTTTGGTTTAACCAGAATCAAACCTTTTTGGTTTGTATGGCTTTATAGTATAGTTTTAAGTCAGGTAGTATGATAACTGCAGCTTTGCTCATTTTGCTTAAGATTGCTTCATCTATTCAGGTTCATTTTTGGTTCCATATAATTTTTAAAGTAGCTTTTTATAATTCTGTGGAGAATGACACTGGTAGTTTCATAAAAATAGCATGGATCTGTAAATTGCTTTGGGTAGTATGGCCATTTATACAATATTAATTCTTCCAATCCATAAGCATGGAGTTTTTTTGTGTGTGTATTTTTTGTCATCTCTAAATTCTTTCAACAGTATTTTTTTTTAGTTTTCTTTGTAGAGATCTTTTACCTCTTTGGTTACCTGTTTTGTAACCAAACCAAATACCTACAAACTTGTTTGTAGGTATTTAATTTTGACCTAATATTTGATCAACATAATAATACCAAAAAGGTATTAGGTAATTATACTATATGAATGAAGAATATGAATTACAACAATGCTGTAAGAATTAGAAGGGGAAAATTGAGAATAATTTGTTATAAAGTACCTATAATATCCAGAAGGTGATATAGCAAGTAATTTAAAACAGTAACATATGCCAAGAAAGGATAGAAAATTGAGTCATAAGATACTAAATCAAACACAGAAAAAAGAACAGGGGGGGAAGAAATTGTCATCAAATGTTCCTTGGGGAATTAAATCAAATATGAGATATATACCTCATTATTAAAACGTCATCTACCTTGAGGTTCTAGTTGAACAAATGATTATTTTAAATAAGTCAATAATTGAATTATTATGTGAGGCAAAATATATTAAAAATTCATGAATCAGTGAAAGTCTTACGCTGAACAACTGTCAATGAAAATAAGTGTTATGTTTCTGAAGTACTTGTGTTGATCTGGAAGGCTTTTAAATGCTCGATTTTTTAGACACTGTATATAAATTAACTTGCATGTATCTGAAAAAAAAGGAAAGAAAAATTATTTGAAACAAAAGTGTAAGAGAAAAAAATAGCAGAAATTTAAGGAAGTCTTCATCAAAAGTGAGTGAGAAAGCCATTTTGCTAAAATTACATCAAATTGTGATGGGTGTTTTAAGATGTGCTTAGCTATGCTAAGGAATCTCAGCTTCCTCGGGTAGTAAATTATAAAATATTGATTTTGTGGAAAGAGAGAACATGTTAACAGCACTTTGGAGTGTACATTGAAATCAATATTTTACAATAATGACGGTGATGCTCCTGTCTACTGAAAAAAGGAAAAAGAGCTGTAAACAAATTTAAGTTTGAATATCTGGACGTGGGAAGTTGATTTATGTATGAGTGAAAAAAGTTCAGAGTGATAAATTTGAGTGAACAGTCCAGGAGGCAGGGCGTAATTTAAGACCATGAGGAAAAGTTTATAGGTAGGGATGTGTGACTGATTTTGGGGAAGCACAGGCAGGGGATAATAGAAGCTAAAAACCAAACCAAATACTAAGAATGAATTGAAGACATAATGACAAAAAAATGGCAAGTTTGGTTTTAGTGAAGAAGATGGAAAGTGAAAATTCCGGAGTATTTTCAAGAAGTAAATTATGACCAACACTAGAGAAGGGGAGAATTAGTCAGGCGTTTGCTTCTAACTTTGAAGGGACTTTGTGCAGTAAGAAGCAAGATAGTTGCTTCAAGGCTTTGCTACTGCTCACAATAACTCAAAGATCATATTTGTTCATAAAATAACATGGCACCACTTGAATAACATTTAAATTACTATGTTTAAATGTTCTTTAAGGCCAATTTATTTTATTGTACTTGCTCTTACGGTGTTATGTTTAGCAAAGATCAACCTTCTTAATTCGGGAGTGAGGTGTACTTGCCTGTAGAAAAATAAAATTTCCCAAGAATTAGGATATAATAGGATTGTCATTCAGAGTTGTCAAAACAACATGAATAATATATATATATTTACTTTAGCTGAAATTAAAATATAATATTATGGAGTTAATGTTCACAGTAATATCATGTCAACAACAAAGAATTTGTATGTTAAGTCCCCATTTTTATAATTTTCAGATAATCATGTGAAATATATTTATAACATACACACATTCTATGGAATAATACATGGTTAAAGATTTGCCAGCATTTTGGAATAACTATTGTCCAAATTATGTATGTTACATAAGTTTTTCAAATTACTTTAAAATTGATGACCTTCTTTGGACATAGTAGAGATAAATGCAACTAAATAACAATTGACTTAAAGCTGTTATCCTTAAATGTATTACTTCTATAACCGAGCAAACTCTCTTCATTTAAAAGTTTTTCAAATAAAACTTATGTAGACTATGATGCATTTTTCCAAATTCAAGCAATAAAGTAAAAGTAATAAATATGGGGATTACATGAGACTAATGGCATTTATAAATTCCTATATATAATGTTCCAGCAAGTAATATGATTTATTCAAAATAAAAGAAAGGGCAGGCTTAAAAGCAAAGCATCTGACTTTAACTAGTGTACTTTACATTACATTCTCTTATGAGGATTAACCTTATAGAAAAAGACAAAAATATTTCATCTTGAGACGAAAAGAAAGAGAACTTTTTTGTTTGTTTGTTTCAAGATGAAATGGATTAAGTTACAGAGAAACATTGAAACTGAGAAGAAGCAATTTGAGATAACATAGTTTTGCAGGTCTAAATCATTTCAGCAAAATAGAAGCTAAGATCACCTGAAACAAGGCTTGTAGAAAGTGAAAATGTTTTGTAACAACTGCTATAATTTTAACAGGGAGAAAACTGGAGGTGAATGACAGCTATGTCAGCATTGAATCCCCAAGCAATGTAACGAAGCTATATGACCTAGATTTAAACAGAAAACAAATGGAAATTGACTAGTTTTCTTCTACACTATTTGATAACATGAGGAGAAGTGGATTCTAGGATGGCAAAGGTGACCAAGAGGAGCTACAAAAAACTAATGGACTGAGTATAGGCAGAGGCTATGTAACTTGATCTTTCTATGAAAATGGAATACAGTGGCTATAAAAAATTAAAAGAGGAGGATATGTGAAAAATGGACTCTTACTAGAGTCCAAACCAAAAGGCAATTTTAGGTTCATAGGATTAATATAGATAATTTTCAGTTGATGCAAAATACAATGGATTCATCCTACAAAATAACAAAATCTGGATGTAGAACAAATCATTGGTGTTGATAAGGCACAGAACAGCAAGGAAAAAGAGTGAACAGATTTTGAATGTCTATAGTGAAGCCATAGATATTGATAATATGTATTTTACAAGGAGGATTAGAGTAAATGCTGGCTTCCTCAAGGAAGTTAGAAATTCCATATGTTTCTTTTATGTTTGAAAGAGGTGACATATGTTATCATTTCCAATGGGAGAGTAATAAATGATCAGTAAAAGCTGAATTATTACTTGGCATCAACAATAGACAGCAGACAGCAAAGGAAGGCAACAAAAAGCAGAGTGAATGCTGCCTCTGCTCCAAAACCTTAAGAGTAGACTCCAAATTTCTAAATACAGAAATTAAAATGACATTTCAGTAAATAAAATTAATGTATATTAGCATGCTTGAGACAGAATATAGTTGCCACAGAACATACAGAAAGGAAATGAGATCAGATATATGTTACAGAAAAAAGTTCAAAGAGTAAGGATGGACACCGTGGCTTACCCCTGTAATCCCAGCATTTTGGGAGGCCAAGGAGGTTAGATCACCTGAGGTCAAGAGCAGCCTTATCAACATGATGAAACCCATCTCTACTGAAAATACAAAAATTAGCCACGCATGGTGGTGCACACCTGTAGTCCCAGCTACTCAGGAGAATCACTTGAACCAGGAAGATGGAGTTTGCAATAAATGGAGATTGCACCATTGCACTCCAACCTGGGCAACAGAGCAAGACTTAAAGAGTGAAATGGCTAAGCCAAAGTCGTTTCAAACACAAGAAAATGTAATAGAAACAACAGAAAAACATGTTTTTTAGGTGGTCATAAAAGTCAGTGGAAGAATAAAGACAAAAATGATCTTTTTGTCCACTTTTAAACCCTGGCACAATCCCTGTTAAACTGCACATTGAATACATGATACATGTATGTTAAGTAGATTGAAATTGGAATGAGGGTGCAACTGTGTGTGAAGATTTTTTCTTTAGAATTTGTTTTTGATGTAATTTGACTGTTCATAAGGAAAAAAAAAAGATCTAGGAAAAGTGGATGATTCCAAATTAAACTTAATTAAATGAGTGGAAAAGAGTTTAACAGTTAAGGAAACATGTTGCATAAAATATTAATTGAAAGCAAGAGACTAAGTAAATATTATATCACAGTTATCACAATCAGGTTTAATTCAGACTATGGAGTTCAGTTCTGAGCAACAAACTTAAAATATGTTTCATATGTTCATATTGACAAGTGTCTGCAAAATTGATATTAAAAATGATATTTAAAGTAATAGGACATTTACTCTGGACAAATTAAAATTTTAGGAGAGAATATTGACTTTCTTCAGTTATTTCTGAGACTGGAAAGATTTTTGGCTTTTTCCATATTATTTCACTGAACCATAGAACAGATTTAAGATATAGCTGGAAGTATAAAGAGAATTTTAAGTTCTTTTATACTAGTATTTTTTCAAAACAGTAAGGTGTACAAAATAAGTTACCCAAAACTACATAAAAATGAACAATGTATCCTGAGTAGGGAGAAAACAGAATTATTCTGATTTCTGCTGACATTTTGGAACAGAAAGCATTACCTAAATTATGGAATTCACTAAATTTATTATTATTTATTTATTTCGAGCTAGAATCTTGCTCTCTTACCCAGGATAGAGTGTAGTGGCACAATCTTGGCTAATTGCAACCTCTGCCTCCCTGGTTCAAGCAATTCTCCTGCCTCAGCCTCCTGAGTGTCTGGTATTACAGGCATGAACCACTACACCCAGCTAACTTTTGTATTTTCTTTAAGTAGAGACATGATTTTATTATGTTGGCCAGGCTGGTCTTGAACTTCTGACCTGCAGTGATCCACCTATCTCGACTTCCCAAAGTGCTGGGATTACAGGCAGGTCAACATGCCCAGCCACTAAATTTAATTCTTAATTTTTAAAAGTATAACATTCTATATTTGTATAGACAGTGATATTTTGTGGCACAGTTCTTTTTAAGTTGGACACATACTGTTAGATCTAGATGCCACTTTTTATTAAAATAGAACAACTGATGCTGAACTATTTTGACATAGTCTAATTACACATAGTCTAATTACATTGTTGTTATTAAAGAAAGACACAAATAATTCCAAAATGGTATCAATTTTCTTCCTATAAATCTAAAATTAGGCCGGATGTGGTGGTTCATGCCTGTAATCCCATCACTTTGGGAGGCCGAGGTGAGTGGACCATGGGGGGTCAGGAGTTCGAGACCAGACTGACCAGTATGGTGAAACCCTGTCTCTACTAAAAATGCAAAAATTAGCCGAGTGTCGTGGTGTGTGCCCGCAGTTCCAGCTACTGAGGAGGCTGAGACAGTAGAATTGCTTATGGGAAGCAGATGTCGCAGTCAGTGGAGATCACACTACTGCACTACAGCCTGGGTGACAGAGTGAGACTCTGTTTCAAAAAAAAAAATCTAAAATTGAAAATAGTTTATTTATCTAAAATTGTATCAAATGAGAAATCACTGCATATACTTGTTACTATTTATTTTCCAATATATCAGAATAGTCAAAAAGTAGAATTTCTAAAACCTTGAAGTTATCACTGAAAATGTTTAATTTTATAATGACTTTGTTTTTAATTCCTTTGTTTGCTTTAATTTTTCTGCTTTAATTAATTATCAAGGGCTCATGAAAACTTCCTTGTTACACAAACCTGCTTCTGAATTGCTTTTCTAAGGATCTATCCTGGTGAACAATGTTGCATATTCTTATGGAAAATAGAGATAGCAAGTGGTGACTATTTTTCCTTTTGGTTAAAGTTCTGCTTTAGGATTTGGCCCTCTTCTACTGTATTCAAGTGTGGTAGGATTCAGGATCAAATACTCCTACCTTACTCTATCTACACAGGAACAAAACAAGACCCAGTTTGAAAAAATAGATTGCTACTGTTCACTTGGTTACAATGAGTCAGGAAACGAATTCTATAGAGAGTTAATTGGTATCACACCAGCCTGACACACCTCACTCTGACTGTATAAGTAGAGTTCCTCACTGGGAGAAGGCTGTAAGTCTGAAGTTGTTAGAAATCTGCTTTTGATACTATATGGGGAGGGCCTGATTAGAAATGAAACAAACATGAAAAAAGTAGAAATAAGAGAGAGGGAGAGAGGGAGTGTGAGAGAGAGACAGAAGGGAGAGAGAGAGAGAGACAAAGGAAATATTGAGGAAAGTAGGGGGTGGGGGAGAATGAGAGAGAGAGAGAGAGAGAGAGAGAGAGAGAGAGAGAGAGAGAGAGAGAGAGAGAGAGAGAGAAGGAAACCTTGTTCTAAAGATACTGTTGAACTCATAGATACCAATGGGTCTGAAGTCAGGACTAGCTCTTGGATTAGCCAATCATTCAAGTCAACAAGGAACTTATTTTGCTTAATCCATTTGGGTTGGATTATTGTTCCTGTAATGAATAACGTCCTAACTAATATAACACCTTGACCTCTTTTTTCTCCTTAAACCTAGACTCCAGAGCAAGCCCTGTGAAATCTGTGACCTCTTTGTCTTCCTATGAGTTCCTTTCTAATTAATCCCCGCCTTTCCTAGCCCTGTAGAACCCAAAATACATCCCATTAAAATGTGTAATTCAAAATCGTAAGATCAGGTTACTTTCTATTGACATACAATATTTCATGTCAAGGCCCACGAGGATAGCATGGTGAGATAATTTTTTTTGGTTCTTTCTGGAGTATCGAACAAGATCTATTTTGAACTCTACATTGACTGGTTGTAAAATTAGATTTGTAAACTTCCAGTATCATTGCTTAATTTTATATGTCATTAGAGAATTATTTTTCCTTTATTACATTTTTGCGTGGGCTAGATACTCTCTGGGAAATCTTGCCAGTGAACCCAATTTAGAATATAGATGTGGAAGAGGGCAGAATATTAGGTTGAGAGTGCCTGACAATTCAAATTTTTTTCTCACTTTCAACCAAGTGAATTAATTATTTCTCAAGGGGAGCAAGTCTAACTATTTTCTGTATTTCAAACAGAACCTCGATTCTGCAGCATCTGATTATGTTCTGTGGTTCATTTTGTCACTGTTCATAATTTTTTGACTTAAATACCCAGTGATGTGTTGCGTTGTTTGCTTTGCTACTCTGAAGAGCGTAACTGATACGAGAAGAGAGTAAACAGTAAGCACCTCATATCCACCACTATCCACAGGAAAGCATTTGTTTTCCCTATTGCTCATTAAAACAGTAAAAATAACAGTGCCCCACAGGGGTCATAGACCCAAGTGGAGACAAAATGTTGCCTCAAGATGAATCATTTTCATGGTGGTGATAAGATCTAATTTTAACTTTTCTATGTTGTCTACTTTGAGTTGTTTGGTATGAAATTTTCATGCTGGGAGTTCATGATTGGATTGATTGTGCTCATCACAGGTAACATCTCTCTCTTACTGATACAATACCTAGTCCTCAGCTACTATGTTCAGGAATTGATACCAAACTGTTCAGTCTCATGTTAAGAGGGATACACATATATGAGGACAAAGAGGAAATGATAATATTTCATATAGAAAGGCCAGGTATTGGCTGGACACGGTAGCTCACGCCTGTAATGCCACACTTTGGGAGGTCGAGGTGGGTGGATCACGAGGTCAGGAGTTTGAGACCAGCCTGGCCAACATGGTGAAACTCCATCATCTCTACTAAAAATACAAAAATTAGCTGGGTGTGGTAGTACACTCCTGTACTTCCAGCTACTTGGGAGGCTGAGGCAGAAGAATTGCTTGAATCCTGAAGGCGGAGGTTGCAATGAGCCAAGACCATGCCATTGCACTCCAGCCTAGGCAACAGAGCAAGACTCCATCTCAAAAAAAAGAAAGGAAAGAAAGGCAAGGTATTTAATCTCTAAAGATGATTTCTATCATTGAAAAAATTAAGTTTTAGTAAATAAGAATCTTCTGCTTACCTTATTATCTGACATGGATATGATATATTTGCTGAATATGTGATCACATTTAAAATCTCTTTTCTCACTATTCTCAATTCATGAATCATTCATTGCTTATTGGAATAATTTCCATCTATAAAAACTTTATTCATTATCCAAACCCAGATAAAAAATATACATCTTCTGGGAAGGATTATTTAATTCATAGAGTTTAAACTAATTTCTTCTTTCATTTGGTTTCTATAATCATTTGTTTATATATTTGGATGCTAAATTTATATTTCATATTATATTTGATCCAATATAAAATTATAGATTTCTAAAAGAAAGGTACTTTTGTATTTTTCAACTTTTTTGTAATTTTAAGTATTAAGCATGAAACCTGGCTATCAAAAGCTTTGATTATATGTTTGTAAGTGTTATATCATGTATTGTTTTAAAACATTTGAACATTTTAGATGAAGTAATATATATTTAGAAAGTAATTTTATGCTTTCAAATTAAATTAATATTGTTTATGGGGCAAGGAGGATTAAGGTAGACATTTACAAAAGGCAAAGCCACATTCTGCCACACCTGCCAATACATACAAACTAAAAATCACAATTGTCCGTAAATCTGAAGGAGCCATGCTTCTGTTTTCCTTTTTAAAACAGATTTAACGAAAGAGTAAAAGATGGGGCAATTCTAAATAACTGAGAGAAAGAAATAAAATAAATACAATATTAAAAAAAGAAATTACTGAGAATCTAACAATTTGTTGTTGCTGAGCTTTTATAGATGGAAAAATAGTAACAAATGAAGTTATATATAGTAGTAAAATTAGAACTTCCTAATATGACTCATAATTAATTTCTTCATATAAAATATGATAATACCTCCTAGGATTAAGAAGTATACACATACATCCATGCTCATATTTATTAACATGTACATAACACAGTGCTATATAGTGATTGAAATTTTCAAATAAATAATGTTCACAAAAAATATTAACTGAATTTAACTTCCAAGGACAAGCATTTTCTGAGTGTGAGTGAAAACTACTCATTTGACTCATCTGATTTTCTTATCTTCACTGAAAATATGTTCCCCATGCCTTGATAGATGGTAAACTTTCAGGGGACCTAAAATATTAGTAATGCTCTGGGACTCTTCCTTGAATGGCTTCACTGGGCCACAAGACATCATAACATCAGCAAACGTGTTACTGGGATTACCTGAGGCACACTGCCCTGTCTTCTATATTGCCTTGGTAGTCTAGGGAGTTCTTGGTGAATAAAGTGTGCTCTTGACTATCATAACAATATAACAATATTTAAGTATCATTATGATAAGGCCTAATTCAATAAACCTAGTCTATTTCCAAAGAGTCTTTCCACATTGTCCAGCGTTTTTAATTTTTTATTTTTTTATTTGAGACAAGGTTTTACTCTGTTACACAGGCTGGAGTACAGTGGTGCCATCATAGTTTACTGCAGCCTCAGTCTCCTAGGCTCCAGAGATCCTTCTGCTTCAGTTTCACAAGTAACTGGGATAACAGTCATGTATCACCATGCTTGGCTAATTTTTTGTAGAGACAAGATTCTACTATGTTGCCCAGGCTGGTCTCAAAAGCCTGCATTCAAGCAATCCTCCTGTCTCAGCCTCCCAAGTGTTGGGATTACAAGTTTGAGCCACCATGCATGTCCCCTTTATTGCTTGTAGTTTTAAAATGACATTGGCAATTATGCCTATGCTATTTGTGATCATGTCAAATCATACTGCTATCATTTATAGATATCAATGTTTGATTTAAATCCTGATACACTTGAAATAATATATAGTCCTCATGGTATGAAAATCAATTTTAATATTTACTGGTTAAGGAGGCTGCTTTGGAAGATAATATATATTATTTCCTAAGACTTACCTGACCATGCATTCAACATGGCATTACATAAAATTTGATTTACATAGATACTTACATTGATTTCCTAAATCTAATTAAGAATAATTTTTATGATGATCTTTCAAGAGGTCATTGCATTTAAAAATTTTCCTTAGGGTGTTACCAGACAGACATTTAATGTTCAAGTACTTGGAAAGAATGTCATCAACAGCTTCAAGACATTAAGCTAGGCTATTTACTTTATAATAACAGCAGTGAGTGGAAAATCCAGTTATCATCTGTTCTGCTTTTCATGTCTTACATTTTCCCTTTAGCTCAGCATGCCAAAATGATACTCCTTTTATTATGAAATATTACAATAGGGTACTTGAAGGAATGAGTTTTTAACGCTTAACTGACCCAACTTGCACTGATGCAAATAATTTTATTATAACTGAAGAAGAATAATTTTGGTTCCTGCACATCCATTTATTCTATTGCTCCAAAAAGATTATTGTGAAATTTAATTACTTGTTTACAGTAAAACACCAACAAAAAAGCCTACATATTCTAACATAAAGTAAGTTATTTAAAAGAATGTTTTGTTATAATTTCTAGATTTTCTAATACTTTTCCATTTAAGTGTACATAAAGAAGATACTTACAGGATAGTGGAAAATAAATTGTTAAAATTCTGAGCATGTTGTGTCTAGAACAACTGATGAAAACATAAAATTCACTGTAATGCTCAACAAATATTCTAAGACAAAAACAACAAAAATTGTGGCTGAGATAGGAACCAGGTGCTAGACTTTTATTATGTATAGTCACTCACTGTTTAATGAATGGACAATATTTTATTTCTGTAATCTCCTCTCTATGTATGGTGTATATATAGAGCTCTATGTAACCCAGTGATTCTAACAATGTGTCTCGTGGGAATTTTATATCAGAATTACTGGTGCTTAAATGAACAGCATTTGGATAATCAGATCTCACTCTTACCAACATGGGTAGAGAATCCTGCACCAGACTTCTACTATTTAAACTAAACAACCAGTTTGAACTGGACCACAGTGAATTCAGATGAAAATAAGTACATGTGCAGAATGCGCAGGATTGTTACATAGGTATACACGTGCCATGGTAGTTGGCTGCATCCATCCTCCTGTCATCTACATTAGGTATTTCTCCTAACGTTATCCCTCCCAAATCCCCCCACCCACTGCTATCCCTCCCCTAGATCTCCCAACCCCCAACAGGCCCTGCTGTGTCTGATGTTCCCCTCTTTGTGTCCATGTGCACTCATTGTTCAACACCCACTTATGAGTGAGAACATACAGGGTTTGTTTTTCTGTTCCTGTGTCAGTTTGCTGAGAATGATGGTTTCCAGATTCATCCAAATCCCTGTGAAGGACATGAACTCATCCTCTTTTATGGCTGCATAGTATTCCATGGTATCTCTGTGCCACATTTTCTTATCCAGTCTGTCATTGATGAGCATTTGGTTTGGTTCCAAGTCTTTGCTACTGTAAACAGTGCCACGATGAACATACGTGTGCACATGTCTTTATAACAGAACTACAAACCACTCCTCAAGGAAATAAGAGAGGACACAAACAGATTGAAAAACATTCCACCCTCATGGTTAGGAAGAATCAATATTGTGAAAATGGCATACTGCCCGAAGTAATTTATACATTCAGTGCTATCCACATTAAGCTGTCATTACTTGGAAACAAAACAAAACAAAACAAAACAAAAAAACCTTAAACTTCATATGGAACCAATGTATATGCAGAACTTAATGTATAATAATAATAATAAAAGAAAACCTGATCTTATGAGGATAATGAGTGTGAACTAGTCAAAAAATATGAAATGAATGCAGAAGTCAAATAAGTACTACAGCAACTTGGAGCCACATTCTAATGAGTTGCAGATTCCAAATATATCCAAGTTACAGAAAGAAAACTGGCTGAATGCCAATAAAAAATGTGGTGTCTAAGTATAATATCAAGCATGGATAGAGCTCTGCAATCCACCAAGCTTGTCTCAAGTCACTGATAAATAAGTGGCAATATCATCACGCTGCAAGTTCAGTTCACTGACTTCAGCTCTGACATAAGTGACAAATCTATCCCTTTCATTTGATACATAAATTTCTTTAAATACAGGACTTTTAATGAAAAAAAAAATCCCTTATTTTTGATAAATTTATGATAATTTAACATTAATATTGCTATGTGTTATACAAAATTCAATAATTAAAAGAACTCACATATTGACCTTATTGTTTTAAGTGGAAATGTGAAAGATAATTTTACTGAATGTGTTATGTATTTTCATATTAACAACTTCATTTTGAATTCACGATTTCATTGTGAATATGAGATAGAATATTTGAATTATGCTATATTTAAACAGAAAACATTTTAGTTGCCCAAGTTTGTATGTCTTGTCAATTAAGAAACTGAAGTGCTCAAATATGTGATATTGATAAAACCATTTAAACTGGAGAAATATAACTCAAATACTGAATGCACATATTAGTGTGCAATATGGTTACATTTTACATATATATAAATGTGAATACATAATATGTAGGAAGTGATTGTATATTATGTATATTTACTCAAGTATAAATGAAGTAATATATTCCCTATTAAGTAATTATTTGTATTATATTTTAAAATAATTTTCTATTTTCTATATATTTATTTATATCATATTATAGAAATGCTTTTATTTACTTATAATTTATTAGGTTTTTACATCAACAAACATATTTTGTGCACGGAAAATAAGTCTAATAATTAGGTTATAAATTAAACTCAAACTTAATTATACTTTAGTCAATTAAAATAACATATTTATATGAAGAACATAGTTGTTTTAAAAATGTGATTTGGTTTATATCAATATATAAAAGTTTTCTGTTAATGTTAATTATGGAAAGTTTTTATTTATAATATTAAAAACTGAATAAGAACATTACATCTTAAAACCATACATATTTATTTCCCCTAGCCATACAATGTATAAAAGCAGCACATATTGATATACTTGTTTTATAATTAGTCATATCTAGCATAAAAAAATGTAAGGCAACACAGCAAAGGAAAAGAAACTTTAATAATACCTGGTTATTTGTTGTATGTTTTGTGTTTTACTGTGTGTGTTTGTGTGTGTGTGTGTGTGTGTGTGTTGTGTGTGTGTCTGTGTGTGTTTGTGTTGTGTTTGTGTGCAGAAATAAATCAGGTAGTGTAATCCCAGCATCAAGGCAGAGTCAGAAAGATTACTTGAGGTCAGGAGTTCGAGACCAGCGTGGGCGACATGG
The DNA here is from genome assembly GCA_031835075.1 of Saguinus oedipus. Classification (NCBI taxonomy): domain Eukaryota; kingdom Metazoa; phylum Chordata; class Mammalia; order Primates; family Cebidae; genus Saguinus; species Saguinus oedipus. The sequence goes on from CM063190.1 coordinate 22,282,950, forward strand.
TGAAACCTGTCTCAACTAAAAATACAAAAAACATTAGTTGGGTGTGTCTGTGGGCGCCTGTAATGCCAGCTACTTGGGGGGCTGAGGCAGTAGAATCATTTGAACCCAGGAGGCAAAGGTTGCAGTGAGCCAACATCATGCCACCATAATTCAACCTGTGTGACAGACCAAGAATCTGTCTCAGAAAAATAAAAAATAAAAGAAATGAGGCTGGATTAAGCCTCTTATTGGAAAATTTTTAATGATTTGCATAAAACATTATTATACCATTTCTTTTGTACTTGGCAAAAAGTAATTCCTTAAAGTCTTTATTATCGTATAAAACATTTAATATGGAGATTACTATTAGTTTTATATCTAATATAGTATAAATGAATAAATTAATAAATATAAAGGTAGACATTAGTAAAATGGAAGATACACCAAGAATAGAATAAATAGATAAATACTGAATAAGATTACTTTGAAAACATACAGAAGCTGATCTCTTACAAAATTTTAAAAACAAAAACATATATAAAATAAATTGTAAAAGGAAAAGCAGCCATAGATAAAAATAAAAATTATTGTATAATTCTACATGTAGTGAATGTTAAGTGCTCTAGAAAGTGTATGATTCCCATAAAATTGTAATATTTAAAATGTGACCAGATGATAGATTATTTGAATATACCAATTTCCTTAGAAAGGATTGAAAACCCGTTTTTTTACCTTTGTTTATTTATTTATTTTTATTGCATTTTAGGTTTTGGGGTACATGTGCAGAACGTGCAAGATAGTTGCATTAGGTACACACAGGGCAGTGTGTTTTGCTGCCTTCCTCCCCTTCACCCACATTTGGCATTTCTCCCCATGCTATCCCTCCCCAGCTCCCCCGCCGGCTGTCCTTCCCCTATTCCCCCCAGTAGACCCCAGTGTGTAGTGCTTCCCTCCCTGTGTCCATGTGTTCTCATTGTTCATCACCCGCCTATGAGTGAGAATATGCGGTATTTCATTTTCTGTTCTTGTGTCAGTTTGCCGAGAATAATGTTCTCCAGATTCATCCATGTCCCTGCAAAGGACATGAACTCATCATTTTTGATTGCTGCATAATATTCCATGGTGTATATGTGCCACATTTTCCCAGTCCAGTCTATCATCGATGGGCATTTGGGTTGGTTCCAGGTCTTTGCTATTGTAAACAGTGCTGCAATGAACATTCGTGTGCATGTGTCCTTATAGTAGACCGATTTATAGTCCTTTGGATATATACCCAGTAATGGGATTGCTGGGTCAAATGGAATTTCTATTTCTAGGTCCTTGAAAACCTTTTTAAAAGTTGTTAGAATCATTTCACAGCCTAATTCTAATATCTAATGATATATTAAACTATTGTAGGTAAAAGAATTATGAAAGCTCCATAACTTATTTATTGTGCTATCTTAGTTACCAAAGTCTGTTGAAGATAATTTTAAAAATAGGTATAGACCAATCTTACAACAATATACACAAAAATTATAAACCTGTGTAGCAAAAAGATTCTATTACCAAAAAACAAACCATGGCAAAGATTACAAACGGAAATTTATAATTGTGACTTTGAATTAATACTACTGTAATGACACTAATAATACTTATGTTTAATAATTCAAGCATAAGACATAATCTAACAAATGCTTCTCATTGGCAGATTATATGGAAGAAATGGCTCAGAAGCCACTAACATAAGAGCAATTTTATAGAGTATACAAGCAACTGTTTCCCTGACATATTTGTACATTCTACCTGATTTTGTCTGTGTATGTGTGTGTGTGTGTACCTCTAATAAGTTTCTAGAAAATAAATGAACTTCAATGAAATGTCTCTCTGGAAAAAGGCTCTTAACTTACTCCTTTTATTTCCTTATTAACTTTATTATCTCAATATTGATTGGCTAGGATATAAAACAACAGTATCCTCCAGAGGGTTTAACAAAAAATAAATTACACTGCATAGATGCAAACTAATCCTGTTTCAGTTGGCAAAATTTCAAGTTTTAAATTTCTAAATCTCATTTTAGAATAGTATACTGGAAAGGAAAGTGTTAGTGTAATTAAATATCAAAACTTGGGAATACTCTAAGTGTTCTCCCAACTTTAGAACTCCCTGTAGAGACAGTAAAGCTGTCTATTAAATCTGCATTGGAACTCAGCTTCTGCCAAATCATTTTTCCCTTCCTTCCACAGATGTTATTCTCGTGACATTACATAATAAATCATCTAATATATAAAAACCAAATCTGCAGACATTTCCAGACGTGGGCTGAATGGCAGACTCTGGAATGAGATTTTGTAGCAGGATGACATGCTACTGAGAATAAAGACCCTATGTCTGGCTAGTAGGTGGATCACAAGGCATCTCTGTATTTTTTCTTATATTTTTCATAACTGGTAAACTAGGATGACAAAAAGAAATATGTTAGCAGGAATGATATGTCAGACATTTGAGAGGGAAGGGGAGAATGTTACCTAGAAATACAATAGAATTTGGAAGCTGCTGTATATTTTGACTTAACTCTGAAAATAGTCACTAAAAGCTACAACCAATTAATTGAAAATTAAAAGCTAAATGTGAGAGCCAGAGAACTTTCTTGGTGACATATATTTCCTGCCATCAGTTAGCCAGTGAGCCATAAGGCCAAGAGAATCATATAAGGGTGAGACCAAAGATCATCTGAGCGTCCATCTGAAGCAAATTTCTTTAAAACAGGAGCCTTGATTGGGAAAAAATGAGCTAGTGATATATTGAATAGGTTGATTGGAACCTTAGGTTTTGAGAATTTGACTTGCTGAGCCTGCAAAAATTGCCTACTCTTCTACGTTTACAAAAGTAAACGTAGTATCATATAGTATCATATAGAAAAGTGAACACAGAATGGTTAGTAAATATTACAACCTAAAATGTGTAACTCATCTAGGAACATATATAAGAGAATGTTTATTATTCTCCAGTAAGCAAAAGATTCCTTCAAGATATAAAGACAAAATTTATACATTGTGTAACATCAAAATTAAGACCTTTGTTCTTAAAGCTGGAGGGATCACACTATCCAACTTCCAACTATACTACAAGGCTACAGTAACCAAAACAACATGATACTGGTACAAAAACAGACACATAGACAAATGGAACAGAATAGAGAACTCAAAAATAAGACTGCACATCTACAACCATCTGATCCTTGATATTCAACAAACCTGACAAAAACAAGCAAGGATTCTCTACTTGATAAATGGTGCTGAGAGAAATGGCTAGCCATATACAGAAAATTGAAACTGGACCTCTCTCTTACATCATATACAAAAATTAACTCAAGATGGATTTAAGACTGAAATGAAAAACCCAAAACTATAAAAACCGTAGAAGAAAATCTAGACAATGCTATTTAAAACATAGGCATGGGTAAAGATTTCATGACAAAAATCTCAAAAGCAATTGAAACAAAGGCAAAAACTGACAAGTGGGATCTAGTTAAACTAAAAAGCTTCTGCAGAGAAGAAGAACCTATCATCAGGGTGAACAGACAGCCTACATAATTGGAGAACATTTTTGTAACCTATTCATCTGACAAAGGTCTACTATCCTGATTCCACAAAGACTTAAACAAATGTTTAAGAATAAAACCAAAACACCCATTAAAAAGTGGACAAAGTAGATGAGCAGACAGTTCTTAAAATAAGACATTTATGTAGCCAACAAACATGAAAAAAGCTCAACATCATTGATTATTAATGAAATACAAATCAAAATGACAATGAGATACTCTCTGACCTCCATCACAATGGTGATTTTCAAAAATCAAGAAATGAGAGATGCTGGTGAGGCTGCAGATAAATAGGAACACTTTTACACTGTTGGTGGGAATGTAAATTAGTTCAAAGGTTGTTGAAGACAGTATGGTGATTCCACAAAGACCTAGAATCAGAAATACCATTTGACCCAGCAATCTCATCACTGGGTATATAACCAAAGGAATATAAATCATTCTATCATAAAGATACATGTATGTGTATGGTCATTGCAGCACTATTTACAATAGCAAAGATATGAGTTCAACCCCAATGTTAATCATTGATAGACTGGATAAAGAAAATGTGGTACTTATACACCACAGAATAATATGTAGTCATAAAAAGGAACAAGGTCATGTGCTTTGCAGGTACATGGATGGAGACGGAATCCATTACCCTCAGCAAACTAAGGCAGAAACAGACAACCAGACACCACATGTTCTCACTTGTAAGTAGGAGCTGAACAATGAGAATACATGGACACAGGGCAGGGACAACATATACTGGGGGCTGTTGCGGGGGCAGAGAGAGAGAAAGCATTGGAAAAAATGGCTAATGCATGTTGGACTTAATGCCTAGGTGATAGCACACCACAATGGCACACGTTCTCCTGTGTAACAAATCTGCACATCCTGCACGTGTACTCTAGAACTTAAAAATAATATAAAGCCACAAACTTAAAGACAGTATTTGCAAATCGACTACTCTATAAAAGACTTGTATCCAGAATACATAAAGCACTACAAAAACATAAAATAAGGGGTGATACATACAAAAAATGAGCAGAAGAATTAGGAAAACAAAAGACAATTCATCAAAGAATATAAGTCACAAATATAGTCATAGAGCAATGCAAATTAAATCATAATTGGATATTAATCATAATGAATATCATGAATCATATTTAGATATTAATATCTAATATCAGGATGCCTACTAAAAACACTGCCCATATCAAGTGTTGGAGAAGATGGGAATTCCTAGAACTAAATTTTACAAGCTCTTTAGAAAATACTTCAGGAGTTTCTCAAAAATTTAAACATATTCCTGCCTTATGACCCAGTCATTCCAATCCTAGGTATTTTCCAAAGATAAATGAAAGCCTACGTCTCAACAAAAACTTATGCATAAATGTTCAGAACAGCTTTATATATAGTTTACTCAAAAAGAAAACTCCAAATTTCATCAACAGTTCAATGAATAAACAACTGTGGTAAATTGATACAATAAAATTCCATTCAGCAGTAAAAAGAAATGAACTATTGATCTTCAGAACAGCATGAATAATTCTCAGAATAATTTTGCCGAGTGCAAGAAACAAGACACAAAATAGTTCAGTACTTATCAACCCATTCATATAAAATTCTATATAATGCAAACTTTTCTGTGCTTCATAGTCACAGAAAGCAGTTCACTGGTTGCCTTGAGTGAGGAGGAAAACAGGAAAGGACAATATAACAAAAGCCAAGTGAAAGTTTTTTGTGGTGATAGTTTATAGGTATATACAACTGTCAAAACATCAAATTGCTCCCCTTATGTAAATACAGTTTATTTTATGTCGACTCTGCTTCAATAGACTTGAAAAGAAAATCAGTCTTCTTTGTCTCTGATTGATGACATGATGACATCAGTCCTGAAATCAGAGCTCATTCACTTGATTTCTGATGATACTGGAGGAGGAGCATGATGTTAATATATGTAATTTTGGGGAAATAAAACAAATTTGAATGACTTTCATTTCTTGTGTACTTTCTTCTAAAAATCAATGTTTTCATCCATATAGTAAGTTTAGAGCATATAAGTATGTGAGAAACATGAAGATACAGATTCATAATTGTATAGACACATTCTTTGCCTTACAATGGGTTTACATCCTGATATACCTATTGTAAGTTTAAAACATCAGAGTCAAAAATACATTTAATATACCTAACATACCAGCCATCATAGCTTAGCCTAGCCTAACTTAATTATACCCAGAACACTTACATTAGCCTACAACTGGGCAAAATCATCTAGCACAAATCTTATTTTATAATAAATTGTTGACTATCTCATGTAATTAATTGCATACTATACTGTAAGTCAAAAACAGAATGGTCGTATGGGCATTTGAAGTATGATTTCTACTTTAGATGTAACTTTTGCACTATAGTAAAGTTGAAAAATTGTGAAGTCAAACCATCGTAACTCAGAGATCATCTGGAGAGAAAGAGAGAGCATGAGATTGACTGATGAAGTGATGGATTTGAAACGGAGATAATTTTGTGTGTGTGTGTGTGCAAATTATGAGTGCATGATGATATAGCCAGTGAGTTTTACTAAAGATGTATTTCTGATCATCAAAAATTATAAATAATATTTATGCCTAGAAATGGGCATTCCTCTTCTATCAGGTCATTAAATTGGGGTGTTGAATCAATTTAGTTTGTAGTAAAGCTGGGCATAGAGTTTTCTGCTAATTGAGCACACCAAAGGCTTCATCACCTAGCAGTGAACTTATCCAGCTTCATACATTTAGGAGGCACCAGAGGGTTTCCTCCATAATCCTGTTGTGCTCTCAGATTTCAGTTGACTCTGTCTGCCTGCTACTAAGGGCTTCTTACCATCCTCCTTTCACTCCTCATTGGTAGACTGCACTTGGTTGACAATCCATATGAGCAAGACTTCAAGGCCTGAAGTAGGGGTGTTGGTGGAGGATCCTTAATCCTTCTACTCTGTCTTTTTCTAAGTTCTTGAGTGTACAGTTCCAGGCTATAATGCAAGTAATTCTGCTTCCCGGGCTATGTTAATAAGAGATATTGGTAGTGAAAAATAAAATATATGGAGTTTATGGCCAGCCTTAACAGAAGAAAGAAAATTCAGGCTTTCGGTGTTCTGGAGTAAATCCAGGTCATCTGTAGTAGAAAACTACAGAGCTTCTGAGAAACAGTTTCTGACATGCTACGGGGTCTTAAGTTCCAGCTCTAGCTGGAACTTCTGACTGTCAGACAATAAAGGGGACAAGAGGCCAAAAGGGCCTATCACGAGCTGGATTATTATAGACCAACTACACAGGAAGGACCGTACCAATATTAACCCACTGAAATTCAAAAGTGGACTGTCTGAGAAGGAAAATGTAACTTGGGCAAGGAGAAAAAAAATTACATTTCTTTAGATATCATTTTATGTTTTCTATATACATAAATTTATGTAATTCTGTATTAAAACAATGAAAGTTATATTTTGGTAACTGCTCTATATATGAAGAAGCAGAGACTCAGAAAGCATTCTGAAGCTTCACTAAGCTTCTCCAAACTGTGCTGAGTTTTTACTGAAACGAGCATTGCATACATTCATGAGTCCTCTCCATCATATCAATAGCTGATCATCTAAGTGACACTCACTTAATCAGAAATTCAATAACATTTTCATCAAACTGCTTGTTAATGGGTCACAGGAATTCTCAGTGCCTACAATCAAATGGCTCACATATTTGACAACAATCCTAAATTATTTTCTTCAAAAGTTCCCCACATAAATCATGAAAGCAAAAATGTCCAGCCAGGCTCTGAAAAAGGAAACAATGAAAACCAAACTGGATAGTTCCCTTGAAAACATTTAAGCACCTATGTTTACCATCATCTGCATGTGCAGAGACTACAACCTTTAGATCACAAAAGTCTGTTAAAATCACTTCTCTACAGAGCTTAATTCAATGCAAAAATAAAGTAGCAAGAAGAATCACCTCATACTACTGTTTTCAAGAAAGTCTGGATACCAACTATTATTCTAAATGGCAGGCATTTCTCTACCCAACGACTATTTATTTGTTTTACAATTATAGAATATTCAGCCTCCTAGATTAGCTTCAATGTGCTTTAGTAAATAGCTAGCGAAAGAGAAAAAAATATTTTCCTTTTCAAGCACATACTGAGGACATGCTTCTACTGGATTCTGACTTTAGTAGAGAAAGTTTAAGTTGACAAGATGAGTATATGCTAGAATATATTAAAATAAAACCTCACTGTTTCTTACTCTGTGACCTTGTTGCAAAAATATCACCAGTAAATTAACGCAACATTTTCAGGGATATTTTGTAGATTAGAAAAACTTATAACCAAAGCATGTTGTGAATCTGAGAGAAGAAATCCAATGGATTGAGGCTGCTATTTTTTTCTTGTTACTGTTATAAAAACATTTTCAGTTTAAATACATTTATCAATGTTCTTCTTATAGAACACATAATGTATTAAATTGAAACAAGAATACATATAAAAGCAATGAGCTGAAAAATAACTTAAGCATGAACAAATTATAATAAAGTCACTTTTAAGAATAATGTAGCCTTTTAAATTATATTTAATTTCAACAGAGGTCAGTCAATCTATGCCCTCCCAAGATTAATATGAAGTGCATCCTTGAGCATTTTTAATCATTGAAACCTAAATGACCTTACCACAAAAACAAAGTTTAGCTAGAAATTTTGCTACCTATCAGCATTTTCATTGAAGTTCAGAAATGCTGAGCATATAAATGCCAGCCATGAACCATGTTTCTACATTATGGAAAAAATAAGAACACTCTTAAGGAAATATATCTTTTATATAGAAAGATAAAATAAATTTTGAGTATTTTCAATTAATTAATTTGCCATTAATTGCATAAATGGTACAATTTCAGAATATAATATAAACATATTTACTTATACTTCCAATTTTAAAGTATTATCAAGTGTAGTGTTTGAAGAGTGGGGCATCAACTCCAAAATTTGAGCAGAGTACAAGACAGAGATAAATACTCTTCCAAAAGATTCGCCCAAAAGCCTATAAAACGTCAACTCAATCCCAAATTCTGACTACAGACCAGTGGTAGAGACCGAGACTGAGCAGAAACAAGCAGAGATGGAAAACATAAATATAAGCGGAAGCGTGGGAATTAGGCTTTCCTCAGCCTACGATCACACCTCTTTTTACTCAGCTGGACTTGGAAGTCCTAGATGGAAAAGATCCAGCCACTGAAGTCTCTGTGTGTATGCCAATGCAGAGCTCAGAAACGGATAAACATGGGCAAACAATAAGTACTTGTTACATATGTGGGTAAATAAATTGGATTTGTCAGGCTTACACACACTGACTCTTGGGACGCTCCTGTTCTTGAGTCTATTGGGAATTGTAACTGCCACAAATTGAAAGAGACCCACAGATCGCAGGACACCCACAGGACCCTTTCTTCTAGATTGAACAGTTTCAGTGGAGTAATATATATGTGATTTGAAAACTCAAAAAGTTACAGAGCTCAAAGTATATATTAAAAAATCAGTTAAAGATTGGGAAGTAGTTTGGTTAGGGTGATTAAACATAGACAGAATTTTTATTAGTTTCTGTCAAAAGCAAACAGTGTATTTGTGTTAAACACCCTTATGCACCCACAAAAGTCATCTGAACACCTTATCTCCCGTAGATGGGTTTGCATAGGATACTATTACTTAAGTCAAAAATGTATGTTATTTCTTGAAATAAAATATATAAAAAAGACTAAAATCACCTCTAAGTGGGTTTTAGATTATTTCATATCCTGAAATTAAAGCCTGTAGTGTCTAAATTATAATCTATCAAATTTAAATGGCAAGTATTAGATTTGTTTGCACAAACAATACCTTCTGGTAATATGAAATGTTTAGAATTGTAATGTGAGATGAGTGAATGACCAGTTTAGACATGTGTGAATTAATCTTATTTATATATATGTATCTTTAACCTTAATTTGGGCCTTTAAATCAGTGGCCAAAATTAAGGTTAAAGATACATATGCTTAAGTATCAAAATATCTATATACATATCACCCTGTGTAATTAATAAGGTTTAACTTCATCAAGGAGAAAGGAACAGGATATCATATTTTGACATTTCTCTAAACTGGCATATTACTTGAATATTAAATTTGACACTTTCATAAAAGTTTGCATTTTTATTTATAACATGTCATATTTTAAGTGCTTTTTTAATACTATGCCTCCATAATAATTTCTTTTTTTCCTGACAGTTTTACAGACTAAATATGATTATATTTCAAGATTGTTTTTTCTCTAACAAGTGAGGTATTATGGGTGGATCACCGATGTGCAAAATCTTGCACAGCAAAAAATGTTCTATCTACTGGAATATGTAAGAAAATTATAAAGATCTTTTAAAAAATCAATATATTAGATTTATCATCATACAGATCATTGAGTATATGTTCTTATATTACTTTCTCACTTTATATGAAGATAAAGAATTAAGAAATTCAGAAATCATCTATCAAAATCATCCACAAGCTCTCAGTATTTCAAGGTAGTTCATTTTACGTTTTCTCATTGATTTCATGAGACTTGAAATTTGAACATTAGTTATAGTGATTATTTTAGCACTTTTTTTTGCAGCTATACTTTTTAGTGAGTTCTTATATTGTAGCTTTAGGATTTTCTAATTTAAATTAGTGTCTTTTGTCATATTCTTTGTGGCAGAACTGAGAAATATTTTTGTTCCGTGTTTATACTTCAGTGTATTTGAAGAGATCTTGTGTGCATGTGTATGTGTTTGTGTATGTTCATGTGTTTTACAGGGTTAAAGAACAATAATAATTTTAACTTTTCCTTGTGTTCTTTGACTCTATGCTCTCTCTTAAACCTACTTCAGGTAAACACAATTACTTGCACTTCTTACTACTTGAGGCATTTTTACACCTGTCTCTTTAAGTGACCTTTCCAAAGCAAGGCTAAGATATTTGCAATCCCCTAAATTATATTTTAATACAAAATCTACTAATTATACCTGTGAATCATATATTCCTTTCCTTAAATTTTACATTTGCTTCTTTTTAAAAAGTACTTAAATATTATACTAAATTTCTCATAGACTTTTGAGATCTTTTAAAACCTGACCCACTAAGGAATTTAAAGTTTCCACAGATATTTAATGTCCTCTATTTGATTATTGAGAATAGTATAAAATACGTAAAGATCAACTATTTAGGCTCTAAGAAGTCAAAATCCTTGCTCAAGCTCAAACAATTCGAACAAACGTGAAAAAATGACACAGTATAATCCATGTGAGAACATGAACTTGAGGAGGCTATTGGAAAAAAGAAAGTCAAGGCAACAGGAATAAACCTGGGTTGGTGGAAATTGGAGACCATAGCATAAAAGTTGGAGAAATGATTTTGATACAGAAAGAATATACAGATTCTATCAGACTAGCAAGAATCTGTCAAAACAGAGAACCGTATTACACTAATGTTTCATTTTGTTTTTGAACTACATTATGTATCACCATCGTTTTTCTTCCATTTTGCCTCATCACTTTTAAATACTTCAGTGGCTACCTATTAATGAATGAGAATTATCTAAAAGAAATGTTTGTTCTCCCATACCTATCTTCTTAGACCATCTGGATTACATTATTTATATGGACTCTGTCATCAATGAGTTTGATTGAAATTCTAACTTCAACCAATCGAAGGTATTATTTAAACTTTACAAAGCTTTGTTTGTTTCTTTGTAAAAATGTGCAAATATAATAAGTGGAAATAATTTAATAAGATTTAGTATGATATAATTGTAACAAATACCCAATATCTGTTGAACAGACTAGTATGAAAGGAAAGAAAAAGTACCATTGACAGCTTCACAAGAACAACACAATAATACAATAATATTCAATTAACTCAATACTTCTTTAGGGTAAGTATCACTACACAGGTCTTTGAGGGCATATTTTGTATATTCTTGCTAGTAGAATTAGTTGCTAGATAATTTTAATACAAACAACTCAAATTTGAAATGTTGAGATGACTTAAGACAGATTCACAACCTTGTTAACTACATAGATATACTTCTTTCAAAACACCTTTATGTAAAATGAGCACATTTCCAGTTGAAATAAACAGGTTGATGTGCAACTTTAAACCAATGTGAATACTTGTGCTTGAACTGTTACCATGTTGTTGCAGAATTTGAGAGACTGGAGAGACTGTTGAGGTTGCAGAAGGAGTTTATTTTAGGTGTACACCAGCCCAGCTCAGATTTGGATCCAAAATGGCTGAGCCCCTAACAAATACAGGTCTTGACTTTTTATACATGAAGTACACAGTGGTGATAAAACAAGTTTGCCATTGTAGAACAAAGGCAATTTATTAAGCAATGACAGGCACCTAACTTAGGCTTACATATGACTGTTGCTATGCAACCCAGATGTTCACTATCTGTAGAGCTCAAAGATTCTAGCATGGGCCTTATATATTGCCTTCTGCTCTTCCCAGAAGGCCAGAGCCCTGTCTGCCTGGGCATTTCTTATGACCTTCACTGTGTTACAGAAACTTACAGTTATCAGCTATAGAAAACAAGAATACAATAATTTATAAACTTATACAACTTGCAAAGCAGTATATAATTCCACAGGAGGGGGAAGAACTCAGGGAAATTTGCTTATAAAATAAAAATGTAACTTCTGCTTCTCTTTCCTGCATTAATTTTAGTTTTAAATTATGTTGTTTTATCAATTTTTCTTTCCCTTCTTCAATATAAGTACTGATACAGAAGAATTTTAACAACTGGTCCATAAATAGCCAGTGTTTCAAAGATCTGTGAAGATTCAATGGGAAAATCATTTTTGTTTTATCTTCTTAATTGTTCAGGTCACTTGACAAAATTTTGCATATCAGCTTCTTGAACCTTCCAAAGAGAAACGTCGTAGATAATCTGTATGCTAATAGGGTCATTACATGACTACTTGGGATTTAATATAACAAAAGACAGTTTTTCTACAAGATTATTGTTTTTATTCACAGAGAAGTTATATGCACGCCTACTTCTATCATTTTAAACAATATCTGAGAGTTGCCAAACTAGGCTACACACAAAAAATAAAATGTGTTACTATGGCAATCTCACCATTTTTATATTGCAGTCATTTGATGAATTTAAATGACTGGCCTCCTCCTGAATTTCGCACATTCTGTTTTAATTTTTAACACATAGTTGTGAACCATGTTACTAAAATGGCTATGATCTGGCCCATCATACCCCAATTTCCAACATTTTCTCTTGCATTTTTTCCTTGCATTTTTCAGTTTTTAGAGAGGGGAATAGTAGACAAATTTGGGAGTTGTAATATGGAACATGGCAAGGGTCAATAATATAGTCATTCTCATGATAGCCCTGAAAGAGACGGGAGGGAAATGTACCCTGCACTGCTAGATGGCCGAGAGCATGTCCTTCCTTCTCTATAGGTGTGTTACGTGTGTTATCTGCTACAGTGTGTTACCTGTGTGCAAGGGCAAACTACCAAGCCTCTTTATTCTTCCACTTCCCAGCTACAAAATGAGTATAACCATAGGATCTGTCTCATGCGGTTGCTTTAAAGATTAGTTTAGTGGCTAGAAGCATTCTTTCCAGTTAAAGTCCTATTTATTTTTATTTTTTAAACCCAGAATATCCTAAGCCCCTGAGTAAGCTTATGAGTGTTAATACAGAGACCAAGCTTAGAAACACAGTCACTCACACACACACGGAAGATACTAGAAAGCAATGACAGAATAAAAATAAAGTAAACAAATATGCTTAGAAACTTGCCACAGTGGTTTATATAGTGTCATACTTTAAGGTAGGCCTCTTCCTTGAAAGAACAAGGATATCAAGCAGCTAATAATTAGGCTTAGGCACAAAGTACAAGCCCCTAGACGTCTGTCCCATTGAGAAAAAGAAGACTAGAAAGGCTCCATTGATCATTCCAGAATTATTTGTAACACTAAATAAATCATTCATTTAATCATCTTCTCAGAAGAATGTGTTACCTTAAGATGTTTTGCACCACACACATTCTCTCTCACTTTCTCCCTCCTCTCTCTCTATCTCTCACTCTATGTATTTACCTTTTATATTATATATGTATGTATATATATATTTAAAAACCACATATATGTTAACATAGAAGAGGGTATGTAATGTCTACAGATTTCCTGCTTGATCCATTTTTGTTCAGAAAAATTTGTTCAAAAGATTGTTTATTGAATATGCATTTCTATAAATGAATTGGAGAGGAATTCATTTACCCTCACAAAAAAGTTAAAGATAATGACAATTGGATGCCATAGTGCACTAACGATTTCCACTCCAGGAAAAAAAAAAAATACTACCCCTTTTCTAAAAGAGATACCCCATTGACCCCAAGGAAGCTGCAGCTACTCTAGAGTCCTGGGCATTTCAATTGCAAAATAATACAACTTTTTGTCAGTGATAAAATAATGGGGTGGTATCTGGGTACTTGGAAGACAATAAAAATGCACTGAGTTCTTTGGGAGAGGATAAAGATTCACTGTAAAAGATTTATTTTACAGGATATCATATTTTTATCAGCTTTTAACACAAAATATTCAATTGTAATGAGTCTAATGCAGAAAACTATGGCATCCACATATTTGACCAGCTGAAAACAAGCATTTGAGTTCTTACTTACTAAGATATGGTAAATAAATTAGCATCTCTATAAATTTTTCTAGAATCTTTGCTCAGAAAACTTTGTCAACCCAGAACATCAGGAAATCCCCTAACTCTACGAATTTTGTTATGTGAATCACAGCTCTGAACCATTTCAGACACCTTATTTTACCTTTAAAAACCATATATCACAGGGCTATTCTTCTCACTGCAATGTCTGCAATGTACTACTCAGATGCCATATCCAACTGGGATAATCGTAACAGCTTTATAACAGCAGCATAACTCTTTCTTTACAAGTCCTAAAATAAACTATGTTCCTTTGCAAGGGATACAAGTCAATTCACTCTTCTCTATAAATGTGCATAATTATACAACCTATTTATTTATTTATTTATTTTGAGGCAGACTCTCGCTCTGTCACCCAAGCTGGAGTGCAGTGGTGTGATCTTGGCTCACTACAACCTCCACCTTCTGGGTTCAAGCGATTCTCCTGCCTCAGCCTCCCAAGTAACTGGGACTACAGGCACCCGCCACCACACCCAGCTAATTTTTGTAGTTTTAGTAGAGACAGGGTTTCACCATGTTGGCCAGGCTGGTCTGGAACTTCTGACGTTGTGATCCTCCCACCTCGGCCTCCCAAAGTGCTGGGATTACAGGTGTGAGCCACCACACCTGGCCACAACCTCTTTAAAGTAATTTAGGATTATGAGAATAAAATACTTAATCCAAGTTTTTGTATATAGATGTCATATCAATTATTTTCACACAAAAATATTAATTTTAGAAAATAAAACCATGGTATTGTTAAAGGCACAGTATTGAATTTAGGATATCTCCTCAAATGGGATAGATATACGTGTCGATTAGTATACTCTGTAAGCATATTATTACCTTAAGAGATATGGCCATTTTTGAATTCTCTTTTGTTCCTGTACACAAACGTTTATATATCCCATGACTAGCCACTGATTCAATATGATTTCAGTTAAACTGAAATCATTTCTTAAATTTGGTATCAATTTAAAGCCTGCCTAACAGTAAAGGTACTCTAATGAGAGATTTTAGAGGGGCATACTTGTAACATTACTGCTAAGTTTAAGCAATTGGAGAGAAATAGAAAAGAGAAACTTACTGAACTTGAGATCAGTAAGAAATATAATTTTCTATTTATGCCCAAAATAACTGGTCTAATAAACCACAATTTATTGCTATTCATTTGTCAGGCATAAAATTTACTTCTATTTTCTCCTTCATCCTCACAATGAAGTAAACATCAAGACTTTTATTTCGCATGTGAGGAAACTGTAGATCAAAAATATTTTTAAAATTCAAGATCCCACATTTAGTAAGGGATAGGATTAGTAATAAAACCAGGTCAAATTGTTGGAAAATTTTCATATGCTCCCTGTGCTATTTTGGCAAGTGATTAATTCTAAGTCATCTAAACTTCATCTAATCAGATGAGTTACATTATGAACACTAGGAGAATGTAGCTGAGTTTACATAAAATAAATGTTTCAGACTCAAAGCATTCTTGGTAACAGCTATTTTGATCTTCTGCATTAAATTATTGTTATTTCTTCTTGAGTAGCTTTGGGGTTTTATACCTGCAATCATGGGCTGAGTTGGAGAGGTTATGTCTGTGGGTAGGCAAAGTGATTGAAACTTTTAGAAATTGAAAGCTTTTAGTTGGTAAACCTTTAACCAGTGATACTATCATTTCATCCCCAGCCTGTGCCTCTATTAATAAAAACTGACTATTGATTTAACTTATTTGATTGATACTTAGGCTGATTACTGAAGGAGATAATAGCCTTGCAGAACAACTAAGATATTTTGTAAATTCTTAAATATTTGCTGCAGAGTTATTATGTAATTTAGTGGGAGAAACACCACTCTACTTCACATCAGACTCATTCATTGAATGCATACTTCTTATAAAGCCTTTTAATACATCTTATAAAGACATATGAACCAGTCACTGATCAAAGAGCATATCTGTACCAAATAAATTAATCTTCACAAGAATTCTAAGTACTATTTCCATTGTAAACATGAATAGACTGAGGCACAATGCAGTTCAAAACATTTGTGTTTATATCGAGTTAGGCTCCAGAACCCTTTTCTTAACAAGCCTGCATTCTTCCTACTTTACGCCTAGTCACTGATGAAGCTTTGTGGTAAATCACGGTGAGCTTAACTGTTTCCCTGCCCACTTAAAGCTTAGAACCTGGGTTTGGTTTCCTATTTTAGAGCTATTTAATATTTTAACATTTATTTTTCCTGAATTTGTTGCACCCTGTATATCTCACCCCATATGGCACCCTATATATCTCACATTTTATAAATTTTACTGAAAATTAAAGAGGTCTATGATATTTTTAATCCTCAGAAATATTAAACAACCTGTAAACAAAGCAAGATATTTGGTTAAACAATACTCAAAGTTTTATATGCTTAAAAACTTTGAGGCACTATATTGAGAAACACACCTGAGAAACTGCAATCAATTCACTTTGGACAAAACTTTGGAAAACATCTCCTTGAAATAAGGTATCTAATGGTAACTTATATTATACATATGTTTGTTTATATATATACTTATACATGTTTTATATATAAGAACTTTTTTTTATATTATATATATAGGAATATATATTCTTACATATATCAGCAGTATTTGATATGCTTATGACCTTAAAAATAATTCAAAACTGTCAAAATTATAGGCCCTATTCATTTTTGTCGGCTTCAAATTAACACAATATAGGTTATTTATTTCTAAACAATAGCAACACATGTTTTTCTTACATGAATTTTCTATTTCTCTGCAACATCAGAAAACTATTTAGAAAATGGAAAGATATTACCAGATATAAGCCACGAAGAATGTTTTGTTATTAAGACATGCCTTCAAGATAATGAGAATTAAACTGACAAAAGGACATCTTGGCAAAATGCTCTCCAGTGCATTTGATTCATATGATAAAGATAAAGGAAATGAATAAGTTACTACAATCTTGGAAGATATTACAATGCTTAGTATGCTCCTTTCCATATTAATTCTAACTTCTATAATCTGTTATACAACATGAATGTAACTTGGAATCTCACAGGAAACATTTTACAATAATTGGAAGACACTTTATTTATCAATATTCACATGAAAATTACAAAAACTCTCTTGAGCAAGTTACCTTTCATAGCACCCTAAAAATAGTTAATTGTAGCAGTCACTCTAACACATTCCTAAACATAATAAATGTTTACAAATTATGTTTTGAACCACAAAATCCAATCAAAATATTTTTAGTTAAAAAGGCATTTTGGTAAATTAAAATTAAATATAGAATTTTCTGTAATTATATAAAGATTTCAATAAAACCTAATAGGCTATGGATTTGCCATGTGATTTTAAACAATATATGTAACACCTTTGTCATGTCTTTATCTTCGATTTAGCAAGTTTGGGGTTTAGACTCTAAGTTCTAGTCCTATACTGAAGTTCCCTGATTTATATTAATGAGTAGCCCAGTTATTTACATGTACAATTTTTGTTTAATGATAATGGGGAGAGCAATGAGCTTAAACTGATAGACTTTAGAGTCAGTCACATTTTAAGGTTCGTTATGTATTTTGATCTAGAGTTGCACATCACAGTTTTAACTTGGCCCAGCAGAATTAAAATAGAATCAATGTGTGAGGGAGGAGATAAAGACCAACACAAGACAATCATCATATCTGGACATAAAATGCAATATAAATGGTGGTAGGTTATTTGAGTTTGGGTTATTCAGTTTAATTTTTTAAGACTTCAGTATGTGAAGTTAGATTAACATTTTAAATTTTCTGAATATGAACCGATTAGTAGCTTATAAAGATAATAAAATCATTTGGGGTATCTAAAATTAGATGGATAACATTTCTTTTTTTAATATTTAGTAAGTTTATGAGCATAGGATATAATACAGTCAAATATTTTCTGTGAACTCAAATGACTAGTTTTTCAAACTATAGCTATGATTTTATAGCTTATTACTAAGAAAAAGTAGATAAGGTTATTTGTTGAAAAAAACAAATTAATTAAAATGTCTGTCTATAATGTAAATATACATATGCTATACCTATCCCTTTCTTCAAACAAGAAAATACACTATGATAAAACAAAGTGATAGAAAAGATATAATAGCAACAAAAAGATAAGTCTAAGGCTGACAATCATAAATATATAGTTTCCATAAAGATAACATAAAAAATACTGTGGAGACATTTATTCTTCCTGAAATAGATTAGTTTAATATAATCCTAGTCAAACTAACCAACATATTATTTATTTAATCTGAAAAATGCCTAAAAAAACACAAAGAGGCCGGAATTATTGTGAAAAAGGACAATGAAGTGCCAGAAGCCTTATTTAATTATTAAAAAAAATTGTTAAGTGACATGAATTGTTATAATATGATTTTAAGCAAGAATAGTTACACACATATGTTTAAGATAATATAGTTTTAAAATATAAATGCAATTACATTTGGAAATTTTATGTAATAAAAATTATTGACATTTTAAATTACTCAAAAATGAACATGTTATATAACAAAAAAATTACAATAATAATATTTGGAACGATATATGAGTGCCATGTTACCTTATTTTAAAAGAAACTGGAACCAAATTATATAGGTAAAAATTATTGAAACATGAAAAATTGAACCATGTATCAGGAAATGGTGGATAAATATTTTATAAAGTTGGAATGGGAAGATATTGCTAAACGAAACCCATCAGTCTCAAAATCAAAAGCCATAAAGGAAAATATTGATTTTTACCATCTTAAACTAAAATATCTGTTTAATAAATGATACCATAAATAACAAAAGAAAGAAGCAATGAATATTCAGGAAATGATTCTGACACATTTCGAAAGTCTAGTTTCTTTAATTAACAGAGACATTGCATTACAGCAAGGGAAAAAAATGGTCAGAAAATGAATACAACTAATAATGAAAAAATAAATTCACTAATAAGACATGTAAATAAAAATTATATTGAGATACTATTTTAGTCATATCAGAAAATTATAAAAGGTAATTATGTGGAAGTGTTGGTGAGAATAAGAAGCTATCACCTTCATATACTGTTATTTGACACTGGATTGACACTGCCATTTAAAAGAAGAGTCTAGAGTTTTCTGTCAAAATTAATTTTTGTAATATGAATCATTTTACCCCCACATTCCACTATCTAATTCAATAACCACATATTTTCCAAAGATATGTATGCAATAGCTTTCTTATAATTTTATGTGAAACATTTTAATGGAATTATTTAAATGCCTATGAGTGTAAAAACTGTGGAATAAAACCTATTAATATTATAAAATTGTTGGATTACAGTAAAAAAGAATTAAAAAGTGATATGTGTTCTGAAATGGGGAAATTCTAAGATATAATTGAAAACAGGTAAAGTAGAAATATGGTACTACAAAAAATTCTGCAAAGGTAAAAAGAATTCATGGCAATGGCTTAATCTGAGGAATAGAATATGTGTGAATGTATGTGGTAATACAATGAATAGAAATTAAAAGACATGAGCATATATTTACTATGAGAATATATTTTTAACAAATAGGTTTAAACAAATTTAAACAACAAAAGCTGAATAAAAACCATCTTTTCAGTTTGTCTCTTGTACTTCCCCATTTAAAATTGCAATATCCCCAAGGCTACTCCTCCACCCAAATGGAGCTCTTTACCTACCTTTCCACTTTTACTTTTCTGTATTGCTCATTACCACCTTTTCATGCATTATATAATTTGCTTGTTTATTCAGTTAGCTTTTAAGAGCAAATCATTTTGTCTCTGATTCCTACAAAATGTCTAGAATATATAAACATGCGATACATATTTAGTAAATGAATTATTCTTGTCACTCCATTTCCCATTGTATAGCGTTGGTTATAAGATGATAAGCTCTTTCCGTCTGTATCTACACAGTCTGTTCTGAGCTACTTCCTTTTAATTCCCCATGCTCCAGGAACACTGACTGTCTTTCTGTTTCTGTGGTCTCTTCTTACCTTAAGATAAATGAATATCCAGTTTATTCTATCTGAAATATTCTTCTTCTACTTATCACATATTTCTATCATTTTCTCTTCCAAATATCAGCTAAAATATACCTGTCTTGGACCTAGAATTTTTTCCTCTCTTAGCAGTCAATTATTTTATATCAGATATTTAAGCGTATTTTCAAATTATAATTTTTTTGTTTTGCCGTTTTGTTTAATGCTTCCTTCCCAGACGAGCGTGTTAGCTGGATAAGAGCTCTTTAAAAACATAACACTTTGCATTCATATTCTGATGTAGTAACTTCCACATAGTATTTGCAATAAGTATGATTTATGAATTAATAAAAATATTATATGTACTTTTTGATCCTTTATATTCAATGCTATGGAAAACATTGCCCAATGTTGTGTGCATTATAGGCTCAGTACATATTTTTAAATGACTTCTTTTCTTTTATTCAGCCATTAATTTGTATCTCTATCTTGCTGCAGTTTAGGTATAATCTCATACTTATCTTATTAAAACACATTAGCCTTCAGACGATAGACAGAAAAATAATAATCACAAACATATAATTCTAATGCTGATAACTATATTTTGTCAGTGCTCCGTGTTCCAGGCCCTAGGCTGATTGTTTTAGATATTTTATCTCATTTAATCGTCACACTTATTCTATGATATACATCATCATCATTTAAAAATTAGAAATTTGTTTAATAACCCTAAATAACTTGTCCTCATTTATATTACTATTGTAATAAGTATCAAAGCTAATTCTTCTTTTACAGCCCAAATCTGTGTAATCTCCAAACCCGTTCCTTTCAATCCTCTCTTGGGAACTATCACTTGCAGTCTCTCTCACTCTCTGTCTCTCTCAATGGCCAAACTTTAGCTGTATTTCCTCTTTTCTTTTACAACAGTTTCAAAAGTTCATTGGATTGTCATTTATGACATTAATGATAATAAAATACAGAAATGTGTAACATTCAGATTCTCAATAAGCCATAGTCCAACATGGAATACAAAGACAGAAACAAACAACAAAGAGCAATTGTCCATATTTAAGATGGGTGGAGAAATGTGAACCCATGAAAAAGTCTGGGAAAGCACTTTCATAGAGATGAAAAGAACACAAGGATAATGTTAAACAGATTGTCTTCCAATGTCCTCAACTCTCTTGCTTTGTTTGATTTTCTCTAACATTTGCCCTCCAAAATTCAACCTCTGAATCAATACCACCAGTCTTTATTTCGATTCCTAGATTTTAGTATATTTCTAGTAGAAAGCCACCTATTCAGGTATTTAATACGACACTGTTTGAAAGTTTTAACTGTATTTGAGCCCATGGGGGATTCATTCCTGAAATATGCTATTTGTTTCCTAACAGTTACTATAAATAGATTTTCATTCACATGCACCTTAAGCCCATAACTTATTATTGATACATTCACTTTCTGTTAACTCACTTTGCCTCCACTGTGCAGTTTTCCTTCCTGACAGCTGTATTCCAGGCATTGGAAATACCTAGACAACCATAAAGACTAGAGCCACTGTAATCCATGGTCTGTACCTGCCACCAACTGCAAAACAATCTTCTATTTCCCCTCTAGTGAAAATTCTCTCTCATTCTTTATGGTAGAAATTACAAGTTTTCTGGTAATTTATTACACTATCATTCAACAAATACCCCATGCAAATAAGTATATATACATATAAACATAAGTGCATATACTTTACTGTAGCATGCAAGAGCAAATCATTCTAGCAGAGATACTTCATTCTCACACAAATCTGAACATGTGATTCTTTCTTTCTATAAATGTTTTTTTGTTGTTGTTGTTCACCAAGCTACCTTTTCTCTGTTTAGAGAATTTTCTTCAGAAAATTCTCTATACAGGTTTTTTTCTTTTTTTTTTTTTTTTTTGAGACTAAGTTTCGCTCTTGTTGCCCAGGCTGGAGTTCAGTGGCACAATCTCAGCTCACTGCAACCTCCGCCTACTGGGTTCAAGTGATTCTCCTGCCTGTCTCAGCCTCTGGAGTAGCTGGGATTTCAGGCACCCACCACCGTGCCTGGCTAATTTTTTAAATTTTTAGTAGAGATGGGTTTTGACCACATTGGGCAGGCTGGTCTCGTACTCCTGAACTTAGGTGATCAACCTACCTCAGCCTCATAAGTCCTGTGATTACAAGCATGAGCCACTGTGCCTGGCCTTTTTTTCTGACACTTTTAATGGATTTATTTGTCCTTTTGATATTGAGTTGTGTGAATTCCTTATATATTGTGAATACTAACCCCTTCTATTTTTTTTCTTTATTTACCTGAGATTTTTGTGTGATATCAAAAAATATATATATTGCCAACAGCCATATCAAAAACGTCTTCCCCTAGTTTACATCTAGGAATTTCATGGTTTCAGGTTTTATGTTTATGTTTTTAATCCATTTTAAGTTGATTTTGTGTATACCGTAAGATAAGAGTCCAGTTTCATTTCTCTGCATGTGAATATTCATTTCACTCAACATCACTTATTGAAAAGACTATCCTTCCCATATTGTGTCTACTTGGTGACTGTATTAGTCTGTTTGTCCACTGCTAGAAAGAAATACCCAAAAATGGGTAACTCATCAAGGAAAGAGCTTTAATTGTCTCAGTTCCATGTTGCTGAGGAGGCCTCAGGAAACTTACAATCGTGGCAGAAGGCAAAGGAGAATCAGGCACCTTCTTCACAGAATGGCAGGATGAAGTGAGTGCAAGCAAGGGAAGTGCCAGATGTGTATGAAACCATCAGATCTCCTGAGACTCATTCACTGTCACCAGAACAGCATGGGAAAAACTGCCTGTATGATCTCATTACCTCCACCTTGTCCCATCCTTGACATGTGGGGATTATGGGGATTACAATTTGAGGTGAGATTTGGGTGGGGACACAGAAGTAAGCCATATAAATTACCTTGTTTTAAATTAGTTGATTGTTTGTGCTTGAGTTGATTCCTGGGCTTTCTATTTTATTGTATTGGTTTAGGTGTCCTTTTTTATGCCAATATCATACCATTTTGAATAGTATACCTTTGTAATGTAATTTAATATCAGGAAATGTAATGCTTCCAAACTTTTTTTATTTACTACCAAGATTGTCTATTTCGGGTCTTTTCTGATTCCATACAAAAAAGTATAGGATTGCATTTTTCTATGTTTTAAAAAATACCATTGGAACTTTGATAGGGAAATCATTCAATATGTATTTTGCTTCATATGTACACTTCTTTGGGTTGTATGGATATTTTAACAATGTTAATTCTTCCAGTCTGTGGACATAGTATATTTTCCCATTTATCAGTATCTTTCTGAACTTGTTCAAATAACACATAAATATGGCTACCAGGTTTATGCAAAAGTGCTCTACATCACTAATTGCCAGGGAAATGCAACTGAAAGCCACAAGGGCACATCACTTCACTTCTGTTAGGAAAAAATAAGAGGCTACACCTGATGACTGTCTAGACACAGTGGCTCACGCCTGTAATCTCAGCAATTTGGGAGGCCAAAGCAGATGGATCACCTGAGGTCAGGAGTTTGAGACCAGCCTGGCCAATGTGGTAAAACCCCAGCTCTACTAAAAATACAAAAATCATCTGGGTGTGGTGGTGAATGTCTGTAATTCCAGCTACTTGAGAGGGTGAATCAGGAGAATTGCTTAAACCATGGAGGCAGAGGTTGTAGTGAGCCAAATTTGCACCACTGCACACCAGCCTGGGCAACAAAGTTGGACTCCATCTCAAAAAAATAAAGTAAGAAATAAGATGTATTGATGAGTATGTGGAAGAAAGGTAAACTTGTACACTGTATGCTGTTGGTGGGAAAGCAAGTTGGTACAGTCAGTATGGGAAACAGTATGAAGGCTCCTCAACAAGTTATAAATAGAACTACCATATGATCTACTACTTCTGGGAATACTGAAATAAATTAAAATCAGTACTTCATAGACATATCAGCACTCCCATGTTTCTTGCAGTATCATTAACAATAGACATAATATGAAAACAACCTAAGAATCTATGAATAAATAAATTATTATATGTCCAAAGTATATATAATGGAATATTATTCAGCTTTTAAAACAGGAGTTACTGCTATTTGCAACAACGTGGATAAACCTGGAAACATTCTATTAAGTGAAATAAGGCATACATACAGAAGAAATCACCTCATTATTGCACTTATGTGTAAAATCTAAAAAAAGCTGAATGCATTAAAACAGAGAGTGGAACATAATTACCAGGGGTGGGGAGGAAGAGAAAATCAGGATAATTTTTTTGTTTTTCAGTTTTACCAAATATAGTTAATAGTAACTAACCATAGGTTTTTTTTTTTATTTTTTTGGTTTTCATATGTGTAAATTGTATGCAGTGATAAAAGAGTCTATTTTAGGTATGTACTTGCCTACTTACACTTCCTAACCTAGTAAAGCTTATTTCAGGACATTTCCACCCTGAAATGATCTTTTAATGCAATTTCGTCAGACACATTCTCCTGAAAATGAATATCCTCTCTAAAGTACAGTTCAAACACATGTTCATAGAAGGACGTTTGGTCCTACTTTGGAACTTGCTATGACAATTGTCAAAATATTTGACCACTTAAAATCTCTTGATAAATGTATACTAATCACATTTCTCACTGTCTCTGTTCTTTCACCTTTGGCTCTCTTCTTCTCTATCACTCTTCTAGTTAGAGAGTACTGTGTTTTATTTCAGTTTGGACCAAAGTGAAAATGAAAGTTTGCAGGCAATAATACAGCATCTATCCCTTTCTATGAAGTAGAATTTAAAGTGTAAAATGTATGAGAGAAATGTGCATTCTCAACCAACAACTGAAGGCTCCTAAAATGTGTTTCTGCTGCTTTCAGCATGCCTAGTGAATTTAGAAATAGGAAGGAGATACACAAACATTAAAAACAAAATTTACTTTGGAATCAAAAGATTTTGGCATCAATCAGCTTTAGCACACACCCTGTTTGATATTGTGTCTGCACAGTGCTCTATTGCCAAATCTGCAAAAAGGGTTTGCAAGTCCATATTACAGAGATATTTTTAATGCAAAAAGATGTTATAATTAGAGTTATGGTATATACTAGGAGCTAAAAAATACTAGTTCTTTTCTATTTCCTTCAGCTTGTAATCTTCAAACCCCATTTTTTATCCCCATATTTTTGAAACAAATGCCTAATACATGATTGACACTTATTTAGAGCTAATTGTACTGGACTAATCTGAAACATTTCAGGATAGATTTATTTTTAAATACTATATTAATTATATACAAGACAATTTATTAATGTATAATTTTTTTTATCATTGCTGTAATTCTAAGAGAATTTTCCAAAGTAGTTTCTTTCCCAGGTTGTAAAGCACAGTGTGTATTACAGTCTACTAACCTGAATGCCTACTCATCCTTCATGAGATAGCTCAAGGGCCAGCCTTCCCAACATCCTGCGCCTCCCTGGAAACTCTCATCCCATCCTGTCTTAGCATACTAACATTTCTCTTTACCACATTATGAAATAAAATTTTACTTTATATTGCTGCACCTATCACTGGGAAACTATGCTCATGAGAATAGTAGCACAATTATAACTCCAATACCTGGCAATGAGAAGGCTGACAATAAATATGTCCTTAACAGTGGAGGATTATACAAAAAATAATCAGAAATATAAGCAAAAAAATAAGGAAATGATAGTAAATAAAAATAATTATGAGGCATAAAGAGGGTCTATAAGAATCCTCATATCATCATATGAATGTATTTGGTAATTCAAATTAGTACTTTGAAAAGTGAGATCCCAAATGTCTTGTTTTAACAGAAAATATGAACAGTTTAGAGCTATTATACTTAAATAAATCATATTTAAATATTTTATAATTTAATATGTGTGTACTACGTTCATGATGGTGGTTAATACCATTCCTCCTTTAAATGAGGAATGATTTTATGTAAACTTCATAATGATCTATTTGTGGTTATTTCACTCTGAAATGTGAGAAAAAGTAAGCACGATTATCAGAGTGAGCTGGAGGAGTTTTGATGTTATGAATTGTGATTTCCTTTTCTGGTTTGGGAAAATAAAATACTGAAAGCAATATTAAATTGAATGCATGTTTTCTTTCAAAAATTACAGTAGATGATATATGATACCCTACAGGTCCACAGGACGTGGTTAAATGAAAGTTCTATTTCCTCAGAATGATCAAACTCTGCATAAGATTGATACATTAATTGAGCTAAAAATAATTAGAGCTCAAGCCTCATGCCTGGGCCTTTGAAGAAAAGAATAATCAATGTTTTTGATGTGAGCTGTATTCAGATGCATGGACACTAGGGAAGAAGTACAGAGCAGCAGAAGGCGCAGTCCTAAAGGGCAGGAGGACAAGAAAAGAAGGGCATTCTAAATGAGTGGTTTCACCCTGCGTACACAGTAAAATAATTCTCAAAGTTTTAAAACTAGCAACATACTCTCAGAATAATCACCAGCTATATTGGGGATTTGATTTTCCTGGTACTGGAGTGGACATCTGTATGTTTTAACAGATTAACAAGAAATTGCAAGGGGCAGCTCAGTTTGAGAACCACTGACTTAGAGCAAGCGAAATAGAATGCAGCAAAGGACTGAAACAGTCCACTTCTTTTTTAGATGCTCCTTTGCTCAGCCTTGCTGTGTCTCACAGAGCCATAACCAAACAAGAAGAGCAAGGACTAGAGATTGGGAGTGGGACGGAATAGGTAGCATTTAGCTCTCATTCTTTGTCTCCCTCCCTCCCTCTCCTCATTCCCATCCTGCTCTCGTCCTCTCCGTTTATTTTTCTCCCCACTCCATGTTTTATTCTAATTGCTTTATTCAGTTGTATTATATCGACTAGGTAGGGGTTGAAATATCTATTTTATATTTCTTGTATTTGTCTAACGAATTAATATATGGCCCTGCAGTATTATGTCAAGAAAACAGTGCAATGACGATTCTTTTCTGGCAACTAAAACTATTATGCTTGTCATTAAGTGCAAGGGTTACAAAAATAGGTTAGTCTGCATACAGTCATGTAGCACCATATTTAGGTAGTCTGTTAATTTCTAAATAGTCTATGAACCATAGAGATTATACGACCACATATCTGGAAGCTTGTTTGAAGTTTTTCAGACAAAGCCAGCCAGAAACAAATTATATTTTGAAACTTTTCACATGGCACACAAATCACTGAGTTAATTTTCTTTCCTGAATTAGCAAGTTATCAATCTCATGCTTTTGCAATAACAAACAATTATAGCCTCAAAGAACCTGACTTGTTGGGGCTTCATGTATGTTATCAATATCTATTAATTACTACTAGATTATTTTCATACCCACCGTTATTATAACAGTAAATCATGTTAGAGTCTGCTATAGCCGTACATGTTTATTAGTTCCTAGATATTGTCTGAGCAACTTAGGAGGAAAGTGATTAGACTAAGGAGAAGAATATAAAAATAAGTGAATAAATTTTTTAAATTGCTGAAAACTTGGAGGATGTAGGGTTTTTGTTTTTGTTTTTGTTTTTTTATAGTGCAAGACTAAAGGGAGTTTGAACAGAACAGAATAAACACAAAGAAGGAGACAACTAGGTCCAAGTTATTACTGTGGCAGTTGATACCTAAATAACATGATGGCTGTTAGAAAGACAGAGTATATAGAATTAAGCACTTCTTGTGGCTAACTGGATTTGGGGACTGGAAAGAAAGATTTTCATATTATTTTTAAGTTAATAATTGGTAAAATTGGATGGGTAGTGATGCTCCTGCATCTTCTATAGTATTTATTTCATTTAATATTATTAGGTAGAATCAATAACAACATGTAAAATTATTTTCCCCTACCACACAAACTATGAATGAAGAACTAAGACTTATATAAGGCATAAATCTAACTATGTTCTGCTTCAACTAATTCACAATAACAAAAATGTTGAAACAGCAACAGGGAAACAGCATCTATGCTTAAAAGCACTGCTAGTACAATTCAGTTCAGAGTTATAATACTTTTTTTTTTTGAGACGGAGTTTCGCTCTTGTTATCCAGGCTGGAGTGCAATGGCGCAATCTCGGCTCACTGCAACCTCCGCCTCCTGGGTTCAGGCAATTCTCCTGCCTCAGCCTCCTGAGTAGCTGGGATTACAGGCATGCGCCACCGTGCCCAGTTAATTTTTTGTATTTTTAGGAGAGACGGGGTTTCACCATGTTGACCAGGATGGTCTCGATCTCTTGACCTCGTGACCCACCCGCCTCAGCCTCCCAAAGTGCTGGGATTACAGGCTTGAGCCACCGCGCCCCGCCCCAGAGTTATAATACTTTTATTGTAATATACTATAGGGGTAATTGACACTGTAGTTCAAAAGGCTTTTCCAAAGATTTAGTTGTTATACGAAGTAAGGGAATAAAAATTAAGTTTTGAGAGAACCGAACATGGGCGAGACTTCCTAGAATATAGAATTTTCTGGTAAAGATTCAGAGGAATTGAGTAAATTAATAGAATATTGAAAAAGATGAAAGAAAACTTTTCAATCTCAAAGTTTCAGTTGGATACCAAAAAAAGTTCATTTCAGATTTTCTTGGCTCAAACCTTGATAAGTAGGTGCTTCTGTGGAAAACTATTTATAGCAGGGCTGTGTATTTGAGAAAATGGGAACAAGATGTTCTTGTTAGATCTAGTCTCCTTTCTTAATATCTCTACAATAAGCAGAGTTAATCTATATAAAATGAATAGATTTCATCCTTTAGTTGCATTTTAAGCAGTTCACTTATAAATTCACATAAGATAAATACATACAGTAAATATTATTTATTTATGATACCAAAAGAGCTCAAAATTTAATCCACATTATTTCTGAAAATGCTGATGAATAGAAAGCAATTTTATACAGATAGTTGGTGTTATTTTTTATTAAATAACTTTTATGTTATTGTAATATAGGTAAATTTATGTACAGTGAAAGGCAGAGTCTGTAAGTACAATTTGATAAGTTTTGACAAATGTAAACAAGTCTGCAATAAAAATCTAATCAGGAGAGAAAATCTTTCCTCTCCCTCAGATAGTACCCTCACCCACACTCCCTTCAAAATAGCTTCTATAATTCAGAGGCAAACACTGTTGTTATTTCTGTTCAGATGTTTCCTATCCATCAACTTCATGTAATTAGCATCATGTAGCATGTGTTCTTTATATGTCAGTCTTTTGTCTATTGACATAATGATCAAGGGTGTTGTAAAAATCAGATTTATTCCATTGTATAATATATAACAATATGTCTACCCAGTCACTTGCTGAGAATGTGCCTTTTTATTTTTATTATTATGGGTAGGTTTTGAATTTTTCAAGTGAGTCTACTAAATTTATTGAGATAAAGATTTTTATTTCTCTTAATTAAATTCCATTGACTGTATTTTGAGTGAATTTTACATTCCTTCTATAAATCATACTTGTGTAGTTCTGAAAGTTATCAAACATGTATGAAGACATTACATCAATTGTATATAACTTCCCCAGAAATTAAGAAGACAGAAGATTCACACCTCATTTTGCAAATATAGTATTATCTTAACTCTGAAACTAAACAGGTAATTCAAATAAAAATCTCTAGAATCATATCTTTCATAAATATAAGTACAAACATCCTTAATTTAGTTCTGTGACATATGAAATCCCACAATATGCAAGATGTATAATATATCATTACCAAGTGTTGTTGTTTGTTCTCAAAGAATGCAAGGTTGGTTTGTCATATAAGGAAAAAAAGTACAAAACAACACAACTATTTTACCATTTGTGACAGGCAGAATAAGCTCCCATCAAAATATCCACTTCTGAATATCTGGAATCTGAGAATATTTAACCTTAAATGATAAAAGAGAATATTTTAATACAGAATAGGTGTGTCAGAATCATGCAGCCTGAAAAAGACTCAGCAAACCATTACTGGCTTTGAAGATGGAAGAAGGTACCAATAGCCAACAGACCATACAGATGGTGGAAAAGAAGAAAAAGATGCAGTTCCAAAGTCTCCAGAAGGAACAAAAGCCTGATGACACTTTGATTTCAGTCCAGTGAAGTCCATTTCAGACTTCTGACCTTTAGAATTGCATGGCAAGACTTTCTGTTGTTTTAAGCAACTAGGTTTGTGGTAATTTGTAACAGCAGTAATAGGAAACTAACATACCATATTAGCAGACTAAAACACATACATTTAAATATAAATATATATATATATATATACACACATTATTTTTATTGTACTCTAGGTTCTGGGGTACATGTGCAGATCTTGCAGGATTGTTGCATATGTACATAAATGGCAATGTGGTTTGCTGCCTCCAGCTCCCTGTCACCCACATCTGCCATTTCTCCCCATGTTATCCCTCCCCAACCTCCCCAACCTCAGCTGTCCCTCCCCTAGTCCCCCACAACAGACCCCAGTGTGTGATGCTCCTCTCCCTGTTTCCATGTGTTCTCTTTGTTCAATACCCACCTGTGAGTGAGAATACATGGTGTTTGATTTTCTGTTCTTGTATCAGTTTGCTGAGAATGATGGTTTTCAGAGTCATCCATTTCCCCACAAAGGAAAAGAACTCATCATTTTTTTTGGCTGCATAGTATTCCATGGTGTATGTGTGCCACATTTTCCTTGTCCAGTCTCTCATCGATGGGCATTTGGGTTGGCTCCAGGTCTTTGCTATTGTAAATGGTACCACAA
The DNA here is from genome assembly GCA_031835075.1 of Saguinus oedipus. Classification (NCBI taxonomy): domain Eukaryota; kingdom Metazoa; phylum Chordata; class Mammalia; order Primates; family Cebidae; genus Saguinus; species Saguinus oedipus. The sequence goes on from CM063190.1 coordinate 22,314,061, forward strand.
TGAACATATGTGTGTATGTGTCTTTATAATAGAACAATTTCTAATCCTTTGGATATATACCCAGTACTGGGATTGCTGGGTCAAATGGAATTTCTATTTCTAGATCCTTGAGGAATCACCACACTGTCTTCCACAATGATTGAACTAATTTATACTCCCACCAGCAGTGTAAAAGTGTTCCTATTTCTCCACATCCTCTCCAGCATCTGCTGTCTCCAGATTTTTTAATGATCGCCATTCTAACTGGCATGAGATGGTATCTCAATGTGGTTTTGATTTGCATCTCTCTAATGACCAGTGATGATGAGCATTTTTCATGTTTGTTGTCCTCATAGATGTCTTCTTTTGAAAAGTGTCTGTTCATGTTCTTCACCAACTTTTGAATGGGTTTGTTTTTTTCTTGTAAATCTGTTTTAATTCTTTGTAGATTCTGGATATTAGCCCTTTGTCAGATGGGTACATTGCAAAAATTTTTTCCCATTCTGTTCATTGCCGATTCATACTAATGATTGTTTCTTTTGTTGTAAAGAATCTCTGGAATTTAATTAGGTCCCATTTGTCTATTTTGGCTTTTGTTGCCAATGCTTTTGGTGTTTTAGTCATGAAGTTCTTGCCTATGCCTATGTGCTGAATGGTTTTGCCTAGGTTTTCTTCTTGGCTTTTAATGGTGTTAGATTTTATATTTAAGTCTTTAATCCATCTGAATTAATGTTAGTGTAAGGTGTCAGGAAGGGGTCCAGTTTCTGCTTTCTGCACATGGCTAGCCAGTTTTCCCAACATCATTTATTAAACAGGAAATTCTTTCCCCATTGCTTATTTTTCTCAGGTTTGTCAAAAATCAAATGGTTGTAGATATGTGGTGTTCTATTCTGTTCCATTGGTCTAGATCTGTGTTTTGGTACCAGTACCATGCTGTTTTGATTACTGTAACCTTGTAGTATAGTTTGAAATCAGTAGTGTGATGCCTCCAACTTTTTTCTTTTTGCTTAGGATTGTCTTGGCTATGTGGGCTCTCTTTTGTTTCCATATGAAGTTTAAGGTGTTTTATTTCCAGTTCTGTAAAGAGGGTGATTGGTAGCTTGATGGGGATAGCATTAAATCTATAAATTACTTTGGGCAGTATGGCCATTTTTATGATATTGATTCTTCCTAACCATGAGCATGGAAAGTTTTCCCATCTGTTTGTGTCCTGTCTTATTTCCTCCAGCGGTGGTTTAAAAGTTCTCTTTGAAGAGATCCTTCACCTCCTTTGTTAGTTATATTCCTAGGCAGAGACTCAACATAAAAAGGAAACTCTCATATCATTTTATTGTATTCAATTGAATTGTTGGGTTTGGTTTTGACTTTCTCTTGAATATCAAATATTTATGTTCCTATCCATATTTTGAATTCTATTTCTGTCATTTCTGCCCTTTCAACCTGGTTAAGAACCACTGCTGGGGAACTAGTGAGTTATTTGGAGGTATAAAGACTCTGCCTGTTTGAGTTGCCAGAGTTATTGCAGTGATTCTTCTCATCTATATGGAGCGGATATTTCTTCTATATTTAAAGTTGCTGTCCTATGGATATATTTTTTCTTTTATATTCTTTCATGTTCTTGGGGGTTTGTTTGTGGTATAAGGTGGGTTCAGTCAATTGGCTTTATTTCTGATAGATATATATGGGGCCAAGGCTCAGCTCAGCACTCATGGGTTGTGTGAAGTGATCCTAGGGGTTTGGTATGGAACCTGTAGCTTTGTTCTATTCCCTTGAGGTTGGGAACCCACTGTCCTAGAGAAGCCATGGTGTTCTGAGACCACTAGTATCAACACTCTGAAGGGTGGTGCCAGTCAAAGTGCTTCATAGGGTGGAGGCAGCAGGATCTGTGTTTGTTCACGTGTGCCAGCAGGAGCAGAGCAGCAGTGTGGCACAGTGCCTGCTTATTGGCTGGGCCACAAAGTTGGTGGTCCAGTGGCTGCTGGCCTCAGTGTAGGTACTGGCAGCAGCAGTTGTGGTGGTGCAATGTGGTGGAGTTGGAAAGGTGGGTGGGGCCACTGGGTATGCATTTGCACTATGGCAGTGTCTGCACAAGGGCAGAGTGCTGGTGGGCATGGGACTGGTGACCTCAGTGCATGCATTCACACCATAACTGCTGATGTACTTGTGTGTTTTTCCACAAGCAATCATGGCTTGGCAGCTGGGTTGGGTGCACTCATGCTGGTAACAGTGGCACAGCAGAGTGCACATGCACTCACAGTAGGTGGGGAAGGGGAGGCAAGCTTCCATATAATGGCAAAGCAATACAGGGGTGGTTGTGGGCAAGTGCATGCTGGCAAAGTGGCATGTGTTAGGCTTTGTGGGTGGACTGCTGTGTGTTGGTGGTGGTCACTTTGCTGGAGCTCACCAAAGGTCAGGCGCAGTCTGGCAGCATAGGAGCTATAATGCAAGTCCCTAGGATGCACGATGGTTGGGCATCCAAGGCTGCACTGCAAGCAGGCATGTCCAAGCTGCAACCCTGGGGGAGGTCAGCAGACAGAAGTGCATTCAAGTCAGACTGGGCCAGTCTCATCGGCAAAATCATCCTGCTCTGTTCAGTTCAGACAGTTCTCCTAAGGCTAGAGTCTTTTAGGTTAGAATGGTAGCCTTGGGGAATGGGTAGCCTTGGGGAATGGCCATGCTCCCCTCCAGATGTTCCTGCATCAGACCCTATAGGCTCCACATAGGCTGGAATTTTGCTCCCACCTATGTGGAGCCCATAGGGCAGCCACATATAAGGAGCCCATATAAGCAGCCACCTCTATTAGGAACAAAAGGAATCACAGTGGTTTTAGTTAGTATGAAGTGTGTAAACGTGGACAGAATTAGCCAAATTCAGGATTTTTTTTTTTTTGAGACAGAGACTTACTCTGTTGCCCACAATGGAATGTTGTGGCATGATCTCAGCTCAGTGCAACCTTCACCTCTTGGGTTCAAGTGATTCTCCTGCCTTAGCCTTTTGAGTAACTGGGACTACAGGCACATGCCACCTCTCCTGGCCTCCACAATATGTTTTGAAGGTAGAAATGGCATATATTTCCTGTAAATCTGTTCTTGAACTCTATATGTTATTCTCCTAGAATTTAGTTTGCAGTATCAAACATAGTTAAAGGAAAGAGCTGTGGTAGAAAGAACTATTGCTAAGTCTTTGGAAAAGAAAGAGGGAAAAAATTCTACAGGGATCACCTTTAGGCTTGGGCTGCAAAAGTTTTTCATTAACTTTAATAATTTTAGTAACTGCAGAACTTATTTAAGATTTCTGCATTAAAGTTATTTATTAAAGAGAAACCCCCCTAAGGAAAGGAGTTCCTGTTCTACTTCAAGGGAAATAATTTTAAAAGAGGGCAAGAAATAGAGATTGGTACAGAGATAGGAATGAAGATAGAGGCTGAGAGAGAACAATGTTATGAACTTTGACTAATACACCAACACTTGTAAATTAAAAGTTTATTAAAATTACACTAAAAATTATTCTTGCTATGTTATCCTTTCAGTCGTTCACAATATTCTTGTAAAAGATATAAACTCAAATATTTGCATTTGAATTTTAGGAGATCATTATGTTGTTGAGGCTGCAGGCAATATGTTCTTATGATTAATATGATACTGAGCTATTAACATATGAGAAATAGAATTAATTTGAAATAATTACAATTAAAACTTTGTTCAAATCTTTCTGTTAACCTTCATTTTAGAGATCTTGATACTTATGATATTTTTGTTTTAGTTTTCCTAATAAAAGCTGACAGTTTGGCCAAATGTTATGTCTTCAATAAAAAAATATATATATTAACTGGGAGGTCTGAATCCTACAGGTGTCTCTTTAGCACAAATGGTGTTGAAGAAAATAATTGCAAACACACCTGCAGGTTTGTCTCCAAAGTCTCATCTAAAATAAATATTTCTCTTTTTAAAAATGTATTATTTCTGTGTCAGAGAGAGAGAGAGAGAGAAAGAGAGAGAGAGAGTGTGTATGTGTGTAAACTTCACTCTGCTAAATGTGTATTGATATTTTGAAGAGAAATGCTAAGTGTCTTAGTGTGTTTTCTCTTGCTATAAGGTAATACCACAGTATGGGTAACTTATAATAAAAAATTTATTTCTCATAGTTCTAGAGCCTGGAAAGTCCAAAGTCAAAGGTTCCATATCAGCGAAGGCCAAACTCGCTGTGTCATAACATGGTGATGGGCATCACATGGTCAGAGGGTTAGAAGCAAGAAACCCAAACAGCCTTTTCAACAGATCCACTCTGGCAATAGTTAACTCACTCCCTCAATAACCTATTAATTCATTATTTCATAATTCATGAATAAATTAGTATATTCATGAGGGTAGAGCCCTTATAAACTAATGCTTCTTACAGTTCTAACATGAGTTTGGAGGGGAAACTTAAATTACAGCAACAAGCAAGAAAAAAAAAAGACAAAGGGCTAATTGTAATCTTATGATCACACAAATTTTAAAATTGCTGGTTAAGGAGACCATCAGTCTCTTTGTCTTATCTGGCATGTCAGTATTATAACCTTATAAAACATTACATTATATAAACTATTAGAATAAAAGTAATTACGTAGATTTTATCATGGTAATATTCTAAAGGAAACAGTTTTTAAAATAATCCCACTATTGATGAATTACAGAATATATTAGCAATTGCACAGCCAACTTATTTTAAAGTGATAAAATACAATTTGTTTTTTATTCAGTTCTGACCAGCTAAATGAGAAGTAAAATTTGAGGTTTTCGAGATTTACTTTTATTACTATATCTTTAAATATTCAATAAACCATATTTCTTGTATTCCAATTCCAGAATTTTTGAATAAATATCTTGAGTGGATCACTGAAATGCATAGGTTAAAAATCTCTAGACAATTTTGTTGCAGGTGGTGATATATTTTAGAAAAAAAATTTTATTTTTGGATGTGTTCACAATAGACAAAATCATATCTGTACTATTTTTCTTAATGTTCTACTGGCATGAATGACACATTTTCTGATATCCTTAGAGGCCAAATATATATATATATATATATATATATATATATATATATATATATATATATATACATGTTTCTTTTTGCTCTGCAGAAATATCAATAATTTAAATTAGGACAAGTATTTTACATCACAGAAAATCATTGTGGTTTATCCTTGTAAGCAACAAATTATCCCTTCATGAATGTAATGGACTATGATTAAGTTGTACTTCTGAGTACAAAACTAGGACTGATAACTCTAGCTCTAATGAAATGTCAAATCAATTTATTAATAAGCATTTTACTTTTGTACTTTTAAATTTGATGTAAACCAAAATTTTAATTTAAAGAAGTCTTACATTGATACTATATTGCAGTGATATTATGTGGTAATTTCAGATAATGTATTAAAATTTTTGAAGTAGATTTCAGATAATCAAACAACTTCATAGCACATAATATTTAAATTAAGAAAGCAGTCTTAAGTTGATATTTGTAATCAATGAAACTGTATGGTTTAGTATATCTACTAAATCACTGAGCCATCAATATAGAACCATTTGAAAAATATGTGAATTTATCAGCTTTTCTTCTTTCATGACCTTAGTAATTAATCTTTTCAGCTTTGTTAAGAGCATAAATAAAATACAAGTAAAGACTGAATTGAATAATGGAGACAATTTATATTTTGCCACGTACCATGAATAAGTGACTATTTCTCCACACTTAGGCAATAATAATTGTACTTTATTTTTTATTAATATTAATATAGTGACTTGAAAAAAGTGAGTATTTAGTGTCAATACTGATTTATAGTTTATTAAGGATTTTATTGAAATCCTCCAAAGATTAAGTTAAATGCCAAAAATAAAGTCAAATGTATATATATGTTTTTGATATTGAGATATTCCTACTATAATTGGTTCTACATACACTCATGCACCCACATCTCTTAGAAGCATGGTAGTATTAAGCTAATGCTTCATATTCTAGATTCACTTCTAACCACGATGACGCATTGCAGGATTCTCTAGATTATATGTCTACTAAAATTGGCTCAAATCAATAGAACAGAAAGATGAACTGTCTAATTCTTATTTATACTCAATTGGTGAAAGTCATACATTGAAAATGTTTCTTACTGTTAATAGAACATTTACAAATAGTGTAACTGAATGATTTTTATGTAGTTTTTTAGGGAAAAGGAATCTGGAGGCAGAAGGTTCTCTCAATCCTTGCTCTGACTCACTTACAGCTGCATAAATTCTGAATCTACCTTTCCCTCTTGTGTCTAAAATTTCTCATATAAAATGAGAATTGTATTAGGATGTTTCAGAGGGGTGTTTTGTTATTTGTTGTGAAGATTCAGTGTAGAATTTTCTGTGTAGGAAATGTATAGAACAGGGCCTGGCATATCATTAGCTCTATCTATCTATCTATCTATCTATCTATCTATCCATCCATCTATCTCTATTTTATCTATCTACTTATCTATTATATATATGTATATCTAAACCACATACCTATATAGAGACATATATAAAGTAACATGTATATGTACATATATGTGTGTATGTGTATATACATATAAGATCTTAGTATCTTTATTCTTTATTACATCATTTATTTTGTTTATATTGTTTCTCCTGGTATTGGCCCATGCATCAGGGAAACATAAATAAGTAAGACATAGTTTCTGTCTAAGAATCTCAGACAGTTTTCAAGGGTTAGCTAGAAAAATGTTTCGTTAACTGAAGATGATAGAGGTGAAAAGAGGTAAAATGTAATAAAGTCTCAAAGTTAGTCTCCTACAGGTTTTAGGAGTCATTTGTCAACCTTCTTTTTCTATCCAAGTTTCCAAATACCACTCCTATTTGAGGAGTGTTCTCCATTATGTGTGGTATTATTGGAACACAGTTCTCCATTTCTCACATATAGAGTAAATCACAAAGCATCCCTTTTACATTGGCCCAAGGTAAGTTATATGCAAGTAGCCTAGGCTTGAGCCGCAAAGTAGAGAGCCTCGAGCTTTACATTTGAAATGAATAATATGAAAATACAGAACTATTTACCATTTTACTTTTTTTAGTAACTGAAAAGGTGATACCAGCAGTGGTGTCTGTCTATAGGAAGCTGTGTTCTATACCAGAGATGGGAGTGTTTTGATCAATCTGGGGCTACTTAAAGGTTAAGTTTTGGAAAAACAAATATCTGAATTGTAAGTTGATTCCATTAGTCTTATAAATTCTAGAATCTCTCATACCTTTTTAGTAGATTACTGTATACTATCTTGCTTCACATACTTGAAGTCAAGTTTTAGTTCTTGTAACCAAGAATTATGTTTGACACAAAATAGAATCTTTGGTTGCAGATGTAAATTACATTTCTCATGTATCATCCTATAGTGTAGATAATTCTTCTCTAGGAAAATGCATTTAGAAGTAGGTACCAATCCAATCATTTTTTCAAATTACAGCTTCTGAGAAAAATACCTTAATTTATCTAGGAAAATATTAATTTCTCCTATTATTTGTTTTGTTTTGTTGTTGTTGTTGTTGTTAAATTCTAGACATGTGGGGAAATTGGAAGGGAGCTAGAAAGTGGAACTAAAGGAGATTATAAACTATTTCATTTGCTAAATCTTAAGTTTATCTAGGGTTATCTGAGGTCACTAACACAGACTGTTCTGTGGCTGCTCCTCATGCCTCCTAGAATTTCAGTATCTAGTCATACTGAACATTAACTTCCAGAGCTATTCTGTTTTGATTCAGGAGAAATTCTGTCCCAAATCTTGCTTCAAATATATTTTTACTTAAGCTGTTTTTCTGTATTTCTTGCTTCTTTCTAATGTTCACCTCCTCCTCATCTTACTTAAGTAGGAAATTTAATTTTGACCAAATACGACACAGTTCCCAAATTGTGATGTGCTGCTGCTTTTAAAGTGGCTTCTCAACTAGAAGTCAAAAATAATAAAAGTCATATTTCTCATGTCTATGCAAAGTTTCTAGGATATTTTACATTATCCAAGGTGTAGGAATATGAAAACAAATATACATATAAAATACCATCTCATAAGTAAAGCACTTGAAACCAGAGCCAGTGGCTTATAACAGTAAAAGGCAATGAAACACAATGTATTAAGCTTTGTGATTAAAATCTATTATTCAACTCTAGTTTTGATAAATTTTTATCAGAAGCATAAGTAACTATAATTTCAATTTTTAAAAAGCTGCTCATTTTCAAAATAATTAAATTATTTTAATAGTTTTTAAAATACATTTTTATGGAAGGTAATTGAACATCTTAACTATAATTTATTGTTAATTAAAGTCAATATGGAGATTATTAAGCAGTGTTTGCAAAAAGAGAAGTATATAATCCATGATTTTCAATGGGTTTGAGAGAATGTATTATTAGCTGAAGGATCATAAATCCCATACCAAAGAAGTCTAAGAAAAACTGCATGAAGCTATCTCTAATCCATTATGATTGGTGTATACAAGAAAAAACACTGATCCTTCTTAAAAGCAACAGACTGAGAATGAGGAGAAAGTAAATTAATGTCTAATGTTTTTATTATATGCCAGACACTATACTAACATGTACAGAAATCATCTTATTTAGTACAGAAGAGGTAAAGTTACTGCTTTGTTGCTGGTAGCAAGAAGAATATGAACAAATATTAACATAGATCCACATTCCCATGCCAAACACCTTCATTTTAAACTTCCTCACTACTTTCCATGAATAACTTGTTTAAGCTAATAGACATAAATCAATGTCTTATATCATATGAAAATAGTAATCAGACCAGACAGTTCATCATTTAAGAATACTTTTAGAATTAAATTTTTTAATTAAAACATTTCCAAAGTTATTTTATTGAAACAGAAACATTTTTTGTTTCTTTTCAGAAATAGAATGGCTAAGAAAGGGAAGAACAAAAAGGGATATAGGATGTGAACACATGCTTTAGTTTCGTATTCTTCATTAAATATCCCAATACAATTGTTAGTTCAACGCATTTTTAATGTGTTGTGCTTATTTACATTATAGTTTCATTCATTAGGCTTTTTATTTCTCATTCAGGGTCTCAAACATATCATGTACATGCTAAATTTTACAATTCTGATTTTTCTTAACCAAGTCAGAAATTAGGCCTGCTGTATTTAGCAACATCTAGGATTTGTTGCTAGAGAATGCCATTAATGTGTAGGGCTCTGGGATAATTGGCACATTTTACTTTAATATTGTATTTCCTTTTGAAGAAAATGGTAAAATTATAAAATTTGAGAAAAATATAACTATTCGTCCAATATAATTTCTATTGTTATATGCATTAATTGATAACAGAGATAAAGAAATTTTACCGGTAAAACACAGTTGCTATGCAAGTAAAGTTATAGGAGGCCACAAGTTGAGCTCCAACTGTCATTTCTGACAGTGAAGAATTTCCTTCTTAAGTAAAAGCCAGTCATTCAGAAAATGAATGAAATGAATAAGAAAATAAAGTAGCTTAAAAATAAATGTCTTAATCTCTGAAAATTATGGATATAGGATGGAGTTTTTCTTTTCAGTCTCCTTTGAATGAGTGCCCTTATTATGGCTTTATGATTCTAATGTTTTCTAATATGAGGTCTAGGATAAAACTGATCTTCAATATATGTACTGAAAAAAAAAGGAAAATTACTTTGATAATTATGTTCAAGCACACATATCCCTGTATCTGGAGTGATAAATGCCAGGGCCATAGAGGCTCCCAAAGAACACAGGGAATGCCCCTCAATCACTTTTCCACACTATATATAAATAAATAATCATGTATCTCTGGAGGAGATAGTTTTCCAAGTTTCTGACACTTCTGTAAGTCTATATATTAACAGTCCTGGAAGTTAGAAAAAGTATTTCTATGTGGATCAGTTAGCAAATTTATTTCTCTATGTGGAGAAATACCAAGACAGGTCTCTTTCCTTTCCCCATGAGCAAAATATGGACACATTTGTCAGCCATCCCTAATAATTTTAGAGATTCCATATACTGAGTGTTCTTCAACTATGGCAAGAATCACCATGTGTTCACCACCTGCCAAGGCACACATGAAGCTCATGTTCTCTTCTGTGCTATGAACAACATTCTGTCTAAATCTATGTAAGCTCATTATGTTTTTCTTATAACTAATTTTATTATACACACATATATCATGTACATGTTATATATGTACATATATGCATATATATTTTATACATATTTTATTTGTACACCAAAAATAAAAATATCTTACAAAGGTTCACAGAGAAGAGCCACAAAATGCCAACAATTTAAAGCAATAGCTTGCATTGTCATGGATTAAATTCTCAGACTATAGTTTAACAAAACAATAATTATGCTACACTGGAGAGTAACAACTGCAAAGCTTATGTACTTAAAATTATATGAGGCAAAAAATAATAATAATAAAAGACACGTTAAAAAATTCTAAGCAACAATCACTTAAATAACAATTAATAGTAGACCTGCAATGTTTTTTTTCCCTTTACCTTGGGGACAAATCAGGGGGAAAAAAAACATGGTCCAGTAAAACTCTCTTAAAAATATGCTGTTGACAACGCTTTTTAAAACACATTGATATGTGTTTTAATAAACACATTACTAGGATATAGACATGAATGATTCCTTACCTTTAGAAGGTTTTTAGCAGAGTGTACCTATCCTCTATTGGACTTCCATGGCGAACAAATCTATAATCTATATATTTATGCATTGTTTTTTGAAAATGTCATAAAATAGTGCAAATATCAGTATATAAAATAATAGAAATTTCTTAAATGAAACATTTCCCTTTTCTTCCAGATTTTTGATGTATTAACAAATAAAATTATGTATATTTAATGTGCACATAAATATTTGAAACATGTATACATTGTAAAACGATTGTCACAATGAAATTAATTAGCACATCCTCATGTCTCAGTTACGTAGGTGTGGTGTGGGGGGTGGGAACACATACACCTACACTCATCAAATTTATAGATATCAGACTGCGATATTAACTATGATATTTCAGATATTATAATCACCATAGTACATATTATATGTATAGAACTTATTAATCTTATAATTTTTGTTCGTACTCTTTGGCTAGTATCTTCACATACCCCACCCACCTCACTCACAACAGCTCCTGGCAACCTTCTTTCTATACTCTGCTTCTATAAGTTTGAGTTTTACAGACTCTACATATAACTGAGATCATGCAGCATTTGTCTTTCTGGACTGGCCTATTTCACTCATTTCACTTAGCATAATGTCCTCCAGGTTATCCCGGCTGTCCCACATAGCTTTACTTCTTTTGTATGGCTAAATAATATTCTGTTTTGTGTATATGCCACATTTTAAGATCCATTCATTTGTTGAAGACACTGAGGTTGTTTTCATATCTTGGTTATTGTCAATAGTGCTGCAATAAATATACAGTGCAACTTTTTAACCTTTGATTTGACCAACATCTTCCCATTCCTCCCACTTTGCTGTCCCTGGTGACCACCATTTTACACTCTGCTGCTATGTTTTTGACTTTTTTAGATTCCACATGTAAGTGACATGGGACAGTCTTTTTCTTTCTGTATCTGGCTGACTTTAATTAGCAAGTGAGTGATGCAATATACATAAGGGTGTGTAAAACAGGTTCACTGGGTACTGGTTACCAACTTGTTTGAGTCCAGTGAAACAAACACCCACACAGGATGAATTAAATGAATGAGACTTCTTACAGAAAGGCAGCCAGGGATAACAGAAGCCTAGGATTTATTTTGAGTTGCTCTTCCAAGGCTCAGGAGAGCTGCACAGGGGTACATGGAGCCTTGACTGCTCCTGCCTTACTTGCACTGCATCTGAGGGACCCCAAAATGCTGCGCTTAATAGGTTATACATCCAGGGACAATTTAAATTGCTGCATTAAAGTGTTGAAAGATCTCCTTTTTACTGGGTGGTGGTGGCAGAGAATCAGAAACTAGGCTATTTCTGACATTTCTTTTCTATCTTAGAATGTTGCATACACAGCATATTCTACAGTTATTAGTGAGAGCTACAAATGTGAAGATGGAAGAAGTGAGTTGGTCTAAGCCACCATGAGAACTGTCTTCCAGGGTGCAAATATCTCTTTCAATATACTGATTTTATTTCCTTTGGTTTTATACCCAGAAGTAGAATTTCTGAATCATATAGCAGTTCTATTTATAATTCCTAAGGAATATCTACAGTTTTTTTATAATGACTGTACACATGTATATTTCCTTTGTAAAAGGGTCTACTTTGCTACACACCCTCACTAGCACTTGTTATCTTTTTTTTTATATAGCAACCATCCTAACAGGTGTGATGTGATACTCCATTGTGGTTTTGATTTATGTTTCCTTATTCTTACTTAGTGATGTCTGAGATACTTTTATATACTGGTTGGCCAGTTGTAAGTCTTCTGTTGTAAAAATGTCTATTAGATCCTTTGCCCATTTTTTAATCAGGTTATTTGCTCTTTTGTTATTGATTATATAAATTTCTTATATATTTTGGTTATTATATATATGGATTGCAAACATTTCCTACCATTCTGTAGGCTGCCTTTTTATTTTATTGACTGTTTTCTCTGCTGTACAGATTTTAGTTTGACGTATAATAATTTTTCTTGATTATTTTGCCTTCATTGCTTGTGCTTTGAGTATAATATTTAAAAAAAATTGCCAACACTCTTTATGTTTCTGTAGTGGCTTTATGGTTTCAGGTCTTACATTTAAGTCTTTAATCATTTTTGAATTATCTTTTGTGTATAATGTAATATAGGGTCCTATTTTATTCTTTTTAATGTGGATATTCAGTTTTTCCAACACTACTGAAGAGATTATCCTTTCCCATCATGTATTCTAGGTAATCGTGTCAAAAATTAGTAAACTGTATCTGTATGAGTTTATTTATGGGCTCTTGATTATACTGCATTTGTCTATATATCTATTTTGAGTTCAATGACATACTTTTAAAATTACTTTAGCTTTGTAATATAGTTTGAAATCAAGGCATGTGATATCTCCAGACTTCCTTTTTTCTCAAGATTGCTTTGACTATTTGAGGTCTTTTCTAGTTCAATGTAAGTTTAATTTTGTTTTTCTTTTGTGAAAATTTATATTGGAATTTTGATAGGGATTGCATTAAATTTATAGATAACTCTGGGTATAATGGGCATTTTAACAACTTTAATGCTTTAAATTCATGGGCATTCTTTCCATGTATTTGTGTCTTTGTTAATTTCTCTCATCCATGTTTTATAGTTCTGGGTGCAGACCTTTCACTTCCTTGGTTAAATGTATTTCTGAGTATTTTATTATTTTTGTAGCATTTTAAATAAAATTGGTTTGTTGATTTCTTTTTCAGAAAGTATGTTATTGTTATATAGAAATGCAACTGAGTTTTGTATGTTGATATACCTTGCAAATTTATAAAATTTGTTTCTAATGTGTGTGTGTGTGTGTGTGTGTGTGTGTGTGTGTGTGTGTGTGTGTGTTTGCTTGTGTGTGGTGTCTTTAGGTATTTCTATATAGAAGATTTCTATAGATAAGTCATATGAAACAGCAAAAATGTAACTCTGCCCTTTCTGATTTCAATGTCATTTATTTATTCTACTTTTGCCCAAATCTCCTTGCTAGGACTTCAAGTACTATGATGAACAGAAGTGCAGAGTGTCTTGTCTTGTTCCTGATCTTGTAGGAAAAGCTTTTATCTTTTTATCATTGAGTATGATGTTAGCTCTGAGTTGGTCATGTATGCACTTGATTATGTTGAGAGTCATTATTTCTTTACATAATTTCTTGAGCATTTTAAAATTTATTATTGGAAGATGTTGAACTTTTTAGAATATTTTTCCTGCATCTATTGAGATGACATTATTTGCATCCTTCATTCTGTTCATGTGTTGTATCAAATGTATTGATTTGCATATTTTGAACCATTTTTGCAACCCAAGAATAAATCTCTCTTGCCCTTTTGGTACAATCTTTTAAATGTGTTGTGGAATTTGGGTTACTAGTATTTTCCTAAGGATTTTTGCATCTAAGTTCATTGGCGATGTTGGCCTATGATCATCCTTCATTATGAGGTGTTTATCTGGTTTTGGTATAAAAGTGATGTTGGCTTCATAAGATGAATTTGCATGTGTTTCCTTCCCTTTCATTTTCCAGAACAATTTGAGAAGGACTGCTTAATTTTTTTAGATCTACCTATGGAAGCACAGTCAGGTAAGCCTCCTGCCAGGCCCCTAGGAAGGCAGGACTTCCCTGGACCATGGCTGGGAGGATGTGGAACTGGGTTACAGGGTTGTTTCAAGATCAGTCATGTGACCAAGATCAGTGGGTCAGCTTCTGGGGAATCTGTGTGAGCATGTTTCCAGGCTTATGCTTGGGCAGGCAAAATTATTCCCAGGCTGTGGCTAGTAGGGGCTGGGGCTGGGTTTTAAGATTGCTGCAATACCTGCAGTTGGACTGATGTCAGTCTATGTCCATAGACTCAGACAAATGTGTTTTCTGGTGGGTCCGTAGGTGGGTAGAACAGTCCTAAACTACAGCTGAGTGGGGCTAAAACTGAGTTGCAGGGCCATTTCAGTATCTGCTGTCAGACCCACCTTTGTGGGCATGAATTTGTATGACTCCCACCAGATCCCTGGATGGGCAGCACTATTCCCAGATCATGGCTGGGAGGGGCCAAAGCCAGGCCATGGGTTGCTTTGTGATCTATAGCTGAGACTGAGGTTGACAGATCTGGTACAAGAGGTATGGAGGGGCTTGACTCTGCCCAGGTCTCTTGGTGGATGGTGCTGGTTGCAGGACAGTGGTCAAACAGGGTTATAACTCCTTGTGTTTATAGACATGTGCCAGGTTGTTATTGTAGGGAAATGCAAGTGGGGAAATATGGGGGTTAGCATATTGGGTATTAGAAATTAATTCTTGACAATATCTAGATGCCCCTAGAAATTTATGTAGCTGCTGTTTTTCATTGAGAGAGGGATAAATAAAGTTGGCTCCAGGCATTTTGGGCTCAGCTTTTGAGTGTTGTGTGATATCTCAAGTTCTAAAGAGGTTGAAGCTGATTGCACTCATTGTGAAAGGAAAACAAAATACTGGGACTCCAATTCACTATGTGAAAGGAAAAAGTTAAACTGGAAGCTGCTGTCATAGAAGCAGCTGCCTTTCCTTTGTTCCTACATGGATAGCTACCGATTAATAAAAACAACAGCAACAACAAAACAGATGTCTCCGCTGGAAGCTACTCTGTGTTGACTTCATCATACGCGAAGTACTGATTAAATGAGCAAGAGACAAATAATGTGCAACATATGGATTCAGTAACGTGACCATAAGCTTCCTCCATTCACTCTTTCTCTTTAAGTATTGAAGGTCTCAAAAACCTCTTTGGAAAAAGCATGGATCACAGATTCTTCTTGCGATTCTGTTTTCCTTTTTCCAAGACATATCCTTAACCTTGGCTAAATAAACCTCTAAATTGATTGAGACCTGTCTCAGATACATTTGGTTTCCACCATTGAAGTTTTAATGGGAAGTCTTCCCAGCCTCACTCAGCTATGATTTTAAGAGATTTATGGAATCCATTAAAGCACTCTGTTAGTTTCGTTAAAAGCAAAAGGTTATCAACATACTGAAAAAGAGTAGAGCCTTGGGTAAATTTTATTCAGTCCAAGTCAGCTTTAGGGACTTGGAAAAATACAGGCAGAGATTCACAAAATTTCTGATTTATGCAAGTTTATGTTAATTGTCTCCCTCTAAATGTAAGTGCAAGGAGAAATTGTAACCAGAGTACAATGGAACTGAAAAGAAAGCTGAGCAAAAGTCAATTACTATAAACCAAGTGCACCAGCAGGGATTGAGGTAAGAATAGTGGCTGGATTAAGGACTGTGAAGTTGGGTGAATAGGAATTTCAAAGGAGTTCATGGCTTCCAGGTATTGTATAAATCAATAGATTTGATTCCCAGCTGTATCAAATTCTCCCTCTTTCTGTAATAGTAATATTGGTGTGTTACAGGGTAAAGAAGTAAAGATAAGAATACCCAGCTATAAAAGAGACTACATTATAGTTCAATTGCTGCTTCTGCATCTTGAGAGAGGAGGCACTGGGCTAATGATGAGAAAAGCTTGTTCTTTCTCCAATCAATGAGCAGAAGATGTACCCTTAGTCACAGTATAACCTTATTTGTACCAGGAGGCCCAGGGACCAGTTGGTACATTCTTAAAAATTGTATCATTTTCAGTAATTTTATATTAATATGAGTTTCCATTAGGAAAAGTAGGAAGTTTGAGAATTGGTCTGAGGGAAGGAAAATGAGAACACACAAATATCAGGAGGGGGACATCACACACTGGGGCATGTTGGGGCCTGGGGTTAGGGGAGGGATAGCAGGACTCTGGGGGGATTAGGGAGAGCTAACACTAGGAGACTTATGTAGATGGGGGTTGGATGCAGCAAACCACCATGGCACGTGTTTACTTATGTAACAAACCTGCATGTTCTGCACATGCATCCTGGAACTTAAAGTATTTTTTAAAAAAAAAGCCAAAAAAAAAAAAAAAAAAAGAATGAGATGAGGAGCAGAAAACTGGTAGAAAAATGTGTGTCATCCCTGGCTCTGTGAACATTTTCAAAGAACATTTTTTTTTAAAGTATGTGATTTTTCAGCTTGGGTACCTTAGACATAATAAACATGGTAATTTTTATTTAAAAAAAAGGGGGAGTCCCTAAGGTTAGCAATTATACTCTATGTGCCCTCTTTTCTATTTGATCTTTCCATAAGTACCAGCAGGACAGTTGTATAGAAATAGAGCTATTTTTTTTCAAATATAGAAGTTTTTCCACTTCAAAGACTTCATTGTCCGGGCCTTCAAGGGTAGAATTTTCAATGGCATAATTATTCCAATAGTCACCTAATTCAATCAGGCTTTTTATGGAAAGATCCAGAGGTAATTTTTAAGGCTTAGAATAAATCTCTACCATGAGCACAAGAGGCATTTGCAAAGTGGGTGTAGAAGATGCACTTCCATAATCCAAAATTTAGTCCCAGAGATAGCCTAAGAAAGCAAAGACCTTTTTTGCCATAGGCAGTAAGACTAGGGTTTGTGAAAAAGGTGTCTCTTGTCTCCTATGGCACATGGGTGCCTCCAGTCACAGGTTCAATTATCACAGATAAGTGAACGATTCTAGGCAGGCATAACTCAGATAAGGAGTCTGCAGGCAGCAATGGTTAAGACAATAAATGGGCCTTATTCACTGGGACCTCTTATTAAAACAAAATTCCCTAAGATCTGGCATGATCAGACAAAGAAAATGCTGCTTGTCACTTTGTACCTCAGGTTCTCAGCCTGTTGGAATGGCTATCGGATATAAGATGATATTTGCACTCCCTGGCTGGCAGAGATAAGAGAGAGTGTTCTCATTGGTCACATGGCAGAGATAAGAGAGTGTTCTCATTGGTCACATGGCAGAGATAAGAGAGAGGGTTCTCATTGGTCACAAAGCAAAGAACTCTGGACATGAAACAGACAGAAAAACGAGCCTCATTAGTTGTTTGTGTATGTCTCTCTGGGTGTTTTCCCTTTGAAGACCACACCAAATTTTGTCTAAACAGTTATCAGTGTGGTGAGAACTGAATTCATCAGTCTGTGAGTCTGGCTTGCAGGACAGTTTATAATGATTTATACTTCTTTTCTGCCCTTTCATTCTTCTCTTTAAGAAAATTACACAAAAGACAGAGATGAAGAAAGAGAATGACCCTCTTCAGCAGGGAAGAGACCAATCAGAAAACAAGGTTTCTCTACTTATAATACAAAACATCCAAGTCACTATACCCAGAAAACTAGCTCATACATATATTTTCTCCTGATAATCTAAATTAAGAAAGAGAAAAAAGACAGAGAGACTCTTATCACTCTCTCTTTGATGGTACACTGCAGCAGAGATCTTGGAGGTTGACTCAGTAAGAATTCCTACTGCTGGCTTTTTGTCAGAGGTTCAGCATCTCTCAGTGGCAATAATCCCAGGGTAAGTATTGTTGCAGCCATACTGAAAATCCCAATAAACCAGAAACTAGAGGAGCTAGAGTCCCTTTTTAAGAGTTTCTTTTGGCTGTGTCTGAGAATTAAATTGTCGTAAAACAGATCAAAAAGAAAAAAGCACACAAATGTATTTAATACACATTTTCTGCAGCATTGGGGCCTTCATAAAGGAATGAAGACCCCAAAAAACGATTAGAGTCAATTACTTAGATGCTGAATTAGACAAAGAGTAATAAGCTATGAAGAAGGAACTAACTTATGTGAGGAGGCTAAAAAATAAGAGTTATTCTAATAAAGACTAGAATTCAAATTGTATTTTCTCAGTCTGAACTTCTCATCATGGAGGACAAAAATGTTGTCTTTTCTTCCATTCTAGGAGCCTGTCTTTCACATGGGAATTTTATCTCCTGCTTTAGGAAACAGAAAATAGGTCAGAATGATCTTTTCTATCTCCTTCATTAGCAACTGCATGCTTATGGAGAACTGCCCATACATTAGATAATTTTACATTTAGTAATTTTACAATCAGTCATTTTTCTAAACTAAATTTTTTGTTGTTTCTATTCTCACTCACAAGCTGAATGAGATTGTTTTTCTCCACTCCTTTTGGGGACTACCCTTAAATGTCTCATGCAATCATATAACCATTTCTTTCTTATGGAAAAAGAAAATACAAGATGACAAGATCTGATCATTGTACTCACTATTTTTGCTATTGATTCTTTAGATAAAATTGCTATTAAGCACTTGTTTCCATCATCTTATCTGGCTTTGGGGCATTTGTGTTGGAAGGGAGCTCAGATGGAGATCCAATCAGTTTTTCATGGTGAAATTCTGTTATTCCATAGCCATTTCTCCATCAGTGGCTGTGTTTGCAAACATGGGTCTGGCCTCTGAAAATGGTTCAAGCTTCCTAATAAATCTGGGGCAATTTTTACAAACTTTCTGTTAAAGGTTCTGCTTTTTCCTCTCAAAACACTTGTCTCCTTTTTCTGCTTCTTATTTAACCATTTGACTATATTATCTAAAGTGACTACAAAAGAGCAAATATCCTTACTTTCTACCCTTGAACAGATAGAACATGCACATGGAGTGTTGAGCTGTACCATCATCTTTAGAAATAATGACATCTTATAATTCCTGGCATAATATGGGGAAAGTATATGCTAAAGTAAGTCATTTTAGATTAATAACTCAGACAATTACTTCTGCATTGTGCTTCCTGCAGTGTCCTGAGTCCACCATGCCTGAAATGTGGTAGACTGTATCATTTCACAAGATTTCTTCCTACTGTGACATTTAACCATTTCTTTAGTTTCAGTGCTCAGATATTCCTTGGCAAATGTCTTCTACTAGAAAACAGACACACACACACACACACACACTTGTTTCTGCCACTTCTTGCTCTTGTATGGAGATAACAGAAAATTTTTTTTTCAAATTATATGTTTATTCAGAAAAAATTATTGATATTAACTGGTTTGTATTTTTAATCATTGCTGCATTTTAAAATATAAAACATATGTAGAATACATTTTATGCAGTCTATACATATGTTTTCAGATTAAAGAATACATTAATAAAACCAATTATGTAATTTTATCCAATAATTGAAACTAGGGCATTTTACAATTTTCTCTCTGTCTCTGTGGAATATCTCTAGTTGATCACATCTTTTGCCTTTACTATCAATAATCATTATTATGACTTTCACTTTTCTCTGCAGCTTTACCAAATATAATAGTTTACATAAAACATAGTTTAGTTTTACCTGTTTTTGAACTTTATGTAAAGTGAACTAAGTGTAATTATTATTTGTTAAATACCGTGACTGAGTGTTGTACATATGTCCATTCATGTAGGTGTGATGTGTTTATTTTCAATATTGAAAAGTATCTTAGTATGTGAACATAACACACACTATTTATTTGTTTTAATTTTCATGAGCATATGGATTGTTTCTGGTTTGAGGATATTGTAAACCAGGAATCCCCAACCTCTGAGCCCCCTGTTAGGAACTGGCCCACACAGCAGGAGGTGAGACACAGGCTAGCCAGCATTACTGCCTGAGCTCCACCTCCTGTTCAGATCAGCAGTGGCATTAGATTTTCACAGAAGCGTGAACACTATTGTGAATTGCCTATGCCAGGGATCTAGGTTGAACAGTTCTTATGAGAATCTAATGCTTGATGCTCTGAGGTGGAGCAGTTTCATCCCAAAACTATCTACACTACTGCATTCCCATCCACAGAAAAATTGTCTTCCATGGAACCTGTCTCTGGTGCCAAAAAAGGGTGGGGACTACTGTTATAAACAACAAAGCTATAACATTCTTGTCCATGTATTTTGGGGTATATATGAACAATTACCCCTAAGGGTATAAAAGAGTGTGAAATTATTTGGTCATAAACTGTACACATTCACCAGAAAATTTCAAAATATTTCCTTTTTTAATTAAAAAAATTTTTAATTTTTTAATTATATTTTAAGTTCTGGGGTACATGTGCAAATCTTGCAGGACTGTTACATAGGTGAATGATGAAAACACATGGACACAAGGAGAGGAACATCAAAATATTTTCAAATAGTTGTACCAGTTTATAAATTCCATTCTGCTGTCTCCTATCCTCAACAAAACAGAGAAATCTATGCACTTGTAGTGTTATTTCAGGTGTTTCTGATTTAACTGCTCTGTGTAGGTGAAAAGTTTGTCATTTTAAAAATGTTTATTGATCATTTAGGTTTCTTTTTTCATAAATATCTTGTTAAAATCTTTTCTGTATTTTTTCTACTGGATTATATGTCTTCTTACTGACTTACAATAGTTCTTATTATGTGGTAGATGTCTGTTTTAGTTTAATTTTTGTCAGTTGTATGCAGTGCAAATATATTTCCCATCTGTTGCATGTTGTTTTTGCTTTCCTGCCAGATACTTTTTATAAATAGCAATTCACAAAATAAACATTTAAAATGTAATTTCTATCATTATTTTTCAGTTTTACTTGTTTTTTCCCTTCCTGATAATGAAAACAACTTCCAATATTATCTTACCAAATATTTATATTTGTTATTTCATATTTACATCTTTAAGCAATCTGCAATTTAATTTTTTTGAGATAAAATAAAACATTTCTTAATGTGGTTACACTGATACTTCATTACCATTTATTGAAGATCTCTTTTCCCTATTGCTTTGCAGTCCTATTTCTTGCTTATGTCATAATGTCTTATATGTGGGTCTTGTTTCTGGGCTCTATATCCTGTGAAATTAATCTCATTTTATAAGCACTCTTTTCATTATTATTTTCTCTGATTTATCTTGGAACTTATGTCAGAAGTCATACTTCTACACTAAAAGAACAGTCCAAAAACATGATTTTTATTTTTAACTTTGGGACTCTTGTCCGTTATCATGATTTTCTATTTCCACATGTATTTTAAAATTCGTCAGTCTCAGAAAAGTACTCTTATGTATTCATTTTTGCAAAATAGTTGTGCTGATTTATATTGCCACTAATAAAAATTAGAGTTTATGTTGCCACACGCCAGCAACAAAATACACAAACCTGCATATGCGTTATGATAGTTCAGCATGACACAAGTTGTATTTCCTTGAAAAGAAACAGAATTTTGTTGAATGTGCATTCCAACTTCAGAAATAATTTTTGAGCCTTCAAATACATAAATATGATACATCTCACCAATTTACTTAGGTCTTTTTAAAATTCATCAATATCACCTCAAAATACTATCCAAAACATGCTAATCATGGTTAATTCAAAATGTTGAGGGCTACTTGCATAACATAAATACATCTATTTAAAATTTAAAATCGGGTGAGTTCTGACAAGCATATACACTTGTATAACCAACACCACAAAAGAAATATACGATATTTTCATCACCTCTAAAAGTACACTCCAGTCACTTTACATGTAACCCACTTCTATGAATACACTGATTTGCTTGTTCCAGTGTGTTATATTAATGGAATTACAAAAATCCATGCTTTCTTGAGTCTGCTTTCTTTTGCTCAACTTACTCTTCTCAAGATTTGTTTTAAAACCTATGCACAAGCTTCTTGACTTAAACTGGGGTTGTAAATAAACCCATTTTAAATTGAAAATACTGGAAATCAAAAATACATTTAACACACCTAACATTCCAAATATCATAGCTTATCCAAGCCAACCTTAAAAATGCTCAGCACACTTACATTAACTACTGTTGAACAAAATCGACTGGCAACACAGGGCACTGTCACGAATTGGTTGTTTACTCTTGTGATGCCATTGCTGGCTGGGAGCTCCACCTCACTGCCATGGTCCAGCATCACAAACGAGTATCATATCATATATCGCTAGCCTAGAAAACTCTACATTCAAAATTTAAATTATGATTTCTACTTTTGCACCATCATAAAGTAAAAAAATCCAAAGATAAAAAAGAGAATCTTAAGTTGAATTATTGTAAGTCAGGGCCAAATTCTGCCCTATGTTTCTATTCAGATTATTCCTTCAAAGTTGTCAGTGCTTTATTTAGTTAGCATATTTTGTGGAATTAAGTTATAATTGTATCTACTTTGAGAAACTTAATTTTACTGTTGTAATTAATTCTCCTGGAAAATTACAGTAGTTGCTTCCTATAGTAGGTTCTTCTAATGGGAAATCTATTGTAATTGCTTCTACTGTAAAATTAACTCTACTGCAATTATTTCTACTTCTATTGCAAAATCAAGTGCTTTTTATGGTATGCAAATAACCAAAAATGTTAACAATTTGTTTTCAAAATTTTAAATTAAAATTCTTCCATTGTTTCATTTCCTTATAAAATTATTATATGGATGTGAATGAAATTAATACCAAATACACGTATTTAATGAGATGTATTACCCAGGAGTAAGTTATAGGAAGTTGCTGGGGAATAAGATAGAGATTTAGGATAAGAAAGTGATGGGATAACATTTCAAGTTTGAGACCAATATATCAAAGGACCTAAAATATGGCCACTCTGTGTACTCTGTATAAAATCTTTTCTTCCAGATCTACTCTGATAATAAATCAGAATACTTTCTAAATGCAAATCTGTTTTCATAAATACTGGTTTCCATGGTATTATAGTTACTTTAAAAATAAGCTTTATTGAGTTAAATTCTACATAGAATAAAAAGCACTCCTTTAGAATGTATAGCTTAGTAACTTTTACATGTGGTTGCATTCATGTGATTTTGCTAAACTTGCTTATTTAATCCTCCTAGAACTTTTTTCATAGTTTTTAAGGTTTTCTACATTGATGAGCATGTTATCTGCAAATAACGATGATTTTATATTTTCCATTGTAATAGATTCGCTTTTTCTCTTGTCTTATCTTGGCTGCTGGGACCACCAGTACAACAGTACATAAAAGTGCGCTGAAGAATAACAGTGTTGGTGAGAATGCAAAGAAATAGAAACTCTTGTACACTGTTGGGGGGAATGTAAATTAGTACATCCACTGCGAAAAATGGTATGGAGGTTCTAAAAAAAAAACTAAGAGTCGAACTCCTGTACAAGCCAGATATCCCACTTTTGGGTATAAATCCAAAAGAATTTGAAATTGAGGTGTCAAAGGGATATCCGTGCTCCATGCTCATTGCCCCGTCATTCACAATAGCCAAGATATAGAATAAACTATGTCCAATAACAGATGAATAAATAAAGACAGTGTGGTATACATAAATAAAAGACTATCATTCAGCCTCTAAAAATATAGGAGTTACTGCCATTCGCAATAACATGGATGAACTTGGAGAACATTATGCTAAGAAATAAGCCAGGCACATTAAGATAACTATCACATGATCTCACCTGTATGTGGAATCTAAAAATATTAAACTCATAGAAGTAGAGAGTAGAATGATGGTTACCAGAGGCTGAGCATGGGGGGAAAGAAAAGAATGGGAAGTTGTGGATCAAAAGGTACAAGGTTTTAGTTAGCAAAGACAAGTAAGTTTTGAGATCCATTATACAGCAGATTGATTGTAATCAACAATAAGTTACTGAATACTTTAAAAGAACTAAGATAATAAATTTCAAATATGTTACTACAAAAAGTTATGTTAATGAGGTAATAAATATGTTCATTAGCTTAATTAATCATTTCACATTGTATGCATGTGAAATGATTACATGTGAAATGTTAAAACCTAGCTTTGTTCCCCATAAATATATACAATTATGATGTCAATTAAAAATTGTATATATATATGTTACATATATGTTTATACTCTTTCAATGTATATAATTTTATACTCTATATATGTTATGTGTATATACAATGATTACACGTGAAATGTCAAAACCTAGCTTTGTTTCCCATAAATATATACAATTATGATGTCAATTAAAAATTGTATATATATATATGTTACATATATGTTTATATTCTTTCAATGTATATAATTTTATACTCTATATATGTTATGTGTATATACATGTATGTGTATATATGTGTGTGTATACACACACACACACACACACACACACACACACACTCCTGCTTTGTCACTCAGACTGGAGTGCAGTGGTGTGATCTCAGCTCACTGTAACTTCCTCCTCCCAGGTTCAAGCAATTCTCCTGTCTCAGACTTTGGAATAGCTGAGACTACAGGGACATATCACCATGCCTGGCTAATTTTTATGAACTTTTAGTAGAGACAGGGTTTCATCATGTTGGCCAGGCTGGTCTCAAACTCCTGATATCAGGTTATCTACCTTCCTCAACCTCCCAAAATGCTGGGATTACAGACGTGAACCACTGCACCCAGACAAAAATACGAATTTTTAAAAGTAGTGAGAGTGAACACCTGGTCTTAATGCTAATATTGGACATTTAAATATTTACTTTAAATATTAGTTGTAGGTTTAATTATAGATTATTTTGTGTGTGTTTTGAATATAGATAAATCTGTTGTGATTGTACTTCTATAAATCCTTTTTGGTTAAATAATCTAGCAAATTACATATCTAAATGATAAGAAGCCATTTTTTATATGAACTTTCTCCTGGAAAGTCAACCAATTACATGAATTTATTAAATTGGTCATTGTTTGTACTCCATATAGACAAAAACATCACTCAGTAAATCAAAGTAAGCATTTGATATATCCACTTTCTCTTTAAATCTCATTTTAACTTCATTTCCTTTGAAACAATAATTATTATTATAATTTGAAAATCAACTTGTATATGTAATAGATGTGCATCAAGTACAATAATTAATTAAAAGTTCATTTGCATGTATAATTCAGTTTAAATTAATTTTTACTTTCTAAAAAATTAAGTATCTCCCCCTGGAATATGTTATGCAGTTCTAGTCAATGGCATGTATGCTGTGAAGAATTTTCAGTGAAGATAACCAGATGATCAGGAGGGGAAAGCATAATATTTTGTGAAGCAGGTTACTGTTAAAAAGGCTTTCTGGAAAGACAAGAGGATACAAACGTTTTTATGGTGTGAAAAAGGAAATAACAGACCTAAATGCACTTCTTTATACTGTGTAGCCAGGTTTATTTCCAAGAGTACCAATGTGACATGCAGATTGCAGGAGTGAAAATACACCAGGGATAAGAAGAGGGGCAAGATGGCTACGTGTTGCGACAGAGCAGCTATTTAGATTGAGAAGAGAAAGGGAATTACCTACAGAGATTGTCTTTGGAATGATTAGCACCATTCTGATAAAATCTTTTATATGGTTGAAACATTTGTAGGTGCTAGAAAAAATAAATGTATTCATAAGTAGGAAAAATTGACCTAAACGTAATGCTAAGAAATTATTTGAATAAACTAGGCAGATACCATAGAAAGTACTCTTTCTGGAGCTAAGTGAGTAGCTGCCTGCAAAAGTTCACATTGTTAAATATGTGAATCTAATTGCTTCAGAGGCTGAAGAAATAGAAAAGAAAATAAAGATCTAATAATTTGATGGGCAGAAAAAAGATGTGAGAGTTGGTAGGTACATTATTTGTATAGGAAGACTGATAACTATCTAACTTTTAGTAAGTAGCTTTCAGAAATTTTTTTAAGAAGAAACTTATAAAGTGTTTGGTTTGTATCTGTCTGCATGAATTTTAGAGTGGCAGATTTTAAAATGAATGGCTAGCAGAACAATTGTAGTCTTTGTTTGGATATGACTTTCACTATAAACAACAAATTTCTTCTTCTGGTGAAAGAATGAATTATAAGTGACTTTGGGACACTGGTAATAGCTTGAACCAACATAGTTACTTTCTGGATCATTATAAAGAAATATGTGGCTATAAGAAGATAAAATAGATCATATAACACTCATTATTGGGGATGTTTCTGTCCTAAATTATCAGTTTTATAATGTAACAGAATTGATTTTAATGAAATTCATGATACAAGTTACTACACATACTACACAACTGCACAATGTTACCTATAGATTACTTTTTTTTTTCCTGGCATGAGGCATTAGCTATACCAACTTAAATAATACTGTGGAGTCTTAATTTGGTTCCAAATTAGATCTATTGAAAAAATGTTTAGAACATGATTTTTTATCATAAAGAAGGCAAACTGCAATTAAAATTCTACATTGATGTTCAGCGTGTCACTGAGGCCAAGTAGCATTCTACCCTTTCCACACAAGCTGTATGATATGTTTTTGTTCTTTACTGTAAACTCTAAGACTTGCTTTCATTCCCACAGCAATGGCTAAACTCCAATTACTGGGAAGTAAATGGGTTCTGTATTATAATTGCATAACTTTGTGAAACTGGGACACTGGTAATCTTTCAACAAAGGAAGAAATATGGAACTGACATTCTGAGGAGAAAAATAGGTTGTGATAGTGTGGGAAAGAGTAAAAATTACAGACGAAAAATGCAGCAGCCTAATGTGTGAAGTGGTGGTTATTACAACAGAAGTACCTTCCATTGTGCATCTTCCAGGAGTAGAGTATAGAGTTGATTCTCATGAGCTGAGTAGTTTTCTGCAGTGTCTTAGATAATTAAATATATTATTCTAACAAACCAGTTTAATATTGGAGAAAAATACTGAATGCAAAATAACACTCAATTTAAGATAGGCCAAACCCTAAAGAATTGGGATGGAGAAATTTTTTAAGGTGAAAACTACATGAAGTAAATGAAGAATACCTGTTTGGGAAAACTTTTATGAGGTACAAAGCTTTTACAAATCTATTATCTAATTTGGCCATTACAAAGCCAATGAAGTAGGAAGCACTTCTATTTTATTACTGTACAACCAGGGAGAATTGTATTTATTTGCTATGAAGTTCAGAGAGGTTACGTGGTTTTTCAGCTCTAATACACACAGTTAATTGCAGCGCCAAGTCTGCCTTGCTTATATAACTTCAACATACATCCTTAGTTTCGGATCATCTTATTTGACTGGTCTTATTATTTGATGACATCAAAATTCCTATTTGTAAAATGTTTTATGACTAATCTTGTATCTAGTGAAATCATGTGTGTGTGCATGAGTCTCACTTTCCTAAAGTTCGAAAAAAGAAATAAAAAGGTAATTTTCTCTGCCAGTCTATTATTCTTAGTTGCAGAGCAATGGTATTAAAACTACTTTGACTATTTTTTAATTTTCTTTAAAATATACTTTTCTGAAAGAATAAAGTAGTAAAATATAAAACAAGTGTCACTAAATTGGCTATCCATTGGAAACTGCATAGCTCAAAGTGTAGTGTTCCTAAAAATATTCACCTTGAAAGTGTATATCTTTATTTAATAATATTTATTTGTTCAAAACAATCTTAGAGTTTATCAATTGCTTACACTATTTTCAAATGATATAGTACAATGCATCTTAATTATTTTTCTTTTTCTCTAGAATTATTTTGGAATAATATTTAAATATTGCCTCAAAATAAAAATGATATTTCCATAATTAAAATAATTACTAAAATTGAATTCAAAAATCCTGTAGGCATTATTTTCTGGAGGAATTTCAAAAATAGTTTTAATTATATAATATTACCTTAACTGTTCTGTGGTATGCTTTGTAGCATTCTTTCAGTAAGTGCAATGGTTTTAAGATGGAAGACAGATTAGTACTTCATATAAACAGTTCTAATGAGAAAATGGCAAACAAATATATAAGGATTGTGTGTGTTCCTGCGTGGGTATTCAGAGATGTTTCTGTTCTCATACATGACTGCAATGTTTGGCCCATTGTAGTTACATTTAGAGTCTGCATATTAAGTGACTCTTTTAACACCTGCATCAGATATACCACTAGCTCAATAAAATTCCTTCCCTCAAGGGTTCAAGAATACAGCAAACATTTCTTGGTAAGTTCAACTGTCCCTCTTTTAATATATCAAATAATTGAAACTTCCTATACTCATGGAGAGGGGATAAGTGAAGAAGTGGAAGAACAGTGTTGGTATAATAGAGCATCTTGTTTTCCTGAAACAGACAAATAAAAAATAGAAAAGAAAACACATATTCTAAAAGCCTTCTTTATTAAAATATGCATGTCTCATTTTCATTATTTCAATTCTTTATGTACTTTATATAAATAAAACATTTATTTGCTAAGGAATAACTATGCATTGACAAACTATAAAATAAAATATAAAAAAATATTTCGATATGTCATCAAGAATAATTGAATAATTGCATGTTTTAGGATCTATAAACTTAAGAATATTTCATTATATTTAAAAATTTAGAATTCTTTTAAACCAAATACTATAAATACCAATTTGGGAAATAGAATTTAGAGTAAAAAAAAAAAACTGTTTTGAGAATATGCAGAAAACTTCCAAGGGAATTTAAAGTACAGAGAAGAGAAAGTTATATTGACTTGAAGAGTAGTGATTCTAGGAATCCAGTAAACAGGGCAACTTCTTATTAATTAGCTATAAAGGAACTAGACTGAAATCATCAAGAACCAGTGCTTCAAAACTGGGTAATCCCACACTCTAGCTGGCCTCTGATAATCTAAACTACAGCTCACTCTTCACCTTGACATGGTTTTGCTATTCCACTGTTTTTATTAATATTTCCATTCTCTTCTAAGAATGTCCTGCCCTAGCAGTGGTTCTATGGCTCCTTACAGGAACTTCTTGAGAAACTATCCACTTTTTAATAGAATGTGTCAACAAATGTATTATACCCTAAGATTATTTTAATGCTTTCCTCGAAGTCCTCTTCTTGCTGTTTCTATCACTTCTGAAGTATTATATATAATTTTTACCTAATCCTTATCACTACATTAAAAAACCTGCCTTAAACCAAAATTAAAATTCTTATTTAATTCTGATATTTTTCTTATAGACACCACCAAAGCTTTGTGAGGTCATATTTTCCCTTAAGCAAAAATCTCAGCTTTATCCTATTAACTTGTTGTGTTGTTATTTGATTAGCCAGATTTCCACACTATGCATGAAAAAAAGAAATTCTAACATCATTTTCTCCTAGCTTTTGATTTTGATTGAACATTATTTTTGATGTCACACTTCCTCTTTCTACTTTTAATAATATACATACAGAAATGTGTAGAACCTACCTCCTTCATTCATGTAAACCCCAACTGAAATAAAAATAAAATGGAACAGACTAATATTTGTAGCATTGTAACTGAGTGCACACTGGGCTGCTCTCTGCTTGCAAAGCCAATACAAAGTACAAAGTACAGTGAAAGGACAGTGACTTTATTTCCAGAGCTTGCAGTGGGGAAATACTTAAGGCTTGTGCCTTAACGGAGCTATTTTAGCTCTTTAGGTGAAGTACAAGGGCTTAAGAAAGGGAGTTTAGTCTGATAAGCATCCTGGAGTGATAAGGGGGTGACAATCTATGTGACTTGTTCCAACGACTATCTTGAGCTGTTGCCCCATCTGAGGAATAGGCTGGCATCATTGTGGATACAGCTGTGCTGTAAATTAAATGTAGTCTTGAAGTAATCTCTAGATGGGGACGAAGGATACCATAGTGGCCTGAATTGTTTCAAGATTTAATATCTGGAGCTTCTAAACAAACACACAATTAGGCAGGAGAAACAGTGTGCAAGGGGGCGCCTGGAGGGAAGAAGGACAGCAAAGACAATTCTCTCATTATTAAAGGCAAGACAAGGAATGGTCAGAAAAGAAAAAGAGAGAGGAAAATACTTTTTGAAAACAAGACACTCTGTTACAGCGGTGTGTATTTATTTATATATCCTTTCCTCCCCCTGCCCA
Organism: Saguinus oedipus; assembly: GCA_031835075.1. Lineage (NCBI taxonomy): Eukaryota > Metazoa > Chordata > Mammalia > Primates > Cebidae > Saguinus > Saguinus oedipus. Next base: position 22,344,374 of record CM063190.1, read on the forward strand.
TGTGTATGTGCATGTACACATATATGAAGATTTCTGAAAAACTGAGGAGGCAATCTGTGTGGATATGTAATGAAGTGTGTTCTAAGCAAAGTGAGAACAATCTACATCCCAGCACATCTGATAGGTTCAAGGAGGCCAGTGCATCAAAACCGGATTCTGAGAGAAGAGTGGAGCAGACGACGTCAGAATAATGGTGATAGGTGTGAATTCACGTTTATCATCTAGTGGACATTTTTGTTTTTGCAAAAGAACTTTTTCCTCTATGTGACTTGGGTAGCCAATTCAAACTTCTGAAAAATCAATGTCTGAGAGGTTTAAAAAAATCCCATTAACACTACACGGTAACTATCTGCACTGGAAAGTCCATGACCAACCGGCGACTTTAGAGGAAACAAATGGTCATTGACGTCCTTCACCCCGGGAAGGCAACGCTGCCTAAAACTGAAATTTGGGGAAAACTAGCCAAAACGTACAGGACCACACCGGATGTCATCTTTGTATTTGGATTCAGAATTCATTTTGGTGGTGGCGAGACAACTGACTTATTGGCATGACTGATGATTCCCTGGATTATGCAAAGAAAAATTAACCCAAACCTAGACTTGCAAGACATGGCCTGTATGAGAAGAAAAAGACCTCAAGAGAGCAATGAAAGGAACACAGGAACAGAATGAAGGAAGTCAGGCAGACTCAAAGGCCAGTGTTGGTGCTGGCAAAAAGCCGAAGGAGTAAAGGTGGTGCAGTGATGTTATCTGTGGCCATGCAGATTTTCACGAGAAGATTAATAAACTAAAATCTTTCAAAAAGATTCACATTGGCCGCTGTGTTGAGAGTGAACTACAGAGAAGAGAGCAGGGACTGGGGGGTATCACAAAAATCCAAGGTGACAGATAATAGTGATGATGACCAGGTTGTACAGGAAGAAGTGACATTTTCTACACGTAATTTAAAGGCAGAAGGAATAGTATTTAGTGACAGTCAGAAGTGGAATTAAGTGATCCAGTAGAATGATTTTTAGATTGTGGTCTGAGCTGACATTAAGTAAACTGAGATTTCTACAGAGGGAGCTGTTTTCAGATGAGAACACCAGACCAGGATTTTTGTTTAGGACTTGTTAGATTTCAGCTTATTACAAGTGAAGATGTTAAGAGGGCACTATATATAGGAGTTTGCATTTTAATGAGACGATCACCTTACAAATGGCCTTCAAGCCCACACAATACTATATATTACTACTACAGAAAGTTTCGATAAAGAAGTCCTGGAACACTCAGACTTTTATGGGTCAAGAGACTAAGAGAAACCAGTAGACACTTAGAACATCCAACAAAGCAGAAGAATAACTAAGATGCAATGAGGTGCAAGTAAGAGCAAACAGTTCCCAGTAAAGGACTATTTCAGCAAGATCAAGAAAGATGAAGATGGAATCTTAGCCACTGGAAACAGCAGCTTGGAGGTAAGGGATAAACTTAAATAAAAATGTATTTTGGCTAGAGCTAGATTTAACTAGTGTCAACAGAAAAGTAAAGACGATGAATCAAAATAATAGATTCAGTCATACTCTTATTTTGAGGCGTTTTGCTAAAAAGGCATGCACATTAACGAGAAAAATTGGTGACGTTTTTGCGTAAGAAATTAAAAATAAGATCTACTGAACAAGCAGACAGGTTGCTCTTAACATTTCTCTTTACAAATAAACAAAAGAACAGAAAATAAAAAATGAATTTATGTAAATGGATAAATGTGGGAGGAACACGTGAACAATATCTTTTAATTTTTTTTCTGTCTTCTCTAATAAGTAGAAACACACTGAAAATGGTGATGAAAAAAGGTATGTCTCAAATGTAAGGAAAAATAAAAGGTAAAAATAGTTGATTAGGGAAATGGGGTAGTGAAAAGAATAAAGATAAGATAGAGTAGAAATATGAGACCATTTGTATTTAGGAGTAATTAATTTAAAATTCACACAAAGTTTGAAATAAAATGATGTTTGTGAAGATTAAAAATAAAGACAAAGGGAAATACTAACATAGGTTGCTATAGTTTAAATGTGTCCCCGAAAGTTCACACGTTGGAAACTTAATCCCCAGGCAAGAGTGTTGAGAGGTGGGACCTTTAAGATGTCAAAGTCCTAAGAGCTCTGCCCTCTATCATGCCATTGTAGAGGAAGTGGATTAGTTACTGTGTGGGTAGGTTTCTGATAAAAGGATGAATTCAGCCCCCTTCCTTTCTGACTCCCTCTTTCTTTCACCCTCACTCTTAAGTGGACTCTCTTGCCCTTCTGCCTTCTACTGTGAGATAATGAAACAAGAGTGTCTCACCGGATGCCATCACTTGGGTATTGAACTTCCTAACCTTTCGGACCATGAGAAATAAATTTATTTTCTTTATGAATTACCCAGTCTCTTGTATTCTCTTATAGGAACACAAAATTGGCATAACAAAATAAGACAGAAGATTGGTATTTAGAAGTAGGGCTGTTGCTATTACAAATACTGGAAAATGTGGGCATGGCTGTAGAAATAAATAATAGCTAGTGGATGGAAAACTTTGTAGAACCATGCTAGAACAATTCTATAATGCCACAAATGAAGCATTAAGGGTAACTTTGATGAGGGCTCAGATGAAAAACAAAAACTGTAGGAGAAATCTAGGACTTCTTAGAGGTTACTTAAATAGTCATTTTCAGAATGTTTGTAGAACTTTGGACAGTAAAGGACATACTGATGAAGTCTCAGATGGAAAAAATAAATATTTAATGGAAACTGGAGTAAAGGCTATGCTTCTTATAAAACCACAATGACATCACTGCATTTTGTCCATGCCTTAGGGCTTTGCGGAAGGCAGGATTTAAAAGTGGTGAACTAGGATAGCTGGCAGAAGAAATATTTAAACAAGGAAGCATTGAAGATTCTGCATGACTTCTTTTGGCTAAAATGAAAATAAAAAATATTATGTAAAGACAGAAGTTATAATTAAAGGAAAACACAATGAAAATATTTGGAAAACTCTGAGCACAGCCACTTAAAGATTTTAAAAGCACTGTTACAGAGAGAATACTGAGTGTGGCAAAGGGTTTATTTGCTAAAACAATTGATATCAATAGAAGGAAGCCAGTGTCCATTCTTCAAAACAGTGGGGAAATGACCCCTAAGGCGTTTCGGAGATCTTCAAGGCAAGCTGGGACTCTGAAGGCAAAGTTTCCAGAAAAGTGCCCTCCACACCTGAGTATTTGATGCTCAGAGCTGCCTCAGGACTCTGCTTCCTACTTCAGGGACACAGTGCTCCTCAGCAGCTCCAGCTGTGGCTCAAGTGCCAAAGTTCAGCTTATTCTGTAACTCTGAAGGACACCTTGGTAATGTTCACATTGCACTGACTCTGCAGACAGGCAGAGTGCATGAGCTCAGAGGCCATGGCAGTCTCCATGTAGATTTCAAAGAATGTACAGGATAAACTAGATATACAGGCAGAGACCCCTTGCAGGGGCAGAGCCACCAGAGACCCCCAGCTAGGACAAAGCCCAGAGGTGTAGGAGCAAGGCCTGGGAGAGGTAATTAGGGTAATTCCTAACGGATCCATGGGAGTGGGACAACCCCCAGGACTTCTGAATTGTAGTACAGAGTCACTAGCATGCAACTCCAGCTGGGAAAGCTGCAGGCAGGAGATTTAAACTCATGATAGATTCTGTGTGGTCTGAGCCCAGTAAAGCCATAGGTGTGGGGCTGCCTGAGGTCCTAGGGACCCAACACCTACTCCAGTGTATCCAGAATGCAAAACATGAAGACAAAGGAGATTATTCTATCATCTTAACATTTAATGTAGTATTTGCTGGAGACTTTGGAATTACTCAGGGCCGGTTAACCCTTTCTTCTTGCCTGTTGCTTTTTCTTGGAATGAGAATTGTTATGATTTGACTGTCTTCTCCAAAAGTTATATTAACATTTAATTGCCATTTTAACGATGTTGACATATGGAACTTTAAGACGTGATTATTTAATGGTAGCACTGCCCTCATGAATGGATAATTGGCATTATTGAGGAAATCAGTTAATTATTGCAGAGTGAGTTCCTGATAAAAGGTTGAGTTTGTTCCAGTTTCCTTTCTCTCTCATGCTGTCACCCTCTCTCATCTGCCATGTTATGATGCATCAAGAAAGCCTCAGCAGATGTGGCCCCGATATCTTAAGCTTCCCAGACACCGGAAGCATGAGTCAAATGAACTTCTAATTTTTAATTTTATTCACTCATTTATTTATTTTAAAACAGTGTTTCATTGTGCTGCCCAGGCTGGAGTGCAGTGGCAGTTTCATAGGTCACTCAGCCTCGATCATAACAGCCTCAAACCCCTGGGCTCAAGCAATCCTTCTACCTCAGCCCTCCAGGCAGCTAGGACTACAGGGGCATTCCACCACATCCAGCAAGTTTTTGTGTGTTTTTGTAGAGTTGAGGTCTCACTTTTTTGCTCAAGTTGATCTTGAGCTCCTGGTCTTAGGCAGTTCCCCTAAGTTGCCCTCCCAAAATAATGGAATTAAAGGTGTGAGTCACTGCAATAAGGCATAGTTTTTATAAATAACTGAGTCTGTGGTATTCTGTTATAGTAACAAAAACCGCAGACTAAGATAGGAATTTCTACTTTATATCTGTAGTAATGTTTGGAAAGCACATAACTTGTTAATTTCACAGATGATGAGGAACTTGCCTCAGAATGAATGCTGCCTAGAATCTTACCCAGATCTGACTCAGATGAGACTCTGGAAGTGGACTTTTGAGTAGATGCTGAAATAAGTTGACTTTGAGATAAATGGGATGGGAGGAATAAATTTTGCATAAGAACATAAATTTGGGTGTCAAGGAAAAATGCTATGGTTTAAATGTGTCTTTGAAATGTCATGTGTTGGAAACATAATTCCCAGTGCAACAGTGTTGAGAAGTGGGACCTTTAAGCTGTTATTAGGTCCTAAGGGTTCTGCTTTCATGAATGGCTTTATGTCACTAGAGGGGGAGTAAATAAGTTATCATGGGGTGTTTTCTGATGAAAAGTTAAGACAGAGCTTCTTTCTTTAATCTTCCTCATGCATACTGTCTTGCGCTTTTACCTTGTACCTTGGTATGGTACAGCAAAAAGACTCTTCCCAGATACAGGCACATTGATATCGGATGTCCTAGCATTCAGAACCATGACATATAGGCTTGGTTCAACAATGCATAAAGATATGAAGGAAAGTTAAATTTATAAATATATTATAAATAATTTTTATTATTTGTCAAAAACTATAGTTTGAAAGGTATCTTTAAATTTTGGAATTTATTGTATGTCATTTCATATTATCAATGTTTCCTTTAATGTTTTCATAACATTCAATAATTAAAACTATGTACACATTTTTGTCACATCACTTTTTACATATTCCAAAATGTAAGAAAGTAACATATAAGTTTGGACTTGGTGGTGTCTACTGGTTACTGCAAGCATGTAGACCTCATAATGCTTGTCTTGGAGGCAAGAAATTCATTAGAACTTTGATTTCTAAAAAAAAATTATAATAATGAAACACTGTGGCTTTCAGAATTCATGTTTGTACTACTGGCATACCCAGGTATTCTAAGATAGTTCATCTGTGCTTCTCGTGGAGAAGCACAACTTCAAAAGGAGTAAAAACGTCACACAAAAAGATAGCCATTCTATTTTAAGACTGTACCCCAAAATTAACAGAATGAGAACAGTAAGTTATAACATCTACACATATACAAATTACATATATAGACATTTATAAAATATATATACTGAAATATATAAACTTTATTATATATATATATATACACACACACACATACACACAGAGAGAGAGAAAGTGAGAAAAAGACTGACCCATATGTATATACCAAATAATTTGCAATTCTATTGGGTAGACTGTTGTTTCTTTTAGTAAAGTTCTAATAAGAATTTATGACCTGCACATCACTGCATGCATGGATTATTCTAAGCAACTTTACTAAAAGAAGAATAATAATTCCTAATTAGAGCACCTAAAAACTTAGAAACTTCCATTAGGGTTTTATAAATAGGAATTACTAGGAATTTTCTTCAGCTGTGAAGACAATAATTAGCTTGAGCCTCTAGTTCCAGGTAGAGAGGTAAAAATCTGAATGCCTCTCTCTTGAATTTACTGCATGGATATTTTAAAAAATATATTTTAGGAGAACTTCTTAAACAGAAATACTTGCTTCTAATAAGTCAGTTTGCCCCTTAATTGAGACTTTTGACTTACAGTTTGCAGTCACCAAAGAACATAAATATGTTAATCTCTTGGCTTGTATAGAGAGAAGCCTAAGGAATGAGCCTATTTATTTAAGTAATAGCTAGTGAGATAACAGTGCTAGAGAATTAAAAATATTTATAAATAAAGAGCCATTCAGGGGGAGAAAATAGCATATACTGATGTCTTCTGATAGGAGGGGGCGTGATTACCTTAAGGACAGAAAATCCATTGGTATTAGATGAAACAGATCTGTGAAACATGGTGTGAGGCAATACAGAAAATAGGAGATAGTCTTATGATCAAGCTTTGAAATCGTATTAAAGGAAAAAGTCTTTATTGCAAACAGTAAAGATAATTATTTATGAATGTTCAGGCTAGGAGGTGATCAATTGATTGAAAACAGGTTTGAATAAATGTGGTAGATACCTGCACACCTGTCAGAGGTGTTGAGCTTTAGATTAGGTGACAGATTCTATTAATAGTGACTTGCAATAAATTGGTGATAGTGAATGTTTTAGAGAGATATAAGGTAGAAATGACAGGCCTCAGAGATTAATTAAAATGGAGAATGAAAGAAAGGGGAAGAATAAATATATTATCCTGCTAAAACATTTATGTCAAGTGCATGTATCTTTTTGGTAGAATGATATATATATTTTTGAAAATGGTGGGAATAGTGGGATTTGTGAGTCAAATAGTATTTCTGTTTTAATTTCTTTGAGAAATCTCCAGTCTGCTTTCAATAGTGGCTGAGGGAATTGACATTCACGCTAACAATGGTAAAACATTCTGTTTTCTTTTCGTTGTTTTTAGACTTTTTAGTAATAGCCATTCTGAGGGCTGTGACATGGTATCTCATTGTGGTTTTGATTCACATTTCTTTAATGATTCATGATGCTGAGCATTTTAAAAATATATTTGTTGGCCTCTTCTACGTTTTCTTTTCAGAAGTGCCTGCTCATATACTTTGCCCATGTTTTAATGGGGTTGTTTCCTCTTGTTGATCTTTTTAAATTTCCTATAGAATATGGATATTAGATCTTTGTCAGATGCATAGTTTACAAATATCCTGTTTCATTTCGAAAATTGTCTCTGTTCTGTTGAACGTTTCTTTTGCTACGCAGACACCCTTTAGCTAAATTAGGTCCCCCTTGTCTATTTTTGATTTTGTTGCAATTGATTCTTGTGACTTAGCCTGAAATTCTTTGCCAAGGCCAATGTTGAGAAGAGTGTTTTCTAGATTTCTTCCAGGAATTCTATAGTTTAAGGTCTTACATTTAAATCTTTGATCCATTTTTGAGTTAATTTCTATAAATAGGGATCCAGCTTTAATCTTCTGTATATGGCTGGCCAGCTATCCCAGTGCTGTTTTTCAATAACAAAGATCTAGAATCAACCCAGATCTCCTTCAATGGTATATTGGATAAAACAAATATGATGCATATACATACACCATGAAATATGATACAGCCATGAAAAAATGAAATTATGTCCTTTGCGGCACCATTAATGGAGCTAGAGGCCATAATCACGAGAACATTAATTCAAGAATAGAAAACAAAATACTGCATGTTCTTACAAGTAGGAGCTAAGCATTACACATGGGGATAAACATGGGAACAATGGTATTTTGGACTCCTCCAAGGTAGAGGAATGGGGACGGAACAAGTTGAAAAACTACCTATGCTCACTACCTGGGTAATGGGATCTGTACCCCAAACCTCAGCCTCACACTAAATCCTCATGTAACATACTTGCACATATACCCCTTGTATCTAAAATAAAGGTTGGAAATAAATGTGATGGATCCAATAAATAAAAGAATGTATTAGAACTGTTATTTCTACATAATTAGGGACCCATATCTCTATATTAAAAAAAATTATAAATTTTTCTTTAAGTTGATTGCATTCTTAACTATCATTGATGATATATATGTAGATATGTGATTAGGAAACAGACTGTACAGCATAGTGCCCAGGAAAACCTAGATCTGGAGTTGCAACAGGTCTTGTTTGGAACAATCCTTGCCGGATTACAACACTTTTGATTTAAAAATTTTCCAAATTAAAATGCTGTATATTTATTTCATCTTCCCAAAATCCATTAAGGCAAAAAAAGAAGATACTTGTTCAGTAGGGTGATGACTTTGTGTAAACATCAAGAACTCATTTCAGGATATGTGTTCTTTAGTTCTGCAGGACAACTTAAGTGATAGGCATGTAAATCATACAGAAACAACAATAGCTAGATTTAGAACTATCTTTTCAAAGCCATACTAGTGTCCTCAAACTTTGTTTTATTTTTGACCTAGCATCATATTTTTACTATACACAATAATGCATGTAAAACAGTGTTGGAGAGAATGCCTCCTTTGAATTATACATGGTAATAGACAGAAAAATATTTTATTAGAATCTTGATCCATATTTTTTCATAATCTCAAGTTAGGGTAACAAGGCAATTTATGTAGTTTCTCACTGAATATTTTATGATTCCCCCAAATTAATTCAATATCAAGAGAAATATTTTTTAGAAGGTTTGCTAAAGTTAGTACATAATACCTTATAAATTGATATTAAAAGAAGTAATATATGAAAAATAGTAGGTTCAATTTGTAGGCAGCTAAATTGAACAATGAACTGAATGAGTAATATTGTGGCTCAGTTTTACTATGGAACAAAATACTGCAGAGCACCTGGCCAGTTAATCAATCAACATACAAAATTCAGTACAGAAATGAGAAATCCTATAGTAACAGTAGTACATTTTCAAAGAGGATCACACTGTGAATATCAGAGGTGTAACTGTCAGGGGAGATGTCCTGTGTGAAATGTGTAAGACCTCTGCTGATTTACTGCAGAATACTTCAAAATAATTCATCTCTTGGTCATACAGAAAGCCCTTTCTTAAGTCAACAATTCTTCTGCATAAGGGGAGGGATAGCAGGGGGTGGGGGAATTGGGGAGGGCTGACATTAGGAGAAAAACCTAATGTAGATGACGGGGGGTTAGATGTAGCAGACCACCATGGCACATATATACCTAGGTAACAAACCACACCTTCTGCATATGTAGCCCAGAACTTACAGTTTTTTTAAAAAAGAAGTCAAGATGACTCCCTGAGTACCTGTACTATCTGTATAGCAAAGAACAGTACATCTGGGTCTCTTGTGGTAGCCAAGTATGACTGTATTTGTTTGTGAGGACTACCATCACACAGTTCCACTAAGGGGGTGTCTTAAACAAGAAATTTATTTTCTCATACCTGGAAGTCCAGGTTCAAGAAACTGACAGGCTTGGTTTCTTCTGAGGCCTCTCTCCTTGATGTGTAGATGGACATTCTCTCCAGGTTTTCACATGATCTTCTGTGTCTTAATTCATTCTCCTATAAGAACACAAGTCAAGTTAGACTAGGACCACCCTAATGAACTCATTTTAACTTAATTGCCTCTTTAAAATGCTATCTTCATGTGTGTGTCACATGAAGATAGTGACAAATAAAGTCACATTCTAAATTATTGGGAGTTAGGACTTCAACATAGGAACTTGAACTAATCAAAATTCAGCCCATGAAAATGAGCAAGAGAAGCATGAAGAAGAAGGTGAACTGGACAGCTATACTCTTAAGTTCTTAAAATCTGAATCATGGTTTCCTTTTCTTTTTTCTGTTTTCTTTATTTTGAACTTATTTTCAATTTAATGTTTGTTTTTATTTAAAAGCAATGAATGTTCATAACAGTTTGGAAAAAATAAAAGGTTTTATAAAGGGGGAAATTCCATTTAATTTTATCATTAAAATTTTTTAAATAGAAACACTTTACATTATTACTTTATTTTGTTTGTTACTTGTATCACATTTTCATTTCCCATTTTAGTGTAATCATTTTCTATTTTATTATCAAATTATCACTCACTCATGTATTCAAGTATGTTAATGAGTGCTCGTTATGTGGGTAATGGGAGGTGTCACACTTGGCTAGGGCATGGTGCACATGTTTTGGTCAAATAATAGTCTTGATGTTGCTAGGAAGGTATTTTTTAGATGTGACCAACTTTTAAATCTGTGGACTTCAAAACAGATTAGCTTCCAGAATATAGCTTGGGCCTCATCCAATCAGTTGAAAAGCTTAAGAGAAAAGACCAAGATCCAGGGGAAAATAAGGAGAAATTTTGCCCCTAGACAGCTTTCAGACTTGAGACTGAAACATTAACTCTTCCTTGGGTCCACAGCCTGAGGGTCTGCTCTGCAGATTTTGGACTTGTCAGCCCCTATAGTTGTCTAAGTCAATTTCTTAAAAATTATTTCTATCTTTTGGTAAACACACACACACAAAATTAGAGCTTATCAAACAAAGCCTGCACACACACCTGTACACACACACATACACATACACACACACACATACACACACACACACACACACCTTATTGATTCTGTTTCTCTGGAAAACTTTGATTAAAATCATACAATATTAACCATGACTTTAAGATTTTTAAAAAAATTTTTGTTTAATTTTTCACTGAATTGGTTTATGTCCTAAAATGGTAAGATAAACATTACTGTTCAGAGAACTGGCAGGGATGGCTTCCTTGATTTCTACACAGCTTGTAGAAGTTTATCCTGTAATTTCAATGAAACCATATTCTCTATCAGCTTGACATTTTCAGACCAACAAATTTCATTACCTTCCAATCTCTGTCATTTTTCTTACCACACATTACATAGACTCTCCTATTATCTATTTGATTTGATTATTTATTCTGAAATTGCTGTGTTTTATATTTCTTTTGTTTTTAATTGTACTTTAGGTTCTGGGGTACATCCTGCATAGGTACATACATGGCAAGGTGAATTGCTGCCTTCATCCCCCCATCACCTATATCTGGTATTTCTCCCCACGTTATCCGTCCCTACCCTCCCACCCCCTGCTGTCCCTCCCCTAGCCCCTCCCAACTGACCACAGTGTGTGATGCTCTCCTCCCTGGGTCCACGTGTTCTAATTGTTCAACACCCACCTATGAGTGAGAACATATGATGCTTGGTTTTCTGTTCTTGTGACAGTTTGCTAAGAATGATGGTCTATTTCATGACTTAACCTATAACTATCCCTCTCCTTCTTCATTGTTCTGAAATTCCACAATCCAAACTCAATAGTAAACAAACACACCTCCTTCCCTAGTCTAATCGCAAATTGTCTACTGCCTGATATAAATTGAGACTAAGCTCTCTAATACTGCTACTGCTCCTAAACATTTAAAAATAAAACCAACATATTTTCATAGTTTCTACACGTTAGTCTCCTTTCAGAGTTCAATGACACTTTGATAGCAAAATTCCTGTATTACACATGTATATAAAGTAAATATAGCCGGGCGCGGTGGCTCAAGCCTGTAATCCCAGCACTTTGGGAGGCCGAGGCGGGTGGATCACGAGGTCAAGAGATCGAGACCATCCTGGTCAAAATGGTGAAACCCCGTCTCTACTAAAGATACAAAAAATTAGCTGGGCATGGTGGCGCGTGCCTATAATCCCAGCTACTCAGGAGGCTGAGGCAGGAGAATTGCCTGAACCCAGGAGGCGGAGGATGCGGTGAGCCGAAAACGTGCCATTGCACTCCAGCCTGGGTAACAAGAGCGAAACTCCGTCTCAAAAAAAAAAAAAAAAAAAAAAAAAAAAAAAAAAAATAAAGTAAATATATTATATTTAGCCAGTAGACAATACCACTGTCTAAACTTCCTAATTTCCATCATAAATGATTGTTTTTTGGTCACTCTTCATATTTAATGAAAATGTTAGTTTACATCTCACAGTGCTCATTTTTATTACAAGTGATATTAACATAAATATGTGTTCCATAACACAGGCTTATGTCTCTTCTTCTTCTTCTTATTCCTCTTGTTCTTCGTTTACTTCCTCCTCCTCTTCCTCCTCTTCTTTCTTACTTCTGCATCTTCTTCCTCTTCCTCCTCTTCTTCTTCTTCCTCTTCTTTTCTTCCTCCAGACAACACTTCCCAGTGGGAAAGTCATTGCAGGTGTTCTGATGGAGACCAATGTGGTGCTTCACTAATTAAGTGGAAAGGACTGCATCTGTCTCTCCTTCAATTAGGATAAATAAGTTTTTATGATGTAAATCCAATGCTATGATAATTATCCTGTTATCCTACAAGAGAAGGCTTATGGCAATGACACTGACCAGAGCAATCAGAGCTCAGAGCTACAGAGAAAAGAGCACTGGTGTTATGCACAGCCCCTGATACAAGTAGTGCCAAAAGCCAGAATATTTTTTTTAGTTTTCAATTATATGAGCCAATAAATTTCAAATGCCAGTTCAAATTGTTTTTTACTGTTACAACATTTTTGGAAAAAAAAGTACATGCAAGAAAGTGCATACATCTTTCATACACAGCTTAGTAAATTTTTGCAAATGTAAAAGCACTTAAATCAATACGGTTTCACATCACTAGATCGAGGCAAACATACACACACACACACACACACACATGCGTGCGTGCAGGTAAACTGCATTCTAACTTTTATTACCAAAGACTGACTATTTGTGAACAACATGTAAAGGGAATTTTAGAATATAAATTATTTTCTGTTACCTATTTTGATAATGTTTCTGAGACTCACGATGTTGTTAAATATATCAGCAATCTTTTCTCCTCTGTTGATAAGTAGTATTCTATTAATTATATCACAGTTGGGTTTTCATACTCCTGTTGATTGCCATTTGACTAATATGTAAAAGGCTGATGTGAACATTCTTGTGCAAGTCTTTTGGTTTTTTGGACATTCTCACTTATATCTTTAGGAATGCATTTCCAGGCTATAGAAAGGCATATGTTTAATGAAGCTAGACATGTACAAAACATTTTCCAAAATGCTTGTCATTGTGACTTGAATAATTCTAATAAATACAGGTATCCATACAGCATTATGAACTATAGACATGAAAACACAAAATTGGCTGATCTGAAGTGCAGTGTGGACCACTGCGGTGGGCGATCAGTAGCTGTCACATGAGGTAGGAAATCCAGTTGTTAGGCCAGCACTTTTGCTCTCTTGAGACTCAGGTTACATGTCTATAGAGGGATATTCAGGTTTTATGTCTGCAGAGAGACAAGCTCTAGTAAGTTCACAGGAAAAAATATAGGTCATTGGAATAAGCTGGCCACATATTTCACATTTAATAATGTACAGCAAGACAGAGAAAATGTTAGCTGAAGTTGGCTGTCTGAAATGACATAAAGATTTTAGAACTTTATTAGGAAAAGCCTTGATCTCTGCAGCTACATAATCATGCTGACAATAAGATAAGCTTTCTCTTTGCAGAATTACTCAAACTGAATTATCTTCTTCAGATAACATGAGTTTAAGAAGGGTAGTAAAGTGAGAAAACAGTGATAAATAAGGATAGGAACTAGAAGAAATCATAAAAATAGGTGAAGCTCATTCTTCAGTTTGTTTCCTAAACCCTTCCTGCCATCCATGGTCTGCTTGAGAAAGATGAATCATAATTTATTCTTAAGTTTAAAATAATTCATCATATATTACTGACATCTACCACACACCAAAATGTGGTGCACACTGAGAATAAAAAGCAGGGTAGAGAACTGATCCTTGGCTTCAAGTTTCTGACAGTCCAGAGACAAAGTAGGGAGATTCTGCGCATGCCTCAGAACTTAAAATATAATAATAATTTTTTTAAAAAAATGTGTGGTACCTTTCCCCCTTTGCTGTCTCTTCCTCCTGCTCCAGCCATGTAAAATGTGCCTCCTTCCTCCTTGCTTTCTGAAATGATTCTAAGTTTCCTGAGGCCTCCCCAACCATACTTCCTGTGCAGCCTACAGAACCCTGAGCCAATTAAACCCCTTTTCTTTATAAATTACCCAGTCTCAGGTAGTTCCTTATAGCAAGGCAAGAATGAACTAATACACCCTGCCTCTTGAGTTTGGGGGAACCCATATCAACTCCTCCCTGACATTCTCCTCAAGCCAAGCCACTTGTTTCAACTGGGCAATGCATACTAAATGGCCTACTATGTGCTGGCACCATGAGGAGTCTGAGGCCACAGGCCCTGGGTTTTCCACAGAAATGTCTGCTCCCTTTTTCCATTCTCAGCCTCTGCATCTTGGCTCTAATAACTGGATCATAACGTTCCAGAGGTCGTGGAGCAGGGCCTGACTTATCCTTCTATCTCAGTTCACAGTAGCCCAGAATTCTGGCCCAGAAGGTAAGCTTCTCAGCTGCCATGAGCGTGGTGGTCTTCTGGACGGTGGGAATTGATTTCATTTCATCTGTGTGTTTTCAGGTTCCCTTCCCACAGCCTCATATGCAACTTCTTAAGACTTTCCAAGGAAAGAAGATTAAAAGAAAAGAAAAGGTAGGGAGAAACATAAAAGCAAAGTATTGTTTTTTGGTTGTAGAATGTGGTACACAGAAAAAGTTCCACAAATGCTCAGCGATGTTTTGGTAAATGTTGCTGTTGGCAGAGGAGATGACGTGACAGCTTTTTCAAAGTTAAGAATTAATTTATGAGTTTTTGTTGTCTGTTTGCTATGAATAGAAGCAAATTTGCTATCTAATATTTGCAAAATAGACATTTATCTTTGAAATACCTACATCTGCCAGAAGACAGCCTTGCTCAGGTAATAACTGCCTCAATAATGTCATTAAACATTAGACATATCCTAATGTTAATATGGAAAATAATGTAAGTGAATTAATTATAAGTAAATGAGATTAAAATTAACTTGCAAGCAGCTTGCCGTCCATTATTCTGGATGCTTAGCATAGTACTTATGCTTAGCAAGACTTTAACCTGTCACTTTAAAATAAAGTTGAGTAAGTGAATTAAGGTTACTATAATACTTTTGGATGTGTACCTTGTCCTTCATTGTATGAGATTTTAAAATGTAAGTAAATGATTCCTTTAAATCCTTGTTTGCTTTTGTTAAATACATTTATAATACATGTTTATCTTTCCTACTACTGTTGAATACTCATAGGATATGTGTCCTAATATGCAAAGAGTTACAGTATTAAATTGTTTGTCTCAACTGCAGAGTATGTTACTCTCCAGGAGACTTTTACCATATATCTACAGACATTTTTGTTTGTCTAAAGCAGGATATTGGTAGTGACATCTGCTACACAGAGACCAGGAGTGCTAATAAGTAAGTATCCTACAATGGAAATGGAAGCTCCCCACAACAAAACTTATCTAGACCCAAAGGTCAATAGTGCCAAGACTGAGGAATACAGTATTAAAAACATTATCTGTTTCAAAATATACAACATCATTGGAGCATGCTTTGTTTGCCTACTCTCTGCAATTTCCTTTTATATAAAACCATTTATCAAGGCTTCCTTGGTATGAAGCATTCTAAGTAGTTCACAATATGTGTAAAGTAGTAGCTCACTTCTGAGAATAATCTACACTGTTAATTGGATTTCTTTAACCTGCCTGTATTTTAATCATCTGCACATTTAATAACTGAATCAAAGGTTTGACAATTTCAGTTTATGGAGAGAGAATTCTAATTCCAGGTGACAACTCAGAAATAGTTTTAGGAGTTATTTTTCTCCCATGTTGATGTATTTTTATCCTGGATCATTACTTTCTGCAACCAGAAGACATTTTGGCTTTTTCATGCATCCCTAATGAAGACAATTAAAAAACTTGATATACATTATATGGACAAGATCTCTTTTTAATTGTTTATTGTTTGCTTTCATAGTGATCAGTTATATTAATGAGCCTTGAAGTTAAAGAGCACTTGACGTTCTGTTTTTAATTTATCATTTCAGGTGATGCTGACTGCTATTAGAAAACTAGTCGAGGAGCTGAAATACTGGTGATATTCAACAGGAGCATTGTAAATAAGATAAATATTTCAAGTAGCTTCAGGAGGAATTTTCAAAATTAAGAGTCTTTTTGTTCTCAGAAAACCTGGTAACTAATTTAAGATAAACATATAACACTCTATTTTTTCTAAAATGAGTTCACTCTAACAGATTTATAATTTTATGTTTCCCAAATAATATAACGAAGACATGCATCCACGGGTTAATAATTTAACCCAAATCAGATGAGAATAGGAAAAGCCACAGCACATGAAACATAATAAAGACTAATGAACACTGACTTTAGTGCTGACAAATATTAAGGAGTGGCATGTAGTTTAGTAAACCAAAAACAGAATGACAATCTAAGCAGGAAGCTAATTGCTGCCATGTAGGGACAGAATTCATTTTTCAAAACAAGTAAGTTATTGAGATACCCACCTTACTATCTTCGTGGTTTTATATGTTGGACATCAATGACTCTGAAAATACTCCATTAATTAAAATTGCAAGGTCAAACAAATTGCATCTGTTCTCTGAATGTGGCCAGTGAATTGCTAATTTTCTTTTTTACCTCTAACAGATTTCAGGAATGTTCCTCAGTTTGTAAAGAAGATGAGTATTTATATATATAAATGGTTCAGAAGTGCTCACATTAATGCCCTCACTTCATCTATTGGTCAGGAAAACATATGACACCTGAGGTACTTGCATTAGTCAGTTATTTTTGTAATGATGATGCATGATGTAAGTTCCAAAATTTCAGTGCCTGATGTGGTTTGGATCTGTCTCCCCACTCAAATTTCCTGTCAAATTTTAATATCCCATGATGTAGGTAGGGCCTAATGGGAGGTAATTTGATCATGGGGGTGGATTTTCCCTTTGTTGTTGTTGTTCTCCAAATAGTCAGGGAATTACCATGAGATCTGGTAGTTTAAAAGTGCTGGGCACAGTGACTCATCCTATAATCCCAGCACTTTGGGAGGCCAAGGCAAGTAGATCACAAGGTTAGGAGTTTGAAACCACCCTGACCAACATGGTGGAACCCTGTCTCTACTAAAAATAAAAAAATTAGCCAAGCATGGTGGTGAGAGCCTGTAATCCCAGCTAATTGGGAGGCTGAGACAGGAGAATTGCTTGAACCCAGGAGGTCGAGGTTGCAGTGAGCCAAGATCCCGCCACTGCATTCCAACTTGGGCAACAAATGAGACCCTGTCTCAAAAAAATAAAGTGCATAGCACCTCCCTACTCTATTTCTCCTGCTCTGGCTGTGTAAGACGTGGTTCTTTCCCCTTCGTGTTCCACCATGACTGCAAGTTTCCTGAGTCCTCCTCAGCCATATACCCTGTGGAACCCAGAGCCAATTACACCTCTTTTCTTTATAAATTACCCAGTCTCAGATATCTCTTTGTAGCAATTTGAGAACAGACTAATATAATAGCTTTCAACAACACACGTATTTCTTTCTCATGCTTCTGTATATCAACTGTTCACTGTTTCACTTATAACCTACACTAGAACACAGCCTGAACGCCCAGCGTCTCTTTGATACACACAGTTCACGTGAAAGATGGCAGAAGTGACAGAGAGTAAGTCAAATCATGAAAGCACATTTAAAGTGTCTGATCAGGTAAAATACATGCCATTATCACATTTACTAGAAAAGCAAGTCAAAAGCCCAAGCCCATAATATAAAATGACATAAATGAAGGAGAAAGAAAAAATTTTGAGAAAAAGTAAAATTTACCAAAGTAGTGTAAAAAAAATATATTAAGCTGGACTTAGTAGTTGATAGTGGTAAACCCTAATAGTCTGTTTGCCTTTAGTGAAAGTCTGCAGATTACAGTTCATTGGACTGAAATACTAATTATAGTGGCTAATTTAAGTAAAGTACCACTTACAATGGAGAATAGTTGTATAATATTATGAAGCAAAAAACTCATAATGAGCAGTCAGGAAGAACTAAAATGAACTATTAGGACTTATATGTCTCATAGTTTGTGAATTCCTAAGCCACAGAATAAACAATACTCACATAAAACATAAATCGAACTTGATTTAGCTAAAATTTTTAAATTTTTTGTCCTTTGTAAGGACATGGATGAATCTGGAGAACATCATTCTCAGCAAACTGACACAAGAACAGAAAAGGAAATACCGCATATTCTCACTTATAGGCGGGTGAGAAAAATGAGAACACATGGACACAGGGAGGGGGTCTACTACACACTGGGGTCAACTGGGGGGAATGGGGGAGGGACAGCGGGGGGGGGGGAGCTGGGGAGGGATAGCCTGGGGAGAAATGCCAAGTGTCGGTGAAGGGGAGGAAGGCAGCAAAACACACTGCCATGTGTGTACCTATGCAACTATCTTGCACGTTCTGCACATGTACCCCAAAACCTAAAATGCAATAAAAATTTTAAAAAAAATTTTAATATATTGAAATGTGAATTGACATTTATAAAATTAGGATATATCAAAGGATATATTATACCTTGAATAATACTCAAATGAATATTAAAAAGTAAGTATATAAGAAAGACATTGAAAATATAGTTTGTATTATTTTACAGTAATCATTCAAGGACAGAATAACTAAACAGGTGACAGAATAGATTTTGGAGCCAGAATGAAAATCAACACTTGTTGTATGTGTAAAATTGAGAAAGCTACATAATGCCTTTCTTGATTGAGTTATCCTGCTAAATAAGGATTACAAGAGAACTCATTACAAAGGGATAAGGATAAAATAGAAATGAGGTAATGTTTTTAAATGCAAAAAACTTAGCGGTTGACATATTGTAGGTGATTGATTCTAATATTACACATTTAGTTATCACTTCATTTCTAGATCATACAGATATAAATATTGATATAAATGAAATACATTTAAAGGTGGTTAGGACAAATATAAGAATACATTTTACTTGTATTCCTTATGGGTAGAAGCAATAATCTTAAGCAAATTAATGCAAGAACAGAAAACCAAGTACTGCATGTTCTCACTCATAAGTCGGAGTAGGAGCCAAGTATTGAGCACACATGGACATATATATGGAGAAAGTAGACACTGTAGACTTCTAGAGGGTGGAGGAGGAGGGGTGGGTTAAAAAACTATCCATCAGGTACTATGCTCACTACCTGGTAGTGAGATCTGTCCCTGAACCTCAGCATCACACAGTATTTCCATGCAACAAATCTGCACATATACCCCTTGTATATAAAATTTAAATTTAAATTTAAATAAAAATGGGCCACGGGTCAGAGCAGATATGTCACACAAAGAAAATACAAAGATGTTAAATAAACTTCTTAAAAGATGTTCAACGTCATTTGTTGTCAGTAAAACAATGAGACTCTACTGCCTACTAATGAGAAAGACTAAAGTAAACACAAACAAAAATTAGGTGACTGTAGCTGATCAGAAAACAAAACAAAACAAAACAGAAAAACTGGAAATGCTAATTGCTGGCGAAGATGTGCAACATGAAGAAACAAAAACTTTCATCATTCCTAGTAGGAATGCAAAATAATACGGCCACTTTGGAAGAAAGTTAGAATTTTAAGATGTTAATAATAGTCTTAACATATGACCTGTAATCTTGGTTCAAGGCATTTACCTAATTGAGTTGAAAACACATATCCACACAAAAACCTATACATGCATTTTTATAGTAGCTTTTTTTTCATAGTCACCTGTACCTGGAAGCAATCAACTTGTCCTTCAATAGGAAAATAAATAAATACAACGTGGTATGTTCATACAGTGGAATATCATTTAGTGGTAAAAATAAATGAGCTGTTAAGTTTAAAAAAAATAGAGGAACCTTAAATGCCTATTACTAAGTGAACAAAGCCAATTTGAAAAGACTACATACTTTATAATTACAACTATGTACATGGTAGAAATGGCATAACTATGGAGAAGTAAAAGGATTTGTGGTTGCCAATGGTTTAGAGGGATATGGTCAGGAGAAACAGGTAAAACACAGGGGATTGTAGGGCAATAAGAGTATTCTGTATGATACTGTAATGGTGTATATATGTCATTTTATATTAACATGTACAAATATATGTATGTGTATATAATGGCCTACTCTTCTGTGAGACATGAATATATAAATATGATGAATGCTAAAGAGAAAACAATAAAGAAATATTTACATATGAAAATCTATAAAAATTCAGCCAAAACGTTGAGTCTATCCGCTTCCTCCATCCCAGCTCAGTGAGGAATAGACCTCACTTAAGAGTGCTGCAAGGGAAAACCAGGGCTCCCTCTTTCCCACAATTCCCAGTCAGAGAGTTTTCTTTCCTGAAAAAGTATAACATCAGCACTCATAATCCTGCTTCTACCTACCTGTTTCTAAGCCAAGTGAGTATAGTGGAGAGGTAGTGTCTCCCTTTTGCTGCCCAGCCACCTTCCATATGGCATGATGAGAATACTAGGGCCCAGATCGTTCTTTCCTCAACTTATGGGGTGTTGATGTCACACCAGGGGAGGCAAATGGAGAAGACCTCAAGCTGCCACTTCCCCCACTATCCAGGTGATTTTATATACAGAAAATCATAAGGATTTCCCAAAAACTGATTATAGCTTTTTTAATTTGACAAGGTTGAATCCTTTAGTGTTGAAAGATATATGATAAATGTATACAAGTTTTATTTCTGTACACTTGCAATGAACAATCTGAAGGTAACATTTTAAAAATATATCACTCACAGTAGCATGAAAAATAAAGTACTTATAAAAATTATAATTAAGAAAAGGCACACAAAACATATACTCTGAATACTACTGAGCATTCTGGGAGAAAATAAAGGGGCTCTAACTGAATGAAAAAAAAAATACCTTCTATTCTTGGAGTAGAAGTATATGAAGATGGCAATACTCTCCAAACTCGTCTCCAGGATTAAAAACATCATTCTCAGCAAACTGACACAAGAACAGAAAACCAAATACCGCATGTTCTCACTCATAAGTGGGTGGTGAACACTGAGAACACATGGACACAGGGAAGGGAACATCACACACCAGGGCTTGTTGGGGGGTGGGAGAGCTAAAGGAGGGATAGTAGGGGGTGGGAGGATTGGGGAGGGATAACATTAGGAGAAATACCTAATGTAGATTATGGGGGGATGGATGCAGCAAACTGTCATGACGTGTATACCTGTGTAATAATCTTCCATGATCTGCACGTAATAATCCTCCACGATCTGCACATGTACCCCAGAACTTAAACTATAATTTAAAAAAACATAATACATATTAGAATCCAAGATGAATTATTTTTAGAAACTGAACACTAATTCTAAAATTTATATGGAATTATATAAGTCCCAAAACAGCCAAAACAATCTTGAAAAAGAAAAAAGTAATATTGTTTACAATTTCTGACTTCAAAACTCATGATAGCTCAATGGTAGCCAAGACAGTGTGGTGCTGGCCCAAGAATAAACATATGAATCAACGGGATAGAATGGAACACCCAGCAATAATTTCATACATATGGTCAACTATTTTTAACAAATGTGTCACTATTATTCAACATAAAAAAAATAGTTTTATCAAAAAATTATTTTGGAACAAGTAAATAGCTACATGCAAAATTGAGTCCTTATTTCACATTGTACAAAAATGTAAATAAAAATGTTTCAAAGATCTAAATAGAAGAGCTAAAACTATAAACTTCATAGAAGAAAACGTATGGGCAAATATTCATTACCTTGATTTTCATAAAGAATTCTATGAAACCAAAAGCAAAAACAACAAAAGATAAAAATAGAGAAACTAAACCTTACCAAAACTAAACACATGTGTACTTCAAAGGACACCATTAAGTAGGTGAAAAGACAATCTACAGACTGGGAGAACATATTTTAAAAGCATACATATGATAAAGTATTTATTTAGAATATATAAAACTCCCACCACTCAGTAATATAAAGACAACCCAATATTAAAGAAGGCTATAAGTTTAAAAATAGACATTTCCCTAAGGAAAATATCAGAAAGGCCAAGGAGATCATAAAGAGATGGTTGACATCATTATTCATCAGACAAATGCAAATAAAATCATCCAAGATGCTACTTCACACGTACTAGGAAAACTATAATTAAAAAGACAGATAACAAACATGCATACGGATATGGAAACTTGATAACACTCATACACTACTGATGGGAATATGAATTGGTGCATCCACTTGGAACAGTCTGGCAGCTCCTCAAAGGATTAAACATAGAATTAATGTATGACTCAGCAATTCCACTCCTAGGTGTGTATTTCAGATAAAGAAAGACATATGCCCATACAAAAGCTTGCACTTGTGTTTGTAGCATCATTATTCATCATAACCAAAAGATAAAATCAATCTAAATGCATCAACTAATGAATGCAAAGGTGGTATATCTGTAAAATGAAATATTATCCATAGAAAATAATGAAATGCTGAAACATGTTACAATAAGCATGAGCCTTGAATGCATTATGCTAAGTGAAGCAAGCCAGCCGCAAAATACAACATATATGTTTTCATTTCACATGAAATGTCCAGAATATGGGGATCTATAGAGATTGAAACTAGGTGGGAGATTGCTTAGTTTTAGAATGGGGGCATCATAAAATGGAGTAATAGCTAAAGGGTATATGCTTTCTTTATGACATGATTGATGTGTTTTAAAATTGATTGACTTTGGTGATTGTTGCACATATTTATGAATATACTGAAAATCATGGAGTAATAAATTCTAAAATAATACATTTTAAAGGAGAAAATATGAGCTATCCATGAGAAGACATGGATGAATCTTAAATAAATATTGCTAAGTGAAATGACCCAATTTGAAAGGGAAACATACTATACGATTCAAATTATATGACATTCTAGAAAAGGCAAGACTTTCCATGATAAAACAATCAGCGGTTGTAAGAGGAAGGTGGGTATAATAGAACAGGAGGAGCACTCCTGGTAAAATCACACTACATAATACAGCAATGATGGATTCATGACACTGTGTGTTTGTCAAACTAGTAGAACTTTAAAAAACAAAGAATGAACCTTATAGTGTACAAATGTAAAAAAAATCATTTATTAGGCTGGGAAATATCAAGAAGGAATTCAAAAATGTGCCAAAAATATAACTACATTACAAATTTATGAAACAACTGCACAGAAGTTTAGCTTAATATATACAGTTAAACTGAAAAACAATTATGATTTGTGTATATACTTAAACTTCTCTTTTCTATGTCAATCCTAGATACATTATTCCTGTAGCTAGGAATGGTTACACTTGGACACCTACATCCTGATATCTAATACTATTGGCACCTACATCTTGGTACCTAATACCATTATCCAATAAAAGGATTCAGGGCTTCATAGAGAATGATGGATACTGGGGCTAGGGCAGGAGTTATATAAGATGAGTCTGCACTATCTGGCAGTGTCGGAGATTATGGAAGGAATTCAAAATATCACACTGACAGGGTATGTAAACCAAGACAGGAACCATAAAAAATTATTTCATATTTCAAAATAGAGGGAAGATTTGGAATGTTATGAACAGAAATCAATGATAAATATTTGAGGTGATAGGTATCCCAGTTACGCTGACTTGATCACTACACGTTGTATGCTGGTATCAAAATACCATGCATGCTCCCAAAATATGTACAGCTATTATATATTAATATAAAAATTTAAAAAGAAGAGTTACCAATAGCCATAGTTGAAATAATGTCTCATAAGATAAAGTAATATTTTAACCCAACTATTGCCCAAAATAAAAGACCACATGTCCATACTAACATAAATGCAGGATTCAATAAATATATACATGGGGAAGAAGAGACAAATATTCTGCACAGAAACATTTTATATAATATATAGAGATGCTCGCCCCTAAAGAAGCAACAGCATAACATCCCATTTTTAAAATGTGGACTGTAAACAGTGACAGAACATCACACACTGGGATCTGTTGTGGGGTGGGGAGCTAAGAGAGGGACAGTGGATGGGTAGAGAAAGTTATGGAGGGATAACACGGGAGAAATGCCTGATATAGGTGATAGGGGGATGGAGACAGCAAACCACCATAGCATGTGTGTATCTATGCAACAATGCTGCAAGATCTGCACATGTATCCCAGAGCTTAAAGTACAAATAAAATAAAATAAAATAATAAGAATAAAGGGGAGAAGTGGGAGGAGAGTAACTTTATGGTGGAGAAACCTGAAAAACAAAACACCATGGGAGTCAGCTAATCAAAGGCAACATTAACAGCGATGTCATGTTGATAGTATATACTCTTAATATGCTGTGATGAGAATGAAACTATTTCTGTATTTCCATCCTCAATACATATAACCCAGCTGCTATCATTTGGATGTCTGTCCTC
The DNA here is from genome assembly GCA_031835075.1 of Saguinus oedipus. Taxonomy (NCBI): domain Eukaryota; kingdom Metazoa; phylum Chordata; class Mammalia; order Primates; family Cebidae; genus Saguinus; species Saguinus oedipus. Next base: position 22,368,890 of record CM063190.1, read on the forward strand.
CCCCAAACCTTATATGGAGATTTGATTTCCACGGTTGGAGGTGGGGCCTGATAGGAAGTGTTTGGATCATGGGGGCGGATTCCTCATGAATAGATTAATGCCATCCCTGGTAGGTGAGCGAGTTCTCACTGTATTGGTTCTCAGAGAGGCTGGTTGCTAAAAAGAGCATAGCATCTCCCTTCTCACTCTCTTGCTTGCTCTCTTACCATGTGATCTCTGCATAAGCTGGTTCCCCTTTGCCTTCTGCTGTGAGTGGAAGCAGCTTGATGCCCTCATCAGAAGCAGGTGATAGCACCATGCCTCTTGTACAGCCTGCAGAATCAAGAGTCAATTTTTTTTTCTTTATAAATTACCCAGCTTCAGGTATTTTTCACAATAGTACAAATGGACTAAGACACCAGCACAATCATGAGAATAGCATCAGAAAAATCCTAATGGAGGGCAATACCTGACCACTTCTACTCCCAACTTTCAGTCATCAAATACAAGGAATGTCTGAGATACTATTAAAATCACAAGAAACATACAGAGAACACAGTAAAATGTAATATGGTATTCTTAATGGGATAATGAAACAGAAAAGGGACATCAGGTAGAAACTAAGGAAATTTGACAAAAAATTAGATACTACTGTGTCAACATTTGTTTATTAATTCTAACCAATATACCATACTGATATAACAACAGGGGAACCTGGATGCAGGGTATATGGGCACTCTCTGTACTGTCTTCATATTTATTTTTGTAAATATAAAACTATTCTTAATTTTAAAAATAAAAAAATTAACTGGTGAAGGTTAAGCTGATTGTAGTCATAATGAAATTAGTAGGATAAAATATAGGTAAATACTTCATTGATAATAGTAGATAATTAAATTATTATTCCAAATATACACACATCTGATCATACACAAAATATTTTTGTTGCATTAATTTCAGATAACTTGTGTGATTTGTTAAAGTACGGTCATTCCCCATATTTGTTCCCCTAACATTTAGTGCATATTTCAATGATAACATGTGGTATTAACAGATGTACTCATTTATTTATGTGTGTATAGTCCCAGCTAAATTCTTTTTTTCTTTTTTTTTTTTTTCTGAGACGGAGTTTCACTCTTGTTTACCCAGGCTGGAGCGCAATGGTGCAATCTCGGCTCACTGCAACCTCCGCCTCCTGGGTTCAGGCAATTCTCCTGCCTCAGCCTCCTGAGTAGCTGGGATTACAGGCACACGCCACCGTGCCTGGCTAATTTTTTTTTGTATTTTTAGTAGAGACGGGGTTTCACCATGTTGACCAGGATGGTCTCGATCTCTTGACCTCGTGATCCACCCGCCTCGGCTTCCCAAAGTGCTGGGATTACAGGCGTGAGCCACCGCGCCCGGCCCCCAGCTAAATTCTTAGTACTTTAGTGACAAGAACTAATACTTTAGTGTATTAGGAGATACAAAAGGTTATTATGTATCTCCTAATAAGACACACACTCTATTTCAATGAATCATTGACTCACTGAATGGATGAATAAATGAATGAAATGGACTGTGTGTGAATAGAATAGTATACTTGTATAACTTTCATTATGTACACACATCCGTGCACATACACATATATACATCCCTATACTTTATGTGTACACTGATGGATAAACAGGTAAACAAATTTTAAAATATTACGAAATTACTACAAAATAGCAGAAAGGATTCAATATAGTTTTTATGTATTGAATTATGTTTCAAATCCTAAATAATGCATCATATATATTTTTCTTTTTATTTCCCTAACTCCTTAAAATCATTAATATACTTTATATATACAGAACATTTACTGTATACTACCCACTGATATTTATTGTTATATTACTGAGTAAAATAATATTCAGATATTAATGGTCAGAAAATACAGCAGTGAAGAGAGATTATAGCATGGAAAATTAATAAAAATACTGATAGCATGTAGCTGTATATATTCAATTCCTGCATAGAGAGATATGCACTTTATTTGGTTCCTTAGCAACTAGTACCTAATTTTGGTATAGAATTTATCCTGCTGTTTTGTAATTGACAATTGACTTCCTTAGCACATGGTTTAGATTTTCATCCCTGTGAGAGTATGGATTTTTTCATTCATCAATCAAACCCTGAACCTAAGAAAATTTTTGGCACAAAGCAGTGACTCAACTGACACATTTAATCTAACCATTTGTCATTTTCTATATTAAAATCTCTTGTGCTTATTTCAAGATGGTACATGACTCCACCTATATTTTTAAACATCATTTTCTAAATTATTGAACTGTATAAGGTTTTCTTATGTTTTTTTCTCATGTAAATTCAATGCCTATCTTTAATATGCTTAACTCATTCTATTCCCTACTCTTTCCAGCTTGCAACAGCCCATTTTCCCTCTGATTACTACTTGTCCAAATGAATTCCAAGGCACACATGATTAAAACCGCCTCCTTCATTTTTTAAAGTTATACATATCAGATCTCACAAATCTAGCCTGTATTTCAAAGATATCCTGTTTATTTTTTCCATTTTTGTCATTTAATTTTATTTTGAAATAGTTACTATTGTCCATTTTCATATCATTTTACAAGTAAAGAACTTTGAATTGAGATATTTTTATATTCCCTACAATTCATTTCACAATGCATGACTTATGCTCCCTAACACTTCTTAAAAAAGACTGCAACTAAAAACAAGCAGCACACATTATGTGTTTTAGTAATTTAATTACTAGCCAATATTTCAAAGCTAGATTTACTTGCTAATTCTGTTATATGATTGCCACACTAACAAAATGAAAAGTCATTAACTTAATGGTCAAATATTCTACTGTTAATGAAGATTTTGTAGTAAGTAAAAACTACCCAATTATAAGGTAAAATAAAAAAAAGGATGCATGCCCAACACTATGTAGACCACAGCAATAGTAGGAAAATAATTTGCATTAAAAATGACTAGATTAAATAAATATTTATTATTTTTACAATGTTAGGATAAGATTTTTTTAAATTTTTGGTATTTATGATTTAATTCCTGTGAATCATGCTATAGATTTTCCTTTCTTTTGAGTATATGCTTATCAGTGGGATTCCGGATAACAGGTAGACTAATTTTTATTTTTCTAATCTCCAAACTGCTCTCCATAGTGGTTGTACTTATGTACATTCTCACCAACTGTGTATAAACGTTCACTTTCTACACATTCTCACAAGCATTTGTTGCCTATATTTTAGATATAAGCCATTCTAACTGGGGTGAGATTATATCTTAGTGTAGTTTTGATTTACATTTTTCTTATGATCAATGATGCTGAACATCTTTTCATATACCTGTTTCCCATTTGTATGTCTTCTTTTGAGAAATATCTATTCAAAGCTTTTGTCCATATTTTCATCAGATTATTATTTTTTTTCAACTGTAGACTTGAGTTCCTTATATAATCTGGTTATTAATTTTTTGTCAGATAGGTAGTTTGCAAATTTTTACCCATTCTGTGGGATGTCTCTTCACTTTGTTGATTATATAGTTTGCTATGCAAAAGCTTTTTTAACTTAACCTGATCACATTTGATTATTTTGTTTTGGTTGCCTGTGCTTCTGTGATATTTCTGAAGAAATTTTTGCCCAGAACAATGTCCTGGAAATTTCCCTGAAAATCTTCTTGTAATGGTTTCATAGTTTAGAGTCTTAGATTTAAGTCTTCAGTCCATTTTGATTTTGTTTTTGTATATAGTGAGAGATAGGGAGTTAGTTCCATTCTTCTGCATGTAGATATCCCACTTCCTCAGCACTTTTTATTGAAGAGACTCCCTTTCCTCATGTATGTTCTTGGCACTTTTGTCAAAAATGAGTTCACTGTACATGTGTGAATATGTTTCTAGCTTCCCTATTTTATTCCATTGGTCTGTGTATCTGTTTTGATGCCAGTACTGTGCTGTTTTGATTACTATACTTCTGTAATGTAATTTGAAATCAGGTAAATGTGATTTCTCTAGCTCTGTTCTTTTTGTATAGAATAGCTTTGGCTAGTCTAGGTCTTTTCTGGTTCCACATAAAATTTAGAATTGTTTTTCTATTTCTGTGAGGAATGTCATTGATGTTTTAATAATGATTGCATTGAATCTGTAGATTGCTTTGTGTACTATGGACTATTTTAACAATATTAATTCTCACACTTCATGAACATGGAATATTTTTCTATTTTTGGTGTCCTCTTCAATTTCTTGCATCCATGTTTTATGGTTTTTGTTATAGAGATGTTTTACTTCTTTGGTTAAGTTAGTTCCAAGGTATTTAATTTTATGTATGGCTCTTATAAATAAAATTATGTCTTTTATTTCTTTTTTACATGCTTCACTGTTGGCATAGAGAAATACCACTGATTTTTGTAAGTTGTTTTTATATGCTGCAACTTTACTGAATTTGTTTATTAGTTCTAATAGTTTTCTTGTGGCATCTTTAGGTTTTGCCAATGTAAGATCACATTATCTGCATACAGGGATAATTTGATTTCTTCTTTTCCAGTTTGAATGTTCTTTATATCTGATTGCTGTAGCTAGGAATTCCAGTACTGCACAATGTTGAAAAACAGTAATGACAGGGAACATCCTTGTTGTGTTCCAGATTTTAGAGGAAAGGCTTTCAGTTTGTTCACATTCCACATGTGGACTAGCTGTTGGTCTGTTCTATGTGTTTTTATTATGTTGAAGTATATACCTTATATCTCCAGGTTTTTAGGGTGTTAATCGTGAGGAAAGGTTGAATTTTGTCAAATCCTTTTTTTAATCATCAGTTGAATGAATTATGTGGATTTTATCCTTTATTCTGTTGATATGATGTGTCCTATTGATTGATTTGCATATATTGAGCCATGCTTGCATCCTAGGGGATAACACACTTGGTCACAATGAAAGATCTATCTAATATATTGTTGAATTTGGTTTGCTAGTATTTTGTTTAGAATTTCTGCATCCATTTTCTTCAGATATATTGGCCTCTAGTTTTCTTTTCTGATGTTACTCTGTCTGATTTCCATATCAAGGTAATTCTGGCTTAGTAGAATGAGTTTGGAAGCATTTCCTCCTCTATTTTTTAGGATAGTTTGAGATGAATTGGTATTAGTTCTTCTTTAAATGTATGATAGAATTCAGAAGTGAGGCCATCAGTTCCCAGCTTTTATTTAGTTGGAGACTTATTATGGTTTTGATCTTATTATTTGTTATTAGTCTTTTCAGATTCTGAATTTCTTGTTTCAATCTCAGTAGACTGTATGTATCTAGGAATTTGTCCATTTCCTCTAAATTTTCCAAGTTATTGGCACAAGTTGCTCATAGTAGCCACTAATGATCCTTTAAATTTTTGCAGTATCAGTTGTAATGTCTCCCTTTTTATTTGTGATTTTATTTATTTGGATATTCTCTTTTTTTGTCTCAGTTGAGCTAAAGGTTTGTCAATATTCTTTAACTTTTTAAAAACACAACTTTTTGTTTCATTGATCTTTGATTTTTTTAATTTCAATTTTGTTTATTTCTGTTCTGATCTTTTTATTTATTTTCTTCAACTAATATTGGTTTGATTTGCTCTGGCTTTTCTAGTTTTTTAAGATGCATTGTTAGATTGTTCATTTGACATTTTTCATCTTTCTTGAAGTAGGTACTTACAGCTATAAACTTCCTTCTTAGTAATGCATTTGCTGTATCCCTTAGGTTTTGGTATGTTGTACTTCCATTATTAATGTTTTGAGACATGTTTTAATTTTCTCCTTAATTTCTTCATTGACCCACTGGTCATTAATAAACATATTTAATTTCTATGTAATTTGATATTTTCCAAAATTTCTCTTGCTAGTAATTTCTAGTTTTGTTTCATTGTGGTCAAAGATGTTGAATATTATTTCAATCTATTGAATGTTTTAAGACTTATTGTGGCCTAAAATATGGTCTCTCTTTGCTCCAGTGTTGTGTGCCTATACATTTAAAATTGTTATATCCTCTTGCTGAATTGATCCTTTTATCTGTATATAGTGACCTTCATTGTCTCTACTTAGTTTTTGTCTTGAAATCTACGTTGTCTGATAAAACTATAGTGACTCCTGCTCTTATTTTGGTTTCCATTGGCATGCAATAACTTTTTATATCCCTTTATTTTCAGTCAATGTGTGTCTTTATAGGTGAAATGTGTTGCTTGTAGGCAACAGAAAAGTGAGTTCATTCTTTCATCCATTCAGCCAGTCTACACCTTTTCAATGGAGAGTTTGCTCCATTTACACACAATATTATTATTGATGAGTAAGGGCATACTCCTGCCATTTTGTTATTTGTTTTCTGGTTGTTACGTGGTCTTCTCTTCCTTCTTTCCTTCCTTTCTGTCTTCCTCCAGTGAAGGAGATTTTCTTTGGTGATATTATTTAATCCCTTACTTTTTATTTTCTTGTGTATCCATTTTGTGTTTTTTGGGTTGAGGTTACCAAACCTCAAACCCTAGTATTAGGCTAACAAATATTATCCTATAATCCATTATTGTAACATGATAACAGCTTAAAACTATTTGCATCAACAGACAGACAAAAATAAAACTAATGTGAATTCTACACCTTTATTCCCCTGCTTTTTAACATCTTGTTTATATTTATGTCTTATTATACCTACTATGTCTTGAAAAGTTGTTGTAATTATTATTTTTGATTAGTTCATTGTTTAGTTTTTGTATTATGATGACTAATTTGCATATATCACAGTTATAGTGTTATAATATCCTCAATCAGGTAATTATTTATTGCTCATTACCTTTTCTTTCTGACTGAAGTACTTCCTACAGCATTTTTTTTGTAGGTCAGGAGTTTGAGACCACCTGGTCAACTTGGTGAAACCCCATGTCTAGTAAACAAAAAATTAGCCAGGTGTGATGACAGATGCCTGTAATCTCAGTTACTTGGGAGGTTGAAACAGGAGAATTGCTTGAACCTGGGAGGTAGAGGTTGCAATGAGCCGAGATTGCACCACTACTCTCTATCCTAGGCAACAAGAGCAAACTCTGTCTCAGAAAAAAAAATGTCTGCGGCCAAATGTCTTGGAGCATCATTGCATGTTGTTTCTTTTCTCTTGCTGCTTTTGGAATCCTTTCTTTATCCCTTCCCTTTAGGAGTTTGATTATCAAATGCCTTGTGGTAATCTTCTATGGGTTAAATCTGCTTGGTGTTCTATAGCCTTCTTATACTTGGATATTGATATCTTCCAAGAGCTTTGGGAAGTTCTCTGTTATTTTTCCCTTTGAAGAAACTTTCTACTAATATCTCTTTCTCTACATCTTCTTTAAGGCCAATAACTTCTAGATTTGCTCTTCTGAAGGCCATTTCCTAGATCCTTTAGGTGGGCTTCACTGTTTTCTTTTTTATCTCTTCTGACAATATATTTTAAAATAGCCTGTCTTCAAGCTCACTAGATCTTTCTTCTTGATCCATTCTTCTATTAAAAGACTCTGATACATTCTTCAGTATGCCAGTTACATTTTTCAGTTCCAGAATTTCTGCTTGATTCTTTTCAGTTATTTCTATCTCTTTGTTAAATTTATCTGACACAATTCTGAACTCCTTCTTTGTGTTATGTTAAATTTCTTTGTGTTTCCTCAATGCAGTTATTTTGAATTCTCTGTCTGAAAGGTCACATATCTCTCTTTCTTCAGGATAGGCCCCTGATGCCTTACTCCATTCACTCAGTGAGGTCATATGTTCTGGATGGTGTTGATGGAAATAAGAGTTATTCAATGGCTGGGCATTGAAGAGTTAAGTATTAATTGTAGTTTTACTCTCTGGACTTATTTGTGGCCATCCTTCTTGGGTATGCTTTTCAGACATTTGAAAGGACTTGGTTTTGTGAGCTAAGCTGTGTCTGCTTTAGGGAAAACCTCTATCCCATTAATGCCATGATTCTTGTAGATGTGTACAAGTACTACCTTGATGGTCTTGGACAGAATGTGGGACAATTCTCTTGATTATCAGGCATTAAGTCCTGTTTTCTTCCCTACTGTCTTGCAAACATACAATGTCTCTCTCTCTGTTCTGAACCACCTAAACCTGGGGGAGGAGTAACATAAGCAACCGTGTGGCCACCACCACCATGACTGTGCTTGGAGAGAGCTGAAGGCAGCATAGTGCTGGGTCTCACCCAAAGCTTGCTGAATGTCTATTCACATAATGCTGTTCCATAAGTCTTTTAGGATCTCTACATTCTTTGCATTATTTCCTTTCTTTCCTCTGACTAGGTAATTTTGAGTAACATATCTGCAAGTTGGAGATTCTTTATTCCACTTAATGAAGTCTGCCTTTGAAGCTCTCTGTTATTTTTTATTTACTGAAATCTTTAGCTGCAGTATTTGTTTCATTTCTTTAATAATTTCTTTCACTTAGAATTTTTTTGTTCATATGATCATTTTCTTGATTTTATTGAATTGTCTATTTGTATTTTTTATTTCTCATTGTTTCCCTAAGATCATTATATTGAATTCCTTTTCCAGCATTTTGTTGATTTCCTTTTCATTAGGGTTAATTACTAGAGAATTACTATTTTTCTTGTGGTGGTGACATATTTCCTTGATTTTTAATGCTTCTTGTGTCCCTGTGTTAATATCTGTGCATCTAGTAAATTAATCTGCAGTTGGATTTTAGTATGCCAGTTGGAAATGGTGTAGTGACTCTTTCTGAATAGGTGCAGTGGTAGTCTTCATGCAACTTCTTCAGCTATATCAGTAATAACTGTGGGCACATCAATGGCATAGACTGCTAAAGTTTGCAGCAGTGGTGATGGCCATATAAGTTCAAGTCTTAGGTGTTAAGGGCTCTTGGGGTCTTTCTATTCTCATTTTCTCCAAAATGGTTAGACTTATCTGGGGGCTTCCCTCTCAATGTCAGCTCTGACACAGTCTTAAAGTAGCTGCAACAGTGATGGGTTCCAGCTACAGGTATAAAGAGCAGCTATGGGGCCACAATCCTAGGCTTGGGGTCTTCCAAAACCATTGCAGCACCTGGATCTGGGTGTCAGCACAGGCTTTCTTTCTGTGGTACAATTGGCTGTAGGTTGCCTATAGAGTGAGAATTTGTAACTCAGTAACATTTTTCAGCAGTTTGAACCTAAGAGCTGTGATTCTATCCCTATGAGCCATAGCACTGATCAAACTCCAGAGAAGATGTGCTCTTGAGGTTTGGTCTCAGGGAGGAAGGTACAACTTCAGTTCAGAAACATAAGCAAATATGGCTCAGTTGCAACTTTGTGGGGATAAAGCACCATGTAGTAGAGACTCTATACCCTGGGATGGTGAGACTTGCCAGTGTCAAACTCTCTGTGTCCAGGTATAGCAGCAGTGAATATTACTGTTGTTTGGGACCTTGGGGTTTTTAGGAAACAGCACATTGATGACTTTATTTCCTGGGGGGAGAAATGTCTCAACATCTCATACTTTAATGGTGGAGCCTAGCTCTAGGGAAGCAATATGGCAGGGAAGCCATATTAGCTTATGTGAGGCATTTCTACTCAGTCACTGCTGTTTCCCTGGGACACAGAGTACTATGTTAGCTCAGTCCTGGTATGTGCAGCTACCAGTTCAGAGTGAGCAGCAGTTTTCTAGCAACATGTTACCTCATTTCAGGCCTGTGAGTTTCACTGTTCTGGTGGGCCAGGCACATTTTCACTGCAATACAGGGCACTGCTTCAAATTTATCACTGGGGAAGCATGACTGCTCTAAGTAGCTAAGAGCAGGAGTTGTTTTCCCAGGAGTCAGGTTCATGATTCAGCTCTAACCTGAGAAGTAATAGGAGGAAATGTGTGATGCTCCATCTCTGCTAGGTTCCCCAGGGAGAAGGGCTTTACAGCTGCTTAAAGCTCAGCTTGGGGATGTGAGGTCATTAGGTTAGACTGATTTGGTGGTGGCTTAGCCTCAGGGATGAACAATTGCCATGGCTTCTCACCGCTGCAGCAAGGCATACTCGAGATGTAGTCCAATTCCAAGATGATGTAGCATAGTTGTCATGCATGCTGCATTAGACAGGGCAAATGCTGGCTTCTTTCTGGGGAGCACAGCTATGTAAACTCCAAGAGCTTCAACAGCTGGGCTTAGTGTCTGTGAGAACTACAGTGGATCCCAGTGGAGAGGTTTGCAGGTCTTCAAGGTTTTGATGGGGATTCTAGGATCCATTTAGTTATTTCCTTATTGTAGAGAAAAGTTCCTCTTACAGCTGATGCTGGTAGGGGTATGGAATAGGCATGTTCTTTTATTTTTTATTTGGTCATCCTGAGTTTCTGTGCTCACCAGGGTTTCTGTTTTTCCTCTGATAAACTCCAGCACTCTCCTTCAATTATTATAGTTAAAATATAGATCTTTACTTATTGTTCTGGTTCATAGAGATGAGAGATAGGGGAATTTTTTTGACTATATTGCCAATAACATCTATAAAAATCTCCCATGTCATTTCGATTTTAGCACAGAATGAATTACTCTATAATTAATTTTAAAGTGTACAGTTAAGATATATTATTATGTTGTAATACATACTATCCAGAAATAAAGAGAAAGATTCTAAATCTCTAGAACATTTGATTTCAGTCTTGTTCCTCTTTCCTAGGCTTATTTTAAATTTAGTTTTCCTTCTGTTTGAATGAGTATAATTTAAATTAAATATAGACATCACTAATTCCCAGCCTTGTTCATATCCACCAATCTACCTGTCTCTATATACACCATGTGACACTTTGTTTTCCACTCACTATATCCTGAATATATCCACATATTGGTAAATTTCTGCATAGTACCCTATCACTGGGGTATAGAACAAATATAATACATTGTACTGATTAAACACATTACCCTTAATATTTTAAGGGTGGAAATCACTTTACCAGATATTTAAAAAATCTTTTAAAGGCTCTAGAAATCTAATGAAAAGGTAATTTATATCAAAACAACTTTTATTTCAGAATCTGGGTGTCAACCAATTGATTTATGTCAGGTCATGGAAAAAGACAACTTATTCGATGTTTTCCAACCTTGAGCCAGCTGTAAGTCCCAAGTATTTAAGTTTGTACCTTTAACACAGATTGAATGTTTTAAATATAAAGTATTTTTTGAAATGATATACACATTAACTTTCTCATGACCAGCATTGTCAAATTCATTCTGTCATTATGATATATGGATCTTGCATCTGAGTCTTATTGAATGTTTATTTTTACATAATTAGAATCTTATGATAATTAATATGGTATCTAGATGTTTCATCGTAGTGGAGATAAAAAATTGAACCATGCAGTTGATTTTATTCTTTGGAACATGTGGGTAATTTATCATGTTGGCATGCACAATTTTTTTAATTGTCTGTTGTGATGATTGGTGTTGATTAGACCTTCCTATTTTTATTAAATCTCTTATTATTTGCCAGGCAAATTTGTTTCACACACACACTCCACATACATACACTCACACAAATGCATTATAAACGAATATCTGCAAAAATAATATAATCCATTATGTATATATTATTCTCATTAAAATTAATTTTAAAAATTATTAAAATCACAAGTATAAAACCTAAGCTATCATATTCACTTTTATTTGGTATGAAAATTACCATTTGATATTCTTAAATTATCTTTGACTATTTTGTGTGTAATTTTGAGCTAAAGGATTTACAAAACATTTTCTGATTGAAGTAACTACTATCACTCCATCTACTACTACTAAAGTTCAATTGCTTCTCCTTTTGTCTTTCTTTTTTTTTTTTTTTTCCAATCAATGAGAGCTTGTAAGGTTGCTGAGGTTGGTTGGCCTTGAACTCTTGGCCTTGCCTTCGCAAGCACCACGACATCCGGCCGGAGCCACTTTGGGCCCCCCTTTTGTCTTTTCAATGTGTATCTGTCATTCTGACAAGCATACTAGAAAGTGAACACAGTGAGTGTTTTGAACATATTCTGCTTTTCCCTAACTAAAAATATGGACACAAAACAATCTTATGGAGTTTTGGCTTCTTTTAGTGGGGTCTTTCTAAGACAAATTTTGGGTAGTGTTCATGAAAGTTACCTGCAAAGTAAAAGTGTTTTTCCTGATGCTGGATAACTGCTATTAGTAATAGAAGATACTTTAAAAAAATCCTGATTTATATAATTACTTAATTACTTGATTATCAGATTATAAACTATTTCATCTTTGAAATTTCTAGTTCTCTATACTGGATAAGCTTTTGGTAGATCATTTCTCCAACAATGAAAAAATAAGAAAGCTAGAACAGACACATATACACAAATATTTTTGCGTTACAAGCAAATAGAACTTATAAGGCAAAGATCCCAATAAGTGGCAAATTTCAAAGAGGGAACTGGCATTTTGTAGCTGCTATTTTCTTGTAGGACATTTGCCAATTCTGTTTAAAGTAAAAAGCCAAAAATCTGGTTTATATGGTGACCAAGTGAAGATGGCTTGAATTTCTCATCTTTGTGTCAGTCTTCCATTTCAATACAAAAGGAGCTGAGAAAATTGTGATATTGAGGGTAGTCCCTTAAATGTTTCTTCGTAGTTGGAAGATAATTATTTCTATTATTTTTTCCTATAGGGCATAACTAGAAAGAAGTCTGTATTGACTGATTCTATGTAGAAATATATAATTGGTTTATTAGTTACAATGCTAAGAACCCACTCATATTTTCATTATTTTGCTTTCAATCATTCTCTTTCTTTAATGTGTTACCAAGTCCATTGCTTGGATTTTATTGTTTATTTCTGTGTTTTCATTGTCTAGATAATAACAACTTTGGTGGAACCAGAAAGGGAAGAAATATCTTTAGCATGGTGATACGTCTGGGATTACTATAGAGCTATCTCCAAGCCCTAGATCTGCTCCTGAAACCATCACCAGTAGTAGCTTATCATCACAAGTAGCCTATGATGGAAATATTGTGTAAACATAATGAAATTTTTATTACTTAACTCTGTATTGGGGTACAGGTGTTATAGGAGCTTTGCCTTTCACTTTGTTATTAGTGGAATGTTGAAATGGAATGGTCCTCTAACAAAACCCGTAATATATCCCAATGGCTTACTGTTTGAACACTAGACAGCATGGTAGCATTCTATTGCAGGCTGAAATAATTATAACCTTTGTTATGCAATTGAAAAACTTTAATACAACTGCCATCCGTGACAACTTGGAAAGCCAGCTGAAAGCCTATGTAGGATATAACTACAGAATGTAGTCTGGATGCCAGTTTAGAGGTAAAAATGGAAGGAAATAAAGTTTTGCTAAAAGAGTAATACTTTCTAAGCTGCAATCAAAAATTTGTGAGAGTATCAAATTTCAGGCTTTAGTATAAAAGAAAAATTGCATCTATTTCTATTCATAAAAGCAAAAGTTTTGCCTGCAATCAAATACGGTTGTTTTGCTCAGAAACTTTTTGAAATGCATTGCATTGTTTTTATTTATCCAGATAATAATTGCAAGCCAACATGTATACCAAAATAGCAGGCTTCAGATGACATCAATTGCCACTGAATTGATGATAAGAGAGAAAATTAAGAAGATAGGCACAATTAAATATATTAAGGCATTTTGTAAGTTTAAGAATTATGACCAGGAAAGCTTTCTGTATGTGGCAATCTTCAAGTAGAATGTATTGAAACTGAATAAACTTTCATTAACAATAAAGCTAATAATAAAAGTTATTTTACCTAGACAGCCAGCTAGGGGACTAATTGCATAGTGTTACTTTCCAGTAACTATGGTTATGTTACAAAGATTGTAACAATAAAGTATGAGTCAAAATGATAAATGACTTTACTGGATCTTGGCCTTAAGACTTTACTCACTCGGTCCTCTATCCCCTTTCTCTTCTTATTGCAGAGATGTGATGATGAACCAGCCTTGCTCACGAAGTTGAAAATACTCTTGGAAATGGTGTATATGTATATACACACATATACATATATATGGGTGTATATGTATATACACACATATACATGTATATGGGTGTATATGTATATACACACATATACATGTATATGTGTGTGTATATATATATATATATATATATATATACACACACATATATATACTATATATTCATAAAAGTATATATATTCATATGAATATATATGAATATATATACTTTTATGAATATATAGTATATATATTCATATATATTCATATATATATATACACACACATATGAATGTGTGTGTATATATATATATGAATATATATGAATATATATACTATATATAGTATATATATAATATATATAGTATATATATGTGTGTGTGTATATATATAGTATATATATGTGTGTGTGTATATATATAAAGTATATATATACTTTAAGATCCGGGGTACATGTGCAGAACGTGCAGGTTTGTTACATATTTATACATGTGCCATGGTGGCTTGCAGCATCCATCACCCAGCCATCTACATTAGGTATTTCTCCTAATGCTACTCCTCCTGTATCTCCTCACCACCTGCTATCACTCCCCTAGCCCTCCACCCGCTGACAGGCCCCAGTGTGTGATGTTCCCCTCCCTGTGTCCATGTGTTCTCCTTGATCAACACCCACTTGTAAGTAAGAACATGTGGGGTTTGGTTTTCTGTTCTTGTGTCAGTTTGCTGAGAATGATGGTTTCCAGCTTTATCCATGTCCCCTCAAAGGACGTGAATGCATCCTTTTTTCTGGCAGCATAGTATTCCACTGTGTCTTTGTGCCACATTTTCTTTATCCAGTCTATCACTGATAAGCATTAGGGTTGGTTCTAAGTCTTTGCTATTGTGAACAGTGCCATAATACATGTATGTGTGCATGTGTCTTTATAATACAACAATTTATAAACTTTTGGATATAATATACCCAGTAATGGGATTGCTGGGTCAAATGGTATTTCTAGTTCTAGATCTTTGAGGAATCACCACACTGTCTTCCACAAGGGTTGAACTAATTTACACTCCCACTAACAGTGTAAAAGCTTTCCTATTTCTCCACATCCTCTCCAGCATCTGTTGTTTCTTGACTTTTTAATGATTGCCATTCTAGCTGGCATGAGATTGTCTCTAAATGTGGTTTTGATTTGCATTTCTCTAATGACCAGAGATCATGAGCTTTTTGTCATATGTTTGTTGGCTGCATAAATGTCTTTGAGGAATATCTGTTCATATTTTTTGCCCACTTTTTGATGTGTTTTTTTTTCTTGTAAATTTGTTCAAGTTCTTTGTAGATTCTAGATATTAGCCCTTTGTCAGATAAGTAGATTGCAAAAATTTTTCCCATTCTGTTGGTTGCTGGTTCACTCTAATGATAGTTTCTTTTGCTGTGCAGAAGCTCTTTAGTTTAATTATCTCCCATTGTCTCTTTTGGACAAGGGAACTTGGTGAGTCTGAATTTTTCCAACATTGACTGCTTATATAATAAATGATAAACCAACTAACTCTTACTGACACAGCGATTTTCTTATTGATGTGAACCCTTTCAATATTAAACAAAGGAACAACTTACTATTTATAATTTAAATATGTGATGATTTTTAAAAAAATTATAGTAAAAAATATTAATACAAAATTTACCATCTTTATGACTCCAAATGTACAGATAATAAGGGTTAACTATGTTCACAATGCTGTGTAACAGATATCAAGAAACTTTTTATCTTGCAAAAATGTAACTCTGTATCTATTGAACAACAATTCCCCATTTCTTCCCTCCTGTGGTGGTTTTAAATATAGGAATACAAACTAGCTGAAAATTGAAAAAAATACATAAAAATATTAAATGCACAGCACAACAAATGAGTAATAGGGTAAATTTGCTTATTCCAATAAAAAAAGTAAAATAAGTCTTCATGTTTAAATATCATATAAAATAAGCAAGTATCATTTATACTTAAAATTTTAAAATATTAATTAAAACAAAAATACATTAAACTACTAGGTATTTAATAAAACTAAATACAATTATGTTTAGTTAAATATTTCTAACTATGATAAATTATGAACAGCTATATAAAGCATCCTATAAACTTCCAAATATTTAGGCAACTGAAACCACGTACATCTCTTTTTCAAAAAGTTTCATCCTAATATTGACACACAGGTGTTTTTGATAAGCAGATTAATTTATTTTCATAGTGGAAATTTTCAAGGCAAGAAAGAACTGAAAGGTTTTATCAATTGTATTGCCCAAAATATTAGTACCTGGAGAATTTAGAGGCAAAAATTAAGCCTGAGAATGGCACTACCTATATATATTTCACAGTGTAGAATTATAGCAAAATGCTAGTTATGTTGGTTTTTCAGGGAAGGAATGGCTATTCACCACCTTCAAATATGCTCACCAAAATGGAGAGTATTGTGTGATTTTTACAGATTAGACATGTAGAACAGTGAGGCAAAGGAAAAAGCAAATGAAAACACTAAAATCATTTTTTAGAAGATTATAAAATGACTTTGCTATATTTGATGAAGGATTTAGTACTGATTTATTCTGCCTCCATTTTATTTTACAATGGAACCTGTCTAACTGTATGCTAAATTTATGCAATAAGGTTACTCACTACTTTGGAAAGAATAAGAGGACAGAATGGGTAGGAAATCATACTTGATTAAAGCATGAGTTTTGATACATGATTTTGTGACTCTGCCTCTTTAAGTAAGGATGAAGAGTGTGGTGATTAATTAAATGACTCCTCAATTCCTCATCAACGCAACTAGATGCCTTGAGTATACTGATGTGGACAGAATCAAGACCCAACAGGAGGGAACATGGATAATAATTCAGATAAAGCCTATTTCCACAATATTATTTTTTTTTACACCTGCTGTTCTGAATTTAACTAATTATCTGTTAACAACTTGTATTGTTAATCTGGGTTCATGGCATCAGAAGACAAGCAGCTGGATGGATGTACTTCTTTAGTTTTTGTACTACTGGTTCATATCCTCTCCTGACTTTCCTGACACTTTGATACTTCTTGAAATTGGATTACTGTATGAGAGAAAAACAAAGAATGAAGGTATAATTATGAATCTCTCTTAGGAGCCAGTGCATCTGTAGTCATGATAATGACAATTGTACCAGCTGCCTCCACCTTCTTAAGACCTTTCTTTATTCCCTGAAATTTGCTCACCATGAGATATCTAAAAATATTCAGTCTACTTGCTTTCCCATTTGTATCAAGCATGGAAAAAGTTTATCAGTATAATATATAGTCTGAATATTCTCAAAAGATCTCTTAATGTCTATAATAATAAAATAACTTTTCCACAGAGAACTATACATGCATGCTCTCAGATTATGTAAACTTGTTTTTACTTATATTAAAGCAAACCTTTCCCTAAAATTGAGAAAAACTCCATATGAATTTTATCATCATCTATGGTGATACAGTATCAAATATTTTGACATTTTCTATTTAAGGTATTTTTAGAAATCAAGTCCAGATAAAATTATTTGACAATTATAAATAAATTTACAATTAAAAAATTATATTATATCACTAAATAACACATGCATACATATTTGTTTGAGTGTTGTTGCCCTATAATTTTTTGATAGTGCAATAAAAGTAATGGCTACTTAAAAGAAAATAGTAAGACACTAGAAAGAAGAAGATAGATAGGTAGACAGATGATCGATAGACATGGATAGATCATAGATAGATAAAGATAAACAGAAAAGGTAAATTAACTTTTTGTGCCAATGATAAGGAAAATTAGTAGTATGTAGTCATTAAATTTACTTGCTTATAATTATACAATATGTCCAATGTTTAACAATTTCAAATGCAACAGAATTCAGAAATTTTGATATTTAATATACATTTCTGAAAAAAATATAAAGTATGTAAACAGTAAAGATGCCTTATACATGTAATTACTTATAAGTGGAGTAGACTTTTACAATAGTTTGTACACTTTATGAACCACACTTTAAAAGACTCAATAAGGGCAGTGCAGTGACTCACGCCTGTAATCCCAGCACTCTGGGAGGCCGAGGCAGGTGAATCACCTGAGGACAGGAGTTCGAGACCAGCCTGACCAACATGGCGAAATCCTGTCTCTTCTAAAAATGCAAAAACTTAGCTGGGTGTGGTGACAAACACCTATAATCCCAGCTACTCAGGAGGCTGAGACAGGAGAATCACTTGAGCCCAGGAGGTGAAGCTTGTGGTGAGCTGAAATCATGCCATTGCACTCCAGCCTGAGCAACAAGAGTGACACTCTTTCTCAAAAAAAAAAAAAAAAAAAGACTCAATAAGAATACCTTTTATATCTTAGATATTCTATATTTTCCTTGAATAAAGTCTTGCCTTTTATCATTTTAGTATTTTGGTTAAACCATTAAGATGATAGAGAATGTAGACACAGGAAATTTACAATAAAAATTACTAAAATAATGATCCATAACAAATGTAGTTTAAGTTCATTGGGAAACAAGTTTGTCCAATAAAAACAATAGAGTTGTACAATAAGTGCCTTATCACAGTTTTCCGTCTCCTGTGTTATTCCTGTCATTAATTCTGTATTTCTCATGTTAGGTGACATTAAAATCAGGTGTTTTAATATGGTTTTAACTATTAAATATAAATTTACTCCGTGGCAGTCATATTAACATATTCCCTATTATTTTAAGCTATGCACAATTTCAAATAATATATACAGGTTGCTTTGAACACCAGCGTGAATTCAAATTAATATAACCAATAATCACAGAAATGTTTATATTGCAAATAATCTCAGTAGGATTTGAATTGCTGATAAATGCAAAACAATTAGCAAGAAAAATTATAAAACAATATTTTTTTATCTAGCTTCTGTTAAACATATTTACAATTCAGATTAATTACAAACCATAAGATAATGTTTGAAAACTGTGTGTCAATGGTGCATTTGAGATATTAAGGATATACTAAAGACATTAAGTGAATACATCTTACTCTCTTCTTTCTTTCAAAAAATTAATTCTGGCCAGGCATGGTGGCTTAAACCTGTAAGCCCAGAACTTTGGGAGGCCGAGCTTGGATGATCATTTGAGGTCAGGAGTTCAAGACCAGCCTGACCAACACAGTGAAATCCTGCCTCTATTAAAAATACAAAAATTAGCCAAGTGTGATGTATACTCCTATAGTATCAGCTACTTGGGAGGCTGAGGCAGAAGAATAGCTTGAGTCTGGGAGGCAGAGTTGCAGTGAGCTGAGATCAGGCAACTGAACTCCAGCCTGGGCAACAGAGCAAGACTCCATCTAATGAAACCAACAACAACAACAAAATATATATTTTTAAGATTCTGTGCAATGGTTTGCATATCTGCAGATTTTCTTGTCCTGTCTACAAGATATCAAAATATTTGGATACAAATAGAAATGTAGAACATTTATTGAAAAGGTTTCGTCCTGACACACATTCATCGACAAGCTTTCGACCTGACACATAAACTCAGAGGAAAATGAAATGTAAAAGCATTACTGAACAACTTTCCCTATGATTCACCTTGTTTAGTAACATTTGCTAATATTCTAAAAACAAAACAAAAACTCTTGACTTCACAGTGTTAACAATTGAAGTCTCTAATTAATCAATAAAACAATCTTTAACTCTTTAAATTACATTTTATTATTGCTTTCTTTTGGTGGTATATGATTTTATAATAGAGTAAGTATTAGCTAATGCTCATTTCAGGTAAACTAATGAATTACAATCACAGTAAGATAAATTCTGCCATTGCTAATCAAGTAAAATTTGTGTTTGAGGAAACATTTCTTTCTGTCACCCAGGCTGGAGCTCAGTGGCATAATCTTAGCTCACTGCAACCTCATCAGGCTCGATCAATCCTCCTACCTCAGTATCCTGAGGAGGGAAGAAATATCTTAATTTAAATGGCTAAATTTACTAAAACAAGTACTAGGATTATATTTCTGCTACTAAATAGAGATATATGTGAAATTAAAGTATATTCCATTATTCAATTTATTCTTTAATCTGGAGAGTTAATATGACAGCGTATTTTACACAAAGCATACAAAGCCTTATCTTCCTTGAAAAAATTAAAAATGGATTATACTTATTTATATGAATATATATGTATATGACTTATCAAATGATAGAATTTACTTATTTACCTAAGCATCGTGGAATCTGATTCTAGTAACTTCTTCAGGTACAATAACTGGTTGAAAATGAGACATAAAGTAAACTGATATGCTTAGTAACTACAACAAGTGAATTTATTGGGGTCTCTGATACAGTTTGGCTCTGTGTCTACCCAAAACTCATCTTGAATGATAGCTTGCATAATCCCTACATGCCATGGGAGTGACCCAGTGGGAGGTAATTGAATCATGGTATCGGGTTTTTCCTATGCTGTTCTTGTGACAGTGAATAAGTCTCAGGAGATCTGATTTTTTTTTAAAGGCAGTTCCTCTGCACGTGCTCTCTTGTCTGCTGCCATGTAAGACATGTCTTTGCTCCTCCTTTTCTATGATTGTGAGTCTCCTGAGGCCTCCCCAGCCTTTTGGAACCCTATGTCCATTAAATATCTTTCCTTTGTAAATTACCCAGTCTCAAATATGTCTTTATCAGCAGCATGAGAATAGACTAATACAGCCTCCAAGCAAGGCAAGTCCATACTCACAAGATAAGGGATTAGAGTCTACTTATTTTGACTAAGTTGGTTCAGTGAATGTGGGCACCAAAGACTAGAGGTACATGGATGCTTATTTTATACCAAAATATTTCCCACTAAAATATTTAGGAACTCACTGTTTCCCAAATTATTATTTTACTTTCATGTAAAAGAACATTTTGTGATATAGCTGGCCTAGAGTTAGAACCTGTACAATGTCATTTTATAAAGAACAAAACTGTTTCCATTCTCCTCACAGTGATTGCTAACTTTGGTTTCTGTAAACTGCTAGATTGTTTGCAGGATGCAAATTGAAGTAAAGCTGCATGCCTTCTCTTATCTGTAACTATCAGAATTGCTGGCCTTTGTTTACCGGTACTGACCAGAGTAAGCACCCCCAGATAATTTCATCCTGGCGCCAAGCAACTGAAAAATCTGTGGACCCCACACCTGTCCAAATAATGTATAAGCTAATGTTTATCTTAACCTCTGTAAACCACTTAAGTGGCAATTGGAATGACAAAAGTCCCCTGGCCCAGAGCCCCCGTCAACCTCATCTCAGCCCAGGAGGTGATTGACAGCTTTCATTCCCATCTCCAGTCCTCACCCCCACTCCCAAGGTGGTTTTGCAAGTATAAAAAGGTCTTGTCACCCTTCTTTCTCGGCCATGGGTTGGAGAGACGTGAGTCCTCCGTGGTTGCCGGCAATAAACCCTGCAATTTGGCATACTTTTGTCTTAGTGTTGATTTTCTGTGCTCGGTTCGATACAACAATTTGATGCTCTGAATTCAACTTAAATTTTAATTAAGCAAAATAAAATGTTAATACATTTTAATAAAGAAAAAAATTTCCTAAGAATGAAAGTGAAGCTAATGGAAAAACAGAAAATTGGAAATCAAAGAGAAAATTAAAGCCAAAATTAAATTTCTAAAAGATAACAAAATTGACAAATTTCTAGTTAGAGTAAGCAAGAAAAAAATGGAGAAGAGACTCAAATTGCTAATATAAGCAATAAAGATGAGTACATCACTGTCGGTATTGCAAAAATTAAAAATAATTAAAAGAAAATACTAAACAACATGAACAAATTTCTAGGAAGACACAAAACTGAACTGGCTCAATGACAACAAAAGAAACCTCAGGTCCTGCCTGAATAAAGTTCACTGGCTGGCAGGCCAGAGCAGCTGTGGTCCTTGAGTGAGCCCCAGTGATGTGTCAATCGGGAATACTGTGGGCTTTGGATGTGCCCTCAGCAGTAGTGGCCAAAGGACTGTCTGTGTTCTTACCTTCCCCAAGTTCAATGGGACTATGTACCTCAGGCTGCAAGAGTCACCACAAGCTTGAGCCTAGGGTGCCTGCAAGGGCTCAAATAGCTGCAGTGACCATAGTCTATGGGAAGTCAATAATCAGTACTCTGAATTTCTGGAAGGTCTTCTAAATAAGGATTGGCACAAACAAGGCCAGGCTTGGACTGGAACAAACTCTGGTTTTCATTGCGCAGGCATCAATGCATGTCCAAAAGCTCCAAGAGCATTCAGGGAAATTTGACTTCACAAAAAAGAATGTCACCATGAAATGACCTTGGTGACAGAAAGATCTGGGACCTCTCAGAAAGGTTTATATTGGAATTTTGATTAACTGGAGCTGATATGGAGGATAATAAGACTTTTTTTCAGTGTGAAACCTTCAATAAATTAACCTATCTTATATGATTATATTTCTACTTTTTGCTATCATATTAATGATAAGAATAGCTACAAATTAACAAGCAGCAAACAACCCCATTAAAATTGGGCAAAAGACATGAACAGACACTTCCTGAAAGAAGACATATACACAGCTAAAAAGCATATGAAAAAATGCTAATCATCACTAATCATCAGAGAAATGCATATCAATGCATAGGGATTACAGGCGTGAGCCACTGCGCCCGACCGAACTCATCTTTTTTTATGGCTGCATAGTATTCCATGGCATATATGTGCCACATTTTCTTTGTCCAGTCTATCATTGATGGGAATTTGGGTTGGTTCCAGGTCTTTGCTATTGTAAATATAAGAATGATTTATAATCCTTTGAGTGTCAAATGGAATTTCTATTTCTAGATCCTTGAATTGCAAGACTGTCTTCCACAATGGTTGAACTAATTTACACTCACACCAACAGTATAAAAGTGTTCCTATTTCTCCACGTCCTCTCCAGCATCTGTTGTCTCCAGATTTTTTAATGACTGCTGTTCTAACTGGCGTGAGATGGTATCTCAATGTGGTTTTGATTTACATTTTTCTAATGACCTCTCATATGTTTGTTGGCTGCATAAAAGTCTTCTTTTGAAAAGTTTCTGTTCATATCCTTTGCCCACTTTAGGATGGGTTAGTTTGTTTCTTGTAAATCTGTTTTAGTTCTTTGTAGATTCTGGATATTAGCCCTTTTCAGATTGGTAGAGTGCAAAAATTTTTCCCATTCTGTTATTGCCAGTTCACTCTAATGATTATTTCTTTTGCTGTACAGAAGCTCTGGAGTTTAATTAGATCCCATTTGTCTATTTTGGCTTTTGTTGTCATTGCTTTTTATGTTTTAATCATAAAGTCCTTGCCTACACTAATATCCTGGATGGTTTTGCCTAGGTTTTCTTCTAGGGTTTCTATGGTGTTAAGTCTTATATTTAAGTCCTTAATCCATCTGGAGTTAATTTTATTGTAGTGTGTATGGAAGGGATCCAGTTGCTGGTTTCTGCAAATTGCTGGCCAATTTTCCAAATTCCATTTATTAAATAGGGAATCCTTTCCCCATTGCTTGTTTTTGTCAGGATTGTCTAAGATTAGATCATTATAGATGTGTGGTGTTGCTCTGTAGTCCTCTGTTCTGTTCCATTGGTCTATGTCTGTGTTTTGGTACCAGTACCATGCTGTTTTGATTACTGTTACCTTGTAATATAGCTTGAAATCAGCAGCGTGATGCCACCAGCTTTGTTCTTTTTGCTTAGGTTTGTCTTGGCTATGCGGGCTCTTTTTTGGTTCCCTATGAAGTTTAAAATAGTTTTTCCCAGTTCTGTGAAGAAAGTCATTGGTAGCTTGATGGGGATAGCACTGAATCTATAAATTACTTTGGGCAGTATGGCCATT
Organism: Saguinus oedipus; assembly: GCA_031835075.1. NCBI lineage: Eukaryota > Metazoa > Chordata > Mammalia > Primates > Cebidae > Saguinus > Saguinus oedipus. The sequence goes on from CM063190.1 coordinate 22,392,657, forward strand.
TTCACTATATTGATTCTTCCTAACCATGATCATGGAATGTTTTTCCATCTGTTTGTGTCTTTCTTATTTCGTTGAGGAGTAGTTTGTAGTTCACCTTGAAGAAGTCCTTTACCTCCTTTGTTAGTTGTATTCCTAGGTATTTTATTCTCCTTGTAGCAATTGTGAATGGGAGTTTGCTCTTGATTTGGCTCTCTGTTTGTCTGTTATTGGTGTATAGGAATGCTTGTGATTTCTGCACTTGATTTTGTATCCTGAGACTTTGCTGAAGTTGCTTATCAGCTTAAGGAGAGTTTGGGCTGAGATGATGGGGTCTTCTAAACATACAATCATGTCATCTGCAAATAGAGACAATTTAACTTCCTCCTTTCCTAATTTCCTTCATTTTTTTTTTCTTGCCTGATTTCTCTGGCTAAAACTTCCAAAACTAAATTGAATAGGAGTGGTGAGAGAGAGCATCCTTGTCTACTGCCAGATTTAAAAGGAAATGCTTCCAGTTTTTGCCCATTCAGTCTGATATTGGCAGTGAGTTTGTTATAAATAGCTTTCATTATTTTGTGATACGTTCTATTTAACTGACTTTTTCAAGTCACGTGACTAGTAACACACTGAAAACTACAACAAAAAACTTTCCAGTAACAAGGCTATATTTTTATATTATAGGAATAATGGCTAATTATTTTAGCATCAGGTTCCAGTTTGGAAAGGCCTTCTTGATTCCTCTGCTGAGGAGGATTTTGCAGTTTTAAAGAGATCATTGATGACAAGACTGTAATTTCTTGTAAGATTGCCCCAGCAGAGATTACTATAAATCCTTCCATTAGTTTATGTGTCACACAATTCAAAATATGTCCTGGCAATAAATTTTAAAGAAACTTTAAGTCAATTACATTAAATATAAGAAGTTTGTCTCATTATTTGAAAATAGCATTAATAAACTTGCATCAACTTAAATTAAAAAATAATTAAGCATTTATTTTTTGTTTGTGGTTGAAACCATACATTTTCCTTGCGTAAAAGAAAACTCCTCTTAACGGAATACAAGCTAATAGTCATAAAATTAAAGATGAAATTAGAAAGCTTTTATTCTGCAATCTTTATGCAATTATAGAATTATGAGTCATCACAAATGCTAAATCAATTAATAAGGAATAATTGAAGAACTGGCAATTTATACAGATGTCAAAATATCACTGTATGAAATGCTAGCAAATTGAGGTGGTGGGGCTGGTGAAAGCACATTTACAAAGGCAGTCCCTACCTTAACCAACTGATACATCCTAGTATCAGTAACTGGATTGGTAAATCCCAATCCAGTTATTTCATGTGTGTCCGGGTGATATAACATCATAACATATAACATATAGCATATATTATATCCAGATATGATATTCTACCAGAAACAATCAGATAAATTTAAAATGTAGAAAACTCCACAGAAAACTAGCCTAATCCCTTCAATGAGTCATTGTAATTTAAACGTGCAATTATTTTTTCAAATGGTGAGACTGTTAGGTTAAATAGCTTCACAACAAAATGGAATGTGTGAAATGTCTGTATTTAAAGCTGAGGCAAAGAAATGAACGCAGAAAGAAAAATGTATACAGTAAATTGATTAAATTCCTACTGCTCACACTAGTTTTACTAAATTTATAACTTGTTCATATCTCCAACAAAGCACCAAAGGGAGCAATGAAAATTAAATACCTAATGTCTGCCAATTTCATGGGAATACAGGGGGCTGGACATAAGCTTTACACGAGTGTTACAATTATGTCAAATCTCTTTGAATTTTTACCTTTAGCGAAGAAATTATATTTCATGCTCTTGTATGCTATGTAGCTCATAATTTTACTTTGATTGGCATTACCATTGTTAGCTAATTTAACTGAACCCAACATTAAAAATGTTAAAACTTTGGTGTACTTTAAATGTATATATTGCATATAATTATTTCATAAATATAGACAATATTAAAACACAATATTCAGGTAAAGACTAATTTCATTGCTATTTTTTTCTCATGATTTGTTTATTAAATTAATGCTTTAGTCTTAAGTATACACACATATATTTGTATTTGATATATATTAATATTCATATGTACTCACATTTATATTTGATATATATTTATATTCATATATATTCTCAAGATCTAATTTATTGATCCTTGTTTCTGTATTATTCTTGACCCTAGAATCTAATCTTCATGCATGGGTTCAATCACATGTTTCTGTAACACCCTACATTGATTCTTAAGTATAATACGATATGTAGAATCTAGCTATTTTGCTGATTCATGGCTATATTTGGGATAGAAAGTAATTCTATAAAGAAAATATATTTAGAGATTCAACAGTTCTCCAAAAATAATATCCAATTTCACCACTCACTATTTACATACAGTTGCTAGATGTGATTTATGGTCACCTGAATCTTTAAGATATTATTAAGTATGTTAATTTTATGAAACTCTAGAGATTACAAAGCTTATTACTTAATGAGAACATGGAGGTTATACAAAGCTTATTACTTAATGAGAACATGGAGGTTACTGAAAATTAACTATCTCCATCTCATTTCTCTAGATGTACCTAAAGTTCTATCTCTACTTGCCATTATTTCCTTTTTTATGATTACCAACATGGCTAATAGGTCTTCCCTATGTATATAATTTTATATTTTCTGCTTTATTAGATATGATTTAAATACTCTTCTCCATCAAATTGAATTTTTATTTTTTCCACCACCTCCTTTCTTTCAGCCTAAATAGAATAATGACATTTGTATCAGCCCTACAGTAATACAGATAATTTCATTTTTATCACATATTTACATGTGTGCCTCCAACTAGCCTATGTTATTTTCAGAAAATTTGTATTACATATTTACTTATTACATGAATATATTTTAAAAGTGTCTTCCAATGAATTATAATCTTGAGTGAAAATCATTTTTTATGATTGTTTGTACCTCGTTTTGTAGTTACTGGCCCAAACTTGAAAAGCAGTAGGTACATATATATATATATGCATTAATGTAAAAAAGTATAAATGTCAATATTTACATGTTCAAATATATGTATGTGACTTAGATGTCTGTGCATGTGTATATTCTACATATGTGTGTGTTTAAAAACATATCTGGCATTGAGAGAAAATGTCCTGAAATCTAATTTTTAAATGAATTTTATTTTTATAAAGACAAGCATACAAAACCCTTATAAGTTTAGAAAAGATATTCTGTTATAAACTATATTCGTGTATCTTCAAGCACTATCCTGCTTTAAGTTAAGCTGGCCCTACATGCGGACTCTGCTTCTGCTGTGGCACTGTCGAATCGTAGGTGTGTATAAACCCACTACGCAGTTTAACTCGAAGACTATGAGATGGCAATGCCTAGTTTTCTTTGTCATCATCCACAATTTCCTAAACTATGCCCCGTCATTTTCATTATAGAGCTTAGTTACTTCAGAATCCATTAATGATCCTCTATGATTTCTCATTCAATGTCCCTTTCAATCTCCCATCAACCCTCTACACCTCTGACATGAAACCCTACTTTTTCATCGTTAGTACCTGCAATCTCCTTTCAATCGCAAGTATAGCAGTCTCCCATCTGCTTTTTCACCATTGCCTTTTTTCACCAGTTCATCTCCTTTGACATTCCTAATCCAACAATCAAAGCAATGTTGACTTTGCTGTTAAAATATTTACACTCATATATTTTGAAAAGTAAAATCTGTGTTTTTATGCTCCCACTTATGTTCTACTATTGTGGATAAACTGTTTTTGCTCTTGTTCAAAGCCACTCCTCCCCCTTGCACTAGATATCGTTATGATTATCCTACTCTATGAAATAAACCATATCAATCTGCTCTCTCCAGCATCTATAAATTTCCTTCTCTACTCAATATATGCATTGGCATATCAATGAACTATAATTTTTTTCAACATTAGGAAAAGGGAAAAAATGCTATGATTGTTTGCCCTCAAAATATCAACCCATTTTATACTTTAGAACAAATTTCTGTTACGTACTAATGTTCATTTTGATTTTAAATCTCTGTTTTCATCCCTGAGTGTACTTTCTTCAGACTTTGCTACCCAGTTTCTAAAATAAATCAATCTGTTATGATCAGCAACTAGTGCCATATTGCTAAATCTAGGGTTCAATTTTTAGTCCTCTGCTTATTTAATCATGTGTCTTTGAATTTTTTTAAACATGGTTTCCATAATATCACACACTGATGGTTTTCCAGTCCCCTTTCTGGTCACTTCTGCTTTGCTTATTTCTGCTCTTCTCAAATACATCTAAATGTTGGGGGACTTAGGTATAAATCATTACTTTAACGGGTGTATAGTATGCAAAAGCGTAATGTTACACTTACTAAACCATTTCTCTATTGTTGGTCAATTGTTGCATTTCCTATTGTCTAATATTGTTAACAATATAATAAACAATCATTTGTATGTTTCTATTAACAATGTTTCATGATTTTTCAAGCTTAAATATCAAAAAAATATTTCATTCTTTAACAGAAATAACTTTTTTTACTTGTGTACTATCAACAAAATGATAGAGGTTATGTAATAATTCCCCCACTTCCTAGTCAACACTCCATTGTTAAATTTTACTGTCTCAATAAAATATCATCAAGGTTTATCCAGGTCATCACAAATGACAGGATTTTCTTCTTTTGTTATGGCAGTTAGATGGTGATGCAGACAGAATCCCACATGAAAGAGTCTGGAGGAGCCCTGACTGCCACACAAATGACACTCCCTCACCACTTAAAGAAGCCAGAGTGGTCATCTCCCTTATCTCTTAACAGGAGTTAGAGTCACCACTCCAGAAGGGGAAATGAGAGAGGAGGCAGTTAGAGAATGGCTAGACAGAGAGAGAGAAGGAGGTCACCAGTATGTAAAAATACCCACAGGACTGCCCCTGTAGCTAACGGGAAGAAATGTGGTTAAGAACTTTCCCGGGGCCCAAAGTGGCTCCGGCCGGATGTCGTGGCGCTTGCGAAGGCGAGGCCAAGAGTTCAAGGCCAACCAACCTCAGCAACCTTACAAGCTCTCAATGATTGGCAAAAAAAAAAAAAAAACTTTCCCTTATGCCAGGATTTTGCTCAGAAGGGACTGTCCCAACTTAGGTGCAGGCACAGTAAATCAACCTAAATGCCCTTAAATTGTCCCAAACCTTGATAAAGGCTTTTCATCATGATAATTCTAATAGACAACTAACAGAAATTATAAAGCCCTTCAAAAAGGAATAAGAGGATCAGAATGTCCCTTTTCATATAACTGTACTATCTGGAGAATTGTGGTTGAGTGTATGTCACCAGAAGTTAAACTAAACTATTCTGTACACCTAAACACTTTCCTCCAAAATTTTCAACATTGTACAAAAAAATTAAAATAACTTAATTTTGCTATCACTAATTAGTTCTTCAATAATTACAGTATTTAAACCACAGGTTTTAACTTAAATTTTTCATAGGAAATATTTATTTCAGTCCCAGAATGTATAAGCTTACATTAACTTGTATAACTAGCTTTATCATACATTTTTGCTTTTTGGTATGTGAAGTTTCACTTCTGGTGTTTTATCTGCCACATCTCTCAGTTTTCTTCAAGATACTATATCTGTTAATTAATTCATTTAAGTATTTCCATTTTAATGAAGTTTTAAGCAAATTCTGGAGAAATAATTCTAATAAAATTAGTGAGACATAAAATTGTAATTAACATTTCTATGAACAGCTTTAGTGAAACTTATATTTAGGTATACTAATTAATAAAACCTTAATTTGTTACATAATTAGAATATTTTATACCAGAAGTGACATAGAATCAACCGTAATTCTCCATATAGTACTAAATTATATGAGAATTTAGTATAAATTATATATATATTTATACTAAATTATATATTATATGAGAAGTACTTCATTTTGTTGCATTCTGATCCTCTTATTCCTTTTTGAAGTATTTTATAATTTCTCTTAGGGACATGGATGAACCTGGAAACCATCATTTTCAGCAAACTGACCCAAGAACAGAAAATCAAACACCGCATGTTCTTACTCATAGGTGGGTGTTGAACAATGGGAATGCATGGACACAGGGAGGTGAGCATCACACACTGGGGTCTGTTGGGTGGGGAACTATGGGAGGGACAGCGGAGGGTGGGGAGTTAGGGAGGGATAACATGGGGAGAAATGCCAGATATAGGTGAATGGGAGGAAGGCAGCAAACCACACTGCCATGTATGTACCTATGCAACAATCTCTTATGTTCTTCACATGTACTCCAAAACCTAAAACATAATAAAATATATGTGTGTACATATATATATATTTTTAAATATAAATATATATATATATTTAAAAGAATGACATTAGATGTTATGAATATGGATAATAGCAAACAATTGCATATTATTTTACTGATGTGGGTATCAAGACACTGGAATTTTAACTTTTCCAAGCTTATACAGGTAATGAAAGAATGTGATTTGAAACTGGGTGCTTTGCCTCCAGAATCCATACACTTAATGGCCATCTCTTCATAACAATATTAACTGCACAGGGTAAGTAAAGAACAGAGAGGTGAAGGATATTCTCCACATGTCAAGTTTAGGTAACTGAGTGTGTAGTGGTAGTACTCACTGAAATAAAAGGTATACATTGAAGAACAAAATGATTTGTCGATAAGTAAACAAATAATTACAGAACTATTACTGCATGCCAGTTATGTTTTAGGGATGGTTTCATCTTTCTTTACTTCAGGACTTGGGATGCAAAAGTAGTATCCAAGTAGGACAGAGCAGTCTCAGAACAGTAAAAATAAATAAATGAATAAATGAATGTAGCAGAGTCATATGACGACTCTTACAGAATCTGTCAGATTTGGTACAAGTCATTTAACTTGCCAGAGAAAGTTACAGGGCCTAGGTTAATAGAATAGGTGGAAAGAACTATCCTCCCACAGGAAGAGGCACCAGGGGGAAGTCTTGTAAGGGTGGTCTGTATATTTCTTTAAGAAAATGTTTGAACAAAAGCACAATATCCCAAATTGAGCTAAAAAATTTCACCATAGGGACAGAAAATGTGAAGTGAAAAGGTATTTGACAGGAATGACCCTATTATGTTCAAATGTCATGGTGCAAAGAAAAAAAAATAATAATTTAATTGATGCATATTGAGTTTGAGACTACTTTATAAGGCTCCCTTGTTGATTTGCATTCAACATTTGTTTCTGATTTTTAGAAATGACATTGAAGGGTAGAGAAGAAGTGATTTTTGGAAAAAAGGAATTTCAGAGAAGGGTACATGATGAAAAAGGAAATTAAATTATTATCTAGAACATAAAGAAAATACAGTGATTTCAAGGATGGTGAGAGACAACTGGTGATTAATCTTCAATCATGACATAGTAAAACAATGGTTTTCTCCTAATGTGCATCACAGATGTTTGCAATTTTTAGTACAACCAGAACAAAACTTAAGCTTTATATGCTATTTAGAAAAATCACAAAGAATACCAATTACTGGAATAATTTTTATGTCCATTAGTTTCAGTTGTTTGACATTGGTATTCTTGTACTTAAAATTATCCACTTTCCCCTATGTGGCTGAAAAATTTCCTTTTATTGGTGTACACTGGGGTAAATAATGGCAGAGTCAAAATTAACCATGTGTCTCTATAAAAAAAGAATAAATCTGCTCTCAGTGGGGATCTATACTTTCTCCAAAGAATAAAGAATGTGCAACTTACTACCTGGAAATAAAAGAGAAAAACTTTAATAAAGGTATTTAAAATTCCACTAGAATTAGCAGAAGAACATATTGGAGAAGGAGTAAATGGGAATAAAGGAAAAATAATGTCTGCAGCAACTGTGTTAATGGAAAGGCTAGGTAAGGACGACAGCAAGTAAGATCTATCTGGGAGAATTTTCTAGTATTTTTAACTTAAAAATTCCAAACATTTATAGACTCAATTTTTTAAAATATGGAAATACCAATATTCCCCCCCCAAAAAAGTAGCAGAGATGTAATAAAGCAGTGATAAATTAGGCAATGAGATATCGACGACAAATGAATAAATAAAAAAAAAAACCATGGATTTATTCATTTAAATAGAAAAAGTAAATTTGGGTCTAGGTAAGATATAAAAATGGAAGAACACACATGAAATTCTCTAATGATGCTTCCTATTTTCTCACTGAAGTATTACATATATTCATGTAATGAGAGTAAATGGAATTAATGCATAAGGTACGTTTGGAATGTGAAGGCATATTAGAATAGCCGGTATGGGAAATATTAATGAGCAATATTATGTAATATAAACAACATCCAGTATTACATTTACTCTACATTTTAATATTATTTTCATATTAAATTTCAGGCGAAGACTGAGGTCCACAGATAACACCACTGATAACTAAAGGGGATGAATTTCTATTGCACGCACTTCTGACTCCAAATCTTACTCCTTACTTAAAATATTATTGCGATATCAACCTTCCTGTTTTATGCTATTAGTAAAGTACAGTAAAGGCAAGAGAGTTAATTTGAAATGAAGAGAAACAATTTTTGTTGGCACTGGTTTGTGCACTTCAGTTTAATTATCAGAACTGCTCAACATTCTTCTTGAAGTAGAAGAGAATAAAGAAATATCCCGTGGTTGATGTGTGATAGGTCAGCTCTGTAGAAGAAGAAGGGGGCAAGACATCTGAGAGTACTGAAAAGAGAGCAATTATAATTATGAATTATTAGGACAATATCAAGTGGCTGGACGTAAAAATTGATCAGTAACTTGACAAAAATAAAGAATTCAATTTTGTTTAAATGAGCTTAAAGCACAAGTGTAACAGCAGTAGAGTAAAAAGGAGAAAAAGATTAGACGTTAAAATTAAGCTTGGTCTAAATTGCTCACAACTATGAGAGTTACTGAGAATCACTTGAAATCATTTGTGGAGTAATACAGGAAATAGAAATATATGTTACTAATTGTTTATATTTTTAGAGTTTTTATAATGACATTTTTGAAACATTTAGATGATATTAACATTGTTTAAAGGTAAAAAAGAGAAGTTTTGCATGTATCTGTTAAACATAGGCTATTTTTATTCAAACTATTAGTGTAGATTCTCCTATATCTGCAGTTTTTCTGGTCATATCTGTGATTCACATTTTTAATAGTATCATACTGGCATCTAATTTGCAGAGCTTAACTGAAGATAATATTTAAAGACTATGAAAAATAAAAAACACTAAAACTTTACTTTCAAACAACATAAAATAGATTGCATGTCCCTGAATAAAATTGTTATTTCTCTCTGCCATAAGTGGATTTTCTTCAGTTTTCTGCTTTGCGAATTTCTACTCAACTTTCAAAAACAAAGTCAAATTTCTTCTTCTATAAAGGAATTCATGAAGATTTCCAAAAACCTGATTTACTGTATCCCAGAGATGGGTTTAACCCTTGTTGCCCACTGCCTCATAGAAATCCTTGTCATTTCAATGGTCATACTGAATTTTTATCCATTTGTTCGTATGATGTTTTATTTCAACCATTGGTAAATTCTTTGGCATCAATGATGGTCCTTTATTTTTGTGTGTGTCCTACGCACATGTTAAGCACCTGGTAAGCATGATGTAATGAAGGAGATGAAATTCAGAGAATAGAAACAGACGAGGCAATGCCTGCATCAGGAGGAGTGTGAGGATGGAAAACTACCTATCAGGCATCATGCTGACTACATGGGTGACAAAACCATTTGTACCTCAAACCCCAGCAACACACAAATACATGTGCCCCCAAATCTGAAACAAAAGTTGAAAGAAAAAAAATTCAGATGTAAAAAAAAAAAAACCTTGAAATTTCAGTCCTGTATGAGAAACTAAGAATGTTTTACCTAATATTCTTTAGGCTTTCAAATGACTTAAAAACAATAGTTAAATGTTAAAAGAGTAACAGTTACTTAGTGGAGCCACAGTAGATGAATCAGGCCCCATCACCTAGGGAATACATCAGGTCAAGGAAGGGAAGGAGAGGAAGCTTCCAATTATTTTAGCACAATTGCATTAACTTGAAATTGCCATAAAAACATTAATTTTTTAAAAAAATAGTTTTTAGTTTCTTTGATAAAAGCTCAATGCATAAATTTATCTGAATTACATAATCTTTTATATTATATAATCGTATAATCTCCCATTAGAAGAATCACATATATGTTTTCCTTCTACTAAAAAATGCCAAAAGTATGAGAGAAAATTTTAAAAATATTATGATTTGATATACCCTCAGGGTGACATCTTGCAAAGTTTAAAAGACATGAGTTAATTATTTTATAATCCCCCAAATTTTAAAATAGTTTTAATGAGAAAGGAATCTGGCAAATAATTTAAAAAGCGAGAACAATGTTTATGCCCAATTATAAGGGATGCTTACTAAAAGCATAATGGATCTTTATTCCAAGTCCAGGGCCTAGGTTGTTTACCAAAGTTGGGCTATAAATAAAACACAGGTAATAAGGGCAGTAAGCCTTCCTCATGCCTGCCTAACACATCTCATGTCTTTCAGCTGGGTTTTCCTGTTGACACTTAGGCATGAGACCATGGGTCCATACTCAGGATTCACACACATTCTGGAAGGGCAGGTAATATACATCTCAGGGAGTTCAATCTTGAAGGGAAGGAAAATAGAATCTATACATTAATCTATCAACAATAGGAGACAGGAACCTATAGTCTTGTCTTTCTCTTTTCCCCCCAGATTGTCTTTCCTGAGACATAGTTAATTGGCTTCTTTCAAGGCCTACCTGCAAGATCCAGCAGTCACATTTAGTTGGGGCTACTTTAAAAATGTATCTTCAAATAGTCTCAACTTTATTCCCTCCCTGAATTCCTTTGTCACTTACTCACATTTTATTAAAGCATGTTACCTAATAAGATAGTAGGACACAGAAGCATCTGAGACAGGAAAGTTGAACACTGGACAATGTTAAAGACAAACTCTCCAGGCACAGTGGCTCATGCCTGTACTCCCAGTTCTTTGGGAGGCCCAGGCAGGTGGATCACCTGAAGTCAAGAGTTTGAGACCAACTCGGCCAACATGGTGAAGCCTTAACTCTACTAATGATAGAAAACTTAGCTGGGTGTGGTGGTGGGCACCTGTAATCATAGCTACCTGGGAGGCTATTGCAGGAGAATTGCTTAACTCAGGTGGCGGAGGTTGCAGTGAATGGAGATCGCGCCACTGCACTCCAGCCCGGGTGACAGAGTGACTAAAAAAAAAAAACAAAAACATAAAATCTACCATTCTCTATATAGTACATATTTTCTCTATTGCTGCAATTCATTAAAGGTTACCTCAAACCCTACTCTGTGTATACAAAAATGCAGTAGGAGACAAGGGCCAGTGATTGATGGGTAAGTGTGTTAAGTTAAAGAGTTAAGAATTTAAAGCACAGTTGCTGTATTGATATTTACATTCAGCAAACAGGATGATATTTTGCACTTGTTGGTTACTCTTTGTTATCTACTTAGAATGGATCAGAAGCTAAAACTTAAACAGAATAATTTTTATTTTTTCTGAAATTCTAACACATCCATGGCTTGGGAGCCCACGCTTTGCATCAGTGTGCCCTGGATGTGAGACATGAAGTCAAAGGAGACTATTTTGGAGCTTTAAGATTTAATGACTGCCCTGATGGATTTCAGACTTGCATGGGGCTGATATTTCCTTTGTTTTAGCCAACTTCTCCCATCTGGAGCAGACATGTGTACCCAATGCCTGTACCCCCATTGTATCTTGAGAAGTAACTAACTTGTTTTTGATTTTACAGGCTCATAGGCAGAAGGGACTTGCCTTGTCTCAGATGAGACTCTGGACTTTTGGACTAATGCTAAAATGACTTACAACTTTGAGGACTGTTGGGAAGGAATGATTGCATTTTGAAATATGAGGACATGAGATTTGGGAGGGGTCAAGGGAGGAATGATATGGTGGGGTCTGTGTCCCCACCCAAATCTGATCATGAATAATAATTCTCACATGTCAAGGGAGGGACCTAGTGGAAGGTGATTGGCTCAGGGAGGCAGTTTCTCCCAATTTCTTCCATGATAGTGAGTGAGTTCTCATGAGATCTGATGGTTTTATAAGGGACCTTTCTCTGTTTGCTGCTCTCTTTCCCACCACCTTGTGAAGGAGTTACTTGCTTCTTCTTCACCTTCTGCCATGATTATAAGTTTTCTGAGGCCTCCCCAGCCATGTGGACCTGGAAGTAAATTAAATCTCTTTTCTTTAAAAATTACTCAGTCTCAGGGAGTGTTCTTCATAGCAGTGTGAAAAGGAACTAATACACAATGAATACTAACTAATATGAATGAACACATCACTTAATTCTCCACTTATTACTGTCTAATTGGTTATAAGTTTAAGTGCAGAGAAATAGATGTGTGTTTTCTTAAAAAAAATTTCCATATTTTTAAACTTGAAAGATTACAGTTACATAGTTAAAAAAACAATTTTCTAGGCAATTATTTTTAAGACACACCAATAAATAATAGAAAAGAATCTTGTCTTGGAAGGCTGTTATTTAGACATTTTTTGAAAAACAAATCACATTTCTTTTTGTGAGGCGATATAGCAGCCAGTTTCCAACATGACTACCAATGACTCCTCCTCATTCTTCCTACAATTCACACCCTTCGTTCTCGCCTTTTGTAGTACTTTATTGGGTACTCACTCACTGACCCACTCTAACCCTCTTTTATCCTTGCTCTGGGGGAAGTCATGTTGTAAGCAGCCCTTTGAAACGCCAAAGTGGTAAGAAATTACGCCTTTTGTCAATTATTATGAGTAAGCTTTGGAGCAGATTCTTGAACCCTAGTATAAACCTCACAGAGGATAGCCTCAGCCAATAGCTTGATTTTAGCCCCCTTAAAGACTCTCTCTCTGAGCTAGAAGCACTCAGCTCAGTCTCTCCTGGATATCTGGCTCACACAAACTGAGATAGTAATTTTTTTTCTGATAAATTGTGGAACAATTCTCATATGGCAATACGTAATTAATACATAAATGCAAAATTTTACAGTGAAAATAGAAAACATTATTTTCCATACAATACTAAAGGAAATTGTGTTATAGATTGTCATATATATTCATTGTTTTCAGGTTAGAGATAAGAACTGTTCTTTGAGAAAGTCTTAATTTCTTTAAATCTTTGATATATACACTTTAGAATGAGCTGATCAACTTGGATAAAATATGTAGCAGTTATTGTTATTGAAATTATGTTTAAATGATAGTTTAATATGGTAAAAAGTATAATTTTATAATATCCAGTGTTTTGACCTATGGAATTAGTGCTTTTTAACTTTTTGCATGGGTTTTCAGCAATTCACGCAGAAAAACCTACCTCAAACTTCTCCCTGCTTTTTCATTTTCTACACAAAGTGCTTTCACATTTTTATTGAATTTATTCTTAAGTATGTACTATTTTGTGCTATAACAAATATATTTGCTTTCTTCATGTTTTTATTATTGAGTTTGAGAAAGGTTATTTGTTTTTACATGTGTTTGGTAAATAATTATATTACTGATTATAATAAAACTCTGATATCTTTTTGGGAGGGATTCTCCATAAAAATAAAAACATAAATCCTGAAACATAGTTAGAAAATTAGTAGGTTATATTTTCTGTAATTTGATACTGTCGCGGGATCTTTTGGGTGTTGTTTCACCAGCTGGAAACCTGTGTGATAGGCAGCACCTCTGCCTGAGCATTGTTCATGACTGCTGGGCTTGTTCCACCCACTCAGCCTTGCAGGCTGTGTTCAGCTCACGCTGCTGACCTGTCAACGGTGAGCCAGGTACAGAGTGGTGAGGGGTGTGTGGGCAAGTGAGTATGGACTTAGGCCACTGCACAAAGCCAGGCACACTAGCTGCTGTGGTGAGGTAAGCAGCTTCAGGCCCTGGCACAGGTGCTGGCTTCATGTGAGGTTACAGCTGGACCAGCTGTATCACACACAGCTTCGGCCCCCATGTCTGGAAAAGGGAAACATGGTGGCGCCAAGAAGCTTAGGGATGCCAGAAACCACAGAGCCCCAAAGAGAGTGTCACAGCCCTGGGCTGGGGAGCTGCTAGGTCTAAGCTTCCTGAAGGGCCAAAGGTCTTCTCCTCTTGTCATTGCCTGCAATGTGTTCACAAGGGAGGACTGTTTCAGCCCTTTTTGCATTACAGCTCTTTCAGTCCTGCTTAGATGGGTCCCAAGTTTATGTCTCATGTTTAGAAAGAACAAGCTATGTAGAAAACTGTAAGGTGAGCAAGGTAGAGAGGAGCCTCATTGAGTGACAGAACAGGTCTAGCAAGACCCGACCTGGGTAGCTCCTTTCTGCAGGTAGGTCGTCCGAATGAGTGTCCAGCTCTTAGTAGAGAGTGGACCCTGCAGTGGGTCACTTCTTTCTGCTATTGGTAGTTCTGATGTCTGTTTGAGTCTGTCTGGGTCCTGGGGTTTTATGGATTCAGGAAGGAGGAAGTGTGTGCTGATTGGTCCATGGGCAGCCATGGGCAGGCCTGGAAAAAGCAACTCACTCTAGGTTGTGGACTTCACCTTCAGCAGACATCCCAGACCTCAGGCTTCAGGCCATCGTCTTGAACATGGGGCTTCACCAGGGACCTGCCCCTTTCTGCCCAGGAGCCTGTCTTCCTTCTGCTGCCATTGACATTTTGTGCATGGAACCCAGGCTACTGGTGAAGAGGGGCACCTGCAGACCCACGCTGAGCCTCTCAGTCACCCCTTGGCTTCCCTCCAGTGATCGTTGGTGCCCAATGCTGGAAGGGTGCTGAGGCAGCTGAGATCAGGTGTGTCAGCCTTGCCCCAAGCACGCACACACCTGGCCAGGTTGCAACAGTACTCAGGCTTGAACACAACTTTGCTCCAAAATCAGTGTGTGTGCCAGGAGTGAGGAGAGGCCAGGAATGGGAGGAGGCACTTCCAAGCCTAGGAAGCAGGGGCCTTCAGGGGCCCATGAGCATGCAAGGATGCCTGGGGTCAGAGTTGTGGCTGGGTGGCTGAAGCTGCACCTCAGATTGTGGGGTCCCACCCTGCTAACTCAGTAAGGCCTGGGTTCCCACCAGCCCCAGGAAGCAGCAACAGCAGCCAGTGTCTTCACAGACGGAGCTCCAGATGGGCCATCATTGCCATCAATACTGTATATTTTAGATCTGGAATTTATCTATCATCTTTCTAATTTATCTACTTTTATCTCACTGCATTCACTAAAGACTCCAGGATTCATCACGTAAGTTCATAGAAAGATGATGAGAATGAGCATTATTTCCTGTCCCTTATTTTAAAATATTAATTTGTATTTATTTTGTAGAAAACAACTATACTTAGTAGTTTCCTTAGAGGTTTTTTCTTTTATAATAAAATAACATATTTATTCCACTATCAAAGGAGATATGCCCATAAATTCAATTTCACTTTTTACTATTACAAATAATGTGGCAATAAATATTCTCATGCATCTCAATATATCCCATTATGAATATAATTTTGGAAAAGATGACTGAATTAATTAATAAACTACAAAGAATATGTTTGTTATTTTTATTTTTGAGATGAGAAAACTACACATGAGGAAAATTAAATATCTTGCCCAAAGTCGTGTATTAGAAAATGGCAAATGCATGGCATAAAAAGACATATTTGATTTAAAAATTCCAATTTAAATCAGTTTGTAGGTCCACATAAACCTGATGCTGTTTTTTTTTATGAAGTATTCTAAACTCTTTTCTCCATGTTTCAAAAGTGATTGTATATAATGACACATCAAATTTTCTGATACTATTTTAAAAGTTTAATAAGAGGTCAGCAATATAAATAAATCACTAATACAGGAAATCATAGAAATAAATTACTTATGTATGAATCTCATTAAGTAGAGAGAAAAATTTCTCCCATGAAAACTTATTTTACATAATAAAATGAAATGTGGATTTTAATATGTTACTAGGCACAGACTTTGAATAAGTCATCATTTCAATAATCATAAAATTGCTTGTGTGTAAAAATGTGATGATAATCTCTGCCTTATACAAGTAGTAATAGTAGTACTAATAATAATAATGGCTTACATTTATATAGTCACACTTTTTCCCAGGCATAGTTCTAAGCACGATTTGTTCTGTTCTCACAGTATCCCTATTTGAGTACTTTTATTTTTTCTTATTTTGATAAAGAATCTGGGGCATAGAAAAGTAAAGAAATATGTTGAAAGCCTCACAGAGAGCAAATAGTAGAAGGATTTGAACTTAGGCAATCTGCTTCTGTGTTTATCCCTTTAACCAATATCACAGAAAACCTCATATTCTGATTTATGTTGGATATTCAAAGTATTTGTAAATATCTTTAAAACAACATGAACATATAAAATGTTCCATGTTTCTCAAATATTTTTCTTTCATTGAATATTTGTATCTGCTCCTTTGCCAATTTTATCAAGATATAATTAGAACCCAATAAAGTTTTATAACAAATAGACATTAAAGCAGTTGTTAGTATTTTAGTATAGCTTTAAAATATTTTGATAAGAAAATTCTAATATAATCACATTGCAAAAAATGCATACTAGGAAATGAGAAATATTCATGAGCTATGAAGTCATCAAGGTAATAAAAAACATGTTTGGAAAAGCATGTTAGAATTTTATTTGTGTTTAATTTAAGCATGGAATTGAGCATTGCCACCTGCACACTACAAAAATGTTATAATACTGTAAATTGAAAAACATATTAAAGTATGCAAAAATGCCCACTGCCAGCATAAAATTTTATCAATTTACTGCTGCAATCTTGAAAATGATTATGTATTATATAATGTTTAGAAATATGTACAAACTAGCAGATAATCATTATGTCAAGACTTTACAGCAGGCTTAAAACTAAGCTACATTCAAAGTTTTATTACAAATAATTTAGCACCTCTAGTAGCACCTGGCATGCTGAAAAAACTTCAGAAGTAGAGTCTCTGTTATATTTACAATGATTATGACAGTAACTGTGTTGCTAACGTTATGACCATTACCATCATCCTAACTCCCTGAAAACTTAAACAGGCTGTGCTGTGTTGTCTTGAATCTCAAAGAACAGCATCATGGTGAATTAGGACCAAGTGAGTACATTTAAATGGCTGGGAAAGTCAGGGTCAAGAAAATAGAGCAGAGTAGTGGAGGTGCTAGACATTTCTCAAAGCACAATGCAGTTTTATTCAGACAGCTGATCCACTGCCTTTTGTTACTGACAAAAATTACAAAAACCTCTGCAGATGCCACAAATTGGGATCCCTTCAGCTCTCATTGTATCCTACCTGCCCAAGATACCCTTTGAAGGAAAAAGACAATACATTTATATGAAAAACAAATCTGTATAAACAGAATTTATGAAGCATCTTTCTCATCTGATTAGATGAAGATATATGGTCTAGGAGCTCATGGAAATGATGACTGAACTTTTGCTTCAGGATTGTTCTTAAATAAAAAGTTTTATTTGGGATAATTCAGTGTGTGGCTGTTCAACTATTTGCAAGTGAAACAAATTCTTAAAAATGATATTTGATAATATTTATTCATAAATTTAACTGACATTAAAATAAGTCCACATTGTTATTCAGGCAGATAAATTTTAACTGTGTTCCTAGTGTAGTTTTTTCAATAGAGAAAGATGTATTTTCAAAATATTTAACTTTTACTTCAATTTTACATGTTCAACTCCCCAAAATTGCATGGGGCAAAGGAAGTCTACATATAAATATATTGTGACTGTAGAAAATTTTGTAAAATCCACCAGCCAGGATTCTACCTAGGCCACAACAATGACATGCCAGAACGTAAAGTGTTTAAATATATATATATATATATATATATATATATATATATATATATATAACACAAATAAATATATATAACAACAAATATATATATATACGTATATATATGTGTATATATATATACGTATATATGTGTATATATACGTATATATATGTATATGTGTATATATATATATTTGTTGTATACATATACATATATATATGTGTGTGTGTGTGTGTGTGTGTGTGTATATATATATTTGTTTACTTTTTTGAAACAGTTTCACTCTTGTAACCCAGGCTAGAGTGCAATGGCTCAATCTTGTTTTACCACAACCTCCACCTCCTGGGTTCAAGCAATTCTGCCTCAGCCTCCTGAGTAGCTGGGACTACAGGCATGCACCACCATATCCAGTTAATTTTTGTAATTTTAGTAGAGATGAGGTTTCACCATGTTGTCCAGGATGGTCTCGATCTCTTGACCTCATGATCCACCCACCTCGGCCTCCAAAAGTGCTGGGATTACAGGCATGAGCCACCGTGCCCAGCCTGTGTTTAAATATATTAAATTGTCAAACAATTATAATTTTAAAGTAAGGTTAAAGACTTTTTTGTTTTTCTTGGGTTTTAAACAAAATCATTGTGACTATTTTTATTTTGTTCTAATGAACTAATTGGTCTGAATTTATGCTAGTGTAAATATTTATTTGTTCAGAATAACTTCATGTTTATCGTACTTATCCACCTGAATGAACAGATCGTCAGCAGGATCTACTCATTTATTAATTTCATCCAACAAGCATTTATTGAGAACTTTTCTAAATTATTCTTTATAAAGAAATAACTCTTGCTTTGATGGATCTTATTTTCCAGTAGATAACAATTAACAGGTGAAAATCTTCTATAATATAAACTGAGGTAGTGAAGATTGCTCTGGATTAAAAAACGCATGGTTTAACGTGAGAGATTAAAGTAGGAACACAGCCCTTGATAGACTGGGCAGGCAAGTCTGAAAGAGTGACAGTTGATGAGAATCCTAAATACACTGGGAAGCAAGGGAGAACATTTCATAAGTAAAAAACAGGAAGTGAAAGGAGTAAATTAGAATTGACCTTGTCCTATTCAAGGGAAATGAAAGAAATACCTTGTTTCTGAAGACAGAAAAAGTAAGGAAGAGAGAATGATGAAAAAGTAAGAGTGTGGATAGGAGTAGGAAACTAAACGTGTGTTTCAGGGTATATTGAGGGGTTGGATTTTAATTTCAGACTGTGAAAAACCAGTGAAGATTTTTACAAATTTGGCATACAATGTGATTTACATTGTATTTTTTATTAAGTTTCTCCGGATATGCTGAGGTATAATTGACAAAAATGTATGTAGTATTTAAGTGTGCAATATTTTAAAATATAAAGATTCAAGCTCAGGGTAGGATTGACTTACAGAATTTCAATATAAATGAAGCATGGAGATCAATTAGGAAACTATTACAGTAGTCCAAGGCAAATATGATGAGAAGTGGTTGAATGTGGGATACATTGAAAGGGAAATATAGAGATTACTGATGTTGCAAATATGGAAATCGTTTCACTGAAACCAATCAATAATTACTCAAGAATGTTGGACTAAACAAATAGATAAATTATATTCCCATTCACCATTGACTATGGTAGGGAGGAAAAACCATATTTCTATTTAATGTTTTAGAAATATAAATTGAGATAAATTTTCCAGAACATTTCACAAATAACCCTCATTTATCTGTTAAAACCATCACTGTAAATTGTTGCACATGATTTTTCCCAAAATGACCACAATTTATTTGAAGCATTTGGGAGTCAAGAGTCACACTTTTATTACCTATTTGTATTCTGTATAGTGCCTTATACAAAATAAAACATTCTGGTGCTCTAAAAATGACCGTCAATGTGTTTTAAATCACTTAATATACTAATTATGTTTTACTTAAATATAATAATCCACTATTACATTTATAGAAAAGGCTTAATTTTAACTAAAGTTATAGCTAATGATTTACTATTTTACCTGTTAAGGTTTGCTATAGCAATAAGATAGTTTTATTTGCCAACTTTACTTTCTTACTACAAGCTACAATTAATATTTAGTGAAGGGCAAAAATTGATTGTATATGTAATTCTTTTGCCTTCTATTTTCAAGTTAAAATATAATATTTATTTTAGTAGAATTTTAGGTAGACTATATTTTTTCATCTATGAAAATTATTAGTGAAGAATTTATAAGACAAAAAATCATATTATCTATTAAAGTGATTGTTTTAAGTACTGATATTTTGTATTTTCTTTACTCTTACTACTAGTGTATATATGTTTCCAATTTGACATTTATATTTTAATAGACTGTGTTCCTGGTTCTTATAAATATTCTTACTTTGATCAAATTACATTGCATACAAGATGGTAAAAGTTTGAATTATTAAAATATTTTACATTGGAATATTTTGGGGCATGATTATTACATTATGTCAACTGTGAAATATTAAAGTACAATGACAATAGAAAATTATGCCTTTTTTGTTGATTCTTTCATTACTCTATTTGAATGAACCCATTATGTAAGTAAGAATTTTAATTTTTTAATGAACTCCAATGGAATGCTTAAAGCATCTTTACTACAAACAAGGAGTCGGAACACAGTCACAGCATAAATGTAAAATTGTACAGAGAAGAGTAATTGACATGATTTTTATTAATTTAAAAAGTTGAAAATATATTAAAGTATTCCAAGTTAACTTTACATCTCAAGTACTCTACAAATCATCAAAAGCAGATAGTAACCATGTAGAACATAAATTATGTATACAAATGACAGTAGATGTCAAGAATTAGTATGCTCATTATAATGATAAATAATAAAAAATTAATAAACACAAATAGTGTATTCAAATAATGGCTAATTCATAAAATTTATTATTATGTCACCATGGAATAATATATGTTTATTTAATTCCAGAAATTTTGACTCTTCTCCATCTTTCAACATTATAGTCAGCTCAGCATCTTAATAATCTATTCATTTATTATAGTATATCCCAATCTCCTAATCCCTCTAATTCAAGATGATATAACCTCTTAGATAGATTATTATAGTTTCTAGTTAATTTTCTTGAATTGATTCATTTTTCAATTCAGTCTCAACATTTAAACATCTGTATGCTTTACATAAAACTATAAGAGCTCTCTAATGACCAGTGATGATGAGCATTTTTTCATGTGTTTGTTGGCCTCATGTATGTCTTCTTTTGTGAAGTGTCTGTTCATATCCTTTGCCCATTTTTGAATGGGCCTGTTTGTTTTTTTCCCGTAAATCTGTTTGAGTTCTTTGTAAATTCTGGATATCAGCCCTTTGTCAGACCAGCTTTTGGTACAGGAATACGGAATCAACATTAACCCTCTCCAAAAGAAGAGTGGAGACTAAAAGAGAAGATACTGTTTTCAGTCCTGTGCTTTCCATCCCGCTCTGGCTCCTGCTTTGTGGAGGTTTGGTTGTTCAACCCCTCTATGTGATATTCCTGTATGCTTCTAATAAATCATCCTGTTAATTTGTTTGAAAAAAAAAAAAAACTATAAGAGCATTCCTTTTCTGTAACTTTTTTTTTTAGACAGTGTCTGACTCTGTAGCCCAGGATGGAGGGCAGTGATGCAATCGAGGCTCACTGCAGCTTTGGTTTTTTTTTTTTTTTTTTTTTTTTTTTTGCTGAGATGG
The DNA here is from genome assembly GCA_031835075.1 of Saguinus oedipus. NCBI lineage: Eukaryota > Metazoa > Chordata > Mammalia > Primates > Cebidae > Saguinus > Saguinus oedipus. Next base: position 22,414,281 of record CM063190.1, read on the forward strand.
AGTTTCACTCTTATTACCCAGGCTGGAGTGCAATGGGTGATCTCAGCTCACCTCAACCTCCGCCTCCTGGGTTCAGGCAATTCTCCTGCCTCAGCCTCCTGAGTAGCTGGGATTCCAGGCAAGCGCCACCATGCCCAGCTAATTTTTTGTATTTTTAGTAGAGATGGGGTTTTACCATGTTGACCAGGATGGTCTCGATCGTGATCCACCTGCCTCAGCCTCCCAAAGTGCTGGGATTACAGGCTTGAGCCACCTCACCCGACCTGCAGCCTTGGTCTTTTGGTCTCAAGGGACTCTCCAACCTCAGCTTCACAATTAGCTGAAACTGCGGGCATGTGGCACTGTGCCCAGCTAACTTTTAATTTTTTTTAAGAAATGGGGTCTGACTATGTTGTCCAGGCTGGTCACCAACTCCATGGCTCAAGCTATATCCTGCCTCAGCATCCCAAAGAACTGAGATTAGAGTGATGACTCACCATGCTTACCAGCTATAACATTTTTATGTAAATCTTTCTGAAATTTTTTCACTTCCCATAAGATTCCTTCCAGGTTTCTGACCATAGTTGAAGATGTCTCTAATGCCATATCTGGGCTTAACCACCTGCCACCTTCTTTACATGATAGTGTTTTTGTTTTTCCATTTCCCTTGTTTTCTCTTGAATCAAGGACAACTCCCAGGCTTTCCCTTACATGTAGCCATTTCTTATTGCCACTACCCTCCTCAACTATATGCATAGAGAATATTATTTCATTTTACATTATTTACTTCTGGGAAAACCTCAATGTATCTTTATTGACTGTTGATGGTAATATTTCTCTGCAGTCACATGCCAGCCTCTATTCAGTTTAATCCAGCACTTACTACAAAATTACCTATTGGATTCTGACTTGGGGGGAAGTCTGAAAATTTTATTTACTTTTTATGTTTAATTATATTTTCTAATAAACATTCCATGGAATATGTATGTAACAAAATTTAAAATAGTTTTAAAATAACATAGATGGAAATCATAATAATGATTATGAAGTGTTCATAGTAATGACAGAACAAATAGTAATAAAAATTAGAAAGTCATCAAATTTGGAATCCAATAAATCTAAGTTTAAGCTTACATCTATTATTTAATAGCTCTTTATTATATTTATGAGTTTTATATTATTCCTCTAAAATAGAAATAATAATGCCTAACTTTCTGAGTTAGTGGGACATTAAATTATACAATACATAATGCAGAAATGCAGCTAAGTCAATATATTCATTCATTTTTAAATATTTATTGATAGTCTCCTAAGTTAGGCAGTGTAGTAATTACACTGCAAAATTCTTAAGGGACTCACAGCCAAGCACAGAAAAAATATCATTTTGTCTCATCTCCTTTCTGCACTTTAACATTGGGCTGAATATTGAGGAGGAGGATTAGCTACTGTTTGGAGTCTAGACAATTATATAGACTGAAACCTCTTATTCTTCTTTCTCTTTATGTTTAAGCTGATTCTCTAACTCTTACTTTCTTTCCCTGTTTCTGTAATCTTTTTATCACCTCTCACTTTTCTTCATTTATTTTATCTTTTTAAACTCATTCTTACTTGTCTTCCCTACCATGTTAATACAGAAATTTTAAGCAATGCTTCATGTCTGTATACTATAAAACAACAAAAATGTAGTACAAGCAAAACATATAGACCCATGCCTAATAAGAAGTACCAAATCATCTTCACTTCAAGTAATGATATAATAATCATCTCCTTCAAATTTTTCCCAGCTTTGTGTTGTGTCAGGATGTTTCAGTGGAATAATAGAGCAGGACATGCAGCTTCCATTGCTCTTCTTCCATGGAGGCATGGCTTTCTTTGTAAACTCACACGGGGCAGTTGTAATTGGGAGAGTAAGGACTAAGACATTATTCTATTCAAATGTCACTGGTTATTATCTCCCTTTTAACCCCTTATGGCTCAAACTGAAATCAGGCTTCTCAAAGCTGTGTATCAATTGAATGCTGTGCTCTAATACTCCAATTGTGATAGGAATTAGTTCAATAATTATCAAAGTTTAGAATGAATCAAATTTTTAATATATGTCTCCAGAAAGTTGATATTTAACAATAAGTTTTTAAGAAAGTGATATTTTTTATATCTTCAATTATTTAATTCTTCTGGGAAATCTTTAATGTCTCTTTATTGCCTGTTGAAGGCAGTATTTCTCAGAAAGCAGATTTCAAACAGTGGTTCTGCACTCATGTGCCATGTGTCAAATGTGTTATCCCAAACAAAAAGCTATTCTGGGAAATAAATTTTGCCATAAATTGTACTTTGTCATTTTTCTGAAGACAATGGCCAAGAAACAGTTACCATTAAATTCAACTTTTGTTGTCCCCAATTCTATGCATTGATGAAGAAATGTTTGAAACTTGTGCAGATAAAGCATGTAGGCGTCTGGAGTGTTGTGAAGCAGAGAAAATTGAGTAGTGAAGTTAGCTGACTTTAAATAAATAAACCTCATAATTATCTTTCCAAGAAAGAAAGCTAATTTTTACATCTGGGTAAAGAATCACAGAATGATAAGAAAAACACATGTGAGGTGTTCAAGAAAGACCTATTATTATTTAAATTGTATTGTTACTACAAATAACTACCCAGTTTGACTCTTTCTTGGGAGTCTAGTAACATGTTATTAGTAATATTGCCTCTATTTAACAATAAAACCACACTGCAGCTTTAGAAGATCTCCACTGAAATTTGGCGGTCAACCTATACTTGGATACAATGAATCCAAGGAATGTGGAAGAATTAGTGCAGTCATGAGAATACTTAAGGTTCTCTGTATGGCTTGCACACAAGGACTAATTTCCAACTGCTGCTAACATTTTCATGTATGAGAACAGCAATTGTGTCTCCTTACATAGAGTAACTACAGGTACAGCCATATATTAATTACTTTTGTAACTTAAAATATATAAAATGTATACCCACAGGTCCTTAGAAATTCATTTCATACAATTATTTAGTGCACTATTCTTTCTTATAGCAATCATCTATAGGCTTCCTTCAAAACTTTCGGGAGCCATTACTCACTACACTGCAATTGTTTTGATGCTAATTAGCACATAAATGATTCTTGTAATTTCTGCCCTTTGTCTTCTTGCTTTTGTCTACAACAGCCACCCATTACAATAGTCATGTTCAGGACTGTTACCAATATCTACTCCTTTCCAAAATTTTAATTTTAAACATCAACTTTTAACCACTACCATGTCTCACAGCCACCATTATACCGAATGGGAAAAAGTTGAAAGTACTTTCAACTGGAACAAGACCAGGATGCCCACTTTCACCATTTCCATTCAACATAATACTGGAAATCCTAGCCAGGGAAATCAGACAAGAGAAAGAAATAAATGGCATCCAAATTAATAAAGAGGAAGCAAAAGTGTCACTGTTTGCTGATGATATGATCTATACCTGGAAAACCCAAAGAGACCCATCTGAAAAGTTTCTAGAACTAGTACATGAATTCAGCAGAGTTTCAGGAAACAAAATAATGTACACAAATCAATAGTTCTGCTATACACCAACAGTGACCAAACTGAGACTCAAATCAACTGCTCAACCCCTTTTATAATAGCTGCAAAAAAATTAAATAAACAAAATACTTAGGAATATACCTATCCTAGGACATGAATTACATTGACAAGGAAAACTTCAAAACATTGCTGAAAGAAATCATAGATGACACAAACAAATGGAAACACATCCCATGTGCATTGATGGATAGAATCATTATTGAGACCATACTGCCAAAAGCAATCTACAAATTCAATGCAATTTTCATCAAAATGCCACCATCATTCTCCACAGAACTAGAAAATACAATCCTAAAATTCACATGAAACCAAAAAAGAGGCCCATGTAGTGAAAGCAACACTAAGCAAGAAAAAATCTGGAGGCATCACATTATCCAACTTCAAATTATTCTATAAGGCCATAGTCACTAAATCAGTATGGTACTGGTATAAAAATAGGCACATAGACCAAAGGAAAGGAATAGAGAACAATTACAAATAATTACAGCCAATTGATTTTCAATAAAGCAAACAAAAAAATAAATTGGGGAAATCATGACCAAAAACCCAAAAGCAAATACAACAAAACAAAGATAAATAATTGGGATTTAATTGAACTAAGAAGCTCCTACACAGCAAAATAATATGCAGCAGAGTTAACAGACAACCCACAGAGTGGGAGAAAATGTTCACAATCTATATATCTGACAAAGGACTAACACACAGAATCTACCAAAAATTCACATTTATCCTATAAAAATGTAGGCTAAGGACACAAATAGACAATTTCCAAAAGAAGATACACAAATAGCCAAAGAGCATATGGAAAAATGCTCAACATCACTACAATGATCAGGAAAATGCAAATCAAAACCACAATGTGATACCACCACACTCCCATAAGAATGTCCATGATCAAAAAGTCAAGAAATACTAGATGACTTTATAGGTTAGCATAGATGTAGTGAAAAGGGAACACTTCTACATTGCTGGTCAACTAGTAAAACCACTATGGAAAACAATGTGGAGATTCCTTAAAGAACTAAAAGTAGATCTACTACTGTTTAATCCAGCAATCCCACTACTAGATATCTACCCAGAGGAAAAGAAGTCATTATACAAAACAAACAAACAAACAAACAAACAAACAAAAAACATTGCACAAGTATGTTTATAGCAGCACAAATTGCAATTGCAAAAATATGGAACCAGCCCAAATGCCTATCAACAAACCAGTGGATAAAGAAAATGTCGTGTGTGCGTGCATTTGTGTATATACATACTACTCAGAATACTACTCAGCCATACAAAAGGAATGAAATAATGCTTTGTAGCAGCTTGGGTGGAGATGGAGACTATTATTCTAAATGAAGTAACTCAGGAATGGAAAACTGAGTATCGCATGTTCTTACTCATGTGGGAGCTAAGCTATGAGGACACAAAGGAATAAGGATGATACACTTGACTTTGGGGACTCATGGGAAAGAGTGGGGGGTAACGAGAGATAAAAGACTACACATTAGGTGCACTGTACACTGCTCGGGTGATGGGTGCAGCAAAATCTCAGAAATCACCACTGAAGATATTATCCATGTAACCAACCACCGCCTGTTCTTCAAAAACCTCTTGGAACAAACAAATTAAAAAATATGCTAAAAAGAATGAAATAAAAGATACAACTTTCTAATAATGAAGATGGAAGACATATAAAACCAAAATCCTAGAGACACTAAAATTGGAATAAGAAAATATTATGAACAAAGGTATGATAAATTTAAAAACTCAAAATGTGCAAAATGTTTGCAAGCCCAATATAATCAATAGAATAGAGCATCTTAATAGTCATATATCTATCAAAAATAGAATTTGTCAACCACAGAATAAAAGCACTAGGCTGACATATTAGAAATTGAAAAAACTGTTCCCCACTCTTTTTATGAGGCTTTAAAATTTCTGATCTCTAACTCTGACAAGAAAATAATATTGCTAATATTTATGATGGAAATAAATGTTCTTAAAAGTATCAGATGACAAAATCAACAATTAAAATATAAAACATCAAATCTGATTCATAATTTAAAATTTAACTTAACAATGTAACTTGACAAGTTACCAAATTACCAAATAGGTAACATACATAATTAACAGAATATGGGAGATAAACCATATGATCATTTTAATATATATTTTTTCAAATAAACATTATCTAATGAAATAATACTAATTTGATATTTAAAAAAATTTACAGTCAGAGTCAAGGGAACCTCCTCGATATGACTAATAATATTTATATAATAAAAATATTACAGCTAACTTCATACTTACTGGACAATTTCTCTGTAAGAGAAAACAAACGAGTTTTTTCTATAGGAATAGAAATTATAAATGTCTATTTTTTATAATTTCTATTTATTATGTCCAAGAGTCCCCAACTAGTAAAGGTAGAAAAAAGAAATAAAATACATATTGAAAATTAAGTATTTTAAATCTTTCTATTCCTAGACAGCATGATATTCTTTACAGAAAATTTGAAGAAAGGTTGAAAACTATTAAACTTTAGTAAATTTTGGACAGTAGCAGAATACACATTCAATATACAACAATCAGATTTGCTATTTGTACAGCAACAAATATTATTTTAAAAATATATCTTCAATGGATCAAAAACCCTAAAATGCATGGAAATAAATTTAATGAAGAATATCCTAGTGTTTCTGTCATTTTTACACTTATACAATTAATATTATCATAAAATAAAATATATCCTTTTTGGTTTCCAGAATTTGATTATTCTTGCTTTTCTTTGGTCTCACTGTCCATACTAGAATTCTCAAACAATTAGAAGCACAATTACAATGTTATCTTAATGATGCCTTTTCCTAAATAAATAAACACATTGTAACACTGAAATGGATGAGGTCGAGGTTGTCATTTGGAAAAAAGTTTGAAAGAAGAAACACAATGTCATGTAGCTGAATTGGCTCCTTTCTGTTTCAAGATAGATATTTACATATACAGTTGGAAACAAAACAAAATAAAATTAAACCATAGTAGTTTTGCTCCATGGGGAACAGACAATAAATGAATGAATGAATAAACAAAAATAAACAAACTAAAAATATCACTATAAAATATTGGATATTTTTCTAAAAATAATCTGTTCATTTTAGTTCATATTAACTTCACTTTTTAAACACTTCAATTTAGCATATGAAAAGTCATGTATTATTTAACAATGGGGATACATTCTGAGAAATACATCATTAGGTAAGTCGATCTTTGTGTTAATATCATAGTTATACAAACCCAGATGGTATCACGTACTACATAGCTAGGCTATATGGCATAGCCTATTGCTACTAGGCTGCAAATCTGCATAGCATGCTACTCTAACAAATATAGTAGGCAACTGTAACACAATAGTATTTCTGGATTGAAACATAGAAAGGGTAGGCTGGGCGCGGTGAATTATGCCTGTAATCCCAGCACTTTGGGAGGCTGAGGCAGTCGGATCACTTCAGGTCAGGAGTTTGAGACCAGCCTGGTCAGTACGGTGAAACTCTGTCTCTACTAAAAATATAAAAAATTACCCAGGTGTGGTTGTGTGCACCTGTAATCCTAGTTATTTAGGAGGCTGAGCCAGGAGGATTGCTGGAACCCAGAAGACAGAGGTTGCAGTGAGCCCAGATCGTGCCACTGCACTCTAGTGTGGGTGATAGAGGTAGACTCCATCTCAATAAAAATAAATAAATAAAATAGACAAGAAAAGAAATATAGAAAAGGTATTGCATTGCGCTATGATATCACTAAGCAAAAGGAACTTTTCAGCTCCATTATTATTTTATGGCACCACCTTCATGTATGCAGTCCAATGTTGACTAAAATGACTTTATGAGTGCATTACTGTATTGATGCTATTTATTATTTTGAATGATTTAATTTCCATCACTTAAAATTAGCTAATATTATATTTATACTATCTCAACTTTAGAGCATCTCATCTTCATTTTTTAAAAATATATAAATCTAGTCCACAATTCAAAATGTTGAAATATTAGCAGTAAAAGTAATTTAAAAATATTTTCCACTAAACAATATATAGCAAAACATTAATGTGTTTTTTATTTGTTAACAAATTGACTAATTTCTAATTTAAATACCATATAGAATATTATATGGCAGTGTTTCATAGTCACAATAATATTAAAAGTAAAATTAGGTATATTTTTAAATGATTAGTACAAGTATTACTTCTTTAAAGAGGCAGCATAAATGACTGATTTTCTTAAATTACCTGAACATTTACAATTGATGCCCAGTAAACTTATATGAATACTATAGTTTCACGGGTAAGAGTATCGAGCATGTTGCAGAATTTGAAGTCTTTCAAATTTCAGTGCTGTTTAATGTATATGCTAGAAATATTATAATCTCACCTTTTAAAGTATTATCTGTTGCTTATAACAATGTATTTCAAGATTTTTATGATTGTATAATGAGGGCATTAATAATGTATGTTTACAGATAATAAATTCAACATTTTACTGTCTAAGAATATTCTACTTTTGATACTTTTGACATTCATCGATACTTATGATAATTTAAATGAGAATATGCAGATTTTGGCATTTTTGATTAGTATTTTTTTTTATTGAATTCTTGAGACTAGGTATTTAAAGAATGATAAGAATTATTTTTGAGAGATACATAGTATATTAAACAACTTAAGCTTGTTATAATCCCAGGTAGTATTTTTTCATATTATAACAGAGAATGCAAAAAAAATTTACATTATTGTATGTATGCTATCGTTGCTAGTTCAAATCATAGCAGTGAGGACTGCTCTAAAATTAAGACTTAGAGATAGTGCTTGACCTTTTATGCCTATGCAGAATAAACATGATTTGCATAATGTTGTGGCTTACATAACCAATTTAAATACTTTAAAATTATTTTATCTAGTTATAGTTATGGTAATATAGTGATACTGACAACTACTAAAGTTTTTAATTTTTTTTACTAAAACCATTCCTGGTGTGATATGTTGTAAAAGAAAGTTTATAGATGAAGATTTGTTACAGGATAAGAAAAAATAAATAAAGCAGGTAAGTCTTAAACTACTTTAGTCAAGATAATATGAAAAAGTGTACTGAATTAAGGGTGAATTAAATAAATAAAAATTAAATTACGCTGCTTTTTAGCCAAGCACTATTCTAAGTACTTTACATATATTTTAACACTTTATTATAAGTTTTTCACTCTAAAACAATTATTAAGTATGTAGATAATTTGCATAAAACCAAAGAGCAAAAAAGTAGTGAAATATTTTTAAACATCTTTACTGATATGTAATTGATACACAAAAACTACAGATATCCATGTATGCAATTTATTTGTTTGAACATATGCATACATTAATAAAACCATCACCACAATCAAGATAATAAACATATGGATCACCTCAAAATGACCCCTCTTCTTTTGTGATAAGAACATTTAACTTGTAATCTACTCTCTTGAAAAATTTTTCTATGTACAACACAGTATTTTTAACCATAGCCACTATGTTTTACAACAGATATCTAAAAGTTCTCTTGTATGGTGGAAACTTTACAACCATGGTGGGGGAACCTCCTTATATCCCCTTTTCCCTAGTTCCTGTTAACCATTATTCTACTGTCCACTTCTATGAGTTTGACAATCTTAAATACCTGACATATTTGCCCTTCTGTAATGGACTTATTTCACTTAGCCAAATTTCGTACAGGTTTATTATCTATATTACTGTATGTGGCAAAAATTTCCTTTGTAAGGATAAATTATAGTCCATTGCATATGTGTGTCACATTTTTTTTTGTTCATCTGATAATAGGTTGATATGATAATAGGTTGTTTTCATATCTTTATTGTGAATAATACCACAATGAACACAGGAACTGATTTATCTCTTTGAGATTCTGATTTCATTTCTTTTAGATATGTATGCAGAAATACTGCTGGATAATATGGTAATTGTATTTTAAATGTTTAGGAATCACTATACTCCTTTTCATAGCAGGGGCACCATTTTACATTTCTACCAACAGTGTACAAGTGTTCCAATTTCTCCATGTCCTTGTCAACACTTGCCATTTTTTTGTTTTTGGATAATAGCTTTCCTAACTGGCGTGGGGGTTTGAAGTTGCACTTCTTCGATAATTAATTATATTGAACACTTTTCCATATACTTGTAGGCCATTTGTATGTCTTCTTAGCAGAAAGGTCTATTCAGGTCCTTTGTCCATCTTTTAATTGAATTATTTGCATCTTTTTCTTCTTTGAATTTTAGGAAATATCTGTATATTTTGGACGTTAACCCCTTAGCTGTTATGTCACTTTCAAAGTTTTCTCCCAAATCATAGATTGCATTTTCACTCTGATTATTGTATTATTTGACACTATTCTTGTTTTGCAACTCTAAGTTTGAAATTATTTCCAAATATAAATAATTTTCTAAATTTAAAAAAAAGACAGTTGAGTTAAAAGACTGAATCAGCAATCAAAAACTTCCCAACAAATAAAAGCCCAGGACCTGATGGCTTCATTAGTTATTTTACTAAACATTTAAATAATTAACACCAATCTTTCTCAAAGTTTTCATAAAATTGAGAAGTAAGGAATACCTCTAAATTCATTTTTTTGAGGCCAATATTAAAAATACCAAAGTTAAATTAAGAGACTGTAAGAAAAAGAAAAACAAAACAAAACAATAAACACTACAGGCCATTATTTCTGGTGAGCATAGCCTATTTTAATATGTCCCATTTCCTTGTTTTTGTTATTTACTGCAATATGCCCTAGAATTCTAAATCACCCCTAAGTTTCCAAGGTACACAAGGCTCTTTAGTCTTCTTCCCATTCCTTCCTAACTACTAAGCCATTCCAATGTTACACCTCGGAATTCATTTTCATCAATAACTGAATCCCTTGTATTCCAAACCTCTTTTCTGAATATTTTGCACATTGTTCTCTACAAACAGATATTTAGCAGAATCCTGAAGACATTGCCTAATGCTCCTGTGTCTTGACTTACGCATGGATAAAAAAGTAACAACATGTGGAATATTTTTGTTTCATTATATTTTGTTGCTTCTTCTTACAGCCCGCATATCACTGGTTCTAGAAGTATGGTTAGGGTAGTATTTGTTGCTTATTATCCTTTCTAAACCATCTTTAAATCTCATATCAGATTGCTTTATCCACTGCTCATCTATTGACAGCTAAATCATTTCTCGACACCTTTATTTCTCAACAATTACAGTTCTTGCTTGGTTTATTTCCTCCAGTTCTCCCTATGCCTTCATCTTTTATTCTTTCAATATACTTCCTCAAGTATGATCATTCCAATGCTTCATTTTGCATTTCCTTCAACTTCTGTCTTCTAATAATCTTTTATCCTAGTTCAGCCTCTTATTCTGTTTTTACCCAATATATCATTATTTCTCTTAGATACAAGCTGTTCATATTTTAAACCTTCAAGAATTTTACTACCTAATCACCACTCTCAAGTTTCTGATTTACTCCTATTTAGGTTAATATTCCACAGAATTCTAAATAACCTCTCAGATTCTAATGTACAATTTACTCCTTCCTCAACTCAATCTTATTGGCCCTACAGCCTTTTCCTAATTCTCATTTTATTGGAGACCATTCCACTCATAACAAACTTAAATTTTACAGTTAATCATTATAAATACCCTTTTCCTTACCTTCATAATTCCCTATGTTTCTCTCAAATTGCTATTCTCACTGGGCCAACTTTCAATCCTGCTCATACTAAACTTTCCTTTCCTTCCCTTGCTGTACTTCTGCAATTGAATAAAGCTGGTTAAAAATTAAAACAAATAGCAACAAAAAAGCAATTCACAATAGGCTGAAAGCTTTCACTGTAAATCAAGTGGGCTCCTATATATTTTTAAATATAGTCATTGTTAGTACTCTAGGTCAATCAGTCTTCCTCTCTTCTAGATGACAATTTCAAACAAGTCCTCTTCCTCAAGTCTCCAAAACCATATTCTTGTCCGTAATCTCAGCTCATGACTTTGCTTATTATCTCAGTGAAACAATGAGGCTATCATAAAGATCATTAATGGAAGAGTCAAAACACATTCATTCTACTACTATGCATCTATATACAGTATTTTTGATATATTATTACAAAATGCAGGCTGAGCTTATCCTTTTCTCTGCTGTCAACTATTTTTGTATAAGGACCTTGTCACTATTTTTATTGGTAGAAGTTACCCCAAAGCCACATATTCACCCTTAAGATTGTCAACATTGTACCCCTATCTGACTGACGAGAGGTATGCTTTGCAGCTAAAAGGAAACTCTCTAAAGAAAACTAAGCAGATATAGCAGCAAGAAAGATTTGGGCAGGTACGCTACGTGGTTAACTACTATAAGGTTTGCTAATCTCCATAAAGTTTTTCTCCTGCAATTAGCTATTATAGAAATCTGTTCTAGAGAATGACTACTCAACTGACCTCAGTGGACTAAATGATTCTAACCAGACACTCCTGCCTTGTTTGTGCCAGCAGCACCTGTCGGAGAGGAGGCCAACTTTACAAACCTCCTTTCCTGCTAAGAAGCTGCAGACCATAGGCTTGCAGAAACTGCACTCAAAACGTCTTTGCGCCTACAGGTCACCTTTTGATTGATGTAAAGAGCGGAATTCCACTTTATCTTAATGTTAAAACCCTACTCCAAAATGAACATGAGATGTATGTTGCCTATGTGTTAATGAAGTAAGCATGCACTAGACTTCTTTCATTCATATCCATAGATATCCCTCAAATTTGATGAATATGCATGTCAAACAAACCCTGGAAGGCTTAAATGCCTCCACATCCTCCCTTTCCCTGGATTGTGTTCTTAGAGTTACCCCAGAGTTTACACTTTCAAATCTGCAAATTGCTACTCTGAAAATAGTTTCTTCTGTACATCTCACAGTTATTTTGTTGACAAAACAGCAACCAAAGGGAACATAGTCTTCCTATTCCAGATGCTTTTATTAATATATTCTTAACAAATTGTTTTGTTCTAACAGATACACATTCTGGAATACCTATTCTTCTGGAAAAGTGTCTAAAATGAATAAGCAATTACTGTCATTCCTGCACTCTTTAGTGCATATGTGATGTAATTTTTAAGAACTCTTCTCTAAAATTAGCGGAGTTATTGCACCTCAGGTCAAAAAGTACTATTCCTTAACAATAGCTGCAATTTTGTTCTGGGCTTTTAGGAGAAAAGTTTCCATGTTTGAGAAAAACAGTTGAATTGCCCACTTATTTCTTAGCATTATTGACATAATGAATTATAATGCCATTCTTAGTAAATGTCATATTTAGCATTGAAAGCATTTAGTGTCTGTTTGCTTTGTTTCATTGACTGAGTCATTTTTATCAAAACTGAAGGTAGGGTTATTAAACTAGTAGTGATCTCTGTAAAACTTACTTATGGATGCAGACTTCCTTATGGCTTGCATTTAAAAGAAATTATTGACATATTTAAATTTAAATGTTCTATTTGTCAAATCAACATATTAATATATGAATGAATAAATATCTATATGTCAAATAAAATTAGCATATATATTTTCTGTTTCTATTGCCATTTAAATGGGTTATATGACATTTATACTAATAAAACACATTCTTCCATCTTTCATTTTTCCACATCAGAATATGATGTAGTTAAATAGCATGTACTTTAATATATAGAGACATATATATTCATTTCTGATTTTAAATCTTAATACTTATGAACTGGAGAGTAAAACTTACGTAAAATAAGTTTCACAGTAATGGTTAAAGATACCAAACTATTAACTTATTTTATTAATTAAAGCTTAAAAAATTTGGATGTTTTGTTAAAACATAAAAACTAAACCATCAAGCTGAGGATAGCAGAGTGCAGATACACAGGATCCACATCTCTTTGTACCCAAACCATCAAGTATATACCTCATGTCTCTTTATTTAGACTTAGGTTTGCAGTAGTTAACAAGGCAGAGTGTTCCTGGTCATGGTACTTACATTATTTTTCACTAATTTATCTATGTTGTTTCTGTATTTATGATACACTTGCTCCTTGACTTCTGATTGTACTACATCTTGATAAACTCTTCATAAGTCAAAAATATCATAAATGTAAAATGCATTTAATACTTCCATAAACCTATTATAATATCAAAAAATTGTAAGCCATATCTTCCTAAGTCTGAGAGTTTCTTGACTACAATGGGGTTATATTCTGATAAATCCATTGTAAAGTAAAAGAAATGTTATCAGAACCACTGGAAGGCACATCTGTGCTTTTGCTTATTTAGAAAATTGCCTAAATATGTTACCTTTTTCTGACATATATAAACACATTTCTAGTTACATTCACATGAATAATATGCCTTTCATTACAAGAAACATTATTTTGCATGTTAAATCAATACCCTAACGCAACTACTCAAATTATACGAGAAGGAGTTATTAGTCTTCACTGTGGCACTATAGTAAGTGCTGTCATTTCCTCCATCTTAAAATATATTCTGTCATTTGAACTATCATTCTCTTGTATATCATGCCCTATTTCTTTGCTCCCCTTTACATCAAAATACTTTTCTTTAGAAGAGTTTGTTGTATTCAGCTCTTCAATTTCTCATCTCCCAATTTTTTTCAAGCCATTTCAATGAAGCTTTCATTCCTCACATTTATGCAAGACTTTTCTTATCAATCTGGCTCCAATAAAGAGATAACAGTCACACAGTTACTTGAACATGGAAAGATTAGATAGACCAGGTAGGTAGGTAGGAAGATAGATGATAGATGATTGATTGATTGATGATAGATAGATAATTAGATAGATAGTTAGATAGACGGACAAGATAAGATAAACTTTGATAAGGAATTGGAGTAACATGGTGCTGGCTATTAAGAAGTAAACAGAATACGAAAGAATATAAAAATGGCAGATATAAGGAGCAGCCAATACCCCTAGTGCTGAAAGAGTGTCCCGCCAACCCCCTGCCTCCTCCGAAAAAAAACAAATTCAAAAAGCTCACATATTCTCAGAACTTAGAACTTTATCTTGTTGTATCTTAATGGAGAGGGCAGGACCTTGGCTCAGTGGATGGCAAATAATTTGCTGTGGCCCTGCACTTCCAAAACATGTCAGAATTCTACCTTCAGATATTTTCAGAATGTCTACTTCGTAAGGTGCTGGGGAAAGCCATTTATGAGACAGTGTCTCATGGTGAACACCCTATTATAAAACCTGTTATAGAAATTGACCGTGATAGGAAAATAGGTACTAAGGGAAGCGCTAGCTACTTGCTCCTGCTGGCTGCTGTGCACTGCCAGCACTGGAAAAGTGGTGAGTGCTGCAGGAAGACTTGGTATTAGAGAAAATCATGCATTCAGGAAACAAGAACTAGAAAGCAAAATATTTTCCCCCCGGCAAAGTCTCTTTAGAACCCCCTTGAATCAAAATATTAGGGTCATAAAAGGAAAAAAAAAATGTTACAAACACAGATCCATTTTCACACAGAAGTTTTGAAAAACTGGATTTGGAACCGGAGACAATAAATAGATAACCAGCACAATCATCAGTGTTTTTCAATATTCTATGGTGGTCAATATTCAGTCCTGCAGAATTCCCACATTCAATACTTCAGAGAATGTTTTAGCTCTGTCTTCAAAATATATTCTGAAACCTTCCTTACAGCATCCATAAATAAAGCCCCATACTAATCCCCATTTCTCCGCTACAATATTGCTAACTAATCTCTTAATGCCACATGGCATCCTATTAATTATTTTAAGACATTAGGTAGATTATGACATTCCTATACTGGAAACTCTCCAGTGGCTTCTTGTATTATTCTGGGTATAGATGAAACGGTATGACCCCTAAGGACATACAGGGTCTGACTTTTTTATAGTAGTTGGTTAGGCCACGATGAGCAGGGCAGGAGACCTTTCCCCCACAACCAGGAATGTCAGGCAACCATGGTCAGGTAGTTGTTAAGCTTTCTGCTAAAATAGCAATTAGTCACAGCCATGCCAGGGAAAGGCAGACTCCCAATAGATAGAGAAAACCTGAAAGTGGTGATCAGCAGCTTCCCGATAAGATCTCAGGAGCTGAACGAGCGGGCTCAAGCATACACACTAAGAAGCAAGGTGACAAAGTTTAGCTGGTAAATGATCTTTCTCTAGGAACACTCGACTTGGAAGAATGCCTCAAGTGAGAATGTGCATAGTTTTTGTAAACACACTGTGCCTATGGCTCCTCCCAAGTGCTGGGCATGCAGACAGCCCACTTCAAGGAAAGGATCAGGGGAGAAGGAATGCAACCCCCAGAAGAATGCCAACATATAAGACCACAAGTCAGAGGGCAAACTGTGCTCTTGAATCTTTCAAGTTGCTCACATAGCCCTCCTCCAAGGGTACTTTACTTCCTTTCATTCCAGCTTTAGACTTTTTAATGAACGTTCACTCCTTTTTTAAAACTTGCCTTGGTCTCTCACTCAGCCTTATACAACTTGGTTGAATTCTTTCTTTTGAGAAGGCAAGAATTGAGGTTGATGCAGACCTTTAAGGACTCCCTTCCACTAACAACTTTATCTCTACTCAGTTCCCCTCTCACCCTGATTTGGTAAACGCAAGCCTTGCTCCCACCTGGGCTTTGTGCCTACAGTTTCCTGTGCCTCGGATGCCCTTCCTACAGAAAGCTACATAACTCTCCATCTGCTTCAAGGTTTTTATTCAAATATCACCTTAGTGCTATCTTTTCTGACCATACAAAAATCCCCCATAGCTTTTCTTACTTTTCTCCCCGTCATTTGGCTATCTAAAATTTTATGTGTTTAACTTTTCCCTCCTGCTTCAACTTAAGTTCCATGACAGTAAAACCATTTGCTCATTTTTTTCATTTTATATTCCCTGTGTCATGCATAATTTCTGGTTTAGTATCACTCTGATTTTTTGGATAAGTAAGTGCATACCCAGAACTACATGTAATTATGTCCATTTATGTAAATTAAACAAAACATCCAGTTATGGTAATGAGTCTATCAAAATACTAGTTCTTTTCAACATTCATACTTTTATTTAACTGACTGAAAGTTTTTTTTAACATATGATTAAAATATAAATGTACTTAAAAATATCTAATCCTAGGCCAGGCGCGGTGGCTCACACCTATAATCCCAGCACTTTGGGAGGCCGAGGCGGGTGGATCACGAGGTCAAGAGATCGAGACCATCCTGGTCAACATGGTGAAATCCTGTCTCTACTAAAAATGCGCATGCCTGTAATCCCAGCTACTCAGGAAGCTGAGACAGGAGAATTGCTTGAACCCAGGAAGCAGAGGTTGCAGTGAGTCGAGATTGTGCCATTGCATTCCAGTCTGGGTAACAACAGCGAAACTCTGTCTCAAAAAAAAAAAAAAATCTAATACTTAAAAATGATCAAAAAAGCAATGGTTCATTACTAGTTAAATAAATAAATCAACTAATAACCACATAAAGAAATATATCACAATGGTCTGCAAATATCTGGAGTTTGTTTTATTCCTACCAATAATCATAAATGTAAATTAAAATAGGTATTATTCTCAAGTCATCAAAATAAAAAATACAATCATATCAATATGAGCTGCCATAAATGTACACCATTTGCAAATATTGCAAATTTTTCCAATCCATTTAGAACATATGTTGATGTTAAGAAGTTCAAAATATGTTCACAAATTTTAATTATGAATTATTATTTTAAGCCTCAAAATCAGAAAACTGGACAGAGATATATATTTGTACACTGTCATCACAAAGATAAACTTTATATCTTTAAATTAGCAACACAAAATATCCAACAATATATGCATATTTATACCACATTGGTATGTAATCATTAAAAAATATTATGTTATGCAGTGTTCAATACAATGGAAAATGCAAATGAAATAATTTAGAAGCAATATATCCAGGTACTGATTAATGTATACATGTGTCTTGACTGATGTGTTGAAAATGCATGAATATGACCTCACTTATATGTAGAATCTAAAAACATCCAATACATAGAAGCAGGGTGAAATAGTGCTTACTAAGGGCAGGGAGGTGGGAGAGAAGGTATCTATTGGTCAAAGAGTACAAAGTGGCAGTTATGTAGAAAGAATAAATCTAGAGATCTAATATATATAGCATAGTGACTGCAGTTAATGACATTGTATTGTATTACTGGAAATTTTCTAAGAGAGTAGATTCCAGGTGCTGCCACCCAAACTATATGAGAAGACATTTATGTTAATTAGCTTGACTGTATTAATCATTTCACTACATATGTGTATGTATATATGAAAACATTAGGTTGTACACTTACATATATACAATTTTTATTAAAATATAAAAATATGGAACAGAAAAAAAGAAAATGTATGCACATCATCTTAAACTCAATTATGTATATAACTAAGTGTACTGCTAATCAGAAAAGTGAATTAAGTTTCACTTACATTTGTTTGTTTATGCTGTAACTTTTCCTTTCCTTTGTATACATATATTGCATTCATACTTACATAAATTATTTAATGAGTACAAAATGCAGCTATATGTTAAATATTCTCAACAATTTTTGGAAGTGGCAAATGTTACAAATTGTAGGTCATGGTCATTATAAGTATGTCCCCTTCATAAGTGTTATTTTCTGTTAGTTTTGGTTTAAAACATTCACCATTATTGGGAGATAGCCCAGATTTTTCTAATCTTTACCCACTATAAATAATGTGGCAATGAACACCTCTAAGCATATATCACCATGGGCAATTAAGCTTACTTCTGACAGATAGCTTCCCAGAATTGGAATTGCTGATCCAAAGTAAATGGACATGCTAAAATATGATCTAGTTTCACGCTGCCCTCAGATATGATGTTAAAAATCTTATTTTCATTAATTTTATATAATAGCACCATTACCAATTTTCCCACACCTTACTGTACAATTGGGCACTATGAATGCAATTAAGTCTTATCTATATGATAGGGAATAAAAGTATCTCATTGCTGTTTCAACTTGAATTTTCTGATTTTCTATAATTCCAAAGATTCTTTGTCATATTTACATAGTTTATATTACTATTTTTGTGTATTCTATTTTCAATCTCCTTTATCACTACAGAATATGATATGTGTGGAAATAAAATTTGTTTTGTATAAGAGTATCTTTTCCTTGTCTAAAATTTGTTTGAATTAGGAAGGAACAAATTACATATTCACCCAAACAGTACAATGTGTCTTCACAATAGCAACACAATGTGAACAGAATTACACTCATAAATATCTCCCATGACAAAACAAACGCCTTATGTACAACAATCATTCATCTTGCATTGACAAATCTTTTCTTTTAACAGCTACATATGGTCAATTTCTCTTTTTTTATGTTGTATATTTTTCAATTGCACCTAGGAGTCATTTTAATATAGATAATTGAATTGCAGTTAATTCTCCATCTGGTGTTCCAGATTGGTTACTTACTACTGCTGATTTGAGGTTGATATTTTTCATTTATATTACTTGATCATTTTATTCACTGTCACATCTCTAACAGTATGTGACATTTACAAAGCATGTCATGTGAACACAGTTTAAAATTCTCAAAGTATAATTCTTTACTGAAGCATTTGGAAGTCTTATACAAGCCTTATGTTATCCATGTTTTGGCTTTTAAATTACTATGTCTTATATTTTACTTTTATCTACTTCTATTTGTATGTGAATTATATTATACAAACTGTATAAGTGTACTTTAGGAAACTATCACATGGTCTATTATTTTTAGTCATTATTTTTAATATTCCTGATACATTTATGACATGGCAAATTTGATAAATTAAAAAAAATATTTTAATTATGTAAGAAACCTAACATTACATTACAAAGCTGTATGTTGAAAATATTGCATCTTTATAAACAGATTTAGTAGCATATTTTTGTATATATATATATAAATTATCTTGGTAATGTTTGAACAGCAGAGTATACTTTTTTTTTGAGACAGAGTCTCTTTCTATCACCCAGGCTGGAATGCAGTGGCACGATCTTGGCTCACTACCAACTCCTCTCGGGTTCAAGTGATTCTCCTGCTTCAGCCTCCAGAGTAGCTGGGATTATAGGTGCCCGCCATCACGCACAGCTAATTTTTGTATTTTTTTAGTAGAGACGGGGTTGCACCATGTTGGCCAGGTTGGTCTCAAACTCCTGACCTCAGATGATCCTCCTGCCTCACCCTCCCAAAGTGCTGGGAGGATTATACTTTTAATGTGCTTTCACTTCCATAGATTTTGTTAGGTTAGTAAAGAACCTTGTATGTTGGTTAAAGAGTGAGTTTGGCTCAAGAAAGAAGGTTAATTTATTATTAGAACTTTTAATAAGTTAACAAATTAGATACTGGTTACAAATCTCAGTTTCAAAATCTGGCTAACAATATTTCTGTTTAAAAGTTTCTATGAGGACTAAATGAGGCAATTTATCACAAATAAATGACATTAAATATGTGTTTGTTATGTCATCAGCTCCTTTTTATTCACCTTTAGGGTTTATGAATCAAGTCTCACAGAAGTTTAAATTGCTTGCCAAATATTTAAGAATCAACAGGAACCCATGCTTTTTTTCCAAAATCTTTTATAAAATATGTAATATATGAATAGTGGCATTATTCAATCCAATCCAATTTGTTTATTTTACGTCAGAAAACCTGAGGCACAGCAAGCTTACTGGATCAGCCCTGGCTCTGGCCATTAGATTTTGAGCAGGTCAGAAATTGTGATGATACCTAGTTTTTACTAAAAAAAAATTGTGTACTCGCAAATTCAATACATTATTATCTAAATTATTTTAGATAATCAATAATGTATTGAATTTGCAAGTACAAAATATTTTTTTCCCAAATAACAGCAGAGTGTATAGTGTCTTAGCAAAATACATCAGGTTTTGAAATAGTGAGGAATATTATCCATTTTGTGTTTGTTTTGTTTTGATGTATGAGAAATGTTGCATTTCACAATTGCTGTATTTAAAAATGCATATATATGGTATACACATATATGTGCTTGATGTAATATATGCCATAATAGAAACATTTTCAAAAAGCCTTTGAAAATGTTTATATCATAACATATATTACATGAAGCATCTCTAAACCAGTTATATGAGAATTGTTTTCACACCTTCAGAATTTATATACATGTATACATTTACACACACATACACACTCACACAGAGTCATGCATCACTTAAAAGATGAAGATATATTCTGAGTCATGTATTAGGCAACCTTGTTATTGTGCAGACATCATAGCGTATACTTACACAAACCTAGATTGTACAGCCTACTACACACCTAGGCTATGAAGTATAGCCTACTACTCATATGTTACAAACTTATACAATGTGCAGTTCTGAATATTGTAGGAAGTTGTAACATAATAGTATTTATATATCAACAAATCAAAACATTGAATAAGTATAATAAAACATGGTATAAAAATTATGGTATGCTTTTGTAGGGCATTTACCATGAATGGAGTTTTTAGGACTAGAAGTTGCTTTGAGTGAGTCAGAATGAGTGTAGAGTGCATGTGAAGGCCTAGGACACTAGTATATGTCACTGTGGACTTTACAAGCACTGTACACTTAGGCTATATTAGATTTATTAAAAATATTTTTCTTTTTAAAACAATCTTACTATTTTTTACTTTATCAACTTGTTTTTAAAAGTTTTGTAATAACACTTAGCTTAAACACTGTATAGCTGTGCATATTTTCTATCTTTATATCCTTATTCTCTAAGATTTTTTGTTTTTAAAAATATTTTATTATTTTCTAAATGTTTTTGTTCAAAACTCAGAATTTAGGCCAGGCGTAAAAAGGGTCAAGATCCCCGATATCCCCCTGTCTTCCGCCTCCACATCTTGTCCCACTGGAAGTTCTTCAGGGGCAATTACAAGTATGGAACTGCCCTTGTTCATAATAACAACAACTTCTTCTGGAATGCCTCCTGAAGGACCGACCTGAGGCTGTTTTACAGTGTTTTGTTTGTTTGTTTGTTCCCATAAGTAGGAGTACATTCTAAAATAATGATTAAAAATACAGGATAATAAATACGAGGCCATAGGAATTTTTCAGCTTCATTATAACCAGATGGGACAACCCTCATATATGCGGTTTGTCATTGACTGTAATACTGTTATGGAATACATAATTGCATATTTTAAAACCAATTTTCACCAAATGTTCACTAATTTTGCTGCAAATTTTCCAGGTCCAACTATAGTTACTCAATTTTTCTGAGTGACATATAAATTATATCCTCTTAAAAAGCTATCTATGAAAAAAATCACGAGCTCTAATACACTATTAGATAGCATTTTATACATCTCATCAGAATTTAGTAAATGTATTCATGTTTCAATTATATAAAAAGACACACAGTTTATGTTTTCTGTGTTTACAGAATTCACAAAAATAAATATTGTAAGTATCCACTAGGAGATCATTTCAACATACAGTATCTTGAAATTTTGGTACCTTCAATAATGGCATAAATATAAAACACTTCTTATGGAAGCCACAGTACTAATTAAAAATAAATCCTGAGGCCTTTGAGATAGCCTGTTTTACAACATCAAAAATCAGTAAAAATGGCTTTAATACATTCCATGAGAAACAAGTTTTGAATTACCTATATGATCCTAAGTAACTCAGATATTCTTTAATATTCATCTTGCCTTTTAAAAAGATGTAGCATTCAGCAAAGTTATTTTATTTAATTTTCCTGCTATGTATAAATGTAGCAGAAAGTCAAGTGTAGTTTAAACTGATATCTTATTTTTAGTCATAAATTTACCTTATGAAAGTTCCACAATTTCTGAGGGGGAGATCCAAGATGGCCGAATAAGAACAGCTCCAGAGTGCAGTTCCCAGTGAGAACAGCACAGAGGGTGAGTGCTCACCGCATTTCCAAATAAGTTTTCATGGTCCACAGACCATGAGATTCCCAGGCCGAAAAGTGCCTCGAGTCTTCAGTGTGTCGGTTTCAGCTGGTGCCCTGTCTGCGCACAGAAACACACAAGTCTGGGCAGCCATTTAGACTGATGCCTGGAATGCCTGGGAGATAGAGCTGCGGGGAGATAGAGCTGCTCATTCAACTGAAAGGGAGTGGGCTGAAACAGGGAGCTAGGTGATTGGCTCAGCAGGTACCACCCCCACAAAACAAGCAATCTGAAGTGCTCTGGATTGAGAGTTTCACAGCAAGTGCAGCTGAACCCAATACCATCCAGCTGAGTGTGGGGAAGGGCTTCCCCTACTACCCAGGCAGTCTTCCACTAATGAGGCAGTTCACACAGCACAGGGCAGAGCCTGCAGCAGCTCAGCCTCGCCTCTACTGGCAGACTGTGACTAGACTACTCCATGCAGGGCAGGGCATCTATAAAAAAAGGCAGCAGCCACCAGAGGGACTTATAAATAAAGCCAACCTTCCTAACACAGAGCACCTGGGAAAAGAGGCAGTTATGAATTCAGCTGCAGCAGACTTAAAAGTACCTGCCATGCAGCTCTGCACGGAACGGAGCTCCCAGCACAGCACTCGAGCCACTATAATGGACAGACTGTCTCCTCAAGCAGCTCCCCAAACCTCATAAACCCAAAGAGACACCTCATAAAGGAGAGCTCAGGCCAACATCTGGCAGGTACCCTTCTGGAAGAAGGATAGCAGAGGAAGAAACTGGCGGCAACCCTTGCTGTTCTGCAGCCCCCACAGGCGATATCCAGGTGAGTGAGGTCTGGAGTGGATGTACAGCGGTCCTGCAGCAGAGGGGCCTGCTACAAGGGAAACTAAGAAGCAGAAAGAAATAGCTTCAAAATCAACAAAAAGGATGTCTACTAAGAGACCCCACTGGAAAGTCACCAACTACAAAGACCACAGGTAGATAAAACCACTAAGATGGAAAGAAACCAGTGCAAAAAGGATGAAAACACCAAAAACCAGAACGCCTCTCCTCCAAGGGATCACAAGTCCTCACCAGCTAGACATCAAAGATGGATGAAGAATGAATCTGATGAATGGACAGAAACAGCCTTCAGAAGGTGGGTAATAAACTCCTCAGAGCTAAAAGAACATGTGCTAACCCACAAAAAAACTAAGAACCTAGTAAAAAAGGTTAGATGAGATGCTAACTAGAATAAATAGCTTAGAGAAGCATATTAATGACTTGATAGAGCTGAAAAACATAGCACGCGAACTTCGCAAAGCATACACAAGTTTCAATAGCCGAATCGACCAAGCAGAAGAAAGGATATCAGAGATTGAAGATCAACTCTATGAAATAAAAGGAGAAGGCAAGAATAGAGAAAAAAGAGTAAAAAGAAATGAACAAAGCCTCCAAAAATATGGGATTATGTGAAAAGACCTAATTTACATTTGATAGGTTCACCTGAATGTGATGGAGAGAATCAATCAAAGTTGGAAAACACTCTTCAGGATATTATTCAGGAGAACTTCCCCAACGTAGCAAGGCAGGCTTGGAAATACAGAGAACACCACAAAGATATTCCTCAAGAAGAGCAACCCCAAGGCACATAATTGTCAGATTCACCAGGGTTGAAATGAAGGAAAAAATGCTAAGGGCAGCAAGAGAGAAAGGCCGGGTTACCCACAAAGGGAAACCCATCAGACTCATAGTGGATCTCTCAGCAGAAACCCTACAAGCCAGAAGAGAGTGGGGATCAATATTCAACATCCTTAAAGAAAATAACTTTCAACCTAGAACTTCATATACAATCAAACTAAGTTTCATAAGAGAAGGAGAAAGAAAATCCTTTATGGACAAGCAATTGCTGAGAGATTTCACCACCACCAGGCCTGCCTTGCAAGAGCTCCTGAAAGAAGCACTAAACAAGGAAGGAAACAACCAGTACCAACCACTCCAAACACATACCAAATGGTAAAGACCATTGACACAATAAAGAAAATGTGTCAACTAATGGGCAAAACATCCAGCTAGCATCAATATGGCAGGATCAAATTCACACATAACAATATTAACCTTAAATGTAAATGGACTAAATGACCCATTCAAAAGACACAGACTGGCAAATTGGATAAAAAGTCAAAACCCATCAGTGCACTGTATTCAGCAAACCCATCTCACATGCAGGGACACAGATAGGCTAAAAATAAAGGAATGGAGGAAGATTTATCAGGCAAATGAAGAGCAAAAGAAAGCAGAAGTTGCATTCCCAGTCTCTGATAAAATGGACTTTAAACCGACAAAGATCAAAAGAAACAAAGAAGGGCATTACATAATGGTAAAAAGGATCAATGCATCAAGAAGAACTAAGGATCTTAAATATATATGCACCCAATACAGGAGCACCCAGGTACATAAAGCAATTTCTTAATGACCTAAAAAGAGACTTAGACTCCCACACAATAACAGTGGGAGACTTTAACTGTCAATATTAGACAGATCAACGAGACAGAAAATTAACAAGGATATCCAGGACTTGAACTCAAATCTGGACCAAGCAGACCTAATAGACATCTACAGAAATCTCTACCCCAAATCCACAGAATATACATTCTTCACAGCACTGCATGGTACCAACTCTAAAACTGACCATATTATTGGAAGTAAGTCACTCCTCAGCAAATGCAAAAGAATGGAAAACATAACAAACAGTCTCTCACACCACAATGCAATCAAATTAGAACTCAGAATTCAGAAACTAACTCAGAGCTGCACAACTTCATGGAAACTGAACAACTGGCTCCTGAATGTCCACTGGATAAACAATGAAAGGAAGGCAGAAATAAAGATGTTCTTTGAAAGCAATGAGAATGAAGACACAACATACCAGAATCTCTGGGACACATTTAAAGCAGTGTTTAGAGGGAAATTTATAGCTATAAATGCCCAAAAGAGAAGCGAGGAAAGATCTAAAATTGACACCCTATCATCAAACTTGAAAGAGCTAGAGGAGCAAGATAAAAAAAAAACTCAAAAGCTAGTAGAACACAAGATATAACTAAGATCAGAGCAGAACTGAAGGAGATAGAGACACAAAAAGATCCTTCAAAAAATCAATAAATCCAGGAACTGGTTTTTTGAAAAGATAATCAAAATAGACTGCAAGCCAGATGAATAAAAAAGAAAAGGGAGAAGAATCAACTAGATTCAATAAAAAATGATAAAGGGGATATCACCACTGATTCCACAGAAATACAAACTACAATCAGAGATTATTACAAACATCTCTATGCCCATAAATTAGTAAACTTAGAAGAAATGGATAAATTCCTGGACACTTGCATCCTCCCAAGCCTAAACCAAAAAGAAGCTGAAACCCTGAACAGACCAATAGCAAGGGCTAAAGTTGAGGGAGCATTTAATAGACTACCAACCAAAAAAAGTCCAGGTCCACACAGGTTCACAGCTGAATTCTACTATACATACAAAGAGGAGCTGATACCATTCCTTCTGAAACTATTCCAAAGAATACAAAAAGAGGGAATCCTTCCCAAATCATTTTATGAGACCAACATCATCCTGATACCAAAACCTGGCAGAGACTCAACAAAAAAAGAAAACTTCAGGCCAGATTCCATGATGAACATAGATGCAAAAATCTTCAATAAAATACTGGCAAACCCATTGCAACAGCACATCAAAAAGCTTATCCACCATGATCAAGTAGGCTTCATCCTGAGGATACAAGACTGATTCAACATACACAAGTCTATAAACATAATCCACCACATAAACAGAACCAAAAACAAAAACCATATGATTATCTTAATAGATGCAGAGAAGGCCTTTGACAAAATTCAACGGCTCTTTATGCTGAAAACTTTCAATAAACTAGGTATCAAAGGAACATATCTCAAAATAATAAAAGCTATTTATGATAAACCTACAGCCAATATCATACTGAATGGGCAAAAACTGGAAGCATTACCTTTTAAATCCAGCACTAGACAAGGATGTCCTCTCTCACCACTCCTATTCAATATAGTATTTGGAAGTTCCAGCCAGAGCAATTAGGCAAGAAAAAAAAAGGTATTCAATCAGGAAAATAGGAAGTCAAATTGTCTCTATTTGCAGATGCCATGATAGTATATTTAGAAGACCCTATCATCTAAGCCCAAAATCTCCTTAAACTGATAAGCAACTTCAGTAAAGTCTCTGGATACAAAATCAATGTGCAGAAATCACAAGCATTTCTATATACCAATAACAGACTAACAGAGAGACAAATCAAAAGTGAACTCACATTCACAATTGCTACAGAGAGAATAAAATACCTAGGAATACAACTTACAAAGGATGTAAAGGACCTCTTCAAGGAGAACAACAAACCACTGCTCAAGGAAATAAGAGACGACACAAACAAATGGAGAAACATTACATGCTCATGGTTAGGAAGAATCAATATTGTGAAAATGGCCATACTGCCCAAAGTAATTTATAGATTCAATGCTATCCCCATCAAGCTACCAATGAATTTCTTCAGGGAACTGGAAAAAACCACCTTCAACTTCATATGGAACCAAAAGAGAGCCTGCATAGCCAAGACACTCCTAAGCAAAAAGAACAAAGCTGGAGGCATCATGCTATCTGATTTCAAACTATACTACAAAGCTACAGTAATCAAAACATCATGGTACTGGTACCAAAACAGAGATGTAGACCAATGGAACAAAACAGAGGCCTTGGAGGCAATGCCACACATCTACAGCCATCTGATCTTTGACAAGCCTGACAAAAACAAGCAATGGGAAAAGAATTTCCTGTTTAATAAATTGTGTTGGGAAAATTGGCTAGCCATGTGCAGAAAGCAGAAACTAGACCCTTCCCTGACACCTTACACTAAAATTAACTCCAGATGGATGAAAGACTTAAATGTAAGACATAACACCATATAGACCCTAGAAGAAAACCTAGGCAAAACCATTCAGGACATAGGCATAGGCAAGGGCTTCATGACTAAAACACCAAAAGCATTGGCAACAAAAGCCAAAATAGACAAATGGGACATAATTAAACTCCAGAGCTTCTGGACGGCCAAAGAAACAATCATTAGAGTGAACTGGTAACCAACAGAATGGGAAAAAAATTTTGCAATCTACCCATCTGACAAAAGGCTGATATCCAGAATCTACAAAGAAATAAAACAGATTTATAAGAAAAAGCAAACACACCCATCCAAAAGCGGGAGAAGGATATGAACAGATGCTTTTCAAAAGAAGACATATATGAGGCCAACAAACATATGAAAAAGTGCTCATCATCACTGGTCATTAGAGAAATGCAAATCAAAACCACTTTGAGATACCACCTCATGCCAGTTAGAATGGCGATCATTAAAAAATCTGGAGACAACAGATGCTGGAGAGAATGTGGAGTAATAGAAACACTTTTACACTGTTGGTGGGAGTGTAAACTACTTCAACCATTGGGTAAGACAGTGTGATGATTCCTCAAGGACCTGGAAATAGAAATTCCATTTGACCTAGCAATCCTATTACTGGGAATAGACCCAAAGGATTATAAATCATTCTATTATAAAGACACATTCACAGGTATGTTCATAGTGGCAGTGTTTCCAATAGCAAAGACCTGGAACCAACCCAAATGCTCATTGACGATTGACTGGACAAGGAAAATGTGACACATATATACCATGGAATACTATGCAGCCATAAAAAATGATGAGTTTGTGTCCTTTGTAGGGACATGGATGAATCTGGAAACCATTATTCTCAGCAAACTGACACAAGAACAGAAAATCAAACACCTCATGTTCTCACCCATGGGAGGGTGTTGAACAATGAGAACACATGGACACAGGGAGGGGAGCATCACACACTGGGATATGTGGGCGGGGGGCTGAGGGAGGGACAGCAGGGGAAGAGATAACATGGGGAGAAATGCCAGATGTAGGCAGCAAATCACCTTGCCATGTGTGTACCTATGCAACAGTCCTGCATGATCTGCACATGTACCGCAGAACCTAATGTACAATTTTTTAAAAAGCATAAGAAAGAAAGTTCCACAATTTCTGTTATCATAATGTATTATGTAAAATATCTAAACATAATTATTTCACAAATTTGTTATTTTAATATATAAATAAATTATATAGTTTCCATTTCCATTTTTTTTAACTGAAAGCAATGTTGCAACCAAGATGGACACTTAGGTTCAACAAATCTTCAACAGGCACACACACATAAATGTTCAAGTATGAAAACATTGGTTAATTAGCTATTATAAAACAAAGCAATTTCCAGGAGCATTACATTCTCCACACTTTTTTTTTCCTCAACCAAGAATTGAAAACACTTCGGAGTTTTCATAAAAAATGTCACCTCAACACTATGGATCATTGAAGGAAGATTTTGATATTGACAGAAAATATTAGGTATGTCTGACTTTAAAATACTAGTGTTTTCTTCTTTTTAAATCTACTTGTCTTCATGAATCCTGCAAGCTCCTTACTCTGAGTGTTGCCTCTGCCAAAGGTTTTCATGAAACTTGAGGCAGATGGGTATAATCTCCCTGAGATGTGGTCATAAACACACCTGTACAAACACATTCAAGACAACGACAAATAGACAGAAAAATTTTATAAGTAAGAATGGAAGAAAGGCATGTGAATTAGTCAGAAGCAAAGGGATAAAATTATTCTAAAAACATGACTTCCAAGTTTTGCATTATAATGTATCATTTTATTTATATATATATATATAATGCAATATTTAATGTATGTTGCATTATATATCAGTGAAGCATACCTGACCTTCACTTTCAGTTGTTCTTACTTTTTACTCTCTATTAGCTAATAGATGTTCACTATTCTTAAATAAACAATTGTACTTTGTAGTTGTATAGATCTTTAATTGTAGAATTGGGGAAATTATGTTTAAAACATAAGATATTATCTCACAAATTATTCTCCTTCTAAAGCTCACATAAGTATAATTTAGAATGGCAGTTGTGAGTTCATAGTGTGACAATGTACCTATGTTGGAATTGTGTTTCCTGGAATTCAATTCTGCTGACAGCAGTGGCCAGAGAGTTAATTTGCATAAGTTTTGAAATATGGCACTAAAACATCAGAAATATTCTTTTCACATCAGGAAGTTCAGTGTGGTTCACATTTGTTCCTACTGAATTTCTGGCTTATCTTGCTGGCACAGACAAGATCTTCACCTCCTCCAGCTCCCCCTGGAAGTTTTTCATTATTTTTTTTCTTCTGGGACAGAGACATGTTTAGTTTCATGATAAATTGAATGGCACTAGGTTCTCTTGTAGGTCTCATACATTTTGAAGTTAAAATCTTGGGGGCAGCAAGTGGCTAAAATGGTTCTCAGCTCATTCTCGTTAGATCTAATTTTTTGAATCCAGCCACCCAATTTTTCTCTTCTTATAGTCTGTCCTGGTGACTCAGGCCAAGCACCAAATTCAAACATAACAGCTGTATATAAACGGTATAAACAGCTCCCACAATTGCATAAAATCCATTCCTTAAAATAAATCTGAATAAAGATTTACCTGCATACAAATACCTACCATCTATCTATCTACCATACTACCTACATACCTATCATCTATTTGTCTATCTAACCTGGGGGTTTTGCTCAGTATCTCTGATTGAACCTGAAATGACATGGTAGCGTCAACATAGCAAAATAAAAATTCCAACTTTTTTCTTTTTCTTTTCTTGCTTTTTTTTTTTTGGTGCCTTGCCATAGATAACACCAGAGACTGAGTTTTAGAAAGCTAACCATGTGGCCATACACGGTGGCTCATTCTGTAATCCCAGCACTTGGGGTGGCTGAGGCGGGCAGATCACGAGGTCAGGAGTTCAAGACCAGACTGGCCAACCTGGTGAAACCCTGTCTCTCCTAAAAAATATCAAAATTAGCTGGGCATGGTGGCTTGTGCCTGTAATCCCAACTACTTGGGAGGCTGAGGTAGGAGAATTGTTTGAACTGGGGCCCAGGAGGCGGAGGTTGCAGTGGGCCAAGATCGAGCCACCGCACTCCAGCCTGGGCTACAGAGCAAGACTCGACATCAAAAAAAAAAAAAGCTAACAATGTTTTCATTTTATTGAGAGCGCTGATTTTGATATTACGACATATGGCAAAGGATATGCATTATTTGGGAATATGGCTGATATCGTGTGAGATGGATAATATTGATGCTCCACCCAGATTCCCTCAGATCACTTTTATAGACTGCATGCACCAATCCCCCAGTTTCACTGTGCTTTGCATCTAATTTGCATCCATTATGCTTTTGAAGGCTGATGTTGGGCTACTAGAACTGTTTAACTTGTATGCAAAGAGAGATGAACTCGCCGGAAACTTTATATTCCATTGTATCTGCTCATTACTGATTGGCCGTGAAAATTCAGCTGCCTTCTCTCAAGACAGATGAAATTTTAAGATGTAATTTACACTCTAGAGCTGCACCTCTTCATGACATCAGTTTGTAGATTGTATTTTGCCTGAATTTGTACTACTGTTTGGATTCTTCCCTGTCCTGCTTCCCACACTACCTTACCCATCTCATTATAGAAAAGTTCCTTAATAAATTTATTTTATGTGAATTCTCATTCCTTGTTTATAGTTTGGTGAATCCAGATTAAGATATCACAGAATGGAAAAATAAATAATTGATGTTCATTCTTAAAGAAGAACTCATGAAAACAGGCTATTGTAATAAATCTGAAATAACTGTAGATAATATGGTTCTACTGGTTTACGAGAATTCTGACAAGCAGCTTATCTTTATCATATTTTTTAGAAAAGATTTTTAAAGTGCGGATAAAAAAATGTGGCACATATACCCCATGGAATACTATGCAGCCATAAGAAAGGATGGGTTCATGTCCTTTGCAGGGACATGAATGAAGCTGGAAACCATCATTCTCAGCAAACTAACACAGGAACAGAAAACCAAACACGGCATGTTCTAACTCATAAGTGGGAGTTGAACAAGAGAATACATAGACACAGGAAGGGCAATATCACACACTAGGGCCTGTGAGGGGATGGGGGACCTAGGGGAGGGATAGCATTAGGAGAAATACCTAATGTAGATGACAGGTTGATGGATACAGCAAACTACCATGGCATGTGTATACCTGAGTAACAAACATGCACATTTGCACATATATCCCAGAACTTAAAATATAATAAAAAATAAAAATGAAAAAGGATTTTTTACAAAAAGCATGACATTAAAGATTAATTGCATTAATTAATACAACCATATCACGTATTATTAAATCCTGACAATGACAATTAATGGCATTGAATCAAAAACAATTCCTTGGTGTCTGCCATATGCAAAATTCATTACCATATATGTATAACATTTTATTGTTTTTGGAGACAGGGTCTTGCTCTCTCACTTCAGTCAGAGTGCAGTGGTGCCATCATGGCTCATTGCAACCCCAACGTCCTGGGCTCAAGCCATCCTCCCACCTCAGCCTCCCAAGTCAATGGAAATACAAGTGTGCACCACTGTGCCCAGCTAATTTTATTTTTTTTTTTTGAAGAAAAAAATTATCCTAATAATATATAAAATATAATTTCCAATTGCAAATATCAAATTCACCTTATAAATAAATATTGTATCTATGGGAAAGTCTTTAAATTCCTCTCCTAGTCATTTGTTCTCTACTTTTAAAAGAATAGTAACTTATCCAAGACTTGCCTTAATTTCTAGGAGCACACATATATTCATTATTTGTCTGCTTAAGGTTACTTGTTTAAATGTAGTAATTCCATTAAAAAATTTCTTAGTGTTATTACTGGATCAATGTACTTCATTATTAATGCTTTTTTATTCAGTATATTTGTTGAAAGCCCTTTTATCACATGCTTCCTTTGGCCAGCATTAACTTATTTGAAATGCAAACATGACTCCGTCTTTCATAGGGCAAGGATATGAGGTGACAGCTAATCAATGATTGACTTTGTCCTTAAGTTTCTGAACTGTCAAGGATAAAGCATGTCAATCAGTAAGAACTAATGCACCACCCATTATAATTACCTTAGCAAAACTGTCACAAGTATCCCATCAGCTCCCAAATATTAAAGATAAATAAAAATTAGCACAATTGAGTGTTAAATTTCATTGTCCTATATTTTACCTCTATCGACAAAAAAAAAAAATTGAGTTAATTCTATCTCTCAGACCCATCCATTGATTTTTATATAAACATTTTCTTGTCTTTGACTTGGTAGTCAAGAGATGTTTAGCCTTTAATTATATCCATAGATTAAAAAACATATGCCAATCTAAATCAAGGTAAGATGTGAATTAAAATGGTCACAAAACTTGGAATTAGAAAACACTGCCACTTACTACTTGTATGCCTGAGGCAAGTTACTTCAGTTTCTTAATATGTGTCTGTGTTTCTACTGTGATGATTAATAATTTAAGGGATATTTAGAAGTACAAAGACAAAAATATATGTGACAACATCTAACACATGTGCTACTCAGAAAAAGGTAAATGTTTGAGTGAATGAATGCTTTTACAAGATTAATATTTTAATATAATTCTTTAAGGAAAAAGATTACATAGTTTAGTTTAACCCATCCTTTTCATAAAAATAAGTCTATCTGCTCACATTTCAATGTAAAGAATCAAAAACAATGTAAAACTGTTCATTTGCATTATATTTAACAAAAACAGGCACACATGCATACACACACACACACACACACACACACACACACAGGGAAGATGGAGCTGCCAATAGGTAATGGAATGCATATCATTTTTCTTTTGGAAGATAAATGAAAAGCTTTATGAATCCCATGAATATTGTAACCTCAAATTAGTGCTACTCTATAACTTTACATGCTTTGAATTTTAAATTGCTTTTGTTTTTTATTTTTGTTTTCTACAGACTTTTAAAAATAATTCTTTAAAATATTTCTTTTAACAAAAGTTTCAAGGTTGACATATTAATCCAATGTAGATATAAAGTTTTTGTGTGTGGCTTCTTGAAGTAACTCGTTGAGCAATTTGCAACCTTGAAATGTATAATTCATCATGTCAGAGTTCCAGGCATTCAATCTCCCATGGGCCACTAGTTCAAGGTTGTGAGGATGTGAAGGTTTGAATATTATGGAGAGCCAAAAGATTACAGAAACAGCCAGGCACTCTCCATCCTTGCTTCTGGACAGAAAACACATATGGTTCCTGTCACAAGGCAATTTTTAGTGACCACTGGAGTCTTAAATGGAAGTCTGATAACCTTGAGCATAGGCAATCTGGCAACATCAGTCCTCTTTCAGAAAGACCTTTGAGTGATTTCAAAGTGACTCAATACACTGTATTCTGAGGGAAGTTTTTATCCATGGATCAATTCAAGAGAATAATTAAATATTAATAAAAAGAAATGAATTAAGAGTTATTAAGAAAGATTGGGAAAACACATCTTGGTGATAAAAACGAAATTAAGTATTATACCTTAGAGGAAGAAAAGAAAGATGACAGGAAGAACTGATTCATGCTACATGACATCACTTGGTTATATGTCTTTGTTTCTTTTTCTTTATCTTTTTTCTGAAAACCAATGTGCAGAAACTTTATTTCTTGGTAATGAAAAAGCCAGGTCTAGAGTCAGGAGAACAACCAAGCTAATCTTACAAGTGAGTAGAGTTATTACTTCCAGGATCCACTGGCTTCTACTTTCCTTTCCTGTAACTTCTTTAGCTGTTACCTCCATAAAGTCTAATGTCAATGAATAACAATAAAAGTGAGTCTATGCCATAAAAAACTCAAAAAAGGCCGGGTGCGGTGGCTCAAGCCTGTAATCCCAGCACTTTGGGAGGCCGAGGCGGGTAGATCACGAGGTCAAGAGATCGAGACCATCCTGGTCAACATGGTGAAACCCCGTATCTACTAAAAATATAAAAAATTAGCTGGCCATGGTGGCGCGTGCCCGTAATCCCAGCTACTCAGGAAGCTGAGGCAGGAGAATTGCCTGAACCCAGGGGGCGGAGATTGCGGTGAGCCCAGATCGTGCCATTGCACTCCAGACTGGGTAATAAGAGCGAAACTCCATCTCAAAAATAAAAAAAAAGAGAGAGAGAGAGAGAGAGAATCTGACAGAAATCAATATTCTGCTACCCCATATTTGCCGGTATCATCCAGTGCCAAATTTTAAGCCATGTTTAGATAAAATTTTAAATATGTTTTTTTTCCTGTCTGACATTGTCTACAAAATATTATGTATAGTCCTTCTACTTACGGCTTTCCAGTTATTATTAACGTTCACATCACATAATAAGGAATGGTAGAGTTATTTAGGCGACCATGGATGAGGGTCCTAAAATAGAATTTTTACTTTCTATTAAGAAACATTTATACTACATAGTCCACCTTCATTTACCTTCATGTAGACTCATAGAGCCATTGTGCATAATTATAGCCCATTAGCACTGGCTAATTTCCCAGTGAATATATGCCCTAAAATCAAGACATTGAAGGATAAAGCTTAGATAACCTGTTTCGGCTTTTATCACTAGCCCTGACTAGAAAAACATATTCAAATGTAGTGTGCTTTATATTTCAAATGATAATAATAACAAGAATTCCGGTGTCTACACATAATCTAAAAATTAAAAAAAGAGATATAAGAATATGTTTTTGGATGGAAATTAATCACAACTAAAACCGTTCAATGAAGGAAAATAAGAAACCTATCCAAAGCAGGAAAAGAAAGAACAGAGACGATAGAACCAACTATCAACTGGCTTCATATCTTTTTACTTAAATAAATGAATTTGAATGAATTATTATTCTAGCTTAACATTTTACCTTTAAATGTGGAATTCCTAACAAATTTGAAGAATAGAAAAACCTTTGCAGATCTTATCGTCATTATACAAAACAAGAGTGTGCAAGGGAAGAAGAGAGGGCAACATTTCAGAGACACATTCGATAATATTTTACTTTCGTGATGAGAAACACAACAATATGAAATTTTATTGGACCGGTAGGTATAATTTAATTAAATGATCTTACAGACTTGTTCACTTGAATGCTGACACAGATGAGGCACTATGTCCAGAAAAATGAAACCATAAAAAAGCACAAGTGCTATTACACTATTTTGTGTGAGTGCGTGTGCGTGTGTGTGCGCGCGCGCTGTTGGCACAATAAAGCTACTGTCAGCTACACTACACACATTTTAGCTAAACGTATTTCTAATAGGTGAATGCAGCAAAGCTTTGCAGAATCTTTTGTATTGCCAGTATTGAAGATTCATTATTGCAGTTTATTACTTACCACTTCAATCTAAGTGCGAGATGCATTTTCTAGCATGTGTTGACATTATCTTCTTATATAAATTCTTATGGGATAAATCAATAATTTAGAGCCTATTACTGCACAAAAGTGATGCAACCTGCCTGAGTGAAAGAATCAAAGTATACGGTTATGTGAGAAGTAAATAACTCAATACATGTTTACAGGAAAAGTACATATAGAAAATATTATTTAAAATTAAAAATACATTTTTGAAGGGTCCCTTAGTTTTCAAATGCTTTAAACAATAATTCATTACCCTTGTTTTTTGTTCATAATACAAGTTAACAGATAATCACAGGTAAGATTTTTAGAAAGTACCTTAATTGGCCAGGTGTGGTGGCTCATATCCGTAATCTCAGCACTTTGGGAGGCTGAGGTGGGTGGATCAGAAGGTCAAAAGATCGAGACCATCCTGGCCAACATGGTGAAACCCCCGACTCTACTAAAAATACCAAAAAATCTAGCCAGGCATGGTGGTGCGCGCCTGTAGTCCCAGCTCCTCAGGAGGCTGAGGCAGGAGAATTGCTTGAAACCAGAAAACGGAAGGGGCAGCGAGGGCGGGATCGCGCCACTGCACTCCAGCCTGGCGGTAGAGCGAGACTCCATTTCAAACACACACACAAAAAGAACCTTAATTAAATAGACTATCAATTATATAGTTATATTAAATGTATTTTACAATATGTAGTTTCTAGTCAAAATATTGTCTTATTACTCAATTATTCCAAATTAATTTGAACAATAAATCAAATTTGGTGGAAGAAATTTACTCAGGTCATAAGAAGTGTTTCCCCTGCATTTGCTTCCAGGGGTTTTTAAGTTTAGCTCTTACATTCAGGTCTTTTACCTACTTAATGTTAAATTTTGTATATGTTGTGAGGTAAGGATTCCATTTCAAATTTTTTGCATGTGGATGTCCAATTTTCCCAACATCATTGGTTGAAAAGATTCTTTTCCCCCATTGAATGCTTTTGATTTTTTTATTAAATATGATTTGACCATATAGGTGAACGGTTATTTTTGGGTTCACTGTTCTATTTGAAGGGCGCATATGTCTGTTTTTATGCCAATATCACACTATTTTTATTATGGTAGCTTTGTAGAAAACATAAATTCATTAATTCTATCATTGTTTAATAATTTTTGGTGTTTTCATGAAGTTTTGAAATTGGTAAGTGTGAAATATTCATTTTATTCAAGACCTTTTTAGCTATTTGGGTTTCCTTAAGATTCTATATGAATTTTAGAATATATATTTCTGCTTTGGCAAAAGGTGCCACTGAGATTTTAACAGTGATTTCATCAAATCTGTAAACCATCTTTGGGTAGTACTGATGTCTTAAAAATATTAACTATTCCAATTCTTGAGCATGAGATGTCTTTCTATTTATCTGTGTCTTCTTTAGTTCCTTACAGCAAGATCTTAGACAAAATAAAAATCTCTGTGCCTCCTAGGTTAAGTATTTTATTCTTTTTGATACTATTATAAATAGAATTGTTTTAATTTTCCTTTTATATTTTCTCTTGCTAGAATATGAAAATGCAACTAATTTTTGTGTGCTGGTTTAGAGTATTGCAACTTTTCTCAATTAATGTGTTACAACTTTTTTGGCTTATGTCAAATCTTTGACTCAATAGTACACTATTTTTCCTCTAAAACATGTTGCCTATTATAGAAGCATGCGTCTATACTTTCAAACATAGTGCAGTATGCAGAGTAATAACCCCATCAAGGATATACAAGTCCTAAAAGTCTTAATTCCTAGAATCTGTAAATACGTCACCCTGTATCACAAGGTGCTTTGCAGAAGTGATTAAACTAAGGTTCTTCAGATGCAATTATTTGATTATTCAGGTAGACCCAACAAAATCACAAGAACCTTTATAAGAGAAAGAGGGAGACAGGAGAATCAGAGCCAGAGAAGGAGATGAGATGATGGAAGCAAAGGTAAGACCAGGGGAGAGATTTGAAGATGCTATGCTGCCGTCATGAAGATGGAGGATGGGCCACAGTCATTGAATGGAGGTATACTCTAGGAACTAGAAAAGGCAAGAAGACAGACTTTCCCCTAGAGATTTTAGAAGGAATCAGACCGACTGAGATCTTTATTACAGTGAAAGCCATTTCAGACTTCTGACCTCCAGAACTGTAAGGTAACAAACCTGTGTTGTTTTAAGTCACTGAGTTTGTGGTAATTTTTTACAGCAGAAATAGAAAGCTAGTACACAGAGTGCATCGAATATCACCCACGTACACTTTTGTTACACTCCACCCTTCACTAGTGCTCTCTTTGTCCTGAAAGGCGATCTCCAGCTCACTTTCCCTTCACATCCCATTTGGATAAGTAAATTAGAGATTACCAGCAGGAGATTCTGAGCATGAGAGGAGACTGAGTTTGAAGTGGTGGTTCTATCAACCAGGTGCAGGCTGGATTTCTCCACTGAAGGCCACAACCCTTCTCACGGGTCGCTCTTCATGCTTCTTTGGGATTTGTTTACTATCCCGTCTTTGCCTTTTCAGGTCTGTTTTCCCAAAGATCCCACTTTTGAGAATGTAGCCTGCACTGAATTATTTAGATGGTTTTCCTAAGGATTAATTAATCATTGTTTGAATCAATGAAATCAGTCCCTTTCTTCTGCAGACTGTACCAGGGGTTTACTGCTGGACCCCTGGTTACGCAGTAAAATGGGTTCCCCACTTTGTACTTAGGATCTGAATGTCACAATAATAGAAATTCTTAGTCTGGAAATTTTACATTTCTGTTTCTATAGAAACATTAAATTGTACTGAGAAAGGATAACATTTTCCCAGCTCTATATATGTGATTTAAATGTATTTGGAAGTTTAAAAAAATCACTGAAGGTATTTTTATAGTAGTCATTATGTATACGGAGAAAATTCATCTTGGGAGTATAAAACAATTTATCAAACATTTTAAATGACAGATAATAAGAGGAAAAACTCTGGAAATTGTAGTTTCAAGTAATTTACTGTGGCATAATACTCCTAACCACACATAAAATTTTCAGAGTAGTCTTTTTTCCCCTACTTAATTATGGTTCAAAATTAAACTTGTATTATTTCATGTCTTAAATAACTATCTAACAACAAATAGATGGTGCTTGCACCAGATAGTCTTTAGGCCCCCAAACAGAGGCCACTATAAACATTTCAAGAAAAAATATATTATATACAAGAAAATAAACGCTTAAAAATTTATTGGAAGGACTGAAGGCATAAGAATTGAGAGAAGTCACTGGACTGTTAATTTCAAGTTTACCTACAATTCAGTGATCTGGATGCCATTGTTGTTTCTTTCACGACAATTAAACATTCATGAAAGAAGTGTTTAGAAACTGGACCATAGAACCCAGCCACTGCAGGTACTCACATCTGTATGAAACTGCTTGCCAATCGTCATAGCACCAGAAAGATCTTCCCCTGACTTTTGCTTCACAAAATTTGCCCTTGGCTCAAGGTCAACAATTTTGTTGTTTTTTTGTAGATGGACAGAAGGTAGACAGTTTTTTGGGGGGGTTCATACACTCTGGCTCATAATTCTGCTGGTATAGTGCAAAAGCAGTCATAGACAATATGTAAGTAAGTGACAATGCCTGTATTTTAATGAAACTTTATTTGTTAAGATAAGTGTTGAACCAGATTTAGATTACAAGCATAATTTTTCACCTTTTACCCTGTATATCCAGTTTGCATCCCTAATTATAGCTGCAAGAAAGTCTGAGAAATATCATTTTTAGTTTTTCAAATGCTCCAGATAGAAGGTGAGAGCCAAGAGAAGTACCGAATACCTCTAATTATTTTTATTTTTTCAAGAAAATTCTCACGTTCTTAGTAAAAGAAAAAATATTCAGAATAATTGATTAAAAATAAAGGAGTTTAGGAAATAGAGTAAGTTTCATGCTCTGCTACCCAGATGTAAAGAATGCCAAATGTGGGTGATGGGGAGGAAGGCAGCAAAACACACTGCCATGTGTGTACCTATGCAACTATCTTGCATGTTCTGCACATGTACCCCAAAACCTAAAATGCAATAAAAAAATTAAAAAAAAAAGAAAATATACTAAAACTTGAAAAAAAAAAAAGAATGCCTCACAGCTTGGGTTTTGTACCCTCCTTTAGTGCAAGTTGGAAAGAGATGAATTAGTTTAGTAACCAGTCACATGTCCAGTTAATTCCATTAACGTGGTTCTGAACTTGACAGACTCATGAGAGCACTTCACCTTTGTAGCCAATAAAATAATTGTATAAGGTACATTGTGCTGCTTTGGGATAAACCTAAATGTTACCAATAAATTTTATGACTTTTAAAAACAATGTTTTTATGTAATTAAATCAGTTTAAATATAATAAATCAATTTTAAAGAAAAAGTAATTGCAATACTTGAGCAAACAATTCAAAACAATCATATATGGCAGGGAAATGAAGCAGGAGAAGGAAAAAAGAAAGCAAGTATAAAATTAGCAACACTATTAATAGTCACATCAGTTTCCTTCTCAATATTTTGCTCTAACATAAATATGCCAAAATAGCAAAATAAATTTTAAAATAGAAACCAATTACTATTAATAACAGTGGGTAAGCATTTATATCAGTTTATTGACTTACTTGTAAAATTACAACGCACTTATTTCTTATCATTATTGAGTTTAAATTATTGAAATGAAAATAATGTTAAAATAATATAATATCCATGTTACATAATCACATAATATACAATGAAGTAATGAAAACCCAAAAAGATAAAGGTTGCATTTACTCTATGCAATTTATAATTACAAAGAGGTCAGCCTTATATTTTTCAAATTTAACAATTAGACAATGTTAGCACAGATATTTCACTGATATTCAAGTTTTGTAACTTAATTTGAGGGTTTTATTAAAGTGTAAAATATTTGAATTCATATTTTAAATAAGTACACTATTAAATCAAGTGAAATTATAATTTATCTCATTATTAAAATATACTTAATTATTAATAGGCTCCTTTCAACTTTCTCCATTTGGAAGTCATTATACAATATTAGTGAAAATTTGTTGGCTTCTTATTTTTCTTAAGAAATACTTTTCTAGGTCCAGCAAACTGATACAAGAACAGAAAATCAAACACCACATGTTCTCATTCATAGGCAGGTGTTGAACAATGAGAACACATGGACACAGGGAGGGGAGCATCACACATTGGGGTCTGTTGGGAGGGCCAGGAGAGGGACATCGGGGGCATGGGGATGTTGGGGAGGGATAACATGGGGAGAAATGCCAGATATAGATGACAGGGGGATGGAGGCAACAAACCTCATTGCCATGTATGTACCTATGCAACAATCCTGCATACCACATGGTCTGCACACGTACCCCAGAACCTAAAGTACAGAAAAAATGAAATACTTTTAAAAATAGGCCAGGTGCAGTGGCTCAGGCCTGATATCCCAGCACTTTAAGAAGCCTAGGTGGGTGGATTGCTTGAGCTCATGAGTTCCAGACCAGCCTAGGCAACATGGAGAAAACCAGTTTCTACAAAAAATACAGAAATTAGCCAGGCAGGCATGCGGTGGTACATGAATCCCAGCTAGTCAGGAGGCTGAGGTGGGAGGATGGTTTAAGCCTAAAAGGCAGAGGCTGCAGTGAGCCAAGATTGTACTCCAGAACTCCAGACTGAGCAAAAGAATCAGACTTTGTTTCCCCCAATGCCGTCCGAAAAAAAAAATTCAAAAAAAAGTTCATTATATGCCCCCTTTGTGTTGATTTTATTAGAAGTGTGGTATAAAGTGAATGTAAGTATTGTTAAAAATGATATATTTCACTTTTTTATACACACACACACACACAAACATACAAAGATAATAGTGGAAGACTGGATAAATTAGCAATCAAAATTTGTTTCCTTATTACACAAATGTACACACGTGACATGCAATAATTGGTTTATCCTGACTTTTTTGACTAATTTCATATTTCAGTCAGTATCCCTCATCTTAAATCTTGCTGCCTGCTTAGTATCTCATTTAGATTTCTAATTAGGGACTCAATTCTTACAAGTCCAAAAAGATAAGGTCTTGATTCTTCTTCAGCAGCTCTTCCCACTTTCCAATCTTAGATGAAGGTGCTGCCATTTGTGCAGTAACTCCAATAAAAGTCGGAGATCCCTTGATTTATTTATTTCACAATGCATCTGAAATAATTCAATTATGGCAAAATAATACTATCTTTAAATTATAATCTAAATTCAACTACTCCTTCCCTGCCACTCAAGCCCAGGGATGAACTTCCATTGTGCCAAATTATCATCCAATTCAAGTTTAAGTATATTCATATCAATATTTGATTACTGAATACAATAGTTAAAAAATAGAAAATATAGAAATTGAAATCAGAGAAAATAACCTGAAAAATTCTTCAAATTTTCATGCAGAGCTGCAGTTAAATCAGCAGATATTAATTAGCAGTGGTATTTCTAGAGACACATTCCAGGATGAGTGTTTGACATAGTAGATTCATGTGGATGAAAAGAGTAGTAGCAGGTATGCAGCAGTGAGAAGCCCTAGGCAGTGCTACCCCTTGGGAATCAAAATAAAGCTATAATTTTGAACCATTTTGAAGGCATGTTTTATCAACTGTGTATAGGAGAGAAGATCCCCAAGACGATGATAACAGACTTGCTGCGTCCTATCATTAGTGGCAGTGCCCACTGTAATTTAATTCAAATAATAAAAAAATAGAATTAGTCTTGGTCAGAGAGTCCTGTAGGAACAATTTATGCAAGATGCACATGTAATAAATGATCGTGGTACATTATAGCCCAGAAACTGAAAATTACTCTGCATCTTACAGGTGTATTTGCTTTGTTTTCTCTTGAATAAGGTGTCTATATCATGTAGTGAGTGGGTTGTAATGCTATCTCTACAATTTCTGACAATTATTTCACCTCTCTGAACCTTATTTTTCTGAAAGAAAATAGGCTTTGGAGCTGAATATATCAGAATTTCAAATGAAGATGTTAACTTTACTTGTCTAATAGACTTATACAAGTCCTGTAAAAATCTCCAGGTACAGTTTCCCTCCTCTGACAAAAAATAGAGCTACAGCATCTAGCTTTTAAGTATTTCAAATATGCAGATCATAGATAGATTTATTATATTTGATACTGTGAGTTCTTGATCCCATATCGTTGAATCAGTGTTGGCTTCCAATTGCTCTAAACAATGGGTCATGGAAGAGGGTTGCTGGATGAGTTCTGAGGCTGTCTCACAAATGGCGTGTAGATTTCACCTGGTTGTCTTGATATTCTCACTATCCTGATGGTCCCTCGCTGGATATGCCATTTTAAAACTCAGAAAGCATGTTGTGTGACATCCAACCTAATGGATTGGCTACATGTTTATTTCAGTCTAGAGTCCCAGATGAACCAGTTTTTCAGTCTTTCCAGCCCAGATGGAGGATACATAATTGAAATACCTATGTTTAAAGTGAATACTCTAGTCACAACGATTTAAGCCCTATGCCATTCATTTCTTCCTAAGTGACCCCTGGATTTCGTGGGCATAATAAAATGCACTTTGTTTTGAGCCACTAAGATGTTACTAAATTGATAATTTATACTGAATGTGCAAAAGCTGAAAGCATTCCCTTTGAAAACCAGCACAAGGTAAGGATGTCCTCTCTCACCACTCTTACTGAACATAGTATTGGAAGTTTGGGCCAGAGCAATCAGGCAAGAGAAAGAAATAAAGAGTATTCAGATAGGAAAAGAGGAAGTCAAATTGTCTCTGTTTGCAGACAACATGATTTTATAGTTAGAAAACCCCGTCGACTCAGCATCAAATCTCCTTAAGCTGATGAGGAACCTCAGGAAAGTCTCAGGATACAAAATCAATGTACAAAAATCACAAGCATTTTTTTTTTTTGAGATGGAGTTTCGCTTTTGTTACCCAGGCTGGAGTGAAAGGGCGCGATCTCGGCTCACCGCAACCTCCGTCTCCTGGGTTCAGGGAATTCTCCTGCCTCAGCCTCCTAAGTAGCTGGGATTACAGGCATGCGCCACCATGCCCAGCTAATATTTTTGTATTTTCAGTAGAGACATGGTTTCACCATGTTGACCAGGATGGTCTTGATCTCTTGACCTCGTGATCCACCCACCTCGGCCTCCCAAAGTGCTGGGATTACAGGCATGAACCACCGCGCCCAGCCCAAAAGCATTTCTATACACAAATAACAGACAAACACAGAGTCAAATAATGAGTGAACTCCCATTCACAATTGCTACAATGATAATAAAATACCTAGGAACACAACTTATAAGAAATGTGAAGGACTTCTTCAAGGAGAACTATAAAGCAGTGCTGAAAAAAATAAGAGAGGCCACAAACTAATGGAAAAACATTCCA
The DNA here is from genome assembly GCA_031835075.1 of Saguinus oedipus. Lineage (NCBI taxonomy): Eukaryota > Metazoa > Chordata > Mammalia > Primates > Cebidae > Saguinus > Saguinus oedipus. The sequence goes on from CM063190.1 coordinate 22,458,678, forward strand.
CAGTCATGGATAGGAAAAATCAATGTCCTGAAAATGGCCATACTGCCCAAAGTAATTTATAGATTCAGTGCTATCCCCATCAAGCTACCATTGACTTTCTTTTCAGAATTGAAAAAAAAATACTTAAAATTTCATATGGAATAAAAAATGAGCCCACATAGCCAAGACAATCCTAAGCAAAAAGAACAAAGTTGGAGGCATCCCGCTACCTGACTTAAAACTATACTAAAAGGCTATAGTAACAAAAACAGCATGGTACGGGTACCAAAAAGAAATATAGACAAATGGAACAGAACAGAGGCCTCATAAATAACACTACACATGTGCAACTATCTGACCTTTGACAAATCTGACAAAAACAAACAATACGGAAAGGATTTTCTATCTAATAAATGGTGTTGGGAAAACTTGGCTAGCAGTGTACAGAAAGCTGAAGCTGGACCCCTTCCTTACACTTCGTACAAAAATTAACTCAAAATGGATTAAAACATAAGACCTAAAACCATAAAAACCCTAGAAGAAAACCTAGGCAGTACTATTCAGGACACAGGCATGGGCAAAGACTTCATGACTAAAATACCAAAAGTAATGGCAACAAAACCAAAATTGACAAATGGGATCTAATTAACCTAAAGGGCTTCTGCACAGCAAAATAACCTCTCATCAGAGTGAACAAGGCAACTTACAGAATGGGAGAAAAATTTTGCAATCTATCCATCTGACAAAGGGCTAATATCCAGTATCTACAAAGAACTTACACAAATTTACCAGAAAACACAAACAACCCCAAAAAGTGGGTGAAGGATATGAACAGACACTTCTGAAAAAAAGACATTAATGAAGCCAACAGACATATGAAAAAAAAGCTCATCATCACTGGTTATTAAAGAAATGCAAATCAAAACCACACTGAGATACCATCTCATGCCAGTTAGAATGGCAATCATTACAAAGTCAGGAAACAACAGATCCTGGAGAGGATGTGGAGAAATAGGAACACTTTTACACTGTTGGTGGGAGTGTAAATTAGTTCAACCACTGTGGAAGATAGTGTAGCGATTCCTCAAGGATCTAGAAATGGAAATACCATTTGACCCAGAAATTCCATTACTTGGTATATACCCAAAGGATTATAAATCACTTTACTATAAAGATAAATGCACATGTATGTTTATTGTGGCACTGTTCACAATAGCAAAGACGTGGAACTACCCAAATGCTCATCAATGATAGACTGAATAAAAAAAAAATGTGCCACAAATACACCACAGAATACTATGCAGTCCTTAAAAAGGACATGAGTTCATGTCCTTTGCAGGGACATGGATGAAGCTGGAAACCATCATTCTCAGCAACCTAATACAAGAACAGAAAACCAAACACCACATGTTCTCACTCATAAGTGGGAGCTGAACAATGAGAACATATGGACACAGGGAGGGAAGCATTACACACCAGGGCCTGCTGCGGGGTGGGGGCCTAGGGGAGGGATAGCATTAGGAGAAATACAAAATGCTGATGAGGGGTTGATGGATAAGCTAACCACCATGGCACATGTATACCTATGTAACAAACCTGTACATTCTGCACCTGTACCCTAGAACTTAAAGTATAATAATAATAATAAATACCTAGGAATATTATAACCCACATAGGTAATTTCTTTATGTCCACTGTAGTCCCTCTTTAAATTCATTGTCTAAAAATTACCTAGATAACTCTTTTACAACCATAAATTATATTATGCTCTTGCTGAAAGTGCTCATTGCTGGTTATTTTCATCGGGAGAATATCCAAATTGTTTAGTGTGGGGAAAAAAAGCCACCCAATTTGTCCACTTGATATTCAGAAAAAAATACAATTTTTTCCTTTTTACATTATGCTTACACCACAGTGTCCTATTTTTCTTCTCAGATAGCCAGTGTTCCTTTTTGCCTAACATGCTACATATTTGTTTCCTCTGCCTGGAGCTTGCTGTCACATATTTGGAATATTGCCCACATTAATATTGATAATTTATATTTACATAAGTAAATACTTTCCACATAGGACTTTATTTCAGGCCAATCTGTATCTTCCTTACAGTGTTAAAACAAGAGAAATGAATTTTATCAGCAGCTCTTCTTTATAAAGTAAAAGTGCCATCATTTTAAAGCAGAATTTTATTTTCCACTTGCTTCATGCCAAGTGAAGTTCTTGCAAAAGTTTATTAGCTTCATTTTTCTATACTCTGCCAAGTAATGAGACTCAAATAACTATGTAAATTCATTAATCTCATAAAGCAATTAGTGTAAAACTCAATGGCTGTTAAATTATTTCAAAATGAATTAGTTACAACATAACATTCAATTTTCATGATAACCCTCATTTATTTACACAATATGATAATTCTGATTAAATAAATGCAAAGATGTAATATATTAAACGGAACAGCCAAAAGCTTGTTCATCTCTTGTAAAAGTGCCTTCTATGACCTATGACTAAGTGAATTAATATATAGAAGAGATTTCATATGCTGGTAGACAGTAACAAATCAAAAAATGTGCATTCCTCCTTCCTTTATCCACTGCAGACAGGCAACATGTTTTGTTAAGAATGAATCGAAATTCTATTCTAATGTATTCTAGAGATGTCTCATTTCATGAAACTTTGAAGAACAAAAAACTCAAGAAATTTCTCTAGTTTATTTCTCTTACTCCCTTTGCTTGTGTACTTTTATTATATGTATACCACTCTAGGATCTAAAATGATGCTAGGTAAAAGGAAGGTATTTATGTTTGTATAAATCTTCCAGACCAAACCTAATGTTGAGGCTGAGAAACACTGTCCTAGTAGAAAAGTTATTCTAGACACAGTCAACAAAGCAACAAAATTCAGACTTCTAACAATATATCATCCCAAATTTCCTATACAATTGAAATACTGGATGTGAGAGGAGGCAGGGAAATATGACCTTGTCAATCAGAAAGGACTTATCCTCAGATGATTAAAGAGAATTAACAGATAGACAGGTTAAAACTCATGTTACATAAGTAAAGTATAGAATAGTGGCCTTTAGAGGCCGGGAAGGTTGTGGGGGATAGGGAGAGGTTAGTCAAAGGATACAAAATTACAACTGGGTAGAATAAATAAGTTCTAGTGCTCTATAGCACTGTAATTATAGTAAACAATAATTGATTGCATATTTCCCAACAGTTAGGCTATTTTGAACATTGCCAATACAAAGAAAAATGTGTGAAATAATGGCTATGTTGTCTCATATTTATTTATATTATACATACATCAAAATATCACACTGTAACCCATAAGTATGTACAATTATGCATGCAAATATGTGTCAATTTTTAAAAAACCTGCTGCTATAAATATGTTTTAAATTGTAAAGGTAAGGATGAACACAATGAATGAATAATTGTGGAAACTAAGAACTAAAATAAATATTACATAAAAAAGATAAATATTAAAATTGGAAAGATGCATTGTTTGATATGATGAGTTCACTGGATCAGCTTATTTGGAACTGTGGTCAGGTCAATAGACTGAAGGAAACAGACAAAAAAACAACCGGAAGAACAAAAAAATAAATAATGGCACCGCAGGCACCTTTAGGATGGTATGAGTTCACCTAAGATGAGTGTGATTGCAAGTCCGAAACAAAAGAAAAGAGAAAATAAAAAACATAAATATTTTAATTCTATTTTTTCCAAGAATGAAGAAAATTTATTTTGTATTAATATATAAGTATAACAAATTTATTTTGAAAGCTAAAAATGACATATTTATTCTAATAGCTAATACATGTTTGATTTTAAAGAGGCAATGCCATTCGTGAATAATTAAAGTTCATTTTTTCCCTTTAAATTTATAAATTTTGTTTTCCATATTGTCTTTTATACTTGTTAAACCTACAAAACAATATGAAATAGAGATGGTGATATGGAGCATTCTCATCTTCCTAAATCCAGGTGCAACCCTTTCAATAATTCAACTTTTAGAGTAATTTAGTAACATGAAATATAGGAGATAAATCAATTTGATGAAGATGTTATTTATGTCACTAAAGTATACATGTCTTCACTTATTTTGCATTTGTGTTCTGTTATACTGAATATTTGTCTAATTTGTGGGAACATTTTGGTTAATTTTTAAAAAATATTTGAAGCTATTCTGTAATGGTAGTTGCATATAAATACAGATTTCTTAAACATTCTCATTATTGGCTTCCTATCATTATACATTTTTTACTTTTTTATCATCAATCTTTTTATAATGATATTTTTAATGTGATAGTAGCCCATGAGATTTATTTAATGACATTTTCACATTATAGCTTTACTCATTTTTTTACTTTGAACTTCCAATGCACCTTATAACATTTTTATCCAAGATTTAGAACTCTTATATTTCATTAGAACATTATCATGCTATGGAGTGTATTGGATCATGTTGTGTTAACTCCTGACTCTGTCATAAACGAGTATAGCAATGGAATGGTAGTTAGAGGTTTAAAATCACTCTATACATTTTTCTAATGTAAGTAGTACAAAAGAAAATAACGACAAGAAAATTAAGCATTAAAACTAAAAGGTTAAAGGCCAAGTGTGGAACTTAGTACTTTCAGATAAGGAAAAGAGTAAGACTTAGAAAAGTAGCCGAGAATATGAATTTGTTACCTTTCCAGAGATATAAATTAGGTCTAAGGAGTATGAAGGCTCAAAGTTGCAAAGAAGGAAGCTATGTAAAGGTAGACAGACATGACAAAGATTTAGAAAGTATCATATGTTTAGCAAAAAATGGAGAAGTGAAGAAGGCTTCGGTTTTAGAGAAGTTAGCTCACTTTAGAAAACCAAGAAATCCAAGGCTTTAAAGAAACGTCCTTTATTCAGGAATTGTTGAATTGCTTCAAAAAGCCAGTGAAGTTGCAACTGGTTATAGACCATTGAGCATAAAATGAGTTGAATGGATATAGTATAGGTGATAAGAAATTCACCTTCCTTGAAATTATTATGTCACATATATAAGAATTATAAAAAAATGGTTGTTTGAATTAGAGTATAAAGGTATTAAATTCTAAACAAATTTAGATATTTAAATTTTTTGTTTGTCATTCAACTTATTTGAATAAGTTGTACCAACATAGGGGTATAGGGGCACAACCACACCCTCTCTAAATATAAATATTGTTGACTGAAAACAGTTTTAAAAATGTTATTTGGGAAAAACTGAATACTCATTAACATATATATACAGGGATATGAACAGTGATATCTACTCTGCTATTTACCTAATTATTAAACAGGAAATAAATGCTATAATTTTAAAATAACATTTTTAGAATTTTTATGATATTCATTATGCTTGAATATAAATAAATACAGGCACATTAGACAATAAGTTTCCTTCAGATGGCAATTATTTATTAATGTTATTTATCCTTCACCATACCTTTCTCAAGCAGGGGTTCATTAGTTAGGAAATGATATGGTGGGGCAAAGCACTACATCATTAATATTTACCTAAATACATAATATCCTCTAGTACAGATAATTGTATTTGATAATGTAGTGAAGTCAAGGAGGCTTAATTGAGGCTTTCTTCTTTTTCCTTGACTTTCAATAACCAAATTCATGAACCAAAGTACAACTTAACAAGATAATCCCAGTGCAGATGAAAGTGAAGTTGGAAATACAATTGAATTGTGGAATATTTGACGTGCTTTATCATCCGAGCCAGAAATAATATAAGGAGATCTAGATGGTCCTTATCTGTGGCATTTAACCTAGGTTACTGGGAGAGCAGGACTCTACCCAGTTCCAAATGATCACTCATCGGATTATGAAATCTTGCTCCTGTTGTAGATGCTGGTAAGGAAGGTAAACCATGACCATAGTAATGCTGGTGGGGAGAGCACCTTACCTAAGAGAAAGAATGTAGGAGGAGAAAACATTTTCACATCAAGAATACTCACGCTCTCTCTGTGTATGTGTGAGAGACCATTAATGTCCAAAGGTAATATTAGGCTGAGCGACTCTTATTTAAAGTTTTATTTTAGGTTAAGTCGTACATATGCAGGTTTGTTACATAAGGAAATTTGTGTTACGGGGTTCGTTGTACAAATTATTTCATCACCCGGGTAGTAAGCTTAATACCCAATGGTTACTTTTTCTGCTCCTCTCCCTCCTCTCAACCTCCACTCTCTAGTAGGCACCTGTGACTCTTATTCCCCTCTTTGTGTCTATGTGTTCTCATCATTTAGCGCCTACTTAAAAGTGACAGTATGGCTCCGGGTGCAGTGGCTTACGCTTGTAATCCCAGAACTTTCAAAGGCAAAGGTGGGTGGATCATTTGAGGTCAGGTGTTCGAGATCAGTCTGGGCAATATGGTGAAACCCCATCTCTAATTAAAATACAAAAATTACCCAGGCATGGTGGCAGACACCTGTAATTCCATCCTCCTGTACTCAGGAGGATGAGACAGGAGAATTGCTTAAAAATGAGAGGCAGAGGTTGGAGTGAGCTGAGATTGTGCCACTGCACTCTAGCCTGGGCTTCAGAGTGAGACTCTGCCTCAAAAAAAAAAAAAACACATGTAATTACATGCAGTATTTGGTTTTCTGTTTCCTATCCTTAGCAACAATGATAATGCCCTCCAGCTTGATCAATGTTCTGCAAAGGCTATAATCTCAATTCTTTTTATGACTGCATAGTACTCCATAATGTATATGCACTATATTTTCTTTATCCAGTCTTCCACTGATGGACATTTAGGTTGAGTACATGTCTCTGCTATTGTGAATACTGCTGCAATGAACATAAGCAAGCATATAACTTTACAACAGAAAAATTTATGTTCCATTTTTAGGTTGAATGGTAGTTCTGTTTTTAGCTCTTAGAGAAATTACTAAATTACTAAACTGTTTTCCATAACAATTGAAGTAATTTAAATTCCTACCAACAGTGTATGTTTCCTTTTCTCCACAACCTCACCAGTATCTATTATTATTATTATTTTGTTGTTAATATTAGCTATTCTGACTGGTATAAGATGGTATCTCATTGTGGTTTTGAATTGCATTTCCTAAACGATCAGTGATATTGAGCTTTTTTACATGTTTGTATGTTTGTTGGCCATATGTAAGTTTTCTTTTGAAAAGTATTTGTTCATGTCCTTTGCTCACTTTTTTGTTTTTTGAGATGGAGTCTCAATCTTTCAACCAGGCTGGAGTGCAGTGCCATGATCTCAGCTGACTGCAACCTCTGCCTTCTGGATTCAAGCAATTCTCCTGCCTCAGCCTCCAAAGTAGCTGGGATTACAGGCCTCCACCATCACGTGGCTAATTTTTGTCTTTTTAGTAGAGGCAAGGTTTCACCACATTGGCCAGGCTGGTCTGGAACTCCTGACCTTACGTGATCCACCTGCCTTGATCTCCCAAAGTGATGGGATTACAGTTGTAAGCCACCGTGCTGGGCCCCTCTGCACAGTTTTTAATGGGAATTTATTTATTTGTTTTGCAGAAGCTCTTTTGCTTTGGGCTTGGCTGTTCTTGGTATATAGGAATGCTAGCAATTTTTGTATGTTGATTTTGTATTCTGTTGCTTTGCTGAAGTTGTTTACCAGCTTAGGTAGCTTTTGCACTGGGACTATGGGATTTTCTAGATAGAGAATTATGTAATCTGCAAGCAGGGCGAGTTTGACTTCCTCTCTTCCTATATGGATGATATGTTAGATCATTCTCACATTGCTATAAAGAAATACCTGAGATTAGTTAACTTGTAAAGAAAAGAAGTTTAATTAAAATACCCGAGGGTAGTTAACTTGTAAAGAAAAGAGCTTTAAATGGCTCACAGTTCTGCAGACTATATAGGAAGCATGGCTGGGGAGCCCTCAGGAATTACTTACAATCATGGCAGAAGGTGAAGGGGAAGTAGGTACTTCTCACATGGTTGGAGCATGAGGAAGATAAAGAGAGAGGGGAGCAGTTGCTACAAACTTTTAATCAACCAGATCTTGTGAATATTCTATTGCAAAAATGGCACTGTGGGAATAATGTAAAACCATTAGAAACTTCCCTCATGATACAGTCACCTCTCACCAGGCCTTTCCTTCCACACTGGGGATTACAATTTGACATTAGATTTGGTTGGAGTCACAAATACAACCCATATCAGATGCCCTGTATTTCTTTCTCTTGCCTACTTGCTCTGGCCAGGACTTTCAATACTATGCCAATTAGGTATAGTGAGAGAGAACACCCTTGGCTTGTGCTGCTTTTCAAGGGGAATGCTTCCAGCCTTTGCTCACTGAATATATTATTGGCTGTGACACAGTGTGTCAACAACAAAAAGAATAAGATATTATTATGTAAATATCTAATTATTTGAATCCTAAATTTTATTTGAATAAAATGTGTTGGACTTGTATATTTTGTTTCTATGAATAGTTCACTCTATTGTTTCTTAAATGTTATACTTTCATAAGTTTAATATTGACAGTTTATAATGATTAATTTCAGTATCCTTATCACTTTTTAATATACTTAATACACTTTGAGAGGCTATTAGATAACTATATACTGAGTATTTGATGTGACAATTATAATTAGAGACAATTACAGCAATCTACATATGCTTTGACTAAAGATGGGATTAGAGGGGTTGCAATGTAGAGACTAAGGCATGTAGAATCTTGGGTGTTAGCCTTTAATATACGGGGCTTTAATATAAGCCTTATTATAAAGGCTAATAGAATATTCTAATATATGAGACTTTAATATAAGCCTTTAATATAAGGCACTTAGATTTTTTACTCTAATAAACTAAAAGTCATTGAAATATTTAAGCAGAGGTAGAGGTGTGTGTGTGTGTGTGTGTGTGTGTGTGTGTGTGTGTGTGTGTGTGTGTTACATACAGTATACACATAATGGATTATAAAACTGGAGATAGTTTATTAATTCATTTGTATTAATTATTCAAAAACCTACTATGTGGCTCTAACAAATAATTGTCTCTTCTAATTGTCAAAGGAAACAACACTGGGTGTCATTATTATAGATTTAATATGTATAGGAATTAACGAAATTTAGAGGCCAGGGACAGTGGCCCACACCTGTAATCCCAGAACTTTAGGAGGCCAAGGTGGGCAGATCACAAGGTCAGGAGTTCAAGACCAGCCTGACCAACATGGTGAAACCCCGTCTCTACTGAAAACACAAAAATTAGCTGGTTGTGGTGGCGCATGCCTGTAACCCTGACTACTCAGGAGGCCGAGGCACGAGAATCACCTGAACCTAGGAGGTGAATGTTGCAGTGAGCTGTAATTGCACCACTGCACTCAAGCCTGGGTGACAGAGTAAGACTCTGTTTCACAACAAAAAGAAAGAAAGAAAAGGAAAAGAAAATTTAGAATGACAATCTTAATAACAAACTGCTGATGTCAATCTTACAAAAAAACTGCTGATGCTACACAATATATTAATAAAGCTTCAGACAAAAACCACTATTGGAGGGGGTATTGAGAGTCACTCTCACAGAAACAGCCACTTGAAGCCCCAAAATAAAAAAGAACACCCAGGAATAGTATGCTGTGTGTGGAGATAAATGGATAGTCCTATGAGAGATAACAGTAGAAAAAGTGAGAAGCAGATGGAAGAATCAGGAGCTGGTAGCATCAATGAGCCAGGGGAATCATTTTAGAAAATGAGAAATCATGTGTTTAACATGGCAGAAAGCACCAACAATAAAACCCTCCAGCTGACTATTGTAAAGAGAGGATATGAACTTTGAGTCATCTATGTTTTTGGAAGTAAAATTATATTATTTCTTTTGATCAATATAATAATACAGGTTTGTTCTTACTATTTTCTCACATTAAGCAGTTTCCAAATTCTATTTTTCTAACATTGTTATATTTTGAAATTAATGGGCTTCCAATACAATTATTCTCATGGTTTGGTAAAGTTTATGAGTAACATTTTTTGTATGTGCACATGCTGTATTTTAGTAGTTGGAATTGTTTGACTTATACTCAATATGTGAATATCACGTATATGGGAATAGATCATAATAACATTAGTTTTAAAATACATTGACACAGGAACAAGTAGGTTCCCATTTACTATCTTTTAATTCCCTTTCCTGTCAGCACAGCTGGAGCCCATCATCTCTTTTACTGGCCATCTGTCTGCGTAGTCATCTCCCTTAGTAATTTTCGGCTAGCAAGTAACAGACAAGGAGGAAGAACAGTAGACAGGACTCAAGGACACTCACAATTCATTTATCCTTGCATCAACATTGAGACATTTTCCAAAAAATAATCAAGTATTTTCGAATTTGTAAACTTCTCCATATGAAAAATTATTCTTATTCAGCAATTATTTGACCTGATTTGAGTAATAAAAATATTAGAATGATCCAATCAAATATCTGTCCAATGAGTAAAGGTAACTCTCCATTAATAATAAGGACACACTATTCATTTTTTAGAGTGTGTGTTAATATGTGCTTTGAAATGTAAGCAGTATTTACTTCAAATCATGTATTTCCCTTCATATATATATATACTAAAAATGTTAATTCAAATCATTAAATATAAAAGTTTTTCAAGGTTTGGTGGTGTACTTATGCACTCTATATTATTCATTTGTAGTCATGAGCAATTTTATAATTTTCTTGCAGTCTGAATACACAGCATAATTTCATCTGAATGCAACTTAAAACATTGATATTTGTTTCATTTTATTATTTTTTTTAATTGTACAGATCGTGCAGAATTGTTGCATAGGTACATACATGGCAAGGTGGGGTGGTTTGCTGCCTTCATCCCCCATCACCTATATCTGGTATTTCTCCCCATGTTATCCCTCCCCACCTTCCCTACCCCCACTGTCCCTCCTCTAGCCCCCCACAACTGACCACAGTGTGTGATGCTCCCCTCCCTGTGTCCACGTGTTCTAATTGTTCAACACCCACTTATGAGTGATAACATGAGGTGTTTGGTTTTCTGTTCTTGTGTCAGTTTGCTGAGAATGATGGTTTCCTGGTTCATCCATGTCCCTGCAAAGGACATGAACTCATCACTTTTTATGAATGGTTAGCATTTTATGGTGTATATGTGCCACATTTTCTTTATCCAGTCTATCATTTCAGACTATTTTATGTTAAAATTTAAGCTTTGCAAGCATTTTGATGTTTTAAAAAAACCTATGTCTTTTTTTATATAGATTTAGACAACTTGTGTCCAGGAAGTATAGTTGGCATACAAGCCTTTAATGTAAGTAAGGCAAAGTTATGTATAATTTATTTTTAGTGTCTATTTAGTATTTTCATCTAAACATATGCTTAACAACAACAAAAACAAATGGTAAAACGAAGTCAAACTCAATGAACGGGCAGTAAATTATATTTCATCTATGATAATATGTTTTTAGTTATGTGGTAGAAATGTTTCTCTTCCCCTGTTTTTAATTATTGATTTTTTTGGAAAGTAAAATGTCACCTTCATTCAGAAACTCCTTTAGGCACCTTGGTAAGAATTCATACTACTTCTCTCTCTGCCATGGTGATCCCTCAGATAGTGGAAGCTTCAACATGTGAGGTCCAGAGGGAGAATGTTAACTCACGCTACACCACAACCTCTCATTTCTAATCCTACTTGAATATGCAATGTGAGCAAAATTCAAACCATCACAGTTTTAAGCCACAGAAGTTTTTAGATTGTTAAAAATTACAGAATATCATCAGCATGTTCAAGAAAAAAGAAAGACATATTATTAAGTTTAACACTTTCTTTTGAAGAAGGTGATTTTTAAACTTTTTCCTGTATTATTAAATGCAGCAAATACTCTTGTATAGAATAAATTATTAATATACTTAGAAATATTTATTGAGCAACTTCCTGTGGTTCCTGGAATACATTAGAGTCTAGGAGAAAGAAAGTAAAAAATCTCCAACTCATAAAGCGTATTATTAGCTACAAGAGTCAGACAATAGTAAACATAATATATATTTTTAACTTACATGGTATGTCAGAAATACCAGTGTGAGAGCAGAGAGTTGTGGGAGACAGTGTGATTAGATTGGAGATAGAAATTAGGGGAGATTATAGGACATGAGGTCAAGATGTAATGGCAGGAGTTAGGGAGAACTATAAGAACTTAGAGGCAATTATGAGTAAGTTGGAGTATCATGGTACTTCTATATAAGAAGTTTTATATTACTCTAACTTTTTGAAAAAATCAACCACTTTTATATTAAAAATAGTCTTAAGAGGGGAGGGGTAGATGGAAGCAGGAAGAATGGGCAGGGAACTATTGCAGCATCTCAGAGTAAAATCATAATGATTGAAGTCCAAATGCTAGCAGTAAAATTCATTGAATATGCTGATATTCTAAACGTATTTTGAAGAAAAAAAATCAAAGGAATGTACGTAGTAGATTGGCTGTATGACCAAAAAGGAAGAGGTAGCTAACTACCACAATTTTGCTGAGTGACTGGAAGGATTGAGTAGTCATCATCTATCAGAAAAACAACTTGATTATCTCGACATCCACCCAGTTATTTTGCTCAATATTTCAAATTATGGTCATCCCCATTTAAACTCTGTGTGTTCATGATCCTACTGAAGTTGTTCTTTCTCTATTCTGTCTCATTTAAAGGTACTCTGATCACCCCAGCAACTCCATTCGGACTTCTAGAAGTCGTCTTCAACAGTTTACTGAACTCTCACATTTAAGGGGTTTCTACAATCAGTTATATTTACTCTCTAAAATCCTCTAAAAGATTTCTCGTTTTGTCAATCATGCTGTCATGTTTTTAATTCCATCATTGTCATCCTGGATTATAATAACTATCCTTTAGATACATGCAGTCTATTTAAGCTTTCCATTCTGCATGAGGATTGTATCCAACAATACACTAATCCAAGTTATCAGTTCTAGAAGGATTAAACACATAAATGTAAAATCAAAGGCTATTTTCTTAAAAGATAATAAAGGGAAATATCTTTGTGACTTTTAGGGTGAAGTAAAATTTACAAAACAAAAATTTCAAATATTTAAGAAAAATATATAAATTAAATTAATTAAATTAAAAAGTTTTTCAAAACAAAGTGCAGGCATATAAAGAAAAGCTACAATAAGTTACAAAATGAGATACATATATCTGAAAAGGAGTGGCTTCCATAGTAAATAGGGATTAATTAGCAAAAGAAATGTGGTTTTAATAAAAGAGAGGATAAGATAAATGAAGAGAAAATATCGAAGTAATTCAAATCTCAAGAGACATAAGAAAAGATGTCCCACTAGTTCATTTGTCATCAGTGAAATACAAGTTTAATGGAAAACATAATACCCTAGAACATCCACCTCATTGTCAGATTCTGATGATACCAAAGTTTGGCAAGAACATAGAGTAACGGGAAACTCATGCCCTGCTGATGGGAAATTAAATTGGAAAGCATTTTAGTCTTACCTAATACCTTTGATATGCACATAATTCTACTATTGATTTTAAATCCAGAGTGATGAGGTCTCAGTAACAACACAATTGGCATTTGGGGCTGGATGATTCTTTCTTGTTGGGGGAGGAGTGGCCATCCTATGCCTTCTAGGTTGCTTACCAACATTCCTCATGATTTTTACCAGCTTAGATGTCAATATCAATCCCTACCTCAAGTTGTAACAACTGGAAAACATTTTTATATAGTGCCAAATATCTTCTTTCAGGGAAAGCACAATCATCCCCAAGGGGAGAACCACCGCCTTAGAGAATCTTTCACATATATGCATCTAGATATGTGCAAAATATGATCAGAGCAATGTTGTTTGTAATAGCAAAAACTGAAAAGTATCTAAATGGCCATAAAAAGTAGCTGTAATAAATAAGCCATGGTAATATAATGTGATAAAAAAATAAAGTCATATAAATGAGTTACTAACCAACTTAGATGAGTTTCAAAAGACATAGTTGAGTATCAGAATAAACCACAGAGAAAAAATACCCTGATATTCTAAAATTTTGACATTGTACCTTGTCAAAAATAAGTATTTTCAAACATATTTTAAGGGATATGTAATATGTATATACGCACTAAAGCATTAAAAGAAACAATTTTTTTAAATAACAAAAAGTTCAGAATAGGTTAGCTTTTAGGGGATGAAAAGTGATGCATGTTAGAAAGGCAGTGTGTGGCTGTATGAGAAACTAGTTCCATTCTGTTTCCTTGATACAGAGGGGTTGATTTATTCTTCATTGAAATTTTCACATCTTGTTGTTGTTATATGGCAAAACTTACTATCAATTTAAAAAAATCAAAGACCGATTAAAAACTCAGTGTATCTACCCTGAGCTAACATTTTTTTTCAGAAAAAAACTAAAAGCATGGTAATAAAAAGCACAAAATGAGCAAAATAAAAATTGATTTACATACTACCATTAAGCACCAAAACAAAGGCACATTGAAAATCAAACAAAAATAATTAAAAATTATGTAAATATTTACCGATTAAAACTGGTTAAGCAATATTTAATATAAAATAATAAATTTTAAGCAAAAGCACATTAATAAGTATACAAAAAATTAGCCAGGCATGGTGGCACATGCCTGTAGTCCCAGCTACTTAGGAGGCTGAGGCAGGAGAATTGCTTGAGGCGGAGATTGCAGTTAGCCGAGATTGAACCACTGCACTCCAACCTGGGCAACAGAGCCAACACTCCATTTCAAAAAAATTAAAAAAGAGAAAAGTAAAAGTACTGTATAATTAATTAAAACAAAAAATTACCAAGAAGATATAAATCTCTGAACTTCATAAACCCAGAATACGATTTCAAATATGTATGTATGTGTATAAATTAAATGAAATTACAAGTTGCCATGGTATATTAATAAACATATTAGATTTTGACACATCTAACACAAAAACTGATAGATATAGCTAAGAAAAACCTAGATATGACACAAAATTATAAATTAAACAATAAAGCAGTCATATCTATTAATGCATTGAAAACCACACAACCCTAATGATGAGAATACGCAAGTTCTTCCTTTCTCCATACCTCAGTCAAGTATTTATTATTCTGTAATATAAACTTATATAAATATTATATCCTCAACAAACACTTAATATTAGAATGTGAAAAGTATTCTTCATCCTTTTTTCTGAAAAGGATATGTTTTCTTCTTATTACTTCTATTATTTTTTTCCACTAGCATTCATTCATAAAGCACAGGTTTATTAAATCCTACTCTGTATCAGGTTTGTACTGGATACTGCAGATACTGAGATGAATAAGAAATTATTCATGCCCTAAATTATCTTATAGCATTCTGTATATTTTCATAAAAAGTTTTAATATATGATATTTCTAAGAGAAATAGATAAACAGTGTAATTAGCTGGGCATGGTGGCACCTGTCTGTAGTCCTAACAATTCCAGAGGCTGAGGCAGGAGAATCACTTGAACCCGGGAGGTGGAGGTTGCAGTGAGCTGAGATTGCACCACTCCACTCCAGCCTGGGCAACAGAGCAAATCTCCATCTCAAAAAAAAAAATAAAAAAGGGAACACACTGCTAATTATCAATATGGCAGTGAGCCAGAAGTTTCATTCCTTTTAATTAGAAATCTCAGCATTGGCTAAGGTTAAGCTATTAAAGATTCTGGTATCCTATTTTCTACACTTCTTTAGAAACAGGTGTAAAACAATTATGTTAAATTCATTTAATTGACACAGTGCTATATCTCTACTTACAGAATTATTGCAAAGTATCAACACTATTCAGCCTCTCTGTTTTTAAATCTACCTCATATCATTCAAATCTACAGCTCACATGCATGTCGATTTCACAACCCTGTTGAGTATCACGAGAAAAACATGTGCAAGAGATGACTAACGAAGATTTCATAGTCTTAACTGGTCAAGAAGAAAATGTCTGCCGTCCATCAGATTCTGTTATATGAACTGATCTTGAAATTTTACTGATGGAAGAAATCTGGAATATAGTTTGTTTTAGGTTTAGTTACACACAGAATCCTTACATGACTTTATAGCTTGGTTAAGGTATCTGCCACATTTTAAAATCAATAAAGTGAAATTGCACTGTCTTTTTAGAAGAGGAAGGAATGCATATTTAATGGAGATTAGTATGAAGTAGAATGAAGCCAAATGTTCCTGATGTTGTCTAAATGTATCATTGAAAGGATGCATACCATATGGAACAGCACACAGCTCCTCTCTTGGCATGTCATTATTCTGTTGGGATTCTTTGATCCTTCACAACTCAGAGAATAATGGTGCTAAAGGAGTGGTGAGAGAGAATAACTACACACCAGTCCCTACAGAATGTCACAATCATATACATTGGTTTCTCAATTAAAAGACATAGTTCTAGTATGAGTTTAAAATCTTACACTCAGCCGGGAGTGATGGCTCATGCCTGTAATCCCAGCACTTTGGGAGGCTGAGGCAGATCACCTGAGGTCGAGAGTTTGAGACCAGCCTGACCAACGTGGAGAAACCCTGTCTCTACTAAACATACAAAAAATAGCTAGGTCTGGTGATGCATGCCTGTAATCCAGCTACTAGGGAGGCTGAGTCAGAAGAATTTCTTGAACCCAGGAGGCAGAGACTGCAGTGAGCCGAGGTCACACCACTGCACTCCAGGATGAGCAACAAGAGTAAAACTCCACCTCAAAATAAATAAATAAATAAATACATACATACATACATACAAAATCTTACACCTATCCTACAGTCCACCAATAACTATCAATTTTCAAAAGAAAAATTAAATAACTATTCTCCTTTTTTGTTCCAGCACATCAGCGATATTAGTTTCTTAGGGCTTAAACTACCACAAGTTTTATGAGATAAAACACCACGTTGGCCAGGCTGGTCTGAAACTCCTGACCTCAAGTGCTATGCCTACCTCGGCCTCTCCCAATGCTGGGATTATTCCCAGAGGAACAAAAAGCTAATATTTATGCAAAATCCTATACAAAGATGTTAGTAGCAACTTTATTCCTAATAGCCTCAACCTGTAAAAAGTCCAAATGTTCCTCAGCAGGTTGACAGTTAAACTATAATTCATAACATAGGTAATACTCAGCAGTAAAGAGGAATGGATTACAGATAAACACAACTTGGATGATTCTCAAGAAATATGATCCTAAGGAAAAAGAGTCAATTTCAAAAGATTGCTTACTGTGTTTCTCCCTATATACAACATTCTCAAAATGACGATATTATAGATGGAGAACAGAAGAGTGGTTGCCATGAGTTGAAGAGGGGCAGGGAGATGCGAGGTGGCTGTGGCTACAAAAGGCAGCATGAGGCATCCTCACTATAGAACTGCTCTGTATCTTGATTGCAGTAGTGGTTGTGCAAATATACACATGTAAAAATGTACAAAGAATAAAATGCACACTTATGCAAACATATGGGACTCAACGTAAAATGGATAGAATGTGAATAAGTGATTTTATCAATAGCTATTTCCTGGTTATGATACTGCCCTATAGTTAGGCAAAACATTAATATTGGAAGACACTGGGCAAAGGGCATAAGGTATGTGTGTATTATTTCTTGCAAGTGCTTATAAATCCATAATTATCTCAAGATACAAAGTTAAATAACACCAAATGTAAAAATGTAATAATTGAATACATATAATATCAAAAGATGAGTTGGCATATATAGCTAAATTTCAGTCTTCTTAAAGAAAAAGAAAGAACATTTCCTTAAAGAAATATTTTCTTTTTCTAGAGTCTGATATTCCAAGGTCTTTTAGAAGCATATGCTCTTTAGGGCTCCATGTAGCTGATATAACAATATAATCCCAGCAATATCTCCCATATGAGAAAATTACCCCATCCTTGAAGGTCCATCTCAAGCCAAGGGTGTAGAGGTGTATCTTGCCTGAGTAGTGAATGTACCCTATCAAATTTAAATTCAGTTTTCAAAATACTGCTGGTGAAGCAAAAGTAATTTGTAGTTCAATTTCTACCCCTAGGGTTGCAATTTTATGACAGCTTTACTAGATCTTATTGCAGATTCCAGATAAATTGGCCATTAATATGTGGAATAGTTAGTAAATTGAAGCTGAAATCTTGAATTTTAATAAGTGACTTATTATGCTTGCCATTATCTTCATGCATACTAGTCCCCAGTTCTTAGGATATAAGAAAAGTCAAGATGAATAACAGCATTATCCATGAACACATGAGGGTAGAAAATAGTTTACAATGATAAGACATATATTATTGTCTAAAATTATGTGGCTATATCAAGGTAGACATTTTATTTAATCATAAACTTTGTAAACAAATATTTTCTTTTAAGCTAATATTGTCATTTAAGAATATAATTGCAAAAGTATCTTTAAACATAGGGAAATATGAACCTGGCCTTCAAGATCAATCTGGCATTATACTGTATAATCTTAATGTTTCTGCTCCAAATTTACTCTTGCAATATTAACAAGTTCATATAAACAGATAAAAATTCTCACAATTTTGCAAAGCAAAGTTATTAGTGCATGAGGTTATAGAAATAGAGTTAATATCACTGGATTAAAAAAAATTATAGGGATTTCCAGTTGAATTTTACCTCAGAGTAATATTTTCAAGGGTGGATACAAGTAAGAAATAAGCTTATGAGGGAATTAAGTATCTTAAAAGTCTATGAGGTCAGATAAAATTATGAACTAGACAGTCTTCTCCAGGACTTATCATTGTTAGTCTTTCAATTTTAGATTAGAAGATTTACTTATATTTCTTACTGATTTCAATTTGTGGTTCCTTAGTAAAAAATAATGCTGAGAACTTTTATGTACTTACTGGCTATACACATACCTTCTTTAGTGAAGTATCAGTTCAAATATTTTGCCCATTTTTTGAAAAACTCCTTTTCTATTACTGAGTCTTGAGAGTTGTTTATATATTCTGAAGATAAATCCATTATCAGATATGTGACTTAAATGTATTTTTCCTAGTTTGTAGCAAGGCTTTTCATTCTTTCAATCCTTCATCAAAAAAGGATTTAGTCTAGACGTTATTATTTCCTACCACTAAAGTAAGATCTTTTTGAGTAGTCTACCAAGTGCTGTTTAAATTATGAGGCTTTTACATCTGGCTGGTAGAAACATACAATATTCTCAGCTGTATGTAAGTTTCAGACACCCTTATCTCTAATCATTTCAGATAGTTTCTTTATCTGGTCTCATAATTTGTGAAATCAGTCACTGCTGTTATGATTTCATCTGTGTCTATCCATATTCTGAATACTTAAGAGAGGACCTCAGCAGACCTCTGGAATTCTCTCTCTATGCAGCTCTTTCTTTTCTGATAAGTTGTCCAGAAAGCGCAACAGTCTTGATCTCCTGGTTCTCTTAGCTGAATCTCTTCAACACAGAGTATTTGGATTCCACCTAGGTTCGCCTTACCAGTGCCACACCTGGAATCTCTCTCAAGGCAGTGAAATGGAGAAATCATAGAGCTTATTTCATTTTTCTGTGTTCCTTAGGGATTATTGTCCTTGCTGCCTCATGTCCGGTGTCTTGAAAACAGTTATTTCATGAAATTGCCTTGTCTTTTGTTGTTTCAAGCAGGAGGGTAAATGTGCTCCTTTATTCCATCTTTATAAGGGGATAAAAATTAATTTTATAATGTGGAAAATAATATTTTAAAAAACACATACAATCAAGGACATCTGCAATGACATTAAAATTCTAGATAAATTAATTTTTTTTCGATCTAGAGATATACTGCTTGGAACTACTATACAGAATTTAAAAGAACTACCAATGTCTATAAATGAAAAAGGTATTAGAAATGTCAAATCTAACCTGCTTTTTCAAGGTGAGAGCTCATGAACTAATTCTAATATAATCTTGATTCCTCCAAGAGACACTGTTTAGCCACAGAGTATACGATTCATTATTCTGAACCATATTGGCTACACATATTGCAATATGGTATGGAAATAATGCATGGAAAGAAGGAAAGTAAAGAGAAAGAAGAAAATCAGTCATGAGCAACATTGTTCAGGAATGCAATTAAATAAATAAAAACATACATATATGTATATTTATATGTGTGTATATATATATAATACACCCACAAACATACAGCCTACTTAAGCCTACAAATTTAAAGATTTGAAGCCTGCTTAAGATCTTTAAATCAAATACTTATATCAACACTAAATACTAGTACATTTCTCCACCATTCTTCCTTTCCTCCCCAGTCATAAGACATTTGCAGATATATATATATATATATATATATATATATATATATATATATATGTGTGTGTGTGTGTGTGTGTGTGTTTGTGTGTCTGTGTGTGTGTTAAGAATTATATTTATGAATTGTAATTGTACATTTAATTTTGACTTTTTCAACTGATCTTTTAAAAATATTGTGATTTTTAAATATAAGTCACAGGATAAATTGATAAAGAATATCAATGAGGTGACTATGATAAGAAATAATTGCATTAGCTTTTTAATCAGAATCACATACTATGTTTCATTCAAGATCAATGGTTAAAATATTGTCTAACTTTGATTTCAGTGATAAGCAGGAAAATTACAATTTAAGATTGTGCATTGCTAAGAAAGAGAAATAAAAAAATCAGGCACCTACATTATGACCTTTCTAATAGCTTGAGATTTATATAACAATTAGTGAATTTTAGAATAATATATTGTACCTAATATATTAAGCACAACAATGTCACAAAAGTTTTAACATCTGTCTGATGTGATTAGAAAGCAATAAAGCATGGGTGGTCGATTTAAAACAACTTTCACCTCTTACCCACGCCCTTGTCATTTGCTTTGGCCTTTTAAAACCCTGAAGTACCCATGTTATTAGTAATAGTAGGATTTGCCTTCAAATTACTGATTTTGGGTAAAGGACTTTATCAGAGTGTTGTATTTTAGAGGCAAAGGAAATAAAAATCATAAAGGTGGTAGGAAGATAGTCAGATACTCATATAATATGACCTGAACAATTGTCTACTCGCACGATATTTTCATAAATGAAAACATGAGTGTATAATACAGTAAAATTTCATTCGCATTCAGTAAAAACAAAAAGTAAAATTGCACTTACTATACAATCATAGTCCCTCTTCAATATTTTATGGGATTGTCATTGTATAATATACTGAGATAGTTTTTCTCTATTAAATAAATGCTTGCTAATTTATAAAATTGTTTTATTAATTTGGTAATATTTATGCAAATATTTTAATATACAAACTTCAGTATCCTCAGGGGAAAATACAGCTTACCCTTAGTTCATAAAAAGTGAAATAGTGGCCCTGGGATGGAGTGCGTGATCTCAGCTCACTGCTGCAACCTCCACCTCCTAGGTTCAAGTGATTCTCTTGCCTCATCCTACTGAGTAGCTGGGATTACAGGCACCCACCACCACACCTGGCTAATTTTTGTATTTTCAGTAGACAGGGGGCTTCACCATATTGTCCAGGCTGGTGACTGGTGTCAACTTCTGACCTCAGGTGATCTACCAACCTCAGTCTCCCAAAGTGCTGGGATTAGAGGCATGAGCCACTGTGCACAGCCCCCATAGCAGCTTTTTACATGAGAATTTATTGTTACAGGGAAGAGGAAAAAGAGATCATATCTATATGAACAGGTATTGTGTTCCATTTCTTTTGCTTCAGTGTTAAGGTTTTCTCCAGATTATGGAGAAGAACAGTGAAATATAATTCATTATCAAGATTGCCAGGAGCCACTAATACTTCCACACTGGTATTCAGGCATTATTATATCTTACATTCCAAAATCTTAAAGAAACAATAAAGAAAACTGCACTTTTACAAAGAATATTACTTCAGGGTAAGAATAATAATTGATTATTTTTTTATCCCTGTTTTGAAAATATGAGATTTTAAAAAGTCATAATTTTTGTCAACTTACTAAATAAAATAAATGCTGATAAAAATTAGTGATTAAAAGTTAATTAAAAGGAAAAAGTAAGATAACATAAAACTATGATGTATAATTAATGTTGATATATTAAATTTTTGCAATTTGTCTAGCTTTAAATATTTATTTTGGTAAAATAAAAATTGACTATTATTTAAAATGAATAATTGAATATGTACCTAACATGCCCAATAGATATTAAACTACAAATACCAGGAGACTTTCATGAAGATAGACATTTCTGTGATTTCCATAAAAGTTATAAAATTTTTTTCTCTCTCATGAGCTTTTCAAGTGAATAAATAGAAAGAAAAATATATATAAATATACATTGTATTTAAATATATTATCAGTAGTAAAAAATGTTATTTAGCATGCCTTCTATTTTGATTTCTAAAAAATATAATCCGTAAATTAGGACACACATTAATTGTTTAAGAGTTTAGCCATTTGTAATATTGAATTAATTATATGGCCATGTTTCTTGCCATGTCCATAGAAGTTCATGCCGTATCCTTCTTGAAAATGTATGTAAATTTCTTTATAAATAAGTAATAGCATCATATTATAGAAAAACCTATGAACTTTATTATACTACTCTTATTATTGATATCAAATAAAACCTGTGACCTTTATTATACTATTCCTATTAAAGACATCCAATACATAATTAGTAGAGCTACACATTTCAAGAGAATTATATGACTTTATATACTGTATAGTCAAATATTATAAAATATATTTTACTTTTTATTTGTTGTCATTTACTGAGATCAACATTTTCTCAGTGAATGCTATGTAAAATATATGGAATAACTGACAGAATAATAAACTTCTGAGCTAAGCAGAGGCATTTATTTCTCCCACCTATAGTACATTTTCAGTGACTCTATGTATGATTCCATGCACTGTTGAAGGAGGAAATTAGGATGATAAAAGATGTGTGGAAAATACTGACAGACAGATGAAGAGTGAACAGCCAAATGTGTAGCCCAATAAGCAATATAAAAACATACACATCCGGTTTTCATAATTGGCCACCAACAGATCGAGGAGAAATATTCATTCAATTTACTACAAAAATGTAGGTACTGTAAATGTCTATTGAAATGAAATTCAGAAGTGATTAATTTTAATTAATTAAAGAAATTAATTACAATTACCTACTAATATGTCCACTTGGACTTACTTTATCACATATGGATAAGACAAAATAATTTAAATTATTTCTTTCTGTTTTTTTTTTTTTTCTGTAGTGTTTGTGAGAGGATTTACTTATTCTCCCACTTAAAATAACCAGAAATTTAAACCTCAAACTACAAAACAATAATTTTCAGACATTACAAAAATAAGCACACCATTATGATTATTGGTAGAAAGAAATCATTGTTCTGAACTTCCAGGGATGGGAAGATAAAGAGAGCCTGGCTGTTTTACTGAAATAAAGACAAAGTTTAGGCTATAATGAAGGCTAAAAGACTAAAATGTGTGGGATAGAGTACATCAAAAAGAAACAGTTCAGAAGAAGAGCTACCCAAAAATCTATGCTGGGGTCCACTAGAGTCTTTGGCTGGTTAATAATTTGTAAATATGTACCAAGTAATTCCAAAATGAAAGGCACAGATTAACTTCCAGGTAAATAGCAATTACCTAGGAGCTGAAAAATTATCATAACTCAATAATGATGAAAAATTGTTGAAGAATTCAAAGCCAAAGTGCATAGACATGGTTGAATAAATGGGATATTTAATAAAAGTATTGGAAGAGTCACGCCATAGTAACAGTGCTAAACTAGCCAGGAAATCAATATTTCTTTGATCTACACAAAATGAAAAACAGAAACCTCTTAACATGTGAAAAGTAATGTTCAAATAACTGCCTAACAATAAAATTGCAACTTTTCTTTAAAGAATACCAAAAATCGGGGGCCCAAAGTGGCTCCGGTCGGATGTCGTGGCGCTTGCGAAGGCGAGGCCAAGAGTTCAAGGCCAACCAACCTCAGCAACCTTACAAGCTCTCATTGATTGGCAAAAAAAAAAAAAGAATACCAAAAATCAAGCATTCAGTAACAAAAAATTCATAATATCAGGCATCAAATGAAAGTATTAGACAAATGAGGAAGGAGAAACTTGACAAATAGCAGGAGAGAGCTCAGACACTAAAAAGGAAAATAATGGATAAACAGAAAAGAATGTTTAAAAAGCTACTATGAAGTTATTAGAAAGCAAGATAGCACAATAGTCAGTCACCTATTTATATCCTCTATGAACAACAATTCTGGACTCATTCATGGGAAAAAGAAAAATGTGTTCTGTTTTGTTTTGTTTTTTTTGGTGAGATTTTTGGGATTCAGGCAGGAGGCTGTAAAACCCTGGTGGAGCCCAAGACCATGGAGGTGATTATTTTTGAAAGTGAAAACACACATGCGGATGGCAGACCCACTGATTCTGCTTCTGGTTGCAGACATAGAAATGGCCATGTTCCCTGAAGTGTTTGGCTGCTTCCCCATTTGGCCATGTGCCTGCTATCAAGACTATCCACCAAAATGATCTAGGATGCATTCACATATACTAGTGCCTTAGTAGAAAGGCTAGGTGGCTTGCTAACACGAGTCTCAGTATTAAACTCAGATATCAAGCATTTTGTTTTTCAGACAGAGTCCGTTGCCCAGGTTGAAGTGCAGTGACACAATTTCAGCTCACTGCCACATCTGCCTCCCAGGTTTAAAGCTATTCTCCTGCCTCGGCCTCCCAAGTAGCTGCTAATCACCATGCCTGCTAATTTTTTTATTTTCAATAGAGATGGAATTTTGCCATGTTGACCAGGCTGGTCCTGAACTCTTGGCCTCAAATTATCTGACCACCTTGGCCACCAAAACTGCTGGAATTACAGGCATGAGGTACCACCCTTCGCCTTATTTTTGATGATAATATAATACAGCTAAAAAACAATAACAGAAGAAATTTTTAAAGGTTTATAAATACATGGAAATTGAACAACATGCTTCTGAACAAGCAATGGGTCAAAAAAGAAATTAAAAGTTACAATTTAAAACACCTTGAGATGAATATAAACAAAAACACAACATATCAAAACACACATACACACACACACACACACACACACACACCCCGCAGGTAGTATCCAATACTGAGTTGCTATATTCCATAAATCAATAATATAGTATTCCTTAATTTTTCATTATTATTCCCCTGCTCTTTTCAAACTCAACATTTTTAATAAGCTCATTTTATATCTTGACCTTCTATGGGATCCATATTTTGAATTAAAATAACAATAATTAAATGAAGATGTGACATTGAGAATTTGGAGGGAAAACTTAAAATGTGATTTCCTTTCTAAATTCTCTACCCAACTCTCAACTTTAGTTTTAAATAATTATCCATCTTAATTAGAGCAATTTTTTTCAGTTTTTGACAAATCATTTTTACTATCTTTATATATATATTATATATTCGATACACATAAATTTAGTACAATATAAAGCCCTTCACTACCTGTTTCTCAATCCTCTATATGTCCTTTCACTACCCTAAAAATAGGATGATCCCTCTTTCCCAACTTTTACCTCTCACTTTCCATGATCTGTATTCCAATCACACACAATTTCTTGGAATTCCAAAGATTACCCATATTTTATTTTGCTTCCAATACTGTACACATGCTATTCCATTCTCTTTAAATACCATTTTTCTGAAAGACTACCCTTATTATCTACCTCATTAATAAGCTGGTCAATGTTTCCATGTGTTCCTAATTATAGGTTATTTTCCAGCCTATGTAATTCAGTAGCATCCCCTTTATTGTTGTATTATTTACTCTGGTTTATATTCACCTAGCTATTGGTCTATATACCACTCTACATGTTAATTTATGTAAAAACAAGGACAGGCAATAGATTACTTATGTATTTCTATACCTAACTCCTACTTTTACTGATAAACTGACAGCAGAAAGAAAACAAGCAAGCCACTGCTATCAAGTTTCTTAATGCCTGGAAGAACATCCTTATCTTTTTAGCATCTTATTCCATAATAAATAATCTATGCAATTGAACTGTGTTTAACTACAACACACAGTTACAACCATGTAATGGAAATAAATGCTCTAAGCTCAAGAAAAAAATTTATATTAAAAGTACAACATAAAACAGTTAAATCAGTATCAACAGAAAACTCAGATATATTATTTTCCTTTACGATTAAGTATATCCCTCTGAACTACATGCCTGCCATTTCTAGTCAGTTCAAAAGAGATCTCTTGACAGCAGAAAAAAAGCTGAAAAAAAAGTTGGAGAAATATGTACGCTGTAGCTGTTTACACTGGCATGAATTATCCATCATTTTGAGTATCGTGTGTCCTGAGCAGATGTTTACACATAAAATAGTACTGAGAACCAACAGAAACTGGATAAAAGTGGCTTCAACCATTTTATAGTGTGTAATAGAGGGTAAGTGTCTTCACACTCTGAGCTGCACTTTACTGATCTCAAAAGTAAGAATGATACACAGCATGGTTTTAATGAGGATTAAATTAAGTAAAATTTAGCAATTTTATTTATTCAAAAATGTTATTTGTTAGTTGACTTTTTTATCTTTTTTTTATTGCATTTTAGGTTTTGGGGTACATGTGCAGAACGTGCAAGATAGTTGCATAGGTACACACATGGCAGTGTGTTTTGCTACCTTCCTCCCCTTTCACCCACATTTGGCATTTCTCCCCAGGCTATCCCTCCCCATCTCCCCGCCCCTCGCTGTCCCTCCACTATCCCCCTCAATAGACCTCAGTGTGTAGTACCCCCTTCCCTGTGTCCATGTGTTCTCATTTTTCCTCACCTGCCTATGAGTGAGAATATGTGGTATTTCATTTTCTGTTCTTGTGTCAGTTTGCTGAGAATGATGTTCTCCAGATTCATCCATGTCCTTACAAAGGACACAAACTCATCATTTTTGATTGCTGCATAATATTCCATGGTGTGTATGTGCCACATTTTCCCAGTCCAGTCTATCATGAATGGGCATGTGGGTTGGTTCCAGGTCTTTGCTATTGTAAACAAAATAGACAGACCACTAGCCAGACTGATAAAAAAGAAAAGAGAGAACAACCAAATAGATGCAATAAAAAACGATAAAGGGGAAATCACCACAGATTCCACAGAAATTCAAACCATCATCAGAGAATACTACAAACAATTCTATGCACATAAACTAGTAAACCAGGAAGAAATGGATAAATTCCTGGACACCTGTGTCCTCCCAAGCCTAAACCACAAGGAATATGAAACTATGAATAGACCAATAACAAGGTCTAAAGTTGAGGCAGCAATTAAGAGCCTACTACACAAAAAAAGCCCAGGTCCAGATGGGTTCACAGCCGAATTCTACCAGACACACAAAGAGGAGCTGGTACCATTCCTTCTGAAACTATTCCAAATAATTCAAAAAGAGGGAACCCTTCCCAAATCATTTTATGAGACCAACATCATCCTGATACCAAAACCCAGCAGAGACTCAACAAGAAAAGAAAGCTTCAGGCCAATATCAATGATGAACATAGATGCAAAAATCTTCAATAAAATACTGGCAAACCGATTGCAACAGCACATTAAAAAACTTATCCATCACGATCAAGTAGGATTCATCCTGGGAATGCAAGGCTGGTTCAACATACGCAAGTCTATAAATGTAATTCACCACATAAACAGAACCAAAAACAAAAACCACATGGTTATCTCAATTGACGCAGAGAAGGCCTTTGACAAAATTCAACAGCCCTTTATGCTAAAAACCCTCAAGAAACTCGGTATTGATGGAACATATCTCAAAGTAATAAAAGCTATTTACGACAAACCAACAACCAATATCATACTGAATGGGCAAAAACTGGAAGCACTCCCTTTGAAATCCGGCACTAGACAAGGATGCCCTCTCTCACCACTCCTATTCAACATAGTACTGGAAGTTCTAGCCAGAGCAATCAGGCAAGAAAAAGAAATAAAGGGTATTCAAATAGGAAAGGTGGAAGCCAAATTATCTCTATTTGCAGACGACATGATAGTATACCTAGAAGACCCCATCACCTCAGCCCGAAATCCTGAAACTGATAAGCAAATTCAGCAAAGTCTCAGGATATAAAATCAATGTGCAAAAATCAGAAGCATTCCTATACACCAATAACAGACTTAAAGAGAATCAAATCAAGAATGAACTGCCATTCACAATTGCTACAAAGAGAATAAAATACCTAGGAATACAACTTACAAGGAACGTAAAGGACCTCTTAAAGGAAAACTACAAACCACTGCTCAACAAAATAAGGGAGGACACAAACAGATGGAGAAACATTCCATGTTCATGGTTAGGAAGAATCAATATTGTGAAAAATGGCTATACTGCCCAAAGTAATTTACAGAATCAATGTTAGTTGACTTTTAATGTTAAGAATGATAAAATTATTTATTTCCTTTTGAATCCATACCTAAAAATTTACTTTTTACCTTTTATTGAACTGTCATAAATTTTACAATTGGTGTGATTTTTTTCTTAGTATTTTGAAATAACTTAGTGCATTGAAATAACTTTTGAAATAACTTTGTGCATTGATAAAATATAAGTTTAAAAAAAGAAACATGGGCATAATACGAGCATCTTTGTATTAGCACATATTTTAGAACATCATGTAGTATATGATAAATATATGAAATTTATATTTGTCAATTAAATTAATTAAAAATTTGAAAATGCTGACTTTAACAAATTGGTGGTACTTAAAGTATCCAGCTGGTTTTTTTGACATGGACTTTCATACTATTTAGAGTCAATTTTTTACTACTTTCTAGGAAATAATTTTAAATTTGATATTGTTTCTGCTATACTAAAACTAATAATGATTTGCTATGGACAGTGACATACAATGTAGTTATTAAGAAATAGATGAATAGTATTATAATAAATCAAGAAAAACAATACCTTTTAAAATGATTTTTCCTGCTGAACTTAAACAACATATAAAATCACTATTGAGGACAATAGATGCCATGTAAGTTATATTATGACTTTCCACCATATTCATCAAATTAAAAATCACTTCAATACTTTATCTGTCAGTGCTCAGTAATATCATATTGCTACTTATATCCGAAGCCATGAGAAATAAAAAAATGAGAGATAACTCTTGCCAATGTTAATAGCAACTGATGAATGAGTATTTTTCTCAATTTCTTAGTCTGCCTGCCGTTATGATATCTTATTTGAACTGATATACAATATCAGGCTCACAGTTTAGAGGAAAATATTTTGCCAGTTATGGTAAGAGATCTGTACATCTCTAGTTTGTCTTCTTCACTGTAAACTGTACAGTACCTAGACATGTACCTAGCCATAGTGGACATGCAAAAATAATTAGTTGAATAAGTGGTAAATGCAGACAAACTAACAAACAAGAGTCTGTTAGTTATGAAATATAACTAACAACTAACTGAAAAATAACAGCAGGAAAAAAGAAAATTTCTTTTTTTAGAGTTTTCAAAAATAGGTAAATGTTTCTTGCAAAAACTATGGATGGTATTTTTGAATGTTATTTTTGCCTAGTAGAAAACAAGGAGATCTTTAAGCTATTAATGTAAATTACACATGCATTTATATCTAAAATATAGATATGCTATGATTTGTATATATACTAAATTGTCTACTGAGTTGTAATATTGTCTTTGACACAGATATAATAGTGGGAACTCTACCTCATAGTTAGAGGTTATTTAGAAATTGGTAAATTTCTAAGAAATTTATCAACACTCTAGTACTACTAAGCAGAAAGATAAAATCTGGAGACATAACATTGTCTGATTTTAAGCTATTCTAGATAGCTATAGTAGCACTCTAGCACTCCTAAGCAAAAAGATAAAATCTGGAGACATCACATTGTCTGAATTTAAACTATACTGCATGTCTAAAGTAACTCAAATAGCATAGGACTAGTACAAAACAGACACATAGATAAATAAAACAGAATAGAGAACCCCTAAATAAAGCCACATGCCCATAACCAACTATCTGTGATAAAGTCAACAAAAATAAACAATGGGAAAAAGGCAACCTGTTCAAAAAATGGTGCTAGGAAAACTGGCTAGCCATATGCAGAATAAAACTGGACCCCTAAAATCTCACCATACACAAAATTAAGATGAATTAAATACTTAGAGGCAAGACCTGAAACTATAGAAATCCTTTAAAAAAAAAAAAAGAAAGAAAAGATAAAGAAAAGCTCTCTTGGGCACTGGTCTGGGCAAAGAATCTATGATGAAGACCCAAAAGCAAATGCAACAGAAACAAAAATAGACAAATGGGATTTAATCAAGCAAAAAATCTTCTACACAACAGAAGGAACTATCAACAGACTAAAATAACAGAATTACAAGATGGGAGAAAATATTTGCAAATCATGCCTCTGAAAAAGGACTAATATCCAGTATCTACAAGTAACTTGAAGAACTCAACAACAACAAGTCCACTAAAAACTGGGCAAAAGACATGAAGAGACATTTCTCAATAAAAGAAATACAAGAGGCCAACAAACATAAGAAGAAGATGCTTAACATCACTAGTCATCAGAGAAACGCAAATTAAAACCACAGTGAGATAATATTTCACATCAGTCAGAATGGCTATTATTGAAACATCAAAAATAACAGATGTTGGTGAGGATTCACAGAAAAGGGAACACTTAGACACTGTTGGTGAAAATATAAATTAGTTCAACCTCTACAAAAAAATATGGATATATCACAAATAAATAAAAATAGAACTCCTGTTTGACCCAAAAATCCCACTACTGGATAACTGCCCAAAGGAAAAGAAATCTTTATATTAAAAAAGACATTTGCACACCATATATTTATTGCAATACTATTCATAATAGCAAACTCATGGACTCAATCTAAGTGTACACCGAAAATGGACTGGATAAAGAAAATGTGGTATATATATACACATGGGAATACTCCCCAGAAATAAAGAAGAATGAAATAATGTCCTTTGCAGCAACATGAATGAAGCTTTTTAGGCCTTTATCATAAGAGAACTAACTCAGAAACAAAAAATCAAATGCCTCATGTTCTCACTTACATGTGGGAGCTAAACAATGAGTACATATAGATATAAAGATGGAGACAATAGACTCTAGGAATTCCTAAAGGAGGGAGGTAGGATGGGGGTCGAGGGTTGAAAATTTACCTAGAGTGTACAATGTTATATATGTAGGTGATGGGTATTCTAGAAGCCCAACCCCCTATTATGCATGTAATACCCATATAACAAACAAAGACATGTAACCCCTGTGTCTAAAATAAGATTAACAAAATAAAAAATAAAACTGCAATGGCAGAAATACTTGACATTGTATAGAAAGGATTATGTTTTTATAATTAAGATTAAACCAACATGGATTTTCAATTAGTTTCTTTTGGTAAATATTAGATATTCCTATGTTTTTAAATTGACGCATCTCACCTTTCTAGAGTCAAAAGACTAAAAAGTGCTAAAATTTGATAATTTTGTAAATTGTGATACACTGTAAAGCAAAATGCTAAGAAATATAAAATCTTGTCCCAAACTTATTTTTCTTCAAGTCCATCAGCAATTAAATTGAATTCCTGATGTTCTGTCAGTTATTTTAGAAGTAACAGGCAGGACACCAAACATTCAAAAATGGTATTGTATTTGATATGTAAATAAAGATTTCAGTCACTGTTAGGACTCCACTAAAACGCAAGCTGATGTTCTTGCATATGTAGAAATATATATTGAAATCTAACAGGCCTGGCTCACTACTGAGAATCTTGGTTAAAAACATGTATGATATTTTTAGGCCCAACCACAGGCAATTGCAGAGATTTTACCTGGACAGGCCTCGAGGAAGATAGCCACCCTCTCTAGAACACACTTGTCCACAGCCAGTGCACTGCGGTCTCTAAAGGGGGCTGCAGTCAAGGACTCAGGCAGTCTGGCAGATCACACGCTGCATATTTAAACTCCTATTCCCAGTACCTTCATTTCTTTCTTTCTTTCTTTCTTTATTTTTTAATTTATTTTTTTTTTAATTTTTATTGTATTATAGGTTTTGGGGTACATGTTCAGAACGTGCAAGATAGTTGCATAGGTACACACATGGCAGTGTGTTTTGCTGCCTTCCTCCCCTTCACCCACACTTGGTATTCATCCCCAGGCTATCCCCCCAGCCCCCCCCCACTGTCCCTCCCCCATTCCCCCCCAATAGACCCCAGTGTATAGTAGACCGCCTCTCTGTGTCCATGTGTTCTCATTTTTCTCACCCACCTATGAGTGAGTATATGCAGTATTTCTTTTTCTGTTCTTGTGTCAGTTTGCTGAGAATGATGTTCTCCAGATTCATCCATGTCCTTACAAAGGACACAAACTCATCATTTTTGATTGCTGCATAATATTCCATGGTGTATATGTGCCACATTTTCCCAGTCCAGTCTATCATTGATGGGCATTTGGGTTGGTTCCAGGTCTTTGCTATTGTAAACAGTGCTGCAATGAACATTCGTGTGCATGTGTCCTTATAGTAGAACGATTTATAGTCTTTTGGATAGATACCCAGTAATGGGATTGCTGGGTCAAATGGAATTTCTATTTCTAGGTCTCTGAGGAATCGCCACACTGTCTTCCACAATGGTTGAACTAATTTACATTCCCACCAACAGTGTAAAAACCCTCAATAAACTTGGTATTGATGGAACATATCTCAAAGTAATAAAAGCTATTTACGACAAACCAACAGCCAATATCATACTTAATGGGCAAAAACTGGAAGCATTCCCTTTGAAATCTGGCACTAGACAAGGATGCCCTCTCTCACCACTTCTATTCAACATAGTACTGGAAGTTCTAGCCAGAGCAATCAGGCAAGAAAAAGAAATAAAGGGTATTCAAATAGGAAAGGTGGAAGCCAAATTGTCTCTATTTGCAGACGACATGATAGTATACCTAGAAGACCCCATCACCTCAGCCCAAAAGCTCCTGAAACTGATAAGCAACTTCAGCAAAGTCTCAGGATATAAAATCAATGTGCAAAAATCACAAGCATTCCTATACACCAATAACAGTCTTAAAGAGAACCAAATTAAGAAGGAACTGCCATTCACAATTGCTACAAAGAAAATAAAATACCTAGGAATACAACTCACTAGGAATGTAAGGGACCTCTTTAAGGAAATCTTTCTTTATTTTAAACCACCACTCTGTTTCTTTTCTTCTTCCAAAGAAACAAAATACAGAAAGAATCATGTAGCTATAACCTAGATTTAGCCATTGTTAACATTTTTGCCATAGTTTATATTTTTCTCAGTATTTTAAAGCAAATTACTCAAAATATTTTATCTCTAAATATTTGATATGTTAGAAATAAGGACATTTTCTCACATAACTGCAGTATTAGCATCACATCTAACAAAACTTGACATAACTTGCTGATATTATCTGACACTCAGTCCCAGAAATGTTTTCCACAGCTATTCAAACTGGGATCCACTAAAGTATCACTCACTGCATTGGCTGTTATGTCTCTCAAATTTCTTTTAAACTACAATAGAACCAACACGCAGTGTCTTTTTATTTTCCCATACATTATCTTGTTGAAAATACATGTCCTGTAGAATATTCTACTTTCTGAGTTTGTCTGATTTCTTCGTGTTGTCATTTAAATTTTTCTTTACCCACTGTATTTTCTAAAAAGTGATTATTAGTCTATGAAATATCCCAGCACCTTCATTTCTAGAGTCACTTTCCTCGAGGCCTGGCAAGAGTCTTTTGAGATGTTTCTACTGAGGTCTCAATATAGGTGAAGGAGGGAGAAAACACAGAAGCTTTCCCCAGCTCTGATTCAGCACCCAGCAGTTTTCCACCCCTGGGCCCTGCTCTGTCACATATCTGTCTTCAGAGGCCCTCCTCAAGGTCCAAAGGTTATTTCAATCCACAATCCACTGGTAAAAATGTAACAAAAGAATCAGCCATCCTTTTGGACCCTTAACACTATCACGATAAGCACTTAAAGGATTCTTTTTCATTTTTGGCTTGTGGCTTTAATTGCTACTCTAATACCTAGTAGGTCAACTTTCCTCCAGCTGAGCTGACTTTCTGACACATAACCAAAACAAAAACAAATTCAGAGGTATGCATCTTTTCATACTTCGTATTGAAACACAGTTACTTCTATTAGTAACGTATTGAAACACAGTTACTTCTATTAGTAACAACATGTAAACAATGTATATTACTTCATTTATGTGTCTGTGAAGAACTTCACTATAGGTATAGTATATTTTGTAAAATTCAATGACGTTTGAAAAAAAAAATTCAGCATGTTAAAATAACATGCTGAAATGAGAAAGGTTCCCTTGTCCCCCTCGCAGGACATGCAGTGGGGATGTGGCTCACTTCTTCATTGCCCTGCTCCTCAAACCTCTAGGGGAGCATACAGATAGGCAGGCTGTGGGACTCTAACCCCACGGCAGTGTCTAGTGAATATTTACAGCTCCTGAAGCCCCAGTGGGTGTGTGTTACAGGGTGTTCTCTTAGTTTGCCATCTGTAGGTGCCTTGTGTTAAACAGATCAAATAGACCCCCTTCCTTATCATGAAGACAGAGGGATTTCTGTATCCTAAGGTCTCTTGCCTTGGTATATCTGAAGAATTGGATCACATGTGGGCTTGGAGAATGAGTGCATGGCTCCCTGCTGATGGTGTAGTCAGAGGGAGATGGTTTTCCCCTGAAGTTGAGCCACTTGATGTCCCTGAGCTCTCCTCCTGCCTTGCCCCCACAGTGGATGGCCACCCAGTGTGCAGGTGTGCTCTTCAGCTGGTGTGCTCTTAAATACTGGCCACTTGTGTCCTCTTCCCCCAATGTGTTCCTGATGATGTCTAGTCATCTGTGTGTCTGCCTGCTAGGGTCTTGGGTTTTTATAGGCCCAGAATGGGGCCATAGTGGGCTAGCATGGTCTTGGGAAATGCAACATTTGGGCAGGGAATGCCTGTCCTCACTTAGGTTTGTGGGGGTGGAGCCCAAGCCAGGGACCATGCCCTCCTCTGCTCCTCACTTCCCTTCCCAGCTTCCTATTGTTTAAAGGGACCACACTCTTCCCTTCCCAGCACTCCCATATCAATACCATTCTGGCTTAAAGTTAATATATTCATTCAAATGCTTTCGCAAGAATCAACTATATTGGATATATGAGTATGTTCCAG
Source organism: Saguinus oedipus (assembly GCA_031835075.1). NCBI lineage: Eukaryota > Metazoa > Chordata > Mammalia > Primates > Cebidae > Saguinus > Saguinus oedipus. The sequence goes on from CM063190.1 coordinate 22,493,910, forward strand.
TTTTTAAAAAGGGAAATGCTTTCTTATTGAAAGCCCCATCTATGATCCTCACCCACTTGCTTATTTATTTATTCAGCAAATTTATATTCAGTAACTAAAATTTGCTAGTTGTTGGGCTTATTACCAGATACATAGCTGTGAGGCAAGACAAAATATTCCTTATCTCATAGGTTTTATATTTAAGTGGAGTATAGAACACAGTTTGTTGGAATTCAGAAAAACCATATTTTATGAATCCAAGCAGTCACAAGTGTGTTCAAATTCTAAAGAAGAAACAAACCCTTTACATGCACAGAATACATGAATAATAATTCACACCTATATTTTGTTTGTTTGCTTATTTTATTTACTATCATAGTATTATTAAGGAAGTTAAAATTATGAAATTACAGGACTGAAACTAAAAGTTTCGTTAGGAGAGTTTGGAAAAATGTATTTATAATGAGGCACCAGATATGAAGATTTTCTCCCAGTAATATTTTTCTTAAGTTTCCCACTGCAGAAAGATCTGTAAAAACAGGGTAATGGGATTATATACAATATAAATGTTGACATTTTCCTGCCCTATCTAGCCCAGGGCTTGCTGAGTTGTCTCATTAATAAAGCTGTACTGAGGCTGAGATTAGACTATAGACACAGCAAGATGGACTCATTGCCACTTTAGAACATTTACATTCTTGTGTACCTTTATAAATGCAGTAAATCCCAACCATTAAAGGATATACGTAGATGTATATGTATGGATTAAGATGTATATATGAAGGTGTATATTCATGGATTAAAGGATTCTCTGATTCTCTTCCATTTTTCGGCTTGTTGCTTTAATTGGACTCTGGCAGTAGCTAACTCTCCAGTGGCTCAACTCTTTTCCAGCTGAGCTGAGTTCCTGACATCCACCAAAACAAAAAGAAATCAGAGGTATATACCCTTTCATAGTTTGTATTGAAGTAAAATTACTTCAAACAACATGTAAACTAAACAATGTATATTACTTCATTAATATTTCTATGCAGAACATTATTCCAGATATCATAGATTCTTTTTTTAATTTGATGACATTTTTTCAAGGGAATAGGATTATAAAGACCCATTGCACTTTCCCTTGCAATGCTTTCTGTAACTCCTGCAATAAACCTGTGAGGTAGGCATTACAATCATACCGAATTTACAAAAGAGGGAACTGAAGCTCAAGGGGAGAAGACAATGGTGCAGAAAAGAGCTCTAGCTTTTAAATTTTATATATGTGTGTGTGTGTGTGTGTGTGTGTGTGTGTGTACATATATACGTGTATACGTACATATATACATATATATAATGACACATGTGTGTATTCATACTTAATACAAAATAGATTTATATAACTGATTGTCACTTTTAAAAGCATCAGATTATGATTTCCTCAGTGAAGGCAGTAAAACTAGCCAGTAAAAAGGACTCAGTATATTAAGTGTGTTGAATTTCTAAAACAATAGACAATTTATCACCTAGTGTTGACTCATTTGATCAACATAATTTCAATTCTTATTTTGTATTTAGATTCATTGTCTTTGGTTGGCATAAATTACATAAATCAATTAAAATTGTATATATACCCAAATCATTATATTTAGTATTTTGGATCAAAAATCAATTTGTATTATAATAATTATAGTATCTTCTCATCACAAAATAACCCATAATTCAGAGTTTTACTTTTGTCTTATTATAAATTTTATTGTTTTCTAGTCACAGGTACTCCTACTAAGGACACATACATTAGCTCATTTTTATCTTTGCAGTTATATTTTCCTGATATTACTTTTCTATAAAACATAAATTAAATATGTTTCAAACATCTGTTAGAAAGTGAAAATAACCATTTCTAAGCATAAAACCTTCTTAACTTCAAGTACTTGTGTAAAGGGTTAAGGTTACCTGAATGTCATCATTTTATGAAGTGCAAAACTCTAGTTTTATTGCTAATTCCCCTCTGTGTGGAATCAAACACTGCATATGGCTATAACATTGATTTGTAATTTTATGAAAATTGCCCTACCAACAGCTGGTCCCTTGAACAAATGAATATGTCAATGGCTGATTACAGATTAATGATATAGCTATTCTTCAAAGGTATAGCTATTCACATTCAAATTTGGTCTAACTGTAGTTTAGAATGCTTAGTTAAACCAAAAACTCTTTAGCTTATGCAATTAAATACTTTTATTTATATAAAATTGAATGCCTTTGAAGATATACACAGTTTAGAAGAAAGAAAATGATTGAAAAATTTAAATTTAGATTTACTGAAAAGCACATCTGCTTTGAATGTGATGATTTATCAAGATCAGAATGAAGTAACTGCTAATCAAATTTGCCTTAAAGCATCAGCCAATATTATGTTATCTGACATGTTTATTTAGAGTCAATTTTTAAACATTTCTTCAACTTCTACAGATGTAAAACTTCAGTTTAAAAATCAGAAGTTGCTCTGAAATCCTATTGTCAAGCACATTCCAAAAATGTGTCACTACTTACTTAAAATATTACAGAATTATTTTTTAAAATGTTTTCCAGATTTTAATTGACTAATTGTAATTGTATATATTTATTGGGTGCAGTGTGATTTTATTTTACATATCTATCTTGCATAATGCGCCAATCAGGGTTTTTTGTGTATCTATCACCTCAATAATTTATCTTTTGTGGTGGGAACATGCAAAAGCCTCCCTCTTAGCTATTTTATAGTACACACGAACTGTTAACTATGGTCAAGGCACAGTGAAATAGAATACCAAAATTTATTTCTCTTGTGTAATTGTAACTTTGTAGCCTTTGACCAGCCTCTTCCTAGCCTCCCTTTCCCCCTTCCCTCCTTAGTCTCTGGCACCCACTGTTCTACTACCTGCTGGCTGTTACAATATCAACATATATACTTTATATTCCACATGTGAGTGAGGTCATGTAGTATTTGTCTTTCTGCATTCAGCTTGTTTCACTTAACTAAGTCATCTATTTTCTTCATGTTTTCACAAATGTTAAGATTTCATTCTTTTATAGCTGAATAGTATCTCATTGTGTATATATCACATTTTTTATATTATATATTCATCCACTGTTGGACACAAAGTTTGATTAAATATCTTGACCATAGTAAACAGTGCTACAATAAATATGCCAGTGCAAGTATCTCACGACATACTGATTTCATTTCCTTTGGGTATATACACAGGAGTGGGATTGTTGGATCATATGGTAGTTCTTAAAAATAGAACTTTTTTTAGAAACCTCCATACTGTTTTCCATAATGGCTACATTAGTTTATAATCCCAACAGTGAATAAGTATATCATTTTCTCTGCATCATCACCAATACTCAATTTATTTATTTTTAACAATAACCATTCTATATGAAGTGAGGTGATATCTCATCATGGCTTTGATTTGTATTTCCCTGTTGATGGGTGATGTTCAGAATTTTTTCTTATACCTATAAGCTATCTGTTCTTTTAAGTTTAATTATTTTTACTTGTTATTGTTATTACGTAAATTTTCTTTAGTATCTTCTTTTTTTATCTTTTCTTTTTTCATTTTTTAAAAATTATTATTATACTTTAAGTTCTGGGGTACATGTGCAGACCATGCAGGATTTTGAGAAATATCTATTAAGGCCTCTGCCCATTTAAAATTTGTGTTATTTTTGCTGCTAAGTCGTTTAACGTCCTTATATATTCTGAATATTAACTCCTTGACAGATTTAGAGTTTGCAAATATTTCTTTTCCATTATGTAGGTTATCTTTTCACTACATTAATAGTTTCCTTTTCTGTACAAAACCTTTTGAATTTGATGTAATTCCATTTGTATAGTTTTGCTTCTTGTTTTCCGTACTTTTGAGATCTTATTTTTAAAATCCTTCCTCAGCCCAATTTCCTGGAGTATTTTACCTGTTCTCTTCTAGTACTGTCATAGCTTCTGCTTGTTTGTTTAAGCACTTAATCTACTGTAAGATTTTGTTTTGTTTTGTTTTGTTTTCCCAGAAGGGAGTCTCATTCTGTAGCCCAGGCTGGAGTACAGTGACACGATGACAGCTCACTGCAACCTCTGCCTTCCTGGTTCAAATGATTCTCCTGCTTCGGCCCCTTGAGTAGCTGGGACTACAGGCGTGTGCTACCACACTGGGCTAATTTTTTGTATTTTTAATAGTGACGGAGTTTCATCATGTTAGCCAGGATGGTCTCAGTCTACTGACCTCATGATCCGCTCACCTCAGCCTCCCCTGAGTTGATTTTTGCATATGGTTGAAGGTAGTGTTCTAGTCTCATTCTTCATTCTTCTATATAAGGATATCCAGGATTTTCAGCATCACTTACTGAACACACTTTTTTCCAATGTTTGTTTTAGGCACCATTGTTGAAAATTATTTGGCGGTAGATGTTTGAAAATTTTGAGTGATATTTTGGTACTGATTAAATTTCCTGATTTTTTATTGGTCTGCTCAGATTTTATATGGCTTCAAATATAATCTTGGTAAATTGTATGTCTTCATGAATTTATTCATTTTTTCCTAGGTTACCAATTTTTTGGCATAGAGTTCATAATAGTCTCTTATGAGCCTTCATATTTCTTTAGAATCAGGTGTGAAGTCTGTTTTTCATCTTTTATTTGAACCTGCTCTTTTTTTCTTTAATTGTGAATCTAGCTGAAGTTTTGTCAATTTAGTTTGTTTTCAAAAACCCAACTCCACTTTGTTGAATTTTTAAATGTTTTAGTCTCTATTTTGGTTATTTCTGCCCTAGGCTTTGTTATTTATTTTCTTGTAAGAGAAGAATTTGAGGTTTAATTCTTGTTTTTCTACTTTTTTTGACATGTATCAGTAGGCTGTTTATTAGAAATCTTTATTTGTGGATTAGAGATTTATTAACATAAAATTATCTCTCTCAACTGCTTTTACTGTCTACAGTTATTAGTACACTGTTTTTCCATTCTTGATTATTTCAAGGAAATTTTTCATTTTCCTTTTAATTTCTTCATTGAAATTTCTTTATGGTTTAGTACCATATTGTTTAACTTCCATGTATTTGTAAAGTTTCTGAAATATTTTTTTGATCTCTAGTTTTATACAATTGAAATCAGAAAAGACACTTTATATAATCTCGATCTTGTTAAATTTGTTTATTATTTTGTGGCCTAAGTTGTGATCTACTCTGGATAATGTTCCATATGCCGTTTGGAAGAAACAATTGCTGGGTGGCATGTTCTGTAAATTCTGTTTAGCTGAATTTGGTCCATGGTGCAGTTTTAATCTGATGATTGTTAAATTTTTGTCTGTGTTCTGCCCATTGTTCAAAGTAGAAGTTAAAGGCCCCCAGTATTATTGTATTTTCAGTCTGTATTTCTGTTTAGGTCTAATAACATTTACTTTATTCAGCTGGCTAATCATTATATCCTCTTGCTGAATTAATCTTTTTGTCATTACATAATAACTTTCTTTGTCTCTTTTATTCTTTTTGACTTAGTCTGTTTTATCTCAAATAAACATAGATAACTCTGTTCACTTTGGTTCTGTTTGCATGGAATATCTTTTTTCCTTTTTTCACTCACAGTCCATTTTTGCCTGTAATCATGCAGTGAGTTTTTTGTTTAGACATGATATAGTAGTTCGGTGTTGTTTTTATGTTCATTCACTGCATATCTTTTAATCAGATAATTTTGTTTGTTGACATTGAATGTTATTATTGATATATAATGACTTACTCTTGCTATTTTGTTAAGTGTTTTCTGATTGTTTTGTAGATCCTATGGTTTTTATTTCTCTTTTATGGTTTATTTCTGTAATTTAGTATTTTTCTGTGGTTCTATGATTTGTTTCCTATTTCTTGTGTATATGCTGTAATTTTTTCTTTGTGATTTCAATGATGCTAACATAAAGAAACCTATAGTTATCATTGATTATTTTATGCTAACAGCAATCTAAATTTTGTTCTACAAAAATACTCTATACTTTTTCCTCCCACAATTTATATTTGTGTTGCTTTAATTACTTATTCTTAGTCATAAATTGTACTTGTTTTTAGGCATTTTGACTTTAAACTTTCATATTAGAGTATTGAACAATTTAAATAGTACAGTAAACCTGTAGGGGTTTGTGTGTGTGTGCGTGTTGATCTCTAGTTTTATACCATCAAAGTCACAAAAAAAGACTTTGTATAATCTCTATCTTCTTAAATTTGTTTAGACATGTTATGTGGTGAAGTTGTGATCTCTTCTGATGTGTCTTAAATGTGTTGGATGGCATGTTTTTAAAATAAATAGACAATTCTCAGAAGAAGATATACAAACAGACAACAAAAATATAAAAAAAGTTCAAGATCACTAATTATCAGGGAAATGCAAATTAAAACCAAAATGAGATACCATCTTACTTTTGCAAGAATGGCTATAATTTAAAAATCAAAAAGCTAATAGTGTTGGTGTGGATGTGGTAAAAAGGGAATCCCTTATACTTCAGGTGAGAATGTAAACTAGTATAACCACTATGGAAGACAGTATGGAGATTCCTTAAGGAACTTTAAATAGAAATACCATTGGATCTAACTATCTGTTACTGGTTATCTGCCCAAAGGAAAATAAGGATATGAAAAAGAAAAGAGCAGATTCAAATAAAATAAGTCATTATATGAAAAAGAAACATGCACATACATGCATAATTAGTGACTGAAAAAATATGGAACCTACCTAAATACTCCTCAACCGATGAGTGAATAAAGAAAAAGTGGCAAGATATGTTGTACAAATGGTGACTATAGTTAACGACAATGCATTGTATACTGAAAAATGCTAAGAGAGTGACGTTTAATTTCCTAACCACAAAAATGTTAACTGTGTGGTTGCATTTTTCAGTTAGCTGTATTTAACAATTCCTCAATACATGTATACTGCAAAACACCATGTTGCATGCAATAAATACAATTTTACATGCCATTTAAAAATAAATACATTTGAAAAGAATTTTTGCCAGACTTTTTAATTCCATTTAAACAAATCTGTGGTAATTTTTGTTTACTTAAATGTGTATTTATTTTGTCACATGATTTTTTTATTTGTTTAATTCTAGGAAGAAGAATGCCACCTGAGATCACAAGAACATTTCAAGGAATTTAAAACAAAGATACCCCAAAGCGGGTATTATGTGACCTTGTTATATGGAAGATAAACTCTGTGAAGTGTTAGACAAGTCCTTATAAATTACACAAATTAATAAGGAACACACACACACACACAGACACACACACACACCCATTGTTAAAGTTATACATGAGTTCATAGATTACCTGTGCAGCAGCAGTCAGCCTCACTACTTCAAGCTATAAACCTCTGCTGTTCGTCCAAAGTACTCCCTAAATTAGGTGACTGAACAGTAGAGTATATGATTTGTCAAAAATTATACAATAACTAAATGACGGTCCCCAAAGGATACATGTTAATTATAAATATTATTAAGAGACTACTTAAAATGGAATGTTATTAGCCCTATTTTGGGGACTTTAAAACCGTATTATTTTAAAACTTCCCTATTCTAAACATTCCAAACAAATCAAATTGGGAGAAAAATAATGATTTCAATTACAGTCTTTTAAAATAAATATTAGATCCAGCAACTCTGTAATTAATATGATTCTAATGTAGGTCTAATGTTTAGGGCTAATAAGATTTGCTTTATTAAGCTTTTTATTGCTTAGAATATAAACCAAAAATTATTTTACTCATTACCCTTGAGTTAAAAACATAACTGCTGAGACTTTTCAAGTTTCTTTGGTTATCTTAACATATTTTGGAACACCAGGAAAAAAAAAAAACACATGTAATCATAGGGAAAAGTAATTTACTTTAATTATTAAAATTCTTTTCTGTACACAGATGGTATTTATTTATTTAATAATTCCCACTTGGATCGGTAAGAGCCATAACAAAATCCTTCAGTTAAATACACGGCTGCAGTTAATAATTTCTACCTATTTTTTTCTCATTATTTCTTTGATATAATTATGCAAATTTAATTAATAAAATTGAATTAACTAATGATATATAATTCTTAACTTATTCTAAAATATCATTGTTTTTTTAAATTTTTTAAATTTTTATTGCATTATAGGTTTTGGGGTACATGTGCAGAACGTGCAAGGTAGTTGCATAGGTACACACATGGCAGTGTGTTTTGCTGCCTTCCTCCCCTTCACCCACACTTGGCATTTATCCCCAGGCTATCCCTCCCCAGCCCCCCCCGCTGTCCCTCCCCCATTCCCCCCAATAGACCCCAGTGTGTAGTAGACCCCCTCCCTGTGTCCATGTGTTCTCATTTTTCTCACCCGCCTATGAGTGAGAATATGCAGTATTTCGTTTTCTGTTCTTGTGTCAGTTTGCTGAGAATGATGTTCTCCAGATTCATCCATGTCCTTACAAAGGACACAAACTCATCATTTTTGATTGCTGCATAATATTCCATGGTGTATATGTGCCACATTTTCCCAGTCCAGTCTATCATTGATGGGCATTTGGGTTGGTTCCAGGTCTTTGCTATTGTAAACAGTGCTGCAATGAACATTCGTGTGCATGTGTCCTTATAGTAGAACGATTTATAGTCCTTAAACAAATTGGTATTTATTTATAATTACTTTAGTAATGCATATTTAAATAGTAAAAGTTTTGAGAATCTTGACACTTAAGGAAAAATATGTATTTAGGAGATAAACAAAGATGAAAAATCCAAATTGACAGAATTTAAAAAAAAATTTTATCAGAGATAGCATATGCAATTTTCTGAGAAGCTAAAAACAGTCTGCTATAAAAATAATCTAATATTACATCATGTCACAGAGAAACTTTATTAATAAATATCAAATGTGCCCTCAAAATATATTAGTAAACCATTCTGGTTGTCTCATAGTAAAGAATATGGTTCTAGTGATAAATTTATGTCTTAAACAGAACAGTAAAATTTGATCCAAGAATGAAATCAACCTAGATATATATAATCATATAATCTATATGTAAGTGATTTCTATTTTATTGTACTCATGAATTACTGATATTTCTGCCACAGTTTGAGATTTGCAGCTTTTCCTAAAAATCTTTTTTATATTTGCATTAAAATTATAACGTTTCTACACATCAATACTGCTTATAAGATGTTAAGTAACTTGTCTTACTCCGTACTGTTATAAAGGAATACCTGGGCAATTAATCAATTTATATAGAAAAGGGATTTATTTGACTCAAAGTTTTTTGTTTCTTTTTTTTCTTTTCATTTTTTTTGACAGTCTCACTCTGTCACTCAGGCTGGAGTGCAGTGGCATGAAGTCAACTCACTGCAATCTCCATCTCCCGGGTTCAAGCAATTCTCCAGTCTCAGCTTCCTGAGTAGCTGGGATTACAGGTGTGTGCCACCGCACCCAGCTAATTTTAGTAGAGAAGGGGTTTCACCCTTTTGGCCAGGCTGGTCACAAACTCCTGCTCTCAAGTGATCTGCCCAAAGTGCTAGGATTACAGGTATGAGCCCCTGCACCTGTCCTGGCTCACAGTTCTTTGTGCTGTACAAGAAGCATAGCTCTGTTGAGGGCCTCATGATGCTTCCACTCATTACAAATGGCAAAGGGGAGTTAATGTGTGCAGAGATCACATGATGAGAGCAGAGGAAAGAGAGAGGGCAGGAAAATGCCAAGCTCTTTTTAACAATCAGTTGTCATAGAACCTAATAGTAGAGCAACAACTCACTCATTACTTCAAGGATATCACCAAGACATTCATGCAAGATCTGGCCTCATGATCCAACACCTCCCATTAAGCTCAACCTCCAACACTGCAGATTAAATTTCAACATGAGATTTGGAGGGTATTAATATCCAAGATATATCACTTGTATATGTAACGTAGCATGAGCTGGTTAGGAATGAAAAAATTGTGCTCTAAAAATAAAAATCTCTGAAAGGGTATATGTATAGCCTATACTAATATAAAATAATTATAATAATTATATTTTATGCAGTTTTACTCTTTTTAAAAACTATATACACACATATATTCCATTTAATCTTTACACAGATTAATGTGCATAATTTATTGTCCCAAGGCATTTAATAAAGTTTGAACAGATTTAAAAAAATGTGATTATATAGAGACCAACTAGGTATTATTTGTATTAACTAGTCTGAGTACTTTAATTTCAATATAATAGCACTTTGTAATTATCAAATGCCTTTCCTTCATCTGTTCCATTTCTTTATTTCAAAGTGTTCAATCTCTTCCTCTCATTTGTGAAGAAACACTGGAGTTACTCAGCAAGTCCAAGCAGCCCAGATAGTTTAAATAAGACATTCTTGACAAAACCATTGCAAAAAAAATCATATTCAACTTTTTGAAGGCTCTCTACAAAACTAGTAACAACAAACAAAATAATAGGTATATATTTCCAGGAATGTAATAGAACTAAAAGTGTCAATTAAATTTTTTTAGCTGAGCACAGTGGCTCACACCTGTAATGGAAGCACTTTGGGAGGCCGGGGTGGGTGGATCACCTGAGGTCTGGAGTTTCAGATCAGTCTGGCTAACATGGTGAAAACCCATCTCTACTAAAAATACAAATTTAGCTGGGCATAGTGTCACACACCTGCAATCCCAGCTACTCAGGAGGCTGAGACAGGAGAATCCCTTGAATTTGGGAGGTGGAGGTTGCAGTGAGCTGGAATTGCACCACTGCACTCCAGCCTGGGCAACAAACAAACAAAAATTTGACATCATTATGCTGAAATAAATACATTTTTTTGTTTTATTGAGAGGGAAAAAGTGTTGCTTTTACTGGTATCACCCATGTAGTTCAGATTTATAAAGGGTTTTGATGCTTCATCTTATAGATAATGTAGATTATATATATTCATAATAGAATGATAAGGCTTCTTCATGGACATCTACTATCTTAAAGTTATCCCCACCATTGGGTGATATAATTCAACAAACCTGAATGACATTTGCCCTTCCTAAATAAAATACTAATTGTATTTTTACTTTAATTATTAATAAATGCTATATGAAGTTATTTTGACTCTCTGCTCCTCCCATTCGACAGCCAGCCACATCTCATGCAGTGCCAGATGCATCCATGAAACACCATAATGAAAGTAAAGGCTGCAGTAAACAAATTTGGCCATATCGAGGACCTGGTCACTAGGCCTCCTTGTAACTCTGGCAAAGGACATATTGTCACCATCAGTGACCCTCTTCATTGACCTCAACTACATGGTCTAAGTGTTCTTGTATGATTCCACCCATGACAGTTTCTATGTCACTGTCAAGGCTGAGAAAAGGAAGCTTGTCATCAGTGGGAATGACATTACCATCTTTAAGGAGCAAGATCCCTCCAAAATCAAACAGAGTGGTGTTGATGCTAATTATGTTGTGGAGTCTAATGACATCTTCACTATAATGGAGAAGGCTATGACTCACTTAATAGGGGAGCCAAACGGGTCATTATCTCTGTCCCCTCTGCTGGCATCCCTATGTGCATAAGGGGCATGTTCCTGAGAGGTATGAAAACAGCCTCAAGATGGTCAGCAATGCCTTGTGCACCACCAACTTCTTAGGTCCTCTGGCCAAGGTCATCCATTGCAGCTTCAGCATTATGGAGGGACTCGAGACCACAGTTAATGCCATCACTGCCATTCAGAAGAGTATGGATGGCCCCTTTGTGAAACTGTGGCATGATGGCCACAGGGCTCTCCAAAACATTATCCCTGATCTATTGGTACTGCCAACGCTGTGGTCAAGGTCGTGCCTCACTGGTATGGCTTCCTGTGTTCCCACTGCCAATGTCTCAGTCATGAATATGACCTGCCATTTGGAGAAACCTGCCAAATATGATAACATCAAGAAGGTGGTGAAGCAGGTGCTGGAAGCCCCCTTAAGAGCATCCTGGCTTACACTGAGCACCAAGTTGTCTTCTCTGACTTTAACAGTGACACCTACTCTTCCATCATCAAAGTGGGACTGGCATTGATAAATTTGACTACAGCAACAGGTTGGTGGACCTTATGGTCTACGTGGTGTCCAATGAGTAAGACCTCCAGACCATCAACTCCAGTGAGAGTAAAAGAGGAAGAGAGATGACTTTAGCTGCTGAGGAGTCCCTGCCCCACCGGCCCACACCATACTGAGAATTTCCTCTCCTCACAGTTTTTACGTAGATTTCTTGAAGAGGGAGGGGCCTTGGGAGCCTTGCCTTGTTGTGTACCATCAATAAAGTCCCCTATATTCATTAAAAATAGGAAAAAGAATGGCAAAAAAAATATTTTTTGATCTATTCAAACTAGATGTGATTAAAACAAACCACAGATTGTTACTGCAACTGGCCTTTAAGACTGGTAGTAGTGAAGATTGTTTATACCCATGTTTCTTTACTTATTATTTTGAGCTGAAAAAAATGTAGGTAGTTTGTCAAGTCTACTTTTTGGTAAAGGAAAGACCTGGGAGACATTTTATAATTGATTATCACATAAATCTCATGCTCTGCCTGAATTTATTTCTCCTGATTTCAATGTATTATCCTGTTTTCTTGTGTGTGCTATTTTCTTTCTGATATGCTCTATGTCCAATATGACATATCTAGACAAAAGGCATCACTTGAGTAACTGTATCTAATGTTTACTGTTTGTTTCCACAATGAAAAACACTAGTGAGAAGTCCAAAGACAGAAGAAAGAGATATGGCTATTTATTTCTTTATTTTGTTCCTGCTTTACTACAGTTCTAAAAGTGGCAATAATATATGTTACAGCCTTTCTCAGTTATTACCTTTTCCACAGATCAAACTGTCTTTGGAGATTTAGGAGATTTTCCGAATTTTTCATATTATTTCCTTGCTGTACTAGTGACAGCTATATCAATATCCCTGGAAAAACTAAGTTCCATCAACATTACAGATTAAAATAACAGTTGCTAGTCCAAGCAAAGAAGTAAAATAGTGACTAAATAGACAATTGTATGTCAAAATATGCAAAGGAATGTTTGTTGAAATTTAATTTATAAATGTTAAGACAAAAACTTCGAAAAATATTATTTCAAATCTGGGAAATAAAACAACACAATTGCATTATTCCAAGTGAAGACAGGAAAGCCAGTATATTTTTATAAGAATTAGTTACTAGTGGTTGGTTTGATTATTTACATGTTTATTTTCATTGCAAAACAACTGTACCATTATAGTTAATAAATAATGTTTAGCATTAGCCCAATTAGAAGCACTAAATGTGTTCTTCTTCAGAATACATTGATCCCATAGCATACTGATATCATCAAAGACCATAGTTCTTACAAACTCACCTGGAAAATGGCAAAATATGTAACGTCAGCTACGTTCAAAAGTTAATATAAACAACAACTTGAGCACATATTCAATTGCTTTTACTTTAACTTATTATCAATACAGCTAATGAGGAATGTAAGCAATACAGAGCATGAAGGTAAGACGTGATCACTAATCTTAAGAACATTACTTTCACCTGTTTGCTTTTACCTTCCTGCACCTATGAATGCACTGATGCTTGTTGCTCTAAGCATGCAAAACAGAATGAGGGACCTGCCTGAATAATTTTCTCAGAACTAGGAGACAACTGTCTTTCATTACATTAAAAAGAGAGGTAATGGCAGCATTCTGGGTTTATATAATCACATATAAAAAATTACTTGATGAGATGAAGCAATGTATTTTGTGTTTAAGTGCTTTCTAAATCTCCACTTTTTGTCCTTGGTTTGGACTTTATTCTTAGTTCTATAGCTAGATGACTGCAACAATACTAGTAATGTCTAGAAATGTAGGGTTTCAATAAAAAAAAATAGTACAATTCTTCCTGTGACTATCTTTTAGGAGCAAGAAACTTCTGAAGTTGTTTTAAATTACCTTATACTAATGATATGGTTTGCCTTTGTGTCCCCACTCAAATCACATCTTGAATTATAATCCTCATAATCCCCATGTGCCAAGGGAGAAATCAGGTGGAGGTAATTGGATCATAGCAGTGGTTTCCCATATGCTTTTATCATGATAGTAAGTGAGTTCTCAGGAGATCTGATGGTTTTGTAAGTGTTTGGTAGTTCCTCCTGCATTCATTCTCTCTCTTGTCACCTTGCAAAGAAGGGGCCTGGCTCCCTTTCACCTTCCCCCATGATTATATTGTGTTGGCAAAAGTAATTACCGTTTTGCCCTGGTGAAAACAGCAAATGCTATTGCACCAACCTATAAGTTTCTGGAGGCTTTCTGAGTCATATGGAACAGTGAGTCAATTAAATCTCTTTCCTTAAAAATTACCCAGTTTCAGGTAGAATTTTTACAGCAATGTGAAAACAAGTTAATGCAACTAACGTGGCAAATAATATGTGAAGTTTAATCTCATCTTCTTTTTCTGAGATCAAACACCATATATTATTTGCCACATTATTATAAGTTAACTTTAAACAACTTTATCGGGGTATATTCATGTAGCTTATGCTTCACACATTTAAATTTTACAGTTCAAGTTTTTTATACATTTATGCAATTGTGAAACCATTATCACAATCAAACTGAGAACTTTTAATCACCACAAAAGAAATCCCATAGTCATCAAAAGTCACTCCCCATTTCTCACCAAACCATCAGCCTGAGGGCATCACTAACATACTCTCTGTTTCAGTAAATTTGCCTACTATGGACATTTCAAACAAACAAAATCATAGAACATATTTTGTGAAAGATTTCCTTCACTTGGAAAAATTGTTTCATCTACATTACAGCATTTATAAGCACATATATTTCTTCAGTAATATTTATTGTAAACAATATTCCAAATGTGTGTATATATACAGATTTATCAGTTGGTGTGAATTTTTTGGCTTGCCATTTGTTGGCTATTGTGAATGATGATGCTATTAACATCTATGTACATGCCTTTGTATAGACATCTGTTTTCATTTCTCTTGAGTAGATATCTAGGAATGGAAATGCTAGATCATAGAGCAAATATATGTTTTACATGTTGAGATACTGCCAAACTGCTCTGCACAGTGGATGTACCATTTTTTTCATTCCTACTAGCAACACTAAAGACTAAAATTTTTCTGCATCTTCACAAACACTTGTTTTCAGCTGTAATTTTAAAATTATAACAATCCTAGTAGGTGTACAATGTTATCTCACCATGCTTTTGATTTTCATTTCCCTAATGGGTAAAAATATTGAATATCTTTCCTTTTCCTTTTTTTTTCTTTTTTAGTTAAAGACAGGCTCTTGCTCTGTTATCAGGCTGGAGTACAGTGTCGCAATCACAGCTTACCTCAAACTCATGAGCTCAAATGATCCTCCCAGCTCAGCCTCTCAGGTAGCTAGGACTACAGGCACCCAACACCATGTCTAGATAAGTTTTTTGTTGTAACTGTTCTCTCCTTTTTGTAGAAACAGGGTCTCACCATGTTGCCCAGACATATCTCATTATTCCTTTAGCAAATTTCCAGTATCAAATATAGAATTATTAACTATAGTCATCAAGCTGTATTTTAGAACTCTATAGTTCATCTTACATTACTGCAAGTTTTTTATTCTTGGATGTTTTGTTGATACATAATATTTGTACATATTTATTGGGATTATATATTTTGTTACATGCATAGAATGTGTAATGATCAAGTCAGGTTATTTAGGAAATTCAACATATTGAGTATTTATCATTTTTACTTGTTAGGAACACTTAAAGACTGTTTACTATTTATTTTGCAATACACAAAGTATATTCATCCTGCTCTGCTATTGAACATCATAATTTATTCTTTCCATTTAACTTGGAAAGAAGTTATAATAAATAAAATCATCTGCCATTGCATACAACATACTTCTATACATAGAAAACACTAAAGAGTCCAGAAGAAAACTGTTACAACTAATAAAAAATTTAGTAAAACTGAAGGATGCAAAATCAACATACAAACAACTATCTATTCAAAAAGGGAAACAAGAAAACAATCCCAGACCATCCTGGTCAACATGGTGAAACCCCGTCTCTACTAAAGATACAAAAACTTAGCTGGGCACAGTGGCGCGTGCCTGTAATCCCAGCTACTCAGGAGGCTGAGGCAGGAGAATTGCCTGAACCCAGGAGGCGGAGGTTGCGGTGAGCCGAGATCGCGCCATTGCACTCCAGCCTGGGTAACAAGAGCGAAACTCCATCTCAAAAAGAAAAAAAGAAAAAGAAAACAATCCCATTTAAGATAGCATCAAAAAGAATACTGAGGTATTATTAATTTAACCAACAAAGTGACATATAACACACACACATATTAAATATCATTTCTTGTATTATTTAATGAATGTGAATATATTTGCTGTCCAGTTCTCAAATGGTCCTGCGGGACTTCCCGAGGGGTATGATTTCAAAGGCAGGAGTTTCCAGGCTCCATGCCTCCATCTGGGAACCAGAGGGATTTAAAATGTAAAGTTCTTTGGGTTTCCCGGACAGGCTAGGTAGAGAAAGCCAGGTGAAGCTCCTTTGTTCCAAAAAATCCAAAGAAAACTCTGGGAGGAGGGGGCTCCGCAACTGAGAGTTGTGGACAAAGTAGCCAATCCGGTATCAGAGTCAAAGATCAATCACTCCAGAGGAAGTTTGAAAGAACTCCTCTCATTGGACAAGAACATGAATGGGGAGGGAATAACTGAAGAGTTAAAAGTCCAGCGGTTCCTTACCCATACAATTCCTTTTCCAGGTCCCCTTCCAGGACAGTGTGGGAGCTGTCTTTCTTTCTCTCTCTCTGTCTAATAAATCACTTTTCCATAAAACTCTTCGGGTCCGCGATATTTATTCAAACAGCAAACTCACCACATTTCTGGGGCTCCCTTTCCCATTCTTCAGGGTTAGCGAGGCCAAGAACCTTCTAATTCTGAGAGTGGGATACAGCTCCAGCTACAGTCCTGGCTTACCAAGCTTTCCTCCTATCTTCTTGCTCATAGTTCTTAGAATAACTGTAGGATGCTCAGGGAATGCAACATTCTGAAATGAGGAGGAATTATTTGAAAGAGCCAAGGTTTTGTTCCTACCCCTCCTAAAATAGAATGTCCTACAATTCTTGTCCAGAAAGTGACTCTTCCTTCAGGTCGTAAAACCCAGGGTAGACTCTTTTTGATCCTTGAGCTGCAGAGCATGTAGGATATACAAAGATGAGGTTTTATCCATTTTGGGCAAATTTTCTGAGCCTTGGGGGACTATATTGAGATAAACTCTATGCTTCTGTTTCCCTGTCTGCCTACCTTTAAGCGACAAACCAGTTTTATATAACTGTTTGTTAGCATTCTATCTTACTGGATTAAGGCAAGTAGTAAAAGTGCTGCTCAAGATGCAAGTGGGATAATGTGTTTGAACTCCTAGTCATGGTGATTGGCATAGTGATAACCTTTGCTATTCTCCATAAAATGGGTGTCCTATTTGGATCTGGTAATCAGTGACCCTGCAGTATTATTTAAAATAATTTAAATATGACACCAACCTTAAGAAATTAACTGGACTGTATTTTCTCTTTATAAGCGTGATAAGAGTTAAATTGAAAACCCTTCTCAGATCTAGGGTGAATGAGTTAGAGATCAAGAAGAAGGTAGGTATAGGCAAGACCCTGAAGAGAAGAAGTCCAATAGAAGGGTATCCTGAGTGTAGAAGCCAATGTGTTTTGTGTAGGTGAAAATATTACTATTTCCCTCGTTAGGAAGTTCTAGTGCAGCGGTCTCCACATTTTTTGGTATCAGGGACTGGCTTCATAGAAGAAAAATTTTCCACTATTGGGGAGTGACGAGGTGGTTTCAGGATGAAACTGTTCTACCTCAGATCATCAGGCATTAGATTCTCATAAGGAATGTGCAACCTAGATCCCTGCATGTGTAGGTCACAATAGGGTTCACCCTTCTATAAGAATCTAATGCCATCCCTAATCTGATAGGAGGTGGAGCTCAGGTGGTAATGCTCCCTTACCCACCCCTCACCTATTGCTGTGTGGCCTGGTTCCCAACAGGTCATGGGCTGGTACTCGTCCATGGCCTGGAGGTTGGGGACCCTGCTCTAGCTCATGTCATAAAGCGTGCTGGAAATATTTAGTGACCAAAGATTTATTAATGGAAACTTTGCAAGATGACTTTTGAAATATAAATTAAATTCAGGGTGTGGAAAGTTTGGGTTTTAGAACTTAAAAGTGTCTCTCCTTTAGGAAATAAAGAACTACACATGTTTTACTATTGGTATTGTTTCATTGCATTTTCAAAAATAGAGGACAGTGATATATCAAAGAGATTTTGGATATGATGTACCACAGATAAAAGATACTTGAAACAGAGCTACGAGTTAAGTGTCAGTTTCTATTATCTAAGAATGAGTAGATAAGGAGCTACAAAAGGAGATAAGCTACGGGATGGAAAGACAGACAGATCCAGATATGAGAAAATTCTGAATCTAGGGCCAACTGACATTTGGAAGGAAAAACAAAGGCATCAAGCATAATGAAAGTTTCACAAAATACAACTGAAAAAAAAAGAAAGTGGTTAATCATGGGGACTTTAGACCTATGCAATCCATGCACAGCTGTTTACTGCTTGAAGGTGATATACTGCACTACAAGAAGAGGATCTGAAATCTAAAGTAATAAGCTAAGAATGTTGCACATTATATCCAGAGATAATAAAGCTGCATAGCCTCAAGTGTCTGCTGTGAGATTCCTTTATAAAACATTAATTATATGAATGTGTCACATTAAACAGTTCTTGGGAAGAATTCTCATGTACTACTCAGAAAACAGAATTGATTTTTTTCTACTCATGAGCAGTGCAAGTTTAGTTAAAATATTGCTTCTCAAGTATTTTATTTTCATGTGTAAGGGAGTATTTAATGTTGGCTATCAATTTAGATAACAATTATAGCCAGTGGACAATCTGTTCTTAAGATATATGAAACCAATTAGAAATTCTCTGGAGGATAAATATTTAGTTATGAAGGATACAATTAATTTAATTTATCCTAATAGCTATTGTCTTTGAAATTTTGTAGAACGAAGAAGGATACCTATTTCCCTATCAAGACACATGATTTATCAAAATTACTCAGAGTGGAAAAAATATTCTCTATATTTGGGAAGTACACATTTGGCAAAATATAATAGTGCTTCTGGACTGGCTTACTTGAAATTTTGTTTTTTTTATAACTATAACTAATAATTACAGCCATTTCCACTTACTATTTCTTTCATTATAGAGCTCTAGTGCATGTCATCAGTCAATTAATTACTCATTACTCTATACATTTTAGCTGTGTTATCTTAGCCTCATGAGCAGTGGAGGTTTAAGTATTTAGATGTCTCTATTATTAACTGTGGGAATAAAGCAGCTAAAACTGTAATGGGATGATCTTAATTATATCCAGGTTTCCTAATTTCCAAAGCCTACATTTTTGGGGAGCACGTTTTTAGAAAATTATAATTAAAAAGGAACTTACATAAATATAAATAAAAATTGAGATCTTTAAAAGATCCATACAAATGAGGGATGCTAAAACTACACATCACAATAAATTTGCCTCTAATAATGAAAACTGTCACTATGCTATTTAGAGAATAAGACAAACCAATTTCAGTGAAAAAGCCTTACAAAATGACATGCTAGCAAAATTAGATAGAATAATAACTTCTCCTTATGTTACATCTTTAGAAATCCCGTGGCTAGAAAATGGTGTATCCCTTTTCTCTGCATTATTTATTATCAAGTAAGCTGATAGAATGTCAACCAAAAATAAAAGCTTCTCTCTATTATATTATAGAACATAATGCTATAGCCAAAAATGCACTTTCAATATAGTATCATTTATCATTAAGCATTTTATCCACATTTATAAAATAGCTGTGGATGTACTCTTCCTTTTCTTTTGAGTGAAGAAACACCTCCTGAGGACAATCTAGCCCAATCTAGCTTTTTCATATATTATCTTGCCTAAGGCTTTAGGTCATCTGAGAGTGGCTCTATTCTTTACAGTATTTTTAAAGGTAACAAATTTCCATTGATGTTTCAAATAATTTCATAAGGCTGAAGTTGTTTGTGTTCATGCTTTCACTCCACAATTTTCAACTCTTTGATTTCTTATTTTAAAGCTTCCTCTCTCAATATTGACTGTATACATAAATATTCATATTTTTAAGATCATATATAACATATTTATTTATTCCATTTATATAAATGGATCTCTCAGTTTTCTTTCCTAACTGCTGAACTAATGTTTTAATTTTAACTCATGTCTTACACATACATTGTAAGTTTTCTTTTCAGTTGTAAGGAGATATATTTTTTAAAAATACACTTTAAGGACACCATACTGACTTCTTAAATTTTTTATTTTCATTGCTATTAAACTGTTGCAATATTTGAACAAATCGCTTAAGCACACCTAACTAATTTTCTTCTCTGTGAAACAAAAACAATATTTGCACAATCTTCATAGGGCCACTATGAGATTTAAATTATATATTACAAGCAAAGGTTGAAGAATAGTTCATTGCTCTTTGTATATTTAATAAATAAACAACACAAACTTTTGTACTTGAAATAAATAATACATAAATGTCATTAATTATGTGTTTTAAAACTAAAACAGGCAAATTTATATATAAACTATATGTATCTTATATATGTGTATATATCTATCATATATGTATATATTCAGAGAGATAGATTAATACACAAACACACACACACATACACACACACACACAAAACCTTTCCAAAATTTGTCTAATAAGGCAGTACTTATTCTAGGAAAATGCTAGAAACATTTCAACTGTGTGTGTGGGTAGATGAGAACCCATCAGCCTGTTGTGAATTGCATTGCTAGTGATATTGCAACTACATCTGTGCTATTTCTAAAGGTTTCCTGTCTATATTCAGTGTACATTGCTGTTAAAATGAGAGTTACCAAGAGTCCCTGAACTACTCTTAAGGATTCAGAATCTAGGGGGAAAAAAGTGAAGAAAGACAGTAAATGAGTCTTGAAGTAAGGACATGAATAATTTATATTTGATCAAGTTTGAAGCTTGAAATTGGAAGAAGTTGAAAAATGGGGCTGGTTGAGCTTTTTCAGGTAAAATAAAAAATAACATTACATAAATAATGTTTTCACCAAAAAGGTATAAATTGCTTCAATTACATAAAATAGTGCTAGAAATACAAACATGTGTAAATATTTATGAAAATTATAATTCAGGAAAATATAAAAAAATACTTTTTTTAACTCACATATTTTAGAAAATTCAGCTTAGGGATGTTAGTCACTTTCTAAAAACCTGTGATTGGGGATCCCAATATGGCCGAATAAGAGGCAGCTCTGGAAAGCTGCTCCCAGTGAGAGAGAAACAGAAGCCGAGTGGTCTCCACAATTCCAAATGAGGTACCAGGTTCATTTTGTGGGTCTGGTCAGACAGTGGGCATAAGCCAAATAGGGTAAGCTGCAGCAAGGTGGGGCACTGCCCCACCCAGGAGGAGCATGCAACCGACCGGAGGACTGGGGGATCTCCCTCTCTGGGACTTCGGTTCGGATACAGCGCTCTACCCAAGCCCTCTACAACCCACAAACAGGAGATCTTCGCCAGGCTGAAAAGCCTTAGCGAGCTGTCTGAACAGGGCAGAATAGCAACTTTGGCCGGCCCTGGGGCTGTCAGCATAGGTCTAGGTGGAAGTAGTGGCTGACTCAAAAGCAGGAAAGCAGACCGGATGGAGCCACCCACCCCCCAGAAAGAAGGGGAACTGAAAGCAGGGAAACAGGCCATACAGCAGGACAGGTGCACCAGCTGCACAAAGCCCAGCAGGCCAAAACACTCTCACTCCAGAATTAGGCACCCAGAAAGTCAGTTAGAGAGTGCCCAGGAATGATCCAGCTTGGCAGGCAAAAGAGAAGCCACCATTGAAGAAGCTGGCCTAATTTTCCTGAGTAAATAAAAGATGCAG
This sequence comes from Saguinus oedipus, assembly GCA_031835075.1. Lineage (NCBI taxonomy): Eukaryota > Metazoa > Chordata > Mammalia > Primates > Cebidae > Saguinus > Saguinus oedipus. The sequence goes on from CM063190.1 coordinate 22,515,919, forward strand.
CAGCTCCACTGAATCCATGGTCCCCAGCAGCACCTCCGCAGGGAGACAAAGCAAAGGCCACCTCCCCAAGCAGCTACCTGAGATCAAACCTATATAAATCCAAGAGATGGAGAGACACCAGCACAAGAAGAATGAAACCATCAAACACCAGAATGTCTCTCCCCCACCATGAGATCATGACTCCTCACCAGCAAGGGAATAGAGCAGGACTGATAAGGAATTTGACAAATTGACGGAAGCAGGCTTCAGAAGGTGGGTAATAACAAACTTCTCTGGGTTAAAGGAACATGTTCTACCCCAAAGCAAAGAAACTGAAAACCTTGAGAAAAGGTTAGACGAAAAGCTAACTAGAATAACCAGCTTATAGAAAAACATAAACGACTTGATGGAGCTGAAAAACACAGCACAAGAACTTAATTAAGCATACACAAGTTTCGATAGCCTAACAGATTAAGCAGAAGAAAGGATATCAGAGATTGAAGATCCAATCAATTAAATAAAATGAGAAGGTAAGAAAAGAGAACAAAGAGTGAAAAGAAATGAACAAAGCCTTCAAGAAATATGGGATTACGTGAAAAGACCTAATCTATGCCTGAACAGCATACCGGAAGATGACAGGGAGAATGAATAAAAGCTGGAAAACACTCTTCAGGATATTATCCAGGAGAACTTCCCCAACCTAGCAAGGCAGGCTAACAACCACAAGGCACATGATCATCAGGTTCACCAGGATCGAAAAGAAGGAAAAAATACTAAGGGCAGACAGAGAGAAAGGTCGGGTCACCCACAAAGAGAAGCATATCAGACTCACAGAGGATCTCTCCGCAGAAACCCTACAAGCCAGAAGAGAGTGGGGGCCGATATTCAACATCCTTAATGGAAAGAACTTTCAACCTAGAATTTCATATCCAGTGAAACTAAGCTTCATAAGTGAAGGAGAAATGAAATCCATTATGGACAAGCAATTGCTGAGAGATTTTTGTCACTACCACACCCACCCTACAAGAGCTTCTGAATGAAGCACTAAACAAAGAAAGGAAAAACCAGTACCAGCCACTGCAAAAAAGAAACAAATGGTAAAGATGAATGATGCAATGAAGAAATTATGCCAAAGACCAAAACAACCAACCAGTAATAAAATGGCAGGCTCAAATTCACACATAACAATATTAGAATTAAATATAAATGTACTAAATGCCCCAATCAAAAGACCTAGACTGGCAAATTGGATCAAAAACTAAGAACTGTTGGTGTGCTGTATTCCGGAGACCCATCTCATGTGCAAAGACACACATAGACTCAAAATAAAGGGATGGAAGAAGATTTACCAAGCAAATGGAGAGCAAAATTAAAAAAAACAGGGGTGGCAGTCCTAGTCTCTGATAATACAGAATTCAAACCAACAAAAATCAAGAGACAAAGAAGGGCATTACATATGGTAAAAGGATCAATACAACAAAAATAGCTACAAATCCTAAATATATATGCACCCACAGGAGCAACAAGATATTTAATGCACATCCTTTATGACCTACAAAGAGACTTAGACTCCTGCACAACAATAGTGGGAGACTTTAACACTCCACTGTCAATATCAGACAGATCAATAAGACAGAAAATCAACAAAGAAATCCAGGACTTGAATGAATTTATAATGAAATGAAGGCAGAAATAAAGATATTCTTTGAAACCAAGGAAAACAAAGACACAACATACCAGAATCTCTGGGACACATTTAGAACAGTGTCTAGAGGGAAATTCATAGCAATAAATGTCCATATGAGGAGCAAAGAAAGGTTTAAAATCGACACTGTAGCATCAAAATTGAAAGAGTTAGAGGAGCAAGATCAAAAAAAAAAAAAAAACGCAAAGCATAGCAGAAGACAGGAAATAACTAAGATCAAAGCAGAATTGAAGGAGATAGAGACACAAAAAACCCTTCAAAAAAATCAGCAAATCCAGGAGCTGGTTTTTTGAAAAGATCAACAAAATAGATAGACTGCTAGCCAGACTAACAAAAAAGAAAAGAGAGAATAATCAAAGAGATGCAATAAAGAATGATAAAGGGGAACATCACCACCAATTCCAGAGAGATACAAACTACTACTACAAACAACTCTATGTACACAAACCAGTAAACCTGGACGAAATGGATAAATTCCTGTACACTTGCACTCTTCCAAGACTAAACCAGGAAGAATTGAAATCCTGAATAGACCAATAACACGGGCTGAAGTTGAGGCAGCAATTAATAGCCTACCAACTAGAAAAAGCCCAGGTACAGATGGGTTTAGTGCCAAATTCTACCAGACGTACAAAGAGGATCTGGTACTATTCCTTCTGAAACTATTCCAAACAATACAAAAAGAGGGAATCTTCCCCGCCTCATTTTATGAGGCCAGCATCATCCTAATACCAAAACTGGGCAGAGACGCGACTAAAAAAAAAAAAAAAAAACTTCAGGCCAATAGCCATGATGAACATCAGTGGAAAAATCTTCAATAAAATACTGGCAAACATAATACAACAGCAAATTGAAAAGCTTATTCATCATGATCAAGTAGGCTTCATCCTGGGGATGCAAAGCTGGTTCAACACATGCAAGTCTATAAATTTAATCCATCACATAAACAGAACAAAAGACAAAAACCACATTATCTCAATAGATGCAGAAAAGGCCTTTGACAAAATTCAACAGCTCTGAATGCTAAAAACCCTCAATAAACTAGGTATTGATGGTACCTATCACAAAATAATAAAAGCTATTAACGACAAACCCACAGCCAATATCATACCAAACAGGCAAAACCTGGAAGAATTCCCTTTGAAATCCAGCACTAGACAAGGATGCCCTCTCTCTACACTCCTATTCAATATAGTATTGGAAGTTCTAGCCAGAGCAATCAGGCAAGAAAAGGAAATAAAGGGTATTCAAATAGGAAAAGATGAAGTCAAATTGCCTCTATTTGCAGATGACATGATTGTATATTTAGAAGACCCCATCATATCAGCCCAAAATCTCCTGAAACTGATAAACAACTTCAGCAAAGTCTCAGGACACAAAATTGATGTGCAGAAATCACAAGCATTTCTATACACCAATGACAGACAAACAGAGAGCCAAATCAAAAGTGAACTCCCATTGACAATTGCTACAGAGAGAATAAAATACCTAGAAATACAACGAACAAAGGATGTAAAGGACCCCTTCAAGGAGAGCTACAAACCATTGCTCAAGGAAATAAGAGGGGACACAAACAGATGGAACAACATTCCATGCTCATGGTTGCGAAGAGTCAACATCATGAAAATGGCCATACTGTTCAAAGTAATTTATAGATTCAATGCTATCCATATCAAGCTACCAAGGACCTTCTTCACTGAACTGGAAAAAAACCACTTCAAACTTCATATGGAACCAAAAGAGAGCCTGCATAGCCAAAACCATCCTAAGCAAAAAGAACAAAGCTGGAGGCATCAAGCTACCTGACTTCACACTATGCTACAAGGCCACTGTAATCAAAACAGCATGATACTGGTACCAAAACAGAGACACAGACCAATGGAACAGAACAGAAGTGTCAGAAGCAACACCACACATCTACAATCATCAGATTATTGACAAACCTGAGAAAAACAAGCAATGGGGAAAGGATTCCCTGTTCAATAAATTGTGTTGGGAAAACTGGCTAGCCATGTGCAGAAAGCAGAAACTGGAGCCCTTCCTGAAAACTTACACTAAAATTAACTCCAGATGGATTAAAGATCTAAACATAAGACCTAACACCATAAAACCCTAGAATAAAACCTAGGCAAAACCATTCAGGACATAGGCAGAGGCAAGGACTTCATGGCTAAAACACCAAAAGCAATGGCAACAAAAGCCAAAATAGACAAATGGGATCTAATCAAACTCCAGAGCTTCTGTACAGCAAGGAAACAATCATTAGAGTGAACTGGCAGCCAACAGAATGGGAAAAAATGTTTGCAAACTACCATCCGACAAAGGGCTAATATACAGAATTTACAAAAACTACAACAGATTTACAAGAAAGAAACAAATGAACCCAGTCAAAAGTGGGCGAAGGATATGAACAGATACTTTACAAAGGAAGACATCTGTGAGGCCAACAAACATATGAAAAAATGTTCGTCATCACTGGTCATTAGAGAAATGCAAATCAAAACCATATTGAGATACCATCTCATGCCAGTTAGAATGGCGATCATTAAAAAATCTGGAGACAACAGATTCTGGAAAGGATGTGGAGAAAAAGGAACAGTTTTACACTGTTAGTGGGAGTATAAATTAGTGCAACCACTGTGGGGCTTCCTCAAGGATCTAGAAATAGAAATACCATTTGACCCAGCAATCCCATTACTGGGTATATACACAAAGAATTATAAATTGTTCTATAATAAAGACACATGCACACGTATGTTTATTGCAGCACTGTTTACAATAGCAAAGACCTGGAAGCAACCCAAATGTCCATCATCGATAAACTGGATAAAGAAGATGTGGCACATATACACTATGGAATACTATGCAGCCATAAAAAACGAGGAGTTTGTGTCCTTCATAGGGACATGGATGAATCTGGAAACCATCATTCTCAGCAAACTGACACAAGAACAGAAAACCAAACACCTCATGTTATCACTCATAGGTGAGTGTTGAACAATTAGAACACGTGGACAAAAGGAGGGGAGCATCACACACTGTGGTCAGTGCTGGGGGGCTAGGGGAGGGGCAGTGGGGGGGGGGGGAGAGATAATGTGAGGGGAAATACCAGATACAGATGATGGGGAGATGAAGGCAGCAAACCACCTTGCCATGTATGTGCCTATGCAACAATCCTGCATGATCTGCACATGTATCCCAGAACCTAAAGTACAATAAGAAAAAAAAAACTTATGATCATAAAAATCATTTGAAGTTAATTAATATTTTATCTTTGTTTCATTTTTGAGGATTTAAAAATATTATTCTTTTATTATATTTTTGGTCAATGAAGTTAAACGTAATTAAAGAAAGTTGTATAGCCAATAATCAATTTTTACATAATTCTCATTATTTTTTCTCACCATAAAAATTGTTTAATGGTGCCATATAATTCAGATTTTGAAATATATGAGGCATGGAACCTCAGCAGAAGATGAAGTATTAATTTTTTAATTACATCTTTAGCATGGAATTCTATTTTTAATGCATTCAGTAAACTAGTGATATTTTCTTGGTATCTAACCTTATGTCATGTATTTACCAAACACACAGGCCACCGAGAAAATAAAAATGTTAAACTTCATCCAAATTAAATAATTTTGTGCATCAAAGACACTATCTACAGAGTGAAAGGCAACCCATGGAACAGAAGAAAACATTAGCAACTCATATATCTGATAAGAAATTGATATACAGAATATATAAAGAATTCCTACAATTCAAGAGCAAAAAACCAAAAACTCTATTTAAAAAAAAAGAAGGATTTTAAAAAACATTTCTTCAAATAAGTTATTCATGTGGCCAATAGAATATGAAAAGTTTACGTCACAAGTCTTTAGGAAAATGCAAATCAAAACCACAGTGAGACACAACCTCAAACCCATTAGGAAGGCTATGATATATTTTAAAAAAACATAAAATAATAAATAGCAAGACTTGGTGAACATATGGAGAAGCCAGAACCTTTGAACATTGCTAGTGGAAACATAAAAGGATGTAGCCATTGGAAAATATATCAATTCTTCAAATAATTAAATATCAAATTACCATATAACCCAGAAATTTCAGTTCTGAATATATGCTCCAAAGAATTGAACACATTCTTTGATATCCCTTGAACAGATATTTGTACATTCACGTTTATAGCAACATTATTCACAATGGCCAAAGTGGAAGCAATTAATGTCTTTTGACAAATGAAAATACATATATTTTTTCATTATATATATAATGAAATATATATCATTATATTTCATTAATTTTCATCAATTTTCTTATTTTAAGGCTGCCATATATATATATATATATATATATATATATATATAATAATATATATTTCATTATATATATAATGAAATATAATGATATATATAATGAAATATATATCATTATATTTCATTATATATATAATGAAATATATATCATTATATTTCATTATATATATAATGAAATATATATCATTATATTTCATTATATATATCATTATATTTCATTATATATATAATGAAATATATATTATTATTATATATATATATATATATATATATATATATATATATATATATATATGGCAGCCTTAAAATAAGAAAATTTTGGTAAATGCCATCAGATAGATGAAATGCTAGGACATTATATTAAATGGTATAAATTAGCCACAAAAGAACAAATATTATGGCTAGGTGTGGTGGCTCAGGCCTGTAATCTCAGCACTTTAGAAGGCCGAGGTGGGTTGATCACAAGGTCAGCAGATCAAGACCATCCTGGCCAACATGGTGAAACCCGTCTCTACTAAAACGCTAAAATACAAAAAAAATTAGCAGGGTGTGGTGGCTAAAGTTGCAGTGGCGTGATCTTGGCTCACTGCAACCTTCGCCACCACCTGGGTTCAAGGGATTCCCCCTTCTCCGCCACCTGAACCCGGGTGGCGGTGAAGGTTGCAGTGAGCCGAGATCACGCCACTGCACTCCAGCTTGGTGACAGAGCAAGACTCTGTTAAAAAAAAAGAAAGAAAGGAAGAAAGAAAAACGAACAAATATTATACAATGCCCTTTATATCAGGTTTCTGGGGTAGTGAAATTCAGACACAGAAAGAAGGGTGGTTTCCAGGGGCTGGGAAGAGAATGAAGTGTAGATATTTAATGAGTATAGAATTTCACTTCAGAAAGATGAAAAATTTTGGGAGATGGATGGCAGTGATGACTACACAACAATGTAAATGTACTTAATGCCAATGTACTGTCCACATAAATATTAGAGATACTCAGGAAAGACTCTCAGTCCTCTCAAAAAGTACCGAAGAACTAAGGCTCAGTAGATCACTGCATCCAGACAAGGAGAGGCTTGACCCCTCACTCATCATGACTGTTTCTTTACCCCTGCCTAATTCCTGTTGTCCTAACCAACCACCTGCTTCTTACTGGGGAACTCCTCTTAATTACCACTCCTTATTTCCTGTTTTGGCACACATAGTTACATTTTTTCCATGCTATCTAATCCCCTAACTTTAATCAGCTGTGGAGACAGATTTGCAACTAATGTCCTATCTCCTTGGCTTCAGCACCCAATTTAAGGCTTCACCTTTGACAATATTCATTGCCTCAATGACTGGCTTTCCATGTGGCAAGCAGCAGGACCTAGATTGAAACCTCGGTGTTTGGCAACAGTCAGATTCACAACTCCTCTGAGGACATTTAACTGTTTTTTCTTGATTCAAGTGTTCACCTGATTGTTGCAAACTTTTATTTAGTGTCCAGAATTCTGGAGAAGTTGAATTTGAAAGTTTATTTATTTATTTCAATAGGTGTCCATCCTAAACCACTTGTATTTTCTTACGGACAAGTAAATCAATTACCCTGATGGATATTTAAAAAACAGGAATTTTTAAATATTAAAACAACTTCACAGAAATCTGACTCAGTCATTTCCCTACAGTCAGACATTGAATAGGAGATCTGTTGAAGGGTTCTTCATTTGACTTCATCTCTAAAAATCATTTTATTCAAAAAATTTTAATCTGTGTTAACGACACTACTTTTGTTAGTTTTAATCAGTGTGAGTTGATTTGATCAAAAACTAAATCTAAAAACTATCCACAAAACTGAAACAATTACAAATTTCTTTGCCTTTTAAGACTCAAATGGCATTCACAAAATTTTGAAAAATAGTTTTAGAGTTCTAATTCCATTATCATTATCTTTAAAAAGGTTGAAGTTACCAAAGCCATAGCATGCTTCTGTTTTTAAAATTATTTGCTTGCATGATAGGGTAATTGAAAGGAAACGTTTTTTATTAATATAAGTGAACAGCATTTACCTGCTACTGTTTTCTTTTAGTTATCTTTCCTATGTCTCTATTACTGCTTTTTCTTATTGGAAACTGTGTGAAGAGATTGAAATAAGTGATCCTTAAAAATCTCTTAAAGCAACTTATCATCTTATTGCCCTGGGATGTAAGTCAGGAGATATGAGCTCTAGATCTGCTTACTTAGTGGAATAACTCAGATTTTCGTCTGACTTTAAATGATGTGGGCTTTACGTCTTCAATTAAAAATTAGAGAGGTTTCTTTAGCTATAAAATTATATGAATCTATATTTCTGTAAGCAAATTAGCAATGCTATTGAAACTCATTATAGCCTTATTTTCATGTAGCAGGAAATTTTCAAATACTGTATATCACTTAATGTCAAGTATTAATTTACCAACATTATCCTGCTGCTGTTTAGGTGACATTGACACTTCATGAATTCATGAACTTTTATATTCTAGTCAAGAATTGTAAATATAATAAGCAATCCTAACATCTCAAATGGTTTTAATATTTGTTAACAGGTAAACATGTTAGCAAGTAGCTTGAGTACGTGCTGTTACAGGTAAAAAGACACACCTATGTCAATGTATTCAATTTCTAAACATTATTCCCCGTCACTTGATCCATTAGTTGAGGTTTTCATTTCTCCTAAAAAGAAGTAATTAAATTAGTATGATCTCAATGTTTATTAACTAAATTTACTTAAATTCTAAAAGGTTTGTCATGAAACATCACTAGATGAAAAAAGAAAGGTGAAAATATTCAAGACTAAATGAACAATGACAAATTGAAACAATTTCACAAACAATTCAATATCCCTCTCTTAGGTAGTAACTAGAGATAAACTCTTCCTTTCCCAATTCTTACATTTCAGATATTCTTGCACAATTTGAATTCTCTGAGGTAAGAACAAATTAAAAGGCCTTTAAACGTGTGGATTTTGTGTAATAAGCAAGCTGCGCTGCTGATTTCCAATTTCCCACTTACGCCAAGCCATAAACCTAACTTCCATAAACATAAATCCTAGTTAGCCTATTTTCCTTTTTAGAATTAAGGCAGTTTTCTTAAACAATCTGGTTTCCTTCATACACACACTTTTATGCCATATAATTCCATTAACTATTTTTTTTAAGCCACTTGAATTTACTTTGTTGTACACAAACAATTGCAATGAATATTATCTCTGTACTTCAGTTGTACCAGCCACAAAATCTGTGTTAGAACGACTCTGACTGGCTTTTCTCACATCATCAGACATTTTTTTATTTTTATGCTTTATTGATAACATCAGTACATAGCTCTCTTTGAAGCATCTAGGACTTGTATGTATATAAGCACAAAAGAAAATAGATAGAAAAATTATTTTTCTCATGGTTGCTACTGTTCAACTTTTATTTTTAATTGATAAGGCTTACACACTCACTGGCCTAATTTTTTGTCTAAGTATATTTTAAAATTGTTTCTATATCTAAAATTGTATCATGTTTTTAAAGGAACATTTTGTATGAAGTCAAGTTTTTAAATCATGGATGTCATATTTCTGGATTTTCATTTTTAAAAGTTTAATTTATCTCTGAGTCCTAAACTACAAGTTTGTTAGGATAATCAGTGTCAGTATCACTTGTTTCTGCTCAGCCTTTGTAAGGTTTCTTAAAAATCTAGGAGGCTATAGGGGTTCCTTAAAAGATAAAAGACTTCAAATATTTTTTCCTATTATAGTGGCCTTTCATAACAACATTGTTAAAGAATACTCAATTCCTCAATTATTCAGAACACCAAATTCTTTGTCATTCATTGAATGTGAGGTTCTTTATAGAATATGAGAATCCCTATGCTTAAGATTGAGATTCCCCAAGTTCACTCAGGGGTCACATCTTCAGAGGTCTTGCTTATTTTTCTTTGTTTTCCTCAAAGGCATCTTCCCACCTACCTTTTTCCTTTTCTTCCTGGACATTCAATATAGTTTGTTCTTAAAAAAACACATTTGATCGTTATGTAGTTTTCATTCATTTAACTCTACTTTGACTTGTCTAAGAAAAGACAGCACAAAACCCGGCAATCCATCGGAATCAGAAGAAATAAAATGTATGAGAAAACAAATAAATCAATTGGTTTGTATTTTAATAAACTGTACCATGACCATTATTAAATTGTGCATTCTGTGTTACAAGAAGCAAATGTATTATGCTGTATAATGTGTCTGTCTAGGAAATGTTTTTAATGCCAACTTCTATTGTTATGGTGAAAAATACTCTAGTATTTCTTTCCATATTCTTTTTCAAAAATATGCACTTCAGATTGTTCACTTAAAAATCATAATGCACAAACAGGAAAATGAAAATAAGCTGCCTACATGTGGTGGACATGATGGTGTAGACTTTTTAATGGAAACCAGTATTCACGTTTTTCTTCAGATATATACTAAACTAATCTACTATACTGTGGATGTTTCATAATTGAAATGAAAGAACTTATTCATTTCACTCTTTATAGACAGAAGGATAAACACACAGATAAGTATAAATAAATAAAACAAATATATAGTAGTGAAACAGGAAAGATTCCTTGTTCCCTCGCAGGGCATGTGATGGGGGTGTGGCTTGCTTCTTCAGTGTCTCACCACTCAAACCTCTAGCGAAGCATACAGACCAGCAGGCTGTGGGGCTCCCACCCAGTGGCATTGTCCGGGGGTGAATGCTTACAGCTCCTGAAGCCCCAGTATGCCTATGTTAGAAGGTACTCTTTTAGTTTGCCATCTATAGGTGGCTTGTGTTAGTCAATTACACCCTCTATCTTGTTGCAAGGACAGAGGGCTTTCTGTATCCCAGATTGTTGCCTTGGCTTACAGGAAGAATCTGATCATGCATGGGCCTGAAGGATGAGTGCAAAGTTTTATTGAGTGGAAGTAGCTCTTGGCCAACTGAGGAGCCAGAAGGGAGATGGTTTTCCCCTGGAGTTTGGTTGCTCAGTGGCCTGGCTTTCCTCCAACTGCCCTGCCAAATTCCGCTTGCTCTGGCAGATTGATGGTCTCCAGGCCTGTAGGTGCCTGTCAGTATGCTCTTCCACTGATGTGCTCCTCTGGATGTCCAGCAGCTGCTGTCTCTGCCTTGCTAGGGTCTAGGGTTTTACAGGCCAAGGATCAGATCCTGGCAGGCTAGGGTGGTCTTGGGAAATACAATATTTGGCTGTGAAAGGGGGCGTGCCTTTTCTCACATAGGTCCCTGGGGGTGGGGCCAGCCCTAGCCAGAGACCATGCTCTTCTCTCCCCACCCTCCACTGTCCCTCCCCTAACCCTCCCCAACTGACCACAGTATGTAATGCTCCCCTCCCTCTGTCCACATGTTCGAATTGTTCAACACCCACCTATGAGTGATAACACATGGTGTTTGGTTTTCTGTTCTTGTGTCAGTTTGCTGAGACTGATGGATTCCAGATTCATCCATGTCCTATGAAGGATACAAATTCAGTTTTTTATGGCTGTGCAGTATTCCATGGTGTATATGTGCCACATTATTTCTTAAGGTCTGCTGACAGTATATTCTCACAGCTTTTATTTGTCTGACAGAAAATATTTTTCCCTTTGTTTTCTGCATTTAATATTTTGATGCCTTCAAGATTTTCTTTTTACCGTTGCACTTAAGCAGTTGGCATATTTTGCATCATGGTTGTGTTGTTCTTACATGTTTTTGTGGTTTTTCTCGTTCAGCGTTCTCTAAACTTACTGAATTTTATTTTAAAGTCCTTTACTATTTTTAAAAATTCTTAGCCATTATCTTTTGTATGTTTTTGCTTTTGTACTTCTCTCTCATCATTTCAAGACTTCACTTAAACTGGCATCTTTCTGTTTGACATTTTTTTATATCCTCAGAATGCTGCAATTCCTATAAATCTTATTTGGTGTGTTTCGTTTTTTATATTTTTTTTCCACTTTTAATGAATTATTTCTACCTAATTACCTGTCCTTAATTTCACTGATTATTTCCACAGCTGTGTTTGCAAAACTTACATAAACAATTACCTGAACAGTTCAGTTGAAAATATAATTCTTTTCTACAACCTAACCTTCCTTATTTGCCATAAAGTTCTACATGTTTGAAATTTAATTTTGTTAACACAGAAATAATACAAGTAAATAAGTAACAATAATAGAACAATGTGATGTATACTGCAGTTAACTATTTCAGTTTTGAAAAATACTTTTGATGTAGTTTTAATATTTAAAACAAAATAAAATTCTTATAATGTTTCAGGTACCTTTCACTTAAATCCTTAAAGAGTTCTACAGGGAGAACTTTAAATCAAATTGTTCAATTTGCATGATAAAAAGATTGCATTTTGGATCATTTATCTAGTATAAAAATTCATTAATATCATCTCCAAATTGTGTAATCCCAAGTTACATAATTAAAATAAAAGACAATGTGAATGGATTCTCAGTTCAATGGTACAATGGGGTCTTTCCTTTTTAGGTCAGGGATGTCAGAGCATTTGTTTTTTTTCATGGGATATTGGTCTGGAAGCAGAAACAGAAAACCAAACTCTATTGAGTGTTGAGAAACTTTACATATACCATAGTTCTGAGGAGTTGGTGTTATTTCTTCTTAATGAATGAAGAAATTGAGTCTCAGTGTATTATTCTGTTCTCACACTGCTTATAATGACATACCTGACACTGGGTAATTTATAAAGGAATAAGGTTTAATTGACTTACAATTCCACATAGCTGAGGAACCTCACAATCATCGAATAAGAGCAAGAAACGTCTTACATGGCGGTAAGCAAGAGAGTTTGTGTACCTGGGAACTCCCCTTTATAGAACCATCAGGTTTCATGAGACTTATTCACTAACAAGAGAACAGCACAGGAAAGATTGGGACACATGATTCAATTACCTCCCACCAGGTCCCTCCCACAAGACATGGGAATTGTGGGAGCAACAATTAAAAAAGAGATTTGAGTAGGGACAGAGACAAACCATATGCCTCAGAGAACTCTATGAAATCGCCTAAAAATCATAGAGATACTAAGTGGTAGATTTTACATTCCAGGTTAATATGTCTCTTAGATATAGTAATTGTTTTTACCATTCCACATGAATTTTGAAGTTAGAAAAATTATATTTAGGAGCTACTGTAAATACTATGAAATTTTTAAGTACCCCAAATCCCTGAAAAAGTCAACATATGATTAGGTGAATTAATATAAACACGTTACTATGTTCATTGCTTGGCCAAAGATCAATAACAGATCATAACCAGTTGAGGAATGGGAGGTAAGTGATTGATAGAATGTGTGTAGAAAAGCGATTCTAAAGACCTTCAGAGTTTTGAGTATTACCTTGTCACACTGACTCAAAATAAATATTTTTTGCCAATCCATAAGGATTAGTCATAATAATCTATGGATCCAGAAACAAAAAAGAACAAAATAAACCACTGCTTGCAGTTTTGGTTGAGATAATTATAGTTACATAAAACAGTTTTCAAAGTAATTCTGGTGTTCTACACCACAGAACACTCGAATATATACTTTTCAAAAGTTAGGAATTCTGGAATTAAGGGGAAAATTCTGGCCTGGAATATGCAGAATGTGATGACTACAGTGTTCTTTATTACAGTAATCTATTGAGACACCACAGATTTAGTTTAGGGGTAGTTTTAAACATTTTTCCTTAATACTTAGTTCCAGTTCATCCATGTCCCTGTAAAGGATATGATCTTGTTAAGCTTATGGTTGCTTAGTATTTCATGGTGTATATGTACCATATTTTATTTATCCGGTCTATCATTGATGGGCATTTAGGTTGATTCCATGTCTTTGTTATATCCAACACTGCTGCATTGAACATACACCTGCACATGTCTTTACAACAAAACCATTTATATTCTTTCGGTATATATCCAGTAATGGGATTGTTGGTTCAAATGGTATTTCTTTCTTTAAGTCTTTGAGGAATTGCCACACTGTCTTCCACAATGTTTGAACTAATTTAAACTCCCGCCAACAGTGTATAAGTGTTCCTTTTGGTCCACAACTTTTGCCAGAATCTATTATTTTGGGGGGGTTTCATAATAACCATTCTTACTGGTGTGAGATGATGTTAATCTTTGATTTGCATTTCTTTGAAGATCAGAAGGCCATTATTATTAGCAAACCAACACTGGAACAGAAAACTAAATACTACATGTTCTCACTTAGAAGTGAGGAGTAAATGATGCAAACACATGGACACATAGAGGGGAACAACATACACTAGGGCCTATCAGAAGGTGGTAGGTGACAGGAGGGAGAAGATCTAGGGATACCAGGCTTAAAGCTGGGAGATGAAATAATGTGTATAATGACCCCCATGATACACATTTACCTATGTAACAAACCTAAACATGTACCTCTAAAAATAAAAGTTAAAAAATACTTAATTCCAAACAAGAGTGACATTTTCAATGCTCTGTAGAGAAAATAGAATTAAGGTGTTAAGTGTACCTACAAAAGATTAATTCTGGGACCATGCAGATATTTGGATAATTTAACTCCATTATGATTCATACTAAACTAGTTTCTATTATTAGGGACAATTTCTCATATAAGTACATGAGCCAAATAGTGCTGATTGTCAATGTTTTACTTGTAATTTCTCTTCTTAAATATGTGGGAAATCTATTAACTCTCATCCATTGTTGAAATTATTATTAGTTAAATTTGAAGTATTCCTGCAGAGGGTTTTGAAAACAAATCCTGGGTTTCTAATGCTTTCCAAAACATATTTAGTGTAAAATAGGTTTTAAAAAAAAGAAGAAAAAGAAAGGAAAAAAGTATCATTTAAACAGAGGAAAGAATGATTAGGATTTCTATTTTTACCATATACCCATGACATATCTCCAGGAGAGAAAATAAAAAGCATGCCTTACATCTTGTTAAATGCACATTTGTTCTATATAAGCTTGAGCTTGTTAAAATAATAGCTGACAAATATGCACTTCTTATTTTAAACCTTTAAATTACATAAATGTAAATCTACAAAAATGGAGAGATATTTTCATATGTAATTATCATCAGCAATATAGAAAGGATATGATTTTGTTTGATGCCATTTAAATGTGGATATTGTTATGTTCTGAATCCATAATTTTTTATGATAATGAAGAAAAGTGAGTAAAATTATTCAAATTTGAACATTTTCCCTACAATTTGGGAACTACAAATTTATATTCTTAGAACTGTTAATGATGTTATAGGCAAGAAAAGTGTTGTACATGATTTAACAAAGGCAGATAGAGAATGTGTTCAGAAATGTTATCTTGCATATAAAATTCAGTGAGTTTAAAAAATTTTTTGGAAAGATTGAAAGAATTTTTGCCAATCATTTGAAAATTAGAGGAATATAGCCAATTCCATTCGTTTCTATGCTCAATTTGGTTAATCTCTGTAAATAAATCTTAACTAATCCCATTTTTCTGTCAAGTCCATAGCCAATGGTTTTTAAGATTCATTGTCTACCATATGTTAGCACAAAAAGTTTTCCGGAAGGAGATTTGAGTTCAGAGTACTCATCTCGACATATGTCAAAACATCTGCTCTTCCTTCAGGGTAACCAACTCAAATTTTTAAGTGTCTATATACACACTCAAAGACTCACAGATTATTAATAAAACAGTATTTCAAATTGTCTCTTCAAAGGTGTTCTAGAATAGGTCCTGAAACATGTAGTATATCTGTAGCAAGTGTAAAGTACACTGTGGAGAATATGTTAAATTTATCATCCTCTTTAAATGCACCATCTTTTTATGTACAAAGAAATCTTTAGACATAATGAAACCAAGCCAATCTACTATTAAAATATGAGATTGATTTGAAAATATAGCTACATATCTATTTAAAAATAACTTAAATGCCTGTAATTCAACATTCTGACTTATAAAACCATCTGAACATATGTAAGTTTATTTTCCATGATTAACGGATGGTTGTAGAAATACCATCTCTAATAAGTAACTTACTCATTATGAATAACTTTTTAGTAAGATTTAAAGATATTCTTTAGTGAGTAAAAGGGTCTTGGACAAAGTATTGCCAGTATATAAAGTTCACTAAATAAATGTGTTCATGTACAAAACAGAATAATTTTTAAAGACAAACATGTTACAGAGTAGCTGTTTTCATGAAATTTGTGCATGAATCAGACTTTTAGATGTCACATTTAAAGGACCATATCAAAGACACCTTCTCCATGAAGAGGTGTCTCCAAACAAAGAGTATTAAATAGGTTCCAGGAGCACTTTCCATTCTCTGATAACAGTTTTTACTCCTTCTTCCAATTAGGTATTCACATGTCTCTCCTCCCTCCTGTAGGATGTATCATGTCCTGAGGACTGGAGTCTTTTTGCTCATCTTTGTGCTTTGTTTAGGTGCTAGCAAATTGCTTTGTTCATTTAAGCTTTGAATAAATATTTTTCTTTGTATTCGAGTAATCAGTTTTAAATATTTTAATAAATTTAAGTATTTTAAAAGAGTGTATTGTTTTTCTTTACATAAACCAACTAAGAAGGAATGTCCTACAGAACAACCAGATATCTGGGTAAAATAGGAAATGTATTTAATATGCTACTTGCAGTTAATGAAATATAGAAATTCTAAACTCCTACTAAACCTACTGAAGGCAAAATCTAGAATTATTAATAACTCACATGGACACATTTATTGACAGAGTTAGGTCTAATAGTCTAGTAAGTTGTGTTTATTCACATGGAAGAACAGGGCAATTTATAAATTTAAAATAAATTTGCCTGTTCTTCCATGTGACTAAACATATCATTTCTAGTATCCATCTAGAAAATAGCTTGCCATTGTCATCATCTGTTGTATCATATTAATAAATTTTACTTTAATCTTCTTTTGCCTTTTGAGAAAAATTGTAATTGTTTATTATTTGATCTATTGATATTTTATTTTGTGCTATTTAATGTATATTGTTAAAAATTTTTAATTTATTTTTCTTTATTGTGCTATCCTTGACTGATTTTCTTATTAACATTTAAATCTGAACAAAACATAAATTGTAGACATTTCCTTTCCCTTCCTCTCATTTTATTCTGCCCCCCGCTTCTTTCTTTATTTCTCCGGGTTTCCTACTTTTTTTAAAGACATTGTAGCAGACACCTTAAAAATAATCCAGTTTTTTTGTACATGAATAATTTAAATTGTTACATCATTATTTATATTAATTAATAAATTAAGAGCTTCTATTAACTAAGTTAAAAGACAGCTTATAAATTTCAATTACTGCAATAGTGCATAGCTCTGGAACTCTGCTTCTTTCTTTACATTCCATCATTCCATCATCTCTCTCTCATTGTTATTTCTCTTTTACTTTTAATACCAAATCTGGAATTTTGTCCATTTACATGTTTTTCAAAATTGACTGCTTATTGGAATCATTTTGGAAGATGCGAATAATTCTGAGGACTGGGTATATCCTTCAGAGATTCTGATTTGATTGCTATGGAATATGACCTTGACATAAGATGTTCTGAAAAGCTCCCCACTTGATTCTAATGTGAAGCATATTTGAGGAATAAAATATTTTCCAAGAAAAATTCTGGCTTTATTAATCTTCTTCATGTTTTCCTGATTTTTTCCATATTAATAAATATCATATTTATTATATCTGTTCATCAAATTCTTTAGATTCGTGCCATTTTTCTTTTCTAATTTCATGAATTAAGATGTTTAGATCATTAATTTTTCAGTCTTCTTTTACTCTATCCTTTTAAGATGATGAATTTCTCTCTAGATAATGGTTTAAACTATATTTCATATGTCATGTTTTGTTTTTGTTAAATCCTAATTTTTTTCCACTTTTCAATTTGATGCCTTCAGAAGTATCTGTGTTTGTGTGCACATGCATAAGTTAGGCACGTTTTAATTTTAAATATAGAAATAAGTTTTTTATTTCTCATTATTTACTTATATTCCTTTTTAGAATTTAGACGATATCTTTAGTATATGTTCAGGTATTCCTTCTGGATTAATACAGGAAAAATAATGATAGATATATTATATTCCTGATGAAAATAATGTATATTAATTCCTTTGTGTAGATTTTGCTACTAGAACATAATATTAATATCTTCTATGTTCTTGCTCTTTTTAAAGATAATTTGTTATTTTATTAGTAATATAACATCACTCATTGGCATGTACTTATTGAATTGAAAGTGTGTCTACTCAACCCAAACCCCCACCTCCACATCAACTTCCTCTATCCAATAGCACAAAATTAGATTGAGTTTTCTTCTGCCTTTCAGAGACCACAATTATCTTGAAAGTCTTGTCAAAAGATACATTTGCACAGTGTCAAGAAAATTTTGACCATGGTAGATGCAATGGAGACTACGCATCAGTGCAAAACAGTCCTACCATTTCACCTATGCTCTTCTGTGTAATAGCATCACAGTGTAGGAAATTTTCCTTAAGTCATCAACTTCGAGTTCATGGACTCTACAGATGGCTATCGTATGGACATTGGGGAGTCCATATAATTGTATAATATTATAATATAATTATAATTTTATAAGTGTCCCTTTAAGTAAGAATAAATCATTTATTTATTTATTTATTTATAGGATATTTCTTCCATGTAGACTTTTTCTCTAGTGGCATGTGGATACTACATATGTGATTCGGCAATGATTCTGGATGAATAGCCTCCATTTGCCACTACCCATTTTCTAAACAAAGATCTCCAGACTTCATGGAAATTCATGTTCTTTCAATAAGTCATATTTTGACATAAGATGATCAGTTTTATTCTATATTTATTTCAAATAAAAACTGCTACAGATACAATTTATTTTGTCTGATTGGTTGACTACATATGGATCACTTATTCTAACAGGTCCTTCATTTCAAAGCTATTTATAATCTTACTTTTATTAATCACTTTTAGGTTCTTGCTATTAATACTTAGTAAACTTCAGAACTGTTCCCGACACTCTGCAATATTAATGGGAATCAAAACATTCATTTAATGCACCAAAACCACTTAAAATTTGTTTTTGTAGAGTAAGCTATTTTGTAAAAAATAATTGAAATACTATATGTAATTTATAATTGAATTATAATTATGAACATTTAACCACCTACTTTGGTACCATTCATAAATAATACATTTGATACATTAAAACAGACATTGACTATGATCCACTTAATGTTTTTATACAAAATGCCAGAATATCAATGGATTTATCTGAAGCTTTTTTAATGACTAAGATATCCCACCATATTTTCAATTCACTTTATTTTGTATAAAGAGATATGCTATTCTATATCACAGATAAAGTAGATTTTCATTTTCAACATAGATTTTCCAAGGCTCAAAAGGTATAGGCAAGCAGAGAAAGGATTCGTTTATTCAAAAGACATTATTAATCACTTAGAATGTTACCAGTAGTAGCAGATTTAATGTGAAACCGATAGAGCTTCATCACTTTGTGTAGTAAGAAATGTAACCTCGCCCAAAGAGAGGTCTAGTCTTTGTCCTTGGTTCCCGGAAGGCAATCTCTAAGCCTCTGTCATATCTGCCTGTTAAAAGTATCTTTAACCTGAGAGTTTTGGGCCAAGACAGAGAGTCTAACAATGTGACTTGTGATTATTTGGATCACCTGAGATTTAATGAATCTGGAAGAGCTGGAGACTTAGGACAGCTATGTGGAGAGTCAGGTACTTCTGTATGACAGAACTTCAGGAATGGTTCTGGAACCAAGCCTCAGGTAACCACCACTGGGTCGGCCTGAACATTGTCACATGTTGTTGCCAGCAAAGTTACTGCTGTGTATGACTCCACAGGGTGAGGCAACTGGAAGCTTCAAAAATGTAGCTTTCCTAAGCTCTGCCCCAGCTGTTTCTTCCCTTCACTGATTTTAGTGTGTGTACTTTCATGTAATAAACCATAACTGTGAGTATAACCGCTTTCAGTGAGCTTTGTGAGTCTTTCTACTAAATTATTGAAGCTAAGAGTTGTCTTCAAGACCCATAAACTTGTTATTGGATTCAGAAGTGAGGGTAGCCTTTGGGACCAACAAACTCTAGTTGGTGTCAGAAGTGAAGGCAGTTTTGTGGGGACTGTTTTCTAACTTCACACACTTGCTCAGAGCCCATCCTACTGGAGGAACCTTAGCAAAATGTTCATATGTTTATATGTTTTTGTAGAACCTGCAAAAGTAATATATTTTTAGTAAAATTGATTAGCATTTCTTTACTTTCTAATTCACCTTCACCTCTATGATGCTCTTAAAGAAAGGTCCTTAGGAAAGTCTGGAATCAGTTCTGGTAAATTTGAATGTCAGGATATCTATCTCTATACACACACACACTCACACATACACACATATTTTTATATATATATATAATATATATATATACCTCTATATATTTAATCCATAAATGTACATATATATTTACTGTGGTTTAATATATTTTGTAGTCTTTCTATGAAAAGTTAAATTATTGCTAACTCTCCTGGGCTTAAATCACTCTCATGACACCTCATAACACCTAGTGTGATGTGTCATTTGGTGTTAATTAGTGTTAATTTTGTGTATCATAAAAGGTTTTAGCACAGTATATGTTTATGCTTTATGGTACCTAACACTGGATATGGGAAAGATAGAGAATAAACTTGATAAAAAGTATTTGCTTGTGAGAAAGCAGTATGTGGAAAATTCTCCCAATCTTCCTTTTTTTGTTTCTTTTTGAGACTGAGTCTTGCTCTGTTGTCCAGGCTGTAATACAGTGGCTTGATCTTGGCTCACCACAACCTCTGCTTTCCAGGTTCAAGCTGTTCTCCTGCCTCAGCCTCTGGAGTAGCTGGGACTACAGACACACACCACCATGCCTGGCTAATTTTTGTATTTTTAGTAGATACAGGGTTTCACTATGTTGGCCAGGCTAGGCTCGAACTCCTGATCTTGTGATCCGCCCTCTTCAGCCTCCCAAAGTGCTGGGATTACAGGTGTGAGCCACCATGCCCCCGCCATATTCACTTCTCATCAATGTTTAGTCAAAATCGAAATCAAAACAGAAAAATCTAAATTATGCAATGCATGTAATTATACATATAAATAGCATCTATTTTGTTCTTTTTTGATAGAAAATTTTAAAAAATTTATCAGAATTCCTGTGTGTTTAAGGCATAGACCTTTTAGAGTAAATTCACTGTACTTACTCTATCTTTTTTCTGTAACAGGTGAAAATTAAAAAAACAAAAGATTGATAGAAATGTTTCATAATTTAGCAATAATATTAAAAACTTACATCAACAAAAGCTATTTGTGAACCTCCACAAATTGTTCTTCATATAATAATAAAAATATATAACGAGACATATAGAAGACAACTTAATATTGTCTGTATAAAAATTGTCTTACAAAAGCGTTTTCATAGGAAAGACAAATATTATTTAACAAAAAAATGAAGGATCTACATTGAAGAGGTATTTCAGGAAGATAAAAAATTAAAGTTATTTTTGCTTGTGGCAATGATTTTAATATTGCCAAATTTATAATTTTTTGTGATTTTATCTTTTCTAATTGGAAATAAATACATGTTTTCGAACTTAATTTTGTATGCACAATAGTGTATTTTTCTTAAATAAGGTATCCCTACTTATGGAAGATCTATTCTTGACAAAATTTGGATCCATTCTAAACCTTCACTCTAGACTCTCCTACCTAAGCTATATTGACTGTGACATGAAGCTCTTAAGGTGCTAATTATCTAATATTAGGTATAACTCTTAACATATACTACTAGAATGCAGTAATTTTGATTATAGCAATTGCCTATTACTCTAACTATGAAGACAAACCTCTCATACAGGGATGAGGATTTGTTGTACTGGCATATAACACCTGCCTAATAAATAGGTGATGAATTAGTCAATGTTACCAGTTCTTTTGCTGACTTCTTTCACACAGTTCTCTAGGAATGTAATTATAAGAATGCAATATCTTCCAGTCAAAAATGTTGAGGGAAATAATGGTAAAAAAAATCTTCAAATTGTAACTATATGCAGGACTGACTTTGAATTTATGTTATCTGGATTTTAATACCAGATCCTATGTGTGAAATTTTTAGTAAGTTATTTAATAATTATACTTAATATGTAAAATTGGGATAATCAAAGAACCTAGTGTGGAATGATTTTCAATTTTAAATGAAGCAATAAATGTATCAATTTGTATTTCACATGGCTAAATAACTTGCAGACATTTTATGCTTCACTCATGTAATTAGGCTGATGCTGTTTCTTGTTCTGCAGTATTTCTGATAGTTCATATTTTATTCTTTCTACTGATATTTAATGCATGGAGATTTATACAAATTAAAACATTTCTAAATATGTATCCGATTTGTAATACACTATTCTTTCTGAATACTGAAATCGGGACCATGTTAGGTCTATCAATGGGGTTGAATTCTTGTATAAGTTTTAGCCTAATTCTTGTGCTAAGTGGCTTTTTGGTAGACTCTAAAGGACTGAGGAAAACACTTTCTTATCCTGGTACATCGTTTCTCTTTCTGAGCAGATGGAAAACAATCCTTGACATTTATTTTGAATGGGGTCTTAACAACAAACTTTTCTAAAATCCTGAAACTCAAAAATACATTTTCATTCTGTTCTCTGACATTCATGTCCCTTTTCAGTTGGTTGCTGAAAGCTACCCTCTTCTGCTAGAAGAAAAGATAACAATGTGGCAACTGTGGAGTGGGTCTGCAGTGAGGAGTGAGGAAAAGAGGAATCAACATCCTAAGAATGGCATTCATGCATAGAGGTACAAATTCCCAGGTTTCTAGTTTGCAAATAATGAAGAAAGGACCTTCCTGGGGATTCTTATTTTAACAATGCCACTCTGTCCCTGAGTATATTGAAAACGTTTTGTTTTTACTGGTGATATAAGCTGCCACCAGAGTCTAAGAAGAAATGCCTTATGTGAAATCATACTTACATCAATCTTGAGGTATTATTTTAAATATATTTTATTAATGGGTTGGATAGTAAAGTTGATAACATTTTCTATATATATATATATAATTTAGGTTCTGGTGTACATGTGCAGATCATGCAGAATTGTTGCATAGGTACATACATGGCAATGTGGTTTGCTGCCTCCATCCCCATCATCTATATTTGGCATTTCTCCCCATGTTATCCCTCCCCAACCTCCTTAACCCCCACTGTCCCTCCCATAGTCCCCCCCAACAGACCCCAGTGTGTGATGTTCTGGGGTGTCCACGTGTTCTCATTGTTCAACACCCTCCTATGAGTGAGAACATGCAGTGTTTGATTTTCTACTCTTGTGTCATTTTGCTGAGAATGATGGTTTTCAGATTTATCCATGTCCCTACAAAGGACATTAACTCATCGTTTTTTATGTATTTAAGAAATAAGTATTATTTCTTAAATCTCAGACTTATGTATGAAAACTGAGGTTTTGAACCTCTACCTTAGTAGCTATATGGGCTAGAATTTTGGAATACAGTTGTATACTCTAAGGGCCTCTCCATAAAGAAGTTTATCTATATGATCTATAGAAATAAGGAGTGAAGCAATGGGAAAGGGAAGTAAAAGAACTCATACTCACAACACACCATCTGTATTTCAGGAACTCTTGTAAATTATTTACACAAATTTTTCCATTAAATTTTTGTTATCGTCTAAGAAACATATTATTATCTCAAATATTAATGTAAGGAAGCTAAATAAATTGGCCCAAATTACATAGCTGTAAAGATGCCTGAAACTAACTAGCTATTGTGCATTAAGTAAAAATCTAAATTACATTAAATCTATAATGGGAAAAGAAAGCAAGAAAATGCATAATAAGGCAAAAAAGATCTTAAAATAATGGAATATAAGTTGTAGCCTTGGTAGGAAGGAATCCTTATATAGCTTAGAATAGTGTAAAAATGTAAACATTTATCATAAATAATGCCTGCAAAAAATACATTTCCTTAACCTTAAACTCTATTGCCCCTACCTTTCATAAATTATATTTTCAAAGAATTTCATATTCAATTACTACATTTTTAATCAGAGTATGAAAATGCCTTGGAGATTACAGTAATTTAAAAATTTTTTATTATTAATAATATATTAATATAATAATGTAATTATCATTGATTTAAACTGGGAACTGTATTAAAATGTTACTCTTTTCTTTATCTTAGCATCGTGTAATTACTCTCTTTACAGGTTCCTTTTAATAAATTTTTTAGTGGAGTATGATACTGGTGTATGCTCTTGGTTTCACTTTTATGAACACACTTGCTTTTGCCTTGGTTTTGTAGGATATCCTCCCTGACTATGTAACTTCAGTGATCATTTCTTTGATGTCCATACTTTTTAGATAGGCTTCCATTTTCTTCTGATTTCTTTCAAAGCTGTCTAGCCAAAGACTACCAGGAATACACCCATAAGTGATGAAAACTGGATTTGCTACTTCTTTCAATGAAAAAGAACATGTACCATGAGGAAGTGTGAGACTTTGTGGTCAGAGGGTGTTAGAAAAAACTTAGAGCATTTGGACTCGGGTAAAGTGGCTTTTTGGAGGAAGTCCTCTACCCTGGCTTGCAACTGTGAAAAAAGCCAGGGTAAATCTATGAATAAGGACCTTAATAAATGTCAACTAGAAGGTGAGAGGAGTGAACCAGGCTAAAGTTGTAGTTACTAATGAAAAAGTATATACAGTATAATATAGTAATATCTAAAATAAGATGTAAGTATAGACAGTATTGCAAAAGCACATAGTAATAAACAGCAATGATTATAAAATTCTTTTTTCCAAAAGTAAGCAATCTTTTCAAAATTATTTGATAGTATGCCAAAAAAGCACTGAGAGTTAACACAGGAATTCTATGTCAAAAGGAACCTCTCCTAATCTGGGAATAAAATAAATTACTTAAATTTAAAATAATTTTATAATCAAAATAAAATAATTACAGGAAAATTTTAATTTCACCTTTTCTACTTTATCCATATATCAACAGAAAAGTATGTTATTACATGTTCATGAGTATGCATTTAAACATACACAGGACATATAAGTATTCAAATAAGTAACTAGAAAATTTTAATTATGGCTTTAAATATGAAATAATGTATATCTCATATTAAATTTACTGTTTGAAGAAACTATACTTTTAAATATAATTTTATACCTATTACCCTAGAAATAATGCATATATTAGCATTTCTCTGTAATTATTATACCTAGTATAACAAGACATTTATATTAATTTTCACCAATAACTGAAGTAATAAATAACCTTTTTTTCTCCCAAACAAAGAGAAAACTTGTGAACAAAAGTATCAATAATTATTTAATTATTTTCTTTCTTCATGGGCAAATGTATATGAGTATATGGGTTTGGATGTATCTAATTACACAAAGACACAGAAAGGGTAAATAAAAATCTCAAAAGTAATAATAACTAATTAATGTCCTTGGCTCTAGAAGGAGTGACTTTCCCCTACCTCCTTTTCTTTAAAATATTTCTTTTAGACAAGTTTTTATTTTTTTCTCTGACCCTTTGAGATCTAGTTGAACTTTTTAAAAAGCAAAATAAGTCTCTTGTCAGCTTACATCACAGGAATCTTTTTCTCAAGGGCCTAAGAGTTTTCTTTTCAATTAAAGAGTATAGAACTATTGTATCTCAGTTTCCAAGGGTGATTAAGCGCCTAACTTCAGCTTTCATCCCAATTCAAGTTGCAAACCTATTTCCTGATAAGGATATAAGAACTTTCCTTTTCCATTTTTTTCTTTTCTTTTTCTTTTACTTTTTTTTTTTTTTTGAGACAGGGTTTCTTGTCCAGGCTGCAGTGCAGTGGTGCGATCTTGGTTCATCACAACCTCTGGTTCCTGGGCTTAGGTGACCTCCCACCTCAGCTTCCTGAGTAGCTGAGACCATAGGCATGCACCGCCATACCCAGCTTATTATTATTTTTTTTATTTATTTTTAAATTTTTCTAAGGGCCTGGTTTTGCAACACTGCCAGGGCTGATTAAACTCCGACTCAAGTGATCCGCCCGACTTGGCCTCCCAAAGTGCTGGGATTACAGGAATGAGCCTCTGCAGTGGCCTCAATTTCCTTTGATAAAGGCAATTAGCAAACACACATAGCTATTCCAATTACTAGGTGTATCTAGGATGAAATATTTATGACAAATTGTGTTTTTAAGTCCTGTTTCTTCAGCACCAGTTGTTTATCTTGAATACATGTATAAAGTAAGAATGCATTGCCTATATTTTGCAATATAAAATGGTAAGGTCTTTGTTGTTGTTCTTTACAATCTCCTCAGCAGAATGCCTGTGATGCACTTCAAATTCTAGTTTAAAGCTTATTCTCAAAATGTTTTCTTTCTCTTATACTTCTGTGGAGAGGATTTTTCTGGGTTGAGAAGAGAATCTTTTTAAAATTATATTTCCTCAAGATATCTCATGATAAAGACAGAAGTCGGACAGTTCCTGAATTGAGTGAACCTCTTTAGACACGCAGTCAGGTAGGAGACCCTGAATTACGTAAAATCTCCCTCCTTGCTTGCCATTCTTTTGCAATACTGGGCAGAAGCATTCTCCCCAAATGCAGGATTTTTGCAGTCAAATAAGCATAGGTAACAGAGGTTCTAAAATTTCATCAGGATCACTGTTGGCTTTGATGGAAAAATGTGGGAAGCCAGCAATGTTGGTGGCAGATCTTTCTCAAAAAAAGCTAATATTACCCTGTCACATTTGGAATGGGTATATGAAAATCCACTCTTGCGGTGGTCAACGATGGTACTTTTGATTTGGATTAACTAGCATATCCTCTGGGGTTCTTAATCAGGATTAATTCAAATCAAATGAATTACTGGTATTTATGGGATAAGTATCATTCCAAGAAGAAAAGAGTAAAAATGATGTGTACAGCCAGAAGGAAAGATTTTTTTTCAATGAAAGAGGAAATGCAAGAATTAAAGGTAGTTTTTCTCTCAATGAATCATTCACCTTTCTCTACTGTCCCTCCTCCCTTTGCTTCCCCTGCCTCTCTTGGCTCAAAATGACTCCTGGGAAGGAGAGGGTGATGCTTTTAGATGTAGGGGACCCATTATTAGTGGATTTCTCAGCAAAGAGGAATGAGAGCACAACATTGACAGCTGGTAAAGAATAATCTGCTTTGTTTGAAGTCAAAGATTTGTGCATCTCATGACGTAACCCAAAGTATTCTTCTTGTCTTAGCACAGGTATGAACCTCCAAAGAGCCCTTTGCCATTCACACTGCAGAGGTAGAAAAGCAGATGTGATAAAAGAGACATGATTATAAAATAATTGAGAACTTGGTAAACTAGTGTGTCTCTGCATAAAGCAACAGTATGGAGAATAGCTCCATGGGTCACTAGAAGAAAGGTAAAAACCATCCTATTAAGCTAATCATATCAACAGTGAAAGGGGAACCAAAGTGCAATATGATGTACGTGTTTCTTGTCTCCATAGATGGATAACCAGCTCTTCCTATTCTGATTGCCAGTGAAGCTTAAGAAGTTGCACAAGCCTCCCTATAACCAACTTGCCTTCCTCCTCAGCTGATACTACTTGTTTAAAGGTGTCCTTGTAACACAGAAATTTGCAGAGGTATGCCAGAATGCACTTTCACTTTACAGTCCCCGGCACAGGGATATGTGCTGATTGTTTTGTAGATTTCTGCAAGCAGCAAATTCATCTCTTTTGATGGACTGAGTATGTTGGAATAAGAAAAATCACACATTAAGAGACCTGCACATTAAGAGATCTGCCGACCAAATAAAATCAACTGTCCATCATCCCCATCCTCCTACAACTGTGGTAGAACCAAGGGTGTTAAAGACTCATAAAGAGGTGTTGTTAACAGACATACTTGAAGCCTTTCCCTTACAGAAGTTGCAGTATACTGCCCTGAGACAGGTATGTTCTTCAATTGCTTTCCATTGGCTGTTTGTCAAGGCTTTCTTCAAAATGTATTGGCATAGATCCAAGGACAGATCAATAATGCCTTCTTGGCCTTAACCACCTTTGTCTGTGCTCTCTTGCTGACTATCTAAACTCAAGTTAAGGAATAGGTGATGGTATGAAAATAACACATTAGTAGTTAATATTACCAGCACTGCTTAGTTTTAAGATAATTGAGAGAAAGAATAGAGACGAAGAATTTAAAAACTGCTTTCTTATTTGCTCAGTTAGAATTTTTTTACTGAAGAAAAAGCTCCTACTCTGGACAACCCATGAAAGGAGTAAAGGAAAAAGGGAAATTATATGCCCTTATTTCAAGAAGCCAGGACAGTTGAAGGGATAGTGCAGAAAGTGATTCTGGAGGATATAGCAGTTGCTGGAACAAAGGAATCAGGGAAACCTAGAAGGCTAAGGAGCAACTGAAAAATGGTTTAAAATGAACAAACTAAGGGAATTTTGGAAGTGTAAACTGATGATACTGGTGTTACTTACTCTGCAATAGCCTTAGTAATTTTGCACTTTTTATGTGATAATAGAGAAATGCAGGATATTGGCATTTGGGGTCAGCCTTTTTTTTTTTTTTTGCCCTAACTAATGTCTCCTCTGTGCATTCCATAAAGGTCAGTTCTATGACTGTGAATCATGTTTCTTACTTCATTTTGATTCTCCTATAAACTCACTGAAGGGTGAACTGCTGAGCAACCCCATTCTAAACTACAAAAGAGTGTCTATGGAGCTCTTTCAGTAAAAAAAAAGTCACCTAATTTGGTTACTATGCAATAAGAGGCATCTTATTCAGTTGCATTGTGCCTCATGAAAGAAAACAGGATAGAAAATTGGAGTTTACAAGTTTACACCATGCTGAAAGGATGCACCTGGATAAAATAACCTGTGTTGCTTTTCTGCTACAGAATAATGATGCTGGTTTACTTCAAGATACAGAACCAATAAAATAGCTTATCAAACGTACCAGCCATGGCCATTTTTTAAACAATATCCTTTGAAAAGATCTCAAGTAGAAGGAACAAAGCCAATTCTAATAAGAAAACAAAGAATTTTTAAAAGCGTACTCACTCTGTAATACTCCCGTACACCCAGTTAAAATTAATACAGATGTTTGATCACTTTGATCACTATATAGATTTATATATCAAGGAAAAATAAATTTGTTTTGTTAACTCCTATATCTCTTAATCCTGCAAATATTCTGAGTTCTTGTTTTACTTGTTGTCTGCAAAGTTTAGCTTTATAAAACTATGATTCCCCTTCCTTCCTTCCTTCCTTCCTTCCTTCCTTCCTTCCTTCCTTTCTTCCTTCCTTCCTTCTCTAGAAGATGAATCTAAATTTCCAAATTTTTATTTGCATTAATTATGAAGGAGTCTGCTATTTTTAGCAAGGGATTCCTCAAAGGTTTTAGGATTCCTAACCTATTTTCTTCAGTGATTTATCAGAAAACATAAAGAAGTTTGTTTTACTAGAGTGATTTATAATAATTCCATATATAAATTGCTTTCTGGTAGCATCAGAGACTGAAGTTCGCTTTGGGTTTCAGTTCCTTGCTTTGCAGGGTAATAAGTTTTCACCAGACAAATTGCTATTGGTGAACCGAAGTAAAATACCTAGATGTCTGTTTTTGGCTGAAGACCCAACGTGTTTCATGTAGGGGTAAGCTGCTTTTGCCAATATGGCCTGTTAAAAAACTAACAAACACATAAAAATAACAATAAAAGCTCAAAACAACAACAACAAACATCAACAATTTGGGAGACTAGCAATTTGATCCTTAGAATCTGAAAGGGATTTGAAGAAATGAAACTGGTAATAGCTTTTCCCTCAGCTTCGAGGATTTTACATTTTAAGAAACCTTTTACATTCTTTTGTCATGAAAATAAAGGTGCTGGTAGTGGAACATTAACTCAGAAGTTGGAATTAAGCTATAGACAAATAGCATATTTTTTATTAATTCCAGGTGCTCTGGCACAGGAATGCCTAGAGGCCTCTGGGCCATGGCAGCAGCTGCCACACTTACTGAAAGGCTCAAGCTCTTACCTTGGGTCACATTATTTGTTTGCATGACCCACGTGCTGTAACAGCTATTTTGCAAGTGCATAAAACCCAGCATTCTTCAGTTGCCCATCCGACTGGCTTTGAACAGCTTTATTATCCAGTCCTAATATTGTGCCTGAGAAATGTGAACTCCTAAACCCTGCTATTCTCTTACCAGATCTTGCTCTAATAGATGATAATGATTGAACAATGGTAATAGAAGGCACTAGGACCAAAGTTAATTTATCTGACTTTCCAGTTCAAAATGCTGATTTAATAATAATTACTGATGGGTCAATGGCTAAATTAAATCTTCATATGATGTAGAGACATGTCATCAAATTTTGAAAATTTGTGTTTTTCTCTGGAATTAAACAGCAAAAGTTGCTGAGTTAATAGCGTCACTAGAACTACCAATTTTGGTGCTGACCTTAAAGTAAATAGATTAAATAGATGGATAGATAGACAATGGTTAGCTTGATGATAGATAGACAGATAATACATATGTGTTTGGTGTCTTATACAATAAGGAAAATTTGGAAAAATGTGGAAGTTTTTTACTTTCTTGGAAACTAAAACATCTAATTGAAAATTGGTAGCTGATTCATTAGAGGCTTTACAACCATCTATTCAAATATCAGCAGTTCATGTAGAACTCACATAGAACAGAATGGCAAAATTTCTACAAGCAATGATTTTGCTGACAGAGCTATAAAGATTGATGTCAGAATATGGCAGACTCCAATCTTAGGTGTCCATTTTTAATGCTTTTAGAAACTTTTCTTTATATTTGTAAAATATGCTTCACAAGAGGAAATGGGCAAATAAATTGTTAAAGGGGCTAAAATAAACTTTACTTAACAAAATAATTTCTATATCATATTTCCTAAAAGTTACAGCATAAATGTACATTTCCGTACATGTAAAAAAGAAGTAGAAGTTAATATATGTGTTTCAGATACACATTTTTGACTATCTGAAGTAGATACTGCATATATAATGACTAAAGTAACTTTTCATCATTTAATCTTTGACATTATATAAGAGATGTAAAGAGAGAGGCAAAGGATCATTTGAAAAAGAGAGAACCAGCTGCAGCCAAATATAAAATTTTCATTATAAAAGGTTAGTATGTTCCCTCTCCAAGGAAAGAGAAAAAAACATTAGTTGTAAAATAAACAGACATTGACAACTATACAAGGTAGCTATTTAGACAATAACCTAAGTCCTTGAAAATTTTATCAATCTATATGATTTAAAGATCATAATTTATTATTTTCTGGTGTTTGGAAACAAATGAGGGAACACTCCCCACAAAATGAGTTTTTTTTAGATATACACAAAACGATTTTTTCAAGAGAATATCTTCATTTTTCCCCAAGTTATTTCTCAAATAAACAAACTTCAAGAGGAACCCCCATTGATGACTATATATCATTTCGATTGAAATTATATCACTTAGATAAATAAACATACAATTTAGCATTTTAGTGAGAAAACATGAAGGAAGCTGGTGTCTGGCCTAGAAGAGGCACAGTATTAAATTAAAACCCTATGAAGACAGAAAGGTTCAAAAAGCTGGTGCTCTTCAAAACTTAATGTTGCTGGATTTTAATCAATGGCCAATTGTCAGTAATCAAGGGTTGCATACATTTCCTTAATTCTGAGATGAAACTGAACTAATAGTTTGATTGAACACAAAGGCATGACTTAGGGGAAAGATCATCAAAAACAGTTTTGAAATGGCAACCTGTGGCAAAATTTGTCCAATGATCGCCAGTCTGATGAGTCCTTTTAATTCTTCCACATCTCAGCTTCTGAGTCAATGCTTTAGAATCACCAAATACTACATGAAAAAATAATTGTAAATACTGCATGTCTCTGAGCTTCTCTTCTTTCTTTTTTCCCTCACATTCTCACTGCTTGGAATATCTGTGATTTTTTTATTTAAAAAAATGCGTCATATAGCTGTTTTTATTTCTTTTCAAGCCTTTGGTTTAAAACAAGTTAATATATCTTTTCGTGAAGTGGAAATCAGTCATCTGTTTATTTTCGTATCTGATAATACAATTATAGTTTGATATGCACTTTTTAAAAGGATTTTGAAGATATATTTTCATTTTCTCTATTTTCTATTATTTTTTTGATTGTAAATCAAACTCAGTTGTATTATCCTTCATAATTAATGCTATTTCTCTGCTGACTATTCATATACTCCCTTTATTTTTTTCCAACAGTTTTACTACAGTGTACCTAGAGTTATTTTCTTTATTCGATGGCTGTATCCTACTTGATATTCATAATAGATCTCAAAACTATGACTTGATGCTTTTCTTCAGTGTTGAGAAAATCTCAGTGATTAGCTTTTTTTTTAATTTTTAATTTTTAATTGCATTTTAGGTTTTGGGGTACATGTGCAGAACATGCAAGATAGTTGCATAGGTACACACATGGCAGTGTGTTTTTCTATCTTCCGCCCCTTCACCCACATTTGGCATTTCTCCCCATGCTATCCCTCCCCAGCTCCCCCTCCTCGCTGTCCCTCCCCTATTCCCCCCAATAGACCCCAGTGTGTAGGATTCCCCTCCCTGCATCCATGTGTTCTCATTGTTCATCACCCACCTATGAGTGAGAATATGTGGTGTTTCTTTTTCGGTTCTTGTGTCAGTTTGCTGAGAATGATGTTCTCCAGATTCATCCATGTCCCTACAAAGGACACGAACTAATCATTTTTGATTACTGCATAATTTTCCATGGTGTATATGTGCCACATTTTCCCAGTCCAGTCTATCATCGATGGGCATTTAGGTTGGTTCCAGGTCTTTGCTATTGTAAGCAGTGCTGCAATGAACATTCGTGTGCATGTGTCCTTATAGTAGAACGATTTATAGTCCTTTGGATATATACCCAGTAAACAGATTGCTGGGTCAAATGGAATTTCTATTTCTAGGTCCTTGAGGGCTCGCCACACTGTCTTCCACAATGGTTGAACTAATTTGCACTCCCACCAGCAGTGTAAAAGTGTTCCTATTTCTCCACATCCTCTCCAGCATCTGTTGTCTCCAGATTTTTTAATGATCGCCATTCTAACTGGCGTGAGATGGTATCTCAATGTGGTTTTGATTTGCATCTCTCTAATGACCAGTGATGATGAGCATTTTTTCATATGTTTGTTGGCCTCATGTATGTCTTCTTTTGTAAAGTGTTCATATCCTTTGCACATTTTTGGATGGGCTTGTTTGGTTTTTTTCTTGTAAATCTGTTTGAGTTCTTTGTAAATTCTGGATATCAGCCCTTTGTCAGATGAGTAAACGGCAAAGATTTTTTCCCATTCTGTTGGTTGCTGATTCACTCTAGTGATTGTTTCTTTTGCCGTGCAGAAGCTGTGGAGTTTGATTAGGTCCCATTTGTCTATTTTGGCGTTTATTGCCAATGCTTTTGGTGTTTTGGTCATAAAGTCCTTGCCTACGCCTGTGTCCTGAATGGTTTTGCCTAGATTTTCTTCTAGGGTTTTTATGGTGCCAGGTCTTATGTTTAAGTCTTTAATCCATCTGGAGTTAATTTTAGTGTAAGGTGTCAGGAAGGGGTCCAGTTTCTGCTTTCTGCACATGGCTAGCCAGTTTTCCCAACACCATTTATTAAAGAGGGAGTTCTTTCCCCATTGCTTGTTTTTGTAAAGTTTATCAAGTATTGTATGGTTGTAGATATGCTGTGTTGCCTCCGATGCCTCTGTTCTGTTCCATTGGTCTATATCTCTGTTTTGGTACCAGTACCATGCTGTTTTGATTACTGTAGCCTTGTAGTATAGTTTGAAGTCTGGTAGCGTGATGCCTCCCGCTGTGTTCTTTTTGCTTAGAATTGACTTGGCTATGCGGGCTCTCTTTTGGTTTCATATGAAGTTCAAGGTGGTTTTTTCCAGTTCTGTGAAGAAAGTCAATGGTAGCTTTATGGGGATAGCATTGATTCTGTAAATTACTTTGGGCAGTATAGCCATTTTCACAATATTCATTCTTCCTAACCATGAACATGGAATGTTTCTCCATCTGTTTGTGTCCTCTCTTATTTCGTTCAGCAGTGTTTGTAGTTCTCCTTGAAGAGTTCTCTTATGTTCCTTGTAAGTTGTATTCCTAGGTATTTTATTCTCTTTGTAGCAATTGTGAATGGCAGTTCGTTCTTGATTTGGCTCTCTTTAAGTCTGTTATTGGTGTATAGGAATGCTTGTGATTTCTGCACATTGATTTTATATCCTGAGACTTTGCTGAAGTTGCTTATCAGTTTCAGGAGTTTTTGGGCTGAGGCGATGGGGTCTTCTAGATATACTATCATGTCGTCTGCAAATAGAGACAACTTTGCTTCCTCCTTTCCTATTTGAATACCCTTTTTTTCTTTTTCTTGCTTGATTGCTCTGGCTAAAACTTCCAGTACTATACTGAATAGAAGTGGTGAGAGAGGGCATCCTTGTCTCGTGCCGGATTTCACAGGGAATGCTTCCAGTTTTTGCCCATTCAGTATGATATTGGCTGTTGGTTTGTCATAAATAGCTTTTATTACTTTGAGATATGTTCCATCAATGCCGATTTTATTGAGGGTTTTTAGCATAAAGGGCTGTTGAATTTTGTCAAAGGCCTTCTCTGCATCAATTCAGATAATCATGTGGTTTTCGTTTTTGGTTCTGTTTATGTGGTGAATTACATTTCTAGACTTGCATATGTTGAACTAGCCTTGCATCCCTGGGATAAATCCTATTTGATCATGATGGAAAAGCTTTTTGATGTGCTGTTGCAATCGGCTTGCCAATATTTTATTAAAGATTTTTGCATCTATGTTCATCATGGATATTGGCCTGAAGTTTTCTTTTCTTGTTGAGTCTCTGCTGGGTTTTGGTATCAGGATGATGTTGGTCTCATAAAATAAATTAGGAAGGATTCCCTCTTTTTGGATTATTTGGAATAGTTTCAGAAGGAATGGTACCAGCTCCTCTTTGTGTGTCTCATAGAATTCAGCTGTGAACCCATAGGAGTACCAGAATGCGACGAAGAGAATGAATCCAAAGTGGAAAATACTCTTCAGGATATTATCCAGGAAAATTTCCCCAACCTAGCAAGACAGGCCAATATCCAAGTCCAGGAAATACAGAGAACACCACAAAGATACTCCACAAGAAGAGCAACCCCAAGGCACATAATCGTCAGATTCCCCAGGGTTGAAATGCAGGAGAAAATGATAAGGGCAGCCAGAGAGAAAGGTCAGGTCACCCACAAAGGGAAGCCCATCAGACTCACAGCAGATCTCTCGGCAGAAACCCTACAAGCCAGAAGAGAGTGGGGGCCAAAATTCAACATCCTTAAAGAAAATAACTTTCAACCCAGAATTTCATATCCTGCCAAACTGAGCTTCACAAGTGAAGAAAAAATAAAATCCTTTGCAAACAAGCAAGTACTCAGCTATTTTTGTCACCACCAGGCCTGCTTTACAAGAGCTCCTGAAAGAGGCACTACACATAGAAAGGAACAACCAGTACCAGCCATTCCAAAAATATACCAAATGCTAAAGAGCATCAACAAAATGAAGAATCTGCATCAACTAATGGGCAAAACAGCCAGCTACCATCAAAATGACAGTATCAAATTCACACATAACAATATTAACCCTAAATGTAAATGGGCTAAATGCACCAATCAAAAGACACAGACTGGCAAATTGGATAAAAACCAAAACCCATCAGTGTGCTATATCCAGGAAACCCATCTCACATGCAAGGATACACAAAGGCTCAAAATAAAGGGATGGAGGAAGATTTACCAAGCAAATGGAGAGCAAAAAAAAAGCAGGAGTTGCAATTCTCATCTCTAATAAAATAGACTTTAAAGCAACAAAGATCAAAAGAGACAAAGAAGGACATTACATAATGGTAAAAGGATCGATACAACAAGAAGAGCTAACGATCCTAAATATATACAGACCCAATACAGGAGCACCCAGATATATAAGGCAAGTTCTTAACGACTTACAAAGAGACTTAGACTCCCACACAATAATAGTGGGAGACTTTAACACTCCACTGTCAATAGCAGACAGATCAACCAGACAGAAAATTAACAAGGATATCCAGGGCTTGAACTCAGACCTGGAACAAGCAAACCTGATAGACATTTACAGAACTCTCCACCCCAAATCCACAGAATATACATTCTTCTCAGTACCACCTCACACCTACTCTAAAATTGACCACATAATTGGAAGTAAAGCACTCCTCAGCAAATGTAAAACTACTGAAATCATAACAAACAGTCTCTCAGACCATCGTGCAATCAAGTTAGAACTCAGAATTCAGAAACTAACTCAGAACCACACAGCTTCATGGAAACTGAACAACTGGCTCTTGAATGTTGATTGGATAAACAATGAAATGAAGGCAGAAATAAAGAAGTTCTTCGAAACCAATGAGAACGAAGACACAACATACCAGAATCTCTGGGACATATTTAAAGCAGTATCTAAAGGAAATTATAAAGCAATAAGTGACCATATGAGAAGAGTGGCAAGATCCAAAATTGACACCCTATCATCAACATTGAAAGAGCTAGAGGAGCAAGATCAAAAGAACTCAAAACCTAGCAGAAGACAAGAAATAACTAAGATCAGAGCAGAACTGAACGAGATAGAGACAAGAAAAACCCTTCAAAAAAATCAATAAATCCAAGAGGTGGTTTTTTTGAAAAGATCAACAAAATAGACAGACCACTAGCCAGACTGATTTAAAAAAAAGAGACAGAACAACCAAATAGACGCAATAAAAAACGATAAAGGGGAAATCACCACAGATTCCACAGAAATTCAAACCATCATCAGAGAATATTACAAACAACTCTATGCACATAAACTAGTAAACCTAGTTTTATGTTTAGAAAGAAATGGATAAATTCCTGGACACCTGTGTCCTCCCAAGCCTAAACCAGGAGGAAGCCGAAACTATGAATAGACCAATAACAAGGTCTGAAGTCGAGGCAGCAATTAAGAGCCTACCACACAAAAAAAAAGCCCAGGTCCAGATTGATTAGCTTTTATACTATATCTCTGTTACAGTCTCTTTCCTTTCTTTCAGACCTTAACTCATAGCTATTTGAAACATCTTATATCTGTCATTCTTTTTTCACCTTTCTGTATTTCTACTTTTAACAGTTTAATAAAATACTTTACTTTTATATATACTTTAGTTTACTAGTTCTCTTTAAAGCTGTGTCTAAAGTACTGTTAAACATATTTATTAAATTCAATGATTTAGCAGAATTTAATTTTTTAATGTCTAGTTTTCTGCCAAATATTGCATTTAAAAAATGTCTTGCCTATATTAACCATGGCCATTTTGGTCTGTGTCTGATAATTACATGATCTGCCTCTGCTTTAGATATGTTTCAGTTTCTTTATCTCCTTATCATTTACAGCCAGTACCATCTATATACGTTCTCTTTATTTTTAATTAAGTAGAAAACATTTTTATGTGGAAAATAGGTAGAGATTATTTGGGACTTTGAATTGTATTGCCTTCATGCATACAAAATTAATGTTTGTGGCTCACATGTTTCTAGGCTAGGGGCACTTGTCATCTCAGAACATTTTAAAACAGATCAGAAATCTTTTATATAAAGAGCCAGATAGCAAATATTTTAGGATTTGTGGGCAAAGAGACCATTTCCTGAACTGAGATTTTGTTTTGTTTTGTTTTGTTTTGTTTTGCCAAAAAGCAAATAGTCTTTTTACAATTTTGAAAACATAGGGAAAGAAATTTATGACATTGGTCTGGGCAAGGATGTTTTTGGATAAGATTTTAAATACACAGGCAACAAAAGCAAAAATAGACAAATGGGACTACATCAAACCAAAAACTATTCTACACAGCAAAGGAAACAATCAACAGAGTAAAGAGAAAATCTGAAGATCAGGAGCACATATTCACAAACTATACATCTGAAAAGGAGTTAATATTCAGAACTCAATAACAACAACAAAGACAGGAAAACAAATAATCTAATTAAAATGGGTAAAATATCTGAAAGTCTTATTATTAAAATAAGATACATGAATGACCAACAGGTATATAAAAATATGATCAACATGACTGATCATGAAGAAAATGTGAATCAAAATCATAATGTTATGTCATCTTATACCAATTAAAATGGCTGTTATCAAAAATTAAACAAAAATAATGAACGCTGGTGAGGATGTGGAGAAAAAGAAACTCTTAAACACTTTTGATGAGAATGTAAACCAGTACAGCCATGATGGACAAAAAAAAAAAAGAGATTCCTCAAAAAGCAAAATTATAACCACTATATGACTCAACAGTCCTACTACTGGGTATGTATATGTAGAAAATTGATCAATATGTCAAAGAGATATCTGCATCACCATGTTTATTTTAGCATTATTTCAAATTACCCAAGATAGGAAATCAACCTAAGTATCCATCAATGGATAAATGAATTGTATTTTATTTTATTAGTATTTATTTATTTTTATTCTATTTTTATTTTTTTTGAGACAATCTTACTGAGTGTAGTGATACAATCCCATCTGCAACCTCTGTCTCCTGGGTTCTAGCGATTCCTTCTGCCTCAGCCTCCCAAGAAGCTAGGATTACAGGTGTGTGCCACCATGGCTGGCTAATTTTTTTTTTTTAGAGATACATTTTCTTGAATACCTGGCCTCACGTGATCAACACTGCCTCTCAAAGTAATGAGATTATAAGCATGAGCCGAGCCTGAATTTTAAAAAGTCTTATGTATACACAATGGAATACTATTAAGCCATTTAAAAATAATAAAATTCTGTCAGGCATGGTGATTCAGGCATTTTGGGAGGCTGAGGTGGCCGGATCACCTGAGGTCAGGGGTTTGAGTCATGCCTGGTCAACATGGCCCAAACCCTGACTCTAGTAAAAATACAAAAATTAGCTAGGCATTATGGTGGGCACCTGTAATTCCAGCTACACAGGAGGCTAAGGCAGGCAGGAAAATCACTTGAACTCGGGAGGTGGAGATTGCAGTGAGTGAGCTGATATATCACCATTGTACTCTAGCCTGGGTGACAGAGTGAGACACAGTATAAAAAAATAGTAAGAAGAATGAACTTCTGTCATTTGCAACAACATGGATGAATCTAGAGAACATTATATAGAGTGAAATAAGCCAAGCAAACAAAACCCCCAAATACCACATGATCCCACTAATCTATGAAATCTAAAAAAGTTCGTCTCATAGAAGTGAAGGTTACTAGAGGCTGGGGAGAGTATGGGGTAACAGGGATGGGGAGAGGTTGGTCACTGGGTACAAAGTTACAGTTAGATGGGAGGATTAATTTCTGATGTTCTATTACAAAGTAGAGTGACAATTGCTAACCATAACGTATGTGCCAAAATAGCTAGAACAGTCTTGAATCTTCTCATCTCAAAGAAATGACAGGTGTTTGAAGTGATGGATATGCCAATAACTCTGGCTGAATAATTACACAATGTGTACATGTTTTGCAATATCACACTGTACCCCATACATATATATTATTATGCATCAATTAAAAACAAATGAAACATAAAAAGATAAAATATAAAATTTTACAAAGAACTAAACATAAAAGTCTAAAACTCATTTTTGTCTTACATACTCTACACAAATGTGGTGGGCCCAATTTGGTTCACAGATCATAGTGCATATACTTCGGCCTTAGAGGCAAAAATCAAGAAGCTTCTAAACTGGGTTTTATACTTTTGAGGGTTGGTCTTTTTCTGTATCACCCTTATAGAACAGAGCTTTGAGGTTTTATACTAAAAAATACATCAGTTAAAAGATACTTCTCTTTGATATGCTCTGATTTCCTTTTTTTCTCCTCCAATTTTTTTAAGTCTGCTACTAACATATTTGTTCAATTATTGGACTTCATAAACTACTTAAAGATTTAGTCTTTGTCTTCAGGAAAAAGGTCAAACCACAGAGTATTCCACATTCTCTAGCCTTACTTACTCTTCTTCAGTATTGACCAGTCAAATCCCCATTTCGTTGTCACCAATCTGATGCAATCAAATGGTTTGTTGGTTGGTTTTAATATTTAGTCTGATTTTTGAATTGCTATCAGAGACACAATAAACAAAGCAATTTTCCATCCTATATTGAAGTATAATTATCATTTGTATCTATTCTTTAGGAGAAAAATAATCCTCACACAAATCCATTATCATAATAGAATTTAACTGGCTCATCTCATTTCAAGATTTTATCAAATATCTTAAGAAAAATTTGAATATGTTTATACTTAAGATTTAGAAAACATTAAATAGAAAACCCATACTTATTCTGAACTTTCTGAACTCTCACAATTAAGATACCTACCTCCCCTTTCCTAAATACTATGAACAGACATAGTCTCCTGCTCTTTATCCACACAAATATTCACACACTTATATATATAAGGGCATATTGAAATACACGGAGTATGTTGTCTTAAAAAATGTGTCAATGAATATTTACTAATCATTATATGTTAGACTATTTGTCATACCTATAAAATAATAAAATCAATCAGCATTTTCTAAAATATATCTTTTTGAATCCCATGTAACTGAGTTATTCTTACAATATCTAGACTTAATTTTTTACTAAACTATATTTTGTATTGTAATAAACGTTTATATTTTATTTTTTCACATAATCTTTATTATGTTGCTGTAGATTTTGAAAGTATAATCTAAAAATTTTACCATTGTCTTCCAGGACACTAAGGTATTAATATGTTTTAATATACATCTCTACTAAACAGCCTCAATCTAGTGAATCACTCTGCCTATTAATCTGACAGACATTTGCAACAAAGCATTGACAGAAATTGATAGGTAAGATAAATAATAAATTATTTTACTTAAACTATGGTTATAAACTATTATATTATTTAATTATCAAAATCGATTACTATATTAGTTAAGAGGGTATATTTTGCGGTTTTCAGATTCCTTATATAAATTAAGGCAGAGAAGTTACAGTATTTACATCTGCATGAAATCCCAACTATAGAAAAACTTTTTAAAAAACTATTTGATCCTCAGGAAACTACTGATACAGGATAAATTGTCAGAAGTTTATTGAATAATTTAATATCATTTGATAGGACATTCTGGCTTCTTATAAGCAGATAATTTACTCAGACTTCCTGGCTGTACTTTAAAATAATATATGTATTATTACCTTAAATGTTGCTAGCTCACCTTTCAAGATGCATCTTAACATTTTAATGTCTTATTTCAATTTGAAAAGCCCTTAAATGTCTACTTATGATAGCCCTAGGAGCTGAGATAATTATTTCCAGGAGATTAAATCCATGATTTTTAACTGTTCAGCAGTGCAGGAGCAAAAGGGAATATGACATAAGAGGACCGTTTTTATATTGGCCATTTTTTTTTTCCACAGGACAGCTATGTGAATACAGGGCACCTTGGAGGGTAAGGGGAGGATTATTTCTAATTACATGTATAAGTACATACTGATATTATTGAATCAAAACCTATAGCAGTGCTTCTCAAATGGGAAGGAAGACAATGTGTAAGGATATCAGAAATATCACTAGTGGCTTTTCAGATGTTTTAATGCATACAGCTTTAACTGAAGGGTTATCAACCTCCAGACAGGAAAATGGGAATGGGCATTATATTAAGTGCATTATGAAAAAAATCTTCCTAGTTGATTCCCACTTAGTGAGAATTCTCACTAAGTGAGAATCAACTTAGTTAAGAAACAATGATTTACTAGGAAAAGCAAGGGCAACATCAAATTTTACTTCTAGACTAGATATAATATAAATATTAACAAGCAATATTGTACAGAATTTAAGATAAATGTCTTTATAAGTAAATAGATATTGATATAAATCCTTGTTTAAAGAAATATGAGTAAAGATGACGAGGTTCTTTCTGAACCTTATATGAGAATATTTTGGCAATGTTTACCATATGAAATTAATATTATGTGCCATATATAATATACTGAAAATTACATTATACATATAATTAACCACATCATCACATAATAGCACCACAGTATGATATCATAGGATAGTTTTATCAGAATGGCTTATTATTGTTTTCTAGAATACTTCTGAATACATATATTCAACACCTACAGATTATTTAGGTTATTTGAAATACAGATTATGCACCACAAATTATTTACTATTTCTGGATTTTTTAAATGCTTGACATCATAGCATAGACACTACTTTCTTTTACATAATGAGAGAGTAAGAAGTTGTTCTTTATTTACTGAATATTAAACACACAACTTCTTAGCCAAGCATATATTTGGCAACAAACTAAAAGTAAGGTAGTAGTAGAGGGGAAACACAATTCTTCAATTTTTGTTTTTTGTTTGTTTGTTTGTTTGAGACAGAGTCACTCTGTCGCCCAGGCTGGAGTGCAATGGTGCAATCTTGGCTCACTGAAATCTCCGCCTCCCAGGTTCAAGTGATTCTCCTGCCTCAACCTCCTGAGTAGCTGGGACTGCAGACAGGCACTTCCACGCCAGGCTAATTTTTTGTATTTTAGTAGAGACCAGGTTTCACCATCTTGGCCAGGATGGTCTCGATCTCCTGAGCTCATGATCCTCCTGCCTCGGCCTTCGAAAGCGCTGGGATTACAGGCATGAGCCACCGTGCCTGGCCAGGAAACACAATTCTTATAGAGCTACTGTGGGTTACTCATTGAGCATCCTAACAAAGCAGCAGTTATCAACTATTTTCCAACATACACACGGTCTTATGTTGAAATTAGACCGTTGCAGAGGATTTAATCATTACTATCTCTACTTTCTCTGCTAATGGCAACATCTTTATTCCTGAGACCCGTTGTTTCCTAGGCAATTCTAAAAATACCTGTGTATGATGTAATGTATTATAATGTTCTGAGTTTTGTAATGGTTTTGTCTATTGAGAAATATACTTTAGTAATGTGGAAACATAGATGCCTTTCTCAAATTTTAGGTACTTAAAAGAGTCAATTATATTTTCTTCTGTTCATATTAACATTTCCTGTCAGAGAAGTTTCTATACACAAGTGCAAGGATTCTTTTTAAGCAAATTTGAAATCTGAAAAGCAAATTGGCATGTGCAAGCATGTGCATACACATACACACACTACAGAGTGATTTACTGATTAATTATAAATAGAGAAAAAGTTTTAAGTATGTAATGACTTTAACACATTTTAAAATAAATTCTATCACTGCATAGTACTCCATGGTGTATATGTGCCATATTTTGTTTTTCTAGTCTATCATTGCTGGGCATTTGGACTGATTCCAAGTCTTTGCTATTGTGAACAGTGCTGCAATAAACATACGTGCGCATGTGTCTTTATAGTAGAATGATTTATAATCCTTTGGGTATATACCCAATAATGAGATTTCTGAGTCAAATGGTATTTCTGGTTCTACATCCTTAAGGAATCGCCACACTGTCTTCCACAATTGTTGAACTAATTCACACTCCCACCAACAGTGGTAAAATGTTCCTATTTCTCCACATCCTCTCCAGTATCTGTTGTTTCCTGATTTTTGAATGATCGCCATTCTAACTGGCATGAGATGGTATCTCGTGGTTTTGATTTGCATTTCTCTAATGACCAGTGATGATGAGTTTTGTTTTTTTTTACATACTTGTTGGCCACAAAATGATGAGTTCATGTATTTTGCAGGGACATGGATGAAGCTGGAAATCATCATTCTCAGCAACTAACACAGGAACAGAAAACCAAATACCACATGTTCTCACTCATAAGTGTGAACTGAACAATGATCAGTTCACAGAAGGGGAACATCACACACCAGGACCTGTCAGATGGTGGGGGGCTAAGGGAGGAATAGCATTAGGAGAAATACTTAGTATAGAGGACGGTTGATGGGTGTAGCAAATCACCATGGCACGTGTATACCTATGTAACAAGACTGCACGTTTTGAACATGCATCCCACAACTTAAAGTATAAAAATTAAAAAATATATCTAAGCCAATTAATAATATTTAATGGATGTTAAATGAAGCAAATATTTTGCTTTGTCCTAAGCAAAACACAAATATAAGCAGACAAGTTCCTGTTCTAAAGTATGTTATATAAGTAAAGAAGAGATATAATTCACACATATTCAACAAAGGGAATTTTAAAATGTTAAAAATGGCATGAAGGAAGACAAAGTGCTCCTGAAACAAAGTGAAACACAACACGATGTTCAAGTGGATATATATTCACAGAAGAAATGTGATTTGATTTGAGACTCCCAAATCTAAACCCCACACCATTTTCAGAGAACCAGCGTATTCTGGAAAGTTTTCATCTCCAAGGGTTTTTGTTTTTCCCTTCAGCATGTTCAAGGAATGTGGAGCAGGTTTTGTTGATGACTTTCTTACTCTCCAAATAAT
Source organism: Saguinus oedipus (assembly GCA_031835075.1). Taxonomy (NCBI): domain Eukaryota; kingdom Metazoa; phylum Chordata; class Mammalia; order Primates; family Cebidae; genus Saguinus; species Saguinus oedipus. The sequence goes on from CM063190.1 coordinate 22,560,472, forward strand.
CCATTGAAATCACACTCACCATTTTAACAAAATGCAGATTCCAAAGTGTTTTTAACAAACTCTATTTGTCAATAACGTTTGCTCCTTAGGTGAAGAAAATGAAATATAGGGTACTACTTTGTAAGGAACCTTAAAAATAAATGCAAAATAATTTTATGAAAAACATCATCCCCACTTAGCTTAACGTGGGAGGTTATTTCACTTAATTGATATATTTATCTCAATCAAAAGCCTCCTTTTTAGGTAGCTGAAATAATCTACAATCTCTATGTACTGCAATGAAATCAATATCTGTTTTCATTGTATACAATATTTATTTACTAAGATGGAGTCAATGCCTATGATCTCTGTTTACTAAGATAGCATCAATGTCTATCATCTCTCTTCACTAAGAAGGAATCTGATCATGGCAAGAACAAATTCTACAAATTTACCTCTCTGTTACAGTATTATCAAATTTGTGAATTTATGACTTACATTTTTTTCCACCTGATTTTGCAATGCTCTTGCATGAGAAATCACTATTTCTTAGAGAGAGCCTATGTTGTTTATCACATTTGTTGATGAACAAAGACTTTAGGGATGTCAATATTAATTACCTACTTTATAGATTTTGCACTTTATGTTATCTGTGAGTGAAGTGCTTCTCCAGCCAGGACCCACACCACCTGCTTCTCCAACCTCTTCCAGTCTTTATTCCGAAGTCACTTTTTCCAAATAGAAAAATAACAGATTTTAATTTGTAAAAATTTTATTTTTAGTTTAAAAAGAAATTATTTTCTAATAACCTATTTGCCCAAAGAAAGTACCCCATCAGATAAAAGAAACTCCAAATCTCTTTGTGTATGATACACCTTCTCATCTCTAGCAAATATTTCTGCTTTCATGAAGTAAATAAAAGACATCACAATGTGAGATATACAGCTATTGTCCATATTTTAGTCTGTGAAAAAGACAAATGTGAGTCATTGTTTTTAGAATATAGTTTTCTGCTATTTTTGTCTTCCATGTGTCTTGCTTTGTGATATCTATGTTACATTAAAGTAAATAAAAAGGGTTCATGGTTGCACAACAAATGGTTATATTCTCCCTAGTTTTCTCTTTACTGTATCTAAAATAATATTTCTGTAGGTAAGACAGAGAGAAAATAAAGAAAAATATAAAGCAATTTATATTTGTGAATTCTATTATACCACTGCATCACTAGCAAAGTATCTGCTTGCTGATATATGGAAACTTATTCTACTTAAGTATAGTTTATAAAATATTAGCATGTACTTAAAAATATTCATTTCCCAAATAGGGCTTCACATACATACAACAAAAGAAATCACAATAATTGCTGAAAAACCCATGCCAAAATCTAAAATATCATATTCAAAGTTTGTGTAACTATTGGTCACACAGGTACATGGGTACCTAAAAGTTTAATATTTAATAAAATGAATATAAACATTCAATTTTCTAATATTTGCTGCTAAATGAAAACATTAAAATTTGCTAAAAGGATGTTAGCTATATCTGAATAAAAGTTTAGAAAGCTTATACTGTATCCTGCTCAAGGTTAGACTCCTTACATTGAAGATTATTGATCTTGCATTTATTTCTACTAAAATTAGGATTTGCTATAAAACAGTTTTATTACTATCATAAATTAATTAACCATAAAACTGTAAGTGCTCTACAGTTACGGGAATAGATGAACGACAGAATTATGTTGGAATTGTTAAAATTTTCTTAAGCTTTTAAAAAGGGGCTTGCATACTAATTCCAGTCAGTTAAATTTTGTTACAAACAAGAAAAAGTTATACCTACCCTATTTATCACAAAATATTCATTTTTGTATATCACTTAATTAAAAACTGCTTACAGAAGGCAGCAAATCACACTGCCACATGTGTACCTATGCAACTATCTTGCATGTTCTTCACATGTACCCCAAAACCTAAAATGCAATTAAAAAATGCTTACCAATATAAATTATAAAATATGTTACAGTATGTTATAGAAAAACTAAAATGACCTCTGTTCAGAGTTGGTAACATTTCAATTAGTGCCAGGAATGGGAGAAGGAACACTATAGTTATCATAGTCAATATAAATTAAACTGTATTATTTTATTAGAAGGAAACTTTTCAAGAATCCAAATTACTTAATGATTATTATTTATACATAAAATCAAAATATTAAAAATAACTGATGAAATCCCTTTTACTTTAGAGAATTCAGTAGCATAAATTTTAAAATTATTAGCACACTTTTCATCATTATTACTTTCAAAATGTATACTAGATTGATGGAACATCGACAATTATAGTATTAAGTGATTAAACAGTAATATATTACCAGACATCAATTTGACAATATTATGTGCAACAATGGACTTTTTTAACATTATAAAAATATAATTTATTAGACAGATTTATTAGTCAGAGATGCATCTGACTTTTTCAGGGTTTTTTCAGCTTTTAGAAAAATATATGACTAAAAAATGAAATTCTAAAGGAAGAAAAGGGTAAATAGTGACATATTCTTTACTAAATGAATTACTTGAGTTTATATTTTTTAAGTTTTATCAAAAATTAATGATGCTGAAATTATTTTCAAGGGCTTATTTATTATTAGTATGTCTTCTTTGGAAATATGTTTATTCAAGTCTTCTGCCCAGTTTTGAATCATGTTTCTTTTAATGCTGCTGATGAGTTTTAGGAGTTCTCTGTATATTCTGAATATTTATTGTTACATATATGACTTGCAAATATATTCTCCCTTCCATAAATTGTCTTTTTATCCTCATATTGTCTTTCAATGGACAAATAAAAAAATTAATGAAGTCTAATTTGCCTGTGTATTCTTTTGTTAACTGGGCATTTTATGTCATTTTCAGTAAATCACTGCAAACTCCAATATCATGATGATTTTGCCCTTTGCTGTCATTTACAAATTTTGTAGTTTGAGATCCGACATATAGATCTTTGATTCATTTTGCTTTATTTTTGAATATAAGATTGTAAGTGTCCAACTTAAATGATGACTAAATGAGCAGACTGTCTTTTCCACATTGAATGGTCTTATCTACTTTGTCAAAAATAATTTGCACTATATATGAGAGTTTGTTTCTGGGCTCTCCATTCTGTTCCAATAATTCATATATCTATATTTATACAAGCACCACACTTTTAATTGCTGTAGCTGTGTGATAATTTTTGAAATCAGGAAGTGAGAATCCCCAGCTTTGTCTTCCTTTTTCAGTTCTGTTATTGCCTATTCAAGATTGCCAGGGAAGGAGAAAAGGGAGGAGTGGGTAGTTAATATTTCATTCTTACAAGATGAAAATTGTTATGGACATAGATGTTAATGATGACTGCACCCACTATATCTTTATTTAATACTACTGAACTGTACAGTTGAAATGGCTAAGATGATAAAATTGTATTACACATATTTTTCTGCAATAAATTTTTTAATTACAAAAAGAAAATTTTATTGCAAAAATGTGTTTAACAATTTGAAATGTATTTAGACACAGTATTTAATTATGTTAAAGGTTTCAGGACAACAAATTCACTTGTTTTTCCTTCAACTTTTTGGACTTTCTTAGTCTCATTTTGTCTTTCATTTCTCATGTTTAAGTATTTCAGAGTTTATTCCTTGAACAACTTGTTAATCTAAACTGATACCTTTGGTGATTTTATTCAGTCACATGACTAGAAATAAAATATCATCTTATTTTCATGATTCTGAAAATATGTATTCAACCTTGGGCCCTTGCCTGAATCCAGTCTCATTTATCCAACAACATATTCAGCAAATCTACTTGAATTTCCTTCCCTCTTTTTTTGTTTTACGAGACGGAATCTTTCTCTGTTCCCCAGGCTGGAGCGCAATGGCATGCTCTTGGCTCACTGTATCCTCCGCCTCCCAGGTTCATGGGATTCTCCTGCCTCAGCCTCTGCCTGAGTAGCTGGGATTACAGGCACCTGCCATCACACCCAACTATTTTTTTGTATTTTTAGTTGAGACGGGGTTTCACTATGTTGGCTAGACTGGTCTTGAACTCCTGACCTCATGATCTGCCCACCTTGGCCTCCCATAGTGCTGACCTCATGATCCACCCACCTTGGCCTCCTAAAGTACTGGAATTACAGGTATGAGCCACCGCACCCAGCGTTGAATTTTTAAAAGGCAACTCCAAGCTACATGTTCAAGCATGAGATCCAAAATGCTACTTTAGCCATTGCCAAAAACAAAACAACCAAACCAAAACAGAAACAACAATATAATTTCTCACACAGGCTTTGTGTTTGTAGTCCATGATAGCTCTATTCTGGCATATGCTCAGAATGTAGGCCTTGGCAAAAACATTTTGTAATACTGTATTCTATTGCCATCATCATTTCCCATGCTATTATCATCTCCTTGAATTTCAGCAAAAGGGAAATAATTGTCTTCCTGCTTTTATTCTGCTACTCTTTATTGTTACCATAGCATCCAGAGTGGCCTTGCTATAATGTTAAATCTTACCTTCTCACTTCTATAGATGTAACTTTCCAATGTCATTGCAGTTTACAGAATCAAAGCCTTTAATATGACATACAAGGCTTTCCATGACTGACATCTCCCCTTATCTTCCTGACATAATATTTCACTACCTGTCACAAGTTTTTTTCTTTCTGACATAATGGTTTTTAAAAATCACATTTCTACTTTCTATATTATTGTATTGGACAAAGGTGTCACTATTTTATCTTTTTATTATACATTAGTTTATATGAATGAGGTTCAAGCTTAAATATGCATAAGCAATAACAACAAGTATACATTCAGATTATCTTAGCCATTAAAGGAGAACTGAGTAATTATTTCATGAATCAGGAATATCTATAAGACATGAATGTGATTGATACAAGGGAATATAAATCTGTTTTTAAAAATAAAAAAATTAAAATCCCATAAAAAAGGATGAGTTCATGTCCTTTGCAGAGACATGGATGAATCTGGAAACCATCATTCTCAGCAAACTGACACAAGAACAGAAAACCAAACACCTCATGTTCTCACTCATAAGTGGGTATTGAACAGTGAGAACACATGGACACAAAAAGGGGAACATCACACGCTGGGCTGTGTTGGGGGGTGGGGGTCTAGGGGAGGGATAGCAGGCGATGGGGAGATTGGGGAGGGATAACATTAGAAGAAATATCTAATGTAGGTGATGGGGATGGAGGCAGTAAACCACCATGGCCTGTATATACCTATATAACAATCCTGCAAGATCTGCATATGTATCTCAGAATTTAAAGTATAAAAAATATCATAAAATAAGAGAGGCTAGTGAGGCTTTAGGAAAAAAGGAACACGTATATACACTGTTGAAAGAAATGTAAATTAGTTCAGCTAATGTGGAAATCAGTTCTGCAATTTCTCTGAGAACTTAAAACAGAGATTACTATTCAACCCAGCAATCATATTACTGAGTATATACCAAAAAGAAAATAAATTATTCAATCAAAAAGACACATACATTTGTATGTTCATGGCAATGCTATTCACAACAGCAAAGAAATGAAGTCAACATATGTGCCCATCAATAGTGGGTTGGATAAAGAAAATGTTGTACATCTATAACATGGAACACTATGCAGCTATTACAAAAAAATGGATTCATGTCCTTTGCCACAATATGGATGGAGCTGGAGACCATAATCCTAAGTGAAGTAATGCAGGAACATGACACCAAACACAATATGTTCTCGGTTATGACTGAGAGTGAAACACTGAGTACACAGGGATATAAATATGGGAACAAAGATCCTGTGGACTACTAGAGGTGGTAGTGAGGGAATAAGACTCAGATTGAAAAGCTACCTATTGAATACTATGCTCACTACCTTAGTGACTGGAACCATACTCCAAAATTCAGCATCCCTTAATCTACTCATATATATAACAAATGTGTACATGTACCCTCTGAATCTTGAAGTTGAAATTGTTAGAAAATAAAGTTACTATACATAATAAAACAGAGATGTTGGCTTTAAGTTTTTCATGCATCATAGATGGATGTTAAACTTTTCAAAATTATTTTTCTGTATCTGTTGAGGTAATCACTTGATTTTCTCTTTAAATGACAAATGAATCATTTATTTTTGAGAATGATCTACTTAGTGATGAGATTTTCTGTGTATATTGTTGTCTTCAATTTGCCAAAATTTCATCAAGGATTTTCATATCAATTTTCATGAAGGATATGGCTTGGAAGTTTTATTTTCTTGTAATGTTCTGGTCTTTATTTGATACTAGGTTTTGATTTTAAGTTACTTATTTTCTTCTGGAAGGAACAGGTGATTGAAATAGCAAATTTTAGTATGCCAGATTCATAAAAAAAAAAAAAATTTAAAAATATTTTGTAGAAAGAATAGTAACATAGGGCTGGAAAATTTCCAAAGATTGATGAAAATAAATTTACAAAATATCAAACAAAAGGAAAGTCAGAGCACACCATTTTTGAAGCTCCAAAATAACTATATTAAATGAATCAAGTTATAGATTTAATCTTGTACATATTCAGAATGATAAAATATGACTATAAAATTATGTGAGATAGCAAGAAAAACATTCTGACATATACATGAATGCATTCCTATTGAAAAAAGTATTAATTTCATTAATTTTAATTTAAATTTGAATGGACATATTCTATATACCATGTCTATTTTTTCCAAAGATGTTGTTCATTAAATTTAAAGATAGAATGGTTTATAATAGCTAAGTAATTTCTAAATAGGTATGACTAATACAGTTAATTGTAAGGATTTCTTTTAAATAACATGCTTTACAATCCAGAATATGTTCAACCACTCTCCTCATTGCAGTTTGCTTGGAAGTGTGGCATTTATACATGTGCATATGAAGAAAAGATTTCCCATTAGATTATGTTGATACTTAACTATCAAGATAAAAACTACTAACAGAATCATGAACAAATCAGCCAATACATAACCTATATCTCACATTGAGATTTTTCTATGACCCTCCCTGCTCAAAATTTTGTAGAGCTACAATGAAAAGATTTTTGGAACAGGTGCAAAGAGGTGATTTCACATTTTTAATTCATTTAAGACAGTAATTGATAAAAGTACATATTCACTGTGCATATCTTATATTCTGGAAATAGATGGGTGGCACCCAAAATGTACCAGGTTGAGAACAAATTACCTCTGATTTCCTAAACCCAAATTAGCCAATATGCTGTAACTCTGCAGATATGTATATTTGCATCAGCAATTGTGCAATAAAATTTTACCTGAAATATAGAAATTGTCAATGAGTGACATTAAAAAAAATCAGAGACAAATCACAAATACTTCACTTTTTCCTAGCCTCCCCAGAGATAAGATCTTACAGCATGCTCTCTCAGTAGGGGTCAGATTATCATGCACTTCTCTTTTATCACCCACAGTTTCATATAATTTCAACATAGCCCATGAAATTGTATAACATGCAGTCATATGTGTCTGAATTTTTCACTTATTGTAGGCTTTTGTTATGATGTGTGTCAGCACTTATTCCATTTTATTTTTGGGTAGTGTTCTACTGTGTAAACAAACTTTTTTTAATCTATTCACCAGCAGATGTATAATTTGGTTAGTTTTTAAATCTATACTTGCATCTAACCATATTTAACATAAAGTGTTAGTTCTTGCTGCTGCATCATTCTCCATAATATACAGAATGCTCTGAATACCTGAGTATTCTGTACATTCTACTTAACTCCTATAGTGATGGAAATACAGGTAACTGATGACTTTTTGATATTGCTAATAACATTGATATGAATATTGTTGTATTAATAACTAGTATCAAGAGAATGGTAAGATATTTTTGGTTGCATGTTCTTACTGAGGAACAAAATTACAGATTATGTGAATACTTAATTTTCCATCACAATAATATATTCATTACTGTGTTTAACTGTAACATTGGACATTTCTGGACCTTTTAAAAATAGAGGCACACCTAATCAAATTTTAAAAGATCAATAATACCACAATTGTCATTTCTCCTTATAATCCTACCAATACATGAATATTCAGCTTTATAATTTGTCAGATTAGATTAAAATGTAAAAGTTTTTTTATTATTGACTTTTCAACATTATTCCCTTGATAATTTTGGATACTCCAGTATCATTTCCTAACATATTCTCTGGCTAAAAACTTTATCTATTGTGTTCTTCATTTAACTTAACCCTTACTATGATGTAATTATACTAATTAATGTTTATTGCACTGATTCTTTCAGCATTGCTTCACAGGTATTATCCCCTTTCTAAGCTACAAGTGCATTTTTCTGCATTTTGTCCTACTAGTTAATGAGAGCAACTTAATAATTTAATGCAGAGATACATTTATTTTCACCTGGGTATTCTGAACACTTTTGCCATTAGTTGTGGGACCACCTTGATCACCTTGCACACACACACACACACACACACACAAATATGTATGCACATACATAAACATATACCATGCATGCACACATACATGTATGGTGGTTTATGTGTTATAACTTAAGGACTAATAAGGCAAATCATCCATAGTTACTTAAAACTAGTGTATAGACGACTTTAACAAATGTTGCTACTTTTATTGTGAAAGTCACCAGCCATTGGAAATAGAAGATTAAAAAATGACAAATACAAAATTGAAATTCAAAAATTTTAAATGAATGAAGACAATCTTAATCTAGAAAACAGAATAATACTTGTTAACTCTAATTAAACACTTTGATTGGAGAGCAACATTTCAACTTTCACAATTAAGATAAATGCAAAACATAAAAAAAGCAAGGCATATTAAAAAATAATCCCGCCCTGAGACATAGTACTGTTTAAATTATAAGAAAAGTTGGGGAGGGATAATATGGGGAGAAATGCCAGCTATAGGTGACCAGGGAACGGAGGCAGCAAACGACCTTCCTATGTAAGTACCTATGCAGCAACTCTGCATGATCTGCACATGTACCCCAGAACCTAAAGTACAATAAAAAAAAAGGAAGAAAATTTTTAAAGAAAAAAAACCCAAGTCCTGATACTAGTAGACAACACAGAGGTTTTTTATGCTAAGTAAAGGGATGTGACTGAAATAGTTTAAACACAGAAGTAACATGATGTGTGTGTATGTGTCTGTGTATATGTGTGTGTATCACTTTTTACAAAAAACACTTGTTTTTTGGTGAGTAATGTCACTTATAGAAGAGAAGTTTGAAGGCCTAGGTTTCTACTACTATAGCCAATTAAGATAACACTTAATATTTGTTTAGAGTAGAATTTTGACAGAATGAGGATATGAAGAATGAGTTAATATATTTTTATATAAAAAGTGATGGAATCAATCAAATATTGGATGTTAATTGTGAAGAAGTCATCAAGCAAGATTCTGAGATTTCTAGCTTGATCAACTGGATGGATGATGGGGCCATTGCTTATGTGGAAATAGAATAGGGAAGGTACAGATGAGACATTACCAAGTAAAGCAGCTTTATTTTAGACATATTAATGAGAAGGTGTTAAGACAGTAGTCAAATAGATTTATTTACAGAAAAAAATATAAAATTGGTGTTAATAGATAACACTTCTGAGGGTAACTTCTGGGAATGGGATTTTTTCTTAAAACCTTGCTCTATTCTGCTGTCACATAACTACAGAAAGAGTTTTGTCCTGAAGAAGGAGGGTCAATGAAAGAACTGGAAATGAACCCTCCAGATTATAAGGTTTTGAGCCAATTAAGGGAGAAAAAAAATATTTGAACTGAGTTTAAGATTGAATCTTTGCCCAAAATTTTTTTTAGAAATGGAAATCAACTCAAAAGTGATAAGCTCTCCTTGAAATGTCATTGTGGACAGGAAAGTTAGGTAGTTATACTACCTAACTTTGAAAACACAGTAAGTACTTTAGATTCACATCACAATTATTCAAGGTAATTTCAACCAACCAGTTAGTTGTTTTCCTGTTAAGATGCTATGCAATCTTGATATGGCAGGTCTTGTTCCTGTCATTACATTAATTGTTTCATGTATCTTTTTCTAATTTTTCTGTTTGTCTGTGTAGTTTGGTGGAGTTCTGTCCTGTTTTCATTATAATTATTTCTCTTCATCCTTTGTAAAATTGTTTTATAAGACCTGTGAACTTTCTACCATCATGTTTTTACAATGGCAAATATTGATTATTCATTTTTATGATTAGATCTCCTTTGAGCATTTCTGGTAGGAACTATTTAGTGGTGAAGAACTCCCTCAATGTTTTCTGGTGTGGAAAAGACTTTATTCTTCTTTATTTATGAAGCTTATTATGTCGGGATACAAAATTTGCAACTGATAATTTTTTTTTTCTCTTTAAGCAATCTGAAAATAATATCCCAGTCTATTCTGGCTTATAAGGTTTCTGCTGAGAAATGTGTTGTTAATCTTATGTGGTTTTCTTTGTTGATGAGAAACTGCTTTTCTCTTGTTGATATTTATATTTTTTCCTTCATGTTGACTTTAGATAATTTGGTAATTATATGTCACCGTGATGATCATTTTGCAAAGTATGGGCCTCTTGTACCTGGATGCATAAATCTCCTGCCTAAATATTTTCATCAGTTATTTCCTTATATATATTTTCTAAATTTTTCCTTTGCTTCTCCCTCAGAAATATGAATTATTTATAAGTTAAGTTCCTTTATCTGTTCTCATAATTCTAGAATGCTTTATTAATTCTTTAGTTTCTGTTTTTATTTGTCTGACTAACTTAATTCAAAAGACCTGTCTTCAAGGTCAGAGAGTCTCTCTTCTGCTTGGTCTACTCTATTGTTAAAGCCTTCAATTTTGTGTTGTAATTCCTTCAGTGATTATTTCCAGAAGTAATCAACAGAGTGAAGAGATAACATATAGAATGGGAGAAAATATTTGCAAACTATGCACCCAATAGGGAACTGACCTTGAGGTTTTACAAGAAGCTTAAATAACTCAGCAACAACAACAAACCACAAAAATCTCCATTATAAAGTAGGCAAAGGACATGAATAGACCTTTCTCAAAAGAAGACATACACGGCCAACAAGCCAAAAGAATGCTTCAACATTACAAATCTTCAGAGAAATAACAATTAAAACCTCGATAAGATATAAGTGTACATCAGTCGGAGTGGCTGTTATTAAACATACAATAATATAAAAAACATAGGTGAGAATGCAGCAAAAAGGGAAGGTATATACAATGTTGGTGAGAATGTAAGTTAGTACAAACTCCACAGAAAATAGTATGGAGATTTTTCAGGGAACTAAAACTAGAACTACCCCATTTAATCCATAAATTCCACTACTTAGTATCTATCCAAAGAAAAAGGAATCATTTTATCAAAATGATACCTAGACAAGTATGTTTATTGCAGCAATATTCACAATAGCAAAGATATGGCATCAACCTAAGTGTCCATTAATAAATCACTGATTAATTATATGTGTGTGTGTGTGTGTGTGTGTGTGTGTGTGTATATATATATGATGAAATATTATTCAGCTATACAAAATGAAATAGTGTCTTTTATAGAAACGTGGATGGAATTGTAAGACACTGTCTTAAGTGGAACAATTCCAAAACAGAAAATCAAATATCACATTTTCACTTACAGTGGAAGCTACATAATGTGTACGCATGGACATAGAGTGTGGAATAGTAGACATTGGATATTCAGAAGGCTGGAAGAATGGGGAGGAGGCAAGGTGTGAGGAATTATTTAATGAGCACAATGTACGGTTCCATTGTATTAAAGGTTATGGTTACACTAAGGGCCCAGACATATTCATGTAACTAAACTTCACTTGTACATGTTAAAATTATACTTTAAAATGCTGTGGAATCTTTTTGTCATTGTTGTATTCCATTAATGACTCTTCGGGATGGCTTTCTTGCAGGCATAGTTTCAGCCATACTGTCAATAATGACTATCCACAAAAAGTTCTAATTTCTTCGATTCTAAGCTGGTATTTTTTAAGAGGAGTTGTTAGTTATTTCTCAAGGAAATATTAACCTTATCAAATATTTCTGAGAAAAATAACACCTAAGACCATTGACTTGCATTTAGTCCCTTATATAAAATAACTAATAGAATACCCTTTTTGATTTAGGGCATGGGACATGGAAAATCACAATGATTTTCCAAATTTTTTTAAAGTGATCAGAACAAGGAAAACTGTAAGCATCAAAACAAAAGTTATTTATTTAACAAGGTTTTTTGTTGTTGTTATTTATTTTTATTTTTGTTTTTTACCTGTCTGTTACTGTGACTGCTGAAGTCATATAAGCTTTTTCAACCTTATCTAGTTAAATTGATAAAAATACTGACAACAGTGTCTGCCTTGAATAGATAGTTGCAATGTTATCCAAAGTTACTAGGATAAATCCTAACCTATTGATAGCCATCCCCAAATTCACTTGCACTATTTGAAATACATATGATGTAGAATTTTGTTGCTATTCTGTAGGGGCTTTCTGAAATACGAAACCTTCAGCTATTATTAATTACATCCCTAATGTATCAGAAACAATATTTTTCAGGAGCAACATGAAGTCTTGTCAGAAAGACTGCTTTATAAAGTTGATTTTTCTATCTTGAGCGCTAGTTATTGATCCAAATGCCATAAACAACCTGGAATTAAACTTGTTTCTTATTTATTTTCTATACTTTCTCCTTACTGCAGGGGGGAAAAATAATGGAGAACATTTGGAATGCTTGGCTGATACAAGAAATTTTAACAGTAAGTGCCATAGTACAAATAAATATACAGCTTAAAATGGTTGATACAGGGATAGTCACAATCCTTTAAATGCCTTCCTCATTCTTTGTAAATCTGTTAGTTATTTACTCCTATCAGTTATCGTATGAATACTACCATGTCTCAATATCATAATGCAAGTACTTATAAGAAGAAAGACACATGACTAGCAGCATCTTTCTTCCAAAAAAAAATCAACAGTGTGTTATTTTACAGAACAAGCAAACATTATATTTCTAACATTAGAAAAAGACAGAAAAATACCATCATTTTAGGCTATTGTTAACTCTGAATTAGTTTTAATAATACTAAAATTGCTATTCACAATATTTATAAATGCTATACATTTTATGTCATTTTTCATTTCTTTAGCAGTGAACATTTGCAAATGAAAAAAATCAATGACTGACTGGCTGACCAAATGAATACATTAATTTTTTTAAAAACCAATTATTGGCTGGACGCAGTGGCTCATGCCTGTAATCTCAGCACTTTGGGAGGCCAAGGTGGGCGGATCAGGAGGTTAAGAGATCAAGACCATACTGGCCAACAAGGTGAAACCCTGTCTCTACTAAAAAATACAAAAATTAGCTGGGCCTGGTGGCACACACCTGTAGTCCCAGCTACTCGGGAGGCTGAGGCAGGATAATTGTTTGAACCCGGGAGGTGGAGGTTGCAGTGAGTCATCAAGATCCTGCCACTGCACTCCAGCCTGGGCCCTGGCGACAGAGCAAGACTCTATCTCAAAAAAAAAAAAAAAAAAAAAAAAAAAGGCACTTATCTTAGGGTACACAGGCACACATATTCATGCTCCTCCCTGACATGCACACAACTAAACAAATATTTCTGGATTTTCATCATTATTAAATAGGTTCTACAAAAAGCCCTAATTTTGATTTCTTAGTACTACAAATCAGTTTAATTTTTATTACTCATTAAACTTGAAACCTACAAGGGGAAGAAAAAGCCTAAGTTGATTCTAGTCTAGAACATTACATTAAAATGTGATAAGGAGCAGAAAAAAATAAAAGGGAAAAAAAACTTAAAATATAAGGACAAGCAATACTTCCTGAAGATCCGTCATGATGAAAAGATAAAGGAGACAAAGTCCTTTCTATATTGCTATTGGAGGAAAGGATTAGGGGATTATGATAATTCTGGAAAACAAAAACAATAACAGCACCAGCCAAATGTACTAAGAACAAAGAAGAGATATGAAAAAAAGTTCCCTTCATTCTTATGAAAGACCGCTTATTTCCTACTATAATTCTTAAAGTTTTACAATTTTATATCAAGGGAGTAATTTACCCTGAGCTTCTGGTCACAATATTTTTATTAACTGGTTAGTACATACCCTTGTTTTGTGTGTGCTTCTGTTTGAAGACACTTATACTTAAAGACATATTTTCTCTGTAAGGCATATCACAGGCCTCTTGTGATTAAAACACTAGACAGCTCTTCAGCGCTATACGTAGGAACAATTTTAAATAGTGAAATTACTAAAGCAAAACAAAATTACACAAAGAGTGACACTAAATATACAACCAAAAGGACACTTTTTTGTATGAGAGCTGATCCAAGAAAGCAGAGTATTCCTTGGTCCACTTATGTGGCAATGTGTGCATAGGGTGACTTAAACGATTTACCACTCTGTGCCTTCAATTACCACAGAAGTGACATGAGCACAAATTTGGAGAATAAAAGTAATCGTCATCCAGTAGGTGAATTCATAAATATGGAATCCATGCATATTGTATTGACTGTATTTCTGATTTGATTTTGTCATCTATATCTCCAAGGTCTAGAATTCTACTAATAAATATATATTTTATCATATAAATAGAAGCAAAATAAGTGTAATTGTTTTTCACCAGTAAAAAACTTAAAATCTATGTAAACATCTTGATTTCACTGATATGCAACATTGGAAAGCCATTATTTTCAACAGTGACCTATTATAGAAAGAACCCTCTATTATGTTAGATCTCTAATACAGTATGTTAGTCATACACCAATAGTTGTATAAAAATCGCTGAAATTTAGTTGCTTAAAATATTATTTTATACAATCTTGAAGTGAGTAGTTTAGCAGAATGGTTCTTGCTTAAGTTATTTACTAAGGCATCTGAATGAGACTGGAGAATTACCTTCCACTCACTCACTTGGCCATTAGCTAAAGGTCTTGATTCCTCTTGGGCTCTTGGTAGGTGGATTCTGATGCCCCAAGAGGGACTCTCCAAGGAAGACATGGTGACTATCAAAAACAGGTGATAAGTGAGCGAGAGAGACAAAATATATGCATGCCTTGCATAACCTAATATCCTGAGTGACACATCATCACTATTGTCACCTTTTCTTCATTACACAGACTCAACATATTAGCATATGGGAGGAGCCTATAAAAGAATTTGAACATAAACAACACCAGTATCAATGGGGGATGTCTTGGAGAGTGGATATCAAATGTAGATTTCATTCAGTAACTTTTTCAATAGTATAGCTAGAAACCTTATGCTCAGGTGAGAACAGAAATATCTACAAGGCATACATATCATACAGAATAAAGATAGAGAAATTTAGAGTTAAAAGAAAATAGATGTTCTGATTAGATTTACGGTATGTTCTGTAAATATTTCATGTAGTATATTGGGGTAGTTTTGTCATTCAATCAGAAAGAAGTCAAACAACTAAATATCATAATTTGTATAATAATTTGTCTTAAATGCTGATGTACAACTGATGCTTTATTAATATATATGGAGATAGACAGATATAATGTTCTAGATCTATATATATCCATATATATGTCTGTCTATCCATACATATATATATATGGAGAGAGACAGACATAATGTTCTAGACCTAATTCATGATTGTGTATTTAATATAAATGTTTTAAGGTATTATTATATCATAATGACAGCATAATTCAGATCCATTTATATTTGCTATATTACAGATAATTGATAGTTTAATTTTACAAAGCATTTCAATAGTTATCTTTGAAAAGCACTTTCATAGATCATCATATATAGATCCTCTTATACAAAGTAAATCATGTTAATTCATTCATGCATCCATTTAGCAACAAAAGTTAAAGTGCCCACAACCTGTCCGATGCAATTCTAAGAATGGAAAATGTAGTAGTGAACAAAATAAATAAAATTGCTGCCCTCATACAGCTTTTGTTCCAGTGAGAGGAGATGAGCAATAAGCATATAAATAAGTAAAAGTTACTTGGCAGAAGCTAAAATAAAAAAGTGAAAAAGATAGATTTGTTTTTCTATTTTGCTTTTATTTATGTTCAAATTCTTTTGTAGGCTCCTTCCATCTGATAATATGTTCAGTCTGTGTAACCAAGAGAGGATGACAATAGTGACGATATGTCACTCATGGTATTAGGTTATGCAAATCATGTATTTATGTTGTCTCTCTCTCTTATCACCTGCTTAGGATAGTCACTACGAAATCTATGCAGAGGTGAAATCTTAACTAAATTCTTCAGTAAGACTATCAAAGGAAACACTGTTAGGAGCAGAGGAGATAGGTTTCTCAATGTTAGGAGCAGAGGTAAACTTTCCAGACATGTAACAGGTTAAGGTTACATCAAAGAGACTCTTTGGTGGGAACAGAGTGGACAAGAGAGAAAAATAGGCAATAAAGTCAGAAATGGATGCTCACTTATGGTCTATGACACTATAAACCATTTCTTTTTTTCTTTCTGTTTCAGAATAAAAAGAGAAGCCGGGCCGAGTGCAGTCACTCACACATGTAATCCCAACACTTTGAGAGGACGAGGCAGACAGATCTCGAGGTTAGGAGTTCAAGAGCAGCCTGGCCAATATGATGAAAACTGTCTCTATTAAAAATACAAAATTAGACTGGCATGGTGACACATGCCTGTAATTCCAGCTACTTGGGAGGCTGAGACAGGAAAATCACTGGAACCCAGGAGGCAGAGGTTGCAGTGAGCCGAGATTGCGCCACTGCACTCCATTGCACTCCAGCCTGAGCAACAAGAGTGAAACTGTCTAAAAAAAAAAAACAATGTGGAAGGGGGAACACAAAACAAAGTAATAGTGAAAACTCTATTACAATTACCCTGGTGAGCGATGATGGTGACCTGTGGTGTTAGTAGTAACTAATTTACATCCTCAATATAATTCCATTTAAAGCACCAACATATTTTTGTAGAACCTGACAGAGAGATTATTAATGTTATTATCAGGAAAAAAAGTATAAAAACAGCAAGTGTTTCAGAAACAAAACAGAATAAGTTCTTGTCATGCTTACTACCAATAAGGATTTTGAAGATATAATAAAGTAGTAAATTAATGCTGGATGATATAAAATTAGGCCTAATAGAATGGGTGATAACCTGTCAATCAGGAAGGGAGTAATCTAACAGGAAGGTTTTGGATCATCTTTTATTAGAAAGGTTCTCATTATAATATGCTTTTAAATATGCAGATATTTTCATGCACTACTACTATATTTTATTTTGCTACAAAATTAGAACAAATACAATAAAGTGTTGACACTGAATAAGATACCTGATCTGTTAAAGTAAGTAAAATTCCTGGATATCTCTCTAATATTATTTCTCGTACTTGCATTTTGATATACTTTATTAAGTTGGAACAAAATAAATGAATCCATAGATAGAATACAAGCAATCACAATCTAGTTACACCGATTGAAATAGGTATTTCACTTTGAATATTATAATGAAATCACTGAGAATTTGCTTTAGTCTCTTATTTGCATTTCTTTTTTTTATTGTACTTTAGGTTCTGGGGTACATGTGCAGATCAAGCAGGATAGTTGCATAGGTATATACATGGCAAGGTGGTTTGCTGCCTCCGTCTCCGTCCCCCCATCACCTATATCTGGCATTTTTTCCTGCATTACCCCTCCCCACCCTTCCCACACCCTACTGTCCCTCCCCTAGCCCCCAAAATAGTATTTTATTTTTGAGGCAGAATCTCACTCTGTTGCAAGGCGCCAGGCTGGAGTACAGTGGCATGATCTCGGCTCACTAAAACCTCTGCCTCCCAAGTTCAAGCAATTCTCTTGCCTCAGCCTCCCAAGTAGCTGGGACTACAGGTGCACGCCACCATGCCCAGCTAGTTTTTGTATTTTTAGTAGAGACAGGGTTTCACCATGTTGGCCAGCATGATCTCGATCCCTTGACCTCCTAATCCGCCTGCCTCCACAATACTAGTTTTATTTCAAGTTTTGTGATCCATTCACATTTATTTTCACATGTCTTAAAAGACATGAAAATTCTTACCTGATGATTTTGGTAATGGCAGGAGGAGATGAAATAAATAAAAATAATTATTTATAATATATGTGTTTATTGTTTTGTAAATACTCAGGTTTGTTAATCTAAATAGTAACCATAATTATAACAGTTTGCATTTATTCGAGACTTTATGCCAGGCACAATGCTATATATAGTGTTAATATAATTTCATATATATATGTATTTCATGTATTTCAAATCTCTTATTCTTGGAAATCATCATGGTTATTTTGGCTTATTAAATAATGGCATGTTAAAAATTAACCCTTTATCTCTCTAAAAATGTCATGGTAATGTACTCAAATACAGAAAAAAGCTGAATGATTAAAAATTCACAATTTTTCTTAATGTATTTGTATATTATAAAATTTGTAGTCTGTGCACCTGCTACCAGTAATTTGCAATTATCCATTGCCTGAAAGTCTGCAATATGCTTCATAAGCCAAAAAGTAAAACTGTTTTCAAAAGAGAATGCAAAATAGAATGCAAGTTGTCACTTTCTTTGAACAGCCATCTGTCTTAGAACTATTTTTCTGAAATCAAATTGAGACAAATTGTCCATTCAGGATTATAGCAGATTGTTATGATTTAAATAATGAGAGAGATGTATAGAATTATTAAGTCCACCTATCACATAGATTACTTAAATAATATATGTTTAAAGTTATTAGTAATACTTTATAAAATATTTCAGTTTGATTATACTTTAGGGTATGGTGTATAGTGTACAGATACACTACACCCTATACCCTACACCATATCACTATACTGTATATGCTATACACTACACCCTATACACTATACCCTATACCCTACACCCTATACACTGTACCTTATACACTATACCCTATACACTATACCATATATGCTATACACTACACCCTATACCCTACACCCTATACACTGTACCTTATATACTACACCCTATACACTGTACCTTATACACTACACCCTATACACTATACCATATATGCTATACACTACACCCTATACACTATACCCTATACCCTACACCCTATACACTATACCATATATGCTATACACTACACCCTATACACTATACCCTATACCCTACACCGTATACACTGTACCTTATACACTACACCCTATACACTATAACATATATGCTATACACTACACCCTATATGCTATACCCTATACCCTACACCCTATACACTGTACCCTATACACTGTACCCTATACACTACACCCTATACGCTATACCCTATACACAATACCCTATACACTACACCCTAATACACTATATTATATAGACAATACCCTATATTCTATAGATACACTTTTACAATTAGCATGCTATTGTTGCAAATTATCTGCATATTTGTAGAAAGCCAAATATTCAACTGCTCAAAAGTTGATATTGCCATGTAAGAACTGAAAGTTAGATGCATGACCAGAAGAATGCCATTTTCTTTTTCTTTTTCTTTTTTTTTGAGACAGAGTTTCACTCTTGTTACTCAGGCTGGAGTGCAATGGTGTGATCTCGGCTCACTGCAACCTCCGCTTCCTGGGTTCAGGCAATTCTCCTGCCTCAGCCTCTGCTGGGATTACAGGTACGCACCACCATGCCCAGCTAATTTTTTGTATTTTTAGTAGAGACGGGGTTTCACCATGTTGACCAGGATGGTCTCGATCTCTTGACCTCGTGATCCATCTGCCTCGGCCTCCCAAAGTGTTGGGATTACAGGCATGAGCGACCACACCCGGCCGGCCATTTTCAAATAAATTGTATTATTTGTGAAGGGAGGCAACAAAGGTGAAAGAGTAAGTGGCATCTGGTTTAAATTTATTCTACATATGTTTGCTTCTTTTCTGTGAGATTGTGGCAATAATAGTAGCTACACTGCAGGGTTTGCAAGATAGCTGAATTAATTAATTAATTTAAAATAAAATTAACCGTAAATTAACATTAAAAATGCATAGAAAATATTTGGTAAATATACTAAAATGAAAAGAAAGAGAAAATAATAAGTTAGTGCTTACTGATTTTCTTGTTGCTGAGCTAAATTTTTCTGCATTTGCAATACATATGTTTAACATAAATTTTATTTTATTTTCCAATGCAGAGGCCAACTAAAAAATATATACATGTTTGTATCATAAAAATAAATATGTATATACATATACGTGTGTATATATCAGTATATGTGGAGTTCTTTAGATCATTTTATTAATATAAATAATATATAATTGATTGAATACAATAAAAAAATTAAACTATTAATTAAAATATCATGGCTTCACTTTGTAGTTTCTTTAAACTTTCTGTACATAGTAATGAAAGTGGGCCACACCTGTGAACATCAATTCTATGCAGGATTCTCTGAGGAGGGGCAGATAATGACATAGTAGAGATACAATGTTTTACAACATTTTCCCTTGAGAAGACTTTAATCCAACTGGTGGAGTAAGATAGAAATAGCTAAGTGCTTCTAGAAAGCTAACAACCTGGATCTCTGAGAAAACCAATCTTACCTGCATTTCAAGCAATAACCTAAGCATAAAAATGACAGACACAGATGTGTGTGTGTGTGTGTGTGTGTGTGTGTGTGTGTGTGTGTGTGTGTGTGTGAGAGAGAGAGAGAGAGAGAGAGAGAGAGAGAGAGAGAGAGAGAGAGAGGAAAAAATTGCAGTTTTGCCATGAAAAGTAATGGCAAAAACCACAATTACTTTTGCACCCACTTGATAGGTAGATACATAGATAGAAAGATGACAGACTAAATTCAATTCACAGAATACTTCAAATTCTCACTGAAGACATTAAAAACATTTACATCGAAATTTCTAAGTCACATATACTGTTTATAGCACTGACTCTTTGAAAAGTATTTTTCATGATGCTCCTCTTTTTGCCTTTTCTCATATTCTGTCTATGTGACTTCTGTCACTTGTGGTCTTCTTCCCATTTATTTGGCTAGGCCTTTCTGGGTCCCGTCTATTACACTATCTTTCTCTTGTCACTGCTCCCTACTCATAAAGGAAACCCATTATTTTCCCAGCATGGTGTTTCTAACTTATATGTAGATAGTTACAAAATCAACATCTCTGTTCAGACCTCTCTGAATTTCAAAACTACATATTTAGCTGCTGATTTTGCCTTTCCACTTAGAAGTTACAATGGAAACATAAAGTAAACATGCATAAAACGGAACACAGGAGTTTCCCCTCTATAATTAATAAAATTCTAGAGCATAGACTTTTGTACTCTAGGTAAAAACCAGTAATTTTACCTCTAGCCATGTAGGAGGTATTATTTATGTTTCTGACACTATTTTCATTTATCCACCATTCTAGCTTCCAAATATCTATGTCCATTCACATTTTTGTATTCCAGCTAACATCATGATAAACTGAACTAACAAAGTATCTGACCAATGATGTGTTTCCCAGTATTTCAGTGACATCATTGTTTTCTTTTTTCTTTTCTTTCTTTTTTCTTTTTTTCTTTTTTTTTTTTTTTTTGAGACAGGGTCTCCTCTGTTGACCAGGCAGGAGTGCAGTGGCACAATCTTGGCTCACTGCAACTTTCGCCTTCTGGGTTTAAGCAATTCTCACACCTCAGCCTCCCCAGTAGCTAAGATTACAGGTGCCTGCCACCATGCCCGGCTAATTTTTGTATTTTTAGTAGAGATGGGGTTTCACCATGTTGGTCAGGATGGTTTCCAACTCTTGACCTTAGGTGGCCCTCCAGCCTCGGCCTTCCAAAGTGCTGATATTACAGGCATGAGCCATCACGCCTGGCATTTTTTTTCTCATATAAAGTATTCTTCGCATTCTGGAGTTATTGTATCATAAATTTTATTCTCAAAACATAGAAAAACAAAACAATGTAAAAGATTTACTAGTGAACATAGAAAACACCTAAATTCCTTACACAGTCCAGAGAAGCATTGCTTCAACACATTCTCATTAGCATCTTGGAAATCGGTATTGTAAACAGGTAGCTGTAAGGATGTGTAATACCCTAATGTGTAAAAAGCATGGACCTAATTGATTAAGGCTTTCATGATCCAACTTATCACATCATCGTTTCCCACATATATGTTTTAAATAAATTATGGTTTTCCTTACATATATTTTTTCATTAATTTGCTAAAAATAATTTCAAAAACCTATCCCAGTTCACCTCATAAATGTATATGTTCCCTTGACATCTCAGCTTAAATATTACCTGTTAAGGTAAAACTTCAGAAGTTTTCTATGCTCACTGTATCCTTCATTTCACCTCTAACTCTCTTTGGAACCCTTGCCAATCAATTCACTATTCCCAAAACAGCACTTTAACTACTATTCCCAGAGTCATAGCTTACAGGGTGTCTGTGAAACAAAATGACATCCAGGGACGAATCCCACTGTGTGGAAGAGAATAAAGAGCATGATAACACCCACCAATAGGAGCAGCTGTTCCAGGATATCAACCCAGTACATGGTTTGTTGTCAGGTCACCAGGAAAGACATGGCTCACATAAACACTGGATGATGTTCATCACATGGAAAAGAGAGCAGATCACCTTGGAGAGTGAATATCAGTCCATAGCCACACTAATTTGTAATGGCCACAACTTCATACAATCACTATGAAAAACAATGTGGGGATTCCTAAAATAGCTATCATAAAAGTACAACTACTATTTGATCCAGCAGTCCTGCTACTGGGTATCTACCCAGAGGAAGTCACTATACCAAAAAGATAGTTGTACCTGAATTTTATAGCAGCACAATTTGCAATTGCAAAATGGTGAAATCAACTCAAATGTCCATCAACCAATGAGTGGATAAAGAAATTGTGGTGCAGTGCATATATTATGTGTGTGTGTGTGTGTGTGTGTGTGTGTGTGTGTGTGTGTGTGTAATATATATTATATATGTGAGATATATATAATATATATGATACATGTGAGATGTGTGTGTGTGTGTGTGTGTGTATGATGGAATACTACTCGGCCATAAGAAGGAACTAACAGCATTTGCAGTGGCCTAGATAAGATTGGAGACTATTATTCTAAGTGAAGTAACTCAGGATTGGAAAACAAAACATCGTACGTTCTCACTGATATGTGGGAGCTAAGCTATGAGGATGCAAAGGCAGAAGAATGATACGGTGGACTTTGGGGACTTGAGGGGAAGGGTGGGAGTGAGGCGAGGGGAAAAAAAACTACAAATAGGATGCAGTGTATATTAGTCAGGTAATTTGTGCACTAAAATCTCACAAATCACCACTGAAGAACTTACTTATACAACCAAACGCACCCTGTACCCCAATAACCTGTGGAAAAGCAAAATAAATAAATAAATAAATAAAAATAAAACAGATAAGGCAAAGAAATCCTACCAATTTATAGGAACTTAAACAAATTAACAAGCAACAAACAACTACCTTAAAAGGTTGGCAAAGGACATAAACCTACATTTTTCAAAAGAAGGCCTACATGTGATGAATAAGATATAAAAAATGCTCAGCATCACAATCATTAGAGAAATGCAAATCAAAACCACAGTGACATACTGTCCCACACCAGTTGGCAAGACTCTTAAAAATGACAAAATAAAAAACAGATGATTCCAAAGTTATGGAGAGAAGGGAATACACTGCTGGTGAAAATGTAAATTAGTTAATCCATTGTGGAAAGCAATGTTATGATTTCTCCAAGTACTTAAACAGAATTACCATTTGATCCAGAAATCCCATTATTGTGTATATACCCAAAGGTATATAAATCATTCATAAAGATACATGCACATTTATGTTTACTGCAATTCTATAAACAACAGAAAAGACATAGAATCAAACTAAATACTCATAAACTCTAGACTGGTAAAGCAAATGAGGGACATATATACTGTGCAATACTCTGCAGCCATAAAAAAGAATGATATTATACCCTTTTGAGCAACATGGATGGAGCTGGAGGCTATTATCCCAAGGGGACTAACACAGGAACAGAAAACCAAACACTGCATGTTTTCACTTGCACGTGGTAGCTAAACTGACTGCACATGGACACAAAAAGAGAGCAGGAGACACTGGGGCTGACTTGAGGGTGCAGGGCAGAAGGAGGGTAAGGATGAAAAAACTACCTATTGATTATTTTGCTTATTACCTGTGTGATGAAATAATCTGTACACCAAACTTCTGTGACTGGCAATTTACCTGTATACCAAACTGGCACATGTATCCCTGAACGTCAAATAAAAGTGAAGAAATACATACATACAAATTTTAAAAAATCATTTTCCTGTATAGAAGGCCAGCATTTTATTTAATATTATAACAAAATACTGGTAGTGCAATCATGGCATGAAAAATGAGTAAGTAATATGAAACACAGCTAAATTCTCTGGAGTCAAAAACTTCATTATTTCTGTCATCCATGTCTGTCAAGTGAGTATACACTGGAGACTAAAACCATGTTGAAGTCAGTTAAAATCAGAAGGTAGATGATATATCTTTATGACCTTCTTTGTCTCTTCATCTGCACTGCTCACATTTTTATGTTTCACTGCCTCTAACTCAAATATGTTGCTTTCTTAATAAATCCTTTTAGAATTTGAATGAATTTATTCTCTTTAAATCAGAACTCACCAAGTTTCTAGGTACATAAAATCAATTCAGATTGGCTTAATATTAAAAGTAATAAATGCATTTTATCAGCATCTCTTATTATCAAGAATTATATTGACCCAAGTGATTTCTTTTAGCTTTTATTTTAGATACAGGTGATTTATTTAAGCTCAGTATCTCTCTCTCTCTCTCTCTCTCTCTCTCTCTCTCTCTCTCTCTCTCTCTGTCCAAGAGGTACTATCTAAATGCTGACCTCTGGTAACTATAAAGGAGACATGTTTCTTTTAGATTCTTAGTTTTATCTTTTAATCTGCAAATAAACCTTGTCTATATTTGTCATGTATAACATCGTGTTGTGAAATGTGTGTTCACTGTATAACGGCATTTAGCTCGAGCAAAATTCCTAGCTCCAAATTAGCAACTTGGGTCAGGTTTACACTTTAGTAAATCACTGTGATCAAGGTGGACTACATCCTTTGAGACTGAGGTATAGAAAATATTTTTGTAAGGAAAAATCAGGTCACTGTTACCAAAAAAAGTGAAAAAGTTTTAGGTAGGCAAAAGCAAAGAATATTCTATCAGAGATGAGAATTGCAACTCCTGCTTTTTTTTGCTCTCCATTTGCTTGGTAAATCTTCCTCCATCCCTTTATTTTGAGCCTTTGTGTATCCTTGCGTGTGAGGTGGGTTTCCTGGATACAGCACACCGATGGGTTTTGGTTTTTTATCCAATTTGCCAGTCTGTGTCTTTTGATTGGTGCATTTAGCCCATTTACATTTAGGGTTAATATTGTTATGTGTGAATTTGATACTGCCATTTTGATGCTAGCTGGCTGTTTTTCCCGTTGGTTCAAGTACATTCTTCATTTTGTTGATGCTCTTTAGCATTTGGTATGCTTTTAGGATGGCTGGTACTGGTTGTTTCTTTCTATGTGTAGTGCCTCTTTCAGGAGTTCTTGTAAAGCAGGCCTAGTGGTGACAAAATCTCTGAGTACTTGCTTGTTCATGAAGGATTTTATTTTTCCTTCACTTATGAAGCTCAGTTTGGCTGGATATGAAATTCTGGGTTGAAAGTTCTTTTCTTTAAGGATGTTGGATATTGGCCCCCACTCTCTTTGGGCTTGTAGAGTCTCTGCCGAGAGATCTGCTGTGAGTCTGATGGGCTTCCCTTTGTGGGTGACCCGAGCTTTCTCTCTGGCTGCCCTTAGTATTTTCTCGTTCATTTCAACCCTGGTGAATCTGATGATTATGTGGCTTGGGGTTGCTCTTCTTGCGGAGTATCTTTGTGGTGTTCTCTCTATTTCCTGGAGTTGAGTATTGACCTGTCTTGCTAGGTTGGGGAAATTTTCCTGGATAATATCCTGAAGAGTGTTTTCCAGCTTGGATTCATTCTCTTCATCACATTCTGGTACACCTATCAAATGTAGGTTGGGTCTCTTCACATAGTCCCACATTTCTTGGAGTTGAATAGTAAAATGGCCCTGGCAATTTATTGAGTGTTAAGCATTCAAAAATTAATAATATCTGATCTGATCATGCTTGTGTAACACTTTGCCTAGTATGAAAGGGCAGGTGTATAAATCAGTTGTATAACAACACAATAAATTGTAATATTGAATTGTGACCTGGAAAAAATGAGAGGAATTGATTTGAATGAGTTAAAAGGGATTTCACGAAGGTCAGGATACTTAGGCAGTCCCTTCAAAAATCTGTAGAAACTACTCACATGTAAAGAAGATAGGGAGCACACCTGGTTAGAATGAAAGCATGTGCAAAGACATGGATATGTGGAAAAGAATGAGATGTTTGGAGAAGTGTGAGTTTTAAATGGGTGTAGGTTAGAGTATCTGTAGTAGTGTTATCTAGAGAGAGGAGGGAATTATCATGTATAGATTGGGAAAATAAAAAAAAAAGCAATGAATATTCATGCCACTTTTACCACTGGAAGATAAAATGTTCTTTTTATTTTATTACAGATTAAAATGGTGGTTTTATCAAACTTTCTTTATCCTCATTTCTTTTTACTACAATATGTACACTAAAGCTGGCAACTTACCAGCTACTTTGAAGAAAATACTGCCTTTTCAAATCTTGGTTTTATCCATTTATTTCTCATGTATCTCACTGCTTTATGTATTGACTATGTTTCATTTAAATTCTAGAATTTGATTCAATTTCCATAAGTCTAGGAGAGAGCAAGTTCTTTATTAAAGTTTGATATAACCCATCCAGGTTTAAGAATTTATTCCCTCATCTAAACCATATAAAATATATTTTTTAACATTTACTTGGTATTTATCACCTTAGTAACTAAAGAGAGTAAAAATAAATTTGATATGATGTGTATGTTGGAGAAAAAAGGAGCACATTTATTTTGTGATGTCTTTTTTTTCAAATTTTTATAAAAACTTACTTTTGTCTAAGCCAAATAGTTCAAGAAGGATGAACAGTTGCAAACACATGAATCAATAGACAAATACTTTCTTCCCCAATATTAACTAAAATGTATTTTAACAAATTTACCAAATATTTATGCAATATAATATTTTAAACAGTGAATTATGGAAAAATGTCTTATTTGAATATGCCAATGCATTTTAACATCTTTTCATTAGCAAAATTATTTTATTATTTTAAAAATAATTTATCTTCTTGAATGTTTTTTCAATTTTTTTCTTATTTCCACTGCTTTGATGCATATTCTTTAATTTGCATATATCTACATATTTTTACACTTCCTCTTGATAGCAAGTGCTTGCAGAAAAAGGCTCACAATGAATTTTCTGGTGTCAATTTTTTTTCTCTTGGCCTTTTACACCCTTATATTAGTTCATTTTCATGCTGCTAATAAAGACATACTTCAGTCTGGGTAATTTATAAAGGAAAAGAAGTTTAATAGACTCACAGTTCCACATGACTGGGGAGGCCTCATCATCATGTCAAAAGACAAAAGGAGAACAAAATGACTTCTTACATGGTGACAGGCAAGAGAGGACTTGTGCAGGGGACTCTGTAAAACCATCAGATATTTTTAGAGTCATTTGCTTCCATGAGAACAGAACAGAGAAGACTCACAACCATGATCCAATTACCTCCCACTGGCTCCCTCCCATGACATATGGAAATTGTGGGAACTATAATTCATAATAAGATTTGGGTGGGGACACAGCCAAACCATATCGACCCTTATCTAAACAAAATACTATACAATAAAGAGATTAACAAAGCTAGCCAAATAACACAAAGCAAATATCTGAAATTCAGTAAGAATTTTATGGAAAATATTTAGTAATTTTATTTCAGCTGAGTATGTGAGGAAGACTGATAATCTCA
Source organism: Saguinus oedipus (assembly GCA_031835075.1). Classification (NCBI taxonomy): domain Eukaryota; kingdom Metazoa; phylum Chordata; class Mammalia; order Primates; family Cebidae; genus Saguinus; species Saguinus oedipus. Next base: position 22,588,512 of record CM063190.1, read on the forward strand.
AGAAAATATTACATATCAGGATTTTAGAAACAGAAATGAAATTTGTATTATAACAAAATCACCACATGAATTAACATACTGTCAATTGTAAAAACTACAAAAAAACTGAGTAGTAGTTTTGAATTCATTGATTTTTCCCTCCCTTGGTATTTCAGCCAGATCAGATTTGGAAACAGAAACTTCTTTAACTTCTGCAATGTAGAAAATGATTTTTCTATTTCATCAATATCTCACAATTAATGAGTGGACATTGTCTTCTAGTTGTGTTAAGCAGACCATAGGAAAAGCTTTGTGAAAATGCTCACTTATTTATTCTACAGTTGCTGTTATTCATTGTTTTCTTGGCTACCCAATTTTTGCTGAAAGAAGACTATTATGGAATATTTCTCTCACATATAATGTCAATAAGAAATTTGTGTCTTCGGGACAACAGATAGAATTTATGTAATAAATTATTTGGTAATTGTTCAGTTATAAGCTTTAATTTTTTTCTTGGATCAAAATTTAATGACAAGCCAACTTCAAAAACTATGTAGGAGCTTCTCACATTATTGTCAATATATTGATTGTACACCTACTTTATAATATTCTGGGCAATTTCAGGATGATTATAATGTTTAAACACATATAAATATTTTTGTACACTTATAACATTTTTAAAAATGAAATGAAAGTATACATGTATATAAATAATATTTTAAGGTATTAGTATTGCTGTGACTACTATGAGAACTATTAGAACTGTTGCTCATATTATTGTTGCTACGGTTGACATTATTTCTAAAACCATAACTACTGATCATGATATAGATCCTACCGATAGAGTTAAATCACTGACATTTTCATTATATACAAATTTTTGATTTTATCAATTTGTTAAGCATTTATTGAAGTTATTATACCATATTTCTTCCTTATAGTAACACAATAGATTACATTTTCTGATTTCCAAATTCAACATTATTTTTTATAGAATAAATAATTTTGTTCATGGTTTTATTATTTTAAACTATTGCTGGATTTAATTTGCCTAAATTTTGATTATAATTATTACACCAATATTTATGAGATATATTTGTCTATAATTTTTCCTAAATATAATGTTGCTATTAGGTTTTGATTATTAAGAATAGGCTGCTGATTACTAGAGCTACATGAAACAAATTTCAAGGAACCACCCTTCCCTGGGTATTTAATTTCTTGTATTGTTAATATGCACAAGACAATTTTAATTTTCTATGTCTTCTGTATAATAATTTAAAATTTGTGTTTTATAAAGGAGGTATACATTTTAGCTAAATTTATCCAATTTACTTCTCGGTGTTCTCATACTATCTTCGTAACACTTTTTGACCTCCTTTTATCATATCTGATACTAGCCTATGTTCCCTCTATCCTTTTTGCTGATTAAAATTGCTATGGGATTATGAAAATTTTGGCTTTTTCTTAAAGAGGAACATTTTGCCTTTATTGTTTCGCTTCTATGTTGTATTAACTAATTGATTAATTGGTTGATTAATGTAGTTACTTTTGTTTCTGCTATCTTTTACATATTCTAACTTCTATTCTATGTAGGTTTAATTTTGTTTTTCTGACTTCTTCAGAAACGTACTTTGATAATTAAATCTCAGACTTTATTTTTTCTAATATATTTACTTTAAGGCTATAAATATTACTCTAATTTGTTCTTTAGAATCATTCCTTAATTTTTGCAATGAAATGTTTTTGTTATGTTATTTTAAAATATTTTCTAATTTCTTTTATCCTTAGACTTTTCATAAGTGTATTTCCTTTTTTTTTTTTTTTTTTTTTGAGATGGAGTTTCGCTCTTGTTACCCAGGCTGGAGTGCAATGGCGCAATGGCGCAATCTCGGCTCACCGCAACCTCCGCCTCCTGGGTTCAGGCAATCCTCCTGCCTCAGCCTCCTGAGTAGCTGGGATTACAGGCACATGCCACCATGCCCAGCTAATTTTTTGTATTTTTAGTAGGGACGAGGTTTCACCATGTTGACCAGAAAGGTCTCGATCTCTTGACCTCGTGATCCACCTGCCTCAGCCTCCCAAAGTGCTGGGATTACAGGCATGAGCCACCGCGCCCGGACATGTATTTCTAATTGTACAGATAGTGGCAAATTTATATGTATTTTTTTATTATTTAATTGATTTCTAAAGTAATTATTTTGATTTTGGAGATCATACCCTGAATGATTCCAAACCTTTGAAACTTTTTGAGGCTTTCTTTATGACCAAACAAATAGACCATTTTAGTAAGTTTTCCACATCCTCTTAAAATCACATATGTAAAAATGAATAATCAATGTGTTCAATTGTTTGTGTTTTGTTTAGATTCCCTACTTATCATTTTATATCTATCTGATTAAGAAATAAGCATCAACATTTCCCATCATGATTGTAGTTTTATCTATTTTACCACAAACAATTTTGTCTTGTTATTTCAGAGGCAAATTTGAATACTTATTTAGAATTTTCATATTAACTGTAGATGACTACTTTGTCATTGTGTAATGTCTCTGTTTACTTCTACTAATGACGCTTGACTTAATAGCTACTTTGTGTTACTAGAGCTACATTGTTTTTTCTGTAATTATGCATTATAATATTTTCTTTACTTTTACCAAAATTGTGTGTCTATATATAAGGTGTTTCTCCTGTAAGCAACCCAGAATTTTGTTTTGCTGAATTACCCAATCTGACAATCACAAATATTAATATAAGAATAGATGTATTACTTTATAAATTGACTGTATTACTATTATTTATTTTGTCATAGTTTTATTAGTCTCCTCTTTCCGCTTTCTTCTGAGTTTAGAAAATAATTTTAGTATTATATTTTTTCTAGGATTGTTCATTCTCTCATTTTATTTTAGAACTATTAATTCATGCACATTAGATCTTTTTACTCAACCCTGAGTACCTCCTAAATGTTCTTGTGAATTTTCCATTGTTCGTATTTCCTTTGTGCTTTAGATTGGAATTCACTCTCTTCTAGGTTCTGGAACATTTCCTTTGGTATGTCTATTATGTAATTCATATTCCATCTGTAATTTACTGGTATTCCTATTTATAATTTAATTTTAAAGCTTCTATTTATTTTATCTTCATTTTATAGAATAAAGTTATCTACTGTAATTGCCAACTTGGCAATCATTTCCACAAACATGTTATTGTAGATTGATGTCTTAATTCTTCAACATCTGAATCACTTCTGAGTTTGTGTTCATTGGTTGTTCAAGTTTGTTTTTGCTCAACAGTTTCTGTTTCCTGAAATTTCTGATTATTGCATGCTCTTTATTTTATATGAAAATACGTAGTCATCTTCAATAATGTTATCCACTTCCAGAGAGCATTTGCTATTCTTTTAGCAAGCAGTTAGTGTAGGGGTAGATTATCTTGATCCAATTTAGCACTTAGATGATTCCGAAATTTCCAAGTACTTACACTGAAAAAAACTGAGAGTCAGACTTGACTATTACATAAAGCTGACATATACACTGTCTACATGGAGCATACATTGAAAGTAAGGATACAGAAAGAAGTAAAGAAACTGTTCAGTTTCAAATCTTATAAAGGGTATATGTTTTCTTCACTCTTAAGTGAAAATTACACCTTAAGGTCTAACTCACCAGGAATTTATGCTGAAAGGTTGTAGTGTTTAGTTAGTCTTTTCTCTTTGGCAAACATAAACTATAATTTTTTTTAACCCTGTATCATTCACTATTGATAAACAATTGTGAATAAAAAACTCATTTGTTTTAGCTTCCTTCCACATACTGTCTGCTCTACTTTTAACATTACGGTTCTTTATAAGTTAGTAAAAAGATATATACATTCAAGGAAAAATTGGACTTGTTTTTAGTTACATTTTCTTCAAGATACTGATTGCTTCTCAATCTCTGACAGCATTGGAAATTCTAGAACTCCAAAAATATGTCACCAACTCCCTCATACAGCAGAATGTTCTGAGGAACCACTTTATTCTGGAATTCGTGACTCCAATCTATTTACGAATGTGGAAATTTGTCAATACAAAAGTTAATGGAAAAAGGACAGTTTGCCTAAATTCAGTGCCTTTGTGTCCATTAACTTGAGCCTGTAAATCTCTGCTGCTTTCCAATGTCCTTAAATATCAATTGTTTGCATTTTATCTTGACTTTTATTTTTCTCTGCAGTAGAATTTATTTGATAAAATCTACTGTCAGATGTTAGGGGTAGACATATTTTTCTAATTGATTAAACTGAAAATAAGATTAATTTTAGAGAAATAACACTAATATTGGACTTATAGATATTTCTTATTTTTCATTATTATTCTTTCAGAAAAAAAGAGGAATAGATGAATTAATCCATCATTATTGACCTGAACAAATGTATATGTGTATGAGTTGTGTTAATTAGTCATTTTATACTTTTAAAATGTATTTTCAAATGTAATGCTATATTTAGATTTTTTACTACATTCAGATTTTATTTGTATTAGATTCTTATTTCTTCCAAGCATAAATAAAAGTAAACCAGTAGATTATGACTGTATGTGTATTTCATTGAACAAGAACAAAAACGTATCAGCTTTCTTTCTGACGTCACATACTTTATATCTTATGAAACAAAGTTCTTAGTGAGGAACTTCACCTTATTGAAAATTAATTGTATTCACTAAACTGTTCATAAAATAACCTGTTATCAGTTTGGAAAGTATAGAATAACACTCACAAGAAAATGAAAATAATGGTTAACTTTGTAAAACAGTGATAATCACTATGAAATGTATAGAAAATATGCATGTGTATTTCTATATATGCCTGATACATCTATTAACCTAATGATATATTATTTACATATACAAGCTCATATGATTTCCTTTGTATAGATTGGTATATCATATTTATTTGAAAATCTACCAAATTTAACAATATGTAATCTCTAATGTTTGAAATTATAAACACTAATATATTTGTAGACACACAAACATACATATTCTTGTGTATGCACACACATTTGTATATTTCATGATGATATTCTAAAGGTAATTTCCAATTTTAAATATTCTGTATATCTTTGATGCATTTGGAATTTATTTATTATATGTTGTAAGGGAGAAATTCTACTTAACAAAGGTTGATAATATTTCTGATATTTTGCAGTAGACTGACATTCTTACTTTTGCTTGAAAAGATAACTTTTACAATAAATACGAAAATATATAATTTCTATTTGCTTATATATATATCTGCATATATATGTGTGTGTGTATATATATATTCTTTTGACAAAATGACACTATGATAATTTATAACACATTCTATAAATTCTAGGGCTGAACAAACCATTATTAAGCATATATAATAAAAAGTTATTAAAATAATTATTAAAATATTAATTGTTATTGAAAGTTATGCTAAGAAAAATAAAGTAGGGAAAATAAAAGAATGAGGTAAAAATAGCTCAGAAAGAATTAAAATAATTAGGAAGAAAAAGGAGTAACTTATAGGGAATATAGAAAAGCAAAACAGTGAAGTTGATACAGAAAACAGAGACTAATTAACAGTTGGGGATATGGAGAAAGAATTAAAAAGGCTCTAAGGAAGGGAAGTTCAATAACTAAATGATTTTAACTTTAACATTGTAGAAAAAGATGGTCAGTGAAAATTAATTTTAAAAAAGCATCATCTTGAAACAGACGAAAATATTAACAAATGAATTTATATCACAAATATATGTGTGATTAACATTACTGTTGCACACTGATATTTCCGGTTCTCTTCTCTGTGGACACATAGGAGAGTTTCGCCTCCTCACTTTATTGAAGTTGGTGTATGTAACTTGTTTTAGTCAATGTCACTTATAGGTATAAACCCTTGATACCTGGTGGGTAATTCTGTACGTTTTCACTGCTTGAGAAGTAGTGATCATATATGTGGTTTTGATGTGAGGATAGTGAAATCAGAAAAGTAGAAAATAAGTAGACTGTAGAGTGACTACCTGCAGGCAGTTTCCCTGGAAAGGAACTAGGAACTGGGAACTTAGTGAATTTTGTGTGAACAGCAAATAAACTTGTATTAAGCCAAGACACTGGGATTTTGCCATATTATAGCTAGCTAACAATTCAATTAAACCTGCACTGTCCATGAATCATTCGGAGGCCTGCTCTATTATCACAATAATGAAATATTACTTTAAACTGTTAAATATCTTCAAATTAAACTACACTGTTATGATTATAATATCTTTGGTTAAAAAATTCTTAACTATTATGAAGAAAGGACTGCTGTTGGCTACCCTCCAATTTTCTTTTATATTTTTATCTACTATAATTATTAATAGGATTTTAATTTTAGAATTCCACATTTTAAGATGTTATATTTTATTATTAATTTAACAGAAAGACCCGTAAAAGGATGTTGTCTTCATATTTGCAAGTTTGAAAACTCCATTTTATGTATTCACACAAACCAATTCAAATTGTTGAGAAATAGCATCAATCTGCTTATTCATTCAATGGAGCAATTAATAAACCAAAGGTTAATTAATTAATTTATAGTGGATATTATAAATGGTAAACATCCCAGAATACTCAATTAGTTGTGTTACTGCTTGTTCTTTTCTGCAGAAAGCCAAAATTATCATGTTGTTTTATTAGAAGCTATATTATAATTAAGGAGAGATCTTAATGAATTCAATCATCTTAAGATATCATTCTGATACCTCTAAATCAACTACAGTATGTGGTTGAACATTAGAATATTTCTAGACTATTCATATTATCTGCTTAATGGCACAGAAATCATACTGAAAATACTCAGCTTATTGACTACTTTTTTAAATTCCAAGAAAGTCTTCAATAAGTATATTATTATTTTTCCAAATACATCATGAGTAGGTGACCCTTGGTTAGAGTCTTCAGAAATTCTCATTACATAAAGGAGTGCTTCTTGGAATGCAGAATTGGTTCTGACCCACCTACTCAGTAATCCTCTTTTAAACAACCTCAATAGGTACTACCATCTGACCCATCTGTTATAATACCTAAATTGCTGAATATCTTTAGAAAAAAGACAACTAATCTTGAATAATGCCCAGGATACCTACTATATAATAAAATGCAGTTCTCTCTCATATTCTATTCATTGGTTATTCCAACATTTCTCTCGTGTTCAGACTAATTTCTTGTCTGTTTACTATCATAAAGGTTATTATAACTCCCACAACTTAGAAAATGTGAAGACTTAGTAATGTCATTATTTCTTATCATCTACAATCTGTATCTGTCTTTTTCCACAGTTTACTTCTGTTTCACTGAAGAGACATCCATCTTCATAACCAGAGTTAACTCTCTGCTTAAATCAATGATCTTCTTACCCTTCAATTCTTCAACTACTCCTTCCATACTAGAGCTTATCTTTCATAATATCAGCATATTTAAATAATTCCTCTTAAAAGCAAAGAAAACTCTATCTTCTGTAGTATCTCTGATTTTATTTCATTAATAAAAATGTATCTATATTTCCTGCCATTAAATTCTTACCTATAATATATTATGGAAGCCAACTGTTTTATCTAACTCTGATTTATAACATTGATACATCTCTGGTAAGATTACCTGTGGGTCACATTTTATCAAAACAAGTGGACAATTCCCGGTGCTTATCTTATTTGCTCTATCTTTTACATTGACTAAAGTGTCTTTAATGTTTCAAACCAGTACTGTTACTCCCGTTTGGGATAATTTTATTTTTTCATATATTACTGTTTTTTATTACTCTGTTGTGTATTTTTATTTAATTTAATTAATTCAATTTAATTATCCCTTAAATTGATGTCACTCAGACATTCATCTTTTTTTTTTTTTTTAATTTTTATTGCATTATAGGTTTTGGGGTACATGTGCAGAACGTGCAAGATAGTTGCATAGGTACACACATGGCAGTGTGTTTTGCTGCCTTCCTCCCCTTCACCCACACTTGGTATTCATCCCCAGGCTATCCCCCCCAGCTCCCCCCCCCCCGCGCTGTCCCTCCCCCATTTCCCCCAACAGTCCCCAGTGTATAGTAGACCGCCTCTCTGTGTCCAGACATTCATCTTTAGCTCTTAAATCTCCTATGCCATTTCTTAATTGTCTGATTCATCCATTTTTAAAAATTATCAAGTCCTGCCCCAAGACTTACTTCACCTAACTACTTCTGACATTTTAGGAACTCTTCAGTCATCTGTATTCTTCTAGGAGACTTTCTGTGACAGCTGAATATGAGTGCAATATTCATTCTTTGCCTTTTTGAATCTCTGCAGCATCTGTAATAACACTTATTACATTAAAATTTAATAACGGATTTATTATATTTTATCTCCTACCTTTTAGGCAAAGTGCCTAAAACGTATTTGTTTTACAACAAATAAAAATGTCTCTCTCATTCCACGTGTACTCATATATTGTGACAGCATCCTAAGCAGCACATTTAAATCCTTCCTCCAGCTATGTGACATTATGCTTACAGCAATTCGTACAGAGAATCCCGTTGTGTTCATTCTTAGAAAATTACAGTCTCCTAATAATTAAGAGGGTGATCATCTTCCTAGCCTAATTCTCAGTGTTTAGAATTGTTGACTCTTATCTTAACGTATAGCAAGAAAAATACCAAGAGCAAACTTATTTTTTATTTATTATTTTTTTTTTGAGACGGAGTTTCGCTCTTGTACCCAGGCTGGAGTGCAATGGCGCAATCTCGGCTCACCGCAACCTCCGACTCCTGGGTTCAAGCAATTCTCCTGCCTCAGCCTCCTGAGTAGCTGGGATTACAGGCACACGCTACCATGCCCAGCTAATTTTTTGATTTTTAGTAGAGACAGGTTTCACCATGTTGACCAGGATGTTCTCGATCTCTTGACCACGTGATCCACCCGCCTCGGCCTCCCAAAGTGCTGGGATTACAGGCTTGAGCCACCGTGCCCGGCCGCAAACTTACTCTTTAATTTTCCTTCTCAAATTGCATACAATTTTTAAAAGCACTGCATTTGATTATTGGATTAAGGTTTACCCTTGGCAGAAGTACATATGGTAGTTTATAAAATTATGGTAAAGTCAGTATGCTTTAAAACTTTGCCTAACTATATGTTCATATTTAATAAATAAATGACATAATTTTCAATGCCTAATTCTTTTTGAGTCACCTACACACTAGTTGAAAATATGAACTCTCTGCATAGTTTTATGTGTTCTTTTTCCAACACAGACAAACACAGAGTTATTGTACTATTATTTCTACCCTCTCTTAGCATATTTACGTTTCAGTTTCACTAAGAAAAAAAAAAAAAAAATCAGAGAATTGCTTGATGTGTGTTAGAATTTGTTATTGTATTAAACTGAGTCTTCTTGAACTGGCCTGAAACATTTCCTATACTTTTCTCAAGATACAAGGAATAAAATATCAATAAAAACTGGGCTAACTTGATGCTTTCTATTTTATGTGCTTATTCTGAATTTATAGCTCAAGGCTTTCTTTTCGTCACAAAATTAGGCAATGTTGTTTGTTTTTGTTTTTTCCTCAGTGTTCTTGTGTCTAAAAATAATTTGAAAACTATTATAACTTTGTTGATGTGAATGTACATTATATATATATTTTTGAATTTGTATATAAATATTTTTGTATATATACCCTATATATATATATTACATTTTGTATATATACCCTATATATGTATATATAGAATATATATAGGGTATATATATTATACAATATTACATTTATATAATAACAAACATATACAAAATTTTTTGTTATATATACACACTATACCTATATTTTGTATTTGAGGTATATTGGTAATATGATGAGAAATTAAATATGTTATTAGGTAAGTAATTCAGATATACTTTTTTATCTGAGCCAGGAAACACTCTATAACATATTTATAAAATCATATTCTAAACTAGTTATTTTATTATCAAATTTGAGTTATTTATATTTGCATGTTTATTTGATATGCTGTGGTTTAAATATCAAATTTATTATATAACAAATAACTATGTGAGAAAGTTATAACATCGTTAAAATATTGGTTTAACACAGAAGGCTTTTATGTCTAATGTTTGATCACTATGTTATCCTTCACAGACGCTGGGATCTTAACTCAGGGAGAAAATGTTGTTATTGCAATTTCTTGCGTGTCAAAAAATGCCAGGTACAAGAAGTTTTTCCTGATAAATTGGATTCTCTATTTCTACAATTCCATGAATCATACTATTTTTTCACCCCTACTGACACAGTTGGTGATAGATATCCTATTTTTTATTGTGCTTCTGCTTCTTTTTCTGTTCCTTCCGTAATACCTTTAAGACAGTTTTCTGAGTCAATGAGTCATGAAACTAAAGTGTCTACTTCTGATCTAACATACGATTTGTCTGTTGTAGTTTGGCCAATTTAGTATTCAACTCTTACAACATCCTTCTGAAGAAGTCGTTTTGCACACTTGAATAATATGCATCTCAGAGCTCTCTTGGAATACCTTACAGCTTTACTTTCAGTGTGGAATGCAATTTGTTCCTGAGCATTAGTTCTTGGATTTTATTTTCAACATATTGGCATGCTTTCAGTACTAGAACTAAGTTCTATCCCAACCCCCCATTTAAGGATGTAAATAAATGACATTCAAAATAAAAGAGAAATCCAGTTCTGAGTAACTACATATTCCATATTGTTTAATTCTAAAGTTAGTCTAGCATTTGTTTCTGATAATGGCATTAATGAGCACTTGGAACAAGAGAATGTTACATGCCTTATAATATTAAGTTCATAATAACAAAACATAGTCTAAAGCCTCCTAACTTTAAAATAGGCTCTCTGGTTCAATTCGTCATTCATATACAGAATTTTATTTTTAGAAATGCTTCTTTGTCCACTATGCTTAGGAAATCATATAACTATACATCTTATTTTTATAATATTCATAATGCATTTTTCATTTATTCAAACCTTCTCTATACATTTGCTATTTCACAATAACTCTATAAATTATTAATATAGTAACATCTTAGTGGCACAAAACAATGTGCATTTTATTATGCTCATGAAATCCATGGGTTACTTAGGAAGAAATGAGTGGCTCAGGACTGAAATCATTGAGTCTAGAGGATTCACTTTAAACATAGGTCTTTCAATTATATGTCTGCTATCTCAGCTGAGAAGGCTGAAAAACTGGTTCATCTGGGACTCTAGACTCAAAGGAATGTGTAGCCAATCCATTTAGGTTGGATGTCACACAACATGCGTTCTGAGTTTTAAAATGGCATATCCAGCGAGGGACCCTCGGGATAGTGAGAATATCAAGACAACCAGGCGAAAGCTACACGCCATTTGTGAGACAGCCTCAGAACTCATCCAGCAACCCTCCTCCATAACCCATTGTTTAGAGCAATTGGAAGCCAACACTGATTCAACGATATGGGATCAAGAACTCACAGTATCAAATATAATAAATCTATGATCTGCATATTTGAAATACTTGAAAGCTAGATGCTGTAGCTCTATTTTTTTTCAGAGGAGGGAAGCTGTACCTGGAGATTTTACAGGACTTGTATAAGTCTATTAGACAAGTAAAGTTAACATCTTCATTTGAAATTCTGATATATTCAGCTCCAAAGCCTATTTTCTTTCAGAAAAATAAGGTTTAGAGAGGTGAAATAATTGTCAGAAATTGTACAGATAGCATTACAACCCACTCACTACATGATATAGACACCTTATTCAAGAGAAAACAAAGCAAATATACCTGTAAGATGCAGAGTAATTTTCAGTTTCTGAGCTATAATGTACCACGATCATTTATTACATGTGCATCTTGCATAAATTGTTCCTACAGGACTCTCAGACCAAGACTAATCCTATTTTTTTATTATTTGAATTAAATTACAGTGGCACTGCCACTAATGACCAGATGCAGCAGGTCTGTTATCATGGCCTTGAGGATCTTCTCTCCTATACACAGTTGATAAAACATGCCTTCAAAATGGTTCAGAATCATAGCTTTATTTTGATTCCCAAGGGGTAGCACTGCCTAGGGCTTCTCACTGCTGCATACCTGCTACTACTCTTTTCAACCACATGAATCTGCTATGTCAAACACTCATCCTGGAATGTGTCTCTAGAAATACTACTATCTGCTTATTTAACTGCAGCTCTGCATGAAAATTTGAAGAATTTTTCAGGTTATTTTCTCAGATTTCAATTTCTATATTTTCTATTTTTCTAGCTATTGTATTCAGTAATCAAATATTGACATGAATATACTTGAAACTGAATGATAATCTGGCATAATCTTTGAAGTCATCTCAAGGCACATGTATTTTCTTTCTTTAGAAACACTCGATAGAACAAAGAAAGTAAAACATCAACCATCAATCAATGACTACTTTGTGGATAGTAATTTTAATTTAAAAACACATCAAAGTGATCAATAGATTGCAAGCAATCTAACACAAGTGGTTTTCCAAAATCTATCATCCAAAAGAGATGTAATCAAAGAGACAATGTAATGATTATATTAAGTTTTGGAAATAGCCTTGCTCTGACTTGCTACTCATATTCATTACATATTTTGCCCTACTGATGTCTTTCAAACGCTTGATGTCTCACAGATGACATATAATTCTGGTTCATGGCATTTTAACACTATTTCAATTTTATGCTCATTTTTCTTTGCTTTCACTTCAAGAAAATATTCCTTTCTCATCTGGCACTAAGGGGATAAGGATATTGTTCACTTTGCATTAAGACTTGTATGTCAGCAACAGATTGCTGCATTTGGTATGTCCCTTTACTTTTGTTCTTTCATTTCTGAGAGATAATCAAAAGTAGAATACCTAAAAAATTACTCTCAACAAATAAAAATCATACATGTCATCAAATATAAGGGAGAAGATCAGTTTATTACTAAATACCTGTGAGGCATGCTGAGAGGACTTAGAAAAATTTAGCATTCAGAATGTACAATCTTCACCAATCATAATCAATATTATACAGTCTACATTAATAAAAAATTTTAAATTAGAATACTAGGTTGGGAAATAAAACCCACTAGTCTGCTTTACATTTTCTTCTTCTTTATAAAGGCTATTTCACCAATATCCTTTAAAATCTAAAGATTCTTAAAGAATGTATCTAATTGATAATAATTTCAGAATCATTGTTAAAATAGTATTCTAATTCCATAATACACAGATTTGATTTTATAATACATGAAAAAAATTACTGTTGCATTATATAGTGCTAAAAGGTTAATGACTACTATGCTTCAAATCAGATGCTTACCAACATACAATAAGGTAATGAAAAACAATGTATTTTATTAAAACATTATAATTTTATTGGTATTAATACTCATTATTTCAATTTTGTTCAGTAGAAAAAATACAAAATTAACAATGAAGTGTACTGTGTAAAATTGTTTTCAGCTGGGCATGATGGCTCATGCCTGTAATCCCAGTACTTTTGGGGGTTGATGCAGGAAGATCATAAGGTCAGGAGTTCGAGACTAGCCTAGCCAACAGAGTGAAAACCTGTCTCTACTAAAAATACAAAAAATTAGCTGGGCTTGGTGGCAGGTGCCTGTAATCCCAGTTACCTGGGAGGCTGAGGCAGGAGAATTGCTTCAACCCAGGAAGTGGTTGTAAAAAAAAATGACACTAAATTAATTAGCACTGAGACCAAACATAACAATGAACTTTGGTATGTAAAGAATCAACAGCTTTCCTTATCGCATAAGCCAGTTTAGTTTCAATTCTTTTCTTAATGTCACAAGACATAATGAATGACACCATGCACCTTGCAGTTTTCTCCTTTTCTCTCTAGTCGTCATTTATTCTGCCTAGAATGCCCATGTAACACCTTTTCCTGTTTAATTACTGCTCATTCATTAGATTAAACTCAAATATTTTACATCCAATTGTGGTGTATATGTGCTGGCAAAGGGAGCACTCTATATTCATACAACATTATCCAACGACACGATAGAGAAACCTATACTATTTGTGAAAATTAAATATCTTTTTTTCTGTACTTTTGTGTTTTATTTTATGTATATATAATTGTACATATTTATGGGGTACTGGTTTTATTTTTATATGTGAATACAGTGTGTAATGATTAAGTCAGGGTGATTGAGTTATCCATTACTACAAACATTTATCATTTCTTTATGTTGAGAACATTTCAAATCTTCTCCTCTAGTTATTTTGAAATATACTATCAATTCTTCTTAATTTCATTACCCTACTGTGCTATCAAACACTAGAATGTATTCTGTTTATCCACCTGTATTTTTGTATTCATTAACTGATCTCTTTTTATCTCTTCCTCCTTCCCTTTACTTCCCAGTCTGGATTGCATGAAGATATATCTTTTTGTTACTGCTTTGTAATCTACTTAAATATTTTAAATCATGCTATCAGATTGTAAAGAAAATCAATGAAGAATAGGTCTGATTTCTTTTTAAGTCAATATACTTTGAAACTTTTTTTTTCAGGACAAGCTAATACCTGTAAAGTATAGAACTGAATAGCAAAACTAGCAGGAATGAAATTCTAAACCCCAAAAATCTATGGAAGTAAGAAATAATATATTCACATAGAAATGCATGAAATGCTATAGTAAAACAAATTATTTTATATCCACATCACATTTACTGACATTTGCAAATTTAACTCCACTTTTTACTGAATAAAATATCAATAAACTTTAAAGGTTAGAAAATATACAAATAAATAAACATATCCCTAGGCTATACTCTTTGCTTACTCTGGAGTAAAACTAAATATTGACAATAAAAACCCTAAAATCTATTTATTATAATTATTAAATAATATTTTTAATGTAAAAAAATAAAGTTCTGGTAACATAGCAAACTAATGTGGGATGCTAACTTTGTCTTCTGAATCCACTGAATATATTAAGAAGTCAGAGTAAAGTACAAGAATCTCAGAGTCTGCCGTAAATGCTGTAGAAAACCACTAGAAAGGCACACATTGCTGAGCCTGCAAAGGAGGATCAAGCACCATGGATGGGGTGAAGGCTCATTCAGAGTTGTATACATGTTTTTTATTTAACCCTATTGAAGATAAAAAAGCACCATATTTCAATAGCAATTTGCAGTCTATTTACTAGTGAGTGTATGTATATTTTCTTATTTATTTGGTATGCTCATCTGGGATTTTCCTGTTTAATATAATTTGCAATGTTTTGAACACATTTTCTATATAATTGTTTGGATTATTCTGTGTTAATATATTCTGTTCTTGAACACCTTGGTTGATTTCTAATAGGCTTTCTCACATGGCTATGAAAATCTGGAAGAACAGCTGGTGGTAGGATGATAACAGCATTGCCTCACTTATGCATCTGATGGTTGGCTGATTGCTGGCTGTCTCTCTCCAATTCCCCCAACAAGGTCCTTACGAACTTTAGCCATATTCCAATGGTGGTCTCCACTTTCCAAGCAGAGCCATAGAGAAAAATTCAGCACAGATATATGTATATGTGTAGGTAGAATTTAAAAAACGGTCTCACATACATTCTTTATTGTCCAACTCTTTTTTTTATAAATATGATGTAGAGGAGAAATATTGAATTCATGCCTTTGAATAAAAGGACATTGCATAATAGTTTTCTCAGGACTCTTTTGCTTGAATTTTTGTTGCTGATCCTGATCCATAGGTAACTATTTTCCAAATGCAGGTGTATTTTAAATCTTAAATGTTGTTCATGAAAAAAAAATGTTCCACAAAACATTGTTCATAAAAAAGCCAAAATGTAGAATATTCAAACCTGTTTGAATATTTTACAGCAGAGGTTTCTGAGCCATGCATGAGTCACCAAGCCCTGTGACACAGCCTCAAGAGTTGGGTGACAGCTTGGTTTTATACATTTTAAGCAGCAGACGTTAAAGGCAAATATTAAAATCAATAAATGTAAGGAACACTTAGTCCAGATAAGTAGGACACCTTGGAGCAAGGGGACTTCCAGGTCACAGGTGGATTTAAAGTTTTCCTGATTAGTCATTGGTTGAAAGAGTTAAACTTTGCTTGAAAAGTTGAAGTCACCATAAAGAAATGCTTGACTTAAGGAGGATTGTGGAAGCCAAGGTTCTTGTTATATAGATGAAGCCTCCTTGTAGCGGGCCTTAGACAGAATAGATGATAAATGTATTTTATCAGACCTTAAAAGGTGCCAGACTCTTAGTTAAATCTTTTCTGGATAAGGGGGAAAAAAAGAAAAAGAAACATAGAAAGAAAAGGAGATTCTCTACAGAATGTAAATTCCCCCCACAGGGGATAGCTTTGCAGGGCCATTTCAAAATATATCAAAGAAAACAGATTTTGAGATAAAGTACTCTGATTTTCTTGAGGCCTGCTATCTGTGATGTGATGGTATATCAGAGTCAGGTTGGAGTTGGGTATTTTATTGCTACAAACAGTCTGTTTTATCAGTTTGATAGTATTTAGTTTAATGTTTTGCTGATCAGTTGTGCCTCAACTCTAAGAGGAGAGTGTAATAAGGCATGTCTGACCTCCATGTAATGAACTGAACTAGATTTTCAGATTTCTTTGGGATCCTGTTGGCCAAGAGGGTTCCATTCAGTCAAATTGGGGACTTAGATTTTTACTTTTGGTTCAGAACACCAATACCCATTTAAGTTTGTAAATATCAATTAAAGGCAAATTTAGACCTTTATTATTTGGATCATTGTTCCCAAATGTACTACTTTATTGCTTTACTATTGTTAAGAGTTGGTTGATTAAATTATTTGCATTTTAATTATCTGTAATATTGCCTGCAAATGTAAAATCAGTCATTGTTAAAACAATTGACAAAGCATCTGAAATAAAATATTGCTCAAGTAAGTCAAATCACAAATGAATCACTAGTAACAATTAATTAGAAGTTATTTAAGTGAATTGATTAATTTAGAAGTCAATGAAAAGAGAAATTTTACTTAATAAAAAGTGAATAATTGTAGCTGATTTATATTTATTATGTAGCTCCCATTCTGTTTCATATACGTCAGATTTTAAGCTCATTACTGAAAGACCACATTCTTCTCTTGCTCCTCTTTATCACATTTCTTCTCTTCCCTTCCTCCTGTTCTTTGTAATGCTTTTCCTCTTTATGCTTCTTTCATCATTCACATAGTCTGACAAAGGCTAGCTTGTTAAAAAAGTGAATTTCTGGCTAAAACTCTGCAGAAATGAAGGCCATCAGGACAAATCCTAAAATATTAGTTTGAATCCAATTTTCAAATCAACTTGTGTCATAATTAGTTAGCGATAATGCCATATATAATTTTTGCTTTATGATCTTTATTTATAATGGCTTTATTTTCTATAAGTGAAGTTATATCATTCAAAACTTAGAAAAAATATTTCTATTTTTATATCTATTTTGTAAACAAATAGGAAAACATACACTTTAAAAAGAATTTAGAACAGAAACCTCCAAATACAATATGCTCTCCCTAATTACTTTCAAAAAACACGTTAACTGTCTTTCTACTTCAAAAGTACCTTGAGCATTAATAGTAGGTGTGGTAGAAAATATGGATGCTCTAACATCTTAAATTTGTCAGCTTAGATTTTCATAAATTATGTCATTATTACAACAATAACTTGGACAAATAGATTGTAAAAAAGCACATATTTTGAAACTAAAAAATAATCCACTATTTTACCATATAGCTCCATAAATGTATGAAGAGAAATTTTTTAATGTTAGGCTTTTATGTTGCATTTATTATAACATACACGAAACACCAAATAAGCATATATTGACAAGGTCAGGGATGATATCAGATCATGGTGTGTCTTAATTTTATATTTAGATGACATGGCATTCCACAGAGCATATGTGAAACATATGTTTTTAAGGAATGACAGAAAATGAACCTAGGAAACATCAGAGAATGTGTCAGTCAAATTCATATTTTCTGATGCAATTTTCCGTCAAAACAGATGGGACTTTAGTGAAACCATCTCGAGAGTGAAAAATGATTCTGCAGTTTGAGGGATTCAGTGAACTGATGTCTGAATCATCAAAAGAGAGAGCATCTGTTTGAATCAACTAGTGGCAGTAAGGCACTACGCAACCCAAGTCTGTTTCTAAGAAAACAATTGTGTGTTAAAAATGTCTGGGAATTTTCTATGAAGTAGCAAAAGGCAATACTTAAGATGGAGCCAGTGTGGTCCAAGACATTGATTGAAGAGGCAATGGAAACTTGGCCAGAGTGAAAAAGAAGTATATAGCAATCCTAAGGCTCTGAGGAAGGAATAATTGAATATTCAGAAAATAGAAACATTCACACACTTTCAAAGACATTCTTAAAAGAATCCACTTTAGACATTAGCTAAACACCAAAGACATACATTCTACAACTACCAATAGTATCATTCAAAAAGACAAGAGGAATGAAGATTTTCCTATTTGGGAGAAAGGGAGAGAGAGAGATGGAGAGAAAGAGAGAAATTGGTGGTATCAGATCTGCTTTAAAAGAAATAACGGAGTCATTAGGTCTGAAATTGCACCAGAATGTGATGCCTTATTAATAATACAGTTCATGAATTTTCTTTATCATTTAGTGCAGAAATTTAAAGCATATTTATCATATACTGTTATATATATAGATATATGTAAACACATGCTGTATATAAAAACAAATTACCGCTAAAAAAGGCTTTAAATAATATTCATTATTACCTAAACTTTATTTTATATAGAAATTTGCTTTTGTGTTAAAAAATTGTCATAATTTTTAATTGTATGCATGTAACTGGGCAGCTTAACTTCAAAATGCATTTTAAAACTTTTTTTTCTTTCTACTAGGTTTCAAGATATAACCTTGAAATAAACATCAAAAGCCTTTTTCTTAGCCTTAAAATAGACTCCATGTACCTTCATTTCTCACCATATATACTCCTTTCACATGTATCTAACAATACACTAGAATATACTTATTTGCCTTTGTAAAAGTTCTAGGATAAATCTTGAGACAAACCCAGCCTGGAGACTCAGCTACAAAGTTCCAGAGATCATTTCAAGGTGGTTGATTAACAACCTGGCAATTGGTGAGATGATACTGGCCCATGATCGAGGTGGTTTGGAACTCAAGATAGTCACCAGAACAAGACACATAGACAACTCAGCACAATTTTTGCATGTTGTCCTGATCAAGTTCTCACCTTGTAAACTCCTGTCCTCTTCCCCAAAATCAAAGTGGTTGCTTTGGATGGGTATCTGGCCACTTCTCCTTTACGAGTTTTGGTTAATAAAATCACTTTATACCATGCCTTACTGTTGTTAATTAGACCCAGCAACTGGTGAGCATCTGGACCTGCATTTGGTTACATACATAGGTGAGTGTTAATTTCTGCTGCTGGGGACGAGGCCAGGATGTCCCATTAGAAGTACTGGCGTTATGAGACTCCTAATGAAAATAAGCATAATAAGCATGTGAATCCTCCACTGGTGATCAAGGTATCCAGGTTCTCTTATCAAAATTGACTAGAAGGCTGGTGTGACCCATAGAGAGAAGGAAGAGCAGTATGGTGTGGGGATTACCTGAGAGCCACATGGGGAAGGGACCCCCTCCCCGCAGCCAAGGAAGCCAGTGAGTGAGCATGCTACCCAGCAGAGGAAACTGCTTTTTCCATGTGCAACTCACGGATTGGAAAATCCCACTTGTGAACCCATAGGACCGGGGCCTAGGATCACAATCCTGGAATGTGCAGATTTGTACAACCACTCAGCTGGAATCTGCTTAAGCCTACTGAACTCCCTGAGGGAGAGATGACCAGCATCAGTGGCTGCAGTTGCCTGCTGTTTAAGTCCTTTGAGCTCCTTGGGGGACAGGCAGCAGCCAGCACTGGGACCTGCAACCACCTAACACATTAAGCTCCCTGAGTGGGGGAAGAGCAGCACCCATTTCTATAGCTCCAGGCTGTGTGTTCCCCTGCTGAAGCCAGGGAGGCTGGACGACTTCATCCTAAGACTTGTCCCCACAGTCCCACACACCAGCTACAGCAGTCTGCAGCCAGAGTGCCTCTTCAGGCCTAATCCTGACCCATCCTTCCTCAGTGGGCAGGGCCTCCCTGCAAGATCTCCAGTAACTCCAGCCAGAGGCTCAGGGACAGAATTAGGATCTCCCGATGCCTGAGCCCCTAGGGGGAGGGATGGCCATAGTCTCTGTGGACCAACAGACTTAATCCTCCTTCCTGGTAGCTCTGAGGAATCCTGGTAGCCCAGACAAGTGGGTTTCTCCCCAGCAAAACACACCCTCCTCTCAACCCCAGGACAAGGTGCTTCATTAAACAGGTCCTGCTCCCTGTGTCACCCAACTGGGTAAGACCCTCCAACAGGGATGTCAGATACCCTATACTGGCATCAGGTTCGTGTCCCTCAAGGTCATAGATCTCAGAAGAAGGAGCAGGCACTCATCTTGCTGCTCTCCAGCCTCTTTGAATGACATCTCCAGCACAGAAGTGAATCGGATGAATAGGGCTGAAGTGAACCTCCAGAAAACCGCAGGAGCCAAAGAGAAGAGGGACCAGTTTATCAAAAGAAAACCAAATAAGCAGAAAGCAACAAAAACAGCATAAGCAACAACAAAACAAAAGGGACACCCATCCAAGGGTCAGCAGCCTCAAAGACCAAAACTACACAAACTCAGGAAGATGAGAAAGAATCAATGAAAAAATGCTGAAAACTCCAAAAGAGAGTGCCTCTTCTTCCCCAAATGATCGCAACATCTCTCCATCAAGGGCACAGAACTGGATAGGGGATTGGATGGGTAAATTGACAGAAGTAGGTAGGCTTCAGAAAATGAGTAATAAAAAACTACCATGGGCCAAAGGAGCATGTTCCAACTCAAAGAAAAGAAGATAAGAACCTTGATAAAAAGTTAGAGGAATTGCTAACTAGAATAATCCTGTTAGGGAGGAATATAAATGACCTGATCAAGCTGAAAAACATAGGATGAGAACTTTATGAAGCATACACAAGTGCCAGCAGCTGAACTGACCAAGTGAAAGAAAGGTTATCAGTGTCTGAAGACCACCTTATAGAAATGAGACATGCAGAAAAAAATAGAGAAAAGGGAATGAAAAAGAGTGAACACAGCCTCCAAGAAATATAGAACTTCATAAAAAGACCAAACCTACATTTGATTGGAGTACCATAAGGAGACGGGGAGAATGGAGACAAGCTGGAAAACACACTTCAGGATATTATCCAGGCGAACTTCCCCAGCCTAGCAAGACAGGTCAACATGCAAGTTTAGGAAATACAGAGAACACGATTAAGATACTCCACAAGAATATCAACCCCAAGACACATAATCATCAGCTCCTTCAAGGTCAAAATGAAGGAAAAACTGTTAAGGGCAGTCAGAGAGAAAGGCCAAGCCACCTACAAAGGGAAGCCCATCAGACTAACATTGAACCTCTCAGCAGAAATCCTACAAGTTATAAGAGACTGGGGGCTAATATTCAACATTCTTAAAGAAAAGATTTTTTTCAACCCAGAATTTCCTATCAAACTAAGCTTCACAGGCAAAGGAGAAATAAAATCCTTTCCAGAGAAGTTAATGCTGAGGAATTTTGCTACCACCATGCCTGCCCTGCAAGAGCTCCTGAAGGAAGCGTTAAATATGGAAAGGAAAAACCAGTACCAGCCACTGTGAAAACACACAAAATATAAAGACGAATGACACTACAAAGAAACTGCATCAACTGGTGTGCAAAATAACCAAATAGCATCATGATGACAGGATCAAATTAACACATAACAATAATAACCTTAAATGTTAAGGGGCTAAAAGCCCTAATTAAAAACACAGACTGGCATATTGGATAAGGAGTCAAGAAGCATTAGTGTGCTACATTCAGGAGACCCATCTTACATGCAAAGACACACACCAGATCAAAATAAAGGAATAGAGGAAAATTTACCAAGCAAAGGGAAAGAAAAAAAATGCAAAGGTTGCAATGCCAATCCCTGCCAAAACAGACTTGGAACCAACAAAGATCAAAAAAGACAAAGAAAGGCATTAATAACATAATGGTAAAGGGAACAATTCAACAAGAAGAGCTAACTATTCTAAATATATGCACCCAATATAGGAGCACCCAGATTCATAAAACAAGTTCTTAGAGACTTACAAATAGACTTAGACTTCTATACAACAATAGTGAGAAAGTTTAACACTCTGCTGCCAGTATTAGACAGATCAATGAGACAGAAAATCAACAAGGATATTCAGGACTTGAACTCAGGGGTAGATCAAGTGGACCTATTAGATATCAACACAACTCTCTACCCCAAATCAACAGAATATACATTATTCTGAGTGCCACATGGCAATTCCTGTAAAATTGACCACAAAATTGGAAGTAAAACACTCCTCAGCAAATGCAAAAGAACTGAAATCATAATAGTCTCTCAGACCACAGTGCAATCAAATTAGAATTCAGGATTAAGAAACTCATTCAAAACCACCCAATTTTATGAAAATTGAACAACCTGCTCCTGAATGACCCCAAGTAAATAATAAAATTAAGGCAGACATAAAAAGTTCTTTGAAACTAACGAGAACAAGGAGACAACATATCAGAATCTCTGGGACACAGCTGAAGCAGTGTTAAGAGGGAAATTTTTAGCACTAAATACATCACAAAGCTAGAAAGATATCAACTGACACTCTAACATCACAATTAAAAGAGCTAGAGAGACAAGTGCAAACTAATCCAAAAGCTAGCAGAAGACAATAAATTACCATAAAATCAGAGAGGACTTGAAGGCAATAGAGACACACAAAAAAAACCCTTAAAAAAATCAATGAATCCAGGAGATATTTTTCTGAAATAAATAAATAAATAACAAAATGGACTGCTAAAGAAGTGAGAGAAGAATCAAATAGACACAATGACAAATGATAAAGGGAATATCACCACTGATCCCACAGAAATACAAACTACCATTAGAAAATACTATAAACACCTCTACATAAATAAACTAGAAAATCTAGATGAATTTGATACATTACTAGATACATACACCCTCCCAAAACCAATCCAGGAAGAATTTGAATCCCTGAATAGAACAACAAGCAGGTCTGAAATTGAGGCAATAATTAATAGCCTAACAATCCAAAAAATCCCAGGACCAGATGGATTCATACATGAATTCTACCAGAAATACAAAGAAGAGCTGGTACCATTCCTTCTGAAACAATTCCAAAGAATTGAAAAGGAGGGACTCCTCCCTAACTCATTTTATGAAGCCAGTATTATCCTAATACCAAAACCAGGAAGAGACACAACAGAAAAAGAAAACATCAGCCAATATTCCTGAAGAACATCGACATGAAAATCCTTAACAAAATACTGGAAAACAGAATCTAGTAGCACATCAAAAAGCTTATGCACCATGATCAAGTCAGCTTCATCCCTGGGATGCAAGACTGGTTCAATATATGCAAATCAATAAATGTAATCCAACACATAAACAGAACCAAGACAAAAACCACGTGATTACCTCAATAGATGCAGACAAAGCCTTCAAAAAAAGTCAACATCCCTTCATGCTAAAAGCCTCTCAACAAACTAAGTATTGATAATACATGTCTTAAAATGATTAGAGCTATTTATGGCAAACCTCCATACACCCAATATCATATTGAATGGGCAAACGTAGGAAGCATTCCTTTTGAAAACTGGCACAAGACAAGGATGCCCTCTCTTACCACTCCTATTCAACAGAGTATTGGAAGTTCTGGCCAGGGCAATCAGGCAAGAGAAAGAAATAAAGGATATTCAAATAGGAAGATATTCAAGTTATCTCTGTTTGCATATGACGTGATTTCATATTTAGAAAACCCCATCATCTCAGCCCAAAAACTTGAACTGATCAGCAACTTCAGCAAAGTCTCAGGAAAAAAAATGAATGTGCAAAAATCACAAGCATTCTTTTACACCAACAATAGGCAAGCAGAGAGCCAAATCACGAATGAACTCCCATTCACAATTGCTACAAAGAGAGTAAAATACCTAGGAGTACAGCTAACCAGGGATATAAAGGACCTCTTCAAGAGAACTACAAACCACTGCTCAAGGAAATAAGAGAGGACACAAACAAATGAAAAAACATTTCATCCTTATGTATAGGAAGAATCGATATCATGAAAGTAATTTATAGATTCAATACTATCTACAAGAAACTACCATTGATATTCTTCACAGAATTAGAAAAAAACTATTTTAAATTTTATATGGAATCAAAGAGCCCATGTAGACAAGATAACCTGAAGTAAAAAGAACAAAGCTGGAGGCATCACGCTACCTGACTTCAAACTATTCTACAAAGCTACAGTAACCAAAACAGCATTAGTACTGGTACCCAAACAGACATATAGTCCAATGAAGCAGAACAGAGGCATCAGAAGAAACACCACACATCTACAACCATCTGATCTTTGACAAACCTGACAAAAGCAAGCAATGGGGAAAGGATCTCCTAATCAGTAAATGGTATGGGGAAAAGTGGCTAACCATATGCAAAAAACTGAAACTGGACCCCTTCCTTCACCTTATATAAAAATTAACTCAAGATGAATTAAAGACTTAAATGTAAAACCCCAAATCATTAAAACTCTAGAAGAAAACCAAGGCAGTACCATTCAAGTCATAGGTACAGGCAAAGAGTTCATGACAAAAATTCCAAAAGCAATCACAACAAAAGTCAAAATTGACAAATGGGATCTAATTGTACTTAAGAGCTTCTGCACAGCAAAAGAAACTATCATCAGAGTGAAAAGGAAACCTACAGAATAGGAGACAATTTTTGCAGTCCACCCATCTGACAAAGATCTAATATCCAGAATTTACAAGAAACTTAAACGTATTTACAAGGAAAAAAACAACCCCATCGTAAAGTGAGCAAAGGCTATGAACAGACACTTCTCAAAAGAAGTCATTTACACAGCCCATAAACATGAAAAAAAGCTCAACATCACTGATCATCAGAGAAATGAAAATCAAAACCACAATGAGATACCATCTCACGTCAGTCAGAATGGCAATTATTAAAAAATCAGGAAACAATGTGTGTTACAAAGCTATGGAGAAATAGGAATGGTTTTACACTGTTGGGAGGAATGTAAATTAGCTTAACCATTGTAGAAGACAGTATGGTTAGTCCTCAAAGATCTGAACCAGAAATACCGTTTGATACAGTAATCCTATAGTAATTATAATCCTGAGTATATACCCATAGAAATATAAATTATTCTACTATAAAGACACATGCATATGTCTATTTATTGTAGCACAATTTACAATACCAAAGACATGGAACCAACTCAAAGGCCCATCAATGATAAACTGGATAAAGAAAACGTGGTACATATAAACCATGGAATATTATGCAGGCATAACAAGGAATGAGATCATGTCCTTTGCAGGGACATGGATGAAGCTGGAAGCCATCATCCTCTGCAAACTAACACAGGAACATAAAACCAAACACTGCATGTTCTCACTCATAAGCGGGAACTGAACATTGAGAACACATAGACACCAAGAGGGAAACAACTCACACCTGGGCCTGTTGGGAGGTGGGGAGTGAGGGGAGGGAACTTACAGGATGGGTCAATAGGTGCAGCAAATCACCTTGGTGCACGTATACCTATGTAACAAACCTGTGTGTTCTGTGCATGCATCCAGTTTTTTTTTTTCCTTTAGCAGAAATGAAGAAAAAGCAATTTCTGTTGCTTTATCTCTTCATAAAGAAGAGCATAAACGGGAAAACAGAGAGATGTGTCTGTAGGGTGGGGGAGTTGCACAAAGATACATTGGAACATAATCTATTTTAAATTTGAATCAAATTTTTATATTTATATTTGTTGACTATCCCTTGCACGAATTTATCTCTTTCATGCTCAGTGTTTTTCATATTTAGAAAATTTTTAGTCCCTGGTAAGAAGAGACAGTATAAATGTATTATCTTGATTCCGTTTGTTATTTAACTGCTTCACCATAGTTTCCACAAATATGGAATGTGTTCTGTTTTAAAGTTAATAGAAATCCCAGCAAAGCCTCAAACCTCGGTGAGGCAAAATATTTGTTGTCATTTCATCACAGATAATGTGAAAATATCCTATAATGGATGAGAATGGTTACAATTCTTTGGACACTGAATTTACAACAATTTCTAAGTGAAACAAATAATAGGAATGACAACAAAACCTCAGAACATGCTGCCTTTGCATTGCATGATATGCACTAAAATGTTGCCTAGTTTTTTATTTTTGCTTACAGATCTCAATTTTCCTTACTTCCGCCTCTATATAGATTGACTCACCTGCAAACGTCTCTCTTTATTTGGGGATTCTCATATTTCTTATTCATATATTCAGAATGTTATCACCTGGGAACTGCTGAGAGCCCCAGGCTCTTTTCCAGGTTTTTAAATCCTAAATATAATTTACTGTTAAATCAGATTTTTAATGTGTAACAATGTTATTCTGGTATATATCATAGCATATCAAATGTAATCTTTGTAACTGTCAAGAGTTTGAATGCATTTATAATAAGTGTCATACGAAGTGTGGCTCCATGCATACTCATGATTTTTTTTAAAAAGTATAGTAAATTTGTTTGTAAAATTGCAGGAAGTTTTCAGAATGAAATTAATAAGCCATTTATTTTATACTGAAACTTTATTATGTTTATGGAAATGTAATTAAGTTAGTGAAGAAAGGCATCCATTAAAGGAGAATGTCTTCTAGATGCCTGCAGATATGCTATATCTTATCCCCAGAGGAACAACTAGACTGAAGTCAGAATTACCTTGGAAAAAATATAAATGATATCAGGATGATGGCAGCCAACATTTACATAAATATTGTGTAATAAGAATAAATAATAATAGCTCAAAAGGTATACAATATTAATGTAGCAGTTCAAAGTCTCCAAAGCATTATTTTACTCATTACTTTACTTGGTTTATGTAATGACCTTTGAAAAGGGGAAAAGTCATTTTCAACACTGCTTAAGAGACATTGAAGAACATGTATCAAGTTATTAGAAGTAAAATTTAAGCCTCCATCATGCCTGAGAAACTGTCTAACTGAAATCCTCTAAATCTGTTGCTGTGAGCATGCAGGTTGTGTGCAGACATTATCTAAGCCCATAAACTCAGCTGCACTGTATATTTTTATCTTTCAGAATCCAAGCTTCTCTGCCATGCCAACCTATAACAAAAAATTCAAATGTTACTTGGACTTCTTTGGAATGCAACAATTTGTCAGTCTATTAAGCTTTTGATGACCTTAACATTTTGAAGGATATGGATGTTGAACTTTAAAGAACGTCCTTCAATTGAGGTTTATTTGGGATGGTTTCTCATTATTAGACTACAGTTTATGGGTCTTGTAGCGGAAGATCACTGACATAAATTGCCATTCTCATCACAACTTATCAAGGGTAGATAGAATCAACATGAATTACTGCTGTGTACATTGACTTGATCACCTAGTTGAGCTAGTGCTTGTCAGATGTCTCAAGTATAAAGTTATCATTTTTTCTTATTTTCCATATTGCACTCTTTTGAAGGAAGTCACTATGCACAGTCCATCATTTATGAGGTAGAAAGTTTTGCTAGAGGAAGAATATCTACATAAATTATTTGGAATTCTTCTGCATGAGTTGTCTGCTCTCCTCCCTTCCTTCTTTTTCACCTCCTTCCCTCCTTGATTACCTGGTTGTCTCCTTTATTCCCTTCCTTCCCTAATTCCCTCCCTCCCTCCCTCTTCCTTCCCTTCCCCTTCCTTCCCTTCCTCTCCCCTCCCCTTCACTTCCCTTCCCTTTCTGCATGTATGTATGTTGTTACAGACTTGTAAATATTTAACTTACTTTTGGGTCTATAGCCCAATGCTGCGGTAACTTACTTTTTGTTCAAAACATTCTACTTTGGTCATTGCAAGCTAAATCGGTTGTAAGTGACATTATGTAATCATTGTGGATTTTTAAAACTTCCTCAATTTCTGGCGCTATGAGATGTTCCAAGCTCATCTTGTATATTTCCTGTGCCAGCCCTAGAATTAGTTCAAGGAGTCCTTTGTTTTATTGGCAAGTTGTTTAGAAAATAAGATCTATGTGCTATTCATGTTCAGTGGTTTGAGGGTTTCCTTGCTTCTAGGTCCCACGTAAGTTCATACTTAGGTATCTCAATTAATACACTATCACATGAATCCTTCTCGAATGATGAGAACTGTTTCCCACCATACACCATCTATTACTTAATCGTTCACAGTTTCAGAGTTGTGAGCCTGTACTCCCATGGAAAAATGCATTTACCAACTAGAGTACAGTGACTCCTGTCTTTTGTCTGAGTTTCCATTCATCTCCAAAGTTACTTAAATCTGCTTCTTTTTCTTCACCCTTCCATTCATATCTTTAGGCAGCTTAAACTCATTTAACACTAAATAGTATTCAATTGTATAACAATAATGCAGTTTTTATCCATTCTCTTATTAAATGACATCTTTGTTGCAACCAGTTTTTGGCAATTATGAGTAAAGCGGCTATAACAATTTATGGGCAGGCTTTGTGTGGACATATTATTTCAAATCAGTTAAGTAAATTCTTAGGAGCATGACTGCTGTACCTCTAGTAAGACTATTGTTGACAATCTTGAAATGAGAAAGACAGTACCATACAGCCAATGACTGTCTTGTTCAAAATGTCAATGCTTTTATTTTAAAAATAATTTATCTTTTAGGAAATTGATTCACCAAACTACTATATGCAGAACAGTAACAGTCTAAAACTTTTGTCAAAGTTACAAAGCTGATTTACTGTACTTCTTGTGAAAGTACATCTGTTCATTTCTAATGTGAGAAAATCATACAGATTTACATATCCACATTGAATCTGATGAGCACATTTAAAAAGAATATGTTTCAATTTGAGGCTTAGTTTTCTCCCTTTGTACTTCTGATTATTGTGAATAGAAACATCACATCTCCTGAGGCATAGTAATGTATCTTAAAAAAATAAACATTTATGTTCATGAGTTGCAATACATTGTGACAAAAGCAGTTCTTTTTTTTTTAACAAAAACTATGTTATGCAATTGTTTAACACCTATCAGCTTGATATACAACTCCCTGGCTGAAACAATGTCAGCCAGCTACAAATTGACATATATCTGAATCTCTCATTCTGTATTTAGCCTTGAGGAAGAGTTTAACAAGGGTTTTCCTATGTATGAAAGAGGGAAGCTTATGTGAAATTTGCCCTATTTATTTTTAACACTCATTCCATTAATCAAACTTGAGTTCTAGGTTATTATGTTTAGCCAATGTATAGCCACAGGCTCTCAAGGACCAGTTTCACTCCACATAGTACTGTGCTATTTTTCCCAAGTTCAGATTACAACTATATCTGCATTTTAGCATTCTATTTCTGTTTCATCTATTTTTCCAACTCATTTTACCTTGCCCAGAAAGATGTTAAAACTTTTGTCCTTGGCAGTTTCATTATAG
Source organism: Saguinus oedipus (assembly GCA_031835075.1). Classification (NCBI taxonomy): domain Eukaryota; kingdom Metazoa; phylum Chordata; class Mammalia; order Primates; family Cebidae; genus Saguinus; species Saguinus oedipus. The sequence goes on from CM063190.1 coordinate 22,618,107, forward strand.
TCGTTAAAAATGTATTTCTCAATATTTTTCTATAGGAAACAATATTTTCTCCTCTAAAGAGAGGTCTGCATGCAAGTCAATTGCCTCTGCATCTTACCACTTCTAAGCAAGCTTCTGTCCTGCTGAATAAGTCAGCATTCTAAAATGCATTTGAGGAAATCTTTGAGTGTGGATTATAAATTGATTCTAACTAGTCATATTCAAAACTACAGGACATTGTGATATATACTTAGGAAAAATACAATATATTTTCATAAGATTCTATGTAACAGAAAAGTTTTGAAGAGTGAGAAAAACATTATGGGTTTCTTTAAATAATTCCATATGTTAAAATAAAAATTGTCATTCTTGGTTGGGAGTGGTGCCTCACACCTATAATCCCAGCACTTTGGGAGACCAAGGCAGGGGGATCACCTAAAGTCAGGAGTTCAAGACCAGACTGGCTAATATGGTGAAACCCTGTCTCTACTAAAAATACAAAAATTAGCTGGCTGTCATGGTGGGCGCCTATAATTGCACCTGCTCAGGAGGCTGAGGCAGGAGAATCACTTTAATCCAGGAGGCAGAGGTTGCAGTGAGCCCAGATCACACCATACCACTGCCCTGCAGCCTTGGCAATAAGAATGAAGCTCCATCTCAAAAAGAAAAAAAAATTGTTGTTCTTAATTTTGATAAACAAATCAATTTGCAAGTACATGGGAATTGAAATATTCCTCAGAAATATGAAAAGGGGTACTTTCTAAGCAAATATTAATATTCAACATGTAATTTTTTTTAAATAAAGTCTTTGGCATCCACTAAACTGTCACTGATAATTTTCACTAACCCTCATAGGCAACACTAAGTTTACTGAGTTCGATAGCCACACTTAAGGAAACTTGTCTAAACACAACTTATTTTCATATACGTATTATTTTAAGTGAGTATAAAATGTTAAAATGTTTTTTGAAGGTTCAAAACTATAATAAAGCAAATATTAAACAATATTTTTTATTTCAGAGTACTGAAAATTCTGACTTATTATTTAGCCACCCTCAGGCACTATTGGAATCTCAGAAATTCTTCTTCCCATAAAACAATATTTATGTGGTTAGTAAAAAAGATTTAATAGGATGCATAGTACGAATATGATTTTAAAAGAGTAGAAAACTATAAAATAAATTTGATGTGATATATGACATATAAATAAAACTCCAGTGCTGAGTACTCATTTTGTGCTTCTGTGCACTTTTTCTAGAGACAATGTAGAAAAATACTGGGGCTCAGTTGTTCAAATATCAAAGACAGTAAAACTATTAGAACTAGACAAATGAGTACCTGCCACCCTGTCTTAAAACATAAAGCTCTCATTTTTTAAAATTTAGAGCATTGAAAAGTCAACTAAATATTTTAGTTGAAATACCCTTATTTCTGACATGCAATTGAATCCTGATCACATATGTAAAGGCGATGTGATAATTTCGCAAGTGAGGTAGTATTAGGTTGGTGCCAAAGTAATTGCAAAAAGTAATTGCCATTAGTTTCAATGGTGAAAACCAATAGTATTGTTTGACAAACTGTATCATTATCAAAGAAATGTTATTTTGACAGGCATTTATTTATCCTACGAATTAGAAGGGCTATTTGCCAAGCCACAACTCCATTTACTGTGTAAAAATGTTTTTAATAAGATTTCATAAACACTCTTAACTAGTTTTTGAACACAAATTGTTAAACTTACTATTATATTGTAAAAATATTAAATTATTATTTAAATATTTAAAATATTGACAAAAAGATCTAGGGTGAGTGGTAGTTCTAAATTTAAGAACTTCTTAGGTCAGATTGAAAACATCTGCTTAATACATAATGATTTGCTTTAAATCGGATAAATGTAGTGTTAACAATGCTATTTCAAGTATTCCATGACTACTAGAATTTCACAATTTAAAATATAAGTTAATTATTTTATATTCTAGGACCTTACTTATACATAGTTATGATAATCCAAATATCCCAATCTTTTGTTTCCAAAAGTACATATAAAATATGCCATGAGTAGTAAACCTTTTGGAAATATGTATTTATTGTTTTTGTCGTTTTAAAGGGAGCTATAAATCATTCAACTGCTTCTTGCAGCAGAAGGAAGTTCACACAGTTTGCATAATATGTTGTCTGCCAGTAAGTTGATACATGTATTCAGTCAAAAGTGAAAAAAATTGTCTTATTTTATATTTTAATGTATTTAATTGTTTTACCTCATTTATATTTTTAGAATTAGTAAATTGCATGTATTTATCTTATAAGGCTAAATGTAAAAGAAAGTCATATGTTTTCAACTCTTTTTTTTAATCTCATACTGATTAATACAAGTATTTATAATCATCAGCTTAATGTCAGATTTACTTAATTTAATCTAATAATTGCAATACTAAAACAATATTTATAACTGTCAACACGTTGTATGGTCTATATTTGCTCATCCAATATGGATCAAGTTAAACGTAGTTAGATGCTAAATACTATTTTTAAGACGTTAGTCATTTTTTGTTCACTGAAAACTAAGTTATCATCTGTAAGTGTGAATATTTTAGCATTGGAGAAAAATGGCAATGGCAATGTATTAACTAGTATTATGATCAAGAGAAATTCCATTGTGAAGTATAAGACAGTTGGGGTTTGCATCCACACATGTCAATGGAGACTTGATAACTACCTGTGGAAGAAAAAAACAGGATGCAAAAATTCCTAAGAACCCTGTAAAGACAAATCATAAATAGGGATCTCAGGTGCTCTATTATATGTGTTGCTCTTGGTTCACATGCTGAAGAAAGAGATTAAAATTATATTTGGGAACTTTGGGTCCAGGAATACTTTATTAGTAGATAAATCTCAGTATGCCAGGCTTTAACTAATTATGTGTCATGCATAAGGGCTTCAGCCTAGACACAGTGACCAGTTAACGTCTTTATATTCTATTATTAATGTCAAGTACCTTTATTTTGTACAGCCTACTCCTCTGCATTTGTCTACATTCTCGAACACAATGGATTATTATTATTAGTGGGTGAATGTGTATATGCAGTTGAGTGTGTGTATATAGTTATATTTATATAGCTAAGTAGCTCTGGAATAAGAACACTAAAATAATAATGTTTCATATAGTTATGCAGTTCAGTTGTGATAGTTGTGTATGTGCATGTATGTTTATGAGTGTGTTTAGCCTCAGTATTATCAAGAATTTTGTGGCTGATGAACATTCTACTGTTTGCCTAATTTTTGTTTTGAAGAATCTTTTCAAATATCATTTTTGTCTTTTATAATTTTTCTCTTTATCTTTGCTGAACCTTTAGTTTTCTCCAATAGATATAGGTCAATATTTATTTTATGTTTACCCTGAGACAAAGATTCTTGACCAAACTCTACCCAGTCCACTATGAGTCATTTTCTCTCTTATTTTTAAAATGTATTTATTATACCTTAAGTGCTGGGGTCCATGTGCAGATCATGCAGGTTTGTTACATAGGAATACTCAGTCCACCAGGAGTCCTTTTCTCTGCTACATCTCAACTTTTGCCCATAAAGGCTTGAAAACAGCACCAATGTAGTTTTGAATAGCTCAAGACTGTATCCCTAGGATGCCCTGAGCTCTGATGAAAGTGCCTATCTGAGAAAACACACCCTCCCAAAAGAATTCACTGTTCATTCCAGCCCACACCTGAAGTCTCTGCAGGAAAAAAGGAGCCTAAATTCAATTAGTGCCAGACAGCAAACCTAGATGGGCATAAGGACAACAGTCTTAGGCTTTTTTGGTAATGTCTTACTTTCCAACTCTAAGAGTTCACATGCACCATCCCCTACTCAATTTCTTATTCTCCCTTGAAAATTCATAGTCAGCCACCTCTACATAAATCAAGGTTGAGTTCAGTTCATTCTGGACTCTTTTCTCTATTGCAGTAGTATATTACTGATGGAAATATATCCGTAACACTTTAGCATCTAACTTTGTTCATCTTTGACAGCTAGTTTGGCTTTACTTTCAGAATTGGAAATATAAATATTTCACATTGGAACAGGGTTGCCTTTACCTTGTCTATTTTTGTGCAAAAGACAGATTCTGCTATTTATCATTTTCCTTGTTTCTTTTGCAAACATACCCAAAGTTAAGTTGCAGTTTATGTGGACACACATACGAGAAGAGCAATATAGAACTGACAATTAATGTTCCTTGTTTTTCCTGTTTGTTTTTTAATATCATCATCCACGTGATTGCCAAATGGGAAAAACAAATTAATACACTAGTAATGATTATGACACTTAACAAGTCAGGTTATCTAGTCCTAATGTCTAAATTATGGTTCATGACATTCTTTTCCATCATTTGACACATCTTCCCTCCTTGCTATTTATGATGCATGGCCCAGGGCTTTTCTGTTTATACCTAATAGGATATTATGTGTTTAGACATAGTTGTGACTTCTCACACCCTTTTTAGTTGTTGGCCTACACTTTTTTCATGAGGCACATCGTTGTTCAATTTTGTAAAATTCTGTTATAAACTTGACTATGAATATTCTATTATCCTTGTATTTTTTACATCTAGAATTCTTCTTAGACAGGCTTGCTTTTTAGACAAACTTCTTTTTAGTTCCTCTTTCACAGTTAAATTTATTTAACCTCGCTATATGTTGTTCTAGATAAATTATTCATTAATAGACTTACATTTTACAAGTTATTTTAATCGTCTAGACAAATAGCTACAGACATTTACATTTTCTTTTACATTTTCACCACCATATTTTAAGATATTTTGGAAATTTACTATTTCTATTTCCTTGAGGGAAAAGATACATTGTTTTTTCTTGAGCTTTTTTTCTATGACATCAAATTATTTAACTGGCAATGAGTTTTGCAATTGCAAATTTGTTTCAGTGAGGCTGATTTTTATATTTTATTTGGTGTATTATTTATTTCAGATTTTTCTATCACTGGACTTCTTTCAATTTACTTCATGGTTTGAAAGGTGCTCTCACTCAGGCCCACAGATCACTGAAGACAACACTAACATTCCTTTATGCCTTATTGCTCTTGTCTTTTGAAATTACAAAATCTATCTCAGATTTTGTGTAGTCAGCTAGTAATTTTACATAGTTCTTATATTTGAGGCTGCTTTGCTCCCTGTATCTACTTTTCAGTCATAAAATTCAATAAAAACCTCAGAAAATGCAATCATTTAATTAATTAACAGAAAAGACTTATGCCAGTCCCAGTTTTTACACAGTAAGCCAAACTCCCCTCCAAGAGTGGTAATTATCACTTTAGCCTGTGTGAATTGTAATATTAACTATAGTCCCACAGACTATCGCTGAATCCAGTAGGTCTATAAATGTGGTCCTGTTTATCGCTGTTTTTATGTTTTGCTTTTATCACCTGAAGACATCTACTTTGTTTTCTTGCCTCTGTGTCTATATCATCACACATACACACAAACACACATCACATAAGCACAAAAGGCATGCAACCTATATTATTTTCTAATATAGGCATTAAATGTTGTATGTTTCCTTCAGATAAATATGTTAGCCACTTTGGACAAATTTTGAAATTTAATGCTTTTATTTTCATTTGATGCAAAAATATGTCTAAGTATCCTTTTAGTATTTCCTTTGATACATTATTTATTCAGAAATGTGTTCATTTTGAATTATTTGGGACATTTCCAGATATCTTTTTTTATTGATTTAAAATTCACTTTCATATGGTCAGAGAACATTACATGTATAATTGAAAACTTAAAATATCAATTTATTGAAACTTGGTTTATGGCCCAGAATAAGATCTTGATTAATGTTGCATGTGCCCTTAATATCCTGCTACTGTTAGGTGGATTATTTTTCTACGAATTTCCGTTAACTCAAGTTGCATGATGGGTAAGTTGAGTGTTCTGTATCCTTATTTACTTTCTATATACTCATGCTAATTGGTTTGAAAAAGAGATAATAAAATTTCCAACTATATTAAAGGATGTGCTTGTTAGCAGTGGGTTTAACAGTATCACCTAGATTGGGTGCTGTGACTCACACCTGTAACCCCAGCAATTTGGGAGGTTGAGGTGGGAGGATCGCCTGAGGTCAGAAGTTCCAGACCAATTTGGACAACATGCTGAAACCCTGTGTCTACTAAAAAGAGAAAGAAAAAAATTAGCTGGGTGTGGTGACAGGCAACTGTAGTCCCAGCTACTGGGGAGGATGAGGCAGGAGAATCGTTTGAACCCAGGAGGCGGAGGTTGCTCCCCTGAGGCAATGAGCCAAAATCGGGCCACTGCACATGTCTTTTTAGATATAATTAATTTAAGGTTCTTGAAGATATTATTTTGGATTACCTGAGTGGGCCTTAAATACAATGGTAAATGCATCAATAAAGAAAAAGCAGCTGGGTGCCTTGACTCAAGCCTGTAATCCCAGCACTCTGGGAGGCTGAGGTGGTAGATCATCTGAGATCATGAGTTTGAGACCAGGCTGGCCAACGTAGTGAAACCCCATCCCTACTAAAAATACAAAATTTTAGCTGGGTGTGGTGGTGGGTGCCTGAAATTCCAGCTACTGGGGAGGCTGAGGTAGGCGAAATTGCTTGAACCCAGGAGGTGGGGGTTGCAATGAGCCAAGATCGCACCATTGCACTCTAGCCTGGGTGACCAGAGCTAAACTCTGTCTTAAAAAAAAAATGCAGAGGGAGCTTTAGCCCACAAAGCTTCTTGACATGCAAGAGGAAAGGCCATGAGAATATGGAGTCAGAAATTGGAGTTTTTTTGGCCAAAGGCCAAGGAAATTCTCAAGCCACCAGAACCTAGAGAAGCCAAGGAAATATTTTCCCTTAGAGCAATTGATTTTTTTGCTCCATGTTCTTCCCATCATTCAGTGTTGTTATTTGTTTTGAATTTTCATCATTCCAATGGATATGCTGGGTTATTTTTACTTGCAATACCCTGATGACTATGATGCAGAAAAACTTTTCATATGCTTTTTTGCTATCTGTATATCCACTTTGGTGAAGTGTCTGTTCAGATCTTTAGCATACTTTTTACTTGTTTTTTGCTTTCTAATTGTTGAGCATGAGGAGTTCTTTGTATATTAGGGGTAGCAGTTCTTCATTGGATATATGTTTTGTAAAGATAATCTTCCAGCCTGTCACTTGTCTTTTCATCCTCTTAAATCACACAGATACTGTAATTATATTTGCTTATTCCTGTTGAGATGTTTTACTAATAATTGCACTGATAATTAAAGCATACATCTTTCATTAATGCTGTGACTTCAGAGCTATTGCTTGTCACGTTTACTTTATTTTGTTAAAGCCAAATGCACTTATCCCAGATGATATTCCATTATCTCAGTAGCAACCATTTACTTTAAAGTTACTATGATAGCATGGTGCTATGTTGGAACCTACTTTATTTCTTATATAGTAGTTGGATCTTTAAACAGAAGCTAATTATAGAAAATAAATGTTATTACTGTGTAAGTGGATACATTATTTTTTGAGAAATATTTTTTCATTATTGTAAGGGTTGTATTCTTACAAATAGCCTTGTAATATTTACAAATAGCTTTATATTTTACTAGTAATGTTAATTGAGCTTTAATTAGACACATCAATTTAGGAATTTATCAATTTTATATAAATAATATGCTTATTCATGAAATAAATGTTTCAGCTTTTCCCCACATGTATTTAATTTGAAAATTAACTAAGAAGACATATAAAGAAAGCATTTTGAACTGTTTTATATGTTCTTTATATAATGAGCTATAATATAATTTCTGATATTTACATCTGATGAATATTTTAATAAAGTTGCCTGATGTTCTAATAGTGGTGATCACTCATATGTTACAAAATATATCCCAATACACTAAGAAAATCTGGATTGAATTACATTTAAATTTAAGTGTGTAAATATGATTTTTCTTTCTGAGTAATCTAAGGAAGATAAATTACAATTTATATTACAAGTCCACTAACTGTATCCAATTCATTGATTTAAAAGGAGGCATTTTAAAAGCATCTTTCTAATCACTTCAGACTTAAGTAATGTTCAGTAAACCTTTTAATTCCATTGTTTTATTTTATTGATACTAGAGAATTTATTGATACTAGAGAATCAAGCTACCTGGGTCTAGTAATAGATGCGGATGTATATATTACAGATTCGGAGGCCGCTTATTGGTCCCTGTTGACTGTTCAGAAATAATAAAAATGACTACACCACGCATGAGTATTCTGTATGACAGCTTTACTCTAAAGAATCTTACTACAGACTGGGGTCAGAAAACAGTATACCTACTGTACACTTAAAAAGAACTCACCTCAGCCTTTCTTGCAATATTAAGTTGTACATCTAAAGTTTAAGATAAAAGTGCATCAACTTACACTTTACAGACTCCTTTGGCTCAAGCTTAATCACCAGAACTTCACTCAGTACCGTGCACACTTTATATACACAACTAATGCCCTATTATGTGCAACCCTCTTTTAGGGATCAGTTTCCCCTTCACCTAGAACCACCAATTTACCCTGTAGTAATCCCTGCAACAACACTTTCTGACTTTTTCTGCAATATTCTACCTATTGTATTTGTACAAACTTACCTAATTTGGAGGATTTAACTTTTTAATCATATTTCTCAAACATCATCCCAAATACATCCACCTGAATTTTACAGGTGACTTAAATTCGACATGGCCATTACCAATGTATCATGTTTATTCCCAAACCATTAATCTTTTAGTTCTTATTTCAATTGATCTACTTCTGGTCTCCTTTTCAAGGTTTCTGGCTAATGAACAACGTTCTTATGTTCACTTGATTTGAATACATTACTCAAAATTCCATGCAATCTTCCTCCAGATGAGATTGTGCTCCTGTGACTTATTAGTAACCACAAGCCAGAGTGTTTACTTTTTCTTTATCTTTTTCAACTAATGATGAAATTTCTTCAGCCGGATACCCTAAATCATCTCAAGTTCAAAGTTCCACAAATCTCTAGGGCAGGCGTGAAATCCCACCAGTCTTTGCTGAAACATAACAAGAGTCACTCTTGCTCCAGTTCCCATAAATTTCTCATATCTATCTGAGACCATCTCAGCCTGGACTTCATTGTCCATATTGCTATCAGCATTTTGGGAAAGCCATTCAACAAATTTCTATGTAGTTTCAAACTTTTCCACATTTTCCTGTCATCTTCTGAGCCTTCTGAACTGTTTTGACCTCTTCCTGTTACCCAGTTCCAAAGTCGATTCCACATTTTCAGGTATCTTTTCAGCAAAACACCACTTCTGGTACCTATTTACTGTATTAGTTCATTTGCATGCTGTTGATGAAGACATACTTGAGACTGGGCAATTTACAAAATAAAGAGGTTTAGGTTTATTGGATTTATAGTTCCAGGTGGATGGGGAAACCTCACAATCATGGTGTAAGGTGAAAGACACATCTCACATGGCAGCTGCTGAAACTCTTCTGATCCAACAGATGCTATGGTGGCTAGCAAGCTGAGCTCAGCCACAACAGAATGCTTCCCCAAAGTACTTTCTCTGTCTCTACAGACATGAAATTCCCCTCTCCATTCAGAGACAGCAAATTAACCAACAGGCACTTGGTTAATATACCACAACAAAAAAGCTGACCCAAGAAGCCTCTTTGCTTCTGTGGAGGTGAGCTTCTCTTTTTCCCCTGGGAAACACCAGGGTACCTGCATAATAACTTTTAAGGGAACCTCACCACAAGTGCCTCATTCCTGAGAGCCTCTGAGTCCCTGGGTGCCTGGGACCTCCCTCTCCACATTCAGAGACATTAAGGTGTCCTGGGGAGTAGTAAAGGGAATTCCACCACAAAAAGCACCTGTGTGGTATGTGTTCTTTTGTTTCCCCACAGGACAGAACCACCCACCATAAGTGTCTGTCCATGGATGTGTGTATATATTGTCAGGTATGACACTCACCTCCCTCACTAAGAGAAACTTAGTGGTTTCACCCAGAAAACCATTTCCATACAGCAAACATGAACAGCAGAAACCAATGGGAATCAAAGAAGCATCAGCTAACCAGGCAGGCCAAATTAATACTACAAATGTTCTGAATATTATACCATCATTGGACACACAGCAAATCCATGTAGTTCAAGATTCGTCTGCTAAACTGAAATAAGTGACAACCTGCTTACAATATTTGAAAAGGACCTACAGTCTGTTAATATAATAGATAAAATGTGTAACATGCAGTAAAAAACTCATCAATGTACCATCATGAATCAGAAAATCCCAACTTGAAGGAGAAAAGATATTCAACTGACAACATCAAGGTAAATCTGATGTTGGAATTATCTGGTAAGAATTTTAAAGCTGCCATCATTTAAATGTTTCAACAATCAATTATAAATTATTTTAAAAGAACAGAAAAATATCTCAGCAAAGAAGTAACAGACAAAAGATTAATCAACGAGCCAGAAGGAAGTCAAACAATAATTTTCAAATGATGAAAGTAAAGCAATGTCAACCACATAATCTGCAAAAATGTCCTTCAGAAGACATGAAGGAACGTTAAACATTTTTCAGATAAAGAAAATGAAAGAAATTGTTATTAGCAGATGTTCTCACTCATAAGTGGGTGTTGAACAATGAGAACACATAGACACAGGGAGGGGATCATCACACATTGGGGCCTGTCACGGGGTGGGGAGCTAGGAGAGGGATAGAAGGGAGGTGAGGGGATAGGGAGGGATAGAGGGGAGGGGAGGGGAGGGAGGAGGGATGGAGGGGAGGTAAGGGGATAGGGGAGGGATAGAAGGGAGGTGAGGGGATAGGGGAGGGATTGAGGGGAGGTGAGGGGATAGGGGAGGGATTGAGGGGAGGGATTGAGGGGAGGTGAGGGGATGGAGAGGGATAGAGGGGAGGTGAGGGGATGAGGAGGCATAGAGGGGAGGGGAGGGGATAGGGGAGGCATAACATTATTAAAGAAACTAGCAACACTCCTGTGCCTGAGCAGTAGTGAAAAGAATGAGTGAAATAAGATAAGATGTTAAAAAGAGGCAGAGGATCTATGGTGATTATGGTTAGAGATCCAAATTCTACTATAGATTCAATGGAAATTTATTGGTAAGTTTTTAAATAAAAACGTATTTCTTAATTTGCATCTTAATAGACCATTTGTGTTTCAGGGGAAGGAGGACAGATGAATAAAATGACAGCAGGGAAAATAGTTCAAATATGTTTTTTCAAATGTTTTTCAAGTATGTAAACACCAATCTGGATTAAATGATGGTAGTGATGTATAATAAAGAAGATGTAATTTATACATTTTGGATATATAATATTAAAACTTGCTAATATGTTTAGATGTATGTAGGGGAAAAATTAATAAAATATTTTTCAGTTTACTGAATTAAAAATATGATGAATAATGATTACATTTACTGACTTAGAAAACAGGCTGGATAGCAAATAGGGTTGGAGGATAAACAAAGTAATTTATTCTCATGTAGATGATTTAATCTATGTTTACATGTGTCATGCTTGTGGGTGTTCAATATTCCTTTCCCTTATTTTCTACTGGAGTTTTCATCAGCAAGAGTCAAATATTGTATCGTTAGCACAAAGCTTGCGTTAATATTAATTAACCTTAATTAAATTTACTGACATTTTTAAAAAATCAAACAAAATTATCAATTATCTTGAAATATAATTTTATATTTAAATTGTTTATATATAAATTAAATATTTATAAGAGATAACTTTGAAAATTATCAATCTTTTGTTTAATTCATTTATCTTTTAAATACATTATACAAAGAACATCTGCAATAAGGTAGGCATTATAATAAGTCTTAGGAATGTGAAGACAATCTTTGCCTTAAAGAGCTAACAGTTTCTGCCAGATCCAATGATTGAAAATATTTTTGAGAGCCAATTCTTCTAAATATATTAAAGTAGAAATCTATGATACATTTTTAAGTATTTCCAATGTCTGCAGCAAAAACACTGGGAGGTCAGAGACTAGAAAACTTATCGCCAAAGAAAGAAGGCTGAAATGAATGTAGAGCACTGGCAGAGTATAACTACATGCCCATAACGAGCAAACAAACAAAATTAAAAATTACAACTTAAAAATGAAAACAGTACTTTAATTAAATATTCTGAGTCAGACAACGTGCAAAACATTTAAATTATTGGCAAACTTTGGACTTCGGGTATTTTATCATATTTTGGGGAAATTAGAAAACATATAAGTAGTATAGTACAAAGGAGAAATTGTAAAATATTTTTATAGTTAATATAGCAGTATTGATTCTTATCTCAAGCCTTTTGCAGTTACCGGTTAGAGAGTATTGCATGACAGTCACTGGAAAAATACAGGTGCACATACACTGAAAAAAGTTAAAATGTGAAAATGTTCATCTTCAAACCATGGTATCTAGCAAAATGTGATCACTTTTTCTAAGATTTTAAACACAAGATACTTAATGGATGGTGAAAAATATGAAATTGTAAAATTACATATATCCTATCAAAGAAAATAAATTATTTGCATGATTTGAAATATGCATTCTCATTATGATGCTTCTGTACATATAAAAAAATTAAGCACAGTAAAATATTTACTTATGGTTGTACCGTCACAGAACTATTTGCTCATTTTACTAATTCAACTAGTTGTCATTAAAAAACTAGCAATATTTTTGAAAATCTTTCCTTTTAATAACTGAAATTGTAAAACTAGGCTCAGCATATAAAACGTAACAGTAACGGTTTCTGCATTTAATCAGCTCTTCAGGCAAAACATGGAATAGCCTTCTGCCTCAGTTTTCTCATTCCAAATGTTAGAATAATAAGCCACACTACATAAATGCAGTGCCAGAATTAATTTCAAGCATCAAAACAGCAATATGCCTTCAGGAAGAAATTCATTTTCAATGGCTAAATCTATGTTATACCACAACAGAAAATGTGCTATTCTGAGCCATTGAATCCACTGCTACTTGTTTCCACATCTTGAACAAGTTTGTGCAAAAGCCCATAAGAAGAAAGTTTTAATGAATCTCTGACTTTTTGTTTATTTTATTAAACAAAAATAAAATTGCCGTAACAACATTAATATAACCAATTACTCATGAATTATATCTAGTTCTAAAATATTTTTAAATAAATGTCTTTTTCTAACCACCTCCAAAATATTCTTCTATCTATATCCCCAGGATAAAGTCTGATTCACTTTTTTTTGTGGTGGGGGATGGAATCTCACTCTGTCACCTAGGCTGGACTGTAGTAGCGCGATCTCGGCTCACTGCAACCTCCACCTCCAGAGTTCAAGTGATTTTTCTGAGTAACTGTGATTACGGGCGCGCACCACCATGCTTGGCTAATTTTCGTATTTTTAGTAGAGACGAGTTTCATCATGTTGGCCAGGCTGGTCTAGAACTCCCCACCTCAAGTGATCTGCCCTCCTTGGCCTCCCCAAAGCGTTGGGATTGCTGGGTCCCTGATTCACTTTTGAGCATCCTGATGTTTCATGTGCAGTGTGATCCACATACAGTTTTTAGTAATCAAAATAAAAGTAATTTTACTCCCTTAAGCTACATTCTTTTTTTTTTTTTTTGAGATGGAGTTTCGCTCTTGTTACCCAGGCTGGAGTGCAATGGCATGATCTTAACTCACCGCAACCTCCGCCTCCTGGGTTCAGGCAATTAATTCTCCTGCCTCAGCCTCCCGAGTAGCTGGGATTACAGGCGTGCACCACCATGCCCAGCTAATTTTTTGTATTTTTAGTAGAGACGGGGTTTCACCATGTTGACCAGAATGGTCTCGATCTCTTGACCTCGTGATCCACCCACCTCGGCCTCCCAAAGTGCTGGGATTACAGGCGTGAGCCACCACGCTCGGCCAAGCTACATTCTTGAGAAGGAGAAAGGCAGCCCCTGACACCTAGGAGCTGGCCTAATACTTCAGCTAGATTTCTGTGTTCTCCTATTGAAGTTAGATCTACAGACCGTCCAATCAGATTACTGATAACCTGACTACTCTGTGATCAGGACAGGAAAAGACAACAGGAGCACTCTGTGATCCTGTCTAAAAAACCACAGTAAAATATATAAACATTTTATAGACACAAAACAATAAGCATCTCCTGTCTCAGGGATAATATGAATGGTTAACTGATGCCTGCTTACTAATTATAGTCTATCTTCAGTCTAGTCTGCCCTCTCCAGAGGAAACATTTGCTGAGATACCCTGACATCATTCAACTCAATGTAACCTTTGATTCCATGGGTCCTCCCTGAAGTTACCCAGAAAAAAAATCCCAAATACTGTCATAAGTCTTTTCAACACCGCTTTCTGAGATGTCTCACAGTTGACGTTTTAAGTCAAGCAAAATTCCCACCTAAGGGTTTCAGAAAACTTGAGGTATATATACTTATTTCAGAAATAAAGGAGGAATACATGTATGCTATTTTATGAATAAATTCATCTCTCCTTCAAGATTCAAAATATTTTATCCCTATGTTCTTATGTTTTTATGATAGTTTATATTTAAATATAAACCTTAACACACATTATTTAAAATACTGCAAACATCAACTGATTTACTTCTTTTTATATACTTATTTAGTTTCTTTCTGATCATAAGAAGATACTTAAAATGGTATTTTATTAGATTATAAGCTTCTTGAACTCAGAAACTGTACCTTATCTATATATTAGTTAGCTATGGGATACATTATTTGGTATGGAATAATTGTTATTTGAATAAATAAATATAAACATCGAAGTTATTCCACAAAAAACCAGAGCTGATTGAGGATTAATCCATTAACAATGAATGCATAGGAGAAAAAGAACTATATAAAGATATATGAGCAAATGTCAAGTTGCTTCATATATTTTATAGCTACAAAATGAAAGAAAATAGTCTGAACTCATGTTAGTGAAACCTCATAGTGACAGCAGGACTTGAGATTTGTACAAATGTAAATGAGGAGGGAAACCATGGCACTGTTGCAAAATAAAAAAGAAATAAAGACTATAATGTCATTCTTGGGAACAATGAAGACAGACCTAACTTAATCAGATGACTGGTTCATTCTATTTTCTAGTAAAATTTTATGTTTATGGAAGTTGTTCAACATTTAGAGGACTAATTTCAAATGACTAGATAAATATGATGCAAAAATATTGAATCAAAGATATGTGGAAAAAAATATTAACTTAATATGATATATAGTTGGCAATTTAAGATAGATTTTGAATCTAAGAATTGCAGGATAAAAGAAGATAGTTAAGTGGATGATTTGAAGCAAGTGTAATGAATATTTGTTGAGTATTTTAGTTTAATTTCTTTCTTGATGCAAAAGATGGTAGATGAACAAAAGAACATGAAAATAAAAGGAAATTAGAACAAATAATACAAAGAAAATAATGACTTATTATCACAGCTACCATGAAAACCCAAATTAATAATGATTCGTTTGTTTCATTTGATTCTCATTTTCTAAATAGCTTATAGTTTTCAAATAACATCATATATTTCTTAAATCATGGAATATTTACTGTTGCAAATCAAATTGGGATATTTGTACTATGCATTTGGCAATTATTTTTGCTCTGAATTTATGCTGAAATAATAATGAAAGTAAACACATATAACAAAAGCACACATATACACAGATACAAATAAATATACATACATAAAGAAGCATGTTTATTCATATCCTTTTCATTGCTAAAGTTATCATGCTGGTTATATCCCCAGACTTTAACTAAAAAGCAAAATATGAGAATTGTGAAAACATTTTCCACAATTGAAAAACTTTCTAAAATAAAATAAATAATTTATTCTCGCTGCTTTTCTAAATTTTAGTACAAAATTACAGTATTTTTTGTTCCAAACATAAGTTTTATTTCTAAAACAATAGCGATTACATTTCAACAATTACAGTGCCTGCTTTTACATTCCTACTTCTTCAGTAAAAATAGTATTAATCAAGTCAATTTTATTTCTGCAGTAAAAGTGACTCTCATTTGAAATTTTGACTTGTAATAAATACAATGACATGAAATTATATGAATAAATCAAAAGTATAATCAAGAAATCATAGTAGAAAAGATCAATAACGTTTTTGAGGGTGTCTTTTGTTTCTATTCTTAAAACATGAAAGAAGTGCATTTTCTGATATTAAAACCATTTCAATGGAAAGTATATTTAATTTTATATTGTGGGGAAGCTAAAGCTTGTTCGTAGTATCCCAACTTTACAAGTCGTACCCTAAATGTTGCCATTTTTTTCTCTAATGCTCAGAATTGACAATAAATATATTATTTATATTATTAAGTGATGAACTTCAAGACTACTTCCAAATTCATAATGCTTGAGCCTAAGGGAAATTAATAATGCATGTAAATCCCATATTATCCTTTTGATAATTTTCAGGTTTTTTGTATTTCATGTTGGCTTCTATAATACTGCAGGAGTTGTCTGTACTTACTTCCTAGGTCTAACAATACTACAAAGGCAAGGTCTTATCTAATGAAAACCTTTTGCCATCAGCCAGGAGCTCTGTCCTCTGCTCTCAGGAATGTAATTAACAACTCAGGTCACTGCTTCCTCTTTGCAGTTCCCCACAGAAGTTCAACTATTGGCTGCGGCCCCTCCTCTGATCTATCAATTGTCCCTAAAAGGAACACACGATTCACAGCCAGTAATTCAAGACAGAGATAGACAGATTACACAATTAAAATATGACAACTCAGAGCAGAGAAGAAGCTGACCAATTCTTAAGGAGTATTAGAACAATGTATTTAGTATGGAATAAAAGTCTCTTTGACCTTAATTTTGGTCCTTTGGTGTTCTATTTTTTTTTTTTTTTTTTCCTTTAGCTTAGTGAGTTGGGATGAATAATAATGTAGCACGGTTTACTAAAGGAGCATTCCACAATACTGTAAAGAGTCTAAAGCAAACAGAGAATTATATTTATTTAGAATAAGTTTAACACTCAAGACTAAAACTTTACTAGTGGATACTATGTAATATTTTACTTTTACCAGCACTAGATATTTCAAGCAATCTTAGAGATATAAACTTGTCCAATTTAAACTGCTGAATACATCATTTTTCTTGTGGTTTAGAAATGTCAATATCTTTTAATTTTTTAATTTATCTAATCAAACTTGGATCCCTCTACTAAAACAAAATATATTTATCTTTCATGTTTGTAAACAAGCAACAGAAGGAGAGGGGGAGGGGGAGGGGGGAGGAGGAGGGGGAGGGGGAAACTGCTAACTCTCAGACTGAGTGAGAGAATCGAGAAAGATGGAATCGAGGAGAGGAAAGCAGCTTCCGCACTCAGTGGAAGGGAATAGAGAGATGGAGTTTAGGAGGGAAGACAGGCTTCCATGAGAGTGTGGAAGTTGACTCCAGAAGGGAAATCCAGGAGAGAGAAAGACGGCTTCCACGAAGAGAGTGTTCCTGGAAGGGGACCCAAACGTGGAGTCCGAAGGGGTGTGGAAGAAGGGGACTTTTAACCTGCCAGGAAGCCCCACCTTCTCTAAGACCCTAGGCCAATGAAAGGAGTTCCTTAGAACTTTCGCTGGAGTGATTGACTCTTAGTTTCTTCCCGTGTTTGTGAATAAATCTCCTGGATGGAGAGAGATGGGAGGGGGACATAGCGCTGGGAAATTCTTGCTTTTAAAACTACACCCCACTGTGGACCCTGGAAAGAGAACAGCTTCCCTCAATCCCCCTCTCTGAACAGGAAAACCCAACTTCTGTTTGAACACAAGTGTAGATCCCAGGATGGGTCTAGAGAGGGAGAGTCCGAGGGGAGAGAATTAACAAGCAACAAGCCTACAGGGCAGGAGAGAAATACTGAGAAGGCCATGCAGTGTCCAGGATATTAACTTTCTGGATCTCTATGGCCAGCTTTACCCGGGCTCTGTGAGGGTGACGGCTCATGCTGGCACTTGCTCAGTCCTGCCATTGGGTCATCTGGTCAGATACCTCATCCCCTGGGACAGTGTGCTTTCCAGTGATTCCCTTGGCACCGCAGGCATGGAGGAGATGGTGGTCCATTCCTCCGCGGACAATTTCTTATAAAATGTCCCTTCAGACTGCACTGATAACAAGTTCTGCCAGACTGGCGGCTAACCCAAGCCTTTCCCTCATTTGAGACCCTGGGTCTGCTTGCCTGAAAGCCATGACTGAGGCTGAACTCTCCTGTTCCTTTCAGCCTGTCCCTCCTGGCCTCCATCATAAAACACAGGTTGCCTGGTTCAGTAAAGATTCTAGACTCTGCGCTGGCCCCAAGGCCAGTTTCTGGAGCTTCTTCCTGATACCTGCTGCTGAATAAGTAATAAACTTGTCCTTCAGTATTAACTGACTCTCTATGGAGTCTGGTAACAGGGCGGTGTACGTCCTTAAGCGTCCTGCAATCAATCGAGGAAAACTTTTGGTTTATTCCCTTCCCTTAGGGGGTTAGGTTTTCCACTCAGCAGAGGGTAATTTGGATACACTGTTTGGCAGAGAAAAATAAGCAGTTTCTTCTTTAAAGACTGTGTGATAAATTGGTCCAAATTTCCAGTATACAGTTTAATGGAGGCTTGAGCTTGTGAATAGAAGCACCCATCAGAAATGGAACACAACGGATGCCCGCACCCCCGGTTAAAGAAATTACAGCCACTTCAACCTGAGGCGCCCCCCAGGTAAAATGGGTACTGAAATGAAACGTCTTTCAGTCAGTACCCAGAAATTTCATGTGCCCATGATGCATCCTCCCATGTGCTGGATTCCAGTCACGGCCTACCAGGTCATGGGACCCCTCACTGCCTGCATGAGCTCCAGTGACTACCACAGAGGTGTGGATCGAGAGGGGCTGTTGGGTGGGTGGGTAGTCACGTACCAACGAGCCCCAACGAGCCCACTGAGGCTCAGGAGATGGGTGCCGATACTTCCCAGCAAAAGTCCAATTTACAGAATTTACACAGGCCGGATTCTAAACCTGCCCCAGAAGGGTAAACTTCTAGGGAGGGGCCGTTAGAGCTCACAGTTCAAAGAAGGCAGGCCACGTGGCCAAGGACGGGACAATACCCTCAGGACCCGGGCCTCCTCTCCCCAACCCATCTTCCCTTGTAGGAAAATGCCCTTAAGGACCCTCAGGACCCGGGCCTCCTCTCCCCTAACCCGTCTTCCCTTGTAAGAAAATGCTCTTAAGGACCCTCAGGACCCGGGCCTCCTCTCCCCTAACCCGTCTTCCCTTGCAGGAAAATGCTCTTACGGTTGTGAGACCTACCATGGACTATTTGGTCCTGGAACTGCTTTAACTATGATTTTCTAGATGGAAAAGTTCTGCCGTAAAGAGCGAATCCTAAGAAAGACAAATTATACACCAGACACAAAGTCCCACAGCCTTCAGCTTCTGAATTTCCCAAAAAGCCTTGCCCACTTCAAGACTGGCTGCAGCAGGGATTCAAACCAGCAACCTTACAACTGCAGGCCATGCACCTTAACCATGTGCACAAACGGCCCCTCGTGTTAATGGGAGGCAGAAAGCTTTCTTAAGCTGCATTTCGGATGAGCATCTGCACCCGAAGGCGGTGTGGCCTGCCTGAAAGCGGCTTCAGCTGCTTCCTTTCCCTCAGAGCCGCACCAGCTGAGGAAAATAGCCCCTCGTCTTGCACTGTAAAAGCGTGTTCACAGCTGCTGCTGGCCCCGTGAGCCCCCTCGCCCGCGGCTTTCGGTCGCCATGTTGACGCTGCCACAACCACTTGCACGCCTGTGCCACTTCCCGAGCTACTGCCCACACAAGGACCCGCGGCCAGCAGGCAGACGCCCTTGGGAGCCTTTTCACCCTGCTGCCTGGGACTGGGGAACGTCGGCGAGGCCGGCCAGAGCCACCGCCAGGCTGCCGCCCTCCCTGGGCCCTCGCGGGCTCCGGTTGTACGGCGTCTCCCCGCTGTTTTCTCCAGCCCACTGCTGCGCACTCAGTTCCGCCCCAGGGTTGGGCTGTTCCCGGGGGGCAAGAAGCGAAAGGCCGGGGGCAGTGCTCGCCCCTCCGACCCAGGGGCTCCCTCAGGTTTGAGTTCAAGAGATAACATCTGAAGGATGGAGGAGACGGAAAGCAGACAGAGCGCTTGAAGGTAAAAAAACTTCACTTTAAATTCTGGCTGGGCTGTGCCGCTTAAGACGGGCTGGGTGGTGCCTCCGAGGCTGGGTCGTGCCTCCAGGGCTGGGTGGTGCCTCCGAGGCTGGGCGCCCCCACCCAGGTTCCCCACGGCCCTGCCTGGCTGTGGCCAGGTGTTCTCAAAGAGACAGGACAGAATGGCGCTGGTTTTACTCACGATTTTGACGTTGTCTTCTCCTGGTGCACCCCTCTCCTGGTGCACCCCTCTCCTGGTGCACCCCTCTCCTGGTGCACCCCTCTCCTGGTATACCCCTCTCCTGGCTGGCTCACCAAAATGTAGTATTGGGGTTCAGGGGTTCAGGGTGCCCTCAGCAACCCTTTAAGGACGTTTCTCCAGGTTCTTGGTCTCCTGCCCTCTCAAGAATGAGAGAGGGGACCACAGCATAGCGCGCAGTAAATGCCGGACTCAAAAGTGTTTGTATAAAGTAGGGTCCGAAGGGGTGTGGAAGAAGGGGACTTCTAACCTGCGAGGAAGCCCCACCTTCTCCAAGACCCCTGGCCAATGAAAGTTCCTTAGAACTTCCCCTGGGGTGATTGACTATTAGTTTCTTCCCACCCCGTGAAATGCAAACATAAACCGTTAAATCTCCCAGGTGGAGAGAGAGGGGAGGGGGCATGGCCCTGGGAAGTTCTTGCCCTTAAAACTACGCCCCCTGTGGACCCTGGAAAGAGAACACCTTCTCTCAGGACCGTATGTTTTGTATAGCACAGAAGTCACAGTGTGCTAGAATGTATTAAAACATACATTTTTATACTACAGATAAGTTGTATCACCTTTCTAAACATATGTTTACATGTATATCTATATCCATATATATCTCAGGGATTATTAAATTATGTTCACTATTTTATAGGGCCTTGATAAAGTAAATGAGGTATGGTTTTAGTTGGTGGATTCTAGAATCATATTGTTCAGAGTCTCGTCGTAAATCAGTCACTCTACTAGATGTGGTTAGGATTTCTAAATGTTCCTGTTATTTCCTATTTGCCCTAAACATCCCTATTTACCCTTTTGCATACTCTTTATACCCCAGGAAAGTGATCCTCAGGATGAATTTTGGAATTGGTTGCTTTATTTGAGAAGTACAGGGATAGTCTCCAAAAATATTTTTTAAAAGGCCTTCCCCTAACCATGCCTGATACAGCTACTGTGGCAACTGAACCTACAAACTGCCAAGCGCAGTGGTGTGCTGTAACTAACTCCTGCCAGACCTCAAAAGCCAATTGTACCGCTGTCTTCTCAATTTTATTTTCAGTGGTGTCATGTTGGTAGCATGAAATTCGCCATGGTGAGAATGGAATCAATGAAAAATACAAATCGGCGTTCTTTACTCTCCCTCTCAGCACGTTATTTTTACCAGTGTACACAATGTGTCTCAGCAAGTCACTAGCTGGCCCATTGATTACATTCGATCCTTCCTGTCATGGAAAGAGCAGTGCGTTGTGCAGGTAGTGAGAGTCATGCTTTCAGTTATGGATTTGTTTTTCTCTGCCTACTGACTTTCTGCCAACACCATCTTTGTGGACTTAGACAATGTATTTTCTGTTGCTGCACATGATGTTGTGTTTTATTATGATAAAATGTAATATAAGTAGAATCCACTGGTCTTTCAAAGAGCCCCCTCATCCAGAAGCAGTGAGCTTGGTAGAAATTTCGAATGGTTTGATGGAGACTCAATTTCATCCCTAGAATGGGGACACCATTCTATGGCTTGGTGTGTCTATAGGATACAGTATCAGCATATATGAAAACAACAGCCAATATTTCCTGGAGGGTCTTCTTTACTAAAAAAGATGCATTGGTTCAAGGATCAAAAGATGTAGATGTAAGTGGCCCATTTCACCAACACACCTCATTATGTACTTCAAAAATTTTAATTTTTGTCCCTGTGCTTTTGGACACAATGGATTTACAATATCTAGGATCCAAGAGTGAAATGCTTCAACCACAGACCCAGCGAATCAGAAGTAAAGACTGCCTTATACACATTTTGGGTATTTCATGTACCAAATCAATATTACAGCATGAAATAATAGAATGGTTGAGAAAACACAGGGAAAACAGAATTTAAAACATAGTATTTTATAACACAGCATTATCTTTTATCATATTATTAAACCATATTGAATATATATTTTAATTGTATATTTAACATGTAGGAAAATTAAAGCTTAGATTTGTTAAATAATTTGGCTTGTGTTGCAAGGTTAATATTTGATTTTATAGTACAGTGAGTTGGAGAATATAGTGTCTGTTTATTTTACCAATTTAGTTCCCTGTAAACAACTGGAACAAAATGCTGCTCAATAGGTCCTTTTGGAATTAAAACTAAAATTACTGCTCTTTTTCCTTGACTCAAGCAGAGTTTTATTTTATTAAATCATTGTAAGTGAGCAACAAAAAATTATTTAACGAAAGAGAAGAAATGATTATTTTAATATGCCATTAATGAATTCTAACTGAGCCCTGACTCGGTTTTTGAGAAAATGCCACATGTTTGGGGATAATGCTGAACTATGTGAAATGGCATTTGCAATAATCATTATATAACAATAAATAATATAAAAGTTTTATAATAAAGATGAATGCTGCCACTTTCCCACCCACCTGTTTCTGTGTCTAAATATTAGGATTGATGATGAGATATATAATTGAGCTAGTATCACATCTACTGTTAACCTGTGGTGCATTACAAGCTAAAACATCTTTTTAACTTGCCATCAGTGGCAAGTGCAAAATAAAGTTCAAAACAAAGTGAAGCTTTTCTCGAGACCTTTTCACTTATTCCTCTCTAGCCCAGTAAATGTATTGCTCTTACCATACAGTCATTGAAAACCCAATCCTGTATCGTAATCATGAAAATAGCATGCTATTCTATGAGCTATTTTATTGAGATATAAAAATGGGGTCCTGGCCAGCTCATTATCAAAGATCTCATGTCATAATATGTTAATATGAAAGTGTTGTTCTCTGGGTCCAGCTGTGGCATCAGTTTGTTAATTGAAAACCTGCTCCCTGAACTATGCCCCTCCCCCTCCCCCTCCCCTCTCCCCCTCCTCCCTTTCCCCTCCCCTCCCCTCCCCTCCCCCTCCCCCCCTTCCCCCTCCTCCCTGGAATGGATGGTTTAGGATACATATGTTCATCTAAAAAGCTCCAGCTTTTTTAAGCAACAGAATGTTTTGTAGGAAAGGTGTGTGTTAGTGTTGAAGTTAAGATAAATTTGACTTGGTCTTTCTGTTTGCTTGTTTGCAATAAATTCTTTGATCTCCCAGTGATAATATAAAATTAAGCCATGTTAAGTTGATATTGGGTTCATTTATGGTAATAGGACAAAGTTATTAAATTATAAGTAATACTTTGATGTAACAAATTTTCAGTGTGACTAAGACAGGGCTTATGTATAATAGACAATAAGAAAACAGGAAAAAATATGGAAATTTGATTCTTTTGTCTATTTTTCCAAACTGTCTTTTTGTTTATTTTTTATAATTGAGCTAGCCACCAGTGGTAAATATCACATAGGGAATCCTGTTTTTGAGTGAGGTTGATAAAATTAAATAAATTCTGTGTCAAAATAGATTAAAGGAAAGTAAGAGAACAGAAAAAGAACCATTGGAAAAAAATGTTAATAAAATTACAATGCATTGAAAGCCTGCATTGGGTCAGAGCCTCTAAAATAATTTTGATAGACAATTTCATTTAAACCCACAACAAGATTATCATTTCAGTGTTAATATAACCCCTTCACTGTAAAAAACCTCTTCAGAAATATTAAGTTACTGACACAAAGTGAAATTGGTGTCAAAAACAGGATCTGACCTCCAACTTGCTTGGCCACCAGGGAACACCAGGAATATAGAAAAAATGGAAAGCCATCAGACATGCTGCTTTGACTTACTGCATTGTTCTTAATTTTAGTAAATATTTACACAAAGAGACACATTAAAGTCTTCTAGGCTCTGGCCTTTCTTGCTCATACATTTGAGAGTAATAACTTCAGAAATAAAACCCTCAGGAATTTAATAAAAGTGGCAGCAAATCTCCCTGAATAGGCTGACTCAGGAGGTGCTTTGCTTTGTGATAAACATTCCTTTCTCCTGAAGTGTTAGAAGTTGTTCCTTGTGGCACAGGAGCTTAGTAAGAATAGAAGTTATGAAATTGTCACTAATCTCTTGCTAAGGTAGGAGCTTAGTGGTGAGGGGAGGAGCTTTTGTAAGTGTTGCATTATAAACTATGAAATGGGAACAGAACATTGTCCAAATATAACACTTTCACAACATTTTTTTATCATATCCCACTTGCGTTTTAAAATAAACATCTTTAAGACACATTATGAAGTCTCCATTTGTAAAGTTGAATAAAATTTTATATAATTTATCTTTAAAAACAAATATAAAATTGTATTTCTATGCTGTCACCCAAATACATGACATTCATGTTAAATTAGGTGAAGAAGAATTATTTAAGATACGTGTATGTTTGGATCTGTATAGAACATAAAGAAGACCTAGAGTCATGCCAGAAATTGGTCCTAGGGGTAGTTTTTGGAAAAGTTGGTGAAAGAAAATCGATAAAGTCAAGAAAAGCTATTTTACTGGGATTTTATGGTATTATGAAATTTTGCATAGTTCTTCACAAAACTGAGCAGAAAACTTCATGTCATGTCAAAGCAAATTTTATAATTTAAGATCCTACATCAAACTTAAAATGATTATGACTAATATTGACAGAGATACTTACAAATACAGTATATTATGTCAAATCTTCAACTTAAACTTCTGATGTCAATGACCATAAACATCACTTTTCATTATAGAAAAAAATAATCACCCCGTAACACACACACACACACACACACACACACACACACACACACACACTCACAAAATGTCCATGTTAGAATATGTCACCTTACATCACAAAGGGAAATTAAGGCTGCATGCAGATGAAAATAAACATACTGATCAGTTGGCATTAAAATATATGGATTATCTTGGATAATCTACCTGACCCCAATGTAATTACAAGAATACTTAAAAGTGGAAGACAAAAGCAAAAGACTGAGAGCCAGAGTGATTCAGTGTGAGAAAGACTGAACCAGCCATTGCTGGCTTTGAAGAGAGAGGGCACAAGTCACTAAACAAGGAATGTGAAACTAGAAGAGGCAAGAGAAAGATTCTTCCCTATAACCCCCTATAAAGAGCAGAGCTCTGTAGATGCCTTTTTAGCCTAGTGAGGCACATATCCCACTGCAGAACTGTAAGGTATTAAATTTGTGTTTCTGCAAACCACTAAGTTTGCTGTAGTTTGTGACAGCAGCAATAGAAAAACACAGTAAGTGTGAAAGTCAACATTCCACTGCAGGAAAACTGAACTCGAATTTTCTGTGCTTAATAGCCACAGTGTAATGATTAAAACTGTGTATAAATCATGATAAAGGAATAAACTGATAACTGAAAATCTGAAATGTATCTAAAGACATACATTTTTGTGGCCATTTTGTGTTTTTTAAATCATTTTCCTTGTAGACTAAGTAACATGGCTACTTCTGCCATAGCAATTGTATGGCAATTGTATACACATGGATTTTGAATACACGTAAAGGACAGTAGATAATTTTTCACTAGGTGAACACTGTAAAGATAATGTTAGGAAGAAAAATGGAGGTAATCGTGCATTAGTAAGTAAGCATATTTTACTTGATTCTAACATGGAATAAATTTTAAAACTTATTTCTTGTTTCAGACAATTTACCACACATCCTTATCTGCGAGAGTAAGATAATTATTGTATTTTAGAATGCTAGACAACATTGAATGAACATTAAGTTGTCAAAAATAAAAAGTGCAGGAAAGCAGTAAGAAAAATTTATGTGGTTTTAGAAAAATCGGGTTCCTATTTAAGTCTTTCCAATTAATAATTGTAAAATTTAAATATATTTCTTAATTTCTCAAATATAAAATCAGAGTTCACAATACTTTAAAGGCCACTTGGCCTTTCTTGTTTTGATCCTTTATGTTAGACCAATGTTAGACTTGTCAAAATAAGGGTTACATTTAATTGAGAAATTTTAGAGCTCATATATCTTAGTGGTTTAAAACATCAAGTAAATGGCAGTGTATAGAAGCACTGAAAATTAAAATTTGTATAAATTTTGTAAATACAGAATATTTCTGAATAGGTTGTTTTTCTTATTAGACTTAAGAATGGCATCTAGTAGATGATGGGAACATCAACGTAATTAAGATAGCTATGTCTCTACTCTCAAGGCATGCTACTATTATTGATATGCCGCTTCAGTCCACTCCTCTGTGTCCTTTCTCTT
Source organism: Saguinus oedipus (assembly GCA_031835075.1). Classification (NCBI taxonomy): domain Eukaryota; kingdom Metazoa; phylum Chordata; class Mammalia; order Primates; family Cebidae; genus Saguinus; species Saguinus oedipus. Next base: position 22,644,635 of record CM063190.1, read on the forward strand.
CTACTTTGCGGAGCATTAAAGTAACTTAGAGACATGGTTTGGCCATGTTCCCACCAAAATCTTATCTTGAGTTGTAGCTCCCATAATTCCCACATGTTGTGGGAGAGACCCAGTGCGAGATAATTGAAACACAGTGGGAGGTTCCCCCCAAGGTTTTCGTAGTAGTGATTAAGTCTTGGGAGATCTGATGGTTTTATAAGGAGTTTCCCCTTTCACTTGGCTTTTATTCCTTCTCTCTTGCCTGCTTTCATGTAAGATGTGCATTTCACCTTCTGCCATAATTCTGAGGCCTCCCCAGCCATGTGGAACTGTGAGTCCATTAAATCTTTTTTTTCTTTATAAATTACTCAGTCTTGGGTATGTCTTCATCAGCAGTGTGAAAAATAAGCTAATCCACTTAGCACATTCACAGTTTTTCATTCAGTTATTAAACAATTTATTCTTTTAACATAATACTGGATAGTTTAAATATAAGTTTAAAATAACACATGGATCTCTAATCTCTAATAGTTGATGATTTCCCTAGAGCTAGAATTTTTTTTAAGAATTTGAAAATCTCTGATGTTGGAAGACTAGGCAAACAAAAATGGTCTTTATGACATAAAAAGAAATTAATCTTGAAATAATGTAATTTTATGTGATATAGTTGGTAGACCTGAAATATTTTGTTCAGAATAGCATTTATGCATAGTACCTTTATAGTTACTAGAGTTTTTAGGTTTTCGAATCTAGTATCTTCTAGACTTTTTCTACTTAACATGTCAGCAGCATGTGATAATATTTTCATTTTGTGTAGTTTTTTCTTGGGAGTCAGCATTCAAAATGTTATTCCTCAGCAATCCAAATTGTTCATCTCCTAATATTACTCCATACCAGTGTTCTCAACCAGAGGCATCTTGCAAGGGAGCATTTGGCAATATCTAAGGACATTTACGGTGGTTGTAACTGGTGATGGTAGTGGTGATCTGATAGCGAGGTGGGAGGGGGGCAATATTTCTAAAGGCATCTACAAGATAGAGGCCTGTGATGCTCCTATATATTCTCAGTACACATGACAGCCTCCCCATGCCCAACAAGGTATTACTGTTGCTGAAATGTCAACAGTCCTAAGTTTGAGAAAACCTGGTCTACGTGTTCTTCTTAGGTAAACTTGTCTTCTTGTCAAAACTTGAGTTGCATTCTATTCACTGAGCTTATGTTAAACTTTACCATCTCTACCCAAATCAGTTTATTGTGCCCCAAAACTAAATATATACCTACCAGTAACTCCAATTACGTTTCACATAGACACCTCAAACTCTGTACCTCTCAACATAAATGCATGAGCACCATCCATCTTCCTTCCCCAGACATGCTGCCTCTCCGAAGATCCTACCTTATAGCGGGCACTACCATCTATTACAGTGTTAGATGTTCAAGTTAAAAAAAAATCCTTAATGAATGTGTTTTTTTCATTCAACCAATCCAGTAAGTTTTACCTCCTAAAGCTTTTGTTAGTTGTTTACTTGTTTTTCTACTTTGGGCTACCTTCTCAGTTGATATTGTTGTCTTAGATCTCAGATAGTAGGTACATCTTTCTATCTGGCCCGTTAAGTGTTCATTTTCTATTTTGTGTTTCAAATTCACTGTATTCATAGCATATAGAGTGTCTTGAAGTCATAATTTTGTAACTTCTTAAAACAATGTAATGTATCTCATTGAATTTTTAAAAATGCCTCAGATTTTTAACATTAACCGAAGTCAAAAACTAATTTAGTATCCACCTACCTTCCCAGTCATACCTTACATTAGTCTGCAGCTTGCCAACCAAGTTCTTATGAAGCTCTCCAAAAGTTCCTGACAATAACTAAACATTTTCTGAAATTACCTAATGGGTACAATGTACATTATTGGGATCGTGGTTACATTAGAAGTCCAGACTTCATAACTCAATATGTCCAAGGAAACTGCACTCGTACCCCTTACATTTATACAAATAATTTTTAAAAAGGTACTAACTCTTCCAACAAGAGTCTCCTAACTTTACATTTTCTTATTTCTGAAAATATCTTCTAAAATGTATTCTTATGTTGAAAACTTGGACCTACTAAAATTACTCCTAAGAGCCTTCTTCACATCTATATTAGTTTCCTACTGCAGCTGTTAAAATGGACCACAAACTTAGCAGCTTTAACAAGTAACATTATCATTGTTTCAGAGGCCAGAGGTTGAAATTCAGCTTCACTGGCTTAAAATTAAAATGGTTATAGGGCTGGTTTCTTTTGGAATATCAAAGGAAGAATCTGCTTTTTGTTGACTTTTCTAGAATGGATACTGAACTCATTCATACTGTTCATGACCCGGCATTACATGATGTTCTCTCTCTCTGTCCCCATTATCACATCACCTCCTCTATTATTATTACCCTTGTATTACATGAAGCCCACCAGAATAATTCAGGATAACCTTTCTATCTCATGGTCCTTAACCTACTCACATCTGCAAAGTACCTTTGGCCATGTAGGATTATATACAGTATTCCCCGGTTCCGAGAATTAGGATGTGCATCACTCAGGGCCATTATTTAGTCTCTTCTCTGAGTAATTTCATACTTGTATTCCTGTTAAGAGTTAATAATATTAGGACAAAACCAATATCTGCTTATTCACTCCTATATCCCTAAAAGCCAGTGCAATATCTAGAATATGCTATAGAAATATTTGTTGAATAAAAGAGTAAAAATTATTGGCATGAATGAATTAGAATGACTAATAGATGAGAGGTAAAAACTATTAAGAGAGAGGAATTATCTCAGACTTTCAAATATTTTTCCCAAGTCTCGAAATGTAAATGTATCTAAATAGAATTGTAACTAGCAATATTAACTAGTATCATTTGTTACTGTTACTTCTTGACTTTATTTCTGTTACTCGTTTAGAGATGAGTTGTTACCCTGTCATGAAGGCTGGTGGACAGTGGTGTGATGATAGCTTACTGCAGCCTCAGTCTCTAGGGCTCAGTTGACCTCTTGCCTCAGTCTCCCAAGTAGCTAGGACAATAGGCACATGCCACCATGTTTGCCTAATATTTAATTTTTTGTAGAAACAGGATTTCATTATGTTTCAGAGGCTTATTTCAAATCACAAATCATTTTGTGATTATTAAAGTTAACTATGATAACAGCAATGGAATGAAATGACATATGATTCAAATTTTTAATAATTTTGTGATCTTGTTTATTTTCATTCAGTTTTTCTCGGCACAGTTGTATCATATAAATAATATTGGTTATGTCCCAAAGATCAATTAGATCATGTATGTAAAAAGTGCATTATAAGTTGTACAATGAATGGGAAAAGACATGTCCAAATTTCTCTTGAACTTACTCCTGTATGTATAGGATGTTTAAAATACATACATAATTTCAGTAGGAGATAGTTTTCAATTTTATGATTTTTGTCTTGGTTATAGAAAATGTGTCATTTTCAAGAAAAAAATGCTGAAAACAGTCATTTCAGTACATCTGGATATATTTTTATGAAAAGTGGCTATGTCTCATTATGCCACAATTACATTTGTTAATGAGTAGCAGCAAACTACCATTGAATATCTAAGTTACAAAGGAATCAGTTCTATTCCTAACTATGAGACTCAGATACTTATTTTTCTACTGAGTTATGTTGGATATAATCCGTGTCCTGAGTTGGCCGTCATAATTCCATTAGGACTTATTTTGGAACTAAATATTATATTGAATGAATCTTTCACATACTTCTAACAATATTTTTTGGACTACACCAATGACAAAATCATGTTATGAGTGATGTAAGTATAATTTGGAGTCAAAGTCTCCTATATTACAGAAAATCTTAGTCACAAATACACATGCACATTTAATACCCCATTAAAGTGCATTTTTAATGAATAATTTGAATATCTTGGTGAACTTTGTCTTATTTATCTATTTTTTGCATTGGCATTTATTTCCTTCTATTTTAATTGGATCTATTGCTACACTAATACTACATAATTGTGAACAAGGAGACCAAGCATCTTATTCAGTGATATTAAGACTTTATGTTGCTATAAAGTACACACATCCTCTTTGATTTTTTCACATGTAATTTTTAGAAAATTATATCATGACAAGGAAGCACTGTGTAAATTTCAAGAGCTTTAAATGCAGGTTTTTTTGCTAACTTTGTTTTTGTACTAACACTTTTAGACTGTTTTGAGTTATATTTCACATAATTAATTAGAAAATATAGCAACTACATGAAACTAGCACTCAATAGTTCTATTTTTTTAACTCAGATATTGAGTGGTAGTTTTCTCTTAGGTAGATGAAAATTTTAACAGGTCAAAAAAAGTTGGGGTAGTTTGGTGATTAACTTGAAGTCTGTGATGCTATGGGAAAAACCACTTAGAAATTATGGTATGTGGTTATTGACTGGTAGTCTACATTATAACAGAAGTTGAGCCAAGAAAACAAAAAGTCTTAATCAATGGAGTGGGTTTGGCTCCATTTCCATTACTAGCCATTTGAAAATATCACAATCAGAGATCTTTGAAATAATTTTTATTTTATACTGAAAATTATTATTTATGAAATATTTTAATCTTTCCAATATTCATAAAGTGCTTAAGTTAATATATAGTGAGTTCTTTCAAAAATAATCCATTACAATATTAATTTTCATCTCAAAAATGGCTTATTAATATATTGCCCAGTAGTTATATTTTATAGCACTTATGTAACTTTAATTATTACAACACACTAAATCTCCAAAAGAGATAGCCACTCTCAGGACAAAAATTCTAAATAAATGGTTAAATTAACTAACAATGTAGTAGCCATATATATATATATATATATATATATATATATATATATATATGTCAGTTAACTTTATTATTATCATATGGAAATCCATACATTTTTATAATTTCTTGCATTTTTGTTAGCTTCATCATACTTATAGAAATCAAATATGTCTATTTCTGTGTTCCGAATCTTTATGTCCCACTCAAGTTTGTATGTTGAAACCTAATCTCCAGTGCAATAGTATTAATAGGTGAGGCTTTTAGGTCATAAGGGCAGAGCCTTCATCAATGGGATTAGCTCCCTGATAAAAGAGGCTTGAGGGAGCTTTGTTTGCCCTTTCTGCCATGTGAGTACACAGACAGAAGGTGCATTCTTTGAAACACACAGTGAGTTCTCACTAGACTGAATCTGTTGGTACCTGGATCTTAAACTCCCCAGCCTCTACAACTGTGAGCAATGAATTTATGTTGTTTATAAATACCTCTGTCTAAGGCATTTTGTTATAACAGCCTGAACAGCCAAAGACACCTGTTTTACAAGTCTACAAAGCATGTACCCCCAAATTTATATCATTGGGCTGTAAAATATTAAAATATTTTTTCAGCTGCATATGTACAACATGATAAAAGCATGAGTCTAAATTTTATAGACAGAATTTTAGAACAAAAGGAGTGAAGTATAAGATATTTCAAGGCCAGAAATCAAACTGACCTCATTATTTCCCTTTAGAGAATTCTCTAGTGGAAGGAATAGCCATGTAAGTTATCAAATAACTAAATTCTCATTTTCTTATCTAACTTTTCAGTTTTTATTTTTAAGTAGTCTAATTTTTATAGTTTTAGTGAGTACATATTCAAAACAGAAAAGTTAGCTCTGGAATGTATTGTAATATATTTAAAGGTAACATCAGATTTTACTTTTTAAGTAACACATTATTAATGTTTATAAAATACAAATAATTCTAGACATTAGACTTTGAAAAATAACTGCTGGTAATTAAACCAAATTAATATGTTTTAATTGGGCTGCTTATTATATACTTTATTTTAAATATATTTTCTTCCTGTATATTATATTCCAAATCAGATACACTCAGATGAAAGCATATTTTATATAAACTATAGGAAAACCTATGATTATGAATGACTCTTTAGGTAGCCTTGAACGTTAGTAAAATTTTACTGATTCTAAACACATTTATTTTAGAGTTTAAAATTGGATCATATTGAAATTTTATTTTTAATTTATACTTTCTATTTAAGAATCAGGTGTTTTTTCTTACCCTTTAAATGTTTGGAATATGTATAGAGGAAATGGAAGAAGACAAAAGGAGGGATGAAGTTTTAAGAAATCGTTACCGTGGGACAAATATATCCTTTGCCTCTCAGGAAAATCTGAGAGTTATTTTAACTCTGACATTCAGAATGAGTTCCTGGAAACTTCTGATAATATAGGTTTCCCAGTCCTAGGATAATCTATGTATTTCAGAAGTATTATTCATTTCTTCCTGTATAAAATGAATGACATTGAATAAATAATGGTCATTAGTAATATGCCACCCTTTAGTACACATATTTTCAAATCTTTCCCTGAAGCAGTGAACATTAATTCATACACAGTTGCAACTATGTCAGCCCTCTACTAATTTAGGTTGAATTCAGGCACACAGATGAGAGTGGTCTTGGAAGAGCTCCAACCTTAGCTATCTGTCAAACAAATCAAAGTTGTCTTTTTACATGGCAATATGTCTGGTGCTGCTGATAGTTTTAAATTTCGACAAAGATTCTAAGATTGCTAGATTAATTCTTACTAAATATGAATCTTTCAAAGTCCCTCAAAATTCTATTTGAGTTTGTTTATATTTTATTTTAATTGCATTATATATTATTAATCTAAAATATCATTTGTTAAAGTTATTAAAATATTTCATAAATTGTCATAAATTAAGTAAAATTTTACCATGACTCTATTATTTACTTAGAAATTAAATCAAGAAGTGACCAAATTTGAAACAAAACAAAAAATGTGCTTAGACATATTTATTCTACTAAATTTTTACTATTTCTCGTTATTTACTTAATCTCCTCTTTCCCTGATTAAATTCCATATTCTATTGCAAGCATTTTCTTGTGTACCTCTTCAACTCCTATGCTTTCTTCCCCTGTTACGCTATTCCCTAAATGGCAGTACTGGTAAGGTCCTAATTATACCCTACCTATACCCTAAACTTGAAAATGGCTGGAGAAAAACGCAAATATAATGATGAGCTTTCACAAAACATAATGTCAATGGAAGCCTTGCAAATTTCTCTATTAGTAAATAACTATTTTCTTTGTAAAATTTATTTTTTAGCTTTTAAGTTCAGGGGTACACATGCAGGTTTGTTATGTAGGCAGATTTGTGTCATGGGGGTTTGTTGTACAGATTATTTCATCACCTGGATATTAAGCCTAGTAATGCTAGTTACTTTTCCTGATTCTCTCTCTCCTTTCACCCTCTACTCTCCAAATGACCTCAGTGTCTATTGTTCCCCTCTATGTATCCATGTGTTCTCATAATTTAGCTCCCATTTATAAGTAAGAACATGTGGCATTTGGTTTTCTGTTCCTGCATTAGTTTGATAAGAATAACAGCTTCCGGATCCATCCATGTCCCTGCAAAGAACATGATCTCATTCTTGTTTATGGCTGCTTTCTGTTTCATACTGTTTCTTCTCAAATCCTTAATATGTCACATCCATAATCCCAAGTTACCCTAAGCTAATAACCTTATTTCCTGTTTTACTGGGAAACCTACTTATTACATGTATCTAGCATACTACAGGGATCTACAGTCAAATACTGAGCTTTCTCATTATTACTGTGGAAAACTCTCAGAGGTTCTAGAGATGTGATCCTTTTATTTTTATGTAAGTGTAGGTACCCTCATTTCTACCAAAGAATATTTTTGGCAGTTTTCCTCTCTTTCTCTATGCCATTGGTTGTGACTCTCTCAGGTTTTTCTTAGTTTTAAAACATGCGATTATCACTCTAAAGTTCACCAACATTGTTTTAATGGTGTTCACACTAAATGAAATGATAATTTCTTAGTCTTCAACCTACTTGATTTATCAGCAGCATTTGGTACAGTTGATCAATCTATTTTTTGATTGGTTCACTTGATTCCAGTTACACCACAATGCTTTTCTTATTCTACTCAGATTGCTTTGTTGATTTTTCCATTTTTCTGACCTCTACATATGGAATTGCTCTTCTGCTTATTTTTTAATCTCTTCTATTTCTGTGTGTATTAACTCTTACTCCTTCGGTTATTATACATAATCTGATGGCTTAATAAGCATCTCAAAATTTAAATGACTCAAACTGACTACCTGATGTTCCTGCTCTATAAGAGAAAAAAATAGCAACAACAACAAAACCCTTTTATATGGTGCTTTTTTACCATGACGGAAAATATTTATCACTATTTTCTAGTTAGTTAGGTCAAAAATCCCAGTCACCAGTGGCGACTCTTTCTAATACCACATATGCAATCAATGATCTCTTTCTGCTGGCTCTAACCTTTAATTCAGAATCCAGGTAATTCTCTTTATCTTTTCTGTGCCAATTTCTTTTACAAAGGTTACTACAAGATTCTTCCCAAATTTCTCCTTGATTCTACCTTGGCTTTATGTTAGTCTATTGCTGTTGTTTTAATTGTTAAATTTTTAAATATAAAAATATTGATATAGAAAAATATTTAACCCACATATAACTTAATAAACAATTATAAATTGAACACTTTTATAATCAACACCCTGTTAAGGACATATAACTTTGCCAAGAATCTTCTCAATCTTTAGCTAGCTTTCTAACTCTGTGAGATGACTGTGTAACAGAGGGGCTATATTTTTGTTAAGGATGGGATGGCAATACAGGGTTTTGATATATTCATCATCAATGGATCCAGGAGATGATAATACAAAATCACAATTTAGATTGACTATAGCTAGTCACAGTGAAAGCAATCAATTCTATCATTAAATAAGTTAATTCACATTGGCTGTCAATCACAGCAGAACCAAAATAAAAGAGGTAATCATAATCTTCAATCCAGAAAGAAGAGTAGTTGAACTGAAGAAATACGTAAACCTGAAATAAAGAAAGATCCATAGTTATGCAACTTGAGAATCAACAGTCTAGTTTTTCAACAGAGCTCTGCCAAAGCAATGACAAGTTCTGAAGAACAAGCAAACAGCAGGAATAACAGCAAAACGAAGCCATCATTGAATAAGAAGAAATAAACATATTTAGCAACTCATACATGGGATCGTGTGGATGAGTGGAAGACAAATTTACAATTTAAGGAGCTGTATAACAGTACAGGTGGCTAGGACTCACTCTTTAAGTGTTAGTTTCAATGAGTCTTTGTAATGACCCAACTTTGTACATTTTAAAGTTCCATGTGAAATTCGGCTCCACAGTCAATATTGAGAAATATTCACTTGAGAACACAGATGTTAGGATCAAAACTAATTTTGAGTCACTGAATATCTCTCTCTTTCTCTGTAAAATAGAGTAGCAATAGCAGGACTCTGAATTGGTATTTGAGACTTCTAGGGAATGTCTGCAAACAGCATAACATGGCACATAACAGGAGAGCAATAAGTATTGTCATTATGTTTATATAGTTCTCTGTGTAAAAGGTCAGTTTCATCTCAAGCATTTCAAAGTGGCTAATTATATTTACCTGTTTTTCTTCAAGGTAAATTTCAAGCTATGATCTAAAGGTTGCAAATTTTTGTTTAAATTTATGACAAACTGTGTAATTAAGTTTTAAAAACTTACTTTGGTTTAGTTTTTTTATGGCTTTCAATTATGTTCAATAATGTGTCCTAATAAATACATTTTGAATGAATAAAGAGATGCTTGAATGAACTCTGGCTCTCTGGATATTTACATACCATAAAAACATTTAGTATTTTTACTTCATCATGAGAATGCAATCTGTATCACTGTCACAAGTGTAATAATGCATGTGAACCTTTTAAATCATTTATTTTTTGCTTTAATTATTATTAATTATGTTATTCACTTGTCATTAGTGAAAAATAGACCTGTATTAACAACGTTTTTGAAAAGCTTAATGGTTAATTTCTAACATACATTCTCATTATACTTTGTTTATTTTAGGTTGTTCCTGTTAATGTTTAGTCTTTTAACTATTATGACAAATAATGGAACTTTTGAAATTTGTAGTAGAGTAATTTAGGTTCACAGTATCATTTCACACATAAGTAAACAGAAGATATCTTCTACCTGTATCTGTATTTCTCCTTATTTCTCACTAAAGTAAAACGTACATGCAGAAAAGTGGTTCTTGTCATTAATGGACAGTTCACTGAATTTTCACAAAGCAGACATATCTGTGAAAGCAACATTCAAATTATGAAATATAACATTATCAGAATGCCAGAAATGCCAGTTTGGATCCTTTTCAAATCTGTTTCCCTAAATCTCCCACTATCTCAATTTGTACAGAATCGTTTAGTATTATCTTATACCTTTCATAATCGGGGTCAAACAGTGTTTGAGTCCTTAGTATTATATGTGTGTTTTATTCATATAGTTGCATGTATTCATGCATTATTGATTCTTACTGCTATAAAGTATTCCAGTGGGTGGTAGATAATTTATTTTCCATTTGATTATTTAGGCAACATTTGGTTGGCTTCTGGAGCTACTGTGTATAGTGCTATTTAAAATAATATATTATCTACATTTTGGAGGAGATATAATCTCATTGATTATATGTTGAGGAGTGAAAGTGTTATCTTATTAATATTAGTGGCAATTAGTATTAAGGTGTACATTTATTTAGTTTTAGATACTACCAAACAAATAAAATGTGGCTATAACAACTTACACTTCCATGGGCATATTAGCTCTGTTTTCTCATTTTTCAACAGGCTTAACTCTTGACTGTTGCTATGCTCTGAATTTTGTGTCCTCTCAAAATTTACATGTTGAAATCTTAGCCTTAAAGATGATAATATTAAACCCAATTATGCCTAGTGTTCCAAATATATAGGAGTTATTTATATCCACTGCTCAAGATTATCACCAAGGTCAGATTGCAAAAATTCAAAAAATCACAATGTCAGGCATAAATGGGTTAAGGGATGGGGGCCTGAGTCAGAGACCGTGAGAGTAGAGCTCTCATGAGTGAGATTGTAGTCGTTCAAAATGAAGACAGAGGATCCTTATCTGCCCCTTCCACCACATGAGGACACAGAGAGAAGACTCCATCTATGAACCAGAGTTGTTCCTAGACAACAAATGCTCCAGGTCCTTGATCTTGGACTTGTCAGTCACTGGAACTCTTGAGAAGTAAAATTTCTTGTTTATAAGATACCCTATCTATATAGAGCATTTTGTTCTATAAAATATTATGTATTATTTAATATAAATGAAATATAGAAGCCGGAGCTGACTAAAGCACTTTTCATATTCTATATTTTACATCTGAATTACACTAGTAGGTGTGCTGTGGTATCTCATAATTTTAATTCATATTTTCCTCATGACTGACATTGAAAGATCAAAGCCTTTTCATTTGCTTATCATATGATAGCCACTTTTAAAATACTGTCATAATTCTTTGCAACTATTGTTTTGTATTGTATTTTTCTTACTGATTTGTCAAATATATTTGCATATTTTTGATATGTCATGATTGTGTGTGTGTCTGTGTGTGTGTGTGTATGTGTCAAATACTTTTCAATACTCTATAGATTGTACCAATGCTGCTCCAACAATAGTATCTATTGATAATTGAAGCTCTTAAGTTTGACATAATCTAATTCATAAATTTGGTCTTCATACTTGGTGCTTTTTTATTTGGTATTAAGAAATATTTACTTTTCTAAGGTAATTTAGAATAGATTAACTCCTTACTTATCTTTCCTTTAAATATGTAATGAGTTTACCTTTTATACTTAGAGCTTCAATTCATGTCAGTGTCTTTAATAAATATATATTTGTAAATGAACTAATGGAAGGGTCTGGAATTATTTTATCCCAGATGGATAATTCAGTCAAGTGCCACCATTTCTTAGAAACTCTCACTTTTTTTTTTTAATTTTCCTGCATTAATAGCAGGACAGACTTAAATTTTTTAGGCAACCATATTCTCATGACTCTGTTTCTTTTTCTTTTTTTGTATCATACATATGTATTTTATGATTCTGGGCTTATTTTTTGATTGGTAGGCTACACATATATATCTTACAAAGCACACTAGGAAAATTATATAAATTAAAATTACATAGAATAACAAGTACTGGTGAAGATGTAAATTGCAATCATCTTACATAGCTGGTGAAAATGTACATCACAACCACTTTGAAAAATTCTAGGGCAGAATTTTCTAATGCATGTAACATATTAACTTAGGTTATATACTAAACATAAATGCATACATATATTCATCAAAAGATATGTTCATAGAAGCACTATTCATGATAGTCTCAAACTGGATAAAATTCATAGTATATTTATACAATGGGATATCATATGGTGATTCCTCAAGGATCAAGAAATAGAAATGCCATTTGACCCAGCAATCCCATTACTGGGTATATATGCAAAGAATTATAAATCATTCTATTATAAAGACACATGCACACGTATATTCATTGTGTCACTGTTTACAGTAGCAAAGACCTGGACCCAACCCAAATGCTCATCAATGATAGACTAAATAAAGAAAATGTGGCATATACACACCATGGAATACTATGTAGCCTTTAAAAAGAATGAGTTCATGTCCTTTGCAGGGACATGAATGAATCTCATAACTCCATTTCTAGACTCTGTACTGTTGCATTTATCAGTGTGTCTAAGCATTCATAATTACTTGTTTCTTAATTAGTAGAGATTTGTAAAAATTGTTTATACATGAAATATGTCTTCAACTTTGTTCTTATTTTTTCATTATTTGTGTCCTACTATTGAACTATCACATTTCCGCAAACATTTTAGAATATTTTAAGTAAAGTGTTTTACAGGCTAAAATTTTTATTGAATTTTTGTTTTTATTTTTTAATAGATTTTTATTGGGGCAAAAATACATACGTAATTTACCATCTTTACCATTTTTAAGTGGTAAGAAGTACATTTGCATCCTTTTTAAGTGATTATCAGTATACGTTTATGGTAATAATCACATTTATATCATTTTTATCTCTTTCATTTCACCCAACTGCCTCCCCTTTTCAGGCTCTAGCAATGTCTAATGTATTCTGGATTATTATGTAATCCACATTTTTAGCTCCCACATATCAATGAAGATATATTTGTCTTTCTCTCCTAGGCTTATTTCACTTAATGACCTCCAGTTTCATTCATGTTGCTGTGAATGACAGGATTTTCTCTTTTTATGGCTGGATAATATTCCATTGTATATATACAATGTACATTATACACACATACACACACACACACACACACACACACACACACACACACACACACACACAAGCACATTCTTTATTCAGTTATTATTTGATGGTCACTTAGGTTAATTCCAGTTCAGCTATTGTTAATAGTGCTACATAAACATGAGAGTGCAGATATCTCTTTGATGAGTATTTTCTTTCTTTTAGATATACACCCAGTAGTGGAATTGCTTGATCATATGGTTGTTGAATTTTAACCTTCATGCTCTTCTCCATAGTAACTGTACTAATTTAAACTCCTAACAAGGATGAATGAGGGTTTCCCTTTCTTCACATCCTCTTCAGAATATTATTGCTTACCTTTTGGATATAAGCTATTTCGAACAAGGTAAGATGATATCTCGTTGTGGTTTGATTTACATTTACATGATGATCAGTATGTTTAGCATTTTTTTTTCATATAGCTTTTGGCCATTAGTATGTCTTCTTTTGAAGACTGTTTCTATCTTTTGACCATTTTTAATTGGATTATTTGTGGTTTTTTTGCTATTGAGTTGTTTGAGTTCCTTATCTATTCTGGTTATTCATTCCAAATAATAAGTAGTAGTTTAGAAACATTTTCTCCCATCTTGTGAATTGTCTCTTCACTTTTTGGATTGTTTCTTTTGCTGTTCCAATGCTTTTTAGCTTAATGTGATCCCAATTTATTTTTGCTTTAGTTGCCTGTGCTTTTGAGATGTTACACAAAAAAATCTTTGCCTAGACCAGTCTCCTAGAGCATTTCTACAGTACTTTCTTCTCATGTTATAGTTCCATAGTTTCAGGTCATAGGTTTAAGTATTCAATCATTTTGATTGATTTTTTTGTATGGGGAGCTTTAGGGGTCTTGTTTCATTCTTCTGCATATAGTTATCCAGTTTTCCAAATATCATTTGTTTAAAATTCCATCCTTTCCCCATTATATGTTCTTGGCACCTTTTTGAAAGATGATTTGGCAGTAAATGTGTGCATTTATATCTAGGTTCTATATTCTGTTCTATTGGTTTATATATTTGTTTTTATGCCAGTACTATACTTTTTAGCTACTGTAACTTTGTAGTAAATTTTGAAGTCAGGTAGTATAGGGACTCCAGGTTTGTTTGTTTGCTCAGGATTGCTTTGGCTATTTGGGATCTTCTGTGGTTCCATAAAAGTTTTAGAATTTATTTTTCTATTTCTGTGAAGAATATCATTGGTGTCTGGAAAAGTCTTGCATTAAATCTGGAAGTTGCTTTGGGTAGTATTGCCTTTATCACAATATTAATTATTCTAATCCTTGAATATGCAGTAGTTTTCAATTTTTGGTATTGTCTTTATTTTCCATCAGAGTTTTGTAATTTTCCTTCTACGATCCTTACTTCTTTGGTTAAATTACTCTAGGCATTAATCTGTGTATTTTATATTCTTTGGAGTTATTGTAAACAAGATTTCTATTTCGATTTCTTTTTGAGATTGCTGTTGTTGCATATAAATGCTACTAATCATTGAATGCTAATTTTGTATTCTTCAAATTTTGTATCCTACAAATGTACTAAATTTATCAGATTCAGCACTTTTTGTGAAATCTTTAGGATTTTCTATATATAATATTATGTCATCTGCAAACAAGTCTAACGTGATTTTTTTTTCTGATTTGGATACCATTTCTTTCTTTTTCGTATCTAAGTAATCCAGCCAGGACTTCCAGCAGTAGGTTGAATAATACTGGTAAAAGTTAGCAGTCTTACCTTGTTCCAGTCTACAAAGTAAAGACCTTCAGTTCGGTCTAATGTCAGCCATGGGTTTGTCATTATGGTCTTTATTATTTGGAGATATGTTTCTCTCATGCCCATATTGATGAGGGTTTTAATCATAAAGAAATGCTGAATTTCATCAAATGCTTTTTGCATCTATTGCAATACTTACAATGTGATTGTTCTTCTCTCTTTATTCTTAATTAGTCTAGCTAATGGTTTGATTTTATTTGTCTAGTCAAAGATCCAACTTTCTTAGTCAATTTTCTGTGTTGTATTTTAGGCTCAATTTGTTTACTGAAGTCTTTCTAAATCTGTGATATAGTCATTTATTCCTACAAAATTCTTCTTAGAACTTCTTTTGCTTTATTTCATAGATTTTTATATGTTATATTTCCATTTTCTTTTTGTTTCAATAATTTTTAAAATGTTATTCTTAATTCCTTCATTGATCTGTTGGTCACTCAGGAACATGTTGCTTAATTTCAATGTGTTTCTGTATTTTTTGAGGCTCTTGTTTTTATTGATTCCAATGTCATGTCAGTGTGCTCAGAGAAGATAATTGAATGTACATACAAATTTTCTTTATTTTAGATCTTTTAAAACTTATTTCAGTGATGTTTTCTGGCATTCATTGTAGAAGTCTTGCACTTTTCATGTTAAATGCATTCATAAATATTGGGTTTTTTAATGCTAATTTAAATATAATTTTCTTAATTTTATTTTGGGTTGTTCCTTGGTATTATTAGATAGATAGATGATTTGTGCACACTGAACTTGCATGCTGCTACCTTGTTGAGCTCATTTACCAGAACTAATTTTAATTTTTTGTATATTCCTTAGAGATATTTACTATAAATATGATCATACCATCTGTAGATAGAAGTGATGTACTTTCTTTCTTCCCCATCTCTTTTTTTTCTCTTTGTGTCTTTCTTTTTTTCCATTTAATTTGGCTAGAATTTTCATCACCATCTTGGGTAAAATTGGTGAATACAGACATCCTTCAACATGAACCATAATTTAAAAGATATTGACTCCAACCTTCATGGATGACTTGGAGAGGTTAAAAACTTCAGTGAACAAGTAATTAAAAGTGTATTAGAAATAGCAAGAGAACTAGAATTAGAAGTAAAGCACAAAGATATGACTGAATTCCTCCAATTTCATGATAAAATTTGAAAGGATGAGTAGTTGCTTCTTACAGATGAGCAAAAAAATTAGTTTCTTGAGATGAAATGCACTATAGGTGACGGGGGGATGGAGGCAGCAAACCACATTGCCATGTATGTATCTGTGCAGCAATCCTGCATGATCTACAGGTGTACCCCAGAACCTAAAGTACAAAAAAAAAATGGACTATAGGTCAAAATGCCATAAACATTGCTGAAATGAAAAAAAGGATTAAGAATATTATATAAACTTACTTGATAAAGCAGTGGCAGGGTTTGAGAAAACTGATTTTGATTTTTGAAAGAAGTTCTACTATTGATAATGTGCTACCAAACAACATTACATACTACAGAATCTATTTTTTGTGTGTGTGAAAGGAAGAGTGAATAAATACAGCAAATATAATTATTTTTAAAAACTGCCACAGCCATCCTAACCTTCAGCAGCCACCACCTTAGTCAGTAGCTATCAACATTGAGACAAGAGCCTCCACTAGAAAAAAAATCACAATTTCCTGAAAGATAAGATAATCATTAGCCTTTTTAAAGCAATATCTTATTTTTAAATTAAGACTTTTTTAAGTTCTAATGCTATTGCACACTTAATTGTCTATAGCATAGTATAGACATGTATTTTATATGTGCTGCAAAACCAAAAATTTGGCTGATTCACTTTACTGTGATCTCTTTGTGCAAATGGGAAGTTTGATGAACAATGCTCACTCTCTAAACTTAGATTATTCTATGATCTCAATAATTTGAAGTTTAAAAATAACAAACTAAGGCCTCTGAAAATGCCATTAAGCATATTTAAAAACCAATAAATTTTAGGGTATCTGAAAATCATAGTAAATACCTTTGAGTTCACATAGTATTGTTTAAATGCTTTACTTAATGGAAAACTAAAGAACAAATTTCAGTTTGCTTTCCACAATATTCATAGTTTTTGGGTTTTTTTTTTTCTCCCCGAAAGAAGGTGATGTATGATGATTGTTTGCACCTTTGACTCTCTGTTCCCCCTCTGCTTCATGCTGAAAGTCTAGGATTAAAGTCTTTAAATAAGTCAATCTTATCCATGATGACAAATTAGACAAACTTAAAGATCTTTTAAAGGGTGTAAACATGGTGTTTCTGTATATTTTTAAAGTTTAAAAGAAGATTCTGAAGTGCATGAGTAGTTGAATACCACAAGATTAAACTGTTGACCAAAGAGATTCGGGTTCCAAACATCAGGCTGTACTCCTGTATTTTAAAAAAGTTGATGAATAAAGAACGGTGTATTTTAATACTAACTCTTGAAAAACATATTAATGGCAACAATCTGATTTTGACATAAAACCCAACTGCACTGAAATACTTAAAAAATAATTTTACAACCTTTCTATTTACCTCAATTGTCTGATACACCACTTTTGTTCACATATCCTCCCTCATGTGCCCTGACCTCCATACAAGGAAAATATCCATTTTCTTGTGGTTTGAACTGCAAATGTTAGTGCTCAGTGGCCTAGTTTGCATCCCAGTCTTCCTTCCTGATTCCTATGAAGTCATGAGGGAGATACCAGAATCACTCTGTGCTTCAGTTTCTTCTTTTGGAAATCAGATTAGTAGTAACACTTACCTACTAGGGTTGCTGATTCAATAAGTTAAAAAGTGGTTAGAATAGTGTCCTACCATCCCAGTGTATGATAAATGTCAACTACTAAAGTGTTTTTACTTCAAAATTACTTATTTCAGTAATCAGTAATTTTGACCAAACTTACATTTTAGTTTACTGAAACCACAACATTAAAACATATGAAAATATTCATCTGATTGCATGTCTTGCATTAGCTATTCTATCTTCATCATATAAATTGCTTTCCAATTGATATAAAAGTACATTTTAGCAAGTCTCTGTTATAATGCACTTATTTCCAGACCTAACGATAGTTCCCTCTCCCAAAATTTACTATTTAGGGAAGCAAATTACACGAAAGTGCAGAATATAGTATCTTGCAGACATCACTAATCTTCTCAATAAATGGTATTGAGTCTGTACCTATTATAAACTCAAAAAGAAACAAAGATATTCAAGGGCAATAGTCGAAGACCAGGAAGAATGAAGGCAGTGAGCAGATAATGTTTAAAAAGTAAACATGTGAAAAGTGCCTTGTGCTAGGCCAAACACTGAGTTAAATAAATGGCAAAAATAAAGCCAAAGCTGTCTGCCCGACAAAATGTGACATAAGCCCTCATAAATCTATGGAATTGTTGAAAATTGTACCGTGACAATTGTGTATAAGGCATGCATGTTAGGACAGAGCTAACTTGTGGCTACACTGTAGGAATTCTATTGTGATCTCAACAGATGCCCGTAACTCTGGTATACACGCTAGGCCAGAAGGAAAATAAAATATACCAGCTAGCGACTTATAATATTTTAAGTTCAAATCACTCCCAACAGTATTCTGAATGAGCTCTTTTATACTGTTTATTGTAAAGGTGTGGATTAATGGTATCCACATGCCTTAAACAGTTGCATAACTGTGTAGCCTGGGTGTTACTACGTGGTCAGTGGGAAATAGTAGGCTACTAAGTTAATATATACCTTGTTCTCTGAGTAGGGTATGTCTCAGTATCTTGGCGACTCTATGAAGATAAAGTGCATCTTGTGCTAAGGAAAGTCCTTATAAGGTTCACCTGGATTTCTTATATCTATCTATACATCTTTCTTTCTTTTTTTCTCCCTCCTTCCTTCCTTCCTTCCTTCCTTCCTTCCTTCCTTCCTTCCTTCCTTCTCTCCCTCCCTCCTTCCTTCTTTCTCTTTCTTTCCTTCCTTCCTTCTCTCGCTCTCTCGCTCTCTTTCTCTCTTTCTTCTTTTGCGATAGGGTCTCACTATAATGCCCAAGTTGGAGTGTGGTGGCATGATCATGGCTCTCTGCAGCCTCAACCTCCTAGGCTCAAGCAGTCTTCCAATCTCAACCTCCTGAGTCGCTGGAACTATAGGCATGTGCCACCACACCCACCGGTTATTTATTATTTTAGGAGCTGGGATCTCACTGTGTTGCCCAGGCTGGTCTTGAACTCCCAGGTTCAAGCATTACTTCTGGCTGTGATGACCAAAGTTCTGGAATTACAGGCATGAACCACTGCACCCAGCCTCCTTGGACCATTGTGTTTGGGTTTTCTTTCTTTTGCTTTGCAATATTCTTAATCATTGTAAGTACAACCTGTCAAAACTCATGATTTTTTTTTCAATGCTAGAGTTAGTGCCATTAACAAGAATACTGTAATAATCTTTGATGATATAATATAAATGATGGCTAAAGCTTTAGTTTAAAAGCAAAAAGAAGAGTAAAGGGGAGATGAAGAACCTCAAATGCTAGGCAGTAATCCATTTCATCCTGGTTTCAAGTTATTCAAACGCCAAGACCACTAATGGGAGAAAAATACATCAAGAAAATGTGAGGTCAATCCAGAGCTAGATACATTATAAAAGATTTTAGCACAGCAAAAACCAATCAAGAATTTGGTGGCATGTCTGCTTTTCATGCATTTGGCAAAAATCAAATAACTTAGAGCTGGAGACTTGCAGGTCCAGCAAGTTACACTGATGATCCTCTCAGTAAGGATGATAGGGATGACAGGGAGACTTCATAAGGGCCAGTCAAAATAAGGAGATAGTCAATCAAAATTAATTTAAGTTGTTACATTGTGAATGATCTGAGTGACTTCTTGATGTGACATTATTGAACTATATTTTATGTGTTGATGAGAAAAGTGCTGTTTCTCTTTCATTTAATACTGCTAAATGGAAGAGAAGGTTTTACTTTGTGTCCTTAACTAGCTTCAAAATGCTAATAAATGGACAAGCTGCTAATCCGTTGATCTGGGTAAAGGTGAGGAAACATAAAATGTATCCTGATAAGGTGAATTACCCAAGTACACTCATGGATAGTAAACTGAATACTTTGTGACAATTTTTTGTGTAATTCTTTCAGTATGAACTAGATCAGGAAAGATAGAAATAGAGAACAAGAGCAACACAGAGATATGTCCTATAAATCATGAAAAAGTAAAGGAATCATGTCATATTTGGAGGGTATTTCAAGCAACATCTATAACCTAGGAGTATTACAAATGGTGGCAGAGGGGAAACATTAAAATCTGAGAGTACAAAAGTAAATATAAATACATGAAATACCACAATTGAATATTTTACACTGTGCTAGTAAGTTTGGAACTTGTCAAAAGTACAGGACTTTTGACAAATAATGTAGTGATAAACTCAGATTTATCCCTCAGGAAACAAAAATGAATGTGGGATTGATATTAAATTAGAAAGCAGAGAAAGGTTGACAAGAAGGGTCTCAATTTTTAAAATGCAATACTATTCCAGATAAAAGGAAGAGAGAGAAATGACATAATTAAGACAGTAGCTGTATGCAAGGAAATTTTAAACGATTTAAGCAGATACCAGTAGCATACAAACAATGGAGGTTGGTATTGGTTAGATATGGAAGAAGAGGAAGAAACGAAAGACAATTCCTAGGTGCGTACTGTGGAAAATAGATATTTTATTAAATAACAGGAGTAGATTTGAGAATATTAATATCCATTTTTAATTAAGCAGCTTTGGTATGACAGTTTAAATTACTCTTGTGATATAACATTTAGTAATGTAAAACACTAACACGGTTCTATTTGTCTATTGCAGTGGATCTAAGTTTATCCCAATGTGCCAGTAGGAATAGAGTATAAAAGAGTATAAATATAGAGTATAAATAGAGTATATATATATCTTTATGTAACATACGGTGTTCTTGTAAAGATTGTTTGTTACAATCTAGTCACATGTTAATCTGGCTTGGTTAAATAAAATTGCTTTATTCAAATCATTTAAGTGATTTTAAATTCTCTGAAAATAGAATTTGAGAATTACCTATAGTAAAAAGGAAGGAATTTGTAGAATAGACCATTTGAAGGAATAGAGAATATGAACTTTTGACTGTCTCTAAATTTACCACAGTCCAACCATTTTTACTTTAATGGTTTTTTTCTTACACAGTATCCAAACTTGTTTCTACTTTAATATCTTTATGTGATAATTCCTTCTTCTGAAATTCTTACCACCATATTTTCAAACAAGCTAAATAAGAAGGGGATATGTAAAAAGTAACTTTATGTTATTCAGGTATTAGCTCAATTACCAGTTTCTGATTACACCAATCACAACCTCACCAACTCCTCCCATCTCATGACATTCTAAAAACATCACCAAGAAAGATGCCAGGCACAAAATAAAATCTCAGTAATTCTGTCAAATAACTGAAAAAAATTGAAAACTACATCTTTGGTTAAAAAAAATTAGTTCATTGACACAGGAACTCAGTTCTCAGTGCATTTGGTATTTTATTAGTTGCCATTTTTATATACTAACATGTACTTTGCAGCCTGGAGAAATGTACAGAAGGCAAGCTTTGGAAATAACTACAAGTAGGATGTAATTTTGGCTTCAAACATAGAACAGTATAGATCATTTTCTATGATTCAGTTTCCTTAATTGTAAAAGGAAGTATTTTTTAGTAGTTTTCTGAGGATTAAATGAAATATTTTATATGGAAGATATAAGAGCCATGTATACCGAAACCTAACTTTAGTTCTTTTCATCTCTGACTCAAAATTATATACAAATTACCATATATAATTTAAAATATAGCCACAAGAAAATTGACTCTTAATTTACAACAACTAACTCTAAAACAAATTTGTAAAACATTTTGAACTGATGCTTTAATTAAATTTAATATTTTATGCTTTTTTTGATAATACTTTTTCTTTAAGACAAAAATATTTTCCCTGTACAACTCTAACCACCACTGCCACTCCACTAAAAGGTTATAAATTCATATATTTTTATACCTGAATAAAACATTTTAAACATGTAATCAGAAGGGCATATTTATAATATCAGTTTAATGAGACAATTTTTAAATTAAATTTAGTATATGGGTTGGAATTTCTTAGTTAATTGGATGTTGTCTACACTTTTTATTTGGACTTGGAAGGTGAATGAGTATGCTATTGTTTAGACAAGTGTAATGAATTATAGAAGCTAGATCTTCACTCAGAAATTAATGCATGAGTTCTGTGGCTAATCTTTACTACTTTTCAGGCAAAATACTCAATTTTCTTTAACTCATTTATTGGTTAAAAATGCTAGCCTCTGGTTTTCACACAATATAAAGATTTGTGAAAGTATTCAAATAATTATAACTAAAGTAGCTTAAAATACTCCATCACTTGAGAGATAGTCTTTTAGAAAATATTAATTTGATTAATTTGAAAAGTCTAGGATTGATGCGATTGGAAGTAAATTGTGTTTTAAATTTATAACAGCTTCATGTTCTCTAGGTATAACCTAAGTAATTTTTTTACGTCTGTAATATTTGTAAATACACTTTTCAGACCCTCTAAGAAAAGAGGAAAAGACCTAAAAATTATAAATACACAACTAAAAGCTGTCAGAATTAACCCTGTTATGAATGAATGATTTTGGAACTTTCAGGTATGTAAAAAATGAGTTTATTTCTTTTGTCATTGTTTAGCAGTAATAGCAATATTTTTATTTTTACTATTAAAGTACTATTATTATTTCCAATTGGTTTCAAAAAAAAATCACAGTGGTCTCTCCTTATCCTTAGGAGACATCTTCCAAACCATCCATGGATGGTACTATGCACAAATTTCTATTCTCCTGAAAAATTTCACAGATGATTAATTCTAAGGATGTATTAGCAACCTCAGTATATGATTTTTTTTTTCTTGTTGAGAACTTTCACCTCTTCACTTAATGAAGGCACTTAATGGCTTCTCTTTGGCACATCCAAATTACCAGAATCTTGTACTTTTGGGCCATTAATAAATAAAATAATGATTACTTGAACACAAGCACTCTGGTATTGTGAGAATCAATTTTATAACCAAAATGCCGACTCAATGACTAACAGGAAGTAGCATGTGAAGTGTAAATATGATGGACAAAGGGATGATTCCCATCTCATGGAAGATGACAGAAAAGTTTATCATGTCACTCAAAATAGTATATAATTTTGAACTTATTAATTCTTCATTTCTGAAATTTTCTATTTAATGTTTTTGGAGCACAAATGACCATGAGTAACTGAAACCGTGGAAGATAAAACCACAGATAAAAAGAGGACTACGGTGTACTTATTGTGTATCTATTCTAACTCCATAAGAAATCACTTGTTAAATAAATTTAATTTCTAAAAGACTTATCAAAGAGCTTTCAAATAGCCATGTATTAAAAATATATAATTAGATGAGGTATCTAATAGATGCAATTTTTCTTTTAATAGTAAAAACTCAAATTACAATTAATATGTGGATAGGAGCATTTACATTTTCAAATGAGTAATAATTTAAAAAACTGAAGTGCTTTTTGAATAAAACATTTGTACTTACACAGCACCTGGCTCACATTTTAAAATTTGCCTTTTTTTTTTGACATCACACCATCATCCTCAGGATTTCTCCTTTGAACATGACAGATTTAACTCCACAGGTACAGAAATAGACAGCAGTAACTTACTTAAATGCCTACATTTGATTAGTATATATTTTCTGGTATTTAGTATATTAAAGCTTGATTAAAGCAAAATATTATATGTGTATCAAACTATTCAAAAAAATTATTTTCTTTCTTTCTTCTCACAATTATATGCTAAAATATTCCTGTTCATCTAAAGATTTGTATTTTCTGACAGATAATAATGGCCTTATTTTGGGTGATATGCACATACCAATGCAGATTGGACAATTCAACCATTTAACCTTGAAATACGCCTAACATCTTAAATACAGCAATTCCACAGAGAAATATGTAACACCCAGGGAATAAAAGAAAATACAATCATACAAACATTAAAAGGTGATTCACTATATATTAAGTATATCTCCAACAATTACATTCTCTTTAGTTTTATCTTCTTATTTAGGAATTAATGTACTTACAATTAACACAAAAAGTTAATACTATATTCAGTCTCCATATCACAAAATTCAACTAAAATTTAAGGAAACATTTAATTAATGCATACTCAAAGACTATGGAAATGGTAGCATGAATGGGAGCTACAAAATGTAAAAAAAAAAAAAAAGAAAAGAAAGAAATCTCTTTGATGAAAAGATCATCTACTGCTGGTAGTAGTTAGGCGAAAACAGGCAAAGCCATGCCACAGAATTCTAGTTAAGCTTGAGAAAGCTCAAGGCATCAACTACCTTTGAAAGTAAAACATGAATATACATCTTAAGATCAGAATAATAATTAAAATTTTGTTTAAATGCTCTTAGATTTCCAGATTTCCTCTTCCATAGCACAGATTAAAGCAACTACCTTTCCTCTACTATGGCATAAACCTAGATTCGTGCTGTGAAGCATTTATTTCAGGGAAGCTGTGAACTCTGACATGAGCACAGTAGGGATACCATACTGAGGAAGGAATACATGCTCATGAAATTCACTATCCTGAACTGAAGACAACACTTTCCATCTTCATTAAGCTCTCATAAAAATGACAGCCAGACTTTAATGCCCCAAAGTGGGATGTTGGAGAACTCTTCTATGGGAAAATAAAATGCATAAAAAGAAAGGCTTACATATCTTAGGCAATATTTCCCAAGGGCACAGCTGAGAGGGAAGTCTACTAGTTGGTATATTTTAAACAGAACTAGAGAATATTGATTCTGATTTTTATTTCTTACACATAAATATAATTAGATAGCTAAATTTCAACAGATATTTGAGGACAGTCCATTACAAGAAAACAAACCAAATAACAGCTGACCAAACTAGGGAGGAGAGAATTCATAGAAACCAGGAAGAAATGTGTGGGGTAGGAGGAAGTACAGATAATGCACCCTTTAGTCTGTGAGTAATAGCCTCAGAGAAGACATTGCATATATGGAAAAATGATCCCTAATAAGGAACCATCAATAAATATATTTGAAAATGTAAATACAGATAGAGATAGAGCTACCTAAAGACCTCAGATATGGTTAAATCAAGCCAAGTAACATATCCATCTTTTCACATACCTATCATTATTTATGGTAGATACTTGAAATTGCTCTCATAGTTATTTTAAAACATATAATACATTATTATTGACTTTAGTCACCCCACTGTGCAATAGATCTTAAAACGTATTCCTATTATCTGAAAGTTTATACCCTTTTACACACAGCTTCACATTCCTCTCCTCTCTACCTCCCCCGTCTCTGATAAACATCATTTCGCTCTCTACTTTTATGAGTTTGACTTTAATACTTCACATTGTATGCATATATAAAAACATCACATTGGACCTCATAAATGTATACATTTATAATTTGTCCCTTACAAATATTAGTGGAAAAATCTCAGAAATAAAAACTCAGATGATTAAAGTTGAGAATAATCATAAGCAAATGCTCAGGATGGCACTTCTCAAAAGAAGCAATTAAGACTATAAGTGAAGCAATACCATCAGTATTCTATCAAAATAGTTTTGGTTTATGTAGCCAAACAAAATCAAGTGTGAGTATTTTTAAGGTGAAATTTTAGATATTGAAGATCTTGTTTTACCTTCCATAATTCATTCTTAGAAGGCTACTAGAGTATGAGCTGTATCAAAAGATTAATCTGAAAAGAGGAAGAAATATGGTTGAAGTTACAGGACATCCAATACAGGTCTACTGGTTTTTATGTTTGTACCAGGAATAATTTTTGATCTGGGATACAGTCAATGAAGAATTTTGCAGAGCAGCAACTGTTCTGTCTTGAGCTGGTGGTTATACAGGATTTAGAGGAAAAATATCTTTATACAGTAAGATTTAAATACTTCAATGTATTTTAAATAAACCACACCAAGAAGCAATAAAAACAACAAAAGAAATGAAGATAGTATTAAAATGAATCTGATCAATGTGAAGGATCTAAAATTTTGCTATTACCATAACTAGTATGCCAACAGGATGAATGGAATGTTTGGAATTTGATGGGCTTCCTTTTCCCTCAACCTCTAATGCCTCTTTTTCTATGTGACCTCTCTCTACTGCAATTGACTAGTTTTCAGAAACATAAAATGAAAGCATCCAGGGCTAGACTTGAGGTCACACAATGACACCTCTATTGTATGTTTTTGATAAATTGAGTCACAGGGAAGAAGGAATGAGCTCTAACTCCTGATGGCATAATTGGTATGCAAAGGCAGAGATGGAATAAATTGTTACTGGCTGTATTCTGCCCATATGTTATCATAGGAATCCTGTGATGGCAACTGTATTAATACAAATTAATCTTAGGAATATTCCACAAGATTCTTTCCTTCCTCACTCCCTTCCTTCTTTCCTTCCTTGTTTCTTCCTCCTTCCTCCTGCTGTTTCCACATTTTCTGTTCCTCCTTTTTTCTCTTCTTGTTTATTTTCTCATTCTCTCTTAAATGTGTAGCTGGCATATTTTCTAGCCTTCTTTGTTTTCTTACAAACAATGCTGTAATACTATTTTACAGTGTAATACTGTATACCTATGTCACAGTGCAAAGTGCTAAAATTATATCAGAGCATATAAGTAGGAGGAAACTTAATGTCATAGTGTAACTGGGGAAGGGTACTCAGCTTCTAGTTCCAAAGAGGTTCTTAGCCTTGATAACCCAGAAGAATGGGGAAAGGGGCTCTGCGGTTCGATATCCTGGACCCAAAGAGTTTTGTGGAAAAGCGATTTATGAGAGAGGGGATAGTGGAGAGGGAAGAGGAGGGAGGGAGAAGGGGCAGAGGGGAGCGGGGAAGGTGGGAGAGAGGAAAGAGAGAGAAAAGAGAAAAAACAGCTCCCATGCTGTCGTGGGGTGGGAGGGGACCCTGAGAAAGAATCCCTATAGGTAGGAGCAGCTGGAGTTTTAACCCTTGAGTTATTCCCTCCCCATTCATGCTCTCGTCCAATGAGAGGACTTCTTTCAACTTCCTCTAGAGTGATTGGTCTTTGACTCTCATGCCCGATTGGCTGCTTGGTCCACAACTCTGAGTTCCAGAGTCCCCTCCTCCCAGAGTTTTTGGAGGGTTTCTTGGGACAAAGGAGCCTCACCAGGCTTTCCCCACCTAGCCTGTGGGAAGCCTAGACCAAAAACTTTACATTTGAAACCTCTCTGGTTCCTGGGTGGAGACATGGAGCCGGGACACTCCCGCCTTTGAAACCAGACCCTCAGGGACCCAGGAATATAAGCTTTTATAACACAGTCCCTCAAGAGCGTATGTACAGCTTCAGAGTATGTTTAATTTTATCCTAGTAGCTTATCTAAATTTGTTATCACTTAAGCTCTCAGTGATCCTGTATAAGATCTCTCATTCCAATCATTATGGCCAAAGCTTGGTATTTTCAGATTTTTGTTTTCCTTTGACTATTTTAGTAGATATAAAACATTGTTTATTGGCTTGAGTTATATTTTCATAGTAACTCTAAAAGTTTAGCATATTTTCATGTTTGATGACAATTTTTGTGTCTTCTCCAGGAAAAAAAAAAAATGTGTTTTTACCATATTTTTTAAAGACATAATGTATCATCCCAATAATATTTTTTTCACAGGTGTAACAATTCTTCCAATTTTATTTTTAGAATTATATATCCTTCCCTACTGAGCTAATATGCCAGTCTGGTCATAGTTTAAATATTTGCACATTTAAACAACACGTTTTTTCTTTTCATTTAAAATGTAAACAGAAATATAAATTTAAAATAAGAGGCTCAATTCTCTTTCTTGAAAATAAAGTTATTTCCCTTTCTTCCTATTTCTCTGAGCATTTATTTTAGAAAACTTTTCACCATAAATACATTCTCCTCTCTTTGAAATGTGCATAAATCCTTTTGCTGGCTTTGTGACTCACAACTTAACTTCTTCAAAGACCTGGGAGTCATCTCTTTGAAATGTAAACATCAAGGAAGATAGCACCCTGACCTTTCAGTTTCAGTGAGAGGGTAGAAGTCTAACTTTCGGAGTTCCTTGCTCCAACTGCAAAACTATCTCCTTTTACAAAAATACAGAGAAATTTATTAGTCTGTGTATAAAGCCAATTACCTAAAGAGATGGTCACCTCAATCCTAGGTAAATTTAAATAAACTATGTGTGACAGACGATGCTTGTGAAGTCCTCTTACTTGAGGACTAGTTGTTTATTTTAAAAACAAGTATGTAGTGGGTTGTATCTGTTTTATATATATAGAAGGGTGAGATTTTCTGTCTCACAAATCTCTTGGTAGGTTTCCCGTGATGTGGATTGCATTCTGGTTTAACACTTACACAAAAATAAAACTGTTTACTTTCTCTGCTACTGTTGTGGTAGGTTTTTCTGGGCTGGAAGACTTTTATTTATATTTTCTCAACAGAAATATCTTTAGGGCTCTGTACAAAACAATTAGAAATTAAGATAAATTTGTATTTATTATCTGCTAAAATATGTGGTGCTCTCTGTTTAATTTAGTTAGTTGTTTATTTTGGTCTTTTCATTTAGGTCTGCATGTAAGTTTCAGTAACTGCTGCCCATAATTATAACACTATAAAGCAGAGGCATTAAAAAATTTATACCAATTTTTAGTTTCTGAGTTTTGAGAACTATAAAAATTATAAAATTTTAGCCCACATCTCTTTTTATGAAGCATAACTTACAGAGACAAATGTACACTATATGTTCCATTTTGATAAATTGTTGCAAATGCATACAGTCATGATTCTCATGTCTCTATCAAGATAAACAGCAAGGGTTGGAAACTAATCTGTGGGCTAAATCTGGCCATTGGTTGGTTTGTTTTTTAAAAAATTATCAGATCTCTACTAGGTGCATTTTTTAATGCATTTTCTATGGCTACTTTTGTAATATGGAGTATTATGGAGTAATGCAAAATAGAGTGGTTGCAACAGAGAATCTATGGTCCTGAGAGGATATAATATGTACTGCCTACCAATTTGCAGTTTCCAGACCCCTGATTTTTTTCCACAATGGTTTTTCATGCCCCTTCCCAATAGGTACCAAAATGCAATCACCTCTGTTCTGATATTTAACTATAGGTTATTTTCACTATTATAAAATTTTATTTAAATGGAATCATACCAAATTCACTTCTTTGTATGCAGAATTTCTAAGCAAAATGTTGGGATAATTATTCAGTTATTGCATCAATAATTTACTACTTTATATTATTAAGTAGAACGGCATTATAGTAATATATCAAATTTTGTTTAATTTATCCTGTTGATACACAATAATTAAATTGTTTCCACTTCAGGCTACTATTTGGAAACTGCTGTAAATATGTAAATTTTTGTGTAAACTTATTTCAGTTTCTGCCATGTGCATACATAATGTAGAATAGCTCATTCAAATAAGTTATTAACTACAAATTAAATACCAAATAATTTTCCAGAGTAGTTTCCCTTTTTAACATCCCACAGACAGTGTGTGAAAGCACACATCATTTTATATCAATGGTAATATTTTATCTTCAGGTTTTTAAATATTAATTTTACTATTGTTATATCAGTTGGTTAGTATTCTAATGTAGATTTATATTTTTATTTAAATTATATCTCCTACCTAATTAAGATAGTTCAATCTTGCCTTTTTTCTTTAGCCAGGAGTTACAATCTATGCCTTTTCAGCAGGATCTGTAATATATTTATATTTTAAAATAATTATGAATATGTTAGGATTAAATCTACATAGTGCTTTTTTTCTACTTGTTCCATCTCATCTTGTTATTTTCTTCAGCCTTTTAGAGAGGCTGTTAATTACCCCCCCACTCATCCCCCCAAAAAAGTCAACATTCTTTGAGGGAAGAAGACAAAATTCACTTTCAATGACATAGTAATATGATGTAGATGATAAAATCCAAATTTTTGAGACATGCAAGAAAGCAGGAATATTAAGTGGCAAAAACAATTAATAAAACTCAAACAAGAAAGAGATGGGGTGAAGGATGAGGCAAAAATAGTCTGTAGAAACAGGCAATGAGATGACTGAGATGTTGAAAAGTCTAAAGTCAGAACTTTTAAAAATCTATGCATAAGTTTTGAGATTTAAACAAAAATAAATACATAATGAGTGAACATATAAGCACTTCCACAAGAGAAATGAAGGTTACAGATTAAAAACAAACATAAAATTCTATGATAGAAAATTTAATATCTGAAACACAGAGTCTAATAGATGGTTTCACCTCACATTGGATATTGTTGAAAATAGAGGTCAATGAACAGATGACTATATCAACCAATTTTGAAGCACAAAGAGAAAAATGACTTAAAAAATAGGAAAAATTTATTTAAACTTTAGTGACCTCTAGCGTAATAACTAATATTCCAATATACATATACATATAATCTCAGAAGGAAATAAGGGGGATATTGAATTGCAAATATATGGGGATATACTGGCTCATGATTTTTAAACTTAAAACTATAGATTCACAGATTCAAGAATTCCCATGAATCCCCCAAGTAAGGCATTTAGCATCAAATTACTGAAAATGAAAAGTCAAGGAAAAACTATTAAAACAACCAGGGGATGGTGCAATCTCTATGAGAATTAATGTTCAGAATACTGACTTCTCATCAGAAAAGATAGAAAATGAAAACCCTAAGACATCATAATGTTATTTTTTTAGAGCACTAAGATAGACAGGTAGGTAGGTAGGTAGGTAGACAGAGATAGACAGGTAACTATAAATCCACTAAAAATATCCTTTAGGATAAAAATAAAAACAACCTTTAGATAAAATATGGGAGTATTTGTTAGCAAAAAATTAACCTACAATGAAGTTTGTTAAGCTGAAAGAAGATGATACTAGAAGAAAACTAGAATACATATGAAAGAATGGAAATTGCTGAAAATTGTATACATGGGAATAAAATATTATGTTTTTCTTATTTCTTCAAAAATAATTTTTATATTATATATTTAATAAAATATGTGGCAATAATAGGGTAAAATGGGAGTCGGAAAGCATGTTTTTTAAGCATCTAACATGTGAAGTGATGTAATATTAATTCAAGGCAGATTATGATAAAGCACACACTGCAAGCTCTATTCACTAAAAATAAAAGAAGAAAATAGAGATTAAAACCAATGAGAAAAAATAGAAAAAATATATATATATATTCTATTTTTTTGATGAAGTCTCGCTCTGTTGCCAGGCTGGAGTACAGTGGCAGGATCTTGGCTCACTGCAACCTCTGACTCCCTGGTTCAAGGGATTGTCCTGCCCCAGCCTCCTGAGAAGCTGGGATTACAGGCATGGCACCACCACACCCAGCTAATTTTTTATTTTTAGTAGAGATGGGGTTTCACCATATTGACCAGGATGGTCTTGATCTCCTGACCTTGTGATATACCCGCCTCAGCCTCCCATAATGATGCGATTACAGGTGTAAGCCACCAAGCCTGGCAAAAAATAGAATATTTTAAGAAATAGGATATTTAAAGTACTACCAATTTTGTGTTTTAGCTGAACAAAAATGATTACCATGCTACTTTGTTTCCTCTAGAGACATAGTCATATTTTAAAAATAAACAAGCATAGCTGGAGAAAATTCCTTGTCCACATTTTGAAACTTAACTGTATTTTACATGATTGTTACAGTTAATCCCACAGAAGTATAAGTAACTGATATCTTGAACTTTTCTTATATACATCACTCTAAATAAAATTAAACATAAGCATTAGTATTCCAGAATATTAGTATTCAAAATAACTTGGACTTCTATCTATGATAAGTAATACTAAAACTTTGATTATGATTTCTAGAATTGAAGCTATAATATTTTTTGTTAAATCTGGTATAATAGGTTGTTTATGAAAAAAATGTTATTAATTATCACCTGAATATTACCACCAGGAGAGTTTGTCCAAATTTAGAATATATGCAGGTAAGTGCAGAATTAAACTTGAGATGAGAAAAACAATTATTTAATGAGAGGATATACTTGATGCCAGAAACATTTCTAAAATGTAATTCACACCATTTGTCTAAAAAATATTTACAGATAAGTGAAAAGCTAACTTAGGGGAGAGAAAAGAAACACATAGTTTATGAAAGAAAATTTTAGTTCAAAAAGTTTATTAAAACTTACTTCACCCAGCACTTGTACTAAGAAATGTCTTGCAATAGAGTTTTGCAAAAGCCTCATTTAGAGAAGTAAAAAATATTTTTAAAATATCAAGGGTTGTACACTAAAGTGTGTACCTATGCAACTATCTTGCACGTTCTGCACATGTACCCCAAAACCTAAAATGCAATTTAAAAAAAGGAAAAAAAGCAACAGGGAAGCTGCTTTTTGAAAACTTAAGAACATTTTGAACATTTGAAATAAAAGACTGTTAAAAACAAATTATATTATAAAATGACCAGTTCCTGTAAATACATGAATCAAAAAAATATATATACACAAAATACAGTAATAGAAAAAAAAAGAAATCTTAAAACTTTAGGAAGTCAGTTTTTACAGACTGTCAACTTTGAAACATTTTTATACATGAAACCTATTAAGTATCTGTCACACTAGTTTTTTTTTTTTTTAAGTATATAGGAGGGTAGATAATTTAGACATTTACGAAAATAGAATTTTTGTGTAAATTAGCAGTTTGTGATATGGGGGCAGGAAGCCTAAGTATGACAATGAAAAAAAAGACACATTTCACTGTTTACATTTTACTCAAAATAAGTTCATTATGGTCTACAGATCTGATGAGGGTAAGACTACTCTCTGCCATTTATAGCACTGCCATCTTGAACAGATGTCATTCATGGTCCCATAGCAGAAAGAGAAAACATGATGCTAGAAATGCTACACCTATTTTCAAGCCATACCTAGATTACTTTGACACAGACACATGGCTCAACTGCAAAGGAGAAAAGGAAAATAGATTACTTCATCCTCATGAAAAAGAGATTAAATTTTTATATTAGAATAACATTTCTTTTACCAGCAATGGAATTGTGATTTTGCAATTGGCAACTGAAAGAAGACCACACTCTAGTAATCAATGGAGATCAGATAACTAAAATTATGAGAGAAAAGTAAAATATTTTATATTCTCAGCTATTTCAGGCCAAAGGAGAAACTTGAGCATTATTAACAGTATTAAAAATTTGGGCCATGTAAGGGATAAAGTGTATATTAATATAGATTAATGAGGATAATTTTGGGATACAACAGGGAAAGGACTTTAGAGCCAATAAATGTGAGCCTTTGGGAGCAATTAAAATTGTATCTGAATATAATGATATTTCATAGGGTGAAAAAAATGTTTGCAAAGACTAGAGGCATTGAGACCATTTAGAACTTATTACAGATGATCAAATAAAAGGCAATAAATATCTACCCTGATGATATCTAGCCAATGAAAGGAGGATAAGTTTGGAAGATAATGAAGTAGGAATTGATTTGAAGGATTAGTCATGAAATCTGGGAATGAGAAAAGAAGCAGAGTTATAAGCAATTGTTACATGTTGTATTTGATACCATGAAATACTGTTGATTCTGTTATATAAGAACCTGTAGACAAAAGGTATCTGTCAGGGATTCAAGTTGAGTTCTCTTCGGAATAAGGAGTTGGAAAGATTTGCAGGACGCAAAGGTGGATATACAGTTGAGGCAATTAGGACATTCATACCTAGAGCTACTGAGAGATTTAAACTTAAACACTAAATGTATGTGCCATGTATTTGTATTTGACAGCCTTAGAGAACATGTTTAGACAACATGAAATTTGAGTATAAGTAAGTAATGAGTATAAAGCAATGCTTACTTTTAATGTTGGACAACAAAGGAAAGTCAAGATGATTTTAGAATGAGTGTTGTAAGTTAATATAATTAAAATCAGGAATTCTTATAATTTATACCTAGATCTTTGATTATGGTCTAGGTCACTGAATATTTCCTCCAAAATGGAAATACATGATGTTGTTAATTCTCTGACCATAGGAGTTATGCTTAATGAAATGCATTGTCCACACTGATCCAAGAATTGATTCCAGTCTTCTTCCGTAATAAGCAGGAGTGTGCAGATAAGATACACCATTTGTCCCACAGATATGTGAGGCCTTGGTGTTCTTTCTTCAGTTACATTCATTCCAACAAAAACTATAATAATTAATATTACTCCATTTTCTCTCTGAACCTCAGTATTGTGATCTCTAATTATTTTGCATATAATTTTATAATTGAGGATATGTCACAAAAGAAATTAAAAGGAGACTTAATAAATGGCAAACACAATATGTTCTTGAAAAGAGATATACTTCAATCATAAAAGTTTCCACCCAATTAATTTATAAATTAAATACTATTTCAACTGGTGTGCTGTTTTTTTAATTGCCATAAATTCCCAAATCATCTAGAAAAATAAAGAAATAGTGTAGTTAAAAAACAAATGTTAAAGCAAACTTATCTTTACAAATATTAAAGGCTATTAAGAAAGTATGATGCTAAACATAGTATGCATCTAAAAGAAAAACTGATGAATAAATAGAATGATGTATATAAAGATGTATTGAAATCTCATTATGAAAGAACAGTTATTTTGTAAAGAAGTATTTCAAAATAGGGGCTAGATGAATCACTCAATAAATCATACGTCACTAGAGGGTAATGGCCTGGAAAATTGATAACCCATTGTCATTAAGTAGGTGAATGAATCACTATGGTATTGAGATAAGTAACTAATTGTTTAAAAAATATGATAATCTTATTGTTATTAATTTCATTATTAGCTATGCTAATTGCTATGGTACACATACCATGAAAGTATAATGACCTGTGTAATAGCCCACAAAACTTTTCCTCATCAGAGAACAGCTTTCTTTCCGGCTCTATCTTTTTTAACCTCTCCCATACACAAGGACTTTGAACTGTGCTATACTCAGTTAAAAAAAAAAAAAGAGAGAGAGAGAAAAGGAAAACCACCAAAATGATGACTTAAAGGCAACCCACAATGTTTTCACTTAAATTTCATCAACAAAATGTGGTCATGTAATCTAACCTAGATACAAATCAGCAGCAATACCATCAGGGAAATAAAGGATTCGTGACACAGATCATTGATAGATAGTTATACCTATCTCTTCCTACATTGTACAGTAAAATAACTAAAAAATAAGTCACACATTTGTGAACTAGACTACAATTGTATTTATATTTAGTTACTTTATTTTAGCCTTTTAAATATAATTCAAGAGGTGAACTCCAAAATAAAAACTGATAAATCTGAGTAATAAAATTTTTTAAAGGTTTGCTTATAATATAGTCCTAAACTTCTTGAGCAAAATTAAAGGCAAAATACAAAAGAAAAAAGTTTCATATATGACAAAATATATTTTTTGTCATATATGACAAAAACTTGTAACATATCTACAAAAATCCATATAAATCAGTAAGAAAATTCAATACAAACACTATGAACTGAATAAACAATACTAAACAATGAAGGCATTTAAATGGTAACTGGGAATATAGAAGAATACTGTTTTCCAGTCAAATTTGTGAAAACTTAAAAATTATAATACCTGAAGTTCCACTTTCAGTCATGATGAAGTAGCAAGAACTGGATTTTAACTTCCAATAATACAAATTAAAAGCACAACAAAATACAGAAACCATCTTCTTTCACACACTTAGCAATAAACCTTCAGAGGATTGAGATTCTTGAGAGGAACAAAATAGTTGAACAGTGCAATTGTCTTTTGTTTGGATATGATTTCCAATCTGGGTCGGGGAGCCATAGAGCACAGTGGTGTCACTAAAGCAGAGAGAGAGAGAGAGAGAGAGAGAGAGAGAGAGAGAGCAGAATATGAAGCTAAGATGCCTAAAATAGTGAAGCGGGGTTACGGGAAGAAGGATAATAGAGAATGAGCTGCAAGTGTCTGCTTAAGCACTTGCCACATATCTCTGCATGCTTTTATCCTTGCTGTGCTGGCAGCTGGTTAGATGATGCCAACCCAGATTGAGGGTGGATCTGCCTTCCCCAGCCCATTGACTCAAATGCTAATCTCCTTTGGCAACACCCCCTGAGACACACCCAAGAACAATATTTTGCATCCTTCAATCCAATCAAGTTGTCAATTAACAGCACCCGTCACAGCCGTGAAACATAAGCCAACATCCTAAACTTCAAGATAATTTTAACACTGTGAATTTTGGCTTATGTACTGTGTTAGCAGTGTTAATGCCAAATTTCTAAATCAGTTAAAGTTTCTTGACAAATTGTCTTTGTATGTCTTCAATGTTGTGACTTTTTCTCTCTCTCTCTCTCTCTTCTCTTTGGAAGTTAAGGATTTCACCAGTATTTGTCTAATTTTTCTTTAAATTATTTTCATTGGATTGCCTTGAGCATTTCACTGGGCAGATTCAGGTAGAATAAATTTGACTCTACTATTTTTTTTTAATCTAATATCATTCAATTTTTCCTTTTCTGGAACTTTTATTATTCATATATGTCTCCTGTATCTTTCATTCATATCTCTTAATATTTTATTATTTTAATTTGTTTTATTTTTAGTTGTTATTATCACATATTTATCTTCCAACCAATTATTTTCAAAAGTAAATATTACCATTTTCAATGTACCTAATACATTTATATATATATATATATATATATATATATATGTATTGTGGTTTTCATTACAAATTTCTTATACCTTTGTACACACACACGTGTATATACTCCAACTGAATTTTCCAATGGATTTTTCTATTTTGTTACTCTTCTATCTGATTGGTCTTTTAGTGTCACTTCGGTAGGTGGTATATGTTCAAGGCTTCAATGCTGTAAATCAGCTTTTGAACCCTGATTCTTTTTTTTATTGTTTTTATGTATGAATTATATTCAGCCCCCACCCCAGATCCCAGAGTGCACTTTTGCTTGAGTTACTACTACATGCAAATAGTTATTAAATGGAATAGTAGTTTCTGCTCTTAATGAATTTCTGTAAACACACATACACAGAAAAAACTCTTTGGTTAGCCAGATAACTCCAACACAAGAAGAGACTTCTTCCTACCATTCTGTCTAGAAACAACTTGACCAAATTCAGATTGCTTCCATGTTCTCAAGGGTCAGACAGTCAGGAAGGCTTCTCATTATTCCACAAGTACGCTGGGAAGGCCCTTTCAGAAGTTGACTCATAGGTACTTTCAGATAAGAAATCTGAGTCCACAAGTCACCATTTCAAGCACTTTTATCTATTCTCTTCTTCCCCATTTCTCGGCAGAATACATTTCTCAGACTACAGAGTTCCAGTTTACCTACATTGCCTCTGTCTTATTCCAGAGTTATCTTGAGTGAAGTTGTAAGTTGAGGACTTCAAAGAATCAATAATCAGATGTCATCTTTTCAGGATTGATTCAACTGTTTTTCCTTCTTTCTTTTTTTCTCTTTCTTTCCCTTTCTTTCTCTCTTTCTTTCCCTTCTTTCCTTCCTCTTTCTTTCCTTTTCTTTCCTCTCTTCTCTTTCCTTCCTTTCTCCTTCCTTTCTTTCTTTTCTTTACCCTTTTGGAGATGCACAGAGAACAAGTTAGTGAGATATAGACAGCTGGATCACAGCACAAATAGTTTTGCAATCTAAATTATCTTAATCACTTTGTTAAATGAAAGAGCTCATTTCCTGTTCAAACAGTTTTTGAAAAATATGTGCTAATAATGCCTTGTATCATTAAATTTAGTCATCCCTATTTCAAAATTTCAAGAATTAATCTATTTTTATCATTAAATCTAAAATTATTTGCTATATTATTTTCAGGGTCTATGTATATACAGATTACAAATAACATTAATTATGCTAATTGATTTTTTCAGAACTGATAAAATGAGCCTGACTGTATTTGCCTAATTTTGAGTTGATATATCTGTGTATACTGCACATTTGGCTGACTGAACTTGATGCAAAAAAAAACCTGTCATATGTTTGTGCGTTTATATACAAGTATACTTGACTGTGCAAAGCATTTTAAATATCCCATTTCTTAAATTTAAAGCCATAACACTTTAATTCAATTATCTTGAAATCTGGTTGGTATTTTGTCTTGAAATGTAATTGAATTTAATTCCATATCTGATCATTGGTGATACACTCTGTCTTTTTCAGATAAAATTAACACTGAGAAATGTACATTTTATAAAGCTCCAACAGTTTAAATTCAGTTACTATAACGTTAACACAAATTGATTTTTTTTAAAATAACCATGCAATGATGAGAAAGGCCATTTGAAATTCTAGCATGTAGTTATTTTTTAAATGAAGCTTAATGGTTCAGATATGAGTAGCAGAAAGTATAGAACTTGTCTTCTTTAAATGATAAAAAATGTAAAGGCATAAGATATAGAACTTGAGTTTTTCTTAACCTTTTGAATTAATTTCTGTAAATATCAGTTACATTATTAGCATTAAAATAAATATTTACTTCAAAACAAAGCATTTCATTTCTGAGCAGTGGAATCAAATCTAAAGAAAAATGTGTTGATTAACAAATTGATTGATTTTGGCCAAAACCTATCACCTCATTTTCTCTTTAATCTTTAAGAATTTTAAGATAAAGATGCATTTATAGATGTAATAAGAGACCATCATAATAAAAATTGAGTATATAAGGAGATCTAGCAGGAAATTACAGAATAACAGCTGCCTGCAACTACACATACACAAGTCTAAATTAGCACTTTAAACATAATCATCCTGATTGATTTTTCTCATTTTCATTTTAGAATATACTTATGACCACATTTTTTTTCTATAAACAGTTTTCTTTTTTAACAACTCCCCACCTCTTCCATTTGCTATATCAGGCTGAAAATCTTACTAAATTTTTGCATTTCTTCTCTCTGCTTCACTGCAATATTTTGTATGCCTAACTCTATGATAAATTCCATTCTTTATCTCAGTCCAGGGTCTCATCATCTGCTGGAGGATTATTTCTATAATCTTCAACTGGCCAGCTGGACCTGTATATATTCTAGTCTTTATAGTCTTCAAACCATTTAAACAACATACTCACTTCCCACCAAAACACATGATATTCTGATGTTGCTTTTCAAGGCCTTAAATTCATACTATGCAATAGTTAACCTATCACCAATACATTGTAAGAAACAGACATCTTATTATCTCCTTTGTATATGGTAACTGAAAAACTGCCCTACTCAAATTGTTTTATGCTTCTCAAATAAAAAAGATTTACTTAAATTAAAAAAGCAGAAATCCTGGTAATTCAGAGTGTATCTCAAGTAATCAGATACAAGTTAATTTATACAAATAACTAGTTTCAAATATAGGAGTGTTATAATTCCAAGAAAATTGAGAGAATTTATCATAAATGCCTTTTACTAAAGATGAATAACCAGAAGCCAAGAGAGGTTACTGAGTTTTTTATAAGGTTATAGGGCTTGGAGTTAACAGCCTAGTTAGAATTGAAGATGCCTGGCTCTTCCTGGAGCCCCCAATTTGAAGGCAATCAACAACCTATAAAGAAATTGTCAAAGGCATTATCTCTTTCTGAGTCTCTTTCATATATTTTTCTTTGTGTCTGGGTCACTAAGAAAGGCAGGGTAGATGAAAATATTCAGAATCCCTACCTGAGTGCTCAGTGATTGTACATCATGGGAACTATAAACAGAAAGATGGTTAAATGAATGGAAACAGAAACTTGGATAGCACTCGTTTGTCGGTTTTATGTTATTATCACATGCCTAGTTTGTTGTGCAGACCTTCAGCTGGGTTGTCAATGTCAAAAGGGCCAAAATCAGGGTATCCTTTAAATTGTAAATTTAAGCTAACTTGAGCAAAATAAAAGGGAACTGCTGTTTATTCCACATGCGATAAGTAGATTTTATGAAACTGAAGCAGTAATCTGTCAGTATTTCTTGGAAATACATTAAAACTTTATATTTCACATCCATGTATGTTGTGCACTTTTCATGGAAACGTATGTTAAAGAACCAAATTGGTGAACAAGGAACATGTATTAAACTTTAAGAAGAAACATTAAATCTTTTTTCTTGAAAATGTATAAGACAACTGGGCTCGGTGGCTCACGCCTGTAATCCCAGCACTTTGGGAGGCCGAGGCAGGTGGATCACGAGGTCAAGAGATCGAGACCATCCTGGTCAACATGGTGAAACCCCGTCTCTACTAAAAATACAAAAAATTAGCTGGGCATGGTGGCGCGTGCCTGTAATCCCAGCTACTCAGGAGGCTGAGGCAGGAGAATTGCCTGAACCCAGGAGGCGGAGGTTGCCGGGAGCGGAGATCGTGCCATTGCACTCCAGCCTGGGTAACAAGAGCAAAAGCTCTGTCTTGGGAAAAAAAAAGAAAATGTATAAGACAATTTTAAATTAAAATAAAAAATATGGGCAGTAGTTTAAAATTATGCTAAATTTACATTTATTTTAAAATATTCTAAACCAATTATGATTACATATTAAATAAGATTTTTAGATTTTTAAATTTAAGAAAATAGTTATAGGACCATTTTCCTGCTTTTTATGACTTGGGTTCATTTAACTAGTTGATCCATACATGTTTAGATAATCCTTTTTCAGTTAAAATATAGGAAGGAGATAGGAGATGTTTTAGAAAATTACCCAAAAGAAAATTGCCCACTTTAGTTACCAATTTCACAATTCCTATCTGCAAGATCAAGTAGAATAATGCAGAATTTAACTCACATTTTGTGAACAATGAGTATTTGTTTTAGATATCTTATTCAAAGTTAAAATTCTAAACAAATATGCAAATCATACAAGCATAAACTCTTTTGTGATTAAATGCAATGGATAAATCTATAGTAAGAGAGTGTCTTGATTAATTATTGACTGGATGATTTTGGCTACAACCAATTAATATAACTGATGATCATGGGTAGATCTGAATCACTGAAATATCACTAAGAATCTCAGCAACTGCTGAGACACTTTGTTTGCTTCCCAATTGCAAGAGTTTGATCAAAGGGAAATTTTGCCTGTAATCAAAAGCAGAGAAATGCAGGCATCAAAAATAAGAAACATTGAATACCTTTCTCTTACCTCCTCCTTCCCATAACCATTTCTGTTGAAGACATAATACTTACCTGAGACGATAATGGAGGATACATGTGTTGGCATATATTATTGGCATTCTAAAAAGAGTTGCCTGAACACTGATTCCCTTTAAATCTATTAGAGGATACAGTGGAAAGAGGGCTGAGAAAAAAGGGAGAAATGCCAAGTGTGGGTGAAGGGGAGGAAGGCAGCAAAACACACTGCCATGTGTGTACCTATGCAACTATCTTGCATGTTCTGCACATGTACCCCAAAACCTAAAATGCAATAAAAATTTAAAAAAAAATTACTTTACCTTCTGCTTTAATTTTAATTTAACAGTAAAATGATTTGTTTGGACATTTAATAAGAATGATTTATTTAAAAATTTTATGAACCACGAATTAGGTAGAAAAACAAAAGCTACACCACTTATTTTATTGCTTTACTGTGTTGTTGCAGATTCCTTAATGGGCCCTTGAGCTCTAGCTGGGCTATTACGGGCTCGCTCTCTCTGTCTCCCCCTACTTTTCTCTCTTTCTCTCTTTCTCTCTCTCTCTCTCTCTCTCTCTCTCTCTCTCTCTCTCTCTCTCAGATAGATAGATAGATAGATAGATAGATAGATAGATAGATATGATTTTATATCTCATATATGTATGAGGGAAATAAGCCTGGTTATCTCCTCTTTTACTCTGCCATTTTGGTGGGAAGTTTACAACTTTTTAAATGTAATAATTTCTTATATTTAATTTATTTTATAATAATAATTTTAAACATTTATTAAGATATAACAAGTTATATTATGATAGATAGCTTATTTCTCATCCCATCTTTCTGCTCCCAGTTTATGCTGTCTTAAATGTTAGAGGATGTTTTTCTGGGGGAAATGGAGTCTCAATATTGACTATGATGACTATGATGTCAATTTTCTGTGTTTTATATTCTGTTTAACATTTCATGACAGCAATGCAGTGTTGTTTTCCAATTTGCAAAATTCATGGAACTTGTATAAGCATAACTGATTGTTATAAGGGCTTTATTTTTCATAACACGATAAATTTCTTATCTGTCAAATTAGTTTTTCTTTGTCCTCAGGCAATTTAGTCATTAACTTCTCATTTTCAATCAAATTGTTTTATACTTTCTCATCAGGTAAGGTGGAAAGCAGCATTTACGCATTTTATTCCAGGATTTCATATCTCTTGTTACATATTTGACTTTCAAGAAAATAGCTCCTTTGTATCACAAATGGAGAGAAGTAGTTATATATCTGAAATTTTAAGAGAGAGAAACATTTAACTGAAAGAAAGAAAAGAAAGTAGACAAGAGTTTACAAAAATTGAGGCACAGGAAGAAAAAAGCAAAGGGAGGTAGGAACAAAAATAACTATGATCATAAGTGATTTTATAGTTACAGTAATATAATAATAGTTTTATTAGCAAAAACTAGTTATAAAAATAACTTATAAGCTCAAGATGTAATAAAGACAAACAAAAATGTTACAAATGAGCAGTATTACATTTTGCTAGATTATTTAAAAATTATTACATTTTGCTAGATTATTTAAAATACATTACTCCAGTTAACCTTAAGTACATTATTATAAAGATAAATATTTTTTTTCAATTTCATAGGTAAAGACAAATTTCTAAAATTTTAAAAGGATATTAGGAATTAAGTCCCAGGTCTACCTGAGTCCAAAGTTCACAGTTTCAATATTTTTATATTATCTCCCAATTATGCAAAAACTGGCCAAATTATGCAAAAAGTTTTATATATTTTTCAGTTCAATTGAGTTAATTAAATATGAACTAATTTAATAAATTGACTTAAAAAAATTCCAAGTTAGGTCTACATTGTTAGAAGGGTAATGAGGAGAATGAGAATTAGACATGGTATAGACAATCTTCTAGTTTTATGTCCAGCAACAAGTGATTAGCGTGGTAAGTACAACTGCTATGATGCAAGGTGATATCAGGCGTTTGTTCACTCAGAATGATTGTTATTAAGTGCCTTCCGACTACAATCCTTGTGCAGCGCACACAGCAGATATTTTAAAATAAACTTTATTCTGCAGAGCAATTTTAAGCAAAATTGTGTGTCAAGTACAGAATTTTCATATAGTTCCTGCTGCCACACTGGCACAGCCCACACCACTGTCAACACCCTGCACCAGAGTGGCATATTTGTTATGTTCAGTGAACCTATATAATGCAGCATTCTCACCCAAATTCCATAGTGTGCATTAGATTTCACTCTTGGTGTTTCACATTCTATAGGTGTGGACAATATATAATGATAGGTATCCACGATTGTCATACCAGAAGTAATAGTTTCATTCTCCTAAAAATAATCTCTCCTTCATTCTTCTCTTCTTCTCCCATGACCCCTGACAACCCTAGCTCCTTTTAGTGTCTCCATAGTTTTGCCTTTTCTAGAATGTCATGCAGTTAAAATAATACAGCTTGTAGCCTTTTAAGGTCTTCTTATTTCTACTTACTAATTTACATTTACTTTTCCTGCATGTCTTTTCATGGCTTAGCTAATTTCTTTTTACCACTATATTATATCCCATTGTCTAACTGCACCATAGTTTCTTTATCCATTCACCTATCAAAGTACATCTTGATTACTTCCAAGTTTAAGTAATTATGATTACATTTGCTGTGAATATCCAAGTGCAGGTTTTTGTGAAGACATATGTTTTCAGTACATTTGGATGCATACCAAAGAGCTGGATTGCTCAGTAGGTATTTTGATTGACCCATTTAAGGCCTTGATATAGTCCCAGCAGCAGCAACTCTACTTTCATTTGGTTATTCTCCTGCCTCTCTCTGCATCATCTCTGCACCTACATTGATATTCATTAGAAGATCACTTCACTGGTACTTACACTGTCATAGATTAAGTATGTCTACAGCGGTAAATTATTACTACAATACAGCATGCTGGTAGACTGATTTTTATTAAACTCCAATGTCTTTTGATATTTTCTTCCTTTTTTACCTTTACTTTTTGGATTAGGAAAAAGCACATAAAATATGTATTTGCTAC
Organism: Saguinus oedipus; assembly: GCA_031835075.1. Lineage (NCBI taxonomy): Eukaryota > Metazoa > Chordata > Mammalia > Primates > Cebidae > Saguinus > Saguinus oedipus. Next base: position 22,688,974 of record CM063190.1, read on the forward strand.
ATTTAAAATTTAATCTCGTAAAATGACCAGTACCTACAAAAATATGCAATTAATTTAAAACAAAAGTGTGCAGATAATGATTTAAGAATTATTGACTCAGATGTAGAACTGAAGATAACACATAGGAACATATATAAACAGACTGCCACGAATTTCTGTTGATGGAATTCAAAATGTAATAATTGTTTTATAATACAGATCCACTGAAAAGAAAGAAATACTCTTCTCTTCATTGGGGTTTAAAGTTAGTATTTCTTATTTTCAAGATTGATTGCAAGTGACGTTAATGATAATCAGTAATGGTATTTTGCACATTTTTATGTATAAAATAGCTTTTCATACAGTTACTGCCAAGCATTGCTATTCCTGTACAACCATATAATACTAATTGATCATATATATTATATTGAAAGCATTTGGAGAATTCTGGGATTTTTTTCTTGAAAGTTTTAAGCAAGTGGGTTATTTGTTACTATCTGCTGTTTGCTACTCTATTTAGTTATTGGATTCTCAAATTGTCCCAGATTTGCTTACTAAGAGCATCTTCCTTTTAACTCATCATTTTCTTAGCACTTCCTTGCATTGAGGGATATCTATGTTTATATCTCTGTCTATACATACACTGGATGCCTTGTTTGTTCCAGGCCTTGTGCCTTAGAATTAGTCATTTCTCCAAGAAGCCCGAGTTTCTTTTGTTGGAGAATGATATTTAGAAGTTAAGAGTTGTATACTTAAGGCATCAGGCTCTTTCTCTAGAAAGATATAGAAAATGTGTGTGTGTGTGTGTGTGTGTGTGTGTGTGTACACACACATACACAATACATACATAATACATATGTATGTAATATATATATATTACATACATATATACACACATTACATTCATAATACAAAAATACACATATTTACATCTCCAGAGGTCTTACATCCATTTCTTTATGCCAAAGACAAACATTGGCAACAGTACTTCCAGTTCACATCAAATCCATAGTGTTCACTTTAGCTTATTTCCCATAATTGTAATTTCCTATTCTGAGAGTGAGAAGTGTAGCTCTCATTATTCTTAGTATATTTAATTATTTGTTTAAACCCCCTGTCCATATAGCACTAATCTTTTACCACCACAGCGAATTTCTCCTCCGTGTAGATGCCCCATCCCTTTGTAGCACCAATACACCCTGCTCAGCCTGCTTGGGTTCTGACACACCTTGCTAAGATGCCTCTCTTCATGAGACCCCTCTTTCCCATATTTAGACTCTGACAATCAGTGTCAGAGTACCCTCAGGTAATAGACCAAAGTACATTTGGATTCAGACACACTGAAATACATGTTCTCACCTCACTCCATCTCTAGACATTCACTGTAAAACTCTCCCCTGAAAGGATATTCTCCCCAAACTACCTAGACTCTAACGTTCAATGCTGAGCTTCTCCACTTCATTGCATTTGCCCTGTAGCTTGATTATTCTCTGATGCAGTAAGCAAGAGCACTTATCTGTGGAGATGCTCCTCCTCACTGGGTGCAAATTCCAGTGCAGTTCCACCTCCACTCCCAGTGGGACCATCCCTCCCCTACATTTCCCTCACTGCTCAGGCTCTGACACCCTGTGCTAGCGTAGATCTCTTAAGAAAAATACCTTATTCAGGCCGGGCGCGGTGGCTCAAGCCTGTAATCCCAGCACTTTGGGAGGCCGAGGCGGGTGGATCACGAGGTCAAGAGATTGAGACCATCCTGGTCAACATGGTGAAACCCCGTCTCTACTAAAAATACAAAAAATTAGCTGGGCATGGTGACTCGTGCCTGTAATCCCAGCTACTCAGGAGGCTGAGGCAGGAGAATTGCCTGAACCCAGGAGGCGGAGGTTGCAGTGAGCCGAGATCGCGCCATTGCACTCCAGCCTGGGTAACAAGAGCGAAATTCCATCTCAAGGAAAAAAAAAGAAAAAAAAAAAGAAAAATACCTTATTCATTCTTCTCAGGCCCCTACCCCTCTTCCACCCTTCTCATTCCTTCCCTCCTCCCCAAGATGTCTACATGTTTTTTCTCCCACTTAGTGTGTTTAAGGTGAAACATTAAAGGCAGAGAAGGGAAGGAAAAAAAGAGAAAGAGCTTAGTCTGATATTTAAAAACCATGTTTTCCAAAGGTTCTTTTTCAATCTACTGAATTTCTCTTTTCTCCTTGACACATTGTGCTTGAATAAGGCAATAAATGAGTAAATGTATTTCAACAATTACTCAATTTACTGATTTATCTTCAAATCAGATCGTTCGGTAAGACATCATACTTGTGATGGTTAGTATTATATGTCAACTTGACTGGGCTGTCATGCTCAGATAACTGGAAAAACAGTATTTGGGTTTGTGTGAGTTGTTTCTGGAAGAGATTAGCATTTGAACCAATAAACTGAGTAAAGAAGATTATAGGCAGCAATGTGGAGGGGCCATCATCCAATCCGCGGAGGGCCCAAATGGAATTAAAAGGTGGAAGAAAGGTGAATTTCCTTATTTTGCTTGATCTGGGACATCTATTTTCTCTTACCCTTGGACATCAGCCGTCATAAGCACTTCTGATCTTTCAGTCTTCAGGCTTGGACCGGGACTTACATCACTGGCTCTCCTGGTTCTCAGGCCCTTGGCTTTGGACTGGAACTACAACACTGGCTTTTCTATCCCTGCAATTTACAGAGAGCAAATTGGGGATTTCTTAATCTCCATAACATGAGTTAATCTCTCATAAGAAATCCTTTTCAATATATTTATGTATGTATCTCTTTATGTATCTTTATACCTATCTATGTATTTCTCTGTGTATTTATCTAATTGCGTGTGTGTGTGTGTGTGTGTGCGTGCGCGTGTGTATCCTATTGGTTCCGTTTCTCTGGAAAACTCTAATACAAACCTTTAAGTTTTACATTTTAAGTCAAAATATTAGTTTTGCCTATCTATCTAGAGATCCCAGGTAATTTTCAAAATGTAAGATGCTATGATTCTTAAGCCATCATTAATATGTTTGCATCATTTATCCCCACCCCTAAAGCACACAGTGGTTTCTGCGTTACATGCCTTTCATTCAAATCTTTTCTCCTTTTCTTCATGGAGCTTTCAGTGGCAGAAAGTTTCCCAGAGACAAGTGACAAAATAATGCTTTAAATTTGAATGTTTATGAGCTCTTAAAAATTACATTAGGCCTTCATTAATTTGCTTTGGACATGGTACACTCTTTATTCTTATCTCTTGATGATTTCTTCTTTGCGTTTTAGGATTATGGGTATTTACTTCTTTATAGTAACATGGATGCATGATATTGACACTTTACTCACACTCTCTCCATGATAGGAAAATGTCTTTTCTATACCTTCATTCCCATTAATTTCGGCTTTAAAATCTGAACTCAGTCATGACTTACACAAAAATTGTTCTTGTAATTTGAGCTCTTTATAGCTCCATGTTTACTACCTTGTTTCACAAGGATTGTTTTGTTTTCTTTTCTCCAGGACTGTACTTTGATTCCTTGAAAGCAGGTTGCAGTGTATCACTTTACCTAAGCTGACTATAATAAAACCTTTCATTTGTAGTATATTCTGGATGAATAACTTGTAATCTTTGACAATCAGTATTTCCAATTTTTTTTTTCAAATCTGCTACTGACAGTAGAGTACTTAATTACCAGTTTATTATTAGTTCAGATTGGCCTAGTTTGCTAGAGTATATTTTCAAAATATCTCCTAACTCTCCAAGTTCTGACTAATTTTGTAGGCTCAGTATGTGAACTCCTATTTTCTTCTTTAAGTAATGGAGGCACTTCATGTATAAACACACTAATTATTTTCCCTGACTTTGAAATAAATGGATGTAAAAAGGAGGGAAGTTGTTATTATAGTGTATTGAAGAACTTTATCTTATTTCATTTTTGAAATTATAACCTTACAAATAACTTTCTCTGTGTTATCTTACATATGATATTACTTATTTTTCATAATAAAACTCTGGAGCTTTTACTCATATTATCACTATCTTTGAAATGGGAAAAATGAACCTGTAGATATAAGTGGTTTGATCAGAATCACATATTTGATTAAAATTCAGAACTATCTGCTTTTGAAGCTCAGGTTCTTAACTTACGTAATTCAGAAAACTCAGATGTGTGTGGTAAATAAAATAGTTACTATGTGAATTATTATTATCACTATTACTACTATTTTATACGAGATGAATAGACTAAATAAATCAACATTATTAGATTAGCAAATGAAAACATTTAGCACCAAGTTAATATTGCATGAGACATACTTGTACTAAAAATCAACTTGTATATCTGACATTCAAATCTAACTAGTCTTCCTGTATTTTATTTAGCAACCCTAAAATAAATACCAAAGAATAATCATGCTCAGAATTTGAATATTCATTATTAAATATTGTCAATGTATAGGACTTGGCATTATTTGAACAGGCCCTTCACATTGGTAAACTTTACTGAGTCTTCTCAAGTAAGCATGTACAAAATAAAGAGAAAAAAAAAAAGGAATGATGGAAGAACCAAAACAAGGGAAAAGGAAGGAAGAAGGGAGAATGAAGAGCTAGAGCAAAGAAGAAGGAAAAAGTGAAAAAAAAAGAGACAAAACATAGGAAAAAGATGAATGCAATAGAGTATCCTTGAAAATAATTAGTAAGGCTAGGCATGGTAGCTCACTCCTGTAGCCAAGATGGAGGATCACTTGAGCCCAGGAGTTCTAGGCTGCAGTGGGCTATAATCAGGTCACTGCCTTCTAGTCTAGATGGCAGTAGACCTGTTATAGTAAATAACTAAATAATTAGATGGGTAGAGAGATAAATATTTAAAATGCATCCAGTGTTTATACTTACAAATAATGTTGTTCCTTAGTCCCATGATGCCCACAGGTGTCTCACAGATTATAAACCTGAGGAGATTTGGCTCATTCATAAACTATGTCAACACTCTTAAGTTCCTCCCATTCTCCTTGCCATTATTGTTTATTGTTTCCATTAATGTCTTTTCTTGTTGTTCCACAGTTCTCTTCTGTGTTATTATGTGGGTTATCGCATTTTTCCTCTTTGGCAGGAGCTTGGGATATGCTTTCCTGTACATTATTTTTTGTATGTCTGGATCTCAACATGGGATCTTAGAGTGTAGATTTACACAGTGCTTTTCCAGTAAAGACAAGAGCTGTATTGAGTAATTTTTAATATAATGACAGCAAAATCATCCCTTTATTCCTTGTGAAAATTGCTAGTGCTTTTTTTTGGTGGCCAGGCTTATAAAGCACAACTTCCATATTCTAAAATACATTACATACTTGATATCCTATTAATTTACACCAAAAACTTAAATTTAATAATTTATACTGTGGAAAATATTGTTAAAGTTAATATTTATTAGAATATCTAGTTGCTTAATTTTCTTTTTGAAAAATAATCTTATAAAAACATTATTGTAATCAAATTATAATTGTCTTCTTTCTGAAAAAAAATGACAGATTTATTATAAAATAAGTTATTTCTACTTTATAGTTAGACATTTAATTATTATAGTGATGCTGCTAGAATCATTTTGAAATTCAGAGCTTTGAACAGTAAAAAGTTATTTGTATCGTACTTCCTGTGATACAAAGAACAATAAACCTATGTGACTAGTTTAAGGTTATAATTCTCTAGGAACCCTGTGTTTCTAGGTCCATCATGTCACACCCCTGGAGCTCTGTTTTTTATGTCTAAGAACTAACACTTTTAACGTATATGATTCCACATTTTCTTTCGACCTCAATTTGTGGTTTATAAAAATATGGATTATATTTTTGTTTAATCTTATCAATATAGATGATTTGGCATCTTACATACATTAATTTTAGCTTTGAATTTACTCAGTGTATATTGGAATAAGGCAACATAAATTTACTAGACGGTAAAGAAACCTTAAAGAAACTCTTTAAATTTTCTGGTTCTTAGTTTCCTTTGCTTTAAGTAGCTTGGGTTGTGGTGTAGTTAGACATTCACGATCCCTTCTTGAGCAATAAATAAAATAGACAAAATATGTAGTTGCCAATTCACCACTTTATTTCATGATCTATAGATACAGTCCTTAAGTACAGGTACAATATGAAAGAAATGATCCACACTGCGGTGATGTGGCCACCTTAAATCCAAGGAAACTGCACTTTCAACCATGAAATCTAATAAGCTTGAGGTTCATAAAATAAATGGGGAAAAGCCATGTGTATGAGCAAACTCTCAATTTAGACATAGAAAACTATGGATGCTGCAGCATTTGCACACTGGCCAAACAAAGAAAATCCTTAGGCAGTATCATAAAATTCCCCTAATCCATAAAATGCTACTATTTTATTCTTGCAAACAGCAATTTCACTCCTGTTTTTCTGTGCATTTTATGACACGGGATTGTTTTAGGGTACCATATATATTTAAATTTAGTCTCATTAAAGATTTTTTTTTTCTAATCTTTTATCTTTGGAAAATACTGCATCCTGTGAGCTGAGATCACACCTCTGTACTCCAGCCTGGACAATAAGAGTGATTCTGGAATCAGTGTTTCCAAAACAAATCATTCTCTATTATATATAAGATGAAGTCTTTCAAAACAAAAGAAAAATGCAGTTTAATTCAACATGAGACATCATTGTTATGCTTGGAATGTAGGAATGAGATTGATATTTTAAAATTTACTCATTTATTTTTTCAATACTTTCTACATTTTATTGTTTTATTTCAAGTATACTTTCCTCACTTGCTTCTGGAAGGACTCGCACATGTTTCTTTCCATAATAAAGGAAATACTACAAGGAAGTCCTTGGTAAACAGCTATTTACCTTCAGGTGGTTTGATCCAGCTCCCTCACCTGTTTCATGTGTATATTCATGAACCCTATGGTACAATAAACCTCTAAGTCTAAGTAATCAGGTGTCACACAATTAAAACTCTTGCCACCAGTGATGTTGTGACTTTGACTCTGATGGCAGCTTTAGTGTTAAATACCAGTCGAGTTTAGAACACTCATTCAACTATTTTTTGTCTTTTGAATCAATGATCAAATTTTAATACCATCAATATTTCTCTTCCAAAATTTAATGATCATATAATCAGATAAAGCCAGTGAAAGGTGTGATGGCTTTCCAAAGTATTGATTCATACCCTTTCCAAAGTATTGATTGCTGTCTGCACACGCTGAAATTGTCTTAAAAAATTCAATTTATTTTATCAGCCTCATAAAATTCCAGGTCTTTTATGGTAACTGAAGTGGTATTCGAGATCTCTTGTGCTTCAACTATGCTTTTCAAGACAACTGTTTACTCTACTTGTCGCTATGGTAACTAGATATATGTCCACAGCCTCTCACCTTACCTATGATTAGCATATTTATCTCTCTATTTTCTAAAACTTGCTTGTCACCACCATGTAGGAAACCCTGTAATATACTTACATATTTATATGCATGCATAAACTTGGAAATTTTAATTATCTTAACATCCAATAGGGTAAAACCTAGTAAAATGGCAGTGAGGCATGAGTGTACAAATGTTTCTGTTCTCAGGAAGAAAAGTTGGAACAGGTCCATCCTGACTTCTCGGTGAATCTCTTGCTTGACACCTACTTTCTCCTACTGATGACAAGCTTGATAACTCACCTTTTCTTTGTTTCTTCTGTCTTTTGTTCTGCACTCTTGTTTTCATGGATCACATCACAATACAAATACCTGACTCCTTTTTTGGCTCACAATTTTGAAGGCAATTGACCCAATATAGGCCCTAGAAAGTATAGTCTCATCATGGCATTCTTCAAAAACTTTGAGCACAGAAAAATCAGTCATTGTATAACCATGGTTAATTATAAGCTGGGTGAGTGAAACCCTTAGGATTAAGTATTATTATACTTAAGGTGATACTGTTCATAATAGATTGGGAATTGATGCACGTAGAATGTCGGCTTATGCAGTAGTGGTGCAGGTAGTGCTATATAAATGGTAATTTAACAGACTACAGAGTTCACTGGGTTTTAGCCAGTCAACTAAGTAGTCTTTTAAATTACCATTTTTGTACCTAGAAACCATTTCCATAGCCCTAGAGAGTATACAAATACATGTGATTATACATATGTGTGTGTGTGTGTGTGTGTGTGTGTGTGTTTTAGTGTGGGCGTGTGTGTGTGTGCAGGCAAATATACTTTTTAAAAATTTATATATAAATTAACCCCATAATATGAGAGCAACATATGTTAGCATTTCTTTTCCCGCTTCTGCGTGGGTGCGTGTGTGTGTGTGTGTGTGTGTTTTCTGTTTTACTAAATTGGAATCATAAGTGATTTTTCAACTTCATCTTCCATGAAATGGAAAATGATAGTATTGTAAAATTTGAAATATAGTAGAACACCAGACAAAGGGAAGATATCTCGATTTACTGTAAGTATTTAAAATAATATAAGGACTAGTTACAACGAATGAGTGTAGTGCCATTTGACATTCACTGGTTTTAAAATTAACATAATAAAAAATAAAATAATTTGGAAAATAAACCTATGGATTAGAAGTACAAATAAAAAGTTCTAATAGTTTTCTTTGGGTTAGTCAACATCTAAAAAGTTATGTTTCATCTTTTATCAAGAAAATTATTAAAATTTCCCTTCAAATATCCATGATTATTATTTTTGTTTAACCACTCTGTGTAAGTTTCCATGTTAGGGATTGAAATAGAATTCAGAGTAATAGTTGGCATATTTATAATTCTCTTTTTTGCTTATGTATCAGGCAGAGGATTACATATAAGACAGCAACAAACACACTATATTTTAACAGATATGGTAAATATGTACCATGTAAATTAATCTTATTAAACTTTTATCTGATTAACTTATGAATCCAAAAAGTCAATAGTTTCAGATTATAATTCTGAACATTCTGGACAAGCATATCACATAAATGAGAGATTGGCAATAAGACAATGAGAAGATTTGAACTAAAGGTTCTGTGACCGTTTAACTATTTGAGTCAAGGATTTCTCTAAACATGTAAGTGAAAAAAAAGTATACACAAATACTGAAGAACTTATTATAACAAAATTACATCATAATAATTGCTAGACAGATAGTTTATTTTATAAAAGCTTCCTTCTAGGTAAATGTTTTTATCATTATTAATTTTCTCTGAATTTCCTGTATAATTTCTCACATATTTATTTATCTCATCCTACTTAATTTCCTGCCTCTACTAAGTTCTTAATAGTTTTAAAAAAGTCACTGATTTTAATAATAATCTTTCCAAATATTTATGTGGAAGAAATGGTTATTACATTTATTAATTTTATACACTTTCCATTTCTGGAATGTCCACCCCCTTTACCTCCACTGTGTACATTGCTCTCTATGCAATAAACAATTCATGCTTGTAACCAGCCCAGGATGCAAAGAAGCTTCATTTTAAAAATTGGATTTTTGCTATCATTTTGTTGCCATTATGTTAGGGTACCAAGATAAAATGAGCATAGCCTCAAGCAGAGAAAATATTTATAATTATCTGATAAATATGAAAAAGATCTTCCATTCCATTTTTCCAGCTCTAAATTAGATTTCAGTTTCTAATCTAATTTAGCATTCTGTTTCCACAAAAATTTTCAAGATAACATTTCAACTCTCCACTTAACTTAATCTATCAAACCCTATCTTATCTTTCTAATGAAGACCATACCTATCGAAGAACATCAAAATTGGATAGAGCAGAATAATCTTTTTATTTTTCTACTTGTCTACATGACAGCACTATTCAATAGGGATCTAGTAATTCTACTCATGCAGTTCATCTACTTGTAATATGAACTAAAACTCATACTCAGCGCATGGCTTCATAAAGCTAATCTGGCTGCAGTTTTAGGGTCAGCTTCAAATCTATAAAGAATATTATTTTATTTTTTCTAAATATTCACTTATTTTCTTTTTATTAAAAAAACTTAATTTAACTGCATCTTAATTTAAAATTAATATGTCAACACTTGTACTGCCTTGATTAATGTTGTTATTCTTAAATATGTTTATATTTATTTTTCTATTGTACATATTTGTAAATGTGATATAATTTTATTCAATTGTATAATTTTTTTGAATTGTGGCATTTCACATTGTGCACTACACATTTGTGAATTTCTTTTTGGATGATACTCTCTACTCTGTTGTATGAAACATTGAGAAATAACTCTTTGATAAGGATTTTTTTGGTTTTGTTTTTGTTTTTCTTTGTCTCTACAGCATTCCTAATACAGGTGGGTGGTATTAATCTATGCTTGCTTGAACAAGTAGAGACCCTTTCCTTCATGACTTTTATATTCTATGCATGTGACACAGACATGAGTAAGAAATGTAGGTCATTCATCATTGCAAAAGTGAGTTCACCTGACCAGATTGTATCTTCAGAAACTCACCTGCTCTATTTCATGCTCCCTACACAGCAAAACTCCCTGCCTAATCTCAAAAACAAACCTCCAAATTTGCATCTAGCTTTAGTTTCCCCTATGTATTTCTAGTAAAATTCAGTTTTGTAGAGTCAAGAACTGTGGAGTTTAACCAAGAAACATAAATGATGTAGAATATAGTTGTGTTTAAAGGTATAATACAACTAAAATTCATATGTTTTACTATGAAGTAAATGTAAAATTATGTGTCACAACTTGATAAAATAATCATATCAGCAAAACAATACCTAAAATATGGGAAATTTCAGGAACATAATTTTTAAAGACATTATTAAGATGAGCATCAACTTGACATGATTATAAATATAGTGAATCATTCTCTATGTTATAAAAATAGCTTAAAATGAAACAAAATGGAATAAATCTTAAAATTGAAGCATTTGAAGCATATATTTCTTAGGCAGTCTAAGAATTATAATTATACTTTAAAAATAAATGAAAGAGTGGGCCAAGTGTGGTGGCTCACGCCTGTAATCCCAACACTTTGGGAGGCCAAGGCACGTGAACCATCCTGGCCAACATGGTGAAACCCCATCTCTACTAAAAATACAAAAATTAGCTCGACATGGTAGCATGCATCTGTAGTCCCAGCTACTCGGGAGACTGAGGCAGGAAAATTGCTTAAACTGAAAGGTGGAGGTTGCCTGGAGCCCAGATTGCTCTACTGCACTCCAGCCTGGCAAGAGAGCAAGAGAGACTTGGCAAAAAAAAAAAAAAAAGGCGGGGTAGTGATGCCATCAAGACGGCAAAACAGCAGGCTGCAGCCTTCGTGCCCCCCAGCACAGATATTGACGACCACTCACAGAAAAAAATACCTATGTATGAGTTCTAGAATCTAAAGGAGTGGTTTCAGAATCCCAATGAAGCATAAAATCTCAGAGTGGACATACTGAAAAGAGTAAGAAAACTACTTTCGCCTTTTGACGTTGCATCTCGCCAAATGTGACACAGTTTGGTGTGGAGATAAGCACATTTAGACTACAATTTCTACCATAAAGAAAAGTAAAAGTTAAATGGGTGTCCTGCTTCCCCAGTCTACTGGGGTACTGCCTAGTAGATTCACTTCTGTTTCTCCCTACCCAGAACACTGAGGGGTTATGCATGGCTGAATCATCTGAGGATAGTTGTTAGGTGCAAGGAAAAGAGGTGGGAGTGCACAGCAAAGCCATGTTGTTCTAAACGGCATGCTATGAATCCTGGTAATCATCTAGTGAAATCCAGGAATCTCCTCAACCCCACAGTTTAAACACCTGCAGGTCCCAACCAACAGGCAAGAATTCCCCAGCACCTTATGTGCTCTTTCATGAAGGATGCGCTCAAAACTATGTGCAAGACACTGTTGTAATTCTGTAGACAGGATGTGGATCTCAGTAGCTGGTACACATCTTAACAGTCAGCTCAGTTCTTCTGGTTTGAGATAAGGCAAATAATCTTTTACCATTGCAGTTCATAACATAGGAAAAAATTAATGGTAGGCTTTCAGTACCAGGTCCAGCTTTGGGGGATTGGAAGAAGACAGTGACACAATTGCAAGATTTTCGTGCTAAAATAATATGAGAGCAAAGTGGATAATTTATATAAAAGGTCTGACAGAACCTCAGAATCTTTACCTGGGCTCACAGCTTTCTTTCCTAAAGCTGTCAGTAAAGACTGATGATGACTGTTTCATCAAATCTAAAAAGAGCACTGCAGGGTTTCAGAGAACATGAAAAGTCAAGACAATGTGCCACTACTGAAAGAACAAACTAAAGCAGGGATATGGCTAGGGCCAGAGGCCATTATCTTAGCAAACTAGCACAGGACCAGAAAACCAAATACTGCATGATCTTCCTTCTAAGTGGGAGCTGAATGATGGAAACACATGAACACACAGAGGGGAACAACAGACATAGGGCCTTCTTGAATGTGGAGGGTGGGAGAAGGGAGAGGATTAGGAAAAATAACAAATGGGTACTAGAATTAATACCTGGGTAATGAAATAATCTGTACAACAAAACCCATGACACATTTACCTTTATGTAACAAATCTGCAATTGTACTCCTGAACTTGAATAAAGTTTTAAAAAGACCAAAAAAATAGAGCTCATGTCTAACACAAAAATTTGTAATTTCCTGATAAATTCAAAATAATTTTCTTCAAGGGGATCAGTGAGCTTCTAAGGAAGACAGATAATCTATTAAAATCCATTTTTAAAAACAGGTGAAAATAAAAAAAGTTCAACATAAAGCAAGAAAGCAAAACAAATCCTAGAAGTGAAGAACAAGAATGTCTGGAATTTTTTTTTTTAATCAAGAAAAAACTTAAACAGCAGACTTGACCAAGCAGAAAAAGGACCAGCAAAGATGAAGATAGATTATTTGAAACTATTCAATCAGAGGAACAAAAATAGAATAAGAAAGAGTGAAGAACACTTTATGGCACAAGAACAAACAAACGAATATACACATAGTGGGAATCTCAGTAGCATCAGAGAAAGAGAAAAAGACAGAAATTTTACAATGAAATAATTACATAAAATTTAACAATATAGAGGGAAATAAACATCCAGACACCAGAAGCTTAAAGAATTCCATATATGTTAAACATAAAAAGTTTAACTTTCTTTTAGTGTGATTATGAAGCATCTTATAATCAAAGTTCAATGTGATTTTAAGCCATGTTATAATCAATATGTCAAAAGTCAAAGACAAATAGAGAATTTTGAAAGCCACAAGACAAAAGAAACTTTTGTTGTGTAAAAGGAAACCTCCATAATGTTACCAGAAGATTTATCAGCAGAAACCCTGTAGGTCAGGAGAAAGTGAGATGTTACATTAAAAATGCCAAAACTGAAAAAAAGCTGACAACAGAGAATAATATACAAACCAAATGTTCTTCAGAATGAAGGAAAGATGCTTTCCCAGGCAAATAAATATGGAAGTTCATCACTTCTAGACTTGCCTTACAAGAAATTCTCCAAGTTCTTTAAGTTGAAACAAAAGGAATCTAATTAGCAATGTAAAAACTATTAAGTTATAAAACTCACTGATAAAGGTATATATGTACTCAAATTCAAAATATTGTAATACTGTAATGGTGGTGCAAAATCAATTTAGCATAAAAAATAAACATTTGTAAGTATAACTACAAAAATGTGTTACTGAATATACACTATATAAAAGATGTAAATTGAGATGATATAATTGGGGGAGAAATAAAAGTACAGAGTTTCTCTATGCAATGAAGTTATTAGTTTAAAATATACTATTATAACTATAAGATACTTTATGTAGTCTCATAGTAATCAAAAACCATAAACTTAAAGTGTATAACCAAAAGATAAAGATAACTGTATTAAAGCATATCACTACAGAAAATCATCAAATCACAAAGAAAGACCACAAGAGAGGAAGAAAGGAACAAATAACTTACAAAACGCTTAGAAAACATTTAGCAAATTGACAATAGTAAGTTCTTACCTGTCATTAATTACTATAAATATAAATCAAATAAATTAGTCAAAAGACACAGAGTGGCTCAATGAATAATAATATATGTTTATATACTCCCTACAGGAAACTCATTTTAGATTTCAGGACACACACAGTCTGAAATTGAAGAGATAACAAAAAGATATTCCATGCCAATGGTAACCAAGGCAGAACAGTGGTATCTATATTTACAGAACATGAAATAGACTTTAAGTAAAAAACCATCAGAAGATATAAGGAAGATTATAAAATAATAAAAAGGTCAATTGATCAAGAGTGTACAACAATTATCAATACATGCATCCAATATTACAGCACTCAAAAAAATAAATAAAGTAAATTGGGCAGGGCACAGTGGCTCACACTTGTAATCCCAGCCCTTTGGGAGGCCAATGTGGGTGGATCATTGGAGGTCAGGAGTTCAAGAGCAGCCTGGTAAACATGGTAAATCCCCATCTCTACTAGAAATACAAATGAATGAATGAATGAATGAATGAATGAGAGCCAGGGTGGTGGTGCACACCTGTAATTCCATCTACTTGGGAGGCTGAGGCATGAGCATTGCTTGAACCCAGGAGGTGGAGGTTGTAGTGAGCTGAGATGGTGCCACTGCACTCCAGCCTGTGTGGCAGTGAGCAGAGTGAGAACCTGTCTCAACAAATAATTGAATAATAAAAAATAAAGCAAGTATGAACAGAAACAAAGAGAGTAATAGTCAGCAATACAACAGTAGTAGGATACTTCATTACCCCAATAATCAGTAGATTATCCAGACAATATCAATAAGACATTACAGTTAAAAACACTGTTGACCAACTGGGCCTAGCAGACACACAGAATGTGCTATCTAAATGCAGCAGAGTATACCACATACTTCTGAAGAGTAAAAGAACATTGTCTGGGCATAGTGTATATGAGGTCACAAAACAAGACATGACAATTTAAGAAGATTAAAATCACATCAAGCATTTTTTTTCTGATTACAGAGATAGAAAATTAGAACTCAATAATGGTCAAAAACTTTAAAAATTCCAAATGTGGAAATTAACACATTTTTATACAATCAGTGGGTCAAAAACTTTAAAAGAAAAATCAAATATCTTGAGACAAACAAAAATGAAAATGCAACATACTGAAACTCAAAAAAATGCAACAAAAGTAATCCTAAGAGACGAACTCATAATTATGGAAGCATACATTAAAGAAAATGGGAGAATCTCAAAGACTTAACTTCACATCAACAGGAACTAGAATAAGGAGAGTAAAGTAAGCCCCAAATTAACAGAAGAAAAAATAATAAATAGAGGAGAGAATAATGAAGTAAATAACAGAAATCAATATAAAAATTAACAAAATTAGAGTTTTTTTAAAAAGATAAAATTGACAAAACTTTAGAATAGTCAAGAAAATAAATGAACAGGAATCAAATGAAGAAAATTATAAATAAAAAAGGTGTCAAAATTGCTATCACTAAAATACAAAGGATTATAAAAGAATTCTATGGACAATTATACACCATAAAGTTTAATAACTCAAAAAATACTATAACTATAACTTCTAGAAACATAAAATCTATATTTATATCACAAAGAAACAGAATATCAGAACAGACTTGTTATGAAAAACAAAACTGAATACATAATTTGAAAAAAAATCTCCAAAATGGAGAATAGTGCAGGCTAAGATGAACTTAATAATGAATTATATAAATATTTAAATAAGAATTAATACCACTTCTAATAATCTTCCCCCCCAAAAAAAAGTGAGGAACACTTCCATACTCATTTTATGAGGCCAATATTACCTTTCTATAAAAGCCAGACAAGGACATTATAAGAAAATAAAATTACAGGTCAAGATTTCTGATGAATATTGATTCAAACATTCCCAACAAAATACTAGCAAAATGAATTCAGTAGTACATTGAAATAATTATACCCTATGATCAATTTAGATTTAGCCAAGGAATGCAAGGATGGTTAAACATATGCTAATCAATAAATGTGATACACTATATTAAGAGAATAAAGGAAAACATCAATCATCACACTAAAGGCAGAAAAATTATTTGACAAAATTTAACACAAAGCATAAGACATGGAGATCAAACAGTATTTTGCTGTAAGCTCACGTTTATAAAATATGAAAGAAAAATACATTAAAAAGGAATGGTAATAAAAGTGAAGGTATTCTTGCAAGCTTATTCTCAATGATACTTTTTAAATTCACATTGCTGCAATTCAACCTTTAAAAAATAATATTTTCCTTATCTTAGATGCCATTTTAAAGCATTAAGGAAATGAATATTTAATAAACCTTTTTAAGATTTGTTTGAAGTAATCTGATCAACTCTACTCTTCAAAAGTCTACTGTGTTAACCATGGAGACTTTATTAGGGACTCTAGAATTAATCCATCTGACAGCTTCCAGAGCTTGCCTTAAATCATTCAGAAGAAATTAACAAATCCTAGGTTACTGTCTCAGGTGAAATACTACGTCATACTTAAAGACATTCTGGCACTGCTTATACTCTGATCCTAGTAATTGGGTTTAGTTTAGGCCTTGTTTTGTTGTCAGTCCTTTAATTATAGAAGTGAATACCTTATTTATTTTCCTACTTTTAAAATCTCCTCAGGACCCTGTTTTACCTGAACTATAATTCTAATTAATGACTCTGAACTCTGAAGTAATGACATCTGACTTAAATCCTCCAACCTGAAAAATGTCCCTATGTGAAACCTGAGCTTGTCTGTTTGTTGTTGTATCCTCTGTTATGCTATAGCAAGGACCATAGCCCAGCTTTCTCTTTGACAGACACATGTTTAACTCTTCCTGTGCCTTCTTCCTATCTATACAGGGTAAAACCCTACTATCACCATGCCCTCTAGAAACTATAATGTACTCCCAGACAATGGGGTATCTGTGCCTGCTTGAATTTTCTATTTGCCATGTCTGCTGTTTGTTGTTCTAAAGTTTGTAATCATGAGTAAGCTCCCAAGGGGACTTTACAGTGACTGACCCAAAGGAACTTAATATACATTTCATGTATGCATCTACATATATTAAAAGGGTAGGAATATTATGAGGGGGACAATAATGTAAACCATGAATAACCCCAAAAATCTTAAATTAAGTGTTACAAATGAGACAACATTTTATGGGTGTTTGAAGGAAGAAGTCATATCTAACTAAGGGAAGGCATGATGACAGAATGTTGCAGGTAGAAATTTCATAACTAGCTCATAAAAATCTGTACCTATAGAGTGGATTTTAGAATTTTCTTTGCTAATATTGGTAAACATAAAGCCAGAGTAACTGTGTCTGGATCTCTGCTCTGTGAGATCTTTTACAAATAGTAACACTGCTTTGCTTGATTTTCCTCATCCAAAATAAAAAAGGGATTTATCACTGAGTGTTAGATCAAATTAGTTACTATAATAATTACTATTTTAACAAAGTTAAACCTTTCCTGGCACTAAGGAGTATTAGTAATTACTACTGTCATCACCAGGAATATCATTTTTGTTGTCATCATCATCTTATTAAAATAAATGGTAAAAATAAGGCAATTGGAGGCAAGCAGCGTGACACATACTGGATAGAATGAAAGTACTAATGATTATTAGTTAATAACTTTAGGTTGCTTTAAAAAATTAAATTGGGTTTGAAAACAGATACGGAAGATTAAAAAATGGTATAATATAGTATATTAAAAATAATTCCCATTAGCAATTATAAAATTAATGCCAAATTGCCTATGCCCGATTAATGCATTAATTTTTCTTGCTGTTTGTTATAAATAAAGAGGCAGACGTATGACTGAGGGACATGAATAGTTCAGAGTGTTCTGCTACGTTTCGCTCTGATTAGCCTCAACATTTATTTGGTGTAATCAAATATAAATATTGAGTTCTGTAATTGAAGTGGAATGATCCACTGAGAATTTAATTTTCAATCTGTTTGTGATGAACATATTAGTAATTTCATCCAAAGATTTTCTGTTAAAAAAAAAAAAAGTTCGCAGGAAGCCAAAAATGAAAAATTGGATAACCATGAATATTTTGAAGAAAAATAAGAAATTGTTTGAATGTAATTTAAATATCCGATCAAGGATCTAAAATGATAAGAACTACAGTTAACAAAGTTTATATTGACCTAAGTAAATTTGGCTTTTTGACATTTGTGGTCTTAGATGATAATGGGTAAGTGGAATCCTTAGTATA
Organism: Saguinus oedipus; assembly: GCA_031835075.1. Classification (NCBI taxonomy): domain Eukaryota; kingdom Metazoa; phylum Chordata; class Mammalia; order Primates; family Cebidae; genus Saguinus; species Saguinus oedipus. The sequence goes on from CM063190.1 coordinate 22,707,158, forward strand.
CCTTAAGACATATTAAGCAAAAGTGTATACTAATGCATTTGTGCTTCTAAAGCAAATACCTGAGACTGGGTAATTTACAAAGAACAGAAATTGTTTATCATACTTACGGAGGCTGGGAGTCCAAGTCCAAGGCACTGGAAGCTTTAGCGTCTGGTGAAGGCACAGACTCCACCACCTTGTTGCTGCACCCTCACATGGCAGAAGGTGGAAAGGAAATAGGGCCTACCTAGTTTACACTAGTCCTTTTATAAAGCCACTAATCTAACTTATGATGGTGGAGCCTGCATGGCCTAATCACCTCCTGAAGGCCCCATCTCTTAACACTGTTTCAGTGGGAATTCAGGTTTAGCCCGAATTTTGGATGGGACACAAATATCCAAACCATAGCAGAAAATAACAGATGAAACTTCCACAAAGAGTCATATAGTGTATTTCTTAACTCCTTCAAAACTTGATGTATATTTCTCATTAATTATTTTTTACTTTAGTCAATTCCCTACACTTTAGATTGATTTATATGGCCCTTGGGTAAAGACTCTTTCTCTTTGCCTTTTTCATAACAGCAGTGCCCTGGACAGATTTGATCTAACCTCAAATTTAAAAGTGCATCTACTTTACAATACCGGATCTCATATGTATTATTAAAATAATATATTCTACAAGTTTGGGTTATTTTAATTGATATAACTAGAACTCTCAGAAAAACAAAAAGCAAGAAAAGCTTACTGGTTACTGAGCAAGTATAATTATGCCTAGTTTTTGAGCAACATATATTAACTTTTGTCTTATTTAATCATCACAGCAGTAATTAACATCCATTTTAAAGATGTGAAAATCCAATCTTAGATATAATATATTGTCCAAGCTTACATATCTAGAAATTTTACTGAAATTTTTTTGAATGAAAAGCTTAGTTAGTCCGAAACAACTAATACACCGACTTAGTAATGCTTTTGATGTAGAGAGAAAATACTTAGATTAGCAGTTATACATGAATATTAAAAATCAATGAGAAATATACTACCTGTTGATAGCAAGTAGATTTAGAAATTATAGTATAGACAGAATTCCCCAAAGAAGTGAGCTTTTCTAATTTAATAATGATATAAATAATATGTTTCTATTCTAGTAGACTACTTACAGGCCACACTTACAATATGAAATAAATATTATTATGTTTAAGTACAGTTTATTAATCCAATTTTAAGAATGTTGAGTAAATATCAAACTATCTTGCAACATTATTGTTTAAATATTATTTTGCCAATGTGTTTAATTTTATTATAGTTGAATATCATTGGGAAATTTTGAAAATAGTGAATGAAGTTAAAGAAAAATAAACTTTTAAGAATGGGGATTTAAAATTTGTTATTACCTTAGAAAATTTAGTTTTATTAAATCTGATACATAAAAGACCATTACTATAAACTGTAGGGTAAAATATACCAGTGATGTTAATATTTTATATTGTGAATGCAAGCTGTTTCATCTGCTATCTCTCAATTCACCTTAAACAACATGGAAAAGGACTATCAATTCCTTTCTTAAAACTACTTAGAATACTATCAGTGGTGACTTTCCTAATTTGGATTAATTTGTTTTATAAAATCTACAGCTATATCATATTGCAACATTGCAAAATTAAGTTTCTAACAACATTGTTTAGGTATAATTTTTATAACATTCAGTTTACCCATTATACATACATTAATATATGATTTATAGTAAATGTATAGTTTTGTGTATTTTTTACCAAAATGTAGTTTTAGAGTATTCTCATCTTCCCTAAATTGTTCCCTGAACTTTTTTGAAGTTAATGCCTACTTCCACACTGAGCCCTAGGCAACCATCAAACTCTTGCATTTACAAATTTGCCTTTTCTGGACATTTTATATGAATGGAATCATAAAATATTAAATCTGTGGAGTCTGATGTCTTTAATTTAACATAATGCTTTGAAGGCACACTATGTTGTAGCATATATCAGTAGTGCATTCCTCTTATTTCTGAATAGTATTCTGTAGTACTTAACATATAGTATTTATCAATTTACCAATTGAATGAATAATTTTATACTTCAACCCATTGTCTTTTATAAATAATGCTGCTGTGAATATATAATATATATAAACATATTTTTCCAATTACATATATAATTTATTTTTCTAAGTAAGATTTCTGGATGTGGAATGACTGGGTCATATGATTTATTTTTAACTTTAATTATTTCTGGACTCAATTCTATCACATCTTGACATCAGTACCACACTCTCGATTGCTACGGGTTTATAGTAAATTGTACAGTACAGAAATGTAAGTCCTCTAGCACTCTTCTTCTTTTAAAAAATTGCTTTGTCTGTTGTAGGTTCTTCGCATACCCCTATAAACTTCAGTGTCATCAAGTAAGTTTCTGGTAAAGAAAGAAGGCTACATATTTGGTCTGTTGGAATTAGATCAGTTTGGGAGAATTGACATTTTCACTTATTCACATTTTCAATGTCCCCACAATGTTTTCAGTGTACATCTGCACATTTTTGCTAAGTACATTTCTAAATAATAATAATAATTATTATTATTATTTTTGAGATGGAGTTTCACTCTTGTTACCCAGGCTGGAGTGCAATGGCGCAATCTCCGCCTCCTGGGTTCAGGCAATTTTCCGCAACCTCCGCCTCCTGGGTTCAGGCAATTTTCCCACCTCAGCCTCCTGAGTAGCTGGGATTACAGGCACGTGCCACCATGCCCAGCTAATTTTTTGTATTTTTAGTAGAGACGGGGTTTCACCATGTTGACCAGGATGATCTTGATCTCTTGGCCTCGTGATCCACCCGCCTCGACTTCCCAAAGTCCTGGGATTACAGGCTTGAGCCACCACGCCCAGCCATAATCATTATTATTTATATTATTTTATTCTGTTCTTTTTGCTGGTGTTATAAATTGATGAATTTTCTCTTAATTTCCTTTTTTAGATTTTTGGTTTTAGTTTATTAAGAATGCAATTTCCTTTTGTATATTGATCTAGTATCCTGTGACTTTCCCAAAGTCTTTTATTGCTTCTAGTATTTTTTCTTTTGTAAATTCCTTGGGGTATCATTTCTGGAAATATTAATAGTTTTTCTTCCTTGTTTCAATATAGGTGATTTAACCTGTCCTTAAACATTACAGGTAGAACGTTCTATACAATATTAACTAAAATGCTAAAAGTGGACACCTTTCATTATCCCCAATTTTAAGGAAAAATAAATTGGTCTTTAATCATTAAGCATGATGTATGTTTTTGTAGACATATTTTGTCAAGTTGAAGAATATTCCTTTTATTAGTAGTTTGTTGAGAAGTTTTATCGTCAATGGCTTTTGGATTTTGACAAATTCTTTTTATGTAGCTATTTCTCTAACCATTCAGAAGATCTTTTAGCAAATAGAATTTCTTAATTAATTCTGTAAGAGCAGTATTACCCCCAGTATCAAAGCCGTAAAAATTTATATATTCACAAGATCTTTTGGCAAATAGAATTTCATATATATATACACACACACACACACACACACACACACACACATATAGATATATATTGAAATAAAACATCAATGATACCACCAAAGACTTGGCTTTTCTTTGTAGAAAGTTTTGTTGTTGTTGTTTTTGAGAAAGTGTCTCAATTATTTCACCCAGACTGGGGTACAGTGGCAAGATCATAGCTTACTGCAGCCTTGAACACTTAGGCTCCAGCGAGACTCCTGCCACCCACTTCTGAGTAGCTACGACTACAGGCGCATGTGATCACATCTGGCTTAATTTTACTTTCTGTAGAGACAGGACTTGCTATGTTGTCCAGGCTGGTCTCTAAACATCTGGCCTCAAGCAGTACTCTCACCTCAGCCTCCAAAAATGTTGTGTGTCAGGCATATGCCACTGCATCCAGCTTCTTTTTATTTTTTTAAATTATAAATTCTATCTTCTTACTTAGTTCTTTGTTGATTTTCTGTTTGTTTTGGAATCACTATTGGTGACTTATGCCTTTAGGACATTTCTTTCTCTTTAAATTCTTAAATTTCTTCATTATTATTGCTATTAATATTTTATTGTTTAGCTATTTTATACTTTCTCACACATCTTTTAATTTCTGCAGTGTCAGTAGTGAGATCTTCTTTATCATTTCTGATTTTAGTGATACGTGGTTTCTTCTGTTCCCTCCAACTTTTTTTTTTTGCCAGAAAGAGACTAATTTTTTTTTTATTGCATTTTAGGTTTTGGGGTACATGTGCAGAACATGCAAGATAGTTGCATAGGTACACACGTGGCAGTGTGATTTGCTGTCTTCTTCCCCTTCACCACATCTGGCATTTCTCCCCATGCTATCCCTCCCCAGGTCCCCCCGCTTGCTTCACCCGCCTATGAGTGAGAATATGTGGTATTTCCTTTTCTGTTCTTGTGTCAGTTTGCTGAGAATGATGTTCTCCAGATTCATCCATGTCCTTAAAAAGGACATGAACTCATCATTTTTGATTACTGCATAATATTCCATGGTGTATATGTGCCACATTTTCCCAGTCCAGTCTATCATCGATGGGCATTTGGGTTGGTTCCAGGTCTTTGCTATTGTAAACAGTGCTGCAATGAACATTCGTGTGCATGTGTCCTTATAGTAGAATGATTTATAGTCCTTTGGATATATACCCAGTAATGGGATTGCTGGATCAAAAGAAATTTCTATTTCTAGGTCCTTCAGGAATTGCCACACTGTCTTCCACAATGGTTGAACTAATCTACACTCCCACCAGCAGTGTAAAAGTGTTCCTATTTCTCCACATCCTCTCCAGCATCTGTTGTCTCCAGATTTTTTAATGATCGCCATTCTAACGGGCGTGAGATGGTATCTCAATGTGGTTTTGATTTGCATTTCTCTGATGACCGGTGATCATGAGCTTTTTTTTCATATGTTTGTTGGCCTCGTCTTTGTCTTCTTTTATAAAGTGTCTGTTCATATCCTTTGCTCATTTTTGAATGGGCTTGTTTGTTTTTTTTTCTTGTAAATCTGTTTGAGTTCTTTGTAAATTCTGGATATCAGCCCTTTGTGAGATGGGTAAACTGCAAAGATTTTTTCCCATTCTATTGGTTGCCAATTCACTCTAGTGACTGTTTCTTTTGCTGTGCAGAAGCTGTGGAGTTTGATTAGGTACCATTTGTCTATTTTGGCTTTTGCTGCCAATGCTTTTGCTGTTTTGGTCATGAAGTCCTTGCCTACTCCTATGTCCTGAATGGTTTTGCCTAGATTTCCTTCTAGGGTTTTTATGGTGCCAGGTCTTATGTTTAAGTCTTTAATCCATCTGGAGTTAATTTTAGTGTAAGGTGTCAGGAAGGGGTCCAGTTTCTGCTTTCTGCACATGGCTAGCCAGTTTTCCCAACACCATTTATTAAACAGGGAATCCTTTCCCCATTGCTTGTTTTTGTCAGGTTTATCAAAGATTGTATGGTTGTAGATATGTTGTGTTGCCTCCGATGCCTCTGTTCTGTTCCATTGGTCTATATCTCTGTTTTGGTAACAGTACCATACTGTTTTGATTACTGTAGGCTTGTAGTATAGTTTGAAGTCCAGTAGCGTGATGCCTCCTGCTGTGTTCTTTTTGCTTAGAATTGACTTGGCTATGTGGGCTCTCTTTTGGTTCCATATGAAGTTCAAGGTGGTTTTTTCCAGTTCTGTGAAGAAAGTCAATGGTAGCTTGATGGGGATAGCGTTGAGTCTGTAGATTACTTTGGGCAGTATAGCCATTTTCACGATATTGATTCTTCCTAACCATGAACATGGAATGTTCCTCCATCTGTTTGTGTCCTCTCTTATTTTGTTGAGCAGTGGTTTCTAGTTCTCCTTGAAGAGGTCCCTTACATTCCTTGTGAGTTGTATTCCTAGGTATTTTATTCTCTTTGTAGCAATTGTGAATGGCAGTTCATTCTTGATTTGGCTCTCTTTAAGTCTGTTATTGGTGTATAGGAATGCTTGTGATTTTTGCACATTGATTTTATATCCTGAGACTTTGCTGAAGTTGCTAATCAGTTTCAGGAGTTTTGGGGCTAAGAAGATGGGGTCTTCTAGATATCCTATCATGTCGTCTGCAAATAGAGACAATTTGGCTTCCTCCTTTCCTATTTGAATAGCCTTTATTTCTTTTTCTTGCCTGATTGCTCTGGCTAGAACTTCCAGTACTCTATTGAATAGGAGTGGTGAGAGAGGGCATTCTTGTGTAGTGCCAGATTTCAAAGGGAATGCTTCCAGTTTTTGCCCATTAAGTATGATATTGGCTGTTGGTTTGTCGTAAACAGCTTTTATTATTTTGAGATATGTTCCATCAATACCGAGTTTATTGAGGGTTTTTAGCATAAAGGGCTGTTGAATTTTGTCAAAGGCCTTCTCTGCGTCAATTGAGATAATCATGTGGTTTTTGTTGTTAGTTCTGTTTATGTGGTGAATTACGTTTATAGACTTGCGTATGTTGAACCAGCCTTGCATCCCTGGGATGAATCCTACTTGATCATGGTGGATAAGCTTTTTGATGTGCTGCTGCAATCAGCTTGCTGTATTTTATTGAAGATTTTCGCATCTATGCTCATCATGGATATTGGCCTGAAATTTTCTTTTCTTGTTGAGTCTCTGCCGGGTTTTGGTATCAGGATGATATTGGTCTCATAAAATGATTTGGGAAGGATTCCCTCTTTATGGATTATTTGGAATAGTTTCAGAAGGAATGGTAACAGTTCCTCTTTGTGTGTCTGGTAAAATTCGACTGTGAACCCATCTGGACCTGGGCTTTTTTTGTGTGGTAGGCTCTTAATTGCTGCCTCAACTTCAGACCTTGTTATAGGTCTATTCATAGTTTCAACTTTCTCCTGGTTTAGGCTTGTGAGGACACAAGTGTCCAGGAATTTATCCATTTCTTCCAGGTTTACTAGTTTATGGGTATAGAATTGTTTATAATATTCTCTGATGATGGTTTGAATTTCTGTGGAATCTCTGGTGATTTCCCCTTTTTTGTTTTTTATTGCATCTATTTGGTTATTTTCTCTTTTCTTTTTTATCAGTCTGGCTAGTGGTCTATTTTGTTGATCTTTTCGAAAAACCAGCTCTTGGATTTATTGATTTATTGAAGGGTTTTTCATGTCTCTATCTCCTTCAGTTCTGCTCTGATCTTAGTTATTTCTTGTCTTCTGCTAGGTTTTGAGTTTTTTTCATCTTGCTTCTCCAGCTCTTTCAATTTTGACATTAGGGTGTCAATTTTGGATCTCTCCACTTTTCTCATGTGTGCACTTATGGTTATATGTTTTCCTCTAGAGACTGCTTTCAATGTGTCCCAGAGATTCTGGTATGTTGTGTCTTCTTTCTCGTTGGTTTCAAATAACTTCTTTATTTCTGCCTTCATTTCATTGTTTATCCAGTCAGTCAACATTCAAGAGCCATTTGTTCAGTTTCCATGAAGCTGTGTGGTTCTGAGTTAGTTTCTGAATTCTGAGTTCTAACTTGATTGCACTATGGTCTGAGAGACTGTTTGTCATGATTTCAGTTCTTTTGTATTTGCTGAGGTGTGCTTTTGTTCCTACTATGTGGTCAGTTTTAGAGTAGGTGTGATGTGGTGCTGAGAAGAATGTATATTCTGTGGATTTGGGGTGGAGAGTTCTGTAAATGTCTATCAGGTTTGCTTGTTCCAGGTCTGAGTTCAAGCCCTGGATATCCTTGTTAATTTTCTGTCTTGTTGATCTGTCTAATATTGACAGTGGAGTGTTAAAGTCTCCCACTATTATTGTGTGGGTGTCTAAGTCTCTTTGTAAGTCATTAAGAACTTGCGTTATATATCTGGGTGCTCCTGTATTGGGTCCATATATGTTTAGGATCATTATCTCTTCTTGTTTTATCGATCCTTTTACCATTATGTAATGTCCTTCTTTGTCTCTTTTGATCTTTGTTGCTTTAAAGTCTATTTTATTAGAGACGAGAATTGCAACTCCTGCTTTTTTTTTTTTTTTTTTGCTCTCCATTTGCTTGGTAAATCTTCCTTCATTTCTTTGTTTTGAGCCTTGTGTATCCTTGCATGTGAGATGGGTTTCCTGGATACAGCACACCGATGGGTTTTGGTTTTTATCCAATTTGCCAGTCTGTGTCTTTTGATTGGTGCATTTAGCCCATTTACATTTAGGGTTAATATTGTTATGTGTGAATTTGATACTGCCATTTTGATGCTACCTGGCTGTTTTGCCCGTTAGTTGATGCAGATTCTTCATTTTGTTGATGCTCTTTAGCATTTGGTATGTTTTTGGAATGGCTGGTACTGGTTGTTCCTTTCTATGTGTAATGCGTCTTTCAGGAACTCTTGTAAAGCAGGCCTGGTGGTGACAAAATCTCTGAGTACTTGCTTGTTTGCAAAGGATTTTATTTTTCCTTCACTTATGAAGCTCAATTTGGCTGGATATGAAATTCTGGGTTGAAAGTTCTTTTCTTTAAGGATGTTGAATATTGGCCCCACTCTCTTCTGTCTTGTAGGGTTTCTGCCCAGAGATCTGCAGTGAGTCTGATGGGCTTCCCTTTGTGGGTTACCCGACCCTTTCTCTCTGGTTGCCTTTAGCATTTTCTCCTTCATTTCAACCCTGGTGAATCTGACGATTATGTGCCTTGGGGTTGCTCTTCTTGCGGAATATCTTTGTGGTGTTCTCTGTATTTCCTGGACTTGAATATTGGCCTGCCTTGCTAGGTTGGGGAAATTTTTGTGGATAATATCCTGAAGAGTATTTTGCAGCTTGGATTCATTTTCTTCATCACATTCAGGTACACCTATCAAACGTAGATTAGGTCTCTTCACATAGTCCCACATTTCTTGGAGATTTTGTTCATTCCTTTTTGCACTTTTTTCTCTAATCTTGGCTTCTCATTTTATTTCATTGAGTTGATCTTCGACTTCTGATATCCTTTCTTCTGCTTGGTCAATTTGGCTGTTGAAACTTGTGCATACTTCGTGAAGTTCTCGTGTTGTGTTTTTCAGCTCCTTCAATTCACTCATATTCCTCTCTAAGTTGTCCATTCTTGTTATCATTTCCTCAAATCTTTTTTCAATGTTCTTAGTTTCTTTGCATTGAGTTATAACATGTTCTTTTAGCTCATGGAAGTTTCTCATTACCCACCTTCTGAAGTCTGATTCTGTCATTTCATCACACTCATTCTCCATCCAGGTTTGTTTTCTTGCTGGTGAGAAGTTGTGGTCCCTTGTAGGAGGTGAGGTGTTCTGGTTTTGGGTGTTTTTCTCCTTTTTGCACTGGTTTCTTCCCATCTTTGTGGATTTATCCACCTGTCGTCTGAGTAATTGCTGATTTTCAGATTGGGTCTCTGAGTGGACATCCAGATTGTTGATGATGAAGTATTTCTGTTTTTTTGTTTTCCTTCTAACAGTCTGGCCCCTCTGCTGTAGGACTGCTGAGGTCCACTCCAGGCCCTGCTTGCCTGGGGTACACCTGTAGCAGCTGTGGAACCATGTGGGTTGCTACCAGTTTCTTCTGCTATCTTTGTTTCTGAATGATGCCTGCCAAATGTCGGTCTGATCAGTCCTTTGTGAGGTGACTCTTTGGATATACAGGGGTCAGGGAAGTGCTTGAGGAGACTGTCTGTCCTTTATAGTTGAGCAGACAGTCTCTACTTTATAGGAGCTCAAGTGCTGAGCTGTGAGCTCCGTTGTTCATTCAGGGCTGCTAGGCAGGCACGTTTAAGTCTGCTGTAGCAGTACTCATAAAGCCCCTTTATTTCCTCAGTTGCTCTGTCCTGTGGAGTTAGGGCTTTATTTATGAGTATTCATTGCACTGTCCTGCCCAGCAAGGAGGCACTGTAATCACTGCCTGCCTGCAGTGGCTGTGCTGAGCTGCCATGGGCTCTGCCCTCTTGCCATGGGCTCCACCCTGCTGCCATGGGCTCTGCCCTGGTGCTGTGTGTAATTCCCTGTAGTCCTGTTTATATAGGTGTGATTAGAGCTGCTGTGGTGTTGATGGCCTGCCTTTGTAGTGGCGGACTCTCTCTGTTATGTTGGGTTGCCTCGACGATGGCAGGCTGTGTCAGCAATGGCAGAGTACCTCCATATGGGTTGAGTGCCTCGTTAATGGCGGATGCCCCTCTGCCACCGAGGTGCAGCATCCTGGGTTCAGCTGTGCTTGCCGTGAAACTCTCAACCCCGAGAGTTTCCAATTGCTGTTTTGTTTGTTTCTGTGGGGGTGGGACCCGCCGAGCTTGATCACCTGGATCCCTGCCTCAGAGCCCTTTTTTTTTTTTTTTTAAGTTGAATGGTTGACTCTCTCCCAGGTGTTCCAGTCGCCTGCTGAAAGGGCACCAGGATCTGTGTGATTTCCTGTGCAGCAACCCACTGCGCTGGCTGGAACAAATATTGCTGCCCGGGAATCTCCTGGCCTGGCTTTCTGTTAAAGTCCCGTTTAATCAGATGAATGTGCTAATCTGCCTTCCGAAATCTCCAATTGCCGGTTTAACAGGGCAACCAAACCAGTGTATTTTGTATGGAGTGCCACTGTGCTGCGGCCCAAACGGCCGTGCTGGCGGCCTGAGGGGCTCCTACATCTGGGAATTTCCTGGTATGTGGGTAATAAAGATCCATCTGGAAATGCAGCGTCCACTCACCCTCTGCGTTTTCACTGGGAGCTGCAATCCTGAGTTGGTCCTACAGTGCCATCTTCTCCCCTCCTCAATTTTTTATCTTTTTAAATAACAAACATTGATTTGTGCATTTCTTGGTTGATATAACATACTTCCATTATTTTGCTTATCTTAAAGTTTGCTTTTTTCCTAGTTTTTTAAGGCAGAAGCTTTAAATGTGCAATTTAAAACAAAATTTGAATATTTTTGGAACAGTAAACAGAGCTAATGAAATCCAAAAATATTTACACAAAATATTTACAAGGAATGATTGACTGCCTTCCCAAAGAAATAATTGAACATTACATCTTATAATAAAGGGACAAACATAATTGAGAGAAAAATAACTTGATATACAATATGTAACAGTCCATGAACATAAAATATAATGTATAAAGAGTATATCATGTGTATTCCAAGAATATACAAAGATAAAGATAGTAAGTCTGGGGTGCAACCTGGAGATCTGTCATTTTTGTTTGTTTTTGTTTTGTTTCGATCGCATAGGTAAAATGATGTGTATAACCCATTAAATACTCCTAGCCTCGAACATGCCAGATTAAAATTCAAAAAGTGAGGCAGTAACTAAGACCATTTAAAAATAATAACTGAAATTAGGACTGATTATATTGTTCTCTTATTTTCTATTATTGTTAGTGCAAAGACTTGGATGGTGCATAGCAAAGACTTGGACAAATATAGTATAATATCACACAAACATATTAATCAAATTAATTAGTATTTTTCCTGAAGTTAATATGGATAAGGAGGGGATGGACAAATACTGAGAGACTTCCCATAAATTATACAGCATTTGAGATTTTTATACTAGAATTTGTATTAATAACAACGTATTCAGTCCTAACATGGAGATGGCTGAGATTGTATTATTAGACAACTCTGATTTCATTAGAGTCATCTATGAGGAAATTTGTTCTCCAGAATATTGTGGAAATTAATAGAGCAATCAGCAAGGAAGTAATGGAGCATAACAGCTGGATATGGTCAAAGAAAGGAGAGAATCGGAGATAATCCTCCTGAAACCACTGTGGTCCCAATGTAATTGTAGTTACACATGAAGCAATATCCACTGAGGAAACATATCAGAGGCCTCACAATGCATTGGGAAAATGAACTTTACTGGAAGAATCCAGCCAGGGAACAAGAAGTGAATAAGCTGATGATACCAAGACCCATGTTGGGAGTGGGTAGAAAACAATATTCAGATTCACTAAAATATATTTTGTAAGATACCCAGCTTTTATCAAAACTTGCAAGACATGCAAAAAAAGGAAAAGGAAAGTTTGGCCTATATGACAGATTAAAACATCAGACAATAGAAATTGCCTATGAGAGAAACCACATATTGAATTTAGAAAATAAAGTCATCAATGTAGCCATTGTTAACACATTCAAAGAGCCAAAAAACCACAGTTAAAGGTATAATGAAAATGTATTATCAAATTGAGAAGATCAATAAAGATAAATTTCAAAAAAGACTAAGTAGGAATTCTGAAGTTGAAAAATAGAATAATTAATGAAAATTTACTAGGGGACTTCATGAATAGATTTAAACTGGCAGAAGAAAGAATTCATGAACTGGAAGATAGATTGATATCGATTATACAGTCTAAAGAACACAGAAAAAAAGAATGAAGATAAATGAACAAAAGCTCAGAGAAATGTGGACACCATTAAGTGTACCAACATGCATAATAAGAATAGCAGGAGAGAAGAGAAAGAAAGGAAGAAACACAAATAGACACATCACATTAAAAAATGCTGAAAGCCAAAGATAAGAAGTAGAACTTAAAAGAAGCATGAATAAAATGACCAATCTCAAAGGAAGACACCTAAGATCAACAGCTAGCTTTCATCAAAAACAAAGAACACAATGCAGAAGAATAACACATTTTAAATGTGCAAAGGGGTTAAAAAAAAAAAGACTCAACAAAGAACTCTGTATTCAGAAAAGCTTCTTTAAAAGAAAAAGAAAAGATGAATTGAAGGCATTCCCAGAAAAACAAAAACTGAAAGAATAAATGGGTTTTGTTGGTGCATGCTGACTTTACAGGAAATACTAAATGTAGTTCTTCAGGCTGAAATTAAGTGACTCCATAATTTTAATTCATACAAGAAAACAAAAAGAAATAGTAAAATATAATTGCAGAAGACAAAATAAATGCATTTTTTTTCTTTTAACTGATTAAAGTGCAATCGTTTAGAATAGTATGTATATGATATGTTGTTAAGAACATAACATGTGGGAGTATAACATATAGAAATGTAATATATTGCACAATAGCAACAGAAAAATTGGGTTGGGGCAAAGCTGTATTGGGGTAAAGTAACTAATACTCATGTTAACTTGAACCCTAGAAACAAATGGGAAGAGCCCAGAATGATAAGATTACCATAACAAGAGCTGTCAATATATACTTTCTTTCTTAAATTCTAACCTTTATAAAATCACAGGAAGGACTGTGACATTGTATTGTTGGATTTGTAACATTTAAATTTGTGATAACATGCATAGAATGAGTACCACTGCTGTACTCTAGCCTGACACAGAGCAAGACCTTGTCTCAGAAAAAAGACCTAATTTTAAAATCCATATTTTTATACAAAGGAAAATGTGCCCCTAAGCCTAATGTACTCGCCCCTTAGATCAGTTAACTTATATGACTTCCTGAACATCTTCCCTTGTCTCCTCAGATAGTTCCTATTTATCAAGTGAGAACTGTCTTGAAACCTAACTTGCTAAATAGACTGTAAATTCTAAATTTTGAGTTTTTTAAAGTCCTAATATACCCGAGGCATGTCAACTCTGGAGACCCTCAAATACCATATCCTCAGGTCCTTCTTAGTGTTTCACAGCTGAGACAATTCTAAGAACAAATTTTCAAGTGCTGGTGATAAGTGGCATAGATAATTAGTATGTTTCACAGAGCCAGTAGTCTCAACTGCTCACCACTAATATCTCTATTTTTTCAACATCTTAAGGCAAGAATTTTTCTCTGCCGGGTTCCATATAAAGTCAGTCTCCTTCAATTGAGCTATAGAAATACTGGTTCTATGATTTTTTCCTTTTCACCCTGAGCAGAACCTCTGTGCTACTGCACCATAGCTGGGGGAAGGTAAGGACAATTATTAGTCCTGGCTTGATGACAGGAACTGTGGGCAAGGCCATAGCCTCCCTAATCTCAGCTTTGACTTCCAAGTATTTACCATCTGTCACAGAAGAGGGAACTGGAAGGTTGGCAATTGGAGCCCCTATATTTTCAGCCCAACACACCTGGGTTATAGAGTCAGGCTTATCAGTGAAAGCTGATGGGAAGGAAGCCAGTCTTCTAGCTGTGCCCTCCTGGAATACAGCTTCCACAATACCAATTCTTGCAGGTTGGTGAAAGATACCGTTGGCCTGCAGTTCATAATATGGAATTATAGTCCTATGGCTGAGACTGGGGGAAAGCGATACCCTGTTTTCATGGCAACATTCACTTGTAGTAGAACTTCGGTAACACAAGAAGCTGGGCAGAGGGAAATGAGAGCTTGTCTGGTTCAAATTTCATAGACTGCCGCTGTTCTTACCGAGATTTAGTAGATTTCCTTGGGGGGAAAAATGCTTTTTGACTTGGTCTCTGCCCCAGTCACTTTGAAATTATGTTGCTTTATAGATTTTTCCACTAAATGGTCACGTTGGACAGGTGAGCTACTCACCCAGTCATCTTGATGTTCTACTAGGCTTTCTTTCCCTAATATTGACAGTTGGTGTTTCTCTCTTTCCCTTCTCTCTCTCTCTCCCTCCAGTTTTTTTGTTAGGGAGTTGTCAATTTTACTATTTTCACAATACAAATTATATATATATATAGCCATTTTCCTATTGTTTTGTATTTTCACTTATTTCTAATTTTAAAATTATTTTATTTACAAAGTTAAAATTTGCTGGTGCTTTTAAAACGTCATTAGTTTGAATATATTGGGGTGTTTTACTTTTGTTTGCTATTGATTTCTAATTTAATAGCATTTGGGCAAAAATGTATGTATTCTGTCCACTGGATTTTATTTTTGATATGTTTTATAAATTAGGATATAGACTATCTTGGTAGAAGCTCCATGTTCACCTGAAAATAAGGTATATCATGAATTTGTTTTTTAGAGTGTTTGAAAAATGTAACCTAGGTCATGTATTGGTTGATAACATTGTCAAAAGTTTCTATAATCTTACAATTTGCTTCATCAGTTCTTACAAAGGAATGCTAAAATTTCTAACTAATTTTAACTTTTACTTTTTCTCCCTTTGGCTGCGTAAATTGTGTTTTATATAAAATTTACCTTTGCCTTTTGTTTCATAAATACATTTAAAATTGTTTAGTCATCTTAATGAACTTGCCATGACTTTCATTATAAAATGCCCTCTATTTTATTAATGAAATCTCCTATTTATTTAGGTCCTTTTTTAAACAACACAGCACATCAATTTTTATGGTGCATCTTTTCAGTTACTTTGCATCTTTATATTTAAATTGGGTTTTAATAAACAGTTTTATAAATATGTGGGTCTTGCTTTTAAGAAAATATTTTTAGCTAGTCTGATAAACTCTACCTTTTGCTTAGGGTAGATATGCTATTTATATCTAGCATAATTATTAATGTGGTTTAGTTTAACTGTGCCATTTTATTTCTTTTCTGTTTTTCCATAAGTTTTAATCCTTTATTTTTTTTTCTTGCCTTATCTGTATGGGGTGTGTGTGTGTGTGTGTGTGTGTGTGTGTGTGTGTGTGTGTGTATGCATGTGTGTGTTTGGCACCTAGGTAAGGATTCTAAATCATTCAATTAAGGTAGAGATTAAGTTTGAAGTTGCTTAATTGCAGATTTTAAAAACTCAGTTCACCTTTGATTTTTTTTTTTTTTCCGCTTGCAATGGCCCTCTTAATCTTTTGACGAGGTCATTGACAATTTACTTCTCTACCCTTAATCTCTTGAACATAATTTTACTCTTTGGAGATTTTTGTCACAGCTCTTTATCTTTTTTTTTAATCTCAGATTTCATTCTTATAATTTCAGAACTAGAAAATATCTTACAATGGAGGGCAGCTGTATCTTTCAGAGAGATGCCTTCTTTCTGCTCATGAAGAAATTTCCTTTAAATATTACATATAGAAAAACCATTGACATATGAAATATTGTTTATAATTACTCCTAGAAAAAATACATTATTTTATTAAAATGTTTCTCCTGAACACCACTATATTATTATAGATTTCTCTTTTATTCTTATTAATTGTCCATTTGGAAGTGTATAGGTTTACTTACTATCTTGAGACCATTGCACAATCTTCAAAACATAAACTAAATTTCAGCAAGGTTCAGAATAGACTTGCTTTTAGACTAGCCAGATTTACCTCATAGAATTGTTATTTCGCCTCCAATTTTAGCTTTTTTTTCTAGTCAATTTCACTGTTTTTTTTTTTTTTCAGTAATACAATTTAAAATATCTTTAGACTTCTAAAAAAATTGATTTACAGAGGAGTTAGTCAAGGTATCTAATTTGCCTGGTAGAATTTCCTGATAGAAAAAGGCACTTTATATTGCTTTTCTAAATCAACTTTCTAATATCATCTTTTTCTAATTTGAACGCTCATAATTGACGCAATTTCTAAACAGTGAACTGATGAGTGACCAGTAGCATCTGGTTTATTACCAACTCTATTCCTAAATCAGATTTTGTCTGCTAGATTGTCTTCCTCTAAGTGATTGTTTCATGTGACTGACAGAAGAAACAATGGCAGTAGAAATAGGAATCTTCCCACCTATTGGACAGAATATTGGGTACATGCTGAGAGAGCTACAGACTAGATAAACTTAAGTAAGGTGACAAAGAAAAAAATAGCTAAATTAGAGGTACCAAAAACCTCAGCAAGGGAAACAGAACAAAATATCAGTAAAAAGTTCACAGAAATTCAACCTCGGGGTTTTCACAGTATAATATAAAAAGAGCTAATTTAAAAAATCTCTTTATGTTTGGAAACAATATTTTATTAGCTGTTTTCCCTTATAAATGGTGATTTTAACAATTTTGAGATTATATACAGTGTAGAAGATTTGCATAATTTAATTACTTTAATACTATAATTATATATAACATTTTATTTTTCACTGGGATTTTTTTCAGTTCTTTATTTATTTATGTTAGGTAAATAAACCTAACACAGCACATTTTTCAATATTTCTTTTAGCAAAAATAACATTTTTTCACATACAATTTTCTACATAAATATAAAATATAAATACATAAATTGTATTTTTGTTGTTCATGTATTCGATAGCATTTACTTGTTGACAGTGTCATCAGGAGGAACAGTGGGGCTATTCTGATAGATGTAACAACATTTAAAATCCTACTAGACACTTAAAATGTATAATTATTAATTGATGTTTAAACACCCCTCTATACTTAAAATATAATTATGCTTTTCAACTATTCAATAGCAAACCTTGGATGAATCCATTAAATACATCTCCACGTTTAGCACACTGTAAAATTTGAAAAATAAATATATAATAAAGGAAAAAGCTAAACTTATAGTCTTCATCCATTCTGACAGTAATCTAATGTAGGTAGTATACTCAATTTGGCTTTACTTATTAAGACCAGGGAAATACATTAAAAATATGTAAACCATTTAGTAGTCATCACAGTGAAGTATCCATTGCAAATTGTTCCATTGGCATTTGGGAAATAGTACCATAATACATATCTATTTATTTTTCACTTATAGTTTTTAATTTCTATTTTTAAATTTTTTATTATGTGCACAATAGTGTAGATAAATATATGAATAAGATTTATTTCTATTTAAAATTTTGTCCTTCTCAAACATATATTCATGTGAATAAAAACTTCAGCAAAGATGGTTCCCTTTTTTCCTGGCAGGTATATTAGGTTGGTGCAAAAGTAATTGTTTTTTTGTCATTACTTTTAATGACAAGTCTTTAGTGTTATAAAAATAATAATAGTCATAGGGGAATTTGGGCCAAGATGACACATAGCATCCTTATCAATTTTAAAGTTTCATAATCGTTACTTTATAAATATTCTTATTTAATAGTTTTTTTGTTTATGTTATTATTTTTTTGAGATCGAGTTTTGCTCTGTTATTCCAGGCTGGAGTGCCCTGGCATGATCTCGGCTCACTGCAACCTCCCACTCCCTGGTTCAAGCGATTCTCCTACCTCAGCCTCCTGAGTAGCTGGGATTACAGGCACACGCCACCACGCCCGGCTCATTTTTGTATTTTAAATACAGACGAGGTTTCACCATGTTGGTCAGGCTGTTCCCCAACTCCTGACCTCTTGATCCACCCTCCTTGGCCTCCCAAAGTGCTGGGATTAATAGGTATTATTGAATCAATTTTACCCAAATATTCTAAAGCCATAGAGAAGAAAAATTATTTTTTGCCATAAAAATAAAAAGCAGTGCAACACAGTGTATTAAAATATGTTTTTTTCTGTATTTGCATTTCATATTATTACATCGTTTTAAGTGGTGTTGCATTTTTACGATTCTCACACATATCTTAGGAAGAAAAACTGTCTCCAATTTACAGATGAGAAAATTACCTGAAAGAGATAAGATTTTCAGGGTTATCCTAGTAGTAAATACAGGTTTTTAGATTTGAAACCATTTAGAATTTCTTATATAGTCTTATACCGTGCTACATTACATTTAATTTAAAAAAAAATCTAAGCACCTTTATTTTACACTGACGTAGAAGCATTGTGAATAAATTACCAGCTTAATAACAGTTTGTGACAGAAACAATCACTTTATCCACACAATTTTTTTAAGTGGCATAAGAAAAAACAATTCAAATACAGCAGCACTTAATGTTACCTAATGTTAGCTGCTGCTTTCACATTTCAATTTTGAAAATTATGGTATTTAGAAGACTTTTGTCTTTGGCTCTTTTATTTCAGGAGATTTGAGGAGAAGCAAACTATTTACTTTCATCCATTTATATTAGACAATTTATTTTAAGGATCGTTTCTGGGAAGATGATTGTAATTCTAATTAAATTGCTTGTCAGGAAACCATTTGCCTTAACAGATCTGTTGTCATCATAATATCAGCCATATGTAAACTGGCATGCTGACATATTAGCCAGATGTAAACTGGAATGCTGACATATATGCCCTGCATTTTTACCACTGCCACATTCTTTCTTTCTTTGCTTAGTCTCCATCAATTTTGTAATCAAAGAGCACAAGTGTATTACAGAAATGCTTTTATCTGGAAGAAATAATTACAGTATATTTGAATTATCAAAAAACTTAGAAAAATAAATTGTAATATTTAAAGACAATTACAATTTAAACCAAGATCTGATTAGAAAGCCAGGCTTTTTAGTAGATGAAAATTAACAGTTCTATTGTTAATATTGTTAATTAAAAGGGTCTAATTGATTCCGGATAACCTTATCATTATTCACATATGTAGCTAACAGAATGGTTGATTCTTATCTTCTAAAGAGGTTGTTTTATTCTCTTAAGGTTTCCTCTTTTTCATACTAAAATTTGAAAAAAAAAAAAAAAAGAATATATTAAAGTTCCAATATAAGACATTCTTGTTTTCGAAGTTGATCCTAAGCTACTTATAGGTAATACTAAAACAAAAAGAGAAAACACTAGGATATGCCACACAGATATCAAATTATAATATTGAGAAATCTGACACTATTGGATTTCCTATAGTTATACCTCAATATGCACATTCAAAGTCAAAGGGTCTTAGAATTCTGGGTTACTTCACAAAATAAGCTTGCCCCTCTCAAGAAGGAGCAAAGCAGAATGAATATTTACTGT
This sequence comes from Saguinus oedipus, assembly GCA_031835075.1. NCBI lineage: Eukaryota > Metazoa > Chordata > Mammalia > Primates > Cebidae > Saguinus > Saguinus oedipus. Next base: position 22,726,693 of record CM063190.1, read on the forward strand.
AAGCAACATAATTTCCAAAGAGAGGGAAGAGCTGAACTGAGAATACCCCAAATTTATGTCTCCAAAATATACCTACTTAGTAGAATATTCACTCTTTTATTAATAAGCTTTCTCTAAACAGAAAGGAATATCAGGGATGGAATAAGAGCACTACTTTCAACATATATCTAAACACAATTTTTGTAATGCCAAATTCTGGAGGAAACATTGTCTTTCTGTTTTTCATTCTTTTTATCAATCTCCAGTTATAAATGCTATTGAGATTTTGTGTATATTCCTCTGCTTATAAAACTTGTTTGGAAATTCTCAACTCAATCAGTTATGTATGAATTTGTTTTCATGAGTGATCTTTTAAAGTAAGACCTTTTAAAGTAAGATCTTTTAAAATCATGTGAATAATTATTTTAAAGCTATTAACTTTGGAAAGAATAAGCAAGCTCAGAAACCCCTGATAGAGTACTCTAAACTTGCCAGGTAAGTCAGCATATTGTTTGCAGAAAGAAAGTTAAAAGTAAATAAATGAATATATACATAAACTTGCTTCAGAAGACTAACATACACAAACATTTATTGAATTCATCTTTCTTTCATTTAATCTTCATTTAACAAATGCCTACTAAGTATTATACCCAATACCATATGTCGTGAATCGTGGAGGATGTAAAGAAACAGATTAACTGTCTGAAAGTTTATTAAAATGTTTCTGTCAGCCATTGATAACTGAAAATGTATGTTGATCCAAAGGCATGTTAAATTATGTTCCTAGTTGTAACTTTATAATAGGGAAAAATTACAAATAAAACATATGTTCAACCACAAGTGTATGGGTAAACAAACAATAGGTTTTCTGTACAATGGAATTGTACTCAGAAATAAGAAATAAAAAAATTGAATTAATGAGTCACAAAATATCTGGAATGTATCTCAAAATGACTGTATTGAATGATAACAGTCAGACGTAAAATAACACATGGCGTATGGTTATTCATGTAAAATATTGTTTAATACAAACTAAGTTATAATGACAGAGTACAGATAAGTGGTTTGTTTGGGTGACAGGGTTGGGAAGAATAAGATTACAAAGAGATGTGAGAAAACTATTGAGGATAATGGATGTGTTCACTCTCTTTATTGTGTGAATGGTTTCACAAGTGTTTGCATATGTCAAACTTATCAAATTGAATACCTATATATGCAAAATATTTTTGGTAAAATTTCACTGTTTTTCAAAAGAAAAGAGGCTAAAATGTATATTTTCACCACCTTGAGTCTACATTATGTTAGAGAATCTGGGTAGTACAATAAAGAAAGAAGGAGAAAAAAAGAGAAGAGGAAGGAAGGAGAAAGAAAGAGAAGGAAAGAAAGGAGAGAAGAGAAAGGAAAGAGAGAAAAGAAAGAAAAAGGAAAGAGAGAAAGGAAAAAGAAAGAGAGAAACTCTGAAATTTAATTAGATCCCATTAGTCTATTTTCGCTTTGGTTGCCATTGCTTTTGGTGTTTTAGTCATGAAGTCCTCACCTATGCCTATGCCTATGTCCTGAATGGTTTTGCCTAGGTTTTATTCTAGGGTTTTATGGTGTTAGGTCTTATGTTTAAGTCTTTAATCCATCTGGAGTTAATTTTAGTGTAAGGTGTCAGGAAGGGGTCCAGTTTCTGCTTTCTGCACACTGCTAGCCTGTTTTCCCAACACCATTTATTAAATAGGAAATCCTTTCCCCATTGCTTGTTTTTGTCAGGTTTGTCAAATATCAAATGGTTGTAGATGTGTGGCATTGCCTCTGAGGCCTCTGTTCTGTTCCATCAGTCTATATCTCTGTTTTGGTACAAGTACCATGCTGTTTTGATTACTGTAGCCTTGTAGTATAGTCTGAAGTCAGGTAGTGTGATGCCTCCAGTGTTGTTCTTTTTGCTTAGAATTGACTTGGCTATGTGGGCTCTCTTTTGGTTCCATATGAAGCCTAAGGTGTTTTTTCCGGTTCTGTGAAGAGGGTCGTGGGTAGCTTGATGGGGATAGCATTGAATCGATAAATTACTTTGGGCAGTTTGGCCATTTTCACGGTATTGTTTCTTCCTAACCACGAGCATGGAATGTTTCTCCATCTGTTTGTGTTCTCTCTTATTTCATTGAGCAGTGGTTTGTAGTTCTCCTTGAAGAGGTCCTTTATATTCCTTGTTAGTTGTATTCCTAGGTATTTTTTTCTCTTTGTAGCAATTGTGAATGAGAGTTCACTCATGATTTGGCTGTTAGTCTGTTATTGATGTATAGAAATGCTTGTGATTTCTGCACATTGATTTTGTATCCTGAGACTTTGCTGAAGTTGCTAATCAGTTTCAGGAGATTTTGGGCTGAAAGGATGGGGTCTTCTAAATATATAATCATGTCTTCTGTAATAGAGACAATTTGACTTCTTCTTTTCCTAATTGAATACCCTTTATTTCTTTTTCTTGCCTGATTGCTCTGACTGAAACTTCCAATAATATATTGAATAGGAGTGGTGAGAGAGGGCATCCTTGTCTAGTGCCAGATTTCAAAGGGAATGCTTCCAGTTTTTGCCCATTCAGTATGATATTGGCTGTGGGTTTGTCATAAATAGCTTCTATTATTTTGAGATATATTCCGTTGATACCTATAATTTATTGAGAGTTTTTAGCATAAAGCGTTGTTGAATTTTGTCGAAGGCCTTCTCTGCATCTATTGAAATCATCATGTGGTTTTTGTCTTTGGTTCTGTTTATGTGATGGATTATGTTTATAGATTTGCATATGGTGAACCAACCTTGCATTCTTGTGATGAAGCCAACTTTATTATGATGGATAAGCTTTTTGATGTGCTGTTGCAATTAGTTTGCCAGTATTTTATTGAAGATTTTTGCATCTAAGTTCATGATGGATATTGGCCTGAAGGTTTTTTTCTTGTTGAGTCTCTGCTGGGTTTTGGTATCAGGATGATGTTGGTCTAATAAAATGATTTAGGAAGGAGTTCCTTTTTTTGCAGTGTTTGGAATAGTTTCAGGAGTGGTACCAGCTCCTCTTTGTACGTCTGGTAGAATTCAGCTGTGAACCCATCTGGACCTGGGCTTTTTTTGGTAAGTAGGCTCTTAATTGCTGCCTCAACTTCAGCCCTTGTTATTGGTCTGTTCAGGGTTTCGACTTCTTTCTGGTTTATATCTTCTTTTAAATTGCGCATTTTTATAATTTCCTTTTATCTCCATTGTTGAATTACTAGCTATAACTATTTGTTGGGTTATTTTAGTTTTCGTGTTAAGGATTAGTTTATATGCCACTGAACTTCAAGTGAAAAATTTACAACTTCACTAGCATAAGAACCTTTTAAAAGTACAATGGGGATGGAAGCTCACACCTCTAATACCAACACTTTGGGAGGCCCAGGGGACAGATCACAAGGTCAAGAGCTCAAGACCATCCTGGCCAACATGGTGAAACCCTGTCTCTCCTGAAAATATAAAAATTAGCTGGCTATGGTGGCATGTGCCTGTAGTCCCAGCTACTCAGGAGGCTGAGGCAGGAGAATCGCTTGAACCCAGAAGGCAAAAGTTGCAGTAAGCCGAGATTGCGCCACTGCACTCCAGCCTGGTGACAGAGCGAGACCCCATCTCAAAAAAGAAAAAAAAGTACATATGTGATACTCCTTTTCAAATATTTGTGCCACATACTTCTATATAAGTCATAATACAAATTATTACTAGTTATTTTACTTCAAGTAAATTATCCATTTGTAAATTAGTAGAGACTTTCTGAGCAGCTTTACTAAACATACAATCTAGAGCATTACAGAAAAAAATAACTAGAAAAGTGTAGGGATATTTCAAATACTCCCTCAACACCTAGTGCCCAGTTTCTCTTGTTATTAACATCATCTATTAATATAGTACATTCCTTACAATTGTAAACTAGTATTGTTAAACTATTATTAACTGAAGTCCTACTTTACATTAGGATTAACTCTTTTTGCTATGTAATTTATGGATTCTGACAAATGCAGCCTGAGCTCATGAGGAAGAGCTGCTGATGGTCACAGAAGAATGAAAGGGATATCCCTCAGCCATTGCAAGACAATCATATATTTAACTCCTGCTTTCTAAAGTATCAGATGTTTATATGACTGAGTATATGCAATATAATGATCTATAGGTGCCCCAAAGACACATGTACCATATAAAAATTTTTGTCTATTATACTGCTTTCCTGAGTTGCTGACATGAGAAATGACTATTTTTTTTAATTGATATTTATACCTATTAACTTTCAGCATAAATACTGATTCATAAGAAATTCATAGAAATGGCTATTCTTTATTTGTGCATACAAGAATACTATATTTCAACTTATGAGTGATACCACCCTAAAAATACAAAGATTAATTGATATCCAGCTTTGATATAACTCCCAATATTATCAATCAAAGTAAACTCACAATCATAATGTCTTACAATATAGAGAAGAAACAACTTTTTGTTAATAAATGAACTTTGAGGGGATACAAATAATCAGTCTATAACAGCCTCCAACATTCAATTCTAAAAATCTGTTCCTTTACTTAGGCTTCTTTAAACCTTATGGTTGTAAGGAAATTTTATCTGAGTAGATGCTTCTGTTTAATACTTTTTTGAAATACTGACTTATTTTAAAGCTTCTATTTTGATTTATTGGTGTGTATGAAGCGGCTGCCCAGGGTTCACATTTTTCCCTTTTTGGCTATTGGATCTCAACAACATTGTTTTCTTAAATTCCAACACATCTGTAAAAGAAATTGGGCAGTCCACAAAAAGCTCTTTATTTAAATTATCTACTTTAATTTGCATGTCGTTCCAACTGAAGCTCTTCTTATTTCATTGCAATATGATGACTCTCTTAAGTGCCAAGAAGCAAATGATTTGCTTCTTTTTCATGTGGCTATGATACTTAGGGATGCTTCCTCTGTAATGCTGCTGCATCTTTCATTATTATCACATATTTACTAGACTTTTTAGGTTCCTGAAAATAAGTAAATATTTTTACTTCAATATTTTGACATTCCTCACACCAAGAAAAATAGTGTCTCTCTTAAGACAGATATTTATTAAGGAAATGGAAATGGTAATGCTTTAATGATGTTCTACCTAACACACGTAGTAGGCATACATTAGATATTTTACTGAGTATAGTAAATGAAAGTATCAATACATAAATTATAATAGCAGTCCTTTCAGAGTGTCCATGAAAGAAAAAGCCTGGTCATGGTAAAAAAAAGAAATGAGTAGATTTGTATAGCCCAGCAAGAAAGAATGAAATGACCAGTTCTTTGATAGTGCAATGGAGGATTTATGCAAGGAGTTATCAGAAGATAGAATATATGTATACATTATGAATCATGCATAAATAATAAAACTTGTGAATCTTTTAAAATATATACTTCTCCTTTAAATAGATAATGATAAGCTCGTATTAGTGTTATTTACTGTAATGTTACATTTTTAATTTTTAGAACTGGAGATATTGGAGATAGTTTTGGCATGTGAGTAAATCTATATTAAGTATTGTTAAGCAGAATGTAATTAAGCAACATACCAAATTTCATAAACTTGCCAGCTAATGAAGCTACATATAAACATAATTTAAAGATATAGGAAGAATAGCCTTTCAAATAAAATCAGCATTCAAGTGCAATTGACAAAGCTCATAGCCTCTAATCTATTTTGCATTCTTACTTTCTTAAAAAACTCTCCAGTTTTAGTCTTTTACATCAGGATGAAACTTAGAGTTACATTCCCCAGCCTTTTTTCTAAGCAAAGAGAAGCCTTGTCTTCTACTTTTCTGTCCTTTTTTCTCTTTGATTGCAATGTAGAAACGGTTGTAGGAGGAGCTCATCTTGAACTATGGAAAGAACTATGAGGAGGAGAGCGGAGCAATTTGACAACTGTCACCTGTATCCCACTCTAGAGTTGCTGTATCAGCTCTGTTTTGTTTGTATTTAAAATTGTGAGAGAAAAATAATCATTTTGTATAAACAGCTGTTTTAAAAGTGTTTATTAAAGCAATAAAGCATGTATCTTAAGAAATGCAGCAAACACAAATAAAAACGAAATAACCACCATCATATAAAGCACATGAAACATTTAAAAATAGCAGTTCAGCTGTGTTGTATATAAAATTGAGTTGCATATTTCTAAAACTCTTAGACATCATCAAAATTTTCTTTTAAATTCTTTTGGTTATTTTACTAAATAAAAAACTGGGTTTTCCATTACTCTTTAAAAAATTTTTAAATATAAACTGTGTACAGGTTATATATAGCTAAATTGACTATTTGGTTCAATTTTAGTTTTTCTTCATTTTAGCTTTCTCCGTGTGTGTGTGTGTGCGCGCACGCGCGCGCGTGCGCACTTTTGGGTTATTAACTATGCGTGTTCAAATAAATTTGTGAACTTGAGGTAGTAGGAGCTGGCTATAATAACGGAATAAGATTTTTAATGTTCATTTGATTGCTGTTAACTTTTAGATGTAAAAATAGACATTGAATGGTAAAGTATATCGTTGATCTTTTTGCTTCTCCAAATAAATGAGTTATTGAAGAAGAACAGAAGAATTAGCTCTGAAACAAGATTGGTCTCAAACTTCTGAACTCAAGTAATCTTCCCACCTTGGCCTCCCAAAGTCCTGGAATTATAGGCATGAGCCCCATTCCCAGCCATATTTTGACCTTTTAATAGCCATTCTGTCTGATATGAGATAGTATGTCATTTTGATTTTGATTTGCATTTCTCTGATGATTTTTGATGTGAAGACTGTTTGCATGTTTGTTGCCCACTTATATGTCTTTTGTTTGTTTGTTTGTTTGTTTGTTTTTTGAGACGGAGTTTCGCTCTTGATACCCAGTCTGGAGTGCAATGGCGCGATCTCAGCTCACCGCAACCTCCGCCTCCTGGGTTCAGGCAATTCTCTCGCCTCAGCCTCCTGAGTAGCTGGGATTACAGGCACCCGCCACCATGCCCAGCTAATTTTTTGTATTTTTAGTTGAGATGGGGTTTCACCATGTTGACCAGGATGGTCTCGATCTCTTGACCTCGTGATCCACCCGCCTCGGCCTCCCAAAGTGCTGGGATTACAGGCTTGCGACACCGCACCGGGCCGTATGTCATCTTTTGAGAAATGTCTGTTCATGTCTTTTGTCCACATTTTAATGAGGTTGCTTGTTTATGGTTGCTGATTTGTTGACACAATTTATAGATTCTGAATATTAGACCTTTCTCAGTCTCAGTTTGTGAATATTTTCTCCAATTCAGTAAGTTGTCTGTTTACTCTTTACACAGTTTCTTTTTTTTTTTTTTTTTTTTTTTCCTGTACAGAAATCTTTAGTGTATTTAGGTCCCACATGCCAATTTTTGTTTTTTATGCCGTTGCTTTTGAGGATTTAATCATAAATTCTTTCCCAAGGCCTATGTCCAATGTTCCTAGGATTTCTTCTCAATTCTTATAGTTTGAAGACTTACATTTAAATATTTAATCTATATTTAGTTAATTTTTGTCTTTGTTGTAAGATGGGGGTCCAGTCTCATTCTTCTGCATATGGCTACTTAGCTATCCCAGCACCATTTATTTAATTGAGTCTTTTCCCCATTGCTTATTTTTGTTGACTTTGTTGAATATCAGATAACTGTTGTGTGCAGCTTTACTTCTGGGTTCTTTATTCTGTTCCTTTGGTCTATGTGTCTGCTTGTATACAAGTAACATGCTGTCTTGGTAACTGTAGCCATAGAGCATAGTTTGAAGTCAGGTAATGTGATGTCTCCAGCTTTGTTCTTTCTGACTATTCAGTCTATATGTTGGTGCCATATGACTTTTAGAATATGTTTTTCTAATTCTGTGAATAATGACATTGGTAATTTGATAGGAATATTGTTGAGTCTCTAGATAGCTTTGGGCAGATGGCCATTTTAACAATTTTGATTCTTACACTCTACGAGTATGGAATGTTTTTCTTCCTTTCCTTTTATTTCCTTTCTCTCTCTCTCTCTCCTTATCTCTCTCTCTCTTTCTCTTTCTTTCTCTTCCTCTTTCTCTTTCTCTCTTCTTTCTTTTCTTCCTTCCTTCCTTCCTTTCCTTCTTTCTTTCATGGTCTCACTCTCACCCAGGCTGGAGTGCAGTTGTCTGATCATGGATCACTGCAACCTCAACCTCCTTGGCTCAGTCGATCCTCCCATCTCAGCCTCCTGAGTAACTGCCACTACAGGCATGTGTCATCATGCTTGGCTACTTTTTAAACATTTATTTTAGAGATGGGGATCTTGTTATGTTGCCCAGACTGGTCTCAAACTTCTGCACTCAAGGGATCCTCTTCCTTGGCTTCGCAAAGTGCGCTAATTACAGACATGAGCCACTGCACCAGTCGTGTTTTGCTGTTTATGTCATTCGATATGGCGATATGGATTGGATCTATGGCCCTACCCAAATGCTTTGTCAAATTGTAATCCCCAGTGTTGGAGCAGGGGCTGGGTGGGAGGTGACAGGATCCAGGGGGAGGACTTCCCCCTTGCTGTACTCATGACAGTGAGTAAGTTCTCATGAGATCTGGATGTTTAAAAGTGTGTAGCACCTCCCCCATCTCTCTCTTCTTCCTACTCCACCTTGTAAGAGATACGTGCTTCCCCTTCACCTTCCACCAGGATTGAACATTTCCTGAGGCCTCTGCTGACAAGTTACCTGTACAGTCTATGGAACTGCATATCAATTAAGCTTACTTTTTTAAAAAAATAAATTACCCAATGGATATTTCTTTATAGCAGTGTGAGAATGAACGAATACAGTCATCTGTCATTTATTTCAACAGTGTTTTGTAGTTCTCCTTTCAGTGATCTTTCATCTTCTTGGTTGGGTATATTCCGTGTGTGTGTGTGTGTGTGTGTGTGCGTGTGTGTGCGTGCGCGCACGCGCGCGCAGCTATTGAAAATGAGGTTCCATACTTGATTTGGCTCTCACCTTGAACATTATTAATATATAGAAATGCTACTAATTTCTGTACATTGATTTTGTATACTGAAACTACTGTAGTCATTTATCAGTTCTAGGAGACTTTTGGCAAGTATTTAGAGTTTTCTGGTTATAGAATAATGTTATCTGCAAAGAGAGGTTATTCAACTTATTTTTTTCTTATTTGGTTGCCTTTTATTTTTTCTCTTGTCTGATTGCTGTGGCTAGGGCTTCCAGCACTATTTTGAATAGGATTGTTAAGGGTGAGCATCCTCATCTTTTTCCTCTCTTTAAGAGGAATGTTTCCAGCTTTTGCCTGTTTGTATGCCAAAATCTGGGATGCAGCAAAATCATTTTTAAGACAAAAGTTTATAGCACTAAACATCTACATCAAAAGGTTAGATATCAAATTAACGATCTAAAAGTCACACTTAGAGGACTTAGGAGAGCAAGAACAAGCTAATCTTAAAGCCAGTGGAAGAAAATAAGTAACTAAAATCAGAGGAGAACTGAATGGAAATTGAGACCCAAAAATCCATACAAGAAATTAATGAAAATAAAATATGGTTATTTGAAAGGATAAACAAGATTGTTAGATTGCTGGCTATATTTACAAGGAAATAAAGAATATCCAAGGAAGCACAATTAGAAATGACAATGGTGACATTGCAACCAATTTCACAGAGGTACAAAAGATCCTCAGAGACTTGCAAATAAACTAGAAAGTCTAGAGAAAATAGATAAATTCCTGAAATACACAGCCTCCTTAGATTGAATCAGAGAGATAGATACTGAAACCCTGAACCATCCATGATTGAGTTCCAAAATTGAATCCGCAATTTAAAAATATATATTAACCAAAAAAAGCTCTGGACCAGATAGATTCATTGCTGAATTCTATCGGACATACAAAGAAGAAATGGTACCAATTCTACTAAAACTGTTCCAAAAAACCAAGGAGGATATACTCCTCCCTAACCCATTCTTTGAAGCCAGCATCCCCCATACAAAAACCAGGTATAGACATGAGAACAACAAAAAAGAAAACTACAAGCCGATATCCCTGATGAACATAGACACACATATCCTCAACAAAATACTGGCAAATCAAATTCAGTGGCATATAGCACATCAAAAAGTTAACTTACCATGATCAAGTGGGATTAATTCCTGGAAAGCAAGGTTGGTCAAACATACACAAATCAATAAATGTAATTCAGCATGTATGGAATTTTTTAAAAAGTGTTTTAAAATTTTTAACTTGCTTCAAGGATTGATATGTTGAGGTAATTAAGTGTGTATATCTAGTGAATCAGAATAAGAAGGCTTTCTCTTGTTTGGCTGAGTAAGAAAATATAATATCTGGCATTTCTCCCCATGCTATCTCTCCCCAACTCCCCACCCGCCGCTGTCCCTCCCCTATTCCCTCCAACAGACCCCAGTGTTTAGTGCTCCCCACCCTGTGTCCATGTGTTCTCATGCCAGATATAGGTGAAGCGGAAGAAGGCAGCAAATCACACTGCGATGTGTGTACCTATGCAACTATGTTGCATGTTCTTCACATATACCCCAAAACCTAAAATGCAATTTTAAAAAAAAAGAAAATATAATATCAGGAGGAAAGAGAAGATCCAACAAAATATGACAGGAAATAGAATTGAGAGAAACTATTATGTGTAGAAATGGGTAGGGTAGGGTGGGCTCCACATCCTAAGGAATAGGATCATAAGTAAATGTTACCTAGCACTGAATTAGAACATATTGAAACAAAAGATATGGATACCAAAAATAAAATTTAACCCAATGGAAATGGAATTGCATATGATATAGAGAAAAATACAAGAAAAAGTTTTGTAATGTTTAGAATGAGCTAGACTTCGTGTTAACAAACGAAATCTTCAAAGTAGAAGATATCAAATGAACTCTGAAAAATCTAATCACCTGCAAGGGTTATATAATATGAGAATACATACAGTTGAAATTTGTGGTATTGGTTCAATACCGCTTTTTTGATTACTGCTTTTGTGAAATAAAGCTTATTTAAGCTGGGCAATAAATAACACTTCTCTATACCCCTTTCAATATTGAGTTCAGTGTTTGCAAGTGACTGGAATGAACTTTAAAGATAAATACATTATGAACAAATATAAGAAATCATTTTGCTGTGAGAATTTTTAGCCTGTGCACACATGCACATATAATCTACTCTGAGTTAATGAAATTATGGCAACTATACAGTATGTGATTAATCACTTATGAAAATAAGAAGATATCCCATATGTATTTCACTTGCTAGGATATATTTCAAAATAATATTTAAAGTATAAAGTAGCCTTGAAACAGAGTTGAAGTTGTGGATTGTTAAGGTTATGTAAAGCGTTGCAATGTGGTAGTAACCTTTTACACAGATGGAATAAAGTCTCAGTCTGCAATTCAGCACCTGCCCTTCAGGGTCTTTATAGCTGATATTTTAAGCAGACAGTAAATGTAGAAAGAACATTTCATAAAGCATACCCAACAAAAATTCAACTCTGTAACTAAAATCCCATTACATATCTGTTTAATCTGATTTTGAAGGAAATGCTATTTTTTCTTTCTATAGCAATAAAATGCTACATTTAAAATCAATCTATGCATAACTCACTGACATGGATTAAAACTCTAGCTACTGTGGCATTTTTAGCAAACTGTGCAAAATGGAAATGTCACCTTTTCTTTGGGGTGAAAGTATTTTGGCTTTTCCTAGAATGAAATATACAGAGTTTAACATTAGCTTTCAAATGAAAAAATCTGTTTTAACCCAAAAGTTCAAATCAAGTCTGTGAAACTATTACTAAATAACAGAATGTCTAAATATTTATTCTTGGCCAAAGGTAATAATTCTGTACATATTTTCTTATTATATCTTTTAGGTATATCTGGTAATCCCAATTAACCAGAAGCAATTTAGAAAGATTGCCTATGAAAATCTTAATTAACTATGCAATGCATCTATTAATTTTTTTGAAGTGTTAATTAAAAAGTTAAAGATATATGATTCCTAAGTATACCAAGTTTACTTATGTGACCAAAATAAACCAAAATGATGAATGTGATAGAGATCCTGGTCCTCACACTGGGTTTATGAACTCTTCTATAATGATGAGATTTCTCTTGGCCCTGAAGACTTAAACTGGTTATACTGATACTGGTCAAAAGAATATAATATGATATATGACATAGTATTGTATCTACTTTATTATATGATTTGCTCAATAGAATGGGGGAAATGTTATATTAAAAAATAATATAGACAGCCTTAATAATTATATTTGTCTTTATAGAAACATAGCAATCTCAACCATAGTAAATGACCAGCATAGAAATTTGGTTCAATTTTAGAACTAAAATACTATCTTAAATGTCTGACTGTCATAGGCTCTTTTAATTCTTTGTAACAACATTGCTTATCTACTTTTATAAATTAAGGCAACACAAAACAATCTGCCTATTATTTTAAAAGAATTCTAATATTTTACTTCATTTTTATATAATATAACCCTATAGATTTTAACATATTCAAAACATTTTGGGTGGTGATTTAGCACAAATTTGCTAAATTGAAAATGTAATTTTTCGCTAATATTATCTAATGCTGAAGTTAGTATGAAAAGTCATGGGTAACTCATTGCAAATAGAGGAAATCTAAAAGTAGAGCAGGACATGTAGTCACTTACTGATCTGCTTAGGTATCTGCTCATTTTCTCCGCACAGTGCTACTGATTATCCAGTGACCTGAAACTTACCTGGGTATCAATTAACACAGACATTTGGATGTGTAGGAAGTTTTACTGAGAAAAATACTAAATTTTAAGCTCAACAACTATTATACACAAAATGCAGTGTTGAATAAAAGAGAAATAATTTCTTCACACAGGAGAATCAATAGGAATGAGAGACATGAAATTATTTTATGTGATAGTGTCACAAAGAGAAAATCATAATATGAAATGGAAGCATAATAGAATGACCCTGGCATTATAGTACAATCCAGGTTTATTTCATTCAAAACTTAGATGCCAGGCTTTATGCCAACTGTGTAGATAGATGGATTTTCTTCAGTGTTTAAAAAATTCTTTTTGAGAATAAGAGTTGTAAAAATTATGTGTGAAGAAATTATTCAATAATAACAATTTCTGATTTCACTCAACTGGGTGTCTCCAGTGCATACCACATTATGGAGCAATTCGTAAATAAACGAATGTGTGACTAATTAGATGAAAGGCTAAGTTACTAATGATGGGAGAGGTCACTAATTCTGTCTTGGCAAAAAATAAGGAATTGTAAGTATGATGGAAAATCTTGTAGTCATGCAAGCTAGTATGTCGTATGACATGTTATTCATAAATTGCAAGCAGGAAGGCACTCAAACATTTTTCCATGTTTAAATTATTGTGGCATAATCGAGGTCAGAATAAATTTAGAGTGAAATATTGAAATGTATATTAGAAACCATTTGAAATTTTTTGAAAATTTAGTTTAATTTTAAAGTATCCAGAGATTCTACTAAATACTGAAAAGTTTAAATAGATAGGATATTTTAAGAGGTGAATTCAGTAAATAGCCTAGTGCGATGGGTCTACTTTTTGTTTGTTTAATGGTTTTTCAAACGTATATATATTAATTACCCTATTAATTATATACATGATAGAGATAGTAATTTTGTAGTTCTATAGATAAGCATTATAAGTAATACACTTGGCATTAATTGAATGAAGTATAATTCTATGAATAGAAAATACTATCCAATGTCTATGGCTTAAGCCAAATACTTGAAATTAAAAGTGATCAAAACAGGCCCCGCACGGTGGCTCATGCCTGTAATCCCAACTCTTTGGGAGGCCGAGGAGGTGGATCACTTGAGGCCAGGAGTTTGAGACAAGCCTGGCCAGCATGGTGAAACCCTATCTTTAGAAAAAAATATAAAAAATTATCCTGGCATGGTGGCACACACCTGTAATCCCAGCTATTTGGGAGGCTGAGGCATGGGAATCAGTTGAACCAGGGAGACAGAGCCTGCAGTGAGCCAAGATCCAGTCTTGGCAACAGAGTGAGACTCTGTCTCAATAAAAAAAACAAATTATGAAAACAAAGGGATTACACATATTCTTACAACATGGTTATCTCTAAAATCGAAGGGAGAAAATAGTTCAACTTTGTAGGTTTTTTAAAAAAACACCTTCTTTTTATGGGTAATTAAGAATAGATATTGTTTGTGTCAATACAAAGAATATTATGACGAACTTTTATTTAAAATTACATTTACATGTATATCCTTCATTCAAATACATTTTAAAAGTTCAGAATAGCAGCATATTTTCTTGAGACTATCATATGTATAACAAGACTATAACTGCCTTTAATAATCAGTATCATTTATTTCAATTAATTATTTTAAATGTTATCTTTTACATTTATGCACAGTTAGAAAAACATAAATCTTCTTGCCAGGGGGTTTTATTTAATTTGAATAACTTCATCCCTAACAGTTCTAAAACCCTCATAAAACATTATTGCAGGGCATTGATAAAGTAACCCTGAAAGATTTCAGTGTAGCATAACCTGTAATTTAATATTCCTCTGCCTAGAGTTAGATATTTCCACTTTCCATTTGAATATTTAAAAATAAATCCCCAGAATTAGAACATGCAACATTAAAAAAGAAGAAAAATAAATATATATTAAACACGAATCAATTTAACAGGAAAAGTGTTTATTTTCTTTTGACAATGATTACTGAAACTGTATTCAATTATTTGATATATTTCAGTATATGTATGACATGTCTGCTCTGATTTTATCATCCAAAAATTTTATATTTATGTTAAAATGTCTTGACAAAAACATACAATAAATTAAATTTAAAAATATATTGAAAACCCAAAAGTTCCAAGTATGTTATACACACACATACATACGCACACACAAAATTCTTATAAGATTGTGAATGGTACAAGAGATAGCCTCTAAGCTCCTAGTGATATTTGTTTTCTGGTATAATGTGTGTGTGTATATCTCCAAACTTAAAATGGGGTGTGTGTGTGTGTGTGTGTGTGTGTGTGTGTGTGTGTGTGTATCTAAATCTATATTTTTTTATCCCTTGAGTGTATGCTATATTTTGTTACTTGCTTGTGGCAACAGAATACAACATATTAATGGGATATCATTAGTTACTAAAGATCTGTGACTCCCATGTTACTTGCTTTCTCTCAGCCTTGCTTAGTCTCCTACTTGTCCCCTCTGGTTGACAAACAGATGACAAATCATAAGTTTTCCTGTGGAGAATTCTCCAGCCAGTGAGGAACTGACTCCTGTGTCCAACAACATGTAAAGAAATGTTAAGTCCTTGAATGATCTTGGAGGCTGAGGCAGGAGAATCACTTGATCCCGGTTGCAGTGAGCCAAAATCACACCACTGTACTCCAGCTGGGCTACAAGAGCAATACTCCATCTCAAAAAAAAAAAAAAATCAGTCATTATTTTAATCCTATTGTTTAATATTAATATAGATTATTAAAGATATTGGAGACTGGTAAAAGACTTAAGAAATAATCCAACATACATTTAGCCACTTAAATAATCATTTTAACATAAATGAATATAAAATAAACATCAGAAAATATATTTTTAAGTGCAAATTGAATAAGATCTCATAAATGTATAAAAACAAAGATAAGGGAAACAACAAAAAATTAAATTATATATTTAATGAAAAGAGATTGAAACAATATTCAATTCAGATTTTTACAGCCCGACATGATATTAGTCATACATACTTTTATGTGAAACTGAATAATTTAACTTTTTAATAAGTTTAGATTATGATGTAATGGTTTATGGGGTCATATGTGGGCAGATTATAAGCTTGTGGGATTTAGGAAATTTTTGCTGCAAGAAACAAATACATACTTATTCCCAACACATCAAATTGCATACGTTAAGTATCTTAAGGTTTTTGTGGTTACTCACACCTAAATAAAGCATTTTAAAAAGATTACATTTCTATTATAACTTAAGTATTAAAGTAAAGAAAGGCAAATTTTATGCTAAGGTAGAAGAATTCTTTCTCTTCTTTGGCCCATATAAGTTTGGCCCAAACTGTTGCTCAAGTTCTTGCTGGACTGTTGACAGGGAGGGGAACGGGACACGTGCATTAGTTTCTTCTGACCACCTATAGTGGCCAGCCATCAAACAGCTGGCTCCACGAAGGGCCTTTGAATATGCTGGGAATTGAAATACACATATATTATTTGCCTTGATTGTTCTCAAACATTTCTTAGTATCAATTTGACATGTTGGAATCTTTTCCTCATGTTTTTATAATTAAGAAAACAACTACAGTGGTAGTAGTGGGGAGTAGAAACCGAGCAGAGCTGGATTCTGGTGGCCTGGTGCTCACAAAACTGTTAAAGCAAGCTCATGAATAGGAGATTAAAGCACAAGACCTCAAATATCCTGCTTGTAAGCACATATTAATCAGTGCCCCACAGACCCTTGGAAGATAGGGGGACACATTGAAGAGAGGCTGGGACAGCTTGTGGGTAAAGAGGGAAAGAGAGTAAAGAGTGTAAAGAAAGAAAACATACCAATATGTAAAAGTAATGGCTACTTCAGGTGGTGAAATTATGGAGTCATTTTTTATTTGTAGCCCTTTTTTTTCCTTCTCCAACCACGCATGTGATGAGAAGCAAGAGAAAGTGAATCCAACCTATTAAAAACTAGAAACATGATAATTCTAAATTTATATATATTATTAACACGTAACATTAGGGATTTCTTATTATTTTAATTTTTCAAGTGTATTTTCACCCAACAATATAAGATCAATTAAATTGGAGTGCTTACATGATTTTAATTTGATTAATTTTGATAAACTGGATATTTAATTTAAAATAACATTGTCAACCTGGGGGAATAGAATCTATTTTTTTTCTCCTATAGATAGGGCACAGAAAGTATTTTTATTCCTTGAGAATTCTGTGAATATAAGTATTAAAACTAAGACTTAGACAAGTGCTTGACAACAGTTCAGCAAGTTCAGCAACATTCTTTTGCTTTATATTCAAGATGTGCTGCCTTTAGCTTAAATTAGTCTTAAACCTTTGAATTTTGTCCTTGTCCTTTAAAAAAAGTAGCAATTGTAATATTTATGCTTTGGCTCATCTGCCTAAGAGTGAGCTATGACAATTAAGGCACCTTTTCTGAATAAGCACTTCAAAGCAGCCTTCTGATTATCAATTTGGGATCTTTAAAGCAGAATAAAAGAGAATAAAAATGGTATTTGACATAGATAATTTTATAAACTAGATTTAAATATGTATTAGTTATTGTACATTCCTTGAAATTTTTAATGCTTCTTTAAAAATACAGTAACTGACACTATACTGAAAACATTCTAAAGAAGCCATAAACACATTTATTATTCCACACAAGAAATTATATTGACATTTTCAATTTGTCTTGTCTTTTTCTCTATAGTAAGAGCTCAGTGAACTCAGATAGTAGGCCATGTTTATATTTGTATTAACAGCTTATCAATAGGATATATAATATTTTAAATTTATATTTGCTACCTAATTAACTTTAGTAAGTTAATAAAGAAGGTTAGAGAAATATAAAGTTGGTAATAATTAGGGAAAGACAACAATCATACTGTTTACACTTTAAATTACAGTGAAATTTGTTAGAGTACCTAATTAGAATTATTAGAGCTTTAGTCTAGACTGATCAATCATTTCAGATATGAGTACTGGAAGATAATTTTAATTCTCTGTTTACATCTATCTAAAAACAAAAGATAATATTACTAAGTGAGGTATTTGTTACATTCAAATAATTAATATTTTGGTAGTGTAGTAGTTCATTTTCACACTGCTTACAAAGACATACCTGAGACTGGGTAATTTATTAAGAAAAGGAGGTTTAACTGATGAAAGTTCCACATGTCTGGGGAGGCATCACAATCATGGTAGAAGGTGAAAGGCACATCTTACTTGGTGGCAGGCAAAAGATACTCACAGCTGAGTGAAAGGCAAAAGTCCTTATAAAAACAACAGATCTCATGAGACTTATTCACAACCATGAGAACAGTAAAGAGGAAGCTGCCCCCATGATTCAGTTATCTCCCACTGGGTCCCTCGCACAACAGGTGGAAATTATGGGAGCTACAATTAAAGATGAGATTTGGGTAGGGACACAGACATACTATATCAGGCAGATTCAAAGGCACAAATAATATAAATGTTCTGTCATTCTCCTTATACTGAAAAATGTAAGTAAAACTCTATGAAGATTTTGCAGTGGACTATATGGGCTCATTGTCTCTGGAACAATGTTAAAACACATGCCCAAAGTAAAATTCTCTTCCTTTTCATATTAGCATTTTATATTGAGAATGAATCACTGTTGTAAAAAATACACTGGATAAATAGTCTGAATAAATGTCTGAGTAAAGATAAGTGCCGTGATGTTCTTTAGGCAGTACCAGGAAATTTGTGTTTGGTATGTTCAAGAAAATGACACTAAGTGAATTGTTCTTTTCACTTATCCATATTTGACCCTTATAGTTTCATGTGTTGATTAATGATTAGCCAATGTCAACAGTGAAAAAATATTAGCACATACGAATTGAGCCAAAGTTAATTGTGTTGGAATATAAAATTCAGACATTATAATACCAGTATTTTCATAGTATAGTATAAACTGAAGAAAAATATTCATACAAAGACAAAACACTTAAAATGAATGCATCATCTCTGAGCTGCACTGCAGTCTGGAACCCCCCCTACTTACTCTGTTCCCTTTTTCTTCTGGGGGTAGGGGGGGTGGTCAAATTTCCTCATTCTGGCTGGGCAAGGTGGCTTACCCCTGTAATCACAGCACTTTGGGAGGCCAAGAAGGGCAGATTACCTGAGGTCAGGAGTTGGAGACCAGCCTGGCCAACATGGTGAAACCCCCATCTCTACTAAAAATACAAAAGTTAGCTGGGCATGATGGCAGATGCTTATCATCCCAGCTACTCAGGAGGCTGAGCCAGGAGAATTGCTTGGATCTGGGAGGCAGAGGTTGTGGTGAGAGATGGGAAAGTTTTTCTTCAAATATTATATGTTAGATTACATTGTAAGGAGTTACACTCTCTTGCTCTATGGCCATTATCCACTATTAGCATAATCATATACCCATGTATATATATTCTAAATTAGCTATGTCTTAAATCAGCGAACTTGACTTGCTCTGGTATGTCTGAACAGAACTGGGCAATCTCCAAGCCGTGGTGCATGCCATTCCTCATTTGGAAACCCTCCTGACCTTCTCCTGACTAGCTTCCTCTTCTTCCATGTCTTCTCTCCCCTTATCTATTCAGGAAATTACCAAGTTTTTAGCCAGTTGGGTCAAGCATAGAATGTGAGGTCCCGTTCCGGCCAATGGAAACTGGACACAGCAGTAGGGTAAGTGCATCAGGTTATGAAAGTTATAAATGCCCCTGTCTCTTTGTTCAGGTATGCTCTCGTGGCAAGACTGCTGGCGAGTTTCACCCTTCCTGCAGGAAGTAAACTAGCTGTGCTGAGTCAAAAATAAATGAATGCAATCACAATGTTACAAAGAAAAAAATTAAATAGATGCATCTAATATATTTACATATGCGTGTGGGTGTGAGCTAAACTCACATGTTTAACAAATAACCACTATCTGATTTAATAACAAAGAATAAGATGACTTTAAAGAGTAAAAGATATAGACCTAAATAAATGGTGTACGATTGAAGTGAAGAGAAAATGAAAAAATGTAATATGCAAAGGATAGCAACAATCAGATATTAGTTATTACAGTCTTTCTACTGAAGAAATTTAAATGTTAGATAGAAATATAAAATTATATAATTTATATTATTTAAAATATTTGTGATGCTAATTAATCAAATTCATAATAAAATATATCAAATAAAAATATTTCCTGCAAACTACTTAGAACCCACCAACATTTACATGAAAATATATCAGGAATATGAAGAAAATAGATATAAACAACAGAGTGACACATTGAATTATCTCTTGAAAGAATATGGATTTCCCAAATGAAATGCCATAATTATTCATTTTAATTTATGTAATATGTACAAATTTTTACATCAGTATCAATGTCATAGAATGTGTTTTTCTGTAAAAATAAAAAAATACACCTGATATTATATACTAGGCTGTAAGTAAAACACCAATAAATATACACATTTTAAAAGTATATGGAAGTGACCTAAATAAAGGGAAATTAATAGTCTTAAATCTAAAGGCAAAGAGAAATGTACAGAAGCACTGTTCTTTAGTAGATAAAGTTGTTTTTGTATTCATGTATACTGGAATCAAATAGTTAAGGTAAATGGGTGGTGGGTGGTGGTAGCCAGGTTTCTCACCATTTTAGATAAGCAATGGTAGGAGGCTGAAATGATCCACGTGGTAACAGATTAGTGGCAACTTCATTATGAACTTACATTTAGTTTAACATAGACACAGAGATTTACATAGAGAAATGTAGATATAAATTTTGATGTTTACACAGACACACACACACACACTCAGTATGTGCACATATAGTGCACATACCGTTCCTTGTTTTGTCATCTTTAAGGGCTTAGATGACATTGACCACTGGCTAAGATGACAACACCAAATAACAAAGAGCCCATTCAGAGCCTAGCACTTAGCTTGTAATACTATTGTTCATTAAAAGGCACCAGAGCTCTTTAGCGAATTGGCTGGCTCTAGGACTGGAGCAAAGAATTATACAAGATAAGCCTGGTATTAGGAAGTAAGAAAGTATTAAAAATAATACAGTGGTTGGGATATGCCAGAAGGATATAGGAGCCAACTGAAGGGGTCTCAATGGCATAATCTAAAAAAAAAAAATAGATCAAGAATAGGGAGGGATAGCCTGGGGAGAAAGGCCAAATATGGGTGAAGGGGAGGAGGGCAGCAAAACACACTGCCATGTGTGTACCTATGCAACTATCTTGCACGTTCTGCACATGTACCCCAAAACCTAAAATGCAATAAAAAGAAGAATATAAAGTACTATTGGGTTGGATACTTTAAGTACTAACATAAAGAAAGGATTATGTAAATAAGAGACAAAAATCTCATGGAGAAGGCCTAATACTTATGTAGATATTATAAATCTTAAAAAATTGAATCATAACTTCTCACTCCTTGAAGAATACAGTGGGACAGGGTGAAAACTTAGTAAAGAAACCACAGGGCAAGCACTACCTCTGTTAGGTGATTAAAGTCAACATTAAATGGGATGTAACATCTTACGTTGATAACATCTAGCTTTAACATCATTAGATAAAAATTTCTACCTATCTCTGTGGTTTTCCTCTCAATAATACAACTCCAGTTTAACCATGAGAAAATATCAAGAGGATCTAAATTGAAGGGAATTCTACAAAATTCCTGATTTGTATGCCTCAAAACTCTCTGTCAAAGTCATTAAATACCAAGTCTGAGAAATGTCTTAGCTAAGAGGAGCCTGAGAAGACATAAGCATTAAATGCAGTGTCATGCCATGGGTGAGATGCTGGAAGAATAAAACATCTTTAGGTAAAAACCAAGGAATTCTGAATATAAAGAGTGGAGTTTAGTTAAAAATGATGTAGCAATATTAATTCATTAATTGTGACAATTGCAGAATACTAATATGAAATGTTAATATTAGGGGATATGAGTGTGCGATGTGTGGGTACCTTCCATAATACTATCACAGTTTTTCTATAAATCTGAAATTGTTTTAAAATTTTTATTTTTAAAATTTTCAGAAATCAAGAAAACTAAATCTAGCAAGTAGTTGCAAAACAAGAATACAACGAGCATCTAACAGCAGATTAATTACTCTCAAATCACTGTGTGTAAAATAAGAAATACGTGCTAACATTGTAAAATATCTTTAAAATAGTGATAATTGACATGGTGTTTTAAGAGAACCTGTGGGAAAACATCATAGCATATACTTTTGTTAAAAAACATTTAAAAACAAGTAAGTTAAGAAATATATTTAATATTTACAAAGAGATAAGTAAACTACAATTTATATAAAATACCAGAAAATTAGTATAGTCGAAAAATGTAAAATGATGGACCAAATACTTATATCTAAGAGCTAGTTTAAAATGTAAAAACAGCCAATATAGTAAAGCAAAGATAAGACAAAAAACAGGGAGAAATGGAATAGATTAAAAACAGAAAAGGATGAGGAAAATGACTATGGTGTAAGAGACAAATTACAAAAAACCTTTTTTCAATATTTGTAACACTTTTAAAAGAATTGTAAGAGGCTGAGTAAGGACTATGCAAAAATATCAGGGCCCCAATCCCTAAAACTTTTTGTTTACTTTATGAGGAAAATAACTTCGGCTGATATGATTAAATTATTGTTTTGACTTGGGGAGATTATTCTTGTCACTGTGGGTTGTAAATCAAATAACAAGTGTTACTTAAAGATAGAGGCATGTGGAGATTTGATATACACAAAACAGGCAGAGGACATGTGACCGTGGAGGCAGAGATGTGTCCACAAGTCAAGGGATGTAGGCAGCCACTATTCGCCGGAAGGGGAAAGGAATAGATTTTCAGCTAGAGTCAGCATAACTCTGCTGACACCTTTATTTTGGCTCAGTGACCCTGATTCAGACTTCTGGACTCAGAACTGTGAGAGAGAAAAAAAATTTTTAATTCGCCAAGTTTGAGGTCATTTGTTACATTACACCAGGAAACTGATTAGCTTAAAATTCATTTATCAAAACAATCAAGAAAGTGAAAATTCTCCACATACCAATTATGGGGAAAAAAAGTAGAAGGTGTTTTTAATATGTGTTTAGTCACTCACTCAGTCCTTGATGCTGATACTCCTGTAGCTCTCATTCATATGGGAGGAGGTAGAGTTTTTGATAAACACCGTACCAGACCGGACTCTCACCATGGAGATGGAAAGATGGAGTGATATTAGTGTTGAGGCAACAATGGTGGTGGCTCTTCAATGAACAAGCAGTAGAAGGGGAGGGAGGGGAACAAGCCTGAGAAGTTCTATATCTCTTTCTTCTGCCACTCATATCCACACATAGGTACTTTTAATAACTGGAATTCCTTCTGAAATCTGAGATCAAGGTGTCCTCACTACTTGCCTGAGTTGAATTTCAAATCTGATCCCTAAAGATGGTATCCTTTTGCTACCTGCTAATAAAGCTTTAAAGACCTTTTAAGCCCCAAACTGCAGTCTTAACTGCTGCAGTTTGAACCAAGTTCATAGCAGGTAACCATCATCTTGTTGTTTCTCCTTAAGCACCACTTTGGATGGTCTGGGTCAATTGCCTAGTGACAAAATCCAGACAAAAATCTCCTAGTGTTTGAGCCCTAAATTTTCTCCCAATCCTTATGCCATTGTTGCAACAGTTAGCCAGTCGTGAATGTCATTGGTCATGAAGCAAAACAAATGCCTGAGTAGATCCAAATGGTTTCACACAATATGTAAAAACAACTCAAATTCCACATGGTTACTGGAGCCAATTATGCCAGACAATAATGCAACACTGTGTTTTGTCTACTGATCCTCTGAGACTTTGAAATATATGTACAAATTATTTCAATCCCCAGAAGAGGTGAGTGTAATTTTTGTTTACTTGGAGATGATCTTGTCTTTGTGAATTGCATCTAACAAATAGAATGATGAGAAACTGACACTATTATTTCTGACTTTATGTCATAAAATTGTTAATACCATCCCTCCCATGCCCTCCCTTTTGCTTATTGTAGCCCTGAGACACTGTGTAAGACATCCATATACAATTAAGCCATCACACTGAGAGAACATTTCTAGAGGTCATATAGAAATACAGATGATAAAGAAAGATGCCTGAGGATATTTGCCTGCTCCAAGTACCCAACTGTTGAGTTTTTATAGCTCAGAAATGTAAAATGTGAGTTACCAAACAGTCAAATAATAACCTTCATTTTTTTTAATCCATCCCAACTAACTCCACATGGAGCAGAGATGAGCTGTATTTTCTAAGGCTAACCCTCCTGCAGATTTGTGAAAATACATTTTATTGTGAATGTATGCCTGTAAGTAAGCTTAGAGATATAAGGAGCAAAAGATGGTTCTCAATACAACCATAATAACTACAACATCATGAATAAATTTAAGTGACCAGAAGGTAATTGGCAGCTCAGAGTTCAGTAGACATTTACACTGTGATGGAGGAAGAGAAAGCTTCAAGCTTCCTGGGAACTTTCAGCTAGGGATCAATTGGAATGCACTTACAAGACACAAAGTTGGATTCCTTAGTACTTGTGGCATCAAGAGAGACTACACACAATGGGTCACCCTGGGGAATCTACAAGAGAATAAAGGTGTCAGGGGAAGGAGCTTGTTACTTGAGCTGGGCTTTTGTTACTTGCTTTAGAAATGGAGTTCAAGAAGTCTGGGCTTTGCTGTAGGATTAAGTGTTGTTATCTTGATAATTTTTATCTCAAGAAGGAGTTACAAACTAGAGATAATAAAAATATCAGAAAGCACTTGAGGTGGGGGATGATTGATGATTTTTAAGGTCTGTAAGTTTTTCAGTGTTCATACAGGATATTGAATATATATGTACACTTTTAAAATATATGTGTTTACATTAAACAGGAGAATACCTAGCTGTTAAAGTTAGGCAGGCTACCTGCTGATAGCTGCCATGGTCTGCTGTTTTGTTTAGTTTTGTTCTTCTCCACAAGAATTTCATATTTGAAACCTGACTGTTTCAGGGACTAGAAATATAAATTAATTCAGTTGGCCATTGGAAATGGTGGTAATCCAATCCCTTATTTCTCAGAACCATGTATTCTAACTATGAACACATAGCCCAATGTATTAACTGTTGGTTCAATAATTATTTCAGATGCAGTGTATTAATTTTTAATACACTTGCTGAGCCTTCTGCAAGTCATTCAACCACATAGTTAGGCCATCAAGTTCTGGGATATGGGGTACAGGATGAGATTCACGAATACCATGGCCAATAGCTATGCCATATTGAGTGTAAAATAGGCATGCTGGACCAATATGGGATTCCATGTTTATAGATGAGACATTCGGTAAGTTTTGGGATGACAATAATAGATAAACCAATACAGACAGAAAAATAAAATGAGTCTCTCTCTCTCTCTCTCTCTCTCTCTCTCTCTCTCTCTCTCTCTTTCACACACACACACACACACACACACACACACATTTTTAAAGTATGTTTCCATTTTAATAACAGATTTTCCCTCTGTGATGAAAAGTATCCAATATAATCCACTGGCCACTAAACAACTGGCTTTTTCTCCTAGAAAACAATGCATTTTGAAGGCTTAGCATCAGCCTCTGTTGGTGACAGGTTAAGCATTTAGGAGTATATAGCAACTTGTAGGTCAGACTTAGTGAGTGGAATTTCATGCTGTTTGTACCCAAAGCTTTAATTCTTTGTTTCCATAGCTCCTCCACTTAATAGGCCCACTGTACAAATGTTTGGGAAGTCAAAGAGAAATATTGGCTGACTTCTACATCATTGATCTAATTAATGCAATTTGTTCATGCATTAGGGATCTGCTTAAGCCTGACTCCAAATGTGTTATTTGTCACTCATTTGTGCACTGGATTTTTGCTCTGTCTTCCTGATCTTGTGATTCATGGAATCTCAGTAACACTTGGTTCATGGAATTCAACTCTGGCTGCATAGTGACTTCACGTGCTGTCGGCAGATACTCAGCCTTGCACATCAGAATTTACTTTTCATTTAGAGTGTAGTATTCTGCAACAGAATGAATGATCTTTGTCTAGAACTCTAGTGGCCTGTACTGAAACTCTTTATACTATCCCTATCCACACAGACATGTTTTTATCATGTGGATATGCTCGGTCATCTGGCTAAAAGAGGGTATATTGCATTAAAGTCTGGGTCTGCTGTAGAGCCCTATAATACTCGAGGCTCCACTCAAAATTGGCAGCCTTATTTGTTACTTGTTAAATGGGTTGAAACCATATAACCACTGGGTAATGCATGCTGCCTTCCAAATCTGAAGAAACCCATATAAAGGCCTTAATTTCTTGGTATCAGGGTGTAGAGGTACAATAACTTGTACTTTGTTTTAGAGTAGATATTCTTTAAGATATCATGAAACAGATTTTAAGATATCATGAAACAGCTATCATGAAAAAATTCTTCTGGGATTTAACTCCAACTCTCCCCAAGTAGGGTAGTGCACCCTTATCTGTGGGGGATAGATCCTAAGACTAGTAGGAGATGCCAAAAATCACAGATGATACTAAAACCTGGATATACTGTGTTTTTTCCTATACATACATATGTAGAATAAAATTTAATTTATAAATTAAGCCAGTATGAGCTTAACAACAATAATACAAAAATAGAACAATTATAACAATATACTATAATAACAGTTATGTGTATATGGTCTTTCCTTCTCTCTTTCTCTCAAAATGTATTATTATGCAGTATTCACCCTATGTATTAGTCCATTCTCACACTACTATAAAGTCATTTCCTGAGACTGGGTAATTTATGAAAAAAAGAGCTTTAATTGACTCACAGCTCCACAGGCTGTACAAGAGGCATGGCTGGGGAGGCCTTAGGAAACTTACAATCATGGAGGAAGGGAAAGGGGAAGCAGGCATGGTTTCCCCATGGCCAAAGCAGTAGAAAAAGAGAGAGGAGGGAGAAGTGCTACATACTTTTAGCCAACCAGATCTTGTGAGAACTCTTTCATGAGACAACATGAGGGTGATGGTACTAAACCATTAGAAACTACCCCCACAATTTAATCACCCTCCACCAGGTCCCACCTCCAATACTTGGGATCACAAGTCAACATGAGATATGGGTGGAGACACAGAGTCAAACCATCTCATTCCGCCCCTGACCCCTCCAAATCTTGTATCCTCCTCATATTGTAAAATATAGTCATTTCTTCTTAACAGTCCCCTACATCTTATTTCAGCATTAACTCAGAAGTCCATGGTCCAACTTTTTATCTGAGACAAGACATATCCACTTCACCTATGAGCCTATAAAATTAAAACAAGTTAGTTACTTCCAAAATATAAGGAAGATACAGGCATTGGGTAAATGCCCCCATTCCAAAGGGAGGAATTAGCCAAAACAAAGAGGTTACAAGCTTCATATATGTCTGAAACCCAGAGAAGCAGTCATAAAATCCTCTAGCTCCAAAATAATTTCCTCTGACTTCATCTCTCACATCCAAGCCACACTTCTGATGAAAGGGGTGGCCACCCAAGGTCTTGGACAGGTCTGCCCCTGTGACTCTGCAACGTACAGCCCCACAGCTGTTTTCATGGGTTGGCACTGAGTGCCTGCAGCTTTTCTGGGTACATGGTGCAAGCTTTTGTTGGATCCACCATTTTGGAGTCTTGAGGATGATAGCCCTCTTCTCATAGCTCCACTAGGCAGTGCCCCAGTGGAGACTGTGTGGGAGCTCCAACTCCACCTTTCCACTCTGCTCTGCCCTAGGAGAGGTTTTCCAGAAGAGCTCCATCGCTGCAGCAGATTTTAGCTGGACATCCAGGTATTTCTATACATTCTCAGAAATCTAGGTGGAGGCTCCAAAACCTCAACTCTTGCTTTCTGTGCACCTGCAGGTCTGAAGTTCTATATATATTTTTATTAGTCAATATTCTGGGAAGTAGCACTTTTGCTGTCAAGTTTGATGTAGTATAGATGTACATATAAGAAGTTTTCTTGGTGGTGTACTTCTTTGAAGAAATTCCTAAAGTATCTGAATAGTAATTTTCATCTTAATATGTGATATTTAACCTTTAGTTTCTGCTTTGTGAACTCATGACTTAACTGGTCAGAAACTTTTTTTAGTGTCTTTATAAAATTTTGTGTTATACTGTGTTGTTATACTATGTTTGAATGAATAGTGAAAAAAATTGCAATTGGAATCATATGCACTGACAAGACTGTTATAAGGTAAATGCCTTTAATAAATCATTTTAGCTTAAAAAATTTTATGGCAGTCCAATATTTAAATTGTTTGGCAGTTCAATATTTAAATTGTTTTCACACCTTGTCTTAAACTATGTATTGTTAAGCATGTCTAGTTATTTGACTGTCTGTGTGACATGGATTTCTCATCTCTTACTATTTGCATTATTAACTTATGAATGGTATTTAGGACAGAAGCTTGCATACATTAGTGGAAGCAGCCAAGGCTTGGAGCTTATACTCTATGAAACAATAGCCTGAGCTGTAACTTGTCCCTTTTAGCCATGACTGGAGCTGGAGCAACTAGAATACAGGGCACGATATCTCAAGGCTGCACAAAGCAGTGGGGCCCTGGGTCTGGAGCACAAAACCATTGTTGTCTCCTAGGCCTCCAGGCTTGTGATAAGGAAGGGTTTGCCAGGAGGACCTCTGAAATATCCTGGAGGCATTTTCCCCATTGACTTGGCTATTAATATTGGGGTCTTCCTTACTTATGCAAATTTCTCTAGCCTTAAATTCTTCTTCATAAAATGGGGTTTTTCTTTTCTTCGTGGCCGGGCTGCCACTTTTTCAAACTTTTATGCTCTTCTTCCCTTTTAAGTATAAGTTCTAGTTACAGCCCATTTCTTTGTTTATATAAATGAGTGTAGACTTCTAGAAGCAGCCAGATCATCTCTTGAATGCTTTGCTGTTTAGAAATTTTTTTCTGTCAGAAAAACTAAATCATCTCTTTCAAGCTCGAAGTTCCACAGATCTCTAGAGTAGGGGCACAGTGCTGCCAGTCTCTTCGCTAAATCATAGGAAGAATGACCTTTGCTCCAGTTTCCAGTAAGTTCCTCATCTACATCTGAGACTGCCTCAGCTGGGACTTCACTGTCTATATCACTATAAGCATTTTGGTCACAACCACTCAACAATTCTCAAAAAAGTTGCAAACTTTCCCTCATGCAATTTAAAACTTATAAATTGCCTATTTCTGGAATATTGTATTTTAACATGTTTGGAACACACATGATGATGGGTGACTGAAACTACAGAAAGCAAAATCACAGTTAAAGAGAAACTACTGTAATCATACTTCTAACCACCCATTTACAGCCTGCAAACCCTGCCTGCCACCCACTCCTTGAAAATAAGCCTGCCAAAGTCTTCCTGCTCACTCCTAAATAGTAATTTCCAGGTCATTCAGACGAAAGTATGCATTCGAAACACTTCATTTTAATTGTGAAATATATAGGCTACAAATTTGAAAATATGTGTACCATAAAATAGAGAACATAAAGTTAAAAGTGAGACTTATATTTTCCATTTTTGAGGTTCAAGAAATAAGATGAAAGTAGTAGTATTTTTAATAAACTTTAAAAAAGACTAAGAGAGTACATTGAAGAATAGTTCTACATCTGTCAAAAAGTAATTACAGAAAACAATAAAAAATGCGTATAAAATAATGCCAAGAATTTCTCATGTTAGATAGTTGAATGTGGAGTAAGCCATGGAATTAACATATAATTATGCCTGGAAATGCAACTAGTGATAAAAGTTTTATCAAACTATATAATGTTAACATAAGGCTATATTCAGGGCCATTAAGCCCCACAACAAGCATCTTCAAATGACTTATAGTACAGCAAAAGGGAATTCAGTATTTTCATAAACATCTGAAATTTAGGATAGAGAAAACAGCTTAATCTGTTATTATTTAATTCTACCTCATATATGAATGAAATCTGTCATAGCTTTGCAATTTGAAACAACAGAGAGTTAATTTACTCTCTCATGGGTTATGCTGATAACTATACTTGTTATTAAAGCAATTAACTAGTGAATATTTTTAAAGGAAGAGATGGAAGTTCAATATTTAAATGGTTTTGACACCTTGTCTTATTAAGCATGTCCAGTTATTCTGATGTCTATGTGACGGATTTCTCACCTCTTACCATTTGCATTATTAACTTCTGAACACTCTTCAGGACAGAAGTTCACAAACAGTTGAATATTTACTCTAGGCTCTGAACTATGTTAAGTTTAGTGCTTTAATGATGAATCTTGTGCTTCTTATTAATGAATATAATCCTCTTGGGGTTGTCTTATTTAACACTGATTGCTGTTGGATGATTATTTTCTGTGATGTTGTTTACACTCTATTAACGCAAACAAGATGATGTCTGCTATTTTAACCATCTATATTAAATGATTCACCATTAAACTTTGCAACAACTGATACCACCAGATCCTGAAATCATTTTTTTCTTTTTTAATCATATAGTTAATATATCACTCAAGCAATCTCTTATTTTAAAACATATATTAAATCTTTGAGTAATCTTTAATTCATTTCAAAGATTTTATTTTATTCACTATTACATATTTGAAGTATTTTTCATGGCAAGTCTGTAAGTCTAATAATCTAATAGTGACATTTAATACTGATTAGAAATTATTTATATTATTTAATATTTGTATATGTTCAGACTTCTGTTACTCCCCTTTAGGCATGCATTAAATGCTTTCATCAAAATACCATTTTTATTAGTTTCAGAACAGGTAAAAATATACACCTTTGAAATTTAATTGAATATCCACATTTATTTTGAGCCACGTGCCAACATAGCTTGAATGGTAATGTCAATGTTTAAATAATGTGCAACCTGTGTAACAAGAATATACAGGCATACATGTTAACATTTACAAAATTAGACTTGTTAAATAATTCTTAAGGGCACACATAAAGATTTTGTACAACTTTTGAACTTTATGACCTTTACAATTTATGCAATTTTAAGTAGTTTTCACTTTCATCCAAAGTTTGATATTTTTAATTTTCAAAACCTTAAGATTTTTCATCTTTGCTAATGATGTTTTTGATAACTGCTTCTGAATTTCCCCAGGAATTGATAAAATCTTTATTATTGTTTTTGTAAAACAGCACTTCTTCCACAATGCAGCTTTTTGCCAAGGTTTTCCCAGGACATTCACAAATGACATTGCCAGCAGATCTAATTTCCTCAATGATATTTTATCTACTTTTCCTTCATCTAGACATTTTTAAAGATTAATATATTTTTACTCTTTTATAGATTTTCTGCTATTTATAAAACTCTTTTAATCTAAACTAAACTAAACCTTAAGATTATTTAGTGCTAAACTAAATCTTATGATAATTACATAATTGGTTTATGCCTTCTGAGAGAAAAAATGTTCATAATAATGAAAACATAAGAAACTATAAAAATTGTAAAAATTAAAGATTGTGGCATTTTCCCTTGAGTAGGCTAGGAAAAAAAATTACCTGATTATAGATTTTTCTGAAAGCCCTGATAATTTGGCTGTGGAATGCATGGTATTAGCCGTCTTAGAGTAAAGTTTGCCTCTGTCCAGCTCCACTTTATTCAGGTCGGTTCTTCATGAATTTCCTCATCAGAATTTATCACAAGTCGGAGGATATCCTAATAGTAAAGTGCTGCTTCAAATAATATACACTTTTAAGTTACGTTGTCTTTTTTCTTCTCAATTATTAGAGAATGTTGTTACGTTGTCTTTTCTTCTCAATGATTTGTGAATTGTATGTATTCATTAATTGTGCATTTGCTGGTATTAAATCTCTCAGATTTACTCTGAATTAAAATAGTTTCATTTCACTTATAATTTGAAGAATAGTTGCACTGCATATCCAATGTTGCCAGGAATTTTCTTTCCGTGATTTGAAGATAGCATTTTGTATTTAGCTGGTTTCCTTTAGCCTTAATAGGTCAACTTATAGACCTTTTACAACTTCCCTTTTCTTGGACTATTGTTCAGATTTTCTGTTTTATTTTGTTGTTATTATTAGAGTAGCTTTTCTCTCAAAATTTCAGTCTAGATTTTTTTCTCATTTATTCCGCAGTTTGCAAATTCTTTATTCATCTTTGCGTAATGTGTTTTTATTTCCATCCATTGAATTCTTAAATTGTTATTTGTTTTGTCAGTTTCAGATTTTTCATTTGGTTCTGCTATATATATTCCAGTCATCTGCCATGATTCTTTAAATGTTTTAGTTTTCTTGATATATTCAGTGCAGTTATTTTGAGGTATTTGATAACACCTTTACCTGGTTCCCTATTGGTTTTTTATTAATGTAAATTTCTTTTCTTGAATTTATTTTCATATCTGCCATACATGCTTGTTTGTTTATATTTAATCTATGACACTGTGTATAAAAAATTGAGATAACTTCAGCCTTGGAATACTTGAGTCTAGAATGATGCTGCATTTCTTCAAAGAGGATAGAAAATTATTTTATACTTTCCTCCATTTGGTTATAAATTTGCATATTTTGGGTTTCACCTCAGCTTATGTGTGACCTGGTTTTTTTATTTTTTCCTTTAATACAAGCAATTTATTTTTTCCTGTACAATTTTATGAATGTCTAAATCTGAGAAAACATTATGAACCCAGGAATAATGTCTGGTGACATCCTTCTATTTCCTTTACCATCTGGTGTAAATCAAATTTCATATGTAGGAGTCTTCCTATCCTATGATTCTATCAGTAGCTAGAAGCTGTGCACAATTCTCATGTGGGGAATCTTTAGCAAACTTTTCATTTAATGTCTTCTATACAGACACTAAAGCAATGTACACAAAATGTGGACCCAGCTGCCTAAAATGTATCATCAACTGATTAACCTTTGCCAGATCATAATACAGATATTATGGAAATGGAGAATGGTGAACAGGCAAAAACTGACTGCATATGATGCTTTTTGCAAGAAGTCCTTCATGGAATAAATTACTTGAAACTCCTGACCATGTTCTCAAGCAGTATTTGAACTGATCGTTTTATGGAAGCCATTCCATAGCCAGTGATGTAGCATTGTCATATCACCTATAAGAATGAGAAACCTTCTAAATACTGCATGTTCTCACTTATAATGGGTGCTAAATACTGCATGTTCTCACCTATAATGGGTGCTAAATGATGAGAATTCATAAACAC
The DNA here is from genome assembly GCA_031835075.1 of Saguinus oedipus. Lineage (NCBI taxonomy): Eukaryota > Metazoa > Chordata > Mammalia > Primates > Cebidae > Saguinus > Saguinus oedipus. The sequence goes on from CM063190.1 coordinate 22,759,704, forward strand.
AAAGAAGGAAACAACAGACACTGGGGTCTATTTGAGGGTAGAGGGTGGGATGCAGGAGAAAACATAAAGGACAACTATTGGGTACTAGGCTTAATACCTGAGTGATAAAATAATCTGTACAACACTCTGATATTAGTTTACCTATCTAGCAAACTTTCATATGCACCCCCAAATTTAAAGCAAAAGTGAAAAAAAAGAATGGAACTTCTTAAAATTAGTGTTGAGATTTCTTTATAGATATGGAAGAAGTTGAATATACTAATGCAGGTCACAACAGTAATGTTGCTATTTTCATTTATTTTGTTTCCAAAGCCCATATAATATATTTTTATTTCCCTCTTCCTCTTGTGTTAGTGGTATCCAAATAGTCTTCTAAATTTGCTGTAAAAATCATTCCAACTAGACTTTGTTGTTCCTTAACTAGGATGACATGCAGTTTTATGTTCAGAGCAAGTTGCTTCAAATTCTGATTTTGAAATTTGCCACTGATATTCATCCAAAAATTTTAATGTGATTTCTATTATGGATATATAATAGTTGTTATATTTTTGGACTGCATATGATCTTTTGATTCAAGTATAACGTATGTAATGACGAAATCAGGGTAACTGGGGCATACATCACCTCATACATTTATTTTTTCATTGTGTTAGGAAAGTTCAATTCCAGTCTTATAGTTATTTTGAAATATATAATAAAGTATTGTTCACTACAAATACCAGATAGAGCCACCTAACACTAGTCATTCTACTTAACTTTTTTTTTTCTTTTTTTAGTCTATTGACAATCTCCTTCATTTAACTGCTCCTTCTCCCAGCCTCTGGTAATCATCATTCTGCTGTCGACCACCATTAGTTCTATTGTTTTTTGTAGCTTCTACATAGAAGTGAGAACATACAATATTTATCTTTCTGTGTCAAGCTTACTTTACGTATAATGTCTTCCAGTATTGTTCACGTTCTTATAAATAACAGGATTTCATTCCTTTTTATTACTGAATAACATTCCATTGTGTATTTATAACACATTTTCTGTTTCTTCATTGATGAATATTTAAGTTGATTCCATATCTTGGCTATTGCTAATAGTGCCACAATAAAGATGAGAGTGCAGCTATCTCTTCAGTGTACTGGTATGCTTGCTTTTATACACAAACTCAGTAGTAGAATTGCTGAATTATATAGTACTTATATTTTTAGTTTTTTTGAAGAAGCTTCATATTGTTCTTCATAGTGGAGATATCTTGTCCATTATGTTTGGACACCCTGAATTCAATTTAAATATTTGATTTTATCAGGCAGTCACCCTGTTTAGGTTCAGCATGTGAGTCCTGGCCTAGTTTATGGGCTAAGGTTCCAATGGCAGTTCAATTTTGAGAATCTTTACAGTATCGTTTTGGTCTACTTGACTTACCTGGACACTGAAATGTCCATGAGCAGCAGATAGAATAAACAAGTTGTATTATATCCAAATAATGGGATAATTTTCCAATTGAAAAATAGATTTATCTATGTAAACTCATGCATGAATTTCACAAAAAAATATTAAACAACAGAAGCTGGGTAGAAAATAATACATAATTCAATTTATGTGAATAAAAAAAACCCAGCATGATCGAGAGTGATAGAAAAGTAGTTAATTCTGGTTTGAGAATTTTGACTAAGAAGTGGACATTGAAGCCTTCTTATATCTTAGGTTTCGATATTCTGTGTGCTCATCTGGGAGTCTAATGAGAAAAATAATATGTGTATATATGTATATAATGTAAACATATAATCAATTAGTACACAGGTACAACTTGTACCCTTATAATGTGGACTTTATGATATACATAACTCAGTAATTGTGTAAATTTTGAAAGATTTAACCTTTTTGCCAACTTCTTTTAGTTTGTTTTTTTCACTTTTTTATTGTATACATTTGAGATTTCCAACATAATGTTATGGGATTCATATAGTTCTAAAGATACATACAGATAGTACAATTACTGTGGTTAAGCAGAATAGCATATCTGTCATCTCACAAAATTATTTTTGTATGTCACAAGAGAAACTAAAACCTAAGTATTGTGTATTATTTATTATATAAAAAAAATCCCTAAATGGGTTCAAACATCTCTTAAAGCTGTCAAAAATCCATAGATGCTGAAGTCTATGATATAAAATAGAATTGTAATTGTATATAACTTATACACATCCTCTCTTAAATTTTTAATCATTTCTGTGTTATGCATAACACCTAACACATGTCAATGCTATGCAAGTAGTTGTTTTATTGTATTGTTCACAGAATCATGACAAAAAAAAAGTCTGCGCATGTTCAGATAAGATACAATTTTGTTTTGAATATTTTCAATCCATGGTTGGTTGGCTGAATCCGTGGCTGTGGAATCGACAGATATGAATATGGAAAGCTAGCTGTATTACACATTATATGTCAGTGTGCCTGTGAGTATGTAAAATTTTACTATGAGATAAAATTAGCATACACTATCACTATATAGTTAATTTGTACTTTTAGAGTCATTTTGACCTAAAATGTTCAATTTATATTCAATTAAATTGATCTTAAGAGAAAAATGACAGGAAAACAAATACTTCAGTCTTTTTCTTTATACTATAACCATAAAAACAATGTTAGTGTTAATTTTGATGCAGTTCCTTATAATACATTTTAAATTAAATGTCAGTTATATTAATGATATGTGTACTTGTTTATTCTTGTATTATACATCAATTAAAAGTTCAAAAATATCTTGACAGGGCCTTTTCACTAGATCTTCTGCTTTAATTGGTCTGACATGGAGCACAAACATTGATATATTAAAACACATCATTCATCATATTAATGTGCAGACAAGATTGAGAACCACACAAAAGAAAAATCAGCACATTTTAGATGTAAAAATGCTGGTATATATCATCAAATAAATAAGTGTATGTACTACAGAGATACAGAACTTTGATTTCCACTTCTTGCTGTTCTATTACAGCCTCGACATTGATTCTAGTTTTCCATAGCATGGGGAGTAAAATTTTCAATTTTACTGATTACAACTGTGTAACTAATAAAGCTAAAGAAGAGTGTGGAAACATCCCTTGATGAAATGCAAGCATCTTCCTTCCTTCTCTGTACTCGTCTATTTAGTGAGCTACCACTCTAATCTATCTGATTACCTTCCTTTTTCTTTTTCTCCTCACTTCCTTTTTTCATTTCTCCTTGTATGTAGTTTTTATTAAAATGTATATGTAACTTAGATGCTTTTACATCTTTTCCTTTCCCATTGACATTGGTTGTATTTTGCTCAGTCATGCTACATAAGTGCGAAATGAAAGTAAGTTGTTACTGGATATTCTTTGGTTTATTATCAAGAGGTAACCCCATACTAGAAATATGTTGGAAACTAGACTGCTGTAAACAGAATTATGGCACACTACTGATGGGTTTTCTTTGAATGACACACCTATGCTTTTGATTATAAAATGTGAGTGGGTAGTGGTATACATTAGTATGAGAGATCTTTTAAAATGGCTCCTTTCTAGCTTTACATATTTTGTTAACCCTAAAGAAAAGAAGATACAGTTACTCTGTTTTTAAGTGGCCCTAGACATTGCATAAATTACAGTAATCCTGTGTTTATTTAACTTTTTATTTATTTATTTATTTTTACTAAAGTTGACCGTTGAACTATGTGGTTTTGAAATGCATGGATCCACTTACACACAATATTTTTTCAATAAATACATTGGAAAAAACTTGGAGATGTTCAGCAATTGGAAAAAAAACTCACAACCTGTGTAGCCTAGTAATATCAAAACTTTTAAAAAAAAGTATGCCATTAAAGCATAAGATATGTGGAGATACAAATCCATTTTATCTTATTCTACCATAAAAACCACACATTTATGATGAAAAGTTAAAAGTTGTCAAACCTTATCCACAAATACTTAACATACTCCTTGTGGGCCCCCATTCAGAATGGAGAGAGATGTAAACAATGGTAATGATTTAGTATTAAATCATAACTGCAAAAAAATTAGCTGTAGTATGTAAGGTGCTGTCGTAGCCGTTGCTGTTGCATTGAGCTCAAGTGTTGTAGATACCACTTTCAATGCCAGTTATCTCCGCCTGAGAAGTTCCTCTCTGGGGTAAATTGCATATAGCAGGAAAAAGTGGCATCTCACAGTTCTCCTCAGCCTAGGCAATACGAAGACCAGGAGGATGAAGGTATTTATGATAATTCACTTCCATTTAATAAATAGAAAATATATTTTCTCTTCGTTATGATTTTCTTAAAAGCATTTTCTTTTCTTGAGCTTACTTCATTGTAAGCATACAGAATATTTTCTTTTCCTTATAATTTTCTTAAAAGCATTTCCTTTTCTTTAGCTTACTTTAGTGTAAGAACACAGTATATAATATATATAAAAACATAAAATATGGACTAATTGTATTATCAATACATTTCAGTTGAGAGTAAGACATTCATAGTTAAGTTTTTAGGGAGTTAAAAATTATATGTGGATTTTGAACTGCATCGAGCCCAGCTAATTTGCATTTTCAGTAGAGATATGGTTTCTCCATGTTGGTCTCTGTGTTAGGTTGGTCTCGAACTCCTGACCTCAGGTGATCCACCTGTCTCAGCTTCCCAAAGTGCTGGGATTACAGGCGTGAGCCACCATGCCCAGCCTAGAATTATAACTGAATGCTTAAATTAGATAATAGCTTTTATGGATGCTGCCCTCGGAGTCACTATTTAATCCAACTGAAAAACGTCAATGAAATGAGCAGTTGATAGCCAAATTCTTCATTCTCTAGCCATCACCATAACACCTTTTTTGTTTTCTGTTTTATTACTTCTGCCTAATCGTACAGTTTTGAGTAGGCAGTAGATAATCTATAAGCTTGCAGCACTAAAGGGAAATTATATTAATAAAAGATAAGATTGGTCTTTACGGAATTATTTCCAGGTTCATATGTCAGGGTGATTATTTCATATGCTTTAACAACACTTGCAGAAATGTTATTTAAATGATTATTTTGTTAAAAATCATAATGCTGAGACTGACTAATTTTGACTGAGACTAATGCTGCACTAAAACCCAACATACACAAAATATGTCTTGGTTTTTCATTTGCAATATGCAGAATAATTGCTGTGAAGATAGTAGGCTGAATAATGCTCTCCCTCCCCACAAAGGTGTCCAAGTCATAATCACTGGTTCTGTGAATGTGGCTTTGTGTTTGTTGTTAGGTTAAAGCTCCTGGGATGGGTTACTGGAATATTCTTAATTCTCAAAGTTTACCTGATGCAATCACCATATGAGACACAAAAGGAGTCAGAAGAGGTAATGTGATAATGAAAGCAGAGACTGGAGTTATGTAATCAGAAGATAAAGGAAAGGATCAGCAGCCAAGCAGTACAGATGGCCTCCAGAAGGTGGCAAAAGCATGAAAACATGTTTCCTCTAGTGCTCCAGAAGGAACCAGACTGCCAACACCTTGACTTTAGCCCAGTGGAACTAATTTCAGGCTTCTGGGCTCTGAAACTGTAAAAAATACGTTTGTGTTGCTTTAAGCCATGAAATTTGTGGCAGTTTGTTAATAGCAGCAGTAAAAGAAAATGTGGCTTCTGATCAGGTGAAGACAGCATAAATATTATTGAAGTCATCAAGAATTTTGGTTCAAGAAATTACAAAACTATACTCGGAATCACTAAAATGCAAATCTTTATTCTTCTGTCTTCATCACTAAACTCTCCTTTTCTTAAATGTGTTTAATATTGTTATATATAAACTTTTATTTACATAAGACTTCAATTGAAGATTATTGAAATTCCTTCACAGTTTTCTGCTCTGACATAATATTTCATCTAACTCTCCACAAACTATCATTTAGTAACTATGAGTAATGAGTAAATATTAGTAAGAGGCTAAAAGAACATCTACTCAGGTACATTCAAACAAAATGAAGTGAATTTATATAAATTAAACATTAAAAACAACCGAAAGAGAAAATTACCATTTAAAATTATCATAAAATATGCCTATCTGAAGGTCATGAAAATATTATTCTATTTTTGTCTTAGTAATACAATTTTATTTTAATATTTATATTAACAATTCTACCAGAGTTTGTTTTGCATGTGATTTGAACTATGGGTAAAGAATCAAACTTTTAAAAATGTGGCTCCCCATTTCACTCAGTAAAATGTATTGAAAACAAAATCAATATTATACTGCAATACTACATTGTTATATTTTATCATGAAACATGCAATGGGCTCTCAGGTACTGACTGTCCAGCTTAGGCAACAAATTATTATTATTAGTTTGGAGTCCCTTTGGGTCTATCCCTGATTTGAATATTTCATTCCACTTTTAACAACTAACTTCTGTGCTTAATTTGGTGACTGAAGATAAAACCTAATACACTGTATAAAATTCAGTTCAGAAAAACAAATAAATAAAAAACTATGCAATGGAAGTTAAGAGGCATGGAGTGAAAAGTGGTAACACATATGTAAAATGAGTTATTTTGTTTTGTTTTGTTTTTGTTTTTTGAGACTGAGTCTCACTCTGTCACCCAGGCTGGAGTGCAGTGGTGTGAACTTGCTCACTGTAACCTCTGCCTTCCAGGTTCAAGAGATTCTCCTGCCTCAGCCTCCTGAGTACCTGTGATTACAGATGTACACTACTATGCCTGGCTAATTTTTATATTTGAAGTAGATATGGGGTTTCACTATGGTCAGGCTGGTCTCAATCTCCTAACCTCCTGATCGGCCCACCTTAGCCTCCCAAAGTGCTGGGATTAAAGTCAGAGCCACCATGCCCTGCCGTGAAAGAAGTTCTTAATGAATAGAGAGAAAGGAGAGATTCACTACTTAGGCCAATAATTGCTAACATATATATCTGATAAAAGACATAATTCCTGAGATCCATCAAGGTCACCAAACTTGAAGTAGAAAAAAGAAACAAATAAATCTATGCTTGGCATATCATTGTGAAATATAGTTCAACTGAAAACAGAGCAAATATTATAAAATTAGACATAAGGAAAATCTATTTTACTTTCAAATAAACAACTAAACTTATGTAGGATATCAAAACAATGCAATTAAAGATGGAAAACTGCCTCTTGGTATTATCGAGGCCTGAAGAATGAAATAGCTGTCAGTTTAAAACTGTATATATAAAGAAATTCTCTTTCAATTTAGTGTTAATAATCAAGATATTTCAAAGAACTACCACATAGAAACTAAATTCCAAAATTCCATCTCTAAAAAAAATCAATATATTTGAAGAAATAATTATTTTAGAAAATTGAAGATGCAAGCAGAAATGACAACATGGAATATGATAAACACTTAGGCAATTCTACAGAGAGGTTGACCTGCATGCAATCTTAACATAACCCCTGTGATCCCAGCACTTTGGAAGGTTGAAGCGGATGGATCATCTGAAGTCAAATGTTCAAGACCAGCCTGGCCACCATGGCAAAACCCCTCTGTACTAAAAATGGAAATATTAGCCAGGTGTGGCGAGTGCCTGTAATCCCAGGTACTCAAGAGGCTGAGGCAGGAGAATGGCTTGCCCCTGGAGGAGGAGGTTGCAGTGAGCCAAGATCATACTGCTGCCCTCCAGCCTTGGAAACAGAGTAACACTTGGTCTCCAAAAAATAAAAAACTAATTAATTAAATAACATAAAATCTTAACATGAATATCTAAATTATATGACCTAAAAAGAACAGAACTAAACAATTGAATGAGAAGATGATGTGAAATGGAGAGGAGATTACTATATTATAGAGATGTGAGAGTCCTATTTGGATTAGAACAATGCTAATAAGATCAATTTTAAATTAAATGCTATACGTAATTTAAAACATTGGGATTTATAACATAAAATATAGGAAAATACAATCTCAAAAAAAGGCAAATGAATATTATAGGAAATAATAACTTGAGGTAAATAAATAAGACATCACCAAAAATATATTAATGGTAAATTATTCCAGTCACAGAGAAAGCCTGAAAGAATGACACTTTGGGAGGCTGAGGCGGGCGGATGACGAGGTCAGGAGTTTGTTACCAGCCTGGCTAACAAGATGAAACCCCACTTCTACTAAAAATATAAAAAATAGCCGGGCATAGTGTTGCGCCCCTGTAGTCCTAGGTAGTTGGGAGACTGAGGCAGGAGAATCACTTGAACCCAGGAGATAGAAGCAGCAGTGAGCCATGATCATGTCACTGCACTTCAGCCTGGGTGACAGAGCAGGACTCTGTCACACACACACGCGTGCATGCACACACGCACGCACGCACACACACACACACAAAAGAATGAAAGCATGATTTAATTTTAGCTACTAGAGACACATTTAAAATATAAACAGGAAATACAAGTCAAAAAGTTGTAAATAGGAGAATAAGTTTCCCTATATTGAAAATAAATTTTTAAGTAACAAGAACATAAAAATAATTACAAATTCCTATGCAAATAAGTCTCTCAAAATATATAGAGAATAATGGACAGAACAAGAAAAACTGATTAGAAAACATTAATACATATTTTTCAGGAAGTCGTAAATAAGCATATAAAAGTCAATAGGATTTAGTTTTAAAGATGTATCTTATGCTTTTAAACATTGTCATATTAAAATATTTTAATAATAGGATGTACTTTAAAACCACTAGTCTTTTTAATGTATTTACAACACAAGACTTAACAATAACAGTTGTCATCCCTGAAAGTGTTAATAATATATAAAACTAACAGTTCATTGCACTATACTATAAATTGTCTCCACAAGTTTCCAATTACTTTAACTCTAACATTTATATTGTCTGATTATAATGCAAATTATATTAGAAAAAAACAACCATGATAACACTGAAAACAAAATGATCTAAAAGTGGTTGATAAATTAAAATATAGCAAAATAATTCTTTAGTCCAAGAAGAGAAATATCATATATTAATTAGAAGTTATTTATAGATATAAAAATAATGATATAAAAACATGTTATGTACTGAGAAATGTGTATTTTTAAATTATTAACTAGTAAAGAAAGACTAAAAATTTAATATTTCAAAAGTGTGTAAAATATATCAGAATAATTCCTGGGAAATTACTGAGTAGGATGTGATAAACATAAAAACAGATATAAATAGTAAACAAAAAACTAGACAAGACTAACATACCCACATGTTTATCTGAAGCAGAATGGATTCAGTAGAAACAGATAAGGAACAAATAATATTAAGAGAGAATATCATTTCCTAATTAAAGATGTAGCACAACTTAAATGCAGCAAGGGATATTGTGAACAAAATTCTTCAAAATAAGTATAATTCTACTTGATATTGACAATTTTCTAGGAAATGTAACTTCCTACAACTGACACAAAAATACTAAAATATATGAATAAACCCATAAACAAAAAATGGGAGGCTTAAGTGGTATAAAAATGTGTGATATAAGCTTTTTAAAACACAGGTATCCTTTGTTAAACCTTTTTCAAAATTAAACGCGAGGGCCGAATTATTTTAGGGGTGAATTTGCTAATCTTTCGGAAAGAGGTAATAACTATAGTCAACAAACTATTACAGAGTATAGTGAATTATGGTGTTTATTTTAGTATATGTTTGTATACCTGTGTTATTTACATATTTATATATTATATTTAGTATGCATGCAGTTTTCTATACTTACATGTTTTAAAATCCTTCTGACTACCATTTTGGTGTAGTTTATAAGATAATATAATAAACATAAAATTTGTTGCAACAAAACTAAAAGTGGTTGATATTTTAAAATATATCAAAATAATTCTTGAGCCTTAGAAGAGAAATATCATATGTTAATTAGAAGGTATTTAGAGATGAATATAAAAATAATGATATAAAACACGTTTTATACTAAGAAATACATATTTTTAAATAATTAACCAGCAAAGAAAAAAGAATAAAAAAATTATTGCTGGGTGAATAGATAAATTTGGGTACAATAACAGTAATGGAATAATATAAAATAATACAAACAAACTATAGATGTTTTCAGTAACACAGACAAACTTTTACACAAGCATGCAAATTGTCTGAGTGGCAAAGCAGGTAACTACAGGCTAAATACAGTGCAGCATGCTTTAAAACATTTTGATAGCAACTAAAATTTGAAGGTTTTATTTTGTAGGGTAGTATAAAAATGAGTGATATTAAAATATATATATCACCTACATTTATATCTAGATACACAGAAGATGATAGATATGAAGATAGAGCTGTATCTTATATAAGTGTTTATGGGAATACAAATAATGGGAACAAATATGAATGTAAATAAAAATGCACACATAAATTTAATGAAGAGTTAAGGGTAGTTGTTCCTGTAGAGGAAGCTAAGGAAGTAGGAAGGAAAAAATACATAGTTTAGAATTAGTTATACATGAAGCTGTTTGGTTTATGGTGGGTTCATGGTGTTTTATTACATTATTTACATTATTTATTGAATCAGTAAAAGTCATATATGGACAATGATCTTAAGCATGGCCGGTCCTATCGTTGTCACGTGTCGTCACTAACTGACTGTTGTACCTCTCTCTTACTCATAAGGACACCTGTGATTATAGCAAGGATCTATTATCTAATCTAAAAATGCACATTTAATTGTCTAGAGCTAACTTCAAGGGACCAATTTTGCATCAAATTAAGGAACCTAAGGTGAAAATACTTCATGAAAGACAAAGGAAAACCCTGAGATATTTGGGGAGTTGCTGAGTGATCTCTTTTTATTGCTTCTCTCTTTTCGTATAGGTTTATGTTACAGGTGTCAGGGATGTCAACTTTAACAATTTTATCTTCTTAGGTGGGTTCTGTTAAGAAACTGTCATCACCTTCAGTGATATTTTATGAACATTTTATTCATGGTAGTTTGGCCCTTCATTCTTTATGTTGTTTAGACTCCTAAGTAATAGACATTCACTTTTTTTTGGAGAAAGCATGTAAAATCATTTTATTCAAGCATGTCAAATCTAATTACCAGAACTTTGTCCTGTTTAAATAAGAAAAATGGTATGCTAGGATATGATTCATACTTCATATACCAGGGAGCCCCCCCCCCAAATAAAATGTAATTCAGTTTAATAATTTATCACATGTGTTACGTAAATTTCATTGAAGAGAGGACATTTGGAAATGACTTTACTTATTTAAACACTATGTAATTATCATTTTCAGGATCTTCACATCTAGTAAGCCACAAGGCCTTTTTGTCTTTTCTTCTTACTAAAGGAGGGTCAGATTCAGAAAAAAAAAAAAAAAACACATGAGTGAATGCCCACCCATTCTTGATAATTAATGGAAATAGTGTCATGATTTGGAAAGAAATAATCCAGAATATTCAGGGATGAGAGGATAGATGTGTGTGAGGTCAAAATAATACAGTACTGAATAGGAAAACAAAACATAATAAAACAAAGAAGGTTGGGTACAGTGGCTCAGCCTGCAATCCCAACTCTTTGGGAGGCTGAGGGGACAGGTACATCATTTGAGGCCAGGAGTTTGAGTCCAGCCTGGCCAACATGGTGAAACCCTGTCTCTACTAACAATACAAAAAAACAGCTGGGTGTGTTAGCACACATCTGTAGTCCCAGCTACTTGGGAGGCAGAGGCACAAGAATTGCTTGAACCTGGGAGGAGGAGGAGGTTGCAGTGGGCCCAGATTTCACCATTGAACTACTGCCTGGGCAACACAGCAAGACTCCATCTCAAACAAAAAGAAAAAAGACACCTGCCCCTACTTTGCCTCCCACCTTGAGTAAAAGCTCCCTGAGGCCTCCCCAGAAGCAGATGCTACCAGGGTACTTCATGTACAGCCTGAGGAACCAGGAGCCAATCACTCAGTATAAGGTATTTCTTTAAAGCAGTGCAAGAGGAGACTAATTTTCTTTGTAAATTACCAAGTCTCAGGTATTTCTTTATAGTGTTCAAGAGTGGACTAATATGCATGGGAAAATTTGTGTCAAAACTTAGCCCATAAAGAAAGAATTAATAAAATTGCCTTAATGAAGTTTCTTCTAGAAAGGAATTTTCAACAAAAGTATACCCATATTTATAAAAATTCAGTGAAAATGATCTTATCCATAGCATGAATTTGACATCTTTTTGTTAATACAGTAGAGCCAAATTATGTATAATTTCTAAATAATAACATCAAACAGTGTTATAGTTAAGGTAGTCTCTTATGTTTCAGCAGATTAGTTTTTTTTATGCTTCAAATAATCTGCATGTGCTTTTTTGTAACATGTGAAGTTTTGACCCATTGGTCTTTAATATTTTTATAACCTACAAGGTTATCTTTTTAGTTTGTTTCTGAAATGATTCGATGTTTAATCATAAAACACTTAGAGCGTTTGCATAAAACTATGTCATTATATTAACTGTGCAAAATATTTGCCACTACTTATTACTGGAGAAAGGCTTCTACTTCTAATTACCTGATTTTTATTGTCCTATCTCCTTTTATTACACAAATCTATATTATTTCTTGTGCTTAATTCCCTTTAACATGTCATAGCCTCCAAAATGATGCTATCTTGTCAAGTCCTTGCATGAAATATTAATAATCTATTTATTAGGATAAAAATCATGAAACCAAAAAAAGAAAAACTTGGGAGAATTTTATATTTGGTGGAACAGTATTTAAGACTAATGGAAACCACTAGGACTTTTGATTATGTTCATTACAATGATTTGGTTCTGGATTATTTTTTCCTAGATTACTTTACCTACACACACGTCATCCACTGTGGTAGTTACTAGATACTGAGAACTTGAAATGTGGCTTATTCTAATTGTGATGTCCTGTAAATATGAAATACATATCAGATCTTAAAGACTGTTTAAAAAAATGTAAAAGCTCAATTATGATTTATAGATTAGTTGTGAAGGGACAATATTTTGATATAGCAGGCTAAGTAAAATGTATTACTAAAATTAATTTTACCCACTTCTGTTTGCTTTTTTTGAAAAAAACATGAAACTATTAGAAAAATCAAATTACATATGTTGGTTATATTAAATTGTTACTCAACAGTGCTGCACTAAACAATTTGACTTTGCCTGAAAACAAGTTTTGTTTGAAAGAGAGAAATGCAAGAGAGAAAATGTTGCTATTATATTTGCATTAAATTTCCATAGTTCCTACATATTTGTTTCAATGAGAAAATAATCAAAGTGGTTTTCCTGTTTTATTAAGACCTTATTTGCATTATTTTTTCTAACTTCCCTAAAGAAAAGCTTACTTTTTTGATCAATGAGTTTACAAATGTCAGATGCTAATCTAGAATTACACAAAGAAAACAACGCCAAAATTAGGGTTATAAAAGTAATGTCTGTGTAATATTGATCTGTATTCCTAAAGGAGAATATCCTGTTCTCTTATGCCTTTAACACAAACAAGGCATCACTCAACAGAATAGCTCAAACATTCACTTGTTGAGTAAATAGCAATTGAAAAAGCAATTGTAGAAACGATACTTTAGCATGGTATAAGCATCCAGTGACCTCTTTCAGATTTCTAAAGGCAAGAAATTTCCTATAATAAAATCCTTTGAGACTAAAAACCCAATGATAGCACAGTAGACAACAAGTAAAAAGTAAATTTTAGCAAAGCAAAACCTCTCATTAAAATAAGAAAATCAAAAGCACAAATACATAAGTTCAAATATTTTAATTATTAATTCTTCCTGTTTTGGTATAGCAAAAGAAAATCTATTTATTTTAGTTTGTCAAAATGATTCTGATTTACTTTATATTAATTTTCTATTGCTAGTGTAATAAATTACTACAAACTTAGTAACTTAAACCAGTACAAGTATATTAACTTACAGCTTTGTGGATCAGATGTCCAAAATCAGTTTCACTAGGTGGCAATCATGGAGTTGATAATGCTGTGTCCTTCTGCAAGTTCTCGGAGATAATCCACGTTTTAGCAGTTCCAGATTCTAAATGCTGTCCACATTCCTATTGATGCTGATTCTCCTGACTCTGTCTTATAAAGAGACTCATGATTACATTAGGTCACCAGAATGATGCAAAATAATCTTTCCATCTCTAGATAATTACCTGCAAAGTCCTTTTTGCCATATAAGTAAAGATATTCAAAGATTTATGCTGTCTACCAAACCACCTTATTACCAAAACAACAGAATTTTCTAGTAATTTTGAAAATAATATGTCATCCTTTCAATTAAACAAATTCAATTTGTTATCAAAAACATTACCTTAAAGGAAACTCAAGGGCCATATGCTTTTGTATCTGAGCTATCTTAAATATTTATAGAAGAATTAACAGCATTTATATACCATATTTTTCACAAAATAGAATAAAAGAAAAATCCCCAATACATTTTATAAAGCCAGCATAACACTGATACAAAAATAATGTTATGGGTAGAATATCTCCCAAAAAAGACAAATTGAGGCACTAATCTCTAGTACCTGTGCATGTGACTCTATGTGGATTCAGGATTTTTGCATATGTAATAAAGTTAAAATTAGGTCTTACCAAATTAGGTTTGCCCATAATCCAATAGAACTGATATCCTTATAAAAACAGGAGACATACACATGAAAAGATACTGATATGTTACTACAGAAGTGAGACAAAAATGCTGCACTTGACTTCCAAAGTAATAAAAGATGGCAGGCAAACCACCAGAAGCTAGTAAGAGAAAAGAGTTCTACCCAAAATTTCAGAGAGAGCAAGGTCCTGGTGACAACTTAATTTTGGACTTCTAGCTTTCAGACCTGTGAGACAATAAATTTATATTGTTGGACATAACTTTGTCTGTAGTATTGTGTTATGGCAGCCCTAAGAAACTAATATACAGGCCAAAATATTACAAGTAAACAAAATAATGTATCATGACAATAGATTCAGAATTCTTGGAAAAAAAAGGCAAAATAAACCAGAGCAATCTATAAAAATAAATATAACTTACTACTAAGTGAGGTTTGTTTCAACAATGCACGATTGGCTTAGCATTAAAAAATCCATTAGTGCAATTCACTGTATTGAGTATAAAAGAAAATAATAATACAGTATCTTAATATATGCAGATAACTCACTTGGCAAAGTTCAGCATCCATCTATTATTGAAAACTCAGAAAACTATGAATAGAATGAAACTTCCATCTGACAAACGGCATCTTCAAAATGGCTTCTGTTCATGTAATATTGACAGATAAAACATTAAATGCTTCCCAATAAGTTCAGGAGCAATGCTAGGGCATCCATTCTCAACACCTTTATTTAGCATTGCACTGAAAATCCTTCATTTCTTCCTTCTCTAATGTGCTTCCTTTCTTTTTGAAAAGACTGATTTTCTGACATATCATTTTCTTTCTGAAGAATATATTTTGACACATTGCAAGCTGTATCTACTGCCAACAAATGCCTCCAGTTTTTTTCTGAAAAAGACTTAATTCTTCAATGATGAGGGTAATGTAAATTACCATAGAAATCTGTAATTCTAGATTGCTTGGTTTTTCTTCCAATGCTTTAAATATTTCACTGCACTCTATTCTTGCTTGCATGGTTTCTGAAGAGAAGTCTAACGTAATTCTTCATTTCTCTAAGGGTAACCTTTCACGTGATCCCACCTCACACACCTTGGCTTCTCTCAAGATTTTCTCTGTCTTTTGTTCTGAATTAAATAAATATGACGTACCTAGGCATCAAGTTGTTAAGGGTTTTCATACTTGGTAGTCTCTGAAATTCTTAAATCTGTGGTTTTGAGTCTGTCATTAATTTTGAGAAATTGTCAGCAATTAATTTTTCAAATGATTCAATATTTGTCTTGCTCATTTCTCTATTTCTGATCCACCTGACGTTTCCATTACATGTTATATGTATCCCACAATTCTTGACAGTTTTGTCCAATTGCTTTTTTCATTATTTTTTTCTCTTTGCATTTCAGTACAGCAGGTTCCGAGCAATATATCTTTAAGCCCTCTGATTCTTTCCTTGGCTATGTCTAATTTACTGGTAAGTCATCAAAGAAATTCTATATTTCTGTACAATTCTTTTAAAATTTCTAATATTTTATTTATCCTATTTTTTTTTTTTTTTTTTGAGATGGAGTTTTGCTCTTGTTACCCAGGCTGGAGTGCAATGGTGCGATCTCGGCTCACCACCTCTGCCTCCTGGGTTTAGGCAATTCTCCTGCCTCAGCCTCCCGAGTAGCTGGAATTACAGGCACACACCACCACGCCCGGCTAATTTTTTGTATTTTTAGTAGAGACGGGGTTTCATCATGTTGACCAGGATGGTCTCGATCTCTTGACCTCATGATCCACCCACCTCGACCTCCCAAAGTTCTGGGATATTGATTTTTTTTTTTTTTTTTTTTTTGAGACGAAGTCTTGCTGTGTTGCCCAGGTTGGAGTGCAGTGGCACGATTTTGGCTCACTGCAACCTCTACCTCCCTGGTTCAAGTGATTCTCATCAGCTGCCCAAGTAGCTGAGACCACACCTGGCTAATTTTTGTGTTTTATTTATTCATTTATTATTTTTGAGATGGAGTTTTGCTCTTGTTGCCCAAGCTGGAGTGCAGTATCGAGATCTCCACTCACTGCAACTTCTGCCTCTTGGTTTCAAGTGATTCTCCTGCCTCAGCCTTCGGAGTAGCTAGGATTACAGGCATGTGCCACCGCACCTGGCTAATTTTTTGTATTTTTAGTGGAGATAGGGTTTCACCATGTTAGCCAGGCTTGTTTCGAACTCCTGACCTCAAGTGATCCACCTGCCTTGGTCTCCCAAAATGCTGGAATTACAAGCATGAGCCACCATGCCCCGCCTAATTTTTGTGTATTACTAAAGACATGGTTTCACCAAGTTGGCAAGGCTGGTCTTGAACTCCTGGCTTCAAGTGATCCTCCTGCCTGAGCCTCCCAAAGTGCTGGAATTACAGGCACAATCCATCTTGCCTAGACTGTAGGATTTTCTTTTTATTCTTTCTTAAAGTTTCAGTCTCCTTGCTTACCTTACCTACCTGTTCTTTCATGTTATCTGTTTTATTTTTCTTTAGAACCATCAACTTATTAATTATGGTTATTTTAAATTCCTGGTTCTCTTTACCCTCATGTCTCTGCTGTATCCGAATCTGGTTCTGATACTTGCTTCAATTCCTCTCTTCAGGATGTGTTTTTTCTTATCGTTTAACATGCCTTGTGTTTGCATTTTTTATTGAAAGCCAGACATGTGAGATCAAGTAGTGGGAACTGAGATAAACAGTCCTTTAGCATGAAATTTTATGTTTATCTAACCAGGAGTTATCCAGTGTTTAGTGTTTGTTATGCCTGTAGATATCAGTCTTCAATTCTGTCTGGTGTCCTTGCCTTTACCCCACTGTTAACTTTGAGTTTCCCTAGAGACTTCGTAAACGGAGTTTGTCTTGCAGCTTGTTCAGTTGTGGTTCACTATTGTTATCCTGGAGCTCTGTTGTTGTAGTGGTAAGATACTGGGGAGAAGTGTTCTACAGTAATATAACTAAGTCTCTAGAGGGAATTTTCTCCGTGTGTGTGTGTGTGTGTGTGTGTGTGTGTGTGTGTGTGTGTGTGTGTGTGTGTGTGTGTGTTTCCCAGTAGGCCACAGCTGGTGGTACTGTTTTTTTCTCCTCAAAGCCTGACAAGATGTTCCTCTGATCCTCACAATGAGAACCTAGTGAAGGTCCTGGGGAAAAATAATTTTTAAAATGTAGGAGTCACCCTGACCCCAGACCAAGAGTGAGTGCTGGAAGTTTGTAGCTCTCCGGGTAGCCCTCAGTTTGGTTTCAGCATTTAGGCTACTACAGCAGCAGGCTTCTCCTCCTCCTCTACCACCCATAAAGTGTGACACTCTGTACTTTCCTCTCGTCAGTTTTCTTGGCAGCTATTTGGTCGGTGATCTCAATTCTTGTTTGGAGTTAAGAGTTACTTTAAGATTTTGTCAAAGCCTAAATAATTAACAGAGAGAGCCTCTCTAAAAGAAATTGTCTATTTGGGAGTGAATATTGTGATAGGAATACACATGTCATAGTAAATAATGAGCATATTCAGGGAGGTAAAGGAAGACAGAAGTTTTTAAAGAGAAAGTGAGAATGATTATATATTTATTTTGAGATAATTATCCTTGACTTCAAGGATCAATAACAAGGATAGCACCAGCTTGAGGCTGCGCAGGCAGCTGCCAAGCAGGTATCCTTACAGAAGTTTTTTTTTTATGTGTAAGGCTGTGATGGCCTTTATGCAAAGTTGTGGTTTTTGCAGTCTTTTGTGATTGTTCTTGTTATTGTGGATGTATGCATAAAAACCCTCCCCTCCCAGGCTTCTCCACCTCCGTTTGTTACAGTTTTTAACACAAGTGACTCCATTTTTATTCTCGTAACTTTCACACTTTCGATGCTTTCAGTTGGGTGAAGTACATTTGCAGTTGCTCATTGAAGCATTTTGTGATTTCTGCTTTAAAAACTCATTGTCAGATAGTTCGAATATCTCTGTCACTCTAGCATTTGCAATGCTTGTCTTTTTCCATTCAGTTTGAGATATTTCTAATTCTTGGTGTAACACCAGATTTTTTATTAAAACCAGGACATTTTTCTGTTAGGCTATGAGACTCTCAATCTGATTAAAATCTTCTCTTTTAGCTATATAATTTAACATGCCTTCTTACCACCTTAATAATAAGAGGAAGAGGAACTACCTTATGATAGCTGGGTGATGATAGCTGGGTGATGACAGCGACTCAGAATCTCCAATGTGTTTCCATTGAGATCAAAGGGGACGACACCTTGTTACCTTAGACAGTGATGGGAGTTTCTCTTTCTCACCAGGTATCCCATGATGCCTTCCTGTTTAAGAGGTGTGGAAGAGTCTTGTCACTGCTCCCTAAGTAGTCTCCACTGACATTGCAGTGGGAATGTTGTTATTACCCTCTGATCTGGGTGAAAGTATTGACTCCATCCAATATCTCCTCTGCCTCTACACTAAAAGGAAGGGGAGGAAGAGGAAGTCCTTGTTAATGCTGGTGGAAGTGAAAGTCTAGGCTGTCTGCATGGTTTCCACTGCCAACATGGAAGAGGTTGTACCGGAGCTAGTGATTACCTGGAGGTGATAAAGTTCCAGTTCCCTATGTGGCCGCCTTAAAAACCTCCCCAGTAGGGGAGTTGGGACATCTTTTTTTTTTTTTTTTAGGTTGGTGCAAAGTTTATTGTGGTTTTGTCATTACTTTTTATTTATTTATTTATTTTTTATTGCATTTTAGGTTTTGGAGTACATGTGCAGAACGTGCAAGATAGTTGCATAGGTACACACATGGCAGTGTGTTTTGCTGCCTTCCTCCTGTCAAAGGCGAAAGCATAAGCCACTTATGCTGGCGGTGTTTGGTGGTAGTAGATAGGTTACTTTCTTAAACTTCTGCTTCCTTAGGCTTTGCTTTTCCTGTTCATTTGTGTCAAGAGAACTGGTTTTAAGGAGCTTATTTTGCCTGCATCCATTGACAATTCTGGTTTCAGGCTTCTCCAGCACCTAGCATGAAATAGATGAGCCAAAAATAAAACTCAGGGAGCTACTGTGTATCCAACTTTTTAGTTTTGAGTTCTCTAGACAGTGAGAATTCTTTTTAGCTTTCAGGGTCTTATATTTTATGCCCAGAGGTTTTACTAACACATATCAGGAAGAACAGGGAAAATATATCTACTGCATCTTCTTGGACGTGTAGTTTTATCTAATTTTAAAAATGTAAAATATTTCAAAAATTTAAACTATTATAGAAAACAATGTGAGTGACATCCATAAACTATCCAGTCAGATTTTCATCTGCTAATATTAAGCCTTACATATCTAAAATCTGTTTTTTATTTTGTTTTAACCTATAAAACATGAAAGATACAGTTGAATTCTATTGGGCACCTCTCTGTAATTTTTTTCCCTCACTCAGTTTGCAGTGGCAGCACAGTGTTTACCATTCCTGTTCATAGCTACCATGTTTCTACATATGTATATATGCATATTAATTATATAGTAGTCTCCTTTCATTCACCAAGGATATGTTCAAAGATCTACAGTGGATACCTGTAACTGCAAATAGTACTGAAGCCTATATAGTCTATGCAGAAATTTATTTTACTTTTTTGTTTTACAATTTCACAGATAGGTTTGTTTTCACCATATATCTTAGCAACCTCAGCATACTTTTTTTTGTTTGTTTCCTTATTAAGTCAAGAACTTTCACCTTTTCAGTTAAAGGAAGTGCACATTATGGCTTCTCTGTAGCATAGTAAAATTGCCAGCATCGTAATCTTGTACTTTGGGATCATTATTAAGTAAAATAAAGGTAATCTGAACACAAGCACTGAAGTAACCTGGATGATGCCTAAGTAACTGAAGGGCTGGTAGCATGTAACATGGATAATTACACAAAGGGATGACTCGTGTACAGGGCACGATGCAGCAGAAACTGAGATTTTATCAAGCTACTCAGAACAGTGCACAATTTAAAATGTCTGGAATTGCTTGGTGTGGTGGCGCACACCTATAGTTCTGGCTCCTCTGGAGGCAGTGTGCTGTGATTACCCTGTGTGACTTTACTGCAACCTGGAAAACATAGTGGGATCCTGTCTAAAAAAAAAAAAAATCTTAAACGTTTTTTAATAATATTAAGTTTCATATGTTTCTAAAAATTAATTATGTAAGGGTACATTTTCATACATTTGTAAGATTTATTCATGCTGATAAGTGAATAGTTGTTTAAATTTCATTTCTGCTTGGCTAAATATCTGGTGATTATAATACTTTGTAAAAGTGCCTTTTTCTTTCTCTCTCTCTCCTTTATATTTTTATTAGTCTCAAAGGAAGTTTGATTACCTTCAAATTTTTAATCCAAAACCTCAGATCCATATACCTTCAGTCACTACTATGGTTTGAATATCCTGTCTAAAACTCAGGTTTAAATTTAATTGATACTGTGACAGAATTAAGACATAGGATCATTAAGAGGTGATTAGATCCTTTCTCCTGAATTGATTAATGCAGTTATCACGGGAGTGGGTCAGTGGTCTCAGGAATTCATTCCCCTGTTCCCTTAATGTGGAATTAAGCAACAATCATGGACTACAATTTAGGATATTCAGCATGTAAATTAAGATCATGTTACTTTTAATTCTAAAGATGAAAATGTAGAAGTGGCAAATAGAAGTGATATTAAAAACACACAAGGAGGAGCTTCAAATGGCTAGAAGAATTTCATCCTTGCCTCCTTTACTCAGAAGAACAAAAATAGTATGTAGACAATCACTTTTATTATATTATAAAAGAAATAACACTGGAAGGCAACAGAAACATGACAGGAAACATTGAAATCAAGGAAGGAGAAGAGACAGAAGGAGACAGTGTGCTTGGCTGGGATTGGCTGGGAGACTGGAGTGACTTCCCAGCACGGAGAAAGTGAAAGTGAGAGAATTGAGGTAGTCCACATTCCCACCGTGGAATCTTGCCACAGGAAAGCACTTTGACCCTGTGAAGCCTGAAAACTACACAGGGAGCTTCCAGGAGACTGTGAGACAGACTTGTTCTAGGACAAAGTTTGCACTTGGTCCCACACCCTTTCTCTGACCTAAGTCGTTACAGCCAAATGCCATTTTAAATCCTAGCCTTTAACAGAATGGATACTGTCCTGGAGCTCAGTGGCACTGGGGCTGACATGTTAGGAAAGCTTGGGCTGTTGCTGCTAGAACTGGGGTGTAATCTGGGAATAAGCTCCCAGATTTGGAGTTGATAAGTGAATGAGGCATGAACTGCAGCTGCTGGTTCTGGGAAGTGAGGTCCATATGACTGAGACTAGGGTACAAACTGGGTAAAACTTGCTGCTAGGACTGAGTTGCAAACTGGGAAGGCAGTTCCTATAGCTTGGCTGAGGTGTGAACTAGGCATGTGCTGCCAGAACTGAGAGCTGAACGCCAATGGGACTATGGCATGAGAGGGATGAATGTTTGCCTCACCTCTGGCCCAAGCTGTCTCTATTGAAACCTGCCCCATTCCCTCCGGTGGCAGGGCCTCAGTACAGCTGCAGCCACTCCTTACTTGTGAACACTCTGCTTGGGCCTGAGATTAACTTTGCCCTGACCCATCATGACTGGTGCTTTCTCTCATATTGATGGGACCTGAGTGCAAGGCCTCCCATCCTTCCGAGACAGATCACATAGCCAGGGTGCTGGGGATTGCCCAGTTTAGTCCAACACTGTAGCATCAGAATCACCAAGGGCATAGAGATAATAAATAAAAAAGAAAAGAAAACATATTGAATAACAAAATACATTAAAACTTCTCAAGTGTATCAAGAGATTTAAACATGTAAATGCAGGAGGCTCAGTGATCCCCAAGCAGATACAATGCAGAAGTTTCTCCTCCATGCCACATTATAAGCAGGTGTATGAAGTTAAAGATAAAGAACAAATCCTAAAACAGAAGACAAAAATGTTGAGTCGCCTGCAAAGGGAACTCCCTGAGACTAACAGCAAATCGCTCAATAGAAACTTTATACACTAGAAGAGAATGAAATTATATAGTAAAAGTGCTGAAAACTAAAACCCTTTCAACTAAGAAGGTATATCCAGCACTATTATCCTTCATAAATGAAACAGAAATAAAATATTTTCCAGACAAGCAAATGCTGAGAGATATTTAGGCAGGTCTTAAAAGAAGTACTTAAGGGGGTCTTAAATCTAGAATTTAAAGCATGGCATTTGCCATCATGAACACACATGAAATTATAGAACTCACTGGTAAAGTAATTGCACAAAAACAAAGATAAATGATGCAGATATTTTTATTATAGAAATCCACCAAACTAAAATGAAAAACAATGGAAGAAAAAAAATAAATAATATATAAAGCAGTCATAAAACTTAGCTCTTCTTGTTGCATTGATCCCTTTACAATTATGCAATGCCCTTCTTTGTCTCTTTTAATCTTTGTTGATTAAACTGTGATATATCATGTCAGTAGAATGAAGGGAAAAAAAACATATGATAATCTCAACAGATGCAGAAAAAGCATTTGACAAAACATGCCTGTATGATAAAATCTCTCAACAAACTGGACCTAGAAGGAAAAATACTTCAAAATAATAAAAGCCATATATAACAAACCAACAGCTAACATCATATGAAATGGGGAAAAGCTGAAAGCCTTTTGTCTAAGAACTGGAATGAGACAAGGATGGCCACTTTCACCATTCGTATTTAGCAAAGTACTTAAAGTCATAGCCAGAGAAATCAGGCAAAAGAAAAATAAAGGTCATTCAAATAGAAAAAGAGAAAGTCTAATTGTCCCTCTTTGCTTATAATATGATGTTATATCTAGAAAAACCAAACGACTACCAAAAATATCTTAGATTTGATTAATGAGTTCAGTAAGTGGCAGGATAGAAAGTCAACATACAAAGACCAATAGCATTCTTTCTTCCCTTCCCTCCCTCCCTTCCTTTCTTTTTTCTCATCCTCCCTGCTTTCTTCTTTTCTCTCTTTCTTTCTTTCCCCCTCCCTTCCCCTCCCCTCCCCTTTCTCCCTCCCTCCCTCTGTTGCCCAGCCTGGAGTGCAATGGTACAATCTCGGCTCACTGAAACCTCTACCTCCTGAGTTTAAGAGATTTTCCTGCCTCAGCCTCACAAGTAACTTGGCCTACAGGCATGGGCCACCACGCCCAGCTAATTTTTGTATTTTTAGTAGAGACAGGGTTTCACCATGATGGTCAGGCTGGTCTCGATCTCCTGACCTTGTGATCCACCCAACTCAGCCTCCCAGTGTGCTGGGATTGCAGGCATAAGCCACTGTGCCTGGCCTCTTTTCTTTTCTTTCTTTTCTTTTATTTGATGAGTCTTGCTATCACCCAGGCTAGAGTGCAGGGACACAATCTTGGCATCTCGGCTCACTGCAATCTCTGCCTCCCAGATTCAAATGATTCTCCTGCCTCAGCCTACTAAGTAGCTGGGATTACAGGCATATGTCACCACTCTGGGCCAATTTTTGTAATTTTTTTTAATAGAGATGGGTTTTCACCATGTTAGCCATGTTTGGTCTCGAACTTTTGACCTCAAGTGATCCATTCGCCTCAGCCTCCCAAAGTGCTGGGATTACAGAGGTGAGCCACTGCACTGGCCTGATATACTAGTAATAATATAGCTGAAAAAATATATAAGGCAATCTCATTTATAAAAGTTGCCAAAAATATGCCTAACAATAAAATTAGCCAAGGAGGTAAAATAGCTTTATTAGGGAAACTAACAAAACACTGATTAAAGAAATTGAAGGCAACACCAGCAAATAGAAAAGCATCCTATGGTCATGGACCAGAAGAATTAATATCACTAAAATTATCATGTTACTCAAGGCAATCTACAGATTCAGTCCATCCCTATCAAAATGCCAAAATTCTTTCACACGAAGTTAGAAAAAATAGTTTTAGAAGTAATATAAAATAAAGAAGAGCCCAAATAACCAAAGCAATCCTGAGCAAGAAGGACAAAACTGGAGGCGTCATATTACCTGACTTTACAAAGTCATAGTATCCAAAACATTACAGTATTTGTATAATAATAGATATATAGACCAATGGAACAGTTATCGAGAACCCTGAAATAAAGCTGCGTATTTACAGCTAACTGATTTTTGATAAATCTGAGAATTTATACTGAGGAAAAGACACCCTCTTCAATAAATGTGCTAAGAAAATTGGCTATAGAAGAATAAAACTGAACTCCTATCTCTCATCATATAGACCTTAACTCAAAATAAATTAAAGATTTAAATGTAAGACCTGAAAGTATAAAGATGCTAGTAGACAACTAAAGCAAAATTCTTCTGGACATTGACCTAGGCAAAGAATTTATGACTAAGACCTCAAAAGCGCAGGTAACAAAGACAAAAATAAACACACAGGAAGGACTTAATTAAACTAAACAGGTTCTGCAAAGCAAAATAGATAATCTAGAGTGAAGAAACTGTTGAATGTGAGAAAATATCTGTGAACTATTATTCTAACAGGGGTCTAATATTTATAGTATTTGAGGAACTCAAACATCTCAATAAATTAGAAACAACCAATCCTGTTAAAAAGTGGGCGGAGGACAGGAATCGACATTCCTGAAAAGAAGTAATAAATGGCCAACAGGTATACAAAACAATGCTTCACATCACTAATCATCAGAGAAACACAAATGAAGACCAAACTGAGATATCCTTTTATCCCAGTCAGAATGCCTATTAGGCATCTAAAAAGACCAAAAAATAACAGATGATGGTGAGAATGTGGAGAAAAAGGAACTCTCAAACACCATTCATGGGAATATATGCCAGTACAGTCACTATGAAAAATAGTAGGACAATTTCTTGAATTTTAAAACCAGAATTAACATTTGGTACAGCATTGTCACTACTAGATATCAACAAAATAAATTAATAAAGTGATGCCTGCAGTCACATGTTTATTGCAGCACTATTCAAAATAGCAAAATCAACCTCAGTTTCCACCAACGGGTGGATGGATAAAGAAAATGTGGTACACATACACTAAGAAATGCTACCTGTGCATGAGAAAGAGCAAATTCATGTCATTTACAGCAACATGGATGGAACTGGAGGTTATTATCCTAAGTAAAATAAGCCAGGCACAAAAAGAAAAATATTGCATGTTCTCACTTATAAGTTAAAGAAATTAGTTACATAGAGGTAAAGAGTAAGAGAGATGACAGAATAGATAACAGACTGAAAGGGTAAGTTGAGGGTAGAGAGATGACTAAAGAGAAGTAGGTTAAAGGGTTTAAAAACATACAGTTAGACAGAAAGAAGTTTAATTTTTTTTCCACAAATGGGACTTATTTATATTTTTAAAAGTCTGAACTTTAAACATTATTTAACTGGTTGTTCATACTCACAAACTTATTCAACTTTAGCAACTGTCTTGTCCCCAGTAGCTTTTCCAGAACTATTACCTTCACCATGAAGCTCCATGAGTTGTCCCAGTTCAGACTTGGGCTACTTCAGCATTTTTACTTTTCTGAAAAAGACATCATGGAGAGGATGAATAGATTGGCAAGGCTCCCCCGCTGCCCCCCACCAATTCTGTATGGAATCAATTTATTGGCCACTTCTTTCAAGTCGTTTGCTTCTCAGGTCATGATTTCCATCATCTTTTTCCAGATTTGGTGGACCCACTGGTGCTGAGTGTAAGAGGTCTCTAGATCTAATTTTTGCATTTTTTAGTAAAACCAGTACAGAACAGACAAAACAAATTAACGTCAATAGTGTTCACATCAAAAGAAACTTTAATCATGGTCTGCCACTTTTTACTGTGGAACACATTTTATCATGGGTAA
Organism: Saguinus oedipus; assembly: GCA_031835075.1. Classification (NCBI taxonomy): domain Eukaryota; kingdom Metazoa; phylum Chordata; class Mammalia; order Primates; family Cebidae; genus Saguinus; species Saguinus oedipus. The sequence goes on from CM063190.1 coordinate 22,786,116, forward strand.
GATTAATGCCATGAAAGTTAGGAAGTTTTTGACATGAACATCTTCAGGAATCAGCTGGAATTTTCCAAATTTACCTTCATTATTCTGCACATACGCAAAACTCACTTCAAACACATGACCCTTGATGCTGTCAGATGCCATTTTAGTTGCTTGAGCCCCAGTGACTGGTGTCTTTCCAGTATTTCTTTCTTTCTTTTCTTTTTTTTTTTTTTCAGTAACAGAAATTTATTTTCTCACAGATCTGGAGGCTCAGAATCTGAGACCAAGGTGTTAAGAAGATTGGTTCCTTTGAAGGCTATTCCCCTTGGCTTGTAGATAGTTATATTTTCTTTTTTTTTTTAATAATTTATTGCATTTTAAGTTTTGGGGTACATGTGCAGAACGTGCAAGATAGTTGCTTAGGTGCAGACATGGCAGTGTGTTTTGCTGCCTTCCTCCCCTTCACCCACATTTGGCTTTTCTCCCCAGGCTATCCCTCCCCAGTTCCCCCCACCCCGCTGTCCCTCCCCTATTCCCCCCAATATACCCCAGTGTGTAGTAGACCCCCTCCCTGTGTCCATGTGTTCTCATTTTTCTCACCCGCCTATGAGTGAGAATATGTGGTATTTCTTTTTCTGTTCTTGTGTCAGTTTGCTGAGAATGATGTTCTCCAGGTTCATCCATGTCCTTACAAAGGACACAAACTCATCTTTTTCTTACATTGAACATAGCAGGTGCTTTTACATCACAACATTTTTCTTAGAAAATAGATCAACTACTTTTTTTCTTGGCTCCTTTCTGCCACCTTTTGTGAGGTGTTGTTTTTGCCAACCACCAGGGGGCTCCTCAGAGAGCCAAAAAGGCTAAAATTGATATTTGATTGTAAAGTAGGGTGAATATAGTTAGCAAAAATATACTGTACACAGGTGGTGATGACACTACATGCCCTGACTTAATCGCTACTCATCGTATAGATGTAACAAACTTTTTTAATTTATACAAATTTTAAAAGGAGTAAGAAAGAATAGGAAAGTAAAAAGTTAAATATTTTTATTATGACTATTATGTACTCACTACCTGTGCCTTTTAAAGCAAGGGATGGGCAACAATGTGGTATGCTTAATAAGTAAACCCCGGGCCTTTAGCCACGGCCAAGTCTTCATCCCTGGATAGTTTTCTCTTGGCGCCAGAAAAACACAGGCCATCATTTGCAAGTGTATTTATGGCCAACTATATGACTTTACCATGTAGACAACATAGTTTAAATTTTAGAAAAGAAAGTAAACATCCTGAGATTATACCTACATATAATATGCAGTATTATCTCTCTATATCAATATCTGCTGCTGTCGTAAAATAAAGAACAACCCTAAACACATTACTGTGGGCTCAAGAAATTCTTTCCCACATTCTTAATTCATACTCTGGAACTGGCAAACATTGCCATACAGATGATCACAGCATCTGCTTAAAGTGAGGCATTACAATGTACTCCATAGATATGTATAATTATTCTGTAGTTATTCCATATCAGTTAAAAACAAAACCTAAAAAGGCAAAAACACACACCATGCACATAAACCACATATAGAAACTTTACTAAGACGGATTTTGTAATTGGTTAAATGTGGGATTTGAATGAGAGGGAGACAACAGCAGTGTCTATCATTTTGCTGTCCAGAGTAAAGGGGTGAGAGGTAGTGCTGTGTTTTGAGGTAGAGAAGAATAAATACTAGAAGACAGTAAGATTGCAGACAATAAACCTCTCAAAATTGTGTTAAGAAGATGAATGCTTTTCTAAGACATTTCAGTGGAAAGAACCAGTAATATGTTGATAATTTGGGTAAAGAACCTAAAAGAGATGTGTACTGTGAAAACAGACAGTTAATAATGATATATCTGGAGATGATATTTGGAGATTCAGTGAGAATAAGAAGGTGATAAAGAGTAACCATAAAAAGAGAAACGGAGCGGCCAGGCGCAGTGGCTCAAGCCTGTAATCCAGCACTTTGGGAGGCCGAGGCGGGTGGATCACGAGGTAAAGAGATCGAGACCATCCCGGTCAACATGTATTTTTGTCTCTACTAAAAATACAAAAAATTAGCTGGGCATGGTGGCACGTGCCTGTAATCCCAGCTACTCGAGGCTGAGGCAGGAGAATTGCCTGAACCCAGGAGGCAGAGGTTGCGGTGAGCCAAGATCGCGCCATTGCACTCCAGCCTGGGTAACAAAAGCGAAACTTGGTCTCAAAAAAAAAAAAAAAAGAAGAGAAAAGGATGCAGTATAGAAGCCTGCAGGTAAAAGACAGACAGGAAATAAACTGATCAGAGGAATAAACAAGAAATAAACTGGTCAGAAGGAAAATCAAGGGGATATGGTGTTAATAAAACAAAAGAAAACAGTGTTCTCCTAGTACAGAAATTGTCAAGTATATCAAACATAACTCAAAGGAAAAACAAAGAAAAACTGAAAGTGTGTATATTGAATTTAGTGTCATGGAGGTTCTTTTAGATTGGATTCCTCCTAAAAGGTGACCCAGAAAAAAGACTTAAGAGGCAAAAAGTGTATTTGAATAGGGATTCGAGCCATTTCCAGTTCAAAAAAAATAAAGTAATATACAAAAGGAGAAATACCAGCGAAGTGTGGTTAAGGTGTGTATTATCATTGTGAGCAACGAGGGCTTCATCCATCAAGGGGTCCTCTGAGATTTCGTGCAGATCATGCCTCAAAAGGGTCTGAGTAAGGGAGAAGAAAGCTTGCACAGTGATCAATGGGCTCTTTTTCCTCTAGAATTGAGGAGTCTCATGAATAGGGTAAATCCTTGAACATTCAAGCTGTCCTAGAAATCAGTAGAGCAACTTTATGTGACATAGCAGAATGGCACCAGGAGGGGCAGTGGAGAGTAACAAACACTTGAGTTGGGAATTTGTCAATAATTTCATTGTGAAAATTGATCCTTATTCAATACTAATATTAATGAAATAGAAACTGTAGAGAACAAGAGAATAAAAATACACAAAACAGAGTATCAGTATAGAAAGTTTTCTGAAAAAGGAGGAGTACATGAGATGCAGAGCATTAGTGGAAGAAATAGGTTAATATAGCAATGAATATAATAACGTTTATTTTAAAATTTCTATGTGGTAAGCATTATATAAATAGAAACAAAATCTTTATAACTTTCTAGAAAGCTCTTATGTTTTATACAATATGGATAACAAACAATTTGGTCAGTGAACTAACAAAATAAAAAAAACATTTTTTTTACATGGTAAACTCAAATTCATTTCCTTTTCATCCTGTAAAATGTATGAAATCAAGGTATTTCTAAGATACTATCCAAAAGGAAGCATATTGAATGAGGTCATTTTTGTTTATTCACATATTAAGAATAGTTTATCTAAAATTTTATTTGGTTAATAATAACACCTATTTTTTTTTTTTTTTTTTGCCAATCAATGAGAACTTGTAAGGTTGCTCAGGTTGGCCTTGAACTCATGGCCTCGCCTTCGCAAGCACCACGACATCCGGCCGGAGCCACTGTGGGCCCCAATAATACCTATTTTTATTCAACCTTGGGGGATCCATTAACATTTTACCCAGTATTATTATATAGATAAAGCTATAAACAGCCATAAGAGAAGAAAATGCATCTTGTATTTTTAGTTTCTATAAATTTCACAGTAAAAGGCAGAATGGTAAAATGTATACAGTTGCAGTTAAATTTTTGAGGCTTTGTTTCTACTTGAAAGCAACACCTACGTATTGTAAACTTCTCAGGAGACCATTTTATAACAAGAAACTCTTGTATTTACTTATAAAAATCCAGTGTCAGATACGTAATCTCTTGTACTGAACATCAGAGAACCTAGATGTGCTGTCAGACAGTATTTGTGGTGGTAAGAATGAATGGATAAAGTCTCTTGGGCCTCCTTTTTTGTCAGTTATTTTTAAGTTTTTCTTAGCTGTGTCTGACAGTGTTGTAAGTCCTTTCATCTTTTCAAAGCTTTGGCAGAAACTAACTTCTTAAAACTACCACTCAACTCTGATAAGCAAAATAGTATGTTTGTTAACAATGCTTAATAATAGTCTTGTATTTCACTTCAGCCTGGGCAACACGATGGAAATTCTGTCTCAAATAAAAAATGGTCTTGTATTTAAAAATATGATACACGTTATAAATTTTTATATAGTAATGACTTGCCAGCTTGAGTTTAGAACTTACTCAGCATATTCATCGACAGTTTACTGTTTTTGAAGGTGCATAGATGCCCATAATAGTCTGAGCTCTTGTAAGTAATTAAAACTTCTTAGAGGGAAATAAAAATATGCTTTGGATCAGATAGAGCATTAAAACGTAGCTTCCCCGTGGTGATGGGACCCTTTGCATGAGCCCTTTCTTATTATTTTCCTTGTTCCTGTGTTAAATCAGAGGTCCAGTCCACAGATTTTAGAGGTGGTCTCGTTGGTGCTATCCCTTTCAGAGTACCTGGAAATGAACAGCCAGCAGTTGGGCTCAAGCAATAGGAAGTGAAGGTACATTTTCAATGTGGTGACCATGTCTGTAAGAATTTCCACAGCAGATAAAATGAATATTTTGTGGAAATGCAGTTGAATAAAGACATAATTGAGAAGAAATGATAAAGTTAATGAAGTTAAGAATGTTACAAGAATGGAATGAAACAAGGACTTTTTTGTAGCTAAAGAGCTTAATAAGCAGTCTAGGAACTATCTGACAAATCTCAACCCTGGAGGCTTTGGTGAAGATGCATTCTCCTTCCTTGGAACTATCTGACAAATCTCAACCCTGGAGGCTTTGGTGAAGATGCATTCTCCTTCCTTGCTCCTTTGGTCACCAATTTTAGGGGACAGTTCTTTGTAAATATTTTTTGTTTTTTCAAGGCCTGTGCTTTCTGACGAAAAAAACAAAAACAAAAACAAAAAACACTGGCAAGCTTGATTTAAGAATGATTGCCTTAGCAAGAGACAAAGTATTACTCCATAGAGATAAAACACTCACCTGCGGTAGAGCCATTTGTTCATATCCCAGGGCAGTAAAGATCTAGGCATCTTTCTTTCAGTTAAGGAGAGGTTGGGCCCACACACCAGCTGCCCTCTGTGAGGTCTGAATCACCTAACAGCAGGGTTCCTGTGACACAGGAACAAGTGGACATTTGGCTCTCACTGTGTCATTCCATGAGGGAGGCTCAGGATTTGGGGAGCAAGTACTGAGATTCTCCATGAGCAGTGGTAAGCTGTTTGTTTCCTGATCCAGAGATTGTGTGTTTCCTGTAAACACTCACTCTCCCTCCAGTTGCCTTTCAGTGTTGCCTGTGTCCTGATTCGCTGTTTCATCACCTTTACTCCAGATCTTTTCTTGACCTAATCTTGTGCTTGGATTTATTAGCCCTTTGCATCCTGCTTCTATCACCCAGGGAACTCTGATTCTAAGCCCTGATTTCAGACGAACACCCAGTACTTACAAGATATTTTTATGAAAATAAGATACGTTATCATTGGCTGTATGGCAAAGAAAGACATTTGGGATTTTGAATCTGAATTGCATTAAATTTAAAAGGGGGATAATAATACTGTTCTGTTAACATTGTAAAGTACATGGCAAGATCAAATAAGATTTCCATGTAAAAATACCTTGTAAACTATGAAACATTAAATGAAGATTTCTTATGATGGTATCATCACTTCACATCTAAGAATAGTTGCCCCAGAATTGAATTGCTATTTGCTAACTTTTCTTGTGCTGCGTTATGTTAAATTCTAAGGCTTATAGATGAAAGCGAAGACCAATAATATAAATCAAAAATGTTGAAAACATAGGGTCTAATGATAATAACAAAGACGTTTGAGGAAAATAATTTATTCAGCTCTATTCTGTTTCTTGAGATTAGAACTTATATATTATTTTACTGAACAATCTTTTTAAAATTTTTCTACATTCACCTGAAATGACATACTCAAAATAAAATTGTATCTCCGAGATGCGTCCCTCCTCTTGAATCCCCTAATTCTCTAATAAGGTGTAACTTTTACTCATATATGTACTATCTTTATTTTGCACTCATATTTGATGAATCTTTTGCTTCTGCTTATTCAGGTCTCTGAACAAACCATAGCATATCCTTCTATATTTCCCAAGTGTGCAGTTAGATAATATGCCACCCTAAAGTAACCATAGGGGAGGTTACCTTAGTGAGTAATTACCTGGTTATTAAATTTCCCTGTATCTCCTTGCCTCCAGAGCACACATATACTTCTTTAACCCACACAAAAACCTATGAATTACTTCTGTCTAACAGGAATCCCCAAATCCCATGGCACAGACCAGTACAGGTCTGTGGCCTATTAGAATCCAGGGCACATAGCAGGAGGTGAGTGGCAGGTGAGTGAGCAAAGCTTCATCTTCATTTACAGCTGATCTCCATTGCTTGCATTACCACCTGAGCTCTGACCTTTGTCAGACCAGTGGCAGCATTAGATTTTTATAGGAGCACAATCCCTATTGCAAACTGTGCATGCAAGGGATCTCAGTTGCATGCACCTAATGAGAATCTAATGCCTGACGATCCGAGGTGGAGCAGAGGCAGTGATGCAACACTGGGGAGTGGCTGCCAATACAAATTAACATTAACAGAGAGATTTGACTGCGCAGAGACCTTGATAAATCAACTGCTTGCAAATTCATATCAAAATTCTAACAGTGAGTGGCAAGCAGCAGTTAAGCTGCATATAGTGGCGGGCTTTATAGTGGCCAGTGAGTTGATGTACTTCAATGGTACAGCTGCATCTGGTGGCAGGCTTTATGTCAGAATCCGACACTTATTTTAGTCCACTTGTGGCCCACCCTTTATTTTATTTACCACTTCACTCTATGCCTCTTTCCTACACTATGCAATTGTCTCAGTCACAGCACTGGTAAGCCTACAAACTAATCCTAGCTCAAATTAGTAAAAAGCAAATATCACTGGAGAGCTTCTTTGAAAAAAGGAAAAGACCCAATTATGAGACAGCAGAAGACTCTAAGACTGCCAACAAAAAGCTGCATTTAAAAGGAAACACTAAGAGTCCTACTTAAATTATAGGTTCACTACAACAGATGACTCACATTCTCCAGGTCCTCTCTGTGTAATATGTGGTGACTGGCCATCTAATAAAGAAGCCACCAGAGTTTAAAACTGCTTCACCAGATGTTGCTCTGCAAGGAGACAAACACCATGCAATAAAAGACAAGCCTTTGGAGCTTCTCAAGGAAAAAAATGTGAACATGAAGAAAAGAAGCAATTATTGAAGGCTACCGCTTCATTAAATGTGTCTGCACTGAGAGCGTCATTTAAGTGGCTAACCAGAGTGCTAAAGCTAAGAAGCCCTTTTCTATAGGTGAAGAGTTGATCCTGCCTGCCACAAAGGACATTTGTCATGAACTTTTAGGAGAGGCTGCAGTTCAACGGTGACACGTGTTCCTATTTTGGCTAACACAATAACTAAGTGAATTGATGAAACAGCAGAAGATATTGAGGCACAATTAATAGAGAAGAATAAATGAGTTACTGTGATACACAATTCAGACTGATGAGTCTACCAATGTTGACCACAGGACAATAATGTTTGTTTTATGTGATATATTTTTCTAGAGGATGTTCGTGAAGATGCGTTATGTGCACTTTTGTTGGCAACCCACACCACAGCTCAAGAACTATTCATGTGTTTGCATGATTACATATCAGGAAAAAAATAACTGGTCATTTTGTGTCACTAAAAGCACAGATGGCATAGCTGCCATGACTGGATGGCTTTCTGGTTTCACTACTCTGGTCAAAGAGGTCGCTTCTGAATGTGGGTCTGTGCACTGTGTCTTCCATAGAGAAATGCTGCCTGTCAAAAAGTGTCACCAGAACTTAATATTTGACAGGATATGATTAAAATTATCAACTACATCAGGTATTATACATGCCCTTAACTTGCATCTGTTTGTGCAGCTCCATGAGGAGATGTACAGAGAGCACGCGCATTTCTCCTATACGCAGGAGTGAGATGGCTTTCTAAAGGTTGATCACTGACATGAGTTTTTGAGTTACAAGGGTCACTCCAGAGATTTCTTTTAGGAAAACAGTCACTACTAGCAGCATATTCCAGTGACACAGAATGGTTGCAGAACTTGCTTACTTGTGTGACACATTCAACCTGCTCAATGAACGCAGTCTGTCACTTTGGGAGAGAACAACTGTATTCAGGGCGCCGGATAAAGTGGCTGCATTCAAAGCCAAACTGGAATTATGGGAATGATCAGTGAACATTGGGGTTGTTCACGTTTCAAATATTAGCTGAGATTTTGATAGAGACTGAGCCAGGGCGTTCTTTTTGCCAGCTGGTGCATGATCACCTATCTCAACTTTCAGAAGAGTTTGAGCATTATTCTAACTACAAAAGACACCCAAAACTGGGGAGGAATGGAGTCACGAACCATATGTGAATAAGCCAGATGAACTGACTTTGTCTGCTAGAAGAGGATCAATTGCTTGAGATTGCAGATGACAGTGACCTTAAAAGTATATTTGAAACTTCAGACATTCTGGATTAAAGTCAAGGTGAAATACTCTGAGATTGCCACAAAACCACTGAAATGTCTGCTTCCATCTCCAACTTCCTATCTTTGTGAAGGAGGGTTTTCTGCAGCGACAGCAACCAAAACGAGATCATGGAGTAGTCTGGACCTTGCAACACACTTCGGTGTCATTGTCTCCCATTGCCCCAGATGGGACAATCTAGTGGATGGAAAACAAGACCAGGACTCCCATTCATTCTACATCATGGTGCGTTGTATAATTATTTCACTATATACTACAATGTAATAATAAAAATAAAGTACACAATAAAAATGAACTTGAATCATCCACAAACCATCCCCCCACCCTACCTGACCCAGTTCATACAAACATTGTCTTCCACAAAAGTGGGCCCCAGTATTAAAAAGTTTGGGGAATGTTGCTGTCTAAGATGCAGAGGTTCTGGGTGACAGAAGAGGTCTTTACCTGGATTGAACTCTGTAACCGGAAATGAAGCATCTACATCACCTAGTTACTCTGGTGTTTGCCATATGCACGCAGTCACCTCCAAGCTGCTTCTGTATCTGTCCTTGGAGCTCCTCAGTGCCTTTCCATCTCGTAGAAGAAAACCTCTTCTACATGTCTGGTAGTTGTTCTCTGCCTGCAGTTTACCTTTCAAAAAATTCCTCCACTTTTTAATTTATGGATGGTTTGAGTGTTGCTACATTTATTTATTTACTTATGTAAAAAGATTTATCTTGAATTTCATATGAGAAGAGAGAAATATGACAAATCCACCAACTTAATCCCAGAAATTTGCCATTTGCCTTATTTAATTTAATGTAATGACTACCTAGCCAATACATGAGCCAGAGGACTAGCAGGCATTCTCTTCATCTCTTAAATTGAAAAATCCTCATGTTTCATAAATATAAATTTCTCAATTATTTTAGAATCTGTTTCTCCTGTTTGTTTCTGGCCTACTGCCATAATGTAATGCTTTATGTCTCGTCAGAATTACTGTATTAGATTACAACTAATTTCTCTACTACAATATTGTTTATCTCATATCCATTTTTCACATTACAATGAGAGTAATCTTTCTAAATGTCACTTCTCCTGTTTAAAATCCTTTGATGACTGATTATCAAAACCACATAACTAAGAATCATCTTGCTTACCTGATAAAGATAGACATTTGTAAACTCCACCTCTGACTTACATTAAAATCCATTAAAATGTCTGAGAGTAGATCATGGTACTCTGTATTTTAAAAATGGCCCAGATTACTCTTAGCTATTCTAAAGTTTCGGAACCACTGATAAATTCCTACAGAGTTAGCATGACGTAAAGACTATTCATGAATTGTTCCCTACCAACAAATCAGACTTAGCTCTTCACTCACAGGTCTGTAATTTATGTTAAAGTATTATTTGTAACTTATAGTAAGCCCCTACATTAATCTAAGTCACATTTCCATGTCTGTGGTCATTCTGGTCACTGCCTGGGTGCTCCTCAGCCCGTCTTCACCCAACTGACTCCTACTCAGCCTCTATGAGTCTGTCCACACATGTGTCTAGGGGTCTTCTGAGACCAGAGTAAATGTTCTTCTCTCTGACTTCAACACATTATTTTAATAATTACACAAATTTTGCTGTGTACATTTGTTACTATATGCCTACAAACAATTTTAGTGTATGCATTTTTAAAAGTTGGTCTTGCTTACAGTGTATACATTTTTAAAAGTTGGTCTTGCTTATTAGAAATATTTATAGATTAGTTTACAGTACTTAGCACATTTTCTAGAATAAGGTAGAATTTAATAAATATTTGTGAACTAACCTTTTAAACTAAATAGTCTAGTACTAACGTTTTAATAAACATATATACATTGAAATTTAAATCCAAATGATATAATGTAGTTATAGTACTTTTTTTTTCACTTTTTATTTTGTAGCATGTAGACAGAACAAACTAATCAATACAAATGTCTAACATTAAATAATGACTTTAGTTCCCAGAACTGCACAGTCATCACCTGAATTTGCTTATCTTTAGTTCACTATGCCTCTGAAAGACATATACTTACAGTTTAATTAGAAGTATTTGATCTCAAAAGATGTAAGGAATATGTGAAATTCATTTGTAGAAACTGTTCAAACTGCAAAAACATATTTCACATATATTTGCTTTTAGAAGACCCATCAAATTTTAAATATATCCTATTTTCCTTAGAGATACTCACACTTGGTACAAATATGATTATAAAAGTTTTATTATAATATTTACTCTTATTTTATCACAAACATCAAGAATGTTCTGAAGTATGATTGTGTATTTACATATTATTGCAATAAAGCACACAATGATATATATATATAAATCTCAGGAAAAGCTATGCTTCTGAAATAGGCTGATTATATTCTTTCTTATATTGAGTATGACTCCTAAAATATTCTGATTGATTGCCCATTTTCTGTACTGTAAAATAGAAGTTGAAAACTCAGAACTCAATGAAAAATATGAACCATAGGATGAAATGTAATTAGAAAGAATGCCAGTTATCTTTATTTTTATTAATTTTCTAGATATCAGCAAATGATAATTGTATATATTTATGGGGAACAAAATATGCTGTTATGTATATATACAATGTGGAATGATTGAATCAAGCTAAGAAACCTATCCATCACTTTAAAATCTTATCCTTTATTCCTCCTAAGTGAAACATTCTACCTTTTTACCAACATCTCTCCACTTCCCTCACTGCCCGATCTCTGATAAACACCATTCTGATCTCTGTTTCTATGTGTTTGAATCATTTTAGATTACAAATATAAGTGAGATCATGCAGCTTTTGTTTTTCTATGCCTGGCTTATTTCACTTAATAGCCTTCACGTTTATCCATGTTGCCAAAAATCAGTGTACAAGGATTCCCTTTTCTCCGCATCCCTGCCATAGACATAAAGACCAATGGAACAGAACAAAGAACCTGGAAGTGCACTCACTCATTTATAGACAGTTGATTTTTGACAAATGTGTCAAGAATATACAAAGGCAAAAGAGCAGTCTTTTCAGGAAAGGATGTTGGAAAAACTGAAATATCCATATGCAGAGAAATTAAATTAGAACCCTACATCATGCCACATAATAAAATAAACTCAAAATGCATCAAAGACTTAAATATAAGACCTGACTCAAAAAAAGAAATCACTGGAAGAAATTATAGGGGAAAACTATACAACATTGGTCTGGGCAATAATTTTTTTGTTTGTTTGTTTGGATTTGATCCTAAAAGTTAAGGCAACAAACCAAATATCAAAAGGTGGGATTTCATAAAACAAAGAACAATAAAAACAGAATGTGAGGCAATCTACAGAATGGAAGAAAAGATTAATAAGCTGAATATATTGTAAAGGGTTAATATCCCAAATACACAAGTAACTCAAACAATGCAAAGCACAAAAACAAACAGCAACAACAAAAATACAATTGAAAATGGGCAAATGACCTACATAGATATTTCTCAAAAAGAAACATGCAAATAGCAAACAGTGCTGCTCTGCCTATGGAGTAGCCATTCTTCATTCCTTTGCTTTCCTAATAAACTTGCTTTTATTTAAAAACAAACAAAAACAAAAACAAATGGTGAACATTTATGAAACAAATGGTCAGTGTCACTCATTGTTAGTGAAATCCAAATTAAAACCACAATGAGATATAACCTCACAGAGGTTAGTATCAAAATGATTATTATAAAAAATATGAAAAATAATAAGTGTTGTAGAGGATGTGGAAAAAACAGAAGCCTTAGTTTAAATCAATAATATTCCAGCAAGAGTTCTTAAAGAAATAACCAGTTGCCAATACTTCAGTCTAAAAGAGAGTTAGATGAGAGGCAAAAGTGAATACAAAAAGGATCCCATGGTTTGTGGTAAAGAAAAATCTGAAGATAAATGCAGTGTTTTATGATTTAAATGGACATTAATTTATGGGAGAGGTGATCTTTTCTGTGGAAGAGAAGAGCTATGAAAAAACATTTTGCCCAAAATTCACTATGAGCAAAACATCATAAAGTCATATGTATCTGTATAAACTTACTCAAGGTTTACTCTGACAGAAGAGTTAAATTCTTTTTGGCTGAATTAGATGCTGTTACATTTTCTAGGTAAAATAATTCTTCTTAATTTTTCCCCAAAGTTGTACTTTTCTTTTTTTAAAAAAAATAGCAATCCAAATGCTCCTACTTTATTTTCTAATGTTTTCTAAAAAGTCAGCAATCAGAATGCAAATCCAAGGCTCAAAGATATCATATAAATGTATGATTCATTCTTATGGTTATACCATTTACTTACTGCATCTATTCACTGCAAAGAGTTTATCTGGGATTTTTAGTTTTCTTTACCACCTGCAATTTCTGGACACAACACAATGTAATTATAAAATTATAAATACCTTACTAACATAAATTAGTCAAGTCAAAATTTTGTCAATTTAGTGGAGTAAAATTCTCCCAAACTGTTCTAAATAATTGCCTTCCTTATCAGGTATATATAATATATGTGTGTGTGTGTATGTGTGTATATATATATATATATATATATATATATATATATATATATATATCTCATTAGAATATATATATATATATATTAGATTAGAATAAATTAGGTTATCCAGAAATATGTTTTCTATCTGTAATTGAAAATCTAAAGTCATCACATATAACATATAAAATTTTGCCTTACAGAAACAGGAATAATTATAGGTATAGATGTATATTATATACATAATAGGCATATATATTATACTTAGATATTATATATAATAAAATATATATTAAAATATAACATATTTTGTAATATAGATTTCATTTTTATTTATAATTTTTGTTTGTACATAGTAGGTATATATGTTTATGGAACACATGTGATATCTTTATTCTGGCTTGCAATGCATAATAATAACGTCAGGGTAAAAGTTATACATCATCTCAGATACTTCTCCCTCTTTGTGTTATAAACAATCCCATTACACACTTTGAGTTACTTTAAAATGTACAGTAATTTTTTGTTGATTGTAATTACCCTATCGGTTATAGCAAGCTATAGCAATTTTGTAACATGTGTTGTATACATGTCTCTTTCACTAGTTTGCCATATAACAACAAAGGATTATATTCATGCTGCATCTACATTATTTATTACTGTATTTAGGTTTCTTTCTCAGTTTTTACCAAGTAATTTTAAATTTGTAGATTTAAGTGATCAATACAGATTACTAAGGCCCTTAACATATTCTCACATTTATAGTTGTAAGAAATTATAGATTACTGTAGAATACACATGGCACCAACTCTAAAGAGCAAACTATACTAAATATAGAGCCAAAAACATAACCACAAATAGCCAAAATCTATCAAAAACAAAATACTGATAAAAATTTATATTGAATTATCCACAGAAAAATTATCAAAATCTAATACTATGTGATTAGACAAAAGTAACAATAACACTACTTAAACTCAAATAGTTTATACCATCAAATTCTAAGAAAGATTAGAATAAATTATGTTATCCAGAAAAATGTTTTCTATTAATGTTTCTATAATGTTTTCTATATGTAATTGAAAATCTAGTGTCATCACATATAATGTATTTTTCCTTTTAGAAACAGTAATAATTATAATAGTTCTCTTTTATCCATGGGGGATACATTGTGAGACCCTAAGTGGATGTCTGAAACTAGGAATAGTACTGAATTATCCATATATGATTTTTTTTTAATGTGTACCCACTAATGATAAAGTTTAATTTATAAATTGGCCAGAGTAACAGATTAATATCACCAATAATTAAATAGAATGATTATAACAATATGCAACATCACTACTCTTGCACTTTGGAGATACTAGGTAAAATAAGGGTTATTTGAAGACTAGCATTCACTGCACTGTTGGTACATTCGATTTGATAACCTTCCTGGAACTAAGGGGCTAGTAGCCTACATAGCGTAGACAAGCTTGACAAAGGGATGGTTCATGTCCCAGATGGGAGGGAGAGGGGCAGTGTGAGATTTCATCACACTACTGAGAATAGCACAAAATTTCAAACTTATAATGGTTTAATCATGGATTTTTCCATATAATATTTTTAAACTATGTTGACTGTAGGTAACTGCAACAATGGAAAACAAAACCTCAGATAAGGGGTGACTACTGTAATAGTGCCTAGGATTTCTGGGACGGCACATGTAATATATTTCAATTTGTTTCTTTTTATAGCTATCCAAACCTTATCATAAATTGCTCTAATATTGTGAAAATCACATTTGTTCATCTAAATATTGATTTATTTTCTGTTAACAAATTCTCATTATATTATAACTCTTACAGTCTTCTAATAATAATGCAAAAATACTAACTCAATAATAATTCTAACAAATTTGTTCACCTAAATGTGTAACGGAATTCTACTTTGAAACTGAATCTTTTATTTCCATTTACCCAACATTTGCATATATGGTGCTTAAATTACATATCAAAACTTTTATTATTATACTTGTACTTCTGAAGAATACTGCATTTATATATACAAAAGCACATTAAAGAACACAGTGTAATATACAAATACATTGCCTTAATAAAATAAGTTATAAATTTCATATATATATATATTATATAATTATATATAATTTAATTATATATAATTAAATCCACATATTTACAGGGCAGTAAATATAAACTTGACTGTCTTTAAAATCATTGAGGAAGATGATAAAACATTTTCTACTTGATTTCAATTTTACAGAAACATAATTTATTTTAGGAAAAGTTGCCTTTTAATGGTCAGACTGTTTGGTATTCTTGAAAAACCTATAAAACTGATTTGTCAGTTAGATGCTTATTTTTCTATACCCAAGAATGTTCATAATTAAATTCTTAAGAACAAAAGCAAAAACTAGGAAGCAGAGCTAGAGCAAAAGGATTTTCTAACTAGATTATAAACAATACTGAGGGATGCAAATTATCCTTGGTATATTCTAGTTAAATTAAAAATGAAATTGAATATCATAATATTTACAGTAGCTTCAGCCAGATTCATTATTTTTTTGTTTACACTACATGAGCATTCTGTGTATGCTCTGGGTATTTAAAGCTGCATATATTTGTGCATATGACAGAACCCAACTTATGTGTTTAGTTCTTCAGCTATGTTTTTGCAATGTCATTGCAAGTAAGGTTTAATATTTTGTAAATTTTTAAATAAACATAAAATCAGAAAAATCCTAAAGTCACATTACTGAATAGTAGTTTTCTGAATGTTAGTTTTTCTTTTGAATGTTTCTTAAAAGGTGTATTAAATACATTTATAATTTACATTTATAGTTTATTTGACATTTATGTCCTTATCAAGCAAAGATTTCATATTGATAACAGGAACATGTGAAAAAATTTTAAAAGAGCATTTTTTTAAATGATACCACAATTATTTATTGGGCAGTCCCATCTTGTCGGCTCATATTATTTTGTATACTGTTGTGTGGCTGATGATGTGAAAGTAAGAATTAAATAACATAAAAAAAATTAAAACTCTACTTATTTTTAGTGCAAGTTCTGCCTATCTTAGGAAAAAAAATTCAAATTTTTGTTCTAAAGTTATTCCTTTATGTATTCATATAGCATAGTTATTATGATTCTTGCTCAATATATCTTGACACTGATCTAATTCCTGCAACTAATACTTCTCATGTTTCTATTTAGTGTTCAATGAAGTGACTGCAGTAACAGAAATCCCTTGCTTATATTGAAGTTGTTGGCTTTTCCCCACACAGGGAAATTCACTGTACGAATCTCAAAATACTATTAAGTGAAATAAATGTTTAATGTACTCAATGTCTGATAATTTATGCATGAATTATTTTGTAAGTTAAACATTACCTTATGGTCTATCTGTACATCTCCTGGTCAATTTTTAGAAATATTCTTCATTTTAGAGCACTTGGAGTTTTTTATCCTGTTGCTCTTACCTATTCCACAACTGTGTTACATTTTCATTCTCACATTATCCAATCTCTAATTTGCTAATAAGATCTTATTTTTATAGGAAAAACATTTAAAAATATTTTTTATATCTTCTAAGTGCATTACCAATAATAATCACATCCTTGTTAAATAATACACTCAAATGTGAATCTTTAGTTGATATCTTCACCATCAGTTTTTGTTGATTTCTCCTTCTGTCTCCAGTGTTCTCCTCCCTTGGCCTATGGCTCCAGGTACCTCTGTTTTATTTGTTTGTTTGTTTTTGGCAACCCTGGAATAGTGTTTCTTGGTCTTGTGTATTCCTCATTCCCAACAAGGACTATTTCTATTTTAATTGTTTCTATATATTTTAAGTCATTATTATCCCTCTCTTGAATTACTACAGATTTTTTTCATTATTATTCTCATTGTCCCTAAAATTTTCTCCTTCTGAAATAATATCCTTTGAGAATCTTGCAGTAGTTTATTTGCCTTAGCTTACTACTTGTGACATTGTATTAAAATTACCAATTCACTTGTCTTTTATACTTCTAGACAAGGAATTCATAGAAGGTGGTACAGTGTCTTTCTCATCATTACATTACTAGCACAAAGTAAAATGTGTGAAACATAGTATAAGCAAAAAATATGTTTTCAATGAATACCTTCCTTGATCTTCTATTCAAATTACTATCTTGGGTTTGTCTATCTTTTCATCATCATATTTCTCAAAATAACATAATTATCAATTGCTTTCACTGCTTTATGAACCACACACCTTAACACCGTGCAACATGGATTTTCCCCCATTATTATATTTTATCTGCCCTTGCAGAAACTGTCAATGTTGCAATGCTATTATTAACTAACAGTTCTCTGTATTTTATTGTGAAAATGCAGATGGCAAAACAAATTGTCATCTTCCCCAAATCAATTTCAACAAACATCAAGTTAGTACACATGTGGTTTATATTTCCTCCTAGGCTTTTATGTAGTATGTGATGAACAGATTTTTAATTAGTTAATTCAATATATATTATTCAGTTCCTGCTATGGGATATGGACTTGAATGAGGATTGAGGCTAGAGAAGTGGTTAAAGTGGATACTGAATCCACATTAAGTTTACATTAAAGTCAGAAATATATAGTTGTAGGTTAAATAAGTGAAAAATAATATAAGAGGGAAGAAACAGAGGCTTTCTGGGATATAACATAGGAGAACTAAACCTTTGTAGGAGTTGTGAGGAAAGTAGAAATCCTGAAACTGTGGAAGTTAGTGAAGGGATGATTTATTTTAAAAAGCAAGATCAAAAGCTTATAAACCTGAATGAAAGAATGGCTGCATAAAATTCATTAGAACAAAGAGCCTTATTTGGTACAACTTCTATTTGAGGTGCTAGTAAAATATGTATGTCAAATTCTAAGAAATAGTTCGGTGGCTCACGCCTGTAATCCCAGCACTTTGGGAGGCTGAGGTGGGTGGATCACGAGGTCAGGAGTTCGACACCAGCCTGACCAATATGGTGAAACCCCGTCTCAAAAAAGAAAAAAAGAAATAGTTAATTATAAAGGTGTGTGTTTCAAGAGCTAGATCTGGACTATAGAAATAGATCTTGAAGACTTCAGTATAACAGTAGGTTACATGAGAGTAGATGCCTTCATCTGTGGAGACTTTAAGGAGTGAAATTAGAAGGCCGTAATTGTAGTTCTAATGGTTTCTCAACATTAACTGGTAAGCAAAGGAAGAGTGAGTGATATGCAGCCAGAGAGACAGATGGAAAACCAGGTGAATGTATTTCAGGGAATGCAAAAAAATAAATGTTTTCAGAAGAAAGATGTCAACAGTTCTAACATTTTGAAGGCGTGAAATTTGTAATAATTGAAAATTGTCCACTGAATTCCTTGTCATGGATTTAATAAAACTAGCTTTGTTTAAATAAATAGAATGAAAGTGAGGATGTAATAAGATGCTTTGAAGTAGATGAGAAACAGAAAAAAGTAAATTTAAACACTTTTGAAGAAATTTGGTTGTTAGAAGGAGAATAGAAGAGCCTGGAGTCTGTAGGGATTCTGTGAGAAAAAGAGTCAATAAAGGGAAATGTGTGTAATCATAAGTGGAAAAGAAGCTCATTGAAATGTGTAGGTGACTGAAAAAGACTGGATATGAGTAAAAGCACAGATGGTTACATTGCAATTAGTAGTAGAGATTCCTGTTACACCGTAATCCAAAACGATTAGGAAAGAATGGCTTTAAGCACTGTACCTGTGTTTTGCATATTTAGTGGCAAGAAACTGAAAAAATAAAAATAAAAATAATAAACTGCCCCCAAAGAACCTTTTCTGTTTTAAAACTTTTTCTTTGAAAATATGAGAACTTTATTAATTATTATCCATATTTGTGTAAAAATAATGAAATTGAGGTGAGGGATTTGGGAATATGACAGGAGATAGTTGAAAAGCTTAGTAAAATAAAATTGCTGGAGTGTGTGGAGGCAATATTGGAGAGTAAATGTATAGATGTTGTGAAAATGTCTTAATTGGCACTGAATAGTCAGTGATGAAGACACACGCTTGGTTCTATTCAAGATTGTGTTTTGTTCATCTTTTTAAACAAAAGACAGTGGATGAACTGAAATTAGTATTTGGGTAAATTAATCCTTGCTTGGTTGCAGTACAAATTCTAAGTTGAGCACTTTCTTTCATTACACTAAATTCTAACAATAACACTTGGCTTTTTATTAAGTACTAATTACTCATGTACTTGTATTTTAATTTTTTATTGATAACTATTTTACATAAAGTAAAAATACATATGTATTGGGTGCCCTCTGTAATGCATTTAAATAAATTCTTACAACTCTGTAAACCACAATGCTATCAAAATATAGAAAACACCCATTGGCCTAAAAAGTTCCTTCATGAATAATTCTTCCATTTCTTCATTTATAAAGACTTCTACTGTATTGATTTCTATCAAAATAGATTGGTTTGACATGTTCTAGTATTTTACAAGAATGGAATTTCACAGCATATACTCATTTGTATTTGCTTCTTTCATTCCTCATAATAATCAGGATATTCAACCACATTGCTTCATGAATCAGAAATGTATTTATTTATTATTACACTTGAGTAATTATTACATTGTATAAATATATCACAATTTTATTACCCTCTTTTGGTGACTCAACATGAAGGTAGTTTTCAATTTAAGGCTACTATATAAAAGATGCTTTAAAGGTACTTCTGCATGCCTTTGGATTTCTGTTTTCATTTCTCCTGTGTACATACTTAGGAGTGGAATTGCTATGTCATAGTGTTATTCTGCTTAAAGTACATAAGGCACTGAATGCCAGTTTTGTTTCTAAAGTCACTTTTCTATTTTATACCAGTGTTAGCCACGTTTGAAGATTTCTTGTTCTGTATTCTTATCAATTTTTTTTGTGGGTGCTGATTCCATTTTATTGGGGTTGTCTTATTTTTTTATTTCTAGGATATCTAAATAAATTTATATGCTTTCAAAAACATATATATATATATATATATACACACACATATATATATAAAGTAATCTAGATATAGATGTCTCTATATCTAGAAAGCATATATAGAGAGAAATATATATATATGTATACTCCTATATAAATATATATATTATATATAAAGAGAGGGTTATCTCTATAGAGATAAACATATTAATAGTTGTCTATGACAAAATACCACTGTCTGGTGACTTAAGAAAACCATAAATTTACTTCTTAGACTTCCGAAGGCTGTAAGTCGAAGATCATGTGTTAATAGATACATATGGAATACATATATTTCCTTGTATGTGTTTTGCCTGTGCCTTTTGTTAAAAGCATCCTTTGATGAATGTAATACTTTAATGTTTATGGAATCTAATTTATGCTTTCTATATTTTTTGCTTTCTGGGTCCAATTTAGTTGGCTACCCCAAGTTTTGGAAGATACTGTTTTCTATTTTCTTCCAAAAGCTTTATAATACTTACATTTATATTTAGCTCCATCATTCTTCTCATGTTAGTTTTTGTTACACGGTGTGAAGTAAAAAAATAAGGTTCAATTTTTTTATATATGCAATGCATTTTTCTAGTAATTTTGTTGCCGGAAGTCCTGCATTGAAATGGATCCTTTAACCAAGGAGATTAAGAGGCAGAGCTCTGGACTGGCAATTTCAGTTCTTTTGAAAGTGAGCAAAGAACTGCAAACTAACACTAAAATGCAAACTCAAAACAAAGTTTACTGAAACACAGTAATAAACTCTCAGGTGGAGAGCAGAATGATTTCTGAGAAGTTAAATCAGCCCCTCTTTGTAGAACTCAGGGTGCTTTTATGGGTTTTGTGGAGAGGAGTTGAGGCTTGGGCTGTGTTTAGTGACAGAATGAAGTCATTTGACTGGAAGTTTATGATTCTATAACTCAAGTTAAACTGTGCATGTTTTTGCCCATAATTCATTAAGAAAAGTTAAGAAAAGCCTTTAGGAGGCTGAGGCGGGTGGATCACGAGGTCAAGATATCGAGACCATCCTGGTCAACATGGTGAAACCCCGTCTCTACTAAAGATACAAAAAATTAGCAGGGCATGGTGGCGCGTGCCTGTAATCCCAGCTACTCAGGAGGCTGAGGCAGGAGAATTGCCTGAACCCAGGAGGCGGAGGTTGTGGTGAGCCGAGATCGTGCCATTGCACTCCAGCCTGGGTAACAAGAGCGAAACTCCGTCTCAAAAAAAAAAAAAAAAAAAAAAAGAAAAGCCTATTCGGGGGCAAAAGCTGCATGTAAATTTTATTATAATGACTGTATAATAAGGATGGGGTTACCTGGGGTTACAGCCTAGATGGGCTAGACTGGTGGCACTTCAGTGGATTTTCATCTTCCCCCCCAAATTTTCATTCTCCAGGATGTGCTGGCCAGAGATGTTACCACAACCTCCATCCATTAGGGTAGAATTAGGGTGGTCTGGGGCTAAACTTAAGTTGTGCAGGGCCTATCTTAGTGGCAGCCCTTGTGCTCCCTCTCAGCTGCTAACTTCTGTCTAACTACCTAATATTTCCCCCTCAAGAGAAAAGAGACCCAATTCTTTGTGCATATGGTTGATGACTGCTCTGGCTACTTCAACATGACAAGTGGGCAGCGATTTGACAGTGTCCCTCCTCTTGCTTTCTTTCTGCTGGGAGGTTGGGCAGAGGAGAGTGATGATGATCCAAGGGGCCATCAGACATGGATGGAATTTCATGGTAACCTTGTAGGATTATTTGGAGTTTCATGGATTCTAGACAGGAAGAAACGAAACAAATTCATAAATTGTGTAAGTATGGCCTAAAACCTACAAGTAGTAAAAAGATTACTATAGGACTGAGAAAGGGGTTTAACTAGGGAAATGAGGACCAGATGTTAAAGTTTCATCAGTCAAATCTTCCCAGAACTCCTTCCACAAACCTGTTGAGCCTGTCTATTATGTTTTTTAAGTTGGTTTGTACTTTACCTGCTTGGTTGCCAAAAAAGCAGCTGTCTTCATTAAGCATTACACAAGTCCCCTCTTGATTGGTCATGAGCGAATCTAAAGCTCATTGGTTTTGTAAGACTATTTCTGCTAATGCAGTGATTTGTTCTTAAATGGCATTAATTTGGTCAGCTAGATAAACGATTCATTGAATAATTTCTAAGGAGAGTTTTGGGGCAGTAAAATTGGAGTTGAAGAGGCCTCCAGCTCCTGTACCAATACCATCCAGAATGCCAGTTGCAGTCAGTGCTGTTTTTTTTTTTTTTTTTTTTTTTTTTTTGAGATGGAGTTTTGCTCTTGTTACTCAGGCTGGAGTGCAATGGCGCGATCTCGGCTCACCGCAACCTCCGCCTCCTGGGTTCAAGCAATTCTCCTGCCTCAGCCTCCTGAGTAGCTGGGATTACAGGCACGCGCCACCATGCCCAGCTAATTTTTTTTTCTGTTTTTAGTAGAGACGGGGTTTCACCATGTTGACCAGGATGGTCTCAATCTCTTGACCTCGTGATTCACCCGCCTCGGCCTCCCAAAGTGCTGGGATTTCCGGTGTGAGCCACCGCGCCCGGCTGCAGTCAGTGCTGTTAAAATTTCCCTTTTGGCTCTAGTGATTGAGAATGTATAGGGAGGTAATGCTATTGTTGATGAGATTGGGTTCGGGTAAACTAGGGTACAGGTTTCTGTCCAGTGGTCAGGTAAGCAGAGATATGCCGTCCCCACACAGAAAGCAAACGTGATTTGCCAGGTTAAGACAAATGTCAACAGTGATATTAAAGTGGAGTTTTCCCCTGCCGTGTGAGTCAGCTTCAATACTCATAAATGGAAACCAAGAGCATGCGAGGTAATGGTGGAAAACAGGCAGTACTTGAGGGAATGAAAGAGGACTTCGGAGCCCCAACAAAAGGAAGGAATGGTGGGATCCCAGGCAATAAAATGAGATATTAGGTAGCTGAGATTTTCACAATTATCATTTTGCCCGAAATTATGTGGCTGAAACCAGAAGTTGTGATGTTTAAATGGACATTCCGGTTAGGGTTTGGGTTAAATAGTAGCACCAAAGGAGCTGGCTTGTTTCTCTCCAGTTGGTTATGTTAGGGGGCTTGGGGAAACGAATAAAATAGAATGTAGATTCAGAATAGTAAGTATATCTGTATTTTTTTTCAATGATTACGTTGACCTATAATTGGGTGGAGGATAGAACAGAGGTATGATTGCAAGCCTTGGAAATATTAGGAAAAGATCCAAGTGATGGCCCCGGCATCCTTGAAGATATGAGACAAAAAAGTGTTTGGCCAGGAAGCATCGCGGACGAGAACACAGGTCCTTGGAGGGACCTGTAACGGGTTTATTGGTAGACTATTAAAGAGTATATGACTGACTTGGGATTGATAGCCCATCCTGTGGGTCAAACTAAGTGGGGGCTGGAAAGGTTTCTGACTGACTCCATTCAGAAACAGGAATGGGAATGGCTAGGGGACGTGTTAGTGACAGCCCAGTAATTTTTGCAAGGTTTTGCAGTCTATTTAAAACTTCTTGTATGGTAGATAAATATGACTGCTGGGAAAAGATGTTAGTAGGAGTAATTGTAAGGGTTAATACAGTTAAGAGAGCAAAAATATGGTTACTGGTTTTAAAGCAGCAGTTTTAGCATTTAAAAAATGATTCCACCCACTTGAGAGGAGGCAATTGAATTGCAAATATATGAAAATAACCACAGCAATCCGCTCAGAGCTAGCATGCAAAAGGCACCAGGGAAACTCAGTGGTCATTACTTATCTTTTGGCTGTCTATTGCATAGAAGCTTAAGATCCTCTAAAGGCTCACAAGTGTATTTGTCTGTGGAGGCATCATCAGTTTTGGCAGCCATCCATGGTTTCACACTGGAGTGATAGATCCAGATGGCAATCTCTGGCACTTTAATAGTTGCGGGAGAAGAAAGCAAAACAGAGTATGGTCCTTTCCAAGCACGCTGGAATTGGGAGGCAGGAGAACCATACTTCCAGGTGTTGGTAAGTGCTAAAGTTCCTTGGCATAAATATTAGGAGCAGGCCTGCTGAAATCGTTCAAAGGAAGTGACATATGTGACCAGGGAGGAAACATCAATCTTAACAGGATGATGTCCTTGCAGGAGTGGTCTGCCACAAAGCATCTCACAGTGGCTAAGGTTGAGAAGGTGGCCCTTGGAGCCATCCTGACTCTAAGGAGGGCTATGGGGAGAGCTTCCTTCCAATCTTGGGAATTTTCCTTAGTTCTATTTCTTGGGGTATTTTAAAAGAACTGATTGGCTTTCTCCACTTTCCTGAGGATTGAGGCCTCCCAGCAAAATGGAGCTTTGGAGATGTGTTGGACAACACAGGGAAGAAAAGCAGGTGTGCTGTCACTCTGAAGAAACAAGGAAAGGCCAAACCTGAGAGTAATCTCTGATAGAAGTTTTTTAGTAACCTCCAAGGCCCTCTCTGTTCATACAGGGAAGGCCTCAACCCAGCCAGTAAAGGTATCCACAAACATTAGGATATATTTATGTCCTTGGAATGGAGGTCCCATAGTAAAATCTATTTGCCAGTCTTACACAGGGTAGGATCCATGTGTTTGAATGGAACTAAAAAGCGTGTTTTGTTTCCATGGGGAATGTTGGTTATACATACAGGGAATGAGGAAATTACCCTGCTGACAACACGGTATACTCCTTTTTCAAGGAGACTGGCATAACCATTTGAAACAAGGCATCTCTCCCCATGCTGCTGGCTTCCTGAGGAGACTTGATAACTTTCTATTAGCAGAACTAAGACAGGTGAATTAAAGAATCTTTGTGGTACCAACCGTCTGGAGCTGGGTGAAACCTGTGAAAAGGAGGGCTAAAGCCACAATAGCCCTTAGACAGCTAGGCCATCCTTGTGGCACTGGGTCCAGCCTCTCTAGGTGTCCAACAGATCTTTTGAGGAGTCTTAGTTCTTGAGTGAGTACCCCAAGAGCGGTTCCTTGCTTTTCTGATATGTGAAGCTGAAAAGGCTAATTGACCTTAGGAATTCCTAAGGCTGGGGCCTGGTACAGTAGAGTTGTTAGCTGTTGAAAGAGTTGTATTTGATTTGGACCCCAAATTAAAGGCTCACAGTCAAAGACCTTTTAAAGCCTTGTAAAAAGCTGAGTCTTTAAGCTGTAATTGGGGATCCAAAGTCTACAATATCTAGTGAGACCTAAAAAGGCTTGAGATTGCTTCTGTGTAGTTTGGCTCAGGCAGGTCTAGAATTCCCTGGACTCTGTCAGGGGAAATTCTTCATTCTCCACGGAGCAAACAGCTCTAAGGTAGTTGGCTTCTTGCTGAGCTAGTTGAACCTTTGACGTGGAGATCTTCTGTCACCTTTGGGTTAGGGCAGACTGGCCAGCTATGCTAGAACTTGAATCGAAAAGCCATCTTATATCCTCCCTGAGTTGTTCCTGGATTCTGTGGAATTCCATTACCTTGCTTTTGCAAGTAGGTAAGGGATGCACACAGCAAAACAGACTCACTCTTGCTAGGTGAAACGTTTATTAGAGAGCATGATCTTCTCCCAGACCTTTAATTTCACTTTGGTTGTGTTCCAACCTGGAAACCCCACAAAATAATGATATGATTACATACTCATTTATAAGAGCTAATTTCAAAACTATATATCATAAAGAATGGAAGTGTAGTACTTATTCTAGATGGGTGCTCAGCTAAACATTTTGTTGATAGAAAAAAGGAAGAATGATTATTGAGGTAGCAATTAAGAATCACTATCAAAATAGTATATCATTAAAGTATATTCTGAGCAGAAAAATAATTACAAGTTTTACATTTTTCTCTTTTCCCAACATTACAGACTGCCACATCAACTTTCTGTTTTCTGTTGTTAACATACTTGATGGACAATTTACTAGAAAATGTAATGGAAATGGAGGAAGAGGGTTGGTTAATAATGTGCTTGCTGGCACTTGCTCTATTTAGTGTAAAACATAAATTGGTTACAGAATTACAAACATGCATTGAGTTTTAGATTCTTTCACAAATAGGATTCCAAAATATTGAAATGTGTGGTTGTGAATGAGCTGAATATAAAACAAAACTAGTTTATCTGAATAAAACATGAGGAAGTCAAAAGATAATTTCTGTGGACAACTGCTCCTATAAAAATGCATTACGTTGTATATGCTGCTGCTTCTTGTATTTACATGAGAGACTTAAGCATTCGATTAACTATTTCATTAACAACATTATTCGTATTGTCAAAATGTTGAGATACTTAAGTTTAGGCATATTAAATGATAAGTGAGACAATAACAAAACTATTAATATCTTCATTGGATTTCATACAAGGAAAGAGTAAAATGCCTAAGTCTCACATGCTGTGATAACAGACAACCATGAGATATTAACAAAGTAATGTTGTTACATGATTTCTAGGCAATGAGGATTTTTTTGTTGTTTTTATTTTCAAAGCAAACTAATTTTTTATTTTTAAAAAGTTAATTGAATTTTAGTCAGATTAAATGGTAAGTGGATGAAGATATAAGTGAAGGACAAGTAAAAAAGAGAAATTTCATTATACTCTTTTTCTTTTTTATGTATATCCATTTTAAGATCCAAAGAAACAAGAAAAGAGTAACTAACAGTTGTGGAATAGTTTTGACATTTGCATTTTCCTAGAAAGTTGTATCTGTAAGAAAACTATTTCTCAAGCTTTGTTAAAATTTAAAGATAACTTATAGCAAAAGCAATAATAGGACAGTTTAATTAATTATGTGTTTACCTTCTAACAAAAACAACCACCATAAAGACTTGTATTTGGTGAATTTTAAAAATCTCAGGCAGTGTAATTGCCGACTAACACTAGTCAGGATATAACTCAAGAAATATGATATTCTATTTTACAAATTGCATATGCTTTCCTAAATATTTAATGTTGTATGAACATAACCAAAAATATGTTTAATATTATGTTTTAACATTCTCTTTATAAATTGTGCAGTATTAAATATGTAATTATAAGGAATTACAAATGAACATAATACATATTGCAGAACTTAATCACTGCAATGATTAAATCTTAAAACTAAAATCTGTTATAAGTCATTAGTATTAGTAACAATTTCTTTTGAAATTTTTATGTATTTGTATCAGTAGGATGAAACGAATAATCCATCATTATTGCGTCAATAAAAAAACAGATTTTTCACCTTATGATTGAATAGATGCAAATATAAGATAAACAATTTAAGCAAAAATAAACAAAATCCCTACATTTCTGTTTAAATTTTACATACCATTAAAACTGATCAAATGTTATGGTAACATACATATATACATATAATACGATTTTGGGTTTTTTCATTAGAAAGATCTAGAAACAACAAAAGAGTAGACTAGCAGTAGAATGAGTAGCTTGTATCAAAGCCTCTAAATACACTTTACCACTAAAGGCATTTTTTGATGTAAACACTAATTCTAGAACTGAGGAAGAAAAAAGAAAACACAAAAGAAGACTAAGGGATATTATTGTAGCAAAGTGAAAGGAAACTATGAAAGACTACTATCACTGTGAAGAAAAATATGTTCAGTGTTAGAGGCAGTTGTTAAAGGTAAATTAGAGTAAAGGTGAAGTTTCCACTGGTCAAAATGGAACAATAAGGAAAATAAGTAATATGAATTGAGAGACATCAACTATGTTTAAATTAATGAGTTTTTTAGTATATCAAAAGTAAATTTACAAAAATTAAGGAACAAATTCTTATTGATCTCCCTTGGAGAATACTAGTAAATAAATTCATTATTTTGAAAAGCATTCAATAACATTTTAAAAAGCAAGTATTTTATATACTCTAAAAAATATGTAATGTACACTAAAAAGTTATATATTAGATTACATGAACTTTTTGTTTTGAGTGTTTTTGCTAATAAATGAGGAAAGAATTTTGGAGTAAGAAAAGCACAATTTGGAACAACAGAATGATAGATCTAGGTACTGGTCATCACTAATTGCTAACTTGAAGAAAAGCTTTTTTTCACATTAAAACAACAGCAATAAGAAAATACATGGCATCACCTATGAAGTGTTCTTGCTGGAAAAGTGAACCAAAATCTAATTCAATCTCTAGATCTAACTATATCACAGGGCTTTTCCACTTCCTTCTGCTCACTGCACTGTCTTGATTTAGATTTATTTAAAAAAACGGCAAGTTATGTCTACAAACCTTTAACTTAGTAAATGTATAGATAGTCACTGAACCAAGGAGTGTAATTTAAAATATTCCAATGGTTTTCAAAATCAGTGATGATAAGAATCACCTTGGAAGGTGAGACAGATTCTTTAAGGATACAGATTATTTGAAAAGCTAATAATATACAGACAAGATTGAGAATCCTAACAGTATTCGTTTGTTTTCATGCTGCTGATAAAGACATACCAAGACTGGGAAGAAAAATAAGTTAAATTGTGCCTACAGTTCCACATGGCTGGGGAGGCCTCAGAACCATAGCGGGAGGCAAAATGCACTTTTACATGGTGGCGACAGGAAAAACTGAGGAAGATACAAAAGCAGAAACCCCTGATAAAACCATCAGATCTCAGGAGACTTACTCACTATTATGAGAACAGTAGGAAGGAAACTGCCCCTGTGATTCAAATTATCTCCCAGTGGGTCCTCTCCCACAACATGTGGGAGTTAATGGAAGTACAGTTTAAGATAAGACATGGGTGGGTACACAGCCAAACCATGTCATTACACCCCTGGCCCCTCCAAATCTCATGTCCTCACATTTCAAAACCAATTCTGCCTTCCCAACAGTCCCCAAAGTCTTAACTCATTTCAGCATTCACCCAAAAGTCCAAAGTCTCATTCGAAACAAAGCAAGTCCCTTCTGTCTATCAGCCCGCAAAATCAAAAGCAAGCTACTTACTTCCTAGATACAATGGGAGTACAGGTATTGGGTAAATGCAGCCATTCCAAATGGGGGAAATTGGCCAAAACAAAGGGTTTACAAACCACATGCAGGTCTGAAATCCAGCAGGGCAGTCAAAATTTAAAGCTCCAAAATAATCTATGACTTTAGGTCACAGTGACGCAAGAGGTGGGTTTCCATGGTCTTCCTCAGCTCTGACACTGTGGCTTTTAGGGTCCAGCCTCCCTCCAAGCTGCTTCCATGGGCTAGCATTGAGTATATGTGGCTTTTCTGGAAAAAAGCTGCAAGCTGTCAGTAGATCTGCCATTTTTGTGTCTGGAAGATGGTGGCTCTCACAGCTCCACTAGGCAGTGCCCCATTAGGGACTCTGTGTGGGGACTCCAAGCCCATAGTTTCCTTCCACACTGCCCCAACATGAAAGGTTCTCCATGAAAGCCCCTCTCCTGAAGCAAACTTCTGCCTGGGCATCCAGGCATTTCCATACAACTTCTGAAATCTAGGCAGAGGTTCCCTAACCCAATTCTTGACTTCTGTGCGCTCACAGGCTCAACACCACATGGAAGCTTTCAAGGCTTGGGGCTTGCAACTTATGCCAAGGTTTTGGGCTTGCACATTTTTTAAAATAAATTTCCAAGTTTCGGGTATGTGTTTATCATCAGTGTGAAAACAAACTGATACAGATCCCATTTCCAGAGAAAGTATGTTTAAATGCTAACACAATAAAAAGACATTTTGCAAATGTAAGAATTCTGAAAGCATAACAAAGTAAGAAAATGCTCAATAAATCACAGTAAATAAATGAATATGTAAACAGAAACAAAATTTACAAAGTTATGACGTAAGAAATTAGTGTGGAACTTCACGTAGAGAGGTAGATAGAAGTGAAGGTTGTATTAAGACAGGGAGTTGCAGGCTATTTTGTCCCTTTTCAATTTTCTATAGTTTTCATAATAAAATACAAAGCAATTTATAGAAATGCAAGTAAACAATGGTTTGCTTTGATAGGGAATAGTTTAATATTGGAACGCTTACCAAAAGTATTTTTGAAATGCCAGGTAATATGGAATTTCTATGTGCTCAGTGTAAACTTTCTTTTTCTACCATTATCAGTGGCAAATGAATTATATATTTTTTCCTAGTGAATGGTCTTTCTGCAGGATTTTTAAGTTATGTCAAAGGGGAAAGCTGTGGTAGGCAAATCTGTCTTTTAATTTTTATCATAACTCAAGTAACTGTAAATATTTTGAAGATTAATGTAATATGTAACTACTTATGAAACTGATCCAAATTATGTATCTAGTTATAAGAAATTAGATGAAGTAATTTCTAGTACTAAGTTGTAAGAGAACAGCTACACATAAGCACATAACATAAAGCCTGTCATTACATTTGTTTAGAAATGGAAAAATATTTTAAAATTCTGATGAATATGAAGCAAAATGAGTGAGTATATTCTAACTTTAAATTATATACCCTTTGACATAGTGGTTTGATAAAACAAAAAACAAATACAGACTTTTTTTTAACTTTAAGTTCTGGGGTACATGTGCAGATTTTGCAGGATTGTTGAATAGATACAGACATGCCCTGGTGGTTTGCTGCCTACATCCCCCTGTCACCTACATTAGGTATTTCTCCTAATGTTATTCCTCCCCAATCTCCCCAGCCCCTGCTATCTCTCCCCAGTCTCCCAACCCCCAACAGACCCCAGTGTATGATGTTCCCCTCCTGTGTTCTTGTGTTCTCATTATTCAACACCCACTTATGAATGACAACATGCAGTGTTTGGTTTTCTGTTCCTGTGTCAGTTTGCTGAGAATGATGATTTCCAGATTCATCCATGTCCCTGCAAAGGACATAAACTCATCCTTTTTTACAGCTGCATAGGATTCCATGGTGTATATGTGCCACATTTTTTTAACCAATATATTGTTGACGGGCATTTGTATTGGTTCTGGGTTTTTGCTATTGTACACAGTGCCCCAATGAACATATGTGTGCATGTATCTGTATAATAGAATGATTTATAATACTTTGAAAATATACCCAGTAATGGGATTGCTGGGAAAAATGGTATTTCTATTTCTAGATCCTTGAGGAATTTCCACACTGTCTTCCTCAGTGGTTGAACTAATTTACACTCCTACCAACAATGTAAAAGTGTTCCTATTTCTCCACATTCTCTCCAGCATCTGCTGTCTCCAGATATTTTAATGATCGCCATTCTAACTGGCATGAGATGGTGTCTCAATGTGGTTTTGATTTGCATTTCTCTAATGACCAGTGATAATTAGCATTTTTTTCATATGTTTGTTGGCTGCATAAATGTCTTCTTTTGAAAACTATCTGTTCATATCCTTTGCCCAATTTTTGATGGTTTTTTTTTTTCTAGTTTTTTTTAAATTTTTATTGCATTATAGGTTTGGGGGTACATGTGCAGAACGAGCAAGATAGTTGCATAGGTACACACATGGCAGTGTGCTTTGCTGCTTTCCTCCCCCTCACCCACACTTGGCATTTATCCCCAGGCTATCCCCCCCTGCCCCCCCCGCTGTCCCTCCCCCATTCCCCCAACAGTCCCTAGTGTATAGTAGACCGCCTCTCTGTGTCCACGTGTTCTCATTTTTCTCACCCACCAATGAGTGAGTATATGCGGTATTTCCTTTTCTGTTCTTGTGTCAGTTTGCTGAGAATGTTGTTCTCCAGATTCATCCATGTCCCTACAAAGGACACAAACTCATCATTTTTGATTGCTGCATAATATTCCATGGTGTATATGTGCCACATTTTCCCAGTCCAGTCTATCATCGATGGGCATTTGGGTTGGTTCCAGGTCTTTGCTATTGTAAACAGTGCTGCAGTGAACATTCGTGTGCATGTGTCCTTATAGTAGAACGATTTATAGTCCTTTGGATAGATACCCAGTAATGGGATTGCTGGGTCAAATGGAATTTCTATTTCTAGGTCCCTGAGGAATCGCCACACTGTCTTCCACAATGGTTGAACTAATTTACACTCCCACCAACAGTGTAAGAGTGTTCCTATTTCTCCACATCCTCTCCAGCATCTGCTGTCTCCAGATTTTTTAATGATCGCCATTCTAACTGGTGTGAGATGGTATCTCAATGTGGTTTTGATTTGCATCTCTCTAACAACCAATGACGATGAGCACTTTTTCATATGTTTGTTGGCCTCATGTTTTAATTCTTTGTAGATCCTGCATTTAGTGCTTTGGATAGCTTGCGAAAATTGTTTCCCATTTTGTTGGTTGCCGGTTCACTCTAATGATTGTTTCTTTTGCTGTGCAGATGCTCTTAAGTTTAATTAGATCCCATTTTTCTATTTTGACTTTTGTTGCCATTGCTTTTGGTGTTCTAGTCATGAAGTCCTTGCCTATGCCTATCCTGAATGGTATTGCCTAAGTTGTCTTCTAGGGTTTTTATAGTGTTAGGTCTTATGTTTAAATCTTTAATCCATCTGGAGTTAATTTTTGTATAAGGTGTAAGAAAGGGGTCCAGTTTCAGCTTTCTGCACATGGTTAGCCAGTTTTCCCAACACCACTAATTAAACAGGGAATTATTTCCCCATTGCTTGTTTTTGTCAGGTTTGTCAAATATCAGATGGTTGTAGATGTGTGGCATTGCTTCTGAGGCCTCTGTTGTGTTCCATTGGTCTATATATCTGTTTTGGTACCAGTACCATGCTGTTTTGATTACTGTATCCTTGTAGTATAGTTTGAAGTCAGGTAGCATGATGCTTCCAACTTTGTTTTTTTTTGTTTGTTGTTGTTGTTGTTGTTAGTATTGTCTTGGCTATGCCAGCTCTTTTTTGGTTCCATATGGAGTTTAAGGTGGCTTTTTCCAGTTCTGTGAAGAAGGTCAATGGTAGCTTCATAGGGATAGCATTGAATGTATAAATTACTTTGGGCAGTATGGCCATTTCATAATACTGATTTTTCCTAACCATGAGCATGGAATGTTTCTCAGTCTGTTTGTGTCTTTTCTTACTTTCTGGAGCAGTGGTTTGTAGTTCTCCTTGAAGAGGTCCTTCAGGTCCTTTGTTAGTTGTATTCCTAGGTATTTTATTCTCTTTGTAGCAATTGCGAATGGGAGTTCCCTCATGATTTGGCTCTCTATTTATCTGTTATTGGTGTATAGAAATGCTTGTGATTTTTGCACATTGATTTCAATAGTTGCAGAGAAGGCCTTCAATAAAATTCAACAGCCCTTTATGCTAAAAACTCTCAATAAACTATGTATGCATGGATTGTATCTCAAAATAATAAAAGCTATTTATGACAAACCCACAGCCGATATCATACTGAATGGGCAAAAGCTGGAAGCATTCCCATTGAAAACTGGCACTAGACAAGGGTGCCCTCTCTCACCATTCTCATTCAACATAGTATTGAAAGTTCTAGCCAGAACAATCAGGCAAGAAAAAGAAATAAAAGGTATTCAGTTATAAAAAGAGGAAGTCAGATTGTCTATTTGCAGATGACATGATTGTATATTTAGAAGACCCCATTCTCTCAGCCCAAAATCTCCTTAAGCTGATAAGCAACTTCAGCAAAGTCTCAGGATACAAAATACAGACTTTCATATAATATGGTCCATCATTTCATCAAATACTCTTAAGCATATGTTAATATTCAGGGACATTCAATGATATTAAGAATATATGATATTAGGTAACATTACATAATTTTAATGTTTGCATTTTATTCATTTTGGTACATGACACACATTTTCTTGATTTAATATCATGGAGTAATAATAGAGACATAAGGTAAAAAATCAATGATTAGATTCAAGGTGTAAAACTATTAACCTTAATATTTAGTTGTCTATAAAGATAAAATATAATTAATATATAATATCTAATGTATTATGTAATAAAGGAATATATGATGAAAACCTACCCATTCCTGTATTTGAGAACTGCCACGAGATTCCTTTGAGGAATTATTACTCCACAGTAATGGGCACAAGAGATCAATGAGTGTCAGAAAGAGAATTCAAACCATCAAAACTACAACTGTGATGTACCATGAGTTCAAGGAAGAGATTTCATTCCATTTATATATCCAGTCTGACTTTCTCAATCAAACTATTCCATTCTGCCACTCTCCTAAGATTTGCTTTTGTTATATTTCTCAAGCTAAAAATGAAAAAAATTCACAGACTGATTTTTATAACACTGCCATTAAAAAACAGCATTAGATGCTAATATCTAATATGTATACAATTTCTTAAAGAGGTATCTAAAAATATTTAGAGAACACATCTGTTATTTATATAACATGGAAGACTTTTTTTCTAAAATGTCATATTACAGCTAATACTGTTTTGCAATATTGTTATATCACGAACTTGACTTCTGAGATACAAGAGCAAAAGTTTAAAACCTATCTTTTTTTTTTTTTTTTTGAGACAGAGGGTTGCTCCGTTGCCAGGCTCCAGGCTGGAGTGCAGTGGTGCAATCTCAGCTCACTGCAACCTCTGCCTCCCGAAAACCCATCTTTTAAAGTAAACTGTTCAATAAACCCTACTATAATTTTAAACATCTTACAGTGTAAAAACATTTCTGTTGAAAGAAAAAAAGGACAAACAGAAATAGTGCTGATAAGTCATAGAACTAACATATTTTAACTCATCCCTATCATTGATAGTTTATTTTTTACATTTCCTAACCTATCTACAATTGTTAAGTAGAGAATTGTAGCTATATAATCTGACTTGTATCTATTCAAATAATTAAAATCTAAAGATATAAATATCTAACCACATTTTACATGCATAGTTTATGTCTCCATCATAAATAATATTACAGAAATAATATGTTTATAGATGTGTGTATAAACTATACAAAATATGAAAAAATCTATGTGACTCAGATGTTATCACCTCAGTTTTATGAGTCAAAAGATGAATAAAACCTAGTAAATTGGATAAAATTAAGAGAAATATAAATTGAATTAAAATACATACATTTAATCATTGCTTTTTAGTTATTGTACATGATCGTGGTAATGGTCAAAAGTAGGTCAATTGGGTTGTAGACTTGTATTTCTCAAGGAGAACTTACACAAATTCTATTATTTTCTTTTTATGTAGACTAATTTTTAAAATTCAGTTTTTCAATGTATTTTTTACCTAAGTTTTACACCTCTGCAGTACACCAAATAAAACTGAGTCACGTATAAACAGTTAATAGACTGACAAAAAAAAGTGCAATGTCAAGAAAAGTTAGATAATCCTGTCTGAAGTACGCTGGGCAGTATGTTTCATTTGTCATGTGATAATGCTTTTTTATTTTCTGCATAAATAGCATTAAATTAGTATTAAAGCAATCATTTAATAGCTGATTATTTGTCCCATAAATATATACACCTACTATGTACCCACAAAAATTAAAAATTAAAAAAAATTTTAAAAGAAGTATATAAAGTGACTTTGTTGAAAAACGCTTCTGGCAGATGCTTGCTTCTACAAATTTTGAAATTGTTCCTCTTACTGCTTCATAAAATTAACTTTGATTTGAAGAAAGAAAAGAAAGGGGATCTTCTTTATAGTTGTCTGTATTTCTTCTTAATCAAAACCTTTTATCTACTTAATAATCCTCTTTAGTTGAGATTTTTTTTTCCAAGAAATTATAAGGTAAAAGCAAATTGACCTTCCAAAACACATTTTTTTAAATGTGAAGATTTAATTTACTAAGGGAATCCAAGGAGAAAGATTCATCAAAAACCTAAAAGGGAATTATATTTATCATAAATATTATCACTGTAAATGAAGATATATATTTATTAAAGATACATAGCATTAGACTTATTTTTAAATTCCATAATACTTTTTCTCAAAATTGTCTGTGAAAACTCAAGAACTTTTAAACAATAATTCCGTAGTTTCATTCAGAAATATATGACCCATTTTCAGAAGCCAAATTTTTGTATCTTAACGAAGTAGCTTCTTGAAGTACTGTGAAAGAATTTTTTACTTCCTACCTTTAAAAATCGCATATGTCATAAGTATGGCAACAGTTAACATGACTGGTAATTATTGCTGTAGTTTAATACTTACTATTTTGTAGCTACAGAAAATCTGTGAAATATTAATCCTGTTGATTAAAATCTTGTTGATTATCAGTAATGCATATGTCATCAAGTTTCATAATTATAATACAGGAAGAATCCCTATTTTAAAGTTCAAGAATAAAGGAAAGCATATCATTCTGTTTACATGATTTTAACTAACACATCAACTGAAATTCATACATCCTGCTCTTTTTTGCTGCATTTTATTCCTAGATTCCCAGTGTCCTAATGCATTTTTGCTTTTCTCATTGGAAATTCCAAAGAATTTGGTTTGCCTCTTCATAGAGTTTATCAATTTATACCATTTGCTTTATCTTGTTATAGGCTCCCATGAAATATATGTGACTATATAACAATGTCAGTACTATCTGTTATGCTTAAAATGCTGATTTATGATAGACTAAGTTTAGAACATATATAACAGTTGAAGTCTTTAAAATGTTAGTAAGACATTAGTCTGATAATGAAAATATAGAAATAAACATATTATGGGTTTATTATTTCTACTTGAGGTGGTGTTTATGATATTACCGGTAGTCCTGGGAAATATGTACATTTAAATGAAGGGTAAAATTGGAAACATAAATTAG
Organism: Saguinus oedipus; assembly: GCA_031835075.1. Taxonomy (NCBI): domain Eukaryota; kingdom Metazoa; phylum Chordata; class Mammalia; order Primates; family Cebidae; genus Saguinus; species Saguinus oedipus. The sequence continues at coordinate 22,822,798 of CM063190.1, forward strand.
TTGTGTACTAAAGGACTGTTTTACTTGTTGACTTTCCAGATAAATCAGAAGTCTATGGCAACAAACCCCAAGAGCAAGATGAGTGCAATACAGTGCAATTTTTTTTATTATTATTATTAAAATAGTAGTCTTGGCTTGCTAATAATGGAGAGAATGGTATCTTACAAGCTGACCAGTCAGGCACTGAAGAAAAATGACTCAATACATTTAAAATATCTGTGCAGTTTCTCTCCAATTATTTTTTAATGTGCCTTTTGACAAATTGTCAGGAGTGAAAGTTTGCAGACTTTACTTTTATGACCATTACATTTTGCATCCTGTCAAGTGATGAGTAGCATGGTTCTGAATAGGGAGAATGCAGTGAAGAAAAAGGTTTGCAGGGTAGAATTTATGATGACAGAACATGTATTTTTCTGACAGAAAGCAAATGTGAAAGGCGGTATGAATCAGAATTAAAATTCTTCACAGTGCATGTGGACAACATGAGCTACTGTTGGAAATAGTATTTGAGTAGGAGAAAAACATAACCATTTTTATGATTTGTAGAAACTTGTGTGTCTAAAAAGCCTATTATTTAACAAGATGATTTCAGCTCTCCATGGGTATGATAGATCTTTGTTCTTAATTATGACAGATTTAAATATATATACATATATGTGTATATTAAATAGACATAAACTTTTAGATACTAGTTTGGGAATATGATGAATTATGGTAGTAATTATGGTATCTTGGATAGCCAAAGTAAAACTATATTTTTATAAAACATTTACAAAAGTTTACATGATTTTCGCTCATATGTATAATATTCCATTGACTACTTTTGTGAAATATACATAAATATCTTAAAGTGACATAAATATGATCATAATTGTAAGCAATACTCAAGGTATGAATGCTTTTCATATCTAATCTTATTGGTACTGAGAGCATGTTTTTTGTATTTTCTTTTCAGCTAAAGATTTTCAATTTACGTCTTCCTTTCTCCTTCTTTATCATCAATGTTAAGCTTAACTGAAGCAATAACTTCCTATTCATCATTTTGCAACACCAGACTGTCCTACAAAAAATAATAAATTACTTTCTCTTCAAAGTATTTTCTTTTTGAAAACATCATAGTGATTCTTACTTTCCTATAATGTTACCTAAATTTTTTCAGGACTTCTGATTATCTATAACTATTTCTCTTTTAACTATATTTTACATGTATAGTTTTTAAGTCACTTCATCATAATTAACATTACAGAAATAATATGTTCATAGATGTGTGTACAAACTATTCAAATATGGAAAAATCTATGTGACTGAGATATTATCACTTCAGTTTTATGAGTGAAAAGCTGAATAAAACAAAAAATTTGATAAAAATGAAATATAAATTAAAATACATACATTAAATAATTGATTTTTAGTTATTGTACATGATCATGGATTATGGCCTAAAAACTGTCTCTGAAAAAGTAAGCAAAAAATAAATGTATTGAAAAATGTTGATATCATGAAGTATATATATGTGTATGTGTATATATATGCCTATAAACACATATGTATGTGTGTGTGCATATATGCATATTATATATACATAATACAAGGAACCAGTGAAGATAGGAAATCAAGGTTTTAGTGACTCATGAATATATGCTCCTTGTACTGCTTTTGTCAAGAAAGTGGTTTTCCCAACTCCAGCAGTTTTTTTGTTATTTTATTTATTTATTTACTCAAATGATGTTCATTAATCTAGGGAGAGAATCTAATGTCTTGGTTAGCTCAAATACCTAAGAATAAAATAATTTAAAATTTAAAAATCATTAAAATAGTATAATTGAATTGTTTATAACACTATGATGAATGATTGAGTGGATGTATACCCCATTCTTCATGATGTGATTATTTCACATTCCATATCTGTGTCAAAACATCACATGCACCCCACAAATATAAATACCTACAAAAGTTAAAAATTGAAAATGACTATGACAAATAGGTTATTTCACAAAAGCTTAATAAGTTATTTAGTCTTATGCTTTTTTCATGTAGTTTTCACATAAATCCTGACATAGGATTATTATTATACCCCTTTTGCAGGTAAAGATCTTAAATTTTAAATAATTAATTTTCCTTTGATTACATAGCTGAGACATAATGAGATTTATGTTGAAATTCTGTTCAGTCTGAATCAAATGATTTAACTTAACTACTTTTTTCCCCCAGTAAGAAAATGAGAAAGAAGTCTCTTTAAGCAAAGTTCAATGTCAAGTTGTAAGCCTCTTATTTCTCATTAACAAAGGCAGTTTGACAATTTCACTAATGATTGTCTAATAAGGTAATCAATCCACATGACCTCCACTGTCCCTCAAAAGGAAAAATTTTAAATTAAAAAGTATAAAATATAACTTCCAAATTTAAAGTATCTATGTTTGTATTCAAATAAAAATAGTCGTTGTAAATAAAGAAAAGAGAAGCATGGCGAAGCCGACTAGTTTGTTGATGACTTTTAACCCATAATCCCGTGAACTTGTGCACAGTTGCAAGGCATGTATAAGTATAGTTGAGTTCACTAACCTATTAAACCCTAAATATTTGAGCTGCATTTAGAGAACTAAAGCTGCTACCTGCTAAAGACAGAATAAATTCAAATCAATTTTGTATTTACCTGTTTTCCTTTTATTTTAAATTTATTTTAGCTGTGTGATGCTTTGTTAAATGTATAAATATATACATGTTAATTTGTACAACCCCCAAAGCCCTATAATTATACAGTTCATAGAAAAGATTTTTATAGAATTCTCTCTAACATTAAAATATCTATTTGATTTGCCTGCTTAGAAAGGAAAATAGAAGTGCTTTTATGACCTAAGGGAACAGATATGTAACAGGAAAAAATTAGCTATTGATTTGTCAGACTCAGAACTAAATTATTTATTTATACTATAACTCTATTCTTCTAAGAATTAGGCTGTGGAAACATCTTTTATCTTAGGAAAAAGAAAAAAGTCAGCTTTATTTGTTTATACATATATTGGAAAGAATAAGATTGATGACTGTTTTTTAACTGTAATGACATAGTCACAGATTTTTTTTAACTGAGAATTTGTAAAAAAAAAAGTGAATAATATAAACATATTTGTATGGTTTTCAACTATAGTAATTATTTTGTTAATATTTTCCACTTATCCTATTTACAGGGAAATAAATTTTCTACAATAATTACAAGCTATCCTTTCCAGATTGATCTAGCTTTATTTCCTATATTCAGATAGAATCTTCTGAAAGTAGTATTCTACCAAAGAGCATCTTTCTGGTTTATTTTCCCACTCTGGAAACAGATGTGATGATGGACCCAGTCATGTGTAATTGAGTCAATGTTAGTACTTACATAAAAATAATTAGAAAAATTCGAAAACTGAGGGTGGTGTTGTGATGAAAGGATTATTGAGAAACACTGCACCGACATGATAGTATAATAACTAGATGCATTTTACCGTAAAACTCAACCATACATATATACATATTAAAAGTAAAAGTATTTTAAATATTTTCTATATGACAGATAATCTCAATGTTTTATACAGGTTTTTTCCATTTAATCATTTTTATTGAATATATTGATTATTGCACATTGATATATACAATAAAATCTCAGGTGCTTATATTGATGCTCTACTTATGTGGCCAATTTTTAGTGTTTATCCTCTAAGAACCTAGGAAAAAATTACCCACTATTTAAAGAATATATCACTAGGCTTTTTTCTGTTTGGTCTTAATTTCATTTCTTAAGGATTTTTCTTTGTCACAGGCATGTCTTCTGTCTCAGAATCACCAATTTTTTTTAGGATCATTTGTGAGCCTTGATAATATTGTTTTATCCTTTAGTTCAAGAAATGTGCCTGCAGAAAGCAGCAGTAACTATTTGAAGGCCATAAGAACTACTTCAACAATTTTTGTGGAATGAATAGATGGATTTTCTTTTCTTTTGTTTTTTCCCAGTATTTCTAGATGAAACAACTAGAATCAACAGATGTGTGCTGCAGGGAGAAATGGTAAACAAGAGCTTTCATTAAATCAGAGATGTCCCACAGCTGTCAAAATGAAAAACAAATTTCTTTGCAATAAAATACTGGATTTGTTTGATGTTTACTGGGAAAATGTGATTCTAAGTAAGAGGAAAAAGTATGAAACAGTAATCATCTAATAGAGCTTCAAATATTATTTCAAAACAATAAATAAATATGGCTCATTCCTGCAAAATTACTTCTTAGTGGACTATCCATGTAATCCCTTCTTTGAGAAATATAATTATTTCAGGTCTTCCACTTTCTGATGGGCTAATATTTAGCAAATCATATATGTCTATAAAATAAATATTCCAGTTACAAAGGAAAGTAATAACCTTAGCTTTCAAGGTTTTTTATTACTATACAACAGAAACTCAGACTAAATGCGTAACATCAATGTGGTCTTCATGTAGAACTACTGCTATTGATAAATATTATATTCATGTATTAAAATAACATAATTTACTTAACAAAATATAACTTTTATTAAAATTTAAATACTCTCAATATTATAATATCACTACAATACTGTGTGTCAGACTTTGTTATCCAATTTTTATATACAAGAAAACAGGCTCAGAGTGTTTAAATCAGGTGAACCTGGGGCTCAGATGTGCGTTCTGCCTAACTCAATTGTCTCTGTTATTTACTGCTACACTTATGCTGCTATGTATACCAAAGGACCTGATCCTGGAATGCTAAGTCATTATACCAGACCAAAAAATATTTGCTCTTTTAAATAATGTTGTAACTGGGCGTTTCAGGTTCTGGGCTGTTCCCCGCCCCATGCCCCAGGAATAAGTGAAGAGGCCCCGGAGGTGCAGTGCGCTCCTTCAAGTAAATATCAGACCCAAAGAGTTTTGCAGAAAAGGGATTTATAAGGCAGAGAGAGAGACAGAGAAGTAGGGTGAGAGAGAGGGAACTCCCAGGATGTTGTGTGAGAGGATCCAGAGGTGGAGTCTGTACAGGTGAGGGGCAGAAGCTCTTTTGATCTGGGAGTTAATCCCTCCCTATTCAAGTTCTTGTCCAGTGAGAGGAGTTCTTCCAGACTTCCTCTGGAGTGATGATGTTTTGACTTTGACATCGGTTTGGTTGTTTGGCCCACAGTCCTCCCATAGCTTCTCCTAGGCTAAACAAAAGAAGCCCACCTGAGCAGTCCACCTTTCTGGCACGTGCAAGTTAGACAAGGAATTCTAGGCTCCCAGATGGAGACATGAAAGAAGGCAAGTCCAGCATGTTGCTGGGAAGTTCTTGCCTTTGAAACCATGCCTGTTGTGGACCTGGGAAGAGAAGTTAATACATGCCCTCATTGTGGATTTAGAATAAGGGATCCTAATATCTTTGCAGAAGAGTTATGTCACTTAGATATGCAAAATAATTGGTAATTACAAATTTTAGGTTACTGAACATGTGTTAGGTCATCTATCTTGGCCACTGTAACTAGTGATTTACTTTTGAAAGATATGCGTTCCAGGAATTCAAGAAACAGAACAGTCTTTTGTTTTGGTTTGGTTGTTTTTGTTTGTTTGTTTGTTTTTGTGCCAGTCAATTGCACAGGATTGGATGTAATTCTTGACGATATCCTGGTATTCTTTAACTATAGGTGTAAACAAAAGCCAGTGATATATCTTTTCTTGTGGATGCTATTCTGACCTTTGGTTGATTTTATTAAGGCAGAGAAGCTGCTTAACTGGGTGATGTCTGCCGACTGAACTTATTTTATAAAATATATTGAAGGAAAAAAAGAAGCAAGTAGAAAGTATACACTGTCATCCAGTCACTAGTTAAACAAAACATGCACAATTTTTACTCACATAATGACACCATTCTCTCCTTAACGACACCAATTTCTCTTCTTTACTCACATTAACATTTCTTCTAAGTGAAAAAAGAGAGGCTTACTGTTTCCCTGGAGGCTAAAATTTGGATGTACCCTTCCATCCACTCAAAGGAAATGAAGAGAGGAAGCACATACCCATATATGCATTTTTACATTTTTTTCTGTGATAGCACAGACATGTCTTTATTTGAAAGAAATCATATTTTGTTTAACATTTTCAAATTTGAAGATAAAAAACTACAACTTAAAAAAATTTTTTATTATACTTTAATTTCTGGGGTACATGTGCACACCTTGCAGGTGTGATATAGGTATACATGTGCCATGGTGGTTTGCTGCATCCATCCCCACATCACCTACATTATGTATTTCTCATAATGTTATCCCTCTTCAATTCCCCCACCCCTGGCTATCTCTCCCCTAACCCTCTACCCACTACAGACCCCAGTGTGTGATGTTTCCTTTCTTGTGTCCATGTGTTCTCATTGTTCAACACGCACTTATGAGTGAGAACATGTGGTGTTTAGTTTTCTGTTCTTGTGTCAGTTTGCTGAAAATAATGGTTTCCAGCTTCACCCATGTCCCTGCAAAGGACACGAACTCATCCATTTTTATGGCTGCATAATATACCATGGTATATATGTGTCACATTTTGTTTATCCAGTCTATCATTGATGGGCATTTGGGTTGGTTCCAAGTCTTTGCAATTGTAAACAGTGCTTCAGTAAACATACATGTGCATATGTCTTCATATAGAATATTTTATAATCTTTTGGGTATATCCCAGTAATGGGATTGCTGGGTCAAATAGTATTTCTATTTCTAGATCCTTGAGGAATCACCACACTGTCTTCCACAATGGCTGAACTAATTTATACTCCTGCCAACAGTGTAAAAGTGTTCCTATTTCTCCACATCCTCTCCAGCATCTGTAGTCTCCAGATTTTTTAATTATCGTCATTCTAACTGGGGTAAGATGGTATCTCAATGTGGTTTGATTTGAATTTCTCTAATGACCAGTGATGATGAGCTTTTTTTCATATGCTTTTTTTCAATACATAAATGTGTTCTTTTGAAAGGTTTCTGTTCATATCCTTCTCCCACTTTTTGATGGAGTTTTTTATTGTTTTTTTCTTATAAATTTAAGTTTTTTGTTGATCTGGTTATTAGTCCTTTGTCAGATGGTTAGATTGCAAAAATTTTTTCCCATTCTGTTGGCTGCTGATTCACTCTAATGATAGTTTCTTTTGCTGTTCAGAAGATCTTAAGTTTAATTAGATCCCATTTTTCTGTTTTGGCTTTTATTGCCATTACTTTTGGTGTTTTAACCACGAAGTCCTTGCCTATGCCTATGTCCTGAATGATACTGCCTAGGTTTTCTTCTAGGGTTTTTATGGTGTTAGGTCTTATGTTTAAATCTTTACTCCATCTGGAGTTAATTTTTTATAAGGCATAAGAAAGGCATCCAGTTTCAGCTTTCTGCACATGGCTAGCCAGTTTTCCTAACACCATTTATTAAATAGGGAACCCTTTCTCCATTGATTGTTTTGTCATGCTTGTCAAAGATCAGATGGTTGTAGATGTGTGGCATTACTTCTGAGGCCTCTGTTCTGTTCCATTGGTCTATATCTCTGTTTTGGTACCAGTACCATGCTGTTTTGATTACTGTAGCCTTGTAGTATAGCTTGAAGTTAGGTAGCATGATGCTTCTAGCCTTTTTAAATTTTTTTTAGTTTTTTTTGCTTAGGATTGTCTTGGTTATGTGGGCTCTCTTTTGATTCCATACGAAGTTTAAGGTGCTTTTTGCCAGTTCTGTTTAGAAAGTCAATGGTAGCTTGATGGGATAGCATTAAATCTATAAATTACTTTGGGAAGTATGGCCATTTTTATGGTAATGATTATTCTTAACTATGAGCATGGAATGTTTTTCCATCTGCTTGTGTCCGCTCTTATTTCCTTGAGCAGTGGTTTGTTGTTCTCCTTAAAGAGGTCTTTCACATCCCTTGTTAGTTGTATTCCTAGGTATTTTATTCTCTTTGTAGCAATTGTGAATGGGAGTTCACTCATTATTTGACTCTGTTTGTCCATTATTGGTATATAGGAATGCTTGTAATTTTTGCACATTGATTTTGTATTCTGAGACTTTGCTGAAGTTGCTTATTAGCTTAAGGAGATTTTGGGCTGTGAAGATGGGGTCTTCTAAATATACAATTATGTCTTCTGCAAATAGAGACAATTTCACTTCCTCTTTTCCTAATTGAATACCCTTTATTTCTTTTTCTTGCCTGATTGCCCTGGCCAAAACTTCCAATAAGTTGAATAGGAGATGTGAGAGAGGGCATCCTTATTTTGTGCCAGTTTTCAAAGGGAATGCTTCCAGTTTTTGCCCATTCAATTTGATGTTGGCCCTGGGTTTCTCATAAATTGCTTTTATGATTTTGAGATACTTTCCATTGATATATAGTTTATTGAGAGTTTTTAGCATAAAGGGCTGTTGAATTTTGTTGAAGGCCTTCTCTGCATCTATTGAGATAATCATGTGTTTTTGCCTTTGGTTCTGTTTATGTGATGGATTATGTTTACAGATTTGCATATGCTGAATCAGCCTTGAATCCCAGGGATGAAGCAGACTGATCATAATTGATAAGCTTTTTGATGTACTGTTGAATTCGGTTTTCCAGTAATTTGTTGATGATTTTTGCATCTATGTTCATCATGGATATTGGCCTAAAATTTTCTTTTACAGTTGCGTCTCTGCCACGTTTTGGTATCAGGATGATGTTGGTCTCCTAAAATGAGTTAGGGAGGATTCTCTCTTTTTGAATTGTTCAGAATCATTTCAGAAGAAATGGTTCCAGCTCCTCTTTGTACATCTGGTAGAATTCAGCTGTGCACCCATCTGGTCCTAGCCTTTTTTTGGTTGGTATGCTATTAGTTGCTGCCTCAACTTCAGATCTTGTTATTGGTCTATTCAGGGATTCAACTTCTTCCAGGTTTAGTCTTGGGAGGGTGTAAGTGTCCGGGAATTTATCAATTTCTTATAGATTTACTGGCTTATGTACATAGAGGTGTTTGTAATAATCTCTGTTGGTAGTTTGTATTTCTGTGGGATCGGTGGTGGTATCTCCTTTATTGTTTTTTATTGCATCTATTCAATTCTTCTCTTTTTTATTAGTCTGGCTAGCAGTCTATCTGCTTTGTTGATCTTTTCAAAAAACCATCTCCTGGATTCATTGATTATTTTAAAGGGTTTTTTTCTGTCTGTATCTCCTTTACCTCTGCTCTGATTTTAGTTATTTCTTGTCTTCTCCTAGCTTTGAATTTGTTTGATCTTGCTTGTCAAGTTCTTTTAATTGTGATGTTAGTGTGCTGATTTTAGATCTTTCCTCACTTCGCATTTGGTCATTTAGTACTATAAATTTCCCTCTAGACACTGCTTTAAAAGAGTCCCAGAGATTCTGTTATGTTGTATCTTCATTCTCATTGGTTTCAAAGAACATCTTTTTTTCTGTCTTCATATCATTATTTATCCAGTAGTCATTCAGGAGCAGGTTGTTCAGTTTCCATGTAGTTGTGCGGTTTTGAGTGAGTTTCTTTGTCATGAGTTCTAATTTGATTGCACTGTGGTCTGAGAGACTGGTTGTTATGATTTCCTTTCTTTTGCCTTTGCTGAGGAGTGATTTACTTCCAATTATGTGGTCAATTTTAGAGTAAGTGTTATGTGGTGCTGAGAAGAATGTATATTCTGTGAATTTGGGGTGGAGAGTTCTGTAAATGTCTATTTGGTCCACTTGATCCAGATCTGAGTTCAAGTCCTGGATATCCTTGTTAATTTTCTGTCTCATTGATCTGTCTAATATTGATAGTGGAGTGTTAAAATCTCCCACTATTATGTGTGGGAGTCTAAGTCTTTTTGTAGGTCATTAAGAACTTGATTTATGTGTGTGTGTGCTACTGTATTGGGTGCATAAATATTTAGGATAGTTAGCTGTTCTTGTTGCATTGATCCATTTACCATTATGTAATGCCTTTCTTTGTCTCTTTTAATTTTTGTTGGTTTAAAGTCTGTTTTATCAGAGACTAGGATTGCAACCCCTGCTTTTTATTTGCTATTTGTTTGGTAAATCTTCCTCCATTCCTTTATTTTGAGCCTATGTGTGTCTTTGCATGTGAGATTGGTCTCTTGAATACAGCACACTGATGGTTGTTGACTCTATCGTGTTTGCTAGTCTGTGTCTTTTGTTTGGGGCATTTAGCCCATTTACATTTAAGGTTAATATTGTTATGTGTGAATTTGATTCTGCCATTTTAGTGCTAACTGGTTGATTCCTTGTTAGTTGATGCAGTTTCTTCTTAGTGTTGATGGTCTTTACAATTTGGTATGTTTTTTCAGTGGCTGGTACTGGTTGTTCCTTTCCATGTTTCATGGTTCCTTTAGGAGCTCTTGTAGGGTAGGCCTGGTGGTGACGAAATCTTAGCAATTGCTTGTATGTAAATGATTTTTTTCTCCATCACTTATGAAGCTAGTTTGGCTGGATATGAAATTCTGGGATGAAAATCCTTTTCTTTAAGGATGTTGAATATTGGCCACCACTCTCTTCTGGCTTGTAGGATTTCTACCAAGCCATCTACTCTGAGTCTGATGAGCTTCCCTTTGTGGGTCACTCAACCTTTCTCTCTGGTTGCTCTTGGCATTTTTTCCTTCATTTCAACCCTGGTGAATCTGGCCTTTATGTGCCTTGTGGTTGCTATTCTCAAGGAATATCTTTGTGGTGTTCTCTGTATTTCCTGAATTTGAATGTTGGCTTGTCTTGCTAGGTTTGTGAAATTCTCATGGATAATATCCTGAAGAGTGTTTTCCAACTTGGTTTCATTCTCCCCATCACATTCAGATATACCAATCAAACATAGATTTAGTCTTTTTACATAATCCCATATTTCTTGGAGGCTTTGTTCATTTCCTTTCACTGTTTTTTTCTTTAATCTTGCTTTCTTGCTTTATTTTGTTGAGCTGATCTTCAATCTCTGATACCCTTTCTTCCACTTGATTGATTTGGCTATTGAAACTTATATACGCTTCACGAAGTTCTGAAAAACATGCTGTGTTTTTCAGCTCTATCAAGTCATTTATGTTCTCTTCTATGCTGGTTATTCTAGTTAGCATTTTGTCCAACCTTCTTTCAAGGTTCTTAGTTTCCTTGTATTGAGTTAGAAGATACTAATTTAGCTCAGAGAAGTTTGTTATTACCCACCTTCTGAAGCCTGCTTCTGTCAATTTGTCAAACACATTCTCCATCTTGTTTTGTTCTCTTGCCGGTAAGGAGTTGTGATCCCTTGGAGGAGAAGAGGTGTTTTGGCTTTTGGTGATTTCAGTATTTTTACGCTGGTTTCTTCCCATCTTCATGGATTTATCTACCTTTGGTCTTTGAAGTTAGTGACTTTTGGATGGGGTATCTGAGTGGAGATCCTTTCTGTTGATGTTGAAGCTATTTGTTTCTGTTTTTTAGTTTTCCTTCTAACAGGCCCCTCTGCTGCAGGTCTGCCAGAGGTTGACTCCAAACCCTGCTTGCTTGGGAATCACTCACGGGGGCTGCAGAACAGCAAAGATTACTCCCTGTTACTTCCTCTGGTAGCTTTGTCTCAGAAGGGTACCTGCCAGATGTCAGGCAGAGCTCTCCTGCATGAGGCATCTCTTAGTCAGGACAAATGGGGGTCGAGGAGCCACTTGAGCAGGCAGTCTGTTCTTTATCAGAGCTCAAGTGCTGTGCTGAGAGGTCTGTTGTTCCCTTCAGAGCTGCTGGGCAGGGAAGCTTAAGCTTGCTAAAGCTGAACTCACAACCGCCCCTTTTCCCAGGTGCTCTGTCCCAGTAAGATGGGGGCTTTATTTATAAGTCCCTGATGGGCTGCTGCCTTTTTTCAGAGATGCCTGCCCAGCAGGAAGGGCATTTAGTAAAGTCTGTCTGCAGAGGCTTTGCTTAGCTGCCAGTGGGCTCAGCCCAGTTGCTGTGTAAACTTCCAGGAGACTTTGTTTACACAGGTGCATTTAGAACCTCCTACCTGAGCCTCAGTAATGGTGGATGCCTCTTCCCCCTACCAAGCTCAAATACCCCAGGTCGAGCTCAGACTGTTTTGCTGGCTGTGAGAATTTCAAGCCAGTACATCTTAGCTTGCTGGTCTTTGTGGGGATGAGGCTCATGGAGCCAGATCACTTAGCTCCTTGGCTTCAGCCCCCTTCTTTCAGGAGAATGAGTGATTCCATCTCACTGGCATTCCAGGCTGCTGGGCTTTGAGGAAAAAAACAAAACAAAACAAAAAAAACTGCTGTAGCTAAAATGACCACCCAGTTTTGTGCTGGAAACCCAGGGTGCTGGTGTTGTAGGCACCAGAGGGAATCTCCTGGTCGGCAGGTTGTGAGGACCATGGGAAAAGTGCGGTATCTGAGCCGGAGTGCTGGAGTGTCCAGAAGAGTCTGTAATGGATTCCCTTGGCCAGGAGAGAAGGTTCTCTGGCTCCTTGTTCTTCCCGAGTGAGGTGAGACCCACCCTGCTTTTGTTTGCCTTCCTTGGGCTGCACCCACTGTCTAACCAGTCCCAATGAGATGAACCTGGTACCTTGGTTGGAAATGTGGAGATCACTCACCTTCTGGCTCATTCTCACTGGGAACTGTGGACTGGAGCTGTTCCTATTTGGCCATCTTTGTGGAAGTCCCAAATCTACAACTTTTTTTTTTTTTTTCGAGATGGAGTTTCGCTCTTGTTACCCAGGCTGGAGTGCAATGGCACGGTCTCGGCTCACCGCAATGTCCGCCTCCTGGGTTCAGGCAATTCTCCTGCCTCAGCCTCCTGAGTAGCTGGGATTATAGGCACATGCCACCATGCCCATCTAATTTTTTGTATTTTTATTAGAGATGGGGTTTCACCATGTTCACCAGGATGGTCTCGATCTCTTGACCTCGTGATCCACCCACCTCGGCCTCCCAAAGTGCTGGGATTACAGGCGTGAGCCACTGCTCCCGGCCAAATCTCCAACTTTTATTGTTTAACTTGGGCTGATTAATAAAAGATACAATATGAGAATATTTTTTCAAATAAAGAATGATATTATATCATAATCAATATTATTGAATTATATATTAGCATACATATATATTCAATAAACAGGACCTAATTAGGAAATATACTGAAGTCTGAGTGAATTTTATACCTGTAGTTCTTTAACATGGATAAATTAATATCTTACTTCAAAGTACTTGTTTTTAATATTCTAGTCACAAATTGTTTTAAAGTGAAATATTAAACATTAAAAAAGTTCATATATTTTATTTGTTAATGTTACTTTTCTCTAAACTGATTGGACTTTGATCTTTATACAGTAGTTTTACTACAACAAGTAAAATTTTTTACAACAACAAATAATAACAAGTAATAATTTTTTCTTTTGGAATAAGATTTATTTATTCTTTTGGAATCATTTTTTCTTTTGGAAAACTTTTTGCCTGTGTAGAAAGGAAAAGCAGAGTTTATATTATGACCCCACTCACTCCATGTGAATTTAGACCTTATCAAAGTGGGACTGAAAGAATTTCTGGAGTCAGGAAGTGAGGGTAGAGGTAAGGTCAGGTATATGGTCTTCAATATGAATAAAATGTTACTTTCTTCTCTGAATAATCTTTGAAAAAGAAACTGAGCTGCTACTAGACACAATGAAATTTGTCTAGGAAAAATATGAGCATCTGCCCCAAAGATTAATCACATGACCTTTCTGGATTTCCATTAAGACATAGAGTATATATTATTTATTAAGTACACATTGTAGGTATAGCTTTATACAGGGCATCTGAATGGTGCACATCCAAATTATGAAAAACAGGTTGCTACTTGAAGTTAATACAGCAGATATATTTTGAAAAATATAAGTTTTGCAAGTTCACATAACATCCTTAAAAAATACGCAATATTTTCTCTATACATATTTTGTAAAGAAAAGCTGTATTTTAAATTTCAGTTAGATAAAGGCATATTTTAATAGAAATTGAATGGGTACGGGTTTTCATGGATTTATTTCTTCTAGCAGACCAGGAACAAGGAAAGGTGTTTCTATTTCACAAATTTTACAATGAAATGAAAAATAGAGCTAGAAACCACAACTGTAACAGAAGCAGAGTGAATGATTTCCTGTCCCATTATGCAGCTTCTGTTCCACAGGGCACAGCAGTCATCAATTCAAAATGGGAAATAACAGAAGATTGCAAAATAAAGCTAGAAACTGTAAGAAGTCAACTATGCAGGCAGAATTTAATTATCCAAATTAGAATTTGACCAGGATACCAATGTAAGGCTCTGCAGGTTGGGGAATGCATTGTTATGGGAATGAGCTCCTGTGATATTATCAAGAAATCCTTCAACCATTGCTCATTTTATAAAGTGTGGTTAATGCTGAAACCCATTAATAGAAACTAAACTTTTACACAAGCCTCAAAATGGCCTCCTTCACTAAAATATACCCTGAATGCTATTACTTTTTTCATGAATGAATGCTTTTGGCAAAAGGGCAAAATTACATACATATATGTTATTAATAAACGTAAAAGTTTTAATGAAATTTTTGTATTCTTGACATGTATGACTGTATAATAATGGATTTTAGTCTTTCATAGACAAGAAAAGAACAAATGCATTGCCTTCGCCACCACACGGTCTTTAGGAATAATCCTGTAATATCATGCTCTATTAGTACTGAAGATAAGGAACAAGTGCACTGTTATTGTTTTTGTGCCCCTTCACATTAAGAATAGAACATTTTGCTGTATTGAATATGAACTGCATTGAATGCTAATCAAAGTTGGTGCTGGGAAAACATAAAGAGAATAGTAATGTATAAAATTATAAACTGGGCCGGGCGCGGTGGCTCAAGCCTGTAATCCCAGCACTTTGGGAGGCCGAGGCGGGTGGATCACGAGGTCAACAGATCGAGACCATCCTGGTCAACATGGTGAAACCCCGTCTCTACTAAAAATACAAAAAATTAGCTGGGCATGGTGGCGCGTGCCTGTAATCCCAGCTACTCAGGAGGCTGAGGCAGGAGAATTGCTTGAACCCAGGAGGCGGAGGTTGCGGTGAGCCGAGATCGTGCCATTGCACTCCAGCCTGGGTAACAAGAGCGAAACTCCACCTCAAAAAAAAAAAAAAAAAAAAAAAAAAAAAAAAAAAAAAAAAATTATAAACTGAAATTACAAGCTGAATCTAAATAAAGTTTAAAAGCTGAAAGTCAATAAGGCTATAGAATAAGATGGAAGTTTATGAAATAATTGAAATAACACAGTTCATACACAGGCTCTCACATATGTAATAAAATACGAGCTGAAATTCACTCAATTGTAAATGACTACAAGGTTACTAATTTTCAGAGAAGAAAAGGTAACTGAGTGACATTTTTTCTTTGTGGATACTTGATTGAGGTCTGTATTTTCCAGGGTCACTTGATAGTGATTTATTTAGGTGCTACATTCAATTTATCCACTGCCAATTCACTGTTCAGTGTCCTCCCTCCTGCTCCCCATCCCCCCCACACAAATCAATGACAAGTCAATATACAAACATCATAGAAAAATAAATCTCCCTTGCAAACGAGTGTGAGTCACGTTTGAACTGATACACAGGGCTTACCATCGAATTATAACAAAGTTTATGGGACAAATTTAATAGTCTAGAAGCATAAGAAAGTGAAGCCAATTAGTCATGGCTAAATTAGGTCAGATACTATTTTTACAAAATGAGAGGCCATAAATTTCGCCCAAAAGAAAGGCCATGTATTTTGAAAGAAAGAATGATCTCTTTTTGGTTTGGTTTTGTGTTTTGTTTGCCTGCTATCAAGAGGAGATACTCCATCCTTGGTGGAGGTGGAGAGGTGGGTGGGTGGTGGGAAACAGAGGCTATATAGCTGTACAAGCACTTAAGACACATATTAAAATAGCAGAAAAACTTGATTAGGAGAACAAATCCATTGTGGCAGTATTCACAGTTTACTATTAAAATGAGTGAGAACAATTAAAGATGCCTTATGTGTCAGCGGCAGGGCAGCCAGTGTGTACTTGTGGGTCATCAGGATTCTTGGTTCCATTATTAATATCAGAAAGTAAGTTATGAGTAAATATATCATAGATCTGCATAAAAATATTGAAATAATAAAAATTAATAAATTACAGAAAATACACTAATGTATCCAGTTCCTAAAGGTGGATTTTAATGTAAGATGGGGGAAGAAGTACTCAAAACATATATGGTGGGTTTATTAAGTATCTGAGAATCCAAGAGAGTTTATTGATGAGTAGATGGTTATAGATGTTTGAAGACAAGATAACTTTGACTGTGGGTTGGCTCCCAAATAGATAGAATTGCTGCTAGGAGGTCCTTCACCAAAACTGCAACCCGTGGTGTCTGCTCCACATAGCAGTAACAGCTGTGAACAGGAACCTCAGAGTCTTGGCAGAAGAAGAATTTATATACCCTATATATGAACCCTGTGATGCTCCAATCTGGCTTGTTTAAAAGATAAATGTGGTTTGGAGAAATGGTTTTTGAGAGCTAAATGCCTCAACTGCTATTATCCCAGTGGTGACCTTGAGGTGTTACTAAAGGTGGAGGCTTGGGCAAATTTCCTCACACTTTCTGATACTACTAGTGCATATTTTATCATTTCTACTAAAAGAGACAGGTCATTACAGAACTACATTCAAGTATGCAGGGAGTCATAAAGGCTGCATGAATTGAGAGTACTACAGTTTGTTGTTCATCTCCTATTAATGTCTGAATCAGAAGATGAAAATCAGAAATTAACCCAGATATACTTTAGTGATATTAGAAAATAGGGGGTATGCATGGAAAAAAAAGTTCAACTTGTTCACACTGTAACATTATACTGAAATTTTAATTTTCGTAAGTAAAAACTGTATTATAGCAACACAGGGCCAACTTATCTTTTTTATCCTTCTGCCAGGAAGCTTAAAGATTTATCTTAATTATGCCTAGGATTATCATTCTCTATATTTATATTAGCTTAGTATTTATTTAATTATGTTGACAGCAATCAGTGGGACTAGTCTGAGAATAATTAGATGGCAAAAATATATAATCCAAACAAAACTTGGAGAGTTTTCTGATCTCTATTCAGTAAAAAAAACCCTAATGCTATAGTCACAACTTGCCTGAGGTATATGCCTGGTAAGAATTTAGCAACAAAGATGTAAGAATTGAGTGGCATGAACAACTAAGAGTTCCATATTATTGGAAATACCTGGAACTCTTTGAAAGAGGACAGAACATCTAGAACCAGCTACCCTAGGATGCTCTGATCACTTTCAGAAGAAGCGTACAAGGTCATGTCCTTTTCTACCATACTGCTTAGTAGTTTCTATATTAAGCACTCCACAGATTGCTTTGAAATAATCTGAATGTTCTGAACCGAGGCACAAAAGCTAATAACTCATTATATCATATGAATACATTCTCTTAGCCAAAAAAATCTCATTTTACATATTAACCAAGCTACCCAAACTAGTTTTAAAAACAGGTGTAATGTGATATATGCTTCAGAGTAACTTTTTAGTAGAAATACAGAATTTTCTTAAATCTGGTTAAAAATAAGTAAAACAGAAGTCCAATTTCTGTCAGTTCAGATTTACGAGACTGCAGAGAACACTTAAGTTGCTGCTTTCTTCTAGGAACTCAGAGCTGCAAATCGACAAATGCCCCCAAAAAAGAATCCCACAGGGGAAACTGGCTCATCTCACTAAATTTCCCTCTTTTAGGATCTTCCCCATCAAGTCCACAATGACCTGACTGCCTTTGCATATGTTCAAACAGCTGGCTATTTCTGTTTGCTCATTTTTACTTAATCTGAATTTTCAATATTTTCTCTTTGTGGCAGTCCAACTCAAACTACTTAATCATAGACACAATATATGACTTGAATTATCTGTGCAGTTTTACTTCAAATTCTCTTTTATGAGTAAAGTTGAGCAACTTTTCACGTAAGTTGTGTATAAATGTACTATTCTATCAATCATAGTCATATCAATAGACTTTTCCATCATCTTATTTATTTTTTCTCTATTTACTTTTAGAAACTTTAAATATTGAGGAATTAAGAATTTTTAAAGAACACATTGTAAGGTTTTTTTTTCTTTCTTTCTTTCTCAATCATTTTGTCTTCCTCTCCAAAAAAGTTTAGGAAGCTTTTGTTTCTATATTGACCATTCTTTTTTACTTTTTCCTTTATGGCTCCTGGATTTTGAGTGACAGTGAGGTATGTTTTTCCCACTTTACATTAATGATAGAAAACTTCACTCTTCTATAAAGTTGTTTTGGTTTATTTATGATTTAATGTTGTTTCACATGGATTTTTCTTAATTTACAGCAAGAAGAAGGAACCCAACTAAATATTTTTTTTTTTTTTGAGATGGAGTTTCACTTTTGTTACCCAGGCTGGAGTGAAATGGCGCTATCTCGGCTCACCGCAACCTCCACCTCCTGGGTTCAGGCAATTCTCCTGCCTTAGCCTCCCGAGTAGCTGGGATTACAGGCGCGAGCCACCATGCCCAGCTAATTTTTTGTATTTTTAGTAGAGATGGGGTTTCACAATGTTAACCAGGATGGTTTCGATCTCTTGACCTCGTGATCCACCCGCCTTGGCCTCCCAAAGTGCTGGGATTACAGGCGTGAGCCACCACGCCCGGCCAATATTTTTTTATCAATGCCATCCAATTTTCTTAATAACATATCTTAGTATGACAATTTAAAACTGGTTTACATTTGTGCACTAAGGTAATTCTCTAATTATTTGGGTTAGGTCTGCTTGGATAACTTCTTATTCAGTTTTACTTATTTTTTAATCTATGTATGAAACAAATATAACTTTTAGTAATTAAAGCTATTTTACTTAAATTGTATGTTTTTTAGAATCATGTTTTGCTACTTTCTGTCCTTCCATCTATTTTACACATTTTTATTACTACTTTTTAAAATAACTCCAGTGCCATGTAGTCTTTTTCAAATTAAGAAGTATCAACGTTTTATTAGAATCATATTAAACTTATACATTATAGATAGCCATTTTTACAATATTGAGTCTTCCTTCACAAACCTTGATATGACCTTGCATCTGTTCTCTTATTTTTTTTTTGCAGAATTTTATTTTGAAATCTTACAGAACAAAATCAATGGTCATTTAAGACTTCTGAATAAGAATCACACTTTGAGAAATTTTTCTAATTTTGATATTTTATATATGTAGAGTTGAATTTACAGATGAATTCACAAAAGTTTTGTGGTAACATAATTTAGGAGCTTAAGTTTTTATGTCTGATAAATGTCGTTTTAAAACAAAAATCATGAGGTAAGTATTCAGCACTTGTTTCAAAAATATTTCTAGTTGCCCCACATCGTTTAGTGAACATTTTACCTGACTTCCTCAGAACACCTTGTAATTCACATCTTTTTCTATGTTGGACTGCCTCTACGCTAATATTTTAAATTATCTTATTTTTCTCTTTTTTCTTTTCTTTCTTTGCTTACATACCTAATTCTTAAATAGAAAATCTGTAGTTCCTAGCACTACTTTCACTTTTCTACCTGCTTAGTAAAGTTTCAGATCCTTCCTCCAGTGCTTATATTTTATTGAAAACTATGATGAAATAATCACCCTTAACCTCTTAAGTGGAAAATGTAGTTTAACTAAAATAATAACATTTTCTCACCATTTCATTAAGCCTATCATTATGAAGCATCTGTCTCTTTACTCCCAATGTAGTACTCAAAACACATTGAGAGGGTAAGTCACAGACTAGGAGAAAATATTTGCAAATGACATACTTGATAAAGGACTATTTCTAAAATATGTAAAGACTTAAATATAAGACCCTAAAGGGAAAAAGCTCCATGACATTGGTTTGGGCAATCACTTTTTGGATATGACTTCAAAGCCAGGCAACAAAGCAAAAATATGCAAATGGAATTACCTCAAACTAAAAAGCTTCTGCACGGCAAAAGAAACAAGAAACAGAGTGAGATAGCTTAAAGAACGGGAGGAAATATTTGCAGATTGTACATTTGAAGAGGGGATAGGGGATAACATGAAAACATACAAGGAATTCAGGAGCAAGAAAACAAATAACCCCAAATAGTCAAAGAACCTAAGTAGACATCTTTTAAAAAGAAGTCTGACAAATTATTAACAAATACGTGAAAAGAAATGCTCAACATCACCAATCATCAGGTCAAGTCAAAAATCATTATCAAGTCAAAATCATCAGGAAAATCCAGATCACTTCATACCTATTATAATGGCTATTATCAAAAAAGACAAAAGATAAACAATATTGGCAAGAAAGTGGAGAAAATGTGCACACTATTAGTAGTAACATAAACCAGTACAGCCATTATAAAAAAGTATAAAGATTTCTGAAAAGGGTAAAGGGATCATACAATATGTGGACTTTCAGATTGGCTTCTTTCACTTAGAAATCAGTGTTTATGTTTTCACCATGCTTTTTGATATTTCATTAATTTACTACTATTTATCACTGAGGAATACTTTATTGCCCGGCTCTGTCACAGTTTAATTATCTTTTCACATACTGAAGCACATCTTGGTTTCTTCGTAGTTTGGGCCATTATAAATATATATAAGTATTCATATTGCAGGTTTTTGTGTTGATACAAATTCTCTGCTCTTCTCAAGGGTAAAGGGATACAAAATTTTAATTCAAAGGGACAACTAAATTCAAGAGATCTATTTTACAACATGGTACTATCGTTAAAAATATATTATTAGAAAAGGCTTGTTAGCGTATTCTCACCACAAAAAATAACTATCAGAGCTAATACGTAAATTAGTTAGCTGGATTTTGTCATTCCACAATATATGTCAGTGTCAAAACATCATGCTATACATATTAAATATGTACATTTTGTCTGTCACTTATAAAAATTTTAAAAATTAAAATGAAATATTCAAAATCTTTAAACTCAGCAATAAAAAGTGTACAATCTCATTAAAAATATGACAAAAATACCTGAATAGACACTTCATGAAAAAATATACAGATGACAAACATGCAACAATACACTCATCATACACCATAAGAAATTACAACTTGAAAGAACAATGGGATGCCATTACACAACTGTTAGAGTAGCGAAAATTCAAGACACAACACCAAATTCTGGCGAGGACGGGAGCAATGAAGACTCACGTTAACTACTGGTGGGAATCCAAAGGAGTACAGGCTCTTTGGAATAGAGTTTGGCAGCTTCCTACAGAACTAAACATCTTAAAATAAAATTTAGCAATTGTAATCCTTGATAAGAGCAGAGAATTTGTATCAACACAAAAACCTGCAATATGAATACTTATGTATATTTATAATGGCCCAAACTACGAAGAAACCAAGATGTCCTTCAGTATGTGAATAGATAATTAAACTGTGACAGAGCCGGGCAATAAAGTATTCCTCAGTGATAAAAAGAAGTAAATTAATGAAATATCAAAAAGCATGGTGAAAACATAAACACTGATTTCTAAGTGAAAGAAGCCAATCTGAAAGTCCACATACTGTATGATCCGACTATATGACAGTCTAAAGCATAGAGGATTTTTATGGCAATGAAACTATTTATTATAATGTAACAATGAACTCATGTCATTATATTTTTTCAAAACCCTTGGAATATGGCACCCTAGGAGTAACTCCTAATATAAACTATCAACTTTGGATGACAATTATGTGTTAATGTTGCTTCAGTGAGGGTAACAAATATACCACTCTGATGTGGAATATTAATAGGACAAAACGCATGAGTACGTGGGAACAAGGGTATATGGGGATTGTCTACACATTCTGCTTAATTTTGCTGTGAACCAAAAACAGCTCTAAAATATTATATTTTTAAAACACACACCACCCACTGAGAGTGATACAGAGTCAATAGCAAAGATCTAACATGTTTCTGTATAGTAGCAATTAACAATTGGAAGTTGAAGAAAAACTATCATTTACATTTACAATTACAGACATGAAGTGCTTAGAATGGAATACATATTGACAAAATAAATAATCATGTAAATATTATAGGAACCTGTTTTTTTAGCAATTGGAGAATAGCATTTCACATATGGAAAGTTAAACTTACTAGAATGAAGAATGTAGTATTGTTACCGGCAGCTATTCCACAACTAGCAGCAAGTTCAGAACCAGTGAACTAGTCCACACCCTGCAGTGAGTCCACAGTGATCCTGGCCCCTGTCTTTACAGAGGACACAGGCAAGTTTTAAAGCAGAAGCAAAGGTTTATTGAAAGAAGCAAAGCACATTTGGAGGAAGGCCAAATGGGCTACTTAAGAAATCAAGTGCCCCGCTCAGCCCTGACTTGGGGTTTTTACACATTGGCTTGGTTCCAGGGTTTTCTCCTTTCCTCTTTCGATCTCCTTCCGTGGTAGGCTGTTACTCAGTTGGCACATGGGCAGTAGCATGCCAGCACTTGCCAGGGGCTACATGTGCAGTGTGTTTACTAAGGTTGTGCACATGCTCACCTGGGGTGATTTTCCCTTACTGGCGGAGAGTCCATAGAGGAAAGTCATATGCCAGTCACACTCTGCCGTTTTGTCTCCTACTGCTTGTGTTTAAGACCTTATCAGGGAATTGGTGTTTGCCGGCTCCTATTTGCTCCTACCTGTTGTGGAATGCCTCTTCCTCTTGGTGCAGTTGTGGCCACTTACCATTTCAGAGGGAGAGTTGTATGATCGATCACCTGACCATAACCCAATGAGACCTGGACATTTCTGGGGCTCTCTCTTATTACCTAAGAGAAAGAGTTTTATGATTGGCTGATCTTCACCCCATGAGTGCCTACCATATATATGTGTATACTACTTACTCTAACAGTAGTGAATTGTAACAAGATATATCGGTATTTTATGTTTATATGTGTATATGTGAGTTGTGGGTACACACATGTGATGTGTTTATAACAAAATGTGGAAGACATATATATAAATAGCTATATTCCCAAGCTTTGTTCTCTGCGATGATCTGATATATGTAGTGAGGAAGGTGGGGGTTGGGGAGAGGATTCTGTGACATCAGTTACATACAAGAAGATTGATAAAACAAGCTAATATGTGAAGATTAATGGAAGCCAGATTTAGAAAAGAGATTTCATTGTTCTGGCTTCACTTTGTTCTAACAGCAGATGTGTGAGCAGTCACTGCAGTACCAGTGTTTGACTTACTGTTTTCCTGTCCCGTAGATTTGATGTGCTAAATTGCTGTAGTTAGTAATGGTCAGAACCAGGGATGCATTATTAGGCCACAGACCTAGGGGCCATTATTTCCTCGGTGAAAAGAAATGTTGCTACCAGTCAAAGTTCACATTGAATATTACCTTTTCTTTTGATCCTAGTTCCTAGTGCATAATTTTATTTGATTCTTATCCTCGTCTGACAGTGTATAATTGGTAAGGAGACTAAAGACTCTCATTGGAAAATTTAATCATGCACCAAAGGCTGATATAATGATTGAGTCTCTGTTATCTGTTGACAAAGTAACCATTCTTTGTCTTGACCTCTTAATTTTGCTTACTATTAGAGTTCTCTGTTTGCTCCTATGAGACCATCTTTCTTGATCTCCTTTTTTGAACTGCTTCAGTATTCTTCCACACAGAGAGACTAATGAAAGGATTATAGCATATCCCCTAAGAAAATATTGGTTCAAGTATCAATTATAGAATTTATCTGTTAAAAGGAGAATGAAAACAGCAGTTACCCTACTGAAGTCGATGTATTTTTACTAGCGGCAAATGAACTAATATGAGAAAGTGTACTGTGAAATTCAAAATGTTAATTTAATATTAGGACATTAAGACTTTATAATTTGCTAATGTATGCACTGATTAAATGCATCATAGCATGTTTTACTAAATTTTAGAGTCAATTGTGTCATCAGTTAAGGTATCCAGGAGTTTAAGGTCAATTAGGCTTTTAAGATATAAAATATGTATTGTGTGAATGTAAGAATACTGAATGAATAATAATCATTTTTTTATGTCAGATTAGGGAAAGGTTCATCATCTCCCTGATCTCTTTACTTAGTATTTTAAGGAAAAATGCACAGACATCTAATGAGCTGAGTTAATTTGTTCATGAATGCAATTTTAGGCATTTTATAATAACTCTTTGGGTTCAACATATTATTAAAAGGCAAAGTTAACTAATTATCATATGAATAAAAATAATTATTTGACACAATAATAACTTGAGCATCTAAGTACGCAAGGTTCTTGGCTATATCTTGCAAGAGACAGAAAACAGATACAACCCCTCACACTCTCCAAGCTTTGTTTCTCATGATCCTTCTTTAGAAGGAAGTTATAAGATTCAAATGAAATTTTCAATTTCCAAATGAATTTTTGCAACAAGTCCAAATTATGATTTAAATATGTAATAAAATATAAAATAGAGAAAATATTAATATGTTGGTAGAAAATGGAACAGCCATTTTGAAACAAAATATAAAGCATATGTTATGAATGGCAGAGAAAAGAAAAAGAAACTGTATTGCCTGTATAGCTGCCATATCTAACCTGGTTGGCCCACTCTCATATTTTCATAATAAAAGTATGTTTCTTAAAGTTTAAGTCATTGCATTTGGTTGGACAAATCGTTGCTCAAATTTTCTTTTATGAATGATGTCCCAGTACAGTAAAATTTGCCAAAGGGGTTGATCGGACATTTTGATAAAGACACAAACGTGTATATGTGCCTACAGAAGATACCCTAAAATGTGTAATATTCACATAATATTTTTGAAATTACATAATTAGCATTAGGATATATGTATTCATTACACATTGTATTCTTATTTTGTGTCAGAGCCTAAACAGAATCTTTCAAAAGCTAACTTTCCAGTAGCAAAATAAGTTGATTTAAAAAGAAAAACTGGAATCAACTGCCTATTTATTTGGTCACTTAAATTTGCTTATTAAGTATTTGTTGTATGCTAGGCAGTCTTCAAATTAGCAGGAATGTATAGACAAATAAGACAAATCCTATATCCTTAATGGTGTTTAAGTACTGTTAGTAAACAAGAGTAAAATATAGACTAAAATAATTACTTTAAATTAGAAAACTAAATATATAATGATTTGTGACAGAGGGCAACGTAAGAAGGAACTTTAATGAGTGGTTAGTTTTCTGTGATGGTTATAGCTCACCTGGAAACTAAAGGAGAAAGGACATTTCAAGTTAAAGTTGGTAGGTGTAGAGATAAAGTTTTCTAGCTGTAAGAAAGGACATGTTCTAAGTTTGAATTCAAGAAGTAATCAGGTTGAGTTGACTCAAAAGAACCAGCTTAGGTTGAACTAGTTGTATCGTTTAAAAGATCACTTAAAAAAAAAAACTTTTTCTTTATAACATAGTTTATCATTAACTTAAGATAATTTGGCAAAAAATATATTAGCAACAGTTCAAAACAGGTGTGAAACATCTGTGTTAAACTCACTCTTAATCTATATTATTGGAGAAATGTAGGAAATAAAAGCCCTCTTGTTTATGAAAGGTTCATTGTAGAATGTCATATGTACTGAATTGACTAGATTCAACTCTACTCCATCTTCTGTATTCAAACAAAGCATTTGTTAATCTAGGCACTAATTTAAGTTTGAAGATTGAGTTAGGGTATTGAGTAGGAAGAATTTGAGTCTGAAAGTGATGCTGATTTCAAAAACATATATTTGTAGTTCTAAAAAGTTGTAGATGGATTTCTTCCTGCTCCTCCAAAATATATACAACTATAAAATGAGAAAATAATGTGAGATGCATTCATAGGAGAGCTCTGCAAGTTAGTAAAACGTGAGTGAATTGCTTTGGAATACTAGAGCTGGAGGAACAACACAAGCAGGGCATCTGTGTCCTCATACCCAAGAAAAAAGGCAACTTAGACCCACCAATTACCAACCGCCAACTCTAGCAGCAGAAAGTGACCAAGGTAGGCTCATTCTAATGCTGCATTCAACAGGTCTTCCTCCAAAAACAGCAGTTGAGTGATAAACCACCAGAAAGGGATTAGTCTTGCCAGAAAAAAGCAGCCAGAGGAAGTAGTATCCTTTCCCGCCAGCCCCAAGCCTCTCCTTCACAATTTAGAGACACCAGGGTGGTGAGGTAAGAGAGGTGTCTGCCACTAGTGGCTATGTTCAGCACATGTGTATTTTACAGGCAAGGAGTGGCTGAGAAATACTCCAAAAAAAACCAATCATCATGCCAAGGAAGCCTCTTTGTCTCCATAAACATGAGTATACCCTCCCTTAGCAAGAACACCTGACAGCTGTAGGTAACAAAATAGTTGTAGGTAAATAAATAGTTTTAGGTTCACCTTTCAAATGGCCCCAGCAGAAACCAGTAGGATCTCAGTGGCTTTGGATAACCCTAGCGGCACAAAATAACACTGCAAAGGTTCTCAAAATTAAGCTGGTTTGGGAACTAAAACACACAAGTTAAAGGTAGATCTTCAAGCAGAAATAAAAATGATAATTTTGCAGTAGTAAGATGTGAGAAAGAACAACAGAAAGAGCCAAAATACAGTTACATGAAGTATGCTTTCTTATCATGACTTTAAAAGTCACATTTATAATAGGTAATCAGCTGCCAGCAGGCTAGGATAAAAGCAGAGAGAGGAACCTGGAAAGTCTAGACTGGCCTGAGTGTTCTGGCCTCCATCTTTCTCCCTTGCTAGATGCTTCCTGCCCTTCAACATTGAACTCTGGATTCTTCAGCTTTTATACTCTTGAATTTACACCAGTGGTTTGCCAGGGACTCTCAGGCCTTTGGCTACAGACTGAATGCAGCACAGTCTGCTTCCCTGCATTTAAGGTTTTGGGACTCAGAATGGCTTTCTTGCTCCTTAGCTTGCAGACAGCCTACTGTGGGACTTCACCTTGTGATCCTGTGAGTCACCACTCCTTAATAAATCTCCTTTCATATGTACATATATCATATTAGTCCTTTCCTCTAGAGAACTCTAATATACAAAATATGAAGAAAAAGTACCAAAACAAACCAAAAATACACATCATCTTTCATAAATTTAGATGTAAAAATCATCAGTACAACATTAATAAACTGAAGATAATACTGTGTAAAAATTATACATCATAGTTTTTATATGAAGAAATGCAACATGGGTTGAATATTCACACATTGATCAATGTAATATACCATATTAACAGGCTAAAAAAATTTATATAATGCTACCAATGATGCAGAAAAACTGTTTGGTTGAATGGGTCAAAGATTTATACATTCTTCTGTTTACAGGTTAGAATATTAGTGGCTTCACACTAAAAATTTCCATCATATAAGTCAGTATGTCTCAAAATCAAGTTATGTGTGATACCTTTTAGTAGGTGCATAAAATTTTGCAGGATATTAACTTTAAAATAAATGATTCTTATTTTTTGTTATAAACAGAAGTATACACATTTTATGACCATCTATAACTTTATGATCCAAAAAATTTCCAACTTAAAAAGACTGGAAGAGCATTAAATTAATATTTACAACACAATTTATCATCACAGATTTTATTTTTGTGCTAAAACTGTATTGCTGTTCACAATATGTATGTAGGATGGATAATTACATTTATTCTTCTGAGTTAAACATTTTTATTACCCTACATGTTCTGCAATAATTTTATATTTTCCACACATAAGTTTGGACTAATGTAGAATTTTCTATTAAATAGCACACTATGACATAATTTTGCCATCACATGTTATGAATCTGATTATTTTATCATCACCTCAACACAAAGTAGTACATTATTATGCATATCTTATTTCCTTTATTCTAAAAAATCTTCTTATAAATGTTTTATTTTTGAATTACAATTGTAACTATAGTATATTTTCTTTATAAATTTTAAAATAGTCAAAGAAAAGTTTTAATTATCATATTAGTACCAGTATTAATAGGTACTGGCAGCTTGATGTCAGTCAAACATTAAAAGATGAGGGTTTACTTCTGATTTCAGTGCTAACACATTACAAGCTTAAAGAAATTACTCTCCTCATTACAATGAGAAAAATCTGAATAAACTAGACTCAATGGCTTGGACACATTAATAAAATGGGTTTCCATGATAAACACCTACCCCAAAACCTGGGAAAACAGGAGACTCCAGAGACTCAGGGTCAAAATCTGCATACATGGAACAGTGGCCACTGGAATTACCCGCTAGTAAAAACAGTTTAAAAGGAACTTTGACAAGTGTGGAATCCTGGTGTGGACTAGAGTTATCTTTAATAACAAAGTGTGCTTTCACACATTATGGGTTTTACTTCCAGGAATCCTATTATCATAGTGAATGTCTGGGAAACATTCCCTTGTGGCTCTGGCAGGTGAAAATAAAAGTGTTATTTGAAGGTAAACTTAGATATCTTGTAAATGCATATTGTAAACTCTGGGAAAACCATTTAAAAATACATAAAAATAAGTGTTTAACAGAGAGGAAGAGAAATGGATTTTTATAAAATGTTCAATTAAAAACGGAAGAAGAAAAAGAGGATAAAGGGGGAAAAAAGCAAAAAAAAAAAAAGTACAACCAATAGAAAACAGTTATAAACATAGTAGATATTAATACAATTATATAAATAACAACTCGATAAAACTTTAAGTACATTAATTATAAATCAGAGATTGTAAGAGCATATTTTAAAAAGAGCAAGATCCAAATATATAGTGTCTAGAATAAATTTAGTTTAAATCTAAAGACACAAATAAGCTAAAAATAAAGGTATAGAGAAAGATACAGTATGATAACACTAATCAAAGAACCAGGAGTAGCTAATTAATTTCAAACATAACAGACTTCAAAACAAAGAAAATTGCCAGGGATAAACAAAAGCATTGCTTAATAGTAAAGGGCTTTATTTTCCAAACAGAATTAATCCTTCACATGTATGAATCTAACAAAGGAGTCAAAATAGCTCTAGCGAAAATTGCTAGAACTGCAAGGAGAAAAAGATTTACACTATTTCAGATATTTCAGACTACTTCCACACTCCTTTTTCACTTTCAGTAATTGACGGATCAAGCAACCAAGAAATCACTAAGGATAGAGTTGACTACAAGAGTCCTATCAAACAACTTGTTCTCATTAATATTCATGGATATTCCATTAAACAGCAGGGGAGTCCAAAATCTTCTCAAGATCACACAAAACATTCATGAACATAGACCATATTCTGGAAAATAAACACATTATAACAAATTCCAAAGAATAAAAAATTCCATAAAATATATTGTTAGACTGTAATGGACCTAAACTAATAGAGAGATCTGGAAAATCCCCAAGTATCTAGAGATTAAACAGTACACTTACAAATAAAATCTATATCAAAGAGGAAGTCTCAAAAGAAGTACAAATAGTGTATGGCCTTTTCTTCATAGGAATCAAGGCATGTTACTTTCCTGGCATTGATAGCAACATTCTGTACGTATCAGGGAAACTCACCCAAGAACCAGTCTCCAAAGTCTCTAGTGTGGATCCATTACATTAGTGTGATTGATTGCCCACCTGGGTGATCTCAGGCTCAAATTCATCGAAGCTTGGGCCCTCAATGACTCAAAGTTCCCAGGTTTTATCACATTGCTAGTATTGCTAAAACCATTCCATGTTAGAGTATATTGTTACTGTCTCCCTTGATGCAGGAACTGTGGACCAAGCACTGTTATTCCCTTTACATCCTTCCCATATAATAACTTAAGTAATATTATTGATGTAGCTCATGGATCCCAGGTAAACAAAGACTCTATCAGGCAGGATATTCCAAGGGTTTAGATATTTGTATCCTCCCAAAAGCTGAGGAAAAAGCCCAGACCTACTTTTGGGCAAGGTCAAATCTATTACTATGTAGTGTTTCTCCTCTCGTATTCTGGAAAAGACTGGGTTGAATTATGGTTAGTTTTTGTTTTAACACTTGATACAATTCTCTAGTCCAGCAAACTGGGCCCAGATTCCTTTTTTGTGCGAGGGGGGAGTCTTACATTTTAAAATTTGATTTTTTTAAATAGTTATAGAACTGTTCAAATTATTTTATTTTAGAAAAGTCCTAGTAGCATATGCTTTTCAGTTGACTGTTTCATCTCACCTAATGATCAAATGTGTGTGTGTAGACTTGTCAATAGTATTCCCTTATATTATCTATTTGATAATGAGATTGTATGTAGTAACATTTGCTATTTTATTCCTGATAGAGGTAACTTGAGTCCTTTTTTCTTCTTCAGTCTTGATACAAATTAATTTTATTGTTACTTTCAATAAACATCTTTTTTTCTAAATTGAGTTTTCTTTTCTTTTTCTTTTTCTTTTTTTTTTTTTTTTTTTGAGACGGAGTTTCCCTCTTGTTACCCAGGCTGGAGTGCAATGGCGCAATCTTAGCTCACTGCAACCTCTACCTCCTGGGTTCAGGCAATTCTCCTGCCTCAGCCTCCTGAGTAGCTGGGATTACAGGCATGCGCCACCATGCCCAGCTAATTTTTTGTATTTTTAGTAGAGATGGGGTTTCACCATGTTGACCAGGATGGTCTCGATCTCTTGACTTCGTGATCCACCTGCCTCGGCCTCCCAAAGTGCTGGGATTACAGGCCTGAGCCACCATGCCCGGCCCTAAATTGAGTTTTCTTACTGTTTTTCTCTTGTATTAGTCTGTTTTCATGCTGCTGATAAAGACATACTCAAGATCAGGCAATTTTACAAAAGAAAGAGAGGTTTATTGGACTTACAGTTCCACATACCTAGGAGGCCTCACAATCATGGTGGAAGGCAAGAAGGAGCAAATCACATGTTACATGGATGGCAATAGGCAAAAACAGAGGTTGTGCAGGAAAACTCCCCCTTATAGAACCATCAGCTCTCATGAGACTTACTCACTATCACAAGAACAGCATGGGAAAGACCTGCCTCCATGATTCAATTACCTCCCATGGGTCCCTCCCACAACACATGGGAATTCAAGATGGGATTTGGATGAGAACAGAGCCAAACCATATCATCTATTTAAATTGTATTCATTCTGGCTCTGGTGGCTATTTGCTTCTTCTGTTTGCTCTGGATTTCATTGTTCTTCTGGTTTCCTGAGCTAAAAGCTTATTTATTGATTCAAGACATTTTTAAAAAAATATATGGATTTAATACTATAAATATTCCCTCTAGACTGCTTTAGCTGTTTTCAAATATTTTGATATGCTGTCTTTTTATTCAGTTAAATGAAATATTCTAAATTTCCATGAGATTTTCTCTTTGATTCATGGATTATTTCTATATGTGTTGTTTAGTTCCAAGTGTTTGGAGTTTCTGTTGTCTTTCTGTAATTGAGTTCTACTTTGATTCACCTACAGTCCAAGAACTCACTCTATAATTTTGATTTTTTTTATGTTTGTTGAGGTGTTTTTTTTTTTTTTTTTTTTTTTGAGACGGAGTTTCGCTCTTGTTACCCAGGATGGAGTGCAATGGCGTGATCTCGGCTCACTGCAACCTCCTCCTCCTGGGTTCAAGCAATTCTCCTGCCTCAGCCTCTCGAGTAGCTAGGATTATAGGCATGCGCCACCATGCCTAGCTAATTTTTTGTACTTTTGGTAGAGACGGGGTTTCACCATGTTGACCAAGATGGTCTCGATCTCTTGACCTCATGATCCACCCAGCTCGGCCTCTCAAAGTGTTGGGATTACAGGCGTGAGCCACCACGCCCGGCCGAGGCATTTTTTAATATCCCAGAATATAGTCTACTTTAGCTAATGTCCCATGGGTACTTAAAGGCATATGTATTCTGCTGTTCTTGGATGGTACTTTTGCTAGATGTTAGTTGGAACTGATGGTGCTAGATTACTTTAAATTTGAAATTATTCTAAATTATAGTTTTGTTAAATTATTTTAAATCTATGCTTATTTTCTGTCTAGTTCTTCTGCCAATTTTTGACAGTGGGGTGAAATGGGGTAGAGGGAAATAGAGGGCTCTCTGGGAACCTGCAAGAGTCAAGGAGAAAGAAATAAACTTTTCTTTGTTTTGTTGTTCTCTTTTCTTCATGGTGATGGACAATTCAGCTTATAGAACTTTGGGTCATTGTTTATTACTCTGGTGGAGACACTCATGATTCTACAGATGTGATTCACCTGTATTCACTTTCTTCTCCATCACTGCAGCAGTGGCTCTGTGGTTGTGATACTCACTATAAAAAAGAGCATGGTGAAAAAGAAATCACCAGAATTCAACACAAAGATTAGAATGTAGAGGGGCATGTCTTATTTACTTTTTGTTTTTAAGAAACTTTCACTTATACTAACCTAAATTCTTTGTTTTGTTTTTAACATTTACATTACCATCTTTATTCTGATACACAAGGCCAAGGGGAATAATCCTCAATTTCTAAAGAGGTAATAACTGTACAATTTCAAAAAATTAAAAAAATAGTTAAATTATACTTCTCATGTAGTTTTAGTAGAAAAGCTTGTAAAATTTGTAAAGGCCTTAAGAGTGATAAGATTAATATTTTTGATGAATACTTTATTATTTTGCAAAAGCAACTTTTTAAAGCAACATTAATAGTCATAGGCAAGTAACAATTTTTGTAATTTTCTTTAATGATTTCTATGGTAATAAGACACATCAGAAACTGTCATTCCAAGAAGATCATGAAATGTAACTGTCAAACCCTGAAATTCATAATGTAAGTCTTCCTAAAGATGTTTTCCACATACTTTTCAACTTCTGTTGGTTTATGCATATGGCACATGCTAAAAAGGACTTATTGACTTATTTTTAAAACATAAGACATAGTAAAAGGAATTCTTGGCTAAAGTATTGCATTAGAGCTTACGTGATATCACAAACACAATGTTCTTTGATAATGTTATTATATTTTGATTTCTCTTAAGAATAGTGCCATTCTACTTGTCTTAAAAATTTAAATTCCTCTCAATACAGAAATATTTTTCTTCCTCTATTTTCTTATCTCTTTCTTTCTTTTATCTTTTCCTATTTATTTATTTTGCCCAAAGATATATTCAGGGTTAATGTAATTTTCTATGGGTTTATCATATCCAATTCTGATTTAAAAAAATGAGAAACAGAAACTAAATATGAGGCAGATAAAGTGAGAATGTCTCATATAAGTAGCGAAGGTCATAAAAGCAAGGACCAAATATGCTGAAACAAAATAGATTACTTTATAATTTTGCTTAGGCCTGACTCTGCAGTTTTAAAGGAGCCAAACTGTCTACTTTAAAATACTTGCCACATCATTTTATTCTAGGTTTTAAAGAATGAGGGGAATGTATAATTGTGAGATAATATGGTAATACAATCAAATATACTGTTTATATTAGAAATTTAACTCAGTAAGTTTGCCAACCATTATATATGCTTGGTCATGTAGATTCAGACCTGCTAAAAATATATTCCTGAAAATGTAATTTGAAATACCAAAAGTAAAATTAATACTAATTTTTAGAGCTCATTAGTTTTATGTTAAATCCTACAATAGTTCTAAGTCCTTTAAAATGAAAACCATGGCAAATGATATTTAAATGATTATGAAGGCTATAGAAAATAATTATTTCCAAATATTTTATTTATTTTATTAAGAGGAATAGAAACATACCAGGTAAATAGTAGTTGTTTAGGATTAATTGCATTTCAAAGGTTAAAATTCAGGTTTCCATGCAGATTTCATAGGAATACAGATTTTAATAATGCATTACTAATTCTACAAATTATCATTAATATTTTGATATAATTTTTTCTATGTTAATTTTTATCTGTGTATAATTTTTTTATCTATGATACCTCCCATATATATACATATATACCTGCTTAGAGGATTATAATACATAATGAACACTTATGTATTATATTTCTGTGTATCTTTCTGTAAAAGTACAGAAATAATTATAAGTCAATAGAGTAATAATAAAGTATGTGTTTTCTTGAATTATATTTGATATTAACATAACTGCAATTTTATGATGGGCTTTAATTAAATTTTGCATACATTAAATATGATAAATTGAGAAGTGGTCTGTACAGTGAAGAGTGACTGCATTCTAAAGTGAAACAAACATGATATCCAAAAGATGTTTTCTTATTATCCTGAAAGTAACCAAAGGTCAGAGTGTGTGCATTTAAATCTCTTGGATTTCATGTGTTCTGGGAAAAAATTTACAGCTCTATACATTCTGGTGCATTTTAATTGCATTGTTGTTCCCTATCAGCTGATATTTTTTTTTTTAATTATAAACCTACAATTTAGAAAGTCCTAGCCAGAACAATCAGGCAAGAGAAATAAATTAAAGACATCAAAATAAGAAAAGAAGTCAAATTATTTATCTTAGTTGATAATACCATTCCATACCTGGACAATCCTAACACTCCGCCAAAAGACTCCTAGAACTGATAAGTTCAGTAAAGTTTCAGTAGACAAAGTCGAAGAAAAATCAGCAGCATTTCTATACAGAGATACCATTCAAGCCAAGATCCAGATCAAGAATAAAATTCCATTTACAATAGCCAGAAAAATATTTCCTATGAATATATTTAACCGAAGAGGTAAAAGATCTCTACAAGGAGAACAACAAGAAAAATCTGCTGAAGAAATTATAGATGACACAAACAAATGAGAAAAGATTCCATGCTTGTGAATTGGAAGAATTGGTATAGTTAAAATGGCCATTATGTCCAAAGCAATTTACAGATTCAATGCTATTCCTTTGAAACCACTAACATCATTTTTCATAGAAATAGAAAAATCACTATTGTAAAATTCACATGGAACTAAAAAAAGAATAGCCAAAGCAATGCTAAGCAAAAAGAACAAAGCCAAAGGCACCACATTACCTGACTTCAAACTATCAGTATACAGTAACAAAAATAGCATGATACTGGTGCCTAAACAGACATATAGACCAATGTAAAAGAATAGAGAACATAGAAATAAAGACACACACCTAAAGCAATATGATCTTTGACAAAAGTGACAAGCAATGGAGGAAAGAATTCCTATATAATAAATAGTGCTGAGATAGTTGGATAGCCATAAACAGATTATGTCTTGTTTCCTTTTCCAGAATGTAGCTTTGCATTTTTTTAAAAAAAAGCCAAATTTTTTCACAAGTACGAGTTAATTTTCTTTAAATCATACTTAAACATAAAATTTTACAGCTTCAAACAATTTTAGAATATATATATAAATCATAATTGTTAATGTAGTTTTTCTTCATCCACTCTACCATTGATGGACACCAAGGTTGATTTCATGTCTTTCCTATTGTGAATAGTGATGTAATGAATATATGACTGCATGTGTCTTTTTGGTTGAATAATTTATTTTCTTTTGGATATATACCCGGTAATGGGATTTCTGGGTCAAATGGTAGTTCTGGGTCAAGTTCTTTAAGACATCTCCAAAGTATTTTCTACATTGGCTAAACTATTTTACACTTCCACTAATAATATATAATCATTTCCTTTTCCATGCAGCTTCACCAACATCTGTTGTTTTTAGACTTTTTAAAAGTAGTGATATCTCATTGTGGTTTTAATTTGTGTTTTTCTAATTTGGAGCATTTTTTCATATGTTTGTTGCTACTTGTATGTCTTCTTTTGGTACATGTCTGTTCATGTCTTCTGTCCATTTTTTAATGGGTTTATTTGGTTTTAATCTGTTCAATGTTTAAGTTCCTTATACATGCTGGATATTGGATCTTTGTCAGATGCAGAGTTTGTGAATTTTTTTTGCATTCTGTATGTTGTCAGTCTATTCTGTTGACAGTTACCTTTGCTATGCAGAAGGTCTTTAATTAGGTCCCACTTGACAATTTTTGTTTTTGTTCAATTGCTTTTGAGAGCTTAGTCATAATTTTTTGTCCCCAAGGCCGATGTCCAGAATAGTGTTTCCTCGAATTACTTCTAGGATGTTTATAGTTGGAGCCCTTACATTTAAACATTGCTGTACAAAATGAAGGCATTTCCTCTTTGTTTCTACTTCAGAACATAGCAAACTGAGTTAGTGTCATTGTCATTCCAAACATTAACACAACACACATACATAAACTAGAAAAACTGTCAGTTTACAAACATTCTTCAACTTTTCAGTTAACAATGGTCACAGTGCAACAATTTGTCCCAAATCATAGGGAAGACATAGGAAAGGGGAGGCGGGCACAGCCCACATTTAGGTTGATTTAATGTTTTTCCTACTGTGAATAGTGCTGCAATGAACATATCCATACTTGGATGTGTCTTTATGGTAGAACAATGGATATTCTTTTGGGTATATATCCAGTAAAAGGATTGCTAGGTTGAATGACTGTTCTATTTTTAGCTCTTTGAGGAATTGCCACACCACTTTCCACAATGGCTGAATTAATTTATACTTCCAAGAATGGTGTATAAGTGCTCCTTATTCTCAGCAACCTCTCCAGCATCTGTTATTTTTTGACTTTTTAATGATAGCCATTCTGACTGGTGTAAGATGGTATCTCATTGTGCTATTGATTTGCATTTCTCTAATGATCAGTGATTTTGAGCATTTTTATGTGCTTGTTAATCACATGCATGTTTTCTTTAGAAAAGTATCCATTCATGTCCTTTCCCCACTTTTAAATGGGTTGTGTTCTTTTCTTGTAAATTTGTTTAAGTTCTTTGTAGATTCTGGATATTAATTAAACCTTTGTCAGATGCATAGTTTGCAAAAATTTTCCTCCATTTTGAATGTCATCTGTTTACTCTGTTGATAGTTTATTTTGATCTATTCTTTTTAATTAGATCCCATTTGTCAAGTTTTACTTTTCCTGGGATTGCTTTCAGCATCTTTGTCATGAAATCTTTGCCAGTTTCTATGTCCAGAAAGGTAATTGCCTAGGTTTCCTTCCAGGGTTTTCATAGTTTTGGGTTTTACATTTAAGTCTTTTATCCATCTTGACTTGGATATATAAGGAACTCAATAGATATAAGAAATGAGTCTCATTTCAATATTCTGCATTGGGCTAGCCAGTTATCCCAGCACCATTTATTGAATAGGGAGTCCTTTCCTCATTACTTGTTTTGTCATCTTTGTCTGAGATCAGATGGTCATAGGTGTGTGGCCTTATTTCTGGGCTATATATTCTGTTCCATTGGTCCATTTGCCTGTTTTGAACCACCACTGTGCTGTGTTGGTGGCTGTAGCCCTGTAGTATATTTGAAGTCAGGAAACACGGTGCCCCTCGCTTTGTTCTTTTTGCTTAGGTTTGCCTTGGCTACCTGGGCTATTTTGTTTTATACAAATTTTTAAAAATTTTTTTCTAGTTCTGTGAGAATGTCATTGGTAGTCTGATAAGAATAGCACTGAATCTATAGTTGCTTTAAGCAGTATGGTCATTTTAAAGATTTTTATTCTTTCTATCCAAGAGCATCGAATGTTTTTCATTTGTTTATGTTTTCTATAATTTCTTTCGGCATGTTTTGTAATTCTCATTGTAAAAATCTTTCATCTCCATCATTAACTGTATATACCTATGTATTTTATTCTTTTTGTGGCAGTGGTGAATAGGATTGTGATAGGATTTGTCTTTTGGCTTGGACTGCTCTTGGTGTATAAATATGCTAGTTATTTTGATACATTGACTTTTGTATTCTGAAACTTTGCTGAAGTTGTTTATTAGATGAAGGAGCTTTAGGGCCAAGACTATCAGGTTGTCTAGATTATCAGGTTGCACATGCTATGTGTGCAAACAGGGATAGCTTAACTTCCTCTCTTCCTGTTTGTCCTTTATTTCTTTCCCTTGCCTCTGTGCATTTTCATAAATGTTTACATAAGGCAAACACTTCGCGACACTTCAAAATAGCCTAACATTTTAAAACTCTTTTGAAGTTTTCTTATAATAAAATTAAAAGTTATTTAATAAAAAAATAAATGTTTAGGATTTTGGCATCAATGATCAATGTTCATCAGGGATATTGGCCTGAAATTATCTTTTTTAGTTGTGTCTCTTCCAGGTTTTGGTATTAGGATGATGTTGGCCTCATAAAATGTGTTATGGAGGAGTCCCTCTTTTTCTATTGTTTGGAATAGTTTCAGAAGGAATGGTACCAGCTCCTCTTTGTACTCTGGTAGAATTTGGCTGTGAAACCGTCTGGTCCAGGATTTTTTTTGTTTGTTTGTAGGCTGTTAATTGCTGCCTCCATTTCAGATCTTTTTATTGGTCTATTCAAGGTTTCAACCTACATGTTCTGCACATGTACCCCAGAACTTAAAGTACAATAAACAAATAAATAAAGATAAATAAATGTTAGGCCAGGCATGGTAGCTGAGGCCTATAATCCCAGAGCTTTGGGAGGCTGAGGCAGGCAGATGCTTAAGACCATGAGTTCAAGACCAGCCTGGGCAATGTGGCGAGATCCCCCGCATCTTTACAAAAAAAAATACAAAAGTTATCTGGGTATGGTATTATACACCTTTAGTCCTAGCTATTTGAGAAGCTGAGGCAGCAAGGTCACTGGAGCCCAGAGATGAAAGCTTCAGTGAGCCATGATCCTGCCACTGCATTCCAGCCTGGGTGACACAGCCAGACCGTGTCTCCAACAAACAAGCAAACAAATGAAAGAGATGTGTCTACCAAAATGTATGCAGCTAAGCACAAGTAACTATTGGAATGAGTAGTAATTGTGTAGTGTATTGGTAGGAGCTTTATGATTGTTTTAAAATAAATTTATATTCAAGTTTTAGGATAACCAATTATTTGGGATTAATTAGAAAACTATAACTGATATGTCAGACGTAACTATTAACTTGAATTAATACAGAAAATATTGCTTGTTGGAAATATATGGGTGATAGTCACCTAATTTAGAAAGAGTTATACAATCTAGCTATAGAAAAGACTGTTTTACAACTGGATTTTTAGGATTTTGAAAATTTGATATCTCCTTTTTTTTCTGGACAGTTATAATTTTCAGTGTTACGTATTTGCATCACAGAAGATAGAGACAGTTGCAAAAGACCTTCAAAACTTATTTTATAGTTTCTCTAAACAGAAGAATATTTCTTTTTCCAAATTCTTTGGGAAAAATATCAGAATTGATATGTCTTTATTTGGGTGGCTATTTAACAAATATTGAACAAAAAACAACTGTGATTACAAAACTAGTGGTATAACTCCTATTAAAAGGAAAGAACTGTCTCTAATGTAGTATGTGTATATTGCATACTGTTCCAAGAATGATGAGATATTGTTTAAAACAGAATAATTGATTTACATTAAAGATGCTAACTTAAATGTGTGTATACACATATTCAACAAATATATTTATTTTTGTTTTTTTTACTTTTTACTATGGAAATTCTGCATGTTTTCCTTCTGTAAATTCTTTTTTAATTTTTCTTTTAAGAATCTCTACTTAAAATGTATAAACATATGGTGAAACCTAATTTTGTGTTAAAGCTGCATCAAATTAATAGCATAGGAGAATCATTATAATCTTATTTATAAAATACTTGCATGTGCATGTGAAAGCAAACCTATTATCATCCTGATGCTTATTAGAACCATTATCAGAACACTCACTGCTGTTAAAAGAGTAGGGATGAGATTAATACATTAAACTAAACTTAGAGTCAATGGTTAAGAGGCAATTGTTTTTAGATGAAAATATAACTAGCATAAGAAATAATAGAAATCGAGTTATCATAGATTAACATATTGACACTAAATCCACAATTCAAACAAAATTAGCTATAATTATGATAACTCAAAAAATATTACAGCAGCAACATTATTTCTGTTTACGTTTAGAAATTTCAAGGAACTTCGTGCTGCTCATTGATGGTAAAATTTAAACAACACAGAAAACAATATTTTAAATGAGATTAGTCATTATAACAAATGTGTTTTACTTGTCAAGTAGAATTAATAATACTTTAGATTCTATCAAACTATACCTATGACACCTAAAACCTATGGGTTTTTGTGAATATAGATTGTTTGATAAATTCCATATTTGATTATATGTATTAATAAATATTTAAAAATGAAATTTTCTTATTCAGAAAGAAATACTTGTTCTTATTTTGAAGTAGAAAATTACACACATACATATATGCATGTATAGATACGCATGTACTATTTTTCTCAATACCAGCCCACTAAAATATATAAAGAAGACTTGTTAAGTTATCATTTATATACATTAACTATTTGCCATTTGGGTGTAAGATTTCTGAGTTTTGACAAATGTATACTCTACTGTAACTATCACCGTAATCATGATATTGAATAGTTCCATCACATCACAAAATTTAATTAGTGTCTCAGTAATATTGTTTCTATAAAAGAGAGACATATTCATTTACCCAAGAACTAAAGTGAAAATATACCAAGTTAAATCAATATTCAGTCATGTACACCCAACTTCCTTTTTGTTTTTTTGAGATTCCATACATGTATAGAAAAAGTCACTACTATTAATTCACAGTATTAAAAGGCTTGAAAAATATCCAGTTCAGCCATGAAATCACCAATGTTGTAAGCGTGAAGAATAGTTCCATCACACTCTCAGATTCGCTGACTTCCCTTTGTATTGAACACCTCTGCCAGCCCCGCCCTTGACAACTACTG
The DNA here is from genome assembly GCA_031835075.1 of Saguinus oedipus. NCBI lineage: Eukaryota > Metazoa > Chordata > Mammalia > Primates > Cebidae > Saguinus > Saguinus oedipus. The sequence goes on from CM063190.1 coordinate 22,863,390, forward strand.
AACTTTTTCTGTTTTATAATTTCACCTTGTTCCTAATTTCATAAATAAAATCACAGAATATGCATCAGCTCGGGTGTATTTGTTCCTGTTTTGAACAACTATAAAAAATGTTGTTACAAATATTCACATAAATGGTTTCTGTGAACATAAACGTTCATTGATATTGGCAAATTATGTGGCATGGAATTGTTGGTAAGGATAGGTAAAAACTTATAGGGACTATATCAAATGTTTTCATAGAGGCTGTACTATTTACATTCCCTCCAGCCACATATGAAGATTCCAGTTGCTCTGTGTTCTCCTCATCAGTATTTGGTATTTTGTTCTTACTGGTTAAATTCTTTGAATATACCTGTAGTGATCTCACTGTGGCGATATTTTAAATTTCCTAAGTTAATGATATTGTGAATCATTTCATGTGCTGTGATTCTAGAATGAACTGTTTTATCACATATTTTTAAAATATATTCTCCTAGGTTGAATTCATTTTTACAATTTTCTTTACAATGTTATTTAAATATTTTTAATTAGCTGTTTTATTTAATAAAAATATAGAAAATATTTTGAAAGTATGAAAATATAAAAAACAATATTTAATAAAAATTTGACAAATTATGACAAACACATCTGAACATATCAATAAGTAAAATAAGTGCCAAACATATTAGAATATATCAATAATTAAAATAATGTTACTGAATTATACTTATCAGTTTGGAAATAAAGTTGATTCCATTAAAGTTATAAAAATGTAGGAACATGTTCATTGCTAAAACGTCAAAGACGTGCAAACATTAAATACAAGGGTGGAAAATCAGTTAACACCAGTAACTAAAATAAATGAACTGACAAAAACACATGCCTATAACTATACTGATATCAGATAAAAGGAGCCTGATGGAAAAAAAATCATTATAGTCAATGCATAATTATAAGCAGTTCAGCTCATTTGGAATATGTAACAGATTTTGATTTTGTGAACATAAATTCACTACTATATATGATCAAATAGAAAAGTATGAAGAAATTAATATATTCACTATCATGATGAGGAGGATTCAACAGGCTTGTCATGACTCTAGATGAATTAAGGATACTGTGTAAAATATATGCATGATGTGAAAAACAACATTTAACAGGTTTGGTTTGCTATATATAATTTTTGTCCAGTAGTTATAGAAAACATTAATCATAAGCACATTACCCTTAGTGAAATTTTTCAGGTTCTAGGCCATAGCCTTGACCAACTTCAAAGCATATGAATCATACTAACATTAGAAATAAAAAAATCTATATATTTGTATAACAATTAAAGTGTTCGTTAGAAGTTAAAAATTTTCCCAAGTAAGAATCCATGTGAATATGGTTTTGCAGAAAAACTGCCAATTTCATGAATATATCCTCTTGATCTTTTGTCCTTTTTTCATAATACAATATTTCATTTTGTCCTTTTTTTCTAATACAATATTTCCCTGTATCTACAGTTTTGCTTTTCATATATAGTTACCTGTAGTCTGAAAATACTAAGTGGAAAATTCCAGAAATTAACCATTCATAAGTTTAAATTGTATGCTATTTTGGATAGCATGATGAAATATTGCACCATCTGCTGTGTCTCACTTAGAATGTGACAACCTCCTTTTGTCCAGCATGTCCACGCTGAACACACTCCCCGCCCATGAGTCGCTTAGTAGCCAGCTCAGTTATCAGATCAGCTATCTCAGTATGGTACTGCAATGCTTACATTAAAGTTACCCTTATTTTACTTTAATTATGGCCTCACCATGGCACAAGAGTAGTAAGGCTGGCAGTTTGAATATGCCAAAGTGAAGACATGAAGTGGTTCCTTTAAGTGAGAAGGTGAACATTCTCCACTAGTAAAGCAAGAAAGAAAAATCTTATTTTGAAGTTGCTAAGATTTTTAGTAAGAACAAAATTTTTCTCCATGAAATGGTGGAAAATGTAAACGTGTGCTGGTTTTGTTGTTGCACTTCAAACTGCAAAAATTACAGATGCAGTGCGTGATTTGTACTTTGTTAAGATAGACAAAGCCTTATATAATGTGGGTGGAAGACATGAACAGAAGCCTTTCAATTGACAGTAACTGGGTTCAGTACTCTCCATGATTTCGGGCATCCACTGTGGATCTTTGAGCATATTCCTTAGGATAAGGAGAGGATAAGGGAAGACTATACTTAAGAATTTGAAAGTATCGTGCTTGCCATCTAAGAACAGGCTTTGCTTCATTCCACTGATTTTGATATGATTTATTTTCCTTTTCACTGAATTCAAGATACTGTTTTAAAATTCCTTGTGCTTTTTGTTTGTTTGTTTGTTCCTTGTTGTTTGAGACGGTCTCGCTCTGTCCCACAGGCTGGAGTGCAGTAGCATCATCACAGCTAACTGTAACTTCCTCCTCCCAGGTTCAAGCGATTCTCCTTTCTCAGCCTCCCAAGTAGCTGGGACTACAGGCATGTGCCACCACACCCAGCTAACTTTTCTATTTTAAGTAGAGATGGGGTTTTACCATGTTGGCCAGGCTGGCCTTGAACTCCTGGCCTCAAGTGAACCTCTTGCCTCGGCCTCCCAAAGTGCTAGGATTACAGGCATGAGCTGCTGAGCCCAGTCCCCTGTGTTTTTTAAAAATTTAATCTAGGAATTGTTTATAATATGTTTTAATTTCTAAATATCTTCTGATTGTCTTATAATTGATATTTAATCTAATGTGATTAGCACACTCTATTTGACTTTATTTTTTTTTTTTAATTTTTAAAATTTTTATTGCATTATAGGTTTTGGGGTACATGTACAGAATGTGCAAGATAGTTGCATAGGTACACACATGGCAGTGTGTTTTGCTGCCTTCCTCCCCTTCACCCACCCTTGGCATTTCTCCCCAGGCTATTCCTCCCCAGCCCCCCCACCGCTGTCCCTCCCCCATTCCCCCCAATAGGCCCCAGTGTGTAGTAGACCCCCTCCCTGTGTCCATGTGTTCTCATTTTTCTCACCCACCTATGAGTGAGAATATGCGGTATTTCTTTTTCTGTTCTTGTGTCAGTTTGCTGAGAATGATGTTCTCCAGATTCATCCATGTCCTTACAAAGGACACAAACTCATCATTTTTGATTGCTGCATAATATTCCATGGTATATATGTGCCACATTTTCCCTTTTTGAGACTTAATTTATGGTCAAGTATATGGTTAATCTTAACTGGACAAAGTGCTTTTGCAAAAGCATTTTTGCATCTGTGATTAGTGTTCAACACATATAAATTTAGTCAAGTAGTTGATAGGATTATTCATATATTGAACTCACTGTTTGTCAGAATGTTCTATAACATTTTTAGAAACAGGTTTGTTAAGCCTGTACATAAAAGTGTGTCATTTTATAATTCTTACTTTAATTCTGTATTATTTTCTTTAATGTATTCAGAAGCTCTGTCCTTAAGAATATGTATATTTATGACTTATATGTTCTGAATGCATTAAATATTCTTATGAAATAACATTCTGTCTTGTCTAAAGGTCTATTTATCTGACACTGATATAGCTGATTCAGCTTTCTTATTCTTTCTGTTTACAGGTTTTGTCTTTTTCTATCCACGACATTAAGAATATTTAAGGTTATTCAATGTAATTATTGATACAGTTGTATTTAAATGTAAAATTTTACTATTTGCTCTTTTTAACCTATTTTATTTTTTCTTCTGCTTTTCTTTCACTGCCTTTAAAAGAAATACACATACATACAAAGATATGTATTATAAATGCACACACTATATCTAGAATTACATTTTGTCTATTGCATTTTTACACATATTAAGTTTTTTACAAATTAAAGTTTGAATTATAAGAAAAACATATTTCAGACTACGCTTGCTGTAATAAAATGCAAATATGATGTAAAGGCTTTGCAACTCTATAATTCTATTAATGTTCCCTCTTATCCTTGTTTTAGTTACCATATGTATTTCATCTACATGTGTTCACTTGACATAGTACTTATGTTCATTTGTACATACGCACATATGGAAACACTTGAGTTTTTCCATCTAGAATCATTTGCTTACATCTGAAGAACAGATTTTGCTAATCCTGAGAAAGTCCCTAGATTATTATTTACACAAGAGCATACAGCTTAATAAAGTTTGCAGCTGTTTCTAACTGCCTCAGTCAAAGTTTCTGAATTCCAAACTCTACTTCACTTAGGTATTCTCTCATAGGAAAAAAATAGACATTTTAGAATATTTTATTAAATATATATTCTTATAAAATGTTAACCAATTTTTTCAAAACGATTTTCTTCCCATTGATAGTTATAATATCTATTTTTAATTCTTTCCTTTATAATTTAGATATTATTAAACTCATTGTAATTCTATATGTATGGGTAGAAAAAGTAATGCTATTTTTTCCCACTCTCAACTCATATTTCCTAAACTTTGCTTCTACTTATTACATCACACTTTAAATCAATTTGTGTAACAGCATTATACCTAGAAATTAGAGATAAGGTATTGTCATTTAATATTTTAAAAGCAATACAATAAACTATGATCTTTGAAAACTGTATAAAAGAACCACTCAAAGATTTAATAAAAAGTTAGTTTAAAATAGTCAGGAAAAAAGCTATCTTACTAAGATATTAAGGCAAAAATTACCTCAAAATTGATTAAATGCAATTCAGAGATGTGTCACACATGGTTAGAATTGCCTTAGATAAAGAATTATATCACAATTATCTATTATGTAAATGCGTAGGCAGCTATTTTAACAATTCTGTGTCCCTTTTCAACTTAAGAATATTAATGCTTTTTATGGTCTCAAAATGAACTGCTATTGATTGTAATCTAAGCATGTATCTTTTATTTAGAAAAGATAATTTATAAAATGAACACTGTGAGTTCCAGGGTTAATTTACTAACTGAAGATTTAAAATACCATGCATTACCAAAACAAAGTTAAGACACAAACAACAGAAAGAATTGTTCATGAGAGTGTACATGTAACACGGACTTTTTTTTCTGTAAGCAAATGTAAAATTAACTAATGTTAGAAAATGTTACAATTGTCATCAATAAGTAAAATTCATTTTGCCAATAATCCAGGAAAAGAAAAAGATCTTCAGAAAATTCCTATACTGTTAAATTAAAACTACTTTGAAAAGATCCTGTTAAAAGAAATACTGTAGCAAATTAACTTTAGCAGAGTTTATTAGCATAAGGAAACAATTTATGAATAGGATAACATGCTGAATCAGTAAAGGATTAGAGAGCTGTACCCAGAAGCCTGAGCAGGTACAGACAGAAAAAAAGAAGTGACATACATGTCCTGATTCATTCAGATTGGCTCCGCATTTACCTTATTCAGACGTCTTTAGGAGTTTACAGCCTGTAACCGGATGAAAGCTTAGCTGCTATGATTGGCCGAGAATTGGCTTCTTATTATAGGACTACACTCTTAGGCTATAGTATTTACATATTAAGTTAGGATAGAGTTCACTATGTATGAAGGCAGTTAAGGTCAAATTTAATCTGATTTAATAATTCCAAACCACGTTTCATGTTGTCATCTTTAATTTCTTGAATAGTATTCAGGAGATAATTCTTCTGACATGATATATTTCTGTTTTGCAAATTTATGCATAGAGTTCAGTTTTATTGTACTGTCAAAGTTGTAACTAATGCATGAATAAATTTTAGAAAGAACTTATTTTATATTGTAAAAAACTTATATGTATAATTGTATGCAACCAAAGTGAAAACAACTTCTCTTAATATCCCCTATTTCCAATCTTTGTGACATTTTTCCCATTGCTCTAAAATAACTCTTAGTATGTGATTGTTTTCTCTCTTCTCTCAGCAAAGCATAGGGTCCATTAATAGATGCTTTTAAGAATCTTTTCTGTTATTATCTATATTCTCCATCATTTTCTACATGAGTAGGTATTCAATTACTGGTTGAATGAATAGGTTCCCAAGTCAAATTTTTCTATTTTTTTTCATTTTATACCAACTCTGGAATAAATCCTTTTTTCCTTCTTTTCTATATAGCTGTAGCCCCTTAACTAAGATTTCCATAAATTTGTGCCAATTTTCTGTTTCCATGCTTTCTGTTCTCACATTCACTCTCTTGAATTAATTTCCAAAATTAAAGATAAACACTTATAAAACACTACAGAAGTGTTTAAAGTGTAGTTTAATGTCAATTACTTTTAGCTTAAAGTCTTTCTATGATTTCTCATTGTCCTATGATATACATTCCAAGAATATATTTTAAAAAGTCCTGCATTGTCTGAAATCTGCTTTGTCCCATTGCTTTTCTACCCTTCCTGCCTTGGCTCCAGCTGTACTGGCATCTTTTAATTCTTTTTTTTTTCAATTAGAAATCCACTGTTGGTTTACTATTTTAAAGAGTATTAACTTAAAAGCACAATATGTATATATTTAGAAGAGGGGAAGAGATATTATTTTTTTTTTGTACTTTAGGTTCTGGGGTACATGTGCAGATCATGCAGGATTGCTGCGTAGGTACACACATAGCAAGCTGGTTTGCTGCCTTCATCCCCCCCATCACCTATATCTGGTATTTCTCCCCACGTTATCCCTCCACACCTCCTGCCTTCCCTCCCCAAGCCACCCCCTCCAACTGACCTCAGTGTGTGATGCTCCCCTTCCTGTGTCCATGTGTTCTCATTGTTGAACATCTGCCTGTGAGTGAGAACATGCGGTGTTTGGCTTTCTGTTCTTGTGTCAGTTTGCTGAGAATGATGGTTTCCAGATTCATTTATGTCCCAATTCTTTCTACCTCAGCACACTTGAATTTCTTTCCATCTCTATTTTCCTTACATACTTTATTTAACACCTAAACAATTTTTAGTTGTGTGTTTTCTAGGCAAAGGTTTTCCTAGATTTCTAAACCCCACCACACACAAATCATCACTCTTCCTTCAGCTTATATGGTTGGGTCAGGAATAGCTTGAACAGCCATGACATATTTGTACTCTCAGGTACTCAAATTATGTTTCAGGAGAATATTCATAATTAACTTAAATGTATTTTCTTGGTGAATATCATTCTAGCTTTAGAAATATATACGCATATGTTTACGTATATTTATATATATAAGATTATAGATTCATTGAAAGAAATGCAGAATTTTCATTAATAACATAATACCTTGCAAGATAGGAATATAAATCATTTTCATGCTTTATAGAGGCAGAAGTCCGTAGGCAGGTTTATTAATATCAGAGTATGAGTCAGTTTCCCTAGAGTAGAGAAAGATATTGCTAGAGCATGGTTCTTTGAGAAAGTGGAACTTTGTTGACTAATGACTGAAGTTTACATACATGAGCATAGGGAGGACTTTGCTTGAAACAAACAATAAGCAAGACACAGAGTCCAGTATGAGGAATATATTCAGGGGGTTTTAAGAAAGCCCCTGACTATATCCAAGGTCATTGTTCAATATATAATGCAGGTAGAAAGTTGGATAAGTGATATGTGCTCACATTGTGATTGTTTAGGAAATAAAGAACATTTACAGGATCCTGACCAATTTAGTGACAGGATGATGGCCTTTCAACAGCAATTGGCTGTTCGTTAGAACCAGTGAAATTGAAATAGTCTGAGACAAGAAAAAACTGTGAGTGCAAATGAAATTACTTCAGTAACTCAATAATTAGCTGATGGGCTACCTAGAGCAAGATAGTGACAGTAAGAATGGAAGGAAATGTAAAATCTATGAGGAAATGTGAAATAAAATTTTAGATGACTTAGATGTAGAAAGTAGAAGAGTAGATGAAGAAAATAATCATGTTAGTTTTTACATAAGCAACCGGAATAAGAACTGATACTACTGACAATAAAGAGGTAAAAAGTATATGATACTAATAGTAACGATTTGCCAGAATTTTAGAAAACAAAAAATATCATAAAATGGGGGTGGGGTAGATATTTTCATATTCAACAAAATATTTTGGTAGGAGGGAAGCACAAGCTGGCTCAAGATATTTGATTTAGAGTCATAAATGTGCTTCGTCCTGTATCTGTGACATTGGATAAGCCACATAATTTATCAAAACCTCAAGCTAAAATAATAGCTTATTTAAGTATTATTTTAATTTTTGTCTTATTCTTTTAATATGGAATAAATCATTTAATATCTTAAGAAATATCTTTGTGAACTTTTCACTAGTTCAGTTTGAAGTTGCTGTTATCACAATTGTTATGGTTAGATAGTCACCAAAAAGGTAATTTAGTTTGACCTGAAGTAAGATGCAAAAGGAGTATAAAACTGTATAAATATTAACGTTTAAAAGTTTCCAAGCTTTAATTAACATATTTTTACTGTAAATGAAAGCACCATTATTGGTTCCAAATGCATATCTCTTTTATACAGGAAATGCATCATTTCTAAAATATACCTGGTTTGAAATAATTTTATAACATATTAGCCCGCATGTGCTAAAATATTTAGATATTGTTTGTTAAAATAATTTAAATCTTTGTTATTAGCTGGTAGTAAAGTTAGAAAATTAAAGGGTATCCATTACAAGATGCAATGCAAAGAACATTGAAAAGACTATACCTTTCACTGCTGTGTCTCCTCCTAATGTCCTTGTTGAATATAAAAAAATAATTTAACATAACATTAGGTTTTATGGTATTATAAAAATTATATGAGAGGCTTGTTCCAGTTTTATAAAAATTAGCTCATGTTGTGCATTTCTACAAGGGGCACTGATTATGCACACCTAAGACTACAGAAGAAAAAATGTGGATCCCTTCAGCCTGCTTGCTGATTTCAGCATTTGAACCTGGCTGGGTTTCTAATTAGAAAAATAAATAAAACATGGAGCATAAATAAGGAGAGTTAATGAAAACTACATACTGGGACTAATCTAAAATACTATTTCCAGGAATAGTTTTCACAGGTCAGAAAGCAAAATATTTTTTAAAAAAAGGAGGAACTATACTTTGAGAATAAGTCAGATTTCTCTTGTGGAAAGAAATGACAAAATTATAATACAGAAAAAAAGTCCTGGAATAAATAATATTTTATATTGTATTTCTTATAAAACTATTATTTTAAGACACTAGACAAGAAAAGTGGGCAACAAATGATTAGAGTTTCATTTGACAGTTAAAATGTGAGATACAATGCTTCAGAACAATTTAAGTAGTCACCTATGAATCGTTAGGTTTGTTTATATTAATTCAACACTAGATTGAAATTTAGAATTCAAAAGCATAAAAACTAGATAGTTTTGGAATATGTGGTTATAAAGAACAAAGACAAGTTCAACAGTGCTTTTCATAAATTTAGAAATCCACTAAATAATGAATAAGTTATATTTTGGATATTACTTACTTGAGAGAAAATGTTAGTATGCTTTAAAGGTATCCAGCTTCTCATAGAAATATCTGTTTCAGGACAGCACTCATCTTTCTTTTTGGCAATTACACACCACGAGAATTTAGAATCTCAAATGGTTGACCTTCTTCAAGACCGAGTCACACCTGTAATCCCAGTCAGAAGGTTAACTTTGGGCCAGAAGTTCAATACCAGCCTGGGCCAACATAGCAAGACACCATCTCTACACAAAATAAAGGAGTTAGTCTGGATTGGTGGTGTGTGTCTATGGTCCCAGCTACTCAGGACACTGAGGTAGGAGGATCACTTGAGCCCAGAAGTTTGAGGCTGCAGTGAGCTATAATTGCATCACTGCACCCTATTCCTGGAAACAGAAAGACCCTGTTTCAAAAACAAAAATAAAAATGAAGGCAAACAAAAAAACCAAACTTCATAATTGGTGCCATTCATTTCATTCCAATTCTTCCAGACTATAATCATAATTTATATATGTACATGATGGTTAATTTTTTATGTGAATTTGACTGGAGTAAGGGGTACCAAGATAGCTGGTAATGCATTATTTCTAGGTGTGTCTGTGAGGTTATATCAGGAAGACTTTGGCATGTGAGTAGGTGGACTGAGTAAAGATACACCCTCAGTGTGGGTGGCACCATCCAACTGGCTAGAGGCCCAGATGGAATTTTTAAAAGGTGGAAGGACAAATTCTTACTCTATCTTCGGGGTCCAGGTCTTCCTTCTTCCCAGGCCCCTAGATGTCAGAACCTCAGGGTCTCCGACTTTTGGACTCTAGAACTCGCATCAGCAGCCTCCCCAGGTTCTCAGGTATTGGGTCTCAAGCTTAGAGTTATGCCATTGGCTTTGTTGGTCCTGAGGCTTTTGAAATTAGACTGTGCCATGATACAGGCATTCTCGGTTCCCCAGGTTGCAGATAGCCTATCATAGGACTTCTCTGCCTCCATCAACAAGTAAGCCAATTCCTTTAACATATTTCCTCTCATATACCTCCTATCTCTCTTCTATATACCTCTATAACTCTCTCTTTATCTGTTTATCCTATTGGTTGATCTTTCTAAAGAACTCTAATACTCTGTGAAAGTCTTGAAGATTTTCTGGTCAGTCTTACTGAACACGTCACTTGATGGAGTCAATATCTGACTGCAGCATCCTTTTATTCTCATGGCTTGCTTGAGGATAGAAAGACACAAACGAACATTTCTGGAGCTATGCAGTAAAGCTCTTAACTAGAAATTTCAGTAAGGGGAAATCTTTTCTTCAATGTGTAATTCTAAATGAAGTGTTATTTAATTTTTCATAAAGCCCTTGTCAGAAAAAAAATGCAAAAGGCAGAAGCTTAGTAGGATTTTCCCAGTATTGAAAATTATTGTCTTGGATAAAAGTTGTAAGAATTTTGCAAACTACTGTAACTATTGAACATAACTATTCGAACACAAGAGATTGTATCCCCTTTTACATCAAAGCCCCTTGAGGGATGTTAAAGATTTTCTGAATAAAATAAATCCTGTTAGAAGCTGATAATTGGAATATTTATATATGTGGATGTAGTAAATTAGTAGGATATTCTAAAAGACCAAAGTTAGATGAAAGACAAAATAGTTGAACCATTTCATTGTTGAATGTTTGTAGTTATAAGAACAATCAATAAAATAACTAAGAACATAAATAATAAAATTTGATAATGAGAAATTTCACTTAATTCTGGAATATAGATGGGCAGAAAGTAGACAACATTTATTTTCTATTTTTAATGTATTATATTGAAAACTGATTTGTAAACAAGTATATATATAATTTAATATTTGTATATTGAATCATGTTCTGTGAGAAAACAAAATTATTTTGAATAAACACACATACACATATACATACATGATAAAGACCTGTGTCTATCAGAAACATACTGATTAATTATGCTTCAGATATTTTAAACATATTTACAAGATTAATACCACAGCCTGTCTGAACACTACATGTTATCCCATCTCTCCTGCCTTAGAGAAACCTATGATCTTGCAATAGATGTTAATCTTTCCTGTCTATAACTTTACACTTCCAACATCTGTACATACCTTTATAAACAGTATACATCATTTCTTTTTCATATTTGAAAACTTTTCTTTCATTGGCATTTTTCTATTTAAAGTAATTAAAATATTTTTATATTTATTGACAGATTTTTACTTCTGAAAATAGTGATTCATATCATTTGCTGACTTCTGTCTTTTTCATTATTAATGATCTGTAAGAGATTCTAATACATTATGTGTAATTTCTAAATGTTTGTTAAATGCCCAGAAAAACAATCCTGTCCCAGTCAGGAGCTTGCCTTTTATTTCTGTCTCTGAAGATCTATAAAGTTGACTTCTTTTTTTATTGTGTTTCTATGTCTTCTCTCTCTTGTCTTATTAAATCTTATATCATAATAGTACCAAACTTGCTAAATATTTTAAGTTATTGCTCCTAACAAGATACCTTGTGCACTTAGAGTTCATTTTCTTGTGTAGTGTAAATAAAGATCTCTTTACTTTTTTCATGTGAAGAACAACTTGAGCACTGTTTTGCAGAGTCTATGCTTTTCTCCCAAAGGGCTGTGCTTTTGTGGTCAGACATTTAGCAGCTTCCAATATATGTTTGAGGATATGTCTTATTTTTCTTTTGCTTTATTATTTTATATGTCCATAGGTATGGCAACGCTATACAGCTTTAATTGCATTAGCTTTATAATGCTATCATATCTGACAGAGAAATTACCCCTTCTTGTGTTCAAATTCGATTTAGCTGCCTATTGCTCTGTATTTTACATATTAATATTTTTCTAATTCTATAAAAGAACATTAGGATTAGAATGAAAGTACATTTAATTTTAGATATTAGTATTTAGTAACTTTTTATGTATTTGAGTATACAAATTTAACACACTTGTATATTGCCATACATTTAGTGTTTTTAATGATATGGAAATGGTGTAGGGAAGTTCTGGGTAGAGAAAGGCAGGGTCCCTGGTGAGGGATACACCCTAGGGCCTGTGCCAGTTAACCTAAGTGAGAACAGGCATTTTTGCACCCGAACGTTACATTTTCCAAGACCACACTGCCCTGCCTGCAACCTGTGCCCATATACACCCAAGACATTAGTGGGCATACCAAATATTTTTTTCTCTTTTTTCTTAAACACAAATAATCTTTGTGAAGTTAGAGAATTGTGGCTATTTCATTCACATTTATAGTCTTAGAAAAGTACCTAGCCCACAGAAATAATACCTCAAAAATTTGTTAAATGGGTGGGTGAATGAATGAATAAAAATATTAAAGAGAGATATTCTTAATAACATAATTGAAAGTATTATTTTGTTATTAGCATAGTACTATTACAAATTGAAAAATATCAGCATTCATAAAATAATATGAGGTCCAATGGTTTATCAACTTAAAAAAGAGCATCAGATTTTCCAACTACATATATTTTAAAATATAAAAACATAATATAATTTTTGACATCTCTGACTAAGGTTATATTCTGGCTATAATAATACTGTAAAAACATTTTATCACACTAAAAATACACAAAGCGGTGTTCTCTAAAAACCTAGAAAACTCCAGAGGAAGCAACAGTTCTGGGTTGAAGATTCTTAAATCAAAATAAAGCTTGAAGAACAATGGAAATAATCTCTCTCTCTGTCTCTGTCTCTCTCTCTGTCTCTCTCTCTCTCTCTCTCTCTCTCTCTTACACACACACACACACACACACACACACACACACACAGGTGTTTTCATAACACTCCAGTTTTGTTAGATGTTGACTCTTTGGACATTGTCAATTTGGACAATAAATTGAATTCTTTTAGTGCTATAAACTCTACCTTCAAGTTTTGGAACCAAAATAAAGGAAAGTGTGATGAAACAAACATGTAATATAAATAGACATTTATATTCTAAAGTTTTATATCATAATCTCAAAAGGAATAGTTCTGGTTTTATGTGAATTGCCAAAATTCTGAATCCAAAAAGATCTCTTACTACCTTTATTTGCCTAGCAGTGAAAAAAAAAATAAATGTATGAAATTTCTGAAGTATACACTTATTATCAGGCATGCATTAAAATTGCATTTACAGATCGAACCATTGGCTGAATACAAGTATTCCTGCTTACCTTGTAAAACTGTCTTTGCTATCTGTTCTGTAATTTAGGAGAGTGTCCTTTTATTTTGTACATAGTGGTCATTTTTAAGACTCTTGGTTATTTCTTTTTGATAATATAAATCAATATTCATAGTGGTCATTTCATTTAGCTTGTATCATTATATATTCCTGAAATGACTAGTTTTCAAATCATATCAGTTGTTCTCCAGAATAAGAAAAACACAAATTACACACTCCAGAGCATTCATCTGTCAGTTCAGATATCTCCTTTATTGCTGGAAAGATAGAGACTCTCACCAATATGCTGTTTGGAGAGTCAAATAATAAAAGCAACAATAAAACAGAATTTAACCACTGGCTACCTCCTATGGGTCAGGCAATGTGCCAAGTGCTCTTTACATGCATTGTCTCTAATTTGTGCAATAATCCTTTCTCATAAGGATATCATCCCTAGTTTAAAGAAGAATAACAGAAGTTTAGCAAAATTAAGTGATTTTTCTCAAGATCTGATGAGTGATTAAATTGTATGTTGGAATCAGAGCCCCAGGATGTTTGTCTATCACATCCAGAATTCTGGGGCAGCCCACAATGAAAGGATCATAGACTAAGTGTGTGACATTAAAAATTAACACCGAAGTTTTTGTTACAATATGTTCTGTCACTAGACAGAAAGTCATTTATTCACCTGATAGTGAAAAACAAGACTTGGTTGGATCAAGGTGGCTCAAGCTGCTAAATTTCTCATACAGTGAGCGAGAGTCTCCAGATTCAAGATTCATCTCATGTTTTTGCTTAATTTGTGTTCTCCATCTAACTCTTCTGCTACCCCATCTCTTGGTGGGATGTTTTCTTTTTCATAACCACTCTGAATGGTGGTCATTTGTGGGCTAATATGACACCGAATCTCCAGCGCATCCTTAGTTTCTAAAGCCCAGTCTAGGAATCCAATTTCAAAATACGGATATCTGCCCATGGAAGCATCCTAATGCTTATAACCTGAAATTAAATTGCATTTATTTTTGGTAATCCAGTGTTAGGGACTGAATGTTTCTGCCATTACCAAATTCATTTGTTGCAATGTAATCCCCACTGTGGGGGCACTTTGAGGTAGCACCTTTGTGATATAATTAGACCATGGAGGGGGGAGTTCTCAGATATAGTGCTAATGTTCTAATAGGAATATGCCAGACAGCTACCTTGCTTCCTGTTTCTCCATGTGAAGATACAATGGGAAGTCCATAGTTTTCAACCTGAAAGAGAATCTTCACCCTATCTCAACCATGGGGGCACCCCGATATAACATTTTCAACCTTCAGAATTGTGAGAAATAAATTTCCGTTGCTTACAAGTCGCCTAGTTTATGGTCTCTGGTTGTAATCCTTAAAAGTGGAATGGGGGTTGAGGAAACAAGGACGAGAGGAAGATGAGACTCTAGAAAATGGGCAATGAGATGTGGGGCCTTTACAAGTTGGAAAAGGCAAAAATTATGATTTTTTTTTTTTTTGAGACAGAGTTTTGCTCTTGTTACCCAGGCTGGAGTGCAATGGCGCGCTCTCGGTTCACCACAACCTCTGCCTCCTGGGTTCAGGCAATTCTCTGGCCTCAGCCTCCTGAGTAGCTGGGATTACAGGCATGCGCCACTGTGCCCATCTAATTTTTTGTACTTTTAGTAGAGACAGTGTTTCACCATGTTGACCAGGATGGTCTCGATCTCTTGACCTCGTAATCCACCCACCTCTGCCTCCCAAAGTGCTGGGATTACAGGCGTGAGCCACCGTGCCCAGCCAAAAATTATGATTTTTTAATAGAGCCTTAAAAAGGAGTGTTGTCTGGCGGACACCTTAATTTTAGATCAGTGAGACCCAGATTGGATTTCAAACATGCAGAACTGATAACAAATCTCTATCCTTTTGAGACATTGGAATTCCTGACAATTTGTTACAGCAGTCATAGAAAACTAATTTGCTTATGAACCAGAGTACTGTATTACTTGCATTTTCATGAGCTGATTGGTTATTTTACAAGTACGCAATTTTGTTCATTTTTTAAAATTTTCTTTTTCTTTGTTTAAAATTATTTTCTAAAGTTTTCACATCTTTAGACATGGAAGTGGTATTACCCTACTAATTATTCTATGTGTGTTTTGTTGATCCATAGTTAGAATTGAGCACCTATTTTTCACCTACCATGTTCATATGTACTTTTGTCATGCCACTTTTTAATCCTTTTTATACTTATTAATCCCTTTCTTTCATACCTACTATTTAATACTAGGAAGAAAAATATTTCTTTCTGTCAATTGCCTGGGGTAAAGCCTGGAACATACTAAGTAAACGACGAAAGCTCGTTAATATTTGTTATCAACTTTTAAGTTCCAGGGTACATTTGTAGGTTGTGCAGTTTTGTTACATAAGTAAAAACGTTAATTTTTTTTTAAAGAAAAAGAAAAAAAATACAAAGACTTAATTCAATGATTCGGTGTTTGTTAATTAACTATTTTTACAAGGGATGCCATTGGTGTTCTAAGGAAAACATGAATTCAAAGATTGTAATCATCATCAAGTCACTGTTTCCAAAGAGTATTCTGCATCTCGTGTGTGTGTGTGTGTGTGTGTATCTGTGTGTGTGTGTTTGAGAGGGTTTCAAAGAGGCTTCCATATACTGAGGCAACAATGTGGCAAAAAATCACCTCTGAAAACTACTGGTTTATAGTATAAGAAAATCCCCTCTCAAAAGTGTTGGTTTATAATAATAGAACTGAAGATATTCAGCTCATCTACACTGTGAGAAGGTAGGGGTTTAGGAAAGAATCAGAAGATTCTCAAGATATTTTGCAGTGAACACTTAGGTTGCTTCCAAATATTAGAAAATTCAAAATAAAAAACATAAAAAGATATTTTGTGAAAAATGGATACAATGAACTTAAGAGTGCAGACATCTCTCAGAGATGCTGATTTCATTTCTTTTGGCTGTATACTCAGAAGTGGGATTGCCAGATCACGTGGTAGTTCTGGTTTAATATTTTGAGAAATCACAAGACTGTTTTCCATGGCTGATACACCACTTTACATTCCCATCAACAGTGTACAAGGTTTCCAATGCCATTCTCAACAATCTTGCTAAGTGAAGTCAGTCAGTCACAGAACAACAAATAGTGCAGGATCCTGTTTATATGATGTAACTGTAATCATGAAACTCATAGAAGCAGAGAATATAATAGCAATGGCCAGATGATAAGAGGTGGTGAAAATGGGGAGTTCTTGTTCAATGGGTAGAAAGTTTCAGTTATGTTATACGTCTCAGTCCTAGAGATCTGCTATACAGCATAATGCCTATAGTTAACAGTATGTTATATAGTGCACTCCAAATTTTTAAGAGGGCAGAGCTCACATTGTATTCTTACATATACAAAAACACACACACACAGAGAATACGAGGAAACACTGGAAAGTGTTAGATATGCTAAAAACTTTAACTGTGGTGCTGTTATCACAGATTTTGTATATGTCCAAATTAATCAAATTGTATATTTTAAATATGTACAATTTTTTGTATATCACTTAACCTTAACAAATAAATAAGTACATAATATGTAAATGTATACTTATATTGTAGATGATTTAAAAGATGTCATATTAAATGATAATAATTCCTTCAATTTCCAAATTATTTTAGGACTAGTTCTGTGAAAGAAAAGGTATAAATATGACATCTATCTTCGAAAATACATATAGTTATCTTTAGTCAAAATTGAAAAATAAACGAGTATTTTTCATTTTAAAGAAATAAAAATATATTAATTTCTTAATTTTAATGTTGAACAGCTTTTCATATTGTCAAAATATTGTATTTGTTTTAAAGGACAAATGGAGTACAGTTAAATTGAACATTAATTTGTATGAGAAAAAAGGAAAATGAAATTCTTAAACTACCTTAATTATATCTTCAACAGATAATTAAATGTTTTAGTTACTCCATACTCTATTACAAGGTTCGCCCCGATGCCATGGTGAGATTCGTAATTATGTTTATGCTGGGATTTTTGCTATTAATGAAAAGAACTCAAAGGAGAGAAAGTATAGAAATTATAACACATTTTTGAGATTTCCTATAGATACTTTTCAGAGCTTTTACAAAAATGACACTTTTCAAGTAGATTATCATTCACTTTCAAACATCTAAATTAATTTTTATATGCAATTATAAGGGATACTATGCACTGAACATAGCCACTCATCTTCTGCAACGCAGATGTGATCTCTTCAGGGAAAGTGAAATATTGGAGAAGAAAATATAGAAAGAGAAAAAGAAATTTTGCATCTAATAGAAATATACTCAAATAATTATTTCTTCTAGCACATATTTATATAAATTTTTTATAAGTAAAATATCCCTAAACACTTATAGCAAATATTTACTATTAATTGATTACATTATTGTATTTATTTCACCACTGCTACACAAATACCTACTGTGCTAGTAATACTGTTTTTTCTATTATTTAACAAAAATAATTTCTAAGTCTAGTCTAGTCAATTTGTATTTTAGTAGATACCTTATTAAAATATATAACATAAAGCTGTTTAAACTATGACACCATTTGGAATAATGGTTTCCACTACATGAAAAACATATTCAAAACCTCATTGAAGAAGAAACCTCATTATGAAGCAAAGTAATCACAAAAGGGCAGACTACGGTTTATAAAAACATCATTAAAACATATTTTGTGTAAACTCTGTTGAAACCAGGAGATTACTAACATCACCTCATTGTTGGATAACGGTGCACCAGTGTTGAATTTCAGATAGAGTAGTGTATTTAGGATAGAGCTAGTCGTATACTGTGCAATGTATAACTAGCTCTATCTTAAATACAGATATATTAATTTTAGTGTATACACACCAAAGCTGAAAATAAAGTACATGTTAATAAACTTGAATAACATGTCTTCTAAAACAAGAGACTGATGTAGGCATGTTAAATAGCTTGTGGACATACCAGTGAATGTAGTGTTGATGCAACTCAACTCCAAAATTCTGCATGAGATTGCTTTAAGCCTTTGCTGTGACTGTAATACCATTCAACTTGCCCTTCCACACCAGACTGTTTCCTTTGGTTTCTCATAGTTCTGGTTCTGATAGACCTCTCTATTAAACGTCCTGTAAGCAAATTTCTGTCTCTGAGTTTCTTTACTGGGGAACATAATCTGTAGAAGTTATAGTTCATTTCTGAAAATTACTTATTTTTTACTGGTAGTTAAAAACTTTTTGAATAAGGCATTTCAGTAAATAACCTTGATTGTAAATTATAATTTAAAATAAACACAAACATTTATTTATTGCTGTGAGTTATTTGCTAGGACACATAAGAAATATAAAAATTCTAGTATGGCATGAAAATTATACATGCCCTGACTATCGAAAAACAATCTTTCTAAATTAGTATGGTAATTATTTGTTAGTTAAAAAGTAATGTTTGTGTTGCTCAACAGTATGGTCTTTGCTATGTTTAATTTTTGTAATAATTTTGAAAATTGGTCGAGATTTAATTATATATATAGTATTTTCTATGCTTTTTCTATTGTAAAGAAAATTTTCTTTTTATCTGGCAACATGTTGCTAAATTTAATAATACATTATTTTTCTTGATCAATAGAAACCTTTACATGCAAAATAATCATTTTAGATTACATGGTGTAATTTTCTCTCTAGCCTTTCACTTCTGTAATTTTTGATTTATTTAAATGTATCCCTTTACATCTCTTCTTTTCCTTAGTGTATACTTGGTTGTGTTTATCCTTCCTTGTTCCAGCTGCTATTTTGTCTTTGTTGCTAAGATTATTTTATGTCTTTTATTCAAATTGTTTTTAGGTTTCATTGATCATATTTGTTCCACACATTTCCATAGATGGTATTATGATTTTATACTGGGCGTTTGAGTTTCTGATCCATAATGTTTCTTCATATCTGTGGTTTATAGAGAAAGATGTAATTATGTTATGAAGTCATGCTACTGATTTCCTCTGCTTTTGGTTTCTTTTCATGGGAGGAAGGCAGTTCATTTAATGAATATTTTGGTATTTTTAAATGATATTTTCATTTTTACTTCATGAACATTTGTGTTGATTTTTGTCTTTAAAGCAATCTATAATTTTTGAAGTTGACAGTAAGAGGGTTTCTGTAAATTAACATATTTCTTCATTGAAAAGAACATGTTTTTGTTCCTACTTCTAGTGGAGTTTCTTTTCAAAGGTTTAACTTACTTTGTTTCAAAGTAGTTCTAACTCCAAACTGGAAAAAAAGAAAAAAAAATGGAGAAAAATCATGAACAACTCATTTTTATTTGACAAAAATCACTGGCCAAGCTATCTTTATTTTAATCATTCATGACATAATATTTAAATATGTTAAATAATTTTTATTATCTAGTTTCTTAAATGTACCTTATAGAATGTATAAAAGGAATTATAAACCGTAACTAAGTAGGACTTATCTCAAATGTGCAAGGCTAGCTCAACATTTGAAATTCAGTTGCTGTAAAGTATCACAACAGGCTAAAGAAAATAAATTATGTGTAAATTTTAGTAGGTACAGAAAACCATTTGTTAAAATACAACACTCATTTATAACAAAAATTCTCAGTTACCTAAAAGTAAAGAGGAACTTCTTCAACTTGATAAAGAATATGTAAAAAATATCTCCCGTTAACAATATGCTTAATTATGAGAAACTAAGTTTTCCCACTAAGCTTGAGAGTAAGTCAAGGATGTTTCCTCTCACCACTGCTTTTCAACATTGAAACACAGACACTTTCCTAATTGTTTTTCTACACTATCATGCCCGTCTTTGCTTTGATCATTTGTGCATACTCACAAGTCAATCAGCATACACTCCCTATTCTGAGCCTGTAAAAAGCTCAAATATTGGGATCTCTCCTGCCTTTGTGTAGGGGACCTGCAAAAGCTGTTTCATGTCAATAAAGCTTTCATCCTTCCTCAGTCTTTGAGTGTCTATGTCCCTACTTCTTCCTGGTTGTGGGACAGGAAGCCTGACCTAGTGGAGCTAAGGAACAAAGCATCCTGCTTCAGAGTCACCTTTAAGACTCCTTTGATAGCATCATATCACAGAACAATTCCAGCTTCTACGATTACCCAGTTCCATTTACTTCCACAGGTTTAGGTATTTGTTATAGCAACAGTCTATTTCTCAATGCCAATTTCTGTCTTATTTCATTTGGGGCATTATAAAAAATCTTGAATTGAGCAATTTATACATCATAGTAATTTATTGTTCATAGTTCTACAGACTGGGAAGTCCAGGATGATGGTGTCAGCATATCTGATGACTGGAGAGAGCCTGTTCTTAATTTATGTCACTTTCTATGTGTTTTCACACAGTGGAATGGGTGAGCGCTCTGTCCTCATATAGCAAAAGAGGACAAGGGAGCTCACTGAAACCTCTTTTTTAAGGGCACTGATCCCATTTGTGAGAGTAAAGTCCTCATGACTAATCACTTCCCAAATGTCCCAACTCTTAATACTCTTAAATTGGGTATTAAGTTCCATCACATATATTCTTAGAAGATCCAACATTCAGAAAATAGCACTTGTTAAATGGAGATGTCATCATGTATAATTTCAGGGGTGGTTGTTGGGATTGTCTGAGATAATAGCTACAGCAATGTTTATCATGTATAACGTGCTTCAAACTTGGTTTCTGTTTCCTGTCTCTGCTCCCTTTCATGTCATATATTGATGTATACCGTAACAAGCTAAGGTTATTGAACTTGGTTGTAGTGTAGTTTTATAATCAGAACTTAATGAGTTGCATGTGCTTTCTTTTGCTTAAATCAGTTGTCCTGAGGGTGTAGTCATTTTCCTATTTATTGTTTCTTTGCTTATTGAAAATTATTGGCTTATGATTTACAGACTTCTAAGATATATTCTCTGATAAAATGTGTACAAAATTTTTTAACCTCTGCACCAGGGTGACAAATTAAGACATCTCTGTGGAGGTATTATGTCTATTGTCACAATCCCTATTAGCTACTGGATTTTGATTAATTGTGTTTCTTGCTGGGAAACATTCTGAAAGAAGAGAATATGTTCTTCAAATCAGCTATATAAATTTTAGAATGACAATTTTAATAACTCGATTTTGGCTACAGACTTCTTTTCTGCACTTCTGTATCGACATGTTGTTTTACTTGAAAATATTGTTAATTACATGGAATTCAAAAGAAACAAAATTATGTTTAGTGTGCTGTAAGATGATGAATGACAACTAACATGGTTATTCGATATGAATTTCCTCTTTACTCTGCTGGGTTAATCCCAAGTTCTTACCACAGTTTCCATCCACAAAAGGAGAACAAGAAATTCTAGTAGTATCTGAGAAGCTGAAAACATCTATTTTGATTGGATTTAAATCATTATATAATAGTTCTGAATTTTGTTTCTTAAAGTTATAGTTGCTGCAATATTTTGCCAGAATATTTTATTGGTTGTCATAAGTAGATAATTTCTTTCTTTTAGGAAGCAAGTGTTTTATAAAACAAAAAAAATTTGTTTTGTAAAACAAAATTTCTTAGACAATTTTTTTCTCATTTTTTTTTACTTTTAGTATTATTTTGTTTCAAAATGTTGTTTTTCTAATAAAAACCCATGAAATTCTTATGAAGAAAAAATTTTCTAATAAATGAGATTTGGGGGAAATTCAAAACATGAGGCTTTTGATGTAAAAGAATAATTCAGAGTACTATATTAAACCCTTTAAAACAAGATTAATAAAGGATATAAAGCAGGATTCAATTTTAATGCATAACAATAAGAATGATTGATTATACTTGCATTAGTGTTATCATGTGTAAGTGTACTATTTCACATGTAAAATAACTATACATGCACTTCTTATATATATTAACAATTATAAAGTTCAGTCAAATACTCATAAACCAACAATGAATCTCTCATTAGTTTTCTTGAAATCATCAAAAAGTGATTTTATGTGACTGTTCTTTGTTATAATACCTTTGGCTCTATTGAGAACAAGCATAGAAAACACCTACATGTGGAATATTATTTATTTTGTCAATTAAATGAAACATTTTACATCTTTTGCCTGACTCTTCACTATATAATTCTCCTCATAAAGAAATATTTTATGGCTCAAGTTCAGGAAAAGGTTTCTTCTTTCTGGTGAGTAGCTGGGCTTCCCTTCATTTGGTGTGGAAAGCTAGGTAGGATCCTGATTTTATAATTATGTTAAGTGCAGAAAAAAAGTTATGTATTCTACTTTGCTGACTTTGTTGGGGGATACTACTATATGTTTTGTGACAGTATTTTTCTTGAACTGTTATTTCAAAAATGTCTGCACAGTAAAACACCATGGAAAAGAGAGTTTGTGTCTTTCTCTTAGGCAGAGGACAGATTTCTATTTCCCTGCCAAAATAATAAAGATAATGTCTTTCTGCAAGGCAAAAGTTGAACACAAGTTTTCCAGCATCCTCTTTGTGAGATTTAGGGATTTCCAAGTTTGAGATTCCTCAGCAGCAGCATAGACCCTCTATTTGGGAAGATCCTTTTAGTCAGCTAGTCATCATCTTCATGGAACTTTGAGGACATGAAGAAATGACGGAACCATGCAGTTCTTATTGTCTGGAGTAATAAAGTTATTTGACTCAGCAGTCTAGTATACACTGTCAGCATTTATGAAACTGTGGCAGGCTAGCTAGTTAGCTTACAAGCAAATAAATCTCACAGTTTTTACAGGATTTTTTTTTGTGTGTGTGTGTGACAAACTTCCTTCTCCATTATCTCTTGAATATCTTTTAATCTTGAAAGTATTTTTCTTAAAAAAATTTACATCTTTCTAAATTAAATCTCTGTTGACAGTAGCTCATTTATTAATATGCGACCTCAACGCCAACTGTAGAACCATATCCAAATATCTTTCTCAGAGTTTGTACGAATCCCATGACTTATTAGCTCATCAACTTCAAATCCCTGTTCCTTAGAGATGGAGGAGGGGGGAATGCCTATTCTCCTCTATTAACCCTGAAGATGAAATTTGACATTTTAAGCCAGAAGAGCAATATGATGGAATCATTAAATGAAAAGATTCAGAAGCAAAAAATCCTATTAATAGGTTCTAATTCCAGCTTTGAAACATGTTTTATTGTGGAAAAACAACTCACTTCAGTGTACATCAACTTTCTCATCAGTAATTAAATGTTAATAAATCTCTCCATTCTCTGTGTATAATGGCCATGTCATTGTGTTATTATTAGGAATTTATAAATAGGCTCATAAAGTTCTCTTGTAAAACAATACTTGACACATGGAAATGATTTAAAACACCATCAGTTTTCAGTAATTTATTATTATCACAGGACTTGGGTCAAAGAAAAATAATCTGAAAGTAAAACTTTAATGCTTTAGGGAAGCATTTTCCAAAAGATCTTTCTGTGGTTATTTCTGTGTTAATATTTGAGCTGTCCTGTTACTAGTAGCCATTAGCTACTGGCTTACTGCTTAACAGGAACTGGCTTTTTAATAGTACACACTATTAACCAACTCAAATCTAAATAATAATATTTATCTAATGACTACTGAATTCAGCAGCATTGTGTGGATACTATGCATATATCATATACATTCTTTTGTATTACAGTGTATTTCCAATATATATTTTTTAATATGAACAATAAATAAGGCAATTCTTTGAACCAAAGATGATAAGATGTTAAAATCTGATACACTGAGTTCAAGATTTAGGAGTTTTGTTGTGTTATTTTGTATACTCTTGTAATTTGTAAGTTTTTAGAGAAAAAAGTAAGTGTAGCTTGTCAAAGTTATAACACTCATACGTTACAAAAGTCATATACTAGTGAAAATAAAAAGTCTGTCTTTCCCTTAGAGTAATCCTTGAGGTAAAAGAGTTAACGTACAGCTGGATATAATTTATACTATTATTTGGTAGAACACACTAATGAGTCTTTGAAATGTGAAGAAAGACATTAAATTGCTTTTGCAGAATCAGAGATTTCTGCTACAGAGCAGTGGTTGTTGTTGATAATAACAGTGTAGTTTCCATTATTGTTTTTAAGGACTGCTAGGGGAAGCAGAAAGGGGGGCAACAAAAGATGGGGGACAGGGGCAAGTAAATTGGGAGGAGGTGACACCCAGAGACAATTGGAGTCAGTTGTTAGAAATATTAATGTTTCATATTTACTTTTAAATTAAATGCTTTATTGAGCAGTCACATATAGTGACACATTGCTGTTACCTTTGGCCTTGTGTAAAAATTCACCCTGTCTGTACCACTTGAACCTGGGGATGGTTGAGAGGCAATAGAGAAAGAAGGCTGAACCCTCACTTTACTCAGAATTCTTAGACAAAAGTGTAGCTCAAGGATTCTCTTGAAACCAGGAAGAGAATTAATCAAGCTGTCTAATTATTGAGCACACCATCTGCTTAAGGTACAATCAAGATCCAAGAACACATCTAATTCTCACGTCACCATCTTTGATTTTTTTCACTACATAACATTGGATATTCTTTTTTTCCTGATTTTATTTAGATATTATTGACAAATATATGTATATTTAAGGCAGTGCTTTTTGATATTTTGACATATATATACTTTGTGAAATAATGACTAAAATAAAAATATTGGCATATCTATCACCTTACATAATTCCCACTTTCTCTTGGTTATTTTGTTGTGAGAACACTTCAAGTCTACCTCCTCAAATTTCAGAGAAATGATACATTTTTTTAAATTGTACTTTAGGTTCCTGCAGATCATGCAGGATTGTTGCATAGGTACACACATGGCAATGTGGTTTGCTGCCTCCATCCCCCCGTCACCCACATCTAGCATTTCTCCCCATCTTATCCCTCCCCGACCTCCCCACCCCTCCCCTGCTGTCCCTCCCTTTGCCCCCACCAACAGACCCCAGTGTGTGATGCTCCCCTCCCTGTGTCCATGTATTCTCATTGTTCAACACCAGCCTATGAGTGAGAACATGCGGTGTTTGATTTTCTGTTCTTGTGTCAGTTTGCTGAGAATGATGGTTTCCAGATTCATCCATGTCCCTACAAAGGACACGAACTAATTGTTTCTATGGCTGCATAGCATTCCATGGTGTATAGGTGCCACATTTTCCTTGTCCAGTATATCGTCGATGGGCATTTGGGTTGGTTCCAGGTCTTTGCTATTGTAAACAGTGCCGAAATGAACATACGTGTACATGTGTCCTTATAATAGAATGATTTATAATCTTTTGGGTATATACCCGGTAATGAGATTGCTCATTCAAATGGAATTTCTATTTCTAGGTCCTTGAGGAAGCGCCACACTGTCTTCCACAATGGCTGAACTAGTTTACACTCCCACCAACTACATTTTCGGTAAGTATTGTCAACCTGCTGTACGTTAAAGCTCCAGAAGGTATTCATTTTGTGTTATTGATGCCTTGTACCTTTGACCACCGTCTCTCCATTTCTTGCCCTTTAATTTGACAAATGCTGTTTTACTCTCAGCTTTTATGCGTTTGACTATTTTACATTCCATATAAGTTAGATCATGCAGTGTTTGTCTCTCCGTGTCTGGTTTATTTTAGTTAGCACATGCTCCAAAAAAGCACATGCCAAGAGTTCCTTCTTTTTTAACACTGAAAAATGCCCCATTATTTATCTGCATATATACAACAAGTTTTCTTTATTAGTCTGCTGATGGTCATTCAGGTTGTTTCCACATCTTGGCTATTGCAAATAATGCAGCAATGAACATGGGAGTGCAGACATCTCTTCAACATACTTATTTCATTTTCTTTGGATTAAGCCAAATTGGGGCTTCTGGGTCATATGGTAGCTCTGTTTTAATTGTATGAGGACCCTCCATATGGTTTTTCTTTCTTTTTAATAAGGGCTATGTCAGTTTACATTTCTAAGAACAGTATACAGGGTTACCTTTTCTGCATGCCCTCACCAACATTTATTAAGTTTTGACTTTTTGATCAGAGGTATTCTAACAGGTGTGAGGTGGTATTTCATTGTGGTTTTGATTTGCATTTCTCTGATGCTTAACGTTGTTGAGAACTTTTTATAACTCACATGGGAAAATGTCTATTCAGGGAATTTGCCCATTGTTCCAATTGAGTTTTTAGTTTCTTTTTATAAAAATATATAGATATTTCATAAATTTTTATATTAACCTCTTACCAGACATATCATTTGAAATTAGTTTCTCCAGTTCCGTAGAATGTCTCTTCACTGTGTTGAATGTTTCTTTTACTGTGTAGAATTATTATATGTTGATGTAATACCACTCTCTATTTTGGTTTTTGTTATGTGTGGCTTTTGGATTATATTTTTAAAAAATCATTACCCAGGTCAATGGCACGCATGTTTTTCCTATGTCTTCTTGAGTAGTTTTATGTTTCAGGTCATATATTTAGTTCTTTAGTCCATTTCGAGTTGATTTTTGTATATGGTGTATGATAATCTACTTTCATTCATCTTCATGTAAATATCCATTTTTCCCAGTACTATTTATTGAGGAGACTATCTTTTCCCCATTGCGTGTTCTTAAAACCCTTGTTGAAGATCAGTTATCCATAAATACGTGAATTTATTTCTGGGTTCTTTATTCTGGTTTCTATGTCTATATGTCTGTTTCTATTTTAGTATCATACTTTTTTTATTATTTTCCCTTTGTAATATATTTACACAAAGGGAAGTGTAATGCCTTCAGCTGTATTCTTCTTGCTCAGGATGCTTTTAGCTGGATACCTTTGTGGTTACATATAAATATTAGCGTTTTTATTTTTTCCAATTTCTGTAAATAATTCGGTGGGATTTTGATAAGATTGCATGGAGTTTGTAGATCACTTTAGATAGTATGAACATTTTAACAATATGAACTTTTCCAATCCGATATGTAGGACTATATTTCCATTTGTCTTTGCC
Source organism: Saguinus oedipus (assembly GCA_031835075.1). Taxonomy (NCBI): domain Eukaryota; kingdom Metazoa; phylum Chordata; class Mammalia; order Primates; family Cebidae; genus Saguinus; species Saguinus oedipus. The sequence continues at coordinate 22,890,904 of CM063190.1, forward strand.
TTTTATATTTTTCTTCAGCAATAATTCATAATTTTCAGTTTTCAAGTCTTTTCCCTTCTTCATTAACTTTAGCCTAAGACAATTACAGTATTACAGTCCTCCTTTCTGTAGCTGGTCACGTGCTCATAGCTGGTATTGATGACTACCTTCTTCTACTACCCATTCTGTATTACCTTTGCCTTCCGCAAGCACCTCACAACAGGTCATGTATTTCTTTCCTGTTGGAGTGACCCAAACCTTCAATCCTGAGGGGTCTGGACTATTTGTAGTCCTGTCTGGATTGGGCTGCTAGTTTCCCATTGACCTTAATCACAGAGCATGGTAATAATAAGGGACATCCTAATGGATCTCCTGTATCCCATGAGTATTTTTTTTTTAATTTTTATTGCATTATAGGTTTTGGGGTACATGTGCAGAACGTGCAAGATAGTTGCATAGGTACACACATGGCAGTGTGTTTTGCTGCCTTCCTCCCCTTCACCCACACTTGGTATTCATCCCCAGGCTATCCCCCCTGCCCCCCCCCGCTGTCCCTCCCCCATTTCCCCCAACAGTCCCCAGTGTATAGTAGACCGCCTCTCTGTGTCCATGTGTTCTCATTTTTCTCACCCACCTATGAGTGAGTATATGCGGTATTTCTTTTTCTGTTCTTGTGTCAGTTTGCTGAGAATGATGTTCTCCAGATTCATCCATGTCCTTACAAAGGACACAAACTCATCATTTTTGATTGCTGCATAATATTCCATGGTGTATATGTGCCACATTTTCCCAGTCCAGTCTATCATCGATGGGCATTTGGATTGGTTCCAGGTCTTTGCTATCGTAAACAGTGCTGCAATGAACATTCGTGTGCATGTGTCCTTATAGTAGAACCATGAGTATTTTTCCTTGCCTCTGTTGTGAAGTAGCAGACTGATTTCTTCTTAATAGTCTGGGTCAATGCCCCTAGCCAACACTGTAACTCCTTCCCTTTAAGCCTGTTGACTTAAAGGTAGGAGGAGACCAAAGTGTCCAGGTGGCAATCTTAACCTCCAGTTTAATAAAATCAGTTGTGCCTCCTGGTAGCAACATTCCATCCTCTGGAACTAAGACCTCTAGCTAGCAGAATGTAATATCGTGGGAACAGAAACCAAAAATTTTGGTAATGGATAGCTAGGAGTAACAGTGAGGGGTGCCACTTCCACTTCCACACCTTGATTCCCGGACCTGTGAATCTTAGTTATGAGAGAAAGAGTACTATATTTTGAACACTGATTCAGAACATACTCAGGCTTCTGGAGAACGTTTCCCCAGCCCTGCAAAGTATTGCCACCTAGTTGGCATTGTCATTGTGACTTCAAAAGGCCATTTTACTGTTATATCAATCCAGTTGCTTCAAGATGATGGGGAACATGGTAAGACCAGTGAATTCCATTAGCATGAGCCCACTGCAACACTTCTTTAGCTGTAAAGTGAGTCCCTTGGTCAGAGGCAATGCTGTGTGGAATGCCATCATGGTGGATAAACCGTAAGTTCATGAATGGTAGTCTTGGCAGAAGCATAGCATGCAGGATAGGTAAACCCATATCTGAGTAGGTTTCTATCCCAATGAGGACAAACCTCTTCCCTTTTCATGATGGAAGAGGTTCTATATAATTAACCTGTCACCAGGTAGCTGGCTGATCACCCTGAGGAATGGTGCCATTTTGAGGGCTCGGTGTTGGTCTCTGCTGCTGGCAAATTAGATAGTCAGCAGTGGCCATAGCCAGGTCAGCCTTGGTTAAGTGGGAGCCCATGTGGCTGAGCCCAAGCATATCCTTCATGCTTGCCACCTTGGCCACTTTGCTCATGGGCCCATTGGGCGATGAGAGGGGTGCCTGAGGAAAAAGGCTGAGTAGTTTCCACAGACAGGGCATCCTACTCACTTGATTAAAATCTTTCTCTGCGGTCACTGTTGGTGAGCACTCACATGGGATACAAATAGTCTCAGACCACTCAGGAAGGTCCACCCACACACCTCTCCACCTAATTTCTTTGTCATTAATTTTCCAATCATGCTTCTTCCAAGTCCCTGCCTGTCTAGCCTAACCATTGGCTACAGCCCATGAATCAGTTTATAATCACAAATCTGGCCATTTCTCCTTCCATGCAAGGGGCACAATCAGGTGAACTGCTTGAAGTTCTACCAATTGGGAAGATTTCCCTTCACCACTGTCCTTCAGGGATGTCCTAGAAAGGGCTGGAGTGCTGCAGCTGTCCATGTTCAGATGGTGCCTACATATTATGCTGAACTGTCTGTGAACCAGGACCTAATCTTCTCTTCTCTTTGTCAACTGATCACAGGGAACTCCTGAAGAGGCTATCAGTGCAGGCTGGGGGAGAGAGGGCAGGGTGGTAGGAGTGGAGACCAAGGGCATTTAATCCACCACTTCATGTAACTGACTTGTGCCTTCAGGACCTGCTTGATCCAGATCACTTCTATAGCACTTCCATTTGATGATGGAATGCTGGCTGTGCATGACCTACTTTATGGCTAGATGGGTCAGAAAGCACCCAGTTCACGATAGGCGGTTCAGGTCACATGGTGACTTGATGAACCAATGTCAAACGTTCTGTTTCCACCAAAGCCCAGTAACAGGCAAAGAGATGTCCCTCAAAATAAATAAATAAATAAACAAATAAACCAATAAATAAATAAATAAATAAAAGAAAAAAAGAAATAAAATAAAATAAAATAAAAAAAACAGCAGTCATCTGCAGAAGATGGCAGGGCCTTGCTTTAAAATCACTGCTGTGATTGACATTTGGGAGCCTGCCAAAGGCTCCAAACAGCATCCCTATCTGCCACTGACACCTCAGGCAAGCACCATTGAATCTGCTGGGTCATATGGCCCAAGTTGCAGAGCCGTTTGCACAACAGCCTAGACCTGTAGCTGAGCCTTCTCCTGCTCTGGACCTCACTCAAAACAGACAGCCTTTCAGGTCCACTGGATAAATGGGCTGGAGTAACACAATCAAATAAGGAATGTATTGCTTCCAAAATCCAAATAGGCCCACTAGGCACTGTGCCTTTTTCTTGGTTGTAGGAGAGCTCAAATGCAGCAACTTATCTTTCACCTTAGAAGGAATATCTCCACAGGCCCCCCACCACTGGACCCCTAGAAATTTTACTGAGGTAGAAGTTCCCTGAATTGTAGTCGGATTTATTTTCCATCCTCTGGCACACAAATGTCTTCCCAATAAATCCAGTGTGTTTGCTGCTTCTTACTCACTGGATCCAATAAGCATAATATCATCAATGTAATGGGCCAGTGTGACATCTTGTGGAAGCAAAAAGTAATCAGGGTCTCTCCGAATAAGATTATGACACCAAGCCGGAGAGTTAATATACCCCTGAGATAGGAAAGTAGACATAGATTGCTGGAACGTATATGTCTACTTTCTGGTTAAAAGCAAATTGCTTCTGGTGGGCCTTATGGACAGGAATGGAGAAAAAGGCATTTGCCTGGTATGACTGCACACCAAGTACCAGGAGCTGTGTTAATTTACTCATCCACTGAAACCACATCTGGTACAGCAACTGCAATTAGAGTCACCACCTGGTTAAGCTTATGATAATCCACTGTCATTCTCCAAGATCCATCTGTCTTCTGCACCGGCCAAAAGGAAAAGTTGAATGGGGATGTAGTGGTAATCACAACCCCTGAGTCTCCCAAGTCCTTGATGGTGCATTAATCTTTGCAATTCTTCCAGTGATGCAATATTGTTTTCTATTTACTATTTTTCTCAGTAGAGGCAGCTCTAATGGCTCCCATTTGGCTTCCCCCCCTCCACTATAGCCCCCACCCTACCAGTCAGGGAGCCAATGTCAGGGTTCTGCCAGCTACTAAGTATATCTGTGCCAACTATGCCTTCTGACATTAGGGAATTGACCCCAGGGTGAGTCCAGGGACCCACCAGATCCTATGTAAGTCAGACCTGAGTTATAACTCCATTAATTACCTGACCTCCATAAGCCCCTACTTTAACTGGAGGACCACAATGACGTTTTGGGTCCCCTGAAATCAGTGTCTCCACAGAGTAGTCCCCAAAGTATCTAATCATTTACATTTCCCAAATGCACAGTTGCCCTGTTAAAAGGCTGTGGGTCTCCCTGGGTAAGAATGGGAGAAAGATTAATAGCATAAATTCTAGGTAGTATAGTGGGGTCCTTTGTCAAGGGAACGTTGTCTCCCCTTCATTCAAGAGGTTCTGTGTCTGTAAACTGGCTCAAGTCTGGAAATTGATTGAGGGGCCATGATTCTTACTTTTATAATTCTAATTATTCTTTTATCCATTAGACCTAGAAGTTTTCTGCTTATGTAAATTAAGTAGGAATGCAGTAGGCTTTCTATCAATTTCACTTCTAGGAACATTATGATTAATTAACCAATGCCAGAGCTCTGCATAAGCCAGAGTATTTTGATTGTTGCTTTGTCTCTGCTGTCTATTACAGTATTTACACGTACCTTGCTTTTGATGGCTACTGCTACCTCAAAAGCAATATGTTCCCATTGTATTTAAATGTTGTAGTTGTGTGACTGTGGTTCCCACTGTTAGATCTGGCATGCAGAGATGGGCAATTACAGGGCAATCTTCAAAGATGCAGGTGCTGCCCTCACAAATCTGTTTGACAAGGCATTTGTCAAGAGTCTATCTTCTGGACCCTCTAAGCTGGAAAGAGTAGGTCTAAAGTGACTAATATATTCTACCTTCTGAATCTCCCTAAGCCTTTGGGTCCCTTCCTCTACATTAAACCAAGTGGGATCAGGCATTTCCAGCTTACTCACAGTGGGCCATCCTTTAATCCATATTTTAGCTAACAAACTAAATAAACTATTATAACCCTTTTTAACTCCATGAGCTGCAACATTAAATGTGGAGACCCTTCTTAGTGGACCCAAATCAGTAATTCAGCCTGATCCAACTCTATGTGCCTTCCACAATTATCCCACACCCTTAATATACATTCCCATGCCTGTTCTTTAGATTTATGTTCATGTAAATTAGGAAACTCAAGGAGTAATTTTCTACTGTGCTGCACCTTCTCATGGGTCACACTCTCAACCTCACTTCTAGGGGCCCATTAGGAGTTTAGTTACAGGTCTTGAAGCAAAATTTGGGGATTACTCCTGAAGAGAATCAACATCCTTCTTGGAAACTGCTTCTGGGGAGGCCATCAAGCCTCAGGCAGTGCAGCGTTCACCGTCTCAGACAGAGGTGGAAAGGCTATTGGCAGCATGACTCAGGGAGGGAATGTTGCCACTACTGGTGATGGGAAAGCTATTCCTTCTGGCAAAAAAGGTTTATCAGAGTTTACAAACTCAGTGTCCCCACCTTCATCAGAGTCCTCCCACACATCTCCATAACAAGCTGCAGGGCCCCATTTTTTTCCAATTAATGCCCTCACTCTTAACAGTAGACACCTGGCAAGGCTGTACATATACCTTTTGTTGCAGATGATGAGAGCTTGTGTCTGTTCTTCCACAATTACCGGAAATAAGACTGTCACTCAGGGTAATCTTAGATGATTTGAGGATCAGTGTCTGCTTCTGAAGCCAAGAGATAAAATCCCTGACTTCATCATTCGCTTTTATCATGTTGTCTACTGAACTTAGGAGCAATGAACCAGCTTAATTATATTCCTTTGTTCTCCACATATGGTCAAAGGTATTACCTATATAGTTACTAAACTCTGCCTCTCATGAGCAGTGAATCAGGTCAAGTGCAGTGTCAAATGCATTGATTTGCAAAATTCTCTAATATTTCATGCCAAAATATATCAGTTTTCTCCATACTATTAGAAGTTGAGTTATATATATACTCCCCTTTAAATCCTCAATAAAATCCCCTTTATATGTATGTATACATACATCACATACATATACATGCATGCATACATATGTACGTATGCGCACACACATGTACATATACATACATGCATGCATATGTATACATGCATGTAAATTGTGTACATGTATGTGTACATATATGCAAATACAAATATATACATATATGTATATACCAATATGTACACACATATCTATATACATATTTGTAAATGTATATATGTGTACATTGACATGTATGTACAGGCATGTATATATGCATATATTTATATATATATATAACGGGGAGTTTATTAAGTATTTACTCACAGAATCAATAGGCCCTCTGCAAGCTGAGGAGCAAGGAGAGCCAGTCTGAGTACCAAAGCTGAAGAACTTGGAGTCTAATATTCCAGGGCAGGAAACATCTGATATGGGAGAAAGATGTAAGCTAGGAGGCTAGGCCAGTTTAGTCTTTTCACATTTTTCTGCCTGCTTTATATTCTAGCCAAGCTGGCAGCTGCTGGGTCTGCCTTTCCCAGCCACTGACTCAAATCTCAATCTCCTCTGGCAACAACCTTACAGACACACCCAGGATTAATACTTTGCATCCTTCAATCCAGTCAACTTGACACTCGGTATTAACCCTCACAAGGCATAACTGCATTTTTGTATGTCCGTGTTTATTTTCTTACCTTATAAAAGACATGATTTAAGTCTGCAGATAGCAAGAAATCTTTAATCTGTTAAGAACAGAAGCAATCTTTCAGTAGATATACAAAAATTCCAATAGATATACAAAAATTAATTCCATTGTAGTGTTGCATAGCTAAAATCTTTCCAGAGAGAAAAGCTAGTATAATTCACTGCTGATTTTATCATATCTACATTAGGAGATAAGCTTGTTTATGCATTTATTATTAAAAATAAATACTGATGAGATATTAACCATTTAAGTATAAAAATTATGTTTTGTTTTAAGTATGCTTTCTAACTTCTCATATAAGTTATTAGATTTGAAAATGACTGATCACCTTTATGTTAACACTGAATTATAAAAATATCAAAATATTTAAGTAATGGATATACTCAAGTTTATAATACTGGGGATTAAAATATTTAAGTGTGTTTTTTTTTCTTCTGATATTTCAATGGTTCACCACAGTATGTATTATAATTTATGAAGTTTTGAAACTCATTGTTAACCTAAAATGTCTCTGTCAATGGGAGATAATCATGAGAAAAACTCTCAAATTAAATTCTGCTCAAAATTGCTTTCTTGGAAGACAATATAAACTAAATATTATGTCATTTGGGTGTTTGAGCTGGGTAAAATAATACCCACCAATTTCATCAAAAGGGAATAGTTTGTTTTTATGAAGCCGCAGAAGTCACAAGATGAAACGAAAAGATATGCAGTAAATGTAATGAACATAATATGGTTTCCAGAGTTCAGGAGAATCCTGATTGAGCAGTTGCTAGCAGAAAAACTTCTCCAGATAATATAGTGATACAGCCCTCTTGTTAGCTTAGAGTAACCCTTTTTCAAGAGGAAGAAAAGGGTGTCAAAATGGCTCAAAAATGGAACTCATGCACAACATATGAAAAAAACTATCACATTTGAGCCACAAGCATCAAAATAAGAGGTAGGTGGATATACCACCAAGACAGGTAGGAAACCCATTCAGTTCTTTTCATGTTCAAATGATTTTACATAGATAATTATTATTCAGATGACAAATTCTAGTGTAAGAGATAAATAAAGGGAATATTCCTCATGTATGCACACATTAAGGCTCTATAACTTAGATTGAGACAATCTGAGTGTGTGGCAGGGTTGATATGATAATTCCTATAGTTTTTCATTATGACCAGTGAATCAATTTTATATTATCTGTATTTCAAAATCATTTGACCTAAATACCATATATTACCAGTGTTATTGTAATACTGGGGTTCAGGTGTTCAGGGTGCCCTCAGCTCCCCTGAGAGGACGTTTCTCCAGGTTCTTGGTCTCCTTCCCTCTCAAGAATGAGAGAGGGGACCACGGCGCAGTGCACAGTAAATGCCAGACTCAGAAGTGTTTGTAGAAAGTGATTTATTTAGAGAGAGAAACAGGAGAAGGAGAGAGAGAGAAACAGCTGACTCTCACACTGAGTGAGAGAATCCAGAAAGATGGAAGCCAGGAGAGGAAAGCAGCTTCCACACTGTGTGGAAGGGAATAGAGCGATGGAGTTTAGGAGGGAAGACAGGCTTCCACGAGAGAGTGTGGAAGGGGACTCCAGAGGGGAAATCCAGGAGAGAGAAAGATGGCTTCCACGAAGGGAGTGTTCCTGGAAGGGGGCCCAAACATGGAGTCCAAAGGGGTGTGGAAGAAGGGGGCTTCTAACCTGCAAGGAAGCCCCACCTTCTCTAAGACCCCAGGCCAATGAAAGGAGTTCCTTAGAACTTCCGCTAGAGTGATTGACTTCAAGTTTCTTTCTGCACTGGTGAAATTTAGACATAAACCATTAAATCTGCCGGATTGAGAGATAGGAGGTGGGCGTGGTGCTGGGAAGTTCTTGTTCTTAAAACTTCGCCCCCTTGTGGACCCTGGAAAGAGAACATGTTCCCTCATTATTGGGAAAATGTAGTGTTTAAAATACATAAATAACTCATAAATCAAATACCCTAGAGGATCCTGGAAAAAAAAAGATGTGTCTTAAATCAGTGAAAGATATCATTTTTCAGATAAAAAACTAACTTTGGTCAGCTTCCTATAGTTATAGGATACACTCCAAATTCATTAGCAGAGTTTATAGATGACTTTAAAATTGACTATATAGAGAAGTTGTGGACCCTTAGATGAGTGACTGAAGACATGTCTACACTTAGAAATTATTGACTTCTGGCCTGATTAACATGGTCTTATAAAAATTATGTACATGTAATAAATTTTTTAAATTGCAGGTAGAGTTATATAAATACATTTTGAAAATAGAATAAAAATGACTTTAAGATATGACCGAGAAATGTAATAAGAATAAAAGGAATATGTTTGTTAAAAAATTTAAATCTAGAAATAGTTCAAATTTAATATGTATATATTTAAGAGATAAAATATATATAAATTGAGATAAAATGATATGAAATACTTGCAGATAAGGCAAATAACCTTTTTTTTTACTATTGAAAATAATCCAATGATTAATCTAATCAGAAAACCTATAATTTATCCTGTACTAATAAATTCAGTCCAGAGGTAAATAACCTTATAAAGAAATAAAATGAGAAATAATGTAAAAAATAGATGACATTAACAGACAAAAATGTGTGGAAGAATTTCAAACATCATGAAACAATGAATACTATAATATTAATCAATTATGTAAAAGTCTGTAAATATTATTTGTAAAAGAGAAAGATTAGAAACTGGTAAAGGCAAACACAGAAAAGCACGTATTCTTTACGGTTAAAAAAGTTGGGATAATAATACCTTAAACAGATAAGGAGGTGACTTTTTATTATAAAGTAGCACTGAGAAGTGACTGAACAATATGATTAGGAATCTAGGTCCTTCTAATTTCTGTTCCACCACTAGTGTCAAAGGGCTTTTATTTTCATCCTTGCAAGATGACTATTGTACACTCAGGTAGGTTGTCTGCATTTAGTTAGAATAAAATTGCGGTGGGTAAAGAAGCAACTTAAACCTAAAAAGAGAATTCAGTTCAGTGTGTCTATTAAAAAAAATACTAGAAGCCACCATTCAGTGATTTATTTCTACCTTCCATTGACTGGAACAATGTCTCATACACATTATCTTTCATTGCAGAGATGTAAAGAATGTAAAGATGTAAAGAAATGATCATTTTGCCTTTCTAAAATTAGAAGGGCAAGTGAAAATTTACTGTGAATACGGAGAAAAAAATTAAATAAATAGTTTTCAACTACCTTCATCAATATGTTAAATAAATATATTAGAAACACTTAAGCAACTTGGGCAGAGACATATTGAACTAACTGAAACATTGTTATAAGACAAAATTAAAATGATCAACTAAAAAGAAATAATCAAAAAATTCATTTGGTGACTTAGTTCTTTGGTCCAGTATTTTTATAGTAATAATATTTGGCAAATTCATGCTCAGTAAATTATTTTAGAGCTTTCCTGGAGTTTAAGTTTAAAATGGAAATGAGCAGGATTTCAGTGGCTGATTTGCTAGAGAAAGAAAGCACCTGAAATGCAAGACTTTTATGTAAGGCAGACATGATGACTTTATTCCTAATATACCTGTCTATTCTATACAGTATGAGTATGCTGCTGTATGTACAAGAACTAGATTAGGTAATTATTTGTATAACCTTTGCTCTGTGATGAGTTAACTAACAAAAATCAATTGTGGAATAATCCAAGAGGTCTAGGGAAAGAACATTTATAATCATATAAGGTAGTTTACAATAAATTAGAATATTTAACAGCAGTGATTATATACATTTGTCAAAATTTTTTTTTCTATTATAAAATGCCCTACAATTTGATATAATTCTGTGTATGCTTTTTAAAGTACATGTTTTAACTGATGATTGTCATGTGCTGTGGTTTGTGTTCCTCCAAGATTTATGTTGAAATGTTATCTCGAATGCAATAGTGTTAAGTGGTGAGATCTTTTGTGAGGGCCCTCTGCTCCGGAAGATGAGTGTACTTTCAAAACGGATTGCAGGAGCAAGTTAGTCTCTTCCTGTCCCTTTCACTATGGGATAATGCAGCAAGCTATGCCATCTATGAAACAGCAAACAAGGCTTTATCAAACACTAGATCTGCTGGTGACTTATGCTTAGACTTTCCCATCTCCAGTATTGTAAGAAGAAATGCATTTCAATGATTTCTTCATTACCAAGTCTGAGGTATTTTATTATCACAGCTCAAATGGCCTAAGACAACATAAAGTAAATGCAATGAAAAGGGAAAGGTGTGATTTTCAGCCAATTTATTGAGGGAAAATGAAGTATAAGTGGTGGCTTTTGAGTCAAAAGTTAAAGCTCAGATAATGTTCTGGCACAACGAATTCACAGGAAAGATCAGAAACATGGAAAATTATGATAAGCACCAAGAATTTCAAACTATACATTATTATGTAGTAAATTTATTTATTGCAAATATAACTAGTCATTTTCTCCTCTTTTCTTTAATGATGTGAGTTCATAAGCAGTGACCATAAAATATGTAAACAAAAAAGGCAAAGAAAATATAAAGTCCACTTTCAGTAAAGAGTGAAATTTTATATCTGAGAATGTGCCAAGTAAATATTAGAATAAAGCCCCTTGTGTGGGAAGTCTTCTGCATGACTGCTATACAGCACAAAGGGCATGTTAGTTACAACATTCATGAAAAATGTGGGACCTGGAAATAAGCCATCTCAACAAATCTTAGTGAATTATGCTAAATAAGCCTAAATTAGTAATACTTTGGGACCATGTTTATGAACACTTTAGAATTCAGTGGTATAGTTACATATGTTGTTCTATGATTGTTTGAGAAGAAAATGGTACAATGACAGAATAATTTTCATGATAAATGCTTCTGTAAAGGCCAGGCTGTTCAGAAAAACTCATACATATTTTTCCTTAAGAATATAATAAAATTAGCAGAAATATGGAAAATTCCAAGTACTAACACATGGTTATTTTGCTTAAAATACTAGAAGCTCATACATGTAATTTATGAATAGTATTCAAAATAATTATCCTAAGAAAAACATTTGTTAAACTTTCAGATATTAACAAAGATACATGTTGACTATGAAAATATGCGGAATTTTAACTGCAGAAAAAATACATATATAGATAGAGATAGGAGAAAAATATGCTAAAATGAATAAGCAGTAAATTAGTCATTTGCGAGGTTGTTCTTATGTCAGTCTTAACAATAGCATAGTACTTTTGTGTAATATTTAAGATGGGACAGATTAATTTTTCCTGTTCTTTCCTCAAATAATAATAAAATCAATGGAAAAGATTTTGTAAGGCAAAAATTTCACAGGCACCCAGAAGAGGTCAAAAATAGGATGGGAACATAATTTTCAAAACTAAAAGGCAGATGGATATATGATAACTGAAATGAACAAACCCAAATACTGAAAGGAAACTGCTTTTGGGATCGTTAGAAATATGCAAGACTGAAGAATGGATATTTCCAAGGGCTCCTGAACGTGAGGCTGAGGTAGTGTTAGAAACAGGAAAATTGCCTGAAAGTCTGTTGAAATAGTAGGTAGATTGCCAATTGTCACCATCTCCCCTTCATCATGATAGATGATTGAATATGTACTGTGTGAAAAGAAAGAAAGAAATTAGAAAAAAAGCAGTCTAAATATAGAAGATGAAGTCTGATCCTTTCCTTCTGTTTCTGCCATGGTAGACAGTCTTGTTCTAAATAGAGGAAAATGAAATGTTTTCTCTGGGCAGCCTAAGACACTAAAGAAAAAAAAAGTTCAAGGTTAACAAAATAAACAGCTCAGTCAATATCCCTGTCTGTGGTAAAGATATAAAGACTGCTAGCCACTGAATCAAAGCAACACCCAGAAATCCTGAATCATTTTGTGGACATTATGCGCAATGCATCGCCAAACATTTGAAGAAAAGTTCATAAGAGGAAAGACTGAGACCAATTGAAAAAAATTTTAAGGAAACCTGGAGGGTGTTCTTAGGATATAAGGAAAAAGTTAATGTTCTTAGAGAGGAACGAAAATATATTGCATCCAGTGTGATAAAGGAACAGATGATATATAAAATGAAACAAACCCAATATAAAAAATATGAAATTTTATTCATTCTTTGTGGCACTGTCCTCAATCCTTTTATACATTATTCCTTATGTAGATTTATTTGTGTGCCAACATAGGTTGCACAAAAAGAACTGGTGTTGACTTAAAAAGAAAAATCTCAGGACACTGACATGTCTTAAATCTCACTTTTAAAAGTAAATATAAAAGAAACTTGTCCTTTTTCTGTTCTTTCTTCCTATTCCCAGTCTCAACATAAAGGGTTCATTCCTTCTTCTGTATATATAGTCTTGATTCCCTTCCCTCCTCCCTTTTCAAGAATGTCGTTTAATCAATCCCAAATAATTGTGTATTTCCTCTCTTGATCTGTTCTTACTTTCACATACATATTCTCAAATGTCTTCAATGTAAACAAATTCCAAAAACAAACAGCATCCTTTACCACTCACTTTTTATTTAACTATAGCAATAATATTAAAATATATATCCTCAGAAACATTCCCTCCTGCAATACCCACTTTTGCTCCTACCTGTCATTAAGCAAACTTAATATTGCCTAGTAATATTCATTAAATCCAGATACCTAGTAATATAGACAAATTTGCTTTCTTTTCTTCTCCTTTTTTCCACATCATTTTTTTTTTCATTATTTTCTCACATAATGGTCTTTTGTCTGTTCTTTCTTCCTACTTCCCACACTCGATATAAAGGATTTTTCCCTCTTTCTGTGTAAGTAGTCTTGATTCCCTTCCCTTCTTTCCAAGCACCTGGTGGATTTATTCTTTTTTTTCTCATCTATGCCACTTTCTATGCCCTTTGATTTTTTCTCGTCTGTTTCTTTAAAATGGCATTCTTCACAGCTCTGTCCTTGACTTTTCATTTATGTTTCAACCTTCCCATAAAACACATCAGCTTACATAATTTTAATTATCACTTCTAAAATATTTATATGTATAGCCCTAGCCAAATGTCTACCTTAGGCTGTCTGCCCTGCAGTGCTGGCCACTGATTCTAACCTTGCAGCATTTTCATTTCATCAAATACCCTTCATTCATTTAATTTTTTACTTGGATTACTACAAAAATACATTCTATATGATTTCTCTATTTTCAGTGTTTGCCTTTAATTATTGTTCACATTAGATTCAGAGTAATTTTGATTATATTCCTCATTAGATTCTGAGTAATTTTGCACAAACTCCAAATTGTAGATAGTCATTTTTAGTCACTTTTAAAATCATTTAAAATCCTGGACATAGTCTCACCTTGTTAATGTAAAAGTAATTTATTGCCCTTTTTCCTTTCAGGTTTTATGGTCTGGTAATAATGGAGTTTTTCCAGTTCTTCAAATGCATTATGATTCTTTGCCTGAATTTCACAATGTTCTCTTTGAAACTCTCTTCCCAATATATTTTTATTAGCTAACTCCAATTCATTCTTTACCACTCAATTTAAATACCACTTTTCTTTGAATAGGTTTTGTGTTCCTCCTGCTTGATTTCTAAATTTCTGCTTTGGCATGTCTCTTATTGTAATTGTTCACATATGGTATCTGAATATGGTCATCTTGTTTACCATTATAGACTCAATAGTTAAAATGGTATCAAGACAAGATATTATTAACATCCATAAAATAAGTGTTGAATTAATACAGTTTGTGAGGACCATAATAATATTAGTGAACTTGTGAAAGAATTTGTAAATTTAATTATAATTTTTAGACACAACATGATAACACAGTCTAATTTCTATCCAGCTTAGTATTAAAACATGTAAATATCTAGTTATTTTAAAACCAGGGCTAGGACATAAAATTTGAAAAGACTCACACAATGCTCTGATTTTGAAAATAACGTAAAAATTATTCTAGAGTTTCAAATAGAGTAAAACTCTAGAATTCTGTTGAGGCATCACTAAGTTTTATATTTCTTATTTAACAAGTTAAACAACAAAAATAATCATTCGTTCTACAAAACTGGTATGTTGCAAATATGTACAGAGAATGTATGCATCTATGTAGAATGCACTGGTAAACCAGCCATCAGAGAGTAAAAGAGTGGAATATAACTTAGCATTTCCAATTTCCGTAGTGTAAATATTCCCAGTGTGATTGTTTTCAAACTAACATGATCAAATATGATGTCCTGAACATGTAGTTGGTAGGAGATGCACACAATTGGCTATGGAGAACCAGCTCCAGTACACACCAACTATATTCTAACGTGAAGGTCTGCAGCTACTAGAATACCACCACCATCAGAAAATGTGGCTGTGTTGAAGCCTAGGTAAAATATACTCCATTTTTTTTTAATTTAAGTAAAGGTCTTAATAAAAGTGAGAAAATCATATCTGAACTTTTGTTTGTTGTAAATATATTTTTACTATTATCAACCAAAACTGTCGCAGTATGTCCCTTGAAAGGATTTATGATTTAGTACAATTAATTCCTACTTGGAAATTAAAGCCTTCTTCAAGGAAGTTACCCAAAATAAATGTCAGGACAGAGATTATAGTTTCAGTTATTTCAGTTTATAGCACAGTGATAATGATTTACAATAGTCATGGCATAATGGATTTTCTAGACTCTCTTATAGCCTATTAAAAATGAATGTTATTAAGACATACTGCATTATTTTATAAATAGTTCTTTCCAAAACTACTACAAATTTATTTTAATTTTGTTTAGTAATAACAGAAATGATTTAAATTATGTCTAGTAATTTTGATTAAATACATTAATAATTGTCAAGAAGGTAACACAATTACAAATTTAGAAAGACATATTTTCCCTGGTGATGATAGATTAAGCATTATTTTTGACTGAATTTCTCTAAAGTGAAGAATTTGCTTTCTGTCTTGGTTAAATTCAAAGATAGCTCAAACCTTATTTACACTTGAGGTATGTCAAATTCTCTCAATAACAAAAAAATTGTTAAAGGTCCCAAATATTTTAAAGGGACAAAATTTTAATATTTAGAAAAGATCAATATTTGATATTTGAATTGGAATGTTAAATTCTTTTAATGGTTTATTGCTATAATAAACCAATGGTATGCTCAGGATAGTCACATCCTTAGATTCTACCTAAAAGTTATCCGTCAGAGCCCAGAAGGTAGTCTAGGACTTTAAAATTTAATGGGTTCTGTGGGTAAATATGGCATTGATATTTTACAGATTAGTAATAACCACTTTTAGAAACAAGTAGTGTAAAAATATCTGCTTCTAGAAATCAAAAGACAAATATCAAAATAGGAAACGGAGGGCAGAGACCTCCTTTCAGTGTCTGTCACCTAGAGAGCTCATCATTAGAAAACTGTGGAGAGCTGATGTTTCCCAATCTCATTCTGTAAAGATACTTGAAGTGCTTTGGATTCTTGCTAGAAGAATGAGGGAAGTCTCTTCAGCAGTTGCTTTTACCTCGTTTATGTTTAAGTACCATTATTTTTCTTCAAATATCATTCCATAAACCTGGAAGCTAATCTGTGGCTTATTCAGTATATGAAAATTTATGTCTCGTTTTCTTGTTAAAGTAGCTTTCAAAATGTTGACTATATTTCATTACTTAAAAATGTAAATTATTTGAGTGATGTCTGGTTGTCCTCCTTTTCTTAGTCCGTCTCTCCTCTTCCTCCCTCTCCCTGGTCCCCTGTGCCACTCTACTTCCTGTCCCTGCTTTGCTACTCCTTGTCCTCCTGTTTCATCCATTCATTCATTGGTGGGGCCCCATTTTAATTTCTGTCTCCTAGCAAAGGAAACTAGTCTAAAATTTGAGGCTCAGTGAGTTTCTTTTCTAATGACTACAACTTGCTTTATAGTTATTTTCCATCCACTTTTCATTGCACCCTTAATTTTCACAGCATTCACTCTAAAGTTTTTTTTCTTTGAGGGACAAATTCATTCAAACTCCTTATTATGCTCAAGTACAGCTTCATTTTTTTTTTTCTTTCAACATTTTAGGCAGTTTCTGTCATCTAATTCCACAGAGTGAAGTCAAAGGGGTCATGTACATTGGTGGTGGGGGAGAAAACCTATCTCTCTCCTACTGGGAAGTTTTCTTAATTGAGTTTACCATGTATATTCATATCATAGAAAGCTAAGTATAGGGTCTTGCTATGAAAAATCCAAAAGAAATCATATCATCATTCAGTACTAGTTCCTAAGCATAATAAAATGTTGTACAGAAAAAAATAACATTGGCTTAATATATCAGTCTGCCATTGTACTTTCACAATAACACCCTGAAAAAAGGATTCCAATAGTATTTCATCCAGAGAGTGAGCTAAGGAAAAGGCTAACATTACACCAAGGGATATTTTAAGATTTTCTTTTATTTTTATTTTACTTTAAGTTCTGGGGTACATGTGTGGATCTTGCAGGATTGTTACGTAGGTATACACATGCCATGGTGGTTTGCTGCTTCCATCCCCCCATCACCTACATCTGGCATGTCTCCCAATGTTATCCCTCCCCAATGTCCCCACACCCTGCTATACCTCCCCTAGTCCCCCATCCCCCAACAGACCCCAGTGTGTGATGTTCCCCTCCCTGGGCCCATGTGTTCTCATTGTTCAACACCCATTTATGAGTGAAAACATGTGGTATTTGGTTTTCTAGTCTGATGTCAATTTGCTTAGAAGGATGGTTTCCAGGTTCATCCATGTCCCTGTAAAGGACATTAACTCATCCTTTATATAGGCTGCATAGTATTCCATGGTGTATATGTGTCACATTTTCTTTATCCAGTCTATCTTTGATGACATTTGGGTTGGTTCCAAGTCTATGCTATTATAAACAGTGCTGTAATGAATATACATGTGCATGTGTCTTTATAATAGAACGATTTATAATCCTTTAGGTATATACCCAGTAATGGGATTGCTGGGTCAAATGGAATTTTTATTTCTAGGTCCTTGTGGAATCACCACACTGTCTTCCACAATGGTTGAGCTAATTTACATTCCCACCCACAGAGTAAAAGCGTTCCTATTTCTCCACATCTGTTGTCTCCAGATTTTTTAATGATTGCCATTCTGGGATGAGATGGATCTCAATGTGGTTTTGATTTGCATTTCTCTAATGACCAGTGATGATGAAAATTTTTTTCGTATGTTTGTTTGGCTGCATAAATGTCTTTTTTGAGAAGTGTCTCTTCATATCCTTCACCTACTTTTTGATGGTGTTGTTTGATTTTTTTCTTATAAATCTGTTTTAGTTCTTTGTAGATTCTGGATATTAGCCCCTTGTCAGATGGATAGATTGCAAAATTTTTTTCCCATTCTGTTGGTTGCCAGTTCACTCTTATGATAGTTTATTTTGCTGTGCAGAAGCTCTGAAGTTTAATTAGATCCCATTTGTCTATTTTGGCTTTTGTTACCATTGCTTTTGGTGTTTTAGTCATGAAGTCCTTGTTTATGCCTATATCCTGAATGGTATTGCGTAGGTTTTCTAGTAGTGTTTTTATGGTATTAGGTCTTACGTTTAAATTTTTAATCCATCTGGAGTTAATTTTTGTATAAGGTGTAAGAAAGGGGTCCAGTTTCAGCTTCCTGCACATGGCTAGCCAGTTTTCTCAACAAGACTTTCATAATACTTAAGAGTTGGATAGCTGAACATGGAATATGCTTCCACCTCCCATGTTCTGTTTCCCTAAACTGAACGTCCTGTATTATGTCTGAAGCACCAGTAATAGTTTGGAACAAAGAATATGTATATTGCATTCATTCTTGAGAATCTAAGAGATGTATTTTTAAATAATTTTTCTATGTCATACCTTACTCATACTTGTAAATAAAAGTAAAATACTTCCTACCAAGGAAGACAGGGTCACTAGCAGTAGCTAGTGACTTAGGTTTTCAGAGAGGGTCATTTTCTTCTTTTAGATTTTCAAATAAATTCATCTTTGGGAGTAAAAGTAGCAAGACATTTTATAAGCTTTACAGTTACTCCAGGGAAAAGAAATGGCTACAAAATATAGATATATATTTTGTACTTAGGTTGTTAATTTGTCTGTATGTTATGAAATCAGCACCAGTGACAGTAGTAGCCAGATTGTGATCAAGTACAGACAGAGAGCAATCTAAACATAGGAAAACAATGTTGCGTAATGTACCATAAATTGATCTTAAGAATTTAGATTAACGAATGTAATATAAATGAATAAGCAGGGGAGAGATGATGAGGTATACATATATTTATAGACATTTTTTTCTACCCAAAACCCTTAAAAATTTATTGCTAAATCCTTAGCAACTACAAAATATGACAGCTATTTTATGGTAAAACCATTTGTTAATTGATTTTACAGAATTAAAAATTGACATATACAGAAATATATCAATATTTGTTGCTCGGTTTATCCAGATTTTGTCACAGTAAATAACATGGTAAAACAATGTGTCAATATTTTATTGAGCTCTTACCATTTAACAGGCATTGCTATAGGTACCATAATATGCTAATAATTTAATACTCACAAAATATCTTAAAATGAATGATATTGTTACATAGATTTGATAAATGGTGAAACAGAGATACAGAATAATCATTAGAGTTGACTAAGATCACATAACCAAGAAGTGGTGACAGAGATTCAAAACAGGCTCCAGGGCCCACACTCTTAACTATATACAATTAGATTTTTCTCACATTTGGCTTTCCTGACTTTGAATGTGTGGCCTTTGCTCCTCCTCTCTTGAAATAAGCAACACTTAAAAATATATAAACTTAATTAACTTTTAAGTGTTGAGAATTCTGAAGATCTATTAATTTAAAAAGAAGAAAAATAAGCATTGGCCTATTAGATGTAGGAATATAGCTGATTCAAGGCATACTTGTAATTTTTAAAGACACCATAATAAACCAGGTCAAATCACTGATTTGAAAAAATATTTGTTTCTCTTTAATAGACGCCAAGTTCTCTCTTTCCTCCACACCAAGTTTTGAAGATTTCATTATTGTATTTAATTTCTTTCTGATGTTAATGTTTGTCCCATTGTACAATTAATATTCCTTAAGCTCTAATCACTTCTTACAAAAATATCTTAATTTGTCTGTCTAAATCCAATTTTTCCATGGCTGTCTAAATCCAGTTTTTCTGTAGTGCTAGATTTAATATGACCCTCTTAATGGCATGTTGTACTTCTGTTAATTTTATTTCTCTTTCAACCTTAGAACACTTTAAGTCAACCTCATTCAGATTAATATTTTGTCATCAGTTTTTTGATATGTACCTATTCAGATAAAAATGTTTACCTGAAATCCAAATTTCAATGTCAGTGACATATCTAATTATTTTATTTCTATTTGCTACATTCTGTTTTTTCTTTCTAAAAATATTTTGTATAGTATTTTATGATATGCACATACTACAAGTTATGGTATAGTTTATATACAAATATGGTATCTCATATATAAATTACTACTAGTTTACAATAAATATATTAGTTGATTTTCATTTTATATATTTTAATAAAAGATAAATATATACATTTAGATGCACATGTTATCCAACATTTCTGATCATGTGTGTTTAATACATAAAATGTGAACTATCAAAATATATTTATGTAATTATTATTTGTTTCACGTAGTTTTAAATTATGAACATGTCTTTCTTTTTCTTTCCTTCTTGCTTTTTGTAACTATCTTGTTTCATGCTGGGAAATTTCCTTAACACTAATGTTGATTAGTTATTCAATAGTAAGACAAGTAATAGCTTTTATTTTCTATAGTAATCATATACCTACATTAAAACAGATAAAAAAATGCACAAACTAAAATTCTTTTTTTTTTTTTTTTTTTTTTTGAGACAGAGTTTCACTCTTGTTACCCAGGCTGGAGTGCAATGGCGTGATCTTGGCTCACCACAACCTCCGCCTCCTGGGTTCAGGCAATTCTCCTGCCTCAGCCTCCTGAGTAGCTGGGATTACAGGCACGCGCCACCATGCCCAGCTAATTTTTTGTATCTTTAGTAGAGATGGGGTTTCACCATGTTGACCAGGATGATCTCGATCTCTTGACCTCGTGATCCACCTGCCTCGGCCTCCCAAAGTGCTGGGATTACAGGCTTGAGCCGCCGCGCCCGGCCTAAAATTCTTTATTAAGGTATTCTCTTACTTAAAATTCTGAATTAAAAGAAGTCAGTGAAAATAACTCTGTGGGGGCCCAAAGTGGCTCCGGCTGGATGTCGTGGCGCTTGCGAAGGCGAGGCCAAGAGTTCAAGGCCAACCAACCTCAGCAACCTTACAAGCTCTCATTGATTGGCAAAAAAAAAAAAGAAAATAACTCTGTGATTTCACCATTGTTAAGGTCCTTTTAATCATATACATAAGCCAATTATAAAAGTGACAAAAGCTTCGATGCTTTGTTTTGAAACATGATGGCATGTTTTCTTTATAGAGGTCATAGTAAAAGAGATGTTTTGTCTGTCTTCCAGTGCCATGTGGATACTTAATTTCATTTTTATTTAGGGCTTTGTGACCTACTTTTCACAGCTACATCAATGATAAACGAACATCTCATTTTAGTAACATATACTATAGTAAGAGGTATCTGCAGTTAGACACATTGCTAATTAAATATTGATTTGTTGAATGAACTCTAGGCTTTCGGTATTTTTCTAATTGGAATAATGACTTTTCCATATGTTGGCAGTTGTGTTACTCTTAAAAAATAAAAGACACATAGCAGTATTTCAAAAGTATAAATTATTAAGTATATTGTGTTTGAAGGTATGGTTAATAGATTAGACAGATTGTAATAAGTTCAGGCAAATTGCTTTTATTTCTTATAATCAATAAAGATTTCATTCTTCCAATACAGTTTGAGAATCAAAAAATGTAGCATTTAATCGAAGTGGTATAGCCTTTGGGTACTGTATTTGCTCAAGAGACTTCACTCTGATCTTAGTGAGAAGCTATCCAACTGGATTATTGTATATCATATTTAAATTTAAGAACAGTAAATGTCTCAAAACAATTATTTGTCATTTTTAAACTATCATAAATAAATCTATATCAATTTAATTATTTCTAATAATGGTAACATTACCTCTAAATAGTATACCCCAAATAATGAAATCTCTTTAAACAATCTTGAGTGTGGAAATCAATTAAACATGATGAAAGTCAACAAATAATAGAGAACATTAAGAAGGCACCAGGAGACATATTTATTATATTTGCAAGAAAGCAGACCTAGGACATTATGTTCCATGAACAGTCTTAAAACAGTTATTGGGCCAGGCACGGTGGCTCACACTTGTAATCCCAGCACTTGGGAGGCCTAGGTGGGCAGATAATGAGGTCAGGAGTTCAAGATGAGCCTGGCCAACAAAATGAAACCTCGACTCTACTAAACATACAAAAAATGAGCTGGCTGTGGTGGCACAGACCTGTAATCCCAGCCACTAGGGAGGCTGAGGCTGGAGAATTCCTTGAACCTGGGAGGGGAGGTTGCAGTAAGCTGAGATCTCGACATTGCACTTCAGCCCAGGAGACAGTATGAGACTGTATCAAAAAAAAAAAAAAAACAGTTATTGACTATAAATTGCCCTGTGAATAATAAGCTGAAGCATAGGAAGCAAATGCTGCAGTTGGAAAAAAGACATAAAGTGGTGACTGTGCTTTAAAGGGTTTTCCCAAAGTATATCACTTTTAACCCACATAAGAAGGATATGAGCTACTCTATTCTTTCTGCTTTTCTCATTTTTCTTCTTTTCTTCTATACTCTTTTTACATATCTTTTTTCTTGTTAATTTTATATTTTCATTTTGTTTCTTGACTATTGACTAGACTAAAAAATATTTATAAACTTTATGGGACGTAGAGAACAAAAATGCAAAAACCGCCTGTATTAGTCCATTCTCAAGCTCCTGGAGAGAACTGCCTGGGACTGAGTAATTTCTAAAGAAAAGAGGTTTAATTGACTCACAGTTCCATAGGGCTGGGGAGGCCTCAGGAACTTGATAATCATGGTGGAAGGGGAAGCAAACGCATCCTTCTTCACATGGCAGCAGGAAGTAGAAGAATGAGAACCAAGCAATGGGGGAAGCCCCTTATAACATTAGATTTCATGAGAACTTATCATCATGAGAATAGCATGGGGGAAAGGACCCTCATAATTTAATTACCTCCCACCGAGTGCCTCCCACCACACATGGAGATTATGAGAACTACAATTCAAGATGAGATTTGAATGGGGACAGAGCCAGACCATATGACAGCCCATTATAAGAAACACAGTGTATTCATTCTTTTAAAAATATCACTTACATCTCACTCCCTAATCAAATTCCTTCCACAGTCTCAACAAAAAAACACTATTTAGGTTTGAACTTAGGAGGCAGAGGTTGCAGTGAGCCGAAATTGCACCACAGCACTCCAGCCTGGTTTACAGAGGGAGACTGTCTGCAAAAATAAAAATTAAGCAAACAAAAACACTATTCAGATATTTTTCTTCACAATTGCATTGCACTTTATTTTGTCCCAAATATCTTGGTTCCTATATAAATATGCTGTTTAGTTTTGTATTTTTTAAACTATAGGCATTTTTCTATGACTAATTTTTCACTCAATATTTTTTCACAATTTAACATCGCTAAGTAGAACTACTCAGTTTTAATTTTTTTTTTTTTTTTGCTTCTCAGTAGTATTTTGTTTATAAACATACCACAATGTATTTTTCCATTATACTGTTGAATAATACTTGTATGTTTCCAGCTGCGGATACAAGAAACAGGATTACAATACATATTATTTTACAGTGCTTCTTTTAACACTGTCAAGTTTTAGAGGGTACATAAAAACATGTAGCATTTCTGGATCTTAAATACTGATGGAGAAAATTCGAGCAAAAGTGGTTTGTTCACCACTTAAGGATACTTCCAGGTAATGACAGTTTAGTATACTGTTGTGTCAAGTGTTGTAAGTGATCTGTAGATTAGAGAAAAGAACGTAAGTTTTATTCTATGGCTTGCACACTCTGAAATTGTTGAAGTAATGCAACTTAGGTTCTGTTTATCATGGGATAGGATGAAGGCCCTTCAAGACTGGAGTTAAGGTTTTAGCAGATGTTAGTTGGTTAATTTAGGATTCATAAGAGGAAATGATTAATTTAGAATGGGCAACAATGTGAAACTATTTTATTGAGATGAATGAATAAATTTCTTCAGCATTTCTCAAACAGCTGTAATTCAGTATTTCTGTATAATCTCAAATTATTTTCAGAAATTATTATGCTAGTTAAATTTCAATAAATGGCTATGTGTTTTTAATTATGTTTCTGCTTTTCCACACCCTACAACAACTTAATACTACTTTGATTTTGTTAGCATTTCCCTAATTATTGATGAAGTCACTCATTTTCTCAAGTACTATCATCCCTGTTTGTTTGATGATTTCTAAAGACCTTGTTCTAGGGATTTGTCCAGTTTGTTCTTGCATGTTCACTTTTTCTTATTTCTCTGAAAGCACTCTTTCCAGATTCTGATTTGTGCCCTAGATTGTTTGTCAGAATATCTCTATGTCATTATCTCTCTATCCATCATCTAAATACTGTTATCTCAAATTTTGATGACTTCATACTTAATTTTCTTCATTATTCCTTATATAAGGAGTTATTTATTTAGCTCTAGCCAAATGTATTTATCTTATTATTATTTTTGTATCTTATATGATAAATATTTTTCTACCTTGAATAATAATGGCATTACCTTGTATTACCTTTTACATTTTTATTGTATTTTTACTTTTTCAATTTTATATTTACTTATCAATACAATTATGAATTTAGTAATTTTGGATTAAATTTTTAATGAATAAGAAAAGGAAGATATTCTATTTCATTTATTTTCCAATAAATGGTTGATGCAAAATCATTTATTGAGAAACATTTCCCCATTCTACAGCACTGGTTTCTCATAAAACAATTTTTCATATTTGCTAAGTTCTGATTTGATTTTCTTTATATCATTTTTTGCTCTATTGACCACATAGCATTGTTTAATTTCTAATTCTAAACATCTAGTAAGGCAAGCTGTCTCATCATGTATGCAATAATTTGGTGCTTACCAAACAGGAGTGATTATCCCTGCCTCAGCCCTAGTGAAGACACTTTGCTGTACTAACTGGGGAGGGGTGTTACTTGCATCTAATGGTTAGAGGCCAAGAGCACTGCTATACAACATATATTGCACAAGATTATACCCTCTTTCACAATGAAAGAATTATCCAATCCAAATCATTATTGCAGAGATTGTGAAACCCTGGACTAAATTAATGACATATTGAAATGTCTTTTTGAAAAATGAATTGTATATTTCATGTGTGACAGCAGGATTCTATATAGATATTTTTATTTCTCTCTTTACTTGTCTTTTTAATTTCTTCAATGCCATTTATTATATTTTAATTTGTGACTCTTCTCTTACAATGTAGCCTTTATCACTGAGGTTTTTATTTTTCCTTTCCTGAGTCCCTTGACAGGTAAAGAGTTTAAAAAAGGAGGATCACATTCTCTATTCCTATCATTTCTTTCTCGAATTTAATTGATTTCGTATTCATTTCTTCCTGATTTTATTCACTATTTTTTTCTGACTCAAGGTGACATTTGCTATCCTAAATATATACATATTTATGTTATGTGTAATTATACTGAATATATTTAATTCAGTTTGAGTTTCATCCCACAGTTTTCTTTTGTTTTGTGATAATTTTACTCAGGGATGATTTTTAATTACTTTAGGCATATTTTATGTCACATCAATTTTTAAAATCTCTTTTTGTGAATTCATTGTTTCCTGTTCAGTTTCTTCAATTTTGGCTGGTATTCAGGGTTCCCAGTCGAATGACATTTACTTATGATAGCAAAGTCCAGGTTCATTAAAGGGTATTTTTTTGAAGGCAAAGAGAGAGACTACATGCCCTTTGAATTACGGTGTTTCCTTTTTTTTTTTTTTTTGTCATGAAAGACCTCACATTTTTTCTAACTATTTTCTTCTCTACCAACCAATTACCCAAAGATGCCACTTCATTTATTTTTCTCTTTGAAATTAGCACAGAAACTATGTTTTTAAAAGATTGACACTTCACATTTCATGAACTTCAATTTCTATCAACGGTTATCAATGGAAAGGGGTAATTCTTTTCCTACATGGAACATTGAAATTTGTATTGAAACCTCCTTGGCTGTCACAGTCTAAGTGCAGGGATTGTTTAGAGCAAAGTTTCCTGCTAGTATCTACTGCATAGAGGCTAGGTAGGCTGCTGAACATCCTGTAGTACACGGGACAGCCCTCCACAAGGAGGAGTCGTCTAGCTCCAGATGTCACGGTGCTGAGGTTTATTAGTACTTCCACATTTAGGGCGTAATTTTACTCTTTCTGGAAGTAGTTGTAGATCAAATGTAGGCTGTCACTAGCTTTCCTCTTTTTTCTTTCCCATGATTTTTTTTTTCTCCCTGATCTTGTTCATCACAAACCCTTTTGGTGGGAACAGGGAAATGCGTAACTACCTATTGGGAATTGTTTATTTGCTGATAGTTTTAAATTTGGGATAGCCATTGTCTTACAGTTGTGCTTAAGGCATAATTTTGTGGAATTGTGTTTGTTTTTATTAGTATTTTATAATATTTTGGAAGAAATACTGTGAGAGGTATACCCAGACATAACCACTTCAGATATTCAAGAGTCTTCCTCTTAGATTATCAGACTACATATTTTCTTTGATATTTTAAATACCCAGTACATACGAATTTGTGCCACAAATTCAGGCAGCAGAGATTATGTCTTTGAATTATCTGAAGAGATTTGTTTTTGTCTGCCCATTGTCAAACTCCAGGGTAATCAAATATTCTTGCTGTCCTCAGTGGTTGTAGAGAGTGAGAACAGGTCCATTTGTAGCTCTTACTCTTACCTGGGGTCCAAAATTACAAGGTTGTGTCTCCTACCTGCCACATCTTTGTTATATTTTGATCTTCTTTTTCCCTTTTCTGAATATCAGGAGAATAAAATAAGTCTGAAAAAATAATTCAGTTTCTCTGAGGGTTTGACATATGCTCTCAGAAAGCCAGCCTTGTCAAAAGAAAAAAAATTATCCCATCCAAAAGTGGGCAAAAGATATGAATAGACAATTCTCAAAAGAGGATATACAAACAGCCAGCAAACATATGAAAAAATGTTCTATGTTACTAATTATTAGGGAAATGCAAATTAAAACCATAGTGAGATACCACCTTGCTCATGCAAGAATGGGCATAATTAAAAAGTCAAAAAATAATAGATATTGGCAGGATGTGGTGAAAAGGGAACAAACATTTTCACACTGCTGGTGGAAATGTAAACTAGTACAACCACTCTAAAAAACTGTATAAAGATCCCTTTAAAAACTAAAATAAAACAACCTCTTGGTATAGCATTCCCACTACTGGGTATCTAACCAAAGGAAAATAAGTCATTGTATTAAAAATACACATGCACATACATGTTTATAGCAGAAAAATTCACAATCGCAAAATATGGAACCAATCTAAGTACCCAGCAACCAATGAGTGGATAAAGAAAATGTAGTATGTAAAAACTGTGGAATGCTACTCAGCCATAAAAAAGAAAAGAAATAATGTTTTTGCAGCAACTTGGATAGAACAGAAGACCATTATACTAAGTGAAGTAACTCGGGAATTAATAACTAGGTCTAAATATCATATGTTCTCACCTACAAGTAGAAGCTAAGCTATGAGGATGCAAAAGTGTAAGAAAGATAATGATGAACTTCAGAGACTCAGAGGTGAAGGTTTAGAGAGAGGACAGGGATAAGAGATTACAAATTGTGTACAGTGTACATTGCTTGGGTGATGAGTGAACCAAAATCCCAGGGTGACAGGTACACCAAAATCCCAGAAATCAAAACTAAGAACATGTCCATGTAACCAAAAAACCACCTGTATACCCAAAACTATTGAAATCTTTTAAAAAAGTAACATTGTAGCTCTGTTTGTGTCGTTACATTCATTTCAATTTATCTTCATCAAAAATTTCTAAGCAGATCTTTACCAAGATTTATGTTTTGTGGTGGTGTTTAAAGGACAAAAGTGTGTTGAGTTAACCCTTGATTTTCTGGAAACAAAAATAAAAGTATGTGTTGCTATTCAATTAAAAATAATTGTACCTGACTTCATTTATAGTTAATTAAAAAGGTGAATAACGAGGTTTCCAGGATAAGTTTTATTCCCATTAAAATCTTATCAACACATTATCTATACTTACTCATGTTGACAGTACATATCTTTGGTATATTATAAAAGTGGTACTGTAATTCTGTGATTTTCTTCCTCAAAACACATAATTCCAGTTTAATTATGAAAAAAAACAAATCTCATATGAGGGACATTTTATAAAATACCTGAAAAATGATGGGATCCTGGATGGGATCTTGGAACAATAACAAAAAAAGGCATTAAGTAAAAACAAAATAAAAACTAAAGAAATCTAAAAAAATATGAATTTTGGTTAATGTATTAATATTAGTTCATTAATTATAATCAATATATCATACAAATGTCACAGGAAACTGGATACAAAACATATGTGATTTTCTGTCCTATCTTCTCAATCTTTCTTTAAATGTACAACTGTGCTGAAAATGAATGTTATCAAAAGTAAATAGAGGTTGGGTGTGTTAGCTCACACTTGTAATCCCAGCACTTTGGGGGGCTGCTTGAGTCCAGGAGTTCAAAACCAACCCTGGCAACATAATAAGACTTCATCTCTACAAAAAATAGAAAACAGTTGGGCATGGTGGCATGTGCCTGTAGTCCTAGCTACTCTGGGGGCTAAGTTGGGAGGATCACTTAAGCCTGGGAAGTGAAGGCTGCAGTCAGCTGTGGTTGCTTCATTGTACTTCAGCCTGGTCAACAGAGTAACACTCTATTTCAAAATAAATAAATACAGAAACTCTTAACGTAATTACTTTATAGTTTAATGGGAATGTTAGTTTCTTCCCAGATGATGCCATAAAGGTCAGTATGCAAAATCTTTAATTTAGATTTGGAACAATATTTTTGTCAATGTTTAATGCCATGCTCTATTGCACACTGTGTGTAAGGTTGCACTTGATCTAAGGTAAGAACTGGAATGGGATCATAGTTACTACTTAAATAAACAAAACCTCTGAGCTGAAAAAAATTTATTTGTACAACATAACAAGAATATTAGAGCAAAGGGAATCACTCTCCCTTACCAATATTTAGAAAAAGGAGCATTGCATAACATTGGCCAAAAATTTAATTGAGAAATATCATTCAGAATATTTGGCAATTAGGAATAAAATGACTCAAAAAGAAAGAAAGAGAAGCTTTATGTCAACTCAATTTCATCTTTCCTACTTCTGCCTTTTTTAGATTCTATACCAGCGAATACTAATTTGTTCTTGTTGGGAAAAGTTGAATCTACTAACTGTAACCCTCTGGACCTCAGGTGCACTGATTCCTAACATTTAATCAGTTGACAAACACAAGAATCTAGTGGTTTAAACTTAATAATTATTGTTAATTCAATTATATATCTCTAGCATCACCTGAATTCTGTAGCATAAGTTATTTATTTTTACTTTATGCATGACTTTTACCAATATTGTAGTGTTCTTGTATGTGTACAACTGGGTTTATTTTTCCACATTATGCTGCAGGACTCTACCCAAAACCCACATTTCAACATTAACTCCCAGCTTATTAAAATGAATATGATATTTTTTTTGGCCATTGATGCCTCTAACCCTGCCTATGTTCAGAGAATTGGCCTCTACTAGCATTCTGTGCTGAGCTGTACTTCTCATTTGATTTGTCTTTATGCATTAATTCACTTTACTTATTAACCGTTTTTTTCCCCATATGAGCAGCTGGTAATTTTAATAATTTTGACACTTCCTTCTGACATTAAGTTGAAACTGTGGATAAATTACGATACCACAACCTGATTATCATTGCAAAATTATCACCTTGACACTAGCTCTGGCACTATCTATTTTTTAAATTCATTTATGGTCCAAAATGGACCATTGTTGACAGAAAATATTTTCCAAGTGCAACATTTTATGCCTGCTAGGAAGCTTGTGGATACTTTAGAAAATTTAAGTACAATGTTCACAATGATACCTCATTAAGGAGCTAAAATTATTTTACCAGCTAAACAGAATTTTCTGCCATTCTGTAAATTTCTACAGATTCTGATTGGGTAAACCCAGGAAGTTAAAATTATTATTAGGGAAAAATATAGTACTTTTTAGGGTGAAAGGGTCACGATGTTTCAAGGGTGCCCCTCAGACCCATTATTTGTTGTCAGCAGGGCCAAGTCGTAGAGTATAATTATGGCATGTGTCGTAGCTCTGAGAATGGTGATGGGTGTCAGTACGTTGAAGCTCAAGCAAATATGCTAAAGAATATATTATAGTCCCTAAGTTAAAATGATATCCAATAGAATATGTTTCCTTCATTCTGACACATAAAGAAGTTGAAATATATTATGTCCTTTCACCAAATAGATAATTGATCTGAAGTCGCTGTTCCCACTTTCTTCCATTTCCCTTTTGCCCTTGGTTAAGAATTCCCTTGAAACATCCCCTTGTTACAATTAGTCATTGTAACAATGAGCTCTTTCTCTTTTTCTTGAATTAAGATATTAGGCAAAATAGATATCTATGGGTCAATACTAGGTAAAGAAAACAATTGTGTATTAAATTAAGTGAAGAAAAAGAAATAATAAATTATCATGTGTGACATATGCTAGAAATAAACATTTTATTTTGTTACTATACTGAGACTTTTGAGTTAATAACATGTAAGAGCTATTATTTCCTAAGGTAATCTGTAATAACAATCATTTGAATAAAGTTGTATATGTGTTTGTTAAACTAGAGAGCTTTGATTAGCATCTGGAATACAAACAATGAGTTACTATTTTGACTGAAACACTTATTTTTGTATTTATAAGAATATTTTAGACAATATATTGAGAAGGATGTTGAAATACAACTGCATTTCAGGATACTTACTTTTAATTATATGTTGGCTAATCTGGAGTTACTATTCCCCTAAATGTCTTCCATCACACTTCAAGCCCTAAAGTATATATTTATAATTCTTTCAATTTTAGACTTTATATTATAGGAATATGTGTCAACAGCGTTGAGCTGTGCAATTATCAACCTGAATTAGAAAGAACCGTTCAGGCTGAGTGCAGATCACATATGTAATCCCAGTGCTTTTGGAGGCTGAAGTAAAAGGATTGCTTGAGGTCTGGAGTTTGAATCCAGCTTGGGCAACATAGAGAGACTCCATCTCTACAATAATGAATGAATAAATAAATAGAAATAATTGTTTTCTATAGACTAATGACATATTTTCAATACCATTTATGAATTGGGCAAGGCATGTGCAAATAGAGAAAAAATAGAGTACCAAGTTGCAGATATAAGCATCAAAGTTTAAAATCCAATGTAACTAAGTCTAAAATTTAAAATTGGGTGATATTAAAAAATAAAGCTACAAAATTGTGAATAATATTTGATACAGAATGAATTACCTTAAATTTGACTTTTAACAATATTTGCACACTTTTTATCAGGTTTTCAGGCATTTAATTATTATGCTTCATGTAGCTAAAGCCTCTTAAGAACTCACCTTATGGGATATAGTAACAATATTTACTCGGTGAGCTTGACATGTCACTCAAAATTTATCTCAGTTTCAGCTACCATGTCCAAAACAAACAAACAGTAAAGCCTAGTGTTTGCCAATCTCTTGATTTTGCAGAATGTTCGAGAAGAGTATAAAAGACCTACAATTATTGGCATGCAAATAAATGGTTTTTTACATATATAAAAATATAAGCATTATTTTTTATCAAAATATAATTTTACATACTACCAGTTGTTAATAAAGAATTAAAGACAAATTACGAATATATTACAGTCTACAGAAATGTGGAAGAACAATTTGACTATAAGAAGTTTGTAGTTTGGCCAGGCGCAGTGGTTCACGCCCATAATCCCAGCACTTTGAGAGGCCGAGGCAGGTGGATCACGAGGTCAAGGTTGTAGACCATCCTGGTCAACATGGTGAAACCTCGTGTCTACTAAAAATACAAAAAATCAGCGGGGCATGGTGGCGCGTGCCTGTAATCCCAGCTACTCAGGAGGCTGAGGCAGGAGAATTAATTGCCTGAACCCAGGAGGCGGAGGTTGCAGTGAGCCGAGATCGCGCCATTGCACTCCAGCCTGGGTAACAAGAGCGAAACTCCGTCTCAAAAAAAAAAAAAAAAAAAAAAGAAGTTTGTTGTTTCCCATAGTCATTTACCTTTGTCTCTTTAGGTGAGAAACAGACTTTTTTCTTTCTTTTTTTTTTTTTTTTTGGAGACGGAGTTTCGCTCTTGTTACCCAGGCTGGAGTGCAATGGCGCGATCTCGGCTCACTGCAACCTCCGCCTCCTGGGTTCAGGCAATTCTCCTGCCTCAGCCTCCTGAGTAGCTGGGATTACAGGCACGCGCCACCATGCCCAGCTAATTTTTTGTATCTTTAATAGAGACGGGGTTTCACCATGTTGACCAGGATGGTCTCCATATCTTGACCTCGTGATCCACCCGCCTCGGCCTCCCAAAGTGCTGGGATTACAGGCTTGAGCCACCGCGCCCGGCCGAAACAGACTATTTTCTTTCAGAAAAGTTATGTTCTTGATTTTCTCACTACTGATACATCTTTACACTTAGCATATAACAGAAATACTGATACCATTTTTATGGAAGAAAAAAATTTCTTTATAGTTTATAAGATGTTCAGTTCTGAAGGAGAGAACAATGTTCTTCTCCTCAAAACAGCAGCTGGAGGTGGTGGCTCACACTTGTGATCCCAGCACTTTGGGAGGCCGAGAAGGGTCAAATCACATAAGGTCAAAAGTTCCAGACCAGTCTGGCCAACATGATGAGACCCCGTCTCTACTTAAAATATGAAAAATAGCTGGACATGGTGGCGAACATCTGTATCCCAGCGAGGCTGAGGGGAGATAATCGCTTGAGCTCAGCAGGCGGAGATTGCTGTGAGCTGACATCCTGCCACTGCACTAAAGCCTGGGTGACAAAGCGAGACTCAGTCTCAAGAAAAAAAAAAAAGGCAATTTGCTTGTTTAAATGATTTTTAAAAAGAGATTAGCATGATACACCTGAGAATTTTATAAATATATTCTACAGGCCAATAAATTGCATGACTTTATTGACTGTTGATTTCTTATAGTATACATTGGCAAGTAGAGCATTATAGTGTGAAATTGAGCCAATTCTATTAATTAACAGCTTGGTAACTTAAAAGATTATGTGCAAATAATAATGTAAGTAATGTTATTTAAATTATTTTACATAAAATAAATATCAATAGAATATTAACATTTACATTTTATACTATGAAATCGTTTTATAGGAATCCTTTAACATATTTTAATAAAGTCATTTAACTTATCAAATTAAGGAGGACTTTTGATGTCAAATTCATTTAAAATGAAATTCTGCCTCACACAGCAGTTATAAAGCGAACTTCATTAGTATTTACTGTCAGCTATACTAAAATACATTATTTTTGAAATTTCATGATCTGAGATTTCTGGTTCAAAATGACAATTGGTTTGGAGGCGTCAGAGGACCTTCCCACAACTATCCATTAAATACTGACAGAGATTCAGTTAAATATTTTAAACCCTTCCCAACCTTCTAGAGTAATTCTCACAGGTAACTCAACATTGATATCTTGTGGAAATTTACACACATATGAGGCAAATTAGAGTTAGATAGAAGAAAAGTAGAAAAATATAGAACCAGCCTTTAAATCCTAAAATAAATTTCTCATCTTCTAAGAGCTGACACTAGACATAATAAGATGCTTTACGATTCTACTGCTGTTTCTCAATTAACACCAAGGTTCAGAACTCTAATACATAGAGACCTTCTTTAAAACACCATTTAAGAACTGTTTTCTGAGACAGAGATTTCAAATAACTGCTAATTACTGGAAAAATATAGGAAAAACAGGTGAGGGTGAAGTGTGTTGTGAAGAGAATAGTACCTCCCATGGGTAAATTGCTGTAAATCAGGGCAAAGAAAACATAACCTGGTAGCAATGCTAGCTGACAAGTGTAATCCTTGGTGTGCAACATTGGCTCAGTTCTTTGGCTCAGTACCAGAAAACCTGGAAACAATGTTCAGAAAAACACTTAATCAAAGTAGAGCAGGACCAGAATATGAAGAAGTGCCAGAAACTGGGAATTGGACTGGGAACTGTGCACATCAATTTTCCCTTCTGTTACAGATTTGAAAATAGAATCTGGAAACTATGCCAGTTGACTGGAAGTAGAATTCAAGGTCAATTCCCTCATTCTATCTATTAAGACACAAGCTATGTGGATGTTCCTACATTGGGGATGAATATGGAGAAAAACAGTAACATAAGTACTGTGGAAAAAAATACTATGAATGAAGGGAAATTGACTAGTGTCAAGACAACTTGAGAATGGCATATTTACATAACTTACTGCTGATTTTAGATTAAAATACTGAAATATGTAAATAGAGGAGCATAGAGTTAAGAAGATAAATGCATTTCTATTAATGTGTTAATCTGCATATGAAAAGTATATTTAAAAGAAAATATCATATATGAAGATAATTTAAACAACTTAAATACAAAAAGCAAATTTCAACAAATATAAATTGCTGAACTCACTAATAAACAACTATAAAAATAGTAAGAAGAAACTGGTTTTCTATCATTTAAATATTTAAAAATTCAGTGTTGATAATAATACATAAAATTGGACATTTTCGTGCATCGTTAGTGAAGTTGTTAAATTCTACAATCATTTTGATTAGGCTGCATACAAATTTAAAGTGTACAAGAACACAAACATGAAACCCTAGAGTTCAGTATCTCTCCAATAACACTTTCTGAAATGTATAATCAGATTGGCTAAAACAACTTTCAGCTTTTGTGGAAATGTTTGATATATTTTCTGTCCAATAAATAGCTTCTAGCAACATGCAGTTACTGGGTATTTAAAATGTAATTGCTGTGACTGAGAAACTAAATATTTAATTTTATTTTTTAAATAATTATACGTACATTTAAAAAGCTTACATGTACCATGAATTAACTGGCCAGACAAATGATTCCTTTTTGAGACTTTCAGATAAAAAGTCTATATGGCCAGGAGTGTTATGGCATCCTACTAAATTAAATAATAGGTGTATTATTTAAATATTTTTTAGAATTTTTTTCTGACTCAAAAAAATTATTCACTGGGTAGAGGGAAAGCCAAATTGGATGTTTAACCTGAGAATCCTTCTTCTGTAGTATTTAAGAGCAATAGATTCTTTGCTCATAGACAGTTTTCAGTGTGGAAGGATTACTGGCAGTTCTTTACAAGTTCTCCTATTGTATCATCCAGATATTAATTGATTCCACAGCTCCCAAGAGAGTCTACACTTCTGTGTTCCTAATTCTCTGCACTCCTACTAAGTATAGAGAACCTTAAGAACATATCTATTTAGAAACTCAGAAAGTCTCTGAATGACAGCTACCCCTCCGAGTTCTGAGTAACAGTCTGAGTAATTTCGGAGTTTTGCACTTATTCTTGTTGTTCCTGCTAGAGGAACCAGAAATGTGCCATCAGAAAAAGTGTCTAACGTGGGTTTATGAAACTTACTCAGGCAACTGACAGGTGATGAAATATTGGAATTACTCTCTCTCTATCGTTAGGTGTCAGATTCCCTTCTAGCAGACTCAGGAAGGAACTCAAATTGTCAGGAATGACAGTAAGAAAAGGCAAAATCAGGTTGCCATGTCACTGGAAGTGACATTAGTCAAGTCCTGTTGGGTGCCAGCTGGTTTAGCAGCCAGATACTGCCCAGTCACATAAGGATCAGATCCTTACGAGTGCCAGCAGATGAAG
Source organism: Saguinus oedipus (assembly GCA_031835075.1). Classification (NCBI taxonomy): domain Eukaryota; kingdom Metazoa; phylum Chordata; class Mammalia; order Primates; family Cebidae; genus Saguinus; species Saguinus oedipus. Next base: position 22,926,484 of record CM063190.1, read on the forward strand.
TTCTCCATACAGTAGAAAGGAATTCTGTCATTTCTAGTGAAGGCCAGCGAAGGACTCTAAACTGTGAAATTCCTAAACTGTGAAAAACATTTTAAGAGGTTCAATTCTAAATATAAAGTTTCATTCTCAAATATAGTCCCCAAAACAAGTTTTAAAAGTTGTAAATACAAGTACCTAAATTCCAATGAGAGGGTACACAATTCCCTATGTCCAAATTTGAAAATCTATGGAGTTGAAAATTTTTCTAGAAAATTTAAGTGTACCAAAATTGATTAAAAGCCTGTGAAAAATCAGAGGAAGCCAATATACTAGAATCAATAAAAAATTACTCTTGAGAGTACTCTGTGAGTGATTTAAGACAACATATTCCAAGATTCCCAGGAACACATAATATGAACATTCTTTAAATTGACACTTAAGCCAGTTGAAAATTTAACTAAACCCTGTTCACAATAGCAAGAGATCTATCAAATGTATAGGTATATAAAACTAATAATAAATGACAAATTACAAAACTTAGCTGGAAAACATAAATAACACTTGAGGAAATGGAGAAACCTACATCTGCATTAGTCCATAAAAACATCTGTTTTACCCAAAATAAACCTAAAAGTCAATTGAAATCTTCAAAAATTCCAAAGCATTTTTAATTTTAGAAGTGTTAAAATTTCTAAGCTCATATCAAAGGTAAGAGAGAATAAAACCAATTAGAAAATAAGGAGTAGAAAGGAATGACTCGTAAAACATTTATCAAAGGACTTCTAGCTCCTATCTAACTCACCTAAGTTGTTTAAGTCTGGTTACCTATACAAACATGCGATGATTTAAAAATGTATTAAGTCTCTTCATCTTGAAACTCATGGCAAACCTTGCAGAAAAGAGTACTATTTGTCAAAACATATAAAACTGTACATAATGTGCTTCTACAAATTAAAAAAAAAAAAAAAGCTATTCTGATGTGACATACTACATTTGCTCTTCCTGTTCTTTAGAATTCTTATCCTAACATAAGAAAAATCCTCTTGGAAGTTTTTTTTAAATACCAGAATTAAACAAAAGTTGAATAGATATTTCAGCCTCTAATTTGTCACTCTGGAGAAAACACCAATTTGTGATGCAGTCAACTTGAAAATTAATTCAAAAATGATTGAAATAGGCCGGGCGCGGTTGCTCAAGCCTGTAATCCCAGCACTTTGGGAGGCCGAGGCGGGTGGATCACGAGGTCAAGAGATCGAGACCATCCTGGTCAAAATGGTGAAACCCCGTCTCTACTAAAGATACAAAAATTAGCTGGGCATGGTGGCACGTGCCTGTAATCCCAGCTACTCAGGAGGCTGAGGCAGGAATATTGCCTGAACCCAGGAGGCGGAGGTTGCAGTGAGCCGAGATCGCGCCATTGCACTCCACCCTGGGTAACAAGAGCGAAACTCTGTCTCAAAAAAAAAAGATTGAAATATCCATTTCTGGTTACAAGTGATAGTTACACCAGTTTTATTTTTATTAGTTATTTTGTTTATTCATTCACTGATTTATGTTTGCATTTGATTACCATAGAGTCTATATTTATTTAGGTGAACTTTTAAAGGAGTAAATGATTTTGTTAAGATATGTTTAATGATTGATTCAGATTGCAAATTACGAGGTCCCAACTTCTGCTTTCTTAGTTATTTTTATAATTTACTTTTTCTTTCACTTTAGAGAAAAAAGTGGGAATGGGACAACTAAGTTAACTCTACATAGTTCTCAGGAAATTAGGAGTATATGCCGAATTTAAGAAAGCCTGCATTTCACTAAGGATTTTATATTGTTCCTATGTAAGTGGAATATTCCTCTTTTTTTCTCAAATTAAAGGCTAAAAGAATTATGCACATCTGAAGCTTTAAAAGACTTAGTAGACTAAGAACTTCAAAGATGTAAAGCATGTTTCTAAAACAGGTTTGATGGAGTCAAAATCCTATGATCTGAGGAGAAGTGTGGAAAGATAGTAAGGAAATTGAAATAGACATAAGTCACAACAAATTGAAGCCTCTTCTTCTTCCATTCCTCTCTTTTTCTCCTCCGCCCCTTCCTCTCTTCATTTATCCTGCAGAAATTTCTTGTGATTTTTTTTCCTGGGTTTTCACCGTGCTTTTTCATCATCGATTCTATCAAGGGGTCCCTAGTTAGTTATTTTTTGCCCACTCCCAATTTATTCCTGATAACTATTCCATTTCCCCCTTTGCCTGTACATACACCCACTTTAATGTTCGATACATATCTTTGAATAAACACTATTAAAATAAGAATATTTTGTATGCAAGTGTTTTTAATTGTCTTAAATGATACACTACACACCATATTCTGTCGTATGTTATTTCAAAACTTACAGTATTTTAAAAGATGTATCCATGTTGTTCTATGTATATCTAAGTAGATATCTGTATATCACAGATATATCTATGTATATCTGTATACAGTAGTATACAGCTTCTCTTGCTGTATACTACTGTATACAGATATTCACAATATTTTTATAGTCATCACCATCTTGATGCAAAGGTACTTGGTTTTGTTCTTTATATTTCAGAGTTTGATATGAAAAGAAATGTATTCTTATATATTAAGTCACTGAGTCTAAGAATGCAACTGAGTAACCCCGTTTTTCTAAGAGATAGTTTAGTTTTTTCTCTCTCTCCTTTTCTGTTTTATTTTTTTCCCACTTCCTACTTAGCTCTTTAAATATGTAATTACAGTCTTTTACCATTTTCTTCAGCAGACACTCCCACAGGGCAAGTTCATTTCATCGTGTGCTTAGAGGCTCCAGAATGGAACTCACCTGCTAAGAAGTTGCCTCAAAAAGTAGCAGTTGACTTAGAACTCAAAGTGTACTCACTAGAGTTTTCAGCCACTTTTATGACCGATTTCTACCAACGAAGGCACCAACTTGACTGCCCAGTAGACAAGGCGCTGAAGCAAATATGCAGGCCCAGACCAGGATGCTAAGCATTGAAATAGTGACAATTTGGGGTCAGACATAGCTTTGCTTTGATTTGTTGGAGCTTATCTCACAGAGCTGTCTGAGATATTTCCTGAATTATATCAGATGTATACACAGCAGTTAGACTTAATTGCTTAACATATCATGTAGGTTCCCCATAGCTGACTCTAACCAGATAGAATGACAGGTGGCTACATATATTTTTAACAGGTTACAGAAAAAGCTTTGAATATGCAGGAAGGTGGTCATCAGACCAGTCTATTTCTTGAGATTGAATCAGTATAGTTAAATACTTGTCCAATCCAGGAGGTGGCATTGCTGATGGGCTAGGCCTCTGCATCTGATAAAAGCAAACAGATTTTTAAATAAGATGCATTTCTATGAAAAAAGAAGAAAACAAATATTAACATTAGTCACAATTGATGCAGATGTTACACCCAAAGCATATTTAATTACAGAGGAAGAAGGTATTGGAAGTCTGAAACATTTGTCTCATCTGTTACAAGGAGTAATGTAGTAGTAATTTCATTAAGTTTAAATCAGATAAGTGGAAGAAAAACTTAAAAGTATTGGTTTAGGAAGTCATAAACTCAAAATTCAGGATTAGTTCACATTGCAAAAAGATTTTAAAAACACAAAAAATGAACATGACTAGAATCTAACAACCAGAGTACTATAGTTTTCACTGAAACTTAATTTTTTTCCCTCCAATCCCTATTTTTACTAAAGACAAATCATAGTAAGACAAACTTATCTCAAAAGACGTTTTACTTGTATTACACTTGACCTAAGTATTTTCATAAAATGTAACAGGAATAATTATTTGCCAGATAGGCTATTTTTAAAATTGGCTTTGCCAGAACTTTGTTCCATAAGGAATCTCAGATAAGACTTCTGAAGCCTTGAGCCCAGCCATGGATTTATGTGTGCCTGCAAAAACTTGTATGGATTGAATATATTCCTCTCCTCTCTAGGTTCCAAGACAAAGGGATTTCTGGGGCTGTCAGAAAGTGACATTCTTTACTTACCAAAAGTCAGGAAACCCTGTACAAGGACTTTGTAGACAAGGTGTGAGGCAAATTCTTCCCAGGGGACTTTCATTGACTCTGCATGTCAACTTTGATCCCTTAAAGTAGTCTATTTATACCAGAAAGTATGCCATTCAAGTCAAAGCCTTGCTAAAATAATCAGTGTCTCCAATGGAATCTTGTTATGAAAGAAAGCAGACTCTTAATGAACTTACACAAGTGACTATACTGACATAAATTAAATATACTTACAGATAATTTTCAAATTCTGGGGAAATCAGGTAGAGAGAAAGAAATATGCTCCAAAGTTTGCTCACAAGCATGTACTGTACCAAATTGTTAAAAGCTTCAAATATCTCAAAAGAAAAAGCTTTTTCTAGACTATGAAAAATAAAGAATTAACAGTGTCTCACAATTAACAATGGTATCTTTGCCAGAGGTGGGAGGATCGATCATCCATTGATGGAGCCTTGTATTCCACCATCATCTTGATCTTCCCCTCTCTTGAATGTTCAGTGTGCTTTTATATTAATGTTTAATCTAAAAAAGCTAAATAACTCCCTTGAAATGTTAGCCAACTTTCTCATAATCACAGAATTTTTTGTAAAAAATTAATTTTTAAAAACATTTTACAACTTGTTTAAATCTTCAACTTTGTCTTACTATTATTCTAGCTTAGGACAACCATTAAAACTTTCTGAAATAGAGAAAATTACATTCTCTTTAACAATAATTATACATCCATGCCTTCTTATAACCCTTTACCGAAAACATATTCTACTTTGCTTATATACCTTGCATGTAAAACTGTTTCTCCAGTAGTCTCAACTGCAGGTTAACTTGTTGACTCTTGGCAACTTTTATTTTTGGTGAAAAACCTGGCATGTAAGCTATTTTAACCATATGCCAAAGGACAGAGCGATAGACACTGTCTGACTCTTCCCAACCCAGCCAGGAGACCTGGCTAACTCTGTTTATCTCCAGCACTTTCCTAGAATCTAATGGCTGTGGAATAGACAAGTCAAATGATTATTAAAGGTCACAGAAGCACATTAGAATCCAAATTCTGTTGACTGAGATGTCTTGAGAAAGTGAGGAGGGGCTTTGAAACAGCATCTGTACCAACATATAGCTCAGACATCAGCTTTAATTAAGTTAATTTCTAACTGCAGAGCTCTTAAAAGAAAAATCTTTTGATATCTAATTTAGCTATAAGAAATGTCCAATATTTCTGGCTTTTGAATTAGACAAAATTATTCTTTTTCTCAATATGAATACAATCTCTTGCATACTTTATATAAACCTAGAAAACAAAAAATTCTGAACTACCTATAAAACATTAGCATCTTATAGATTAGTACCATTTTACAATTTTTGGAACATTTTGCACATACAATAACCCTTTCTTAATTGAAAATGACCCAGACACCAAATAAGCATCCAAAATGATTTTAAGATTTTAAAGCATGCAAAACATGGTGGCTCATGCCTGTAATCACAACACTTTGGGAGACCAAGGCAGGGGAATCACTTGAGTTTAGTAGTTTAAGACCAGCCTAGGCAACATGAAAAAAAAAAAAAACTCTACAAAAAATACAAAAGGTTCTAATTTTGCAGTTTTGCTAACATTTGTAATTATCTGACTTTCTTTGTAACTATAGCCTGATTACTGGTGCAAAATGGTGTGTCATTGTGTTTTAATTTGCATTTCCCAGATGACTAATGATGGTCAGGGATTTTTATATATATATTGGCCATTTGCATATCTTCCTTGAAAAATTTTTCATTAAAATCTTTTGGCCCCTTTTTAAATTGGGTTATTCTTTTTTACTATTGTTTTGCATTATAAAATTTATTTTCTTTTTTTTTTTTTTTTGAGACGGAGTTTCACTCTTGTTACCCAGGCTGGAGTGCAATGGCGCAATCTCAGCTCACCACAACCTCCGCCTCCTGGGTTCAGGCAATTCTGCCTCAGCCTCCCGAGTAGCTGGGATTACAGGTGTGCGCCACCATGCCCAGCTAATTTTTTGTATTTTTAGTAGAGACGGGGTTTCACCATGTTGACCAGGATGGTCTCAATCTCTTGACCTCATGATCCACCCGCCTCGGCCTCCCAAAGTGCTGGGATTACAGGCTTGAGCCACCACACCCGGCCCTAAAATTTCTTTATATCTTCTGCATAACAGACCTTCATCAAGTATATGATTTGCAAAATATTTTTCCCTATTCTGTGAGCTGTCATTTCACTTAATTGATGATATTGTGCTAGCAAAAGTTTTCATTTTAAAAAGTTCATTTTTATTGTTTCTTCGGTTAATGTGTTTTTGTTGTCATAAGAGACTATTGTCCAGTCAAAGATCATGAAGATTTACACTATGGTTTCTTCTTAGAGTTTCAGTTTTACCTCTTATGTTTAAGTGTTGTTGCCTTTTCTATTTGAGTTAACTTTGTGTATGTTATGAGGTAGGAGACTAACCTTTTTCTTTTGCAGGTAGACATCCACTTATACTGTGGCAATTTGTTTAAAAGGCTACTCTTTTCTCCATTCAATTGTCTTGAGTCCCTTAGAGAAAATCAACTGACCATTAATTTATAGAATTACTGATGGAATTTCAGTTCTACATCATTGATCTCTATGTCTTCTCATGTATCAGTACCACAAATCTTGGGTTACTGTAGCTGGATGTTAGTTATTAAATTGCTAAGAGTGAGTATTCTAAGTCTGTTATTATTTTACAAGTTGTTTAGGTTATCTTGAGTCCTCTGTATTTTTAAAAGCATTTTAGGAAAAGTTATTTTATTTTCTCCAAAATAAAAATAAATAGATGTAGCTGAGATTATAATAGGAATTATCTTAAATACACAGAACAATTTGTTTAGTATCATCATTTTATAATTTTAAGTCTTCCCATCTATAAACATGAGATATCTTATCAATTCTACTTAATATTTCTAAACATCTTTATATCAATAACATCTTTCATCAAATCTGAGAAGTTTTGGGCCACTATTTATTCACATGTTTTTCTGCCTTTTTTCTCTCTCCTCTCATTCTGGATCTTCCATTAAGATCATGTTTGCTCACTTGATATTGTCTTATATATCTGAAGTTCTGGTCATTTTTCTTTATTTTTTCTTTCTATTCCTCACACTGCATTTCAATTGAGCTATCTTATATTTTGCTGAAACTTTAAAATCTACTATTGCACTTCTCTAACAAACTTATTGTAACCTCAGATTTTCCTTTGTATATAATATCTGTATATTTCTGGCTATATTCCATATCTGGTGAGACATTGTTCTCATACATTCCTTTGGCTCTTTAGACATTGTATCCTTTTATTCTCTCAAAATATTTATAATAGCCAATTTAAAAATCTCTGTCTAGCAAGTCTGCATCTGATTTTCCTTCAAGAAGAAGGAACTTATATGGATTGCATGTGTGTGTATGTGTAGATATATTATATGAATCATTTATGTATTATTTGTACAATATTAATGTGATAATTTAGTTATTAGATTATATAATATGTTATATATAATTATCAATGTGGTATCATTACTATATTCTTTAATATATGAATAACAGTATATTGTTAATATATCATTAAAATATTACAGAATTATAATATGCATTATTTTTACATACATATTATTTCTGTCCGGAGGACATATTTATTTTTATGTCTTATAAATTTTGGTTAAAATCAGATATTTTAAGTAATACAATGCAGCAACTCTTTTAGTCAGATTTTCCCATCTCTGCAGAGTGTTTTTGTTCCTGTTTGTTTTTGTTTTTTGTTTAGCGACTTTAATGAATGAATCCTGCAAAGTGTGTATTCTCTGTTGTATGTGGCCACTGAAATCTCTTGGATTTTTTAGTGATCTTATAATGATTGGACAGAGTTTTCCTTAGATACCTGGAATCAATGTCTACTCTTCATTGCCACAAGTCTTTTTGTGCATGTTGGGATGTACTCTCAGCACTAACTCCAGCTGCTTACCACTCCATCATAGCCTTTACTGCTTGCTTGTGTAGAATGTCATAGTGCACACAACTTGGATATGCACACAAGCTAGGTGTGTGCATGTGGCTTTACACAGTCCCAGGAATATGTTGGAGCATTTTAAAGCCCTTAATGGACATCTTTTCCTCTCAATTTTCTTTGTAAAGCTTATGTTTAGCCTGTTGTTTCCGCTAAGCATTATCTATCATATAAGGCCGTTAGGAAGTTACAGTGTTAATTTTCCTCTGATTTTTTTTTTTTGGCAAAGGATCTCAGGAATAAGGCTGGTTACATTTGGTAAGATCTGAATCTATTCAATTAAAGGCAGTTTTGCAAGTAGAATCTCCCAGGGAACCACCCAAAAGGTAAAATTATGAGAGGTATCTACAATACATCTCTGAAGGAATTTCAGCTGCAATCTGGGTCCCCACAACATGTTAGTGGTTGCTGAGCAGCTGGTTTTTATCATGAATTCCGACTTTTGGTTTTCAAGGTAAAAATAGAGTTGGGGAAGAAGTACTGAGAATCGGCCAAATTAAAATGCCACATACCCACTGTTATTTTATTAAGTAAATGCTATCAAGACTGTTGTAAATGTTTGGTTAATTTTCAGAATTCCCATTATCTGCCAGTTATCCTCAACTCTAAATTCTCAAAAGGTTGGATCTGACACACACACACACACACACACACACACACACACACACACACACACACTAGTCAAATTGTCTCTATTTGCAAAAATGATTATATATTTAGAAGACCCCATCATCTCAGCCCAAAATATCCTTGAGATGATAACCAACTTCAGCAAAGTCTCATGATACAAAATCAATGTGCAAAAATCACAAACATTCCTATACACCAATCACAGACAAACAAAGCCAAATCATGAATGAACTCCCATTCATAATTGCTAAAAAGAGAATAAAATACCTAGGAATACAACTAACAAAAGATGTGAAGGACCTCTTCAAGGAGAACTACAAACCACTGCTCAGTGAAATAAGGGAGGACATAAACAAATGGAAAAACATACCATGGTCATAGTTAGGAAAAATCAGTATCGTGAAAATGGCCATATTGTCCAAAGTAGTTTATAAATTCAGTGCAATCCCCATGAAGCTACCATTGACTTTCTTCACAGAACTGGAAAAAAAACATCTTAAACTTTATATGGAACCAAAAGAGAGTCCACATAGCCAAGACAATCCTAAGAAAAATAAATAAATAAAGCTGGAGGCATCATGCTACCTGACTTCAAAGTTTATTACAAGGCTACAGTAATCAAAAGAGCATGATACTGGTACCAAAACAGAGATATAGACCAATGGAACGGAACAGAGGCCTCGGAGGCAACACCACACATCTACAACCATCTGATCTTTGACAAACCTGAGATATATGAGCAATGGGGAAAGGATTCCCTGTGTAATAAATGGTGTTCGGAAAACTGGCTAGCCATGTACAGAAAGCTGAAACTGGACCCCTCCTTTCACCTTACACAAAAATTAACTCCAGATGGATTAAGGATTTAAACATAAGACCTAACACCATCAAAACCCTAGAAGAAAACCTAGGCAATACCATTCAGGATATAGGCATAGGCAAGGACTTTATGACTAAAACTCCAAAAGCAATGGCAACAAAAGCCAAAATAGACAAATGGGATCGAATTAAACTTAAGAGCATCTGCACAGCAAAAGAAACAATCATTAGAGTGAACCAAAAACCAACAAAATGGGAAAAATTTTTGCAATCTACTCATCTGACAAAGGGCTAAGATCCAGAATCTACAAATAACTAAAGCAAACATACAAGAAAAAAACAAACAACCCAATCTAAAAGTGAGTGAAGGATATGACCAGACACCTTTCATAACCTAAATTTTAAACTTTCATATATGTAATACATTACTTTCATCATTACCTATTTATTGCATTTTTAAATTTTACTGCCTTTTTGACCAAGATTGTTTTAAGATATTTTGGCTAAATTTAGCAAGAACAGGAATCTATTGTAAAGATATTGAGAAGCTCATGCACTTGTCTGGAAGGCTAAAAGAGTAGGAATTAATATAGGGGAGCTACAGAAGAGAAAGGGTTCTCTGTGCAGTCACAAGCCATGCTGATCTATGCTTTCTCTTTTAGGCACTGTCTATCACATTTCCTCTTTTATTCCTTCATTTTTATATCACTATTCAGTATTTTAAATGTATGTATTTATTCATTAAAATGCAAATTGTCTGCCAAGTCCTACAATATGTATCACCTGAGAGCAAGAACTATTTTCTGTGATTAAACATTCCCTAATGCATTTTTTTGATTCATTAATCCTATGTACTAACCAATTTTTTAGTTTTCTGTTTAGTTAACTGATTTTTTCTCTTTTCCACAAAGATATCTTGAGAAGCAATTAAAAAGTTTATATATATACACACACATACCTATATATATGCACATATATGTATATATATATATGCACACATATATATGTGTATATACACCTATATATACATATATGTATATTATATATGAAGTATATAAAATATCCTCATTTTCCATATACTTAACTATTGTTTGCAGGCACAGAGTTTAGGGAAACAGAATATAGAAGTAAAGGACATGCTCCCACTCCAGGTATACTCAAGAATTGCAGGAGCTCTATTAAATAGTCCTGCGTCTTATTTACCAAACTGGGAGTATTCCCATTACCTGCCAGTTATCCTCACCTCTAAACCATTGTTTTCCTCTGTTCAATTGCTTCTTCATTCAGATTAAATCAAGATTGTCTCCTTTATTTATTTAGGTGATCTGCATGAATCAATCATTCTTTTCCTTTTCAAGGTGAAATCCATTTTAAGTAAACCTTGTTCATGTTTTATCTACTTGCCTAAGATTCCTTTGCATTGGTCCCATGCTCCTCTCACCAACTTTCTACGGACTTCTGCTTCTAATGGCTTGAAATGAGAGAGAGAGAGAGAGGGTGGGGAGAGACTGCTTACCTGATCTGAAGGTGGCAAGAAGGTTGTTGGGCTGGTCTAATGGGCTGAGGTCACAGTTGGGTCTCATCACAGAGAAAGAGCAGGGACAGGGGCTGGTCTCCTGCAGGAGTATCCCTGTCCCAGGTTTCAGCACAAAATGTTTGGTGCACTCTGAATGAAGAGACTCCCTAAACAGGCTTTGTGTGAGCAACAAGGCTGTTCATTCACCCGGGTGTGAGCAGACTGAGTCTGAAAAGAGTCAGTGGAGGGTGGTGAGGTAAGAGTTGGTCTTACAGGTTTGGGATAGGCAGTGGAAAGTTACAGTTCAGGGTGTCTTTTTTGTAAGCCACCAACTAGGGGAAGGGTGCCGCCGGCAGAGGGAGTGTGTCACAAGGTCCAGTGTCACAGGTTGGGTTATCAGTTAAGGCAGGAACAATGGCAAAATGTTGCAAGGTAAGTAAATTAGGCACTGCAGGAATCAGCCTTTTTTTCCTTCTGTGGTTTTCCTATTACTTCAGACTTCCTGGATCCGGGAGGCCTTCTGGAGGTATACACGTGGGTCACAGTGCTCACCGTGATGTAGTCCACGGTGCAGCCTGTTCAAAGAATCTTGCACTAACAATTTTTGCCTTTTTATTTATATGAGCAAATCAATTATTATACTTTGTTTGCTGAATTCATTTTTTATAATTTGGAAATAAAATAATTCTAAATGACATACATTTTCTGTTCCTTTGACCAATCTATTTAAATATATACACATATATATACTTAAATATATATACAGATATATTAATTACATATATACACACATTATTTACATATACACACACATATGCTTAGCACATAAATACCTTTTATTTATTTAATAAGCAAAGCAATGATTTCAGAATTACTGGAACAAGTATAAACTTCTCTATAGTACTGTCATTTAAACAATATAAAAGCTTTTATTATGTACATTTATTTCTGATTCAGTAATGTTAATTTAATTTTTAATTACACATCTATGTAGGAGGGTTATTATAGTAGTAGATATTTATTGAATCCTATTCGTGCCAAGATTTATTCTTAGCCTTGTGGGTACATTAGTGCACAAAAATGAAACCCTTGTCTTTCACCTTGTCAGTGGGGGTTGAAGAGGAGGGGAGGCAAATAGTAAACAAATAAGCAATTAAAACATGAAAGATCTCACATGGTGATGCATGTTAGAAAAATAATGTAGGCAAAAAGGAAATGAGAACTTTTAGTCAGGAGGAGGTATTTTAATTATCATGGTTGAGTAGGCCATACTAGTTAAATAGTATTTGAGCAAAACATGGCATGTCACATACTAGCTTTGTTTAAAATTTTGTTAGGATGTCTAATATGATTTAATTCCTTACACTGATACAGCAATTAGTCCTAATTAATTAGTCTTAGTAAATATATAAGCTCTCCTTTTCCCTTCCATCATCTTCAGATGTATACATATTGGTCTTTGATGTTTTGTTTTTGTTTTTGCAGCAAACCATGTTATCCATCACCTTGATTTTCGGGGTTTATTTTCTGAAATAACACTGTTATCTTGCATAAAAATGTTGAGGCAATAGCCACACTAGCATAATGAAGGTAATATATTTAGACTTTAAAAACTGTGGCTATTCTCATTGATAACTGTGTTTCATTGCTATAATACTCATAATAACTTCAATTAAATGTCCCATTAAAGCTGCCAAAAAAAATCATTTTATTGATAAAAGACTCAAGCCACATATCAGCTATCATCAAGTGAAGATTGTTTCCCAGTAAATTGTCCTTGGGAATGGTCAGTTTAATTGTGTGTATTCAGTCAGTTTTGAATCTTTGTGTGTTTCTTTCAGAAATGAATACACTCTCACATTAGTTCTTACTGGTCATTCATGCTGTGTTTCATAGACATTAATTATCTGTTGCTGCTACTGGGCTCATAGCAATTTTTGATGAAAATGAGAATACCATCCAAGTTGAGAAGATAATTATCACAGTCGATATCCAGTGGGTACATCAGAAGAAAACCATTTGTCAATGATGTCACACAAGAGATGAAACCACTTTTATTACACAGGAAAAGCCAATATGATATTGTAGGTATTTATTAATAAATGAAGTTTGCTTTAAATTTGTCTATAGAGCTTTATCAAGCTTTTTCCTTGAAATCACTAAGCAGATTATAAATGAACAACATTGTATCATTGCGCATTTTTTAGTGTTCATGAATAACACTCAAAATATAATGTAACTCAAAGAAGCAGAGGATAGAATGGTGATTTTCAGAGGGTAGTGTTTTGGAGCAGGGATTAGGAAATAATTATCAAAGGGAAGAAAGCTTCAATTAAACAGGAGGAATAAGATTTTTTTTTTACTTTGAGATATATTGCATGGCGAATATAGCAATTAATAATGTATAGTATAGGGGCTGGGCGCGGTGGCTCTAGCCTGTAATCCCAGCACTTTGGGAGGCCGAGGCAGGTGGATCACAAGGTCAAGAGATCAAGACCATCCTGGTCAACATGGTGACACCCCGTCTCTACTAAAAATACAAAAAATTAGCTGGGCGTGGTGGCGCATGCCTGTAATCCCAGCTACTCAGGAGGCTGAGGTAGGAGAATTGCCTGAACCCAGGAGGAGGAGGTTGCGGTGAGCCGAGATCACGCCATTGTGCTCCAGCCTGGGTAAGAAGAGCGAAATGCCATCTCAAAATAATAATAATGATAATAATAATGTATAGTATATTTCATAATTGCTGAGTAGACTTCACATGTTCTCACCATAAAAAGTAATAAGCATTTGAGGTGAAGGATATGTTAATTAGCATTCATACCATCATCATTTTGTATCAGATAAACATATGCATTTATAATTTGTCAATTTATAATTACAAATAAAAATCAATAAAAATATAATGCACTACAATGATAAAATGTATCTATTACTACTTATAAGCTAAAACAGTTCAGAGGCATTCTGATTATATATGTTTAAAATATTTAAAGAAGGATGACATAAAACTTAGTAAAATTGAGTTGATGAAATTTACTAGCTTATTCAACGTTACCTGATCAGCGAAGTGAAATGGATACTATTAAATGAAATTTATAGTTCAAACGACTTAGAAATGCTTTTCTGGCATCTCTCACAGCCTGAGGCATGGGCTGATCTATTTCTCAGATGATGGAATGAGAAACAGATACTATATACAGTATGTAAAGAGAAACTCCAGGGTCTGTACATTGTTAAATTGGATAGGAGAGAAAATTACAATTAATTAGATGATTAGAACAGGGCAAAGTTATATCAGTAATACTCTCTTAATGATATCTGCATGGATTCATTTAGAAAGATGAGTAAAATCCTTAATTTTTTCCAATGTCTGGACATGAAACTGGTAATACCTCTGAATCTTTGTTCTAATAAACAGGAAAATATGAATTATTTTTAAACCCATACTTAAAGTGAATAATTACTTTAGAAACCAAAACATGTTTTATAATGGGTAAACATTTTTAAATTAGTTTTTAAAAATATCATCATATATAATTTAAAAATACAGTTTTGACATTAAGGAGTGATTTTAATTTTGAAATATGTGTTCTTTAATGCAGTAGCAAAGTATATTAGAGTAAAATGTTAAGATTATTTTAAATAGAAAAAATAAATATTGTTATACAATAAACTGTGTCATACGTATTCCTGTATCTATGTCTATACAAAGTTTCATGTGTATATTTTCAACATGATGAAGGTTTGGACTGGAAAAATTCAGAGACACTTTTTCCAGGAGCTGAACAATTAATAGTTTACTTAACATTGATATGTTTTGATTATGTTATAGCTAAATATGTCTCCTTTATTATTTTCTTTTTCATCTGAATGTTTGGGAAGAGCAAATGATATTTGAAACAGCAAGACCTATGTATGTAACTGTCCACTAAAAAGTACTTCCTGATGTTTTACGAGGAATGCCACCAACTCCCATGCAAACACAAAATCCACTGGGTTGTTTAAGTATATTATTCTGAAAGCATCACTGTGTATATATATGTCTTTTCTATCACATAGTAGAGTCATATAGGAAACGTTAGCAACACAGTGACAGGATGAGTATAAACTAGAGTAAAATCAAACTCTCTATTCTTTAGTAATTGCAATGATAGCATATTTCTTACAGTTGAGTTGTTTTTTCTATTGTCCATTACATACACACATATAAATACATACATATACAAACATATGTGTCAACACTATTTCTTGAAGAGTGAAATTTAGCTTGCTAGTTGCCTAAAGATATTGCATGTATAGAAAGTAAAATTTCCTTTGGGAGGCCGAGATGGGTGGATCACGAGGTCAAGAGATCGAGACCATCCTCGTCAACATGGTGAAACGCTGTCTCTACTAAAAATACAAAGAATTAGCTGGGCATGGTGGCGCGTGCCTGTAATCCCAGCTACTCAGGAGGCTGAGGCAGGAGTATTGCCTGAACCCAGGAGGCAGAGGTTGCGGTGAGCCGAGATCGCGCCATTGCACTCCGGCCTGGGTAACAAGAGTGAAACTCTGTCTCAAAAAAAAAAAAAAAAAGTAAAATTTCTACTTGTATATAATAACGTATTTGTGCCACACCATTTACATCTATTAGAAATATAAAGCAAAGGTAGATGAGGACTAAGAAATATTTATCTCCCATCAAATATTTTCAAAAGTTTTAAACTCTGAATCAGCACTGATAAAGCCTCACTATTATAATGCTGTTTGGGGGAAGCTTGTATACCTTTAAGTTGATATTTTTAACAAAGATACATGCTAGATAGAGAATTTCTCAGATTCTTTCAGAACTTAATGGCCATTACTTTTAGAAGGTTTGGATTTATTTATTTCTCTATCACAAACTTAAAATACATTATGAAGTTACAGCAACTAAATAAATAAATAATGGTATATAAAACCAATAATGATATACTAATAGAAAATAATGAGTCATTAATGGAAAATAATGAGTGTAATTTAAATTTTAGTTAAATAGTAATTTAAAAATTACTACTTAATAATAGCATAATAAATCTCATAAAAATACATTATTTGATAAAGCCTGAAAATATTTGTTTAACTATTTTAGGAAAAAAGAAACAATTACATTATACCGAGAATCACTATAAATTCCAAAGTACTAAAAATGAAACCATAAATGTAGTAGTATGTGTTTATCTAATCATCAAATTGAAATTTAAGACTTTAAAATTTGAAAAAACAAACCTCACAAATTCCAGTCAGTCTCATAAAAATTTACAAGTTTTACACATTAAAATTTCATAACTAGATTAAGAAAAATAATCAGATATTTGTGCATTAGAAATTAAAAAAAATATATTTTTAATATATCACTCAAAAATGCAAATCTACCAAGACAAAATGTATACATAGAAGATTTGCAACTATATGTAACACATTTAACATGGTAAATAACCCAATGATGTTTTAAAATGTTTCTCAGATTATTTTATTTTTTGCGATGGTTCTTTATCATAGCATGATGCCTTTTATAGCATACAATGTGCAGTCTTAACTTCAAATTTACAATTAAGATATATATCTTTATGTGTGCTTAATTCTTCTTTCTTCTGAATCAGTATTTGTTGGTGTTGTTTTTGAGACAGGGTCTTGCTCTGTCAACTGGGCTGGAATACAGTGGTGCAGTCTCAGCTCACTGCAGCCTCAACCTCCTGGGCTCAAGTGATCCACCAACCTCAGCCTTCTGAGTAACTGAGACTACAGGCAAGCCCTACCACACTTGGCTAATTTTTGTATTTTTGTAGAAATGGGATCTCACTATGTTGCCCAGCTGGTCTTGAATTCCTGGACTCAAGTGATCCACCTGCCTTGGCCTCCCAAAGTGCCAGGTTTACAGGTGTGAGCCACTGTGCTCAGTCTGAATCAGTACTTTTATACTATTGATCTTGATATATTACTTTGCCAGTTTCCTTTTAACATTGACCTTTGAACAACATGGATTGAAACTGTAGGTCCACTTTACACATAGATTTCAATAAATAAGTACATTGGAAAATATTTTGGAGATTTGTAACAATATGAAAAATAAAATGAAGATGAATTGTGTAGCCTGCAAATATCAAAAACTTAAGAAGTTAGTTATGTCATGAATGCATAGATATTAATATATAAAGATATTAGTCTGTTTTATCATTTACTAACATAAAATATACACAAATCCATTATTACAATTTACAACATCAAAACTTACACTATAGACTTTACATGACACCATTTGTAGTTTAGATAAATATAAATATAAGTAAACATGTACTTTGAAATCATAACTGCAGCATACATTGGGCTACTGTAATGATCTTGTAGTCACCTTCTGTTGCTATTGCCTTGACCCCAAGTGTTGCATATATCCTTGTAAAATGCCACGAGGGGCTAATGGTCTCTTCATGAGCATTAGGTCTCTCCAGTAACTTGTAGTAAAAAAAGGATCTTTTGTGGTTCTCTTGCATTTTTCATTGTGTTTACTGCAATACTGTAAACCTTGAATAACACCATGGGATCTGTATGAAATGTCACTAGTGATGCTGGATGTGCTCCCAAGAAGCAGAGAAAAGTCATGACATTAGAAGAAAAAGTGGAATTGCTTGCTCTGCACTGTAAATTGGGGTCTGCAGCGGTGGTTGTCCACCATTCCAAGAGAAAATCCAGCATAAGAACCAGTATAAAAAAAAGAAAAGGAAACTCATGAAGCTATCACAGAAGCAACACCAGCAAGCGTGAAAACTTTGTTCTCTTGGCAAAACATCTGTTTCTTGTGTTGACAATGCAGCTTTTATGTGGGTGCAGGATTGCTATGATACAGGCCTATCTGTAGACTCTAATATGATTTGAGAGAAAGCAAAGTTATTATATGACAACTTAAAGCAAAATGAAGGTGAAGGACCAAAAGCTGGAGAATTTAATGAAAGCAAGGATGCTTTGAATATGTTAGAAGGGGATTTAACTTTTAAAATGTCAAGTAACTGAAGCCGCAGCTTCTGCTGACCATAAGGAAGCGGAAGAGTTTCCAGGTGTCAGTAAGAATATCAAAGAGGAGAAAAGGTATCTGTCTGTACAGCTTTTTAATACAGACAGATGTGCCCCTATTCTGGGGGGAAAAATGTCACAAAGAACATTTGTGAAAGAGTAGTGAGCACCAGGATTTAAAGCAGGAAGGGATAGGCTAACTCTCCTGTTCTGTGCAGGAGCAGCTGGGTTTATGATCACAGCTGTCCTTATCTACAAAGCTGCTATCCCCTGAACCCCAAAGATAAAACAAATACCAGCTGCCTGTCTTTTGGTTGTTCAACAAGAAGGCCTGGAAAGTAAGAGTCCTTTCCCTGGATCGGTTCATTCTCTCAATGTTTTGTTCCTGTAGTCAGAAAGTAACCTTGTCACCCAGACCCTGTGGGTTAACACCAAAGGTATTGAAGTAGTCTACTGGACCACAAACCCAAGGTCTGTAATTCAGCTTCTATGTCGGGATCATAAGGATTTTTAAGGCTAATTACTCATGGTACTTTATGGATAGGACTATCAATAATAGAGAACAGCATGAAACTCTGTACAGATTACACCATTGAAGGTACCTACATTGTTATAATGAAAGTCATTGAGTCCAAAATAATAAATTCCCTCTGCAGAAAACTGTGTCCAGGTGTTGCACCCAAACAGTGTTTCTATTCAGCTTCTATATTAGGGGGTCATAAAGATCTTTAAGCCTTTTTCCATAAGTTGCTCTATAAAAATGTTTGTCAATGCTATGGAAGAGAACCCTTAGAGAGAATATCATCGAAGTCTCAAAGGATTCAATATCACCATTGAAGATGCCATTATTGCTTCAGTAAAAGCTCTGAAAGCCATTAAGCCAAAAGCAACAAAAATCTGCATGAGAAAATAGTGTCCAGATATTGTACATGACATTATGGGATTTACGCAACAGAGCCAATCAAGGAAATCATGAAAGAGATCATAGATAGGGTGAAAGAAATGGTAGGTGAGAGGTAAAGGCTTTCAAGATTTGGATCTCGGAAAATATGCATCTTCAAGAACGAATGGGCATCAAACCACAGGAATTAACAGAAGACAGCTTGCTAGAGATAAGTGCCACCAAATTAATGCCAGACAATGAAGAAGACATAGAAAAATCAGTGCCAGAAAACAAGTTGACATTAGGCAATCTGGCAGAAGAGTTCTAATTTCTTATGACTGTTTTTGACATCTTTTATGACATGGACCTTTGTATGAAATGGACAAAGAAATGAAAGAAAACTATGAAGAACAATTGGTTTTATATACATTTTTAAAGAAATTTTTACAAGCCAAAAAATATAAACATATTTTTGTAAAGTTACACCAAGTATGCCTTCCTTTCCTGCCTACCCTTCCACCTTCTCTGCCTCTTCTGCCTCTGTCACCCCTGAGACCACAAGACCAACTCCTCTTCTTACACCTACTCAGCCTATCCAATGTAGCAGCAATGAGGATGAAGATTTATATGATAATTTACTGTCACTTAATGAATGTAAACATATTTTCTCTTCAGTATGATTCTCTTAATCACATTTTCTTTTCTCTAGCTTACCTATTATAACAATACAGTATATAATGCATTTAACATGAAAAATATGTGTTAACGAACTATTCATGTTACTGGGAAGGCTTCAAATCAATGGCAGGCTATTGATTAATTTGGAGGAAAGTCAAGTTATATGTGGATTGTTTACTGTGCAGTAGGTCTGCACCCCTAACTCTTGCAATGTTCAAGGGCCATCTGTATATTTTACGAGCCTACTTTTATATATTTTTTTTTTTTTAGAAAAGAGCGCAGCTGCTTACATAACTAAATTTTTAAGCATCAGAGTTTATTATAATAAGAATATGAATATAGTTATATAAATATGTAATGCTTATATACATATGTTTATTTAAATCTAATACATAATTAGAATAACATTTATATTAATATAGTAGTACAACAGTATACATATAAATAAATAGGGATCAAGGAACTCAGTTTGCCTTGTACCTCAAAAAAGTCAGAAAATTTAATTTTAGGACTTCAAAACACACCAGAAGTTTTCACATTTCAGAAGACAGTCATTTATCAAAATCATTTTTATATCAGAGCAGAGGTGATAATTCAAATAGTTTCTACCTGTAAATATATTTTTTATATTTTGCTTATTTATTTGTTTTGAGACAGGGTCTCACTCTGTCACCAAGACTGGAGTGAAGTACATTATCTCAGCTCACTACAACCTCTGCCTCCCGGGCTCAAGCAATCCTCCTCCTCATCCTTCCAGGTAGCTGAGTCCTCAGACAAGCACCACCATGCCTGGTTGAGTTTTTGTATTTTTTTATGGAGACAAGGTTTCATTGTTGTCCAGATTGGTCTTAAACTACTGAACTCAAGTGATCCTCCCATATCAGCCTCCCAAAGTGCTGGGATTACAGGCATGAGTCACAACAGCCCATCCCTATAAATAAGTTTAATGAAAAATTGTATAAAGTCATCTGTTGAATCTAAGTTCAGATATTCTTTAAAATTTTCAGTGAGAATATTGCATTCTGCAATTCAAATTCTTTAAAGCACATTTTCAGCTTTGGCTTCATTTACTCAATTTTGTATTTTAACTTACTCTCATCTACATCCTATATCACTGACATTGGTTGATCTCTCTCATCTGCTTATATCATCTGTATATTTTATCGATGTTTTCATGTTAATAAATACTCATTTTGAAAATCATTGTGTCAAATATAAATTATTGATATAACCTCCCCTCTAGCCAATACTTGATATTCTTATATTGAGCCACATATGCTGATATTTAAATTTCTTCTTAATTGGTACTTTTTTATTGTACTTTAGGTTCTGGGGTACATGTGCAGATCATGCAGGGTTGTTGCATAGGCACATACATGGCAAGGTGGTTTGCTGCCTTCATCCCCTCATCACCTATATCTGGTATTTCTCCCTTTGTTATCCCTCCCCATCCCACCCCCTCACTGTCCCTCCCCTAGCCCCCCACAACTGACCACAGTATGTGATGCTCCCCTCCCTGTGTCCACATGTTCTAATTGTTCAACACCTGCCTATGAGTGATAACATGTCGTGTTTGGTTTTCTGTTCTTGTGTCAGTTTGTTGAGGATAATGGTTTCCAGATTCATCCATGTCCCTATGAAGGACAGGAACTCATCGTTTTTTATGGCTGTGTAGTATTCCATGGTGTATATGTGCCACATTTTCTTTATCCAGTCTATCATTGATATATTCTGAATACACAGATATTGCCTTGAGAATCCACTTAACTGTTCTCCTGGATTCAATTCAATGATAAAATAAACTGTGTTTCCTACTTCCTTGGCTTAACCTCTTGCTTTGGTGGAATTCATCTTGAAATAATTCCCATTCAAAAAAGTGTTATTGGGAGATAAATCTTCACAATATATTTATATCATGTCTGGTAATGCATTATTTCATTTTCGTTTGAATAATAGCTTTATGGACAATTGATTTCTTCATTGTATTCCAGTTTTTAGTATACCTGAGATAAAATCTTTTAGCATTCTGAGGTTGTTTTTTTCCTGATCTGTAATTTCTAGTATTTTCCTTTTTGTCTTGTTCTAAAATGTCATGTGGTTTTCATGGATTTGTTTTTAAACTTTATTTTTTCCAGTTAAGTATACCCTTTGACTGTACACTTAAGGAATCTTTCAATATGAAGAATATATGATTATGATAAGAAAATTTGCTTTATTATTAATTTGATAATTTTATTTATTCATTCTCTTTATTCATTACAGAATACTATTTTTGAAAGGTAGGCCTCCTAGATTATTTATTTATGCTTATTATCCATCCCTTTTTTTATATCAATGATTTTGACTATTTATTTAACTTTAGTTTACACCTCTTCCTTAAATAGGTTTTAAATTAATGCCCCTATTTTAAGATGTACTGCTAAATCCAAATACTATATTGGAGTCTCAAGTAGAAAGTAAAAAATGTGACTAAAGATGAATTCATTTAAGCTACAATTGTTATTTTATTATTGTATGTGTCTCCTATACATTTATTTCATCAGGCTTCCATCTGCTACTTGTTCCTGACAATGTCTTAATATTTATTCCATTAATAAATTCTTCATTTATTTTTGCTGCGATGATACTAAGTTTTGTAATTATTTATATTTTAGCAAGGCCTAAACAGGAAGGGCAGAAACACATGAATTCAGTTGATCAATTTGAACAGAAAGTACTTGCTTACATGTAAACTTCATGGGTTTTTGTATGAATTCTATTGGTAAGAAAATTTTTATGGTCAAATTTTATTTCCATTTCTTTTCATTTTTAGCATAAATTTATTGAGGTATAATTGATAAACCTCCCCCAAAAAACTGCACAAGTATAATAGGTATAATCTGATGAGTTTGAACATATGCATACACCTGTGATACTATCACTAAAACAAATACACTTTTTATACATCTTTATATTTTGTTGTTTGTGTTTCTTTACTTTTAGCTTTTTTAATTGGTAGATAATGATTGTACGCATTTCTGAGGTACAGGTGCTATTTTAATACATCCATACAATGTGCAATAATCAAATTAGGGTAATTGGGATATTCATTACCTCAAGCATTTATTATTTTTTGTTGAGAACATGCCAAATCTTCTCTTCTACCTATTTGGAAATATGTACTAAATTTAGGTAAGCCATAGTCATCTTACTGTGCTATTAAACACTAGAATTTATTTCTTCTATCAAACTGTATTTTTGTACTCATTAAATAATTTCTCTTTAGCTCTTGTTCCCTACTTCCCTTCTCAGCCTCTGGTAACCACCATTCTACTCTCTACTTCCGTAAGAGCAATTCATTTTAGCTCCCACATATGAGTGCCAACATGTGATATTTGTCCTCCTGTGCCTGGCCTATTTCACTTAACATGATGTCCTTCAGTTTCATCCATGTTGCTGCAAATGATAGGTTAAAGTCACAAAGCAGGATTCTGGCTCAAGAATATTTGAACTTTTATTTAGACAATTCTCTTATTGCTTAATGAAAGGATATCTCTTTTGTGACAGAATATTGATGAAAAATTCCATTTTGGGAGGTTCTGGTAACTTCTGAGATAACACCAAATTGTAGTTTCATAAATTATAGGATGCAATTTAAACTTGACCTGTGTGCCAGCTGTTTCCTAGATAAATTATGGTGTCCTTCAGAGTTACCATAACATTGTTATTTATTTACTATAAAATTATTTTCTTAAGTCAACCAACTTCAGGTCTCATAGAAATATATGTAATAATTATAATTATCTATTATATTTATTATATATATTTTATATGTGTAGCAGATTGCGCTCTCTCTCTCTCTCTCTCTCTCTCTCTCTCTCTCTCTATATATATATATATATATATATATATATACACACTATAGAATTGTGTATAATTATATATATAGCAGTATATTTATACATTATACCATAGAACTAACTCTAACAGCAGCAGATTACTACTTAATTTTGAAAGATATGCTAATAAGAATATCATATGTAACACTAGCAGTTCTTCTACTTGGATATTACAAGATGCGCTGGGCATTGACAAGATATAAATTATGTATATATTACTGCAAAAACATTGATCATTTTTGAATTTCTATTAAACCCATTTTACTCTTTTTTATTAAACTGGAGAGCTGTGACCTATCTAGAGATTTCAGTTAAATTAAGCTAATTAAAACATGGAAATAGCAAGGGTGAAAATGGCATACATGTAAATTGCTTAATGCAAATTTAAATTAATGAGTAAAGCAAATTTAGAAGTGCTCTGTTTTTATGCAATTAATATAGAGTTGTCTCTTTGCCCATACAGTAAAGTCACAATTATCATATCAATAAAAAGTCAATGATTTTGAAACTTTGTTTTATATATTTTTCTACTTGAAATGTCAGGGTTTTTGTAATAAAAATATCTTCTCTTGAATTTTCATGATGTACTGCTAATTTAGCACAGGTCTATATGTTTCAGCATTTACTTTATTATGTAATTATGCTTCTGTTTTCAGTGAAATTACATTGTATTTTTGCTTTACATTGTTTTCTTGTGGTACACACATATACAGTACATATGTACATATATGTGTATGTGTGCTTAAGAAATGAGGACATGCAGAAAAGAATATATTCATATAAAATAAGCTGATTGAAAAGGATATAAAGGAAAACTAAGGGAAGGAAAATGCAGATTAAGAACTAAAGTTATATTCAAATGCTGTCTTGGATATTTGTGTGTGCACACACAACTACATACACACCCCATGTGGACTTCTGTTAGCAGAGTTTTGAATTAAAAATAACCTAGGATCACAACATTAGGCATACATTTATGAGATCAAAGACCTTATTTTCAGTGTTTTTAGTATATTAAAAAACACTGAATTTGCATTACAGACAAGAATAACTATCTCAAGCCTATGTAAAACCTATTCATCATGAACGTTTAGAATAATAAAATCCTCTCAATGACTGTGTAATTTCCAAATCCTTTCAAAGCTTTTCTTTGAAAACTGTCCACTAAATTAAACTTCTAAGATTGTACACTGCACTTGCCAACACATCTTAACTGATCATATATGTGCTTGAATAATATTGGTTATTGACTTAGTATATTTGATTTTTCACCTTTTATCAAAGAAAACAGCAATAATATATTTAAATGTAAATAATTCAATCTGATAGTAATTGATTTTACCCATAGCTATCTGTCTGTAAATTACAATTACCATGTCCTTATTTTAAATTGTATGGCAGTTTTGGCTTAAAAATATTTGTAATGTTGTTTTCTGTTCCATGGTTTCTGCTTCTGCTGAGTTCAGTTGTCTTCTTTATTTCTATGTGTGCCTCTATCTGACGTGGGTGTTTTATCTCACTTTTGAGTATTTGTTAATAACACCGTTTTTATAAATTAAGAACCAGATGAATTATCATGGATAGCTCTAGTAGACTCCTTTTGAAGCTATGGATATCTTCCTTTTCTCTTAAATTGTGAGACCATGACCATATATATTTTATCAAATTATTTTTCATCAATAAAATGAAGACTCTGTTACTTTCTGTGAATAAGTAATGTAAACCTTAAAATTATATGTTAATATTTTCATTCCTATTTTTTAATATCTCTGCCTTGATTGCCCTATCCTTGTATTGTCTTTATTGTCCTCACCCAGGAATGAAATGTAATTTTAACATTAGAAGTATTTTTCCCATTATGACTGAAGTATCATAAAGCAATCAATGATAGAAAATATACAAATGTTTTTGGATAAAAACCTTAATACCAATTAAATAGTTTAAGTTTTTCTTTAACTTCTGCTTATTTTATTTATATATATTTTGATATTAAGTCTCACTCTGTCATCCAGCATGGAATGCAGTGGCCTGATGATCACAGCTCACTGCAACCTCCACCTTCTGGATTCCAGCAATTCTCCTGTCTCAGACTCCTGGGTAGCTGGGATTACAGACACAAGCCACCCGACCTGGCTAATTTTTGTACTTTTGGTAGAGACAGGTTTTACCATGTTGGTCAGGCTGGTCTCGAACTCCTGAACTCAAGTGATCTGCCTGTCTGGTCCTCTCAAGGTGCTGGGATTACAGGCATTAGCCCCCGAGTTTGCCTAATTTTTACTTATTTTAAATGCCTTTTGAAAACTATTTTATCACATGGTCATGAAATATATTCTTGTTTTATGTTTTTACATGCAAAAATCCAGTTAAATATGTGTTTGTCATATGTTTGATTTTTTTTCCAATAACATTTCTATAAATTTATGAATGGAATTTCCTACAAATCCACATTTTAAATAACAAATATGCAGAAGATACAGAAATCCTAAATTTTTTTTTACTGATCTCAGAATTATTCAGCAGAGCATTTTATCAAAACTGGAAAATATATATAAATAGAGAAGGATGTGCATTAAGGAAAGCATGATCAATATGAAAGCACAAATCTTAAATAATTGTTTATCAGGTGAGTGCCAGAGTTCAAATACTTTGTCAGGTGATTAAAATTTCACTTGGAAAGTTTTAAAAGCACCTGCTAAGAGAAGCTGAAAGTGAAAACTAGTCACACCAGCACTTTCTACCTCAATTTGGTAAAATGCATTTAAATGAAATGTAAAAATGAAGAAGAAATCTTACATACTTCCTTGCTATGTAGAGGATAAGTAAAAATGCAAAGGACAGAACCTCAGGAGGTGGAATGCATTTCAAATTAAATGCAGGTTTTTTATGTGGAGAAAGTGAACAGGCTTGACCCACTATATCTTAAAGCTCACCTTACATCTTATAAAAATTCAGAAACTCTATCAAATGGAAAAAGAACTACTTTTCCCCCATACCATTCTAACCATAAAGCCATCATTTTAGTACCTCACTTAAGAACATTTGAAAAACTTATCTACCAGACTAATACTATCTGAAATACTTATAATAAAATGCTTTTATTAATTAAACAAAAAAAATCACAAGACTTTAGACCTTTAGTCCTCAGGAAGACCTAAAAGTTTTCTTATGTGAATCCAATGGCTTAATTTTATAGTGGTGAGAAACCACCATGAAAGTGGTTTTCCAGCTGTATTATGTAATTTTGTTCTATTTTTACCTATGAAACATATGATATTCTTAGATGTCTATGAGAAAACATATTTGAATTTTGTGCATTTTAGTAATTTCGCATTTTAGGTATGGCATTGTAGGTTTTTCAGAAAATAGCCACTATATTTTTATCTCATTTGATTTTCATACAGCTATGTGAAGTAAGTAGTTATTACACCATTAGAACAGTTAATTGTTAACAACAAAAAATAAATGTTTTATGTGACTGAAACAAAGTTACACAATATATAAGCAATAGAACCAGGGCATAAAATGTATTTTTTGCTGCCATTCTTTGTGAAAACTTGAATCAAGAAAAAAATAAATAAGCCTGACCACCGGCCCCCCCAAAAGTTAACAGACTGTGTATTCCAATGTAAGAATAAGGATGAGGGAGGTGTAAGTGGCTTTCTTTAATCATTTTTATATCTTTAATATATATGAATGCCTAGGAAGCAAAAGACAGAGACTATGGCTATAGTTAAGCATTTTAGAAATATATGTGTATACTAAAAGAGCTTTGCAGTAGAGAAATTAAGGTAATTACCTCTATAATCAGGTGCGTACAAGTGTGACAGACTGATTTGTGGCAATAAACTACATGTCAAAATTAATTTATATATATTACTCAAATATTATAGATATTATAGTTATTATCCAGAACTCTAAAGAGATTTTACGCAATTTATAAGGTATAGAGCTGAGTAATAATATTGCATACATAATTTTTATCAACTAATACAGAATGAAATTGGCAAAGCCAGAAAGAGGCAGTAAGTTACTGGCATGTGTATCAGGTAAGGTTCTTTATAAATGAAACAACCTAAACTTCCTGACAGTGGGAAAAAAACGTGTGAACATCAGCAAGCAAATCAGCTTGCACCAGAGATTGCTAAAAAGGGCTTGATGCCTCAGCATTTTCTTCTCTCTGAGGAAAGAGACCTATTCTTGAATTAAAGCTGGCTAAACAGATAAAGGTTGAACTTTTCAACTGCAAAGTAGGTATAGGAATTGCTCCCTTTTTAACTGAGACAAGCAGTAAAATTTTACGACACATCACCAATTGGGTTTTTTAGCATTAAATACCAGAAAGCCTATTGTGTGGCTGTCTGCAATATAAATGAGGACTGGAGAGGTAAATAGTAATCTAAAATGGTTCAGATGAAGATCTACAATCAAAAAGTGGTGAAGCACCTGTTTTTTTTATGAGGTTTCTGACTCTTTGATATTTCAACTTTTCATGAGACAAAGTACACTAAGTTATTGGAGTGGGAAAGAAGGGTTGAATGAAAATTAGAAAAGTAAAAATTGGATTTTGTATGGCTGGGCCAGATGTATAAAATCATTAGTTTTATCCCAGTGACAGAATTTTATGGAAAACAATAAAAACTCCATAAAAGAATGCTGATAGCATCACTTTACTCTCTATTAGCATTAGTTTAGATGTGTATGAGAGCGAATATGCACCAGGGAGAAGCAAATATGGAGAATTTTTTTTTTGGCCATTAAGTTAATGGAGCTGATAAATGGAATTGTAACACTGACACTAAGTGACAGTCTTGTTCCTTTAAAATCTGCTGTTTCATTCTAGTTACTTCAACCTTGAATTTCTAATGTGGACAGCTATTACATTTAATAGTTGTGTTTGGTGATTTTATGTGATTCAAAAGAATAATAAAAGGAGCACAACCTCTGCTTGAATAAAGAAAGTTAAAACACATTAGTGAAATTTCAGATCTGTATCTACATATGACTTTTACAAGTTATTCACAATGAAATTAATTTTATTTTTCTTTTAGACTGCAGGTCAGAAAGAATGGTATAATACATCCAAGGAAGATGACTTTTCTTTTAAAGAATCGGAGTAGACAATAAAATAAAATTATATCTCATTGTTTTCATATAATCGTTCTATTCCTAGGAGGACAAAACACATTCATGTGTACATTTCTAGAGAATCAAGTAGCTACTTTCTATACCTTTTCATATGCAAGTCTAACATATATAAAATGAATGACTGATATTCATGGCATATGTATTTTAAAGTGAAGAAGTTAGGAGTGAAGGCTTACAACTATAATCATCTATAATCCCAGAACTTTGGATTATATATATATATAATTTTATAATTAGAAGAAAACCTAACCTCATCAATCATTTCAAGAACTGGGTTTTAATCTATTTATTTGCATATTTATTGATTGATTAATTGATTTAATAAAGAGTTGTTGGTTCTTAAACATAAAAACCGTGAACTTTTGTTTGGAGACTCATGATTAATTTCCCTGTTTAAAAAAAAAAGAAAAACATGATTATTTTCTTAATTTTACTAAAATAATCATCTCATTTTTAATAATTTTGCAGAGATAAAAAGTTTGATAAAATTTTAGATTTCTCAAAAATGAAATGCTTGATTCAGTATAATTAACTACTATTCAGGTAGAAGATTTTACAAAAGAATACTCAGCCTTTATTCTTTTCTTCTAACAACACATTTTCAGTCTCTTTGTTAAATATATAGCTATATATATATATATAATATATATATATGCTATAACTATATATATAGCATATATATGATAGGTGTCTCTCTCTCTCTCTCTCTCTCTCTCTCTCTATATATATATATATATATATATATATATATGATAGGACTCTCTCTCTCTCTCTCTCTCTCTCTCTCTCTCTCTATATATATATATATATATATATATATATGATAGGACTCTGAATTCATTCTCTGTTCATCTTGAATATTTTGAGCTTCCTCAAAACAGCGATTTTGAATTCTTTGTCTAAAAGGCTACATATCTCTGTCTTTCTGGGATCAGTCACTGGTGACTTATTTAGTTCATTTGGTAAGAACATGTTTTCCTGGATCACTGTGATGCTTGTGGATGTTTTTCCATGTTTGGACATTGAAGAAGTCTGTTTGGGGAAATATTTTTTAAGTAATATCCCACAAGCACAGGCAACCAAAGCAAAAACAGACAAATGGCATCAAATCAAGTAAAATAAATTTTTAAAAAGCTGCACAGCCAACAAAACTATCAACGAACTGAAGAGACAACACACAAAATGAAATTATATATTTGCAAAGTGTCTCTCTGACAAAGAATTAACAATCACAACATATAAGAAGCTCAAACAACTCAATTCCAAAGAGTCTAATAACTCAATTAAAATATGGGTAAAACATCTAAGTAGACATTTCTCAAAAGAAAATATAAGGGGGATAAATGCCAAGTGTGGGTGAAGGGGAGGAAGGCAGCAAAGCACACTGCCATGTGTGTACCTATGCAACTATCTTGCACACTCTGCACATGTACCCCAAAACCTATAATGCAATAAAAATTTAAAAAAATTTTTTTAAAAAAAGGTATATTAAAGGATGCTCAACCTCACTGACCATCAGGAAATGAAAATCACACTGTGATGAAATATCATCTCACCCCAGTTCAAATAAATGACTTTTATCCATAAGACAGGAAGTAACAAATGCTGATGAGAATTTGGAGAAAAGAAAATACACCTTCTTACACTGTTAGCAGGAATGTACATCAGTGCAACCATGATGGAGAAAAGTTTAGAAGTCACTCAAAAAACTAAAAATAGAACTACCCTGTGATCCGGCAATCCCATTGCTAGGTATATACTAAAAAGGAAAGAATTCAGTGTATTGAAGGGATATCTATACTCCCATATTTATTACAGCATTATTCACAATAACCAAGATTTGGAAGCAACTTCAGTGTCCATCAACAGATGAACAGATAAAGAAACTATGGTAGAGATACACAATGGAGTACTAGTCAGTCATAAAAAGTAATGAGATTCTGTCATTTGCCAACAACATGGATGGAACTGGAAGTCATTATGCTAAGTGAAACAAGCCAGGTACAGAAAGACAAATTTCACACAATCTCACTTGTTTGTAGAGACTACAAATTAAAACATTTGAATTTATTGAGCCTAGAATGATGGTTACCAAAGGGTGAGAAAGAAAGTGGGAGACTGGGCAGAAGTGGGCATGGTTAATAGGTACAAAAATATCTGTAAAAAGAATGAATAAGAGCTAATATTGGATAGTGCAACAGGATGACTACAGCCAACACTAATTTACTGTACATTTTTAAATAACTAAGAAAATATAGTTGCATTGTTGGTAACACAAAGAAAAAATAAATGCTTGAGTGTATCGATACCCCATTTACCTTGATGTGATTATAACACATTGTATGCCTGTATCAAAGTATCTTATGTAACCCATCAATATATATTCCTACTATGTACCCACAAAAATCTAAAAGAAAGAAAAAATGATGTTGACAAAGTAAATAAACAAATACAGGTATGTCCCTGAAAGGAGCAGTTAATGAAGAATTGCCTCTCCTGCACAAAAGAAAACTGAAGAAAAGATTACTTCTGTGAAATTATCATGTACAAAAATGCTTGGAGAGGGTGAGGCAGGGAAGAGTTATTTGAAATTTATATTCATATCTAAAAGGGAAAATTGAAACTGTTGATTTAAGTGTTATGACTGTAAGTAAGATACATTGCCATACATCATTTTATAAAACAACATTAAATAAACGCTAGTTAATGTTGGCAGAGTTGATCTATAAGTAAAAGTTAAAATTGACTAACATTATTGTCTTTTTTTTAAATGACATATAAAATTAACTGTAACTCTTAACAGTCAATGTAGCTATCACAAACAGATGACTTCCAAGTTGGCTTTTGTTGATAAACCAGGAACAGTAGTAACTCTGGTTATGTTACCCTCTGTTTACTATAGTGTTTCTCTGTGGTGCTTTTGTTTAGAATACCTTTGCTAGACAGTCAACGTATTTAGGTTAAATACTGGGGCCTTGTTCATTTTCCATTCACTTAGTCATTTATTTATTTATGTATTCATACATATACTTGTAAAGCCTCAACATGAGTCCATAAGGGATTAAGTGAAGAAATATCAGCCAGTTTTGCTATAACAGTAAGTCCTCATTCAATGTTGTTGATTGATAACTTCTTTAAGCTGAAGACATCAAGTGAAGTCTAACTTCACTTTAACTTCAACTTGAAGTGAAACGACTTATAACAAAATCAACTTTGCAATAGGCTAATTGACTTAAAGAAGAGATAATGTCCTAGTGTATATTTCTAGTCATAAAAAAATCACAAAACTTCTAATTAAAGTCTAAAAATTTTTAATATTAAATATTGAAATAAATGAAAGCTATACATACATTTTAAAAGATTACAAAGAGTAAGCTGAATTATTGACTGAATTACTGTGGTCCAGGGTTCCAGGTGGCGAGAGCCTATCTCGGGCAGCACAGGGTACACATGGGGAACCACCCCTGGCCATTATATCTATTAAAATGGAAGCTGTTTCTTTTATTTGTTACACATATGTGGAATCTCCAAATTCTGATGACTTATTACTAAGGACAATCCTAGTTATCACATTGGCTTAATTATTCATGCCTTGCTTTAGAGCCCCTTTGTGACGAGACCAAAATCAATGGAAACAAAAGTTAAATTCTGAGAACTTTCTTAACAACTCAATTGGAGAAAGTACTGTTATTGTTAATTATGGAATATGAAACTGTATGGGAGAGGGGAAATATATCATTGAAAGATAATTTTCTTACATTCATTAAGTTTTTAATCTATTGAATGATACACCAACATATAATTGGAAAAAAATATAACAAAATTCCAGTAGTGATAATAACTGTGACGAAAAATAAAGGAGAATAAGTCATGAAATGTTAACTCAAGTTCACAAGGTTTTTCTGTGATGATAATTTGAAAAGAGGCATGAATCAGCTAAAGGAAAAAGCTCATAATGATTTTAGCGGAGTGGTAGAGTAAATAATCAGAATAAAGGCACATAGGCAAGAATAAGCCAGTACCACTTACAAGAATTTGGGTAGCAAAACTTGATACTTTCAGTTTGTTCCAAAGATTATTTCCTTCATGCCTTATTCTTTCCAGATGTGCCAAAAATCACACTGACTCAGCTGAAGCTGCTATTGAAATATTTGTCAATTAGCTCACCATTTAATGGTATCTTGCCAGGGTGTTAGAGTTTAGTGATGGTTTTTAAATCTTTGCTGCCAAAGAAGATTTACATCTTTAAGGATTTCTCGGCAAAAATATTGATGCATTACTCCTACGAAGCTGGCCTCATAACACAGTGTCCACGGAAAGAAATAATATGTGTGCCTGAAAAGCTGATCATTTATCTCAATACCACATGTAATGTACTAAATAAAGGTTCCTAGAACTTCTTGGAAGCTCACATACTGAAGTGTAAAATCTATCATAGAAGTTGGAATGAAAATCTTATTTTAAAACCACTCTAGCACTGATGTGTGATCTCTATCTCATTACCTCTTAAATAAAACTACATCTCAAAAAGTTACATAGGTTGTATAACCTCCAAAAAACTGTTAATTAACAAAAGGCATTAATGAGTTTATTTTGCCAACATTAAAATAGCTATGAGAAAAGAACCACACAATTTCAATTCTGATCTTGAGGAAATGCATTGTCTTCAACAACGAAGTCACTTTCTTTTATGTGGCAGACATCATTCTAAGTGCTTTAGTGGTTCGTGTGCTCATTTGATTAGTTTCCCCACATAGTTCTCTTTACTTCTTGCCTTGGCCTCAGTGCATTCCGACCACTGAAATTATCTTGGCACACAATGACTGCCATCTTTGGAAAACTGCCCAATGTTCAGCCGCAGAGTCGCCAAAGACCAGATTCTGCCCACTGTCAGTATTCCTTAGAAATGTGATGTTTTTCTCCATGAAATTCAGGTCAATGAATGTATTTGTAAAATTATTACCACCTTCTTTGCCTTTAAATTGTGGTTTATATTTTATGTCCTTTTGATAGGCTTGGGTTTAAATCTCTGAGTTAGATATTTGTTTTCTATTCATCTCACCTCTGCATTGTTCATTGTTTTCATTCTTTTTTCTACCTGCTTATGGATAATTTTACAAATTCTAATTTTTTTATCTTAACATCTTTGTTGCTATTGCCTGTGATTCTTTGTTTTGTTATTTTAGTGGTTGTATATTATAGGACTTTTTTTTTTTTTTGAGACGGAGTTTCGCTCTTGTTACCTAGGCTGGAGTGCAATGGCGCGATCTCGGCTCACCACAACCTCCACCTCCTGGGTTCAGGCAATTCTCCTGCCTCAGCCTCCTGAGTAGCTGGGACTACAGGCACGTGCCACCATGCCCAGCTAATTTTTTGTATCTTTAGTAGAGACGGGGTTTCACCATGTTAACCAGGATGGTCTCGATATTTTGACCTCGTGATCCACCCGCCTCGGCCTCCCAAAGTGTTGGGATTACAGTCTTGAGCCACCGCGCCCGGCCTATAGGACTTTAATTTATCATAATCTATATTTTAGTAATATAACACATCACATAATTATAAGAAGATTGTACACAATATAGTAGAATTTGTCATCGTCTGGACTTTGTGCTTACAAGACACTTTATATATTGGAAATCTCACAAAATATTGTTTTTATATTTTAATCAGTCCATTATCATGTATAGAGATTTATAAAACAAAAACTATTTTATATTTTCCCACATTTGTTGATTCTAGTGTTTTTTAATTCCCAATGTCATTCCCAATTTTCTTTCTGTTTGAGGGTTTTATTCAGGGTTTTTTTCTGATAAAGGTGAGTGGGTGATTATTTCAGCTGTTGTATGTCTGAAAACAGGTCCTTATTTTTCCTTTATTATTGAAAGGTACTTTTACCAAAGATAAAGCTCTAAATTGGCAGGTTTGTCTGCTCTCCTTTTAGTATTGGAAAGATGTTGCCTTCCTGTTTTCTGACTTATATTGTTTTCTGTTACTCTGTATGTAATGTTTTGTGTGTGTGTGTGTGTGTGTGTGTGTGTGTGTGTGTGTGTGTGTGTGTGTGTGTGTGTGTATATTTTGGCTCCTTTTAAGAGTTTCTTTTTACCATTTTTTATAAGCTATTTGATTACACCATGGCTTAATGTAGTTTCTACATGTTTTCTTTACATATTTTTGTAATAGCTTCTTTATAAGTCCATTATTTTATCAAATTTGTAAAATTTTTATCCATATTCACTTAAACATATTTTCCTTTTTACCCTACTTCTTTCTTCCCCTTAAGGTACTTGAATTTGATCTATGCAAGGTTGCTTGAAGGAAAACACCTCACTGTTTTATTTTCATAGTTTTTACCTGTAGTTGATAACTACACCCAAGCTTCAGTTCCAGAAAAATATCACAGTTGCAACACAATTTATGACGAGAGACATAATAATATCCAAAATGTTCCAAATACTTTATATGCAGCAAGTATAGTATATTTGTAGATATTTAGGAGTTACAAACTTTAATCAGAAAAACTATAGCATAAACTCACTTATAGATAGGCATACAATATCTGAAATGTATATTAGCCAACAGACTGCAATATCTCCTAAAATTATCCCTCTTTGCCAAGTGTAATTTATTCTAAACATGCAGATGATTCAATATTCAGAAATCAGTTAATATAGATACCATATTAATAAGGTTGAGAAGAAAAGATCTCATGATCAGCCCAACTGAATTTGCAAAGGACTCAACACTTATTTCTGTTTAAAATCACCCAATAAATTAAAATTTGAAATTTAATTTAAAAATATTAAAATATTCATACTTAACACCAAAAACCTTAATACTATTTAATAGAAAGATATTAGAGATAGTCTTATTAAGTCACAACTGCCTATTTCATTCTCTATCATTGATTAAATGCATTAGTTAATACAATTAAAGGCAAGAAAGTAGACACTATGCATTAGAAAAACTGAGTAAAATTATCTCTGTATTTGCAAATTATGTATTGATTACCTAGAAATCCATGACATTATCCAACATGACTTTTTGAAATTAGAAAAGTGGCATAGGAAATTCTCGGTAAAGGATAACATGGAACACTGATATATATGTAAAATTAGAAGTAGATGAAGAACAGTTAAGGACACCATCTGCAAATGGAACTGTTTTGAAATTATAACTAAGCAGTCTTATTCTTAGAGAGATGTAATTTGAACCTGATTAGTAATGGTTTTCCATTTAATTTAAGTATGGTGCATTTAAGACAAGTCAGTCAGTAGTGCTGCCTCAAATCAGGCTTTAATAAAATTAATTGGGAAAAGAAAAATTGATTTTTATGTATAAGCAACCCCTTTCAAAGGAGAGGGTTCATATTTTAGGAGCAAATTAAAATGCATCTGGAATCAGAATGTATATGTAAATGCCCTGTTATAAAAGATTATCTGACAAATATTATCAAAGGTTCTTTGCTTCCAGGAGACTTTGAAGTTTCTTAAGTAGGCAGGGTTTTGAGCTGTCATTTTAGCCCACTTTGGACATTTAACTTTGGTAATAAATGGTTTCTGTAGTCATACACACTAAACATTTCTTTGATTTAAAGAGTATTTGAAAAAGTTTCCTTTTAAAGAAAAAAAATAAATGCTACAGGTTATGAAACTGCAGTTTTCCTTCTTTTTCTTTCATGTAGCATACCCTTAGATGGTCCAAATACAGTCACGTGAACATAAGTCCAAAGGAATTACATAACCTTGTAGATGAAAAATTTTGCTTCCTCTAAAACATTATAAAATAGATACAGAAAACATACACACATGCACACAAAAATATAAAATACTAGAATTTCTTATCCTTTCATAAGATTAATATAGTGATGATTTTGGAACACAGATTGAGAAAGGTACACTCAAATTTTAAATATTTAATAATAATATTTATTTTGAAAGTATAATAATGAAGAAATCATCTCTCATTCCTTTTATTGCTCAGACTCAGTTTTAAGGATCGAATTAATAATGAAGGTATCTGCCATTTTTTGGCAAATAGGTTTATTTAGTCAGGAGAGTAAGAATTGTTTAAATTCTTGATGTATTTGCATTCAAAATTACTTCCTGAACATAATATATTTGTCTGACCTTTTTCCTACTTTTCCAAAATGAAAAATGTCATATCAGTTTTATGAAGAAAAATGATACCTGCTATATTATTTTCCATACCAAATCTGAAGAGAAAATAACTTTAACAGATCCCTTGTTGGTGTATGTTATTTTTAAAAATATTTACTATTTTTCATCAATTAAAAAATGAAAATATAATGAGAAATCATGTATCAATTCATCAACTATATAAAATCATAAAAACATTTCAGATCCAGTGATCCCACTGCTGGGTATATATCTAAAAGATAGAAAGGGTATATATCCAAAAGAAAGGAAATCAGTATATTAAAGAGATACCTGCACCGCCACGTTCATTGCAGCACTACTCACAATAGCCAAGAAATGGAATCAACTTAAGTGTTGATCAACAGATGAATAAAGAAAATGTGGTACATATACACAGTCTAATATTAGCCTTATAAAAAATGAAGTTCTGTTGTTTGAAACAACATGGATGGCACTGGAGAACATTATGTTAATTGAATAAACCAGGCACGGAAATATGAATATTGCATATTCTCACTTACACTTAGAAGCTCAGAAAATGAATTTCAAGAAGAGAGAAAATAGAATGGTGGTTACCAGAGGCTGGGAAGATAGCAAGGGAAGGGAAGTAAATTGGCATGCTTAAAGGGTACAATAATTTGGTTAGGTAGAAGAAATGAGATCTAGTGTTTAGTAGCACAATAAGGCAACTACAGTTAATCAGTATTCTATATTTCAAAAGATCTGTAAGAGAGGAGTCAGAATGTTCTTAAGATAAATTATATTTAAGGTAATAGACAATTATCTTGATCATTACACATTGTATGTCTGTATCAAAATATATACACCCCATAAACATGCACAAATACTATGTATCAATAAAAATTAAAGATTTAAAATGAAATATGAAAGAATTAAAGCTCCAATATTCCATTTATTAACCTGTTTTCCAAATATTTTATTCAAAGAAAATTACAGTCTAAATTTGAAGATTCAAGTGCATTTTTTATTACTTTGACTATATTTCTTATAGTATATTTAACATTGTACAGTTTTGAACTATACATTTTTTAAATGTGTGGGTGAAATATATGACAGCTAAGGAATCACTGCAAAGTTTAATGATTGAGCAAAATATTCTTTTTTCTTAAATATATCCTTATGTTTACATTTTTTAACTTGCATGTAGTTTTACTAAAATCTTTTCCATTTTATATAATATATCATTTATCAAACTCTCTTTGTTTGTTTTTACTACTGGACTTATATATTTATATTTGCCTACTATGGTTAATGTGTAAATCACAGTAATTCGCAGAAATTTGGAAATGGCACTTCTTGCAAGGTTGCTAGAATTGCTATAAAGCATGCAAATGCCATGCAACCTGTGTTTGTCAGCATGACTCGGGCATCCATTTTCAGAAATTAAAATCCCAAATTCCATCCAATGAAATAGTGTAGAATTTATGATTCTGCTGATATGGAAGATTTTTATAGCATTCAGTACCCAAGAGCAATTAAAAAGATAATGCATGTAATATGAGTCTGTTACCGTTTTCCTAAAATTGCCTCTACCTTTGTTTTAATGAGCTATCTTTTCTATCATAGGGTGTATAAGTGTTAGATACTAACTGTCTTAAGGTTTTTGAAGCAATATGAATATTTACACAACAAAATTATTATTCAACTCATCTTATTTGAAAGAAAACTCCACACATCAATTTCAATTATTTCTCTGTTAGCGTGGTTTCATCCAATATCATAGAGAAAAACAAAATGGTTGCTACTTGTGTTGCACTACCTTGAGCAATTATAACTAAATAGTTTTGACTAATGAACAGATCAATATGAAAATACTACCATTTATATTTTTTAGAATTCTGTGAAATATTGAGTATCCACACAAACATGTGAATACATGATCAAAGAACATGATTAAACACACAAAACAATCTATCCTTTGAATAGGTTTAATGAAAAAATAACAGGTAAAGATTTCTTTAATATTTTCCTTTTCTTTTTCACATAGCCAGCATTTATTCATCCTTCAATCCTCAGACAATACTATAACATGAGTAATAATAAACTTTCTGATGCCAGACAACTAGTTAGTTTCCTGCAGAATGACAGTTTGGAAAAGTGCCCG
The DNA here is from genome assembly GCA_031835075.1 of Saguinus oedipus. Lineage (NCBI taxonomy): Eukaryota > Metazoa > Chordata > Mammalia > Primates > Cebidae > Saguinus > Saguinus oedipus. The sequence continues at coordinate 22,965,391 of CM063190.1, forward strand.
TTTGTAATGGAGTTCATAACGTAACACAGTAAACTAAACTTTTCATAAAGCTTAATGACATCAATTTAAATGAAGAATTTTTAAATATATGGAGCATATCACCTTTTTATTTTTTGTTGTTGCTTATATTTTATAGTAAATACTAATGGTAGCAAATTTTATTTTTTTCTTATTATTGGTTTTTAAACTTATTTTTCCTTTTCTTTCTTCTTTTTTTTTTTTTTTTTTTTTTTTCCTAGATGGAGTCTGCAACCTACGCCTCCTGGGTTCAAATTATTCTCCTGCCTCAGCCACTGGAGTAGCTGGAAGTACAGGTACGTGCCACTAAGCTGGGCTAATTTTGGTAGTTTTAGTAGAGGCAGGGTTTCACTATGTTGATCAGGCTGGTCCTGAACTCCTGGCCTCAAGCATTCAGTGCACTCCAACCTTCTGAAATGCTGAGATTATAGGTGTGAATCACCGCATCAGGTAATGATACTTTATTTTCATATTTCAATGTGATGTTTGGACAACATATTAAAGAAAAGTCTGAAGATATAAAAGTAACTTAGAGGAAGCGTATTTCCATACCAATAACCCTTTATTTGAGAGACTGAGAATGATTGAATGTAAAAATATATGTACACATAGCTGACGACTACAAAGAAAAGAACAAAAATATAAATCAAAGGTTCATTTCAAGGCAAAATATAATACCTTTTGCTCCACCAATGTCTATTTTTTTAAATCCCTCATAGATTGCTGACAAGTGGTACACGTCTGTGTCAGCACATGCTCTCCCTTTTCATCATCATCTTGTTCCCAAAGATGCCATGTTCTCCTGAGAATGTCATGTTATGTTTGCTCTGTAGTCACAGCAGTTCCACCCTCACATCTTTTCAGCTCCACCTATCAATAAGCTTTCTTTCAAGAGTCCAACAAATGATGTAGCCTGGTACCAAGTGGCTAACATTGGTCATAAACTTGCTTCTGATTTACCTAAGGTGGGAAAATTTAGGTGGTGAGTCCATACAGTGTTGGGATCCTTAAGTGTTAGGATCCACACTAACCAGGCCACAAGGGAGGAAAGCTCCTCAAAGAACATTTAAAACACGTATTCTAGATCCAGGGAATTGTCAGTGAGCAAAACCAACCCACCAACAAACAAAACGTTTCTGCCTCTAGAGAATTTTCCCTCTATTGGGATAATTTAGGTGAATACTATGAAACACAATAACATTTAGAGTGTGTTGTATGTTAGAAAGTAAAAAAACTCAAGATACTAAAGATCAGGGGTTCAAGGTAAGTATAATTTAATCAGAAATGTTTGAAATAAGTCCAGTTGAAAAGCAGATATTTAAATGAAAACATGAAGGCGGTGATCGAGGAAGCAATGCATATATCCAGGGAAAGACAATTCCAGGCAGAGAGCACAGTTGGTGCAAAATGTGTTCACTGTAAGAACTACAGGTTTTAATTGAGAGAAAGGGGAAACCATGAGAATTTTTGATTACAGAAATTATAAGATCATGTTTTAGCTTTGAAAAATTACTCTGGGTGTAGTTTTTGTTGAAAATGGATATAAATGAGCAGAGGTAGAAACATAGAGACAAATGTTGAGTCACTTGCAGGAATCCATACAAAAATTGATGGTAGCTTGAAACAGAGTGAAATGATGAAGATAATGAGAAGTGGTTAGCTTGTTCATATATTTAAATGTAAGTTCAATAAGATCTTCTTGTGGACCAAATGTCAGGTGAAGTAAAAGGAGAAAGGAGGTAACAGTAACTCCAAGGCATTTTGCCTGAGAAAATGAAAAGTTGAACTTACCATTAGTTGATATTTTAAAAAGAAAATATGTAATTCTGAACAAGTTTTCTCTGGAAATTCAGAAATTAAATTTAGGATATGAAACTGTCAAGATGTCTGCTACAAGTGCTATGTAGTGATGACACTTAGCTTGAAAATATATAATTGACACTCCAGGGATATATTTAGAGTGAATATATAAATTTGGAAGGAGTAAATATACATATTTTATTAAACATTTGATAATGCATGAGATCTTTAAGGAAGTCTGTGTAGAATGAGAATGTAAAGGAAAGAAGAAAATACAATTTTCAAGGAATGAGTTCTTGGGCACTGGAAGGTGGGGAAGAAGAGGAAGATTTGCCAAAAGAGAATGTAAATAAATGTTTGCAAAATTCAGTTGGAGGAAAATTAGATGATTATGATATCCTGAAGGCCAAATGAAAATGTATTGAATTCCTATGATATAACAAGTAATATGAATACATTTAAATAACAATTCGGTTTAGCAAAGTGGAGACCATTTGTAATTTACAAAATACTTTTGCTAAAGTGATGGGATACATATATGCGTGTGTGAGAATATATGTGTGAGTATATGCTGATAGCAGTCTTTTAGTTGAGTGAGAAACATTTTGAAATGTGTCAAGCAAGAGAAGGGAAAATTTCTAGAACAGTGTCTGTAATGAAAAAGAAGTAATGGCATCTAGCACATAAGAAGGAGGACTGAAATTAAATGGAATGAGGGATAATTCATGTAAATCTAAAGAAATGGTAAAACATGGATCAAAAAGGTTAATACATGGACAATGGGAACATATAGAAGTTTTTTTTTAATTGCTTCAGGTTTCTTGGTGAGTGAATTTACTAAATATTGTAGAAAAAAAGCATTAAATAGTCTCATCTTGACAAATGGTTGTGTAAACGGAGTAGGAAAATATGTACCCTGGAGGCATTATGCACCACGGAAAGTTAGTGGTTAGGAATTATTAGTGAATGCCACAATGCAAATCTCTTTCTTTTGACTGTTCTTGGAAAAACACAATATTCTAGATGTGATTTGTCACATAATAAAAAAGAAAATGAAAGCTATTCAAACTAAAGTATCAATTAAATATTTTTAAATTTTGAAACTGTTAGTATTTTTCATGTTTTACCCAGTTCATTATAATCATAACTGTAGCACTGTTCAGACAGTTCAGGAATGTTTGAAGTAGCTTTAGTATAATTTCTTATTTTTATTTATAAGTTTTCAATAAAAACTTAAAAACAAACTTATAAGTTTATTTTAATGTAAGTAATTATAACACCTAGTATTGAATATCAGAATTAAAGTCAACTAAATTATTTGTCATGTTAAAGAAGTCAATTCATGCCAGGTTAAACTAGACACTCATTCCGTTGATGAGAATCCAGGTCCAGGTACACCACATCAACCTAACTGCAAAGGAGGCTTGAGAATACAAACGCTTTTGCTGAGCACCTAGTCAGTTTGCTATTTTCAACCCACGCCCCTTACCACAATCGATGCCTCCTTTGGCATTTTAATAAAAATAATTTCTATATTACTTACATTACTTTTCATTTTGAAAAGTGAACTCTGAAGTTAATCATTACATTATAGAAAATTCTATTTTACATTATGGAAAACCCATGTATTTCTAAAACAAAATCAGTAATTCTAGATTGTCTATACTTAAAAATAAATACTTACCAAGATAACCTTAACATTTCCATCAGCTTGACTAGACTTTAGCCAGACTTGGCCCCTGACCACCCTCTCACTGTAGCCCTTACAGAATCCATATAACCTAATTGTAGACACCCATTCTCTCCCTTTTCCTGAAGCATTTACTTTAAAAAAAATTATAACCGTAAATTCCTTCTCTGACCCATTGAGTTCCAAATTTTTCAAAAACCCCTTTGCCAGTTTTATAAGCCAAGACTATTTTCCCCCAGATCCTAAGGGTCATTTCTTTGAAATGAAATCAAGAATGTTAGCACCCCATCCCCCAATCCCCACACAACTTCAGTGGCTACCTTGCTTCCGTTGGGGAGGCAGGACAGAGTTTGTTTTTTTGGGGGGTAAGTCCAATTAGCAAACACAGAAGGCCTAAGATGGTCCCAACTCTGCTTTTAAAAATTCTGTCCTTTGTTTTAGCTAACTTCAGACTGTCATCTGCTTTCTCACTGCCTTGAATACAGTTTTCCTTTTCTATTTAGTTTGCTTGTGTTTTTTATTTGACATCACCTAGTGCCATTTGGTTTTGTGACATGACAGTTTCAAGAAAGAACTATGGGATGGAAAATACAGATGAATAATGCGAATTCAGAAATAAAATATGTTAGAATAGGTTTCTCTTTGTATTCTGTAAAATGTTCTTATGTGAGTATATATCCAGATACATTTTAACTTTAAAACTAGATATAGTAGCTTAGAAAGGTTGAACTCATAAGAATTTTTCTTTTCCTCACTATGACTGAACTATGAGAATTGTGTTCATTTAAATATATCTTATTTAACTCATAATTACTGGTATTTTCCATGGATGTAAATCAAATGTCTTGTACTAAAAATCAATAATAGCAGTTTTAAGATAATTTTCTATTGACGAGATTCGGCCTCTACAAAAAGACTTAGCCCACAATTTGAAACTTCATAGTAACATTAAAACCATTCACAATTACTGTAATTTAGAATTTAACTTACATTCAGGTTGAAATGGGAAAAAAATAAATCCCTATATGAAATTGTTCTCAGTGTCTGTGTTTTGAAGCATCTTTTCAAAATATAAGATCAACATTGCTATTCTAGTCACAGCAAAGCATTTTCCAAAATGTCATATTGAACTCATTACTGGGAGAATGACAAGCCTTTCTAATGTGATTGTTCTTTCCTCATAATAAAGGCAAAAATTGCCAGTGCTTGTGAACTTAAAATAAGATGTGATTGGAGTTAGATGAATTAGTTCTTATGAATATGCATTTCAAATGGTTATATTTAAAATATATAAGTGAGTATGCTTTAGTCTCCATTTTAACCTGTACTTAGACTACACTTTTTCTTTGAATTCTTCATATTAACTTGAAATCCAAGCTACTCCAGAGTTACATTATAAAAAGGTTAACATAATGTTATGAATTAAAATTTTTTGCCTCTCTTTTTAGTCTTTGCTATTTAATTTTATCATACTTTCACTTTTATCATATTTTATTATGATTTTAATCATACCTTCAGCATACTCTCTATCATTCTGAATCATATTTCCTTGGCTCGATTTTAGAATAGAATGGTGATTTTTCCCTTTGCTTTTATGAAATGTTTGGTAGAAAACAAAATCAATGGCTACTTCTGGAAACATATGAAGCATGTAAAACAGAACTCCACATTATTTAAAGTAAATTATAATGTGTAATGTTCAATTTGATATGCTATCATATTTCATCTGTACCTACAACTGTTGTGCTTAGGGTATAGTAACAAATTTATCATAACACATTATGCTATTAATATATATGGGAAGATTTAGGCAAATGATATAAAACATTTTTAAGTAGAAAGAGCATTTGAAATAATAGGTGCATTTTAGTTTAGAATGTTAATAAATCTTTCTTTCTTTCTGTCTCTCTTCCTGTCTGTCTGTCTGTCTGTCTGTCTTGCTTTGTTGCCGAGGCTGGAGTGCCCTGGCTTAATCTCTGCTCACCACAACCACCACCTCCTGGGTTGTTCAAGCAACTCTCCTGCCTCAGCCTTCCAAGTGGCTGGAATTACAGGCACCCATCCCAATGTCTGGCTAATTTTTGTGTTTTTAGAAGACAGAGTTTCACCATGTTAGCCAGGCTGGTGTGGAACTCCTGACCTCAAGTGATCCGCCTGCCTCAGCCTCCCAAATTACTGGGATTACAGGCATGAGCCAGCACACCAGTTTCCCCTTAGAAAGTTAAGTTTTCAAAGAAACATGTCTTTGTACATAATTTTAGTTTATCTTCAATAAATACTGAATGAATAGTTATAGTTCTTACTTACCTCAATTGCTTTTTTATATTACTTTTTTTTTGGCTTTTTCTTTCACCACTCCACTGAAAATTACTTTGCTCTGGTCACTTAAATCAAAATTTTCACTTTTCTTGGCCTCTTTAGCAGCATTCCTAATATTTGACCAACGTTTGATATTTTAAGTGTTCTTTGCATTTGTTCTTCACCTTATAGGCCATAATTATTTCTCATACTTTACCACTTTATTCTAAGTTGCATCCATTGTGAACTATAATTTCATATCATAAATGAATGCTGAAGTTCCTTAGTGTATAGCCTTCATGCATTTTTTTCTTTTACTCTTCACTTTCTGCCTAGTTTGTCTGCTTCCAAGTGTAGTCAACATTGAGTCAACTAGGGAAAATTAAAAATATGATAATTATTGAGCTACTTCCCCCCAAAATTACTACTAAAATGACAGACAATGTAGACTCTCTTGGACTGGATATACAGATGAAAGTTCTGCGAGAGCAATGGGATAATCCAGGCTCTAGCTTTTATACTTGCAGAAATGAAGAATTTCCCTTGACCAATGATAAATGCCAGTATGAACTTCAAAACTACCAAGTCTTGGTGTAATAAAAGGTACTGCTAAGAATTGCCAGTTTTTGTTAATGAAAGGATGAACTGGACATGTGTTTTATACATATATAGGCATATAACATATGTCTGTACCAAATCTGAGTTTTACAGGTACATACGTAATTTTTCTCTAGCGTAACAACTATTCATATATATGTACTGATAAATATATTTAAATATATGTACATATAAATCCATATATTTTTAAATATTTAAAATGTATTTATCGATACATATATATGAATGTCTTATGCTACATATAGACATATATATGGAAAGATGGATTTACATATTACAACTGAATTGTTGATAGAAATATGGAAGGCCAGAAAACAGTGAATAACATCATAAATTGCTGAATGCTAGCATTCTGTGTTCAACAAAAATATAAACCTTCAAAAGTGAAATTGAAAGAAATAATTTTCAAATAAGTTAAAACTGAATTTAACACTGATCAACCATTATGATAAAAATAATTGAAGACATGCTTCAAGGTAAAGTATGATTCTGAATGTGAAATACAAAATGAAAAAAAAGGGTGAACATACAGATGTTTATGTGTATAAATCTAAATATCAACTATGCAGAAAAATTTTTAGCTCTTGAAATGTAACATTGATTAAAGATTCATGAAAACAATAAGCCATATTTTATTTTTCTACTTTTTGAAACTTTGAAACTTAATTTAGTAATAACCCATATTTTAATGTCTGTCTTTGCAAATTGCAACATTTGCCTCTTTAATTAAGTTCTGATTGAATGATTACCCTCATCATTGTGAACCATATTTTTCTGACTCTTTGGATGCCTCATAATGCTTGATTGAACACCAGACACTATCAATTGTGCCTTTTGAGGTCCTGGATATTTCTATAAATCATTCTTGACCTTTCTTTTAATGTACAGTTAAGTTACCTGGAAGCCATTTGATTCTGCTTGACACTGATCTTATGATTTGTTATGTGGGTCTAGAACAATTCTGAGTGTTTGCTCTTACTCAGGCAAGATTTTGCAGTTCTCTGTCCAATTGCACATGAATTATGAATTTTTATAAGATAATAGGTGAGAATAGGCCCTGTTCACATTACACATTATCTGTATAATGGAGGTACCGTCTGCTATAATATGTGATTGTTCAACCTTACTACTACTGACGTTCTAATTTGGATAAATCTATATTGTGGGGAGAACAGCAGTGCTGCATATTGCAGGATATTTAGTAGTATCACTGACCCCTACGGACTAGATACCAGGAACGTTTCTGCAGTAGTGTAAATCAAAAATGTTTTCAGATATTGCAAAATCTACCCGGTGGTGGTGGGAGAGAATCGTGGTGAATATCTCCTGGTTGGGGATCCAGTACTTATTCTCCCCATATCCCAGCCATGCATGGTTTGCTCACATGCATACACTGAATACGATTCTTCTGAATTCTTGAAGGATCACCTCTGCAAAGTTTTCGGGTTTTTTCCTCAGTGTAACCCTCCCCTATCAGAATCAGAAAATTTTCTTTGGAACTCTAGTTGCCTTGAACTCCTCTAAATCTCAGCTGCGCCTCTTCAACTTAAAGATCCTATTGGACTCTGTCTCATTTTCCTTTCTCTATCCCACAGCCAAATAAACAAAGAAAACTGTAACATTCATCTCCCCCCACCAAATTTCTCAGGCAGTACTGTCCTTTGTTGCCCAATGATTAAGGTCTCAAAAAAGGGATTATATCAGGTATTTTGCTTGGTTGTTCTTGTTGCTTACAGGTAGGAAGGCAAATCTGATTCCATTACTGCATAGTGATTAGCAGAGGATGTTTCTCGACAAGTGGGAGAAAATATATAACATTAAAGAGTTTAGGGATTTATATATGACTTGGAAACTGTAATTCTCAGGAGGGCCTGCAGAATCATAAATGCATGCTATTGTCTCTGGAGTAACTGTAGGAGGCCGAGCAATGGCCACACAAAGATACCAGGTTTTGTCTCTGAACTTATAAATGTTTCCTTACAAGGAAAAAGGGTCTTACATATGTAGTTAAGTATCTTGACATACAGTGATTATCTGCAGTCACTGAAGTGGGCCCTGAATCTAATTAGAAGTGCCTTTATAAGAGAAAGGCAGAAGGAGATTTTATGCACAAAACAAGAGGAGGAGATATGTTCACAGAGGCAGAGATTGTAGTGGTGCATCCACAAATAAACAACAGTCACCAGAGGCAAGAAATAGTTTCTCTACCGGGTCTTCAGGGACTAAGGTGCTGTTGACACCTTGATTTTGACTCATGTGAAACTGTTCTGGCCTCTGGAACTGTAAGAATAAATTTCAACATTTTTCTAAAAATGAGGAAAAAGTCTCCAGTTGCTTCTACTTGATACCTGGGTTTTTATGTATTTTTTTTTTCACTTCTTTCTTCTCTCTCATAGTATGTAAAATTCAAAATGTGCTTTTAAAAATTGATTGTGGTCTCATGAAAATAATCTTTATTCCAATGTCTTGGTTTTGGTGATTAATTATTCTAAGACATCATTACAGTCTTAAAAAATTCAAGGTAATTACAGAGCTATTTTCTTCCTTTACACTTCACAATTCTCTAAATCTATTTACTGTCATTATGGGTGAGAGATACTTTCATAATGTCAATCTCTTCATATATCAGTGCTTTTAGCTCTTTGGAATAACTTGTGAAATGCCATTTTAAAATGTGTACTATGTATTATTTATACTTGCTTGCATATATTTCAGACTGTACTTAGGTGTGTTAAATGTTCAATGACTAGATAAGGAAGCAAGGTACAAATGAGAAAGACTGTTAATTCAAATTTTGTAGGACTGTTAAAACTAGACCAGAAAATATGTATATATACATATATGTTCAAAATTGTGATACTTCTGTTTTCAGATTATTTAAATATTTATCATTGTTTTGATATCTATAGGCATTCACTCAAAAAGCAGAATATATATACCAAAAGTGATTATTTGAATTACTTAATATTTTAATTTTCTCACTCAGGAATTAAAGCTGCCTTTGTTTGAGACCTTTGTGAAAGAATTCATGATTAGTTATGACACTAATATTAAGATTGATAAGGAGCTTAATATTATAAGATGAGAGCCTAAATACACTTATTTTTCAAATCTCTTGTGGGAAGACCACCATTATTTTTCCTTTTTTAGTAGAAATTTTGAGATTTTTAAACATAACTAATTATTTATATTTGTTTATCTAATTTATCAATACCAAATATGAATTATCCATATCTCTTACCATTTTGTGCCAGGAAAAATAAATAACACAATATAAATGTTAGCAGTTAGTCCTAAAAATTCAAATTTCTATGAGGTACAAATTTCGGGGCATAGTAGTATCTCAATTTCACATATAAAAAAATGAGAGTTTGAAAATGTGATTTGGGCAAGGTCAGACCACTGCTAACTTGTGTATTACTCATGGTTCTCTAGAGAGACAGAACTAATAGGAGAAACATATATATACATATATATGGAATTCAACCCATACACATCTCCTGAGATCATACGTAATCTTCAAATGAAGACAATAATATGGTCATAATTATACCTAACATAATACAACTGTCCTTCCTACCACTAGAAATGCATGAATCCCCAACCCAAATGCTATTTCATAAAGTTAACAATACCAAAATGCTGATAGGAAGTTAATAAATCTTATGTCACATGATAAAGGAGAAAGGAAATAAAATGAAGACACTTGCTTAGTACAAGTGTATATGTGCACAAACATGTTTTTAACCAAAGAAGGAGGAAATACTCATGACAATAACAGTCCTCCTTTCTGTAGCTGGTCACATGGTCAAAACTGCTATTGGGGACTACCTTCTTCTTCCTGCTACACATTCTGTATTCTCTTTGCCTTCAGCGAGCATCTCAGCACGTCATTTTGTTGTCGTTGGTTTGTTTTGTTTTCTTCCTGATGCAGTGACCGAAACCTTCATTTTTGAAGGTCTGGGTCCTTTGTAGTCCTGCCTGGATTGGGCCGTTGTCATTTCCCATTGACCTTAATCACAGGGCATGGTGGTAAGAAGGGATGCCCGATCGATTTCCTGTACTCCACGCATACTCTTCTTTACCTCTGTTGTGGAGCAGTAGACTGATTTCATCTCGGTAGTCTGGGTCAGTCACCTCAGCCAACATTGTAATTCCTTTCTTAGCCTGTTGACTTAAAGGTAGGAGGACCCCAAAGTGTCCGGGTGGCAGTGTTAACTCAGTTTAATGGAATTACAGTTGTGTATCCTGGTGGTAGCATTCCTTTCTCTGGAACTAAGACCTCTAAACCAGCAGAAAGCGATGTCGCAAGAACAGAAAGCAGAAATTGGGTAGTGGATCACTAGTGGTGATGGTGACTGGTGCCACTTCCAGTTTCACTTCCTGGACTCCTATAGCCATGAATTCTGGCTGTGGGAGAAACAGTACCATACATTGGACACTGATTCAGAGCATACACAGCCTTCTGGAGAACTTTGCCCCAGCAAATGTCAGACTATTCTGACTGCTGCTCTGCCTCTGCTAACCGTTATGGTAGATATGCCCACCTTACCTTTGACAGTTTAGTGCCATCACTTGGCCCCTGCCACCTCAGGATTCAATTATTCCCATTTTATTTAAATTTTGTAATTGAGTGACTGCAGTTCCCAATGTTAAATCTGACATACAAGCAATCCAACTCTCTTGTGTTTGTGAGTATAAAGGGAAAATACGAGCTATCTCACTATTAAAGGTTAGTGGTCATTTGAAGGAGGTAAGAAATATGAAGTACAAATTTAGGCTGAACCCAAATGACCACGGCTTGCTTATATATCCAGCAGTTTACAGAAGCAGTCCAGAAAACTCCGGTTGCTTTCTTGGAGTCTCTAAAGGAGTTAATGCTGATGGAAGGACTACATATTTGGTTTATTGCATGGCATTTTCAATCGAGTTGAATTTCCCTTGATACAAGGCTGCATACATCTGGTAGAATGCTACAATTAATATAACTAATAACAAACGTTAAGTGTTTGCTATATGCAAGCACTTTAAGTGGATAATCTAATTTAATTTAATCACCACATCAACCCAGTTTGATTAGGATTACACAGCTAGTAAGTTGAAGAGCTGTTAAACCGTACCAGGGACTCTTACTCCACAAGCTGCTTTGCACCAGTGTTTCCCAGGTCTCAATGAGGACAGTGTGTGTCAAACCAGATAGTATAGGTCCTGATGTTCACTTCTCACTTTATAAGGTTGCTGAACTTTATAAACTTAATTCACTTCGAAGTTGGTTAAATTATTTGACCATGGCCTTTTGTGACACATTTCAACTACATAAACATGCTAAAAGGCATATAATGAAACAAATTCAACATGAGTTGGTCCAAGATTTGCTCTTGAAATCCTGCTGTGTGGGCTTGATAGATGAAAAATGGTTGAACTAATGTGAAACCTGTAATGGTTTAAATACACATCTAAAATTTTCTATAATCATGGGGTCAAGCAGAATGCTCACAATTATATAAAAATAGTTTTTATAATTTCAAAAATCACCGAAGGATCATATATACTGTGACCATCTCAATCAAAGTTAACTTACTGGTGATGTGCTTTCAGCAAAACAATGAGAGGCCCCTGGGGACACAAAGGACACCAATCTGAGGGATTCCTGGAGTAGGCATATCAGCCTTAGGTTTGGCAGGGTATGCACAGCCGGCGATCATTTTCAAAGCCCAATCAAGCAAAAATAAATTGAGTGTAATCTCTGGGCTGCACATATTCCAGATCAGCTACCACTTTTGAATAGCTTGTTGAATAAAAGGTTTTTAAACAGTTATTCCTGTGATTAGCTAATTTTAAAAGTCTCTCTCTTACATTAACTATATAAGGGTCAGGAAGCCAAAATGTACGCTGAATGTAAAGGGAGGGAAATTGAAGTATGCCATCTATTATATTACCACTAGACATCTATTTTCAGTTGTATTTTGTAATTCTATCTGAGTATCAGTAAACTTTTTCATTTATTTTTTAAAGGAAAAGGGCCCACAAACATATGGAAAAAATGCTAAAACAATGTGTTCTTATACCTTTAAAATTCTTAATAGAAAGCTTATTGGGTTGGTTGGTTCCGAGGTTTTTTAATTCCCACGTCGTCTTTTTCCATTAGGAAAATTTACTCTATTCTGTAATGATAATAATCTCTCTCTCTGTTTCTGTGTCTTTCTCTCTCATTCCTTTCTCTTTTAGGTTTTTGCCAACACATCAATAATATTTTATAGTGTCTTATAACCAGTAATTTTGTCTGTAGTCCTGTGATCTGTAAACCACTTTCTTAATCTTATTATTGTATTCTCTTAAGTAGAATGTGAAAATATTTACAATAAAACTTTTATTGGGGGCTTCCAAATTTCAAAGTATTTGGCATAAGTTGTTCTTGTTCTCAAACAACTTTCAACTAGTTGGGGAGCTAAAGCCTGAACACATGTAACTGGAAGATATTATATTTAATCTACGTTATTTAAAAAACCTAATGTTAAAGAAAGTTTAAATGTGTTATACTAAATGAGAGTTAAAAATACAAAAAGATGACATTCAATATCAGAGGAAATTACATCTTTAAAGTTCAACAGCAAACAAACAATAGATGCCAGTGGGTTATATGCCTTCATTCATTCAACAAACATTTAATTCAATATGTAACATGTGCACACTCCATTCAAGGGTCAAGGAAAATACCTAATGGTTAATAAGATAGACATAATCTCTGCAGTTGTAAGACGTAAAAGTTGTTGAGACTCGTTGACATGAGAAATATGCATATAAATTAGAGAAGGGGCAACAAAAAGTATGGATATGCGGGAGGCACACATAGTATTAGAGCATGGTAACAATAATATAAAGTGACGGTGCACTTCCTAACTTGGACATAATGTGATTGTGCAGAAAAAAGATTGGAGAGAACAAAGTCTGTCAAGTAAGTTAAGAACAAGCTTAAATCCTGGTTTGTTCTATTGACAATAAGGAGATATTGATAGTTTTTTAACAGAGCAGTGACATAACAAATAAATTTTAAGGAAAAATGTTGGTTTAGAATAGATTTTTCAGAAGAACCTACTTAATCCCCATACAAACATTTTATTCCATATTAAGGATGAGTAAAGAAATAGCAAAAATAAAAATTTTCTTAAAGAGACAGTCTAGAGATTCAGACCTAGATTTATGTGAATAAAATATTCATGCATAGGGATGGCAAATAAGCACAAGTAAAGATGCTTAATTAGGGAAATGTAAATTAAAACCACAATGTGATACCACTGTGTACTCATGAGAATGACCAAAAAGAGTGGGAAGAAAGGAGGGAGGGAAATAAATAAAAAAGAAAAACACTGTAAATGCTAATTGCTGGGGAAATTCTGAAGCATTTGGAAGTCTCATGAAATGCTGGTGGCAATGCAAAATAGAACAGCTCCTTTGAAAACAGCCTTGGTGGTTTCTTGTGAAATTAAACATGCTTTTAGCATGTGATCCAGCAATCCCATACTCCTGGTATTAGCCCAAGAAAAATATGCCTACATAAAAACTTGTAATCGATTATTACTGACAGAATATTCAAAATTGCCAAAAACTTAAATGCACTGTGGCAATTCTTTTAATAAAATACTACTGAGCAATGAGAAAGAATGAAACATTGTTACATGAAGAAAGAGGTGGGAACTGAAACACATCATGTCAAGGAACTAGACATACAAGGCTATATATTCTGTGATTTCATTTATGTGACATTCTGGTAAAGGCAAAAGCATAAAAACTGAAATCAAAACAGTGGTTCCCAAGGGCTGGGATGATAAAAGGGGATTGATTATAGAGATGCACATTTTTTTTAATGATGCAACTATCTTCATCTCCAGAAAAAGAAATTAAAAATATTAAAAAAAAAAGGAGTTTGCATAACCGGAGAGACCTGTCAAAGTTCATAGACTTGTACATATGAAGGGGTAAAATGTATGGCATCTAAATAACGATTCAATAAGAAACAACAAAAAGTCCATGGGCATGCTTTGCAGAGTGACGGATAATGAAGACATGCTCTTTGGGCAAAACCCCCAACTATTAATATCTATAGGTGTTTGGGAATGAGGTTTAAGTATGCCTTTCCTTGTTTACAGCTTAAGCTAACAGTTCAACCTCTATAGGATTTAGTCTCCTTATCTATGGTATAAGAATTCAAGTATTCCCTTATTCATCAAATATACATTATGTGCTATCATTTTGATGCATGTATTTGAAAATAGATCAGTGAAAAAAAATATGACTAAATCTGCAATTTTTGACCCTCTTGGGACATTGATTATATTGAGGACAAGTAGAAAATAAAAGAGTAGTAAGAGTATCTAATCCATAGAATTGTTATTAAAGCTAATTATTATTTTATATTTAAGTTAAGAAAGATGTATATGCATAGCACCTAGTAATATGGGAATATATGAGTAGTAATATGCATATATGCATAGTAAAATATGTATATGTGTAGTACATATTGTAAAGTATATTGCTATTTTGTAATTAGGTTTATTACTTGCTCAATATCATGCCTAAGCAGATACTTGCTGCCATCCTTCTGTGAGACAGTGAGAGAAAGTCCTGAGCAGGGTGTCGGGCAGAGGGGAGAAGTCTCACTCAGAATGAATGTCATCTCTCCTGTCTTCAGCAGCTAGCTTTCCTAGTGCCTTTGCTTCTGAATACTGTTGACAAAAAATAAGCCAAACACTTTAAGATATCTGAAGAGATTTATTCTGGGCTAAATGTGAGAACCACGACCAGTTACACAACCTCAGGAGGGCCTTAGAGCATGTGTCCAGGTAGTTGGGTTACAGCTTGGTTTTGTATATTCTGGGGAGACGTAAGACATCAATCAATACATGTGGATATACATTGGTTCAGTCTAGAAAGGTGGGACAACTGAAAGTGAGACCTTACAGGTCATATGTGTATTCAAATATTTTTCTGATTGGCAGTTTGTTGAAAGAGTTATTATTTAACATTGAATCAATAGGAAGAGGGTCTGTCTGGGTTAAGATAAGGGGTTGTGGAGGCTGAAGTTTTTATTATGTAGATGAAGTCTCATAGGTGAGAGTCCTTGGAGACAATATGGCATATGTTTCTTATTCAGGCCTTTAAAAGGAGGATAATATACTGAGGCATATCCAACTCCAAACTTCTCATCATGAGCTGAACTAGGTTTTAGGTTTCTTTGGAATCCTCTTGGCCATCAGAAGGGATTCATTTAGTCAGTTGTGGAGTTTAGATTTTATTTTTGGTTTATAATACAAACTTCTAATTTAATGCCTCCAAGTCTACTGATTGGATAAAATGAGATCATATTGTGGAAGTATAGGTGAGGGTAAGAGTCAAATGACATCAAAGCTTTTAAAATATATATATATATATATTTTACATATTTATATATATGTATATATATACATATATATAAAAATATATATATACATATATAAATATATATACATATATAAAATATATATACACATATATAAATATATATACATATATATGTGTATATATATATATATATATATATATATATATATATACAACCTGTTCATTTTTTAATTTACTGATAGTTGGAAGTATAAGTAAATATATATTGAATATATAAATTTATGTATATATTTATAAAGCTTTAACATCATATATGATGTCATATATGATGATATAAGATATATATAAATATACATCATTAATATTACTTTTGATTGGCATGTTATACCTCTTTTCACAGGCTTTAGAGCTGTCCTCCTACTTTCAGCATCAAATATCTTTCCCCCTCCACACCAATTGTTGAAGTCTTTCTAAGGTCTGTGATGTGAACTGACGTTTTCCCAGGCCCCTTCATTGTTTTCACTGACCTGATAGTCACTTTTCTTTTGCTTCTGTCCCTTTTGCTTTCTTTGTAGGTTTATGCTCTTTTCTCTCTTTACTGTTATTTAAGTGAGGTTTTAAAAGGTATGCTTGTTGGCTAGAGCTGCCATAATAAAATACCATGGGCTACGTGGCTTAAACAACAGAAATTTATTTTTTCACAATTCTGGAAGCTAGAAGTCTAAGAGAAAAGTATCGGCAGAGGTGCTTCCTTCTGAGACCTCTCTACTTGGCTTATAGAGCGTCATTTTCTCCCTGTATCTTCCGTGTGTGTGTGTGTTGATACTAATGTCTTCTTATCAGCACCTCAGTCACATTGAATTAAGGCCAACTAATGACCTTTTCCTAATTTGATTACCTGTTTAAAGACTCTATATCCAAGTATAATCACATTCTGACATAATAGAGGTTAGGATTTCAGCATATGGATATTGAGGGTGGATAATTTATCCCATTACAGGAGATAGCTGAAGTTAGCTGTGTCTATTGAGGAAACTCTTGGGCATTTTACATATTATATATTACCAAGTATAAGTAAATAAAAGAATAAACAGGTCGATTCACACTGATTGAGTATAAAGATCCAGAGATTTTCTCCAAATTATTGTTCAATTGGATTTGTCATCAGATCTAAAAATACCTATGTTTTTTATGAACTAAGACATTTGTAGTAATTTTTAACCCTAAAATCTAAATCCATACCGTCTATATTTGAAAAACTTCTCTGGAGTCTTATAGGTAACTGAATTATGAAAAATACAAATATTAAATACATATTTATTAAGTGAATAAGTGAATAAACAACTTAAGCTATGCACTTTAGGGCTACAAATTCCTCCTGGATTGTATTTAAGCATGCAAATTAATCCACAATCAGTTACACCCTTGTTTTCTCGTCTGCTCAAGACACCTTTGAAATGACAGAATGGCAATGTTTAAAGAGACAAAGATTATAAGATACATCAATAGAAGATATCCCAACTGTTTATTTGGAATTCAGAAAAGAGATGGAATGTGCCAGGGTTATTTTTCTCCCTTAGAGAAATTAAATATCTGAATGAAAAACTCTACTGGGTGTAATATTTGTGTATGTTAACAAAATGCTGCCAACTCTGTCCCATATTGTACTAGATCAGTAGTTCTCACCTACGGACGATGCTGCCCCTAGGTGATATTTGGCAAACTCTAGAACTTTTTAAAATATTCTCACAACTTAGGAAATGGATGCTATAGGCATCTAGTGGGTAGAAGCTAGGAATGGTGCTAAATGTCTACAGTACACAAGACAGCCTCCCACAATAAAGTGTTATCTGATTCTAAAGGCCAGTGTTGCTGCTCCAGGGAAATCCTATGATAGATAAATCTTAACATTTTACACAAACTGTAAATCCGCCTTTAGTGCCTCATTATTAAATATAAATTTGGTGCTTAAAGTCAGCATGTTATATAAGTGAAGTGACAATAATTTTTAAAAATCCACAGGGAAAATCCTAACACCAAGTGTCATTGCCTAAGTGAGAATGGAAGTGATTAGTAGTACTGCCTCTCTTGCTGGTAAAACTTAAGAAATAACTCTGAGAGTTGACATATAGACAATTAATGCTTTCTCTCTTTTAATAGTTGATAAAAGTATTTCTGAGAAATTCAACTTAGATCTTACATAATTGTGCTTCCTAGTACAACCAGACTTTGCAAGAATTCACTCACTCTCATAAGAACAGCCTGAAGGGGATGGTGTTAAATTATTCATGAGAACTCCATCCCCATGGTCCATCCACCTACCCCAGGCTCTCCCTCCAACACTCAAGACTATAATTCAACATGAGATTTGGTGAGGATGCAGGTCCAAACCATATCATTCTGCTTCTGGACCCCCATATATCACATCCTTCTTACATTTGAAATGCAATTATCTCTTCTCAACAGCAAAACTTGTAACTCATTTCAACATTAAATCAAAAGTCAAAAGTCTCATTCAAGACAAGGCTAATATATTTTGCCTAAGAGCCTGTAAAAACAAACAAACAGTTATTTTCAAGACAAAATGGGGGTAAAGGCATTGGGTAAATACTCCCATTCCAAAAGAGAGAAATTAACAAAAAGAAAGAGGCTATCAACTCCACTGT
The DNA here is from genome assembly GCA_031835075.1 of Saguinus oedipus. NCBI lineage: Eukaryota > Metazoa > Chordata > Mammalia > Primates > Cebidae > Saguinus > Saguinus oedipus. Next base: position 22,983,859 of record CM063190.1, read on the forward strand.
CAGTTTAAAACCCAGGAGGACTGTCATTAAATCTTAAGGCTCCATAATAATCTTCTTTGACTCCATGTTCCACATCCAGGGCACACTCATGCAAGGGCAGGCTCCCAAGACCTTGGACAGCTCCACCCCTGTGGCTTTGCATGGTTTTCTCCTAGAGCTGCTCACAGAGTTAGTGTTGAGTGTCTGTGGCTTTTACAAGCTGAGGGTGCAAGCTGTTAGTGGATCTGCCATTCTGAGGTAGAAGACAGTGGCCCTCTTCTTATAGCTCCACTGGGCAGTGCCCCAGTGGGGACTCTGTAGGAGCTCCAAACCCACATTGCCCTTCTGCATTGCCCTAGTCAAGGTTTTCCATGAAGGTTCTACTCCTACAGCAGGCTTTTTTCATAAAAATCTGAAATTTAGGAAACGGCTCCCAAGCCTCAACTTTTGCACTCCGTGCACCTGCAGGCGTAACAGCATGTGGTAGCTGCCAAGGTTTATGGTTTGCTCCCTCTGAAGCAGTGATCTGAGCTGTCCCTGGACCCTTCTGGGTCATGGCTAGAGATGGAGCCATTGGGATGTGGAGAGCAATGTCCTGAGGCTGCCCATGGCATGGGGCACTGGATCTGGACCATGAAGCTATTTTGTACTCTTTTTTGACTATTTGCACCTGGCTCCTTTTTACTTAATGCAAATTTCTCCAGCTCAATTAAATTCTTTTCCTGCAAAATGGGCTTTATACCACATGGACAGCATGCAAATTTTCCAAACATTTATGGTCTGCTTCCCTTTTATATAAAAGTTTCAACTTTAGGTCATTTCTTTGCTCACACAAATAAGTTGTTAGAAGCATCCAGGCCACATCATCAGTGCTTTGCTGCTTAAACATTTCTTCCACCAGATGCCCTAAATCATCACTCTCAAGTTCAAAGTTCGACAAACCCCTTAGTGCAGTGGTACAGTGCAGCCAAGTTCTTTGATAAGGCATAATAAAGAGATCTTTACTTCAGCTCCCTATGAGTTACTCATTTCCATCTGAGACCTTATCAGAATGGTCTTCACTGTCAATATAAACACCATCATTATGGCCATATTCATTCAACCAGTCTCTATGAAGTTCCAAACTATCCCTCATCTTCTGGTCTTCTGAGCTTGCCAAACTCTTCGAACACCTGCCCCATTACCCAGTTCCAAAGCTGCTCTGAGTACACATTTTTGGGTACCTTTAGAGCAAGGCCCTACTCCTCAGTACCAATTTTCTGTATTAGTCAGTTCTTGTATGGCTATGAAGGAACAGGAAGAGTGAGGAGAGAGATGCTGCACACTTTTAAACAGCAAGGTCTTAAGAGAACTCTCTCATTATCTTCAGAACAGCACCAAAAAGGTGATGCTAAACAGTTCATGAGAAATTTACCCTCATATTCCAGCCATCTCCTACCAGGCCCATATCCAATACTGGGTGTGATAACTTAACATGAGAGCTGGAGAGGGCACAAATCCATACCAGACCAAACTGAAATAGAAAATTCTACTGGACATTAACAGAAGAGTAAATCAAGCAGAAGGAAAATTAATACACTTGAAATTTAACAAAACACTTTTAAACAACACATGGGACACACACAAAAAAATCAAAAGGGAAATTAGAAAATACCCCAAAATGAGCAAAAACAAAAAACAAAATCAACTTATAAACTATAAAGTATTTTCTTTAAACCCTATGATAAACACAAATAAAACACCTGTAGAAGTTACACACACAAAATAAGATAAAGAAATAAAATCACATTAATATGGAAAGTTAAGAAAACATGAAGAAATAGAAAGAGAAAAAATGGGACAAAAGAACTGTAAGAGAAATGGAAAGAGGGACAAAAAAACTATAAGACAAATGGAAAACAATAAACAAAATGCAACAGTAAATAATTACCTATCAACAATAACTTCAAATGTAAGTGGCTGATGATTCCTGATCAAAGACATGGAGAGACTGAATAAAGAAAATAAGACGCAACCATATGTTATCTAGAAGAAGTAAGCTTCAGTTTTAAGGACATGCACAGGCTAAAAGTAAAGGGATAAGAAAAAATATCTCCTGGAAATAACAACCAAAGGAGAGCAGAGATGAAATTAATTATACCAGACAAAATAGATGTTAGATAAAAAGACTGTCATAAGAGATAAGGAAACATATAATGGGAAAGTGTCCATTTACAAGATATTAATTCACCAAATTTTAATATGTAGGCATGCATACAAATCAGATATATAAAATAAGCTGAATAAGAGAGAAACAGAACAGTAATAAAATAATAATAAGAGTCTTCAGTATACTATTTGAAGACTCTTAACTGTTGAACTGAAGAGAGAAATAGCAATAGAATAATAGTAAGAGTCTTCAATAGACTATTTTCAATTATGGAAAAAAATACCTGACAGAAAATCAATAGAGATGACAGATTTGAACAATGCAATAGACCTAATTGGTCTAACAGACATATACAGAACATTTCACCCAAGAGAAACAGAATGTATGTAACATTCTCCAATATAGATCACAAGTTAGATCACAAACAAAATAAGTCAAAAATTGACAATATTTAAATCATATCAAGTATCTTTTCTAACCATAATAAAATGAATTAGAAATCAATAACAGAAGAAAATAGATAAAAATTACAAATATGTGGAAATTGACAAAACACTCTTGAACAACCAGTGGGTTTAAAAATAAATCAGGGGAGGCTTCGAAGATGGCGTCATTGAGGCGACTCAGGATTGCAGCTCTCAGTGAAGGCACAGAGGGTGAGTCCTAGACGCATTCTTGGACAGACCTTTTTTGCCCACAGAACGTTGAAGGTCCCAGGTGTGGGAGAGACATGGGATGCTAGCGCAGCTGGCTCGCGGGGCCGGTTCGGCCGGCACCGCACAGCAGCGGCACCCGGCACAAAACTCACTGGTCCGGGTGCCCTGTTAAACTGGCAATCTGAGATTTGGAAGGGCAGATTGGCATGTCCATCTGATTGAACAGGACTTGGACAATGAGCCAGACCAGGAGATTCCTGGGAAGCATGATCTGAGCTGGTGCAGTGGGCAGCGGCACGGGAGATCGCACGGATCCCAGTGCCCTATCAACAGGCTACTGGGGCGCCGGTGAGAGAGTCAACCGTTCAGCTTGGGGAGAGGAAGAGAGAGAGAGAGGACGGACTCCGAGGCAGGGAGCTAGGTAATCAGGCTTGGCGGGTCCCACCCTCACGGGGACAAGCAGGGCGGCGATTGGAGGCGCTTGGGTCTGAGAGTTTTGCTGCTGGCATCTAGGACGGTGCAGCCCGGTGGGGGAGGGACGTCCGCCACTACGGAAGCAATCCGCCCCTACTGAAGTACCGCCCAGGGCTGAAGCAGCCTGCTGTTGCCGAGGCAACCTGCCATAACAGAGAGACTCCGCCAGCAGGGCGGAGCACGCCACAGCAGAACGGAGCCCCGCAGCAACAGGGTGGACCCGCGCTAGCCAGGTGGAGCCCCAGCAGGCAAATAGTGAATAGACTGCCTCCTAGCTGGGCAGGACAGTGCAACAGATACTCATAAAGAAAGCCCCAACTCCCTGAGACAGAGCATCTAAGGGGGAAAATAAAGGGGGGGTTTTATGAGTTCTGTTGCAGCAGACATAAACACATCCTCCCAACAAACCTGAATGAACAACAGAGCTCACAGCATAGCACTGGAGCCCCTATAAAGCACAGACCATCTCCTCAAGCAGCTCCCTGACCCCTGTATATCCAAAGAGTCACCCCACAAAAGGACTAATCAGACTGACGTTTGGCAGGCATCATTCTGGAACAAAGATAGCAGCAGAAGAAACTGATAGCATCCCTCACTGTTCTGCAACTGCTACAGGGGTACCCCAGACAAGCAGGGCCTGAAGTGGACCTCAGCACTTGTACAGCAGAGGGGCTAGACCATTAGAAAGAAAACTAAGTAACAGAAATACCACATCATCAAAAATCTGGGCGTCCACACAGAGACCCAATTGAAAAATCAGCAACTACTAAGATGACAGGCAGATAAATCCATAAAGATGGGAAGAAACCAGCGCAAAAAGGAGGAAAACACCCGAAACCAAAACACTTCATCTCCTACAAAGGAACAAAACTCCTCACCAGCAAGGGAACAAAGCGGGACGAAGAATGAGTGTGACAAAATGACGGAATCAGACTTCAGAAAGTGGATAATGAGAAACTTCTGTGAGCTAAAAGAACATGTTCTAAATCAGTGCAAAGAAACTAAGAACCTTGAAAAAAGATCTGAAAAAAGATTCGAGGAAATGATAACAAGAACGGACAACTTAGAGAGGAATATGAATGAATTGAAGGAGCTGAAAAACACAACACGAGAACTTCGCGAAGCATGCACAAGTTTCAACAGCCGAATTGACCAAGCAGAAGAAAGAATATCAGAAGTCGAAGATCAACTCAATGAAATAAAATGAGAAACCAAGATTAGAGAAAAAAGTGCAAAAAGGAATGAACAAAATATCGAAGAAATGTGTGACTATGTGAAGAGACCCAACCTACGTTTGATAGGTGTACCAGAATGTGATGAAGAGAATGAATCCAAGCTGGAAAACACTCTTCAGGATATTATCCATGAAAATTTCCCCAACCTAGCAAGACAGGTCAATACTCAACTCCAGGAAATACAGAGAACACCACAAAGATACTCTGCAAGAAGAGCAACCCCAAGGCATATAATCATCAGATTCACCAGGGTTGAAATGAAGGAGAAAATACTAAGGGCAGCCAGAGAGAAAGGTCGGGTCACCCACAAAGGGAAACCCATCAGACTCCCGGCAGATCTCTCGGCAGAGACTCTACAAGCCAGAAGAGAGTGGGGGCCAATATTCAACATCCTTAAAGAAAAGAACTTTCAACCCAGAATTTTATATCCAGCCAAACTGAGCTTCATAAGTGAAGGAAAAATAAAATCCTTCATAAACAAGCAAGTACTCACAGATTTTGTCACCACTAGGCCTGCTTTACAAGAGCTCCTGAAAGAGGCACTACACATAGAAAGAAACAACCAGTACCAGCCATCCTAAAAGCATACCAAATGCTAAAGAGCATCAACAAAATGAAGAATCTACATGAACCAATGGGCAAAACAGCCAGCTAGCATCAAAATGGCAGTATCAAATTCACACATAACAATATTAACCCTAAATGTAAGTGGGCTAAATGCACCAATCAAAAGACACAGACTGGCAAATTGGATAAAAAAGCAAAACCGATCAGTGTGCTGTATCCAGGAAACCCACCTCACACACAAGGATACACAAAGGCTCAAAATAAAGGGATGGGGGAAGATTTACCAAGCAAATGGAGAGCAAAAAAAAGCAGGATTTGCAATTCTCGTCTCTGATAAAATAGACTTTAAAGCAACAAAGATCAAAAGGGTCAAAGAAGGTCATTACATAATGGTAAAAGGATCGATACAACAAGAAGAGCTAACGATTCTAAATATATACGGACCCAATGCAGGAGCACCCAGATATATAAGGCAAGTTCTTAATGACTTACAAAGAGACTTAGACTCCCACATAATAATAGTGGGAGACTTTAACACTCCACTGTCAATATCAGACAGATCAACCAGACAGAAAATTAACAAGGATATCCAGGACTTGAACTCAGACCTGGAACAAGCAAACCTGATAGACATTTACAGAACTCTCCACCCCAAATCCAGAGAATACACATTATTCTCAGCACCACATCACACCTACTCCAAAATTGACCACATAATTGGAAGTAAAGCACTCCTCAGCAAATGCAAAACAACTGAAATCATAACAAACAGTCTCTCAGACCATAGTGCAATCAAGTTGGAACTCAGAATTCAGAAAATTACTCAGAACCACACAGCTTCATGGAAACTGAACAACTGGCTCTTAAATGTTGATTGGATAAACAATGAAATGAAGACAGAAATAAAGAAGTTCTTCGAAACCAACGAGAACGAAGACACAACATACCAGAATCTCTGGGACACATTTAAAGCAGTCTGTAGAGGAAAATATATAGCAATAAGTGCCCACATGAGAAGAGTGGAGAGATCCAAAATTGACACCCTATCATCAAAATTGAAAGAGCTAGAGGCGCAGGATCAAAAAAGCTCAAAACCTAGCCGAAGACAAGAAATAACTAAGATCAGAGCAGAACTAAAGGAGATAGCGACAAGAAAAACCCTTCAAAAAATCAATAAATCCAAGAGCTGGTTTTTCGAAAAGATCAACAAAATACACAGACCACTAGCCAGACTGATGAAAAAGAAAAGAGAGAACAACCAAATAGATGCAATAAAAAACGATAATGGGGAAATCACCACAGATTCCACAGAAATTCAAACCATCATCAGAGAATACTACAAACAACTCTATGCACATAAACTAGTAAACCAGGAAGAAATGGATAAATTCCTGGACGCCTGTGTCCTCCCAAGCCTAAACCAGGAGGAAGCCAAAACTATGAATAGACCAATAACAAGGTCTGAAGTTGAGGCAGCAATTAAGAGCCTGCCACACAAAAAAAGCCCAGGTCCAGATGGGTTCACAGCCAAATTCTACCAGACACTCAAAGAGGATCTGGTACCATTCCTTCTGAAACTATTCCAAATAATTCAAAAAGAGGAAACCCTTCCCAAATCATTTTATGAGACCAACATCATCCTGATACCAAAACCTGACAGAGACTCAACAAGAAAAGAAAACTTCAGGCTAATATCCATGATGAACATAGATGCAAAAATCTTCAATAAAATACTGGCAAACCAATTGCAACAGCACATTAAAAAACTTATCCATCATGATCAAGTAGGATTCATCTTGGGGATGCAAGGCTGGTTCAACATACAGAAGTCTATAAATGTAATTCACCACATAAACAGAAGCAAAAACAAAAACCACATGATTATCTCAATTGACGCAGAGAAGGCATTTGACAAAATTCAACAGCCTTTTATGCTAAAAACCCTCAATAAACTTGGTATTGATGGAACATATCTCAAAGTAATAAAAGCTATTTACAACAAACCAACAGCCAATATCATACTGAATGGGCAAAAACTGGAAGCATTCCCTTTGAAATCCGGCACTAGACAAGGATGCCCTCTCTCACCACTCCTATTCAACACAGTACTGGAAGTTCTAGCCAGAGCAATCAGGCAAGAAAAAGAAATGAAGGGTATTCAAATAGGAAATGTGGAAGCCAAATTGTCTCTATTTGCAGATGACATGATAGTATACCTAGAAGACCCCATCACCTCAGCCCAAAAACTCCTGAAACTGATAAGCAACTTCAGTAAAGTCTCAGGATATAAAATCAATGTGCAAAAATCACAAGCATTCCTATACACCAATAACAGACTTAAAGAGAACTAAATCAAGAACGAACTGCCATTCACAATTGCTACAAAGAGAATAAAATACCTAGGAATACAACTCACAAGGAACGTAAGGGACCTCTTTAAGGAAAACTACAAACCATTGCTCAACGAAATAAGAGAGGACACAAACAGATGGAGAAACATTCCATGTTCGTGGTTAGGAAGAATCAATATCATGAAAATGGCTATACTGCCCAAAGTAATTTACACAATCAATGCTATCCCCATCAAACTACCATTGAATTTCTTCACAGAACTGGAAAAAACTGCCATGAACTTATATGGAACCAAAAGAGAGCCTGCATAGCCAAGTCAATTCTAAGCAAAAAGAACACAGTGGGAGGCATAACATTACCAGACTTCAAACTATACTACAAGGCTACAGTAATCAAAGCAGCATGGTACTGGTACCAAAACAGAGATATAGACCAATGGAACAGAACAGAGGCATCGGAGGCAACACAACATATCTACAACCATATAATCTTTGATAAACCAGACAAAACAAGCAATGGGGAAAGGATTCCCTGTTTAATAAATGGTGTTGGGAAAACTGGCTAGCCATGTGCAGAAAGCAGAAACTGGACCCCTTCCTGACACCTTACACTAAAATTAACTCCAGATGGATTAAAGACTTAAACGTAAGATCCGACACCATAAAAACCCTAGAAGAAAATCTAGGCAAAACCATTCAGGACATAGGAGTAGGCAAGGACTTCATGACCAAAACACCAAAAGCATTGGCAACAAAAGCCAAAATAGACAAATGGGACCTAATCAAACTCCACAGCTTCTGCACAGCAAAAGAAACAGTCATTAGAGTGAATAGGCAACCAACAGATTGGGAAAAAGTCTTTGCAGTTTACGCATCTGACAAAGGGCTGATATCCAGAATTTACAAAGAACTCAAACAGATTTACAGGAAAAAAACAAACAAGCCCATTCAAAAATGGGCAAACGATATGAACAGACACTTTACAAAAGAAGACATACATGAGGCCAACGAACACATGAAAAAAATGCTCATCATCACTGGTCATTAGAGAGATGCAAATCAAAACCACATTGAGATACCATCTCACGGCAATTAGAATGGCGATCATTAAAAAATCTGGAGACAGCAGATGCTGGAGAGGATGTGGAGAAATAGGAACACTCTTACACTGTTGGTGGGAGTGTAAATTAGTTCAACCATTGTGGAAGACAGTGTGGTGATTCCTCAAGGACCTAGAAATAGAAATTCCATTTGACCCAGCAATTCCATTACTGGGTATATATCCAAAGGACTATAAATTGTTCTACTATAAGGACACATGCACACGAATGTTCATTGCAGTACTGTTTACAATAGCAAAGACCTGGAACCAACCCAAATGCCCATCGATGATAGACTGGACTGGGAAAATGTGGCACATATATACCATGGAATATTATGCAGCAATAAAAAATGATGATTTTGTGTCCTTTGTAAGGACATGGATGAATCTGGAGAACATCATTCTCAGCAAACTGACACAAGAACAGAAAAAGAAAGACCGCATATTCTCACTCATAGGCGGGTGAGAAAAATGAGAACACATGGACACAGGGAGGGGGTCTACTACACACTGGGGTCTATTGGGGGGGCTGGGGAGGGATAGCTTGGGGATAAATGCCAAGTGTGGGTGAAGGGGAGGAAGGCAGCAAAACACACTGCCATGTGTGTACCTATGCAACTATCTTGCACGTTCTGCACATGTACCCCAAAACCTATAATGCAATAAAAATTTAAAATAAATAAATATATCAAAAATAAATCAAAAGGAAAATTAGAACATATCTCAAAACTTGAAAACAAAGTAGAACATACTAAAACTCATAGGAAGCAGCAAACACAGTACATAGAGGGTGGTTTAGAGTGGCAAACACATACATTAAAAGGAAAAGAATCTCCAAAAATCTAACTTGACTATTCTTCCTGGTATTCAAAGTTAAGGCAACTGTTGGTGTAGGTCACAGAGGCTCTGAACAAACTGGACATACAGGAGAGAAACATATGTTCCCTAAAGGGAACACCATCATATGGAATGGGAGTGTCCAGCTAGTACTCCAGGCTCAAGACAAGAACCCAAGGACTCATTAGGTCACCTATTTTCAGCACAGAATTTAACTCAAGTTCAGCAAGTCAGAATTTATTTCGAGTCTGATTTCAATAAGCAATATGCATTTTTTAAAAAGTGCTGAGCTGTGATTGTGAAGTAATGAGTGTAAACTCGCAGCCCTAGAATGGACTACCTCTGTGGCATTGGTTGTATCAAGAGGAGTAGGAGTATTATCACTTCTGTGCATAAATATTCATTTCTCTATGCAGTTTTGTCTTTTATAAAAACATGTTGTGACATGATACATGCAAAAATATTGTTCAGACTTAAGAATTTAAAAAGATGACTAACCACTTAATAGGAAGTAAGGTCCAGATGATGTCAATCAAAAAATGTATTGGGTAGCCTGATATTAAGGCAATAAAAATTGTGGCAATTAGAAAGTTTAGTATTGATTTATATTTTATGTTTAAATAAATACATAGCATACATTTCAGGCATTTTTTAAAAACTGAAGCCAACATTTGTCAATACATTTTTGTTCTAGATAAATACATTTATTTGGAGAGATATAATGGTAGATTATTTATTATCCACATTTATTATCTCTCCAAATAAAATGTATGTAATTCTGTTACTTTTTTACATATGTGCAAATATAAGAAAATATTTTCTTATCCTACACATCTTTTGTTAACTGTGAATAAAACTGTAATGCAATTGCAGAATTAACTGCATGCTCGTTTCTAGCACAGTAAAACAAAGAAATGCTAAATAGAAAAGAATCCCTAACAACCAACCATTAACCCATTATATGTGTTTTAATTCTTTTTCACATATTTTGCAGTATTAAGATTTATACTTTAAGGAATTCTAATGTTACTCATTACCAAACAGACATATTTTGCCTTCAAGATATAAAAGTAGTACAGCACTCCAGTGTTGTAATTTAATCAAGCAAGCAGGTGGTTAATGAAGGCATTCTCAAAGTTTAAAACCACTTACAAAACCAAGGATATGAGAAATATAAGATTTTTTCTTATCCAGGATCAGAATTTGTACGTAGCAGAAAAACTTATGTGAGTTCAATGTAACTCTCTGATAAATTTGGTCTCAGTAAAATATAGATTGATGATATTTGGCAAGAAGTTTTCAGATAAGCACTTACAAGATATTTCTTAAATCTTCCTTGCTCTATCAATTCAATTTAAAAAACAAATCTGTCCTTAGAGTAATTGAAATTTGCTCTAGATTGTCATTGAATGATATACAGCAATACACTTTCATTATAGTACCAGGAATTTTTATTTCTTTTATTGAGTATCACAGTGGAACACAAATATAAATGATTTGTCAACTGTTGACAAGCAGGTAATTGTGTAGTTTGTTCAAGTAAAATTATATATATATATATATTTTAATTCCTTTGCAAGTTTAAAAATATTAATAACATAAGTCATATGTCAATGGAAATTTGATAGTCTTACAAGATCTACTAAAGTGTGGTCAAATAGTAGTTTTGCTTCACTCTTACATATTTCTGTTAAAAGCAAAAACCACATATCCAAGCAGCATTGACAGAATCATGTACAACTTACCAATGGCTTAGAAATCTTTTCATAAGATCACAGTGTATTTAATTGTTTTGCCTTCAAGGTTTTAGACGGTAATCTGAAAGTATTAGCTAAAATAAAACCACTAAGTTACCTAAATAAAAAAGCTCATGCACCAGAAAGCTCACACAGTCCCAAGTTAACAAATTTTGAGATTTTTTAAAATAATAGAAGGGAAGTTAGTAAAACCAAGCTCCAAAGCTAATATAATTGTTGCTGACATAATACTATAAAATGACTTAAATAGTTTAAATGAGTTTGTGAATGCTGCAATGCTTTAAACATTTCTATGTTTCTATGTAGTAGTTACCATCCTATGTAGTCAAAAGAAATCTCCTTGTCAGATAATTGCAGTTGATATAACTCTGTCAATAATTATAAGTAGGAAATCAATAAATAATATTTTGTGTCTTGTAACACATATATGTACCCACAAACACACTCATGTTTTATTATTTTATTTTGTTTTATTTTGAGACAGAGTCTTGCTCTACTGTCCAGGCTGGAGTGCAGTGGTACGATCTTGGCTCACTGCAACCTCTGTCTCCAAGGTAAAAGCCATTCTCCTCCCTCAGCATCCTGAGTAGCTGGGATTACAGGCATGTGCCACCACTGCCCGGCTAATTTTTGTATTTTTAGTAGGGATGGGGTTTCACCATGTTGGTCAGGTTGGTCTCAAACTCTTGACATTGTGGCACCTGCCCTGGACTCGCAAAGTATGTGGATTACAGGCATGAGCACATGTATTATATTGGACAAAAATACATAAATAAATAATTTTATTAGGTATTTTTAGGGGCAGCTGGTGTATATATTTTTTTCTTTGGCACTTTGTGGTTAACAGCTTTCTAGATGATGGCAGTCCTGATCATAAACCCAACTGCATTCATACAAAACAGTATAATCAGCCTCTCCATCCCCCTGCCTTAAATTCTGTGTTTACTTGTCTTCCTTAGTTAAATGTGCTTCATGGTATTTTGTTTTCAGAATAGGCCAGTTTCATCTGTATTAAAAACCTCTTCAGGCAGATATCTTTCTTCATCGATGATTTTCTTTTTTTTTGAGACGGAGTTTCACTCTCGTTACCCAGGCTGGAGTGCAATGGCGCCATCTCGGCTCACCGCAACCTCCGCCTCCTGGGTTCAGGCAATTCTCCTGCCTCAGCCTCCCGAGTAGCTGGGACTACAGGCATGCGCCACCATGCCCAGCTAATTTTTTTGTATTTTTAGTAGAGACGGGGTTTCACCATGTTGACCAGCATGGTCTCGATCTCTTGACCTCGTGATCCACCCGCCTCCGCCTCCCAAAGTGCTGGGATTACAGGCTTGAGTCACCGTGCCCAGCCCATCCATGATTTTCTTAATAATGCCTGGAAACTCATCTTCCTGTTTGTCAGCAGAGGCTACTTCTACTGTTTTCTTGACATTTTTAAAGCTAAACCTCTTCTAAAATTAACAAACCATCCGTTGCTGGCACTAAATTCTCTAGCTTTAGATCCCTCACCTTAATTTCACTTGAAGTTTTTATATAATGACTTCACTTTCTCTCTAATCATTTAAGAGTCATAGATACATCTTTCTTTGATTCTGCAGTCACATAAAAGCTGCATGGTCAATATGAGATACAAAGGCATTTTACTGAGAGTGCAAAGTTTTCATGCCTGCTAGTATAGCTAGAGATAGCTTTATAAATTTACTTTTCTTTTGTTATAATGGTCCTTACACTGAATTCATTTATTGAAATCATAGGTAAATGCAGCCACAGATTTCCATATATGTGGTAAAATATATGGTACATATCAAACAATTCAGCTTTTTCTTGTAAAGTCATGATTTTTCTCTACTTCTCAGGAGCATTGCCAGCATCACTAGTGGCACTTTGTATGAGTCCCATGGTGCTATTCAAGGTTTATTGTACTGTACTAAGAATGATTAACAATAAGGGATAATTGTAAGATATGACTTTTACTTTGATAAGCAACTGGAAAAAAATACTGCTTCCATGGAGATGATTAGTGTCACATGGCATTTTAAGTGGACACTTATAACACTTGAGCTCACAGTAATAGCAACAGAAGGTGGCTACAAAATTATGACTTTAGTACATTATATAGTACAGTTAATTTTATGCAGTTATGATTTAATAATGTTTGTTTATGTTTCTACTGTGAGTGATGCTGTTTACACTCTGTTTGAGTGTGTATTTTTTGATAAATTTTAATGTTTGTATAAGGGATTTGTGTATATTTCTTATATACAAAGAGTGAATGATAAAACAGACTAGTATCTATAGATATATAGATAGTATACAGAGATTTATAGATATATAGATCTAGATATCTATATAGATACTAAATAAATACTATATACTTTGATATGCAATTGGAAAAACTGCTTCCATGGAGATTAGGGTCACATGATATTTTAAGTGGATACTTATAACACTTGAGCTCACAACAATATAGATCTATATAGATACTATATATATAGTGTATATATATATTCAGTATATATATATGTATATATATACTGACATCTTCTGAGGAAGAGGAGGTTCTTCCATACTATACTACATATAGTATCTATATATACATACTACATATCTATGGATACTATAGTATACTATCTATATAGATCTAGCATCTATATAGATCTATATAGATACTAGTCTATTTTATAAGGATAAAAAGTATCTTTAATTAAATAGACTAGTAGTGAATGATAAAATAGATGAGTATCTCCATGTATTTTCTGCATTCATGACATATTTAAAGTTTTAAAGAAATATTTATAGACCATGCAGTATACCTGCTAGTATTTCACATTGTGACAAATCTCCAAAAATTTTTATAAATATTTATTGGAAAAAATACACCCATAATTAGACCAATGCAGCTCAACCCATGTTGTTCAAGGGTCAAGTGTACATATTGCCTTACTTATTTACATTAAAATCTCAATTATCATTGAGTCTCTCTCTTATTTTTTTTCCTTTTTTTTAATTGCATTTTAGGTTTTGGGGTACATATGCAGAACGTGCAAGATAGTTGCATAGGTACACGCATGGCAGTGTGTTTTGCTGCCTTCCTCCCCTTCACCCACATTTGGCATTTCTCCCCAGGCTATCCCTCCCCATCTCCCCCGTGCAGTCCCTCCCCTATTCCCCCCAATAGACCCCAGTGTGTATTGTAGTACCCCCTTCCCTGTGTCCATGTGTTCTCATTTTTCCTCACCCTCCTATGAGTGAGAATATGTGGTATTTCATTTTCTGTTCTTTTACTGATAAAGATATCAATTTTTAGAGAAGTCAAATTAATTTTCCTAAGATCACAATGTTTATAAGTTGATGAACACTCCAATCATAAGAAAAAAATAATAGTCAAAAACGGCAACAAAAAAGAAGTGGTAAAAACAGCCAATGAAAATTACATATTATTCAAAGATGAAATTTAGACTGTTCCAGCAGGTTAAGAAGGAAGAAATTAGGGAAAGAGTAAAAGGACATAATAATGTATTTGTGCCCTAGGTTTCTGTGCATAGGCATTACACACAGAATTTTGGGTAAATGAGCAAAACAAATACACAGAGGCATGCACCTACACACTGCAGATGTGCACACACACGTGTTGTCTGTGATGTGCAGAGCAATAATCAACAATAAATGTCAATCTCCTAAAACCATGAAACCTGTAGACATGTTAGACTGCATGGCAGAGAAAGTTAAGATTGCTACTTTCGATGATTTATTTTGTAAGTCAGCTTGGCTAGGCCAAGGTATCTAAATATTTGGTCAAATACCAGTCTACATGTTCTGTGAAGGTAATCTTTAGATGAGGTTTAACATTTAAATCTGTGGACTTTGAGGAAAGCTTATTCCTTACCATAATATAGGCGACATCCTCCAATCAGTTGAAGATTTTTTTTTTTTTGAGACGGAGTTTCGCTCTTGTTACCCGGGCTGGAGTGCAATGGCGATCTCAGCTCACCGCAACCTCCGCCTCCTGGGTTCAGGCAATTCTCCTGCCTCAGCCTCCTGAGTAGCTGGGATTACAGGCACACACCACCATGCCCAGCTAATTTTTTTGTATTTTTAGTAGAGACGGGGTTTTACCATGTTGACCAGGATGATCTCCATCTCTTGACCTCGTTATCCACCCACCTTGGCCTCCCAAAGTGCTGGGATAACAGGCGTGAGCCACCGCGCCCGGCCCCAGTTGAAGGTTTTAAGGGGGAAAAAAAAAGGCCGACATCTGCTGAGGAAGAGGGGATTCTTCCTCCAGATTGCTTGAAAACTGGAGCTGCAGCATTAGCTAGTCCCTGGGTCTCCTTCATCTTCTCAGCCTATCCTTCCGATATCAAATTTTCCAGTCCCCACATTGCATGGCCAATTCCTAAAATTTTATCTGTCTCTCTATAGATACATATATCTTATTTGGTATGCTTCTCTAGAGAACCATAACTAATACACTAATCAACTAGCTTTTTTATTATTATACTTTATGTTCTGGGATTCATGTGCAGAGCAGCAGATTTGTTACATAGGTTTACATGTGCCATGGTGGTTTGCTACATCTATCAACCTGACATCTGCATTAAGTATTCCTCCTAATGCTATCCCTCTCCTTTCCCCTTACTGCTCAACAGGGCCTGGTGTGTGATGTTTCCCTCCTCGTGTCCATGTGTTCTCATTGTTCAACTCCCACTTAGAGTGAGAACATGGAGTGTTTGGTTTGCTGTTCCTGTGTTAGTTTGCTGAGAATGATGGTTTCCAGCTTTATCCATGTGAGATTCTCCTAAACTGTCTTGGTGTGTAAAATCTAATTAGAAGAGTTCTTACAAGTGGAAAGAAGTCTGGGTGGAAGGGAGATATGACCATGGAAGTTACCATCATGATGCAATGTGAAACAAATTCAACCTGATTTTCCTGTCTTTAGAGACAGAAGAAGGAGACTAAAACTCAAGGAATGAGAGTAATGTCCTCAAGCAAGAAAGGGCAAGACAACACATTTTCCAACAGGGCTTTCAGAAAATAAATAAATCTGTTAGCACTTTTATTTTAGCCCAATGAGGCTTATATTGAACTTCTAAACTACAGAATTGTAAGACAGCAAATTTGTGCTTTAAGCCACCAAGTTCGTGGTAATTTCAGCAGCAATTATAAAGACATGCTTGTCTTACTCCTATACAAACCTAGAGATATGCAGCTACATAGAAATGCCATCACTTATAAAGTACTATTTTGTGAATTCTGAAGCTTCTTTCTGTATGTATTGAAAGCATTTGAGCATTTATTTTTCCAGAAATAATATATCTCTCTGTACATTATAATTACTTCAAGATAAGAAACCATATAGGATGAACTTTGCAGAACATTTTTTTATTGAAACCAAATACATCAGCAATATAAGCATGACTTAATAGTAGACATTTATATATGATATCCTTATATTTAAATTAATTTCACTTATAGTATTAGACCATAGTTGTAATCTTGTTCCTAGAGGTTAAACGTATACCTACTGAAAGAAGTGACAATTAAAATGCTGATAAATGTAAAATGTCAAGATATTTGCATTCCACCTGTTTATGCATTATTAATTTCTATTTGTTTTGGGGGAATCAGAATGAGATATGTACAATTTTTCCATTATTTTGTACGTATCTCTTTCTTGACCATGATCATATTCTCCTGCCCATGGTGGGAGAGAATACGATTTTAAGGTGTATCTCATCAAGGGGCATGGTTACTTGCCACATTTTGTATTACAGTAGGTGCCAGTAATTATATTGAAGGCTCTTTATCCCTGCACATGAGAGATATTAAATTCCTGATATGATCTATTTAAACTGTAGTCAGGTAATTACAAAACCTTTACTCAGTGACAGTGGGCAGGGAGAAAAGAACATAAAGAAACCATTATCTGTTTCCAAGTATGCACAGAAACCATCCCTGGTATGTTAATTATAAGGATCACTTAATTTTCAGAGGTCTCTATTCCCACATTAACTGTGTGATCTGAAGAGGTCTACTATCAAATATATAAAGCCAACTAATAATTTCTGTATCTCAAGTTATAAACAGTAGGTTGCACAACAGGAATTTAAATTTTAAATGAATTAATTTTTATATGTGTTCACTCCAAATATCCAAATAGCTTTAGACTTTTTCAGTATGTGCAGGGAAAATAAATATTGAAGCCAAATTGTTCTATGAATAAAATTGTCTAATGGAAGTATTAACATCAACATAATAATTCTTCAGATGACAGTTATAATTTAAAAAAATTGATATCCAATAAGAACGTATACTTACTATTGCACTGCAGATATCAAAAATTGCAAGGTCTGATTCATGGCTTCTAAGCAAGATACTGCACTGAGAGCATAACATATTTATGACATTTGACTCTTTTCACCTCATTCAAATAAGTCCCACAATTACTGACATTTTAAAGACTTAAAAAATCCTCAGTAACTTTTACAACTCATATTGCAGCATCAATGGCAAAGTTAAGATCTGAACTCAGATTTGTCTGGCGTAAAATTCTTCTCTGTTTAGCTATACACTTCATTAAGTAGAAATTAGACTTGTGAAGAGAGTTGGATACTGTATTCCAGTACGAAGAAATAACATTCTCAGTTATAAGAGATAACAGGTAGTAACGTACATTTAGACATTAAGGAATGAATCAGAAACACAAAAACAGATAAAGCTCGATAAATTACCAAGAGTCAGCTAATGAACTGTTTTAATGAATCTGAACTATATCTGAGAAATTTAAGCTGAAAGATGATGAGACAGAAAATTTTACTTTGAAAGTCCACCCTAATTTAATGCAGAAAAGATTGGCATGGGAAAAGTGTAGAGGTGGAGAGGCCAGTATGCAAACAGCAACCACAACTGTGTATTAAAATAATATCATCCAGTTGAAAGATACTGGTGGCCTAATCTGAGATAGTCACACTGGAATGGTGAGAAGTGAATGAATTACAGAAACATACACAAGTAGAAAATATAATGCTAGTTACTTAAAGATAGCAAATAATTGAACAAACAAAATTGAGAAAAGAGAGGAATCTGATGTGTACTGGATGATAATGGGTA
The DNA here is from genome assembly GCA_031835075.1 of Saguinus oedipus. NCBI lineage: Eukaryota > Metazoa > Chordata > Mammalia > Primates > Cebidae > Saguinus > Saguinus oedipus. The sequence continues at coordinate 23,002,073 of CM063190.1, forward strand.
GAACAGATAAGAGTTTTGGAGGAAAAGGTGAGATGAAGTTTGCATATACTAAACTTGAGATGCTTTTGCAAAATCCAAATAGAGAAGATCAGCTGGTATTGAATATACATCTTTGGCGCTCAGGAGAGGGAAATAAATGTGTAACTCAGCAACATATGGACTGTAAATGAGACATAAGGGTTGAGGAGATCATGCATGTTATCGGTGACAAATGAGGAGAAAAAACAGGAAGGAGAAATAGTTGACATTAGAGATTAGCTAGTTATTTGTGTAGAAAAAATCAGGGATTACTAGAGTGAAGAAAATTAGGAACTTCAAAGATTTGCTCAAATATAATATGGAAAAAAATTAATAGTCTTTGGATTTAGTAATGCAACTATATTGGTGACCCAACCCCCAGGTGGAGAGGTACGGCAAAATTACAGAGTATGGAAACTTCAAAAAAAGTGAGGATAAAGTATATTTTACATATTTATGATAAACTTCTGTCCCAGTAGAAGGTAAGTTCTGCAAGTACAAGGGTTTCATCTTCATAACTGTGTCACCAGCACATACACCAATATAGATGAAAACTCATTAAATTGTTTAAAAAAAACCATTGTTTTGAATAGATGAGTTAATGGATTATACCCTATTATTAAAAATGCTCATCTTGATTCAAAACTCTAACAACAAATATTTAATAAAATTTTTATAAACTAAGAATATATTAAAGATTGCAAATATTTCAGAAAAATTAATATTATTAAATAATATTTACAGTTTGAATATTCCACATGTTTTATTTAATATTGAAATGATTGCTTTCCTGCAAAGGCCTTTTGTTAAAGTACTGGCACTTTTTCAGTTGTTATAAAGTCATAGAGAAAGAAACGTTTACTTTTAGACACAACTTTCAGGGTAATGTTAGCTAAATTCTTACAGGAAAAAAAAAGTCACAATGGGAAGATGTATTGTTATTCAGTTAAAAGATACATTGCATATATACTCAATATTGCCACACGCCTGAAGGTTTTATGGAGACAATTTTTGTGACTTGATTCCCACAAGATTTCAGATGAAAGCACAAGAAAAGTAGAAGGTTAGACTATGAAAGTTTTAACATATTTTCTAGTCTAGGTCTGCAAAAATTTTACAGTAGCATTTGTATTTTCTCTGAAAAAAAAAAAAGACATATTTTTGAGACTGAATTGGTATTTTCAGGCCAGGGCTATAAATGTATTTGTAGGAAAAACTGTTGCATTAACTAAACTAACTGTTGCACAAGGAATACCTGATCGGCATTCATCCTGAAATTCTGCAATGTTTTAAAGAACAAGCCATACTGATGTAGGATATTAATCAAAAGTAGGCAGCATTTGATATCAGAATTCCCAATCTAACTGCAGAAAACATGTATGGAAATAATTCCTTCTAAAAATAGCAAGAACTTGTTATTACTTGAAGTAGCATGTTTCTTTTCTATTTACATTTTGCCAAACTCTGCCTACCTGACCATGCTTTTCAATATATAATGTGTTTATTGAAAAATGCATTGATGTTAAAAGAACAAATATTACATTTAGGGCTTTAGATTGGCTTTACAGTTTTTCTGATTGAATAATTATGTCTGGACAATATATACTCCATGTGTTTTCTGCATACTTTATTTTGTAGGGGTTATGGTCAAAACTATTTAATAACAACTATGCTCCTTATTCTACATTTGACAAGTCCCATACCTTCTCATTTTCTTTAGCCTTTCTGGTGGTAGGTTTTATTTATAATTCTGAGAATAAGTTACTTCATTGCATCACAAACTTTCCAATGTCTATCTAGCATCAGCTATGATCATTTTTAATATGCTGCTAATAGACATATTCATAAAAACAGTTTTTGAAACTTCTGATCATTTAGAAAACCATGAATATTCTGAGTAAAACTGTTGTGTTGTATTGGTGAGGTAGCCTTTGCGTACATTCTCTACCCTGACCTAGTAGCAACATTGAAGCAATACTCAGAATTTTGAAATATCATTTATCCTCAAAAAATCAAATTTCAGTTGAATATATATATCATAACTGATTTCTTGGGTAGACAGGAAAGAACACATCTTAAGGTATACCATTTGGTTAAAGCTAATGAAAATATTCTGAATTTCTTTCTTTTTTATTTTATTTGTATTTATGTATTTTATCTTTCCTGAGTTATTACTTTTCTACCAGTCATTTCATTGTTTCATTTTATTGCAAATAGTCCTATATATTTTCCAATGAAATTCACATGCTACTTTAAATTTGTATTTTCAGTTCTATAATATTGAAATTGAGTAAACATTATCTATGTTTTTTATGTATTTACATTTTTTTGTGAGATATGTCTTTGCAAACATCTAATCTGGTAAACTGGGCTATTGAATGATTAATATTATAATTTTAAAAATACATCTGTACCTACAGTTTAAATGATAGATTTGAAGGGAGCTCCATGACTTAAAGTCACAAATTATGTTTTCAAATTATCTTTTAAATAAAGTAGGAGTCAGAATATTTCCTTTCAAACATGAGGAAGGCTACAGCTCCCATTAACTACACCAAACTCAAGGACTTTAGAGGACGGTGATTAGAGGAAAAGTAACATGTCCAAGGGAAGTCATTGTTGTGACCAAATGCCAAGATAATAATATAGAGAAAGTTAAGTTCTCAGTACATAAGCAAATGAATGAAATGCTGAGAAAAAAAATCACATATATTGAAAATGGATACATTTATTCTTATCTGACATAAAAAGAGCTTGGAAGTCTTCACTCCATTCTCACAAGAGAAAAGCTAACAAATTGAACATCAACAACTCTTATTAGCTTCAGTCCTGGAATTTAGAGACAGGTGGCTACAGAGAATAACAGTGCACAGAGAGGAGAAGCAGCAACTGGGAGATACCAGGTCAGACCCTGGTAGAAACACTTAAGGGGTAACTGATTAATTGCTGGAGATGGAGTGTAATCTAGCTTGGGACATAATTCATTGCTGCCACACCTTAGCAGGTACCGACAAACATTCATTAATTCTATCTCCAGGAGCTAGACCTGTTTCTCAGGGTGACGATAAAAGAAAATATACCCTAATGTCTGTAACAGAGGCTGAGGGGGGAATAACCATTTTGAAATACACCCAGAGTATTCTTTTGTCATTAACAAAAGGTTTTCCTGAAGTGATATTATTTTACCTGATCCTAATTGATGAGGGGGTAAAATAAATACCCAACTTGAACCCCCTCTAATGTTTGACATGGGGAAAGAGAAATTCCCAATTCCAGCTTTCTGTCTTCTCTAACAAGGAAGTGAGGAAGCTGAGAAGCACTTGTGAAGGTCACAGTGAGGGTAACGGGCCCAGTAGCAGAATGATAACTAGTCACAGGAATAAAGAATGCTTCCCCTTCCTCAGTGCCATACCACCACATATATAGGAGCCCCGTATAAAGAAAGGGAATTAAAGTTGAAAAGAACTGTGAGGCTCAGATCTTATTTAGGAATTAGTCTGTAGGGAAAGCTAAAGACGACATAGGAGGCAAAAAGGAGGGCATTAGAGAAAATTTTAACCTCTTAATCCTACAAAAAGAGCAAACAATGAACACAGGCTATGTAACCAAGTTAGATAAACGTAAGTCCTTATATGAGAGGTCTGTTTATTTCAGTTGCTTTTACCAAACATTTATTCAGCTTTCAACAAAAATTAAAAGGTGTGATAAACAGCAAAATAATAATAATAATACAAAAATAACAGCTGAAGTGACAAAACAGCATTATAACCAAACTTATACATGGCAGAGACTTTAAAATTACAAGACTGGGAATTTAAAATAATTTTGCATAATATATTGGAGACTCTTACAGAAAAAGTGGACAATATGCAAGCATAGATGGGCAATGTAGGCAAAATCAAATGGAAGAGCTAAAAATCAAAATGCTGTGACAGAAATGAAGAATCCCTTTGATCTGATAATCTGGAAATGGGTGAGGAAAGAATCAGTGAGTTTGAAAATGTGTTGGTGGAGACTTTCCCAACTGAAAAGCAAAGAAAAGTAATTTAAATATGAAACATAATATCCATGAATTGTAGCACTATGACAAGAAGTGTAACATATGGACAATGAAAACCTGGAAAGGAGAAGAAAGGAAGGAGGAGAAGAAATATTTGAAGTAATAATGGACCAGAATTTTCCAAAACTAATTATAGAAAACAAAACCAGAAAATACCAAACAGGATATATGCCAAAATATGTATACTTGGGCATATTATATTTAAACTTAAATATGTTTAAATTATACTTTACTATAATTAAAGGCATAAAAATAAAGACAGAATCTTGAATGAAGCACTGGGCAAATCCGCTTTACCAACAGAATAATAAGGATAAGAATTAGATTTCTCACTAGAATCAATGCAAAAAAAAAAATGAAAGATGGACTGAACTATTTGAAGTATTAGAAGAAAAAAAATCCATCAACATAAAATTTTGTATTCAGTACAATCATATTTTAAAAATGAAGAATCAAGACTTCTAATTTCCAGTCTGGCATATTAGGGAGCCATCTTTCCCATTCTCACAGTATGAAAAAATAGGAAGAGCTAAAAATCAGCAACTCTTCTGAGATCAATCAGTGAACTGTGGTACAAGGAAAACCACCACTCTCTAAATCAGATAAATAAATAGGTGAATACAGAGAATCACAGCTTGCCAGAGGAGAAGTATAGAAGTAGAAACCAATGATGAAATCAGTATGGGGTACGTTATAGCTGAGTTTCAATTAAAAAGAAAGCACATTAAAATACCAAAAAAAAACACAATTTGAAGACACAGAGCAAGCATCAGAAATAAGACTCAAATATGGCAGAGATGGTCAGTGGTCAGAAAAATTTCTAAACAATCAAATAAAATCAATAAAATGTTGAGAGTTTTGAAAGAAAGAAATAAAATATCGCATTTGGAAAAACATGTAAAATTAAACTTCTGAAAAAAACAAATTAATAATGAATAATGTGTAATTCTGCAACATCATATTTAAGAATGTAGAGTTAATAGATGGTTTTCTAGCAAAATACAAATTCTTGTATTGATAAAAGGTAGATATTTGAATAGACCATAACAATATTGCAGAATTTCTACAATTCAACAAAGTCGATCAGGCCCATATCATTTTATAACTTTATTAAAATCAATCACATAATTCCAATGTGACTTAAAGTTTTTAAAATCATAAAACATGGAAGAAACACCTCTTAATATTTTAGTAGTAAAGACTGATTGTGATAACCCAAATTGAAAACAGAAAGAAAATTTACATAAAAAACTAAATAAAAAAATTACTGGCCCCTTGCTACACTGGGTGCTTTTCTTTATGGCCCCTTGCCAGAGCATTTTTTCCCATGGAATCCCTGGCCCTCAGCTGAATTACTGCCCGCCTGTGCTGCCCTGCTGAAACGCTTTTGCTCTCAGAGCCACTACTGCTTCACCAGATGGCTTTTCCCACATCCGCACCACTCCCACACTGAAGCACTGTTGCCGGTGACCTCACTGAGAAGGATAGAGATAGAAAGACCTTCAACTGATTGCTTCTCTCAAAACCAGAAGAATAATAGAACTGAAATATCATCTTAACAGGATATGGAGTAAATTTGAATCAGTGTTTCCATACAGAAGGGGAAATCAGTTGTCTTCTTCATGTATTTTACACACAGGCTGTCCACAAACCTATGTCTGCTTACTAGATAAGAAACAATAATTAACTTCCCTAAAGAATAGAGATGAATGTGACTTTGAGAAATGTATTAATTTCTGGAAGAGCCACCGAATTCAAAATTAATCTAAATATGAAGCATGCCAGTCTTCAAAACTGTCCCCTGAACATGGGGCTCTTAGTAACTTGAACTTAAATAGATTACAACCTCAAGTTGCCCCAAACTATAAGTGACAGCATCATCATTAAGACAAAATGATTCGTGACCAGGATATATGTATGTGTACACATTGCATGTTAAGTTGATGCAAAATTTTAAAAAGAAAATGAAAGAAAATCAGAGTGTGCTTGGTCAAATATATGCTGTACAACTTTGCATTGTTCCCCACTGCTCTCAGAAAACCCATATTGCCTTATAATTGTGCACTTTACAAATTTACATTAGTTACTAGCTATTGAAATATATGATTCCTAGATGATAATCATGATTAATAGAGAATTGTATATCACTTTGTAGTTCATGATATGTGGTAAGGTGACTGCTGGTAGGTAGCCTGAAAAAGGATGAATCACATAGGGTCAGGTGGCAGTTACAGCATCTTCTGAATTGTCTTTGATACTCTCTCAGGTCCAAATAAAAGTTTAATGAGTAAATTTTATTTCAATGGTGAGAAGCCTTCATGGTTGCTTCTTATATTGTGTTGATATAAAAATCAACTAACCATGAAGAGGCTGTTGGGCAGTCATATATGATTTTTCTATTTATTAAGATTAGAGTTTCTTGTCATTTTATGTCCATAGAACAATAATTTATCGAGGATTTTAACCAACCCATTTTACTCTTTGATATGCAGTTCTTTTGCCTCCTTATATGTTACTCTTTATCTCTTACCTTTAGATTTATGTGACAGGTCTAAGTTTTTTGCTTACATTCACTACTCTTATCTTTAATTTTATAAGAATGAAAAAAAGATGCAGGAAGAAACTAGTCTCCTTCAACTATTTTCTAAAGGTTCTTGCTCTCCTCCTTTAATCAAGAAGGTCAGCAAAGCTATCCAGTCGATAGTTTAATGGCACACCTGGCCTCCCAACCCCTGACCCTCTTGCACTTTCCATTCTGCTAAAACTTTCTGACCTTAAAATGAATACCTTCATTAGCCTGCAATCAGAGACTTATTGCTATAAAGACCTAACATTTTTACTTTGTATTGCTAATCTCATGTCCTATTTCTATTCCATTTATATCATAATTCTCCTTAAAGTACTCAAATTTTAATCTTTTTTATATCACAGATTAAATTGGATTAAACACAATTTTTGAATGCATAAAACCTCAGTTTCCTCATAGCTTAACTAAGATATCACCTAACGTGGTTGAAAAGTCAACCTCAAGCTCAAAATGCCTGATTTCTGTAAGAGAATCAGTTAAAATGCTGGATTACTGTAAGAGAATTATCATTCCCTTCAGCTGGTTATTTTCTCACATTGGCAACTTAAACTGAGTAGCAAGCATGTGCTATAATTATTAGCTGCCTACTTTGCAACTGAATTCGCGAGGTCATACCCTCTTGGAAGCTGTTACTTATCTAAGGTTTGAAAGTAATATACTGCTCCTAATAACTAGCTTCATTATATGAAATGATTTTAAATAGTTATTTAATCCTGATCCAACACCCATTGGCAGATGTCCACAGCTTGGATTCTGTTGGGAAGATAAAATTATTTTTACAATGTGGCCATTTACTAGAGTAATATTTATAAAAATGTGTCTTACAGAATACAGATCTAACAAACACTTAATGAGAAATGTTTTCCAAGGGCAAATCAATTTTGTAAATACTGCCCATTATGTTCTCCTCTACAAAATAATTTAGTATATTAAAAGCTCTGAGAATACCTGCAATAGGAAAATATATTTGATATTATTTAACCTGGAAATTCCCAGATTTATTTGCCTTAAGTAATGAATAGATCTCTATTTTTAAAAAACACTTGTTAAAATATATTTGGGCCTAATATTTCATGGATCATTTATGAGATGTTATTCTAAATATGTAGGGAGCCAGCAACAAAGGAATGAGAAAAAGACAGACTGAGACAGTGGGACCAGGGGGCCGTCACTTATTACTCTGGAGGAGTCAGTGAAGGTCCCAAGCTCTGATCATCCACACTATTTATTGGTTACAATGACTTTGATCTATAGGGTAGGGGTGGAGTGATGGTGGATGAATCAGTGAGCCAGAAGTGAATCAGTGAGCAGGAACTGGTGTGTCATCCTAAGGATTGCGAACAGTGGCAGTTTCAGGAGTTTCACAAAACAAGAACATGTGGTTGTCTTTAGCCTGTTATCTACGTGCAGCTGATGGAATGAGGGCCTTACAAAGAGCCTACAAGTCTGGCAACATGATAGTGCTACAAAGGGGTTTTACGTTCTTGAGCACAATGTTTATGGTAACAGAGCCAAGGTCACCTTGCCCCGGAACATGAGGCATGGAGAGGCCTTCCTCTCCAGAGGCCTCCTGCAGCCTTCGCGGTTTCTTTCTCCTTGTTTATTTGTTACTCATAACCAATTTATATAGCCACTCTCTGTTTTTCCCAACAAGATATGATATGTGTTGGTGCAGAAAACTTCTAGTTTAAAACACTCTTTTGTCACCTCATACTAAATAATTGAACAGAGATGGAATAACTATAGCAAACATCCCTGTGATAAACAGATACAAAGTTGAGTCAACAGCCACTTGTTGGTAGATATTGCTAAGTCTCACTAGACAGAATTTGTGGTGGCCTTCCACACTGGGGACAGAAACTGTGCCTTGATTAAGTCCTGATTCCAATCCTGTGGAAAACTCCCCAGTAGAACTGGTTTTATGAGGGTTAGACAAATGTGGACATACAGAGCCCTACTTTCAGGAATTTTCCTACCCTTGATTAAATGCTCTGCTGTCAACTGTCTTGAAATCCTTAATAATTTCATCTTTGAACTTGGGTTTTATGTGTGAAGTTTCACTGGACAGTAGAATCTGCCTGTGAGCAGAGCAGATATGCTGGGTAGCAGCAAGCACATACAGGCTCAGGCCATGGTCATGGTAGATGGGAGGAGGGTTAAAGAGTATTGAGGGGAAACAGTAAGCAATGTGTGCATTGAGTAGTTGACATGGCTCCCTAGCACACACATACATGCCTGAGCAACTGGAGCCACGGGACTCAGAGGCAATGTCCTAGGGATAAAAATTATGACAGTGATGAGGGCAGTGGCAGAAGAAGCAATCACAGTGAAAGTATTGGCTATAGTCCTGGAAAAGAGGAGGCAGGTGCTGTTCATGGGGTAAGCATGGGCCCTGAATCAAGAGGTAATTTTGTCTATAGATTCCCAGAGCATTTGCACAAATGTTAATTCCCTGGTAAATGAGACACTGCACCTAGAGGGTAAAATTTGTCATTTAATTATTACAAAACTGAAGCATAGACATCATCAAATAAAAAAAGTCAGAGCTAAGTAGAGACTTCATTAGAAAAGATTATTGGAATATAGAGAATGTTTCTACCTCAGAATGTGTAAGCTGCTCAGTATCAAACAGTGAAAGGCTTTCTTTTATGGGGAGAATGAAGCATCATGAATGGGAACTTTTAAGAGAATCATGGCAAGAGATGAGGGTGACACACGACTGAGATGATTTACCAGGACACATGCATTTCTGTGATCAGAATGAGCTATGAAAAGAAGATGTCTGCCTGCTAAGCCTAAAAGTGAACTAAAGTTCAAGGTCTTGTAAAGACAATTAAGCCTGACTGAAGTGTGGTCAAACCAAGTTAGAGGGTCAGTAATGAAAAATTGTGAGCATTTGGATAAGTACCCTCTATCAGAGAAGACAAACTGTCCTTAAACACAATTAGGGATAAAATAAAAGTCATTGTGAGGCTGAGGCTAACCAGTGCAGTGTTCCAAAGTAGGCTGGACTTTATGTTATAGTTGGCCTTGAAGGACAAGCCTTATCACCTGTGCAGTATGTTGTCAGAATGACAGCTGTTGGAGAGAGTGAGAGAGGAGGCACTTGGTGAGAGGTATGAATGGGAATATAATAAAAATAACCATTGTGAAGTCCTCAGGGCGTGAAGCAGAATCTGAAATCTGAAGGAAGCTACTGAGTTCAAAGTGTATTAGATTGCAGAATGGGGACAAGAGTGGTAATCCAACTAATTTAACATATAAGATATATATGTCTTATATACATGTCGTATATATGTAAAACCATCATATATATATGTATATATGTGTGTGTGTGTGTATGTAAAACCATCACCGTAATCACTGTGGATGAGCTTCCTCCTGAGATGCCTAATGGCAGTGTACTGTAGAGGACCACCCATTAGAGTTACTGTAGTTCTCTAGTGATGATGTTGGTGGTTTTGTTAAAAACGACAGTCCTGGTTATTTCTTAAGGCAGAACATTGAAAATATTGGCATCCAGTGAACTTGAGTTGACCATATAGCAGCTGCTCCAGGAGAGAATACACAGTCTGCTGCAATAGTGAATTCCTTTAAGTTTACTCTCACTCTTTTAGGCTTTCATTCTAAGGCTGACTGAGAATTTTGTGAGAAAATAAGGTTACCACCTCCTTCTGGGGCTGGGACTTTGCACCGAAATCTGTAGCTGTAATATACTTTTGTAGACTTTTGGGTCGTCTGATAGCTAGAAAATTGAAACCTGACATAGTAGAGTAGTTAAGGTGAGAAAAGAAGGCAATGTGGTTAAAGGTTTGATGAGAACTAATACAGTTAGCTGAATTACAGTATCCAATTAGTGGGCAGATATCAATTGGCATGCTTGTCACAAATAAAATGTGTCTCATTATTGTTTATCCAGGTTTCATGTAAATAATTATCTCCTAGTTTTATATTCTGAAGTCTATGTGACCCCTTTGGATGAAGATACTATCTTGTCCAATTGGAAAGAGAAATGTTTAATTTATGGAGAGCATTATCCCAAGCATATCAGATAAAATTATATTTATGATTTCCTAGGTCTATTAAAGCATATTACACAGCAAGGAATATGTACTCTTACCTTTCATGGTAAAAAGTAGGTATTTTTATTGGTTGCAGAGTATTTATAATTACAGACACTTAGGCCCATGAAACTGTCCTTGGTTATGTTGGGGTAGAATCATACAAGGCTCTTTTGAAAACATATTTAAACTGAAGAAGTTCTTGTTGAAGTTTACAGAGAAAAACCTAAAGGGCTTCTGAGTGATAACATAAATGCCATTGAACCTGAAATAGCATAGAAATTTAGGAGAATCTGGAAGCTTCTAAAGGAAAGAGAGGATGTAACCAGCAATCAAAAATAGGGTTGTAAGCTTTTGCTATTAATTGAGTGAGTGAATTCCGTGGACTCAGAGGTCTTGGTTAGACTCATGGAATTATTAATGAAGGAACAGCTTGGGTGAAGCAGGGAGGAGATAATGCCAAGCAAGGTCTATTACTGGAAAGCTGAAGTGCAGTGGGAGTGAAAATTTATGAAAATAACAATGATGGAGATAAAGAAGAAGAATACAGTAAAGAAAGATAAAAATACTGAGGCTGGGAAATAAGGAAATCCTAGGGGATTTTGTTCCTACATTTTAAGGGAAAGATCACTGATTCCTACTTTCATGTGCTTGGTCCAGAGTTCTTATGAAAGCTATCTACCTTGTGGTACCATTTGTTTATAAAGGAATCTTTAGAGAGTCACAGTTTCCAGTGTCCAGTTGAGATCTACTACAGTTCACATTGCTTTTGTACATTTATAGTTGAATGACATGCATCTAGACTGGACCTCCTAGAGTTTTGCAGCAATGTTAGTGGTGAGGAATATGACATAAAGGCCCTTTGGACCAGGAAAAAGATTAGTTTTCTGATGATGTCCCTTCCAGAGAATTAACTTTCCAATTTGTTGGTTATAGAGTGGTTTGCATAGAAGAACTAGAGAAAAGCAGCTTCAACCTGTTGATGGTAAGTGAATATAATAATAAGTCTCTTGAAGTATTTTCGAACACATGAATTGACCAGATTCGAATCTTCAAGAGTCAGGAAAAGTTGCAAATCTTCATGTCAGCCAATTATTTTATACGAGGACCTAAGGAATAAAACCTTATGTCATAGGAGATCAAGTTTTTTCTTCATTTTAGCAATTTCTAGTTTTATTTGTCCATTAGCACTATTATTCTAGGTGACTGGAGATGATTTTGTTTTTTGATACCTTATGTCCCTTTAGAGCCAAGGTTTTTAATAAGTAGTGTATGGTTTGCAAATATTATCAAATGTTATAGAAGAAAGTAGGAAGTCATTTATATATTGAATGAGAATTAAATGTAAAGGAAGATAAAATCCCCTTGGATTTGCATTTAATGTCCTAGCAAAATAACTGGGCTCTTCTGTAAATCCCTGGTATGACTATCCAGGTGTACTGCTGATTTTTCCATGTAAAGGAGAATAGCTATTTAGAGTCAAGATGAAGAAGCATGCCAAAGAAATCAGAGCATAAGTCAATAACAGCAAAATGAGTGACACTGGAGGGTATGAAAGTGACAATAGTATTGGGGTTTGGGACCCAAAGGAATCTGAGTTTTACAATTTTATTTATGGCTGGTAAATATTGGACTAATTGTTAACACTTTCATTAGTTTACTCACTCCCATCCTTATCCCCAGGTAAAATGAATATGTCGCATGGGCGAAAGTTGAGAATAAGGAGACCTTGCAAAGGAGTCCATAAATAATAGGTTGATAGTAATAGAATAATAATAATAACAACCTCAGGGGATACTGGGTTAGTTTAGTAATAAAGGATACTGGGGTAGTTTAGACAGGGACATGGTAGGCTCTATATCCACCTTTACAGACTCTGCTTTCTAATAAGCCATGCATCTCTCTCTAGTTCCCATAACCCAAAGTGAGTAAGAATATGAATGAACATGTTCTAAATGTGGGAACTGTCAAGAGCTTGGGGAGCTATCTGAATGACAAACACAGTAGGCTGCTTTTTCAAAGCTTTCAGAGGACAAAGAATTCCCCCTAAGTTCTCTTTACATTTTATATTTAAAATTGGAGTCTACATTATTATAGTCATGTTTTTGTTTCAACACTGTTATGATACATCAACAAACCACTTTTGAGCCATCAATCTATTTTTATAAATTGAAACTTTGATGTCAGATTTCAATATCAACAAAGTAAACATTAAAAATATGAATAATAGCACATAATGTGACAAAAACACAAACTGAGATGAAGTCCACTCCATTAATATATGCTAAGACAAGAGTCCTCAGTCCTTGCAAAACATATACCATCTCTAGAGTTGTAATGATTTCTACAAATGTAATTTAATTAGTGGAAATATTAACCATATATTTTAGATTTATTAAATGTGAAAACAGTGTTGGAGTTTCTATTTTCTTTTTACTCTGGTAGTTACAGATTGCCTCAGGATTACTTTATAAACTGCAAGACCCCACCAGTATCCCAGACTCTATTTGTTAAACTCTATTTGTTAAAACACTGCTTATTGGTCATGCTTCACAAATTACTCCTATTTTAAAGATGTAGAATTTACCAAGGTCTCTTCCTGTTTAAACATTTAGGCAGCAAAAAAAGAAAAAAAGATCATGAATGTCAGTGTCTTAAACCTTAATCCAATTTGTTTTAATCTTAAAATGTTAAAGTAGACAACAAGTCTCTTATGGTTGAGATAGTAACTATGTTCATGATTAGAATTAATTGAATTCTCAGAGTGCCTCTGCTTCAAAAGAGTTGGTATACTTTCCCTTTCTTATTGGGTGACTCTTTTACTGACAACGCAGTGCTTTTCTGTTATTTATTTGTTTGATTGATGATCACTTTTAATCATAATCTAGGTTTTAATACAATACCTAGTACTTGAAAGACATTCTTAAGTAAATAAAAATGATAATTCTTACAAAATAGATTAACTGAATTAAATAGCACATCAATAAAATTATTTTAATTTCACTTTTTCTTACCCCATGGTTTTCTGTTTATTAAATATTTATCTCTATGCCAAGAAGCATTTTATGAAAATGAAGAATAAACACACAAAAGATGAAGTGAAATTTAGGAGTGGAACTATTTAGTCTCCTATACCAATGTGGTAGGGAAAAACATCACAATTTGTAATGAATCTGTTCTGGATTTGATTCAATTTATTGTGTTACCTAAGAGAAAAAAACATTGCATTATTAAATACATTTTAAAATAAGCTACTTTCTAGGGTACCAGACTTTTTTACATTTTAGCTGTTGTTGGCTTTCTGTTAGTGAAAATAATACATTATAAACCCTGTCTTCTATTGTTATATTTAGATATATCAAATTGATGTGAGTTGCAAAATCTCTGCTTGATTCATTTTCCTACTTAAAATCAATATATTTTCATGTATGTTTTCAAGAGTGACAACTAAAGTGGTTTGGCTATCTCTTTTCTTTCTTCTAAAAGCTGGAACATTACATTCATATAAGCAACACTGCTGTTTCATTGTCTATCATGTGGTATCTAAACCCTTCTTTTGCCCTGTTTAGGCCTCACGTTGCTTACTCTTGTTCCATCACTGGTCCCTTGACCCCTCCTCAAATACCCCTTTACTGTTTTCCTGCTATCATATCTACTTCAACATATCCCAAGCTAACTTTTGTTCTTTCTCTTAAACTTAGGTCTTTTTCTGTCTTCTGTATGTTGAGGAACCCACAATCTTCTGCCCACTGATTCACCTGTCCTTTACTCCTCATAGCCATTACGGTGGTTATCATTGTGAATTGACTCTCAAATCTTCTAGATTGCATTTTGATTGTGCATGTGGGCACACGATATTTGTTAAACTCTATTTGTTAAACAGTGCTTACTGGTCATGCTTTGCAAATCCCTCATAATTCGAAGATGCAGAAACGCACACACACACATGCAGACACACACATACAGACAGCATAGTGTCATATCTTGCTGCTCACTAGGTGCTAGATACCATACTAAAGGACTTTCAAATATTATTTCACTTAATTATCTATCACTCAATTTCTAGTGTGAATAAGTCCCTTATAGGCACTAAGTGGCATAGGTATAATTAAAACTTTATTCAGTTTGACTTCAAATCTTGGTCAGACTTAACTCCCCTGATGAAAATGATTCAGGTTAACAATTAGTCCAAATTGATACTTCCTTGATGCTTCCCACACTACAGTCAATTTTCGACAGTATCATAATTTGCTAACATTTTAATCTTTCTAAAAGGGAAATATAATTTCACTTCCTTACTCAAATATATCATAGACAATTATTTATAAGAAGTATGAGACCAAACTCCATATTCCAGGATTCTTTTTGATCTACCTTTAGATAGCCACATTTTTTTTTTCTCTTACTTGAAATCTATATTTCAGTCGTCCTGGACTTCTTGTAATTTCTTGAAAACATGAAGGGAATTTTAAAACTGCTTCTGATCAATCTCTTTGCATTTCCTGAAATTGCCTTCTTCCTCTCTATAGAATAAAAACTCCTTCTCTCTAACTTAGTTAGAAAATTCTGTTTTAATCAAGTTGTAACAATGAGTTGCACCAATGAGGTGCAAATCTATGATGCTGCTATCATGAATATTAGACACATTTAAAAAAATAATGCATCAGAGACCTTTCCCAAAATATATTCATTGTGATTAGAAAAAAAGTTTTATTTTCTTATTTACATGAGATCAAGCACTTTTGTAACATATGACATCACACATCCTATTATTCCTTTGGCATCTCAGAAATACATACATTCATTCTGTTTACACCTGTTTTAAATTCTTCAATAAAAGACCATATTTTTGGTTCTAGAAATTCAAACATTTGCAATGACATTTGGAAAAATAAGCTCTTAAATATAGCCCTAATAAACACCTGTTAAAATTATCAAGATGCAGAAATAAATTATTTTCACAATTTGATACAAAAAACCTTAAAAGAATGTATATATATTATTATTATTAAATAAATATTTTTATTTCAAACACTAATATTTGAAAGTTAACTGAAAAATACAATTTAGAAGATAATTTTGCCAATATAGTGGTCTGTTACATGTTCATATGTTATTTTGAAAGTACCTAAAAATACATATATTTATATATAGTGTACAAGTATGTAATATGTATTATATTTTATATTATATATGAAACATTTTTATATAATCTATACTATATAATTTATATAATATATAATTATAAGTTATATATTATAACATATGCATCTTTGTTTTGTATACAATATAATATATATTATGTTGTATATAAAAACATTAACATGCATCTATGTTATTGTTAATTTAAAATAAAATATGGTTTAGAAGAGAATTTTGCCAATATAGTAGTATGTTACATTTCTGTATATGTTATTTTGAAGGTATCTTATATGTACTTTCAGTTTTTTTAATGAACATTAAGGGCATCATATTGAAGAAATTCTTTTCTAAATCACATTTTTAGTTTCTCTGGAAAATTAGTATTTTAAATAAAAAGAAACCATTTGATCATTGTAATTTTTGCAAATATCTGAGGTGAAAATTTTGAAAAAGGAAATACCTCAATGCTGGTTCTCAACTTTTTTTTTGAGACGGAGTTTCGCTCTTGTTACCCAGGCTGGAGTGCAATGGCGCGATCTCGGCTCACCGCAACCTCCGCCTCCTGGGTTCAGGCAATTCTCCTGCCTCAGCCTCCTGAGTAGCTGGGATTACAGGAACGCGCCACCATGCCCAGCTAATTTTTTGTATTTTTAGTAGAGATGGGGTTTCACCATGTTGACCAGAATGGTCTTGATCTCTTGACCTAGTGATCTACCCGCCTCAGCCTCCCAAAGTGCTGGGATTACAGGCTTGAGCCACCCAGCCCGGCTGCTCTCAACTTTTATTTTCTGTATTTATACATTTATTTAACACTAAGAAGCAACAGAATGCAATAACTCTTTATTCAAGCTTTCTTTCACCTCTCCATCTCTCAACAACTCTCTACTTCAGAGAAAAACATTGTGAACAGATTCGTATAGAAATGTTTACATAGTGGTTTGACCCTGGACAAGTTACTTAACCTTTCTCAATCTTTCTGATATGCAGTTTACTCATCTGTAACATAAGGATAGGACTAGAACAGGAAAAAATCCACAAATTGTTTATGAGAATTAAATTAATTGAAAAGCACTTAAAACAGACATATAATTAAGTGTAATAATCAAAGCTGTCTTTGTCAACATGACTGATAGAATGGTAGACCACTCACATTAATATAACTTATGTGTTTCTTTTAGGAAACTTATACCAAAGACATAAAAAGCCATGAAGCAAAAAATAACTTCGTGTTTACTGGAATTATAAGAGATCAGTTTATGAGATGATAACAAGCAGCTTATCAAACAGCAGTTTGCTCATCAACATTCACTTCAAAATGCTTGCTTCACTCTGTCCAATCCTAATAACATGACTAATAAATAACACCGTCAAATGCCAAATGCCAAATCTAAAGCAATTACCCATCTTGAAAAAAATCCACCTTAAATTACTTTACCCAGAGGACAAAGTTTTAATCTTATCCCACCATTGACTTTCCCTTTTGAGATGACGCTATAATAAGACAGATGGTTTTCTCCCTATTGCAGTGAATTTAGTTTTGTTCAATTAACAGTTTCTCTGATGTTATTTTGGGAAATCAAGAGTACCATATAGGTAATTATGAATCATTCAATCGATCAAAATATAAAAATTCACCTCATGTATTTTTACTTAAAAATTTTTCAATAAAAAGGTTTACACTTTTAATATTTTTTCTCATAAATTGTGTTAAAATTCACCTGCCGCTTTTTAATTAATTAGAATGAGTCATTAATGTATATGCTCACTGATGTTTTTCTTCTCACTTTGAATATTTTCTCCATTATGATTATTTTAAGAAATTAAATCTATATTTCTTTCCTTATGAATAGTGAAAAGTAATCTTCCCATACTTCATGTTAGACATTGTTAATTTAAAAAATCATAATATATTGTCTCTGACATCAAGAGTTTTATAATATGAAACCATCTTTTCCTTCTCTCTTTATATTTTTTCCTTTTGAAATTACATAACATTTTAAAGACAAAGTTATTTGCTTATTTTTTATTAAAGTAAATTATCAGATTGATTTCTCTCTGGATGCACTGACTTATAAATCTTTAGATATAAGGAAAAAACTTCAAATTCCAGCAATCAGTATATTTACATAGTTTATGTTAATTAACAACACCCCTACTGTTTCCCTCAGGCTTAATTAGGGAAAGCATCAAGAAGTTTAGTGACTTTAGCCAGTTTTCAACATTTTTTTTCATAATTAAACAGTTCTGTAGCCACCACTCTCATCAGAAGTATAATGAGGAAATAAATTACCTTTTAGAAATTGACCAGTTTTAGTAAGTAAATTCAATGAAGACTAGACTCATCATGGCTCCAATAATCAATGGCTATGACCAGATCATCATTTCAGATTTATGACATTTAGTGCTTCTCTAATTGAACATTGTAATATAATAATGAATTTCTAACCTATACAATTGAGACTCAATTGAAGTTTAGTAAAATCTATTGACTTAGTTAATATATTACAAGCTGAGTAATTTTTTAATTCAAATAATACTGTTATATTTCTAGAAACATGTGATTAATTCTTGAATGATAAAAACATGAATCTAAGATGAAGTGGGAATTAGTAATTAACTACTATTCATAATTGCAGAGAAGAAAAATAGTGAGTTGTAATGGAATCAAGACATTCAGTGACCTCATTACCAATCCATTTATTTTATTATTCTTTCTCTTTTATGGGACATAAATCTAACTAAAACATATTATAAAGAATATTCTTCTAAATTCCTGTTTACATTAAAAAGAAAAAAGAAGAATAAAGTAAATTCATAGGTTCACTATGGAACTGAAAAGTTGAGTGGTTTGTAATTTTTAAGTAGCTAAAGGAGCTCAAATAGGATCAGCAGAACAGTTTCTCTAGCTGTGTCTCTCATGTCTTTTTCCATCTGGATCTGATATGGAACATAAGGGTTATCCACTAGTGTCTATGCAACTATTATTAACAATAAGTGAAGGACTTTATTTTATATTTCTTGAGTCTATACTACCTTGCTTATTATTTAGATGTTCAATACATTTCTCATAATAAAATTAACTGGTTCACTTGCTACAAGTGAACAGAGATAGATACACATGAAAATTGAAGGTGATCTGAATAAAATTAAAATAAAGTACATAGGAACCCAGGAATTATCAAAAATAACTATTATTAAAAGAGATTTTAAAGCACATCTTAATTTAAGGCACATATCTATCTTAGCATAAATGGAATACACTATGTCTTTCTTTAGATTGTTAGAACTCTCCAAAATAAGATGGATATAAAGGTAGACTTTAGTATATTTTGATTCAAATTTCAATAATAGAAATGAGTTATAAATTTTATTATATTCTGTTGATATAGTGTACTGTGGAAGTCTCCACCATCTATTACATTTTATTCCCTAAATGCCTTAATGTAGCAATTAGAAGTCAATTAGAAATGTCCAAGAACAATAATACTTAAAGATCAATTAGGAACCCATGCTGCTAGAAAGATTAAATATTTACTAAAATAACAAGAGCCTTGAAACTAATGGTTCCAACTTCATTACATGAATACATTTCTGAACTGCTATTTTCTGCCTCACTTCACTGTAATTGCAAAATGTAATAGTAGCAGTAAATGTTTCAGACTAAAGTACATAAAAGGCATAAAGCTTTTAGGTCATAATGACACTTGTTTAGATATAGCACACAGAATCAAGAGCAGTTTTGTTACAAGTATATAAAGGTCTAATTGAAAAGAAAACTTTGTAATTATATTATTTAAGACTAATTATATTTAATGTAATTGATGGAAAATAAAGCTACTAAGTTTATTTCTTATGAAGAAAACCAAATTAAAATGTGTTGGACTACTTATTATGCCTTGGTAATTTACATGGTAACAATAAAGTCACAGTTATATGAAAATTAAGTTAAAACTTTCAAGAAAGTTCTAATTTTCTCTCCTATAAGTGTTGTTGTCATAAAAAGTTTTAATTATTAAATTTGTACATATTTTGATGTTTTACTACATAGATTTTGAGGAAGCACTGAAGAAGTATTTTTAACAGTGGCTTATAGATATCTTATAGTCATACTTCTCAGGGTAAGTCTTGGTCACATACATGCAGAACTGTTCCATCAACATTCTCAAAATAAAACAAAATCAGCATGCATGTAGCCACATTCAATAGCCACCTAATTGACATCACTTAATTTTGGGATACTGGGATACCAAGGTGAACTCCTTAAAAAAAAATGAAAAGAGGTAAAGAAAGGAAAGAGGAAAGATGAGGAGAGGAGGGGAGGGGAGGCGAGAGAGAGAAGGAAAGAGGGAGGGAAAAGATGGAGGGAGGAAGGGAGGACAGAAGAACTGAAGAAAGGGAAGGAAGGAAGAGTAGACATAGAAATCCAATACTAAGTAGCTATGTGAGCAGGGCCATGTTGTAGAAGGAAAATATAGGACCATTTGCTATATGAGGCCTATCAGGTACTCACTCAAAAGGAATTCTAATAAATGCTTATCTTTCAGAGAGGAAGAAAAGAACAAAAGTCATTTGAATAAAGAATCTTAACACAAAGAGTTGTCTCATAGGTACTATACATTTGAAAAGAGAGAATATTATAATTATTGTTAATAACAATATGATGTATAGCAAGTGTTTTACAAAATGTGGAACATGATTTTCATGTCCCACCAAATAAGCCAAAAAAAAGTTTATTTAAAATAAAACAAACATGTTTAGTTGGGATATTCCAACACTGGTACATATATATATCAAATTTTCCATTCTATAAATTTCAAATATAACATTTTATTCATAGTAAAATTCATTAAAAGTAATATGCACTCCAAAAATTATATTTTGTGGATTATCTGTTCAATGATAAAGAAGAAAATAATGCTCCAGGTCACATTTTTCTATTAATCATACAATAAAAGTATGAGAAATAAGATATTTTCATTAATTAATCCTTATATCTTTCTCAATATGTATTTATGCTATATAAACCTCAATATATATTTAAATCCTACATTTCTTACAAAATGTTACTGATTTGTAATTATATGCTGACACATGCATCAGAAAATCTACCCTGAAATGAGTACATTTGAATCTTTATCTGACTACTTCACATATTTCTAAAACTCAGGATCTTTAATCTCCAGAAAATCAGCTAGATAATATTTGACATACCTTGCAGATATCCCAATACTTAAAAGACAGTGACTCATTAAAACCTATGTCATTAACTAATAACCAGTGCTCAGATAAGTGAAAACCATTTTGAAGACAAAATTAATACCTATATCAGTGCTGGTTCTCCAGAGGAAGAAAACTGATAGGATAAATATAGATAGTTAGAAGGAGATATTTGTTATGGGCATTGGCTCATGCAATTATAGTGGACAGGAAGGCCTACTATCTGTCTTCTGCAAGCTGGAAAGCCAGCAAAGCCTGAGTTGCAATTTATTTCAAGTCCAAAAAAGGAGCTGGATGCTCGAGTGTGCAGAGAAGATTTATGTCCCAGCTCTCACAAAGAAAGCAAATTTGCCCCTCTTATACTTTTTAGATCTATTCAGTTACTCAATGAATTGCCTAATGTCCACTCACATTGTTGAGGATGATCTTCTTTACTCAGTCTATGATTTGAATTTCTTTTGCACAGACCTTTATGTGTATACCTAGAAATAATGTTTTAGCAACTATCTGGGCATCCCTTAGCCTAGTCAAGTTGACAAATAAAGTTAATCATCACAGTACCCTTTCACACACTATATACAAGTTAATTTAAGCTGAATTAATAGTTAAAATTGAAAACAAAAACTATCAACATAGTAAAATAATGTATACTTTTTAAAATCTCTCAAGAGAATAAATTTTCTTAAGAACATTAACCAGAAGGTATAAAGAAACAAATAATACAGATACCTATGAAATATGTCTATTTCTATTTAAAAGATGTTGATAGAAATAAATGAAAATAAAATATAACCCATGAAAAATATTTTCCTATAATGGCTTCCCTTATCTATCCATTTTCTCAAAGTCAAAAATTGGGAGTCCTCCTATATTGTATTTGTTCTCACAACCCACATCCAGATAATTACCAATTGTATTACATCTTTCCACATCTGCAGAATGATAATAGAATTAAATCATTTCTGATGTCTACCACTCACTCACCCCAACAGTCTCCCACGTAAATTCCATTCACTCTTGGAACTCCTATCTGGTGTTCAGCAGCAACTGCCAGAATGATCTTGTTAAAATGCAAATCAGAGAGAGATAGAAAGGGATTTAATTTGGGCAGGAAATATATAACTATATTAAATACAGTACAGGGAAAGTTTTAACTGAAGAGACATCTGTGTTTGAACAGTATGAGCGAGGCTTTATAATAAACACTTTGAATCTAAAGATGAAAATTTGTTGCTGCCTCTTTAGTTCTCAGATAGTCTTGATACTTTTCTTCTCAAGCATCTGGGAATTAAACCACTCTTGGCAAGGGATGTGAATAAGTAGACAAGAAGAAACTTTAAAATGACTTTATTCTGCTGTTCTTCCTAAACAGTGAAATAATTTACATTTCTATAATAAAATTGCGTTTTAGGTTTCTTGCTCCCATAATAGTAGTAAGCCATATTAGAAATATGATAAATAATTATTAATGAACACTTTTTGTGGTTTTTTTATGCTGAATTTTTAGTCATAGAAAACTTTTAACAGATTTCTAATGAAAGTTGTGTGTTTTTTTAAGTCGGAGTCTTGCTCTGTCGTCCAGGCTGCAGTGCAATGGTGTGATCTCAGCTTACTGCAAACTCTGCCTCCTGTGTTTAAGCAATTCTCCTGCCTCAGCCTTCCGAGTAGCTGAGATTACATATGCAAGCCACCACTCCCAGCTAATTTTTGTATATTTAGGCAAGACAGAGTTTTGCCATGTTGGCCAGCCTGGATGGAACTCCTGACCTCAAGTAATCCACCCGCCTTGGCCTCCTACAGTGCTGGGATTAGAGGTATGAGCCACCAAGGGTGGCTTTTCCCCAACTTTTTTATTGAGTCCTACCTCAGCAAATAATACCACTATACATCCAGTTACTCAGGTCAAAAATCTGGGTATAGTTCTTATCTTTTTCTTATACCACGTATCTTAGCTAATCCTTCTACTTGTGAACATTACTTACCAACTGTACAGCTAACAGCCTGCTCACACCACTTTTGAACTCTAGGAAATCTCCCACACATCAACGTACATCTAGTTTCTTAACCCACACTTACTTAATTTATAGCAATTATCATTATTTAAATTATAAGACATCAGATGTTATAAAGTCTTAGATATCATGCTATATTAGACTATATAATATCACATTATGTTAATTACTTATTGTATTGTTTCTTGATTACCCCTCCTCACCAAAATGTGTATGGATAGTCCTTGTGAAGTTCTATTGAATTCTACAACAGTGTCCAGCACCAAAGTAGGCTCTTACAAATATGAGGAATAATATGTCACTAGGAAATTGCAAATTTAAACAACAATGAGATACTTGTATGCACCTATTAAAATTACTAATTAAAAACACTGACAATAACAAATGTAGTTGAGGAGACAAGACAAAAGGAATTCTCATGCATTGCTGGTAGTAGTGAATAATAGTACACAGAGCTGCTTTGGAAGACAATTTGGCAGTAGTTTCTTCTAAGATTAACCATGCTCTTGGATCCAGCAATTGTTCTTCTTGGTATTTATCTTGGTATTTATCTTGGGAATGCAAAATGGTGGAGTCATTTTGGAAATTACTTTGGCAATTTCTTGCAAGACTAAACTCTCAGTATTAAATAAAATTTGTCTAAATTATCTTTACTTCCTATGATATTATAAAATCTATTAAATTATCTCTATAATATAGTAGGTACAGATATATATTAGATATGTAATTTTATATAGCTAGTAGATATAGATATGTAATCACATGTATAAGATGGATATACATATGTCAATCATATCTATTAAATATTTATACATGCTAACCATAAATATATATTACATGCATAATTATATAATGTATATAATGAGCATAAATGTCTGTATTATATGTATTCACATATATAAAGACAGAGCATGAATTTGTGTCAATGATTAATTAAAACTATTGATGCCATAGAAACAGATAATTAGATGATTTCCTTAAAGTATATAACTGAATGAAATTATAATTATCTAACACACTAAGTTAACATGAGTTGGATCTAAATGATCTGACCAGAATTTATCCTGAAGATATAAATTTAAAATATTCAGTAGAACTGAATATTCATATATACCCAGAATGATGTACAATTTGAGAATTACTTTAACTCAAAGCTAATTTATGTATATTTTGAGGATCTCTTAATCCATTGTGTGCTTTTGCTTAATTTAAAGTGAATGTTATTTTTATTCACATTAGAAAACCATAGAGTATCTTAACATTTTCAGGACCCAGCTCCTGTATTGTTTAGAACTCATATTTAAGAGAGAATATCATTTTGACATAGAGGCACAGACTTAAGTTTTCTGCCTAAATAAAGTAAGTTTTTATTAGTCTGAACAAATTTACAACACTAATTTACATGTGTTTTGACTGAGTTACCTCTTGATTATGTCAATTGTTCTATATTGCTATCATTATTAACTTTTATTCAGTGTTAGAGCTGGCAGTGGCAAGTTCCTTGGGTTGTAAAGCACATTGTTATGTTTTATGGAATTAATTAGCCATTTAAGCTTGGTAAGTGTTTGAAAAGCTTATAAGTATGGAAGGTTAGTCATGTTGTTTCCCTCCTAGTATAAAATATTATAGAGTGAGTGATAAAGAGTATTCACTTTTTGGTCTTGGTAGATCACTAAAATTTAGAGAGAGTGGGAAAAAAGAGAATTATGTTTGCATAAGACATTACCATTGTAGTCATTCTAAGCTAAAGCAGAAAGACTAACTTTATAATTTATAAAAGAAACCAAATTTCTTAAGTGAAATGTATAGGGAACCAATAGGAAGTTGAGATAGCAAAAGAAAAGCAGTATTTTTGAGACATTAAATAAAGTGTTCCTATTTAAATGTGAATTTTAAAAATCATGCTTTTCAATGTCAGAGCATATTTGAAAGTCTTTCTCAGTCATAGTGAGAAATCCTGTGCTGTAGATTCTAAAGCATTTCTAAGGTAATACAGCATTATGTTTTTATGCCAGAGAAAAAAAGACCACTTAACAGTAAATTTATAGTAAAAACATTAAGATATTAGGAATAATAGTGGTTACAATGATTGATTTTTGCTATCTTTCAGTACAAGAGACTGTACAACATAATTGAATTCTTTCAACAATTTTATGAAGTTTTTCTATAAGCTATTTTATTATTGGAAAACTTACACTTGAAAAAAATTAAGTCTCTTACCCAAAGAAATGTTTTTGATACACAGTAATACCAAAATTTGAACTCAGTTTAGGAAGGATGAGGATATTAAGTCATATAGTTTTGTGCTCTAGAGACATGGTCCGTAAATGACAGTTTGTTGTCTGGTGACCTATTTTTGGAAATTTTTATGGCAAAACAGCCACAGCTTTAAAATTTGCATAGGAGAGCTTTGTTCTTTGGATGACTACTGAGTTACGTATGCATATGTGAATTTTGCAAGCCTTAGTACAAAACAATTGCTAGGTATCTGGGAGTTCAACAGAGATTCCACAAGTTACATTATATTGAGAAATAGAAGAATACACAAGCCAGAGTGAAGAAACCAAACAGAACATGCCAGACTGTTCTTTGAAGTCTACAAAACGGCTTCATTCAAAGTAGCCCTGTCCTAGCCCTAGAATAATGGCTATATAAAATCTTACTAACAAAACTTAAATATAAGCCACAAGATCAAATTCATTTGCCAGTAGGTTACCTGCCTTCCAAACAAAATTCAACACTATTTAATAAAAGGCAACAAAATCACAATCTTCAACAGCATGGTGTCTATAATGCCAACGTTAAATTTTTTCAGGAAAGAAAAAATATATACGACATGAGAATAAACAAATATATCTATCATAAGCAGGAAAATATAACCGTGAATAAAAATAAATTCAGATTTGACAGGGAACTCACTATTATCAGAAACAAAAACAGCATTTACAAATATGCTGAAAGATATGGAAAAGATTAGAATGGCCAAATTATGGGCTACACAGTGGCTAATTATTTTTATAAAACTTTACTGGAAAACAGCCATCATATACAAATTGTTTACTTCTGCATTTGCCAAAAACCAGCAGGCTCGAGTATAGTTGTGATGGAGACCATTTGGTCTTCAACCCTGAAATATTCACTTTATGGCCCTTTAAGCAAAAGTTATTTGACTCCTAGAAAAGGCAAATACAAATGAGTGAGCAGAAAGGGGATTTCAGTATAGAAATAAACATGTAAAAATAAAGAGCATGAGAAGTGGCAAATAAACCATACATAAAACCTGTTTTTCTTCAAGTTTCTTTAATATGTAATTGACCACTTCAGTAAAAACAATAAAACTATATCATGAGATGGATAATATATAACAAAGTGAAATAAAGGGCAGCAATAATAAAGATACCAAGTAAGGGTTAAATGGAAATATAGTTCTGTAACATTTTTATAGGTGAAATAATATAAAATACAGCTACCTAGAATTCTATGATTTGAAAAAATGACATGTATTATAAAGCCTAAAAATCCTAAAATGTCTTTTTTGAAAGAATTATACTGAAAAGTAAATAGAGAGAAATTGATTCCTAACATATAAAGTGTGAATGAAACACAAGAAGGCTAGAGAGAATAAACAAAGAAAACAGGACAAATAGAAAACCTATAGCAGAGTTAAACATAGCTTAATTAATTCTTAATTCTTCTCTGTGGGATTCTTTATGTTTATTCTGCTTGATATGTGACCTAATTTATATGATCTATTTTGGGATGTTTTGTCCTTATTATCTCTTCAATGATGGATTCTGTCCTATTCTACATAGTTTCTTCTGAAAAAGTAATTATACTTTCCTTAGTTATTTCATTTTGTTCTGTGTATCTCCTGTAATCTCTTATATACTTTCCATGATTTGCTTCTCTATTTTTCCATCTGAATATTTTAAATCTTGTTTCATTTGATGATCTCTATTTCATCTACCGTTAAACCTATTGCAGTCATAATTTTAATTATTAGTTCTTTTTAAGAGTTTCTATTTGTTTCTCCTTTATAATATTTGCCAATATTTCCTTTGTTGTTTCTTAATTTCTTGGATTTATTTGTCTTAGTTATTTTAAAGTCCATGTCTGAAAATGGCTTTTAAAAATATCTCCTAGAACTTTGTACTTCGATTTTTTAAAGTTTTGTGTTTGAAAACAGGTGTTTTTTTAACTAAATGATGCATCCTATCTGTAAAATAATATAAAGATTTTAAGGCTGTGGTTGTCATCTTTCTTCAGAGAAAATGTATGGTTCCTTGGGGCAGGCAGCTACTCCTGGGGTACCATATCCCTTTTCCCTGTTGGGACCAAGATGATGTGAAGTTTGGCTTTAGACCATGGGAATCTATAATGTATTTTGCTTCATCTTTCATCCCAGTTTGGACCCCTTAGAGTCTCAATCAATAGCTTGGGATATGTACAAGGTATTTATTTAAAGTGCGCTTTCAAAGCCTCATGAGACTGAAGAAATATTTGCTCAGCTTTTCAATGAATTGCTACCACTCTCAGTTTTCGAATCAGCAATCACCTCAAAAGGAAAATAGGTCCCAAAGTCCCTGATAGTCACTCAGCACTTTCCTCCAATACAAGTTTACAGGCCCTGAAATTTCCATTCTATTTGTACCTTTCCTTCACACATAAGATGTTTACATTTTGTCAAGATTTTAAAATCAGTCTCAGAGGAAGAGTTGGTCAGAAAGTAGTCAAACATTGCCAGAAACAAAATGGCATGAGGACATTTTTAGGAATATCTTTCTTTTGGTCTTCTTTTCTTAGCTTATTGAGGTTTCTTAATGACTACAAATTTTAGTTTTTGTGTATTAGGGCTTTTGATTTGAAAACTGATGAAATGTTCTTTAAAAAAGGAAAAAAAAAATGACTTTCAGATTCAAAGGTTAGAATAGGTGTTTAGAGTATACTTGTAAAGAGTCTAATAGACCAGACCACCTAATAATGCAAATACATATTCACAGAAAATAACATAATGTAACAAGGCTAAACTCGAATTGAAGGACATTTTCTTCAGAATTTGAAGAAAAAAAATTGTAGAAAATCAATAATTATAACATTAGCATTCATTCAGTATACAGTGATTCATAACTAATTCATTTCACCATCTCATCTATATTTCACTGACGTGAACAAATAGAAATATATGACTTGTAATAAATAAATTATGGATATGCCTTATGTTTAATATATGTAACCTTGATTTAATGTAATTTCTTGAAGATCCAATAATTGTAACTTTTATGATTTATAAACTTTTTATGGTCAAAAGATAATTTTGATTATGCTCAAATGAGTTTTTCTCAATGTAATACAGAGCCTATAAATCTATGATTGAATTATGTGAAATTTCCTAGTCCAGATAGTTGATGATAATGTTTTCTTCCATATGAAACATATTCCTCATTGCCCCCTTCACAGCATAATATCTACTTCCAGTATATGTTTCTTTCCAAACACCTAAATAAATAAAGCTACCTACCTATGAAAACATCAGTAGCTTAGTGTAGACTTGTAAAATAAAACCAACATATTTTGCAGTACATTGTTTCTTGTTGTGCTATTTTGTTCAGGTAAATAAAGAATAACGAGAGAAGAAGAGAGGGGCAAGGTAGAGTGAGAGGGGTAGAAAAGAGAGTCAGAAACAGTGACAGTGAAAATGAAGACAGGGACAACTAGGATTCTGAAGGAGATAGTGAAGATATATTCAGCTCATTAAAGGTTAAATGTCAATTTGGTTATGTTTTGAAGTGCTGTATTTAGTCTTTTGAAGTTTTATATGCAATTAATTTATTTTCATTATGCTATCATTTTTCTTTAATGGTAGCACGGGTTTATGCTTTTGATCCTGTTAAAAAGACGAAAAGTGCTGAGATTCTAGGTTGCTTTTAAGAAAATTGATGGGAGGAATAAGTAATAATATATAAATGATCTCTGGCTACTAACTTACTTTAAGAAAAAATTCCCTTAAGATAGACAAAATACAAACATATGAAAAAATGCTCATCATCACTGGTCACTGGGGAAATACAAATCAAAACCACATTGAGATACCATCTCACACCAGTTAGAATGGCGATCATTAAAAAATCTGGAGACAACAGATGCTGGAGGGGATTTGGAGAAATAGGAATGCTTTTACACTGTTCTTGGGAATGTAAATTGGTTCAGCCATTGTGGAAGTCAGTGTGGCAATTCCCAAGGATCTAGAAAAGAAATTCCATTTGACCCAGCAATCCCATTACTGGGTATATATCCAAAGGATTATAAATCATTCTATTATAAAGACACATGCACATGTATGTTCATAGCAGCACTGTTTACAATATCAAAGACCTGGAACCAACCCAAATGCCATCAATGATATACTGCACAAGGAAAATGTGGCACATATATACCATGGAATACTATGCAGCCATAAAAACAATGAGTTCGTGTCCTTTGTAGAGACATGGATGAAACTGGAAACCATCATTCTCAGGAAACTGACACAAGAACAGAAAATCAAATACCACATGTTCTCACTCATAGGCAGGTGTTGAACTATGAGAACACATGGCCACAGGGAGGGGAGCATCATACCAAGTCTGTTGGTAGGGGCTAGAGGAGGGACAGTAGCGGGTGGAGAGTTTGGGGAGGGATAACATGGGGAGAAATGCCAGATATACGTGATATGGGGGATGGAGGCAGAAAACCACCTTGCTGTGTACGTACCTATGCAACAATCCTGCATGATCTGCACATGTACCCCAGAACCTAAAGTACAATTTTAAAAAAAAGATAGACAAAGTAAGGTCATATTCAATCCATGATTAACCAGGATATTTTCAGAAAAATGTAAATCATTGGAAATTATTATGAACAAGTCTTACAAGCTACTGTCTGTATATCTGAAGTTGTATATTTATTAGCAAGTAACAAAACAGAATAGTATAGGCTTTTAGTCTATTCTCTTTCATTGATTTACATGTTTATTAATTTGTTTAAATAATAGAGACAATCACATACACATAGGACAGCTCCTAGGGATGCACTTTATTCTCATGATGAATTTTAAAAATCAATAATGTCAACTTTAGAAACTGAGGTAAATAGGATTTTGGTGTGAGGTTTTGTAGATCTATGCTGTGTTTACTGTTTGCTGTAGATGTTAAGTGTCAGAGGCTAAAATTTCTATGCTGTTCTGGAGACATCTTTTAAAATAAGGCATAAGTCCTATAGTTCTTTTCAGCTGAGTCAAGTTACCTTACAGAAGCCTATAATTAATGCAGTAATAAAAGTTGGTGGTGGAAGCAATGCCCTATCTTTAGGTTGGGTGTATGGCTTTCACAAACCTGCACCCCTGGACTGTGACTTTCAAAAGGGCTTCTGGGATTTTTTCTCCCTTAAGTAATACAGGAAGGCTAGTGGGGCAGGACATGGATGTTTCCCGTTCCCCATGTTGGTCAGGCTCTGGTAAAACCCCGCTCTGCTTAAGCTCTGGTGAAATAGTCCTTGAGAGCATACCTTTGTGAAGAAGAGCAGATTTCTCTAGAAGTCTCTGAGCATATTTTAAAGTGGTTCTTTTTCCCCTTTCTATAATAGAAACAGGAGGGATTTTTAATATCATAGTCACCATACAAACCTACTGGGGTTGATGTAGGGAAAAAGTGTGGCAGTTCTAGGATTACTCTTTCAGATGTTTTTATATCTCAAGCTAATCCACACAAGTCTCCAGCAATTAGTCTATTACCCTTTCTATTAATACCCGATTCTGGCTGCAGTGGCTGTTTCTGCTCAAGATAAGCTGTGATGCTCTGCATCTGCCTCTTCCAGGTTTTGAGGCAGTGGTTAGCCCTTTGACTTTAAATTTCTGATGTACAACCAGGCGCGGTGGCTCACGCCTGTAATCCCAGCACTTTGGGAGGCCAATCCTGGCGGATCTCTTGAAGTCAGGAGCTCAAGACCAGGCTTGTTAACTTGGTGAAACCCCGTCACTGCTAAAAATACAAAAACATTTAGTCCAGCATGGTGGCACATGCCTGTAGTTCCAGCCATTCAGGAGGCTGAGGCAGGACAATTGATTGAACCCAGGAGGTGGAGGTTGCAGTGAGCCGAGATCGCACCACTGCACTCCAGCATGGGTGACACAGCAAGACTCCATCTCAAAAGAATTTTTGATGCACTAAGTCCGTTGCTGACTCTCAGCTTTTCAGCTTTGCTCTTCTAAGGATGGGAGTAACAGCTTCCAGATTATTTATATCTGGACTGGGAAACTAGAATTCTAACATTTACTTGCCTGGCCAAGGAAAGGTTAGTATAAAGAGTATGTTTCACTTTTGGCCTGATGTTTTAAGAGCCAATATACAATTCACAAGTTTTAAGAATGTTAATGTCACCCTCATTTATATTATAATCATTTTCAGAAAATTTCATGAACATTTAAATCTAACATGAAATAAATCAAGATAACATATCCAAATATATATGTTTATTAAAGTTTCATCTAATTTTGGTAAGTAGACAATTTTATTCCAAAGCAAACTTACATGATGTTATTTTATTTACCTTTTTCTGAAGATAAGTGACATTTAAAATTGCCCTTGTATTTTAATTTCACTGGAAAAGAAAGCATAGAAATAATTAAAATTATACTTTCATGACTTTTAAAGGGGTTAAATATATGTATAAACCAGTTTCTGTTACAAATTTATATTTTTTGAGAACAAAATGCACTTTTTAAAGGCAAAAAAAATTATACTAAGGAGAAAAAGTATTATGACTTTTCCAAAATACTCAAAACTTAAGACTTTTTTTATTTCCTATATGATTATTCTATGTACTTATCAAATGGCATTAAACAGTAGGTGTCAACTAAAAGCTTTTCAGTGTTCCTGTTATATTTTTTCTGTTTTCTTTTATAAAGTAATTATGCCAACACCAGGGAATGTAGTCCTAACATAGTGTTTTATGCAAATAAATTGGGATTTATAGATTCTAACTTCTTTTCCTTTTAGCACTGAAACAAAGTCGTATTTCTATTACACTTGGAAAAAGTTCTAAAAGTTTTTCTAAGTTTTAGTATATATCAGATATCATCTCTCTCATGTATCCTTTCTTTTTAAATGTACTTTATTTTAAATTTTCTTGATTTTTAAATTTTTATGGGGACAGAGTAGGTGTATATATTTATGGAGTACATGTTTTCTTAACAATGATTTTGAACATACTTATGAAACTACTGTATATTATGAAATCATTTCATTTTTATTATCTACATCTTAACTCTTAATTTTGATTATTTCTACAAATTTTACTATTACAAAATACATCATGTCCAGTCATGAAAACAATTACATAATCCTGCAACTTACATGAACAGAAATTACTATCAGATAACTTACAAAAATGTGTGCCGTGATATGCTTCATTTGTAGGTATTTTGCCTGCATTACATTAGACATAGGGACCAAAAAAAAAGGTATCCTGGAAAAAAATAGGTTAAAGTTTTCCAGTTAACATTCTCTCTGTAGACATTGTAATAAACTAAAATGAGAGTAAGATAAAAAATGAGAGACTCTTGTTATAATGTTTTTCTGAATATTTAATTGTGTTCATTTGATCAGATTAATGCCCTAGTTCAGGGGTCCCCAGCTCCTGTGCCACAGACCACTGCAAGTCCATGATCTTTTAGGAACCATGCCAGACAGCAGGAGGTGAGTGGCTGGAGCAAGTATTACAGCTTAAACTCTGCCTACTCTCAAATCGGCGGCAACATTAGATTCTCACGGGAGCATGAACCTATTGTGAACTGTGCTTGCAAGGGATCTATGCTGCTCACTCCTTATGAGAATCTAATGCCTGATGATCTGAGGTGTAACAGTTTCATCTGAAGCCAACCACCACTCACTGCCATCCGAGGAGAAATTCTCTTTAAAAAAATTGGTCCCTAGTGCCAAAAGATTGGGGACTACCTCTATAGTCTTCTGTTTATTCTATAGAACAGTGATAATGCTACCTAGTTACCTAGTTTGCTAAGCTGTAAGGATTAAATAAAATATATATTTGAGGTTAAATTGGCTAAATAGGGTGACTAATTGGGTTTGTGAGGTACAGCCTTTGTATACAGCTCCTAACTTTATCAACAGTGAATGTATTAATATTGTGAAATGATTTAGATACCATGTGGAAACACGGAAAACTTCAAAGTTATAAAACATTATAGATGTATTACCTTAGTCATCTGTTATGTCATTCTTTTTATTCTGAGCCTCTGTATTCTTTTGGTGTCAAACCAATTTTGAATTAACCACAAAAATCATTATTTCTAACTACTAATCTTGGTAGAATTTTGTGAAATATAATCTGGGTAGAATATGTAAATTTCAGTAAACATGGAAATAAAGCTATCTCTGTCTAATGTTTAGAGGACTAACAGTTTCTTCAAAAAGCAGTTTCATTTCCAATATTAGAAATTATGTGTGAGATTTTTAGCATAATCTTACCTCCCAGCACATTGAACCCCCCCAAAAAATATTAGTTTAGAACTAAAATTTCAATTTAAATTTATTCCAATCCTATCTATAACTTTTAGAGTGTTGCTTTTGGGTAGTTTTGATGCAGAAAATCACATTATTTAAAAGGAAATGCTTTAAGATGGTTTATTTGGAAATCTGAAATTCGTATAACTTATCAATAGATACTGGATTGGAAGCTTATCTCTGTACTCTGCAAGTTACACAATTTTCATAACTTAAGTGGGGGCATTCATTTAGTTGATGTAACATATAGTAACATTTCTTGCCACAAAGTATTCACAACTATTCTGGGAAGAACAGTTGATGGATTGATATATTTCAATATTGTATACTAGATCTAGAAGAAATAAAATCTATAATATATATAAATCTTTAGCCAGACTCTACAACTCCAAAACCATTTGAAGTTTTCTACATCTTGCATTATATTTAAATACCTGTGTGATGACATATTGAGGTTAGAGTTCTCAATGAAGCAGTGCTGTGTATCTGAAAGCACTTGTATTGATTTTATCTCTAGATAGCAGCTATGTGACAACTGATGGATTGTAGGGACCACAGTTCATTAACTCTATATGCCTATCTCTTGTCAGTTAACTTTTAGTATCCTTATTTTTCATCTGCACATTTGATATTTACTGAAAATTTTCACTTTCTTTTGATGAATATATTTTATGCTAAAAAATAGATGATATTAATTACCCACAGAGGAGTCTTAAATAATGTCTTGAAATCTATTGATGCGTTTATTACTTTATTTTAGCCAATAACATAAAACTATATTGATTCCATATAAGACACATATTCATTAGTCTTTTCTTCTTGAATCCTTACATTTTAATAAATCATCCTGTTTATTGACATTGCTAGACATGGGTGTATTTTTGGTTGATACGTAGTTAACCAGTCTCAGAAAGCTAAACTCACCTCCTTACCAATCCTCTTATTATCTATGTTGAATATTTAACAAAGGCAAATCTTTTAATGATAATATTATTTAGAAAATATATCTATCTAAATAACTAAAATTATATGTTAGAAGCATATGATTTTTGGAAATTTTAAAACTGTTTAGGGTCAGTGAGAATGGACAGTTTGCTGTGTATCTGATAGTCAACATCTAGATGGCTTTTTCTTTATATTAAACACTTGAAACAATGAAATTCATAGGCTCTAGTGAACTAACAGTCAAAATGTACATGAGGTAAAGATCTAGACTGAAATTTTATCCTGTTATTTACCAGCTGAATTCATCAATTTTTCTGAGACTCACTTTTGTTCTCTATAAAATAAGAATAATTACTACCTTGTTGTGAGAGTTAAACACACTCTGATAAGACAAAGAATAGATTCTGAATAACTACAGTGTAACATTTTATATTATGGCTTAAAATAAAATTAATTTGGGCAATTACTATATATAACAGATGTCTAAATAAGATCAGATAGGAGAAAAAAATCTTGGCTTGTGGTCACAGTGACCCATTGCGATCTTTATAAAAAATGTGATGGCAAGAAATGTAAGGAGAGCATACACTTTTTCTCAGCTGAATGCTTAGATAGATGCCAAAAAAGACTTTAAGTCATATAACATAAAACTAATTTTTAAAAATTAAGGTAGCTATCATTTTTTCTAACGTACTGACTTCAGGTTTTAATAATTCTATTAATTGATTAGGCAACGAAAATTAGATTTAAATAAGTAATATAATATTTATATAATCATATTAACTATATTAAATAACTATATCAAAATTCAAGTATTAAAACCAAATTAATTAATTAATTATTTGAGACAGAGTTTTGCTCTTGTTGCCCAGGCTGGAGTGCAGTGGCATCATCTCAGCTTACTGCAACCTCTGCCTCCTGAGTTTAAGCAATTCTCCTGCCTCAGCCTCCCCAGTAGATGGGATTACAGGCATGCACCACCACACCCGGCTAATTTTGTATTTTTAGTAAAGATGGGGTTTCTCCATGTTGGTCAGGCTGATCTCGAACCCTCAACCTCAGGTGATCCACCCACCTCGGCCTCCCAAAGTGCTGGGATTATAGGTGTGAGCCACTGAGCCCAGCCACAAAATTTATTTTTAATATTAGTCTGAACATTTGAAATGTTTGGTAACACATGATTTTAATGTAAAATTATATAAGCATTCATTATAATTCTTTTATAGAAGAGGAACATGTAAGCCCACAAGTCATAACAGGGAATAAAAAATTAAATCATTGGGAAAACACAGCAATAAAATAATAAAATTTTTAACTGAGAAAAAATGTTTACACCACAGAAATCACAGATGTTTTTACAAAAAAAATAAACTGGACACTTTGAACATAAACAGTATGTCAAAGCAAGTTTAAGCCAATACAAATAATTTCTAACTAAAACAAAATAAAAGGTCAAACAAGAAACTTGGTAAAATATTCTCAAGGAATGCTATGTAATCATCAAAGAATATACATCATTTTAAAATTAAAGACAAATTAGTAATTGATAATAAGATATTTACTCAGTAATAAAGTATACTAAGAAAAAGAACATTTTTGAAGAAAATATGTATATTTAATCATTATAAGAATCTATTCTCAAAAATATTCTTAAAGAAATGCAAATTGAAACCTATTATGATATCATTTTATTACTAAATTCACAAAGATGAGTCGTATTGTTGTTTTTTAAATGAGGAAGATAATTTGACAGAACAGATACCTTGATGTACTGTTAGTAGTAGTTTAAAATTGCACAATTCTTAGCAAAAATGACTATGTAATTTCAAATTCTTTTTGTTTACCTTGTAACTTGCTCTGGGAGGTTACTATTCTAATGAAATATGTGAGATATGTTATAATGTCATTATTAAGCATAAAGCGACATATCTGCTAGCTCCAGACAACTTTAATTCTTTGAAAAAATAAAGGTTATTTTTAATTATTTTTTATTTTTTTAGAGTCAGAGTCTTGCTCTGTCACCCAGGTGGGAATACAGTGGCGCAGTCACAGCTTACTGCATCTGCCACTTCCTGGGCTCAAGCAGTCCTTTCACCTCAGCCTCCCAAGTAGCTGGGACCACAGGCATGTGCCACCACTATTGACTAATTTATTTTTATGTTCGTACAGACGGGTCTCTCTGTATTGCCTAGGCTGGCCTCAAACTCGGGGGTTCCAACAGTCCTCCCGCCTGATCCTCCCAAAGTGCTGGGATTACAGGTGTGAGCCGCTGTGCCTGTGTAAGTCAAACTTTTTAAATTAGGATTTTGTTAAAAAAAAAAAAAGGGAATGTTATAGGTATTACAGTTTATGTTATTATTCATTTGTTTTATGGTATATCCAACATTACTACCTGATTAATATGTCTCTTTTTCAAAGTAACATTAGCTAGTAGGTAGATACATGTGATTTTAAAATATTTGTTAAAATCGTCCATATTCTTTTATAGAGTAGAAATAAAACTATCTTGTGTGCTAATTTTGTTTCCAACTAATGATTTTTAAAAAATATTCATCATAGCCATTACTACGAAATCTTTTAAATACATAATTTTATTTATAAAAATTATCTACTGAACATAAGTCTTTCCTGACATTTATACTAAAATCTTTATGTTCAAGTAATTTAGAGAGAAAAAAGTAACCAGAGGGAGATTACCATTAAAAGAAGGAAAATGAAAGAAATTGTTCTTGCTGATGAATAATTCTTGGTTTACCAGCAATACAACCATCCTTGTAACAATACAAGTGTTGCAGGACTATCTTTGCTGGAAAAGAGAATTTGCTGCTCTTATTACTGACAACAGGCAACACCATAAACGATGACATTCAGAGAAGCACGAGAAGTGGTAAATGCATTGGATGCTGCATTAGCTTCAGGATAGGCTAATTTATTGTTTTCTCTAATAATACTCTTCATAGGTATCAATATTTAAAATTTACATTATGTCTACCTAATATGTTATTAAAATTTTCAAAAACACTAGTAGCATATTTGCTGATAAAATCTGTTGAAGGAAAGAAAAAGCTAATAAAAATGAGGTAAAAAAACGAACTTCTATTGTAAAATGGTGCTAAAGTTTAAACAGTTGGTTTCTAGAAATTTGCTTATGATTTAGGAAAGTATAACATATTCCCTGGCATATTTATAATAAGTGAAAAATAGAATCTTCTTGAAGACGTATGCTAACACACTCATAATTCTTTTGTAGACTATTAAATGTTGTGGATACTGAAACTTTATTTCCTTCTTATTGCTACTTCCTTACTAAGGAGAAGAAACTTACCCTTTCTCTAGCGCTGCTTTTTACAGAACAAAAGGTTTCTGCTCACTGCTTAACGTATTCAGCAATGATGTTTGGGAAACTTTCCCCAACCTTCTACTTATCCTATTTGAACCTAAGTGATTCAACTATCTTCTCAAGTACCACCTTGCTCCCAATGGAGGTGGAGCTCTTGTTTCTATATTAATGACCCTTTGCCCTCTTTCATCACCTCCTAGATCCAACAAGTCACCATCATCTGTCACCAAGACAGCAGAACAGCTACTTATACTGACTTTTTCTTTCAAACATACTGTATAATAATCTATCCACCACCAAGATACCAATGTGATCATCTTGGAACAAAAGTAAGATCATATCAATCATTTTGATGCTTAAAATTTTCTAGTAGTTTTGAATTGTTTGTAGAAAATAAACAACCATTTTGTTTTTTGACCTGCTGGTCCCTGCATGATGTAGTCCTGACTTTTTAAGGAACATCACCAACTGTAAACATGCTTATCAACCATAAGCTAGTCTAGGGTTTCCAGATTTGTCAAAAAAGGGGAAATAACCATGCTTCTTGATTTAAATTATAGATTTAAAAAAAATACCTTTAAAAGTATAAGTCTGTCTTTTGAAATAGTTGGGGAATACTTAGACTAAACTACTATTATTTAAACTTAGAATTCGAATTTAATTTGGTATCCTGTATTTTATCTGGGAACCCTAATCTAGGCCCAACGAACTTCTTCATTTTCTCCAATATTGTCAGGCTTATACATGCCACATGGTTTTGAAACATACTTTTCTCTATGCCTGAAATGTTCTTTCTCTGGGTTTTTATTTGAAATAAATATTAAAATTTATATGAAACTAGGTACCAAAATAAACCGTATGTGAGAATGGAAAGCGCAGTGGAAAATGTTTACATGCAGTATTTTCAAAGACTATAAAAGCCATTTTCACAGATCTAGGACTCCTACATGGCATCAGACACATAAAAATGAATATACAGAAATCTAAAGGAACATTTTACAAGTAAAAATTATTTTGAGAGAATGCAAATTCAAGGAAAACACATAGAGAACAAATGAGCTATAGGCCTGATATTATCCTCCATATTCGTCCATGTCCTATTCCTGGAAATGGGAAATGTGACCTTAAATGGCAAAAGAGATTTTGTCAGTGTGTTTAAATTCATGATTTTGAGAAGGAGGGGTTATCCCAGATTACCTGAGTAGACCGGATAGAATCTCCATGTACTTTATAAGACCACCCAGTAGCAGTCAAAGTCAGAGGAGAGGAGAGTGTAATAACCGATGTGGAGACTGATTGACGCCATTTGAATATGGAGGAAAGGGCTACAAGCTGAGGAGCACAGGCAGACTAGAAATTCTTCACTGAAACAGAACAATAGGAGGACACATATTCGCCCTTTAGAGCTTTCAGAAGGAACTGTTCCACAAAGGACTTGTTTTTAGCACCATTGGACTTAGACCTCAAGAACTTGAACACCATAAATCTGTGTTGTTTTAAGCCACTAAATTGTTGGAGATATGTGATAGTGAACACAGGACGCAAATACACCGACCAACTCACAGCTTCTAAACTAAACTACAAGCTTCTAAACTAAGGCAGTCCTGATCTTGTGGAAAAAAGAATAGTTATTGTTAAGTTAGTTTCAGGGTTTACAGTTATATGTTTGGATAGATGTTCTAGTTAGTGAATTTCTACTTAAAGTGACTGAAAGTTTATCTTTTATTTAAATCAATCAGGGAAGTTCTTAGACCTGAAAGAATTTTCATAGATTTCTAAAGAGGAACCTAATCAGGGACTTTCCTTTTAAAGGAACTGTATTCACCTTTGTCTTATATGTGACATTTAGCCAGCATTCCTGCGAACATAAGTCTTAATCATTCAACTTTACTTTTTACCTTTATTTTAAAAATTTTGGTGAGGTGAGTGGTTTGAACCTTTAACCTAATTTTTATAACAAGAATAATTTAATATTTTGAGACGCCGCAAAAGTAAGCTAAGTAATATATATGAAACCTTTGAATTTTGCCATTTAAATAGTTCTGTGGACTACAGAAAATACTTTAAGACATTCCTTGAATGATATACAGTTTGTCCACTGTTCAGAAATAGAGCATATAAATAAATGCATCTGGTAGACCTCTCGTCTGTTGCTAAGAGACAACATATTAATGGCTTTAGAATTGGGGAACCAAGAAGCTTACTATGTACAACATATGTCCCAAAAAGAAGAAAAAGGGAAAATACAACTGGATATTGTTGCAAATACAAGGATTGCAAATATAATATGAATTGTATTATGAATGTATTCATGAGTATGAGGCATTTCAGTAAAAGCACACTTAGGAGGAGCAGCAGAGGAGGGGAAGTAATGACCAACAGGCTGGCAATCAAAACTGAGAACATTCAGAAATTCTTCTCTTTTTCAAAATCCAGAGGCAGAGCATAGGCTTTGCTTTAATGTTCAAAAGACTACTTGGCTGACTTTCAGCACAATGAAACAGTCTCTTAAAATAGCATGATAAAACATCTTTTTCAACACAGCAATTTTGTAGACGTACACAATTTGGTGACTTGAGGAAAGATCCATATTTGGGTAACAAATATTTATCTAAAATTAATCTAGTCATTTTCAGACTATGAAAATACAGAATATAATAAACAGTGCATGAAGGCTAAGAAGGCACGTAATCCTATCATTGTAATTTTTCTCCATGGACTCTTTTATACTGTCTGTCTGCTGTAAGTACTACATTGCCCAAGATTCTCATACATTTCTGCTTTGTGTTCTTAAAAGTCTCCAAATAAAGTCCATGCAAAAAATAAAAATTAAAATTGACAATTTCCATCACATATCCTCATTTTATGTGAAACTGTATTTTTATATTTTCAACTAAACAGCACATATCATCTCGTGAGTGTTGATCACCTCCAATTTTATCCGAACTAAAACTCTTCAAATATCTGCTTTTCTTTCTCCTTTATTTCTCATCTTGATCAGTGGTACCCCTCTTTATTCACTTGCCCAGACTCTGAACTCGAAACCTTTCTAGATGCCTTCCCCATTCTACATGTAATTATTAATTTTCTGTTCCCATATATTCACCCTGATCCCACTACTTACACATTCATTACCGGCTTTCAGATGCTTTCATCTGCTTTTATTGGCCTCACTAACTCTCTTTTAGCTTCCCATTATTCATGGCACTATTTATTGGTAATTTATGGGCAATTCAAATTCTTTACTAATTGCCCAATGATGATATAATAAAATAGAAATATTTCAGTGTATGACTCCTCTTCCCTGTGAAACCTGATATGCTCACTTATTCCTGTGAATTTCAAGTTATATTAATTTTCTCATTTTTCCCTTAATCTGTATTCTTTCTTTTTGTGAAGACTTCTTTGACTTCTACAGGCAGATATAAGTTCTCTTTTACTTGTACTTCTATTGTGTCATGTTTAAACCTCACATCTCAAGGATTTTAGTCATAACAGAAAATAATAAAGCAATCACCATTTGAACATTGTCTTTATTTTATTTTATTATTTCATGTTGTATTATATCAGTTGATTGATTTCATATTTCGTATCCCAGGTAAACATTAAAGCTTAGAAATACTGGGTTACCTTTCATTTTAAAATTTTATTAAGGTACATTTGACAATTAAAACTGGTATATATTAAAGTATACAATTGGATGATTGATATACATATACATTATGAAATGAACAATTCTAACAAATTACTATATTTATCACCTCAGATACTTACCATTTTATTTTTCTTTCTTTTTTTTGAGGCAAGAACACTGAAGGTCTACCCCCCTTAGTAAATTTCAAGTATACAATAAAAGATTGTTAACTATAATCACTTTGTTGTACTTTCAATCTCCATAGTTAATGGATCTTGTATAACTGAATGAATAACAGATTTCCAAATTCTGGGATGGCTTTTTAAATCAATTTTGTATAACTGGCATCATGCAGAATTTTATGGCAACATAATAGGTGTTCCATATACACATACTATCTGAATTTTAAAGTATATTATGTGAAATAATTTAGATAAACAGTTTATGTGGCTTATAATATGATTGATTAGGAAACAATTCATCATTGGTGAAAGTACGTTGCATGAGGTACTCTGCAAAGTCATCACACCAAAATGCAAATGTGCACTATATAAATTGCAACAGCGTGGCTAAATGAGTTGTAAGCTTCTCTAGTTGACTTCTAAAATAAAAATAAAATAAAATAAAATGGCATGCAGGGCAGCAAAATAAGAGCGGGAACATAAAAGCAATGAGCAAAAGCAAAATGTTATATATCCCTGAAAGTATATTATCATCTCATTACTGTTTTCTAGAGACTAAAATTTACAAAATAGCCTCAGGTTTAGTCCCTCAAATATTAAAGATATTGCAGTTATAAATATAGAACATATAATTACTATCTATGAAATAATATATGACATAAAAGGAGGTATCACAAAAATAAGCGAGGAACAAAAGATTGTATAACGGCCTGTGATATTTGAAAGCTAGTATTTTACACACACAAACACAAATGTTTTAAGGTCCTGAAACAAAAAATATAGAGCCCATTAAACATACTGAAAAACTAAGGAAATAGAATGTAGACTTGAGTGACAAATTAAAATGAAGCCCAGAGAGACTGAAATATAAAAACAGCCAGTGGATAATATAGGGAGTAGGGGATAGAATGAGAAGACTTAAAAGTGGCTAATTATAGAACCTAAAAGAGAAAATAAAGATGAAAATAAATAATATTTGAAAAGATAATACCTACAAACTTCCCCATTATTGAAAGCTGTGCATCCACAGATAGGTCATCAGTGGATAATATACAGCATTTTTAGGCTACTTCTTAGGTGTGATTTAAGAGTTGAACAATTTTTTTATTGCATTTTAGGTTTTGTGGTACATGTAAAGAACATGCAAGATAGTTGCAAAGGTACACACGTGGCAGTGTGATTTGCTGCCTTCCTCACCTTCACCTATATCTGGCATTTCTCCTAATGCAATCTCTCCCCAACTCCCCACCCCACACTGTCCCTCCCCTATGACCCACAACAGACCCCAGTGTGTAGTGCTCCCCTCCCTGTGTCCGTATGTTCCTATTGTTCAACACTCGCCTATGAGTGAGAACATGCAGTATATCATTTTCTGTTCTTGTGTCAGTTTGCTGAGAATGGTGTTCTCCAGGTTCATTCATGTCCCTACAAAGGAAATGAACTCATCATTTTTGATGGCTTCATAATATTCCATGGTGTACATGTGCCATATTTTCCCTGTCCAGTCTATCATCGATGGGCATTAAGGTTGATTCCAGGTCTTTGCTATTGTAAACAGTGCTGCAGTGAACATTCGTGTGCATGTGTCCTTATAGTAGAATGACCCAGCGCAAGAGTTGAACAATTTTAACTTTTGTTTTGACAACACAACTGTTGGCAATACAATTTATCTCATATATAGAGACTATTCCTTATAAATATAATTGTATACATATAATTGTAATTGCATATGTATAATTCTTAATATATAGTATGTGTATAATTGTAATTGTATAATTCTATATATATGAAGAGAGACTATATATATGTGTATATATATACATATATGTACATATATGTGTATATATGTATATACACACACACACACACAGTCTATTTGCTTCTGGTCACTTCTATATACAAGTTACTGCAGATCTTGTCTGTATGTAGTTTTTAAGCCTGAGGCTTTGTCTCATACTTGTATCCTTCTCTGTTCTCTACCTATCATTCTCTGTCTCTTCATTTTCTTGTGGCTATATGAAACAAGCAGCTGGGTAGGACCTTATGCTCCTTCCTGTGCTGACTTTCTCCACACAGGCTCCACATCACAGGGCAGAAAACGCATAACAGTATATGTATATATACGTTTGGGCCAAATACTTACTTTGTTTATAAGAGCCAGAATTTAGTATCACAGCTTATAACTGTTATATCCTGTAACGTGATGTCAAAAGTCTTCAGATCTTCTAATTGTTCATCAAAGATTGGATGCCATGAGCAGTTTTAGCAAAATTCTGTCTGCACCTATTGTAATTTGCAGACAGCATAGGTTTAGACTGTTTATATTTCTCTTGCAAAGTTTTGCTTAAAGTAGAAAGAAACAACAAAAACATACCAAGTTTTAAAATTCATTTTAAACTCCCTATTAGCATTATAGTATGTAAAGTGTGTATTGTTTTCATTGACACAATCGATACGAGTTAGCCAAATGTTTCATCAGCAAAAACTCAATATTGTAAATATATTAATGACTT
The DNA here is from genome assembly GCA_031835075.1 of Saguinus oedipus. NCBI lineage: Eukaryota > Metazoa > Chordata > Mammalia > Primates > Cebidae > Saguinus > Saguinus oedipus. The sequence continues at coordinate 23,046,340 of CM063190.1, forward strand.
CTCCAAATTATTTTATAGATACAGTGCAAAGAAAAGTGATAATTCTGTGGGATTATTCCAGAAAAAAAATTCTAAAATTTAAATGAAAATGTCAAAACCCCAAAATAGTCTCAAGAAGAATAACATGTTGAGATGGCTTACCAGATTTTAATATATATTATAAAACTATTGTATTAAACATTGTGATATCACCTCAAGAATTTATGCAGTAAAATATGGGTCATAATGGAAATCACAAAAAGAGTCTAATAGATGTAGCGAATATTGCTATGTAATACTGATAGTATTACAAAACTAAAATGATTGTTTTATAACAATTGCTTAGGTATCCCTTAAGAAATAAAAATGGATTTGTATCTTCACTTTATGTGACACAAAAAATCAATTCCCAATAAACTAAGAGCATTCTGAATGTTTTGCAATAGGTAACTCCTATTGATAATATACAGATAATGCAATATTTGAAAGAATATAATAGTGAGGTTAGTAATGTAATAGTAATGGAATTGGGGCTGGAACACAGCCTTTTAAACATTTTATATTTTAGGCAGTAATAAAGATCTGAGAATTCAAACCTGACAGCATTAAAAAAAAAATGCAGCTGTAAGCAACAACACAAATGAATCTCACCAACATAATTTTGAGGGAAAGTAGACAGATATAAAATTACATACAATGTAATGCCAGTATAAAGTTCAAACAGGCTTTTAGCAGTCTGCATGCTGCCTACCCTGGAGAGAGAGCGTTTGCTTAGTGATTGGCAGGAGTCTTAAAGGGGGATTCTGGAGTGCTGTTCAGGTTCTGTTTCTTATTCTTGGTGCTGAATAAACAAATAGATTCAGATTATGAAAACTTATTAAGATGTACTTTGTGATTGTACAGTTTTCTCAATATTCTAATGAAGACAAAGTTTATTTTCAAAATGAAAGCAATATATTGCTTATGTTTTGCATAAAAATTATAAATCGTGGAATTTGGCTAATGATTGAATTAATACTGGAAAACAGGGAGTGACACATTTGGAAATTGGAATGAAACTGTGATAAGCTGTAAAAACTATTCTAAGAAATTCACAAAAATATAAATAATGACATATGTACAGTTTATTTTATCAAACTAATCGGTAATTAATGTGGATACTGGGATACAGGCAGTAGGAAGTAGGCAATGACATGGTTAGGCTTTGGAACAGCTGGTCAAGCAGACCAGACAATAGTTTATGTAGCAATACGTTAGTGTGAAAACAGTGAGAATATTCTCAAAAGCCAGGTACTTTACATATTAAAGTATCTTGTAATTTAATAAGATTAAGTTAAAAAAGGAAGTATGATGTAAAACCACTATACTTCTACCTAATGATACTGTAGATGCTTATATAAAGAATTTTAGGCTTTAAGAGAGGAAATGAAGTACTCTCAGGACTTGCTTTAATTCTACTCTTCTCTATATTTTAAGAGATGGAGAAAAATCTCTTTGTTTGGAAAAACTTCAATTAAATCAATGGCTCAGTACCTTTTGGGAAAATTCAGCTATTCACTATATGGTGTTTGAACTCTATTTCAAAGTGGCTGTAAGGTGTTATAAAAAGTGGTAATTAAGTTTATCAAACTGATTTGTATAGACTTTTGCCTGAAGCTAAGGCTATATTTGTTTCAATAAACTCAGTGATAACACACTTAAAACTTACTTATTTTTAAAAGAAAAGTCTCTTGCCCATAATACAGTCGGTCATGAAGACAAATTCTGTAGCTCTTATTGTATTCAAAGTATAGAAATGAGCAATTTCAGCCAGAAATACATTGTAATGGGATATTAATTATTCTTCAATTTGGCATTTTTCCTAGACATTAGCACAGGAAAGGGTAGTCTTCTTGGTATTAGCTGGGGAGGGTGTAAATAGTCAAATCTGTATGATTGCAAAGCCTGAAAGACTGCTTCATGGCTCTTACAATGCAGTAAATATTAATAGTTAAGCCTATATCTTTAGTTGTCTAAAGTATTCCAGTGCCATTTTGGGGGAAAATATTTTTTATCTTGGTCTTCATGCTTTGCCTTTTTTAGGAGATCACCTTGCACATGGAAGTCCGATTGTAGTTTTCACACCAACCTCCACCAATCCCACTGAGCTCCCTGCATGGTGTCTGTCTTCCCTTTCTCTCTTGTTATAGAATGTGTTCCTTTCCCTATCAGCTACTTATTTGTGTGGAATGCAGTTTCTCTCTTTCTCTCTCTCTATATAAGTGTCTTGAATGGGTACTATGTTTGACAATGCCCCTTATTTTGCCTTTTTTTAATTGATAAAAGCACTTATATCCAAGAATTTACAAATGAGAGAATAAAAATCATAAAGCAAAAATCTGTATCTGTTCAAAATCAAAATCAACTAGGTACAAACAAAAATAAAATATATATGAAAAAATAAAAACAATTTGGTCCAAAACTAAAAATAAGACCTCTAAAATCCTTTAAATTACGTAAAATAAAGCTTTATTATTAATTTCCTTATGGGATTATATGAATGAGTTGTAAAGATAGAAAATTCCATGGCATGGACCTATTTACTGTAAGAATAATTCTAACAATAATAAATTAGGTACCTATTTTAATCTATATTTTTGCTTCATAAATTACTTATCAGATTATATATACCTCAACAAAAGCCCCTAGAATAGGGCCAGAATTTCTCTGAAAAAGTCATAATGAGCAATTATCAGTGAAAAGTCTTCTCTGTGTTTCTGTACCTCTTTCTGATATGTGCTGAAGATGTATTTCTAGAATAACTCCCAGATTTCTGGATCATGGCATGATGAGTGTACCCTATGTTCTAATAACCAAGCAAAAGTGGTCATCGAATGATAGGAACACAGTGGCTCAAAGAGTGTATTGTCAGAGGAAAGGTATTATAAGAACATTACGGTGAAAAAGTTCCTGGGGATTATGTATCGCCCTTTGCACTGTCTGCATGCCCACCACATGTAGGGAATACCTAACATGAGGACAAAAAGATGAATTCATCTGTGGTTAACTGTGTCATTAAATTCATTGTTAATATGAAAAGACCAGTGTTAGAGATGACACTCATTCAACTGGCAGACTCCTATCTCCATGGGTTTCAGTTATCCCACAAAATGTATACATGCCTTAATCCTACACTCCTTAAATTCTATTACTAAAATCGCCTAATCCTCCTAAAATAACAAATTATATATGTGCATCACTGACAAACATCAGGGAAGGAACTTTTGAAACAGGGAGGAAAAGCTCACCAAATAATATTCAGTTTGGTTTTGTTACATCGAATAGCCTTACTGAAGGTGATAAGTCTCTTAACACTAAGCTTCACCACTAAACCTCTACATTCAATATGAAAAGAAAATCCGGCTGTGCTATTTTTTGAATATACAGTCTTTGAAATATAAAGAGTCACTCTCACTGTAAAGTGTGTATATATACACACATATACACACACACACACACACACACATATATAAACACTTGGGAAATTATACAGCTATATATGAACACGTACATATACATATATACATATACGTATGATAAGAGGTAAAACAGCTTTAAGCTATTAAATAGGTAAAAGATCATGTATTAATTTTAAACGAATAATCTTTTAATACCTACACAGTAAATTAAATATAAAATATTTATTTATGAAAATATGCTGGACATTGGACTAAATACTAACATAACCAATATAAATAGGTCATTACTCTTCTAGTAGTCTTGTTAAGTCTGTTTACTCTGGTAAGACAGATTCACAGTGTTTCATTGTGTTAACAAATTATAGATTTATTTCTCTCAACAAATTCTGATTATGGCACTCAGTGGGTAATATTACCTGTGGTATTACAGGATCCCAACTTCTGCCAAACCAACACTCCATTTCTAGAGCTACATTGTCTGATACCGTAGGTGTTAGCCACATGTGGCTCTTTAAATTTAAATTAATAAAAATTAAAAATTAGGTTTCTCTAATGAACTGGGTATATTTCAAGTTCTCAATAGGTGCATGTGGTTACCACAATCAAAAGTCCAGAAGTAACTCTTCCTGACCCTTTCATTAATATACATATGTATGACAAGCTTATCATATGCAGAGTAAGGAAAGCACGCGCACACACCCCCAAAATGGAAAACAATGTAGGAGATTTTAGGGTTTAGGATTGAAATGAATTATTTCACTTTCTGTCTTACAGAAAGTGGTCAGAGGTATGCTCTGGGACCCACATAAACACAAGAAAAACTGGAAATATATTTTTTATTCTAAAGAAGTTAATTAAAACAAAATCCAGGGAACAAATATAATTGCTTCGGCTACAGTCTACATTTGTAGTCAACAAGCAATCCATTTTCATCTCAATGCATAAAATTTGTTCACATGCCTTCTCCCCAAAAGAGATATGCCAAAGTCTTACACAGTCTGAATATAGCTTGAAGTCCATGCCTGTTTCATGGACAAATCTCAGAGAAACAAACAATTATCACATTGGCCAAACTGGACGAGATTTTTAGGATGTGTTTAAACCTTGAAAACTCTGATTTAATTGTGCTCACAGAGGAAATTATATAACCCAATGAAAATGAAATAATGATCCTCTTGATTAAAAATATGAATTGAGACTTCCATATGACTATTTATTTTTAAAAGGTTGCTGTATTTAAGGGGAAGGGCTAGTCCACATTTATTAATGTGCTTTTTCTTCCCAATACACCCATATGCTATGCTTACAAAAATACTGCTTTGAGGTAATACATGAACATAAATAGAATCTGAGGTACCTTTTTAGCTTAACCAAATGAATTGTTGTAGAGTGATAAATGCACCAATCATCTGTCAACACTAAAGTCTATATTTTTTTCTGCTTCTAAAGCTAAAAAAAGCCACATTGTATATTTATTATCATGTTATGTCTCTGTCTTGTCAGAAAATTAATGTAAGAAAACAGTATGCTAATGGGTTAAAAATTCAAAAACAGTGAATACTGGATTAATACAAAGAGTAGAATGAAAATATATTTTTAATTGAAATCCTTATAGGAGGGAATATCAAAGAAAAAATTAGGCAATTACCAAGCAAAAATGAAAAATGAAAAGATGACTCTTCTCAGTTATAGCCCACAGCTGCTCTTGTACTTCCTGGAAAATAAACAGCCTCAATTATAAACTTGGCAGAAAGAATAATGTTGTGAGTTATAATTAATATAACTTACATGAGCTGATTTTCTCAGTTTTATGACTGGTAACCTACAGGTGAACAAAATATTCCATGTTTACGATATAATTTATATTTTGGTGCTGATTAATATTTAATATACAAAACAATGTTAGTGCATTTACTTGAAATCTGGAAATGTTCTTTAGAAAAAGAAAAGATAAAAACAAAATGTGCATTTTAAATAATTATTACTTTCACTTATTCATGCTACTCTCATAATTTATTTGCATATTACCAATGTCACATGATGGTTTGAAAAAATAATTATTTTATACAAATGTCCCATGTTGTCTGGAGTTGGTTATTTTAAAAAATATGCTAAATATTAATAATGAAATAAATAATTATTTAAGGCTCTACCCTGAGAAAAATTGAAATCTAAACTATATTTGTAATTGGAATTGCTATTTAAGAAACATACTTGTGAATTATTAAGACTCAAATTTAAACTTCAAAGTAAGTTAAATATCATATATTCATTTTTATCCAGTTAGTATTTCAACAATAAATTATCTGTTCATATTCTTGTTGATCAAAATAAATAATAACACTATAAAAGAATATGGACTCTTTTTGAACAATTGTATAAAATGATAAAATATAAGGAATATATTTTATACTTTTGCCATAATACAATGCTTCATGCAGCTTTGTATCTCTTAAGAAATAATTTGTCTCCAATTCAACATGTAATTTAGAACACTTAATCTTTGAGATATAAAGAAAACAAAAACAAAAGCTCTCAGTATTCACTGAAAACATACATTTCTCATACTAATAAGCAATATTGTTTTTGCTCTCTCTGCTAAAGAGATTATTTAACACAGTTACTCCATTCTCTATCATGCCCATTGCTAGGGCTACATTGCTTTGTAGTGACAGCATTAGCATAAATTTTAGCCAGTGCAAATTTGTTTCTTGCTAGCTACTCATCTTCTCATTTTACCTGGTAGATCAGAAATAAAAGAGGGAAAAATTATAAGTATTTTTTAATTGGAAAGCACATATATGAAGATATTTGTGTAGAAATATTAAGTATTAAATGAAGACTGTGATATAAATTACATGGTAAAACATCCAAAAGGATATTCAGCAAAATTTTCAATGATGATTGCTTCTGGTGAGAGTAGGAGGATTAGGATGGGAATAAATGTAGGCATTCACAACTTTCTTTAAAGTAATTGCAGTGGGCATTTGTTGTTTTGAGCTGGATGCCATTTAAATACTCATACTGTATTGTCAAATACCAAGTAAAAGTGGAAAGCAGGGTTTCACCCTAACTACATAATTTTAATGGGAGCCAATATTATTGTATTCTCTGTTAGCTAGGAACAATGAGATGCTACTCATCAAGATACTTGGTTTTGGTGAACGGCATAAACCCTCAGAAGCCACAGGTTTTTCAGCAGATATTAATTGTCTTCGAAAATCTATTTTTCTGCATTTTTAACATTGCAAATGATCACCTCAAGTTTTAGTGGCAAATATGGCCAAATAGCAACTCTTAAAGCTCTGCATAACCATATGACTAAACTCTGTCAAAGAAAATGTGAGCAGAAGTGAGCTATGCATTTTTCGGGTAGTATCTTCCAAGTGAGATTACACACCGTCCACTGCTATTTTCTGCCAGCCCTACAACTGGAACCAGATGTAATGGTGGTGAGCCCATTTTGGAAACATGGATAAAATTCATAGCCATAAGATTCATGGAACAAAGACATGCAAAAACCTGGTTCGGTTTTGGAATACACTCAGAAAGCAGAGCAGCCCACTCAACACACCAGATACTCCTCCAACTTCCTATAAAAGTGTCCCTCCCGGCCCTAGTTCACAACTCTACATCTTCCTCCAGTGTCTCCCCAGCATCTGAGAAAACTGTCTGGTAAAGAAAAACCATCTGAAAGGGATAGATGTGGAACACTAAGGAGACAAAATCAGAAATCTCTTCAGTGAGCAAGAGACAGAGAAAAAATTATCATTCACAAGAAAATAATATTTCTCTGATTATTTGTAGTTGCAAAAATCATTATAGAGTTAAAAGACAGTCACAAATTTAAAAAGAAAGTTACTATACATGAATTTGCTTACTTGTTATGTGAGGGATCAGAACTAGTAAAACATGTATTAGAAAAAAAGAAATTAGTAAATTTACATGTCTTTATTAATTGTCATATATATTTGAAGTTACAACAGAAAGATAAATTATGGATGGAAATTCAATTAATATTGAAAAACTAGAAACTCTGACCATCTTAACAAATTCACATTTATGGTTACATGAAAATCTTAAGCTGAAACAGTTCTTTGATCATCATCACACTTACACAGTAATGAGTAACTTTCAAAACTTAAAATATGTTTTAAATACTTCAGGATAAATTACCTTATACCTTACTTTCAGCTATATGTAAGCTACTAAATTCAATCTCTGTTATCCCAGATGGTAAATTTAACCCTCGAATCCTAATTAGAATGTGTATTTGAAGTGGTAAGCCTTTTTCCTTAAAGCTTATTCATGTCATATTTGAGAAGTAATTATGATTGACTCAGACTCATGGCTTCTCTGAAATTCTGCTTCCCTCATGTTATAGTAACAGAAGTGTGACTGCAATTTTCTCTTTTGAATTGAGAAATAATTGAGGACAGTGTTGAAAAGAAGTCAAGTGCTTGTTTTCTCTGAATAATCCTGCAATTTTGTTTTTTGAGTGTAGCATCATGGACGATGTGTTTAATGCTGATGAGCAAACTGTATTTAAGCCAGAAATGTAAGAAGCATTTGCAGATAAAAGAAATACAGAGAGTTGAAGCAGACATTGAAGCAGACAGAACTAATTAATGTGGATCCATTCCAATTGAAAATTGTGGTTTTGACAGTTATGAAGGGAAATGTAATGCTCAGAACTCAAAAACTCAAATGATAGAGGTGAATCAAGATATCAAAATAAGCAGCAGTCATAAAGATAGGTTATGTTGGATTATATCATCAGTTGAAATTATTATGTACATTTTATTTAAATTGATATTGGGATCCATTTCATACCTAAGATATAGATGTAGGCTATTTTTTATTACAACTTGAATGGAAAGGCTTATATCCTTAAAATATTATAATAAGATAAATTCCAAGTATAATTTTCTTATTAGTCTATAATATGTATAGTATTGTTTCTAGAATTACAATAATTAGATATGATCTCTTAAAAGATGTTTCTCCACATCCTTTTATGCTAGAAATAAAATATAAGTAAATAATAATTAAGATTTTGATAATTTAAAAGGAAATAATGAAGAGTTAAATTCTAAAGTAAATAATAAGAATAGATAACAGACATAAAGAGAGTGAGTACCTGGTATGTGTACATACTTGTTTCCTTTATAAGGGTGGGTGTAATACTTTAGTAATGAGCCTGGAGTGGAAATACACTTTTAAGGTACAAAACATTAATTTGAAAATGGATTTATTAAAAATGTTTTGAATTATTATTCAGTTGATTTGCATTTCCAGATATAAAAAGCAGTCCAAATTAAATGTAAGTAATGAACCATTGGCTATAAAAGCTAACTTGAGCTTGAGGCATTTTTCTATCATTACCAGATTATATATTTCAATTTTATATACTTTCAAAATCATCATATACAAATAGCATAATCAAAGTCTTATATTTCCTCTCTTCAATCTTATGGGCTAATTTATCAAACTTCAGAGGGGAAAACAATTCTTAAACTAAATAAGCAAAAAAGGAAAAAAATGGCTGAACTTTACAGTCAACTTGTTGAGCATTTATTTGAATTAAACATTTAAGTGTCGCTAATTAAGTCATTAACCGTTACATTAAAAATTCTGCTTCACACTGTGTACTACACTGCAGTTCAGCTGTAGTTCAGGTGTTAGTTAATTAAATCTAAAGCCAAGATATTTGTTTGAAAATTCTCTATTAATTCATTTAGTAGGATGCTAGAAAACATTCAGAGCAATTTCTAGATATATTTTACTATTGTTTTATTATTAAAAAGCTTCACTCTCAATTGTTTAGTAATTTGACCAAAACCACAAATAACTGTCTACTAGTTAAGATGCATAATTATGACATTTTCAAATATAGATATAATTGGGATTATAGATTATTTACACCAGTCACACATTTTCATGTCAATTCTGTACTCTGTATTTAAGATGTGATGTTAGGCCGGGCGCGGTGGCTCAAGCCTGTAATCCCAGCACTTTGGGAGGCCGAGGCGGGTGGATCATGAGGTCAAGAGATCGAGACTATCTTGGTCAACATGGTGAAACCCCGTCTCTACTAAAAATACAAAAAATTAGCTGGGCATGGTGGCGCGTGCCTGTAGTCCCAACTACTCGGGAGGCTGAGGCAGGAGAATTGCCTGAACCCAGGAGGCGGAGGTTGCGGTGAGCCAAGATCGCGCCATTGCACTCCAGCCTGGGAAACAAGAGCGAAACTCCGTCTCAAAAAAAAAAAAAAAAAAAAAAAAAAAAAAAAAAAAGATGTGATGTTAAATTTTAGATAAATTGAAGAATATTTAACTAAAGTAATGACATTTTACTTAAAGACAAATATAATTTTGAATTATTTTTCTCAGCTACAGTAAACATTCTACACATTATTGCACTCACAATATCATTATATGGTAAATAAAAATGAATCTTGGTTTCATAAATTTATAAGAATGTTGAAATCAGTTTGAGTTAGACCACCAAGCAAAAAGGTAAACATATGTTCTTTCTTTCTATCTATCTATCTATCTATTCCTACCTACCTATCTATATACCTATGTAGCCTATCTCTTATGTTCCAAATATCTACTTGTTTCTCGGAATAACTTTTTGAAGATTCCTATTATATAGACAGTTTTCCATGTGACATATTTACCCCTCTCAATCTCTCAATAATGAAAATATTTAGAATCATAGGTTTTGAAATATAATTTATACTTTTAAAATTTTCATAAAAAATGAAACTAAGATTTATTTTAAGGTAGAATGAAATGAAAACATTTCTTTTGTTAACCAGATGAAGAAATGTTGAAAAGCATAGTTCCCAGCTTGTCTAAAGTGATCAGAAAACAATCCAGAACAATGATATTTACTCAAAGAAATATACACAGAAGTCTCTCCCCATAGAATATTATTAATAATCTATATATAAGCTGTCTAAGTTGATTACTTTTAATTAGCATAGAATTTGTAAGGCCTGATTGTATGGAGGATAAATGTATTCACAGCTATGCATTTTTTTTAGTAGTCTAAAAATAGGAGGATCCTCAAAATCTGAAAACAACACATTTTAAATATTGTTTATGAATATATTGTTCAAACCTCATAACTTGATGTAGCAAAACCAAACACCTTGGCTGCTATTTCTCAGGATGTTGTGTTCCAATGACTTTAAGTTCCAGAAATACGTTATCTATGCCTGATTCTTTTCTTTATCCTTTGAATAATCTATAAAATTTAGTGTAAGATCTAGTTTTGCCTAATCAACCCCTTACTTTAGAACAGCTTGATAGCACTGGCAAGATTGTTCTCCACATTCATGAAACACTTTGGGCCATAAAGGAGACTGAGCGGAAAGATATCAGAACTGAGGATGTCAGGATAATCCTGAGGATAAAAGGATTGCTTTCTGGGCATCCTTGGGATGAATTAGCACCATTCTTAAAAAACTTTATGAAGCAATTTGCAAGATACAAACACAGGCCAGTAAGATTTGGCCAAGGGAAGAAACAGAATGAAAAGCATTTAAAAAAATAAATAAAAGTAAGCACAAATTGCTATTTCCTTGCTGGTTTTAGCATTCCTACTGAAAACATCACTTATGAAGAAAATATAAAGGAAAATTTATTTTTTATTTCTGTTAATAGAACTGTTTATACATTCCTGGATACCTAAGTAGATATTATAAGTGAAGATCATACCTCTGGGTAAGAACCATGGCAAGTGACCAAGTAATGCAAGTTTCTACTTAGATCTAGATCTTAATCTACCATGATTTCCATGAAGAATAGAGAGGCCCAAAGGCATAATGTGGAAGGTAAGAAGATTATGATAACCTAACTTAGAAGTATGATTTGCCTATGACAATAGCTTAGTCTTGGCCAGTCCCAGCAGTTATACTTCAACCATTTATACATTGCTAAGTGTTCAAACAAGGCAAACCCCAAACTGTAACCAATTTACTTGTTCTTTACCTCACTTTCAATTGCTGTACAGCATTTCCTATTTTTGTCTATAAATCTTCTTCCACCACATGACTATTCTGAAGTCTCTGTGAATCTGCTCTGATTCTGGGTGCTGCCCAATTCAAGAATCATTCATTGCTCAATTAATATCCTTTAAACTTAATTCAGTTGAATTTTTGCCTTTATCAAAATGAAAGAAAAACCTAAAGAATTTTTAGAGAAATAATGAATGTTAATAAATACAAAAATTAAATAGGCCTGAGTATATAGTGAGGAAACAAAAAATGAAATTATTATAGTTTTGCAGATGTTTAAGAGATAATTCAGTTAAGAAAAGAATATTTTAAAAATATTTTGTATGTTTGTTTATATAGCCCTAACCTGGTCAGTTGCATAGGGAGAAGAAAAATAAATAAATGGTCAAGTATATAAGAACTAAAAATGAAAGAGTATTAGAAACATGATGTAAAATGAATTCTTCACAGAAATAACATTGCTAAACTCATAAACAGAAAAAATTGCCTTGGCATAAAGAAGAGAAGAAGTTTATTCTGACACAGAAACAAAAGATTGAATGTGTAGAGATACATGCCAGATATTTTTAGTTGGTGTTGGAAGTAAATGCTTGGATTCACAAAGGAAATAAGCACTCAGACAGTGAATTTCTCAGCAAGGCAAATTAAATTCTATAGAAGGGTGTGGTTCACAGACAGAGCAATGGCAAGAACATGCTGAACAAGGGAGGGAAGGGGTTTTTATCTCTAATGCAGCCCCCACCTCTGTGTTGCTCCCCCATGGGCTGGGATTGGACTATACAATCTAAACTGACTTGGCTATTTGTTAATATTTTCCCAAATAAGGAAGGGAAGGGGGATGTGTGAGTTACAGTGGTGGGACGTGCGGTTTTGGTGGGAGGAATAAGTGCAGGTAACCAAGGAAACAGACATGAGTTATTGATTACAACTAGCAGAAAGGTTGTTTACAGTAACCAGGGGCAAGGAAGCATGGAGAGCAGGGAAGTTGAGTTTGAGAATAAAGAACAAGGAAGTTAGCAGGCTAAACCCTTGAAGAGAAATTTACTGTATTCTGCATTGGAGATAAAATAAGCTGAGTAGTTCTATGACATCAAATTGGAGCACAATAGAAATGGTAAGAAGGAAAAAGACATAATTAGCATATAAGTTCAAGAAGCATGAGAAAGATGTAGAAAGGTTTTCTGTGGGATATTAGTAAAGGTCAATATAGAATTAACTTTAAAAACCTAAAGAATAAAGGGATAGATTGGTTTAATCGATAGCAGATTTAGGAAATAAGATTTCATCATTATTTTAACACACTATTGGCATTGAATAATCTAAGATCAGACATATAGCATACAAATGAGGAAAGAAAAATAGCCAAGAGCATTCTGAGCTATGTAAGGTATGGAAAATTCATCAGGCCCAGAAGGACGAGAATGTGGAACTTTAGTCAGCCATCTCCCAGCATGCATGCCTGGGAGCAATTGTTTAAAGGCATTTTTTTTTCCTGAGTAGCTGCCTCACCTATATCTTCATGTTCCTGGAATTTGTGATACAATGAACAAGGTATAGCCAGTCAATAACTAATGTTATTTTAATGGAAATTAATGGTAAACACTTTAGAAACTACCTCTTCTTTTCCTTTAAAACTTACTTGTAACAGTTATTAATCCAAGTGCCTATTCAGGAAAACTTGAATCTATGCTCCTAAATTGCAGTCCTCAAAGTTGGCCCAAACAAACTCTGTACTGATATTAAGTCTACCTCAGTGTTTCCCTTTTGGGTCCACACAAATAAGCCCTTTGCTTTTTTCTTTCAATATTTTTACTGTGCTATGTCTGAGCATAAACCTCTATGATTATGTTATTTTGAGTTAATCAAACTTCTTGGATATGTAGATAAATATTTTTCTGTAAAATTGGAGTTATTTTAATTATTAGTTTTTCAAAATTGTTTCTTTTTCTCTCTCCTTTCAGTACTCCCATTATACGTATTTTGGACTTTAAAGTATTCCACACTTCTTTGATAATGTGTTCATTTTTTCCACTTTATTTTCTGTTTTTCAATTGCATTATCTCCATCAATCTATCAAGTCTGCTGATTTTTTTCTTGTGCCAGTTGAAATTTAGTGTTGAGCCTTTCTACTGAATTTGTAATTTCAGTTATTGAACTTTACATCTACAGAATTTACATTTTTAAAATTATATTATCTGTCTCTGTATTGATATTCTTTACTTGAAGTGACACCTTCATGCCTTCTTTTACTTCGATAAGACTGGTTTTCTTGTTTTTTGAACAAATTTATGATGACTATTTTGAAGGCTTTGTTAAAACTGATATCAGGTCCTTTTCACAGGCAGTTTCTGTTGCCTGATGCAGCTTCCTTACTTTTTTGGGTGTCTCATAATTTTTCTTTGATCACTGGCACTTAATACAATACATTATAGTAATTCTGGATACTGATCCCCTTCATCCTCTCCGAGGGTTGCTTTGTTTATTGTTTGCTTGATTACTTGCTTGTTTGTGACTTGGCTAAGGTATTTATAGATAGGCTATTTTAAAGAAGTCTGTCTCCTAGCTAGTTTGGGGAAGTTTTCTTTAGTGTGTGAATGAAGCCTTTATGCAGTTTCATTAAGGGTAGGGCTTTGGGAGTGCTCACAGTCACTCTGGGATCAGTGGTTTTACCAGTGTTTCCTTGACTGTCTTTTTTACTAATGTCTGTTAAGTTGTCTATCTATTTAGTATTAGGCTTTTACTAATTACTAGTGGGTTGCTCTATCCTTTGAAACAATGCCTTGGGACATACATTCCTCAGTAGTCTGATCCAATTACTTTTAGGTCCTGATAGTTTTGGGATCATTTCTTTAGATTTGTACTAAGCCCAGGAGGCCTCTACTCAGCTGTTTCTTTCACTGATTCTCAGTGGTATACTAGCTGGGCTATGGTTAACCTTGTTGCTCTAAATTAAAGAAAGGAATTGTTTCCAGGAACACCCATATGCTTGAACCTCCACTTCTTCTTATTCAAATAAAGACAGTGTCTTTGGAAAGAGTTTTAAAACTCTCTCGTATGGACTACTCCCCTTCGATAAAAATCTCCAAGTCACTAGTCTGGGTTCTGAGTGTAGCGGTACCTCTGGTCTTACAAGGTTTGCTGTCTGAATGAGCTAAGGCAAGGACAATTGTGGATTCAGTACTCTCAGCCTGTGTACCTAGGGAACAGTCTGTCTCTTATGGGTAGAGATTAGGTACAAGAAAGGAGCCCAGGACATTTGACAGCACTCACCAGAAATTTAGCCTATTGTGTTTCACATGAACAGGGTGAGAAATGCTGTTGTCTTGCCCCTCCCAGTGAGATACAGTAACCTTCAATTGAGAACTAAGGAGAGAGGGAGAAAGAAAGCCCCATCTTTTTAGCCACACCCACCTTGAGTAAGGCTTCCATTTAGCTGAGCTGGGAATAGATGGGAAAGGAGGTGATATAGCTTGGCTCTGTGTCCCCACCTAAATATCATATCTAATTGTAGTCCCCAAATATCAGGGGAGGGACCTGATGGGAGAAGAGTGGATCATAAGAGCAGTTTTCCCCATGCTGTTATCATGAGAGTGAGTAAGTTCTCACAATATCTGATGGATTTTAAATGTGTGTGGCAGTTTCCTCCCACCCTGCCAGGCTCTCTGTCCCTCCTGCCACCATGTAAGACATGCTTTCCCTTAACCTTCTGACATGATTGTGAGTTACCTGTGTCTTCTGCAGCCATACAGAACTGTGAGTCAATTAAACTGCATTCCTTTGTAAATTACTTAGTCTCAGGTAGTTATCTGTAACAGTGTGAAAATGGACTAATACAAGAGGTAATAGGTCATGGCTCAAATATCACAGATTTTGGCTTTTCTTATGGAATCTTAGTAGCTTTTCTTAAATAAATGTTTTTTCATTTGCTTTAGGCCTTCAGGGCAAACTCCAGAGACTTTAAATGGTTTTTCAATAGTTGACCCAGTTTTGCTTGTTTTGCTGGGGAGTGAATCTGTGGAGCTTGTCAGACTACCCTCTGGAAGTGTGTACTAATACTTTGCTCTACTAGTCCATTCTCACATTGTTATAAAGAAATACCGAGGCCGCATAAAATATACAGAAAAGACATTTATTGACTCACGGTTCCACGGCTGTACTGGAAGCATAGTGGCTTGTGCTTCTAGGGAGGTCTGAGAAAACTTACTTGTAATCATGGCAGAAGACAAAGGGAGATTAAAGCAATTCACATAGCCAGAGTAGTAGGATGACAGAGAGAGCACAGGGAGGGCTGGTGGTGGGAAGTGCTAGACACTTTTCAATAACCAGATATAATGAGAACTCTATCAGAAGAATAGCACAAGGGGGATAGTGCTAAGAATTCATGAGAAATCACCCCCATGATCTAATCACTTCTGACCAGTCCCTATTTCTAGCATTAGGAATTACATTTCAATGTGAGATTTGGGCAGGGACACAGATCTAAACCATATCATTTGCCATATTGGAAGTCAAACTGAATGCATTTGTACTTCTGTACTTCTGTATCCATGAGTTCAGCATCCATGGATTCAACTAATCACAGATCAAAAATAAACTTCTAAACAGAAAAACAAATTTGCTGTTCACCAAATGCTATGTTGCATTTATGCAAATGAAGTGTATGTGTAAGCACTGTATTATTATAAGTCATCTAGAGATGATTTAATGTACACAGGATGTACATAGGTTATATGCAAACATTATGCCATTTTATGTAGGGGACTTGAGCATGTGTGCATTTTGGTATCTGAGGGGGGTTCTGAACTAATCTTCAAATGTAGAGGGATGACTATAAAGTCTTACTAAAATTGAAGAGCTGGAAAATATTTCTTTTTAATAACAACAAAAAGACCTCCAAAGTAAATGTCTTGGAGTTACAAAAGACTAAAGTATTGAAAGTTTTCTTTTCAGTATCTGCTCAAATATACCTTTTATTCTGTATCCTATCCCTTTATAATAAAAATTATATATATATACACACACACACACACATATATATGGATCAATCAATAGCACTTGCTTTTTAAGTCTACTGAAAAAACTCAATGTATAAACTGTAGCTTGAACAAGGTTGATGAATTGTCTCTGATTTAATCAATATAATAAACTCTAACATGACTGAGATTTCAAGTTTTTTTGTAACGGATTTTAAAAAACGTCTTTTTAAAATTTAGCATATTTATTTAGTATTCCAATTAAATCTATATGTATGTACTAGAGAAATGCTAATACTCAATAATTACAGATGATTCATATTTGTTTTGTTAATAATAGCAGTAGAAAAAAGTTATTTTTCCATTGCTATGAGTGATAAAAACCTGTTATACTATATGCTTCAGAAGCCCAGTTAATTTTGAATGGTGAAATATTTTTTACATTGATAGATATTATTCTACCACTGAAGAATGAAAACTCTCAGTGGTTTTTACATACTGTTTGTTGAAGAACCAGCCTTTTTTACTATGTGCACTTTTGCTCATGCTCTCACCCTAAAATAATTTCAGTTATATTGAGCCCTTTGTTCTTAAATTATCTCCATGATCACCTTTGTTCATCCATCTGTTGTGATACATTGACTTGTCTGCCTACTGAAATGTGACTGAGTTTATTTGGCTGGATACCAGAGTGCTTCTAATAGTACATGTACAGTTCATTTATTTTTGTGCTATCACTGTTTTGTGATTGGCACATCCATGACCACATATTCAAAAGTAGTTCAGAATTCTCCCAAGTATTCTACCCAAAATATATAAGAGGAAATAAACTTGTTATTGACCTACTTTTTTTTCTATAAGTTTTGGTTATATTCACTGTCAAACAAATTTAAAACAAATACACACAGAAAGCATAATTTTTTCCTTACTGTATAAAAAATCCTTTTGTGTATATTGCAAATGAAAACAAATTAGCTGTAGGCCATGACAAAACACTGTATCTCCATTTAAGAAAAAAGGGAAACAATTTTCAATTTTGAATGCCAATCATCTTAAATTATAATTTTTCATATCCAAAGAACCATTACATCGGGAAAAATATTTAAGTAAGTACATGTAGGTTTATTATTGGCATGATCAATATTTATGTAAGTAATAGGCGTGTTACTGGATTGCGGGAAGAAGGGGAGGCTCAGCTCCCCGATGTGCTCAGCTCCCTGATAGGATATGCCCAATGTGCTCACATCCTTGGGCTCTCATCCACCCAAGAATGGGTAGGAGGCCCCAGTGCAGTGATATTGTTCAAATAAATATCAGACCCCAAGAGCTTTTGCAGAAAAGCGATTTATTAGGCAGAGAGAGAAATAGAGAGAGAGAGAGAGAGAGAGCTCCCATGCTGTCATGGGAGGGGATCCAGAGATGGAATCTGCACAGATGAGAGAGAAGGGGATTTATAATCTGGGAGTTATTCTGCCCCATTCAAGTTTTTGTCCCATGAGAGGAGTTCCTTTAAACTTCCTCTGGAGTGACTGATCTTTCATTCTGCCATTTGATTGGTGTCTAGGCTCACAAGAAAACCCCTCCTCCATAGCATTCACATACTTTGTAAACAAAAGATCACACCTGGGCTCTCTACCTTCCCCTCCCACCCCCCAACCCGAGAAAGTCAGTTAAAGAACTCTAGTCTCCCGGATAGAGAGGTTCTTGCTTTTGAAACCACACCCCTTGTGGACCCAGGAAGAGAAGTTAACACATTCCCTCAGGTGGACTAGAGCAATATGTCTGAACTATAATATGTATTTTCATACTTGTAATTACAATGAAAGTGCTGTTTAATAACTGGAAGCCTTTCAGTAAGTTCAAGTCTCACATCGCTTGTTAATAAGATGAGGATAATGATGCCTATCATGTTTCAAAGATTTTTGATGTGGTATATATTAAATAATGTTTCTAAATATATTCCCTACAATTATAGAAATTTAGATATCAGAATATAAAATTTAGATATGATGTATTTTCATTATTACTGCAAAATAATTTAGTAGCCATGCCATTATGTAATGTAATGTGCCTAGAAATACTTATTTCAAGTATATGCTATGTGCATGGTTGATATTTAAAGAACATTCGCTGTGTTTTAAAACCCGCACTATTGTGTTTTAAAAGCAGCAAGTGAACAAGTAAGTTTTCATATGCAAATGTATTAACTACAAATAGTAATTTAGAGTTTGAAAGAAATCCTGGAAGATTCATCTATCTGACTGTTGAGATCAATGAGACTCAAGGAAGTAAAAAGCACTTGCTTAATGTCAAGTAGTCAGTGAAGGGCAGAAATGACCTTAGGATCAAGGTGTCTGAATTTTCTAGCTGAGTTCTCTTTCAAATTGTATTACTGTATACAAATATTGATTAGTTTAGACACAATTACTCATGGTTGGTTACATTTCCCTGTTCTATAATTACAAATTATTCTTCAAGAAAATGTTAGTCCTACCTATAATGTATTATTCTATGAGAAATTATCTGTAACAACTTATTGGGGAAAAAAATGCGATTACTAAAGTTCTTCAGGTATTCACCACACTTTATACAGCTTAAGAGTGCAGGCATTTGAAATTGAACAAATTATACCAATTTTAAACAGAAATTCCATCTATGTATAGCTTTAGCTAGTGAATCAGTTCCCTGATTGATGGAAACAAGACAAAGACTGGCTTAAGATTAGAGATGGAAACGTCCATTGGAAACAGTGTAGCCTAACCATAAGTGTTCTAAGTTTGCCACAAACATTAATATACTCGTTCCACTTTGAATGTTGGCATAAAAAAGACAAGAAAGGGATGCTATGCAAAGGAATGCAAAAAGGCCGTATTATTCTGAGAAGCACACACACACACACACACACACACACACACACACACACACACACACATATATATATACTTTAAGTTCTGGGATACATGCACAGAATATACAGGTTTGTTACCTAGGTATACATGTGCCATGGTGGTTTGCTGCACTCATCAATCTGTCGCCTACATTAGGTATTTCTCCTGATGCTATCCCTCCCCTAACTCCCACCCCATGACAGGCCTCAGTGTGTGATGTTCCCCTCCCTGTGTTCTCACTGTTCAACTTCCACTTATGAGTGAGAACATGCAGTGTTTTGTTCTCTATTTATGTGTTAGTTTGCTGAGAATGATGGTTTCCAGCTTCATCCAAGTCCCTGCAAAGGACATGAACTCATCCTTTTTTATGGCTGCATAGTACCCCATGGTGTATAAGTGCCACATTTTCTTTATCCCGTCTATCGTTGACGGGCATTTGGGTTGGCTCCATGTCCTTGTTATTGTGAACAGTGCTGCAGTAAACATACGACTACATATGTCTTTATAGTAGAATTGTTTATAAGCCTTTGGATATATGCCCAGTAATGGTATCACTGGGTCAAATGGTATTTCTGGGGAGAAATGCCAGATACAGGTGATGGGGAGGAAGGCAGCAAATCACACTGCCATGTGTGTACCTATGCAACAATCTTGCATGTTCTTCGCATGTACCCCAAAACCTAAAATGCAATAAAAAAAGAAATATTTTCATGTTCATGTAAAGCCAAAAGGATTTAAGACAGTAGAAATTATAAGAAAAAAAAAATAACTAGTACGAAACTTTTTATTCCTGTTTCTACTTTTTGAGGTTTTAACTTCAGATATTTTCAGTTTTCTATTTTGCTTTTGTTATAAGTTTGTGTTTTTCCCAGACTTATATCTGAAAATGCTGCTTTAGACCCAAATTCTGTTAATTAAGAGCTAGATTGAGTTCTGCCTTTGGTGAACTTTTGTTCCTCTTTTGCCCTTTATAATTTTTTTTCTTTCTGATCTTCTCTTGGACTTACAGTAATTCCCTGTTCTCAAAGCTCTTGCTTACACATAGTCTTATATGATACTCATTTCTAATTTAGGGCATATTCAGCATTTTGAATAGTCATTTGTGAAGACAGACTGTGTTGAGATTCTTAATATGACTCACGGTTTTGAAAAGGCCACTCAAAATGTTCACTTTTCCTTGTGTTCTACCAGATTTTTTTTGAAAGTTCTTTGAAAAGTTTACCAGTATCTAGGGAGGAAAGAAATAGCTTTGGTTACCTTTTAAAGAGTTATCAGCTAAGATTACAGTGTTCCTGCTCATCAATTTGCTTTTCCACACTGATCTCTGACTTGAAATTTTCAGGCTGTCTTGAAGGTCAAGTAACAAAATAGCACTATTCATTATAGGGAACATCACTCTTGCCCTTTCCTTGGGAGGACCCTGCTGCTCCATAGGTATGACAGCAAAAGGAAGGGCAGGAAGGCTCTATCTGCTTCTGACCTTTGTAAGCTCCACTTCAGTAGTAGCAGGGATTAATGTAGAGAAATGTCTCTTTTTTTAAAAAAAATCTTATTAAAATTTTGCAACTCAAAAAGGTGTCCAAATGTTACATCTATTCAAAGAACCTAAATTTTAAAATACAAAAGACAGATTATACACTCTTTATGGCCAGTATTGCTAGGAATTGAACAACATTCTTCTCTCATGGAACATTAGGCTTAATATTTAACATGCCCTTTCATCTTGTTTTCAAGATAACTCAAACATCTGCTTTGTGACAGGGCTTCAATCAGCATGGAGTCAAGTGTAACTATCCTCTATTTCTTTTTATAGAAAAGATTAATTGTGTTTTACAATTTCTGAGTGACAATTATTCTGATGGATTCCTTTCACAACTCTGTCCTCTCCGGGCTCAGCAGGATGAAAACTGATGTTCTTCCTACAACATCAAAATCTGACCTACACGAACCTGACCTGAACCTGTATATGAGCAAGAGCCTAAATTGGCATATGAGCAAGAAATAAAATTTTACTTCATGTGAAATTGTATATATTTTAACTGTCCTTTTTATCATAAGCTACTCTAGTTAATTCACTTTTATAATTTGGGTTATCATAACTCGGAAAATAAAAGCATTTTTCATTTAAATATGGAAGTTAAAGTTTTGATAATTTTAAAACTAAATTCTAACAGCTAAAAGCTCATTTTTTCAAGATCAATTTTGATAATTCATAACACAAAAACTGTACTCACAATCATTCTATTAATATGCAAAAAGAATTAATTTGCAGGAGCAATTTGCTGCAATGTGCATCATAAAAGAATGCAATCCATCACCTCAACCTTCAAATTTCATTTTGTTAAAAGTCATTTCATACCTACTCTATTTTCTCCAAAAGTTTTACCTTATTATTTTGTTCTTTGATTGAAATTTTATCTCTTTGGGTTCAGAAACAACATTTAGTCAGGTAATACTTTGCAAATACAGATTTTCTTCTGGTTTCTAGCTTATTTCTGCATTTCCCTCTGGTCAGTATTCTTTAGGCTACTGATACCTTAGAAGTATGTAACAATATCTTGAGCATAAGTGGTTCAGGAGTTGCAGTACAATGGTTCTTTATAATCTTCCTAAAAAACTGTAGACATTCTTCAAGATTAGAGATCCTCAAATCCTGTCTTTTGCTTTGCTCAGTCCCTTTTGTGACATTTCAGGGCACTGAAACTAACATCAAAACCATTGTCAAATATTATGTATTTTGCAAAAGGATTCTTTTTCTCAGGTTTATCTGAAACATTATAAAGTGATATCCAAAACAGTATAACTCTTAAACTGGGACTTAACTTTCATTTTTGTTCAAGATTAATGTAAAAGCATTATTGCAACTGAGATTCACTGATGACTGTGTAATTCATTTATTGACTTACTGAATTTTAGTGAAAGTTATTCTGCCAAGAAGTAAAATTAACAAAAAATATAGCAGAGAATCCCCAATCTACAAATTAAAATAAAATCAGAAATCATTATTATTTCTTAGTATAAAAGTTATAAAATAATTTGGGCTATAATTGTAAGGAAAATCCTATAGCAGACAAAGTAAATTGAACACATCATCTATGTTTTTTTAGTTGATTCCCATATTTTGGTGGAAAACATGCCTAGATTTGCTACAAATACACAGTTGGTTTAAATAATGATAAGCGAAGGACTGGTAGGAAATGTGAGTGCCTAGTGGAAGCTAGGTGGGAATAAAAAAAATAGGACTCCACTGTTATTTGAAGAAACTATGAGTTGGGAGTATGTGTAGATGCAAGTATAAATTAAGGACATGACAAAGTTTGGTTTCATTGCTATCTGAACTGATTTTTGCCAGTCTTCCACCTCTCATTATAAAAAATCTAAAAATTATAGTACCTTCTGATGAATGTTATATAACAAATAGATAAACATAGAGATATAAAAAGGTAAACTAAAGAAATTAGAGGAAGTATGTGAAAGATAGAGATCTATCGTGGATAAAAATAAAAACCGACTATAGAGAGAATAAGAAAATGATGAACAAAGGTAAATTACCTAATAACATGTGTTAGACTAGAAAACATTAAAAGAAAGTACAACTACCTTCTTTCCATAGTGATGAAATATAACAATGCTTGACTAATATAGCTATTTTCTTTTTTCTAAATATCTGAGAGAATATACATTTTTAAATTGCAGGAGAAAGTCTTCATTTTCATTTTCTTCCCTTGGAAATCACTGAGAAACAAATAGAAAATAAGGATCAAAATAAAAATGGCAATTTCAAAGAAATCAAGAGATATCTAAAATTCTGAAGTGCAAAATGGAGGCAGGGGTATTCTAAATGTTTAGAAGTTTGCATAATGAGTGCAGAAATGTGTAGCTCCGCATATCGTCCATTCTAGGAATCTTACAAAAGCATACATAGTACTTTATCAAGTGAGTAGTACAACCTGAAGTATGAAGCAACAGCCATGTCTTTGACAATGAAAATTAATGCAAAGACTGTAAGATCTTGCTGCTTGATAATCTGGCAAGCAGTCAAAAATGGACACATGGACTGTCCATATATCTGGAGAGGAACAGACTGTTGTGGCAAAGAGGAGAAGACATTCCACAATTGGGAACAGCCCTATGGTGCTAATCTTCACTGGCTGGGGAGATCTCATTTACACACAATCCTAAAACAAGTGAAATTCTGGCAACCAAGTACATGAACCTAGATTCTCTTACAGCAAAAGTCACGTGGTTCAAAGAAGAGAAATAATTCAAACAATAATGGACTAATACAAAGTAAATATAATAAAACAGGAAAGAAAAGGAAGCACAAGGAGAACCAACCAAAGGAAGAATACTAATCCCAAAATCGTTGCTGTGGATCTGCTAGAGTCAGCACGGAAATATCATACTTAATTATGAAGTTACTGAGGCAGTTATCTTAACAACATAAGAGCACTAAGTATGTCTTCATAGGGAATAAATGGTGAGAAGAAAACTAAGCTGTTCAGACGGAAAATAAATGTAATAAGTAAAAAGTCTCATAGAAATAAAGCATTTGTGAAGTGTTCCATATTTTTAAAAGGCTAAATGAGAAGCAGTAGAAATATTACAGATAATTCCAGAATCATAGTAGGGAAAACAAAGGACAAGACTTAAACATTGAGCAAAATAGAGTAAAAATTTTTTTAAAAATTGAAGATACAAAGAAAATTAAAATCAGCATTCTTTTTCAAACAAGATTTAATAAACACAACTATTATCTTCTAATTGGTATGATCCAAATGTGGAACAAAGAATAATATTTAGAGATTCTATTAAAAAAATAAAATGTTATAGATATAAACACACACTTGAATTTACTCCTTTAAAGAGAATATTATAGCCCAGAAAAAAAGTGAACTGAAATTATCTACTAGAAAATAAACCCTGTAAGTTAGTTGAATGTCGAATTTCATATATATAAATGCTTTGAGTAGCCAGAAAAAAAGAGATTTGATTTTTCTATAAGGTGAAAAACTAGGCTGACCTTGAACTTCTCCACAGCGATAATCAATTTTATAATGATAGTGAAAAACTACCTAGACAATCTTCAAGAAAGGAAAGTGTGAGCTAAGACATTTACAGCTGGCTAAACTACCATTCAGACATGAATGCAATAGCGACAAAGAAGTCACATTTTGATCTTAGCTGAAACCAGACTTTCTGGTAATTCCATTTGAACTGTAAGTTCATTGTGAAGAAAATATCAGAGAATACATGTTATTGACTAAGAAAATGATGGCAAATGATCAGTCAAGGGACATTTAAGTATTTAATTCTTTCATTGAGTAGGATGAAAAGCACAGCTTGTGGTTATAGACATGATATCACTTTAATAACAGCAAACAATAAAGATATGCAGAAATTTATAAGGTACTGTGTGTGCTAATTTCAAATTTTTAATACTTGGAGTAAAATATGTATCATTTAGGTGCATAAATATTTTTAAAAGTATACATGTATCCTTTCTTATTTTAAAAATTGTTAGAGTATTCTCAGATTGCATTTCCAAGAGTACTTACATTGCATAACAAAAATAAGAAACACAGATTGTTTAACATTTCTAGAAAATTCTCTTGCTTCTTTTGCTTCAATTTCTCACTTTCAAAACTTACTAATTTTAACACTCACTACTACTCTGGACTAAAAACTTTAATGAAAACAAGGAGCTAAAGTGGATAGCACTGAATGTAATTTAAATTCTGTGATTAATAAAACAAGATTTGGCTGGGCGTGGTGGCTCAAGCCTGTAATCCCAGCACTTTGGGAGGCCGAGACGGGTGGATCACGAGGTCAAGAGATCGAAACCATCCTGGTCAACATGGTGAAACCCCGTCTCTACTAATACAAAAAATTAGCTGGGCATGGTGGTGCGTGCCTGTAATCCCAGCTACTCAGGAGGCTGAGGCAGGAGAATTGCCTGAACCCAGGAGGCAGAGGTTGCGGTGAGCCGAGATCGCGCCATTGCACTCCAGCCTAGGTAACAAGAGTGAAACTCCATCTCAATAAAGAAAGAAAGAAAGAAAGAAAGATTTATGTTTCTCAAGAAATAAATATCAATGCAACAATGACATTTGCAAAAATGTGATAGAGTCATTCAGTAAATATTAATTTTGGTTCACTGTGTGAGGTACTATGTTTATATGTGAGAGTTATAAAGTTAGATATAAAAATATGTTTTGAATAAAATACATTTATCTTGCCTTATTTCTGAAATGTTTTCAGTGAAAATTAAACTTATTAATTATAATTCTTCATAAGGTTATCTTTTCAAATAATTTTCATTAAGGCAAATTAACCTCAAATTATTCCTACAACACACACAAGGTTAATAAAATGGTTAAACAATGGCCTCAAATATTTACAGTACATTTTGTAATGACAAACTCATATATTTTATGTTTTATACTCTTATGTTTTATTGGGAAAAATACTATTTTTATTTGTTTTGTTTTGAAAGGATTATTTAGAAGTTGGTGATAGTGGTTATGGGTATGAATTTGAATAAAAGAAATCAAGTAATAGATTCTATTTATTTTCCTACATCTTTCCAATTTTGTGTATCTAAAGCCTGCTTTTATACAACACTTTTTCCATACAATAAGTTCGTAGGCTTTTTCACTAAACTAGAGTTAGAAAATATTTTCGTTTTTCAGTTGTAACCACAGATTTTAAATGCACAGCTCCTGAATTTATATTATTCTCTAACTTTCAGTACTGATAAATCAAGGTCTTAGAGTTTTAAAATATCAATTCTTAGATACTTGCACTAAGTCTTTCAAAAGTTATTCTCTATTTGCCTACATGGTTAAAATATACATAGATAACTAAATCAAAAGATCTATTGGCTATATTCACAACTTATTAATCATATTATTAAACTAAAATATAAAATTTTAAAGAAATTTTCCAATTAACTGAACAATAACTTGTGTTTTTAAGGCTGTATTTTTTCTATTTTATACTTTTCTCAAATACTATTTATTGTACAGATAAAAGTTTTCTTTTTAACTCACGGACTTTATTAGGTTTTATATAAAAATAATCTTATCAGGATCTGAGGAGAAATAAACAGGTAGAATATTATATTATAAAATGTTAAGTATTCACAAGCCAAAGAGGCCAACTGTGAATACTGAAGGATCACGGAGTAATTCTAGAAAACAGCTGCCACTCACAGGGCTGAAGAATAAAGGGAAGAAATTATTAAAATCATGCAATGGAAAAGAAGGTTCCTTCTGGAGCTGAAGTTCAGATTGCTGAGGACAAGTTGTGGCTGGCACGAGTATTTCTGAAGACCATGATGGGGCTGGTTCTGGCATGACAGACAAACTGCAAACTGGAACCAATTGTTCCTACTGTAATCAAGTGTTGCTGGCAGAATGAACAGCAACTGCTATGCTATGTTGACATTGACAGGAACTGGAAGCAAATGCAAAGGAGTGTGTCTGTTGCTTTCTTTCCAGTGTTCCATTTTCCCTTTAGGGCCCTCAACTGGTATCCCCTAACAGTAAGCCAGTATTACCAAAATAGTGTAAGAGGATAAGTCTGGAATTGAGAGGCAGCAGTTGAATAAGAAGCAGAAATAAAAACCAATGCTAATTTCTGATATATATTGGATTCTAGGACTTAATAAAAGAATAGGAGGTAAAATAAACAGTGAAAAGGTCACTTGTATCAGGGTTATAGTTGAAGTTACCTGGAAATTGAGTCAGAGATGGACTCTAGTATGAAGAATGTTAAGGAGCATCCTTGATATAAAAACCTTGATCAAGACTGTAGGAGAAAGTAAGGGAGGCAGAGAGAAATCAGTTTGAGATACACTCTTGGGAACTCCACAGGAAGCTTTGGAATAAAAGTGGTCCTTTGGTGTTGCCCCAAGTAGGATCTTTAAACTCCCTCATCTGTCAGTAATGATGTGGTTTACCCTAGGAAAAGATGTGACCTTGTGCAATCTCTTCAACTCAGGCAATCTCCCTGTTGGCTGGCTTCCTCTAATAATCCCAACAGCTGAGGTGACATTTCTGAATTGATGGATCCAAGTAGCAAATTACAGTGTCCACCAAAGTCAGAATAGCTATTGAAGTCATTTGTAGTAACTCCAACTATCCAAAAAATATGACATGAAGATGGGAATGTGGTCTTCTCTGATCAGGAAGTGTTTGTTGACTGAATATGTAATTTAGTCAGTGGGTTCACTGATACAGGGTATTGTGCAAGTTTATTACATGATGGACTGAGAAGGTTGGAATATTTTGTATGCTTAGTAAAGTAAAAGAACTGAAATGAATAGTAACTAACAAAAGTTTGATAGGAGATCATTGAGACTGAAAATTAATTCAAATGAAAATTTTGGAGGAATTTAATTGATAAGTAGAGGTACTCCTTGGAGGTTTTAGAAAAGGATATACTATGTATCCCCTTATACACATGCAGAGAAAAAAATCAATTTAGTGTACTAAGACTTGATTCTCTTCAGCTTCTGATCTAAATTCACAGCTTTACCATCTACACAGTTGTTTATGACTCTGGAGACTTTTTTTATTCCTCCCTCTGTTTTACCAAATATTTCAAATTTTCTACAATCCCTTTTGATATGACTTCCAAATTGTTTCTTTATCTTCATTTCTACTGTCCCTATTCTAATTCTAGTTCTCATTATCTCTCAGCTAAACTCTAGCAATGATCTCTGGACTTGTATCCCAGCTGATTGGCCCTCAGCTTCAAATCTACCAATTTTACCACCAACAGATTTAGTTTTGCAAAACACAGATCTGATAAAGTTATACTACTGTTCAAAGAGTTTCAACAGCATTAAAAAAAATAGAAACAAAAACAAAACTCTTAACTTTTCATCAAAGTATTGAAGACTGTGGCTAGTTTGGTGTCAATTTGTTTTTCTAGCATGAATGCTTGTCAATGTTTAATGCTATAGCACTCCCGATAGGTCAGCATGCTATGCTGTCTCCCCATGCCCCCCCCCCCGCAAAAAAAACCCACAACTTTATTTTATGATTATGTTAGTTGAAATGCTCTTCTACATATGTGGTAATTGCATTCTTTAGATTTGATCTAAAAAATAAACTTTCATTATCTTCCTTTCAAAATTTATTGTTTCTTTCAAAAGTTATTGTGTTTATACATTTCTCTTACATAGCAAGAAATATGGTTTTAAATGATTATATGTCCGACAT
Source organism: Saguinus oedipus (assembly GCA_031835075.1). Lineage (NCBI taxonomy): Eukaryota > Metazoa > Chordata > Mammalia > Primates > Cebidae > Saguinus > Saguinus oedipus. Next base: position 23,074,894 of record CM063190.1, read on the forward strand.
TTGATTTTTTGAATCTTTGAGAGTAGAGATCAGGTCTTATTCATCCAGTGTCTGAAAGGTTTACTTTTCACTGAATGGACTGGAATTCATTCATTCTTTCAGTTATTATTATTGGGGAACTCCCAATTGCTAGTCATATGTCCACATGCTGGAGAACCAACAGTGCATAAGGGATAAACCCCTGTTTTCATGCAGCATTCATTCCAGTGGCAGAGACAAGTAGTAATAAACAAACATGTAGTAATCTGTTAGATACTGAAAAGTGCTATGAAGAAATAGATAATACTGAATTGAATTTATGGATTCACCAGTTAAAACATTTTTTATGGGAGTCAAATTGATATGTGAATATTTCTGGGATTATGTTTTAAATGCATTTTTAGTATCTGGTAACAGCATAACTATCACAAATTTTGTGACTGCTGGTTGTGGATTTTGAAAGAGATATTTCAAATGGATGTAAAAACTTTGAGCAATTGTACCAATAAAACAGCATAATGAAGCAGACAAACCATCAGATTCTAATGCTCTTTTTTCAGTTACTGGAATGCCTTTTTAATTTAGAATATAATATGGAAATACTGATCAAGTTATCTTTAGAATTTCTGCCTCATATTGCTATGATTACACACTGTTAGACGAAAACCATTTTAAAAATACAGTATAGAATGGCCAGAAAATTTAAGGACTATGGTCAGAAACTTTTCAAGATATTAAAAATTTTAAAAAAGATTTCAGAGGCAGAGCAAGATGGTGGAACAGAAAGCTTCATTATTACCCCCTGCAAGGACAGGTGCCATTCCCCCGATGGAGGAATGGCGAGAACTAATGCCATTCACCGGCTATACCTGATAGCAGAGGCATGGTGCAGAGAGCATCTCTGGATGCTGGGGGAGAGATAACACAGAAATCGTGAGGCATTGAACTCAGTGCTATGCTGTTAAAACAGAAAGGAAAACCAGACCAAACATACCTGATGACCGCTCACAGAGGGAGCATTTAAACCAGCTCTAGCCAGACGGTTATCGCCAGTTCCTAAGGACCACACCTGAGTGCCTACAAACCTTGCCGCCAGGGGCCAAAGTGCTCTTGGTCTCTAGTAAACTTGAAAGGCAGCCTAGGCCATAAGGACTGAAATTCTTAGCTCTGTCCTAGGGCTGAATGGGACTCAGAGGCAGTGGATGGGGTTGGGGCATGCACCATACAGAGACACTAGCTGGGGAAACCAAGGGAGTTTGGGCATCATCCTTCTCCTGATCCCAGGCTGCATAGCTCATAGCTACAAAAGAGACTTCTTCCTTCTACTTGAGATGGGAGAGAGAAGATGGGGACGACTTTTTCTTGAAACTTGGATACTAGCTCAGTAACAGCAGGACAGGGCACTGGTCATAGTCATGAAGCCCCCGTTTCAGGCCCTAGTTCCCAGATGACATTGCTAAACACATCTGGGTCAGAAGGGAACCCACTGCCTTGAAGAAAAGCTCCCAGTCTGCCAGCATTTGTCACTTGCTAACTGAAGAGCTCTTGGGCCCTGAAGAGCTAGCAGTGACACCAAGGTACTTTACCCAGGGCCTTGGTGAGCCTTTGAGGCTTGCTGGCTTCAGATGAGACTCAGCACATTACCAGCTGTGGTGGCAAAACTTTCATTTAAGTAAAAAGCAGAGGGAAAAGTAAAGGGAACTTTGCCTTGCAACTTAGCTACCAACACTACCACAGTGGGGCAGAGCACCGAGGAGGCTCTTGGGGTGGCATTTCTGGATCTGTGTTGGCATAAAGGGTGAGTCCCAAGCCAGGTAGCATTCACCACAAGCTTTCTTAACAGATCTTAGACATTAGAAGAACATCACTCTAGTTTAGCAGTATTCCTCATGGCCAGTGTTGGTGGTGGCTATGGGGTGAGGCTCCTCTGCCTTCTCCTATCCTTACTCCTCAACTTGTAGATAGTCTATTGTGGGACCTTGTGGACATGTGAGTTAATATGTAATAATCCCCATCTGTATACATATACATCTTTCCTATTAGTTCTATCCCTCTAGAGAATCCGGACTGATACAGATTTTGTTACCAGGAGTGGTTCTAGAGGAACAGAATATTAAGGATGAAGTTCTTCTGTTGGTGTGGGGGTTTCAGGAGTTGGCTGCTTAGTATGCAAAGGACTCTAATAGTATGAAGAGCACTGATAGACCTTGGTGTGAACTGTTTAGAGAACTATGCAAAATAAATGCATTTGACACTCGTAATTCACTGCTTGTGAGAGACAAGGGGTTTTGTGACTCTGCATAACACCTTTAAGTGGAGAGCCAAGGAACGTAAGGAAGCTGGTTGATTGTTCAGTGGACAAAGTGATTTAAAAAACTGATGAACTCAGATTCTAACTACTGGCTTCAGAAGCAGATACTGAGCCTCAAATCTGCTAAGATTGCCCTGAATGAGAGTCTTATCTCCTGTAGAGAAAGAATGGAAATTGTGGAAAAACAATTATCAACAAAATACTGGTAAATTGAATTCAATAAATACATTAGAAAGAGCATTCATCATGACCAAGTGGGATTTATGCCTGACATATAAGGATGCAGGGAGCATCACACACTGGGGTCTGTTGGTGGGGGATCTAGGGGAGGGACAGTGGGGTAGGGAGGTTGGGGAGGGATAACATGGGGAGAAATGCCAGATGTGGGTGATGGGGGGATGGAGGCAGCAAACCACCTTGCCATGTAAGTACCTATGCAACAACCCTGCATGATCTGCACATGTACCCCAGAACTTAAAGTACAATTAAAAAAATAAGTATATCACTCTATTTGAAACATCACATCTGGGGAGGGATAGCCTGGGGAGAAATGCCAAGTGGGGGTGAAGGGGAGGAAGGCAGCAAAACACACTGCCATGTGTGTACCTATGCAACTATCTTGCACGTTCTGCACATGTACCCCAAAACCTAAAATGCAATAAAAATTTAAAATTAAAAAAAAAAAAGAAAAAAAAATTACATCAACAGAATGAAGGATAAAAAGCATATGATCATTTCAACTGATGAAGAAAAAGCATTTGATAAAATTCAATATCCCTTCATGGTAAAAATCCTCAAAAAACTGGATATAGGAAGAATATTCCTAAACATTATAAAAGCCACATATAATAGACCCACAGCTAGCATCACACTGAATGGTACAAAAATGAAAGTCTTTCCTCCAAGATCTGGAACACTGCAAGTATACCCACTGTTACCACTGTTATTTAACACAATATTGCAAGTACTAGCTAGAGAACTTACACGAGAGAAAGCTATAAAGTGCATCCAAATCTGAAAGGAAGAAGTGAAATTATTCTTGTTTACAGATTATATAATCTTTTATTTGGAAAAACCTAAACACACCACCAAAAAAACAAAAAACAAACAACAAAACACCATTAGAACTGATAATCAAATTCAGCAAAGTTGCAAGATGCAAAATCAACATACAAAATCAGCAGCATTTCTAAATGCCAACAGTGAACAATATAAAAAGGAAACTTAGAGTATAATTCCAATTATATTAGCCATAAAAAATTAAACATCTAGGAATTAACCAAAGAAGCGAAAAATCTCTATAATGAAAACTATAAAACACTGATTAAAGATATTGAAGAGAACACAAAAAATAGCTACTTTCAGGGATAGGAAGAATCAATATTGCTAAAATGGCCATAATTCTCAATCTACAGATTCAGTGCAATCCCTACCAAAATATCAATGACATTCTTCAAAGAAATAAAAATAATTCCAAAATTTATATGGAAACACACACACACACACACAAACAAGAATAGCTATACTAAACTACCCTAAGCAAAAAGAAAGAATAGCTATCCAAAGCTATAATAATAACAAAAACTGAAGAATTCACATTACTGACTTCAAATCATACTAAGGAGTTATAGTAACCAAAACAGTATTGCACTGCATAAAAACAGACACAAAAGCCAAAGGAACAGAATAGAGAATGCAGAAACAAATCCACACAACTACACTGAACTCATTTTCAATAAAGGTGTTATAAACATACTCTTAGGAAATGGCAGTCTCTTTAATAACTGGTTCTGGGAAAACTGGATATCCATATGCAGAAGAACTGACCCCTATCTTTTGACGTATACAAAAATCAAACCACAATGAATTAAAGACTTAAATCTAAGACCTCCAACCATGAAACTACACAAATAAAATACTGGGGAAAACCTCCGAGACATTGGTATAGGTAGAATTTTTGAGCAATACCTCACAAGCACAGGCAACCAAAGCAAAAATGGCAAACTGAAATAACATTAGGTTAAAAAGCTTCTGCACGATAAAGAATACAATAGAAATGAAGTGACAACTCATACAATGGGAGAAGATATTTGCAAACTACCTATCTCATAAGGGATTAACAACCAGAATATATAAGGAGCTCAAACAACTCTATAAGAAAAAATGATCTGATCAAAAGATGGGCAACAGAGTTGAGTAGATATTTCTCTCTGGCAAACAGGCGAATGAAAAGGTGCTCAACATCACTGATTACCAGAAGAATGCAAATCAAAGCTACAATGGGATATCATCACACCCCAATTAAAATGGCTTATTTCCAAAAGACAGGCAATAACAAATGCTGGTGAGGATGTGAATAAAAAGAAACCCTCGTACACTGTTGGTAGAAATGTAAATTAGTATAAACACTATGGAGAACAGTTTGTAGTTTTCTCAAAAAAACAAAAATAAAGCGATATGATCCAGCAATCCCACACCAAAGTATATGCCCCAAAGATCGGAAATCAGTATATCCAAGAGGTGTCTGTATTTACATGCTTATTGCAGCACTGTTCACAATAGCCAAGATTTCCAAGCCACCTAGTGTTTCTCAATAGACAAATAGATACAGAAAATGTGGCACATATACACTGTATTAGTCTGCTCTCATACTGCTAATAAAGACATACCCAAGACTGAATCATTAGAAAAGAAAGATGTTTAACTGACTAATAGTTCCATATGATTGGGGGGTGGGGGGCTCACAATCACGGCAGAAGGCAAAGAGGAGCAAGTCTCATCTTACATAGTGGCAGGAAAAAGATAACATGTGCAGGGAAACTCTTCTTTATAAAACCTTCAACTCTTGTGGGATTTACTCACTATCATGAGAACAGCACAGGGAAGACCCACCCCGCCATGATTCCATTACCTCTCACTGGGTCCCTCCCACCACATGTGGGAATTGTGGGAACTCCCATTCAAAATGAGATTTGGGTGGGGGCACAGCCAAGCCATATCAACACAATAGAGTACGATTCAGCCACAGAAAGGAATAAGATACAGTCATTTGCAAAACCATGAATGAAACTGGGGAATACTATGTCAAGTGAAAAAAACCTGGCACAGAAAGACAAATATTGCCTTTTCTCACTTATTTATGGGTTATAAAAATCATGATTGAACTCACAGACATGGAGAGCAGAAAGGGGATTATTAGCAGCTGGGAAGGGTAATGGGGTACTGGAAGGGAAGGTGGGGATAGTTAATGGGTACAAAAAGAACATAGGAAGAACGAATAAGATCTACCATTTGATAGCACAACAGGGTGACTGTAGCCAATAACAACTTAACTGTATATTTTAAAATAAAGATTGTAATTTGGATTGGTTGAAATGGATAAATGCTCAATGGATGGATGCCCCATTCTTCATAATGTGCATAGTTTATACTGCATAGCTGTATGAAAACATCTCATATATTCATAAATATATGCACCTACAATGTACCCAAAATCTAAAAATAAAAAAAATGTATAAAGAATATACTTGGTCATTTTTAACTCTATCAAATTTATGTTTTGTTTGCCCTTGTTTTATTTTTATTTTGTTTCATTTTAAACCCACTATTAAATAAGTATTATGGGGAGAAATAATTTTTTGATAATTTTTATTTTTATAATCATTCAGACTGCTTAACTGGCTATGCTTTCAATCTGTGGTTTTTTTTTTTAATGATACCTGGATGTTATAGAAATGCTTTTAAAGTGATTTTTTTTCCATTTGACAATATAGAAATTCTGTTATTATAAAACATTTTAATATTTACAGTGGGTTTTGTGGTATTAATGAGCAAGGGTTATAGGTTTTTAAATTTTTAAGTATTACATGCACTACATATTATAAAAATTTTAAGCACTACAGGATGGCTTAGAACCAGAAGGTTCTTTGTTCCATCTTTCCTATTTTATTTATTAGAGTCAACTTACTTGTTTTTGGCAATTTGTGTTTTTCTCCTCTTCTGGAATAAACTTAATGTAGAAAATATATATGTATTCTTGTTATTCAATTATTATTTAGAGACGTTATATATTTAATACTACTATAAAATACGAGGGGGAAGTATATTACTTATATTCCTCTTCATAAATTTTAATACATTAGTTGCTATAGAGATTGATTTTCAAAAAATTAAATAATAAATGTAGTGATCCTAGAATATCTAAGAGGTGTTAGAATGAATAACATGAGTTGCAAATTTTAAGTATGTCTCAATTATCCAATACCATAATATATTGTATAATAAACTCAGTATTTAGTGGCTTAAAACATCAATCATTTATTATACTCACAAATCCAAAGAGTGGCTAAGCTGTTCAACTGATGTTGGCTCAGTAGGATGGTTTTTCTGGTTACTGTAGTACTCAATCACATATGTTGGATGGTGATGGGTAAGAAGATTCAGCTTGTTTCACAAATTCCCCATCTTTCAGAGGATATGTCTGAGCTTATTCTCATTATGAAAGCAGAAGTCCATGAGTGACAGTAGAAGTTTTCAAGGCCTATGGAGAGCTAGTTTGGGAACTGACACATCTATGGTATACCATTGGCTAAAACAAAACCCAAGGTCACCCAAATTCAGAGGGTGAATGGAAAGTCTCCCTCTCTTGATTTTGAGGAAATGCAAACTCATTTTGCTAAAGGCGTGGATACAAGGAGATGTGAAGAACTGGGTGATTTTTCCTATTAATTTACCAAAAAAAGTTTTGAAAATAACACACATAAGCAAACATCTGATTGTCTCACCAGAATCAGAAAATAATAATTATTTTGCAATGTACCTTTTAAATAAAAAAATGATATTTTTTTTACTACTTTTTAAACCACTTAGTGGACCCATCTGGAATGGAGATTACACCTCTCTAATTGATATATATATATATAATATAGACACCAGAAATATGTCTATGACTAAAACTTTATCTCTCAAGCCAATCTTTCCACTAAAGTTCTAAAGTATAGAACTTAAATGATTAGATTATATTTAAAACTAAATGTAGGTGCAACAAGTAAGGGTTCATGAAAACCCAATTTAATACTCTTATTTTTGTTCCCATAATATCAGTGCATGATGATGCTATTTACAGAGATTCATAAAATATAATGGTGATTAGCCATCCACATACATAATTCATGAGGACAAGTTGCAAACATTTCTGGCACAGGAAGCAAATCTATTTTTCATTTGCATTTTTTCAATATCTATGCTGGAATCATTTTTATTTTTTATGCACAAAAAGAGGCAAATCTGTATTTGCATATCATTAGTCATAAATAATATCTATCCAAGTAATTTACTCATTAAGGGTACTATAGATTTTCATCTATAGTACTATAGAAATTCTATAGTACTAAGGGTACTATAGAAATTCATCAAATGGCAGAGGTTAAAGAACCAAAATTGTCTGTTTTGTTACTGATCCACTTGTGACTATTTTAACAATAACTTTATGAAAAGAGTCATACAAGGGACAGTTTATCAAAGTCAATCCAACTAGTATAATCAGACTCCGACCATTTTCTTTAGAGCATTCATGTAAGATAAAATTTCTGTAACCTTGATATTTTACCTGTTGAGTGGTTGTAAAATCACAAATTAAAAAAATTATAGTGAAGATAAATCTACTTGAATAACTATTATAATTGTACCTTTTTAAAGACCCTCATGAGAGTGTTTTACTTTTAACTTAAAGTGAACTTCTGATACGGACTGAAGGTGTTTTTGTAATATAGGTGTAAGAAGACATAAAGTAATCAGGGTCTCACTGGGCAATGGTTTCAGGGACAGATTGGAAGCACAATTATGAAAGGCAAAGCCTCAAATACTTAACTCAGATAAATTAAGAGGGAATAGAGATAGAAAACAGTTAAAGTTTATGATGAGAACTGTGATTATGGGTAGGTTGAATGGGAAATTAGGAATGAAGAATTGGTTGGGAGGCTATTAAGACCAAAATATCTATCACATCTCTATTTAATTCATGTTTATGTCTATAAACACTACTAATATGCCACTCTTCTGTGATTCAAATTTGATAAACTATTTCAGCTTTTTCTTTTTCATCCACATCCATGGAAATGTCATTTAAATGGCAAAGAAATCATCCTTTTAAAGACCCTCGTACAAAAGTTATACAAACTGTAAACAAGGAACGTATTTTAATCAGGCCTTGTAATAATTCAAATTAAGTTGTATCTTCAACTTACTTTTCTGTTACTTATTTTCTATTCATTCATTAAGCTCTATATATTTTACAAACAATACAATAGGAATGTTCAATATCCAAGATTTTATTTTAACCTAAACATTGGTGCCAGATAACAAAACTTATAGGAAGTGTTCCACACAATGTTTAAATTGTATTTTAAAATAGCTAGTATTTAATTGGTATGAAATATGAATAAGGCCTTAGGCATTACAAGAATTGTTTTACAGCCTATGATCCCAGCACTTTGGGAGGCCGAGGTGGATGGATCACGAGGTCAAGAGATCGAGACCATCCTGGTCAACAAAGTGAAACTCCGTCTCTACTAAAAATACAAAAATTAGCTGGGCATGGTGGTGTGTGCCTGTAGTCCCAGCTACTCGGGAGGCTGAGGCAGGAGAACTGCTTGAACCCAGAAGGCAGAGGTTGCAGTGAGCCGAGATCGTGCCATTGCACTCCAGTCTGTGTAACAACAGTGAAACTCTGTCTCAAAAAAAAAAAAAAAAGAATTGTTTTATAACAATATTAATAAGCTAGTTAAAATTATATTTTATGCTGTCAAGTTCAGTAGTTTTCAGATTAAATAGAACAAAAAATTCCAATCAATAAAATGAGATGATTAGCACTGGCCAGTTACCTCAGTTGGTTAGAGCCTGGTGCTAATAATAAAGTGAGATAGTGGTATGACTGAAAGTTACCAATATTAACGGTTAATAAAGAGAGAAAGAGAGGGATAATTCCATGGGACTGTAAGAATATTCATGCAGAGATAGAGAAAGCTTGCTTCCACTGGAAAAAAAAATTTTTTTAATTAGTCATTTACTTTATTTGGGTATTGAAACATGCCAAAAAATGATAAAACTTCTTAAAAATTTCTTTCTTAAAATCAATATTGCAGTCTGTTTCTTCTCCTTTTTCATTTATTAGGCCTGTCTTATTTTTGCATGTAATACTTAACAGTACATGAAATTATACTGTGAATTTATCTTTTCTCTTTATTTTCTCTGTCTCATAGTAGAATAGACACTTTTGGAAGCAGCAACTGTAGGGTTCTGATTCAATTCTTTATTCCAAGTGCACAGACTTTTAACTGGAATATAGTAATAGTATTGGCTGAATAAATGCATGAAGGCGTGGGTGAACAGATAGAGTAACATACTATGCCTAGCTTACGGAGAAGTGTGTTCTCAGTTCATCATATCAGAGCCACATGTTGTGGGTGGGGTTTAATCTATGTACCTTTTGCCTGTAGCATGGACATAAACATCCCTGTGGCCACAACCATTGAGACTGCACAGTCTCAGCTATTATAGCACTGGGTCTTGCTCAAGGTCCACAGTAACCACTGTTTGGCTACCAGCTATGTGCTCTCAAGGCCCTAAGACTCTACAGTCAGCAGGCAGTGAAGCCAGTAATGCTTGTATTCTTCCATTTAGGCTGATTAGTTCCTCCAGGTCCTAGGCAGGTCCACTGGTGCTGTCTAAGAGCCAGGGCCTGAAGTCAAAAACCTTACTGCTCTATTATAGAGGAGCTATCACTGAAGCCACAAGGCAAAGACCTTTTCATTATTTCCTCTCCTTTCCACAAGTAGAGGAGTCTCTATTTATGGCCATCACGGTCCAAGGCCCATGGTGAATACTGCCTTGCTATGACCAATGTTGATTTAAGACCAAAGGGCTCCTCAATCAGCTAGAGGTGAATGATTCCAGGCCTAGGATCCTCCTTTCAGGGAAGTGGGCTCCTCTCTAGCTCAGGGCAGATCCAGTAATGACAATGCCTGGAATTGGGGACCCCAGAAGCCAGCTTTATCCTCTAACCCCACCATAGCTGAACTGGTGCCTAAGTTAATTTTTGGTCCTTATCGATGTGTATTGTTGAATGGATAGTTCAATTTGGTGCTCCTGTGAGGAGGATGGTTAGTGGAGCCTTCTATTTGGCCAGCTTGCTTTACCTCACTTCTATTTCTTTGAATTTTAAGGTAACTTTCTACAAAACCAACTCATTACTTGTGTATTGTATTATCCAAGTGTTTTAGTATTCTTTTTTATTTTACTTTAGGTTCTGAGGTACATGTGCAGATCTTTCAGGATTGTTACATAGGTATATACATGGTATTTCTCCTAATGTTATTCCTCCCAAATCTCCCCACCCCCTGCTAACCCTCCCCTAGCCCCCACCCCCCAACAGACCCCAGTGTGTGATGTTCCCCTCCCTGTGCCCATGTGTTCTCATTGTTCAACACTCACTCATGAGTGAGAACATGCATTGTTTGGTTTTCTGTTCCTGTGTCGGTTTGCTGAGAATGATGGTTTCCAGATTCATCCATGTCCCTGCAAAGGACATGAACTCATCCTTTTTTATGGCTTTGTAGTATTCCAAGGTGTATATGTGCCACATTTTCTTTATCCAGTCTATCTTTGATAGGCATTTGCGTTGGTTCCCAGTCTTTGCTATTGTAAACAGTGCTGCAGTGAACATATATGTACATGTGTCTTTATAATAGATAAATTTATAGTCCTTAGGGTATATACTCAGTAATGGGATTGTTGGATCAAACGGTATTATTATTTCTATAACCTTGAGGAATCGCCACACTGTCTTCCACAATGGTTGAACTAATTTACACTCCCACCAGCAGTGTAAAAGCCTTCGTAAAAGCCTTCCTATTTCTCTACATCCTCTCCAGCATCTGTTGTCTCCAGATTTTTCAATAATCACCATTCTAGCTTGTGTGAGATGGTATCTCTATGTGGTTTTGATTTACATTTCTCTAATGACCAGTGATAATAAATATTTTTAAATATGTTTGTTGGCTGCATAAATGTCTTCTTTTGAAAAGTGTCTGTTCATATATTTTTGCCCACTGTTTGATGGGGTTGTTTCTTTATTTTAGATTTGTTTTAGTTCTTTGTAGATTCTGGATATTAGCCCTTTGTCAGATGGGTAGATTGAAAAAATTTTTTCCAATTCTTTTGGTTGCCAGTTCACTCTAATGATTGTTTCTTTTGCTGTGCAGAAGCTCTTAAGTTTAATTAGATCCCATTTGCCTATTTTGGCTTGGAGAATAAAACAAAGTCTCTTAAAATATTCAGTATTTTGCTTTAAACTAATTATTAAAAATTGGCATCAGATAAAATCATTTTTAAACAAATAATTTTGGAGCTGTTCTGTTTCAAAATTCAACGATGCTACTGAAAACGCCAAGTAGCACAGAAACAAAATGACTTACCAAGATCATACATATGTCTAATTCAGACCTTCACCTAAAAATAGAACCAGCTTCCACTGATTGCAGAGTCTCCTTTCAAAAGGCTGAGACTTCTACATCATTTCTTGGCCTGTAGGTTTTCTTCTTAAGCATTGGAATTTAACAAATGGGTCACACTATTCATTTTGTGGGTAGTTTTAAAGATTAAGTAAAACAAAGGAAAAAAAGACCTGGCACTGTGGCTCACATCTGTAATCCCAGCATTTTGGGAGGCCAAGGTGAGTGGATCACCTGAAGTCAGGAGTTCAAGACCAGCCTGGCCAAATAGTGAAACCCCATCTTTACTAAAATTACAAAAATTAGCTGGGGGTGGTGGCGCATGCCTGTAATCCCAGCTACTGGGGAGGCTGAGGCAGGAGATTCACTTGAACCTGGGAGGCAGAGGTTGCGGTGTGCTGAGATTGTGCCATTGAATTCCAGCCTGGGCAACAGAGTGAGACTCCATTTAAAAAAAAAAAAAAAAAGAACCATGGAATTGTGTTTGGCAAAATAAACAACAAATTTTCAGTGTTCAGTAAATGTTTGTGTGGCCTCAACCACCATGAAGGTTTTAACAGCTCATGAAAAGTCTAAAGAGTGAGGGGAAACCTGATACAAATTCTCAAATTCAATTGTGAGCTTCAGAATAACCAAAAGTTTACTGTGCCATCTGTTGATCCAGTAATATGAACATGGAAGACTGCTCAAGTAAAGACATAATCTAGTTAAAATAAAGGGTGGTGGGGGTTGCATAATAAAATATAAACTTTGCTCTATATTTTGTTAACATTATCCCGATTTTACTTTTCATCCATGTGAAGGAAACCTCCTGAATCGCAGGAATTTCCCACAAAAGTGGTAGCTTCTGAACCTGGTTCTACAACCCTTCATTCCCTAATCCCTTCTTATCTTACACATCCTCTACAGCAGGTTTTCTAACTTTCTAATTTGTCAACATTTCTGTTGAAATGAAAATCCAGGCAATAATTAATTTTAAGGTACTCTAAAAATATCTCAATATTTTAACTATGTGGGAATTTAGGACCATGTGTGAAGAAGATACATGGAAAAATAACATATTTTTATCATTTGATTGGTAAATTCATCAAGCACAATAAATTTTATAATCTCCAAGCAAAATTTATAAATATTTACCTAATGATTTGTTTTTTATTTAAGCTATTTGCATAGAATGAAAGGATTTAATAACATCCTGTGCAAAATTCAAAGGCCAGGTAATTCTAAATTTCTCTGGAAATATATTCTGAAAGTGTTATAAGATTTAAAGATTCTTTTAATGGCAGGACATACCACAATGATACTGGAGAAGATGAAGAGCAGAACTCTCTTACAGACGGGAATAAGAGAAAAGGTCAGAAAGAAACAAATGCAGGTGGCACCTGCAAAACAAGGTAATAACAAATAGCAGCCACAGAGGCAGCTTATTTATGGCAAACGAGGTGGGGCTAGTTAGGTTTCCTAGGCTATCTGTGGATTGACTAAGGTGAGTAACTTCTCAGCCTCCAGGAATAAGTGCTATTCCTAGTTGTCTCGTTCCTGGCTTCGGGTAATTAGGATGCATATACAGTGGACCTAGAGTGTGAAAGCTGCTTATAAAAGGAAAGTGGTTGGGGCTAGATGTATTCAAATGCTCAAAAAGTGAAACTGGCCAGCTCCTGCCAAAGCCTCAAAATTGCATTTTTAAAAATCTTGTACCAAATAATTTCTTAATAAAATAATAAATATTAAATGAATATTGAGAATAAAACAGATTAAATTAAAAAGCCATTTGAATTGAAAGTGATTCAAAAGCAAGTATAATAAAATCCAAAAATATTAAAAGAAAATGTATGTTTTGCTGTGAATGGAGATTATAAAATTATAGATATCCCTCTTCAAGTAATATACATACAATCATTCATAGCAAGTAATAAAAATACAGATATTTTTAAAAATATTATATTCTCACTTTATAAAACACTGTGAAGCTAAAATCATGTATATCTGTTTTAGTTCTTTGTATATTCTGGATATCAGCCCTTTGTCAGATGGGTAGATTGCAAAAATTTTTTCCCATTCTGTTGGTTGCTGGTTCGCTCTAATGATTGGTTCTTTTGCTGTACAGAAGCTCTGGAGTTTAATTAGGTCCCATTTGCCTATCCTGGCTTTTGTTGCCATTGCTTTTGGTGTTTTAGTCACGAAGTCCTTGCCTATGCCTATGTCCTGGGTGTTTCTGCCTACGTCTTCTTCTAGTGTTTTTATGGTGTTAGGTTTTATGTTTAAATCTTTGATCCATCTGGAGTTAATTTTAGTGTAAGGTGTCAGGAAGGGGTCCAGTTTCTGCTTTCTGCACATGGCTAGCCAGTTTTCCCAACACCATTTATTAAACAGGGAATTAACTCCAGATGGATTAAAGACTTAAACATAAGACCTAACACCATAAAAACCCTAGAAGGAAATCTAGGCAAAACCATTCAGGACATAGGAGTAGGCAAGGACTTCATGACCAAAACACCAAAAGCATTGGCAACAAAAGCCAAAATAGACAAATGGGACCTAATTAAACTCCACAGCTTCTACACGGCAAAAGAAACAGTCATTGGAGTGAATTGGCAACCAACAGAATGGCAAAAAATTTTTGCAGTTTACCCATCTGACAAAGGGCTGATATCCAGAATTTACAAAGAACTCAAACAGATTTACAGGAAAAAAACAAACAAGCCTATTCAAAAGTGGGCAAAGGATATGAACAGACACTTTACAAAAGAAGACATACATGAGGCCAACAAACATATGAAAAAATGCTCATCATCACTGGTCATTAGAGAGATGCAAATCAAAACCACACTGAGATATCATCTCACGCCAGTTAGAATGGTGATCATTAAAAAATCTGGAGACAGCAGATGCTGGAGAGGATGTGGAGAAATAGGAACACTTTTACACTGCTGGTGGGAGCATAAATTAGTTCAATCATTGTGGAAGACAGTGTGGCGATTCCTCAAGGGCCTAGAAATAGAAATTCCATTTGACCCAGCAATCCCATTACTGGGTATATATCCAGAGGATTATAAATCATTCTACATAAGGACACATGCACACGAATGTTCATTGCAGCACTGTTTACAATAGCAAAGACCTGGAACCAACCCAAATGCCCATCGATGATAGACTGGACTGGGAAAATGTGGCACATGTACACCATGGAATATTATGAAGCCATCAAAAATGATGAGTTCGTTTCCTTTGTAGGGACATGGATGAATCTGGAGACCATCATTCTCAGCAAACTGACACAAGAACAGAAAATGAAATACCGCATGTTCGCACTCATAGGTGGGTGATGAACAATGAGAACACATGGACACAGGGAGGGGAGCACTACACACTGGGGTCTGTTGGGGGCAATAGGGGAGGGACAGTGGAGGGTGGGGAGTTGGGGAGAGATAGCATGAGGAGAAATGCCAGATTTAGGTGAAGGGGTGGAAGGTAGCAAATCACACTGCCACGTGTATACCTATGCAACTATCTTGCATGTTCTTCACATGTACCCCAAAACCTAAAATGCAATAAAAACAAAAGAAGTTGTCTTCATCTTTAAGTGATAGCAATAGTGACTATGAAAAGTTTGAAAAACTTAAATAAAAAGGGAAGCTAGCAGTTAGGCTTATTTACAAATCTTAAAATACACCTTTACTATTAAATGAGACAAAGTGATATTGGTATTAAAGTGTCCTGTTATTTAGTTGTACATTTCCTTAGTTGGTATGAAGACAAAGAGGTGGAACACAACACTAAAATAATAGAACAAATTCAGGACATCTGCTAAGGTCATGCTGTGTACTTTTCAAAATAATTTCAACATCAAGGAAGCTATAGAGGAGCAATTCTCCCCTAAAATTGGTGCCAAAGCAGCTAATTATAAGTGTAGAGATCCGCAGAGACATTAAGGAAAACCATTTACTCAATGGATCAAATACCCCAGCATGGAAGAAGGTAACTTAAAACCTGAATGGTAATGCCACAAGGGAAGCCCCAAGTAAAATTTTGTCCAGAAAGATTTTCTATCTTTAAATAAATAAAATAATTTTGAAGCTTAAAAACATTTTTAAAGCCTTAAACAGAATATTTTTATAAAAGGAAAAAACTGATGTATGAATTCAGAATTTCAGAAAGGTTTCAATGGAAACTTTCTAGCATCAGTAGAAACTCATAGCAAAAAGGAGCATATGAGATAAGAAAGAGAATATATCCTTTGTAAATGTGCAAAGAGAAAAATTATGGAAAAAGAAATAGTTTCCTATGAGGACTGAAGAATGCACAAATTTGAATCCATGCTGTTTCCAAGATATTAAAACTAAATATAGTACATCTGCTCTATGGCATCAAAGATAATATATCACAGTGTGATGTTTCATGATGATTATGTGTATTCAGCTGCATTTCTGGATATTGCTATTCCTTTGCTTTTTTCATTAACAGAGAGCAAAAAAAGTGTGCTTTTAAGGAATTTGCAAAAAATATAGTAAAGCAATCCAGATGACACAATAAGATGTGCAGCAAAATAAAAATCCCATATTGGAAAGCAGGCTGGCTCTCAGACCCAGAACTGATTACATTGTTGGATGACTAAGTACTCCAGGGTAGTACAGTCCAGTGGCTGTGGTATAGTCCAAATCATTCATGTACCACTTCAGCCATATGATATAATTTCTGCATGGTTTAAGAGAAACTACTAATTCAAACACTTATTCTGATTTAAACCAATACAGGTACAGGAGACAGGGGAGGGAGACAAGGTATCACAAACACATACGTTAAAGTAAAAATAAATAACAAAAGATTACTTGCTATTACAAAAATCTGTTACCATACTTCTTCAAATACTACCACAAGTACATTTTTAAATCACAATTTTTCCTTCCTCTATGACTTGTAAGATGCAAAACAATAGAATTATCTCTATTCCAACTTAATGAAGGGAGGAAAAATGGTCTTAGCGCTTAATCATAATAATTATTTTTAAGGTAAACAAATGCATAAGAGGTCATTTCACAGTGGAAACTTGATACCAGTAAGCTTTCAGAAAACATATAGCAAGTGTAGTTTTCTTACTCCATCTCACATATCCAAGCCAGGAAATTTAGATTTCAGTGATCATGGACAGAAACTTATTATTAATGTGTTTTTCTTTTTCTCAGTCTCTTCCCTGAAATAGAATTCATGGCTCATGCTGTGACTCTGCAATATTGTTCCCTGCAAGAGTGATTTTGTTCTGCCTCAGAGGCAATATGTTTTTATGGTTAATTTTGCCTTGGGTAACCACAATGCTTGCTTATGTCCTTAAAATGCCTTTTAAAAAGATTGATTTCCATGAATCATCAATAAATCTTGCTTCTAGAACTTAATTCTTTCAGTTATGTATTGAGTATAAAATTTACATTTTCTTGTTCTGTCATAGGTTTATTAATTGTGATTAAGCAGTAGCATTTAATCAAATGTGTAGAAAGTTACAAATATATCTTTTTAACATTTTTAGCATTACTTTAATTTTATTTATTTATTTAAAGTTTTATCACTAGCTCCCAATTAGTTTAGCTCTAAGTATAAAGAATTTACCTGGACAGTATAATAACATGTAACTAAGTTGTACCTTTTGAGTAAATACAAAATAATACAAAGCTCTGTTCAGAAGAGTGAGAAGGATCTCCTTCCATTGGCTGGGGAGACATATAAATAAAAAGCCAGTCTCTATCATTAATTGTTGAGATAATTATTACATTAATTTTCATAGTTCACCAAATAATGGGGCAATATGGAGAAACCAATTTATATTTCAGAATGAGAGACAAAACTAAAGCATCAAAAATTTCATCTTAAAAGTAGAGAGGGGACTGAAGGTAAAGCTGTCTATGGCCAAATAGGAAGGTTCATTAGATATTTAGATATTTGGTAATAGAAAAAAAGAATCATTGAGTGATTAGGAAGTTCTAGAATTTGCTCCTTCTTGAAGGAAAGAATCAATTCTAAACTAATTAAAAATAATAGTAATAATGAAGAAGAGCCAATTCTCATCACTAACTGCTCTTCCCAAGTTGCCAATAATCGTCAGGTTGCTAAAAGGGTAGTTATTTCCCAAAACTTAACCTACCTGGTTGTCGGAGAGGATTACTCTTCTCATCTTAAACCCTTTTTCCTCAGGGCTTCCTGGACAGTACAGCCACCACCTGGCTTTTCTTCTTCCACTTTGGAAGGTATTTGTTACTGTATTTTTCTGTTTTCTTCTCATTACTCTGCTTAATAAATGTCAACTAACCCAGAGTTTTAACACTTTACTCACTCTCTTCTGTTTACATTAACTTCTTAGTTGATTTGAACAAGAACTGTAGCATTAATACACTTCACATGCTAATGAACTCAGAAATGTCTATTTCCAAGCCAGACTCTTAAACTCTGGAGTTCATCTCTTATTAATTATTTCAATAACTAAGACATATTACTTAATATCTTGATATTCCAACCTCCCAGTCCAGTTCCTCCTAAAGTCATTGCATCTCAGCCAATGCCAACTACATTACTGCAGTTAATCAGGTTGAATTCTTGCTATCATTGATTCCTCTCCACTTTTCATTTTCTAGATGTAGTGAATCATGGACAGTATCCAACAAAATTATTCTATAATTTGGCAATTTTCACTCTGTCTACTATTCTTTTCCTGGTTTTAGAAACAGAATATTTTGTCTGCATTGTATCGTAGCCATTCATCCAGTTTTTTTTAGCCTCTTGATCCTTCTGAACACAGCTGCCAGAGTTTTAACATGTACATTATATATGGAGTC
The DNA here is from genome assembly GCA_031835075.1 of Saguinus oedipus. Lineage (NCBI taxonomy): Eukaryota > Metazoa > Chordata > Mammalia > Primates > Cebidae > Saguinus > Saguinus oedipus. The sequence goes on from CM063190.1 coordinate 23,093,514, forward strand.
ATGCTTTTATTTCTCTTGAAATACTAATGGCTTTGTGTCTCCCTCATAGTAAAACCCAAAGTACTTATGACCCTGCATGATGTGAATCCATATTGCCATATCAATCTCAGTTCCTATTCTTTCTGTTTCAACTATTTCAGCCTCCTCTTTGCGGTTCTTTGAGTACAATAGCCATTCTTCATCAAAAGGGATGTTGTCTCACAGTTTCACTCAAAACTCACATTCTCAGTTAGGCCTTCTATAGTCATTCTATCAAACATGTTCACACACATCCCAACTTTGTAGTATCCCCCCTTCATGCTTTTTAAATATTTATTCTGTCACTGACAGAGGTATTCTATAGTCATCTTATTTTTCTTTCGTCTGTCTTTATCCTCCAGAATGATCAAAGATGATGAACTGTTTTTTCTGTTTACTGAAACAATGCTAGACATACAGTGAGTATGTAATAAATATTTTGAATAGACAGATGAATGTTTTCTGCATTAATTATATCTTATTTATCAATATCTTATCAATTTTTCCATTTCATCAGCCCCGGAAAATTAATAACCTTAACTTTGCTGGAGAAAAAGAATACCTGAGTACATCTGCAAACATAAGAAAAAAAAAAAAAAGAAAACCTGGGTACATCTACAGCATAAGATACCAACTCCTGAGTGTTAGAGAACTGTTATAGAATTTATAGTTCTTACCATCCACATAAACTTACCTGACAGTAAGAAATACAAATTCTGTTACAATTATAATTGTTATTCCATAACAATTCTATAATACTCAGGAATTGGTATCTTACAGACTTGAAGCTTGAGTGATGAGTCATCCAAGGCAATAAGCATAATCAAAATCAAACAATAGGGTAAAACTAAACACTGCAGAGATATCAACACCTGAAAATCTTTCAGAGAATTAGATGGATCAGTAAAAATTAGAGACAGTACTTCTAAGCTCAAGAGAAGAGCACAAAATAAAGGGTGAAAAGTAGAAAATGAATGGTTACCTGATAATATCTTTGAGGTACTTCTATATTTCATTTTTCAAGCAGGTCATGTTTCCTAGAGTTGCTTTGCTAAATTATCAGGAATATTACATACACCATAGAAGAGAGATCAACCCTATAGAAGGAATGTTTACTTTTGTCTTTCAGCATACCTATATATTTTTCGCATTCAGTTAAGTATAGTATTTCATAAAGTCAAAGACAAACACACATGCCAATGGAAAGTTCATTTCATTTATTTAAAATACATTTCCATGTGTGCAAGACAGATATAAGGACTGTAACCTTCCTTAAAAAAGAGACATGGGAATTTACTTCTTTTGACTTCCTTAGAACATGTGTTTACAGTAAAAAGAGAATAATAAGACATTTCTAGCTAAAGTAGAATTCATGTTTGAAAATAGCAAAAAGTTATTTAGGATTTTTTTTTAATTTGCTGGATGTCAGGATTTTAAGACATAATTCAATAGCAATAATGTACTTTTATGGATTATTAAACAGGAGAGTATTTTGGACCAAGTGATTTCATAAAGATTAATTTAACAAGAACAATTAGTACAAAAGATTTAATAAAAAGACAACATGGACAACACAAGATCTGATCATTTGACATGAAATTTAAGGAAATCATGTTGACTGTAGCACAGAACAGGGAAGACAGACTGAGAGCTAGGCAGAGGGAGAGATCAGTTTGCCTTAGAGGTTACTTCATTATGGGCAATAACATAATAGATAATAAATAAGTAGTAGTTACATAGAACTTTAATTCATACTACTTCATTACTGTATAACTTCATATGGACATTAAAGTAATAGATAATAAATAAGGAGTAGTTCCATGTAACTTTAATTACATATATGATGGCAAACTATTTTGGTTTAGTTTGTCACTATTGAAGACTGTTAATAACAATATGCATGTTAAAAAAATAGAGTGCATACAAAACATGCACAAAAGCACACACATCATGACACTGAGATCTCAAAATACTTCCTTGATTTAGTTCCAAATTCCAATGTGTTTTGTAATGAGCAGATTTTGAAGAAATAGTAACATTGTTTACATATACTTGGAATTCGTAGAGTGAAAGAAAAGTAAAATTCATCATTATAATCACATTCTACAAATTATTGATTTCATGTTCACTGTTTCTTGTCTTCCAGGAAGTTGTAAAAACATTTAGAAACTTACGTGTCTTTTAAAGAAAAAGTTTAAGTGAAAGTTTAGAAAACTTACTGCTTTCTAGTGAATAGAAGAATACCTCAGTTGATTACTTTCTTTCATGTAAAAGATGCCCTTTACTCAGCAGTAAATTTCCTTCCCAATTAGTGTTGATTAAAAAGTGCCCTAGGGAGCAGCTGTCATGGTCTCTACAAATCTGCTACTATATAGCTTCTTGTCCTTTTGAAGATATTTGTTTTCTATTTAATACATTACAGAAGGTATATTAACGATGCCACTTTAAAAAAAAAATCCCTCGTGTGTATTTTAGAGTACGAAATCAGCCAATACAAACAATTCCAAGTCAATATCTAAAACGGCAAGAATGGATTTTCTGTAAATATTAATGGCATTATAAACACTGCCTGGCAGCCTTTGAATGCACATCTTTAGTAAAAAAAAGAGCATAGTTACTAATTTTAGATAGGATGATTATGAAATGTATGATATGCATTATCTCACTAGTATTTGCTAAGCTACTATTCCATTCTCCTTGGACTAAGATACAGAATTAGTTGTTTTTTTTTCCTTGTGGAGGAGCTTTAGTGCTTCGTGGACCATCACCAGAAATTATCTTCACCAGGAATTTTGCACAGCTGGTTTCCTTCAATGTTTCAGGTCTCAGATTAAATGTCACATCCCTAGAGAGGTCACAATTATTCATGCTCGTTAAACTTTTCAAGTCCACATGTATTATGTATCAGGTCATTCAATTCTTTTCAAATGAGTTATAATGCATATTTTATATATGTTTATATTTTCTACTTTGTTACTATTTTTCATTAGTAAAACATTTGTTTCCTTGACTGCACATACACCCACACACAAATGCTTAATTTACTTCACTAGGCTCTCCCTCCAAGGATTATTTAAATATTTCTAATTAAAGATAGAAATGAGAATAATACTGGAATTCATAACAATTCAGTATTTTCACTTTGATCATTGTTAGATGAAAGAGCTCTTTCATTAGTTATAAAACATTTTACAAATTTCTATTTTAATGTTAAATTTTTAATACCTTGATGTGTTTCCCCCTTGGGGAGTTGTTAGATTATCTTGTCTTTTCTGTTTCTAGATTACAGAGTTCTAATTATATAATACTAACGACTCCATGTAAGTGTCTTCACTTCAAAGTGTGCCTTGGCCTTGAATTATACATAAATCAATAAAATTTTATTTCTAATTTCAGAAAAAAATCTTCAAATGATTTAGAGTTTATAACAGTAGGCCTATACCTTTTTTGTAACACAGAAATCAGTTAACATTTAATTTTAATTTTTAAACATTAAATGGACATATTGTTTTAATTATTATTATGTGCAAGCCATTCCAAATTTCATGTCATCCTATAACAATCTTTTTACTGTGCTAAAGAGTTGTGAGTGAGGGAATTTAACAGGACCCAGCAGAGATGGTTTGTCTCTGGCCCGTCATAGCTGGTAATGTCTAAAACCCTGGAGGCTGAAATCCAGAGCCTTCTTTATTCCCATATCTGGTTCATTAACTAGAATGACTCTAAGGGCTTACTTGGGTCTCTCAATCAGAGACATAATATCTTCATGTGGCTTGATCTCACCTGATCATTATGACTTGGTTTCAAGATGAAACATACTGAGCAAATGTACCCAAAGCCAGTGATTCAAAAATCCAGGTGAAAACTGCATTGCCTCTTAGGGCCTAGTCTCAGAACTCATATAATGTCACTTATAAGTTTCAGATTACTCATAGCCACTTCAAAACTATCACACATGTATTTTCACATATCTTCAGATACATATTTACATGCTATGCAATTAGAGAAAATTTCTTAAATTGCATTATTTCTTATTACTACTGGCCATAATAGTATTTATTCTGAATTCTTTGACTCAACACAAGAAAAAGACAGAGATAATGCAGGTTGTCCATTTTGTAAGAGTACTACTTATAAACTTAATCATGAATTAGGTTTATACCTACAGGAAATTTACAGATGAAATTTTTTCTATCAAAATTATAGGAAAATAATTTGGTGATACAATATGCATTCTCTTAATAAAATTACTTAATATTATCTTATGTCACTTCCAATAATAAGTTTATTTTCCAACTGGAGAATAAACTTGTGTATGTCCTTTACTTTATTGAATTCTCCGTATTTATATGAATTTTTTTTTTTATATTTCTTCTTCAAAATTGAAACAGCAATATGTCTAGGAAAGATGACTTCTAGATATCATCCAGGCTTAGAATTCCCATAGTGAGTATATACAGGGATTAACTTCTGTTCTGGTGTCAACTCTGTTGGAACTGGCTCTGGGGACATTAAATGAATTCGCACTACCAGAACTTGAGCAGTGAAACCTGTCCTATGTGGTTTACAAGAAGCTGTTTTATTCTCTGTCACATTAAATTGCTCTTCACTTTTTTTTAAACCTAACCCCCTACATTTATCTGGGAAATGTGATTATTTCCTAAAAGAGAGGGAGTATTTATATACATTTTGCTTCTTTCATATTTTTATTGTTCCCAGAAAAGTGTCACATATGAAGAAATACTTGTTTTAAGATATTGTACTGGGTTCACAAAATCTAATTACTGAGAAAGTGATATGATAGACTAGCAAGTGTAATTGAATGCTTTTCTTCATTTATGTGTATCTCTAGCTTTTCTCTATAAAAGTCTTCTACGTTTTGTAGCACTATTCTGTTCCAGGAGCTGGCATTTATAACTCAGTTTCATTGTCTTCCTTATTTTTTTTCTTAACCCTATTATTTTAGAATACTGTAATTTTCAAACAATGTCACGGAAAGATGACTGACTTTATAATGAAAAATTATATCCATTTATTTTAAAATCATATATTCAATTTTATTTTTCAGTAGTTTTTGTGCTGCAACATCAATATTGATTCTGACTTTTAATATTATCCTTGATGTAAAACAAATACTTAATCCAATGGTAAGTTCAATTTGACTACTTCAGTGAATCTGAAATTTTCAATCTGTTCTTTCCACAGAGCCCATGATTCCTCTTTACTGAGACTCATTCATCAAGCATAAAATAAACACTTGCATAATTGAAGTGGATTTTAAAGGGCCAAAGTGACAAATACTGGAACATCACTGATACCTCTAACCATAGTTTTCTCCTCCTAAAGAAAGAATAATTTCAATTGCCTGACTTCTAAATTTAAAAAAGAAAGAAAAATAGGAAAGGAAAAAAATGTTTTTGTACATAACTCTTTTTCCCCCTGAAATTGTTACTGACTGACCTGGAAGTTAGCAATATCACTGTAATATTCTAAACCTATCCTGCTTTCAGTTTTGTTTTTCTTTTCTATTTAGAAACTTGCAATATGAGTTGTATACTGACAGCCAAATAAAATAATTAACTGAACTCTCAACAATCCACATTGCTATTAAGTGAGTCTCAGCATCTTGAACTATTATGCTAGGTAGGTAGCATGATGAAATATTTCAACTGGTAACAGAAAGTTTTTTCTAACCTAATTGAATACATTAATTGCTTTGAGTGGAGAGCAGTAAATAAATTGCAATTTGTCATCCTACTTTTCCAACATTTTAATATTAGCTGGTCTCACAAACTCTGCATAGTAAATGATATATTGCTTCTCTAATAAAACAGATTTGCAATTGATATAATTTCTATATTTTTAAAAATTGAAGAATTGTTTCAGTGGAAAACCAATTATGAAAAAAAACATAATATTTTCTCCTTAAAGGCATGAATCTTTAATAAGGCAACATTAATTTAGAAACAATTCTTTCTCTAGAAATAGTATGTACCACTTATGGTTGGGATGCTGTGCATGCTTATACAAATTATACTGTGTATAATTAAATTGGGCATACATGTGAATCTTATAAATTTAATATTAATTATTCTGGCAATACTATCTGTTAACCATTGCTGCTCATTGTTTTCAAATAATAAAACTGATGTCCAGAGTGAGTATATAACATCATCTTGTGAGCCTCATTTAAACTGATGGTAAGTCTCCAAACAAGGGTGAAGATTGTAGGCTGATTGTAAACCATTAGCCTACAAACACAACAGCTTAGAGACAGGATCAGTGGCAGGTTGTTAAAGTTATACTATAGGGGAATTAGAAGCTTTCACTACAAGACATTAAGCACCGATTCAGTCTGGCATCTTCTCTATGATCAGGCAATCTATTAACTCAGCCAAGATTTACTGAGAACCAAGTATGTGTCAGCCACTATACCAGAAACTGTGGCTATACAGACAAAGAAATATGGTTTCTTCCCTGGAATACTCTTCAGTGCAGATGAGAAGATCATAGCATACAAATAATTACAGCTGAACTGAAGTACTGTAGCAGAGAAATCTACAAATTTCTCTGGGGACACAGAGAAGGTGAAAACTTTCTTCTTTTAACAGGCATCTGTCCTCTGATCCTAATTCTTTAGTTTTCTGTTTTCTTCCCTTCTCCTTTAACACTTCTCTTTCTATATTTTATCTGTCTAGAAAAAGTCCAACATGATTGTATTAACATCTCTCTTAGTTACAGTAGAGAACCACATAGCTCATTTCTTAAGCACAGTGCATGCATGGCTTTCCTTGTCTTTTAAAGCTTTTCCTTTTCTAATAAGATAATGTAAACATCCAGCCAACTTTTGACCAAAATTCTCTGCTTTCCATTGCTCTACTAGTCCTATGTATATTTAAACACAAATAGTTTGCAAATATAAACCTCTAATATTTTTTTTCTCAAAAATATTTAGCTACACTGTAGTCAATAACTACATTTTTGTTTCCATACACACCTGTGTGGGAGTTCCTTTTGCATATACAACCAAAGAAAGCTTTCTGAAAAATATGACATGAGTTCACCTAATTTGAGCAAGTTTCAAAAGATTCTTCATCAATGTAGTTACGTCTATCAGCACTTAGACCAGTGAGTCATAAGAATTACCTACCACATGCTCACATGATCACTAACACATGGTTTCATCTTACTTTGTAATTTTGCTGCTCAAATGACCATATGTCATTTTCTCATTGATATTTCTGTTTCTTTGGATTCTAATGTGTTTATTGTTCAGATTTTCTTTTCTATACATTTTCTATTCATATTACTTGCAATTTTAATATTACAGTAGCTTCTTTTCTTGCCAAATTGCACAAAATGTCTTGATATCCTATATATTACCTACTGGTTTCAGAAATTATAGATACTTCTTCCAAATTTATAATCTATTTGTCATATGTATTCCTGGGATGCTTCATTGTATTTTATTTATAGTCATAGATTTACCTTAAGATTGTGCTTTGGGAATTTTACATGTTTCTCCCTTACCCCTAGATTACAAATACATTTGTATATATACTATATATTAACTGAATGCTTCATCCTTCATATTTATTCTTAAAACAAACATAAATCACTTTTGTACATGGTGTCATGTAAGAAACAAGTTGAATGTTTCTCCACATAACTTACTTTTCTGAACACCAATGTCAAAAGAATTCTCTATTCATTCATAGGACCATATTGGTTATACATTCCATTTTTATATAAAGAAGCAAATCCAGAATGGTGGAGTACAGATCTCTGAAAATATAATCCTTCACAAGAGCAATGGCAACAAATTTCAATATTCATTTTTTAGGACTTTGGAAATTAACCAAAAATTTTCAAAAATCTGGTAAACGTTTATTTAACAAAAATTGCTGAATCCCAGTAAGAACAGTAAGCTCTGTAGCATTTTAACTTGTTCTATTGCGATCTCCTTCTTCCTAACTGCTGTTGCCTTGAAAACCAACAGCCTAATAATTATGGGAGCTGTGAAAACAAGCAGTCTTCTAGCCACCGGGGAGAGCAGAACAGGTTTAGAACTCTCTAAGAGCTCATCCTCAGACAACTGTAGCAATTCACTTAATTGTGAGCTCCCTGAAAAGCTTCAATCTTTGTGCTTTTCTTTGACCTGACTCAGAATTCACTCTGTGCAAACGACACCATCCTGTTTGCATTCCTCAGAAACAATCAGCTGCAATTGTTAAACATCTCAGCTCCTAATCAATAGCAGTTGTCTAAAATGTTGACCAATGATCTTAAAATGAAAACCTTTTTCTTTTTAAAAATGTACATTTTCCTCAGAGAGCTTTGAAGAGCTCTGACAGATTCCAAGAAATCTAGAAGTTCACATACCTGTGCTGGTCTTTGTGAGGAAGGCCTAAACTCTCATGTCTCGCTGACCTTGAGGCTATGTACAAGCAAGAAGCAAAGGCTAAAGCAGAGTTGTTAAAGCTGTATACCGCCTACTGGAGTGGTAAAATAGACCCTAATGCACACAGAGCCTATTAACAAAAGCTGGGACATTTATTGGTTCAAAGCATTTAAAAAAGTTTCTGATCAAACAGAAAGGTAATTGAGCAGATGTCAGTGCCACATGTGACAAACGAAGCTTTACAGAAAAAGGCCAGTAAAATCACCACATAGAAGACACAAACAACAACAACAACAACAACAACAAAGTAAACAACAAAGACCCTGGGAAGAAATATTTTGATTTCAAGTGCTAGGCATTGTTTTATCCAAAGGTTTTGGTGACATGCACAAAAAAAGAAGAGTATGTCATGTATGCAGAAAAAAATAAAGCAGTCAGGAAAATGTCTCTCAGGAAGCATATACTTCGTACTCTAAATACCTGCATGATTTACTACATAAAATCTTTAAATAATTTGTTATAAATGCATTTAAAAACTAACATAAACCATGTCTAAAGAAATAAAGGAAAACATGAGAATAATGGCTAACCACATATAACAGTAAAGGAGTAGAAAGTATATTTAAAAATTAAAGAGAAATTTTGAGTCAAAAAGTATAAAAACTGAAAGGCAAAAATTAAATTCACTAGAGAGGAACAATGGTCAATTTGAACTGGTAGAAGAAAGAGTCACCTTTCTTTCAGATAGGATAATTGGGATTATCAAGCCTGAGGAACAGAAGAAAAGAATGCAGAGGCTGGGTGTGGTGGCTCATGCCTGTAATCCCAGCACTTTGGGAGGCCGAGGTGGGCAGACTGATTGGGGCCAAAAGTTCGAGACCAACCTAGCCAGAGATGAAACCCCATCTCTACTAAAAATACAAAAATTAGCCAGGCGTGGTGGTCACCTGTAATCCCAGCTGCTCACGAGGCTGAGGCAGGGGAATCACTTGAACCTGGGAGGCAGAGATTGCAGTGTGCCAAGATTGTGCCACTCCACTCCAGCCTGGGTGACAGAGTGAGATTCCATCTCAAAAAAAAAAAAAAAAAAAAAAAAATGAATAAACCCTCAGAGACCTGTAGAACAACATCAAGTGTACCAACAAATGCCTAAAGGAAATCCAAAAAAAGAGGAGAAATAGACAATAGTAGAAATAATATTTCAAGAGATAATAGCTAAAAGCTTCTTAAACTTGATTAAAAGCATTAACCTGCACATCCAAGAAATTCAACAAACTCTGAGTAAGATAAATCCTAAGTTATATACCTAAACACATCATAATCAAACTGTTGGAAAAAAACAAAGAATCTTGAAGGCAGAAAGAGAGACACTACTAATTATAAGGGAATCCTAATAAGATTAACAACTGATGTCTCATCAGAAACCATGGAGCCCAGAGGAACTGGAATGATATATGCAAAGTCCTAGAAGAAAAAGACTGTCGATCAAGGATTCTATTTAACACTATCATTCAAAAGTGAAGAAAGAATAAGGCATTCCATGGTCAAAACAAAACAAAACAAATTTTGGAATAGGTGTAGAGAAGGAGGCTATCACAAACTTCTCTCTTCTTTACCAATTGATTTGTTATGGTATCCTTGGTAAATTTATCAGTCTCTTCATTTTGCCAAATATTCCCCTGGAAGCATTAAGGAGCGTGTAGGCCATGTCAAAAAGGCAGTTTTTACAAATTAAAAAGAAAAGAACATGCCACTGGAGGCTAGAAAACTCAGGTTCTAAATACAGGCTTGTAAAGTAGCTGTAGAAGCTGAGGTTGCTTCTGGGTTTTTGGTTTTTATGTTGTAAGATGAGGACATTATGCTGGATCAGTGATCCTCAATCTTTTTTTCTTTTCTTACTAGCAAATCTGCAGAAGATGACACACTCCATTAGATACATTTTCTCCAGATGATATTTTCTAGCGAGGATGGGTTTAGGGTCATAACAGAATCAGAGCTAATGTACAGATCATGTCTGTGATATTTACTATTGTTAAGTTTTTAAATGAATAAATAAGGGTAAGATATATTCAAGTGATTTTCCAATGTATTATATTGTATTACAATAAATTATATCATATTCATTTATTAAATGAGAACCTATATGAAGTTAAAATTTTATTTTATAGAATATTTCAACTAATGAATAAATAAGAAATGAAAGAATTAGAGAGTCACTGTTTTGCAACCCTGATAACTTTGGATGACAATAAGATGGGGACATAGAAGTTTATCATTTTATTTTTTTTATTATTGTATCTCTTTAGAAGTTTCCATAATAATGTTTACAAATCATATAAACACCTACACTTGCCTCTGATATTTCTAATTTGTACTACTGACCTTTTTCTGATCTTCCACCAACAGATACAGAATTCATTAGAGTTGTTATAATATAAAAAGTATATGCTAGGTGCTGTGGCTCACACCTGTAATCCCAGCACTTTGGGAGGCTGAAGTGGGTGAATCACTTGAGCTCAGGAGTTCGAGACCAACCTGACCAACACAGTGAAACCTATTTCTACTAAAAATACAAAAAGTAGCCAGGTGTCATGGAGGGCACCTGTAATTCCAGCTGCTTGGGAGGCTGAGGCATGGGAATCACTTCAACCTGGGAGGTAGAGGTTGCAGTGAGCCAAGAACACGCCACTGTACTCGAGTCTGGGCGGCAGTGTGAGACCCTGACTCCAAAAAAAATAAATCATAGTATAAATGAGTGACTATAATGACTGATATTAGTATATATGTAGTATATTATGTTAGTATATGGTATATTATAATAGCAGTCATGATAGCCACTCATTTTCACTTGTTTTTCAAAATAGACATATATTATGAATATTTCTTATTCTCATGATTTTTATAATACATTTGTCAAGTTTTAAAGTCCAAAAAATATGCTAATTGGCAGAAAATTTAGTTTATGGGTTATTTGGGGTAATTGACAGTTTTATAATATAGTGGTATCTTGCCCAAGAGCATAAAAATCACCTAATTCTTTATTAATATTTTAATTGTTTCAGTATATAGATCTGCATATTCTTGAATATGTAAATGTCTATATATATTTACAAATTTTATTGCTAAGAATACAATTAGTTATTATACCTTCAGATTAGTTATTGCTGGTATAGAGAAACAGTACTGATTGTTTAAATTTGGTTTTCATCAAGAAATCTTGCAGAGTTTTCTTAGGATGTCTAATTGTTTTTTATTTCGGTTGCTTTCTGTGAAGAAATCATATTATCTGCAAATAATGCTATTTTTTATCACCATTCCTTTCCATTATCACAACTCTTCTTTCTTGCTATCTCCTAAAGTGTCATTTCTTCTATTATGGTAAAATATATCACACAGAGAACTTCAGTACAGAACATTATTAGGTTTTAGTTGTCTTTCCTCATGGCCTTCACATTAAGTGTTCATGTCTTATTTTCTTATTTCCCAGCTCATTATTTTCTCATCATGTTGGAATATACATTATAGTATAGAAATGTGAAAGTAACTCTCTTTAGTACTCAAGAAAATTTCAACTGAATATTAAGGAAGGTAATGAGACTGACTCTCACTCCCTTGGAAGGGAGGATTCTGAAAAAGCAAATTATGCAGCCACGTCTGTTAGAGACTCAGTGTTAACCTGTGACTCCCACCAAGCAAAAAAGAACTACATACAGACGTTTCCTCTTTATATTTCCTAGTTTTGTTGTTTACAATCCCGTTTGAATTTCCTTATCTCTTTTACTCATCTTTGAAGAATCAGTGTGGTTTTAGTACATATATGAACACTTACAAGTCTTTGCTAAGAATTTGCTAGCTATCCAAAGCTATAAATAAAAGTGACAGAAGGTTCATTTTTTCTTAATTACTATAGATCTTAACACTTTTTATAAAATATATTCCAAAATTATTATTCTTAAACTGTTTAATAATGTTTTAAAGGTAACTACTTGTGTTTTAATGTAAACATTAAAAATTTGTACATTTTCCTTTCCAATACATTGAAGATGGCATACTAGTCTAATCCCATAAAGCCAAATACCAGTTAAAATGGCTAAATTGTTGAGAAAACAATAATTAACAAAATTAATAGTGTGCTTATTGGTTAAATTATGTTTTAATATGCATATAATTTTAGAAATAACCATACTTTGTTGATATTTGGTTGTGCTTCATTTTAATATTTGAAATAATTGTAGGAGTATATAAAAGAATCAGTGAGCTTTGTAAACTAAGTGACATAAGGCAACCTCACACTATTCGTATACATAATTCCTAATTGTGTAACTTTTCTTGGATGCCTGTTGTAGTAATAAAATAAAAATAAACTTTAAGACAATTTTTAAAAAGTAGATTTTAACATTGAAGACTTTTTTGACATAATGTCTAAAGACATTTAACAGAATCAGTGATCATGGGACACAAGTTTGGGATAGGATGTTCTAAAAGAAACTTACCTTGTTTCCTGGGTTTTGCCCTCCTTCTAATTTCCATTTAAAGATTCTAATGATTAACAGAAAATCTAAAAAGAAAATCTAATGATCAATAGTGGCCATTTTACTTAACTAAAGACATCGTTTTAAAACTAACATTAGGTGAGATAGCACTGCAGTGCACCACACTTAGCAAAGTGCACCCAGTTAGCAAATGGTGAGAACACACAAACAGGGGTGGGAAATTCCACCCATGGCCGGAATCCAGCCACACCGGTTTATTTAGTTCAGCTGTTTTTACTCAGCAATAGGAATGAGTAGTCACAACAGAGACTTCATGGCCCACAAAGTCTCAGACCCTTTAAAACGTCATTGGTCCCTGATATACAGTATTTAGGTGTGATTTTTTTTTTTAACCTTAAAAATGGTTAATAGCTAAGGAGTTTTTGTAACATATCCTAAAAGACAGGTGTCTTTATTTTTAAGATATGTTAAAAAAAATCCCAGGTTTTTTTGTTGGAAATTTCATCATAGACAGTTGGATTTACTGTTGAGTATTATTTTTTATTTGTAATTCATGTTGATGTACACTTAGGTCAATGTACCCTGGAGGTGTTTGTTCTTCACAATTGTGTATCAACAGATGTTTCTAAACTTCTTTTGACAACTTAAAATCAATAAGCTAATGCCATTTCTACATTTCCCAGCCATTCTTAGGTTGAGTTGTACAAATTATTATAAGTATTTGAAACCATATCTTTGGGGCAACACTAATTAGTTGGTTAAGTTTGAACAAGCTAGATGTGAATCATTAAAATATTGTATTAAAATATGGATGCCCTCAGCCATTCATTTCTTTTTCAGTGAAATGTACTGTAATCATTTTTACTTTGTATGTCTGGAAGCTGCATGTCATTTCTGAAATCTGGAAAGAGGAAAGCATTTTACTGAAATGTAAGCAGTTTACTTTGCCATCTGTTTGCTAGTTTTGTCAACAGATTCAATTTAGACATTGTTTTAAAATATGAACAAGTTTCTTCCTTACATCTGCCATCTACAAAAATCTATGTTAATATAGTAAGTCAAAAATAATCAGATAAATATTAAAAGGAATTATTAAATTTAGAAAAACATTTTGAACTTCTGTTAGACTAAGGAAATATCTATCTGGAAAAAGAAAACTTTGACTGAAAAAGTTTTTTTTTTTTTCATGAAAAAATTGTATAAATATTTTCAAATGACCAAAGGGGAAAAGGAATCATAGAAAACCATGAAAATTTAAGGAATGTGTAATTAAAGTTTACATAATAATACATATTATACTTTGTATATTATATATATTTACACATAATAGTTAAAAAGTTACATTTTCAAATTTTATGTATCATAAATGCAACATATCACATATCTAGTTTTTTTATTAAAAACTTGTTTAATTACTGACTGATTAAAATTAGGCCAAATAAGAAAAATGGGTGAGAGCCAGGTTGTCAAGAAAAAAAAAATTTACAGAGGAAATCTTAGAAAGTTGACTTAACTTTCTGGGAATGTCCTTTTCTTACATCTCCACTGGTAATGTATAAGAGGTAGGACTGTGGAAAGTCTCGTTTTGTTTCTAAGTTTTTCACACAATCTTAACATCTTGAAAACATACATTGATTTTATTATCAACCCAGGAAATTTTAAGTTACTTCTCATTTAATTTTTAAAAACTTGATAGAAGGCAAGAATCGGTTTAGAGTTTACTTTATTCTTAAATTTATTTTTCTCATTGATGATGTGCTCTCTGCTGTCACAGACACCTGGCTTGGTGCAGGCACAAATCCAAATAAAGGTAAGCAAGATAGGCATTGCCTGGATGAAGCTCTCCATAAGTTAGAAATGTAAAAATACATATAAACATCATTATAGAACAAGTTGCCAAATGCTAAATAGTATAACATGCTCTTGTTGCTTTGTTATATACTATTACAAATAACTGTATAATTTTTCTCAAGTTCTACATTGAGAACATACCATATTTTTTTAGTATATTCACAGACTTCTGCCATCACCACAATCAATTTTGGAACATTTTCATATTTACCCCTAAAATAAACCATATGCCCCTTAGTGCTGAATTTCTTTGTTTCCCTCCACTAATTATTTACGTCTCTATGGGTTTACCTATCCCAGACATTTCATATAAATGAAATCAGACAATATGTGGTCTTCTGAGACTGGCTTTTTTAACTTAGCATGATATTTTCAAGGTCTATATAATATTATAGCACATATCTTTATTTCATTCCTTTTTATGAATAAATAGTATGCAATTGCATGGATAAGCTACCTTTTCTTTATTGGTTGGTTTATGGATATTTGAGTTTTTTGCACTTTATAGCTATTATGAATAATATTTTCATGAACATTCATGCACATATTTCAGTGTAACATGTTTTCATTTCTTTTGGATAAATAACTAGGAGTAAAATTACTACTATGGTAACTCTATGCTTAACTTTTTGAGGAACTTCCAAACTGTGTTACAAACCATCTGCATTATTTTACATCCTCACTGATAATGTATGAGGACTCCATTTCCTCCATATCATCACTTGTTATCTTTCCTTTTGATCATAGCCATCCTAGGGCATATAACGTTGCACTCATTGTGGTTTGGTTTAGCATTTCCCTGATGGCTAATAATGCTGAGTATCTTATGTGCACATCACCATTTGTATATATTTTGGGGGGAAGGCTATGCAGATTATTTTTTCATTTTTATTGGGTATTTTGTCTTGATAATATGGAGCTGTAGGAGCTCTTTATTCTGGATATTTATCTCTTATCAGAAATACCATTTACAAATACTTTTTCTTATTCAGTGGGTTGTCTTTTTACTTTCTTGATGATATTTGTTGAAGAAAAGAGTTGTTTAATTTTGCTAAAGTCCAGGCAATTTAATTTTTTTTTAAATTCTAACACTTTTGGTGTCATAGTTAAGAAATCATTTCTTCTTCCAAGCTCAAAAAATTTATACCTGTGTTTTTTTTCATGTTATATTTTGTTTAGCTCATATTTAGGGCTTTGTATTGCTTTGAGTTAATTTTTGCCTTAGCATGAAGTAGAAAACCAACTTCATTTTGTTGTGTGTTTCTATCCAGTGGTCCCTGTATCTTGAAAAGACTACCCTTTCCCCATTTAATCTTGGCACTCTTGTGGATGACAGTTAAAGTTTTTATTGAATACCTGGCATTACAGATAATATCTTGTAAGAATGCAGAATTCTGTTATCTTTTTCTTGAGGTTTTTATTTAACTGTAAATTTAGTTGCTGGTGGATCTCCTTGAATTTTCTTAGGCTTGCTTTTACATTTTGTTAGTGTAAACCAAAGGAAATCTAAGGCGTTTCTCAATCCCACAAAATTGGCACTATTTGAATTCTACACCCTGCATTCCCTTAGGATTTAAGTTTTGGGACTTAAGTTTCAGCTTTGTTAGGATGTGGTTTCTATTCCTAGGCCTGTTTAACATCTCAGCTACATGTTAAAGATACCACAATAGCAAAGACTTGGAAACAACCCAAATGCCCATTAGTGATAGATTGGATAAAAAAAGGTGGCACATATACACCATGGAATACTATGCGGCCATAAAAAGGATGAGTTCAGGTCCTTTGCATGGACACAGTTAAAGCTGGAAACCATCATTCTCAGCAAACTGACACAGAACAGAAAAGCAAATGCCACATGTTTTCACTTATAAGTGGGTGTTGAATAATGAGAACACAAGGATACAGGGAGAGGGAACATCACACACAGTGGCCTGCCAGGTGAGGGGGGCTAGGGCAGGGATAGCATTAGGAGAAATACCTAATGTAGATGATGGGGTGATGGATGCAGCAAACCATCATGACGTGTACAACTATGTAACAAAGCTGCACGTTCAGCACATGTACCCTAGAACTTAAAGTATAATTAAATTTTAAGAAAAGCTCTCTCTCCACTGTTGGGATCAGAAGTCCCCAGATAGTGCTTTTTCTGCTCTTCCTCATGATCAGCACTGCTCCATTTCTACACACCCTTTCAGATGCTAGATCTGCAGGACCCGAATGGTCTGACTTTTTGCATACGTATCGCAGTCCTCCTGCAGTGTCAGGAGTTTCACCTTGACCTATGGAGCTCGTTCTCTGCAAAGCTCCATCTATGTTGCTTCATCCCACTGATACCAGCCACTTCAGCTGCCCCAACTCACCATTTGTTCTTCAGCCTTTGTGGAAATGCATATTCTGCTGGCCTGACTTCTGTTTGGTTAGAAAACTATCCACAGATGTTAAGCTGGGAATTTGTATGGTTAAACTCGAGTTTCCTTCTATACAAAGAATACAGCCTTATGCTGCCTGTTGCCACAGCTTGAAAACAGTTTTTCTGTCTTATAGTTCTTGATAGTGGCAGGGCTAACCCAACACTCATATTTTATTATAGCTATTTAATGTAGACTTTTATAAGGGCCCCTTATAATGGGTATATATTTGTTTACCTTATCTACTTAGAATCATATTATTTTCGCAGAATATTTATTCCATAAATTATTTGTGATAAATGATATTTCACCATATGTGTAATATCTTGGATTGTTGTTTTTAATTCTGCCTCGCAATATTTTGTAAAATTCTAAGAGATCGATAATTCTAAAATGGCAGTAAAAATTACAACATACCTATTTCAATAGCAAATGTCTAAGGAAAACTGAAAAATACCTGCTATAAATTAGCTGAATTATTTGAATACTATTCAAATTACTGGAAATCACTTACTAAAGAGTACAAATAACACGGTTGCTGAAATGATAACAAGGGAGAAATTATTCTAAATAAGTAGAGTGCTCAGCTGGAGGAAATAATTAGGTAATGAATGGTTAATTGGTACAGTAGGAAGTTGGTGTGCAGGTACACAAGATTAAGAAGTCTCAAGAGATGGAGCAAGACAGAAAGCAATTTGTTGTATTAACCACTACTCTTCCTTCCTCCACATTTCTTAAAGATATGTAACAGCGTCATCTTTCAGGGAGAAAACTGGTATCTTTTATTTATTCACCAAATCATAAAAAATTATGCAAGTCAGAATAGAACTACTTAACACATGCAGCTAGAAGATTATCATAGATGAAATGCTTATGTACAGTAGGCCACTCCTGTTCTCACCCTTCAGTATACTATGGGAGAAATAACTCGTTGTCTGGCAGACTATGAACACACTTCCCTCAGATAACTTTATTATATAGTGTTATTTTATTTATGAGATAGAATAAATCACTAAATCATATGAAATTCTGTTCAATGGGAAGAGACTCTCTAATATCTCAAAGACTTTAATTTCTCTAAATTCTCTTGTAAGATTAAGTTTTTGTAATCAGATCTCCTGGCCCTAGGAAAAACACAGTCTATATTTGCAGGTTCCAGAAGATATAAAAGACTCCCAGTTAAATTATATATTACCTTCATAGAAACAACTTTTTTTGTATAAGCATGTCCTAAATATTGCATGGGATGCATAAATACGGTAAGTCCTCACTTAACATCATAGATAGGTTATCAGAAACTACCTCATTAAAGTGAAATGAGGTACTGTATAATGAAACAAATTTTACCATAGGCTAATTGATATAACAAGAGTTAAGTTCCTACTGCATACAATATGTCTTTTCCCTTTAAGTCCCAGTTTCCAATGATCTATTACTGCAGTATAAATTATTTATTATTCATTTGTGGAAACTTTTTTTTCTGGTTGATTTTTATCTTTATTATTATTATTATTATTTTTTCACAATTTGACTACTTTCCTTCAATGTTGGATAAAGATGTTACTTGCTCCCAATCAACAAGAACAACAATAAAAAAGGTAAAACTATAGGGATTTTCTTGATATAATTAAGACCTCTAATTAGCTGATTTTCAGTCAATAAGAAGGGAAGTTATCCTGGGTAGCATGCAGGCATTCTCTGAAACAGGAGACTTGAAAGTGGAAAGATGCTATGCCATTGGTTTGCAGAAAGTGACTATACAGCAAATTACTATGGAAGGGATTCTTCTGGGACCTGAAAGTTCAGCGTTATCACCAAAAGGAACTGAATTCTGCCAATTACCTGAGTAACTTCAGCAGATGGCCCTGAGCTCCTGATAAGAACACAATAGTCAACATCTTGGTTTAAACCTTACGAAGAAAAGCAACCAAGGCTGTGTCTGGACCCTTGGTCCAGGGAAACTGTGAGATAATAAATGTATGTTGTGTTAAGCCACTAAATTTGTGATCATTTTTTATGCAGTTTAGAAAACTAATCAGAAACTTTAGTGCACAGCATAAGCAGTCAGATGTGATTACACTTTCACTTACTGCAGGTAGATACCTTCATCTAGTCCAAGTGTTGTTTTTTTTCTCTTTTTCCTAAAATACATTGTTAGATAAAATATAGATGAACAAAAAAAAATTTTATTCTCACTAATTTTCCCTTATATCTGTAACTTTTCTCCCAGATTAAATTCTAAAAATCCAGAGTTTATCCTTATTTGTCTCCTGGTGTCACCCACCAAGTGGCTAAGTTTATCCTGGTATTCAATCAATATTTGCTGATTATAAAAACAAAACAATAAAAAACTTGGTGGATTGTACATTTCATAATTAAATAAAACAATGGTGTAAATAAACCAAGAAAAATAGTTAATTGGCTAATTTGCAATGCTAACTCATTGAAATAAGGTAAAATGATTTGTCTTTTACTGAAATGTTTCCTCTTTCTCCTTTATTAGTCCTCTTCTCTGAAAATTTTAAAATTAACTTCAATATTTCCCTATATTTTTATAGTTTAATTTTCTCCCATTTATTAATGTTTTACTTTAAAAATTAGATATTCTGCTATTTTAATGTGTTCAGAAAGTTTTTAAATATAATCATTATTAGCGTATTTTGTGTGTAGCAATATTTTATTTGTTTTGCTATGATTAAGTTTTTGTTCATATGAGTTAAATATATAAATGGCATCAATATGACCTTTTGGAAATCTTAAAGTCTACTGCAATTGCATATAGATGAACTATTTTAAATTTCAGGTGTTATACTTGTTTTTAGTAGAATTTATATACTTCTTTTTAGCTAAATATAAACATCATACTTTAAAATTTTAATATTTTAATACTTAAGAACTTTAGATATCTATGCTTACGAAAACTAACATCTCTGTAATTTATTATGTTGGTTAAGGTGAAAACTTGAAGTAAGCTTTTACATACACAAAATTACATTATTAGTACCGACTTGAGAAAGATAATTATGCAAACTCTAAAAAAATTTGGAGTCTATGTGTGTCTTTGCATGTGAGATGGGTTTCTTGAATACAGCACATCGATGGGTCTTGACTGTTTATCTAATTTGCCAGTCTGTGTCTTTTGATTGGGGCATTTAGCCCATTTACATTTAAGGTTAATATTGTTATGTGTGAATTTGATCCTGCCATTTTGAGGCTAGCTGGTTGTTTTGCCCGTTTGTTGATGCAGTTTCTTCATAGTATCAGTGGTCTTTACAGTTTGGTATGTTTTTGCAGTGGCTGGTACTCCTTGTTCTTTTCCATGTGTAGTGCTTCCTTCCATAAAAGATTAAGAGAAAACCATAAAATATAGATATTTCATTTTACACAAGTATTCATGTAAAATTGGCCTTGGACATAAATTTAGTGTATGAAAAATTGAATGTAAGATTATGCTAGTTTAGAAAGAATTTGATCATGTGCCCAGTACTGATATCCTATAGCTAATTTAAACTGAACACATTTACATATTTCTGGCTTTGGACTGCTAAATTGAAGTGTGTAGGCTCTAATTGCATTCCAAAAATTATTTGTAGAGAGTTCAAGCAAAAGATCTTTGAAATCTTGTTGGAATGCTGTTTATATATTAAATATGTCAATGTGTAATGTGAGGAAACCAGTGAATCTACAAATCAGTTTCAAGGGAAGAACATCTGTGAAATTTGAACATCTGTGAAATTCTTTTTCAATCACCTTAAATTTTATTTAGAATTGCATGTGGTGTCTTGAGAGTCCCCAGTTATTCCCTTGAACTTCCTGCTCTGTCAATCTGCATACCAGGCCACTAATCTCTTTTGGTTGTTAATCAGTTTCACTTCGAGATATAAAGATCAGACAAAATTCAATATGTTTGAAATCAAACTCACTCTTCCTGTGAAATGGACCATCTCTCCTGAATATCTGATTTATGTACTTAGCCATTAACCAAGATCAAACATATTTTTTCCACATTATTCCCCATTGATACCTTCAATTGCTTGTCATATCTTGCTAATTCTTCCCTCAAATGTCTATTATATCTGCTAGCTCCATTTTCTCACAATACACATAGAAGTACAAACATTCTATTTCGGCTTTTCAATAAGGCCTGAGAAATCATTAATTTTAAATGGCTTAGAAGCTTTTTAATTGTTTCTAAGCTTTCCCCTTTCATTTATCCTGCATGTAAATATCAAAAATTTTTTTACTCAAACGAAAGCAATAGTATTTATTTACCTTACTATACAACATTTAACAACATTTTCAAGCCTCTATATCACAGTTTTCTATTCTCTACATGTTAATTTAATTTATTAATCACCTCATGTTGTCCTTTTGCTTTCCATATGGTAAATTCTAAGTTCTCCAGATTGGCTTTTTACTTTAAGTGATAACAAATGAAATTTGTTAACATTTGGCTTTGAAAACTAAAAACCCCTACCAATTATTACAAAAGAAATCTTAAGAAGATACATTTCTCTCACATAGCTCAGGAAAGCAATTTCTATTGTGTTATTATGAAAGCATTCTTGCCAAATGTCATTTTTTAAAAGCCACCTTAAAAGTCATATGGACCGTAAGCTTTATTGTTATGGGAAGTAATAATTCTATAATCTTGCCCTATGGTTAGATAGAAACTTTACTTTCTAAAAATGTGCACATATGTTTACCAAAAGCCCTACTTTGAAATATTTACAACAACATGTATTTATAGTAGCCTGAGTCTGGAAATGATTCAATGACTTATCAACTGTAAAATGGATAAATTATTTCCTTATTAAGAGTAATATAAAGCAAAAATAATTGAAAGATTAGGGAAAAGAGAGTAAGTTTCCTTTAGACACTAGATACACTATTGTAGAATAAAAGATTTTGTTATTTTTTCTTCAGCACATTAAATATGCCATGCCACTCTCTCCTGGCCTGTAAGTTTTCTGCTCAAAAGTTTTCTCATAGACACATTGGAGCTCTCTTGTAAGTTATTTGTTTCTTTGCTCCTGCTGCTTTTAGAATCTGCTCGTTGTCCCTGACCTTTGGGAGTTTGATTATTCAATGCCTTGAGGTAGTCTTGTCAGGGTTAAATCTGCCTGGTGTTTTATAATCTTCTCACAGTTGAATGTTGCTATCTTTCTTTAGGTTTGGGAAGTTCTCTGTTACTATCTTTTTGAATAAACTTTTACCTCTTCTCTACCTCCTCTTTAAGTCCAAACCTCCTAGATTTTCCCTTCTGAGGTGATTTTCTAGATCCTCCAGGTGTGCCTCAGTGTTTTTTATTTTTTTCCCTCTCTGTTTGTTTACAAATAGCCTGCCTTCAAGCTCATTAATTCTTCCTTCAGCTTGTTCAGTTCCACCATTAAAAGATTCTGCTGCATTCTTCAGTGTGTCATTTGCATTTTTCAACTCAAGAATTTCTGCTTGATTCTTTTTAATGATTTCATTCTCTTTCTTATATTTATCTGGTAGGATTCTGAATCTCTTCTCTGTGTTACCTTAAATTTCTTTGGGTTTCCTCAAAACAGATATTTGGATTTCTCTGTTTGAAAAGTCACATAGCTCTGTTTCTACAGGATTGGTCTTTGGTTCCTTATTTAGTTCACTTGGTGACCTCATGTTTTCCTAGATGGTCATGATACTAGTGGATGTTCATCTGTGTCTGGGCATTGAAGAGTTAGGAATATATTGTAGTCATCACATTCTGGGATTGCTTGTACCTGTCTTCCTTGGGCAGGCTTTCCAGGTATTTGAAAGAACTTGAATGTTGTGATCTAAGTTGTATCTGCATTATGGTCCAGTAGCACTGTGACACCTGGAAACTAAGAGAGGTACTGCCTTTATGGTCTTGGGTAAGATCCAGAAGAATTTTCTTGGATTACCAGGCATCTCGTTCTCTTTCCTTACTTTCTCCTGAACAAATGGAGTCTCTCTCACTGTTGTAAAGTACCCACGGATGGGGTGAGATTGACACAAGATCCCTGTGGCCACCACCACTGGGACTGCACTGACTCAGATCTGAAGTCAGCACATCACTGGGCCTTCCCCAAGGCCCACTGTAATCAGTCCCTAGCATCTGCTGATGTTGGCTCATGGGTTTGGGGCTCTATAATCAGCAGTTGGTGAAACCAGCCAGGCTTATATTCTTCTTTCCTGTTGTCGACCTTCCCCAGACTCCAAGTAGGTCCAGGGCTGACAACTCTGAGCCAGAGACTAGAGAACCTTAGAAGTCTACCTGGTATTCTATTGTACTATGGCTGAGCTGGCACTCAAACTATGAGATACATCTTTCTCACTATTCCCTGTTCTTCCTGCAGTCAGAAGAGCTTCCCCCAGTGGCCATCGCTGCTGCCCCACAGGGAGTACTGTCAGGCTAGTGCTGATGTTCCCTTTAGATCCAAAGGCTTTTCAGTGAGCTTGTGATAAATGCTACCTGGCCTGAAACTCACCCTTCAGGGCAGTGGGCTCCCCTCTGTGGGCAGGCATCAGCTGAGTTCAGGCTGGTTTTGATTTCTATGTGACAGAACATCCCTGAATTCAATGCAATATCTCACAATTGTTGTGCTCTCCCTCTCCCAAGAGCACGGATTCTCTCTCAATGCCGCACAGCTGCTGCTAGAGATGGGTGAGGAGAGGCATCCCCGATTCAAGGCTCTCTCCTACCATCTTTTGTTCCTCTTTTCATGATATGAAGTTAAAACCAGGTACTGTCAGTGCTCATCAATTTTTGATTCTTATTAAGGTGCTTGTTTTGTCTAGATAGTTATTAAACTGGTGTCCTTGCTGTAGGGCCTCATTCAGTGGAGCCTTCTATTTAATCATCTTGCCCCTCTCCTCTGCTCCACTTTCTAATTTCAATCATTTTAAGCAAATTTTCTTCAAAATTGCCTTCTCAACAGGCTGACACATCTTTTTGTTTTATGAATATTTTGATAACATATTCAAAAGATTGCATTTTGTTATTTAAATTGCCTTAACAGTCTTAAATATTCAGGGCCTTATCTCATGAGAGTTGAAGACAGTAAAGAAACAAAATCATACTGTAATGATCTTTCAAAATATTCATGTCAATTTTATTCTCACATTATATTTTATTATCTCTAATTTCCATCTTTCTTGGAACATCGTAGCTATACTTTATTGTAAAATTTATAGCATAATCACTGTGTCAAGTTAAACGGTATAAGTACACTGATTTAGTCATATTGCTTTAACCTTTAGAAATTACAGCAGTAACCTCATAAAAATAAATTCATCAATTAGGCTCAAATTATGGCTATGTATTTTTGCCTTATACTTAGTAGTTTATTAATTAATATAGGAGAGGCAGATAATAAAATATGAATCCTTATTTTCCTAAAAAAACGTATTTATGAATAAAACTCAGTCTTGTATAAATATATAGCCTATGACTTACTGATTGACATTAACAGACCCAGCCTCAATGTAGAGAATAGGTGTATAGCTCACCCAATAACAATGCTTGTACATTATTCATTTGTACACAGTAGTAGTTACTACTATAGACTGTTACATTTTCTAAGACAAAATAGAGAAAAAAAATCTCTTAAAGATTATAATAATTTTTTTCATAAATTAGATATCATTTTTTCTTTGAGATGGAGTTTCGCTCGTTACCCAGGCTGGAGTGCAATGGCGCGATCTTGGCTCACCGCAACCTCCGCCTCCTGGGTTCAGGCAATTCTCCTGCCTCAGCCTCCTGAGTAGCTGGCACTACAGGCACACACCACCATGCCCAGCTAATTTTTTGTATCTTTAGTAGAGACGGGGTTTCACCATGTTGACCGGGATGGTCTCGATCTCTTGACCTCGTGATCCACCCGCCTCGGCCTCCCAAAGTGCTGGGATTACAGGCGTGAGCCACTGTGCCCGGCCTATAATTTTTTATCTTTAAGGTATTTCTAAGTGATAAATAAAGATCACAAGAAAGAATTATTATACCCCACTCCACTATCTTCCCAGGCCTCTGGTAAAAACTGTTTTACTCTATGGGAACAACATTTTTAGATTTCACATATGAGTAAGATCCCTTGTCATTTGTCGTACTGTGCCTGGATTACTTCACTTAGCATAATGTCCTCCAGATTTAGCCAAGACATAATCAGAATGTTGGAATGTTCAGCCCATTCCCCCAGCTTCCAGGGAGTGGAGAAGTGCTAAAGGTTAAGTTGATGGTAAAGGCCAATGATTTAGTCAGTCATGCCTATGGAATGAAGCTTCCATTAAATCCAACAGCACTGAGTTTGGATGGACAGATAAACATACACAGATTCCTAGAGTGTGTCTCCATGGGGAGGGCATGAAAGCTTCATGCTCTTTCCCATATACCTCACCATATGTATCTCTCTTCCTATATTCTTTGTAATATTCCCATATAGTAAACCAGTAAATGTAAGCAAAGTGTTTTGCTGATTTCTGTGAGCCACTCTTGCAAATTCATCAAATCTAAAGAGAGGGTAGCAGGAATCCCAATTAATAGTTGAACAGTCAGAAGTACAGGTGGCGACCTTATGCTTGGTATCTGAACTAAGAGTAGTCTTGTGGGACAAAGCCCTCAACTAGAGGATCTGATGCTGTGTATAGGTAGATAATGCCAACAGCTGAGAGAGATCACTCAGCTGTTGTCCACTGCAGAATTGATTGATTGCCTGGTGCAGGGAAAATGCCCTCATATTTCTAGGATCACAGAAGCATTCCATGTTGTGAATGGAAGAGGAGAGAAAAGCAGTTTGATTTTTCCTTTCAGAGAATCCTATTAAGGACTCTTTCTGCCCATATTAGATGACTAGAGGAAAACCTAGAATTTGTTGATATTTTCAAATTGAATGGCAAAGCGTTTCAGTGAGAGTCCTGCCCCAGAAATCTGAATCCAATACGAATAGACCAGTAAGGTCAAAAGAGGCAGAAGTAGGAAGCAGTAGCAGGAATCGTTCAGTTACTCGATCACGCTGCTGGGTCAGACTCAATTAATTGAGAGTTTTAACTAACTCTCAATTTTATTTGTATTAACACTTTGAATTTAAGCTTTATTTCAGAGGGAGCAAAGACCTTATTCAAGAATGTCAAAAAAGCAACCAAGAAAACCAAAAATCATTTATTGCTTATCAAACACATATTTTTATTCATATTGCTATTCAAATAATTTAATTAATCAAATAGAGGGCCATGAACTAACATGGTTCCCTAAGTAACTTGAGCACCAGTAAGTGACTTCATCACCAATAAAGGGAAGGCAGGCACTGCCGTTTTCCCCATTTTGATCATCTATGTAATAACTTTGATTGCTCTTTACTCCTGGCCTGTACATAAAAATGATATTTTGCTCCTGAAAACGCTTTGTCTCAAAGAGGCTAATGGGGTTAGCGTGTGACATGGTTTGCCTGTGTTCTCTCCCAAATGTCATCTTGAATTCCCACGTTGTGGGAGGGACTCGGTTTTACATATGGAAAATTCGAATCTATCATATTGTCCAAGAGGTTGACTGAATCATGTGTGTAATCTGAATAGACACCTTATCAAGGAAGATAAACTCATGATAAATATTCATATAAAAAGATAGGAAGCCTCATTTGACATTAGGAAACTACAAATTAAAGCAATGAGATAACACTACCCACCTAGTAGAATGGCTGAAATCCAGACACAGTGAGGACCAATTGTTGACTACATTGTGGTGCAAGAAAAACTTCCCCTGTTCACAAGTGGAAATGCCAAATGATACCAGCATGATGGAAGAGATTCTGACACTGTCTTACAAAGCTAAATGTAATCTTGCTATACAATCAGATACAATATATATATTATATAATATATAACATTATATATATATTATTAATAAAATTAATAGGAACATACATATTTCTTGGTAATATATATTTTGAAAATATGTATTTTGTAAATATATATATATTTGTGTATATATATTTATATATTATATATATTACAAAGTATATATTACAATGTAAATATATCTAAATATGTATATAATATATATACAGTACTACTTTTCAAATAACTTTGTAATATATTTCTTAAAAAGCTAAATGTAATCTTGCCATACAATTATATATAATATATAATAGTAATATAAATGTTAATACATATATTTATATATAATATATATAATAGTGCTTCAAGATGATCACTCAGATAAATTTCAAGTTATTTTCACATAGAATTCTGCATGTGAATGTTAATAGATGCTTTACTCATAATCGCCAAAAACTTAAAGGAACCAAGATGTCCTTCAGTGGGGAAACAGATAAACCACAGTACATCATACAATCAGATATTATTCAGTGTCAAAGAAAATGATCTATAAATTTACAAAAGAGACTTGAATGAATCTTGAATATATATTGCCATGTTAAAGAAGTGAGTATGAAAAGGAGTTCTGGAAAAAACAGAACTGTAGATATATTACAGAGATCAGTGCTTACAAGCAGTACAGTGATGGGGTTAAAGAGTTAAATGTGTGACACCCAGGGAGTAGTTTAGGATCGAGAAACTATCCTGATCATACTGTAATGGTGGATATATAATACTACGCATGGGTCAAAACACAGAACTTTACTGACCAAAAGAGTGACACAATGTATAAAAATTAACTAAGAGTTCAGGTGGTCCCAGGTTGAAAGGCAAAATGTGACAAAATAACCTGACTGTATTAAAAATATAGGAAACAATTTTATTGAAGGGGATGAGAAAAAAGGTACGGACTTAAGTAACCTTGAAAATGAATGAAGTAAAGACTAAAAGTATTTTTTAAATGTACATGAGTCCCGCATGTTCTCACTCATAGGCGGGTGTTGAACAATGAGAACACATGGAAACAGGGAGGGGAGCATCACACACTGTGGGGTCTGTTGGAGGGGTTTAGGGGAGGGACAGTGGGGGATGGGGAGGTTGTGGAGGTATAACTTGGGGAGAAATGCCAGATATATATGATGGGGGGGTGGAGGCAGCAACCACATTGCCATGTAAAACAATCCTGCATGATCTACACATGTACCCCAGAACCTAAAGTACAATAAAAAAGTACATGAGTACCATACTCTAGTTAATAAAGACATTTCCATGAGGTACATATTAACATTTTTTATACTGCTGTAGATATATACTGAAAACTAACAAATAAATTAATGGCAAAGAATTGAAACCAGGTTTCCCATTGGTGGAGTAAATGTCTACAGATAAGCAATGTAATAAGCAAAGGTGGCTACAGTGATCCATGCAATAATAAATTAGAGTAGGGCATATTAATATGAACCCGTTTGTCTTGTCATATACACAGATAGAGTCTATAGAAATATGCAGATACGTGTATATACATTGTTGAGTATACACACACATATTTCTATTTATCTGAGTGGACCTGGAACCAATGACAACCCAATAGCAATGTTTACACCTGGTACTCAGATTTTGGTTTCTAATATTATTCTCCAGTAAAAAAAAAAAAAAATGCTCAAGTTCATTGGATAAATATCTGATTCTAGGCCTGAGACAAGAATACAGCAGAATGAGCCTAGAACGTCTTGTAGTGCCACAAATGTATAAAGTGCTAAATATACACGCGCACACACAAATGCACATATACAAAGGTTTGAATATGTAAAAGGGACAGAGGAGCGAACTGTAAAAGCTTTCAATGGTCAAAGCTGAAATAATTTGAGCAAAATAAAATAGTGTTAATTATAACCCAAAATATGAAATAAATATCTCCAAATCCATGCTAACAGAAATAAAGGATTAAATAGGTAGGTAGATAAGATAGATAAAACAAATTTCTCATGCAGAAAAATTCCAAAAAATTTATGTTAATATTCCTCTCTCAAAGATCAGTAGCACACCTCCTACTCCTTAAGTCCAAATTTCACATAGTGAATTATTAAAAATACATTATATCTAAAACAGGGAAAAAATAGTAGCTTTACAGTTAAGGAGCTTTACAAACACTACTTCAGCCAAGTGATCAGAGCTAATGTCAGCAATGATAAGTCATGCTGGCATTATGAACTATGAATATGATTTGATAGAATGGCACCTTGCCTCCAAGGTCTTCCTCAGAGAAGAAAATATTCATGTAAATCCAAATTGACTTGATTTATCAGACCAAATATCCTAAAATCTCTCATAAAAAGGCAAATCTGATAATCTGTCAGTCACAGAAGCCTAAGGAGATGTGCTTATTAAATGTAATGTGATATCCTGCATGGGGTTCTGTAGAAGAATATATTAGTTAGAAATGAAGGAAATGGGCTGGGCACAGTGGATCATGCCTGTAATCCCAGCACTTTGGGAGGCCGAGACGGGTGAATCACCTGAGGTCAGGAGTTCAAGACCAGCGTGGCCAACATGGTGAATCCCTATCTCTATTTAAAAAATACAAAAGTTAGCTAGACGTGGTGGTGTGTGCCTGTAGTCCCAGCTACTTAGGTGGCTGAGGCAGGAAAGCTTGAACCCAGAAGGCGGAGGTTGCAGTGAGTTGAGATTGTGCCACTGTACTCCAGTCTGGGTGACAGAGTGAGATTCTTTCTCAAAATAATAATAATTAATAAATGAAGGAAATCTGGGTAAAGTATGGACTTCAGTTATAAATATGTATCAGCATTTATTCTTAAACTGTACAAAATGTACTAGACTAATATAAGATGTTAATAATAGGGGAAACTCTATGTGGAATACACTGGATGTCTTACAGTTTTCTCATAAATCTAAAACTATTCTAAAATGAAATATGTATTTTAAATGAAATCTTCAAATCACATCTTCTCTGGTAATATCCTCATACTTCTTTAATTTTAAACATGAACTTCTTGACCTTTTAGCTTTTAGATATTCAACAGTTACTATACTCATGTTGAAACATTTCATTCTCTCAAAGCACTTTTTTTACACTGAAAATGTATTCTTACACTAGCTTAATATTTTAATGGGGGTGATTTTAAATAGGATTGATTCAATAATGTTAGTGAACCTTCACTTACCAAGCAGTTTAAACATATTTTGAACATAATGAACATGTAAGTCAATGAGTATTTTAAAACTAGAGGTCTGTTGACTAATGCTCAATTTTATAAATCATCTAGAACCTAATAAAATGTCACAAATTACAAGGACTGTTGAATCATCATTTCCAATATTATTCAATTCAGTATCTATCATGAAGTTCCTTTAATAGTTACACTGCAGCACATTTCAAAGTGCAATAAAATAGAATTAAAGAGCATTTTATGTGAACTAGACTGAAAGCAATTGCAGAAAACATTTCAATCTGTTTCTACTGTTTTAAGTTATGCTTATTGAAGTTTCTGTTTATGTTTGTGTTTACTTTTAATATATGCTGTTAGAGCACTAAGGAAAGCAATTTACATGGAAGATAAACAACTTGCTGACTGTAAGGTGTACCGTGAGCAAAATGGCAAGTACTCTCGGAATTGCATTTCTAGTTTTGCAGTTCATTTAATTGGAAACTGTATAATATAATAACTCTGATGTGTTTCTTTCCATTATTGTTTTCATATGCTACCATACCTATGCACAATGTGGATAATGCAAGCCTTTTGAACTTTGATGCTTATGACAATTCAGAGTTTTTGTGTCTTTTTTTCGTTTGCTATTTCCTAGTTGCTATTAATACATTTGAGCTACATATAATAAAGAACATTGGAAATCAGTCAGTACTCTTCAACTCTATTTCTTAATATTACTAAGTTAAATACTCAATAATTTCAGTTATGATTTGATTTGCTATTCGACACAGGGTTAATCAGAACTGTATTTTGAAACTTCCAAAAATGAATTTTTCTTGTCATAGTTTTATTACTATCAGAGAACATACAATATAGGTTTTTTATCTCATGAAATACATTAACACTTACTGTAGTGCTCAAAATATCAATTTCTATAAATACTCCACAAACATAAATAAGCTCTTTTTTTGTTGGTCAAAAAATTGAGAATTCAGTATGTTGCAATATTCATGATAATTGAATTTCTATTATTTTTATATTTTAAATATGTTGTAATTTTCAAATAATTGTTCCACTAATATCCTATAAGTAAATTTTAGGCTAGTCTGTTGGATGTTAATTGTGTGAAATGTAGGCAAAACAGTATATGAAGGAAGTTTGTAGCCTTTAAAAGAATGCAATAAAAGAAAACAAGTGAAACTACTGCCCTGAGCCTCCAAATCAAGGACTGGTAAAGCAGTGTGCTTTAGATGGATGAGCTGCACTGGACTTGCTAAGCTCTGGGCTCCCAAAGAGGGAGTCTGTTCCCTTGGTGTTACACATATTTACAGAGCAAGGAAGCAGAGAAACAGCTAGCTATGTATGGAGGGAAAAAAAAAAACGGTGGGAACTTCCTCACTGAGGAAATTGCTTCTAAAAAGGAGAAAACCTGAATGGTATATCCTAGGTTTTCTTCTAGGGTTTTTATGGTTTTTATATACCTAAAGGATTATAATCATTCTATTATAAAGACACACGCACAAGTATGTTTACTGCAGCACTGTTTACAATAGCAAAGACTTGGAACCAATCCAAATGCCTATTAATGATAGACTTGATAAAGAAAATGTGGCACATATACACCACGGAATACTATGCAGCCATAAAAAAGGATGAGTTCATGTCCTTTGCAGAGACAGGGATAAAGCTGGAAACCATCATTCTCAGCAAACTGAAACAAGGACAGAAAACCAAACGCCGCATGTTCTCACTTATAAGTGAGTGTTGAACAATGAGAATGCATGGACACAGGGAGGGAAACATCACACAAGGAGGTCTGTCAGGGACTGGGGGCCTAGGAGAGGGATAGCAGGGGCCGGGGATAGGGGAGGGACAGCATTAGGAGAAATACTAATGTAGATGACGGGGGATGGATGCAGCAAACCATCATGGTACATGTATACCTGTGTAACAAACTTGCATGCCCTGCACATGTACCCCAGAATGAACTTAAAATAAAAATAAATTAAATATAAAATAAGAAAAAGGGGGAATCTTCACAAATTTACACTGGCATTTGCCTGAACTTAGTTGAGCTAAAACAGACCTGCTAAGTCTACTTTTTAATAAACAACCTAAAAGGAGAAACAAATAAACTGTCTGGATTTGTGTGTGTTTTAATAGAATGTTTAATAGGAAGCCACTAAACATGTACTTATTATTGAGCTTTGGCAGATATACTCTGCTAACTTCAGAAATTTTTATTCCTACTTTAGTAAAACTTTTTTATGCAATTGGATATAAATATAATGAATTTCTTCCATTTCTAAATTTTCTCTTATTATCTCACTTAATTAAAAATCAGATTGTATGTAAAATTATTTTACTTTGCATTTTATATACAAAGAGGATTTTATATATGAAGAACTTTGTGTAAAAATTCTTTGTAAAAAGAACAAAAATCATTTTCTTTCAGCAACCATTTTCTGTTGACAGTGAGAATTCTGAAATTCAGCCTTTGACTTTTTTTTTCTCAAGTCTGGAATCCTTAAAAATTTTCTCCTTAACAATGACCTTCTGGGTTTCAAGATATATACAAATCTTTATATATATATATATATATATATATATATATATATATATATATATATATGGGATTTACGTACATATATATATAATAAAGGTATGTGCACGTGCGTGTGTTTGTGTATATATATATACATACATATACATATATACACATATATATGTATGTATATATGACATCTAGACATGTTATGTTAGTTTCTGTAACACATTATCACAAAGTTTTTGGCCTAACACAACAAAAACCATAATTACCTAAATGTTTTATAGATCAGAAGTTGGACACAGTCAGTGGGGTAAAATAATGTGTTGGCAGGACTTCAACTTCTTTTTTTTTTTTTGGAGGCTCCAGGGGTGAATTTCTTTTCTTATTTTCCAATTTCTAGACGCAACTTACATATCATTATTCTATTAAACATGGAAAATTTTAAATAAATAATCATTCCTGGCACTCATATGTTTTAAGTCCAAAACTTCCCTTCTATAATTCCTATATATTAATGAATATACACTCCATTATTTAATACATTTTTTACTCCTTTTTCTCTCCCTCAGGAAGTTCTAGATCATGAAATATGGATTTCTGTATATGTTTACTTTTTTGTTCCTTGTGGTTTATGTTTTTATTTTATTTGGAGGCAGATACGTATGATTGCATTATCCAAATAATGAAGATTTCATTTAACCATACATTATATTATTTAATATATTCATTGAAATGTTATTTTGTAATATGCATGCTTAAATTTATTTATGGTTTTCTGACTACTTTTGACAGATGTTTGTTATCGTTTCCTAAATACAATCTATTTTTAAAACCACTTAGAAATCAAATTAGACATTTAAAGTCTCTTTTTTCCTCTAAAGGTGACTAATGTATATTTACATGTGAACAATATATTTTTTAAAGTATAGGCGGCTGTGGTTTACTTTCCTTGTGTTTGTGTGGTTCTCTTTTCCCATTGGGCACTTTACTTGAATCTCAGGTTGACAGACATGCTTTGAAGGCAAGCATTTCTGAAAGCTTCATTCAGCAAATTGAAATGTTGCTTAAAAAAAAAAATTCTAAGAAAAGACAGATTTTCTCCAGAAGTGGTATACTTTAGGATATTTTACCTGCCTTCCATTAAGGTCATTTTAGAGAATAGTTCTACAATGGTAGCCCAGTAAAAAAAATAAAAATAAAAATAAAAAATAAAAAATTGCCATTCAAAGATTATAGGCTTTTCTGTTCTTGCATTTATGACTGTAGCTTTGTTTTGTTTAACAATGAAGAAAGATGGAAGTGTGAAATCCAGTTGTTTTATATACAGTTGTTTAAAGAACTACCAGATAATTTTGCCTTGGCTTGCTCTTGTTTTTTTTGTTACTGGATCTCCAATTCAGAGTATCTGTGCAGTTTTTTGAGAAGGAATGTCCTTACCTCTGGTATGTTGAGGACCTGTATAATCAGTATGTGAGTCTTAGCTAAAGAACCCATCCAAAGGGCAATTTTCCAGCACACATTTATTATTAGTTGATTTGTATGGACGTTTTCATTATTTTAAAATAGCTCCATAAAAAATGAAAAGTTATATATACACATGACTGTTTATGTCAGTGTTTACAGCAGCTGTATTTGTCATCATCCAAAACTGGAAACAATCAGGATTTCCTGCAACAGGAAAGCTGATTTTTAAAACAGAGAGAGAAAAAAGACGTAAGTTAAGGTGAGGCCATACTTGTACAGGGTGGGACCCTTAATAACATATGACTGGTGTCCTCATGAGGAGAAGAACTGAAAGATGAACACAGACAGAAGGCGGTGTGAACAGACACACGGGAGAACAGCATATGATGATGGAAGTAGGCAGAAGAATGTCGAAAATTGCTGGCAACACAGAAGCTAAGAGAAAGGCCTGGAACAGCTTGTTCTCCAGAGCATCTGGGGTAAGCACAGCCCTGTGCATACCCTGGTGACAGACTTCTAGCTTCCAGAATTGTTAGAATATATTCCTATTGTAAATTTGTATTGCTTTAAACAATACATTTCTATAATTCATATTGTGACATAGCAATTCTAGAAAACTACCATAATATTCTCTTATTAAAATAACAAATATATTTCAATTCAAACAGTATTAAAAATGAAAATAAATATAAAATAGAATAAATAAACGGTGGTACAACCACACAGTAGACTATTACTGACCAATAGAAGGAAATAAGTCACAAAAACATATGGATAAAAACAAATGCAGATTGCAAAGTGAAAGAAGCAGTGAAAAGCCAGTGCGAATTGACTGCATACTATACGGTTCCAATTATATGACATCTGAAAAAAGGCAAAAAAGTGGAGATGTACAGAAGATGAGAGATTGAATGGGCCTCATTCTTATGGTTGGGAACAGGCTAAATAAATGAAGCACAGGCACATTTCAAGGTAAGGAAACTATTCTCTTGATACTGTAATGGTAGGTACATGACACTATCAATCGTCAAAACCTATAGAATTTTACTGCATAAAGAATGGCCCTAACCAAATACAAATATTTTTAAAATTATTTAGGTGTTCAATGGATCCCAGATGGAATGCAGAATGTGAGAAAATCATCTAACTGTATTATAAATGTATGTACAAAACAAACTCACTTAAAGGGGTGGGAGAAAAAAAATGATGACCTAACTTTGGGACAGAGTGGAGTATGTAAACTAGAAGAAAAAGCAAATAAACAAAAAAAAATGTAAAATATCCCTTTACATAGGCACTGCACTCCAGTTCATATCAGTTTCTATGAGTACTGTACAATTATTCTGATAAACTGTGCATGTATATGTGAAAGTTAAGTCAACAGATATCAGTGGTTGGAACCAGATTCTCAACTATTGAGTATGTGTATACAGATAAGCACGGCTAGGAAGCTGGAACATTCATGTGGTAATGAATTAGAGTAGGTCATATCAATGGGTATTCATGCTTAGCTTATTATAGACACAAATAATATTTAGAAATATGTACAGATGTGTACATATGCACCATTTAGTATACACACATATTACTTCAGCTGTCAAGTAAGAAGACCTAGAAGCAACAAAGTCTTGGTAGCATTGGAAACTCCTAGTGACTAGACGTTGTTGTCTAATGATATCCATCAATAAAGGACCAAGGCTCCTTGAAGAAATGGCTGATTATAGGATTGGGACAGGAAATAGACAGCATGAGCCTAGAATATAAAGAAGTGTTCCCAAAAAAGAGAAAAAAAATCCTTGATATGCATATGTCAAATGTACCAAGAAACAAAATGAAAGAACTCTAAATGGCTACAGCTAGAAAAATTTAAACCACAAAATAAAGTAGTATTAAATTTGAAACCAAAATGTTAAATATAAATATATCAGTTTATGCTGACATAAATACATTATTGGACACATACATATAAGAAAAAATGAGACAAGTTTCTACCCTGGAGAATTCTAGCATTCAAGGTCAAACATAACTTCCAAATTAAGTATGTGCATCTCCTACTGATTTTCTTTCAGAAAATACAGTCATACTTTAGTGTCCACTTGGGACTGGTTCCCTGCAGATCCAAAGTCCACAGACCCTTAAGTCCTGTATATAAAACAGTATACTATTTGTATATAACCCAATCACATCTTCTGGAATAGTCTAAATCCTCTCTAGATTACTTACAGTACACAATACAATGTAGAGTCTGTGTAAATAGTTGTTATACCGCATTGTTTAGGGAAAATGGCAAAGAAAAACTGTACATGTTCAGTACAGAGAAAACTATTCTTTATTTTGGGGTTTTGGGGGATATTTTTGATCTACAGTTGGCTAAATTCATGGATGCAGAACCAATGGTATCAAGGGTCAACTGTATAGCAATAAAAAAAGAGCAGAGAAAAAGAGTAAATTTACAGTGGATACATCTAATAATACTACCTCGACGTCAAAATCCACAAGAATGTCATGTTGTTAGCATGCATCCTTCATATAATGTCATGAGAGTGGCACCTCATTTCTGTGGTCTTCTTTTCAAAACTGCATAACCTCAGTACAATCTTGAGGAAAATATCAGAAAAATACCACCGATTACATTCTTAAAAATACCTCAAATTTTGACTTCCTAATTCTTAAAACTGCCATGGTTACTAAAAACAAGGAAAATCAGAGAAACTCCCAGTCAAAAAGAGCTTAAGGGGACATTATGACTCCATGGAATATATGGCCACCTGGAAGGCATCCTGAAACAAAATGGCCACTGAGTAAAACCTAAATAAATCTTAATAGAACATATACTTTTATAAATAACATGTATCTACCAAGAGCAGGGTCGTGTGTGGGAGGCTGTGGCCAGGATTGCCTCAGCTCCTCCCCCTCAGGCTCAGCTCCTCCCCCTCAGGCTGGGAGGATAGCACAGGCTGGGGGCTGGGGTTGGAGGGTATCAGTTCTGCTGTCCCCACCCCAGTACTAGCCTGCCTTCCCAAGCTGTGGTTTGGAGGATAGCTGGCTTCCTGCCTCTTTCCTCTAAAACAGCAAGTCTGGGAAATCCTGGGGTGAGTGGGGTCACCCCAACCCCATTTGCTGGCAGAGACTGAGACTAAAGCATCACTTAATAAACCCCCAAGCCCCCCCCCCAAAAAATAAATGACATGTATCAATTTTAGGCAATTATATGTAACAAATGTATCACACTAATGTACTATTTTAATAGGGGCAACTGGGCATAGGGCATAAGGAAACTCTGCATCATCCACTCAATTTTTCCACAAATCTAAGAGTATCCTGAAAATAAAGCTTATCTTAAAAACATCAATTCGATTTACTTTTAAACATCTGTCATGCCAGTCTTATTGATCTAATCACGTTTCTTCAGCAGTAAGTTAGACATGCAGCTTTACAAAAACTTACACTGAATGATGATCATAAAAACAGTCCCAGACTCTTGTCCACAGAAATATCTGAAACACAGTCAGAGGACTGTAAAACAGGGAAACTATTTCACTTAGAATTCAGATTTCTTGTGAGGAAGAATCAATATATTCTACTGAAGATGACAGCCTCTGGCAAGGAGCAAATAAGCTTTGATCAGGCAACAAAGCAAGATTAACAAAGCTGTGAAAATCCGGTACATAAATTATAGTTTTGCTATCCAAGAGTGCCAATCTATAACCTAGAAAATTAATTCCACAAAGGATATTTTTAAAGTGTTTTGTATTTTAACAACAGTGTTTAATTGTAGTGAAATGGCTATCTGAAGTTCTGAATACATAAAATGCATTACAATAAAGTCAATTAAGTTGAGCCACTCAATTCCTAAAGAGGGCTGCAAATATGTAATATTAATTTGTAGAAATGTGAATTGGAAATGTGATATCGCTATGTCTCATTCTAGGTTCAGTCATTATCACTGGAATTAAGTCTTGTTATTTTATTTTTAGTTTTCCATTAGAAGCTTTATAATAAGAGTGAAGCATTAGCATTTTCATGCTTTTGTTAATAACATTGTTGAACTTACTCTTGGACATGTGAATAATCATATTTCAGGTGTTGTCTCCCATGGTAATTAAAAATTGGCTACTTGACAAAAATTCTGTTATCAAATAATAGACAGTATTGCTTTCAAGTACTGTATTATTATTCAGAAAGCATTTGGTTCCCAATTTTTGACATCCTTTAGCATTTCTTCCAAATTAGCAAAAACCTTGCTTAAGCACAAAGAACATTGCTCAAACCATATTTTACTTGTCATCTCAGTCACTTTTGACACTGATGAATGTGCGTTCCAGACAAAACACTCTCTTATCTTTGGAGATACTAGATTTCCTTATATATAGTTGTTGATACATTTTTTTTCATTGATACTTATAAAATTGCTGTGTATTTCTTTTTCTCTTATCATCTCCCAAATTTTGGTTTTCCTTAGATTTCTGTCCTGCGATTATTTTTATTTTTATTTCTACAGTACATTCTTTGACAAACACATTAGCTCCAAGGCCTTATATTGTAATTGATCTCTAAATAGTATTAATCCAGAATAGAACAAAGTTATAATGTATATACTGACTTCAGACAAATATGAATTCAAGTATTTTCCTCATGACTTACTTTCTGAGTGACTTTGGTAACTTGCTAAACCTTGGTTTTATTTCTTTTATAAGATAATAATGATTATGATAATAGTATAAATATTCACTAGGTAATTCATGCCAAATTATGTATAAAACACTTTATATAAAACATCTATTCCTATTCTTACTTGAACACCATAAAGTATTCGGTAACATAGTATTATACAGATAAGAATTTGAATAACTTGCCAAAGCAACTTACCTGTAATTAGAACTCAAGTCTGAATGAACCAGAATATAAGCTCTTAATGTTTACTTTAAACTGTTTCTCCATAGCAAACCCCCCATAAAAGAGCAATACCTCACCTTAGTGAGCGTGTGTGTGTGTGTGTGTGTGTGTGTGTGTGTAAACTTTTAGACACCTGAACATCAACATGTTCAACCTCTTCAGCAAAGTGTATGCCAGTTACTTCAAATTTAAGGCCGAATTATTTAATACACTAATTTTTCTGACTGTCCCAACATGTTGTTCTTCTTGCATCTCTTCATTACTAAGTTTCCCAAAGTATAAAAGGAGAGTCATCTTTTGCTGCTCATTCCCTCCCTCATTCCTACTGATTTATTGCCAATTTCTTAAACATCACTTATGGAAATTATTGCATCTACATTCTTCCTCCTTTTTAAATTTATGTCTTTTGTTGACTCCACCATACTCTCACACCTGGTTAACTGAGACCTGTTTCACCAAACATGCTCAATGCTCACAGTCTTGCCCTCCTCCTAAATCTTTTCAAAGAGTAGCTGAGAAATATTGCTTTTTAATGAAGTATAATTACGTCACATTTTCTTTTCAACTCTCGGAGTGCAGAAAAATGTTCCCTCTGTAAACTCCATGGCTGTGAAGCTAAAATTGAATCTTCTTAATGTAGTTTACAAGATTCTATACATCTGTGCTGGCTTACATCTACAGTTCTTTCTCACATGATGAATTAATTGTATTTAAAGAGCAGTGATTTTTCCCACCTTCAGGACTTCAAGTTTTCTTTTTATTTTATCTAGACAACTGCTGCCTGCATCCTTTCTTTTCTAGCTCCTGCTTGTACAGGCAGCACGACTTCTAGAGCTGAAATGACAGGGTTGTACCATTTTCTAATCTTGGGAGCGTCACTCCACTACGCTGTGTTGCTGTGGTTCCCACATCTGTAAGATGGGGATGGTAACATTCTGTGTCTCCATGGTTCTTAATGAGGAGCAAATGCCATAAGGTTTTTGCTGAAGTAAAATTAGTAAAATTTTATAAAGTAAAATTTATATTGTTTCAAGAAAATATTCTAAATATGGAGACAGCAAACCACCATGGCATGTGTGTACCTATGCAACAATCCTGCAAGATCTGCACATGTACCCCAGAACTTACAATTAAAAAAAGATTATATCACTACATTGTCTCCGCAATCTAAAATCCTAACATATTTTGAAATATTTAATAAGGATGTTCAACATATACTACATTGCAGTAATATGTTGATAAACCATAATGATGGATTTAAAGTTAAAAAAATGAACTGGAAGATAAATTTATTTAATTCTATTTCAGTGAAATATGATGGGCAGACTTCTGGCTGAAAATCAAATACACAGTTTTACTTTTCTCCTAGTATAATTTCTGTATGTGATCTGTGCTGTGTACATTTTGTTTTTATTTTAATTTTAATTTTTTTTCAAACTGCACAATCAGAGTTCATTTGCCTCAACCTCCCAGGCTCAAGTGATTCTCCCCACGTATCCTCCCTCAGGAGCTGGGAGTACAAACACATGCTACCATGCTCAGCTAAGTTTTAAAAAGATATATTTTTGCAGAAATGGGATCTTACTATGTTGCCCATGCTGGTTGCAAACTCCTGGGCTCAAGGGATCCAGTTACATCAGCCTCCCAAAATACTGGGATTACAGGCATGACCCACATTACCCTGCCCAAATTTTGTTTTTAAATGAATGAGTAAAAGAGCTTGTCTGGACAGTCCTACCTAGTTAATGAAACTATGTAACATGCTAATAACTTTCAAGTAAGTAAGTTTTTTTGAAAAATCATGTGTCATCTTTATTTTCATAATATAAATACGTTTTCTGAATTTATATGCAGTATATAAAATAAACATACTGTCTTTGCTAAGTGTATAGGAAATATTTTAAATGGAAATCTGACAAAGATTTTGCTTAAAAGAATCAAGTATGGCATATATTTATTAGTTGCAAAAGTATTAAGTTATAACCATAAATGTTCAAGAATGTACTTAATTTTGCAACAAATGCCACCCATCTGAAGAAAAATAATTGAACTTAATTTTCTTTTGGTCTTGTTTTTTTCACTAATCTGTGCATTCTAGATATGAGAGCAATTGATTTCTTTATAGACCTGTGCACATTAAAGAATAAAGCTTTTCAAAACAAAGCTTAGAATCTAATATGAACTGTTCCCAAATTTTGGCCTTTTATAGTTAGGGTTTCCATTATTTTAAATAGCAGGGAAAGTGCTAATTACTCATTTAGAGATGCTAAGGTGGCCCTGTGAGGTATATAAACAGATGTGAGACCTCAGCTAGAAAACGTATCTTCTACCAGATTTACTTGTTAGCAGCTCTTCCTTTTGAAAACCTCAAAGATTTTTACAGTCAGTCAAGAAGTCTATTATCTTTAAGTGGAAAAATAAGCATTATTAGAATTTTAATGTTAAAACTTACTTCATTAGGACGAGACATTAACCCTCAGAATATTTTATCTCACCGCACTGGCTGGCAAATTCACCCAGGGAAAGGTCTCACTTGCAACTCCACAATTGGGGCCAAGACCTTCTAATTGTGGGCACCAGCAGGGGAACAGCAGGAAGAAACTCTGTGTAGGTGAGCAACTTGCATCTTAGGGAAGAGAAAATCAAACCAGATGTCAAGGGTGCTGTTGTCAAGACTAATACCAATGAAAAAGGACAGATAAATAGAAAGAGACTAGAGTTGCCCAGTTTTTACCAGAGAAGCTCATTCTGAAGTAACCTTATCAATAATATAAACCAAATGGATTCCTGAGAAGTTTCCAAATTCTTTACTCAGTGATA
The DNA here is from genome assembly GCA_031835075.1 of Saguinus oedipus. Taxonomy (NCBI): domain Eukaryota; kingdom Metazoa; phylum Chordata; class Mammalia; order Primates; family Cebidae; genus Saguinus; species Saguinus oedipus. Next base: position 23,135,438 of record CM063190.1, read on the forward strand.
TCCTTTGAAGAGCTTTGACTGAAACCCTAACTTTTGTTCAGGGAATCTAATTTATGATATTCATCTGTCAATTCAAGACAAGACAATGATCACCTTTATGGTCTCTGGCCCCACACAGAACCTGACTGCCCAGTCTCTGTCTTGTGTTCATAAAAGAGCTGCCTTTGTCTTGGTCATGCACAGAGAAATGAGCAACTATATACCCCCAGGGTTTGCATCTCTTCCCAGAGTGTGAGCTCACACTTCAAACAGAAAAAGTGATTGAGCAGATCAGAAAATGTTACCCTGAACTCAAGCTACCATGTGCTATGCAAAGCATAAACTGGAAAGAGGTCACGACAATGTGAGAAGATTGCCACTGGCACCAAGGTACAAGGAGAGAGAAACTACTTACCTAATATAAAATTATCTTTGGATTTGTCAAAAATGCATGCAACTAATAGGGGAAGGTAGAAAAAAATGGCTCACACAGCTTTTTTTTTTTAATTAGAATTTTAAATTGTCACACAGAACTAAAGTATATCATCTCAAATACTTTAAAATGTACAGTTCAATTCACGTTGTTGTGCAAACAACCTCAAGAGCCTCTTGCCTCTCAAAAAACTGAAATGTGGAATTGCATTAAATAACTCTGCGTTCTCCTCTTCTCCCAGTCCCTGGCAACCACTGTTCTACTTTCTCTATGGATTTGACTACTCTAAGTACTTATGGTAATGGAATAATTCATTTATGGTATTATTTTATGATATTAATTTCACTTAGCATAATGTCCACAAAGTTTATTCCTATTGTAGCATGTGTCAAAATTTTCTTCCTTCAGAAAGCTGAATATTCCATTGTATGTATGTATGTACCACATACATACTACATTCATTTTTTTATCCATTTTTCCATTAATGGACAGTAGGTGTCTTCGTTCATTTGTGTTGCTATTAGGAAATACCCAAGGCTGGGTAATTTATAAAGAAAATAATTTTATTTGGCTCATGGTTCAGCAGGCTGCGTGAGACATAGTATCAGCATCTGTGTCTGATGAGGGTTTCAGGAAGCTTCTGCTCATGGCAGAAGGTGAGGAGAAGTAAGCATCACATGTCAAGAAAGGAAGGAATTGAGAGGGGTGGGAGTGCTGGGCTTTTTTTAACAGGTAGTTCTTGAGGGAGCCCACAGAGGGAGAATTTACACATTACTAGGAGGGTGGCTCTAAGCTATTAAGGGATCCATCCCGCACAACTCGAACTTCCCAGGAGGCCCTGTCTCCAACACTGGGGATCAAATTTCAACAGATGGCATGGTGATGCCAAACTATATCCAAAGCATAGTACTTGAGTTGCTTCAGCATTTTAGCTATTGTGAATTCAGCCATGATCACGGGTGTAAAAATGTGAAAAGGTCTCTTCAAGACCCTGCATTTAATTCCTATGGGTATACACTCAGAAGAGAAACTGCTGGATCATGTGGTAATTCTACACTTAACATTTTGAAGAACCACAGTAACTATTTTTTATAGCAGCGGCACAATTTTACATTCTCACCAACGGTGCACAAGAGTTCAAATTTCTTCATATCTTTATCAACACTTGATGTGTTGAGTTTTTTTGATAGTAGCCACCATAATAGGTGTGAAGTGGTATCTCGTTGTGATTTTGTATCTCATTTCCTTAATGTTCAGTAATGCTGAGCATTTTTCATGTGCTTATTGGCTATTTGTATATTTGTTTTTAAGAACTGTCTCTTAACTTTTGTCCATTTTCATTTTTGAACCAGGTTTGTTGTTGTTATTGGTGAGTCACAGAAGTCAGCTACACATTTTGGATATCAACCCTTCAACGACATAAGATTTGAAAATATTTTTTCCCTTTTTATAGGTTGCCTTTTCAGCTGTTATGTTCTTTGACTCATGAAAGTTTTTTCATTTTGGTGTAGTTTGATTTAGCTCTTATTTCTTATGTTGTCTGTAATTTGGGAGTGATATTCATGAAATTATTGCATCCAGTGTCATAAAGTTTGTTTCCCTGTACTTTTGTTATAATATAGTAGTTGTAGCTTTTACGTTTAGATATTTGATTCATTTTGAGTTACATTTTGTATGTAAGGTCAGGATGTAACTTCATTCTTTTGTATGCGGTATCCAGTTTTTCCAACATGGTATGTTATAAAAGACTGTCCTTTCTCTATTGAATGAATATTCTTGGCACTCTTGTCAGAAAAAATTTCTTACCCTATATGCAATGGTTTATTTCTGGGCTTTTTACTTATTTCATTTGTTCTTTTTTTATTATTATAAGTTCTGGGTCACATGTGCAGATCGTGCAGGTTTGTTACATAGGTATACACGCGCCATGGTGGTGGTTTGCTGCATCCACTGCCCCATCAACTACATTAGGTATTTCTCCTAATTCTATCCCTCCCCAATCTCCCCACACCCTGCTATTCCTCCCCTAGTCCCCCAAACCCCAGGCCCCAGTATGTGATGTTTCCCTTCACCTATGTGTTTATGTCAGTACCCCACAATTTAATTACTAAAGCTTTGTAGTAAGTTTTGAATCCGGAATTGTGTGGCCTCAATGTTATTTCTTTTTAAGATTGTTTTGGCTTCTCAGAATTCCTTGAGATTTTATGCACAATTTAGGGGTTGGGAATGGTGGCTCATGCTTGTAATCCTAGCACTTTGGGAGGCCAAGGTAGGGCAATCCCATGGGTCCAGGGGTTCAAGACAATCTTGGGCAACATAGGGAGACCCTGTATCTAACAAAAAATAAAGAATTTTACATATAATTTCAGATGGATTCTTCTGTTTCAAAAAAAAAAAGGATATACCATTGGGATTTTTATAGAGATTGCATTAAATATTAGATTGTTTTGGATAATACTGACGTCTTAACAATGGGTGTCTTTTCATTGATTCACACCTTTAATTTCTTTTAACAATGTTTTGCAGTTTTCGCTTTATAGAACTTTCACATCTCTGGTTAAGACTATTTCTAAGTACTTTAAGCATTTGGATGCTATTGCAAATGAAATTGTCTTCTTAATTTCCTTTTCTGCATTGCTAATTTGCCCACATGACTTTTGAAGATTAGCCATGAATACATGGAAATTTGTGTTTAGGAGGTGGGGTTCATTCAAATTCATTATATTTCAGACTCATCAAAGTGATACTTAGCAAATGAATGATGAAATCAGAGGGACTTCGAGCTGGAGAAAATTTAAGTTTATTCAGTCCAGCCTCTTCATTTGATTGAGTAGGAAGCAGGCCTAGAAACATTAATCATTAACCTTCAACATTGTTATAGAATGGGTCATATCCCTGGACAATCTATAAAAAATGTTTGAAACACCTGTACTTTTTTTCAGAAATATTGCTACATGTATATAATTTTATATTTAATAAGAAGGTCTTCTCCCTTACACTTTTTTTTGTCTTCGTTTCATTTCTTGTATTATAAACTCTGTTCACATTAGTTTTAATCATGTGCTCTTTCACCAACTCTTTAAAAATAGAAATGTAGTAAGCACTGACCATACTAGCTGTTGGAAATAAGTTGAGAATGAGACAAAATCCCTTCCCTTGATGAGTATATTTTATGCCATTTTATGAAAGTTAAAGACACCAAGATGCAGTCACTCTTGTCAGACACAGACAAATGGGAGCTGGGCTCTCACAAAGGAGGGGAGTTCATGATTATATGTCTCAGACAACTGTCTCAAAAACTTTCTAAACAAAACACCAAAGAAATTCCTTCCTACAGCCATGCTTTGTATAAGCTGCTGCTTTTGCATGAATACATGTATTTGTATGACAAGATGTAGAGCTAGACATTCCTTAAGGCTGCACCAACTCAGGAAAAAGGCTCTGAGAAACAAACTTGCCCAGAAACAGTATCTCTGCCAATAAACTGACTCTTGCTTTGAGCCTCCAAAGCAATCACCTTTGTTTTCACACAGGCTACCTGAACTTCTCTCTTTCACCAAGAAGAGCTTCCCTCTGCCCTCCTCCCCTCAGACACCTGTAGCTTGTCATAGCTGTGCATCCCAGACTGTAACCCTTTTTCCTCACTAGCAAATAAAAATGTCTGGAGAAATATTTCTCTGTTGTCATTTTAGCATGACACATTGAAGCTGCCAGATAAGTGAGTCAGTTATTGCAGTACAAAGTGACGACTTACGTTCCTGAGAGTACATGAAAGATGCATTATTCTCATGTTTTCCCACTATTATATGTACCTTCATTTAAGAGTCAGTGTGTCAGAATTGTCCTTCTTTGATCATGTCAATATGAACATTTTTAGCATCTGCAAATAAGCCAGGAAAATCCTTATTCCTGCCTGAGGGACTGTTAACTCTGCTGAATTAAAAGCTTAATTTTTCTTTTTCATGTCATTGCTCTAAAATGTGGACGTTCTTATCTCTTACCTATAGCATCTTTTGCAACTCAGTCAGTTCCAGGTCTCTCAGGGCATTGTTCTTTGCTCAAATTCATGTTCCTTTCTTTTAATTTTTTTGTATCTAACTCCGTACCAAAACGTTTAAACCATTTAAAAGCAAACTTAATGTTTCCAATAAAAGTTACAGTTGAATTTGGTGTGGACCAATGTATTTATAAGTTTGTCCTTCTTCAATAGTATTGATATTAATTGAATGTCTAGTTCTTCAGTAATTTGGCATTATTTAAAAAGACATTTCCTATGTGCTGTCTATGTCCTATGTGTATTTTTCTTTTAAAAATTCCTGTTTCTCTTCCTTTCTTATTTCCTTCATGCTTTATTCCTTTTCTTTAACCCTACTCTTTATCTTTCTTTCTTCCTTTTTTCTTTTCTCATTCTTCTTTCTTTTATATTCTGTCAGTCTTAAAATTTAAATGAGAAATTCTTGAGGAAAATTATGAAAGTTTGGATTTCAGATTACATACATATTAGCCATAAACAATCCCTGTATGCCAATTCCTTCTCTGTAAGATACATATATTCAAAGTGAATTTAATGAAGTGTTATAGAAATTAAATTATTTAATTAATTTGAAATAACAATAGGAAGATCACTGCATCCACAATATTTGGATGCAAATTTTAGAATTAAATGTGAATACTACAATAACTTAGAATATGTGCACCAATTCCTTTGACCAATGCATGCAATGTGGTAACATCAAAATCAGATATAATGCATAGTTCAGAAAACCATTAGTGTTCCTATCCAGAGACTATAACATTAACATTAACTGTAGCAGTGATATAAAGAAAGAAAGTAAATACTAGAACAAGAGAAAAGCATATCACTTTTAGTTTTACGAGAATGATTAAATTTTTTCTAGAAGTTTGCATTCTTGTAATCTTTAAATTGGTAAACATTTCTATTGAGAAGCTTCAAAATATTTATTTTATGCAAACTTCTTCAATATACTATATAAAATACTTATATCTTCTGGAAATATTTGGAAATGAGTAAAGATATCACAACTTTCCACCACCAAATTCCTGTGTCTTTTTTAGAGTACCCTTTTCCTCTTAGATTCCATAACATATTTCAATCTGAAATATTCCCACTTGAGAAAAGTGGCGGGAAAAGTAAAGCAGACGTTTTTGTCCACCTTAGGAATCAGGTTAGCCATAGTGAAATAAAGCACCAAGCAGGGTCTTGGGTTCCCCAATTTAAGTCCTTGGCTCTTGGATGGCATTTCTGGACCCTCCCTAGGCAAGAGTAGAGCCCACTTCCATAAGGGATGAATCCCAGGCCAGTCAGCATCTGCCACAAGCTGATTAAAGAGCCCTTGGGCCTTAAGGGAATGTTGGTGGTAGCCTGGGAGTACTGTCCATGGTTCTGAGGTGGTCACCATGGTGAGGTTTCTTTACATTTAGAAAGAGGAAGGAAGAGTGAGGACTGCATCTTATGCTTTGAGGGCCATATCAGCTGCAGCACAATAGAAAACCATGTAAACTCCTAAAGATTTTGATTCTAGTTCCTGGCTTCTTGGTGGCACCTATGGAGCTGCCTGGGGTCGGAGACAACTTGTTGCCCTGAAGGGAAGGACACCGGAATGGCTGGCTTCGCCATGTACTGATTGCAGATCCTTACCCAGCAAAGTCCTAGTGGTGGTAGCCAGAGGGGTGCTTGTGTCACTCGATTCCCAAATCCAGGTGACTCACAAGAGAGAGGCTCTATTTATTTGGGAGAAAGTAAAGGAAGAGAACAAGTGTTTCTGTCTAGTAATCCAGAGAATTCCTCCAGATATGGTCCAAGACCATCAAGTCTGCAAGAACCACAGTGTTACTGGGCTTCAGGTGCCTCTTAATGCATACACAGCTTATATCACATCAAAATCCTTTTGAATACCTGGAAACACCTTCCCAAGCAGGACAGGTACAAAGAAGCCCAGTTTGCAAAGACTACAAGCAATACCCAACTCTTTAATGCCCAGACACCAATGAATACCCATGAGTATCAAGACTATCCAGGAAAACAGAACCTCATAGAATAAACGAAATAAGGCACAAGACCAATCCTAGAAAAAGAGATATGTGATCTTTCAGACAGAGAATTCAAAATAACTGTTTTTTTTTTCTTTGAGATGGAGTTTCACTCTTGTTACCCTGGCTGGAGTGCAATGGCGTGATCTCAGCTCACCTCAACCTCCGCCTGCTGGGTTCAGGCAGTTCTCCCGCCTCAGCCTCCTGAGTAGCTGGGATTACAGGCACATGCCACCATGTCTAGCTAACTTTTTGCATTTTAGTAGAGACGGGGTTTCAACATGTTGGCCAGGATGGTTTAGGAAACTCAAAGAAATTCAAGTCAAAACAGAGAAGAAATTCAGAATTTTATCAGACATTTCAAAAAAGAATTTTCAAAAATAATAAAGGAAGAAGAAAGAATTAAGCAGAAATTCTGGAGGTGAAAAACACAATTACATGTGAAAGAATGCATCATACACTTTTAATAGAACTGAACGACCAGAAGGAAGAATTAATAAACTTGAAGATCAGTCATTTGAAAATATACAGTAAGAGAAGACAAACGAAAGAATAACAAAAAAATGAAAAAAGTTATTAGGCTTAAAGACGAGGTATAAAAATAGATACAGGTAGAAAGTTTATCCAAAGAGATAATAACAGAAACTTCCAAAACCATGAGGAAGACATCAATATCATAGGGCAAGGAAATCACAGAACACCAAGCAGATTTCACCCAGAGAAGACTATCTGAAGGCATCTAATAATCAAACTCCCAAAGGTCAAGGATTAGCAAAGGACCCGAAAAGCAGCAAGACAGAAGAAACAAATAACATATAATGGTGCTCCAGTACACCTGGCGAAAAACCTTTAAATGAAAGCCTTACAGGCCAGGAGAGCGTGGCGTACTATATTTAAAACACTGAAGGAAAATGCCTTTTAACCTGGGATAGTATATCTGGCAAAGATATCTTTCAACATGAAGGATAATTACTTTCCCTGATACACTAAACGTGAGGAATTTCATCAAAGCCAGACCTGTCCTACAAGAAGTAGTAAAGGGAGTATTTCAAGCAGAAAGAAAATGATGATAATGAGCAGTACAAAATCATCCGAAGGTATAAAATTCACTGATAATGGTAAGCACACAGAAAAACACACAATATTATAACATTATGGCTGTTGTGTGTAAACTACTCCTATCTAATGTAGAAAAGCTAAACAATGAACCACCGAAATGTAAGAGCAGAAAAAAATTTTCAAGACATAGACATTACAATAATATATAAAAAGGGAAAACAAAAACTTATAAAGCAGGGGGGGTGAAGTTAAGGTGTAGAATTTTTACTTTTTTTTTATTTTTTGCTTGTTCATGTGTTTGTTTATGCAAACAGTGATAAGATGCTATTGGTGTAAAATAATGGGTTAAAAGGTATTTTATTTTAAGCCTCATGGTATTTGCAAGCCTCGTGGTAACCTCAAATTTTTAAAACGTACAAAAAATGTAAATCTAGAAATAAAACCAAACTTCCAGAGAAAATAACCTTTATTAAAAAGAGGATAGGAATAAAGAAAAGGAGGAAGAAGAGACTAAAAAAAAAAAACAGAAAACAAATAGCAAAATAGCAGGAGTAACTCCTTGCTTATCAATAACACTGAATGTAAACTCTCCTATCAGAAGACATAGAGAAGCTGAATAGACCTAAAAAAAAAATTCAATTATCTGTTGCCAGCAGGAAAAATCACCTCTAAAGACACATATAGATGATAAGTAAAAGGATAAGAAAAGATGCTCCATGCCAGTAGAAATTAAAAAAAAAGGAGTAGCAGCTATATAAGACAGATTTCAAGAAAAAAACTACAAGAAGAGACAAAAAAAAAAGTCCCTGTAAAAGAGGCCAATTAAGCAAGAGGATTACAACACTTGTAAGCAAATATGCATTAAGCACAGGAACACCCAGATACATATAGTAAATATTATTAGAGCTCAGAGACAGAAAGAATCCAAAAAAATAACAGCTGGGAACTTCAATACCCCACTTTCAGCACTGGACAGATCCTCAGGCAAAAAAAAAATCCGTGAACATCAGAGTTGATCTGCACTCTGGGCCATATGAGCCTAATAAATATTTACAGAACATTTTATCAAAGGCTGAAAAATTCACACATTTCCCAGCACACCGGTCATTATCAAAAATAGACCATGTATTAGATCACAAAACAAGTTTTTTTTTGTTTTACTTTAGGTTCTGGGGTACATATGCAGGTCATGCAGGGTTGTTGCATAGGTGCATAGTATATCTGGCATTTCTCCCCACGTTATCCCTCCCCACCCTTCCCACCCCCCACTATCCCTCCCCTAGCCCCCTCCCCAACTGCCCCCAGTGCATGCTGCTCCTCTCCCTGAGTCATTGAAATACTACCAAGCATCTTTTCTGAATACAATGGAATAAAACTAGAAAGAAATAAGAGGAATTTTGGAAACTATACAAATACATGGAAATTAAATTGTATGCTCATGAATGGCCAGTGCATCAATGAAAAAATTGAGAAGGAAATTGAAACATTTCTGGAAACAAATTATAATGGAAACACAACATACCCAAGCCTAGGAGATACAGCCAAATCATACTAAAAAGGAAAATTTATAGTGGTAAATGCCTACATCAAGTAAGAGGAAAAACTTCATATAAATAATCTAATGATGCATCTGAAAGAGCCAGAAAAAGAAGAGCAAATCAAATTCAAAAACAGTAAAAGAAAAGAAATAGTAAGTATCAGAGGAGAAATAAACTTGAAATGCAAAAAAAATACAAAAGATCAAGGAAACAAAAAATTGTTTTTTTGAAAAGTTAAACAAAATTGACAAACCATTAGCCAGATTAAGAAAAAAAAATAATTAATTAAATCAGATTTGAAAAAGGAGACTGGCATTAGAGACTATATAAAAAACTACATGCCAATAAAGTGAAAAATCTAGAAAAAAAAAACAGACCAATTCCTAGACTCATACAATCTATTAAGATTTACAAGAAATCCAAAACCTGAACAGATGAATAATAAGTAATGAGATTGAAGCCATAATTAAAAGGCTTCAGGTAAAGACAAGTCTGGAACCCGATGGCTTCTCTGCTGAATTCTACTGCAGAACTAATACCAATCCCACTCAAAGTATTCCACACACAAAAAAGTAGAGATTGAAGAAATATCTCCAAACTCATTCTACAAGGTCAGTATTACGCTGATACCAAAACCAGACAAAGACACATTTAAAAGAAAAAAACACACTTTAATAACACAATAAAAAGGTCATTCATCATGACTAAGTGGGATTTATGCCAGGAATCTAAGGATGGTTCAGCATATGCAAATCAATCAATGTGATAAATCATATTAATAGAATAAATGACAAAAATTATATGATCATCTCACTTGATGCTGAGAAAGCATTTGAGAAAATCCAGCATCCCTTCATAATAAAAGTCCTTAAAAAACTGGATATAGAAAAAACGTAACAACATAATAATAGCTATATACAACAGATCCACAGGTAGTATCATACTGATTAGGGGAAAAAAACTTAAAGCTTTTACTCCAATTTTGGGAACTCAACAAGGATGCCCACTGTTGCCACTGCTATTCAATGTGGTACTGGAAGTTCTAGCTAAAGAAATCAGACAGGATAAAATAATAATAATAAAGGACATCCAAATTGGAAAGGAAGAAGTTAAGTCATCCTTGTTTGCAGGTGATATAATGCTGCATTTGGAAAATCTAAAGACCACCAAAACACTATTAGAACTGATCAACAAATACAGCAAAGTTGCAGGACGCAAAATCAATATACAAAAATCAGTATCATTTTATATGGCAACATAGAACAAACTAAAAAAAAAAAAAGAGAGTAATCCCATTTAAAATACCTATGAACATAAGACCTGACACCATAAAAACCCTAGAAGAAAATCTATGCAAAACCATTCAGGACATAGGAGTAGGCAAGGACTTCATGACCAAAACACCAAAAGCATTGGCAACAAAAGCCAAAATAGACAAATGGGACCTAATCAAACTCCACAGCTTCTGCACGGCAAAAGAAACAGTCACTAGAGTGAATCGGCAACCATCAGAATGGGAAAAAATCTTTGCAGTTTACGCATCTGACAAAGGGCTGATATCCAGAATTTACAAAGAACTCAAACAGATTTACAGGAAAATAACAAACAAGCCCATTCAAAAATGGGCAAACGATATGAACAGACATTTTACAAAAGAAGACATACATGAGGCCAACAAACACATGAAAAAATGCTCATCATCACTGGTCATTAGAGAGATGCAAATCAAAACCACATTGAGATACCATCTCACGCCAGTTAGAATGGCGATCATTAAAAAATCTGGAGACAGCAGATGCTGGAGAGGGTGTGGAGAAATAGGAACACTCTTACACTGTTGGTGGGAGTGTAAATTAGTTCAACCATTGTGGAAGACAGTGTGGCGAGTCCTCAAGGACCTAGAAATAGAAATTCCATTTGACCCAGCAATCCCATTACTGGGTATATATCCAAAGGACTATAAATCATTCTACTATAAGGACACATGCACACGAATGTTCATTGCAGCACTGTTTACGATAGCAAAGACCTGGAAACAACCCAAATACCCATCGATGATAGACTGGACTGGGAAAATGTGGCACATATACACCATGGAATATTATGCAGCAATCAAAAATGATGAGTTTGTGTCCTTTGTAAGGACATGGATGAATCTGGAGAACATCATTCTCAGCAAACTGACACAAGAACAGAAAAAGAAATACCGCATATTCTCACCCATAGGAGGGTGAGAAAAATGAGAACACATGGACACTGGGAGGGGGTTTACTACACACTGGGGTCTATTGGGGGGAATGGGGGAGGGACAGCGGGGGGGCGCTGGGGAGGGATAGCCTGGGGATAAATGCCAAGTGTGGGTGAAGGGGAGGAAGGCAGCAAAACACACTGCCATGTGTGTACCTATGCAACTATCTTGCACATTCTGCACATGTACCCCAAAACCTATAATGCAATAAAAATTTAAAAAATTTAAAAATATAATAATTAATAAAATACCTATGAATAAAATACAATACTTTGGAATTAACCAAAAAGTGAAAGATCTCTACAATGAAAATCATAAAACATTGCAGCAAGAAATCAAAGAGGATGCAACAAAAATGGGAAGATATTCCATATTTGTATATTGGAAGAATCAATATTGCTAAAATGTCCGTATGACTTAAAGCAATCTATAGATTTAATGAAGCCCTACCAAAATGCTAATGACATTTTTCACAGAAATAGAAAAATAAATCCTAAATTTTTATGGAAGTGCAAAACATCCAGAATAGCCTAAGCTCTCATAAGCAAAAAGAAAACAAAACAAAGAAAAAAAAAAAACCTGGTGGAATCACATTACTTTAAATTATAATACAGACCTGTAGTAACCAAAATAGCATGGTGCTGGCATAAAAACAAACATATAGACCAGTGGACAGAATAGAGAACCCAGAAATAAATACATAAATTTACATTAAACTCATTTTTGACAAACTTTTCAAGCACATGCACTCGGGAAAGAACAGTCTCTTCAATAAATGGTCCTGAGACAACTAGATAACCATCTGCAAAAGAACAAAACTAGAACTCTCTGCAGTATTCAAAAATCAATTAAAATGGATTAGATACTTAATTCTAATACCTCAAACTATGAAACTACTGAAAGAAAACAATGGGGAAAATCTGCAGGACACTTTATTGCACAAAGACTTATTGGGCAATATCCCACAAGCACAGTCAGCCAAAGCAAAAATGGACAAATTGAATTACATCAAGTTAAAAAGCTTCTGCACAGAAAAGAAAACATCAATAAAGTGATGACTCACACAATGTGAGAAAATATTTGTAAAGTATTCATCTGACAAGGAATTAATAACTAGAATATATTAGGAGCACAAACACCTGTATAGAAAAAAATCAAATAATCCAATTAAAAATGGGCAAAAGATATGAATAGACATTTCTCAAAAGAAGACATACAAATGGCAAACAGGTATATAAAAAGGTACTCAACGTTATTGATCATAGACTAATGCAAATTACAACTATGACAAGAAATCATCTCACCCAGTTAAAATGGCTTTTATCTAGAAGACAGGCAATAACAAATGCTGATGAGACTGTGGAGAAAAGGAAATCCTGGTATATTCCTGGTGGAAATGAAAATTAGTATAAACACTATAGAGAACGGTTTGTGGTTTCTGCAAAAAAAACTAAAAATAAAGCTACCATATAATCCAGATATTCCACACCAAAGTATATATCCCAAAAATCAGAAATTAGTATATAAAAGAGGTATCTGTACTTTCATGTTTATTGAAGCACAGTTCACAATAGCCAAGATGTTGCAAGCAACATAGTGTCCACCAATAAACAGATAAAGAAAATATGGTACATATATGCAATGAAGTACTCTTCAGCCTAAAACAGAAAGAGATTCTGTCATTTGCAACAGTGTGCATGGAACTGGAAGTCATCATGTTGAGTGAAATAAGCCAGGCACAGAAAGACAAACATCACGTGTTCTCATTTAACTGTGGGAGTGAAATATTGAAACAATTGAAGTCATGGTGATAGAAAGTAGAATGGCCACCAGAAACTGATAGGGATGGTTGAAGGACACACAAATATTACTTAGAAGAATAAATTAGACCTACTATTTGCTTGCAGAACAGGATGAGTAAAGAATAATTGTACATTTAAAAATAAGTAAAAATACGTAATTGGATTATTTGTAACATAAAATAATGCTTGAGGTGATGGATACCCTACACAGCCTGATGTGTTTCTTACATATTGCATGTCTATATCAAAATATCTAATGTAACCCATAAAGATATACACCTGCTATATACTCACAAAACATAAATTTAAAAACGAGGCAAAGGAAGGAGTTCCTCTACTGGCTGGGAAATGATATAGATCATCATGATGACATAAGGTTTTTATCACACCAGAAGTAGGGAAGAAAAGATTTGGAAATGAAGATATTCACAAGGAAAGTGTGTAGTGTGTTGTTGTGGTTGTCGTTAGCAGATAATCGTAAAGAGAAAATTTCATCCAAGTAACCATGGACACAAATGATGGTCTGGGTTCCCAGTAATGTGCTGGGAACGTTTTTATAAAAAATGCAAATCAGAGCTTGATTTATAGTTTTGTGGGTTGTCTAGAGCAGAGGTCAGCAATCTATAGACTACAGGCCAAATCTGGCTCGTGCCCTTTGTCTTCTGAAGACCTCAAGTTAAAAATGATATTTACATATAGGGCTATGGTTTTTTAAGATGGGGTTTCACCATGTTGGTCAGACTGGTCTTGAACTCCTGACCTCAGGTGATCCGCCCGCCTTGGCCTCCAAAGTGCTTGGATTACAGGCATGAGCCACCACGCCAGGCCTCATGTAGGGCTATTTAACATAAACGAACAAAAAATAAATAAATAAAAGGAAGGATAAGCAACAGAACCATAGGTGGCTCACAAAGTGAAAAGTGTTAAAAAGAAACTCCCTGTTTCTTTATAGAAAATGTTTGCTGATCCGTCTAGATTATCAAAAGCGATAAATATTAAGAGTGCAGCTTAGATGTCACCATGTATCAGTCTGTAACCGTTACATGATGATTAGTACAAATAAAGGAAGAAATATATTTCCAATATTTAAAAACTATTATCTGGTTCAGCAAAATAGTTGTTTATGTCACAGGCAAATGACTGTTTTTGCAGTTTTACTTTTGTCTTATTTGTTAACATGCCATAAAGAAACCTATCAACTAGCATTCAGGTTGAAAATACAACTGGGGATCCAACAGTCAAGAAGTTATCAGCACATCGCTAGGGGTACCTCTCTGCCAATCAGCTTAGACCAGGAAATATGCTGTTGGAAGGAAAAGGGACTCTAAAATATGTGGTAGAATCCGATATAATGAATATCATGTGTGATCTCATGACTCATTGCCTTAGTGGGGACTTACGGCTTGCTCATTAATCCTCCTGTTATAAGCATCCGAAACATGTTAACTATACCACAGGCTGATAGTGCCACACCCAAACCCTTCATAAATTGCAACATATACTGCAGAGGATTTCCAATTGTCAGCATCTTCTTTGTGCCTAAGAATGTTTGTCCACCATTGATGGCAATCAGCACATGACAGTCTTACATGCCTGGAAATAAACAGCTCTGGGATCATTCCACAACCAATGACTGAAAGGAGTCCTATAAAAGCTCAGCACACCCATATACACAGTGAGACAATTCTGAGACATGTAATTTACAACATTTTCTAGAATTTTCCTCTGGGTTAAAGCTCTAGTTACCCACAGAGGATGTTGACTAAATAAGACATCCTTCAGTGACTGCTTTCCTTTCATTGTTTTAAATCCCCAGTCTCTGGGCATTTTTCCTCGCACCTGCCTCTTTTCTCAGAACCTCTTTTCTTAGTAACCCAGACTGAAACAGCTTGTAGCAACTCACAAACTCTCCCAAGTACTAATTCTATCTTCATTATTTTTTAAAGTGCTATAAGCCATGGATGAGGAGAGAAAAAAAAAATGCTCTGGTCCTTCACTCGTGTTTCTCTGATTTAAAAAGTGAAGTGAAATGAAGTGACTACATTTTCTGTTAAATTATATATTATGAATTAGTATAATTTTTATTTAATTATTTGATAGATCATTAGGAAAAGTCTTTGGTGAATAGAAGAAAATGAATAGAACTATTGCTAAAACTGGGTGAAACCTTCTCATTAGTATATCTAGTATTCTGAGCTGTAAAGTAATAAATAAGCTTTTTCCTTACTATTTTTGTTGTGAGCATTAAATATATAACTAAAGGAGCAGAGGAAAGAGAAGTATAAATTTTTCCAAATGGCAGAGAAGCATAAAATATTCTCTAGGTTATCACTTCCTAAAAGGTGCTCCATGGAAATACTTTCTATAGCTCTTTCTATAGCTCTTTAAAAATAGTAAATTTAAATCGTATGTTTAGAGACCACAAGAAATGCTGTCTTTTACCTCCACCTTGTTCACCCCAGCCCTTCCCTGGTATATTCACAGTGCAAATGTAAAAATTCTATTTTAATAAGCTTTTTTCTTAAATGTTGTTTTATTTAGTATTCTCATGTATTTTATAAATGATTTGTAAATGAGTATATATGTTATGTGTAAAAGCACATAAGGTATAAACTATGGAAAGCGTTGTTCTTAGTACTCAAATGTTAGGGTTCAAGTCAATCTCATTGATGAGATGTCTTACCTCAAATGCCATTCTTCTATATATTGTATTTATTTAACCTAATTTATCAAGGATGATAGATTATATACTGTGTCCACATACTTGCCTATAATAAACATAAGGCCCTATATTGATTATTTATTAGTATCTAATACCTTTAAGCTGTCAAACTGTTTTTAATACATTAAATAATAAACAGGTATTATCTTAGTCACCTCAAAAACTTATTTAAATGAAGCAACATAAAAAACAAGTTAATTATTTAATAAAATAGAGGTTATAAGAGAAAGATGTGTAGCAGGTAGCTTATTTTCTTACCATACATAACTTGAAATTTTAGAACCAAGTAAGATTTAGGTAGAATTGTTAGAGTAAGAATATTACCATATATGATTAAATTCCAAGCATCAATCTCTAAAATAAAAGTGTAATACAATTCTATAAAAACAATATAGGCATAAACTTGATAATTTTCCAGTTCCTCTGAATTATGTTAATAATGGCTACATTACATTAATTATGTCATATTAATAGTAGTTCATTTTTTGATGTTTGTGCCATTCTGTATTTACTAATATTGGTCTGCCCCACAGCATGCACAATTCAAACTACAATTTGCCTAGGTATAAAGTGAACTTTCTTCAAAGGCACAGCAATCTTCTTGTTAATGTAGCTTGGAATTTCAAGGGCATACCTGATATAACAATGTGTTGTCATAAATATTTCTGACATTTATTCATTGTACTTCCTTTAAAAGCAAGTTAATATTTCAAAAATAAATTAATAGTAACATCATTTCTCAGCTCAATTATAAAATATGCTAGTGTGTCAGACATTCTTAATGCATCAAGATTGGCTGGGGACTACTGTAGCCTAAGTAAAAAGAATTTTAAAAAGCAGTATTCCATGGTGAATAATTTAACCATATGGTCATTTGGCTTTGATTTAATTCAGCCATAGATGTTAGGAATTTTATGATGTACCTAGACTAGATCTACTCCTTCTAAAAAGGACATTCTAAAGAAAAGGAGATATAAATAGTATGAAAACTTCATTTATTATATTTCTCTTCAAATTTTACTCTGGTCTTTTCAAAGTCTCCAAGGAAGCATATTTCCTTTGGTATATTAGGAGTGACTTATTCAATTCAGCCCAAATCTGAGAGTACTGACACCATTAATGTGTAGGAATTACATTTTAGATGAACTTTGATAAATCAGGAATTATCAGGGAAATTTCTCACAATTAAACTTTATGATGCCTAGATACCAAAGAGAGACAGAGAGACAGAGAGAGAGAGAGAGAGAGAGAGAGAGAGAGAGAGTGTGTGTGTGTGTGTGTGTTTCTGGAGTATAAAACTCCTGTATTGATTAACTAAAGCCCACAATCTCTTCAAGTACATTTTGAAAAAATCCAACATTGGGTACTTAAAATACGTGCATGTGTATTAAAATACATATGTACGTATTTCTAACATGAGTAGGTGTGTCTACACTAACACATACCAATTCTTCAGGCATTAGCAGTTTTGTTTTTCAACAAGGTAAGAGTTTTGCCCCTGATTAAGTATTCACTTGATCTGTTTGCCCATGTTAAATCAATAATGTTCATGAATAGGCAGGGTGAAGAAAACCTGAGGCTTGCTGTGTGTACCCCTGAGAAATGAAAGCAGATCAGGATCTCAGTGATAACAGGTGAAGTTAGAGGAGTATGATTTGACAAAACGTAGACTGAGACTTTTGTGGATTCTATTCACTTTCTGTGTTTAAAAGGTAGCCACCCATGTATGCCTGTACATAGGATATGTCACTTCTTTGGGCACTTGTGTCTTTATAAAATGGGAATAACAATTCTTCCCTTACGTTCTTTGTGATTTTGTGTTAAGAGTGATGGTAACTGAAAATACTTCTACAAATATAAAGTTTTGTAATTCCTTCTATGTTTGTACCTGACTGTATTTGTCACCAAAATCTGTCAGGGCTTCATGAGATTGTATGTAATAATAAATTGAAGCAAAAAAATAAATAAATAAGAGAGATATAAAACGGAATTACCAATTAGAGAAAATGTGAAATGCATTTTTAAACTGACACAAATGAAAAACAGTGGCACAAGTGAAGATTCAGTGTAGGACTCAATGTTCTGTGGTCTGTGTTCTAACCCTGCACAGCCTTCCAAACAGCTCCAAAGAATTACAGGGGCTGTGAATCTGCTACGACATATTTGAAAAACAAAACTACCAAATATCACATCCTAAGAATTACCATGTTAATTATATATTTAATTGAAGCAATACGATGCTTTATCATCTTTTAAACTATCATTGCTAGTGGAATCCATTTAGCCGATCAACAAAGATCAATGGTCATTTTAGGTAAAACATTTGGCTTACTCTTTCTAAAAACTATTCTGAAACTACAATTTACAAACTTCCTTGTCCTGTTAATTCACTTCATGTTATGTCTTCCTGCTGCTGTTCATTTTCACTGCCTTCACTGTCAGATAGGTGTTTCTTCTCTAATTGCCACCAATGTCACTCTATTCACAAGCTGACACTTGCAATAGCAGCTTCGGCACCTAAATCAGTGTGAGCATTGTCTCTGCTGACCAGTACGTGAGCAGCTGCCAGCTACTTCTCTGATTGCTTGGTCCCAATTAAGAAGTTTTTGCTCAAATTAAATTTAGTCTACTGCATTCAATAAGGGGAGGAGTATGTCAGAATTGCTTGATTAGATAAAAATGTACTTTTGTTACTCTTTTCATATCCCTGTCTTATTAATTCTATTTCTTATTAATAAAGCATCTTCTTACTTTACTATGTATTGTTTGAATTAAGTTTATTCTTTATTTTGATGTTCATGGAACATATATTGGGACCAGTTAGTTTTGAAGTGCAGAGAAGGAAGAGACAGAACAATGATATATTAAGCATTACCCCTCAGAGATACAGGGCAGTCATTATTTTCATGAGAATCTCCTGAAATTCCAAGTGCAATATTCTTTTTGCCTTTATTATTGCTTTTATGTAAAACATACCTTGGCTTAATTCTGATTTTTCTACATTGTAACTTCATGATCCTCCACAGGTCATTTAACCTCTTAAACATTTCTAATCATTAAGGTAGCCACACAGCTTTCAAGAGTTTGCATCATATGATTTATTTTTACTTACTCATACTTGATTACATTGATTCCTATGTTTGTTCCTTATTACAGGATAAACTTTAAGACCAAATGGCCAGATTTGCTTGTTCAACTTTATATTTCTAGTACCTACAACTATGCCCATAACATAGTAGATACTCAGTAAATATTTCAAAGACTCTCTGAAAGATTCTGCATTATCTGTGCCAAAAAAGAGAACAGGTCTGCTAAAAAGAAATGCTCTAGTTGATGTTAAAAGTTCCTGTGCGAGTGATTAAATACTGCTGCTACCAGGATCCAGAATATATGTGACCGATGTGAAAACCAGAGAACTGACTGGAATCAAACAACAGTCTGACCTGTAAATCACTAAATTAAAATCATCCATCAACTCAGAAGTTACAGTTTATATTTCTTTTTAAATATGTTTAACTTGCCTGGGTGCAGGTAGTACAAGTCATCTAATAGTTTCGATCCCCTCCAGTTAGGTGTCTCTAATCCCGGTTAAAAACTGTTGGAATCCCGGGTTACCAGCTATTTCTTCTTCTTTGGGCACTTTACAGACATGTTGCTCCACTTTCTTTTGCTTGCATTGTTTCCCATGAGAAGATTAATATCATCTTTATATCATTTTTCTTCTGTATGTAGGATGCATTTTCCCAGTTTTTAAGTCTCTCTCTTTATTACTAGTTTTGAGCACAGTGATTATGGCGTAATTTTCTTTTTCTTTTAATTAAAATACATTGAGTATTTGAATATTTAGGCTTGTAGTTTTTATCAAACTCAGAAAAAAATGGCATTTATTTTATTCAAGTATTTTTCTGCACATCTTACTCTCTCCTCCAGGGATGCCTATCGCACACATATTAGGTATTTAAAACTGCCTCATAACTCAAGGTTATTATGTTTAAGACTTTTTTTGTATTTTTGTATGTTTAATTTTAGATATTTTCTATTGTTTTGGGTTCAAGTTCACTAATATATTACTTTTTTCTGAAATGACTAATCAGCTATTGATTCCATGTACTGTGTTTTTCATCTCAGTGCATGGAATGAGTTAATCCATGCTTAATCTCTAGAAGTTATATTTGATTCTTCTTTTTGAATTTTTCATGTCTCTATACAATATGTGCCATCTTTGTTTTTATGATATGGACTAGAGTTACAGTAACTCTATCCTTGTGGGTCAAAGCAGTGATTAGCTCTCCTGCCAGGTTACCCAAGATGGCGGGAAACTGGTTGTCATTTTGATCTCACTTTTTCCAATGTAGAAACAATAAGGTGGTGGAAAATTGTTGTGTACCTGCTGCCTGGTAGAATGGGGAGGGAGCGTTGCAAATGTAAAAGTCTGATTATTTCACTGTCTGTCCAAATTTTTTTTCACTTCTGTGTCCCCAAAAACTATCTCCTCTCATATTTGACATCAAGGATATTTCTGTTGATATTCTTGGTACTGTATGCTCCTTTGCGATTTTCTGTTGAAGGAGAGTGAAGCCAGCTTGCTACTACAAAATGGTTTTGCATCTGGAAAACCAACACTGGAGTTTCCAAGTATATAAAGCAAATATTAATCAATCTAAAGAGAGAGACAGAATGCAATACAATAATACTGGGGACTTTAACACCTCACTCACAGTAAAGGTCAGATCATTCAGAAAGTCAACAGGAATATGTCATAGTTAAACTTAGTGTGAACTAGATCTAAAAGGTCCAATGGACATTTATAGAATGTCTCACCCATCTGCTAGAGAATAAACATTCTTTTCATCAGCACATGGAACATTCTGCAGAACAGACCATATCTTAAGTCACAAAACTTAAACATTTTAAACATAGAAATCATATCACATGTCTTTGCAGACCACAGTAGAATAAATCAAGAAATCAATAACAAGAACCTTGGAAAATTCACAAACACAAGAAAATTAATCAGTATGCCCCTGATTAATCAATGGGCCAATTAAAAAGTAGAAAACAATTTTAAAAATTTATTCAAACAGGGCCGGGCGCGGTGGCTCACGCCTGTATTCCTGCACTTTGGGAGGCCCAGGCGGGTGGATCACGAGGTCAAGAGATCGAGACCACCCTGGTCAACATGGTGAAACCCCGTCTCTACTAAAAATACAAAAACTTAGCTGGGCATGGCGACGTGTGCCTGTAATCCCAGCTACTCAGGAGGCTGAGGCAGGAGAATTGCCTGAACCCAGGAGGCGGAGGTTGCGGTGAGCCGAGATCGCACCATTGCACTCCAGCCTGGGTAACAAGAGCGAAACTCTGTCTAAAAAAATATAATATATAATATATATATATATATAATATATTATATATTTTTTTCAAACAAATAAAAAAAGAAATACTACATACCAAAATCTATGTGATAGAGCAAAAGCAGCACTAAGAGGGAAGTTAATAGCAATAAATATATATGTAGAAAGACTTCAAATAAACAACCTAACAATGTACCTAAAACAACTTGAAAAACAAGGACAAACCAAACCTAAAATTAGTAAAAGGAAAAGAAATCATAAAGACCAGAGCAGAAATAAATGAAATTAAAACTAAAAAAAAATACAGAAAACAACAAACCAAAAACTCAGTCTTCTGAAAAAGTAAACAAAAATGATAAATCTTTGGCTAGGCTAACAGAGAGAGAAACAAAGACAGATGGAGAGAAAGAAAGACCCAAATAAATAACATTGTAAATGAAAAAGATAACAACCAACACCTCGGAAATACCAAGAATCATTAGAAACAATTATACACCAACAAACTGGAAAACCTAGAAGAAATAAACGTATTTCTGGACTTTGATAATCTAACACAATTGAATCATAAGGAAATAGAAAATCTCAGTAAACCATTAATAGGTAATGAGATAAAATCCATAATAACATCTCTCATCAAAGAAAAGACTAGGATCTGACGGCTTCAACTGCAAAATTCTACCAAGTATTTAAAGAAGTAACACCAACGCTAACTCAAAATCTTCCAAAACACTGAGGAAGAAAGAACACTTGGAAACCCAATCTATGAGGCCAGCATTACCCCGATACCAAAACAGACAAAGACACAATTAAAGAGGAAAGGTGTAAGTCAATATCACTGATGAACATTTATACAAAATATAAATATAAAAATGTGGTATGTTGAAACCTAATAAAAAGGATTGTTTCAAAATAAGAGAGTATCCAAGTACATTGAGAGTTGCTAAATGGCTAAATCATTATCCTTCGGTTTGGCATACTAGAGGTCACTGGTGACCTTAACAGGACACTTTTCAGTGGAGTAATTTAATAATGTGTTCAAGAAATATTGCAATGTGCACACTGTGTATGAGATACTCTAAGTTGTATTGAGTGTGGTGAAAAAGAAAAATCTCTGCCCCTTGGAATTTACTTTCTAATAGCAAGGGAATGACAATAATTAAATAAGTAAAATATAAACTACACCACATAGTGGTAAGTGTTATAAAGAAAAACAACAAAAAAGGAGTCAGAGAACACAATTTCACTCGGTATGAAAACGTTGGCAACATGAAGAAGGTAATTTTTGAGCAAAGACCTAGAAAAAAACGTGGAAATAGCTAAGATACCTCCCCCAAAAAATTGCTTCTAAAGAGATTAGGAAATTGGAACTATAATAGAATTTGTAATTAGTGTACATTTAATGGGTACAAATGCAGTTTAGCTACATGAATATATTGCATAGTGGTGTAGTCTGGGGATTTAGTATAACCCTCACCGGAACAGTGTACATTCTACCCATCAAGTATTTTCTCAGCCCTCACCTCTCTCCACCTGCCACCTTCTGATTCTCCAGTCACTATTATTCCATAGTCTATGTCAATTTGTACACATTATTTAGCTCCCACTTATAATTCAGGACATGTGGTACTGGACATTTGTTTCTGAATTGTTGCACTGCAGATAATAGTCTTGAGTTCCATCCATGTTGCTGCAAAAGACGTGATTTCATTCTATTTATGGCTGAATAGTATTCCATTGTATACATATCACATTTTCTTTCTTTTTTTTTTGATACAGGGTCTCACTTTGTTGCCCAGGCTGGTCCCCAAGTTCTGGGCTAAAGTGATCTGTGCCTTGGCCTCCCAAAGTGCTGGGATTGCAAGCATGAGCCACCATGCCTGGTCATTCCACATTTTATTTATCCAACCATCCAATGACGAAAACAGGTGGATTACGTATCTTTGCTATTGTAAAAAGTGCTGTGATAAATATAAAAGTGCATGTATCTTTTTGATATAATGCTTTCTTTTCTTTTGGGTATAAACTCATTGTAAGACTGCTGAATCAAAGGGTAGTTCCATTTTTGGTTCTCTGAAGAATCACTATACTGTTCTCGTAGAGATTGTACTAATTTAAATTCCCACCAAGACTGTGAAAATGCCCCTTTTCTCCTTATCTTTGCCAACATTTATTATTTTTGTCAATTTAATAACAGTCATTCTGACTAGTGTACGATGACAGAGCATTATGCTTTTAATTTGCATTACTCTGATGATTGGTGACATTATTTATTCATATGCTTGTTGGACATTTGTATATCTTCTTTTCAAAAATACAAGTTCACGTCCTTTATCTACATTTTAATAGGATTATTTGGGGCTTTTCTGTTGAATTGTTTTGTTAAAGTAAGCAAATACCCAGAAATTTGCAGGCAAGGGAGCCCCTGGGGAAAGAAGTCTTAGAGACACTGCCCACTAACAGCATGGCCACTGACAGCAAATAAGGCAAGGGCTTCACTGGCTCTTCTGGTCTCATGGTTGGGCTCCTCTAGCCCTAAAGTGGATTTGTGAAGCCTTCCCTGGAGATAACCATGGTAGGGATTTCTGCTAATGAGCATCCTCACTCCTGCAGTAACTTACCCCACAGCAGCCTTTTGCTCAGATTTTTTTATATGGTGAGAGATAGGGGTCCACTTTCATTCTTCTTTCATTCATTGGCATTCCAATTTTCCCAGCACCATTTATTGAAAAGGGTGTCCTTTCTCCAGTAGAAAACACACTCATGGATGGAGACATTAAATGCTAATGAGACTTTAAATGCTAATGTGACATGTGTACTAGCATGTACAACCACAGAGCATGTGTGCTCAAGGGGACTGCCTAACACGTGATTGCAAGTGACAACCCCTCACACACTTCATGAATAATTACGTAAGAATGCCAGAGTCTCCCAGCACAGGCTACTGCTTGTTCATTGTCTCCAGTAGCCAACTCTGTTTCATCTTTCAGAGGGTACTGTCTCTTTAAATAAATACCGCTACTGCTATTTTTCCAGCTGGACCCGCCCAGGTCAACCCACTCCTCTCTTGGAAATAATTTATCTTCCTTCAATGCCTGCTACTTAACCCTTGCTGTGTGTCTCTTGGCTGAAATCTTGCTTCCAAGAAGACGAGAACCCATGATTCTTGCACTTCCCAGTAACAGTTTGAGTTCCTTGTAAAACCCGAATCAATCCCCTGCCAAATGAATAGCTTGCAAATCTTTTCTACCATTATAGCAGTTGTGTGTTCACTCTGTTGATCACTTCTTTTGTTCTGTAGAAGCTTTTTAGTTTTCCTTTGGGTATAAACTCATGGTGAGATTCCTGAGTCAAATCACTGTGAGATTGCTTATATTTTTAGAAAAATATAACTACGTTAACATTTGTCTATTTTTGTTTTAGTTGTTTGTGCTTTTGGGATTCAGGCATGAATTCATGGCCTAGACCAATGTCCAGAAGAGCTATCCCCAGACTTTCTTCCAGTATTTTCATAGTTTCAGGTCTTACATTTAAGTCCTTGATCCATCTTGAGTAGGTTTCTGTATATGGTGAGAGATAGGGGTCGACTTTCATTCTTCTGCATGTGGCATTCCAATTTTCCCAGCACCCTTTATTGAAAAGGGTGTCCTTTCTCCAGTGTATGTCTTTGCTGACTTTGTTGAAAATCAACTCGCTGTAGATAAGTGGCTTTATTTCTGGCTTCTCTATTATGTTCCATTGATCCAGGTGTCTATTTTTATGCCAGTACTATTTTGTTTTCACTGCTATATTCTTGAGTGTAATTGAGTTCTGGTAATGTGATGCCTCTGGCTTTGTTCTTTTTCATAGGATTGCTTTGGCTATTTAGGCTCTGCTTTGGCTCCATATAAATTTAGGATTTTTTCTTCTAATTCTTTGAAAACTATTGGCATTTTTAGAAAAACTGCATTGAATCTATAGATTGCTTTGGGCAGTATGGTCATTTGAACAATATTAATTTCATCAATACATGGGCATGGGAACTGAATTTTTCTTTATGTCGTCTTCAATTTATGTCTTCAGTGTTTTGTAGTTTTCCATATAGAGAACTTCATTTACCTCCTTGGTAAAATTTATTCCTGGGTATTCTGTTTCATTATGCTGTTGTAAATGGGATTGTCTTCTTGATTTGGTTCTCAGCTTGATTGTTATTAATGTTTAGAAATGTCACTGATTTTTGTAAACTGATCTTGTATGCTGAAATTTTACTACATTTGCTTATCAACTGCAAGAAGTTTTGGAGGAATCTGTGGGGATTTCTAGGTATAAGACCATATCATCAGCAAACAGAGATAATTTGACTTCCTCTTTTCCAATTTATATTTATTTATCTTGCCTGATTGCCCCCACTAGGACATTCAGTACTATGTTGAATAGGAGTGGTGAAAGCAGGCATCTTTGTCTTATTGAAGTTCTTCAGGGGATTTCTTTCAACTTTTCACTGTTCAGTATGATGCTGACTGTAGGTCTGTCATATATGGCCTTTATTATTTTGAGATACTTTTTTTCTATGCCTAGTTTGTTGAAGATTTTTAATTATGAAGGAGTGCCAAATTTTCTAAAATTCTTCTTCTCTATCCAGATAGTCATATGTTTTGTCAAATTCTGTCTGTGGCAAATTACAATTATTCCTATGCACAGGTTGAACCATCATTACATCCCGGTAATACAACCTATGTGATCATGGTGTATTATCACCTTACGTACTTTTAAACTTGGTTTGCTAACGTTTTGTTGAGGATTTTTGCATGTATGATCATCAGGGATATTGGTCTATAGTTTTTTGTTTTGTTTTAATCATTGTGTCCTTGTTTGGCTTTGGTATCAGGATGACAGTGGCTTTGTAGAATGAGTTAGGGAGGATTCATTCCTCCTCAGTTTTTTGGAACAGTTTCAGGATTGGCACTAGTTTTTCTTTGTACCTCTGAATAGCATTTGACTGTGAATCCTCCTGGCCTTGTGCTTTTTTGTCATTGTTGGGAGATTTAAAATTACTGATTCAATCTCACCACTCATTATTGGTCTGTTCAAAATTGCTATGTCTTTCTGGTTCAATGTTGGGAATTTGTATGTTTCCAAAAATTTATCCATTTCCTCTAGGTTTTCTAGTTTGTGACAGTTTAGTTCTTTACTGATGTATCTGATAAACTTTTGTATTTTTTTTTTGGTATTAGTTGTAATCTCTCCTTTTCCATTTATGGAAACACACACACACACACACACACACACACACACACACACACACACACACACACACAGAGCCAACTAATTTGGTTGGCATACAACAGTGTGAATTACGAGACTGGTTGGTCTAGTTAAGGTGTGTATCCCGATTCTCATAGCTAATCCAAAGTTATATGGTCAAAAAATAACAGTAGGTTTCTTCAGAAAGAATGACTGCAATAATGAAGCCATTAGTTATGAGAGTACTCTTCAGGTGCATTTAGGAGGTATACATTTTGAAATTCATTATTATGAAGAAATGTTATTCATATGCTGAAGTAAATACTCCTAGAAAATAAGATTCAACAGTTGATTGAATGTATACATGGGACAAATGAAATTTGTTTGGTAGTATAAATATGATTTATACTAAAACTTAAAATTGATATTTAAACAAATCAAGATAATACTGGAAAAGAAAAGGCAAGTTGAACACTGCAGAGTTAAAAGGCAATGTCTAAATACATTCGGTAACACTTTAATTTCATGATGGAGAGAGACACCCTAAGAGTGTAAGCTGCCTAATATAATACTAAGGTG
This sequence comes from Saguinus oedipus, assembly GCA_031835075.1. Classification (NCBI taxonomy): domain Eukaryota; kingdom Metazoa; phylum Chordata; class Mammalia; order Primates; family Cebidae; genus Saguinus; species Saguinus oedipus. The sequence goes on from CM063190.1 coordinate 23,162,420, forward strand.
AGGATTAGACCTGTATACTTGATATGCAGACAATATTCACTTTATTCTACACAAAGCTCAAAAACTTTACTTTGCACTTGTTTAGGTGAAAGCATTATTATTAATACGTGTTTTAATTCAGGTAGTTTAATAGAGATCCTGTTTTCTTCTAAGTGGTGTAAACACTTTTACTAAGAAAATTGTTATACCCCTTTAATCTCACCACACCTACATCAGGTACCCACCAATCCATGAAATGGTTTAGTTTTCAGTGTGCTTAAAAGTGCTTAAGTAGCTATTTTAACCATGTGAAACTATTAAGGACTTTTATATTTTATTATGATATTGCATTAATTGATATATCTGTAACTATTTTTGACATTGCTGCCACACAGAAAAAGTAAAATAGAGAATCTAAATTTTTAAGATATGGATTTTTTCTTAAAAAAAAAGGGTTTGTACTGTGAAAATTATTTCATAAGGAAAATTTGGGCTTACCTAAAAAACATTTTAGAAAAAAAATATTTGATTCATCAAAAATGATACAATTCATAGAGAAAACAAGAAAAAGCTACTGAATAAAAATACAACCTATAGTCATATATTTTATATATTTTTTAGCTATACCTGCTGTAATGGAAATATATTTTAAATTCCAGACTTAAAAGATGACTCAAATAATCAATTATCATTATAAAGCATAAAATATAAAGCATAGAATAATTAATTAATTTAAACATTAATCTGATTATTTAAAAAATTTCACTTACCTGAAATATTTATATGTAGATATTAATATATTAGAGAAAATGTTATTTGACTTTGTATTTAGTCTTTTGGGAATACTGTGGCCCAAATAGTCATTTTGGATACTGTGGACTGAAAAATTATCAGTGCTGATGTTAACTTTTAAAAAATAAAAGTAATTATTCTCTCATGTTGTAAAAATTTTAGAAACTATACTACTGGAGTTGTTAGAGAACTATCGAAAAATTTTTTTCCAATAGAACATTTATGTATTAATTATACAAAATATAAAAATAACATTAAACATTCTCCCTTATTTATTTCTACAATATATTTTCACATTATTCTTAATTTTAAATTTTTTCATGAGTGTGTATTTTAGAAGGTACCCAAAAAGAGCTTTTCTTAAGAATGCATTTTTAAAATATTAAAATATATGTTGAGTGTTTTATAAATGCACATTTATCTAGTTTACCAAGGTATTAATAAATATATTACATAAAGTATTGAAATATTATTTATGTTTTTAGATTAGTTTTAGATTTACAGAAAAATCGTGAAGATAGCACAAAGGTCCCATATACCTTATATCCATTTCCTCCCTTTTTTTTTTTTTTTTTGTGATGGAGTCTTGCTATGTCACCCAGGTTGGAGTGCAGTGTCATGATATCTACCCACTGAAACCTCAGCTTCTCGGGTTCAAGCAACTGTTCTGCCTCAGCCTCCCAAGTAGCTGGGACTATAGACACGCACTACCATGCCCAGCTAATTTTTCATATTTTTAGTAGAGACGGGGTTTCACCATGTTGTTCAGGGTGGTCTCGATCTCCCAACCTCATGATCCGCCTGCCTCAGCCTCCCAAAGTGCTGGGATTACAGGTATGAGCCACTGTCCCCAGCTTTCTCCTATTATTAACATCTTATATCAGTATGGTACGTTTCTCATCAATAATGAACTACTATTGATACCTTAATTTTATCTGAAGTTTGTACTTCATTCTGATTTATCTATTTACATGTTTACAGTTTTAACCTAATGTTCTTTTTTGTTCCAAGAGTCTCTCCAGGATATTGTTCTGTTTGCTAAGGCTCCTCCTGGCTGAAACAGTGCATAATTTTTTCTAAAATTAGTATTTTATTCTTAGAAATTTTAAGTGTTCACAAACTAGAGCTCGCTCGCTCTCTCTCTCTCTCTCTCTCTCTCTCTCTCTCTCTCTCTCCTCTCCCTCTCAATGGAATCCACAGTAGCCCCCAAAAATGTTACAAATATTAAATGTGTAGCTTGGCTTACTTAATTTTTGAGATCAAGTGGCAAGTTATTGTACAATATAAATCTGTTAACAGATGTGGTAATTGCCCATCATGTTATTTAATTACAGTTACATTCCAAAGTTGTTTTCTAACTGAATCAATAATTCAAATATTTATTGCTCTATCAGTCATGTTAGGCTAAGATAGATTGCAGCAACAGCCTGATAGAAAATGTTAATGGCTTATAACAAGTATTTAATTCTCATTCATTTGGTATGCCTCTTGTGACTCACTGCATTACTTCTTCATTTTGTGGCCCTACTGAAAGAACAGACACTATCTGTGGCATTGCTATTTTGTGGCTAAAGGAGTAGAGGACATATCAGAATTACATGAGAGCCCTAACGGGTGAGAGAGACAAATATAACAGGCTGGTGCAATGTGGTGCCGGTAACCCAGTGATGGAGAGACGGAAGGTTATGGAAGTATTTCTAGGTGAATGAACTTTTCAGGCAGAATCTAAAGAAGAGGAAATTAACCTAGCAGAAGGAAACACGAGAGTGCTCCAGGCAAAAAAAGTAACATATTGAAGTGATAAAATCTGAGAATTCCTTACTTCTTTTAGGAAACTGGAAGTATGTGGACCTGGCTAAAGAGCAAAGAGGGAGAGTGAGGCAGGGAATGAAAGAAACTGAGACTGGGAAGTTGCATTGTTTTGTGTGTATTAGCTTAGTGGTGAAGATGTGCTATCTATACAGATCTTGAAGAAGCCTGCTCCCTATATATAAGTGAATAGTTATTTCTTGGCAAACTAATAAATTTAGATATAAAACAGATTATAGTTTTCTACTTTTCTTACCAACAAATCATATTGACATGGAGAATACGAAACAAAAGGTTTCTATTTAAAACACGAAATTGGAGGAACATACAGCATACAAAATCAAGCAGATTGCAGACTTTTGTGGTGGAATGTGGAGCACTTGATGTGCTATGCTGGATATTTTAAAGAAGATGTGCTGATCAGGACAGTTTCTCTGCATTGTTTCACAAGTTTTATTTTAAAAGGTGTTCTCTCACCACTCCTATTCAACATAGTATTGGAGTTCTGGCCAGGGCAATCAGGCAAGAGAAGGAAATGAATATTCAAAGAGGAAGAGAGGAAGTCAAATTGTCTCTGTTTGAACATGACATGATTGTACATTTAGAAAACTCCATCGTCTCAGCCCAAAATCTCATTCAACTGATAAGCAACTTCAGCAAAGTCTCAGGATACAAAATCAATGTGCAAAAAACACAAGCATTCCTATACACCAGTAACAGACTTAAAGAGAGCCAAATCATAAGCCAACTCCCATTCACAATTGCTACAAAGAGAATAAAACACCTAGGCATACAACTAACAAAGGAAGGGAAGGACCTCTTCAAGGAGATCAACAATGCCACTTCCTTCAAAGTGCAAACTCCCATTCAACAGTAGTGTTTTGTTTTGTTTTGTTTTTCTTTTGTAGTTATAAAAGAATTGGTTAAACAGGAGTTACCAGAAGCAGAAACCCTTCATCTTGTAGTAATTAATTGGTGGAAAGGAACTTTGAAACTATGTAAATATTATGTATTTCATACAACTTGCACATTATTCACTTATTCATTTACATCAGCATAGACTGATTTTCTTTCCATTTTATCCAAAATATTATAAGCTATTGCCATCATTAATTATTTTAACACAGGACAAAAGCAGCCTCAAGAGTTAGATTCACCTTTTTGTGCCTTTTTTACCTGTTTAAAATCTCAACCTACTCAATACATACCTGTAGAATAAATATATAAGGGAATAAAACCAAATTATTGCTGGTTCTTATGAAACAATCTGGAAGTACAGTGGAATGCACATAGACCTTCACATCTATGGATTTCTTGTTTATGTTTATTCTAATACATTATAAGTTTTCTTGGTTTCTAGAGAATAGCTTTGGAGAGATCTCCAGAAATTAAGGGAGTGTGGGGAAAATCACCTAAGCAATTAGTGCAGGAGAGCCAGAAGTACCAGAAATTGTTTGTGCTCCCTACAGACACATCTTGGCAGAAGAAGCATAGACGAACTGACATAAAGTGTGTACAGTAAATACTGTGTACTTGCATATTTAATGAAACAGCTCATGTCAGGGAATTAGAATCTGTGAACTTTAGCATTATTTAGCTACATTTTATTTAATAAGGTCATCCCAGCAAGTAATTATCAGAAGTATGAAAGAGCATTTCCCTTAGGACCATTTCAGTAACAGCATCATTACTGATTTGAGACAAAGACTCTTAGAAATCCACAAGATTTTTACCTCATCCAGGGTCGACTTGGAGTACTCTGTTTCATTGCAATAGTTAATATTAAAGTCCTTAAAATAAAAGGGTCAATTAATAAAGTGATGGGAAATACCTTCCCCAGAACAATTCTGGAAACTAATGAGAAGGAAAGAATGAGATAGTGTCTTGGAAATAATAAAAATACATCGAATTTATCCATTAGAGTTGGTTTTATGTGGTATCCTGCCTCTGATCCTTCCCCTGTTTATAACAGTTCTCTATGAAAATAAAATTATAAGTACTTTAAGAAAGGTTTTGTGATGAACTTTCAGCACTGCTGAAAGTAGAATATTTGCATAACTCTGGGATGATCTGGAAGGCAGTGGCATATTCTTCCTGGGACTACAGCCCACTTTAATTAAATCCCACAAACTAGTTTAATATGCTTAAGAAATACAGTTTTGATTCTGAGAAACCTTAATCCCATACTTATAAATATTGCAAGATGGTCTGGGGTCACCTATTTATCATGTTTGTTAATAGTCGTATAAATTTTTGCAAAGCACATTACATATTTAGTACTATCTTTTAAATCTAGTTTTTAACATAGATGAAATAATTTTATATTTCTGGTAACATTTTTTATATTTTTTTCTTAAATCATGTGCAGTATCTTTTGAGGAGTTCAGGTTTCAAAACTGTTTAAATTGTTACTGTTATTTGTGTGTTTTAGAACCACATACGAACTCACATATACAAAAAGATTACCTCATAGCCTCAACTAAAATGTACACAAAAGCTAGCATTCCTTTGCCTTAGATAACATTAATGAAACTCATTTCATACAAACTCAAACGCATTCCAGGGCCAATCAGGTAAATACATTAATAAAGAAGGGATGTAATAACAAGATGGTGTGACCAAGTAGTGTATTCTGCATATAGAGTCGATTTAAAAAATTCTGATAAACATAATGTAACTCCTATCAAATGGGCAATTGCTACTCTAGATGGCAAATAAAACTGTATTATTGCACTAAAGTAAGTTATGCTGCATAAAAATAAACCCAAATTATCAGTGGCTTATTGCAATAACATTTTATTGCATCTTGTATATGGTCAATGAGGGTTCTCTTACGTAGATTCATTTAAATACTTAAACTTCCTCCACATAGTGATGCTACCAACTTCAACATGATGCCCCTGGTAACTGAAAAGGGGGGAGTAATATGGTGGATGTTCTCTAAGAAGTCAAGTAGTCATGTCTGGAAGTCATGTATACAATAATTCTTACTCATATTCTATAGGACAAAAATCAGTAATACAACTTGACTGCAAGGGCTTGGGAAGTAAAATTAATTCCCAAGAGAAATTAGAAGAGAACCCAGAAGGAAAATCAAATGGGTTCTAATACAAAGCTTTTGCCATTGTCAAAATTAGGTTTCAACGAAACAATGTAATTTCCTTTTAATAAAGATCACCTTACATTATGCTTAAAAAGGAAATATTAAATATTAAATTAGTAATTATATGGGACAAATGAAGAAGTGAAAATGCAACTGACATATACATTATTTCTCAAATATTAATTACAAATTGAGTAGTTTATTTCATTCTGGCATGTCCAGTCATTATCTTATTTAATAAATACAGTTTTAATTAGCCTAACCTCTTAATAAGCTTCAGTACAAATTATCCCAGTTTTTGCCAAAAATAAGGTATATAAGAGACCTTCCAGAGGCACTCATAAATAACTCACCCTTTCCTTGGCAATAAAAGTTTAAGAAATTTGTTCTATCAATCTTCAGAAATGTTCTAGCCTTGCCTAGGAGAGAAGGTTGATTATACCGTCACTATAAACTCAACCATCACTCCATACTAGAGGACAGAACTCCATACTAGAGGATAGAACTCCATACTAGAGGATAGAACTAGTATAGAACTCCATACTAGAGGATAGAACTCCATACTAGAGGATAGAATGGCAGCTTACTTGTCCAAAGGAGGCATTAGCTCTCTTTAAACAGATTGCCTAATTAGGTGAGGCCTATGAATCTCCCTTTTAACTCAAACTCAACTGATGACGGACCTTATTTGCATCTGCAAAATCCCTTTTGTCATATAATACAATGAAATCAAGAGTAATCTCATCATATTCAGATGGTTTTCCCACACTTAAGGGAAGGAATTACACAGGATATGGGTTAATGGAGGTTTATGTTAGAATTCTACCTACCATACCCCAGAAGCCAAGTTGTATGTTAATCATGCCTCTTGATGTGACTCCATATACTGAGTTTGGCCCACTATTATCAATGCTCATACAATGCCTCTCCCCTATTTTACATAATTAATATTTGGTTAGCCACTCCCTTTATATCCATTATACTAATTCGTATACTGTTTTTTGTATAAAGCACGTTTTATTATTTTATTACAATTTATTTTCATATACGTTAATGATGCTGTGTTGACCCATTTTATTCTTTATTTTACTTTTTCTGTGAACCCTGAGTTTTGGAAGCTGGACTTGTAGTTCCAAGTGCACATCTACTCCTTCTTTCTAAACGTTGTGCTCCATGTTGAGGATTAACACCATTTGATTTATCTGCATCTCCTAAAATGTAGCCTCAAAATGACTTCAATTTCTAATGTTACCAAAAATATAGAAGCTTCATATGTAGATTGTGTTTTTGGTCATGTATTTTTTGAACAAATATCTAGGAAGATAATTTCTGCATCTTGGTGTACAGTAACATTTAATTGAAATACAGTACACAGTGCTAGTTTGTTCTTCACGGTGACTGCACAAAACTAACATTTCTTTTTTATTTTGAGACAGATTCTTGCTCTGTTGCCCAGGCTGGAATGCAGTGGCGCAATCTCACTGCAACTTCTGCCTCCCAGGTTCAAGTGATTCTCCTGCTTCAGCCTCCTGAGTAGCTTGGATTACAGGCTCCCACAACCACACCCGGCTAAGTTTTGTATTTTTAGTAGAGACAGGGTTTTGTCATGTTGACCAGGCTGGTCTCGAACGCCTAATCTCAAGTGATCCACCCACTTTGAATTTGACTCATCCAGAAACTAAACAAAAAAGGGTTGCCTGGCTCTATTGAATGCGTCTGGCTGGAAGCCAGCTTCAATTAACAGGGGCCTAAAGTAAACATTTGGTTTTTATAGTAATATTAGAAAAATGGTGTACCTAAAGGATCTCCACAATTAGTATAGAAGACAGAAATGACCACCAAAGAAGCCTTTGGGCCCCTGTCCACTATACTTGGTTGGTGTGAATTTCCATGCCTTGGACAGACACCTATCTTACTTTAAGCTCAGGATAAGCGGCTGTCTGTCAATGGAGAATGTTAGCTGAGGCCACAGATCATCAGCTGGGATGACAGAGTGTGATGCAAATTTGGAGGAGGATGAATTGAGTCCTAAGTCCATCCTGACACACGTAAGTTTTCTGCTATACTGATGGCAAAACAGTTCAGGAAGCCATAACTGCCCTAGATTAAATAGAAACTTCTGAAAGAGAAACTCAGTGAAGTGATTGATGCCTGCTAAGTCTATAAACTGTACCTTACTAGGACTTAGTCAAAATTACCAAAAGAGGAGGGCCTCCACACTTCTAGGTCAAACAAATCACCTACCGCCAGATTTGTACATAAGCATGAAACCTGAGATGAACAAGTTTAGTCTTAGTGGACTCTAAGGGATGAGGGGCTCCCAAATTGAATGATCTCTGGTGAACTGGTAGAACATTTACATTACTTACTGGGTTGGGTTACAACCAGGCTTCTCCTTGGGAGACAGCCTCACTTTTACCACCTGCCCTCAACCTTAGCCACGGTTAGGTACCTGCCCTACATATGGGTCTAATTGTTTTAAAAGCTTGTCTTTTTTAGCAATCATTCCTTTACCACATTAATCACAGTTTGGGATCCAAAAAAAAAAAAATAAATAAACACTGGCTGTCTCTACTGAACAGCAGTGTTCAAATCTCCCTAATCCCAGGAAGCACTCACGCATTAAAGGGATCCCCAGGAGGTGACCTACTTGGCAGGAGGATTAATTAATTAGGGGTAAATCACCCACTTAACTGTTAATTGGCTCAGTTTTGCTAAGAGATGATTCAGTCTTTGCTGTCATTCTCCTGTACCCACTTCCTGGGGACTCTCTTTTTTCCCATTATTGGAAGGAATGAAGAACCTCCTCACACAGTAAGTAAACTGATGGAACAAGCCTAAGGCTTTTAGACTATTGGTGGACACCACCCAGTAGAAAACAATTAACTTTTCCCTACCAGTGCACATGGTAAACGTCAGCTAAGGTAAGGTAAGGCAACAGTGAAGAATTATGACCTGTCACAGCTAAGTTAAAGATGTTGCTGACGCCTTCCATTTCTCCTTTCGGTTCCTCAGTGTGACCTCTGCTGAAAGCTACAAGAAGGTTAAATAAAGCTATTCCCTCAATAAGATGCTTTTATAAACATCTTGGGGTATTTACTAATACATGACACTCAAAACAACATGGGTAGTTTGAAGTGATAGACTTGGCTAATATGTTCTATTTAGTGCAGATTTTACAGGACAGGCAACCACTATTCACCTTCACCTTCGAGGGTAAACAGTATACTTCCTGGCTGCCTATGGGGTATTTAAATAGCCTTGTGATTGCACACAGACTTGTAGAGTGGACCTAGATACCTGCCCTGTACTCTCACCGGAAGCTTGGTTTTGGCATTATGTCAATGATATCCTTTTAACAGGACCTGACTACATGTCATCTCATTGAGGTGTTTCCTCATGTTTACGATGAGACTCATAGGTCATCACAATCATGAGTCAACACCTCACTGAAAGGAGATGGGCAATTTCTTTGCTTGAGATAAAAGCCCCCCACATAAGTCTGTTAAATTTGGGGGATACTTTGGAACTCGGAAGGGCAACTGTTTCCAATCTCATAAAACACAAGCTTCTAGCACTCTAACACCCTTCATGAGGAAAAGGGGTTCAACATTTACTGGAAATGTTTGGATTTTGAGGCCAACACATTCCTCACCTCTAATATTTGCTTCCCCTCATCCACTTGTTTACCCCTAAGTTGCCCTTTTCAGAGGATAGCTGGCCAACAACAGGCATTCAATAAACTGAGAAGGCTATCACTTCAGCTCTCCCACTACAGCCTCCTGGAAGGCAAGACTTGTAAGTTTCAGCCATCCCCAAGTTTGTTTTCTAGAGCCTCTGGACCAATTCAACAGATAGATGCATACCCACAGGCTTTTGGGGTAAGTGGCTCCCAGGCTCAGCCCAGAGATATTCACCATGAGAGAGGCTACTTTCAGTGATGAACTAGCCACTTATTAACATGACAGGCCTTGCAGTGCAAAGCCTGTTACTCTGTGAACAGAGATTCCTATTATGCCCTGGTGATGGAATAAGCTCCCTGTAAAATTGGGCCGTCAATAGAAGCTTCCCTGTTAAAATGGAAATTGTATTTACAAGGTTGAGCTTATTCTCTTTCTACTGAGTGTCACCATTCTATGAGGAAATAACTGCATGACCTGTCATTGAGGTTAACTTGCCAAAACCTTCCGAAATGCCTCTTTCTCAACAGCGACTAGATGGAGGATGATCAGTGCTCTCAAAGCAAGAAAAGCAACAGTGTTTCTTTACCGAGGAAGTGAACATGGGGTATAAGGGAGGCATACAATGGATAGCTAGCCTATCAGCCCTATTCTAACACTCCCATTTTCATACAGAAGATAGACTGAAGTGTCTAATGAGCAGATCTGTGTGCAATATTTCTAGCAATATAGGATTCCCTTCACAAATATTTTTCTAAGATTTATGTTTTATTTTGGTCAGTGGCTAGTAAGGTAGGAACTTCATAAAATTAGGTTGGAAAGTATAACGCTAAGAAATTTGGGGTAGGAATATGGGGAAGATCACTGCACTGGCTCCTATACCTACACTAAGATGTACCCAGCTTATACTAAGTAAATCACAGAGGAGGCATGATATAACCTTAAAACTGATGAACTAACCAAACCACCAAATAGATATGACTCCTATAGAAAGGCGAATCTCCAGAACTTTGGGATAAGCCCCCCACTCTTCCTTTCTATCAGTGGTCCCAGGAGAACTCAGGACATTCAGGCATAATGGATTTACAAAAAAAAAAAAAAAAGATTTTTAATAGAGAAGTATATTGAACAGAAAGAAGCTTACCAAACCACTGGAGACTGTGCCACATGCCAGCAATCTAACTACTGGGTCTATCACATGGGAGGAGAAATTTACAAAGAAGGGCCATACCACGGCTGGAAAATGAATTTCACTGGGCCTCTCCCTGCAGCAGCAAGAGCCATCAAATATGCCTAATAAGGATTTACACCTACATGGGGCATTCTATTGGCTTACCCATCCTAGGCACCAACCTCTGCTAATGTTATTGAGGAATTAATAAAGTACCATTCACAGACTTTGCTTAGAGCCACGTTACATAATCAGATTAATATCCCCACGTCACCGCAAAGCAAAGGCAACATCAGGCATTACTGTTGGATTTTTCACCTCCCCTACGGTCCTACAGGCATGGGAATTATGGACATCCTGGGCTTTTAAAATAAAAACGATGGACAGAACTTAACAGGTCAATGGACTTCCTAAAAAAAAAAAAAAAAAGTCCATAGTCTTGATTACATTAAATTCAAACCACTATGGTATGACTACATCATATTTAAATTTACAACAAATGAGAACAGAGATATCATCCACCTAATATAAACTGAAGCTGATGATTGGTGCAATCAAATTAAAAACACTGTAATCCAGAGCCAATATTCACAAACATTATGTGCCCATGGGAATAAAATGATACCTCTTACTAATACCTGAGATGATAAATATAAACCCTGCCAATAATGTACACCTGTCGGACAGTTGGCCTCTTTTCCTGTTAATCATACTGATTTCACTCTCTTTAGTCCAAGTCCAATTTATTTATTTATTTTTATTTTTTGAGACAGAGTCTTACTCTGTCACCTAGGCTGGAGTGCAGTGGTGCAATCTCGGCTCACTGCAACCTACGCCTCCCAGGTTCAAACAATTTTCCTGCCTCAGCTCCTGAGGAGCTGGGACTATAGGCACATGCCACCATGCCTGGCTAATTTTTGTATTTTTAGTAAAGATGGGGTTTCACTATGTTGGTCAGGCTGGTCTCAAACTCCTGATCTCAGGTTACCCACTCGCCTCAGCCTCCCAAAGGGTTGGGATTACAGGCATGAGCCACTGTTCCCAGTCCCCAAGACCCATTTATTTAGGCAAAAAAGAAATTGCACTGACAATGTGGGTTTTCTCCCTGGCTGCAATCAATATAAATGTTCATGACAATATATACAACATAACATTCCCCAGGCTAATGCTTTCCTAAAACCTCAAGGGTTACAATCACCTTGTGCATTCTTTCCTAACCTGACCTCCAATACCAACTGAAAATTTTGCATAATACTCAATGAAAGTCTATTCCACAAAAATTGCAATTCTGGCTGCCCACTGTAAACAGAGCTCTTGGGTATCACAATAAAGACTATGCTTATGAAAAACATATTACATCCAATGCAGATATCTAATTACTCTCTGCATGGGTGTTTTATCACCCAAATTGACAACCACTTGCATAAAGCTATTACAAAATGTGTCAGACCTGCCAAGATCATCATCAGTAAGTAAGCATTAGAGAAATATTTGAAGGAAATTACCTCTCAGTGTTACTCTTCTGAGTCCTCCTCTAAAAAGTACATGCCCCACCCACAGGTAATAGAAACAATAATGAGAAGGTCTGTAATGAAGGTAACCTGCAGGGAAATTTACTGGTGTAGTCACATAGCCACCTCCCATACAATGAACCCTGAGGCTATTAGAGATATACAGATGATTGCTTTAGAAAAGTTTCCAAAGTTTCCCTTAGAATTAAGCCAATGAACCAAGTGGTCCCCCACTGAAATACAGCTGTGATAAACAGGGAAAAAATAGGTGAAGTATATAGCACAATCTCTCTATATATTTTAAATAACTTGGTCCATCCATGAGCATCCCATATAAGAGTACCCCATAGTTCAGGATCTAATATTGCGTATGACTAAATTAACAACTTTTTTTTTTCAAACCAAGAGACCACCTGTGATGTTTATCCCATGCTCATGAAAACACACCAGTATTATTGACAATCAACAAGAAACTCAATAACAAACAAATTCTGACCTGACTAAAAAGGAACACACGATTGCCCACCAAACCAAACTTGAATGTAGTCTTAGCAACAGTAGTACACTGAATTGCCTGCTGGGCTTGCTTCCAGGTATCTGATTTTAGCACATATAGCATAATACATCTCCCCTTACCAGGCTCTCCAGTCGCCGTCACTTATTAAAATAAGCCTATTCTCCTAATCATGGACATCCAACAACAACATTATGGACGATAGTGGCCTGAGTCCATACCAATTTCATTAACCTAGGTGCTGAATGCAAAGTTGGTGGCATCTAAACTTGTGTGACTATAACATTATATGCTCCTATTAATACCACCTGTGATTGGATTAACTTACACACACAAACTTACCTTCACAGAAAAAAAGGAGAGAGGGAGGGAACCTGGTGGGCCTGCAAAGGAATCAGTTGGCTACCCCTATCACAAACTTACCTTCATCCAGCCTGGGCGGTTTTTACTTAGCAGTATATTGCCTAAGTACTTGCCCCTAAAATTCATACTAGGTATAACTCCAATAACACAAACAAGCTTTTCAGGTATTCCTCTTGGTACTCACCACCTTAGGATCACTATTTTGGGACCTGTAAAATCATCATATGTGCAGGACCCCATATAACAATTAAATGAACCACTGATATCTATGCCTGATTTATTCGAGTAAGTTAAATAAACAGCCCAAGGACTAAAACTCTTGGTTGGATTTCATATAACAGACTACATGGTATTAGATAAACCAATATCCCTAGATACTCACTGGATGCTAAAGGAGGGATCTGTGCACTTAACACATCTTGCCACATGTGGGTGGATAACACTAATTGTTACAGATTGTCAGGAACATGCATTAAATCGGGCCACTGTATTACTCTACAGATTAAACCAATGAAATAAATAAACGTCTTTCCTTCTTCTGATCTATTTTTGCTGAATTCCTCTACCCCACCCCTGCTAAGTGAGCCAGACAGCTATTATGATTGAATGATTAATATTGGTGAATCACTGTGATAAATTTTAATTGTACTGTTATTTTAAAAAATAACCAGAATCTCTTTTTTATATGTACAAAATAGAATAACTTTACTCTACCCCCTAAATTATGCTAGTGATCAAATAAAGTTACGTGTGTGTGTGTGTGTGTGTGTGTGTGTGTGTGTGTGTGTGTGTATGAGCTTCAAGTTCCAAACTGCCCATGTTTATATGTAATGTTTTCTGGGATAGCAAACTTGTTTCATATACTGGTTTTTCCAAAGACTTCACAAAGCTGCTGTGTATTTAAATACATGTGAGTAGCAGGTAAAGGGAGTAATTATAAAAGACATAAAATTTTTCTGAAATGTTCAGTTGGGATTGTGTTTCTGGGTCTTAGAACTAATGTCTAGGAAATAAGTTAAATACGTTTGAAGTAAACGTAGTCTCAAAAAAAAGAGAGAAATGAAATAAAGTTGTCATATAATACCACATTTTGCATGCATATTACATAAATAAGGTGAGACTAACTGTAGTCTTCTTTTAAGAAGTAAGTAGCTGTAGACTCAGCCATATGTCTAAAACTGACTTTGTAATGAGATTGCAGGAGTGTGAACAAATGCACATGACTGAACTTAGAGTTCTGTTATAGCATAGTGTAAAATGATGAACTGTTCATTTAAAAGAGTTTTGCATGAAAGTCCAGTCTTTTCCTGTAAGGCTAGGTTTTTTAAGAAGAATGATTGGGAGCCATTACAGAGGAAGCAAAGCTAACTCCTTCCAGATGCAAGCTTTCGATATTCTCTGCCACTCTTACTACAGACATATGAGTAAGGGTAATGTGCCTGGCTTCAACAGGAAAAATACTAGCATTTTCTCAACTGAACTCATTCATCAAGGAGACAAAACCAATGTAGAGTCATCCGCAGGAGCCAAGTATATTAAATTGTATGTGGTCATCATGTATGCTTTCTTATAATCAAGTCATGAGAAATAAACATCTTCCTAAAATCAAGTGCTTTACATTTAATTAACCAATATCAGAATATTCACTGACCTTCTCATGGGATAGATTTTTGAAGTGGCTCCTGCAGTTCATTGAGCTTCTTTCTGCATACAAAAATGATTTTGTTGACATGTAAAATAAGTAGTTAGATCCCTTTTAATAAAACCAAAATCCCACACTGCTCAGTCAGTAGCATAATCATATTCCAAAATAGGGAATTTTGGAACACAAAATATAGCTAAGAAAGAAGTTCAAATGAGAAAACATTTTTAGTTACAGTTACATTTTTAGTCTGCATATAAAAGAAAGAACATCAGAAACTGACAAGCTTTTTCTTTTTAAGAAATTGAGTTGGCCGGGTGTGGTGGCTCACGCCTGTAATCCCAGCACTTTGGAAGGCCGAGGTGGGCGGATCACCTGAGGTTGGGAGTTCGAGACCAGCCTGAGCAAGATAGAGAAACCCCATCTCTACTAAAACTATGAAAAAAATTAGCCAAGTGTGGTGTTGCATGCCTGTATTCCCAGCTGCTCTGGAGGCTGAGGCAGGAGAATCTCTTGAACCCGGGAGGCGGAGGTTGCAGTGAGCCGAGATCGTGCCATTGCACTCCAGCCTGGGCAACAAGAGCGAAACTTTGTCTCAAAAAAAAACAAAAAAGAGTTTATTGACTTTACTAGAGAATATATATTTTATCCCTTTGTTGCAACAATGAAAATTTAAAGTGATTATATTTTATATTTTGATTGTTTGCAAAAGGGAAATGCAGGCAGGAGACAATGAAGTTGACATGCTAAACAAACATAAGCCAACCCATCATGTTATGATTTTGGAAATGATTTTTATGATTAAGGGGCACTTCTTCCAGTGTGCATAAAGAAAAGAGTGTGTCTCACTCCTAAGAGTACTTTATCTTTTCTTCTCGTAAGTATAACTTGAGGATGAACAGGAAGGATACAAAAGAAAGTACGCACATAGTCCTAAAAATAGGATATTATGATACCAGAATGTATAAACAAGAAACTATACAGAAATAATAGTGCTGGGTCTATGGGTAAACAATGTTCAGGAATCACTGCTTCAAGTTTGATTAGAATTTTTAGAGAAAAATAAAGGTGAAGGGAATCTTGAACAGTTTCACATTCAGAATCAATACATTACTAAGCAGGTGATAATTGCAGACATTAGTAAAAGACTCTTACAACTCAAAAACAAATAACCCAATTAAGATATGGCCAACGTAGCTGAATAGACATTTCATCAAATAACATACGCAAATGGCCAGTAAGAAATTAAATGTTTTATATCATTAGTCATTAGGGAAGTACAAATCAAACCACAATGAAGGACCACATCACACTCACTAGAATATCTGTAACAATTGGAAAGCATTAGTGATCTAAAGAAATCAGAAGACAACCTGTACATTGCTGGTGGGAAGATAACATGTTTTCAACTGCTGTAGAAAATAATGTGGTAGTTCTTCAAAAAGTTGATTACAGAATTAACGTCTGACCTGACAATTCTACCTCTAGGTATATACCCAAAAGAAGCGAAAACAAGTATTCACACAACTACGTCTACACGTTTTCATAACAGCAGTATTCATAATAGCCACAAGCTGGAAACATACCAAATGTCCATCATTGAATAAGTGAATAAACAGATAGTAGTATACATAAACAATGAATTATTATTTAGTAAAAAAACGGAATAAAGTACTGACACATTACAGTATGGATACCCTGAGAATATAATGCCAAGTGAAAACAGCCTGTCATAATTTGCTGCATACCATGTGATTCCATTTATATGAAATATCCAGATAGGTGTATTCATGAAGACAAAACAGATTGGTGTATGCCAGGTATTGGGTGGACATGGTGAGAAACTAGTAAACTGTAATTAAAAGTGCTTCAATAATTCTTTGCAATCACATGCTTATTTGGAAGCTCATATCCAAAAGTCTTACTTAGTCATAATAAGTCAATATTATGCATGTTAATATCTAATACATGAAAGTATACATTGGATACATCTTAAACATAGGAAAATTTAGTGCTGTTTATTCATTTTTTAAAACATAAACTTAGAATGGTAACAATTAAAAAATCTGGACACAACAGATGCTGGAGAGGATGTGGAGAAATAGGAACATGTTTACACTGCTGGTAGGAGTGTTAACTTAGTTCAACCATTGTGGAAGACAGTGTGACGATTCCTCAAGGACCTAGAAATAGAAATTCCATTTGACCCAGCAATCCCATTACTGGGTATATATCCAGAGGATTACAAACAGTTCTATTATAAAGACACATGTACACATATGTTCATAGTGGCACTATTTACAATAGCAAAGACCTGGAACTAACCCAAATGCCCATCGATGATAGACTGGACAAGGAAAATGCAGCACATATTCACCATGGAATACTATGCAGCCATAAAAAGTGATGAGTTCATGTCCTTTGTAGGGACATGGATGAACCTGGAAACCATCATTCTCAGCAAACTGACACAAGAACAGAAAATCAAACACCGCATGTTCTCACTCATAGGCAGGTGTTGAACAATGAGAACATATGGACACAGGGAGGAGAACATAGCACCTTGGGGTCTGTTGCGGGGGACTAGGGGAGAGACAGTGTAGGGTAGGGAGGCTGGGGAGGGACAACATGCGGAGAAATGCTAGATATAGGTGACTGGGGGGAGGCAGCAAACCATATTGCCATGTGTGTACCTATGCAACAATCCTGCATGTTTTGCACAAGTACCCCAGAACCTAAAGTGCAGTAAAAAATATATATATTAAAAAACACAAACTATGAATTAAAGAAAACCTGTTTGATATTCGTGTTACTTATCAATAGACTAGAAAATGAAATGTATTTTTAAAGAGGTTTTTAAAGTATGAGTAGATAATATTTTAAATAATCTGTCCGAGAATTTTTTTGTCAAGATCACCCCATTCCCTGGCGAGACAGAGTCACTGAGTCATTGCTGTACTAGATTTAGTGAATATTAATTTTACTTGTGCATTCAGGGAAATAAAAACATATCCAAATAAATATGCTTCTTGGCATTTTGCTTCTTTTAATTTTCACTTTTTAATCCATTTCCCTTTAAGTCTTTAATCATCTTTTCACTGAAGATTTCCCTTTCATTCTGTTCATGTGTCTGAGGAATTAACAATCATATACTCAGTGGTTTCATGTAATCAAAACCTCCTGATTCAAACACTGTGTGCAATCTGCAGGGAGAACTTATTAAAAGGGCTTTGCAGATTTGTTTAGTGCTCTGTTCAGAATATGTCTGAGACAAGATTGTCAATTCATTACACTGTTGAAAGAACTTTTGAACTAGACATTTTCCATTATTTATAGCATGAAATACTGAGTCAAATTTCTGCTAAAAATAATTTTGAGTAATATTAATAGATGTTACAAAATGAAGCCAAGTTTGTAGGTTTCAAATTCACAAGCTCACTGATTTGTAAAATCCTAGACTGAACTACAAAATCAGTCAGAGATTTGTCGATGGCCGCCTGAAAGCTTCCCTAGCAGAAATGAGGCCATGGAGGCAGTGCACATTGTGTGTGTGTGTGGGGGGGGGGGGTGGGGGGGTGAGAGAGAGAGAGACAGAGAGAGAAAGAGAGACAGAGAGACAGAGAGAGAGAAAGTTCTGTATGCAAATAACAGAGTCATCCTGAACAGTTTTACATATCCACAAGAGGCGTGGCTGAATTTGATTCATTTCAGTGGAAGATTATCAGGTGATAGAGTACAGACATAAAGTCAAGCATATTCTTGAAAAGTGGTTGCTTATCAAAGGAAGGAGAAAGTGAGATGGTAGTGTAAGGAGGCACAGGATCTAGATGTTTGCAAGCATGAGTCTTGGAATGCAGATCTGGGCATAAATCTCAGCTCTGCTGCATATAGCACATGTAACCTCAAGCAAATCATTTAACGTCTATACACAGGAGACTACGTGTAAATGGAGCATATCAGTACTTATTTCTGAAGGTTATAAATTATTTACAGATAAATTACTGTGCATAAAATATGAAGTAAAATATGGATTCCACATATGTAAAAATTTTCCCTAATATAAATGCTATTATATTAAGTGTTAAAGTTTTCATTTTCAATAATATTTATTTTTTTCTAGGTTGGACATGAGCTTTGAAATGACTTACATCAACACTTCGATTTAATTAAATTTTACATTGGGCAATCAGAAAACAATGTTTCTAGGCTTAATAGAATTCTGATTTTAGATCTATAAACTACAAGTATAAAAATCCTTGATCTTGAGCTCAGAGTATGTATATGATTGTTAAGTTTGAAAGTGGAATTTTTATTGGAAAATATGCATCATATTTTGTGTAAGACATCCTGGTTGTCTTTTTTAACAGACTGCTTCTTAGAGCAGCTTTTCTTAAGAAACTTATTACATACATTCTTACATTTCTTGAACAATATAAAGCTCTAGAAATTATTTTGGGTAGTATCAGCTATCATAGAACTAAATAGGAGAGTTCATTCTTCATTATTATGTGCAATGTAAAGGTTATTTGAGCTGGAGGGATTGGATAACTTGAAATCAAGAAAAAGTAGGCCCGTTAGGAGAGAAAAGTATCAGAAAGGGTGCTCTTCTCCTAACAAGGAGACTGGAAGATGGTGAAGATGTAAGAACAATATAGACACACAAACACACTTCTATGCCAAGTTGGCCGAAATATACCACGGCAGAAAAAACCCGAGAGATGTGTGTCTATGGTAAAATCAAGGCCAGGTTGAAAAGGAATAGAATTTTAAGTCTGGGACTAAGGCCAGGTTTAAAAAATAAAAAAGAGTAATAATTATTAAAATTAGGAAGAGATGCACAAAATGATATTCACTTTTTAAAGCTGCAAGCAGATTGTGTTCCAAAGTTTATTCAGTTTATTTAGTAACTGATATCTGAACTTATTTCCCTTATAAATACATGCTCTCTTTTTTACCCCCTTCCTCCATATGTGTCTTTGTGGCTGTTCTGTTGTTATTAGAAAATTGCTATTTATAACATACAAATTCTTTGTGATATAGTTGTCAATAAATACTGGGAAGACAGTGAATAATAAGATAAAGCCTTTGACAATAAAG
Organism: Saguinus oedipus; assembly: GCA_031835075.1. Classification (NCBI taxonomy): domain Eukaryota; kingdom Metazoa; phylum Chordata; class Mammalia; order Primates; family Cebidae; genus Saguinus; species Saguinus oedipus. Next base: position 23,182,081 of record CM063190.1, read on the forward strand.
AAAAAATAGTAAGCTTAATGATTATAAAAACAGTAAGAGCTCATTTTTGAGCAGTTATCATATGCCAAGCACTATCATTTTCTTTTTCTTTCAGATTACGAAAATGAAGCAGAGATATGCAACACTTGATAAGTAGCATCGGTCATACTAATAGTGAGAAAATCTAGATGTGAATTAATTGACAGAGAAAGAAAAACATCAGGGCTCATATTCCAGCCCCACCATCTCTACTTCCTAGCTATACAAATTTGGTAAATTTATGAAAATACCACCAGCTTCTTGACCTATAAAATGAAGATTAAAAATATGTGTCAGACGATTGTGATAAAGATTCCTAGGAGCTTATTCTAATTTATCAAAACTAGGGGAGCAAGAAATGTTCCAAGTGCTTTCCACGTACAGCTCCCTCAATTCTCATAACAAAACAGTGAGGAGGATACTCTTTATTATCACCATTTTATAGGTGAAGATGCTGGAGTGCAGAGATATTGAGGGACTTGCGTCAGGTAACAGAGTCAAAAAGAAAAGTTGCAAAGCAGCTGTATGAGCCAGACACTGCGTTTCAAAGACCAGTGTCTAAGTATTATATACTCTCCAACCAGTACCACGGCTTACTATGTGTTTTACACACCTAAGATTATATATGTGTATGTGTGCATGCATCTGCTTATATATGTATATACATCCATATACATCCATGTATATTAAAATATGTTCATGTGTTTTAAACACATAACGAACTCCTAATAAAATGTCACCATTATTGTAATTATTATCATTTCATGGAAAGTACTTCCGTCCCAGGTCTCATCTCTGGAGCCATTTCTCTTTAAGTCATAGAATAACAGCAGAAAAAAAAAAAAGTCAAAAATCAAAGTGGCTTGTAGAGTTTTTGATGTTGTGATATCTGATTGGACATGGGAAATGTGGGATATTCATTACACTCTACTTCCAATCTGAGATTCTTTTCCCACGTGCAATGGATTCTCACAGATTGTAAAATCAAATAAAAACAAAATAAACTTTTTTCATTCCCTATTGCTTTTCCACTTTCTTAGGAGCAAATTAACACATCTTCTAGGAGATGGAAATTTCATTCTTGCCTTTGATCAGGATTCAGACATTTTTAGAAAATGTCCCCTCCTATCTTTTCATAATTGCATACACTCTCGTGACCTAGCTGACATTTCTTTTGGATGCTTTGACTTCTCTGCCATGTTTGCAAATGCATAGATCATACAAATTCCTGAGAAAAAATCTATTTGTTGATTATATAAATGATAAAACTTTTCAAAACAAAGAACTCCAGTTAAGAAGTTTAATACTGTTTAATCCAAAAGTTTCATCTCACATCACCAGCTACTTGCTAGAGAAACTGGAATTTTCTTCCTAATTCCAACTGAGGTAACTCTCAGTGTTAGTCAATACACTTCATAAATATTGTATAAGAAAATATGTTCTGTCTTCTAATTTCAGGTAACACATCCCCCATACCATTTACTAGGAGTATGAATAGACATACATATAGACAGTGATGATCTCCTAACATGTGTTTTATTTTGGATGCTCCACTTTGGTGGCATTAATGGTAATTTGCTTGGATTTGAGTCACCTGGAAATTAAGGACAGCAGCTTTGGAGAGCCAGCTACTCTGCCTGACATTTTTCTGTCTCTCTGGCTTAGAATATGGTAGGAATGCAGCAATCAATATCTGTCAATATTTCTCTCACTCAAGAGGGAAAAGTGGCTGCAACTTTGCAGATTCGAGTATGTCATGATGCCCTAAGAAGTGGGACCTGTGTGTGGATATAAACATATGACGAAAGTGATATAAGAGCAATCCAGCACGAATGAGCTCAGTATCTGTCAAAGGAACTGCACTTTCCTCGTAACGACTGTATACAATGATTTAGAACAGGAACTTTCGGGGAGGACAGACTGTGGTCAGACTAACCTAATTATGAAGGCCAGCTCTTCAAATCTCTGCTCTGTCCTCACACTACCTCCTCTGTGTAACACAATCTCCATCTGCCTCCCTCTTATAAGGGTACCTGGGATTCCATTTAGAGCCCACACAGCTAAGCTGGGATAATAACTTCATCTCAAGATTCTTAACTAAATACAAAGAGCCCTATTTGACAGGGAGAAGAGCACATATAAGGTAACATTTACAGGTTGTAGGGATTAGAACATGCATACCTTTTAGGGGAGGTATTTTTCAGTTTACCCCCATAGTAAATACTTAGTGAGTATCTGTATTTCTGCTAAAAGGTGCTGTATAACACAAAAATACAAGTTCTGTTGGCTTCCTAGGTACCTGTAAGTTCTTTCTCAAGGCACAATTACTAATCCTATCAGCAATCAATAACAAGTGCAATTAGCAAGTACGTAGGAAATACAAGCCAGGATCTGTTCTACGTGCTTAATATTTACCAACTTGTGTGTATGAGCCTTGTCTTTTTCAGCATTGTCATTCAATCCACCATGTTTGAACCTACATTTGGAAACATTTAGAAAACTCTTAAGTTTTATTTCCCTAACCCTTCTCTTTGTTCCATTTATTTTTTTTCAGATGAATGTTAATACATTGAATATAGAAAATATGCTTCCAAAACTACCTTTAAACGTGAGGGCAAGGCCAGTTTTCTTGTCTCAATTGACAGTTGTTCAAACATTTAAATTTAACCCATCATCCTACAGATAATGAGATATAAAAACTGATTTTCAATTATGGATATTTTCTAGCCACTTCCCAAGCAGAGTGGCAAAAGCTCATCCTGAGGACTGAAAAGTAGCCACTAAATAAATAGAATTTATACACCTACACTTCCAGGAAGCACCTGCAGCCAGGGCCATGGAGAATGAAGTCATTTTTAGAACTTCAAGATATACATACAGTTTTACTTGTTTAGATTAGACCTGAAGTCATGAAAAAAATCAATTCTTAAATCAGAGAGAAAATAATTTGGTAAAGCAGCTGATAAGCAAGTTACTCATATTTTCTTATAACTTTTAAATTTTAACACAAGTAAAATCTTCAAGTTTGTTTTTCTCCATTCAAGGATGCTGAAGTCTGTAGGTTAATGAGAATTGGTGGCATGTAAAACAAATGCTTCCCAACAAGACTCAAATGACATTTGAAGAACATAAAAAACTTCTCAGCACAGAGCAATGATTCATTTTGAAATATAGCATAATTTTGTAATTATTACTTTTATCTCTCTTCCTCATATCTTGAAACACTTTAACATTTCTTTTTCATGTATAAATACATTCTTCTGTATTATCAAGTCCAAAACCAAAGTCATCACTTCTTTGGGGCCAAATTTTGAGGCACTGTCTTTCAACCCACCCTGTTTGTAACTACGTTTGGAAGCATTTAGAAAACTCTTAAGTGTTATTTCCCTAACCCTTCTCTTTGTTCCATTTCAAATCTTTTTTTTTTTTCAGGTAAATGTTAATATATTTAATTATCTTTTAGTTTCACTTTATTAGCATTCATTGCCTTACTGAATAATAATGTGCTTCAGCAGATACCTGAGGGATATATGGTTTTAGTAAGGGTTGTTTTGCATGGACCTCCATTTTTGATCTGCATTCCTATAAAACCAATGCTCAAGGAAATATTCTTTTCATTTTATGTAATCCTGCTTAGTTACCACCTTTGCTGGCCTCTCAATCTCATGTGCTCTTGCTGGCTCAGAGGCTAGTCTGACTACTCTGCGTATACTCTTGACTGCTGGGAGCCAGTTTGACTAGCCTTGCCCAACTGCATGAAACAGCCTTCAAGCTAATAACTTTAACATTGATTGAGAGCATTACTTTAACTTCCTTTGTCTGGATATATAGCAGAAAAGCAACATCTATAGTATTTTCTTGATAACAAAAACTAGTAACAAATAGAATTAATGTTTTAAAGATAATGAGGTAACATGATGCAAAACAAAAAGGGGGTGGGGGAAGAAAAATGAACCATTTATACTACAGACTCCTTAGCTGAAGAATGACAAACTCATATATTTGATGAAACACACAAGAGAAGCACAGCAAATTTCTTTTCTCTAATCACTTCATTGCTGAATTTCCCCTTAAAATCAGCCTAATTATTTCATAAAACCTTTTTAAGAACTCAGTTTAATAAGCCCTAAAACAGGTTTAGGGCCTAATGTGGGTTAATCTCAACACTAATAGATAATTTATTTTTGTAAGAATGTACGGATTCACCCCCAAAAAACACTGAGCTTCGAATCTGTTGCTGTTCTCAGTCTTGTTAGGCTTGTTTAGTATTGGATCCTGTTCACAAGTCTGAACATCCAGTGTTATTTATACAATATTTAGATTTCAGCAATATGTTTTTATTCATTCATATAAACCAATAAGGTAAAAACATTCCTGATTTTTTTGACATCTTTGAGTTTCTATAATTCTGTGTTACTTTTGAACATATTGTGGATAATTATGAGAAAGTCAAACAGAGGCTTGTTACTGATTTGTAAATTTCATCTGAAATACATTATGCCAATGTATATTTCTATATCATAATACAATTGAATTATAACATAAAGATTCTAACACACATAAATCACTAAGTTAACAGAAGATTCCAAATCATATTTGTATTCTTCACCTTAGAGTAAAACCACCCCTGGCATTTCAACAGTTGTAATTAATGCCAAGTATTATGTAGCCAATCATTACGCCTGCTGCTTCCTTACCCACCTGCTGATTATCCTGCGATCTGTCTTGCTGCTTTGTCAACCTGATGAGTGGTGTTGCCCTCCAGACACCCTGCCCACCTGTTCATAATTTACTTCCAGCATGTCATACTTGACTATTGTATGAAATTAAAAAGAAATACCATGAAAATGATCACTTTCCAAAGCTGACATTGTAATAATGCAGATGCTATGGCGACTTCTTCCTAATGCACTAATAATTGCCCTATATTCTTTTTCCTTATACTAAACAAGGACACCTTTTCCCTTGTATTAAAAACTTAATTGTTCTCATGAACGTCCTTCACGGTGTGCTTTAAGAATATATTCTCCAGGTAGCCACCTTCTTCATCTCTGCAAAAAGCTTCTGGGACCAAGAACAAGAAAAATGTGGCAGGTGCGGTAAGGGCCAATTAAAAAACAAATCTGCACTAACTGATGGGTAATCTTCAGTAAAATCACTAGTGACAATACCAGATGCCTGGGGAAAATTGACATTGACCAGATCTGTTTATTGCTGGCAGTGCTTTGATTCATCGGCCCCATGCAGCTGTTGTAAAGGTAAATGGCTTGCACTCCCATTCTGTGCTTTTATGGGTTTGTTTTGTTGCAGCAGTCTTAGTTTTTCTTTTTTTCACCCAGCCTTGTAATAGGTCAGATGCTACCATTTTCAAACAGCCTTACCATCTTTTCTCATTTCCCAGAGAGCCAGATTTGCAAGTAGATTAGTGTTGCATTTAAGTTAATCACATTCTGAATTACTAAACTGTTTGAATATATTTAATGAATGCACATTTACCTAAAAGGTGGACAATTCAAATTAGAAAAACCGGAGTCTTTACCTTATTTTCTCCTATCTATATTATTCAATTTCAGTGCAAGTTATTTTCTCATTTAGAGGACAGACTCTCTTATTCACACTGTCTTAGCACATAGGACCCAGCCTCGCACATATTCAGCCCAGAATGTTTGTTTAATGTTGCCTGAATAGATTCATATTTATTTCTAATATATGTACAAATACCAATGTCCTTCAAGTTTTAATATTTGCCATTATATTGGATACATGCTGTGCTTTTGTAACTTGTGAGATCTGTGTGCTTGGTGGTTTATTCAAGGTACATAAAGTTACATAAAGCCACACAGTGAATTGTCAAAGTTTGCATCATAGGTTTTTACTAATGGTCTATAATTTTATAATGAAACAAAAATGTGTTATAGAGTATATTAGAAATGTTACTTTTTAAAAACAAAACAGGATAATAAATATATATGACAGTTTTGTGAGAAAGCTTTCAGACAAGCCTGGCAGCACAGGAAATGTTTATTTTCCCCAGTCCTTCAGGACTTCATTGATGAAATAGTTAAAATTTACTTACCTCATTAAACTACATTAAATAGCCTATGAAGTATACCTTGAATCAATCCAATTCTTTCTACTCAAACTATCTCCCCATCAAATCCAAGTTTATCTTCAATAATTACCTAGACTCTATATTTTCTAACTGTAATAATATGCATATAAAGAATCTTGAGATCCTGTTAAAATGATAATCCTATTTCCCTAAATCTGTGGTGGACTCTAGGATTCTGCATTTTTGACAAATGCCCATGTAGGACAAATCCTACTGGTCCATGTACCACACTTTGAATAAGGAGGACTTAGCCTATTTTCTTTTTCAGTTTTATGACTCATCACTTGCCTCTTCTAGTCCACAACTAGGTATTTGCCAGATAAGTTTTTTTTTAATTACCATAAACCCAACATCAACATTTTAAACTCTATCTTATGTAGTGTGTGTGTGTGTGTGTGTGTGTGTGTGTGTCTGTGTGTGTGTGTGTGTGAGAGAGAGAGAGAGAGAGAGAGAGAGAGATGGACTTTCACTCCTGTTGCCCTGGCTGTAGTGCAATGACATAACCTTGACTCATTGCAACATCCGCCTCCCAGTTTTTTTTTTTTTTTTTTTTTTTCAGATTTTTTTTTTTTGACACGGGTTTCACTCTTGTTACCCAGGCTGGAGGCAATGGTGTGATCTCGGCTCACTGCAACCTCCGCCTCCTGGGTTCAAGCAATTTTCCTGCCTCAGCCTCCCTAGTAGCTGGGACTACAGGTGTTCACTGCCTCCCAGTTTTAAGCAATTCTCCTGCCTCAGCCTCCCAAGTAGCTGGGATTACAGGTGCTTGCCACCAACCCTGGCTTTCTGTGTGTGTAATTTTTTTTTGAGTAGAGATGGGGTTTCATCATATTGGCTAGGCTGGTCTTGAACTCCTGACCTCAGGTGATCCACCCGCCTTGGCCTCCCAAAGTGCTGGGATTACAGGCGTGAGCCACCATGCCTGGCCCATATGTCATATTTACCTCACAAACTCTAGCCACAGCAATTTCAGTTCCTCAATCAAATCAACCTCTTTGCATCTACTGCTCAGCAGTTACACCTGGACCTCTCTGGATCACCTACTGTCCACCTCTATTAATAGCTGGCTCTCTTGTCCTTCAGAATTAAGCTTAAATTTTACCAGCACAGATAAGGTTTTCCTAACCACCGTCATGTGAGTAGCTACTGCACCCTACCATTCTCCCCTGTATGTTTATCTTATAAATATTATATAAATTTATCTTGTACTTATGTATTTGCTTATTTACTTGACTATTGACTGTAGTCCCTGCTAAGGAATATGTGCCATAAGAATCAGAGGCTATATCTGTTTTAGAAATCACATTTTGTACAGGGGCACACTTAATACCTGGCAAAGGGGAGCATTTAATAATATTTATAAAATAAATATATATTTGTTTTCTAGGTTTCCTTTAGTCATTTACCTACTGATACAAACAAAGCAATATGAAATTATATTACTTTTACTTTTTTTATATTGTAAAAATATCCAATCTAACATACAGATATATTTTATGTTTATTCATTCTTATTTAAAGCTATAAATTCCATTCAATTTATTAAGCAGAAATGATCGTAAGTTCAAGGCACAATTGAAATTCCTGAGGAAGATTCAGTAAGTCCAATGCCTCCAAATGGTTTGCAAGAAACAAGTTTGCAAATGAATTTGTACTTGATTACTATTCTATGAACGGTTACTATGCAAATTCATAACTAAGGGCATAGGACGTGTGTCACTTAAGGCCTAAGAACCTGTAGAGTGTGTACCTCTCAGTGCTATTTTATAATTGATGACTAAGATGGATTGGGTGCTTACTAGGTATGCCCTTCATTATTATTCCCTAATGAAATGGCTAAAACCATATTCATAAATGCTACCATAATTTGGAATAAAACATATATCCAACATGCCCACTACACTTTGCTGTTACTTTTTAATAGGTGCATTTTTTTCTTTCCCTTCTTCTCTACTTTTCCACTCAATTTTTTGTGTTCTGTTCCCTTCTCTTTCTCCCTCTCACAATAAACTATGTTCCACTTTGGCAGCACAAATGGTAACATAATTTCCAACACACCATCTCTTTCTTATTTAGCCATGAGTCTTAAAATTAGCTAAAATAATCAATTTTAACTATTTTTTAAATTACTTAACAATCAAAATAAAATGTTGAGACACACTCAAATTCATCAGTATAGTTTTTTTTCTTAACACAAAAGCCTTGCTGAGGAAAATAGAAGAATGAAGCATATGAAATCTGGGATAGAGAAAAATTGTAGTTTGTTTTACCAACATGGAAATGCAAAATAAATGTACAAAATGTCTTCAAAATGTTGGTTAAAAGAGTTTAATTCTCAGCCTGAAATTGCTCTAGAAATCACTAGTTTGCGCACTTCAAAACAAGGTTTGCAAAATACACAAAACTCTCCTTGCCTTTTTCTCTCAGCACATATTTTTGAGTTACTAATCCTTTTATAGAAGGTGAAAACCAATTGCTTTTTTTTTTTTTAATCAAAGCAATCTTCAGCCTGTAACACTCCTGTTATGTTGTTTGAGAAACTCTCCCCCTTCTTCCTACCATCCCCAGGACTATAGACTCCCTGGGTTAGGGAGAGAGTGCTATTAATTGAGAATGACCAAAAAGTACTGCCAATTTGCTCCAAGAAGTCAGAGAACTTGGAAAAAGTTAAAAAGGCTATTCTCCTTTGTATTGATCCTTGTATGAAGCACAATCACAGGTCGCCAGCAGTTTTTCCTTCTCTTGTTTAAAATCAGATGTAATTTACTGTTGACAAACAACAGTGCAAGATGTGTTCGATTTGAGGTCACTTCTCTTTACTGTATGTTTTGATCCTGTATCGATCGACCAAGAAATGTTCAGTTATTTTTAGCTAAGATCATACCAGCCACCCACAGGGACTTGCAATTTTACCAATAACTTCATCTAACATCTACCTGTGGATAACAAAATACAACTGCAGCCTAATCAGCAAACTAAGGGAAGCGAAAATATGATTATGCAGGGAAGTAAAATTTACATATGAGTTCATGACATAAAAAACAAACCTCGCCTCTGAAATTTGCATAGCATTCAATCATAATTATAATCCTCACTGTATAAAAGTAGAAGAAATGAGAACAGTCTATTGTTATATGGTCACATACTCCTTGTACTAAAATAATAGTTAGAAAACCCAACTTAAGGCTGGTTTTTATAGTTGACTATAAAACAAATGTAATGTAGATATGACAGGTGGAAAGGAATGAAAATATTTTGAAGTACCGTAAAGAACTTCTGTGCTTTAACAGAATTATCTTGAAATCTGCTTCTGCACAGTAAAAAAGGCTTTAAAAGAAAGCTATCTTCCAGAGTTGTACTGAAATGGATGACATCAACAAAAAAAACTATATCCATAATATTACTGAATTATAGGATTCAGAGCAGGGTAAAGAGATGTAGAATCAGGTATGAATTTAATAGGAGGATAAATACGCTATTATGGCCACTGGTTTATGAAGATAGGAATATAGGTAATTTTTAAAGGGTGAATGCATTTATCCATTTCGAGTATTTATTTACTACCTGTTATTTGTATAGGTCCCAATATTTAAGAACAAAATTAATAAAAAAACAATAACAACCATGTAGAATAGGTACAATTTAGAAAAGAGGTAAATCAAAGTAAAATTATCATCTACTATAATTAGTGATATGAAAGAGATAAACATGGCTGCTATCAAAGTCCTGGGAAGGGAGAGGAAAACCTACCCTAAATAAAATGGGGAAGTCATGGAATCTGAGTTGGACAAGAAACTCCAGAACTGAGTCTTTAATGATTATTAGGCAGGTGTTACTTACTGAAGGATGAGGGAGATCACTTCACGTGAGGGAGGTTTCTTTCCTGAGGTCTAGAGGCCAGAACAAAGGAGGGGGCTTATAAAGCATTACAAACTGCTCAGTATAATTTACCCAAGGGAAAAGCCGAAACGTCTGTAGTAAAGATATAAAGTTGAAGACATAATCATCTGAGAGCATATAATGAAGGTTTTTATATATCATAAAAAGGAGATTATAGTTTACCTAAAAGCTGAGAAGAGTCATATATGATTTTAATTGGATAATAATAACAGCTTCTTGTATTGAGAGCTTCCTATACGAACAACACTGCAGTAAGTGTCTTCCATGCATTTTCTTTCTTTTAATCCTCACATTAACCTTATGAAACAGGCACAATGATGATCCTATGTTATAAAGAAGTGAACCAAGACTTGGAGAGGTTAAGTAATTAACTTGCCAAGGCCACAGAGCTAATAAGTGGTAGAGTCAAGATCACAAACTCTTACTCCAGAGCCTTCACATTATTAATTCCCTTAATTGCCTACCAAGAAGGAAAATGACATATCAGATTTGTCTTTTAGAAACATCACTTAGGTGGTAGATAATGTATTGATGAAGGGCAAATTAATGGCATAAAATAAGGTATCAAAGGAAGGAAGTTAATAGGTTACTGATATAATACAGTTGAGAAATAATAAGGACTTAAAGGAATGACCAGAGTAAGAGATAACATGTAGGTAGAATTTATAAATCTACATAATTGTTACAGACAAATTTACACTTTGAAACCTAAACCTTGAAAGTGATTATTTGGAGATAGGTCTGTCAAGAGGTGATGAAAGTTAAATGAGGTTATAAGGCCCTATTCTGACAGGGCTGGTGCCTTTATGAGAAGAAAAAGAGACTCTACAGCTCACTGTCTCTCACCACATGAAGACACAGCAAGAAGTCAGGAAGAGAGATCTCATCAGGAACTGAATCAGCCAGCACCTTGATTTTGGACTCCCCAGCATTCAGAATTGTGAGAAAATACATTTCTGTTGTTTAGTGTTGAAGGCTATTTTGCTATGGCAGCCAGAGTAGACTAGGACAATTACCTTCTAAACATGGAAGCTGAGGGAAAGGAAGAGTCAATGACTCTCAGGTTCCAGGTTACAAATGTGCCATTTCCTGATATGCAGAACACAGGATGAGCTAAAGATGTATTAGGAAAGGAGCATGAACAGTGTTATTCCTGGGGATTTTCTCATTGTACAGAAAAACTTTTGGAGAAATTTTCAGCAGACCATTACCAATGGGACTAGAGATATCTGGCTTACAAAGACAAATTTGTGAATTGTTATAAATATATTATATGATATGTTATATATATACAATATTGTATATTATATTACATATATAATGATCTCCATATTAACAATGGTTATAGAAGGAAGTACAGAAAATTATGAGATAATTTCTAATTTGAATTAAATAAAAATAATAAACTAATATAACATGGATCAAATACTATTTAATATTACATCCAATATTGGAATAAGTTTTCTACAGTTTATGTAAATTGTAAATTAATGTAATCACAAGTTAAAAAAAAAAAACTTACTGACTGGGTGGGATGGCTCACACCTGTAATCCCAGCACTCTGGGAGGCCAAGGTGGGCAGATCACCTAAGGTCAAGAGTTCAAGACCACCGTCTCCGGAAAAATACGTATTTAGCCAGGTGTGGTGGTGCATGCCTGCAATCCCAGCTACTTGAGAAGCTGAGGCAGGAGAATTGCTTGAACCTGGGAGGTGGAGGTTGCAGTGAGCGGAGATCGCGCCACTGCACTTCAGCCTGAGCAACAAGAACAAAACTCCATCTCAAATAAAGACAAAACAAAACAAAATAAACAAAAACAAAAAACTTACTTCAAATGTTTTACCTGTGACAATCAAAATGTTATAATTTCTCTAGTAACATATTGTTATTGTGCCTCTGTTAACTGTTTTCATTTTCCAAATATGAAAGGGAAACCTATGCAATATCAGTTTATTCATGCACAAAATGCCCTCTGTTTTCTCAATTTCAGACAATTTGGAAAATGAGTAATTTAGAATCACGAGATCATGTTTCGCAAACTATAACCTCTTCCTCATTGTTCCTGTTGTTACTGCTCTCTCTAAAAGACTGAGTTCATGGGACTCATTGGGTAGTCACTCAAATTAAACTATTTGTCAACTCTGGCATCTTTCTTTCCACCCATTCCTCAGAGTGATGCTTCCACTTTCTGAGAGTCAAGACTCTAAATCTTTCTAGTGCTAAATTATAAAACTGTTGTTGTTTTGATGAAGCAGGTCAGTTTTGGCCTCGTCTTCAGAGTAAAGTCATGGCATTCATTAAGTGGTGGTGAATGCTAAGACTTTTACAGTCTTTTTTTCTGTACCGATTTTTAAAATATTTTAGAAATAATCAGGGCAGAAATCCATTTAATTATTTGCTTGAAATAAGAACCAGAGAGGATGTTATAGCTTCACAGTACCCTGGCAGAGCAGAACTCACACTCCCCTGCAGATAAACAGCAAACAGAAGGCTGAAGGTGGGCAAGCACACCACAGCATGCATTTCATTACTGTGTGGAAGAGCATTAACACGTCTCAGTAAACAGAATGCTTGGCTTATTGTTTAATCAGGGAATATCAATATTTAAAGGCTGGGCAGAAGAAAATGAGTCCTCAATGAATATTGAAAATCATTGATGAGAAATGAAAGGTCTGAATAAGGAGGAGGAGTGCCATGATGCCTCAAGAGAGGAAAGGTCAGTGGTGCCAAATGCTGCCAAGAGGTCAAAGGAGACTAAAAGTAAAAAATGCTACAAGTGCTAATTGGCTTAATGAAGAGGCATGTGGAGACCTGAGAATGTTTCAGAGAAGTTCGGCATTCAAAGTGGCATGTAGGTAAAGAAATGGAACGATCAAGTAAAAACTTTCAAAAAGGTACTAGAACGAAAGGGAGGTAGGCTTTTCAATAGCAAAACGAATCATTTTCCTTCCTATTACAGAGAATTATGTTTAAAATTATGACAGAATTACAACAGGGAAGAGAAAAGCCATAAGTAAAAAAGAATGTGAAGAAAGTGCATGGATGAAATGCTCAGGACAAGGATGGAGTTTGGACCAAATTGCTACCTGACTCAAGCCAATTTGAGCATGCGTAATAGTTCTGATTATTTTGGTAGTAACGGTGTGTGCGAAAATCTTAAGAGATAAGGAGGTTTAGCTATTATTCCTTAGATTTACCACTGGCTTGTCATAAAAATAAGTCTCAGCCCAAATTCTGCCATACATACAGACATCTATTAAACAATATTTATTACCTAGCAATTTCATAATACTTCATTTCACCTGTTTGATAAGTTTGTGAAGTCCTAGCTTTCTGCCCTTTTCACCATACCAGGCATTACTTTACATTATGAGGTTCGCACATGACTGTTGTGATGATGTTCCAGAAACAGCACTTGCTTGTCCTTACAGTTGACATCTGGCAACCAGAAATTCTACTTTACATAACTGGACTCATGTTGGCTTAGAAATGAGTCTTGGGTGCCATTTTTTACAATAAAGGTTAGTAGAACCCTTCAATTTTTATGCCTTGGTAATGCAAGGAATCAAGTATACTCTTATAGTATTTTAGCCAAATCACAATCTTAAATACCTGTGATTTCACCAATGAGACTTTACATTTAATGTCTATCATGCTCAGAAAAAAACTCCATTTTAACTGCTGAAAACTTAATTCACACCTTCAATATGAAAATTTGCAAAACTGTGTGGTTGTTCAAAGATTCAGGTAATGTCAGAATATAGCCTTTCTGATCATTTCTGGAATTAGTGTTTCTGTCCAGAATGACTGATTCATATTGTCTTAATCAATTATCACATGTATGTTAATTGTTGATGCTGAAGTGTGTTCAAGTAGATTGAAATATCATAACATATGAACTTTGGCCAAAAGCATGGAGTCTCCTAGGATTTATCCCTCAGAAAAACATTATTAGGGATAAAAATGGATGGCATAAAGTCTTTTTTAAGATTAGATTTTTTTTTCTTCTGTCAATTTTCAGAATAGAATGTAAGTGAGCTATACTGGACCACGTGTAAATTCTTTTGTCTGGGTTAGAACAGCCAAATTCGGAAATATAAAGAAAGCAAAATATAAACAATTTGGTTGGTCCTATTTCTTCTCAATCTATGTCCAGTTCTTTATTTCATTACTTCAATATCAAGGAAAGGCAATTTTGGATCCTTCTCGACAGTGAAAGTGCACAGAGAGCTTGCATAAAAGACTAGATTGGACAACAGAATGTTCACTTCAGCTTTCTTGAGAGAGCTGGTCCAAGCTGTCCACTCCCTGACCTTCTTAGGCTGGTGAAGTTAACACAGGCCCAGGGCTGGGCTGAGTTCAGTAGCCAGGTGGAACTGAGTGAGTCACAAAAAACAGAATCCTAAGAGTGGGCACTGATCAAATGCCCCTAAATCAGGCCAACATTTGTGCCACACCACCTTCCTTAAAGTGAACAGTGTCAAAGGGGTGTGTGAACTACCATTAGTGAATGGAAGGCCCATAACAAAGAACAATTAGATAAATCAGTGTAAAATGTAATATATAGAAGGGGAACAGTAAAAGTAGCACGGCAAGTAACACGGAACAGAGAAATTGAGGACATATTGTTGCAATACATTGTGCCAATATAAGTAAATAAAAAGAAAAGTTTAGGATTTTCTGCCTAAACAAAATTCAGAATTCTCAACTTGTCTATAATATTATGAAAATGCAAAGAGATGGGAACAGTAGATTCTAAAGTAAAGGCACTAGAGTAACAATATCTGCAGTAAGGACAGGACATTTTGACTGCCAGGGAATTCAATTTAACAAGTGTGGAGGAAACCCTGGAGGCAAAGCACTTTTTCAGACCAGACCACTACACAAGCCTGAAATCAAGGAAGTTATACTAATGACAGCCTCATTCAGGCCTGATATTCATTCTCACATGACACACGATTTTTAACGTGGCAGAAATAGAGAATAAGCAAAATAATTTTTGTGTACACCTACGTATATCTTAACAACTTATAAACCCATTTATAAGCCTACACATGGTTTACCTATAATGTAATTTTGCTACTGTTCAATTGTTATTTTCCTTACAGTTAAAAAATCCAAGTTTTTCAGATACTGTTAACTACATACATCTCTTAAAAGAAATGTTGGAATATCCCATCTGAATCTATGTCAAGGCAGTTTTAAGTATTGATTAAAAGCATAGACTCTAAAGTCAAACTGCCTGTTTGAATCTTGGAACTGTAACTTAGTAGCTACCTGGCTGTTGGCAATTATTTAATCCTCTCCATACCTCAACTTTTTAAAACTTAGAATAGTCAAAGGGCTATCTCTAAAGATTGTTACACATTTTAGTTTTAGACCTCTTTCAAAGAACTTGAAACAGTACCTGAAATACTGTAAGCATGTGATACTTCTAATTTTTATTATAAAACAGGAGATTCATTACACACCATAGAAATTTATTACATAAAAACACAGAACTCTTGCACAGCTGCCTACTTTTTTACTCTATTTTGATCATTTAGCTTTTACACAAGAAAATGAGTCATTTCTGATAAAACTAAATGCAATCTTCTTTGGGGTACCAATGTGAAGCTACACCACCTTTGACTTCCTTGTTCTAAAGGTTAGTCACCCCAATCAGAGCTAAAAAAAAAAATTCATTATTGTTGGGTCATTACTGATACAGTACAGATAGAAATAAAGAAGGATCTTTTCTATGAATGTCTAATGGAGCACGATGGCTGAAAATTTACTTGACTAGATGCTAAATGGTTTCCAATATTCAAAAGGCTCTTTTAACCCTTGCCAATTCTAGAAGGAACAAAAAAAATTTAAATCAATACAACTTCATTAGAATACACACATGCACACACATATGTAACCTGTGTAGATCACTCTGATACCAAAAGGAAATTCAATGAAAGAAATGTGAACATAAGATCACTGTGCCCTCAGCCTTATGGACTATGTTTAAGAACTATGTTTGGTTCATTGGCATATTTAAATTAAACCAAAATATTTTTAATCCAAAAGATTCCATTACATTGAGATGATCATAGGACAATTGTGAAACTTGAGATTTCGCTTTTATTTTCTTTTTAAATTTTGTTTAGACAGGCTTAGAGTATTATGTAAATCAGAATAACTGACTTTCTGGTCACTTCTGCTGTGGGCATAACTGTATAAAGACATTGCATTTCTTAACTACTCTGCTGTATAGAAAAACTTAGAAGTAGGCTAAATCAGAGCTACTATTAAAAAAACCTGAAAAATTTACATTCAGAAGAAATTCAGAATCATTATCAATGATTTTTTAAAAAGTAAACCCTAAATCTTACTATTTTCATCACTCACAAAATCACGTATATTTATATAATAGGTGACAGCACACTTAATGTGTTTATTTTAGTTTTACCTGAATGCAATGAAGTGCCTTTGGTAATTACAGGTTAACTTTAACTGGAAAATTTTTATCAATTATTTCAGTGAACATGTCAGCCACAAATACCGTATTTATAGCTTGTCTTCAAAATTCATTACTGAGTATAGATCAAGTTTTACTTCCTTATTCTCTCATCCATATTTTTACAGTATTTGTGGTCTATTTTGCTTCGAGTTTGTTGTGATAAAAATTGAAGATGAAATTTTCACACCCCCACAATATGACTCTTTCTTAACAGTTTTAGCTAAACAAGAACATAAATGTTTAGCAGAAGGGACGTTATTTATTTGGCTTTAGCTATTCAACAGCCAAGCAAATCACATCAACTGTCAGAGGGCTGACATCAGAGAATAAGCAACTACACTTGGAGAGTCTTCCAACATTTTTATTACTTTAAAGAAAAACTCTGTTAATTACTCTATAGTGAAAATCTTGTGAAAAATGAGAAATAGCCTATAAAATATGGAAAATTTGAACAAAAAATGCAGAATATAGTATTTAAGTTGAATTTCAATAAACACTGTGGTTCCAACTCTAAATGCGTATGTCTTTAAGAGGATTCTAAATGGAAGGACTAAGAGTATTTTACCCTGAAAGAATTACTTCCTCCTTTTTGAGGAGCCAAATGTACTTAATATGATGTTTGCTTTCTTTTCCCATATAGATGAATTGTGATTGAAAAGGGTATTCATAAGAAAAGTATTTTGCATAGCCTTCATAATAAAATAGGTTTTTCTTGTTTTGTACTGGCAAACAACAACTTTGTTTTTCTTAAGTGTTTTAATGTTACATGTATTACCAGATACTGATGGCTCATTTCTGTTCAATATGTTATAATGTAGGTAGAAAGAGATGAAACGCAGCTGGAAAAAAATGGTTCATTTCTTTCTTGTTATTCTCACAGCAATATGCAAGCGGACATTTTTTTTTCCAGCCATGCTTTCTAATTACTGATTTGAATGGTTCTCTAGATTAAAAATAAAGTTCTTAATTGAGTATAAATTAGTTTTGAAAATATCCAACAGGCAAAGCTTTTTCCCCTAACATTATTAGAATCAAGATGTTTCCTAATTGAAGAAGCTATAATATCACTATATCTTTTAAAATATTATATGTTCATGTCTTAAGGGAAGAAAGCACTGAGGATTTATTTCATGTGGTTTGGGAGTTAAATTATGATGCATAAATATATTAAAATACTCTCAGAACAGATTTGTATCAAATTAACTACTCCGTTTCTTGGAGACTCCTGAGAAACTTTGTACCAGCACGACAACAGCTGCCAGAAGCTTTTTACTTTTTTTAACGCTTAAATACATTTAAGAATAAAGTAATCATAATACCATATATAGCTTGAAGCAATGTGTATACATGTTTTAGAGAAGTGATAGCATGACTGAGCTATAAGCAGCAGACACAGACCCAACTATAGCCTCAACACAGAGGCAGACACCCCACTCCCACCTCATCATCCAAATGGGCACATAATAAGCTATTTTCTCTTTCTATGCTTTCAGGGCTTTCTTAAGCTGAGTTGACCTTTATCCATTGTACTAAACACATGTTTCCATTAAAAAAACTATGTGCGCAGATGGCCCCTGAATTATGATGGTTCAAGTTACAGTTGTTTATATTTATGACAGTATGAAATCTATACTTTCTCTCTGCTGAAGTGGTACCATACCCTCTGCTGATGCTAAACAGTTTCCGAAGAAATGCAGCTCCCACTCATCCACGCAATCGACCAGATAAACAACCAATACTCTACAGTGCACTGTGGTGCCAGATGATTTTGTCCAACGGTATTCCAACAAAAGTGTTCTTTTTTAAAAAAAAAAAAATTATTGCATTTTAGGGTTTGGGATACGTGTGCAGAATGTGCAAGATAGTTGCATAGGTACACACATGGCAGTGTGTTTTGCTGCTTTCCTCCCCTTCACCCAAATTTGGCATTTCTCCCCAGGCTATCCCTCCCCAGCTCCCCCCTCCCACTGTCCCTCCCCAACAAAAGTGTTCTGAGCATGTTTAAAGTAGGCTAGACTAAGCTATGATGCTCTCAGTAGGATAGCTGTATTAAATGCACCTAAGATATTTTCAACTTACAACGGATTTGTTGGGATATACCCCATTGTAAGTGAAGGAGCATTTGTATGTATTTTACAGTAACATAGCAGAATAATATAATATGTAGAGGGATATATAGACATTTCAGATACATATTAGGGATTCGTATTATATAAATCTATAATTAGTTGGTGAATATTTATTTTTATGGCTGGCAAGATAAGTTTATTCAGATACAGCTCTTCTAATAAAAGGCAAAATTCCCTTGGATTCTTTGAAATAATTAGTTAACATATTATTATAAACTGAATATTTGCATTTTCCTTTAAACATTTTAAAATTTCTTCAATTATAAGACATGAGTTTAAGAGACTGAAGATAATTTGGTTGGTAACTGGCAGATCTGAGAAAAGAACTCAAGTGTTCTGACTTCACATATTTATTTTGACTACCATATCATGCTTAAGACTCAGTTATATTTGGTCTTAAATATCACTGAGTTTTTGCTGTGAAATCAGATTCTTAAATGAAATTTGCCTCTAAGGCATAGAGAGAGCATTATTCTATCACTGAGTCTCAATCACAGTATATTGACCCCTTCAAAAAAACTACGTTTTCATGAAGAAGTTGCTGTAATATCTCACCTTGAAGTGAATTATGTGCTATAGTAAAACAGATATTTCCATTTTCAAGTGATCTGCGGTGGCGTCATCAGGCATCATTTTTCCAGAAGAGCATCCTATCGTTATCATAAAAATAATGTTGTTTATGTAGTCCATGCCCCATTTAAGAAAATCAAGTTTCAAATAAATAATTTGTCCAAAGTCATATTTTCAGCTAATGAATAAAATTAAGACAGAAATAGAACTAAAGCCCAGTTTCTTGAGCACCAATCTGAGGCTTTTTCTGCTGTACTGTGGCCACCGTGTCACACTGCAGGGAAGGTAAAAAAATGTTTACTTCCTTGCACAACTTATTACTAATATAGTTCTTAATTGCAAAATGTGATAAACCATCTTAGGCTGCAAGGGAGACTTAGCTTTTTGTCACTAACTACATTTTTAAAAAACATATATTCTTTCCAGTTATATATTTTACTCATTTTCTGACACTTTTGTTTTTGACACAGGTCTCACTCTGTTGCCCAGGATGGAGTCCAATGGCATGATCTCAGCTCACTGCAACCTCTGCCTCCCCAGTTCAAGTGATTCTCCTGCCTCAGCCTCCTGAGTAGCTGGGATTATAGGCACATGCCACCACGCCTGGCTAATTTTTTGTTTTAGTAGAGATGGGTTTCACCATGTTGGCCAGGATGTTCTCAATCTCTTGACCTTGTGATCCGTCTGCCTCGGCCTCCCAAAGTGCTGGGATTATAGGCATGAGCAACGGTGCCCAGCCTTCCTGACACTTTTAATGATCACTAAATGAAATCTGAAAATCGATAGACAAGAATGTCTATAAGAAGAGTTCCTATTTTCAGGTAGAAGAAATATCCCAGAAATTATTTTAAAAACTGATAGATAATATACATAAAAAAGTTTTACCAATCAGAGTAGCCAAAAGATAGAATGAATTAACCAAGTAGATAATGATTTCTCCATCAATGAAGGAGTTCAAAAAGAGGTAGAAATACTCACTTGTCAATATATCATATTATAAATTTATGAATTACATGCAGTTTTCATTACATGATGTAATTTTTCTGGAACTTCTGAATTTCTATCTTTGCATATATATTTGCCTTTTTGCAGTGTGCATTTTTCATGGTTATCAGTTACAGTGTACAGGGAGCCAGAAGCATACTTATTTGCTATACTACTTCTGGTATTCTCTTCACCATTTCTGGTATTCTTTCCTACTTAAAAAATTAAAAATAATTTTTGAAATTACTTGTTTTTACTTATAAGCATATGTGAATATAAGCCAAAGAAACATGTTTAAATATAGCCTTATGATTATGAGGGTGCAACATCTGTCACTCCATTAATCTCCAGGGTTAATTCAACTGGGTAATTTAGCCAGAGTCAACTGGTTGGCTAGGCAGTTGTTCCCACCTTCCCTCACTGCTGCAGGTTTTATCCTTCCCAACATTCCCTGATGGAGGAGAACTTTTTTTGGTCAAGAGTATACAAGTGGCTGTAGTCCCCAGTTAGAGCATCCTCTAAACAAGCTCTTAAGGTTCATTTGTAGGAGAACATAGGGTATTCAAACCCATGACTCCAGACACATCCAAGCAGAACACTGCATGTGGACAGCCTGCCCTAAAAAAAGAAAAAGGAAAAGGGAAAAAAACGTAGCTTTACATATTGGGTTAATTCATTGATGACTGTTTTCCTTTAAATCTTACTGTTTTTTAAATAATTACAATTTCCAAATAAATAAAAACTTACTGGCATGCATGTAATTATAATTAAATACATCATGTAAAACTAACAAGGTTATTATTTGCCAACTTTACAAAGCAGGTCCATCTTCTGATTGACTTCATTTGATAGTATTTTGTCAGTCATGCACTTCCAAAGGCCTTTATGCCATTGGAAACCTTTGTCCTTTGGCAGGTGAATCTGTTCTGTTAAATTCAGGCCAGTTAACTTGCTAACGGGAGGCAGTGTGCCATGTTCAAAATGGATTGAGCCCCTGAAGAAATCCCACTAAAAATCTCATTCTTTTTCTGAACCAATCATAAAATTAGAGTAACAGAAATACTTCCAGGCACTAGGCAGCTTCTACAGAGGAAATTTTGAATAAACATGTCATGCAATTAATTTAACAGTTTTTCATGCTCAAAGCAGTTGATAGAGACTTTCCGTAGAGATTCGCATTTCTCTATTCCTATTGCTTTAATCTTATTAGCATATTGTGACAGTAAAAGCCATCACTAACAACAAATTAGGACTTAATTCTAAATGATATTCCAGTAAAATTTAGGAAAAATAGTGTTTCTGGTCTCAACATTTTGGCATGCCTGTCAGCAGTCATACAGACAAAAATCAATATTAAGTTGTAACTCAGCAATAGGCTTCAAAATCATGTATACCATTATCATTATTATTTTGTTGTCTCTCATAGGGACATCAGACATCTGGTTTCAAAGATAATGGCAGTAACAATTATTTGCATCATAGCCCTAGCTAACTAGATAGCTAAAAACATCTGTTATGATCTTCGGTTTCTTTAACCTGTCCCTGGAGAGACTTTGATCGCTGAAATATTCTTTTTTTCCAAATTTGTCTGCAATAATCATTTTTGCAAAATACAGATTACTTGATATCTAAGGAAATTGACTATAATGTTGCTTTTCTTTTTTTTTATTTTAAAACTGAAGAAGAGGTCATTAACAAAGACTTTATAAGAACATTATTTTACCAGAGCTGAAATTTTACCCTCATAACTATATTGAATTGCCCTTTTAAACTAGGGTCATTGTTTTTCCGTGATATATTAAACTTATAAAAAATAAGAGCACTAATATTTGAACAAACACATTAGGTATTTACTAGACCAGTATCCATAGCAAGCAAAACTTACAGGTAATACTATTTCAAAAATAACTTTTTGGTTCTGTAATTTAAAAATTAATTAGGAAGCATATGTGGCAATATCATGCATCAGCAGTATACCAGGCTCTGGATTCTTTTATGCATATAGAAAATTTAAGCCACAGGTCTCTTCCAAACCTACATTCCAAGCTTGTAGAAGAACTTGAAATAATTAACAAGTGAGTTAAATAGAAATCCTAAGCTATAAAATGCAGACAGCGGTGTTCAGCAGAAAGAAATCTTTGTGGAGACCAAAAAGTTGGAAACTTCATGACAGCACATGACAGTCTGGGTCCCTCTAGGTCCCTGAATGGAGTTGAGAACTCAGTATTTGTTGACTGCATAAAAAAATGAATTCATGGTTGATGAAAGAAATAGAGAAATCTTAAAAAAAAAAGTAGAATCTGATCTGGCTTTGAAGAATTATGGAATTTTTACAATTTAAGGGGAAGGAAAGCCTGAGAGGAGTGGTATGGCCAATGGCTTTTATGATGATGGAGTTGGAAATAGAGTAGTGAAGTGGGTAAGCGAGGTGAGGCAAGGCTGACCTTGACGATGGAGATAGAGCAGCAGCAGAGAGAGGAACTTGCTTAGGTATCAGGCTCATATGAGATACAATGAGAAAAATATATTACACTAGCATGAGAATTATAAACATTTTATAAGTCTATAGATGGATTAAAGAATTTAACCCTCCCTATTTAATAAATGGTGTTGGGAAAACTGGCTAGCCATGTGCAGAAAGCAGAAACTGGACCCCTTCCTAACACCTTACACTAAAATTAACTCCAGATGGATTAAAGACTTAAACATAAGACCTGACACCATAAAAACCCTAGAAGAAAATCTAGGCAAAACCGTTCAGGACATAGGAGTAGGCAAGGACTTCATGAATAAAACACCAAAAGCATTGGCAACAAAAGCCAAAATAGACAAATGGGACCTAATCAAACTCCACAGCTTCTTCACGGCAAAAGAAACAGTCACTAGAGTGAATCGGCAACCATCAGAATGAGAAAAAATCTTTGCAGTTTACACATCTGACAAAGGGCTGATATTCAGAATTTACAAAGAACTCAAACAGATTTACAGGAAAAAAACAAACAAGCCCATTCAAAAATGGGCAAAGGATATGAACAGACACTTTACAAAAGACGACATACATGAGGCCAACAAACATATGAAAAAATGCTCATCATCATTGGTCATTAGAGAGATGCAAATCAAAACCACATTGAGATACCATCTCACGCCAGTTAGAATGGCGATCATTAAAAAATCTGGAGACAGCAGGTGCTGGAGAGGATGTGGAGAAATAGGAACACTCTTACACTGTTGGTGGGAGTGTAAATTAGTTCAACCATTGTGGAAGACAGTGTGGCGATTCCTCAGGGACCTAGAAATAGAAATTCCATTTGACCCAGCAATCCCATTACTGGGTATCTATCCAAAGGACTATAAATCGTTCTACTATAAGGACACATGCACACGAATGTTCATTGCAGCACTGTTTACAATAGCAAAGAACTGGAACCAACCCAAATGCCCAGCGATGATAGACTGGACTGGGAAAATGTGGCACATATACACCATGGAATATTATGCAGCAATCAAAAATGATGAGTTTGTGTCCTTTGTAAGGACATGGATGAATCTGGAGAACATCATTCTCAGCAAACTGACACAAGAACAGAAAAAAATACCGCATATACTCACTCATAGGTGGGTGAGAAAAATGAGAACACATGGACACAGAGAGGTGGTCTACTATACACTGGGGTCTATTGGGGGGGAATGGGGGAGGGACAGTGGGGGGGGGGCTGGGGAGGGATAGCCTGGGGATGAATGCCAAGTGTGGGTGAAGGGGAGGAAGGCAGCAAAACACACTGCCATGTGTGTACCTATGCAACTATCTTGCACGTTCTGCACATGTCCCCCAAAACCTATAATGCAATAAAAATTAAAAAAAAAAAAAAAAGAATTTAACCCATTTAAAAACTTTTCATTAGCAGGAAAACATTTAAAAAATGAGGAAAGCAGTAAAACATGAAGAGACTGGAAGCCCAATGACAAACTTGGTCTGGCAGGTAAAAAATTACAATGGCTACACAAGGGTCATTTTACTAGTGTAATTTACAGCAGTGTAAAACAAAGATTCAATTAGATTTCATGACTAATTAGATACGCGGAACGAAGAGAAGAAATATTCAATGCTGAGAAAGGTGGATAATATTAATGACACTGAAGGTGCTGTGTAGTAAGAGGATCACTTACATTTTGAACATCTGAAGTCTGAGGATTCTATTAAGCAGTTGAGTGGAAATATTAAATACATAGTTGGAAATACAATACTGGAATGCTTTTCAAATATTACATTTGGAGCTAAAGAATATATAGTAATCAATAAAGAAATAGGGTGAAAAAATAAAAAATTAGTGATCTAAGTGAATAGTATTTATTTTTGTTTAAATTAGAAACCAATTTTGAAATGGTTCCAAAAGGATTTGCCTTGCCAAAATGTTTGTTATTGTTTCAGTGTTCTGGATATTTCATTGTTAGTATTCAATGTTTCCTATTATCTCCTTTTAATAGAGAAATCCTATATCTTTGATCAAATTACATATAATTCTAATATTTTATATGTATTAAAACTATTCTAATTTAAGGATTAATCAGTATTGAAATACTGCATTTTAATGTAGTGACATATTATTTTTTTAAATACAATGCTTTGAGTCATCAGCATAATAAAGTTTATAAAGAATTTATCTAATTTTTAGAAACCTATCCTTATTTTTTTAATTTCCCCAACTATATCGGTTATTTCTTGGCTAACTTTTTCATCTTTCAGTGCTATGGGATTTGGATGAAGCTCATTCTCTTTTTATAAATGTTCTTCAAATTCAACCTGCTGTGAGCCTAGGTGAGTATAATTGAACTCAGGAGAATATTTTAAAGTACAAGAAAAAATAGGGCAGAGAGAAAACATATGGTTTCCTAATTATGCCTAAGATTTTTTTTACTTTTTCTTTCGCTCATAATTTATTTCCCCAATTCACTGTGCATAGCTGGTTCTGCCATATGACAGACTTCTTAGATGGAGCAACAGTGATATATATTCAACTGTGCAAAACTGGCACTTGAGTTTTCAGTTGTGTTTGTCAGATAACCAGAGTTTTGGCAGTTACGAAGTAATACTTTGTCAGAAATATTGCTGTCAATAGGAGCTCTGGTTTATAACAGGCCAGGCTTTAAAGAATATGAGAAGTCTCAATATGGAAGGTTGTTTCCAACAAAAATAATTGCATATAAGTAACAGCAGGAAAATTTTAGCTTTCATAATACAAAACTACATTGTTGGCTTTTATTTACTTTTAATAATATTTAGAGTTTAGATGGTATAAAAGCTATCATTTTACTGGCAGGTATTCATGCCCTGAATGTGTAATACTCCAAACGCATCAATAATAAAATAGGATTTGAAATGGTCATCAACACTCTGTATTAAACATAGGTCATGTATAGATTCGTGTAGGTTCCACAAGGTTTTTTTCTACAGGTTTAAAACATACATTTGAGACAAAGTTACTTTAAAAATTGAAACAAAGAAAACTACGAGTTTAATGCTTGAGGTGAGCTGTCTATTAGGTGATTTATTTTTAAAGCATTTTCAAATTATATTGTTACTGAGATGATTATATTATTTTAGTCAATTTGCTTGGGTATATGATAATCTTGAATATTCTTTCTTATAATTTATTTTAATTGACAAATAATTGTACATATTTATGGGGTACCATGTGATGTTTTGATATATGTATATACGGTACAATAATTAAATCAAGATAATTAACATATTTGTCACCTCAATACTAATTTTTTTGTGTGGAGAACATTTAAAATCTACTGTATTAGCAGTTTGCAAATGTGCAATACATAATAATTAACTGCAGTCACTATGCTAATAGATCTCCAGAAATTATTCCCCCTAACTGAAGCTTTATAACCTCAAAATATTCTTGTGCCATTTTGTGCATGACTGATATATTCAATTTTGTTAATTCTCAAATATGAATCAAGAAAATTTGTGAATTTTTTTCAAATAAAGGCTAAGAAAGAATATATCCCATAGATTTATGTATCATTTTGTTTGCTAGAGTTCTATTCCGTTCCCTAAAGAAGAAATTAATGAATTACACATTTTATATGAAGAGTATTCATCAATACACAAAGTATCTTTTGCAACAGTTTTGTTTACAAAGGCACCTGGTGAATTCTAATGTACTTTCTGTGGCACAAGTACACTGATAATGAGAACAAACTGTCTTTAACACTTCCTAGGGGTATTTAGATTGCTGTAAAAGTAGCTTCTTTTTTAAGTGAATAAATTGATATTGTGACTTGCCAATCAGATGTTATGGGTTTT
This sequence comes from Saguinus oedipus, assembly GCA_031835075.1. Lineage (NCBI taxonomy): Eukaryota > Metazoa > Chordata > Mammalia > Primates > Cebidae > Saguinus > Saguinus oedipus. The sequence goes on from CM063190.1 coordinate 23,208,604, forward strand.
ATTTGTGTGTCTTAGTCCCCTAGAGACTGATCAATTGAGTTTCTGCTTTGCAAAGGCGAGCACCAGACCCAGATGCCCTTTATGGACCAATTTATTGTTTCTCTTCTTGAATGCCTCTATAATGGAAGACCAAATGAGAATTTAAACTTGGATTTAAAAACAATAGAATAAGAAATATATTCAAGGACTGTTAATTATGAAGACAAAGTTATCAGAAAATCTATTTTCACAGAGAATATATTTAATATAGTTAACTCTATGAACATGAGACAAGTGATAATAAATGAAGGCAACTTTAAAATTATCAGCAAACTTCTTTTTTTTTTTTTTTTTAGACAGAGTTTCGCTCTTGTTACCCAGGCTGGAGTGCAATGGAGCGATCTTGGCTCACCGCAACCTCCGCCTCCTGGGTTCAGGCAATTCTCCTGCCTCAGCCTCCTGAGTAGCTGGGATTACAGGCACGCGCCACCATGCCCAGCTAATTTTTTGTATTTTTAGTAGAGACGGGGTTTCACCATGTTGACCAGGATGGTCTCGATCTCTTGACCTCGTGATCCACCTGCCTCGGCCTCCCAAAGTGCTGGGATTACAGGCGTGAGCCATCACGCCCGGCCCCAAACTTCTTGAAAGTCTTCCAGTTAATCCTTTTATCTTCCTTTTGCCTATCTTCTAGTAAAAATGATGAAGATAAATTAAATCACTACAACATTAGTATCAGGAAAAACCTTGGTAGGTAATAGGTATTGTAAAACTATTGTAAAACTGAAGGTTTATAAACATGTTCCATTGTTTAATAATCCAGGTAAATATTGCACAGTTGTCAATCAAAAGTCAGGGCTCTCTTAAAGTTTTGCAATATATGCCCAAATTTCCCTTTCTCCTCTCCATAATATAAAATGTGTTTTATTGTTGTCTTTATAATATTAACTTTATACTATGGTGGTATTATAATGCTCATTTTTAATCTACACAATGACAAAATAGCAATGTGAAATTTAAGTTATATGCAAACATTTTCTTGATTGTTTCTGCTGTTTAAATGTTGCTATGTAAGGTAGAAGTGTATTAATATATTCTTATTACATGTATACTTTTTTCACTTTTTCTTTTCTACATTCATGCACTTCTTTGATTATTTTATGACTAAATGATCAAAATGTCAAAAGAAAGATAAATTAAATTTGTAATTTCTCTATACTTTATACTGTTCCCTGTCTATTCAGTGAACCAATGAAAGCACCATTTGTTCCTATCTAATCTGGGGGAGAAAGCTGACATTTTCAGCACCTCCAAACTCCAGATTACCTTACATCTAAATTCATCCCTGTTGACAACACTGGAAAACTGGTATCATGCTCTCTGAGTCACTGAGAAAACTGAAGGTTAGAAAGTTTCAACCAGTTGGTCAAGTTTATCAGCAGGGAAAGAAGAGGAAAGCTTTCCTGTAGATGTCCTTTATTTTAAAGTTTGTGATTTTTCATAAAATTACTAGTTCACAGTTACACTTTTATGTAACAAAAACAAATATTTTCTCTATCTCCACATAAGAACTGTATTGTTGACTATTTCCACACACACTTTATGTACTACTGTATTTTAATTTTTTTATAAAATGTATTTTTAATTTTTATTCACATAAAATGAATATCATTTTATATAAATAGACTATCCTCACAGCAAAAATGTAATGACAACAAAATACTGTTCACTGCCAAATGTTGTGAGCCCAAGAGAAGCTTTGTTAGAAATGCGGATGAACACATGGTAGAGAAATATTAAATATATATTAGCTCCAAAGGAGATTTAATACTCGAATCAATCAGAAGAAAATAAAGGGAATTAATAAAGAAGCACATGTCTCATTATGTCTCCTTTTTCTTCTCTTTTTTCAATGATATTTAGTGATCTGTCCATGTGCTGCTTAAGATAATCCAGAATCACAATACTCATGTCCCATAATTGGGACATGTAATACTAAACAGCTAAACTTCAGGAGGAAGCAAATACCCTCTTCAGTACTATCTTCTGGAGACCAGAATCATTAATTGCCACCTCTGCTGGTGAACATATTTGCAATATATCTATAACAGAGTCATTAGACAATATGACTTTGAGATCATAAAGAACTCACAGAAAATACTTACACTCATTAGCAATTGAGAGAAAGTGTTGTACTATATTTTACTGATCTCACACATTAACCCAGAATCAGTAAGTTTTCCAACAGGAGAGAAGAATCCATCTGAAATATCACTTCTATTGAAATGTCTCTTCTGGTGCCCTTCACAGATCTTTAATAACATGCTTTCAAGCCCATGAATTAAGACATCAAATAAAATAATAGAGTCAAGTGTAAAAATATACTCCTAGCAATTTAAAACTGGAGACAACATTATAAAATAGCTTGCATAATCTCCCCTTAAGAAAAATGTGGAAACTAAGATATAAATAAATGAAATTATTGTCCAAGGTCATGCATTAATTAGCATTATAGTAGTAACTACAGATAAAGTCTAATTTTTAATCTAGGACTCTTCCCAGTACACTTCAGGGCTATGTTTATTCATTGTATAAAAAATGGAGACAAGCAACAACAATAAACAAAACAGATTGATTTTTCCTAATCTCAAATTGTCTGATAAAACTTGAATAAAGATGGGCCATCTATCAAATTTCCTTTACATAAATAAATACGTTGCTTCCAAACTCCAATTTTCTACTTCAAGATATATTCGAATGTCAGTATGAGATTACATATTCTACTGTTAAGGCTAGATCATTAAATGGCCTGTATTGTTTGTTAAATGCAGGCCCTAGACTGATTAAAGTAACCGACGGATTAATAATTGCTAAGCCTAAAAGAGTAACAAGTAATAGCAGAGTAAAGCTTTCCTATTAGAGTGTATAAACCATAAGAATATAATATGCATTATTGAAACTGCTGTCCAGCACCATTTTGAGCTATAACTCCTACTTTAAATGTCACCTGATACCCTGAAGATTACTTTTTCAAATGCAGCATCTTAATTAAGTCATATTTTACACAGAAAGTAAAAAGACATAGGCTAAATGTATATAAAAGTGCTGAGTTGACTTCCTGGTTACTCTGTGGGGAGGCAGTCTGAACTGAAATGACTACATCTTCCGCACTTTATCAGACTGGCTACATGTCACGTTAATTCAAACACTGAAACAACCAACTACTCTGTTGTTACCGGTCACTTGTCTAGTCCAAGCGTATCTGTATCCAGGTGACAGTTGGTTGAAGTAATTTTTATACTGTGATAAGCTTACCAATACAAAGTTGAGTAAATTCTTCTGTAAGCAAATTACCAATGTGGGTGGGAATATCTTACTAAACTATTGGTTCTGCATTTTGATCTTAAACAATATGGCACATATTTGAAATAATTTGTTCAATAAAACTTTCTTCATTGGATGATTTCATTCCACCAGATTATTATTTCACCTTTAAAATAATCTCTAGTTATGTGAAGAAAAGTAGATTCAGTGTAGGGAGATTGATAATATGTACTTGATAAGTATGTGTAGAGAAAAAAACATAGTATTTTAAAAGCCAATATTTGTTCACATTTTTATTTTCACCAATAGAATATTTCTGATTTTTCCATATAATACTATAATCAAATAAGTATACATAAATATTAAGTAATTTTAACATAATTTATATAAATGAAGAAAATAAAAGTATGAAGTTGTTTCATCTTTGAATTTTTTTAACCTAATTTTAACCTAAATTGATTCTACTCAAGCCTTCATAATGGATATGCGTTTAACCTTTTTAAAATATGATTTTATTAGACTAGTGCAGAAGTGAGTGTGGTTTTTAATGGCAAAATTCATTTCACATTAAAAACCGCAACTACTTTTGCACCAGCCTAATACTCTGATGTATGCATAGAAACATATACTCTATAATATGCAAATCTGTCAGTGTACACAATAAAACACCCATGTCTAGTGAGCCAATGCAAAATGTAAAACACTTTATTGTGTATGATGATTAATCTTTCTTTATACAAATCTTCCCTATTTATATTAATACTTTCTATCTCCTTTGGTAATTTTCTCTCCCCATTTTCAAATTCTGAAGTGCAGTTCTTAGATCAGATCAAGGATAAGAGCAGGGAATGAGGGAGGAAGAGATTAATCTCTTTTGGTATAAAAGACAGTTGTAAGTGTGAGCATACTCCCATTTAATTTATCTTTTTCATTTAAAATATATCTTCACAAAAGAGGAAAACAAGTTTTATTGAGGTTAGCATATTGTAACACCTTGAGTTTTCAGAGGAATTAGCATGATAGTTTTGCTTTAGCATCAGCACATTAACTTGTTTTAGTCACTTAGTTCGCTAAATGGAGATCATGATTTATTTTGACTGAATGTTTTCATACTGCTTTTAAAAAGTAATAATATTTTACAGCTTGTTTTTTAATGACAGAATACAGTGATCAATCCCAAAACCAGATATGATGCTTACACTCTTTTCTTTTTAAACCTGAGATCTACTTTCCTATCATTTCTAAGACACCTCTGATTGAAAACATGTGTTTGATTATAAAACTCCAAATGTTTCTAATTATCTTGTAAAGAGTGAATTTAAATTGTAAATACCTAAATTCATTAGGTGAAAAAGTAATTGTATATAATGTTACATTTTATTTGTTTCAGGCTAATTATACTGTATAAGCTTGGACAAACCAGTAAAATAACTTTATATGATTTTTATGAAGAACATAAGAGCTCCCACACAGCAAAATAAACTATCATCAGAGTGAACAGGCAACCCATAGAAAGGGAAAAATATTTTCCAATCTACCTATCTGACAAAGGGCTGATATCCAGAATCAGCAAATTTATAAGAAAAAAACAACCCCATCAAAATGTGGGAGAAGGATATGAACAGACACTTCTTAAAGGAAGGTATTTACACAGCCAACAAACACATGAAAAAAAGCTCATCATCATTGATCATTAGAAAAATGCAAATTAAAACCACAATGAGATACCATCTCAGGCCAGTTAGAATAGCAATCATTAAAAAGATAGGAAACTATGCTGGAGAAGATGTGGGAAAACAGGAAAGCTTTTACACTGTTGGTGGGAGTGTAAAGTAGTTCAACCATTGTGGAAGACAGTATGGGGATTCCTCAAGGATCTAGAACCAGAAATACCATTTGACCCAGCTATCCCATTACTGGATATATACCCAAAGGATTATAAATCATGCTACTATAAAGAAACATGCACATGTATGTTTATTGCAACACTATTCACAATAGCAAAGACTTGGAGCCAACCCAAATACCTGCCCATCAATGATAGACTGGATGAAGAATATGTGGCACATATACACCAGGGAATATTATGCAGCCATAAAAATAGATGTCCTTTACAGGAACATGGATGAAGCTGGAAACCATAATTCTCAGCAAACTAATACGGAAACTGAAAACTAAATACTTCATGTTCTCACTCATAAGTGGGAGTTGAACAATGAGAACACATGGACACAGGGAGGGGAACATCACACACCAGGACCTATCAGGGGGCAGGGGAGTGGGAGGTTAGAGAAGGCACAGCATTAGGAGACATACCTAATGTAGATGATGGGTTGATAGATGCAGCAAACCATCATGGCACATGTACACCTATGTAATAAACCTGCATGTTCATCACATGTATCCCAAAACTAAAAGTATAATTTAAAAAGAACATAAGAAATAATTGCAAAATGTTTATATAGTACAGAACACAAGAGTATTATATCAAGCAAATTGTTCTCATTGTAATGTAATGGATTAAGCTATTATTAACGCTTGTTGTACCTAATGGAGCAGACACCTAAATTTTATCAGGAGGGCCAGTCTTTGGGTTACACCTAAAACAAAGATGTAATTAGGTCCTGTCCCTGATTTCAAAGTAAGATCAAGACCATCCCCCCCAGGGCTAACTGATTAATATTTGCAACTGTATCTCCTTTCCAGAATTATTCCTAAGATATCTTAATTCTATAGCATGTCCCTTTCACTGAGTACCTGCTGCAACTACTCATTCATGATAATTCTGCCTCTGAGTTACCTGCATCTCTGCTGCCACCTTCTTCAACCTCTGTAAGATCACTCAAAAGACTTATGGTATACTTGAAGTGTTTTCCTCAAGTGAAATAAACTGTGCTGTCACTGGATATATTATGCAGACTGCATCATAACAGGTACCAACATACCACATTACATAATGTGTACATATAATCAACACTGAAGTTTTCAGAAATCAATATTGATTTTATTGCATTTTCTTAAGACATTTTGGACTATTCCACACCAATCATTTGTCCAGAACACAATGCTTTGCTTAGTTCTTTGTTCAGTGAAAAAAAAAAAAAAGTCATTGTGCTTAAAATGAGAATATCCAATTGGCAACACATATTAAGACAAATTATTATTTACTGTGCCCTGAAAGAGTTCATCACAGCTGATTTAGTTGAGTCATTTTGACAGGGATTCCCAATGACTCACAGACCACTTGAATCAGAACTGCTCGGATATTAAAATAAATTTAGATTCCTGGATACCACCCCAGTCTGCAGAATTCTGAAATTCTGTGGTTCACCTCCAAATACACATGTTTACCAGGCAGGCTAGATGATGCACATGCATACCTGGATTTGGGATTTAATGTCTAATACTTACAGAAGCATCATTTGAAGTTGGTCTTCAGGTAGACTAGAGCATATACCTCCCAATCTGCAACCATTTATTTTGTGTGTGGAATCTAAATGCTATTTTTCAATTGTTCTTCCCAATTACACTTTTGTGTAATGATATTTTATGGAAGGACAAATGAAAGTTAGAATTCCTTCTTCAAGAGTCATCAGTCCTTTTTCTTATAGAATTGATCGTGGCTTTTAAATATCACCTTCTTATGGCAACTGTGCTTCTTAAACACCATAGCTGCTTTTGCAACTAATATGCCTAGGTCTCACCCCAGAAAGCAGGCTAGAGTGGTCTGGGATGGGTCCTGTCACTGCTATTTTATAAGGCTTTCCAACTGAGTCTAATGAGCAGCCAATGTCACCATCACTGAATTTGGCATCACAAAACCATGACCCTTCGTTGAGAAGATTATCTCCCATCATTCATTCAAATTTAGTCTGAGTAAAATATTCCCACTTAAATGTTCACATGGCTGTAACTCTTTTAAAAGGTGTGTTATTAACTGGCAACTGGGTAATTAAACGACAAAGATTAAGCAGTCAAGGCCTGGTAATGCTCTTATCTCCCACAGATCACAGACGGATCCCACATGACAGGAACTGCTGGTCTCTACTTTTAAGGAACTGGGCACATGGCTGCTGGGTGTGGTACTTTACAGACATTGAAGAACAAAGGAAAGACTGAATCCCTTATGATCGGTTACTTAAAAATAAATGGATAAAGTACTACCTGCTAAAAGCATTTCTGAATATAGAAAGGTCAGAAAAGTGAATCACAAAAGTGGGTGATTAAAAACATAACATGGGCCGGGCGCGGTGGCTCAAGCCTGTAATCCCAGCACTTTGGGAGGCCGAGGCGGGTGGATCACGAGGTCAAGAGATCGAGACCATCCTGGTCAACATGGTGAAAGCCCATCTCTACTAAAAATACAAAAAAATTAGCTGGGTATGGTGGCGCACGCCTGTAATCCCAGCTACTCGGGAGGCTGAGGCAGGAGAATTGCCTGAACTCAGGAGGCGGAGGTTGCGGTGAGCCGAAATCGCGCCATTGCACTCCAGCCTGGGTAACAAGAGCGAAACTCCGTCTCAAAAAAAAATAAAAATAAAATAATAAAAACATAACATGCCCCGTTTTCTATCTTAACAATTGGCCTCAGTTGTACTAAAGCTCCCCCGACAAAAAAAAAAAAAAAAAAAAAAAAAAAAAAGAGCATAGCTGTTTTTTACATGCAGGATCTAAGGTACGCTCTTTTCACACCCACTTCTCTAAGCACTTGGAAATAATCTTTGAGTTAAAATTAACCAAAATCATTCTTGAAATCTGCTGGATGTAAGGTACTTTGTGTGACAGAGTAGTTCCCTTTTTATCTTTATTTGTTAAAATAAATTGAACTAAAAATTCGACACTATATTTTTTTCAAAATTTTACTTAAAGTCTAAGTTTCAAGCATATCAGAACACTAAGAGACATCTAGTTGTATATTATGCTGAAGCATTAAAGCAATGCAAAAATAAAGCTTTAAAGGAAAACTAGAGAAGAACGACTTATTTTTGACTGAGTAAAATGTCCTTTTTAACCTTCTTACTAGTTCCTTCCCCTGTTTTAAATTGAGTCATTCTGAGTACCTGAGTTTCGTGTTTTATAGTTTTATCATTTGTAACGTCTGGCAAAGATCAAGGATTCTCACTTTCCACTTCACAGATGTCCTTTCAAACTGGAACACGATTTAAATGGTTTACATACATATATTACTCCATTAGTGCCGAATTAAAATACGTCTGACAGCTGGCAGACAATGGGGCACTTCAGACAATCCAAGTGAACTGATCAAGGATGGAAAATTGCGCTTGTACAACTTACAGAAATTCATGGCACTTGTTTGTCATTTTTAGAAATGTTTTTATATCTCCCAGACTGTATACATTTTGTGTACATGCTGTTACTGACATATTCATGTTGCATTTAGATTAAATGTCATATTTTATGAGTATAAGGTCCATTTTTCTATAAGAAATTCTCTTTAGATATAAATGAAAATAAAAGGTCTTTTTAAACAAGTCATGACTCTTTTCCTGTTCCCTGAGAGCTAGTATTTGCTGCTTGTCCATGGGTCTGTCTTCTATATATGTTAAAGTTTTACTTGGTCCTTGCCTTTGAGTATTTCTATAGCTGTATTTCTAATGAAATAGATACAAAATAACCCCAAATACTGTATTAGTTAAGGGATCTTCAGAGAAGCAGAACAATAGGCTTTGTAAGTAAATATATTTAGAAATGTAAAGAATCAGCTCACCTACCTGTGGGCATGGCAAATCTGAAGTCTGCAGGCAGACTGACAGGCAAGGGACCCAAGAGTTGATGTCGCAGCTATATGGTAAACACATCCGATAGCAATAACTTAATCACATCCTGAGATTCACCCTGCATGACAGACTCACCTGAATGCGGTGTTCCAAGCTAGGGAATCCAGGAGAGTGGCCAACCAGGAGATTTGTTCGTTGTCCATGAAAAACATCCGAGGCCCTGGTCCATTCCAAGGAACACAGGCCCTGTAGGTGCTCGAGGCCCCAAGTTCTGGATTGAATGAAGGTAGAGGTTGTTAGGGGGAGTATACCAAGTGAAAATGCTATATAAGCTGCATGAAGCTGCTTGCTTTTTGCAAGCAGTTGTGGTTCTCCTGCCTAGGCTGCTGCCACTGGACTGCAAGCCCCTGATAAAACTCCATGTATTTTTTGCTGGCTCTGGGTGTTTGGCCTCTTGAACCTCCAACCCCACTGGAGTCTATCGGGTTTGGCATGACTGCAGCTCAGGTATAACAGCAATGAGGAGGAAGACTTCCTTTTTCCTCAGTGACCTCAGTTTTTGCTCTTAAGACCTTTAACTGACTAATGAAGCCTACTCACATTATGGAGGACAATTCACTTCACTCAGAATCCATTAATTTAAATGTCAATCACATCCAAAAAATATCTTCACACCATCTATAGTGGTGTTTGACCTAAAACTGGGTACAATTACCTAGACAAGTTGACACCTAAAATTAACCATCAAAGACACATAGAATAACCACAGACAAAACCTGAATAAATGATATAGACAGAAAAGCTTATTTTAGGGGGTAAAAAGTAGATTCGATCGGAAGAGAGAAACAGTATAGAAGGAACAGTAGTAACACTATAGCAATTTGGAAAGCAGAAAACATCTGAATAGTAGCTAGGTATTTAGGTCAGGAATGTTCAAATGATTTTTCATGTCTTCCCAGTCTTTGTTCCACTGTCCACTTTTAAAACCTTGAACTGGACATATTTAATTTCCCTGGAGAAATCATTTGCAGGTAAAATGCCACCACTGCATTATTCTGCCGCAATACAGATAAAATGCAAATACCATAGTTGGCATAGAAAAAAGTCAGTGTTATGTAGAAGCACAAATAATAATTAGAACTCTGCATTATTACAGCTATAATACAGGGATAAGTTTTTAGTATTCCAGGAAAAAGAAGTTTAATCAATTACTGGGAAGCAGTATCTGAAACATTAACTCACATAACTGGTTAAAATCCCAGGTGGATCACAAACTGTTATTTAAGAAGCAAACTGTTGAGTTAAAACACATAATTGATCACGAGGTCAAGAGATCAAGACCATCCTGGTCAACATGGTGAAACCCCGTCTCTACTAATAATACAAAAAATTAGCTGGGCATGGTGGCGTGTGCCTGTAATCCCAGCTACTCAGGAGGCTGAGGCAGGAGAATTGCCTGAACCCAGGAGTCAGAGGTTGCGGTGAGCCGAGATCGCGCCATTGTACTCCAGCTTGGGTAACAAGAGCGAAACTCCGTCTCAAAAAAAAAAAAAAAAAAAAAAAAAAAAAAAAAAAAACACATATAATTATCTATTCTTATGTTCGTTTAAAGTTAAAACATTAGAATATATCATAATAAATGAAATCAATTATGCAGTTATATAGTACTCTTAGTGATGCTGGTTAAAGCTCTGGTAATTTGGCAAGAATCAGTTCATCTCTTCCCAACTCCACATTTAGATGGCAAGTTGGTAACTTAATACTTGTGATAAAGAAAGTGACAACTGTCTTTTAACCACAGATTCACTGTGTGTGTGAAAAAACTATTCACAGTAGTTTACCATTACACAATCTAATTCACACTACTCCTTTATCCCTCAAGTAAATTGCTAGCAAGCAGATTCTAACAAAATTTATGCAGATACAGTTAGATCAAATTACTATCTTTAATCTGTTGAATATTTGTCTGGCCTTTGTCTTTGGTTCCAAAAACTCTCAAAATTTTCCCAGCAATAGGAATATTTTGTTATTTATGGTAGGCCACTTGGGCTGTGCCTGAGTTTACGTTAACTAGATGACTCATAATGGGAAGTGGTCACATCGAAAAGACCAATTATGTGATTACAGGGGTAGAACTTTCAGGAGAGTGGTATGTGCCTGACCTTTGGGGAGAGAAGCGTAGATTGAGTTTAATCACAAGACGAGTGATTCAATCAATCATGCTTTTGTCATAAAATTCCAATTAAAACTGTGGACATAGATGTTCGGGACAGCTGTCCTGATTGGCAATATCTTGTTCACATAGCTGCTGCACACTGACAGGCCAGGAGAGTGATTCCTCTGAATTCTATGGGGAGAGGACCAAAGGAAGGTTCAAGTTTAGGACCCTGATAGACCTTGCCCTATACATCTATTCCTTTGGCTGGTCTTGATTTATATATTTTTTTGCAATGATGAAACTATAATCATTAAGTATAATTATTCCTTGAGTTCTGCGTCATTCTAGTGTGTTATCAGTCTAGAGGGCGTAATGAAAACTTCCTTCTCGAATTGGAGTCAGTTGGTCAAAAGTGTAGGTCATCTAAAAACCCCAAGTTTGAGCCTGGTGTCTGAAGTGGGAGCAGTCTTTTGAGGGTCTGTGCCCTTGAGTAACCCATAAAGTTTGGCTTAACTTCAGGTAGTTTGTGTCAGAATTGCATTGTACATCATAGATCGAAGCAAATTAAAAAATAGTTAGAAACATATTAAATGAAATGACATCTACTCCAACTTATTGCTTTTAGACACTTTTCAAGGTTTTAATTGGTTCCCCCATTGCAGTTTTTTCCTCTTTATTGTCTTCTGACTTCAAACACCAAGCATATAAAAAGGTAATACTATAAACATGTGATACAACATATAATCCTCAAAGACACCTTATCTTTCAGTTATAGTCATCTTTGGGTTACTGTCTCAAAGAGGAAGAAAACTTGTATTTTGTTCATGACTAATGGCCAAATAGAGATTATTTAGGAAATAAAAGATAGAAAACAGCAGAGACTATAAGATAAAGTGTACCCTCATTTTTATTTTTATATGTCTCCCTCTCCCTCACACTTCTATTTTGAATTTTTTGTCTCTTTCCTATTTTCTTTTTTTTTTTTTGCTATGCATCTCCAAGAAACAAACCACATTACTAAAAATGACTAATAGTAATTATTCCATTAAATGTAAAAGTATTTTTTTCAAAAACTGATGTAGAATAATAATAGATATTTTTAAGAGGAATGATATTACAAGCAAGTATAACCAATTTTTATAGCTTAAAGATAATTTAATTAATCTCCAGTTATCATTCATTTACAGACAAAGAAATAATGCTAGATTTTAAAAGACTTACCCTAAATCACAAAACAATGGCTGAGTTGGTTTATAAAACAACAACGTGATGATGTTTAGATTTTAGTCTTTGTGTATTACCAAATTGAAACTGAGGACTGGGAAAAAATGACAGGTAATATCAGAAATTGCCAAATAACAAATAGCAGCTTGGTAGTATATTTGTTGAAAACTTTAAGCAGAAGGGAGATCTAAGAAGGGGTTGATTATGCTTGTGTTTTTGGCATCACTCCCTACAAAATATTAGCAGAAGTAACCTCAAATCCTTGGCAACTTTTCTTTCTTTAAAAACAATAAAAAATGTCCGAATAGTTAGCCATACCTAGATAGTCTGGCTCACTAGGTTTGAAATACAACACAGACATCTACATTCTTAGAATCTGATTTTTATTTGAAACAAGATTCTAAACCAAAATCTAGAATAGATGTATGCAATAGAAAAATTCTGCGATGATGAAGTATTCTATGTATGTGCTGTCCAAAACAGTAGTTACCAGTTCCATGTGATTACTAAGCACCTGATATAGGACTAGTGAAGCTGAGAAATCAATTTTTAAATGTAATGTTTAATTTGTTTAGGCTTAAATGTGCTACTTTGTTATGCAGAGCACTATAGAAGAGTGAAGACTTGTCATCAGGAAAAGCAAGTGCAAAGGAGCAGAGACGCAAAGAAGCAGAGCTTAAGTTTAAGAGAAACATTCAAGTACGTCAAGCAAAATGTAAAGACTGAGTTGTCTGATTCAAAATGGAAAAAAGTCAGTCTATATCTAGTGTATATTGAACAAACATTTGGGAAGAACCCAACGGAAGAATATTTGCAATATACACCAAAGAGTAATGAAAGAGAACTTATCCCAAGGAATGAATGCCCACCTCGTGGAATCTGTCCTAGAACTTAGTCAGCACATAGAAGGAAGTATAAATTCTCTTGCCCATGGATGTATATCTGGGTCCCTGATATAAAAACAGTTCTAAAAAGTACTTAATCTGAGTCTATATAAACTTAGAACACAAACAGTACTCTGATAATTAAATAATATGAAAACTATTATGATTCAGAAAAGACAAATGGTTGAACTATGGCATTACGGTTTTGAGATAAGATTATTTTATTTGTAAGACATACACTCACACACAACTTACATTAGCTTTAGTATTAAAAACAGAATTGGTTTACATAATTTAAAATAATATAGTTGAAAAACTTTCATACATAATTTATTATAAAGAATCAAATAATATTATAAAGAATTTATCTTTCTCTGTTGCTTGTCTCTGCTTTCTTCAGAATTACCTTAACTTTCTGCCACCAGCAGTAAATTCAGGCTATTCTTTCCCCAAGTTCTCACTCACAGAAATGAGAGTGTATCTATCTGAAGTTTCTAGCAAAAGCCCCGGGATTAGAACTTCATTAACTCTGATTAGATCATATCACTATATGGATAAACGGATTTCAAAATCATAGTGCACACAATACACACACACACATTATCCAGCCTTTAAAAATAAGAAAATCCTGCCATTTGCAACACCATGAATGAACCTAGAGGATACTCTACTAAGTCAAATAAACCAGACACAGACAAATACTATATGATCTTGCTCATATGTGGAATCTTTAAAAAGCCAAATATATAGAAACAGTAGACAGCTGGTTGTTAGGGGCAGGGAAAGGAAGGGATTGGGAAGAAGTAGGTCAAAAGATACAAATTTGCAGTTATGTAGAATAAAGAAGGCTAAAGATGTAATGTCCAGCATGAGGACTACAGTTAATATATTATCTTGCTAATAGACGTTAGATGCTCTTAGCCTGCACAGGCACAAAAGATAATTATATAAAATGATTAATATTTCAATTTCTTGACTATAATAAACATTTCATTACATATATCAGATCATGTTGTACACCTGAAATATATACAACAACAAAGAAAAATTATCTATGCTTATAAGTTAATCTCTCACTTTGGCACTGGTGTGTGTTATCCTGAGGTGCTCAACTCTCAAGGTAGAAAGGAAATCAGCTTCTCCAAAAGCACACGGACTCAGTTAGAAAAGAATGGTTCCTCAAGAAAACTGAAGAGGGAATAACAGAAGCATTGAATTCTGTCATTTGAAAGGCCAATGCAGTAAAAAAGAATGGAATCCAGGTGGGTTGGATGAACGATAGGAAAAGCAATGATGTCAATCAGAACTGCACACATTATTGGTGCCCTCTGGGGACCACATTATTGCTGAACATACTGAGGAACAGTTGTGAAACAATGGGAGATTTGAACATTTGGCATTAGTATTATAACAAATGGAAGCAAACAGCCAGTAAAACCTTGGTTCTTACTATTTTTTTTATTTTTATTTTTTGAGATGGAGTTTCACTCTTGTACCCAGACTGGAGTGCAATGGCACAATCTCGGCTCACCGCAACCTCCGCCTTCTGGGTTCAAGCAATTCTCCTGCCTCATCCTCCCAAGTAGCTGGGACTACAGGCACGCATCACTATGCCCAGCTAATTTTTGTATTTTTAGTAGAGACGGGGTTTCACCTTGTTGACCAGGATGGTCTCAATCTCTTGACCTCGTGATCCACCCTCCTCAGCCTCCCAAAGTGGTAGGATTACAGGCGTGAGCCACCACGCCCGGGTTCTTACTATTGATGAGATCTATTACACTATATATCAGCAAGCGATACTGAATTTCAGGTTATAAAAGCAAGTAGTAGTATGTAAGGAATATGCTTGGGGCAATTTTCAACATATGGATAGACCATGAAGGAAAATAATAATATATTGACTATATAGGAAGCAAATATTGGTAGCCAAGTTGAAGTTGTTTATTACTACATATGTATATGCATACATCTCTCATTTGAATTTTAAAAATATTTTTCATATATATTCATAATTAAGTTAAAAACTGTTAGAAGTAGGGCTTATTCTTCCTAATAATGAAAATGAAATTTAGAAATGTTGTCTCCTACGGCAACATGGACCTCTAATACAAAATCTTGTCTATTTTTCAGTTAGCTTCACTAGTGTTATAGGTTAGTATAGGAATTAAATGATTTGTGAAACAAATTAATAAATTTTATCAGCAATTTATGTAAAATAGATTAAAATAGAAATACTCTGGTATAAGATATTTATGAAGGCTTTTGTAACAGTACAGATTTTTAGGAAATATATTTGAAGATACAAAAAATGTGATGAGAAATAGGCAGATATAAAAAGAGAGAAATAGCAAGAAAGCTCAACTCTTACAGGAAATAAGTAAAAAAAAAGAAGACATGAGTTATTAAAGGAGATGTCCCAAGAATGGTGATTGTATTTATTATCAGAGATGAAGTAAAAAAGGATCTAGTAATAATATGTAGACACAGAAGAGAGACAGGGTGGACAGATATCTATACATTTGTATTTGTGAGTTTGTGTAAGTGTGTGAATACTGTGTACGTTCAGCGTGAGCGTGTGTGTGTGTGTGTGTGTGTGTGTGTGTGTATAGATACACAGAAATATTTCTTTTCTATTTGGTTCATAGTAAATAGATTATATACTATCCTAATATTTTAATCAAGAAACTGAGTCAGAGATATTTAGCAATGACCCATTGTCACAGTAGGTTATAGATCTGAGATTAGAATTTGGATTTGCTGATTTTCAAATAGACAAATAATTTCTAACATAAAAACTAGAGTATGAATCTGATATATCTGTAATAATTTTGATAAATTTAGATCCAACATCAAATTTAATTTAAAATAATACATTTCATGATTATACCATATTCTTCAAGTCCCGGTAAATATGTGAGTAACAGATTATTTCATGAATATCTAACAAGAAACTACTTTTTAAATATAATTTTAACTTTTATTTTAGATTCAGGGGATACATGTGCAAGTTTGTTAAATGGTATATCACGTGCTACTGACATTTGGGATATGAATGATACCGTCACCCCAAGAGTGAGGATAGTACTCAAGAGTTAGGTTTTATTTATTTTTTAAAAACAGAGTGTTGCTCTATAGCGCAGGCTGGAGTGCAGTGGCATGATCGAGGCTCACTGCAACTGTCGCCTCCCAGGTTCAAGCAATTCTCCTACCTCAGCCTCGCCAGTAGCTGAATTACAGGCACACACCACCATGCCTGGCTAATTTTTGTATTTTTAGTAGAGATGGAGTTTTGTCATGCTGGCTAGGGTGGTCTCAAACTCCTGACCTCAGGTCATCTGTCTGCCTCAGCCTCACAAAGTGCTGGGATTACAGGTGTGAGCTACCATGGCTGGCCAACAGTTACTTTTTAAACCCTTGCCCACTAATTACCTCCCCTTTTTAGTAGTCATCAGTGTCTATTGTTTCTATCTTTATATCCATGTGTACCCAATGTTTAGCTTCCACTTATGAGTGATAACATGCAATATATGGTTTTCTGTTTTATGCAAATTATGGTTTGCATTAATTCATATAGGATAAGGGCCTCCAGCTGCATCCATGTATCTGCAAATGCATGACTTCATTCCTTTTTATGGCTGCTTAGTATTCCATGATATATGTGTACCACATTTTCTTTATCCAACCTACCCACTGATGGGTACCTAGGTTGGTTGCATGTCTTTACTACTGTGAATAGCACAGGGATGAACACACAAGTGCATGGGTCTTTTTAGCAGAATGATTCATTTTTTGGGGGTTATATATTGAGTAATGGGATTGATGGGTCAAATAGTAATTCTATTTTTACTTCTTTGAAATATTTCCACACTGCTTACCATAGTGGCTGAAATAATTTACTTTCTACCAACAGTGTATAAAGCGTAAGTTTTTCTGTATTTTTAATAATAGTCATTCTGACTATATGAGATTATATCTCATTGTGGTTTTGAGTTTCTCTGATCATTAGTGATGTAAAGCATGTTTTCCTATGTTTGTTGGCTGCTTGCAGGTCTTTGGGGACTGTCTGTTCATGACTTTTTCCCACTTTTTAACAGTTGTTTTTGTTGGTTGAATTGTTTAATTTCCTTATAGATTCATATATTGGATCTTTGTCAGATGGATAGTTTGCAAATGTTTTTCCCATTCTGTAGGTTGTCTGTTTACTTTGTTGATAGTTTATTTTGCTATGCAGAAGTTCTTCAGTCTATTTAGGTCCCACTTGTCAATTTTTGGTTTTGGTGCAATTGCTTTTGAGGCCTTGGTCACAAAATCTTTCTTAAAACCAATGTCCATAAGAGTAGTTCCTAGGTTTTCTTCTAAGATTCTTATAGTTTGCGCTCTTACCTTTCAACCCTTAATTCATCTTGAATGAATGTTTGTTATACTGAAAGGTAGTAGTCTATTTTCAATATTTTGCATATGGCTCACAAGATATCTCAGCCCATTTATTTAGTAAGAAATCCCATTCCCTATTGCTTGTTATTATCAGCTTTGTCAAAGATCAGATGGTTGTAGATGTGAGGCTTTACTTCTGGGTTCTCTGTTGTGCTCCATTCATCTATATATCTGTTTTTGTACAAACACCATGTGGTTTTGATTACTATAGTCTTAGTATAGTATAAAGTCACTTAGTTATAGTATAAAGTCATTAACTGACTTTTATGATATGTCCAGCTTTGTTATTTTGCTTAGGATTGTTTGGGATATTTGTGGTGTTTTTGTTGTTGTTGTTCCATTAGAGTAGTATTTCTCTAATTGTGTGAAAAATGACATTGGTAGTTTGATAGGAATAGCGTTATATCAGTAGATTGCTTGTGGAAGTATGGCTATTCTAGCAACATTTATTTTTTCAATCCATAAGCATGAAATCCTTTCTCATTTGTTTGTGACATCTAAGATTCCTCTCAGCAGTGTTTTGTAGCTATCATTGTAGGGATCTCTCTTGGTTATATGTATTTCAACATATTTTCCTGTATGTGTGTGCATATTGTGGATGGCATTGCATTCTTGATTTGACTCTCAGCTTGAATATTGGTGTATAAAAACCCTACTTATTTTTGTATATTGATTTTGTATCCTGAAACTTTACTGAAGTTCTTTATCATTTCAGGAGCCTTTTGGTGAAGTTTTTCAAGATTTCTAGGTTTCGAGTTACCTCATCCACCAGAAGAGATAGTTTATAAATCTAGGTGTTCCAATATTCGGTACTTATTTATTTAGGATATTTAATTCTTGTTGAATTGGATCCTTCATTGTTATGTAATGCCTTTTGTCCTTTTTCACTGTTGTTGGTTTAAAGCAAGTTAGTTTTTTCAATCTGTGGCCCACAGGCTTTATATAGCCCAAGAGAGGTTTAAATGAATCCAATACAAATTTATAAATTTTCCTAAAAACTGAGGGGTTTTTTGCAAATATTTGTAGCTTATCAATTATTGTTAGTGTATTTTATGTGTGACCCAAGACATTTATTCTTCCAATTCTCTTGAGAGAAGATTTATAAAACAACTATTTCTAGGTCTACAAAAGTACTTAGTTGGCCCCACAGTAATAGTTGGGGACCTCCACACCCCACTGACATTATTAAACAGATCACTGAGACAGAAAACTAACAAATAAATTTTGGACTTAATTTCAACACTTGACCAATTAAACACTTGACCTAATACACATCTACAAAATACTCCACTCATTAATGACATAATATATATTCTTCACATCTGCACAGAGAATATACTCCAAGATTAACCACTCACTTAACCATAAATCAAGTCCCAAAAGACTGGACACCCCTGGTTTCAAGTCTATTTTATCACATATAAGAATAGCAACCTCTGCTGTTTTCTGGTTTCTAATTTCATGAGAGATCTTTCTCCAACCCTTTACTTTAATCCTGTGGTTGCCATTACATGTGAGATGAGTGTCTTTACAAGAGCAGATACATGGGTCTTGATTTGTATCCAACTTGCAACTTTGCACCTTTTAAGTGGGGTGTTTAGAGTGTTTATATTCAAGTTAAGTATTAACATGTGAGGTTTTGAATGCTATAATGAAATTGTTAATTGGTTGCTTTATAAAGTTTGTGAGTCCTGTACTTAACTGTGTTTTGTGGTAGCATATATAGTCCTTTTTTTCCTACATTTATAACTCTCTCAATGCTGTCTTAGAAGACTGGTCTACTGGTCACTAATTCCTCAGTTCTTGCTTGTCTAGAAAACATTTTGCTTCTCCTTCACTAATGAGGCTTAGTTTAATTGGGTATAAAAATCTTGGTTAGAATATTTTTGTAAAGAATGCTAAAAATAGGCCCCCAGCCTCTCCTGGCTTGTAAAGTTTCTGCCAAGAAGTCCACTCTTAGCATGATAGGGTTTCCTTTGTACATTATCTGCCCTTTTTCTTTAGCTTTCTTTAAGATTTTTTTTATTTAGCATTGATCTTTGACAGTCTAGTGACTATATGCTTGGGTACTATTCATTTCGTATAGTATCTCATATGTGTACTCTGGATTGCTTGTATCTGGAGTCTACCTCTTTGGCAAGATTAGAAAAGTTTTCTTGAATTATTCCCTCAAAAATGTTTTCCAGGTAGTTTACTCTTCTTTCTCTCTCAGGAATGCCAGTAATTCACAGATTTGGTCACTTTACCTGATTCCATATTTCTCAAAGACTTTGTTCATTTCTTAAATTCTTTTTTAAAAATTTTTTATCAGACTCAATTTGTTTGAAACACTAGTTTTACAGCTCTAAATTTTTCTCTTCTGCTTGGTCCAGAGTATTCATAAAGATTTCAATTGTATTTAGAAGTTCCTTAAGTGAATTTTTCAACTCTGGAAAATCTGATTATTTAATATGTTTATCTCTTTTTTCATTTCCTGGATTAATTTACAAGTTTCTTTGTGTTTATTTTCAACCTTGCCTTCAATCTCATTGAAATTCCTTGCAATCCATATTTTGATTTCCTTATCTGTCATTTTTGGGTTTCCATTGGATTAGGGACCATCGCTGGAGAGCTTAGTCGAATCCTTTGGTGGTGTGATGACATTCGGATCTTTCAAAGTGCCAGAATATATGTACTATTTCCTTCTCATGTACAGACACTGGTACTTCTGATGTTTGTAATTATATTTGTGCAGATAGGATTTTTTTCTTTTTCTTTCCCTATAAATTTTTTTCTTCCCCTTTTCTTTTCCTCTCCTCTCTAGGGCATATGACTGTGTAGAATGTTGTGTAGGACCTTTTGGATTTGCTTCTATAACCCTATGCACTTCTTTCAATAGGTTTTACATTAAGCAGCATTGTTTGACCTATAAGCTACAGAGCTGGCTGTGGCTAGAATGGCTGGGTATATACTTGATTCTTGTTTATCAGTAGAAACTCTGTTGCTTCGGGCAATGGGCTGATCCCTGGAGTGCACACTGGTTTAACTCTCTGGTTAGGCCTGTGGGAGA
The DNA here is from genome assembly GCA_031835075.1 of Saguinus oedipus. Classification (NCBI taxonomy): domain Eukaryota; kingdom Metazoa; phylum Chordata; class Mammalia; order Primates; family Cebidae; genus Saguinus; species Saguinus oedipus. The sequence goes on from CM063190.1 coordinate 23,229,394, forward strand.
GCAGGCGGCAAGGTGAGCAGGGCCAGACTGGGCAGGCCTATCTACAGATCCCCTGACAGCATGCACAAGCACCAGCCCTGAGGGAAATCTAAGAGGTGACCACTAAGCACTCAGAGGTGTGCCAAGGCGTGGAAGTGGGAAATCTCCTCAGCTCCAAGTTCTCTGCATGGGCAGGGGACAGCCTAAACTCCTAATGCAGGAGAGTGGGTACTCCAGATCCCTGGAGATCTGCCAGGGCATGGAGAGTAGAGAGCCCTGCTGCACAATTTTCTCACAGGAAGGGTGGGACAGTTCAGGTTGCTGTTACAGGCAAGCAGGTACTCCAATTGTCTAGAAATCTGCTTGGGTGTGAAGCTGAGAAGACCCTGCTCCACCATGATGTCTGGACAGGAAGGATGGGGCAGCTCAGGCTGGTAATCCAGGAGAGCAGGTCCTGTGACTGCTTGGGGATATGCCTGATTGTTGAGTAGAGATGGCCCTGTTGCATCGCAATCTATGCTCAGGAAGAGTGGGACAGCTCAGGCTGCTGCATTGGGTGAGCAGATGACTTGAATGCCTGGAGGTCTCTCTGAATGGAAGTGGAGAGGGCTTCCTTATATGAGCAACTCGGTTTGCTAGTCCATCTGAGTGGGTAATCTGAATACCTGGAGTTTTCCCTTGGGATGGTGCATAGAGGGCCCATTGCATCATCATCTCAGAGGAGTAGGCTGGGATACCCAGCACTGACACATGCAGACCAGTTCCAGGTCACCAAGCTGTCCCTGCCTGAAAGTATTGTCACTCAGGAGAAACTGTACCTGTAGCAGCTCTCCTGCTGCCCAGGACTGTAATGGAGGAGACCACTACAGGAAGTTTCCAAAATTTTGGCTGTGGAGGCCCCTCCCCTCCAGAGCAAGCACTCCAGTCTCTGGCCTCAGAAAAAAAAAATGCTTGCAGGGTCACGCTGCTGGGTTGCCAAATAATGGCTGACTCTGTGCCTAGATTGAAAACGGCATCCTGCTCTTGGTCTCAGGTCTTGGAAAATGCCTGTAGCTTTTCCCAGTGTCTCTCCCCAGTTAAGCTCCAGCGCTTGGGAGAAAAAGTGATCTCCTGAGCCCAGGTTGCCAACATCCTCATAGAAAAGGCGAATTTCAGAGGGAGGCTCTTTGCCTCTCCTATGTCCTGGGGCTTCCCTCACTTTTGTTAGCTGAATGCCATCATGGGGCCTGATTACCCATATTCTCCTCCTTGGAATCTGGGGTGTCCTTCACAAATCCAGTGGATTCACATTTTGCTTTTTGAATTAGAGCTCACAGAATCGTTACTTACGCACTACTTTGCTACTTCCAAGTGACTGAGGCATGATAAAACCCTCTAAGCTTCCATCTTCGAGGGGAAATAAAGGAAACAATTTTAAACTATCATCCTGTTGGTTTTGTTTTTAAAATTACGTTTTATAGCAATTCATTTTCTATTTTGAGTTTACCATTTAAAAAATGTCGATGGCATATACGAATTGAATAAAACTCCCCAGTTGTTTTACCATTGACCTCCATTTTTAGAACCTCTGAAAATAATCGTTTTCTAGATCTGTGATACACAACACTGGTTTTCATCAAAAGTATTGTCACTTAGCTATTTTGGGGGTACTTTCTTTTTTTTCTCATGACAGGAACAAAGAGATGGTAAGGTAAGCTTGCCAAGGAAAGGAACTGGGAGATAGTGATGGAGACTGCAAGCAGAGACTTCCCTTAAGAGAATCAGAAAAACATCAAAAACATTTCTCTCAAATTACTTTAGCTTGGGGAAATCTTGAAGGCTAGCATTAGTTAAACCTTTAATATATAAAAGGCAACTTGAAAAAGAAACATCGTTAATGCTAACATGCTCTAAATGAACTTTAGATGCACCTCACTTATTCTCTGCTATAGTTAAATGTTTATGTTCACTTTGAAATTCATTTTGAAACTGAATCTTCATTGTGGCAATATTAAGAGTCTTTTGGGAAGTGATTAAGCCATGAGGCTCTGCTCTTATGTATACAGTAGTGACTTATAAAACATCTGGAAGAAACTAGCTTAGGCCCTTTTGTGCCTCCACCCTGTGCCAGGTGAGGAGGAAGACACCTTCAATGGAGAAGGCCCTCTCCAGGCACACTGAATCTGATGATTCCTTGATCCCGGACTTCCCAGTTTCCAGAACTGTGAGAAATTTCTGTTCTTTATACATGACTGTCTTAGGTATTTTGTTATAGCAGTACAAGTAGACTACAACACCCTCATATACAGTACTTCTGCTTCAGTCTGTTTCTTACAAAGCAAGATACAATGCCCTTTATTTATATGAAATGAAATATTTTTAAAAGTAGTCTGATTAACAGTATAGCTATGTTTTACTCATGTATTCTTCTAAACCATTCCATTATATTTTTTATATAAATTAAGAAGAAAAGTGAAATTTGTATTTATAGATATAGACAAACTGAACATGGAAGAGAAGGGATGTGAGTGTGTGCACACGAGAAACGGACAGGCACTTTCTGCATTGCATTTGTGTTAAATGTTATGATTCACAAATCATTTTTACTCTTGCAGTTCCTTTTCTTTACACTAGATGCAACATCCATTCATTTCAAATGCATCTAAAAAGCACTTTTTTCACTTAACTACTATATTTTATAACTTACAAAATCTGTAACACTATACAATAAATTTAAGTGTTATGGGGAAATGCCATTCATGTACACCACTATCTCTGACACAAGGCACTGTGAAATGTCATACATGTATTACTAAACAAAACATAAGGAAAATCATCACCGGCTAGGTATAACATAGAAGGTATCATATAATGTTTGACTTTTAAATAGGACTCGAAATATTGGTAGAACATAAAAAGATAAAGATACATTTGGATTCAGGTAATGAAGAGAATCCATTCTATCCAGAATTTAGTGTGCACCCTACTGGGGTTTAAAAATGACTCTAGCTTTTTGCTTTCAAAGCCTAACTAGTAGCTGTGCATTTAATTTATATCCTAACAGACAAAATTAATTGCTGTGCTTTGCCAAGTTCAAAAAGATTTTCTTTTTATTTAGCTCTCAAGTGAAAGTATTAACCTACTGTAGGAATTCCTACCTTTCTTTGTAAAGAGGGATAAAAATGTGCAATTAACTTCAGACATTTTCTTAGAAACCTGGTATCCTACTGGGCAATTTCAAGGCAGCAATTGCCTGATGATATATTTCTTCTCACCTGACTTTTAGCTCCTAAAAACATTATTGGAGCTTTTCATGTCTGTAAGTGGAAAGGCATGTCTCTATTAGAAAGACTATTAATGCAGGCCCTAAGCAGAGAGGTGATTTAATGTTCAAGGAGCTGGAGATGCTCATAAGCCAGTTCAGGAGATCATCCTACTATTGAGATGGCCCCACAAGTTTTGAGTTAATAGAAGTACTGGATCAAAGTTTAGAGAGCTGATTAAGAGCAGAACTGAAGCAAGATCACTCTTGAGAAAAATTTTAAAGAGAACATGTACACTTTTACAGTCTCAAATTCTGCTGTAAAAATTTGAGTTTAGAAACACTAGGTACTATTATTTTTAATATTTATTTATAATATACATTTTCTCAGTGAAGCTACTAACATTTATATTTGAATTCAAGATAATTGAGATTGTATTGATTTACTTCATCTGCTAATTGACTGAAAAACTGATTACTGCTGCCAATACTTTGAGGTGGTACCTATGCCCCCTTCCCTTGAATCTGAACTGATTGGTTTATATTCAATAGAATATAGCAAAAGTGACACTATTTGACTATCAATGATAGGTCAGAAAAGCCTATATAACTTTCATCTTGGATTAAACTCATGAATTTGGGGTGAAATTATCATAATTTTTTAGAATCATTGTTCTCTGTTTACCCTCAGAATCAGTCATCACACTGTGAGAAGACCAAGCTACATGGAAAACTATGTATATAGGCGCTCCAGTCTACATCCCAGGTTGAACCCACTTGATCATCCCAGCCCAGTTGCCACGTACATGAGTGAAGGAGTGTGTTCAGACTCGCAGCAGATCTCTCAGCAGAAACCCCACAAGCCAGAAGAGAGTGGGGGCCAATATTTAGCATCCTTAAAGAAAAGAACTTTCAACCCAGAATTTCATATCCAGCTGAACTAAGCTTCACAAGCAAAGGAAAAATAAAATATTTTGTGAACAAGCAAGTACTCAGAGATTTCATTACCACCAGGCCTGTTTTACAAGAGCTTCTGAAAGAAGCACTACACATAGAAAGGAAAAACCAGCCTTTCCAAAAATATACCAAAAAGTAAAGAGCATCAACATAATGAAGAATTTACATCAACTAATGGACAAAACAGGCAGCTAACATCGAATGGCAGTAATCCTAAATTTAAATTGACTAAATCCCCCAATCAAAAGCTACAGCCAAAACCCATCGGTATGCTACATCCAGACCCATTTCACATGCAAAGATACACATAGACTCAAAGGGATGGAGAAAGATTTGCTAACCAAATGGAGAGCAAAAATAAATAAATAAATAAATAGAAAAGGTTGCAATTCTCACCTCTGTTGGAATGGATTTTAAAGCAACTAAGATCAAAAGAGGACATAACGGTAAAAGGATCAATGCAACAAGAAGAGCTGACGATCCCGGATGTGTACCCACCCAATACAGGATACATAAGACTTGTAAAGAGACTTGGACTCCCACACAGTAGTAGTGGGAGATTTCAACATCAATATTAGATAGATCAATGAGACAGAAAATTAATAAGGATATCCAGGACTTGAACTCAGATCCAGAACAAGTAAACTTAATAAACATTTATAGAACTCTCCATTTAAAACACACAAGATATGCACTCTTATCAGTACCACATCACACCTACCCACAGGTTTAAATGAAATATTGGTTGGCCATTATTAAGCACGATTGATGGTATAAGGGAGGTTTTCAATACCCATTTTTAGACTGCATTCTAGCCTGGGCAATTAAGCAACACATTCTCTCTCCCTCTTTCTCTTCCTCTTTTTTCCTCTTCATTCCTTTTTTCTCTTTTTTTTTAAACAACAACAAAAAAAATGAAGGAGTGTTCAGATGATTTCAGCCCACAGGCTATCAGTGAACCCCAGGCTTCAACAGTCTTACTTGAGTCCCCAGACATCTTAAAGTACAGACAACCCTTCCTCCCATCACGATTCCATTCTGTTCAAATTCCTGAACATCATTTTGAAGTATAACACGATGGATATCTTATGCCACAAAATTGTGGTGTGTTTGCAACAGAACAATTGTGACTGAGACAACCTTGTCCACTATTCTGTCAACAAGAGCAGGGGACACCTATTTATATACAATCCAAGCTCTGCTGCATTACAATCGCGGCTTCACGCTACCGCTTTTTCACTTTCATCCTGGTTCTTTAGTCAGTGTTAAGCTCTGAGCTCTATTAATTTCTTCTTGTATTGATGTAAAGAAGCAACAGAGACTGGGCAATTTAGAAAGAAAAAATGTTTAATTGGTTCACAGTTTTGCAGGCTCTACAGAAGGCATAGCGGCATCTGCTCAGCTTCCACTGAGGCCTTAGGAAACTTTCAATCATGGCAGAAGACAAAGTAGAAAAAGCATTTCATGTGATGGGAGCAGAAAGAAGAGAGAGGACTGAAATGCTGCATACTTTTAAATAACCAGATTTCCTGAGAACTCACTCACTATTTTGATGACGATACCATGTGGGGTGGGGCTAAACCATTCAAGAGGAGCGGCCCCCATGATCCCCTCACTTCCCAGCAGGCTCCACGGCCAACACTGGGAATTACAATTCGACATGAGATTTGAAGGGGAAACAAATCCAAACCATATCATAGGCTTCACCATACTTTCATCCACGTAAATTGAACAATGTGAAACTTTTATTTTTCCTACATTCTGAAATTCTCATCCACATATTGTGTCTTACCCATTCTTTCCTCTGTGGAAAGCAGGCCAACAAACATGACTTTATCTCAATACATTTTCTGATTATTATAGAACCCTGTGCCACTGCACAGGCAGTCTCAGGGGTTTTAGGTTTAAGGTTCTCTGAAATAAAGACATTGGTTTGGGGGAGCTGGGTCCACCTTTGATTTGCACAGCCATAGTTCTCCTAATTTACTCATTATGCCAGCCTTAAGAAACACATGTATGTATATTACAACTGATTTTTTGTATTTGGATTTATATAAATGCTTATTTCTATGTATTACAATGCAATGGCATTATATATTTGTTTTGAAATATTTAAATGAAGAAAATATTTGGTGTCCAGAGCAAATGCAATGACAATCAGCCAGACAGAGAGGAAAGAAGTGATACAAAAGAGACAACTGGGACGATGTGACTCAGAGTCCTAGCTCTCTTTCAGTACAGGCACGATGCTACATTTTCAGAGATAAAGACCACATGGAATTGCTTACATGCTTAAGAATCATTTCGCTGAATCGTGGAAAAGAAATTTTTCCCTTGCTGACACCTTGGTTTCAACTGATCTCGGACCTACCAAAGTATTTTCATCTCCAACTATGTGGTAGGCACAGAACTTGAGCTTAGAAGTAAAATGATATAAAATATTGAGAGCCGTGTCTTAACTTTGCAAGGCAGTAAGGAGACAGAGTTGATTAACTGGACAATATTAGTATAGGATGGTAAGTAATTTGAAGTGTGTGTGTGCGTGTATGTCTGTGCATGTGTGTGCATGAGATTATGTACCTGTGTCTGTGTGTGTTCACACCTCCAGCAATAGAGTAAAATAATGCACCTGTAAGGATCAAAATTATTTGCAGGATTAAGTTTCTGTCAAAACTGTTGGCTCAGACAAATGTAGTATGCTTAACTGTTTTGTCTTCCCAAAGAGTAGTTGTAGACATTCTAATCTTCTCACAGGTGTTATTTGCAAATTCTTGTCCAGACTTGTTCCTGCTCCTGGTGAGATGTCTCTGTTCTCACTTTTTTTTCCCTGGCCTGTCCATGTTATGATAAGGCTTTGGTTGCCTAATTCTTTTCCATGTTGCAGGAACCAATGCAGAAAATAAGCTGACAGAAAGTTCACTGTATTTATTAAAACCAACTCTGTCCTGCTGTTAATGAACATTGATGCAGGCAATAAACTGATTATAATTGTTTTGCTGGTGAATCAAGAAATAAGCTATTTAAAGACAGACATTATTTTAGCACCAATAGCTTGCAAATTTGGAGTTTGGGTTTTTCACATTAATATAATGTACAGCTAGATGGATAAAAAATGACCTGTCACACTCACAAACTATTCAGAGGAACAGCATGATTACATTAAATTATGATGACTTGCTTCCTCCATTACCAAACAACTCTGAAATGTATTATTTTTTAAAGAATATTATATAAATATAATGGAATTCATTTCTGGGAAAGATGCTTGCCTTGTGTTCATTACATTTCCATATTATCATCAGTTGTTTCTAGTTAGAAGGCAAATTGAAATTAGTTTGTTCTGTTACAGGGTGGGAGCAACCTACTGTTCTAAATAACTGACCGTAAAAATGGTATGTAAGTCTACATACAAAATGATAAATCTACATAGCAAAAACCAAATACAGTGCTTGAAACCATTACTGTTATTTGCCAATCTGAAAATAATTTTCTTTGTTCTATTCATTAGGAAAAACTCTAGAAATAAACGTAAGCACAATTTGAAAACCATAAAAAAAAAAAGCTAGAACTTTCATTAGCGTTATCATGCTATGGGAAGAAAAATGTTCTTCACTCAACTTACTGGATATATATATATATTTTTTTTACAGCATGTGAATGTATTTGAGGTAATTAAAAAGATACAAAATAAGAATGAAAATTTAACTAACAATATTGTATAATCACCATTAAGTGCAAGTATACTGTATCGCATATAAGCATAAATGCAAACATAATCCAAAGCAAAATACAGAATGACTTCAAAAGGAAACACACTGTTAACAATGGTCAGGGAAGAATGAATAAACATCTGAGAGAACAAAGTCAGAAAACCTCAATAATGAAATCAGCATGTATCTGAGATGCGGAGCTTGAGGAACACTGGAAGCTAAATAACAATGGTGTGAGACATTCCATTATTGAATTTACTCTATTTATAATTGTATTTAATTAATCAAATAATATACTGGATGTCTATTGGGTTAATGTAGTCATGCTGTTTCTCAAGGATATCAATGAAATATCTAACATGTTTCACAATCTAGCAGAGAAAATAAGTCACATGCAGAAATAACATGTGCTAAGAAACACAAAATAAAAAACCATAAGGATTCAGAACAGGAAAGTGTACTTTCTACTGCAGATACCAAGGAAATATTGTGGAGGACGTGGAACCTGACCTACACTTTAAAGGATGGTTTTAATTGGAGCAAGTGCTTTGCTTCTTGGTCATCTTCTACTTCTGTTTCTCCTCCTCCTCCTCCTCACCTCCTCTTCCTCTTTCCCAACTTTTGGAGAGGTATGGAATGAGGAAAATATCATATTCATGTATAATTATCTACCATCAAACAATTATTTCTACTGAATATCATGTATTTATTTCTCTGTCATTTTTCTCTACTTGTCTGTGGTATCTTTGAAGATAGAAAAATATTTTCCTCACCCATAGATTCTTAGTGCTAAACACAATGCCAACCCATGATAGACCCTCAATAATGACTGGGCAGTCAATGAAGGACATGATAATCAAAGCCGAAGGGCAGCAAAGTGGGACATGTATTCATGCACTTGGATAAAACCTGTTTGAAATTGGCAAAGAATGCTATTTTCCCATAAGATTTAAAAGAAAGCATGCTTTATTTATAATAATTCTGACAGGCAACAAGGAACATGGACATTTTCCCACTAGATAATGGTGGATTACACAGTATTGACATTATTTCTTCCAATATGCTTCATTTCATGTATTTATAGACCATACATTGTGTTACATATGTGTGTTACCATGCAACATATGTGCTTGCCATACCATACGCACATAGATGTATGTTACCATAGAATATATTTGTGTGCACATACATAGCATCATTATATGATTTCAATAAAGTCATGAGATACAGGAAAATGAACTCATTTGGATAGTCTCAATTTATTATCACATGATAGAAAAGGACTACAAGTAACAGTTAAGACTTAAGCACACGGAGTTTGAAATTAGACAGAATCTTGAATTATCCTGGTTCTATCACTTTTTTGCTACTTAAGCTCTCTAAACCTCAATTTTCTCATTTGTAAAATGGGGTTCAAAAAGTACCTACTTCTTACTTTTGTTACAAGCATTAAATGAGCTAACGCATTTAAATGCATAACACAGTATAAAGGGTGTATTCAATAGGTACAAGAATGGAATTTCTATACCACTGTAATTTATAAGGTGCTTTCTGTATACCACTTCCATCACCATTGATTAAGCATTACCTTAGATGCATACTATTTTAGGAGAAAGCTGAGTCTATAAATGTAAAAGAAATAATTTATTATACAGAAATAAAATTAAAATGAGGCAATGCTATTGATATAATGATTGACAAAATATTGTCCTTTGCATTTGTCCTTCAAAACTATTCCAATGGAAGGAAGTGCAGAAGAAAAGAATGTTCATTGCTAAGTTAAAGTTGTTTTAGGTTCTTTCTATTGCTGCTACCCTCATTAGATACAATATACTCAGAAAACATTTCTAACACAATAGGAGATTATCAGGACAGGAATTGAGTCTGTGGCTACTGAGGAGGCAGCTAAATACTTTATGAAGGTTACCTGTTGTTTCACATTACGTATTCTAAGATTTTGTGTTACTACATTACAGCTTCAACATTTCCAAAAGGTGGTCCTCTCAGCAGGGAGACTAGCAGAGCACCAAACATGGCCCCAAATATGTGGTTCCTTAATCATATCTTATTACCACACTTTCTCTGTATCTTGTTAGGGAGATACATGAAAAACCTATAGACATTTAGGATTCTGTAAAAAGAAGAATTTCAGTTGACAAGAATCAGGACCCTCATTCATAACACAGCTAGTCTAACTAGCCCTGAAGAATTCATCAATGAGGAGCTCAGAATTTAATGGGGAAACAAACATTCAAAGACAATAAAAATATAAACATTTATTTGAATTTTTATTTTAAACCGATTATTTTGGGGGAAAATATGCAGTCTCTGATGAGATGTGATAGTTGTATGCACTTTATTGACTGACTGATTGATTGAGACAAAGTCTCACTCTGTTGCCCAGGCTGAAGTGCAGTGGCATGGTTTTGGCTCACTGCAACCTCCGCCTCCTGGGTTTAAGCAATTATCCTGCCTCAGCCCCCCAAGTAGCTAGGATTACAGTTGCCTGCCAACAAGCCCAGCTAATTTTTTGTATTTTTAGTAGAGATGGGGTTTCACCATGTTGACTAGGCTATTCTCAAACTCCTGACCCGGTGATCCACCCACCTCGGCCTCCCAAGGCACTGAGATTACAGGTGTGAGCCACTGCGCCCAACCACTTTTTAAAATAAAAGTCCTTATATCAACTTACAGGATGTCAAACAACTTACAAAATATGACAAAACAAAATCTAATAATCCTGTCAATTTTACCTAACCTCAAAAGATTCAATGAAAATACTAGCTTTAAAATTCAAAATTATACTTTGATATGGCCTGGCTCTGTGTCCCCACCCAAATCTCATCTTGAATTGTAACTGGAGTGATAATCCCCACATTTAGGGGAGGGACCTTGTGGGAGGCGATTAGATCATGCGGGCAGTCCACCCATGCTGTTCTCATGATAAGTGAGTGTGTTCTCACATGATCTGATGGTTTTATAAGGGGCTTTTCCCCCTTTGTCTGGCACTTCTCTCTCCTGTCACCATGTAAGGAAAAACATGTTTGCTTGCCCTTCCATCATGATTCTACATTTCCGAAGGCCTCCCCAGCCATATGAAACTGTGAGTCAATTAAACCTCTTTTCTTTATAAATTATCCAGTCTTGGGCAATTCTTTTCAGCTGTAGAGAACAGACTAATATATACTTTAAAGAATCATTCACAGAAAAAAAAAAGCTCTTGATATAAGTATATAAAGTAGAAGACTTAACATTTAGCATGAAGAAAAATACAGAGAAGACCCATAATTCATGTTTTATGGCTATTAAAACTGAGTTTAACTCAAGTTATCTTTTACTGAGATATAAATACTTTCCTATCTCAATAAAACTGCAGTAACCATCAACACAACAGCTTTACAGATAATACCTCACTTCATTATCTGGAATAAGATTTTTAGCTGTGTAAATCAGGAAAAAAACAGCAACACTGTTGTTGCTGCACAAGAGTAAGGATGAAAGATTGTAAACCAGCTACAGCAGCAAGGACATGTAGGTCATTGTAACAGGTTTGGATTTTATTTTAAAAGCCCTAAGAAATCACTGAGGGATTTAAGCAGAAAAGTGCAGTCATCTAAACTGCTTCTCTGAGAATAGGTTGCAGAAGACCAAATATGAAGAAGTGAGGTCAACTACAAAAGCTTATTATAATGGTAACATCATGAACTAGAAACATTCAGTGGAGGTAGAAAGAAATGAATGGATTTGAGAAATACTTGGAGAAGGATGGAACTGACAACACATTGTGAGGAATTGCAACTGGGTGACAAAAATATGCACTAAAGCTGTTTCTAGATTGAACAACTGGGTGAATGATGGTTAGTTGTGCTGTGAGAAGATTATGATGGGGTGGGAGAGTTAAGACCTCCATTTCGACCCTATTAAATTTGAGTCACTTCTTACACATTCAAGAGGAGGTAAGCAAATGCAGGTGAAATAACTCTAAATATGTCACCTTAAATATGAAGTAAAGACATAAACTACACTAGTCTGCTACAAAAAGAGAAGGTGTAACAGTAGAGGGTGATGGGAAATCTGGGGCCACTTACTACTATAAAGACTATTTTTTTAATGAATGGAAGAGAAAATATTTAGTTTGGAATACTACTTCTGGAATTGAGTAGTTTCTTCAAAATCCAATTTTGGTCACAGTGTGAAATCAGCCTACAGTATCTCATGTTGAAAAGCTGCTTAAATATGAGAGAATTAGAAAAATAGGGTCTTTTAAATACGGTTTTAAATTAGTATTACTATATTAAAATAATAATTACTAAAACTGTTTTAATAGCTACTAATGGGCCGGGTGCGGTGGCTCAAGCCTGTAATCCCAGCACTTTGGGAGGCTGAGGCGGGTGGATCATGAGGTCAAGAGATCGAGACCATGCTGGTCAACATGGTGAAACCCCGTCTCTACTAAAAATACAAAAAATTAGCTGGGCACGGTGGCGCGTGCCTGTAATCCCAGCTACCCAGGAGGCTGAGGCAGGAGAATTGCCTGAACCCAGGAGGCGGAGACTGCGGTGAGCCGAGATCGCGCCATTGCACTCCAGCCTGGGTAACGAGAGTGAAACTCCATCTCAAAAAAAAAAAAAATAAATAAAAAATCAATAGCTACTAATATTCTTTAATTCTTAAAGTAAACCTTTAGAATACACATAATTATTATATTTCTGTTACATTGAATATAATTAAAATTTGGAAATGATTGATTTCTGTAGTAAGCTTTGTTACAATGAAGCTAACAAGAACACAGAAGATCAAATGAGTTTTGTGGATAATTAGAGATTCTACATCTAAATGTGACCTACTTATTCCTAAGGAGTTAAAGAAAAATATGTTTATGTTTTGCCTTTTATATGTTTTGTCAAACATAATACTAAGTTGTTAAATAAGGTTGCTTAATTAGGATATAACTTACAGAATTGATGGGAGCTATAAAACTTAAATGTAGAGGTGATAATTTTGTCCTTTGGACTAGAAACATTCATTTATAGGAGGGTACATACAAATGAATCATTTACTTGTTTTATATGTTTTAATAATAGTATAAAATTGAGACATTGGAATAACCCATGAACTATATTTTTCTATAGATATTGAGTATCTGCTTTTATTAAAAAAAAAACATTTTCAGTTATTTCTTATTCCTTTGAAATCAGAAAAATAATATTAATTAGTAATTGAGGGTGTGAAAAACAAATTTTTAAACATTTTGATCATGGCTTCATGTTACTTAAAAGCTAAGAATGCTTCCATGTTGTACATCATAAATATATACAATATTTGTCAATTGTACTTTAATAAATCTGAAAAAAATTAAAAAAATAAATAAAAGCCAAGAATGTTTTATTTAAGAGGCTTAAAATGTTAATTCCTTTCTTCAAAACAGAAGTTCCTTATTTTGATTCCTATTCTTTTCATCCGAGTCATGTGTACAGGCATAAACATGTCCTTCCGATCAGGTACTTCAAGGGAACATGGCATCCACTTAGCGCGGTAGGTGAAAGATTTGGGAAAACTTTATAGTGACATATCCATTCCTTACAAAATACAGATCAGAGGGTAAATAGTTACATCATAAAATCAAGGCTTTAGAGCATATATCTAATATTTTCAATTCCTAAATAATTTCTGAATAAAAACATCTTCCATTAAAAACTGAAGTCCAGACTTATAGCCAAATGGCTTAGAGAATTAATGTTCTGGTAAATTCCTCTGCTAAGAAAAAAATAAAAATTAAAGAAAAAAGCAATGAAATAAAAAGTATAAAGCATCATGGTCAATTTCAATAATAAGTTTTACATTTTCATGGCTAAGAAATTGAGCAAAAATGCAAAGAAACAGCAGGACTTCAGCCACAGCCCTGCTGGGCTCTAAGTGTAGGAGGGGGAAGGGCCAAAAGTCTGGCCCTAGCAAGGGATCATTTTTTCTGTTGTTACTTCCTTTTTACTAAGATGTAGGGTAGGTTTTCTTGCAATAAAAAAAATTAGAAATATAATAAAAGTGTCTGAATCTATTATTTCTGTCAAACTATGGAAAAGAATCATGTAAAGAACAGATAGAGCCTGAAGATGAGGCTCTGAAGTACATTGTGGTTTGGTGACCTGAAGGTCCAAGATACGTCTCTTTCTGAGGAGCTAGGATTAGGCCTAGGAATAGAGGAATGAAGCAATGAAACTATGATAATTTATAAATAAAACCTTCTATTCAGAATGATGCTGGGAACTAAAATTCTAAAACACTAATAAAAACTAGTGCTAATAGCAATATCCAACAAATCAACAATAGGTACATTCATTTTCCCCAAATAATTTTATGGCAAAGACTGATTAAAATTTTTGGATAATTTGACATGTTAAAATCAATAAAGAATATTATTTAATAAAAAGGAAGAAAATATAACCAAATATTGATAAAACTGAAGCTAGGATAATTGGATATAAAAGGAACTTAGAACTCATGGAAATTATATATTTACATACATGGGCATATACAAGTATATTATTATCAAGAGGTCTAAGTTCTTATGCACATATATATGTATGTATTACATGTATATATTTATATACCTTACCTTACACCATGCAAAAAAGTCAACTGCACATGATTCATGAATTATAAGACTGACCATTAAATATAATATTTCATATTTTTAGAGAATATAGGAAAATATATTGAAGACTTTAAAGCAAAAAAAAAATTATTAAAATTCACATAAGGAAATGACTGATAAATTTAACTTGTAAAACTAACACTTCCTTTTTTTCTGAAGAGAGTTAAAAACATAAATCACAGAGTAAAGAATCTTTTTAAACATCTATAACTAATAAAGAACCAGTATCTAATATATATAAAAAGCAAATCATCAGGGGAAAAAATAGACAACAAAATGAAAAAACAGCCAAAACACCTAAAATTATAACTAAGAGGACATTTCAAAATATGCAATCAGTGTAAAAAAGTGGCCAAAATTATTATTAGAAAAATATAAGTGCAAATTGCAAAAAATTAAAAATGGTGATCACATCTTTGTCCTTTACAAAGATGGTTGGGGAGTTGCTCTAGCTGCTGTTAATAATTATGTGGAGAAAACAGATATAAACTGTGACTATACAACACACCACATAGCCACCAGATTAGCAAAAATAAAAATCTGACAGTACTAAGAGTCAGAGTGAATAGAGCAACTGGAGCCCCTCATCTATTGTCTTAAGACTACAAATTAATACCACCCACTTTGGAACATTCATTGTCACAATCCAAAAATTTGAAGATAAAAATGTGGATACGAAAGCCTTTAGTGTAGAAGGTGAACTCCTCTATATATAACCTAGAGAAGCATGTACTTTTGCAACAGAATAATTATAAATGATTGTTCATAGCAGCCTTGTCTGAAATAGCTAAATAAAAGTAATTTATTATATTGATATAAAATACTTAATAGTAATGAAAGCAACAATGTGACAATGCAATGTTGAATGAAAGAAGCAAGAGATAAAACTGAGTTCCCGAAATAATTCCTGAGGCAAAAGTTAAGTGTTTACACTTACGTAGCACTACAGTTGACAGAAAGTGCGACCGAAGAAGAGTGTGGCAGAAAAGTTGGAGAGAGAATATAAGGACAGGCATTACTGAACTGACTGAAGTTGCTTTGGAAAGTTGCTTCTTCATCCTCGCAATTTATGTTGGCTACCAAATTCTGCTGGACAATGTTCTGCAACCAGAGAATCAGCTTATCTGTAAGTTCCTCAAGCATGGCCACTGAGTAAGTCCCACAGTGTGTTAGGTTCAGTGGCACTGGGGAAGTACTAAGATGGAAGATGAGACAAACTCCCCAAGAGAGGGATGAGAAGCACACACGTTTGCGGAAACACTGGTCAGTTCTGGATTTAGTCGGGTTCACTTTTGCATCTGCTGTCAGCTGCAGATCTGCTAGTATTAGCCCTAGTTCCTTGAAGGCATGAAAGGAGACTGGCTATCGGCTGATGCAAGATGGTATTGACTGAAATGACTGACTTGGGTGAATCAGCTTTGCAGGACCTGCCTCATTTTCCTTCCAACCCCACTACTCAGGGCATGATCACACAGTGAAGCCGGAGGAGTGAAACTGAGTGGAAACCCAAAAGCACTTTGTAAACCATCTGCTAATATCCCACAGACAATAACAATTTAAGAATAAAGCCCAGAGTGAAGGGTTAAGCCAGAGTATCTTCAGACTAAAAGGACGTTACAAAATTACACCACAAAAGTTGTGGATACCAGGAAGGATGGGTTTAATATTCGGGCCAATTAAGGCAATCAATCTACTATATCATACTATATAAATCAAGTCTTTACAATGCTTATGGACACATTTTATCATATGTTATTATGTAACAATTACTTTTACCACTCTCCAATCTGTGGGTATTACGTGCTTTGATTTTTATATTCAAAAGAGCATGTTTAATATTCTTATAATTGAATATCTGTTCCAAAGCTGATTCATTCTTCCAAAATAGTCTTTTTTTTTTTTTTTTTCTGAGATGGAGTTTCGCTCTTGTTACCCAGGATGGAGTGCAATGGCACAATCTCGGCTCACCGCAACCTCCGCCTCCTGGGTTCAGGCAATTCTCCTGCCTCAGCCTCTTGAGTAGCTGGGATTACAGCATGCGCCACCATGCCCAGCTAAGTTTTTTTTGTATTTTTAGTAGAGACGGGGTTTCACCATGTTGACCAGCATGGTCTCGATCTCTTGACCTCATGATCCACCCGCCTTGGCCTCCCAAAGTTCTGGGATTACAGGCTTGAGCCACCGCGCCCGGCCAAAAATAGCTTTTAAACATGAATGTTTACATTTAAAAGGTACACAAATATTAAAAATATTTAAAATATATATATTGTCACATTGCTTCCTATAATATTATAGCTATTTATCATTGGTACCAGCAATATCTGAAAGTTCCCACTCCTCCCATGCCTTCATCAAAACTTGTTTTTGTATTAAAAATAAATATGCACCCAAGGTATGTATCTCTGTGTTTGTCATTTTATAGCACGTCACCATAGATGTTCCATAGTATATTACTATATTTTGAAGTATCCCAAAACAGTGTAACTGTATTCCATGTAAGTGTAAACCACAGTCTACACTGATTAAACGTTTAGGAGTATAACAATATTGCAGTGAGGGTAACACTTAACACATTATAGGACCATTATAAACTTTTTCTTCTTTGATGACCAAATGATGCAACCATTAGGTTTCACGATGCTTATAGTAATAATTGATGAGATTGTTACTTTTCTAAGAGCTGCATATTTAAAATATTTACCTTATGAGATAAATGCCGTTATTGGCCACATTTTGCAGATTAAGAAACTAGGAGACCAGGCCGGGCACAGTCACTCACCCATGTAATCCCAGCACTTCAGGAAGGTGGGGTGGGCAGATTGCTTGAGCCCAGGAATTTGACATTACCCTGGGCAACATGGTGAAACCCTATCTCTACAAAAATACAAAAATTAGCTGGCCGTGGTGTACATGCCTGTAGTCCCAGCTACTCATGAGGCTAAGACAGGAGGATCACCTGAGCCTGCAGAAGTGAAGCTGCAGTGAGCCATGATCTTGCACTGCTGAGCTCTAGCCTGGGCAACAGAGTGAGGCATTGTCTCAAAGAAGAAAAAACAAGAAACAGACATAAAAGAATTAACTTGTCTGAGGGTATACAAATGGAAGGTAGAAGAGCCATGAGTTAAACAATCCCAGCTGATTTCCAAGTTCACACTTTAGTTCACTACTAGGATGGTATCTAAGTGAGAGAATATTTAAAATGTTGCAAAAAAATTAGCTATTTTAAAATGTTATGTTTAATGCAGTGCTGTGAACAAATAAATATTGAAACTGACAAAAATGGATATTGAGTCACTGATAATGGATTAAGATTCAAAAAGATGCATGTATCCTTGTGCAGAATGATCAAACTAACTCAAACGTAAATTTTTCTTTCTAAATATAACACAGCCCAGACATATCTACAACGAGATTTTTATGGCCATTACGAAGAAAGTTTTGAAGCACAAATATTCTCTCTGGACCTCATGGAAGACTAGATTAGTGGATTAAAAAAGAAATAAAATAACAAAAAAGCAATACTGCATTCAAACTGACAGTATATTGAGTTTTAACTACATTGCTCTAAAAGTTAAGCCAAGTCATTCATTCAGAATGAGGCAATGACGACCTAAAATGAGGGCAGAAAGATAAAGTGCAGGTACAAGAAGCATTATTCCATTCTTTATTTCTGGTCCTTAAAATCATTTGGTTAATTTCCCTTGTTTTAGACAATTGTTAAAAGCGGTTATATTTCCTATATTACAAAAAATAAAATTTTTCTGTTTTTAGTTAATATTTGGATTAAGACAAAAGAGAAAGATTGCCAATGAAAAACATATTTTGTGGATTAATTTTTATATATAAATGTGTTGTCTTTATGCTTCACACAAAATATCTGAAAGTTTGATTGCATGATCATTTAACAGTACCGTAATTTTGCCACAGAAATAGTTGAGCTTTAAATAACCTTTCACCTATATAAAGTATTATTTTGTTTTAATTTCATTATTTATATTTATCTGTTTAAAATATATGTTAATGTTTATCACTTCTAAGTGTAGTAAATTAAAAGTGTTTCTAAATTTAGTTATCCTTTGGGGGAAAAAAAGCTAAACTGAAATTGACTTAACACATCTTTACCTCACAGAGACACCAAATTGATAATGAAGAAAACTTTTGTGTTAATAATCAAGAATGTAAGAAATAAACCCCAAGCAACATAAGAACTTCAAAAGCACATAGTACATATAACCATAAAAATCCCAATTATAATTGATTCTGAAATAGTCATTAAATTAACTTCTCTAGAGGTCTTCAAAAAGTAGCATTTGGTTTTTGTTTCTACTATAAATATACAAAAGGCAGCTTTTTTTTTAAAATAATCATGATCTTAGCTTGTATTACTAATTTAGAAAGATATACAACTATTTTATGAGTAATTCAACTTTAGAATTAATGACTGTTTCTGTACATCTAGTACACTTCTGGGCTGTACAATGTCATGCCTTTTGGTAATGCTTACTTAGTCCTTGCCAAATTGTAAACACACACATGCACACACACAGTACTGTGTCTGTACAAATGTGATTAATGTCTATCTGCTCCCATAGAACAAAGCTTGCTGAGGCCAGGGTCCACTTCTATTTACTGTTCCTATATCCCCCATCTATAAAAAAGAAGAGCCATGTATTGATAATGTGCTTAACTTTTTTTTTTTTTTTTGAGACGGAGTTTCGCTGCTGTTACCCAGGCTGGAGTGCAATGGCGCGATTTCGGCTCAACGCAACCTCTGCCTCCTGGGTTCGGGCAATTCTCCTGCCTCAGCCTCCTGAGTAGCTGGGATTACAGGCACGTGCCACCATGCCCAGCTAATTTTTTTTTTTTGTATTTCAGTAGAGACAGGGGTTTTGCCATGTTGACCGGGATGGTCTCGATGTCTTGACCTCATGATCCACCCACCTCGGCCTCCCAAAGTGCTGGGATTACAGGCTTGAGCCACTGTGCCCGGCCAACATTTTTAATTAATTAAGGTTTCATTCATAAAATAAGTGATAGAACTAGAATTACTTTCCATCAGATATTTTTTTAATTTAAAATTAACATGCATGCCTTGAACTTTTCACCAAGCTCTCACTAGACTTGTAAGACCAGGATCTTCTATAAAATTAATTAATACAGATGGTTCCTGACTTAAGATGATTTGTTTTTTCAACTTTATGATGATATTAAAGTGATAGGCATTCAGTAGAAAGTGATACTGGGTTGCCATGCTGGGCAGCTCCTAGTCAGTCATGGAACCACAAGGGTAAAGAACTGATTCTCCACAGTACACTGTGTTGGTCAGATGATTTTGCCCAACTGTTGGCTGATGCAAATTCTCTAAGCACATGTAATGTAGGTTAGACTAAGCTCTGATGCTTGGTAGGTTAGATGTATTAAATACATTTGATGTACAATTTTTCAACTTATGACAGGTTCATTGGGACACAACCACATTGTAAGTCATAGAGCATCCATACTCACAAAAGCCCTATAAGGCATATGAGTTAAGTTCACAGTTGGAAAGCAGAAGAATAAAGACTGAGGACCAATTTCTTTCTACTAATGTTCTTCTTTCCTATAACATAAAATGCTCATTTTCATTGAGAATTAAAACGTTAAGTACTGAGTCAACATTTTCAGTGCAAAGGGATTAAGTAATAGGCCATTAGAATTTTTTTTATAGAGGATAATCTAATTTGTAAAGCTAAGACACCCTAATATAGTATAGTTTTCTAAATATATCCTAATTGAATTCTTTGGGAACTCTCAATTTAAAAAATCAGACAAAAGACAATACTTTGGTTGGCCGGGCGCGGTGGCTCAAGCCTGTAATCCCAGCACTTTGGGAGGCCGAGGTGGGTGGATCACGAGGTCAAGAGATCGAGACCATCCTGGTCAACATGGTGAAATCCTGTCTCTACTAAAAATACAAAAACTTAGCTGGGTAGGAGAAGTGCCTGAACCCAGGAGGCAGAGGTTGCGGTGAGCCGAGATCGCGCCACTGCACTCCAGCCTGGGTAACAAGAGCGAAACTCCGTCTCAAAAAAAAAAAAAAAAAAAAGAAAAAAGAAAATACTTTGGTTGATGAGGATACAAAAAGTGGAGCCTCCATAGCAGATTTCCCTCATCTCTCACATTATCTTTGAGACATTTTCAAAGATTGGAAGGAGTCTGTGGAACACCGTAAGAATGATGACTTTGATCCAAATCCTCAAAGAATCAAGGGAGTTATATACCATTTAACCTTAGGCTTCCATTTTCATGTTGTTTCTTAAATACACAGCAAGCTTTAAATTTGTTAAAAGAGTAACACATATATTCTCTTAGATAATATGTAATTAGCATTAATTTGCTTTAGAGAAGATGACTCTAGAAATTTCATACCCTAATCATAGGTAACTGTTACGCTGAACAGTGCTTTATGACCTATTTCACTTAATTTTGTGATTACAATATTTATCTTGCCTTTTTGTGTCTTATGTAAGAAATATTTGCTTAATCTGAGGTTAAAATGATTTTGTTCTATCCTTTGCTGTAGAGGTTTTTCATTTATTATTTACGTTTATGATTTTAAATTACTTATTGTACTAATGTAAAGTTATTGTAAATACTTAAGTTTTTTCCATATAAACCTCTAAATTCCCTTCACAATTTGTTTAAAAAAAATTTAACAAATTCTTTCCCCACTGAATTACCTGGGGCTGTTTTTGAAAAAATTAGCTGAGATGTCAATCATATTCCATTTACCCAAATATCTTCCATTATTCCACCATCACCCTGTGTAGATAAGTATAGCTTTATGGGAACTCTTAAAATGAGGCAATGTTAAGTCCTCCATCTTTGTTATTTTTCAAATTAGTTTAACTATACTAGAACTTTTGCATTTACATATAAATTTTAGAATCAGCTTGTCAATTTCTATTAAAGAAAAGAGCCTGCTAACAATATGAGAAAGATTATGTTGACTCTACAAATCAATTTGGAAAGAACTGGCACTTAATGCATTTCTCAGGTATGAACTTACTCTATTTCCACATCTATTTTGTTCTTGTTTAATCTATTTCAACAATGTTTTGTCGCTTTCAGTGTACATATCTTACATGTATTAAAATTGTAATTAATGTTTTGATACAGTTTTCAATCATATTCCATTTACCCAAATATCTTCCATTATTCCAAAACCAAATGTTTGATATTATTTTTAAATATTATTGCTAATATATAGGAATGGAAATCATTTATAGCTTATTTCTGGAAAACACTCATTTATTAGTTTTAGTAGCTTTCTATGAATTCTTTTAAGATTTTTACATAAATGATCATGGTGTCTGTGAATAAATTAGAATTCATCAAAATTTTAAAAATTCTGCCTTTCAAAAAAACACCAAATAAAGCGAAATATGCTACAAGCTGAAAGACATATTTGAAGAACATATTTCTTAAAAGGAGCTTGTATACATAATACATAAGGAACTCATTACTCAATAACACAAACTAAAAAATGAAATGTTTTAAATGATTTGCACAGGCACTACAGAAGGTATAAAATTGCAGATAAGGACAGGAAAAGTATGTGATACAATTAGCAGTTAGGAAATAGAAACTAAAATTGTAATGAGTTACCATGGCATGCCTATTAGAATGGCTAAAATTCAAAAGAATGATAATACTTGGTGCTGAGGTTGTGAGAGAGGTAACCTATCTTACAGTGTTTTGGGTAATGCAAAATGGTACAATCACCTCGGAAAACTTGCTGGCTGTGTCTTATAAAGTATCTACTTGAAATTTGATGCAGCAATCTCACTTTTAGCTATCTACTCAAAATTAAAACATATGACTACATAAAATCTTGTACATAAATGTTTACAAGAACTTTATAATAATTTCAAACTACTAAGCACTGAAAAATTCATCAACTGTTGAATAAGTGAACAAAGTTTGGGGCACATCCATGAATGCAATACTACTCAGAAATATACAGGAGGCCACTATCAGTATATACAGCAATAAAAATGAAGGTCAACTACTTCGTGTTATGTTAAAGAAGTCAAACATAGAAGTTTTTTTTTTTTTTTTTTGAGACGGAGTTTCACTTGTTACCCAGGATGGAGTGCAATGGCGTGATCTCGGCTCACGGCAACCTCCACCTCCCAGGTTCAGGCAATTCTCCTGCCTCAGCCTCCTGAGTAGCTGGGATTACAGGCATGTGCCACTATGCCCAGCTATTTTTTTTTTTTGTATTTTTAGTAGAGACGGGGTTTCACCATGTTGACCAGGATGGTCTCGATCTCTTGACCTTGTGATCCACCCACCTCAGCCTCCCAAAGTGGTGAGATTACAGGCGTGAGCCACTGCACCCGGCCAACACAGAAGTTTACATACTCTATTATTCCAACAATATAGCAGTCTAAAAAGGTAAAAATTAATCAGATCAGTAGTTTCCAAAGGCTGGAATAGGGGAAAAAGATGGCAAAGAGGCATAACATAACTTTCTGAGTGATAAAATATTTTGTCTTTATTTTGTTGTTATATGGCAGAGTACAT
Organism: Saguinus oedipus; assembly: GCA_031835075.1. NCBI lineage: Eukaryota > Metazoa > Chordata > Mammalia > Primates > Cebidae > Saguinus > Saguinus oedipus. The sequence continues at coordinate 23,252,501 of CM063190.1, forward strand.
TTATAGAACTTATTGAACTGTGTATTAGTTTTGCCATTTACCTGAACAGGAAGACTGAGGATGGAAAACCTTTGGGGGTTAAGAAAAAGAAAAATCAATAGTTTTATTTTTGACATCTCAAGTTGAGATGAGTATTTATTACAAAAATAGATCTGCAAAGTAGACAGTTGGGTACAGCAGACTGGAGCTCAGAGAAGAGGATGAGTCTAGAAATAGAAACAAAATAGACGACTGATGGTATTTAAATAATGACCAGTAGGAGACATTCTTTAATGAGTGAAGATAGGAAAGATAAGGCCAGAGCCAGTTACTCAGTCCTGGGGAACTAGTGTATTTAGAGGTTGGGCAAAAATAAGAAGCTAGGAAAGGAGACTTGAAAAAGGCAGTCAGAATAGAGGAGTAAACCAGAAATACGTTGTCACAAAATAAAGCGAAGAAAGTATTTTTAAAATAAGGGAGTAGGCCGGGCACAACAGATCACGTAATCCCAGCAGTTTGGGTGACCGAGACAGTCAGGTTAACAGGTCAAGTGATTAAGACCATCCTGGCCAACAAGGCGAAACCCCATCTCTACCAAAAATACAAAAATTATCTGGGCATGGTGGTGAGCACCTGTAGTCCCAGCTACTCAGAAGGCTGAGGCCGGAGAATCCCTTGAACCCAGAAGGCAGAGGTTCCAGTGAGCCGAGATCATGCCACTGTACTCCAGCCTGGTGACAGAGCAAGACTCTGTCTCAAAAAATATAAATACATAAAACAAAAGAAAGGAGTAGTCATTTGAGAGACTGGGTAAGATGAGAAGTCTGTTGACTAAAGCCTTGGCAACAAAGAGAACATGGGTAATACTGACATGAGTGAATCCTCAGAAGGGTAACAAGCCTGATTGGAGTTGGTTCAAGAAGGACTTGGAGATAAGGAAGTAGAAGAAATGAGAAGAGAAGACTCTTTGATAGGTTTGTCAACATGATTAGGACTCTGGTTCATAACTGATTCCTGCGGAAGATATCAGATGCCTACATTTGAACATAGACTCAGGTATAGGGGCACTTGGATTCTTGATTACCATGTTTCAGAGAGATAAGCCCTTTTTACACCATTCCTAGGTTGTAAAAGTGGCAAGAGGCTGGGATGAGATTTACAGCTTAAAGGCATAAAGAAACAATTTATAACTGAGTTTTCTAAAATCAATTGGCTAAGAAAATGGAGACTAGGCTGGGTGGGCACAGCGGCTCATGCCGATAATCCCAGCACTGTGAGAGGTAGCTGGATCACCTGAGGTCAGGGTTTTGAGACCAGCCTGACCAACATGGTATAACCCCGACTCTACTAAAAATACAAAGAAAAAAAAATTGCCTGAGTGTGGGGGCCGGCCCCTGTAATCCCAGCTACTAGGGAGGCTGAGGCAGGGAATCGCATGAAGCTGGGAGGCAGAGGTTGCAGTGAGCCAAAATTGCGCCATTGCACTCCAGCCTGGGCAACAGGAGTGAAACTGTCTCAAAACAAAAACGAAAACAAAGGGGAGACTAACTAGAGGCCTATAATAAAAACAGAGGAAGCATCTTAAGTCTAGTCACAGTGAGGTTATCTTGGTCACATGAAGACTTAGCAAAATACAGAGGAAGGTATCTAGCAAGAATGGAATCTTGCATAGGGAAATGCCAGGATTAATGGATTAAAGACCCTAATGAAACTAAGTATTAGTGAGTTAGAGTCATAGCAAAAAAGAACAAGAAAGATAAGTAACTGGTGGTTTAGTGAGCAGAATACTTAAAATTGAGATTTTTAAAGTGGAATATGCAGCCATGAATAGTAAGAGATTCCACATTATAAAGATGAAAGTGGTAAGCTAAGGTGAGATGGAGAAAAAGTCATTTGAAGGTGAGGAGATTCAGTTATTGCTAAAAGCAAATGTTTTGTCAACATGGTTGTTTAAGTAACCAAGAGTGAAAACAGGGACACTCACTGAGAGAGAAAATAAGCCTGGCATAAATGCCTGAAAATAGTCCCTGTTTAAGAAAGACTGTAAACTTTATCAATGTTAGTAACATGGCAGTGCTGTGTTCTGAGAGCCATCGTCAAGAGCAGTTTTCTCTTTGCTGGTTTGCTTGAGAATAGAGGGAGAATGAGAGGTCTGGAAGCAGAAAGAAGACGGAATCCTCTTGGGTTCGTGGTAGACACAGTGCGGGGAAGAAAACAGCCACCAACAGCTTTTGTCTTTGTTTTTGCATTTATCCCACGTTTCAGTTAAATCAAGAAGGTCAAAGGAATATTTGGAGAAGTTTTTGGAGATACAGATCTGGCTTTGAGTTCTGAAAATATGATGTAAGTATTTGTGGGATTAAGAAGTGATAGGACATTAGGTCAGATGAGGGAGTACATATGATGAGGGGTCATCATAAAGTTTTAGATGTAGGGTGAGAAATGAATAAGAAGGGTTGCCAACAAATGGTGGAATGAGTGTTGTCGTTCTCTTAGGGTAATGGGAGTAATCCATTGCAATCATCGCCTTTTCCTAGTAATTAATCTCTTGGGGTGTGTGAATCATGAGACAGATGGTGTTGTGGCAGAGGAAAATAACTTGCCAAAAATGGGGAAGAGGCTCGCTAGGCTTCCCTTAAATCTCTCAGTGGGCAATGTCATGAACTGGGAAAGGCACTTTTACCAAGGCCTCTTGATGATGGTTATGACGGTGATAGTTCCCATTAAAATGAAAACTTTGAGCACTACAATTAAATGATTCATGAAGTTATTATGGCAGCATTAAAAACACGTAAGTGCTTAGTCCTTCACTTACTATTTAACTGGAAACATGGACCATTTGTGGGTAATTGCCATGGAGTGAAACACTAATGCTGAGATTTGTTCTGTGAATCTGTTTAAATTGTATTTCAGAGAACTCATTGCTTCTCCGACTGGAAGGTGAAGGAAAAGAAAGTGACGCTATTAGAACATGTCCTTTGTGATGTTTACCTGCAATCCTGAAGTTGTGCTCTTTCTGAACTCTCACAGACAATATGCCAAGATAGAGGTGAATTTTCTAAGAGCAAAGAAAGCTTAGTTTATTCACAGGCTCCCACTCAACGCTGCTTTTCATCTCCATTCCATGTCAGATACCCACAACCACTGCAGATACAACCCACTGTGGGACACCCTGTAAAGAAATGAGTTCTAGGAGTTTATTCTGCTGTATACAGGCTAACTATTAAGTCAGTACTGACAGATCTCTGTAGCTAACAAGGCACTGTGTCAAAATGACATTTCTTTATAACTTGTATTAATGTTTTAAAACCTGAACTCCTGAGGTATAGAATTCTTAATTGATTTTACAGAGACCATGCACATTTCTATAAAAATAATGCTGAATGTGAGCTTGTTACTGTTTGGCCTGCACAGAAATAAATGGAATTTTAAAGAAATCTGGTGGAGAGAGAGAGAGAGGAGTGAGTGAGTGAGTGAGTGTGTGTGTGTGTAGCATTTACTCTGTACAAAGGGATATGGAAGGCAATGTAGAAGACACAAAGATAAATTAGAGAAATAATGAAGTAACCATACTCATAACACAGTATCAAAACACAGGAAACTATGCTTTAGAGGCATTAATTTCTCACAATTACACCATGAAACACAATAAAATAAACATCACTGTTTTTCTTTTACAAAGAACTTAGCTGAATTTCAAGGAGAATTGAGTGGATAAGCATGTCATCCACTATTATATAGCTGTTACACATTCTACCGGATCACCTTCTTATAAAAAGGGCATATGAAGCTTTTCCATTACATTACATGCCCTTCTTTAAGAAACATTTTATACCCATTTAATGGGGGAAGATAAGATATCCCAAAATCTTTTCACAAGAAAAAAAGTGAGTAAAAGTTATAATATATGATGTGGAAAATGAAATTGCTCAAAGTTTTATACAAGGAGGATCGGAGAGGAATTTTATTTTAAAAGTTCTATCTTATTTGAATAAGACAGGAAAGAAAATCATTTGAGTGGTATTTCCTTTTCTGTTCTGCATGTTCTGCACATGTACCCCAAAACCTAAAATGCAATAAAAATTAAAAAAAAATCATTTGAGTGATTTGAATAGATGCCTTTGTCGTTTAAGACAGAGAAAATTGAGCTGCCCAGTTCATCTGAGCCAAAGCTTACAGTTTCTCTGCAGTGTTTGGTTTTATACTGAGAAGGACAATAGAGTGTAGACAGAGAAGAATGATCCCAGCAAATCACAGAGACTGAAGCTGCAAATGAGAGAGAACATAATTGATGAAGCCGTTCTGGATGTAACAGGGCACACAGTCATAACCACCATTTATCATCATTTTCACATCTTAACACCTCCGAAATCAGAACGGGTTTTACAATTGATATTATAAGAAAGCATCGTTATCAAATTCTAATGGCAGCATTTCTCTTTTCTTAGTAATATAGAGAGTAATTGAGATTTATACAAAGATCGAGTCTTCTGTTTGATGAAATAAGTATCAAAGGTTTATTTATTTGTGATTTGTAGATTCACACTAAATATTTTTATGCTTTTAAAAAATCTCTTTGTCACCATTTTCACACTTAGACTTCAAAGCAGCTAACATTTTTCATATTCTTAAAAGCCTTTATACATGATATCACACACCGCCTGGAGAGTCTCAGCGCCATGCTGCTGGCCCCATCCTCCTCTCACCCTCTGCACTGTCTCTGAGTTATCTCCCACACACTCTCCTCACCCTCTGCACTGTCTCTGAGTTATCTCCCACACACTCTCCTCACCCTCTGCTCTGTCTCTCAGTTATCTCCCACACACTCTCCTCACCCTCTGCACTGTCTCTGAGTTATCTCCCACACACTCTCCTCACCCTCTGCACTGTCTCTGAGTTATCTCCCACACACTCTCCTCACCCTCTGCACTGTCTCTGAGTTATCTCCCACACACTCTCCTCACCCTCTGCACTGTCTCTGAGTTATCTCCCACACACTCTCCTCACCCTCTGCACTCTCTGAGTTATCTCCCACACACTCTCCTCACCCTCTGCACTGTCTCTGAGTTATCTCCCACACACTCTCCTCACCCTCTGCTCTGTCTCTGAGTTATCTCCCACACACTCTCCTCACCCTCTGCACTGTCTCTGAGTTATCTCCCACACACTCTCCTCACCCTCTGCTCTGTCTCTGAGTTATCTCCCACACACTCTCCTCACCCTCTGCACTGTCTCTGAGTTATCTCCCACACACTCTCCTCACCCTCTGCACTGTCTCTGAGTTATCTCCCACACACTCTCCTCACCCTCTGCTCTGTCTCTGAGTTATCTCCCACACACTCTCCTCACCCTCTGCACTGTCTGAGTTATCTCCCACACACTCTCCTCACCCTCTGCACTGTCTCTGAGTTATCTCCCACACACTCTCCTCACCCTCTGCACTGTCTCTGAGTTATCTCCCACACACTCTCCACACCCTCTGCACTGTCTCTGAGTTATCTCCCACACACTCTCCTCACCCTCTGCACTGTCTCTGAGTTATCTCCCACACACTCTCCTCACCCTCTGCACTGTCTCTGAGTTATCTCCCACACACTCTCCTCACCCTCTGCACTGTCTCTGAGTTATCTCCCACACACTCTCCTCACCCTCTGCACTGTCTCTGAGTTATCTCCCACACACTCTCCTCACCCTCTGCACTGTCTCTCAGTTATCTCCTACACACTCTCCTCACCCTCTGCACTCTCAGTTATCTCCCACACACTCTCCTCACCCTCTGCTCTGTCTCTGAGTTATCTCCCACACACTCTCCTCACCCTCTGCACTGTCTCTGAGTTATCTCCTACACACTCTCCACACCCTCTGCACTGTCTCTGAGTTATCTCCCACACACTCTCCTCACCCTCTGCACTGTCTGAGTTATCTCCCACAAACTCTCCTCACCCTCTGCACTGTCTCTGAGTTATCTCCCACACACTCTCCACACCCTCTGCACTGTCTCTGAGTTATCTCCCACACACTCTCCACACCCTCTGCACTGTCTCTGAGTTATCTCCTACACACTCTCCTCACCCTCTGCACTGTCTCTGAGTTATCTCCTACACACTCTCCACACCCTCTGCACTGTCTCTGAGTTATCTCCTACACACTCTCCTCACCCTCTGCACTGTCTCTGAGTTATCTCCTACACACTCTCCTCACCCTCTGCACTGTCTCTGAGTTATCTCCCACACACTCTCCTCACCCTCTGCACTGTCTCTGAGTTATCTCCCACACACTCTCCTCACCCTCTGCACTGTCTCTGAGTTATCTCCCACACACTCTCCTCACCCTCTGCACTGTCTCTGAGTTATCTCCCACACACTCTCCTCACCCTCTGCACTGTCTCTGAGTTATCTCCCGCACACTCTCCTCACCCTCTGCACTGTCTCTGAGTTATCTCCCACACACTTCCTCACCCTCTGCTCTGTCTCTGAGTTATCTCCCACACACTCTCCTCACCCTCTGCACTGTCTCTGAGTTATCTCCCACACACTTCCTCACCCTCTGCTCTGTCTCTGAGTTATCTCCTACACACTCTCATTCTTATGTTGCTATAGTTTGAATATCTGTTCCCTCCAAAACTCATGTTGACAATGAACGCCCAATATGTCAGTATTGAGAGGTTGGTTCTTTAAGGGGTCATTAGTTCATGAGGCTCTATCCTCATGAATGAATAAATCCACCAGGATTAACAGGTCAATAGATTAATGAGTTATGATGAAAGTGAGACTACTGGTTTTATAAGAGGAGGAAAAACGACATTTGCTAGCATGCTCAGTCCCCTCACCATACGGTACCTTGCCCTGCCCTGGGACTCTGCGAGTCTCTATCAGCAAGAAGGCTCTTACCAGATGTGTTCCCTTGGCCTTGAACTTCTCCATCTCCATAACTGAGAGAAATAAAGTTTTTTCCTTCAGAAATTACATAGCGTAATGTATTGTTATGAACATACATGAAGACAGAAAATTGATACTGAGAAGTCCAGAATAATTACCTAAAAATGTAGAAGTGGCTTTGGAAGTAGGTAATGGACAGAAACTGGAAGAACTTGGAGGAGCAGGCTCTAAAGAGTCCAGATTCTGATGAGGGCTTAGAAGAGAAAAAGGCTGTGAAAAGTGCATGAACTGGGTTATCTGATACATGTCCAAGTAGCAAAGCATTCACTGCTTACATTAAGCTCTGCAAGTAAAAAAATGCCTTGAAGATGGAATTTATTACCAAAAATGAAACAAAACTAATAGATTTGGAAAAGTCTCACATAAAGAGTGAAAAAGCACATTTGGGAGAGAAAACCAAGGTTATAGTTCAGTAACCAGTTGCTAAAGGCACAAACAGAAGGGAGCCAGGTGCTATGAAAGCAAGACTACACAGGCATTCCAGAGATATTTGAGGCTTCCCTGCTCATCAAAAGTCCAGAGGCCTAAGATGGAAAAATTTTTTACCGGAATGGGCCCAAGGCGTGATCCAGACTTGCTGCTCAGAATGATGGAACCACCATCAAGTAGATACAGGCCATAAGTCTTGAGAGCATCTACCTGCTGATAATTCTACAGGCTTACAGACAGCAAGAGCTGTGGAGATTTGGCAGCCTCCACCCAGATTTCAAAAAATATTACTGAAAGCTTTGGAGCCTAGGCAGAGACTTGTCATAGGGGTGAAAAAACCGCAGAGAGCCCCCAGTAGAGTAGTTTCGAGAAAAACTGTGGGGTCAGAGCTGCCGCAGAGGGACTTCACTGGGTCAATGCTTAATGGAGTAATCAGAGTGGGACCACCACTGGGACCCCAGAACTGTGGAGTTACCAGAAACTTTAAATACTTCTCTGAGAAAGTTTCAAGCAACAATCTCCAACCTGTCCAAGTAGCCACGTGGGCTGCACCCAGCAAAGCCATAGAACTGAGGCTTCCTGAGGCATTGAGGGCCCAGCCACTGCTGCCTTGTCTCCTGGAGGTGGTACATAGATTCAACAGAGATTATTCCCCAGTTTTAAGAGCTGATGTTTGCCCTAATAGGTTTCAGACTTGCTTAAGGTCTTTCACTCCTTTTTTATTTGGCTTGTTTTTCCTCCTGTGGAATTGGAGTGTTTATTTTCCCAATTATATACTCCCATTATATCTGGGAAACCAATAACTTATTTTGATTTCACAGAGTCACAGATGAGACTCTGAATTTTGGACTTTTCATTTATTGCTGGAACAAGTTGAAACTTTGGAGTTATGAGATTGGATTGACCGTATCAGCATACAAGGACGACGTGAGTTGTGAAGTCATGGTTGGAAGTTAAGGTTTGAATATTTGTCTCCTCCAACCTCATGTTGAAATATAACCCCCAATGTGGCAGCACGGCAAGGTGGGGTGTTTAAGAGGTGGCCCACTTAGGGTCTCTGCAGGCTCTACCCAGAGGCACTCCCTTTACCTTGAATTTGTCAGTCTCCATAATTGTAAAAATAAAAAACTTTTCTTCATAAGTTACCCAGATACAACTATTTTATGACCAACAGAAAATTAAGACACGTCTTCAGCTACTGCTGATTCCCCTTCTACATCTCCAATCCTCACAACTCTTTAAAATTGCAAAGAAATATTTCTGACAACCCCTTGAACATATCTAATTCTTCTAAATCTGAAGCCTCTTTAGGAAAATACAGTATTTTAAATATATAAGTAGCAAAATTTCTGCCCTGAAAGCAGTTGGCCTTTTGCCAGAGACTGGTAGAGGCAGCCTCACCTGTTTCAAGAAAAATCTCCATATTTCAATTTTGGGTCAAGATCAGTATGCCTTTTTATGGATTATAACCAAACACAAGGATTATGTCCCAATAAAGGGTACAAAAATTCAGATCTAAAATTCAGACCCTTTCAAGATCTAAAGTTTTTTCCAAAGATATCCTAAGAAAGCAGAGATTTCTTTATTAGCAAGTCAATGAAGTTTCAGACAATTAAGACAAATTCACTTGACAGATGGCACATTCAAGTGAGCAGACATTTCAAACCCAACTGCCAAGTGACTGTGTGTTCTTATATAAGCCCAACTATGTCTGCTTGGGTGTCAAAAACCAGAAAATAATTTGGTTTTTAGTTTGGATTTGTGTGCCCTCCAAAATCTCAAGTAGAGTTGTATTTCCCAATGTTGAAGGAGGGGCCTGGTGGGAGGTGACTGACAGGAGGCAGTTACAGGTTGGTTAGGCAGCTAGAGAGAGAGGGTCTTTGGAGTGGAAAAATACCTGTGGGACTGCACTTTCACAGCCCCTATAGCTAACAGAAAGAAATTGAGTTAAAAAGTTCCTTTTATGCCAAGATGTCTGCTCAGAAAGGACTGTCCCAACTTAGGTGCAGGTGCAATAAATCAACCTAAATGTCCTTAAGTTGATCCAACTCAATATAGTGTCATTAATATGACATTACCATTGTGGTTTTAACACCCTCCTCCTTTCATTTCACTTAGGCATTCATTGGTAATAACCAAGATGGAATCACTATGGCCAACACCAGGCATGAGCAGATGCAATACCCCAAAGAGGAAAGTTTACCCCTTCCATTTTAGTGGAGCTCAGAGAAGCCTTCCTTTCCTTTGTCACATAAGAGACCCAGAACTCAGCTCAATTTCTGGCAACCTGCTTTTAGATTCTCTTGCTTCAGTGAGAGCTTTCCTTTGGCTTAACATATCCTACTTCATTCACTCTCTTGTGTCCACATGCCTTATTCTTCTTGGTGTGGGACAAGAAGTTGGACCTAGCTGAACTCGGGACTAAGAAGACTGCAACAACTGAATCACAGGGGTAGACTCACATTTGCTGCTCTCAGGATAGTGAGTTCTCACAAGATCTGGTTGTTTAAAAGCACCTCCCCCTTTGCTGCCTCTTCCTCCTGCTCTGGTCACATAAGACATACCTGCTTTCCCATCTGTCATGACTGAAAGCTTCCTGAGGCCTCCTAATTTATGTTTTCTGTGCAGCCTGTGAAACCATGAGCAAATTAAGCCTCTTTTATTTATAAACTACTCAGTTTCAGGTATTTCTTCATAGCAGTGTAAAAACAGACTAATTCATTTCTCAAGACCTAAAAACAAGCTAAAAGTAAAAGCTTATCATGATTTTGCTCCTTATGACAAACCAGACAAAAGATGGAGATGAGAAAGACAGAGATCATCTCTGGGATTCTAAAGATCAACAATCAATTGACACCTGAAACAAATCCAAAAATGTCACAAATTTAAAGAAGTAATCTCTTTATAAATGTTTTCCTCCTGATAGCCTGAGACTGAAAAATAAAGGAACAAGGAAAAGGATTTACCCTTTTCTGTCAACAAGATACCACAGATAGAAATCTGGGAGAAACTGACATGGGTAGGAAATCTTACATTCTTCTGGTGGCTCCTCTTAAGCCTCTGGGAATCCCATCTTTAGGTCCTAAAGCAAGGGGAGTCCTATAATCTTCTGGCTGTTTCACCAAACTGAAGAAAAAAAATATATATAATATCTTTTCTCAACACTCATATATTCTTACTGGTGGTACCTCTATACTAAAAGACAGATAAACAAGAAATAAAGGTGTACAAATTTAATGTGTAAATGGACATGGGAATCATACATAAAACATGAAGCTCAAAGGAGGGACAGATAACTGAAGTTTTTGCACCACCCTCAGATAACAGAAAGAATAAGATCCCTGGGATTCTAGTGGTGGGGAGCAGAGGTGATGTCAAAGGTCAAGGGAGAGTGAAAGGAGGAAAACATGTCAGGCAAAAACTGCCTTATTTTGCAGATGAAAATATCTGTTAGTCTCACAGCTGCCCTCAGAAGGAACAGATGGTAGGTAGACTGTGGTGAAGTTTCTCTTTCAGATCTTTAGTCTCTTTTCCTGTGAATTAATCTTACCTAGATCTGGCCAAGAGGAGCCTCAGAGTAAGCCTATTTGCTTCTGCTGTTTACTTCATGTTACTAATGTAGATTCGTGCTACAGATGCAAAGCTCCCCCACAAAAGACAGCTTTTCAGGGCTATTCTTGTGTTTGCAGCCCTTCTGAATAGTCATTTCAAAATGTGCCGAAGAAGCCTATTTAGGAGTAAGATATTCTGGTTTCCTTCACAACAAGAAAACATCCCTAATCTTGTATTCATCATCTCAGTTAAAGAAACCAAGATCAACATATTTGTCCAAGTGAGAAATCAAAGTTTAGTAAAAATATTTTGCTTTTCACGTTTATCACACATCAAAACTTGCTCTCAATGTCCTGTTGATGTTATTTACTAAATATTCCTCGTGACCTGTTTGTTTACATTCAGGAATTACTTTTCTCAAATAACTGAGATGAAAGAAAAATTTACTCAAAACTAAAGTGCTCAATTCAAGATTGACACCTGTTCCTCAATCTTCAGTGTGAACAATGAACACTTTGTGTCATTTCGTCATTATTCTTTGTTGATACAAATATATGAATCTATGGAATTTTTTCACTCCATCTTATCACTATTGTTACTAATTAGTATCTAATAATTTTTCCTTTAATCTACAGTGTATGGTTCAAGCAGAAAGTTCCCCTCTGCCCTCTGAAGGTTAGTTGGCAAATTCACTCACAAAAGGCATGTTAATTAGTGTAAAAACATATGAATTTATTTAATGTGTTTGTAATAGCCTTTAGAACAAAGACACAGAGACACAGGGAAAACTGTCTATTTTTATGCTTAGCTTCGACAAAATATGGACAGCTGTGTATAACTAAGATTGGACAAAAAGAGAATGGTCTAATATTAATAGATAAGTGGGGAACTCGACAAAGCTCACCTAGATCTTTCTTGCCCTTTCTGAGCATGCAGCCCAGTCCTCCCTTCTGGCTTTCAGGCAGGACTGTCTCTGGAACAGGGTTCTTATTATCTAGAGTCAAGCAAGGTAGTTCAGATCACTTTTTATGGCCAGTTTTTACGCAGAGAGGCAGAGGGAAAGTTAAAACAAGTACTTTTAGTCTTGTGGCTGGCTTTGGGGAAATGGAGTTCTGGTTCCTTTGACACAACTTGAGGAAGAGGGGTTCTAGTTTCTTTGGCTAACCTCAGGGACTGAGAGACAGGAGAGCAGGTGAAGGTCCAAGAAAAACTTTGTTTCTAAGGTTGCCTCTGCCTTCATTTTCAGAGTATTGTTTTGTTTTGTTTTTGAGACAGTCTCTTTGTTGCCCAGGCTGGAGTGCAGTGGTACAATCTTGGCTCACTGCAACCTCCACATCCTGGGTTTCAAGCGACTGTCATGCCTCAGCCTCCCAGGTAGCTGGGATTACAGGTGTACGCCACTGTGTCCAGCTAATTTTTGTGTTTTTACTAGAGACAGCGTTGTGCCATGTCGGCCAGGCTGGTCTCGAACCCCCGACTTCAAGTGATCCACCCGCCTCGGCCTCCCAAAGTGCTGGGATCACAGGCTTGAGGCATTGTGCCTGTCCTCCAAAAAACTTTTAATCTTCTCCACTTACTACAGGATAAAAACGAATTTATCAGAAGACAGTACGCTCATGGCTAAAGAAGATCTTTTTTCCCCTTAGATACTTTATTTAGCATATATTTTTGGATGCCTGCTTCCTTGGTTTTGGGTGCAAAACCAGATATTGAGTGTTGGCTCATGTATATGGCATATGCAAATTTCTAGCTTCTAGAGAAAATGGTACATAATGAAAAATATTAGCATATAAGTATTTCTGGATGTCTTGAATTGTTTGATTTTAGATATGTGGCAATAAACCTATATGTGTTTTCTCTCATTAGTATAGATGTTACCAATAAAAATATAATTGCTAAAATTGAATTTTATGATTTTTCTGCATCAATTTAATACACTATAACTTTATATTTGTTCTGTTATCTTTAGTAAATTTGACAAATCATGTTAGACTTTCGTCATTGTCTTTGGCTTTATTTCAGGAATGGCTAACAAAACTAAATAGCATTTTCATATATACATTTCTCATTCAGATGAGATGTACAGTCACTTCTTTGACCTTATAAAAGGTGACAGATTATGCATTATTTTTCTATTTTTTACTGTAAAGTTGATATTTTGTATATGTAATAGCCGTCAAAATAAGATGAATGTCTTGCAATAATATTCAAAGGTTAAAAATGTGGACTAGAACGTAAAAGGAAAAAAGAATATTGTAAAAATAACATAATCAGAATCAATCTGGAGGTATAGTGATGGCTGTGACATGCTACCTAGATGTGGTTTCAATGGAGGATTTGTCCTTGGTTAAAAGGTTGAGTGTGTTACAGACAAATCACCTTTGGGTGTTTGCTTCCTTAGGGGCTGCTGTAGCTGTAGAGAGTCGTCTAACCCAAGCCACACACTGCCATGTCCAATGACTTACATTTATGAGAATATAAATGACTGGCCATCTCAACCCAACTTAGAATAACTATGTAGGACCACTGTAGTTCCAGAGTTCCTAGAATCATCAGTCTAGGCTGTTTTGGTGCTTACATTCCAGCTCGATTTCTCCTTCTACCCACTCTTGCTTCCTGTCTCTCCAATATTCAAATATTCAGTCTAAGCACACTTTTAAATACATATGTTGCCCATTAAGTTTGTCTCCGAATTTGCTTTTTAGAACCCAATCTGCAGCAGGAGGTATAGGTGAAAGAAGGTGCCTTTTTGTGGTTTCTCAAAAGTAGACAGTAAGACAAATATTTGAGTAAATACTTTATTTAGGAGGTGAACTGACACACAGCCTCAGACTTTAAACCTAGACTCACAAAATCAGAGATCTTACCCATTATCAAGCTTTACGAAGAAGTTAAAGAATAAGCATTCAAAAGCCAGAAGTGAACTAGTGGGAGGTCTAGGAAACTGAGACCTGCTCCCTAGAACCCTCTTTCTCATATTGTACACATGCTATCTAGACTAAAGTAATAAAGGAGGCCTCTGGGGAGATATATGAATTACAGCCATAATACCCTAGACTGTTACACAGCTTATGAGATTTTCCAGAGTCATAGCTCAGAAAATCTTTAGATTTTATGTTCTTCGATAATAAGCAAGTTCAAACTAGGAACATTCTGTTACTAGAAGGGGGTCCTGATCCAGACTGCAAGAGAGGTTTCTTGGACCTTGCTCAAGAAAGAATTCAGGAGAAGTCCACAGTGCAAAGCAAAAGCAAGGTCATTGAGGGGTGAAAGGATAGCTACTCCACAGACAGAGTAGGGCATTCCTGAAAGCAAGAGGAGGAATGCATCCACCCTAGGTACAATGCTGTTTATACATAGAATAAAAACAATCATAGGAGATGTGCTCTGCTACAAAGATTTATAATAAAGGATTAATTTTATTGATTACTATATTTTGCAAGAATCGATATTATTATCTTTAAAGCAAAATTAGGATGCGCATGCCTGTAATCCCAGCTACTCAGGAGACTGAGGCAGGAGAATTGCCTGAACCCAGGAGGCGGAGGTTGTGGTGAGCCGAGATTGCACCATTGCACTCCAGCCTGGGTAACAAAAGCAAAACTCCGTCTCAAAAAAAAAAAATTAGGATGCTTCTGATCTCAAGATATCAGCACACTCCTAAGTCTGGACCTCTTTAGTAAATATTATCAATCTGTTCCCTTAACCATAAACATCTAGAAGCTGGAAATACATAACTTACTGGGAATGGAGCCCAGCAAGGCCCAGCCTCATTTTTCCTAGCCCTCCCTCAAGATGGAGTCACTCTGGTTCTAACACCGCTGACAATTCTGCTTAAAGCGTTTCATAGGTTAAAAAGTCTTCTCCCAGCAAATACCTTTAGTACAAGTTTTCTAGGACATGATTTCTTGTTATCATCATATTTATAAGGAGGTAGGACTGGGGCAATGGCCTTCCTTCTTCCCCTGGTAGCATCTCCCCTCAAAGATCGGCTATTTTAAATTCTCCCCAGAAGAAATAACAAGGAGTATGATGAAGGGGTAGAAAAGTAAGCAAGAAAGTGTAGAAGGCCAATAGTGTGTTTAATAATTAGCGGAGTACTGCTGAGCACAACGAAGAATGTATTCATGGGGGAACCGCCTGAGAAACCACATAAAACAAATCTAACAATTGTTCTAAAAAGGAATTAGGAAGTTGGAGTATTTTCCCACCAATTTTCCTTGTCTCTGAAATGACTTTTTATTATCATTGCAGAACATCAATGTAAACCTTGTTTAAATTTTAAAAGTCTAATATGTTATCAGTGAAAGAAAAAAATGAAATCTTACTAAATATTAGAAGAAGCGATTGCATAAAGCAAAACAAAGAGACTAGAATTACTAAAAGGGGAACAAAGTTTAAAATCATGTAAAAAAACTAAAAGTAAAACTGTATCTGTCTTATCAATAAATAAAAAGCTTGCAGACATAACCATAGACTAAATAGGAAACAGCACCAAAATGATCGTCGGTTTCGATATAAAGTATGACTAAAATTTGTAGAAGTAGAGGGTCAAATGTTAACATCAGACAGGTATATTTTAGGATGAGAAGCACTAAATGAGAAAAAAGGGAACTTTATAACAATCAATAGTTAATTCCTCTAACGAAAATCTAACCATTATGAATATCTGCACAAACCCAAAGCACACATTTCTTACAAATGCACATGAAACGTTTAACGTATGTAAGCCATAAAGCAATTTTCAATTTTAAAAGAATTGGACAATTCAAAGGGTGTTCCCTGGTCACAGTAGAATTAAGTTAGAAATCAGTAACAAAGAGATAAAAGAAAAAACCCAACCTCTTTTAAGTCAAGTAATGCAATGTTAAATAATTCTTCAGTCAAATAGAAAAATCTCAATGGACATTTTTAAGTGTTTCAAGTGTAATAATAATGAAAATATTCATGTCACAACTCAAAACTGTTGTACTTAAACTGATCTATGGGCTTAAAGTAATCCACATAAAACTCTCAGCAGATATTTTTGTGGCTGAATTGAACATGCTTATTTTTCAAAATCAATAGATATTAAAAGGGCAGACTACTAGTCAACGCAATTTTTAAAATAAAATCAAATTTGGAGGACTTACACTTCCAGATATTAAAATTGTTACAAAGCTACAGTAGTTGACAGTCTTGTATTCATACAAGAACAGACAAATGAATAAATGGAATGGAATAGAATATTATTAGAACCTATAGGTTTACAATCATTCAAAAGGCAGACTACCAGACAAGGCAATTTTTAAAATAAAATCAAATTTGGAGGACTTATACTTCCAGATATTAAAATTGTTATAAAGCTACAGTAGTTGACAGTCTTGTACTCATACAGGACAAATGGACCAACGGAATGGAATAGAGAACAGAATATGTTTGGAACCCATAGGTTTACAATCATGTAATTTACTTAGTTCTTTGAAATACAGTGATGAAATATAGTCTCTTTAATAAATTGTTTAAATGAAAAGCATAAGAAAATATTTTTTGCTATTGTGAGATCAGTAAAGATTTTATAAACAATGCTATAAAATAATTACAAAAGGAAGGGTTGATAAATTTAACTTATTATAATTCAGGAAATCCTATTGATAATAATACTATGAAAAATATAGTTGAGGACAATTTTCTTATTTAGCCATCAAATTTGTTGGGGTGTCCAGCCTCTATAATTTGATTTGTTGTATTTTTTACTGTGGGCCATAAAGAGCTATACTACAAAATACATATTTTTTTGTTATTTTCAGTACAGCTGAAAACTCTTGCATCTTAGAGAAAAAATTTGATGTTTTAGACCCTCCTAATAAGGTACTGTATGTTGAGCTTTTAATAAAATGTGAATAATTGAGGTTTTTTTATTGGAATACATGGAAAATAATTTTTTAAATTAACTATTGGAAAGACAAAGGGGGCAAAAAAGATGTTCTTAAAAAGAGGACAAAATAAGAGGAATCTCAATCATGCATCTTGATCTAACAGAACTGATGTCATCTTCCTGATTCATAAAATTTTGGAAGAAAGCACCCTGCTTTTAAATACTGTCTGCCTTTAGAACCTTTTAAAGATCAGCCTCAGGGTCAGACTCCACATACCACAGAGAATACAGTCATAATTCAGTGTCCTAGAGCTCATGGAGTATACGGTTAAGGGTAACTGACTTATTCTTTATAATATGGTTTTAAGATTGACTTTCGTTATATCATTGAATATATCTAGTTCCTCAGCTGCATATCCAGAGATGTTCTTTTCTTTTTTTCTTTTTCTACTTTCTTTGTTCTTTCTCTTCTTAATAGTGAGTCAGTGTTGTTATTGAGTTCATTGAAATATGATGAATACTAAACATTCCTAATTATTTTACTGTCAATACCTTCCTAAAGATAAATAAATCTTTGTGATTATCAGAGAGCATCTAGTTAACCTTAAAGACAGGTGTAATATAGGTATAATTTTGGCCTTAACTATTTCCTAATTTTTTTTTTTAAAAAAAGCAACTAAAAATCAGAAATCTAACTGTTCTTCAAATTACAAGAAAATAATAAACAATGCACTTTTGCTGCTTTTGCCCTTTTAATCTCATGAAATGCGTGTAATAGGGGAAAAGGCACACGGAAGTTTCTTAAGGATTTTGGAAACTTTTTCTGGATAAAACTATGGCACACAAAGATATTTAAGGTCATTTACATGAGAAGAACCCCAAACCAACCAACTGAACTGAAAAACACAGCAGGACTTAAAAGAAACAGTTGAAGTGTAACCAAATAAATGCAGTAAGTCTATGAATAAATGTGATCGGATAGATGCGGTCAGACGTTTTCAAGGTTATTCAAGTCCCATGGTGTTCAAACTAAAATACCTGTAAGTACATCAGGTTCTCACTAGAAATATCAAGTCTTATGCCATAACCTCAGAGATTCTGTTCCAGAGGATCTGTTGTATTCCCCCCGGAATCTGCCCTTATAATAAAGCACTCCCAAGTAATTGAAACTGCAGGTGACTCAAGAAGCACACTTTAAAAAACATGTATAGACACTGGCATCTGCCTGAAATTGGCAAGGCTGCATATTTGAAGCATATGCAAAGAGCTTAGCACACTGTTAGGTACAACAAATGTTATCAGAAGCCTTACATGTATTAATTTCAACATTCAAAAGTAGAAAACTGGGTGAAATTTTGACGTTGCAAAGATGGCTATATATCCTGTGCGTGACATGCCAGGAGCAGGATCAATCAATCCCCCACTGGTTTAGACGTTGATCTGATGGTGCCACATATGCACCAAGAGGGCATGAAAAGATTATTACTGGCGGGGGGGGGGGAGATTTTTCTCAGGAGAGTAGGCTTCACTTTCTGTGGAGGGCAGGCTCTCAAGCAGGTTTGAAAACTGTTGAGAGAGAGGAAGTAGCTAGTGTCTTGGTGTTTTACCGTAGTTAAAAAAAGAGGTCGGGCACAGTGGCTCATGCCTGTAATCCCAGCACTTTGGAAGACCAAGACGGGAGGATCACAAGGTCAAGAGAGCGACACCATTTTGGTCAACATGGTGAAACCCCATCTCTACTAAAACTACAAAGATTAGCTGGGTGTGGCTCCATATGCCCATAGTCCCAGCTACTCGGGAGGCTGAGGCAGGAGAATCATTTGAACTCAGGAGGCGGAGGTTGCAGTGAACCGAGATTGTCCCATTGAACTCCAGCCTGGGTAACAGGGTGTGACTCTGTCTCAAAACAAAAAATAAATAAATAAAAGAAAAGAAAAAGAAAAGCACTTTTGTTCTTTTTGTTCTTTTTTACCCCAGGCCTAATCTATTGTTTCCATTAATGTATACGAAAATATTTTTTATGGAAATGTAGTCAGGGGTTCTGCCTGCCATCTGGGGCTTACATGGTTTGAGTTTTAACTGGAATGAAAGGAAGAAATATTTGAGGGGTATTTTGTTTTTTGTTTTTTATCACATGTGAGTCTAGATGGGAAGAGGGAGGGGTGAGGCTTGAAAGTTGTCAGCAAACATCAAAAATGGCGTCAAACTCTTACTAACATACCTGGCAATATTTAGTCATTAAGACATTGTAGAAAATTTTGAGATATTATTGTAGCTGCCTGCAATCAATGGAAACACCTATCTGTATATATTTTCATCTACCTGTATTTTTAAATAAAAGACTAAGTAATTGCTGTATAATGCAGTCCATGGTATTATTGGAAACACTTTGCAAAATATAACGTTTGCTTTTAACATAAAAACGTTATTTGCCAGTGCCATTCTATCCAAATCTACTTTAATTGTACTGTTTGAGTTTTGTCAGCTTAATCAAATACGTTTAAAGTAAACATTGTACAAGAGAAAGTCCATTGATTTACTAAATCAAACAACAAAATAATCCAAAACTCATAGCCACTGAGTATATATAAATCTGGTAGGTCTTTCTAATAAAATAATTCAAAAGCAGTTTCTACAGTGGGGATTTTATATTATGGAAATACACTTACATAGCTGGATTCTTTCAGAAAGTGGATTCCATGGCAAGATTTTAGAAACTGACTAAAAAATAAAAAGTCAAATAGTGACTTTCACTTATATATATTTTAGTATTTTGTAAGTATTAGGATAACATGCAGAAAAAGGGGGAAATGTTGGCATATAAATATTCAGCCAAATGCTAAACTTTAGCAAAACCAAAGATAACCCTTAGATAAATAAGTAAATTTATCTTGAAAATACTATGTGAAGATTATAATTCTAAATATGGGGAAAATCAAAGTGATTTCCTTTAAAGAATAAAAAGTTATAACTGGCTCTGAAGAAAGATTTACCACCTACCTACGAAAACAAGGTTTAGCTGCAGGTGAGTAAGTAAACAAGCCTTAAAAGCTTTCAGAGGAATAAAACAACAAGGAGTAGAAATGGAAGAAAATTCTCACAGGGAACAAAGAAACCAATCATTTCTATAACTCTGCAGGGATGGCTTATAACTGTGT
This sequence comes from Saguinus oedipus, assembly GCA_031835075.1. Taxonomy (NCBI): domain Eukaryota; kingdom Metazoa; phylum Chordata; class Mammalia; order Primates; family Cebidae; genus Saguinus; species Saguinus oedipus. Next base: position 23,272,414 of record CM063190.1, read on the forward strand.
CTGTGAATACCACGTGCAGGAAAAAGCTAGAGCTTCTCTTCAGCTCTCCATTTTTCAAGTAAGAAGAATGTTTGGATAAGTGGTCTGACCAATGCTTACTTTTTCGTTTTCTAAAATAATGATTGTGGCATAGTATATTTTATTGGAAAATTCTAGGTGTTAATGAAGAATTTGGGTTGGTACACAATTGCACGAATAGGCAATGAGATTTTGATATTTAAATCACATTTTGGAAAGAATAAATTTATCTACTGAGCAATGGTGAAACTATTTACCTTCTGAGCTATTAACAAGTATGTCACCTGATATGATTGTATTGATTTATATATGATTGTACTGATTTTAATATATAGATGTATAGCATGGTGCCTATGAACAATGCCTACCATGTAACCTTAGCATTTATATAACAGTATTTAAGCGGGGAGGATTTCCAAGATGATGCGGTAGGAACAACTCAGGATTGCAGCTCTCAGTGAAGGTGCAGAGGGTGAGTCCTAGCCGCATTTTCAGAAGGACCTTTGTTGCCCACAGAATAGGGAAATTCCAAGGTGCAGGAGAGACGCGGGACACCAGCACAGCCTTTTTGGCTTGTGCGGCTGTTTTGGCCGGTCCCGCAGCGCAGCGGCCAGCCCCGTGACACAGCGGCAGCGCGCACAAAACTCACTGGTCTGGGTGCCCTGTTAAACCGGCAGTCTGAGATTTGGGAGGGCAGATTAACATATCCATCTGATTGAGTGGGACTTGGACAGTGAGCCAAACCAGGAGATTCCTGGGAAGACTGATTTGAGCTGGTGCAGTGGGCTGAGGCACGGGAAATCACGCAGATCCTGGTGCCCTGTCAGTAGGCGACTGAGGCACCTGTGAGAGAGTCAACCGTTCAACTTAAAAAAAAAAAAAGAGAGAGACAGAGAGAGAAGGGACTCTGAGGCAGGGAGCCAGGTGATCAGGCTCGGCAGATCCCACCCCCACAGGGACGAACAAAACTGCAATTTGAAACGCTCAGGGTTGAGAGTTTTACTGCGGGCTCAGCTGAATCCAGGACAGTGCAGCTCAGTGGGGGAGGGGTGTCCGCCACTACGGCCACATACCGCCCCTAGTGAGGTACACGCCCACTGCAGAAGCAGCCAGCTGTTGCTGAGGCAACCCGCCATAACAGAGAGACTCCGCCAACAGGGCAGAGCCCAACACAGTAGGACGGAGCCCTGCGGCAGTAGGGTGGAGCCCCGCGGCAGCAGAGCTGAGCCTTGGCAGGCAAAAAGTGACTAGACTGCCTCCTAGCTGGGCAGGACAGTGCAACGGATTCTCATAAAGAAAGCCCCAACTCCCTGAGACATAGTATCTGAGGGAAAAAAAAAGGGGGGGTTTTATAAGTTCTGCTGCAGCGACCTAAACATACCCGCCCAACAACCCTGAATGAACAACGGAGCTCACAGCTCAGCACTTGAGCTCCTATAAAGTACAGACCGTCTCCTCAAGCAGTTCCCTGACCCCTGTATATCAAAAGAGTCACCTCAAAAAAGGACTAATCAGACTGACATTTGGCAGGCATCATTTTGGGACAAAGATAGCAGAAGAAGAAACTGGTAGCATCCCTCACTGTTCCGCAGCTGCTACAGGTGTACCCCAGACAAGCAGGGCCTGGAGTGGACCTCAGCACTCGTACAGCAGAGGGGCTAAACCATTAGAAGGAAAACTAAGTAACAGAACTACTTTATCATCAAAAATCTGGGCGTCCACTCAGAGACCCAATCAAAAAGTCAGCAACTACTCAGACGACAGGTGGATAAATCCACAAAGATGGGAAGAAACCAGCACAAAAAGAAGGAAAACACCCAAAACCAAAACACCTCACCTCTTACAAAGGACCAAAACTCCTCACCAGCAAGGGAACAAAGCTGGACGGAGAATGAGTGTTACGAAATGACGGAATCAGACTTCAGAAGGTGGATAATGAGAAACTTCAATAAGCTAAAAGAACATGTTCTAAATCAATGCAAAGAAACTAAGAATCTTGAAAAAAGATTTGAGAAAAGATGTGAGGAAATGATAACAAGAATGGACAACTTAGAGAGGAATATGAATGAATTGAAGGAGCTGAAAACCACAAGAACTTCACAAAGCATGCACAGGTTTCAACAGCCGAATTGACCAATCAGAAGAAAGGATATCAGAAGTCAAAGATCAACTCAATGAAATAAAACAAGAAACCAAGATTAGAGAAAAAAAGTGCAAGAAGGAATGAACAAAATCTCCAAGAAATGTGGGACTGTGTGAAGAGACCTAACCTACATTTGATTGGTATACCAGAATGTGATGAAGAGAATGAATCCAAGCTGGAAAACACTAATCAGGATATTATCCAGGAAAATTTCCCCAATCTAACAAGGCAGGCCAATACTAAACTCCAGGAAATACAGAGAACCCCACAAAGATATTCCGCAAGAAGAGCAACCCCAAGGCACATAATCGCCAGATTCGCCAGGGTTGAAATGAAGGAGAAAATACTAAGGGCAGCCAAAGAGAAAGGTCGGGTCACCCACAAAGGGAAGCCCATCAGACTCACAGCAGATCTCTCGGCAGAGACTCTACAAGCCAGAAGAGAGTGGGGGCCAATATTCAACATCCTTAAAGAAAAGAACTTTCAACCCAGAATTTCATATCCAGCCAAACTGAGCTTCATAAGTGAAAGAAGAATAAAATCATTTGCCAACAAGCAAGAAATCAGAGATTTTGTCAACACCAGGCCTGCTTTACAAGAGCTCTTGAAAGAGGCAATACACGTAGAAAGGAACAACCAGTACCAGCCATTCTAAAAACATACCAAATGCTAAAGAGCATCAACAAAATGAATCAACATCAACTAATGAATCTGCATCAACTAACGGGCAAAACAGCCAGCTAGCATCAAAATGGCCTATCAAATTCACACATAACAATATTGACCCTAAATGTAAATGGGCTAAATGCACCAATCAAATGACACAGACTGGCAAATTGGATAAAAAAAACAAAACCCATCGGTGTGCTGTATCCAGGAAACCCATCTCACATGCAAGGATACACAAAGGCTCAAAATAAAGGGATGGAGAAAGATATACCAAGCAAATGGAGAGCAAAAAAAAAGCAGGAGTTGCAATTCTCATCTCTGATAAAATAGACTTTAAAGCAACAAACATCAAAAGAGACAAAGAAGGTCATTACATAATGATAAAAGGATCTATACAACAAGAAAAGCTACTGATCCTAAATATATATGGACCCAATACAGGAGCACCCAGATATATAACACAAGTTCTCAAAGAGACTTAGACTCCCACACAGTAATAGCGGGAGACGTTAACACTCCACTGTCAATATCAGACAGATCAACCAGACAGAATATTAACAAGGATATCCAGGGCTTGAACTCAGACCTGGAACAAGCAAACCTGATAGACATTTACAGAACTCTCCACCCCAAATCCACAGAATACATTCTTCTCAGCACCACATCACACCTACTCCAAAATTGACCACATAATTGGAAGTAAAGCTCTCCTCAGCAAATGCAAAACAACTGAAATCATAACAAACAGTCTCTCGGACCATAGTGCAATCAAGTTAGAACTCAGAATTCAGAAACTAACTCAGAACCGCGCAGCTTCATGGAAACTGAACAACTGGCTCTTGAATGTGGATTGGATAAACAATGAAATGAAGGCAGAAATAAAGAAGTTCTTCGAAACCAATGAGAATGAAGACACAACATACCAGAATCTCTGGGACACATTTAAAGCATTCTGTAGAGAAAATATATAGCAATAAGTGCCCACATGAGAAGAGTGGAGAGATCCAAAATTGACACCCTATTGTCAAAATTGAAAGAGCTAGAGGAGCAAGATCAAAAGAACTCAAAACCTAGCAGAAGACAAGAAATAACTAAGATCAGAGCAGAACTGAAGGAGATAGAGACACGAAAAACACTTCAAAAAAATCAATAAATCCATGAGGTGGTTTTTTGAAAAGATCAACAAAATAGACAGACCACTAGCCAGACTGATAAAAAAGAAAAGAGAGAACAACCAAATAGATGCAATAAAAAACGATAATGGGGAAATCACCACAGATTCCACAGAAATTCAAACCATCATCAGAGAATACTACAAACAACTCTATGCACATAAACTAGTAAACCAGGAAGAAATGGATAAATTCCTGGACGCCTGTGTCCTCCCAAGCCTAAACCAGGAGGAAGCCAAAACTATGAATAGACCAATAACAAGGTCTGAAGTTGAGACAGCAATTAAGAGCCTACCACACAAAAAAAGCCCAGGTCCAGATGGGTTCACAGCCGAATTCTACCAGACACACAAAGAGGAGCTGGTACCATTCCTTCTGAAACTATTCCAAATAATTCAAAAAGAGGGAACCCTTCCCAAATCATTTTATGAGACCAACATCATCCTGATACCAAAACCCGGCAGAGACTCAACAAAAAAAGAAAACTTCAGGCCAATATCCATGATGAACATAGATGCAAAAACCTTCAATAAAATACTGGCAAACCGATTGCAACAGCGTATTAAAAAACTTATCCATCATGATCAAGTAGGATTCATCTTGGGGATGCAAGGCTGGTTCAACATACGCAAGTCTATAAACGTAATTCACCACATAAACAGAAGCAAAAACAAAAACCACATGATTATCTCAATTGATGCAGAGAAGGCATTTGACAAAATTCAATAGCCCTTTATGCTAAAAACCCTCAATAAACTTGGTATTGATGGAACATATCTCAAAGTAATAAAAGCTATTTACAACAAACCAACAGCCAATATCATACTGAATGGGCAAAAACTGGAAGCATTCCCTTTGAAATCCGGCACTAGACAAGGATGCCCTCTCTCACCACTCCTATTCAATATAGTACTGGAAGTTCTAGCCAGAGCAATCAGGCAAGAAAAAGAAGTAAAGGGTATTCGAATAGGAAAGGTGGAAGCCAAATTGTCTCTATTCACAGACGACATGTTAGTATACCTAGAAGACCCCATCACCTCAGCCCAAAAACTCCTGAAACTGATAAGCAACTTCAGTAAAGTCTCAGGATATAAAATCAATGTGCAAAAATCACAAGCATTCCTATACACCAATAACAGACTTAAAGAGAACCAAATCAAGAACGAACTGCCATTCACAATTGCTACAAAGAGAATAAAATACCTAGGAATACAGCTTTCAAGGAATGTAAGGGACCTCTTCAAGGAAAACTACAAACCACTGCTCAAGGAACTTAAGAGAGGACACAAACAGATGGAGAAACATTCCATGTTCATGGTTAGGAAGAATCAATATCATGACAATGGCTATACTGCCCAAAGTAATTTATAGAATCAACGCTATCCCCATCAAGCTACCATTCAATTTCTTCACAGAACTGGAGAAAACCACCATGAACTTCATATGGAACCAAAAGAGAGCCCGCATAGCCAAGTCAATTCTAAGCAAAAAGAACACAGCGGGAGGCATCACACTACCGGACTTCAAACTATACTACAAGGCTACAGTAATCAAAAAAACATGGTACTGGTACCAAAACAGAGATATAGACCAATGGAACAGAACAGAGGCATCGGAGGCAACACAACATATCTACAACCATATAATCTTTGATAAACCAGACAAAAACAAGCAATGGGGAAAGAATTCCCTGTTTAATAAATGGTGTTGGGAAAACTGGCTAGCCATGTGCAGAAAGCAGAAACTGGACCCCTTCCTGACACCTTACACTACAATTAACTCCAGATGGATTAAAGATTTAAACATAAGACCTGGCACCATAAAAACCCTAGAAGAAAATCTAGGCAAAACCATTCAGGACATAGGAGTAGTCAAGGACTTCATGACCAAAACACCAAAAGCATTGGCAACAAAAGCCAAAATAGACAAATGGGACCTAATCAAACTCCACAGCTTTTGCATGGCAAAAGAAACAGTCACTAGAGTGAATTGGCAACCAACAGAATGGAAAAAAATCTTTGCATTTTACCCATCTGACAAAGGGCTGATATCCAGAATTTACAAAGAACTCAAACAGATTTACAGGAAAAAAAACAAACAAGCCCATTCAAAAATGGGCAAAGGATATGAACAGACACTTTACAAAAGAAGACATACATGAGGCCAACAAACACATGAAAAAATGCTCATCATCACTGGTCATTAGAGAGATGCAAATCAAAACCACATTGAGATACCATCTCACGCCAGTTAGAATGGCGATCATTAAAAAATTTGGAGACAGCAGATGCTGGAGAGGATGCAGAGAAATAGGAACACTCTTACACTGTTGGTGGGAGTGTAAATTAGTTCAACCATTGTGGAAGACAGTGTGGCAATTCCTCAAGGACCTAGAAATAGAAATTCCATTTGACCCAGCAATTCCATTACTGGGTATATATCCAAAGGACTATAAATTGTTCTACTATAAGGACACATGCACACGAATGTTCATTGCAGCACTGTTTACAACAGCAAAGACCTGGAACCAACCCAAATGCCCATCGATGATAGACTAGACTGGGAAAATGTGGCACATATACACCATGGAATATTATGCAGTAATCAAAAATGATGAGTTTGAGTCCTTTGTAAGGACATGAATGAATCTGGAGAACATCATTCTGAGCAAACTGACAGAAGAACAGAAAACGAAATACCACACATTCTCAATCACAGGTGGGTGAGAAAAATGAGAACACATGGACACAGGGAGGGGGGTAGTACACACTGGGGTCTATTGGGGGGAATAGGGAAGGGACAGCGGCGGGGGAGCTGGGGAGGGATAGCCTGGGGAGAAAGGCCAAATGTGGGTGAAGGGGAGGAAGGCAGCAAAACACACTGCTATGTGTGTACCTATGCAACTATCTTGCATGTTCAGCACATGTACCCCAAAACCTAAAATGCAGTAAGAAAAATAAACAGTATTTAGTTACCATGCTGAAAAAAAACCCAGAAATGCTAAAGAAACATGAGCAAAAGGTTTTTTAAAATCAAACACAATAACAACAATGATAAGCAAAATAAAACAAACATTACCTCTAGTCATATTCTATAAAATGTCATTTATAATTAAAGTCAAAATAATTAGCTGGGCACAGTGGCATCCACCTGCAGTCCTAGATACTCAGGAGACTGAGGCAAGAGGATACCTGAGACCCAAGATTTTGAGGCCAGGCTGCGCAATATAATGAGACCCTTTCTCAAAATAGATAAACCACAACAAAAACAAAAGAATCAATTCTCAAGATAACTTAGGATTCCTATAGTAGTCTGGCCAAATGAATGGACAAGTCTCAGAATAGCTAATATGGTTTAGCTTTGTCCCCACCCAAATCTGACCTAGAATTGTAGTTGCCATCATCTCCATGTGTCAGAGCAGGGATCCAGTGGGAGGTAACTGAATCATGGGAACAGCTTTCCCTCATGCTCTTCTTGTGACAATGAATGAGTTCTCATGAGCTCTGATGGTTTTATAAGGTGCTTTCCCCACATTGCTCAGCACTTCTCTTTCGTGCTGTCTTGTGAAGAAGGACGTTTTTACCCTTTTGCCATGATTTTAAGTTTTCTGAGGCCTTCCTACCCATGCAGAACTGCCAGTCAATTAAACCTCTTCTCTTTATAAATTGTCCAGTTTTCACAGCAGCATCAGAATGGTGTTATGAATGATAAAAGATCATTTATTAAATGTATTCAATAACATATTTAAAATACTTAAAATGTATGTAATAAACTAAGACTAAATGAAATCAACTATATTTAAGTAATGTCATATCTATGGATCTTTTTGTGGCCTTTGAATGCCATATAGAAAACCACTGGATAATATGAATGTGGTAGAAATGAAAAGATATATAAGTAGGCTAGAGATTATTTCAGCAGCAGAAATCACCCATGTTTCTGATGGAATATATTGGGTGGAGGTGATTGAGAGTGAGGGAGTAATCAAAGGGACACTAAGTTTTCAAAGTTAAATGATAGTGGGATAGATGCTCATGACCTTTCCACAGATGGTGATAACCAGCTGGTGGGCTACAATGTCTACAACATGGTGATAATAGAGGTCGAAGAGATACAAAGTTCCACTTTGGCCCTGTGCTTTTTGAAATGCCTTTTAGATTCTTCAAACAAGATGTCAAGTAGACAGCTGGAAGCATAAGGTGCCTATCAGATGAGAGTCTGCGTTACAGAATAAATGTATAAGCTAACAACATATTAATGTATGTTTTAAAGCAATGGACTTGAATAAGATGGAAGTACATGTAAAAAGAGAAGAGGATTCAGAACTGAGTACTGCAGTAATCCACCTGTTAGGTGTTGAACAGAGGAGGAACCATCAAAGGAAACAGTAGGAGACAAAAAAAAACCCTGAAAAAGCACTTTATAGTGGAGTGAGGTGGACAGACATTTATTGAAATGCTTTAGGGTGAGGTGTAAATTGAAATTGAAACAGAATAAGCAACTCTTTTAGGAATTTTGGCTGTGAAAAAAATTAGAGAAGAGAATAGCTGATGTACATAAGGAAGAAGAATGTATGTTTAAGGGTAGGAGATATTAGAGGATACTTATAATCAACCAAAAATGATCCACTAGAGAGGGAAAGATTGATTGCATCATTCAGTAGATAGAATTAAAGAAGATAACGTATGTCTTAAAAATATATTCAAAATAAACACATTATAGAAGCTCCAAAATGACATAAAAGTCAGGATAAATAATGAGATCCTTACTTATAGCATACTTACATAGTTGTAAATATAAAATTATTTACAACTTTTATTATTTATTACATTTATTAAGTGTTTATCACGGTCACAGAGTTAGATGTCTTATGCAGATTATCTTTAAACTTTGCAGTGGCCATCAAAAAGTTATTATTTTCAATTTTCCATGAACAATATGAGGCACATAGAAGTGAAATATATATATGTGTGTGTGTATATATATGTACATATGTATATATGATATATATATAATTTATATCTTGATCCCCATAGCTGTTTTTATACAAAGACTGATAGAACCTAACTTCTTTAATGCATCTGGTGATTATGTAAATGTTTTACATTTTTGCTAAAACTTAAGGAAACCTTGTACTGTAAGATGTAGCTATGTATAATGCACATTACACACTCCCACACATGCACAATTATATTGTTAAATATGTTTGAAAAACCTTATTGCTGCTGTGGTTTACAGATAAATTCTTACAAGCTTTCTTCTGATAGGCTGTCATTTTGAATTTTCATAGTGGCATCAGCAAAGATGATCGCCATGTACTGTGATATAGATTGTGCACAAATCTAGTCTATGACGACATTTCTAGATTTGTTAAATTCATAACCCCAAAATAATACCTGAGTGTTCAGTTCCTAAACCCTGGTATTCAATCTTATTTTAATATGGAAAACTTTTTTTTTCCTTATAAATCTCAAGAGGCTGGAACTCAGCAGAGTTTACTTTGGGAATTGTCAATGTTTTACTTTATTCCTATTATTACAAAATATGTACTAACTTATTTAAGTCAACATAAGGAATAGTATATTATAGCAATACTTTTCCTGTGCCTTCCTAATTTAGAGGAGGAATACGTGCCCTAGGTTTGCCATTAGTATTGTTTACACAAGAGGTTCTGTACTATGCAAGAGGTTCAACATACTCTGTGCCACAGGCTTTCTGTTCTAAAACTTACATCCTCACTTAAGAATTACTTAACTCAAGGGCCAGGTGTGGTGGCTGATGCCTATAATCCCATCACTTTGGGAGACTGAGGTGGGCAGATAATGAGGTCAGGAGTTAGAGATCAGCCTGGCCGATATGGTGAAACCTCCTCTCTACTAAAAATATAAAAACTAGCTGGGCATGGTGGTGCACGCCTGTAGTCCCAGCTACTCGGGAGGCTGAGGCAGCAGAACTGCTGGAACCCAGGAGGCGGAGGTTGCGGTGAGCTGAGATTGTGCCATTGCACTCCAGTCTGGGTAACAACAGAGAAACTCCGTCTCAAAAAAAAAAAGAAAAGAAAAAGAAAATTAGCCAGGCTCGGTGGCATGCACCTGTTGTCCCAGTTACTCTGGAAGCTGAGGCAGCAGAATCACTTGAACTCAGGAGGCAGAGGCTGCAGTGAGAAAAGATTGTGCCACTGCTCTCCAGCCTGGGTGACAGAGTGAGACTCCATCTTAAAAAAAAAAAAATTAAAGAATTACTCAACTCAATCTCTGTGCCATCTATGCTCTTAAAACAAATTCAGAGTCTATAAGATCATTTTTTCATCAGAGTAAGAAAGCAGAGTCACAGACAAAAGTCTGAGGCTAAGCTGTCACTGGAAACACACAATATGCTTATTTCTCCATTACTAGAGTCATGGATGCAGGCATAGAGGCAAATTTATTGTAAAGCTACTGGTTATATATTATCTAAATTTATGATTTATGTGTATGTGTGCATATATGTGTGTGAGCTGAAAACAGTACTTCTTTATAGCTGAATGAAAACATATACGGTAAAGGCAGTAGATGTTTAACATTAATCAGTTTAAAATCTGAAATGCTAGTCCTCGAAACCCATGTATGTTTGCCTGAGTCCCCACAGATCTCCACCATTCTACCACTAACTAGATACTGGAAAATGTGCAACAAAAGAGGATTCCAATGGCAGTGGTTTGAAGTTGATTATTAATTATGTAAAGTCACATGTCGAATAAATAGCACCAATGATCCTCGTACAAAGGAACAGCTATTATTCCCTCAACTTCCTATCAGGACAACTGGCAAAATATTTCTGTTAGGTGAGAAGAGATTTAGTAAGACACTTAAGAATAGAAAGTATGGGTACAGCATCTGAGAAGGCACCTCATAATGTTTTAATCTGACTCCTAACTTTTACCTTTATAAAAAATAGACTAACTTTGTGACTTGTTAACTCAATAATTGTGTAAATCACAATTTATAATCATTAAAATGTATGGCCTGTACTTCAATCAACTGTAAATGTTCAAGTGTCACTTAAAATAGTAAGTTCCAGGGGGCCCAAAGTGGCTCCGGCCGGATGTCGTGGCACTTGCGAAGGCAAGGCCAAGAGTTCAAGGCCAACCAACCTCAGCAACCTTACAAGCTCTACTGATTGGCAAAAAAAAAAAAAAAATAGTAAGTCCCTTGCTACCCTATTATAACACTTGGGTAAAAAATTAACAATGTCTGAATATCCTTATAACATAACTTTTACATTTCTGTTCCAATTATTTAACAGAAGCTTAAGAATTTGGCTGAATAATATAGGTTTCTCTTACTGAAAAAAATTTCAAGTTTAAATAAAATATTTGTTAATCCAACATAGAAAAGATGTCCCTCAAGAAATCTTGCTTACATTAAAATAAAAATAAATGCTAATGAAGCAAACCAATGTTTGTGTGCCAAGAGTTTTTTCTATTTCTCTATAACATTGTATCTATATTCATACAAAACATCTTTGATATGGGCTATTTTGTGCTTATAACTAGGCTGACTTGACATAAAGCCCTATGTTAGATTTATTGCTTGTTAAAAGTTGATGGTTTTTAGAACAGGACTGATTCCAGCTCAGGGTGGTCTTGGTTCTGTGGATTTTGGTTCCTGATATTTAATGAGGCAGATCATTAGTTGGTGGAAGCTTCATTCCAGATGGTAGGTGATAATAGTGCATTTAGGGAGATGTGATGAATTAAGAAAAGAGTTCATTTACTTCCTGGCCAAGACTTTCTTTTTACCAAAGAAGATATTTTTAGACTCTGAATTCTCATTTGGTATCAATTATGAGAGCAAGTCCTAAAGAAAGCCAGTGTCCTTAACAACATATGTACAATTTCTTGCTAGCCTTTGTTTTGTTTTTAACCCTGTATTTTCCTGGTTATTATGAAGCTCCATAGTTTTATCACTGAATCAGGACTTTGGCAGCAGTTGCATGCTATTTAAAAAGAACTATTTTCTATTCTGTGTAACATCAGTTTTCAGTACTCAAATACATTATCGTTGATGAGGACAGAAGTTCTCAAAATTGGATGTCTTGATTTTAGGGAGAGTATGATCTGAAACTTTATTTTTATGAACATAATGCTCTCCTATGGCCTTTATATCAGTTTCCACATGTGCAGCGGTAGATTTCCTTTCCATTCTTGTGTTGATCATTTTACACTTGAAGCAAAACTCTCTCCAGGATTAGCTTATTTAGAATGAATAGGTCAAGCTGAGTATGGAAGCCAGAACAATAAAATTCCTTATCATCTGTGGCACAGATGCCATAAATCCTTCTAAAAAAATAGCTTAGAGATACTATGTGAGCATCTTCTACAGCCTAAAATAAGTGGTTTTTTAAGCATGGCAAACAGTAAAATTTAAACAAGAACCTTATGTTATACTGAAGTAAGTGAATTTTAAAGTAAATTATTTATTTACCTTCACTTTCAATAATTTCTGGGTGAAAGAATACCTAAATAAATGAAATATCAAATATTGTATTGCTTCAAATTTATAGGAAATAATGAGAACAAGAAAACATATGGAGAGATTTTAATCTTTTCGCCAAGACAAATATCTAAATTATAAACATAAGCATTATTGGGTTGCTTTTAAAAAATTGTCTTAAAAACGTTTCTGATTTTTTGAAAATGTTCCCCTATTTTATTGGCTTTCAACTCACAGATCAATGGTAACTTTTATAGTAATATATACATATAAAATGCATTTATTAAAAATATTATGTACCTGTCAATGTATAATTTGTCAAATGTAGAAGCATTCCAATGAATGCTTAATATTTTGTTCTCATACATTAATGAAGTTATGTCCTATAAATAAATTATAAGGTAAATACATTAATATTTGTTTTTAAATTATCTTGATGTACACTAATGTACATTAATCATGTCTCTTAAGCATGATTCTTAAAAATAAATAAAAATTTGTAAACATTCCAAATTACTGCTTTCTTTTGAGGAGAGCTGTCGATAAAATGAGTACCTGTAGGTATATTTTAAACTTTTATGATTTAGATATTTTTCTTTTTTTGCCAAGTAAAATCTAATAGCAATTTTTACAAAATTATTTCAGGTAAATTTTCATTTAAAAATCCAGGCACAAAAAAGAGAGTAAGAACTAATATTTTATAGCACAACAGGGAGACTATAGTGAATAATAATTTAATTGTACATTTTAAAATAACCAAAAGAGAAAAATTAGATTTTCTGTAACACAAGATAAATGCTTGAGAGAATGGATATCCAAGTTTCCGTGAAGTTATTATTATGCATTGCATGCCTGTATCAAAACATCTCATGTGCCCTCATAAATATATACTCCTACTGTGTACCAATGCAAATTAAAAATGTAAAGTTTTAGAAAATAATAAAATAAAAAATGTAGGCACTGTATTTAAATAAAAAATACTTTAAAGCAAGTTTGCCCAACCACTGGCCCAAGGGTTACACACAGCCTAGGATGGCTTTGAAGGGGCCCAATACAAATTCATAAACTTTCTTAAAATATTATGAGATTCTTTTGCATTTTTTTAGCTCATTGGCTATCATTTGTGTTACTGTATTGTATGTGTGGCCCAAGATAATTTTTCTTTCAATGAAACCCAAAGACTGGACACTACTGCTTATGCAGGAGTGTGTATGTAATGAATGTATATGCTATAATACCAGTTTTCCAGTAGTTTTCAAAGCCCTTAGAGAGAATACAAATCTAATAACATTACAATAATTAAAGGGCAGTATAACATCATATAATCAATGGATACAGAAAGAATTAAAGAAATGTCTGAACTGGAAATATGAAAACTTGAGAACAATTATCTATTTAGAAAATTACTTCACTGCTAATCATCACCACTCCAGCCCTTGATTTTTACATTTAAAAATTAAGCACTAAGATAAAATTCAACAACTCCTTTTAGTTCTAAAATTCTAAGATTCAGTAAGTAAAAAGCAGCATTCTGATTTAAAGTTGTTAAAAAAACACACTTCATAATAGAGGTATGACTTCATAGGAACCAGAGTATTGGTATAGGACTTGTTTAGGCAGAGGAGGAAAGAAGCATTTTTCCGAGAAACATGATGAGCAGCAAAGGAAATTAAAATAGAGAGGAAACAGCGGATGGGAAGGAGCTCTGCCTCACTGGAAAAAAAAAGGACAAACATTCTAGGTGTCAGTGCTAGGCTTTGAGAGACTAACACAATGAAAAGCCTTGAATTTTAGGATGAGATGCTTGAACTACCCGCTGTGAAACAAAAAGCTATGAAGCAGCCTGGAGCATATGGAATGGCATATTGAAATGTCTTCAGAATTTGCAATTCAGGATGAACTGGAAAGTGGAGATAAGAAAGTGTCTATCAGGTGGTCACTGCCTTATCCAAGTACAAAGGAATGAGAGCTTAGGGTGTTGGCAGTCAGAAGCAAAGGAGAGGGAATACTCAAGTCACTTCAAACAACATAGAAAACTGAAGAAAAACTGCTTTAAAAAAAAAATCTTTCTACTAAGCATGATTGTCTCCCTGGTGATCTGCTATTGAGGCCAGACTGAGGTATAAAACAACATGGAAGTAAAACCCACGTGAGCTTGATCTGAGCCCATAAATTACTCACTGTGATTCCTTGTATTACTAACCTCCTTCCAATTTTACCCATGTTCCCTAGAAAATTTTCTAGCACCAAGTAACTACTCAATAAATACCGATTGAATGATTAAGGAACGAATTAACTTCGCGATTTGCGCCTAAGTTTCCACATCCGCAATATGGTATTAATAACAGCTAGATATTAGAAGGTAACATAAATAAATCACAGAGTCTAAAAAATACTTTACAAATGTTAGTTATATCCTGAGATGAAAATTACAGATGCCAATCTCAAGTTTTTGATTCAGTAAGTGTTTGTTTAAATATTTAAACATTTCTTTCAGAAATGCTCCTTGTTTACATGTTTGCATTTTGTGACAGCTATAATTTATTCGGATATTTTACAGAAAAGATACTGAAGCGCTCAGGTTAATCATCTGCCTAATATCACATAATTTGTTAATGAAAACCCTCTAGTTAATCCTTGTGGTTGCACTTCCCATTTTACTACTCACTGATTACTATTAAGCAGCATTTTACTGAATGCGTGTTTTTATGTTTATGTCAAGCATTTTGTAGAGCTAAAGCATGAATTGTAATAGGGGCAAAGAGATAAATCTCAGATCCAATAAATTCCACGGCAAAGGGTTCAAGTTTTCTGCTATAGAAGCCAGGGAAACATTGAAGAATTTTAAACCTGGAGATCTGACCCAGTTGGATTTTATTTATAATAGCTCAATCTGGCATACATGTAAATAAGTGATGCAAGATGAATAGAACTAGAGCCTAGAAGCCCCAGTGAGCACCTTCAGCAGTGATCTGAGTGAGGGATACCACCAGAGGAAGGAGAGATAGGAAAGAAATGAGAATAAGGAGAGACACACATAGGCTTCGCTTCTGTGTTCTGCTTCACTTTGGTTTACTCTGACATATTTGTGGGGAAATATTAGGATTTTATATTGTATTTGAAGGTGTTTGATAGAGAATTTGTTATTTTTATTTTATATGTTGCTCTGAAATTTTAACATAATTCATAGTAAAATAGAAAAAGCACGTGATTTTGAGTTCCAATACTAATAGCAGGCATGTGTCCGGCAGGATGATTCTATAGTTGTTTAGAAGCTAAACTAAGAGTAGGGAAAGAAAAAGGAATCAAAGGTAATTTCAAGTATTTTGTTTTTGTTTTTGTTTTCGTTTTTGAAACAGGATCTTGCTCTGTTACCCAGGCTGGAGTGCAGTGGGAAGATCTTGGCTCACTGCAACCTCTGCCTCTTGGGCTCAACTGATTCTCCTGCATCAGCCTCCTGAGTAGCTGGAACCACAGGCACATGTCACTATGCCTGGGTAATTTTTGTATTTTTAGTAGAGACAGGTTTCCACCATGTTGGCCAGGCTGGTCTTGAGCTCCTGGTCTCAAGTGATTCACCCACCTCAGCGTCCTAAAGTGCTGGGATTACAGGCGTGAGCCCAGCTGATAATTTCTAGGTTTCTGAAATGAGTTCATAGGTATGTGGGGATTTCAAACATAAAAAAAGATAATAAGAAAATTGGGATTAGAGAATGAAGGGATTATTATGTATAAGAGAAAATCACATTTTCTAAATTCAAGACTCAGAGAATATAAAAAGACATTGTATTAATATCAAGGCGGGGTGGGCGCGGTGGCTCACGCCTGTAATCCCAGCACTTTGGGAGGCCGAGGCGGGTGGATCACGAGGTCAAGAGATCGAGACCATCCTGGTTAACATGGTAAAACCCCGTCTCTACTAAAAATACAAAAAATTAGCTGGGCATGGTGGCGCGTGCCTGTAGTCCCAGCTACTCAGGAGGCTGAGGCAGGAGAATTGCCTGAACCCAGGAGGTGGAGGTTGCGGTGAGCCGAGATTGCGCCATTGCACTCTAGCCTGGGTAACAAGAGTGAAACTCCGTCTCAATTAAAAAAAAAAAATCAAGGGATAAGATTAGTCAGTGTCAGTACACAGGAGGACTAACATCTCACTCCCAACAGTGGAGAAAAGGAAACAAAAGGGGTGTAAGATTATGAACACCTCTCCCTGAAATCATAAACTACAAGGCAGCCCAGTGATTTCTTAAAACATCTTGTCACTTTCATCCATTCTTCCCTGCTTCTCAGATTTTGTGCCTAGAAATATTTTGCTCTTGTTCTCATCCCCATGTAGACTCTGGAAAATTATCACCAAACCAAGTAAAAACTTGTCATATATTCTATTTTAATCTAATAGAACATCTTAAAGATTACTGATTAGCTAAAATATGACTTTTTAATCTACCTTCCTCTCAGTCAGTTTTATAACTTTCACTATCCTAATGCAATTACATAGTTTGGAAAGGAATAAATTAATGATAAGAAAAAGATATAGGCCGGGCGCGGTGGCTGAAGCCTGTAATCCCAGCACTTTGGGAGGCCGAGGCGGGTGGATCACGAGGTCAAGAGATCGAGACCATCCTGGTCAACATGGTGAAACCCTGTCTCTACTAAAAATATTAAAAATTAGCTGGGCATGGTGGCACAGGCCTGTAATCCCAGCTACTCAGGAGGCTGAGGCAGGAGAATTGCTTGAACCCAGGAGGCGGAGGTTGCGGTGAGCCGACATCATGCTTTTTTCTTTTCACAATTTCAGTTTTCGGATCAAATGCTCCATTCTCATGTATTCTTATGTATTGCACTCCAGCCTGGGTAACGAGCAAAACTCTGTCTCAGAAAAAAAAAAAGATATATATTATAAAGTAACTTGTTTCTTTTTATAAGTAGAAGTATTGATGGAAGCTGCTACTTCAGTCGAGCTTCATCTGTGAAAGGAAACCCATAACAGACATTGTAATAGAGGTGAGACAAAAAAAAAAAAAAGCAACACTTTAATCTGACAGCTGGGATTTGATGGCTACTTGTTTCTACTGAACATGAAAAATTTCAAGTAATGCCTATACAAAATGAATTGAGAGAGACAAAAACAAAATCATTTGCAAACCTGTTTTAATTCAGACAAAAACAAAAACACTGTGCAAGGAAATGACTACCAAACCTCTGTCTCAGCAAGCACGTCTAGCTGCTACTTTTTCAGCAGTTACTGGCTCATGCCTGTAATCCCAGCACTTTGGGAGGCCGAGGCAGGTGGATCACGAGGTCAAGAGATCGAGACCATCCTGGTCAACATGGTGAAACCCCGTCTCTACTAAAAATACAAAAAATTAGCTGGGCACAGTGGCGCGTGCCTGTAATCCCAGCTACTCAGGAGGCTGAGGCGGGAGAATCGCCTAAACCCAGGAGGCGGAGGTTGTGGTGAGCCGCGCCATTGCACTCTAGCCTGGGTAACAAGAGCAAAACTCTGTCTCAAAAAAAAAAAAAAAAAAAAAAAAAAAAAAAAAAGCAGTTACAACTTTACATCTGCTCTGTTCTGTCCACATCCTAAATAAAAAAATACTAAGGTAACAAAGAATATAACTAACCCACATTTTGTATAGCACTCAATCTAGAGCCAAAACAAAGAAACAAACAAAAACTATTTCTTTGAATTCTTTCCCAAATCACGGAACACAAGCTCAGATCTTAGGAAGAATATATTCCATTCATAAGATCTATTCTATTCCAGTTCACCATCTTTCTGAGATATCTAATGCTTCCTTTTGTTCTTCCTAGTTGCGGTAAAGAACCCAAATTTGACTAAAGGTATGTTCCTGGTAGTTGTCTGATGAACATCAACAGAAGAACTTTTAAAATAGTGTAATGAAGTAATAGAGAAAACTGAAGTGGTAAGGCGACCCTAAGATCAGTCTTAGCAAGCAGATGCTACCACTTCTGGGACTAGGACAACAGAGAAATGGGCTGATGGTAAGAAGACAAGAGCCAGGTGAGAACTGAAAACACTGAAGTTTAGTTTACCAGCAGGAGCTGGAACCATGGAGGCAGCAGCTGCTTAGTGGAAACTGAGACCAGAGAAAGACATAAACACTGCTGGAGAATGTGGTGTCAACCACAGAAAAAGGGGAGACATATTTTATCTTCTTATTGCCTGAGGATAGGGTAAATTGTCTTTGAAGATTGATGATATCATTCAAAACTGCTATACTTTTTCAAACATGAGATCCCATATTAAATAAAAAAAGTGAAAGGGAATATCAAGAAACGGCACTATTAAAAAATAAAACATACCAAAATAATTAGAACCCTAGTGGCCTATATATTAGAATTATCTAAATTGGATTTTAAAATAATTCTAATTAATATTTTGAAAAGAATAAATAAGAATGGAGCATTTTATCTGAAAACTGAAATAGTGAAAAGAAAAAAGCTATAAAGCTAGAACTGAAAAAATATGCAATTGTAACATATAGCTTCATAAGTAAGCTTAACAGGGCATCAGATACTACTGAAAAGAAAATGAGAGAACTTGAAGATAGATCAGTAGTAAATTCCACCAAAGTACAGACATCAAAAGGGATGGAAAGTACAGAAAATATTATAAAACATATATAGACAAAGAGAGCTACCATCTAACAAAAAAAGACTTGTAATTTTAGACTGACTTATGAATAAATTTATACAAGTTGAAAACCATATGCTTTTTTTAAGTTAGGTTAAGTAGGTCAATTTCCCCTTATAATATTAAAAGAGAAGCTATTTTTATTTTCATGGCTTGTTTAAAATTCACCATTAAGCAAACTGAATTTACAAGCACATAAAAATCTAATCTACCACAATAAAGTAGGCTTTGTTACTGGAATGCAAGTTTGATACAACATATTCAAATTAATAAAGGTGATTCATCCCATAAATAGAAATAAAAACAAAAATCATATAATCATTTCAACAGATGCAGTAAAGGCTTTCTATAAAATTCAGTATCCTTTGTGTTAAGAACCCTCAACAACCTAGGCATCTAAGGTACATACATCAAAATAATACAAGCCATCTAAAATAAACCTTCAGTCAGCAACATACTGAATGGTCAAACTGGGAAGCATTCCCCTTAAGAAGTGAAGTAAGACAGTGATGCCCACTCTCACCACTTCTACTTAATGTGGTTCTGGAAGTCCTAACTAGAGCATTTAGGCACAGGAAAGAAATAGAAAGCATCTAAATAGGATGAGAGTGAATGTCATCACTTCACAGATGACATGATAGTAAACCTAGAAAAGCCTGTAATTTCTGACAAAGGGCTTCTTGAGCTGATAAGCAACCTTAGCAAAGTTTCAGGACCCAATTCAGTATACAAAAATCAGTAGCATTTCTATACACCAATAACATCCAAGCTGAAAGCCAAATCAAAAATGCATCACCATCCACAATAGCCACAAAAAGAATAAAATACCAGAAATGAAGGATCTCTGCTGAAAGAAATCAGTGACAACAAAAATAAATGGAAAAACATATGCTTATTGATAGGAAGAATTAATATTCTTAAAATGGTCAAAGCACCCCACAGAATTTGTAGATTCAATGCTGTTCCTATTAAACTACTAATAGTATTTTGTCACAAAATTACAAAATATTATAAAATTCATTTGGAAGCAAAAAAAAAAAAAAAAAAATAGCCAACGCAATCCTAAGCAATAAGAACAAAGCTGAAAGCATCATATTACTCAACTTCAAACTATACAACAAAGCAACAGTAACCAAAACAGCATAATACTAGTACAAAAGCAGACACATACACCAATGGAACAGGTGAGAGAATGTAGATACAAAGTTGTACACCTCCAATCATCTAATCTTCAACAAAGTGAGCAAAGGCAAGCAATGCTAAAAGGACTGCTCATTCACTAAACAATGCTGGGATAACTGGTTACCCATATGCAGAATACTGAAATTGGGCCCCTACCTTTTACCATACACATAAATCAACTGAGTTGGATTAAAGACTTAAAGGTAAAACCTAAAACTTTAAAAACTCTTGAAGAAAACCTATAAAATACCAAATACCATTCTGGACGTTGGCCTGGGCAAAGACTTCATGACAAAGACTCCAAAGGCAATTCCAACAAAAAGAAAAATTGACAAATGGTCCCTAAACTAAAGAGCTTCTGCACAACCAAAACAGACAGACAGAAAAAAAAAAAAAAACACAGAGCATAGACAACCTAAAGAACAGGAGAAAATACTCTCAAACTATACATCTGACATAGGTCTAACATCCAGAATTCATAAAGGTCTTAAACACTTTAACAAGCAAAAAACAACTTCATTTACAAGTGGGCAAGGGACATAGACACTTTTTAAAAGAAGCCATACATGTGGCAAACAAGCATATGAAAAAAAATAACCAATATCCCTAATCACTAGGGAAATGCAAGTCAAAACCACAATGAAATATCATCTTACACTAGTCAGAATAGCTATTACTAAAAAGTTAAAAAATAACAGATTCTGGCAAGGATGCAGAGAAAAGGAAATGCTTATACACTGCTGGTAGGATTGTACTTAGTTCAGCCATTTTGGAAAACAGTGTGGAAATTTCTCAATGTAAAATGGAACTACCATTTTGACGAGCAATCCCATGTTTGGGTATAGACCCAAGGAAATATAAATCGTTCCACCATAAAGACACATGCACACCTATGTTCATCACAACACTCTTCATAAGAGTGAAGACATGGAATCAACCTATATGCCCATTAACAATGGACTAAAGAAAATGTTGAACATACACACCATGAAATACTATGCAGTCACAAAAAAATGAGATGACACCCTTTGAAGCAACATAGATGGAGTTGGAGGACAATATCCTACGTGAATTAACACGGGCATAGAAAACCAAACACTTGCCATGTTCTCACTTGTAAGTGGGAGCTAAACATTGAGTACACATGAACACAAAGAAGGGAACAACAGGCACTGGGGACTATTTGAGGGTGGAAGGTGGGGGGTGGGAGGAGGGTAAAGACGGAGAACCTACCTATTGAGTATTCTGCTAATTACCTGGGTCACAGTATTCTCTCTACACCAAGCCCATATGACATGGAATTTACCCATGTAACAATCCTGCATGTGTAGCCCTTGAACCTAAAAGTTGGAAAGAATGAATGAATAAATAAATACTATAATCAGCTGGAATGCAAAATAAAATGTACTATTAACTATGAAATTTTATCACTGAACAATTTTAACAATAAGTGAAATCAGAGATCCCTAATAAATTTTACATCTGATCAATATATTTTAGTTCACTACATTTTTCTCTCAGGTATTTCAGTGCCACTCGGATTGCAATTTTAGTCATATATAAAAGCAAATGTTCTCAGCTAAATGAATGTATTTAAGAACGTATAATTCAAGAAAGAACAATTTAGGGTTCCACTAGTCAGGAATGGACAAATGTTTTCTGTAGAGAGCCAGACAGTGAATATTTTAGGCCTTGCTGTCAATCAAAATTTGTAGCAGCCATTCAACATTGCTGTTTTGGAACAAAATCAGCCCTAAACAAGATGTAAGTGAATAGATCTGGCTGTGTTCCAAAATAAACCTCATTTACAAAAAACGGTCTGCTGGCAACAGTTTACCAATTCCTGTATTAGCTCAAACACTGATGAAGATAGTTTTGTTGACTAATATGTTATTAGACCTGAGATATTTTCATGTTTGTTTATTTGTTGTTTAATATTCTTTTGATGATAAAGATGAGTTTGCTTATTTACCTAAATTCAATTAGCAGCCCAAATTAAAGCTATATTTTGTTAAAATTCTCTCTCAAATACATTGAGAGAAGATCTTCCTAGAAAATAGGTTAATTGGGCAATTTAATCTTTAATTCCTTATTTAAAAATTTGAATGATTTATGTAAAACATTATTATAAATGATAGGAAACATTGAGGTTCATGTTTTAAAAAGCAAATATGGGAGACTTGGCTTCAATATGGCTGATGAGATGCAACCAGTGAATTTCTACTCCACAGAGAAAAAGCGTGACAGTCACAATTTGAATAAATCATCTAAGAGCAAACACTGAGATTAAACAGAGAAGTGACAGGAAGCACCCAAAACAAGTAAGGAGACAGAAGCAAGTCAACCTGCTTGGTTGAGATTGGCTGGGACCCGGAAGAAGCTCCCACATGTGGAGAAAAGGTAAGACAGTGATCCTCAGAGCTCCATACAGTCACAATAGTCTTTGACAATCCTAGCTATGGCCTTGATACTGACATAGGGAGCTGCTTAGAGATTGTACAGAGGCATTGTTGCAGAGAGGAAGCTCACGCAGACTCCTACAGGCTTCTGATCCTAGAGAAGCTGCAGCTTGGCACCATTCAGAGAGCTAAACTCCCAAGAACTGTGTCCTGCACTGGCCAATGCTGCCAAAGTCATTGCTGAGCTAAGGAGGGAGAAGGAAGGCCAGGTACCTTTATGCACTTTGAGGACAAATCCCACTGCTGCTGCTGTGGGCTGCTGTGGGACTGAGGCACAATCAAATTTCACTCTTCACAGCTATCTGCCTAGGCAGCCACTTGAGAGTAGCCCCACCCTCTCAAGTGCAGGCCTGCAGCTGGTGCCATTCTGAGAACTTAGCCTCCAAAGGTCTGTGTCCTGCCTTGGAGACATGGCTAACACTGTGGACTCCTCTACTGAGCCAAGAAAGGAGACGGGAGACAGTACTTTCACAGAGTTTGATAACAAATGCTGCCACCTGCTGGAGGCTGCTGTGAAACTACGAGACTAAGAAACTATCTGACCCACAGCTACCTTCCTATACTACACTCGCTGACGGTGGCCTCATCCTCCCCAGTGGCAGTCCTGCAGTGCAGCTGCTGCTGAACACACCTGAAAATTCTGCTAGCAGCCTGAGTATTACCCAAACCTTCCTATCATAACCAACACCTGAACACTTTAGCAAGGGGCCTGAGAAGAAGTTAGTGGGCCCAATCTCATTCTCCTAGTAGTGAGCATGCTGTCTGTTGCCTAGAATCATACAGCCCAGACTATCAGTGTTGGCACCTGAAACGCCTCTCAGGGGTGGAAACAACCTGCCTGCACCAGGGCAGCTGCACACACTCACAAGCACTACCACCTGTGACAGCCACCGCCAACACCAGCATGAACCGCTTGGGTTCCAGTGGTTTGCTCCACCGCTGATGGTGCTATTGCCAACATCACACAAGCTGTCCAGGGGTTCGAGAACCTGCCCACAGACCCAGCCCACTGCTGCCACCACCACCATCTGGGCAAACCATATGAAGTCCCAACACAGAACTGCCTGGGCCCACAGACATCAGTACCAGGATAAGCCACTGTGAGGCCCAGGACAAACAGCTCACTGCTGCTACCACTGGAACACAAAGTCTGGCCCAGATAGCATTTTAGTTCCAGGCAAAACTTCACCGCAGCCTTTACTGGTAACTGCACTCCAAGTGACTGAGGAAATCACAGATAACACTTACGCAATTTACATCAGAAGAAATCCAACAGAGATCACACTGCTGCAACCACCCAAAATCAAAGCCAGAATGCCCTACCCAACCATAAACAAATATATCTTCAGGAAAAAGTCCCCCCCACAAAAGCTATCTCAAAAAATTGGAAGAAGCCACGATTACACAAGATGTGTGGATATCAATGTAGGGATACAGGGAACATGGGAAAGCAAGACTATCTGACGCTTCCAGTGGAACACAGAAATTCTACAGCAGCAGAGCTCAATTCAAACAATTTTAACAAAATCACTAAAGCATTCAAAATATGGATTTTGAAGAAGCTCAGTGCAACACAAGAAAGAGAATTCTAAAAAAACAATACAACCAATTCAAAAAGGTAATTCTGAATATAAATGAGAAATTTACCAAACAGATATTCTTTAAAATGAAACAAACAAAAATCAGGAAGTAAAGAATGAATAAAGTATGAAACACATTTGAAAGCTTCAACAATAGATATACTACATTAATTTAATCAAGCCGCAGAAATAATCTCAGAACTTGAAAACAAGCCCTTTGAATTAATCCAGACGGGCAAAAGTAAAGAAAAATATAAATAACAATGAAAGCCAAGCACTGTGTCATTTAGGACAATATAAAGCAACCAAATATTCAGATTATTGGTATCCCCAAAGGTGAAGAGAAAATGAAAGAGTTAGAAAATTTATTTAATAAAATATTAGCTTAAAACTTCCCCAGTTGAGTAAGACACCTAGACTTCCACATACAGAATGCCCCAGAATCCCCAAACAGATATATTGCAAAAAGGTCATCTTCATGAACAATGTGATTGAACCAAGACAAAGTAAAAGACTAGATACTAAAAGCAGCAAGGAAAAAGCACCTAGTCACCTACAGAAGAGCCCTCATCAAACTGACAGAAAATTTCTCAGCAGAAGCCTTACAGGAAAGGAGAGAATGAAATGACACATTCAAAGTGCTGACAGAAAAAAAAAAAAACTGTCACCCAAGGATGTATTTTTAAAAATTATCTTTCATAAATGAACAAAAAACAGTCTTTCTAGATAAGCAAATCCTGAAGAAATTTATCACCACTGGATCTGTCCTACAAGAAATGCTCAAGAGACTCCTAAGCTCAGAAGTAAAAGGATGACATTGACAATCAAGAACATACATAAAAGTATAAAATTCAGTAGTAAACCAAACACACAATGAAGGAGAATGGCCTCAAACGCTACCACTACAGTACACCACCAAGTCACAACCACAGCCAAGAAAATACTATAAGCCAGTATCACTGATGAACAGAGACACAAACATTCTCAAGAAACACCAGCAAACCATATACAACGGCACACCAAAGAAAAGAAAAAATACCAGCATAACCAAGTGGGATTTGTACCACGGATATTTGAATGTACACAAATCAATGTGGTACATCACATCAAAAGAATGAAGGACAAAACCATGACCATACGCATAAATGCAGAAAACATGTGATAAAGTTCAACATTTATTCACGATGAAAGCTCAACAAACTAATAGAAGAAACTTAAAGCAATAAATACCATGTATGCTGTATCCATTGTTCCTTATCGTCAGCTCTAGGAGGCACAGGTGACTCTGCCACAACTTCTGTCACCCTGTGAAATGCACAGACTGTTGACATTCAGGGAAGGGGCCACAGAATTCTCTCTGGAGGAGTAGGAGTGACTGAATTCTGCAAAATTTGCATAAGAATGTGATATTTGATAGCTATAGAACCCTGGTTTCCTCAGGTCTCAAAATCTCTAAGTCAGACCTGATCACCTGTCTAGAGCAAATAAAAGAGCCATGTAATGTGAAGAGACCTGAGATATAAAGCCAAAAACCCAGGAATTTTCTTTGTGATCACCTTTAGTAATCAAGAGTACACAAAACATCACAGGTTATAAAATATATATTTTAATCACATAACAACTTCAACTGAAATTTTTATATTTATATATATATATATATATATAAACTTGAGCACTCCGTCCCTGTACCACCACCACCGGTACAAAAATGCATGAAGAAACCTGTGGCCCCACAACCCCCTCCCTGCCAAGCTGCCACCACCACTACTGTGAATGTTCTTTCAGAGGCCAGCAGTCAGTCTCATGCCCACCAGAGCCACACCTTTCCAATAAGCATGCACCTTGCCATGCTATCACAGCTGCTGGCATGTGCGAACAAGCACAGATCCTGCAGCTGCCCTCTTAGAAAAAACTTTGGCTGCTATTACCCATTAGAGTGTTGTGGCCTTGTCGCCAGTGGTCTGGTAACACCTCAGCTTTAGGAACACAGCAGGTTCCCAAACACAAGGGGCCAGAGAACAAAGCTGAGAGCCCAATACCTGCCACCCAGAGAGCGAGCACACAACACTGGAGTGTGAGCTAAGCTTTAGCCCCTAAAATCTTTCAGAAATGAAGCCAGTAGACTGAACCCACCTTATAGCACAATCAAACCCTTAAGGTCATAAAAGAAGATAAAGGCAAAACAAAATGCATCCAAAAGCCTTCAAAGATTAAAAGAAAATAAGCCCACAAAGATGAAAGAACCAGGACAAAACCTTTGGCAACTCAAAAAGCCAGAGGGTCTTCTTACCTCCAGATGATTGTACTAACTAGTTTCCCAGCCATGGTTCTTAATCAGGCTAAAATGGCTGAAATGCTAGAAAAAGAATTCAGAATATGGAGAGGAAGGAAAATGATTAACATTCAGAAGGCAGTAAAAATCAAATCCAAGGATTCTAAGGAATACAGTAAAATGATATAGTAGATGACAAATTAAATAGTATTTCAATCTAAGGAATACAGTAAAATGATATAGTAGATGACAAATTAAATAGTATTTCAAGAAAGAACAAAACTGATCAGATAGAGCTGAAAAGCTCATTACAAGAATTTTAGAATACAATCATAAATATTAACAGCAGAATTGACTAAGCTGCTGTCAGACTGCAATGATATAACTTAGACCAAAAGAAACAATAAAGAAGAATAAACAAAACCTCCATGAAATATGGGATTAGGTAAAGAGACCAAATCTATGACTCGCTGGCATTCCTGAGACAATGAGAGAAAGGAAGCTCTCTAAAAGACATATTTAAGGATACCACTGATCAAAACTTTCCAAGCTTCACTAGAGAGAGGAACATTCAAATTCAGGAAATGCACAGAACCCCTGAAAAGTACTACTCAAGACAACTATTCCCAAGATTCATATTCATCAGATCATCCCCAAGAAACATAGTCTCTAAGACTAAAAAAAAGAAAAAATGTTAAAGGCAGACAGAGAAAACTGTCAGGTCACCTGCAAAGGGAGTGCCATTAGGTTAATAGCAGAAATTTGAGGTGAAAATCTACAAGCCAGAAGAGATTGGGGGCTGTATTAGTCTGTTCTTATACTGCTATAAAGACATAGCCAAGACTGGGTAATTTATAGAGGAAAGAAGTTTAATTGACTCACAGTTCTGCATGGCTGAGGAAGCCTCAGGAAATACACAATGATGGCAGAAGGCGAGAGAGAAGAAAAGACATGTCTTACATCGTGGCAGGCAAGAAAGAGCAATGAGCGAAGGGGGATGGAACCCCTTATAAAACCATCAAATCATGTGAGAACTGATGGTCTCACGAGAACAGCATGGGAAAAACCACCTCCTACCAAGTCCTGCCTTCAACACATGGGAATTGTGAGGATTACACTTCAAGATAATATTTTGGTGGGGACACAGAGCCAAATATATTAGGGGCCTATATTCAGCATTCTTAAAGACAGTAATATCCAATGAAGAATTCCATATTCAGCCAAACTAAGCTTCATAAGCAAAGGAGAAATAAGATCTTTTTCAGACAAGCAAATGCTAAGGGACTTCGTTACCACCAGACCTGCCTTACAAGAGGTTCTGAAGGGATTGCTAAATATGGAAAGATAAGACCACTACCGGCCACTAAAAACAAAGAAAAATAGGAAACCCACTTACCAATTACATGCATAGACCATTCGCACTAAAAGCAACTAGACAATCAAGTGTGCATAATAACCAGCTAACAACTTAATGACAGGATCAAACCCACACATATTGGCCAGGTGCAGTGCCTCATTCCTATAATCCCAGCACCTTGGGAGGCCAAGGTGGGCATATCACCTGAGGTCAGGAGCTTGAGATCAGCCTGACCAAGGTGGCGAAACTCCATCTCTAAAAATACAAAATTAGCTGGGTGTGGTGGCGCATGCCTGTAATCCCAGCTACTTGGGAAGCTGAGGCAGGAGAATCGCTTAAAACCCAGCAGGCGGTGGTTGCGGTGAGCTGAGATCACACCATTGAACTCCTCCTGCCTGGGCAACAAGAGCAAAATTCTGTCTCAAAAAAAAAAAAAAAAAAAAAAAAAAAACCCACACATATCAATACTAACCTTAAATGTAAATAGGCTAAACACTTAAATTAAAAGGCACAGAGTGTCAATTTAGATAAAGAAGCAAGATACAATGATATGTTGTCCTCAAGATGATATGCTGTTTTGAATGCAATGAAATCCATAGGTTCAAAGTAATAAGATAAAAAAAAAATCTACAAAGAAATTGAAATCAGAAAAATAGCAGAGATTACTTTTCTAATTTCAGACAAAACAGATATTAAACCAAAAGAGATCAAATACAATGAAAAGCGTTACATAATGGTAAATGATTCAACTCAAGATCTAAGTATCCTAAACATATACAAACCCCAAGACAGGATAACACAGATTCATAAGCAAGCTTTCAGAAACCTATGAAAGAGACTTAGATAACCATACAAGAATACTTAGAGACTCAGTATCCCTCTGGCAGTATTAGACAGATCACTGAGGAAAACAACTCACAAAGATATTTTTTAACTCAACGCTTGATCAAACAGACCTAGTAGACACCTAGAGAACTCTATCCCCAAATCAACAAAATATACATTCTTCTTCATCTTCACATGGCACATATTCTAAAATCAACCACACTATAGGACAAAAAACAATCTCAGCAATTTCAAAACAACCAAAATTACACCAACCACGCTTTTGTACCACAGAGCAACAAAAATCGAAATCAATACTAAGCAAATTGCTCAAAACTATACAATTACACAGAAACTACACAATCTGCTCCTGAATTATTGGGAGGCCGAGGCAGGTGGATCACGAGGTCAAGAGATCGAGACCATCCTGGTCAACATGGTGAAACCCCCAACTCTACTAAAGATACAAAAAATTAGCTGGGCATGGTGGTGCGTGCCTGTAATCCCAGCTACTCAGGAGGCTGAGGCAGGAGAATTGCCTGAACCCAGGAGGCGGAGGTTGTGGTGAGCCGAGATCTCGCCATTGCACTCCAGCCTGGGTAACAAAAAAGTGAAACTCTGTCTGGAAAAAAAAAAAAAAAAAAAAAAAAAAAAAAACTATAAGGTTTGGCCGGGCGCGGTGGCTCAAGCCTGTAATCCCAGCACTTTGGGAGGCCAAGGCGAGTGGATCACGAGGTCAAGAGATCGAGACCATCCTGGTCAACATGGTGAAACCCCGTCTCTACTAAAAATACAAAAAATTAGCTGGGCATAGTGGCGCGTGCCTGTAATCCCAGCTAATCAGGAGGCTGAGGCAGGAGAATTGCCTGAACCCAGGAGGCGGAGGTTGCGGTGAGCCGAGATCGCGCCATTGCACTCCAGCCTCGATAACAAGAGTGAAACTCCATCTCAGAAAAACAAAACAAAAAAAGAAAAAAAATTAAGACAGAAATAAAGAAATTCTTTAAAACTAATGAGAGCAAAGATACAACATACTAGCCTCACTGGGATATAGCTAAGGCAGTTTTAAGAGAGAAACACTCAAATTAAAAAGTTAGAAAGATCTCAAATTAATAACCTAACATCACAACTAGAAGAATAATAGAAACAAGACCAAACTAACCCCAAAGCCAGTGGAAGATAAGAATTAACAACAATCAGATCTAAAGCAAAGGAAGATGTGAAAAATCAGGAACTGGTTTAACTTTTTGTTTTTGTTTTTGCTTTTTGAAAATTTAGTAAGATCAATGGAGCACTAGCTAGACCAATAAAGGAGGGACCATCCAAATAAACAACCAGAAATGACAAAGAAGACATTACCATTGGCCCAGAAATACAAAAACCCTCAGATACTACTTCTATGCACACAATCTAGGAAACCTAGATGAATCCATTTCTAAAAGCATACAACCTCCCATGATTGTACCACAAGAAAACTGAATCCCTCAACAGACCATAATGAGTTCTAAAATTGAATCAGTAATAAAAAGCCTGCCAACCAGAAAAAGCCCAGGACAAGACAGATTCACAGCCAAATTTTAGCAGATATATGAATAAGAGCTGGTATCATTCCTATAGAAACTACTCCAAAAAATTGAGAAGGGACTCCCCCTTCAATCATTCTATAAGGCCAGGATCATCCTGATACCAAAACATATCAGAGACACAACAAAACAAGAAAACTCAGGCCAACAAGTTTGATGAATATCGATGAAAAAATCCTCAATAAAATATTTGCAAACTAAATCTAGCAGCATGACAAAGTAGGCTCTATCCTTCGGAAGCAAGTTTGACTCAACGTACTTAAGTCAATAAATGTGATATACCACAAAAACAGAACTTTTAAAAAAGCATATAATCATCTCAATAGATGCACAAAAGGCTTTTGAGAAATTTCAACATTGCTTCATGTCAAAAACCCTCAAAAAACTAGGCATTGAAGTAATACACTTCAAAAGAATAAGGGCTGTCGATGACAAACACAGCCAACATCATACTGACTGGGCAAAAGCTGGAAGAATCCCCTTGAAAACCACAACCGGACAAGATTGCTCTCTGTCACCACTCCTATTCAATGTAGTACTAAAAGTCCTGGCCAGAGGAATCAGGCAAAATAAATAAACAGCATCCAAATAGGATGAGAAGAAGTCAAACTATCCGTTTGCAGATGAAATTATTCTAATACCTAGAAAACCACACAGTCTCTGCTCAAAATAAACAAATTCAACAAAGTTGCAGATACAATTTCAATGTGCAAAAATCAGAAGCATTTCCATATATCAACAACATTCAGGCTGACAGCCAAATCAAGAATGCAGTCCCATTCACAACCACCACAAAAAGAACATACAGGAATACAGCTAATGAGGGATGTGAAAAATCTCTACACTGAAAATTACAAAACACTACTCAAAGAAATCAGAGATGACACAGATGGAAAAACATCCCATGCTCATTGAAAGGATAAATCAATTTTCTTAAAATGGTCCTACATCCCAAATAAAAAAAAAAAAAGCACCTCAATAACAACCATCTTAAGCAAATGAACAAAGCTGGAAGCATTCCATTCGATCACTTTAAACTACTACAAGGCTACAGTAACCAAAACAGCATGATACTGTTACAAAAACAGGCACATACTCCAATGGAACATAATAGAGAGGCTGAAAATAATGCTACACACACCTATACCCATCTGATCTTTAACAAAGTCAACAAAAACAAGTACTGCTCAGTTAATAAATGGTGCTGTGATAACTAGACACCTACACGCAGAAGACTGAAACTGGAACCCTTCCTTATGCCAAAACAAACATTGACTCAAGATGGATTAAAGAGAAATGTGAAACATACAACTATAAAAACCCAGAAGATGAGCTAAGAGATACCATTCTGGATGTAGAACCTGGCAAAGGCTCCATGACAAAGACTCCAAAAGCAATTGGAACAAACACAAAAATTGACAAATGGCACTTTATTAAACTAAAGAACTGCACAGGAAAAACAGAGTCAACAGACAACCTACAGAATGGGGAAAATATTTGTAATCTATGCATTTGACAAAGGTCTACTATCCAGAATATATGTAGAACTTAAAAAGCAAACAGGCCGGGCACGGTGGCTCAAGCCTGTAATCCTAGCACTTTGGGAGGCCGAGGCAGGTGGATCATGAGGTCAAGAGATCGAGACCACCCTGGTCAACATGGTGAAACCCCGTCTCTACTAAAATACAAAAAATTAGCTGGGCATGGTGGCACGTGCCTGTAATCCCAGCTACTCAGGATGCTGAGGCAGGAGAATTGCCTGAACCCAGGAGGCGGAGGTTGCGGTGAGCCGAGATTGCGCCATTGCACTCCAGTCTGGGTAACAAGAGTGACACTCCGTCTCAAAAAAAAAAAAAAAAAAAAAGCAAAAGAACAACTTGATTTAAATGTGAGCAAAAAGCAGGAACAGACAATTTTCAAGAAAAGACATATATGCACCCAACAAGCATATGAAAAGTACTCAACATCACTAATAATTAAATAGTTAATCAAAACCACAGTGAGACACTATCTCACACCAGTCAGAATTGCTATTATTAAAAAGTCAAAAAATAACATGTTGGCACAGAAGCAGAGAAAGGGAGATGCTTATATACTGCTGGTGGGAATAAAATTAATTCAACCAGATGATTTCCCAGAGAACTCAAAGCTAAATTACCATTCGACCCAGCAATCCCGTATTTGAGTATATACCCCAATGAATATAAATTATTCTACCATAAAGACACATAAACATGTATGTTCATTGCAGCACTATTCACAATAACAAAGACATGAAATCAACCTAGATGCCCATCAACAGTAGCCTGGATACAGAAAATGTGGTGTACATACACCATGGAAAACTGTGCATCCATGTAAAAGAATGAGATCATGTCCTTTGCAGCAACACAGATGGAACTGGCAGCCACTATTCTAAGCAAACTAATACAAGACCAGAAAACCAAATATTGCCATGTTCTCACTTACAAGTGGGAGTTCAATATTGAGTACATAATGAAAGCAATAAGGAAGCAACAGATGCTGGGGCCTATTTGAGGGTAGAGAGACGGAAGGGGGCAAGGATAAAATACTATGCTTATTTCCTGAGTGATGAAAGAATCTCTACACTGATCCCCCATGACTTGCAACTTATCTATGTAACAAACCTGTATATGTACTCCTGAACCTTAAATAAAAGTTAAGAAAATAAAGGCCATGTATAACAAACTCACAGCTAATATTATACTGAATGGAGAAAAACTGAAAGCCTTCCCTCTAAGATATGAACAATACAAGGATGCCCACTTTCACCTCTACTATTCAATAGTAGAAATGCTAGCCAGAGCAATTAGGAAAGAGGCAAAATTAAAAAACAACCAAATTGGGAAAGAATAAATCAAATTCTCCCTTTTTGCTGACAATATGATTTTATATCTAAAAGAAACTAAGACTCCTCTAAAAGTCTCCTAAATATTATAAATAAATTGAATAAAGTTGCAGGACACAAAACCAGCATTCAAAAATCAGGAGCATTTCTATACACTATAATGATCTAGCTAAAGAAATCAAGGCAATCTCATTTACAATAGATTGTAACCTTAACCAAGGAAGTGGTTAAAAGATTTCTAACAGGAAAATCACAAACTACTGATGAAAGAAATTAAAGAAGACACAAACAAATAGACATCCCATACTCAAGGATCAAAAGAATTAATACCATTGAAAACCATACTCCTCAAGGAAATCTATAAATATAATGAAATCCTTAACAATATAGTAACATCATTTTTCACAGAATTAGAGAAAGTAATTCTAAAACTTATATGGAGCCTAAAAAGAGCACAAATAGCCAAAGAAAGCCTGAGCAAGAAGGACGAAACTGAAGGTATCACATTACCTGACTTCAAAAATATATTACAGGGGTACAGTACTCCAAACAGCATGGTATTGGTTAAGAAACAGACACATAGATTAATGAACAGGATAGAGTTCAGAAATGAATCCATATGCTTACATCTACTTGATATTTTTAAAAAGCACCAAGAACCTATCCTTGGAAAAGAACACCATCTTCAATCAATGTACTAGGAAACATTGAATATGTGCATGCAGAGGAATTAAACTAGATGCCTATCTCTCCCCACATATAAAAATCAACTCATGATGGGTCAAAGATTTAAACATAAGACCTGAAAGCACTAAACTAGGTGGGGGAAAAAAAAAACAAAACAGAAAAAAGACCTCAAATGTGTTTTAGTTCTAGGCAAAGATTTCATGTTTAAGACTTCAAAAGCACAAACAACTCTAAGAAAAACAAGTGATTGAAACTATATTAAACTAAAAAGCTTCTGTGCAGCAAAGGAAACTATCAACACAGTGAAGAGACAACATGTTAAATGGAATAAAATATTTGCAGATTATTCATTTAATAATGGACTAATATGCAGAACATACAAGGAATTCAAACAACTGAAAAACAAAAAACATTAAAATTGGGCTAAAGACATGAACAGACATTGCACAAAATAAGACATACATATGGCCAATAGGTATATGAAATAATGTTCAACATCACTAAGCATCAGGGAAATACAAATCAAAAACACAATGAGATATTATGTTACTCCGGTTATAACAGCTGTCAGGACAAAAAAATGTGGGAGAAGATAGAGAAAAGGGAACTCTTACACATTGGTGAATATATAAATTGGGACTACTATGGAAAACAGTACAGGTATTTCTGTAAAAATTAAAAATAGAACTACCCTATGATTTAACAATCCTACTTGCAGAAAAATAAGTTTGTACATCAGAGGTATACCTGCACCCACACGTTTATCACAGCCACAGTGGCATACTATTCAGCTATAAAAAAGAATGAAATCATGTCATTTTCAGCAGTATGTATGAAACTGTATGTCATTATGTTAAGTGAAGTAAAGCCAGGCACAAAAACGTAGATGTCACATGTTCTCACTCATATGTGGGAGCTCCAAAACCTGATCCAATGGAGCCAGAGAAGAGAAGAATAGATATTAGAGCAGGGAAAGAGCGTGTGGGTGGGAGGAGGAAATAAAGAGATTGATTATGGGCACAAACATACAGTTAGAACAAGCAAGTCACAATATTAGATGTCAGGGTAGGGTGAATATAGTTAGCAACAATATATTTTATATTTCAAAGTAGCTATAAAAGAGGACTTAAAATTTTGTCAGCACACAAAAATGACATATAGTTGAAGTGACAGACACCCCTAATATCCTTATCTTATAATTAAACATTCTATGCATGTAATAAATATTCACATGTAACCTAATAATGTATATTTGGTATCAATAAAAAATGCAAATGTGTACTTTTGTGCGTGTATATATATATATATATATATACACACACACACACACACACACCTTTATACTATGTATTGCTAAACATGTCCCTGTACTTTCATATTATTTATTGAAAAACCAACAATAGTATATTTAACTTTATACCGATGGCTACTATAAAAATGATACAGTGAGTAGGAGCAATTATTAATTTTCAGGCATCATATTTTGCTTTTAATAAATATTCAACCCAAATATCAAACAGAGCCATCCTATTCTTGGAGATAAAAATAAATTTTGGTGCTAAACCAACATGCAACACACAGTAGGAGAACTATTATGCGTTGGTCTCCTGGGATAGAAATTTAGGAATCCCTGGAGACAGAAACAAGGTATGGGTAGGTCCTTATAGTTTCGCTAGTAACCTCAGGTTTCAGGTTCTTCATTGATAAAATTCAGGAACGTCCTACAGTTTCCTGATTCTGTGTTATTTTACTCTGTCACTTTCAACAAATGGATACTTCACTACTTAGAAAAATTATCTAAACTATGGAAATAAGGACAAAAAGATAATTTTTTTCGATGTCATACTGAAACGTTTTCTAATAGGTCTACCAACAGCTTATTTTACTCTGTCACTTTAAACAAATGGATACTTCACTACTTAGAAAAATTATCTAAAATGTAGAAATAAGGACAAAAAGATAACTGTGTTTACTCAATGTCATACTGAAACATTTTCTAATAGGTCCACCCAAGGATTTCTCAGCAGTAGAAAAGATCTTAAAAGTTGTATTTTTATTGACCTCTGGAATATTTCATATATATGTATAGATATATAAATATGGAATATATATCCAAACATATATCCTATACATATGTGATATCCTATATACAATATTTATAACATATAACATATATATCCCATAGATAATATTCCATATATGTGTGTGTATATACATATATACACATATATACATATATACGTATATATGTGTGTGTGTGTGTGTGTGTGTGTGTGTGTGTGTGTGTGTGTGTGAGAGATATGGTTTGGATGTATCCCCACTAAAATCTCATCTTGAATTATAGCTCCCATAATTCCCATGAGCCATGGGAGAGACCCGGTAGAAGGTAATTGAATCATGGGGGCGGGTTTTCCCTTGCTGTTCTGTGACAGTGAATAAGTCTCATGAGATCTGATGCTTTTAGAAAGATGAGTTCCCCTGTACATGCTCTCTCTCTTGCCTGCTGCTATGTAAGATGTGAGTTTGCTCCCCCTTTGCCTTCATCATGATTGTGAGACTTCCCCAGCCACATGAAACTATGAGTCGATTAAACCTGTTCTTCTTTATAAATTACCCAGTCTCAGGTATGTCTATTAGTAGCATGAAAACAGACTAATACAATATGCAAGTTTATTTAAGTATTCTTTTGAGTAAATAATTATAGAAATCTATTTTCCTCAATTTTTATCTGAACCAACTTAACTGTCCTAGAAGTTTTCTCATTAAGTTAGAGTCATTGAATGCTATCAACTATAAACTTACATAAGAGTAAACTTGTAAATTAATAAAAATTATGTAATTCCAACTCTACTTCTTATACTCTGTTATCACTATTTGATACTGCATGTGTAACTAATTTTACCAAAGTTCAGAAGCAGAGAAATAGTTATAGCACATACACACCTACAATGAAGGCTGAATCTGAGATCTGACTGCTGTCAGGTTTCCTTTCGCTATCTCTATAAAAGGGGGTTGACTTTTTATTTTGTGCTGCAACATCTGTTACATCTCTTTCCTCTGACATCCTTTCCTCACTTCTCTAATTAATTATATCTTCTTTTTCCCAAACAAAAATTTGTATTAAATTACCCAC
This sequence comes from Saguinus oedipus, assembly GCA_031835075.1. Lineage (NCBI taxonomy): Eukaryota > Metazoa > Chordata > Mammalia > Primates > Cebidae > Saguinus > Saguinus oedipus. The sequence continues at coordinate 23,309,492 of CM063190.1, forward strand.
AGACTAGTTTAGCTATGATTTTAAAAATTATATCCTCATCCATTAAGGCTATTCCCCAATACCTTCACCTACCTAACCAAACACAACTGCTAAAAGAAGTATCTAACCTAGAGTTATTTTTCTCCTAAGATTAGGTGGTTAAAGAGACTGAAATTCTATATGAAAACAAGAAATTGATCTGTAGAATAAAAGTACAAAAGTGTGAAAAGGTTTGAGAAATGGGAGGTGGAGAAGACCTTTCACTCAAGAAGGCAGCAAGAGGAATCAATATCCTTAAAAGCAAGTTCTAATTCAGTCGGGTTGTATTAGTTTGAGGAAACATCTAATGAAGGGTTTAATATCAAAGGGTACTATTGAAAACTCTTTCAGGAAGAGCAGAGAAAAGAGAATAAAACATCTGAACAACAGGAAAATAATTTTATGGGGAAGAATATACAACGAGAAGAGTTTAAATTTGGCCAAGTGCTAAGGATGAAAAGGATAAAAAATGTGCGATAACATGTCTGGAACAAGAAAATCCTTATCAAGACTGAGCTTCCATGTTGTAATCATAGAAAACTCATCAATCAGAATGGAAGGGCCAATAATGAAAGAAATTATCTATGCTAACAGTAGGGCATTCTGCCTCAGGAGAGGCGGCGTGACAGAAGATGAAAAGATCTCTCAGCATCTGACAAAAACAAACTTAATCTCAATGACATATTTGGTTATAAATTATATTTGATAAGGAAAGAAGCCACTGACATCTGGGATCCAGCCTGGCACTGTCAGCTTTTGGTGTTGTAATGAGCTGTCCAAGCACTTACAAATAAGCTGTGCTTTTCTTCTGTTACACATTTTCATAGAGGACTAACATTGGACAAGAATAATCTGTGATTGTGATGAAACAAGGCAAAAACAAGTCTATTCTGTCACAATCACAACTGAACACAGACAAAAAAGACAGCTGTCCAAGCCCCAAAAATGTCCAAACATGTTCTCTATTCTGGTGATTATAAATGACTTCTTAAAAAAATTACTAACTTCTCTCTATTTTTCCATCTTCTAAAGAAGAATTATTAAAAAGACTCAGTTATAGAATCATCACTGTTTCCTGGCAATATCCAATTCAGAGAAAAGTCCCACCTCCTTGTACCCACCCCAAAATCATTTCACACAAGCCCAAATTCTAATATACATGTTTCTAACCTCCTTTTACTGACACATCTTTTAGTTCCCTATGGTGTGCATTATTGCTTTTTATAGTGAGTCAATAATCCTAACTTTAAGTATAACGGTGCTCCTCATAATCTTTGACTATCGGGCACTGACATAGATAAACAAAGTCATTTCTTCATAAGCATATGCACTTAGACGATATTAACATGATGTTCAGTCTAGGATTTGCACAGAAAGTTCAGCTTTCTTTTATTTTAGTGAAAATCTTCAGTGAAATAATTTGAAAGATGGCCCAGGATCCTGACCAACAAAATGCTGCTGCACATAGATGGTCTCACAAGATTACAAAGGAATAGAAAAGTACAAAATACATGTTATAGCAAAGACACACATAGTAGTTACCTGCTGAGGTGTGGCTGAAAACATTTTAGCCTTGACGATCTTGGCTAGACCATGCTAAGCTACACAAATTTGTCTTGCTAAGGTATAGGTAGAACTAAGAATTTCATTTCTGCATCTTCTCCTAAACTGAAACCTACTTATTTTTTGGTATATTATTATCTGAACTTCAAGAAAAAGAGCAAAAGCAAGAGGGTAGGGTTTTTCCTAAAGTCTATTAATAAGATGGTCTAATATTAATTCTAGGGATTAAAAAGAACATTGACAATTATGCTCAATACCAGAACCTAAGAAATAATCTGGATCTTAATCTACCATTACCCATACTCCTGTAACTATTTGTGTGTGGGTGAGGAAGTGAGAGGTCCTTGGATGCACTTGTTCATTTATCTAACACAATTTATCTTGATATTAGCTGCTTTTACAATGTAAGAATAACAGTGTCAACTTTCATCCAGAGACAAAGTGTATTATAATATCTTCTGCTGGGGTGTGGGCACTGTTCTTTGTAAAGAGCTCGCCTGTGAGGGAATGTTGATAATAAATGACAACACAATAAATATAATTCAAATTAATCAGCAGAGTTGTTAACATTTCTTGAAGGATGAGAGCAGAGAAACATTAATCAGAAAAGACCCTACCTACATGGGGCCACTTCACAAGCCATACCAGTATGGTACAACTGTCAAGGACCAATGTAAGATTTAATCTTACAAGTTAAATCTCCCAGTGACTGTAAGAATAATTACTGGCTACATTTCCTAAACCACTGCAAGAGTCAAAACATTATTTCAATTAAGTCTATTCAAAAGTTATACCAAATTCAAAGCCAAAATGTTCTCACTTTCTTACATCATATTCAATATTTGTCTAATCAGCTGTTATCCATGAAAAGTTACCAGCCCAGAATAACTCAAATAAATAAGTAAATATCAATGACATAAAATTCACCAGATTTGCTTTTACTCTACAAATAACTGTTTAAAACACTTATAAGATGTCAGCAACAATGGCAGAATAAGGACCTCCAAACATTATTTCCTCCATGAAAGCAATGCAAAACAGGCAGAAACGGTCAAAACCAACTTTTCACAATTATGAAAATTAACCAAAATTTACGAGAATCCGGGAAACATTTATTCAAGAAAAATGTCCAAATCTTGTTAGCAAAACAATGCTTTGTGGTGTTTGAACATATTCAATCACTCCAGCTCTGTAACAGTTTTGAAAACCAATAGTCCACAATCAAGATGAAAACCATCAGCCTGATAGACACCAAAGTGGGCAGAACAGGGTTGGTGCTCCTTCTAAGCCCCATTTCCAGAGAATTATCATTATTTCACTTGTCTAGTGGTTCCCTGGAATAACCCTGATGGTAAGTAGTACCAATTTGGTCCGACTCTATGCTCAATCATTATGGAAAACCTTTTATAAACAGCACAAGTAAAGGTAAAAAGATAGTTACATTTAAAAAAGGGTGTGTGTGTGTGTGTGTGTGTGTGTGTGTGTGTGTGTGTATGCATGTGTTTCTAAGTCTTATTTCTTATTTTTTCTTCTACCAGATTTAAAAGAAAAATGCATAACCCAATAGTTATAAATTTGTGTTGATGGGGACCCAATGGATAATGATGTAATTTGCATGGACAAAACAGAACAAAGAAGGGACAATAAAATAGAGCTATGTAACAGCAACATTTTTGTATACAATTAAAAATAAACTGATATTGATTCAAACTAGATTGTTATAAATTCAGATAGTAACTGTAAGCTGCAGGGCAACACTGAAAATAAATTCATAAACACTATACAAAAACTATAGAGATTAAAATGATACATTAGCAAATAACTATTTAACATAGAAGATAGTAATTGAGGAGAAGAACAAAACAGACCTAATACATATGGTAAACAAATATCCAAACAGCAGATATAATCTTATCTAATAAAAAATCTCATTAAACATAAATGGTTTACATAGAAACAGAGTGGAATGGTTGTTACAATGGACTGGGGAAGATGGGAGAGAGTGGAGGATGGGGAGATTGGTCAGCAGGTAGGAAGTTACAATGGTGTGAAAGGAATAAGTTCTGGGGTTCTATCACATGGTAGGGTAAGGGTGGTTAACAGTTAAGAGATATTTACAAAGCAGCTGGAAAAGAGGCTTTTCTGCATCCTCACCACAAAGAAATGATAAATTCATGTGATGGCCACACTAAGAGAATACAAGAAACAATTGTGTGCCATAAAAATTAGATAACCTCAGTGAAATGGACAAATTCCTAGAAAAAACAAACTACCAATTCAGACTCAAGAAGAAATAGAAAATCTGAATAGATTAGTACAAAGTAAAGATATTGAGTTAGTAACAGAAAAAACTTACAAGTTCAGAATCGTATGTGTTCACTTATAAATTTTATCAGACATTTAAAGGAGAATTAACACAAAACATTGAGAAATTCTTGCAAAAAATAGAAAAAGAGAAGATATTTCCCACTTCTTCCTATGATACCAATCCAGACAAAAATAGTAAATAATTTTATCAAAATTCCAAACTGTTGTCTAATCCAAGGTCACAGAATTTGTGCTTATGTTTTCCCCTAAGATTTTTATACTTTTAGTATGAAAGACAACAAATTTGAAGGGCTTACATTTCCTGATTTCAAAACTTACTGTAAAGCTACAATAATCCACATTCTGTGGTATTGACATAAAAAGACATATTTTTCATCAAGGGTGTCTAGATAAATCAAGAGTGAAAAAGTCTTTTCAACAACAGTCATGAGATATTCACATCCAAAAATATGAAGTTGTATTCCTATCTTGCCCTATTTCAAAATTTAATTAAATGTGGATCACTGAACTAAACGTTTCCACTAAAAGTATTACCTTCTTGGAAGAAAACGTAAGTGCAAATTCTGATTCTGTAACCTTAGATTTGGCACCAGTTTATTAAATAGGACATATAAAGCAAAAGCTACCAAAGAAGAAAAAAAATCATTAAATGGGACCATATCAAAATTTTTCAAAATGTGCCTCAAAGTGTGCTATGAGAAAGTGAAAAGGTAACTCATATAATGAAAGAATATTTGCAACATATCTAGTAAGGATATAGTACTACAATACATAAGAAACACATCTCAGTATAAAACAACCCAATTACAAATTAGCTATAATTTTGAATAGACATTTTTCAAAAAAGATAAGCAAATGGCCAATAAACACATAAAAAGATGCCCAAAATTATCAGTCTTTGGGAAAACATAAAGTAAATCCACAGTGAGATGCCACTTCACACTCTCTACAATAGCTGAAATAGTTTTTTAAAACGGAAAGTAAAACTGTTTGGCAAGAGTGTGGAAGAACTGAAACCCTCATTAACTGCTGCTGGGAATGTAAAATAAAGTGGTCACTTTGAAAAACAGTTTTGTTGCTCCTTAAAAATGTAAACATAGTGTATAACCAAGCAATTTCACTTCTAGGCATATGTCTAAGAGAATGAACAAACACATTCACACAAAAATGTCTACATGGATGCCCACAGCAGCATCATCCATGATAGTCAAATACTAGAAACAAGCCAAATGTCTGTCAACCAATAAATGGGTAAACAATATGTGGTATATTCATAACATAGAATCGTATTCAGCCATAAAAATAAACAGTGTACTGATCTACGCTTAAAACATGCACGACCTGTGAAAACACAGTCAGTAAAAGAAATCAAACACAAAAGATCACATAATGACAATTTAAAGAAAATGTCAAGAATAAGAAAACTCAGAGATAGAAAACAGATTAGCAGTTGGCAAGGGCTTTAGGAAGCAGGAAGCAGGAAGTATGAGTTTCTTTCTCATGGGGTAATAAAACTGTTCTGGAATCATGTAGTTGTGATGACTGCACAGTTCTATGAACATACTAAAACCCACCTACACTTTAAAAGGGTGAATTTTGTGGTAAGTGTATTATATCTTAAAAATAAAAACAAAACCCTTCAATTATCAAATTAATTATTTCACTGACAAAAGCATTAAGGCCCTCAAATGGATGTCTCTGTTTTCCATTAGAGATAACAAAAGTTTCAAAATTATCATAAAGTGTCTTCCTCTCTTCTGAATTTATTCTTTTAGAGAATATCAAAACATGGTCTTTGTTTTCATGACTTCTCCAACTCTATCTATATGGGCAATCTTTGACTAAATCTAAAGTGACTCACTCCACAACTACTAAAAGATATAAACTCAGCCGAGTGTGGTGGCTCACACCTGTAATCCCAGCATTTTGGGAGGCCAAGGTGGGTGGATCACAAGGTCAGGTGATTGATGCCATTCTGGCTAACATGGTGAAAGCCTGTCTCTACTAAAAATACAAAAAAAAATTAGCCAGAGGAGGTGCTGTGTGCCTGTACTCCCAGCTACTAGGGAGACTGAGGCAGGAGAATCACTTGAGCCCAGGAGGTGGAGATTGCAGTGAGCCCAGATCACCACTGTACTCCAGCCTGGGCAACAGAGTGAAACTCCATCTAAAAATTAAAAATAATAATTAAAAATAAATGAACTCAAGCCTCTGTCTCCACTGTGCCCCATTTTTTTCAAACTTTCAGAGGGTTAGTAGGAATTTACACTAATATAATAAATTACCAGTTGCAATCTTAATAGCTATTCTTCATTCAATTCCTAATAACGTTAACGTTCCCAAAATGAGATATATATTTCAGCCTGAACCTATATTGTTATTATACAATATTAGAGAGGCTGAAATGAGAAGGTAAAATAAAAGCAAAGCACAATAACTGACTTAGCTATCCTGAGGTGCTAGTCAATTCCTTGTCGGTGATGTGATGTACGCCATTCACCAATTCACCAGTCTAAGGCATTGCTGGGGCAGGAGGGGTGGGGGGGAACTATCAGAGGGTTAATTAGGACATCATGCTTCTTATATCTCAGGGAGAATAATACTTTAAGATATGAACAGCCTCTTCTAGAATATGGCATCCAAAATCAATTTTAGATCTTTTAGAAATTTGTGATTATGGTAACTGTTGTGTACAAGTTTTCTCTGAGGTTAGCTTTGTCTTCAACGTGTCATTTCTGCATGAGTTTTACGTCTCTGGAATGTGAAAGCTAAATTACGCGAGCAGAGTCTACACACACAACCTCCAACCTTTTTAGATAAAGGCAGATGGCATTTTGAACATTCAATGTGTAGGGAATTATAAAATCACAATTCTTTGCCTTGTCATCTGTAAAATTTCTTTCTCTGGGTAGAAGATTTCCACAGCACTTTCTCCCTCTGATACACTTTTATATGCTTCGTAAGACAACTGTTGAAAGCTAAACAGGAAGACATAGGTTTAACATAATTTCTCCTCAAAGCTTTCCTTTCTTCCTCTGAATATGTGAAGTCGTTTCTAATCTTTGTTATTCTGATGAATGCACTAACAGTTCTTCCCAACACCTACTTGTGTCCTAGAAAGGGACCTAATTTCGTTGCTCCTGAACTCATCAGTCATATCCTCAGCTATGGCTGAGAAATCAGAAAACAGGAGCAGAGTCTGAGTCACCGAATGTCATTTCTTAGCTCCATCCAGTTCATATCTTTTCCTCCCCTCCAGGAATAATCCTGGAGATATTATTCACCAGGTCTTTGGTATTCATATGACTTTATGGCCCTCTGTGCCTTCCTTTCCACTAATAAAGTTATTCTCAATTACATGCGATCATGATAATCGCATGTGGGAACTTGTACCAGAGTATCTCTACAATTCATGAGTTGTTTCTAAAAAGAAATTTACCTGCTAAATCCTAGTGCCCCAGCCTTACCTCACTGCCAAACCCATGTCAGAAACAGCCACCAGCTGACTTTAAAGAGAGACACAAACAACAGGAGAAACCACCTAATCTTGGGCTGAAGGCTACTGTTCTTTCTGTGGATCCAGTGTAATCTCTAATCTTCACATCGATTGTGAAAAACAAAGAGGTGGGATTGATGTAAGACACTGTGCTCCCTTCAGGGGTCTACAAGCACTATAGGGTGCAGAACATGCTGGAGAATTTCGTTTCATAAGCAGAGTTCTACTTTTTCAGAGACATTATTACAGTCCTAAATGGCTCTGCCATCAGCCATGTGCAGCTATTTAAGCCTCACCATTTCTGTTGGCAGCAGGTGTGGAATCCTTTGGTGATGACTTTGTACTGATCATAGACACATAAATCAAGGGTTAGCCTGCTAAGTGTAGGTATGGTGTTTGTTGTCTATAGAACACCACATTAGTGACTTTTTAATATGCATGTGTGCTGAACGACTTTTTAACCACTTTTAACTGAAAAGGTAAAGCTAATAATCAAGGAAATACGAAATCCTGGATTTGCCCTGAAGAAATTTTTCTCTTTTACAGAAACACAGTTCGGAGGTAGAAGAAACATAAAAATGTTAAAGGCCTTCTTGTGGATTATATAAAACTTAAGTAGGAAAAATAGCACTATATCCTAAGTTCTCTAAAGTACAATTAAGTTTTCTTATCTCTAGCTAACAAAGAAAGACCAATAAAAGCACCACACAATTACTAAATACATGAATCGCTATTCTGTTAAAAAATATCTTGGCCTAGAAGGAATACCACTAAGAAAAAAAAAATGCAAAGATATAAAGTATAGCACTTCCGCCAGAGATTTTTTTTTCATTAATTGAATACAAATATATTGAATTCCTACTAGGTGCCTAGTTCTGTAATTGGCACTAAGGCAGCCTCTGTAACTAAGGTATTGGCTCTGTCGTTACTCAAACAAGTAACTATTAGCTCAGTGGAAAAATGAATTCATAACATAATGTAACGCATGCACTGTAGAGGCATCCTGAACAGAACAAATGGAGGTTTTCCATTTGGTTTACACATATCACTTAAAACAATTGGTGCATGGATTTTTATGTTGGTATTTCTTTTCTTTCTGTATTTGGAGAATACAAAAACATGGTCTCTATTTCCATGACTTCTCCTGCTCTATCTATATGGGCAATCTTCCACTAAATCTCAAGTGACTCACTCCAGTGTCCCTGAAACAACTTCCACTTCTGCCAATTTATGGTTCTGATGCTGGCTACAGTATAATTCTTTGCTAGCATCACTGTTCCTTATAATTTCTTTATCTATTTTTATCACATGTTCTTTCTTGTTCTACATCCTGCTCTTTATTCCCCCTTTTCCAGTTCCAACTTTTTAAAATGTCTATTGAAAATGTATTCCTTTTGGTTCCCATGTTTCCCTTTGATATGTCCCATTTATTATTTTTGATGGCTCTGTGATACTGTGTGCTATGTAAATATAAAAGGGATTAAGTATGAAGATGCCTTATTGGATTTAGGTGTACCCGCCACAAGCAGTAAGAATAAAGGCCGGATTACCCAACTGAGCATGTCTTTTACTTCTTTAGGTTCAATTAGTACATCAGAGGCTGGGCACTGTATTTTCAGCTCTTCGGTAGCCGCTTTGCTGCTCAACATTCGAGATGTCCAGGGGCAAAAATATCTAAAAGTTCTTTACAAATCTTTCTCAGTTTACTTTCTACTCTTGGTAAGCTCAAAATCATTAAGGGAAATGAATGAAATGTTAGCTCAGTCATTTCTTTCTGAAAGCAAGAAGAAAATCTAATAAGGAGTTCTAAAATTAATTTATTAAACTTTCAGTACAAAAAACATCTTTTGAAAAATGTTCTGGGATATGTCAGAATTTTTGACAGATATAATCATGTTTAACAAACTACTGAAGCTCATGGACACATACAGAAAATGAAATGAAGCACTGATTGAGAAAATAAAGCTATACTTTCCGTGATAACTAATCAAAGATACTAGTATTAAATTTTACTTGGTAAACATTTTATTTTTATAGAAATAACATGACAAATTTAATACTAGATATTTTTCTTCTTTCACAAAAAAAGCTATGCTTTCTAGTTTTATGACAAAACATGGTAAAAGCTGTTCTTTTTGTTAATTGCATCTCTTTGAGATTTAAGGTTTCTGTATTTTATATAAATACAAGAATGGAAATACTTTCATAGAACACATATTCTAAATACTCTTTGAGTTTTTGTACTTCTGTGGGTATTTTCATGGACAATGCAATTATAAAAATGACTGTTTTCCTGTTCGTGCAAAGAATACAAGCTTGTTCTTAGGTTCATGATAAAAATTTATCACTAAACATCTTTGTCAATATGTGAGGTCATATTATCTGTAAGCATGATTTTTCACAGAAACACAATTCTAGCAAGGGTACATTAAGAAAATGATTTTTAAATGTAATTTCTGAAAGCAATTTTCTAGTAACAGAAGTATTAAATGCTGGGAGGAAAATGACTCAAAGGGGCATCTTGAAATATTACTTTAAGGTGCCAATTCTGGCTCATTACTTCAAAAGCATTAGATGTGCTTGAAACGTATTTTCCCAAGTTCTTTAATATACTTGAAATAACTCTAAGCATTAAAATACCTTATTAACACTTAGAGTGCTAAGAATCCCTCCACTTACCACATTTTACTTTTTTTCTTGCTACATTTTTCTAGAGAGTATACAGAACATTATAAACTGGAAGATTTCTGAAACCAATGCTTTACGTCACTAAAATATTTTAAATAGTCTGCCTAGAATGCATATTTTTATTAACATTGTGTCTGCATTATATCTTTCTTAACATCTTACATATATATTCTTGTATTTTTTATTAAAAGTTGTTTGTTCCAGAAACCCTACATTTTTTAAATGTATGGCTATTAAGCAAATAGTTGAGAATTGGAATAATCATGGATGTAAATATAAGCTTTTTCTTAAAAGTATGTATTATGTATTTTTCTAAAATCTATCTGTATAAATGAAGAAAGTTTGGATAAATTAATATGTATTATATAAAGTCAAGAGTCTGCTACAGTTTGCGTACACTGCAATAGTAGTTAACAGTGAATTAAAATGCTTTTTTAAAAGATGTAGATTTTTGGCATTTGAGAACTGTGTTAGCATAGTGTGCTGCTTTTTCAAATGCAAATAAAACATAATCTTAAATTCATACGTAATTACACTATTAAAAATAAAAACATGCAATTTATTTTATTATTAACATCTGCAAATTTTACATAAGTGATAAGATTTAGAAATGGTTGCCATTCTTTCATTCAAGATAGATTATTAGACTGGCATATTAAAGGTGCTCTTAAATTTGACAGGGGAGCAATGGCAATACAGACATTCACTGCTAGCTTTGCTAACAGCAAAGGGATGAAATACTAGAAAGCTGTATTTTAGATGTGTTGCACTTTTGTAAAATGAGTTAATGTATGCCAATATTGTTTTCATTTATTTCTCCAAATTCAAACTGAATAGTCATGTCATTGGGTACCTCAGTAACACTGGAATTTCATCATGATGAGGCTTTGTGTGTGAAGTCATATATGTCACACATAAGAATCACAAAGCTCTGTTCCTTTTTATCTGGGTCTCAGATAAACTATTTACTCTCTGGGTATACATGTCCTTTCTATAAAGAATAAATATGCCTATTATTTAGAGGTGTTTTCAATGTTAGTTGAGATATTATATGCCAAGTGTCAACAGTTGTGACTCACATTATAAACACTAAGTAAGCAGCAGTTATGTGAATTATAAGAGAACGGGGAGGAGGGCTAAAAGCAGTATTTTAATAGGTTGATTCAATGTATTATTTATTGCTTTTTCATTTCTATTAGGTAATTAATTTTGTTAGTCTCTATTGTGAAAGGGGTGAAACATATTCACTCATTCAAGTATTTTAAACTCTCAGTTGTGTGCTAAACTCTATAGGAAATAAGAAGAAAACACATTTCTGTCTTTAAGAATACTGCCTGCTCATAAGGAAGCACTCAAGTAGTTGAGAATCCAACAACAACATCTCAAAAATAGTGAGTGGTAATTTGTGTGGTGTTTTCAGGAGATACAATAGGAGGTTGGAGAAAGAAGAATTTTGAGTATACTCCAAGAATTCAGAAACACTGAGCTAGGACATAGAGAATGAGTAAAATCTAAGTAGGTGGAATGGAAAATGAAGTTATTCTGAAAGGAAACTGCAGGAAAGAAAGATTATATAGACTCTGAAAGCAGATTGGAACTAGGTGTGCCTTCTGTCTTACTCGTTTAATAGCTGCAATATCTGGAGTATTGCCTAAAATCGAGTTTTATTAAAATGGCATGTGGATAATAACACTGTGTAACAGTATCCAATGGTGTTTCCACTATGGGGCAAGGATTCAGAAACTCTGAGAACACAGAAGCAAACAACGTGGCCACAGCAGAAACTGATATAATGGAAGGTGTATCGTTGAGGGCTAATGTGGCCCATTGTCCTGCTTACTGGTATAAGACTCAATGAGCCCACGGTTCATTTTCTGTTACTTTCAGGATGCGTTTGTCACAATATAGGTTGCAATTAATAATGAATATAATTATTAATTATATTTTGCAGTTTTGTAAAATATAATTAATAATTTTTGCAATTATTTATTGCAATATATTATTTAATATAATTAAATATTTTGCAATTATTCGGTGCAGAGCTACAAAGAGAGGCACGGCAGGTCAGGGTGGCGGGTATTCTGTTCCTTTTCATTTGTATCTTTGTTAAAAAATCTTTTACATTGTTCGAGTTGTTGATTTGTTAGGAAATCCAGGAGAAAGCAATTTAAGCTAAATCTGAGTCAATTATTAAGAATCTTCTTGGCCTGGTTAGCTAACTTATCACATCAGTAAAAGGCAAGAGAGAGTTCTTGTTTTTTGTGGGGAATTCAGAAAAAATAAAGATGAGAACTAATGCACGCATGTGCACACACACAGACACACACACACACACAAACATACACTACACTACACTCAGACAAAATCTTCCAGGCTACCTAAATTGAGTCAGAATAAGCAAAAACGGTGCAACATTGAAACAATGGGAAATTACTTTGTGTCTCTTTGTTTGACTGGGGAAGGACATATATTGGAACCTGCCTGAGCTGTCAGCCGCATGACCCCAAGAGGTGGCAGCTGCAAAAGAAATAAATGAGAACCTATAATGCAATAAAAATTAAAAAAAAAAAAAAAAGAAAGAAATAAATGAGAAGCTCACCACAGCTAGCTCCCCTTCCCACTCCAACACAACAAAAACAAGGGAGACACTCAGAGAGGAGACAGCATGCAGCAGCAGGTCTCTGATAAAAAAGTGCTGCTAACAAAGTGCTTTCAAGGCAAGTTGCTGGCCTTACCTGGGTTACTTGAGCCTGAAGCCACCGAACGACTTCCCTCCACAGCCTGCCGCTCTGGTTGAGTGCGCTGGCTTCCTGGCCTTTTAGGTCTCAGGTCGAGGGGCTAATTGCAGAACGAAAACAGCTGTTCAGTGAATAGCCCCAATCACATTCTACAAAATGAACGTGCGCCTAACTACCCAGTGAAATTAGTGAAACAGTCTTTATCTGTGCAGCTTCATTTGTTTTTAAATTTTATAAAACTTATTTCTAAAAATCCAAGAAATTAATGTAATAGCTTACTGAATTATTGTAAAGTGAAGACCCTTATTACCACTGGCCAGGTCAAAGAGTAGAACTCCACTCTTCCATGTGCTCCATTCCAATCACAAAGTCCTGTCTTTCTCCAAAAGTAAACACCATTCTATTCCTTTTCTTAGTAGTATCACCTCAGTGTGTGCACATAGACAACAAAACTTTGTCTTGCTCATTTAAAAAAGTTGACATACATGTTAAACTGCTTTCACCCATAGATTTTTCCATCTAACTATTTCTTTTTCTTACAACTTTGCTGTTGAAGAACCTGAGAGGTTCGGCCTTTATACTGCCACTCAGTCAATTGCACAATCTTGGATTACCCTGGTATGTTCCCGTGTCTACTGAATTTCCTACGATTTCTCAACTGGATTCATAGGCTAGATCATATGATCAGAGGCTCAATCAAATTTTATCCCTTTGGCAGGAATATAAATGGCATTTTCTTCTATCGAGGCATTTGTAACTTCTGGTTTTTCCATTTTTTGTGTTATAAGTTGTCGCTGTGTAGTGCCTAGATTCATTAATTAACTGCAGATGATTGCAAAATGATCATTTCTAAATTTTTAATTTATTTTTCATACTTAGCTAGAATTTTTAAAAATACAACAGATTTTTATTGAATTTATGCAAATAACCATATTACTATAAATTAAAAATATAGTTTTTAGATTCTAGAGAAATTAGAAATATAAAAGTTTCAGGTTTTGCTCACAAAATATACTTTGCCAAATTTGTTGTAAACAAATTTGAGCTATTTATAAGCTCAAAAGAAAAACAAAGCTCTTTTGACTCTGAAAGACAAAAGTTTAAAAAAAAGTGTTTCAAACAAAATAAATTTTTAAAAACCATCCTTTTAGTCCTTTATTAATTTAGTCCCACATAATTAATTCTTGTTTTGCTTGATGTTGGGCTAGCAATTCTCATGAATGCTAGAAGTTTTTATTTATTCCAATGGTATAATCTCTAAAGCTATCAGAAACCTATATAAGAGTACTTGTCAGAGTCTTTACACAAATTTCCTTAAAGAAGCAAATTTTATCGTGTAGCTGATTATAAACCACTTTTTGAGAAGAATCGCAGTGAAACAATAATTGTCTGTGGAAGACAAAGTGTTAGAATAAATACAGCTAATGACATTTGACAAGGACATTTGTTATTTCTATGGCATGCAATAATTTAACATAATAATCATAATTACTATTGATAACATATACTAAAATATATCAGAATTTTATGAGTCTCATAATTTTAGAATATATATTAATAATACATTTACACAAATGTAATGCAAAGAAAGTTAAAACACTATTTCATATTTGACAATGCTTCCTGTATGATTTTAACATACTAAATAAACCTAATATAGCTTGGTTGAACCTCTAGGGGGTCTAATATACACAGTAAGTCTGAGGTTAAAAAAACTGAATTTAGAATTTGAAATGTTGATTTAGGAAAGTTTGTCAAATATCAAATGTTTAAAACACTTGCTCAAAATAGGATCACAGATCATTAAAAAAGAATAGTCATTCATTTAACCAAGTAACAATGTAAATATTTTAAAAAGCAAAATGTTTTACTCTTTGACAGAGAGGATACTCAGTTTCCCAATTACAAACCTAACAAAGGCACCAAAAGGAAAACAAAGATGTCTCTCCCTCTCTCTGCTCGTTTTTTTTTCAGCGTACTCAAAAGTTGAACAAAAATGTTTTACTATTTCTTATTAATACCACACAAAAATATTGTTCAAAAAAGAAATCCAAATTCTAACTTGTGTTAGTGTATAATTAATGTTCAAGCTAATTTTAATAAAACCTTATAATCAAATCTCTTTAATCTCAGTTTTAACAAGATTTTTATAAACTTTTTATAACCTCTTACAATTTTTCTTTTTCTCCAACTTTTTATATTCATTTAGTTTTATCGATTTTTAAATTTCTTTAATATAAACCAACTTTTAAAAGCTAAAATAGGGAAAAATCACTTTCCCTGTGACAAAAAACACATTTTCATGCCTTTTTATAACTTTTCTTTTTAACCAAAAGTCCTTTCTACTTTCTTTATATACTTTGCAAATGGAATTGTTTCTCTTATATCTAATAGTTTAAATTACATATATTCATCAAATGTTTATCCTTTTTTTTGATTGCCTATTTTTTTAAATTATACTTTAAGTTCAGTATATGGGCAGAATGTGCAGGTTTGTTACATAGGTATACAGGTGCCGTGGTGGTTTGCGGCACCCATGCCCCCTTCATCTACATTAGGTATTTCTCCTAATGGTATCTCTCTCTAAACCCCCAGGCCCTGCTACCCCTTCATTCTACTTCTTGTTTTTTTGTATTAGAGTTGATATTGAAAAGACAAAAAAAAGAGTGATTCATGATTTTACTTACCAGTTTTTATTGTAATTAATAGGTTTATTGTTCATTACAAGAACTTTCCAAAAATCAACAATAAGTTTTAACATTATTCTAAACTCATAAATGTATTTCTTGGGTTTTATTCATTGCTTATATCATTCTTACTGTAGCTCAAATTATCTCATTTCAGCCCATAATAGCTTCAAGTAGGTTTTTGGGTGCTTTTATTATAAAATATTTTTATTTTATAATTTTCTTGCTGTATTTTGTACAAAGATGTTCTAGGTTTCTCTTATGCTGCTCTAAACCTGGAATCGGCCATTGATTCAAGAAACCCTGGGTGCCGTTGGAAGGCAAGACAGTAATTTGAATAACAGGAATGCTCATCACTCCTGGATTATTCAGGCTGCTTATTTCAAAAGAAATAGATAGGAAATACACATTGATAATTTTTAAGACAAAAACTTCAGGTATTCATACTGGTATTTTACATTCAAATCAGGTCTAAGGGTTTTGTTGCTTAATCTCTTCTCTGTTGCATCTATATCTCATTTCTTCCACACTGAATCTTAATTCTCCAAAACCCAGAGGATGACAGAATTAGAATATCTCATAATAATTAATTTGCATTTTAGCACATTACACAAACAGCAGTCTCAAGATATAGCATTACCAATATAAATTTAATTACCAAAACTCATTTTTACATATGCTCCTCCCATTCTCTCCACATTGTTTATAGCTGTACTTCGTCTCCATTGTCATTTATATTTACTCTACAAATAATCATATGTGTCACGTTTACTCTCATCCTTGTGTCAATGTCCTTTTAGTCATTTTAATTATGTAAATATTATTATCCAATTGAGTTACTACATTTCTGCATATTGATAATAGTTTGTTTCTGAGTTTTACAAACTGAAAGTTATTTTGTGATTTTGAATTTGAAACTCTTTGGTCCATGTATACTTTTCTGGAGTATATTAAATGCTAGTTCACATTTTGCCAATAAAAGAGTTGTTTTTAAAACCTATAACATTCTTTTACATCTATTCTTTTTTCTTTTTTTGCCTAGATGCTCAAATAATGCTTTTTTATTTAAAGTCAGTAATTTTATAAGAATATGTTAATAATGGTAATTCTGGTTAAGTAATCGCTTACACAACGCCTTCCTTGATATGCAGTTTCAGTGTTTCACTATTTTTTTAAGTTTTCGAATAGTATTTTTTACTTAAATTGTTAGTTAGTTCTGTTTCTTGATTTGGTTCTCTGCTTAGTTACTCCTATTTTCTGTATGCTAGATTTATTAATGTTTTAAAACAAATCGTTTTAAGATTTTTTAATCATTTAATTTCAAATTCAAATTTTAATTTTAATTTCATCTATTTAGATTAAAGGGATTATATTTATAATTTTCTGGCTGTATTTTATACAAAGATGTTCTATTAGGAAGTCTGTTTAGTTTGAGATGCTATCGGTTGTGTTTATTTGCTCTTATAATTTCTCTAATTTGATTCTTATTTCTAAACTAATTTATTTCTTATATTTTTATAAGACATTATAGCTCTTTTCTGAGCTATAATGCCATTTCTGAGTTTTCCTTTTCTAATTTATTTTATTTATTATACAAATTTGCTAATGTCTTTTAGTTTTCTGGGAAGTAATAGGTTATGTTGTTATGTTTTGGAAACCTAGCCCCCTCTGTATGGACAGATGCCATTTTTCTCTTTATTCTCTCTTTTTTTTCCCCTTTTCATAATTTTGAATAATCTGGCTTATTTTTGGTTAATCATTTTGATTAAATGTTTGTTTTATTCAGGTTTTGGAAGAAGCTATCATTAAAGAGTTTTTCTAACTTTACAGTGTTATAGTGATACAAATCACTATAAAAACCTCTGCCAAGAATTATGAATCATTCTATTATAAAGACACACACACATGTATGTTTATTGCAGTACTGTACACAGTAGCAAAGATTAGGAACCAACCCGAATGCCCATCAGTGATAGAGTGGATAAAGAAAACATGGCATATATACACCATGGAATACTATGCAGCCATAAAAAAGGATGAGTTCATGTCCTTTGCAGGGACATGAATAAAGCTAGAAACCATCATTCTCAGCAAACTAACACAGGAATAGAAAAGCAAACACCACATGTTCTTGAGTAGTGGGTGTTAAACAATGAGAACACATGGACAGAGTGAGGGGAACATCACACACCAGGGACTGTAGGGGGTGGGGGGCTAGGGGAGGGATAGCATTAGGAAAAATACCTAATGTAGATGATGGGCTGATACGTGCAGCCAACCACCATGGCACGTGTATACCTAAGTAACAAACCTGCATGTTCTGCACATGTACCCCAGAACTTAAAGTACAATAATAATAATAAGAAGAAAACACTTCCACCTTGAATACAAATCTTCAGGTGATTATTATAGGTATTAAGGATGTCAGATTTTTCTTATTATACATTCTTCACATTGTTTGGTGAATTCTTCATTCAGTGAGGGGTTATATCATGCATCTCAGTACAGCAACAAATTGTAGACAGCATCAAACTATTTTAGCCTAGAATGGTTAATCCTGGGAAATATGTGGAAGAAGTAAGTAAAAATTATTCTCCTCATCACAGGTTCATACAGGGGAAGCCTCTCATATTAACCTTACCTTGTCTCTCTGTCTCTTACTTTGTATTAAACCATACAATCACCTCCAATAAACTGTTGTTCTCAACAAAAGCCTCCACCATAAACAAGGAATGTATACAGTATGTATATAACTACACAGATCAGACAGAAGGGCTACTCTATTTCTCCCTCCCATATGGAGACTACATTCCCCTCCTTATTTACCAATACCATTATCTTTCCTGAGCATCCATATTAACCACCTTCTCAACACACACACATACACACACACACACACACACACACACACACACTCACAAACACACACATCTTAGCTATTAAGGCCAGAAGGAATGTGGAACCAGCACTACATATAAACACACGTGCATACACAATTAGTTAGGCAAGGCTATGAAAAAGGATTTCCAAAATGCATCCAGAGATGAGGGTGAATCTTTCTTGAATGGAAAGTTTTCTATCTACAATCATGATTGGGCTTTAGGGTTCCATCCTCTCTATGTGACCTATAGTGGGAGCCACTAGAATGCGAGAAGAATGATGGTTTTTGAAACCTCTTATTATGGTTGACATACATTGCCACTTTCACTTCTTCATTTGGGTGGCAGCTATTTCTAATATTTCTATCAGTAATCACAAAGGCTTTAAAGGTTCATTTATCTTTATTTAGCCTTGTGCCAGCACCACATCTCATTCTCAAAGCCAACACTTTAAGATCTTGGCTTTTCAGTTCTCAGAACAGAATGCAACAAAGGTGATTCTGGGCAAAAGAAGATAAAATAGAAAACATATGGAGCAGCTACCTACGTGTGCTTCAGAACTAGGTATTATTGTGCCTTCGCAAGCCTCTTCTTTACCACAGGTAGAGATGAAACACTAACATGCTATTTTGCATGTCATCAGCAATGATAAAGAAGCTGTATTCGTCCATTTGCATGCTGTTAATAAAGACATACCCAAGACTGAGCAATTTACCAAAGAAAAAGGTTTAATGGACTTTTAATGGACTCACAGTTCCATGTGACTGGGGAGCCCTCGCAATCATGGCAGAAGGTGAAAGGCGTGTCTCACATGGTGACAGACAAGAGAATATCTGCAGGGAAACTTCCCTTCATAAAACCATCAGCTCTCGTGAGACATACTCACTATCACTAGAATACCAGGGGAAAGACCTGCCCCCATGAGTAAATTCTCTCCCACTGGGTCCTTCCACATGGGAATTTTGGGAGCTGCAATTCAAGATGATTTGGGTGTGGTTACAGCCAAACCATATCATTCTGCCCTGGTCCCTCCAAAATCTCATGTCCTCACATTTCAAAACCAATCATGCCTTCCCAACAGTCCCCCAAACTCTTAACTCATTTCAGCATTAACTCAAAAGTACAGAGTCCAAAGTCTCATCTGAGTCAAGGCAAGTCCCTTCCACCATGAGCCTGTAAAAGTAAAAGCAAGTTAGTTACTTTCTAGATACAGCATGGGTACAGGCATGTGGTAAATGTAGCCAATCCAAATGGGATAAATTGGCCAAAATGAAAGGGCTGAAGTCCCCATGCAAGTTGAAAATCCACCTGGGCAGTCATCTTAAAGCTCCAAAATGGGCCAGGCACAGTGGATCAAGCCTGTAATCCCAGCACTTTGGGAGGCCGAGGCGGGCAGATCACGAGGTGAAGAGATGGAGACCATCCTGGCCAACATGGTGAAACCCTGTCTCTATTAAAAATACAAAAAAAATTTAGCCAGATGTGGTGGCATGCGCCTGTAGTCCCAGCTACCTGGAAGGCTGAGGCAGGAGAATTGCTTGAACCTGGGAGTGGACGTTGCAGTAAGCTGAGATTGCACCACTGTCCTCCAGCCTGGCAACTGGAGACAGAGCAAGACTATCTCAGAAAAAAAAAAAAAAAAAACTCCAAAATGATCCCTTTTGACTCCATGTCTCACATCTGGGTTATGCTGATGCAAGAAGTGAGTTCCTATAGTCTTGAGCAGCTCTGCCCCTATGGATTTTCAGGGTACAGCTGCCCTCCTGGCTGCTTTCTTGGGTGGGTGTTGAGTGCCTGCAGCTTTTCCAAGTGCTCAATGCAAGCTGTTCTGTTGGCAGATCAACCATTCTGGGGTCTGGAGGATGGTGACCCTATTCTTACGTCCCCACTAGGCAGCACCCCAGTAGGGACTCTTTGTGGGGGCATCAATCCCACATTTCCCTTCTACAATTCCCTGGCAGAGGTTCTCCATAAGAGCCTGCCCCTGCAGCAAATTTCTGGGCATCCAGGTGTTTCCAAACAGCAAATTTCTGGGCATCCAGGTGTTTCCATATTCTGAAATCTAGGCAGAGATTCCCAAACCCCAATTATTGACACCTGTGCACCTGCAGGCTCAACACCACATGGAAGCTGCCAAGTCTTGGGGCTTCCACCCTCTGAATCCACAGCCCGAGCTCTATGTTAGCCCCTATCAGCCTTGGCTGGAGTGGCTGGGATGCAAGGCACCAAGTCCCTAGGCTACACACAACACTGGGACCCTAGGCCCAGCCCACAAAACCATTTTGCGTTCCTAGGCCTTCATTGTGATGAAAGGTGCCATTTCGAAGACCTCTGACATCTCCTGGGGACATTTTCCCTATTGTCTTGGGGATTAACATTCAGCTACTCATTACTTTTGCAAAGTTCTATAGCTGGCTTTAATTTCTCTTCAGAAAATGTGATTTTCTTTTCTATTGCATTGTCAAGCTGCAAATTTTCCAAACTTTTATGATCTGCTTTCCTTATAAATCCTAACACCAGCCAGGCGTGGTGGCTCACACCTGTAATCCCTGCACTTTGGGAGGCTGAGATGGGAAGCTCACTTGACATCGGGAGTTCAATACCAGCCTGGTCAACATGGTAAAAACCCATCTCTGATAAAAATACAAAAAAAAAAAAAAAAGCCAGGCATGGTGGCAGGTGCCTGTAATCCCAACTACTCTGGAGGCTGAGGCAGGAGAATCTCTTGAACCCAGAAGGTGAAGGTTGCAGGGAGCCAAGACTGTGCTACTGCACTCCATACTGGGCAACAGAGTGAGACTCCATTTCCAAAAAAACAAAAAAGAAAGAAAGAAAAAGAAAACCCTGAATGCCTTTAACAGCATCTAAACCAGCTCTTGAATGATTGACTGCTTAGAAATTTCTTCTCCAGGCCGGGCGCGGTGGCTCACGCCTGTAATTCCAGCACTTTGGGAGGCCGAGGCGGGTAGATCACGAGGTCAAGACATCGAGACCATCCTGGTCAACATGGTGAAACCCCATCTCTACTAAAAATACAAAAAATTAGCTGGGCACAGTGGCGCGTGCCTGTAATCCCAGCTACTCAGGAGGCTGAGGCAGGAGAATTGCCTGAACCCAGGAGGCGGAGGTTGCGGTGAGCCGAGATCGCGCCGTTGCACTCTAGCCTGGGTAACAAGAAGGAAACTCCGTCTGAAAAAAAAAAAAAGGAAATTTCTTTTCCAGATAACCTCAATCATCTCCCACGAGTTCAAAGTTCCATAGATCTCTAGGGCAGGGACAAAACGTCACCAGTCTTTTTGTTAAAACATAACAAATGTCACCTTTTTGCCAGTCCCCAACTAGTTCCCTATTTCCGTCTGAGACCACCTCAGCCTGGACTTTATTGTCCATATTGCTATTAGCATCTTGGGCAAAACCATTCAACAGGTCTCTAGGAAGTTCCAAACTTTCCCACATTTTCCTGTCATCTGAGCCCTCGAACTGTTCCAGCCTCTGTTTGTTACCCAGTTCCAGGCCTGCTGAATGTCTAAGGCTCATGCAAAAAGTGGTCCATGTATATATGTGCCTGTAATACCATAAGGTACTGATTTACATGGTAAAGATATTTAATTATTTGTCACTTCCTGCAGTCTAATGGTATAAAAGGAACAAGGCTGTGTGTTTTCTGGCTCATTCAACCTTGAGTGAGTGGAATTAACTAAAGTAACTAGAGAAATATTGGGAGCTATTTGTATAATTTTAATTGACTTCTTATATCATAAGGCCTTTGCAATTTGGTTTGAAGGTTGGATAGTAAAACAAAATGAAAGCCATTTAAGCTGACTCTGTGTTACCATTCTTGACAGGCCTCTACAGTGTAGCCTATTTTAATGGGTATTAACTGTTTGCTTTCCTATGCATCCTGCAAATAATATAAATTCTACTTAGGGAGCACTTTTGTTTTATTTATTGTTGCATCTTAACAGCCTAGTATCATCCTCAGTAAGTGCAGAATAAATGAATGTGTTTCTCAGATATACATGGAATTGGTTTGCAGATGAAGAAACCAAAGTCTTCAAAATTCTGTAGTAGTAGATTTCAGTAAGATAGTAAGCAAAAGGCACATAGAATAAGATTGTTGTAATAGGAAATTTAAGAGATTTTTCAAAAAAGACAAGTCATTCTATAAATAGTGTATACAGTATAGAAAGGCAAGTTACCGTGAAATGCGTGAATGGGAAAAGACCTCGCAAATAATGAACCAAAATCAGTCAGTGTATTCCTCAATAATACACAGATAGTACACATGAGAAGAGCAAAAAATATGTTTCTAGCTTTTTGATTTGGCAAACTGACACAAGAACAGAAAATCAAACACCGCATGTTTTCACTCATAGGTGGGTATTGAACAATGAGAACACATGGACACAGGGAGGGGAGCATCACACACTGGGGTCTGTGGGGGAAATAGGGGAGGGACAGTGGAGGGTGGGAAGTTGGGGAGAGATAGCATGGGGAGAAAAGCCAGATACAGGTGAAGGGGAGGAAGGCAGCAAATCACACTGCCATGTGTGTACCTATGCAACTATCTTGCATGTTCTTCACATGTACCCCAAAACCTAAAATGCAATAAAAAAAAGAATTCATGGAGTCAATTAACGTTAAAATGCTGAGAATTTACTGAAGAGATGAACTCAGTGTGAAACATTTATAGGTTGAGTAGACGATACATATGAATCCAAAGATGTCTTCATAATTATTATTATAGAACTGCAGTAGAAAAAACAAAGTGAACTTCAGCAGCTCTAATTATTTTACCAATGAGTTTAAAGCTTTTAAATAATGAGAGCTGTTGAATGATGCAAAGATAGTATTGATTTTTTATTTCTAGAAGTGTTCAAATATAGTATTTGTCAGATTTATTTATAGAGCATCTGTATTTCAGAAATTACATTTTCCTTTATTTTGTATCTGTATGCACTTTATGCAACCCTTGCCTGTTTTTTAATTTTTAGTTCTTTTTTCTTTTTTTTTTTTTTTCGAGACGGAGTTTCCCTCGTTACCCAAGCTGGAGTGCAATGGCACGATCTCAGCTCACCGCAACCTCCGCCTCCTGGGTTCAGGCCAATTCTCCTGCCTCAGCCTCCTGAGTAGCTGGGATTACAGGCACGCGCCACCATGCCCAGCTAATTTTTTGTATCTTTAGTAGAGACGGGGTTTCACCATGTTGACCAGGATGGTCTCGATATCTTGACCTCGTGATCCACCCGCCTCAGCCTCCCAAAGTGCTGGGATTACAGGCTTGAGCCACCGCTCCCAGCCTTTAGTTCTTTCTTGATAGTTTAACAGAAGTAAAAATCCTCAATCCCTACAATTTTTTTGCATTTTCTTTTTAGTTTAATAGAGGACTTCATCAAATTTCAGTATAGGTAAATAAAATATTTAAAAATCATTCAGTGCAGTTCTGTATTACTCTAGTGATTTTCATTCACACAACAAAAATAGCAACAATAAGTCAAAATGTATACAAGGCCAAATGCTTTTAATTATCTTCCAGATATAATTATGCATATAAACAGATGGCAGGTAGAACAGCTTAGTTATACAAAAGAAGGTGCATGAATAATTGCTATAGCTTGAACGACAAAAGTAAGTTGTCTTACATATAAAATTATAGGATAAAAGATGTAGTGAATTTTAATCTTGTTTAAAAAGAAGAAATCTGATTGACATTGTAGTCTCAATGACACAAAATTTTGACAAACAATAGTGTATAAATAGTAAAGAACACACCTAAATACCTGCTTAGAATTTGAGAGGGATGCAACCTCGACTCATTGAAGGTCTTCAGGCACAGCTTAAACATTCAGATAAATAATGTTTAGATGGTGGAAAAGCTGGCCAACAAACTTTTCTGAACACCTGGAACATATGTAAGCAAGACATTCAGAAGAGGCTGCTGTGTTTCTAATGAGAAGCAACCATGAAAACCAAGTTAAAGCTAAGAATAACATTTGGCATCCATTTTATCAGGACCCAGAGGAACATAAAATATAGTAAGTAATGCTTTATATTAACTTAATGAGTATATTGCTTTTTTTTTTAACCACATTTTCATTTCCACTTATCTCAGATTATCACTGAGATGTGAAAATAAAAATAATTTTAGCTTATTATTAGAAAGAATAGGAAAAACTGAGTAAACTATAACGCATTTTATACGTTGACTCTGTGCCCTCATTTTTAAACAAGTTTAAAAATTAATAAGTTATTTTCAAAACAAAACCTTTTCTTAATAACTTTTTTAAGGGCTAAATATGTACATTCTACTTCTGATGAGCAGCAATATTCTCCATGGTTTAAAAATGTTTCAAAGTTTCATACATGTGTCTGAATTTGAATTACATGGGTCAAAAAGACTACCCTAACCAAGCTCTATATGAATATGAATCAAATATAAAAAAATATTTGTAATTTTATTTAATGTAATGTGATATATACATATGTTTATTTAATGAACAAAATACAAATTTGAAAATAAATAGTGACATTGGTAAAATATTTCTACTTACATCATTAGGACTGTCTGATTCAAAAAATATTAAATACAAATGCAAACTCTGTGATTTTATTTTTATTTTTAAACCTATCCACTATATGGAAAAATGTGCCTTTATCACTCACAGTGTAAATAGAGATTCCTAATTATGTCATCTCACTCATGCAGAGTATTGAATGCCTCATAGTTTGGATGATTTTTGGAATTAAATGAATAAGTACATTTATTGGTATAGCTACTTGTAATTCCTGGTTCAATTGTTCTAAATGAGTACTTTGCCAAATTGGAACATGAGATTATGGTGTAGAAAAAAGAGAAGCCATTTTTCAATTATTTTAATTGATAATTAATGATTATATCTTCTTCATAACAGTGACATATGTATGCAAAAAATTTTAATGTTATGTTAAAGAGCATAGTGACCTTTCATTTAAAAAATTATTTTATTGAAGCAAGAGCACATAACGTGAATTCTACCTTGTTAACAAAATTTTAAGTATGCAACACATTATTACTATAGGTATCGTATTGCACAGCAAATCTCCATAGCTTATTCATCTTGCTTAACTAAACCTTTATGCTTGTCAATTAGTAACTCCCAAATTCCCCTGGCAATCATCATTCCACTCTTTAATTCTATGAATTTGAGTATTTTCGATGCTTATTTAAGTGGACTTATGCAGAATTTGTCTTTCTGTAATTGGTTTAATATTTCTTAGCATACTGTCCTCCAGGTTCATCCACATTGTTCAGTATTACAGAATTTTCTTCTTTTGTGATGCTGAATAGTATTCCTTTGCATATACATGCCAACCTTTATTTACCCACTCATGAATAAATAAAGCTGATGGACACTGAAGCTCATTTTACATCCTGTTTATTGTGAATAGTTCTGCAATTAAAATAGGAGTGCTGATATCTCTTTGATGCTCAGCATCACTAACTATCAGAAAAATGCAAACAAAAATCACATATAAGGATGGCTATTATCAGAAAGAAAAAACACACATGCTAATGAGAATTTAGAGAAATTGGAACCCGTGCAAACTCTTGGTGGGAATCCAACAGTTTGGTGCAGCAACAATGAAAAACAGAAAGAGGTTTCCAGAAAAGAAAACTATCATATGATCCAGGAGTCCCACTTCTGGGTATTTATCAAAGATAACTGAAATCAGGACCTCAAAGGAGTATCAGCACTGCTACAATGACTTCCACATTAACTGGGCATAGTTTTCTTGAGCAACCTCACACTCCCTCTGCATTTACCCAAATCTGTTGCTTTTTCAGTTATTCCAGGTTGGAAATTTTTTTTTTCTAAAAAAGGGAAAATAGTCAACATTTTAGGATTTGCAGGCTGTACAGCTTCTGTTTTACTAAGATTTGCCAATTATTTGTAAAAGTAATTGAAAAGGTGAGCAATTGTAAAGGCCACTTGTCACAAAAGTTCCTTCTATTCACATAACTCACGAAAGTCTGTACTGTTTCATTATAGAAATGTTCCATGAGTGGTATAAAAACACTTTCACATTGTCAACAAAATAACTGTTGCATGAGAAGTTATTACCCAGCATACCTATCTATTAACTAAAGTGTACACCTAAAAATCATTAAGAAATGAAGGAAATGTAACAAAGTCTCACTGAATTGATTTTTAATATGATTTGGTTCTTAGGTTCTTATGCTTTACAATTACAGTTACTATATTGCACATTTCAATAATTGTATATTATTTTATTCAAAACATACTATGCATACAAATATTGATTAGACAGATCTAACAAATACGTGTATAATTTCCATTAAATAAAATATACTTAAAAAATAATGAATCCCCTCAGATTTCTTGTGGTAATTTAATAGATATATTTTTATATACTGAAATTGAAATAAGGCAAAGGACCTATTCTATTGGATGTGACCAGAGAATTATTTTTATATTCTACTTAAGTAAAATATAATAAAATCATATGACCAGAGAAATTTTTTTTTTAACGTTTAATGTCATCCTTAGCTTGGGAGGTAGAGAGAGCAGAGCCAGTTCTGAGTATTGTTAGGGCATATCCTTGTAAACATTTTTCCTCTGCCAGCAACTACCTGTTGAGGTATCCTCATCCTGAGCAACATGTTCTTTCAGATAAATTCATTAGTTATCTCTCATACGCTATTAAGTTATATTATGTGCAAAGATTTGTGCTAACCAACATAGAATATGAGGAATGTCTTCAGTTTCAAATAACTGTAAGTGTAGTGAAGAATGTAACTCAAATCGAAGCGGGAATTAATGAGGTGTGTAGGCAAAGCCATGTGTTTTAGATAGAGGAACAATGTGAATGATGACATGGCATCATCAACAAATATTTAGTGAGAGAGTTTTGTGAGCAAGGAGTGTTCTAAGAACTGTGGTACATAGTGAGTAACAGAATAAAACATTGCATTCACAACGTTTCCATTCTTGCAGAAGAGACAAACAATAAACAAATGAGCAAGATTATCTGTAATATGAGAAGCTACACCACACAGTGGAGAAAAGCACAGATGCTTGAGACGAATTGCAAGGGCTTGAATCTCAGCTCCACCACTCCATAGCCCCGTATTCCAGAGCGAATTCTTAACATTAGCTTGACTAAAGGATCTCATGGGTAAAACGGGTATAATAAAACTATCTCTTGATGCTGTTATGAGAATCAAATGAGTTAACATGGATAAAATATTTAGAATGGTATATGGAACATAATATCATAAAAATACTTGCTTTTATTTTCAAGAGCTATGAGGGGAATATGCACTTTAAGGAAAATAGGGAAGAGTGTGTGCTGTGGTGATTTGATAGAGGATCATCAGGGAAGACCACTCTAATTAGGTGACAACTTGAGCAGAGGTCTAAAGAAGAGTGATGAATCACACCATGCTGATAGCTGGGAGAAGATTGTTCAGGCAGCAGGGACAGCAAGTGCAAAGGTTTATAGATCATTCTAAGAAGTTTAGCTTTTACTGTCATTCACATGAAAAGACATTGTGACAACAAATGACATGTTTTGACTTACATTTTAAACAGATTGCACTGACTGCTCTATGGATAATAGACTCTCAAGGTGGGAAAGGGAAAGTCTGTTAAGAGGCTATTGCAGTGGCCTGGGAGAGAGGGATGGATGATAGCTTGAACTAGGGTGGGGCAGGTGATCATATAAAAAATTAATAAAGGCCAGGCATGGTGGCTCATGTCTGTAATCCCACCACTTTGGGAGGCCGAGGTGGTAGATCCCGTGAGGCCAGGAGTCCAAGATCAGCCTGGCCAACATGGTGAAACCCTGTCTCTACTAAACTACAAAAATTATATGGGCACAGTGGCGTGCACCTGTAATCCCAACTACTAAGGAGGTTGAGGCAGGAGAATTGCTTGAACCCAGGAGGTGGAGGTTGCAGTGAATAGAGATGGCACCACTATGCTACAACCTGGGGGACAGAGCCAGAATCTGTCTCAAAAAAAAAAAATTGAAATTTAAAATTTTAGGTAGATTTAGGTATTTTTTTAGAAGATTTAAATTTTCATTTTCTGACAGACAGGGTCTGTGTTAAAAAATAGGAAAAGTCAAGATGCTACCTAGGTATTTATCCTGAGAAACTTGATAAACTGTAAAAATACAACTTTCTTTCATTAAGACATTTCAGGGCCTGGTGCGGTGACTCAAGCCTGTAATCCCAGCACTTTGGGAGGCCGAGGCAGGCAGATCACAAGGTGAAGAGATCGAGACCATCCTGGCCAACACGTGAAACCCCATCTCTACTAAAAATACAAAAATTAGCTGGGCATGGTGGCTCACACCTGTAGTCCCAGCTACTCGGGAGGCTGAGGCGGGAGAATTGCTTGAACCCGGGAGGCAGAGGTTGCAGTGAGCCAAGATTGTGCCACTGCATTCCAGCCTGGCGCCTGGCAACAGTGTGAGACTCTGTCTCAAAAAATCAAAACTAAACTAAAGAAAGATATTTCATTATCTTTCTTAATGAAGACAAGGTTTCAAGTAAGGTTTCTTTCTGGATAAGCTTTAGTTTAGCAAAATACATGGATTGAAAAAGGAGAGCAAAAGATACAACCTTTATGTGTGGACAATTTTGAGGTGAAGTCAAGTATTTTAATTTGCAGAAGGCTTCAAATAATTTTTCTTGCTTGCTTACTTGTTTTCCTTCTTTCTATGGAAGACAACTTGTGTTAACTTTTCTTTCAGCACTTTGTAGGTCAGATGCACTTACCTAATTGTAAAAGCAAGTATGATGTTACATATGAAGGAAAACTTATCTGAATAAAACCAAGGCTATTTTTAAAAGATAGGCTTTATAGGAACCCTCTTGGCTTCTTCTTTGTACTCCTTTAGAGAAACTACATGAAACACAGTGAAGCGGCCCCTCTGTTGCCACTTATATCTTTTTTCCACATGGAACATCTACTTCTGATGTTTTAGAATATCACAGACAACACTGTAAAAATGTGTAAAGTGTGTTGTCTCACATTCTCTATAAACTCTCGTCTCAGAAACATGTTATTCTTGAGTTTCAAGATTTTTATTTCCATTTAACCATTCATTAAAATAATTTCAAAACATTCCTGTAGAACTTTTTTATTGTAACAGAAAATCAAGGTTCCTTGTGACTTTCTTCCAAGAAATAACTCTGAAAGCTATTGCTGAAAAGCAGAGTTTAAAAAGTTCTATGTTTAAAAGTTTAATAGTAATCTCTGAAAGATCAAGATAATTTGATCAAATATGATTTGTCACCAGATATACTTCGTTGAGATATTTTTAGAAAATGTGCATTTTGTTATATATTTTAGTGCAAAAACAACATGAGGAATACAGGCAAAATTCTTTATCAAAATAGTAGTATTAATACAAAAGTAATGTAAAGGTTATTACAACCTTTCACACTATTAGCACCATTTCACAAGTTTATATACATGTGGAGTAAAATGAAATCCTAAATGATGAAGTCCAATGTTTTGTAACAGAAACATAGATTTTGGATAGATTTTAGAAACTGAAATTTACAATTACCACACTGCTACATATTTTCATGCAGAACATCATTAAACTATTTAGAAAATTGATGATTAACTTGATTAGCTAAACTATAGGCCAGAGGTATATATAATGCTATTACATATCAAATATAGTGACTCCATGTTTATTTACATAAATAAATGCTTTCAACTTGGACACAGTCCTAATAGCCAGTCAGTTAGATGGTTAACTAGATTCAAGCCCCTCCCCAGTCACTATGGCAGGCCAGAACAAAAAGCTCTTAATTAGGAATAATCAGAACAGGGTTGTGACACTGTGCAACTTGTAAACACAGCGATTCCTGAGACAATACAGAAATGGTTATATGATATTAGAAAGGGAAACTATATTAATAATTTACAAAAATCATACACAGAATGGATACTGGCTATGGCAGATTCAGCTATTTATAAGTAATCCCAAATGATCAGAACATGTAAAACTTGATTTATTTGTTGTTTGGTGAACTAAATTCAAATCACAGCAAAGAAATTGCAGTGTAAAATTTACTGAAACAATACCAACAAATAGATTGACGGTGATACCTGTAAAGTGGGATTTGAAACACTGGACACAGATTATACCAAGAGGTTGTTTTACATTGGGAAAAAATCTATAGTTAAGAGAATAAATTCAGAAGTTAAACCAACCAACTACCTTCAGGACGTCTACACCTAATTTTTCTTTCTTGTGAAGGAAGAAGAGCAATCCTGTTTCCTAGAGTTTTTGTAAGAATTAAACATGGCAGATGTAAAATATTCTCAATAGGTGCTGACAGGTAGTAACGGCTACTGTTTTGTACTTTTCCTTACTGACCAATTAATACAATGGGGTGCCGAATCACAAAGGTAGTCTAATTACTCTTCATTTGAAATACCTATGTGTGCCTCAAGTCTGTTTTTCTTAATTTTTTTATTCTTTTTATTTTAAGCTTATAATTTACTATTATGTTTTTCCATTTCCTATTGCCAAACAAGACTATAAATCACATACAAATTCACAGATAAATCAATTTCACAGAACTTACACATAAAATAATTTCTTAATAATTTTCAAGGCATGAGATATACATTTGGAGAATGAGACAAAGTAAGAAAAAGGATCTCTTTTGGCCAGGCGCGGTGGCTCAAGCCTGTAATCCCAGCACTTTGGGAGGCCGAGGCGGGAGGATCATGAGGTCAAGACATCGAGACCATCCTGGTCAACATGGTGAAACCCCGTCTCTACTAAAGATACAAAAAATTAGCTGGGCATGGTGGCGCATGCCTGTAATCCCAGCTACTCAGGAGGCTGAGGCAGGAGAATTGCCTGAACCCAGGAGGCGGAGGTTGCGGTGAGCCGAGATCGCGCCATTGCACTCCAGCCTGAGTAACAAAAGCGAAACTCCGTCTCAAAAAAAGAAAAAAGAAAAAGGATCTCTTTTTAGCTTTAAATATATGTGAGAACTAAAGATATCAAAGAGTAAAAATTCAATAAGGAATGGTCAAAACAATATTTCATTTTCAAAATTTAATCCATACCTTTAGTTGACATCAACTAGAAGTTAGCATACTTCTCATACTAAATTATAATCTAATATATGACAAAATTGATTTACAAATGCAAAATGAGATTTAATTAAAAGAATTTGTTAGCGTCACCAAATTACCTTAAGCATCAATTTTATCCTCATACTTGAGATTTGATTGCACCAAATACCACGGATGTAGTCCTAGAATTTTAAGTATAATTTGATACGATAAAATACATAATTGAAAAGCCTATGTAAATATCTCATTGCTATACTCGACATTAGCACTGGAGACTGCCGTATTAGTAGAACGTTTGCATTGTGCTAACATTTAGAGAGAAACTACACTGTGTGAAGCACTGTGCTCTAAGAGACATTGTCCCTATGCTCACTGAAATACAGCCTACAGCAGGAATTGTGTACTGAATCAAGCTTGTCCAACCCACAGCCCATGTACCACATGTAGTCCCGGATGAGTCTGAATGCAGCCCAACACGTCTTCCTAAACTTTCTTAAAACATTATAATTTTTTGTGATTTTTTTTTAGCTCATCAGCTATCATTAGTGTTAGTGTATTTTATGTGTGACCCAAGACAATTTTTCTTTTTCCAATGTGGCCCAGGGAAGCCAAACGATTGGACATCTCTCTACTAAATAATCACACAAATGTGAACATAAATGCATAGGATTCCATCCACTATGGTTCATGAAAGAAAGTGTAGCAAAGACTTAGAATGAGTTTTCCGGAATGACCTCTTTAAGGAAACAACTTTTATCTTGAGACCTAAAGAATGAGTAAGATTTAGTCAGATGAAGGTATTCCAGGCAGAAGGAATAGCCAGCGTGAAGGCTTGGAGTGCCTGCTGCAGATAAAAAGTGCTGCACTCTGACTATAATGTGGAGAATTCAAGAATGTGTGATACAGATTTATCCTGAAGAGACAGACCATATTGGGTCCTGCTACCCACAGTTAAAAAAATAAATAATAGTTGGAACACCATTTTGATGTAATTTGTTATGAATAAGCTATAAGGCATAGTAGTTAAGAACAGATGCTCTACTCTAGGCAAATAATTTATTTCATTACTTCTTCCAGCTTGTAGAGCTTGCTCATCTTCCTCATCATCTCATCTTATTTTGGCATCATTGAAACCATTACATTGCTTCTCTGTGACCCTTTTTCATTATTATCTCCCCTCCACAGATATCTACCTCCCCTCCCCACCCCTCTATCCCATCCCCTCTCCTCTCCTCTTCCCCCATAGTCCCGCCTTTCCCTCCCTGACCTCAGCTGATTCATGCACTTAAAGTGGGCTTATCATGAAAATCCAGAAAATCTGACCTCAAAGTCTGTAACTTCAATCACATACATCTACGAAGTTCCCTTTGCATTATAAAGTGACCTATTCACAAGTTCCAGGGATTAGAGCATGGATATCTTTGGAAGCCATTTCTGCATACTACAACATCACCTTTATTGAAAATTATGTGGTGGGGAGAACATTACCCTATGAGATAATCCCTCCCATACACGAAAAGGCAAGAATAGGAGTTCCCTCTGATGCTAAAAGAAGTACGCTGCCATAGGACAAAAATGCAATGATGGATGGATGGATGGATGGATAGATAGACAGACAGATAGATAGATAAACATAGATAGACAGACAGACAGATGGTAGACAGGGACATAAAACTCTCTCTAAATCTTCATCGCTATATCAGCAGAGAGATGAGAAAGGATGAAAGTATACAAAGTGGAAGGCCAAGAGAACTTCTTGATTACCATCCCCATACATGCTTTGGTACTGTTTTTGGTGTCTACCACAAAGTAGCGTTGAAGCTCTGAATTAGGTGCTAGAGGATGTGAGGGAGATATGAAAGTTTTTTTTAGAGCTGTAGACATAACCTGGTTGTTTATTCCTCTTACTTCCTTACCAAAAAAAGTGTTAAGACCATTATAGAATCTTTTGCTAAAATGGAGTAGAGGCTGGGTGCTGTGGCTCATGCCTATAATCCCAGCACGTTAGGAGGCCGAGGACAGCAGATCACCTGTGGTCAGCAGTTCGGGACCAGCCTGGCCAACATACCGTGAAACCCTGTCTCTACTAAAAACACAAAAATTAGCTGGATATAGTGGCACATGCCTGTAGTCCCAACTATCTGGGAAGCTGAGGCAGGAGAATCACTTGAATCTGGGAGGTGGAGGTTGCAGTGAGCTGAGATTGTGCCACTGCACTCCAGCCTGGGTGACAGAGGAAAGAAACAATAAAATAGAAATAAAATGGAGTAGAGTGGCTACAGGAAATTACAAATGGTAGCTCATGTGTTTGGGCAATGATATGTCCTGGAACAGAAATTTGCCTGCTTCCCAATCCAGTGACTGGTGTAAATAAGTTCAGAAATGTAAACATTTCCATGAGTCCTTGAGGGGCAGAAGTAAAGGACTCTGTAATCCAGAGTCAGTTTCCCTTTAAGAGATGCATATTAATGATGGACAAGAACTACGTATCAGAAGTGACAGGATGAATATTCCCAAGGGACACACGGCTGATTTTCTGTAGGACAAAAGCACAGAAAAATCTCAGGAGGGGTCTGTGGCCAGCAGAAGAGCTTTGCTGATCCTCCTATATGGCAACCAGTGAGTATTGGCTTTGCATAGAGAACAGATTGTATGTTAGTTGGGCAGTGGAAGCAACAAGGATAAGTATCTACCATTAAAAATGGGGCAGGCTGGGCGCAGTGGCTCAGGCCTGTAATCCCAGCACTTTGGGGGGCTGAGGCGGGTGGATCACAAGGTCAAGAGATCGAGACCATCCTGGTCAACAGGATGAAACCCCGTCTCTACTAAAAATACAAAAATTAGCTGGGCATGGTGGTGCGCGCCTGTAATCCCAGCTACTCAGGAGGCTGAGGCAGGAGAATTTGCCTGAACCCAGGAGGCGGAGTTTGTGGTGAGCTGAGATCGTGCCATTGCACTCCAGTCTGGGTAACAACAATGAAAGTCCGTCTCAAAAAAAAAAAATGGGGCAACAGAATCTATATGAACTTAAACAACAACAAAAAAACCCCATTATATAGTGAGCAAAGAACATGAACAGGCTCTTCTCAAAAGAAGATATTTAAGCAGCCAACAAACATCTAAGAATTCTCAATACTGCTAATCACCAGAAAGAATGGCTATTATTTAAAAGACAAAAAAAAAACAAATAACAGATGTGGGCGAGGTTGCAGAGAAAAGAAAATGCTTATGCACTGTTGGTGGAAAGTAAACTGCTAGTTCAGCCACTCTGGTAAGCAGTGTGAACATATTTGAAAGAACTAAAAACAGAATTACCATTTGACCCAGAAATCCCATTACTGGATAACTCCCACCAAATAAATCATTTTACCAAATGAGCATTCATATGTTTACTGTAGCACTATTCACAATAGCAAAAATCTGGAACCCACCTATGTGCCCATCAACTGGTGGACTGGATGAAGAAACTGTGGTACACAGACACCACGGAAGAGTATGCAGCCACGAAATGGAATGAAATCACGTCTTTGCTGCAACATGGATGCAGCTGAAGGACATTATCCTAAGTGAGTTAATATGTTATATGTTCTCACTTATAAGTAGGAGCTAAACATTAGATACACATGGACATGAAAGTGTAAACAATAGTAGAGACTTCAAAAGGGCAGAGGGAAAGAGGGGCAAGGGCTGAAAAACTCCCTGTTGGGGACTGCATTCACTATTTGGATGATGCAATCAACAGAAGCCCAAACCTCAGCATTATCCAGCATATATATGTAACAAACCTCAACATGTGTCCCCTGAATCTTAAATAAAAATGAATAAATAAATAAAATAAAGAACAGGCAGCAAGAGGTAAGCAAGAGTCAGAAAAGAAGGTGCCAGAAAGCTAAGTACTAGGATCACACATGAAATTTCCTTTGAAAAAATCTGCAACTTGAGGAAGGAAAATGTGTTAAGAAGAAATTCTGAAGGATAGAGAAGTTATGAAATGAAACTGAATTTACAGAGAGAGAAAAAGAAACTGTCTCAGGAGGGGTCTGTGGCCAGCAGAAGGGGTTTGCTGATCTTCCTGTATGGCAACCGATGACTGTTGGCTTTGCTTAGAGAACAGATTGTATGTTGGTTGGCCAGAGGAAGCAACAGGGATGAGTAGCTCTGTCACCCAGGCTGGAGTGCAGTGGCGCAATCTCGGCTCACTGCAACCTCCACCTCCTGGGTTCAAGTGATTCTCCTGCCTCTGCTTCCCAGGTAGTTGAAACTACAGGCATGTGCCACTATGCCCAGGTAATTTTTGTGTTTTTAGTAGAGACGGGTTTCACACAAACAGCATCCCTCTCCAAATCCCAACTCCATCAGTGATAAAGGGGCTGTGGTTTCACATGAAATCAATTTTAGAAAGAAATAAAAAAGTAGAGTATTTTGTTGCGAGGGAGGTTGGGGTTGTTTTGTTTGTTTGTTTTTTAGTATATCTGATCTGCTTACACTTTGGCAAACTCCTCTATGTAGCAAATTCTCTTCTGGAAAATTGAAGTCAATTGAAAAATGCATTCTGACATAAGCTTATCTTTTGCAGGACTAACAGTTACCGCAGACCTACTTATTTAGCTCAAGGACAGTTTAATATTTTATTTAAAAGAAGTTTCCTCAATACTTGCTCCTTAACTGCATTCTGTGTCAACAGCTGTCATTTCAGTTTTGGGCATCAGAGTTGTTACTGCAAATTGACCTTCAATAAGTCATATAACCTCACCCAAGATGATAAAGCTTTGAACACATAATGTAGCTTTTCATAATGAACACTTCAGGTCTGAGAGTAACATGCATGTTGTTTCATCATAAGATAGAGCCCTGAATTTTCCTGTAGAGTGAATTTAAATCACCCTATTTTTTGGTAGACATTGGGCAACTTACATAATGTTATATATTAACTTTATTTTTGGACTGTTTACAATAGTCTGAAATGGTTGTTTGTGATATTTATGAATTTTAACACAGTTTTCCCTTGCCTAGATTTTATCAAAAATTTTGCAAATTGTTTCCCCTCTAAATTTCCAGAGTACAAAGAAATATCAAATGGAGAAGGGAAAGAATGTATAAGATGTTCTCAGGTATCAAAATAAAATAACTGTCCCTTTTTTTTCACTACCTGGATGTGAAACATACAGTTTACAATCTTCAATTTGCCTCAAGTAAAATCAGAAAGCCTTAATTCTACTTACTTCATGATACTAAAAAAATGTGAAGTTTATAAAATATGTACAGTCTTTTATCTATTAACTAGATCCATAAGGCAAAGTGAGACAGATACATTTTTAGCTAATGAATAAATTCACACATTAATAAAAAGATTCTATAATCATTACATTAAACTTGCCTGACATGTTAGTTGACATCAAAACATTTAATTAGATGATGTACTGCTTGCAGATCTAGCGGAACTGCCAAAGAACAGGTGCTTCTACCCAGTAAGACGGACTCCGTGATTGTGCGTGAAATGGTTACGGAGAAAGGGAACAACTGCTGCCTGATCATGAAAAATCATCAATCAAATCTGAAGGCACAATCACCCTCAGTGATGCTATATAAACACTGTGAAAAGGAAGTTTTCAAGTTAGTTTTGTCAACACTGGCATGTCTTTATTTATTTATTTTAGTTTTTTATATTTTGAGATGGAGCCTCACCCTATCAGCCAGGCTAGAGTGCAGTGGCCTGACCTCGGCTCACTGGAACCTCCATCTCCCAGGTTCCAGCCATTCTCCTGGCTCAGGCTCCTGAGTAGCTGGGATTACAGGTGTGTGACACTACGCCCAGCTAATTGTTTGTATTTTTAGTAGAGATGGGGCTTCACCGTGTTAGCCAGGATGGTCTCAATCTCTTGACCTAATGATCCGCCCACCTTGGCCTCCCAAAGTGCAGGGACAAGAGGCATGAGCCACCGTGCCCAGCCAACACTGGCACGTCTTAACAGAATTGCTTCAAATTATACGTTTGTATGTGCATGTGTCCATAGATAGGATTTTCTAGGAAAACCACCTTTTGGGTTTTGAATCCTGAGTCCTTCTTGTATCTGATGCATTAGAAGAAACTTTTCTTCCTCTGGCCACTGTGCTATATGTACATTATTGGGAGTCGGTAGAGATTTTATTAAAACCAAGTAAATGACACCTGATTTTAAATTTAAGAATAAATGCTATGTTTGAAGTGAAACAGTATGAACACCTTTGGACTACATATTGTGTGTCAATAAATTATTTTTGCAGAGATAACTCAGTCTTTCAATGTCTTTACAACATCTAGTGGCCCAATACAAGAAAGCTACCCTTCGTGGCCCTTTCTAGAGGCTGCTATTTTATGTATTCCTGCTGCTGCTTCTACCATGGCTGCAAGAGACAGACACAGATTTGAAAGAACACACAGGCTACAGAATGGTTCTATCTCGCTTGCTCTATTGCCAACGGTGTGACTCACATCCTGACTGAGGCAGTGAGAAGCTGGAAACTGTTTCTCTCCCTGGACCATAATTTTCTTTGTCACCCCTCTTCCCAGAGTTAGGGTTGGTAGGTAATGACATAAAAAATAAATTGTGTTCTCTGTGGAAAGTCCAATCGTTTAGGAAAAAAACAAAAGAAGTGTATTTCAGTTCCATTTTCATAATTAGAAAATTCGTCTTTAATTTGACTTGGGAATTGTGCATTTGTAGCCATGTGCATGTAAATATATAGTATGTTTGTTTTAGGGAAATAAGACATTAGGGTTATCTGTGCTTAAAAGTTCATATATTTACTAGCCACGGGAAAGTAATTCAGTTTTTCTGGGACTAAATTCGCTAATCTATTACATAAAGCATGGTTCAGTGTCATTAACTTCGGTGGCTGTATAAAATAATATAACAACAACTATTTATTGAGCACCTACTATATGCCCAGCACAGCCTGTTTTACATTTAGTGTCCCATTTTACCTCACAAAAGTATTTAGTTAATACTGACAAATGAACAGTTTTTTACAAATTGAAAACCTAACCTTTAGTTAAGGCAAATTCTGATATACCAAACACACGAAAGTGAATCAGTGACCACAGAACATTTTTAGAGTTCTGAGCAAGTACCACTGAACATTCTTTTAGATATGCAGTTCAATAACTGTATCAAGCAAACTGATATTTTCAACAGTTCCCCTTTATGAAGTCGGTGACTATATCAACAAGATTTGCAAATGTAGAGACCACAGAAAATTGGAAAAAAATCTATTTTTATGGTTCAGATATATTATAAAAACCTTGACCGGAAGGTCTGTAGAAAGTAGGGAGGAATTTGCACTTTTCGAGTTTATCATTTAATTTGGAATCCTGTACAGAGTACTTGATTAAGGCGATAAGGCTATATCTGGAAGGCAGAGAGTCCAGTTAAACAAGCAGCAGGTTCCCGGTGTCACTCTATGCACTGTAAGTAATATTCTTTTATAGATTCTTGCATGGCTCATAGGATT
The DNA here is from genome assembly GCA_031835075.1 of Saguinus oedipus. Lineage (NCBI taxonomy): Eukaryota > Metazoa > Chordata > Mammalia > Primates > Cebidae > Saguinus > Saguinus oedipus. The sequence continues at coordinate 23,348,498 of CM063190.1, forward strand.
AAAACTTTATCTTTTAAAGCAACTCTGATATCGCTATGATATTTAACACCTAGCCCAATCTGATCTTCTAACATTTAAATAACTTTTCATGGGAAAATTAAAAATATATATTTGGCATCAAAGTATGTTAAAGTGATTCCATAGAACCTACAAAGATTAGTATGTTAAATCTCAATTATTTTCTCTGTTAACCACAAATTCAAAAAATAGAAAATTTGGCTTTTGTAATATAAATATATATTTGATCAATTATTACAACATGCTTTTTAAATAGATTAAAAGAATATTTTTGGAAAAGAAGGATGATTCAAAAATGCTTATATCTTTATCTTTTTTTAAAGATGGGGTGTGGATATCTTTCCTATACAGAACATTAAGAGGTAAAAAATCTCAATTGTCCACATCAGGAAACAAAGTATCACTTTAATCTTTTGTTTACTTTTTCTTTTTTAAAAAAATTATTTCTATACTATACACATCCCCTAAACACTAGCAATGCTATTTTAAATTTGATGATTTTTTTTGGTTTTAATTTTAGAAGCAATAAGCTATAAGAAAAATGAAGCCAGGCATGGTGGCTCATGCCTGTAATCCCAGCATTTTGGGAGGCCAAGGGAGGAGGACTGCCTAAACCCAGAAGTTTAAGACCAACCTGGGCAGCATAGTAAGTAAAACCCTCTCTCTACAAAAAATAAAAATAAATTTAAAAAATAGCCAGGCATGGTGGCACATGCCTATAGTCCCAGCAACCCGGGAGTATGAAGTGTGAGGACAGCTTGATCCTGGGAGGTCTAGGCTGCAGTGAACATGACTGCACCCCTGCACTCAAGCCTAGGTAGACAGAGTGAGACCCTGTCTCAAATGAAAAAAAAAAAGGAAAGAAATATACAGAATTCAGCCAGCTTTCTGAAGAATATTATACTCTTTAGCCATTTGTCTAAACACAAAACACAATCAGTTTAGCCTGCCAAACAAGGCAGGCCAGCATGAAGTTATATTCTTCACCCCATGAAAAGCAGTGTGATCTCCTACTAATTGTCTAATCAGCTTACATTTGACATAAATCAATTATCTTCAGTTAAAGACCCTAGGGTTCTACTGTGAACAGTCAGTATTCGGGATCCTACAGGCAGGTTATCTCAGAAGATTATCTTATAGAAACACTTAATTCATTTGACACTACTGGCATGAACTTGAAACATACGCAGCTTCCTCAGACTAACAAGAAAATCTTAGGCATTGCGCGTCCTTTTCTGAGTCTAGGTTCTGAATGTTCGCGTCCTCTCAAAATTCGTATTTTGAAGTTCTAATCCCCAATGTGATCGTATTAAGAGGTGGAGACTTTGGGAGGTGATTAGGAGATCAGGGGTAGAACCCTAATGAATAGGACTCGTGCCCTTATAAAACAACATTTAGCCGGGCACGGTGGCTCACGCCTGTAATCCCAGAACTTTGGGAGGCCGAGGCAGGTGGATCATGAGGTCAAGAGATAGAGACCATCTGGTCAACATGGTGAAACCCCGTCTCTACTAAATACAAAAAAAATTAGCCGGGCATGGTGGCGCGTGCCTGTAATCCCAGCTACTTGGAAGGCTGAGACAGGAGAATTGTTTGAACCCAGGAGGCGGAGGTTGCAGTGAGCCGAGATCGCGCCATTGCACTCCAGCCTGGGTAACAAGAGTGAAACTCCGTCTCAAAAAAAAAAAAAAAAAAAAAAAGTTTAAAGTTTTGCTTCCCTTCTCTGTTCTCTGCCATGTGAGGCTACAAGAAGATGTAAAACCAGGAAGCCCAGACTTGCCAAAGCCTTAATCTTGGACTTCACAGAATACAGAACTGTGAGAAATGTAAGTTTGTCTTTTAAGCTGCCCAGTCTATGGTAATTAATTATAGCGACCTGAACTAATGAAGGACAAGATAATTGTGTCATTCCATGGATAGAAATTTGAGGCACACATTTTCATATTCTGCCTTAACAACATGAATATCGTTTATAGTCATGATTTATGATCTAATAAATTTTAATCTTCTGTGTCCAATAATTCTAAAACCTACCTCTTAAAGAAAATACAGTCTCAACTCAATTATTTAAGTGAAAACAGGGCTACCATTTTAGTTATATTTATATTCATTTATTTTTCTAATTCCTTATGCTTTCTGAAAAGTTTTAGTTCAAGGAGTATAGAAAAATAAATTGTTGAAATGTTAACTGAACAAACAGGTGTTCTTAAGGCTTTTGTTAAAGTAATATTCACTTTAGCTATACAACAAATTTACAATGCTGAACAATTTGAATGTGAACATATATATAATGTGTTTATATGTACATTCAAATTGTTGTATGTATGCATTTTTATGACCTCTCAGTTGACAGAGCAAGGGCGTGTGTGTGTGTGTGTGTGTGTGTGTGTGTGTGTGTATATATATGTATATCTATCTATCTATATATATATCCATGATATTTAACACCTAGCCCAATCTGAAAACGTTTGTTTTATAGCTAAAGTGAGTATTACTTTAACAAAACCCTTAAGAACACACACACACACATATACATACATATATACGCTCTTGCTCTGTCAACTGAGAGGTCATAAAAACAATATCGACCCAGAAAGAACAAGCACACCTCGTGTCCATCTCCTGCTTTATAACACTATTCTTTGATAAAAGAAACTAGGGCTCCTCAGCTCATTCTAGGGCTAGGGAATATACAAAATGTGTCTGGAGAATCTTGTAGGCATTACCGGAAAGTAAGAACATTTTTAAAAACAAACCAACAAACACTTCAACGGTGGAATATGTCAGTGTGACACAGAGCCAACTCTAGAGCTCTTAATGGCCAAAGCAGGGACAATCTGAGCAGAAACTAGAGTAGTACTGAATTATAACCCAAGTACAAAATAAATATCTAGATGTCCTTATGGACATAAATAATTGAGTAAATAAGTAAGTGGGGGAAGAGGACTATCTTCTGCAGAGTCTTTCAAATAATATATGTAGATGCCCTTCCTCAAGGGGATAGGTAACAGCATCACACTCTGTAAGTGTGGACTGTGTATACTGACTTCCTTCCGAAAAGGACAGTTTGAAATGAGGGAGGAAATGGGAACTTTGTAGTGGAGAAACCTGATGAATACCGTCGCACCCAGGTGATCATCAACGGTGTTAAGTCATGTAGATAGTAATGACCCTTCTCATGATATAATGAGAATGGTGCTTCATTTCTTCCTCCAAAAACTCATCATCTGAGTCCAATCATGAGAAAAACACTGGACAAATTTCCACTGAGAGATATCTGCAGAATCCTTGACTACTGCTCCTCAAAAAATGTCACAGTTATCCAAAACAAGATAATTCCGGGAAACTGTGATAGCCAAAGGGAGCCAAAAGAGACATGACAACTAAATGCAATGCAGTATCAGAGATGGGAACAGAGCAAAGACACTAGACAAAACTAAGAAAATCTATATCAAGTATGAACCTTAGATAATAAGAACGTATCAGTATTTATCAATGGTACCAAATACACCATCCAAATGTAAGATGCTAACAATACAGGAAATTGAATGTGGGGTGTACGGGAATTCTGTACTAGCTTTGTAATTTTTCTGTAAATCTAAAAATATATTAATAATATTAATAATATATTTGTGAAAAATGAGTTTAGGTTAAGTAAAATGCAGCTCTGCCCTTTCCTCTAAAAGCATTTTTAACTGCTAATTCAACCAGGGACCTGGCTAAGTTCCTCTTCCCCATAGATTCTTCTCTTTCCAGCCAAGTGTATGCCTCCTCTGTTACTTCTATAATTCTTTGCATATACTTCTACTAAAACATTTATAACCTGACTAATGATATGCATTTTCTTTCCTGTCCTTCTAAATACTTTACCACTTTAGGAAGTTAATAAAATCAATTCATGTTTATATCTGCAAACTTTACAAAGCACAGTACCAAAGACATACAAGAAATAAAAACATTTGTTGAATGTCTTCATAAATAAATACACATACAATGCTTTAAACCTAAAAATACTCATGGAAAACAAGTATTTTTTAATCATTCACAATATGTGTTAAATTGTTGTAGAGTTGTAGGTTACATGGCTTTGATGAAAATTCTTCGTCTGTCCAAACTTTAGTCAGGCTACTAAAGTTTCTCTTAAATCTATCTGTGTACATTCTTGTAAAATCCAGTTTTAGCGAAGAAACATGCTAAGTCAGTTTAGTAAGAATTCTCCACTCCTGATACTCTGATCATGCCAATATCTGATCAGGCTTTTCATCTTCAACCATTTCAAAAGTGGTATCTGGTCAGCCTGGGCTGTCTTTAGCAAGAATCCTCCTTAGTCCTGATGTTTCCTCTTAGTAATACTCTATCCACTGACCCTTGCCCTCCTCCTTTGCCGTGAATTCCCACTTGCCAATGTTGTGTTCGGAACTCAGCTTTATGTCTCTCCACTGCTACTAACTCCCATTACAGTGGTTCTATCTTGATGGTCCTGAATAAAGTATTCCTTGCTGGCTTTTTTATTATTATTATACTTTAAGTTCTGGGGTACATGTGCAGAGCTTGCAGGATTGTTGTGTAGGTACACAAATGCCATGGTGATTTGCTGTCTCCATCCCCCCATCACCTACATCAGGCATTTTCTGTGTTTTAATAAGTGTCATTAATTTTTTTTTCTTTAGCAGCTTCAAATTAGTAATATTTTTCATCAATGGAACTGAAATGATAATCTCTAACTTATGAATGTTTTTCATTGTCCTTGAGTTAAATATAATACAAACCTTAGCTGTTATGTATAATTACAAAATAACTGAGAAGAATATTAAGGTGTGCAAGATAGTTTATTTAGGCAGACTATGTTTTTATAATTTGATCTCAATTGCTTTTTTAGCTCCATATGTAATTACTCCACTGCAACTATGTTCGAGTCAAACAAATAAACTTTTTTTTTAAAAAAACTGTATTCTATTTCATTGAATATACACTTCCTATACCTTCTATCAGTAATACTCTTTTCATCCTCCCAGTTTGGAAATTTACTATTAACATTTCAAGACTAATGCTGTAAAATAATGCAATATGAGTTCTCTCAAATGCATATGATAATTATCAAATATTTACAAATTTATTCCCAAGCGCAATAACGGAAATCTAGCTATATCTTTTATGAATCCAAACTTTCTGAGATGAAAGGGTCCAGAAATGCCTTAAGTGCTCCGATTAAACAAATTGGAAAATAGTCACTACAACCAAGAAATTCTTAGAACTAAGTTGCAAACTGTTCTTTTCTGCTTAAAAAAAGAAATACCTATCTGCATTACTTAGGTTACACATATGCTATTAAGGTTATACCTAAATATAAATTTAAATCTTTTAACTTTTTTATCATGTTTTGAGAAAAACATATTAAAAATGAATTTCCAAATGTGCAAAATTTCAGTTACCCCTTTTTCATGCAGTCAATTGACAAATTTTTCTTTGTGAGGTCCAAGTTTGGACTGCATTTGTTTCTACTCTATTCCATATGACAATTAGTTCTCCTGATCAAAATCCACTCTATTTTTAAATATCAAGATTCATTCAGACAGAATTTTTTGCTTGAACTTAATCCTACCGTTAATACTTCTAAGCCCCAATTTCCCTGTTTGGCAAATCTGAAGAGTGAGAACAAGGTTCAGAGAATGAGAAATCTAGAGTAAAATTAAAATCTTACTAATATGATTATCTGAAATATTATATCTGATATATTGTCAAAAGACAAAACTGGAACAAACTTAGTTTTAAAAACAGAATCGGCTTTTATTGACAATTTATACATTGAACAGCATCGCATCTAGAAATAAATAAGTACTCCATGGATATAGCAGAACAGTTGGCTTTCATCCAGTAGGAACACAGAAACAGAACAATAAAAAAAAAGTGTATTGGCTAATAACAGATTACTTCAGGCTACTTTTCTTGCAAGGGTTTAAGCAGAGGGGACTTCCTTATCAAGCCATTCATGTTGACAGGGCCCTTTCCAATTGGTTGCTGAGGATCTCCTGTTTTCAGGAAAAGAATGTTCTGTTTGGAGAGTTTTCTGCTTCCTTAAAAGTTTTACTTTGATTGTCTGGCATTTAACACGAATGACTACATTTGGGTTTGCTCTTTTGGAGCCTAATAGAGGAGCTCAGATCAAATAAATTTTATTTAACAGTATTTTACTAATTTTTTAGTGTTGGAGTGGAAATAATCACCATTCACTTATTCTAAAATTACATATGGCTAAAACTGCCCTTGAGATGGCCTATCCATTTGAAAACCCAGAAAAATGCAGTTTGTGTCATGTTGAACTGAGCACTATAAGGGCAGAATTGTATCTGAAAGTACATCAGCATTATAAATGAAAAAATAATTAGAGCTTTCCATAATATTTCTCTTTATAACAACTAATAAAAATAAATGTATATATTCTATCTATAACTATTTATAGCACCTATCACATTGCAATTAGTAACATGCTTATTCTTCAATTTCTTAGGAGAGATTATCACTTCTTTAGAGTGAGGGCCATATTTTATTCAACATTATATATTTAGCAACTGGTTAATAATAAAAACAATAATAATTGAAATTATCTTTTTTTAGGTTTCCTAAACAGACATTTGTGTTCAACCTCCTTACTTATATTATCCAATTTACTCCTCAGAAAAACTCCATCAAGTAACTATGTTTAATCCTCTAACAGATGCTATCTATGGTGTCAACGAGATTAAGCAATTTTTGTCATATCATATTAGAAAACAAAGAAAATTGTTCAATTCCATATCTTTTACATTGCAGAACCCAGGTTCTTACCTCTTATACTATAACATGGGTTATTTATTCATTTAACAGATTAAAAATGTACTATACGTATCAGGGACTACTCAGCATTGGGATGTGTCAGTAAACAAGACAAAAATCTTTATTTTCATGGAACTTATCATGTCATATGAAATAGGAAAGAAGCCACACACAAAATCATATATAAAAATATGCAAGATCATATTAGAACAGTATGAAAACTTTTACAATACTCTAAAAAATATAGATGAATGAGACATCTACTTTTTTTAAAAAGTAGACTCATAAGATATTGAAGAAAAATGAGAACCCTGAATGGACTTGAAAATTTTATGAAATTAAATTCCAAATTTAGAATAAGCACTAGGCTAGGTGATGTAAAATTTTCTCAATCTCCAAATGTTTTAAAGTGATGCACAGTTTTACCAGCTTTTAAAGTGCTAACAGGGTCTGTATTAGACAAACAGCTTTACAGGTGGGAAAATGGGGGAAAGGGGCATTTTAGAAGGCTACTAAAACATGGAAACACTTAAGAACTTAAGAAATAAAAATTATTAATCAACCTCAGTTTTGAAATAGATGTAATTATTCTTAAGAAGATACTATTTTTTAAAGCCATGAACACACGTATATATACACATACATATGGAAAGCAAATGCAGTCATTTAAATAATTATAGCATATTATTTATTGAAATTTGGTAGGCATACAGACATTTATTTAAAAGAGCTAATGGGGGAAATTTGTAGACAATGTAATCTTTTATATGCCGATAAAAATGGGGAAATAAAAATGCTTTTACACTGTTGGTGGGAGTCTTAATTAGTTTAATCACTGTGGAAGACAGTGTGGCGATTCCTCAAGAATCTAGAAATAGAAATACCATTTGACCCAGCAATCCCATGACTGGGTATATACCCAAAGAATTATAAATGGTTCTATTATAAAGACACATTCACACATATGTTCATTGCAGCACTCTTCACAATAACAAAGACTTGGAACCAACCCAAATGACCATCAAGATAGACTGGATAAAGAAAATGTGGCACATTTACACCATGGAATACTATGCAGCCATGAAAAAGATGAGTTCATGTCCTTTGCAGGGACATGGATGAAACTGAAAACCATCATTCTCAGCAAACTGACACAAGAACAGAAAACCAAACACTGCATGTTCTCACTCATAAGTAGGTGTTGAACAATGAGAACACATGGACACAGGGAGGGGAACATCACATACTGGGGCCTGTGGGGTGAGAGGCAAGGGGAGGAATAGCAGGGGGTTGTGGCATTGGGGAGAGTCAGCATTAGGAGGAATACCTAATGTAGATAACAGGGAGATGAATTCAGCAAACCACTACCATGGCATGTGTATACCTATGTAACAAATCTGCACGATCTGAACAGGTACCCCAGAAATTAAAGTAAAATAAATAAATAAATAAATAAGTCATTAAAATACAAACCAGATACTATGTTGTGGAATATTAGAGTTTTTCCATTTTGATGTGAAAAATAAAAGAAAAAAATCACCATTTTACTAAGAGACAAAGCCAGCCAAGTAGGACATTTGAGAAAAAAAATCAAAGTATAATGATTGGAAGCAGAAAGAATTAAAACTGGACACATTTTGGAAAACTCAGTTGTCTACCTAGAAAGTAAAAGAAAGTCCACACACTACTGGAATTGTAGAAAAATTAAAAAGTTTCTGAGTGCAAGGATTAATATATAGAATCAAAAGTATTTCTATCTACCACAAAAATAGTGTAAACTACAATTTTAAACAATATCATTTATATGTGACATCTTGAGCAAATGTTGAGTATAGTAACTTCTTTCCAAAGGGTACATTAGGGAACGAGTTAAAAAAAAAGAATAACCTTGCCTTGGAGAAGCTTCATAATCATTACCTCAAACCACATGATCAAGGTGGGCATCAAAATATCAGCAGTCATGTTACTAGCATATAGGTGAATATCACCAGTCATGCTGATAGCATGTATCCCTGATATCATACGGTGAAAAGAACACTTTATAGTCTTCCTCTCAAAAATCCATAACTATGGTTTCATCATTAGAAAAGCATCGGCCGGCGCGGTGGCTCACGCCTGTAATCCCAGCACTTTGGGAGGCCGAAGCCGGTGGATCACGAGGTCAAGAGATCGAGACCATCCTGGTCAACATGGTGAAACCCCGTCTCTACTAAAAATAAAAAAAATTAGCTGGGCATGGTGGCACGTGCCTGTAATCCCAGCTACTCAGGAGGCTGAGGCAGGAGAATTGCCTGAACCCAGGAGGCGGAGGTTGCTGTGAGCCGAGATGCACCATTGCACTCCAGCCTGGGTAACAAGAGCGAAACTCCGTCTCAAAAAAAAAAAAAGCATCAGAAAAATCTCAATTGAGAAACCTCCTAAAAATAGCTGATTAGTACTTCTCAAAATTTTTAAAGTCATCAAAAATAAGGAATGTCTGAGAAACCAGCCAGAGAAGGCCAAGGAGTTATAAGGATTAAATGCAGTGTAGTATCAAGATCCTGGAGGAGAAAAATAATATTAGGAAAAATTAATACAATCTGAATAATGTCTAGAAACTAGCTAAAAATAATGTATTAAAAATGTTTCATTAGCTGTGATGCACCATCGTTATGTAAGATACTAAAAAGGAGAATGGTCTTTAGGAACTCTTTGTATTATCTTTTCCACTTTTCTATAAATTTAAAGCTATTATAGAAAGAAAAGTTTATTTTAAAATGCCGTTTGTAAGAATAGTAAATGATACAATTTACCAAGAAGCAAAGCTAATAAATACATATTGATATTTTAAGTCTCGTGCAGAAAAACAAAGGAATAAAATAAGACCTAAGAAATATATGCAGAGGAAGACTAAAAATCATAAAACTAGATATTTCACAAATTAATTTGAAATTAATCCAAATTACAATTGCATTTCCTTCAAAAATCCTGTAAACTTTATCCTAAATTTCTTGTGGAAAAATTTAAAAACCAATAATAAAGTTTGACCAAACAAACAGAATAAACTGCTTTGAACATACCTATAGTTATTTGCATTCTTCATGTATGTCAGAAGTGGCGTTGGGAATGGAGACCAAAGTATGGGTTACTCAGTCTGTTATTCTGAGATAACTGCCCATTCACATGGGAGGGGCATAATACATCAAATTATATCTCTGCCTCACACCAAACTGAAAATAGTTATAGGTAAATTAATACTCAGATAGGGAAATGTGAACATCATAATTGAAAATAATGAAAACAATTGCCAACACACAAAGTGAGAGAAAATGTTCACCTGTAGGTAAAAGGGAACAGGCAATGACATCTATAACTATCCACTCAAATAACATGTCTGGGATGTTGCCTTATACTAAGTTGGAAAAGATAATACAGCAACAGAAAAGTCTTTATAGAGATGTTTAAAAGTTTTTCTCTTGACGTTAAAGATATTAAATTTTTTACACTAATGTGCAAACTATTAAACATTGCACCAGTTACAAACCTGTTCTATATTATTGGGTTTGTGATAAGGGGGTCATGACTGCAAACCACACTTTTCCTCTGCCAACTGACTCCTTCTTTGTGATGATAGAAGTCGGGAGGCTGGAAACATGGAGAAGGAACACACAGCCTTCCTGTTTGCTTCCTTTTTCTGTCCTTCTTTGTTTGCTTTTTTCTTCCTGTCAGTATTGCCTTTGTCACTTTGTTTTTCAGCAATAGTTTATTGCTGTTTTCAGTTTTCAAACAATTACAAAACTAGCCTTATGTGTATTCTGAGATGACAGTGCCAGCTAGCTGAAGCCCTGATTGGGAAGGTCTGTATCCCTGGTCAAGGGATCCCTCTCTCAAGCTTTAAAGCATCAGTAATTCATCACTCCCTTTGGTAACTGCTTCCCATTGTTTCAGCTGGTGTAATATTGCTGTGTTCCTTTTTTTTATATAGCTATTTAGTGATTCCTTACATGGAATTAACTCAGCTAAAATAACTGTCTTTTTTTTTCCCCTGCAACATTACTGACCCAACGGTTGTGTTTTAAAGGTTGATTTGGTTTTAAGAATATTTTTCTTACATTAATAATTTTTTGTTATCTATTTATAGAAAACTACATAGAGTACATGATTCTGTTTATCCCTTAGTAACCAAAAAAACAGATGCAAAGATGTAGTGAGCTTTTAGGTATTCTATATAGAGACATCTATTAATTCTACCGAACATACTTGCCAGCTGTTTAAACTGTGGTCCATGTGGGGCATTTGATGTCAAGAAGCAAAGTTATGGACCCAAAACAAGTCAAAGAAACAAGTTCAATTTTGGCACCAATATGATTTACCAATATCTTGATGAACAGGAAGAAGCTTGACTTACACAGTTGAATTCATATGATGAACTCTGATACACAATGAAAACTTCTTAAACTGTATGTTACCTAATTGAGCCCTTAGCAACATGAGCTTTTATTAGTTTGTGAGAAGATACAATATTATTAAATTATATAATTCAAAACAGTTTAAAGACTTTTTGTGAAATTATGATATTGACTCCTTAATTTTCCTGCATGGCTGTGCTAATTAAGTTTTAGTCTTTCAAGCATATGTTATAATTTAGTACACTGGCATATAAAATTTTATGAAGGATTCAGTGTTCATAATACTCTCATAGGATCCACTGTACCACCGATTTAAACTAATAATGCTGAAAAAGATGTTTATCTTCAAGATCCCTATGGCACTTTAAAAGATCAATCAACTTGGCACATTTGAAAATTTAAATTAAATTGATGATGTCTCATTACGCTCTCTTTGATGATTATGTTTGCACAGAAGCAGAACATAAATCTTAAGAAAACTGGCTCTGAAACGCTAACTAATAGAAAACATGATAGATGCTGAATGTAGACATTGTGACTTTTGTTCATCACTGACAGAATAATCAATCATTTTAATTATTTTTTCATTTACATCTGAAGAACAGCTTATGAACTAAAAAATTTTAAAATAAGATGAAAGGAAATGTAACTGACTTTTAAATATTAAATGTATATGTTTGTTTATAATACTAATTCATTGTTCACATAATAATTTCCAGAATAAGTCCAGAATTATGTAACATGTGGATAATAAACTATAACACAAGCACATATCCACATTTTCTATATATCAAAATATAAATGATGCTTCTAAACTTGTGCATTTTAAAAACAAAAGTAACTATTGACCAATATTATAGTTCAAACAATTAACATTTTGTACGTATCACTTAATGGTAATTTAGTCCCTTTAAGTTCATTCACATAGTTTAAAGAAGGAAAAATAATCATCTTAATTGATGAAGATAGGGCATTTTCTAAAACTGAATATCCATTTTTGTATAATAAATAGTAAATCAGTAACCAAATCCAACAGTGCATCAAAAGATAACACATCATGGCTGGGCGCGGTGGCTCAAGCCTGTAATCCCAGCACTTTGGGAGGCCGAGGCGGGTGGATCACGAGGTCAAGAGATCGAGACCATCCTAGTCAACATAGTGAAACCCCATCTCTACTAAAAATACAAAAAATTAGCTGGGCATGGTGGCGCGTGCCTGTAATCCCAGCTACTCAGGAGGCTGAGGCAGGAGAATTGCCTGAACCCAGGAGATGGAGGTTGCAGTGAGCTGAGATCACGTCATTGCACTCCAGCCTGGGTAACAAGAGTGAAACTTCGTCTCAAAAAAAAAAAAAAAAAAAGATAACACATCATGATCAAGTGGGTTGAATCCCAGAGATGCAGAGATGGTTTAACATATGCAGGTTAATAAATGTGATACATCACATAAACAGAATTAAACATGAATACTGTGTGATCATCTCAATAGATGTATAAAAAGCATTTGACAAAATCCAGCATCCTTTATGATAAAAACCCTCAACAAACTAGGCATAGAAGGCACTTACCTCAAAGTAATAAAAGCCATGTATGACAACCCACAACCAACATCAGACCAAATGGGGAAAAGTTGAAAGCATTCCCCCTGAGAACTAGAACAAGACAAAGATGCCCACTTTAATTACTGCTATCCTACATAGTACTATAAGTTCTAGCCAAAGCAATCAGTCAAGAGAAAGAAATAAAAGGCAGCCAAATTGAAAAACAGGAAGCCAAACTGTAGCTGTTTGCTAATGATATCATCATATACCTAGAAAATGTAAAGACTCATCCAAAAAGCTCCTAGATCTGTGAATGAATTCAGCAAAGTCTCTAGTTACAAAACTAATGTACATAAATCAGTAGCACTGCTATTTACCAACAACCAAGCTGAGAAACAAATCGAAAATTCAATCTCGTTTACAACAGCTTCAAAGACATCAAAATCAAAAACAAAACCTAGGAATATACTCAACTAAGAAGGTGAAAAACCTCTACAAGAAAAATTACAAAACACCACCAAAAGAAATCAGAGATGTCACAAACAAATGGAAACATGTCCCATGCTCACTGATAGGTAGATTCAATATTGTGAAAATGACCATACTTTCCAAAGCAATCTACAGATTCAGTGCAATTGCCATCAAAATGCCATCATCATTTTTCAAAGAAAGGAGAAAAAAAACAACCCTAAAACTCATTTGGTACCAAAAGCATAGCCAAAGCAATACTAAGTGAAAGAACGAATCTGGAGGAATTGCATTATCAGACTTCAAATTATACTGCAAGGTTCTATTTACTGAAATGGTAAATTTATACTGGCATATAAATACAAAGGCACATAGGCAAGGTGCAGTGGCTCATGCCTGTAATCCCAGCAATTTGGGATGCTGAGGTGGGAGGATTACCTGAGGTCAGGAGTTCAAGACCAGCCTGGAAAACATGGTGAAACTCTATCTCTACTAAAAATACAAAAAATAGTTAGGTGTGGTATAAAAAAGCACCTATAAACCCAGCTACGTGGGAGGTTAAGGCAGGAGAATCACTTGAACCCAGGAGACGGACATTGCAGTGAGCCAAAATAGTGCCACTGCACTCCAGCCTGGGTGACAGAATGAGACTCTGTCTCAAATAAATAAATAAATAAATTTAAATAAATAAATAAAATATATAGACCAATGGAACAGAACAGAGAACCCAGAAATAAAGCCAAATACTTACAGCCAGTTGATCTTTTAAAAATATGCAAAAACATAAAATGGAGAAAGAACACCTTATTAAATAAATGTTGCTGGGAAAACTGGCAAGCCAGAAGTCAAAGAATAAAACTGGATACGTATCTCCCACCTTCCATAAAAATCAACTCAAAATTGATCAAAGACTTAAATCTAAGACCTAAAATCATAAAATTCTAGAAGATAGCATTAGGAAAGCTTTTTTGTACATTGGCCTCAGCAAAGAATTAATAATTAAGACCCCAAAAGCAAATGCAAGAAAAAAATAAATAAATGGGACCTAATTTAAAAAAAGCTTCTGCACCACTAAAGAAATAATCAGCAGAGTAAACAGGCAACTGACAGAGTAGGGGGAAATATTTGCAAACTATGCATTGGACAAAGGACTAGTTTCAAAAATCTGCAAGAAACTCAAACAAATCAGCGCACACACACACACACACACACCATCAAACAGTGAACAAAGGACATGAATGGACATTTGTCACAAGATACACAAACAGCCAACAAACATATGAAAAAATGTTCAACATCTCTAATCATAAGGGAAATGAAAAATTAAAACCACAAGGTTCTACCTTACTCCTGCAAGAATGGCCATAATTAAAAACTCAAAAAACAATAGATGTTGGTGTGAGTGAACTGAAAAGGGAACACTTTTACACTGGTGGTGGGAATGTAAACTAGTACAACCACTATGGAAAACAGTATGGAGATGCGTTAAAGAAATAAATGTAGGGCTGGGTGCAGTGTCTCATGCCTGCAATCAGCAATTTGCGACGCTGAGGCGGGTGGATCACGAGGTCAGGAGATCTAGATCATCCTGGCCAAAATGGTGAAATCTCGTCTCTACCGAAAACACAAAAATTAGCTGGGCATGGTGGCAGCTGACTGTAATTCCAGCTACTTGGGAGGCTGAAGCAGGAGAATCACTTCAACCAGAAAGTTGGAAGTTGCAGTGAGCCAAGATCGCACCACTGCACTCCAGGCTTGACCACACAGCAAGACTCCATCTCAAAAAAAAAAAAAAAAGAACAGTAGAACTGCATTTTGATCCAGCAATCCCCGTACTGGGAATCTAATGAAAGAGAAAGGGTTATTTTATGAAAAAGACATATACATGCATGTTTATAGCAGCATAATTTACAATTGCAAAGATGTGAAACTAACCTAAGTGTCCATCAACCAATGAGTGAATGAAGGAAATGTAGTAAACATACACCACGAAATACTACTCAGTCATAAAAACAACAAAATAATAATATAAAATGATTATACAAAATAATAATATATTTTGCAGCAACTTGCATGGAGCTGGAGGCCATTATTCCAGGTGAAATAACTCTGGAATGGAAAACTAAATACCATATGTTCTCACTTAAAAGTGGGGATTAAGCCAGGATGATCAAAAGACATACAGAGTGATATAACATATTTTGGGGACTCAGTGAGGGAGGCTGGGAGAGAAATGGGGGGTGAAAGCCTATGCATTGGTACATTGTACACCATTTGGGTGATGGGTGCAAAATAACCTCAGAATTCAACACTATAGACCTTATCCATGTAACCAAAACCATCTGCACCCCAGAAACCACTGAAATTTTAGAAGAGGAAAAAATAGGAAATTAGGAATAGAGTGATACTATATTTATTTTCAATACGTAGATAGATAATAGAGATAGCTAGCTACCCAGATAGATAGATAGATAGATAGATAGATAGATAGATAGATAGATAGATAGAGACATTTTCAAATTCCACTTTATATTTTAATAAATAGGAGAGGAATTACAACTCTACACTTTGAAACTCTGGCAATTAAAACCTAAGATGAAATTATTAATTAATACTAAATAAAGAAGCCAAAACAAAACCAAGCAGGGAGACACACCTGTAGTCCCAGTACTCTGGAGGCTGAGGCAAGAGAATCTGTTGAGTTCAGGAGTTGAAGGCCAACAGGGGCAACGCAGGTGAGGCACTCTATCCACAAATAAAAAATTAAAAGTTTTAAGAAAAGGCAAAATATTCATTTGCATTCGGTAATTATTGTGCATATTATGGCAATAACAGTCTATGTTTAAAGTTAGAATAATAAAAAATGATATATTAAAAATAAATTTCTCAGAAAGTAAGCAGGATCAAAATGAAGGATAACTGTTTATTGATAAACATAGGCCATGAGAGACATATTATAGAAATAGAATAACCAAATATTGTAAATTCTTAAGTTGGAATCCTAATGGAATTTTTTCTTAATTTGGCAAAGTTAAATTAGAAAAATAAATCATTTCTACAGCATACACAGCTTTCCTGGTAACAAATCCCTGTTGTGAGGGGGGTTTTCTGACACCAGGCTCTGTAGTGTCCAGCAGCCAGCAGCTTCCAGCAGGCTGTTCTATAGCAGAGTGCCTCCAGTGAGAACATCCTTTGAAGATAATTCCCCCACACTGCAGAGCAGTTATTAGAAGACTAGAGCCAGTATGCCAACTCTAGCCTATCAGGTGTTTTTGCAAAGAAAGTTTTATTGGAACCTAGCCACACCCATTTCTTTAGTTAGTTGTACTGGCAACTTTGACACTGCAACTGCAGAACTGAGTAATGGCGACAGGGATTGTATGGTAGTCCACAAGGCCTAAAAGGTTTATTATATGGCCCTTTATGGAAAGTTGGCAATCGTTGTCTTAGAAGGTGAATTTCCAGAGAGATTCATAAGTCAAATTTCCAAAATGTTCTTCAGCTGCATCTCCACAATTACTCTGCTATGGATTGAATCATGGCTGTGCTCCCTCCAACAAAGTCTGAATCTAACTTCTGGGAGTTTCTTTCTCTTTTGTGCACTGTTTCTCAGCCCTGTAGATGTTCAGCTGCTCCTTTTATCTGCTATTCGTATATTCTCTCGAGTTCTCTGTGCTTCTGACTAGCTAATCCCTCATTATTCTAATTCTCTGTTAGAGTTAGTAATTCTTTAAGGTAAACTTTCCCTGTTCAAATTATTCTCTACTCTCTCCTCATTAGCCTTCATTGATATACAATGAGTATGATTTTTCTCCTTTTATTTTTAATCTATATTTGAATTTTATTTAAAGTGGGTATCCTGTAGAAAGTATGTAGTTTGTTCTTTAATATATATACATACATACATACATACATACGTGTGTGTGTGTATATATATATGTATACATATATATGTATATATATACAGCTTAGCCATCCATGCCTTTTAAATGACGTGTTTGACCATGCATTTTTAGTGTAATTTGTTAATATGGGTAGATTCAAGTCTATCATCTTTCTTTCTTTTCTCTTTTCTCCATGTGTTTTTTATTACTTGTTTTCCTTTTTTATACCTTCTTTTTTTTTTTTTTTTTTGACACGGAGTTACACTCTTGTTACCCAGGCTAGAGTGCAATGGCGCGATCTCGGCTCACTGCAACCTCTGCCTCCTGGGTTCAGGCAATTCTCCTGCCTCAGCCTCCTGAGTAGCTGGGATTACAGGCACGCGCCACCATGCCCAGCTAATTTTTTGTATCTTTAGTAGAGACGGGGTTTCACCACGTTGACCAGGATGGTCTCGATCTCTTGACCTCGTGATCCACCCGCCTCGGCCTCCCAAAGTGCTGGGATTACAGGCGTGAGCCACCGCGCCCGACCTATACCTTCTTTTAGATTAATTGAAGATTTATTGAATTCCACTTGGCTCTACTTTTGACTTATTGTTTAATAATAATTTTAAATATTTGGTGTAGTCTTCTAGTTATTTATGATGTGAAGAGAAATGCACTTCTTATTACTACACCATAGTGGAAAGTTGAAACCTAAAAGGGACTATTTATTGTATATTGTCTTGGATTTATATAAAATTGTTTATGTTTTATATAAAAGAATATACATTCAAAAAGAAAATAATAAATTAATGAAAGCCAAAATTATGAAAAATTAAGAACAACTGGATAACAGGCCCTATGAAAATTTATAGTACATTAAGACATAGGATAAAACCACAAATCAGTTTATATAGGTGCAGGACCAGAATAACATATTACTTCATTTAACTGAATATAGAATCTAGAATGAGAACGTGGTATTTGTGAGAACTTTACAGATGTAAAAAGCAGCAGTTTAATGGGTTGGAATGAGTTACTTATTGCTCTTACAACTGGTTGTACAAATGAAATAAAATGAAGTCAGACCTTTATGTCCACCTTATTTATAAAAATAAATTTGAAAATTTTAAAATGTTTCATTTATTTAAAACCATATGAAAATATTTTTAAGAAAATCTAAATCCAGTGTAAACTAGAGTTTGAAGGAATGTTACTAACTCTATTAACTCAGATAGACTAGATTGTGCTGTTATAAAAATTGCAAAACCTTAACGGTGATAAAAATAAAGGCCTATATCTCATTACATTGTACATTCATCCTAGGCTGTCAGTGACTCTTATCACCCTAACACCAGAGATTAGTGAAAATTATCATCATAGATGATGCTGGTTTTTGTAGTACACTAGCTCCAGATACTTTTTCCCAGAAATCTGACTTGCCTTTTCTGCTTACAGTGTATTGACCAAAACAAGTCACACACTAATGCCTAACTTTAAAAAATGAAAGTGGGAAGTAAAGTGCAAGTTCTAATGGGAACTGGAAATGCTTGTTCAATATTTCTTAGGAACATCTCACAAAAAACCCGGAATCTCAAAAACTCTAGTTGGGAAAGTACATTACTGACTCCAGAAAAAATATATATAATCAATAATTTATCATCATTATTATCTCTAATACAAAGAGTAATTCCAAGTTTGCAAGAAACAAAAACAAATGCTCTCAGTCCCATTAAAATTGAACAAAAGATAACAATAAGGACTCCACAGGGATCAAATCTCAATGTCCAATAAATTTATATAAAGAATCTGAAGTTTGGTCTCATGAGGACAATAAATACTAAATTATCAATGAGATATATCATCCCCTCTGAATGAAAACAAAATGAAAAGAATTATTCAACTACGCCCAGTAGAGATATGAAGAGAATCTGCTGACAAAAAAGATAAACTTTACCATCTTATTGAAAAACAGCATCTATTAAAATTAAACATAAAATTTCACATATGACGCAGCAATGTTACTGCAAGGAACCCACCCCACAGGGATAAAGGCAATGATTGAGGAAGGCCTGTTGCTATGGACTGTAGTACATTATTTCAGAATTCTTATGCTGAAGGCCTAATCCACAGTATGTAACTATATTTGGAGATAAGGCCTTTAAAGAGGTAATTAAGGCAAATGTGGTCATAAGAGTGGGGCTCTAATCTAATATGACTGGACTTTTATAAGAAAAGAAAGGGAACAGGGCTATGACCACATGTTGAAAAAGGGTATACAAAGACACCCACGAGGCATGACTCATACTTAATCAACTGTGTAACTTTAAAAGGCTAACAAGTTTAAAAAAATAAGCAGTTAAAAAAACTCTCTGATTATTCTTCAACATTGCTATTGAAATATTTGCAGCAGAAATTGAATTCACATAGCAATGGTTTATCCTTTGAACATCAATACATCAGCAAATTTTATTTATCCTTGTTTGAAAATTCAGAGGTCAGAGGTAAAGTGACAACAGTTACAAATTTTAAAAGATAAATTTGGACTAAATAAGTTGAACAACACTTAAGAAGACAATTTACGTTATCTTTCAACGTCAGTAAAATGAATACATCTATACAATTAGTTGTATCTAGAATGTTATAAACCATATTTCATAACCAAATACAATTTACGGAAGTTAGAATGGACAGTGTAATATGCAATTTATTTTCTTATCCAATAAATCCAATAATTTTGATTTATGATCTTGTTAAAGACTCACTATGAAGAAGAAACATTTTATCTTTTCCCAAGAGTATCCTGGTAAAGAAACCAGCTAAAACCACTTTCAGATGAGGTAATTTAAACACACAAGAAACAGAGAGAGAGAGAGAGGGAGAGAGGGAAAGAAAAAGAAAAAGAGAAAAGATTTCATTTTAATTGTCATGAAATAAAAAAATACAGAAATATAGATGATCACACTGTGTGGTGATATATATATTTTTTTTAAGACTGAGTTTCGCTCTTGTTACCCAGGCTGGAGTGCAATGGTGCGATCTCGGCTCACCGCAACCTTCGCCTCCTGGGTTCAGGCAATTCTCCTGCCTCAGCCTCTTGAGTAGCTGGGATTACAGGCAAGTGCCAGCATGCCCAGCTAATTTTTTGTATTTTTAGTAGAGACGGGGTTTCACCATGTTGACCAGGATGGTCTCGATCTCTTGACCTCGTGATCCACCCGCCTCGGCCTCCCAAAGTGCTGGGATTACAGGCTTGAGCCACCGCGCCCGGTGGTGATTTCTTTATACTGCTTTAGAGTTCACTTACTTTTTATTCCCAGTTATCGTATTTTATTATAAAATTTTCATGTGCTTCTTTTCCATATCTTCTCTTTCTTTTCATCTGTTTATTTTCATTCGATTTAATTATTTCATAATTGCTCTGTGCTGCCTTTGGCCTGTTTTATGCTATCTTTTCTGCAGATTTCTCTACAGTAGATTCCCAAAGACCTTCTGAGGCCTCTGCTTTCTGCTTACTCCTATTCCAGGTGGTAACAGGGCTATGATCTGTGAAAATCCTTCTATCCCCATTTGTACTTTCACTCAATTAAATGTACTTAACCTATGTTTCTCTCTCTAGAGGCTCCTTTTGACAGCTAATTATCTAATTCAAACTGATAAGACACCGAGTTGTTAAACCTCCCAAGTCATATACTTTGATTTAACAAAGATTTTTCTGAAGGCCACGTTGTAACTCAAAGGAATTTCCGTAACAGGAATGTCAGGCACAATGCCAGACCCACTGGGAGCAGAGTTATTGAAAAGATTGATTTTGTGCTCAAAGGGTCCAGTACCTTATAACTTAAAATTTATATGTGTTCTCTGGCCCTGATTTAAGGATACTTCTCTACTCTCACATATCAGGTAACCAGAATACTTTTTGGGGAAAGTTGGCATCGATGCCCCATTGATATGTATTGGTAGCGTTTTGAAGGCAAGACGTCACCAAAAAATAAAAGTTTTCCCCAGCATGTACTCTACTTTCTCCTCTTCCCTATTTTAAATGCACTAAACTTATTTTAATTTTTATAAGAAACTTTCCTGAAATTTTGATAGAACAAAATAGAGGTCTGGGGTATTTTTTAATACTAATGGCTGTAGTCTATTAAAAACAGTGTTATTAGCCACTGGTTTATAGATTTGTTTTGTTTTTTTCTTTTTTGTTTTTGCTTGAAATAACCTATAAAGTCAGGCTTTTAGTAAAAATAAGTAAATAATAAACTAACAATAAACTAATTTTGTAAAGGGAACAGAAACCTAAAGTATTCAAGAGTCAGTCATATCACCTTTCTCTATGTGCTCACTTGCTTCCTCAGTTACTGACTTCCTCCTTCTCTACTACTTTTTTCACTCCCTCCTTTTTTATTTGCCTCATTTCTCTCTGATACCTTCTTTGCTTTTTCCTTTTCTACTTCATCTCACTTCCTCATATGTTTTCTTTAACAGAAGACAATCTTAGCCATTGATCATTCATCTCTGTCTTATACTTACCTATAAGAGAATGATTTGCAAGCTGTAAACTCATGATAATCATAAATTATCTGAATTATCTGGCATTGTCATGCTTGCTTTGGATACTGCCCTATCCTTTACAGAACTTGGGTTTATGTCCAAGCATCATGTGCCTAAATATAAATTCTCTTACACTTGGAACATAACCCTGGCCTGAGTTTCCCTCTATCCAATAGACTTGTTTGTAGATTCTACGCCTTTTGAAGCAGACAGATGTGTTTCAAATTATTTCCATTAAGAAAGCATAAACAATAAATGCCTTTAATAGGTTTTTAAAGTTACTGGTACACATATCTTAGAAGTGGGCAATATTTTTCTCCAGTCTTCCATTATTGTTTAAAGAAGACTGAATTCATCTTAACTAATTGTTCTAATAATAATTGATACTTTTATTGGGCCCCTACTATGTCCAAGGCACCATGTTAGGAAAATTATATAGGCTTCAATGCAAACAACAAACTTACAAAGATAGGTTTTAGAGAGTCATTTTAAGTATTGAGGAAATAAAGATTTGCAACAGTTAATGGTATTTGTCCAGAAGTTACATCTACAAATGGCAAAGCTGGAATGTTACTAAAATTCTATTTAACTTGTTCCATTTCCTTCGATTGCTTTATCAACTGTGAAACAGAATGAAGTACATATTGTGAAAGCACTTCAGAGCCTATCTCAAAATCTTGTTTTAAATTTGCATCAGAGAGTGAACTTGATAACTAGAACTGCCTATATATGTCCAGCAATGTGAGGGGTAGCCACTCAGAGCTGCAGGTCTGCGTATGTGTTTGTGAATAATGAAAAGAGCTTGTTCTCTTTTTTCTTTTCTTTGCTGCCACCCCTCCCCCATATTTCCTCTGGAAAAGAGAAAAGGAGAGACAACGCTACTGACTTCACCCATTGTGTCTGCATGATCCGCTCTGCTGAAGGTTTCAGCAGGGGAGCATATTGAATGTAACTGCAAAAATCAGATTTGAGGATTATCTATGGATTTCATTTTCTATCTTCCCCCAATATAATAAAAAGTTGGCTATATCTATATCAAATTTATTACCTCTCTTAACTAGTTTATTTATTAGGATTTCTATAATACTCCCTCTCTAGATATGCTGAAGCATTTTAAAATGTAACATCTTGAAATGTGAAAAACATGACTTTTTAAATGGCTTCTTATAGAATGTTTTTATGTGATCATATATAAGGTGATCAAGAGGATTCTAGACGTTACCTAACAAATTTAAGAATTAAATTTTTACCTTTAAATATGACATCATCACATTAAACTGAAGTGATTTAATAACATACTAAGTTTAACTTTACCTTTTATTCTCCATTTTATTCTATTTCTCATTTGATAACTTCAGAATTAGCTACAGAATTGAATGTTATTTAACACAAGTTACACAAGGCAGAAATGTATAGTTGTGTATTTTTCATGAAAAATAATTTTAAGCACATATTCATCTAGTTAATAAATCCAATTTTATCAATATTATATTGTTTCTAACATAAAGACATTTGACAAAGAGAAAATAGGCCATAAACCCAAGTGAGAGAGGTTGATTAGATAAATTAAGAAAAATTGTATTTTTAAAGAATTATTTTACATGGTATTCATTTGTAAGCTTCCTTATTTTCAACCTCTATTTTGCTCATATAAACACATATTAGAAAAGGCCTTAGCAGTAGTTTACAGATCAAATTAAATTCAACCATTGCTGCCTTTGAGGCTTATCCATTAAAAATGTAAATCTATCTGATCCATCCACTTTTTACCAGCACTATGTGAAAATAGGCTGATCGTTTAAATTTTCTTAACATCTGCTTTCTCGTCTTTAAAACAGGATAATAATTACCAATCTGTTCTATGTCAAAAGTCATTTCAGGACTGAAGATGCTGATAGAAATAAAAATGCCTCGAAGACCTTTATGCAAACCAAATCTTTAGTCTCAGTACAAGTTTTTTTGATGGTCACTGAAACAAAATTTCAAATAAACAATTGTACTTTCAGTCAACCATCAATTAAACTATATTACACATTCTCACATGCATTTCTACAAAACGGTCATTGAAAACTTTGGTATTACTTTATGCAATTATAAGGTCACAGCATAGAATACACCTTTCTATTCATACCGTTTGTGGGTACAGCAATCAATATTTATAAAAAAAAAAAAGAAGAATGATTTCTGAAGGTAAAAGTAATCAATGTGAGTAGATAAAGTAAATACTGGTATATTTCCTTTACCTATATGAATAAAAATCAAGAATGACTTCTCTTCATAATTATATATGAAAGTATAAAATATCTCCAAGATATTAATAAACACAGAACTTCTGTAAAATTATATTTTATTTATCTCTAATTTAGACATATGATAAAAGTTTGTGCCTGGGGAATAGTCAAATAGATTCAACAAGAAAAGCCAATTGTGCTTGTTATATTTTATGAGTACCAACAACATCTGTCATAGGATATATTTTTTATAATCAACAGCTTTGTTTTATGTATCTCCTTTTACTATAATGATTACGTAGTACCTCTTTTATAAATGTTTCTGATATGCTCAGAAAGAATGACTCTCTTTCTACTGTATTTTATATACATATAATAACATTTTTCATAGGAATGTGTTGTTTGTATATATATCCTATATCCTCCACCTGAAATAGATTGGATTCTTTGAGATGCGTGACAGTGATTGTTTTTTAATCAGCAGATTAAAAACCCCATTTACAAGATTCAAAGGTTCCTATAATGTTTGCATGCTTTTAGCAATTAAAACCATTTCTGTTAGAGTCAAGGTCCCCAAAATATGGCTAACTTAAAAGACAGTATGATTAATAATGTCAGATATTAATGATACAGCAAAAAGAGAAAACTGAAATTTACTTCAAAAATTTCATTTTATAGGGACACTGAAGTATATAAGAAAAACTTTAAAATGTTATTAAAATATACATTTACTAATAAAATACTGAAAATACAAGTTATTTTTATTTACTTTCTAGTAATATCTCCAAGAGTGATTTAAATCAACATGATTTCTTTTTAAACTTATTTATTTATTTTGAGTTTAGGGCTTACAAAATAAAGATTTCATTACCTAATAAAACTGTTTATGTAGTGCCCAACGAATGCAAAGAGAGAGAGAGAAAGAGAGAGAGAGAGAGAGAGAGAGAGTGTGTGTGTGTGTGTGTGTGTGTGTGTGTGTGTGTAAGTATTCCTGGTGTGAAACCACTCAATAGACTCTTCTGACCATACTGATAAAGAACCATCATTAGTAAATGTTTATAAATTGAAAGAAAACAAAAAAGGTCTTATGTAATTGAAAATCATCTTTTAGAAATAACTTATGCAGGAGGAATTAAAATATAAAATGAGATCTCCACAATATTTTACCAGGCAAACACCCATTTAGAAAAGTATTTTATTAGCTAACTGATATATTGAAATGAATGACTTTCTTTCTTAGTTAGCTTTCCATTAGTATGAAAATGGGAGCAGTTTGAGCCTTGATTAGTGGGTAGAAAGAAAATAGTTACTTTTTCAAACTTGAATTTAACTGTGAGGCAGAATGAATGTTCTAATTTCTTGAGGAATTGAAATTATTTATGTATGGCACAGATTTAATGGATCCTGGTGCATTCTATAAGTAGAAAGCAAAACTGACTCTAAAGGAATCTTTTCCTCTAAAGTACTGATGGAATGTTATGTTGACAATGGTAAAAATCAATCGTTAATTTTCTTATAATTTCTGAAATGACTCAGTAAGCTTAATCAATTATGTCATCTCTAAGGCTTGGTTCCACAGCCTTAATTTAGTGGTATGAATCTGGAGATTATATTTTCACATATTTAGATATGCTTTGCAAAAGTCAACAAACTTTTTTTGTAAAAGACCCAATAGTAAATATTTTAGGCTCTGTGGACCAGAAAGCTGTTGCAATTACTTGACTCTATTGTTTTATGGAAAATAACCACTGACAATACTCAGAGGAATGGGCATGGCCATGCTCTAATAAAACTTTATTTACAAATAAATATAGCCTGTGATAAATGCCTGGATTTAAACATGTCTCTGCTAATAAAACTAGAAAGTCTAATCCTTTGAAATATACCTTCTAGTCACTCACCCCCAACTCCTGTCAATATCAGACATATAAAGTTCCATTAAAATTGTATTCATATTATAACATTTGGATATATTTAGTATTGTTTAGTGTACTCTAATATGCCTTTTCATAATAGGAAATGTTAGTTTTAAAAGAGAAAATATTAGGTAAGATTGTTCTATAATGAATGCATGCATTTATCAGTCAGAGTTCCTAAAATAACAGAACTAATAGGACAGATGAATATATAAAGGGGAGTTTATTGGGAGAACGGACTCACACCATCACAAGGTAAAGTCCCACAATAGGCCATTTGCAAGCTTAAAGAGCCAGGAAACTGGTCCAAGTCCCAAAACTTCAAAAGTAGGGTAGCCAATAGTGCAGCCTTCAGTCTGTGGCCAAAGGTCCCAGAACCCCTGGGAAGTCACTGGTATAGGTCCAAGACCAAAAGCTGAAGAACTTGGAATCTGATGTTCCAGAGCAGAGAGCATTCAGCAGAAAAGAAAGATGGAGGCCAGAAGATTCAGCAAGTCAGCACGCTCCAGCCTCTGCCTACTTTATTCTAGCTGTGCTTGTGGTTGATTAGACGGTGCCCAACCAGATTGAGGGGCGCCTCCTCTCTCAGTCCACTGACTGAAATGTTAATCTCTTTTGGCAACACCGTCACAGACATACCCAGAAAAAACACTTAGCATCCTTCCATCCAATCAAGTCAACACTCAATATTAACCATCACAATGATATTTCTAAGTAAACCAGATTTTCCCAATGTACTCCATATTTCCAAGCAATGATTTCCATTATTTTAGGATTCTGTTACCATTGAACAAATAATGAATGCCTTAAAGAATTCATGTAACTTTCAAAAATGTTATCTTCTATTAAGATACTAGATAAAGGTGATTTATTTTCTCTTTTTGAGA
The DNA here is from genome assembly GCA_031835075.1 of Saguinus oedipus. Taxonomy (NCBI): domain Eukaryota; kingdom Metazoa; phylum Chordata; class Mammalia; order Primates; family Cebidae; genus Saguinus; species Saguinus oedipus. Next base: position 23,375,176 of record CM063190.1, read on the forward strand.
GATGAATGAATACACAGTTGACAATGGCCAAACCATATAAGGCAATGGAATTCTGACCCACAGCTCTGCAGCATCCAACCCTGGAAAGCCAAAGTGTAACCTCTGAAGCAAATGGTCCAAAACATTCAGAACTTGACCAATGACTGTTACATTTTGTTTCAGCTTCTAACTCAGGACTAACCAGATAAAGCCAAATATGTTCATCAAATCAAACAAATAAGATGCCTCTCTTCTAACTGGCCTATTTCCAGCTTCCACATGTCAACAATCTCCAGTTAAAACATACCTAAAGACTTCCTAACAAAAAAAGAAAAGCAAAACTATTAAACCTTTGAATCTCTTATAGACATAAGTGATGGGAGCTGACACCCTTACTACAACAACTGCTAAATAAATAGTCCCTGGTTTATCTTATTTGGGAGATCATTATTTCCACACTATAATCTTATTACGGAGCAAAGGCCTCAAAGGTGGATAACATGCCTTCAAGTGCAAATTTGACCACTCGACTTGGCAACATTGGGCACTCTGAAAGTCTGATATACACAACGCAAATTTCTCATTTTAAGGTGAAGTTTAGGTCAGAGGATATATAAGAAAACTACTAGAATACATGAAAAGCCTAAAATAATGAATTGGATGCATTATTCCAGAGCCATGTGGTCTAATGAGTGATTCCAAGTCTGTTGTCAGTGTCTTTATCACTTAAGATGGCTTTAAAAAGTTATTTTTTCCATTTATAAAATTCTTCACCATTTCCCATTCAACCTTAAACCATACTTAAGAATATACAAACTTCTTGTTTCGTGTGTTTATTCCATTCTGGCCTCACAATATAACCCTCTAAGAAACTTTAGAAAAGATACCATGGTCAGCCGGGCACGGTGGCTCAAGCCTGTAATCCCAGCACTTTGGGAGGCCGAGGCAGGTGGATCACAAGGTCAAGAGATGGAGACCATCCTGGTCAACATGGTGAAACCCCGTCTCTACTAAAAATACAAAAAATTAGCTGGGCATGGTGGCACATACCTGTAATCCCAGCTACTCGGGAGGCTGAGGCAGGAGAATTGCCTGAACCCAGGAGGCGGAGGTTGCGGTGAGCTGAGATCACACCATTGCACTCCAGCCTGGGTAACACGAGCGAAACTCCATATCAAAAAAAAAAAAAGAAAATATACCATGGCTTGAACCCTACCACAAAAAAACTAAATCAGAAGCTGAGGATCAGACTGGATATTAACCAGTACTTTTAAACAATTTTCTTGAAGAACAATTTACATATAGAAAAGGTAGCATATAATCAACATCTTCAAAGCTTCCCAGGTTGGCAATACTATTATATGGCCAGAGCTGAGAAACCCTGGACAAGGCAATAATAAACATTTCCTGCTATGGACCTGAGGACCCCCAATTAACTCAATACTTAATCCACTCACACATTTTCATTTATGTATATTATAACATACATATTTTATAATGTTTCATTTTGACTTATATTTGAGTAAATGTCTTAACTAAATATTAATCCAAAGGAGGAGGCTCTTTAATATTTTAGTGACTACTAATATGTTACAGTTTTTAACAGTGTTTATGTGAGGCAGTTCCCCTATCAATAATTATTTTTCTGAAAATTCTCCAACACACACCTTCTGTGTAACTTATTATACCTACCAGGCAATGTACGAGGAGTTATGTTTAATGAATTTCAGAGTATGTTATGCTTATAAAGGTGTATTTTAAGAGCTGGCTATATCAAAATAATGGGAGAGTGGACTTCCTTTTGTTAAAAAAAATACATAATAGATTCTAGCTGGGCGTGGTGGCACATGCCTGTAGTTTCAGCTACTCAGGAGGCCGAGACAGGAGGATCACTGTGAGTTCAGTTGTTCTGGGCTGTAGTGTGCTACACCGATCGGTTGTCCACACTAAGTTCATCATCAGTATGATAACCTCTCGGTAGCAGGGGACAACCAGGTTGCCTAGCAATGGGTGAATCCGTTCAGGTAGGAAACAGAGCAGGTCAAAACTCCTATGCTAATCAGTAGTGGGATCGCACCTGTGAATAGACATCACACTCCAGCCTGGGCAACAAAAATATGAGAACCAGTCTCAAAAAATAATACATAAATACATAAATCATACACTTAGCTATATCTACTGGTGGTACAGCATTATTCCTTGACTTTAATGCTAATTCTAAATACAGTTGATGACAATATCAAAATCGTTTGCATTTCTCTTCAAGTCTTCTTTCTTAGGAGAAATATTATTGGTAAAATAATGCATTTGAATTAAAAGGTTAGTGACTATCAGGTACCTCTCAGCATTCTGAATGTTATTTAATTATTTCTCCATTTCCCTAAGTATTATTATTTGCATGTTATAGATTAAGAAGTTGAGGATTAAGTCAGGCACAGTGGCTCACACCTGTAATCCCAGCACTTTGGGTGGCCTAGGCAGGTGGATCACAAAGTTAGGAGTTCAAGACCACCCTGGCCAAGTTGGTGAAACCCCATCTCTACTAAAAAAATACAAAAAAAAAATTAGCCAGGCATAGTGGTAGGTACCTGTAATCCCAGCTACTCAGGAGGCTGAGGCAGAGAATTGCTTGAACCCGGGAGGCAGAGTTTGCAGTTAGCCGAGATCAGGCCACTGCACTCCAGCATGGATGACAGAACAAGATTCCATCTCAAAAAAAAAAAAAAAAGAAGCTGAGTATTAAAGACTTGAGGAACTCAGTTAATGCTTCACAAAAAGACGATAACGTAGGTGATGTACTATATAGGTCAATTTACTATAATGTTCAGTATTCCTACCAAAGCACTCTACTGTTCAAAAGTAAATGTTGGTAACTTGGCCAACACTTTATTTCTGAAAGCAGATATAATGAAGAGATTAGAAATACTCTATTTCATTTTAGTGTTTAATTCCAAAGAAGTTTATAAGGCAACATGTATTGATATCACTTCAAAAACTTCGAATCTATTGATATTTTCTATTTGTTTCAATGTACAATAGATTTTTATTTATCTCATAAATATATTCATTTTTCTATATATAGTGAATATTGGATAACTTAAGTAGAATTTTAAAAAATGATTTAAAGAGAAGTAACTAAAGCAATTATACTAAGAGTTTGAAATTCACTGGAAGTTTTTATCAGAAACGAAAGGATTTAGTTTATAAATTTACTGGTTCATATTCATCATGAATGGTATTTTACTATATCTTTAGTAAGTCATAAAGAAATTGTGAATATTAGGAACAAGAACAAATATTGATGTTGTATATCCCTTTGTGTCTGTAACATGAGGATGAAATCAGAATTCCCTGGTTCAATTTTGTCTCAGAATCTGTCCTTTAATTATACGATGTAATAAATTCACCCACTCCTTTGTATAATAAATCCAAGTTCATAGGTAATTAGACCTACTAAAATTATTTTTAAATTACAACAAAATCTACTTATCTTCAGTAAAAATAAAACTAGAAATCATAGAAGATTAAACTAATAAAAAATTGTTTTCTATTTTAAAAAAATCACTGCTTTATTTGATTAATGTTTTAGATTTTTAAGGTCCCATATTTTTGGTGACTAAATTGTGTGATGATTTCAGCACTTAATAAAAACCATAAAATCTTAATACTGGAAAAGTCTCTAAAGTCATTTAGTTTGACTCCATTTTGCCAGTGATTAACCTTAAAGCCTGAGGAGTAAGTGACAATGAAGGTCAGAAATTCAGTTATTGGTACGCTCTAGATTGAAACTCATGATTTGTCCAATTTTTCTATAATTCATTGCTCTTGAAATAGGTCAGATAAAGAGTGCAGATTATATAATAGCTAAAGCTCTATTCTTAAGGAAGAAACAAAAGGTAACCATTATGGAGAACGTTCCATAGCTCAGACGTGACACAAAGGACTTTCAACATACACCATCTCACTTAATCTTCCCAATAGCTTTCTTAGGTAGGTATTATTATTAATACCTCTTTACAGATGGGAAAACTAAGACTAAGAATGATTAACTTTTTCTAAGTCACAAGCTAATAAATGCCAGACACAAAACTTGAAGCTAAGCAGTTAGAAAAGAGAATATGCTTAGACCCCATTCAACTTGCCATCCGTTAGTAAACCTCCACTTGGTCCACTTGTTAAATTAGCAGATGTATCACCCTTCTTTAAAAACATGCTGATTCATGCTCAGGTCTACCAAATGCCTGAAACTTATAAGTTATTTCTTATATGTAAAGTATTTGAACAGTGACTGACATAGAGTAAATATGAAGTAAAATTCTCTAATTGTTGTTCTCCCTCCACATTCACTAACTCTTCCAGGTAACCAACCACCTATGAGCCACAATTGACTGCAGAGGTGGTTATTTAGTGCACTAATTTCCATAGTGAAAGAGTAAGAGTTCCTTAGTCTTTCTGCCACAAAAGGACTTAACATGCATGAAAGTATTATTTATTATTTATTGTTTATCGGTTTTGGAAATTGTTCTTAGGATAAAGTTAAAGCGTAATTAGTTAAGGAGGTTAGGCACAAAAAATATCCTGCTACTCTGTTCTGTGAAAAAAAAAATACAAGAATGACAAATGAACCACGTGGATATAATCAAGTCCATATTTCCAAAACAGTTTATGGGAAAGGAATCAAAAGTGTGATTACTGATATTCTCAAAAGTAGTGATTTTTTTTCCAAGAAAATTTAGTGCCATTAAAATTTCCAAGAATGAAAAGACACCTATGGAATTAGATCTCAGTCACTTTTACATTGGAGACAAAGAATGCGTATTCAAACCTCAAAGGCCATATAATCACAGGTGAGATGCTTTATGTCTGTCTTATTTCTTCATTTAAGAGAGAAAAAACAATAGACTCTAGTGTAGTTGTTCTGAAATTAATTAAGTTTACAAATGTAAGGTGCTCAAAACAATGCTGGGTGCAGGTAAATGCTACATCAATGTCCCTTCCTTCCTTATTTATATCATTCATATCTATAGGTTTTTAGGACTTTGAGCAAACACATTATGTTAAGCGTTAAATAATAACTTCAAAGCAATCACTTCAAAGTCTTATTTTCATTGTAATCAAGAACCTTAATGATGTATTTTTACCTTTTAGAAATACGTATTATTTTACTTCTGTAAAAGATTAAGATTGCTGCTGTTGACAGCCTTAATACTGTCTTCAGTCCAGTGTTCAGTGACTGAAAAAGAGCTACATTTTATAACTGATATGATATCCTGTCCCGTGAGAGGCAGAACTGTCATGTCAGTAGTAAAATTCTATTTCCAGAATGAGTATCTGAACCACAATATTAACCCCTGGACATTCTACACCATGTCAGCAAAGCTTTAATGCTAAGACAATTGGAAAGCCGAAAATTTCAAGCAAATAATTTGAACGTATTTCTTAAGTCTGCACAATTATCAAGTACTTATTTTGACTTGTAAAGTATTGAGATTATGTCTTATTTGAGTTTCCCTTTAGCATAACAGACTCCAGTTTTGGCATTTCTGAATATATTTACAGAAGGGAGAGTGGCTGACAGGATGTCCTGATTTGACTCAGTGAAATGGAAGAAAAGTTGCCTGCAGTAGGGTTGCTGGAGGTCAGAGTTCCTGCTGCTGAAATCATTCTTCAGCCTCTTTTCTTTCATGTACCCAGGGGCATGTGCTATAAGCCTAGAGAGAAAATAAGTGAATACTTTAAAAATCTGTTTTACTAAGACATGTAGGAATTTGAGAATAGGAGACTGTAAACTGTGTGACCTAATCCTTAAAAGGTGGAATAATGGGAAGGAAAGATGTTTTTCCTCATTCAAGTGGGGAAGACTATATGAATCACCGCAGAGGCTGAGACTTATGGAGCAGCAGCCAAAGCAGAAGAGCTGAGAGTGCCTGGCTTGACCAGGAAATTGGGCAGTCTATCCTAGAATGAAGAACACAAATCAACAGATGTTTAAGCAGGAATCAGGGTAGGAGAGTGGATCATGTGCATGAGCAAATGTTGACAGAAGGAAATGGAATGCCCCACATGACAGCTAAGAGACTAAATTCTCAACCATAGTCAATTTCCACATTTCAACCAGATGAATGGAATTAAAATGAGCTTACTGGTATGATACAGCATAAGAATCCCATTTGGAAGGCCAAACACGATGCATTCGAAGCCGGACTTGGTCATTGTAAGTGGATATGATAATAATACTGATGTCAGAGTATGTGAAGGAGGATTAAATGAGTTAATTTATGCAACTGAAATTTCCAAACATCACTGATGGGTTTGCATATGAAACAACTAGTCTGCAAAACAACCTGTCAGTTTCTCATAATGATAAGTATCTACCTAAATTACGAAACTTCTAAATATTTATTCAAGAAAATTAAAACATATACATAGAGTAAAAGCACTTATGCTAGAGTGAATCTCTCTAAAAGTATATATAAAATGTCTAACATTAGGAATGCTTTTTCTCTGAACTATAGAATCATGGTTTAATATTTTCTCTCTGTGGTGTAATTTTAGAAAATCAATTAAAAATTTTTAATGTATGGAATAATTTTCTTTGCATTTATCTAATAATTATGTAATTTTATCATTGGAGATAGACATGAGGAACATGGGAGAACTTTCCTTGTCTTCAAATGATTGGCATTAATAAATGACTCCCTACAGTATTCCTTTAAAAATTCCACGGTGTTATGCTGGGTGAGCATAACAAATATTGAAAACTGTTAGGTTCTGAGAAATTTCTAGGAAGAGAAGGCATTTAATCCTCTCAAAAAAAGCAAGCCTGCATAGACAAGACAATCCTAAGCAAAAAGAACAAAGCTGGAGGCATCACACTGCCTGACGTCAAACTATACTACAAGAAAACAGTAATCAAAACAGTGTGGTACTAGTATTGAAACACAGACATAGACCAATGGGACAGAACAGAGGCCTCAGAAGCAACACCACACATCTACAACCATCTAATCTTTGACAAACCTGACAAAAACAAGCAATGAGAAATCTGCTTCAGTTCTTTGTAGATTCTGGATATTAGCCCTTTATCAGATGGGTAGATTGCAAAAATTTTTTCCTATTCTTTTGGTTGCTAGTTCACTCTGATGACTGTTTCTTTTGCTGTGCACCAAAAGCAATGACAACAAAAGCCAAAATAGACAAATGGGATCTAATTAAACGTAAGAGTTTCTATGTAATTTTTTAAATCTCTTAAAGATCAGCAAGTATAAATGGCTTAGGCACCAAGAGAAAAAAAAAGGAATTATCCTATGAAGGAAACCCTCTGCTCAGCACTTCCTGGGATAGTTTTGGATATTTTAAACAACACTTAAATGAAATCAACATATACATTTTCTCTCAAAAGTTTCTAGTTTTAAGACTATTAACTTTTTGCAAAATCTCATTTGTACTCTCAGAATCTAAAGTTTATTTGAATGTTTGTATGCATTTATTTGCCCTTCAATTTTCTACCATAATATAGCATGAAGCCCTTGCCAGGTGCTTCCCAGCCTCTAGAACCATAAGTGAAATAAACCTCTTTTCTTCATATATTGCCCTGTCTTAGGTATTCTGTTACAGGAAAAAAAAAAGTACTAAGACACATGCAATTTTTTAAGACTTCTAGTAAAATGAATGAATGGGTAGATATGCAGATAGACATATAGGTAGATACATAGATTTCTTGCCAGTACATAAATGAAAACCACAAAAGCCAAGAAAGAAAAGAGGTTTCAGGAAGGAGAAACTGATCAACTTGGTCAAATATTTTGAATGGTTGTTAGTAAAGTATGGACTGGAGGATTGAGAACCTATTTATATTTGGTAAGTATTGAGGGCTAGGAGCCTTGACCAAAATGGGTGCAGGGATGTTGAGGAGATGAAAACTGAATCATAGTGGATTGAATAGAGATAGATATGACGCAGCAGAAACAAGTCTATACCTTTGTTGAGAAATTCTGCAACAAAGGAAAGCAGAGAAAAAAATAGGCATCTGCAGGGAAGTGTTTATTTTTAAGAAGGAAAATACGGAAACAAGTTTTACTCATATAATTAATTAGAGAGGTAGAGATAAATGACTCAGATAAAAGAGGGAAGACTGTTAGGACAAATTCCCGATTTGATGGAAGGTGAGACACTGTTGCCGTCTCTTCCATTTTTTTTCCTCTTATTTTATCTTTTTGAGACAGAATCTCATCTGTCACCCAGGCTGGAGTGCAATGGTGGTGGGATCTTGGCTCACTGCAACCTCTGCCTCCTGGGTTCAAAAGATTCTCGTGCCTCAGTCTCCAGAGTAGCTGGGATCACAGGCGTGCACCACCATGCCTGGTTAATTTTTGTATTTTTAGTAGAGATGGGGTTTCACCATGATGTTCAGGCTGGTCTCGAATGCCTAACCTCAAGTGATCGGCCCTGCTCGGCCTCTGAAAGTACTGTGATTATAGGTGTGAGTCATCATACCCAGCCCTTCCTTTTTATGTCAAGTGTTCCCTTCTACTATAGTCTTTACTTGTACAAATAATTTGTAGCTTTGTTTTGTGTCTACAGCTTTCCGTTATTTTCATGATCTTCATGTGATAGTGCAATTTATCCTCAACTGCATTAAAATCTCTGAAACAAAACCTAACAAGTACATTTTTTGCAAGTAACTATCAATTTTTTGTTTGATTATGATTCTCATTTGGACTATTTAAAAAATGTGTATATCTTTATACACACAAATATATAGATATAGATGAATTCCTTTTTATATGACTTAATTCTCTTAATTAGGATATTATGAGGAATAATCAGGGCCCAATGTGTTGAACAAATGAGCTGTGATTTTTTTTCCATTTGTCTTTCTTCTGTATAACATAATTTACCTTCGTGGAGTCAGTCATAATTACTAACAACTATTTTTAAAAATACATTAGTATAAATATATTTTATCATCAGAATATTCACTAATAGCTAAAGATGGTAATGGTTAAATTTTATACCGATGTCCTCTGATAAACCAGGGAATATCATGATGTGAGATCCAACTTACGAAGCCAGTTGTTCAGTGTTCAAATGTATGCAGCAATTGATTGTTCCATTAAGTGCAGGGAGTTCAAATGCCTAGAATAAGTGTTTAATTATGAGTCAAAAGTAATTTAGTGGTGCCTGAGTATACGTTTAATAATGACACACCAATTTGCATTTAAATATTTGCAAGTTCACTGCCTTTTGAGAAAGTCTATTCAGTTATAAAATAAGCTTTTGAAGAAAGATGTCTGGTTGATTAATTACTGGGAATAGCCCCAGTGTTATACATATAAGCTATTGACACTAACACATGTGAAATTACACAAAAGTTATTTTGTCAATGTAGTTTTTTTTTTTCTTTTTTTTGGAGATGGAGTTTCGCTCTTCTTACCCAGGCTGGAGTGCAATGGTGCGATCTCGGCTCACCACAACCTCCGCCTCCTGGGTTCAGGCAATTCTCCTGCCTCAGCCTCCTGAGTAGCTGGGATTACAGGCACGCGCCACCATGCCCAGCTAATTATTTGTATCTTTAGTAGAGACGGGGTTTCACCATGTTGACCAGGATGGTCTTGATATCTTGACCTCGTGATCCACCCGCCTCAGCCTCCCAAAGTGCTGGGATTACAGGCTTGAGCCACCGCGCCCGGCCTGTCAATGTAATTTTTAACCTACCGAAATGCATAATTCAAAACAATTCACAAACATAGTATCAAAAATGGTTAACAAAATAGTGAAAATTCACACATAAAATGATCTGTATTGTTGAAATATTTAAAAATCATAATAAATTTAAAAGTAAATGCTTGCCAATCAAAACAGAAATGTTATTTTTTTATTTTCCTATTACACTGCTTATCTATAATAAAGAAAAGGAGAAAACATTCTAAATTTTACCCCTTAATCTTGGCTATAAATACAAAGAGCAAAAGTTCTTTGTTTAAAACTAGCAAAGTGTATAAACTAATTTACTGCACGGATGCTCGTAATTGATGTTTTCTACTCATTTCAGATCTCCTATACATTCAATACACCTGTAATTCTCTTGAGGCTATCTGTAACACTTACCAATAAAAAAATCATATTTAATCAACAACAGCAAAGACTGTGATTTATACAGTACAATGCATTCCTATGTTATAAATGTAGATTTGTACAAACACTAACTCTATTGTCTTAAGGAGTACTGCGAAGAGTTAATGCTAAAAAAAATCGCATGGTTAAAAATAAGTCTCAAAAATATTAAGAACAAAATCCAGTGATCTATAGCTAAGACTATAGCTTATTTTATGGAAAACACACTTATTCAGTCTCCATTTGAAAACCCTATTGTGGCTGAGCATGGTGGCTCAAGCCTGTAATCCCAGCACTTCCGGAGGCCGAGGCAGGTGGATCACGAGGTCAAGATATCGAGACCATCCTGGTCAACATGGTGAAACCCCGTCTCTACTAAAGATACAAAAAATTAGCTGGGCACGGTGGTGTGTGCCTGTAATCCCAGCTACTCAGGAGGCTGAGGCAGGAGAATTGCCTGAACCCAGGAGGCGGAGGTTGCGGTGAGCCGAGATTGCGCCATTGCACTCCAGCCTGGGTAACAAGAGCGAAACTCCGTCCCCAAAAAAAAAAAAAAAAGAAAACCCTATTGTTGGTTTTACTTTGGCTTCCAAGTCCTATCACTAAAACTTAAATACTGTCTCCTATTCTATTGAAAATAGGGAAATCGAGTAAAGCTGTAATAACTGATCTAGATGTGAAGAAAAATAATTTATAAATATATTTTTTCCATTATTTTAAAACAAATGTTAGTTTCCTATATATTTAAAGTAATTATTACCCATCTATCTTTGGCTCATTCTCTAAAATGCATCTGCCCAATGCTTCCATCACATGCAGTTGTTGATAATCAGTGCCTGCTGTGATGGGCAGCATTATCTCTGCAGTGTTTGAATGTGACTGAGGTGACAACGTGATCATCTTGCAGCTCACTATTGATTATACATCTGTTATTTATACCATGAATAAATTGCAGTTCGACCTGGCAATATCTCTATCATTTTCATTCTGGGCACCAGAATTCCAGTATTTTGATTCTGAATAGATCAATTTCACTTGATTTCTGGGTGCTAGGAGGGTGTTTTAGCTAATCTAAGTAAATCACAAAGCATTTTTTCTTTAATTTTCCATTTTTAATTGTTTTGCTGCTTATCAAGTTTCCTTTGAAAACTACTTGCTTACCTAGATCAAATGAGAAATTAGAGATAGAAAGACACATTCCCTGCCTTTGGTGTCTAACTCACATGCGAATTGTGCACTTGATTCTATAACTCATGGAAGATCAGATATGACCCTCCCCATAAGATGTCTGACCATTAAGAGAGTAAAAGTCCTTGCCAGCGCTAGTCTAATCAGATAAGCCATGACAGATAATGGGAGTTAGTCTATACAGTCGTACATAATTACCAAAAGATGATCAAAATTTATGTTTCCTGGATGGTCAACTTGTTGATGCTGACATTCAAACAGATGTTAACCAAGATGTTCTGCCACAGCATTCTAAACTAGAGCTTGAGGATTCTCTCTGTGGTCACTGACACAGCCATTGCAATTGGAAAATCACTTCTAAATTGTTCATTTCAAGCCATGATGTAATGAGAAAGAAGAGAAAGAAACCTTAATAGACTCGTATTGCTCATTTTGCTTTGAGATCCTACAGATATGAATATGTGACAACACAAAAGACTCATGGTTAACATACGATAACGATTATCTGTCAAATAGATCCTTTGACCACCCTGTTCCAGATGAATCCGATAAAACATCAGTACCAATAACATGATATTGACAAGGAACATATTTCTTTCCAAGAATCAGTAATATACATAAATGATAATCAAAAAGAGCTATGATACTTCAGGCTAAATACAGTAAGTAACCACCCATTTATTCATTCATTTAATATATGTGAATTACATTCAACTTAGAATGGGTTGAGTTCAAGCAGAGTGCAGTTATAAAACCATTTTGTGCTTTATCTAATGGTGCTTAAAAACAAAAGTAATCAGCATCTATTGCATGGGCATTTATTAGCCAAACACAATTTAAGGTATGTTACAAGATGGGAGGGCAATAATGAAATTTAAAACTTTTAATTATATTATTACAGAATTGCTATTAATATATTTGCAGATGTTTATAAACTGGTCAACTTTACTTCTATCTTGAAATTAATTTAAATGTGTCCATAGTTATGGTAATATATTTTTTTAAAGTAAGCTTTTTAACAATAAGAGCCTTTCATGTTTCATGGCATTCAAATTTCTTTTAATTAGTAAATTCTGTTTTCTTTAAAAAAAAAACTTTCAACCTAATGTCTGTGAAAATCAGTTAATATAAATGAATAAACACACTTCAAAGGGCCAAATTCCTAATTATTTAAAATTGCATATAATGTGAAATAAACTCATAGAAGACTTTGTTCTATAACAGAAAAAAGAAAACTAATGGAGAAGAATTCAGCAATTCCAGAAAGATTTTAGTGGATATGAAGAAATAATTGAGTGCTTGACATCTAACTTTGTAGGTCAAAACCTGAAAAGGCAACATCTGAAAATAAACTGAAACAAAATTGTGGAATTTTTGTTGGGAGTTAGATTGGAGGTTTCAATAAAAAAAATTGAGTATGTGACCTGGATTTCAGAAAGTTCAAAGAACAAAGGAGGAGTTAGTTAAGAGGTAGAAGCCAGTTTAGGCCCTGGAATCTTGAAATACTGGTCGGATAGGATCAAGGTCACCTATGGACACAACCCAAATGGTCAGGGAGGAGGGAAAAACAAAATAAACGAAATTCTAGTTTTCTAGTTATGAGAAATAGATATTCGGGGCTTTTAGGTCTTTCCGAGCTAAAGCTGAATAACAAGGTTAAGCCCATGAACTGACTGACTATAACATACTATATAGAATGTATTACCTTGTTGAATGGAGTGATCAGTAGTCAGTTTAATTTTATCCCATTTAAAGACTCACCAAGTGATACTTAAGAATGCTATGCACTAAGACAAAGTTCAGAACACTCTTGCTATCTATTCCAAATGGGTTGGTTATCAGTCATAAAATGCTTCTAAAGTTAACTATATTTGATTTGCATATTATAATATCTGTGCATATATCTGCAAATCCAAATGTACTGTCAATGAAAGAAAATTTCACTACATGGTTGCAATAAGCGATACACTTTTTATTTACTTTGTAGTTTATTTATTTACAAGTTAACAACGCGTTATTTCACAAAAGACTATTGCAATGTGTGCGAGAGAGAGTATAACACTTCAAACGTGAGGTCATGTGGAAAAGACACATTTATGATTATATATTCAAAGCAGCATTCTGAGGCAATATAGAACATTAAATAAAACTTAGAATTACATTTAAAATATAAATTGGGCAAAAGCCATAAAAAATACAATAAACTGTAGTCAACAATTTTATTGTTTCATTTTAACTTCATGCTTATTTCTAATTTTTATGTTTCAATTAGTATGTTATTTTTCTATCACGGACATATTTTAAATATTTGAAATTATTTCAAAGATTCTCATGGCAGAAGTTGCTCTACTGATTGCTTTAATACAGATCTTCAACTTACCTGCACAAAATGTTACTCTAGTGGCCTGTCCATTTCTGATTAACATGTTTGACAAATCATGTAATTGTTTTGTCTTTAACTCCCATGAAGTAGTAAAAGGTGAGATGGCATGATAGTATAGGACTTATGTGACTAGCAACAAGTAAAATGAAGATATAGCTTAGTTCACAAACCAGTGTATAAGCAAAAGGTGCCACTTTAGGAAAACAATGAAACCTTAACTTTTTATTTTATATCTTCTTTCACACCATAGTGGTAGAAAGCAAATTATCTCTCACTGAAAAGTCCTCTTTGCCCTTAGATTGCACTTGAATTATCAAAGACTGGCTGGGCATGATGGCTCACGCCTGTAATCCCAGCACCCTGGGAGACCGAGGCAGGTGTATCACAAGGTCAAGAGTTTGAGACCAGCCTGGCCAACATGGTGAAACTCTGTCTCTAATAAAAATACAAAAATTATCTGGGTGTGATGGCCTGTGCCTGTAGTCCCAGCTACTTGGGAGGCTGAGGCAGGAGAATCACTTGAACCCAGGAAGGGAGGCTGAAGTAAGCCAAGATCATACCACTGCACTTCGGCCTGGCGACGGAGCAAGACTCCACCTCAAAAAAAAAAAAATAAGAAATTATCAAAGATTATAAAGTATGTATGCTATTGAAGGCAGTGATTGAGGAGCATCTTGTCCTTATTGTTATCTTTTTCACATGGATATTCATTATCATACATAATCCACTGAGTGCAAAGTAACTGAGAGCCAGGTTGTCGCTGAGACAGGCCTCGTTCATGTGTTTCTGCACTATTTCAGACTCCGATCCATTAAATTAATAGAAAAACACAGAAAGCCTGAGGCATTTAAATTGTATGTGTGTGTAGAGCAATGAGAGAACAGTATTTCCTATGTAGCTAATTATTAGAAAAGTCATCATTTCCAAAATATGACCCAATTGTGAGTGATCACAATTGTAACCACTATTAGTAATGAATGAGTTGCTGTGAAAAAGAGACTCAAAACATACAACTCAAACACAAAAGATGTTTTTTTACATTTTCTAAATGTTTAAGTAGTCATCAGAGTTTGTTTTATGGTCAAGTTTTTCTGTACAATAATCCAAAGAAACCATCATTCACAGAGTATCACCAGCATGCACTTGTTGGGCACAGGGGAGAAAAGAGGATTTTTAGGAGGAATAGCTGCTCTTTAAGAGTTTTTTTTTTCTTTCTTTCTTGAAAATGGTATACATTGCTTCTCACAATCTATTTAATAGATCCCAGGCACAAAAATCTACTTAATCAAGACAACATGAGAATGTAATACTATATGACCAGGAAGACAGAATTTTTAAAAGACAACTAATATTTCTTGTAATGATCATTGCTTCTGGTTACCAAATATTCCTATGATCTGTCTACAGATAGAACATACTTATCCACATTTCCAAATAGAAAATAACCGCATTTAGTTATTGCATCTGGTTCACTGTCCAGAACATCTTGATCAATGTAGTCTCTATAAGATAGAACTCTGCTAACTACAAGAGAAATTATATACACCAATCCACACATATCTAATATATCTTGATGAAGGAGGAATAGTCACCAAAAATATCCATTTGGAAAAGGTGAGAATGGATATTTAGAGCAGTTATGGAATCTTGCTTTGCAAGCACCTAGAAGATCCATTGTTTGGGTGGTTGAGGATATTTTTTGATCAGACCCCTGACTAACTCTGAGATCAATTCCCTTATTTATTTTGCACACATCTATTGACTGTCTCTACAACATCCTTTCTTATCTATTATTATTTATTGTGGCATCTAGCATTAGTTTGGATGACTACATCCCCTTGACTTTGATTCATAGCACATTTTCTGATTGTGCATGTTTGGTGACAGTGAAGTTGTTTCATAATTACAAGCCTTGTGTTTTCATTGGTGATAAAGCCACACAAAACTTAAAAGATTTCTAGTCTATTAACATCATATGTAAATAATTATATCTAAAATTATTTTCTAGAAACAGTTAAGGCTTTCTTAGATCCCTTCTCTCTTTCTATTCCTTTCTCTCACTCCTCTTGGAAAAAGACTTTGATGAGAAGAAAACATGCTTGTATGTGTCTTTTTCATAGAATGATTTTGTCTCTTTTTTCTCCTTTCAGCATATACCCAATAATGGGATTCCTGGGTTGTATGGTAGTTCAATTCTTAGTTCTCTGAGAAATTCCCACATGGAATCAACTCAGGTGCCTATTAATGGTTTAGATAGAGAAAATGTGGTACATATATGCCATGAAATACTACACAGCTATAAAAAAGAATAAAATCATATTCTTTGCAGCAACATGGATGCAGCTGGAGGCCATTTTCCTAAATGAATTAACACTGAAACAACAATCCAAATATCGTATGTTCTCACTTATAAGTGGGAGGTAAACACTGGGTGCACATGGACATAAAGATGGAAACAATAGACATGGAAAGGGGGAAAAAAGGTGGTGGGTAAAGGCTGAAAAACTTCCTACTAGGTATGATACTCACTACCTGGGTAATAGATTCATTCATACTCCAAACTGCAGCATTACACAATATATGTTTGCTACAAACCTGTACATGTACCCTTGATTCTAGAATAAAATTCGAAAAAAAAAATCCTTTCTCTTATCTCTGCTATAATGCTGAATTGTGTTTCACTGAGAAATAGTTAAAAATCATTGTAACTCAAGACATTTGTATTCTAATCTCCTACTTTTTGGATCTAGAGGCAGGCTGGTTTTGTAATATCGTGGAAAACCCAAATAAGATAGCATACTCCCTTTTATTTATGCTTTTAAACCAATCAATTTTCATCTAAGCTCATTTCTCTTTCTTGAATTTCTATGCTGCAAGGAACAACAAAGTAATATTTTCCTTTTTCTGTCAGTTTTGCCTGGAAGAGCAGTCCTTAACTGGAGTCAATTTTGTCCCTCAGGGGCAATCTGGCAATGTCTGGAAACTTTCTTAATGGTTAAGACTGTGGGAAAAATACATTGGCTTCCAGTGGGCAAGATATGTTGCTAACCACTCTATAATGCACAAGATGGTCCCCCATGCAAAACAAGCATCCTGCCCAAATGTCAATATTGCCACTGTTTAGAAAACCTGTCTAAGAGCCACAGCTCAGGAAGTAGTTGCTTACTGTTTAAATTATCTGATGAAAAATAAACTTAGGATGGTTTGGGGTTATTCAATAGAATGGAAATGGCTGGGCCCAGTTGGTTATGCCTGTAATCCTAGCATTTTGGGAGGCTGAGGCAGGCAGATCATTTGAGGTCAGGAGTTTGAGACTAGCCTGGCCTGCCTGGTGAAAGCCCATCTCTACTACAAATATAAATATTAGCCAGGTATGGTGTCACATGCCTGTAATCCCAGCTACTCAGAAGGCTGAAGCAGGAGAATTGCTTGAACCCAGGAGGCAGAGTTTTCAGTGAGCTGAGATTGTGACACTGCACTCCAGCCTGGGCAATAGAGTGAGACTCCATCTCGAAAATAAATAAATAAATAAATAAATAAATAAATAAATAAATAAATAAATAAAATAAGGTAAAAAATAAGAACTATTAGTATAAAAAATAAAAATAAAGTATTATGCTAATTTTGTAAGTCTGTAATAAGTTAACAGAACAAATTAATAGGAAACTATACCCAAAGACTTGTTTAAGTAAAAACTTTATATGATCAAATTCTGTAGACTAAAGTTTGAAAATTTTAGATTTTTAACATTAAAAAAGTTACAGATATCCAGAGAGAGAGCAGATTAAATAAAAGGATGTACATTAAAAATAAGAAAAAAGGAACATATTTTAAAATGTCGTTCTTAGAAATGTTTACTACGATAAAAACTAAATATTTAAGATGTAAAAGACTCCCTCACTATATACATACTCAGAAAGTATAGCTGTATAAAACATCACCAGAATTTGCTTATATTGCAGCCAACCAAAGACACATTTTACAAGTATGCAAGACTACTCTAAAGTTCAAGAAAAGTTATGCCACTTAATTTATTTTTATAAATACCATATATAGATTCCCAAACAAACACTAAGGTCAAAAGGCCACCTGACAATAACATATACACAACGAAAACACACAGTAATCTTATGATAAACAGAAAAATGGAAGAGTAATGTGTAGAAATAAAATGTTAATTTTGTTGTTATATCATAGGAACAGAAAACCAAACATCACATGTTCTCACTCATAAGTGGGAGTTGAAGAATGAGAACACATGGACACAGGGAGGGGAACAACACATACCAGGGCCTGTCAGAGGGTTGGAGACAAGGGGATGGAGAGCAGCAGGACAAATACCTAATGCACGCAGGGCTTAAAGTCTAGATGACAGTTGATAGGTGCAGCAAACCACCATGGCACATGCATATCTATGTAACAAACCTGCATGTTCTACACATTTATCCCAAAACTTAAAGTAAAAAAAAAAAAAAAATGATACATGACAATAAAAGATGTTGCTTGAATAAAAAATAAAAATAAATAAATAAATAATAAATAAAACATCATTATAAAAGATGTTGATAATTAGTAAAACTGTTTTTTCATTTTTTTGTTTTTTGAGATGGAGTTTCGCTCTTGTTACCCAGGCTGGAGTGCAATGGCGTGATCTCGGCTCACCGCAACCTCCACCTCCTGGGTTCAGGCAATTCTCCTGCCTCAGCCTCCTGAGTAGCTTGGATTACAGGCACACACCACCATGCCCAGCTAATTTTTTTTATTTTTAGTAGAGACGAGGTTTTGCCACGTTGACCAAGATGGTCTCGATCTCTTGACCTCATGATCCACCCGCCTGGGCCTCCCAAAGTGCTGGGATTACAGGCTTGAGCCTGAAAACTTTTTTAAAAGCCAAACAACTATCAAAATATAAAGACTAAATTCATTTCTGAAAATTACTAAAAAAAATAGAAATATTACATGGTTTGTAGAGTGAAAAAGAAATAGAAAGCTTAGATATCATGAACAGAAAGTATTTACAGCTAAGCTCTTCTCTATTAAGAGCAAAAGTTTAGATGTTGGTTCAAAAAGTAAAATGTGATTGTAGGAGTGTATAAGAGATTAAAAAATTTAAATAAGAGATTAGAAGACAAGGAGGTTGCAGAGGAAGAGGAGAGCTAACATTTTTTGAGTTCTCAGTATTTGTTAGGCATTTTTAAAACACCTTACAAGAAAAAAATTCTCAGAAATATAAGTATCATTATTATCTTCATGCTATAAAATGGGGATATTTAGGCTTAGTGAAGCTTAATAACAGTTTTTAAATTATTTATCAAGTAATTTTAATGCCAGGTATTAAATGACATCCACTTATACTGTATATATCTGGGTTTGCTAACTGGCACTTGTAGAAGTTAAGCTCCTACCTTTCCACAGAAACATGGGCCCTATCATTAGGTGTTGCTGGAACAAAAAGTAAATTCTTCTGACAGTTGTGAGTTTTCTCAGGCAGGCACTCTAAGACGGGCTAGGGTCACGCTAGGAGATCATCCTTGAACTGTTAGAAACTATGTTTGTATCTGTTCAGGTATTTCTAGGCCAAAAAAATAAATAGTAGTTGATAGGAGATGAATATGTCACCAAAATTTTCAGAAAGAGGAAGCAGATGGAGAGATAGTAACTGAAGTCACTTAATAGAAAAGGTTGAAACCTAATCCCTACAGGAAATAATAATAAAGAACCAGCAATTTAACTTTTGCAAAATCCCAAAAAAAAGGCACAAAAGTACCAGATACCAAAGTGATGGTGCATAACCACATAGTTCAAACGGGAATTGATTAAAAGTGTGTATGCTAACGCTAGAAAGCTGGTAGTCAGATATGGGTCTTTCTTCCCACACCCCAACCCACCGATACTCTAACCAGTATGTTAGAAAAATTTTACCTAAAAAAATTGGATTATCTAGAAAAGAGTTATAGTTTATAATATTAGAGGTATCCTGATAAAAAGACAGATCGCTTTCTAATCTCTCCATGTAAGTTACAGCTTAAATTAGCGTATACTCTATAAAGAGACCTACCCATGAGCTCAGTTTTAAATTATGTTTTAGAGACACTTTTTTAAATGGGAATGGGGATCAATAACCATGGGGCATAGAAAAGGCTCTAGCATAAAAGAGGCAGATGAACTAATCATCAATAATAAAACGTTAACATCAACAGAAAAGAGATTTAATTTGGGACAGAAACAACATAGGAAGCCATTAAAATCACTGCAAATTATAAGGCAATATTATATTTGTGAAACAAGGGCAATATGACATTATAAAGATACACTACAATAACAAGAAGTACATTTTAAAATTTAAGAATATTAGAGAAAAGTAATGGTAAAAAAATATATAAACAATAAGAGAGTTTGAAGATAAAGTCAATGAACTTACTCTGGAAATTATAATAATATACCAACATATAAACTTTAGAAGAGGAAATAAAATGTAAGAGTTTCAACATCTGGTGATAGAAACTGTGGTTAGAAAAAGAGTTAAAAAGAAGTGAAAAGCAGAAAGTATTAATAAAAGAAAAACACAAAATCATTTCCCAGAGATTAGTCCGTAGGTGAAATGGACTTACCACATGTACTGCATAATGAATCTTTCTTTCCCTCTCTCTCTCAAATACGCGCACGCACACACACACACACACCCCTCATATTTTTGTAAAATATAATTCCTTGGATGAGAGAAAATAATCTTAAATGCTTTCTAAAATTGATAAATGGTATCCATCTTCTGAGAAACAACCCTGAATATTTTTTTTAAAAGTGTAGTGCAATATGGTTAATACTTTAAACAGAAATGCTGCTTAAGGATTTCAGCTCCAAACAAATATAGCTCAAGGGTAAGGTTAAATAAAGACATTTTCAAAAATGGGTCATTAAATAGAAATCTGGATATTTTTATGTTTTCCTTTTTTTTTTTAATTTGGTAGAGTTGTGGAAAATGGGCTCCAATAAAACGAAGTAACAAGCAAAGTAAAGGAAAACACAGAGTATAGAACGTTAAAAAGTAAAGTCCCTAGATGACAGTGTGTATGAATCCTTACAAGTGAATCTTTCTAGATGACAGTGTGTATGAATCCTTACAAGTGAATCTTTCTAGATGGCAGTGTGTATTTGAATCCTTACAAGTGAATCTTTCTAGATGGCAGTGTGTATTTGAATCCTTACAAGTGAATCTTTCTAGATGGCAGTAGAAACACTGTGACAAGCAGGTCTTAGAAAAGTGAGAAGAAGAAAGAAAAGCAGAAGAATTATTAAAATAGAATTGTTAGAATGTTTATTTGCAAAGGTATCTGGGCGTTGTGAAAAATTATGACTGGCACATCACACATCTGTAAGAACACTTGAAACAATTAGAACACTGAGCTAATAAAAAATAAGGCAATTATTAAACCCAGGAAACAAAATTGAAAGGAAGTTTTAATTAACATTTTATTTGGCTTAGCTCTGTTTATATGTACATAGTCATAGTAGTATAAAAATTGTGCTATCATGATCTAGCAATATGAAGGGGATAGAAGGAAAGAGGAGTGCAAAGGAGCTAATTTCTTAGCTACTGAAAGAAGTTAATAGAGAACCTCAATATAGTTGAGCATTTTAATAACCAGGCATAAACATGAGATTGTCTAAAAAGAACTCTGATTACTGGATATATACCCAAAGGATTATAAATCGTTCTATTATAAAGACACATGCCCACCTATGTTCATTGTGGTGCTGTTTACAATAGCAAAGACCTGGAATCAACCCAAATGCCCATTGACAATAGACTGGACAAGGAAAATGTGGCAGATATACACCATGGAATATTAAGCAGCCATAAAAAACAATGAGTTCATGTCCTTTGTAGGGATATGGATGAATTTGGAACCATCACTTTCAGCAAACTGACACAAGAACAGAAAACCAAACACTGCATGTTCTCATGCATAGGCGGATGTTGAACAATAAAACATGGACACTGGGAGGGGAGCATCACACACTGGGGTCTGCTGGGGGTTAGGGGGCTATGGGAGGGACAGTGGGGAGTGTGGAGGCTGGGGTGGGAAAACACTGGGAGAAATGCCTGACGTAGCTGACAGGGGGACGGAGACTGCAAACCACTATGACATGTGTGTACCTATACAACAACCCTGCAGGATGTGCACGTGTACCCCAGAGCTTAAAGTACAATAAAAAAAAAAAGGACTCTGACTAAAAATTTTACTTTTGAGATTCTGCACTAAATTAGTAAAATCGTTTATATTTTTGTGAATTAAAATAAAACCATATCGTAGACAATAAATTTAAAATAACCAGAGATGGCTTAGATTCAAGTCCTGAAAGGCATTTGTTTCATTCTGTTAACTTGCCGGCAGGTTTCTATTTTCATAAGGTTTGAACTCTATCAGGAAATCAGTTATAAATACTAAAAGTTTCAGAAGTCCATTTTGTGTGCTCACATGATAAATGTGTGATAAAATTTTAGTCTTTGTCATCACCACCAAATCTACCAATATACCTATGGGCATGTCTTAATATTCTGCCAGAAGATATTACATTAGAACAAGGACATCATTAATTGCTGATTTTTCTTTTCTAGCAACTGCGTGAAGTAATACTTGGTTGGATGAATCCCAGTTAGAGACATACTGTATTTGTATTTCAGACTGAAGAATGACTGAGAGAAAATTACCCACCCTTGAGGACAATCAAATCAATATAGTTATCATTTAACAATACTGCCTTTGGTAATATCTCCTTGGTATTGACTGAGGGAGTGAGTAGCAATAATTGAATTCAGTCACATATTTTAAAAGAGATAGGCAATGGCATTCTTTCCTGGGAAAAATTATAGGTAGTTACTGGGAGATACATGTATTTAGTAACTGTAAACAGAGGACACTTTAGCCGGTACAGCTGGCTAGATCTAAGAAAAGTCAGTCTATTTAAGCTAAAATCACCATTATTATTTGTTTGTTCATTGCTTTGTTGGTTTAATGAATGAGCAAGTGCTGTCATGACCATCAGAGTTTTAAGTTCTATGTTGAAAGAGCTTTTCTCCAACAGTTGTTTGTTGTTGTTGTTGTTGTTATTTTAATTTCAACCCTCCATGAAAGCTCTTGCAGAATATTGAAATAAGTTTGTCAGAATTGGACATGCTCAGTAGCCCAGGTGGTGAGGGCCCGTAGCAAGGCTTTTCATCAGACTAAATGAAAACCAATGTTCAGAAGAATGAAATTGACTGGAAAATAAGTATGCTTTTCAAAACAGAGTATACTGTGTTTTAAATAGCTACTGAACCATGTTTGAAAGAATTGAAAAATATGAGACACATGTCATCTTAAACATTAAGATGACACGTGTCATCTTAAACATTAAACAGGAAAGTGGATATTCTACATCTTTAAATAGAAGTCTCACCACTCTGGTGAGACACTGTGATTTCAAAATGTTATTAACTTTTCAAATCTTAAAAAACGATATTTTATGTTACTGTTTGAATAACAGCCTTTTTGCTAAAAGTAAAGAATAACCTTTAACATTTCAATTATTAAGGTATTCTAATATCACCTGCCCAGTTACACAGAGCTGTCATTTTCAATGTAGTTTTTTTTTAATTATTTGTATCTGAACTTAACTTTTAAATTTTATATTGTATGGCAAAAATACTTAGGTAGAAAATTTTCATAATGCTTGAGGCTGTTTTCTAAGGCATTCAGTATCATATACAGTTTCTGCTCCAGCAATTTTTGGTACCTTTTTAAGACTGTCAAGATAGAATCCATGAACATATATAACGAAACCTACATCTTTTATTGAAAGACCATATAACCTGCATTCCTTGATGGATTAAAGAAAGCTGTATCATAAATTGTGCAAATTGAGCCTCTGCTACCTAGCTTACCCAAATCATAGCTCTGCCATTTTCCTCTTATGACAGGATAAAAATAACAGTCTCATAAAAACAAAATAAAGAAGAGAGTCTATCATTCTTTCCTAGAAAAATGTTTGTCAAGAACCCTTCAAAAATAATTGGGAAGAAAATGTGTTAGTTTCCACAACCCACTGACTCATTTTAAGGTGCATCTGAGCATGTTAAAGAATGGTATTTTTTTTAATGATCAACCCAGTTGTATAGTAATATATTCCTGATTTTTTTAAAACTTGCTTTAAAAGAATTAGTTTGCCTAATTTTAAGTCTAAATATTTATTCCATTTAAAAAAACTTAAATTTTGCCTAGGCTGATTTTCAAAGTTCTAGTCTACATATTTTATTGTTAAATTCATCGCTCTATAATTCATTCTGACAAATATCGTTTGCAGCTCCATTATATTTTAGATAAGTGTACTCCATTTTTTAGTTTTTAATTTCTATGCTAAGTAAATTGATATATTCTCCTGAGAATATGATGCCAACATGCATAATTTGTCTGTAAAAGGAGTTGTCACATTTCAATCTAGCAATAACACTCATCAGTCTATCTTGTTTGTATACTTAATTTATTTTTATCAGTTGTGATCCATAGCAGAGCAGAAACATGTTTTTATATCTGTCTCTTACAGTGCCTTGAATATAAGTGAATATGAGTTTAACTCAACATGAGTTTATTAAGTGTGATATATAAATATATATACATAATTTTTTTCATAAAGCTGTGGTTTTGGAAATAAAGCAGGCAACAACATTGTTAACCATTTATGTCATGTTAATAACGTAGTAGCTCATTAAATTTCAGCTATCCTCTTTGACCAGATATATTATCACTTTTTGCTATAAAGTTTTATTAACAAGAAGGCTAATTTTGTTAAATAAAAAGAACTTCCAAGTTCAGAGTTTTATTTGTTGTCATCTAATTTTACAATCCTCTACCTTCAGTCAGTGTTGACAACTTCAAGTACAGTGTGTCTTGGAGTATCAATATGGCTACCGATCTATGAGTCATGCCTGTTAAATTCTGTTAACTCACTGTGAACTCCCTTCACCCACTAAGTCTGTCCCATCTGCTGTGAGTTCTATTATTTCAATAACATCTATTAACTGCCTACTACAAACGTGCAAAATGCCCTACTATTTAGAAGAAGCAAGAGATATAATGTAAAAGGATGAATGAGACAGGTTCTTCTCAGTAGCATATTTTCACATTATCTGTTTCTCAAATACTGGGGCCAAAAGGTAATAGGCAATGATTTTTAATAAAAAAGCAAATTTCTTCCCAAATCAACTTTTACAATATGATTCCAGAGAAACCTAACTTGCTAAAATAGAATTATAGTCATGAACAGCACAATAAATAGTACATAGTAATTATTTAATGAGTATCTACCTCAATACAGAAATACTATTATTAGTTAGCAGCCAAACCAATGGGCTGATAGTCAAGATTCCTGATTATGTGACTTTATTCTTTAACTGGATTGCACTTTCAAAGAGAATGTTACCTTACAATTTTCTCTGTTTTGTTAGTACTGATTTTAAAAAGCTTTAGTAACATTGAGATCCACAATTACAGTAGTTTAAACAAGATAGATTGATCTTTCACTTTTAAGTAGCAGTCCAGAGGTAAACATATCAGAACCCCAAAAATGAGTCTGCCGTCCTCAGCATTTAGGTGTCATTTCTGCATCTATAGTGGTTGATCCACCTCTCACTTTCCCCGTCAGCAGAAAAAGAAAACACATAGGAAATTAAAAATGTGTGTATTTTAAGGGCATAGGTGGAAATGCAGAGCTCACATCTCACATTACACTGGCCAGTATTTCTTCATTTGTCCATATCTACCTTCAAGGTAGGCTGGGGAAAAAAAGGCCTAATTAAGAATGGGTAAAGGAGATTTCAATTAAGACTATTAATATTAAAGGAAGACCAATGGAAGAAATGTTAGTGGGCAAGCAAAAGTCTTTGTCACACCGTGTTTCTTACCTTGTATAAGGTAAGAATGGAAGAAATGTTAGTGGGCAAGCAAAAGTCTTTGTCACACCGTGTTTCTTACCTTGTATAAGGTAAGAATGGAAGAAATGTTAGTGGGCAAGCAAAAGTCTTTGTCACACCGTGTTTCTTACCTTGTATAAGGTAAGAATGGAAGAAATGTTAGTGGGCAAGCAAAAGTCTTTGTCACACCGTGTTTCTTACCTTGTATAAAGTAGGCCTTGTTAATACTTTGTATACATATTAGCTTCTCATTGAGTAGCCTTAAAGTACATAAAATGCTAAAGAGTACAGATAAAGTGCTGGGTTTTTTTCTCTAATTTGAGTACTACTGGTTATTTAAATATAATTTTGGTGAAGATGTTTCTACAGATGACTTGAATGCCTCCTTGAGACCAATTTTGGCAAGTGATGGTTTTAAGATTTTCATCCGCATATATGATTCCTCTTTTTTTTTTCTTTTTTTTTTGGTAAATTGTGGTGAACAAGTTAGACAGGCTAAAATATAACAATGAATAATAAATAACAATATAATCATATACTTAGATATATTCGAGTTTATCCATCCATGCTTTTAATCATCTCCATAATTAACATTTTTAAAATTTTATGATTTAATTCTTAAGTAATAGTTATTGGTTACCCCCTCAGTGTCATGTGTAGTGTCAAATGTAATATCACTATAGGACAATGGATAAAATGGGAATTAAATATGTTGGGGTGGCATAGCAGACCTCCCATAAGGCAAATGTTAAAAGACCCAAAGGTAAGATCGAACGATCAGTTTGACCCTTGTTTGACAAGTGGATCAATGTGTAGTTAAAAAAAAATGTGTGGTAGGAAGAAAGCGTTCTCAGCAGAAGAAACTACATTGACAGTGGTATTCTTGGTTGAAATTCTGGTATCTTGGAAAAAAATGAGTTTAATATACATTGTATGCACACAACATATGGTGATTAGGGGATACTAAAGAAGGAAAAACCAATGTATCTCTGCAATCTCGGTTCCCTTACAGTCTGTTCTTTTGCCTTTCCTATGTCTGATACACTACTATGTTGGATAAGCAGGTGGAATTGAGGCAGATAAATGAGTTTTCATATATTTCCGCCCTTTCCAAATCTTTGTTGCTTTTCACAGCAACAACTGGTGTCCTGTTTCCCTCTTCACCTCCTTCAAATTTGGAAAATCTGCTAGCATGATCTATCTAAAATAAAGATATTTCTGTGTAAACTTGGTGCTTAATTTTTCACCCATCACTCTATTGCGTAGATGATAAAATCCAAGGCGCCTTGTAAGAAATAAAAACATGTCCACATCCTCACAGCTGCTTACTTTAGAACCTTATTGCTAACCCCTATGCTGCCTCTCAACACTTAGCTCTGAGGATCCACTCTCAATGCATTCATTGTGTTGCTTCCTCTGATTCTCCCTCATCAGCTAAAGACTGTTCAGTATTTATAGACAACCTCTTTATTGCGTTATATTCAACCATCATCTATTCACTATTTTATCCTCAGTAGTATATACACGGCCAACAAAGTAAAGCACAAAATAAGTAATGGTCAAATGTTGAATAAATGCTTAGAATGCTGGAGCATTTTTAATTCTTGGAGAATTTAAAGACAATTTGCATGACTATTTCCCAGGGATGAGGAAAAGGACAGTTCAAACTGATAGCTTAACTAAATAGCTCCTAAGTTTTGTTTTGAACTTGAAGTTATATTTAATATGTAGGAAATATTTCCTCAAGTTGTTTCTCCTAGTGAGACAGATTGTTATCCTTCTTTATTCTCCCCCTTTCTAGAGTGAAATTTCACTAGCAAATAATGAAAAAATTAGTTTTGTGTACACACACACACATTATGAACTTGAAGACCATATCTAATTTGCTCACTATTCAATAAATATAATTTTTAAAAATCATATAGTAGGTACCCTATATTTAATTTTTAATTAAAATATTTAATTTTAACACAATTTTGTTCAATTAGCAATAAATGGAGTGCTAGTTTTTGAAATTACATAAGCATACTATGTTCTCTCATTCTGTTTGGTATGGTTTAATGTTGTCCTTATATTGACCACACATTGTATAACTCAAAGTGGAATGACATAAAGAAAGAAACGAGCTACAGGGTGGGACACAGTCACTTTCTGAAGCTAGAAAATAACAAGCAACATACACCTGGAAGAGTGCCTGCTAGAGGGTATATAATTTGGACCAGCATAATAGTGATTTCTAATCGTGCATTATGAGCTGTGAAACTTTTAACAACAAAAGTTTGTAGTTTGTACCTTGGACCTGTAGGAAGGAAGAGCCATGTAAGAAGCAAAAACCCAGGAGATCATCCCTCTAACAGGAAACAGCAAAACAAGAAAAGTTCAAGAAGTTACTTCACTGGCATAGCATTTTTGTTTAAACCTGTGAAGTGGAGTAAGACATAAAGGCAAGGCTGAAGTTAAGCAAGACATGTAACAAAAACGCAGTAACCAGATTAGCAATTTCTGACAAATGTTGACTGATCAAGTAAATAGGTATGGATTTTTAAAAATTCAGTAACTTATGGGACTTTCTTTTACTTCTGTTTCTTGCCTAAATGACTTAAACTTCCTGAAGTAGATCATAAGTTAAAATCTCACAATGCATATGGAAAAAAACATATGCGGAATATGATACAGACTAAGTCCCCTCAAAATTCATGTGTTGAAACCTTGTTTCCAAAATGGTGGTATTGAGATATGGGGCTTTTAGGAGACAATAGGTCATGGGGGCATCGCCCTCATGAATGGTATCATAACCCTTATGAAAGAGACCCCAGAAAGCTTTCTTACCCTTTCTTTCCTCTTTGTGAAGTCACAGCAAAAAGATGGTGGTTATGAGCCAGGAGGTGGGCACTCACCACTCACCAAATCTATTGACACCTTGAGCTTGGACTTTCTAGTCTCTTCCTTCTAAATCTTTGCTGTTTTTCAGAGCAAGAACTGACATCCTTGTTAAGAGGAACTATGAGAAATAAAATCCTATCATTTATGGGTCACCCCATCGGTGGTATTTTTGTAATTGTACCCCGAAAAGGCTAGGATAGAATGTAGTCACAATATTCAAACAGCAGGTTGTCAATCTGTAACTTGTTTTTCACTTCCTTAAGAATAGAAAAAATTAGCCAGTAACAAGCCCCAAAATGCAAATTAAATGGAAATCATCAGTCAATATCAAAGATTAACTTGAGGTAACCAGGTGTCATGGAAGATTCAAAACATAATTCAGTTTTACATTTCGTTCTTAATTTATGAGTCAGAGAAAGGCCATCCATATTAGTCTTCAAAGAACAACAAATTCAGACACACTATTCCTGATTAGAAAAATGGTAAATCAATAGATGCTGAAATGTTGAAAAAAATAAATACAAATTCAGTAAGAGAACTATTTACATATATTTGTAAATATAAGTTTGTAAATATTAATAAAGAATACACTTTGGAAGAAGTGCTTCAATAATTTGATGAAAGTATGTTTTAAAAAATAAAGCAATGCTTTGCATCTAGGGACAATCATGAACTTACAAATGTTATGTAAGCATAAGTTAATATCAATAAAGAAATGATGAAATACAAAATAAAACAAAAAACTGGTAAGCTTTGAGTTTTAGTTTAATAGTTATTTTTTAGTAGTTTTTTTTATTTCGCTTACTCTAAATTAGTTTCTAATGGTATTCTTTTTAGCAAGCTAATTATTTATATATATGTAATTATTTATTGTTTGCCTCTTGTGATAAATTATGAACTTGAAGACCCATATCTAATTTGCTCATTATTCAATTAATGTAATTTTTAAAAATCACATAGTAGACGCCCTATAAATATTTAATTAAATGCATTGTTAATGTGGAGGAGAGCTAGCATTTGTTGATATTTATATTTATATGACCTGGGAAAACACTTAACAACTTACCAGCAGTTCAAGATACAGGTTTAAGTAAACATTTGAGTGCCCTCATTCCTTAAATATAATTGAAATTATAGCTAACCAGAAAGGGGAAAAAAACTCATAATATGATGGATGCAATAATACAGCCAGAGATAATCCCTGTTTTCACTATCAGCAAGAGCAAAGACTGGGACAGAATGCAGGGGCAAAAGTGCGCATTTAATATAAATTTTGAGAGTTGTTCCACATGATAAAATTTGTAAAGCAAAGGAAATGATGGGGTCAAGGGGAGAGAAAGAGGCATGAAAAATGATAGAGACAGAGCAAGATAGAGAATATATTTGATTGTGATTTTCAGAACATTCTTCATATAGCAACAAATGAATCGTGATTGAAGTCTCACTTTGATTTTGCAGCAAATTATACAAAGTATTCTTATATATAATAATTGCTTCATTTTTCCAGATTATATGATAAACTTGTAGACCCTATGTAATAACAATATTAGCCTGTATTCAGCATGATATCAGAATTTCCTCTAGGTATTTTAAATTAGAAATAACTTAATAGATGATACTCAATAAAATAGAATGATTACTGGAGGAGTAGATTCTAGTTGGTACACACATGAGTTACTTCCAGAATGTGATCAAACTGACCTCAGGTTAGATAGCCAGCCACTCCTGAATAGGGCAATGTAAAGTAATTTATACCAATAGGAGAGATAAATGGAAGGGTGGATAGAGTAATGTCCTAATTTTGTATAGTCAGAAAATATTGTTCAAATTTATTGAACAGAACAAGAAGAAAAGATTAGAATTCATTATTTAGAGTTAAAAAATATCACAAGATAAAAGCCAAAAATGTTAAGAAAATTCCTAATCTACTGCTCAAAGTAATTTATAGATTCTATACTATCCTTATCAAGCTACTAATGACCTTCTTCACAGAACTTCAAAAAAACACTTTAAATTTTATATGGAACCAAAAGAGAGCCTGCACAGCCAAGGCAATCTTAAACAAAAGAACAAAGCTGGAGGCATCAGGCTGCTTGACTTCAAACTATACTACAAGACAGCAGTAATCAAAACAGCATGGTACTCATACCAGAACAGAGATATAGACCAATGGAACAGAACAGAGCCCTTGAAGCAACACCACACACCTGCAACCAACTGATCTTTGACAAACCTGACAAAAACAAGCAATAGGGAAAGAATCTCCTGTTTAATAAATGGTTTTGGAAAAATTGGCTAGCCATGTGCAGAAAACAGAAACTGGACCCCTTCCTGACACCTTACACCAAAATTAATTCCAGATGGATTAAAGATTTAAACAGAAGACCTAACACCATAAAAACCTAGGCAAAAACATAGGCATAGGTAAGGACTTCATGACTAAAACACCAAAGGCAATGGTAACAAAAGCCAAAATAGACAAAAGGGATCTAATTAAACTCCAGAGCTTCTGTACAGCAAAAGAAACAATTAGAGCGAACTGGCAACCACAGAATAGGCAAAAAATTTTGCAATCTACCCATCTGGCAAAGGGCTAATATCCAGAATCTACAAAGAACTAAAAAAGATTTAGAAGAAAAAACAAACCCATCCAAAAGTGGGTGAGGCATGCGAACAGACACTTTTCCAAAGAAGACATATATGAAGCCAACAAACATATGAAAAAGTGCTCATCATCACTGATCATTTGAGAAATGCAAATTAAAACGACATTGAGATACCATCTCACACCAGTTAGAATAGCAATCATTAAAAAATCTGGAGACAACAGATGTTGGAGAGGATGTGGAGAAATAGAAACACTTTTACACTGTTGGTGGGAGTATAAATTAGTTCAACCATTGTGGAAGACAGTGTGGCACTTCCTCAAGGACCTAGAAATAGAAATTCCATTTGACCCAACAATCCCATTACTAGGTATATACCCAAAGGATTATAAATGGTTCTATTATAAAGAGACATGTACATGTATGTTTATCGTGGCACTGTTCACAACAGCAAAGACCTTGAACCAAACCTAATGCCCATCTGGACAAGGATGATGTGATAGACTGGACAAGGAAAATGTGGCACATATACACCATGGAATACTGTGCAGCCATAAAAAAGGATGAGTTTGTGTCCTTTGTAGGGACATGGATGAATCTGGAAACCATGATTCTCCACAAACTGAACACGAGAACAGAAAAGCAAACATTGCATGCTCTCACTCATAGGTGGGTGTTGAACAATGAGAACGCATGTAACACAGGGAGGGGAGCATCATACACTGGGGTCTTTTGTTGGGAGACATAGTAAAGGGACAGTCGGGGGTGGGGAGGGTGGGGAGGTATAACATGGGGAGAAGTGCTAGGTATAGGTGATGGGGATATGGAAGCCACAAACCACCATGCCATGTATGTACCAATGCAACAATCCTGCATGATCATCTGCACATGTACCCCAGAACCTAAAGTACAATTTAAAAAAGGAAGAAAAAGAAACAAACAAACAAACAAACAACAAAAAACTCCTAATCAGATAAGGGAAGAAGTTAGGAGAAGTAGAATGATTAATAAGTTACTTTTCTTATTTTATGGTAAAGAAGCAAATAATGTAAATTAATTTATTCATCAAACTATATAAACTAGAGGGTTTTAAAAATATTATTAAGAGTTTGAAAAACACATAAAGATAATATCCAGAAATAATTATAAGTAGTTGCCTCTTCCAAGTAAAATTAGAAACACTGAAAAGTAGGGGCCCATGATTTTTCCTTTCATGGTTGCCAAACTATAATGATTGGTTTATTACAACATTTACACTGAATTTTGGTGTTTTCAGTACAAATATTGAAGTGTTAACACAAAACTTAAGGATTAGAGATCTATTTCAACAAATGTTTAAACGAAAGCTCAGATATTTTGTGTAAATCTTAAACAAATGATAGCATGTTAGGATAAAATGAACTGCTGAGGTTCACTACCAAAAAATAAGGCAATCTTTATTTTCACCATTATTTATAGACTACCATGAACATTTTGGAGAAATCCTTTGTGAATTTCAACGAAACCACATATCTTATTGAGATAAGGGTTCTCATATCTTTGAAGTATACAACCTTAGATGTGTGCATACAGTAGTCACAATAGTCCCTGCCTTTAAAACTATGTAAGCATTAGACGCATTAAGAAAAATTCAGAAAAATGTTTCAGAAGGGTTTCTCCTACTTTCAGGCTAAAGATTACAGACCACAAACTGTGAACACATTTTCCTTTAGAATGTTGTAATAATAACATAAATATGTATACTAAGTAAGGGAGATTAAAAAATTTTACAGAAAAAAATGAAAAATTTATTTTTATAATATTTGATTTATGTTATGTACATGATCACATAGAGAGTATTAATCTTTCTAACATTTAAAATCTTAGAGAAAGTAATTTTAAACATAGAATTTTATTGAGTAGTTCTAGGAAATTTTAAAATGTATCTATACCTGTCATAGATAAATTCTTTTTTTTACTTTAATGAAGTAACAATAAAAAATATATTTTGGACATTGGATAAAGAAAAATAATTGCTAAATATGAATTATATTTTCTATGTTTTAGTTTTACTTTTGAAAAATTTTACTGTGTTTCACATAGACACACCTGCTATTTCATAAAATAATTTGGTAACCACAAATGTTTAGCACTAATTGTTGTTATTTATTTATTTTTGTTTAATACTTGCAGTCTGTGTGCTGCTGACACACAAACAGATGGATTTAAAAGAAAAAAACAGACATCTTTTAATGTAAAACTTGAATATTCTGTATATGAATGTATTAATACTATGAGTCTAAGGAGAAGCATAATGGATCTTGCTGCTTCATCTGACTGAAAGCATTTATTACGAAGCAAGATCAAACATAGTTAAATCTCAGTAGTTACAAAGAATGAACACGTAATTGCAGGGAAAGGTAATAAAACTAGTTTTTACAGTGTTGTTTCACTGTAAATTTTGTATCTGATAGAATATATGTTTCAGTCCATAGTTGCAAGTCAGGCAATTTAAAATATATATCAATTGTGAGATAAGGTCTCACACTTGACATACTTGACAAGGAGGAAATGCTGGCACACTACACAGTATGCTTGAAAGAAAATGATGTTTTATTTATGATTAAGAAATCAAAAAGATTTCCTCCCCATGTGTTCAGAATCATGGAAGCAGATAAGTAGAAGCTCTCCAGATTCGAAAACATGAGTTAATCTTATTTGAAAGTGCATATACAAATACAATATACAGGCATATATTTTAATACGTGGGAATAAGGAAGTGATAAAGACAAAAGTCTCTACTCTCTTAGAGCTCATAGACACATGAGGAAGACAGTTTAAAAAAGATTTGTAAGTACATAATTTGGATAAGGGAATAGAGAATAGAGTTATAACCAGGTGATTTACAAGGAGCTTTTGTAGAGAGATTGATTTAATATTTGAGCAATGGCTTAATCTGTTTGTGTTATTAGGGTGGGTGAGGTGACAAATCCGTTGAAAAGAAGGATAGCTGATGAGGGTCTTCGAAATGGAAGAAAATACACCTGGTGCAGCAGTTCAGCTAAAGGCATTCCAATAAACAGCAACTTCAAATGCAGTCATTGCAGTGTGACAATTATTTATGCTACTAGAATTGAGCTTATCATTTGGTGTGCCTAAATATAGAGTATGGAATTTTGAGAGATGAAGTCAGAAGGGGAGGTTGCAGTCAGATGGTCAAGGGCATTTTGTAATATTCTAATGATTTATTGTTTGTCTAACATTAGAATCAATGATAGGGTTAATATTTTACCAACTTAATTCAGGAAAGAAAATATATTAATTGAGAGAAAACTCTGGAAGATCATTTGCAAGGTTATTTTGGGGACCTGAAAAATTAGTTATTAGCATTTGACAATAGACAGTGAAAATGGTAATAAAGAAGAGAAAAAGGTTTAGAAGAGATTTTATAAATAGGACATACATGACTACATAACTTACCTGATATGGAAGCTATTAAATAGAAATGCAAAGATATCTATCTGGTGAACTATAATGAGGGTGATTAGGTAGATAATATGATCACATACAATTATCAATGTGCTTTGTGCTATCTTAACTATCTTTAGATATGCATTCCCCAAATAAATACATTTTATGATTGATCTGGTCTTTAGTGTGATACTAACACAAATATATCAGTAGAACAACACTTTAAAACCTCACGGGGAAAAAATAGTGAAATATTTACAAATAATCCTAAGAAACTATAGAATATGAAAGTTTACATAAAGGAAGAAAAACATGCAATACAAGTTCAGAAGAGGAAAATAAGTATCTGCAATAAAGTTGGCAAGGAAAGTTTAACCGTGGAAAGCAAGAATTACTGATGTTTATTATCTTCTATTGACTTTACAGTTTGTATTCATTGAAACTTCAACACCAAAACCTCATGAGAAAGTGAGAAGAGACAAACAATTCTGCATAACAGGCAATAGTCATCGCAAAATTCCAGGTAGCATCACTTTTTTCACTCACACTCTAAAGAGATGAACTTAAACACCTGTTACTATCTGAGTCTAATACATCAAGGCTACCATGGCCCAATCCCAAGAAATAGTGTGTGCAAATTCACAAATTCCTATAACAAAGGCCAACAGCAAAGACATGAAGTGTTCTATAGTAATTTTCTATATCAAGATAATTTTTGCATGCATGGTATAGTATTTTTATCAGAGAAGACAGTTAACCTAATAATGCCCCATACACAAAAAGGAAAATTATTGTGTCATGATTTTCAGTCATTTTAGGTGCAGAAGAGGCCAGCTTAATGGTGATGGCAGAGATCATTTGTTAACAAGTATACAAATTAGGATTCTACTGATAAATATGTGATGAGGACAACCATGAGTAAAGCCAGTGAGAATTTGTACTTTCATTTTAACTTCCATTCATAGAATAGAGTGAATAATATTGTGCCCTTGTATAAGAATTTATAGCTAAAGCATGAAAGCAAAATGGAAGAAAAACATTGCATGATACTAGGCACTAATTCATCTAAAGGAAGGAAGGGGAGTGTGATGGTTAACTTTATGCCAGCTTCACTGAGTTAAGCAGTGCACAGATAGCTGAGAAAACATTATTTGTAAGCGTGTCTGTGAGGATATTTCTGGAAGAGATTAGGATTTGAATGGTTAGACTGAGTAAAGATGATCCCTCTTCACCAATGTGGGCAGGCATCATCCAATCTCATGAGGGCTCAAATAATACAAAAAGGCAGAGGAAAGGCAAACTAACTCTCTGTGGTTGAGCTGGGACTTCATCTTCTCCTGCCACTGGACACCAATGCTAGTGGTTCTCAGGACTTTAGACTCAGATGGGGACTTACATCATTGTTTCCCCTAGTTGTCATGCGCCACTTTCCTGGTCATCCAGCTTGCAGATGGAAGATTGTAAAACCGTTCAGCCCCCTTAACCATGTCAGCCAATCCCTTATATTAAATCTCTTTTTACATATCTCTATATATACATGTATATCTAGATGGTACCTATATATATATGAAATGTATATTTAATATCTGTATCTATATTTTGGTTCTGTTTCTCTAGAGCATCCTGACTAGTAAAAAGTTTAAATGAATTAAATCATTTTTCATTCACAAGTTTAAAAGCAATTGTAAAGTTATTGTCATTTAAGATAATTAGCATTTAAGCATTTTAGAAAAGAAAATGCAACTAAAATAGATCATAATATGATAAAAGCAAGATTTTGGAAATGTGAAATTTTTTACTTCATTTGAATTATGTTGGAAGAAGTCCAGCTGTTTTTCTTAATTGCAATTTTCTCATCAGCATACACTATTGATCTTTAAAATGAACCAAGAAAATCTTATTAAGGTAATTGCTTTTTTCGGCTTCATAAACAATAAAAAACAACATGGCAGAAGTAGAGTGACTTTATACTACTAGAGTTAGACAGGGCACAAACTAAATGCTGATACTGAACTCCCTTCACCATGGTGCCCAATTTCTGAAAGGAATTACTTTGACCGCATACTCACAGAGGTTACTAGCTAAGCCAGAACCAAAAATAATAATTAAAAAAAAAGCACTAAATTTATATGCTCGGTAATTACATCCTAGATTTAAAAACTCTATATTGTTGTTTACCACCTTACTCTTAACTTATATAATCCATTTGAAGTGAATGAGGATTTTTCTGCCCAAACTGAGGTATGATGATCAACAGATCAACTTGAAGGTGACATTCAATTAAAGGCATATCAATCAAAGGCTCACTGCCTCACACCCATGAAACCATTTCACAAATCATAGGAGAGCAGTTAAGCAACCGCACAACTGGTTCTTGCTGTCTCTTTCCTCCATCTCAAAATAGGCCTTAAAATAATTCTGTCATCTGCCTTGTACACCTGCAAAGATAATGAGGATAGCTCACTGCTAAAGGCCTCCTTGTTGCAAGCTAATAAGAGATGTCAAAATGTCTTGTTTTATCAAGTTCATACTAATAAATACCTTTTCTAATTGCTTTGTTTCCTTTGAAAGACTTTGATCATGATTCACACTTCCTGAATACCTTGGTTTCTTCCAAAGCCCAAGACTACAAATCAGCCCTCTAATCTTGGATTCCCAGTGGCATCCTATTGGGTACCTTTTCTATTAACACTCAATATTCCATCACCCCTTACTTCTCAGAATATTGCTTTTTGATTACTTGAATCCTCAATTATGATCCCAATATTCCCAGCCCATTTTCTTATATTCCTTAACTAATTTTTCTTAATTGATTTCTGGGAGTCCCTTGAGGACATTTTTCTTCATCATTCTTTTCAAAAAGTTTGTTTTTCCTCCTCACATTTCAACATGAGAATTTGAGTTCTTCTACAAAATTTTAAGCCATTTTCACTTTTCATGGTGCCCTTTGTATAGTTAATTTCTTAAACTCTATTTTGGGTGTGTTTGTGTTTGTAGATTATTTATTCCTCCATATCTCTTAACATTTTATTTTATCATTCAAATCCATTTATCTTTCTGCAGCAAATTGTACTTAATTTCCTATATGGCTATTCCAATTTACTAATTTTATCTTCGACAGTGTCTAGATTGCTAATTAACTTAACTAAAAAGGTGTTATAAAAAGAGAAAGAGAGAGAGAGAATCAGAGAGAAGAGCATGTTCTTTCTTTCTTTCTTTCTTTTTTTTTTTTTTTGAGATGGAGTTTCGCTCTTGTTACCCAGGCTGGAGTGCAATGGTGCGATCTCAGCTCACCGCAACCTTCACCTCCTGGATTCAGGCAATTCTCCTGCCTCAGCCTCCTGAGTAGCTGGGATTACAGGCACGTGCCACCATGCCCAGCTAATTTTTTGTATCTTTAGTAGAGACAGAGTTTCACCATTTTGACCAAGGTGGTTTCGATCTCTTGACCTCATGATCCACCTGCCTCAGGCTCCCAAAGTGCTGGGATTACAGGTTTGAGCCACCGCACCCAGCCTTTCTTAAAGTGATCTCATCCAGCCTTATGTTTTAAATATTTAATCAGGGGTAAGGGGCAAGAAAAAACATAAATAAAATCAAAACTTAGGCCTGGTATAGGGGCTTATTTCTGTAATCCCAGCATTTTGGGAAGCCAAGGTGGGAAGATCAGTTGAGTCAAAGAGTTGAAGAACAGCCTGGGCAACATAATGAGATACCATCTCTACAAAAAATTAAGTTATAGCTCTTGGCCAGGCGCGGTGGCTCACGCCTGTAATCCCAGCACTTACAAGACCAAGGTGGGAGGATCATGAGGTCAGGAGTTCCAAACAAGCCTGACCAACATGATGAAACCCCGTCTCTACTAAAAATACAAAAATTAGCCAGGCATGGTGGCACATGCCTGTAATCCCAGCTACTCAGGAGGCTGAGGCAGGAGAATTGCTTGAACCCAGGAGGCAGAGGTTGCAGTGAGCTGAGTCATGCCATTGCACTCCAGCCTGGGTGACGGAGATTCTCAAAAAAAAAAATCAAAAAAACTAAAACAAAATATTATAGCTCTCTCTTTTTCTGCTTGACTCTTCATTCCTGCCTCAAGTGACCCAGGGACAGAGAACTGCCCTCCAGATTCACTGCACCCTCTCTGCCCAGGATCTTTAAGTAAAACTGTGAATTTATTTTCCATTATGGTGGTACACTCAATTTCTGCCTTTCATCTAAAGAACCAGGGGCTATCCCAGTTCAGGTTTTCCCCAGGACAGTGAAGGAAATACAATGTCAGAGCAATTGTCAAGCAGGCATAAACTAGACAGGAGTCAGGAAGGAGCCACAAGGGCTTCTGTCAGTATAAACAAGCTTCCTGGTTATGGGTGGGGCAATGAGGCATTTAACCATCTGCCAGGTCCTAAGTAGTCTGTAAAAGATGCACTGTAAACTTCCATGACTGGCCCTCCTTCAAGTGAATGACTGTAGTTGGGCAGGACAAGGGTAGGGTCAGAGCATAATTGGTACCCCCTCTGGTACTGGAAACCCAGTTTAACTTGGAGCTCTCAAAAACTGTTCTGGGTCTTTTGCCTCTGTACACAAAATTCAGAATCAGTTTGTTAATATTCAAAAAATAGCTTGCTGGGATTTTGATTGAGATTGTGTTGTTATATAGATGAAGTTAGAAGAAGCTGACATCTCACTATATTGAGTCTTCCTATCTATGAACATGCAATATCTCCCATTTATTCAGTCCTTTGATTTTTTAAATCAGTTTTGTAGTTTTCCTCATCTAGATGTTGCACATATTTTGTTAGGTTTATACCTCTGTTTTTATTTTGAGGAGTTCTAATGTGAATGGTAATGGGTTTTTATTTTTAAATTTCACTGTTCATTGCTGGTATGTAGGAAAGTGGTTAACTTTTGTAGGTTAACCTTGTATCCTACAACCTTGCTATAACCAATTAATTCTAGGAGGGGCTTTTTTTTGTCAGTTCACTTATACTTTCTATATAGACAATCATGTAATCTGTGAACAAAGGCAATTTTGTTTCTTCCTTCCCAATCTAGGCATTTTTTATTTCATTTTCATTGTCTTACTGAATTAGCTAAGACTTCCAGTATGATGTTAAGAAGCAGTGGTTAGAGCAGATATGTTCACCTTTTACCTGATCTTCATGGGGAAGCTTTGGGTTTTCACCTTAAGTATGATATTAGCTGTAGGTTTTCCAAAGATGTTCTTTATCAAATTGAGGAAAATCCCCTCTGTTCCTAGTTTGCTAAGTTTCATCATGAATGAGTGTTGGATTTCTGAAAGAGATTGTGGAGATCATTTCTCCAAATTGTAAAATTTACCACTGAAACCACCCTTGTCTGGCACTTGCTCTTATGGAAGGTTATTAATTATTTATTCATTGTCTTTTAATTCTTGTGTGCATTTGGCAGATTATATCTTTCAAATAATTAGTCCCTAATATCTAGATTACTCAATTATGGGAGAAGAGTCTGTCATTACCTTTCTTTATTATCTGCTTAAGTTCCATGGTATCTGCAGGGATGTCTCCTCTTTCTTTTCTGATATTAGTAACCTTTCTTCTCTGTTTTTATCTCAGTAAGAGTGGCAAGAGGCTTGTTAATTTCATTCATCTTTTCAAAGAACCAGATGTTGGAGTTTTCTTTTTAATTTTCCGTATTGATTTTCTGTTGTTAATTTCATTGAGTTGTGGTCTAACTTTTATTATTTATTTTCTTACCATTAATTTGGATTTAATTTGTTCTTTCTTCTCTAGTTTTCTAAAGTAGAAGCTTAGGTTATTAATTTTATATTTTTCCTTTTTGCTTACGTACACATTTGATACAATAAATTTCACTCCAAGCATTGTTCTCAGGCATCCCATAAATACTGATGAGTTGCATTTTCGATTTAATTTAGTGTAAAATATCTTTTAATTTATCTAGAATGTTTTTCTTTAATCTATGTGATATTTAAAAGTGTGTTGTTGAATTTCTAAGTATTTGGGGATTTTCTTGTTATCTTTCTGCAATTGAATTCTAGTTTAATTTCATTGTGGTCTGAGAGCAGGCATTGTATTATTTCTATACTTTTAAATTTGTTAAGATACGGTTTATGGCCCTGAACATAACCTATCTTGGTTGATGTTTCATGTGAGCTTCAGGAGAAAACATGTATTGTGCTGTTATTGGATGAAATAGTCTGTATGTGTCAATCATATCTAGTTGACTATTGGTGCTCTCAAGCTCAATTATGTCCTTACTGATTTTCTACTGGCTGGATCTGTCCATTCTTTATAGAGGTAAACCCCATCCCTTGTCTCATGATTGCGTCTCTCCATCGTTAAAGCTAGCAATGACCGATAGTCTTTATCATACTACACATTCTAATTCTCTACTTTCATTTTCATTATCTCCTTCTCTGTTTCCTTGTGATTATACTTGGCCTGCCTGGATAACTCAAATAATATCCTTATCTAAAGGTCTTTAAGTTAATCACTTCTTTTTTCCATGTTAAAGTAATCTATTCCCAAGTTTCAGGGATTAAGACATGGACATCTTTGGTAGTTTTTACTTTGCCTGCCACACTAGTGTTCAAGGTTTATTAGTTTCTCATGTGTACTGGAATCAGAAAAACGTCAATGAAAGGTCATAGGCAGAGAACAAGTATCACTAATTTTATATTTTCAGGGAAAACTTTGGTTGCAATGTTGGAGAACAAATAAAGAATGGGAAAGAATTAGAAAACCACTGCAGTCACCCAGATGAGATGTAAGTGTGGCTTAGACTAGAGTGACAGTATTGAAGATTGCCTTAGTCCATTCAGGCTGGTGTAACAAAATACCATAAACTTGGTAGCTTAGACACAACAGAAATTTATTTCTCACAATTCTGGAGGCTGGCAAATTTAACATCAAGGTGCTGGCAGATTCACCTTCTGGTTCACAGAGGGTATCTGCTCACTAGGTGCTCACACAGTAGAAAAGGAAAGGCAGCTTTCTGAGGCCTCTTATAAAGGCTGTAATTCCATTCATGAGGGCTCTGTTCTCATCCCTAGTCACCTTCCACAGACTCCACTTTAATACCATCACCTTGCCAGTGATGACTTTAACATATGAATGTAGGGGAGACACATGCTTTCAGGCTATAGCAAAGATGACTACAGAAAAGAAGCTAAAAATTTAGGGAGATATTCAGGAATTAAAATCAGAGAATTTGTGATAGGATTGAATGAGGTGCACAAGTAAAGCAGAGTTATCTGGGGTAACTATGTGGTTTCCAGCTTCAGCAAATGGATTTAGAAAATGGAGGGTGATGTAATTCAGCAGGAGAGGGAACAGTGAAGAAGGACTCAAGGAGATTGTAACACCTGTTGTATGTATGTTAGCCATGAGTCATCTTGTAGGCATCTTGCAGCATTAAAGTTCTGAGGTTATATCTGGGATAAAACTTTAAGTTTAGGAGTCATCAAAAAATATGCCCAAGGATGAAAACTGCTTTAAAACAGGAAGTATGCAAAAAAGATTTTAGGGACTTAGATCAAATCTTTAGAAAACTGAGCATTAAAAGGCTGGATAATATAGATGAGGGCAGCAAAAGGATATGGGGATGAAACCTCAAATTGGTAGAAAGAAACTTAAAATTATATTGATATAAAAAAGAACAGAGGTTGCCAAAGGAGCAGTTAACAATTATGAAAGTCGCTGAAAAATACTGTAAGGTAATTGAAAAATACTCAATGAATTTGTGATATTAAGATTATTGACCCAGCAATCCCATTACTGGGTATATATCCAAAGGATTATAAATTGTTCTGTTACAAGGACACATGCACACGAATGTTCATTGCAGCACTGTTTACAATAGCAAAGACCTGGAACCAACCCAAATGCCTATCAATGACAGACTAGACAGGGAAAATGTGGCACATATTCACCATAGAATACTATGCAGCCATAAAAAATGATGAGTTCATGTCCTTTGTAGGGACATGGATGAACTTGGAAACCATCATTCTCAGCAAACTGACACAAGAACAGAAAATCAAACACTGCATGTTCTCACTCATAGGCAGGTGATGAACAATGAGAACACATGGACACAGGAAGGGGAGCACTACACACTGGGGTCTGTTGGGTGGAACTAGGGGAGAGACAGTGGGGGGTGGGGAGTTGGGGAGGGATAACATGGGGAGAAATGCCAGATATAGGTGATGGGGAGGAAGGCAGCAAATCACACTACCATGTATGTACCTATGCAACTATCCTCCATGTACTTCACATGTACCCCAAAACCTAAAATGCAATAAAATATATATTTCTAAAAAAAATTATTATTTTCCTAAAAAGATTTGTTTTTGTAGACCTGAAATCCTGGTGGATTAGGTTAAGTAACAGTAGAGTTCAAGGAAATGAAGTGTGTTACTACATTTTGACATGTTTAAGTTTTCAGAGTGATGAAATAGATGGCATCTGCTAGAGTGACTGTGTTAAGTATAGTTCATGAGAACTATACTCAAGCAGGACCTGCTTCATGGCTATAGGAACTGTGCAATTAAATTAGGCTCCATTCTCAGAAGTTCCCCACATTGGTTTAATGCTTTGCTATTGCCCTGTTGATATTATTAATAATTTTATCTTTGAACTTGTGATTTGTAGGCAGAATCTGATAAAAGGAGCATATGCCAGGGGATTGGAAACTGGACTTACACAAGGTCCTGCCTCCTGCTGGCTCTCAGCTACCCCAGAATAGTTTAAACATCTATTCTCCTACTGCCTGAGTTCTTCTAGGTCTTGTGCTCCAAGCAATCACCAGAAAAGTTTTAAAGAAGGCCATCATTCTGTTGTCAACCTCTGCCCTTGTGGGGTTTTAGATGTAATCACGGGGAGTGTTGGGATGAGGGTGTGCACTCTGGAACATTTCCGGTGGGGCCTGGAAGTAGCAGCATGTTTGGCAGAGGCTGGCCCATCTTTGTGGGCACAATTCTCTTGTGGTTTGTGACCCAGGTACCTGGTGCATCCAGATGTGGAAGTTTAAAGGCATTTGGTGTTCAAAGACTTATTGTCATGGACTGTGGTGCCAGCAAATGGAAAGGAGAAATGCCAGGCTGTGAAGCATGTGTATGCAGAGGCTGGCACCAGGGGGAACCTGGCAGCTATTGGGTTTGAGTAGGCTGGAGTCCTGAGTCCTGGCATCTAGGCAAGTCACCTGGGTAACTGTCAGGATCTCCCCTAGATAGGCAAGTATCCTCATGCTTACTGAGCATCCCTGTGTCGATGGAGCCCTTTCTGGATGGATTCCATGCCTGAGGGATCCTCTTCCCTTTCAGTCCCTGAAGTCTGACTTGTATTTGTTAGTTCTGGTCTGCTAGAGTGCAAGAAGCTTGTGTGAAGACAAACTATGAAATACAAACTGCATAACTGGGTGATTCTTCATACAATTTAACTGTTCTATTTGCATTTAAAACTAGCATTGCATATAAAAATTAATGGAATGGAAAAACTCATGCTAGCAATTTAAATTTTTAATTTTTCTTTGCTTAAAACAATGTCAGAATAGCAAATACCATGACAAGTCAGGAAAATAACTTTTAAAAAGGGGGAAAACTTTGCATCTTAGTACCAAACACACTCCTCCCCACCTCTGAGTTTGAACACGGAACTCAAATGTTCATTTTGCACTTAGCTGTGCAAATTATGTACCCAACCTGCATGGAAAAATCAAGCAGTGAAAGCTTGTAGAGAAAGTAAATGGAATCATCAACTCTTATGTAACACTTCCTACAGAAGCTGGAAGATAGAAGGATGTACCTAAGACAGAAATATCAAGTTAGCTTATTATGTGCTGTGTAACTTAAGGACTGAGCCAGGTACTGAATTTGGAGAACAGCTATGAAGTCATTTAGAAAATGAAATTCTGAGACATACAATAAATGAGGAATTAATACATAAAACTAGAATCGTGCAATCTGTTAATTAGAAAACCAAAGAAGGAAATGTTGTCATCTGAAGAATTAAAAGGTTATTCTTCCATTGACAAGAGGGATAATATTAAATGAAGCATTTACTCGCATTTACTTATCTGTCTTTAATTAAAAAAAGTTTCACAAAATTAAAAATAACTTAAAGTGTCCTAGCACTTTGAGAGGCTGAAGTGGGCGGATCTCCTTAGGTCAGGAGTT
This sequence comes from Saguinus oedipus, assembly GCA_031835075.1. NCBI lineage: Eukaryota > Metazoa > Chordata > Mammalia > Primates > Cebidae > Saguinus > Saguinus oedipus. The sequence goes on from CM063190.1 coordinate 23,419,905, forward strand.
TGAGACCAGACTGACCAACATGGTGAAACCCGTCTCTACTGAAAATACAAAACTTAGTGGGGCATGATGGTGCATGCCTATAGTCCCAGCTACTTGGGAGGCTGAGGCAGGAAAATTACCTGAACCCGGGAGATGGAGGTTGCAGTGAGCCGAGGTAATGCCATTGTACTCCAGTCTGGGCAACAGAGAAAGAGTCTCTCTCTCTCAAAAAAAAAAAAAAAAAAAAAAAAAAGTTTAAAGGGAAACAATTAGTGATGCAAACAGAACAAAGAAAATCTAGACATATAGATAGATGGAACTTAGGGATTATACCTTACAAGGCATTTAGACGAGCTAATTACTTATTAGCTTACTCTATTTAAGTTAGATGGAAGGAAAACATTCCCAAGAGTCAGATTTGTTAATTACTAAAATTAGGCATTATCAAATTGAAGTAAAATGTGTTTTAATCCAGATAGTCTCAAAGGGAATAGATACATTTCCACCTGGCTGGGATAATTCCTTTTTCACAATTCCATCACGTTGAAGTGATTAAATCTTTAGGCCATTATTAATTTTGTTTACTAAGTGTTTGTGCGCCCTTTGATTACCAATTGATTCATTTTAAGAACATTATTATTTTATGAAGGCTTTTTATCTAATTGTTGTCCCATTTATACAACTGTCTATTATAAAATCCCTTTGGTCAGTTTTTTTTAAGTTTCTCTGACAAAATAGATGAAAAGACTGAATCTCCGTATTCTACAATTTATTTCCATTTTGTAGTTTATAAAAATAAGAAATCCTGTAACAGTTATTTGAGTTTCAAGTTTTATATATATATATATATATATATATATATATATATATATATATATAAAGAGATTCAGGAATGTGCATTCCATAAAGCATGTGAAATGCATGCAGCCATCATGCAAAACTTTCTTTAAGACATACTGAGGCAACCATTCCCTATTTGGTGCTTACTGATCTACATTTTAATATGTAGATTTCTTTAAAAGGTGGACTATCCTGGGCTAATATTTCTCAGTTTGCACTTAGTGAAAACTTGAATATCTGCTTAGTGGATATTTAAGGCAAAGATAAATAATCTCTAAACTTTGTCTGTTTACACAAATGTATAACACACACACATACCGCAAACATAATCAAGTAAAATTATAATACTTTTGATAATTTCTATAAGCAGATATTTATAAAGTAAGTACGTGAAGAAACAAGATAGAGTAAACAGTAAAAATGTGTTCACCTTTATAGCTATAACTTAAAAATATAATAATAATCACAGGATCATAGTAACAGAAAATACACTTCCAGATTATCCATGAAAACTCACAAGGCTTAGATGCATAATATAAATATTCCCCATTCCCAGCAACTTGTGGGACTGCTTGATTAAAAATGGTATATGTTCAATGGTAGCCTTCCCCTGTCTCGTCTGTTTTTTCATGATTTGTCTGCTGATGTATATTTGTATACACATCTGTCCTTAGATGTATATTTAAACCCAAATTTGATGATCACATAGAAGCTACTACTGCATAGCTAGTAATCAATAATCTCTTGATGTTGCAGTATCACTCATTTATCTGTTTAGTAATATTTATGAAATATCTACGTGTTTTAGAGAAATAGGAATAAAATGTGTCTACCCTCATGGAGCTTATATTTCAGTGAGGGATATACATACTAAATCAGTAAACACTTGCTATACATAAATGCTACATAGAAAGTAAAATATAGATAAGCAAAGTGTATAATGGGAATGTTGGGAGCTCTTTTAGACTGGGTGATATGGTAAGCCTTGCTGATGAAATGACATTTAAGCAAAGACCTGCATGAAATGAGGGAGAAAGACTATTGTATACATAGAATCATACACTACATAGCATTTGAAATCTGGTTAACTTCATTAATTTTATGCATTTCAGATTCATCCAAATTATTAAATGTATCAGTAATTTATTCAATCCTTGTGATTGCTGAATGGAGATATTATAGCTTATTTTTTCATTCCTTATCATAAAACATTTGGGTTGTTTCTCATTCTGATGATTATGAATAAAGGGGCTATATGAAATCACAGGTGGGTGTGGGGATGAACATAAGATTTCATTTTACTTTGACAATCCATGGCTGGGATTGCCAGGTTATACGGCAACCATACTTGTAACTTTTTAAGGAACTGCCTAATTTAACTATACCATTTTGTATTCTCACCAGCAATGTATGAGAGTTCTAGCTGTTCTATATATTTATAAGCTGTTTATGTTTTCTTTCTCTTTTGTTTTAGCCATTCAATAATTGAGTAATGGTATCACATTTTGTTTTGGTTGCATTTTTCTGAGTGACTAATGATGCTGAGCATCTTTTCATGTGAGATTCTTTTATCTCCTTTGGTAAAGGCTCTCTTTAAGTTCTTATCCATTTTTATTTCAGTTGTTTCTTATTGAGTTGTAAGAGCACTTTATGTTTTAGAAATAAGTTTTTTACCAGATAGGTTATTTGTAAATACTTCCCCACAGTCTGTGGCTTATCTTTCCAGACTCTTAGCAGCATCTTTGAAAAAAAATTATTGGTATGAATTATCGTATTTTTTTCTTCTACGGTCCATGCTTTTGGTGAATCTAAGTCTACTGTTGAGCCCATAGAAGGCATTGTTCTTAGTTACCAGGCTTCTCATTTCTATCTTTTTTTAAATTTTTCCTTATACTTTCCATCTCTCTGCAAAAATTACCTATGCATGTTGCTCACCTTTTATACTAAAGTAGTTAACATAGTAACAATAGGTATTTTATATTCCCTACCTGAAAATTCTAACTTCTGGGTGGGAGCTGAGAGATTTGTGAGAAATAATCTGGGAAATCATCCCCCATCCTAAGCACAGGGTGACTCTAGAGGAAGGTGAAGCCTGTGGAGAATGGGTAACTACCACAAAAACAACAAATCCCAGGCTCAGCGCAGCTGACTGGATTGATTCAACCACTCACACTACGGGCCTACCACAAAACAGGTGAGGCCCCAGAAATAGTTACTATTTATCTCAGTTTTCACCGCTTTACAGAAGAAGTCAACTTTCAACAACAACAAAAAATGAGACACCTGAATAAGGAAGAAAAAGCAACACACATTCCGGAGACGGGTTCCCTACCTTCAGCGTAAAGTCTTCCTTTGCTTCTTAAAGAGTTTTTTTTTTTTCCATACTCTTGTGCTCGCCTCCCCAGTAGAAAACAGCTGTTGCTTATTGCTGAATTATGGGCCTGATGGTGATGGCAGTGGTGGCGCACGGAGGTGGGAGAGTCGGATTCCGTTTTTCTAGTTTACTGTCCATCTTAGGGGTGAATTCTGTTCCTGTGTCTGAAGGACAGCGCTTCTTCTTTATCCTGTCCCTCACCCAGAAGTAAGAATTTTCTAATGATTTGGGATCAGGACATTTTCCTCTCTTCCTTTGAAATCCAGTTTTTTCTCAGCCTTTTTCCTAATGTTGCCTGGATTTGCTGCCATTTTCTCACCAGCTTAAACCTTTAATTGGAGACAATGGAGAAAGACCTATCTAGGGGAGGCAGGACGCCCTTCTCACTGAGGCTGCTGCTCACGCCCCTACGCCAACATTCACACCTGAACAACATGAGGAAGACTTTTTCTGGTCTCCCCCAGATCTTTCTCATAACCACTTGATTAGTTCTCTAAGCGTCTGAAAGTCCCTGTGAATTCCCCATGGAGGTGCGGTTCCCATGGATACCCTGCTTGTTGTTTGCCCCAAGAATCAAGGGTTTGTCTCCTATCTCTCCTTGGTGTCACTAGTCTTTGCTTGGATTTTGGGTAAGTTGGATGTTTTGCAATCTCAGTGGCATGATGGATTTAATAGAAGTTGTAATTATAGATTAATCTATATATTGCTTTTATTTTAAGGGTGAGAATAATAAACTTTCTAGCTTTCTAGATCTGTATTGATTTTCTAAAATTACCACAACAAATAAACTTGGTGGCCAGAAAAATTTCTCACAGTTTTGAAAGGCAAACATCCAGAGGCAGTTGTCAGCAGGATCTTGTTCCCTCTGTAGTTTCTAGAAGAGAAGTCTTCCTTGCCTCTGCCAGCTTCTGATACTTGGCTGTCCTTTCAGTTATGTCAGCATAACTCCAATCTTTTCCTCCATCTTCACTTACTTTTCCTTTGTGCCTCTCTGTATTGTTTTCCTTCTTATAAAGACACTAGTCATTGGATTTAAGGTCCTGTCTGTGTTATGTCATCCTTGCATTGCAATAAAGAAATACCCAAGACTGGGTAATTTATAAAGAAAATAGGTTTAATTGACTCATAGTTCTTCAAGTGTTATAGGAAGCATGGTGCTGGCATCTGCTTGGCTTCTGGGGAGGCCTCAGGAAACTTACAATCATGGTGGTAGGCAAACAGGGAGCAGGCACATCACATGGCAAAAGCAAGAGCAGGCAAGAAAGAGAATATGGATCTGATCACTTTTATTGTGTGACTGGATCTCAGGATAACTTGCTATCACAAAGACAGCACCAAGCTATAAGGGAACCACCTCCATGATCCAAACACTTCCCACCAGGACCCACATCCAACAATGGGGATTAGAATTCAACATGAGATTTGGGTAGAGACCCTAAATCCCAGGGGATTCATCTTGAAATCCTTTACTTAAGTACATCTATAAAGATACTAAATTCCAAATAAGGTTACATTCTGAAGGTTTAGGGAGTGTGTGAATTTTTGAAGGACATTATTTGATTCACTCCAACATTGTAAGAACTGAAATTCATTGAAGCTTAAACTGTATAGTAAATATTATTAAGCCAATTAGAACTTCTTCATAAGAACACAATTGGTATGTTTAAGACTAATTAGTCTCATGATAAAAATTATTATGTCGAAAATCCCTGGTAATACCTTACATTATTTTATGTAACCAACAAATACATATTGAGAAGGTACTACATGGCAGACACTGTTTTTGATGTTGTAGATGTAGAAAAAATCTCTTTCCATTGACCTTGATTTTGCTCCTTAATAAAAGTATATCCTATAATTTTCTATTATGAAATTACATTTATTTTCCACAGCTTTGTTTAAAATGTAAGATAATTCAATATCTCCTATCTAAGTAAGACTTAGCTTTTTACAATTACCGCAGAAAACATTAGTTCTTCTCAATTTTTGTTACTCTGCTTGTAGAAACAGAAAAAGCTGACTTTACTTATTTAACAGAGTGATGGAATGAAACTTTTGTTTTCACCTATTCCAAATTAAATGACATCAAGAAAGGCAATTATCTATCATTCTAATAGGTAACATGTTTCCTAATGAACTTGTCATTCCAATTATCTTTACATTGATTTGGTTCCCAATCAGTTTTAAGGGCATTTTTCCTCATATAATCTAAAAATAGATAAACAAAAGCAATATATCATGTGTTTTCAAACCATTAAATATAAAAGATGTTTTCAGTCTGCAATGGTAAATAAGAAGGAGGCAAAAAGTAGTTGATAGAAAGGTGGAATACTAATGTAATATTCATCTCAGTTTTTTAACTGGGGTTAATTTCATCAAAACCACAATGCTTTAAGTAAGGCTGATATACAACAAATATTATGGTATGTAGAGATATTTAATTCTACTAATAGTTTTGTAAAGTTTGTAGAAACTAAATATGCTAACATATGTTTTTTCGTGCATAGCAACTTCTCTTATAATAGTGAACAACTGAAAAAGAATGAATATGTTAAGTGTGTAAATAAACCCATATATCAACATAAGGTATAAATTAGAGAACTGAGTTCTAAAACAACTTAAATTTCTAGATTCATAATTTTAGGTCTTAAAATACCTTATAACATAGGATGGCTTATATGTGCCTTTTTGTCTCTACTTTTTCCACTTCCCACTTACTCAGAATCAGTATTTCAAAGCAGAAAGTAACTGGCTATATTATTTAATAGACTAGCTTCTCCATTAACATAGAATAGGAATCTGATAATTAAACCACACTGTATGAAACTGCCTTTTTCCCTGTATACTTAGACTTGGTAAATTAGGCTTTCTTAATGGTGTCAGTGCCAGTTTCATAATAACTCTTGCAACACATAATTCAAAAACAAAAGGACAAAATTGTGTCTTTTTTTAACTGTTATATTTCATTATGTTTTATTAGGTTGATACAATAGTAATTGTGGTTTTTGTCATTAATTTTAATGACTTTTCTTTCATTGCTTTAAAGAAATACCCAAGACTGTGTAATTTATAAAGAAAAGAGTTTAATTGGTTCATGGTTCTGCAGGCTTTATAGGAAGCATCATGCTGGCATCTGCTTGGCTTCTGGGGAGGCCTCAGGAAACTTACAATCATGATGGGAGGCAAAGGAGGAAGAGTCACATCACACTCAAAAGGAGGAGGAGGTGAAAATCCCATGGCTAAACCACAGTTACTTTTGCACCAACATAAATAATTGTCTGCATGAACTGTGATAGCATGAGAAAGTATAGATATATCTTTTTTGAATATTTTTATGTAACTATGTCTACCACGTAAAGACTAAAGCTCTATTAGAATTGGCCATGGCAAAATAATTTTGTCATATGAAAACACTTACAGTTTTGTACATGTTAAACATTATCCTTGAGAATATCTGGTTTTATTTCAAAATTAAGATCCAAAATCTAGAGCCAACAGCTTGATTAAATCAACTAATTTCAGATTAATTAGCTGTATAATATTCTCTTCTCAAATCCTTCTGATGACTAAAAACAATTTGAAAGTTTCCTGAACTTTGTACTCTCCATGTAGACATCGGTTGACATCAACATTGAAAACTGTGTCAACAATGATATAAAAACGTGCTCTTGAGAAAGATACAAAAGCATAAATTCATCCCCATGAATAATTTCTATGGCAATTTGTTAATTTTTTTGGAACAAATCAAAAGAAATAAGTGATTATATTAATATATTGCCAGAATAGTAATATTAGCTATTATATTTTTACAAGTCATGAGATAATACAGCAAATCTCTGAGAAAACAGCCCTGCTAAAAGTAGATCATCAGTCATACATTGTTCATTTTCACTTGGACATAGATGACCCAGGAAGACTAGAAGCTACATATCTTTCTTTGGTCTTACATCTTATCACACATATGGTTGTAACACTGAAGTAAAAAGATAATGAAAATGAAAATTAGTCTCTAATTGCTTTGTCAGTTTTACAGCCCCACTGATTGGATTGACTCCACTTTACCATTTAGAGGCAAACTATCCTATTCTGTATAAACTACATTAGTAAAAAGTTAAACACAGAGACTGGCAGGTAAAGGTAAATAACAGAAGAAGTAAGATGATCTTAAAACCCTAATCCCATGATTTTCAGTTCCCTTATCCATTCCTGTCCTTGAGGCAGTTACTATTTCACACATACTCATACATTAATACAACATTTTAATTAGAAATAATGCCATATAAAATACACTTTTCTAAAATTATTTGTTTCACTTGATACTCTGTAAGGATTGTCATATATTTTGTGGACTGTTTTCATTCATGGTTCTATGTTGGTACTCCTATCTCACCTTTTAAAATTATTACATAGTATTGCCTTGCATTAATTCACAAAACTTTATAAAATAAATCTACTAGTAATGGAATCAGGTAGGTCATGGGGATTTACTACTATAAGGGGTGCTGAAATTTACAGGTTTATTATATGGTATATTTGTATGAGTATATAATAATTTATATAGATGTTTGGAAGAAAAATACTGAATCAATATATATGAACATTCCAAAATTTAATAGGTATTGCTAAATTGCTTATAAAAAATGACATGCAATTTAAAGTCTTAAAATACTAAAGACAGTGGATATGTATGATTTCTTATCCAATTTAGAATATTGCCTAAATTTTTATTTTTGTCAATGGTACATGATTAGGATATTATTTGATAAGAACACCTTTTAAGTATTAAAAAGCCATTTGAAGGTACTTTAACTTCTGGCAGTGAGGACTAACTTATACACAATAGACTCTAAAGAAGCTAGAAAAAATATATGTTTAAAGGCATCAGAGATCTACTTGGACAGTTTGCATTCTCAGAGTGAAGATACTGAAAAGAAGGCTCGTAAAGAGATGTGAGTGAAACTTTTTCAACATGAGACATGGGCCAAAGCAGCACAGAGTCTGAAAAACGAAGGAGACCTATCGTCAGTCTCCAGGGCAAGGAAGAAAAAATCAATCTCAGGGCTCACTATGGTAGAAGGGACACGGCAAATGCTCCAGGCTTTCAGATGTGACCAATTACACACCAGGAGTAAAGATGCATCAAAACAGACAAACCCTACAACCACTGAAACAGAGCTCTGAGCAAGCTCAATTCCTCAGTGGAATAGGCTAAGCTTTCCTCTGCACAAACTTAGTAGTCAGAGTCACAATTACTACCAGCATTTTTTTTTCTTTTAACATAAAAGGACTGGCATTCAGTAAAAAGGTAACAGTGATACCAGTATATAAATTGAAATTGTTGAAAACAAAACAAAATAAGAAACAATAGAAATGAACCTCCAGGAGAGTTGTATGATAGACAACAAGATGGATACTTGGATTAGAGGAACTGAAATCGAGAAAAAACAGAAATAGAGACTTCAGACATTCCTATGTAGCAGTAAAAGTAAACGTGATGGATCCAAACATACTAATTTTGAAACATCTCATGCATATTACCAAGTATATATAAAAGAAAAATTGAATTATATTTATTTCTAATAAAACATTGCATCTTAATTATACAATTGAATTATATAGTTTTAAATTTTTATTTATTAATTTATTTATTGAGATGGAGTCTTGCTCCATCGCCCAGGATTAGTCAAGTGGCATGACCTTGGCTCACTGCAACCTCCACCTCCCAAATTCAAACAATTCTCCTGTATCAGCTTCTCAAGAGCTGGGACTACAGGTGCCTGCCACCATTCCTGGCTAATTTTTCTATTTTTAGTAGAGATGGGGTTTCACCTTGTTGGTCAGGCTAGTCTCAAACTCCTGACCCCAGGTGATCCATCCGCCTCAGCCTCCTAAAGTGCTGTACAGTAACATACAGTAGTATTTGTTTTTGATCATTAAATCCATTACAAACACAAATGTGTAGAAATAGATCTGTAAGTAAAGAACACAAACCACTAAGTTTGTTAAGTTAGAAAGGGGATTTCAGCAGGTGCTGGTAGCTTTATCTGTATGATCAGATTTGTTTACAAAGTGAAGGCATTTACTTATTCTTTATGTAATATGAAAAGATTTGTTATACTAGAGAAATACGTGATTATAGGCTCTCTGTACATAAACTCAGTGTCTGCCCTTCCTTAGTCAGGGCAAAGACAAATATAACTGAAGTCAGGTGTTGTTCATAGTCTCAACTCTAACATTTTCATAAAGAAAAATCTATGCGGTGGGAAATGTTGAGTTTTCAACCTGCAGTTCTAAGTAAAGTTCTTTTCACAAAGATAATTTCCTGATTTAAATAGAATGAGACTCTAAATATTTACAGAAAATGGCAGCTGTAGAAGACAGAAAAAAGAGCTGTTACATTTAAAATATTTAAGTAACTTGCCTGTGATAGAGAATTTTAATATCTGAAAATTACTGTGTGTTCACAGAATCATATGAGTCAAGTTTTAGTCAAAGAGATGTTAATGTGTGACAGGAGCGTGCAATGGAAAGTAGAAATGATTACTTTCTATAAGTGTATCTGGGTCCTTGACTCAAGTTTCTGGCCTTGGTAAAAAAAGGTAACCACTCTGGCCTTTGTTTACTTGTTCACGAAAAGAAAGGTAATGTGCTAATTCAGAAAAAAGTGGAATTTGGAAATGAGAGGAAGAAATTTGGTAAAGTAATAATAGGGATATAAATTCTGCCATGTTACTTTGTTATATGAAAGAAAACAAATATACAAGAGTATTTGTCCTAGATTTATTCCCATTAGTAAAATTCATTTATAATTAGATATTATTAGTATTTCATGATAACAGTTTTATGAGTCCTGTTAATATGAATAAACGGACTCACAAGATGTAGGTAATCGAGATAAATTAAATTTTCTTCTTTATATTTCTAAAGCTGGCTCTCTATTTTGAGAAGGTGTTGAATTATGAATTTAGTTGTATCTAGTATTCTAAATAATATTTTTAAATATTAAGTGACAGCAGAATACTCAGATATTAAAAGCATGTTGTCTTTGCCATTCATAGCCTTGAACAAATAATTACAAATATTTACCATGAGGGTTATTTTTCTTATCTACAATATTGTGATAATAATGCCAGTTGCATTCAATCATTGAGAGACAACTCATGCAAAGCACTTAGCACAGTTCCTAATCATAGTCAGTACTTGGTAAATACTTGTTATGAAGAGAATTATTTCCAGATAAATGATTGTAAATATTTTACCTATTTTATATTATATATTCCAAATATTATTTCAAATATAAAGTAATTACTTTAACAAAGCTAGTGTCTTCTTTAATATAGTCAACAAAAGAAACACATGTGATCCTTAGTAGAAATATGTAATGATATATGTAATTCTAAAATGTTAATATTGGTTAAAGGTCTCTTACACATTACATTTTCTTGACTTCTTGATGAAAACATTTACAAATGCATAGACAATGAGAAAATTTGCAACTATTAGGATTTCAAAAGTAATAAAAACATTTGGAGTCATCACTTTTTTCCTATGTCAAAAACCAATTTTATGAATAACTTACAGCTTCTAGGAGGTTTGAAATTATCAATAGGGAAATAATGAGTAATAAATAAAATCATTTATATACTATATTATTTAATGTATTAGTGAATGTATATGTCATTATATATTATATATAACAAAAACTTAGAACCAGCATAAATACACAGAAGAGAAGATGGTTAAATACATTTGAGAACAATGATAAAATAATACATAATCATAAAAGTGATATTTTAAATGATTTTTTTCAGGACATGTAGAAGGAATCAATGGTGAATTTTGTGTAAATGATAAGGGACAGGGAGGTGTCATGGGTAATTTCTAACTTACTGATTTGCAAACTAAATGCACTAGGGTTGGAGATCATGAGCTTATTTTGGTCTTACCTGTATAGGTACAGATGAAGAAGTTATGCAGGAACTAGAGAACAAAACTGGGCTAAGAAGCAAATCATGGCATCAGCATACAGTGATAATTATAACCATAGGCATACCTGAGAAAATGCAGGGAGCTGGGCTTTAGCTCTCCATGAGAAAGGAAAAGATCCAAAAGACTTTCAATTTAGGGCCGGGCGCGGTGGCTCAAGCCTGTAATCCCAGCACTTTGGGAGGCCGAGGCAGGTGGATCATGAGGTCAAGAGATTGAGACCATCCTGGTCAACATGGTGAAACCCCATCTCTACTAAAAATACAAAAAATTAGCTGGGCATGGTGGTGCATGCCTGTAATCCCAGCTACTCAGGAGGCTGAGGCAGGAGAATTGCTTGAACCCAGGAGGCGGAGGTTGCGGTGAGCAGAGAACGCGCCATTGCACTCCAGCCTGGTAACAAGAGTGGAACTCCATCTCAAAAAAAAAGACTTTCAATTTAAAGAAAGATGAAAGGTGCAATGTGGTTACCTTGATTAACATGGCATGTCACCATTCACAAGATAATATGCACAATATTGCATTAGGTTATTAGTCTAGAGTTACTACAGAGTCACTTTCCTATCCCTGTCTGGCATGAGTGTAATAGTTTGGCTCAAATGGGATGGATAAATGATTGAGATGTGTTGAAATATATTTGATCAATACCTTTAACACATGCTTTCCCACCCATTGCAAAGTTCCACACAGCACATTAAGAGGTAAGTAAATACATGTCAAATTCCAAGGTCGCATTCTCTACACATGTTTTGCTGTGTAAAGTCTCTTGCCTAGGACTGGCTACTTCCAATCTGTTGTTTTATACAGTCTTTATCTGTGCTGAGCCTATAGATTAAAGCTTCACTTAAATGTCTGCTTGACTATTGTTGCTGCTTCTGTTTCCCCTAGACACTGATTTTCCAGAATAAATGATCTCATGTCTCCAAAGTGAGCTTCCCTTATGACAAATTTCATATTTTAATCTTCTTAATTTTCTGAAACTTAAAAAAAAAAAGTAAAAGCCAAAGCCAAAGACAACATATTGGTATTTAAACAACACTTTTGAGGGCAGAGAGAAGAAACAAGGAGAGGGGTCCCCTGCTGATACAGACTGCCTTGGAACCATTCTGTATTCATTCTTCTCCTCACTTAAGGTGCAATCATGGTTTCTCCTGTGAGACTTAATTAAGCTATGGGCTCCCTCTCTGCCGACTCCCATTTTTGTCACGTGCCACATTCGTCTGAGGAACACAAGAATTTTTGCAGCTTTTCCTTCCTTTCTACTTTCTATTTCATTCTCCAAAGTATCAAACATTCTTGATAATTTTGCAGGCTCTTTTTTTTTTTCCAGGAATTTTAAGATAAGGAAGTGGTAAAAAAAAAAAATGGATTAGCACTGGGAAAATGTTGTGAGTGTGCAAATGGCAATAGTATTTTGTTTACTTGGTTTTTGCTTTCATCTGGCTTATTCAGTAATGAATCTCTTGATTGTATTTTGCAAAAATGGTGTAACCATTCATGGTATAGCATTTGCCCTCTGAGCTGATGTTTGTTTTGTTTTTGTTTTGATTTCTGTTCGTTTTTAATATGTGGGATTCTTCACTCCTCTGTTAGCTTTAGACTTTTTAAAGAGAGGTGCAAATACCATCTATATTTGTCGAGTGCTTACTATGTGCTCTATACATAAGATCTTTATGTGTATCAACTAATTTAATTTTTATAACAAACACATTTTACGGTGAGGAAATTTAGGACCAGAGTAAACTGCTCTCATTCATGCAGCTAGCAGTGATAGAAAGAATCAGGATTCAATGCCTGACCTCTGACATCTGTGATCTACATATTACCCACCATTCCCTGTAGCAAAAGTAGCTACAAGCAGAAACATTTGGTAATCAGATTGAATGACAATCTTATGTGAAGCTAAACTTCATTTCAGAGCAAGTTATAGCCAGTACTTCCAATGTGTTTCTCAAAACATATTCCAGTGAGATATTAACAGGTTTTACAAGGGAAAAGGAGTTGCCCTGTAAAGCAAGTTTGAAAAACTGAGATTAAGAACTACCAGTTTGTTTTCAGGTCTTTAAAACCTTTAATGTGATATAATGCACATGGAACTCTGGATGCTGGATACATAATGCATTGTTTTCCAATCATATTTGATATAATATACTTTTGGAAAAACATCAATTTATTAAGAGTTCAAATACCCATTTCAAAAACTCAAATTCAATTGTTTCTCGCTCTCTGAGCAGCTCAAGGAAGTGCTGCTTCATACTAGAATCCTTTTAAACCTTTTCCTCGCATCAAAAATTTTTATCACAATTTGAGTCTTGCTTTGCTTGAATAAGAATAAAAAACTTATTTTCAATTCTTCCTAATGCATTGTCACAGTATGTCCCAAGAGTGTTATTAGTTCGGGTGATACTAGGTACTGTAACACCTAGTCTCTAGTACCTTCTTCCCAAAAAAGAAGATGGTCAGAATGGGTTTATAGCATCCCATTGTTCTTTCAAATAGCACCTGTGATATTGTGATATAATAAGAAATATATATTTGGTCTTCTTAACCAGTTCCTGGCACAGAGCTCCTAACATTTTGGACTTTCCTGAGTGATGAAGTGAGAGGATCATCTCATTATTTATAAGAAGTCCCTTTCAAATACATCTGAGTTTATGCAAATGAGGTGAATCTTAGAGAATGGGCACTGTTTGCTAACCAACCATGTTATTGGAGGACTGGAACTTTCAGTCCCACCTCCTGCCCTCTGGGGAGTGGAGAGGCACTAGAGATTGGGTTCAATGACCAATATCTTAATCAATCATGCCTATGTCATGGAACATCCACAGAAATCCTAAATGATAGGATTCAGAGACTTTCTGGGTCAGTGAGCACACAGAGGCTCTGGAACAATGGTGCACGTGTAAGGAGCATGGATGCTCTAAGCTCACTCTACCTCCTGCCACCCCACAGACCCTCACTGCCCCATTCATCCCTTTCAATTGGCTGTTCCTAAATTGTGTTCTTTATAATAAACCAGTAAATCTAAGTAGACTGTTTCCCTGAGTTCTGGGAGTCAGTCCAGCAAATTTTCAAACCTTTCATAAAAGAAAAGGGTTGTAGAAACACCAGATTTATAGCTGGTTGATTAGAAGTGGGACGCTTAAAACAGGCACTTAAGACTGGCATCTGAAACAGAGGCAATCTTGAGGGACTAAGCCATTTTCTTGTGGGATCTATATCAACTGCTGGTAGACAGTGTCAGAATTAGACTGAATTTTAGGACACCAATTAGTATTTGAAAATTTGGAGATTTGCTTAGTATGGAAGAGGCATGCATTTGGTATCAGAAGTGTTATGAGAATATAGAAAAAAGTTTGTTCGGCCAGGCGCAGTGGCTCACACCTGTAATCCCAGCACTTTGAGAGGCCGAGGCGGGTGGATCACGAGGTCAAGAGATTGAGACCATTCTGGTCAACATGGTGAAACCCCGTCTCTACTAAAAATACAAAAAATTAGCTGGGCATGGTGGTGCATGCCTGTAATCCCAGCTACCCAGGAGGCTGAGGCAGGAGAATTGCCTGAACCCAGGAGGCAGAGGTTGCGGTGAGCCGAGATTGTGCCATTGCACTCCAGCCTGGGTAACAAGAGCAAAACTCCATCTCAAAAAAAAAAAGGAAAGACTATGTTCATTTTTTAAATTTTTTTCAGCAGCTATAACCTAATCCTGTGTAATTGGCCTTCATCTCACATTGTCTTTAAGTTAAATAATGGCAGAATCATTTTTAGTCGAAGTACCTACAGAATCTAACAGATTTTAGCACATTAAACCTGTTTCTTAAATAAATTCTGCCTTGAGGAGAAATTCCTGTCTCAGTTCTTAGATGACTGATTTGGTTTGTTCTATGAAACATGATTTGAATGAGTTCTTTTCTAGATTCCAGACTTGGGACAGAATTCTGACACTAAAACGGCAAAGAGAAAACAGACAAATATTAAGAAAGATACTCAGAAACTGTGGTGCACAAGAGGAGAGCAATTGTCAGAACTCCTCTTGGGGGCACAGTTCTAGAGTCAGACTGGGCTCAGTTGTGGCTTGATGTTCAGGCCCAAACTGAAGAGCTGATAATGTTGAAATTTTTACTGATTTTGATCAAAATTGATCATAGAATCTGAAAGTGAAACTGAACCTGCATATAGGCATCAAACAGTCTTTATCTGAATTTAAAAACCTTAAATATTAATTGATGTGCATAGACACAGATCATATTAGTCATTTTAAATTATTTTGTTTAGATGTAGTTCCAACTAGTTAAAACATTTTATTTTTAGACTGTCGTTTGAGTTCAGAACACAGTGATTCTCTAGATGGTAACGCAGATAAACATAGTGAAAGTGAATACCAAAAATGTTTCAATTGAGCTAATTAAAGCAAGCTATACATTAGGATTCAAGTCTAAAAAGAAAAAGGAACAAAAATATGAAATGTAAAAATATGGCATGGAAAGTAGAGATGAATGCCACTCAGAGGATTTCTACAATATTATTGATCAAGATGACATCCAGAGAGGATTGATAATTTTTCCATCTTCATGGGTTAGAGACAAGAGTTACAACAACAGGCCAAATCAGGGTATATAAACAAAATCATATGCCCTGCACTTCTGTTCCAAAGTAAACTACGCCTCAAAGTTCACTCTCCCACGACTGTTACAGGTGGTCCTCAACTCACAATGGTTCAACTTAAGGAATTTTCAACTTTATAACTGTGTTTTCCTACAATGAGATTATGTCCAGATAAACCCATCATAAGTTGAAAACATTCTGTTAAAAAATATATTTTTGACTTACAATATTTTCAAAGTACAATAAGTTTATCCAGATGTAACCACATCATAAATTGAGGAGCATCTGTATATTAGAAGGGTTAGAAGAGAAGGGGTGTGAGAGAGACTGTATCAAAGCTGAAAGCTTTTTCTGATATTGGAAACATTATTGAACTTCTCAAGGTTTCCGTGAAATAAGGATTATTGTTATTTTGAAAAAAGACTCTGAATCTAAACAGATTAGATGTCAAACAAATCATTTTATTACTAAAAGAGCCTAGTGAAACACTACAGAACTAGTTCTCTTTGCCAAGTGAACTTGCTAAAGCTGATTCCAGAATTAGGCAGAGTTAAACTAGCTGTTGTAGGCAACGCTAGACCAAGAAATAACACTTGCTTCCTGTAGGCATACACCTTCCCTTAGCTTTTGGTTGACATTACAGACATTCACATCAAAGTTTTTAAATCTCCTCATTCAGAATCTATAGTGTCCACTGTTATTTTGTCAAATATCAACTGATTTGTGTAGGAATTTTTAATTAACAAAATTATTTCATAGTCATTATCTCTTCGATGGTAGCATAATTGATATTAGTACTCCCCAAAATGTAAATCCATCAATATCATCACATCTAAAACTTTAATATTTTCCTGTAAGTTTATTTCATAATTGCACTTTTGTTAATGAAGTATTTGTCATCTCTATTCTTTTTGCCCTTGCCTAATGGAGTTTAAAAGACACTGATACATCATGGCATCATTAGCCTCTAGGTGCTTGCTAGTTCATTTCCTTATTGATGAAATCACCTTAGGATAAAGACTCCATAACTATACCTCATCGGATACTTACACGGGGAGTCTGCCTTTTGTTAAATGCTAATATGTAGCAAACTATTTTATCACATATTTCCTGTGTATATCTCATTAATGTTACTTGTTCTTTTATAGCAAAGCAATTTCAATGTATATTTTTGCTTATGTTGTATCACAGGAATAATTGCTGCCTGGCCAAAACGGGTAATTTTTCACATTTTTGCAGTGCATTTTGTCTTTTCTTAGGATCCCTTATGTTGAAAGTGAAGTGCTACAAATTTCTCATCGCCTTAGCAATCATGTATTGATCTATTTGTTCTGCTGCTGCTCTTTTTCTGTGAGTCTAAATTGCTTAAGTACTGAAATCTCTCAAGGTAGTGACCTGAAATATTAACAGGTTACATCACCTCATTAAGCAAAAGAAACTGCTCTTATTCAAAGTCTATAGATGCTGACATTGCATTTACAGCAAAAAATTAATGTTTGCATGGAACTGTGATAGGAAGGATACTCTATACCTCCAGCCTGAGCATCCTTTAACTTCTCATTGGTTATAACAATTTCACCCCTTAGTTATTGCCTTTCCTTGAAAAGTAAAGATTAATGATGCTAAAATGATACATTTTGATATAATCAAGTTATACTCTGACTACTTCATATGTTGATGATCTGGCACTTTTTTTCTGAAATAGCACAAGTTCATTTGAAGGAGAAAGACAACCCTTAAATAACAGGCCAATTATTATTTTAATCAATAGCAGTATTATATTTTAAATTAATCTTCAAAAGTCCCTGAAGCTAAAATTTCAAAAGTCATTAATCAATTAAGCAAAATACTACACAGTCTTTCAAAGCAATCTATCTCTTGAAGGTTGAACAACCTGTCTTCAGAGAATGAAAATTTAATGCTTTTTCTTCGCTTTGACTGTGTAGTTTTATTTTTCTTACACTAAATAGAATTGTACTAGAACAATTAATATGTAAAAAATTTAATGGTGTAAATATGAACGATGGTGTAAACTATAGTGCATTTAAATGGTTATATTTTATTCACAAAAAAAGTTGTAGATCTTTAAAAAATGGTATTGTTTAGCAATATAAAGGACAAGGGCTAAAACAACTTATTTTCTAAAATTATAGACTATCAGAAACTTCACTACTTGAAGTAATATCAGAGAGACTGGAACATGCCCTCTTGTTTGAAGAATCTTAGCCATGTGAGTCATATGGACATTGAGAAGCAACCTTGGGTTTCCATTTAGGTGCACAGCTTCAGCCAAGGGCTGTTCAGACATGTTTATCAGTCTAGTTCCCAAGATATAACACATTGAGTCTTCCTTTCAGTCATGATAGTAATCAGATATTCCTACCAGAAACTAAAACATTGACACAACTGAAGTCACACAACGCTTTACCTTTTGGCAATTTTCTTACCAGTAACTTATCCATAATTTAGTCTTACCTGATGTTTAAGGGAGAACTAATCCTTGCATTCCTGTAACCATTCTTTACAGTTATTTAATGTAAGCTTAAATTCTGCTAAAAGAAAACACTCTCTCTTCTAAGATATCCAGTCTATAGTGCCTCATCATGTGTACTCTACCTGAATGCAACAAGTTAATAAACCTTTGTTTCACTAAAGATATGCTGGAATTTGTCAAAATTCCTAAGTTGACACCTTCAGCCTGCAAAACACTCCTAAAATGGAAAATGTCAAATATTTAGAAATAAAGGAGTAATTCAGCTTAAAGAAAATGGGAGGAATGTGTGTACATGATAAATATCTAATTCAATTCCTTATCTTTTAAAAATAATCAAGCATCATCAGCTGCTACGAGGTAAGTTGCTAAGTGCTGAGATTTTCTGCTTCTGCCAAAGCAATTAACATATAATTGTCTATTTTGCTGTTCCTAAGCTGTGACTAACACTATCAGGCCTAAACTTTGCTCTAAACACTTCCCAACCTTCTCAATGTTCAAATGCCTGTATTGCTTCATTCCTCCAGAATGTTCTTAACACAAACTAATTGAGTTAATGTTTTTAATTTGGAACATTTTAAGTGCCACAGAACAGGCAGTCTGGATCATTCATTATAAATGGAATTTTACCAAGGGGAAATGATGTTATTACAGAGCTACTCCGTGAATAGCATGAAGTTGTCATTTCAGACACAGTTGAGACAATACAAGTTTAAAATACTTCCTCATTTCCCTTGAAAAGAGTAAACATGGAAGCTAGAAACAGCTTGCTACTCACTATAATACTTGCTGAAATATGGCATGCAAAGAAGTAATTGCTGAGTAAATTAGAGGAAAATATAAAGCATGCAAAGATTTTAAACTTGACTTTAAGCCACAGAATATTCTATTAACATCTTTAATATGGAGGAAGATGTAAACTGATTTATGTTGTTGCAATGAGCAGAAGTAAGATTGATGGAATAGCAGTTATTGCTGAATTTCTGGTCAATGTAGGAATTATTTTTTCTAGTAATTACAGCTATTTAGACAATAAATAGATAAATTAGATAGAGTACCTCTTTCTTTCCAGAAGTAACTAGGTAGATACTTAATGCCTATGCCTCGGGAATGCCTTAAATACAATTTCTACTTTCAACAAAAGATGGAAGTTAACATTAAATTCTATGATCATATCATATTTTCTGTCAGGATTCTAATAAACTAATCAGTATATTAAGATGGACACAGTTATGCCACCTTCGCTAAGCAATGCATTATCATATAAGAGAAGCTTTTAGAGTTACAAAAAATAATGACCATGTAGCTTTGAGAACATTTGGCATGGTGCTATCGCAGCAGGAACACAGGAGAAAGGTTAAACATCAAGGGTACTTTTAAAATGTGAGCAGCACTGTTTCTACAATAACAAAGATGTGAAATCAACCTAAATGCCCATCAGCAGTAAACTGAATAAAGAAAATGTGGTTCATATATACCACAGAATATTATACAGCCATGAAAATGAACAAGATCCTGTCCTCTGCAGGACCACTGATGGAACTGGAGGACGTTATCCTCAGTGAACTCACACAGGAACAGAAAACCAACTACCACATCGTCTCATCTTTAAGCAGGAGCTTAAGAGTACATATAGATGAAAGTAAGGAAGAAACAGACACTAGGAGCTAGTGAAGGATGAAGGGTGGGATGAGGGTATCAAAAGCTTTATAACAGTTACTATGATTATTACCTGGATTATGAAACAATCTGACAAAAACTCCTATGAAATGCAATTTACCTGTATAACAAACTTGTAAATGTACCACTGAACCTAAAATAAGTTAAGAATAAAATAAAATAAAATAAATGTGATGCTGAACTCTACAAAACATTTCTTACTTCTCATAATTATAGAATAAGCAAAAATAAAGGTAATTATATCAGAAAATTACATATGTTATATAATAATTTAATAATAGATTATTCTATCATATAATATCATCAGAAGCAAACATTTGGAATGCCTACTAGCAACAAGGCTCTCCAAGATATTTTGTACGTATCATCACTAACCAACCTGAAAGGCAAACATTATACTCATTTCGCAGGCCACAAAACCAGGCTGAAAAAGACTAGGATGATGACAGAGCGAGTAAGTGACAGGTGAGCACTCTGTCTCCCTGCCCTATGGCATAGTCGACATAGTAGACAAATCACTTAATGGCTTAAAAAGTGTTACTTAATTTTTCATGACTTCCATATATTTACTAAGTAAATATTATTACTTAGTATTTACTAAGTAAATATACTTACTTAGTAAATACTAAGTAAGATGTGTTTCTTAGCCTCTTTTGGTTATCAAGAAGAGTTATTTTGTCATTGAATATTCTTTTTTCTAGTTACAAATGGGAAAATCCTGGTTTCTACACTCAGTTGCTCAAATGCAAGCTAATACTTCTGTCTGGAAATAAATATCATAAAGAACATTGGAGCTGTTCACAGTTCTTCAACATTTGCTACTCCTCTGAAGAACTGGAATTTCTTACAATTCTACATTTCAGGTACAAAAATGATATATTCTGGTTTCTATTGTAATTTAGCCACTTATACCATTTTTAGTGTGACTAAACAAGATATTTTATAAGAAAAAATTAACAGTAAAATGTAATCGAAGAAACAATGTTGATTCACTGTTATTACAGTCTACTGCACTTGCAGAAATAAGTATTTCAAATGTTTTTATGTGTGTGTGTGTGTGTGTGTGTGTGTATACACACACAAAACAGCATTGTTTTCTGGTTGTGAAATGCTGTCTCTGCTCCTTGAATTAAAATTGGTTACAAAATATACAGTGTGTATTCATATGCAAAAGTCAAGAAAATAAATGTAAGTATCAGAAAATGTCTTTTGTTTTATATTTTTTGTTATATTTTTTATTTCATTAGCTTCTGGAGTACAACTGGGTTTTGGTGACATGGATGAATTTTGTAGTGGTGAATTCTGAGATTTTAGTGCACCTGTAACCCAAATAGTGTACATTATAACCAATTTGTAGTTTTTTATCCCACATCCCCCATCTACCCTCCCCATTCTGAGTCTCCAAATGCCAGCTTTTATTTTTATAAAAGGAAGTTTTATTTAAAAAGCTGTTGCAATGAAATTAATGAGATTAATTTGGAGATTAGTAAACACTTGAAAAAGTTAAATAGTTCTAACATACCTTTGTTATCTGAATGTTTAACATAAGAGACAGGTTACTGAACAGTCAAAATGACCAATGAGGTGGGAAACAGTTTCTAAAGAACAGTCTGTTTAGTATTTCGTATTTGCAAATAATCTTTAACTGTAAAACCTAGGTGCTAGTCAAAATGATGGATAATACTGTTTGCAAAAAGAAAAACAAAGCATGTTTAGATTTTAGACTAAGGTGAGCTAATTAATATACCATTAACCAAAAAATAATTTATTATAAAATTAATGCAACTAATTATGCAAATCTTCCACCAAGTGATAGAGAAAGTAAGGTTTTGGGCAGGGTTAAAAACAGTCTTATAAGTGATGGCCGGAAGGTAGGAGGAGGAGCAGAAGGAAAGAGTAGAAAATGCAGTGAAATAGGAATTCTTTCTATTCCTGAAGTTGATTCCAAACAGCACTGAGAAAAGAAGTTCTTTCTTGAGGCAAGTTATAAAAAGCAGGACAAGTTGCATGGATTTGGTCAGGCCATTACTAAAGGGATAGATATACATATTTATATATAGTAGTATAAGAAAGTGAGTGAAAATCAGCTGAGATTTCAACAATTATTTTAGGGAGTATTAATACAGACAATATTCTATAACGTCAAATTTGGCTACTTCCCATCTCCTTACAATAATATCCAAAACTCCTTGCTGTCTACCATGGGTGGTGGTTTTGCAATGTATTAACTTGGCTCTACTAAACTACATTCCCCATAATTCTTTTCTCTACATGTTTTTGGTTAGCGTAGTGCTCCAGAGAATTCTTGTGGAGATTTTAGAGGTTTAAAATGGAGCTGCAGCTATTTCATAGCTCCCACGCATTGTCAGTGACCTGCTGGCTCATCTTGTAATGAGGCAGTGACTGGGCCTGCAACTGCTCCACCTTCCTTTAAATCTTCCTTCAGCTCCTCCAACTCCTGGACCAGGTGCGTACTAACTCCATGACAGAGACTCCCTTTTAATTCCATCGTGAAGGATCAAAAGCAGTGGGAGCTAGCATGGGTTCCAGATCGTGCTTGTGGATTCCAGCCTTTTCTTGCTCTCTCTCACTTTACATCCATCGTACCTTCCTGGCTACTGGCCCTGTGGACTTCTAAATCTCCATCATGAGACATGAAGACAGTTTACTAGCCAAACAGTCTTACAGAGACTGTTTAACCAGCTCTTAACAATGTAAGAAATCAGAGTCCTATAACTAATCCTGTGTGTGTGTGTGTGTGTGTGTGTGTGTGTGTGTGTGTGTGAGAGAGAGAGAGAGAGAGAGAGAGAGAGAGAGAGAGAGAGAGAGAGAGAGAGAGAATGTATCGTTTATACTTCCAGTGACTGTAAGTTTGAAATCAAGGAGTCTGAAATCAGGGTTGGTGTCTTCTGTTGGCCCTAAGGGAGATGCTATTCCATGTCTCTCTCTTGACTGCTGGTGCTTTGCAAACAATCTTCAGCATTCCTTGGTTTGCAGAGGCATGACCCCTCTTTCAAGGCTGCTTTCATTTCATGGTATTCTCCTTGTATGCATGCCTCTTTACCCAAAGGTTCCCTTTTTATAAGGACTCCAGTCATACTGCATTTGGCCCATGCTACTCCAGTATAATCTCATCTTAACGAATTACATTCGCAACTACCTTATTTCCAGGTACATTCACATTCTGAGTGCTGGGGATTAGGATCTCAACCAATGTTTTTCATATACAGACAACTCAACCCATAACAGTTTGTATGCATATAACATATATATACACAAATAAACACACACACCACACAAACATACACATACATGTGCACAAAAACATTTATGTGTACACACACACATAGATGGTGTGGTCTTTTTTAAATGAATCCTTGACTAAAGACCGTCTATGTTATAAAATTTTACACATTTATGCCTTTGTTCAAGATGGAAATATCTTCCTGCCATTTATTTTCTATAGAACACCTACTTTTATTCCAAAACCCAAGTCAAATGTTACCTATAGAACATTCCTTCCGTTTTACCAGATCAACATTGGGGATAGAATTAATTACTGTAGACATATACAATACATAGACAATAGAACAATAGAATCCTTCAGATTGTGAATGGTATTTTTAAAATTTCCCAAATTAAGGCAATAATCCAATATCGTCTCTGACCGTGTTGTAGTTTTTTGGAAGATAAAGAACATGATTTATTAATATTGTGTTCAAAGCACTTTAGTAGTAGAAATCACAAATAGTTAAAAATTCTGCTGGATTAAATACAATTTGGTCCAATTGAGTATTTGTATAACATTGGATTAATTAATTTCAAGCAAATCAGCTAGAATTTAATACATAATCTAGATTTTATCAACCAGATACAGTCAGGTAGCAGTGCATAAATGGAGGTAACTTCTACAAGCAAAAAGACTGGATCCTAAGGAGAACATGAGAGATGCAGAAATGCAGTCCCCTCAATAAGCTAATGGAGTTTACAGCATCTACTCGCTGCTGTCAGAGGAACTGAGAAAAAGCAGGGTTTTTAAGGTGTATCTCTGTTTCTAGCTGTGTAACATTCAAGCTTGGTTCTTTAACAAGAAGAATTTCAGAGCTACCTAATCTCTTTCACTAAATCCTACTCTGCTCCAGCTTGTTATCTGAGATCTTATTTCTCGCAAATAAAAATCCTGAAAGATGATCTATGATAACGTTTTCATTCTCAATGATCTGGACCAAGGGACACCTCCTTTTCCAGATGATGAGTGTAAGTGTTGTTATTCAGGAACACTAGATCGTATTTAAATGAGGTTCCAAAGAAATCATGCAAGACAAAGAAAGAAACACGTTTACAGAGAACTGTAGGCAGAGGGAATGTGAGAGGAACTAGTCTCCAAGAGACACAGAGTGAAACGTTTGCCTTCTCTATTCCAGTTCCCAAAGAACAAGTTTTATTTAATTATTTGTCTCAAGTTATGCATAAAATGAAAGTATAAAATGCCCTTATTACACTCTTAGCAATTAAGTTCTCCCTTTAGTGACCTACAGTCTTACAATCTGAAGAAGTTGAACTAACCTAGGTTATCATTCACACCATCCTGACTCACTAATAGCTGAAATCTGAATGAGATTTTCATTACACTCCTGTTTAACTCTACTATTAAATTGTATTTAACTATTTAACTCTAACATACACATTGTACATATAAAAACAATTTTACTACTACTAATAAAAAGGAGAGAATCTCTCAAAGTTCATATGGATTTTATTCTCATTGCACAGTAAAAAATAGAAAAACTTTTATAAATATAGAAATATGTATTTTTTTACTTTTGAAATGTTTATTTTGTTCAGTTTTGGTAAAATATGCATAACATAAAATTTACCATCTTAATTATTTTTAAGCACACAGTTCAGTAGTGCTGAGTATGTTTACATTGTTGTGCAACTTATCTGATTATTTTTAATATCTGTAAGGTACCCATTGTTTAGATACTAGGTAAACCTAAGTGATGCACTATTGATGGACATTCTCCATGTGTTTTTAAAAACAACAAGACTAAATAAAGGCTATTCTAGTGGGCAACGCTCTTTGGGAAGGTAGGGAGAAAGGCATTTTAGTCCTTGGTATTTTTTTTAAATGTTTTATATTCTGTCTTTTATCTCAAGATAATCATGCAATGCCAAAAGTATCTCACAAATTTTAAATGTTTCTTTGTGTTAAAAGAAAAAGTAGTAGAAATATAAGCGGAACCAAGGCATTGAGAGAACAAAGATTAAGTAAATTGTGATATATATTCATAACAAGCTATTATATATAAGCGCAAAAATGAATAAATTACCAGTATATGCAATAGTATGAATGAACCTCTACAATATAATGTTGACATTATGAAGTCATACGTTATTATCAATTTGTATAATGTTTTAACGATAAGCAAAATTAAACCACATCAATTAGGGGAAACGTAGAGAAGAGACAAAAATATGAAAAAGGAAGTAATTGTTTCTTATAAAAATTAGCATGTACTCCTTCCAGCAGAGAAGAAGGGTAAATGACCAACAGGGTCACAGTGGGAGATTCTGGGTGCTTATAGTTTTCTATGTCTCCCCTAAAAAGGGTCTCTGGATACTAACACGGATGTTTGCTTTGGAAGTATTTGTTTGACAGCATATGTATGTTTTATGCAACTTTCTGTAGATAGGTTATATGCTACTTAAGGGGTTTTAAAGTAAATAACTCTAATTCCTTGATGCTAATGATATCTTAGCGATACTACGTCCTATAGTGAGGATTGTGAATGTGAATTCTTTCAGCCAAAACTTCAACTACAGTTTTTTGTTTGTTTGTTTTTAACTCTAGGTACTCTCTCATCCCATCTTCTGTCCTCTACCCTGAGGCACAGATTCTCTTCATTTTCCCCATTCTCTGCTTTGGGTAGAGTCTCTTTGGACACACACTTTCTGTAACATGTGTTATGGTGTCTGTCTCTGCTAAGCTTTTTCCCATAATCAGTGCCAAGGCTACCCACAGCTCCTCTTCCCTCCTTCACCCTGCCTTAGGCCAAGGTCAATTCCCTCTGCTGAGAAGCCGTGTTCCAGATAACAAGGAAGGGGTCCTATGACATTCTTCCTTCAGCTCCACACACCCCCACTCCAACCTCTCTGGCCATCGAACTTGATCTCTTCTTTAATATTACTCACTTATCTTGTGTGTAGGATCAGCAGATATGACCATGAGGGCTGAAAATCTCAGTTCTGATACATGACATATAACCCTTCCAAAATTCAGAAGAGGTATGTGTCAGTTCTTGGCACTGTCTTTCATTTAGTATGAAAATCATATTTGGCAACTACTTTTTTCAAAATATGTGATGAAGCTTTAAAGTAATTTCCTCATTTCACTGGAAATTGTATCTCTCTCTCTCATTCTCTCTCTCTCCCGCCCCCCAATCTGTTCATTGCTCTAGTCATTTTTTGTTATAGTTCAAAGGATGGAAAGGAGTAAAAATACTTTTATGGCAACAAATTTAACTGAAAATTTAACTAAAACCCTGAAATAGGATCATTATTCTCCTTTAATTCGTGATGAAACAGATGCTAAAGTTTAAGTAACTTAATTAACATTGGAGCCAGTAAGTGGCAGAATTAGAGTTCAAAACCCAAGTTCATCTCTCTTCACAGCTTGTGCTTTTTACTACTATACAGAATGCCCACCAGGGATTGAATTAGCACATTAGAAGATGAGAATTTATATTCATCTTCATCAGCATTACTGGCACATAAAAAGCTTTTTTTGGTCACTGCTATATTCCTAGTGCTTATAGTGGTAAAGGCTTAGTTGTGATTTGTAGAATAAAGAAAGAATAGAGTATCTCAATCCAAGTGACTAAAGTGGTGTTTAAATAACCCAGGAAACTTAAAAGAACAGACAAGGAACATGGCAATACTACATACGTAGAGATTTTGGTTAATTAGAAACCTGGAGTCATCCCGGTCTTCGCTTGTTCCTTCCCTCTCTACAGCCCATCTACCAAGTTGCATCAGTTCAGTTGGCTCAAATCTCTCCTAAGTGCTTTGATTCACTCAATCTCCCTACATACCTCTGTAATCCAGATAACCTCCACCTCCTGCCTTAATTCTCACAACTGCCTATTGGATCTTCCTTTGGGTTTTGTGGGATTTTTTTTCTCTTTCTTACCAACTCAGTCTCTACATTGTATCCAGATGAATATTTCTAAAACACAGAAAATCCTGTGTCCCCTCCTTACTTAACATCTGTGGGTAGATGCCCATTTGCCCAAAAGAAACTATTCAAATGCACCTATGGCTGGTAAGAATCTTCATCATCTGGCCATGATTTAACTCTTCCACTTCACATTTCTATTTTACTACTTCCTCTCCAGTTTCGAAGGTGTGGTGCTTCGTTTCACTTTCTGAAATGAGCCATGTACAGTATGACCTCCTGGTCTTGCCACACGCTATTTCTATGACAGGAACACTTTATGTCTCTCTCAGAGCTCCAATGCTCTCTAATACAATGGCTATAAACTATGTCTCCGCCAGGGGTCTACTCTGCTTTAATGTTATCCCTATTATAGCCAAAATGCCTAGAACGAAGTACACACTGAGTGGATATATGGATTAAAACAAAGAAAATGTTGTATGTATTAAAAAAAATAATATATTATTATATTCCTAAAGTCAATAAAAGTGACTCCATTACACAAGCAATAATTTAAAAATATTACTATGTATTGTCATTTTACAGATTAAAATGTTATTAATGTTTATGTTGAATATGCCTATGTTCAAAGAAGCTGAACACCTCTTATTTAAATAGCCCAAACACTAATAATTTTGAAAAATGTGATCTTATGTGTATATATATATATATATATATATATATATACACACACACACACACACATACATATACATGTGTGTATATATATATGTATATATGTGTGTGTGTGTATATATATATATATATATATATATATATATATATAATCAAAATGGCAACTACGTTTTACAAACAGGGCTTTAGATCTAAATCATTCATTACCACTGAGTTTTAAAAAAATCCAAAAAGGAAATAATTTTATGACTGCTTATTTTTATAAAACTACAAAAAAGCATGATAATCCTATACACATGAGGTACATTTGCAAAAAAAAAAGAATACTTGAAATAGTAGTAATAAAGAGAATAGTTGGGAAGCTTTTTACTTTACTATAGTCATGGTACATGAATGACTAGCTATCAAATTTTTAGTGAAACTGCACACATAACCTAATGATCTTTCCCTTCCACTGCAGTCCAGATAAGAAAATTCCTGTCTTTACAATCGTTACTAAGTTACAAGTTTCTCTGCCATCTTTTAGTGATGTTCAAAGCCTTCACAATACCTTGGAGACCACATTGCTCATACTCATAATTAGGCAGCATCAGCACTAAAGAGACAGTGCTCATCTCAGAATTCAGGGGTAATAGTTGCCCACTGCGTTTTCCCACTTTCAGTCCTATCTGTCATTGAATTCTTTTCATCCTGGCTACAAAGTTTCCTGATTGTGAACATTTCTCTCCATCCCCACTGCTACAACCATCTCTAGCCTGGGATTTCTCTCCATCGCCACCGCTACAACCATCTCCAGCCTGGGATTTCTCTCCATCTCCACCACGACAGTCATCTCCAGCCTGGGATTTCTCTCCATCTCCACCGCAACAGTCATCTCCAGCCTGGGATTTCTCTCCATCTCCACTGCTACAACCATCTCCAGCCTGGGTGTCTTCAATGGCCTCTGAAGTGGCTCTTTACTCCTAAAACCCTCTTATCCATGATCAGCAGTGAAAGGATAATTAATTTTTGGAAACACAGATATTATCTACTTGGTTGTTCTCCTACAACCTTAGATGTGTTTATTTTCTTTGATGCTGCATCAAGTACATCATATTTCCCAGCTTTCACTGACACAAGCTGTATGTTGAATTCTCCCAAGGTTGATATGTACTATATCCATGACATAGATTTTATGTTATCCAGCTATTTATTAAATAATATTTGGAAAACAGTAATATTTGACCTAACCATAACATTAGGGATACAATCATTTATCATTCACAAATAACTTATAATAAATATATAATGTGACATAGGTGAATCAGTGGAAAAGGAAGAATTAGTATTTAATATTTGAGGAACATATGAAGTGGTTATGTAAGGTAAGTCTGTTATATATTTTGGCACTTAATTTTTATCATAATTGCAGATCTATTTTAATAAATGTGGCTTGTTGCAATTACTTATCCCTCATTAATTTAATTAGAGATATATTATATGTCTATAAATACCTGAGCTCATGTTGTTTCTTCCTGTGTTCACGACTCAACTGATTTAAAGGTTTGTATTTTCTTTAACAGATTGCTCTGAGCTCCTCCTGGTTCACAGCATCGTATCAATCACACAATAGCTATAAAAAGACCTTCTTCCCATCAGGATCATCAAACATTTATTAGGCTCTTATATGTGGCTTTGCCCATAAAGTACTTAAGATATTTTACTTCAATATTGTTTACTATTTTTACTTGATAGAGTAACATACTAATGCAGTGTACCATCTTATGTTTTTGAATAATTAGCCAATACACCATTACACTTGGAGTCATATATATATATATATGACTATATATATTTCTTTATTCTACTTTAAGTTCTGGGGTACATGCGCAGATCTTGCAGTATTGTTGCATAGGTACATACATGTCATGGTCCTCTTTCTGCTGTCTCTATCCCTCATCACCTACATCAGGCATTTCTCACAATTTTATCCCTCCCCATACACCCCACCCACCGCTGTCCCTCCCCTAGCCCCTCAGTCCCCAACAGACCCCAGTGTGTGATGTTCCCCTCCCTGTGCCCATGTGTTCTCATTGTTCAACACCTGCCTGTGAGTGAGAACATGCAGTGCTTGATTTTCTGTTCTTGTGTCAGTTTGCTGAAAATGATGGTTTCCAGATTCATCCATGTCCCTACAAAGGACACAAACTCATTCCTTTTTATGGCTGCACAGTATTCCATGGTGTATATGTGTCATATTTTCTTTGTCCAGTCTATCATTGATGGGCATTTGGGTTGGTTCCAGGACTTTGCTATTGTAAACAGTGCCTCAATGAACATATGTGTGTATGTGTCTTTATAATATAATAATTTATAATATTTTGGGTATATACCCAGTAATGGGATTGCTGGATCAAATGAAATTTCTATTTCTAGATCCTTAAGGAATTGTCACACTATATTCCACAATGATTGAACTAATTTACACTCCCACCAATAGTGTGAAAGTGTTCCTATTTCTCCACATCCTCTCCAGCATCTGTTGTCTCCAGATTTTTTAATGATCGCCATTCTAACTGGCGTGAGATGGTATCTCAATGTGGTTTTGATTTACATTTCTCTAATGACCACTGATGATGAGTATTTTTTTATGTTTCTTGGCTTCATAAATGCCTTCTTTTGAAAAGTGTCTGTTCATATACTTTGCCCACTTTTTAATGGGTTGGTTTTTTTCTCGTAAATCTGCTTTAATTATTTGTAAATTCTGGATATTAGCCCTTTGTCAGATGGGTAGATTGCAAAAATGTTTTTCCATTCTGTTGGTTACCGGTTCAAGCTGATGATTGTTTCTTTTGCTGTACAGAAGCTGTGGAGTTTAATTAGATCCCATTTGTCTATTTTGGCCTTTGTTGCCATTGCTTTTGGTGTTTTAGTCATGATGTCCTTGCCTATGCCTATATCCTGAATGGTTTCGCCTAGGTTTTCTATGTTTTTTGTGGTGTTAGGTCTTATGTTTAAGTCTTTAATCTATCTGGAGTTAATTTTAGTGTAAGGTGTAAGGAAGGGATCCAGTTTCAGCCTTCTGCACATGGCTAGCCAGTTTTCCCAACACCATTTATTAACTAGGGAATCTTTTCCCCATTGTTTGCTTTTGTTAGGTTTGCCAAAGATCAGATGGTTGTAGATGTGTGGCATTACTTCCAAGACTTCTGTTCTGTTCTATTAGTCTATATCTCTGTTTTGGTACCAGTTGCATACTGTTTTGATTACTGTAGCCTTGAAATATAGTTTCAAGTCAGGTAGCATGATGCCTCCAACTTTGTTCTTTTTGCTTAGGATTGTCTTGACTATGCAGGCTCTCTTTTGGTTACATATGAAGTTTAAAGTGGTTTTTTACCAGTTCTGTGAAGAAGGTCAATGGTAGCTTGATGGGGATAGCATTGAATAATTAGGGCAGTGTGGCCATTTTCATGATATTGATTCTTCCTAACCAGGAGCAGGGAATGTTTTTCCATCTGTTTGTGTCTTATTTCTTCGAGCAGTTGTCTGTATTCTCCTTCAAGAGGTCCTTCATAGTATTGGAAGTCTAGCCAGAGCAATCAGGCAAGAAAAAAATATAAAGGGTATTCAATTAGGAAAAGAGGAAGTCAAATTATCTGTATTTGCAGATGACATGATTGTATACTTTGAAGATCCCATCGTCTCAGCCCAAAATCTTCTTAAGCTGCTAAGCAACTTCAGCAAAGTCTCAGGATAAAAAAATCAATGTGCAGAAATCACAAGCATTCCTATACACCAATAACAGACTAACAGAGAGCCAAATCAAGAGCAAACTCCCATTCACAGTTGCTACAAAGAGAATAAAATACCTAGGAATACAACCACATTTGGAGTCTTTTCTATCTCCTACTGAGTTCTTGGCAATGAGCACTTCCTAAGGAGATTTGGGAGGTATCCTTTACAAATTTAAATTCTAATGTCTTTTTACCATTTCTATTAGGATAATATTAGCATTTGAAGAGGCAGGATGGATTGTTTAGAATATGGATTTTGAAGACAAGATCCCTAGGCAATCTCTTATAAGACACAAACAATCTTCAATCCAATATTTTTGTTTATTTAATTTTATTTAAAAAGTAAGTCTTTTTTAAATATATACAAAAAGTGCATCATTTCCTTGTGAGTCCCAGTAACCATCCAAGTACACAGTTGGGTGTTTTCGTTTTTCGTTTTGCCTCTGACCCATATGAGATCTGCATAGCTGCCACACACGGAGGTGGAAGCTGCATCCTCCAGTTCCTGCCCCTCCTTTGCACTGTTCGAGTCATGCTGGCCTGAAGCCTAGATGCTCTTTCATAGTTTCTGCAGTGCAGGTGTGGTTTCATTTCACAAACATGTCAACATAACATTTCCGTTAATTTTCGCTATATTGTTTCCAAGCAAACAATGCTCTAAGACTCTGAGACCATGCTAGAAAGAACTTCATCAGCCCTGGCCAGCCTAGAAGTTAATTATTTACTCACAATTTATTATTTTATTTTGAAAAGAAACTCTGGTTAAAATAGAAAATATCTTCTTGTATTAAGTGGCATAGATCTTCACATTAAGTTAAAAATCTAATCTTAAATGTATGCAAGTGAGCAAATTTCTATATTGGCTTTTCTAATGATTCATTAGACAAAATTTGCTGCTCTAGAAATTTTTTCTGCTTCTCAAATTCTGATGGCTGTAATATGTTCATTAGAAGTATATAATTAGTCTATATTGACCTATGTTAGTATATGAATGGTTCGAAAAAGGAACACATTAACATTTCATTACCAATCAAGAGCATCTGATTATATGTTTTATGATATGAATATACAAATAACATACTTCCAAGTAAAGAGCTGTGAGCAAACTAAATGGCTCATAAGTCAAAAAAAAACTTTTGATGGGGCTGGTTCCTGTTACCTAATACTGCACAACAAACTATCCCAAATGTTAGTGGATTGAAACAACAATTACCTTACTGTATTGTATACATTTATACATCTGGAATTCAAACTATGCTGCACTTGGATAATGCTTCTAACCCATGTGGCATTGGTGGAGGTCAGTGGTAGTATTCAAATTGCAGAGTATCTGAGACAGCTTCTTCTCAAAGATGGCTGGAAGACTGTTTTCATTAGGGTATTATTAAACTTTTATGAAACAATAATACATAAACTCTATTTTTATGCAGACTTATTACATGAATAAGGAGCATTCACATAAAATGTTCCCTTTCAACGGTCAATGGTCCCATAGTAATATCGTCACAAACAACATTGGAAATGTCATGGTCTTTTATACCCTAACCCAAGAACACACAGGAATCTTTTCTGCCACGCTCTACCAGGTGAAGTACTCAGTTCCACCCACATTTACAGGGAGAATATTAAGGCTCCTTTACAATGAAAAAAATGTCAAAGAATTTTTGTTTGTTTTAAAGTAGTAACAGGGAATTGTGAAGAAATGGCTAGTATGTACAACTATTTGGGACAGTATGCTTGAGTGAGGTGTCTCTAGCCAGGAAAGGAAAGTATAAGGCATGCATTGGTATACACACCTGCCTTCTAGGAGGCAGAAGAGTATGACTGACAAATTGCCTATTTAAACTTCCAGTAGTCATTAAACTTACACCCAAAAGAAATGTTTATGAATATGAACAAAAGGAAAGGCTAATTCCAGAACTGGACTGACAAGAAATTTTAAAAAGTAGTAAGCAGATGATTCAAATAATTGAATATTTTTAAACTCACGTATCTAAAAGGAAGATTAAATTTTGTTGAGTTGCTTGTTATGAGATTTCATATATTTCCTCAAATTTAAGTGCTTCATGAAATTCAGCTTAAGCTCCATCACCAAAGATACCATAATGAATCTAAACATTTGTGGATGCCAGCAATTTTGCAATATATGCTATTTTTCTATAAACACATTTTACTTCTGTTAATGGCAAGTCTTTTGCAAGCAATCTTATAAAATATGGTTTTACAAAGACACAAAGACTATATTTTAAAAATTGAGAGTGAGTTTCAAGAACAATGAAGGACAAGGACAGATCCCAAAATAGTTAGAGGGGAGAATACTCTGTGGACCTATCAATTTATCCACAAGTTAATTAAATAGTTTCCTTTCAGTGATACCCATAGCTAATAATATTCACAGCAGTAATATACTTTGCAAACTCTCAAAAATGTTTAAGTCTTCAAAGTGAAGAACTAATAATAGCACAAAATGATTAGGAAAAAAATCATGTTGAAATGTAAAATGTCTAACTTCTTTCATGTAAGTTTATATTATGGAAGTATATATATAAATTTAATTTTAATAAGTATGCAATTATATATATATATATATATATATATATATATATATATATATATATAATATTCTATACAGGTTGTGTATCCCTTACCAAAAATCCTTAGGA
Organism: Saguinus oedipus; assembly: GCA_031835075.1. Classification (NCBI taxonomy): domain Eukaryota; kingdom Metazoa; phylum Chordata; class Mammalia; order Primates; family Cebidae; genus Saguinus; species Saguinus oedipus. The sequence continues at coordinate 23,454,148 of CM063190.1, forward strand.
CCACACTGTTTTGGATTTTGAATTTTTTCAGATTTTGAAATATCTGCATATACATAATAAAATATCTTGGGGATAGAACCCAAGTCTAAACATGGAATTTATATCTGTTCAGACACATAGTCTGAATGTAATTTTATAGAAGATTTGTTATAATTTTGTGCATGAAGCAATGTTTTGACTTTATTTCAACTGCAACCCATCTCATGAGGCCAGGTGTACAATTTTCCACTTGTGATGCCACTCAAAAGTTTTGGATTTGAGAGCATTTTGGATTTTGAATTTGCAATTAGGGATGCTCAGCCTGTATTTGTTCTCAACTAAAATATACAGTTCATATAATCAGGAATTTCTTCTGTTTCTCTACTATATCTTAGTTACTAAAAGAGTGTTTAGCACACGGTAGCACTCAATATGCATTCATTAAATTACAACAGATTCTACCAATATACTATCTTCATAAACATAAACCATAAACAATGGTTTGTTTGCCCTCTACGAAACGCATTATTTTAATCAATATGTGTATCTATGTCCAAACATACATAGCTTTCCTTTTTCCTAGCCACCTGCCTCCTTTTTAAGTATTATTTTTTCTTTTGTTAATATTCAATAATACTAAATAAGGATTAATTATCGTTCTCCTACTTTCATTGCAGCTGTACTAGAAGTTATATATCTCAAGATTATGAAATACTTTTAAATTTTTCAACCCATTTAAATTTATCAGCTCATTCAATTGCATAAATATAAAGCAAATGCAATTTTCTAGATTAATAAAAAGGATCAATTGGACTTTTCGAGACATTTTTGGGATCAGGATAGATATCAATAGGAAAAACAAGTTAAGAGATGCTCACATAAGCTACAACCAGCCACTGTTATTAGCTTGGTAGTCTCATGCCATTAAACCACTTACTTAAGGAGGTTTTTACTGAATAGCCATGATGTCTTCAACATCACTTTAATCACTATGGCAAATAAAAACATAGAGTACAACTTTGAAGACTACATTCTGAGGCACTTAACTAGCAGAAAACAGTGTAAGACGAGACATTCATATCTGACTGCAGGAGCTCTGAGAACAGGGAGAACAATAAAGACTAGGGCATCAAAAAGATTTCAGAAAAGAAAATCCAGGACCTCACTTGTGTAGAAAAGTGGCAAAGAAGATAATAAATGGATGTTTCTTTAACATTTTATCTCATTTACCATTTTCTTTTCGTCAGGATCATGGAGTTTCTGTAAACATTAAAGCAATTACATATATTTTAAAAAAGTATTTGCCAGTCACAGTAGCTCATGCCTGCAATCCCAGCACTTTGGGAGGCCAAGGTGGGAGGATAACTTGAGCCCAGGAGTTCAAGACATCCTGGGCAATGAGGGAGACCTCCTCTGTATTAATAAAAAAAAAAAAAAAGTCTGGCGTGGTGGCACATGCCTGTGGTTCCAGCTACTCAGAAGGCTGAGGTGGGAGGATCACTTGAGCCCAAGAGGTCGCACCTTCACTGATTTCATTATTCCACCACTTAACTCCAGCCTGTGCTATAGGATGAGACCGAGTCTCAAAAAAAAAAAAAAAGAAAAAGTTGTATTTCAAATATTAAGCAAAATCCCATTAAGCCTACATGCCCTCCACTGGCCACAAGCATGTATCAAGCCTCTCTTGCTGCCTGTCTCCGGTGATATTCCGATCAGTCTTCAGAGGCTTATTATGCTTCACTCTACTGCTATTGATCTCTCCTGAACCTGTTCCACTGGGCCGTTGCCCACATTCCTCGCTCAAAATACTCCCAAATAGCCTAGGTCTTTACAGAATATTCATTTACCTGCCAGGTAATCTTCACACAGAGAAGTTCTAAACACCAGGAGGTAAGAGAAAGTAGACCAGAAGTCCTCTCTCCCTACCCACCCCCACTTACAGACCATGTTACTTCAGAAAAACCAATACTATGTTTACTGACGTCATCTGGCCATTCCACATGCCACATCTCCTCACAACATCACACATACCGCATCCCTGTCTTAGTGTTTCTCTTTATCTGATGTCTCCATAGCAACAACATCCTATCATTCATACTGCTAAAACAAAAGAGAAACATGGCCGGGTGCGGTGGCTCAAGCCTGTAATCCCAGCACTTTGGGAGGCTGAGGTGGGTGGATCACGAGGTCAAGAGATCGAGACCATCCTGGTCAACATGGTGAAACCCCGTCTCTACTAAAAATACAAAAAATTAGCTGGGCACAGTGGCACGTGCCTGTAATCCCAGCTACTCAGGAGGCTGAGGCAGGAGAATTGCCTGAACCCAGGAGGCGGAGGTTGCGGTGAGCCGAGATTGCGCCATTGCAGTCCAGCCTGTGTAACAAGAGTAAAACTCTGTCTCAAAAAAAAAAAAAAAAAAAAAAAAGAGAAACATACTAACTTTCCAGTTCCACTCCTAGTTGACCATCATTTATATAATCACAAAACCACCTGGGACTATTCTGAAATCCGTATTTTATTTTCTCACCATGATTAGATACCTTATCCTCACATCTCAATATACACCTACTGCCATGGCTGCAATCGTTTCTGTATCAGCAAACTTTGAACCAAACTCCTGTTCAAATGTTAAAACAGTTTGAAAGCTCAATTCCATGAAATCTTCTTTGCTACTCTTGATTGGTCTAGAGTCAGTGACTTTCTTCTCTATGATTATATAGAATTTGGTGACAATTTACAGTAATTGATTTCCTTGTGTCGCTCCTTGATAGGTAGGTGAACACGAGGGGCTGCCCAGACCTTAACCTTTCAGTTTCCCTGGTAAATAACAGTGACTCAAAATGTTTTATGAAAGCTTGATCATGGATTCAATATTCAGAATTGTTTTATTTCTGCCGATTCTGACATTGCCACTGCAAAAACAAGTAATTACATCAGTTGATGTTGTTGTCTAAGTATTGAGTTGATATGGCCGGATAATAATCTTTGTACCAACTGTTATATTCAGGTTCTTACTAGGTATCAGTGTAGATTTTCCTCAAAGATAAACAATATATGGGAATCCAATTCCATGTTCCCTGGTTTGTTAATACCCTTGTTAAGAACTATTAAAATCATCTCTTTTACTTAAAACTCTTCTTGGCAGCTGTCAGAGGAATATAGAATAAAAATTTCATCGAATTTATAATTACTGTATTTTGATCTTTCTTTACTTTTCCCTTTTCTATGGGGATGAATCAACCTCTCTATCTCAAACAGATGTTTCATACAGGCTTGTGAAGCCATATTCCCATAGGTCTCCTCCTGGGTTCTGTTCCCTAATGTCTCAGGCAAAATAATTTTTCAAAACAGTTCAGCAAGAATAAGATGGAAGATGACTAATTTTCATAAATTTCATTTGTCTACCTTTTAGGCCTCTATTCCTTTCCTTTATTTTCTATTTCTAAAGTTTCAAATTCCCAGTAGACGGCTGTATATATTACAAATAAAAGAATACCGTATTTTTAAAACATAATGTACTAAAAATTTAAAATTTCTTAGCACCAACACTGGACACTGCATAGGCAATGGGTATAAAAGGGGATACTGATGGACTCATGCATATTGCTGTATTTTCTACCAAAAGAGCTATGGAAAGATTGCCTAACAATGAGACTTAAATATTACATCAGTTGTGTCACATTAAATCTATGGCTACAATGAGACCACAATTTCTCGATCTTAATTCTAGTTTCTTAAATACAAAATATTACTCTGGGGATGAGAGATAAAATCTTTTTATTCTGAAAAGCATTGAATGTTTTATATTTCTTAATTTCTGTGACAGGAAGAAATTTCTCTGCTATATACTAAAATCTTACTGATCTATCTTTCTCTTACCCCTTGGCAAGTCAAGAAAATTAAATTGCCAAGTGTTTTTTGAAATTTCTGTTCGGTGACATTAAAACTTCCTCCAGGAATACACTCTACAGGTTTTCTATTCAGGAAGGAGTCAAGGCCAGTGTAATCAGTATTCTGTTTTATTTTTGCAGAGATCATCTACTTATGGATACTCATTAAAGCATGATGAGTCAGATATGTTCTAGGGTATATTTTAAGTTAATTACATTCTGAACTCTTACCTTTGCTGCTTTGGGTATAAATTTTTAAAGTATAAAGTAGGGTTTTTTTTATTTTTATTTTTTAGGAAACTTTCTTAAGCTCCTTTTAAAAGATATTACCAGAGGAAACGCATCTGACTTAGGATCTGAATATAAAAGAGAAATATTACATCTTGCAAACTCTCTACCAGGGGTAAAAAATAAACATTATTTTATTATGGCAAAGGGTACATTTCAAGGTCACTGCTTTGCTTTGCTTTTGAAGCTTGTTTAGCTGCTAGAAGAATACACAAAGATTCAAATGCTGCCATCTTTTAAGTGACACAGGGTATAAAAGTATTTGATCAGAGAGAGAAGTACAGACTCAATAAGGAAGCCACGCAATCTGAATTTGTAATGCTTGACAACAAAACATTTTACTGTAGTGTAAATAATATTATGTGTGCAGACTTTTCATTTTAATGTCAGAGACCATATTTTCTATTTAAGAAAGACATGCCAGTCTACATTGAAATTTGAACTTCTTTTTCTATTTAGGAAACTCGAAGATTTGTTTTCCTGTAAGACCACTCAGTTCATAACCCCAGATAGTGAGGTTCAATAAATTCAATGGTTTAATCTCTAGTCAGATGTATGGGAAGCCTGCTGCCTCAATACTAATTCAGTTGCATTCAGATATCATATTAAAATAAATAAAATCATTAACACTGAAATACCACATTTTGGCAATTTACTAACCCAAGTAAGGACAATATTTGAAGCACTTGGTAGTATCTCTTAGAAAAGAAGAAATGAATAAACTAATGATACACCCTTCTCATATTTGGTGAAAGCAGGGCAAGTAGATCGCTATGTTGTGTGATTTTTAAACACTGTTTTACTCAAAAACATCTTCTTTTCCAACCTCTCAAACAATCATGGTACCTACAATCTCCATAGAAAACTCTTTGGGCTTAGGAATTTAACGACCGACTAAGAGCTTTAAATTTAACTCACTGAATGGCCAATGAACTGGTCATTGAGACCCAGATTGTTGTCTTGTCACCAAGCAATCTTCGGAAAGCCACTCTGAACCTGAACCTCATTATCTCCATGTGATTAGACAATATCTAAGAAAAAATTTATCTGTCTAGGTTTAAAATTCTGTGAGTCTATGATAAATACAACAGTATCTAGGATTGTTAATTCATACCTAAAAATTGCATTAACCATTAGCATCATGGCTTAAATTATTTGATTAGATTAGCTGAAGGTAGTTACCTGGCAAAGTAGTCGGGGAATGCATTAGTGACAGATCATACTACAGGACAGTTCAGATGAATGGCATGGATAGCAATTAGATTCACAGAAGGACCACATGTCTTTTATCCTGAGCGACCAAATAACGTAAAAGATACAGAAAATTAGTATCATAGAGTTCTATAATTTATAAATCTCTCTCTCTACACACATATATGTTCGTAACTATACATATATATCTGTAATTATATATGTGTGTACATATATATGTGTATACATATGTATATAAATACTGTTCTTATAATTACAAACATATATGTGTGTACATATATGTCGATATATGTGTATATGTATACATATGTATATATATAAACATATATATAGATACGCATGTATATATATACACACACACACACACATATATATGTACACACACACATATATATGTTTGTAATTATAAGAACAGTATTTATTTATTTTCCTGCCTATGGTATATTCTGGATCAAAATATGTTTCCTAAATGAATGACTAATGAGATTACTCAGTAAATTAATGTGAAAACTTGGATCCACAGATATGCCTGAATGAGAAGAAGCCTAATAGGCAAAGCTGATGGCCTTTTCATTGCTCATTTCTTAAGATAGCACGACTTTCAAACCGGGACTTTGTGAGAATACTGGACAATTTCAAAAAAGAGAAGTAATTCAGGAAAACATCTGGGATTGATTGCAAGCTAGAGAGCAAGTGAATTACACAATTCTCTAAAAGTGAATGATGCTATTCTCCAATGAGAATAGTCAGAGATGAACTAAGACTGGCAACTAAATCAACTCTAATTAAAAGTGTGATGAGCATGAAATTTGTCTCTGGGCCTCTCCCTCCCACCTCTTTCTCTTCTTTCTGTGCTGTGCTTTTTTCTCAGTTTTTGTGAAGCCTTCTGTAAATTACCAGGTATCCCTCTTAGGTTGTATACAACTAAAGTCCTAGCTGTCTATTAAATAATTAAACAATGTTTCTAATGAGGCGAGGGACATGGAGACTTCTTAAAGACTTATAAATCGTCAACTCTAAAAACAATGACTCTAATCTTAGGGCCTGCAGAGAAGCATTGATGGTGCAATGAAGCCCTCATTGATTCTCAAAACCACTATGTACAATAAGTGTACACTAACTTGTACTGAACTTAGGGTCATGAATGATAATATTAGTGGTTTCTAATTCCATGACAGAAATATCATATATATCTTTGTTAACATGAACAGTACCTAGCACATAAGAGCAATTTAATGTTTTTATTAATTCAGCTTAATTTTAGTGTCCATGGAACAATACACTAGAGAGAGCACAGGCTGAGGGATAGCTGGGAATCTGAGTTCTATTTCATGTATAGGGACTAAGTAATTTTGAAGCCTTGGGACGTTGCTTACCTATTATTTTTCTTCATTAAAAGTGTTTATTAGAGTATATTTTAAAAAATAAGATATTCTTATCAAAATGATTTCATAAACATAAAAAATTAGCACTAGAAATAGCTTTATTTAAAATGTCCCAAATAATAATTATTATAGAACAAAATTAAAATATCAAGCAGTATGATTCATCACAGTATTTTTTGTAATATATTGCATGTAGTTTAAAATAAAACAAATACTATGTACCCACCATAAGAGCTAAGATATAATGGAAGGCAAAGCAAAAGTTATGAGAAAACACTGAAAAAAATAAAAGGGAAAAGAGAAGAGAAAGGAAAGAGGAGGCAGTAAGTGGAGGGCAATTATATGGAAGAGAAAGAATACCTGTTATAATTGACTTGTTTCTCTTAAGATTTTTAAGCTTCCCTGGCATAGCAAAGACCTGGACCACAGAAGAGTCATAAGACGTAAGTGCAACTAACAGGTCTCCATCACCCAAATGCACTGCTTAAAAGAGAAAGACTTTTCTTTCATTCTTCAAAAGGGACATCAAATAAGTCGAAAATTACTTACTTTATTTTAGTCCATAGCAACATTGTATGGAAAAATGCTTTGGCAGCATACAAAAATAATTCAGTCAGTGATTCTTTACATATGTCTGATTCTATTGGGAAAAAAAGTGAAAAGTTTGAAGCGTTTCAGGAGTTTGCCTTAGTGTCTCAATGCTGTTTAATATTTGATGAAAACAGGAAGTTTACGTCAAAGATGATTTTCTTCAATACTGTATTTGTTTGCATAAAGATATCACTGTTGTAATAGATTGACAATGTTGTTCTGTGGTTACAAAAGAATAGCATAGGCATTGGAATATAATGTCTGAAATCCAATTGCACTGGTTTTTGATGGAGCCATTTGTTCACTGTGTAAGCTTGGGCAATTTTTTAACCTCTTTTTGTGCTTTACATTCCTCGTTTTTAACATGAAGGTTAAAATAGCATTGTGATATTTATGATTAGTCAATGTTCACAAAATATTTAGATTGTGTAAATGTTTAATACATGTTAGCTTTAGTTTTGAAAGTATTTATAACTAGAACTTACAAAAGGAAGTTAGGGTTGAATTTATTTTGATACTGTAAGTGATATATAAATATATCTACCTCTCAAATAGAACTTACAAATGTGAAATATCAAAAACTATAGTAATTACTATTTAGTATATCATAGTTTTCATAAAGATATTAAAAATAATTCTTACATTGCTTCTTTATTGATATTTTTATTTATGTGAATTTAAAGAGCACAGCTTTTAAGCCGAGTTCCTTCAGCTGTATCTTTATAGCTTCTTCCACATCTAGTAACTTGAATTAGTAGATAGAATTGTTAATCAAATTTCTCGACTCCTTTAATTTACTTCTCTTTTTGTGTTAAACTATAATTACTCAATTTTTTTTAAATGTTCAGTTCTTATTAGTGTTAAATGAAAATCACTATCATTCCATTTGATTTCATTTGCAGCAAAATTTTAATGTATAAATGTAACAATTTCTTAAAATAGATGCCCATGAAGTATTTCCTTTACGTATTTTATGTATAAAATCACAAGCTGATTTAACTGTTTACAATAGCAAAGACCTGGAACCAACCCAAATGCCCAACAATGATAGACTGGACTGGGAAAATGTGGCACATATACACCATGGAATATTATGCAGCAATCAAAAATGATGAGTTTGTGTCCTTTGTAGGGACATGGATGAATCTGGAGAACATCATTCTCAGCAAACTGACACAAGAACAGAAAAAGAAATACCGCATATACTCACTCATAGGTGGGTGAGAAAAATGAGAACACATGGACACAGAGAGGCGATCTATTATACACTGGGGACTGTTGGGGGGAATGGGGGAGGGACAGCAGGGGGGGCTGGGGGGGATAGCCTGGGGATGAATACCAAGTGTGGGTGAAGGGGAGGAAAGCAGCAAAGCACACTGCCATGTGTGTACCTATGCAACTATCTTGCACGTTCTGCACATGTACCCCCAAACCTATAATGCAATAAAAATTAAAAAAAAAAAAATCACAAGCTGATTTAATGTATATTGATGGCTAATGAGAAAATTTAATGTCAATGTATCCAGATAAATCCTTTCTTAGACTATTTAAAAATAGTCAAAGTACCAAAACTCACAGAAGCATAAATTCAAAATAAATGCAAAATGCAAAACTTTTTCCTAATAAGTTATAAAAGACACAAGGAAAGGAAGCTTGTTTACCATGTACTATTTTCCATTGATTAAATCACAAGGAAGCAATATTCTTAGGGGTTCATTAAGGATTTCAGATTAAAGAAGCACTGATTACAGATATGTATGCAAGCCATAATTGATTTCTGAAATGAACTCTCTTTCCTGATGAAACAAAAGCTCCTGATTTCCTTCTGTTTAGTAACCGTTCTTTTGCTCTTTTGCTATTTCTGCATCTTCAATTATTCTATAGTACTACCAACCTATAATCAAAAGCAAGCAAAATAGAAGTACTTTTTAAATAAAGCCTTTAGAAAACATACCTGAACAATGTGAAAGAAAAATTAGAAAAAAATCCTAAAGATTGTTTAAACAAGATAATTTTTTTTTGCTCTTTGCCACCCCCTCAATAGTCAACAAAATTTATCCAATTATCAAATTCAGATATTATGGAATGCAACAACTGAGAAAGGAAGGAAATAGAGTATAGAGTTAGTTTCATCAAAATGTTCTTCCCCAACTGGTATCAAAAGTTCCAAAGTGACTGTGGAAATTATCTTATTTGATTATGGCTACTATTACAACTTGATCAATTCAATCAATGTCATTAGACTTCATGTTTTGCTGTCTTTACCCTGCTCTTAAACTCTAAATAGACTGCACACAAACATACTTTGCTCTGCTCTAGCTGCAACCTAGAACAAAATTATTGCTTAACTTTCATTAAACATTGTACAGTTACTTGCTCGAGCAATGATGGAAAACTATACTCCAAATTATCCAGAAGATTTTAAAATGAGTTTCTAATTGCCATCCCAATGCATTTGCTCACTTCAACACATGTAAGTAAGGTTACATAGAAAATACAAAAGTAAATGGATTCAATTACATCTCTATATTTTCAGCAATATCTTCCAAGTTCTAGCTTCTCTGAACAAGATTGTCAGGGTATGTTGTTCTACGTAATAGTGCCTGGCCAGTGGGACAGAAGCAAGGGCTGAATGCAGCCTCTGCCTTCCTTGGCAATGGTGTTCCCTGAGTGATGTAGCTACATCTATCAGAAAAGCGCTCTTCTTATCATTGATATACATGGAGCAGGTACCTTTTGCAGTTCTACAAAGAAAGGTCACTTTTTGTTCTTTAATTTGTGTATAGGCCCCAACTATAGTTGCTGAGAGTCTACAAAAATTACCAGTTAAAAAACAAAATAGTTTATTTCTTTTTAATGGGCAACAGCTAGCCTAGTGCCTATAATAAGTAACACTTTAAAAAGTGAATAGATGATGAAATGAACTAATAAGTAAAACTTTACCTTTAATGTCATAAGAATGAATGAAGGAAGGACTGAAGAGAAATATTACCCTCTAAACTTGGTTTTTTATCCTAGCTCTGAACATCTTTGGCAAAATGATTTCTAACAGGACATCTATTATTACTCTTATTTCATTGAAATATTTTGTCTTGCTTTTTATAACTTTCTACCTAATTTTCTATAATCATTGCATAAAATATTTTTGCATTGAATTTCACAGATTAATTAAATTGTTTTAACTTTTGGCTAGAAACAATTTTGCTAAAATAAATGTATTCTAATTATTTCTTTAAGTAGCAAGTAGGAGACATTCTTATGTATGAATTTTTGAGTCTAGAAATATATGAAATTTTTGCTTTTAAAAATTCTGGTAATTTTTTTGACAAAGGTAATATTAGACATTATTAATATTTTAAAATGTTATCTGAATTTTATACTGCTATTTTAACTTACATTCATTAACTTACCTAAAAATTTATGCATCATTATGCTAATTTATATGTATACTCTTTATTCATTTCCATGTTTATTAAATTATTAATATTTTTCAAATGCATTTTTATATGGCCTTCCCACAATCCTTGAAATTCTTTAAGAAAACTAGGTTGATGCCAGTCAGAGCTTTATTTAGCAACTAACAAAACAGTAGTAACTCTTGGAAGAAAGAGACAGTGGGTCACGGTGTTAGAGGTAGCAGTCCTGCCAGTGTGGTGATGTGAAATGAGATATTATTCATATTTAGCTAATTCTTGGACTAGCTTCTAAGTATAGAAGGGCAAAAGCAAAATAAATTAAACTGAAATCAAATGTAAACTGCAATGGACTGCAATCTCTGTCCTTAAGGAAGGAACAGTGTGAAGTCGGGATAGAACAGAAATTCCCATGTTGCTTAATATACTCCTTTGAGCATCCTCCAATTTTGAGACTAAACCAGAAGAGAGATAGAAAGAAACTGTTTCAACATTTGACACATTTTCTGATGCCCCATTTTCATGTGGCAATGTTAAAACTCAAAGCACAGAAGCACCTCAGTGATTCTCAGAGTGCATGTGGCAAATTTAGCTGTAGTAGAAGCCAGTCTGAGTCACCAGTAACCATCCACTTTTTGTTTTATTTGTCAAACGTAAATGAAAAGACATACAGTTGCTAACAAACCATCCATTTTCTTAAAAATACTCAGTTGACATAAATGTTAATTCTTTTTATTTTAGCAACCTTTTAGTTTTCCTCTCCACATTTAAAGAAAGGGATATACTTTACTAATATTTTTATTCAAAAACAAGCCTCTTTTAAAATATGAAGATCTAAGTACCTCGGGGGTATGTCTTTTATTAATATATAAATTATAAAAGCTTTCTATTTTCTACTTTCTTTCCATAGTATTCCATATGGAAATACTGGCAAATGAAGTTCTTATTCTTACGACTGTGTTTTATCTGTTTAAGAAATGTTCTTTGAATTATTTACTTTGTATTCTCTATTTATAGATGGATGTGCTACCTTTTGAAGCATGTAGTTAAGGCCATATTTTTCCTGGAGTTTTGCATACTGAGCATATATCTTCTGGTAAGTTGCAGCTTTGTTCTTTTTATGACTTTTATGCATTGTTATTCCATTAGTACAAGGCTAGCTATTGCTGCAAATGTTCCACAGACAGGATATTTCAGTGACTTTCAGGACAATGGTGAAAAGCCTTTGCAAATGTTCCACAGACAGGATATTTCAGTGACTTTCAGGACAATGGTGAAAAGTCTTTGTTGAACATTCATTCTGTCTCCTAATTCTATGCTTTTAATGTCACTCTCCGTGTTCCAGCCTAATTCACATCGGGTTATTCTTATTCCTTCAGTTTCTAATCACTAGCTCTTGTATCTTTCAATTATACAAATCTGAGCACAGCTTCAGTTTGGACTTGCACAAGCTTCATCTGTAACTTGAGTTCAGATGCAAAATAATTTTTGACTTTTGCTACAACCATTACCTGATTGTCAGCCCCAGATAAAGTTGTCAGAAATTAGCTGCACAATTCTGAAAGAATTTTACTTAGAAAAAAAAAAAATTTTGCTCAGAATATACCTGCAGGAAAAGATGACACTTAAATAGTAAATTTGGTAGTTATGGGGTTTAGAATATGCTATCCCAAAATATAGCACATTGGCATTAAGAGAACAGCAGAAGGAGGAAGGTCACTCTCAACCTTTCCTGTCTTTTCTCTTCCAAAGTAGGTTGCAAAACCTAGAAAGATCACCCTTTGTCTTTCTCTCCATTTTTCCCTTGAAGCAGTCAGAAGACACACATTCTAGAGGTGCCCTCCCTGTACCCCGAGGGAAAACAAACATGTTTATCTCTGAAGACACAAGAACACAGAGAGGAATCTGAACTAGCAAGACTTCCTAAATTCCCCTCAGTTTCTTATCATTAGATCACACAGTTCCATCCTCTGATCATATTTCTCGACAACTGTACACTCTTCAACAAACCTAGACACAAAAATACACATTAAAATTTTTCCTTGGGTCTTGAGTTCTTAAGACTACTGTGTCACATAAGCTTATATTAATTAAATAAATGAGCTTATATTAATTAAATAAATTCATTGCTATTCTCTTGTTAATCTGTCTTTTGTTACAGGGGCCTCAGTCATGAAAGGAACGGGAAGAAAATATATTTTCCCTTTACAATAGAAAGTAAAAGTATTAAAATGTCTACCTATTAATAAAATTATTTAAGTGTAATGAATATTTATTGCTGCATTAATCTGCAATTTATGACAATATACATTACGATGCTATAATTTTGTAAGGTAAGTAATAACACCAGACTGTTAATAAAACCTTCTTCCTATAGAAAACCTCTTTGAGGCTAAGCAAAGCACATTAGGCAGTGGGGAAGAAGTGAACAACTGTTAGAAAACTATTTGTTTTCCCTAGAACTTCAAAAATATTCCCCATTGTGTCCTGACTGTACAATTTTTTTACAATGTGTCTGTGAATTCTCATCTTTGTTCCTTCCCATGGAAGTCATTTACTTCTGGCTACTGTAAATATTAAATATTTTAAATATTAAAAATATTCTCCTTAGTCAGGCACAGTGGCTCACACCTGTAATCCCAGCACTTTGAGAGTCTAAGACAGCGGAATCACTTGAGCCCAGGAGTTTGAGACCAGCCAAGACGATACAGTTAGACCTTGTCACTACAAAAATATTTCTTAAATTATCTGGGCCAGGTGCAGTGGCTCAAGCCTGTAATTCCAGCACTCTAGGAGGCTGAGGCAGATGGATTGCTTGAGGTCAGGAGTTTGAGACCAGCCTGACTAACATGGCAAAACCCCGTCTCTACTAAAAACATGAAAAATTAGCCTGGCATGGTGGCATGTGCCTGTAATTCCAGCTACTTGGGAAGCTGAGGCAGGAGAATTATTTGAACCTGGGAGGCAGAGGTTGGAGTGAGCTGAGATTGTGCCACAGCATTCCAGCCTGGGTGACAGAGTGAGACTCCATCTCAAAAAAGAAAATTTTCGGAGTGTGGTGGTGTACACCTGTAGTCTCAACTCCTTGGCAAGATGAGGTAGGAGGCTCTCTTGAGTCAGAGAGGTGGAGGTTGTGGCATGCCAAGATCCTCCCACTGCACTCCAGCCTGGGCAACGGGGAGAGACCTGTCTCAAATAAAAAAGAAAAAAATATTCTCTTTGACACTAGTTGTTTTCAGTTTCATTACGAGGTTCTCAGGAGTGGTTTACTTTGTGTTTATCCTACTTGCTTTTCTTTAAGGTTTCTTCTTTGGTATCTATAGGTTTATAATTTTTATTAAAATTAAAAAGTTTTCTGCCATTATCTCCTCAGTTTTTTTTCCCCCATGTCTGTCTGTTTCTACCTCTCTCTTCCATCCACATGGTACAAATTTAGTATGTTAGACAAACTGGATATTGTCCTAAATAGCAGTGAGACTCTGTTACCATTTTCAGTCTTTTTCCTCTCTTAGCTTCATTGTGCCTAGTTACCATTGCTGTGCTCTCAAGTTCAATCACATTTTTTCTACATTATGTAATCTACAATTAATCCCATTTGGTGAATTTTTATTTCAGACATTGCAGATTTTATTCCCCTTTAATTGTTTTATATTTTACTTTTCTCTCATTATGTTCACATTTTACTTTTAAGCTTCGAGCATATTTTAAGATTTATTTGTCTATAAATTCCCTCATCTCTCAATTTTGGGTGCATTTTTATTGAGTCATTTACTTCTGATTTTTCATCTTCAAATGTTGCTACTTCACATGCGTAGTATTTTTTTATTATTATTATTGAATGCCAGACAGACACTTCTTGCCACTTTATCATCCTATTTCCTTCATGAGAGTCTAATAGGTTATTTCCAGAAGTTCCAGACCTCAGTGGCTTTAAAATAATGCACATTAGTCTATTGGCTGAATTATAAAAGCCATCACTTTGCTGAAGGACCACCTAACACAAATCACTTCATAGTGGAGTTACATACAAAAGAGGGCATACTATAAAAATTGGTTTATAGTTTGTGAAATTATATCAAATAAAAATGTGTGAGAATATTAATTTAATTAACTTTCTGTTTTTAATTATTCTGGCTTTTTAAACATAAATGTATCACTTCACCACCTCTACAATTCCTCACCAAGCTGGAAATATGAATGAATATAAATAATGTAGTACATAATGAAAACGTACTTTAGAATCTATTCATTTAGTATATAAATATTGAGTACCCACTTTTTGCTAAAAGTGGTTTTTGCTTAAAAATGATGTCCTATCACAAAATTAGTATTTCCGATATCCCTCTAAAATTATCAGTACTATAACTTTCAAGTGCATTTTATTCATTAGTTTATAGAACATGACACTATATATAGCCTGTCATTTTCTTCTCAGTGACAAGAGAGAACTGTTTATTAACAAAAATAAAGTTTTTTATATGCATGAAGTTCTCAAAGTGTTTAAATCATATTCTCTAAAACATGACCTATAAAATAGAATTGTGATATTATACATTTAACATTATATCCTTAAAATCAGACATATAGTAATATCATTATAATAATATATAGTCCGCTTTAGCAAAACATGCAAAACTGTTCCACAATCTTGTTTTTTAACATGGACTGATTATTTTATGTTCATTTTACATAAAAATAGATTTCAAAATAGAAAGATTAACTTAGAAAACAACGACATGCTATAGGCTAAGAGAAAAATAAGCCCTTTGAAAATCTTTGACAATAAATACTGTTTGTTATGGTCCCTAACACCTTAATTTTTTTCTCTATTTATTCAATGTCTTTGTAAAGTATTATTTTTCTTTATAATCAAATAACACATATTTTTAAATCTCATTGAGAAAGATTTATTATTCATTAAGAATATGATCAACATCCTTAACATTTATCATACATATAATAACACTTATTCATAAGACTCTGAATATTTCTTCACGAACTCCGACATAAATGTTTTAAATGACTCTTAATCTAAGTCTCCTAAATTGTCATAAAAATTAGGCTGATTCACTGCCCCTTTGAGACTGTGATATAAAAGCCCGTCCATCACGATGTATCTAATTAAGAAACTAAGTTAAGAGGTGTTTGAACAAGATATTTGAAAATCTCAGGGGACCAGACAATTGAATTGGTATTTCAGACATATCAAATTAGTTAATGATTTGGGGAATCTTTATTCTGCAAGAGTATGTAAATTAAGAAAGGATAATAAAATTCATTAAAGCTAGGTATCAGGGAGAAAGGAGGACCCTGTGCACCATTGCATGTAATTGTAAGTACCTGCTTCATTCAGATAGAAGGACAGGAGGCTGGGGAAACAATAAAAGCAATTTGGACAGATTAATTTTCATATTAAACAAAGATAATTATAATTATTTTTCTTTATATTTTGGGGGTATCTTGCTCATAATTGACAAATCCATATTTGGTAATCAGGCTTGTTTTCCATTTTCACTTCACCATATGAACTTGTAAGATAAATGTCTTGCCATTCAAAATGACAATAGATACTGAATTTTCTCTTGAAATTTAACAAAGTATTTTATTTATTTTGTCAGCCTATTTTGATACTGAAAGAGATGGAAGAATAAAACCACACTGTTTTTTCCAAAAGCATGGAATGAATAGAAAATTAAATCTCACCCAATAAATAGCTAGACCAGGAAATGTATTCAAAATGTAAACAAAACCTTTTCTTATTTTCAAAAGCAGTATACTGATATTTCCTTTCAAACATATAAAATAAGAATGTAACCAATGATACTATTTTATTAAATAAAATAGTTTGTTCCATTTTGGAATCATTTCTGGAATGAAGTTTCATCAAAAGCTTTCATTTTTTAATGTACTGTTTTAAAAGCTTAAGCTCTGATAAATTACAAAATGTGTTTTCAAAACTAGGATGCTGTAGAACATGCCCCATTTAAAAATAATATACATTTTTTAGACTTCTATGTAGAAAAACACTATAGAAATATCAAAGCCAACTGTTGATTTGAACCAGTGATATATTTAAAGATAAACTATTTTAGAAGACTACAGAACATTATCAGATATCCTCTTGACGCCCCCTTCTCCCTTTCACCTCACTGGATAGTCCCTCAAATCCAATATATTCTATGGTAAATGTTTGACATTTATGAAATTTATGCCTTTATTTTTTAACATCTGAAGTAAGAAAATTGTAAGCTTTTACAAAATAGCATTTATCATATCCAAGAGTTGAATGTTGGAATAGTCAAATTGCTATAGATCAAAATCAAAAGAGACAAAAATAGGGTAGCTAAAGTATTCATGTCTCAATTGGATTCTCATTAAGATGCAAAGTATTCAATGTCACACATTAAAGTAAAACTGGAAAAATATATTCCTAAAATAGAAATGGCTTTTCTAAAGAAAAACAGATCCTAAAATTAGACATAATCCAGGATGTGAACAAAGGTTAATCAGTAAGGTTGCTCATTGTAGTGAGAATGATGACTAAACAATAGGAAGAATGGTTAAACATACAATGGTAAAACCATTACCTGCAATATGCACCAATTAAATAGGATTTGGAAGAATATTTCATGACAATCAATGTAGAATACTTATGACTTAATATTATGTGTGAAAAATTATAATTTGAGAAAAATACATACCATATGATTCCAAATTCTTTTTTTTTTTTTTTTTTTTGAGACAGAGTTTTGCTCTTGTTACCCAGGCTGGAGAGCAATGGCGCGATCTCGGCTCACCGCAACCTCCGCCTCCTGGTTTCAGGCAATTCTCCTGCCTCAGCCTCCCGAGTAGCTGGGATTACAGGCATGCGCCACCATGCCCAGCTAATTTTTTGTATCTTTAGTAGAGACAGGATTTCACCATGTTGACCAGGATGGTAATTATATTTATTCTATGTATAAATTATATTTAATTTATACATAGAAAAAAGACTAAAAAATACCATACATTGTTAAACTGACATTAATAAAACTTTATTGTTTAAGGCAATTTAACTTTGATTTTTCTATTATATGTGATTATGTGCATGATAACTGAAACAATACCACAAATTCAATGTTATAGTAAAGTTCTTAAACTTTGTTTCTAATTATATTAAACTATGAGTCTGATCATGTGCTAAAGCCTTTAAAATTATAGGATTTATTTTTAAATTATAGCACAGGAAACTAGTAGTATGGGTGTGACCATCTCCAACCACACAAGAGATGTAAATTCTGCCACACTGGAGGTGCAATACAGCTGGTTTAATTGTGATATTAATTTTGTTCTTTGCTGATTCTCATTTTTCCATTTTCTATTAACTTATGTTAGTTTCCTGGAAAAATCAAAAATAAAATGTAGTCCTTGCAAATTGTTTTTCCTTGTGATAAGTATGCTTCAAATAGCAGAAAATTGTCTGTTAACAATGCTGGCTATTAAAAGCATCATGTTATAACAAATTTACTTTTCCTAATAAGAGGACACATTCTATTCTATAATAAAATGCACGTGTGCATGCCAACACGGGCGCGCGTGCACACACACACACTCAATTTTACTTTGTAATATTCAGTAAAAAATAAGCATTATTTACATTTCATGAAGAACTTCTGTCACACCACTTATGCAGTTTTATCAC
The DNA here is from genome assembly GCA_031835075.1 of Saguinus oedipus. Classification (NCBI taxonomy): domain Eukaryota; kingdom Metazoa; phylum Chordata; class Mammalia; order Primates; family Cebidae; genus Saguinus; species Saguinus oedipus. The sequence continues at coordinate 23,472,588 of CM063190.1, forward strand.
CATCATTGTAGATATTGTGATTATCTTCTATTTAATCAAATTTTGACCCTATTGCAGGCTCCTTCGTGATCTAGCCAGTCAAGGTAATGCCATTCACTTGGCTGGCATTATTATGTCAAAAAGCAACCTCTAATTTACATTAGTGAATTCTTGGAATTCTTCTATCCAGCATGATTACTTCAGTGGTGTCTACATAGGCTAAATTGGCTCAATAAGAGCAAGGATTAGGCAAAAGTTCCTATTTAGAAGACCTTAGAGAACAGTAGATCTGACAGTCTACCATCAACTGACTCATGCCTGAAACTCAGGTAACCATTACATGAACCCCAGGTATTTCAACTTCCTGAGACATTAATAAAACTTTATTGTTTAAGGCAATTTAACTTTGATTTTTCTGTTATATGTGATTATGTGCATGACAACTGAAACAATACCAAAAATTCAATGTTATAGTAAAGTTCTTAAACTTTGTTTCTAATTATATTAAACTATGAGTCTGATCATGTGCTAAAGCCTTTAAAATTATAGGATTTATTTTTAAATTATAGCACAGGAAACTAGTAGTATGGGTGTGACCATCTCCAACCACACAAGAGATGTAAATTCTGCCACACTGGAGGTGCAATACAGCTGGCGACGTTTTTTAGCATTGTTATGGTTATGTTTTCCAGTCAGCATTCTATTTTATGTGTAAAATAACATTATTCTGTTAGAAGAAGATATGTAGTGCACAGGTTGTTAATTTCAAAGGCAATCGTTTATTTTAAAGAGAATATTTACATGCTTAACTCTATAAATTTTAGTAGTAGAACACTTCTATAAACTTTTAGACAAAGCTATTTTTATTTTCTTTTGATTGCAATGTTGTGTTTCTAGTAAAATACAGCTTAGTAGTGAGTATACTTGACTACACTGAATTAAAATTCTCTTTGTTAGAATAAAATACCTAGGAATACAACTTACAAGGGATGTGAAGGAACTCTTCAAGGAGAACTACAAGCCACTGCTCAAAGAAATAAGAGAGGACACAAACAGATGGAAAAACATTCCATGTTCATGGATAGGAAGAACCAATGTTGTGAATTTATAGAATAAATTATAGATTCAATGCTAATTTATGGATTCAGTGCTATCGCCATCAAGCTACCATTGACATTATTCACAGAATTAAAAAAAATTTTTTTAATTTCATATGGAACCCAAAAAAGCCCTTATAGCCATGACAATCCCTACCAAAAAGAACAAAGCTGAAGGTATCATGCTACCTGGCTTTAAACTATACTATAAGACTGCAGTAACCAAACAGCATGGTAGTGGTACCAAAACAGATACATACACCGATGGAACAGAACAGAGGCCTACAGAAATAACGCCACACATCTACAACCGTCTGATCTTTGACAAATATGACAAAAACAAGCAATGAGTAAAGGATTCCCTATTTAATAAGTGGTGGTGGGAAAAGTGGCTAGCCATATGCAGAAAACTGAAACTGGACCCCTTCCTTATACCTTATACCCCTTCCTTATACCTTAATTAAAGAAGGAATGAAGATTTAAATGTAAGATCTAAAACCATAAAAACCCTAGAAGAAAAATTCAAGACATAGGCATTGACAAAGACTACATGACTAAAACACCCAAAGAAACGGAAACAAAAGCCAAAATTGACAAATGGGATCTAATTAATCTAAAGAGTTTCTGCAAAGCAAAAGAAACTATCATCAGAGTGAACAGGCAACCTATAGAATGGGAGAAAATTTTTGCAAAATACCCATCTGACAAAAACCAAACACTGCGTGTTCTCACTGATAAGTGGGAGTTGAACAATGTGAACACATGGACACAGGGAGGGCTGACATCACACATCGGGGCCTACTGGGGCATGGGGGGGCTAGAGGAGAGATAGCATTAGGGGAGATACCTAATGTAGATGACAGGTTGAGGGGTGCAGCAAACCACCATGGCACATGTACACTTATGTAACAAACCTGCACATTCTGCACATGTATCTCAGAACCTAAAGTATAAAAAAAATTATAAAGTATAAAAAAAAATTATCTTTGCATCTAAAGCTGGGTGAAAAGGCATTTTTTAAAATGAAATGCCATGTACCACTGGCACATGTCTTAATAGTTTCCGAAATGTATTGCGCAAAAATTTTGTAGTGAAGCGCTCATGGTAATATTCTCATTAAATGTGTTTGCACTTTTAATGACTTTTAGGAGTGACTCTAAAATCTTAGCTCAAAATCAATTAAATAATACACAATTTTAAAATGTTTGTTATTTTGAATCTGATTGTCTTACAAAGAAATCACATTAATTAAACTAACAAACAGAGTGGGAATAATTCTGAAGGGCAGAACTAAATGTGCGTAGTATATCAACAGTGCTAAGCATTGTTCTGCCAGAAAGAATAAGAAAGAACAGTAGCCATTACCTGATTCTACCTGGTAGTAACATCCAAGTGAAGCAATGTTACATGTGAAACACTACTTTTTAAACCCAACTTTGTGATTTCCCTTTATTTCCATCTGTTTTATGGAAAATTCACTGGTCTGCCATATGGATATAGTAAAATATACCTTTCATATTATTATCAACTATTTTTTATGAGAATTTCATATAACTTTCAAGTGCAAATAGATTTTACTTCAGAAATAAATGATGTTTTCATGATTAAAAAAAAACAAGTAAGAACAAATTTTAAAAACTAAAATTCTTCATGAGTTTATTTCCTGATGGTATTCACCAGGGATATACTTATCAAAATGAAAAGAGAATCATATGGAATACTAAATAATCACTATAACTTCATTTTAAAAATGTGGTATGAGGCCTGAAATTAAAATTTGATATTAAGTGCTTCTTTGATACCTGGGGAAACCAGGAAAGCTTCCAATCCCTCCTGCTTCCGCCCCCTGATAAGATCCCCCAGCCAAAGATGCTTCTTTTCACAGGGAAAAGCACAGTGCTTTCTTATCACTGAGTAGTGAACTTAAAGTATTCGACACCCAGAAGAATTATTCAAATAAGTCTGTGGTAGTCAAGGTTACCTCATCCTCTTGTTACTACCAAGCCTGCCTCCCACAGCCCCTGTTCACTCTGTTTCTGCATTCTAACCCTATGTGGCACTGTATGGATGGCAGTGCCCTCCTCTCCTAGGATGCAAGTGACTAAGAAACTGCTCTTTCTTCTGTATGGTGTCAGGAGTGTGTTCTCATCCATCATGTACTATTTGTGTGAGGATGCTTCCCTCACCTATGGGGTGAAGAGCTGGGTTTCAGAACAAAAGATTCAGAATATTAAAATGCTAGCTATCATTCAAACCACGAGGCTGCTTCCACGTGTTTTAAAAAGCACCACCACAACATTGTTGTTTCTTAGATTGAATTTGATGTTATGATCTGTTCACATCGCAACCTAGAATTTTCTTGTTTTCATGTTCTTCAAACCTCCTGACTGTAACCCACACTCCATAGCATTGTTAATTTGGAATGCCTGACACTCCAGTTACAGAGTTGGAGGGAAATATGTGCCATTCTGTTGTATCGAACCGAGCACAGAAAATCAACACCAAGACAAAAGTATGCCAAATTGCAGGGTTTATTGCCGGCGACCACGGAGGACTCACGTCTCTCCAACCCGTGGCCCCGCAAAAGAGGGTGGCAAGACCTTTTATACCCGTAAAATCACCTTGGGGGTGAGGGGCTTCAAACATTCCGAGGGCCAGTGGATTCAAATCACCTTCTGGGTGGAGATGAGAGTGAGGGTGTTCCGGATTTTTCGAGGGCCAGGGGACTATTTGACATTCTGATTGTTATTTAAGGGGTTCACAGATGCAGAGATTAACATTCGTTTACACATCGTCTGGGTGGGGGTGGGATCCATAGATTTTTATTTACTTGGCGCCAGGATGGAATTGTCTGGGGGTGCTTACTCTGGTAAACAAAGGCCAGCGACTCTGACATTCACAGATAAGAGAAGGTATGCAGCTTTACCTCAACTTGCATCCTGCAAATAATCTAGCAGTTTACAGAAACCAAAGTTAGCAATCACCGTGAGGAGAATGGAAACAGTTTTGTTCTTTATAAAATGACATTGTACAGGTTCTAACTCTAGGCCAGCTATATCACATTCCCCCCTGTTCTTATAACATGTATTAAATCTTTAATAAGTGTCCTTTTCTCAACACAGGGGCCCATAGTTAGATCTTAGAACCATTAATTTTACCGAATCTATTCTTTCTTGGAATAATTTGTGGAGCATGTTTAAAACGCATGGTCTAAATGTCAACTCTAGAACCATTAACATTAAGGGTCCTGCTAATCTAGTGAGCAGGGATGTCAGCCAGGGGGACCAAGAGAACCGTTTTTGGTACCAATTTCCTGAGGCCTCTCTGAGGTGTTTCCTTGTTTCTAAGTTTTTCCTAACCAGAGCAAGGTTGTCTCGGATAATTCCAGAGTTATTTGCATAGAAGCAACATTGTTCACCGAGAGCTGCACACAGTCCCCCTTCCCTCAAGAACAAGTCTTAACCCCCTTCTATTTTGTAATACCATTTCAGCCAAGGAGTCCACTTGTTCAGCTAATTTGGTGATGGAATTTTTCTAGATGGGCAACATCTGCATCTATTTGGTGTGAAAGAGTTTTTGAAATTTTTGGTCCCCAGTGACTAAGGCAGATATTCTTATAGCAGTGGACCTTGCTATTCTAAGTCTTACTAATAGGGGTATAATTATGGGGGCCTGTTTCTAACATCTGTCTGTATTGGGTGCTATGAGAATTTTACCTCTTATCTGGTGTGGACTTTGGGCATAGATATAGTCCTATTGTCTGAAGCCGTTTTTCGGCCACTACATTCCTACATGCTATCTCTTTTGCTTTCACTGCATTTCATCTTTTTATCTTTGTCTTATAGTATTTGCATCTAGGCTCTCACATAAGAGTGCAGAGGTCTAGGGAGAAGGTTATGGGATCTCTGGGAATGTACTCTAGGGTTAAGTTGACAAGGGTGGTTTTAGCCCTAAGTACAGTACTAACAAATTGTCCCATTGAGCCCTCTGCGACGACCTATTGATAATAAGTGCGTGTTAAGGGGGGCCCCTTTCGGGGGGTGGTTACAGGAATTAAAGAGATTAGGATGACGACCGTGAATGGCGCGAAAGTCTTAGCTTTAGGCGGGTCCGTTGAGGATGCAATCATTTCCCATCTTGCATCTGGGGGCGCAGTCTTGACGTGTGAATGGTGAATCCAGGCAGTCAGTCTGTCCACCTAGACTGCCATGGGGGTGACCAAAACCACGGTGTAAGGTCCCTTCTAGCGAGGAGTCAGACCGGAGGCAGTGAATCTTTTTTTTTTTTACTAAGACCTCGTCCCCCGGCTGGAAGGGGTGTAGCGGCTGGTCAGTGAAGTCCCCTGGGGTGGGTCGAGCTCTCCTGATGAGAGGGTGCACCTGGGACTGAACAGACTGGAGTGCCTGTAAGGACTTAAGGGGTGTATTGTTAAAGACTTCAGCATGCACGGTATCCGTGGGTCTGGGAAGTAAGGAAGGGGCCTTCCAAACATAATTTCAAAAGGAGTAAAGCTTTTCTTATAGGGAGTACATCGGGTATGGAGGAGAACAAAAGGAAGCAGGTTGACCCAGTTTTCACCGGTTTCTACAATGAATTTTGTTAAAGTTTCCTCTATGGTCCAGTTCATCTTTTCAACCTGCCCTGAACTCTGGGGGCAATAAGTACAGTATAGCTTCCAGGACATGCCCAGGACCTTGGCTAGGCCCTGAGAAACTTGTGCTGTAAAAGCAGGGTTATTATCTGATCCCAGTGTCAGGGGCAAGCCGAACTGATCTGTTTGTTACTACCAGTGCAGTTTCTGACCTAGTAGGAAAAGCCTCGACCTATCCAGAGAAAGTGTCTACGAAAACAAGGAGGTATTTATAGCTGCAAGCTGAAGGCTTTATTTCAGTAAAATTTACCTCCCAGTGTTCCCCTGGACTAGTATTTACTTTGTGGCTTACATTACAATGAATGGTAGTTTCCCTAACAATCTCCACATGTAAATGTGGAATGTAGTATCTGGCCCTTAACATCTCAGTGAGCTTTGTTTGTCCTAAGTGAATGGCCTGGTGTATGTCCTTAACTAGAGCCCTCCCTAGAGCCAACGGGGAGCACAATCCTTATGTCTAGTAGAATCCACCATCTTGTGGAATCTTGTCATCCCCCCTGTTCTTTAGCAAAGTTTTCTTCTTCAGGCAAGTATGTTGGGGTAGGAGGCAGGGTTGGGGCTGGCAGAGTCACAAGAAGAGGCAGAGGTTTTATTGGCCCCAAGGCTGCCTCTGCCCTATTTCCCTTTGCCTCTGGTGAATCTCCCTTCTGGTGTCTTTTGCAGTGTATTAATGCCACTGCTTTAGGCTTTCATATAGCTTCTAGCAAAGGTAGGATTTTCTCTTTGTTTTTGATGATTTTACCTTCTGAGGTAAGCAGCCCTCTTTCGTTATAAATGGCTCCATGTACATGGGCTGTAGAAAAGGCATATTGACTATCTGTGTAGATATTGACAGTTTTTCCCTCTGCCCAGTCTCAGGCCTTTATCAGAGCTATGAGTTCTGCCTTCTGGGCTGAGGTCCCGTGTGGGAGAGCCTGGGCCCTAGATAACCCACTTTAGGGTGACCACAGCTGCCCCGGCATACCTCACTCCGTTGACCATGAAGCTGCTTCCATCTGTATGCAACACCTCTTCTGGGTTCTGCAGGGGGACGTCGGTGAGATCTGGTCATGCCGTGCAGAGGACATCTGTTTGTTGGCAGTCATGAATTGGCTCCTCTGGCTCGCTGTCAGGTAGCAATGTGGCGGTGTTTAACATCCATTTTCTGGGGGCTCCACGGAGTAGCAACTCCATTGCATGGGGAGCCACTAAGTTTAACTCCTGCCCCAAAGTCAGCTTGTCTGCCTCCTTAACTAATAAGGCTGTGGCCACCACCGCTTTTAGGCAAGCCGGCCATCCGGAGGCTACGGGGTCAAGTTTTTTTGAGAGGTAGGCGACTGGCTGGGATTAGGGTCCCAGAGTTTGGGTGAGCACTCCTTTAGCAACTCTCTGTTTTTCATGCACAAACAACTGGAAAGGTTTAGAGATGTCTGGCAAGGCTAAGGCTGGGGCCGCAGTCAGGGTAGTCTTGAGCTTGTCAAAAGCCCGTTGCTCTACCTCCGTATGTCAAGGGCTGATTTCCTCCAGTGCAGTACAGGGGTTTGGCTATCTCAGCAAATCCCAAAATCCATAGTCTGCAGTATCCTACTGCCCCAAGGAATTCTCGAACTTGGTGTTTCATGGTGAAGGTGGATATTTGCAGCACTGATTGCATTCAGCTGGGTGCCAGTGCCTGGTTACCTTTCTCTATTAACATAGTCCCAGTAAGTAACTCTCTGCTGGCAGAGTTGGGCCTTTTAGCTGAGACCCGGTACCTTAAAGTCTATAGGGTCCTTAGTAATGACTGGGTGGTCTCTTTACAGTCCTCTTGGATTTTTGTGGCTAAGAGTAAGTTATCCACATATTGGAGCAGGGTGCATTCTGGGAACTCAGCTCTGAAATCAGCAAGGCCTTGGCTCAGCGTAATTCTTAAAACCTTGCAGCAGCCTCTCTGCTGGATTTCTGGTCCCTGTGAGTTAACTCGGGTTTCCTGGAGTGCTGTTATCACTGCTTTAGTAATTTTCTTATCTCACTTGGCCTCTAAGGTGTTCCTATTGTTAAAACTTTTTGGGTAATCTCTAACAACTGAGCTAAATTTATTCCCTGGAACCCTTTTAATTTTGCAACTTTCCTTTGATGTTTGAGGCAGACTGGGACATAAAAGCCAGATTTGTGGCCCACCGATTCTTACAGTCCCTGCCATAGAGTGGTTAGTGGGCTTACGAGCCACTTCCCTAAACCCCCCTAACAAGTACCGGTGAAAATTGTTCAAAGCCTGCATGCCCACTGGGGTGTTTGGGTCCCATTGGGGCCTAGTGGAAGGGAACATTTTTACTAATTTGTTCCTGGCGGTCTTGTACGGACCTTCCCCCTGTCCTAAGTAGTGCTTTATGGGCTTCTTGTCTAATTCTACTCCTCTCCTCTGTGGTGAACAAATTCAGTAATAATTGTTGGCAGTTATTCTAAGTGGGGCGATAAGTCTGCAGTACAGATTTTAAGAGCCCTGTCAAAGCCTGGGGCTTCTCAGAGGATGGGGGATGTTGAGCTTTCTGACAGAACTTACTCTATTGTAAAACCTTGCTACCGTCTTGCGATCTTCAGCCTCCCAGCATGACCCTTTCCCAGGGAACTTTCCATCTCAGCAGGTTTCTAACCCTCCCCCTCTTGCCATGTTAGCAGTTCCCAGCCCTCCTAGGAATTATCAAATTTAGCACTCCCCCAGCCCCTCCCCTCCTGCCCAGCCCTTTACACTGGAGGCATCTGCTGGCTTGCAGGCCATAAAAATTCTTTTTGCTACACCACAGGTGCTGCATGTCAGTTTTGGGTGAAGCCCAGCAGATTTTTCCTTGCTCTTAATAAAGCTTGTGCCAGCACTTGGTGTTTTGGCCCTCTCCTTAATTTCCATCACTTTCTAGTTATATGTCACCTGACAAAAAGTGAACAAAGAATGGGCAGCCCCAATTGTTTTCTCCTGTTGGGGGAGCCTCTTGGAAAGGAAGGACCACTGGTGGGTGTGGGCCCCTGCTTTGATTGTGGAGAGGAGATAAGGGCTGATCATTCGTACTGGGCTGAGAATACGATGGAGGCAACTCTTGGTTCTCGGCAGGGCTTGGAAGAACAGCCGGCGCTAAGGGGCCCTTCTTTGGGCCTGCTAGCATAACCTGAAGTCCAGCACACTTTATACATTTTTCAAGCCAAGAGCGGGGTGCTGGTTCAGCCTCCGCCATTGATTGATGTATGGAAATTGATCAGGGTGGCTTGGGGACCCTGACACGATATTCCAGACAGCCTGAGTTATCTTGGGGTCATATGTCCCTGTATCTTGCCAGCCTACCCCAAAGGCTGGCCACTCCAGCTTACAAAGGGTCTGAAGCCTCTTTGGGGTTAGCTTAACACCATACTGGCCAGAGAAACCTAATTTGAAGTTTTCCATCATGCATCAGAGGGGGGTGCATGGTCGGGACTGTGATGAGCCCATTTGGTCATTTTCTTTCAGTTTTTAAATTTTCTCTTGAGAGATTTTACTAATTTAAGACTGGCTTTATTGAGGACTTGAACTAACAATCTTGCTGCCTGCTCCCCCCTCCCTACCTTAATTACTGTGCTAATAAATAATTTGCACTACAAAGAGTTAGAAAGCTGTTCTTAAAGCCAGTTTTTAGATGTAAATGCTACACTCTGAGGCAGTGTAGCCTGCCTGAAAGCCGGGTGGGGCTGGCAGCCGGCAGAGAGGGAGGAAAAAAAGCTTTTTTGTGTCAGTTTAAAACTGAGCTCCAAGCGGCTGGGCGGGCTGCGAGTTCCCCGCCCCTGCAGCTTTTGGTCACCTTGACACAGGGACCCTGAAAAGCATTTAATTCCTGTCTCTCTTTTTTTATTTATTTTTATTTTTATTTTTTGTCTCTTCTCTCTCTATTTCTTTTCTCTTCTCACTTACTCTCTCTCTTGCTTTTTCTCTCCTCTCTCCTACTTTCTCTTTCACTATTTCCTCTCTCCTCTCTCTTTCCTTATTTCCTTTCTCTCCGCACTTTTCCTTACTAGTGTCTTTCTCTTTCTGTGGTGGTATAGCCAATTTTGGAAAGTCTCTAATTCAAATTTTGCCCTCTCTAAAGCAGGTTTTAGTAGGGCCTCCCTGTGATACACTACTGGGCACTGCCCATAACACGGGACACTTTTCTGACAGAATAGGCAGTCACTAGTTTTCCATTTTAGCTTGGCAAAAAGCACTCATAGACCTTGATCTAGGACTTTGTTTCCTACAACCTCAAAGCAAGTATTTCTGAGGTGCCGAAGGCACAACTGCCTTCCCAACATGGACTCAGACCCAGCACGGGCAAAAATATTCCTTTCCTGGTGGAGGTGGCTGGGAGAATTTACAGGCCACAATAATCATAACAAGGAAGAGAATTAAAACAACTCTAGTTAAGACTATTTGCTACATGGTGGAAGACAGAATGAGGCCTCAGTGATAGAAGAAAAACATGAGAAAGAAGAAGAGAGTAATCTCTGCAGGGGTAAAATCAATGAAAGTTCCCTACATCCAGTGGTTCATCAACCACTGTAAAATATCTCCTACCTCAAGGGAAGATGGTCTGAACCAGTGTATGTCTGCTAGCAGGAGTCTAATAAAACTAACAAATCTACAGACAAGACAGGACCACATAAAAGAGTGACGAACAAAGGATGGGAGCCTCCCAGAGGAGGCCACTCAGTTGCCTGCCCGGCCACGCCCCCGAAGGGGTCTTTCAGGTGCGTCTTGGCTAAGGTGTACCCGTATAACCCCCGGGCCTGGTCACCTCAGGATGGAAGTCCGAGTAGGACAGCTCTGAGGTGAATCACCGTTATGCCTTATGACGCTCCCGTGGAACCGCGGGTGGAGGCCCACTCAAGCCCCGTAGCTTTCAGCCGTGGGACTACATAAATACACACACACTCTCTCACTCACACAGAGGCTACGGAAAACAATCGAACGCTGACGTCCACTATGCCAGCTACCAGAAGGCTGCCACCCACTATGCCAGCCACCCGAACGCTGGCATCCACTATGCCAGCTACCAGAAGGCTGCCACCCACTATGCCAGCCACCCGAACGCTGGCATCCACTATGCCAGCTACCAGAAGCCTCAAGCGACGTCTCGGTGAGGCTTGCCAGGTCAGAGTTGCAGTGACTCGTCAGTCCCCCGACACAGGCCCTTTTCCCTTGAACTAGTTCCCAGATTCCAAACCAAACCTACCTCCGGAGGCTTTTAGGACCCTGAAGAATTTTGGGTGAACGTCGGCCGGGTGGGCGCTCGTCCACAGTGGCACTCCGGGGCCCTGAGGCAGCTCAGGGGGCGCCTCCCCTAGAGGCTCCCAAGGAGGGAGCGGCCGCCCGGGCGAGACTCTGAGATGGCTTTTGTCTGGTGCTGAAAAGTAAAAGATCTCGGTGGGACCTCCAAAATGTTGTATCGAACCGAGCACAGAAAATCAACACCAAGACAAAAGTATGCCAAATTGCAGGGTTTATTGCCGGCGACCACGGAGGACTCACGTCTCTCCAACCCGTGGCCCCGCAAAAGAGGGTGGCAAGACCTTTTATACCCGTAAAATCACCTTGGGGGTGAGGGGCTTCAAACATTCCGAGGGCCAGTGGATTCAAATCACCTTCTGGGTGGAGATGAGAGTGAGGGTGTTCCGGATTTTTCGAGGGCCAGGGGACTATTTGACATTCTGATTGTTATTTAAGGGGTTCACAGATGCAGAGATTAACATTCGTTTACACATCGTCTGGGTGGGGGTGGGATCCATAGATTTTTATTTACTTGGCGCCAGGATGGAATTGTCTGGGGGTGCTTACTCTGGTAAACAAAGGCCAGCGACTCTGACATTCACAGATAAGAGAAGGTATGCAGCTTTACCTCAACTTGCATCCTGCAAATAATCTAGCAGTTTACAGAAACCAAAGTTAGCAATCACCGTGAGGAGAATGGAAACAGTTTTGTTCTTTATAAAATGACATTGTACAGGTTCTAACTCTAGGCCAGCTATATCACAATTCAATCTTTACAAGGAGTAAATATTCTTGTTCTGATTGGGTTGATTATTCTGCACTTTACATTCAATGAAATGTATGCATTTGTGTATTGTGTATGACAGTAGAATAATGGTGTGACAGCATAAGATGCCTGCTGCATTGCTCATGTTGCCCTGAAAACATTGAAATACGAATTTACCCTTCAAGGATATTATTTTCTTTGCATTTCTCTGAGAAGGTGATATTTCTTTTCAAAGAGTACAATACCACCATGAGATGAGCTAATACGATAAACCTTTGTAAGAAGAATCCCTTTATTGGATAAGGTTAGCAAACTAAGGCTGTCAGAGATTGTATTACACTATCCCTTGTGTGTGCTTGCAGTGAGATTGTTAGAAAAGATCATTTTAGAAAAGTAAAGAATAAATCGCTGTATTCTCTCTCCAAAATCCTTTTCAAAATAGATTTGACAGTTGAGTGATTACATCTCTAATACAGACTGTGCTAGAATATGTGAGATTAAAAACTCAGGAGCCTCAACCACAGGCTCTGAACAAAAGAGGTTAACAGAAACACAAAGCCCAAGCCCCCCCCCCGCCAGATCAAAAACAGGTAACTAATCAACTTAACTCTGCCCTCAATACATAGAGGTCAATATCTGTACCTTCCACAGATTTTGTTGTTCAGGCTTTAGTTTTTTCTCCTATAAAGATCCTATCAATTTCTTCAGGAATAAAAAAAAGAATCAATAACATCTGAATGTAGGAAGATTAATTTGTAGAAATAAAACCTGCCGATTCTCTTTACATTTCTAAAAGAGCTGTTAAAGGGAAATGTGTGAGAAATAGTGTTTGTCTTATTATTATTTAATTAGACTTTAGGGATTAGAACCTCAGGGAAGATAGCTAAAGAAAGAAAAGATGAAATAGCAAAACAAATATGTTCTCTTAAAAGTTATACATGCATGGGCTCCTCCCCATATTTTGCTTTATAGAATGATTTGTATTCAAAATAACAGAAAGCATACACCCCATGTGATTAAATAATACAAATCAAAAATCAATTGTCTTCTGAAAAGATAACTCAAAAAATCTGCCTCACATCTAAAGTTTTAGCCTTCAGCTAATTACCTGCCTTGCAAAGAAATATTATTAAGATAATTTTGCTAAAGAAAAATAGATGTAGAGCGCACTTCTGTAACTCAAAAATGATATAACACTATTGCAATCTGTTCATTGTAATCAGAATTCAGATCATTTTATTGTTATTTTATTATTTTCATTGCCAGAATACTGAAGAAGTAGAACTGGAATTCTTTTTGACCATTGCTTTCAACCTTGCATTGTTTTCCCCCCAACTTACATGCAGAATTTCTTCTTAGATTACAACTGAGACAAGCACACTTGTTACTCTCTTTCTTGTCATTCATTGCAGGCCATTAGTCAAACATGGCCTCCCATTCTTATCTCCCATTCTTATCTGGGATAAGTCCTCCCATTCTTATCTCCATACAAAGATGTCTTCTCTTCCATCAGAACAGTATTTTTAAACAAAGAATTTTCTTTGGGATCACATGAAATATTGATTCATATGTTTATAAATTATAGGTGCCCAAATACTAACTCAGACATACCAAATCAGTACATTGGATAGAGTAGGACCCAGCATGTATATTTTTCAACAATTCTTGGTTTAAAAAGCATGCTCCAGAGAGCAAAGATGATTATACGCTCTTGGCAGCTGGAGTCCTCCTGTTGGGACTGTCTCTGTTGTTACTTGCTCTACGGCCTGAGCACCTCTTTAGATAACAGGTATGGTAGGCCCACTGCCTGCAAAAGTAGAGACAAATGCCAGAACCCTGCAGCTAGGGTCTTTATGGATGCTGTTACTCTCTTCACACCATTAATTGTGGCCCGAGGCCAAAGAAGGAATCCTGTTTAAAAGGGGATAATTTTCAAAACCAAAAATTATCAAACTCTCAGTTGTAAAGTCTGAATTCACAATGAATAAAACTCCATAACACACTTATGATTAGCTGCTTGTTTGTACTGTTTGCTTGTACTGGGGTAATACATGGGATTTACTCAAAGAAAACAGGAAAAACAGATAAACTTCCAGCAATAATGCAATACACAGTGAATGCTGAAGCCAGCAGTCATGACAGCAGTCAACAGTGCAAGTCTGTGGTTAGACGCTGCAGTAGAAGGGCAGCAAAAGCAAAGGTGAATAAAAACAAAAGTGGGTAAACATGAGTGAGGTTTGTAGTAACTGGTTACTGTAACTGACATTTGTCATCTAAATGATGGCCTGTTGACTAGTATTTCCATAACTGGTGAAACTTCCATGAGTCCTGTCTCTCACAAATATTCGAAGGAAGAATCTGAGTTCTCAGACACCTTAGGAAATAAAAGATGGGTATGTGACCTACATGCCAATCGGGCACACGGAAATGTGGCTCCTGGTAGGTAACTGGTGGCAGAGACTTTGTCTAGCAACTCCCGTGTTGCTAGTGTAGTTGGCAACAGAATGTGAGTCTCTTGTTGAGGCAGTAGTGAAATTGGTGCAGCCATGGTATAGAAAGTGCTTTTATAAATGTAAAGGCATTTCATTTTGTGCTTGATGATGGGAAAGGCAACACTAGCATTTTCTCAACAGGTCAATTCTCTGGCTGGACTTGGGGTAGTGTTTCTGGAGGAAAAGACTGTGTTTCTATGTATGAACCTCTACCCAGTATTTAACAAATCCTAGCTTTCAGTAAGTAAGACACAGTAAATTTTCTTGCTACCACTAAGGTGATAAAGCATACACAAGTGGGAATGTAAGAGGTTTCAAGCAACAGAACTTTAATTAAATTGGTGGTTATCTGGTAAGGTCAGTCTCAAAGACAGTAAGAATACAACTCACATGGGTGCAAGCATGAGACCTTAACACATGACACACAGTGGAAAATAAATAAATGCATTTCTTGTAAGTACTTGGAATAAAATAGTTGTTGAAAGCAAGGCTATGAAGAGATCAAGAGGTTATTCATTTAACACTACATTAAACTTTGTTATATAAAAACGTAATTGGTTTATGTTTTTAATTGTGTAGGAAGGCTTATAGAAAAGAAACTACATAGTCAAAGTTTTAAACTCTCAGATCAAGGCATAGTCTGAGAACAATAAAATTTGTATGGATATCCTAAAGAATCTCCTGATATTGACTGCCAGGGCATTAACATAACCAAAAATTAAACTCAACAAGTGATTCTGTAAATTGCTGGATATTCATTTACTTTTTTATCTAAACACTTACTGAATTCCTTAAGGAAACTGAGGGCATTACTGAGGAAGAATATAACTCTGTGGACTTTATTGAACAGAAGGAAGACATATATGATAGGGTTTGGATTTGTGTCCCCACCAAAATCTCATGTCAAATTATCATTCTCAATGTTGGAAGAGCGGCCTAGTGGGAGGAGACTGAATCATGAGGGCAGACTTTCCCCTTGCTGTTCCATGCTAGTCAATGAATTTTCATGAGATATGGTTGTTTAAAAGTGTGTAGCACATCACCCTTCACGCTTCCTCCTGCTCCAGACGTACAGGCCATGCCTGCTTCCCTTTAACTTCTGCCATGATTTTAAGTTTCCTGAGGTGTCCTCAGCCATGCTTCCTGTACAGCCTGTGGAGAGCCAATTACACCACTTTTCTTTATAACTTATCCAGTCTTAGGGAGATCTTTATAGCAGTGTGAGAACAAACTGATACAATATGGGAATATTCAGAACCCTCAAATTTCCCTGAATCCATAAATTTCACTAAGCCTCATTAACCCCCTCCTCTGTAAAATGAGGCTATTCTTGCCTTGTTTAAGACCCTGTGAAAAACCTTCCTGAGACAGCCACCTGGCAAGGGAAATCCAGTTCTTCTTACGTCCTATTCAACTTGCCACCTTGCTAATTTCATAAATAGAGTCTAATACCAGCATGAGTCTGGTGTCAGGAAGGAAACACTGAGAAAATCACGAAAAGGTTTGCACAGCAATGTACACAATTACAAATTTTCCTGTAGGTTAGTTGAAAACTGGTGGAAAACATGAGTCGGTAGATTCTGAAGATGCCAGACCCAAAAGGAAGAAATCGCATTTCAGATGTGATTCAATTTATTGATATAGATACAAATACTAGAGATTCTAAAGTCAACATGTTAACAAAAAGATCTAAAGTAATTGACTAAGAATTGTATTCATTGGTGACTTTACTAAAACTGGAATGCAAGAAATTTCCTGATTCCTGTGATTTGAAGAGTGAGAACTATTAGAACAGATATATTATATGAAGCTTTCTCTGCCAACCCTTAGGGTTGGACCTGTAGGAAGCCACTGAAAACATTTTAATCAAAAAGACATCGAGAATGACATCAAAGAAGAAAAGACGAGTTTCTCAGCAAAGTACTTTAGTGACTGTTCTGCTTAAGCAAAGAAAGTAGATGTAAGACGAGATATCCACTGAAGAGGATTTCTGAGAACAAGCAACAAATTTTAACTTTATAGGCAAAATGTGGTCAGTCACAGTTAAAAAGCAGCAGGAATCTTTTCAACTGCCTGCTAGATCATGGGATCTCAGGACAAAGATAAATGGCCAGAAACTGAACTGTTCGTCTTTATCCCTCACCTATAATAAAATAAAAAATCTCTAGAAAATGAAAATCTTACTCAAACCATCAAAATGGCCATAGTTTTAAACTTAATTTCCCAATATAAATTTAAAAATTAAAAATTCAATGAATGAGAACTCTGGTTTCAGCTCAGACATGTAAAAAGCTGGGAAGCTGTCGCTCCCATTCTTAAAACCAGAAAAAAGCTCAGCAACCTAAAAATCAATAACTTGTTTTAGACCTGTCAGAAAATTGAGGTCACAGGGCAACTGCCACTGTGAAATCTGGAGAGATGGGTGAATACAGAGAATCACAGCCAAGGTCAGATTACAGCTTACTTGGAGCAGAGGCTGCTGGATTGGTAAACTGGTAGGAACAATTAAAAAGTAATTTGATTAATTGCTGGAGGCTGAGTTTAGATTAGCTTGAGAGAGAAATCCCTGTGGGTCCTCTTTAAGGTGAAGCCTCAACATCTTCATGAATTTTATTTCTTTGAGACACACCATATTCTCAGGGTGAAGATCCTAGACAGGAGAAAAGTTATTATTTTGAAAGTGCTCAGAGTATTTTCCATAACAGAGGCCTACATTCAAAAATAAATTTTACTAAACCTTACCTGACCTGGGGTAGGGTATTTAACAAACTTTAAACCCGTCTAGCTTTCCAGTTTCAGCAAAAGGGAAAAAAAAATAGCTGAAAAACATTTCCAAAGCCCAGAGGTTCGGGCTGCAAAGGAAATAGTATTTTATCACAAGATTATAGAAAACTTCCCTGACTCATACTTTACTACCACATTAGAAGGAGTCCAGTATCATAACACTAGATTATAACTGAGAGTTGCAAAATAAATTGAAAAAGGAATCTTAGACAAAAGGAGAAAAAATAAAATACCGGAGAAAACTGAAATCTCTGACACTACTTCTATAAGAAATATCAATCGCAGCCCAGATCCTAGCCAGATTCATGTAAACTTCCTAATCAAAGGCCCAGTTACCTCAGTTTCTCCTACCAAATATATCATGTGTGGCTTTCAAGAAAACATGACAAGATATACTAAAAGGCAAGAAACAAATATACTCTAGAGAGACAAAGCAAGAATGAGAACCAGACTTAGATATAACATAGATGTTGAAATTATTTGGTAGGGAATTTAAACATGTTAAGGGCTCTAACGGAATTAACAGGTAACATTGAGGATCAGATGAATAATGTAAAGAGATGGAAATTCTGAGATTGACATGAGAAATACTAGAAATCAAAAATACTATAACAGAAATGAAGAAAAACTTTGATGGGCTCCTTAGGAAATTAAATACAATTGAGGAAATAATCAGTGCACTTGAATGTATGTCAATATAAACTTTACAAACTAAAATGTAAAAAGCAATAAAAATCAGAAAAACATTACGGAATGTCCAAGAACTACGATACAGTTTCAAAATATATAGAACACACATGTATTATTGGAATTCTAGAAGAAGAAAGGATGAAAAGAAACATTCAAAATAACAGTGATCAAGAACTTTCCAAAATTAACAACAGACACCAAACCAGAGATCCAGGAAGCTCAGAGAATATTAACCAGAGAAAAAAATCAAATAAATATACAGCTAAGCCTACAGAATATTAAAAGCAGAAAACAAAACACAGAAAGACAATCTTCAAAGAGGTTGAAGCAGGGGTGGAGAAGTTAAGCGGGAGGGGAATGGTGGATACCATACCTATAGAGAAACAAGGATTAAGAATTACATCAGCTTCTCCTCAGAAGCCATGCAAGCAAGAAGACAGTGGCTTGAAATAGTTAAAGAACAAGATCTATTATCAGAAATAACAGGAAATATTGTTTAGGGATTATAATCAAATCTATGATTGGCTGCTTCTCATTTGTTAAACCAAATGAACAAGGACAAGATGCAATGAAAGGAAACTGACTTTATTCCAAAAACTAGGAGTTGGAGAAACGGCGAGGCTCAAGCTATGAAGGAATCATTTCAAATTTGGGGCGGAGAGGAAGTATTTAAAAAGAGAAACTTGGTCTGAGGGGCATGCAGGAATGGCAAGAGGTGTTCCTCTATGTGACTTATTTTGGGGATTATTTTATCATCCCATCTGGTGTATGAGCAGGAGCCATCTTGGGTACAGGTAGGTTGTAAATTAACTGAAGCCTTGAGGTAATCTCTAGGTGGGGGATAATTATACAGTTGCTCCGATTGTTCCAAGAATTAGCCCTTGGGCCTTCTAAGTAATCACATAATTAAACAAGAAAAACATTGTGCAAGGGAATGCCTGGCAGCAAAAGGAGAGCAAAGGTTATCATATTATTAAAAGTGAAGCAAATAAAAAAGAGACAACTTTAATCAAGGCCTTCAGTTATGTGATAAATCAATTCTTCAAGAAAATATAACAATCCTTAACATATATGTTACTAACAACAGAGGGTCAAAATACATGAGGCAGAAACTGATATAATAACAGAGAAATATAAGACAAACGCATGCATATACCTGGAGACTTTCACAGCCCTTTATCAGCAATTGACACATTCAAAAGAAAGAAAATAGGTAAAGATATGGTTGAATTGAGCAGCACTCTCAACCAACTTGAGCTAATTGACTTCTGTAAGACGTTTTAAAGATGTTTTAGCCAACGACGGAATACACAATCTTCTCCAACTTATATAAACCTTACTTATAGGCCATGAAACACAGCTTAACAATATTAAGAGATCATAAAGAGTATGTTCTCAGACTGTATGATAGATTAAACTAGAAATCAAAACAAGAAAGATAGAATAAAGATCTTGGATATTAAAGAATAACACTCCTAAGTGAAACATGAGCCAAAAAAAAAAAAACATATTTTAAGAGAAATTTAAAATATTTTGAACTGAATGAAAATGCAACTTAACAAAGTGTGTGGGATGCAGCAAAAGTACTGTTTAGAGAGAAGTTTATAACCCTGAATGCATATATTTGTGTAGAGGCCGAGGGCTCTCTGAAGGCTTGCTGACAAATCAACTCACAAAAGACAGATTAATTGGAGAAAAGGCGCACATATTTAATGTGTACACATAGCAGCCTTCAGAATGAAGACCCAAAAATACAGGGGAAAGTTTTCATTTCTATGCTTATGTTCACCGATCTCTTCTTGTCTGCACTTGGGAAGGTAAACTCGTAATCAACAATATCAACGTAGAATTGAACAGAGTCTAGTTTTAGGAGCTAGACTTAGAGTTGGCCTAAAGTTACAACTGGTATGTCCTTGTTTATGGGAGAGCAGCAAAGAATTTACTTATGAATGATCTGTAGGAGCAATCCTAATAGATGCCTGAGGCCTTTTATATTTCTGTGGTGATCAGGCTAATGCATAAAGCAAGTAACAGCTATTCATTTGGAAGAGGGTATTGCATGGCTCAGTCTCCAAGCTTAACCTTCCCTTTTGCATAAAGAGTTCGGAGGTCATGGGATTTTTTTGTATTTTCCTTCACAATTCAATGTTTAATAATTTCCAAAAGAGAAAATACAAACTGTAGATGGTTTTACTGGCACATTTTTCCAATGATAATAATTTTAAGGGATAATGAATGCCTGACCACATCCATTCCTATCTGGCCTAGAACAATTAATTGGCTGTAAGTCTTATTGACTCTAATTCCCCCAGTCATAGGCAGTCCCTCCAAGGGACAGGATGGACCCAAGGCAGTCTACCATGCTACCTCAGCAATGCTATGGGACGAAATTAAAATGTAGTGGATGTTGATATTGCCTCTGGTAAATCTTGGCCAAAATAGGGAGAACGTAACCAAAAATTAAGTTCAAAGGCCCTCTATAACCACATGAATAGACTCCCTCCTGAGCTGGGCACCCAAAAATTTAACCTGAAAGCCTGGTTCAGGCCATGATGGAATGTAGGGGTTGGAAAGTCCTCATTCGACCAGTTCAGCATTAACATGAACACAGATCTTAAGTGTGATAAGAGAAACTGACAGTCTATTCTCTGTAGAGCCTGCTACTTGGAGACTTCATCTGCATGATAAAACCTTGTTCTCCAAAACCCCTTATCAAAACTCGGCATTCCTTTCTATGGCTAATAAGTCTTTCAACCAATTGCCAATCAGAATATGTTTAAATCTACCTATGCCCTGGAGGTCCCCTCTTTAAGTTGTCCCACCCTTTGAGATCAAACCAGTGTCTTCCATGACAGTCCCTATCCCTAGAGGGAGCTTGTCTGTATACTCTGAGCAGCAGGGCATTTGCAGTGAAAAAGACTAAGCCTGTTGGGATGCCAAAGGAGGGAGATTTGCATCTCTGGTCTTCAGAATACCATGCTTTTGGGTCTCTTGGAAGTAAAGCAAGGAGAAATAAATAACATTAATATTTTGGCAATCAAAACAGTATTTGTGAGTCATAACAGAAAAAGGAACCTATCACATTAGGGTAAGATATAAAGAAAACTTATAATCTGTTAGTGTCTAGAGGATTATTATAGCCAAGAAATAATTCATGATTAAATCTGCACTCAAAAAAACAAGTTAGGGCTGAAATGTAGTATCAATTTTCTTTTAAAACATTTTTCTTGGGCCCAAAGTGGTTCCGGCCGGATGTCGTGGCGCTTGCAAAGGCGAGGCCAAGAGTTCAAGGCCAACCAACCTCAGCAACCTTACAAGCTCTCATTGATTGGCAAAAAAATAAATAAATAAATAATAAAAATTTTTCTTTTTCTCTCTTACCCCCTCTTTTCTGTTAAATAGAAATTATAGTAAGACCAATTTTAGTGCAAAATAAGTTTTAAGCTTATTATACTTTGCCTTCTTACTCACATAAAGTGCAGCAAGAATTGGCTATATAGGCTTCTCTTAAGTTGCTGGATCTTTACCTAAAAATAAGCTATTTTAGTCAAAGTCTTATAATGATTGTCTCCAATTATCCTGTTCTAGAAGACTCATTAAACTTAGGCAAATAACTATATTGTCATAAAACCAAAATCCAAATTTTGGAGAACCCGGAGAGAAAGGTAAATTTTCTTACAAAAGCATTCTTCACACAAATGCTCTAAACTATAAATACCTTAAAAGAAAAAAGAAAATTTGACCCTTCTTTTACTAGAGCAGCAACCTTCCGAACAAGACATTGTTCACTTTGGAACTGCCATTCACAAGCCAAACCACTCATGAAAGGTGTCTATCAGGCATTGCAGAATTGAGCAGCTCCTCACATAGTCAGAACCAGTCCTAGTGTAACCGGAGTAACTGCAGCGGGAGTTTTTTGGACTTTGCACGGGGGTTGAACCCAGGCTGTCTGGGTGGAAACCAGAAGTTTTAACTACTAGGTTACCAAAAAAGTAGAGTAGCTACAGTCAGAACTTAGGCTTTTGGCCTTTTTAACCCCAAAGAATAGGAAAAGGGGCGTTTTGGGTGGCGTGGTGAGTTTTACAGCTTCAATAGAATTCATGGACTTAAAGAGTGTGCCATAGTGCAGTTTATCACGCAGTGTGAAAGGATAGCTTCCATGCTTTTGTGGAAGGGGATTCGGAGAGGATTTTAGCCCAGGCTGGGGCGGCTAGAGCTTTTAACCTTGAGTTATTCCCTCCTCATTCACCT
The DNA here is from genome assembly GCA_031835075.1 of Saguinus oedipus. Taxonomy (NCBI): domain Eukaryota; kingdom Metazoa; phylum Chordata; class Mammalia; order Primates; family Cebidae; genus Saguinus; species Saguinus oedipus. The sequence goes on from CM063190.1 coordinate 23,494,522, forward strand.
TTTTGTTCAATAACAGGGTTGTTTTTTTTTTAATTTCCTCTGGATTGATTGATCTTTGACTTTGAAACCGTATTGGTTATTGTTTTATAACCACCCTGAGTTACGGAGCCCCCACCTCTAAGAGCCAGAGGCGGGAAAACAGACACAAAGGCCCTACCTTGCCTGACAGAGGTGGGAAAGCAGAAACAAAGGGCCTTAGCCAGCCAGAGGCGGGAGACCCAGAGAATTCCTGAACTACGAACAATGCTCCAGGCCCACCCAGGGAGGTTCATTTCACACAGTCCCTCAGGTCCCCCTTTGAACAGGAAAGTCCAACTGCTGTTGGGACAGCGGTAATAATCGCTCTAACTACTTTTTGACAAACGGGGGCATAGAAGGGGCCCAGCAGTTGAGGTTTATTTCCAGAGGGGAATTTTCTAGGGTCACAGGTTGATTTAGTGGTTTACAATAGAAATTATGAGCCAAGGACATTCGGGGCTTTATTTACAGGACCATTTGTAGCCTTACAACCTTAATTTTGGAAGAAACGAACTTGACAGGAAGGTTAAAGATGAGAGGTCCAAAGGTCAGCAGTAATAGGGTGGTTATTAAGGGGCCTAGGAGAGGGAGAGCCAGGGTAGCCAGTTGTTAAACAAGCTTAATGATTTTACTTTTGGGAGGGTTTTTTGCCCTGGGTTTTATTTGGTTCCTGAGTTTTTCAACCTTGTTTAGGACAGTATCTGATTAGTTCACAAAGTAACAGCGTTTTCTTTTTCTAAACAAAGACAAGTTTTTTTCTTTCTTGCCATTAACAGGTTCAGGTCCCTTTTATTTTGAAGAGCAACAGCAGCTAAAGAGCTAAGCTACTTTTGTAGCGTTTCGAGAGAATTCGCAACTTTTTTATGTTATTATTTAACTCCTGAGATAGCTTATAGTAAAACCGTGTAGAGGTAGTAATGTTTTTTAATGCTGGTACTAAGCCCACCTATGATTTTGGCCCCCACTATGAATGGAAGAAGTGGGGTTTGAGTGTGGTGGGCAAGAGAAAACTTTGCAATTGAGAGCTGGTGTAAATGGTTATGGGGGGCACTAGGAAGCAGAGGAGGCATATTTTCCCGGGGTATTGTTTGAGCAGTAAGCTGAGGAGCCACAAGCGAAGAATAAGCCTAGTGCTAGGCAGTTGAAGCCTGGGCATAAGGCAACCAAAATGACCCAGTTTTGACACAGAGAAGCACTGGAGTTGTTAGTAAACTTTACACAACTGAAGTCTGAGGTAGATGGAATGTGTAGACTGGTGATCAAGGGACCAGTCAGCCACACAGGATTTGAGGGTGGGTTAGTTATGTTTTAGGAGTATGGAACTGGAACCCAGATATACGGTTTGAAACATTGTGGAAAGCACATTTAACACTGAGTTGGGTTTTTGAGGAGGCCTTATGCATTCCTGTGAGGATGTGTTAAATACACTGAGCGTCCGGGAATGTGTGCAAAGGGTTTTGTGTAACTTAGAAAAGTCCAGGCTCTGTAGTCTGCTTAGGCTACAGATTACTTTCTGAGGATGCCGTTTCTGTGCCTGATTTTGCACTCCACCCCCATTTGAAATTTTGACATTGGTAAATTATGTTTAGAAGGTGGTGGTTCTCTTGGCAGCTGGATAATTAGGCCTAGTTATTGTTTCTGTTTAATATGTGTGTGAATTGTATGTGCACAGGGAAGCAGATGTATAGCAAATTTTGTGTATGTAAAGTACAGGATATAAAGGAGGCCGGCCGACCTTATTCCCAAGACCCACCAGAGAGTGGATTTGTTTCTCATTTAATATTGTTCCAGTTGTGACCCCTTCGGGTGCGTTGGTGGGTGGAATGGGAGTAAAGCAGGGGGCAGGCAGCAAAGAGGATAATGAGAACCACAAGGGAGGTTATAGTAAGAGAGAGAGAATATTAGAGGGCGAAGAGGAGAGCTATTAGAAGTACAATTAGGCAGAAAGCCACGGAAAAGGAGAGTTTATGAGAGGTGGGTCAGTCCTTAGGGGCAACCACAGAGTTTGGTTGCAAACAGTAAAGTTAAGAGTGATATTTCTGTTAATGCCAGGATATAAGTCAGACTTAGGAGTGGTTACTTTCCTGGGGATTTTGTTGAAAAAGCAAACATAGATTCTTCAAAGGCTTGCCGGTGTACAAAGGGTAATCTTCTGGAACTTTAGGCTGTGAAGCAGAGGGTCTATGATTTTTTTACCGAGTGTGATGAATTTATGGGTTAATTTCTACCTTCACTGACATTGTCCTAGACAGAATAACTGAAAATACTTCTTCCCAAGATGGGCCTAGGGAGGGAGAGTTTGAGGGGAGAGATTTGATAAGTAGTAAATCTTTAGGGCAGAATAACTTTTTTCTCTTTTTCCTAGAGTGTTCCTCAGGTAAGGTTTTAAAAGCCTGTTGGTACTTAGCCAAGGAGGTTATATTTTTTATTAGATTTGCTGGGTTTTTTTGTAAAATACAAGATTATTAGTAAAAAAGAGTAGTCCATAAAGCATTTTACAGGGCTGAGTCCTATTTTCTGAGAGTTCTGAGCCCTTAAGAGTGCTATTGGTAAGAGAGAGGGCCACAGGAGGTGGGTTTTCTGTGCCAGTTTTTTTAAGTGTTTTTAAAGAATTTATTTTTTTCCACTTTTCCTGAGGACTGAGGCCTCCAACTACAGTGTATATGATATTATATTTCTAATGCTTTGGAAATTCCTTGGGTTACTGCAGCTTTGAAAGTGGGACCGTTATTATTTTGAAGACAGAGAGTGAGTTTGACTTTAGGGATTCTTTTATTAATTAGGACTTTTCTTACCTCTTGGGCTTTTGTGTTTTTTTGTTTTGTTTTGTTTTGTTATGTTTTACAGGGGAAAGCCTTGACCCAGTTTGTGTAGGTATCTATACATACTAACAGATGTTGATATTCCTGAGACTTAGGCAGCTAGACAATAATTTATATATTAAAGGTCCTTCTATAAATTCTTGTTTAGCTGCCCTTTCTGCCTCTAGGTCAGCTTGGCAATTGCCCTCTGCTTCCTTTTTACCTTCCTTTTGGTGACCTCGGCAGTATAAGACTGCTACCTCTCTGGGTTGTTGGACAGCTTGTAATAAGTTTAAAATTTCTTTATGATATTTAATGGGAGTCCTGGCCGAGGTTAAGAACTTTCTTTCCTTCTAGATTGCAGCATATGCTTGGAGAACCAGGTAACTGTGTTTGGAATTTGGGTATATGTTTATTCTTTGTCCTTTTCTTAATCTTAGAGCTTGAATGAGGGCTACTACTTCTGCCAATTGGGCACTAGTTCCTGGAAGAAGGGGATTAATTTTGAGCACCATTTGATTACTGCCTACTGCATATTCTGCCTTTCAAACTTCATTTTCTATAAATGAACTTCAATTAGTGTATAGGTTAAGATCAGGATTGGCCAGACAAGTTTTTAAGAGATCTCTTGGGCCACATAGTTTTGGGCTAGGACCTGCTGACAGTTTGATTTCTGTCTGCCCCTTTCTTGGAAAGAAGAGTAGCTGGATTGTACACATTCACATGTGCACAGCTGATGTACAGGCCCTTGGAGCATCAGGGCCTGATATTTGAGTAAGCGGTTGGTAGACAGCCACAGCCTTCTTCAGAGGCCAGAATTCCAGCTACATTTTGTGAAGTCCATGCAGTTAGATCTTTTTCTTGCACTATTTTAACAGCTTTTGAGATCAATATAGACTCCACGGCTACTACCCGAAGGCAGTGTGGCCAGCCTTTTGCAACTGCATTCATTTCCTTAGGTATGCCACTGGTTGTGGCATGGCTCCCTGAGTTTGGGTGAAAACCCCCTGTGCCATACCTGACTTTTCTGTAACGTACAAGGAAAAGTTGCTCTCTGTAGGAAGACTTAGAGCTGGAGCCTGCAGTAGTGTCTGCTTCTGAAAGGCTGCCTTGGCCACAGGGTTCCATTGTATTATGTGGGTGTTAGCATTTTTGGGTTTCCTTAATTAGAGTTATGGGGGTTGGGAATTCACAACTGGCAGAAACTGGTTATTTCTAAAAATTTCTCCAGCTGTTTTAAGGTTTTTGGATGGGGGAAGGCTAATTTCCATTAAGGGCCTAAGTGCCCTTAGATAAGACAAGTTCTAGGTATTTTAGCTGTTGCTTACAAAGTTGTGCTTTTGATTTGGAAACCTTATATTCACAGGTGGCCAGAAAGTTTAGGAGGTTCTAGGTGGCCTGCTGACACTGAGTTTTTCACATCCAGGTACAACAATCCTTCAATAAATAAATAACCTACTTTTAACTGCTAAAGGTAGGCTATTTATTTATTGAAGGACCGCTGTACCCAGATGTGAAAAATGACTAAGGTTCTGAGCTAAAGCCTGGCCCAACAAATGATGGCTATTTTGAAAGCCCTGGGTAACACCATTTAGGTGAGCTGAGAAGCGTGGTTTAAAGGGTCTTTAAAGGTGAACAGAACCTGGGAGTCAGGATGTAATGGAACACAGAAAAAAAAGCATTCTTAAGGTCCAGGACTGTAAACTATTGTGCCTCTCCTGGTATTTGAGAGAGCAAGGTGTATGCGTTGGGTAAAGCTGGGTATAAAGGGATTATAGCTTTATTGATAAGCCTGAGATTTTGCACCAACCTTCTATTTATTAGATTTCCACACCTCTACCATTGGAGTATTACAAGGGCTGTTACAGGACCTTATTAGACCCTGAGATTTTAAGTTTTTAAAAATATTCGGTAGCCCCTTTTTTGCTTCAGGTTTTAAAGGGTACTGTTTTTGGTAAGGAAAAGAAGTGAGATCCTTTAGATTTATTTGAATTGGGCAGGCATTCTTTGTCCATCCAAATTGTCCCTCCACTGCCCAAACCCTGGGGTTAATTTTTTTTTTTTAAGTAATGAACAGTGGGGAGCAATTTTTTTTTGACATAGATAGATGATAGATAGATAGATAGATAGATAGATAGACAGATAAATAGATAATTTTTTTGCTTTAGCAAACAGGTTTCACCTTGGTAGGGAAGTAGGACTTGTTGGCATGGGAAAGCATAATAGAGGAGCACATTTCCCCAGTTACAGCTTAGGAGCTGGAAGAAATATTGGAAGACTGCTTGTCCTAGGACTCCTTGGATAGTTACAGACTTGGAGGACAACTGTCCAGGACAGGAAATCAAAACCAAGAAGGCCACACCAGTGTCCAGGAGAAGACTGACCTTCTAGCCCTTTACGGTTAGCTTTACCCAGGGCTTGATGAGGGTGATAGCCGGTGCTGGCACCTGCCCCGGGCACGCTGAGCCTTGCTGTCCGGTTATTTGCTTAGCCACCTTGGGCCCTTGGACCCTTTGTTCCCTGGGACAGTGTGCCTTCCAGTGATCCCTTTGGCACAGTGGGCAAGGCTGAGGAGGTCCTTTCGGGACAATTTTTCTGAAAGTGCTCTGGAAGTGGTAGTAAGCTCTGCCACGCTGGCAGCTATCCCAAGCCTCTTCCTTTTCTGAGCCACTTAGGTTTGGCTGCCTGAAGGCCATCACTAGGGCCGACACTTTTTTTTTGTCCCTGCTGTTTCTTTTAGCCTGTTCCTCCTGGTTTTGACTATAGAACACAGAGATGGCTAGATTTAGTAATGATTCTAGACTCTGCTCTGGCCCAGGGCCAGCTTTTGGAGCTTCCTTCTAATGTTTGCTGCTGACTGCATAATAAATTTGTTTTTTAGTATTAGCTGACCCTCGATGGAGTTTGGTGACAAGGGAGTGTATTTTTTTAGGGCCTCCTGTGACCACTTAAGGAAGGCTGTGGGGTTTTCTTCCTTTTCCTGAGTTATGGTGGATAACATTGCACAGTTTATGGGCTTCTTTCTGGTCAATTTTATCCTTCAAGTATGCAGGTTAATAGGTGCCTATGACTCCAGTCCCCGTATTCTGAGTTAGGATTCTAGTGAGAGTTCACACTAGGGACTGCCTGTTGACCTGTATGGAATTTATCCTTTTCCTCTGGCGTTATTTTGTAATTTACTTGACTAAGGTACCAAGTGTTCCCAAACTTTTGAGCTGCTGTTAGAGTAGCCTCTCTCTCATTGCTCATTAAGATTTGACTAAGCAGTAACATGGTATCTTTCCAATCTAATTTAAAGGACTGACCCAGGCCTTGCTGAACATTTATGCACTTGTCCAGGTTATTTGAAAATTTTCCTAAGTCCTCCATGATTTGCTTTAAGTTAGAAAGTAAGTTGGCAACCATCAGAATGGGAAAAAAATCTTTGCAGTTTACCCATCTGACAAAGGGCTGATATCCAGAATTTACAAAGAACTCAAACAGATTTACAGGAAAACAAACAAGCCCATTCAAAAATGGGCAAAGGATATGAACAGACACGTTACAAAAGAAGACACACATGAGGCCAACAAACACATGAAAAAATGCTCATCATCACTGGTCATTAGGGAGATGCAAATCAAAACCACATTGAGATACCATCTCACGCCAGTTAGAATGGCGATCATTAAAAAATCTGGAGACAACAGATGCTGGAGAGGATGTGGAGAAGTAGGCACACTCCTACACTGTTGGTGGGAGTGTAAATTAGTTCAACCATTGTGGAAGACAGTGTGGCGATTCCTCAAGGACCTAGAAATAGAAATTCCATTTGACCCAGCAATCCCTTTACTGTGTATATATCCAAAGGACTATAAATCTTTCTACTATAAGGACACATGCACATGAATGTTCATTGCAGCACTGTTTACAATAGCAAAGACCTGGAACCAACCCAAATGCCCTTTGATGATAGACTGGACTGGGAAAATGTGGCATATATACACCATGGAATATTATGCAGCAATCAAAAATGATGAGTTTGTGTCCTTTGTAAGGACATGGATGAATCTGGAGAACATCATTCTCAGCAAACTGACACAAGAACAGAAAATGAAATACCGCATATTCTCACTTATAGGCGGGTGAGAAAAATGAGAACACATGGACACAGGGAGGGGGTCTACTACACACAGGGGTCTATTGGGGGGAATGGGGGAGGCACAGCGGGGGGGGAGCTGGGGAGGGATAGCCTGGGGAGAAATGCCAAGTGTGGGTGAAGGGGAGGAAGGCAGCAAAACACACTGCCATGTGTGTACCTATGCAACTATCTTGCACGTTCTGCACATGTACCCCAAAACCTTAAATGCAATAAAAATTTAAAAAAAAAAAAAAAAAAAAGAAAGTGAAAAGGGAGCATGTGCTTTTGGTTCGGCCAAATTTTCCTCCTACAGCCGGCAGAGGGCAGATTTGGGGCATCTTTGTAGCCTGAGGTGCCTTGGTTGTTTTCGCTTTCTCTGACTTCTCTTGGGTTATAGGAGCTGGGGATAGCTGGTTAGTATTGGTGGAGGGAGGAGCCACAGGGAGTCCTGGGTATGGGGGTAGAGCAGCCAGTAGGGCATACAGCCTACTGGTGAGCAGTCAGTAGGGCATAAGTTACAAGCCTTACATAGTTGAGGATTATCCCTGAGAGAAAAGAAAACTGGCACATAGGGGACCTCAATCCATTCACCTTCTCTCCTACAGAAAACGTTTAATTGTAGAAGGGTATTATAATTTCTACTTCCATCAGGTGAAGAGGATTTGACACTCTGCAGGGAGTCCTGTGCCCATGCCATGTTGCAGACAAAAATAGCTGCTTTTTTTTTAAAGATTGTGGGTTAAGTTGATCCCAATTATCCAGGATACACTTTAAGGGTGATTTTGCCTTGGGACGAGAAGCACCTATTTGAAATTGAACACAGGGATGCTCGCATCCCTGCTTATTTCCTGCAACTGCCAGCCCTGGGGCATTCCCCAGCTATACAGCACTTTGTAGTTTTCCTGGCACCCTAGATGCATGATTATCTTATGGGCCTTCCTCATTTGCCAGGTTTCATTATGCTTACTGACGTTATGGGCATGTTCTTACTGTTTAATGTTTTTTTTTTTTTTTTTTTTTTTGTCACTGTACCGGCGTGTTCTTGAAGAACTATAGGCCAGTGAGGCTTGGGTGATGGGTGCCATTTATATTCCCTAGCAGGGCCCAATGAACATAAGCCTAACCATAAAACTGGCCCAGGTGGATAAATCCCTTGAGAAAGGCGTTAATTTAAGCACAACCATCTTAAAGAAGGTAATGGCTGGCCATAGGCCACAGCTGGGACAACACCCTCCGGACCAGAGCCTTTTCTCCCCACTTTCCATCATAGCAGTATGCTCTAGGGTTGTGGACCCTATAATTAACTATTTGAGTCTTGGACCAGGTTTGACTATGGTGCTCTAGATGGAGAATTTTTGCCGTACGGAGAGCTGATCCTAGGCAGGACAGCCTCCAGTACCCACTGACAGACCTTGGCTGTGTTAGGACATAGCCTAGCCCAGTGGACTAAGGGAACCAGTCCTATATATTTGTACTGTAGGAAGTCCTTATAGGAATAGGCCTGAGGGCACCATGGGCAATGGTCCATGAACTGCCACCCCAAGAGGCTCAAGGTCCTACAGGAAGGGTAATGGCCTCATGTGTAGGAAATATATAAGAAAAAGAGCCTAGAAGAAGTTTGCCTCACAGATATCTGGATCCAGGAGGTCAGGATTTGAAAGGCTGGGCAGAGCTCCCATAGACAGCTGTCCCTAGCTGACCCTCAGCTTGGCCCAGAGAAAGAAAGCAGAGAAAGAACTGGTTCCAGACAGACCCACGTTCCCATTCCGAAGAGGCAGGGGTTGTTAGAGAGCCCTTTCCCAGCAAGCCTGACACCGGTGTCTTGTAGTCTGATGACCATGCTAATCACTTTTAACTGGCTGACAGGCTCCCGGGGATTCACCTCCTTAACAAATTTAGAAGAAGAGAAAGGACAGATTAGCAAGCAAAAGGGTCTCAATGGAACTCACCACTTTGAAATCCAAAGTCTCTTGGCTGGCTCATCAACAGATGTAACCGAAGTAACCACAGCTAGGTTCACTGGTTCTTTACACCAGGAGTTGAACCCTGGGCCTCTTGGGTGAAAACCAGGAGTTTCAACCACTAGGCTACCACAGAAGTGGAGTAGCTACAGTTGGAATTTAGGCTTTTGGCCTTTTTAACCCTGAAGAATGGGGAGAGGCCTTTTTGACGGTGTGGTGAGTTTTACAGCTTAAATAGAACTCGTGGACTTAAAGAGTGTGTGATAATGCAGTTTACTAGGCAGAGTTTCACTCTTGTGGAAGGGGATCTGGAAAGGATTTTGGCCCCATCTGGGGCAGCTATTCCCTTGAGTTATTCCCTCCCCATTCATGTTTTTGTCCAATGAGGTTCTTTTAAACTTCCTCTGGACTGACTGATCTTTGACTCCGTTACTGGATTGGCTACTGTTTTATAACCCTGAGTCACATAGCCCCACCTCTAAGAACCAGAGGTAGCAAAATAGAAACAAAGACCCTACCTGGCCTGCCAGAGGCAGGAAAGTAGAAACAAAAGACCCTAGCCGTCCAGAGGCAGGAAAACAGAAATAAAGAGCCCTAGCCAGCCAGAGGCGGGGAAACCTGAGAATTCCTGCACTACAAATAATGTCCCAGCTGACCCTGGGAAGTCCCTTTAATGCAGTCCCTTACCAGGGAAAAATTAAAGGTCCCCCTGCACATGAGCATCTCCTCTTTGTATCCTCAGGTTGCAAAATCCTATGTAAACTATTTTTATCGTGGAACCATTTTAGGTACTATTGTTACAGGACAGGGGACCTGATCCAGACCCCAAGAGAGGGTTCTTGGATCTCATGCAAGAAAGAATTCAGGATGAGTCCACAGTGCAAAGCAAAAGCAAGTTTATAATAAATTAAAGTGGTAAAAGAACAGCTACTTCATAGACAGAGTAAGACATTCCCAAAAGTAAGAGAAGGAATGCATCTACCCTAGGTACAACGCTTGCATGCACGGGGAGTTGTGCTCTGCTACAAGGTTTGTGATAAAGGATTACTTTTCTTCATTACTATATTTTGCAAGATTCAATATTATGACCTTTAAAACAAAATTAGGAATGCCTTTGTTTTCCAGATATCAGGATATATGGACACTCCCAAGCTTGAGTCTGTTTAATAAATAGTATTAATTTGTTCTCTTTACCATAAACATCTAGAGGCTAGGAATGCCTGACTTTCTCAGATTGCAGCCCAGCAAGTCCCAGCCTCATTTTCGTAGCCCTCACTCAAATTGGAGTCGCTCTGGTTCAAATGTCTCTGACACTATCATTTCCATTAGCAAAGGTAGATACAGTTAACACCCACAGCAAGGCTGTAAATGCCCCTCAAGTGGAAATTCTCTAGTCCAGTAGTTGTCATTGGGAAGTACTCCCTCCAGTACTTTGCCATAAGCCCCAATAAATGCTCCACAGAGGCTGATGAAGTGGAGGATTCTTCCCGACTAGCACTGTACCTTCTACCCTATATTTTGTGGGCCCAAGACATCTTATTAGTTCCCAATTAATGTATCCAATTAACGTTTAGCCAAGAGCAGATTTACATGACTTCAGTTTTATGGTACTATATAGGGAACTATCCCCCAGTTAGATAAAATGCCTATTTGCATAAGTCATTCAGGTAAACAATAACAACTACCTTGCATATAGTCTGTTTAAACATCTCAAATTTCATAATTATATTAACCTGTACATTTTTAATGTTCTGGTCCCAGGAGCTTTTCTTTTCTACCTCCAGACCATTTCACTTTTTTGGGTTAAAAAAAAAATGGTTTGTGTTTCCAGCAGGAATTTTAGCCAAGGGAATCAGGATCTTTTGTCAATTTTTATCTTAATTTGCCTCATCATTGCTGCAGGCAATGTCAGCTTTCTCATGATAATTTTCCCTTCTGATTTGTTAGGGTTTTTTTTGTTGTTGTTGTTTGTTTTTATTTTCCAATGTGGAGGAAATAGTGAATATTCATCCAAAATTTTTTTAGCCTTCGTCTCGGGTGAGTTTTTTGACTTCCTTTTCCCTTTTCATTTTATTTTGTTGTCATTGTTCATTATCCCAATATTTTATTAAGCATAAATATTTTATAAGACCCATGTGTGACAGCAAATTTGATAAGGAAACTGGGAAAGGTGTCCATGTAAAAGGGCCCCCCATTAACCCTCAAATACTATGACCTGGGTTATAGGCATATTTGGTAGGAGAATATCCTGGTCATCAAAAAGCCAGTCCCACATGACTTACATATGAAGCATTATCAACTGCTTTATCTGGAGTGCTCCACATGGTATTTTATAGGAAGTGTTGGGCAATCCCCTTCTCAGGATCAGCAGACCCTACAGTGGTGTTTATCCAGTACACTAGACTGGTGGTTCTCTTAGGAATAATCTCCTATGCATCTGGATCACATATACTCATCAGTGATTGTTTGATAATGAGCTATGGGACCTGCATCAGTCCAAATAAGCTCTTTCATTCAGTAGCATTTAAAATAAAAGATTTTGTCCTTAAAGGAATTATTTTTATAATCCATTAAAGGAAAAGTTTCCAAAGAAGCTGATGTTACCAATCTACAAAGTAGAGCAATTCCTTTACATTTTTACCCTCTGATTTTAATAGTTACATGGTTTTGTCCTTCCCCGACATTGACTTTCTTCTTGGTAACCACAGGTCTCAGAAGTAGCTCTTGTTGCCCTAGCTTAATTTTTCTTTTTATTCATTTAGTTTTATTTATAATATTTGCTTTAATTTAAAATTACTCATAGGTAGTCTCTTAACTAGGAAAAAAATAATTACAGTTTCTTTAGCAAAAACCACATCCTTGTGTTTTATAAACTTCATCAAAAACATCTTTTATGCTCCTACCACTTTAATACTTAGTAATCAAAATTCCCAGTTGGGTAGAGGAAAATTTACTTAATTTAACATGAGATGATGTGTTAATCCATTCTCATACTACCATAAAGAACTACCCGAGAGACTGGGTAATTTATGAAGAAAGTAAGTTTAACTGACTGACAGTTCCACAGGCTTACCAGAAAGCAGGACTGGGAGGCCTTAGGAAATTTACAATTACAGCAGAAGGTGAAGGGGAAGCAAACACATCTTACCATGACATAGAGGAGAGAGCAAAGGAGGAGGTGCCACACACTTTTAAATTATCAGATCTCATGAGAACTCATTCGCTATCATAAGAACATCAAGGGAGAAGTCGATCCCCATGATTTAATCACCTCCCATCAGGTCCCTTCTCCAACACATGGTTATTATAATTAGAGATGAGATTTCAGTGGGGACACAGAGCCAAACCATATCAGATAACATTAAAATTTTAAAATATTGCAGAGAATTTTAAGATTAAATTTACCAAATTAATCTTACAAAAGATTGCCAATGTCATGTGAATTAAAAGACACCTGAGCCAGCTTCTAACAATCTAATAAGTCCTTACTTTTCTTTAAGTCAGATGATTCAAACTCTTTCATACACTTTAATAGTGAAATATCACTTCTACATAACACATATAAATATGGATATAACAGACATGCAGACAAAAGCAGATCCAAAAGATTTTCATGTGCTTGTTTTAAAAAAATGTTCTCCTTTACTTTTTATTATTAATAAATAACATGTTACAACAAAAGTTGAAGGAGAGAGTTAGCATCTTAGGTCTTCTCAAAAGAGAGAAGGAGCTGAAGCAGTAGGGTTCAGCTTCTGAGATATCAATCCGAAAATTAAAAAAATAAAAAAACAGATTATAGAATTTAAACCTTGAAACTTTCTTGCATTAAAAGTAACTCAATATTTTTAAATAATATCTTGTTGTAACCAGTTCTTCAGTTTGGCATGATAGCATTTTTAATAGTAAAGTCCAATTTTTCAGAAAAATCTAATTTCCTTTAATTATAGCCAATTAATCACATGTTTAGAAATTCCTTTTTATCTAACCTTATTACAACTTAGACCATTCACAACATGCTTGGACTTTCTGGTTTATCCTAAATATCCCTTTTTCTTGAACAACCCAATCATTTTATTTTAGGACAAAAATTCACAATTCAAGAATCTTTCTCATATAAATTACATTTCTTTTATGTTTTCTTACCAAAAATACGGCGTAATTTGTAATTTTCCTTACATCCCTCATATTTCCCGATTCCTTTTACCTTATTTTACACATAACCTTTAAATAAGCTTTGAATTAGACAAAAATCATTCAACTTTTAACAAGAACACACTATTTTTAGAAAGCAGGGTTTTCTACAATATAATTTTTTTAATTGGAAAATACCCAGACATTTCATAAAATATTTATTTAATTGCATTTAACTTTAGTTTCTAAATTATGACATTTGTCTACAAGTATTTATCTAATTTAATTTACTCTATTGTTTTAATAGTTTACCTGATTATTTGTGAAAACTGTGACTGTCATCATTTAAAGCTATATCCTTGCCAATGATTTTATAGCATGTGAATTATAGGTGTTTACCTAAGTAACAAACTTAAGTATATGATTATTTTACCAAACAATTTAAGATTTCACTGTTTTCATTAAATCCATATTAATGTCTTATTTATCAAAAAACTACATGAGCAAAAATCATTCTGTTTTGGCCTGGTTTTATACTTTAATAACCTTTATGGAAAATTTTGACAACTTATAGTATTTGGCAGGGATAACTATGAAGCCTCTTGATCAATGAATGCAAACAAAAATGTACGCTGATAATTCTTAAGACACTTCTAAAATTATTACACAAAAAATTTTAAAGCTAGCTTATTAAAGATTTTACTTAAGTCATGTGAACTTGAGAAGTATTTGGGATTATTATTCAGTTTATGAGTACTCTTTAAGTTTAAGCCAAATTTGGCAACTTCTGGCCAAAAACACATAACAAAATACATGTATATACACATAAATACACATATACACATTCATACAAAGATCCTATAGCTTTTATTTTAGAAATCTAACCATGAGATATTAATACGAATTCATTGATTTGCAAAAACAATAACAAAAAGAAATGATTGAATGCAGACTGATTTATCTCAGTAACAAAGTTAATGGCAGACTTCAAGCAGGCAGAAAGAAAGCTAAGAGATAGAGAACTGAGGAACTTTATACTTGCAGGTCAACCTCTTGCAACTGAATTTTCCTTAACATAATTGTGCATAAAAAGACCATAATATGATCATTTTACACAAACACTTGTAAGAAGAGGAAGCATGAAACCAACGGAATGCCTGAAAGGGATTCCGGCATTCCTGAATAAGGATCCTTCTCCTTATTTTTCCTCATTCGTAGATTATTTGTCTCCCCTTTTTTTTAGGAGGACCTGAGCTGTGGCCTATGGTTTCATGGAGTAAGTGTGCTCGTGAGGGCAGGACTCCACAGTGTGTCACTGCTGAGTTGTTTCCGCCATCTTCTGTTTCTAGCACTTCAAGGAAAGGTCAAAGTGCAGAGTGACCAGCTCCTATATCCATTTCCTGGATGAGCCTTTTTAAGCTAATTTTTTGGGGCACTCCCTATTGGGTTGCTGCACATTGTGGGGGATCAACCCCCAAGACACTCCTACTTGGCCACCAGTCACCCACAGGCACCACCTGGAGACTGAGAACAAAATGTCCTATCCCTTCAGAGCTGAGAAAACTCAGACTTTGATTCATCTATGAAAAGGACAGTTCAGTTCCTCAAGCAAATGCATAGACAAGCCAATCAAGATTAATTTTGAGAGGAAAGGCAATGGAGAATGCTCTTTAGAATGCACCTCTGAATTAGAATTAGGATCCTAAACAACAACTTCCTAGGAGCAAAAATAGCAGCTAAGACCACTATCTGAAACCATCTTAGGCCACTTTTAATTTTGTACCTCTCATCTGCCATTATACACACCAAGGTCAAATGCTCTCACAGTACAAGGTAATCTCTGGTACCCCCCCACAGCCAAAGAATAATGCAATACAAAAAAGTAGAGCTTCAGACATAATCTGCCCATGACTCTTGAACCTTCAAAAGAAAACAGAATACCCCCAAATGAGGTGAGTGGCACCTTTGCTCTGAGTTCTTAAAGGGGTTTGTGTCATGAGAAGCCTTCCTTAGATTTTTCTTGGTACAGAAGATGGTGAACTAGGAAGGAGAAATAGGGTAGAAGAAAGGTACATGAAAGGACAATTGTTTGTTTAAGACAAGAAGCAAAGCCAGAAACCAAGCACATTTTTTTTTTCTTTTTGTTTGAAAATGTTTTTCTTCCCTTTTGTGATTGTGAGGGATTTTAGCCAATTCAGAGAGGACTTGTTCCCCGAAATTTGAAAACCTCATTTGGATTTGACTAAGTCAGGTAGAGTTGGTCAAATCTGATGTGAGAAAGACTGGAAAAATATAAAACAAAACAAAGCAAATAACCCAACACTACGATCACTGAGTGCTCTAATAAAAGAAATAAAAACCAGCTGATTGCTAATTCTAACTTTAGCCAAGACAAAAACTCCTGTTCAGCTACTCACCTACGAATGGGTCTCAGGCTGAAGACTTCTCTCTACCATCCTCGAAGAAAGAAAAAACTCAAATTTGCCTTCCCTGTTGGAAGTCAGCTCAAATTCCAGAAAGTAGTTACCTACCTTCCATCAGCATGGAAGCCTGGAAACTTACCTCCCTTCTAGGAAGTAAATAAAACTTCAGAAAAGGAGATGTACGGCAAAATAAACGTTAGATCTCAAACAAATTTGGGGAAAACTGGAATTCTCTGGACTGAGGGGAGCTCCCAGGCCTCAGCAAATTGTCCTATTGGTTTGAGGCATAAAGATAGCTCAAGCTGGCACAAACACCAATAGGAGACTTGTCAGGGCCACCTCCTTTCAGCATCCCTTTGTAGTCACCAATGTGTAAATTGATAAATATCTGAGACAAGTCTTAATCAATTTAAAAAATGTATTTTGCTAAGGTTAAGGATGCACCTGTGACACAGACTCAGAGGTCCTGATGAAATGTTCCCAAGGTATTCTGGGTACGACTTGCTCTTATACATTTTATGGAGACATAATACATCAATCAGTAAGTCTTACAAAGTAAGATTTACATTGGTTTAATCTGAAAATACAGGACAACTTGAAGCGGGGGTACTTCCAGATCATAGGTAGCTATATTTGTCAGTTCCCACACTGCTATTAAGAACTATCCAAGCCTGGGTAATTCATAAAGAAAAGATGTTTAATTGGCTCATGATTCTGCAGGCTATGCAGACTTCTGCTTCTGGGGAGGCCTCAGGAAACTTTCAATCATGGCAGAAGGCAAAGGGAAAGCAGGCATGGCTTACATGGCCAGAGCAGATGGACGAGAGTGAAGGGGAGGGGCTACACAGTTTTAAACAAAGAACAGATCTCTTGAGAACTCAGTCACTATCATGAGAACAACAAAGGAGAATCCTTCCCCAAAATCTAGTCACCTCCTACCAGGCCCCTACGCCAACATCAGGGATTACAATTCAATATTGGATTTGGGTGGGGACACAAATCCAAACCATATCAGTAGACTTAAACATTTCTAATTGACAACTGGTTGAGAGTTATGATCTATAAAAACTAATTTCTGGGTTATGATAAAGGGTTGTGGAGACCTAGGTTTTTTCATACAGATGAAGCTTCCGAGTAGCAGGCTTTACAGAGAATAGACTGTAAATGTTTCTTATCAGAGTTAAGGTCTGGGTGAATGTTAATGCTGGAGGAGCCTAATGAAGCCTGTTCAATCCCCACTTTCTGTCATGATCTGAACCAGTCTTTCAGGTTAAATGTTAGGGTGCTCCGGGTGAGGAGGGAGTCCATTTAAATGGTTGTGGTGGGCTTGCAAATTTTATTTTTGGTTTATGAAATCAAATATGACAATGTATAAAAATAATTATATACACTAAACAAGTTTAATTTGTTTAAGATATACAATGCTGACTCAGTATTCTAAAATCAATTGATATAATCCATTACATCATCAGGCTAAAGAAAAAATGATCATATCAATTGTAAATTTTATACCCAAAAATTATTGTATAAAATTCAATACCAATTTATGATAAGAACATTCAGCAAACTACAAATAGGAGAGAAGTTTCTTAATTTGATAAAGAACATCTACAAAACACCTACCTAACTTTACAAAATCCATTAAAGAAAATATTGATACCCTGAATTTAGTAAAATGGAATACTACTCTGTAAAGACACTGACACAAGAACAAAAAGATAAGCCAAAGAATAAGAGTTTATATTTCCAAAACATATATCTAAATAAGGACTGATATTTTATTCTAAAAATTCAAGTAAAAATAAAAAGCAATTAAAAAGTTAGCAAAAGTTGTAAACAGACACCTCATCCAAGAAGATATCTACCTGGCAAAGACACATAAGAAAAGATATTCAATATCAAATGTCATTAGAGAATTGCAAATTAAAACAACATTGAGACTCCCACTACACATCTATTAGCATAGATAAAATTTTTAAAAACTGACAACACCAAATTCTGGTGAAGATGTAAAACAACAGGAATGTTCATTCATTACTGATGAATGCAAAAGAATATAGTCACATAGGATGACAGCTTGGCAGCTTCTTACAAAACAAATTATAGTATTTTCATATAAGCCAGCAATTGTATGCCTTGGTATTTACCCAAATGAACTGAAAAATTATGTCATCAGAAAATCCTGCAAATGAATGTTCATAGATTCATAATTCATAATTTTGTTTATAAGTGCCAAAAATTGGAAGCAACCTGCTCAATTGATGAATGTTGAAACAGACTGTTGTATATCCATACAAAATGTTATTTACAGATATTTTTAAAATGAGCTATTTTGCCATGAAAACACATGGAGGAACCTTAAGCATGTATTGTTAAATGAAATAAGACAATGTGAAAAGGGCACATTCTGTATGATTCCAAATAAATGACCTCATGTCAAAGGTAAAACTATAGAAGAGAAAAAAATCAGTAGGTGCCAGGAGTTCAGCAGAAGAGTGGAAAAAATAAGTGAAGCACAGTGGTTTTTTTAGGCAAAATAAACTATTCTGTATGATACTGGAATAGAGGATACATTACATTATGCATTTGTCAAGACCCACACAACTACACAACATAAAGACAGGATTGTAAAGAAAACCATTGAGTTTAGTAAATAGTCATGTTTTAATATTGATTCCTCAATTGTAACAAATGCACCACATTAATGTGTGCAGGACTTGGTGACCAAAGTCAGAAGAAACATAGAGCGAGTCCAGAGAAACTGAGGTCAACAAAAATTTGTGTGCATGTGTTGTAATTCCCACTAATATGGGAATTACTCATTATGCAACTATTGGTAACTGTGGCACAGTGAATCATCTCTTAGGTCCTAAACCTTGATGCATGAAGTGTGCTCTGACAAAGAAGCCCTTTAATGTAATATGTAATGAAACTAAACTAATGATGTAATCACATTTGACATGGAAAACAAAACTTTGGCTTGGCACACTGCCTCGCTTCTGTGATCCCAGCACTTTGGAAAGCCAAGGCAGGAGGATCCCTTGAGACCAGGAGATGGAGACCAGCCTGAGCATCATGGCGCAACTTGTCTCTACTAAAAACAGAAAAATTAGCTGTGCGTGGTGATGTGCACCTGTAGTCCCAGCTATGCAATAGACTGAAGAGGGAGGATAAACTGAGTCCAGGGAGGTTGAGCCTGCAGTGGGCCATGATCATGCCATTGTACTCCAGCCTAGAGAACAGAGCAAAACCCTGTGAAAAGAAAAAAGAAAAGACAAGACAAGATAAGAAAAAAGAAAGGAAAGGAAAATAAATGAAAAGAAGGAGGAGAGGGAGAGAAGAGGATGAGAGGGAGCTACAACTCCGTATGAAAGAATTTTACAAACTATGGGTCTGTTTGAATGAGAAAAATTATTGCTCATGATGCTATACTGACAATGGTTTTTGTGCAATGCCTTTAAACATCTTTCAGCAATAGTTTAGGCATCTTCATTCCCAGATATAGTTTGAAAAAGGTGAGATATTTGTGGCTATAGAGAAGAAAGAAATAGCAACCGCCCTCAAGAATCTGAGCATCTAAAAAAGAGCTGAACAAATGTATGCATGTATACAATACAATGTAGTATAACAAATATTATAAAGAGATAAATCTAGGTAAAACCAGAAGCATTCAAGATTGGTATTTAATCTCACAGTTAGAATATAGTCTGATGAACATGGGCAGCAAAGCATCCCAGGTGGACAGATGTGTGTGCCAGAATTAGGGCTGTTAGACATGACACAAAATTGTCATCTTCAAATGCTTTACCCTGATTTTACCAGGGGAGTCAAGGTGAAGAGGGACAAAAGGTAAGGTTGGAGAACAGAGGCCAGTTTATAAAGAGCCTTTGGTGGCATACTAAGGACCTCAGATCTTATCTTGAATTGTCCTGAAAGCTATTGAAGGATTTTAAGTAAGTTACTTCATCAGATTATTTCTTTCAGAAAGATGGCTGTGTATAGTAATTCGAAGATTGTATCAGAGCAGGAAAATGAATTAGAAGATATTTTTGAAAACCAGGCTAGACACCCTCTAAGGCAGGAAGAGTCATGTTTTCTGAAGAATAAGGAAAAGTGGAATAAAATCAGTGAGATAGATTTTTTAAAAATCAAGCCCATTTAGATATAAAATATAGGGAGGTAGATTCAAAGAATACAAGGGAAAGCATATCATTTCATTCGATTTTGTTTGTTATAAGACATGTTACAGCAGAAGTATCTAAAAGATACTCAAATATAGAACAATATTAGAAAGAATAAGTGAATAAATGAATAGTAGTTTAGCAGATGATTTCACAGGATGTTCTAGGCTGCAAAAAATATTGTGGTTGTTATTAACCTGTTAGCAGCATTTCAATTAATTGGAATAGGAAAAATTATCAAGCAAGATTATTACATGCTCACTATGTGCCAGGTACAATTTTAAGTGCATTTATATGTATTCTTTTCATTTAATTCCTTTGACAGATTCTACAGTTTTACACTATAAGAAACTGAACAATGAGGCTGATACTTATATAGACACAAGCCTTGAAATATTGCTTTGCCTCTTTTCATACCTTAATTAATTTAGCTTTCTGAATCTAATAACATCATTATAATCATGGGACCTTTGGTGTGAGCTTTAATTCTTGGAGGATTTAGTATCATCTGATAAAACAATCAATTTATAGGAATCATGAAACTAAAAGAAATATTTGGACCTGGATCTTTAGGCTGAGAAGTGTGTAATTTTTTGTTTTACCATATTTTATTAATAATAAGATTTTAGGCCAAGAGCGGTGGTTCATGCCTATATTCCCAACACTTTGAGAGGCCGAGGTAGAAGGATTGTTCAAGACCAGCCTGTGCAACACATTGAGATCCCATCTCTCAAAAAAAACCAAAAACAACAAACAAGCAAACAAGCAGAACCAAAACAATTAGCTGCATGTGGTGACATGTTCCTCTAGTCCCAGGTACTTGGCATGCTGAGGCAGAAAGATTGCTTGAGTCCAGGAGTTGCAGGCTGCAGTGAGCTATGATCATGCCTGCACTCCAGCCTAGACCGACAGAGCAAGACCCTGTCTCAATAATAACAATAATAATATTTTGCTCACAAATTTTATAAATATATTCTCACTCATAAGATGCAGAAATGGAGAGAAATGTTAATAGGTTTTAACATGGTGTCACTAGTTGTTTGTATTTACTGTTATTGTTATAACCTCTAAGAGGCTATTATTATTACTGTCACCTAACTCCTCTAAATCACCAAATATGTATAATTTCAGGATTCGTGGGAAAGAGAGGGAAAAAGCAAGGGGCAAAGAAGTTGGAAAACAACTTAGGAGAAGTGGATAACACAACTGAGGAGTAAAATGTTAGAAATAAAAGCAAACAATAGCAGACTCTACAGCCCCACAGATTCGAGTTTGCTTTCAAAGACAGAATTACAAAATGGTAACAGAGAAGAAAATGCTATAGTCCAGTGATTCTCAACCTGGGGTGATGTTACCTGACAGGGGACATTTATCAATGTCTGGAGGCTATTCTGATTTTCATGATTGGGGGATTGTCATGTACTTCTGATACCTAGTGTGTAGAATCCAGGGATGATGCCAAACATCCTGCAGTGCACAGGACAGCTCCCCACAGCAAAGAATTATCCCATCCAAATGTCAGTAATGTGTCTGTTGAGAAACCCTACTGCAATCCATGGTTCAATTTGGAAACAATTTGAATAAATGTTTGATTCAAAATAAGTGACTGACTGCTATCAAAAATCTTCAGCCAGAAAATGTAGTTACTACTGAAAGTTTATTTTAATTATTTGTAAACTGTACCACAATTAAAGAGAAAAATAATCATTAAAACCAATAAAATAAACCATTTAATAATACCCTAAGTAGTAAAAATAGTTTCTGTCTATATCAAAAATTATTTTATTATGTTTTTAAATAGGATTTTTTTTTTTTTAGTCAGACATGGTGAGTCCCAAATGCACCAGACATTTGGGAGGTCAGGCAGGAAGATCTTTTGAGGTCAGAAGTTTGAGACCAGGCTAGTGCAACACAAGAAGACTCCATCTCTATTTAAGAAAAAGAAAAAATAAAGTAAATTTTACTTAAAAGTAAATTTGAAGAAGATGAAGTCAGGAATTAACATTTTCTTTTGTTAAAAAATCAAATAATCACAAAGAACGAAAATTCAGTAAGAACACCAGGTGTATAAAGAGTAACTGCAATAAACATAAATTGACAAAGTTATTATATTAAGAAAATTTCAGTTTGGTTTTTCTTCCATAGAATCCATGACAGTTAGAATCTACCTCCTCTTTCCTCAATCTCCTTGATATGTCTCAAAGAAACCCACAATTTTGCAGAAAACCACCATTGCTTTTGTTTAAACTGTGTGCTTGTCTGCAGTTTGTTAATGATGGGGAAATGAGCAGAGGTTGTTGGTTTGTGCCTAGTGATTGGATCATCCTAAGTGGTTGTGAGACACTATCCTTAGCATAGAAGAATTGAACTGAGGGAATGATTCCTGCTTCAAAAGGAGGCCCACAGTGAAGTGTAAGTGTATGTGGCTCATCAGACAGGTCCACTGCAGTACAACAATGAAACGGTATAGATGCCAAGATTAGGATGGGGGGGACAGAGGAACAATATCCACACCACTTACTTTTTTCTTTTTTTTTTTTTGAGACAGAGTCTCACTCAGTTGCCCAGGCTGGAGTACAGTGGTGTGATCTCAGCTCACTGCAACCTCTACCCTCCAGGTTCAAGGGATTCTCCTGCCTCAACCTCCCAAGTAGCTGGGACTATAGCATGTACCACTATGCCCAGCTAATTTCTGTATTTTTAGTAGAGGTGGGGTTTCACCATGTTGGACAGGATGATCTGGATCTCTTGACCTCATGATCTGCTCGCCTCAGCCTCTCAAAGTGCTAGGATTACAGGCATGAGCTACCACACCAGGCCTTGAATTGCTTATTTCTAATCTTTCATATCCTTTGGATTGAACACAAAACTGCAAAGATTAGCATCTCCTAAATATATTTTTAAAAGACTGAATTATGATCATATTAAAATGTTATGCTGTTATCTATCTACTTATCTATCTTTCATGTCTTTTTGTTTTTAACCACACATTTGAGAACCTCTGTTATTACTTCCAGAGTCATTTTTCTATTAGGGTAAACAGAAAACATTCTTCCTCCTATGTCTCTGCTTGTTACATTCATTAACTCTTCAACAGTGTTGTAAGAGAGAAAGGGAAGTTTACAAGACCAAAGAAACATACAGCCACTTCCACTTTTATGTCACAGTGGAAATAAGATAATCTCATTTAAAATGACTTGGCTAGAAAACTGAATCAAAATATTATAGTCTTTTCAAGTGATGCATTTAGTTTGGTTTTATTTTTTAAGACAGGGTCTTGCTCTGCCACCCATGCTGGAGTGTTGTGGTATGATCATAGCTCACTGCAGCCTCCAACTCCCAGGCTCAAGCAATCCTCCTACCTGTCTCCCAAGAAGCTGGGACTACAGGGAGACTGAGATCTCTTGAGGGACTAATCAAGAGATCCTCCTGACTCAGCCTCCCAAAGTGCTGGGATATAGATGTGAGCTGCCAAACCCAACTCACCCCTGTTTTTAATTAAACTTATCTGTACTTTCTGAAGTAGTGAGACAATAATTAAATATTTCCGTAATGATTAATATCATGCAGTATTCTACATAATCTATTCCAAACATTTTTTTTTGCATTTTTAGGTCCTCAAAGCCAAATCATTACTCTTATTACTATTGGTATAGGGTTGGCACATAATACTTGAGTTTGAATCTAACAATTCATTGCTTAGCAAAATAAAAAACAGAACAAGGTCAGGAGAACACAATTTATCTGTTCAGCATCGGTACTTAATTTCACAGTTATGTTCTTAAAAGTGTATATTTTAAATGAGAACTCAAGGACTTTGAAGTTTGAAGAAACAAACATTCACAGAAGAGCTTGGCTTTTGTGGTCAGGCTTTGGAAAATGTTGGTCTTTTGCAAGGCCAGGGCTATATTCTGGAGCCTGAAGAAATAAAAACTGACCTTTGACACACACAAAAAATATTGTCATAACTTCCCTTTGGTAACTGTAATCATATTTTTCTCCTTCCATAGTAACTAAAATCCTAAAATACACGTTAAAATTTGAAGAAGCAAAAATAAATGCCTTAAAAAAAATAAAAAATAAAAAAATAAAAAGAAATATCTGTGTTATATTCAATGTTATTTATTAAGTTGGATTTTGTTTTTAAAAAATGAGCAGCTTTGGCTGGGTGCGGTGACTCACACCTGTAATCCCAGCACTTTGGGAGGCCAAGGTGGGTGGATCACTTGAGGTCAGGAGTTCCAGACCAGCCTGGCCAACAAGGTGAAACCCCATCTCTACTAAAACTACAAAAATTAGCTGGGTGTGATGGTGGACACCTGTAATCCCAGCTACTCAGGAGGCTGAGGCAGGAGAATCACTTGAACCTGGGAGGCAGAGGCTGCAGCTAGCTGAGATCGCACAATCGTACTCCAGCCTGGGTGATAAGAGTGAAAATCCATCAAAAAAAAAAAAAATTGAGCAGCTTTGTTGAACACAGTGAGAAGGTAATTGTGCTGTCAGGGGCTGGTGCTCCAGTGTCATCATTGCTTTTCCATGAAATTGCCCCCATTACCCCTGTTTCTCGGTTTTCCCTCGTTTCCTCCAATCCTAACAGTAATCGTACGATCCTGGATATTTAGGCACTGAACTCCTGATCCTGGATATTTAGGCACTGAACTCCTGGGAGGCAAAATAGAAAGTGGATAATAATACATAAACTGTAGAGGATTTATTTTAGAAAACATAATAAACAACACAGTTTTAAAATCTTTGAAAATACATCTATATCAATATCTATTTGTTTTTCTCCACAGAATTAACTTTTTCCATTATCCCGATTTTCTTGCTGTCAAATTTCTTTCAGCTCAAATGTTGGAATGACTAATTCAGGTTTTTTTAGTAGTTTCATTTCTTATGAATCAAATTAAAAGTCAAATTTGTTATGACTATAGAGAACAGCAGACTTACCTGAAAAAACAAAGATATTATTTAGAAAGCTTTGATGTGAATTTTATTCATATAAATATAGCAAAGTCCTTCAGATAACTTATATCTTAGTTCTCTTGTAATGTAATTGCATTACTGTTTGTGTAGGAATTATAGCTCTAACCACAGTTTATTTCTGACTATATATATAGAGTTAAAAAGTCAGTTGTACATACAATATCTTAACTTTATGATCTACATCATAAAGTTTTCTAATAAACACATCTGATCATCTTTAACCATCCCATGCCTTCTGTTGTTTATAAATAACAAATGAACCAAACAGGTTTTTCCAAGGACAAATACTGCTTCAAGAAGAATTTAGCCATCATGAGTCAAGGAGTTAGTTTATGAACTATCTGTAGAATTTCCATTTCCAAAGGTACATTACACAAATCTCCAAGGTTACATGCTCTCCAAGGCACATTAGTAAGTATCTGCAAGGTTTCCATTTTCCTGACAGAAACAATTACAAATGCCATGCAAGAATAATTTCACACAGAGAGTTGAGGCAGCTATCAGAATTCTCTTAGGTAACAGTTACAACTGTTTATGCTAATATTATTTAGCTTTTTCACTTTTAACTTAAAAAATCAGGTTACAGATCTCACTGAATTTCTTTTGTTGTCAGTGTACTTGTGAAAAAGAGAACAAACATTTAAAAAGGTGAAAGCAAGCTTATGTTTACTTCAAAACTATATGTTTTAAAACAAAATACTGCAGTCTGTTGTCACCAGGGAACTCTTGTATTCCCTATTTCATTTCAGTAATGAAGAGAAGAGTTGCCATCTGGCTGTTTCAAATGTATAGAGTTTGTGCTTCTATATATAAATGACAGCATATGGAAAGGGAGGTTTGTAATGGAGTACATATTCCTAGAAAACTTAGAAAATTCATCCGTCTCAAAAAGTGTGCTATCTGCCTCATCTAACACATTACTTCTAACTCCAAAAAAAATTAGGACAAATATGAAGTCATTTATATGTATTAAAAAATCCTCAAGTTCTAGTATCATTTCTAAAAATGAGCTTATTTGACACTTTCTTTTGAAGAGAAGTAAATATGAGTGTATTTTTATTCTTTTCTAAGACCCACTGACATTATATGGGCAACTAAGGAAGTATTTATATAGAATTATAAACAGAATAGTTGAAGAGAGCATTTAATCGATGTTTAAAAGTCAAAGACATAATAGAGAAGTGGAAAGTGATTTAACACGGCAAGGGAATCTATAACCAAGATAAGGAAGAAAGTGTGGTGAGACAAAAGACCATCCACCCTGGAGAGACCTAAAAAAAGTGACCATAGAACTGACAGGAGCTTCAGATATAGGTACCTGTGCATGGGCCAGATAATAAAGGCTTATTCTTCAGAGAAATTGATATGGAAGAAAAGGATCTAAAAATCTAAATAGTGAGACCTTGTCTCTTAAATGTAGAATCCATATTCTTCGTAGTCTGTCAAACAAAATCCCTTTCTCCATAAACAAACAAACAAAAACAAAAAAATGCACTGTAAAAACAGATATAAGAAACAGAAGAAAAACATTTTTAATTAATACTCTCAGTATAATAATATAAGAATACTTAAAATTATATAAAAATAGCAATGGCAAAATTATGTACAAAAAGACCTATGAGGCTTAGACAAATTAAAAACAAGATAGCTGATTTTTAAAACATGTATGTAAAACTGGATTAAAGAATAAAGAAACAGAATCACAGAACTAAATGACAAAAGTGACACAACCTCTCAAAACCTCTGCAAAACAGCAAAGGTGGTTTTAAGAAGAAAGCTTATAGCCCTAAACACCTACATCAAAAAGTCTGAAGGAGCACAAACAGATAATCTAAGATCCCACCTCAGGGAACTAGAGAAACAAGGACAAACAAAAGCCACACCCAGCAGAAGGAAGGAAATAACCAAGATCAGAGCAAAACTAAATGAAATAGAAACAAAAAAAAAATACAAAAGATAAATGAAACAAAAAACTCGTTCTTTAAAAAGATGAGTAAAACTGATTAGCAAGATCAATTAAGAAAAGAGGAGAGAAAATCCAAATAAGCTTAAGAAATGAAACAGCAAATATTACAACTGACACCACAGAAATACCAAGATCATTCAAGGCTACCATGAACATCTTTATGCACATATACTAGAAAACCTAGAGATGGATACATTTCTGGAAAGATAACCCTCCTAGCTAAATCAGGAAGAATTCGATACCCTAAACAGACCAGTAAGAAGCAGCAAGATTGAAACGGTAATAAAAGAATTACCAAAAAAAAAAAAAAGTCCAGGACCAGATGGTTTCACAGCTGAATTCTACCAGACATTCAGTAAAGATTTGGAACCAATCCTGTTGACACTATTCCACAAGATAGGGAAAGAGGAAACTCTCCCTAAATCATTCTGTGAAGCCAGGATCAACGTAATACCAAAACCAGGAAAGGATATAACCAAAAAAGAAAACTACAGACCGATATATCCGTGATTAACATAGATGCCAAAATGCTTAACAAAACACTAGCTAACTGAAACCAACAATATATCAAAAACACAATATGCCATGATCAAGTGGGTTTCACACCAGGGATACAGGGATGGTTTAACATATGCAAGTCAATAAATGCGATACACCACATAAATAGAATTAAAAACAAAAATCACATGATCATCTCAGTAGATGCAGAAAAAAGCATTTGACAAAATCCAGCATCCCTTTATGATTAAAACTCTCAGCAAATACCTGAATGTAATAAAAAGCAATCTATGACAGACCCACAGTCAATGTAATACTGAATGGTAAAAGTTGAAAGCATTTCTTCTGAAAACTGGAACAAGACAAGGATGCCCACTCTCACCACTCTTCAACATAGTACTGGAAGTCCTAGCCAGAGCAATCAAACAAGAGAAAGAAATAAAGGGCATCCAAATTTGCATAGAGAAAGTCAAACTGTCACTGTTTGCATATGACATGATTGTTCATCTAGAAAACCCTAAAGATTCCCCCAGAAAGCTCCTAGAACTGATAAAAAAAAAAATCAGCAGTTTCCAGATACAAAATTAATGTACACAAATCACTAACCTTTCTATAAACTAAGAGCAACCAGGAGGAGAATCAAATGAACTTGACCCCTTTTACAATAGCTGCAAAAAATAAAATAAAATAAAATAATAATATACAAGGAGGCAAAAGACCTATGCAAGGAAAACTAGAAAACACTGATGAAAGAAATCATAGCCACCACAAAAAAATGGAAACACATCCCATGCTCATATATGGGTATAATCAATATTGTGAAAATGACCACACTGCCAAAAGCAATCTTCAAATTCAATGCAATTCCCATCAAAATACCACCATCATTATTCACAGATTATTAAAAAAAAATTCAAAAAAAAATTCTAAAATTTATGTGGAACCAAAAAAGAGCCCACATAGCCAAAGCAAGACTAAGCCAAAAGAAAAATCCCTTCTAGACATTGGCTTAGGCAAAGATTTCATGACCAAGAACCTAAAAGCAAATGCAATAATTACAAACAGAAATAGCTGGGCCTTAATTAAACTAAAGGGCTTTTGAACAGCAAAGGAAACAGTCAGCAGAGTAAACAGACAACCCACAGAGTGGGGAGAAAATCCTTACAATCTATACATCTGACAAAGAACCAATATCCAGAATCTACAATGAACTCAAACAAATCAGCAAGAAAAAAAACCATCCATTAAAAATGGGCTAAGGACATGGGTAGACAATTCTCAAAAGAAGATGTACAAATGGTCAACAACACATGAAAAAATGCTCAGTATCACTGATGATCAGGGAAATGCAAATCAAAACCATAGTGCAATACCACGTTACGCTTGCAAAAATGGCCATACTCAAGAAAGTCAAAAACAGTAAATGTCAGCATGGATGCAGTGGACAGGAGACACTACAACACTGCTGGTGGGAATGTAAACTAGTACAACCACTATGGAAAACACTGTGGAGATACCTCAAATAACTAAAAGTATAAGTACAATTTGTTTCAGTAACCCCACTACTGGGTATCTACATAGAGAAAAATAAGCCTTTATATGAAAAAGATACTTGCGCGCACACGTTTATAACAGCACAATCCAAAATTGCAAAAAACATGGAACCAAACTAAAAGCCCATCAATCAATGAGAGGATAAAGAAACTGTGGTGTGTACATATATGTGTGTGTGTGTGTGTGTGTGTGTGTGTGTATACACACATATATATACATATATATACACACACACACACACACACACACACATAAAGGAATACTACTCAGCCATAAAAAGGAATTAATTAATGGCATTCACAGCAACCTGGATGAGATGGGAGACTATTCTCAGGAATGTAAAACCAAACATTGTATATTCTCACTTCGTAAGTGGGAGCTGAGGTATAAGGATGCAAAGGCATAACAATGGCACAATGGACTTTGGGGACTCAGAGAGAAAGGATGAGAAGGAGGTGAGGGATACAAGACTATAAATAGGGTGCAGCATATAATGATCAGGTGATGGGGACACCAAAATTTCACAAATCACCACTAAAGAACTTACTCATATAACCAGGCACCACCACATAATACAAGAATACTTACATCCATTAAAAATAACAATGGCAAAATGATGTACAAAGGGACATGAGATGGTAAGACAAATAAAAACATGATGGCTGGTTTTTAAAACATGTATATAAAGCTGGGCTAGGAAATACAGAAACAGAAACAAAAAAAAAGTGAAAAGAATTAAAATTATTAGAAAAATACATAAAGGATTAATCTAGAGGATCCATCATTTCTCTGGTAGTAATTGCAGACAGTGAAGACAATATTTTTTTAATTATACATAATTTTGGATTAATCTGAATAAAAGAGTTTCCAGTTTCATACTAGGACAGTGAATGAAAAAGACCCACAATTATACACTTTTGTGTACTTCAGGACACACTATATAACAGCCTAGATGGAGAAAAACAAAATAAAAACATATGTACACATATGCCCATATAGTAATGAGAATCATAATGATAGTCTTTTTTCCCAAGAACACTGGTTACTAGAAGCTACGAGAGAAATACTTTCAAGAAAATGACTTTCAACCTAGAATTCTGTAACTATCCAGACTGTTAATCTAGCGTGAAGGCAGAATGAAGTGAAAAGACTAAAAAATTTTGACTTATGTTTAATCTCTAGGAAAAGTACTTGAGAATATCACTCTGGTACTCTGAACTAGTGCTCTGTTGTGGGAAATATTACTTTTCGTTTCTTAGAAAGCTTAGATTCCATGCATTACCTTTCCCTTTACAGCTGTTTAATACCTTATTCACTGACACCTAGAGTAAAATGTCTTGACTGCATAGACAGATGGAATTGAGAAAGATTGTGTCCCTAGAATTGCTCAGTAAAGAAATGCCCTTATTAACTGTACCAGTCCATCCTCACACTGCTATAAAGAAATACCTGAGACTGGGTAATTAATTTAAAATAAAGAGGTTTAATTGATTCACAGTTCCAAAAGCTGTACAGGAAGCATGACTGTGGTGGCCTCAAAAGACAACTATGGCGGAAATCGAATGGGAAGTAGGCAACTCTTATATGGCCAGAGAAGGAGGGAGAGAGAGAAGGGGGAGGTGCTACAGACTTTTAAACAAACAGATCTCAGGAGCGCAACAAGAGCAAGGGGAAAATTCACCCACATGATCCAATCACTTCCCACCAGGCACCTCCTCCAACACTGGGGATTACAATTCAACATGAGCTTTGGGTAGGGACACAAATCCAAACCATTACATTAACAATCAAGAGAAATTCTTTGCCCTAAGTGGGTGCCAGATACATTCACATATACTCAAAATCGATATAGATGCATCAGATTTTAAAAAATATATTGAAGTAGCTAGTAAGATCATCAAAGTATCTTACCCCGATTCTATGATCATCAAGAAGTCTCCCCATAAAAATGTAGCTTTCTCTGTGACCTTGCAAAAATATTGATATTGTAGTCCACTTTACAGTGGAATATTCCATTATATTTTAATAAATTGAAATACATGTTTGTTTATAAAAATGTAAGTCTTTAAATTCTCTAAATGGATATTCTAAACTATTGGATCTGTGCTTTTACACCTGCTCTTCATGACCTCCATAGGATGTATCACCACATAATACCATTAATGTGAGTAGTTTTCTTGGGGAGATCTAAATTAGCTTGTTGATCCAAACACATTTATTCTTTCTTAATAATTTATATAATAAATACTTATTGTACATGTACAATGGACAAAGCACTGTTTTCAGTGCTTTATTTTTATTACCTAAATTTGATTATACCAGCAATCCTTACTATGTGTCTTTCTTTCTGGACCTCTGATTTGCACAAGTTTTTTCTCAGCCTGAGTAGGGGGGCTTTTACACAATGTTATGTAGTCATGCAGTTGGTTAGTTACATAAGTAGATTTTAACTGCCATCTGATAAGACCATTCATTCTTTCCAACCCCAATTATCATCCATTAAAGTTATCCTGTTTGCCCAGTGGCAACAGAGTTCTGGGCATCCTGATGATCTAGATAAATGGAAATTGAGTTGGGTGAGTTGGGGATGCATTTGGTTTGCATTTATATACATGAAATATTGTTAGCTAGCTAATCCAGAGTAAAGATGGTTTCCAAAATACTCCTACTGCCCCCGTACCAAGTTATACAGCAGCGTGACAGATAGAGCACGAAGCAGGGGTTACAATGTCAGTGTGTTCTGTGACATTGGACACTGGGTGTATGAGGTAGGGGAGGAGAAGCAAGATCACAAATGTACAAAGCCAGGTGGTGATTTGTGGAAAATTCTTCCAAATCTTACAGTTCATATAAAACCTTAATTAAGGTTTCCTATATTTGATAATATCAGTAATTTTCATATTACTAAGTAAAAGTTGTGAATTTAAAAAAAAATCATTGATAATAAAAAAATTTCTATAAGCTATTTAAGAAGTAAGACTAAATTGCCTTTCTAGTCTCTCTATATAAAATATTACAAATTACTGGTTATATTAGGAACTAACAAATATAATACTGAGGTATGTGAGGCAGTCAATTTTAAAAATTGTTACCTTGGTGAGATGTAATAAAATGTCTATCAAGCTTTTAGAATTTATAATTTGATATGATTTATTTTCTCAACTTTATTCTGTAGTTGTATTTTGGTATTCTTTTTCTTAAAAGATACCATAAAAATACTCTGAATCAATTTAAAAAAAAACCTCTTTAAAGCAGATATTTTTGTTGTTATTATTAGTTTACAGATGAGAAGACCAAACTCTTAGAGCTACAGTAAAATTTTCTCCATTCACAAAGCAAGTGTTAGAAGTAGGACTGAAGTCAACGTCAGTCTGAATATCTTGCCTGTATTCTTAGCCATTATACAGCAATACATCTCACTATATTTGTAAGTTAATCAGAATACATCACATCTAGAAATTTCCTCCCTACCCCCTTGGTTTCTTTGATATTGTGCAGTAAATTCAATCCAATTAAAAAACTTATTGATTATGTATTATATATCAGAGTACTAGGTTTATAAAACAGGTTAACTAGGTATATAAAATTTTCTTATTCTTTATTTTCTAAAAGCAGACTTCTTTACTGGACAAAGAGAATTATGAGGAGATAATGTCCATGTAATATTAAAAGTATCTGATAGAGATACAAATTGTACTGGAATATCTTAGAGGTATACTTGACTCAATCTCAAAGAAGGATTATGACAGAGGATTGAAATGAATTTAATAAAGGATTATGGCAGGAGACTGGGGTGAATTTAGTACAAGATTCACACAATATGTGACATCTGAACTAAATATTAAAAGACAAATAGGATACAGCAAGGTGAAGAAGAAAGAACATTGTAAAGAGATGAAGTATCATGTTTAAGGGCACAGAGATATGATACAACACATTATGCTTAAAAAATGTAGTTTTTTTGGCTACAGTGTAAATATCCTCCAAGAGTAAGTAATTAGAGGAAATTATTTTTATACATGTAGTTCATATGGCTGGAGTGTAAATACCATCTAAGAGTAAGTAATTAGAGGAAATTATACCACAAAAGTGTGAGCTAATTGAGAATTTTACATAGCTTGGTGAAGACTTGAATTTTACCTTATAGTTAAAATAAATCTGGAGTTATTAAAAAACATAAAGGAGAAGTATGATTTAGTCTGCATCGTGATTAGCAGTAACATGGTGACATGCATGCTCAAGGTGAGCTTGAGATACACAGAAGACCGAGACCAAAGATGAGCCTGGACCAACTGTCAAGGTGAGGTGGAGGGTCTGGACCACACGTGACAGGGTTATGAGGACTGATGAAAGAGTCTGGATGGGACATTAACTATAAGTGGTGGATGGGTGAGAAGTAGTTAAGAAGCCATGATAAATAGTATGGTTTGGTGAACGATTAGATGATAATACTATCATTTAAGGCAGAGATATAAGATGAAAATCAAACATGAAAGAGAAAAATGATGTTTAGTTTTGAACTTGTTAAATGTGAAGTGATTTTGAGGTAATCTATTAGAAGTGTTAAGCAGACAATTGATTATGACCCTTGGATATAGCGATAACTTTGAGATTCGTAGGTGTTCTGGCAGCAGATTAAACTATGATTACATGTGAATATACCAAAGCAGCACATAAAGCAAGAGAAAATGATCTCTGATAATACAGATCAGTCATGGAATCAAATATAAATGGAGCTCATGGATGAAAATCCAGTGACATCATAGAAAATATTAACTCAAAAGCAAGGAGTAATCTGTGTCTCACACAAAAGAGAAATCGAGAAAAATCAAGAAGAAGGTATATCAGTTAAATCTGTGTTTTGGAGGCCATTGCTGTCTGCAGCTAGACCGTGTTGAGTGAAGAATGGTGGTGATACCAGATTCAAATGAATGAATGAATGAACTGAAGGTGTAAACTCTTAATCTGAGAAGATTATTTGATAAGGAAGAGGGAAACGTATGATAGTAAACCTATACATATATTTATAGCTCAAGTGTCACTTAACAATAACGCAGTATCTACTTTTCACATTCCATCCCCATCCACTGTATGTATAACCACATAGTGTAAATAAACTAGCTCACAGAGACACACAGACCCATAAAACTGAGGTCTGCCTAGACAGACCTATATCTGTATATAGAATATATATGTATATATCTATATCATTCTTATTTTTTTCCTCCTCTCTCCATCTCTAACATTTTGAAACATTTTCAAATCCAATTTATTTCCAACCAATATACTGGCATTTCCTCATTCTCACTCATTTACTTGATAATACTTTTCATATTCTTATTATAAGTTAAGTGATGGAGTATAGGTTTCTAGAACAATTCTTTTAGCAATTATTCATCCCAATCTGCTATACACACAATTGAGTGCTAAACTCAGTCTGGATCATGTGAAGCCTTTGATTTGAAAAAAGAGTGAAGACAAAGCCTGAGATAACAAATCTGTGGTGAATCTTAAAATATTAATTTTTTAAAATACATCTCTATCTCTGAATCTGTGTTTCTTTTACTTGGAATTTTTTCAAAGAGCAGCAGACACATCAGCTCATGTTATATTGTTTCCCCTCTGATTTTACCTGAGACCTTTAAGTGCAACTTTTTTCATTTCAATTTTGGTCTTATGCCCAGATGTTAACTTCCGAAAGTTAAGCAAATCAATAGGAGTCTTTGCTTGAACAGTCTAACTTGGGGTCATCAGGAAAGAAATAACTAAGATAAGAGCTATATCCTTGCCCCATGAGGAATGCTTTTTTCAGTTTCACTTCTGTCTTTTCGATGGTTTATGCATTTTGTATAGAATCTTCTTTCTAAGTCTTTCAAAGGCTAAAGCTCCTAGATTTCTTTACTTACAGTTTAACTCAGTTGGCTCCACTAGACATTAAAATTGACTGCTCCTAATTCGCCTCACTCCTCTTGTCTATTTCCCCCACCCTAAATGCTTCGACTTTGAGTTCACTTTTCAAAACACACCTGTTACGGATTAATAGTACATAAAAAATAGGTTGAAATGTCATCATAATTCCTTTATCACAATTGAATTTCATATTATTCTATCAACAGTTAAATGAAAAAAATAAAATTTCAATGCTCATAGTGAGAAGGATAATAGTTTTATCTTCCAATGCTCTCCTGCAGAACATGTCTAAGTGAATGCATTTGTAATATGAAGTGAAACTTCATCTGTGTTCTGCATAACTGCATCTTGGCTTTAGATGATTGCACTATGGGACGTGAGAAGGAATTTTGAAATAAGCAGCCTGTTTCCTGCAGATAAGTTTATGTATCCTCCTTATCATCATGAAAAGAAGTTAAAATAATAGCTACCCTATAAACAAATTGCAAAATTTCAAATCCTTTGATGATTCTAATGGCTTTCAGTTCTGGTTCAGGATTACAGCATTGCCCTATTCAACTCTGTGTTGCATTATGCTCAGGAAAATTTCTCAACTGTTTTAAGGATGATTTATAACTTGCAGTATGTTTTCAAGATTCTGACATATGCTTATTAATACTTAGTGTGAATGCAAGTATAGCTCTATAGAACTGCCAAAATAATCAAGGCCGAAATATTAAATATGAGAATGTACACAAAATACATTCTTATCCAGTTTTCCTACTGAACAATGATGTTATGCAGTTGCATTTAACAATGTGGAAATGTGTGTGTGTGTGTGTGTGTGTGTGTTTGTGTGTGTGTCTGAGAGACAGAGGGAGAGAGAGACCACTCTAGCACAGTTTAGACCTAAGAGAATATTTTTTTCTAAAAGAAAGAGTCAAAGAGAAGTTATTGGGGCAGAAAATTATAATAATATAGCAGTGTCCTTGACTCTGATGCCATATGATTAGTTTCCCCTATAGATTCCTTTCTGCTCATTACCATCATTACCATGACTGAATTCCTGTTAGGTCTGATCTTTGAGATCCTGACTTACTTACTGAGATCTGGCCCCACTATAGTCATGTTCTAGCCCTTAGTTTCCAGGTGGGAAAATGACAAGTCATTCTTTTTTACTCCCTTAATGTTTGTTCTGTGGCTGGCCATCTGTACCTTGACCTCTAAGGTTTAGACCTCCTGGACCTTGAGAGATCACAAGTTTTAGAGCCAATTATGTTTTTTTTTTTAATGTAGAAACTAATGTTTGGTAGCAGACATTTCAAATTAATTCAGAAATTTCCTCCATGCCATTCCTAAGCTATAGTCACATCATATATATCTAGTGATTGAGTTCATTATATTTTAGGTGAATAATTCCTATCTTGAACAGGGTATTTTTATTATAATGAGGGCAATGATTGGATTTCTAGATGTGTCAGCTGCTGTATTAAATCATTACATCTTCGGTATTTTCATCCATTGTCAACTTTTACATGCAGCCTAAGAAGTACATTGGAATGCACACAAAATCCATCTCTACTAGGCCTCCTTATATGTATGATATACTGAGAGCATTGATACATGCTAGACTTTAGAAGAGAAAAATGAATGTGGCATCATGTTAGATGGCTAGAGGTTGTAAAGGAGTCAGCCTAGATAATCATAGTTGCAGGACCTGAACAATGGTCAAAGTGCATGGTGCTTGGTACAGCATGAGACTGTAGTTAAACTGCTTAGACATAGCCTGTGGCACTGACCGTTTACTCCGGTAAAATTAAAATACTGGTGTTACCACAGACCCATGCAACTATAATGAGAACTCATCTTCCAGAGAACAGGCTTGAAAAAAATACATTATGTCCTGAACTGGTCGGAGAAAATATTTTGAAGTCCAGGGCAGTGCTACACCCATATACAGGCCGCTCAAGTGTAATACTGGACACATAGCTTATTAGTTAATTAAGATTAAAATAGGACAAGCAGATGTCTTAATAATGTCAGCCACTGAGGTACGTCCTTGCCTCTGATGGGTAACTAAAAGGAGTAGAGCAGCCAACCCAGTGTCCATCAATACAGGTAGCATTGATGTGGAATTGTGAACAGTGAAAATAAGACAACCAGCACAGCAGTAGCAGAAACACTGGAACAACTTAAATGTGTGAATTCCTATCTACCATACTTCCAATAACTTTTGAAATCTAGGTGAAATAGATAAAAGGGGGAGGGCTGAGGTTTTAGCAAAGAGAAGTGTGAGTTATGTATTCAGCAAACTTATGTATCAATTGCATGTATCTATTTGGACATGCACACATACCATGTCATTCCTTTGCCCAAAATCTTGCAACAGCTCCCCATTTCATTTAGAGTAAAAGACAAGGTTCTTACGCTATCCTGCATGAGCAGATACTAATTTCCTCTTTGCCTTCATTTCTTATTATTCTTCCCTCATCACTCTGCTCCAGCCCTCCTTCATGTCTTTTCTCAAATGCCTCTTCCTCAATGAAACCTATGCTGACTTCCTCTTTTAAAACTGCAAGCATTCCACACCCAGCTCTCCTAATCTCCCTTTTCCTGTTTGCTTTTATTTTTGCTGTCTCACTTGTCGCTTTCTAAAGTACTTATCATGGGTTCCCTTACTACTCCTAAATTTTTAGCTCCATGAGGGCACAGATCTCAGTACACTGATGTAGCCTAATAAACTAGAACAGTCTCTGGATAGACTAAGTGTTCAAAAAAGTATTTTTTAAAGAAATGAATAAACTCGAGATAACATTGAATGATTTGCCCTACTTGGTGGACACTTGGGATATCACACATTTTATTAAAGTCCTTAAGTTGTGAAGAAACTTGAAACCCTGGGCTTCAGCTATGGTAGTGATAACCCTTAAAAAAGAGAGGTCAGTGGTGTACTACACAGCCATAAAAAGCATGAGATCCTGTCCTTTGCAGAAATATAGATGAAGCTGGAGGTCATTTTCCTTAGCAAACTAATATAAGAACAGAAAACCAAATACCACAGGCTCTCACTTATAAGTGGGAGCTACATAATGAGAACACATAGATATAAAGAGAGGAGCAACAGACACGGGGCTCTGCTAGAGAATAGAAGGTAGGAGGAGGGAGAGGATCCAAAAATATAACTATCAAGTACTGTGCTTAGTATCTGGTTGATTAAACAGCCTGCAACCAGACCTCCATGACACAAGTTCACCTATATAACAAATTTCTATATGTACCCTTGGCGCTAAAATAAAAGTGAAGAAGAAGAAGGAAGAAGGAAGAAGAAGAAGAAAAGGAAGGAAGGAAGGAAGGAAGGAAGGAAGGAAGGGAGGGAGGGAGGGAGGGAGGGAGGGAGGGAGGGAGGGAAGGAAGAAGACAGAAATCCCTGGGCAAGCACATGGTTGGCCCCAGGCAGCAGAAGACATGGGAAGCAAAAGTGCTTTAGGAAGAAAAAAGGCATTCAAGGGAATCTGAAAGGGTGACATGGAGTTTGTACAATTCACATTCAATAAAATGTGCTTGTCTGTCGTGTTTACTGTTTGTCCCACTGCCATTAGAATAAAAACTATAGAGATAGGAATTTTTGTCTGTTTTGTTCACTGATACATTCCAACACTGAGAACTTTGGGTACATAGTCAGGGCTCAAATATTTGCTAAATTAAGAGAAATACTACTTTGATCATGTATATTATATTCCTGCATATGCTTTAGTTCACATTTGTGAGCATTGTAACCAAAATAAATGACCTGAAATTATAGTCTTGTGTTAGAGATAATTGTTTTCTCTTCTCTTTTAATATTAGTGGCTTTGTTAGAAAAAGAAAAAACAGAAAAATGAGCAAAAGTTGCAGGAGGTTCAAGCCCTGGATCCATACACAGTAGAATAATGTAGCAAACATGCTGACTACAAGAGCAAGGACTTTAATATTATTTCTTCCAATTACAGAAACTGTTGCATGTAAAGAGGGAAGAATGAAAGGAAATCTGTTCGAGGCCACAAGAAGACAAATAGTGAGTGTTAAGCAAAAAAGACACCACTTAAAGACTATATGCAACAGTTCACCGTGATTCAAGATAATACATGAAAGACCTGTTTTTCCTCCTTGAGAAACTCAGAGGGGAGCGGGGGGAATGTTAGATGTTTAAAAAACATCTAAGTAAAAGCAACATAGATTAGCCCTTAATTGGCTATCATTTTAGAGAAAGTAGGAACATGTACAAAACCTAGTTAAAGAAAAACCCCCTACAACTTGAATGCCACCTAAGGAAGACAGGGACTGATGTTTTAAAATACCGTGGTGAATCTGGCTCTCACAGTCAAAGCACCATGTCAGCTGCAGGCTGAAATTCTGAGCTTCAGTTGACTGGTGAGATGCAGGACAAACTGAAAGAAAAGGGATAATCACGATATTAAGTAGTGGTGAGAAACAAGAAAATAATTATAAATAATTACATGTCTTTTATTGACCCAGAGACTTCACACATTGGCTATATGTTTAAG
Source organism: Saguinus oedipus (assembly GCA_031835075.1). Classification (NCBI taxonomy): domain Eukaryota; kingdom Metazoa; phylum Chordata; class Mammalia; order Primates; family Cebidae; genus Saguinus; species Saguinus oedipus. The sequence goes on from CM063190.1 coordinate 23,533,594, forward strand.
AGGCTAATTTCTAAAGAAATTGTCACTGTTGGGTATGTACATGATATAATGGAGACTTATGCCAGGAATAAGAAGATGTGTACACAAGGGTCCATGGATTGATATTGGCCAACTGCAATTTATTTAAATATTTTATTTAGTAGAGTAGGTACTACGCTAAAGACATGTGAACATTATTCCCAGTTCAGTTTTGTGGAGTCAAAGTGAGGGTTCACTCTATCATTCTGTTCAGCATTTTTTCCTAAGTCCTTCCCTGCCTGTCTTCTAGAAAAGCGGTCAATTGTATGCTCTTGATTGCCTTCATTTTTTTCTTTATATCACTTTTCACCACCTAAAATATTTAATTACATAAATGTGTAGAAAATAAACTATAGAAAGTAAGCACCATGAGGTCTGCTATGTTCAGTTCTTGTTCAAATCCAAGCATGTAGCAAAATGCTTGATGCATAATAGGTCCTGAATAAATATTTTGCAGAATGAATAATCAGATTGATCCACAATTTTATAATCTGAATATTTATCATAAATATTTGAATATTAAAATATAGAGGTATGTATAAATACCTCTTAAATCACAATTCAAACATCATTTCATTCAATTAAACTATATCTTAGTTTATATTGTTTTTGTATGTAAGTGAATTTTAATTATTAAAAATAATACTCATAAAGAAAGTAATTGATGTTTTTCTAACTGATATTGTTTTTACCAAACTACTACAGGACATTCATTCATGTTTGGAATATTTTCATTGAAGAATGGATTGACACAGACATATCAGAGATCATTATAAATAGAATAAAATTTCCTTTATAAATCTCCTCAACAATTTTTTGAGTTCTTAGAAGAGTTGGGATGTATATTAACATATAACCTTTTGCTAAAATATGGTAAGTACTTCTGGTTTTGCCACATCCATTATGAAATAATTAATAATAATGAGCCTAAGCTTTGAGGCAATTCAGAGTGACATTTGCTCAGACTTCACAGCACTGACACTAAATTATGTATTTGAAAAACTTAAATGTCTGAAATTCAAAGATGATTTTTGTCTTATTCTCTCATGTCTTCTGAGCGTTTTATGTCATTGCTTTTATTCTCCCCCATACTCTGAAAAATTGTATCTTAGGTGAACTGCAAGCCAAACTTACCTTTGGTTTAATTGTACTCTGTTAAAAAGTTTTTGCCTATGTTTAATATAATGTTCAGTTGTTTCCACAGAAACTTGCTTGTTACAGTTTCCTGTTATCTGTTATAATATTTTGTTGTAATAAACTGCAACCTTTAGATATCTGTACTTTTCCCATCCTATTTATGTTTGAATATATCAATCACTTGACCTGTACCATGTTTAATCGTGATTAAATGAGACACATCAAGTTCTTAAACTTGATATGTAATTAATGGTTGCAACAACTACTTTCCTAAGTGGAAATTATCACCTGCATTTGTAATCAGATAGAATATGTCCAAGGAAGTTTTATAAGCATAAAATTTTATAGGAGTGTTTCAATTTTGGTTTTACCTAAACAAAATAGTGATGATAATAATTATGATTTATGGAGGGCTTTCTGTGTTACACTGTACTCAGTACTTTATTCCCATTTTATAGATGGTAAAATCAACACTGAAAATTATGTGTCCAGACTCAGGCCAAAGAACATGTTAGAAGAGTCTCTATATAAACCCTTTTGGAAACTTTGGCAATATTATCCCAAAGCCTGAGGTCTTAAACACAACTCACCACTCCAGGGCCTGGTAGGGAAAATTAGCTGGCCATAAGCTGACACCTTAAAGATATTTCAAGGAGAAAAGCAGGAAAGTGAGATGAGTGTCTAAAAATAGGTACTTTTATTGATCATTACCAGATATCAAGTAGCTGCTGGACATCTTCATCTGGGTGTATGAGTGTAAGCTTCTGGAGTTCACCACACATTGACAAGTATGAACCTTTAGTTGATGTTTAATAATATTTATTAAATGTTAAATGCTTGGTGATCTAACATATTAAGCCCTTGAACTCTTTGGTTGTATCTTTTGTTTGTATTACGTGTCTTTCTAACCTGGGTCTACAGGCACCGATAAATAGAATTATTAAATATACAGCAATCTTTCTCTCATGATTCACAATCTGTACCACAAACTAGTACTAAAAGGGGTTTTCAAGACACTAATAAAGATGGTATTTTAAATTTTAAAATTGACTAGAAATACTATCCCAGCAGCATCAGCATCTCTGGGAGATTGTAAGAAATGTAACTACTTGGGCTCAATACAAGACCTACCGAATCACTATCTCAATGGATGACGATTAGATATGTATATTGTAACTAAGCTCTTTAGGTGATCTTTAGAAAATCTAAAGTTTGAGAAGTATTCAATTTTTATTCCAAACCTGCATATTCATGCACATTTATTAATTTAATTGTGTCTATGACGTCAAGTCCTGGCCCTCAGCTTCAAGGTATTATAGATGATAACTTTTCAAAAATGCAAGTGCAAAAACATTTTATTATCTAGCCCCAATCCATACCAAAATGAAGGAACCATTCAAATGTAATAGAAACATACTCATTTTGCCTAGTTTCTTCATATTGCCAGTTAATAGCACATTTATCATTTCTACATGAGCATCATGTGGCTTAGCATTTATGTTTTTCTCCTGGTAGTTATCCAGATGATTGAATTATGAATAGAAAAATTAATGCTTTCTCAGAGTTCTCCTATTGCCAAGAATTTATTTGTAATCATGCTTCCTTCGTCAATTTTAGTTGCTCCTATTAGTCACTTGGCAACATGATTTGGAAATTAGAAGGCAACATGGACAATTGTTGCCAGCAATATAGCACAAATTATTCTTTAGTTTAATAACACTATGCTTTCAACTAATTCTAGAAAATACAAAGGAAAATTCCTGAAATAATTGTGTTTTGAGATTAAAGATTTTCCCAATGTATATTTATCTTTTATAATGTAAGTAATTCTACCCTTCCTCTCCATCTGGCTTATATTAGAAAAAAAAAGGTTTAAGTGTCTGTGTGTGTCTGCACATCTCAACACCTGTTTTTTCATAACCCTCAAAGAAGAATAATACAGAAGACTTCATCAAATGCGAGAAAGAAAGTGACAGTGAAGTAATTATAGAATTGATTTTTGATATTAAAACAGTAAATCTGAAAGTAAATAATGGAATTTATTTAAAAATATTTTTCAATTTACTTCCAATTGGAAGTAAATCATTACTGAGCAAATGCAAAACAATGAAAATCATAACAGTCTCTCAGACCGCAGTGCAATCAAATTAGAACTCAGAATTCAGAAACTAACTCAGAATTCAGAAACTAACTCAGAACTGAACAACTTCATAAAAACTGAACAACTAGTTCCTGAATGTCAACTGGATAAATAATGAAATGAAGGCAGAAATAAATATGTTCCTCAAAACCAATGAGAATGAAGACACAATGTCCCAGAATCTCTGGGACACATTTAAAGCAATGCCTAGAGGAAAATTAATGGCAATAAATGCCCAACAGCAAAGCAAGGAAATATCTAAAATTGATATCCTATCATCAAAATTAAAAGAGCTAGAGGAGCAAGATAAAAAAAAAAACTCAAAAGCTAGTAGAAGACAAAAGATAACTAAGATCAGAGCTGAAATAAAGTAGATAGAGACACAAAAAAAATCCTTCAAAAATCAATAAATCCAGGAGCTGGTTTTTTGAAAAGATCAACAAAATAGACCAATAGCCCGAATAATAAAAAAGAAAAAGGAGATGAATCAAATAGATGCAATAAAAAATGACAAAGGGGATATCACCACTGACTCCACAGAAATACAAATTACAATCAGAGATTACTACAAAAAACTCTATGCACATAAACCAGTAAACCTGAAGGAGATTGATAAATTCCTGGACACATGCACCCTCCCAAGCCTAAACCAAGAAGAAGCTGAAACCTTGAACAGACCAATAACAAGAGCTGAAGTTGAGGCAGCAATTAATAGCTTACCAACCAAAAAAAGTCCAGGTGCAGACGGGTTCACAGCTGAATTCTACCAGATGTACAAACAGGGGCTGGTACCATTCCTTCTGAAACTATTCCAAACAATCCAAAAAGAGGGAATCCTCCCCAAATCATTTTATGAGACCAACATCATCCTGATACCAAAACCCAGCAGAGACTCAACAAAAAAAGAAAACTTCAGGCCAATATCCATAATGAAGATAGATTCAAAAATCTTCAATAAAATACTGGCAAACCGATTGCAACAGCACATCAAAAAGCTTATCCATCATGTTCAAGTAGGCTTCATTCCAGGGATGCAAGGCTCGTTCAACATATGCAAATGTATAAACATAATCCACCACATTAACAGAACCAAAGACAAAAACCACGTGATTATCTCAACACATGCAGAGAAGGCTTTTGACAAAATTTAATAGCCCTTCACACTAAAAACTCTCAATAAACTAGGTATCAAAGGAACATATTTAAAAATAATAAAAGCTATTCATGACAAAACTACAGCCAATATCATATTGAATGGGCAAAAACTGGAAGCATTCCCTTTGAAATCTGGCACTCAATAAGTATGCCCTCTGTCATGACTCCTATTCAATATAGTATTGGAAGTTCTAGTCAGAGCAATTAGGCAAGGAAAAAAAAGAGTATTCAATTAGGAAGAGAGAAAGTCAAATTGTCTCTGTTTGCAGACAACATGACTGTATATTTAGAAGACACTATCATCTCAGCCCAAAATCTCCTTACACTGATAAGCAACTTCAGCAAAGTCTCAGGATACAAAATCAATGTTCAGAAATCACAAACATTTCTATACATCAATAAAGACTAACAGACAGCCAAATTATGAGCAAACTCCCATTCACAATTGCTACAAAGAGAATAAAACACCTAGGAATAAAACTAACAAAGGATGCAAAGGACCTCTTCAAGAAGAACTACAAACCACTGCTCAAGGAAATCAGAGAAGACACAAACAAATGGAGAAACACTCCATGCTCATGGTTAGGAAGAATCAATATCTTGAAAATGGCCATACTGCCCAAAGTAATTTATAGACTCAATGCTGTCCCCATCAAGCTACCAATGACCTTCTTCACAGAACTGTAAAAAGACCACCTTAAACTTCATATGGAACCAAAAGAGATCCCACATAGCCAAGGCAATCCTAAGCAAAAAGAACAAAGCTGGAGGCATCAGGCTACCTGATTTTAAACTATACTACAAAGCTACAGTAATCAAAACAGCATAGTACTGGTACTAAAACAGAGATACAGACCAATGGAATAGAACAGAGGCCTTGGAGGAAATGTCACACATGTACAATCACCTGATCTTTGACTAACCTGACAAAAACAGGCAATGGGAAAAGGATTCCCTGTTTAATAAATTGTGTTGGGAAAACTGGTTAGCAGTGTGCTGAAAGCAGAAACTGGACCCCTTCCTGACACCTTACACTAAAATTAACTCCAGATGGATTAAAAGACTTAAACATAAGACCTAACACCATAAAAACCCTAAAAGAAAACCTACGCAAAACCACTCAGGACATAGGTATGGGCAAAGACTTCATTACTAAAACACCAAAAGCATTGGCAAAAAAAGCCAAAATAGACAAATGGGTCCTAATAAAGCTCCAAAGCTTCTGTACAGCAAAAGAAACCACCATTAGAGTGAACCAGTAACCAACAGAAAGGGAAAAAATTTTTGCAATCATCTGACAAAGGGCTGATATCCAGAATCTACAAAGAACTAAAACAGATTTACAAGAAACAAACAAACAAACCCATTCAAAAATGGGTGAAGGATATGAACAGACACTGTTTAAAAGAAGACATATATGAGGCCAACAAACATATGAAAAAATGCTCATCATCACTGATTATTAGAGAAATGCAAATCCAAACCACTTTGAGATACCACCTTATGCCAGTTAGAATGGCGTTCATTAAAAAATCCGGAGACAACAGATGCTGGAGAGGATGTGGAGAAATAGGAACACTTTTACACTGTTGGTGTGAGTGTAAACTAGTTCAACCATTGTGGAAGACAGTGTGGCACTTTCTCAAGGACCTAGAAATAGAAATTCCATTTGACCCAGAAATCCCATTACTGGGTATATACCCGAAGGATTATAAATCCTTCTATTATAAAGACACGTGCATACATATGTTCATAGTGGCACTGTTTACAATAACTAAGACCCAAATGCCCATTGACAATAGACTGGACAACCCAAATGCCCATTTACAATAGACTGGACAAGGAAAATGTTGCACATATACACCATGGAACAGTATGCAGCCATAAAAAATGAAATTTGTGTCCTTTGTAGGGACATGGATGAAGCTGGAAACCATCATTCTCAGCAAACTGACACAAGAACAGAAAATCAAACACCTCATGTTCTCACTCATAGGTGGGTGTTGAACAATGAGAACACATGGACACAGGAGGGGAGCATCACATACTGGGGTCTGTTGGTGGGGGGGCCAGGGGAGGGACCGTGGCGGGGTGGGAGATTGGGGAGGAATAACATGGGGAGAAATGTCAGATGCAGGTGATGGGGGAATGGAGGCAGCCAACCACATTGCCATGTGTGCGCCTATGCAACAATTCTGCATGATCTGCCCATGTACCCAGAACCTAAAGTACAATAAAATATATTTTTTTCCAGAGGAAGAAGGATAAATTTCAGTAAGTAACTGTTATGTAGAAATAAAGCATACACAGTCATCAATTTGCTCAAAGTTTATTACTAGAGTTCAATATTGATTATAAATTGAACTGTTATCCAGGCTGAAGTACAATATTATGATTATAGTCCACTGCAGCCTTGAACTCCTGCATTCAAGAGATCCTCCTGCCTAAGCCTTCTGAGTAGCTTGGACTACAGGTATGTACTACCATGAGCTGCTTGTATTTTTTTTTTTTAATTTTGGATAGAAATGGAGTCTTGCTATGTTACCCATAACTCCTGGGCTCAAGCCATTCTTCCACTTAGGCCTCCCAAAGTGCTGGCATTAAAGGTGTGAGCCAATGCACCTGACCCAGAATTTTTAATAGATTTAGAGACCTCGTTAACTACTTAATTAAAACATTCCCACTTCAAGTGCTTCTTCTATCTCTCAGTCCTATTTCCTGCGTAAAGCTCCTACATAAGTAAAAATATTGTCATAATTGGTGACATTGTGTTTCACTGATGACACATCAAAGAAGTCAATTTGTAAACAAATATCTAAATTAAAATGCCAATTGATGAAAGAAATAAAATCATAAATTTAAAAAAATGCAATTCTTCATTAGCAAGGTGTTTTCTCTGTCTATTAATATACTATTTCACCATCTATTGCAAAAGAAAGCTGTAAAAAAGCTAAATTCTATAATTCTATCTTTTTTATTGTTATTGCACTTTAAATTCTTGGGTACATGTGCAGAACATGCAGGTTTGTTACATAGGTATACACGTGCCATGGTGGTTTGCTGCACCCATCAACCTGTCATCTACAGTAGGTATTTCTCCTAATGCTAGCCCTCCCCTAAGCCCCCACCCCTCGACAGGCCCCAGTGTGTGATGTCAATATATACATTATAATCCTGTTTTTATTGCAAAATAAAAGCTTATGTGATGTTACCCAGATTTCCATAATGTCTTAAACATATTTAATAGTGCTTACTATTGTATTTCAGAAAGAACTACTTTAAAATCAAATAAATGACTTCATGTCATTTCTGTTGTGTTTTTAAGAGTATTTGGATGGCATCTACATCTCATGTCTGCATGGATAACTGAAAATTAATGCAGTAAACACATCCAAAAAATAATTAAAATTCCCTTAAAGACAATCATCAGAATCACAAAGGTATGGATGTGTGTGTGTGTGTGTGTGTGTGTGTGTGTGTGTGTGTGTGCATGAGAAACATAAATGTTATAAAATTTAATACCATATGAGAATAACAAGCAGTAACCACAGTATCTCTGAGAAAGTCTTTAGAGTAGAATTGAAGGAGTACATAGAAAACCATCAATTCAGGAGGCTGAGGCAGGAGAATTGCCTGAACCCAGGTGGCGGAGGTTGTGGTGAGCTGAGATCGCGCCCACTCCAGCCTGGGTAACAAGAGCGAAACTCCATCTCAAAAAAAAAAAAGAAAAGAAAAGCATCAATTCAAATTCATGCTGATCATGCAACGTTGTGTTAAAATCTTTGGTGTCTATTGTCTGATGTTTTATTTTTGGTGTGTATTTTTTATGATGTTTTAATCTTTAAATTCTGTCTCATTGCCAATATTTTAATGCTTGATTTACCCTATTGGATAAGGAAATGTGAGATGAAAATATAGAGATTGGAAGCAAAAATGGTTGACCTTCACCATTCTTCCTACTGTTATTCCGTAGGCCCCATTATCTAGTAATTACGAGACTCTCATCAGAGATTTATATTTCTTATGCTTTGTCTCCTGAAAAAATATTTGGTATAAACATGCAGCATCTGTAAGACTTAATGCCTGGAAAGTACACAATATAGACGAAGCAATTATTGACAGGCTGTATAAAAGTTGTATATTTGTGAATCCATTTGTAAATTTCGTCAATGGCAACCATCAGTAGACAGTATATTAAAAATTTAAGGTATTAAATTGCCATACAGCTTAGTCAATATACTGAACATCAGTGACTTAAAATGCTCTCCAATAATATACCACTAAAATTCTCAAAAGGCTGTTTTATTACCTAGTACATTTTATCAGATAAATGCTTTAAGAATAACATTTTATAAATGCATTTCTTATCGAAGTAATACAGCTGATTCTCAAAAACTTTTTTTAGCAAAATTTTTTAAATGCAAATTGATTTCTAAATCACATTGTACTTATAAAACATAACAGCATAAAAATTTAAACACTGCACATGCCTACCTTTTCAAATTATGCTATACAAATTAAACTGAAAGGCATTCCCAGTCTCAACTATGAGGAAATAACAACAGTAGAAACAAACTAAAATGTTTACCATAATGATAATATAGGAAGATATTACTGGTCTTAATTTTGTTTGTGACAGTTTATAGCTTATTCTATTTAGTAAATAAGGGTTCCCTCACATATTTTATCATTTGAAAAGAAAGAAAATAAATATATTCATCTTCTTTTTTCCAGAAACTTGATCAGTACTTTAAGTTGTCAAAGAAGAAAATGTAAAAAACTGAAATCAACAGAATTTGCCTGAGAAATAGAATGTGCCCAGAATTAAGTGAGACTTTAAGAGTAGTATATAAGAACAATTAAATATCTGCTACAGCATAATTATGAATAAATTAGCTGTTCTTTTGCAAGGACATTCATCAGCCAACTAATATATAAATTTATTTTATTATTATCATACTTGGAATAGTTATAAGCTATTGAAACCTAAATGCCAATATGATTTGTCATGCAATGTATAAAAATAATTGATATCAAATATATTATTGTAGGGTAACATATAAAACTCTTAACACAGATGTACAATTCCCATGCTTATTGGAAAATAAGTCATAGATTGGTTTGCCATATTGCAAAAATCTGCACTATTATCTAAATTAAAAAATCAGGACAAGTAAATTGCTACATTAACCTTTTGGAATTACAATTTAATTATTCTCCACACACCAGTTCACATTTATGCACGCTTTCTACTGAATTAATAAGTCATTTCATTTAACTGCTCAAATGGTGTTCAAAGTTTCAATTTTTACAAGCATACTAATATCAGTTTATTTTGGAAAAAAATGGATATGTTTAATATTCTGGTTTATTAAAAGAGCTACATATAATTTGCCAAAAATCTTTAACAGAACTAAAGATAAATGAGTTATGGTATTTTATAATTTGTCCTGGACATAAGATACATAATACATTCATGAGGTACCTATGCATACAAATTATGCTCTCCAGTCTTAAAATCTCATACTATTTTAATTAAATATTTCAGTAAAATTATTTGTTAAGTAACCTCTTGTAATATTGTAGTATACATCACATGCCTGTTTGAACAGTCTGAATTTTGCCACTCTTTTAGACTTAGATCTTATAGTAATTAGTAAAAATGTGTGGCATACCAATTCCATTTCAACTTGACTATAGTTCCAGTAAGTCTTGGTCTCCAGAAATACTTACTGCTTGATTATTGACTGCCATTTATATATTCAGTGGTCATGAATCACACACGTACATACATGTACACACAACAATATGGGACTGAAATGCACAATCTTCCTCAAACCCTGATAGCTGCTTCCAGTTTCCTCAGTTGAGATATCCATATAAATTGCAGTGAAAGGAATGTTTTATGTAGATTTAGACTTGGCCAAATTCGAATCCTAATCTGATAACTACTTACTGAGGGATCTTGGGTAAATCATTATCATTCCCAAGATTCAATATCTGCACTGTAAGACAAAGATTAGAATATCCCCTTCATACACTCACTGTAAATTTAGCTTCTTTCACCTAAAGTTTTTGGCTTCTGAGATGCCTTGTATAGAATGCCCAAGCCTTTATTGTGATTTTCTATAAATTGGAGTGGAGGGGAAGTGGGCTTTCTTTTTTTTTTAATCTCAGCCTCAAAGTTCCTGGAATCCCACATCACGTGAGTTACTCTCTAGTCTTCTTTCTGCCAGATTTTAAGTCCAATATATTTTTTCTTCATTATACACAAATGTCATTTGTAAAATATCTTCAATAAATTTAAAGATAAACTCAGTATGGTACTTTGTAATGTGGTAAACTTGGTCAAATCATTTTAAACCTCTAATTTCACATCAGTAACAAAGATGCACTTATTATTTTACCCTCATAAGGCCCTAGTTCCTCTAGTGTTTTGGAGCAGAAGTTAGGAAACAACGGATGCTGGAGAGAATGTGGAGAAACAGGAACACTTTTACACTGTTGTTGGGAGTGTAAATTACTTCAATCAATGTGGAAGACAGTGTGTCGATTCCTCAAGAACCTAGAACTAGAACTGCCATTTGATCCAGCAATCCTACTACTTGGTATATACCCAAAGAATTAGAAATCATTCTACTGTAAAGACCGATGCACACCTGTGTTTACTGCAGCACTACTCACAACAACAAATACTTGGTACCAACCCAAATGCCCATCAATGATAGACCGGATAAAGAAAATATGGCACATATATACCATGGAATACTATGTAGCCATGAAAAGGAAGAGTTCATGTCCTTTGCAGGGACATGGATGAAGCTGGAAACCATCATTCTCAGCAAACTAACACAAGAACAGAAAACCAAACACTGCATATTCTCACTCATAATTGGGAGTTGAACAATGAGAACACATGGACACAGGGAAAGGAACATCACACACCTCAGGGGGTGAGGGGCTAGGGTAGGGACAGCATTAGAAGAAATATCTTATGTAGATGACCAGTTGATCCATGCAGCAAACCACCATGGCACATGTGTCCCTTTGTAACAAACCTGCACATTCTGCACATGTATCCCAGAACTTAAAGTATACGTAAAAAAAAAAAAAGAAAGAAAGAAAGAAAGAAAAGCTTCATGAAGTAAAGTCAGTGCTCTGTCTTTAGGACCTGTTGATGCTTCTATAAAAAAACACTAACTGGCATTTGATGCCCTCTGGAAAAAGCTTTGGCTCTGAAACACTTAAAGGTATGTCTATTCCTTCCCTAGCCTAAAAGGTTTACTGTTTGATATTTGCACAAAAGAAATGTCTCTCTTTCTCTCTCTCTCTCTCTCTCTCTCTCTCTCTCTCTCTCATACACACACACACACACACACACACACACACACACACACACACGCATACCTCATTAGACAAGAACCTTCAAAAGATATACGCGTAACAGTTAAACACAGAAAACAACTAAAATGCATAATAACAGGTAACTGGTTAAGCCACTTGTCTATTTATACAGTCATTTAATATCAACTCCTTCATAGCAAGTACTTCAGAAGGCCCTGGTGGAGTTCCCCTCAGCACTTTCTTGATGTGAAGAAGTCCTTCACAACAAATGCTACACTTTCAAAAGTGAAGGAATCATTTTTTTTATTATTCTCTTCTTCCCGTATCTGGGAAGAATGCCTAGGGCGATGTTTGGTAGAGTGGAACTAGTCCTACCTCCAAGAAAGCACTCAGACAAGGTGCCTGGTTCCCATTTTTGGGTAGCCCCATAGCACCTCTTTTTGAGCATCATTTAACCTAATATTTTCAGTTTTTTTTTTTTTTTTTTTGGAGACGGAGTTTCGCTCCTGTTACCCAGGCTGGAGTGCAATGGGGTGATCTCGGCTCACCGCAACCTCTGCCTCCTGGGTACAAGTGATTCTCCTGCCTCAGCCACCCAAGTAGCTAGGATTACAGGCATGTGCCACCATGTCCAGCTAATTTTTTGTATTTTTAGTAGAGATGGGGTTTCACCACGTTGACTAGGATGGTCTCAATCTTCTGACCTCGCGATCCACCCACCTCGGCCTCCCAAAGTGCTAGGATTACAAGCATCAGCCAACATTCTCAATTTTAAGCCTCATATAATTTGAGAACAAAATTCTCTTGAGAATTTATTGACACACACTCACACATACAACAAAAAGAAAAGTTATGCAGTGGTTTTCGACCAAGGGTGGCTTTGCTGCCACAGGATACTTGGCAATGTTTAGAGATGTTTTTGATTTTCACCACTCAAGTGGAGTGTGCTATTGGCATCTATTAGGTAGAGACAAGAGATTTTGCTGAACTTCCCACTATGCAGACAGAGTTCACCTCCCAGAGCAAAGAATTATCTGGTCGAAAATGTCAAAAGTGCTGAGACTGAGAAACTCTGAGTTACAAGAAATCTCTAAATTCAGACTTTTATAGAGAAATCATAAATTCTGAAGGGTTTAAAACATCACACTCAGAAATACGGCACCTTGTAAGGTCGAACTTCTGTGAAATAAACATGCCATGCACTCAAGCTATGGTTATTTACAGTGGTGGTAGGCATTGTCTTCTCAACCTTCACACATCAAGTCATTTCAATAAGCCCACACAGTTTTTGTGAGAAGTAATTACAACTAAAAATGATAGCAAAAACATATTCTCAAAGGACAGGGTTGTACAGTAACCTAATGATGCAGACAGAATATCATTTAGTGCATTTTAAAAGAATTATGAAGAACACTGCCAATGACATGATGTTATGTCCTTTAACATATAACACAACATTTTTAATACAAAAGAAATATAGTACCTTTAAATGATGCAAAGAGCAGTCTGCTTATTTCCAAAATGAATTTGAACCCAGGAACGGAGTGTGCTTATTTGTATAATAATTTATATAAATCCACTTCAGAAAGATATTTTAGTTACATATTTTGACCAGCAATAAATTGTACCTTTTGAAGAGAATATACTCTTATTACATACATCTCTATCTGTACCCATGAGACAAATATTATTTAGTAAACATTGGCTTAGTATAAAGGATATACATATAGGATTTTTATACTGACAGATTCAGTAAATGCCACTTGAAATACAAGGCCATTCACTTATTTGACAAATATTTATTGAGCTTAACATTAAACAGGCACTATACTAAGTGTTGAAGGCAAAGCAATGAGAAGGAATATAATGTCCTTGACCATATGGATATAACATTCTGCTGTCTACACTAAATGATTTTTATATAGTCTTATTAAATGCTGGGGCAAAGCAAGCTACTAACATTATTTTAACTCATATCTATTACGTAGTATTTCTGTATATTTATTGATAAATTTAAAGGATCACAAAGGAGGGCAAATTTTCAAATGCATATTTTCATATTCTAAAAATGACCATTCTTTGTTCATTATCTAACTTGAAAATTAAGGATATACATATATATACATGTATATATATATATATATATATATATATATATACACACACACACACACACATATACAGAGAGAGAGCGAGAGAGAGAGACAACAAAAGAGTGATATTTTAATAAAAGAGTTTCATTGCTAATCTTCCATATTTAAAAAGAAAGTTACCTCAGACATGTAAATAGGCAGCAATAGATAAGTAAATGAAAGCATGGAGACTTCTGTATTAAGGTCATTGTTTGATTTCCATCCTACAGGTGAATTGAGTAGATATAGTTACCATCTGTTTACTATTTGTTGGCCAATCTTCAGTGAATTGGTAGTCTCAGACCAGCTCACCTTTCACTGAATCAGGTCATGTTTTAAAAAAGTGACTGTCATTAAATTGGAACTAACTGAAACCTATGTGCTCTAAGTATCATATTGAAAAATTGTTGGGCCATGTTGTTAATCAGCAGGGCAGCTTACATGTTACTTTAAGGTACATTCCATAGGAATGTCATAGAATTTTTGCTTAACATCTTTTTAGAATATAAAAATGTTTCTTCTGAGAAAAATATGCATGGTAAAAAGATATACAAACATATTCAAAAGCTTTACAACAGAGGTAACGAGGTGCTTAAAGCACCTTAAAATAGTACATATGAAGTTATTGTATATTTCAATATATAATGCACAATTCAAGTTTCTGAGGTCATAATGACCAATCCACAATCTATTTCATCCAAGACTTTGTAAACTGGTAATGGGAATAGACGATTAAATACAGAAAAGCTGTGATACAAAGCTAAACACAAACATAACTGAGAAGACGTAATATTACATAGCATCTCCTTTAGTCGTGTGCTCAATAAGCATTTTGGAATATATCCTATTTATGTCAACATTCACTACCAATGCATTCATAATAACTTTTAAAAAATATTTTTCAAAAATAACAAAATTATATGTTGTGTGTGTGTCTGTCTGTATAAATTGAAATAAGTACTTACAACTAGAAGTGACAGCGAAATTATGTCTTAAAAAATGACTATTTTCTATATACTCATATGCATTTGTGTATATGTGTGTGTATGAAATAAGCAAGTGAAATAACACTGTATATACTTCTCCTCATTCCCTAAGCATTATTACATGTTCTCAGTCAGTGAAGCAGTGTGGAATATTGCAGAAGATAAAACTGACCAAGAAGTATTTGGAATAGATGCTGCCATGTGTCACCCAGCACTCACCTTACGACTGAAGGACATCTGGGAGTGTTGCTGGCAAAAATGCCTAACTTATCATCTCTTTTAAAAATAGTCAGGTCACATTCAGTGGCTGCTATGACAAGGGATATAAATTCCTGAGATCCTCACCCCAACTTGGGACAACTCTGAAAGGCTCTCTCTGCTTCAAAGCTCCCTGCGGAGATGGCTGGAGCCTCCAGCAAAACTGCAACACATAAGACTTTTCTCTTAGCTTCTTCCCTTTCCTACTTCCTCTCCTCCCTCCCATGTTGATACCAGAAACCAGAAACTCTATAATAAACTTCCCGCAAAGCAATTCCCATCCAAAGTCTGCTTCCCGAGGAAGCTGCTATAGTGTCAGTGACTTATACAACCAACAATCTTCACTACTTAGTGCTCTATTACACTCTTCTGCATTGGCTAAGTTCACTACGTTTTCATTATGGGCTCTTATAAGCCATGTATTTTCACATTTTTTGAAAAATTGTTTAGCTCCATAACAGCCAATAAAAGTTCTTCAACTGGTCATCATACAGTCACAGAAGAAAAAAATGTTTGACAGTGAATTTAAAAATAAAGTTTAGTATCTAGGATCCTTCAATAAAATCTCTGGGGAAGTAGTGACTTAAAAAAGAATGAAAAAAAAAAGAAAAGCAAGAGAGAGAAAGAAAGAGAAAAGAAAGAGAGGGAGGGAGGGAGGGAGGGAGGAAGGGAGGGAGGGAGGGAGGAAAAAACAAAAAAAGAAAGCAGGCAACTAGGAATTTATGGGAAGCCCTTGGCATCATAAAGACCGTTGCAAACAGTGCAGGTAGAAAGGAAGGACCAATACTATCATTATTTACATTAAGGGCTTCAGGCACTTTGAAGAGAATAGAAGAGAGATCCCAGTACAACAATGGGGCAGGATCACAAGAGGACTCTGTTATATGAATCTCAGATTGCACTGACTCAGTTAACACTCCCACATTTCTAGGATTAGATTGCCTGTCTTAAAGAGAACTTCTCTGTGTTTAATAGCCAACAAAAAAAGAAGCTTGAAATTTGGGACATGATAATCAATATGACAAGGCAGTTACCTTCATAAAATTTGGTGAGTCACAAAGAAAGTAATGATCTCATTTCAATACTGACACTTAAGTATTAACTTTTCTTAGAAAGTTATTTCATCTTAAATATGTGCATTCATACTCACATAGTTTCAATAGGGGTAAAAATAATTAAATGCATTAAAACTCTTGGTATAACAAAATCTACTCAATTGATGAAGCTCTCTTCCCTAATGATGGAATTACATGACGCCAAGTCACTGAAAACGTGTTCTTCAAAAAGCACCATCTGGATTCTTGACAGAGTATTGGCAGCTGGAAACTTAATTCCTAAATTTGACAGTACTTTTGGGCCTCTAAACTGGTTAGTGCATCAAAAGCTATGCTAACTAACAAAAAGAGCCAGTGTCCTTTGTTTATGCAACATTATTTTTTATTTTTTAGAAAACAATATTGACTTTAAAATGCAAAGCATAAAATTTTCCAACACTGATCATATCCTATTTTAATATTTTTAATTCCTAGTATTTTTATATACAAATCTTAATATATTTAGTATCATTAATTCAATAAACTTATTTTTCAGCTCTCCTAAACCCGTTACATCAGATGGAGACAACTTGATTTTTGCTTGGCATTATAAGACCCACACCTAAGACAGTGCCTGAAACTAAGTATTCTATAAACATTATTAAATAAGGCGATCCACTGTTGGTACAGACCTTTAAAGAAATCATTTAACAAGAGTTTAGAGGCTGTTCTTCGAGATTAGAAGTTCTACTTATTTTTTCGATCATCTCACAGCTTATCAAGCTCTTCTGTTTGAAACAATTAACCTCAAAAGGGAATTACTGCTTATACAAATCATAATACCAGCTAATTACATTTTACTTGATGTTATATATTTTCATTAAACTAAATGTACATATCTACTGTATCAGTGTAAAAACCAAGCTAAATTGCTAATAAAAAGTTTAGGCAGTATGGACAGTTTATCCATTTGCACTCTTCTGCGTAATGACAGACGGATAATTAACTTCCTTTGACGCCCAACGGAAGGTGTATTTCTCTAGTGGCCATTATTTTGATCTCTTGCCATTTGGCAAGGCAAGGCTGGAAATAGCTTTAAATCCTAGCTCTTTGATTTCTTTTAAAACCCCCTCAACCTATCTACCTCTTCTTTTTAGATATGTTAAGACAATTAATTAATTGGGATTAATGCCTTGCTAAAAAGTATTTTTGAACTGTCATAAAGGTTCAGTGCTATAAAGAACTAAATTATTAAATAACTTATTGTTATTAATTTTTTTCCTAAGTGCTAAAACTTAGTTTAAAATTTTGAGCTATTTTTAAATTTCTCAGGGTACCTTTGAATATAGTCCTGTCCCTGTAGAGGGTTTTTTATAACCACAAGCTTTTTACAAATACATGGATTCTCATTTAGAAAGATCAGTGTATACTTTTGTTCCCTTTTAAGCTCAAAACGTGTTCTAGTTTGGCTTCTTGCCAATTTTGGACTTACTCTACCATTTCCATGAGATCATTAGTTTCCTGTGAGTAGGACCACTGTTTCGTTACATTATGCTCTGTAGTACTAAGCAGTATGTCCTACTATCTAACTGTATCAACAAAATGTAGAATGGAATTCACTATTTCACCCAAAACATCTGTTGCTTTGATGCACAGAAGAAAAGGGCCTATGATCTTTTCTAAATTGCATTAATCTAAACCAAACAAAACAAAAAATTTGGTCAGCTGCACATATATTATGATTCTATATAAAAAGTACATTGTTAATAAACAATTTAAAACATTGTGGCATATTGTGCCATCTAATGGTTAGGAACTATATATGTGACAAAGCCCAAGGACAGCTTCACAAGCTATAGACTGCATTTGATGCTATTACCTGGGAATGAATGTTCCATAGTACATATATTTTTATCATTCAATAATTCTGATCAATTTATTATGTAAGTAAACTTTATTCTCATATTTAAATACATCCATAAATACAGATTCTGAAAGACAGATCAAAAGAAATTTAAAATCTAACTTTGTAAGTGGGATTGTAAATTTGAGAATTTCTTTTCTGATCACAGGTACACAAGTGAAAAGAAACCAATTTCTATTTTCTTGCAGAGGATGAGTAAATTGAAATTCATTACCTGCTGAAAAGAACAAGCAGCAGCTCAATGAGATCTCTCCGTAACAGGCAACCAAATAAAAGTCAGTGGGTACAATTAAGATCATTGAAATTTCAAGGGAACTGTGTGTATCTTTAAACAAACAAATCAATAAATGGTGCTTATTTTGTGAGCTTGAGTCAGTTCTAACTGAGTTGAAATGATCTAAAGTACCAGTTGCCTAACTGTATGTTTTAAACCACTTTACTTCTCTAGTTCAAACTGAGCTATTGATCTATATAAAACTTTGTAGTATTCTTGCCAGGTGTGGTGGCTCACGCCTGTAGTCCCAGCACTTTGGGAGGCTGAGGCGAGTGGATCATGAGGTCAGAGGTTTGAGACCATCCTGGGATAAAATCCCCGTCTCTACTAAAAATACAAAAATTATCCTGGCATGGTGGCATTCACCTGTAATCCCAGCTACTCGGGAGGCTGAGGCAGGAGAATCACTTGAACCTGGGAGGCAGAGGTTGCAGTGAGCTGAGGTCATGCCACTACACTCCATCTTGAAGACAGAGAGAGACTCTGTCTCAAAACACAACAACAAAAAAAACTTTGTAGTATTTGTATAATGAAAGCTCAGTATTATAATATATTAACTAGTGAACTTTTGAGAATATCAGTCAAGTTTACATTAAAGCTTATTCTAGAAGCCCCACCAAAACAGAAGAAGCTACTCTATGACTATTACAACAAAGCCTCAGGCATGCTTGCACTTTATTTTATTCTGCAACAACAACCAAGTAATTTGTCCATAAATAACTGACATTCTCAAGGTACAGATATTACAGTATGCTTCTAACATCTAGTACAATACTATGCTATACCAGGCCTTTGAAAGCACAGCATAAATTAAGATGAGTGCTTCTGGCTTCTACCAATGTTTCGTTTTATTGTTTATAATTACATTTGGCATTTAATCTCATGTTTTGTTAGATATGCCTATTAAAAAGGATATTTATATATTCAAATACCATTTTAAACATTAAAAATAATATATGTAAGGAAAAATATTCAGATATAAAGTATTCTTTTCAAAAACTTCCATTTTAAAATTAAATAAGTTATATTTAGCATCCTTATAAGGCAGATATATTTATAAATGAGGAAGAGTTAACCTTTTGTAACTTTAGATAAAAGTCTCTTCTTAACTTCATATTGATTTTCTATAGAGCAAAAGAAAATGGAAGTTTGCAGAAAGAAGCCTATTAAGTGGCTTCCAGTAATACTGAAATTCAAACAACTTCAAATATGTCTGTTAATGTGAAATTGTTTGTAGAGACATTTAGATTAAACTCTTGAAATGTTTAGACTGTTAACAACAACATCAATAAAATAGACACATAAATATGAAGTCAAGTAAGGAAGAAAATGTCTATGGTTAAAGTATGTACAAAAATTCAAAAACACAAATTAATCTGGAATAATTACTTAAATTATAGATTCCTCATTGTAAAATAGACCTTATCTGTGTAACATAATGGTATCCTCTTTAAAATTTATATTTTAAAAATTTTAATAAAAGAGAGAATAATAAATAATCATATACTTGTAATCTAGTATAGATTATGCAAAGGTTAACAATTTGTCTTATGTATTCATCTATTTTTTCTGTAATAACTTAAAATATGTTACTGATGACATTTCACCCCTAATATTTCAGTGTGCAATTCAAAGAAGAATATTACCTACAGTATAATTTTCAAAACCAACTAAGTTAAAAATAGTCCCTTAATGTCATATATAATCCATATTTAAATTTCCCCAATTTTCCTAAAATGCTCTTTACAGATGGTTTGTTCTAGTTGGGATCTAATCAAGGATGATGAATTCAATTTATTGTAATTTTATTTATATCAATTTTAATTTGTAACAATTTCCTCCTTTTCCTACCTCAGATACTCACTGCAAAGACCAAGGAAGTTGTCCCTTCGAGTATTCCAACTTCTGGATTTGTTAGATTCATGCTGTTTGTTCCTCATGCTGTCAGCAAGTTCTCTTCAGTTTTACGTACAGAATTTAGAAGTATAAGACTAATCCAATTCAGGGTAAGCATTTATGAAAAGACCAGTTTATAGGAAAACCAGAAAATGATTACTTAAAGGAGTAGGAATAGTGAACTGGGGGCTGTGATGGAAGATTCTGTGGTGCAGATTAATAGGAGGTTTTTTGGCCCCCCGCAACACCCAGATGTTATAAATGTAACTATTCACTTTGTGAACATTAATCAAAATGGGAGCTTTAAATTTTAAAAAGTGTATTTTAAAATTACCTTTTTAGAAAAAAAATAGAATACCACACAGTGATATGCTTTCATTGCATCATATCATGATATGCTAATACCTTATTATCTCAATGGCATTAATAAGAATCATCAGACTACATTCAACAATAATTTATTGTATATTTTAAAATACCAAAAATATGTTCCTTAACATGAAGAGAGGTTGAATTTTATGAAAAGCTTTTTCTGCATCTGCTGACAAAATCACGTGGTTTTGGTTTTTAGTTCTGTTTACATAATGAATCATTTATTATTTGTTTCACATGTTTCTTGGCTACTTGTAGGTCATCTTTTAAGAAGTGTCTGTTCAGTCTTTTGCCCACTTTTTAATGAGGTTATTTGCTTGTTTTATTTTTTTTTTCTTGTTGGGTTGAGTTTCTTGTAGATTTTTGATATTGGTCTTTTGTCAGATGCACAGTTTGCAAATATTTTCGGCCATTCTGTAGATTGTCTATTTACTCTGTTGATTATTTCTTTTTCTGTGTAGAAGGTCTTTAGTTTAAGTCCCATTGATCTATTTTTGTTTTTGTTACACTTGTTTTTGCGGTCTTAGTCATCAATTCTTTTCCTAGGCCAATATGCTAAGTATTTTTCCTACAAAAATCTTCTAGATATTTTATAGTTTCAAGTGTTACATTTCAGTATTATAATTTTTAAAAATTTAATACACTTCTAAAAATGTATTTTAGTAATTAGAAATTTGATCGTCTTTTGACGTTTTTGAGACAGAGTCTCACTCTGTTGCCCAGGTTGGAGTGCAATAGCAGGATCTTGACTCACTGCAACCTCTGCCTCCCAGGTTCAAATGATTTCCTGCCTCAGCCTCCTGAGGAGCTGGGATTACAGGCACATGTCACCACGCCCAGCTAATTTTTTGTATGTGTAGTAGAGACAGGGTTTCACCGTGTTAGCCAGGAGAGTCTGGATCTCTCGACCTCGTGATCCATCCACCTGGACCTCCCAAAGTGCCAGGATTACAGGCATGAGCCACCGTGCCCAGTCGAGCGTCTTTTTAATATTGTTATTATTATTTCCATTAAAGATTTGACCAGCCTTTTCAATATAAATACTCATGTGTTTGATTATTTTCTTTTTTCATTTTTCTTTATTTTTACTCATTGAAATTCCTATCTGGCTTATGTTCTGCTTTCTGAATTTATTCTCCAGCTTTAATTTTTTTTTCTGATATTTTAGAGTTTTTAAAAAGTATGGTCTGGGAATTTTCTCAAGTTTATCTTTCAGTTACCTATTTTGGTTTTTGAGTTATTATTTAACACTTTCACCAACATTTTAAAATTCACATTCGTTTATTCATAAGTATTCATATTTGAATACACAGGGGCTGTATTGGGTATAATTAGACAGAATTTATAAATCAGATTTGTGTCTATGCCCTCATGGAGCTTACATTAATATAAATAAAATACTTAATGCTGTGACAGTAGTGATGGCAATTCTGATTGCTCATCTGAAAACAAGGAGCTTTACTCTGATGCAAATGTGCAGCTGCACAGTGATGAAACTACTATGTATTAAAAAAGTACCTCTGTCAGGGTGAAAAAAAGCTCACAAAACAATAGGAATTAGCATGCATGTGCTTGCGAATGGATAGACCTCAGCTGTGTCTTACATATGGCATGTTTGTTGAGATGCTCTGCAACGCTGTAGTTATTTCCTGATAAGAAAAGTAAGAAACCCATAGCGAGGATCCCCAACTCTATTCTACCTGCTTGTATCCTTTCCCATCAAATAAACCGCATTTCTAAGGATCTTTGGAAGTGTGACAACGCTATGCCATATTAACTTTACAGATAGAGAAAACAGTATGAGTAGAATAAAAAAGTAAATGAACTGAAACAGAGAAGTCAACAATGAAGATAACATGTGCAATAGGGAGTGGTAGAAAAGGTGATTTAAAAGGGAAGAGAGATCTAGAATTTCACTTATCTTGATATTATTACCCGCTTCCTCTACCTTCATGCCTTCAACTGCAGGAGTGAGGAAAATACTTCAAAGTTTAAGTATGACTGCTACAATTGTGTTTTTTTTTCCTTGACTTCCATTCCCCATTGGCATAAGGAAAAAAGAGGATCCAGAATTCCAAATGTTACAGACTACCATGAAGCACAGGACAGGAAGACTGGGTTTATAATAAAATACAGATCATGATCGTTGCCACTGAAGGCAGCCTTTGAGATGCTTTCAATAGTCCTCACCTGCTCAAAATCATGCTTTTGTATAATATTCCCTTTACTCCCTTTCCCCTCTTGCTCCCATCAGTACATACAGCCTCTTCTATGGAATCTGCTTTAAAGACTAGGACTTTTTGCATGGCACCCTAAGTTAACTCCTGATTATATCAGTCTTCATCAAAAATATAAATCTCACAAGTGACCCTCATCCCTTATTAAATATTTGTTTCCAAAACCCTTTCATTGTGTACTCTGGAACTTATATCTTTAGAAAAATCTAGATCTTCAATTGCTTCTGTGAATTTTCACTTCTTTCTGAGACCTAGTTCTTCCCCGAGGACAAGGCTCCCACTGCAGTCCTCTTAATCAGCAGCTATTTCCTTTTCTACATCCCTTGTCGTATTGGGCTTGGAAGTCATCCACATTGTTTCCTCCACTATTCTCTTTAAAAACCCTAGGTGTGAAACACCGAATGTTCTTCTTAAGTGGGAGTTGAAAAATGAGAACACATGGACACAGGGAGGGGAACATCATACACCAGGACCTGCCAGGGGCTGAGGGCTAGGGGAGGGATAGCATTAGAAGAAATACCTAATGCAGATGATAGTTGATGGGTGTAGCAAACCACCACGGCACGTGTATACCTATGTAACAAACCTGCATGTTCTATACATGTACCCCAGAACTTAAAGTGTAATAAAAAATTCAAAAAATTTTAAGGAAAAAAAAATAAAAACCCTAGGTTTGATGCTCAGGCCTTTAGATCATGTCACCCGCTACACTTCCTGGTTGCAGTCATCTCCAGATTTCTGGTTCATTTCTCTTATTCCATCCATACTGTGAATCCTGATTTATTCTACACTGTTACTGTGCACATTTGCAGTAATTATATAGGTGATTCCCCCAATATTCTTTCTCCCAACACTTTGAACTCCACTGCAACAATGACCTTATCACTCATGGTATTTCAACCAATTACACTCGTTGTGATACTACAGCTTTTGTTGGTAATAAGAGCTGTAGTATCACAATCCCCCTGTAAACTGATCCCCCCTGTAAACTCAATTTCATATATTCCACCCTTTGCCTCCTAACTTGTCAGCTTACATTCTCATTCTGACCACTCTGATCCAATAATTCTTTTACCTTACATTTGCCTCGTTCTTCAACCTGTTAGTGTTATAAATAATTACCTCATTTTCTCCCCTCAAACTTTCATACCATTTTTTTTAACTAACTTCCTCCCATCAGTACACAAATCTGCCTAATTTCCCCTCATGAAAAAACATTCTCGTTTACCTTACGTCATCCTTCACCCCGTTTGTTTTGTTTTTGATGACAACTCTGCTCAAGAGTGTTATCTTCACCTTTTCTTTCCACCTACACAAGTCCACCAATTATACAGTCAGGATCACCAATAACCTCTTTTTGTTCTCAGCCTTCATCTAACTTGACCTATGAGCAGCAGCATTTAACCTAGTCCATCGTTTGAACCTCCTTGATCATTTTTGTTGTATGAGATATTGTATGAGATAAACTTCACTCTCAGTTTTCCTCCCGCTTGCTGGCCACACCCTTTAAGGCTCCACTGCAGTCCCCCTTATCCATCTGAGCCTTAATATTAGAGTGGCCAGAGGCAGTCCACGGACCTCATCCCTATTCTGGTTACTCATAGTTCCTTGTTGGACTCAAAAGTTCACTGGTTTTAAAATCCCTATAAATCCATAATTATCATATTTTTATTTCCTCTCTATAGTCTACTTTTAAAAGTAAGTTATATCACGTCACCCTTTTCTCAAAATTTTTATATAACTTCCCACCTTCTCATCCAAGGCCAAATAGTCCTATGAATACCCTATAATATCCTACTGGATCTGGCCTGCCCATTACCTCTGTGACAACATCACAGACAAGCGCCTCTTGATTCACTCTGCTGCAGAACCATGGCCTTTGCTGGTTTCTTATTTAACAAGCACACTATCTCTTTGGGATCGCTGCACTTGCTCTTCCTTTTGCCCGGAATGGCCTTCCCTCAGATGATTCAAGATTTATTCTCCACCTCCTCAATACAATTTACAAAAAAGAATCCCAACAGATAACACCACACTAATCCCTATCGATTTTTATATTGCTTTTCTCAAGAGTAAGTTTCACCCTTTATATGTGTATGTATATTTTTGTTTTGTAAATTTTTTGCTCCTCCCACTAAAATATTAATTCCCTGAGGTGGGGGCTTTATTTAATTACATATATATCACTAGTGCTTAGATAAATATCTGGCACATGGTATGTGCATGACAAATATCCACTGAAATTAATACATGAATGCAAGGAAGATTGAATAAAACCATACAAATTCTCACTTTTGGGAGAAAGCAA
Organism: Saguinus oedipus; assembly: GCA_031835075.1. Taxonomy (NCBI): domain Eukaryota; kingdom Metazoa; phylum Chordata; class Mammalia; order Primates; family Cebidae; genus Saguinus; species Saguinus oedipus. The sequence continues at coordinate 23,558,809 of CM063190.1, forward strand.
TTTTGACTTTATTTAGTTACCAACTGGGAAATCTCATAGATTTTTAACAATATTGACATATTAGAGCACTGCTTTAGAAAAGATGAATCAAGATGGCATGACAGGTGGAGGAGCTGAAAAATAGGAAGCAGAAAATTTTACAATAGTGTTGACTAAGGATAGATAAATAGATTGTTTTTATATTAATATATGCAGGCAGAAAGGTGCTTAGATTCTATTTTAAAACTGTTACTGAGACTTTGGGAGACTATACTAGTACATGGGTTTTAATGGATTTTTAAAATTGTGTTCTACTTTTGAGGTCAAAATTCAGAACAAATGCTTCCTGAAACTTTTTGTGGAGATTATTATCTCCCTAAATCCCATATGGTTCAGGAGCTTCAAAGCATTGATGAAAGTATCTATGGATTAGCTTCTTAACAGATCTGCCAATGCAGCACAAAATCTCTGATTCCCACCAGGCTGTGCCCTGTTCAAACTAGCTCCAGTTGACCCCTTGGCTTCCTCTCACCTTTATGGCCCTCATTTTAATTGGGTTTTCAGCCCTGACAACAGACATCTGGTTCTCAGTCTGCCCATTAAACTGAGGACTGCACTCTTTAAACCAAAAAAGTATAAAGCTCATCAAAGGGCAACATTTAGATGAGCCAACAGAAAATCTTTTATTAAATAAGGACTAGAGGGATCTTATTTTAAAAGACAATAGACCTATCAATTTTCTCAATCATTGATGTACTTTTCCACAAAAATCCAAATGCAAGATATGTTGTATTGATAAACCAAAACAAACACATCTTTTAATATATTCTGGTTTTACTCTTTCATTGAATTTTTTAGTTGAACTCTATGTGCCTCCAGGTTCTGAATATTTAACATTTGGGATATAAAACTCATGCTCTTACTGGATGTCTAATAAATTTAAATAAAACTGAAGCTAAATGAATGCTTATTTTATCCTATAATATTAGCCATGAGTAATATTTAAAGCTTAATTCCCTTTGTTCCCATATCCAGCCAAGTTATCCCTAAGGCAGAGTTTTTCAGAAAGACAGTGGACACAAATAAAGAAATAAACAGCAATGGGTATTTGTTTTCTATCATGACTTGGGCCTTAAGAAAATATATATAATGCTGGTTCACTGCAAAATTTAACACAATAAAATTCTCTAAAACCCCACCTTGCCCATCCTACAGCTACTTTTTTATTCAGGCTATGATCTTTACATGATTGGAAAAATGTCATAGTCCATTGCTACCTGTAGCTTTCCTGTGTAGCAAAATCTTCAATGTATGTCAAACTGCAAATTCTAAAATACGATCATATGATTATATCATTTTCTAGCTTAAAAATCTCTCATATAGTTCTAAGAATATGAAAACTCTTTTGTTAAGTACCTGAGTTTCATTCCTAGTCATGTCAGTAAATGCATGGTGAAACGTCTTTGAAAATTTCAAAATGGACCATATACTGTTTTTATACTAATCCACATACTGTTCTCTCTTACCAGAATGCTCTACTTGTTCTAACTTCTTTTTATCATCTTTAAAACAAATGTGAATGACCAGCTCATTGAGAAAGCTTTCCCTGACCCTTAGGACTAATGTGGGTTATTCCACTGTGCTTTGTCAGGTTCCTGGGAAGACCTCCCTCACAGCACCTTTCTTAATTCTACTCTGTTAAAATGCTGGCTACTATGTCTTTTCCTCAAGTATGGCTGTTACTATGTTTCCAGATCCTAGCACAGTAACTGACATAGAGTAACCACTGAATGTATTTGTTGAGCAATTAAGGGCAGTGTGTTTGTTGATTGAATAAGTAAATAAAAACTATTGATGAAAAGCTGTGACAAAAATACAATTAATTTGATAACATTAGGATGCTTTAAAAATAGTGGCTGGCACATATTTTTTATTGTTTTTCCATGAATATGGAATGCTTTCCTTTTAAGTATTTTTATGAATGTCTTTCAGTATTTTCAATAATTTATCCATAAATGCTTTATACATTTTTGTTAGATATATTTCTAAATGTTTTACATTTTGATATGTATATTTTTCACTTTAAAAGGATTATTTTATTTACATTCATGTCTGATAAAATAAATGGCTGTATTACCATGTTTACATACATATTGGTTTTGGAAGCAGAGTTTGCTAATGAATCACATTTACATTTTATAGGAAACATAAACATAGTAAAGCATTGCTTATGGATAGTGGAATGAGCTATAATTTGCCTTAATTTGCATTTTAGAGAAAGACCAGCACACTTTGAAAATAATCGTATGCTTATCCATTCTGTAAAAGAACACAATCAGCCTCTGTACCTGAGTATTCCAGATCTGCAGATTCAACCAACCACAAATCAAAAATATTTTGTAAAACCCCAACACAACAATAAAAATAAGTCCAAAGAACAACACAGCATAACATAACTACTACTTATATAACATTTACATTGTATTAGGTATTGTAAGTAATCTAGAGATGAGTACACAGGGGAGTGCACATAGATTACATGCAAATACTACACCATTTTTTACAAGAGACATGAGCATCTGTGGATTTTGGTGCCTGTGGGGGTTCTGGAGCCAATCCCGTGAGGATATTAAAGGATGATTGTATACATATGAAAGTTTGCGATTGTACTGATTTTATTGCTAAGCCATTTGTCTCACATTCAACACAAAGAAAATATAATCTGGCAAATCTTAAGCACTCAATAAATCTAAGTTTATGTGTTTGTTCATCGATTCAATAAATTAGGTATCTACTATGTGGGAAGCACTGTTATAAATGCTAAGAATAGAGTTGTGAATAATAGCACAGACAAAAATTTCACAAAAAAAAATCTTAAATTTTAATAAGGATACCAAGAAAAGCAAAAGAATTAAGCAAAAAATAAGTAGTCTGTTCTATGATGATAAATGCAAAGGATCAAGATGAAGCAGGGGGTGGGTTAGGGAATTGTTCCCAAAAAGGAATTTTAGTTTTGAAAACAATTTTCAAAATTGGTTATAGATAGTGAAAGGAGCTATATGTATAGTTGATATATAGTAACCACTGAATGTGTTTGTTGAACAATTAAGGGCAATGTGTTTGTTTACTGAGGAAACAAACAAAAATTATTGATAAAAAGTTAAATGAGAAAAACTAATGACAATATTATGATGCTTTAAAAATAATGTTTGATTAATAAAATATGGTCAGTGGAGAAGACATATGGGTTGAAGGGGAGCCCTTTACATACCTGGGAAGGAACAATTCATCCAGAGTAAACAGTGATGGCAAGGCCCTGCATATGGGGGCTGTGCACAAAAGGAGAATAATGCAGCATTGTGGAGCAGAGCAAGCATGGTGGTTGTTTGTTGAGGAGACCTAATCAAGTAGGAGCTTTTGGATCACTGTAAAATTTTTTGACTTTTACTTTTAAAAAGGTAGGGAACACCAAAGCAGAGAAACAGCACAACTTTTATTTTGTAAGAATCACTCTGCTGACTTGGGTAGAAATATTATTGCTAGCACTTGTGTCTATAGGAATATTTACTGTATTACGGCAGCTATTATCTTATTATAGAGGTTAATGTCAGTTGTTTTTATCTTTTCACGAAAAGGTTTCTTTGGAATTTTCTACACTTTATTGGCTATACTTTCTGACTTTCCTTTGCTGCTCATCTTTTTCTCAACCTCCACGTAATGGAATGGCCCAGGGCTTACACTTTATTCCCTCGTCAGGTACTTTCCTTGCCTCTGTCTGCACCAGTGATTCTCAACTAGGGGAATGATTTTTTCCACCAGGAGATGTTTCAAAATGTCTGCCAATGTTATGGCTGTCACACTGGAGGGGAAGAGGTGCTACTGGAATTTGTTGGGTAGAGGTGAGAGATGCTGCTGGACATCCTACAGTGCAGACAGCCCCCCAGGACAGAGTTATCTGTCTCAACGTGTCAGTAATTCTGAGATTGAGAAACCCTGATTTTACACACATTTCATTCATGTTTATATCCTGACCCACAAACTTAAATCCCATCAATGTCCTAGTGATTGCCTCATTTCTGTCTCAACTGCAACTCTCCCTGTGTTCTAGGCACATATAACTTACTGCCAAATAAGGAAGCCTAACAGACATCCCAAGCATAACACATCTAAAATATGATTTCAGATAATTTTTCCCAAAAAAGCTGATTCGACCCTAGCTTCCTCATCTCAGTAAATGGCCCCATCATCTGTCCAACCACCTAACCCTTAAACCTAGCAGTCTTTCCTGACTTAATTTCCTTATATTCCACATCTAAAACGTTGGTGAGTCCTGTAAGTTCTCCCTTTAAAATACATTCTGAACCTGCTCAATTCTTACTGCCACCGTCACTGCAAACCTAATCTAAGTGCCTTCGGGTTCTGGGACTAAGTAACTTCCTAATTGTCATTTGAATTCTATTCCTGTCCCATGACAGTCAATATCCTCTCCACCTGCCCCCACTACACAGTAACCAGGGAGACGCTTTCCGAGTATTAACCAGGACACGCCCCTCACCTGCTCAAGCCCTCCTGTGGTTTCCCCTCTCTCTCAGCACAGACCAAAGCTTTACCACCATCCATAAGGCCTTACCTGTTCTGATCCCTCCTCATCTAGGGCCAAACTGACATATTATGTCTGGCTCACTGCCACCAAGTCACAACCTATTTTCTTGCTATTTCCTCATAATAGCAAACTCCAAGCATCTTCAGAAAACTTTTATTTGCTGCTTTCTCTGGCAAGAGGTCTCTCTCTTCAGGCCGCCTAAACATGTCACTCTCACTTTATCAAAGTGTCTCCTCAAATGTCAGGTTAAGTGTTCTCTCAGTCCCTTTTCTAAAAGAGAAATTTCCCACCTCTACACCATAACACTTTTATTTCCTTACCCTGACTCACTTCTCCTCTTAGAATCTATGACTTTCTCAGATCTTATTATATATTTATTGTTTGTTTCCAGTATCCCCAATTAGAATATTGGCTTCAAGAAGCCAGGGATCATCTCTCTTGAAAATATTCTAAGAACCTAGAAGAAGCAGATTTTAGCAAATTATGGTAATCAATGAATACTTGCCAAACAAACAAATTAATAAAAAGACATTGCATCTAATAATTTATTCTTGGAAAAACAAGCATTCTATGGCTGTCTTAATTAAATTGTTACATCTTTTTAATCATCCATAATTTGTGCCTAGTGTTTTTGTCTGACTAAATATGATTCACAGTAATTTCTTCATAGTTTTAATCACTTGCAAAAGATCAAATTGAAAATTTCAATTTATTCAAAATGAGTCATCTTCCATCTCTCTCTTATGAGACAGGTAGGAGGTAAGTTCCACAGAGGATATCAGATACTGTTCTATGACCTTAAATCAGAAACTATATTTTACTACATTTTAGTAAATAAGATTAAATTTACTACATTTAATCAAATAAGATTAAATGAAAATATAATTATACTTTAACATAGAAAATGCAAAAATAGTTTAATAATAGTTTAAAAAGTTCAAAAATAGTTGAACTTTTAAAAAATAGACTATAGCATTTGAATCTTACACAATCCTCACAGGAATAGTTTCTTTTGCACTAGATACTTATATCTAATAGTACATCTAATAGTAACAGCAGCTAAAAATTAATTGCAGGCAAGATAGGTAGGAATAGCAGCATAAAGAGTTGTGGAGAAAAACATCTTTTTATAATTTATTGAATTCTACACATGATAATAAAGTTTTTGAGAGGGTGATTCACAAACTTCAGCCACATGAAAACTATACCATAAAACAAATTTACAAGGAGAGAACAGGAAGGGCAGTCAGTAAACAGGAGAAGAGTCCATGACTCTCCAGAGCTGGAACTGTTGATAGGCCAGAGAGAGTTCTCTGCCAGGTTCCAATTTCCACAGCTTGACACCTGCTGTATGGAATGGTTTGCCTGAGAAGGAGTGAGACTAGGAAAAGTGAGATCATGAAGGTCTGTAAATGATGAGTTGCTAAGTACAGATGCAAAAGTACCTCCATGTGTTTTATATCTTCCTGCAGAGGGAATACAATGATTAAAACATGAATCTGTGTGGGTGAGATGATTGAACTTTCAGACTGACATTATCCAAGAAAGTATGAGTGTTTATGTACCACCAATACTTCACACTTATTTCATAATGTCATATGATATTTCCTATTAAATATTTTCCTTTAACTTGACACTGAGAGTGCTCATTTTAGATCATATCAGGAATGCTAGATAAGAAGAGCATTCCACTGGGCAATTTTTTGTCAAATCAATTGCCTGAGGAAATTCATGAAAATTATCACAGGTTAAGATATTACAGTGATCGAAAGCACTTTATGAAAAGAGAAATCAGTTTTTCAAATGTTACTTAAATTGAAAACATATATCTCATACACACTTAAGTTCTTTAATACAGCAGATATCCTTTCTCTGTTATCAATAATACTTAATTTAAAATACAATAGAATTAGGCAGGTGCGGTGGCTCACACCTGTAATACCAACAGTTTGGGAAGCCGAGGCAGGTGGATCGCCAGAGGTCAGGAGTTCAAGACAAGCCTGGCCAACATAGTGAAACCCAATCTCTACTAAAAATACAGATCATTTACTGGGTGTGGTGGCAGACGCCTGTAATCCCAGCTATTCGGGAGGCTGAGGCAAGAGAATCACTTGAACCTGGGAGGCAGAGGTTGCAGTGAACCAAGATCGCACCATTGCACTTCAGCCTGGGCGAAAAGAGTGAACTCCATCTCAAAAAAATAAAATAACATAACATAAAACAAAATGAAATGAAACAGAATTTAGAAAGTAATATATCTTTAAAAAATAATAAAATGCATAATACATGCTATGTATTCAGGTTGAAAATAATGAACTCAGTAAGATGTATTATTCACCCTTAAGGAGCTCCTGGTTTAATATGGATATATAAGAGTAAGGTAGTATCTCTAATCTCACCAATCAAGAATCCCTTCTACTAAGACACTACTCCCACTCTTCAGGAAATTAAGAGACATTTGAAATCAGGTGATTCTGATAGTGACCTTGCAGCTAAATAAGGACAGGCCTTTGCTGAGTGATAATATTAAAAACTGACACTGAATCCAAAGATTAATCTTAATGCTTATATGAGAACCAGATAATCTTACTCTGTCCCATTTTAGCTGAATTTGTGTAAATGTGGAACTGTATGAATTTCCAAATAAGTTAATGTCTATTATTTTCTATTTAAGTAACTGAAAAAAGTCACTGCTTCTTCCCATACCTTTTTGATTATAAATCTCATTGTTTCTCAAAGATGCTTAGATGTTCCACTGATACACACAAATAAGGCAACTTGAGATCTGCAAAATAAAATGCTCCTATTGGTTCTTCAAAGGCTGAGATAGTCCAAACTCTTACCTGTTCTTTGCTTTGAAAAGTGCCTGTCCACCATATCCCCTATGAGTATTTTTGTTTCTTTTAATGCATCCTCTGAAGTATTATTTATTGAGCACTAATCATCTGACTGCCTCCAGCTTCAGTTCTGCACATGTAATACTGAGAAAAAAACTAAATAAAACAAAACAGAATCCAGAAATATTATCTCCCCCCATGAAGTTCACAGTCTACTGGGGGAGGCAAATATTGCTCAAGAGGTCATGTGAATAAATAATACATAGAAAACAGCAATTCCATTAAGTGACATCAAGGAGCAGTGAGTGGGTCCCAAAGGAATAAATTACAGCCAAAGTGACTTCAGGATCACCACGAAAAATGTGACAAATGAGTGATATTTAACAGCAGGGTTAATTTGGTGAGGAAGGAAGACATCCTAGGAAAATGTAAAGAAAGAGAATAGGATTTAGAAGACACTATGGTGAAATAATGGAAGACTTATTTTAACTAGTGAAACACACCAGTGTGTCTAGAGGTCAGAGAGCAAGGGAGAACACAGCAAGGCAGGAGACGTAAGCAGGACCACCCCATGGGGAACCTTGCAGGCCCTCCACAGAAGTGCTTTTAGGACAATCACCTTCTTGGATTTGCATGTTTAACAAATCCCTCTGAATGCAGTGTGGAGAATAGACAAAAAGAGGAGAGAAGGGTTTGAGAGTGACCAACTCGGAAGTCTGTATAAGCCTGGTGAAATAACTGCACCAATAGTGGCACTGAGGGTGGGAACAGAAGTTCACTTGGAAAGCTCTAGAGAAAGTCAAATTTAGAGGATTTTGTAGTGGATCTGATGATGAGTGGCTAGAGAAGTATTAAGTAGGACTTGACTTTTACCTATAATAATTGTTTATACCATTCATCAAAACCATGAGTTTCCTTTTGGACATGTTAATTTGCAGATACACACAAATCCATCAGCAAGATTTAACATAAATCATATTTATAGAGGGGTAGACAGTGAGAAGCAATGAGGGTTTGTGTCTGAGCTTTGAGGAAATCCCAGTCTTTTAATGGTCGAGATAGGCAGATGGCCTAAAACAAGGTAAAGCAGGAATTGCTAGAGTTGGGAAAGAACATCCAGGACAGTATTAGAAGCCCAGTTAGAATACGAGGGAAGAGAGTGTGTCTTGTTGGTGTGGGTTACAATGGCACACTAACAGAGACTGGGTACTCAATGAGAGAAATTTATTATTTTATAGTTCCAAGGGCTGGAAGTCTGAGATAAAGGTGTCATATCAGGATGCCAGATCTGTTGAGGGCCCTCCTTCTGGCTTGCAGATGGCTGCCTTCAACCCTGTCTGCATATGGGAGAAAAAGAGTGATCTCTCTCCCTCTGTTTATACAGACACTAATTTCATCATGAGGACCCCAAACTCCTGACTTCATCTAACCCTAATAACTTGCTAAAGGTGTCATCTCAAACAACATCACATTGGGGGTTAAGGTTTCAACATATGAATTTGGGGGAGGGGGACACCATTCAGTCCACAGCAGAGTGCTTCAGTGAGAAAATTTCACTATTTTCAATATGCTGCTGAGAGATTAAATAAAATGAAATCTAGCTACATGAAAGTCAGTGATGGCCTCTGTAGAAAGAACTTTGTTTGAGAAGGTGGGCTTGAAGAGTGGGTAGGAAATAGGACATGGAAAGGGCAATCTATGAAGTCCTCTAAAACTTGGTCAGTGTAGGAGAGGACAGACAGGACAGTTTGCCATATGAGTGTCTATTGCGTTTGTAAGCAAATAACTTAATGGTTACTTGAGAAGGTAATGGCATATTGAAGCTTATAAAATCTGGTTTACTTTGAAAAATTCACTCTCTTGACCTCTTGTTTGGAATGAAACTTTATTGCTCCATGGCATATTCAGTTTCATAAACCCAAAAAATTTGCAAAACTATCTCTACCTTCTACATTACACCAGCAATCAAGGGGCCACAGTTATAGGGGATGTCGGTAATTGACATTTAAAGCTTGGATGTTTAAATGACCTGCTCAAATTCTCATAGCTAGTGAACACTGCCCTGAAATTCACATACTTTTATTTCCTCTGCCATCTATCCTGTAGCACACAGTTACCTCTCTGGGGCCTTCTCTCCAGTCTCTTCCCTCCATCACTCTGTCAGCCACTCTGACCTCCATGCTGTCCCTGGAGCACTCTAGGTACACCACTGCCTCCAGACTTTTGCATTTGCTCATGTATCTTCTTGGAATGCCCTTCTTCTAGATGTGAATGCATTCATTCACCTCTTTAAATTTCTTTACCAGAATCCATGTCATGGACATTCTCTCTGGCTACCTTGTCACTGTATTTTCTGCTTTATTTTTTTTTCTGATTTATTACCATGTAGTAGTCTACAGCATTTAGCTATTTCGGTTATCATCTATTGCCTGCACCTTACAACTACTATAAAGTAAACGTCATAAGGAACAGAAGTTTAAAATTACATTTTTTACCATATCACCATAGCTTTAAGCTGCACTAAGCACAGAATAGCAAGTAAGAATGCTTTAAATAAATGAATGACTGAAAAGAAAACATCTCTAAAATATATACAGCAGTATTTTGTATTAAGGTTTTACCCCCAATACCTATTAAGTGGTACTAGAAAAAAATTAAAAGTAATAAAGGGGCAATTCTGTAAAGAAAAAAGCATGACTCAAATATTCATCTTTATTGTGAACTGGCTTGATTCGGGGAATAAATTTAGAACATGAGTTGTTAATTTATGTGGAAGTTCATAGCCCTCTGAGGATGAAATCCAGAGGTCAACAAGTTATGAATAAATGTATATTAAGCAATATGCTTTAAGCATACTTAAAGAGAGGAATCTATCTATGAAATTTCTGGCCACAAGGATATTTCTAAATACATTTCATTATGCCAGATACCTATTCCTATAAAATAAATAATTAAACCACCACAAGCAACAACAACTTTTCATACTGCCCTGATTTGATAACAAGGGATGTGCCTACTACAAAGAGCCAGCCCTTCACAGTTTTAGTAATATTGTGTGCATTTACTTATAAAATCGAATAGATATCTCTGATGAAAACAATGACATATTTTTATTAGAAAAAAATTAATCCTACTATGGGTAATTTTTAATATTCAGTAAAATTAAAGCTCAGTATAAACATTTTTGTTCATATATAAAGTTCCTTAAATATTGGAATCCCACAACTTATTTAGTGTTTAGTGCACATGTAAAACTCAAATTGTTCAATATAGCTATATTTAAATGTGGGACAAATTGGGCATTAGATTGCAAAGAAAAATATAGCATATTTGTCTCTTTTTAAAATATAGTATGGGTAGTTTAAATAATTTTCATTTGGAGAATCATTTATTTCCCTTAGGTTTTTCTAAATTCCCAATTACTATTATGACTACAATGAAGATTAAAACAAAGAACTCCAGATTATCGGCCAGAATGGAATATTGAGTGAGAGATTTTCACAGGAATAGGATTCATAACTTTATGGATTTGGCTACTGTGAGAATTCTGGCCTGTCATTTTTCATAAGAACACATGCTGTAAGCTACATTATCTTTCTTATGTAACACTGAAATACTACATTAAGCTTGGAATCATTGAATTTTTAAAGAAATAAATAGAATATAGGTTTTGTTCGTTTACTGTTTTTATTTCCAAGACAGATGTAGTTGAATGTTGTCTCCACTGAATGTAAATTAAATGTGTAATCAAACAAAATATAGTACAGTCTAATGACGCACCACTGCAGGCAGAGAAAGGAGAGCATCAGGGCCAGCTGATACTGGAGCATTGAATCTGCCTGAGGTTAGGGAAGAGCAGGAAGGGCTGCATCCTTTAGAGGAAGCATATGGAAAGCCTGCAGCTGAGGTCATGAATCATGTTGCAAAGAACATTTTCAGGACCATCTGTGCCCATATGTTTCAAGAGTATGTCCCCGCGATAAGAGTTCTACAGAAAGGTTCATGGAAATCAAACAGTAAAACTCAGGAAGAAAAAGTCTGTGAAGTATAGCAAATGCTGGTCCCCCTTTATCTGCAGGGGATATGCTTCAAAGCCCATGGGATGCCTGAAACCAACGATAGTACAAATGCTGACTGCCATCAGTTAGAACAGGTTTTTGTTGATGTCTTCCACCCACAAATTTAATGCCATTTCCATCTTAACTAAGCACTTAAGACGCACTGTGGCTGAAACTTTTGCAGCTTAATATACAAGAGCAAACCTATCAGGAAATCTGTATTCTTTCTTCACAATTTCATGAATACATCTATTCACTCTTAGCACAGATCTTGGCAACCTCGGCATATGATTTTTCCTTTCCTTATTAAGTCAAGAACTTTCACCTTTTCACTTAACAAAAGCACTTCATGGCTTTTCTTTCGTATCTTGGAATGGCCACCATCACTACTCTTGTGCTCTGGGACCATTATTAAGTAAAATAAGAGTTACTTGATTCAAACTCTGCTATACTACCATAGTAAATCTGATAACTAAGATGGTTTACTAAGTGGATGAACTGGACAAAGACAAGATTCATGCCCAAGGTACGACTGAGCAGAATGGCGTGAAATTTCATCACACTACTCAGAATGGCACGCATTTTAAAACATATTAATTGCTTATTTCTGTAATCTTCCATTTAATATTTTCAGAGGGTGATCTTAGTTAACTAAAATCATGGAAAGAAAACCCACAGATAAGATGGACTACTATATTTGTGAATCTCCACCTTGCAAATAATGGCATATTTCTAGTTGCCTTACAGAGTAAGAACAAATGTATATAAATGAATAAAACAATTGTTTGAACTAAATTTTTTGAAGTTCAGGAGATGCTTGTCTATATGGAATTATAATATACACTATTCATAATACCTTAATTGGGTTTATTTAATTTTATTAGATCAAGAGATTACAATTCTTAGAGTATTGATCTATGTAATGATTTTCCTTTTTTTCCTTTTTTAAAAAATTTTTTTATTATATTTTAAGTTCTGGGACCATGTGCAGATTGTGCAGTTTGTTACACAGGTATACACATGCTATGGTGGCGGTTTGCTGCATCCATTGCTCAAACATCTGGTCATTAGAGAAATGGAAATCAAAACCGAAATGATATACCACCTCACTCCAGTTAGAATGGCAATCATTGAAAAATCATGAGACAACAGATGCCGGAGAGGATGTAGAGAAATATTAATGATTTTCAAGCCATGGGTAAAAAGGTGAGATAGCTATGGACAAAATTCAGGAACGTATAACATCAACAACCAAGAAAAGAAGAAGCCCCTTCTGTCTTAATTCCACTTCCAGGAGACCCCAAACATGAGTTGTGATTTAGCACCCATGCTTGAAGCTAAAAAACCTAGGCAGTAGTGGGTGGAGGGCTAGGGAGGGACAGCATTAGGAGAAATACTTAATGTAGATGACGGGGTGATGGATACTGCAAACCACCGTGGCATGTGTATACCTACGTAACAAAGCTGCGCATTCTGCACATGTGCCCCAGAACTTAAAGTATAATAACAATAATAATATCTAAAAAATACCTAGCCAGTAAGTTTCCTCCATTGTAATTTCAAGACTAGCTCACTTATTCAAGAGTCAGAGTTTCTGCATACTTGGTCTTCTGGACCCAGTCACAAAGAGAAGGTAAAAATTTCTTAGCTCGTAGGCATTTGCCACAAAGCTTTCCTTTAAAATAGAACAGGGAAATGTGGATTTGAGTATAAGTATGCTCCCTACACAGTAATTTATCTGAAAGAATATAGTATTATGTGACATTATACACTAGTCAACACTCACAATGACTGTTACGAGTTTTTGGTTGTTGTGCAACAATTAAGAAAGGCAAGAACACTGAATATATTTTATAGAAAGGTTTCCAACAAGAACGGTAAAGTATTATTAATAAATTGGTACTTGAATATCATTTACCTGGCTGTCTACTTCATGTACTCTTCCTTGTATGGGGAAGGTGGCATGGCTGTTGATGTAAGGGAAGTAACTGAGCAGTTAATACCTGAGCAGCCAGAAAGTTACTCCAAACCAGTATACAAGTGAGCCTCAGCTTTAGTCTGTGAATCCACTTTACTAACGATCAATTCTGTTTTTCAAAATTATCATATGTGTGTGTGTGTGTGCGTGTGTGTGTGTGTGTGTGTGTATGGTTAACTTATTGGTTTTCTTTTTGCTTACATATTCTATAACTATATAACTTCAATGAGCAAAAACAGTAAAATTCAATTATTTAAATAGAGGATGGGTGTAAAATATTTTGACCAAATATATTTTTAAAGAGTGTCATTTCAAACATTCAAAATACGAACAAAAAATAGAAAAAGAATCTAGTTAATTGCTAAGTAATTAATCTAACGTATTCTTCCATTTAAACTGCAATTATAAAATGAACATTATTATGACCTTGGATTTAGTGAAATAATAAAAATATAAACACGATCTTTGACCCAAATGGAGAAAATTCTAAGTCTGTACTTTTAAATTATATGCCAATAACAGTGTGAGTGGTAACTACACAAATAAAAGTCCTGGTCATGCTACTGCCCAGTTGCATTAGACCACCTGAGATACTTAAAATAGCCTCAAGCAGGAAGAAGCCAAATTAAGTAATTCATCTTTTGACTAATTTGCTTGTGAAACAGACGGACGCAAGCAGGACTTCTTTCCTATTAAATATACCAAATGCTTTCCTGATGTCCAAAGTCATTTTACTCTGCGTATTTCTGGTTCCCAATTAACTGTCAAATTTATGATATTTTATTTAAAAGGACACCTATTGTGGAGGACTCCTATGTTAGAAATTTGTATATTTTCAATGGTAATTTTCAAAATGCTCATAATAGATGATAGATAATAGTTACAATTGCTTATAAATCAGATCTATGCAATGTTGACTATGTTTAACCACAACAGGGCTTGTCTGCTGTCAAATGGAATCTAAATCTTGTGTGTGTGTGTGTGTGTGTGTGTGTGTGTGCGCGCGCGCGTGTGTGTGACCATACATATCTCTGGAATTCCAACTATAGAGGTAAGTGTTTGAGGCATATATATGGTAAGAAAGAACAAATAAAATGTCACAAACTCAGTTTTGATCTATTTAAGTGTAGTTGGCTGTAAACCCTATTATAATAAAAGGGAGAATTATAACCACAGTGAGGTAACACCTCACGCCCAGTAGCATACCTATTATTAGAAAGAGAAAAGAAATAAAACAGAAAATAACAAAGTGTTGGCAAAGACGTGCAGATACTGAACCCCTCACACACTGCTGGAGGGAATGTAAAACGCTGCAGCTGCTGTCGGAAAGCATAAGTAACACAGAGCCACCCTATGATCCAGCAATCCCAATGCTAGGCAATTTTCCCACAGGAGTGAAAGTCAGAACTGGAACAGACATCTGTACATGTTCACAGCATATACTATTCACAATAACCAAAAGGTGGAAGCATCCCAATGTTCTAGTGTCAAATGAATGAATAAAGAAAATGTGCTATATACATACCATGGAATGTGTGATGGTTAAAATTAAATGTCAACCTAATCACTGAAGGATGCAAATTAATTGTTTCTGGGTGTATCTGAGTGTTGCCAGAACAGATGAACATTTGAGGCAATTGACTGAGAGAGGAAGACCCACCCCCAGTGCAGATGGGCACCATCCAATTGGCTGCCAGCGCAGCTAGAAAAAGCAGGCAGAAGAAGGTAGACTTGCTCAGTCTTCCCACCTTCATCTTCTTCCCAAGCTGGATTATTCCTGCCCTGGGACATCAGACTCCAAGTTTTTTGGCTTTTTGACTCTTGAACTTACACCAGTGGTTTGCCAGAGGCTCTCAGGCCTGTGGCTCCAGACTGAAGGCTTCACTACTGGCTTCCCTACTTTTGAGGATTTTGGGACTTGGACTGGGCCGCTACTGGCTTCTTTGCTCCTCAACTTGCAGACGGCCTGTTGTGGGACTTCACCTTGTGATCATGAGTCAATTCTCCTTAACAAACTCCCTCTTGTACATACATCTATCCTATTAGTTCTGTCCCTCTAGAGAACCTTGACTAAGACAGAATGTGAGTCAGCCTTAAGAAGGAAGGAGATTCTAACACGTGCTACAGAATGAATGAACGCTGGAAGCATTATGCTGAGTGAAATAAGCCAGTCATTAAAGGGCAGATATTCTATGGTTCCTCTTATGAGGTTCCTAGGGTAGACAAATTTATAGGACATAAAGTAGAATGGTGATTATCAGAAAGTGGGTGGAGGCTAGGAGGAGTTAGAGTTTAATGAGCACAGTCTAAGTTGGGGATGATGACAAAGTTCTGAAGATAGATGGTAGTGATATCTGCATGGTAATGTGAGTATGTACTTAATGCCACCAAATTGTACACTTAGACTGCTTAAAATGGTGAATTTTAGGTTATGTATATCATGCTCAAGCTTAGGAAAAAAATAAGTGTGAGCCAAAGCTATACTCCTATAACACAAAACATTCAGATTCTGTTTTAAAAATTCTGCAGAAAATAATTCCTTTCCTCTCAGTAATAGGAAAGGTTGTTTGTTTTGTTTTGCTGTGGTTTGTTCCTTTTAGATTACAAAAGGTGTTCCAAGCTGATCTTTACATTTGTTCATCGTTTTAGTCCCTTTTTCCTTGTCAGAAGTTTGTGAACATCTCCTTTGTGGCAATAGTTCAAGTCACCAAACAGTGCACAACTGACACATCCTGTTCATTCAAGGAAATGTTTCTGGATGGTTTTCCTTTGCATTGTCATTAACGATCTACTCCCAGATTAGCCTCTGTGTGCAAAGCTTTTGCTCTATTCTTAAAATTTATCTTCTGATTTGCAAAGTAGACATTTTACCTGGTTGACTTCAGAAATACATTGGCATCTCTTTAATTTTTAACTTAAGAGATCTGAAAAGAAAAATGTTCTTTGGTAGAATATTCTTTTCCTGTGTGGGCATATTTTACTGCCTGCAAAATGAAAAGGAACACCTATTTTTTTTTTCCTTCAGCACATCCGATTTTTTCTACTTATTATGAATTACTAAATCTAGGTAAATAAATACGTTACAGAATAATTGGCTTTATCCTTTGCCTACCAGATAGAAACTATGCTTTTAATTTTCTCTATTCCTTATTCATCTTTTAATATAAATGTTCAATAGGGGTTTAAGTCTTTTTCCCAAGCTTCTCTTTTATCGTGTTTCTAATTACCTAGCCTAATTGCTCTGAGCCTGTAAGAGCTTGTGAATTTTTTAAATGGTTTTCTTTAATTATGATTCTTTAGCAAAGAAAACACTGCTAAACAAAATTTAACAACTGAACATGGAATATCTGTTCTACAAAGGCAAAAAAAAGAAAATATTCACTTTAAAAATATAGCCTAGAAAATCAAGTTTCCTAATGATCTTTTACAGATCACTGGACACTGTAAAAGACTTAAGATTCATGGAGATCAAATTGCTCTGATGGGAAGATTCATACACCATAAGAATACTATGCTGTATGTACTATTACCTGTTCCTTCTGCATTTCCATACCTCATGCATGCATATAATATCAGAACAGTAAGCAAGGATTCTTCAATATTTCAGGTAGACATTTCCTGCCCAGTATGTAAATTTAGAACTCTAATTCAAATTTCCAGACAAAACACTCTTATCAACTGCAAAATGGTATGGCTGAAGAAACTTCCAGTGTGAGTTTTTTTTCTGGGTCCAAATGGCAAAATAAATAAATATTATCTTAAAGTAATTGAAACCTCGCTCGAAACACAGTATTGTGGGAAAACCTTATTTTGTATGCTTGTATTTTTTTAAATTTAAATAAATAAAACTATGTATTTTTAAAAAACGTTTTATCTATAGTTTAAACAAAACTGTGTCACTGTAAGTAAGGTATAGGAACTAGAGTTGGGGTGGTCATGTAGTGGCAGAGGCTGGCCTTCCAGACTGTGTTTATTTCTAGGGATGCTAATGACGCCTGACAGGTCAGAGAGGCAGGTGAAAAGACGTACATGGCAGATTTCTTCTAGGGATCAGAATCTGGGAATGGGAGTCCCAAAGGCAACAGAAAAGCAGAGTGTGAACCTAAGCAGAAGAAAGCAGAATGAAAAAGGGCTGGACTTTGGTGAAAGAACATCAGAATGAGCTTGTTTGAGATGGTACAGATTACCTGGGTGATATTGTATATATATAACATTGTACATATAATATACAATAATATATACAATATATAATGTATATTGTATATTGTATATATATTGTTAGTTTTATAATATTGTATATTTATATAATATTGTAATATAATTAATATAATGTAATATGTAATATTTATATATTATATACAATATACAATATATAATGTGTATATGTTATTTTCATAAGTAAATACACACTTTATTTATGAAAAGTGACAGTATTCCAGGAGATGTTTGGTCAAATTGACATTTATAGAGCTAATGCTCCCAAAGATTTTAGTGTTAAGAATTTTCTTTCTTGTAAAATAAAAAGAGATAAATATAACAAATTTGTGAATATGAACTATTGTTTTCAAGTATGTTACAGCAAGATTTCTAAGAAACTTCATCAAAAGGATAAAATTCACCTTTGCACCAAAAGGAACATGTGTTGTTTGTTGAGCTCCACAGAGAAACGTTTCTGCACAACTGTATGTTAACACTGATGTTCTAAATTAGAGGGAGCTCTGCCAGTTGAGACTCTCTCAAAGAAGCAAAAGACTTCTTTAAAGAAGAAATCATGTCTGGACCTCTTCACTGCTTGCTACTTCTGTCCCAGGAGAAGCTATTAGAAGATTCAGAATATTCAGAATGTTCCCTTACTCAGAAGTAAGTGCTTATATGGTTCCAGAAAAAAGCTTGGTGTGGGCACGTGGCAGGATCAAAAAGCCTGTCTACAGTGACATTTGAAAGAATTCATCTCCAATGGAGGTAACCGAAGTCAGTGTGATGATATCTGAACATTGTACAAGTTTTTATATTTAAATATAAATAATCAATAAATAACTCTTTAAGTTCTTTGGGTCTTTAAGTTCTTTCCTGTTCTAAAATATTAGTATTATTGCTTGTTATTAAAGAAAAACGAGCAAAAACTTGGAGTTTGAGCAGGGAACAAGATAACACTTGGTTTAGTCAATGCCTAATACATGGTTACAGATTCAAGATGCTCTGGAATTCTTTTTAGTTGCCTTGACTCTAACCAGAGACTGTGACTCATGAGAAATGCATGGGAATAGATAGACTGTAGTATGTGTGGCTTAGCATATGAGTTGATATGAGATGTGAAGAGTGTGAGTGACTGCAAGTAAGCATGTGAGTGAGTTTGAATGAGTGTGTGTGTGTGTGTGTGTGTACACATGTGTAGATAGTGGAGTTGGAATAATAAAAACCAAAACTCTTTTTGAAAGAGATGGTTTATGCTACCTTCACTTTCTTCTGCCTCCTCCTTTTGACATACTGAACACATTATTATACTGAAGGATTAGATTAACATAGTTAATGAGAAAAATGAGGACTCCATTTTTCAGACTTGACTTCTTAGTGTTTTCTACATGTTCTACTTGTTTAATTTATTATTGAAATTTAAATTTAATGTTCTAAATTGGCAATATTAAAGTGCACCACAGTGTCCTAAATGTCTTTCTAGGTTACCAGCAGATAGAAAAAAAGATTTCAGGGGCCCAAAGTGGCTCCGGCCGGATGTCGTGGCGCTTGCGAAGGCGAGGCCAAGAGTTCAAGGCCAACCAACCTCAGCAACCTTACAAGCTCTCATTGATTGGCAAAAAAAAAAAAAAAAAAAAAAAAAAAAAAAAAAAAAAGAAAAAAAGATTTCAGAAACTTACCAAACAATAATATTTAAAGTTCAGTATTACATGTATGGGTTTTCTTTCAAGTCACACTTCTGAATTAAAGAGACAAGGATCCTCTTTCACTGCAACTGTCACCCATGTAAGAAGTTATTTTTTCATAAAGGTTTGTTTTTGTTGAATTCTCAACATAAAGAGCAATGCCTGATGTGAAGCATACTCTTTAGTATAGCAAAAATGACACTGATTAGTGTGACTAAATGCATGTTTACCAAATATATAGTGCTTTGCTTGGAATTCCAAGGACATATGATAATGTTCTAGGATAATTTCATGGTCAGGAAGAGTCTCTACTCCTCCCTGCAATCACTTTCTGCCTATTGATGGCTTATGTTTCTTAATTAGCTTTATTTTCTTTAAAGCTAGGTTAAGAAAACTTTTGTACTGTTGTGTTACACAGCCTTAAATACATAACCATGCTGTATCAGAGTTCTGCAGAGAGAACCAATAGGATGGATGGGTGGGTAGGTAGGTAGGTAGGTAGGTAGATAGCTAGATACACAGATACACACATAGATTAGATAAATAGATACATACATACATACATACATACATAGACAGATATATAGATACATAGATAGATAGATGAGAGGAGGCTTATTGGGAGAGTTGGCTCACATGACTATGGAGTCTGAGAAGCCACACAACAGGCTATCTGCAAGCTGGGGAACTAGGAAAGCCAGTAGACTGGCTCAATGTGAGTCTGAAAGCCTCAGAACCAGAAAAGCTGATGGTGTAACTCTCAGGCCAAGGCCAAAGGACTAACAACCTGGGACTGTTAGAGCAAGTCCCAGAATACAAAGGCCAGAGAATCTCCAGTTCTGAGGTCCAAGGGCAGGAGAAGAGCATTCCAGCTATAGAACAGATAAGAAATAAATTTGTCTTTTTTTCTGTCTTTTTTTTTTTCTATATTGGCTCTCTGCCAACTGGATGTTGCCCACCCATATTGGATGAAAGTGGATCTTCCTTATTCAATCCACTCATTAAAATGCCAATCTCTTCTAGAAACACCTTCACAGGAATACCCAAAAATAATGCTTTTCCAGTTATTTGGATGTCCCTTAATCTAGTCTAGTGGACACTTAAAATTAACCATTGCACATGCTTTGTGAATTTGTCAAAGAAATGTGTATTTTGTTTAATTTTCTATAGTTATTCTAATACAGAATTCTCAACTATTGTGGAAGACAATGTGGTGATTCCTCAAGGATCTAGAAATAGAAATTCCATTTGACCCAGCAATCCCATTACTGGGTATATACCTAAAGGATTATAAATCATTCTATTATAAAGACACATGCACACGTATGTTCATTGCGGCACTGTTTACAATAGCAAAGACTTGGAACCAACCCAAATGCCCATCACCAACTGGATAAAGAAAATGTGGCACATATACACCATGGAATACTGTGCAAACCATAAAAAAAGGATGAGTTCACGTCCTTTGTAGGGACATAGATGAAGCTGGAAACCATCCTTTTCAGCAAAATGACACAAGAACAGAAAACCAAACACCACAAGTTCTCACTCATAAGTGGGTTGAACAATAAGAACACATGGACACAGGGAGGGAAACATCACACACTGGGTCCTGTTAGGGGGTGGGGGGCTAGGGGAACAACAGCAGCGGGTGGAAGGTTGGGAAGGGATAACATTAGGATAAATACCGGATGTAGGTGATGGGGGGATGGAGACAGCAAACCACCATGGCATGTATACCTATGTATCAATCCTGCAAGATCTGCACATGTACCCCAGAACTTAAAGTGTATATGTATATATGTATATATATATATAGACACACATACACACACACACACACACACACACACACACACACACACACACACACATACACACATATATGAATTCTCTTCCTTAAAAGAAAGTATAAATTAGTACCTTTTAGAATATTGGTACTCTGAAAACAATTTGGAAAATTCTTGTAAAAGGCTTTGTTATCTGTTGAAATACAAATAAAATAACAATTTAAGCTGTACTATTTTACCACATATAAGTCCAATCTTCTGAGAGATCTCGGATAAGGGAGAATTGAGGGAACTTGAGAATTAGGTAGAAGTTCGACTTTGGCCTAGTGGACAGTTTTGTCTGGGGTAAAAAAAAAATGGTAAAGACATATTTAAAATCTAGGGACAAAGCATTCTAATTTCACCTGAGACTATGGATACTTGAAGCAGATTTGAACAGATAATTGGTTTAATGAGACCAAAGAATTCAGTGGTTTTCTCTATGTTGTTTAATGGTATTTATATTGAATATTTTGTATATATTAACCATTATATAATATTTATATAACAGATGTATAATAAATTGTAAAATGGATAAAATGTTTAAGGTAATATTCAAGGACTTTTAAAATCATGTGTTTAGTCATGATTTTTATAATCTTGCATTCTTAATTACTATGTCTGTTCCCATTATTGTCTTCTCAGACAGCACCACAACCACCACAGGACTTCCTGTGACCACATAGTTGGTGGTTTTTGTGAGTCACACTTTGTCCTCAAATTTATATTGAATCTCTAATCCCCAGTAGCTCAGAATGCAACTGTGTTTGGAGACTGGCCCTTCTAAGAGTTAACTGAGGTAAGTGAAATTAATTAGAGTGGATGATAATACAGCATGATTGGCCTCCTTATAAGAAAAAGAGATTAAAACACAGAGAGCTGACCATAAAAACATGGCAAGAAGGTAGCCACCTGCAAGCCAAGAAGAGCGGCCTCAGAAGAAAGCAAACCTGTCAACACCTTGATCTTCATTTCTAGCCACTAGAATTGTGAGAACATAACTTTCTGTTTAAGCCACTCTGCCTGTAATATTTTAGTATGGCAGCTTTAGCAAACAGAGCGGTGATACAAGATATTTTCTATTCTTCCCTCCAAATCCAATCTCTGCCCTCCTCTTGCACTGAAGACCAATGAACCCATCCCGATCAGTAGCTTTTACCACCAATGGCTTCCCTATCCTCTGGCTTCAAGCTGCGTTCAGTAAAAGTGAGGCATCAGTAGAGAATCTGCTTGCAGCTAGGAGAGTGAGATATGGGCATTATTTTCCTGGCCTTTCTGGTATATATGTCTTCATGTATCTGGATCCCCTTAAAAACCCCAGCTCCTTTACAGTGGCCCTCAACTACAGCTTCAACTGCTGGCTATGGGTTTCTATAACGTCCCTCCACTTGACCCTTCAGGTCTAATTCTGGTAAGATGTATGTCTTTTGTTCCCCCTCCTTGAGGTGCTTCTTTGTACCTTGACTGCATCTTTGCACATAACCCTTTTGGCAGTCCTCAGTTACCCCATTTGAACCTGCGGGCTGCTTCTGCCAGGACACTTAGGCAGCAGATTAGTGGATGTGAAGGAAATATTCTGCTCTTAGCAAGACCAAATCAGAAAGTCAACATTACCTGATTGGAATGTATACTTTATTATAGTACATTATGTCTTCGTCCTATTCCTTTATATTAAATCGGATAGTGCCTTAAATATATGGCACAATCAATGAGTAATTAGTGAGTAGCTATCTTACAATACCTCTTAAATATGTTCATCTGCTAGAGTTGATGCTTTTAATCTCCTAAATGTAACTGCAGGTTGCTCTAAGGAATTAGAGAAAGAATTAATGTTTGCATTTCCTAATTCACATGATCTCAAACCATTTTTTCACTCAACCTCACCCCATTTATTTCTCTTTATCTTAAAGAAGATTTAAAGGCATTCACAAATCAAGAAACTGGGAAAGGTAAAAAATTTGGCTCAGTATACCTACTGCATATTAAATATCATTCAATAACTCATTTATATTGAAGAATAGTTTCTTAAAATTAAAGCTACTAAAGTTCTTACATCACAAACAGTATAAAATAATTAACGTACTGTAATATACTAAGTTCTTACATCACAAATGGTAAAAAATAATTATTTAACATATTGTAATATACTAAGTTCTTACATCACAAACGGTATAAAATAATAATTTAATGTACTGTAATATACTAAGTTCTTACATCACAAACAGTATAAAATAATTATTTAACATATTGTAATACACTAAGTTCTTACATCACAAACAGTATGAAATAATTATTTAACATACTGTAATATACTAAGTTCTTACATCACAAATGGTATGAAACAATTATTTAACATACTGTAATATACTAACAAATTATTCATCAGTTTTGATCTTTTGTGGTTGTGGTTTCTTCACCAGATTTCAAGATTTGTGAAATTTTATGTTTTTCTTATGCAACTTGTCAATATATTGTGCTAAGTATTTTTAAATTTGTGATAATTGTACCTATGCTCCCAACTAGACTTTAAGGGAAAGCATTGCTTTCAGATTTCTCAATATTAGTTGAGTTGTTGCACAAAAAAAGAAATGATGTACTACAGAATTATCTGTATTTTTTGTTTAATTAATTTTAGAATATTCTTGTAAAGATTTTCATGAAAAACTTGCATTTATTTAATTATAACATTGCATCATATACTCAAACTTGGTTTATTAATTAACTATTAATGGAAGAAAGAAAAGGGAAATATATATGTAAAATGATGCGATGACATTATTTTAAAAAGATTTAAGTA
This sequence comes from Saguinus oedipus, assembly GCA_031835075.1. Lineage (NCBI taxonomy): Eukaryota > Metazoa > Chordata > Mammalia > Primates > Cebidae > Saguinus > Saguinus oedipus. The sequence continues at coordinate 23,582,769 of CM063190.1, forward strand.
GAATAAGCAACACAATAAATTAACATGATTATTTAAAATTTATATTACATATATTTTATTTTAACATTGATCTCTCCAATTAAAATTAATCTATAACCATTAACTGCTCTTTTATAGTATAGACACCCAAATCCATTAAATATGCATAATTTTATTGGGAAGCAGGAGAGTGAAGCTGTTAAATGTCAGGCTCTGGAGAGAGTCAGGGTCAGGTTCAAATCCAAGTTCTGACACTTACAGGCTACGTGAACTTTGGCACCCTCTTCATGTGTCATGTTCCTCACGAGTAAAAAGAAGATAATAGCACCAGCCAGGTAGATTTGTTTAAGGATTAAATTTAATAACATAATATCTGTGCTAGACACAATGTTCAGGATATTTTACTAGAGACACCATTATTCTCAGTACTCCAGCCAGGAATCTCACTGAACTTCCTGCACAGCTTGCAGTCCTTCTCTGACAACCAAAAACAGTGTTTAATGTATACTATACATTATTTTTGTTGTTTCATTTTCTAAATTAGCATTTAATATACATTTAATTTATAAAATTCAGACACTACACACATTATACATATGTATGTGTGTGTGTGTATACATACTCTATTCTTCACAATTCCACCCTTTCATTATCCTCAAAAGAACTCTATCAAAAGCACAAGCATAATGCTCTTTATTTTTTCTATACATCTACTGCCCTATATTTTGCGATTTCTCACACGAACAAGATCATTCTGTGCATTTGGTTGTAAGCTGACTCTTAACTGCAACTCCCTGAGCTGAATTCCACTGAGTTTGACATCCATTTAAGCATGGTTTTCACATCTGGGAATTAGGCTGTATTTTAGAAACATGGAAAAATAACGCAAAACATTGCTGGCATTTTCTTAAGAAAAGGAGGTATCTGGAAAGCAGCACTCCTCCATTCAAATGCTAGCTCTCTCCTTCCTTTGTCTCCCTCCTATAGTTCCTGCAGGCCCCAGAGGTTAGCTAACCCCATGACATTCACAAGACTCCCTGTTTCTTAAAACTTTGTTCTTTTGGAGAAATTTGCCTTTCTTTTGTCTAATCTCAAACAAAATATTTCCTCCAGATTCTCCTCAAAATGTCTACACAGAGTTGAATGAGGGTAGGAAAATTGTACTGGGGGGGTTGTATTGTATTACTTTCCAAGAAACTTTTTGACTTAGAAAAATTTCTTCGGTATTGCATTAGCCAAATTTCAGCAAGAAAAAGATGGCATATTCAGAGGGTCTAACCAAGGTACCGGGGTCTTTTTTCTTCTGCTGTGGCTCACTGCCTGACTCTGCAATCCACTGACGAGCAAGACTTTTCAGCTGTTCTTCTTTGTGCCCCATTTGCTGAATTCTACCAAATCTCTAAGTTTAACTGACCTACGTAGGAAGTTTTGATTATAGGCATTTAGGGACAGACATATAAGATGAGACCCTCATTAAAGGAGCTCAGGGACATGTGTCTCATTCAAAACCTGTTGTGTGTCTTAGACTAAATCATGTGTCTTGATTTCATCATAAACTGTAACTGACATTAGGCTCTGTGACCAGTGGTCTCACCTCTGTCATCAGACATTGGGCCTTGTTTTATAGAGTCTTCTATCCAATATAAGACCCACTAGACAGTTTGTGTGAAGGATGAAGAGTTACAATTTGAAAAGCATTCATTATTTGAAGTTTTGAGTTGCTGAGCCCCTCAAAATTCCTGCTGCTGCCTATGCCACTGTCTCCAGATGGAACCTCTGTGGCACAACCAAGGAGTTAAATATTGCCATAGGGATTCCCTTAACCTGGATGATACTGATTTGAGGCTCTCTGAAGGAAGAAGTTTAAAAATAACACCAGGATGAAAGGAACCCCTCAAAGTATATCTAATAACCAAAAATAGAAAACAAGAAAGCAAGTGAGAAAGAAAAGGAGAATAAAAAAGAAAGATAGAAAAAGAGAGAAAAGAGGGGAAGAATAAAAAGATAAAAACTTGGATACAGGAAAAGGAGTAAATAAAAAAACAAAACAGAGATCTACATTCTCACTGAATTAGAAATCCAAAATTTACTGAACAAATGTAAACAACAAAGGATGTTGCTTGGCTTGTAAACATCTGTAAAACGGATTCTGAATTAACTTTAACATCTGCTAAATGCACCAGCTGACAGACCTTTATGACCATAATCATTACTGGAGTGCAAATCACAGTCATATCTGAGATTCTACTAAAGTTAAACAACATTAAGTCTTAAAGCTCCAGAATAATCTTTCGTGACTCCATGTTCTAAGGCAGAGCCTAATCCTTCAAATTCTTCCAGCCTTTAACGATTACCCAGTTTCAAAGGTGCTTCCATATTTTCAGGAATTTATTATGGCAACAGTCTTATTTCCTGGTACCAAAGTTGGTAGTCGCTTTTCTATTGCTATAATAGCATACCTGAGATAGGATATTTTGTAAAAAAAAAAAAAAAAAAATGTATTTCTCACAGTTCCAGAGACTGAGAGGTCCAAGGTTGAGAGGTCATATGTGGTGAGGCACTCCTGCTGTATCATAACATGGTGGAAGATGTCACATGGCAAGAAAAAGGAAGCATGTCATCTAAGAGTCCTCTTTCTCTTCTTAGAAGGCCACAGTCCTATTGGATTAGGGCCCCACCCCTATGACCCCATTTAACCTTAATTACCTCATATAAACCTATCTTTAGATCCAATCCCATTGAGGATTGTATTTCCAGCGCATGAACTTTAGGGGGACACATTAAAAGTATACTGAGCGGTGATGAGCGTGCACACACTGTATTGATGGCACCCCCACTGTGCTTACTGGAGAGCTGCTGCCATTTATTACTCTCTTACTGGAGAGTCTGTTCCAATGAAGAACAGACTCAGAGATGAGCACAATGAAACACATATTAGGCTGTCATCTTAGCACTGATGTCCTGGACAATAAGCAGCTCCATCTGTACATTTTTACCTACGTTTGGGCCATTACCAATGACCTCACTGCCTGGTCTGTCTAATGGCAGCAGTAACAATTATTTGTCCAAGGTTGCCCACTGTGGGGTAAAAAAACACTAGTAATTGTTTGCATCATAGATACCCAAATGTAAACGAATGTTACATGTATCCAAATACGTATTAAATTCATTACGCAGACCTTATCATGACCCTGCTCATCCTCCTTGGAGTTCCCGGCATTACTGGTAGCAACTAAGACCCTCATTTCACTTTCCCAAATACATAGTGCTGGGCTCTTCACTGAAGCACTGAACAGAACTTTCACCTCTCTTACTGGCCTCAGTCCACAGGCCGTATAAGCTTGCTTACTTATAAAGTTAATACTCAACTAAACAAAACTTGGTACATTTTAGTCATCAATCAAAAATCAGGAGTAAATGATAACAATCTGATTCCAATTTCTGATGTCAGAATGTTGCTACCATTTAAGTCACCATTCCCTCTTCCTTTCTGCTGCTGAACATGTTGGCAAGTTAGGAAAACATCGTAGGTGCTCCTCCTTCAAACACCTGTGGAAGTTTATCACTGTGCAAGGTCCTGCCTTGCCTGAGTGAGAACCCTCCCCACATCCCCATCGCCTAAAAACCACTGTCAATCCAAGCCAGTCTCTCTTCTCTGCTCCCTCAAGCCCTGCTCAGACCAGTTTTGAGGCCTGCCCTGCTCTCCCCAGAAAGCCTCATTATTTATATAACACTCTTTTTTATACCCTCTTGATGTGTGTGCAGTATCATTATTGACATCCAAACCAAATTTGAGGTAGGGATACATCTTGCTGCTTTGTGGAGACTACAACAATCTTCCTGTTCCATTTTTATGAAGACAGTGTGATACAGTAAAACAGCACAGACCATAAAGTTAGACAAACGTGGGTTTTTATAACTGACTCCACTACTTCTTAGCTAGGTAACCTTTGAGCAAGATGCCTAATATATTTCAGGCTCTTTATGAGGCAGATATATTTCCAAGATCAGAGAATGTAGCATTGATTTCATATGCACACTCATGTAAGTAAGGGAGAACCAAAACAACATTTTCCAACTTAAATTTTGTTTTCATTCATTCTGGAGCCTGCATGCAAACATGTTCAAATTCCCATTACCAAGTTAAGAAAGAGATTCCATAGAGCTAATAAGTTTATTTTATGTGTCTATCAACCTTGAGCGGGCTTTTTTCACTTTGGCCCTTAAACTACTTTCTTCATTCTTACTCCTTCTGGTCATGGCTAATTAATAGTTTCCATCCTTTCTTTTTAGTCACCAAACCTAATATATACCTTTCTTAACTTTTCTAAGAGTGTTCAATTCTGTTGACCATGTAGGTAGGCTATAGAACAACTTATAGAGGCTGAGTATGATTTGCACAAGTTAGCAAGGTAAGCATTCTCTAGCGGTGGGAGAAAGAAGCTTTCTACTGATATGATACAGAGAAATGTCAAGTCATGTAGATATCTCTTTGGAAAGATTCAAGAGGGAAGAGAAACTTACTGGTTCAGAGATAAGACTGTATTTCAAGCTCTGTACCTCTATTTATTACCTAAGACTTAGGGCCATTTAGTTGATTCGTTTAAGCCTGGGTTTCCTCATCTATAAAATAGTGAATATGTTGCAACAACTTAGGACTGATTTGATAATTAAATGAAATAAAGTACTGAAAGTATTCAGCACAATATCTTATATAATAAGAAGAAAATAAATATGTCATTACTACTCAGTGAATGAATAAAAACACACCTTGAAGAGAAATTACCTGTGTCCTCTCCTAGGTTTCCTGCTAGGATACTCTATCTAAATAATAAAATGACAGATTCTTCCACATAAACACATATGATTACATCAGAAATACAGAATGGAAGTTATTTTCCTTCTCTTATCAGGTGAAGTACAGCCTTTCTATGCATAAGCAGTGTGTAGGAAAGATTTTATACAAAAAGAAAAGAAACTACCTTGGAATGTTTGAAATAGAAGTATTTAAGAATCATTACTATGGCCATAACAGGAGGTATGAGCATGGTAACTTTAAAAACATGCCTACAAATGCATTTATATGCTTCCCTTGAAGAGATAATGAAGGATTTCCTTCTCTTTGGGTATGAAGTGGATTTAGTGACTTGGTTCTAGTGAATAACATATAGCAGAAGTGATGGTATGTTACCACTGAAATTCGTTTATACAACCAGTTACTGCAGTCTTGGGTTCACTCACTCATCCGCAGATCACTTGCTCTGGGGACATAAACTGCCAGGTTACGTGAGGCAGCCTTTCAAGAGGCTCATGTGTGAAAAACTGAAATGTCTTCCAAGTAGCCAGAAAGGAACTGAAACCTGAAAACCACCATTTGAATGAGGTTGGAAGGCAGTCCTTTATTAGTTGAGTCTTCAAATGAGACAGCAGCCCTGACTGACAGGTTTACTACAACTTCATGAGAGGCCATGAACTACAGGCATATAACTTAGCTGCCCCCTGATTCTGAAATAATAAATCCTTAAATCTGTGCTGTTTTAATCTCTAAGATTTATAGATTTTTTGCATAGCTTTAGATAACTAAAATAGATGAGTTTGCTGTAGTAATTTAAGTGTAATAAAGCAGTGAATTAGAACAAATAAAGTTAGTGAGAATGGATAGAAAATACCTCTAGTGAGAGGTTAGAAATAATCACCATGCATTATAGTCATTATCAGAAAAGGTTATTAGTAAACAAATTAATTTTAGTATCTGATTAGATGAAATAGAGGTATGAAGGCTAAAGTTTTTATCCTAGAAAAAAGAAAGGCAATGATATAAATCACTGACTCAATTTGAATTTAAAGAATCACTGCAGTTCTCACATTCACATTGCGCCAAATAAGTGGCTCTAATGATATGGGCAACAACCTCAATAATTTGCAATAACATAGCACAGAGCAAATTACAACCATAAATTTACAAACAAATATACCTTATAGGACAATAAAGTTTTGGTGTGGACCTATAGATAAGGGACATTTTCAAGGACTTGCCAACATAATTTTTCACACATTTTTAAAGACAAAAATCCTAGATATTAGATTACAAAGGTTTTGCCTTTGTGTGTATGTTATAGAAAACTTGAAGTTTAGTGGCTATGGTATAAAGGTTTAGGTTTTAGCAGAACATGTATGGTAACTTGACACTATAAAACGAACCATAAAACTTTTAAAGGAGTAACTTCTAATGAGGAATGAAATAATCAGTTCATAAATTTTATGGTTCTGTGATTAAGTTTTGGTTGATGGAGCAGGCTAAAGTTTAAAACCGAAGGCTCATGACATTTGAATAAATGAGAAATTATAACTAATGTTGGTTAAAGGATCAACTTTAACATATATAAACATAAAATGTACACACTCCAAAATAGAGTCACCATATTTTTCTATACAGATAGACCATAACCTATGAAACTTAATGTTTGTTCCTGGAGAGAGACTATTGTAAAATGTTCCCATATGCCTGTAGTTTCATTTTCTAAATAGAGATTTCAAGAACCCATATGCCAGAGATCCTCCAGGTTTTAGGAGTCATAAGCCTTGTGCACAAAGAATTGAAGATTATCTTAAGGTAATTCCATGACAAATAATAAATGTACCAAAGAAAATACCCATTTATTTACACAGAGTTGCCTCTTTCTGCTTTAGTGAGGTATAATTGGAAATTTAAAATTGCATATACTTGAAGTGTACAACTTCATTTGATATGTACCTACATTGTAAAATAGTCACTACAATAAAGCTAATTAACATATTCAGCGTTTCACATGGCTACCACATACCATCTCCTTTTTTTGTAACAAGAACACATAAACAAATTTGCAAATTTTCTAGCAAATTTGACCTACATGATAGAGTGTTATTAATTACAGTCACAGTGTTATATGTTAGATCTGAAAACTTGTTCATGTTGAATACTGAAACTTTGTACCCCTTGACCAGCATCGTCCCATATTCCCCTCTGCCTAACTCTCTCTGCTCCTGTGAGTTTGATTATTTAGATTCCACCTGTAGGTGAGATGATGCAGTATTTGTCTTTCTGCAACACATTTATGCCACTTAGCATCATGTCCTCCAAACTCATCCAGGTTGTTCTCAATGGCAGGATTTCCCTTTTTTTAAATGCTGAGAAAGATTTGTGTGTGTGTGTGTGTGTGTGTGTGTGTGTGTGTGTGTGTGTATTAGTCAGGGTTTGCTAGAGGGACAGAACTAATAGGATATATATAGATATGAGAGGGAGTTTATTAAGGAGAATTGACTCACACAATCACAAGTATCACTATAGGCTATCTGCAAGTTGAGGAGTCAGGAAGCCAGTGGTGGATTAGACTAAGTCCCCAAACCTTAAAAGTAGAAAAGCTGATAGTTCAGCTTTCAGTCTGTGGCCGAAGGTCTGAGAGTGCCTGGCAAATCACCGATGTAAGTCCAAGAGTCAAAAGCTGAAGAACTTGGAGTCTGATGTTTGAAGGCAAGAAGCATCCAGCACGGGAGGAAGATGAAGGCTGGAAGACTCAGCAAGTCTGCATTTTCATCTTTTCCTGCCTGCTTTATTCTAGCCACACTGGCAGCTGATTAGATGGCGTCCACCCACATGGAGGGTGGGTCTGCCTCTACCAGCCCACTGACTCAAATGTTAATCTCCTTTGGCAACACCCTTACAACACACCCAGAAACGATAATTTGGATCCTTCAATCTAATCAAATTTACATTCAATATTAACCATCATAATACACACACACACACACACACACACGTGTATATATTTACATATATATATAATTTTCTTTATTCTTTCATCCATTGACATATGTAGGTTATTTCCAGATATTAGCTATTGCGAGTAATGCTGAAGTTAACACAGGAGTGCATACATATCTTCAAGACAATTACTTCATTTCCATTGGATATATACCCAGATGTGGTATTGCTAGAACACAATAGTTTTATTTTTAATTTCTTGAGGCGTCTCTATACTATTTTTGTAAAATATGTAACAATTTACATATCTACCAACAATATATAAGGCTTCCCTTTTCTCTATATCTTCAGCATAATTTCCTATCTTTTATCATTTTTACAAGAGCCATTCTAACAAGTGTGAGGTTTTCTGCATGGGTACCCTTATAAACTGTTGGTAGGAATGTAAATTGTTACAGCCTTTACAAAAAACAGTATGAAAGTTCCTCAAAAAATTAAAACTATTGTGGTTTCCATTTGCATTTTTCTAATAATTAGTGGAGCTAACTAAGTACCTTTTCACGTACCTCGTGATCATTTTCTATTTCTTCTTTAAAGAAATGTTTATCCTTATTTATTATTTTATTTTGGAGACAGGGTCTTACTCCATCACCCAGGCGGGAGCACGGCTTACTGCAGCCTTGACCTTCCAAGCACAAGTGATCCTCCTACCTCAGCCTCCCCAGTAGCTGGGACTATAGGCATGCATCACCACACCCAGGTAATTTTTAAATTTTTTTGTAAAGTTTTGCCATATTGCCCAAGCTACTCTCGAATCCATGGTTCAAGCAATCCACCTGCCTTGGGCTCCCAAAGTGCTGGGATTACAGGAGTGAGACACTGCAACCAGCCTCCTCTGCCCATCTTTTAAAATGTTATTTATACATTTAGCAAATGATTTGCACGAGACTCTTATATATTTTGGATATTAACTCCCTATCAGATATATAGTGTGCAAATATTTTCTCCCATTTTGCAGGTTGTATTTCTACTCTGTTGATTATTTTTGCTGCTGTGAAGAAGCTCTTAGTTTACTATAGTCTCACCTATTTCTGCTTTAATTGCCTATGCTCTTGGTGTCATATCTGAAAATCATTGCACAGACCAAGTAAAAAAAAATTTGCTTATATTTTCTCCTAACAGTTTTATAATTTTAGGTCTTATATTTGTTTATGGTCCATTTTGAGATGATTTTTGTATATGGTGTGAGTTCAAATTTCAATTTCACTCTTCTGCCTGTGGATATCCAGTTTTCTCAACACCATTAAAGAGACTATCGTGTCCCCATTACATGCTCTTGGCATCCTTGTCGAAGATCAGTTAACTGCAGATGTATGAATTTATTTCTGAAATCTCTATTCTTTTCCATTGGTCTACATTTCTCTTTTATGCCAGTACTATATTTTCTTAATTAGTGTAGCTTGGTTATGTATTTTGAAATCAGGAAATGTAATGCCTCCAATTTCATTCTTCCCTCTCAGAAATGCTTTGGCTATTTGAAAATTTTTCTGGGTCCCATATAAATTTGTTTTATTTTTTTTCTATTTCTGTGAAAACGCCACTGAGGTTTTGATAGAAACTGCATTGAGTCTGTAGATCACTTTAGGTAGTATGAACATTTTAAGAGTACGAATTCTTCTAATCCATGAACACAGGATACAGGTTATCTTTCTATTTATCTATGTTTTCTTTAATTTTTTCAACAATGTTTTATAATTTTCAGTGTACAAGTCTTAGACCTTCTTAATTATTTCTATTTATTTTACTTTTTGTTGCTATTGTAAACAGGATTGTTTTATTAATTTTCTGTAAAAATAGTTCATTGTGACAGAAATGACTAACTTTTGTATGTTAATTTTGTATCCTGAAACCTTACGGATTTATTTATTATTTCTAAGAGTTTTTTTCATTGAGTCTTTAGGTTTTTCTATGTACTTTATTATCTACAAACAGAGATAATTGTGCTTCTTTTCTAATTTCGATATCCTTTTTTGTCTTGTCTAATTGCTCTGGCTAGAATTTTCAGTACTATGCTGAAAAGCAGTGGGCAGAGTAGGAATCCATGCCTAGCACTGAATTTTAGAGGCAAAGCTTTTAGGTTTCCGCCATTAATTAGCCATACAGCCTTTTCATACTGAATATTCAAAAACCTCCCAACAAAGAAAAGCCCAGGACCAGATGGTTTCACTCGTGATTTCTACTAACCATTCAAAGAATTAATACTACCTCTTCTTATACTCTTATCAAAATTAAAAGAGGAGGGAATGTATCAAAGACTGTGAGCACCCTTATACCAAAACCAGAAATAGACACAAGATGGAAACAAAAACAAAAGCAATATCTGGTAGAGAACTTGTATAAGTTCCTGGAAGGCTTACCTAAGACTTCAGAAATTATAATTATACTACTGCATTATTTATTTTTGAACTTATCTTTCCCATAAAAAAATATAGTTAAATCTCTTCAATGAAAAACATAGTTTTACTTGCCTTTTTGGACAGCTAGCCAGATATACCTTTGGTTCTGGTGGGGGGTGGAAATTTTAAGTTACATATTAAGGGAAGAAAAATGTGAAAATATATAAGAAACTGTGGCAGCTACTGAACAACAATAAATCAATTTGAGTTCTTGGAGTATGTGGCAACAAATAAAAGAATCTCTGGAGTGTTGATGGAATTAGCTTTCTCTTCCTCAGAGCAGATAGATACCTATGTTATCTGAAACATAATCTTAAGATACTACGAAATGCAATTTTATCATCTGTAAAAAAAGGCACTAAGAATACTCACCTCAAATGAGTATTTAGAGTGTTAAGAGTGATGGTATATTTTAAGCACGCATCATAGAATCTAGCAGTCAGCATAGTGCTGGCAAAACTCATATATGTAATGTTATCTATTTTATTATTATCATGATTATTAGTAGTATAATTTGTTAAGCAGAAGACTTTAGACAAATTACATTTAGAAGTTCATTTGAGCAAAGAATAATTCATGAATGGGGCAACATTCAGAATGAGGAGCAGTTCAGAGAGCTCCAGGCAGCAGTTTGAGCACTGAGCTTGTGCAGGGAAGACACAGAAGCAAAGTAGAGAAGTCACCTGATTGAACTTTAATAATTTTCCTTATATAATATAGTAGGTACAATAGTAATAACAATAACTGTAGTAATAGTAATGGAAGTTAGTTTGTATTTTGTATGTGCAAAACATGGTGTTAGCCTTTTTGAGACATGGTGTACGTAATGAGTCATTTTTCTTATTTGGGCATGGTATGATGAGTTGGCCTTTGTAATTGGCTGAAACGTGGCTGTTTGTTTTACTCCTACGTTTCATTTTAGTTTATTTACATGCTAAGTTAAGTTGCAGTTTATCAAGTAGGAACTCAGAATACAAAGGAAGCCTCAGGTAAGATTTAGCTTAATTTAACTGATCAGTACTCTCATGGTCATCAATACTACAAAATAGGTATTATTGTTTATTTTGAATTCATAAAGAAGCTGAGGTGTTGAGAGTTTAAACAAATTGCTTATATTCCCATAGCTAGGTAGTGGCAGAATTATGTTATAAGTTTTCAGTTTTCCTGACTCACAACTCATGCTCTTTTAATACACCCTAATACTTCCATCTCTCTTTTCAGAGGCAAAGTAGAATCCATCAGTTCCTCAGTATTGCATAGCTTACCTAGGTTGATAATGAGGTTGTCAAAATTGATACAAATTGCTGATATAGTTAACATTTCAAGTAGATAGATTTTAAACTACCATGAGGAGTGATCATAAAATTAAGGTAGGATTATGTATATCTATCTATTTGCCTATCTATATATTACATATGGATATGTTATTATATTTGTATCTATAGATATAGATATATATAAAAGTCAAGATGAATGACAAGCAAGATATGCTAATTGTACTGACAAAATAGACGGTGTTATGAAAGCTTAAAAGTCCAGAACATATATTGATAATAGCCTTTTTCACCATCTGTCTCACAAGTGTCAGACTTGCTTGTCTGACATACACAGCTGGTGACAGGCTGCTGTGATCCATCTGTATATATGCCACATGCCAGTTGCTTGACTGATACTAATTTGAGGTGCTTATGTTCTAAAAATATTCACACATTGGTTAACAAGTATTTATTCACTGATATGTGTATGTGAGTGTGTTCAAATATCTCATATCTTTAAGCTGATTTCTACCTCCCAAAGATGTAAGTTCAGCTGATCTCCATCTTCCTAAAAACTATGTCTTTTAAAGATACTGTCATAAATTAAGACCATATTACTGTTACTCCAAATAGTGAGAGTAGACTGATTGTTGAGGGGGTATCATATTAACTTTGAACCCCATTTAACTCTGGTGATTTGGTCAACAAAGACAATTTTATTTAAGTGGAATAACAAGAGATTTGGCCTTATACTGCTTAAAGCATATTAAAAACTGATAATAATAAAGCCATGATATGCTCTATGAAAGTTAAGAAGACAAGAATAGATGAGAGAGTGGGTAGTAAAGAGATCAACATATGTATTTGACTTTGATGAAAATGAGTATATAAAAGAGTGATGTTAAGAAATAAAGGGTATTCAAATAGGAAACAGGGAAGTCAAACTGCCTCTGTTTGCAGATAACATGACTGTATATCTAGAAGACCCCATCGTCTCAGCCCAAAATCTTCTCAAACTGATAAGAAACTTCAGCAAAGTCTCAGGATACAAAATCAATGTGCAGAAATCACAAGCATTTCTATACACCAATGACAGAAAAACAGAGAGCCAAATCAAGAGAAAACTAACATTCACAGTTGCTACAAAGAGAATAAAATACCTAGGAATACAACTAACAAAGGATATAAAGGACCAAACTACTGCTCAATGAAATAAGAGAGGACACAGATAGAAAAACATTCCACACCCATGGTTAGGAAGAATTAATATCATGAAAATGCCCATATTGCCCAAAGTAATTTATAGACTCAACACTATCCCCATCTAGCTACCAATGACCTTCTTCACAGAACTGGAAAAAGCCACCTTAAACTTCATATGGAACCAAAAAAGAGCCTACATAGCCAAGACAATCCTAAGCAAAAAAAAAAAAAAGCTGGAGGCATCATGCTACCTTCAAACTATACTACATGGCTACAGTAATCAAAACAGCAAGGCACTGGTACCAAAACAGAGACATAGACCAATGGAACAACATAGAGGCCCCAGAAGAAACACCACACATCTACAACCATCTGATCTTTGACAACCAGGCAAAAACAAGCAATGGGGAAAGGACTCCATGTTTAACAAATGCTGTTGGGAAAACTGGCTAGCAATGTGCAGAAAGCAGAAACTGGACCCCTACCTGTCAGCTTACACTAAAATTAATTCCAGATGGATTAAATATTTAAACATAAAACCTAACAGCATAAAAACACTAGAAGAAAACATTGGCAAAACCATCCAGGACATAGGCATAGGCAAGGACTTCATGACTAAAACACCAAAAGCCATGGCAATAAAAGCCAAGATAGACAAATGGGATCTAATTAAAATTCAGAGCTTCTGTACAGCAAAAGAAACAATCATCAGAGCGAACTGGCAACCAACAGAACGGGACAAAATTTTTGCAATCTACCCATCTGACAAAGGGCAAACAACCAGAATCTACAAAGAACTAAAGCAGATATACAAGGAAAAAACAAACAACCCCATTCAGAAGTGGGCAAAGGATATGAACAGACATGTTTCAAAAGAAGACATATTTGAGGCCAACAAACATGAAAAAATGATCATCATCACTGGTCATTAGAGAAATGAAAATCAAAACCACATTGAGATATCATTTCACACCAGTTAGAATGGTGATCATTAAAAAAATCTGGAAACAACAGATGCTGGAGAGGATGTGGAGAAACAGGAAGACTCTTACACAGTTGGTAGGAGTGTAAATTAGTACAACCACTGTGGAAGACAGTGTGGCAATTTCTCAAGGATCTAGAAATAGAAATTCCATTTGACCCAGCAATCCCATGACTGGGTATATACCCAAAGAACTATAAATCGTTATACTATAAAGTATACACATACTTATACTGTAAGTATACTTAAGTTATACTATAAACATACACATATGTTCATTGCAGCCCTGTGTACAATAGCAGAGACCTGGAACCAACCCAAATGCCCATCGATGATAGACTGGACAAAGAAAATGTGATACATATACACCATGGAATACTATGCAGCCTTAAAAAATGATGAGTTCATGTCCTTTCTTAAGGACTTGGATGAATCTGAAAACTATCATTCTCAGCAAACTGACACAGAACAGAAAGCCAAACACCACATGTTCTCACTCACAGGTGGGTGTTGAACAATGAGAACACATGGACACAGGGAGGGGAACATCATACACTGGGGTCTGTCAGGGTGTGGGGGGCTAGGGAAGGGAAAGCGGGGGGCAGTGGGGGACCAGGGGAGGAATCACATTAGGATAAATGCCTAATGTAGATGATGATATGATGGGTACAGCAAACCACCATGGAATGTGTATACCTATGTAACAAACCTGCACGTTCTGCACCTGTACCCCAGAACCTGTATGTATGCATGTGCATACACACACACACACACACACATATATACACACACACAACAACTCAATAAAACATGAACCATAATCTTCAATGAACACTTCTCTAAAAAGATTTTAAACAGGTGTTGAATAGTAAGAACACGTTGACACTAGAAGGGGAACATCACACACCAGGGCCTGTCGGTGGGTGGGGAGCTAGCTGAGAGATAGCAGAGGGATGTGGGGTGAGGGGAGGGATAGCATTAGGAGAAAGAGCTAATGTAGATGACAGGGTGATGGATGCAGCAAACCACCATGGCACATGTATACCTATGTAAATAGCCTGCACGCTCTGCACATGTACCCCGGAACTTAATGTATAAAAATAATAAAAAAATGAAAATCAAAAAAAAGAAAGCACTTAAGTTCTGCCAAAATGACTTCTGTTCACATTCTATTGGCTAGATCCAAAGTCCATTATATTCTTCAAAACGGAGAGGAGTGTATAGTTGCTGATTAATAATTTAATCCATCATTTATCCCTCCTTCAGAGATGTTAATATGTGAAAAAAACAAATGTGTATCTCAGCATCAATTGAAGTATGACAGATCCTTGATGTGGGATCCTGCAGCTGCATTTCCTAAGTGTCTGAGAATCACTATAAAATCGTGTTTTCTTTAAAAAAAAAAAAAAAAAAAGATTTTAAACACCCACTAGAATGACTAAAATAAAAATGACAAGTAATGGAACATATTGGCAATGATACAGAGCAATTGATCACATATTGCTGGTGGTATAAAATGGTTCAACAATTTTGAAGAAAAGTTTGGAAGTTTGTTGTAAAATGTGTTATGTCTCCACTATAGCCTAGCTACTTTTGTCCTAGATACTTATTCAAGATAAATTAAAATGTGTCCACAAAAGCAATTTGGAAAATAGTATCCACAGCAGCCTTATTAATAAGAATATCTAACTGGAAATAATCCAAGTTTCCATCAACAAGAGGATCAATCATTAAAACGAAATGTATTTTTTGAAATTTAATACTGAGTTATCAAAAAAACAAGCTATTTATACATGAAACAATATGGCTGATTCTCAAAAACATTAAACTTAACAAACTAACCCAGACACAGAATAATACATATATTCATTGTTATGATTTTAAAAAGGTAAAATTATTCTAAGATAAGATAAATAATAAAATGGATGCCTAGCTTTACATTGGGGCAAAAACGAGGGACTGATTGAAAAGGAAAGGAATGGAACATTCCAGAATGACAGAAATATTATGTACCTTGTTTTGCTGGTGATCACCCAGATATACATAATTGCCAAGATTCATCAAATTAATCACTTAAATATGTGAATTTTCTTTAAATTATACCTTACAGGTAGTGAGAGAGATTCCTTTTCCATTATAGAAAACTATGCTACTAAGGCTAAGCTTTCTGTGTACAGGTAACAATTATAAGTTCTGAACGTAATCCTAAAGCACAACTGCCTGAGGAGTCAGAGAAGCAAGTCAACTTAGGCAGAGTTACAGAAAAGTTAAAATTGGGGGAAATTATTTGATTAAAATGTATTTTCCATATGTGCAGCTTTATTATAAGAGATATCACAGCTGTGGCTGCAGCACAAAATTTCCCAAAATCTTTCTAGCTATAGGAATTAGGCGAAGAAACCTAGGGCTTTGAGGAGTTCCTCATAAAGTGAGGGGAGGATTTTCTATAATAGAGAACAAGAGAAGGCTTCTGCGAGGATGGCCAAATAGGAAGAGCTCAGGAGTGCAGTTCCCAGCGAGAGCGACGCAGAAGATGAGTGATCACCGCATTTCCAACAGAGGTACCAGGTTCGTCTCAATGGGACTTGTTAAAGTAAGCATAGCCCAGGGAGGGAAAACCAAGGCAGGGTGGAGTGTTGCCTCACCCGGAAGTGCAAGGGGCTGGAGGACTCCCCCTCCTACCCAAGGGAGGCCACTGGGACTTTTCCGGACACTCAGGCACTCCAGCTCAGATATGGCGCTTTTCCTACAGACCAGGAGATTTTCACCTGTGCCAAAACACCAGCACCGTGGGTTTCCAGCACAAAACTGGGCAGCCATTTTAGCAGCACCCAGAACACCAGCGAGACAGAACTGCACATTCCCCTGAAAAGAAGGGGGCTGAAGGCAGGGAGCCAAGTGAGCTGGCTCTGTGGGTCCCACCTCCACAAAGACCAGCAAGCTGAGTCCCACTGGCTTGGGATTTTCACAGCCAGCACAGCAGTCTGAGCTCAACTGATGCTGGAACTCAGTGAGAGGAAGGGCATCTGCCATTACTGAGGCAGTTCTAACCTCGCCTGTATAAACAAAATCACAGGGAAGTTTACACAGCAGCTCAGCAAGGCCTCTGCAGGCGGACTGTGACTAGACTCCCTACTTGCTGGGCAGGGCCTCTCTGAAGAAAGGTAGCAGCCCATCAGGGACTTAGAAATAAAGCCCTACCTTTCCAGGACAAAGCTCCTGGGAAAAGGCACGGTTGTGGGTTCCACCTCAGCAGACTTAAACATCCCTGCCCAGCAGCTCTGAAGGGAGTAATGGACCTCCCAGCACAGCACTTGAGCTCTGTTAAGGGACAGACTGCCTCCTCAAGTGGCTCCCTGACCCCCATATATCCTAAGACACACCACATACAGGAGAGCTCTGGCTGACATCTGGCAGGTACCCTTCTAGGACGAAGCTACCAGAGGAGGAAGAGGCAGCAATCCTTGCTGTTCTGCAGCCCTGTGGGTGATTCCCAGGCAAGCAGGATCTGTGGTGGACCTCCAGCAGTCCTGCAGCAGAGGAGCCTGACTGTTAGAAGGAAAACTAAAATACAGAAAGAAATAGCTTCAACATCAACAGAAAGGACATCCACTCAGAGACACTATCCAAAAGTCTCCAACTTCAAAGACCAAAGGTAGATAAATCCATGAAGATGGGAAGAAACCAGCACCAAAAAGCTGAAATCACCAGAATACCTTTTCTCCTCCAAGAGATCACAACTCCTCACCAGCAAGGGAACAAAACTGGATGGAGAATGAATCTGATGAATTGACAGAAACAGGCTTCAGAAGGTGGGTAATAACAAACCTCTCTGAGCTAAAGGAGCATGTTCTAACCCAATGCAAAGAAACTAAGAATCTTGATAAAAGGTTAGAAGAAATTCTAACTAGAAAAACCAGCTTAGAGACGAACATAAATGACTTGATGGAGCTGAAAAACTGAAAAACACAGCATGAGAACTTCGAGACGCATACACAAGTTTCAATAACCA
The DNA here is from genome assembly GCA_031835075.1 of Saguinus oedipus. NCBI lineage: Eukaryota > Metazoa > Chordata > Mammalia > Primates > Cebidae > Saguinus > Saguinus oedipus. Next base: position 23,600,398 of record CM063190.1, read on the forward strand.
AATTGATCAAGCAGAAGAAAGGATATCAGAGATTGACAATCATCTCAATGAAATAAAATGAAAAGGCAAGATGATAGAAAAAAAGAGTGAAAAAAAATGAATAAAGCCTCCAAGAAATAAGGGATCATGTGAAAAGACCAAATCTACGTTTGATCGGTGTACCTAAATGTGATGGGGAGAATGAATCCAAGATGGAAAACACTCTTCAGGATATTATCCAGGAGAACTTTCCCAACCGAGCAAGGCAGGCCAACATTCAAATTCAGGAAATACAAAGAACACCACAAAGATATTCTCAAGAAGAGCAACCCCAAGGCACATAATCGTCAGATTCACCAGGGCTGAAATAAAGGAAAACCAGAGAAAAAGAATCTCAGATTTGGTGCCCATGATACAGCTAGCTAAATGCTGAACTATTCATTTTATGGGAAGATGGATATTCCAATTGAAATCTGACCCATTGCCAACCCTAGTAATGGCAGAGTAAACAAACTCTAAGAAATCAATCATTAGCTAAAACAAAAACATTACCACACTTTAAAGGAATGTAAGTGAAGCCATAGTCACTACTATGTAACATTCATAATGTCTAAGATACAATAACAAAAATGTTAAATTGTGAAGAGTTGAAGAAAAGCAATGCATTCTCAAGGAAAAAAACAATAGACTCCAACTTACAGATGACTCAGGTGCTGAAATTTCAAGCAAGGACTATAAAGCAGATATAATGATGCTCAGTGATGGAAAAGCAAATGTACTAGTATTACATTTAAAATGTGGACATTTTAGGGAGAATGTACAAGTGAATATAAAAGTAAAGTAAATACAAATTTTAGAACTAAAAAATTTTAGAACTAAAGGAAAGTATATTCTGGTCTTAAGAAAAAAGGGATATGACAGAGAAAATAACCAGTGAATTCGAAGGTAAATCAGTAGAAAAAATTCAAGTAGAAAAAAAGAGAGCAAGATATATTAAAATTTAACAGACTCCTAGGAACCTGTGAAACAATGGTCAAATTCTTCAAAATGTCTAATATATGTGTATTCGGAGAGCCAGAAGAAAAGAAAAAAGATAAACGTAGCAAAAATAAATTATATGAAGAAATAATGGAATAAATTTACAGATTTAAGAAGTTCAGCTAACCCCGAATAGAATAAATGCAAACAAAGACATGCCTAGGTATAGAGGCAACACTAATGCAAACAGGTGTGGCATTTCTATCAGAAATCATAGAAGCCAGAAGTCAGTGAATGCAGAAAAAAATTTTGAAAATTTCCTGCATATTCATGATTAAAACTCTAAGCCAACAAGGAATAGAAGGGAGCTTTTATAACTTGATAGAGGACATCTACAAAATATATGATAATTAATATTAAACACCTTCCCCACCCCAAGACTTGGAACAAGGCAAAAGGTCTGATGTCACTTGTTTAATTCAGTATCTTATTAGAGGTCCTAGTCACTATAGTAATGCAAGAAAAAAAAAGGTAAAACAATAAAAAGGTAGGAAGGAAAGGTTCTCTATATGTAGATGACAGAATTGTTTAGATAGAAAATTGTAAGGAGTCTACAAAGCGCAAACAAATAAAAACTATTAAAATTAATATATAAATTTAACAAGGTCATGGGATACAAGTTTAATATATAAAAATGAGTTTTCTTATGTATAAGAATTAAGCAATCATAAAATAGAATTTTAAGGTACTTGTTTTTCATTAGCCACAAAAGCATAAAATACTTAGGGATAAATTTAACAGTTTTGCAAACTCTTTTCACTAAACACTACAGAGCTCTACTTAGAGAAATTAAAGAAGACCTAGCTAGATAGTCCATGTTCATCAACTGCAAGACAGGATTGTGAAGTTCTTTGCAAATTATCTATCAATAAAATCCAGGGCCAAACAAAATTCAAACATGATTTTGTAAATGAAGTTGACAAATTTATTCTAAAATTTATGTGAAAATTCAATTTAGAATATCCAAACAATTTTAAAATTAAAAGAGAAAGTTGAAAGACAAACTACCTGATTTTAAGATTTAAATTAAATCTATAGTAATCAAGAGAGTATGGAATTAGTAAAATGAAATGCATACAGGTCAATGGAATATAAAAAAAAGAACTCAGAAACAAACCCATATATATACAGTATTGAAGATATATATCTCCGGAAATATATACACACATAAATGTGTGTGTGTGTGTGTGCGTGTGTGCGCGCATGTACTTCCCCCTAAGGATTACCCCTATATCTCCAGGAATTAGAGATAAATTAGCTGAGCAATTTGGAAAATGTAAAAAATATATGAATCTGCTAGCATTAAGCTTACATACGGGTAAAACTTAAAGAAATCTACTAACATCAAATCAAAAGAAAGAACAGAAAATACTAACACAAGATCATGAAGTTTAAGACCAACATTTGCATGAACTGGGTCCAGAGCATGTAGGAAAGAAGCAGTTTCCATGTTTTATATGTGGATCTGTATTCCAATCTACTCCTAATGGTGAACCATTGCAAATAAAATAATTTTGATAAGTTTAAATGCATGGTACACTTTTTGAAAACCCTTTGAGTGGTGTTTCCAAGAAATAATATGTTTTGGGAGAACAAGTCTTTAAATTGGTAATTTCAGCAAGTCATTTTGTGTGATGTATTAAACTTGCTAGGAGATCCAAATGTTACATTATTCAAATGCTACCCAATAAAGTCCACCAGTGTTTTTCAGTGTTGGAATATCCACTATAAGCTAAAATCCCTTATCAATATTGTTAAAGAAAACGTTGCAAAGATAAGAAGATGTTATAGGGGAACACTTTGTCAATACTTTTAGAAACTGTCCTAAATTCTGAATAATCAAAGCAATATTACTTTTTATGGCAAAGCTAAATAAAGGCAAGCCAAAAATACAGTTTCATAATCTAAAAGAAAAACAAGCTTATGTGTTAGGGACAATTTTTCATTGGTCTCTCATGTGTCCACATGTCAAGATAATAGCTCATTTGCTCCAAATGGTATTTTTTTAAAGATGTTTAAATACACAAGCGTCAGGGAAAATAGAAATATCTCTCCAAAAAAGATTTTTTTACATCTCAGGGTATTGAAGATAAAAATGTCTTTCGCCTCCTTCATTGGTGCATATGTGATTAGATTCCAGGTAATAAAATTAATGTCTCTGAAGAAGAGAATAGGCACATCTGCCAATGACCTCCTATGTAACAATCAAGCCTTTCTAATATTAGTGATTCTCTCTTCTAGCACACTCCATTGTGTGTATAGACAACAGCCACCCCTCATCACATCATCCTCTAAGGAAAGGTGACTGACACAGCAATGCTTCTGTGCATTCTGCTATTGCTCTGAATAACAAACTGTCTTTTGTCTCTGACCCAGGATTCTCATGTCTTCTGACATATATGAAGCAGTGCGAAGCTACGTCGTTAGATTGCAAGCACCATAAAACTTCAGACCTTTTACATTTTCTCAAAATATAAAGTAACACATAGCTTAAAATTTAACTTGAAAATTGTTTTAGATTTTTTTTTTAGAAGAAGAAGAGAATTTGAAAAGAAGACTAAGAAAAAATAGCCAATGAAGTAGGGGTTCCACCAAAAGACAGTGGTGCCATACAAAATCAAGTTAAATGAGTTACACTCTGTAAAATATTGTTGGCAAACAAATAGAATGTTGGAGGAGACGTGACTATCAAATGTATTAGTATAGGAAGGAGTCATTAGCAACTTTAGCAAGAGCTCTTCCAGTGGAGTGGCAGAAATGAAAGTGTCTCCAGAGTGTGTTCAAGAGAGAAGAGCAGAGAAGAGCTGAGATGGCAAGTATAGGTATCCCCACTTTAGAAACAGAACAGGTGTCAGGAAATTTAGAGAAAAATATCCTTAAAACCTCACTGATAAGTAGTGGTGCTGAGATCATCTGGTTCTGGTGGCTCCCATTCTCTCTCTATTATAACATGTAGCCTACCATAGAGAATGTTAGAGCTGTCAGGGTCTTAATTTTCTTGACAGATGAGAATTGAGAAGTCAGTTGTGAATTAATAGCACTATTCTGAATTATGATTGAGATGGACTCTGCATTGGCTAGCTATACTTTTATGTTAATGAAGATATATTAGATTTATAATATTGACTAGGTGATTTAGATTTCAATTGACTCCGAGAATTTAGGGTTTATTGCCTAGGGAAAATTCTAATACTCATATATTATGATTGACTGACTGCTCTTTCGTTATGAGAATATAATTTGATTTTAGTCAGGTTTTACAATGGAATTTAGCTTTTTTCTTCTTATTTTTTTAAATGTACAGTACCATTTATTTTGGTCTTTGCATAAATTTTGTGCCAGAATGGCCATCTCAAACCACACAGCTGCTCTCCAATTTCAGTGAATTTTGATTAATGCAACATCTGCCCTGTCCATCTTGTGCTGGCCCAAGTATTAACACCCAGCTTTGTACAGCTCCAAGGGTCTCTCAAGCATACAATGAATAAGTTCCAATGACTTAGAACCTTCTGCTTCAGCAGACTGTAAAAGTTTTTGTTGTTGTTTTCTCTTTTTTGGCTAGTTTAAAATTTCTCCTGTTCTCTCAGAACAGCTCAAATAATCAGTGACTAAAATAAATATTTTAAAAGGTTAGTGTTTCTGTTTTTCCCTAAAAAACATACGTATCCTCTTTTAAGAAAAAATAACTGGTTTTGAAACTATTTATAGCTAGATATTATAACAGGAGTCTTATGTCAGCTCATTAAAATAATTTCCATTTAACAGTGAACTGAAATACACTATACTGAAGTTATTCCAAAAATCAGGGTTATGAATTTTAATTTTCTTATATTTTGCTAAGTATATATTTTTACTACATACTTTAAAACAATTCCAAGATAAAAAAAATTATAAAATATAATTTTACTTAATGAGATTTCTATCCAAAGAAGCAACAAGAAACAAAAAAAAAAAAAAAGAAAGAACACTGCTAACTTTACTATTCTACAACACAGAACCCATGTGAGTGTTACATTTTAAAAACTCAATCAGAAAAACAAATATTGCTAGATCAGAATAATTTATGAATATACTAATTCCAGCACTGACTTTATTTTTTCATCATATCTCTTCTTTCCTATTCTAAGAATTGTGTTGCAGGCCAAAAGCCAAGTTACCAATAGACTACATGTCAATCTGGTTTTCCTCTTTCAATTTTCTCTCTAACTTTATAGGACTATGTAAGACTAGAGAGGTGAGTGATCAAGATATTCAGGAAAAGAGAAAAATGTATCAGATTTCTAGAGGAAGAGTTCTGTAGATGAACAGTATGGACTGATGGGCCATGTCTTTTCATTTCCCTAGGCTGGCAGCACATCCTCCTGATGGGGAAAAGTTTGTCTGTAGCACCGAGGCAGTCTGAGTCTGAATCCTAGACATGAGGGTTCCCAGCCTCAGTAAAAATCATGGGATAGGAGAAAACAAAAACACTTCAATCTCAAAGGATAAGTTTTAGGCAAGAAGTATGTCAGCGAGGGAGATCATATAATCTCAGATGCTATAAAAGAGTCCCAGCAATGACAGATTAAATTTCACTAGCCAGGAAATAGAATGGCTTAGAGTCTGATATAATCCGATTTCAGAAAAATAAATACTATGACATTTCCTATATGAAGTGTTTTAAGTAATACTTTGATAACTGTTATTAAGTTTGACGTTAAATTTCACACATGAAACTTTTTATTCAATAATAGATTAAATACGTTATTCTCATTTCACATAACCTTCACAATAATCATGTGAGTACACATAATCATTCTCCATTTTAAAAATTTATAAAATCATACTCAAAAAGCTAGTATTGCTTATCTAAGAGGGAAAGAATGAAATTCGAATTCTGTCCACTTCCCGTTTTTCCACTATATGCTACAATTTCAAGGAGATACTTTTATTTTAGGAAGTAACCACTATATTACTTCTCATGAGGACTTCTATTAGAGTAATAAGGCTAGCTTCTCTTTGAATATTTCACTCTATCTTGCCTCTGAGAGAAGGCAGAGACAGAGACTTCCTTCTAGACTCTGTTTCTTCTTTTTTTAATTGTACTTTAGGTTCTGGGGTACATGTGAAGATCATTCAGGATTGTTGCATAGGTACATACATGGTAAGGTGGTTTGCTGCCTTTATCCCCCATCACCTATATCTGGCATTTCTCCCAACCTTATCCCTCCCCACCCTTTCCACCCCCGCTGTCCCTCCCCTAGCCCACCCCCTTCTGACCACAGTGTGTGATGCTCCCCTCCCTGTGTCCACATGTTCTAATTGTTCATCACCGACCTGTGAGTAATAACATATGGTGTGTGGTTTACTGTTCTTGTGTCAGTTTGCTGAGAATGATGGTTTCCAGATTCATCCATGTCCCTATGAAGGACACGAACTCATAGTTTTTTTATGGCTGGGTAGTATTCCATGGTGTATATGTGCCACATTTTCTTTATCCAGTCTATTGCTGATGGACATTTGGGTTGGTTTCCAGTCTTTGCTATCGTAAATAGTGCTACAATGAACATACATGTGCATGTGTCTTTATAATAGAACAATTTATAATTGTTTGGGTACATACCCAGTAATGGGATTGCTGGGTCCAATGAAATTTCTATTTCTAGGTCCTTGAGGAATCGCCACACTGTCTTCCACAATGGTTGAACTAATTTACACTCCCACCAACAGTGTAAAAATGTTCCTATTTCTCCACATCCTCTCCAGCATCTGTTGTCTCCAGATTTTTTAATGATCACCATTCTAACTGGTGTAAGATGGTATCTCAATGTGGTTTTGATTTGCATTTCTCTAACGACCAGTGATGATGAGCACTTTTTCATGTTTCTTGTTAGACTTTGTTTCTGAGCCAGCCAACCCCTCTACAGAACTCACACGTTTGTGTTACTCGTTCTCTTCAGTTAAGGAGGCAACTGTTTGGAGGACTTATGGCTTCTCAGCTCTGACTGAAACCAAACAAGCAACTTAATTCTTGAGTCTGGAATTGGAAAGACCATGCACACCCTATCAAGGTTGTTGGGTTATTTTTTTCAGTAATATTACTCATATTTTTATCTCTTTCTTTTGAAAACTTGTGGTCATCTCTCAATTGTTTCCAAACTTACAAAGGTAGAAAGGTATGTTTTGGTCCCCATCAAAGTCCACTAACTGTGCTTGAGTAGCAACTTTCAAATTCCTGTACTTAAATTCACTCAGTAGCTCTTCACATGGACTCGTTTGGCTGCAAACAGTAGCACTCCAAGTCAATCTAAGGTTGAGTAGGAGAAAAAGACTAAGGAATAAGATCAGAAGATAATTTAGGGTACAAACAGGTATCAGGAACAGTGAAATCATGAACTTGTATCCTCTCGTCTTTTGGGTTTATTTTATGTTGTCTTCACTGTACAATTACTTTCCGCACGTGGTGAATAACATGACCATGATACTCCTGATGCTAAATTCTTAACTTCTGACTTACAGCTTCCATAACTGCAGACATAGTTGCTGTCTATACTCAGTCAGATGTTTAAAAAAGTCCCTGAGAAAAATGCTGACTATTCAAATTTCAATCAGGCACTAGCCTGCCTGAACTAAGCAATTGTGATAAAGGCAGTTAAGTTTTATAAGAATATGCCCATGCCAGTGGTGACAGCCATATAAATCAGGAAAAAAACAGACAATCCAAGGGCAAGTCATGCTGGTTCCTGTCTGACACAATTCTCCCACGCATGTGCATTTCTTTCTCCTTTCATTTTATTCCAGTCTTTTCTCTGCTCAAGTTTCACATCAAAGAGGCTTCGCTGACTACCCTAATTGAAATAACACCTCTCATTCTCTGGGTATTTACTCTGTATTACATTTCAAAGTTAATATGCCCAGCATTTGCCTAACATATAGTAATTGCTCAATAAATATTTGTTGAACAAATTGATGGAACAACAGATAAATGGAAGAGAAAAAGGAAGGGAGGATCACTGCATCACAAGCAGTCTTCTTTTGTACTTAATAATCAGGTTCCTCTGTAATTTTGTCACACTCGTAATACTGTCTGAGCTTCTCTGCAAAGAAACCAGTTTTCTTCACTTTCTCAGTGTAATATTTTAAAGTTAAGCTCTTTGCTTCTATGATTTGCCACCACATTTGAAATGCTATCTTTAATAAATATAAAGATATATTAAAATAAAATATTTGTCATCTGGATTGATATGGAATTAAAATTAAGTCCCAAAGTTGTATTCCTATGTATTTTATTCACTTTGTAGCAATTGTGAATGGGAGTTCACTCATGATTTGGCTCTCTGTTTGTCTAGTATTAGTGTATAGGAATGCTTGTGATTTTTGCACATTGATTTTCTATCCTGAGACTTTGCTGAAGTTGCTTATCAGCTTAAGGAGTTTTTGGGCAGAGACAATACGGTTTTCTAAACATATAATCACGTCATCTGCAAACAGAGAGAATTCAACTTCCTCTTTTCTTACTTGAATATCCTTTATTTCTTTCTCTTGCCTGATTGCTCTGGCCAGAACTTCCAATACTATGTTGAATAGGAATGGTGAGAGAGGCCATTCTTGTCTTGTGCCAGTTTTCAAAGGGAATGCTTCCAGCTTTTGCCCATTTAGTATGACACTGGCTATGGTTTGTCATAAATAGCTCTTATTATTTTGAAATACACATCAATACCTAGTTTATTGAGAGGTTTTAGCATGAAAGGGTGCTCAATTTATTGAAGTCCTTTTATGCATCTATTGAGAAAATCATGTGGTTTTTATCATTGGTTCTGTTTATGTGATCGATTATGTTTATTAATTGGTGTATGTTGAACCAGCCTTGCATTCCAGGGATGAAGATGACTTGATCATGGTGGATTAGCTTTTTGATGTGCCATCATCCTCCGCAGACAAATACAGGAACAGAAAACCAAATACTGCATGTTCTCACTTGTAAGTGGGAGTTGTACAATGAGAACACATGGACAAGGGAGGAGAACATCACATACCAGGGCCTGTTGAAGGGTAGGGGGGACAAGGGGAGGGATAGCATTAGGACAAATACTTAATGCATGTGGGGCTGAAAAAATAGATAACAGGCTGATGGGTGCAGCAAACCACCATGGCCCATGTATACCTATGTCACAAACCTGCATATTCTGCACATGTATCCCAGAACTTAAAGTATAATTTAAAAAAATCATAGTAATAGTTATTCAATATGGCTGATATTAAATAATATTCCAGTTATTAAAAGTAACTTACCTGAGTAATTAAACACATTTTTTCTTTTTCTTCCAAAGACACGAAGAGACACTTTATTGCCATAAATCAACTAAAACATGTAAGAATAGATTTTAGGTTCTTTTGCCACCAAAAAAAAAACAAGAGTAACTGTGAGATGAGGGTATCTTAATTTTGTTGGTTTTCATGTCTTTTCATGTGTACGAGCATGTCAAAACATCCTGTAATACAAGTTAAACATATGCAATAAAGACATATGATATCTACAGACTCAGAAGCATAGGATACATAGGCAAGAGAGTAAGGTAGTAACAGTTACTGCTATTGCTAACGACTGATGATGATGATGATGCCAATAATGATTATCACTAGTTTATTTGCAATTTCAATTGCTAAGCACTTTAAATGCAATAACCCTTTTTATCTTACAACCTCCTTACAAGATGTTCCCCCTTAAGGCTTAGTAAAAGCGTGTGTCTTAACCAACATCATCACGGAGTCCAAAAAGTGGCACAGCCAGTATCAAAAAGCAATTTTAAATGTAATCAGAGTTGACTTACTAACCCACTGCTATACTGCCTTTCCTAATTCTATACTATTCTATACATTTTTAAATCAAAAAATGTAAAATTAAAATTTTAGTACTTTTTCAAAACGATATTGATTTCTAATCTACATATAATTCTTCACAGCATCAACAAACAACTATAAAGTGAAACGTCACCCTAGTCATACACAGAAACCGATTTGACTTTAAAAAGTAACAGTTTCCAATGAAAGCAGTGTTTTTGATCATTGTGTATTTTATTAAAGATTTGCTCTGGCTGAGTTTTTAATTTCTCAAAATCTACTTTATTATCCTGTAGGCACAGTTGTTTAATGGATAATTCATTGGCGTAGAATATATAAGTCTTCTCTTGGAAGTTGAAACCCACATGAAGCAAAACATACAATTATTAATATGTTTATTGTAAAGGTCACAACGTATCACTTCTATACTTGAAATTCTCCCTTGAAATTCAGGTTGGCACTGCCATAAGATTAAAAATGTTGATATTTCTATTTGTAACAAGTGTTAGCAACACTTTCTAATTTTTAATAGGACATAATTGAAGGAAAATTTTGGTTCCAATAGAAAGAATCTAAAACAAGAACATGATTAAGAAAATAAAGTCAATGCTTCCATGAGTACTGTTACCTTTGCTAAGGTGAATATGTTTTGGTAATATAAATTAGAAAATATGAACTGTTAGGTATAAATATACTCAGAGACAACAGAACACTGAAATCAAGACTGTCTCAACAACTCAGAAAATGTAATTTCTGTATATAAGTTGTATCTGGTTATCCATAAAGATTTAATAAAAACATTACTCAGGTTTTGGTCTTTTCTTTGGACTGAGGCAGGGAGGGACATTAAAATCTTTCAAACGAGTAAGGTTTTAAGAAACAAAATGTATTTTAGAGAGTGGAGTGTTTCCGCAGTCTTGGCGGCATCAATTAGTGTCTTCATGAGAATCATTAATCCTGAATACACTTTTATTTTTGTAGTGTCAGCAGTTTTCCAGCTTATGCTATCACCTATTCAAATGAAGTTCTGACAATCTTTTAATTCATTCCCCTCTTCTGTGCCTTTGACATAGGACTGCTGTCATGGAATTATCTTTTGGTTAGAAATAAAAATAAAACATGCAAGAAAGATATATAGAAAGGTGACTTCATGTGTAGCTTTCTGAATTAAAATTTTCATGCTCCAGGTGTGCTCTGAATATTTTCACAAGTAAACAAAATTCTTCCACCGTTGTCATTCCTAAATGTCCACGTAGAGACTTCAACCCCTGCATGCAGATGAGTTTGCAATATCAAGCCTTTTACTTCACATACTGTTTCTAGAACATATCAGGCAGAGGCACATCCTGGCTGGAGCACGCTATGCTGTTACGGTGGTGCCGCAGAGAAGAAGATGGGAAGAAAACTGCCTGCCACACAAGGGCATGGGGCTAGCAGAGCAGGAGTCCAGACTCAAAGATTTACTGGCTGCATCACCTGGCTCTTCAATGAAGAGCTAGTAAGCTTCTAGTAAGCTGCCCTTACTAGAAGAGGCTTGAAGTAACACTGACATGAGGGATGAATGGAGCAGCATAGAGGGAGCAGTTTGCAGGTGTAAAGGAGCCCTACTACGTTACTCAACAATAGCACCGTGCTTATTCTAGGACAGGCACTATTTCCAGCTTTCTGTGGAAATCCTGCCACTTATCAGCTGAGTACTGTTACTTCCGTTCTTCAGAAGAAGAAACTGCAGAGGTAATGTAATTTGCCTGTGGTTACACAGCTGTGGCTCTGGGATTCAGTTTAGCTTCAGAGTTGCTTCTCGTTAAGAGAAGCACTTAGCTCTAGTGTCCCGCATTGTTGTTAACCGTGACTTCAAGCTATATAGCCTCGCAGTTTTCTAATCTGTGAAATGAGGGTGTTCTATTATGTTATTTCCAAGGGCTCTTTCAAATGTAACAGTAAATAACTCAAAGCCAGTGTGGTGGCCCACTAAGGCTTCACTTTCAAGCTTGCCAGATTTAGAAGAATCTGGAGAATGGTGTAGTATCAGGACATGGAATCTGTCCTGCTTAAAGATTCCCTGATCTGCAAATCTCATTATTTCATGGATTTGAAGGCTCTTCCTGCCTCCTTTAAGGACTTTGCATCCCTCTTATTTGCTAAGAGTCATGACAGTGTTGGATTACTGGTGGAACCAAGAGCATCATGTACTATAAACATGCTCTTCCAGACCAATCAATGACTTGAGTGAGGGAGTGATGGAGGAGGTGCTGTGAAAACAGGCAGACCTCATTCTCTCCTACCATCCACCAATTTTCAGACCCATAAGGCACGTAACCTAGAAAACCTGGAAAGAGCTCCTGGTAATCCAGGTCTGGAGAATGAAGTTAGTATGTATTCTCCTAACATAGCCTATGATACTGCACCCTAGGAAGTCCACAACTGGTTGGTTAAAGGGCTTGGAGCTAGGACCTCCAGGTCCATGCATCCTTTCAAAGCTTCCAACTACTCCACAGAGAGAACCCACCTAAGACCTGGACAAAGTCACGTAAAACTGCAGTGAAAAAACAAAGTTTTGAATGTTTCTGTCACTTCTTTGTCTGCTGAGATTGATGGTAGGAAACAAACATGGATAAGTCTCAATTATACTCAGAAGGCTTTGATGCAGGTAGTGGCTTTTCTCTTCCAGAACAGAAAATGCTATCAAAAGACTGCAATTATGTACTAGACAAGACTCTGCTTCTACATACTGGAATAGGATGGTTATGAATACTGGATGAATCTATCTCCCTGACAGCCACGACTGAGCCAATCTAAAGTCACTTAAAACTATCACATATGTGCTTAGTTCTTAAAGTAGGGAGGACCTTAGAGTGCTAAAGTCAAAGTTGTGGGCCTGTGTGCTGGTTCTGGGAGCAGCATTCTGCACGGCATAGAAGCTGACCTTTACCTCTCAGGTAAGATGTCCCATCATAATATTCAAATGCTGCTTCCTAAGGAATAAATGTCATCCTTTATGAACTCAGCAACACTGAATAAAGCTTTCTTTCTGATGTTTGATATATACTGGGTGCTTAGTGGAAGAATAAGATTAATATTATCCTTCAGACACAAGCAAGGACCCTCTTTATGTCCTATAACACATACAGGAACATCAGGGTAACACAATCTACAAATCCATTGGGTCCTTTCAGAAGAGTGTCTTAAAATTTATTACACTTTCTGGTTTGTTACACTGGTTCACCGCATGTTTCATACCTCATAAGGTAAAAACTGAAATATAATGTAACTACCATGTTAAAGAACAAATATGTATTAGAAACTCTAGGAAAGACTGACTAAAATCTATTTACTTAAAAATATGTCATGAATTGGTGAATATTGTTATCATTCCAGTTTTTTAAATGTGTGCTGTAGATACAATAAATGCTTTTGCAATTTAATCCAGGATATGTGATTAGGTGGTTGGGTACCAACACATATACCAGTCCTGATAGTCCTGCACTTTCCATTGTATTTTTTTCAAGCTCTGTATGATGTTAGTATGTCCATTATTCTTTATGAAAGTTTCTTGGCAGGGCACGGTGGCTAATGCCTGTAATCCCAGAACTTTGGGGGCCACGGTGGGCAGATAATGAGGTCAGGAGTTTGAGACCAGCCTGACCAACATGGTGAAACACCATCTCTACTAAAAATATAAAAATTAGCTGGGCATGGTGATATGCGCCTGTAATCCCAGCTACTCAGGAGACTGAGGCAGGAGAATTGCTTGAGCCCAGGAGGCGGAGGTTGCAGTGAGCCTGAGATCAAGCCACTGCACTCCAGCCTGGGAAACAATTCAAGACTCTCTCTCTCAATCAATCAATAAAGTTTATCAATCCATTTCTTTACCTGAACTTTTCAGTCTCGTACTATTAGGAAATACTTCATATACTTCAGCAAGTGTTAATTCTGTAGACAATGGGTTACTACTTCTCCACTTGTGCCAGGACTGTGACTTAAGGATTGGATATTCCTTAAGTAGTAATGAAGAAGAGTAGGATTGAGTGGGTTGGAACCATTTGAATACTGAAAAAATTCCTCTAGCAGCACAAAGCATTCCTTTTTTACCACCCAGGACTCCAGACCTTGGGTTTGTCTTAGTACAGGAAACTAGAACTATCTAGAAGAGATTCACAGGCACTAGGAAGAATTTTCAGAACTAAACAAGGTAAATGGCTCAATGGATACATTAATTCATTATATTCATTCATACACATATTAATTCATTCTATTCGTTGACTATTGTAAGGTACAAGGCTAAATTCTATGGGGGAGAAGTAAAAAAAATTAATAAACTATTATCTCAACATCAAGATTACTAATAAGTAGGTTATAACTATTGGGAAAGTAGAATTTTAGAATCTGTTATATAGTTTTTAAAAAGATACCTTATAAGACCAAATTAAATACTTGGTACAGACAGATCAGAAAGGGAGAAAGAGAAATATCTGATATGTATAGCAAGCATGGAAGGGTTTAGTGTAATAGAATGGGTTAAGAGAGGAAGAGGTCAACATCTTGGAGTGAATGTGTTAAAAAATTTAAGGCACTACTAAAGTTTAGAGAAAATCGAGAACAGTCTGTAAAAGGAATTCCAGTTGACTAGATAGCAGTTCTTAGAAACTGTGGCAAGATGCACTAAGAAAATCTACAGAACTGCAAGTACGGTTAAAGAAATACAACAGGCGTCCACAACGTGTCTATTAACACAACAACTGAAAACAAGGATCAACAGCTACTTGGAGATTCAAATAGGCAAGAGGATAAGTTTTAGCAGTAAAGTGGTCTCAAATACAAAGTTTGGCATCGGGGAGAACTCAAAATTCTAGACAAGAAGACTGGCTTGAATAAGTCACGGCTGAAGTCCTAAATATGAAAAGGAATCAGGCTGATTATCATCATGCACACTGAAATGCAAGAGAATAAAATAAAGATGGTAGTAAAACATAAAAATGAATTTCAGTCATTTAAGTGTGATAAATAGTTGGAAATAAATACAAATAAAGATCATTAATACCAAGCAATCTGGACATAAATGGTGCTAACTCTCCTGTTCTCTGGTATATGACTAAGGCTGGTAGATACCCCAGCTCTTAAGATAAAGCTGATCTTTTGCATGACAGTCAAAGCATCAGCTATAGGGAACTAAGAAATGATGAAGCCATGAAATAAGATGGGTCCATGAAAGAGGATCTATAAAAAAAAAAAAACAACCTGGATACTGTCTTTGCAGCATGTAGTATGTAGCCCCTCCCCACAACCTTTCCCATTCTAACCAAATCTCAATTTTGATACAAGATTTACTCCTCTGCTGTGTGACTCCAAAGAAGTTGAACTCTTTCTCGACTCTAGGAATAGGTCTGAATTAGTTGCAGCCAATCAATGACTGGTAATCTCCAGAAAATTAACATTGATTCAAAGGATCCAACACAATCTATGTTGGACCAATCAGACTAGAGTAAGGACTTACATTCCATTCCTGGAAGTTATATATTTTTTCCTCTCTGTCGTGAAAGAGTGCCTACTGGAGCTACTTGAAGGTCACAAGAAAAACTAGTCTTAGGATGAATCAAATATGCAAAATAGCAGAATGGTAAGATGGGGAAAAATTATTTAGTAGCATCATTGATTCACTGTAAACAAACTCAACCTCTGAACTTTTAGACATGGGAGATAATAAATATCTTTATTATGTAATTCAGATTGTTTTAAATATACATTCTTACTACTTAATGTCATTTGTGTTGGGATTTTTTATTCCTGCAGCCAAAAGTATGCTCACTGATTTTCAAGGTTCACTGGTGATTCAAGTGCTTAACAGTAAATGTAACAATGTACACGATTTATCTTCTCTTCCTGATCTAAGATTCCCCTTCTCATCCAACACTATTTGTTTCACCTTGTTTGATGAGCTCATCAGCTTTTGAAATGTTCCCTTCAGATTTTAGAACATTTTTTCCTAATCTAGTTAAACGTTCACAAATATAAATGCCTCAGAGGGCAGGTTAGGTGTAGTGAAATGTGTGGCATTTGCCAAAGGTAAGAGAACAGACAATGCTTTCAACTTCAGGTTGAATTCAGTGGGCCACAGGCAATGCTTTTCAAATGGAAAAAAAAAAATAGAATAGAGTAGAATAGAATACAATAGATCAATCAAAACATACCCCACAAATGTAGTAAGTAGTAAATATTTACTTACCCAGTGTCTGGGTGTGTGTGTGTGTGTATGTGTTTAACAGAGAGAAAGTTTCACTAGCAACACAAAATGTGTCTCTTATTATAAAGATATATGCACACATATGTTCATTGTAGCACTATTCACAACAACAAAGATATAGAATCAACCCAAATCCATCAATAATAGACAGGATAAATAAAATGTGGTACATTTACACCCTGAAATACTACACAGCCATAAAAAGAAACAAGATCATGTCCTTTGAGGGGCATGGATAGAGTTGGAAGCCATTATCCTCAGCAAACTAATGCAGGAACAGAATATCAAACATCATATGTTCTCATTTATAATTGAGAGCTGAATGATGAGAACACATGGACACATGGCAGAAAGCAACACACACTGGGCCTGTTGAAGGGAGGTTGGGGGGATGAAGAGTGTCAGGAAGAATAGCTAATGTACGCTGGGCTCAATGCCTAGGTGATTAGTTGATCTGTGCAGCAAACCACCATGACACACATTTAGCTATGTAACAAACCTGCTTATCTTGCACATGTATCCATGAACTTAAAAGCTGAAGAAAGCAAAAACACACATGTTTCTTACTGGACACTTTCACAATTTGAAAAATACTGAAGCAGATCATTTTAGCTCAATTTAAAACCATCACATTTAAAACAAAGACATAAAACAGTATCCTAGGAAAAAAATACTTCTAATGCAAGTGCAACTCAGCCTAGATACAAACACCTTGTGACTCCAAGTGGAATTCTGCACATATAATACTAATTTCTATTCATTTGGTTTGTCAGACAGAGTCTCACTCTGTCACCCAGGCTGGAGTGCAATGGCATAATCTTGGCTCACTGAAACTTCTGCCTCCCGGCTTCAAGCGATTCTCCTGCCTCAGCCTTTTAAGTAGCTGGGATTATAGGCATCCACCATCACGCCCGGCTAATTTTTGTATTTTTAGTAGAGACGGGGTTTCACCATGTTGGCCAGGCTGGTCTTGAACTCCTGACCTCAGGTGATCTGGCCACCTTGGCCTCCCAAAGTGCTGGGATTACAGGTGTGAGCCACTGCAACAGGCCACTGATTTCTATTTTAATTAATGGTGACCAAGAATATATAGTTTGGAACTGAGTTACACTAAATTTACCAGCATTCATTGAATTTCCAGCAAAACCTGAATGTACTGAGAGAATTATAGCCCTGTTACAAAATCACCTTTATTTATGTGAGTCCATTTCTCACTTTTCCCCTAAATATTTTTCAAATCTTACCACCAGGTTACAACTTGATAATCTTCTGATAAAATGCTGTCATGTCAAATACGGAACATCAGAGTGTTTTTTACTACTTTAAGACAGCCATCAAAAATGTGTTAAGATATTTTGAAGGCCACATCATGCACCAAAACTTACTGATCTCCTGAATTATTTCCTTTCAGTGAATATACATTGTTCTTGCCCACAGGTAACTTGAAAACAGATACCTTTATTTTTTCCTTTAAAAGAAAAAATGTGCATTGAAAATATTTAATATATATTTTATAACCATAAAAATCTGTAAATTTCCAAACTAAGATCTCAAACATTACAATTCATGAATTTTATTTGTAATAGGATTTTAAATCAAATATTTAAAATATCTAAGACAATAAAAATCTATTTATACTAGAAAAGTTCAAAAATAGTCTCTGAATCTGCTCCCTTACTAAATGAGAAGATACTTGTAGCCTAGTAAGAAAATATCTTACTTTTGTTTTAGTATCAAATTTTAAAAATTAGAAGAAGCCACACACTTGAGAAATAGAATCATGAACTCATCATACCAAAGTGTTTTGTTTCTTTTAATGACAATTTCTTTTTTTGCTTTTTCATTTTAGGAGGGCCAATTTTTTCCATTTGGTAGTTCTCAAGATGCATTCGTGTCATTTTTGTATATGTACACACAAACACCCTTATGTATAAATATCAAATTCAGGAGAATCAAACAGGTTGATACATTTAAGAAACTAAGAGCATGGAAGACCAGTTGCCACATTTTACAAATGCTCTTCTGAACACCTTCTCTGACCATTCACCTCTATGTACTATCCAAATACTTCATGCCACTTGGTGTACAAGGTCTTCCTCAGGAATTCTGAAGCAATCAATACTCATATTTTCATGAAGATGGATCCTGCTATTATCGTTTTGGAGTCAGTGAAGACTCATCCATAGTAACTGGGATCAACTTTTGGATACTTCAAGAAAAATGTTGATTTAAATTTGCTTGGATGGCCAGGCATGATGGCTCACGTCTGTAATCCCAGCGCTTTGGGAGGCCAAGGTGGGCAAATTACCTGAGGTCAGGATTCAAGACCAGCTTGGTCAACATGGTGAAACCTCTTTACTAAAAATTCAAAAAATTAGCTGGGCATGGTGGCGGTCACCTACAATCCCAGCTATTTGGGAGGCTGAGGCAGGAGAATTGCTTGAACCTTGGAGGCAGAAGTTGCAGTGAGCTGAGATCATGCCATTGCACTCCACCTGGGTAACAAGAGCAAGACTCCACCTCAAAAATAAATAAATAAACAAATAAAACAAAATAATAAATAAATGAATAAATTTGCTTGGACTTGAAGCTTTCTTTTTTTTGAATTTTTTTTCTCACATTTATTTATTTGTTTATTTATTTGATGCTGGGGGTTCCTTGAGCGATAAGGCTGTTTTGCTAATCTTTGGATAATAATGCTTCTGTTTCATCTGGCTGAGACTTATTGCCACCATATTCTATTTCTTGAGAACATATGAAATCTGGGAAATACCTCATTCCCTGCACTGAGGATTCTGGCTCTAACTTTTGCTCCAGCCTACTGCTTCCAGCCTCTTTTTTTTAATCCCCTCATGCTTTTTCTGTTCCTTTCTTCCTCCTAAGCTTTCTTTCCTCCTTTTCAGGATCATCTTTCATTTTCATTAGAATCAGAGGTGCTTCGTGAGTAAATTCTTTACCATTCCAATTTTTTATTTGAATTTTGCTTCCCCCTTTGATGGCACCAAAGAAAGTCAATACAAGTTTTGTAGCTTTTCATCTGCATGTTTAGTCTAGTTTTCAATCATTTTTAGTTCTGAGATCTCTGCTGGCTTAACAATTTCATCAATCCTTTAAGTCTCTATAGTTTCATCAGTTCAAAGTTCTCAAAACTACTTCTCTGACATACCATTTAATGAATGCATGTCTCTATTTCACTTCTGACATGAACACATCTAAAGAAGCCTGAGATGGTGACTCTGATAGAACTTTGCTTGAGGCTTCAGATTTCAGCATCATTTAACTTTGCAACCAATGATGCAAAGGTCTCTGGCTTCTCATCAATCTTCCCAGCCTTTATAATTTGGTTCAGACACTTGTCAAGCAGGCCAGCTGAATCAAAGAGTATATCATCAACACTATCACAAAAGTCTTCCCTTTCCCAGTTCTGGGCTTTCTTTTTCTAATATACTGCCTCCTGATGTAGTGGGAATCTCATGGTACAAAGAAACGAACAAGCTTCTGCTGACCACAGGTCCTTTCTGTCCTTTTTTCTCTTGTAAGTGAATGGCTTCAGCCTGCCACTGTTTTCCAGATAGATCAAACCTCATCCTGCAGAGCCAAGACCTGCCTGTGTCCCTGTTCATCAAATTCATATTCTAATCTTTCTCTTTCTTGGTTTAAAAAAATGGTGGGGGAGCTTTGTTTGACTGTTGATATAGAAGATCTCCTTTCTTTTCTGTGAAAACTCTTAGTGAAGTTCTCTTCAGCTTCAGCTTTCACATTTTCTCTCATTCTTGTATTTGGTTTCCTTCCAGTAGTGTCCATTTCTTCTTCTATGTCTTGTACTTACTTCTTCTCTGACATCTTTCATTGCTGCTTGTCTGGTTCCTTCAACTGTGCTACTGTTCACTTGGATCCAATCTTTCAGTCTTCTTCAGGTCCCTGCAGGATAAAGTCCTAGTGCTGCCTCCAAAGCAAAAAAGCATGCCCCTCATGGACCCAACAATAGGTGCACTGTGGGATACCAGGTTTGTTGAGAGAAGTGTCATCTAAGGGTGTTTGGCAGATCACAAAGGCAGTGGCAGGTCCTTGGTGATAGCATTACCTTTCAGGGCCACATACATACTACATCTAGATGGTACCTCAAAAGACAGTGACTCATCCTTCTGCTCTTCCGACTAGGCTATGGGGAGTGATGGATCTGCAGCCAGGAAAAGAAGCTGCTGTTGGTGGGGAGTTGTAGCTGCTTCTCTTCTGGTTTCTCCTCTCCCCACAGTCTTGCTAGACATTGGGTTCCCATGAATCAGGGTATGGCAGCACAATGGCCCTTTCCTTCTTTATATCTTCAGGTTTTAAGCAACTGGTAGCCTTGTGCCTTCCCCAGCACCACCTGGCACCTGCCAGGCTGGCTTTTTGAAGTCACCATGGAGTGTTTTGATGCCAGAGAGCATGGCTGGGAGATCACAATTAATTTTTGATTCATCAGTTCTCTCAAAAACAACGGAAACAAAAACATCAAAATCAATGCTTATGTTCATTTGGTAGTGTCATGCAACACATACATAGAGTATGTTTTTCCAGTGATGGAGTTTGATTTGGCTTTTTCAGAATATTTCATATGTAATATTCCAGACTTGAAATCATTTGGCCCTGAAAACTCTTTTGTGTAGCATTTATCCTTTGTAATGGGATTAAGAAATTTGAATAAAGCTGGCATGTTGGGCTTTAATACAAAGTAAGGACTATGAGGCAGAAAAATAATTATTTATATTTTTATACAAGTAATAATCACATTCAATTAACATAAAACATAATCTTAAAAAGGTAAATATTTAAGTTGATATATGAGAATAAGAGTGCAATCTCTTCTATTGGACATTGCTGTGATGAGAATTTGAGATCTCCCAGCACACAAAAGGGAAACTAGCCTGATGAAGCTGTTCAGTAAGTTAAAATGTAGTAAGCTAACATGATTTATTATTAGTTTCCATGTAGGGAAAAGCTAGCTATGAGGTTTTATCAGAACCATTAGTCTTAAACTCACTCTGTTGGCTGTTCCAAAAAATTAACCATGTTTTTCCATTTTTGGCCACAGCCTATACAACCCATGAGGAATCAGAGGCAGAGATGCTAAGTGGATTTACCTTAAGCTTGGACAGGATTTTGTCTGCATTTTCCCTTGCTCAGTAACACTCTTTTATGCCCACTTCATGATGAGGCAAATGTCACATTCAAATTTAGAGCAATTAAGCCTCCAGGAACAGCAGATGGGTGAGGCAAGTGTCCTTAGATGAAGTCCCTGAAGCTGGTGGGAACAGCCTGCTACGATGGTGCTGTGTGTGCCGGTGAGAATGCGTGCATGACCAAGGGTGCTGCAGTCACTGCCTGATGATGGGGATCTCCACTGGGTCCCTCCACAAGCTCAGGTTTGCAGGACTCAGCCAGGAGGCCTGGAATCTATCTCTGCTCACCTGCACTCATATAGGTTAACAGTGTTTGCAATGTAGTATCTTTCTCCTTAGATACAGTGCCCTGTGAGTGTACCTCCTAAGCTCCTTCAACAAGCAGCCTTCGGAGTGATGGATGGAGACATTATATTATTTTAAACAGATACAATAGAGCCATTTCATTCTTCCTCCACTGGCTGTCCCATGGATTATTGTCTGAGTGCTTTAGTATCTTAGTGTAAAGCCAGAGCTTGGAACAGTGTCCTAATTTGCTGTGTCTTAGGCATAATGTGGCAGAAGCCCATCCAAATGGGAGACAGGAGACCTAGGTTTTGTCTCCACTCTGCCAGAACTTGCAGTTTGTCCTTGGAAAAGTTACTTCAATTTCTTTGTGCTAGTTGGGAAACTGGGCTCAATGATCTCTAAGTGTCCTTGCAACTCCAAGATTCTGTACATGCTCATTGATAACACAAACAGGATTTCTATAACTCAGGAGTTGTTTACACGGAATGAAGCTAGAGCTTTGCAATGCTTTGTTTTATTTCTACTGTTTCCTTAGACCTTATTTGGTTTATTTGGTCTGATGTTCTTAACTACATTGTATTGCCACTATATTTTCAGTATAGAAGTAAATTATCCTGAATTTTTAGCTGTATACATCAAATTGATTTGGCTGAAATTCTAACTATGCTGACTGTTGGGGTCAAGTGACAGGTGAGTTTTTTCCTAGATGTTTTGGCGTCTATAAGAACTGAATCAGGAAAACTCAAGATAGGGGTACCAGCACATCTCTACACGAAGGCTGTATCAAGCATCCATCATCATTCCTGGGCACATTTCAAAGTACACAGGTGGATGGGGGAACTGGATAGGGGCAAACACAGTGAAAAGCAAACTTTTTGTTATATATAGATCTGATCCTTTGCATTTAAATTATATATGAAGAAGAAACATAAAATAAACTGATACATGTACACTAAAGTTTTACCCCTTCTTCATTTCTGAATAAATATGAAGAGGCAGACATAGAAGACAGAATGGAGAAAAATAATAAAAATATTTTACTTGCGGAAAAGAGTAGCTGTGCAAATAAAAATAATTTAGTTTAGTAAAAGTGAGTCTGAGTCAATTTATTTTAAAATCAAGTAGACAGATGGTAAGTAGGTAGCTAGATGAAATACTTTTGGCTAGTATCCAGCATTAGAGTAAAATACATTCTTTTTATTACTTTGATCAGGTTTAAATTTGTACCAAAAATAAGTTATAATGTCTTTAATTGAAATTTCATGATTGACTAGCAAACATAAATGTACTGTGTGTTTAATAGATGATTGCAGTGGATAGTAAAGAACAGCTAATGCTTTCACCTGCCATAGCTTTTTCCTGAGTAATTATTTTATAATTAGTACTAATTTATAGTAATGAAATGTCTTCCTTATGAAGAAAATACTGAATAATGTATTGACAAATAGCAAATGTTGAACAAATGATTGAGTATAGTTTGAAAGTAATAATTAACTTCATGTTAGTTTGACTCAGGAAATACATTATGTACAATACCATTTCTGGAATACATGGTATTTTTTTTACAGAAAAATTATACATTTGTATTCCAAACACAGAAATATAAATACTCCAACTATATGATAAAAGTAGCATATTTTTCTGCTGATTTAATATATATTTAAGACATATGAAACTAATTAGATGAACATTGCAAACATTCAATCTATTTAATGTTATTAAATATTATGCAGCTTAAAAACATATTCCATGTTTTAACAGCTAATAATGACAGTAGTATTCATCATTCTACTTTAATAGTTTAGAATGTCACAGGTCAGGGCATGACTAAAGTACGGAGCTGACTAGAAAGTTCTGCCCTAGGTTTAATCAGAAATAGGTTGCCTTTACCAGATTGTATCATGTCAAACTGTGGATTTATTAAGGTCTTTGTATTATCATAGATAAAAATACATTATCTATGTTTGTATGTAGCCTAGAACAAGAAATAAAATACAACAAATTAAAATAATTAGAGAATAAGAATTATTTATATTATTTACAAAAAAAAAGGTGTTCTAAAGAGAACAATAGAGAACAAACTATCTACTTATAATGAGGCATTTGTTATAGTTTTAAAAACATCATCAATGACGAAAAATATACTGAAAAGCAAAGTTTATGATGACCGTAGGTAGAGTATCTCTGCTGTCACTGTGCTTTATGGAACACTTTTTACTAGTGTTTTCATAACGCAGCTAATCACAAGTTATTGCACCCTAACAATGTACACAAAAATGCTATGGTACCACTTAAGGCCATAGTGAGTTTGTATATTTTTAATGCCTCTCAGAACTTCATATAGACTAATGTGAAGATTTTAACACATCTATGTGACATGACTAACTAAATGAAAGTGAACTAACATCTCAGCATTAGCCCATTGATTTTCTGGGAATGACCACATAAGAAATTAAATTCCTATCAGAGACAACATCATCTTAGAGCAACTCTTTCTATCTTGGAATCAGAAAAATAAAACCAAGATTATTAATGTTTATGGGCATTGTTATATAATACCTATCGGACTTACAAAGAATAAAACATATTCACCTTCTCTTATGTTTCTGTAATGTCATATAAACACTCATGCATTTTGAAAAGTTTAGATTCATAAACTGTGTTAATCAAAATGATGTATGTGTGTTTTAACAGGTGCATGCAGCACACATTGAGAGATAAGCAAGCTTTATTTTATTTCCTCTCCTTTCCTTCTTTTTTGTATCCCCTCATCTTGACATGGCATTGATTTTAAAAATCGCATATCCAAGAAGGTCTTTATAGGCTTAATTTCCTCATTTTGCAGATGAGGAAACTGAGGGCTAGAGAGGTGAATTGGCACCATGGACTGTATGAGGACATTTCAATACTAATCCCCATCGTTCTTTTTGTGTCTGTTTACCAAGAACTGAATACAATGTTTCAGGTGCCGACAATGAATTTTAGAGTTGAAAGTGTCATATAATTTTTAAATAAGGCAGTCTAAACACAAATCAAGTTTTGAGGGAGCTACATTCACTGTCATATATATTTAACTTTTAATTTGAGAAAATATTTTAGTCTCTTCATATGTGCTGCTTTTAACCTAAGTAGCCCTGAATCTGTCTGGGTGTACAGGTGAACATGAGTTTGTATGTGAGCTTGAACATACAAAATGATCGTGTTTCTAGCCTGACTGCAGTTGAGTTCAGCAAATCCTATATATCAGAGATACAAAAATAGATAGGGCATGACTGATAACTACTGCCCTCTAGATGTGTGCAGCTTTGAGGCGGAGCCATACACAAGGTAATTTAATATGTATGTTGAGTACTGCAATAGGCTATAACAAGAGAACCCATTTTAGTCTGAAGCAATCTTTGATGGTGGTCAATTTACAACCCTTAAAAAATGATTTGATACACATGTGGGCTCTTGATAGCGGAGTAAGAGTCCAGGGCCGAAGAAGGTGAAGGGCAAAAGGAGTCATGTAAACATGATTCACACAGTTCAATAGGCACACACTGCTTGATGTTTGTGGCAAGCTACGTGGAGTTCTGTATTGATAGGGTATGAAGTTTGATTCAGAAAGTAAAGCAGAATAAAATTAAAGAACCAGGGAATAAAGAGAACTATAGAACCTGGACCTTTTCTTAAGGCAGTGTCAGCCACTGAAATATTTTAAGCAAGAGAGTAAAGATGATCGATGTTCATTTTATGTCCTATTGTTAGAAGTTGGGAGAATGGGTTTGAGGTCATATGATTAACAGAAAAGGGAATCAACGAAGGTTTTGCCTCATTCCAAGAAAAAGAGGGTAGGGAATGAAAGTGAAGCACTTTTAGTAGAAATGTAGGAATGGAAGGACTGATATATAGTGAGTTGGTAAAAGCCACAGGATTTGCTGCTTATTAACAAGAATGTGGGAAGTATCAAGGCTCACCATCATATTTCTAATTGAACAAATGGTGATGACAACATGAAATATGGACTAGAGGAACACATGGAAAAGAAAGGATGATCAGCTTGTGAAGAGTTTAAAAGAGATGAAAAGCTTAGAGATACAACTTTAGTAACATAAGCATATATAAGAGCTTGAAATACTCCCGGTAAAGTTTGTAGAATCAGAACAAAGAAGGTGTATTAAAAAAGCACCTTGTAATACACTAACATTGAAGGTTAGAGAAAGAGGACCCAACTAACAAGCAAACTGTGCACTAGTCACTGAAATAGGAGAGAAGGCATCGGTGGGTAGTTTTAAGAAGTAATCTACAGTGCAAATGCAGCAGAGAGGTCCAACGAGACAGGGGTCTTTTTGCTTAGGCTTTTATGAAATCTGTACATTATTCTAAACTATCAGGGTAGTTTGCATTTCTTTTTCTCTAATGAAGACATTGAGTAAAGTCCCTAAGAAATTCTTCTGATGAAAATACATAGCCAGGTTGGCCTGAGGAGAGTGACTTAAGCTGACTTTCCACACCTGCCAGCCACATGTGGATACTGAACACTTGGAGGGCATTTACTCCATTTTGAGATGGGCTATCAATATAAAATACATATTGGACTTCAGGAGCATTGTCTGAAAATATAAAATGTCTCATCAATAATTTTTAAATTAATTATAAGTTCAGATCATAATATATTGAATATACTGTGTTACCTTAAATATGCCATTACATTTAACTTCACTTGTTTGATTTTACTTTTCTTAAATGCGGCCACTAGAAAATGTGAACTTACCCATGTGGCTTCCTTTGTGGCTGGCATTGTATTTATTTCTATTAGATGGTGATACTCCAAGCTGTGCTTATTTCCCTTTGTCTATATTTTTTCACAAAATCCCGGGTAGATCTGTTTACCCTGTGACTCTTAAATACCCACTGAATCCCAGCTCAGAAGCTATAGTTTTTTTTTTTCTTTTGAGACAAAGTCTCGCTCTGTCGCCCAGACTGGAGTGCAGTGGCACGATCTCAGCTCACTGCAAACTTTGCCTCCCAGGTTCAAGCAATTGTCCTATCTCAGCCTCTTGAGTAGCTGGGATTACAGGCATGCACCACCATGCCTGGCTAATTTTTATATTTTTAGCAGAGACAGGGTTGCACCATGTTGGCCAGGCTGGTCTTGAGCTCCCGACCTCAAGTGATCCACCCACCTGGGCCTCCCAAAGTGCTGGGGTTATAGGCATGAGCCACCATGCCTGGCCATCCAAGCAAATTTAAATCAACATTTGTCTTGAAATATTCAAAAGATGATTCTAGTTACTATGGATGAGTCCTCCTTGACTCCAAAACAGTGATAGCAGGATCCATCTTCATGACAATATTAGCATTGATTGCTTCAGAATTCCAGAGGAAAACCTTCTACACCAAGTGGCATGCAGTATTTGGAATAGTATATAGAGGTGAATGGTCTCAAACTCCTGACCTCCAGTGATCTGCCCATCTCGGCCTCCCAACGTGCTGGGATTACAGGTATGAGCCACCACATCCAGCCAGAAGCTATAGTTTTTTTTATGCCAACTTCAGCAGCCTCAATTCACAGTGCTCCTCTGCTTTCCCAAATGTCTATTTTCCTGTCACTTAATCTTCTTTATGTCAGGAGCATAGAGAGGACCAGGCCCAGACCTGCCTTCCCAAAGAGGTAAGCCTGACAAAGAAGGCAAAGGACTTGGATGGTAGCATATCAGCATGAATACTGTGTTCAATGCATAGATGCCAGCTAGAGTCTTCATTTGTCATGTTAAAAATACACCAGCTGTAATGAGTGGGGAGTGGGAGACATACCATGGTGAAAGTTAGGCTGAAGGGGTCAGAAAAGCCTAGAGCAGCCCATCCAGAAGCTTCACAATTGTTCTGTGGGACATAAATAGCCATGGAATTGTTGAAATGGGAGGTCACCCAAAAAACCAAAAAGAATAGGCCAAGGAGAAGACCATAGCAACAGGTGAACAAGAATCCCAGGTACTGGAAAACACTAAGCCCAGTCAATTTTCTTTGCATTTAGGGAGATGGAGGCCAAGAGAGGAAAAGAGACTTGTCCCTGGTCACCAGTTGGCTTCAGAGTTCAAAATAGGAGGGATGGGGGAATCCACAGAAGAGCTCTCCTTACTCTCTGAAGGACAAGCAAGTGATCATGTGTTTGCTGATCTGAACAACCAAGGACTAGCTGGGCCACTTCGGGGGTTTGGTGGGTGGAAAACAGCAGCAGCAAGAATATTTACTTTGATCAGCTTCTCTCATTTCATCTCCTTTTCCTATCCCCTCCCACTCAGCAAGCTTCCCTAAGTGCTGGCTATAGACCCACACACACCTGCCCTGGTCCCACACAGCCACAGTGCTGGGTCACTGCCAAGAAACAGGACGGCCAGATGATTCATGCGGTTGGCAAAGGTAGATTTGTTTGCTTAACTCAGGCCTGCAGAGGCTGCAGCAGCTCAGAATCCATGTCCATGAACATCTTCCTGTAACTCCATCTCCTTCAGACTGCAGACAGGGTTAATAGGTCTGAAAGGGGGCAATGTAGGAGCCTGTAGGGCCAAGGCATAGGGGTCAGGGTGGCTATGCCCTGCTGCTGTCCCAGCCTGGGGAGGTGCTGACTCTTTTCACATCTGATTGCTCCCATCTTCTGCTAAGCTCTCTGTCCATGGGATACCTGTATTTTATTTTTCAGCTGAACTGAACATTCAACTTAGTAAAACTATATTCCTCACTACCTTATGTTTTATGAATTATAGGTATACACACACACACACACACACACACACACACACACACACACACACACATATATATGTGCAGTAGATTAAATTCCAAAAGCTGACATTTTAATTGGACTTAAATATCACTAAACTTTGTGAAAAACTGGAAATTTTAGTATTCACAAGTAGCCAAATTTGACAGAGATGATACATAAAATAGCCTTAAAATACTATTAAAAGAACAACTTATCCCAGATAATTTTACTCCATGAGACTGACCTGAAACTCTGAGCTCTATAATCTGCCTAGTTTTTAGATACATTAATGTTTAAGTCTTTAAACTGGACAAAAAATTATTGTGAATGATAATTCCAAAATCATCCTGTAACCCAGTGCACCTCAACGGATTTGGCAGCCTCATCTTCTCTCTAGTGTAACCTGGCATCCCCAGTTTATTTAATTCTTTAAACTTTAATTAAAAAGCAGCAGGAAAAGCCAAGAAGATAAAGCAGATGAAAATCCTTTCATAGCCTGAAATACAGTGAATACTATTTTGAAAGAATGAGA
The DNA here is from genome assembly GCA_031835075.1 of Saguinus oedipus. Classification (NCBI taxonomy): domain Eukaryota; kingdom Metazoa; phylum Chordata; class Mammalia; order Primates; family Cebidae; genus Saguinus; species Saguinus oedipus. Next base: position 23,629,206 of record CM063190.1, read on the forward strand.
ACAAATTTTGTTCAAACATAAATGTGACCCATGAAAATTTATTTCTTGTGGTCTATCGTTTTGCAGAGGAAAACCACAGCCATCTCTTGTCTGGTTGCACTAGAAATATCAGAATCAAGCATCTGAAAAACTTGTTTATCAGAAATACATTTCTTCTGCTTAGCTTTTTTCCCCCTTCCCCCAGTATTATTTAAGCATTGTAGCATCAGATTCATAACCTTACAAATGCAATCTCCACTGAATGATGAGGCCGTTTCAATAACATAGCAAATATGAGAATTTTGCTGTTTGTTTGTTGAAGGGCAAATTAACCTTCTAACAATCTTCTGTGATACAGAAGTGATCTATTTGTAATGTAACTACAACTTGAATTGTGATGGAGAGGTTAATAAAAACAAGACACACAACCTAGCCCAATGCCCTGTACATCAGATGCATTGAATACATGTTTACTACACGTAGAAATGAACAAATACATAAGTAAATGATAAAACAAAGTATCTGGGGAGGAGGAAGATAAAATAATGACTGTTAGAACTAAAAATATTTCTAGAAATTAATCTGGATAAAAATTATTGAATAATTTCCATCTTTTCTACTGGTATATTTAGCATGTTTTAAGCTGAATTTCTTTATTGGGGTAGACAAATCAAACATGCATATTTCCTTATTTGGTTGTATTAACTTATTTTCATGAACAAAGAACAATTATGGACCATCACAATGAGGCAGTTTTGCTGTGTCTCACATGGAGAATTTCTGGAAGAACCAGTGGTCTCTGAAAGTTTGCAAACTAGAGGCAGAAGACAATAAAAGAGACAAACTATAAATCACAGGAACAAATGCATTCACCCAGAACATGCACCGTGCTTTTTCCACAGTGGAGTGAAACAGCTCTCTTCTGCGTTCACCTTTTCTACAGCGGGCAGCATTACCATTCTCCCAGTCATCCCCTCATAGAACTTGGAGCTCATTTTAGAGCTTCCACAAAACACTGCCTAACTGCTTTAGTTTGTCTTCTCCCCTGGAAATTCTGGCTTAAATTTTTATATCCCAAGAACGTAGTTCCTCTAAGAGAAAGATTGACCCTCTCTGACCCATGCTTCTTCTCCCTGAAAGTCATATAAGTTCCAGTAGTCATACCAGGGTGACTCAAGATCAGGGTCCAAAGACCTTCAAAGAACAATTTCTCAGCAGTTCTCTACAACCACTCTGTCTTCACTTCACCTTATTTGTTTGATGCTCTTAGCTGATCTTGATTTCTGACTTGAAAGCTGGCTTTGCCTCAATGTTCAAACATGCTTCCCCCTACGTTCTGCTTATTCCAGGTTGGAGACCCTAAGACACTGCCCTTCTTGTTCTGAGATACGATATATGTGTTCTGATATATGATATATCTCCTATCCTTTTTCCATGGCTTTACAATTGCTAATGGCATACCCCCTGGGGTGTTAACCAGAACTCATAATCTCTGCTGAGGTTTTCCTGCTGTTCGTTGACATACTTCTCTAAGTTATATCTACTCAAGTCTCCGATTATGCCTCCACAGCTCTTAGTGGCTCTTGTTGTTTTTCTCAGATACAAGTGAATATTGGTCTTCCGTACTAACTAGTGTCAGTATCGGTAATGCAAGACTGGTTATGGAGTAATAACTAGTGCCGTAATTGTAATTGTCTGAGTACTAAGAAAATGTTTGTGTGGTTCTGAAGTCTACAAGCGCACTGCGCATTATTTATATACTAAATAAATACGACAATTTTACCTCTAAAATAAGTATATAATGTTAGCATTTATAAAATAGAAATGCTCAGTTGTGGAATTCAGATTAACCTGTGTTACTCTGAATTAAGCAAACATTACTTAGAAACATCAGTGTGCGGCCAGGCGCGGTGGCTCAAGCCTGTAATCCCAGCACTTTGGGAGGCTGAGGTGGGTGGATCACGAGGTCAAGGGATCGAGACCATCCTGGTCAACATGGTGAAACCCTGTCTCTACTAAAAAAATACAATAAATTAGCTGGGCATGGTGGCATGTGCCTGTAATCCCAGCTACTCAGGAGGCTGAGGCAGGAGAATTGCCTGAACCCAGGAGGCGGAGGTTGTGGTGGGCCGAGATCGCACCATTGCACTCCAGCCTGGGTAACAAGAGCAAAATTCCGTCTCAAAAAAAAAAAAAAGAAACATCAGTGTGCAGTAATAGTACTAGCAGCAGAATTGCTGTTATGTGCAACCTCAGAGATACCACACACCTTTTTCATATTGATATAGGTCATCAAATATACTCAATGTATGATGAGAGACTTTCCAATTATTCAGCATTATTGAGTCGACTACTGCTCATAGAATTTTACATGTATTTTCTTCATTTTCTCTAACAAATAGAACCTATTAGCAAGATTTACTACTATCCTTGTTTTGGAAATGAGAACAGTAGAGTAAAAAAGAGTTAAGTAATTCACCTAAGCTCAAACTATAAGTAACCGAATAGAGACAGGAAATCAAGCATTTGGACTGGAGAGCCAGTGCTCTTAAGCACTTTACCTCATACAGTTTTGTTTCCCTGTATGCCATGGTTTGTATCAAATTCACTATTGACTTATGTCATTTTGGTTATTAATAAATATTTTTTGACAGTAATGATGAGAATGCCAAAAGACATCACAGATCATTCTGGCAGCAGGAGGGAAAAAAAAAAAAAAACTCGAGGCAACAGCACAAAAGCAAACATTACTTAGAAAGTTAATCAATGTTTTGTTCAGCACCAAGAAGACACTGGCATTGTATTGACTGGCAACCAACCATGGTTGCTGTCCTGAAACAGTGTCTAGTCAAGTTAGAGAGACAGTCAAAAGCAATGTTTTGTGGGTAGAGGTGTCATGGGACAACTTAGGAAGCATAGAGCATGCATAGCAAGGAAGACTTCTCTAGAGGAACAAAACGGTTATGCTCAGAACTAAGGAGATAAGTCAGACTTTTTCACTCGAAAGCGTCGTGATGGAGAGTGACCAGTCCATGTAGAGAGAGCAAAAAGTGAACTGGAAATTGTGAAGGGCTGCTGTTGTGCAAAGTAGGAGCGACAGGGAAGGGTCTGAAGTGATCTATTATTTATGAGATGTTTTTATAACTTTCTAAGAAAATCCCTCATCCTCTGGGAATGAGCCTGAAGAAATGGTGGGCACCAGTAAGTGTTTTTTCCTACATGACTCTGTCCTGTAGCCAGTGTTGATAGATCCAAGGGTGGGCAAGTGACCAAAGTGCTCCTTGTTTCTTCTCATAGAGTAGAGATGATTTGGAGTAAGAGAGAAGCAGGAATAAGAAACTAAAGTGACTACTGGAAAACGTGTCTCCCCAGAAACAAGGTCCAAGAGAAACTGTGGATATTTATGATGCTCCAGATTTATCCTTTCAAATTTTCAATTTGCCTAAGTGTTTAGAGTTGGATTCTTGCTCCTTGAACAGAAAGAGTCAGACAATAAAATAGTTCATTAAATTGGTGCAATGTGTGTTGTATGTGTATGAGAATGGAACCCTCTAAGAGCTCAAAGTGGCAAGAGGCAGAGACAATCTAAAGGTGTTTTCGAGTTGGTCAGTGAGTACCAGGGACACAAAGAAAAAACGTTGACTTAGGGCAGAATATCCTGAAACAAAGAAATATCATGAGATCTCATCTTAAAAGAGCTTCGGGATTTGTTTTTATTGTCAAAAATTATTTGGTGGTGAAACCAACTTACAACATATGGAGCAGAATGGAAGCTACAAGACAGACATATCCTTTCCCTGTACTTGGAGTCAAGGTACAGAGAATTTTCATACATCCCTTACACTCACACATGTGTAGTCTCCTTGACTGTCAACCTCCTGCTTCAAGCAGTAAAATTGTTTCAATTGATGAATCCTACATGATACATCATTGTCACCCAGAGACGACTGTTTACCTTAGGATTTATTCTTGGCCTTTTACATTCTGTGAATTTGGATAGAGGCATAATGACAGGCAACTACCATTATAGTGTCATACAGAGTAGTTTCACTGCCCTAAAAATCTGCTGTGATCTGCTTACTCATCTCCTCCTCCTGCAACTCCTGGCAACCATTGATTTTTTTACTCTATAGCTTTGTGTTTTCCAGAATGTCATATACTTAGAATCATCTAATAGGTAACATTTTCAGACTAGTTTCTTTTACCTAGTAACATACACTTAAATTTCATCCATGTGTTTTTATGGCTTCATAGCTCATTTCTTTTTAGCACTAAATAATACTCCATTGTCTATGTGTAGCACCTTTTTATAATCCATTCATCTACTGAAGAACATCTTGATTACTTCCAAGATTTTTATTAATAAAGTTATAAACACTCCTGTGCAGGGATGTGTGTGTGTGTGCGTGCACGCGCGTGCGTGCACACACACATGAGCACGCACAAAAGTCTTCAACTCCTTTGGGTAAATAGCAAGGAGTGTGATTAGTGAATTACATAGTAAGAATATGTTTAATTTTGTAAGAATCTGCCAAACTGTCTTCCAAGGTGGGTGTATCATTTTGTGATCCCACCAGCAATGAATGAGAGTTCCTGTTGCTCCACATCCTTGCCAGGATTTGATGTTGTCAATGTTCTTGATTTGGACCATTCTGCTCAGTGTGCGATAGTATCACATTGTAGTTTTAATTTGCATTTCTCTGATGACCATATGGTGGGGAGCATATTTTTATATGTGATTTTGTCATCTGTGTATCTAGCAAACAGAGCCCAGAAACAGACCCACATAAATATACTTTGTCTACTGGTCTTTGACAAATAAGCAAAGGAAGCACAATAGGGAAAAGGTAGTCTTTCCAATAAATGATGCTAGAACAACTGAACAACCACATTTTTTAAAAAGTGAATTGAGATGCAGACCTTAAACCCTCCACAAACATTAACTCACAATGGACTATAGACCTAAACTTAAAATGCAAAACTATGAAACTCCTAGAGGATAGCATAGAAGAAAATCAAGATAATCTAGAGTTTGGTGATGATTTTTTAGATACAACATCAGTGGCATGATCAATGAAATTAATAATTGAGCTGGATTTCATTATGACTTAAATTTCCTTCTCTGTTAAAGATTTATGTTCAAGAGAATGAAAAGAGAAGCAACATACTGGAAGAAAAGGTTTGCAAAAGACATGTCTCATGAAAAACTGTTACCCAAAATACAAAAGGAACTCTTAAAAACCAAGTTACCAAAGAACACACTTTAAAAATGAGCCAAGGCTTTAATGGATACCTCACTCATTATATTATTACCTTAGGCATAATTTGAATTAGTTTCCTTAGACATGGATTTTACTCTACATAGTGTCATTAAATCGCCTATAATCTTCAGACACTTGGAAGTGCTCAGAGATGGAGGTTTGTGCTATTATTGGAACAAGGAGTCATAGAGTCACAGACAGCATTTTCCTCCTCTACAGTCCAATTGTATATATTAATGTATATTTTACCAACTGGCTGACTTTGCTTGCCCAACACCAAAAAGTGGTGAGTTTAAAAAGTCAATCAAGGTTTGACATTCAGTAAAGCTTGAATTGAGAGATGAAAGTGTAAGTGTTATTGTTGAAGTGGTGGAATTGCAGCTGAAGATGAATTTGTCAAGGAAGTCCTGTTTGAAGTGCTTTTGGAATACACAGTAGTTGGTATGACCAACAGAAAATTGATAGACATATGGTGTCTAAATCTTCAGAAGTGATGTGGCTGGAGGTAAAGAATCAAAACTCAGTGCATGTAGACAATAATTTCTGCAAAAGGTCTGTAAGAGATTGCTCGTTGATATGTACATGGTACACCAACGAACCAGGGAAAGAAGGTCAGCCATGACCAGCCTCTTATTAATATAAACAAAAATCTCTTCTCAGGTCTCATGGAAGAACTGCTTACTTAATCTTTAATAATAATGAATGTGCTCTTTTGAACATTTTTACTGACAGCCCTTGATGTTTTCATTCTACCATGACACACACATCTCTATTTTTTTTTTGGTCTTGAGCCCAGGAGGAATCTAACCTCCCATGGCTAAAATAGTGAATTTAGGCAATATTGTCTTCGCCTTCCTTATCCAATACTTTCCTGCCTAATTTTCATTCACTGGTATCCTCTTTTGACTCCCTGTCTAGCTAGAATGACCACACAGTAACAAGTTTGGGAAGACATTAATACTTTTAGTCAGATAAGTCTTCCAGTGCATTTTAAATGATACTGCAAAGAAAGCTGTAGAGTTTTCCTGGGCTTAACGCCAGCTCAGCCAGCATCCTTCCTAGAATATTTCATCTAAAAACATTCTGCCTTTGGATACCCCTCTGTTTGGACACATTTTTTTTTTAGGTTTGCCACAGAAATAAAAGAAAGATTTCAAGTAGCGTAGTTAAGCTGAATAATGGCCTGCAAAGATATTGGGTCCTAATCCCCGGAACCTGTAAATATTTCTCTACTTGAAAAAAAGTGTCATTTCAGATGCAATTAAATCAAGGATTTTGAGATGAGGAGGTTATCCCCAATTATGTGGTCAGTCCCTAAATGCCATCACAAGTATCCTTATAAGAGCAAGGCAGAAAGAAAGTTGACAGATACACGACAATGTAAACGTGGAGTATGGAGAGATTTGGAGGTGCTGAACTTGAAGACTGAAGTGACAGGGCCACACATCCAGGAATGGTGGCAGCCAGCAGAGGCTGAAAGAGATAAGGAAGGAGGCTTCTAGAGCCTGCAGAGGAAGCAGGTCCTGCCAACACCTTGATTTTGGCCCAGTAATACTGACTTTGGACTTCTGGGCTTCAGAAATGTGAGTGACTAAAATGTCTTTTGTCTTAAACCACCAAGGTTGTGGTCTTTTGTTACAACACCCAGAGGAAACTAATATACATGAGACGAAAACCTACCTTTTATGAGTTTCTCTGTCCCCTTTGCCCATCATTAATATCTAGTTGGTCTTGCTCTCTATTGGACCTTCCGCATGTATTCAGATTCGCCTCTGAGCTCTGTTCAATCCATAGTATAATCCTGGAGGAAAAAAGAGAAAAAAGTGCATGAGGAGCAATGAAGCTGGCCACTCACACTAGAAATAAAACAATACGTTGATGTGTATTTTTTAGAAATAAAATTGTCACTTTTAAAAAAATTTTTCAAGTAAAATTAAATAAGAGTTAGATATCCTATGGTAGAAAAATTATTAGTTCCCAAGTGTTCCATTATGATTTTATAATATGTGGTTTTTCCCATAGTCACATGAGTATTTGTTCATATATTTTGACAGTCAGGGTGTCAGTGACAGCAGCTATCCATGTGGCAGGGTCACTGATGGTTGCCAACTATTTTAATCCTCCAAACACACATTTCCTGGTACCCTTTCATTTAAGCATGCCATGCCCACATCAATGAAATATGAGCAGCAGTGACACATGTCCATCTTTGCCTGAGGCAGTTAAATTTCTTAGGGGTATTTTTCAGGGGCTCTGCTTCTCTATAGCAGTGACCAAGGAGATCACGGGTGGCAGATAGTGTAGTTGCAACATGATGGAGTCTCCATTAGCTGGAGGGTGAGTCCTGCTGACCTGTGTGGACCTGTAATGGGAGAATTAAATTTTCATTGTGTTTAACCACTTTGATTTTTGTCCTGGCTGTTGCAGCAATATCCTAGCCTACTGTGATAAAGGCAGGGTGTTCCTTTCCTGTTCCTAGGTTTCTGAGAATATCTGTGTTCACATAGAGAACTGGTAAATAATTTGAACTTACTTGTAATTTCTTAGTAACTTCTCATGAAAGAAATTTAAAATTCAAAAAAAAAATACCTCATTAGCTTAACCTAAAATTTAGCACAATCTGAGATACTGAGAAATAGTGGATTTTAAAGAATAAGAGTACATAATTTACATGCAATGGTATAAAAATGTTCATAAACACATTCTAGTTATGACTATGAGACACACACTCATCTTATTTTTCTTTTCAACAGGTTTAAGCTCTCAATTTCTTGCCAAAAGCAATAGCTACAAAATGTTGTTTTTAAAAAAGTATAATATAAAAAAATGTTGTTTTAAGAAACTATAATACAATTTGTTTTGCTTTAAGTAATTACATTGATAGAATTTTGCAAATCCTAGGAATTTAAATAGATAAAGTCTTAGAAGTTTGATGAAGTGTTTCAGTTATAAAATTTATTTTCATTATAGTTTTATGTAATAATAATATACTTGAAATAGAGCTATACAAGATCACGGTTAATAATATATGAATTCTAACATTTTTATGTCAAGATATTTTAGAGACAAAATACAGCAAATAAAACTAAAATATTTGATCAAATTTATTTAGCTAAAACAACAAACTGGTTGGGAAGATTGACTTTTTATGTAAAGAAAGATATTCACTAATTCTTCATGTCTTCTGAACAGTAGATAATCTCTAGTTTCTTGTCCAAGAATTCAACATTAGAGATGTTTTCATTGAACTTCTCCATCAGACGTGAAAGCTTACAGAATTCTCCAGAGAGCTTTATAACAATCAAATTTACAATCACTTAAACAATGTGTCATTATTTAAATCTTTAATAGTAAGTATAAAACGTACACGATTGAAACAGAAAATAACAAGCAGAAATCCCTCGGGAACTTAACTATGGGGATCTTGCTGGAATAGAAAAATTTAATGATCCATAAAAATAGAACAATAATCAAATTTCTAGACATAGGAAGACATTAATATAATTATAGTAAAGGTACTGAGAAGACCATAGTACTGTGGGGAAAGGTCAACTGTGTTGATTAGCAAGTAAAATCATTATTTTGAAACTAATAAAAAATCTTCTACTTTGTTGAAAGTCATATCTATCTAAAACTTATTTCCATTAAAACATAACTGGAATTCTGATCTATGAGTATGTCTGTGTGACTGAATTGCACCAATTTCCCACCTGATGTATTGTAATGAATATATCTAGCAGTATTTCAATGTCAACATTTATTTATTTTAAATAATCTTTAATGTATTCAGGGGCCAAAATGAAATATCAAAAGGGATGTTGAAAGATAAAATAGCTTATGCAAATGGAACAAATTGAGGTGAGAAGAAAGTATCCCCTTGATTCCCTTCATCTTGTATTTAAAAGTAACAAATCTAAAGTCATTTAGTAAAACACATTTCCAGCTCAACAAAATTCATACATAATTTTCACCTCCATATGAGGCTTCTTATATTAAGTCAGTTTAATTATCTACAGCCCTTGAATGACATTTTTTAATCCTTTGTGGTTCACCGAGGAACCCTGTAAAATATAACTAAGTAGTGTGTTCATTAAAATGTCAGAAATATTTTCAAGTCCAATAGTACAGCATATTATTCCTAAATGTAGTAATAATACAAAAACTATGCCAGGAGGGTGTAATTAGCAACCGTTTGAATGAACAATTGTCTTAAATTATTCAGCATCTTCATGCATAGCATCTTAATTAAGAAACAAAATTATTTTTAAGTTCATCCATAGGAAAAAATATGAAAATAAACTTAATGAAGAATGCAAGTTTGAGGAGCTTATTTAATATGTTTTATACCTAAAGTAGCTGTAATTATTTTGACGGGACACTTCAAATATCATTAATGTTGACAGAGTATTACAGTTTGTACAGAATGTCAAAAAATGTGGCAGTGATTGTATTCTACTTGTATCTTTACGTTAATTGTTAAGAATATAGAATTGAGAGTCCCAATTGTCATATTCTTTTTAATGTGCATTAACTTTCAACAGAGTGTATAACCAAGTCCTTGGGTGACAATCTTCTATGTCTTCATCACCAGGCCTTGCTCGTTTGTCACAGGCTACAAGGACTATTGTCAACACATACATGAGTTTTCCATGATCACTAACAAATGTAATATTACATTAGAAATTAATAAGATTAGGATATAGAGCAGAAGAAAAGTGAAAACATTTATGAGTCACTCAGATGGCTAGCATTCCTTAGCAGCTACTGAGTGGGTTTGTATAGGAGGATATGTTATTTGAAAACATATATTGAAAATAAACATCTTGAGCTAAAATTTCCTTTCTTGCCTCTGCCTGAAAAAGAGAAACTGGTCTTGTTTCCTGTCTGTTTACCTTACTACAGTGGACAGACTACCTTTAGGAGACTATCGTGTTCCCTAAGCAAAGAAATTCCTCCCAGTATATCTTAAGTGGCTGGATTTTGAAATAATTACTGTAAATGTAGGTGTACAAAAATGTTTCATAAATGGACTAGTAAAAAGAAAGAGACTGACAAACTGGAAATTTTAAAAAGGAAGATACAACTATATATTATCTATGAGAAACAGTTTAAACATAATGCTAATTGAAAACATAGGAGTATCATTATGATGCCCAAAACACCAAGAAAATCAAAGCTGATGTGACTAATGTAGACTTTGAAACAAAGAGGGACATTTCATAATGATAAAAGCATTGAGTTATCAAAAAGACATACTTCTAAATGTGTATGTACTCCACCCCAAAAAAGGTTTAATTCATTAAGCAAAATTTGACAGAACTTAAGGAAGAAATAAACAAATCAACAAACATGATTAAATACTTTAACATCCATCTCCATGAATGATAGAAAAAATTCAGGGGTAAAATAAAGCAAATCTATAGGATATTTTGTAAAATGCAATCAACAAACTTAGGCTATTGACATGTTTAGAATATACATCCAGCAATCAAAGAATACATATTTTTTTCTATTGCACAAGAAATGCTCATTAAAATACATTATGTCAGGCTATAATATGCATCTTAATATATTATAAAGGATTAAAATCATATAAAACATGATCACTAACAAATATAATACATTAGAAATTAATAACATTAAGATATAGAGCAGAAGTGAAAACATTCCAAAAGAATTCATTAGTCAAAGAAAAGTAAAAAGGAAAACTGTAAATATTTTAAAAGAATGATGATTAAAATATAATGCATTTGGGATTTATAGCTAAGGTTTAATGATTAGAGTAGAGGTATAAAAACAGATATCCAAGTTCTTTCCTTAAGAAGATAGAAAAAGAAGAATAAATTAAATTAATAGTGTCAGAATAACAGAATATTTGTATGGAGAAGAAAGGAAACCTCGACCCCTACCTCAGTTTATACACAAAAATTACTTTGAGATGCCTCTTAAACCTAAATATATTAAGTTTGTTCCTTCTAAAAGAAAACATAGGAGAATAACTTTCACTTTGGGGTGATTAAAGATTTCTTAAAGAGAACACAAAAAGCACTCATCATGATAGAAAGAAAACAAGACATACTAAATTTCATCAAAATTTAAAATTTCTGCTTATCAAAAGTTGCCATTAAGAAAATAAATAAGCTACAGACTGTAAAACATAATCACAGTTTATATATCTTCAAAAGATTCATATTCAAAACACATAAAGTCATTTAAAAAGACAAAGTGCTCAATATCATGAGTCAATAGGGAAATACATATTAAAAACATGAGATCCCATTTCACATTCACTAGAACATTTAAACAGATAGACAATTCTAAATGTCAATGAGAATACGGAGCAAACGCGGCTCTCATCCATTGCCACTGAAGAGCCATTGGTAATTTTCTATAAAGTTAAACATCTTAACCACATGACTCAGCAATTCTACTCCTGGGTATTTATCTAACAAAAATAAAAACACATGCCCAGAAAAAAGATGTGAAAAAGAATGTTTAAAGTAGCCATATTAATAAACAGCTAAAAATTGAATCAAACTGCCCCCCACAAAACTTCCACAAACAGAAGAATATACAACTATACAATGAAGTATTACTCAGCAATAAAAACGAATGAACTACTGGTACATCTCAAAAGCAAAAATAGTATAAGGTCAGACACTAAAGTATACCCACCCTGTGATTACACACACTCACATACACAAGCATATATAGTTGTAGCTATAAATATTAGAAAGTGGCTGCCTTTTTTTTTATTGTACTTTAGGTTCTGGGGTACATGTGCAGATCACGTAGGATTGTTGCATAGGTACGCACATGGGAAGGTGGTTTACTGCCTCCATTCCTCCGACACCTATATCTGGCATTTCTCCCCATATTATCCCTCCCCAACCTCCTCACCCCATGCTGTCCCTGCCCTACCCACCCCCAACAGACCCCAGTGTGTGATGCTCCCCTTCCTGTGTCCATGTGTTCTCATTGTTCAACACCACCTATGAGTGAGAACATGCTGTGTTTGACTTTCTGTTATTGTGTCAGTTTGCTGAAAATGATGGTTTCCAGATTCATCCATGTCCCTACAAAGGACACAAACTCATCATTTTTATGGCTGCATAGTATTCCATGGTGTATATGTGCCTTTTTGAAGGATTTAATTGACTAAAAAGTGGTCTTGTATAACTTTATAAAGTAATAGAAATACACTAATACACATTATTATATACATGTAGGATAGCATTCAATTGCATATATGCAATTGTCAAAACTCACCCTGGATTCTTAAAATCTGTGCATTTTATCATATAAAATTAGTTCAACCATTGTGGAAGACAGTGTGGCGATTCCTCAAGGACCTAGAAATAGAAATTCCATTTGACCCAGCAATCCCTTTACTGGGTATATAGCCAAAGGACTATAAATCGTTCTACTAGAAGGACACATGCACACGAATGTTCATTGCAGCACTGTTTACAATAGCAAAGACCTGGAACCAACCCAAATGCCCATCGATGATAGACTGGACTGGGAAAATGTGGCACACATACACCATGGAATATTATGCAGCAATCAAAAATGATGAGTTTGTGTCCTTTGTAAGGACATGGATGAAGCTGGAGAACATCATTCTCAGCAAACTGACACAAGAACAGAAAAGGAAATACCGCATATTCTCACTCATAGGCGGGTGAGAAAAATGAGAACACATGGACACAGGGAGGGGGTCTACTACACACAGGGGTCTATTGGGGGGGAATGGGGGAGGGACAGAGGGGAGAGCTGGGGAGGGACAGCCTGGGGAGAAATGCCAAGTGTGGGTGAAGGGGAGGAAGGCAGCAAAACACACTGCCATGTGTGTACCTATGCAACTATCTTGCACGTTCTGCACATGTACCCCAAAACCTAAAATGCAATAAAAATTAAAAAAAAATTAAATCAATAAAAATTTAAAACATTAGAGGTAAGTTCAATTGATACCCCCAATAAAAAAGAGAATGAATAAACTGAAAGTGAGGTCAATAATATTATTGTGACCTGAAGCACAGAGTAAATACACACACAAACACAAACACAATAAAACATATGTATATTTACATAAAAATCATTTGAAACATATAGGAAACAGAGAAGGAAAAGGGATAAGGCTGACAGTTTTCTTATCAAAGGAACAGATGGAAGCCAACAGACAAAAGAATGTCGTCTTTCAGTACAAAGAAAATTATTGCCAATCAATTATTAAACGGATACCTAATAGATAAAAATTTATTTTCAGAAAAACAAAAATAAGGAAAATTTATTGGCAATAGGCCAATGCTAAAAGGATTATGAAAAGAATTTCCTTAGAAGGAAGAAATGTAATTTGGCAGAATCATGAAAATGCAAAAAGTAGAGTAATGATGCTAGCTGTAATTGTCTATTGTCTGTAAAAAGCAATAATAAAAATGTTTTGTGGAATATAAGATAAATTAAGAATTAAAATTCACAGCAGCCAAAACATAAAAGGTAGAAATAATTAAATAGAATTAGAATGTTCCAAGGTTCTAACACTGTCAGAAAATTTGTACGTGCAATATAGCAGTACAAATACAACTACAGGGTAATAAGCAATGTCTATTATGCATGTGGTAACTTTAGAGTAATTCAATATATACAATAGTGAGTAAAAATTACAAGTATAAAAAGCAAAATTAAAAGAAAAAATGAAACATTAGAAATTTTCAATATCCTAAAAGAAGGAAGAAAAGAGAGACAAAAGAACTTAAAACATGAGACTTGAATAGAAAGCAAATAGCGTGATGGTAGTTATAAACCAAATATATTAGTAATGACATTAAATATAATTAAGACTACTAAAATTAAAAATATATTATTGTAATAACAGATATTTCTAAAATTTCAATATATATATTACTTAGATCACTCTAAAATATCAGGAAATTGAAAAGTGAAAAGCAAAAGGATAAAAAATGTTCTACTCTGTAAAACCTAAACAAAAGAAAGTGGCTCTAGCTCTACTAATATCAGGCAAAATTATTTAATTCAAAGGTTTTACTAAAGATTAACATGGACATTTCAGAGTGATAAATATATGAATTCTCAAGAGAAACATAATAGTATTTTACATTAAATCTGAAGGTATCTAATCATGTAACCTCAAAAATATAAAACTATAGAGATTGTTTCAAGATAATCCATGTGAAAGGATCTAACAGTGTATAAGAAGATGATACTCAAATGCTCATTCTCAATTACTCACATACAATCAGAAAGTGAGTAGAGTTCAGGAGTATTAGGGCATGCCTCCTACTCTGCAACAAGCTAGCTGCTAAGACTTCTGCCTCCCAATGTAATCAATCAACAATTGAGTGATTGGATCCCATATCGTCCTAACATTTCATGAGTCTAAAGAAGGAAAAGTAATAGTAATGTTTCAATGGATTATATGAAAAGGCATTTTGATTTTGTTTTTTTTTTTTTTTTTGGAGAACTGCCTCATAAGCTCTATCTCACAAACTCTTGAGCAATGTGGTGGCATGTGATAAAAGTTGGTGTTAATATTTCTATACACTGACTAGCCTCCAAGTTTGGCAACAGTAAGATGCTGGAATTTGTGGTGCCAAATCACTCTGGCCCTATTATTTATTATACTCCTGCTGTGTACCATCCCAAATCTTCAGAAGAAAACACTGAAGCTCAGGGGTTATTTGTCTAAGTCTTGATGGATACTAGGGCTTCTAAATTCTCATTTCCCTAAGTAAATTGTCTCAAGATTTAATTCGAACTTCTGAAAAATTTCATGATCAATTAAGTTGTTAGAATGATTCTCAATTTTGTTTCACAGAGAAAGAGGATTTTAGAGTTCAAACATTCCTTACTTAACGTGTCTATCCAATCTCATTTGATAGATGTTGATATTGACTGACTGGCATAGAGCAATTGCTAATAAATGTTTGTTGACTGCATTAATGCAGTATAATTGGATAACACTGCACAGGGAGTTCAGATTTGGCCACCAATTAGCTATGTGATTTCTGACTTCAATTCCCCTAATTATAGTTACTTCAAATTCACTACTTTCAAATACTAGTTTCAAATGTCTATGATTATATAAATCTAAGTGACTTGCCCGAGGACACTTACCCATCTGGTGATAGAGTTGGTACTGAGACTTGCTATTAAAATAAGCTTTCTTTTAAAATAATTATCTTTTGTGCCAACTACATTTTTGAAATGCCGATTATATGCTTAAGGGATTCATTTCATAGTATTGGCTGCTATTGATTCATCAAGCCAGTTTCAATGATGACAGCCTACAGTGCCATCTTCAGATTAAATACTGCAGATAGGACTCCATCTAGCACGTAATGTCTACTGGAGGACCTCCATTTACTACACCTTTAACATGGGCAAGACAATATTCTAAGTATTTCACATTGACCTCCTGAATCCACACAATAACCCTGTGTGGTGAGTGCTATTAGTATCTCCATTATACAATGGAAAACCTTAGGTATGTGTCTACACACACACACACACACACACACACGTTGCCCAAAGTTACATAGCTAATAAATGGCACAGTGAGAATTTCAGTTATCATTGTATATTTAGTTGGTTTGTTTTAGAATCAACAATTAAATAAATTTAATGTGGTAAATATCAGGATAAGAAAAGCAAAAAATTGCTTTTCTTAGCAGGAAAGAAAACAGTGCAAATTAGGAGTTTTAAAAATGTGGACTTTACATAGAATAAACATCTACAAGACTAAAATCCTACATGTCAGACTGAAGGAAGTACTAAATGCAGATTTTAGATCAGTAATAGCAATTGAAGTTTAAAATATTTCTGCTGCACTTGTAACTGCAAATAGATGTGGTGAAGGGACAAGTCTAGGTTAACACAAAAGCATTTCTCCTTCCTCCAACTCCAAAATAAAAAGGACATTTTTCAAGAATGAGAAGAAATAAAGCTTTTAGTTTTGATGAAATCAAATGTATTCAGAAATCAAATGTAATGCATTGTTTTAACAATCCATTAAACTAGTGATTCTTTTCTCTATTGCACCTGACATTCTTTTCAAACTATCACCAAATGCTGACATGCCATCATTTGACAGAGATTGCTTGTCAAAAATGAAATATATTCTTAGAGTGTCTTTCACTAATAACAGTCCTCACAGCTGTGAGAACAAGTAACAACATTCCACTCCTCCCAACCTCCTTTATTATCTCTCTTTTCTAAAATGTCAACTTGCAGAAATCTTTAATATTTAGAAGGGGGCTCTGTTAAACCATGAACTCCCCTAAATTCATAAGATGGCACAGCCAACTGAAATATCAGTAAATTAAGAATGAGGTATATAGTGTAATGCATTAGTAAAAGTCTGCTTATATTTTTCAAAACCTACTAGCTAATCTATTTTCAGCTTGTAACATTTTCATTTGCAAAGGACTTTGTACATTTCAGTTAGAAACCAACCATTAAATCATGTGGGGATTATTGCATAAATAATAAATGAACAGAGAAAAATTGAGTCATTTAATTTTCTTTACAAAGGAATAGACTCTGAATTAATATTAGAAAGTTCTTTGGAAAGTAAAATTCACTATTTTGTCAAATAATATTCACAGCCTTTCTGTTTGTGATTTTCCAAAGCAACCACAGTGTAATTTTATAACCTGCATGAATCTAAATATGCATTCATGTTTTAAATACAGTTAAATAAATTTAACATGGTAAATAATATTATTTAAGAACACTAAACTTTTAAATATATTTTTTGCATTCAAATAAATATATTAGAATGCAATCATCTTATATTACATTAGCCATAAAATTAGGTTTAAACATGACATACACATAGTCATACATACAATAAAGTTCAAATCAGCATTATTCATAATATTGAAACATAAAAAATAAGCCAAATAGAGATGGACTAAATAAACAATGGTGGTGTTTATTTAGTAAATGGCAACATAGCCATTAAAATATTGCCTATATAATAGGCAATTTTATGACATATTACAAGATACATGAATCAAATTTCTTTTGTACATGGATATATAGATATATAAATGGCATAGAGATATATTTTCAGTTACAGACTGATATCCGTAGTCTAACAATTTTTCAACTCTGAAATCAGTTTGGGTTCACCAGAAAAGCAGAACAAGTAAAATAAATGTGTGTGTGTGTGTGTGTGTGTGTGTGTGTGTGTGTGTGTGTGTGTGTAAAAAGAGAAGTATGTGGGAGAGAGAGTAGGAACAGAAACGGTAAGAGTTCAAGGAAGTGGCTTTCATGATTGTGTGGGCTGGGTATGCAAGTCTGAAAACTGTACTGCAGACTGTCTGGAAAGAAAGATCACAGGTATGCTGGAAATCATGGGCATAGCCAAAGCTGTTTACCCACAAGCAGAATTTCTTCTATTCCCTCAAGAAAAATTCAGCACTACTTTTAATGTCTTCTAACTGATTAAGTCAGGTACATTTGTATTATCCAGGATAGACTCCCTTACTTAAAGCCAACTGATTAGGGATTTTAATTACCTCTGCAAGCTCCCTTCACAACAGTTAGTGATTAATTGAATAAATGAGGGCTAAACCAAAAATAAATTGACACATCAAAAAAGATACCACATCTCTCAAGCAATTATCATCTCTTGCCTGGATTATTTTAATAAGCTCCTAATTGGGCTCCTTGATTCTGCTGTTGACCTTATTTAGTTCTTTTCACTGTAGCCCTAGTGATTCCATCATTACCAAAGACAGATTATGATGCCCCTCTGTTCAAACCCTCCAATGGCTTCCCATGCTGTTCAGAGTCAAAGTGAAAGTTCTTCTTATTACATATAACAGAAAATCTTGAAATCAGTAAGGGAGTAATGATGCATACATAAGAACGAAGAAAGTTAATGGGAAAAAGAAGCAGAATCCTCATCTGAAACTATGCAAGCTTGATATCATTTGAGACATTTTTAAAAGAAAAAAACCCATCAGTTTGTAATTATATATCCAATCAAAATACCTTTCCAAAAAAGTGGACAGAATTCATTTAAAAGAATCCTTGAGGCAGAAGGAATATGATACCAGAGTACATAATTGTGTCTATACAAGAAAATGAAAAACTCTGGTAAAGTTAGAAGTAAAGGTAAATATAAAAGACATTTTTCTCTTATTCTAGTTGTTTTAAAAGGCAATTGATAATGATATGCCAATGTAAGCCCATCAATTGTAAAAATATATCTATATATATTATCTGATGGAGAAAGTTTATAGTGGGGGAGGTAACACCTGTGGGGCAGAGGTATATGGAAAATCGCTTTTCCATATACCCTTTTGTTAAACTTTGCTGTGAATCTAAAACTGCTATAATATGAAGGCTATATTTTTTAAAAGATAACTGACCGTCTAAAGCATATATAGTAGCAATGTATTCAAAGTTTATAGCATAAAAAGATAAAATATGTGATGATAGCAAAAAAGATGAGAAAAAAGATTGAAATATACTATAATAGTTATGCAGTATAGATAAAGCCATACATTAATATTTAAAAGTAAACTATGATGAATAAAAGATATATGTTTTAAACCCTAGAGAAACTATAATGGTAAAATAAATTTTAAAATAACACTAAATACAAATAAATAAAATAGTGAAAATATAATACTAAAATGAATAACACTGAAGTAAATGAGAATCCAATAGTAGATATAAAATAGAATTATTTAAAAATACTCAAACTATAAAATCAGTTTTTTTAAAAAGGGCACAAAAACAGATGGAAAAAAGTAAAACATGAAGAAGATGGTAAAATTCAGTCTAACCATAGCAATAATCATAATAAATGTAAATGATCTAAACATATTCATTGAAAAGTTTTCTAGAATGAATTACAAATCAGAATACAACTCTGTGCTGTCTATGGAAATGCTATAAAGATATAGATAGACTAAAAGCAAATGAATAGAAGAAGATATACTATGTAACACTATGCAAAGGATGCTAGAGTAGCTATGCTAACTATACAGGAAGCCGACTTCAGTACCTGGAGCACTATCAGAGTTAGAGTGTTATACAATGACAAAAGTATCTATTTACCAAGAAGACTAATTTTTAGGATTTATTCTAAAGTCAGAGGCTTTGTCATTAGCAAAAAACAAAACGAACAGAAAACTCTTTACACCTACATTTTAAAATAAAAATGTAAACAAATACGACATTTCATATGCAATAAATACATTTAAGATCGACTTCAAATTTTCTCTTCCACACTGAGAAATTTTATTTTGCAAGAAAAAAAGCAAGTAGCTATTAGCTAACAAATGCAAACAAGGTACTAGATTTCAAGTTTAAATGTGTGATAGTTTGTAATTTGTGTTGTCTGTGTTGAATTACTCCTAAATCCATCTGTGATGGTTAATTTATATGCCAACTTCACAGGACCATGTGGTTCCCAGGTATGTGGACAAACATGTTTCTGGCATTTCTGTAAGAGTGCATTGGATGAGGTGAACATTTACACTGATAGACTGAGTAAAGCAGAATGCCCTCCATAATGTGGGTGGGCCTTACCCAATCAGTTGAAGGCCTAAACAGAACAAAAGGCCCACCCTCCTACAGTAAAAGAGAATTACCTTTCCTGGTAGCTTTCAAACTGAGACACTGGGCTACTCCTGGTTCTACAGCACCTCCCAACCTTTGGACTCTAACTGGGACATGGGCTTCACAGATTTTGGACTTGCCAGTCTCTATCATCATGTGAGCCAATTTCTTCTAAATCTCTTTCTTTAGAGGCAGAACCAATATAATATATGTGAGCCAATTTCTTCAAATACTCTCTCTCTAGAGAGAGTAATGTATATATCCTATTGGTTCTGTCTCTCTGAAGATCCCTAACCAATACACCAGTCCCCATGTCTGCTTTTTTCATCAAGGACTGTGGTTCCTATTTTCATGTAATACATATTAGGGTATCACTGATTTCCAACTGTCAGGTTAAACTTTATTATATAAAAGGAATTTAAAATTGATTAGCAACTTATTAAAATGATGATTAAATAGCCTCCTAGAAAATTCAGGTTTCAGTTAGAAAGTGGAATGAATAATTTAAGTAGAAATTTATGTCACACTCAGTAATATTGGGAGTCAATCAACTTTTGTTCTTGCAGCCTCTGTTTCTATTTTCATCCTTGTAATCTTGCAAATTGTTGTTTTTTTCTTTTGCTATTTTAATGAATGCTGGCATGAAGATTTCCATTTTAATACAAGTTTAATAAGGAATCCATTTTATTTAATGGCCATTAAGATAGCATCATTCTATAGCTAAAAAGTTGATACTTCCAAACCGTGATTGTTTTGTTATGTAAATTAGTTAATCAAATATTAACATAAAATTACTACTAACTTGTAGTGGTCTTTTAACTTCTCTCAACATATTTAGTCATGCTGCACTCCAACTAGTTTTTCAGAATACAAGCAAAGTGGATTTTTCAAAAGACTACTGTGATCATGCCAAGCCCTTGTAACTGGCTTCCTACAGTTCTCAGGATACTTCAGGCATTCTTTACACAGCCTGACAATCTGCGTATGTCTCCAGTTGTTTTCTCATCTCCATTTTCCTGCTGTCTCAATCTAGCCATGGTTCTTCTTGCTAGAATGTTTCATTGTCAAGCTTCTCAATTTTCTATATTTCTGTTGCTCCCACACTCTTTTCCTAAAATGATTCATTCTTCGTATTATTCCTCGATTTCCCTTCCCTAAGTAGCATCTTGCTAGTCTCCCCAAGTCATACCTCAAAGCATGGTGTACCTCAGCTTGCATAGTTTTCATTTACACTTGTCTGATTTGTGTGTCTCCCTCCCACTGGATTGTAAACTCATTGGGGGCATCAACATGCTTTTATTGTTTGGGTTTTTTTTGTGTCTTGTTTTGCCATCAAATTATTAGTATCCACAGAATCCTTGGCACATACTAAAAAGCTCAATAAACAACTATTGAGGGAATTAATAAGTAAATTTCATTAGTGTAAAATCTACTCAAATAATAACCTACTTTGTCTTAAAAGTTACAACAATTCTAATGAGACAAAAGCACATATTGTGTAGGTCTGATGTGAAAAATGCCAGATTACTTTTAAGCATTAAACTCAATTAAATCTCTGTTTTAACACATATAGCATTTAAATTTTAAATAGACCCTTGTAGTGTGTGATTTGAATAAATTTTTAGTGATGAGTAAACTTTTTCTTCCTAGACTTTTTCTTTCTCTTTTTACTTATTCATTAATATAATCAAATAAGTATAAAGACATACAATGAGTAGAAAGAACGAAATAAACACTCAACATATTGTAAAGGAAAGCCTAACTTTAAAAAAATCATATATAAGGATAGGATGTAAAACTTAGTATTTTCACTAAAAGTTGATAAGCTATAGGTAGTAAAACCACAGACATAAAAAAATATTACTATTGGAGTATCACTATGACTTCCAATTGTCAAGTTGAAAATGTATTATATAAAAGCAATTTAAAATTGATTACTAACTTATTAAACCTGGGAGGTGAAGGTTGCAGTGAACTGGGATCACACCATTTCATTCCAGCCTGGGCAACAAGAGCCAAACTCTGTCTCAAAAAAAAAAAAAAAAAAAATTCCTCAAAACAAGCATTACATTATTGTTTCGTGGCAGCAAAATTTTTCTCATCTTCAAGATGGTAAGGTGTATTCAACAGTTTCTTCTTGCTTCTATGTAATAGCACTGAGACTTTTGATTTCCTTTTTTGCTGTTTTTTACATTCAGGCTTAACTTACATTTCTGGAGATCCTAGGTTCACCATTCAAATTTGCTACTGAGGAATTAAAATGGCAATAAGAATTTCTGTGCTGCATATTGCTAATGGGTTTCACTGACAGGAACTGGGCCCTCCGCTTCTCCTTCTCCTCCTCTTCCTCTTTCTCTTCCTTTTTTTTCTTTTCCTTCTTGGAGGAACTCCAAAATATCATGAAAGAAAAAAATTCTATATGATACTAGTCAGCATGATTCTCAATATTTCTGAGAATATTTTGACATCGTTTTACTGAAGAGAATATAGCTGACAGAAGATCTGAAGGTGATGAGGGAAAATGCTTTTTACACTAAATATACGATGTCCTGCAATCATATTTTGTAGTACTCATTTCAGACTTAAGAGAAAAAATCATCCCAGATGTCACTGTTTCCCCAGTATCCACTCTTGACTACATGCTGAAATAATGCAGTCCAGAGAGAGATAGGAGAGAGACACGCATTTTGAAGTTCTTTTTTTTTTTTTTTTTTGAGATAGAGTTTCCCTCTTGTTACCCAGGCTGCAGTGCAATGGCGCGATCTCAGCTCACCGCAACCTCCGCCTCCTGGGTTCAGGCAATTCTCCTGCCTCAGCCTCCTGAGTAGCTGGGATTACAGGCACACGCCACCATGCCCAGGTAATTTTTTGTATTTTTAGTAGAGACGGGGTTTCACCATGTTGACCAGGATGGTCTAGATCCCTTGACCTCGTGATCCACCCGCCTCGGCTTCCCAAAGTGCTGGGATTACAGGCGTGAGCCACCGCGCCCGGCCCACGCATTTTGAAGTTCTAAGGTAAACCTGCTCACTCAGACCTTTTATTGGCATCTCTACACCATTTTGTGAGGCATCTGACAAGTGATTGTCACTGACTGTCACGTATTAACAAGGCTAAATTTCTTCTGTCTCCTCAGTATTAACCTTTTGTTTTATCATGAAACCTGTATTTGTTCTCTTTATCAACCTTTAACTTTATATTTGGTATTTATTAATACACTAATTACATAAACCGTACATGTAAACGACTTGACTTAGTTTTTCTACAAGAGTTTTCTAGTCTACTTCTTAGAGTTCGTTAGCCTGTCTCCCACTGCTCTGGCGGCCAAGATTTACAGAGGCTGAAGAAAATTCATTCGTTAGTGTGCAAACTTCATTTTATCATTCTCTTTTTATTATGGCAACTACTCCTACCTTTAGTTAGTCCTCCTTTTGTTCTGAACGACTCTCCATTTAAGTTGTAAGAGAACAGTCTCTTGTTTTCTGCTGAGTTATTGAAGGATTAGCTATATGATCTGTATACTTGTCATTCTTGCATTGCTGTAAAGTAATATTTGAGACTGGGTAATTTATAAAGAAAAGAGATCTAACTGGCTAACAGTTCTGCAGGCTGTACAGGAAGCATAATGTTGGCATCTGCTCAGCTTCTGGGGTGGCCTCAGTAAACTTATAATCATGGCAAAAGACAAAGGGGTGAGGGCATATCACATGGGCAGAGCAGGAGCAAGAGAATGATGGGGGAGGTGCTACACACTTTTTTAAAAATTTTTATTGCATTATAGGTTTTGGGGTACATGTGCAGAACGTGCAAGATAGTTGCATAGGTACACACATGGCAGTGTGTTTTGCTGCCTTCCTCCCCGTCACCCACACTTGGCATTTATCCCCAGGCTATCCCTCCCAAGCACCCACCCACTGTCCCTCTCCCATTCCCCCCAATAGACCCCAGTGTGTAGTAGACACCCTCTCTGTGTCCATGTGTTCGCATTTTTCTCACCCACCTATGAGTGAGTATATGCGGTATTTCTTTTTCTGTTCTTGTGTCAGTTTGCTGAGAATGATGTTCTCCAGATTCATCCATGTCCTTACAAAGGACACAAACTCATCATTTTTGATTGCTGCGTAATATTCCATGGTGTATATGTGCCACATTTTCCCAGTCCAGTCTATCATCGTTGGGCATTTGAGTTGGTTCCAGTTCTTTGCTATTGTAAATAGTGCTGCAATGAACATTCGTGTGCATGTGTCCTTATAGTAGAATGATTTATAGTCCTTTGGATAGATACCCAGTAATGGGATTGCTGGGTAAAATGGAATTTCTATTTCTAGGTCCTTGAGGAATTGCCACACTGTCTTCCACAATGGTTGAACTAATTTACACTACCACCAACAGTGTAAGAGTGTTCCTATTTCTCCACATCCTCTCCAGCATCTGCTGTCTCCAGATTTTTTAATGATCGCCATTCTAACTGGCGTGAGATGGTATCTCAATGTGGTTTGGATTTGCATCTCTCTAATGACCAGTGATGATGAGCATTTTTTCATATGTTTGTTGGCCTCATGTATGTCTTCTTTTGTAAAGTGTCTGTTCATATCCTTTGCCCATTTTTGAATGGGCTTCTTTGTTTTTTTCCTGTAAATCTGTTTGAGTTCTTTGTAAATTCTGGATATCAGCCCTTTGTCAGATGGGTAAACTGCAAAGATTTTTTCCCATTCTGATGGTTGCTGACTCACTCTAGTGACTGTTTCTTTTGCCGTGCAGAAGTTGTGGAGTTTGATTACATCCCATTTGTCTATTTTGGCTTTTGTTGCCAATGCTTTTGGTGTTTTGGTCATGAAGTCCTTGCCTACTCCTATGTCCTGAATGGTTTTGCCTAGATTTTCTTCTAGGGTTTTTAATGGTGTCAGGTATTATGTTTAAGTCTTTAATCCATCTGGAGTTAATTTTAGTGTAAGGTGTCAGGAAGGGGTCCAGTTTCTGCTTTCTGCACATGGCTAGCCAGTTTTCCCAACACCATTTATTAAATAGGGAATCCTTTCCCCATTGCTTGTTTTTGTCTGGTTTATCAAAGATAATATGGTTGTAGATATGTTGTGTTGCCTCCGATGCTTCTGTTCTGTTCCATTGGTCTATATCTCTGTTTTGGTACCAGTACCATGCTGTTTTGATTACTGTAGCCTTGTAGTATAGTTTGAAGTCTGGTAGTGTGATGCCTCCCACTGTGTTCTTTTTGCTTAGAATTGACTTGGCTATGCGGGCTCTTTTTTGGTTTCAAATTAAATTCATGGTGGTTTTTTCCAGTTCTGTGAAGAAATTCAATGGTAGTTTGATGGGGATAGCATTGATTGTGTAAATTACTTTGGGCAGTATAGCCATTTTCACGATATTGATTCTTCCTAACCATGAACATGGAATGTTTCTCCATCTGTTTGTGTCCTCTCTTATTTCGTTGAGCAGTGGTTGGTAGTTTTCCTTAAAGAGGTCCCTTACGTTCCTTGTGAGTTGTATTCCTAGGTATTTTATTTTCTTTGTAGCAATTGTGAATGGCAGTTCGTTCTTGATTTGGTTCTCTTTAAGTCTGTTATTGGTGTATAGGAATGCTTGTGACTTTTGCACATTGATTTTATATCCTGAGACTTTGCTGAAGTTGCTTATCAGTTGCAGGAGCTTTTGGGCTGAGGTGATGGGGTCTTCTAGGTATACTATCATGTCGTCTGCAAATAGAGACAATTTGGCTTCCACCTTTCCTATTTGAATACCCTTTATTTCTTCTTCTTGCCTGATTGCTCTGGCTAGAACTTCCAGTACTATGTTGAATAGGAGTGGTGAGAGAGGGCATCCTTGTCTAGTGCCCGATTTCAAAGGGAATGCTTCCAGTTTTTGCCCATTAAGTATGATATTGGCTGTTGGTTTGTCGTAAATAGCTTTTATTACTTTGAGATATGTTCCATCAATACCAACTTTATTGAGAGTTTTTAGCATAAAGGGCTGTTGAATTTTGTCAAATGCCTTCTCTGTGTCAATTGAGATAATCATGTGGTTTTTGTTTTTGCTTCTGTTTATGTGGTGAATTACATTTATAGACTTGCATATGTTGAACCAGCCTTGCATTCCCAGGATGAATCCTACTTGATCATGATGGATAAGTTTTTTAATGTGCTGTTGCAATCGGTTTGCCAGTATTTTATTGAAGATTTTTGCATCTATGTTCATCATGAATATTGGCCTGAAGTTTTCTTTTCTTGTTGAGTCTCTGCCAGGTTTTGGTATCAGGATGATGTTGGTCTCATAAAATGATTTGGGAAGGGTTCCCTTGTTTTGAATTATTTGGAATAGTTTTAGAAGGAATAGTACCAGAACTTCTTTGTGTGTCTGGTAGAATTCAGCTGTGAAGCCATCTGGACCTGGGCTTTTTTTGTGTGGTAGGCTCTTAATTGCTGCCTCAACTTCAGACCTTGTTATTGGTCTATTCATAGTTTCGGCTTCCTCCTGGTTTAGGCTTGGGAGGACACAGGCGTCCAGGAACTTATCCATTTCTTCCTGGTTTACTAGTTTATATGCATAGAGTTGTTTGTAGTATTCTCTGATGATGGTTTGAATTTCTGTGGAATCTGTGGTGATTTCCCCATTATCGTTTTTTGTTGCAACTATTTGGTTGTTCTCTCTTTTCTTTTTTATCAGTCTGGCTAGTGGTCTGTCTATTTTGTTGATCTTTTCGAAAAACCAGCTCTTAGATTTATTGATTTTTTGAAGGGTTTTTCTTGTTGCTATCTCCTTCAGTTCTGCTCTGATCTTAGTTATTTCTTGTCTTCAGCTAGGTTTTGAGCTTTTTTGATCTTGCTCCTCTAGCTCTTTCAACATTGACGATAGGGTGTCAATTTTGGATCTCTCCACTCTTCTCATGTGGGCACTTATTGCTATATATTTTCCTCTACAGACTGCTTTAAATGTGTCCCAGAGATTCTGGTACGTTGTGTCTTCATTCCCATTGGTTTCAAAGAACTTCTTTATTTCTGCCTTCATTTCTTTGTTTATCCAATCAACATTCAAGAGCCAGTTGTTCAGTTTCCATGAAGCTGTGCGGTTCTGAGTTATTTTCTGAATTCTGAGTTCCAACTTGATTGCACTATGGTCTGAGAGACTGTTTGTTATGATTTCAGTTGTTTTGCATTTGCTGAGGAGTGCTTTACTTCCAATTATGTGGTCAATTTTGGAGTAGGTGTGATGTGGTGCTGAGAAGAATGTATATTCTGTGGATTTGGAATAGAGAGTTCTGTAAATGTCTATCAGGTTTGCTTGTTCCAGGTCTGAGTTCAAGTCTTGGATATCCTTGTTAATTTTCTGTCTGGTTGATCTGTCTAATATTGACAGTGGAGTGTTAAAGTCTCCCACTATTATTGTGTGGGAGTCTAAGTCTCTTTGTAAGTCATTAAGAACTTGCCTTATATATCTGGGTGCTCCTGCATTGGGTCCATATATATTTAGAATCGTTAGTTCTTCTTGGTGTATCGATCCTTTTACCATTATGTAATGACCTTCTTTGTCCCTTTTGATCTTTGTTGCTTTAAAGTCTCTTTTATCAGAGATGAGAATTGCAACTCCTGCTTTTTTTTGCTCTCCATTTGCTTGGTAAATCTTCCTCCATCCCTTAATTTTGAGCCTTTGTGTATCCTTGCATGTGAGGTGGGTTTTCTGGATACAGCACACCGATGGGTTTTGGTTTTTTATCCAATTTGCCAGTCTGTGTCTTTTGATTGGTGCATTTAGCCCATTTACATTTAGGGTTAATATTGTTATGTGTGAATTTGATACTTCCATTTTGATGCTAGCTGGCTGTTTTGCCCGTTGGTTCATGTACATTCTTCATTTTGTTGATGCTCTTTAGCATTTGGTATGCTTTTAGGATGGCTGGTACTGGTTGTTCCTTTCTATGTGTAGTGCCTCTTTCAGGACCTCTTGTAATGAAGGCCTAGTGGTGACAAAATCTCTGAGTACTTGCTTGTTTGCGAAGGATTTTATTTTTCCTTCACTTATGAAGCTCAGTTTGGCTGGATATGAAATTCTGGGTTGAAAGTTCTTTTCTTTAAGGATGTTGAATATTAGCCCCCATTCTCTTCTGGCTTGTAGAGTCTCTGCCGAGAGATCTGCTGTGAGTCTGATGGGCTTCCCTTTGTGGGTGACCCGACCTTTCTCTCTGGCTGCCCTTAGTATTTTCTCCTTCATTTCAACCCTGGCGAAGCTGACGATTATGTGCCTTGGGGTTGCTCTTCTTGCAGAATATCTTTGTGGTGTTCTCTGTATTTCCTGGAGTTGAGTATTGACCTGTCTTGCTAGGTTGGGGAAATTTTCCTGGATAATATCCTGAAGAGTGTTTTCCAGCTTGGATTCATTCTCTTCATCACATTCTGGTACACCTATCAAACGTAGGTTGGGTCTCTTCACATAGTCCCACATTTCTTGGAGATTTTGTTCATTCCTTTTTCTGCTTTTTTCTTTGATCTTGGTTTTTCGTTTTATTTCATTGAGCTGATCTTCGACTTCTGATATTCTTTCTTCTGCTTGGTCAATTCGGCTATTGAAACTTGTGCATGCTTCACGAAGTTCTCGTGTTGTGTTTTTCATCTCCTTCAATTCATTCATATTTCTAAGTTGTCCATTCTTGTTATCATTTCCTCGAATCTTTTTTCAAATCTTTTTTCAAGGTTCTTAGTTTCTTTGCACTGATTTAGAACATGTTCTTTTAGCTCACTGAAATTTCTCATTATCCACTTTCTGAAGTCTGATTCCGTCATTTCGTCACACTCATTCTCCGTCCAGCTTTGTTCTCTTGCTGGTGAGGAGTTCTGGTCCTTTGTAGGAGGTGAGGTGTTTTGGTTTCGGGTGTTTTCCTCCTTTTTGCTCTGGTTTCTTCCCATCTTTATGGATTTATCCGCCTGTCGTCTTAGTAGTTGCTGATTTTTCAATTGGGTCTCTGTGTGGATGCTGAGATTGTTGATGATGAAGTATTTCTGTTACTTCGTTTTCCTTCTAATGGTCTAGCCCCTGTGCTATATGAGTGCTGAGGTCCACTCCAGGCCCTGCTTGTCTGGGGTATACCTGTAGCAGCTGTGGAACAGTGAGGGATGATACCAGTTTCTTCTTCTACTGTCTTTGTTCCAGAATGATGCCCGCCAAATGTCAGTCTGAGTATTCCTTTTTTGGGGTGACTCTTTGGATATACAGGGGTCAGGGAGCTGCTTGAGGAGACGGTCTGTGCTTTATAGGAGCTCCAGTGCTGAGCTGTGAGCTCCGTTGTTCATTCAGGGTTGTTGGGAGGTTGTTTATGTCTGCTGCAACAGAACTCATAAAACATCACCCTTTTTATCCCCCCTTAGATGCTCTGTCTCAGGGAGTTGGGGCTTTCTTTATGAGTATCTATTGCACTATCCTGCCCCACTAGGAGGCAGTCTATTCACTATTTGCCTGCCGGGGCTCTGCCCTGCTAGCGCGGGTCCGCCCTGTTACTGCTGGGCTCCGTTCTGCTGTGGAGCGCTCCCCGCTCCTGGCGGAGTCTCTCTGTTATGGCAGGTTGCCTTGGCAACGGCAGGCTGCGTCAGCCCTGGGCGGTACTTCAGTAGTGGCGGATTGCATCAGTAGTGGCAGACGCCCCTCCCTCACCGGGCTGCACCATCCTAGATGCCGGCAGCAAAACTCTCAGCCCCGAGCACCTCCAATCGCCGCCCTGCCTGTCCCCATGAGGGTGGGACCCGCCGAGCCCGATCACCCAGCTCCCTACCTCAGAGTCCATCCTCTCTCTCTCTCTCTTCCTCTCCGCAAGCTGAAAGGTCGACTCTGTCACTGGCACCTCAGTAGCCTGCCAATAGGGCACTGGGATCCGTGCGATCTCCCGTGCCGCTGCCCACTGCACTGGCTCAGATCACGCTTCCCAGGAATCTCCTGGTCTGGCTCATTGTCCAAGTCCCGTTCAATCAGATGGACATGCCAATCTCCCCTGCCAAATCTCAGACTGCCGGTTTAACAGGGCACCCAGACCAGTGAGTTCCGTGCCGGGTCCTGCTGCAGCGCCGGCCGAAGTGGCCACGCGAGCCGGCTGCACTAGCCAGCTGTACTAGCGTCCCATGTCTCTCCCACACCTGGGACTTTCAACGCTCTGTGGGCAAAAAAGGTCCATCCGAGAATGTGGCCAGGACTCACCCTCTGCGCCTTCACTGACAGCTGCAATCCTGAGTCACTTCTATGACACCATCTTGCGAGTCCTATCGGTGCTACACACTTTTAAACAAACAGCTCTCACAGGAACTCACTCACTCTTGTGAGGACAGTAACAAGGGGATGGTGTTAAACCATTCATGAGAAACTTACCCTATGATCCAATCACTTCCCACCAGTCCCCACCTCCAACACTGGGGATTACATTTCAATATGAGATTTGGGTAGGGACACACATTCAAACTATATCAGTCTGCTAACCAGGAGATATCTGGGCTCAATAGTCTCCTTATACATACTTCCAACTAGTCTTCTTGTTGTCCATCCTGGAGAGATATCTGTGTCTTCAGATCCTAAAATTTATTTAGAGTCTATGGCAAGAATTGCTTTGACTTATGTTTAATTTTCTTCAATCTGCTAAATCTATTACATTTATATGTCTACATTTCAGTTTCCCAAATTTTGTTGACATATCTTGCGTTATGTGGTTTCTCTCTTAGTCTCATTAATTTGGTGGGGGGCAGGGGAGCTTACCCTTTTAAAACTATTTTACTGTCATTTTATGAGATTTTCCAAAAGTGGTGGAGATAAATTTATATGTTCGGTCTGTCAGGTTTAAACAGTGTGTATATATTCATTTTCTGTATAAATTTAGACATCCATTTAGTAAACATGATACGGTTTTGTCCTAAAAATTTTCCAAAGTTTCTTATGTTACATATTTATACATAAATAGATGATATGCATCAAATGAGTCTTATAAAAATTTTAAAATTTATCAGATACAGGGTAACGTGAATTGAATACAATAACATTGAAATTTATTTATTAGAATTTTTCCAAGATAATTTTTAACAAATTAGCTGAAAAGTCTATATTATGACATAGTGCAAACAACTGGTTCCTTTGAATCCCTGCTGTACACAACAGAGTATGCAGCTCCCCTTCCACTTTTTTGTCAAATAGAAAAATCTTTACTTTGACAGCAACAGAGATAACAGAAAAGCTTTATTTTATAAACTTAAATAAAACAAAACACAGTTTTAGATGTTTAAGTATTAACAATAATTTCTAAAAATTATGGATGTGTTCATAATCGATAGCTTCCTTTTCCATGAGATTTGATGATTCTCACTGTCAATCTAGCTGTGTTAATAAGTATTAAGAAGGCACAAACTGAAATAGATATTGTCAATTTTACTGCAACTACTGTTAAGCAAATGGTACAATAATAAACAACTGCAGTTTTTGTCCTTATGTACATCCCATTAATCTCACTAGATACAGTCATAGAATTCAGGAGAGGCGTTAACTCTGCTGCTGCCTCTATACATAATGTTTATAGCACCTGAATAGTTATTTAAAGTTTTATTCAGGGTAAGCATCAGAAAAGTACACCTAGGATAGTAAGATTAGATTTTCTGTAATAAAATATTTCAACGAAACCATGTTTTATTTAGTTAGTTAGTTTTGAGACAGAGTTTCACTCTTTTGTTCAGACTAAAATGCAATGGCACAGTCTCAGCTCACAGCATCCTTCACCTCTCAGGTTTAAGCAATTCTTCTGCTTAGCCTCCTGAGTAGCTGGAATTACAGGCATGCACCATCACACCCAGCTAATTTTGTATTTTTAGTAGAGACCGGGTTTTTCCATGTTGGTCAGGCCGGTATTGAATTCCCAATCTCAGGTCATCCACCCACCTAGGTCTCCCTAAGTGCTGGGATTACAGGTGTGAGCCATCTCGCCTGGCCATTATGTGTATTAATAAGCAAAGTGAAATAAAATTATAGCAACTATTTTCTTACATATAAGGAAAACTGGGGTCAATTTTTATCCCTAAATGTACTCAATGTTTTACAAGTATTATTAGTAGGACTCTTCCACTTACAAAACAATAATTCATGTATTATTTGGTATCTTCTGATTGCAAGTGAGAAAAGCACACATTGACCAACACAGGCAATACAAAGAAATGGATCACCTCTCTGAAAGGCCTGATATTCAAATACGGTCACATCAAAATATTATATTTGAATATCAAGCCTTGTAGAGAGAAGATGAAGTTAAAGGAAGCCATCAGGAAGGACCCTAATCTGATATGACTGGTGTCCTTGTAAGAAGAAATTTCGGCACATAGAGATATACCAGAGGTGTGCTTGCACAGAGAAGACCATGTGAGGACAGGATGAGAAGGAGCCACTTGCAAGCCAAGAAAAAGGCTGCAGAAGACATCAAACCTACTGACATCTTGATCTTGGACTTTTAGCATCCAGAAATGTGAGAAAATAAATTTTTGTTGTTTAAGCCATCCAGCCAGTGATATTTCATTATGGCATTCCTATCAAACTAACTCAAGTACCATGACTGTCTTTGAACCCTGACTCCTTCCCCTGTGCCCATGGGAGCAAAAACACTGTCAGTTCCCATTAGAGGCATGGGTATAGTTGTGGTAAGAGAGGTTCTATAAATTTTAAAAAAGGGAGAAAGAACATTTTTGGGAAGGAGAAGGGAATCCTCAGCAAACAAAATAAAATAATGTCTGCAATTTAATAATATTAAACTGTATATGGAATTATATTTTTGTATTTGAATTATGCAATAAATCACATGAGTAAAATAATAAAAATGGTTTGAATGATAAAATGAGACACCATATACTCACCATCAAGATGAAGAAATTGAACGTTACTAATGTTTGAAGTTTTCATGCGACTTCGATTCTATGTTCTTTCCTCCCACCGCTGCCTTGAGAAGTAGTCATTATCTTGAATATTTTGCTTCTGATTCCATTTTCATTATAGTTTTATCAAGTATATATCTCAAGAGATAGACAGACTGACTGATTAATTGACTGATTGATTCATTCGGTCTTACATCTTTTCATATTTTATTTAAATGGAGCAAAACTAAGTATTCTTCTGAAATATTCTTGTTTTCTCAATAGTATGAGTATGAAATGCATGCATGCTACTGCATATAACAGTAGTTTGTTTCTTATTGTTTAATAGTGAAATTGTGTAAATTCCATTGTATTAATGTGTTGTAATATACTCACAAATTTTCTAAGATTATATCTAGTTTTCTGTTTTATAAACAGCACTACTCTGATTCATATGCCTGCCTTCTAACACCAATATACAAAAGTTTCTCTGCCATAAATCTCTAGGGGTAGAATTGCTGGCTGTACAGCAGTAACTTCTGACCAGAGGTGATCTTGGTCTCCAGGAGACATTTGACAGTGTATGAGGACAGTCCTGAATACCACAACTGGAAAGGGAGCAGGAGTGTTACTGGCATTTAGTGGCTAGAAGCCAGAAATGCTGCTAAGCATCCTACATTACACAGTGCAGCCCTCTACAGCAAAGAATCATCCAGCTCAAAATGTCAATACTGCTGTGATCGAGAATGCCCAGTTCAAAAGATGTGCACCTTCAAATTTGTGGTCCTGTTTTACCAGCAGGCCAGAGCTTATAAGAGTTCCTTTTGCTCCACATCCTGTCAATATGATACACTGACAGACTTTAATGTTTTACAATCTTCTTCATTTTCTGAAGTCTTTGAGAGTTTGGCTGGATTTTGTGTTGTTTTCTTGATGATCCTGACTGTGAAATTCTTCATTGGTTTTGTAATTTTTTTTTTTTTTTGAGACGGAGTTACGCTCTTGTTACCCAGGCTGGAGTGCAATGGCACGATCTCGGCTCACCGCAACCTCTGCCTCCTGGGTTCAGGCAATTCTCCTGCCTCAGCCTCCTGAGTAGCTGGGATTACAGGCATGCGCCACCATGCCCAGCTAATTTTTTGTATTTGTAGTAGAGACGAGGTTTCACCATGTTGACCAGGATGGTCTCGTTATCTTAACCTCGTGATCCACCCGCCTCAGCCTCCCAAAGTGCTGGAATTACAGGCTTGAGCCACCGCGCTCGGCCCTGTAAATTTTTTAATATCTGAACTTATGCATGGGATTTTTTTACAACTTCTTTACCAGGCCCCAGCTTTACCATTGTGCCGTGGTTTGAACTATTAGAAACTAAAGCTCTAGACTGGCCTGGGCAATATAGCAAGAGTCTGTCTCTACATAAAATTTTAAAAATCAGCCTGGAGTGGTGGCATGAGCCTGTAGTCCTAGCTACTCAGGAGTTTGAGGGTGCAGGGAGCTATAATCACAGCCTGGGCTATATAGTAAGTGGGACCCTGTCTCTAAGAAAAAAAGAAAGAAAAGAAAAGAAAGTGAGAAAGGGAGAAAAAGGGAGAAAGGGAGAGGGAAGGAGAGAGAAACTAAAGCTCCAGGCTAACAGGAACAGCAGCAGCTTCAATTAAGGGAACCAGCCACTGAACCAGCTGCAATACTTGTGATTTGCTCCAGATTTATGCTTGCTTTCTTTATTTTATTTATTTCTCTCTACTCCATGTAATTTATTTCCTTTTTTTGGCTGTGAATTTATAAATATTCAAAACTATATTTTATTGCATATTTTTGGTGTCCTATACTAAGCAGATTTCACAGGGTATCTAGACTGTAACAGCAGCTAAAATAAAAGTTTGGGATTATGTCTTAAGCTTAGGTCTGCATTTTGTAAAACTCAAAGTGGTATACATAAATTGCATTTTATATTAATGTTATTTTTTCTCCTAAAATCCTATGGCACTTACTAAATGTAAATGTTTTAGTCCTTAATTACATGTTTGTAAGGCATAATTAAATATGCATAAATATATTATTTGCTAAATGTCAAGAAGATCTTCATTACCACCCAAGCTGCCACTAAACCTTAACAAATGTACTGTTTTTTATACTCAAAATGTATGTGAATTTTCTACCAGATCTTCTCGCTATACTCTTCCTGCAAATTCCTTCATTTATGCTTTCATTTATTATTTCTGCAAATTCCTTCATTTATGCCTCATTTATTCCTTCATTATGCATCTCTCTCTTTGGTTGCTGAAAGAAGCTGCTTTTTTGTCTCCCCAAAAAAGGGGCAGATTTTTTTCCCCTCTTATGCATGACTTATTCTCATAGACTATATCAGTTACCTGCAAGACAGACCTTTGTTGTTGAGTCTATCTAGACTGAGAACAGATCCGAACACACTCCTTAATTCAGGTGACCCCATCTCAAACAGGAAGAGGGGAGGCTGAGCCATGAATCCTCCTCCGCAAAACTTACCCAATTACAAATCAAAGAAGAAAATGAGAAGGCAGGGTAAAGAAACAGCTTTGTTTCAGTAAAACACAAAACAGGAAAAAGACTCATCCTACTACCTATGTTTTGCTGTTGTTGTTTTCTCCAGTAAAATGTTTATTTCTAAGACTGCATGTTTGAAGGAAAAACCAAATTTATTCATCTCTGTAACTTCTATATCAACCATTTATGTAGTATTTTGGCCAATATCATAGGCTTTAGAACTAAAATAACAGATTTTAAATCCCAATTTTTTCATATGCAACACAAAAATATCATAAAAGATTTTTATAAAGTTTACATGAATTAATATAAAGAATGCCCTTATGGAATGGCATATAATGAGCCTCAGTTAATGCTAGTAAGTATAACCCATATTTAATTGTTTTCTACAACTGATACATAAAAGGTTTCTTTCCCCATCCTCCTTTGTTCCTTTGAAAAGTTTGGATTAAACGATTTCAGATACTTTGTTTTGAAGGTTGGCTAGAATCAAATGATTAGGAAGACCAAGTAGAAGGTCAGAAAAACCGGAGGAAAACAGAAAAATATTCCAATATGAACAAGCAAAGGAATACGAAATCTTCCTTACTTACCTGACTTTGGGAAATGAGGTGCACTACTTAAGTAAATTTTAACCATAACTGAGGCTTAACTGATGGTCTCAAGGCTATTGAGGAGCTTTGCAAGCCTCCAGGACACTGTCCTTTGCCACCTTCCAAAAACACTGATCTCTGAAATTCTCAGTGCAATTGACCCAGAGCTACAAAGCAATCACTGACAGTTAATTGGAATTCAAATCTCTTAATGGTTTTCTTCCTTTCGCAATTTATTCTATTATTTTTAAAATATCACTCATATCAAAATGGGACCTTAAAAAAGACAATCACGTATTTGGGTTGTGTGTACATTAGTTAAAAACTAGAGAAGCAAAAAGGATGATTTATGATAGTCTGAAAGTTATGTTTGTATTTCGGTGTTACTTTGTATTTTAGTTTCATGTGTGAAGGCTGGGTGTCTTGCAGATAAAGTGTTAACAGAGTAGCAGCCAACTGCCCCACCAGCTTCCTAAGCTCTGAGTCAACAGCACTACATATGTCTCCACAGAATGTGATGAACAACTGGGATCTTAGCACTAGGGAAATAGAAAAGGAAAAAAACAGGTATGCAAGGAAAGAGATGAAGGCCTAAAGAATGACCTAGAAGAGATTCCTGACTCTTTATCTCTCTTTTATAGAGTCTATGGTGATTGGCAGACTCTTTAATTTTCCCCATGCTCCGTTAGGCAAGTACAAAGAATATTCACTGTGAACAAGAGTAGAAGCAGTTTCTGTTTACATGGAGCAAGGAACTAAAGGCTAGTAGACCACACAATAATGCAGTAAAACATAGGGTTCCTTCACCAGATATGACTTGTGAGTGTATGTGAGTACCTGATGGGGAAATATGTAAGCAAAATGTTGGTGAATTTTATAAGTTATTAAATTTCATGTTGGAACAGTTGTATGTGCATCTTAGCATGCATGCCCATTAAAACAATTTGCCTCAAATCCCGACTATTTAAGGGACTAGGATCAATCAGTTCGCCAATAAATGTTGTTTAAGTTGAGCAGACCCTGAGATGAATTAACCTTCTCATGACGACTTAACAACTTGGAAGTAACTAATGAATATTTCACCAAAGTGGAGGGGAGAAGAGGTGTAGAGAAGAACAACATATCTGCCCCGCTCTAAAGCTGAGTGACAGACCCAGAGCCTGAGACTCCAGTTGTTTCCATGTTCAAAGAGACTGGGTTTGGCACCTGCCACAGGACTGAGCCTCCCTGAAGAGGTGAACGACTCCCAAGTTTCTTCTCTGTGTTAACAAGGTCAGTGAGGTTAACCAACAACCTGGTTAGATATTAAAAAAGTAAAATTTGATGTAAATTTAATTTTAGAGCATTATAAATGAGGCTACATTTTCTTAAGCAAATGTTTGAATACCGAATGAATTGCAACTACATTTTAAGATCCATATTGCATAGGATATATAATTCCTTATATTTAAATATTAATGTACTGTAGATGACTTCCAAGCCTTATGCTAAAGCCTAATAAAAAGCCCAAAAGTTTTCCCTCAAATCAAAAAGTTGCTGTAAATTATTTCAGGTTTGATGCCTTTTTCAAGCATATTTCAAAAAAGGAACCCATATTAGTCTAACTTTCTACAGCAGTGGGCTTTAAATGATGCAAAGAGTACAGGAAAAATCCAAACGGAAATTCAGCAATCTTATGTGAAAATTAAATCTTTTTGTGTAAAATTTGAATTAGAAAAGCAACATTTCAGAGCATTAGTTTTGAGTTTTAATTCAAGTGGAAGAATCAGAAAGGGCTCATTGTTTTCAGGGGGAGATGACCTGAAGAGGTTGGGCAAAAGGGCAATGTGACTAAGAAAGAGAAAAGTGATTACATTAATTTTAATGGCACAATAGCAGTTTTCAATAAGGTTTATGACAGCAGAAAAGATCGATTTTTTTGTGCTAAAACATGCAGTGTCCTAAACTGTATTTTGCCAGAAGTCTAATACCTGTAATTTATTGTATCCCATATTCTCAGTGTTAAAAGAGGGAAGAAGGCAAAAGTCTGAGGGCTTAAAATATAATGGACTATAGATTCATGGCTAAAACTCAACTGGAGTCCTGAAAATTTCCTTTTAATTTTGAAATGCACTTAACAAGAATTAAAAGGCACTGGAATAGCTATAAAATGGTATCAGAACACTGTGTTTTCCACATCCCTTCTGTAAGAAATGATTTGAGTTTCCTGAATCAAAAAGTATGAGTAAAGGGCCTCGAGCTTAAATAGAAGACATGCTGTTCTGAAAGAGACCTCCAGTCTATTTGAAACATTTTTCTAGGCTATGAGAGGGCAGGAACCACATTATTCTCAGGCAAACTTCCTTTCCAGCCTAGCTATCAACATTCCCCTATTGTTTCCTGGTCCTTGTTTATAGCCTATAGTCAGAATTAACACTCTCCAGGTTTTCTCTGCTATTCACCAATGCCTTGGACACTACAAAATGTTTCTTTTCAGAATTTTTCCTTTTCTGCCTATCAGATATATGGTCCTTGTAACCATAGCAACAATTTTGATTGAAACTTAAAGGAACTATGGAAAAACCTA
The DNA here is from genome assembly GCA_031835075.1 of Saguinus oedipus. Lineage (NCBI taxonomy): Eukaryota > Metazoa > Chordata > Mammalia > Primates > Cebidae > Saguinus > Saguinus oedipus. The sequence continues at coordinate 23,667,598 of CM063190.1, forward strand.
AAAATCTTTTCCAGAGTTGACCTAGATCTTTTGGGTTTCTTCAAGCTTAGCCAAGCTTAGCCAATCCACAGCCCATGGGCTGCATGTGGCCCAGGACAGCTTTGAATGATGCCCAACACAAATTCGTGAACTTTCTTAAAACATTATGAGGTATTTTTGCAATTTTTTGATAGCTCATCAATTATGGTTCATGTTAATGTATTTTGTGTGTGGCCCAAGAAAATGCTTTGTCTTCCAATGTGGCCGAGGGAAGCCAAAAGATTGGACACCCCAGTAAGCCATCACTATAAAGTAGCTGCAAAAAGGTATAAAAAGAGAAGTACTATTTTATGCAATGTAAAAGGGAGAACGATAAATTAGAGTACCTTCAAAGGAGGAAAAGTGGATAAAAAGCTAGAAGTCCTGCCATGTAAAGACTCTCTTAGAATCCCGGAAGTGCCTTCTGTTAAGAAAAAATTTGGGAGAAGGTGGCGGAAGGGTATAAAAAGCAGCTTCATATACCTGACCAGTTTCATTCAGAAAAAGAATTAGAATTCTGGTTAGCTTCTGATGGCAGGTTTAAGATGAAGAAGTGGAAGTCATGAGGAGGCAGACTGTTACTCATTATTGAGAACTATATGACAATCAGGGTTGTTTTCCCACAGAAGGGGTAGTTTCAAAACCATACGACCACCCATCACAGGAAGTCTTCAGGAAGAAGCTAGATGTTCTAGGAGAGTAAAATGATTTTAGTTATGACATAATGACAGCACAAATGGTTGTTTACTTAACTTTAGCACCTAGTCATTATGGCTTATCTTTTTAGACTTATCATCAGAATAAATTCTTTAAAAAATACATTGTCACAGTTTTATTTTATAAACATGTAATTACATGTCTCACATGTGTGTCACAGAAAACCCCCAAATATATAATTTTTTAAATTTAACAAATATTTATCCAACAGCCACTATGACCATGTATTCAGCTAGATGGCAGGAATAAAATAGGGAACAAGAACAACAAGCCCTGGACCTACAGGTATTCTCTTCTGCTGGCGCTAGTCTCTCGTTTCATAAGCACTAAGCAAGGAAGGGTTACCTGCTGTAATTGAAGCATTAGTTAAGCATGCTCAGGGATTTGTGTATGGAGACGCAGGTGATCTATAAAGCACTTTTTCTCAAGATATAAAATCCAAGTGAGTCATGCAGACTAAATGGTACTTAGCTGGATGAAAGGAATTGAAGGGTTAGGGGAAGGGACAGAACAAGGATATTTTAGGCAGAGGGAACCAGCATTTGTGAAACCTCAAAGATGAAAAAGGAGTGAGAGACATAAACACCACACATTTGAGGAACTAAAAGAAATTCAGTAACTATATTACAAAGCTCCTTGACATCAGCAACTTTCTTTTAAACACTGTATCAAGTTGCTTAGCACATGAGCTGTTAAATAAAATACTTGTATAAAAATGGACTCATAGGTATCCTGAGTGGGGAGGTGGTGTTAATGGTAGTTAGACTCTTTCAAAGGTTAAGCAAGAAAGATCATATAGGGCCTGTGATATAGTTTGGATCTGTGTCTCTACTCCAATCTCCTGTTTTATTGTAATTTCCATTGTTGGAGGTGGGGCCTGGTGGGAGGTGACTGGAGCGTGGAAGCAGATTTGTCATGAATGATTTAGCACCTCCCTTTGGTACTGTCCTCTCAATAATGAGTTCTTACAAGATCTGGCTGTTTGAAAGTGTGGGACCTTCCTCTGTCTCTCTTGCTCCTGCTTTTGTCATGTAACATACCTGCTCTCCCTTCACTTTCTACCATCATTGTAAGCTTCCTGAAGGCTCCCCAGAAGCCAAGCAAACGTCAGCATCATGCTTACGGTAAAGCCTGTAAAACTGTGAGCTAATTAAACCTCTTTTCTTTATAGTTATTTCTTCATAGCAATGTGAGAACAGACTAATACAACCCAGTAAGAAATGTTGAAAAAAAATTGTATCCTAAAAGAAATAAAGGACTAAGGAAATGGTTTAATCACATAATCAGACAAGGGCTGTTGTTTTTTAAAGGACCTAACACAAGAAGAGATCCTATATTATTATCAATTTAAAATATATCAATCCAGATCTTTTAAAAGAACTTATATCAATCATGTGTTAAAATATGCTTCTTGGTAGAAACATTGCCAGTATCAGATTCACAATATGTGGGTCAGGATACATTTATTTGTTGTTTGTGGAATTGGTTTTGCTTCTACTAAAACAAAAATACAACTTCAGCTTTTCAATTTTAATTTAGTTAGGTTTAAACATTTTTAAAAATGTTTTTGCTAATATTTAAATGTATTAATTTGGATATTTGGGGGCAATTTATTTCTAATTATTCACACAAAATAAACATAATTCTTTCAGGATTATTTTTAAAAACTGAGGTTCACCTAAGAAAAGAAAGAAAAGAGAGACCTAATTATACATATTTAATACCATGGAGATGAATGAGTGTTTAAAGAATATGGGTTATCATTTCATGCACGGAAAGATACCATTTACTGAATTACATCCTAGTGCCCTGCCCTGCAAGAGTTAATTTACCTAACATAGGTGAGCAGGTTCCTCACAGAAAGTTTTCTCTTTTCAAACCCATGATATCACTTGAATAAAAAAAAGGATGAAAGAAATGCACAGAAGTAGGCCTTCTTTTTTGTATTTATTATAATTAATATTAATCTCAGTGATGGCGATGATAGATTTATTACAGCTGAAATGGTAGATTCTTTGCTTTCAAAGTTAACTTCTTATTTTCTTTTTACATATTTATTAGTCTTTCACAGGGTAGCCAATTAATCTTCAGCATCAAATTAGCAACCCATCAAAAGTGTCTCATTAAAAATAGTAACTGGTAATTCTAGAATAAAGTGATGCTTAACCAAATTTATTCCTGAATCAGAATCATTGTTCATGTCAACTCAAGTTAATTCAGCATCAATATAGTTGGTTGATGGAATTATCATTTATATCTCACTCACTTCTAAGGAAGAATTTGATTTGTCCACAGTAAATAATATATCCACTATTAGGATAGTCCCTTTAATCTTGCTGTAAAACCGTAGCTAAGGAAAGCATCCTAATGTAGTAGGGTGCAGCTAGCAGAGGCAACACAGAGAAATGATATTGCAGCATCCCGAGAGATAACAAAATAAACTCTTCAATGCAAGCATAAGAAAATTTAAATGTCAATACTCATGAACAGTATTGACAGTTTATAGAATATAGATGAATTATAAAAGGCCCATGGTCAAATTAATATGAGCCAATCATTTTGCTGGTGAATGTAAAATAATACAGCAATCATATCAATTATTTGTTATACATATATAATATTTATAACAACTATCTTTCAAGGTTTAAGCAATCATTTTCATAAATAGACATTACAAATCCAGCATGCTGATTTTCATTATCCAGACTCAGAATACTAAGATCCAAGGCTCCATTCAAGAGCCATCTCTATTCCAGGAAAACAATTTTCTTTATGGCTCAAGTTCCATTTTTCAATTCATCAACTTCAACTATCATTCTGAAAATCTTAGTTCTAAGTCTTGTTCAATTTACATTTAGAACCATTATGGGGGATTGTAGGGAATTCTAGAAGAAGTCTTATATCTAGAAAGAGCTCATAATTCTAAGAGTTATGGGAGCTTAGAAAAATACCTTATTATAGGGGAAATTATGTACTCCAGAAAGATTTCTTCAATTTTGAAGTTTTATGCTTTAGTAGTCTAAAATAGGCATAAAATTCAGTGATACTCAGTATCTTCAGCTCTCTAGTTGTATATACTTCATTTTACCAACTACTTTTGACACAGAATTTTAAATTTAGAACTCTATTCTATATTTTAAAGAAGCATGAGATTAAGGATGCACAGATCTGAGCTGGGAGTTGATTATTATAAGCAGTCATACATTTACCTTCTCCTAACTCAACTCTATATACTACCAATTTATTTCATTATGAAAAACTTATATATCCTAAAAGTAGGCACAATAATTAGTTAAATTAGTTAGACATGACGAATGGTTATTTACTAATTTTACTATTCCTTTAACAACTTAGCTGAAGTTTACCTGTAAAGAAAATAACTTTTCTTGGCCAGATGCAGTGGCTCACACCCGTAATCCCACACTTTGGGAGGACAAGGTGGGTGGATCACTTGAGCCCGGCAGTTGGAGACCAGCATGGGAAACATGGTGAAACCCCATCCCTACAGAAAAAAAAAAATTAGCTGAGTGTGATGGTGCATATCAGATACCTGGGAGGCTAAAGTGGAACCCAGAAGTTGATGCTGCAATGAGCCATGAATGCACCACTGAACTCCAGCTTGGGTGACAAAGACTCTATCTCGAAGAAGAAAATAACTTTTCTTCTCAACTAGAACTATTTGTTTACCCTGAAATGCAGTTAGTATAGACAGAGTGGAATAAGTTGTAGTTACTTTCAATAGTTTCCAATGACTTATTTATTTGTCATTTGGTTTTCTATTTATTTGAGAATCATCATGAACCTCTGGAAGTTTATATATCAAATATGTTTTAGTCATTTGCAATTATTATTCTTATTGTTGTTCAGTCACATCTTTGGCAGACATGAGCCCTTTCAAGTTGGTCTCTAAGTCCATTTGACAAAAGCTCATACAATTTCTACCCTCATCTGGAATTAGCCATTCATCAAAGGAACGATTGTTCCCTTTGGGGGGATAGCAACTAGAAACCATAAACTGGGTACAATAGTAGGGAAAGATATGTGAATTTTCCCATCATTTTTTCAGGTCCACATTAATAATATTTTTGTACTATTCAAATATACTTATTATAAGTGTTACAGAAGGAAATATACTCTGTGCTTTTTAACTTATTGTCCTTAATTCATCATCTAGTTACATTTTTATCTAGTTAAATTATTTTCATTATCACCAGTTCAGGAATCAACAATACAGCATATAATGTCAAAGTAAATTATTAAAGTCATTTTATCTAAGAGTAAAAATTCAGAAAATATCCTCATTAATGAAAGCTCTCAGATTGATAATATCACAAATAAGAAATAAAATGAAAAGGTAGTAAGAACAAATTTTAAATGTGAAGTGGTAAACTGTATGCTCTGGAAGACGGTAATAGTTGCCTTCAGTCCCTCTTTTCCTACCATTTCCCTGGACATTGGCAGTATGGTAGCAGTAACATATGTGATTCTGGTCCAGGATCCTGTTTTCTTTATAAAAAGGTAACTTAAATAATTTTATCATTTATTTAGGGAAAGACCAACTTATAAAATGTTCCTTTTGCTATTCCAATTGGACCAAAATTAAAACATTGCCAGAAAAAGTATGGAAAATTTAGAACTTGAGAAGATATCAAGAAGTACCTAGGCAAACCCTTGATGTAAAGGAATCTGGCAGTCAAATGATTTGTTACTGTCACAAAGCACAGGGATGCAGCAGTATCATCAATTCAGCTCATGCTTCTCAACCATTACATGTTCCCCTCTAGCAAGAAAAGAAACTTATTTGCTATGTTGTTTAGTTCTTTATATCACCTATAATGCTATAATGAGAGAATTAGCCTTAATATTTCAGGTATTTTAACAACCGCAATATTCTCTTCATATTTTAATATAGTTCCTAAAAGTATGTATAGAATAAAAAAAATTAAAAGATGAAATACAACTAATCCTGGCCAGGCAAAGGGGCTCACACCTGTAATACCAGCACTGTGGGAGGCTGAGGTGGGAGGATCACTTGAGGCCAGGAGCTTGAGTCCAGCCTGGGCAACATGGTGAAACCTCGTCTCTACTAAAAATACAAAAACTAGCCAGGATTGGTTGTGCAAACCTGTAATCCCAGCTATGTGGAAGAGTGAGACAGGATGATCACTTGAACCAGGGAGGCAGAGGTTGTAGTAAGCTGAGATCATGCCACTATACTCTAGCCTGGGCAACAGAGCAAGACACTGTCTTAAAAAAAAAGAAGAAAAAAAGAAATACAACTAATCCTAAAAATAGTGTTTTTTAACATGTGAAATTGCTATAGTATGTAAATATGTAATTACTACTACTAGACTAAGATGTTTTTCTCTCTTAAGACACATTAGCAAATCTGTGAATCATCATTGCTTTGTTTGCAGGAAATATGAGTAATCACATTGTGTTGTCTTATTAAACAATTTGGAAACTGACCCAAATTCAATCACTGACATACAGAAAGAAAATTACTTTCCAGACATCAGTCTGACTTTCATCCTTCAAAGAACACTCTGACATTCGATGTTGATAGTTCAGTAGAAATTTCAGAGCTCAAGGCTGTTTTACAGCAGCTGCTTTATTGATCCAGACCACATTTAGTTATTTGTCATAGTCTTTTCTAGAAACTTAACTTGCTTGTGTTCAGAGGTGGAAGAAAAGAGCAACAAATACTTCTTGTTGCCTCATAGCAAAATAAAGTGTAAGCTCTGCTATTATCCAGTGACTTGAGATTTTCACCATCTTCAATCAAGTATTTTGGTAAAATACAGATTTTTCAAATTGCTTAGTGGATAAACACTATAGAAAACAATGCTTTATAACTTCAATGATATGGTCTCTAGATTTATATAGACAGGATACCTTATTAGCTATGTAAATCTTGGGCACATTCTTTAGTGTCTACAAGCTTTAGTTTCCTTATTTGTAAAACCAGTATAGTAATAAGCGCTCTGCAATAATATTATTCTGAGATGATGCATGTACCATGACTGGCTTATAAAAAGTTTTCAATAAGGATTAGTTATCACTATTAAAATTAGTAATTATTAGAATTATACTACTAATGTTAATAACAGTTCCCATATCAACTCAGTTAATTGGTTTACATGAAGTTTATGAAAAATAAGTCTTAAAAAAATTTACTATTATTAGTTGGTGAAATGTGTTTTGTGTGAGGTTGTTTTCACGAGTTTCTTGGCTGTACCTAATTTAACTCTTTCCAAAACCCTGTGAGATAGCTATTAACTGCTTAAAGTCACAGATTAGGTTTCTTTTCATAGTCAAGCTTATGGTAGGTAAAATAAAGGCAATAATGCATTTAGAAGAGATTACACATATCTCTACTTTGTGACTAGCTTATGCACGCAATTATCACAAATGCCAATAGATGTTCCAACTCAATACAATAATTCCTTTAATGTAAATTCTCTCTGTTCATGACCAGCCTGAGCAACACAGTGAGAAACCCTTCTCTACAAAAAATACAAAAATTAGTTGGGTGTGGTTGAACGCTGGTGGTCCCAGCTACTTATGAGGCTGAGGTGGGAGGATCACTTGAGCTTAGGAGGCAGATGTTGCAGTGAGCCAAGAAGGCATCACTGCACTCCAGCCTGGGCAAAAAGCAAGAATCTGTCTAAAAGAAAAAAAGATTTCCCTCTTAAGCAAAATAAGTGTATTTCCTTTTAAATACAATAATTCAAAAGAACAAGGCAATCAATAATTATTTAATTTTACTTACATAAAATGAAACTTACAGCTGCATTCTAACTCCACTATAACTATAGCTAAACATATTGTTTATACATGCACATACACATATTTGTATGTATATAGTTAAAGTGTGGTTTTCAAATTCAGATACTTCTGCGGTAAAATTTGCTGCTGAGTGCCTGCGAGAGTCCCAGGAAGTGTGTATACAAATGTAAAAGACCTACTAATGCTAGGAAAAAAGTACACACAAGATGACCAGAGAAATCCTGATGTATCTCAGACGTTATATCCTCTAAAGCTTGAAGCATAAACCTGAAGTGAGGTCATTTAGATGACATTCAATACTAAGGTCTTTAATATTTACACGTTTGGAGTTGCAAACAAATTCCACCATTTTAAGAAATATTCGTCATTTTGAGATCTTATGGAAAAAATATATCATTCTTTTACCATGTTATGGACTGTACTGCATATTTTGATACTCAAATTAAAATTTTAGGTTCTCCATATGACATACTTTAAATGACGGTAATGAAAATGTATTATTCTCTTACATTGAGTTAGATAGGTTCTATGAATACTATTGTTGGTCCTAACTATACCATGAGATTATCTACTAATATCACAGTCTCACACTTGAGAAAAAGTAATATTGAAAGAGGAAACCTGAATAACCCACAAAGGTTCATACGGATAACCCTCGATGGGTTTACACAAACAGAAAAATTTGTGAACATTTAAAACTATGGAATGACAAAGCAGAGGAAAATAGAGATCAGAGTATGAGATTTTACACAAAACTCAAATTGAACAATATGAGTATCTAAAGCATTTAAAAATAATAGTTACTAAATAGGAAATTTAAAATTATAAATTATACAAATTGGAATAAACACAAAGACACATTCAGGCTTATGCAGTATCTATAATCAAGTCAACTGACTATAATTTTTTGCTTTTGGAGATTACAAAAAGAAATACAATGTGAACTCTGATGATTTTAAATATTAGAAAGGTCATATACAAATGATGAGAGAGGGCATAAAATTAAAATAAAAAGGTAAAAAAGAAAATGTATTGACTTTTAAGAACAGTGCCATCAAAGTTCAATTGTAGAGACAGCATTAGAGAGAGCATAAGTACTTACCTTCCAGATCGAGTACTCTCCAAAATGAAAAGCATGAATGAGTAAGATCAATACAGAACAGATTACCGCAAGAAAGCGCTTGACCGCTTCAAGTAAGTTCCAGCCTCTGAGCCCAAAGTAACTAAATTCCAATACACCAAAGGAACTGAAGGCTGGTGTTCTTTATTTGCCATATATTAAGTGAAGTGTCAATGACCAAAAGATGAGTATTTCACAGCATTTTGAAACTCAAGGTCTACTGGAAAGAATCCAGGAAAATTGGAGGCAAGTCGTAATACAGTAAACAGGCAAGAAAGGGCAATCCTGAAATCTATTTTGTGAAGATGTTCTTCTCCCTTCCACATAATGAAGTAAAGATTTCCTCTGTTGTCCGATAGGTTTTCTTCATGTATAGATTCTTACTGTATTGCAATTATTAATTTTGTAGTTAAACCTTTGATAATACACACACATACACACACACACACACACACACACACACACACACACATTCTCTTTTATAAGGACATATACGGAGTATCAATTTATTCCGCGTATTTGTAGGATATGGGCCCTCAAGATTGGAAGTCTTTGTCAGAAAACAATAAATAGTGATTTAAGTAAGACTGAAAATTTATTCTACTTTTACTTCAAAGTCTGGGTTGGTCAGGGGATGAGCCACCAGGAGATAAGGGAGCTCTCCTTCTTGAGGTTATCTAGAAACCCCAGTTCCATGTGTTTTTTTAATTCCATCATCACTTAAAGTGTGGTCTATCTCTTCATGGTCAGGACCAATTGGCTCTCACTGTGTCCACAGTTCAGCCAGTGAGAAGAGGGAAAGAGGAGGTGAAGCACAAGTTGCTTTCTTTTAAGCTTTTGTGACAAACGGCACACATTCCGCCACACCCAGATTCTACTGAGCAAAAGTTACTTACATGAGCATTTCTAGCTGCATGGTATAGAGATTGGCAAACATTATTTCTAGAGAAGCAGTCATGTGACTGTTAAATATAGGGGATAGTGTGCTTAAGAAAGGGGAATAGACATTAGAAAATCAACTAGCAGTCTCTGCCATATCATAGTAAGCAAAAAAATATTTCCTAAAGGCAACATAATCTTCTAAGAATTATCTGGGTCCAAATAATTACTTTTTTATATTATGATGCATTACAGATTTTGGTTCCTGATAATGAGTCCACTACTATCTGTTCCCATTCTTCAAATCCATTTACCTGCTTTGCAACTCTCTTACTCACAAAAAGAAGTATGTATCAAGGGATACATCAGACAAATTCCTGCCATCATACAACTCACAGGCATCACAAGTATCAAAATTTCCCAATGGATTAAGCTCCAAATCCTGAGAACTATATGTAAGGAAATGCAGTATGGAGAAAAAGGAAATCTCATGAGAATAGTTCTCAAGAGATAAAATTAAAAATCGTGTTTGTTCCTTAACATAATTCTCATTTTCTTTGAAATAAATGTGATTAGACTCATTGATTTATAAAATTTCTCACAGGTCTCCTATTAAGTAATACTTTGATATATTTAATGATTTAGTATACTGCCAGAGAAGTTAATTGCTTAAACCTAATATTTTTTAAAACAAATTTGCTAACCCTTTTAAATATTCCTCCCTTTTATTTTTGAGATGGAATCTTGCTGTGTCACCCTGGCTGGAGTGCAATGGCGCTATCTCTGCTCACTGCAACCTCTGCCTACTGAGTTCAAGCAATACTTGTGCCTCAGCCTCCCAAGTAGCTGGGATTATAGGAATCTGCCACCACGCCTGGCTAATATTTTGTATTTTCAGTAGAGACAGTGTTTCACCATGTTGGCTAGGCTGGTCCTCAACTCCTGACCTCAGGTGATCTGCCCAAATTGGCCTCCTGAAATGCTAGGATTACAAGGGTGAGCCACCACACCCTGCTTAAATATTCACATTTTAATGCAGATTCTATTAAATAAAAGTAATGCTCATGTGGAATCATTAAGTTTAGTGATATTAAGATGACATAGATAAACATATGTCTATTTTTTAACTGAATCCTTATACCAGATTAAGTTCCTTTTTTGTTGCATTCTATAAGGTAAAAGGTAGTACAGATAATTACACCATCTACATATAGTGACTCTATAATTTCTACTCAGGCCTACTAGAATACCTGACTTCAAAGATGCTGTTAATGCAGTTTTGAAATTTACTTTTGATTATTTCCTAAGGGATAAGAACTATTCCGAATGAAAAATGTGATTTGTAGTTTATTCTAAACTAGTAGGAAAAAGCCTAGAGCTAATTTTAATAAAATAAGATCCAGTTATAAAATAAAAATCAGAATTGACTTTTATTTGTAATCATGCTGGTTGTTGGAGTAGGCCAGTTAAGGTCATGTGGGCAGTTGATTAATGCTTGGGGAGGGAGTGAATAATGATCTGCTTTCATTTGAGATATTGTTTAAATTAAGAAAATTGTTTTACCTTATTAAATTAATCCCTTCATTGAGCAAATAGAGTTACTCAGCACAGTTTACAACATTGTTAGAAAAGTAAATGAGATTTGTAAATTATCTTTTATAAACCAACATAACTAGTCTTGGAAGGGGAAGCACCATTATGTTTTTTTATAAATTAATGTAATTCAAATAAATGAAATTGTAAGGAACATCTCTGGGTAATCAGACATCAAAATCATCTCTTCTTTATCTTAACAGCCACCATTCCTGGGCATCTTATTGCTATGGTTTATCGAGTGTGTGCTTTCTTCGTTACTCAACATTCTCTTCAGTGCCAAGTACAGTATATTTTGGATATTAAAAGAATAGATGTAGTTTAAATTACAACTCTGCATTATATTCACTAAAACATGATATGAAATTTTAACTATCTTGTATATTTATATATCTCTTGTGTATTTGTACAGTTTTATTATTACCTAGTGCTCTTTTATAAACCAAGGGTAAATTGCTTTGTTAAAGTGTCTTTTAGCAAATCTGGACTTTTGCATTATCATTATTAGTCATACTAGCTTTTATTTTTTTTCCTACTGAAATAGTTTTCTATTGAAATCCCTGCTGTGGTACATACAAGGAGGGGGATTATATCCCATGTTTTCAGATCTCTTTTGCTTTTCACTGTATACTTGGAGCTTCTTACTTAATGTATACCAACCCCATATTTCTGACCAGGGGGAATGACAGTGTCTATCTGGAATTCCAATACTTTGCAGTACTTGGCATCTAGTGGGTACTTGCTAATGATTTCAAAAAATACAATAATTGTAAGTTACAAAATTTTATTTTTTACCATGATTTAGGCAACACTTACCATTTACAATACTTACAAGATGGCTAAGAGAGACAATAACATAACACAGAAGGGAGAGAATATATCCTTCTGAGACTGGCCACAGAAGTTGACCCTGAAATTCAGCTTGCCAATGTGCTCACTGGAGATTTCAATCTAGAAGTATATGCAGTGTGCTCCCAGGAGCAAAGCACACCCACACTGAGGCCAATGTACAATTGTGTGACTTTATTAAAGCCTTTCCCTGTATTCAGGACATCCTTGAACCCTTCTGGAGCCAGAAGGAGCTGCCTACAGCACTGTTTCCTGAAGGGATGGACAACAAAATAAAGAAACTCAAAGTTTCTTATTTTTATGGCCACAGAGTGAAACCTGTCTAAGTTTATTATTTATAAGATGCAAATATGGCATTTGTGTGCAAAAGGTCAGAAACAATAGTCTATATATTTTCCAAGCAAATTAATCTCAAATGTAGTTTTTTCAAAGTCACAAGAAACTCACTGAATTTTGATTAAATATAAATGCTTTAATTTACTTCATTTGAGATGTAAGTTCTATTTTTCCCCTCATGAAAGACTAATATAATTTAAACCATCCTTTTAATAGTTGATCTGGCTTCACTTGTATAAGACACTGTTTACAAATTAAACTTTTTTATTTCTTATCAATATGTCTAGACTCCATCAGTGCAATCTTTTTAATGATTCAACTGATTCTGTAGAATCCTCTCTTATTTCTGAATTTCACATCTGAGGACACTTCATTACATTTCCTCAATAGTGATTTCCTGCCAACAAAATCAACCGACTGATAAAACACTTTAAAGAATTCTTTGTTATTCTGACAACTGGCTTGCTTGTAAAAACTGCAGTTAATCGTTACTTATAGTTTTATTGCCAATAGTGTCTTCTCCTTGTGAAAAATCCCTTTGATTTCATCTTTAAAATATTTCCGAAGACATACACACATACTATGACTTAAAAACTTCTAGTTTTTAAATGTTAATCAGAATTTGCAAATTGTATTTCAAAAATAGATTCTTTGAATTCAATGGGTTAGTTGCTGCATAATAACATAGTATTATTTGGTCATACGATGCACAACAATAACACAGATACAATCAATCTGAGAGGAATTAGGTGGATAAAGGAAGACCATAAAACTATGTACACCTAAACGTAGACCCTGCATTTGAGAATAGTTGTCATCCATTACACAGCTTCTCAGTCATGACTCAGAGCCTCACCCCAAGCTTTCTCTCTGCTTGATTTCCCTACAAAAGCCTGCCTTTCAGTTGGTATTTATCACTTTCCTCAAACTGCAGCTCTTCCAGAAAGTATTCCTGGCAGGGCTCTAGTGTACACTACAGCTCCTAATATCAAACAGTAAATTTTCAAAATATGGGGCAGACCAACAGGAATGAAAGCAATCAAGCCAACATTTCCATCTCAGTATGCAGGAACGATGGAGAAAGGCAGGCATTCTGTCAAACTGAAGATCTCCTGGCCCATTCCAGAAGACTACTTGCTCCTTCCCTCTCAGTAGGACCATCTCATCTACATAATTTGTGAGTACCAGAGCAAAATAAAGATGTCAAGCCCCTTGTTCAAGAAGCAGAAAAGGCTTTTCTCCCTTTTCTCTGTGGTTTCTCTCTTGACTTGTTATGGTCCATTTTAATTCTGTACCTCCTTCAGGCACAGAAATATTCCCAGGCCTTGTGCAGATACTTCCAATCACCAAGAGTTTGGCCCAGTGACTTGGTGCCTGGAGTATGCGTGTCTGACCTTGACCCTCCCTGCATCTGGGCCCGGGCCTCTAAAGAGGATGGTTGGTGACTGTGGTCACTGGACAGGGTCAGGGAAGTGGGCACGGGAGTGCATGGGGGCAGCCACGCTTAAGCTGAAACTCCAACCTTGTAATGCATGCTCAGTTGTCCCATCTGACTTCACTTACAAAACCAAAATTCAAAAATATAGTTATTATCAATTTCAAGGCAGTGTCAAACCCCAGGCGTGGGACATATTTCCGTGCATGGATCCCTATGGGACTGTGTGGTTCCTAAACCCATGAAACAGGCCCTGACTCCAGATGACTGTTGTAGGAAGATCTGTGAGGAAGAGGTGAGGAGAAGAAGGGATGAGTGAGTAGAAGTAGATACGGAGGATGATACCACTGAAATTCAGTCTTTTCCAGATTTAAGCTGGGTCTTAAGGCTAGAATGATGTCACTATCACATCCTATCTCATAACAACAGCAGTAAGCTGTGATCTTCTCAATCACTAACATACTAGAGATTAAGGAATGAAATCAAAGGCTATCCCTGAGTCACTAGTTGGGCCAAATGAGGCCATCTGTTTCAGCATGATCACTAGTAGCTACTGGGAGCTGCAGAGCTCCAAGCTGCCAGCTGTGAGCAGAAATTATTATTTTCTCACCATTATCTTCATTAGAGGCCTCACTGGTCTCAGTGCTGCTTAAATCTCCTTGTGCTTAGGATTGGCTTTTAAAAGATGTTTTAAATGAAATATATGTGAACACTGCACATACTGGGAAGAGCTGCCTCAGGTTGGTAGGGTTGCCTGCTTCCAATCAGTTTTTTTTTCTTATTTTCAAAACCAAAATTCTTTTCCTCCTATGTTTAAAGGCTTTAGTTGTTTCCCACTGTTTTTAGATTAAAGTCTAATTGTTCTTTGCAGATGTCTTTATTTAGCTTCTCAGTATTCCTCCTATATGTCACCTATATTCACAATCTCTCTTAGGAACCATCACTGTTTGCCAATATTATAACCCTCAATGATGGTACATGGCCTTTTGGCTTATTATTTTCCCTATTAGTTTTAAGCTCTTGAAAGGAAAAATGTTCTCTTATTTATTATTGAGTGCCTAGGACCTCATGCCTGCCATGTCAGAAGCTCAATAAATATTTGTCAAGTGAATGAATATTGATTTAAGAATTTTGCCTATGGAGGAGCAGATATGATAAGCTGATGAGATTTTGGAGAAAGAAAATCTAAGAATATTCATTACAGAATGAAATGCATCATAACCCCCACAGTAGCAGCTGGCACAACTGCTTCTCTATTTTCCCTTATTGGCACAACAGTGGAGTAGGGATGTTGACTGAATGTCCATCAGCCCAGCTTCAGGATCTTTTAGAGCCATTTAGACTCCTCAACAGTCTCCATCACTGGAAGGTCTGTGGCAGCCACAGCTGCTACTGTTTCCACTTTGAAGGCTGCTTTCCATCGCATTGGCTGGATCACATCAAATGCACTTTAAAACATGGGAGCAGCTGCTGTAACATCTGCCACAACGTGACAGTGGTCCTTTCCCAAGAAGGCTCATCAATTTTAAAGCACTTTCACAGCAAAATGCAGAACAAAACAAAGAATCTGATGGCTGTGACTACATATCCAGTACCTTAAGAATCTGTGCACTTTGATTCTGACAACTGGCTTGCTTGCAAAAATTGCAGTTGATCTTATAGTTTTATTGACGATTTTGTCTTCTCCTTGTGAATAAATAATCCCTTTATCTTTAAACTATTTCTGCAGATATATTATAAACACAAACTATAACTTAAACACTTCTAGTATTTTACATGTTAATCAGAATTTGCAAATTGTATTTCAGAAATAGATTCTTTGAATTTAATGTGTTAGTTGCTGTGTAACTAACACATTAGTAGTGCATGCTTGTTCAGCTTTAGTGGACTCGCTAGTAAAAAGTACCTTCAAAGAACAGTGATTATAGCTACCATGCACCTGGCTTTGACTCTCTTACTTGATATTTATGGGGGGATAGTGTAACACCACATTGAAATATAGATCACTGTCGTCCTTTAGAAAAAAATTGTTAATATTTTAGTTTTCCAGGTCCAGACCTCACGATTTTGCTATGCCTATATACGGCCCATAACAGAATTAATAAAATCGACATATTAGAGATTTTATTATTTTAAATAATAAAATAGCTGCATTTTAATAATAAAATGCATTTTAACAATAAAAACAGCTGCATTCTTTTATTTTTAAAGAAAGCAGCTGGGCCTCGTGACTCACATCTGTAATCCCAGCACCGTGGGAGGCCGAGGCAGGAGGATTGCTTCAGCCCAGGAGTTGGAGACCAGCCTGAATAACATAGGAAGATCTTGTGTTTGTTTGTTTTTCCCTTTAAGGAAATTTTTTATCACTCGAACAAATGGAAAATAAATAAAATTGTCACAAATAGGAACTATAAAAGTAAGAATAGAAATCAATGTAATCAATTAAAATGAGCATGAATTATATAATTTAAAATAAAGAAAACGACAAGATAATCTGTAGCAATTTCCCTTTTAAGGCAATTGGGAAGATCTTTATTAAGAATAAAACTATTTATGTGTGTGTATATATTAATGACATCTGAGAATTGCATCTCACATGTATATCCTTCAGGGAAAAAAAATTTTGACCATCTCTATGGACATAGTTGTGGTAGAGAACCTTATTGCCCTATTCTTCTGGAAGAGTTTTTAACAAAGGGACATTTTCCATAAACATGCTCCAATCTCTCTTAGCCTCACAACTTTCTTTGCCATAGGAAAGGTAGAGAAACTAACCTAGGTGGGAAGTTGTCTTAAAGAACAATGTATGTGTAAGTGAATATAGAGAGCTGCTTCTGTTTTTTTCTTAGGAGCAAGTATGGCCTCAGAGATCTCTGCTCTTCTTGGGAAGCAGCTCTCTTCTGCGGCATCTGTTCTTCAGAGATGTCAGTGGTATCAGGGGAATAAAGATTTGGCCCTGCTAATTTGGGGCTGTTTTTCTCCTTCATCAAGAACCTGGTCCTCCTTCAGGGTTATTTAGTTTCAGAAAAAAAGTTAGTTAAATCTGACTAATATTGAGGTACAATATGGGGCTCAACCAATTAGCTAATATTGTTTGAAATTATGTCCTCCAATCTGAAGTACTAAAAATAATGTACTCACTATCTATTGTTTTTTATTTCTCAAATTGTTCAAAACCGAATGAGAAAGGGGGTTGTTATTTTGGGAAGTAGTCTTCTGTGACCCTCAACTTACTGAACAGTAAGAACCTATTCCTGGGGCCGGGCGTGGTGGCTCAAGCCTGTAATCCCAGCACTTTGGGAGGCCGAGGCGGGTGGATCACGAGGTCAAAAGATCGAGACCATCCTGGTCAACATGGTGAAACCCCGTCTCCACTAAAAATACAAAAAATTAGCTGGGCATGGTGGCACGTGCCTGTAATCCCAGCTACTCAGGAGGCTGACGCAGGAGAATTGCCTGAACCCAGGAGGTGGAGGTTGCGGTGAGCCGAGATCGCGCCATTGCACTCCAGCCTGGGTAACAAGAGCGAAACTCTGTCTCAAAAAAAAAAAAAGAACCTATTCCTGCTATGGTTTGAACGTCCCCTCCAAAACTCATGTTGAATTTAATTGCCACTGTGAAGGTATTAGCAGACGGAACTAAGAGGTGATCAGGCTGTAAGGGCTTCACTTTCATGAATGGATTAATATTGCTATTGCAGGAGTGAGTTAATTATCATGAGAGCAGGTTGTTATAAAAGTGAGTTTAGGCCTCTCTGTCTCTCTCCTGTGCTCTCTTGCCTTTCCACTTTCTGACATGAGATGACACTGCACAAGGTCCCTCAGCAGGTGCCGGTGCCATGCTCTTGGACTTCCTAGCTGCCAGAACCATGAGTCAAATAAATTTCTGTTAATTATATGTTACCCAGTCAGTGTTATCCTGTGACAGCAACACAAAATAGACTAAGACAATTTCTAACCAGAATAACATAATATTATTGAATTTCCTTACTCCCATATACCAGGTGAAATGATTTCCAGAAATTTTTTTTCTTCTGGATATGTTCATTTATTTGGCTATATCTGAAAATTGAGGGAAGAGATATTTCTTATCTGTTCCCATCTAACTTAGGTAAATAAGGGAAATTTATCAAGGTTTTACAGTGCTTCTCTATAATCATAAAATAGTCTCAGGGAATTTTTCAGATAAGTTAATAATGAAGTAATTCAAAAAGCAAAAATGTTTAAAACAGCTTTAGTTTATTGTGTGTGTAAATAGTTCAAAGTAAGTTTCCTTGACTCTGAAAAACAAAATAAGGATCAGCAATATTCCAAGCAAAAGTCAAAAAGGTTGCTTCAGCTTTCTGAGTTCTGTCCATTTAGCTAACTCTTGTTTTGCTTGATATTCCTGAGCATTTCAGCTCTTTATGAGTCCTGTACATTTTTCTTTATTCCAATGTTACAATCTCCAAAGTTATCAGAAGCCTGCATTTGAGAGTGCCTGTTAAAGTTGTATAGCTTATCATAAACCATCTTTTGAAAAGGATTAAAACAAAACAATTGTCTGTGAATAACAAAATGTCCACGGTACTTACAGTTAGTAACAAAATGACAAAGAAGTTTGGTTATCTCCATGGTTTCCAATAACTTAACCTTAATTATAATTGATAGCATATACTTAGACATTAAAATTATAGAAATCACATACAATTTTGGAACATACATTGCATTATTTACCAAGATACAACCTAAAGAAGATTGAGCATCATTTTGGCAATCCATGTACCTAAACATGTCAAATAACCTTGTTTACCTCTCTTTTCTGGACACTTAAGGGGACCTCTGAAGTATTCCAAAAGCCAGGTGCCAGGGAAGGCAAATTTGAAATTTAAGTTTGCTTTTTGGGAAGGCTGTCAAATATGGTTGAGTTTTAAAACACTTCATATTATGAAATTGAATTCCAAATTGCCATTAAGTTATTTATTTCGCCAAACTGATGACTCAGAAATTTCAAAGAAGCAAAAACCTTTTATAACCCTTTTGAATTTAGTTAATATGTTCAACTTATTCTGTAAGATTAATTTCCACAATTCTTCCACCAATTGTTTGAACCTTCAGCTTTATCTTGATTTAAACAATCCTTTAACCCTAGGCAAAAGTTTATATTTCCATGCCTTCTTATAATATTTTACCAAACACACACACACACACACACACACACACACAATTTTACTGTTCTTACACACCTTGCATGTAAATCTATTTCTAAAAGTCTCAATTACAAGTTAGAATGGTAACTCCAAGCAATTTTTAAATTTATCATTATTATTATACTTTAAGTTCTGGGGTACATGTGCAGAATATGCAGGCTTGTTACATAGGTACACATGGGCCATGGTGATATGTTGCACCCATAAACCCATCATCTACATTAGGTATTTGTCCTAATGTTATCCCTGCTCTAGCCCCCCACCCCCCAATAGGCCCCAGCTTGTGATGTTCCCCTTCTTGTGTCCATGCGTTCCCATTGTCAACTCCCACTTACGAGTGAGAACATGTGGTGTTTGCTTTTCTGTTAGTTTTGCTGAGAATGATGGTTTCCAGCTTCATCCTGCAAAGGACATGAACTCACCCTTTTATATGGCGCATAGGATTCCATGGTGTACGTGCCACATTTTCTTTATCTAGTCTATCATTAATCAGCATCTGGGTTTGTTCCAAGTCTTTGTTACTGTGAACAGTGCTGCATTAAACACATGTGTGCATGTGTCTTTATAGTAGAACGATTTACAATCCTTTGGGTATATATCCAGTAATGGGATTACTGGGTCAAATGGTATTTCTAGTGCTAGATCCTTGAGGAATCACCACACTATCTTCCACAATGGTTAAACTAATTTACACTCCCACCAACAATGTAAAAGTGTTCCTATTTCTCCACATCTTCTCCAGCCTCTGTTGTCTCCTGACTTTTTAATGATCGCCATTCTAACTGGAGTGAGATGGTCTCTCAATGTGGTTTTGATTTGCATTTCTTTAATGACCAGTGATGATGAAACTTTTTTTCATGTCTGTTGGCTGCAAAAATGTCTCCTTTTGAGAAGTGTCTGTTCATATCCTTCACCCAGTTTTTGTTGTAAACTTAAGTTCCTTGTAGATTCTGGTTATTATTAGCCCTTTGTCAGATGGATCAATTGCAAAGATTTTCTCCCATTCTGTAGGTTGCCTGTTTATTCTGATGATGATTTCTTTTGCTTTGCAGAAGCTCTTTAGTTTAATTCAATCTCATTTGTCTATTTTGGTTTTTGTTGTCATTGCTTTTTGTGTTTTAGTCATGAAGTCTTTGCCCATGCCTGTGTCCTGGATGCTACTGCCTAGGTTTTCTTCTAGGGTTTTTATGGTTTTAGGTCTTACATTTAAGTTTTTAATCCATCTTGAGTTAATTTTTGTATAAGGTATAAAGAAAGGATCCAGTTTCAGCTTTCGGCATATGGCTAGCCAATTTTCCCAACACCATTTATTGAATAGGGAATCCTTTCCCCAGGCAATTTTTAATGAAGGTAAAACCCAGTAAGTTGTTTATTTGTGTACTGGGTGCAACCAAGGTTTAACTCGTATCATAATTAAGGACCTGATTAGTTCCATATGTCCCCAGGCCTTACGAATTGTGAAGCCCTTAAATCAAGTATTTCTCAAAACCCCAAAAGCAGTTTTTAGCCTCAACACTTAGCAAACTTTGCATCTCACCTTCATTTTACGAATAGTCTTTAGGGCTGTTTTTATTTCTCAAAGATTAAAGTCAGGTGAACTGAAAGGTACCACAGCTTTTAACTTCTCTTAAAAAAAATACTTGATCCAAGTGTTTTATAAGGCCAAATTAATTAGAGCTCTTTTTACAGACATCACACACAATGCCCACGCAGGCAAAAGAAAATTCAGTAGTTGAGTGGGGCCCTTTAAGAGACAGGGCTAGAAAAACACGCAGACATCGGCCAGAGATGGCTCATCCCCTAAAAGAAGGCTTGATAAACAAAGCCCTGCCAAGCAGTTACTGGCCATGCCCCCAGCTTGTGTACAACAAGATGGAGGCTTGCAGCACAACCCATACAGACATGCAAAGCACACCAGACTGGCCACAGCCCAACAGGAGCCCTACAAATCGTTTTTCACAGTTAAAGCTTTACAGAGAATATACACAAGGATTCGTATCATTCCCAACCTAGTATAATCTCTTCTAGAAAGAAAAAAAACTTGCTTAAATTTAACGGCTGATATGGTGGAGAAGAGGAAAGAAAAGAGGTTTAAAATGCCTGGGGAAGAACCTCTTATTCGTAGGCAAGCGTTTCCTTCACCAGGGAGACAAGTTTAATTGCCCAGGGTTGGAACTGGCCTCCCTGACTCTGAGAGGAGGAGACTCCATGGGCCCACAGTAGAAAAGGCCAGCCAGCCTTCCGTGGCGCCTTGGGCCATGCCTCCCAGCCGTGGCATGGAGGGTAGAGTGGCAGGGAGCTGAGAAAATAAGGAAAAGGCCATACGAATGCGCAGGAGCTATGGGGATGGGGCATGTTTCCCCTGCCCTCAGAAGTGCAAGATAAAAGGCTCAGAAGCAACAGCGTGAGGTTTTAAGTCCCCCCCCCACCCTTTTTGTTGTTGTTGCTGCAGAAAAATGATTTTATTTAGTTAGAGAAAAGAGAAGGAAAGGAGAGGAGAAAGGCTTTCATGAAGAGTGTGGAAGGGGATTCCAGAGGGGAAATCCGGCCAGGTGTGTAGACACGGACTTTTATTCTGGGAGGACCCCCTACCTTCTCCAAGACCCTGGGCTAATGAAATGAGCTTCTTAAAACTTCCGCTGGAGTGACTGACTTTAACTAGAGTGACTGATTTAAACATAAGCCTTTAAATCTCCCGGATGAAGAGAGATGGGAGGGGGGCACCGCCTGGGGAAATTCTTGCCCTTAAAGCCACGCCCCCTCGCGGACCCGGAGAGAAGCCCCTTCCTTCATTGTTTCACTCACCGCTTCTCTGCTTGAGCCCCCATGTAGCGCGTCAAAAATGTTGCAGAACTTTTTCTTAGTTCAGCTAAAGGCATGGCTCATCATCCCACAGTCACGAAAATTCAGGCTCCTGGACAATTTGGGCAATAAAACGGTCTTATTGGGTGAAAACGGAGAAAAGGGGGAAAGGAGGACGCCAGAGTCGCCGCTAGAGGGCTTCCAGCCTGGCTTTTCTAGACCCGGGTTACACCCAGGAAGAGGAGGAGCCAGAAGCCAGAACTTTCTGAGGCTCCACCCCAGTGCGCAGGCCCTTTGGAGTTTTTCCCGGGAACCTCTCCCAGCTGGCTGTCTCACCAGGGCTCAAGGTATAAAACCTCTGGTACAGTAATGAGAATTACGGCGTTTCAGTATATTGGTAGCTGTCTAAGATCAGAAGACTGTCTTTTAATTTTGGCAACCCATGAAATAGGTATTGTTTTTGAGACGGAGTCTCACTCTGTTGCCAAGCTGGAGTGCAGTGGCGTTATCTGGGCTCCCTGAAATCTCCGCCTCCCGGGTTCAAGTGATTCTCCTGCCTCAGGCTCCCGAGTAGCTGGGACTACCGGCGTGCGCCACCCCGGCCCACCACGGCCGGTTAATTTTTGCGTTTTTAGTCCAGGCGGGGTTTCAACAAGTGAGCCAAGATGTTCGCTATCTCTTGACCTCCCACAATGCTGGAATTACAGGCGTGAGCCACCACGCCCGGCCCCTTATTTTTTCTTTTTAGTAGATTAAACCAAGGCACAGAAATATGACTTCTGAGAAATTACACAAATTTTAAGTAAAAGAACCAGTTCAAATCCAGTTCAGGCCTGTCTGACTCTACATCAGTTATTGATTATTGTGTTTTCTTTCTCAGTGGAGGTGAATTGAAATTTGAGACAATAGCTTGTTTTTCTAGCAGTATATGGAACAGAGAAAGAGAAGCTTGCCATCTGAGATAAGGCTTAAGTAGAAGGCAGTGGGATGGGGATACAGAGGACTTCTCATGTACTGAAGGCAGACTCAGCAAAGGCTTTGCACCTGGCATATACACTGAGGGTCAGGCAAGAAATTTTGTTAATTTTTTTTAAGTGAATAGGTTAATCAAGATGCTGAAGTCTCTAAAAAGCCAGACACATGGGCTTAACCTGTTGTAGTCGGCAAGGGAAAGGAAAGGAAGGGAAGTGCCTTTAAATAAATTTCCTCTATAAGCCAGGCAGATAATTAGGCACATTAAAATTTGATTCTTTTAATTCTCATAATACTCTGCCAGAGATATTTTAATTTCTGTTTTATAAAGGGAACAATGGAGTGTGAGAGTTTAGCAACTTACTCTCAATCACACAAGTAGTAGTTGATAGACTTCAGATTCAAAGTATACCTCAGCGTGACCCTATAGCAAAGTGGAGCAGTTATAAAGAGGAATGAGTAAGAGAGAATAATTTCAGATTGAGTAAAGCTGCATTTAAGATGGCCATATGTTATCATATGGCAAAATTGTATTTATTAGTGGATTGTAGTACTGTAACATTGGTCAAGGATAACAAGAATACTTGGCAATTATATCCTAGTAGTAGTAGAAGATAGCATATTCTCATCCTCCTCCCCTACCTCATGTGCACCTCAAGAATTCATTCCCCTCTTGCTCATTTTGTAGCAATCAAGAGGTTTGCATAGATTGTTTACCCTTCACTCCAGAGAGTCCCTTACCTTCATGGGAATTCTGTCTTCATTACTGCAATTATTGATTCAGAAATGAAACAGTGTGGAGAGTGCTGGCCACATATTCTAATTCAAGGGTAGTTCCATCAGTGTAAATCTCAAAATGTTTATTTGAAATTTTACGAAGCTCCCACCCACCACACTCTTTTCTCTGTCTGAATAATCACGTAAGCCTGTTGCTTTTAGAAGGCTCTTCCTACCATGGGGGAAATCAGGCAGAGAGCGGAGCAAATACAAAGAGCAGATTCACTAAGCCTGAAAATTAGCCTATCTTTGGAAGTTTTCATTGTCCAAGTCTTTAAATCCGCTTGTTAATCCATTACTAAACCAATTTGGATTGAGTTATTTTAATTGCAAAAAAAATTCTAATATTAAATTTGATCTATTGTATTTCGATAAGAAAGAGATCCTAAAATGTGAGCCCAGTTGGAAAGTAGGGCAGAGGCAGTGAATAGCTACTTAACTAGGAACCAGGATATCCTTAATATTCCGATCAGATTAACTAATCTTGAAAGAGGCTTCTTCCTGACTCTAGGCTACTGGCCTGCCTTTTCCTAGAGCATTAACTTTAGGTCACATACATTGTTTCCCTTCTAGATGTAAATCTTTTAGAAAGTCTCCTGCCAGTGTTAAAATCCAGGAAGATGTCTTTCTCAAGGACATGGGAGATTTCCCTTTTATTTCTAATTTTTTAAAAAATTATTGATTGATTGATTCATTCATTCATTTGGGGATACAAGGACTTGGCTGTCATCCAGGCTGTAGTACAATGGTGCAATCACAGCTCTCTGCAGCTTCCGACTCCTGGGCTCAAATGATCCTCTGGCCTCAGCCTCGAGCAATTGAGACTCCAGGCACAGACTCCAGGCTCATCCCTTTGAAATGTAAGCACAAGAAAGAGAGAGCCTCTATCTCCCAGTCTCTGTAGAAGGGTAGGTGTCTTTCTCTGGTGGGCTTCTTATTTCAAGTTGTAAAACTATCTCCTGTCATAAAGATACAAGAAAATTTACTTTTCTTCTGGGTAAAGACCGTTAGCAAACATAGATGGCCTGTGACACTTCCCTTTCCTTCTTCAATCCACGACCAGCTCTTAAAAACTCTCCAGCTCTTTATTTTGGCCAAATTGAGCTCCAGCTTAGTTCTAATCTTTCTTTCCTGTGGCAGTAGCATCGAATAGTCTTTTCCTACCTGCTTCACTTTGTCAGGTGCAATTTTTAATTTGATGCCAGCCACCAAACTCAGTAAGGCTTATTAATGGTCACAAAAAATTTTAATGAAATTGTAGCCTATCTGTAACCTTTATTTCTTTGGGATTCAGTAAAGCAGCACTGGGAGATTTTAAGATAACTGAGTGTGTGAGCTATTTTGTACATGTTTTAGTAAGGTTCCACCGGAAAGGAAGATACTTTAAAACTAAAAAAACAAAAGTAATGAAATCTGAAATTGCTAAGGAAGATCCTTTCTGCCGCAGGCTACAATTCAAGGTTATTTGTGGTCCATTAATTTGGAGACCCCAAGATAGAAAAGCAAACTTGTCCAACTAAAACTCATATTTGTGTGAGGTAGGTTGATGAGAGATATAGCAGGAGACAGCATTGGAACCTAAAACAAAGCTGACCCCTGAGGGCTTCCCAAGCTTTTAAAGTATTATTTGGCTTACAAAAGGAATAATCAGCCACCTTCACTGAGGCCTGAGGGCAAATTACTGCTTAGCTGTATCTCCCCAACCCCAAAGCCTTATTTCCAAGGCCGACTCTATGTATTTGTTAGATACTAGATACTAAAATGTTGTTATACAGAAATTTTAAGTTAAATTTCCACTATTTAGAACTTCAAATGTCTTTGTATTTAGGGCCTCATCATGATGTCAAAACATTATCTAGTTTGTATACTCAAAGCAGTAGTCCTATTTTTAACTGACACAGTTGTGGCTAGGTTGTACCATACAAATTATACGCTACAAAACCTCATCCATCCCCATTCTCCAGTATCCGATATGAGTGTTAAAATATTAAGTGTTCTGCATATTTAATTATAAAATGCCCAAGTTATTTATTCAGTTATAATCTATTATGGTCGGAAAGTGTCTAATCTGCCTGATGATTTGCTTGATAAATGTATTTGTCTTTTTAATGAGCTCCTTTGATAAGGTGGTTAGAATGATTAATGTGCTAGAGCACATCATCAGTAACCTTGAAAACCAAAAGTCAATATTTGGGAAAAATCCTTACACAGTGAAATACAGTGCTTAAAACTGCAGAAATCTCCATGGGGATGCCAGCTAGTTGATTAGCAGATATGTTTGACATGTTGCTATTTAAACAGGATTAAGTGTATTGGGTAAGTGATGGCAGAGGCGGGTGGGGGAAAGACGGCAGGGGAAGGGGCCTTGAAAAGCAATTATAACAGAAGAACTGATAAGCTCCATTATCTCCAAATGGATTTGATAGTTCAGATTACTAATTGCCCTGTCAGTATGCCTTGAAAATATAGCAAAAGAGCTATAATTTCCTCAGAGAAAAAATACTTAAAAGCAAATATGCTTTCCATAGCATATTTGTAATTATTTTTCATTTTAATCAATTGCTTGACCCTAAGGATTGCACATGACATTTTTTTGTTGTCTATAGATGAAAGATGTTTATTCTATGATATAATCATTTTATATCTTAGGAAGTTCAGAAAATGAAATTCATAAAATATAAAGCAATAAAGCAGAACAATAAATTAAAATGAAGATTAAGCATTTCTTGTCAGTTGTTTTGTAGATTTTTTCTGAGCCCACAATTACTATAGTCAAATAAAATGTATTTGACACCACACAGATTCACTTTTGCCAAACTATTTCTTTTTCTACCTTTTCTGCTTTTGTATTTGCTAAGTTTGTATATAAATTCTTCCATACATAACATATCCATATAAAGGCAAAAGAGGACAAGATTGCAAAGATAAAACATATTTGTATTTCTGTAAAACTGATTTTCTTTACATCTACAATTTTGTTAAGACCCCAGGTGATAGAATGAGTTGTAATTTCATGAATAAGATGTATAATCATAAATGTTTAGATAAATTGCTAAGCTCTTTTGAATTAATGTATGCAGGAGCTACTGTGTACATTATCTATTTTGTACACCTCTTTGCGTTCAGTATGTCAAACTATTTGGCTTCGTTTTCTGTAGTGGCAGCCTGAATAGAGCTGAGTTGACATAATTTCTGCTGATATTCCATCATTTGAAGACCCCATAAATTTGAGAGTATCGACTCTTGGGTCAAACTTTGTGTTTGAATTTTGTTTTTACCTCTAGATGTTGCGTAACCTAGAAAGTGTGACATAGTATAATTACATCAGCTTCCTGAATTAGAATAGTACCTTGCCAATTTCAAAGCCAAAGACTACTAGAAAGTACACCTGTTATTTAAAAGAAAAAAAAAGTTAAGTTTATTAAGTCTACTGTGACAAAGGAGGCAGCCATGTCACCAGGTGAAACATTGAGGCACCTTGATTAAAGGGAGTTAGAAACAGCTTGTTATTACAGAATTTAATTTAGCAGAAGGTTGAAGGAAGAAGGGGTCTCTTTTGGATTGGGTGCTACCAAAAAATGGGTACAATTTGGTGTATGGGATCTTTCCTGTAAGGGCCAGGAAAAGCAGATGAGGCTAGAGTTATCATGAAAGAACTAACAGCAGTCACTTGTATAAACTGGAAATGGGAGATTTGGGTCATATTTAGTAGTTAAATAGAGTGCGTTTTTTTTCTTTTAGACTGAGTCTCGCTCTGTGGCCAGGCTGGAATGCAGTGGCGCGATCTCGGCTCACTGCAATCTCGGTTCACTGCAACCTCGACTCCCAGGTTCAAGCCCCAGCCTCCTGAGTAGCTGGCATTACAGGCATGTGCCACAATGCCCTGCTAATTTTGGTATTTTTGGTAGAGATCGGGTTTCACCATGCTAGCCAGGATGGTCTTGATCTCCTGACCTCATGATCCACTCACCTCAGTCTCCCAAAGTACTGGGGTTACAGGTGTGAACCACCACACCTGGCCAGTAGAGTTTGTTTTTATCTTTGTTCTGTCATGACTCTGAAACTGTCTTCATAGTTGCAAGAGTTTTCATCAGATGCTCATACTGTATGATGGCGATTGTGCTCAGCAGGGCAATACCGCAGCCTTGCTGGTAGCTACTGGGTCAGCTATTAGCTGACAGCTCTCAGAGCTATTTCTTTTTTTCTTTGTCTTTCTTTCCTTTCATTTCTTTTTTTTCTGTCTTGGTAAGTCTTTGGGCCAAGAGCTGATAAAGCCAGGCTGTAAGGGATTGCTGAGAATTTGCAAATCAAAAAGCTGTGCATGTAATATTTTCTCTAATTGAACTAAAGTTAGTATTTCTTACTTAGGATAAGTTATCAAACTAATTTGATAATGGCTACAAAGTAACTTTTAGGACTCTAGGAAGAACTCATTAGCTACCTGCCGTACCAGCATTTAGCAGAAACAAAATGACTATTAGTTTTTGTAATAGAAGTCAGAGGCCTAGATGACCAAACTCTGACTACAAACCATTTTTAACAGTTCAGAGGGACCTTTTTCAGAGTCAAGTTGTTGTTGTTTGAGACAGGGTCTCACTCTCTTGCCCATGCTGGGGTGCAGTGGCCTGATCTCAGCCCACAGCTCCACAAAAAATACAAAAATTAGACAGGCATTGGTGGTTTGTGCCTGCAGTCCCAGCTACTTAAGAGTCTGAGGCTAAAGAATTGCTTGAGCATGGAGCCCTGTGTCAATCAGACACAGCCTCCTGAAACCTAACCTGGCACATCTGCAGCTAGCTGGCCTTTTACTCTGGGAAGTCCCCTCTCTTTCACTAGAGAGAGCTATTTTCCTTTCTCTTTCTCTCTCTTTCTCTTGCCTATTACACCTCTGCTCCTAGACCCCTCATATGTGTCTGTGTTCTAAATTTTCCTGGAGGGAGACAACGAACCCTGGGTATCTACCCCAGGCAATGTAGCCACTTCACTGTTAGTTTCCAGTCTTATCAAACTGAGTTTTGATGAAAGGACTGTACTGATCTCATAAGAAGCATTCTGTTGGCAAAAGTTGGATTAATAATGAAAGAAAAATGTAAGGACTCGAATGAACAACAAGAAGAAAATCAACCTTCTGAAGAATTTAAAGAACAGTAGTTGAATTTTGAGCAGCAGGATCAGGTGAAGACTGACACATCAGCAATCATTAGGTTCAGATCAGTAGTTACTATCTGAAAAAAAAATAATAAAAGTTTTGTCTTGTTTGAAGTGGCAGTTAGAAGACTACGGGGGTGGAAGTACAGTAGAGCATACTGAAAACTCTTTAATTGATTACCAGAGAGCACAGAAGTATAACAGACAAGATTAGTATTACAGAAAAGAAGAAAAAAGCATAAACGTATTGGAAAATTTGTATTTCACTTCTTGGTTTGAAATTATCTACTTTGTGTTATCCTAACTGAATCTTTGAATCAGCTATCTATTGGAAAAGAAAAACCACACTGAACAAGATTAGTAAGCAGATACTGTTGAAGCAATAGGGGAGAAAGCACATATCAAGACTGGATACCCAAATCTGTGGTGGTGATGGCATGGAGAGGTTTTTGTTTTTGTTTTTGAGATGGAGTCTCACCCTGTCACCCAGGCTGGAGCACGATGCGATCTTGGCTCACTGCAGCCTCCACCTCCTGGGCTCAAATGATTCTGCTGACTCTGCCTCCTGAGTAGCTGGGATTACAGGTGTGTGCCACCATGCCTGGTTAATTTTTTGTATCTTTAGTAGAGACTGGGTTTCACCATGTTGGCCAGGCTGGTTTCAAACTCTTCACCTTGTGATCTGCCCACCTTGGCTTCCCAAAGTGCTGGGATTACAGGAGTGAGCCACTGTGCCCAGCCAGCATGGAGAGTTTTTAAGAGCTAGGGTAGAGGAGATTCTTAGGCTGGCCTTGGGTGTTTACTCATTTGCTTTACTCAAAAATTAAATTTTATTGTATCTTCATGACAGGAGACAATTTGACAAGTTGGATCAAGGGGCCTACCAAAGTTAGGCTCTTACTCTCCCACAGAGACTGGGAGATGGGGGGTCTGGCTCCTTCAATAATTGCATTTGAAATAAATTGCTTCCAAGTTCTTGAGACATTCCTGGATTGTAAAACTAGCAAGAGGCTTTAAAAAGATTTACATTTTAAAGGGGCAGACAAGGGATTTGTAATGAAAGTTTTCTGATATAAATGACTAGGAAACTAAAGGTTGGGGGCTTAGTGTCTGGAAGAAAGCTGTCTAATAAGTTTAGTAAAACTAAAGAAAATGTTAAGAGAGTCTTGGTCATAACTCCCTGGCTACTTGAATTCTGGAAGTTCCGAAGGCTACTCAGCTGGAAGTTTCCCAATAGGGTGCAAGCTCAATGAAGCAGGGAGGATGGCTATGTCTTTTTAATTGGAAAAAATAAATCCAAAGATCAATTTCTTGGAGTTTTAGTGCTGTGTAAATTATTGCAAATTGTTAACAATACCAATAACATTTTTCTTAATGATCATTATTAATAGTGTGATAAAATACTTTCCATAGAGGCTGAAGGATAGATCTCTCTCTTTCTCTCTCTTACTCTTTCTTCTTATCTCTCTCTCTCCTTTCCCCCCATCTCAGATCTTACTGGAGCTGTTTATGTGTCTATCTTTAAAACAGCTGTTTTTTTTCCGGCTTAACTATTAGGCTTTGTTCATATAAGAGTTGTTTGTATCTATATTAGTTTGCTATACGATAGCATCTCTGATCAAACATGAGATTCTAACAGGGTATGGGGTAGTCTTTTCTTAATTCATAAAGAGCAAGGCTAATAGAAAGCCATGAAAGTTCCTAGCATTCTCTAATATAAATTTTTATAATGATGAAAATATTCTCATCTTAATTAATATTGTAGCTATTAGCCTCATGTAACTAATAAAACAGGTGCAGTTGTAGAACTGCGTTTTTATTTTAATTTTAATTAATTCAAGTTTAAGTTTAAATAGCCACCATATTGACTAATGCAGTTTTTGTTTGTTTGTTTTTTTGAGATGGAGTCTTGCTCTGTCACCCAGGCTGAAGTGCAGTGGCACGATCTCAGCTCACTGCAATCTACACCTTCCAGGTTCGAGTGATTCTCCTGCCTCAGCCTCCCAAGTAGCTGTGACTACAGGCACACGCCACCACACCAGACTAATTTTGTTTTAGTAGAGATGGGACTTCACCATTGTTAGCCAGGATGGTCTCAATTTCCTGACCTTGTGATCTGCCCACCTCGGCCTCTCAAAGTGCTAGGATTACAGGTTTGAGCCACCGCGCCTGACCTGACAAATGCAGTTTTTAATCTTCTTATTGCTTTTGCCAATTTTAGAAGTCCATTTAGTCTCTACTTTGGTTTTAGAAGTCCATTTACTCTCTAATGTTGAAAACAGTGTTCAACATTTTTCAATAAAAGTTCCAGTAATGGCCAGGCATGGTGGCTCACGCCTATAATCCCAGCACTTTGAGAGGCTGAGGCGGGCGGATCACAAGGTCAAGAGATCGAGACCATCCTGGCCAACATGGTGAAACCCCATCTTTACTAAAAATACAAAAATTAGCTGGGTGTGGTGGTGTGCGCCTGTAGTCCCAGGTACTCAGGGGACTGAGGCAGGAGGATTGTTTGAACCCAGGAGGTGGAGGTTGCAATGAGCCAAGATCATGCCACTGCACTCCAGATTGGCGCCTGGTGACAGAGCAAGACTCTGTCTCAAAAAAAAAAAAAAAAAAAAAGTTAAAAAAAAAAACTTTCAGTAAAATGCAATTTACCAGCAAAGAAAATTCTCAATACTGAAAAGGAAAAGAAAAAAAAAGACTAAAGCATTCTAGAGCATATTTAACATTTGTATAAATAACAGCTCTTTTTCATTTTGCTACCTGGCAGGCTCAGTAGAAGGCAATTAATTCAGCCATTGGCATTGATTTAAGTTCCGGGAGTTAATGTTTAAAAAATAAACTTGAATCTGTGGTAATAGGATCTGTTGAACAATTCCCAGTTTGGGTTTTTCAGTATGAACTATTAACTAACAAAATTGAATCAGGATTATTCCATGGAGTCTACAGAAGTTTTGAGCAGGGTGTAGATAATTTTCTTTTTTTTTTTTTTCCTGTCCATTCTTTAACTCAATTTATTTTTAATTTGTATCTCCTTTTTAATTGCATTTTAGGTTTTGGGGTACATGTGAAGAACATGCAAGATTGTTGCATAGGTATACACGTGGCAGTGTGGTTTGCTGCCTTCCTCCCCTTCACCTATATCTGGAATTTCTCCCCATGCTATCTCTCCCCAACTCCCCACCCCATGCTGTCCCTCCCCCACTTCCCCTAAGAGGTTAACCAATAGAGAGATTTTCATTCCTTACCTGGGGGAGGGGGTTGCTGGTTTCAGATTGCTGCAGTGATAGTGACCTGCAAAGGGGAAAGCAATCATGAGGACATTAACATAGCTACAGGGTCTTTAATTTATCCCATGGATACTTTCTGATTGACAATAATGTTTAAAACTAGATATTTAGAAGTAAATATTTTGTAGACAGTTATTATGCTAGGTTTTATTCTTAAATATGAGAATTTTTTTAATCTGTATTTTTATTACCTTATAAATAGGTAATAGAAAAGAGTTCTTCCTATATTTTTAAACTCAATAAAATTTAGAGAATATCAAACCTGGTAACTTTTGGTTTCCTTATCCTTTCTCTTACCCTTAAAAAAAAATTTTTTAAATGGGAGGCTGACATGCCACGATCACAGGAGGTTGAGGCTGCAGTGAACCATGATTGCGCTACTCCAGCCTGGATGACAGAGCAAGGCCTTGTCTCAAAAAATAATAAAAATAACAAGATAAAGAAGAACATTTTTATTTTATCAATCAACAGTCCAGGATGCCAAAAAATAATGTAGGCACAAAAAGGTGCCTTAAGAATTTTACTATTCTGAATTTGTATCTAAATTCAAAATTTTTCAGAGCAGAAACATTATGAACATGAGGCATTAGCAAGTGATTACAAACCATATTTTGAAAACATACTGCATCAAGAAATAATGATTAATAAGAACTTTTTATTGTCTTAAGAAGTTAAAAGAATATGTATTAATACAAATCTGTTATGTAGATAGAGTATAACAATTCTTATAAAAATACATATTTTAATTTTGTGGGGAGCACAACAATTTGCAAATAACAAACAAATTAATATCCTATTATGTGCAGATAGATAGATAGATAGATATGCATGTATGTATAAATATGCAAATCCCTCTTTTTACTGTACCATTTTCTGGGATATTGTCTTTCACCACTGAAGGTGGAAAAAATTCTTGCCTTTACCACAATTATATTCCAGAACATAAGAATAGAAAGAGAAAGTAAAAAGCGAATAGCTTTCTTCATAAAGATGAGACTTTAAAGTTGCATATACTAATTCTGTGTGCCTCTTATTGCCCAAAATTTAGTCAGCCAGTTTTTGATGTAAGTATGGTTGGAAATATATACCCTGTAGCCAGGTTTCATGTGCCTTTCTAAAATCAGCAGGAAATTTGAGAATGGGTGATGATATTGAGAGTCTACTGAAAGACAATTCTTGGTTGCATGCTATTAAAAAAGCATTGCTAAATAGCTAATAATGTCTATATATCTTTATATGTAGTTGTACATACATTCACTTTACCTCTTAATGAGTGAAATTTCCCTTTTAAGGGAATTTACTTTTTTCCCCCCATATCTACCATGTCTTTACCTACTTCCCTTGCTCATAAAAAATAAGACTGAATTCTAGGTCCAGCCACAAAATGATTCATACGTCATAGCTTCTTTGCACACAGTAAATGCTCAGCCATATGCAGAACTGAAGTAATTAAGGAAGTTGTGGCAAACATCCTGCATTGCTGGGTAGCAGCTTGGCTCTCAGTGGTATCATAACATCTCCTGCTGGGCTAAATAGACTCTGAGAAAACAAATGTGTTGCTGGGCAGCGTGAGAATTCAAAGCCAGCTTGACTATTTAGTGTTCCAGTACCGAAGCTAGCAGTCTGTCTAAGTACCTCTTTGGGAAAGTAGAATTCTACTTTGGGAGAAGAGTTACATATTTGCAAGTGAATTTCCAAAAGTAAAAACTATGGAAATATTGCCTTAGAATTTATATAACTTTTCACTGTTACTGACAAAGAATTTCTTATTGGAGGGAATAATTTTGCAAAGAATTGTGATAGTTTTCTTGAGAAAATTCTTAACCTCATCATACAACCATTTCTATATGCTTATTCTAAACCTAGCCCAATGAGAGAGCTGGTAGTAAGGCCATTCATTGCTTCTTATTATTATCATTTTTTTTTTTTACAGAATATGCTGTCAAAGTACTAATTAGAGATCAAGTTTATGAATTGAAAATTATATAAACAGCATGTAAAAATATACTTTAAATTCCATTAGGTTACAGTGGGTTTTTTCCCCTATCTTTTTTACTGCATATCCAAGAATATTGCTTGCTTCTTAGTAATCATCCAAATATTGTTTAATGAATATCAGAGATTGTTCATTCAAAATTCATCTCATGAGTGAGTAGATGCCTTCTGTCTTAGGCTAAGTCATGTTCATTTCTTATGGAGTATACTTTTTAAGAAAGGTGGAAATTCTACAAATGGAGTTTTAGAAGTGGAATAAGGAAGGCTGGGTGCAGTGCCTCAGGCCTGTAATCTCAGTACTTTGGGAAGCTAAGGCAGACAGATCACTTAAGGTCAGGAGTTGGAGACCATCCTGACCAATATGGTGAAACCCCATCTCCATTATAAATACAAAAACGTTATCTGGTCATGGTGGTGCATGTCTGTAATACCATCTACTTGGGAGGCTGAAGCATGAGAATTGCTTGAACCCTGAAGGTGGAGGTTGCAGTGAGCTGAGTTCACACCACTGTATTCCAGCCTGGATGACAGAGCTAGAATCTATCTAAAAAAAAAGAAAGTGGAGTAAGAGGAGTGGGTAGAAAGGGATGGTATTGGGTGCGTTGATGACAACCAGTGCATATACATAGGAAAGGTGACTGTTCTAAAATGAACAACTAGAAACTTCCTCTGGCCTCTGAGATAAGTGAAAGCAATGTTGGCATTACTTATGTTCACATCTATTTCTGTAAGATGAGTAACACTCCCAAAGGGGGGAAAAAGGGCTGGGTGCAGTGGCTCACGCCTGTAATCTCAGCACTTTTGGATGCCAAGAGGGGAGGACTGCTTGAGTCCTGGAGGTCCAGACCAACCTCGGCTACAGGGGGAGACCCCGTCTCTCAAAAAAAATATTAGAAATTAGCTGGGTGTGGTGGTGCACGCCCATAGTCACAGCTACTCTTGAAGCTTAGATGGTAGGATCACTGGAGCACAGGAGGTGGAGGCTACTGTGAGGCATGGGACCCTCTCTCAAATAAATAAATAGCCCAGGACTTTACAGAAGTTGTAAGAGTCTGGGTCTCTTCCAATTTTGGATACAACTACCACTGCATTAAAAAGGTCAAAAGAGGGTTTAAAATGCAGTATGTTTAAAATGCTTATATTCAACAAAATAAAATACTTGGAAAATACACACAGATTCTATACATATGCTTCATCTGAAGACAAAGACAAAGATCATATCCTGAGCCTGCTGTGAATGTGAGGCACAGGCCAAATAGTTCTTTGGCAACTTCTCAAATAGACCCTGGCCCTGGCAAACCCCTCACTCCAATTCTCTTTCCTGAAGCCTTCCCTGATACTCTGGGTAGACTTGGGTACACTTTCAAATCTTTTTCTTTTCTTTTAAATAATTTTGCTGCAACAGCATACAAATCATTTTAATTTTTTGCTTTTGTGTCTATTCTTCCTGATTAAAAAGTCTGTGAACCCAAGAACAATGAACAACATAAAATATTCTTCCCCCATCCAAAGAATAAATGAATGAATGAATATCTTGTCCCCACGTTCTTTCTTATTATTTTCAATTCTATTTGACTCTCCCAAACAAAAATAATGCCTATGGCTTAGTTTGTCAGAATAGACTTTTCTATCTGTCTGCCTTTATCTAAACACTGATTAATATTACCCAGAACCATTTTAGTATTCTTCCAAGTTAAAATTTTAAGAAAATATTTTTGTCACATTCACTTGATTGTCCAGAATCACTTTTTAGCAAAATTAAATGACCCAAGAAATAATTTCATTTAATATAGAGGAACAGATCAGGATTTGAAATAGAAAGTTTAAAATTGAAATGCAATTTTTTATGAGTAGTATTTACTTATACATGATATGTATGCATAAATTTAAGAAGTGATATATTGTGTTTCTCCCTGGGGCTCCATAGTAATGATATGAAAGCTATGCTCCATTGTGTGGGGCTTTACTCTGACTTATTCTGAGCCTTTGTGTATTCCCATACCTACAAACTGCATAATAAAAACACTAATTTTTGTTCTCATCAATCCATCTCTTACTTAACTACAGTTTGATTACTTAGGATATTTGTATTCTTCTGTTTCTTTTTTATTCTCTGAATTTTGTTACAGACATTTTCATTTATAATAAAATGAAAATATTACACAGTACAAAAGAAAATTTATGTGAGTTTTTATATGAAACCTATTTTTCTCAATATACCAGAAAGCTAGTGTACACTAAGCTGGCGTACATTTTTGGTATTCTTTATTGAGGGTGAGAATGGCTTTTCTTCATCTATGAAAGGAACAGAAATCAGGATCTAGGCATTTTAAATGGGTATTAAATGGAACAAAAAAGCTTTTCCCCATTTCTCTTGAATTTGTTTTTATTTTTATTCTACTAAAAAGGTGTGATCAGTCTCTTCTCTGTACCAAAATAATCACATTCTGCTTCAGCTAGCAGCTGAAAAAGGGGGCAGTTTTCACAAAATGGCTTTATGACCAGTTCTATAAATACCTATAGTTTATCTTTCTTGAAATTTTTTGTGTCAGATGACCTGGCAAATGCCTGCTAAGGGTAATATCTGGATCTGTGCATATGTACCTACGTTAACTACTGCAGGGGTTCATCCCCGCAATATTCACAAATTAAACCGAATTACACATTTGTTCCTTTACTATGCCCTTGACTTTATGAACTGAGAAAAAGGTATAGGCAAATATGACTTTAGAATTTGTTGTAGTTCTTAGATACATTGATTTTTCTAGTTACTCCTAGACTAATATTATGCCTGCACCTTTACATACTAATCGATCAGGAGCATTGGGAGGAAGGAAAGAATTTTAAAGCATATTTTCTGGCAAGAGAATGACAATTTAACATTTAGCATTTGCATTCAATCAATCTTAATCTTGTGCAGCACGATGGATTCCCCAGGAAACCAGTCTCTGAGATGAAGACTAGTGAAAATGAGATTTACATTGGAGGGTGTCAGAATAAACACCTGTGGAAGGGAAGAAATAAATTCCGCAGAAGGAGGAAGTCAAGCTGTGGTGTGATCTCAATAAAGACTCAGTTGACCTTACATGGAGTTCTATTTGCATTAGCTAGGCCTGTTCATCATATTGATAGTTGTTATTGGATAAGTACTGCCTAAAGGTATAGCCTTGGGCACAGTGGCTCTCTAAAGTTAAAGCAGACCCTGAAGGATTGACAGCTGAGGGCTGCCTGTCAGCAGGTCTCCCAGAGCTGGGGAAACAAGTCCTTCATTTTTGAAAGGGGATCTGGGTAGCAGTGTCCACTGCAGATGGGCATGCCATATGCTGTGAATTAGTCATGTCAATTGTCTTCATTTAGATTCAAAAAGAAAAATGTTACAGGAAATTATGTTAGTAGTTTAAAGTTCATTAAGCAGCATAAGCAAAATTATTCTAGTCAACAGTATACCTATTATACTAATTGCATTTTCTGTGGTATTTTGAATTAGAAATAATTTGTGTTAGTTTTGCAATAAGCATGTTAGAGATTAAGGAAACAGATGAATGAGATAATAGCATAACTCTAACAGAAAGAATTTACCCCAATCTAACAGGGTTTAGAGGAGACAGAATGGTAACATGAGTGAGCATTGTGTAATGATGAATGTTTTTATGTAGGAGCAGAGAAAATGTTAGGACATTAGAAGAGTTCAGAGTTCACTGCAAAATAAATGCTTCATGCCTAAGGTGCATTTGGACTGGGTTTTGATGAAAGAGAGGTTATATGGTTTTGCTGTATCCTCACCCAAATCTCATCTTGAATAATAATTCCCATAGTCCCTACATGTCATGGGAGGCAACTGAATCATGGGGGCAGCTACCTCCATGCCGTTCTCAGGATAATGAAGGAGGTTTCATGAGATGGTGATTTTATAAAAGGATTGACCCCTCTTCTCCCTGCACTTCTCCTTCCAGATGCCACGTGAAGAAAGACGCACTTCCTTCCTTTTCTGCCGTTATTGTAAGTTTCCTGAGGTCTCTCCAGCCATGCTAAACTGTGAGTCAATTAAACTTCTTTCCTTTATGAATTACACAGTCTTGGATATGTCTTTATTAGCACCTTGAGAAAGAACTAATACGAAGAGAGTTTGGTTATTAATAATAATAACCAAGATAATAATAATAACCAATAACCTAGATGAGGCAAGGTATTATAATTTAAGTAAAATAAACAAATACATGAGTTTAGAAAGAACTGACTGTGGAAGATAATGTCAGTACGATCAGAGTAAAAAGTGTGTGGTGGGGAGTAGGTGACGATAGTGTGAAGTTAGGCCGAAGACAAACAGAGGTAAGCCCCAGCTTTTACGTGTAGCAATTTTAGGGTTTTTAGTTGTAATGAGTGAAAAGAAAAAAAAAGTCACAACTGTCAACTGAGACTTCTATACTCTGTGAAATATCATTCAAAAATTAAGACAAAATACAGATACGTAACAAATCAAGCTAATTCCTCACTAGAACTTGTTTCATTATGAGTACTAAAGGAAATTCTGTAGGCTAAGGGGAATTAATTGCAGAAAGCCGGATGGATCAGCCAGAAAGAATAATATGTACTAGCTACTACAGTGGTAAATATAAAGACCTCTTTTACTTATATTTCAGAATATTGACAATAAAAAGCAAAAGCAATATATAGTGAGTTTTACTAATTATATAATTAATGACATCACAGATAATTGACAGTACAATGGAATAACTATTTTAAAGTTAGTACATTGTAAATGAAATGGTATAGTGCTAATTCCAAATGGAATGTTTTCAATTAAGAATGCATTTTCAAATTCATAGCAGTATTTCAAAAGGTATTTCAGATCCCTAGCAAGTGTTTCAAGGGTGAGATGTCTTGACTTGTAACATCAGCATTACATGGAAACTTGCCAAAAATGAAAATTCCCAAGGTTTTCTAATGCCTACAAAATTAGAAACTTTGGAAGGAAGTAGGGCCAAATCACTCATGTTTTAATCCACTTTTTTCTGATGCATGCTAAGATTTGAGCATCAGTGTGGATATGAGCACAGGCATTGCCACATACTGATCGGGGGTTTTTCATTGATTTAAATATTCAGGAAGGCCATCTGGTAATGTGTATGTTCATGCCATATTACCAGTTTCCCTGATAATTTTTTACCCATAAATTTATTTGAAATTTAAATTTGCAAAATGTGCATTAATATATGCACAAAGATATTCATTGCACATGATTTACAATGTCAAATACATGGAAACTATTTCCAGCAGAAGGAAAATGTTAGATCAAGGATAATATAGTCAAATTATTCTGCTATGCAAGTAGATGTTAGGCCTATTTTTGTGGACAGAAAAAGCTGTGCAAAATATGTTATTCAATTAAAATACAGATTGCAAAACAGTATGTGTAGTGAAATTCTATTAATGCAAATATGTATCTGTTTATAGCTTGGATAATTATATTTCTGGATTTTAAAATTGTGGTTGTAAAAGTTGAGTTTAAAACATGGTTGAAAGAAGAAAAGCAAAGAATTCAAAAAAGCCAAAAAGAAAAGTTTTTAAACAAATCATCTATCCTTGAATTTTCCTTTCCTGAAGGTAATTATTTCTTATTATTTCATTATATATATGTATTTTTTGAGATGGAGTCTCGCTATGTTGCCAGACTAATTGCAGTGGTGCAATCTCAGTTCACTGCAATCTCTCCCTCCTGGGTTCACTCAATTCTCCTGCATCAGCCTCCGGAGTAGCTGGGATTATAGGCCTGTATCACCATGGTTGGCTAAGTTGTGTTTTTGTTTTGTTTTGTTTAGTAGAGATGGGGTTTCACCTTATTCGCCAGACTGATCTCAAAATCCTGACCTCAAATGATCCACCTGCCTTGGTCTCCTAATGTGCTGGGTTTACAGGTGTCAGCCACCAGGCTTGGCCTGACACAAATTATTTTAAATGCTTCTCTTAGATCTATAGTCACTTGTAAATTCTAATATGCTTATCTCTCTATGTCTTCATTAATCAAGCTTAGACAGTGAACGTTGAATCTCTAAAAAAGAAAGTATTAGCTCATTTGTATTTTTCTTAAACTACAGTCTTTCCTTCTCTACATTTATTCAATTTCTAATTGTTTCCTGGATCAATTATCTTAAAAATTTTAAGTATGCACTTCAGCTTCTGATTCTTGACTAGCCAATTTTAGGCAGTTAATTCTGCAATATATAAAATAAAAACTAGTAAGTTAGAAATCTAACTTACTTTCCTTCTTTCCATTTTCTTCTTTTCATGTTCAATTTCTGACAACTCTACCACTATTTTTATATTGATAAGGTTTAGAACATGTACATTAGAATTTTAGAATAGAAATTTTAGATCAAACCTTTGTTGATTGTTTTATTTGCTGTGCAGAAGGTGTTTAAGCTGATGTAATTCCATTTGTCCATTTATACTTTGGTTGCCTGTCTTTGTTGGGTGTTACTAAAGAAATCTTTGCCCAATCTACAGTCCTGGAGAGTTGCTCTAAAATTTTCTACTAGCAATTTCACAGTTTGAGGTCTTAGATTTATGTGTTTAGATTTATGAGATGATTCGAAACTCCATCTCAAATTGAGATAATTAAATTTTATGTTCATAGTTTATATGAACATATGTTTAATTGAGTTTTTATGTTAATAGTTTGATTTAAAATTTTGAAGATTAACCAATGAATGGCATTCAACACATTATGATTATAAAATTCAATTTTCTTTTTCTCTTCTTTTTTAAGGCAAAGTCTCACTCTGTTACCCAGGATGGAGTGCAGTGGCAAGATCTTGGCTCACTGCAACCTCCACCTCCTGGTTCAAGTGATTCTCCTGCCTTAGCCTCCCAAGTAGCTGGTACTACAGATGAATACCACTATGCCCTGCTATTTTTGTGTGTGTGTATTTTTAGTAGAGGCAGTGTTTCACCATGTTGACCAGGCTGGTCTCGAACTCCCAGTCCCATGTGATCTGTCCCCCTCAGCCTCTCAAAGTGCTGAGATTACAGTTGTGAGCCACCGCACCCAGTCTAAAGTAATTTGATAGGATGGATCTGTAGAGAAGGAAATATCACCCTATCACCCTGTGACACTAACCTAGTGCTACTTCTTTATATTTATTTTTATATTTTCAATTTTTATGGGTACATAATAGATGTACCATACTTATGAGGTATATGGGATATCTTGATACAGGTACACAAAGTGTAATAATTATATCATGGCAAATGGGGTATCTATCAACTGAAGCATTTATCATTTCTGCATAACACAAAGATAAACAATTATATTTTAGTTATTTTAAAATGTACAATAAATGATTGTTCAGGCTATATTTACTCTCATACTATCAAATACTGTATCTTATTTATTCTCTCTGATTATGTTTTTGTACCCATTAACTGTCTCCATGCCCTCCCATCTCCCACTACTCTTCCCACCTTCTGGTAACCATCATTCTATACCTTATCTCTGTAAGGTCAATTGTTTTAGCTTTTAGCTCCCATTAGTAAGCGTGTACCTACTATAATGACCTGTGCCTGGCTTTCTATGCCTGGCTTATTTCACTTAATGTAATGAACTCCAGTTCTTTCCATGTTGTTGCTAACAACAGGTTCTCTTTTTTTTTTTATGGTTGAACAGTACTTTATATACAATACTTATGTATATGGACCACATTTTCTTTTTTTCTTTTTTTTTTTTTTTTGAGATGGAGTTTCACTCTTGTTATCCAGGCTGGAGTGCAATGGCACGATCTCAGCTCACTGCAGCCTCCACCTCCTGGGTTCAAGCAATTCTCCTACCTCAGCCTCCCAAATACCTGGGACTACAGACTGTGCTACCATGCCCAGCTAATTTTTGTATTTTTAGTAGATTGGACCAGGATGGTCCCAATCTCTTGACCTCGGGATCCGTCTGCCTCGGCCTCCCAAAGTGCTGGGATTATAGGCCTGAGTCACCATATTTTCTTTTACCATTCATTTACTGATGGGCACTTGAGTAACTCCCAAACCTTGTCTACTATGACTAGTGTAGCAATAAACAGGGAGTGCAGATGGCTCTTTGATATGCTCATTTCCTTTCTTTTGAGTACCTACCTAGAAGTGGGATTAGTGGGTCACATGATAGTTCTAGTTCTCGATAGTAGTTGTACTAATTTACATTCCCACCAATAGTGTAGGAAGGCTCTTTTTTCTACATATCCTAACCAGCATTTGTTATTGCCTGTCTTTTGAGTAAAAGCAGTTTTAACTAGGGTGAGATGATATCTCACTGTAGTTTTGATTTGCATTTCTCTGATGATCAGTGATATTTTTACCTTTTCATATACCTGTTTGCCATTTGTATGTCTTCTTTTGAGAAGTGTCTAAGATCTTTTGCCCATTTTTAATTGGATTGTTAGATTTTACTTATCCTATTGGGTGGTTAGATTTTTTTTTCCTATTGAGTGCCTCCTATATTCTTGATGTTAATCCCTTGTCAAATGAATAGGGCTAAATATTTTCTCCAATTCTGTGGATCGTCTCTTCATTTTGTTGATTGTTTCCTTTGCTGTACAGAAGCTTTTGAACTTGATGTGATTCCATTTATCCAATTTTACTTTGGTTGCCTGTGCTTGTCGGGTATGACTCAACAAATCTTTGCTCAGTTCAATGTCCTGAAGAGTTTCTCCAAAATTTCCTACTAAAATTTTCTAAAGTTTCATAGTTTGAGGTTTTACATTTATGTCTTAAATTCATTTTGATTTGAATTTTGTTTATGTGGTAAGAGATAAGGGGCTAGCTTCATTCTTCTGCATATAGATATTCAGTTTCTCCAGCACCATTTATTGAAGAGACTGTCTTTTCCCCAAGGTAGACTCTTAGTGCCTTTGTAGAAAATGAATTCACTGTAGATGTATGCATTTATTTCTGGGTTCTCTTTTCTATCCCATTGGTCTCTGTCTGTTTTTATGCCAGTACCATGCTGTTTTGGTTACTGTAACTCTATTTTATAATTTGAAATTAGATAATGTGATTTCTCTACTTTTTATTTTACTTGGGATAGCTTTGGCTATTCTCAGTCTTTTACGATTCCACATAAATTTTAGAATTGTTTTTTTCTATTTGTCTGACGAATGTCATTAATATTTTGACAGGGATTGCTATCTGTGGGTTGCTTTGGGTAGAATGACTATTGTAACAATATTGATTTTCTTGAATCCATAAACATGAAATCATTTTTCATTTTTTGTGTCTTCTCTTTAGTTTATTGCATCAGTGTTTTATGGTTTTCATAGTAAAGCTCTTTCACTTCTTTGGTGAGGTTATTCC
This sequence comes from Saguinus oedipus, assembly GCA_031835075.1. Taxonomy (NCBI): domain Eukaryota; kingdom Metazoa; phylum Chordata; class Mammalia; order Primates; family Cebidae; genus Saguinus; species Saguinus oedipus. The sequence goes on from CM063190.1 coordinate 23,710,842, forward strand.
TAGGCACTTTATTTGTAGCTATTTTCAATGTGATTACTTTCTTGATTTCTTTTTCAGATTGTTTACTGTTGTAATAAAAGATGTTAATGATTCTTTGCATGTTGATTTTGTATGCTACAACTTTACTGAATTTGTTGTTTAGTTCTAATAGTTTTTTTGGTGGAGTTTTTCAGTTTTCCAAAATAAGATTATATTATCTGAAACAAGGATACTTTCACATCTTCTTTGCCAATTTGGATGCTCTCTATTTCTTTACCTTGTCTGATTTTCCCATTCAGTATGATACTAGTTGTGAGTCTGTCATATATGGCTTTAATTGTGCTGAGATATTTTCTGAGATTTTTTTTAATTATGAAGGGATGTTGAATTATATCAAATGCTTTTTCAGCATCAATTAAAATGATCATTTGGTTTTTATTCTTTATTCTGTTGATATGATGTATCACATTGATCAGTTGCATATGTTGAGCTATGGTTGCATCTGGGATTTATCCAAATCCCACTTGGTCATGATGAATGATTTTGTACTGTGTTGTTGAATTCAGTTTGCTAATATTCTGTTGAAGATTTTTGCATCAATGTTCATCTGAGAAATTAGTCTGTAGTTTTCTTTTTTTGATATACCTTTATTTGCTTTTGGTATCAGGGTAATACTGGCCTTGTAGAATGAGTTCGGAAGTATTTCCTTCTTTTCTATATTTTGGAATCATTTGAGTTGGATTAGGATTGGTACTAGTTCTTTTTTTTAATGCATGGTAGAATTTAGCAGTGAAACCATCAGATCCCGGGCTTTTCTCTGCTAAGATTTTTTTTTCTTCCATCTCATTACATCTTATTGGTCTGAATCCAAAATTCGGGTTTTGGATTTCCTCATGGTTCTATCTTGGTAGGTTGTATGTATCTAGGAATTTATGCATTTCTTCTAGGTTTTTCAATTTATTAGCATATAATTGCTTATAGTAACAATTCTGTGAATTTCTACAGTATGGGTTATGTCTCCTTTTTCATCTCTAATTTTATTTATTTGGGTCTTTTCTCAATTTTTGGTTAGTTTGGTACAAAATTTGTTGATTTATTTACCTTTTCAAAAACCACCAATATTATAGGCATGAGCCACCATGCCTGTAATCTCAGAACTTTGGGAGGCCAAGGCAGTTGTATCATCTGAGTCAGGAGTTAGACGCCAGCCTGCTCAATATGAAATAACCCTGTCTCTTCTAAAAATACAAAAATTAGCAGGGCATGATGGCTGGTGTCTATAATCCCAGCTACTTGGGAGGCTTTATAGGGAGAATTGCTTGAACCTGGGAGGCAGATGTTGCAGTGAGCCAAGATTGCACCACTGCACTCCAGCCTGGGTGACAGAGTGAGACTCCATCTCAACAAAAGGCAATTTTTTTGGTGTGTGTGTGTATCTTTTGTGTTTTTGTTTCAATTTCATTTATTTCTGCTCTGATACTTACTTCCTTTCTTCAAATAATTTTGGGTTTGGTTTGGTCTTGTTTTCCTAGCTTTTTAAGATACATTGCATTGTCAGGTTGTTTATTTAAAGTTTCTTTTCCTTTTCTGTAAATGCTTATGACTATACACATTCCTCTAGTAATGCATTTGCTATGTTCCATAGGTTTTCTTATGTTGTGTTTCCATTTTCATTTGTTTTAAGAAACTAAAATTTTTCTACTTAATTTGTTGATTGACCCACTGGTCATTTGGGATCATATTGTTTAATTTCCATGTGTTTGTATACAGTTTCCAAAATTCCTTGTGTTATTGATTTCTAGTTTTATTCCATTGTAGTCAGAGAAGGTACTTTGTATGATTTCATTTAAAAATATTTAAGATTTATTTTGTGGCCTAACATATGGTCTATCCTTGAGAATAATCCATGTTCTTAGGAAGAGAATGTGTACTCTGCAACCATTGCATGAAATATTCTATAAATATCCCTTAGGTCTAGTTGGGCTAGGATACAGATTAAGTATGATGTTTCTTTGTTGATTTTCTGTCTGAATAATCTGTCTAATGCTAAAAGTAGAGTGTTGGAATCTCCAGCTATTATTTTGTTGAGGTTTTTCTTTCTCTCTATGCCAATTCTAAGGGTAACTGGGAAAATCAAAGTTATGTCACATTTTAAGTAATACATTTTTAGATCACAGTTTTTTTGAGTAGCTTTTAAAATTTGTCCTGGGTTTCTGATTACCTTGCCTTTTCCCTAAGCAGACACTTTTGTTATATTTTTAACATGGAAATTAAAAATTTAAGCTATTTATCATACGGAATCCATATTCTTCCAAAGGGCATTATTGTTAGAGGCCTTTACTTTTCTGCTAAAGCATGAAATATTTGCTCTATGGGTTGATAGCTATTAATCTAGTATTCTTTTTCCTTTATTTACTGCTTCTTTTACTTTCCTTATTTGGGTTCTTTGTTTTTAATTATCATACAACATTTTTTTTTCCTATGAAAAGTTTATAAAAGGTAAGCTTTCTGAGATTAGGTAGATATAAAAATTGATTTTATCTTTATATTTAATCATTATGCTGACTGCTTCTAAAATTGTAGGTTTATAATCATTTTCCTTATATATATGGACACATGTTTGTATTGTTTTCCAATATCTGGTATTGCCAGTGAAAATTCAGATGTCAATCTTAAGTTTGTGCCTTTACGGGAACAGTTTCCAAAAGTCACATTGTGTCTGAGATAGTCTTGTGTCATTCTTTTTGTTCTGCAGTAATGTTAGAAGCAAAACTTGAACTATAAAATTGTCCAGGATTGGTTTATAAATTACATGGTCATTCCTTTTAGAAATTGTCTTTATATTTGTACTTCTGAAGGTTTATGAGGTCTATGTGGGTCAATTTTTGTTTATTGAATTTGGCACTCAGAAGTATCTATCATTTGAAGATTTACCTTTAACTATTGAAAATGTTATTCTATTTATTAGTATTATTGTTTTCTTATTCTACTTCGTGTTCTCTATTGTCTCTGTAATTCAAATTTATTGACTATTGGACCTCTTAAATTTATTAAATTTGTTATCTTCTCTTTTTCTATTCTATTTCTCTTTCATGTCTTATGATTTATTGCTGGCAAGCTGTATATTCTAGAATTTTAAAAATTTTTATCTTTATTCTTTCAATTCCTTTTATTTTTAAGAGTCATACTTTAATTTTAAAGTCTTCCTTTCTCTGTTACTTTTGTTTTGATAGACTTCTAGGTTTTCATGTATTGCATATAAATATCTAAAGGAATATTTATTAAATTTTTTGGAAATTGTTCTCTTTACTTTGGACTGTTTTCTCTCAGCTTAGTCATGTTCTTTCTTTATTTGAATTCTTCCCTTTTTTCCTAATTTTCTCAAGTATCTGTTGTACCTTGGATGTCAATTCCTACTTGAAAATAAAGACTGAATTGACTCATGTTAGCAGTTAGCTTCCATTTTCTCTGTTGCCACATAGGTGAGTTTTTCTTCCTATACCTCTTTTACCCCTTCACCTATGAAGAATTATATTATTAATAGAGGCTCTGCTTACACAGACATGCACTTCAACTGATAGCTTTGCTTTATGGTATATATACAGCAGACAGGCAAACACAGTCTTCCCCAAGTCTAGAAGGTACTGGGTTTGCTCAGGAACATTGATGACTGAAAAGCCCACTGTCTCCTTTTGTTCTGTGTTTTGCATTTAAACATTTGTGCATTTTTCATTATTTCAACAGAATTTTAGGAGGGAAGAAAGAAAGCATTCCATCTTAAGCTATCCTTTATAATAAAGAATCTAATGTTAATATTTTAGGGAAAAAATCTTATAAAAGAATAAAGATTTATGCTAAAAAATTTGTAAAACTCTTGTTAAATAAATTTAAGAGACTGCTCTACTGCAGGACTTTTCAGAGCATTTAATATGGAATTTTTCAAGGACAATGTTTATATGCAAGACATGCTAGAGTAATGCAGAAGCTCTTTTTATTCTATGAGATGTTGATAAGACAATCAAAAGGCCAAAGCAATTATGTTAACAAACTGAAATTCAGCAAAGCTTTTAAAGAGTAAAAAGAATTAAACTTAAAGAATGTAAAACTAAATAATGCTATGAATCAATGAACTATGAGACTCTTGACATTTTACAGTAAATTCCAGTTTAAGTTTTATTAATACCTTTTCTAGTTCTACCAATGTATTATGATTTTAGAAACTAGTACTTGAGTAACTATATACAGTTAGGAAAATGTTTTATAGACAGTCCTTTCTGCTTCCTTAAAGAGGGATAACTGACAAGATGTAAGCAGGGGAGAGAGCAGGGCTTCTGGAAGATGCTCCCAGTTCCCCACTCTGATGTGCCCAGGTCCTTGGCCTCTCTTACCCCAGAAATGGGGAAAGGGGTCCCGGAGGCACGGTGAGCTTACTATTCGAATAAATATCATGGACCCAATGAGTTTAGCAGAGAGTGATTTATTAGGCAGAGAGATAGAGAGAGAGAGAGAGAGAGAGAGAGAGAGAGAGAGAGCGAGCGAGAGCTCCCATGCTGCTGCAGGAGGGGATCCAAGGAAGGAATCCCTATAGTTAAGGAGTATCAGGGTTTTAACCCTTGAGTTATTCCCTCCCCATTCATGTTCTCGTCCAAGGAGAGGAGTTCTTTTAAACTTCCTCTGAAGTGATTGATCTTTGACTCTAATACCAGATTGGCTGCTTGGTCTGCAACAGAGTCCCCTCCTCCCAGAGCTTTCAGCGGGGTTTTTGGACAAAGTGGCCCTTGGATTCCTCTACCTACCCCATGCTAGGGAAAGTCAGACAAAGAACTCTAGGTTCCTGGATTGGGGTGCGGGTGGAGGCAAGGCACTGGGAAGCTCCTGCTTTTGAAACCACGCCCCTTGTGGACTCGGGAAGCGAAGTTTTTTTCCTTACATGGTTCCTCAAATATAGATAACCTCAAGTGAATTAGGAGTTGTTTTAAATAATAAACCAAAGTTTTGGATTCTGTTTAAACTCCCTGTACTTTTTTCAGATTCTGTGAAAGTAGTGTCCTTATGAGATTTCTGTTTAGATTGGAAATTGAGTGGGAAAAACTGGTTGACATTATTTCTACATTTTTAGTGCTGGCTTCACTTATTATCTGAAAGCACTGAGGGATCAACAATAAAAAGTAGTGAAATGGAATTTTGATTTAACTTTTTTAAAGTTCTAAAAGGTTTTGACTCAAGGCAAAGTTTAGAGAAATGGTGGAAGCCTACTTTAACGTATGTATTTATCTTCTATTGATCCACTAAAAACAAAGTCACCATAAATCAATAAAATCGCCTAAGAATTATTTCTAAATTATAGTTAACATTTAAAAAAATGCTTAAAATGAAATTTGTCTGATAATAGAATCTCAAAACATATATGCCAAATCTTTTACATACATTTATTTGATATGTGTTTGTTTAAAATTATATAACTACTGTATTTAACTTATTCTGATCTCCAAATGACAAACTTCTTTGTACATAAAATTACTGGCAACATCATTATTTTTTATGTTTTAAGTTTCCCTATGTCAGAATATTATTAGACAAGTAACACTACTTTTTATACAACATATTAAAATATTTGTTGGAAGATGCCATTTTGAGTATTTTCATCACTTACCCCCACGCAATACACACAAAAATACTCTAAAGAAAATTTTTCAGTTATCTTCCATCTTAGATATGGAAAGTTTACAAGATTAACCAGATTTCAGAATTCAGAAGCTACATAAACAGTGACATCATGAACAACCAGCACCACCAACACGAAAGCATACCAGTCGGTATAACTTTGTTCACAGCTGTTCGACATCATGCGCAAATATAAGTATTGCATATTACCCTAGCCCAGCTGGCCTTTAAACCATTGAGTGGTGTTGCTTGTGTTGCTATTGTTGCTAATAGTTGATTTCTCTTTTCTTCACATTTTATGGTTTATTATAAGGGATATTACAAGGGATACATATGAAGAGATGGGTTAGGGTGAGGTATGGGGGAAGGGATGTGAAGCTCTCTGAAGCTTGACCTCTTGGGTTTTTATGGAAGCTTTATGAGGCCAGCATTCCTTTCCCCAGGTTATTGGGTATAACCCTTTATGGGAAAGGTCACGTGACCCACAATCAGAAAGGTGGAGGAAGATTAGAGTCCTGCCTTGGAGCTGGTGAAAGTAGGTAAGGAGAAGATCTGAGCATTCTGTTTTCTGAGACCTGAAGCACCCAGCATTATAACAGAAGACTACAACAAGGGATCTAGGAGTCATAAACCAGTTCCTAGCTTATATGTTTTATATGTTATATATTACATATGCACATATAAGTATATTATGTTGTGTATACATATAAACACACATTTGTGTGTGTGTGTGTGTGTGTTATTAAATAACACTACAGGCCAACCTTTAGTTTTTGAACATGGATCCTTTATATGAAAATATTACACACAATCATTAATAATTAGTCCAGTCCATTACATTTTATGAATGTCTTCCAGGGTGAGGCCTCTCAGGTTTGTAGCTTTCTTTCAATCCCATAAGATTCCAAAAGCAGATGTAATCTCCGCAAATATGTATATATCTTTTAAGGATATGGAATAATTGAGCTAAAAGACAATGTCATCTCTTGCTCTGAGACCCTTTCCAGTTGTAATGTAATATTGAATTTCCTTCAAGTTATAATCCATATATTTATTTTTTTACCCTCAGCTATTTTTCTTCTTTTCCTCCGTTTGTTATTTATCAAACTTCCCACCTTTTGGAATGACATTAAGTTCAGCCCCTGTGCTGGTCCAAATTACTAGTAGTGATACCAGTCTGGTAAGTGTGCCCCCTTAGACCATTCCCATTTGTATAGTATATGATTACAGAGGTTCCCAACTAGTAAACATCTTAACCACAAGGCATTATAGTTGTATTCATTCTTAACCCCCATTTTGCTAGATTGAGTGAAGGCACAACTCATTCCCATCAAGCCCTTAGGAATTCTGACATAAGTTTGAAAAACATAGTTACTGATTTTTGCTTAGAAATCATACCTACTTTCATCACTTGTAGTTGCAGGCCTGGTTCTAGGACCACTGCATCAAAAAAGAAAAAAAAATCTTTTGAGGTGATTTGGGGAATAAAGAAAAAATTATGGTTGTTATACCAGTGTACTCCTCCCTTGCTGTGATTCATATGGGCATCCCTTTAATGGGACAGGTTTCTGTTGCACTTCTGCCTGACCATGTGGCCAGGCTATTGGTCACTGCCCATGAGTCCAACACGCCCAAACACAGAGGCTCCTACCACTGTTCAATTCTTCCATTACTCTTAGGAAAACAGCGTGTAATTCAGCTTGCTGTTCCGCTTTGCTTGTACCTTCTTTGACCAAAGTAGCAGCCTTCCAAACAGGATTTGTTTATTCACTTGGAGAAACTACTGTCTATAAACAAAGCAGCACCTTGTTGGTCAGTCAAGAGCTGTTCATAGGGCATTGTCCTAATGTTGATAGAATTCAGCAGCACAGTTCCACAGTCAGTTTTAGGGGTAAGGTCTCTGTGGTTGTGAGTATCTCCTCTTTGTATTACCCAAGTAGAGTGATTCTGTATGAACCATTGTCATTTTATTGTGGAATGCTTCTGGGACCACCATCCCCATTAGAGCACTTCTCTGACATCACCCAGGAAATCATGGGTATTTTAGGTCTCAAGATCATGTTATAACCTTCAGTCACAGAGGTAGCTTCAATTAATGTCCCATAATAAGGTAGCAAATGCCCCTGAAGTGGAAATTCTCTAGTCCGAAGTTCCAGCAGTTGTTGCTGGGAGGCTCTCACAAGCTTTTTCCATAAGCCCCTGGAAATGCTCCACAGAAGGCTCTCAAATGGAGAATTTGTCTCTACCAGCATTCCAGCTTCTGCCTGACACTGTGGGCTTAGGCAGTCTCACTGGTTTCCATTTAGCATGTCCAGTTACTACTACTTGAAGGGCAGATTTGCATGCCTTCTGTTTTACGGTCCTAGGTAGGGAGCTATCTCCCAGTCAGATTCAAAGTCCGTTTTTATAAAACATTTAGGTAAAGGAGACACAGCTTCATTACATAAAGCCTGTTTAACATTTTAAATTTTCTAATACTGTCACCTCTCACATTTTTTACATTTTATTTCCAGGAACTTCTCCACCCTCAGACCATTGTGCAAAAGACTTCGGGTCCCCAGCCAGGGTTGAGCCAAAGGACCCTGGCCCTTTTATCACTCTTTATCTTGATCAATATACCCAACTCTTGCCTGAGGCAATTTCAGATCAAATTCCCCATTGTAATCCTGCCTTCCAGCTTTTAATATTTCTTCGATCTGGGTTAAATATAGAAAACTGGTTTGCGGCCCTTTAATGTCCAGCAAGGCCTCCCTCGGGTGCACCCAAACTTTGATAGTGTTGTATTTAAGACCTTTGTTTTAACCCCATCAATTTCCATCTTATTCATTCCAATTTTTAATAGCCGTCTAAAAATTTCTGTCCTGCTAGAACAAGTCCCATGAATCTCTTCTTCCTTTTACTTTTAGTTTTACCCCATCAATGTTTTCTTTATCCAGCTTATTTCTTAATAACTGTTTAAAATTTCCCACCTTCCTGGGATGAATACTTTGACACTCTCTTTTGCCTTTTACCATTCTCTTGTTAATTAACCTAATGTTTTTATTAGCTGTAAGACCCAAGGGGATGTGGAGACAGCAAGTTAGATAAGGGTTCTTGAACTTCGGTTTAGCTCTGCAGGAGCAGTATCACAGGGAATCCCCAAGTAACAGGGCTGTCTTAACCACAGCAATTACCATGACCTAAGTAATAGGTATATTCAGCAGGTAAATACCCTGGTTATCGTAAGTCCAGTCCCACGTGGCTTGCATATAAAGCATATCAGCTGCTTCATCTGGAGCTTTGCACTAGGCATATATGAGTAGAGTCAGACAATCCCCTTCTCAGAATAAATAGACCTTATGGTGGTTTTCATCCAGTCCACCATACTGATGATGCCTTCAGGAATAACCTCCTGAGTGTCTGTATTATATACACCCATCTGTGACTGTGCCATAGTGTGCTGGAGGTCCTATATCAACACAAACATGATTTTTCACTCTGCAGTATTTAAAACCAAAAATACTGCCCCTAAATTATCCTACCTAGTTATTCTCACAATCCCTTTAGTAAAAGTTCCTCAGTAAGTTGAGACCAATTCACAAAATGGAAAAGTTCCTCCTCGTCATACCCTCTCGGTTCAATAGTTCCTTGGTTTTGCCTTTCCCCAGCATTAACTACCTTCTTGGTAACCAGAGGTCTTAGAGATATTTTCTGTCATCCTAGCATAATCTCCCCCTTTGTTGGTGGCTTTGCGTCTAGTGGCCTGAGCTCAGACAGAGTCACTTAGGAGCTTGGTTCAGCCTCAAGGCTCTTCCCAGCACTCTCTTCATTTTAGGTATTGTAGATAACAATAATCATGGATTGAATATTTCACTTTGTTCTTATTAGTTTGCATTTCTTTATGCGTTCAGTGAATCAACTCCCCAGGAGCTGGATCTCTCACAAAATTCCACTGTTAACTTTTATGTTTAGTAACTTAGTGGAGCTAAGTACCTTCAGCTCCGTACCCTGCATGACTGTGTGGCCACCTAGGAATCAAAAGTTGCTCGTTTCCCATCATTTCATTCTCCTCTGACCAAACCACATGTTTCTATGAGTCAGGGCCGTTCCAGTAATTGTTTAAGAAAAGCTCTCAAACCATGTTTTTTCCTCTCTGCACTCACATCACAATAACAGTCATGGACACAGAAGATGTCTGTAAACAGATGTGTAGTCGTTTCTCTCTACCACCAAGCAAGCAATTAATTCTTCAGTGGACACCAAGTGGGTGTCCCCCAACTCAATTCTGACACTATCTACCTAGAGATATGGTATGGTTTGGATCTGTGTGCCTGCCATATCTCATGTTGAATTGTAATCCCCAGTGTTGGAGCCTGGTGGGAGGTGATTTGACTAGGGGGTTGGAGTTCTCATGAATGGTTTAATACCATTCCCTCAATGCTATTCTTGTGCTAGTGAGTGAACAAGTATCAGGAAATCTGGTTGTTTTACAGGTGTGTAGCACCTCCTCAACTCTCTCTCTTGATCCTGCTATTTAGATGCTTGCTCCTGCTTTGTCTTCCACCATGAGTAAAAGCTCCCTGAGGCCTCCCCAGAAACAAATGTCACTAGGCTTTTGTTATAGCCTGCGGAACCATGACCCAATTAAACCTCTTCTCTTTGTAAATTACCCAGTCTCAAGTGTGTCTTCATAGCAGTGTGATAAAAGACTAATACAAGATATTATCACATCCCACAGATTGAGGGCTCAGTCTCCAAAACTGTATCCCCCAGTCCAATTGCAATTCAGGGCCTTGAGAACTTCAGATCAGCTGGCCTCAAGTAGGGGTTCCCATGACCTTCTCTTTGGGTATGATTAACGTACTGAAGCAGCTAACAGAACTCAGAGAAACACTTACTTGTATTTTCTGATTTATTACAAAGAATATTACAAAAAATACAGTGAAGAGATGCCTAGGGTGAGATCTGGGGAGAGAGGCACTGAGCCACCACACCTTCCCTGGGTGTGCCACTCTCCAGGGACCTCCCTGTGTTCAGCCATCCAGGAGCTCTTAATAGTTGATTTCTTAAAGTAGCTTTTAGTATATTTTATACATTTTAAAGACTGTGGGCAGGCATTATTACTCGCATAATATAGATGGCTCTTGTATGGCAGAGAAAATGTTTAGTGTCAAAAAATTATTACACATTAGTGAAGAAGCCAGGTTTCACACAAAGGGGTCTCATCCATTTCAGGGTTCAGCTATTTTGAATAAATATGGTATCCGAAATTTATTTTATTCTTACTATGCTAATGTTGAATCCCTAGCTCTCCCTTTTGAAAAAGCAGTCTGATTACTGAATGTACTTCCATAAAGACTTTAGGGAGAAAAGTGTCTTGTTTTATTCAAGTTATGCTACACAATATTTTGGAATGTAGACTTCATGAAAAAGAAGAATCTATCATACTCTCTTGTAATATGACAGGGATATACAAATAATTCATGAAAAGACTTGAACACAACAACTGAGCACCTGGCAAAAATTCAGCAAATGGTAAGCAGTAGTAGTATTTATGTGTTATTATTTCTCACAATAAATGATTTAGGTGGAAGTGCTTTTCTTAAACATGAAGAAACTGATATATAGTTTAAGTGAGGTACCTAAGAATTCTCATGTTAAAAGTTTCAAAGTTAGTGCTTTAAATTAGCTATGATTAACCACAAGGGCCAACCTCTTTCTTTAATGACAGAATTTTATGGGATAGCAATTCTGCAACCTCTCTGTGATTGAGAATCAACTGAGGAGCTTTTTGCCAAAAATTATTGATTCGTTTCTGAGAAGCTGTTGGAATAGGAAGGATTAGTATACTGTCTCCCCACTTAGAAACAGTTGCCCTTGCAGAATCTATTTGACATAACTATTTTGGAACTCTGGAGTGTATTGAAGGCTAGCATCTTCTAGAGAAAGTCTTGGATGGTAAATTTCAATTAATTTCAGTTCTGAATGTGGTAGCCACTTCCTATTCCCCACTCCCAGCCCTGTGACAGGCAACTATGCACTTGTTCTTAGAGCAGCTTGCATAGAGTTTGCAGGAGGAAGGTAAACAAAAAGAACCTTTTTTTCCAAATATCATAGATCTGTGCTATAATTACTGATGCTGCATCTAATCATCAAGGTATAGACCAAGAGGTAGGTGATATAGTTTGGCTGTATTCCCACCCAGATCTCATCTTTAATTGTAGTTCCCAGAATTCCCACATGTTATAGAAGGGACCCAGTGGGAGGTAACCAAATTATTGGGGCAGTTTCCTCCATGCTATTCTTGTGTAAGTGAGTTCTCACAAGATCTGATGGTTTTATAAGGAGCTTCTTCCTTCACTCGGCTCTCACTCTTCTCCCTGCTGCCATGTGAAGAAGGACGTGTTCACTTCTCCTTCTGTCATGATTGTAATTTTGCTGAGGCCTCCCCAGCCATGCTGAACTGTGAGTCAGTTAAACCTCTCTCCTTTATAAATTGCCCGGTTCTCAGGTATTCAAAGGACCATGAGAAAAGACTAATGCAGTTAATATGTACTGCAGAGAGTGGGCGTTCCTACAAAGATACCCAAAAATGTGTAAGCAGCCTTGGAACTGGGTAACAGGCAGAGGTTGGAACAGTTTGGAGGGTCACAAGAAGACAGGAAAATGTGGGAAAGTTTGGAACTTCCTAGAGACTGGAGGGTTCAGAAGACAGGAAGATGTGGGAAACTGTGGAACTTCCTAGAGACTTGTTGAATGGTTTTCACCAAAATGCTGATGGTGATATGTACCATGAAGTCCAGGCTGAGATGGTCTCAGATGGAGACAAGGAATCTGTTGGGAACTGGAACAAAGGTGATTCTTGTTATGTTTTAGCGAAGAGACTGGTAGCATTTTGCCTCTGCCCTAGACATCTGTGGAACTTTAAACTTGAGAGAGAAACTTTTGTAGGGTATCTGGCAGAAAAAACATTTCTAAGCAGTGAAACATTTAAGAGGTGACTTGGATGCTGTTTAAAGCAGTCAGACTTTTTTTTTACAGGCAAAATTAGCTCTCAATATTTATTGATTTTTTTCAAACAAATAGATGACAGAATGAATCAAGTGGAAAAATATTTATGTAGATTGTTAAGAGAAAAAAAATAGTGACAAAAAAGAATATGTAACCATAATCCCAATTTTGTGAAATAAAATAAATAATATTCAATGAATGAGGAAAATTTTTGTAACTGAAGAAAATTAGTATATAGATTAGTATATAGATATAGTATAGTATTAGTATATTGATATGTATATAGATACATTTACAAACTAATTTTCTTTCTAATCTAATTAGTATATAGATTAGTATATAGATATAGTATAGTATTAGTATATAGATATGTATATAGATACATTTACAAACTAATTTTCTTCAGTTACAAAAGCATCAGATTTATGTAGTTGCAAAGATATGGTTTGGAATTGGAACTTATGTTTAAAAGAAAAGCAGAGCATAAAAGCGGAGCGAGAATACTAGTAGATGTGGGAGGGTTGCTGGTTTCACGGAGGTTGGTAGATTAAGAGACCAAATACACCTGGTGGATAGCCATGGTTGGATCGACTGTCTAATTAACATGCGCTATGTCCGATCAATCTTGTTATGATCGAACTTTTTAGCAGAGCATAAAAGTTTAGAATATTTGCAGCCTGACAATGTGATAAAAAAGAAAAACTTATTCTCTGAGGAGAAATTTAAGCTGACTGCAGAAATTTGCATAACTAACGAGGAGCCATTTGCCAAGACAATGGGGAAAATGCCTCCAGAGCATGACAGAGACCTTTGCAGGAGCTTCTCTCATCATAGACCCAGAGGCCTAGGAGGGAAAAATGGTTTCCTGGGCCAGGTCCAGGAACCCCCCTGCTATGTGAAGCCTTGGGAGTTGGTACCCTGTATCCCAGCCACTCCAACCATGGCTACAAGGGAAGATGCCAAAGTATATTTCAGACCATGGCTTTAGAGGGTGCAAAGCCTAAACGTTAGCAGCTTCCATGTGGTATTGAGCCTGCCAGCCAGTGCAAAGTTCAGAATTGATGTTTGGGAACTTCTACCTAGATTTCAGAGGATATATGGAAATGCCTGGATGTCCAGGCAGAAGTTTTCTGCATAGGCAGAACCCTCATGGAGAACTTCTGCTAGGGCAGTGTGGAAGGGGTATGTGAGGTCGGAGCTCCCACACAAAGTACTCACTAGGGCACTGCCTAGTAGAGCTGTGAGAAGAGGGCCACTATCCTCCAGACTCCAGAATAGTAGATCCACTGACAGCTTGCACTATATGCCTGGAAAAACTGCAGACACTCAATGCCCGCCTGTGAAAACAGCCAGAATGGGGGGATGTACCCTGCAAAGCCACAGGGGCATTGCTGCTCAAGGCCATATTCACAAAGATACAGCCCAAGATGTGGGAGCCTACCCAGAGTCCATGGGGTCAAAGGAGATCATTTTGGAACTCTAAGGTTGAATGACTGCCCTATTGGATTTTGGGACTTGCATGGGGCCTATGGCCCCTTTATTTTGGCCAATTTCTCCCTTTTGATAAGGGTGTATTTATCCAATGCCTAAAACCCCTTTGTATCTAGGAAGGAACTAACTGGCATTTGATTTTATAGGCTTATAGGTAGAAGAGACTTGCCTTATCTCAGATGAGACTTTGGACTTGGTCTTTGGTTTAATGATGGGATAAGTTAAGACTTTGGGGGACTGTTGGAATATCATGATTCTGTTTTGAAATGTGAGAACATGAGTTTGGGGAGGGTCAGGGGTGGAATGATATGGTTTGGCTGTGTTTCCCCCAAATCTCATCTTCAATTGTAGTTCCCATAATCCCCAAATGGCATGGGATGAACCCAGTGGGAGGTAATTGAATCATGGGGGCAGTTGCCTCCATGCTATTCTTGTGATAATGAGTAAGTTTTTATAAAACCCGATGGTTTTATAAGGGGATTCTTTCTTCACTTGGCTCTCATTCTTCTTCTGCTTAATCCCATATGAAGAAGAATGTGTTTGCTTCCCCTTCTCCTGTGATTCTAACTTTCCTGTTGCCTCCCCAGTTATGTTGAACTGTGAGTCATTTAAACCTGTTTCCTTTACAAATAATAAGGGTGTGCGGCAGGGCCCTCTCTGGGTCAGAAGTTTTATGATCTACAGTCAAATAAGATAGGTCAGATAATTTTTTTATAGCCAGTTTTTATACAGAAAAGCAGAAGGGAAATTGTATGTTTTATGGCTGGCATGGGGAAAAAGAGGTTCTGGTTCCTCTGACCCATCTTGGGAAAGTGAGGTCTTAGTTTATATAGCTATCCTTGGAGGAAATAGGCCTGACAGACAGGAGAGAGAGAGAAGGCCAGAGAAAAACCTTTGCTTCTGAGGCTGCTTCTAAAGCCTTCATTTTGCAGTATTGTTTTCTGAGTCTCAACACCTCTCACCCATTAGGAGGTTACTACCAAGAAATACTCTCGGAAAATAAGTGTTGGAGAGAATGTTTAAAAGTTCGAAGCCTTGCACACTGTTATGGGGAATGTAGAATGGTACAGCTACTGTGGAAAACAATATGGTAGTTTCTAAAAAAATAATTAAAAATATAATTATCATGTTTTTCAGTTTTTCCACCTTCTGGATATAGATCCAAAATAATCCACAGCAGGATCTTGAAGAGATATTTATATACCCATGTTTATAGCAGCATTATTCATGAGAGCTATAACATGTAAGCAACCTTAGTGTTAACTGATAAATAGATAAACGAGATGTGCTTTATACATAAAATGTTGTTTACTCTTTCAAAGGAGGTCAGTGATTACAAATGCTACAATGTATATGAACCTTGAAGACATGTACTAAGTGAAGTAAGCCCATTGCAAAAAGACAGATACTAACTACATGATTAACCTATACTAAGTACTTAGAGTAGTTGAAATCATAGAAACATAAAGTAGAAAGGTGTTTGGCAGGGGCTGCAGGGAAGGGGTAGTTGAGAGTTATTTAATGGGTGTAGACATTCAGTTTTATAGATAAAAAGTGTTATGGAGATGGCTGGTGGTGGTAGCATAACGTTATGAATGTATTTAATACCACTGAACTTTATACTTCAAAAAATTGTTAAGATAGCATATTTTATGTATGTATATTTTACCACAACAGAAAAAAAAAAAAATGTACTGTCAAGCTCCATCATAGGCATGGAATGCAGTTAAAAAAAAATCTGTTTTTAACCAAATAGCGTAGGTGATTTGGAGGCACTCAGCTGAGTAATGCTTTGCAGACTACCCTCTTGAAACTGCTGTTATAAGAATTTTGAATTGAGATAATAGACCTTTCCACCTAAAGGTGTGAGAAGGCATACATAGGAATGATTAGAATAAAACTATCATAAGAAAGAATAAACTATGGCCAATAAAGATGAGGAAAATGGTGTTCCAAGTGGTCTCATGATGTCAGTGGTGGAATGAAGTCAGAAAATCTATTTGTGCAAGAGAGTTGGATGGAATATGGGTTTTAGGTCAATACATGTTTATGGCAGCCAAGAGGACATGTCTCATACTCCAGGCCTCATTATGGAAGGTTTATGAGGTAGTACCACTATTTGAGAACGTGACCCTATGGTAATTGAGAAGCATTTTAGTCATAATGATAGATGTTGAAGAATCAGTACAGGGAAGTTGTTAAAATTATGAATTTTGTATTAGTTTGATTGGTTAGAGTCAAAGCTTAGTTCTATTGTTCATTTACTATAGTTTTTTTTTGTAGGTCATTCAGACTTTCTATGCAGTTGTTTCCTTACTGATAAATGGGGTTAATAATAATATCCTTCTGTAGTAGGTTGAATGGTGGCCCCCAAAATCATATGTCCATGTTTAAATCTCTGAAATGTGTGAATGTTGTCTTCTTTGGCAAAAGGGTAATTGTGTATGTAATTAAGTTACGGATCTTGAGATGAGGTCATTTCAGACTGTCCATGCAGTTCGTAAATCCAGTGATGAATGTCCTTGTAAGAGAAACACAGAATGAGAATTTAAGTAGAGAGAGGAGAGAAGAAGGCCCAGTGAAGACACAGGCAGAGACTGGAGTAATAAAACCAAAAGCCAACGAACTCCTGGGTTCACAAGAGACAAGGAAGAATTATCTTCTAGAGACTTGTGAGAAAGCATAGCCCTGCTGACACCCTCGTTTCAGACTTCTCACTCTCAGAACTGTGAAAGAATAAGTTCTGGTTGTTCTAAGCTACCAATTTTGTGGTAATTTGTTATAGCAGCCATAGATGGATGAATATACACCATCTAATATATGGCCAGGCACGTAAGTGATAAATATTTTCAATTATTTTTACGATGCTGGGACCATAGATGAATCCTATGTGAATAAAGGGGAAAGTCTTCTACTTAAATCTATTCTGAGTTTCAATTTTTAAAGTTTGCTCTGTTTAACAAAATTTATGTTGAATTTACAAAATGTCAAGCACTATGCATAGTTCTGAGAACATAAAGGTAAATGTTAAAGGCCCTGCTGTCATAGACTTATGTAGAGAAAAAACACAAGAACTTATACTTGTTTACTGAAAATGCTATAGTAATTTTAATAACAGAGACAGATACAAGGTGGTTTGTGGGCGGAGAGGAAGGATACCTGCCTAAACCTGAGTGGGAGAGAGAATCAAGAGGGCTCCTAGAAGATAGGAGGAGATGTTATCTGAGCTAAGAATAACACTTTGTCCTTGAAAAATTAACAGAAATGAGTGTCAAAGGGCTCTGTTGAAGTGTCTATAAATTAGATTTTTTTTTTGGTCCACACATTGCTATCTATTCTATTCTAAGGGTATATTTAAAGTGTTGACCCCATTCCAAAAAACCTAATTGCAATTTTGGCTTTCACTATGTGTTTTTGGCAGTGTTTCCTCGTTTTAATCTTCATAGTCCAAATTCCTACAATACAACAAATATATGAATATTTATAAACTAGATTAATGGCTTTCTTAATAAAGATTATAAACATAGTTCCCACTATGAGTTTAGTCAATTAAAAATATTTATTGAGCCCTATTATGTATCAGACAACATTACCTCAAAATATAATGACTTATAATCCACAAGATATTTTCTCTTTCCTAGGTAAGATTATTAAATAAATATTTAATTCTCTGTTTAATTCCATGGGCTTTAACATTGCAAATAAATTTATAAAATTACTTATCAAATATTATACATACAAAAATTTAAAATCTATTGCCCTGGATTTCTTACTTTTTATACAAGAGACTTGGATTAGACAGAAAGTAGTAAGAAGATACTAGAAATGGGAAAGATAAAAATGTGTTATCACAAAATAATAAAGCTATTTTTAAAAGATGCAGAGGCTGCAGCTGGATGTTTGATATTATAGGGAAGCAAGAGAGAAGTTCATTTCCAGGACACACTTCTCGTCCTGTGATTCTGAAATATTAAGTGAGGAATAGAATCAACTGAAATGTTGAAGTAGCCTGAAAAGATTCATGACCCTACAATGCTGAAAATAGGGCCTATATTTATATTACTCAAGATTCTCTAGGAAACAGAACCCAAAGGCTATGTATAGATATGTAGAAAGACATTTATTATTAGCCATTGTCTCATGCAATGATGGAGGCTGAGAAGTCCCATAATCTATTATATGTAAGCCACTGGCCCAGGAAAGCTGGTGGTGTGGTTCCTGTCCAAGCTTGTAGACCTTAGAGCCAGGGATACGAATGGTGTAAGTCCAACCCAAAGCCAGAGAACTAGGAGCTCCAATGTCACAGGGCAGGAGAAAAAGGATGCTGCAGCCCCAGAAGAGAAAACATATTTACCCCTTTCCTGCCTTTCTATTCTACTGGAGCCCTCAGTGGATTAGATCAGCAGTCCCTAACCTTTTTGGCACCAGGGACTAGTTTTCATGGAACACAGTTTTTCCACAGATAAGGGATGGGAGCGTTTGTGGATGAAACTGTTCTTCCTCAGATCATCAGGTATTAGAGTCTCATAGGAGTGTGCGACCTTGACCTTGCATGTACAGTTCACAGTAGGGTTGGTGCTCCTATGAGCATCTCATCCTGCAGCTGATTTGAGAGGAGGCAGAGCTCAGGTGATAGTGCTGGCTCACCAAGCCACTCACCTCCTGCTGTGTGGCCTGGTTCCTAACAGGCCACAGACCGGTACCAGTCCTAGGCCAGGGGGTTGAGGACCCCTGGATGAGATAGCACCCATCCACATTGGTGCTGGTGAACTTCTTTACTCAGGCTACTACTGATTCATATGCTAATTTCTTCTGGAAACACCCTCATAGACACATTCAGAAATAACGGATAACTGGCTATTAGGGCATCCTTTAGCCCAGTCAAGTCAGTCATTAATTTTTGACACAAAAATTAACAATTATAGTACTAAACAAGAAAAAGCACTTTCAGGAATAAGATAAAAACAGTAGCTACATGTGTGTGTGTGTCCCATGGACACAGTAACTTTTCAAATGCATCCAAAAGATCAGCACCAGTGACAAGCCAAAATTACAGACGGAGGTTAAGACTGTGGTTAGACCAACCGAGATTAGCCAACCCAATAAAATATACATGGACCAACAAAAATCTGATTCGTACATGAAAGCTTTTATGTGAATAACTAGAGGAGGATTAAATATTTTTAAATGAAGTATTAAATCATAAAAATGCGAAGAAATAACACAGGTGAGGTTTTTATAATATAGTCTTTATTTGAGAAAATTTTCTAATTATGCTTTAAAGGCTAAAAATCATTATGCACATAACTACATAATACATTTTTTTTTTTCTTTTGAGACGGAGTTTCGCTCTTGTTACCCAGGCTGGAGTGCAATGGCGCGATCTCGGCTAACTGCAACCTCCGCCTCCTGGGTTCAGGCAATTCTGCTGCCTCAGCCTCCTGCGTAGCTGGGATTACAGGCACGCGCCACCATGCCCAGCTAATTTTTTGTATTTTTAGTAGAGACGGGGTTTCCCCATGCTGAGCAGGATGGTCTCAATCTCTTGACCTCGTGATCCACCCGCCTAGGCCTCCCAAAGTGCTGGGACTACAGGCGTGAGCCACCGCACCCGGCCCATAATACATTTTAAATGTACTTATTTTTTCAAATGACTAAGTTTATGAAAAATTATTTCAACTCATAATTAAGCATAAAAAATTTTAAAAATGAGGTATGATCACTACATCCCTACCAGAATAGCCCAAGTAAAAAAGTGTGATGATTCTTGTTATAGATAGAGACCCATTAGAACCCAGTGAGGGTTTAAATCTGTACAGTTACTTTGGATTTATCCTATATATTTCATTGAACACATATTCTCAGACCTAAAAATTTCATTTAAAGTACATACCTAACAATGATGTGTGGAAGAGTGTACCAGAAGCATTGCATAAGAATTATTATAGCAGCATTATTTTTAATTAGCTTCAAATTGAATATAACTCAAAATTTCATTAATAGTATATGAATGTATGAGTTTTATAATATTTAAATTACATATTACATAGAATAGATATACATTGGATGTTATACAACTTCATGCATGGATGAATTTTATAAACACAATACTGAGAAAAAAATAAGCCAGACACAAATGAGTGCATAGTATATAATTCATTTATTTAAAGTTCAGAAGAGGAGACAGAAGGCATTGTGTTTAGGAGAAGAATAAGGGGGTGAGAGACTTCTGTGGTATTGGTCAAATTCTGTTTCATGACTGGGTTTTAGTTATACAGATGCATTAACTTTTTTATTATTTTTCAATCTGCACACTTATTATAACCTGTGAATTCTTCTTTATATATGTCATATTTTCAATGAAATATCTCAAAAATTTCCTCGAGGGAAAAACATTATAGGGTACCAGGTATTTAGCCAAATGACTAAATCTGTGTCTCTCTAAAATTTATATCTCAAAGCACTAAACCTCAATGAGACTGTATTTGGAGACAAAGATTTCAAAGAGGAAATGAAGGTTAAATGAGGTTACAAGTGTGAAGCCCTAATTTAATCTAACTATTGTCCTTGTAAGAAAATGAGGACACACTAGAGATACACATGCATCAAGGAAAGGCCACATGAAGACACAGTGAGAAGAAGATGGCTCTCTGCAGACCAAGGAGAAAGGCCTCAGGGGAATTTCACTTGCCAGCACCTTGATTTTGGACTTCTAGCTTTCAGAACTATGAGGAAATAGATTTCTGATGCTTAATCTACCCATTCTGTGGAATTTTCTTATGGCAGGGCTAGCAGACAAATATAATGACCAAAGGAAAAAAAGTATTAGTATGACATAATGAGCATGTATATTCCTATTATAGTATATAGTACATATACTATATTCCTATTATAGTATATAGTACAAAGGCTATATTCCTATTATAGTATGTATATAATATTGTATATTTATACACACACACACACATACATATATATATAACTGAAACATACAACGTAGGCTAAGGATATTATTTCCAGGAGAAGAAGCTATATTTAAAATATTTTAGTAATAATATATATTTTGACAATAATAAAATGAACACAATAAACACAACTTGAAAAAAAGCACTTGAATGTGTCATGCACTGTCCCAAGCTGTTAACACACATCACTTGGCTGAATTATGTAAGATCCCTATATAGTACATATGATTGTCACCCCTATTTTTATGGGTTAAAAAAGACAAGATTTCAAAGGGATCAATGAACTTGCCCAAGTCCCCATATCTACTGAATAGTGAGGCAGGGATTCACCCAATTCCAAAGTCTATGCTGTTGATCGCTTGTGTTATGCTGCATGTATAAGTATAAACAGTGAAATGCCATTTTTCACCAGCTATACAGATTGATCAAAAGATACAAAATCTCAGTTTTGCATGAGGAATAAGTTTTAGTGATCTGTTGCACTGCATGGTGACCACAGCTTATAAATAACATACATACTACAAATTGCTAAAAGTAGGTTTTTAATGTTCTCAACACACAGAAAAAATGATGGTGAGGTGATGAATATGATAATGAGCTAAACTGAATATTTCTACATTTGATATATAAATCAAGACATCACATTGTACTCCATAAATATACACAATTATTGTCACTTTAAAATAAATTAATTTCAAAAACACAATATCCAATGTAATGCATTTTTGGGCAGGAATATAAATTGCTTGGAGAATTTTAAGGGGAACATAATTTGTATCAAGTCATTATTAATATTTTATTATGATCATTTTATTATATTTATCATTTCTTGAAACAGAGTCTCACTCTGTTGTCCAGGCTGAAGTGCAGTGGCACAATCACAGCTCACTACCATTTCAACTTCTTGGGCTCAAATGACTATCTCAGACTCCCAACTAGCTGGGACCACAGGTGCACACCACCATGCCTGTTCAATTTTTTTCTATGTTTTGTAGAGATGGGGTCTCACTATATTGCCTAGGCTGTTCTTGAATTTCCAGGCTCAAGTGAGATCCTCCTGCCTCAGCCTCCCTAAGTGCTGGGATTATAGATGTGAGCCATCATGCCAGCCATTAAGTCTTTTTTAAATCACACAGACAAGAAACAATGTAAGGACAAAGGTATTTACCACAGTATTATTAATAACAACAAAAATGTGATATGGTATATTCATCAAATGATAATTGGTAAGTTAAGTTATTATATATCCATTAAAAGAAATGCCTTGCATCTACTAAGCATGATATGATTGATTTATATTTATTGACAAGAAAGCATATCCATGGCTTATTGTTCCATGTAGTATTTTGTTCTTCTATTTTTTCTACAGTAGGTATTGTATGTTTTTAATTCTTTTTTATGACATCACTAAAGACGGTTAAAAGTACAAAAATTGGGTTTGCCTCAGATGATAATTAGTTCTTCATTCATTCATTCATACAAGAAATATTTACTGAATCCCACTTTATTGCAAACCTTCTAGGTTTTGAGGCTACAACACAAAAAAATCCCCTGATTGAAACTTTCATTACCAGAGATATTCAAATAATATCTGAATGACAACTTGGAATAGGTGGTTCTTTATGTAGAATAATTTTATTTTCAGTAATTAAGCAAAAAGATCTTTGAGATGCTGTCCTTGTCGGGGAGTTTCTGAATTTATGTTTTAAGGAAAGACATAATTTCAAATGTTAAATGCTCTTTTCCTGCTCTTTGAACTTCCTAGGGCAATTTATTTGTCAGGAAAAGAAATTGAGCTATGGTTTTACTATAGAGTTTCAGCTTTAAAATGTGTTTCTGAGAAAATCAAAGCTTGATAATGAATTCAACCACTAAAATGATAGATATATAACTGTGAGTATATAAATACATACATGTATAGGATAGTCATATTTTCCCAAATGAGCCAGTAGGTGGAAATTGCTAGATAATAAGAGAAATAAGTCCTGGAACTTCATATAATTTTGCAATCATCTTCTAAAGGGCTAAGTAAGTCTTAGTTTAGAATTATAAATAATAGGGTAGTTGGAATGTCAGGAAGTTAATCACTGTTCACAAGTTTCTTTGGCACTAATTTATTACCTTAACCTTAGTTTCTATTTCTTGTATCTTTTTTATTTTCTTTTTAAGCTTTAATTTGTTAATTGAGGAATAAGTTTGACTTTCTCTTGAGAGGTTAAATGATAGTGGCCGTAATCCTCTGAGTTCCTTAAAGTCTTTTAACATTGCTTATAAGAGACATTTCAATTAAGATATTGAAACCTTCAATATCGCAATCTTACAGTGGCCATTATTAAACGTTGGTTTGGATAAGATACAAAAATGGATTTTTTTCCTACCTCATTTTTACTGATTCACTCATCTATTCAAAAACATTTTGTGAATGTTTACACATGCTGAGTATTTCTCTGGGCATACAGATGTAAACAAAGCTAACAGTGGCATCATGGAGCTTTTGTTCTAATATGGAAACAGCTAGAGAAAAAATAGAATTATTTTTGATGTATGTGGAAACAAACTGCATATAACTTCTCTTGCTTTATTAGCTAGTATGATGTGTGCACATTAAATTCACAAGTTCTCAGAAACCGTGAGATAGCTATTATTGGGATAAGGCAGTATTCAGATGTTGGCTATGATAGGTTAACAGATCCACAGCGTAAGGGCAAAACTGGTACTAAATCCTGGTTTGTCGCACACCAAATCTCATACACCTTTCCACTATGCCTTTTGTTACAGAAATTAACTGAATAGGTTTACCTGAAATGTTCTTTTAAAACATGCTATTGTTTGACATATGTGTAATAAAAAAGAAAAACTTCCACTCTTTTTTTAAACTAAAAATATATATTTAGTTTAGAAAGACCTGAGGGCTAAAATTTAAAATAAAATTTACATGCAATTTTATATCCCAGAGTTATGTACTAATAATAGTTTGGTATACATCTTTCTAGCTGCATAGTTATATTAATGTATTATTTAATTATTAGTTATAATAAAGCTTTATAACCTGATTTTTTTACTCAAAAATATACACTTTCTATTTTAATAAATATATACTCATTCTATCATTTTTGATAGCAGCATATTGTTTCATTTCATTCGAGTCTGTTATTTTCTGGTTAAAATACCTAAACATTTACCTCAATCAATAGCTATATACTTATTTAGGAAAACTATCCTTGAAGTAGAATTTATCAGTTAGAGGATATGCATCTTTTTTATATTATTGAATAAAATGTGGCTCTGAAAGTCTGCACCTATTTATATACTTATCTGCAAAGAATAAAACTGCCTGCCATAGTTCAGTAATTATAGTTGTTTTTCATTTTGGTGTAACTGCAATGGTATCTACAAAATTTTGCATTTATTTATTTCACTCAGAAAAGAGCAATTTTGGGCATCCTTCACTTTAGGTACTGCTCGGTGCTGAGGATACACTGGCAAACAGGACAGTGCATCTCTAATCTCACAAAGTTTCAGTGCTAGAAAAAAAAAACAGGACATCATAATTACTGTTGCATTGGGATCAGCGTTCATAGAGGTTAGTACAATGAGCTGTGGGAATACAGAATGAGGCCGCCCAATTCAGTTATGGGTTCAGGGTATCAGGGAATGATTCCCATAGAAAGCAGAGATATAAAGGTTAAATAGAAGTCACTCAAGCAAAGGCAGTTTTGGAAGGTTGGCTGTAGGATTTACCAGGAGGAGGGAAATGCATGCGTGACATACCTGGTAAATGGACCAAAGAAGGTGGTCTGATTGGGTTGCAGAACTCTTCCCATAGCACATAAAGTCCTGCATAATGTATCACAGAGCTCTTATTGTAGCACATTCAGTGTTGCATAAATGGGTTATCGAGTTCTTACCATAGCATATAGAATGCTACACAGGGGGTCATGAGTTCTGACCATAGCACCTAAGGTGCTTCATGGTAGACCTTCTGAGACTGAATTTCACACTGCTCTCTTCCTCCCTCACTGCACTGGCCTTCTTGACCAGGCTGTGTGAGCTCCTGCATTAAGACCTTTGCCTTTGCTCCTCCCCGGACATGGGATGTTTTTCTCCTGGTTTTTCTCTATTCAAGACTTTGTGCAGATTTTACTTTACCTGTAGTATTCCAAAACCACTCAGTCCCTTGCTGTGCTCTATCTACACATCTGGATTTATTTGCCTATTTATATTTGATTATCTCCCTCCTCCTCAACACAGAATTCATCTTATCAGAGATCTGTCTGTGTTTTCATTTCTGTTTTCCCAGGGCAAAGGGCAGTGCTCGGCACATAACAGACCCCCATTAAATTTTTGTTGAATGAATGATTGGAGCACAAAGAGTAGGACTGCAGAATGGTTATAAAATAAAAATAATAGAGGAAGCCAGTAAAAAACTCTTTAAATAAAAACAGGATAAAATTCTCCTTTGAACAGCAGTGCAGTTAAAGATGGTTATGGAGAAAAATAACTCATTGTAAAGAATTGGTGACAGAAAGATGTGGTGGGAGAGTCAGAGCACAAAGCCATGGGTGAGGCCAGGATTTCCAACCCATTGAAAGGAGCATTCAGAGATGATGACATTATAAGGGAACATTATTTAAATTTTGAAATAATTTCAGACATACATCAGTTACATAGAACTTTCACCCAAATTCTCCACATTTGCTTTTTTTCTCCTCTTTCTATACACACATCCCCCATCATTTTATAAGTATTAGAGATTCAGTTTCCTCTATGATACACATGACTTCAAATATTCCAATGTCAAGATCAAGAATATACCCTAATATAGCCATATTTGATATATCAAATTTGTAAACTAACACTGATACTATTTATCTAATCCACAATCCCTATCCATATTTTCAAATTGTCCCAATAATAACCATTGTCACCACCACCACAAGAAAACCTAGTGTAGGAACTAATACTGAATTACACATTGCATTTATTTTGCACATTTTTTAAGTCTCCTTTTGTCTGGAATAGTTTATTTCCTTTGCCTTTCACAATGTTAAATTTTTTATAGATTTCAACTCAGCTAGTTGTAGAATGTCTGATGTTACTTCAGGATTAGATTGAGGTTTTAAATTTTGGGCAGAAATAAGAACAATAAAATAAAAATAAAAAAGATATTAGTTTGAACATATTGTTGGTGAAGTTAACAGTGACAGTTTTATCTACTGTGAGGTTTCTATGTTATGTTTTTACACAAACATATAAAAATTATTTGTTTATATAATTAACAAGTATTTCAGAAGGTAAGTTATCAATGAAGTAAACAAAAAAGAAAAAGTATGGGCAACTGTATTAGTCAGAGTTCTCCAGAGAAACAGAACAGAATCAATCAATCAATCTCTCTCTCTCTCTCTCTCTCTCTCTCTATCTATCATCTGTCATCTATCTTCTATCGGTCCATACATATCTATATGTATAATTTTATTACAAGGAATTGACTTACACAATTATGGCAACTGAGACGTCCCAAGATCTGCATTTGGCAAGCTAGAGACCCAGACGTGCTGATGTGTGGTTTCAGTCTGAGTTCAAAGGTCTGAGAACCACGAGAACCAATAGTGTAAGTTCCAGTCTAAAGACCAAATAAAATAAATATTCCAACTCAACTTAGTCAAACAGGAGGAGTTTCCTCTTAACTGAGAGAAGGTCAGGTTTTTAATTTGGGGGAGACAGTCTGCTTTATGTCTACCCATTCAAATGTTCATTTTATACAGAAACACCCTCACAGATGCACCCAGAGTAATATTTGACCAAATCTGGGCACCCTGTGACCCAGTCAAGCTGAAACATAAAATTAATTAACCATTGCAGTAAATAGTGTTAGTTTATTTCCTGAGTAAAAAAAGATGAAAGATCAAGACTATCCATTGTTTTTTTATCAAAAAGATATTGTGGATTGTGAGTACAGAAGCTAGATTCCAGAGATTGAGGGAAGACCAAGAAAATGAAGACAGTAGGTGTTTACGAACCAAGAAAGTTTTTGTTTTTGTTTGGTTGTTTAGTTTTTGAGACAGAATCTTGCTCTGTCACCCAGGCTGGAGTGCAGTGGCACAGTCTTGACTCACTGCAACCTCCGCCTCCGAGGCTCAAGCCATTCTCCTGCCTCAGCCTCCCAAGCAGTTGCGAAGTCAGGGATTTTCTGTGTTGCCCAGGCTGGTCTCAAACTCCTGAGCTGAAGTGATGCAGCTGCCTTAGCTTCCCCAGGTGCTGAGATTCCAGGCCTGAGCCACCATGCCCAGCTCCCAAGAGTTTTTAGTGAGAATTAGAAGAGAAAGAGGCCATTGCCAGAAGAGAGGATGAGATGTGGGATCAAGCAAATATGAGGTTTGTTTATGTTTATCTCTTGGTTTTTTCCCCAATGGAAGAAGGTTTATACGTACATAAATGCTGACAGCTGTGGCAGGTGAAAATGAAAAGATGTTGAATATTTCAGATAAATAGTATAACAGATGCAATGAAGATTCTGATAGATGTAAAAGGGGATGTGATTCACATCAATGGAGTAGGAATTTGCTTTAAGCAGAAGAGTAAACACCCATTTTACATTACCAGAATGGAAAGAGTAAATGTAATACACAAGCAGACTCATTTGTGTACTTGGCTCTAGGAAACTGAGAACATTTCTTTTCAGTGGCTTTGGCTTTGTGAACTGAGATTTAAGGTCATACTCCAAAAATACATTCTCTGTGGCTGTCTAGGATCACAAGTAGCAGAGCTAGAAACAAAAAATGCCATATGTTAATAATTATGTACAAGAATGTGTTTACACAGTCCCACTCTGTTACTCAGGCTGGAGTGCAGTGGCACCATCTCAGCTCATTGCAACCTCTACCTCCTGGGTTCCAGTGGTTCTCCTGCCTCAGTCTCCTGAGTAGCTGGGACTGCAGGCATGTGTCATGATGCCTGGCTAATGTATGTATTTTTTAAAATAGAGGCGTGGTTTTGCCCTGTTGGCCAGGCTGGTCTGGAACTTCTGCCCTCAGGTGATCCACCAGCCCTGGCCTCCCAAAGTGTTGAGATTACAGGCGTGAGCCACCTTGCCCAGCTGATTATGTGCAAGAATGTTTAATCAACATTCTTGTGATAACTGTCATTCTAGGATCATCATCAATGCCCATATTTTGAAAAGTTTTAAGTGAATTATATTACAGTTCTCTCAAGAAATATAAAACTACTATAATTAACAAAGTAAAGTTGATCTGGAAAGACTTCTGTGATGCATTGCTAAGAAAAGAAAGCTATACAGGCCAATATAGTGTGATCTTCCTTTTTTAACTGGCAAACAATGACAAAGAAGTACATAGTAGTAGGCATGGTGTGTGTGTGTGTGTGCATGCTATATGTACTATGACACTGGAGAAAAAGGATGTAGAGGAAATAAATACACATGAGATTTTTACCAGTGATCATTTTGTCAATAGCAGTTAAAGGGGAAAAGCAGCGTCATGAGGAAGATAAACGGGAATCATAAAAAACAAAAAGTGCTTTAAGGGAAAAATATATGATAGTGACCCATCTATGCTAAATTATTCACCATTTATACATATGCTTTAAGAACATCACAAATGTTCCAATGTTGATTATTGCTGGACATGGTGCCTCACTCCTGTAATCCCCAGCACTTTGGGAGGCCGAGGCAGGTGGATCACAGGGTCAAGAGATCAAGACCATCCTGGCCAACATGGTGAAACCCTGTCTCTGCTAAAAATATAAAAAATAACTGGATGTGATGGCATGCTCCTGTAGTGCCAGCTACTCAGGAGGCTGAGGCAGGAAAATTCCCTGAACCTGGGAGGTGGAGGTTGCCGTGAGCCAAGATCACACCACTGTACTCCAGCCTGGTGACAGACTGAGATTCTGTCTCAAGAAAACAGAAGAAAAAGAAGAAAAACGGTGATTATTACTGGGTACTTGTTAACAATTTACTACTTGGTAACTTTTTCTTTGTAACATATACTCAGTGTTTTATTTTGTAATAGAAACTTTTTTTATGTAATAAGAAAAATAATATATGAACCGATTTCATTGTGGAAAATGCAAGTAAATGATTTTTCCCAATATATGAAGGCCATTTATTGTTATTATAACATTCCCCATACTCTTAGGAGTTAAGTATTGTTTAGTTAATTGATGGTTTTTCCATTTTCTTGAGACAATTATGCAGCCTGCAAAAATGATAATTTTATTTGCTCCTTTCTTCTTTGCTTCTGTTCTCTCTTGTAATAGAACATACAGCACCACTCTATGTGATATGAGGATGGCAATAAAGCTTAGTTCGCCCAACCTTAATAGTCATGCTTTAGGATCATATATGTTAAATGCTCGGCTTTTTGAGATAAATTTATTTACCATGTAAAAGGAAGTAGTTCTATTCTTTGTGCAGGAAGAGTTGTCCAGAATTAATGTTGTATTTTACTCATTATCAGATTTTTTTTTTGCTTTAGTCTACTAACAGATGAAATATACTAATAGGGTTTCAAATATGAAATAATTGCAACATTTCTGGGATAAAATACATTATTTTTATAATATTTTTAATGTACTGCTGAATTTCCCTAATTTACATTTAAGATTTATGTGTGAGATTGCTTCATTTTCAGCATAATAATATCAGTGCTTGTGATTTACTCTATATAAACGAAAGCAAAAAGATTGCATAATACTTTTCCAAATTGCCTGATCTCTTAAATAAAATGGATGAATTGCTTCATCGTTTGCCCATATGAATGCATGGCTCTGGAGCTGCTAGTAACCTTTGACATTGTTGTTTTTTCCTTGACATTTCATTATGTGATACAGATTAATGCTACTGTTTTTATGTTCAAAAGACATCATTTGTTGCAGCAATAACGTGAATGTGTTTTTCTGTAAAAAAAAAAAAAAAAAAAAGATTCTAAGTCATTTAAATGTTTCCAGCTACCCAGAGTTTAAAGTAATGAAAATTTCCTGAGATTCACATAATTGAAATGTATAAGCCATAGAGTAAATAAATAAATCCATGGCCAGATAGCCCTAGTAGAGCAAACAGAGCTAGTGAGGCAAAGACACAAAGTTCAGAAAGAGCATACTTAAGATTCCTTTCTTAGTTTACTCAAAAGGTTTATTTTTGAAAGTTTACCATATGTAATTCTCAGTTATTCGTATAAGCTTAAAATGCAAGTGTAACATTTTTAGGGTTCTCTGTAGAAAATAAAAATATATGATTTAAAATAATTACACCAAGCATGGTAGCTCACACATATAATCCCAATACTTTGGGAGACTGAGGTAAGAGGATTGCTTGAGCATGGGAGGTTGAGGCTGCAGTGAGCTGTAATCTTGCCACTGTACTTCAACCTGGGTTACAGAGCAAGACCCTGTCTCCGGAAAAATAAAAATAAATAAATAATGAAAATAAACCATGACAACAAAAATTCAAAAAGCCGACCAAACAAAAAACCAAAAACTTAAAAATAATTTCTAAGAATGTAATATACTAACATAGTATACAGAAATATGGCTAATATTTCTAATATTAGTATACAGAAAAATTGTACCATAATCTTCATTAAGAATGTGAAATTCTATGCCTTTTGTTTTCAGGTTGACTATTAGCATTGACATAGACTGTGATTGGGACAGTATACTTGAAAAGGTGGATATGATCTATTATTTCTGTGCCACCTAAAGTGTCAGTCTCTGCTAATTTGTAATGCAGTTTTTAAATAAAATTGATTTTCTAGTAGCCATTTGCATATATATTTATATATACTGTCAGATCCTTCTATGCAAATAATTCAGATATGTTAAGAAGACACATATAAAAGTCACAGTTAGATTTTTTTTAAGAAATATTTATTTTTCTGTTGAGATTGCTATTTAGATCATTTGAAATTTAAATACATGGCTGGGTGCAGTGGCACATTCCTGTTATCTCAGCACTTTGGGAGGCTGAGGCAAGTAGATGACTTGAAGTCAGTGGTTCGAGTCAAGCCTGGCCAACATGGTGAAACCCCGTCTCTACCAAAAACACCAAACAAATTAGCCAGGTATGATGGTACATGCCTATAATCCTAGCTACTTTGGAGGCTGAGGTAGAAGGATTGCTTGAACCTGGGAAGCAGAGTTTTCAGTGAGCTGAGATTGTACCAATGCACACTCTAGCCTGGACAACAGAGTGATAATTTGTCTCCAAAAAAAATAATAAAATAAAATAAATTTAAACACAGAGACTCAAAACAAAGGGATGGAGAAACATTTACCAACCAAATGGAGAGCAAAAATAAATAAATAAATAAAAAGCAGGAGTTGCAATTCTTGCATCTGATAAAATAGATTTTAAAGCAACAACGATATAGTGGTAAAAGGATCAATGCAACAATAAGAGCTAACGATCCTAACACCCAGATACATAAGACCTATAAAGAGACTTAGACTCCGTAGACTCCCACACAATAATAGTGAGAGACTTCAACATCAATATTAGATAGATCAACAAGACAGAAAATTAATAAGGATATCCAGGACTTGAACTCAGATCTGGAACAAGTAAACTTAATAAACATTTATAGAGCTCTCCACTTTAAATTCACAAAATAAAAAAAAAAGAGAGAGAGAGAGTAAGGGCTCTGGAGTGAAACTTTCCCGGGTTTGAATTTCTGCTGCACCACCATATACAACCTGGGCAAATTATTTATCATCTGAGCTTCATTTTCCTCATTTGCAAAATAGGGATAAAAAAAGAATCTATGCCACAGTGATGTCAGAGGATTAAATGAAATAATATGCTTAGCATAGTGCTTGCAACATGAATCTTGTTTTGTCACCCAGGCTGGAGTGCACTGACGTGAACTTGGCTCACTGCAACCTCCACCTCCCCAGTTCAGGTGATTCTCATGCTTCACTCTCCATTTTAGCTGGAATTAGAAGCATTCACCACCAAGCCTGGCTAATTTTTGCATTTTTAGTACAGACAGTGTTTCACATGTTGACCAGGCTTGTCTCAAACTCCTGGCATCAAGTGATCCACCCGCAAAGAAAAAAAAAATTATATTCTATTAGGTTGTTTCTAATGCCAAAATGGTGATAGTATAGAGGTCTCAGATATAAGTTGTCCTCTTTTATTTATTTTTTCATTTATTCCCACAGTTGAAACACTAATGTGCCTATGACTTCCAAATTTTTATCTCAAATTCTGACTTTTTCCCTGCTTCGTAGACTCACTTAACTTGAATATCTCATAATTGTATCAAATTCAAGAATTACGAAATACAACTTTAACCCCATTAATTATTTTAAATTTGTGTATCTCCCAAAAAGTAGCACCAAAAACTTGTATATTAATTTTTGTTTCTTGGTCTTCTTTGCTTTCCTGTGTATTTAATATATCATATGTTACTTTAATTCTACTTTCTAAATACTTCTTAAATATGTTCCCATTTGTCCATCTATACAATTACATTAATCCAAATTACTATCCACTCTCACTTGGATGAGTAAAATAGCACCCTTACTGGCCTTTAAGATTTTGACCTGAACTACCTGTGGTCTATTGAACAAAAAAACTTAGAGCAATCTTTTAAAAGCATCTACAAAACAGCAAAACTAAGTTGTAACATGCTTCTCTCCTCCTTAAAACTCTTATCTCAGTTATCCCAAATAATATCCCAATTATTGAGATTTGATTATCCCATTGTATGCTTATATTAAAATATGCCATGTACCCCATAATGTATAATCATGTACACATAAAAATTAAAAAATATATAGTTCTCTATTTTCAGACTACATGATTGTATATTTAGAATACCTTATCATCTCAGCCTAAAATCTCCTTAAACTGAACAGCAACTTCAGCAAAGTCTCAGGTTAAAAATCAATATGCAGAAATCACAAGCATTTCTATACACCAATAACAGACTAACAGAGAGCCAAATCATGAGCGAACTCCCATTCACAATTTCTACAAAGAGAATAAAATACCTAGGAATACATCTAACAAAGGATGTAAAGGACCTCTTCAAGGAGAACTACAAACCACGGCTCAATGAAATAAGAGAGGACACAAACAGATGGAGAAATATTCCATGTTCATGGTTAGGAAGAATCAGTATCATGAAAATGGCCTTACTGCCCAAAGTAATTTATAGATTCATTGTTATCCCAATCAGGCTACCACTGATTTTCTTCAGAGAATTAGAAGATACTACTTTAAATTTTATATGGAAACAACAAAAAGGCTCATATAGCCAAGACAAACTTAAGCAACTAACAAAGCTGCAGGCATCATGCTACCTGACTTCAAACTATACTACAAAACAGTAACCAAAACAGTAACCAAAACAGCATAAGTAATAGTACCAAAACAGATATATAGATCAGTGAAAACGAACAGAGGCCTCAGAAATAAAACCACACATCTACAACCATCAGATCTTTGACAAACCTGACAAAAACAAGCAATGGGGAAAGGATTCCGTATGTAATAAGTTGTATTGGGAAAACGGGCTAGCCATATGCAGAAATCTGAAACTGGACCCCTTCCTTACAGCTTATACAAAAATTAACTCAAGATGGATTAAACACTTAAATGTAAGACCTAAAACCACAAAAATGCTGTAAGAAAACCTAGTTAGTACCATTCAGGACATAGGCATGGGCAAAGACTTCATGACTAAAACAACAAAAGCAATGGCAACAAAAGACAAAATTGACAAATTGGATCTAATTAAACTAAAGAGCTTCTGTACAGCAAAAGAAACTATCATCAGAGTGAACAGGCAACCTACAGAATGGGAAGAAATGTTTGCAATCTATCCATTTGGCAAAAGGCTGATATCCAGAATCTACAACGAACTTAAATTTTTAAGAAGAAACAAACAACCCTGTCCAAAAGTTGGCAAAGGATAGGAACAGACACTTCTCAAAAGAAGACATTTATGCAGCCAACAAACATGAAAAAACGTCATCATCAATGGTCATTAGAGAAATGCAAATCAAAACTACCTTGAGATACCATCTCACGCCAGTTAGAATGGCAATCATTAAAAAATCAGGAGACAACATGCTGGAGAGGATGTGGAGAAATAGGAACACTTTTACACTGTTGATGGGAGTGCAAATTAATTCAACTATTGTGGAAGACAGTGTGGTGATTCCTTAAGGATCTACAACCAGAAATACAATTTGACCCAGCAATTCCATTACTGCATATATACCAGAACGATTATAAATAATTCTGCTATAAAGACACATGCACACCTATGTTTATTGCAGCACTGTTCACAATAACAAAGACTGGGAACCAACCCAAATATCCATCAATTGTAGACCAGATAAAGAAAATGTGGTACATATATACTGTGGAATTACTATGTAGCCATATAAAAGGATGAGTTCATGTTTTTGCAGGGACAAGGATGAAGCTGGAAACCATAATTCTCAACAAACTAACACAGGAAAGGAAAACCAACCCCGCATGTTCTCACTCATAAGTGGGAGTTGAACAATAAGAACATGTGGACGCAGGGAGGGGAACATAACACGCTGGGGCCTGTCGGGGTGTGAGGGGCTGGGGGAGGGATACCATCAGGAGAAATACCTAATGTAGGTGATGGGTTGATGTGTACAGCAAACCATCATGGCACATATATACCTATGTAACAAATATGCATGCTCTTCACATGTATCCCAGAACTTAAAGTATAATAAAAGAAAAAATTTTTAAGTGTGCTGTCGTATGATTAATCCCATTCATACAACATTTTCATGCTTAAGTGAATTTTTCCATCTTAAGTAAATAATTTCCTGCCATACAACAATAAAACATTTAATTTTAACATGGTTAACTTTTTTCAGTTTGCTCAATTTTCATCAAAATCCAATTGATTTTATTTGTTTTCACATAAGTACTCATGTTTATTAACTTTCTAATGACCCTTTTTAACAAATTTGCCAAGGTTATTCCAATCCTATCTATTATTAGCAAAGCACAAGAGCAATGTTTTCAATAAATAAGTCATGTCCCTTCGTTTTCCTGCTTTAAGCATGTCAAACATTTGCAGTTGACTTTAATGTTTCATGCTTTTGGTAAAAAGTTATTCACCATGTCTTCAGAAACTTTTCACATGCTGTTTTCCCATCCTTTTCCTAGATGGCTCCTCTCTTCTTTCTAGACTCTGCTGTATTACCTTTTTCCTGACTAACAAGTGTAGTTATTTTCTGTTCTGTCACTGTCTATTCCACAATCCTAAATTGTTATTTGCGGCATTTTACAAAAGTTACAAATGTACTGCTTTTAGTTTGCATAGTTGATGTCTATCATGCACAGTATTATGAATGCAAGTATTTAATTGATTTGTTCAGCTGTATCTGTATATTTACAACCTAGCATAGCATCAGGCACATAGATATATGTAAATTATTTTGGAGCTCTTTGAAAAAGTGAAGACTGGAGATCATACTTTTAGAGCCATCATTATGATACCTAAAATATTGGGATTAAATGAGCTAGTTTAAAAGATGATATAATATGAAGTAAATACAGAGGGTTGAGACTCGTTACAGTAGGTAAGAGTTAATAAGGTTAAAATTGCATGTATGTTTACTCAAAAATAATTTATCCTATTTTATACTCATAAGTAAATGTATAGAAACTTCTATTTGCAAAAACTGAAACATCTACAGGGAATTTGTTGACCATCTTTCAAATGATTGCTTAATTAACTAATGGCTATTAGTTTTATTTCAGTACTTAGTGTACCACCTGATACAACAATGCAGTATTTGCTATGTGAGTTAGGATAAAGTTCA
Organism: Saguinus oedipus; assembly: GCA_031835075.1. Lineage (NCBI taxonomy): Eukaryota > Metazoa > Chordata > Mammalia > Primates > Cebidae > Saguinus > Saguinus oedipus. The sequence continues at coordinate 23,746,772 of CM063190.1, forward strand.
GTTACTAAGTGACTGATAAAGAGACCTTAATAATACTATATTTTTCTGTTTCTTACATGAAATAACTCTGGAGGTGGCTCCAAAGTGATTAGTCACCCTCTTTTAATCTTTCTGCTTGACTATCTTCAAGGTCATCTATGATTTAGGTTGGATACAGGAACTCCAGGATTTGTAAAAGAAAAAGGGCAGAAAAGAAAGTAAAAATACTTACGTTCCAGATAAAGTTTTAAGAAGCTTTACTTGAATCCTTACCCAATAACATTTTGGAACTCATTGTTGACTCCTGACTACAAGAAATACTGAAAAATGTAATTCTTCAACTAGGAGTTTGCCAAATAAATAAATAAATAAAACAGAAACTAAGTTCCTAGTGAAAACTAGGATGGGTAGAAGGGTAGACTAGATATAGGACAGAAAAATAACAGTATCGTGTGTAAGATCTAATGATTTTGAATGATGTCACTTTAGAATTACTTATATATAAAACACTATACCTCTGGCAGAATAGAAATACTTTCTCAGATGGTGAGAACTAAAAACATGTTCCTTACTAAAATAAATCTAGTAAGTATTTTATTTAAAAATTTTATTACCATTTGGTTTTATTTTCAGTTAGATGTGAATTATAAATTTTTTTATAATCTTATATTTGTTGATTATTGCATATTTAAAACTGTGTCTTTCCTTAACTTATTCAATTTATTTTACTCTTACTTTGACCTAATGGAATTCTGTCTAAAGGTGCTGAGGAAAACATTTACACTTCAAATAATTTCACCATTTAGCAATTTTTAAGAATCTAACAGTTGAAGCTGTTTTAGAAGATCACTATAATAGGCTCAGGAAAGTGTGTGTATAGAGTAGTTTATTTGGCACACTGGGTACCAAGTAGTACATTTATTTAACTTTTCATCAGTTCATTGGCATTTTGGTGAAAAGAGGTGATGGAGGCTATTTAATTAACCTCAAATATTTCACTGGCATAAGAAACTGGATCATCTGCCAGAATCATTAGCAATTTATAAGCTGAGTTGAGCAGCAAATGGTCATAAATTCAATCACATGTAACCTTTCCAGTAAATGACACCAGTCAATTGAAATTTATTATGGGGGAAATCACAGACTTTGACATTCATGCTAAATACCTAGAGCATTAAGATTCTGCTTGCCAAAACTCTAGATATCGTTTTGTAGATTATGTTCAGAATTTTAAAATGCAGATTTTAAAATGATGAATAAGAACTAAGCAGTTCCTTTGAGTGTTATCAAGAAGTGTGAGAGGTTCAATATTTTATAATACTTCATTTTCTTCAATGGGAAAAACTTATACTGTGGGACCTAGAATGATAACTGTGATTACTGAACAGTAAGTGTCATAAAACATTGGTGAGTACATTTTGGTATAGTGTAGAGTCTGGTGAGGGAGCTTGCTTGGCAAGTTTCCATTAGGTACTCATGATGAATAACCTGAAAAAGCAATCAGATTTCATTTTCTCCTTCTTAAGTGGTAATGTGAGGTTACACTTAAATAGAGTAGAGTGTAATTGATTTTAGAAACTTGATTAAATTATCGATAGCCTGGTATAGATATAGCCTGAATGACTTTAAATTAAGAATAAGTTTGTTTTATAGTCTTGGGAACATTGGAAAAGTGAGGAAGGAAAATAACCAGAGGATTCCATCTATAAGATATTAAAAACATTCAATATCATTTGTTTGATGGACACACTAATATGATCATTTTGATTTGCTTCTGCCAAACTGCTTCATCAAGTGTAACTTTTCTAGTAAATAACAGAAGAATAAAAAAACAGAAGCTAATCATTATTTACTAAGTGAGAACAAAGTGGCAATCACGAATGTTTTCTAAACTTGAGATTTTACTTAGTAGATATGGCAGTCAGTGTTTGTGACACAGAGTTAGTGAGTAAAAACTTACAGAATTTTAGGATGACTTTCACACGCATCATATGGAAAAAATTTAAAGTTGTTTTGGAAGTAAATCTTACATCATTATACAACATCTGACATTCCACCAAAATAGCTCAGTTTAAAAAGTTGTATATAAATATTATATTGGCCATTATAGAATTTGTTCAAGCTGATATTTTAGAGGAACACTTCAGAGTAAAATTCCATTAGTAATAAAACCACAGACAGCATTATAGCTAAGATAGATGCATATTTTCAATTAAAAAGATATAATTAATATAGAGAAAAATCATTTTAGCTATGAGCTATATATATGTACCCATTTTATTTCATCTTGCCAAAGTTAAAACATGTTATTAATAGAGTAAATATCTAGATATTTACTTTTTTACTGAAAGGAATTTTTCCAGTAAGGATATTTTTATTTCAATATATTTCATCTTTAAAATATGAAAAGGTAACACTATCATAAAGTTTGCATGAACATATATTTTGGAAATTGAGTTTATATGCTGACTTCATTCCACACAAGAGGACAGTAATTCAGTGATGTGGTTCCCAGGGTTAACCCAAAGCAATTCATACCATGAAACATGTTACACATCAAAGCAACCAAACTTAGTGACATAAAACAACGTTCTTTTTATTTACTTAAAATTTTTTTGTTCAGTCAGCTGTTTTTTTTGTGTGTGTCTTGACCAACCCGTTTTGAATCTATATTGGGCTCTTTTGTGCATCTATAGACTCAGCTGGCAGTTTGACTGGCAGATATGCTTTAGGGTGATATTCTACCATTGCCATACTCGTTATCTGAAATATGTCACCACTGGCTGTCAGCTGGGTACATCACTTCTCTCCATAATGGCACTTCATCTTCCAGAATGCTAGCTTAGACTTTTATGTGGATATAGGGTTCCAAGTGCAACAAGAGGGGAAACCCCAGTATGCAAATACTTTGCAAATGTCTGTCTGCATTATATTTGATAAAGTTCCATTAGCCAAGCAGGTCACATTGCAAGAGCCTAACAAGCAGGTAGGGAAAGATTTTGGTTTTTAAATCTGTCCTATACCTAACAATTCATTCTTTGTTATTTACCTTTAAGATACATGAACACCAAGGAAAAACATGGACAGTCTTCTATTTCTTTCTTAATATTCACCTAAAAAGGAAAAACAAATAATATACTGAAAATTCAATTTTTGATTACTTTTTCAGAGTTAAATATTTAGCAGTCAAACAATTTATTGGAAGCTTGTGTGAGGTGAAAATAGGATATTTAGTGTAAATATGGTTTTCTTTACAGTCTTTGATACCTCTTTTAATGTAAACATAGGGGGTAAGGACCGCAATCAACTGCAGAGAATCTTCATTTAAACATAAGATTGATTGAGTTCAACAAAAAACTAAAATAAAATTGTGTTAGCAACATATTCAAGATTAGAATAAAACTATCTGCATTTAAAAAAATTTAGAAGAACCTCTATTTGTCCACCAATATCTTCTCCTTGTCCACAAACCAGGGTTTGTGAAAGCCTGGAAATTAAATGGCATACCCTTGCCTGAGTGCTACTGTTCCTGATTGCTTATGTTTCCCAAAGTGTATCCTATATAATGTTGATTTATTATCTTTATTACTCCAAATATTAATTTCATAAGCATAAGTTTGAACATTGTTCTTTTCACTGATTATTATTCTGTTATACAGTACTTCATGTCAATCTTTAAAATTAAGCATTTCTTTAACTCAAGAATGCTTATGTCTATTTTATCTTTGATTATTGCTTTTCCCACATTTGTTCTAATATTATTTTCAGGAAATGTGAACTTACATTGCATTTTTCTCATATAAATATCCATTATCTTATTTGGATATTTTCTGCTTATTGGCTATTTTTCTCTGACTTCTGAATTCAATTAACATTTTAGAATTGAAATCAGGATTCAGATTTTGTTACAGTTACTTCTGCATATTGTTATTTCTGGTAAAAACCACATGTACAATTACATTTTAGTTTCCTTTTATATTTTTTACTTAATTCAGCTTTCTTACTCCCTTCCACACTTATGGATACCTTTCCATTTCAGTCATTATAATATAATTTTGTGCATGTGTTTAATAGAGCCCATATTTCACTGAATTTTACTGAAAAAAAGTGCTTTCCAAAATTTGTCTTTTCTTGTATTTTATAAATGGGATTTTCCAATAAATGTGGAATACACTTTTTCTATTACTTACTGTAATGAATCTTTTACCAAGTCTTATTTTTTTCCTAGTCTTGGACAAAAAAATAGATAATCTTTCTTGCTGACATCTCACCATCTATCTGGTTGAGCAAGATCTTGACAAACTTTCTGTCCTCTTAGATTTTAAATTATAGGTTTAGTTGACTTTCAAACCATAAGTAAATTTTTTTTTAATTTTTTATTTATTGTGCATTAGATTCTGGGGTACACAAGCAGATCATGTAGGATTGTTGCATAGTTACATTCATGGCAAGGTGGTTTGTTGCCACCATCCCCCCATCACCTATACCTGACATTTCTTCCCAAGTTATCTTTCCCCCACCCTCCTTCCCACTATCCCTCCCATACCCCCCTGCAACAGACCCCAGTGTGTGATGTTCCCCTCTTTGTATCCAAGTGTTTTTATTGTTCAGCACCTGCCTATGAGTGAGAACATGCAGTGTTTGATTTTCTGTTCTTGGTAGGGTGTAAGTGCCCATGAATTTATCCATTTCTTCCAGGTTTACTGGTTTATGTGCATACAGTTGTTTGTAGTAATCTCTGATGGTAGTTTGTATTTCTTTGGAATCAGTGGTGATATCCCCTTTATCATTTTTTATTCCATCTATTTGATTCTTCTCTCTTTTCTTTTTTATTAATCTGGCTAGTGGTCTATTTTGTTGATCTTTTCAAAAACCAGCTCCTGGATTTATTGATTTTTTGAAGGTTTTTTTTTTTGTATCTCAGTCTCTTTCATTTCTGCTCTGATCTTTGTTATTTCTTGTCTTCTGCCAGCTTTTGAGTTTTTTTTTTTTTTTGTTTTTTTTTTTTTGTCTTGCTCCTCTAGCTCTTTCAATGTTGATGATGGGGTATCAATTTTAGATCTTTCCTCGTTTTTCATATGGGCATTTATTGCTGTAAATTGCCCTCTAGACACTGCTTTAAACGTGTCCCAGAGATTCTGGTACCTGGTGTCCTTGTTCTTGTTGGTTTTGAAGAACATCTTTATTTCTGCCTTCATTTCATTGTTTATCCAGTCAACCTTCAGGAGCCAGTTGTTCAGTTTCCATGAAGTTGGGTGGTTTTGAGTTAGTTTCTTAATGCTGAGATCTAATTTGATTGCCCTGTGGTCTTAGAGACTGTTTGTTATGATTTCTGTTTTTTTTTGCATTTGCTGAGAATGATTTACTTCCAATTATGTGGTCAGTTTTTGAGTAAGTGTAATATGGTGCTGAGAAGAATGTATATAAAATAAAACCAGTACCTTGCTCAGAGACGTGGATATCACTCTGGTTCTGTCTCACTCGGTGGTAGCTTCACTCCAGAGAAACTTCCTTTCAGCCGTCTTCCCCTGAACGAATCAATAGTTTTGGGGTTTTTTTTTTAAGAGGTGGAATCTTACTCTGTTGCCTACACTGGAGTACAGTGATACGATCTCAGCTCACTGTAACCCAAGCCTCTCAGGTTCAAGTGATTCTTGCCTCAACCTCCCGAGTAGCTGGGACCCAGGCACATGCCACCACGCCTGGCTAATTTTTGTATTTTTAGTGGAGATGGGGTTTCATCATGTTGGCCAGGCTGGTTTCGAACTCCTGACCTCAGGGTATCCGCCCGCCTCAGCCTCCTGAAGTGCTGGGATTGCTGGTGTGAGCTACCATGCTTGGCTTTGGCCGCTCCTTCCAATCTGCCCCATAAGTAAAATTTTTAATATTAGCAGCTATTGTTTAGCTAGTATTACCACTATTTAATTGAGAAAAAAAGTTCTTCGTTTACAGGTTGCTGTATCTTCTATGCAGATAATTTAATCTTAGAATATTATAAGCCATTTATAATGTTTCTCACTCAACATCATTAACTTTCAGAGTATCCTTATTCTGTATTCCTACTTATAAACACATTCATAATACATACTTTACATCATGGAATATACTGTACCATAACTGGTACATTTTGATTCCAAATATATGTGTTAGTAACATATAAAAGTAAGAGTGCAATGGCAATGACCCCTTTATATACCATGTGTTGTGAATTGCAGGGATGGATTCTCAATCTCTGTCCTTCTACGCGTGCACATTTGCTTGCTCCCTAAAACTATGGTATGCATGCTCCTTTAATAGATTTTCAGATGTTTCACCTGTAGTCCTGTACTCTAAACTTATTAATGGGACATCAGAAGACCTGTGATGTGGGAGGGCTGGTGATGGGAGATGAAGGTTAGCATTTATAAAGAATTGCTATGGACCCCATGCCCTCTCATGGTGGTTGAAGAATACAAGTACATAATTAATTTTTTATGGGAATGCTTTCCCAATACTGAATCATGTGGTTATAACTCTCCTAAGTTTATACCTTGTAGTTAAAGATTTCTGTATTTACATAGTTACTGTCGAGGCCGCGGTGGCTCCGACCAGTTGTCCTGGTGCTTAAGGAGGCGAGGCCATGAGTTCAAGGCCGATCTGAGCAATGGTACATAGTTATTGTCTTAAAAAGATTATGGAGACTTAACCAGGCAGCCTAATTTTTCAAATATTCAAAATGGAAGTCAGAATATTTCTTCAAATAATTATCATACCTAAATGTTGTATATTTACAATATTAGAAACTTTTATCAATTAAAAAATGTAATATGTATTAAAGCAATGAAAAATGCCCCTTGTAGTCACCTCTAAGGCTTTCTACATATAATTAGCTGTGTAACTTCATGTCAAAAAGCAAAGTATATTAGCCAGAATATTGAACCTTTTATGATTGAAATTCTGAACAATGTCTCGATAGAGCAGAAAATAGTGACTATAAACTCAGTCCTTGCTCTAAATGCCCTTGCTTTAAAGATTTAAGTCCCTAAAATGATACAAATTTCATCTTGGATATTTAATTTCTTTCTGCTTAAGTAATAAAATATACATAAGTAATGTGGCAGAGGTGGTGATGAATGACTTAAAAGAGATGATTCTCTGGAGAATAAGGATAGTTTATAATATTAATGTTAGGAGCAGTGAAGACCAAAAGAAGGTGAGAAACATAGCTTATGTCTTGTGAATTTCTATGATTTTTTTATATAAATGCTTTAGCTGTTCTTGGAGTTTGAAAATGATTTGTATGATTGGTTGCCAATCACAGATTAAGAACTATATTTTATACTATGGTTACTAAGTTGAGCTGTATACATAGCTTTTAAATTTAGATTCCTTTGCTACAACCAGTAACAATATCTACACTTAAAGTAGAGAGATTCATAGTTTTATCTCAAACTACAAGATACTTTTCTCCCTTTAGAGGCTGTAACCTCAGCACCTGGAATAATCTCCAACAATTATGAAAAGTGGTTGTTGATTGAATCAACAATATTTAGGAACAATGTTTTTATGTATTGCATCTTTCATTTATTAGAATACCCAAACATGCAGCATCTACCTCAATTGTTACATACGATTGTTGCACATTGTGTTATTTTCTTTGTAAGTCCTATTTTTAAATGATACTTCTTGAAGTTCTTTATTGACTTACTCTCTTTTTTCTGAAGTGACATATCCTCCCATATTTTTTTACTTTATAGGGAGAGAGCATTCGTAACTCATGAACTAATTGATAATTCAATCACTTTGAAAGTTTAATTTCTTAAGCATTAGCAAGAGCCATGGCTGCAGATTATAGTTAAAAAAATCTGTGGCCAAAGTTAAGCTAAAAGGTGCTGTATGTTTAAGAAATAATATGAAGGTGCTCTCTGCCCAGGGCATATAGCGACACCCAAGCATCTGCCATTCACTAGCCACCACTGCTGGTAGATGTATGTATGTACAAACAACTGTAGCAGATAAAGGAAGATTGAATAATATGTAAGTTGTAAAATTTTGTTTTCAAAGCCCATGGTAGATGCCTAATGAACTGGGCTGCATCATGTGAATACTATCAGGTTGGTGCAAAAGTAATTGCAGTTTTTGCCATAATATAGATATAGCCTAGAACTGATATTGACTAGCTTGCTTTTCTCCCATTCTTCCTTTATAAGTTTTTAAAGTCTTGCTAAGGCTGAAGAAAGAGCAGTCTATTGAAAGGCAGCAGGTAGTGGGTGGCGGGGCAAGATGATCTACTAGAAGCAGTGGTGATCAGAAGCTCCCGGGGAAAAGAACCGTAATAGCATGTGAATCCTTCACGGGCAACTGAGGTATCCGGATTCTCTAATCAGAACTGACCAGGCAGATGGTGTAACCCACAAAGAGGAAGGAAGAGCATCACCTGAGAGCCTCATAAGCGGGGGAGTCCCCACCCCCCACCCAAGGGTGGCAATGAGTGAGCGTGCCACCCAGTGGGGGAAACCGTGGCTTTTCCACAGAATTGTGCAACCCATGGATCAGAGGATCACACTCATGAGCCCATGCCACTGGGGCCTAGGCTCCCAAGCCCTGAGCCATGAAGATTCTCAAGTCTCTCAGGTAGAATCTGCTTAAACCTGTGGAGTTCCCCTGGGGAGGAGTGACCAGGACCAGCACTGCAGCTGCCTGCTGTCTAAGCCATTTGTGTCTCTTGGGGAGAGCAACAGCCAACCCTGGGACTGATAGCTGCCTAACACCTAAGTTCCCTGGGCAAGGGAATGGCAGTAGCCATCTCTATAGCTCCAGGCTGTGCTTTCCCCTGATGGAGTTAGGGAGGCTGCATGGTTTGGTCCCAAGGGGGTCCCCCATGCCAAACACACTGGCTGTGGCAGACTGTGGCCAGAGTGTCTTTTCAGGCTTGACCTTGACCCATCCCTCCTCACTGGGTGAGGCCTTCCTGCAGGAACTCCGACAATTCCAGCCAGGGGCTCAGAAACAAAACTCTGATCTCCATGGGCCTGAGCCCCCAGGGGGAGGGGTAGTCGCTGTCCCCGGATCAGCAGACTTAGCCTTTCCTCATGCTAGTTCTGAGGAATCTGAGCAGCCTAGACAAGTGGGATCCCCCCAGCAAAGCACATCCCTCCTCCAAGGAACAAAGTGCTTTGTTAAATGGGCCCTTTTCACTGTGTCACTTAACTGGGTAAGACCCTCAAACAGGGATTGTGCCCTTCGAAGTCAGACATCCCAGAGGAAGAAACAGGCACCCATTTTTGTGGTTCTGCAGCCTCCTTGCTCCTCCCAGGCACAGGAGCAAACCAGATGAATGGAGCCTGAAGTGAACCCCCAGCAACCCATGGCAGCCCTGCAGAAGAGAGACCTGACCATTGAAAGAAAAACAAACAGAAAGTAACAGCAACAGCATCAAAAAAAAAAAAAAAAATCCCCACAAAAGCCCCACCTAAGGGTCAAGGGCTTCAAAGAACAAAACTAAGCAAACGCATGAAGAAGACAAAGAATCAATGAAAAATCGCTGAAAAGCCAGAAAGCCTCTTCTCCAAATGATTGCCGTGCCGCTCCAGCAAGGGCACAGAACTGGATGGAGAAAGAGATGGACAGATGGACAGAAGTAGGCTTCAGAAGATGGGTAATAACAACTTCCGCGGAGCTAAAGGAGCATGTTTTAACCCACTGCAAAGAAGCTAAGAACCTTGATAAGAGGTTAGAGGAGCTGCTAATTACAATAACCGGTTTAGAAGGGAACATAAATGACTTGATGTAGCTGAAAAACACAGCGAGAGAATTTTGTGAAGCATACATAAATATCAATAACCACATTGACCGAGTGGAAGAAAGGATATCAGTTTGAAGACCTTCCTGAAATAAGGCATACAGACAAGACTAGAGAAAAAAGAATTAAAAGGAATAAACAAAGCCTCCAAGAAACATGAGACTATGTAAAAAGGCTGAACATACAATAGATTGGAGTACCTGAAGGAGACAGGGAGGTGGAAACAAGCTGGAAAACACACTTCAGGATATTATCCAGGAGAACTTCCCCAACCTAGCAACACAGGTCAACATTTAAATTCAAGAAACACAGAGAACATCACTAAGATACTCCATGAGACAATCAACCCCAAGATGCATAATCATCAGATTTTCCAAAGTTGAAATGAAGAAAAAAATATTAAGCCCATCCAGAGAGAAGGGCCAGGTCACCTATGAAGGGAAGCCCATCAGACTAACAGAAGACCTTTTAACAGAAACCCTAAAAGCCAGAAGAGAGTGGGGACCAATATTCAACATCCTTAAAGAATTTTCAATCCAGAATTTTATATCCAGCCAAAATACGCTTTATAAGTGAAGGAGAAATACAGTTCTTTCCAGACAAGCAAATGCTGAGGAATTTAGTTACCACAAAGTCTGCCTTGCAAGGGCTCCTAAAGGAAGCACTAAATATAAAAAGGAAAAACCAGTACCAGCCACTGCAGAAACACACCAAAATATAAACACCAATGACACTGTGAAAAAACTACATCAACTAGTGTGCAAAACAATCAGATAACATCAGGATGGCAGGATCAAATTCACACATAACAATACTAACCTTAAATATGAATTGGCTAAATGCCCCAATTAAAAGACACAGACTGGTTATTTAGATAGATTCAAGACCCATCACTGTGCTGTATTCAGGAGACTCATCTTATGTGCAAAGACACAAACAGGCTCAAAATAAAGGGATGCAGGAAAATGTACCAAGCAAATGGAAAGCAAAAAAAAAAAAAAAAAAAAGCAAGAATTGCAATCCTTTGACAAAATAGACTTTAAACCAAGAAAGATAAAAAAAGACAAAGGGTATTACATAATGGTAAAGGGATCAATTCAACAAGAAGAGGTATCTATCCTAAATACATATCCACCCAATACAGGAGCACCCAGATTCATAGAACAAGTTCTTAGAGACCTACAGAGAGACTTAGACTCCCACACAATAATGGTGGGAGACTTTTAACACCCCACTGTCAATATTAGAACAATGAGACAGAAAATTAACAATAATATTCAGGACTTGAACTCAGCTCTGGACCAAGTGGACCTAATAGATATCTACAGAACTCTCTACCCCAAATCAACAGAATATACATTATTCCAGTACCACATGGCATCTGTCCTAAAATTGACCACATAATTGGAAGTAAAACACTCCTCAGCAAATGTAAAAGAACTGAAATCATAACAGTCTCTCATACCACAGTGCAATCAAATTAGAACTCAAGATTTTGAAACTCACTCAGAACCACACAATTACTTGGAAATTGAACAACCTGCTCCTGAATTACTCCTGAGTAAATTATGGAATTAAGGCAGAAATCAAGAAATTTATTGACACCAATTAAAACAAAGAGATAAAAATCCAGTATATCTGGGGCACAGGTAAAGCAGTGTTAAAAGGGAAATTAATAACACTAAATGCCAACATCAGAAAGCTAGAAAGATTTCAAATTGACACCCTAACATCACAATTAAAAGAGCGAGAGAAGCAAGAGCGAATATATCCAAAAGCTGAAAGACAAGAAATAACTAAGATCAGTAGAATCAAAGGAAATACAGACATGAACAACTCTCTAAAAAGTTAATAAATCCAGGAGCTGTTTTTACGAAAAAATTAAGAAAATAGACTGCTAGCTAGACTAACAAAGAAGAAATGAGAGAAGAATCAAATAGACACAATAAAAAATGATAAAGGGGATATCACCACGGACTTCACAGAAATACAAACTACCATCAGAGAATACTATAAACAACCTTACACAAATGAACTAGAAAATCTGGAAGAAATCGATAAATTCCTGGACACTTACACCCTCCCAAGACTGAACCAGGAAGAAGTCAAATCCCTCAATAGACCAATGACAAGTTCTGACATTGAGGCAGTAATTAATAGTCTACTATTATATAATTAATAGTCTACATATATATAATATACACATATAGTATACACATATATGTATATATGTATTATATGTGTATATTATATATAATATATGTAGACTATTAATATATATAACATTAATATATGTATGTATAATATATGATATATGTATTATATATAATCTATATATGTATAATATATATTATATATGTAGACTATATATAGTAGACTATTATATATGTAGACTATTATATATAATATACATATATACATACATGTATATTTTATATATGTATATATGTGCATATATATGTGTATATATAGTATATATAATATACTATATATATGTATATTACATATATACATATATATAATATTAAACACCAAAAATTAAACTTCGTGTCCTCATGGGATTGAAATTTTTGTGGGATAATTAAACAATAGGTTTTCCTGCAGAAGCTCTGTTTTTTTGTCTGCTGTCATCCATATAAGACATGATTTGTTGCTTCTTGACTTCCGCCATGATTGTGAAGCCTCCCCACCCATGTGAAGCTGTAAGCCCAATGAACCTTTCTGTTGTAAATTGCCTAGTCTCTGGTATGTTTTTATCAGCAGTGTGAAAATGGACTAATACGCTTTTAAAACACAGTAGACCACTCCCCACTTATTCAGATCTTTTTTTTTTTTTTTTTTTTTTTTTTTTTGCCCCTTTAAATGGGAAAGCATTGTCTTGGTAGAGAGTTTGGAGCAAATATGTTCTAACTGATTATTGTCAGTATAGCAAGAAACCAGCACTTGAGTTGTTTTTCTATTTGGTCTCATTATCAAACCCCTATTAGTTTCTAAGTTACATGACTTGATTATTTTGGAATTTTAAGGTAGGCAATATATACATAGTGCATGTTTTCAGTATTCTAAAAACAGATATCATTTTTTTTTTCTTTCATGTAGCATTGGCTAGGAACTGAGGTACAAAGTTGAATAGTAAGGTGCTATATAGTCTGAATGCTTTCCAAAATTCAGATATTGAAACTTAATTCCACTGTAGTAGATTAAGAGATGAGGCCTCTTAGAAGTGACCAATTCATATTCTACTGTCATGAATGTATTAGTGCTTATAAAATAACTGGAGAAAACTAGCCTTGGCTCTTTTTTCCTTCTATTCCTTCTGCCATGTCAGACACAGTGTTCATCTCTCCAGACGATGCCACAAGGCACCATCTTGGAAGCAGGAGACCAGGGCTTCACAGACACTGATCAGACCAGTGCCTTGATCTTACACTTCCCAGCCTCCAGAACTGAGAGAAATAAATTTACATTGTTGATAAATTACCCAGTCTGTGGTACTTTATCATAGCAGCACAGGCAGACTAAGACATCAGGTAAGAGTATGCAGGCTTGTTTGCCACTGACTCTAGCAGAGAAGTTCCTCATACGATAATGGTAAGATATGGTATCATTTTGTTTTCTAACAGACAATCTCAACCTGTTAAAGAAATGCTCTTTCATTCATAGAATAAAAATTTAAGAATTTTATGCAAAATAAAGGTTAAGATTCAGGCCAGGAAATCAGGTATTCAGTTTTTCATGAGTATCCACTGACGGTTCGTTTGCCAGACATGTCATACACGTATGTATGAACACAAAAATGTGATTTACTTCAGAGTTTGACGTAAGTAATTTTGAAATACACATAATAGTTATGCATGATTCTCATTTATTCCACAATTATAAGAAGTGGGAATACGTAATAAACTGGTTCATATTTTTTTCAAGCTAACATACAAAATATAATTATTAGAATCAATCTCTCATAAGAAGTTTTTTTTTTCTTCTCTCTCAACCACGCTGGAATGAAATGGTGTGATCATAGCTCACTCAGCCTCAAAATCTTGGGCTCAAGCAAGTCTCCCACCTTAGCCTCCTAGGTAGCTGAAACCACAGGTATGTGCCACCATGCCTGGCTGATTTAAAAAAAAATTAGAGATGGGGTCTTGCTACATTGCCCAGGCTGGTATCAAATTCCTTTCCTCAAGCAGCCTCCCAAAGTGCTGGGTTTGCAGACATACACCAACACACCCAGCTGGAGGTTCTTAAAGAAAGATTATCCATTTTTTCAGTGGTCCAAAATGACAATTGCATTCTAATTTTAGGTAATCTGTGTCAAGTTAATTTAGGTTATTTAAAATTTCTCTGATTGAGAATTTCTACTGCAGGCTTTTAAAGTTGAGTGCAAAGACCATTGTTCCTCAAAGTGGAGGAAGAGTTTGTATTATTTGTTCATTTTGTTTCTTACTGGCATGAATATTCGAAATCATTTTGTAACAAGCAATATGTCTCAGTTTGCTTTATTTGCTACTTCCTATCTAGACACTTGATAGTCCCATGCAAAGAAGACATATATTCAGTTATACCACTTACAGCATGCATCAATAAATCCATGCTGAAATTATCTTAGAGATGAGAATTTCTGATATCCTCACTGAAACTATGAAATAAATTATTGTTTTAATCTCAGGTTTGACATACAAGGACTGACTGCCAGACCTTTTTAGAATGTTTTAAGTTACAAGTATTGTTTGAAAATATTGCTTTGTTTAGCTGTGATAATATGTAGATTAGCCAGCAGTAGGCACATAAGTACAGTATGGGCACTGTATACACATTACTGAGAAAATGTTTTTCTGTACATTTTCATCCTGCAATATTATGGAATAATTACCATTATTCATTCTTAACATAAAAGTAGATTCCAGAAACTTTCTTCCCATTTCTAGCACTGATTTAATTTGGAGGGCATAAGGACAATGAATGCATGGTGAAAAATGTTTATGAGTGTGTATGAATATGTGTTGGTATTGTGTTGGTAGAAAAGAAGTGTGTTGGTAGAAAAGAAAAGTGGTCCTGGGAGAAAGGAAAAGTACTGAATTAAAACTTTCTTGATTGTTGCAGAGGGCACGGTATTGCCAGGCCCCTGGATATAGTGAGAAGACGGGAGGCACAATTTTCATCAAATGCACAGCCAGCGTGGCCATCTGCAGTATGCCTGTATTAGGTAGCCACACTTTATCACCCAGAATACCACTGCGTCATGAACAGTAACTTGGCTTTTTTTCTCTAAAAGTTATGTTAGTAAAACTTGACCACCTTATTTAGAAGTTTAGGTTAAATCAAGTTTAGCCTAAGGCTACCTCCGTACATATTTTGAGTTCAGCCTAAAGGTTTCTCTATACATAGTGAACTATAACCTAAATGGAGGTATAAACAGACTGTAACCTATTCTTGTGCCAAACACTACGTTTTAGCCAATCAAAGGGGGCCAGCTGTCCAAACTGTGTTCAAATTAGGCAAACATTAAATTATAAACAATCTGGCTGTTTGTGTGCATCATGTCCATTTTTTTTTTTTTGAGATAAGATCTAGCTCTGTCAGTGCAGTCGGGCAATCTCAGCTCACTGCAATCTTTGCTCCAGCCTCCAGAGTAGGTGAGATTACAGGCAAGTGCCACCATGTCTGGTTAATTCTTGTATTTTTGGTAGACACAGGATTTCACCATGTTGGCCAGACTGGTCTCCCAACTCCTGACTTCAGTTGATGCACCTGCCTTGGCCTCTCAAAGTGCTGGGATTATAGGCATGAGCCGCGGTACCTGCCCCTATCTGTTTTCTGTAGGTTGCTTTCCTTTCTCTGTCTGTAAAACTTCTACTACGTGGCTGCGCTGGAGTCTCTGAGCCTACTCTGATGCAGGAAGTTGCCCAATTCGTGAAGTTTTCTTTGCTTAATTAAACTCTGTGAGATTAGTTTGCCTTAAGCTTTTCTCTTCACACTATAAAGATGGAATTAAATTTAAAATAGGCCAAAATTTTTGTAATAAACCTTAAATAAATGTCAACCTTTCACTGAGACCAGTACCACAAAGGTGAGGTAAGACTTTCAGCATGAAGAAATAAACCAAGGAAACCTGTAAATAAAAACAATGCACCACTGTCAAATACAAAACAAAATAATAGAGAACCTAAAAATGGGGAAGGGGAAGAGAAAGCAAAAAATAAATAGGTAATAATTTGCAGGGTAGATATTATATTATAAGTATTTATTAGTGCATTTTTTTTAGTAAAGATTAAAATCTGGCCTATGTTAATGCAGAGCCATTGTAGAAAGACTTCACAGCAGGAAGGAAACCTAAGTAAGACAGAAAAGGTATACTTATATGTGAAGGTAAATGTCCTAAAGAAAAGAAACACAATTGTATGAGGTCATAGAATATAGAAACCTGTCTTCATCTGAGTGTCTAGAAAGTTCTGGACAGCCATGGAGCTGAGCTTTGTCTGGTGAATAGGGATTAACTGGGCAAAGCGGTCATGACATTGGAGGTCATTGCAGAGAGTGGTAATCTGCATGTAGAGCTCTGTGATGGGAAGAAACATGGCCTGTCTGAGGAACTGGAGAGAGACCCATGCGATGGATGCTGGGAAAACCAGTTACTGAAAGAAGCAACAAGAATGGGCAGAACTACATGCAAACGAGTGGTTCTTATGAAATTGTTTGGTCTATAATTTAAAAGCAATAGGGTAATCACAGAGACGTTTAAGTTGGATAAAGTTTGACAGTGGTTTGGGGATGGGGTGTTTTTCAAATGGTAAGTTCCTCATTTTGAAATGGTGACTATGAATACAGTACAGAGAGCTGCTTTAGCAAAAGAAGGTATTGGGTGAAGGCAAAGGTGGCTGCTTTCTTGTTGGCAATTTGTACAAAGACTACTAATTAATTCTACATCAGTACTCTTAGAATTCAAGAGATATTAAGATGATAATAAAGGAAAGATTTGGCCTTGGATCACTATGCAAGAGTCAATAGAAAGGAAGACAAGATTGCTGGCTTGTGCATCTAGAAGTTTGATGATTTCATTCCCTAGGACATGAAACACTGGAAAATGACTGGGTTTGAGATAGGAAAAGACAAGATGGATATTAGGAGACCAGTTTGGGACCTGTTGAAAGCAAGAATCTTTTTAAGATATTCAAATGGAAATGTTGACATGAGTTTGAACTCAAAAAAAAAGATTTTGAAAACGACATAAATTTGCTAGTTTTTGTTATGTAGAGGACAGTGAATCACCGGTTTGCATGCAATGACTTATAGACAGGGAGATCAGAAAGGAGAAATTAGTCTGAAACTAAGACCCACAGAATCCCAGCTTTTAATGGCTCATTAATGGGTGGAGAAGGGTGAACCAATGGTGCCGGAGGGGTGGTTAGACAGTTTGAATAAAAAGTAGAAGCCAAGTGAAGTGAAAGTTTCAATAGGGATGGAGTGGTGAATAATGTCACAGTGCTCAGGACCCCTTTATGATGAGGACAGAGACATATTCCTTGGCCTCTCACCCAATTCATAACATTCCCTCTGACAGGTGGGGAAAGATTGTATCAGTGAAAATATAGCATGCCACTTGGATTGAACAATACAGAGTTAAACAGATATATGGATTACTGGCTTCCTTAGAAAAATCACAAGGTGTAACATTGTGTCTGAAGTTTTATCATTTTCAGGAGTTTACTTAAGCATATTTGGTAGCAACACTAGGCACATAAATTCATGTGTCTAGCATTACACCTAGCATTTACATTTTCATTAAAATGTAAAATCAGGAGAGGTATTAACTTATTATTAATAAAAATGGTTGATTAGTAATCAGATGCATTTTCATGGAAATGATACCAGATACATATTAGATTCTAAGACAGACAAAATATGCCAAAGAAAATCAGTTTGGGTGAATTGTTCTCTCATCAATTCCCATTTTTAGGCATAGTTATATATTTATTATCCCAGAAACAGACTAAAATTATAAAATTTAAAGGTGAATTGTAACAAAAATAGGGAAGTAAGTGGGCAGCTTATCGGTTTTTCCTAGTAAAAACCTTCTTCTCTTTTATAAGTTAAATGAAAAGTGAAATTGTTCCAGGGATATAGGAACTTAGCATCTCTGCTAAGTATTTGTCGATGATAAAATATCCTGTTATTATAAGAGTAAGTAGGAGACTATCTTGTCTATATCAATGCCATCTTTATATGATTAATTCATCGCATGAAAAATATACCCCATTCCTTCTAGTAAATACAGTAATTTTAATAAGATAGCATATCTTATATGCTTGTAATAATGTAGAAAATAAAATGATCCCAATTTCAGAGACTTGCTTACATATCTTTGATGGATATTGAGATCAGAATAGAAAATAACTCTGCTAGAAGTTTGTGAATCAAAGTTGTTTGGATAACCAAGTAAAAATGTTTCATTGAATTACATACTGTGTTTATACAAGACACACAGATCAAATAAAACATATAACAACACATGAGACAGGAAACTTAAAGATGCATGGTATTATTGCTTTCCCATAGTCAAAGAGAGAAGCACATAAAATATTTAATTTTTCTCAACTGGGTTCACGAGTTCTTCCCTGTTCCTAACCTGACTTCTTATTTTCAGACCTCCTCTCCAGTATATTTTCTTCTAATATTCAAAGCTTCACTCACCTTTTGGAAAAAAGTCTCCCATCCCAAGCCTATATCACATGCTTTCCTCCTAGAATATACTCCCGAAATCTGGAACAGCTGGAAAATAACAGCAGGTTTTAACAATACCATTATCAATCCCCCCATGGCACCATAAGTCCCAGAAAATATTCCAGGGCAGCACTCTATTTGTTCTCTCCTCTAGCATGATTTCAGAGATTTTCGCCCTCACCCTCTCCAGATTTCCCTGATTGAACTCTTTGAGTCTTTCCCTCTATACTGTGTGCTCACAAACACATTTACACTGGCACATGCACATACATGCACAGTTGCTTAAACTGAAATTGTTGAGTTTTTCCATCTCTCTTCTACAAATACCATACTTTCTCAATGAAAAGCACTAATTTTCAGAAGTAGTGCAATCCAAAGCCGTATAAGGTGATAAAGAAATTTTTTTTCACTATCACATGCTTCAAAGAATCTAAGCAATACATAAAGTGATTCACATTAGTATATAAGTAAGTCCAGATTCTTCATTCCTGGCTCTTAAATGAGGCACCAGAGTACACATTGCTGAGACATAGGGGCTACTATCTGGGCTACATATGCAATTATTTCTAATAATACTGTATACAAGGGTCTGATTCTTAATCAGGGGCCCACTTCACATTCAGGCTTGGAAGAGAAGGGAGGTTCTATTGCAGTTACCAGTGTCTTCACACGTAAGTGAAAATGAGGCTTCACATTCTCCAGCAGTTTGAAATGTTTTTCTTTTTCCTTTTGAGACGAGTCTGTCACCAGCCTGGTGTGCAGTGGCACAGTCTCAGCTCAGTGCAACCTCCACCTCCTGGGTTCAAGTGATTCTCCTACCTCAGCCTCCCATGTAGCTGGGACTACAGGTGTGCACCACCACGCCCTGATAATTTTTTGCATTTTTAGTAGAGATGGGGGTATCACCATGTTGGCCAAGACGGTCTTGATCTCTTGATCTTGTGATCCTTCTGTCTCAGTCTCCCAAAGTGCTGGGATTACAGTCATGAGCCACCATGCCTGGCTCATTTTGAAATGTTTTTCTAGGTTCTATAGGACAAATGATATTTGATAGAATTCCCATTTTGTCACCACATAATTTGTTGATATTTTATACATCTCCAGGGTTGATTCATTCTTTATTTAGTCATTGATTGTCTCAAATTGTTCTTTTGTTCACCTAAAGTTTGGCTACTATTCATAGATTGTTCATTTATAAATGAGTGAATTGGAGTAGAGTATCTTCAAAGTCTCTTTTTAAAATTTTCTTTCTATATGATTTGTGCAGATTGATTTATACACTCACCTACTTCAGTTCTCATTGCACAGGATTGGGCTTTGCATTTTCAAATACCCTTTTTTTTATCTCCTAGCAGCACTAATGCTCCCCATTCCATTCCAGTAAACCGAGCCTTTGAATTCCCAAGTATTTTTTCTCTATTCAAAGAATTTCAATTCTCATTGGAAGAAGACTGTTGAATAGCTGATAACAGCAGCAAGGATATATTTCCAGTGCTTTCTGATCATTTCCTGTAAAACAAAAATGAGAAATTGTCGTGTTCTGATAGTGTTCAGTGATTCTGAAATAATTTTGCTTAAGCAGACACCAGGCTGGCTGCATAAAAATCACCAAAGATGATTTTTAAAATACAAGTTCTCAGTATCTCAGTAGGTCTGGAGTGTAGTCCAAGAATCTGCATTTTTTAAAGCTCTTCCAAGCAATTCTGATGTGAAGTCAAATTTGAGAACCTCTGCTATGCTCTGTTTGCTTTAGTTTACCATCTAGCAGATTGCACTGTTCTAAACTGCTCCATCATTTAATACACATATGCACACATGAATTCCAAAGTTTGTCACTCAGTATCGATGTAATCTTGGCCAAGCAATTTAGCATCTCAGTGCTTTAGTTTCTTCACTACTAGATATCTTTAAGCATAAAATGTATTATATGCATCTAATATGCTTAGAATAGTGCCTGAGACAGAAAGATGTTACTATTGTCATGATTATTATGAATCATTTATTTTTTAGTCATCACATGTTTATTAAGAATTTATAAAATTTCAGGCATAGCTTTTCAAACTTGGGGAATAGTAAATAAAAAAACAGATTTATAAGTAAATAATTAATATTGATGTGTTTGGATCAAAGACCTAAACATAAGAGCTAAAACTATAAAACTTTTGAAGAAAAGTAGGGGGAAAATGACATTGGATTTAGCAAATTTTTTGATATAATACCGAAAGCGTGGCTAACAAAAGAAAAAATAGATCATTGGGCTAATTTGAGAACTTTCATGCATCAAAAGAGACTATCAATATAGAGAAAAAGCAGCCTGTGAAATGGGAGTAAATTTTGCAAATTATGTATTTGATAAGTGATTAAAATCCAGAATATAAAAAGAACTCCTACAATTCAATAATAATGTCAGTGACATAAACCTGATTAAAATATGGGTAAAAAACGTGAATAGGCATTTCTCACAAGATATACAGATAACCAACAAGCACATGCAGAGATGCCCAACATGCTAATCATTAGAGAAACACAAATCAAAATCAGATGTCAAAATGAGAAATCTCTTCATGTCTATTCAACTGGCTACTATGTAAAACAACAACAACAAAAACTGTTTACAGGGATGTAGAGAAACTGCTTTCTTGATGTCCAGAGTCATTTTAATCTGCATATTTCTGGTTCATAATTAATTGTAAAAATTATGATATGCAATCTTAAAGGACTACTATCAAGGGATGTTAGAAATTTATGTACTTTCAATGATAACTTCCAAAATGCCCATGACAGATCATAGTACAATAGCTTTCAAATTCAATCTGCATAGAGTTGACTGTTAACTTCTGCTAACAGAGTGTGTCCTACCTAGAGCGAGGTGGCATCTGGACCCCAATATATGACCAAATAGATCTCTAGAGCTACAACTGTAGGAAAAAATGTCTGCAGACATAAATATTAGGGTGAGAATTGATGGAAAAGAGTTATAAACTTGGTTTTTATTTACTCTGAACAGGAGTAATAAGGTGAAACTAAAATGCGATTAATTTAGTGGGACTTGGAGTTTAAGGAGAGAGAGCAAATGTAAACTGTTCTATAAATAAAACTAGTTTTGAAGACAAAAAGAATTCTCTAATAGGATCTAGAGGGGGAAATTTCTCCCTTTTTTTCAGAAGCAAGATTTGGATATCCTTAGACTAAGATAGAAAGTCATTATAAAGGGAGAACTGTGAGATACAGGAGCGTGTGTATTATCTCTGGAGCAAAGTGCTGAGGGAAGAGGATCTGAATGGCAGGTGGAGAGATTTGGGTAAAAGAAACAATCGTTTCCTTGGGTGCAGATGTACTTGCACATATGCCTCTGTGAATGTAGATGAGATCATTAACTTTTGACAACCTCTATCATCTTTATGCAGTAGATGAAAGAGGATATAATGACAATTTGAAAGTAGAGGGGAATATGAGTTTCTTAAAGTGATGGGGGAAAAAAGTGTTGGCAATAGTCTCAATAAAATTGAAAAATATAAATTTGTAGTCACCCCAGTGTGCGTGATTCTGGCCATCCACAGCAGTTCATGTAAAATACTCGAAGGGTGAATTGTTAACTATGTTTATAGTTTGCAATTTCCTGAGTGTGGAATTATAGACACTTATGTTAGGAAAGGAAAGCGAGCTGGGGCAGAGCTAATGATAAATCTAAGTGGAAAGAGGTCGAAGCACTAAGTACTTGGAAAGGTAAGAGACACAGGAAGATTAACAAAGTATAAGAACTAGCAAAAGTGTTCAAAACAAAATACTGGAGTTTAGACTCTGCAAGGCAATAAACTCCAATGTGTGTAGAAGTAACTCTATCTTTGCAGTTGTACAGGACAACCCTTGAAACCACGCTTGTCTTCTCTACTTCCAGCATAGCTCCAGTCAGCCTCTCAGTAATCCTTCAAAATACATTGACATCCCAACTACTCAGCACCATCTGTCATGGATTAATTAGACTTTCTGCTTCCACCTTGTCTCCCCAGAGTCTGTCTTCAGTCTGTAACCCAGTGTAAGCATTTTTAAAAAGTAAATTCATGTCACTCCTCTGTTCAAAACCCTGTATATATCCCATTTCACTCGGAGTGAATCTTCAATAGCTTCACTGACTTCACCTTCTACGATGCTTCTTCTTGCTTAATTTGTTTCATCCTTGCTGCTATTCCTCAAACTCAGCAGGCATACTTTCTGATTTGAACTGGCTATTCCTTTTCCTTCAAACAATATGACAGACTTCTTCACTCTTTCAAGTTTGGGTCCAAATCATGATTTGTGATCACTCTTTTTCTGTAAACTGTCTCATTAATGTTTTCTACTTAAGTTGCTCTAATTTTTTCTTTACCTTAATTGCATTTTTTTTAACCTCTAACATATATAGTTTAATATTAAAGTGTTGCTTATTATCTGCTGTTTCTCAGTAGTGTGTAGGCTCATAGAGATAGGAATATTTGTTCACAAATCTATCCTAACTGTCTAGAATGGTGAATGTCACAGAGTTGTGTTAAATAAAAGCTTTTTCAGTCAGTGATTTGGAAAAGTTAAAGAAACAATGACAATAGGCTCCTGGTTATTTTGCTATGGAAATGAATGGTCCAAAAGAGATTTCAGTATAGATGAATCCTGAGGTATGTTTAGACGCCTTCATGCCAGACACAGGAGAGGTATGTGCTTAAAGGTTGCCAGCGATATTTGGGATAACCTTTGTCATCTCAAAGACAAGCTAACAAAAAGTCCTCAAAGAAAGGAAACAAAAGTTAGTTAGAAAATCTTGGGTGTAAAATAATTTCTGGATTAATCACATTGTCTTGTTCTTCTATTTTGCTTAAATAAAAATGATTCCAGCTGGAGTAAAATTTCAGACTAATTCAGAATAAAAGAACAATTTTCTGATTCTCCTACAAAGAAATGAATTACACATTACAAAATGATTGCTTTTGCATTATCCAGGGAAACATTATCCCATCACAAGTCTGTGTTCAAGTCTGTGTTACTCAATTCTTTCGTACTCTTTCATAACAAAACCTGCAAGTTTGTAAAGTTGCGTAAAGAATATATCACTATCATTTCAGGCAGTGTGGTATTACAAGTTAAGAAATGCCTGGGAGCCTCCCACTTGCACCTCTTCAGAGACAGCTTATTTTCTATCTTGAAGACTATAAAATAAAAAATGAACATAATAAATGTTTCAGTTTGTTCCCTAGACATAGTTTAAAACAAAGGTAATACATAACTATAAGATAAAACATGGCAATCTCTTTCTTAAGGTGTTCATATTTAGCAATATCTTTGAAATTTTATTCATTAGGCAAATGGGGAAACCAAGACTATTATTTATCCTGAAAATAATTTTTATTTAAGCACATAATTCAGAAATCTATATCATTATGTGCTCTTATGTTCTATTATATAGAGGGCAACTGCAGGATATCTCATTCCATTAGGCTGCCGATCATTAACTAAAATCGTAAGAGTCTACCCACTCTTTCTTATCAGGATGCAATAAAGGCATATATTCTTCCATAAGTTTTGGTTGTTCTCCAAATATTTCCTCTCTAATATACAGTGTTTTAATTTGCATTTTCTTATATGATGTTGATTATCTTTTTCTATGCTTATTTTCTATCTGTATGTCTTCTTTTGTGAGGTCTCTCTGTGATGTTTTGCCCATTTTTATTTGGATAATTTGTATCCCAGATAGTTTTTCTTTGTATATGTTAGATACAAGTCTTTTGTCAAATATATGTTTTGCAGATATTTTCTATCAGTCTGTGGCTTGTCTTTTCTTTTTCTTAACAGTGTATTTCACGGAGCTCAAATTTTTTTTTTTTTTTTTTTTGAGACAGAGTTTCGCTCTTGTTACCCAGGCTGGAGTGCAATGGCGCGATCTCGGCTCACCGCAACCTCCACCTCCTGGGTTCAGGCAGTTCTCCTGCCTCAGCCTCCTGAGTAGCTGGGATTACAGGCACGCACCACCATGCCCAGCTAATTTTTTCTTTTTTGTAGTTTTAGTAGAGACGGGGTTTCACCATGTTGACCAGGATGGTCTAGATCTCTTGACCTCGTGATCCACCCGCCTCGGCCTCCCAAAGTGCTGGGATTACAGGCTTGAGCCACCATGCCCGGCCTCAAATTTTTTATTTGAATAAAATCTAACTTACCAGACTGTGGTTTCTGCTTTTCCTACTTAGGTGCTGGTGGTAAATTTTTGAACTTTTAAGAAAACTAATTTGAGGTTTTTTTTTCTGAGTGAGCTAAATTTACTGATCCTACTTCATTCATCACGTTTCTTCTTGTTGAGTGACTGTTTCTTTGCATCTATCCTTTTCCCTCCATATGTCTCCCAATATCCTAAGCCCCTCCTTTTTCAATCCTTTCTGTTTGCTATATGTGACACAATTTTATAAACTTCTTTAGGGTATATCTTTGGATAGGTGAATTATAAATATTGCTTTTTTTTTGCCAAAATCTTTTTAAGAATGGCTGTATAAAGTAATTAGATACATTTAATAGTATTTTTTTCAGATTTTTTGTGAAGATAAGCTGCCTCTGAGTAATATTCTCTCTCATTTTCATGAGTATTTAGAAATATATAATTTTTAGTTGTGTTTTTGTGATATTACAGATAAAACTCATCGCTGTTTCTCACATAGAGCTCCTCCTGCCTGCATTTTTTAAGCTTAATGGTAGACATCCAAACTTTGAAATGAATTCCTACTAGCAGCATAGTTGAGGAGGCCCCAACTTTCCAGCCCTAAGAGTTATTATAAAGCTCCCATTCTTATTCAGTGAATGAGAGAAACTAACATGTTTGTGAAATTCAACAGCATGAATATTATGACTCATCTTTCTCCTCTCCTGAGATAGTCACCATTTATAAGTCTAATGGAACATAATTTTCAAGGTATGTGTATATTTATATCTATATTATATTTACCATCTATTTATTATCTATTTATAAACTGATGATAAAGATATAGGTCAATATAGAAGACACATCTCATGCCTAGCATACTACGTTTATTGCAGTTGTGCCTGAAATGCACATTAATTCATGGCACAATATTTCACACTTTTCTTTTCTAATGATTCTGCTTGAATTATTTGAAAATTCAGGAGATTAAAAAAAAGCACCTTCATTATTGGTTCAATAATAACGATTTAAAAAGGGGTATGGGATGGGTGGATATGCAATTGAGTTGATGAGAAATAACATGAAGAAAATGTCTTTAAAAAGCACTTACCTTAATTTAAAATTATTTTATTGCCAAAAATGCTAACAATCATCTGAGCCATTAGCAAGTCACAATCCTTTTGCTGGTTGGGAGTCTTGCATTGATGTTGCTGGATGCTGACTGATCATGCTGGTGGTTGCTAAAGATTGGGGTAGCTGTCGCAATGTCTTCAAATAAGACAACAATAAAGTTGGCTTCATTGATTACATTGCTTTCACAAAAATTTCTCTTTAACATGCAGTGCTGTTTGATAGAATTTTATCCACATTAGAACTTAATCAAAATTAGAGTCAACTCTTTCAAATCCTACTGCTGCTTTATGAACTAAGTTTATGTAATATTCTAAAACGTTGGTTGTCATTTAAAGAATGTCTACACCATCTTTGCCAGGAGTAGATCTCATTTCAAGAACTCTCTTTCTTTTCACAGCAATAAAAAGTGATTTCTCATTTGTTAAAGTTTTGTCGTGAGATTGCAGCAATTCAGTCACATCTTCAGGCTCCACTTTTAATTCTAGTCCTCTTGCTATTTCCATCGCCTCTGCAGTGATTTCTTCCACTGAAGCCTTGAACCCTTCAAAGTCACCCATGGGGGTGGAATTAATGTCTTCCAAATTCCTGTTAATGTTGATATTTTGATCCCTTCTCATGAATCACAAATGTTCTTAATAGCATCTAGAATGGTGAATCCTTTCCAGGAGGTTTTCAATTTACTTTACCCAGATCCATCCAAGGAATAAATACCTGTGTTAGCAATAGCCTTCTGAAATATATTTCTTAAATAATAAGACTTGAAAGTCAAAATTACTCCTTGATCCATGGGCTGCAGAATGGAAGTTGTGTTAGCAGGCATACAAACAATGTTAATCCATTTGTACATCTCCATCAGAGCCCTCAGGTGACTAAGTGCATTGTCAGTGAGCAGTAATATTTTGAAAGAAATATTATTTCCTCAGTGGTAGGTCTCAAAAGTGGGCTTAAACTATTCACTAAGCCATGCTATCAATAGATGTGCTGTCCTACAGGATTTGCTGTCCCACTTATACAGCATAGAGAGAGTAGAGTTAGTGCCATTCTAAAGAGCCCAAAGCTTTTTAGAATGGTAAATGAGCATTGGCTTCAACTTAAAGTCACCAGCTGTATTAGCTCCTAACAATAGAGACAGCCTGTCCTTTGAAGCTTTAAAAGCGAGCATTGATTTCTCCTCTCTAGCTATTAAAGTCCTAGTTGGCATCAATCTAAGGCTGACTTGTCTACATTGAAAATCTGCTGTTTAGTGTAGTCACCTTCATCAATTATCTTACATCATCTAGGTAACTTGCTGCAGCTTCTACATCAGCAGTTACTGCTTCATCTTGTATTTCTTTTTTTTTTTTTTGAGACGGAGTTTCGCTCTTGTTACCCAGGCTGGAGTGCAATGGCGTGATCTCGGCTCACCGCAACCTCCACCTCCTGGGTTCAGGCAATTCTCCTGCCTCAGCCTCCTGAGTAGCTGGGATTACAGGCACGTGCCACCATGCCCAGCTAATTTTTTGTATTGTTAGTGGAGACAGGGTTTCACCATGTTGACCAGGATGGTCTCGATCTCTTGACCGCATGATCCACCTGCCTCGGCCTCCCAAAGTGCTGGGATTACAGGCATGAGCCACTGCGCCCGGCCCTGTTTTACCTTCTTATCATTCATGTGTTGACTGGGGTGGCATTTTTCATTTTCTTCAAAATTTTTTCTCCGTATTCACATCTTGGCTATTTTAAGATGCCTAGCTTTTGGCCTGTCTCAGATTTCAACATGCCTTCCTCACTAAGCTTTAGTATTTCTAGCATTTGATTTAAAGTAAGAGAAATTTGACTCTTCCTTTCACATAAATGCTTAGAGACCATTGTAGAGTTATCAACTGGCCTAAATTCAATATTATTGTGTCTCAGAAAACTGGGCCACCAGAGGAGAGGGAGAGAGACTGAACAGTGGTTAGTCAGCGGAGCAATCAGAACATGCACATTTGTTGATTAAAATTTCTGTTTTAGATTTACATGGTCTTGGCACCCTGAAACAATTACAATAGTATTAGGTTGGTGCAAATGTAATTGCGGCTTTGCCGTTAAAAGTAATAACAAAAACCGCAATTACATTTACACCAACAAAATAGCATCAAAGATCACTGATTACAGATCACCATAATAGATATAATAATAATAATAAAGTTTGAAATAGCGTAAGAATTACCAATATGTAACACAGAGACATAAAATGAGCACACGCTCTTGGGAAAAAATTGGCAGTGATGAACTTGTTCTGCACGGGATTGCCACAAATCTTTAATCTGTAAAAAATACACACACACACACACACACACACACATACACACACACACACAATCTTTAAAGTGCAGTGAAAGGAAGCACAATAAAATGAGGTATGCCTGTACCTGCATTTAAATAAGGGCTAACACTTTGCATCATTCAACAAATGATGCTTAATATTAGTAGTATATGGTTAGTTGTGTATGTTTTTTATTTTTCTTATAAATGAAGGTGGAAATACGTTGAATATAATTTAAAAGTAGGTCCTATGAGTTATGTTTTTCGGTGTCTTATAACTTCTAATTACAACTGTGAAACGTAAAATCATATTAACTATTTTATCTTTTTAAATAAGTGCCATGAAGGTTCAAGAAATGGAAGGAGACACTTTCATTTCTTTCCTTTGGAGTGCATTGTCTTTCATGTTTCTTTTAAAGGTACAACTTTCATGTAAATTTCAGTGAACATATTCTTTGATTTGTATCTTAAAACCATCTCTCCAAATCAAAAATGACCTTTGAAAAATTGTCTTTTGATATGTTTTTTCCCAAGTTGCTTCAATACAGAATTCTAGAATTACACATTGAACATTTACTTAATATTTGTCATTTTTATTCCTTTATTCTATATCACATATGTTTCTGAATTGTGCTCTAAACAAAGGAATTTGGTAAACAAGTAAGATATTTAAATTTGATCAGATAACAAATTGAGTCTCTTCATGTTCAATAAAAAATATTTTTAAGAGCGTGTTATGATTAAGTCAGTGTGCAAAATGCTAGTGCCAAATAAAGACTGAATGCCTAATAATTAAAGGTACGGCTAGTGCAATGTTTATGTTATTCAAAAGTATATAATAATACTAAATTTCCACATGTACAATGTGAAAACATGATGTAAAAGGATTCCTTTTCTTGAAAGGGCTTTCATTTAAACTAAACACTAATTAACCAACAAATTTTGACAGTAGAAAAAGGGGGAAAAGATTCCAAAGAGTTTAAAAACTGATCCCCCACATATCTATAGGATTCCTGAACTTCTGCAGCATTTTGATTATCACAGGAAGATACTCAGAATTAATACTAATTCTCCAAATAAATGGATCCTTTGAAGACAGTTTGCTCTTAGCAGTTGCTAAAGTCAAGTATTGTTGGAACTTTGATTAGAAATCAGGTCCTTTGACTACCAGAATTAAGATGTTAATTTTGAAGTTCTGAATTCCTAATTTATATCCCTAATGTTATTAGTATTCATTCATTCATCTATTTATGAAATGTCTGTTCGGCGCTTAGTATATTCTGGGGACATGACTGTGAATAGACATTTTCTCTTACATACTTTATATTTTTTTATATGAGAATTAGAATAAGGAGGAGTAAATGCTAGGAAGTCTAAAGCAATGTTTACAATTAGTAAAATAAAACAGAAGCAAGGTGGGTCTTGCTGGGGAAGGGGAGGCGGCAATTGACAATTTTAAGTGCAGATGTCAGAGAAGGCCTTCCTAAGAAGGTAATAATATTTTAAGACAAGACTTGTAGGAAGTAAGGGAGTTGTTAAAGTAGACATCTTTGGGGAAGAACATTCTTGGCAGAGGTAAGTTCCAGCTGGCTTAAAATCTCTAAGGGGAGAATGTGCCTATAGCTTTTAAGAACCAGCAAATGGGTAATCCCGGAACTCTGGGAGGCTGAAGCAGGCAGATCACGGGATCAGGAGTTTGAGACCATCCTAACCAACGTGGTGAAACTCCGTCTCTACTAAAAATACAAAAAATTAGCTGGGCATGGTGGCGCATGTCTGTAATCCCAGCTACTCTGGAGGCTGAGGTGGAAGAATCGCTTGAACCAGGGAGTAGGAGGTTACAGTGCTCCAAGATTGTACCACTGCACTCCAGCCTGGCGGCAAAGTGAGATTCCGTCTCAAAAAAAAAAAAAGAAAAAAAGAGAACCAGCAAAGGGAGCTAGTGTGACTGGGCCAAAGGGAGTCCAGAAGGATAAACAGAGCAGATCAGAGAGGCAGTAAGGACAAAAGCTGTAGGTCTTTTGGGCAGTGTAAAAGTTTGGGTTTTAACACTGAATGAGATGTGAACTCTTGAAAAGTTCACCTCAAACAAGAAACATATTTTGATTTCTGTTTTTAAAGTATCATGCTGATTGCTGTATTGAAAACAGACTATAGTGGAGTATGTCAGATAGAAGTTGGCAAACATTTTAGGAGATGATTGCAATAACCCAAGCAAGAGATAACAAAAATTAGAACCAGCCTGTAAGCAGCAAAAATATGAAAATAATGTATCTTCATATTTGAGCCATGATGGGGCAAAAATATGATCTTGGAGCAAGTGCTTTATTTTGAAACCCACCTGATAATGAAAAAATACTAATATGGTGACATCAAAAAAATTAAACAGTAACAAACAAAGTGCCTCAAGGATGACTTGAGGTCTGTGGAAGATAGAATAGTTTGACTTTAAAAGAGGTCAAGGTAACAGGACATGCTTGAAGTGTAATTATTAAAGTGATTATGCACACATAGTATGTAATGGAGAGTTTAGTTAACAAAGTAATTCAATATTTATTTAACAAATATTTGTTGGGTGCTGTGTGGCAGGCCCAGATCTAGTTGTGAATGATAGATTAAGACACAAGCCAAATCATAAAGTTAAAAATCTAGGTCAAGAGGATCACAAAGAAAATTTCCAACCTACGTTCATCTACAAAGTCGTGTCTTAAGCAGCATATATTGTTCCAATACTGTATCAAAAGCATGCACACAGTTAAATTCGTAATCCTTATACAAATCTCTTAAAGGTATAACATTCACTCTATTCTAATAGTTCATTTAAAATATATGAGAAAAATTTTTAAAGTTCTTTGAACAAATTTTGTTAAAAATGTACCATATGTTTATCTTTCCCCACAAAAAAGACTTTAAAAATATATATGTGTATGTCTGTGTATATAAATACATATATACGTGGATATCTATGTCTGTCTGTGTATCTGTGTATCTATCTATCTATCTATCTATCTATCTATCTATATTTGTTTTGGAGTCTCACCCTGTCACCCAGGCTGGAGTGGAGTGGTGCAGTCTCATCTCACTGCAACCTCTACCTCCCAGGTTCAAGCCATTCTCCTGACTCAGCCTCCCAAGTAGCTGGGGTTGGAGTAACTAGTGTGCATATCACCATGCCTGGCCAATATTTTGTATTTTTAGTAGACATGGAGTTTCACCATGTTCATCAGGCTGGTCTTGAACTCCTGATCTCAAGTGATCTGCCTGAATCAGCCTCCCATAGTGCTGGGATTACAGGCATGAGCCACCTCACCTGACCTAAAATATTATTTATTTTCTTTTAACACTTTCTTAACTACTTAGGCAAATAATCCTGCAGTCTTCTTCATGTTATAATTTGTCAGGATCAAGATAATTTAATACCTGTAGCTACTTTTATGTTATTTTTCTTTAGGTCAAAAGAAGTATTGAGACCAAGGGTTGTCAATGTGAAATTTTGAGTGTTTAGAGCATAGTTTATTTTACTTGTGTTACTCCGTTACTTTCTACATGAAAATTCATCTTCTACTCCTCTGTCAATTCACTCAAACACCAAGGTTCTATCAGATTTTTTTCATTTTTGATCTGTATTTTAGTATTTTAAAACATATTGGTTAGATATATTTTTGTACATTGTTCCTTCTGTAGCAATTAGAACGTAAATACAAAGAATTTAGCTTCTGTTCCTCATTGATATATAAGCATACCTTTATCCTTTCTGTCTGCTTCCCATGTGTAGGCAACTTTATAAACTCTGCATTCATAGAATCCTGTATAATTTGTAAATTCTCTAAGTTGCAGTATTTTATTTCATTTTTTCTCAGTGCCCATAGAGGTGAGGGGGAAACAGAAACCTCTCGGGAAAGTTATTACTGGTGGCCGAGCTGGATCATTAACCACAAACCTGTAAGTTCCAGCATACTATTTTCCATGTTATTTTCAAGACAGTTTTTAAAAAGTTTTTAATAAATTAGAAGGTATAATTTATTTATGCTCTAAATTGTTATGAAAATATGTGGTTCCAAACATCAATGTTTTTATTCCAAAATATTTATTGAATCTTTATTAAGCATTATACTTGGCTATCTAAAGTAGAGGAATGCATAGTGATGTAAATGTTTAACAGTTGGCTTTCTGGGGGGAGAGAGGGCCTTATATGAAGTTTTTGTGGTTTTCTTTTCTATAAATACTATGACTATGGTTGATTTTAAGCTACCAACTTGATATTTACTGAATGCCAAGTTTAGGAGAGATGTTCACAGTCAGCTCTGGAAAGCTGGTTACAAAATCAGGTTCCAGCTCATGCTCAGAAAGATGACCATACAAAAGGCAAGATAAGATACTGGGCCAGGCGCGGTGGCTCACGCCTGTAATCCCAGCACTTTGGGAGGCCGAGGTGGGTGGATCACGAGGTCAAGAGGTTGAGACCATCCTGGTCAACATGGTGAAACCCCGTCTCTACTAAAAATACAAAAAAATTAGCTGGGCATGGTGGCGCGTGCCTGTAATCCCAGCTACTCGGGTGGCTAAGGCAGGAGAATTGCCTGAACCCAGGAGGTGGAGGTTGCAGTGAGCCGAGATCGTGCCATTGCACTCCAGCCTGGGTAACGAGAACGAAACTCCGTCTCAAAAAAAAAAAAAAAGATAAGCTACTGACAGAAATAGACCCTGCCAAACCTCACAAGGCAGTATATAATGTATGTAAGAGAGGTGTGGAAACAGTTTACGCATTTCAAAATGGAACACACTTGAACTCTTGTCTGACATTCTAACTTTGAAACAGTGAAGAGTATCCGACTATTCTTTGCTTAAATTACTTTTTCTCTTCTAATTTCTAGCATGTTGCTGACTTGCCACAACTTAGGGTTTTTTTCTTTTTCACTTGGACAATCTTTCACTTTAAAATTGCTTTTTCCCATGAAGTAGCTTTTCTTATTTTTATTTCCATTTAACCATAGAGAGTTATAAATTGGCGTTTTACTGTTTGTCAATAAGGGCCCTATAAACAAGTCCTCTGCTAGGAAAGATATGGGACTGAGGTCTGAGATTGATTTTGGTTAGTATTTATTTAGAAGGATCACAGAGAACATTCTTGACAAAAAAGCCCATTTCAAACCCTTTAAAAAAAAAAAAAGACTTCGTCTTTACTGCCTAAAGGTAGCTGTCGATTTTCAAAAAGTATCAGCAATGTAGCTCTATGGTTTTTCTATTTTCTGTGGCAGAAGAGGAGCCATAATATTTATCCTGTCTAACATGACCCAGTGTGATCCATCTGCTTCCCTGCCTAAATCTCTCTCAAAAATTCTCTGTAGAATTTACTGCTACCTTGGATTCACATTGAATTATACATAAGAACATTTTCTCTCTACACGTCTGCTCTATGTGGTCAGATGAAAAAAAAATGTTTTTTGCAGTATATATGTAATTTCATATTTGACAAATTTTATTTTCGATTTTCTAAATATTTTTTATTGGATACGCTTAAATATGGGGCATTGTTAGAGTTCTTTTTCTGGGCTTCTTTGATTGCTACTATTTTAAATAAATATTTGTGCAACTCAAATTCACTAAAGAATAGAAACAAATATTTTTTTGACATTGCAATCTGTTCTGGCTTGAAAAACATGAAATATATTTTTAAATTTGGTGTCTGCCACTGCACGTTATCAGAGATGAATGTGCGTAACTAAGTTTTCATATTCTATTTGGTATGCTGATAATTCAGGTTGGCTGTTTTATTATCAGCTTAACTTGTCTAGGCCACCAAAGATCAATGAGAACTTGAAATTAACTGCAGGTAGCTACTCAAAAAGCATATTGCTGCAGATGTAAAAATGTGCATGTGGTTATGAAAAAGAAAAGTCAATTTCATTGTATTATATCATGCATACATCTCTTCAAATTGCTTTATCAATATATGATATGGGACAGAAATAAGTAAAATAAACAAAAAGCATTCTCCTTTTCTCTACTTTCTGTCATTTCATATTAGTTTTAATGAAAATACTTTGATTCAGTACAACCTGTGGAGAATAGGAAAAATATTTCCCTATAGGTTTTGTTGTTCAGCAGTTATTAAACAGACATTGGATAGCTGCATATTTTCTGAGACATTGATTTCACTATTATTATACTTCAGTAAGTAGGATTTATGGAGCAGTATTTTTATCTGTAAAATTTCAGGAAGGGGAAAGCTTGATGAAAGATTTATGTTTATTGAAAATGACTAAAGAGTTATTTTGTAGCTTGTTAAGAAAAATAGTGTATTAATAAAATAAAATATTGTTTATTTCCAAGATGGAAATGGAGGTGGAAACCATTATATAGTTTAATTTCTTAATCTTTTAAAAATATTTTGTTACATTTCTTCTATAAATCAGAAGTTTGTTAGATCACATTTTATCCATTTGAGATAAGTGTAAAATCAACAAGCAAATTTAAATGCCATATAAATTTAGAACTGTAGCAAAAAAATAAGTAACATTAAATGGATATAGAGAGCAAGTACAAAGAAATATAGAAGAGTAGAGTGAAAGACAAATGCATTTTATTTTAATGTAAAAAAGAGCCAAAGGCAATATCTGGCACCTACTCAGCAAATTCCTAGCAACATGCTTTCCAAAGTCTCCATTACTGAACTTGGTAGCCTATGTATCACTGGTAATAGCAATAGTCATTTAATTTGTGAGAAATACTAGATGCTTAGTAAATGAAGAATGTGAAATGGGTTTTATCTCTTAACAATCAAGTAAAGCCTTTGTAATAAGAGGAAGAGCAAAATTTAAACAATCTTTAGACCAAATTAATAAAATGTTCAGAAATGTTAGAAATATAGGCTAATTAACTGACTTCAAACTTCAGCTATCTTTAAACTATTTTAGAAGTAAGTAAATATAAAATAGATAAGCAAAAATATCATCCCAGATACTTTATGGAATTATATGGGTTAAAGGAAGAGAAAAATAAATATAAGAGTAGAAAGCTCTGGTTCTATTCTTTAAGCTAAGAAAATTTCCTTCAACCCTAACCCTTCTTGTTCTTTCAAAAGAAATTGAAGTACTTTACAAACTGAACAAATGTTCAAATTTTAGGACACTATTTACTACTGGAAGTAGTCTCTGTGCATTAAAAGGCCGTGTGTGTGTGTGTGTGTGTGTGTGTGTGTGTGTGTGTGTGTGTGTGTGTGTTATACAGAGTCTCTCTTTGTACATAGGCCCTAATGTGCTTCTCACAACTTTGGAAGTCTTCCTATTAATTTAGCCAAACAATGGCTAGCTTCCAAGAACAGGATCTGAGATCTTGTATCATCACCACTTAGACAAAAAGGCCAAATTGTGTTCTCCAATCAATGTTTACCAGAACTTTGATAGAAGGATATTAGAAAATAATCAGCAACAAAACAGCACTTCATTCCTTTTTTGTTATTCAGAGAGGTGAAAGCATTCACAACATAGGTTTTAGGCATCCTTAGATCAGCTAGCCAACACCCTGAAATCGCAGCAAAATTTTTCCTTTTCTACTTCAGGCACTAATTTATAAATGTGTCAGCAAAGACAGCTTGTTCATTAGTGCATACCTGCCTCTACATTCAGTTTCACCAAAGGGTCACCAGGGATTAGACTTCAGAAAATTGTCCAAGAGTAGGAAGGTATTTACTTCCTCATCTTATCATCTCTTGAAATTTTACATTAAAAGTAGATGCCGACTGAATGGCTGAAGCTCAACACCTCATGAAGATGAAAATAAAAACAAGTGTGAGCAGTGAGTGGTAGAATACTGACCTAGCTGTTGGAATTCTGTTGATAACTTGTTAGCATCTCATCTTGAAGCCCAAAGCCCTTGCTGATGTTTAACATTTTGGATAGCCTAAAAATCATTTGTGGCTAATGTCAGCGTGAAACAAAATGTGTAGGTAAAATGCATCTTATGTATTTATTTTCAGGAAAGCAATAGAAAAGGATAGAATCACATATGGCATAGTCACATATGGTAGATGGTTACCACTTTGATTCTGCCTCCTGTGAAAACATATGCAACTGATTGACACAACAGAGTGTACACAAGGGGTGGCCAAGAGAAAAACAGGGACTGTGCATATGTAAATAGCATTGCACATTAGCAGCTGCAGGGTTGGGATACTGGCTCCCATGGCCAGACTAAGGTACATAGATTTCTGACTTTCTGTCTGCCAGAGGTCAAGAGAGATACAAAGCAAGCCAGTCAGTCCTGTTTTGGCAGGGGAGACCAGAGATATAAATAAAAAATAATCAATGAGCTTCTGAAGGGAAAATAGTCTTTAACTTTCTCAAAATTATACAGAATAAAGTGAACAGTTTATTAGTCTCATAACTCAACATTTTATTAGATTTGTTCTAAATTATTTTACTGTGCTAAGAATAGAATTTACGTACAGCATGTAAATGCTATGTACACTAGTCCTCCCTTGTTTGGAGGGAATATGTTCAGGCATCCCAGTGGATGCCTGAAACTTCATATAGTATTAAACCCCATATATACTGTGTTTTTTCTCTATACACACATGATGAAGTTTAATTTATAAATTACATACAGTAAGAGATCAACCACAATAATAATCAAAGATCACAATTATAAAATATTTGAGCGTCACTGCTCTTATGCTTTGGGATGATTATTAGGTAAAATAATGATCACACTAACACTGAAATATTGCCGCAATCTGTCTGAAAACTGAGATGGCTACTGAGTGACGAACAGGTGAGTAGGGTATATTCTAGACAAAGGGACGATTCATGTCCCAGGCAAGGCAGAGTAGGACAGTGGGAGAGTTCCTCAGGCAACTAAGAGCAGTGCACAATCTAAAACTTTTAAATTGTTTATTTCTGGAATTTTCCATTTAATACTTTTGGACTACCGTTGACCACCAGTAACAGAGACCATAGAAAGCAAAGTCTGGAGAAGGTGGGAATTACTGTACACAAGGAAAACGTGAGCTATTGAGGGGAAATATTCAGAGGGAACTACCATACACATGGAAATGTGAGCTATTGAGGGGAAATATTCAGAGGGGAACTACTGTACACATGGAAATGTGAGCTATTGAGGGGAAATATTCAGAGGGGAACTACTGTACACATGGAAATGTGAGCTATTGAGGGGAAATATTCAGAGGGGAACTACTGTACAAATGGAAATGTGAGCTATTGAGGGGAAATATTCAGAGGGGAAATTCTGTACACATGGGAAATGTGAGCTATTGAGGGGAAATATTCAGAGGAAAACTTCTGTACACATAGGAAATGTGAGCTTTTGAGGGGAAATATTCAGAGGGGAACTTCTGTACACATAGGAAATGTGAGCTTTTGAGGGGAAATATTCAGAGGGGAACTTCTGTACACATAGGAAAAGTGAGGTATTGAGGGGAAATATTCAGAGGGGAACTACTGTGCACATGGAAATGTGAGCTATTGAGGGGAAATATTCAGAGGGGAACTTCTGTGCACATGGGAAACGTGAGCTATTGAGGGGAAATATTCAGAGGGTAACTACTGTACACATGGGAAGCGTGAGCTATTGAGGGGAAATATTCAGAGGGGAACTACTGTGCACATGGAAATGTGAGCCATCGAGGGGAAATATTCAGAGGGGATATTCTGTACACATGGGAAACGTGAGCTATTGAGGGGAAATACTTAGAATTTATTAGAAATCAAAACAAAAAAATTTTTAAATATGACAATATAATAATATAAAATATTATTATGGTTTTTCCTGTATTTTCATTTTGAAAGATTTTTGAATGGTGCTAACAGTTTCAACTTTTTCTTTAAAAGCTAGTAAAACAATGGAGTCAACATATATTTTCTACTGGCAAAGAAAAAAACCACAAAAACCAAAAATTGACTTACCAGGTAGAATACAATGACTGCAAATAATGTTTTTACCATTTTGAGAGTTATTGTTAGTCTAGTTTACTTTAAACGTGGCAGCCATCCATATCTGTTCCTTATGTCTTAACTTCATCTGCATTAATATGATCTTCATTATTATCCATAAAATCAGAATATGTTAATGGAATCAGTATATTCTACATTGTAGCATAGAGATAACTGTAGCATAATGATGTCACCATCTTTATATATTTTTTTAGTGGAGTATTATAGGTAGAATACAGTCTTATACAAAACTTGAATACATAAATGTGTACAAATTAGGCTTTTTAGATAATGCAAGCCCAGAAATGCTTATACTCATTCTGCCTGTCTCCATTAAACTATTAATTGGAAAACTATGTACTCTATCTTAGAAAGATTGGAAGTCACAGATACTAGTCTTCTTTCAGGCACTGAAAAATATGTTGCTCTCTGTGTAATCTCAGTCTTCTCATCAGTAAACTGGTGCTAGAGGATGGAGGACAGGAGGTTATCAAGACAAGCAAATAACATGATTTGATGAAAGCCTGTTGTAAAACTATTTGTTATTTTTAATATTGCACATAAAAGTTGTGAACAACAACAACAACAAAAGTGCTTTGCTCCTTTTGTGACACTGATGAGTCCTTAGAATGTAGCCTTGACACATGGACACGTAGGTTTACTGCAGCACTATTCACAATGGCAAAGACTTGGAACCAACCCAAATGCCCATCAATGAGACTGGATAAAGAAAATGTGTTACATATACACCATGGAATACTATGCAGCCACAAAAAAGGATGAGTTCATGTCCTTTGCGGGGACATGGATGAAGCTGGAAACCATCATTTTCAGCAAACTAATTCAGAAACAAAAGAACAAACACCACATGTTCTCACTCATAAGTGGGAGTTGCACAATGAGAACACCTGGACGCGGGGAGGGGTACATCACACACTGGGGCCTGTCAAGAAGTGAGAGGGTAGGGGAGAGATAGCATTAGCAGAAATACCTAATGTAGGTAACGGGTTGATGGGTGCAGCAAACCACCATGGCACGTGTATACATATGTAACAAACCTCCACATTCTGCACATGTATCCCAGAACTTAAAGTATAATTTTAAAAAACTAAAAAATATTTAAATGGCAAAAAAATGAGGAAAAAAGAATGTAGCATAGAAAGAAAATATCAGCTGGGTCAGAATAGTTCCCTCTATCTAATACAGATTTTACGAGACTTGTCCATACGGAGGTAGAGAGTATCATTGCCCTACTAATTATTCATGAATGTGTTTGTCACAGGGTACCCTGAGAATCATAAAAACATTAAAAACAATTATGTAGAGACATATAGTTTTACAGTGAAATGGTATACTGACTAAAACCAAATATAAGGACTCCTACGCTATTTCCTCAGTAAATTATTTCCTCAAAGAAAATATGGGAAGTCTGTTAAACATTTTATGTAGTTATATTGCTCTAATAATAAGATAAAAAATAAAAGTGTT
Source organism: Saguinus oedipus (assembly GCA_031835075.1). Lineage (NCBI taxonomy): Eukaryota > Metazoa > Chordata > Mammalia > Primates > Cebidae > Saguinus > Saguinus oedipus. The sequence goes on from CM063190.1 coordinate 23,786,262, forward strand.
GGCTATTATAACTGATATTGCCTTAAATGCTTATTCCTATACATGAGGAAGAGTTTCATTCTGAATAAGATTTCCACTGCCGTGTGTCATGTGTAATAGAAACAAGTTTAGTAAGGAGATATGATACACCCACATAGCATGAATTGATATAATATGTCCCAGGTCTTTGTGAGGGAATGAAATACAGTTTAAGCATTGAACTTTAGCATAACTGAGTCTTCTGAAAAAATACATCAGAGACATGTATAATCATTGCTAAATCAAATGATGTAACAATATGTCCTATATTGATGAAAACATAGTATTCTTGGTTCACATTCTCTGCCCAATCTCATTTGTATATGAAGGAGGTTGAATTTCTGATCATCTACAAATAGCTGTGGGAAGTGACTACCTTGAGATAATCTGATTTCTCAGTTCCACATCAATCGGGTATGGTGCTTTTTGCTTTCTTTACTCCTGCACTTTCAGTGGCATTGGAGATGTCTAAATAATGTTTTCTCACAGTTTATAAAGTCAACTCTTTTGGAGACCACTTATTCTATCTTGTCCTTACGTATTCGCAATTCCTGCTGGAAATGCATACCACAGTAACTGTCATCTTTCCCTGAATCGTAGGAATATGCCACATAATCATGTGAGCATTGTGGAATCGAGAGATACTTAATAGTAATAAATTTAAACTTCATTTCCATGAATCTTGAATGATGTTCTGTATCCTTAAATCTATAAGAAAAAGATCTGTACAACTTCTGGCAGGCCCAAACCAGGGTTGGTAGATTTGAACAGGTAAGCAAATCTTCTCTAGCAGGTATTATCTGATTTTGTTGATCTTGTTAGAAAACACTTGCTTACTTTATGCAATGAACAACATCATATTTCTTCTTTTATTTTTCTGACAGAGGTGGCTGATATACTTTCACTGTTGAGCATCTTTTCTTGGCCATTATTAATGTCATACTTCCTTTGGTCAAAAGATGTGCCTGCTGAACTTTACGAAAAATACTCGACAATGGCCTTTATGAAATCACCCAAGCCTTAATGGTGACACCAATCATGCTTCTCGCTGTCAGTATTCTCACTCTGGTATATTAAAAAAAAATGGCAGGTGAGGTTGGCCAGAAGTATACTTCCACCAAGGCTATAGTTTATCAAGTGTCTTGGCCTTCAGGAACAAGTTCGTTAAGACAAAGCCATTGGCCCCACAAACAATTATGAAGACAGTACACTTTGATTAGTTCCCTCTGTTTATTTTGCTTGAAGATAGAATAACAGCATCTTTATACATAACAAGGAAGGCAGAGTAATCAATATATTCAGATATGAAGTAGCAATCATTTTACTTCAACCTGAGTGTAATTTTTACTGCGTGACAAACTATTCCAAAATGACAACAGTTTATTTGCTTATAGTTTTGTGGATCAGCAATTTTGACTCAGCTTAACTGGTTTGGCTTATCTGTGTCGCATGCAGCGTTGGCTGGGTTTGCTCTCACATTTGTGATCAGTGCATAACTGAGAGTAGAAATAGGTTTTTCTGTTGCTTATACGTCTGGTGCTGCAGTGGTTGTTATCAGTGATAACGGAGTTAAGTAGGCATATCCCACTCATCCTCTAGCAGGCTAGTTTAAGCTTGCTCACATTGTTGTAGCCACAGTGTTCTCATTTGCAGCCACAGGGTAGTTCCCAATGTATAAGCACTGTGTGAGCTGCTTCTTGCATCACACCTGATAGTCTCTCATTGGCCAAAGCAAATCGCATGGTCAAATCTTGAATCACAGGGTAGAGAAATTAACTCCATCTCATGGAGTTAATTTTGCAAGAACATACTTCCCATCATGAGAGCAGCTCCAAGTTACATTACATAAAGGCATTCATACAGGGAAGTGAAAAATTAGTGACCATTTTTGCAGAGGATCACAACTCAAATTCTGGATTATGAACCACAGTGATGAGTCAGACTGCGTGGATTTGAATCCTAGAGTCAGGATGTACTATCTATTTTAATTTGGACAAGGTTCCTAAACCTTTCTGTGCTGAAATTCCCTCATATATGAAAAGATATAATGTTATAAATGATAACATTATATCTTTGAGTATAAATGAGTTACTTCTTGTAGTTGTTTGAAAAGTGCTTGGTGCATCGTAAAAGTTCAGTCAATGTTAGTTATTATTCTCTTAGCAATACAAATAACTAATACGTATTATCTTTAAAGTCTGGGATGCACATTCCCATCCCTGTAGTCTCTTCCTTTCTGTATCCACCCGTTGCTTGCTCTTATCTGGAGCTGGGATCTTTTCCATCACCCCTTTACTTTTCATATTCAAGTTTATTTTGTTAGTAGCCAACTGTAGTCTTCATCAAGTATTAAACATGGAGTTTTAAAATAAGGAGACCCTATATTTAAGATACTGGTTGACCTTTTTGTCGTTTGAGCACACCAAACCTGTTTCTAATTCAGGGCCTTCAAACTTGTTCTTCTCTGTTCAGAGCACTTTTACCCCATTCTTCCCATGGTTGGTACCATCTCATGATTCAGATAGCATTTCAAATATCACTTCCTCATGGAGGACTTCCCTGCTCACGGTACCTAAAAGAGTCGCTCATGAATTATATTACCTCCTTATCGCAAGACCAGTTTTGTATACTACACTGATCACCTTACTCTCTAAAATGTTTATTGTCATCTTCCTCCAATTGAATGTTAAGCTTTATTAGTGCAAGAATCATCAGTGAAGCTATCTGTAGCCCCTATGAGAATGCCCTGTTTCTAATAGGTTTCATACATATTTGATAAACTTACTGAAAGCATACTGTATTCCTGTGTGCCCTAAAGTCCCTGACACCCCACTACACCCTGAGTTCGATCTTGGTAAATGCCATTTAATAAAGGAGGCAAAGTTTCTTCAGTTTGTCAGTTTATTGGCTTATTATGGAGGTCACTACTTACATAGGGGATTTTAAAATTAAAAACCAAGGAGTTAAAACATCAAGCTGGAAATGATATTAAGGACCAAAGGAAACTTGGATAGTACAGACAAAAGTAATGAATGTGCATCAAAGCAATAATTCAGTTAGGTCTCTATTATCTGTGCTAATGAAGAAGAGCAATGAGGCAGATGATCCATAACAACAGATAATGAAAAACTATTTGCATTTAGCTCTGGGATGCATTATTCAGAGTCCCTGACTTGTAAACAGGTTCTGTTCCAAAGGTCATTTGTAAATAGGTTATTTTGGACTCAGAATACATTTCCTAGAAAATAATATAGCTGATTTATAGTAGTAAAAATATTTAGGAACTAAAGAGCAGATAGAACAACCATTATACCATGTTAGGAGGAAAAAAGCCTTTCAGTTTCCAAGTAAATAAGTCCGGAAGCTGTTCGCACCAGACACGGGTTTGCTTTTCCCCATCCAATCTTAAAGAAGCAAGAACTTCTCTTCTACTTCCACTACTTTCAGCTCCAAATGAAAGTCTCTGGTAACTGTACTCCAAAGACAGTTGTGGTGGGTGGTGGGGTAGATTCTGGGATAGTAGACGGGGGCTCTATAGTGAAGGTCTGCAAGTGGTAGACACACATTGTCAGAGCTGCCCCAGCAGCTTTGTGAAGACTCTTTTGGAATGGGAGCGTATGGAGGTAGGCAGCCCCTTCTAAGTCAGGTGCCTGACATGAAGAGATAAAAAGATCTGTGACAACTAGCTTGATATTGCTTAATGCATCAAATTTCAGATCAATTCTAGAAGGTGTAGCCCTAAGAAAAGGAGATAATAAAGTTGGAATTTTGTGAAAAGGTAGCATACAAAGTGACAGACAATGATATTTTAGCAATATAGTCATACATGAAAATAAGTCTGAAATTATGTGTATTATGACACTATATATAAAGTTACTTATTTTTATTGTTTTTTGAGACAGTCTCCCTTTGTTGCCCAGGCTGGAGTGCAGTGGCGCAATCTTGGCTCAACTGCAACCTCCACCTCCTGAGTTCAAGCAATTCTCCTGCCTCAGCCTACTGAGTAACTGGGACCACAGGTGTGCACCACCATGACCAGCTAATTTTTGAATTTTTTAGTAGAGATGGGGTTTTGGCCATGTTGGCCAGGCTAATCTTGAACTTCTGACCTCAGGTGATCCACCCACCTGGGCCTCCCAAAGTGCTGGGATTACAGGCATGAGCCTGTGTTCCTGGTTGGCACTGTGTATAAAGTTAAATCAACCAAAAAAATTAAAACTCTTAGGATATATAGATGGAATAAAATTGTATTAATCAACAGAATGACAGATCTGGAGATCAGTGTGACAGCTATCAAGGTGGGAGGAGAATGGAATTTGAGGACCATATGGTTAAGTGCAGATTTTTGTCAAGGACCTAATTTAGTCCTGGATGCTTTTTTCTATCCCCATAATGCTTATTCTCTTCTAGACATTATCTTATTTTGTTTATTTTCATATTCTTTAGCTCTCCTTTATAGGGTAAACTTCTAAACATCTTTGTTTTTATTTATAACAATTTATTTTATAATATATAAAATAAGTAACTTTATATTTTCCAGATTTGTTACGATGATTCAAGCACAGATAATTAATTTTAATGTAGTGGCAAGAATAGGTTTCATTGATTAGGTGATATTTGATCAAAGTTTGAAAAAGTTTAGATAATTAGTCATGATGGTATATGAAGTAAGTGCATTCTAGAAAATAGGAACAGCTACTGCCAAGATCTGAAGGTGGAGCTTTCCTGACTTTTTAAGGAAAGGCAAGAAAGCTAGTATGGCTTGAGTGAAGTCTGCAAAGTAGTGAGTACCAGGAGATCAAGGTAGAGAAAAAACAAAGAAGCCAGAACAGCTGGGGCCCTGCAGGCCATTATAAAGCTGTCATCTTTTACTGTTGCACAACGTGTGTGTATGTGAGTGTGTATGTGCAGGTTTCTGACACAATGGAGGTTTGAACAGATGAGTATCATCACGTAACTTACGTAGTAAAAGACTGACTCTGGACATTGCATTGTGTTGAGGAAAGACAGTATTTGTGGTGAGAGACAAATCTGGAAGTAGCCCAAATAGAATCCATCAGGAATCTATTATAAAATTTAAGAAACAACTGTGGGCTGGAAAGGGGTAGAAGCGATGGAGGCCTTGAAAAGTGGCCAAATTCTGTAGGATCTGAGAAAAAGAGAAGAATTGCAATGATGGCAAGGTTTTTAGCCTCAGCAATTAGAAGACTGGAGTTGCCATCTCCTGAAATGGGTAAGACTATGAGAGGCATAACTTTTTACAGAGATGATCAGGAGTTTTGATTGAATATGCTAAATTTAAAATTTTTTATCACATATTAAATAAAACTTAGGTTGGGTAACATAATATATGAGACTGGAGTTCAAGAAAGAAAGAAACCTAGGCCAAAGAAATAAAATTGGGATTTTTTTGGCATTATGGATAATATTTACAGTGTTGAGCTTGGATAGGATCATCATATGTTATCAACCACTGTGTAAATTTATCATAGGAAATTGAAAACAAAATTTAGCTTTTATATTCATTCTTCAGGTTAGAAAATTTTTTTTCAAAATGAATTTTAGTTCCAACAACCCTTTTCTACTATCTCCCATTATAAATACTTCATTCAGGTTTTTTTTCATTTATATTGTTTATTTATTTGTTCCTATGAGTTACATTACTTTTCAAATCTAAGTTTCATTGCCTATGGCCTTTTAAATGCTGTCAGTGATTCACCCTGGTAAAATAAAAGTTTATATTTAGAACACAGTCCTGTTATCTGTTATTTTATTGTCTAATTCAGGTTCTTTCCTCACTGTGATGTGAATTGCTTCATCTCTGTTTAGAGTTGTAATTTAAATTCTAGAAAGAAACAAATCCTTCAAAGCCATTAGGAGGTTGACACATAATCTTACCAGTAAAGGGAAAGGCTGCACAGCCAATTGACTGTCTTCTATTTACTTAGTTTATTGACACTGTGTTAGTTTCAGAAAACTGGCATAGCATTTTATAGAGGAGGCTTTGTTTCATTAATCTTATATCCTGCACAAAATCTCCAGAGTAGTAAACGCTGTGTAGTACCACTAAACAGAGAATTTTAAAAAATAAAATGAGATATTTTTTCTAAAAAACTTTGAAATTTCTGATAGGTAAATATCTGTTAAGAGTTATTTTTTTAATCACATATGTGAATTTTCCAAAGATCCCTTCTGGTTGAATATTATTATTGTTACATATATCACTTCCTTTAACCACATGCTCAAATGTCTTTCACCAGTAATGTTGCCCTTTGACCTGTTTTTCTCCTAGAGTATTTTACGTGTTTTTAGGATATTTTTCAATGTACTTTTCAATATTGATGACAATATCCGATCTTTGTTGTGCTAATACATCTTGATACATATGCTTTTGAACTTATTTATAAAATTGTTGTCAGTGTATTCGTCAGAATTTATAATGGGAGTTGGCTCATGTGATTATGAGGCTGTGCAGAGTCTTACTGTCTGTTGTCTGCAAGGTGGAGAATCAGAAGAGTGGGTGATGCAGTATACTTCGGGAGGTGATGATGGTACAAAGTGAGCCCAAAGGTCCGACAATCAGGAATATTGATCCTATGCCACAGGGAAGGAAAAGATAGATGTCTGAGCTCAGAGAGAATTCAAACTTTCTCTACCTTTTTCTTCTATTGGGCCCTCAGTATGTTGAATGAGGCCCTCCATGTTGTTGTGGGCAATCTCCTTGACTCAGTCAAATGATTCAATATCTTCCTAGCACAACCACACAGAATCACCTGAAGATAATGTTTTGCTGCTTTTCGGGACATCCCTTAATACAGTCAAGTTGACATATAAAATTAACCCTCACAGTTGGTAAATAATTTTTAAAGAAATTTTCCTGGAACTTAAAGTACATTGTATGTAAAGTACATTATCCAAATCTTTAAAAATCATAGTAGCTATAGTACTATAGGATGTCCCATAGACTTTATTATCAGATCACCACATAATAAAATTGAATGCTCAGACTATAATCATTTCTGCTTAGCTTTTCAAAATGTGGATTCCATATTTATTTATTTCATTTTGTATTCTATATTTTCTTCAAAGCAATTAATTTAAAACAACTGAGTTGCTAGCATTGTCATTTATTAGAAATATGCAGAAAAGACTAGGATGAAGTTCTAAAGAAGTGAATGAACAGATTCAACTGGTGAAGATTTAGCCTTACAGTACCAGTGAAAATTAGACATGGTTTTAGCAGAAGTGTTGTAGATAGACTCTGAGTCTATAGATTGTAATTTTTAATTTATTAACCATGTCACCTTGAATAAGGACCTCACCTCTCCCCTCTTGGAATCTTTTTAATAAACATAGATATTAAATATGTATATATAAGTATATATATGTTAAGAAGCGAATGTATATATATGATAGGAAGTTAAAATGCACAGTTGAGTATAGTCAGGTCTGGTTAAACAGAAGAGTACAAGTGGGAAAGTCAGCATTAAATGTAGAGGCAGAGATATTGAAGCTAGTGGAGACGGCTGTGAGAGCACATTGGAAGATGATGACTATATTAGTCCATTCTCATGCTGCTACTGAGGACATACCTGAGACTGGATAATTTATAAAGGAAAGAAGTTTAATTGACTCACAGTTCAGTACGTCTGGGAAGGCCTCAGGAGACTTACCATTATGGCAGAAGAGAAAGCAAATATGTTCTTCTTCACGTGGTGGCAGAAAGGAGAAGTGCCTGGTGAAAGAAGAAAAGCCCAATGTAAAACCATCTTATCTCCTGAGAACTCACTCGCTATCACAAGAATAGCAAGAGGGTAACTGCCCTATGATGCAATTACCTCCCACTGGGTCCCTCCCATGACACATGGGGATTAAGAGAACTATAATTTGAGATGAGATTTGAGTGGGGACACAGCCAAACCATATTAATGACCCCACTGATTTCCATTCTGATCTAGGTGTTTTGGATCAGAACTGCCAGCAGAAAGTCAAGCATATTGGAAAGTGGTCATCCTAAGCTAAGACTCTCAGGAGAACAGAAGGCCAAAGTCTTGAATGAACAATGCAATTTTGACCACTCAGATGCTTTTGATAATGATTTGATATACACTTGACTTTGAACATAATGTCAAGAGCACACTATCCAAGCTGCTGGAGCAGATTGTGAGTTATCCTGAAGATATAGTTTTTTTCTGGTACTCTTTAATACTCAATAGCCAATAAGCCCAAGACATGTCTCATCTTAGTGTTGTTGTTGACACTCATTCAGAGGTCCTGTTTGAAAGAAAGACCTCATCAGCTTTTTGTGGGAGCGACCTTGGACTAATTATAGCACAATACTCTACCTTTGGAAAATCTCCCTTTGAAAGTTTCTGTCTGCAGTACCAAATTTTGTCATATTTGTACACTTATTTTTTCTCTTTTCAAATGTTCAAGTTACATAATTCTACCTGGCATATGAAATACATGTAATTTATAAAATGGATGTAGTAGTTTATATTATCAGGACTACATTAAAAAGTGATATGATTCTTAGCTCAAAAATATCTCTGTACTTTTACCTCTCTCCGCCTGTATCATCTTTCTCCAGATATTTTCATTCCTGGTATTTTTATCAGGTAATTTCTCAGAGATTCCCTCTTCAAGGCCTTTATTGATAACCTATTTAAAATTGCAACACCCAGCCCTTATGTGATTTATTGCCATTCTTGACTTATTTTATCTCTGGATAGCTTATCACCATCAAATATAATATATTTGTTTGTTTTGTTGTCTGTTCTTCACCTCATGGTTCCCCGAGGCCATTTTACTTGGTTCTTTGACTACTGTAGCCTGAGGACCTAGAATAGTGCCTAACAGGTAATAGCCACTCAATATATATGTGGTAAGTGACCAAAATATGTGTGCAAACAACCTATAGAAGGGTCAGAGAGCTATTTCCAATGTGATCCAATCATTAGAAACTTTATTTGCCTCCATAAAGTGATGGAACTGTATTTGTTCCATCACTGAGGAACTTCATTTGCTTGTCTCTCTAAGACAGCCTTGTTTAGGTCATATAATAATTCATATGCCTAACAATTCATTGAAGTGTACAATTAAATGATCCAGAGTTGTACAACCATAACCACAAATTTAGAATATGTTTGTCACTCTCCAAAAAAATCCATACTCATTAAGTTACCTGCTACTTTTCCTCAACTTTTTTAGTTCTAGGCAACCACCAGTCAGCTTTCTGTCTCTATGGATATTTCATATAAATGGGATCATACAATATGTAGTCCTTTGTTGTGGCTTCTTCCACCTAGCATAATGTGTTTGAGTTTCATCCATTTATAGCATGGATTAGTAAATCATTCCTTTTCATTGTGAGATAATTGCGCTATACCACTTTTTATTTATCCATTCATCGATTGATGAAAATAAGGGTTTTTTCACTTTTTGGCTATTATGAATAATGCTATATTCATATACAAATATTTGTATGGACACCTACATTTAAAAACTACATTCAATATCTTTGAAAGCAATCACAAAATGTTAGTCACTTCCTCAAGTATTATTTGACATATTACTATTTTTAGTGGCTTTATTGAGGTATGACTGACAAAAGTTATATATATGTAAGGTAAATTTCATGACATATTGATATGCATTTACATTGTGAAGTGCTAACCACAATCAAGCTAACAAACATCCATCACCTCAACTAGTTACCATTTATGTGCACTTGTGTGCGTATTTAGTGAGAACATTGGAGATCTGCTCTCAGCAAATTCAAGCCTATATTATTATTAACTACCATCATCATGCTGTATATTAGATTTCCAGAATATATTCATCTTATAGCTAAAATTTTGTACCGTGTGACCCACCTCCCTCCTTTTCCTCCACTTTTCAGTCCCTGATAACTACCATTCTACCCTCTATGAATTCAACTTTTTTTTTTTTTTAGTTTCCACATATAAGTGAAATTATGCAGTATTTATCTTTTTCTGTTTGACTTATGTTCCTTGGCATAATGTCTGCCGGGTTTATTCATGTTATCACAAATGGCAGAATTTCTTTATTCATCTGTCTGTGGTCACTTAGGTTAATTCCCTATCTTGGCTACTGTGAAAAGTGCTGCAATGAATATGGGAGTATAGATACCCTTTTGAGATGCTGACTTCATTTCCTTTGGATACATACCCAGAAGTGGGGTTAATAGTTCAAATGGCAGTTCTATTTTTAATTTTCTGAGGAACTTTCACACTGTTTTCCATAATGGCTATACCAATTTACATTCCCACTAACAATAATGCAGACTTAACAGCCCAGTGCAGGAGGTACTGAATCAGAAGCTGCATTCTAACAAACCCCTAGGGTGAGCTGCTCATTAAAGTTTGGGAAGCAGGTATAGAGTAGATTCTCAGTGAATGTTCCCCCAACCTAAATGCCATATACAAACAGCTGTGGGCTAGCAAAATGTAGATAATTATGTTCTTTTAAAATTAATGTAGTTTAGATTAATGAACAAAGAGAAGCAATAGCAGAGGGAGCATTGGACTTTTAAATGTTTAATGTTCTAGTGTGTATCATTTTGATTGTCTTGAAATTCTGCATTCAGGTAGAATCATTTGTTAGGCATAATCATGTGATGGAAACACTAAATGAGATATGAAGAGGAAAGAGGATGTTAATAAAAATACAGATATTATTTGCCATAATTAGTGGAGATAATCACCCATTAGTCATTCAATAAACTTAACAGTATTTTTTAAATAACATGAGTTAAATACAGGATTAGAAAGTCATGTGAGTGAATGCCATATGTTCTTATTTTTTTAACTCTTGGTGTTTTTTAGTTATTTCTAAATCCTGTAAATGTAAAAGTACAACAACAGAGGCACTTTTAAAAAGTAAGCGTTTTTTCCTGTCTTACTCAGACTGATAATGTATTATTTTCTTCTTTGGGCTTGTTCCTTGAAACACGGAAGACAGAGAAAAATGGGAATAATTATAGTACCCAATGTTTTGAATTAATAAACACATAATTGTATCAATCAGTCAATATGAGGCTTTACATACTAAAGTGAGGGCATCCAATATTATGATTAGCATTAGGTCTTTCTGGGAAATAAGACCATGGTGAGTTTTCAACCTGAATCATCCTAGGAAACAAAGAGGAGTAGCTGCCCAGTAGGCTAGAGGGAGAAATTGCCAATGAGAAACTGGGTACAACAGAGAAAACCTCTTTTCAGTTGTATACGTGGCTGGCTTCTCTCCGTAAATCCAAGAATACTCTGAATATTGCTTAAACTAAAGGACCATAAAGACTTTAAAAACTGAGCCGTATATAAGCCTACTCCTTTATATTTTAATATTAAAAAATTTATGTTTGTATATTTTCATTTTCTTTTTTCCTCATAGTATTTTAGGAACATCTCACGAACTTGAAAAAAACACTAATATTGTAAATGAGTATTATGTTAATTTATGTTACATGAAATGCTGATTTAATTTTGATGATTAAGTGGACTAGAATAAAAAAGAATAAATGAGTTAGTAAAGTCTAGGGCCTCTTTTTAGTATGCCACGGGGACCAGTTTTCATGTTCTGTGTTTGTGTTATTCTTAAGTTAAACAGGTCTTTCCCCTAAATATGTCTACTTAGTTTAAATGACACAGTTACACAAATGATCCATGTATCTACTATAAAAGGATAGAAATGTGCAAAAAATAAATTACATAGTGTGTACACAAATCTAGAATTTTCTGATCTTTCTGGTGAGAAAACTGTTAAGTGACTTTTTACTAATTAATAATAAATATAATTTTCCAAAATAAGAAATCAGAGCTAAATTTTTGCTGTGATAAAAGTATGATTGCCTGTGAGAATAAAGAATCACTTATTTCACAAATATTTTACTCATTTACAATTGTCACCTTTACGTTAAATGATTTGTTAATACCTCTTTCTATTACTCTTGGGCATATTTCGGGAAAAATGATATTAAATATGGATGTGGCCAAATTTTGCAGCTGAGACAGTCTATGTTTTATAATTTCCATATGCTGTATTCAAACAGTACAGAGGTTTTGTTTCAGTAACATAGTTACTCTTATAGTAAATGTCTTTATGTCTTTTTTTTTTAAATAAAAATTAAAACAATAGAAGTAATATTACTTATGTTTTGGTAGAACTGAATTTTCAGTATTTAAATGTGTTTTCCCCATGCCAAACTCTTACATTTCTTAATTAAATATTTTTTTAAAAGTTGAAAATAATCAGTGAATTACTACTGGGATGACATTTCAGAAAACCAGTTGCTGCTATCTTGCTCTCCCTTTATCCTTACCAGAAACTGTAAAGTCTATTGTAAATACTTTTGTTTTTCTATCCAAAATTACTTTCCCCACTTTTTCCTTACTGAAGAAACCTCCATTTTATTCAGGTATTGCCACTTTCTGTGTGACTATGTACAAGGTAGTTTTATCCCTAACCACAGACTCAGTATTTGAGTTCTAATTGACCTCAGCCAATCATGAGAGATCCCACTTTCATTGACATTGATTGGTTTGGGTATAGTTGGAATGTAGCTATGACCACTGAATGTGATGATGTAAAGATTTCCTCCCTTTTTAGAAAGATACAAAGGAAGAGACAATCTCTATTTCACAAGAATAGGCATCCTGTGCCAGTTCTCTCCCGCAGCCCCCAGGAGTATGGAATTATCCTTCCTTGAAAACCCAGAACAGAACATGAATCATCAAAGAACTGGTATTTTCTGTTGACTCCACAGGGCCACTTTTCAACTGCAGCACTGGGAGTAGCATGGAGCAGAGCTTCACACATTCCTTAGAGTTCAGTACTCTTCCCACCGAGATTTGGAAGTCTGATCCTCTTCCTAGGTTTCTATCAGAACAGTTCATGCCCAGGAGCAGTCCAAAGACAGACATGAAAAGCTTTCTGCCAAGATAGTAAGTGGGTACTTATGTGATTACTTTGAAAGAAAAAGAAAAAGAGAGACCTGAGTATACTTGTATCCCAAGTGGGCAGGGCAAGCCATCTTGTTACACATATCATCTATTTCATGATACACTTAGGAGAAAGTAGTTACTGAATACATACTTTAAATTAATGAAGTAAAGAAGTATCAAAGTAATGATGTTAAAAAAATTTAAAAAAAAAATGAATGAATATCATACTTCAATTCACAGAATAGCCAAATCCAGGAGCACCCCCTCATGTTAGCATAAGGGTCAAACCTGCCCCTCTTATCTTGAGAATATTAACATCTTTTAAGTTGGAAGGTAGTGTGGAATACTAGAAAGAGCATGCACTTCAAAGCAAGACAGATTTGGAACTGGCTCCCAACTCTCCCATTTAAAAGACCATTGACCTTGCGTATGCTTTATCTCTGAGCCTCAGTTTGCATATTTGTGAAAAGGAGAGAACAATACTTAGCATGTGAGATTGTTGTAAGGATTAAGAGATCACTTATAAAGTGGCAGGCACCCCAATCGGCATATAGGAAGCAATTAATAAATACTAGTTATTAGAATATGTTAAACCTCGTGATGTCTCTGTAAAATCAGCTGGAAAGAGATTTCTATGCTGTTATTTATTATCACGGAGGATTTTTTAACCAAATTTTCATAGTGACTGATGGGCTTCACCATCAAATTATTTGCATAGTAAAAATTTCATATTTAATACATTTAAAAGAAAACAACAATAGCAATAATAACTACAATGACAAAAACACATAATCCATTACTGATTTGGAGATCCAGAGAATCCAGAGAAGCAGGGAAGGAGACAGAGGACATTACAAAACCATGTGAACAATTTGGATGGGAGAAATGGGAAAAAAGTTCTCTCTCCCTTGCCTGAGTCTCTGGATGGTGTAGACATTTATTGCCATAGTCAGTCTGTGGATGGCTCCATGTTTGTGGGAGTTTTAATGCTCTTGATTTAGTCCCACCCAGTTCTCTGATATGCTTTGAAATGGAGAGGAGCACCCACTTTCAGTGGCTGCTTTTTATCTAAGGGAATTAGCACTGTGTCTGCAGAAATTCTTCCATGAGGATGGTTTTGTGTTTGGGCCCACTGTTAATACAGATGTGTCTTATTTACATGATATGCTGATCATTTCAGTTGGAAGTTGCTAGTTAGAGAAGATATACTGTCACCTTCCTCCTGGAACAGGCTTTCCCCCACAGTTTACCTAAGTAACTCACTTATCCTTCAGGCCTCAGTTCAAACATCATTTTCTCAAGGAGGCTTTCCATGACCTCCAGATTAGATGAGGTCCCATACCACATTTCCATAGCTTTCTGGACCCTAGAGAATTTATCCCACTGTAATTTTGTGTATGTGCTATTGTTTAGTTAAAGTATATATTTCCTACTTGAGGGCAATATGTGTGAGGGCCGGGACTGGGTTTGTTTGTGTATCGCTGTAACTGGATAGACAAGTGCCATGCCTAGGAGAAAGTAGGTACTGAATATGTACTTTAAAGTAATGAAGTAAAGAAGTAATGAAGGAATGAAGTTAAAAAATTGAGAAAAATGAATGAATTTCATACTTTGATTCACAGAATAGCCAAATCCAGGAGCACCCCCTCATGTGAGCATAATGGTCAAAACCTGAAGCCTATGAGGTTAAATCCTGGCCCCACAACTGGCCAGCTGAGTGTCAAGAGGCAAAGTATTCAATCTCTTGCTGTCCCATTTTCATTATCTAAACATGGGAGATGATGAAATTGCTTCTGCCCATGGTTGGTGTGAGAATTAAATGAGTGTATGGCACATAACAAGCGCTAAATACGTGCACACCATCCATACCACCACTCTCTCTCTCTCTCTTGTGGAATTCTCACTGCCAGTGTCTTCAATCATTGGTATTTAAATGCACTTATCCTTGGCTTACATTAGTGTACGTACTTTATGTAATCTGTTATATATGAGGGCAAAGCTTAGAACTGCTACAGAACTCTTGCAAACATGAAGGAAGTTGGCTAGTGCCAACAAGCCCAGAAGTACAATTCAAAAGGATGAAAGGAACCTGGAACTTAAATGATAAAATTGGACCAGTGACTTAACTAACACTAGATTTACTATCTTTTGCAACTTCTTGACATGTGATGTGATACATGTACCCACATATAAGCTACTTGATATTGGATCTTCTGTAACACTAAGCCAGAAGCTTTTTATATGATATGGTTAGATCAATTTAGTCATCTACTTTCTGATAATATCCAAGTAGTTGAAATCTCATGGAGATAATCATAACATCTAAAGTGGTTATCACCTAACTTTTTGTATCTAATCCCTTTTGGAACCTCTGTGCTTCTTTGCAGTCTTTTTAGCTTTTCCTGGTTCTCCTTATTCTGACTTCCTACGTGGTTGCTCTAATTGTCTGTAATTACCTGCTTACTTATGATTCCTGTGAGTCTCTCACATTAGAACATAAGCTACCTAAGAGCAGACACCACACTGCTTTGTTTCCTACTTAATATTCAAGTAACAGCAA
The DNA here is from genome assembly GCA_031835075.1 of Saguinus oedipus. NCBI lineage: Eukaryota > Metazoa > Chordata > Mammalia > Primates > Cebidae > Saguinus > Saguinus oedipus. The sequence continues at coordinate 23,801,802 of CM063190.1, forward strand.
CATACCAAACATCCATAAAGCACACCATATGAATGAATAAGTTCAGTCTATAAATCAGAAATAATCCACAGCCTATATTTGTGGATAATTAAACTAATTCAGTTAGGGTAAAATTTTGGAGAATTAGTTTCTTATCAGGCCCTATCCAGAATCCATAACATGTAATGCATGGACTCAAAAAACAATTTTTTTAAAGAGTAGTTTAAAGAAATAGTTTAAATAATAGTTTAAAGTAAAGCTTGAAGAAGTAAGTTATAATTTTGAGAGGAATAATTACCATATTCCTTATTCTCTGGATGATGAGAGCTCCCAGTTCATGTAGTCATTGTGAGGATTAGGCCAAATTGTACAAGTAAAGCACCCAGAGATACAGTAAGAACTCAAGTTTTGTTAGCACTAATTATTACCATGTGTAGTTAAATATATATTAGGTTACCTTTACTTAGTTCGATAATACCATAAGGCAGTTAACCTTATCTCTTTTCTTTCTTTCTTTCTTTCTTTCTTTCTTTCTTTCTTTCTTTCTTTCTTTCTTTTGAGATGGAGGTTTGCTCTTGCAGGCTGGAGTGCAATGACACGATCTCAGCTCCCTGCAATCTACGCCTCCCAGGATCAAGCGAGTCTCCTGCCTCAGCCTCCCAAGTAGTTGGGATTGCAGGCATGTACCACCACGCCTGGCTAATTTTGTATTTTTAGTAGAGACAGGGTTTCTCCCTATTGGTCAGGCTGGTCTCAAACTCCCAACCTCAGGTGATCTGCCTGCCTTGACCTCCCAAAGTGCTGGGATTACAGGCATGAGCCACCATGCCTGGCCACTATTAGCCTTATTTCTGTGGTACTGGAGGAAGTTGAGGCTCAGGAAAATCAGCAGCTGGCTCAAGGATACACTGTAAGTTACTGGTGCAATGAATATCACGCAACTCTAAAGTGGCTGCTGTTTCTACCATGCCACTCTGGATAAACAAGCGATAGCCAATTTGATACAGATAGTAGAAGTGCTATTTCATCTCTAATGAAGTAAATGTCTCCTAAAAATTGAAAATTGAATGAGTGAAACTATAGGTCAGCCAGACACACTGTATGTAACAAAGATCAATATACACATTTTCAAGGAATTAAAACAATTCTAGAAGGTTGGCAAAATGTTTTATTTCTCTTCCCCTCTTACTGGATTATCTTAAGCTTGCAGCTCTTTCTTAGAGACATACCACCAACTTAATAATTTACTAGGAGCTGTTGTGATTTACATGTCAGTGTCTAATTTAAACAGCAATGATATGTACCTTTTTATGCATGAAGATAAGCTCTTCGTTCTTAGCTGGGAGTTTGTGTCAGCAATCATTTAGATTGCTCAAATATAAGATTTGCTGATGTGAGAAAATTCCAAGCTGGTTAATTGCATCAAATTTTTAAGTGAAAAGCATCTTTTTTACAACCCTCGACTATCATCAAGGAGGGGGCTAAGTACAATCTGAACTCTCTTTTTGCAATTCTATAGTGACAAAACTGCTGACCTGGTTGTTCTTTCATCAGCTCTTGCTGAACCCAAAATGAAGAAAATAAAATACAAATTTTGAATCTTTATGTAAACATCCAGATGACATATTCTGCAAGTAAGGCAGTTTTGAATAATAAAAATTTTGTACAGACTTTTACATTTTGTCATGTACAAAAGCTTACTTCAGACATTATGCAAAAGGAGACTGAACGTTCTTTCCCAGATGTAGCAAATTGTTTTTGGATGACCCAGCCCTGAAATCTGCTAGGATTAGTAAATAGAAAATGACTTTTTATGAATTTTCTAGTTTTTTTCCCGCAGGAACACAAGCCTAGAAATGTATTTATTAGTTATTACGCCCTGTTTATATTTATCTGACCACCCTAAGATAAGATATCAAAATATTTTCCCCCATAAATTAGAAAAGGAAACTCACGGATCCAGTTAAAGTAGGAGTCATAGGCTTCAGAAAACGTCAGAACTTATACTTTATGTGAAATTCCATTATCCCTCCTCCAAACAAAAGATAAACACTATTGAATTTAAGTTCCTTCTAGAGCCCTTCTCTGTAACCCAAAACTTAACATTTTTCTCATTCTTGAAGTTAGTAACATTAAAACTATCTCTCCCACAAGCCAAATATCCTCTCTTTTGGATGTCACTCTCAGTTTCTTTGAAACAATACATTCTTCTGTCTTACTTCAGTTCGTCCCTTGTCATCCATTTCTCATCCATTACATTCTAGTTCTCATATCCACCCCTTCCCCCACTGAAATCAGTATCACTAAAGTCACTGACATTCTCCAAGTTTTTAACACAAGTTTCTGCCTTTGATTTTCAGCCTAATTTTTTAAATATCACCACCAGTAGGCCAGAATTGTCTCCTGGGTTTCCTCAATATCTTTGCTATTTCTTATCTTTTCATTCATTAAAAAAAAAACAACATTGATTAAATGGCTGTTTTCTTAGTCATTCATCTAGACACAAAGGACAAATAGAGTAAAGAATGACCGTAACATAGTTTGGATATGTGTCCCAGCTCACATCTCATGTTGAATTGTAATCCCCAATGCTGGAGGTATGGCCCTCTGGGAGGTATTTGGATCATGGGGGTGGATCCCTCGTGGCTTGGTGCTCTCTTTAGGATAGTGACTGCATTCTGCAGAGATCTGGTTGTTTTAAAGTGTGTGGCATCTCCTCTGCCTCCACTCTCTTCCTCACTTTTTCCTGCTTTTGCCACATGACATACTTGCCCTCTCTTTGCATTCCACCATGATTATAAGCTTCCTGAGGTCTCCCTAAAAGCTGAGCAGATGCCACCCCCATGGTTCGTGTAAAGCCTGCAGAACTGTAAGCCGATTAGACTTCTTTTCTTTAAATTACCCAGCCTTGGGTATGTATTTGTAGTAATGCAAGAACAGCCTAACATAAGTTCCAACAATTTCAGAGTATAAGGATAAACTTTACAATAAATAATTACAATATAATGGCATAGTGTTATAAAGGCAGTATGTGCACACGTCAGTGGAGACAGGAAATCAGCTTCTGTTTTTTATTGAAAATAGTTTCTCCTCATGATTTATTCACTTGCATATTTTCAATGTATACTCATATTTAAAAACTTACTAATTTTTTTATCTTCTGCTTAGAACACCCTCTTGATCTAAAAATAGTATCACTTGAATATGTTGTCATCATCTTAAAACAAACATGGAATTCCTTATTTTAAAAAATAATAAATATAACATATTAAATTAAAAATATAAAAGTCTTCTGTATATAAATCAATTCTATAAGAAATATCAAATTTAATGGAGGAATATATCCGTTAACATAAAGAACCAAAGATGTATATGCTTAATTTTAATTTTAAATATTCCAAAAGCAGATTCTAAACATTTCAAAAAAATAAAAAGATAAAAGGCACAAATTGAGTGGGAAATGATACAATTCAAAAGAGTCCTTTGAAAAGCTACAAAAACCAAGAGGAATTGGTCAATTACCAATTCAAGATCAACATATGAACATCTGAACTCTCATATCCCAAAAAAGTTCTGAAAAATTCTACTAACAAAATAATAAGATATCAAAGAACAATCCTGAAAAAGAATACTCATGCTAATATTATTTTTCAATTTTATTTAGCATGTAAAATAATATACAATTTGTTTTATAGAAACACGCTGTATTACTGGAATGTAATACTCAATGTTGTGACAATGTCAGCTCTCTGTAAATTAATCTATAATGTAAGACCTGAAATTGTAAAATTCTTAAAGAAAAAAATAGAAAAAAAGCCTCCTTGAAATTTGTCTTGGCAATGATGTTTTAAATATGACACCAAAAACACAACAAAAGTAAAATTAAACAAATAGGACTATGTAAAACTGGAAAGCTTCCGTATAGCAAAGTAAACAATCGGCAAAACAAAAAGGCAACCTGCCAAATGGGAGAAAATATTTGCAAACCATATATCTAATAAGGGGTTATTATCCTAAATATATAAGGAACTGATACAACACAGTAGCAAAAAATCAAAACCAAAACCAACCATGAATAATACAATTAAACATGGGCAAAAGATCTGAATAAACATTTTTCTAAAGTAGACATACAGATGGCTATCAGGTACATGAAAAAGTGCAAATATTACAAAATGCTAAAAAATGAACATACATATATAAACATATATATATATCACATTGAATTTCAATGAAATAGAAGTAAACAAAAGGCAGATCAAAAAGAAAATGGCTACATAAATGATGATGTCTAGCCATGTAAAAAAGCAAAACAAAGCAAAAGAAACCTTTTCACAGAGATGTGAAATAATTTCCATACATATAGTTAAACTGTCTAATTGTGATATTCATGGAAAGTAAATCCTGAAGCAAAAATTATGTGCTACTGTGTTATTAGAGAGTGCAATCCCGGGAAAGTAAGGAGGACCAACAGCAGGACCCAGAGTGGCACTTAGTGTCTGTCCCCAGTAATTGCCTAAGCTCTAGGGACAGTGTTCCCAGAGAAACAACAACTTCTCGGAACACAATAGCTCATCCTGGGAAAGGCAGAAGATTTCAGTGACAAACTCTCATCTCCAACATCTCAAATATTTGCCCCACAGTCCCTCTGCACTCCTGTGATACGGGTGTGGACACCTAGAGAGATCTGCTTCAATGACAGCTTTATCAAGGATACCAAGGAGGAAGGGATGAGAGCTGTGGATCAGGCAGGAGACAGCTGCTACTGTGTTGTACCTGCATGGAGTTGGTGGTCATCCACACATTGCTGGTTGCCTCAGTAAAGTCTCAGTCAGGAGATCAGAAGCCAGTGGCCTCGGGGAAAAAGAGAGACTGAGGGGACCACAGGGGCAAATAAGATTAATGTAACATGTATGTTGGTGGCCACTTAACTTTTAAATGCATGGTCACATAACTTTTAACAGTGCTTACCTCTGTGGAGAGTAGATTTAAAAGGAGAAAGTAAAATACGTTTTGTTTTATATACTTGTCAAATGACTTTGTAAGATGTTTATGTACTATTGCAATATAGTTATAAAATTTTGCATAGTCAGATGCCTAACCGCAGGAACCATTAGGCCAGCTGTAATTATAGATTTGGTTTATCTAAAACTCAATTTGCTCTGTCACCCACCACTTTCTTTTCTAGTTTACTAGCATCATCACAGATCCAGCAACCAAAAGTAAAAACCTTAATGAAATTCTCAATTCCCCTCTGTCTCTCAAGCCACACGTAGTCAATAACCATGAACGCTAAACTATCAACCAAACACATAATGGGTCAAAGCAGATATTTGCAAAGTTGTGTAGATGAGCCGGGCCAGTTCCGAATCTCAGCAGGCTGTCATTGAATTATATGTGTTTACATATTTAAAGAAATGATGAGTCATGCAGAAAGCAGTGGCACTGGTCAAGAAAGATTGGTAAATTTCTTTTTTTTTTTTCTTTCTTTATTTTTATTTTTTTTGGAAAGGAAAAGAGAGGAAGAAAAATAGGGAGAGAGAACAGGAATATTGCTTTATTCTATAAATAGGTATTAATAATGGCCGATCATTATTTTGTGTGTTTAAAGTGGAGAATGTATATTTTATTTATCTAAAGTGGAGAGGTCTACAAGTGCTTATTAAATTTACTTGTTACTGATCTGAGTTCAGATTCTAGATATCCTCATTAATTTTCTGTTTCGTTGAGTCTGAATCTCTTTATAGGTCTATGTATCTGGGTGTTAGGATGCATTGATCCTTATACCACTCTATCTTTGTTGGTTTGAAATCTGTTTTATCAAATACATGACTTGCAACTCCTTTTTGTTTATTTGTTTTTGTTCTCTATTTGGTTGGTAAATCTTTCTCCAACCCTTTGTTTTTAGTCTTTGTGTATCTTTGGATATGAAATGGGGGTAAATTTCTTTACCTCTCTCTGCCTCACTTTTCCCATCTGTAAAATGGAGGCCAATAGGAATATCTGCCCCATATAAACCAGAGTAACAGAGATTAACAGTGCCAATTCATTACCTGCAGTGTTCAGGAGAAAATCTATCTCACAAGCACTATGTCAGGTATATTCAATTACAACAGCAACAACTATTACCATTAAAACCCTGACCATAGATTCTTACTGAGATCCAGGCATTTTTCCAATTGCTTTACACATATGCATACACACTCTTAAACATCACAAGAATCCAATATGTTAGTGATATTTTCATTTTACAGGTAGGAGAAGTGATTCCCTGAGATACTAGGTATCTTGATCAAGGACAAGCAGTGACCAAGTGGTGAAGCCTAAGTTCAATTCTCATTGATCCAATAAATAAAGCTTAACTGGAGGAAGTTTCCCAGACATGTATTAATCTCAGGAAAATATCAGAAACTCAGTTCTCATTGAGTCAGGCTTAAAACTCTGCTCTTCAATGTTCATGGCTGCTCCAGTCTAATTATTATAGTATGACTGAGTAGCAATAATCTTTATGGTAAAGTACCTCCATATAGACTAATGTTACTGAATTTTCAAGCATAGAGAGCTAAAGAGCCAGATCCTGGAACCTGCTGACCCCTCAAAAGTGCCCGTACTACACGGGCATGTGGGGCATAGCAGGTGCTCCCATGTATACAATAGCATCTTGCTTTTACCTCTTGCAAAAATGATCGTTCTAACCATACAAAAACAGTGGATAAGAATATGGACTTTGAAGTCAGCTCCCTGTAATTGAATCCTGTCTTCATCATTTATACTGTTTGTATGACCTTGGGGAAGTTCCTTTACTATTTGGTGCCTCAGTTTCCAGAATTGTTAATAGAGCCCATTGTAGGTATATATGTAAGCTAGATAATGAGCTCCTGGAAAGCAAGGACAATACTTATTGTACTTTTTACTTCTGGAACTTAAGATAACTGATAGAATATACTAGGTCCATCATAAATATCGGTGGGCTATTGAATAAATGAAATGGAATAGGCTGCTTCTCTCATTCTATCCAAACTACTTATCCTCTAGAATCAGCTCAAGTTTCCCTCCTGATTATTCCAACTTTCATCACTAGATTGCTCCACTATCTGGTCTTCATTTATACACAGTCATGTCATTCTACGTTTTCAGATGATTGGAGGTAGCTTATTTGTAAAGCTTTATTCGGAACTATATGTAATCTATACTGTAAACATCAGTCTTAATTTAGTGCTAGCTGATTTGGTCACCACTTTATCTAGTCAGTTCACTCCTTTCCACTCCAACTCAGGTTAAATGTTCATTCCTCAGGAAAGTTTTCAATACCCACAAACTAGAGTGCAGTCCATATGTTGCCTTCTCATAGCATGCTGTGCTTATTACAGTCGTCATTAAATAACAATTTGTTTAATTGCTTGTTTAAAGTTCATCTCATCTCTTGCATTGTGGGCTTCCTGAGAGCAGGGGAATTGTATGTCTTGCTATTTTCTGTATCCCTAGAGTCAAGTACAGAACCTGTACTTGGGGATGTCCAATATATCATCATTGAATATATTCTCTTAGGTAATGCTTTGGCAAATAACAACTTTCAAGTTTTGCCTTTTTTTGTATTTTCCTCAGAATCTTCAATGGAGGAGAAGTCTGAATTGTTTATAACCTTTAAGAACTCTATGCTATCACTACACATTATTTTCAAACATGTCTTCCAATAAAGAAAAGCGTACTCTGAAAAATATGGCTTCTCCCTTGGGAAAGTCTGGGTAGCCATTTAGAACAGCAATAAAATGATGCACATGGTAATCTGAAATCTTGATATATTTCCTAGAAAACTCAGTGTTTTTTCTAAGCTGCTACATACAGCTTCAATAATTAAAACATAAAGATATTAAGTCATAATTTCTTTCATAATCCCAAAAATAGTGTCTTCTTTATACACTATTTTTAAATTAAGCATTTAGTTGCATAGGACAGTTTATGCTGGAACAATGCAACTCTATTTGTCTAATCATCTATCTATGGAGCTATTGAGCAATCTAAATTCTATTACAAAGAATGTAAAGAATGGTTTGGGAAAAGATTCATAAATAGAGTTAAAATTAGTTTAATTCACTCAATTCATTCATCAATTTATAAATGGTCTATTATTACATGGACAGTAATTCAATTGCATTGGCAGTTTGGTTTAGCATTTAGAAACTGAATATTTCAACCAAAGTCTATCTACAGTTTTCAAAATCAAGTATCAAAATAATTTTAAAAGATAATCAATATAATGAATAAATAAAGCTTAACTGGAGGAAATTCCTCAGACATGCATTAATCTTAGGAAAATACCAGAAATGGCAAATTAAATGCACATAATCAAGTTCCATGAAGAAAAATGAAGAGAGGACTAAAATGTTTCTATTAAAACCTTTCTTTCAGTGACTATTTTAGGCCAAATAACACAGTGTTATTCTGAGATATGGCTATCTTGATTTAGAAGTAAAATCAATCATCTATATCTATTGACAGTAGGATTGACATACTGAATTTCTCATTGTGTTTGTCTTATTATACATTTTACATATGGTAATTACAAGTTAATATTAATATGTACAAAGTCCTGTCTAACCTTCTCTTTGTAAATTGAAACATTGCTTTTTCTCTCATTAAAATTTGAATATATCATTTCCTTTGAACACATGTGCCTCCTTCCTACCTAGGTTTCACAGGACTAAAAATGTTCCAGGGCCTAGAATATTAAAGGAATTCAGTAGACCACTGATCCAATTTTTTTTTTTTTTTTTGAGACAGGGTCTTACTCTATCGCCCAGGCTGAGGTGCCGTGGCAGGATCTTGGCTCCCTGAAGCCTTCACCTCCCAGGCTCAAGCTATTCTCTTTCCTCAGTCTCCCAAATAACTGGGATTATAGGTGCCCACCACCATGCCCAGCAAATTTTTGTGCTTTTTACTAGACACAGGGTTTCACCATGTTGGCCCTGCTGATCTTGAACTCCTGATCTCAGGTGATCCACCCTCCTCGGCCTCCCAAAGTACTGGGATTACAGGTGTGACACACCATTCCTGGCCTGATCTGATTTAAAAAAAGAAAATGAATTATTATAGGAAAGCCTTCTGAGAGGAAAGAAAGATAACAACCTAGACTGGGTGAAAAATAGATGAAATGATTGTAGCAAACGAAAGAAAATCAGAGCCAGGTGTTCAGTTAATATCATACCAAGTACATCTCTTTTATGATCCTGCTTACTTCAAACAGCTCCATTAGATGATCTAGTTTCATAATACCTGGGAAACTGTGCTGGAGGATGGGAATGGCTGGGGAGATCTGGGAGAGAAAGAGGTTAGTGGAGGACACTCACACTGTCCCTGGCCACTTAGTCATTGGTCATTCAAACACATGAAACAGAACGTTTTTTAGTCATTAAAAACTGAAATGAGCTATTGCTTATAAGGGCAATCTAGAATCATCTACTACCTTTATTACCAGCTTATAGACTTCATGAGAAGTAGTAACACACCTAATCCAAGTGCTGACGTGTTCCGGAGCAAACTGCATCACTGCACTTTATCTTTGGCTGTGTCCTCACCAAAATCTCATCTTGAATTGTAGCTCCTATAATTCCCACATGTGATGGAAGGGACTTATGGGAGAATCCCCCCCCCACCCCATACTACTCTTATGGTAATGACTAAATCTCATGAGATCCGATTCTAAAGGGGTTTCCTCTTTCACTTGACTCTCATTCTTTCTGTCTGCCGCCATGTGAAACATGCCTTTCTCCTTGTGCAACAATTGTGAGGCCTCCCCAGCCACGTGTAACTGTAAGCTCATTAAACCTCTTTTTCCTTATAAATTGCCCAGTCTTGGGTATGTCTTTATCAGCAGCATGAAAATGAACTAATACACCCTCTTATCACTGTCTTGGCTGGAACCAGGGCAAATCCTCTCGTTACTAAGGCTCAGTATGTGGTAGGCATGCTATTGCATATATTCAGAAGGCATATTCTGCCCTTTTTATTAGTTGTATTAAATAGGTAGAGGCAAATTTTAGAGACTTTGTAATATATTATTCTTATGTGTTTACTGGTTATTTTTTCTGTTTGTTTTTTGTTACTTGTTTTCTTCCTACATTAAATATTCAATTTGATCATATATACCTTAATTTTGATTTTTAATAAACTCTATCTTAACGTTAGTGGACTATGTTAAATTTATATTTTATCTTAATATTTCATTATCTTTGTATATTCAGCTTTGTGCACTAATAAGCAGTAGCATTCAAAGTTGATAGATTGTTTTTATTTAATGCAACGAAGACTACTTATTGACCATCACTTGTCATAAGTTTGGTTTTATAAGGAACATAGTAAACATAAATCCTGTGATTTTCAAGAAATCTTTTACTCTGAGATTGAAACATGTTCCATGAAAACCAGAAACTGATGTGCAATTGAGATATAAAACTAAATAAATTTAGAAGTGCAATTTAAAATCCCTTTATAAACCCAGATCAACATACAGAATGTATATATTTTTAAATTTTACATTGGTTTTTCCTTTGCTCTTTTCTCTTGAATCCTGTTACATTTTTGCTCAATTAATTATAATTATACATAATATTTTAAATTATTTTATTGCAATAAATCTCCTCCTACATAGTCTTAATTGACACAGGCCAAATGGAGAAAGTAATATGCCTTTTTTATTCATGCTCTCCAACACATTTCCTTGGTATTTGCAGCTTTGACCACAGGTGACTTTTTGATGCTGGGCTTTTTGTTTGATTATCAAGACGATAAGCCTCCTACACAAAAATGTGTATTAGATCAAAAAAGGTGAAGGGCAGGATTATGAGGCATTACTGGTTTGTTTCTAGACTTGAAGGACCTCAACCTCAGATCCAGGACTCAGCAGTAGTAGAGGCAGAGCAGCATAGGGCAGTGTTCATCCCCAATCAGTCCAAATCAGATGTCCAAAAGGAAACCATCCATGCAGATCCTAAAGCTGTGGGAAAGTGAGCCTGCTAAATCGGTTCATATGGATGCAGAGAATTACTGAGGATGCTGACAAGCAGAGACAAGGGGCAGAAAGTTAAAGAAGAAGAATATAAGGACAGTGGATGGTTAATGAATATGAAAGTTGTTTGCTAGAAATGATCTTACAACCAAGAAAGTATTGAAAGATAAGCCAGGCAGAGTGTGTGCTTGTAAGAAGGCTTAGGGAAACAATGGAATGAACTGACCTCAGTCATATTACAGGAATTTTCACAGGTAAAGATAAAAGGGTCTCTGACTGAGGAAACAGCAGGATCAAAGGTGAGGGTGCCTAACTGTGCCTAATCTCTCCATAAAATACAAGAAGTCAAAACTACGGAAGTCTAAAGGGGAAAGAGGTGAGCTTAAAGTCATGTTGAGTAGGATCCTGAATTCCATACTGCAGGCCAGTTTCTGTCTGCAGCCTGGAACCATCAAAAATTTCTGAAAGGATCAAGTGGACATCATTGATATTTACTTTAGGAAATAAACTTTGGAAATTGCACGAAGAGTAAATGGGGGAGGTGAGAGTCTGGGTACAGAATCTTGCTAAGGCCACACTACAGTAGACAAGAGAAAAACCAAGTGCCAGTGGCAGACAAAATGGAAAAGGAACAGTAAATATGAGGATGGTGATAGTAATAAGTACTTATTACTATTCTTATTTTGATTTAATAATTTTGATTTAAATAGCACTTAATAATGTGCCAGGCTGTACCACAGAAACTTTATATGTATTAGCTCTTTGACGAATAATAATAACTCTATGTTTTAGGTACTATTATTATTCCCATTAACACACAAAAAATTGCAGCACAATGAAGATAAGTAGCTTGTCCAATTTCATACAGCTATTAAGATATGAGGGCCAGAAGATAGATCAAGTACAATAAGCGTAGGGAGAATACTGTTTATATGTTTCTTGTATTACTACATGTTTTAGAACAAAGATCCTTATTCCCTTTGTCTTTATATTTCAAAAATGTTTGCATCTTCTACCTCCTGGGAAGACAGAGATGGTGTCTCCCATCAGGCAAAGGTTCGGTGCTTTTGGTTTCATATACTTTATGAAGGATTTGGGTTTCCTAAGCTCGGAATTCTTCGACTATGAAACAAACTCACTGTGTGTCCAGCATCCACCTGGGTTTTCTCTGCAACACACCAAGGTGGCTAAGGAGTCACAGGAAACTGATGTGAACATGAAGCTCATGCTGCCTGCTGTGCCATGAGTAGCAAAGTTCTTTAAATCTTGGAGTCCTGTGTCTTCTGCAGCATCTGTGAAATTGTAGCCAGCTAACTTGTTGGCTTCTAAGATGATAAAATCTCAGTTCCTTCACAATTCTTTATGATATCTTGATTTACTTCTTGACTACAGGGTTGAAAAATATAAGAAATTATAACTAACGATTACATTTTCTTCCAGGGTTCTTTAGAGGTTTCCTCCAACAACAATGGCAGGAAATATGCATGTGGGAATGTATTTGTGGAGAAGGAAAATTTTTTTGTACGTGTTTAGTTTGGGATGCTATTCATACATCTTTGACAATAATCTCGATGAACTAGATATATTCTGAAAAACATGAGGGGTACCACATCTAGAAGTATGTATTTGGTTAAAAACTAGCATAGAAATAAAAGGTAAAATCACAAAAATGGTTAAGGTTATTATTAAGTAGAGCTTAGAGAGAAATGATGGCTAAGGGCAGAAGTTTTAAAAAGAGGGCATAATTGAAGCATGGGCAGATGAGTACTGTTTAAAGCAGAAAAAATCAGGGAAACAGAGGCAGAACCCAGAGAGTACAGTGATCTAGAGGTCGAGAAAGAAGAGCATTTAACAGGGAAAGATGAGATATTCAGGTCAAATAAAGTAGGAGGAGCACTTGGATAGAAGAAAAAATTGGCAACGGTGTTCTCTTTTATTGAGTGCCGTTTATTCAGGAATTTATGAATATCGAAGACAGATTGTCTTCAGGGTGTATCTTGGTTGAAATAAACAGCACCAAGGATTAAACAACAGTATAGAACATCCCAGTACAGATGAAGACTATACATTTAGCGAATCCAGAAGCGTAATAGTCTGAATTCCAGACAGATTTCAGGCACCTGAAAAATATCTGCAGTTTAATGCTCCAAACATACTGTATTCTTAGAAGATACTATTTTCAAGGAGCCTTGCAGAAAATAAGATTCGAGGAAAATACTTGATTCTTTCTGCATATACTGAACAAGCAACTGTAATTTCCCAGACCGTTATGGGTCCTTAGAATACAAAAGTGAATAAAATATCACTCTCTCAAGTTGACGTAAACCACCATTCATCGTGCAATGGAAAGTGATATGTTACTGACCAAAACAGGATACTGTGAAATCATAGGGAAGAGGATCTAACTTTTGGAGATATAAATAGAATACTCCAAGTAGTCAATGCTTGCATTAAATTCTTACTTTCTTCAGGATGAATATGGCAAGCAAAGCATTTCAAGCAGCAGCTGCAACTCATGAAAATGCCACAAGTTATGAGAGCGCTAACGGTCAGAAAATTAAATTAATTTATCTAAGTTGTAACTTTCATGGACACTGTGAGAAATGACGAAGGTAAAGCTTGATAGCCGGTCGCACTAAAACATGGCAGGTCTAGGATGTGGTGTTTGGAAATCAGAAATTTATTCAATAGGTTCTGAGAAGCACTGGATTTTTTAAAATAAGGAATAAAGTAAGATTTCCATTTTAGAAAAATTACCCTGACAGTAACATGGGAAGGGAGTAAGAAAAAATGGGAGAAAAGAATTAAGGTGATTATCATCTAAGTAAGTGATAATAAAAGGCAAAACTGGAACGGGCACAGTGGCTCACGCCTGTAATCCCAACACCTGGTGAGGCTGAGGCAGGTGGATCACGATATCAGGAGTTTGAGACCAGCCTGACCAACATGGTGAAACCTCAATTCTACTAAAAATACAAAAATTAGCTGGGCATGGTGGCATGCTCCTGGAATCCCAGCTACTTAGGAGGCTGAGACAGGAGAATCAATTGAGCCTGGGAAGTGGAGGTTGCAGTAAGCCGAGATCATGTCACTGTACTCCAGCCTGGGTGACAGAGCGACACTCTGTCTCAAAAAAAAAAGGAAAGTAAAGCAGCAGCAGTGGAGATGGAGGGGTTTGGGAGGGTTTCACTAGTTAGTACCCATAGGATATGCGACTGATGGATTATAGTCAAGAAGGAGTTTCCACGGAGAGAAAGATCTAATTGTTGTCTTGTCAAGTTAATTGTCTATTTTTATTTAACCAACTTTATTAAAAAAAAGGAATGGATGTTGAAATTTACAAAATCCATTTCCAATTTACAGGTGGTTTGATGGGTTTTCTTCTTTATTTTAGAGATGTGATTAATCGCACTAATAAAGGAATTAAATATGAATTATGCCTAGCATTACTGGAATTAGCCTCACATACTCATGGCTAACTTTAATTTGTCACATACTCTTTACAATAGAATAATTTATACTCATTTGGGTATATACCCAGTAATGGGATTGCTGGGTCAAATGGTATTTCTAGTTCTAGATCCTTGAGAAATTACCACACTGCCACATGGTCTTTCACAATAATTGAGCTAATTTACACTCCCACCAACAGTGTAAAAGCGTTCCTATGACGTCAGTCAGGTAGCATGATGCCTCCAGGTTTTGTTTTGTTTTTATTTTTTTTCTTAGGATTATTTTGGCTATATGGGCTATTTTTTTTTTGGTTGCATATGAAATTTAAAGTAGTTTTTTTCCAATTTTGTGAAGAAAGTCAATGGCAGCTTGATGGGGATAGCATGGAATCTGTAAATTACTCTGGGCAGTATGGCCAATTCCACAATATTGATTCTTTTTAACCATGAGCATGCAATGTTTTCCCATTTGTTTGTGTCCTCTCTTATTTCCTTGAGCAGTGGTTCCAATACTATGTTGAATAGGAGTGGTGAGAGATGACATCCTTGACTTGTGCCGGTTTTCAAAGGAAATGCTTCCAGTTTTTGCCCATTCAGTGTGATATTGACTGTGGGTTTGTCATAAATATCTCTTATTATTTTGAGGTAAGTTCCATCAATCTCTAGTTTATTGAGAGTTTTTAGCATGAAAGGCTGTTGAATTTTGTCAAGGTCTTCTCTGCATTATTGAGATAATCGTGGTTTTTGTCTTTGGTTCTGTTTATATGATGGATTATGTTTATCAATTTGTGTATGTTGAACAAGCCTTGCATCCCAGGGAAGAAGCCGACTTGATCATGGTGGTTAAGCTTTTTGAAGTGCTGCTGGAGTTAGTTTGCCAGTATTTTATTTAGGATTTTTGCATCGATGTTCACCAGGGATATTTGCCTGAAATTTTCTTTTGTGTGTCTGTGTGTCTATGCCAGGTTTTGGTATCAGGATGATCTTGGCCTCATTAAATGAGTTAAGGAGGATTCCCACTTTTTCTATTGTTTGGAATAGTTTTAAAACGAATGGTACCAGCTCCTTTTTGTACCTCTGGTAGAATTCGGCTGGAAACCATCTGGTCCTAGACTCTTGCTTCATAGACTATTAATTGCTGCCTCAATTTCAGAACTTCCTATTGGTCTGTTCAGGGATTCAACTTCTGCCTGCTTTAGTCTTGGTAGGGTGTAAGTGTCCAGGAATTTATCCACTTCTTCTAAGTTTTCCAGTTTATTTGCAGAGAGGTGTTTATAGTGTTCTCTGATGATAGTTTGTATTTCTATGGGTTTGGTGATGATATCCCCTATATCATTTTATTGTATTTATTTGAGTCTTCTCTCTATTCTTCTTTAGTAGTCTGGCTAGTTTTTGTTGATCTTTTCAAAAAGCCAGCTCCTGGATTTATTGATTTTTGAAGGGTTTTTCGTGTCTCTATCTCCTTCAGTTTTGCTCTGATCTTACTTATTTCTTCTGCTAGCTTTTGAATTTATTTGTTCTTGCTTCTCTAGTTCTTTTAACTGTGATGTTAGGGTGTCGATTTTAGATATTTCCTGCTTTCTCTTGTGGGCATTTAGTGTTCTAAATTTCCCTCTACACACTGCTTTAAATGTGACCCAGAAATTCTGGTATGTTGTATCTTCGTTCTCATTGGTTTCAAAGAACATCTTTATTTCTGCCTCTATTTTTATTTATCCAGTAGTAATTCAGGAGCAGGTTGTTCAGTTTCCATGTAGCTCTACAGTTTTGAGTAAATTTCTTAATCCTGAGTTCTAATTTGATTGCACTGTGGTCTGAGAGACTGTGTATTATAATTTCCATTCTTTTGCATTTGCTGAGGAGTGTTTTATGGTCAATTTTAGAATAAGTATGATGTGGTGCTGAGAAACATGTATATTCTGTGAATTTGGGGTGGAGTGTTCTGTAGATGCTATTAGGTTTGCCCAGTCCAGAGTTGAGTTCAAGTTCTGAATAGCCTTGTTAATTTTCTGTCTCATTGATCTAATATTGACAGTGGGGTCTTAAAGTCTTCCACTATTATTGTGTGAGAGTCTAAGTCTCTGTGTAGGTCTCTAAGAACTTGCTTTATGAATCTTTGTGCTCCTGTATTGGGTGCATATATATTTAGGATAGTTAGCTCTTCTTGTTGCATTGATCCCTTTACCATTATGTAATAACCTTCTTTGTCTTTTTTGATCTTTTTTGGTTTAAAGTCTGTTTTATTAGAGACTAGGATTACAACCCCTGCTTTCTTTTTGCTTTCCACTTGCTTGGTAAATCTTCCTCCAGCCATTTATTTTAAGCCTATGTGTGTCTTTGCATGTGAGATGGGTCTCCTGAATACAGCACACCAACGGGTCTTTGCTTTTCATCCAATTTGCCAGTCTGTGTCTTTTAATTGGGGCATTTAGTCCATTTACATTTAAGGTTAATATTGTTATGTGTGAATTTGATCCTGCCATTATGATGCTAGTTGGTTGTTTTGCCCATTAGTTGATGCAGTTTCTTCATAGTGTCGATGGTCTTTACAATTTGGTATGTTTTTGCATTGGCTGGTACTGGTTGTTCTTTTCCATGTTTAGTGCTTCCTTCAGGAGCTCTTGTAAGGCAGGCCTGGTGGTGACAAAATCTCTCAGCATTTGGTTGTTCACAGAGGATTTATTTTCTCCTTCGCTTGTGAAACTTAGTTTGGCTGGATAAGAAATTCTGGGCTGAAAATTCTTCTCTTTAAGGAAGTTGAATATTGGCCCCCACTCTTTTCTGGCTTGTAGGTTTTCTGCTGAAATATCCACTGTGAGTCTGATGGGCTTCCCTTTGTGAATAACCTAACCTTTCTCTCTGGCTGCCCTTAGCATTTTTTTCTTCATTTCAACCTTGGTGAATCTGACAGTTATGTGTCTAGGGGTTGCTCTTCTTGAGGAGTATCTTTGTGGTGTTCTCTGTATTTCCTGAATTTGAATGTTGGCCTGCCTTGCTTGGTTGGGGAAGTTCTACTGGATCATATCCTGAAGAGTTTTTTCTGACTTGGTTTCATTCTCCCCTTTCAGGTACACCAAATAAATGTAGATTTGATCTTTTCACATAATCCCATGTTTTCTGTAGGCTTTGTTCATTTCTTTTCACTCTTTTCTCTCCAATCTTGCCCTCTTGCTTTATTTCATTGAGATGATCTTCAATTTCTGATATCCTTTCTTCTGCTTCATCAATTTGGCTATTGAAACGTGTATGCTTCGCAAAGTCTTCATGCTGTGTTTTTCAGCTCCCTCAGGTAGTGTATGTTCTTCTCTAAACTGGTTATTCTAGTCAGCAATTCATCTAACCTTTTCTCACGGTTCTTAGCTTCCTTGCATTGCATTAGAACATGCTCCTTTAGCTTGGAGGAGTTTGTTATTACCACCTTCTGAAGTCTGCTTCTGTCAGTTTGTCACAGTTATTCTACATCTAGTTTTGTTCCCCTGCTGGCAAGGAGTTGTGATCTTTTGAAGGAGAAGCAGTGTTCTGGTTTTTGGAATTTTCAGCCTTTTGGCACTGTTTTCTTCCCATCTTCGTGAATTTATCTATCTTTGGTCTCTGAAGTTGGTGACCTTTGGATGGGGTCTCTGAGTGGATGCCCTTTTTGTTGATGTTGAAACTATTCCTTTCTGTTTGTTTTTCTTTAAACAGGCACACGCCTCAGCTGCAGGTTTGCTGGAGGTGCACTGTAGAACCTGTTTGCCTGGGTATGTTGGCGGAGGCTGCGGAACAGCAAATACTGCTGCCTATGTCTTCCTCTGGTAGCTTCATCCCAGAGAGGTACCTGCCAGATGCCAGCTAGAGCTCTCCTGTATGAGGTGTCTATCGGCCCCTACTGGGAGGTGTCTCCCAGTCAGGATACACAAGGGTCAGGGATCCACTTGAGGAGTCAGTCTGTCCCTTATCAGAGCTCAAACACTGTGCTGGGATCTTCAGAGCTGCTAGGTAGGAATGTTTATGTCCGCTGAAGCTGTACCCACAATCACCCCTTTTCCTAGGTGCTCTGTCCCAGGAAGGTGAGTAGTAATCACAGTAACTTGCACTTTATAAGTCCCTGACAGGCTGCTGTCTTTTTTCAGAGATGCCCTGTCCAGAGAGGAGGAAATCTAATGAAATAGTCTGCCTGCAACTGCCTTGCTGAACTGTAGTGGGCTCTGCCCAGTTCAAACTTCCCCTTGGCTTTGTTTACACTGTTAGGTTAAAACCGCTTACTAGAGCCTCAGCAATGGTGGATGCCCCTCCCTGCACCAAGCTTGTGCATCCCAGGTCAAGCTTAGACTGCTGTGCTCGCTGGGAGAATTTCAAGCCAGTAGATCTTAGCTTGCTGGTTTTCATGGGGGTGGGACCTGCCAAGCCAGACCACTTGGCTCCCTGAATTCAGCCCTCTTTCCAGGGGAGTGAACAGTTCTGTCTCACTGGCATTCCAGGCATCATTGGGATATATATATAAAAAAAATACTGCTGGGCCTAGCTTGTTGTCTGCCCAAACAGCCACCCAGTTTTGTGCTGGAAACCCAGGGCCCTGGTGATGGTACAGGTATCGGAGGGAATCTCCTCATCTGTGGGTTGCAAAGTCCCTGGGAAGAGTACAGTATCCATGCCAGAGTGCAGAGTACAGACCCTAATAGTTTCCCTTTGCTAGGAGAGGGAGTTCCCCGATCCTTAGGCTTCCCTGGTGAGGCAATGCCCCACCCTGCTTCAGCTCACCCTCCTTGGGCTGCACTGTTCATGCAGTTCCAATGAAAAGAACCAGGTAACTCAGTTGAAAATCTAGAAATCACCCACCTTCTGCATTGATCTCGCTGGGAGCTGCATACCAGAGGTGTTCCTATTTGGCCATCTTGCCAGCAATCCGCAAAACTAATTTCTAATTGACTATAGAAGGAATAGAATATTCAGTAATGTTTTTGTTGTATTTGTACTTTATTCTTTCTAAGTATTTTGACTGCAGTCCTTTCCAGCTCTCAAAAAACATTATGTATTTGCCTACACACACACACATTTATAGAGTGACAGATATACATACACCTATATGTATTTATGTTACATGTGTGTTTACATACATAATATATACAGAGTGACAGATATACATACACCTGTGTGTATGTGTATACATATACTATATATATAGTAGAGAAGTAGAGAATACTGTGAGACTTCTTCCTTAAACAACATAAAGAGACAATGTGGCTGAAGACAGGTTTGCTGATTTGCATTTGAAAAGCTAAGAAGTTTGAAAAGTTGCAATACAAGGTACCGACTTTTGTCCATTTCTGACTAGGTGTAACATTTTTCAAGTGCCTTTCCTCATTGTAAATTTGTTGGATCTTCTTCACGTGTAGAAATTTTGATTTGACATCAGGGGTTGAAAACAAAACTATTGCTCTAAATAAACTGGAAAGAAAATCAGCTGTTTACAGGAATTGGGGCACCATCACCATGTTAATTCCTAAAGTGCTGTTCACAAAATGACTTTGGCAGAAAAGAGAATCTTTCAGAAAACAGCTTCAAGAAATTACTTAATTTGAAAGAAAATAATCTCTTCACAATCTGCAGTTGCTCTGTGATATAAGAAGGAATGCCGGTTAAGATAGCAGCATATTTCTGAAAAGCTAAGGTTTTGTTTCAACCTTTGAAAATTAAATTATGTGTCATGCTGAAGTTTTATATTCATCAATTACTTCACTAATTCCAAGCCTGTGGTCTGTTTCGGAAGACACACAGAGCACAGCATAATCTCCAGTGGGCAGTTTCACGTGATGTTCTTGTGACTTAACTTACAAAAGATCATTCAGATGGAAAATCCCCAGTGGATAGTCTTATCATTCAGAACACAGACTCCATTCAAGCAATGAAATAGGTTTCAAATTCATTTCTTAGCATTTCCAGGTGTATTTCTATTGCAATATTATACAATTTTTGTCTAGTTTTCTGCCATCATCTCTCACAAATAGCTTTATTGATTCTATGACAAATAAGTCACTCAGCTTGTAACTACCATGTTATTTGAAATTTCTATTCAAGGTTTTCTGGACCATTCTCCTTTACAAATAAAGTCACTTTCTTATTATTTATTCTACTGAATATAACAAAACTGGATACAGAGAAAGTGATATTAGCTTTCCCAAGTGAGGAATAAAACTGACTTATGTTCTATTCCTGGTTCAGTTATGGAAGGAAGATTTTGCACATTCAATATTTGTGTATCTTCCTGCCTTTACCTATTTAAAATGTAAAATTATAGCATATATATAAATATGGTAAAATTATTAACTTTTACTACTTTAAATAAGAAAGCAATATGGATCTCTGGATAACTAAGGGCAAATTTTATAAAAGCTTGGTCACAAAGTAATTTAAGAAGTAATTTTCTAAAATCTTGCAGTGATAAAATGTGGACTCCTATTACTCATTATGTCTATAAATTGTCTAAAAATGTATTTATAGGCAATGAAAAGAATTGGTTGAAAGTAAGCAAATAGAATTAGAGGAGTATACGAATAAATTAAATAGAAAAGAACCATGAAAGAGAAATATTCAGTGAAACAAGATAAAGGAAAGATTAGAGCATTGAATGAGAGTTATCTATGAATCTGTGGATGTTTACTCTGCACTTTGATGGACCAGGAACTACAGAAGGCAGAGGCTGACTAAGGGACTATTTCTGACCTCAAGGAACTTATGGAGAAGTGCTACATTACATTAGAATGTAATATGATTTAAGGTTCCCAGAATTCATAAAAGTGAATGGACCTATTGATACTTATGGAATGCATACTTGCAGCGACAGACACAAATCCCAGAAGTCATGGAACAGGTGCAGAAATCGTAGCTGTGGAGCCAGCAAAAAAGGGAGTACAGTCAGGAAGGTAATGAAAAATATGCTTTTATTGAAACTAAGACATACGAAGTTAGGGATTTACATAAGGAAATGCTGTCCTTCACGATGAAGTCTTCTGTGGCCCAGCTGGAGCAATGTTGGGCACAGTAAGCATGGTGAGGAGAGCAGGAAACTGCTTCTGAGAAATATTTGCTTCCAGTTGGCTGGAGCACCTTACCAATCAGCACAAAGCGTCAGGCTGTGTCTGTAGCCTAGATATCTCTGTTCTATTTTGTAGCTGTAACGTCACATTGCCTGGCTTGGTCGCTGTCTTCAAAATCGGTGACTGGTTGCAAGTACGTCTGAAAAAGGCCAGCTTGATACATCAGCTTAATCCTATCATAAAAATAAATTTAAACAATTAGATATTGGTGTTCTCTACATGAAAAGGAAAGACTATTAAATACCTATAATTTCTCCCAACTAAAGAAGACCTTAAGAATTATGCAGCCTACCTCCTTTATTTTTCCAAATGGAAACGTGAATTAGTATTTGCAATAGTGAAGTGACCTGTCCACTTTCCCACAACATTTGTAGCAAAGTTATGAATTTATTCACATAGTAGCTTAAATGTTAAAAAAAAAAAAAATAGTCAATCAGTCTATCAAACTGGTCATTTGGTATACCTGATCCAATCTTCTTCAAGACTCCTTCACCCTCTGACCCCACCAAAAAATTTTTTAATTTTCTCCAGTTGGAGAAAAAAGTAAAAACAGACTATTGGTTTAAAACACTTCGGACACTTAAGTCTTTCCCAGTGTCTTTAAGAGAATGTTTCAATTTTTCAGATTTCTACAAACTTCCTCCTCTTACCCATGGTGAGAATATCCTTTTGTCCATGGATTAAAATCCTTCTGGGATCAAATGTCCTCTCACTTCTTTAGCCCTCACTCATTTCTTTGACCTCTTGATCATCACTGACATGTTATCAATGTGCCTTGGTTTGGAGAAAGGCTTAATTCACATGGTTGTCTTCTCTAACTTGGTCAGGGTCTAGCAGTAATCACTGGCTGACTTTTGTTTTGTTTTGTTTCACTTTTGAGACAGGGTTTTGCTCTGTCACTCAGGCTGGAGTACAGTGATGCAATCATGGCTCCCTGTAGCCTTGACCTTCCAGGCTCAAGCACTCCTCCCACCCCAGCCTTCCAGGTACTTCCAGCTCACCACCACACCCACAGAATTTTTCTATTTTTTGTAGAGGCAGGATTTGATGAGGTTGCCCAGGCTGCTCTCACACTCCTGCACTAAAGCAGTCCTCCCTCCTCAGACTCCCCAAACTCTGAGATTACAGGCATGAGCCACCATGCCAGGCTCAGAGTTGACCTCATGTTAACAACTACTTGCACTGTAGACCTCTCTGCATTTCTACAATAAGCTCCCTCAGACTCCTGGTGTAGGTTCATCTGCAGAATCACCAACAAAGTAGACCACATGACAGACTAGCCAACTCTCCATTTAGCCACATCCAAAGTTCCTCCTCAGAACATACAGCTGTATTCATTCCATGCAGGAAGAATGACTCAGTTACTGAACATCAGTCCTCTTTGTCACTGTGTTTCCTCTGCTATGGCCACCTCCTTCAAGCTCTGCAAGGCAGTCATCTGAGGCAAACCCCTTTCAGAGTCCCAAATACTGTTCTAGCCAAAAGCCCACATCCTTGGCTTTTCCAGACTGCCTGTCTACCGCATTTGTAGAGAAAAGATGAAAACTCATGTGTCTTCTGCCTCTTTTATATGCTTTCTCGTATTTCTGAAAGTTTCCCAGCTACACAGCCCCAGGAAAAGAGTTTCAGACTTTATTTCTCTACTCTATCCTCTTTTCTTAGAACAACAAATATGTCCCAGGCCTACCCCTCATTGATGGGAGATATAAAATCTGTATGTTAAAGAAGAAACACCTTCTGGCTGAGACTTCTGGGTTTGACTGGGTATTCTGTAGATAATCCTTAATATCTTACTGACTGCGAAATTCTACTTGGAATAGTAATTCTTTCTCTTTGCACTTCATTTGTAACAATCCAAATCTCCTGATCACACCCGCGGAAAGATGGATGCCTCAGGCCCACTATGAGGAAAATAAGGGGCAGCATGATACAAAAAAAGTGATGGCACAACCTCTGTGGTGTGCTGAGAAGATAAAGCAATAAATTGATTCATTAATTTAATTCAGAATTAGTACATTTCAGAGATTACAATCTTACCCTGTATTCTAAAATGCCATGAAAAGTATAAAGAATCAGATATTTCACATGAGAAGAAGAATCAATCTTTGTTAGAAACTTTGTATCTTAAGTAAAACTTAAGCTTTCCACCATTCGATAATGTTCCGTCTGAGCTTCCTAGAAAACCTGTTTGGTAGGAAAAACAAATAGGGGTATCATGACCTTAAAAAACAGTTTATTTAAGGGAGTAGGAGAGGGTAAAGAGTGGAATAAAAGTAAAATGATAAAATATGAGACCAAGAGAAAGCTGGGTCAAGATTAATAAGTAAAAATGAGTAGAAAAGCATTTTTAAGATTTTTTAAGGGGCTTGAGAAAATTGAACATTCTAGGACAGATATATACGGAAATCAGATTCTTGGGAACAAGAAGAAAACAGCTAGAAATTATTTTCCTGTAAAGTAATAACACATTTGACACAGGAAGCTGGGTTTAAGAAACTATTTCTCATAGAGACTCTATGTACATACATTTCTTAAGGGGAATCCATGGTAGCCCAGTTAGGGAATTATGTAAATTTGTCAAAGAACTGGAACACTTTTATGACTATGTGATTTGAAACAGAGCACATGTGGCTTATCTAACAAACTGAGTAGAGCAAATTCTTTAGGGTGTAGTGTCATTGAAATGCAAATGGTATTTGCAATGCAGAGGAGAAAGGTTTGATGTTATTGTTTTGCCCTTTGAGATACAGTGTGTTCCTAGCTTGCTGTTCTTTACTTTGTTTGGAAACCAGTTAGCACAGCTTCTGACTACCTAAATGTTATGTATCATTTATTTTTGGTCTGTCCAAGATTTTAATTTTATTACTTCTTTCATTTTTCCTGGTTTCCTTTTTATGATAAATATTCACTGGAGTCTTCTTGAAGTCTAGTGAAAGAGGATATGTTAGCCTTGCATGTTTTACTAGATATACAACCATATAAAACATTTTGTGCTCATACATTTACTAAAAAATATTCATATAGTACCCAGTCCTTGCCAAGGCCTGTGTTAATCTATGATTTATGTAATTGGAATAGAATGCATGGCCCCTGACACCATGTGGTGTAAAGTCCACACGAGAGACAGCTATTATTCAAATGTCATGTGACTTCATGCCAGAAATACACCAACCTGAGAGACCTGGGTAAGCACGGTGGCGTGGGGCATTATTGTCTAGCATTTTAATTCTATCTGAGCTAATGAGCTGAGATATGGTGGCCAACCACTATCATATATATATATATATATATATATATATATATATATATATATATAATGGAGTAAATGTTATAAATATGATTCTTTTTGAAATATCAATTTAAAAACTTTTGTCAATTTAAAAACATATAGTCCTGAGCCAGAGCATGTGGATTTGTCAGAAGCTTTTGTACAGGACTCAATATTTGGTGGTCCTGGGCATAGCCTCAACTAGAAAAGAAGGGAATTAGAGTAAATGATTCTTTAAAATATGTACATATTAGAAATAAAAGTTTGCATAGCAAAATGTTAAGATATCAGTGGTAATTAAATATACTACAAATATATTTGAAGACTAGTGTCATTAATAAAAACCACAGTCTACTGCCACCTAGTGGAAATTAATTTAGAGTCCCCATTACTTTATAGTTAGCCACACCTTTGGTCTTAGCATATCTCTATGTTTCTGTGGAAATCAAAGCGATAACTACCAAAAAACATTCGCATTAAGTAGGCAGCCCTCACAAGCAAAGTTCTCTCTGGACATACGTAGTACTACTTCTACTGACTCTATTCCTAATGGAGTGTCTTTCTCCTCTTCATAAATGTTCTGTTACTCCGAATAGCAAAAAATGAAAAAAACAAACAGCTTTTCACTTCCACTATAAAATTTAAAATAGAAATAACCTAATTTTCTGCCTTTGTCTAACACTCCGTGTGTTTAGTGCATTTCATTACAGTATCGCTGTATCATCAGGTATTTTGCTCCTCCATTATGGTTCAACAGATTTTGCCTTCTGATTTCACATACCATTGTCTAAAAATTCTCATTGCCAGGACCTGTTAGCCTCTAATTTCCTTTTTCTCTTAGTGATTTTCTAATTGAAACAAGACATTTTATACCCGTGTCTCTGGTATATCATTCTCATGACCCTTAGAAAGTATGCATTAATAATCTCTAACAGCCTATCAACAGTCATTGCTTCCATTAGATCTTACCATTTCTCAGAAGTGCTGCATGATCAAGTTCTCCAGTTCAGAAATTCTTCTTTCTGACCACAGCCTTCTATTATTTCTTAAGCTTTTATTATACTTAGTGATGCTCTTTTTATAAAGAACACACTCTTGGGTGACTTGAGAGGTGGGAAGGACTCATTATTTTTAGGTGGCTAATTTTGTTAAGACGAGTATAGGACGTTCAACTGGGACCTGAAAGATGTTAGTAACCAAGTCAGGTGTAGCTTACAGATTTGAGGCTACAAATCCAGAGCTTGCTGGATGGGAATGAAGACGCTCTCTCCATTTGTTTCTCATTTTGGTTTTTGTTTCTCTTTCAGCGGGACAAATCTCTTTCTCTCCTGCAGCACACAGGCTACCTGCAGTAACTAGCAAAGATTACCATTACTACCAGCATCTCAGTCTAGCAGTCCTCAGGGGTAAAAAGTATTTCCTCCTATCAATGACCAAATAACCCCAGGGAAAAAGTCTGATTGGCCCTGCTTGGGTCATGTGCTTATGCATTGGACCAATCATTGTTGCCAGGCAAATGAAGTAATATATTTGGTGAGGCTTGGGTCATATGTTTGGTTTTTGTGGCAAGGGTTCAGAAGGGAGGGAACAGAAGCATTTACAAAGTGATTAGACAACCAACTTCACCAAGATCACTAATTTCTTTTTATAACACAACTTCAGGGGCTGCTTGATCTGTCACTCATTTCTGCCCTCTCCTCTTCTCTCTTCCAGAAGAAGTCCTTTGTTTACCCATAATTTATGCTGTTTTATACTTTCTCTCTCTTTCAAGTTTTCCTTTCATTTCTAATCATAGAAAACTCAGAAACATGACTTCCCAATCCTAAATTATCAAGAGCAATATTTGAATTGCCAGCTCTTCTTTTGAAGCTAGGCACTAGCCAACTTGAGAGTCACATCTCCCCACATTCCACCCTAGTGAAAGGAGAAAGAATGACTTTGACACACATTTATTGATGGTGGCAGAGGTTTTAGGTGAAGTAGCTGTCATTGTCTTAATCGTGATCTTCAGGATGCCTTCCCATTCTACTCAGCTGTGCTTTCTTCTCCAGCTATGATCTGATAGGCATTTCCTTGAGGCCACTGTGAGAATTTGCAGTTTTATAATCATTTTGGGACTCTTTAATTTTCTCCCAATGATGAGCTTTTGAGAAATTGAAATTGAAATGGTTTGAATAAACCAAAAATTGCAGAAAACTTTAGTTTTATTAGTCTCCTCTGTACCATACTTATGCAAAAAAAAAAAAAAAAGACTCCACAGTACATCTATTAGAGAACAATTAGATGACCAGTGAGTTCACATCAATTTATTAAAATTAAATCAGTAGGACATATTAGGAAACAATATTGTCAACCTCCAGTATTCTCCTTTCCGGGTCCTAAATTTATCACCTTTTAGGGCAAATTGGCTGCTTCATTTTGGAGTCTGCCCAAAGCTCTCTTGATATGTAGACATTTCATTTGCATACAAAAAGGCACACTGCATGGCTGGATAAACCAACCATCTGGCCTAAGCAATTTATCTGGATTATTACTGAACTGTACAAAACTGTGTAAATATATATTCCTAAAATTCCAATTGCTCCCTTATCCATCTGCCTTACTGCCTTTCCCTTCAGCAACCCTGACCGTAGAAAGGATCATTTGCTTGCTCAACCCCTGACACACAGACACATGGATACATACGCACATTACCTTCCTGCTCTGTTGACTGTTGCTAGTGAAAGCCGAGTCATAAAGCCAGGCCAGTTGGTCCACTGCCAATGTGTGGCGTTCAGACTCAGTCAGACTTTGTAGCTGATTAACATGCCTTTTACTCATCCCTAGTTAAATCCCCATTGCATTTTCTCATTTCTTTAAATGCTCATTCCAAAATGTTTGCATTCTCCTCCAGTCCTGGATTCCTTATTCTGGAAGATAATCTATTTTATAAACTCAGGGCTAGATATACTAATGAATAAATAGTATAATGCACCTGTGTCTTATTTTTAACATCATAAATATGTTGATATAGGAACTCATATAACATGAGTTTAGTTTTTTATAACTAAACAGTGGTTTTGTGTCTAAAATTTTTTTTTTTTTTGAGACAGAGTCTCGCTGTGTCACCTAGGCTGGAGTGCGGTGGTGCAATCTCTGCTCACTGCAACCTCCACCTCCCAGGTTCAAGCGATTCTCCTGCCTCAGCCTCCCAAGTAGAGTAACTGGGATTACAGGCATGAGCCACTGTACCCAGTTTATTTTTGCATTTTTAGTAGAGATGAGATTTCACCATGTTGGTCAGGCTAGTCTTGAGTTCCTGACCTCAAGTGTTCCTCCCGTCTTGGCCTCCCAAAGTGCTGGGATTACAGATGTGAGCCACCACACCTGGCCTAAAGGTCTTAATTAAATTATTATTAAGCAAAACTGGATCTAGGAGATTCCAAGTGATACCTTTAATTCACTACTCTATGTCCTTATTAGTAAATCCACAAAAACTATACAATAGCATATTTAGAGCATGGAAGAGTAGAGACTCTGAAGACAGACTGCCTGAGTTCAAATCCTGACACTTCTACTCAAAAATGTGGGAGAAATTTTGGGCAATTTACTTACTCTTTCTGTATTTCTATTTATTCATCTGTATCTACAATAATAATTTCTATCTCATCAAATTAAAAAAAAAACTTAAATAGTTAACATTTGTAAAGAGTTTAGAAAACACTACATTTATAAAATGAAATCAACATCTCTAAGCCACCTTCCACAAAAAGAAAGCCCACCTGCTTGGACTTAATCTGTCAGTATATGACTTTATTTCATGCTTAGTCTTCTGTCACAGGTGCAAGCCCTGAAGTTCATACCCACTTTCTTATCACAATTCACTGACCCAGCTCTTTTTTACAGGCAGGTCTGCATTTGAGGAGTTGCATCATCAATTCAGTTTATTTCAGTAGACGAATACATTGGAGTTTGGGATAAAAGTTTTCGCCAATAACAATGAGTAACCATGTGGCTACTTTTTGCTCTTTGTGTAAATATCCCACAGCAACACTGGCCATGGCCAGTGGCAAGCTGAGGACCCAGGACGCCCAGAGTCCAGGCTTTGTGCTCTCAGGGATACAGCTATCAAATGCCATCTCCGTGTCTTCAGCTCCCAATGCTATCTACTATGCTACCCACAGAAATTTGTATTCTACCATAGTATTCCACTGAAACTGTTTCTCCAAAGTTATTGATGGATAATCTAATAGTTTAAACTTCCTGTCTTATTTTTACCATATCATTCGAGTTTTCTGTTAGTTCATTGTTCCTTAGATTTTATAACACTTTCTTAATTGTTGGAGTGTTATTCTCATCATTTTTTCTGTCATCTCTATGGGCTCTTTTATCTGTGCCTCCTTCTTAAACCCTTACTTCACTATATGTTGAAATTCCCCCATTTATTCTGCCTTTAGTCTCTATGCTTTTGAAACTACAAATTTAGGCTCAATTTTCTTATTTACTTCCAAATCATGGCCACCGCCCAGTGGTAATGATACCGGTATCATTTATTCCCCAGTTTACATCAACAAGATACTAAATAGTTTCTTTGCACCTCTAGTCTCACCGCTTTCAAAGCCCTAAAGTAACCTACCTTGTGGCTCTATATCATCTATAGAATAAATTCTAAATTGTATAATAGAGTCTACATGACCCTCCACATTCTAGAATCTTTCTACCCCCGATCTTGCTCTGCAACGTTTCTTGCCTTGCACATAGTTCTCTAACATCACCAAATACATGGTATGGCTCACAGATAGCACATATTGTTTTGTTTTGCTTTGTTTCTAAACCCCTTGCTTTTGTGTGTTGTCTTCTCTGCCTGGAATAACTTTTCATTTGCTTGATCTGCATCCTTTAATAAGATACAGTTTTCACATGTCAATTCCTCCAGCAGCTTCTGATCAGCCTGTCTCCCATGCCTGGGTTAAATGCCTTCTTTCATTGCTCCCACAGTATCCATTTTATATATTTCACGAGACATTAATTAAATCTTACTTAAACTATACTCTTTAATACTTAAGGTGTTCTTTGATGGCAGAAACAATATATGCATACATATCCCCAGTTCTTCCAAAGCACTTGTCCTTTAAAAGGCACTCCATGATATTTATTGAATGGATGAATAAATGATTCAATGAATGAATAGTTGCATAGGGGCAGCAAAACTCTCAATAAATTGACCCTTGAAATACACTCAGAGACCTCCTTCATGAAATTCTAAAACCGTATTCAGTCCAAAGACACAAAGCTCGTTATGCTGCCCTCGTGTTTCTTTCATACAGAGACAATGAATCATGTGGAATTACAGCTCTTAAGACCTTACAGCAAATGCACAATGCCCTGTAGGACATTCATCTTTCATACTGCATTATATTTTTAAATGATAATTGTTGTCATAAATGTTCTTACTCACATTTCAGCTAGTTAAAAATTTTGCCTGCCTCAATAAAATGAAAGATGCCAGATTGTTTACAGATGAATTAATCATGACATTATCTCTGAAACTTTTAAATTACATCAATTACATTGCATTTAGCATCACAAATAACCTGCATATTAAACAAATGGAATCTTTTCTCCTATTAATAAAGATTAAATCATTAACTACCTCTACTTGAATAGCAATGTGACTGCAGTCAATGGCTCCCAAGACAGAGAAGAAATTAACTTACTCTGTCACAAAATATATGCCATCCTTTCAGAGACATCATCAATCTTTATGGAATTTGGGAACATTTGCTTTCTTTAGGAGTTCATCTATGGATTGATTATAACATTTAGACATGGTAGACTGCCTAATGTTGAGAGCTCAGGAGAAATATGTAGAATAATTCCACTTTAAAAAAATCCAATGCTTAGGCATCTTTGTGACTCGTAAGACAAGCATGTCTTTTCCGTTTTCAGTTTAAGTTTTCTGATACTTAAAATATTTGTGTTTAGTTGATCAATGTCTTTCAAGCAGTGGTTTTCAGATGTCTGAATCAAGCCAGGTAGAGCCTTCAAACTTTGTATCCTGTTCCTTTTGTGAGTTCTGCATGACTATATAAGGAAGACAGAAATAATTAAATAAAAATTTTGTTAAAATAGACTGGTCTCAAAGTATTGGCAGAAGTAGGCTTCCATTTATTTTGCTAATTTTTTTTTACCCTGTGAAACTGAGTATCTGACACAGGTCTCAGTTAATTTAGAAAGTGTATTCTGCCAAGGTTGAGGACGTGCACCTGTGACACAGCCTCTGGAGGTCCTGACAACATGTGCCCAAGGTGGTCAGGGCACGGCTTGGTTTTATACAGTTTAGGGAGACATGAGACATCAATCAGTATACATGATGTACACTAGTTCTGTCCAGAAAGGGTGGAACAACTCAAAACAGAGTTGAAGGAAATACTAACCATTTTGTGCCTTTTAAAAGGGGAGTGAAAACTGAAAATGGCCATAAAAGACTGTGTTAGAGGAACTTCCCGGGTTGGTTTTGGGCTTTGTTTCCATCACAGGAATTTTCCTGCCTCTGGCTGGCTAGGGGATTTGTTCAAGGGCAGGGACTTTTCCTACCTCTGGCCCCTGGAGGTGGAGACTCAGTGACTCAGGGTTTTAAAACAGTAACCAAGCTGGTAAAGGATTCAAAGACCAACAGAATCGGAGAAAGTTTAAAGAAAACCCCTCTCATTGGATGAGAACAAGAATGGGGAGGAAGTAACTTGGGTATGAGCTCCAGCTGCACAGGCCTGCAGCAGCACTCATTCCTGGTCCCCTTCCACAGGTAGAAACTGTCCTTTCACTTTGCCTAATAAACCACACTACCACACACTTTTTGTGTCTATTTGAGCGTAACACTCACTATGACACCGGGGCCCTCTTCCCCATAACTCAGGGTCAGAGAAGCAAAGAACCTGAGTTCCCGAGAATCCAGTTGCATCTAATCCAGTTATAGTGAGACGCAATAGAAGTTGAACTTTGGGTTAAAAAAATTAAAATATCTTATAATTTATTAAGAGTCAATCAACCCCTTAAGAAAATTTCATTGTTATAACCAATTCTTTAAAAAAAACAAAAACAGAAACATGAAAACCTTTTAAATACAAACACACAGGCACATGGGCGCACACACAGACATACACATCTTAGATGTTAGCTTTTAATTAAGCTGACTTTTAACCACTGAGGTCCTTTAAAAAAAGTATTTTAAAATCTCATTACCATATTTTAGCTAGGACAAATTGCTGCTAATTCAGAGATACCAAGTATCAAACAGGAAAAGGCTCGATTTAGGAACCAAAGCCAGACTGCTGTGGTGAAAGAGAGAAAGCAGAACCTTAGCTATGGAACTGCAGCGTGGGGTGACAGCCATTGCTCTTTCAGCTTGGCCGGTTACCAAATAGGTGACCTCACTATGTCAAGCCCCTTAAGTTAGTCAAAAATCAAAAATCTTTCCCTTTTTTTCCCCTTTTGCTGGCTGTTTTTCTCCCCACACCACACTACCTTTTCTTTGTGTGTGTGGTAGTTTTAACCACTTCAGAGTACTTGTTCCCCATAATTTGAAACATTCCTTTGGATTCGATCAAGTCAGATAGAGAGTTGGTCAAATCCAATTGAAGAAAGACTGAAACAATAACAAAAACAAACACACACACATAAAACAGTTAAGCAAAACAAACAACCGAACAATTTACAAAATTATGGAGTGCTCTAATGGTAAGGAGAAATTAAGACCCGCTGGTTGTTAAGCTTAACTTTAGCCAAGACAAACCCCAATTCAGTTACTTACCTAGGGTTGGGTCTCAGGCTGAAGACTGATCTCTACCACACTAGAAGGAGGAAAAAACTCAAGCTCATTTTCCCTGTTGGAAGCTAGCTCAAACTCCATAATGGTCACCTGACTTCTAACGTTATGGAAGCAGGAAAAACTTGCTTTTTGTGTGTTGGAAGCAAGTAAAACTCCTCCAAAAAGGAGTTGTACAGCAAAATAAACTCCAGATCATGATCATATTTGGGGAGATGATGGATTCTCTTAGGGGATGCTTCCAAGACTCCGTAAACTGTCTTATTGATTTGAGTCATAAAGATAGCTTAGGCTTTTTAAGACAAGTTGTCTTGAGAAAGAATAACCAAGATAACTTGCTTGCAATCATAACTCAAATAAAATATCAAGGGGAAAGTGTTGGAACCTAGTGGAGAACTCACAGGAAGAAGCTGGGGCACAGAAAAAGAGAAAAGCAAGAAGCTGGCAGAAATCAGCTAGGAACCCCAAGCAACTGGTATTTCATCAGAAAGATAGGTGGGAGTGTTTTGGCTCCCCTCACCCCTGTGGCAGACTTCTGATATCAGAACTGTCAGATAGCTCCTCTACCTTTGTGAGCCCAAACACTGGTATAGACTGGTATAGACAGCAAATTGGTGACTTTTTGAGGGCATTTCCAGATTACCAACTCACTATAGGTAAGTCACCCTTCCCTCTAACCTGAGCAGTGCTGACCAGCACCATACTTGTGGTCAAGCCATCAGATAACTGTCTTACCTAGGGAATCTCAGCCCTTGCATCTCCACATCTTGGGACCCCCTGCAGACACTCCTCAGTGCCTGCTCAGACTGTGGCAGCTACAAAGGACTGGCTGGACCTAGAGGAGCTGCAGAATTCCCAGGGGTCTATCCCCTGGGGAGGGAGTGCTGCTCCAAATGAAGGGAGAGTAGAGCTCATCAAGAAAACTAGATCATGTGCTTTTCAGTGCCCACATGCTCCCCATTTGTGAGCTGTAAATGATGGTCCTGCTTCCAGCAGAGATCCAGGTGCTGTGGTTGATTCTGCAAGGGAGGACTGAAATTCCACTCCAGTGTCCAATCAGCCTCAATGCTCAGGCCCAGGCATAGAGAGGAGTATTTCTACTCACTCTCTGCTCACTGAGCCAACAAAGAGCTTCTCCATGTCAGCAAAGACCAAGCATCAATCCTTCCACTACCACCACACTTGGCTCTTACATGCATGCACCACCTACTGGCTTGGAGGTTAAACTACACACCCAATACTAAATCTGCTGATACAAGTGTGCAGTGCATGGGAGTAAGATAAGAAGTTTCTGGAGACCCCACCATTCTGACCCTGCAGAAGGCCATGAGCCTGCTCACATGTCACAGTACATTGTTACTACAACCAGCATTTGATAAAGTCACATTGAGGATATCTAAAACCAGGACTCTCCATACAGAGTCTTTACCACAGAAAGCACTCAGAACCAAAGCCAAATGACCCTATGTAACATACATTATACTCACATCCTCAAGGGAAGAAAAAAAACTCCATCCAAATAAAAAATTCAAAAATAATTTATTCCTATGAGAAGGAACCAGTGAAATAATTCTGAAACTATGAAAAAAACAGTGTGTTATGACACCCCTGAAGGATCACACTAACTCTTTAGCAAAAAAATCTTAATGAAAACCAAATCTTTGAAATATAAGATAAATTCAAAATACTGATTTTAAAGAAGCACAGTGAGATCCAAGAGTAAGCTAATAAAAACAACAACAACAATAACAACAATACAAAGATATCAGAAAATCAATTCAGGAAAATAATTAAAGATTTTTCCAATGTGATAGATATTTTTTTAAAAGACAACTTCTGGAAATGAAAAGTTCATTGAGGGAATTAAAAAATACAGAAGAAAGCTTTAACAATAGACTAGACCAAACAGAAGTAAGAATCTCAGAGCTGCCATGGAATACTCATAATTTCAAAAAAAAATTTATATTATGCTACCGTATGTCTTTTGCAGGAATATGGATGGAACTAGAGAACAATTAACTTAAGGAAAATAACTGGGAGACAGAAAAATACCATGTTCTCACTTATAAGTGGAAGCTAAATAACATGCACATGGACAGAGAGAGTAGAATGGGCATTGAATACTTGGGAAGTTGGGAGGGTTGGAGGCAGATAAGAAAAGAGAAATTACCAATTGGCCGGGCGTGGTGGCTCAAGCCTGTAATCCCAGCACTTTGGGAGGCCGAGGCGGGTGGATCACGAGGTCAAGAGATCGAGACCATCCTGGTCAACATGGTGAAACCCCGTCTCTACTAAAGATACAAAAAATTAGCTGGGCACGGTGGCGCGTGCCTGTAGTCCCAGCTACTCAGGAGGCTGAGGCAGGAGAATTGCCTGAACCCAGGAGGCGGAGGTTGCGGTTAGCCGAGATCACGTCATCACACTCCAGCCTGGGTAACAAGAGCGAAACTCCGCCTCAAAAAAAAAAAAAAGAAAAGAAAAAAAAAAGAAAAGAGAAATTACCTAATGGGTACAATGTATACTATTAGGGTAATGGTTACATTAAAATCACAGACTTCACCACTATGCAAAATATCCATGTCGCAAAACTGTGCCTGTGGTTTCTAAATCAATCTTTAAAAAACATTGTGAAATTACATAGAAAAATAGTTATAATGTTAAGTGAATAAAATATTTTACATATGCATATGAATAATATGGCTATATTAAAATGTATGCAGGGAAGAACTGGAAAAACATTAAAGGAAGTGTAACTAAGATTATCTTTTAGTAGTGAAAGTATGGGTGGAATTTCCCTAAATTTTACTTCTTTGCATATACTTAATTTTCTTGAATAATCTATATAGTTTCCATTAATGTAAACTTCCAGAATAAATCTTCTACTTTTGTTGCTGCACATCTATTGAATAAAACTCAAACAATAAGCAGATACCTGTCCAGGTTATGTCTTCTTAAAACTCTGAATGGATTATTTTTTAATAAAGGACATTTCTCTATTCCATTATGTTTTTTCCACTACCTTCCTCCATAGAAAAAAAACTCTAAAGAAATGTCTATGCCTACCCCATGTCTGTATTTTATCATATGCTTCCGGCTTCTGGTCCTGCTTAAATCTGACATCTCACTTCTACCCTTGTATGGTCTCGAGTTGCTTCAGTGTCACTAAATCCAATGAACACTTTTTCAATTCTATCACTTGATCTCTTCCTTCTCCTTGAAACATGAATTTCATTAAGTTTCCATGATACCACGCTCATGATTTTCTCATACTTTGGTGTTTGGCACTTTGTAGTCTTATGTGTTAGCTTAACCTTTTTAGTCTAAAGTTCAAATGGGCAAAAATTAAATGGTCAGTCACAGACTCTTCTCTCACTCTATACTGTTGTCAAGATTACAGTATCTATCTCTACCACTTTAATTATCATAATTAGTTTGGAAATTCACGTATTTATATTCCTGACATAGTCTTCTCGCCTCATTTGCACAAGTCCAGCTGTCTACTCAGCATGTACACTGAGATGCTATATATGTCCCACACTACGATGTGCAAACTGAAATAATGTCATTGGCCTCCTTCTAATAAGCTCCATCCCTGGTGTCCCTTATATTGCCAGATGACATAGTCATCCACCCAGTTGCTTAATCAAAAAATCAGCAGGTTATGTTTGTTGTCTCCCTCTCATGTTCAATTTTATTCTAGCATCAAGTCCTACTGATTCTGTGTCACAAATAAATCTTCAATTTGGCCACCTGTCTGCATCTGCCTTATTGTAACCCAAGATAGCTTTTATGTTCACAACCAAAACCATCTCCTAATCCTCATGTTATGTTACAACATCAATTTCATGGATCCACATTTCAAAAATAAAGTAGAATGGAATAATATAGAAGAGAAGAATAACAAAGAGGAGAGAATGCTGTATACATTGTTAAGCATTTTTATAAAAATTTTATCTTAGCTACAAGAGTGCTATGTGCTACATGTGGTTTGTTGTAGAAGCTATTGTTATTTATTTGGATAGCATTAGCAACAGACTAGAAAAACACTGTCCTAACTATTATCCTTCTGCTTTGCACTTTCTAATATGTTCTCTAAATATCCAAAAATGTTACAAGAATAATCTTTAACAATTGCAAATCTGATTACGCCATTCCCCCATATAAACAATCCCTGTGCTTTCCCAGTGCCTTTTTAATAAAATCCAAATACTAACCGTATCAATTTAAATTCTGCACTATCACATATCTTCCTCTTTCTCTGAAACTTTCAGAACACTGTCCCACTCTTTCAGTAATCAAGGAACATTGATCATCTTTGTGTTTAAAAACATTCTGCACCCTCTGACCACTGGTCTTATATTCTCTTCTCTCTCCTTGAGATCTGTATCTGTTTATCCTTCAACTCTCAAGATCTTCCAGTTATGTAGTTCTCAGCTTCCACATCACTTTCTCCTGAAAGTTTTGCCCAGTTTATCAGACCAGATTCTTTTTCCTGTTTTATATTCTGATAGCCTGTTTCTCTTGTTGGTAAACTTAATATGTAATCAGCCTGCACCCTGTACATTGGACTTCCTAGAGGACTGAGTTTTTCCTAGAGAGTGGTAACTATCTTGTGCTCTAGACCAAGTGCTCAGCATAGTCTGTGCCTTGTAGTGAGTGAAGCACTCAGTAAGTATATACAGAATAAATAAATGGACTTCATGACATATATAGAAGCCACCAAAAGAAACTCTTTGTATTTCCCGTCATAAAATCCACAAAAAAATTCGCTTATCCACACCTATTTTTTTTCTGTGTATGTGTGTGTATTTGTGTATCCCTTTTCCTCTCATCTAAGGTAATCATGCAGTGTGGTGAATTCCATCACTTTCTACCTCTCAGATAATTCACTCTATTGATTATACTCTTTATCTCATTTGTATTCATTATTTCCTTTACTCCTGGACCTTTCTGGTTAGATTTTTATACATGTTTATAACACTTCCCTCTTAAAGCAATCAAACAAATGAACAAAACTCTTCAAACCCTAAATCTTTCTTCAACTACCAATCAATATTAATTTTAATAGTTCTGTTGAAATGAGAGACTTTCACAATTGCAGAAGGCTTACCTGGGAGGTGATTTCAGAAAGCTGTAATGAATGAACAGAAAAGCAAAAAAGGTCAGTATAGGTGCACTGTATCCTGGTGGTCATGATGATGGGACCTTCTAAAAGAAAAGGGAATGTCTTTCAGAATTTTGTGCCTGATGAAGGGTTTGTTGGAGCATTTGTCCACTATCTCCTCTGACCCAGAGATTAAGAATCCTTGAATCTCTGGGTTAACACGTGTGAACCGTAGAGACGTGATCATTCACACAGGAGCAGAGGAGGCTCTCAAAGAAAAGCAGAATAACTTGTAGTATGCCCTTTGGGACTCTGCTGTTTGTCCTCCCAATGTGTTTCAATCTGAACTAAAGACATAACATTCTAATGGCATTGCTCTCAACACTGGCAACTTGCAGGAGATAAACAGTGATATAGATGCACCAATACCAAACATCACAGTTCAATCAATGGCAGCACACGGTGCAGAGAAGCAGTAGTTTAGGGGATGATATGGTGGTCCAATCTTCGTTTTCCCTGACCTTCAGCAGTATTTGGCTCAGTTGCCCAAATATTTCTTCTCAAAATGCCATCTTCTTTTTCTTTTCCATGACATGATTTTCCTTATTTTCCTGAAATTCCATTGTGGCTGTCTCAGTTGCCGATGTGTTACTTTAAACATTGAGGTTTCGTAGGATTAGCACCTAGACTCTGCTCTTTACATTTCCTTCGTTTTTTTTTTTTTGAGACGGAGTCTAACTCTGTCACCCAGGTTGGAGTGCAGTGGCATGATCTCAGCTCACTGCAACCTCCACCTCCCAGGTTCAGGCAATTTTCCTTCCTCAGCCTCCTGAGTAGCTGGGAGTACAGATGCGTGCCACTATGCCCGGATAATTTTTGTATTTTTAGTAGAGACGGGGTTTCATCATCTTGGCCAGGCTGGTCTTGAACTCCTGACCTTGTGATCTCCCCACCTTGGCCTCCCAAAGTGCTGGGATTACAGGCATGAGCCACCATGCCCAGCCCATTATTTCATTTTTAATGCTGCCTCCTTGTTCTCTAGCTCTATTATCATTTTTACAATTACTAATTTAATGTCTATTTCACAAGGTTGTTATTTGCAAAGCACCATATTTTTCTTAACCCCATCAAAAAAGCAAAAAAAAAGAAGAACATTAAATATAATTAATCAAGAATCCATGGGTTTTGGCCCTACTACCCGCTGGACCTGCCCAATTGCTCTTCCATGCACAGCTACCTGTCCTTGTAGAAACTAGCCACAGGGAAAACAGGGCAGTCTATGATTATTCAGCAGCATATATCACTATTCTCAGCAGAGTACCAAAAGCCATTTAAAGTTCAGTTTCAGAATCATTTTCAAACACTATCTGGCTCTTCACAGTGATATTTACTCATAAAATAACCTCGCCTTCAGTCATCAGCAAGTAGTGAAGTGTAATCAAAGCATCATTGGCCAGATTTTTGGCTATGGAAAAGATGGAAAAAATTCAGTTTTTTAAAAGGTGCAAACAATATAGTAAAATTATTAGATGGTTTCTGAGAATAAAAAGCCTTCTCCTGTTTGGTTTTTATACATTATAAACAAGGGAAGCCCATCTAGGACTTCGAAATGCTGATGAAGCAAAACTACTAGTCAATTAGGAAACAAACAGTTTCTTCTAAAGAAAAGCACCTCATGTTTGTTGTGATAAACAGTTTGCAGTGGTTATAGGGGAAGTGATGCTTACTGGGTAAAAAATTAATCATATTCAAATGTGCATGTGTCATGGGTGAGTGGACTGAAGATTTTCTTCAACCACTGTAATATTTGATGAGCAAACAGGAAGACATAAATATGTATACATTTTGAATATTTACTGAGGAAGTTTATTATCTCTAAGTAATGTAGAATATGATATTTAATTATCTTGGTAAAGCAATAAACTCAAAGCCACCAATAGATCATTGGTGGATATAAATGCAGAGTCTAAAAATAGCTAAGCCAACATAAATATTGTTGTCATGATTTATTAAAGTACTAATGAGTCATTAAAACTCTTCTAACTAGCCTCTGTCATCAATCAACAAATATTTACTAAACATTTATTAGGTATGTTCATGCTCCCACTTTGCTATAGAATAATATAGAAAGGAAAAGATAACAAAAACCAGTTAATCCTAGATAGGAGACTAATCTAAAATTTTGAATTATTTGCCTTGGGTATGGGCATTGATCTTAGAAAGGAAAATTTAAAAGACCAAATTGCTTTACAATTTACTGCAGATTACTTCAGAGATATTCACAAAGTGGCTAATTAATGCAGTAGCCATGCAGCAAATAAAAGGGATTGGGCATGGTGTGAAAAACAGAATAAACAAGCATTCTGTGCTTCTAAAGAAAAATCTATTTCTAGAGGAATCTACCATTGTTTTGGTTTACCTTTGCTATGACAAAAATGATGAAACTTTTCTCCCCTAATTCACATTTCTTTTTCTTTTGAGACAAGTTCTCTCTCTGTCCTCCAGGCTGGCATGCAGTGGCATGAGTATGACTCACCACAGCCTCAGCCTTCTGGGTTCAAGCAACCCTCCTACCTCAGCCTCCCAAGTAGTGGAGCTATAGGTATGTGCCACCACACCCAGCTATTTGTTTTTACTTTTCACAGACACAGGGTCTCACTGTGTTTCCCAGGCTTGTCTCAAACTTCTAGTCTCAAGTGATCCTCCTGGCTCGGCCTACCAGAGTGCTGGGGTTGCAGATGGAAGCCATTGTGCCCAGCCAAGTTTCATTTCTTGACTCGGCTAATTCAAATGGACTTTTGTTTCAAATGACATGCAGATAAGCATTTTAATACATAATGATCCCACCCATGTGATTAAAGGTCCAGTGCCCTGCTACTAATTTTTCCCCCAAAGCATCTTTTCATCAAAACATTTATTTTCTTTATAGACTATTTTTTTATATTCAAAATAAAGAATATTATGATTTAGCAGAATATTTGGTGAAAACAGTAGTTAATTGACTTCTACCCCATCCATGTAAAAGTGTTATAATAAATATAAATATCCTCTGAAAAAGCACAGACGTTTATGATTTTAAAATGTTTTATAAATAAATAGTTCACATCTGTGTTAGTCCATTTTCATACTGCTATTAAGAAAAAGCTGTCTGAGATTGGGTGATATATAAAGGATAGAGGTTAAATTGACTCATAGTTCAACATGGCTGGAGAGGCCACAGGAAACTTATAACCATGGTGGAAGGCAAAGGGGAAGCCACACATCTTCTTCACAAGGGGTCAGGAAGGCGAAGTGCTCGGTGAAGTGGAAAGAGGCTCTTATGAAGCCTTCAAATCTCATGAGAATCCACTCACTATCAAGAGAACAAACAGCATGGGGAAAACAGCCCTATGATTTAATTAACTCCTGCTGGTTTCTCCCTTGATGCATGGGGATTATGGGGCTTATAATTCAAGATGAGATTTTGGGTGGGGACACAGCCAAATGATATCAATCTCCTTAATAATTGCTACATAAAACATCCCAATCCCCAAACTCTATTTCAATCAATGCAGTTACCAAATTAACAATAAAATTGGAAGGTAAAATTTCCAATTTGAATCTTTATGTACCATTGTTAGAAGTTTAAGCATGCTTCTTTTAATTGTGAATAAGTGGAATAGGCATAATTGTAAGTAGGGTTGCATGGTAAGACACTGCTCATGCTAAGACAATTAACATGGGAAAAAGCATAAGGCATGAGGTTTTTCTCCATGTCTTGATTCTGTACCACCTTTTGAGATCATTTGCCTTTTAGTGCCCCAAGTGAGAAAGGAAAAGCTATAACTCTGTATCATCGCTGTGATGTGATGGTCTTTGGAGGTGTAAATATAGCTAAGCTGTAGTCTGCAGTCATCAGTCAAATGCAAATTCAGGTGTTGCAGTGAAGTTTTTGTAGCTGTGATTAAAGTTCATAATCAATTGAATATAACTCAGGGAGACCATTCTTGATCATGTGAATGGGCCTTACCCAGTCAGGTGAAAGGCCTTAAAAGCATTGCGGAGGTTTTCCCAATGAAGAAGAAATTTCATCTGTGAGCAGAACTTTACCTGCCCCCTCCACCTCTACCATAGCCAAGTGTTCCAACCTGTCCTGTGAATTTCAAACTTGCATCTCCAACTCCCACAAATGTTTAAGCCAATTCTTTGCAAAAATATTTTAATGTACATCTCCTACTGATTCTGCTACTCTGGTTGAACCCCTGACAACTCCCCATCATCTTGGCTACAGAGGAAGAGGCCAGACACTTCAATGTAAAGAAGCCACAATCAAATGGTTTCTATGAGCCTTGACATAAGTAATATAATCCTTATTCTACCTCTTCAAATGGTGCTTCAAGCTTAGCTTTAATCTTCAAAACTATTCAAGGAGAAAACACTAGAAAGAAGCTGAAAAAAATAGCCTACCTAGGTAATGTATAATAATTTTTCAATTATCTAAAGTAGAAAAATAGAGAATTTCTTTGAAAAATCTTTCTGACCGATGTCTCTGTAGAGTTCTGTCGATTTTACTCACTCGTTGATAAAAAAACAACCTATTGGGTCCTGGGAAGGAGAAAAGTAATTCTCCCGAACCTGGGTCAATAAATTCCTAAACATCTTTTCATTTTATAAACCATAGGTGACCTCCCATATTAGAAGAGAATTTGTTTTCTGCAAGGATTATTTTTTATTCAATAATCAAATTCTTTTAGATAAGCTTTTTCTCTATTGCTATCTTTATTCTTAAATTGATTTTTTATAGGCATATATATCTATAGGAATATACATATGGGACAAGGAATGACTTAGCTGTGGTCAAGGATAGGCTGAGGTAGGATGTTTACATCAGCAAGTTTAGAGCACAGACGTATATTTCCACTTGTCATCACAGCCATGTAGCCATAACATGGGAAGGCTATCACCTGGCTCTACGCCACTATTGTCGGCAAAAGGTGGAATTGCCCTGTTGACACTGTGTAGGTTCGCTGGTGCCCACAGAAAGAGAGGGGAGCTAGGACACAGCTCGGCCCATTGGTGCCCAGAGAGAGAAAGAGCTAAGCTGATGACCGTAAAGGCAAGGGAGAGCCGGCCACACAGCTGTGTGTGGGGGTCGTGGGACGAAACAGCCAGGACAGGGTGAACCATGTGAGAGAAAGCTCTTGATGAGAGCTGCTGTTGAATAAAATCATCTTTCACTGCCTGCCGCCCCCTGAGTGTTCTTTCTGCTCATTCACCCACTCCCTCCAGACCTCAGCATGGGCTGGAACCTAACCCCGAGCATAACAATTGGCATAGTCATGAACTTGACATATGGTTATGCAATTTGGGAAATATATGGATATGAGAAATTATGCCAGGGTTAAGGATTCTGTGCTCCATCATGATTATGTGTTCCATCATAAAACCCACGACCAAAAAATAGATAATAAACTGATTTACACCTATGAAAATATTTTAAGTCTCATTGCACCTGTCTTATAATATCCTTTTCTCAGGACTAATGATATGAAAATTCAGGATTAAAGATCAAAACCCATAAATCATACAGAAAATGACACCTGTTTTTCTTCTTATAAATAATTTTTCTGAAATCCCAAAGTGTAACAGGGCACTGGATGAATCCATCCATGCCTGAAGCTAAGTACAACATTAGTTTCCAAAGATATGCACAGTTTCAGTACTCTGCAAAAGCTCATTAATTTTATTCACAGGTATTTGAGAATACAATCATCAATGGGGTGATGAGTGAAAGGAATTTGCTAGAATTTACTAGTAAATTGATTTTTATTTTAGTGAGGGGAAAGGGTTAAAGCATGTAGGTGTTCTACCAATCTGTTTCATAAGCACCTCCAACTCAGAAATGCTGTTCAGTTGTTATAAATTAAAACTATTATTATGAGGGTCTGGAGTCCCTGAACTATGTAAGTTTAATATGTATGAAGTCTAGAATAAGTAATTTTAGCCTGAGTTTGTCGTCTGGGAAATAGGGATCTCAATTTTCAAACAGGGGAAAAAGGAGGAAGAGAAAAAGAAAAGTCGAGAGGGAAAAGTAAGGAGATAAAGGATGGGGTGGAGGAGAAATGCATTGCCTATTTCTAAAGGTTGTTCTTACCTTAAGAAACATTTTTAAGTTACTTTTGATTTCCATTTCTGCCTCTTTTCTAACCCTTTGGTCTATTTTCTCA
This sequence comes from Saguinus oedipus, assembly GCA_031835075.1. NCBI lineage: Eukaryota > Metazoa > Chordata > Mammalia > Primates > Cebidae > Saguinus > Saguinus oedipus. The sequence goes on from CM063190.1 coordinate 23,845,696, forward strand.
AGTATCTAAGTAACTCACCTGCTCTAATCAGAACTATCCAATGCCCACTCCAAGTTTATGCTTCTTAATCATAAGGTTATTCAACTTTAAAAGATAAAGACTTCTAAATTCTTAAAATAAGTGACTTTAAAATGATTGCAAGTTTAAGAAAAAAAATTAATAGAACAGGTTTTTTGGATAGAGGAAAATATCCAGATATTAAGTTGGTGTAGCCCATAAGCCATTTATTATTTGTTCATTCATTTCACTTATTCGATAAACATCTAACTGCTCCTCACCTTGAAAGACACTCCCTGATATTAGTTTTGTCTAACATACTCCTTCTCTTTTCAATGTCTTGCCTTCTCTTACTGTGGAACCTCAGAGTCTCTTAAAATTTCTCAGTTTTAATGTTTAATTTTTACTTGTTTCCACCATGACCCATATGTTAGTAAAAGCAGAGGCTCCTTCTGGTAGAAGTAGATGAGGTGCAGCGATTTATACAGAGGGTCAGGAAGAACCTCATCTGTTACCCTCCATTAATGTATACTCCTGCAAATTGACTAGGTCAGAAGACTTACATAAAAATTTAATTTACTGGTTAATCAAGTGGACAAAAGAGCACACTGGATATTTAAAACCCTGAAGAAAAAGCACATTAATTACGTCAGAGCACTTTCTATCAAAGAACTATCCCATATTGAGTTTATTGTGCCCCAATATTTTTGTCACCTAAGAGGCAGAGACCTCTGCTCCTCATGAGTCCTGTGTTTGAAAGAAATTTTCTGTGAAATAAATGATATTTATTAACTAATGATGACTTGATCACTTATTAATCAAACACATCTACAGCTGCTAATCAGAATTTCTGATAGGATATTTGCAATCAGATTCTGCTTAGCCAAAATTAGAAGAAATTGCACTAGTCCCTGATACAGGCTTTTCATACAAGAAACAATAGTATTGATTGTAATAGTCTGATATTAGATGTGTATTTATGCCAAAAATCAAATTACACTCAATTTTTAAAAATTATTTAGAGAGATAAAGTCATACTTCATAATAAATGATTGTTACTTCAAGCATTAAATTTATAAATTCACCATGAAAATAATTTTTCCAGTTCTGTGGAGTAAGAATGAACAAAAATCATTTAAAAAACAGATATGGCTTAGAAATGTTCTTCCAGGCTTTATATTTATGTGCTATTCTTTCTTTATAGCAGCACAGAAAATTCAAGTGTGGTAAAAAGTACCTCATCAGTTGCTTGATTGGAGGAACTAATTTAGACTGAACAGGAATGTGCTTGCAGAAAAGGAGAAATGACCTTGTACAGCATGATGTATACCTACTTACTTACTTCGAAGGGTTCCTAAGTAATTTTTAATTATAATATGATCAATCCCATATAAATTTGTTTTTGTTTTAACCAATCATATTCATTCACAGAACCTATATTATTGAGGATGATGAAATTATACAAACTTTCAAAATGTAATAATGTATTACACAATGTTTAATAACATGAAAATAAGCAAATTCATGTATTAACACATATTCTTTCTTCAAATAACTTTAAGTGTCTACCAAGTGTCAGACATTGAGAAAATTATACCAACTAACACAGACGCATCTCCCTCCTACTAGAGCTTAGAGAATTACGTTACTAGAACTTCATTACAAAAGCTGGCATTGATTTAAGTGTTGTGTTTCAGACACTGTCTAAACAATTAAATGTACTAAGTATAATTAATTTACTTTTTCAATAAATTATCCAGTAACACTGACTCTACCTCAAAATTATTTAAATCCTATCATATGTGGCAACAATGGAGGAACTTGTTACAGGAAGTAAACCAGGCACAGAAATAAAAACATTGTGTGATCTCACTGACATGTGAAATCTGAAAGAGTGATTTCATAGAGTATTTCTATGATTTCGAGAGTAGAACAGTGGTAATTGGAGACTGGGAAGGATAGGGATGATCGAGGATTGGGAGATGTTGCTCAACAGGTACAAATTTAGTAAGAGAGAATACGATCCACTGTTCTCTAACACAGGAGGGTGACGATGCAAATACCAATGTAGCATATATTTCAAGATGGCTAGAACAGGTTTGGACTGTTGTCACCAGAAAGAAATAATAAATGTCTAAGTGATAGATATGGTGATTACCCAGATTTGACTATTATACAATGTATAGATCCAGTGAAACAGCACACTGTATATAAATATCAGCAAATATTATGTGTCAATTATAAATACAAACAATTAATAAAAAGCATTTAAGATGCAGAAATTTAACTTAACTATATATATAATTTAACATATATAATCTAACTTAACTATATATTGTTATATAGTTATATATATAAATTATATATAGTTATATGTAATTTAAATTTATATATGTGGTTATATAGTTATAACTATAGTTATAACTGTATATATATAGTTATATATATAATATATATAACTGTATATATAGTTATAACTGTATATATTTAGTATTTATATATAGTATATATAAATATATATATATTTATAAATATAAAATATTTTATACTATATATACATATATAAATTATATATAATTTATATATATATAACTTAACTATACATATATAGTTATATAACTATAAGTATATATATATATATATATATATATATAGTTACATTGTTATATATATATATATGCAGTGGCATGATCTCAGCTCACTGAAACCTCCACTCCCTGGGTTCAAGCAATTCTCCTGCCTCAGCCTCCCAAGTAGCTGGGACTACATGCATCCACCACCACACCTGGCTAAAAAAGTATTTTTTAAAAAAGAAAGAGCAGGCTGGGTGTGGTGGCTTACACTTGCAATCCCAGCACCTTGGGAGGCTGAGGTGGGTGGATCATGTGGTCAGGAGTTCAAGACCAGCCTGGCCAAGATAATGAAACCCCCCTCTACTAAAATACAAAAATTAGCTGGATGTGATGGTAAGTGCCTGTAATCCCAGCTACTCAGTAGGCTGAGGCAGGAGAATCACTTGAAACTGGGAGGTGGAGGTTGCAGTGAGCAGAGATCATGTCACTGTACTGTAGCCTGGGTAACAGAGTAAGACTCTGTCTCAAAAAAAAAAAAAAAAGTACAGTAAATATTATTAATTTAGAGATATAATACTTATACATAAATACCAGGAACTGAACCAAATTTCTACAGTGCTGGGCACAAGTCCTAACGTGTGATGGATTATATTGTTTACTGAGAACGACGGCAAGGAAAACTAAGCTGGCCCCCAAGTGAAAAACTGCTTGGGGGCGTTGTAAAATAGTAAGCAATGCATGCATATCATATACTAGTTAAACCAATTCTTTTTTTTGTTGTTGTTGTTAAACCAATTCTTTAAACACAGGCTATGTAACCCTGCCCCCATTGCTCCCTCATGGAGAACAATTCTAGTTTGTCTTTGATCAGTGGTGAGCAAGCACCTGCTGCCTGCCTAGTTTATCTTTGTTCTATGAGAAAACACAGAACACCTGCTTGTTAACAATAGTCACCTGTTCAGGTCAGAGTCTGCTGGCGGCTCTCAGTTCAGCCTGCTGTTGGCCTCCTGATCCCACTTTGCACTCTATCTTTGTGTCTGTTTCTTAATTCCTTCAGCACTGCCTGGATTGGGGTCTCCGCAACTGAGCTGATCTCGGTACTACAATCATGACTTAAAATTAAGTTGTTGAAAATTGTTAATATAGAATTAATAATCAAAATTAAGAAAGTTTTGCAAGAACTTCAAGGCAGAAAATGTAGTGCTTTTTCTGCTGACTTTCAATCAGCTTGGAATTAACAGAGTCCTGACTATCTCTTGCAAGAATTATTTGCATGAACAGTCTATTTATTTAAACATTTTTCTTCTGAACTGCAATATTTTTCTCCTCAGTTTTGTCTTGAACTACTTGCACTTTATTGTCCTTTAAAAATTAAATTCTGTTTCCTGCTAAGATATATTTGTAGAATTTAAAAAATCTTTAAGAGTAATGACAAAAATTCTTATCCGAAAACGTAAGATTTTTAACAGTCTGACCACAACCTAACTTGCTTTTTATCTCAGAGTTTCCCCTCCGTAGAGACCATGTAGAAGACATAGCCTAGTCTCAAAGACAGAGGATCTTTGTTCTATTTCTAATTGCACCACTGAATTTTTGAATGAACTTTCTCCTCCTCTTTCAACTCCTGTCCTTCCTTTCTTCTTCATCCTGTCAGCATTACCATTTCAAGTGAAATCTAATATTTAACTCTTCACAGTGAAGAGATATAAATTGAATTTTTTTGGGTGTTTGCTAAGATATTAGAGTCTAGAATTCTGCTTGCTTGTCTGTCCACTTCCTTTCTGGTCTGTCCTCTCTGATGTATCTCCAGAAAAATCTTAGGCCCTGCTGAAAAAAAACTCTAGGACTAGATTAACTTCCTACATCTCGTCTAGTGAAATTTCTTCCCCTCTTTTCTAAAACAACTTAATTCATGATTCTGCTAGTTTTCTACTTCCTTCATTAAATCTGTCTCAGAAGCTGTAATACAAAGATATTTTTCTTTTCCAACAGAGAATTTTTTTTTTAATTTTTATTGCATTTTAGGTTTTGGGGTACATGTGCAGAACGTGCAAGATAGTTGCATAGGTACACACATGGCAGTGTGTTTTGCTGCCTTCCTCCCCTTCACCCACACTTGGCATTTCTCCCCAGGCTATCCCTCCCCAGCTCCCCCTCCCCGCTGTCCCTCCCCTATTCCCCCCAATAGACGCCAGTGTGTAGTAATCCCCTCCCTGTGTCCATGTGTTCTCATTTTTCTCACCCGCCTATGAGTGAGAATATGTGGTATTTCGTTTTCTGTTCTTGTGTCACTTTTCTGAGAATGATGTTCTCCAGATTCATCCATGTCCTTACAAAGGACAAAAACTCATCATTTTTGATATTTTTCTTTATATTAAATCAACACAGTCTCTCTCATATTTTACTATATCCAACGTGTTTATAGGAAGCTGTTAGATATTGACGGTTGTTAGCAAAAAATTAAATGAGAGAGAAATAGAGAAAGTGTGACCAATCTATGTCAAATTAGTGTGGGAATAATTGGTGTGAACAAGATTTACCTGGGATATTTAGTTCAGAAACTCAAAAGATTTTCTATTGTGTTTAAGATTATATATGATGAAGATTCTGTGGACTTCGTTATGTACCCATCATGTCTCATTGTTCATTTGGCTGCTTTTCATGATCTGAATGCCCTTGTCACAGTCTTCTTGATAGGACACTGTTCTTTTTTTCAGTAACAAAGTGGTGAATGTGAGACAAGCATACTTTCACCCTTACTTATCCATGACCTTTATCTATGTGTGTGGCAACCTAAGAAAAATTCTGGGAGTTAGAGTTAACTTAGCTGTTACATGACAGCAAGGCTAGCAATCTAAAATATAATATTAGAAATCTCTGTTCTTACAAGTGGTAAACACTGCTCATCTCTAGGAATTATTTCAATAGCTTCTATAATAGATTAAATCACATTTTCAAAAATTCCTTCCACTAAATGGTGGAGTCTCCTCTCCTAGAATCTGGGTTGGCCTTATTTGTCTACAGCTTGCTTTTATCTATAGCAAATGAAACTATTCTAATTATGGCTAGGCTTTCATAAGAGGCCTGGATGCTTTCACCTTTTATCTTTGAGCCCTAGAACTCTGTAAGAATTCCAAGTGCTGTGCTGTGAGGACTCCCTCGCCGCACAGGGAGATAACACACAGGTGCTCAGTTGGCAACTCCAGCTAACCAATGAGCCAATGGAGAGTGTCCATGATCAGCCCAGCCTGTCCTTCAGATGACTTCAGTCCCAGCTGCTGTCTGTCTACAAACACTTGAGAGATCCTAGCTAAAAGCAATCATACCACAAAACCATAAGAGATAATGAGTTGTGGTTTGAAGCTACTCAGCTTTGGGGTGGCTTAACAGCAATAGATAAATAGAATAGCTATTATTACTTCTCTCCATTCTGTTAGTACCTCACTATTATATAATTATACATTAACCAACATCTTTTATAACTCCCGCCTATTCAGATTTTTTTCAGTAGGTGTGTCTTTGTACAATCACGCAGCACAGAGGAAGGAATAGCCATTATTTATGGAGTAGTTCTTTCAAATTAGGAATTCAAGAAATGCAAACATGTAAGAGGCAAAGTAGGGCAATCACAGACTCCATAAATTAAAGTAATAGCTATAAAGCTTAGTGCTGCGTATGGTGGCTCACCCCTGTAATCTCAGCACTTTGGGAGGCTGAGGCAGATGGATCAACTGAGAGGTCAGGAGTTCGATGCCAGCCTAGCTAACATGGTGAAACCCTGTCTCTACTAAAAATACAAAAATTAGCCAGGCATGGTGGCGGGCATCTGTAATCCCAACTACTCAGGAGGCTGAGGCAGAAAAATTACTTGAACTTGGAAGGCAGAGGTTGCAGTGAGCCGAGATAGCACCACTGCATTCCAGCCTGGGCAACAGAGCAAGAATCTGTCTCAATTAAAAAAAAAAAAAAAGAAGAAGAAGCTGCAAGGCTCATACACATGTATGTTCTCACAAGAGCTGCTATTGCATTTGTAGTCTTACATGCATAGATTACAGTTGCCCTGAATCTTAACAATACTTTCAGAATGTGAAAAAAATTAAAAGTGAAATATAAAAATGGTTCTCTTGGTAAAAAAATTAGAGTGCATTTCAGAAGTCAGCATTATTTCAAACACAAACTTTTACCAGAGTTTTTATTAAGCAGATAAATGAACAAACATATAAAATATATAAAACTATAGAATACTACACATGGATTAAAGTTTTAGATCCTTAACGCCTTATGAGACTGAGAGGTATTATATATAAACTAAATCATAAAAGAATTATTGATTTCATGTAGAAAACTTCTAGCCTATTATCATCATTGGATGAAATAGTAAATTTCTTTTTTCTTACATTGTGTAAAGTATAGGAGTTTTTTAACAGATGTTTTATGAACCATCCATGAAGTCTTTGGATAGGCATTATACATAAATATCTAAAATTCTGTATTTATTTGTATGTGTGCATTATCTGTGTAGAAGACGATGTCTTTCATCATATTGTCAAAGAAAACAAGAAGGCTGGATGATTTACAAATTATAACTAGAATTTAATTAAAAAGAATTCACCACAAAGTAAAAGTGACCGAAAAGAACACCAGAATAAAATAGACAATATATTAGAACAGATTTTGGAACACTAATTTCTATGAAAACCTCACCTCTCAGTGGTTTACGTGGAAGCCTCTCCTCTGGGCTGACTGTACCATCCTGGTTTACTGCACTGCCATAATTTTACTTCCTACTCTTCTGGCAGCCTATAGTATTTATTGCCTGTCTAGCTCCGGTTTGTGTAATGGATGAGACTCAGGAGGGAAAGTTCCATCTTTTCTATTATCTTTTGTAAACTGCGGTGTTGATCACTTGTAAGATATTAATAATTCAGTTAAAGTGTCATCATTATATATATGTGATTCAGAATGGCCTACATGGTACATTTAGACAGAAATAGCTTAGATGTACAACGCTTATGTTGTGAGTTTGAAGTTAGAGACTTTGGATCTAGAAATCCTAACAAGCAAGGAATAAATAACCACCAACTATTATTTTCACTCTACACATCCCGACAGATCCTTCAGTGACCCAGAATAACAACTTCCACCTAAGTTAGAGAAAATGTTGACAAATGAAGGTAAGAATAACTAAATCCAGGCATATTTGAGTGCTCTGCCATGTTGATAGGGAAAATACCTGAGATACTAATTGGCTGTACACTGTAACTAACCCAGAGAAGGTTGACTTCGTTCATCAACACATGGATGTCATTCTAGAGGATATGCTAATGCATTGAAGGAAAGAAGAAAATAATTCATAATGCTGGCCTTCTAGTCTCTTATGAATGTATATTTAGGAGTGGCAAAGGAATTTTTGTCTTTTACTTATTTATTCAGTTTATTTGCTCTGACACCAAGGATAGCAATATGGGGAACTTAAGGCATCTTTTGTGAAAGGCAACATAAAGGATACTATGTTATTTTTCACGAGAAGAAATGGATTAAAATTATCACAAAAATTAACTGTAGAGAACTTTCTAAAATAATTGTTATACTAAAACTGGCTAAAAGTGATTATAAACGTTGTTACTAAAAGTATATTTCTGAAATGAAGACTGATATCCATTTGTTGGGAATTACATAGGCATTATTACATGTACATTTGGCAATCAACAGACATTTCCTTGTATTCTCTATTAATCCTGGCAGTGTGTGTATGTGTGTGTCCTCAGATATATACTTAACTATATTTAACTTCTCCATAAAGAACATGAACACATTAAGTAATTAATGCTTGTCAGCTACTTTGAGTGAATGCCGTTTGAGGCAAGTGCTATATCTGTGTTAAGTAATAATAATAATCAAGATAATGGGCTGTCCAATTATGTAGGTTATTTGCTAGCAGTTTTAAAACACACCATATGTTTGCTAGAATATAGATATTTATTTTTTTTCTTAGGAAGGAAGACAAGCATTCATCAATGTAAAAGAAAACTTTTTTTTAAATGTGAGAGGCATGCTGATTTATGTAATGATTTTAAAATTGTCTAATACCTACAGCACAGTCAATCAAGCTGTAGTTAATATGCTAATGAGTAAGAGAGGGGCCAGTTCCTTGGCATTCCTTTTTTTGGTTCTCTCAGGATAGGAATCTTGCATTTCACTCTCATCCAGGCAAGGCATCTTATTTCCAATATCATTTGGTCTTTCACAGACTTTTTCCATACTTATTATCAGATTGCTATAACTTTAGAACTTATTTTATTCCATTTATTCAACATACTTCTGAAATACTATTGAAAGAAAGGAAGCCGGGTACGGTGGCTCATGCCTATAATCCCAGCACCCTGGGAGGCTGATGTGGGCAGATCAACTAAGGTCAGTAGTTCCAGACCATTCTGGCCAACAGGGTGAATCCCCGTCACTACTAAAAATACAAAAATTAGCCAGGCATGGTGCTGGGTGCCTATAATCCCAGCTACTTGGGAGGCTGAAGCAGAGGTTGTAGTGAGCTGAGATTGTTTCACTGCACTCCAGCCTGGGTGACAGAGCGAAACTCTGTCTCAAAAAAAAGAAAAAAAAAAACAAGAAAACAAAAAGAAATGGGTTAAAGCAACAGGCCAGCAATCCATCTGCTACCCTGTGGGAGACAACATGACATTAGTGGTACAAAGAAGAGGGGAGTCAGGTGACAGCAATTTCCTTTGAAAATGGACTTTCTCAAATAAGTCAACTAAGGACATTTGCTAGGAATATGCCTTATCTTTAAAAGATCCTTAGGAAGATGTCTGTGGCTAAGAATTACCTAGAGTGAATAAAAGTCAGGGTCCATGATATAAGGCTCTCTGAGGAGTGTCACCTGAACTGTACAACACTGGGCTATAAAGTACCTCTTTAAGATTTCTCATAGTATAAGGAATCCCACAAACCTCCCCTACAGATCTCATCTACTCTGGGCCAAAAGTGCAAGTCCAAGGTGGGAAGCAAGACCTGGTCAGCTGTCCTTGACATCCCAGATCTTTGCTTCATGTGCACTTTTCGATGGCTAATAATTTTGATATCATATAATAAAGCCTGATACTGGGTAAGATCTCTGACTTAGCAATTACATGTAATTGTTAACTTTTTTTTTTTTACAATTTTCTACTGTAAAAGACTATATCAAAATATTTTATATAAAGTGTCTTTTCTCTCCCATTTTAATCAGTATATGTAACTGTTATGTTCATGCTTTTTGTCTTCTTTTAAATTATGTGAAATTAAAAAAAAACTCTGAGAGATAAAAAATTTAAGACCAACATATTCTTCTCTAAAAGCTCCTCTGTAAAAACTCCTTTGTTCTAGACAAGAGCCAAGGACTAAAACCCTGAGCAAGATGTGTGTCAGAGAAACACTACTAGTGGTATTAACAACACTAGCAAAACAAGGTGGGTGTTTCAACACCATCCCCAGTAACCCAGACCTTTAAAAATACTTGTCAACTCTGTTTCTCCTGTTTTCATCTTAAACTCCTCACTATATGAATCATAGCTCTGATTATGCAACTTCCATCTTAAAATCTTCAACAGCCCAACAATGCTTGCAGTGTAAAGTCTACTCTTCTGATTATACCCACAAGATGTTCAACACCATGATCTCAGTTATGTGGAAAACAGGATGTCACAAGCTTTTCTATATAATTTACCACTATTGCATCAAACTATTTATAGTGTTCTCAGAACACTGTGCTTTAGTCAAGGGTGAATTCTCAGTTTTGGTGTTCCTGTGGCTCCATAATGCTATATATCACAACCATTATCATAGTGTTTAATTATAAAGTTTGTGTGCACTGTACAAGGACACTGTGTTACCTTATAAACATCATAGTAAATGATGTTCTAACAAGATGATCAGAACAGATCATATCCCTTTATCTCTATTTAGAAATGTCAAACCATCTTGATTAACAAGCTTATCAAAATCATACAAAGCAGAGGAGACAGTTTTTCTGCAAATGAATAGTGGAGGGCAAAGTGAAAATAAAAAAGTAGATGCTTTCAGGCTGGGTGCGGTGGCTCATGCCTGTAATCCCAGCATTTTGGGAGGCCGAGCTGAGCACATCTCTTGAGGCCAGGTGTTCGAGATCATCATGGCCAACATTGGGAAAACCCTGTTTCCATTAAAAATACAAAAATTAGCCAGGGGTGGTTATGTGTGCCTGTAGACCCAGCTACGAGAGGCTAAGACACAATAATTGCTTGAATCTAGGAAGCAGAGGTTGCAGTGAGCCAAGATTGCACCACTGCACTCCAGCCTGGGCAACAAAGTGAGACTCTATCTTAAAAAATATTGCAGATGCTTTTGATAATTCTAACCTTTCATTCCCTGGTAATCACAAATGCCCTTTTTGCAATTCATAAAATTTCAAAAATTCTCAGCTCAGCAGTATGCAAGTGTCCCATTCATAAGCAAAACATCATTTATCCTTTCCTCCGCAGGGTGACTATATGAATTTTAGTTAAGACACACTGTTCTCTAAGACAAGATTTTCTGTGTAGTCTGCAGAATGGACTGTTTAGATATGATCTCAAGGTGCAAAAGGCCATAGCTAAATAGCACATTCACCACTTCAACACACTGAATATACACTGATAAAGCTAAAACAGGGTAATTATCATTAAAGCTCTGATTTAGAAAGGGGAAGGAGAAACAGCGTATAAGGCATCTATCATCCTTCCTGGACATGGTTTGCAAGGATTCCCTGCTAAAGAAGTGAAATGTTTCTTGGTCAACGAATGTGAATTCTACCGATTCTCTTCACTGGAAAATTCACCCTTCTGTCACTCTTCTTATTTTTAGGTGAAAAAGAAATCAAGCAGCTATGCTGCATTACCAACTCATTTTCTGTGTGGGTAGTTTCAGGTTTCAAACCTTCGGAGTAAATAATCATATGAATCCTTTCTTACTTACCTAGCTTGGGATTTTTCTGGTAATAACATCTTAAAACTACCGTAGGATGCTGGCAGATTTGCATTCTCTCAGCCTGCCAACCACGTAACTAAAGATAGCAGCCTTGTTATGTTAGAGCTGATTAATCTGGATGCTGCATCCTTGTATCTCAGCTACAGACTTTGGTGTTCTGCCCGCTTTGGTCTTTCATAGCCTCCTTCTAGGCCTCTGCTGCCAAATTAATGGGCTTAGATAATGATGTAAGTATATTTTGCATTTTCCTACAAGACTAAATCATAGTGGATGACTAAAGAGTGGCAATTCATTTGATCAGGAAGATAACATAGTAGAGGAAGCTTTCACACAGAGCTAGGGAAACATGCTTCCTCAATTTTCCAGTGGCATCTGTGAATGTGGTTCTTGCTCCTCACTGTGCCAGAGGCAAAACATCTCGCTAGTAGAGCCATAGAGAATAATGAAATCATGTCCTCTGAAGCATCACAGCTGGAACTGAGGGCCATTATCCTAAGTGAAATGACTCAGAAACAGAAAATCAAAAGTACTCATTCTCACCTATAATTGGGAGCTATACAATGGGTACACATGCATATAAAATATAGAAATAATAGACACTGGGGACTTCAAATAAGGGAAGTTGGAGGGGTGAAGACTGAAAAATTACCTATTAGGTACAATGTTCACCACTTGGGTGATTGGTCACTAGAAACCTAAATTTCCCCATTATGCAAACTGTTCATGTCTATTCATGTAACAAACATGCACACGCATTCTCTGAATCTAAAATAAAATAAAACAACAAAGGAAAGAAATAAAGAGAAAGAAGGAGAGAGGGATGAAAGAAGGGAATGAGGGAGGAAGAGAAAGAGTAACTTAAAATATTCACCTAGTATGACCTCCCACTATGCACAATTATCTAACTTGCTCATCATGGATTGCTGGCCATAGCAAACTTACCATTCTCTTCCCTCTCGTCTTTTAGTTAGGACAATTCATTCCAAAGCTTAGATCTTCTTCCTTCTAATACCATATATAGGATTTAAGCATTGGAAAACACATCCTGCTTCCTAATATTAATCAGGTATCTGTTTTCAACATCACAATGGTCATTGGTCTAATCATCACTTTGCTCCTTACAAAAAGATGTCCAGAACTCCCAATTTGAAGGAAAGATACTTTCCCTGTCATCCACCTATCTTGACTCAACTGATTTCCACATCTGGGTCTTTCAATTCCAAACATTCCCTCTTATTACCAATTATTCTGTTTTCCAGCACAGTTTATATGCAAATATTAAATAGCCAACTCAAGCCAGTTTTAGCAAATATAGCGAATTCATTAACTCATATAATTAAAAAGTGAAAGAAAGGAATCTGGCTTCAGGCCCACTAGTCACACTGACCCAGCGGCTGCCTTTGTCCCTCTGGCTCCATGCTGCTTTTACCTTCATTCTCTCTCCACAACTTAGCTTTGCCCTCCTTTGTGCAGCCTGTATTTTCAGGCAGTCACTCTTATTGCAGGATAATGAAAACTCTGCATTGTATTTAGGTTTACACATTGCCAGAAGCATGTTTTTAACAAACCACTGCAGTCAGGAAAGATGGTTGAACCAGATTATCAAAAACAGTTTTGTGTTTTTTTGTTTATTTGTTTATTTTTACTAGGCTGGTAACAATGAACCTACAGTGAGGCAGAGAAGGAAAAAAGAAAAATAACCTGTGGGTTCTTTTACATCTCAACTCATTAGCAACCCAAGCTTTTCCAGAATTGTCAATAATTCTCACAACATTCTTATTTTATGACATGATTTTGAATATGTTGAAACTTACTCTAACATAATTTCAGGATGTACATGTTTAAAAATAAAAAGAAAGTCTCCAGGCACATCTGAGTGTTCTTTCTTTCGTCTCCACATTTTCATGGTATTTGGGCAGAAACATCAGCAACAAGCAGCACTAAAATGAAAAGAATAAGGAAAAGTGAGATTATGTCATAAAATGCCATATGTCAAAAATTCGCAAGGCAAACAGATACAAATTTAGCACATTAGAATGGTTGTCTTTTTAGAGGGAAGTGAAAAGACTAAAAGAAGATAAAAGGGGATATAACCATTCATGAAGGGGTTGACTTTACAAAGAGGAAAATAACCTCCTCCAAGAAAGGAGGAAAAGGCAAATGTAAAAACTTTTGAGGAAATGAAAGTCATCTGAGGTGTGTATTTCAATATCTGAGTAGCAGAGGAAAAGAAAACATGTTTCAAATGATTTCTGTAGCAAACTAACACTGGACATCTCCACTATTAGTTTATCTACACTGTAAACAGTAATTTACATTATTATTTACAATAATGTAAATACTGGGTGTTACTGAGGAAATCAGCTATCATAGAAAAGAATAGAGTTGAAGTGCAGTAGGCAAATAATTAAAAATCACAGTGTAGACATCTTTTAGGGAATAAAACAGTATTACAGAAACAAAACCCACAAACATAGATAATGATTCAGTATATTCACTAGTTATTTTTTCCTAACAGATATTTTTCCAGGCTAAAAATGAGAACATAAAATGTCAATGGGATTTACCCAGAATTGAAGATTGGCAACCTTTCAAAAAGAGGAGAGAGAGAGAGGAGGGGGAGAGAGGGGAGAGAGGGGAGAGAGGGGAGAGAGGAGAGAGAGGGGAGAGAGGAGAGACAGCTCCCACGCTGCCAGCTGCCGTGGGAGGGGATCCAGAGGAGTCCCTATAGGGAGGGAGCAGGCGCATTTTAACCCGTGAATTATTCCTCCCCTATTCATGTTCTTGTCCAATGAGAGGAGTTCTTTCAAACTTCCTCTGGAGTGATTGATCTTTGACTCTGATACTGGATTGGCTGCTTGGTTTACAACAGCTCCCCCTCCTCCCAGAGCTTTCAGAGGGCTTTCTGGACAAAGAAGCCCACCTGGATTTTTCCACCACCTAGTCAGTGCTTGGGAAACCTAGACAAATAAATTTAACATTTGAAACCCCTCTGCTTCCCAGATGGAGGGGGCGGAGCCAGGAAACTCCTGCCATTGAAACTATGCCCTGGCTACCTGGAAGAGAAGTTATTTTTAACACAGTCCCTCACTAATGTCTTCTTCCATATAGCGAGAGCTTTCTCAGGAAACATTTCTTGGCTGCCTTTGCTCAATTGCTCTTCTTCAAAGAGAGAGGACTAAATTAATATGATTCTCATCTAGCGGTGTTCTCTCTTTTTCAGTGAGACACATGGCCACCTGCCTACAGGGATCACACGCTTTTTGTTTGCTCTTTCATGCTGTGAAACTTACTAAAACATTATTTCCCCCTTTAGAAAAGTGAAGAGAGAAGGAAAGAGGTTCCAAAGTCTGTGAGAGTAGTAGTTTACATTTTAAAAAGTATTAAGCACCAAGTCAGAAGACACAGAACTCTTCTCGGATGGAAAGAAAAGGATTGTGTGTCTGAAATTGTCAAAAGCTGACTCCCCAAATATCATCGACAATTTATTGCAGAGGCAAAGCTGAGTTTATTGCTTATTGCAGAAAGAAAAGAAAAGCACTGCCAGTGTATCAGAATAGAGACAGCAAGGTTATAAATTATCAAAAATTGGAAATTTGATTTAAGGCAGTTCTTTCCAACAGGGGGTTCGATTAGGATTAGATAAGAATCAAGATAGAATCATTCAGAATTGGTGGAGGCATTCAAATACTTTTAGGGCTCAGACTGAAATGGCAATTTTAAATTAACTTGTCGTTTTTCTTCAGGGACACTGTAACAGAAGTAATTTTACAGAAAACTGACCTTTGTTGCTTTGATGTCTGCTGATACTTTCTGTTGAGGGGTAGATGGGTCTTTGAGAAGTTTCTGTAATGAGCAAATCATGTGTCTGGGCAGGAAGATCCCTCAAAAGTAAAGTGTTGCTAATGAAAACCATAAAATGGCACAGTCATGCTATCACAGACAGATAGGTCTGGTTTCCATACTCAGTGTTCGGATAGACAGTCTTGGTTCTCAGCTTGGTAAACAGCTTCACTGAACAGTACACCACAGTGCAGACCAAGTAATTCTGCTTCTGGGTAGAGGAAATTCATGCATCCTTTCTAGATTCAGATGGAATGCTGGGTGACAGTCTTGCTGGAACTCCTCTGACAGGCTGAGAATCTTGCCTGAGCAGCAGTGAAGTCAGCACACAGGCATCCCTGGCTACCCAGGGTGGTAGGAGTGACCTGGGAGAAGGTGTCAATGAAGAGCATGGGGCCAAGAACACACGTATGTGTCATAACCTAACTTGCACTAGCCTAACTGACTCCATCTTAGCTGCCCCCCCCCCCCCCACAAGCTGTCTCTAGTCTCTCCCTCTCTGCCACAGCCCCCACAGGTGCATTACTGGGTCCCGCTGCACTCAAGGCTTTGAACCGTTGAGTGATTCACTGTTGACAGCACCTGTAACCATTGTAACCTCATGCTGCTTGGCAAGTCTACCTGCTATTGTGACTACCCTCCTTGGTGACTGACTGTATGGAAGGTTCCCCCTGCTACCTGCCTTGATGATTGTATGAAAAGGCCCTTAGCAACCAGCAATCCTGGGAACCTCCTGCCCCCTGGTTACCAGCTTCCGTATCTAACTTCCTTGTTCAGCTTCTGTAAAATTCTCCTTCAGCTAGGCTCCCCCTCCCCTACCTAAATCAAAGTTTAAAAGATAAGCCCCTTCCTCGGGGCCAAGAGAATTTTAAGCGTTAGTCATCTCGGTTGCCAGCAAATAAAGGACTCTTAATTTGGAACTCAGAGCATGGCGCTTTCCTTCTGACTAGCTGGGTTACAATGTATGGAGTCTGACAGACTTAAATATAAATATTTCCTAGAATTCCATTTACTATTTTTGTGATTAGGGTAAATTAAACTTCTCTGAGCCTCTGTTTCTATTCTGATAACTGAGACAACATATATATATATATAGATAGATAGATAGATAGATAGATAGATAGATAGATAGATATAGATATATATAGTACCAGCATATAATACAATCCACAAATATTCTCCTCTCCGTGTAAATCTATTATTAGTATGGAGAAAATGACCTAATATGTGATATTATAGAAAAATCTATCTAAACGCAAAGTAGTTCTTAAAATAAAATGTAATGTTCTACTGAGTAATCAACAAGAATATTGTTTCCATTGTAAATATAATTGTCTGCCTAACAAAAAAGTTTTATGAAATGAACCTACATAATAAAAATAGAAATCAAAATGGTCTTACTGAATTTGTAATTTGCCATTAAAATCAGTTATTTATAATTACAGCTATTTCAGAAGTATTACATTTTAATTTCAGATAAACAAGCTCCTGTTAGATACTTACTTAAAAGACAGCCTTAGTGACAGTTAACTTAATTTCACTTGTTTAAAATTTTAACTTAAAAAAACTTCCTTGTTATTTGTAATCGAGATATATTTGGTGCAAAGATGTAATTGCAATTTTAAATTAAACCTGTCTTTTACCATCTTGGACAACATAATGAAAGTAATTTGGCAGAAAACTGACCTTTTCTCTATAATCTCCAGCAAGATTGCCCCACTAAAAATGAATCAATAACCTAGAATCTATTTTCAGGGGGAAAAAGATACATTTTATATTCATAAAAATTTCTTAACATTTTTCTTTGAGTCTATAGCTAATCTTAATTCAAATGTGTTTCCTTTATTTTTATCAAAATGTAAATTAAGAACCAAAAATGTTAACAATGCTATTTTGTAAATAGAGCATTAATCTTTCAAAAAGGCTTAAATGAAAGTATAATCCTGTGACCCTTATTAATAGTCTAAATAGGTTCTGTTGCTTTAGATGTTATTTATGGGAGACCTCTTTGATTTTATAATTTTGTTTTCCTGAGTTTAATATTATGAATGGTTGGAATTTAGCAGGATGTTAGTGTTACATGTAAAGATACTGTATTTGAGTGGTCAGAGTAAATACACATCTGAACAGGACAGGTGCTCTCCTCTATCCTTTCTTTCCATTAAAGTGGCCTTGTCTGCTTCACCCACTTCTAATTTCTGATTAATCATCCTACAGGGTGTTTCAGTCAACATTCTAGTTTTGCACAGCAGAAAATTTAATTAGTCACTGATATTATGCTCAGCTTTTTGTATGTCCTTTTTTAAGCTTTCCAAGCATATAATACAGTCACAGGCCTATAATTGCCTAGGATATTATCTTTGTTCAGATTCTCTGTCACGGTTCTCCATTAACTAGGGTGGCCCTCTCAGTATTGACACATACCTAAGTAATGTCTACTTTCAATAATATTTGTATTGAATATTGGACTCCTTGGCTGCATTTGGTGAGATCAGGTCTTGCCATACTGTTCTTTGATCCCAACTCCTGCATGTTGGCACAGGGACCTTACCATTTGGCCCAGTTTTCTTGTTCCACAGCTGATTCCATGGCACCAATACCCCAACATGCTTCAGTAGAATCACCATACACAAGAGCTCATCACAGAGTTTGTTAAGTTAGACTGAAAACTGAGTAAAGGAGTCAAACCTGTCTGCATTAGGGCAGTTTTCTCAATTTATTTTTTACCCATTTAATTTTTTTCCCCGAGGGCAAAAGCTATGGACAGTGAGTCGTCTATGCTAGATGATGTCCATCCCAGAGTTCTGAAAAAGTTTTAGAAAACTGAAAAATGTCGATATGACTCTCATCTGACATTGGAACTCGAGAGGACAAATGCATTTCACTTCATGGGAAATTTATGTAAACTTTGGTATGGTTTAAGATTACTTAACATTTCAGCAAACGTAACCTTCCACAGAAAGCAATATGTAGTCTGTAGCAAAAAGTAGAACCTGTAGAATAAAAAATACTTGAGGTATATAAAAATAGATATTGAATAAAAAGACAAGAGTGATCCTGTTCAGAGATTTAAAAATATTTTAGCAAAATTTCACATAAATTGTGTTTACGGTTTACTACAGAAATTGTTGAACAATCATTAGAAAATATCTAAAACATTTCCAAAATTCCTAGCTTTCTGTCACTCTTTTTCATATGAAAAAATTTATATGAATTATTTTTAGCTAGTTTACCATAGAGGTTAAAAGCATGGATGCTGAAGCCAGAATACTGGGGTTAAAATGCAAGTTCCATCAGTCAGAAACTGAACAAATTTTTCTCTTTTTCTGTATATCAGACTCACCCATGAAATGAGAATAATAATAGCAATGACCTTAAAGAACTTATGAGAGTCGAATTAACGTATGTATAGTGCTTAGAACAGTTTCTGAGTCATAAAAAGTACCATATAAGTGTGAACTATCATTATTGAAAATACTAGTAATATTATCATTATTTTTATACCAATAGCATTTTAAAATGAAAAAAAAATAGAGATATGGCAGCATTTTCCTGGTTTGATAGAAAGTAATGACAATAAAATAAAACAATTTTTTTAAAAAGGTGGGTAATGTAAAGAACAACCTTTTGACTTCTTAGCCTTTAGCCATTTACTTTATTAAGCATAATTCATAATTCGTAAATGCTACATTTGAGTGACCTTGTTAACAAAGAAAATAAATTCACAAGACAGTACAATATGTTTTGCATTTGGCAACAGAGCATTATGTCAGGAATCTAAATAAAGAAGCAGTGGATTTTGGAAGCAAGCTGGCTCCTTTTATGTATCACTTAAAGTGATATGCAGCACATAACAGTGATAAATGCCTCATCATTTGGCATTGCATCAATATAGCACGTCACCAAAATTAAAAACATGCATCAGTTTTTGGATAAAATACACACATTCTAGAAAAAGCTAAAGGAAAAATTAAGCTAATATTTTAGCAAAATGCTGTAAAATGTGCTGTCTGTATTCAGTGTACATTTCTGCTCACTACAAAAATTGCTGTACATGTATTTCATTTATTTAGCATAATCCTCTATGTGATATAAAAACTACCTTGTTGCTCATAATATAATAATTACAGATGACAGTAATTTAACACACTAAACAATTTGTCAGTACAACATTTAGTTTGTGAAGCAATTGGAAACATTTCCACTTAAACCTTGTGTGTGTGTGTGTGTGTGTGTGTGTGTGTGTGTGTAGTGTGTTTGTGGGTGTCAGTTTCATAGCTCATGATACTTTTAGGTTAATTTTGTTTTTTATAGTAGAGTTTTACTGCTCTGATTAGCAACAGACTTGTAGAAAATCAGACACAAAATTTTGACATGCATTGATTCTTATTATTTGCATATTTTACAAGTAGATCAAATATTTGAACTGTATTTAAAATATAAGTTGTGGTATTTTTATTTATCTGCATAGATAGTCATTTCAGAACTAAGATCAGAGGTAATTTCTTTAAAGAATTATCTGGAAAGCATAAATCAAAAGCTTAACATTCATTTTGGAAGAAAGGGTATCTCTATATTGACAAGTCCAAGGTCACAGTCTTAAATTTGATGATCTCAGTCACACAAAAAGGAATGTGTTATTCTGTGCCATGAAATGGATTTTAGACCATATTCTCACCTTTTTCTTATCGTATCTTTGAAATAAAATGAAACCATTTTAGAAAGTTACATGGATTAGTATTAAGTATGCAAGCAAAAGGATACATGGGCCTTCAGGAAACCCTGTATGAATCCAGGGGAGGATTGAGGTGCTTCTCAGCCATCATTTCCGATCCAAGTGGACTGACAGTGGCTAAGAGCGCCGTGAGAATGTTTCTTTAAAGAATGTTAGACGCTGCTATGCGCCTACACTGCTCCTTCCTGAATCGCTGTGGAGTGGAAGATCCTGGATACTGGCAGCATAGATTTTGTCTTTCTAGATGGTTTTTTCTACTAACTACAGATGAAATAGTAGAGGCAATTACAGAAAGAAAAAATAAAAAGAAGAAATGAAAACTTAGTACTGAATTTACTAGCTAATCTTTATTTGTTTATCTCACGGTAAGCAAAAAAAACAAGCCCATTCAAAAATGGGCAAAGGATATGAACAGACACTTTACAAAAGAAGACATACATGAGGCCAACAACCACATGAAAAAAATGCTCATCATCACTGGTCATTAGAGAGATGCAAATCAAAACCGCATTGAGATACCATCTCACGCCAGTTAGAATGGCCATCAATAAAAAATCTGGAGACAACAGATGCTGGAGAGGATGTGGAGAAATAGGAACACTTTTACACTGTTGATGGGAGTGTAAATTAGTTCAACCATTGTGGAAGACAGTGTGGCGATTCCACAAGGACCTAGAAATAGAAATTCCATTTGACTCAGCAATCCCATTACTGGGTATATATCCAAAGGACTATAAAGCGTTCTACTGTAAGGACACATGCACACGAATGTTCATTGCAGCACTGTTTACAATAGCAAAGACCTGGAACCAACCCAAATGCCCATCGATGATAGACTGGACTGGGAAAATGTGGCACATATACACCATGGAATACTATGCAGCAATCAAAAATGATGAGTTTTTGTCCTTTGTAAGGACATGGATGAATCTGGAGAACATCATTCAGAGCAAACTGACACGAGAACAGAAAATGAAATACCACATATTCTCACTCATAGGCGGGTGAGAAAAATGAGAACACATGGACACAGGGAGGGGGGTACTACACACTGGGGTCTATTGGGGGGAATAGGGGAGGGACAGCACGGGGAGGGGAACTGGGGAGGGATAGTCTGGGGAGAAATGCCAAATGTGGGTGAGGGGGAGGAAGGCAGCAAAACACACTGCCATGTGTGTACCTATGCAACTATCTTGCACGTTCTGCACATGTACCCCAAAACCTAAAATGCAATAAAAATTAAAAAGAAAAAGCCTTAAGTATTAACCAAGAATGCTTAAAGTGAAGGTTGGAATCAGCAGTCCCAGATGATCAATAGAAGAGTTTTATAAAATCTCTGCTGAGAAAAATCTAAAAGATGTGTGACTCTTTCACTGATATTATAATATTCATTTAATAAAAAGAGCAAAGCTTTTAGTAAAGTAAACATAGCTACTACTGAAAAAAGAGAGGTATTTATATCTCCCTAAGTTTTGAAGGATTGATGAAATTGAAATATACAAAAACACTTTTTTTAGTTAGAGCATCATAAGCTTTCTGCAACACACATCAGTATAGCACAACTTGATTAAATAAATATCTTTTGAAAATAAGAGAACTTACACAAACAAGGAGACAAATCAGAAAGGTGATATTTTTTAACAAATACTCTTGTATTTGTTTTCTATTGCTGCTGTAACAAATCACCACACCCTTAATGGTCTAAGCACAAATGCATTATCTTACAGTTAATGCTCTAAACAAAATATATCATTTACAGTTCTGTAGGTTGGAAGTCATATGTGGGTCTCCTAGGGTGACCCTAGGAGAAATCAGATGGCAGCAGGGCTCTAAGCAAGAATTGGTTTTCTTGCCTCTACCCACTTTTAGAGGCCACCTACATTCCTTGTCTTGTGGCCCTTTTCTTTCACCTTCAAAAGCAGCAATGCTACATCTTTCTAATTCTTCTTTCATCTTCACATCTTTCTATCTGACCAAAACTGGAAAGGTTCTCAACTTCTAAGGATGCACATGATTAGATTGGATCCACCAGTATCATCCAGAATAATATTCCTATTTGAAGGTCTACACTCAATCATGTAACTCAACAGGGGTCCAGCTGCTTGCTGCTTGCAGAGCTGAATAAGAGTGAGTTGTGGTAGAAAGAAGGTGACTTTATTTACCAAAACTAGTCATGAGGAAGCGGCCAAATTCACATCCAAAGTAACCACTTCAAGCCTTAGGCTGGAGAGAGGGACTTTAAAAGGAAAACATGGAATGGAAGACATTAGGGAGGGCCGGGGAGTACAAGGTCTGAGTGTCTTGTTCCAGTGGCTGTCTCAAGCCACAGTTCTCTGAGAGCACGGGTTGGTATCACCATAGCCAGGTTGTTGTTGATTAATCGCCGTAAGGAATTGCTGAAATTTTGCAGTTGGGTGTCCATGCTTGGTCTGTCTCAATATTAGCCTCTGGAACTTCTATGTAAGCACATAATTAGATACAAGCATACAGTTAGAAAAATGTGTGTGGTATAAGGGGGTGAGAAAGGGAGGAATGTAGTGTTTTAAGAAAAGTACATTTCTAGGCTATATTTTAAGACTAAAGAGAAGAAAAGAATGTTTCTGCAGTAAGTTCCAAGGTTATATCTTGAGACTATGGAAAAAAGAGGAAAAGGATAATGCAATTTTAAAATGCATTTTCAGGCTAGACTGTTCAGCTACAATTACATCTGCAAAGGTCCTTTTGTCATGAAGGTAATATATTCTCAGGTGAGGACATTTGGTAGAGGGTCATTATTCTGCCTACAACACTTCATTTCAAAGAAGTCAATATGTTTTTTCTAGTGTATTTAATTTTCATCAGAATAATAAGAAACACCCTTCTCAGTTGCTGCCTACCACATACATGCATATATACATGGCTTTGCTTTACTCACACTTAAAAATAAGCGAAATAATAAAACATAGGTTGTTTTGTATTATAAGTTGTGATATAAGAAATATATTTTTGATCTTTATTCTTGTTTCCTGGCTCAGAGTTCCTAAAACTCTTAAAATTTCCTATGTAATAGGCATGCTGGGAACATCCTTTTTTCCTAATATTTTGTCTTTGGATCCTGGAGCAAAGATTCTAAATCTTTTGTAATTTTATAAGTGATAGGAGTGTCTTTTCTAGTGAGGTGACTGTTGATGAGCTTCTGGATAGCTGCATGACGGGGTCTGGCCACCTGAAAGACCATGTCATGATTAGTAGCTTGGAAATTTCAGCCCCACTCTCCATCCTTCATGAAAGGAAGAAGAATTGAAGATAGAGTTTATAATATACTATTCCTATGTGATGACACTGCCATAAAAATCCTGGAAGTATGGGTTTTCAAGAAACTCTGGGTTGGTGAGCACATCCAATGTGCTGGGAGGGTGAGGAACCCTGTATTAGTCTGTTTTTACAATGCTATTAAGGGCATACCCAAGACTAAGTAAGTTATAAAGTAAAGGGGTTTAATGGACTCACAGTTCCACAAAGCTGAGGAGGCCTCACAATAATGGTGGAAGGTGAAGGAGGAGCAAAGGCACATCTTACATGATGGCAGGCAAGAGAGTGTGTGCAGAAGGACTGCCCTTTATAAAACCATCAGATATGGGGAGACTTACTATTACAGGAGCAGCATGGGAAAAACTCACCCCCGTGATTCAATTACCTCCTACCATGTCCCTCCCACAATACGCTGGGATTATGGAAGCTACAATTCAAGATGGGATTTGAGTGGGAACACAGCATATCATATCACACCTCAACTCCACAGGGACAGACACTCCTGTGCTTGGGACTATCCTAGATTTTGCTTATGTACCTCTTCATCTGGCTGTTCATCGTATCCATATCATTTATAAAAAAACAGTCAAATTTAAATCTTTCCCTGTGTTCCATGAGCTGTCAAAGCAAATGATTGAACTTGAGGAAGGAGTCATAGGAATCCCCTGCTTGTTGCTGACTCAGGCAGAGGTATGAAAACTCTATTTGGAATTGGTGTCTGAAGTAGGTGACAGTGTTGTGGGACTGAGACCTTAACCTGTGGGGTCTGTACCAACTCCAGGTACTTAGTGCCAGAATTGGACTGGTAAAACATCCTGTGAGTGTCTGAAAGGTTGAGGAACTGCTTGGCATGATAAAAAAACAAATATTTGGTGTCAGAAGTGTTGTGTGAAAGAGGGTATAAAAACCACAGTTTTTCCCTTTATTTATGAGTTAATAATAACTATATTATACCCAAATTTTGAATTTCTATCATGACTAGTTTTATAAAAATCAATTGTGGATAATCACTTTATTTCTAAAGAAATAATAAGCCGGATTTTCTATGGGAAAGCAAATTGGAAATTACTAAATAGGGGATCTAATTCAATGACAATTGCTATTTTTCTATCTACTTTAATGTGAAATTCTCCAGGATATAAAGCACAAAACATAAAAGTAATATAATTGACTAATGGAAAAAAAATAACAAAAAGGCATCTTGATGTAACTAGTCCAACATTTTCAATAAAAAAGACACTTACATATAGTTAATTCCTAGCAAGAGTATTCTGCAGTTAAGGGCATAGAATCCCGCCATTACCACTGTTCTCATGCAGTGCCTTTGGGCACACTGTATCATTTCAGTAGAGAATCACTTCTGAGTTCAAGAAAATAAAGAATGCTTTCTGAAAACAGTACCAGGCCATTGCCTGGGGTTAGTTCTTACATTTGTTCTGCGTTTACATAGACTCTGAGTAGGAAGCAAAGATTTAACTTATTCGATTAATGGCACAGCAGGTCCTCCTGTATCTGAGTTAGAATCACATAGACAATCTTAATCCACTCTAAAATGACCTTCAAACCTAATAAATTCCTAGTTACTAGGAAATTCAGGATTAATACTGTATTAAATGGTCCAGATTTGTGATATTATTTATAATTGTAATAGCTAATAAATAACATAAGTAAGACCCTGTGATAAGAAAAATTTAAACTGACTAGATGTTGTGTTTCTTGGGAGGGACAATTTAACTTCAGAAATTCGGGAAAATTAAAAATTATTTTAGTTTGCAAAGTGGTTACTGTATAATTAAAACTTGGGTTTGACAATGTATAAACTTTCTGTAATTCAACATTATTCCCAAACTATCTAATCGATAAAAACATTGTCCACAGGAATACAATATTCACTTTTGCTTTTTAAACGGTGGTCAGACTGTACACTGATGGGGAAGGAATGCCCATTCTGAAAAGCAAATGAAGAAAAGCAGATGGCATTTCAAGCATAATAAATGAAAATGAACGAATCTTATCTTCAGTATTGTCTCTTGCCAAGGCTACTAATCTTAAGTATGCGCCTTTTGAGATAGAGTTGGTGACACTTCATATTATTTAATTCATTTTATCCCCTGAAGTTAGGCAGTGAGAATCATTACAACCTTCATCTTATTATTACAAAGTAAATAATTCAAAACTAGAGGGAAAGGTTTGGAGGTTTGGGGTAAGATTTCTTAAGACTAGAGTCCTAAGACTCCTAGTACTTTATTTCTTTTCATAGAAATTAGCTTCAGTTTTCTAATGGCTATCATCTAAACCAGATACCAAGGGAGTTACATAGATCCTAAATGGCTGCTATTTTACTTAAAATGTATCGATCCTCATAATAAATAATGTTGTATTGTTCTTCATGATCAAATTAACCTTGAATTAACCATCAAAAACCAACAGTGGAAAATGAAACCTGAAGTTAGAAAATAAAAAACCTAACTATGATCAGTTAGAAAATAAAAAACCTAACTCTGATCATATCTATCTGTGTGCTAAATTATATCACAGAAATTAATGGCTACTTCTAAGAGTGAATCTCCTGAAAGAGAACTTCCTTGTAAAAATGGGAACTAGGCTGGGCATGGTGGCTCACACCTGTAATCCCAGCACTTTGATAGGCCAAGGCAGGCTGATCACTTGAGGTCAGCACTTCAAGACCAGCCTGGCCAACACGGTGAAGCTCTGTCTCTACTGAAAATACAAGAATTAGCTGGGCATACTGTCACACACCTGTATCCCAGCTACTTGAGAGGCTGAGGCAAGACAATCTCTTGAACCTGGAAGAGGTAGATTGCAGTGATTCAACATCCTGACACTGTACTCCAACCTGGGCAATAGAGTGAGACACTGTCTCAACAAAAGGAGGAGAAGGAGGAAGGAAGAGGAGAAGGAGAATAATAATAATGAGCGGGCATTAAAGTGAGTTTGATAGTCATTATACCCCTCTAGGTATCCTTTTCAATTTGATTTTCAAGATAATTCCAAGTTCCATGTCTGCCTTCAAAACATATTTTATGAAACATACATACATATCTGGATTCGTATATATGGATAGCTATAATTGCTTTTATCCAAGCCTTAGGCAACTTAAAATGAACTCTATTTAACAAGAATTTTATTACAGACTTGAAAAACTTCACACAAAAATTGCATTCATAAGGAAAAATAGATATGGAAATACAGAGATTGATCCAATAATAGAAAAGGAGTCTTCAAAAAGATAAAACACGGAACTAATACCATCTATAAAGAGGTTGTATGCTTATATGTGTATATGCACCTTTCAGTAGTAAACTGATCAGTTATATTTATCAGTACTGACATATAAAAGCAAACACTTTCGAATAAAAAGTTTGTAGAGGTTAGTTAGTTTCAGGTAGTTTTTAACCAGTGATATATAGAATAATCTCAATATATATTTACTTTGATTTTGAAATGAAAAAAATGAATTTACGTTTTTGAATGGTATTGCACACTTACCCTTCCCTATATACACAACACACACACACACACACACACACACACACACACACACACACACGATGCAAAGCTTCATAACACATTGCATTTATGCTGCCAACACTGGGTCTTCAGGATGTATAGCAGGTACTGTCAGAGTCACTTGCTGTTGCTAACATACTCCTTTACAGAAAGAATTTCCTTCACCTCATGTTCTTAAATTATGACTCTTTTTCGTATAGTCTTTTGGAAACATAATTTGACTTAAACTTTCTCTTCAGTATCACACCTTCAATTTCTACTTCACTAAAATGTGATATAAAAAAAGAATCGCTTTTGTTCATTTCTTATATCTAATGAAAGTAAAAATAACCCTTCCATTTACTGAAAACTAGTCATCAATTCATTTAAAGTTGTTTTGGCATGTATTTTTTCACACTTGCCACATTTGTCATTATTTTATTTATACTTTCCTTATCTGAAATATTAGTTACACCTGAAGAAATAGAAATATTAGTTTGGTGCAAAAGTGACTGTGGTTTTTGCCATTACTTTTGTACCCATCTTTAATATATGGTGATAACGTGTCACATATTGGGTTAAAATTGCCATTGACACAAAAGGTCTACTGTGCATACTCTGAAAATTGGTAATGTTTATGTTTATATGCTGGTTAAATTGATAGCTTTATTAAAAGCACTATGTCTAGGTATAGTCACCCAAGATAGTAGCTAAAAGATTTCAGCCACAAAAGGAATATGAGTGATTTAAAGTTCAAATAGTCTATTGTACATAGACTACTACCTAAACTCATGTTGCCTTTATTTCAATTGATCCTAACTTGGCAAGTCAAGTTAGAATCAGTAATTTAAAAAATACTTTTTAAAGTTTTAAAAATATTTTTGGTTCATTGATTGATTGGTTGATTGAGTAGTTAATTGATTTTCCTATCTGAGAAGCTAGGTATAACTATGTATCCATTTACAGGTTGCTTACATATTTATCAAATAATATTGAGAAAAGCTTATATCATTTGCAAATTTCATATAATGTATGCTAATTAACATAATCCTGCTCCCTCATTGAATAAATTAAAGGAGGAATGTGTTGAATTAAAAAGAAAAACTCATTTATTAAAACAGAAGTGTCTACATTTCGAATGTTAACCACTTCTTTCTTCAGAATCAATGCTACTCTAATATATAAAGCCAGACTGGAGATTCCCAGGCAGAAGAGCACCATCAGTCTTATCGCTGCTATTTTGGCCGGCATGGTGGGTTGCTCGGATTCCAGCGCTGGGAATCAATAAACTGGACGTCCACTCAGAAACCTAATTAGAAAGGTGGTAATTGTAAAGACGACAGATGGATAAATTTATAACAAAGGGAAGAAACCAGCCTAAAAAGGCTGAGAATACCCAAAATCAGAACCCCTCTTCCTCTACAGGGGATTACAGTTTCTCATCAGCAATGGAACAAGCCCTGATGGAGAAGGACTGTATTCCATTAACAGAAGTAGGCTTCAGAAGGTGGCTGATGAGAAACTTCTGGGAGTTGAAAGAACTTGTTCTAACCCAATGTAAAGAAACTAAGAACTTTGAAAAAAGGTTTGACGAAATGCTAACAAGAATAGACAATATAGAGAGGAATATAAATGAACTAATGGAGTTGAAAAACACAACACGAGAACTCAGCGAAACATACACAAGTTTGAATAGCCGAATTGATCAAGCAGAAGAAAGGATATCAGAGGTCGAAGACCAACTTAATGAAATAAAACGAGAAGACAAGAATAGAGAAAAAAGGATAAAAGGATATGAGCAAAGTCTCCAAGAAATATGGGACTATGTGAAAAGACCTAATTTACGTTTCATAGATGTACCTGAATGTGATGGAGAGAAAGACTCCAAGCTGGAAAATACTCTTCAGGATAGTATTCAGGAAAACTTTCCTAATCTAGCAAAGCAGGACAGTATTCAACCCCTGGTAATACAGAGAACACCACAAAGATATTCCTCAAGAAGAGCAACCCCAAGGCACATAATAGTCAGATTCACCAGGGTTGAAACGAAGGAGAAAATACTAAGGGCAGCCAGAGAGAAAGGTCAGGTTAACGACAAAGGGAAGCCTATTAGATTTACAGCACATCTCTCAGCAGAAACCCTACAAGCCAGAAGAGAGTGGGGGCCAATATTCAAAATCCTTAAACAACTGAACTTTCAGCCCAGAATTTCATATCCTGCCAAACTAAGCTTCACAATTGAAGGAAAAATAAAATCTTTTATGAACACGCAAGTACTCAGAGAATTTATTACCACCAGGCCTGCTTTGCAAGAGCTTCCGAAAGAAGCATTATACATAGAAAGGAACAACCAGTATTAGCCTTTCTAAAAATATACCAAAAAGTAAAGAGCATCAACATAAAGAAGAATTTATATCAACGAATGGATAAAATAGCCAGATAACATCAAATGGCAGTAACCCTAAATTTAACTTGACTAAATCCCCCAATCAAAAGATACAGCCAAAACCTAACGGTATGCTGCATCCAGACCCATTTCACATGCAAGGATACACAAAGACTCAAAACAAAAGGATGGAGAAAGACTTACCAACCAAATGGAGAGCAAAAATAAATAAATAAATAAAAAGCAGGAGTTGCAATTCTCGCATCTGATAAAATAAATTTCAAAGCAACAAAGATATAGTGATAAAAGGATCGATGCAACAATAAGAGCTAATGATCCTAACACCCAGATACATAAGACCCATAAAGAGATTTAGACTCAACGAGACAGAAGATTGATGAGGACAACAAGGACTTGAACTCAGATCTGGAACAAGTAAACTTAATAAATATTTATAGAGCTCTCCATTTTAAATACACAAAATATACATTCTCCACTTTAAATACACAAAATATTGATCAGCCATTATTAATACCCATTTTTAGAATAAAGCAATATTCCCGTTCTCTCTCCCTCTTTTTCTTCCTCTTTCTTCCTCTCCTTCACTCCTTTTTTCTCTTTTTTTCTTCTTTCCTTTCATATATATATATATGAATGCTACTGAAATATATGATTCCATCGGCCTTTAACCAATCTGGTCACTAAATTTCTGTTTTATTATCCTCTTAAAGAAAATACTTTTCCGTACAACAAACATGTTTTAATGGAAACATAAAGATACTAACTAAAACTTGGCCCTTGTGCCTGAAGACCCATGGAAGTCAATACCTTACTCATTTATTAACACACAACACACTAGATATAGACAACTAAATTTGCTTGGCAAGATATATTAATCTTGCTTCATTCTCTAACACACATCTACAGTATTAACAGCGCAATATTTTACCCCGAAAAGTGTCTTAATGATGTATTAATTAGCTAAAAATTTAGATACAGTTTTTCCACAAATGGATCATTTCCCATTTTACAAATTTGATTTTAAAAGGCTTAGAACATTGTAACATTTTAAAGCAACTGATTATAACTAAAAAAAGAAAAAGATAATAAAAAGAGTATGGATTTCCCAACCCTATACCACCGACGTCCACCTAAATATCCTCATGAAAATATCTTAGAACAGTTATTGGAATGGAGTGTTTACTACAATATAATGGCACATCCACTCATGAGTGTTTTTTTCTTTTTTCTTTTTTTTTTTTTGCAAAAAATAGCACCTTACTTTATTTTTATTTTTTTTCTTTTTATTGCATTTCAGGTTTTGGGATACATGTGCAGAACATGCAATGTAGTTGCATAGGTACACACATGGCAGTGTGTTTTGCTGCCTTCCTCCCCTTCACCCACATTTGGCATTTCTCCCCATGCTATCCCTCTCCAGCTCCCCACCATGCTGTCCCTCCCCTATTCCCCCCAATAGACCCCAGTGTGTAGTACTCCCTTCCCTGTGTCCATGTGTTCTCATTGTTCATCACCTGCCTTTGAGTGAGAATATGCAGTATTTCATTTTCTGTTCTTGTGTCAGTTTGCTGAGAATGATGTTCTCCAGATTCATCCATGTCCCTACAAAGGACATGAACTCATCATTTTTGTTTGCTGCATAATATTCCATGGTGTATATGTGCCACATTTTCCCAGTCCAGTCTATCATCGACGGGCATTTGGGTTGGTTCCAGGTCTTTGCTATTGTAAACAGTGCTGTAATGAACATTCATGTGCATGTGTCCTTATAGTAGAACGCTTTATAGTCCTTTGGATATATACCCAGTAATGGGATTGCTGGGTCAAATGGAATTTCTATTTCTAAGTCCTTGAGGAATCGCCACACTGTCTTCCACAATGGTTGAACTAATTTACACTCCCACCAACAGTGTAAAAGTGTTCCTATTTCTCCACATCCTCTCCAGCATCTGTTGTCTCCAGATTTTTTATTGATCGCCATTCTAACTGGCGTGAGATGGTATCTCAATGTGGTTTTGATCTGCATCTCTCTAATGACCAGTGATGATGAGCATTTTTTCATGTGTTTGTTGACTTCATGTATGTCTTCTTTTGTACAGTGTCTGTTCATCAAAAAAGGGCTTGTTTTTTTCTTGTAAATCTGTTTGAGTTCTTTATAAATTCTGGATATCAGCCTTGCATAAACTGCAAAGATTTTTTCCCATTCTGTTGATTGCCAATTCACTCTAGTGACTGTTTCTTTTGCCATGCAGAAGGTGTGGAGTTTGATTAGGTCCCATTTGTCTATTTTGGCTTTTGTTGCCAATGCTTTTGGTGTTTTGGTCATGAAGTCCTTGCCTACTCCTATGTCCTGAATGGTTTTGCCTAGATTTTCTTCTAGGGTTTTTATGGTGCCAGGTCTTATGTTTAAGTCTTTAATCCATCTGGAGTTAATTTTAGTGTAAGGTGTCAGGAAGGGGTCCAGTTTCTACTTCTGCACATGGCTTGCCAGTTTTCCCAACACCATTTATTAAAAAGGGAGTCCTTTCCCCATTGCTTGTTTTTGTCAGGTTAATCAAAGATTGTATAGTTGTAGATATGCTGTGTTGCCTCCGATGCCTCTGTTCTGTTCCATTGGTCTATATCTCTGTTTTGGTACCAGTACCATGCTGTTTTGATTACTGTAGCCTTGTAGTATAGTTTGAAGTCTGGTAGTGTGATGCCTTTTGCTGTGTTCTTTTTCCTTAGGATTGACTTGGCTATGCAGGCTCTCTTTTGGTTCCATATGAAGTTCATGGTGGTTTTCTCCAGTTCTGTGAAGAAAGTCAATGGTAGCATTGATTCTGTAAATTACTTTGGGCACTCTAGCTATTTTCACAATATTGATTCTTCCTAACCATGAACATGGAATGTTTCTCCATCTGTTTGTGTCCTCTCTTATTTCATTTAGCAGTGGTTGGTAGTTTTCCTTGAAAAGGTCCCTTACGTTCCTTGTAAGTTGTATTCCTAGGTATTTTATTCTCTTTGTAGCAATTGTGAATGGCAGTTCTTTCTTGATTTGGCTCTCTTTAAGTCTGTTACTGGTGTATAGGAATGCATGTTATTTTTGCACATGCATTTCATATCCTGAGACTTTGCTGAAGTTGGTTATTAGTTTCAGGAGTTTTTGGGCTGAGGTAATGGGGTCTTCTAGATATACCATCATGTTGTCTGCAAATAGAGACAATTTGGCTTCCTCCTTTCCTATTTGAATACCCTTTATTTCTTTTTCTTGCCTGATTGCTCTGGCTAGAACTTCCAGTACTATATTGAATAGGAGTGGTGAGAGAGGGCATCATTCTCTAGTGCCAGATTTCAAAGGGAATGCTTTCAGTTTTGGCCCATTCAGTATGATATTGGCTGTTGGTTTGTTGTAAATAGCTTTTATTATTTTGAGATACGTTCCATCAATACTGAGTTTATTGAGGGTTTTTAGCATAAAGCACTGTTGAATTTTGTCAAATGCCTTCTCTGCATCAATTGAGTTAATCGTCTGGTTTTTGTTTTTGGTTCTGCTTATGTGGTGAATTACGTTTATAGACTTGCGTATGTTGAACCAGCCTTGCATCCCCGGGATGAATCCTACTTGATCATGATGGATAAGCTTTTTGATGTGCTGTTGCAATCGTCTTGCCAGTATTTTATTGAAGATTTTTGCATGTTTGTTCATCATGGATATTGGCCTGAAGTTTTCTTTCCTTGTTGAGTCTCTGCCAGGTTTTGGTATCAGGATGATGTTGGTCTCATAAAATGATTTGGGAAGGGTTCCCTCTTTTTGGATTATTTGGAATAGTTTCAGAAGGAATGGTACCAGCTCCTTTTTGTGTGTCTGGTAGAATTCGGCTGTGAAGCCATCTGGACCTGGGCTTTTTTTGTGTGGTAGGCTCTTAATTGCTGCCTCAACTTCAGACCTTGTTATTGGTCTATTCATAGTTCAGCTTCCTCCTGGTTTAGGCTTGGGAGGACACAGGTGTCCAGGAATGTATCCATTTCCTCCTGGTTTACTAGTTTATGTGCATAGAGTTGTTTGTAGTATTCTCTGATGATGGTTTGAATTTCTGTGGAATCTGTGATGATTTCCCCTTTATTGTTTTTTATTGCATATATTTGGTTGTTCCCTCTTTTCTTTTTTATCAGTCTGGCTAGTGGTCTGTCTATTTTGTTGATCTTTTCAAAAAACCACCTATTGGATTTATTGATTTTTTGAAGGGTTTTTCGTGTCTCTATCTCCTTCAGTTCTGCTCTGATCTTAGTTATTTCTTGTCTTCTGCTAGGTTTTGAGTTTTTTTAATCTTGCTCTTCTAGCTCTTTCAATTTTGATATAGATTGTCAGTTTTGGATCTCTCCACTCTTCTCATATGGGCACTTATTGCTATATATTTTTCTCTAGATACTGCTTAAAATGTGTCCCAGAGATTCTTGTATGTTGTGTCTTTGTTCTCGTTGGTTTCGAAGAACTTCTTTATTTCTGCCTTCATTTCATTGTTTATCCAATCAACATTCAAGAGCCAGTTGTTCAGTTTCCATGAAGCTGTGTGGTTCTGAGTTAGTTTCTGAATTCTGAGTTTTAACTTGATTGCACTATAGTCTGAGAGATTGTTTGTTATGATTTCAGTTGTTTGCATTTGCTGAGGAGAGCTTTACTTCCAATTATGTGGTCAATTTTGGAGTAGGTGTGATGTGGTGGTGAGAAGAATGTATATTCTGTGGATTTGGGGTGGAGAGTTCTGTAAATGTCTATCAGTTTTGCTTGTTCCAGGTCTGAGTTCAAACCCTGAATATCCTTGTTAATTTTCTGTCTGGTTGATCTGTCTAATATTGACAGTGGAGTGTGAAAGTCTCCCGCTATTATTGTGTGGGAGTCTAAGTCTCTTTGTAAGTCATTAAGAACTTGCCTTATATATCTGGGTGCTCCTGTATTGGGTCCATATATATTTAGGATCATTAGCTCTTCTTGTTGTATCGATCCTTTTACCATTATGTAATTACCTTCTCTGTCTCTTTTGATCTTTGTTGCTTTAAAGTCTATTTTATCAGAGACGAGAATTGCAACTTCTGCTTTTCTTTGCTCTCCATTTGCTTGGTTAATCTTCCTCCATCCCTTGATTTTGAGCCTTTGTGTATCCTTGCATGTGAGATGGGTTTCCTGGATACAGCACACCGATGGGTTTTGGCTTTTTATCCAATTTGCCAGTCTGTGTTTTTTGATTGGTGCATTTAGCCCGTTTACATTTAGGGTTAATATTGTTATGTGTGAATTTGATAGTGTCATTTTGATGCTAGCTGGCTGTTTTGCCCGTTAGTTGATGCAGGTTCTTCATTTTGTTGATGCTCTTTAGCATTTGGTATGTTTTTATAATGGCTGGTACTGGTTGTTCCTTTTTATTTGTAGTGCCTGTTTCAGTAGCTCTTGTAAAGCCAGCCTGGTGGTGACAAAATCTCTGAGTACTTGCTTGTTTGCAAAGTATTTTATTTTTCCTTCACTTATGAAGCTCAGTTTGGCTGGATATGAAATTCTGGGTTGAAAGTTCTTTTTTTTAAGGATGTTGAATATTGGTCCCCACTCTCTTCTGGCTTGAAGGGTTTCTGCTGAGAGATCTGCTGTGAGTCTGCTGGGCTTCCCTTTGTGGGTGACACGACCTTTCTCTCTGGCTGCCCTTAGCATTTTTTCCTTCATTTCAGTCCTGGTGAATCTGAAGGTTATGTGCCTTGAGGTTGCTCTTCTTGCTGAATATCTTTGTGATGTTCTCTGTATTTCCTGGATTTGAATATTTGCCTGCCTTGCTAGGTTGGGTAAATTTTCCTGGATAATATCCTGAAGAGTATTTTCCAGCTTGGATTCATTCTCTTCGTCACATTGTGGTACACCTATCAAACGTAGGTTAGGTCTCTTCACATAGTCCCACATTTCTTGGAGACTTTGTTCATTCCCTTTTGTGCTATTTTCTCTAATCTTGGCTTCTCGTTTTATTTTATTGAGTTGATATTTGACTTCTGATATCTTTTCTTCTGCTTGGTCAATTCGGCTGTTGAAACTTGTGCATGCTTCACGAAGTTCTTTTGTTGTGTTTTTCAGCTCCTTCAATTCATTCATATTCCTCTCTAAGTTGTCCATTCTTGTTATCATTTCCTCAAATCTTTTTTCAAGGTTCTTGGTTTCTTTGCATTGATTTAAAACATGTTCTTTTAGCTCATGGGAGTTTCTCATTACCCACCTTCTGAAGTCTGATTCCGTCATTTCATCACACTCATTCTCCATCCAGCTTTGTTCTTTTGCTGGCGAGGAGGTTTGGTCCTTTGTAGGAGGTGAGGTGTTCTGGTTTTGGGTGTTTTCCTTCTTTTTGCGCTGGTTTCTTCCCATCTTTGTGGATTTATCCACCTTTCGTCTAAGTAGTTGCTGACTTTTTGATTGGGTCTCTGAGTGGATGCCCAGCTTGTTGATGATGAAGTATTTCTGTTTCTTAGTTTTCCTTCTAACAGTCTAGCCCCTCTGCTGTAAGACTGCGGAGGTCTACTCCAGGCCCTGCTTGTCTGGGGTACACCTGTAGCAGCTGCGCAACAGTGTGGGATAATACCAGTTTCTTCTTCTGCTATTTTTGTCTAAGACTGATGCCCGCCAAATGTCAGGCTGATCAGTTTTTTTTGAGGTGACTCTTTGGATATATGGGGGTCAGTGAGCTACTTGAGGAGATGTTCTGTACTTTATAGGAGCTCCAGTGCTGAGCTGTGAACTCCGTTGTTCATTCAGGGCTGCTAGGCAGGTACGTTTAAGTCTGCTGCAGCAGAACTTATAAAACCCCTTTTTTTTCTCAGATGCTGTGTCTTGGGGAGTTAGTGCTTTATTTATGAGTATCTGTTGCACTGTCCTGCCCAGCTAGGAGGTAGTTTAGTCACTATTTGCCTGCCGAGGCTCCGCCCTGCTGCCGTGGGGTCCGCCTTGTTGCCATGGGCTCTGCCCTGCTGCTGTGGGCTCCGCCCTGTTGCCGTGGGCTCCGCCCTGTTATTGTGGGCTCCGCCCTATTGCTGTGGGCTCCGCCCTGCTGCCGAGTGTAATTCCCTGTAGTCCTGTTTATATGGCTGTGGTTAGAACTGCTGTGGTGATGGTTGCCTGCCTCTGTATTGGTGGACTCTCTGTGTTATGGTGGGTTGCCTCGGCAATGGCAGGCTGCGTCAGCAATGGGAGAGCACCTAAGTAGGGGTGGAATGCCTCAGTCATGGCGGACACCCCTCCCCCACCGACCTGCACTGTCCTGGCTTCAGCTGTGCCTGCCGTGAAACTCTCAACCCTGAGCATTTCGAATCGCCGTTTTGTTTGTCCCTGTGGGGGTGGGACCCGCCGAGCCTCATCACCTGGCTCCCTGCCTCAGAGCCCTTTTTTTTTTTTTAAAGTTGAACTGTTGACTCTCTCCCAGGTGTTTCAGTCGCCTGCTGAAAGGGCACTGGGATCTGTGTGATTTCCCATGCAGCGACCCACTGTGCCGGCTCAAACGTCACTTCCCGGGAATCTCCTGGCCTGGCTCATCGTCCAAGTTCTGTTTAATCAGATGAATATGCTAATCTGCCCTCCCAAATTTCGAATTGCTAGTTTAACAGGGCACCCAGACCAGTGCGTTTTGTGCGGAGTGCCGCTGTGCTGTGGCACTGGCCGAAACAGCTGCGGCAGCAGAAACAGCTGTGCTGGCATCTCGTGTCTCTCCTACACCTGGGAATTTCCTCATTGTGTGGGCAAAAAAGATCCATCTGGAAATGCGGTTGGCACTCACCCTCTGCGCCTTCACTGAGAGCTGCAATTCTGAGTTGCTTCTACAGTGCTATCTTCCCCCACTCCCTCCTCATGAGTGTTTAAGTGCTGAGTGATATTCCTGGAACAACTTTGTTGACCCATTAGAATTCTCAAACAACTCACTCACCAAATTGTTTGAGAATACAGTAAAGCCTAATGTAAGTCCTGGAACTGTTTGTATATCAGAGAATGTGCAACAAATAATTGAGAAGGAAGGAATGGTAAATATTAGTATCATTCAATCTGATTGCAACTATGAAAATAATAAATTGAATTCCTAAATATTTTAACAGATGCATGAGGTTTCAATGAGATGTCAAAAAGATTAACTGGAGAATTAAAATAAATAACAAAACTGCTAATTGGGAATGATGGATAAACATAATCTTCACCATAAAGAACAAAGTTTTTGGGTTGACAAAGAAGCAAGTAATGGAACATAGTAGGAGACAGAATAAAAATAATTATGTAAATTTCTTATGTTCCTTCTAATGTATCTCTTTCATAAAGCTAATGAATTAAGAAATTCTTTTCTTGCTAATCATAAATATTATTAATATTTTATTATCAGACCTCAAATATGAGGAAAATTATATAATATTTTAATATCACATATGGAACAAAAACACATAATTGATTCTGTTTTTTTCTTAGATAATATCAGACTTGAACTCACATTTATACTTTAAAGTGCATTTAAAGTATATGATACAAATAAACTTGTATCATAGCACTCTCTTTCTAGAAATCAAAGATTTTGACTTGGAATAGACCCCATAAATTAAACCCAGAGAACCCAATTGAATAAAATATTTCTGAAATTTTAAGAAGGTTTTGTCTTGGAAGACATTGTGCAGATGCTCGTAGAACAGAATATCAATCCTAAGTTTCTACCTAGATTAAATTTTCAAGCATTGAAAAAATAATTTTTCACCAGGATTTTAGGTTTTTTTAATTCAGTTTTAAATGTGTGTTTACAAATCATTACTAACAACTTAATAAAGAGTGGTTAGTCTTAGGACTTAGGTTAGTCTTAGTCCTATAGTCATAGGACTTACCACTGAATATACATTACTTCTGAAGAAAAATCAGAAATGAATGTTTGTTCTAGTATATGCATCAAAAATAAAATTTAGGGCACAAAACTTCAATTTGTGCAGAATTTGTTGAGAAGTGATATGGTTTGGTTGTGTTTCCACCCAAGTCTCATCTTGAGTTGTAATCCCATAATAACCATGTGTCATGGGAAGGTCCTGATGGGAGGTAATTGAATCATGGGTGTGGTTTCCCTCATGCTGTTCTTGTGGTAGAAAGAAAACCAGGCCATACTTATATGAGTGACTTCTCATGAGATATGATGATTTTAAAAGTGTCGGGCATTTTTCCTGCTAGTACTCATTCTCTCTCCTGCTTCCCTGTGAAAAAGTGCCTTCCACCATGATTGTAAGTTTCCTGGGGCCTCTCCACCAGCCATAATAAACTGTGAGTCAATTAAACCTCTTTTCTTTATAAATTACCTGGTCTTAGGTATTTCTTCATAGCAGTGTGAGAACAGACTAATACAAGAAGCATACACAGAGTAAATTATACCAGTATCAAAGGAAAAATATTGTCTGATTTTTATTTCTTTAAAAATATCTTTTCTCCCAATCATGAAATAAAATACATATAGTGTTTTAATTAAACTTCTATATCATCTCTGAAGCAAGCAAAATGCTAACAGAATTGTAATTGTTTTTTAGTGTGTGTGGTTTTTTTTCTGTGTGGGTTGTTATAACAAAATGCCAAAGATGGGGTAACTTCTAAGCAATAGAAATTTATTTCTCACAGTTCTAGAGGTGAAGAAGTGGAAGATCAGAGGCTGGCACAGTGGGTGTCTGTTGAGCACTCTCCTCCTTATAGGTAGCCTTCTTCTCATCGAAACCTCACGTGGTAACAAGGATGAGAAGTCTCTCTTTTTCTGGCCTCTTTTCTAAGGACACTGATACTATTTAAGAGGGCTCTGCCCTCATCCAGTTCACCTTCCAAAGTCCCCACCTCCTAATATTATTGCCTTGGGAAAGAGAAGTTTAATATATGAATTTGGGGAGGGGGCAGGGACACACACATTCAGATCCCAGCAGGATTTCTATTTTGTGTTTGTTCTTGTTTTTCTCCTCCATAAAATTTCTTGTCTTGAAAGAAGTTCAGAAAAACTGTTGGCCTAACTTAGTCCCAAATGATTAAATAATTTTACCATAATGCAGCTATGCAGTAATTCTTCAGATAATAACAAACATGTAACATACTCAGGGACACCTTTTTCCTGTTTCAAGGAAATATTTTAACAATGTTTCTTTCAAAAATTTATGAATCTAGGTGATAAGAAAAGAAGCATATTATTATTCACAATAAAATTATAATTTTATTAATCTTTAAAAACATTTGTCTTTCCAACTTTGTATCTCTGGTTCTCATTTCAGAGATCCAAACGTTTCCCTCCCTCCCTCCCTCCCACCCTGCCTCCCGCCCTCCTTCCCTTCCTTCCTTACTTCCTTTCTTTCTTTTTGAAAGAGTCTCACTGTGTCATCCAGGCTGGAGTATAGTGGCATGACCTCGGTACACTGCATCCTCTGCCTCCCAGTTTCAATAGATTCTCATGTCTCAGCCTTCCAAAGTAGCTGGGACTATATATATGCACCACCATGCCCAGCTAATTTTTGTATTTTTAGTGAGATGGGGTTTTGCCATATTGGCCAGACTGGTCTCAAACCTCTCTCTTGACAAAAATAAAATGAAGGGAGAAAAAGAAGGAAGAAAGAGGCATCAGGGAGAAAAACAAAAAAGATAAATCTTAAAACATTAGCTTACTACTAGGGAAAGAAAGTCTTATTCAAAAGTATATTATTTAACCCTCAGCCAAAAGAAAACCATGCCATATTTATATTATGTAATCCATGTTTGATCTAAAGGAAGTAATACCTGAATTGTTGTTTTATAATTGTTTTAAATATATTCATTAATGTACAATTACTATAATTCTAGTAGAGGTTTGGATGAAAGTTATCTTGCTGACCATGTACTTTACCTAAAAATGCTAATGCAAACCTCAAGTTAAGGATTTTAATGTATTGACCTATCAGTTGGAAAATTACAGGTTAGCATAATTGCACATGCATCAAATAATTCACAGTATTACAAAGCCATATTCACATATATACAACTATTCTAAACATAAAGTGTCATCTTGTAGTTCCATTCATTCCATAAATATTTATTGAGTATTCTCTGTGTTGCAGGGATTGCTCTGAGAGCTGGGGATATATATGGCTCTCATATGGGAATATGGGGATCAACAAGGCTCAGCTTTTCTAGGCAGAATATTCTACCTTTCTTCATTCAAAGAAAATTCCTGGCTTTCTGAAGTAAGAGTGATTCCTTAATGACACAAATAAATTCATGTTAGGGTTAACGATCAAACTTTTTTCTAATAGTCTCTCATAACATTTTGTTCCTTGTAATTAAGGCTTACAATAACTAATATCCTTGACTGATTTATTATCTCATCCCTCTGCCTGTAATTACTGATGTTTAGTTTGTAATATGTTAAAGCAAAAAATAAATATTAAAGTCTCCTAACACTCTATTGAGAACTTTAAAAATACAATATATAATGTACATTTTAGTAAGGAAGAAAGAGAAATTACACTACCTAATTTAATTTTTTTTCTGAACTCTCATAAACTTGAACTCACATTGAATTTACCATTTCCTAATGTTATAAGTAAAATTTTCAGTGCCACAAAAGAAGTAACACTCGAATATAAATTTTCTCAGCAAGGCAATTTACTTCTATGGAAGGGTATGGCTCACAGATGGAACAATGGCAAGTGCATACCTGGACAAAGGAATGTTTCTTATTCCTGATGGAGATCACCCCTACTTCTTTGTCATTCCCCTATCATCTAGGTTTAGACTGCATAGTCTAGTCTAATTCTGTTTGGCTATTTTAAAGGGAGCAAGGGTATGAGCTGTAATGGCAGGGTGAGTAGTTTGGCTGGAAGGATGGTTACAGGCAGGTCAGAGCAGGCAGCCAGGGGTCAAAGCAGGTGATTGGAGCAGGTGACCACAGCATGTGACCAGGATGAGTCACGATGTAGCAGGGGACCAGGGGAAGAGATGTGAACTACTGATTAGAACTGGTGGAAAAGGTTGTTTACTGAAACTACAAGGAAGTTCAACTTTACAATGGAGAATTAAAGAGAGCTGGACATACTGACATACTGATTATTTGAAGAGAAACTTGGGGTTCACTATATCTAACACTAATGTAACAAAACCCTGTATCTGTAGCATTCCCTGACTCAGTAAATGGCAACTCCATTTTTTCAGTAGCTTAGAACAAAAACCTTGACCTTATCCTTAATTCTTATTTTTTTCTCATACCTGATCTCTGACTACCCAGGAGAATCTGTTGCCTTCACTTTAAGAATAATAATTAGTTAATGTTTACTGTGTGCCAGCAATTGTTATGAACCTGTACATTCATATTAACTATTTTAATTCCTGCATAATTCTATGGATTGGGCAGTATCATCCCCATTTTACAGATGAGAAAATTAAGATACAAAGATGTTAAGTAACTGTTTCAAGGTCACAAGTTACTAAATAGAGGAGCTGGGATTCAATCTGGGCAGTTTAAGGACAAGTCTATGCTCTCACTGTGAACGTGGCCGAGATGGCCAAAACATTCCCATCAGCTTGACTAAACCTCAAGAAGCTTTTTGCTTGATTATAGCCTTCTGGTCTTCTTTTTCTTAAGAGCATTCAATTTAGAAAACTTGGACAGTTGCTAATTTTACAACCCAGGAATATCTTTCTCAGGATTTGGGAGCCATCCTTTTGAAATGTATTCATCAAGGAAGATAGTGCCCCTGTTCCCAGACTGTAGTGGGAAGGCAGGAGCTGAACTTCTTTGATAAGGAACAATTAGCAAATACAGATGGCCTAGCACATTGACCACCCTCTCCCCGTAACACCCTCCAGCACCTTTCCACTAGCTCATTCCAGGGCTTAAAAATCCTCTCACCTCTTGTTTCAGTGGAATTGAGTTCAGTCTTTTTTCCCTGTTGCAATAGTTTTGAATAAAGTCTTCCTCGCCTGTTCATTTCATTTGGTGAAATTTTTCTTTGATAACTGGCATGCTGTAATTTCAAAAGATAATCTGAATGTAAATATTCCTTGCCATTTTAGGAACCAAGGCCCTTGGCCTTCAGAGCTTCCCTTAAAAATTAACTTGCAAAAGACTGATTAACTGGAGAAAAGTCTACAAATATATGTAACATGTATACATGGGAGACTTCAGAATGAAGACACAACTCCCCAATGAGGTATACAAGTTTATATGCCATCTTGAGATTACAGAGGGAATGGGGGCTTGTATCTTGACAGACAGGTTGTTGGAAGTGGGAGAAGAGAAATTCTGTTGTTGAGTAGTAAATAATTACTAGGGAGACTGAGTGAGTGGAGAACATAGCTTACTGGTAAATAGTTCTCTCTGGAATTCGAATGAGTATCAGAGACAGACATTAATTATCTTGTAAAAGGGTTTTTCAGGTATGGTTACATTTTTGGTCTTCTTTTCTGCAATAGATAAGAAAATAACATTGAGGGAAATAAAAATAATTGTTCTCCTTGGTTGTCCAGACTCCAGGCAGAAAAAGGAATGTCAGAGAACAATTTTGTTCTAGGCTTTGGGAGAGATGGTGGGAGGTGGGGAAGGTCAGAGGGTCCATGAGGCTTCTTCAGCTCAGGATGCTAAAATGTCATACTTCAGGATATTGGTTTCTGAGCCCCAAATACCATCTACACTGCTACCAGTCTGACCTGAGCCACATCATCCATCTTGGATAGATGTTCCTCCAAATATTCTTTCTTCTCTTCAGTCTAGTTTCAACAGCTGCCAGAATTATCTCATTCAAATGAAAGTTGGTCATGTAATTTCTTTTCTCGAATCTCTGTGATAGATTGAATTATGGTCTACAATAGTCAAGTCAGTCCCAGTACCCATATTCTTTCATGTATAACTTCATACCTCTCCCACTAGAAGTACAGTGTGTGTTCCTGGCCCTTGACTTTGAACTGAGTCATTTGACTTGCATTAGCCAACAAGATGTTAGTGGATGCAACACTAGTTAGAAGCTTTGACTGACTACCTTTGTATATTTGCACTTGCTGCTATCTACATTTAGCACTGATATTAAAATAATGTATTCTGAGTAGCCCACTGGGTCCAAGAAGTAGAACAGATACATAGAATAGATCTGGACCCAATCTTTTTTTTTTTTTTGAGACAGAGTTTTG
Source organism: Saguinus oedipus (assembly GCA_031835075.1). Taxonomy (NCBI): domain Eukaryota; kingdom Metazoa; phylum Chordata; class Mammalia; order Primates; family Cebidae; genus Saguinus; species Saguinus oedipus. The sequence goes on from CM063190.1 coordinate 23,889,192, forward strand.
CTCTTGTTGCCCAGGCTGGAGTGCAATGGCGCGATCTCGGCTCACCGCAACCTCCACCTCCTGGGTTCAGGTAATTCTCCTGCCTCACCCTCCTGAGTAGCTGGGACTACAGGCACCCACCACCAAAACCGGCTTTTTGTATTTTTAGTAGAGACAGCGGTTTCTCCATGTTGGTCTGGCTGGTCTTGAACTCCCGACCTCAGGTGATCCACCCGCCTTGGCCTCCCAAAGTGCTGAGATTAGAGGTGTGAGCCACCTCGCCTGGCTGGACCCAATCTTTATCTTGAAAGAGTCTCATCTGGGCCCAGCTTAATTCCACTGACAACCAGCCACACAAAGATGCATGAATAAAAACCGACAATTGTTGCTTTAAGCACTTCGTTTTAGGGATGATTTATTACACTGAATTATTATGACAGTGGGTGACTGATAAACTCAACAATGCCCCATTCCTGTTTTTCCCAGAGTGAGACGGCCTCTAATGTTTCACAACGTCTTGTCCTGCTCCCTCTCCAACCTTATCTCCTGTTTATGTTTCTTGCACTTGCTTCATCTGTCAACACTGATAACGATGCTTCTACTCAAACAGCTGCTTCTGTTTTGGGGCTTTGCCTTTGTTTTTCTCTTGTGACTGGAATTCTCTTCTTCCAGGTATCTGCATAAGTCTCTCCCTCAAATTCTTTTCATTTTTATTCTATTGTTAATTATCACTGTGTCGTCTCTCCTGCCCAGACTATAAGAATTTACATCTCCATGAAATGCTTGTTTCCCCTTTCTTACTTCTTTTAGTCTTCGTTATTTATTACTATGGAGCAGACTTGCTGCTTTAGTTCTTGACTTTCCCTCCTGCCCCATTAGAACATGAGGTCCATGGTTGAAGGTGTACCTACTGTTCTCGGTATTGCGATACAGTACTGTATCCCAATAAGTGTTAGTATGTCAATAAGTGTTAGTTACATGCGGGAATGTCTTCGCTTTCTAACTAGACCCAAGATGAACACAAAATGTATTTATATTTCATAAGCCTTATATAAATAGTCTGAAGGTAACTTTATACAATATTTTAGATAATGTTGTGCATAAAACAAAGTTTTTACTGTGTTTTAACTACAACCTGTCACATGAGATAAGGTGTAGATTTTTCCACTTGCATCATGTCAGTGTTATAAATTTTTCAATTCTGGAGCATTTCAGATAAGGAATGCCCAATCTGTATAAGTGAATTTACATACATTTTCTTATTAGTCTTCATAATGACACAATGAAAGATAGATTTATTTTTATTTTATTGATGAGATAGGCTCAGACAGATTAAGAAAAGGCACAAAGACTGCAGGGCTAAGATGCTGAGCCAGTATTTGAACCTGAAACGGCTTTATCATCTGGAATAACATCGAGGTTCATAGCCCGACTGCCATGGAAAACAAGGACACAGATGCACAAAGAGTGAGGTTGAGAGCATAAGTTTCACAGGCAAAAGAAAGAGAATAGCTCTCTGCTGCAGAGAGGGGTCCTAGAAAAATGGGTTGCTGGATCTGTAGTGAAACACAGATTTTATAGATGAGCTAGTGTGGAGGCAGTGTCTGATTTACATAGCATGTGAAAGACTGGGTAGACAAGGTGGGCCATTTGCATAGGGTGCGAATCCCAACCTAATCTTTTATTATACAGGTGGGTTTTCTGCTTGAGCTGCACCATGCTGCCCATTTCTTTATTACTGTATACACCACGGTAACAAAAAAAAGGAAGATGGAGCCTCCACGTTCGCCATGCCTGGCTCCTAGGTAGCCCTTTTCTATTGGCACAGCTGCCGACATCCCCTATACAAGCTCTAGCTTACTTATCTATGTTTGCAGCTCGATTTTCAGGCTGCTCTTTTTTTAAAAAAAAAAAAATTATTTGGGGGGCTGCTTTTTGTTAGAAGGGAAATTCTGCCAAGAACTCTGTTGCCCTCACTATCTGCCTACATAATTACTTTATGCCTCCTGTATCAAACCCAGAGAATTCTGATTTCAGTCTGGTGTGTCTGTGTGTGTGTGTGTGTGTGTGTGTGTGTGTGTGTGTGTGTGGTTGTTCTTTACCCACTGTGCCACAATTGTTCTAATCAGGTCACATTCAACAATTGGCTTTTCTCTTCCTCTGTCATGTAGTTTTATTATTTGGTTGGACCTTTGTATGATTTGGTTTCTTCCATCAGAACATAAATACCCTTGAGGACATGAAATGTGTCTTCTTTATCTTTCCATTTTCCTTTGCTATTCTTTTTTTTTTTTTTTTTTTTTTAGACGGAGTTTCACTCTTGTTACCCAGGCTGGAGTGCAATGGTGCGATCTCGGCTCACCACAACCTCCGCCTCCTGGGTTCAGGCAATTCTCCTGCCTCAGCCTCCTGAGCAGCTGGGATTACAGGCACGCGCCACCATGCCCAGCTAATTTTTTGTATTTTTAGTAGAGATGGGGTTTCACCATGTTGACCAGGATGGTCTCGATCTCTTGACCTTGTGATCCACCCGCCTCCACCTCCCAAAGTGCTGGGATTACAGGCTTGAGCCACCACACCCGGCCTCCTTTACTATTCTTAAAGGAGTGAACATGGTGTCTCATAAAATAGATACATTCAGTTATCATTTATCCAGGAATAAATGTATTTTATGACATATGGGTTAATATTTTGAAGATATAACATACTATATACCTCTTGATTTGTCTTGATGGGAATTATTGTTCTGAAGACTTCAGGGACTAAAATCTGTAGCAATCACAATATCTTTTTCTAGCACATTGGCCAAGAATTACCACAAATAAAACATTATATTTTTCTTTGCTGTTACTTTATTACTTTGATATTTTGTTTTGTTTTGCTTTAACTGAGTGTGGAGTCATTAGGCTGATAGCTGTATACTCTAGAGCAGTCCCTCAGTAAGTAAGCAATTGAATCAATTTATCACTAGGTATTAAAGTAATTATCCAAACAGAGAAACTCAATAAATACAAATTGGAATATGCACCAATAAATACATATTCCAATTTATCATGACCTCAATATTCGTTGGTTAGATCGTTATTAATAGATGACCTTAATTACCAAATTTCTTGACATCTTGAACTTTAGATATTGCATTGCATTTAGATTTTGAATCTATGAATTGGACCTGAAAGTTCATTCTCTTTGCTCTGACTTTTCTTCTGTTAGTTCCCCAAACATCCAAATTTACTTTGGCATCTTTGGAATGTCTGGCAAGGCTATAGCACTTAAAAATGAATGCTTCATCCTGGATAATTCATTTTGGATGTTGGACTTTGCTTGCCGCAAAGAAGCTTTTTGAAGTGTCTTACATATCCATCTTGTACAATTTGGTCTGCAGATAACTGTAATATGAGAAAATATCAAAAGTGAATGTTTTAAAGAAATAATACCTTTTTTTGAACAAGTCAAATTGTCTGCCCTTGAGGCTTTTTATCCATATGACATGTCAAAACACTTCAGTATCTACTGACCTTTCAGAGTTTGTGGTTATAGCTCTTTAGGAAGCTTTTGAAATTATGTAACACCCTGTACTACATTTCACTTTTTGTGCTTGCAAATTATGTGACTCAAGTTTATTGCACTTTATTTTTCCTTTTATCTGTTATCAAATTATATAGTAAGATATTTAAACATTTTAACCATTTGAAGAAAAAAATTCAAAAGATGTCAGTTATCTGGAAGTAAAAGTAAAGAGATATGTTTAAAAAATTTTTTTTCTTGTCAATTTTCTTTAACTTCTTATTTATCTAGTTAATGGGGGATTTTAGTCTTTATTGAGAAGGGTAATATCTAGACATCCTAGCAATAATATCTACAAAATGTTCTATTACTGTAGATGAACTCAGGTGGAGGATACTCTGCTGTATTTGAGATATGCCAAATTAATTGCACACCAATTAATCTGTGATTTGGAGAAATCATTATTAGTTACAACACATTGCTTCTTCGATGAGAAGAATATGTGTGTGACATTTGCTGTCTGTATATCTCAGTAAGGACATGCATCATTGTACATTTGGCAGAACCTGGAAGAAATGATACATTTTAAAGCATTTCTATAATGGGACACTATAAATGTCTTCAGGTGCCTGTCTTTGGAAATGCTACCTGGTTATTCTAGCTGATTTCTTTGCATATAGCACCCCCTGCTTTCAGTAAATGAAAAATAACGTACAAAAGAACTTCAGTAGAGGTTTGTTTATGTAATAATTCTGGCTTTTATTTCATATCTCCTGTGTGCAACATAAGTTAAAAGAAATAGAGAGTTAAAGTGCTGAAAATAAAGGTGACACACAGAGAACTCCCAGAGATTAAAACAAACAGAGAGAAAAGAAGAGAAATACAACAAGGTTGTGCATGCTCAGTGTGTCTTCATTGCACTGAACTAGTTGGCATGTAGCTGGATAGGTAAATCTAAAATTTGATAACTGGAAGAACTGGCTGAATGCAGAATTCAATCGTGGTGCCTCTTTACAGCCTTGCATGCCATCAAATTCACTGACTGAAATGATAGCCTTTGTTCCCCTGTCCAACCCAGAGTGACAGACAGCTGCAATTAGTAGCTGTGGGTGAAAGAATATGGGATTAAAAAAATCAATCATTCCAGAAGAAAAGATTGGTGCTTTCTTTAATGTCAGGGGACCTGCAAAAGTGGAGCAATATGTGAAAATACTATGATCTTACTTTTGATTTTCTTTAAAGGCAGATTTTACAATGATTCTAAAAAAGAGGAAAATAAAAGTGAATAAAGAGTATAAAGAGAGAGAAAAGTTGAATAAAGGAGATAGACACTGGGGCAACTGTTTATTTATCTAAGTGATAAGCAAAGTTCTACCTCTATTCTCCCCACCTCCAACAATGTGAGTGGTATTAATTGTTCTCTTTTTGTCCTTAGCCCAAGTTAAGGGACACTGAGGGCTAGGACACCACAGTTGGGGGATCTGGTTGGATGTAACAGAGGGACACAGTATGGCCTCCTGCTCCTTGCCTGTCTTGTGTAATTATCTTACCAGGTATCTCCTGAGAAGGACACATAAATGATCATATGTCACATCTGCAGGCCAGAAACAGGTGGTAAGCAGATAAAAAGAGACACAAGTGTAGCAAAGAAAGAAAAAGACAGAATAGAGAAAACATAGGGCTAGAGATGTAAGAAGAAACAGAAAAGATGAAGTAAGTATTTGAGACACAAAGGAACTGCAGGTTTGGAGAAAATGCCCTGCTTTAAGAGCAAAGCTTTCAGGATGCATGCTTTCACAGTCAGCGTGGCTTTCTCAGCGATATTCAGTCATTAGCTCTGCTTGGCAGTACCAAGCAGCCATATGTAAAACAATGAGTCCAAATAGAAATTAAATTTTTGTTTGACATCATTGCTAGCAAGAAATTGTCAAAGGGAAACCAAGAAAAGTGCATGTAATCATCATTCTTGAATTCTTTTCTGCAGTGCTGTTTGCTTAACAGTTTCAAAGCAATTCACAATGATAATTATTCAAACATGTGTTTTCCTCCCTCTTACATTTTAACATATCTTTCCACTAAATTAGTTTATTCAATTGCCTTATTAAATGCTGTTCCTTCAGAATCCTTATGAAAGCCATCATGAATACGTTGGCATAGAAAGCTCCCTTTTTGTCCCACAGTATACCTGGAACTCAAGTACAATGAGTTCTTGGACATATCATCCTGCCCCACAATTATTTGTTTTCCTAAATAGTGAGTTCTCAAGAATAATCTCTAAGTCTTATTCTGCTTTTTGTCCTTGTGACTGAGATACAGTAAGCATTTAATCTATACAGTTTCCTTTCTCAATATTAGGCAACATTCTTAATGACTAAACTCCTAAAAACAACATAAGAAAAGATTCAATTTACTGTTTTAGGTCTCCCCCATGTTTCTCGGGCTTTTCTTCCTCCCCGCTTCTCTACTGTCACTTGCCATCTTATAGGTCTTTATCTTATATTTTCACCATGGCCAGGTAAGAAATGAATTAAATTTTAACTGTGATGAACTGCTAGTGATAAAATAAAAGGTCATTTTAAAGTTAAATGCTAATATTATCTTTTCTCATGATTGGGCACATTGGGTTGGCTAAATTTTTTATCAAAGATGTTTATCATGATTAGTTATTTGAAAACAATGCATAGCTATTCATTTTGCAATTGATGAGACAGTAAATCTTTTAATGAAAAGGCTTCAAGCCTGGCCATTAAAAAAAGATACTTAGCTTGAACTCCATTAGCAGTAATGAATGTGTTATTTGACATGTGCAACTTTCAAAAGCATGCTCATATTTCACAAGCCAAACAGTTCTACACATTGGTCACAGAGACTGAAATGTACTGCCCGCCAGTTTAACCTATGGAGACAAAATAAAAATTGCCCTTACTTTTTAGTCTGTTGAAAGAATCAGGATCCTATTTATTTACTTTTTAAATATTGTAATTATCAATTTATATTAGCATTTCTAAGTGTTATTTTTAGCTACTATTAATTGTCCACCTGTGTTTGCTAGATGAAGAGCCATGTGTTTTGAAACTGAGTTTTAGGCATAGGCAGTGGCATGTTCAAGGACAAATACCAGTCACACTTTGTTACACTTCCTTTCTTTTGGCAGAATTTAAAGTAAGCGAGTACTTTCCCCCTACTGTATTTGTGGGCATAACTTCTTCTTTGTGGGTTATAAAATTATCTTATAAAGTTCTAAGGCAAGAACTCAAATGCTAGTGCAGAACCTGTAGAGGCTTCAGACGAGGGAGTGGGTGGTGAGAGAGCATGAGAGATGTGAATTTAGCTCATTGGTGACAAAAACTGAGAGCAGGGAAGAGGTCGCCCACAATCTGTGTGGAGAGAGACAAGAGGGTTATGATAGCATCCTTAGTTCTCACATGCTTTGGAGCATGCAAAGGGACAGTCGACTTTAACTAGGTCCAGATGAATAGGCTGAGGAAATTAATGATTAAAAACTAAAATTACTATTTGTATTAGTCTGTGTGGCATTGCTACCAAGGAAATACCTGAGACTGGGTAATTTATAGAGAAAAGAGGTTTATTTGGCTCATAGTTCTGCAGGCTGTACAAGAAGCATGGTGCCAGCATCTGCTTCTGATGCAGGGCCTCAGGAAGCTTTCAATCATGGTGGAAGGGGAAAGGGAGTGAACTTGTCACATGGCGAGAGAGAGAGAGAGAGAGAGAGAGAGAGAGAGAGAGAGAGAGAGAGAGAGAGAGAGAGAGCGCAGGAAAGAAAGGCTGTAGCAGGCTTTTTTTGTTTTTGTTTTTTTTGAGACAGAGTTTCGCTCTTGTTACCCAGGCTGGAGTGCAATGGCACGATCTCGGCTCACCGCAACCTCCGCCTCCTGGGTTCAGGCAATTCTCCTGCCTCAGCCTCCTGAGTAGCTGGGATTACAGGCACATGCCACGATGCCCAGCTAATTTTTTGTATTTTTAGTAGAGATGGGGTTTCACCATGTTGACCAGGATGGTCTCGATCTCTTGATCTCGTGATCCACCTGCCTCAGCCTCCCAAAGTGCTGGGATTACAGGCGTGAGCCACCGCACCTGACCTGTAGCAGGCTTTTTTAAACAACCAGCTCTCATGCTAATTAATAGAGTGAGAACTCACTCACTGTCTCAGAGAAGGTGCCAAGCCCTTAATGAGAGATTCACCTCCATAACCCAAACACCTTTCATTAGGGCCCACTTCCAACACTGGAGGACAAATTTCAACATGAGATTTGGACTTGGAGGGGACAAGTATTCAAACAATATCACTATTCTATCAGATTACAGCTAACATAGACATGAACACAAAATGTAAATTACAGTTTCATTCTCTTATTTCCTACACAGAAAGTAATTGGTATTAAAAAATACCTATTATACCTATCATACCTATCTATGATATAATATCATTTATTTTTCTTAGGAAGAACAGGCAAGTTAAGGACAAATTTTTTTCTGGTTTTATTGATATATAATTGACAAAAATTGTACATATTCAAGGTTCACAATGTGATAGTTTGATATTTATATATACATACATTGTGAAATGAGTACTACAATTAAGTTAGTTAACACATCTGTAACCTCACATAGTTGCCATTGTGTTTGTGCATCAGGAACACTTAAGATCTACTCTGCAAGCAATTTTCGAATGTATGATACTGTATTAACTCTAGTCACCATCCTGTACATTAGATGTCCAGAACTTATAACAGAAAGTGTTTACCATTGACCAATATGTTCCGATTTCCCCCACATCTCAGGCTCTACTTCCAGCATTCTCTCTTCTGTTTTGAGAGGTTTGACATTTTAGAGTTTACATATAATTAAGGTCCTACTAAGATGCTCTTGAGAGTTGACCCAGCATGTGCTCCTAATATTGCGACTCAGCAGGAAGGAGGCATTGGCGTAGTCCAAGGCTGGGCAAAGTTTCACCAGGCTCCCATGGTTCACCCAAGTGACAAGGGTATAGGTTACAGAGGTGTTAGGTGAGGGAAAACGTTATTCAGATTTTTTTTTAATGTTTGGGAATTATTTTTCTCTCCTAAGGCACTAGAAAATAATGTTCCGTACATTTCCTGGAGTCTGCAGAATTAGGAAAGGATTTCCTTTTCACCTCAAGTAAAATTTGGATAGAAGCAGATTCATATATCATTATAATTATTTGCTTACATATTGCTCCGTTCTCTATAACAAGAAGCATTTTTTTTAGATTAAGTCCCAAAGAAAACTACTAGCCAGCATTAACATCAGCAGAGTTGTTGGTGGTTGTGGGAGGTTCTTAACCTCTCTGTAATCAGCAGAAATTACTTTGTTCCATTCCCTCATATCTTCCGTGAATCACCACTGTCCCCTCTTCTGAAACAAGCCTTTTCCCAAAAAAGGAAGCATATTTTGCATAAAGATGCTGTGATTCCTTCTCTTTTATCTCTCTGCAGTTTGAGTAAGTAAGGAAAGGAACTGTTACCGTGGCTACAATGACAAGTAAACACAGAGGACAGACTCAGGGAAGTAGAAGTGACAGGAACTCTGGGATGTGATGAACATGCACTCTTAGAGACTGTGATCATCAGGTGGGAGACCTGGGTCTCACCAGAATGTACTCTGCGCTTTGGAAAAGCAGATTTCAAAAAGTTCAGAGAGAAGACTTTAGAGTACAGGTGGCAGATTTAAACATGCATCTATGCTCTTTCCTCTACAAACCCCGCTAAAGCTACCATAGATGGATTCTTTTTAACTAGACATAAACCTGCAAGAACGGAGGGAACAGAGAGAAAGCAACAGCAACAGATGTTTAGATTCTGCAAAGCAGATACTCAAGTTCTAACTAACCTAGCAGGAAAGAACAAAGCAAAGCAAAACTAAAGCAAAAAGTCAAATCCTAAATCAGCAATGACAAAAGCCAAGAGACAACTCAACCCATACACAAAATTTTCAGGTGGTTTAGGAATGGAGGACATCAAGAATCATAGAATAACTGGGAGGAAGAATTAAACTACAGAGAATCAGTTGGAAGTTATTTAAGAAACTAGATGCCTAGAATTCTTTCCAACACCTTGACTAACTGGCCACCTGTTTTTATCTCAGCAGACATTTGTACTTCCTTCTCTGGAGAGGCAAAAATTGAGGTTTTGTGGGCTATGAAAACCCTTAGTGACTGAGGGTGGGAATACCATCCCCAAAAAGAAAAATAAACATGCAGACTGGATGCTGTATGCTGAGTACTCTTCCACCCCATCTCTGACTTCCCTGTTCCCTCATAGGGCTTGAGAAACGTTGGCTGGCCATGACCCTTGTGATCCTGAAAATTAGAGACAGGTTTCAGTTAATTTAGAAAGTTTATACACATGCCCGTAACACAGCCTCAGCAGGTTCTGATGACGTGTGCCCAAAGTGGTCAGAGTGAGACAGGAGAAAGGAAGAAACTGGTCAGGCAGACTCTTAAGGTGAGTCCTTGGGTAAATTCTTTCAAACTAAAGAACAGCCTGAAAAATTAAGTTTCAGTCACAGATAAGGGAACTTTCCCAGGGGGCTTGCCTAAGCCATCCCCACAGCCACGCGAATAAGAAAGGCTACATAAGAAACTTGCCAGAAATGCCTGCAAGGGAAAATTTCACCCCCTGACACATGCACAGTGAGGGTTACAAAACAAGATGGAATAACTCAAGCTAAGAGCCCCTGCACAAGGAGGATGGGGTAGAACTACCAGAAATGCATGTCTTATGCAAATGAGATACCCAGCACCCTATCGGTTTCTTATAAAAGCCTCTGTATCCAAAGTGTGAATTGGCAACCCATTTTTCCAGGACCCCTCTCTGTAGCAGAGAGCTATTCTCTTTCTTTCACTTATTAAATTTCTGCTCTAACCGTCACCCTTTGTGTGTCCATGTCCTTGATCTCCATGGCCATGAGACAACAAACCTCCGGTGTCACCCCAGACAATGGGACCGCTTCGAGAGCACAGCTTGGTTCTGTACGTCTTAAGGAAACATGAGACATCAATCAACATATTTAAGATGAACATTGGTTTGGCCCAGAAAAGGTGGGACAACTCGAAGCAAAGGTGGGAGAACTCCAAGCGGAGAGCAGGCTTCCAGATCATAGGTAGGTAAGAGATGAATGGTGGCATTCTTTTTAGTTTCTGATTAGCCTTTCCAAAGGAGGCAATCAGATAAGCATTTATCTCAGTGAGCAGAGGGGTGATTTTGAATAGGACGGGAAACAGTTCCCAGCTTGACTTTTTCTTTTAGCTTAGTGATTTTGGAGCCCCAAGATTTATTTTCCTTTCACACCCTGCAAGCAAGATAAAATAGTATTTTCTGTGAGAATCTAACAAGTCCAAGAAGAAATATCTAACCATATTTACCTTAGCTTTTCTTCAACTAATGGCCCACCCATGTCGGCAAATGGCCCCCAGTGGTATCTTTAGATACCAGCACAACCTATAGGCTCAAAATTGCCAGTCGGCTTTTTAGTTACTCATTCTTTGATGAGAGTTGATACTTACGGATCACTGGATTTCTGAGTGATGTTTTTTAACACGTGATACAGAAAACAAGGTAAACGAAGAGAAAATAATCTTATAGGAAACGCAATGCAGGGAGAAAAAAATTTTAATGTTTTTACTTACCTCAGATATATAACGATATTTCATCCAAGACAGAAAACTTTGATATAATAGAGAATCATTCAGAGAAAAGAAAAAAGATGAGCTCTTGGCAATTAAAAACATGAGAACAGAAATTGAAAATTGAAGAGCTACACAATAAAATTGAGGACGTCTCCTAGAGCTTAAAGAGAAAAGGCAGAAAAGAAGAAAAGAAAATTCTCAAAGAAATAATTCAGGGGAATTTCCTTCATCTTGAGGATGCAAGACGCAGCATTGCAAGAGTCCATGGAGGTCCAGCATAAAGAAAGAAAGGCAATTCACATTAAGGGACATCATTTTCATAATTTAGAGCAATGGTGTAGCGTGGGATATGTTACAAATGCCTGATGGTGCAACAAGGTCAGAAACTGAAAAGGAATCAAAATGATTGCAGACTTTTTGAAATGAAAGGCGAGTGAGAGAAGACAATTGGAAAGTACCTCCAAGATATTGATAGAAAATAATTTTTAGCGTAGAGCTCTATGCCCAAACCACCAGTTAAATCAGAGAGTAGAATAAAGATATATTTATATAATTTCAAAATATTTACCTCCATTTGTCAAAAAAACATTGGAAGATATGCTCCACAAAAAGAATGGATTACATCAATATTGAGAAAAAAACTGGATGATAGGAAAACAGGAGCACATAACCTAGGAAGAAATTAAAGCATCCCCCTCAAAGGTGATGTTGAGGCAACTGAAAAATGACAAGTGGAAACTTGGTAAGGTGCCTGGTGTGAAGTAGTTTGACTCAAGGTAAATAGATTAAGGTCATCAACACCATGTCCCTGCCATTTCTCTGCTTTTTTCTTTGGATGAAGCCATTAACGAATGTGGTCCAATGACAGGGAATGAGAGAGAAAGAGATTAATAATGACATATACATAAGATTCATCACATGATATACCTGTGTGTGTGTATGTGTATACATACACACACACATAGATATATACATATATACGTATATATGTATACACACACACACACACACACACACACACACACACAAAGAGAAAAACAGAGTTTTTACAATTACAGCAAGGAGAGTCCTAGAAAAACGGTTGTTCAGTAAGACTAGAGAATAGACAGAGAGCACTTAAATTATGCAAATGACAGAGCTTTATGATGAAATCAGACTTTTTTATTTTTAGAATTTTTCATTGTCTGTACAAATGTTAGAAAGAGGGCCATAAGATCAAGTATGATGGCCAGGCGCGGTGGCTCATGCCTGTACTCCCAGCACTTTGGGAGGCCGAAGCGGGTGGAAACACGAGGTCAAGAGTTCGAGACCATCCCAGTCAACATGGTGAAACCCCGTCTCTACTAAAAATATAAAAAAAATAGCTGGGCATGGTGGCGCATGCCTTGTAATCCCAGGTACTCAGGAGGCTGAGGCAGGAGAATTGCCTGAAACCAGGAGGCGGAGGTTGTGGTGAGCCGAGATCGCGCCATTGCACTCCAGCCTGGGTAACAAGAGTGAAACTCTGTCTCAAAAAAAAAACAAAAAGATCAAGTATGATTACACAAAAGGGCCACAATAACTTATTTAAAATTTTAGAATAACACAAATCTTCTTTAAAGCAATTTATGAACTAGGAAAATAAATAAAAGAAGAGTAGGATGTCTTTTTTGAAAAGATAATTTGTGTGAACGTATGATAGAGAAAAGAGCAAAGCTGTTCAACTGCTCCTTTACTGAGGTATAATCTCTATCAAGGAAGAGTTCAGAAATCCACTTTGGAAATGTGCAGCTTGTCTTGCAGAAGCTAAGGAAATGTGACACTGTTATGTCCAGCCTGGCAGCATGAGAACTAGGCATAGATGCTACTATCCAAACTCTAAAATTAGCGTGTTGACTAAGACATATGTCAGAGAAATTTCCTCCTACCTTTACACTGACCTTTCCTCCTTACTCAGTTCCCTCTCTATAGATCCTGGAGCATCTAGAATTCATTAGATCATCTGTTACATGGGTAATCCCCATAAACCAGCATCAACATATTGGCAAGCATCCCATATTATGGAGATTCAGTAAGAAACAGAAAAAGATGAAATGATCAAAGAGCAAATAATTGTAATTCTGTTCCTAATTAATAAACAGAAGATATGAGAGTGTGGAGCAATAATAAAGATGAATTACTGAAAACAGCTCTCTTGACTCCAGAATGCCAATGCTTAAATTAATGAACCTCAAATATATCCCTAATTCTGATTGGACACTGTTACCATTTAACACTTTCACAATATTTAGTTCACATTTATCTCTTTTCTCTGTGAGAATCCATGTCTAGAGAGAATTTCAGTGTAGTAATCAACATTGGTGGAAAATTATCTGATAGTGATGATACTGTTTTTCTCCAAAAATAGTATTTGAAACCATTGCCTACCTATGTAATAAACTCAAGTCATAATCACTGGCACTTGTTATGTTCCATGGCAATAGGAAATTAATGTTGCTGATTACCTGACCTTAACATAGGAAGATTCTCCTGGATGATCTGGGTGGACCCAACATCATCCTTACAAGGGTCTTTTAAATGTAGAGGAGGGAGGCACAAGAGTCAGATGTCAGAGAGACAATACTACCTACTGGTGGCTTTGAAGATGGAAGAGAGCTGAGAGTTAAGGAATGCTGACATCTGTAGAAGTTGAAAAAGACAACAAAACAGATTCTACCAAGAGCTTCCAGCAAGGAACACAATCCTGCTGACCCCTTGTTTTTAGCCTAGTGAGACCCATTTCAGGCTTCTGAAATGCAGCACCTTAAAATATTAAGTTTATGTTGTTTAGGCCACTACATTTGTGGTAACTTGTTATAGTACTAATAGCAAACTAATATACAGGCAGTCTTCTAAATACTTTACATGTGTTGTCATTTAATTTGTAATAATCTTATAATTTAGGTTATTGTCATTATACTTTTTTATTTTGTGTGGTTAGAAAAAACAAGGTAGATGCATGGGGAAGTCAAGTAACTTGCCAAAGATGGCAAGGATTTGATCATAAGCTAGAGAGCCTTAAACACTACAAATATTATCACTCTCAAATACATTTCTGGATGCTCCATGGAACCCCTTGATGTTTACCCATAAATGTTAGCAATCTTAAAAATTTTACTTCCAAGCATTAAAAGAGTATGTTCTCCTTACCTTAAACTTCCTTTTTGATTGAAACATATCATGGGCATACTAGAATGGGTTAGTGTAAAATCTGAGAATAAATGAATTTCTCAGTAGAATAGCAATGTATCAGCAATACTGGGGAAAATCCCGGAATTAGAGGAAAATGAATGTGTCCCTTGTGCTCTACTTTTTCTCGCTTCTGTCTCTCTTTCTGGTCATCTCTCTCTCTCTCTCTCTCTCTCTCTCTCTCTCTCTCTCTCTCTCTCTCTCTCTGTCTCTCTCTCTCTCTCTCTCTCTCCCTCTCTCTCCCCCTTCTGTCTCTTTCTCTGAAACACACAGAACATACATATGCATACACATATATTCTTTCAATGGCTTCAGCAAGTGAACTGGCTAGAGACAAGCATAAGATGAAAAGGCAGAGGGGAGTTCAGTTTGACCACCCATGCTGTCTGAGATGGTTGGCAAGCAAGGTTTACTGAATATACCTTCTGTTACTTTCTCATCTCTTACCTAGCAGAATCTGCATCTATCATCAGACATTTGAATATTTTTGTTTCACTATATTACGGACAATCTAAAGAAAACTAGGTAAATAGAAATTCTAAATGTTTATAAGAGTCTTTTGAAATAGCCATGCTGTTGCAGGTGTGCTACTAAAAGTAAGAAAGTGTGTGAAGTAGAGACCATTTCTTCTGTGCTCTCTCTCCTACGTTAGTGATGACTGACTTCTTACCTCTCTATTCTCTTCTCTCTCTTTTTCTTTTTTGTGAGATGGAGTCTCTCTGTCACCCAGGCTGGAGTACAGTGGCATTATCTTGGCTCACTGCAACCCCCGCATCCCAAGTCCAAGTGATTCTCCTGCCTCAGCCTTCTGAGTAGCTGGTATTGCAGCTGTGTGCACCATATCCAGTTAATTTTTTTTTTTTTTTTGTATTTTTAGTAGAGATGGAGTTTCGCCATGTTGACCAGGCTGGTCTTAAACTCCATACCTCAAGCGATCTGCTCCCCTTGGCCGCCCAAACTGCTGGAATTACAGGCATGAGCCACTGCACCTGCCCTAAACGTCTTTCTTATTGAGTGAAGTTTCAGAATTGTTTAAATAAAATCTTAAAAATTACTTCATCTATCTATATAAACTTTATTGTAGTAATGAAAGAATGCATGCATTGTATTTGGCAATTATACTGAAATAAAGAAATAAGGAATGGTTATATAAAAAATTAATTTTAAGGTATATGCCAGGCATTTGAATTCCCAAGTGATGGCAGAAACATCTTGCTGCTAGTAAGCAAACCCAATTATTAATTCAGTGACATTGCATGCTAAATGAAAACAATCACACTGGGCCCATGAACTGAAATGCCAGCATCCCTCACTGGACAGAGGCAATGTACTTCTCCTTTGCCTGTAAAAATGTTTTATTAAAATCATTTCCCCACACTGCATATCAGTGAAAGGTGGTAACCAAGTCAGTTGGCAAACATCATTGTTTTTGGATAGGATGCTTCTAAATCAGTTTCATAATAACCTAAAAGTGCACATGATACCCAGTTCAAGCCCTACATTAAATTATTAAGTAGTGTTTGTAGCATGATTGTAGTATTATTGAGACTACTCATTCTTTTTTGGCAGACCTTTCCTAAACCTCCACTTCCTTGTCATTTGCACGCGCATGCGCGCACACACACACACAGAGACACAGCAACACACATATACATATGCTCATGAGAGATGTCCATTTCAAATGGTTTTTCAACTTCCAGCCTATGGAAAATTGCTCTAAAAAAAAATCTAAATAGCCAATGCAGACTGCATTATTGAAAACATTTATAGCATGATTAAATTTGTTATTTCTATTTTGCCTTTAAAACAAAAGGTAGCAGAGAGGGCCCAAGGGAATAGATGTATTTTGGTGAGGTTTCAGAAATCAGTTGCCAGGTGAGTCCTTTTTCTGTTAGGACCCTGCTTCCCTATGCTTCCCTGTGACTCAAGTCAAAACATTCTCCGTTTTTAAAGTTAACACACCTAAGCTGCCTATGAAGTATGAGCTCCATTGTTAGGCTCAAGATTCCAAACGTGTAGATTCTGAGCAAGACTAATTATCTGCAAACATGTTTAAAATATACCATATAATTACCAGATCACCAAGGTCTTATAAAGATACCTCAAAGTCAAGTAATATTACTCATAAGGCAATTTTAGGGGTATTGTGTTGATAATAAATATAACAAGGGTCCATTCCAGGGCAAGAATGACTTCTGGATCATATAACAATACAATACAAAGAGCATAACTAGATCAAATGGTAACATTTTATATGCACTTACATTAAAAAAAATACTTTTCTTAACACACAAAATATACTTCTTTACTGTAAAATGTTGGAAGTTGGAAGATAAAACTATAAACTTTTGCAATGTGTGTTGTTTACTGATATTTTAAGGCCAAGATAAAGTAATCTTTTAAAGTAAATACTATTTTAATTGTAAGCAGCAATTCTCATTTTTATGTGACAGTGTTCATAGTAATTGGCTAGAAAATAATAATTAGAAAAAATACAGATGTAGTCTTTATTTTATATATTTTTAAGAAAAATTAACTAAATTCTTATTATACTATACCTTATTAGGCTATAGCTATTTCTTTAGGGCATAATTTTTTTAGGCCAATGTTTTATGAGAATCTACCAATGTATATTTATCTTTGTAAAAATAGAAACTGATTTTCTCATATCAGTTGCTTACTCTAGAGAATAAATACATTCTAGATGGAAAGTACTTGAAAATGTATTTTTGTAATTCTTGGATTTTATTTTCCCTTTCACGTATATTATAAATTTGAGGAACATATTGCAAAATGAGACTACAGCAAAAAGCCAACTCAAACTTAGTCTTTGGAAATGAATTCTTTTTCTGAGAAAAATAATAATTGTGTGTATAATTATAAATTAGAAGTATGAGATGATTATTAATTTGACATGCTATGTAAAAGGCTTTAAGTTAAAACCGAGAGATAAAATTAAATGTACAAAATGACTAATAGTCATTAAGTTCTTCCGCATGTCAACTGATTTGCTATATACAAATTTAGCCCAACACAGTCCCTTGAAGATCACCAACTCCAACTACAAGCCTTCCTCAATATTCTTTATTAAAATTATATGACACTCTGGATTATTCCTGTCCTTTTTCAAGAGTTTAGGAGAAACTATTGTTTTAAAATATAAGATGGATAGAGAAGAATCTGGAAATAAAATTTAAAAATAATAAAATAAATCATCCAAAAATAAGAGATGAATAATTCAAGAAGAATTTATAGAAATTCATTATCTTAATATTAATTATCATTCAAGTAGATACAATCATTCCAAAACATCTAGACTGGCAGAGCCCACATTATTTTTTATAATTATTATTCTGAATACCAATTTATAATAAAGAAACATCATAATAATTAATTTTTTAACCATTACTAAGGGCACTCAAATAATTTCTTAAGAATAAAAGGTCATTTTTTAAGAACATAAACTAGTCATTCAGGTAAGCCAGCTGAGTTAAAAACTGATGCTGTATTTGGTACTAACTTGCTGACAAATAGCAAGTGGAAGTAAATCTGTGTAACTGAAAATAAGGTTATTTGGATAGATAGATGATAGATAGCCGTGTGTGTGTGTGTGTGTGTGTGTGCGCGCGCGCGTGCACGCATGCGTGCATACTTATATGAGCTTAGATTTAAATTAATTTTACAATCAGTGGTCTTGGGTATTCTATTACCATTAAAATATATTTTAAAGGGTGGGCATCATTGCTCACGCCTGTAATCCCAACACTTTGGGAGACCGAGGTGGGTGGATAACCTAAGGTCAGGGGTTCAAGACCAGCCTGGCCAATATGGCAAAATCCTGTCTATGCTAAAAATACAAAAATTCGTTGGGCATGGTGGTGTATGCCTGTAATCCCAGCTACTCAGGATGCTGAGGCAGGAGAATCGCTTCAACCCAGGAGGCAGTTGCAGTGAGCCGAGATTGCACCAATGCACTCCAGCCTAGGTGACAGAGTGAGACTGTCTGAAAAAAAATAAAGTAACTTTAAAATACCACTCTCCCTCCCCTTACTCCCATCACAAACCAACAGGGGTAAGTTAACAAATATTTATTGAGTATCTCTGAGCCAAGCAATTAGTTACTTCATTTATTCCTCGAAGTCACCATAGTGTTCTTTACTATTCTTTAGTCCCACTTATGGCAGTTTTGCATGCAGATTATTTGTTTAAAATTAATGTTTTACTGTACTGCAATGCAGGAAGCAGACTGGTTTGAGTTTACCAACTTATTTCAGTGCCTTGCAGCATTCTATTCAAATAGTGCACTGAATGAGTAAAGAATCAAAACAGTACATATTAGCTTTGTAAAATGTCAGCAGTTAGAGGCATTATATTCTATTTCTATCCAGAGACAATATTTAAACTTGTCTTTAAATCCTGAATTCTTTCTATTGTGCATGTAACTACACTAAAGAATAAATAGGCAAAGTGCAGATAATAAACATCTAAAGATAGGAGAGCAAAAGGGGAAAGAAGTTTTGGATGTGGCTAATGCACTAACTTAACTAATTAACTAGAGCACAATGAAAGCCCACCATGAAAATATATATAAATTTTTCTAAAATAATGATCCTTGAATTAATTTGCATAATAACTACCTGAAAGGTAAGGGTGCCAAGGCTGACCCTAAGCCTACTGAATGAGAATCAAAATCCTGAGGGACGAGGCTGGGGTGAAGCACTGATCTATGTTGTAGGAGGTCCCCCTTTCTAGGTAAAAGCACTTATACATTAACGAAAAATATACCAGTTACACAGTTTACAGTATTAATTTCTTAACTATCTGCATATGAATTTCTGTTCAAGAGGTTTATTTATTTATTTTTTTTCAGATAGAGTCTTGCCCTTGTCTCAGAGGCTGGAGTGCAATGGCATGATCTCGGCTCACTGCAACCTCCACCCACTGGGTTCAAATGATTCTTCTTCCTCAACCTCCCACCTAGCTTGGATTACAGGCGCATGCCACCATGCCCAGCAAATTTCTGTATTTTTAGTAGAGATGGGGGTTTCATCATGTTGGCCAGGCTGATCTCTAACTCCTGACCTCAGGTGATCCATCCACCTCAGCCCCCCAAAGTGCTGGGATTACAGGCATGAGCCACCGTGACCAGCCTCAGGAGGTTTAACTGCAGAATTTGAACCTATTGAGGAGGACATACATATGCTGCAGAACTGACTAGGACACTGAACCTTGAGCTTGTCATGTTCTTAACTTTTAACGCAAATACAAGAATTGTTTGGGGGGGAGGACAACAAAAATCAGGTGTAATATTTGGATCGGCTTAATCATTTCCCCATTTCTTTCAAATATATGGATCTTCCTGGACTGTAACCCCAAAGCATATTACAATTATGATTTTGAAAAGTTGTTTAATGAAAACACTTTGATAAGCCTTCAAAGCCTGATATTGTCTTTTACTAATATTCAGTGGAACACATTGCTACATACTAAGAAGTGATAGCTCAAAAGCCAATTGATGTCTCAGACAGTGCTAAGGTGGTTCATAAATTTGAAATGACAACAGATGCTTTGAAAAGGAAAGCCTGCTGGATTTTGATTGAACATGCTAATTTTCAAAAGAATCATTTCCTAGCTTGATTTTATACAGTGCAACCTGTTAAGGCTATTTGGAAAGCACAGAGGCGGGTGATAAAATAATATTGAGCTCAATTATCCATTATCAGAGGAAGAGATGCCAGCATCCCTTTAGTCCCTTTGCAGGCTTATTTGAATACACAGTACAAGAGGGGAGTGGAGAGATGACTCAGAGGACAAGCAGCTCTGTGCTCAGGGAGCTATCAGGGTGAATAAGTGACAAAATTTTGGAATATATTCCTGCTAATTTGGTTTTGCTTTGAGATTAAAGCTTTAATTTTTACCACTTGAGAAAAGAGAGTTAAACAAACAACCTCTGTCCTTAAGGCAAGATTAAATTGAATCCTTTATCATGAGAATTCATAGAGGATGAGATTAAGAATTCTCATCAGTTACCTTTAGAAAATATTTAAGTGTAGGATTTCATGGCAGAAAAGTTTCTTTATAGCCAAGATTTCTCTAGCTGCAGAAAACTAAACATAGACATTCATGACTTGTTTGCGTGATTAACAAATTGGTGGCAGTCCTTAACCTCCCTCTGCTCAAGCGTTCTACAGTTTCTCCTGATTAAATCACTGAAAGGATGGCTTTGTGTACCAACTGTGGAGCAAGGGTTGGCCCCTAAATAATCTCTAGTTGCCTGGTATTTCTTCTATTAATCTGCTTCTTTAAGGCTTTTCTAAGGATACATACTTTGCTTAAGCTTTAGCATTAGTCAGGGATGGGATTAGGATGAGGTGAGTGAGGCAGTCACTTTGGAAACAGAATTAAAAGTGTGCCAAAAAAGTCAGTACTAAACATAAATTATCTTTAATGCAATATTTCAAAAAAAAAAAAACCCACAAACTTAATGCAAAACAGTCATAATGAACAGTAATCAAAAGTTTAAATAAACACAAAATGTTATTTATGTTTTGACTCTGCCCTGCTGTGAAACAGTAGTTGCTTCCATTCAGCCTGGCCAGTTTCAGACCCTGAAGCCACTGCACTCTCCTTATCCCCCACATTCTCCATCAAGTGGACTTATAAAGAAGATGGACAGTGACAGGGAAGTGGAGAGTAAACCATAAGGATTAGATACCATTGCTTTAAATTGTAAAGCTTTTTTATTTTTCCTGCTTTGTTCAATATAAATGTCCCTACAAATTGGAATATTTCTGAGACATCATAGTTCTGCAGTCGAATTGATTCTCCTTCTCCCTCTACTTTTTTATTTGTATTATGTTGTTTGTTTGAAATATGATTAACCACATTTTCACAAATGAAAATGTGGAGTTTTGTGTTTTAAAGTGAGTAATCTTATAGCCAGATTGACTAGCAGTCAGAAAGTTTAGAAAAATATAAATAACTTCATCTCTAGTCTGGACCAAATGATCCAGTTTAGAATGCTGCCTGTAGAGAAGCTTAAGAGAGATTTACTAGAGACATTTTTGGCTTTATAGCTCTTTTTAATGGGTAACCCAAATGCCATTTTAGTATAGAGCATATAGACTTCTAACAGGAAGAGCTGAGGTGCCCTGTCTAATTGGCTACTTAGATAACTGAGGTTACATATATCAATCAAGATAGCAGATATTTTGGAAGCATATCAGTTGGAACGCAACACTGAGGGAATTATTAAATAATTTTCATAGTTTTCATTCTAAAAAGTATAATGGTAGAAATATTATCTCAGATGTATCATATACTTATTCTGATTAATCTTGAAAATTTAACTTATTTCCTGAAAAATATAACCAATGCAAGAAAAAAATAATCAAGTGTTCTTTGTCCTTAATTCCTAAAGATTCTGTAATTAAAATATTTTATCTCATTCATTATAAATATGTGAGGATGTCTGCCTCTATTGGTGGTCAGTTTGAAAGCCAGAAATATTTTAGATGGCATGTATATCAAATATTTATAGGTGACATTTCTGAATTTAGACTAAGAATAATGCAGTATGAAGGAATACTGAGTAATCCTGTCAGAGGACCAAAGAGTATTGAGGTGAAATGCTTTGATATTTTATGTAGTTGCCAAATATTTAAAAGTTCACCCAGAAAATTGATTGAAAATTTTTTGGTAACAAAAACACGTAAAGCCAAAAGGTAAAATAGTTTAAAAAGATACTTGCACTCTCGTTATTACCTACCCATGACTTTTCCACCGTAAGCTCCCTTGCTTGTTAATGTAGTGTGGTTATATTTAACTTTTTAGTTATTATTTTTTATTCATTTTTCCACTAAAAAGTCATGATTGATTTAGCACACATTGATCTCATTTCGTTTTTTTTCTTTTTATAGGCAAAATTTGACACCATGCAACAAAAACACTCAGGCCCATTATCTTTTTTCCCTCGAAATCCGGATATTGCAGAGGACAGAGGGAAGTTATCCCATTAAAAAAGCATAAATAGCTTCAGTTTGTGTTTAACAATGCACAACACACAAGAAAACTATGTTTACTTGAGCTGCTGATTGTGAGAAGGTTTATCTCAGGGGCAATTGCATTTGGAAACAGACAGATATCCTGGCTCTTAGCAGTGACAGAGAGAATCCTTTGAGGCTCTGAGTTCATGCTGAGTGATTTCCAATTAACCCATTTCAATAAATGAGTGTTTATCCCTTGTTCACATAAGAGCTGAGCCCTCATGTCACGCTTTCTTTTCACCAGTTTCCTGTTACTTTACTGCCTTTGTAGGGGTCTTACCTTAGCTTTCAAATCTATCTATATGTGTTACACTTGTCATCATATATAGTTAAAAACCAATTGGCAACTGGTGAGAAATAATTATAGAGATATAAAATGCAAATTATAGAATTATGTCAAACAAAATTAATTTGAAAATATTTTAACATATTTTTTAAAAGTTGAATCCTTTGATTTATAAATTGTTCTTGTATCAGCAAGAAAAACACCAACACCCATTGGGTTTAAAAAAAAAAACTAATGAGCAAGGAGCGGAAGTAGACAATTCCCAGGAGAAGATACACAGGTTGATAATCAACAAAGAATTAATTGTATTCTGAATTATCTATAAATACAATTTTTAAAAAGCAACGGAACATATCTCTGCCTCTATGTAAAAAACAAAAAGAAAACACCAGAATTCTAGTAGCTTAAAACCATGATGATTTATTTATTGTTCCTGCTATATATCATTCATGGGTCCAGGCTCTGCTCAATACTGTTAGTACGTTTAGATCGGCCCTAGAAAAACACAGAAACTCCATAACTTTGCCAGTAATCACAGTAAAAACAGAGACCTCTGCTGTGGTTCTCATGGGTATTCGGTGCTCTAGCTCAGAGATAAAACAGGTCAGTTTGACTTAACACTCATTGAGCAGAACTGATCAAATGGCCCCAGTCAACCACAGCCCTCCAGGATTCATTAGAAATCTGAGTAACAAGAACACAATGAGCATCAGTAATGCCTGTTTCACTGGCATTCCCTTTTGTGCTTTATTTTTCTCCATACCATGATACCACTTCTATGCTACATTTATTAACTAGTTACTTATTCTGTTCATTGTCTATGTATACTCTCCCTCCTCTTTCTCACTCAAAGAGTAAATTCCATAAGGGCTCAAGGGCACAGACATTGCTTAGCTCGTTCACCACTGTATTCCCAGCACTTAGAAATTGTCTGCTGCGTTGTATTTGCTCATTAAAGCGTAATTAAAAGACTACCTTAAAAATCTATCAACTTCTATTTAAATATATATATATAAAATAATCCCAAATGCTGGCAAGTGTGAAATGTTACGGATCTTTGTATATACTGCTAGTGAACTAAAAATCTGGATTCATATCTTCTGGAAATCAATTTGGCAATACGCAACAAAATTACCAAAAGGTTCTTTGTTAAAATTATTTCTCTTATAAAAACCTATTCTAAAATAATAATTACAAATACAAGTAACTGTTTTGGAAAAACTGTTTCTTTTATAACCATTGAAACTATTAAATATTAAAAAACAATCAGAATTTCCAATGATGACATTATGGTCAGATACATTTGATGTGTCTATTAAAATGTTAGCAATTCTAGTATTGAAAATATATGTAATAAGGAAAATATTCACAACACAATGCGTATGCAGCATAAGTTATTACAGTAAACACTAATGACTTAAAGGAGGAATTAGGACAAATGCTCCTAACCAGATACAGACAGAGCTTATATACTGCCCAGCTCATCTTTGTCTACCAAATACCTAGAACTGGCCAGTAAATTATTGTCTGTAATAGCAACGGAACACAAGAGAAAGTAACATGATTAAACTCTAATATTTAAAAAAAACGAAAAGAAGGAAAGCAGTCTTCATGGGTCCCAAGCAAGTATGAACCTAGCATGGCAAATTTCATCAGAAGTTAAGGCTGGAGAATAATGTTCTTTGGCTTAATGCTCTGTTCTTCAGTCCCACTAATGTTACAGCATCCCCTCTGGTCCCACTGAGGTGGCAGCTTGACCTAGGAGGCCATGTGTACATCTCCGATACAGTTATTTTTTTTTGTCCTAGTCTCCTTTTATAAGGCCATCAATCACATTGGATGAGGGTCCACACTGATAGCTTTATTTTAACTTATTTACTTTAAAGACCTTGTGTCCAAATATAGTCACGTTCTGAGGTAATGGGGCTGAGAGCTTAACATATGAAATTTGGGGGACCAAATCAATCCATAATAGTTATCATTGGTTATCTGAGGAAAACCAGCAGACAACTTTTAAAGGATGCTTGTACTTGTCTCAACAATGCATTTCTTTCACTTTCATGAAGAGAGAGTCCTCTGGCTTATTCCTAGGGAGTGTGGTTAAGGAGTCTTTAAACATTTGCACAGACTAGATCCGTTCCACCTTTTCAGGGAAATAAATCTGTGAAGCTTCAATTTTTTTCCTATACAGTGTGGATACAGTGTGGGTTACTATTGTATCCAACTATTAATGCCATTCCTAGTACTTGAACCACCATATTCAATCTTTGTTTCTAGGTGAGTTGGAGTTATATTGATAAAAACAGCCTGACTCTGTTTTATAGCATTAGAATCTGTGCATAAATGTAGCCTAGATGTCTACAAATAAAAATTGCCAAGAAAGATCATGCAATTTGGAGGTGCCACATTTCTCTTGGTTCAGTGAAGACCTTATTCTACTCCATCTAGGAAATTTTGTGATCTAAGAACATAGAGACAAAAGTTGTTCCCTGATTAGGCAATGTTCAGTTGAGTCCTTAAAAGGGTTAATCAAATGAAGTCTGGATCCATCAGAAAGGTAAAGAGAATTTCATCCCACCACAAGACTATTTCAAGGTATTTGGAAATTCAAAGTTCAGAATCTCAGACCATGTTGTATTTGCTCAAGTGTCTCCATTGTACATCTCTTGGTTTTCTAAGTCTTTTTTAGTGGGTGAAACTTGGTTCAGGTGATTTAATTTATTTTATTATTTTTTGTGTGTGTGTTGCAACACAGTAAGCATTACAATCTAGTTTGGGGGTCATTGTCAGCCATGGTTGTAGGAGATAAGGAGTCTTTTTTATTCTCCACCAATTAATTTTGAGATCATCAAAATTTCTGATTTGACATTTTTTGTTTGTAGGATTTTCCAAGAAAGTCTGAAGTAGTTAGCCCAGTCTACAGACTGGTTTAATTATCTAGAGAAAAAGATATTACAGTTTTGAATACATCATGAATTTTTGATAGCTTAACTTGAGAAATTGACTCAAGGCTACTATTCTCTCTATGCAGATAATTCCTGAAAAGACCAAAGAAACTGATAATTACAATAAAGTATCTGAAAGCAGTCACTCAGGAAATTTTTCTGGCAAACAGCTGAGAATCAGCTAAACTTATTTCTATTCATGGAGACACACCAAAGAATGGTTCATTTAAACCAGGCTAAGACTATAGCCTATAATGAACTATATTTATAGTTCATTTTCATACGGAGGAGGATGTTGTTCATTCATTAATGTTAGTTGGACTGAAGATCAAGATACATTTTGTGTCAACTTGACCAGTTAAAAGAGCTCAGCAATGAATGGTTATCAGTTAGTTAAAATGAGGTTTATTTAGGGATGATAAAATAAACTTCAATATTGATTTATAAAGAGGCTTTGAAAAGGGAAATTCTCTGTAAACATATGTACTCAATGGCCCATCAATAACTGTGGCCTTCTTGCTTCATTTATCCTCATTTTATCCTAAGTCAAGAGCCTAAAAATAAATAATAGATGCCTAGAGAAATGTAAACATGTCATTCTATTAAAACCTCTTTTCTGAATTCATTTTTTAAACTCAGAACTCTTGTTATTTTTGCCTCAAATATATTTATATTTGGCATGCATCTCTTAGCAGTTTTCTGAGCAATATATTTTTAAAGTGCTGACAAAAATTTCTATTTTCTACACTTAGTACAATTCAATATTCAAATAAAAAAAGTCAAAACATTTTACTTAAACCTTGAAAACCAAAGATAATTTATTTTATATTAATATGCTCAGAATTGTTTGACATAAAATTAAGTTAATAATGATTAGAATTATACTGTTTATATTATCTAACTTTCTCAAAAAGATAAAAAATGGCTTTAAGTTCTATATATTTTAAATGAAAAATATATGTACATGTAAATGCATATATTTAACACTAAATATAACACTAAATTATACTCTACCCATGAATAATATTTGTGAAAATTATTGAAAAATGAGAACAAGTTTATGAAATAACATGCAAAACATAGATAGTAATTTTGTATATGATTATTATTATAAGGTATGTTATTTCACAGATGGATAAATACTGAAATTTTAAAGAAAACGTTTTTACTAGGTAGATAAGATTTGTAATAAATTCTGTAATGTAAAATTTGAGTATATATCTTAATCACAAAAAGTTATGAAGAAAATCTAAAACGTCAAGTTAGAGAAATAAAATTACTTAAAACTCAAAATGAAATACAGTTACTAAATTTAGAAGAAAATAAGAATAACATCTAAAGAAAATATAAATAAAGAGATAAAATGTGAAAATACCTGTCACAGTGCTTTCCTGAGTCAGTGTATTTTAATTTTTTTCTTTTCTTTCTGGAGCTTACAGATTCAACAAGAAGAAAGAGAAAGCAACGTGTAAAAATGTGAATTTGAATTTTATAAATGGGATAACTCAGTGGATACTGTTGCTATCACTTAGACATTTTCTGCAATAAAGAAGCTTGCTTTGCTATGAGGACAGTGAATTCCACTTTGAGTTGAGACACTGAAAGATGCCTGATTTGGGAAGTCAGGTAGGAAGATGAATAATATTCTGGGAACAGGCCCAAGATACAGTTAAACCTGGTAGTTAACAGTTAACACGGAGGAGAAATTCATTGCAGTGGTGAAGTATCTCTTACCTTACTCAAAATGTCCTTTGAGCAGCAGATTTGGTTTACCCAGGAGCTTGACAGCAAAGTGGAATCTTGGGCTCTACCCTGACATCCTGGATCAGAAATGCATTAAGAAGATCTACCAGTGACTTACATACACATTAAAATCGAGAACTGCCAGCCTAGGGAATAACATGAGAAATGAGGACTGTGTTCGAAGAATTCTAAATGAGAGACTGCTTTCATGAAAGAAGATGGAGGATAGTTTTAAGGAAGGCCTACAGGGCTCGTGCTTCTGAGAAGGTTGGTGAAATAAATACTGCTCCTAAAATTCAGCTATCATGTAGTCATTACTAACGTTTCTGGAATAACTTACGTTAAGCAGTATTGGAGAAAAGCTAGATATCTGTGGCGTAATGAGTGATTAGTATGTGTGAAATTTAACATAACAAGTAAAGAATAGATCACATTAACAAAATTTTGGCAGTGAAGACAGTCAGAAGTTTTATAGCCGGGAAAAAGTTAGAGAAATTTTTTTTGTAACAGGAGAATTTTATGCATAAAAAAAGAAGTCAGAGGAGAAGAAACTGATGCCTAGACCTAAATCATTGCAGAAGAATAGAGGCATGGGAACTCAAATGGGGCTGCTGTTATTGGAGAAGAGAAAGTCATGGCCATCTCTGAGATGAGAGTGAGGGATCTACAGACAAGTATAAAATGTGTATGCTTACATACAATACTTCTGCTTTACATATGGAAAAATTAATGTTATGAAAAAAGTTCAGAAGGTAAGTTGAGAGGCTTTCCAACTAATTGTCTTAGTTTTTCTGCAAACACAGATAAAACAGGACATGTGCTTATAGGTCTGAACTCTAGAATCTAACTGTCTGAGTTGAATTCCAGTTGCTC
This sequence comes from Saguinus oedipus, assembly GCA_031835075.1. NCBI lineage: Eukaryota > Metazoa > Chordata > Mammalia > Primates > Cebidae > Saguinus > Saguinus oedipus. The sequence goes on from CM063190.1 coordinate 23,917,446, forward strand.
AGCCTCTTATTAACTCTGTTTTCTACCCTGTAAGATGGAAATTATAATCAAATCTTGTTTGGGGATTTTGTTTCGGTTTGGTTTGGTTTGGTTTTTGTTTTGTTTTGTTTTTTGAGACAGAGTCTCACTCAGTCACCCAAGTTGGAGTGCAGTGGTGTAATTTTGGCTCACTGCAACCTCCGCCTTCTGGGCTCAAGCGATCTTCCTCCCTCAGCCTCTTAAGTAGCTGGGACCACAGACACGAACAACCACGTCCAGTTAATTTTTGCATTCTTGGTAGAGATGGGTTTTGCCATGTTTCCCAGGCTGGTCTCAAACTCTTGGGCTCAGGTGATCCACCTGCCTCAGCTTCCCCGAATAGTGGGTTTATAGGCATAAGCCACTGTGCCCAACCTCAAATCTTTATATCAGAAGAAAACCACAGAAATTTTTTGTTCTGTTTGTTTGAGGTGACAGAAATTTCCAGCAAGCTAGACAATTGAAATTAGAAGTGAGCAGGCTTGGTGGCAGGTAGGTAACAGTACAGTTGGTCTCCTCCCAAGCACTCTGCGGCCAGGCCTGTTCCCTCTTACACTATCCTCTGGCTCTGACCATGGAGGTAAAAAGACAAAGGAGCTGAAGCTGATGGCTGAAATCTAGAGATCTGTAGTATTCAAAAGACTACTGATAAGGAGCAACTAGGGAAATAGGAAACAAGCCAGAAGATGGTAGACTTCAAAATAATTTTAGGAAAAAAGAGAGTGAATGTTCAAAGAAGACAAATAACTTAGAGGTCAAAGTAGATTAACAAAGAAGTAGAGATTAGGAGTGTCTGTGTTCAGAATAAAAGAAATAATTATAAATGCAGGGTTTTAAGGGACTACCACATAATTAGGGCTGCAGTTTAGAATATGACTATGAATATGTATGGAGTAGGAGTTGCAAAGGTTGAGGGATGTTTAGCGTAAAATGTGGAGAGAAAATGTGACCCATGTACTTTGGGACCTGATCACAAATAACATAAGTAGTGTCCCAGGGAATTCTGATGTATTCTGACAGACAGACTCTGTGGATTGGCAGTGAACACTCCAGAGGTGATTATGAGAGAGTAGAATAGATAAGCTCTCTGAGGGAGAAAGTGGCAAGAGAAAAGGATGAAGAAGGAGAGCTGAGAGTTGCAAAGCTCTTACAACCAGAGTATCATTCTAAAAATGAGCGAAAGATAAACATGACAATAAGCAAACAGCTGCCAGGTGAACATGTGGATGGCAAAATCAGTCTGACCTAGCATCTGTATTCCAGATGTGCAGTAAGTTCCACTGCATCAGCAATGAAGAGCCATAAAACAGAATGCACAGTTGGTATGGCGCAACATTTGATAGGATATTATAGGGGGCTTATTCTGCTCACGGTCGTGGTGGTATTGGTGCTATGTCCTGCAGAGAACAAGTCAAGTAGGAATTCTTGAGCTAATGGAGTGGACAAAGTGGGAGTTATTGACAGAATAATGATTGTGTCGTGGGGAACAAAGGTATCTAAAGATGTGGGGCCATCTGAGGAAGCGGCTACTAAGGGATATCAGAATGAAGAGGTAGAAGAGACCAACATAGAATTATGTTCAGTATGTAGCAATACACATTTATTCAATGTGTCAGGAAGTGCAGAAGTACACAGCAAGCGTTTACCTGTCATGAAGATTAATTTATTTCAACGCCTTGCCCAAAGCAATCATCACTAACTGATCTTGGTTTCCTTTCATAGTAAACCCAAACTAAACCCTAGAATCTTTCTTGACTTAGTAAGTGGTACAGGCAGTTTACCAAAGGCAATTATGTACAAAATAGAACTCATTGCTATTGACAGTTTGACTGTAAAGGAAGACAAAATAACACAAATGACAAAAAAGGATCAGCTAGATTGTTAGTATGGGTATTTGTATTAAGAAAGATGCAGAGGGATAGAGGTGAAGAGAATCAAACTGAAATGCTGAAATAATATAAAAAGTAGGAAATTAATAGATGTAGCAGGTAATCAATATTTGCAGTGATTTAAAGCATATCCTTGCCCTCTTACATGTTAGCTAGCATTGGCTTAAGAAAAATTGGTGCTTAGTATGAAATTGGAAATTCGAAATTGCTAAATTCTTTCTTAAGATATGCTGTGCTTGATTTATTTAACCGTCCACTCTCTCTGCAGTGCGATATCACAGTTCATTAGCTAAGTGGTTATTTGGGTTTATATTTGCATTTTTTTCTATATAACCATATCAGGAATTGTATTTTAAGAACACCCTGAATTTTTAAAGAACTTTTAACTCAAAGGTGTTATAACATTTGTAAAAAAAAAATACATAAAATAAAACAATTTTGTTATGAAAAAAGTAGTCACTTTTAACATGATCAGAATGAAAACAAAAATGAAACCTCCCAAACTTCCCTACTTAAGCTAGAGGTTTTCTTTACATATTTAAACTTGTTCATTGCACTTACCCTGAAGTCCTTAATTATAATACAGGCTTTAGTCCAATTTCATCTCATAAGAATTTTTTTCTGAAACAATAGCCATGCTGTAATTTGGTTTTATTATTAAAATAATTACAGTAATATATCAAATACTATCAAATTATATAACCAAAAGTGTAAGGAGTGGTTGCAGATGATTAAAAAGAAAGATGGCTTTTAGAAAGGAAATATAATTATAAATTAGCCTTGAGAAAAAGGACAATATTCCAAGCACAGGGTACCTAATAATGGTTTATCACTTATATATGAGAACGAGAAAAAAAGGATGAAATAATGAGTTGATAAGAAAAATATGCAATTTATATTTTAAGTGAGCTAAAAAATTAAATAATCAAAGAAGAGTCAGTATTTTTTACTCATTATAAAATACAAGAAGGGCGATTCAATATACAAGCTTATCCTGTATATATATAATTTATTTGAGTAAGACATAGAAAGTGGCTGGCCAGAGGGAAAGAGGAAAGAGGCAGAAATAACATTTCTCTAATAAGTAAACTTTCCATAACCCCTGTCACAACATTTATCACTAGAGGCAGGACCACATGACCCAAGAGCTGTAAATTTTTCAAAATTCCAAGCGGAATTTTCTCTAAATTATTTTGCCTGAGAAGATTTCTGCTTAATGGTATATATTTATGAGATCAGTGGCTTAGAATAAAGAGAGAAACTGATAACAGGAAAACCATGATACACTTTCTCCAGGATTTCTTGTAAAGATTTAGTTTTCACTGGATTTTTTACAGTTTCAGCTTTATATATGTTTGAATCAAAGATATTTAGTGCAAGATAATAATATTTCATCATTGAGAAGCGTACTTTTTTAACACACAGTCCTTCCCTTTATCATTTTTATTTAAAATTATATTTTAAATAATATAACTATTGTAGTTTCTACTTTTATTTAAAAGGCATTTCATTTTATGGTTTCCCTTGCGTTACTTTTACTACCCACATATCTGTCATTTGACTTTACAAAGTGTTTACAGTTGGGTTCCTTATTATTCTGGCCTGCACATTTTGACTTCTATTAATTGTTCGCTTTACAAAACCCATACTCTTTCTGTGCCAGTCATTGTTCTAGATGCTGGAGATATAGCCATGAATAAAATAAAGTCCTTGCTCTCAGGGACGTTATGTTCTACTGTGAAGAAGCTGACAATAAAAAAAAAAAAAGCACACCTATAATATTTAGGGTATTGGTAAGAACTAGAAAGAAGTATAGAGAAAAGATGTGCATGTCAGACTGGAGGGCATTTGAGCAAGCCTTGGAGGAAGGATGGCAGCGAGCTTCCGGAATAGCTGCTGAATAGCCAAGGTTCCCAAAAATAGGAAGGGAGGAGCATGCTTACTGGTCTTCCACTGCGGGCATCAAGGAGGCCAGAATGAAAAGGACAGAGCAAATAAGAGGAAGAGCAATAGGAGAGATCAGAGAAGCAGGGACTTCAAAGCCATGTAGAATCTTGGCCTTGAGCATGGGGAAAGAACTTGAGAACTTCCTCAGGGCAAGGTGACATGTTCCAAGGCTGAGGAATGGCTTATATTGACATACTAAAGGATTACTAGAGCTGCCACCTGGAGAAAGAACTGGAAGGTGGGACAAAAGAGAAGCAGCCAGGTTATTTAAACAGCTATTTACCTTAATCTGGTTGAAGGCGATGGCAGACTAAACTGGTGGGTTGGCAGAGAAAATGGTGAGACATGGTCGAAATCTGGATATATTTTGAAAAGAATGTTGATAGGGTTTGAGAATCAATTAGATACGATGTGTGAAAAAGAAAGATCCAGGCCAGCCAATTGGAATACTGGTTCCATTGACTGAAACAAAGTAGTCTGGAAAATAACTGTCAGGAAACAACTAATATTTTCATATTTCTGTATGATCAGTTTTTATTAAACACCAATTATTTGCAGTGTGGATTAAAGAGTAATTGAATAGTAGTCACACTTTGAAGTTAGAGATACTGAATTACTCCCCATAGAGTTACAAATTGATCTCCTTGAGAGCCATTTACCACTTATTTACATTTAAAAGAATGAAAAACAATCCAGAGGCTTCCTTTGCATTTCAAAGGGTTATAACAATTTAGTGACCTTCTCCTCCCTTCCCAGAGAGAATCTGTTTACATTAGAAAGTTAGGCTTCTATTCTCCTCTCAATAGGCACGAGGGTTGGAGGGGCTGTTGAGAGGCACTTCATAGAAAGTTCCCAGTTACACAATTTCAGGATTCCTCTTATGCAGTGACTCCTTTGCATGCACAGGGTGACATATACCTTTCACAGCACTGCGCCAGGGGAGAAATTGGGCGTGGAGAGCCAGTGCCGTTATTGCTGTGCATAAAAAAAATCAGTCTGTTTTCTGCCCCTGAAATCTTGTATGTTCTCCCAGGATACCGTAAATAAATACAGATAATAAATATTTATCAAGGAGGTGGAAGCCGTGGTGTTAGACAGAAATATTATTGAACACCACAGTGGTGTGTGGCTATAATTCCATCTATTTGGGAAGCTTTGCTTGAGCCCAGGAGTTTGAGTCTGCTACAATCACATCCATGAATGGCTGCCACACTCCAGCCTGAGCAACAGAGAGAGAACCTGTCACTAAAAACAAAGGGAAAAGAAAAGAAAAACATATCAAGAAGGCTTCCAAGTTGGTGGATGGGAATTAAAAAGTAATTATTATAATTGATATGCTTGTTCTTTCTAAAAGCTTTCTTTTTAGCTTTCTATTTTCTTTTAACATTTTCATAATTGTTTGGTTTGGTTGATTTTAATTGTATGTTCCATACTGGTTTTGAAACATTAATCTTTTCAAGATAAATTTTACTTTACCAAATAGTACATTCATAGGATTTAAAATTCTAATAGAGCAAGAAGCACATGAAAAAAAAACAACTAACTTGTCCCTCCCCATTCCTCCACAATCCTCATCTCTGAGGCAATCACTTCTAACTGTTTTAACTGTTTCTTATGGCACTTTCATACTGCCTATTTTCAAATAATATTGATATACTGTTATTGTGCATTTCAGTTCTTTGAGATTGTATCTATTGAGTTTCTATTATGTTAAAGGAGAATTCTTACTTCGATTTCCCTATCCCCTCTGCTTTTCCTTTCCTATCTTTTCAGTCTAATTATACTTTTAACTAAATAAACAACTCATGTTTATATAATTATTCTACAAACTATTATTCACACATGAGCATTGCCATATAATCCTGACTCTGCGTCTTGCTGCTCAGCTCTGTACTGGTTGCCTAACAAGCTTGATGCCCAGTTGTCGGCCTGAGATATTCCAGCCCCATTTTCCTGGAAGTTTCCTGACCATCTTTCGCATGTCAAATCTTTCACTATTCCCTAGGAAATGGTGCATGATAGGGGAATTGTTTGACTCTTGAGGAATCTGAAGTGTCTTTTTTCTACCTTTGAGGCAGGAAACTACCAGGACTTATTTTTTAGTCCTAATGGGAAGAAGTAAAGAAATAGGCAGGAACCAGCTGATGATGAGGGAAAGAGCTCCCTAGCTGCCCTCATTGCTCATTAGCATAAGACACTCCCACTAGCTCCATGACAATCTACAAATGTTCTGGCAATAACCCAGGAGCCCTGCCTCTTTCCCTGGCAACAACCCAGAAGTTTCCACCCCTTTCATAGAAAGTTCTAAATAACCCGCTCCTCAATTTGGGTGTAATTGAAAGTGAGTATAAGTGAATATAAACACTGTTGCCAACAGCACACACTTTACCAATTCTGGATGCAAGGTGTACGAGTTAGCCCTGTTCTGCAAGGAGCAGTAGTGTTCAATAATGATTCCTTTAACACCACTAGTTCACCCTTGAATTCTCTCCAGGGCGAAGCCAACAACTCTTCTGGACTAAGCCCCAGTTTGGGGGCCTGCCTGTCCTTCATAAAAACCTTCAGAAAAATTTCAGCATGAAATTTTCTCAGGTGAAGACTTGAGATTTTTTTCAACCACTACAATGGAATATAAAAAACAGAGGAGAAAGAATTTTCCAAATTCTGAAAGCAAAAACTTTCAATCTAACAATGCATACCCAGTATGAAGATGATGCAGGACATGGTAAGCCTCAAAATGGGTGCTTAGCCTGGGAGAGTTACTGGCTTCACCCAGTCAAGAATTCAACAGCAAGCTGGTAGTATTGGACAGTAATCTTTGGTTGAATGGAACTGCTTTTTGCAGAGCAGGAGTAACTCACAGATGGAGCAAAGTGAGCAACACTGACAGGTGTTGGCAATCCTATTTATACTCACTTATACCCACTTTCAATTACAAGCAAATTGAGGAGTGGGTTAATGCAAACTAGGGAGGGGGCAGTATTTAGAACTTTCTAGGAAAGGCCTGATAATTTCTGGGTCATTGCCATGGAGGAGGGTGATAGCTTCCAGGTCATTACCTGTAGCGTTTGTAAACTGTCATGGTGCTGGTGCAAGTCTCTTATGCTAAGCAGCAACAAGGGCACCTAGGGAGTGATTTATTCCCACCTGCCCGTCCTGCTGGTTTCTTTACTTCTGCCCATCAAATACTCCTGACAGTTTTGTATCTCAATATGACTCACTGGCTTCTACTTGCATTCATTGTGCCAGACATATTTGTTGCATTCTTGGCCTAGGAACTCGTATCTTCAGTTTTGCATAATTTTCTTAAAATATTTCACTGATGGCCATCTCAACTCTGTTTTCTTTTTTAAAGTCTGTATAGAATTCCTACTATTGACTAGGAGAGTGGAGCTTTCTGACCACCTTTCTAACTTTCTTTTCTCTCCATATTTGCTTCTCTTTGTTGCTTTGCTTTACTTTCTGGAAGCTTCCCTCAAATTTACTTTTCAAGCATCCTGAGCTTTTCATTTCTACTTTCTTCTTGAAATTTCCTAGAGTGCCTTTTTGTTCTCTGAATGTTTCATCCCATTACATTCTGTACTTTTGTAAATAATACAATATATTTACTTATGTCCCTGAAGTTATTATACATACTTTGAAGTTTTCTTTTCCAACAGAACTTCTGTCTTCTCAAAGTTGCTTTTACTTATTCATTGACATTAGTCTCTCTCTATATATATATATATGTGTGTGTGTATGTGTGTATATGTATGTATATATATATATGTATATATATATATATATGATTTTTCTCAAAATGTGTGGTCTGCTAGTATTTACTTATTTATTTACTGTTTTAAGAAGCTGGCTGTTAGTTTTGAGCATGTTATCAGGTCATTGAAATTAACTGCAGGGTGACTTACCTGGGTCTTTGGCAGAAAGCTCCCATATTAGAAGGATAATCAGAAACTTAATCAGTTTTCAGAGTTTTAAAACAACTCCCCTTACTTTAATCCATGCCTCCTTCAAGCCCATGTCTGGAGGCAGCATCTGCCAAGTCCTGAGAATTCGGTGATATCTGTGAAACTGGCTTTCTATGTTCCCCACTGTTGTTTATGGCTTAACTCATCCCCAGTTGCTAATGCAATTACCACTTATCCACTTGCTTTATAGTAAACATATTTTTCCAAAAATTAGTGCTGCTCTTTTCATTCTTGTTTTTGAATAACTATGGTTTTGTTTTGGTTGATTTTTGTCTGCCTTACTAGTAGTTTTAAACTTAAGATTTTAGAAATAAAGAAAAGTAGTAGGATATTGCCATTTTTAAACTGGAACTCTTCTTCAGATTTTATGTCTACAGGTGGTTAAATTTATGCATTCCAAAACCTGTCTTTCTGTTAGTGATGAGGCAAAAATAAAATTGAAATGCTGTGTCTCTTTTATGGTACTTCCTACCTTCTGCATTGCTTTAACCTCCCATTTTGTTAAATATTGCTGGTAATTAAAATTTGAAGTTTGAAATAGGAATTATGTTAGTATTTTCATAAACAATTCCATAGTAAATATGTGGATATTTTATCTTAACTGATTTTTACCTAATCACTGGTCTGTTATCAGTGAAGTATATACATTTTTCAATTTAATCTGTCAGCTGGTAGAAGTGGCTTCTAATTTTGTATAGAAATTCACATGAAGAGGATATTTCTTGCATTTATGTTTATAACAGACAGTTTGGATGAATATAAAATTACCGAGTCCATATGATTTTCTCATAAAACTCACCAGACTTTCTTCAGTATCATTTCATGTTTAGCTGTTATTCTAGCAGACAAATCTGAGGGGATCCCGATATTCTGATTCATGCTGCTGTATCTGTTAGTTGTGGTTTAGATATTACTGTGAGTTTTTATTGTGTTTTTGATCTTCACAGATAATATTGCCTTAAGTCAAGGCAATAGGATTTTCTGCTATGAATCTCTTTTCAATGTAATTAAAATAATTTTTGAAAATTTAGGTATGGATTGAGTTTATGGAAATTCTGAAGAGAGATTTTTGAACTGAATTGGTTCCTCTTCCCGCCTCCCTCTGCTCCCTACCACCAGGCCAGAATAAGTGGGGTTAAGAGTTCCTGAGTATTGCGCAGAAGGAAGCCAAGGAGAAAAAGTGACCTTTGTCTGTCTTTCAAAATATACTGCCCCAAGTCACTCAAAGTGGAAAAGTAGGCACACTGGGCAACCAGAGAATAGTGCTTCCTCTGCCCTGCTCTCTGCTCCGTGATTTAGGAGGCACTTAGAATAGTCTGGACAATCTAGAGTCTGAAATAAATTTGAAGTGAGGTTGAGGGGAGTAGGAGAATCTGATCTGGTCCCGGGGAGCTTGGCTGGAGAAACTTCTGCCTGTCCAACAGACCTATGACCAAATCAGGATACAAGGGCAAGGCTTGCCAGGAGAGAACACATTTTCCTTAGCTTCCAGGTAGCAAAATGTTCACAGGGAACAAGCTACAGAGGCCAGACAATGATGTTTAAATATTGAGTCCTTTGATATGTGCTCCTTAATTTGTACTCCTGCCCCGGGTGCCACAAATTTTAAGAGCAAGATGGTTCATGGATAGTTTAGTTAGCAGAATCTGTCGTGAGAGTTTTGAGCCAGACAGTGTTTTGAACTAAATATCTCCCAGTTTTGATTTTTTTTTTTTTTTTGGCAAATGTATGCAGACATATGCACGAAAACAAAACAAGACATCTCCTCTCTGAGTGCTGTACCAGCTGGATACATCATTTTCCCCTTTCATTGCTGCTACCAGCCATTGAGTAAATTGTCCCTATTGTTAAATAATTTAATATCTAGTACAACTGACCTCTTCAAAATCCAACAGTAGCTAACATTATCTCTTGTACCTGTGTCTACTTTGAGAATACACTAATGTAGTCTCTGAATTCTAACCCGAATTCATTTACTCTCTCCTAATGCTATGTTCTAGATTATACTGCCACCCAGAATTTTTCCTGTTCTGGAATCTTAAATTCCAAGTATGAAGATCTCTGAATGTTCACACCCATACTTCCAGCGTATTCATCCCCAGTTCTTTTTAAAAATTTTTAAATTAGTCTTATCAAGGTATCTAGTTCAAAAAAGTCATCCTTTTGTTTTTTCTGTTTTTGGTTTTCATTCTCTATACAACATGGATAACAGGGAGGTGATTCATGAAGTTGAGCTACTTCATGAGGCTTATTTTTTAATCAACAGCAAAGAACAGTGAGATCATCTAACAAAAAACATCACAGAAAGTACTAGGCTGAGGAAGCAACCAGGAGCAAAGCAACAGGAAAGAAGACATCCAGGAAACTAGATGAGATGAGACTCAAAGTTACGGAGATGGAAGGGTGAGTCTAGAAGAACTTTTTTCCAAGGCCTTTACAGCTGTGAATATAGGAATCAGAGGAAAAGGATAGAATGGAATAAGATTATAAATTCTGCTGGCAAGAGGTCCACACTCGTGAAGCACACACCTATCACCCAGGTACTACTAGATGTACAGGTAATAACTTACATGATGCAAATGACTCAACTGCCATGTATTCTACTTTGATTTATTAAATGGGCATATGAATGGCTTCTATACCATGAGCTTGTTAGTCACTAACCCAATTAGTATGTTTAAAGTGCCAAAAAGTGCTAATTTTAATAGAATTTAAGAAATGTGGCTGGGCATGGTGGCTCACGCTTGTAATCCCAGCACATAGAAAGGCTGAGGCAGGAGGATCACTTGAGCTGAGGAGTTCCAGACCAGCCTGGGGAAAGTATCAAGACCCTGTCTCTGAAAACAAAGAGAAAGAAAAAGAAAAAATATGTTAATTGTTACTATAGTTATTATCCAAATTATGGTGAAACCTCATGAACCGTCTCTGTCCCACTGCGAAGTACACTGCTGTGTTGCTTAGTATTCTTCTACCTTATACTTAATATCCTTCCTCTTGAAGTGCAAATAGAGGGAAATTCTCTCCTGATACAGAAAATACCACTGATCAGGCTTGAAGCTTCAATCATAGTCGGTTAAGATGCCATTTAAGATTTTCAGACCCTCCTGCTTCTCTCTGTCCTCTGGCCTCAAAGACATCCTCACTTAAATTGACAATGAAAATAGCAAAATTCATGTACTGTGTCTTGATTTCACACAGTGCCTATTATGGTTTGTCCCCTCCTAAATTCATGTTAAATCGAATCCCCAATATAATAATATTAAAATGTGGGGACATTAGAAGGTGATTAAGTTATGAGGGTGAAGCCTCATAGATAGGATTGGCAACATTATAGAGGGGCTGGAGGGAACTAATTTTGCTTTTCTACCTTCTGCCATGTGAGTTTGCAGCAAGAAGGCCCTGACCAGTCACTGAATACCCACTCCTGATCTTAGACTTCCCACCTTCCAGAACAGTAAGAAAGTATATTTCCATTCTTTTTAAATTGGCCAGTTTCAGGTATTTTGTTACAGCACTACAAATAAACTAAGACAGTATCCTTCCACATAAGCACATGGTGATGGTCACACGAAAATATCAAAACTAATTATAAATTAAAACATACTTCAGCCAAGCGTGGTGGCTCACACCTGTAGTTTCAGCACTTTGGGATGCTGAGGCAGGCATATCACCTGAGGTCAGCCTGATCGACATGGTAAAAACCCTATCTCTATTAAAAATACAAAATTTAGCCAGGTGTGGTGGCACATGCCTGTAATCCCAGCTACTCGGGAAGCTCAGGCAAGAGAATCAATTGAATCCGGGAGGCAGAGATTACAGTGAGCTGAGATTGTGCCATTGCACTCCAGCCTGGGCAACAAGAGTCAAACTTGATCTCAAAAAAATAAAAAGTAAAAATAAATTGAATTCAGTGTGTGTCAGTTTATTCAACATGAACTCAATTGTTTTCTAAGGCTTTATTTTTTCTGGGGGGACAAAACAAAACAAAATAAAATGAAATAAAAAGATCTAAATGAATCTGTCTATTCTATGGTGGTAACTTTACTAGAAATATATTTAACAACTCTATCAAGTATGATTAAATATTATGTCTCATACAAGGACTTCTTTGCACTATATAAATATAAAAAACTTGACTGATAAAAATAGAACAAAAATCAAAATTACAGTATACAAAAGCAAACTGCAATCTGAAAGATTATGTAGAATTTTGTGTCATGCATATCACTCTACTTCTCCATGTGAATTTTGAAAATGATATGTTAAAACTGTAAAAAAGTTAGATTTCAAATGAGTTATTAACATTAATATTTCCGAATTCCACCAATCTAGATTTGTTAAAGAAAAATACCAAATAATTGGCTGGGCCTGGTGGCTTATCACGCCTGTAATCCCAGCAATTTGGGACTCCGAGGTGGGTGGATCACCTGAAGTCAGGAGTTTAAGAATAGGCTGGATAACATGATGAAACACCGTCTCTAGTAAAAATACAAAAATTAGCCGAGCATGGTGGCAGGCACTTGTAATCCTAGCTACTCAGAAGACGGAGGCAGGAGAATCACTTGAACCTGGAAGGCAGAGGTTGCAGTGAGCTGAGATTGTGCCATTGCACTCCAGCCTGGGTGACAAGTGAAACTCCATCTCAAAAAACAAACAAAAGCCAAAAAACAAAGAGAAAAATTAAAATACCAAAGAATTGTATGATTTTGGTTCAATATGTTTTATTTCTTTTTTATGTCTTACATGCATGAAATATTTGTGTATAAATTTGTATGTTGTCAAGGAGCACAGTTTTTTCTCTTCTCACTGTATGTCATATTGTAAACATGATACACAAATAACCAAAAAAGTAAAAACGTGTCTGGCTAAAAGATCTAAAAGCAAATTATAAAAAACAAAATTTAAACCAATATAAACTGAATGAATTTATGTTATATATTAAATTATCTTCCTGTATATTTCAGGCAAGGGAATGGAAAAAGCCAAGCTATGACTTCAGCAGGTTATTCGCTTAAAAAGTCATTACATCGCTTAAAAACTCACTGATCACACATCCTGTTCACGCACAAAACTATTGTTGATTATATTGAAAGAATTCTGTCTGCACAGATTATAAAATCAAGTCATGTTCTGTGAACAATACTTTTAGAGCCTTTAGTTAAGTCTTTGAGTCATAAAATTGCACTTGCATTTGAAATGGATTTTGCCTATCATCCCAAGTGCTCAGTTAGGTGAATGCATGCACAGTTGTATCAGCAACTGCAATACTGAAGCAATGAAGTGAATTTTTAAAAAATCTGTGGAATGATAATGGAAACATAATTTACAGAAGTGTTCTGGGTTCACTGTAAACTGCTACACTGTACTTGCTTGTGTACTTTTTTTATTTTCCAATAAAAATAAACGTAAAAATTTATGGCATTTCTTCATATTAATTATATGGCTTGAGCACTATTACATATATTTTAATAAAATGTTATGGTTTCACAGTTTTATACTTTTATTTTTATCATGACAACAGTAAAGCATAACTCATAGAAAAGTATTGATACAAATTTGTGATTTACAGCCATCTCGTAAAAATACATTTAATTAATTTAATGGCTTGAAAACACATATATTTTAATTAGGCATGTAATTTGTTTCATTAGGAAGTCTTAACTGCTCCATGTTAGTGCCTGTTACAGAGATTATCAAAGTGAAAAGTGGGTCAACAGAAAATACTATCACCTTCTGCATATGTGGGTTGCACATCTGTATATTCAACCAACTACAGATCAGAAATATTTCCACCAAATGATGCTTGTACATGTACTAAAGATGTACACCTTTTGCTTGTCATTAAATCCTTAATACGGTATAACAATGATTTACACAGCATTGCATATTGTGTTAAGCAGTATAAGTTATCTAGAGATGATTTAGAGTGTACTGGAGGATGTATATAAATTATATGCAAATATTAAATACTACATTTTTCTATATAAGGGACCTGAGTATTTATAAATGCTGCATTTTGTGGGGCATCATGGAACCAATTTCCCCCTCAGATAGAGAAGGATGACTATATGAAGATTGGAACACACAAAGACATGAAGATTTATAGTACAGAAGGGAAATGAATATACATGCCACACTATTGGATTCAGGTATAAAATGCCTAGAGAATAGTTTATAGCATTAAAAGCATATATTAAAAATAAGAAAGGCTCAGAATCAGAAATATAGAAGTTTATCTAAAAATATTTGAAAAATAACAGAAAATTAAAACCAAATAATGTGGAAAGAAGAGAAAATGTAAGTAAATATTGCCTGTGAGCTTGAAGTTTTATATAAAATGAACAAATACAAAGACTCAACTTCCTAAAACCAAAACAAGAGGAAAGAGAAAGTCTGAAGAAGGCCTTATCAAAGAATATTCAAAAATATCCTGTCAAAGAAAAATCCTATCAAAAAAAGTGAACTCAGTTTTGAAAGTCTTTCTATAGAGAAATTTAAGGCCCAAAGGGCTGTATTGGTAAATTATTCTAGACTTTTAGGGAACAATTAATACTAATTTGGAAAACATTCACCCAGATAATAAAAAATGAGGCTCACGTCACATCTTTTATGAAAGTGGCAAAAACTTGATAGTAAAACTCGACAAGGACATTTCAACAAAAGAAAATTCTAGACCAATATCTTTTCATGAACATGGTTGCCAAAATCCTAAACAAAATATTAATAAAATGAAACCAGTCATGATAGTAAAAAATATAGTATATCAATTTGCAGAAATTCAGCCTTAGTTATCATTTAGAAATCAATCATTATAATTCACCTGATTAATAGAATAAAGGAAAAAATGTAACAATCATTTTAATATATATGGGAAAATATTTGAAACAAGTTAACCAAAATTCGTAAGATAAACATTTTAAGCAAAATAATAATATAAACTTTCCTTATTTTGTTGAATATTTACCAAACATCAGAAGTTATTGTGAAATATTGAAATATTTCCCATGAGGCAATAGATGTCTATTATCATGCTTTTAATGCAGCATTGTAGCAGAGATTCTAGTCAGTGTAACGAAGTATGAAAACTAAAAATAGTCAAGGGTTAGAAATTAATAAATAGTCATTATTTGGAGATGACATGACTGTGCATGTAAACAAATCTGAAATAGACTATTAACATATACACAGATAATCCTTGTATTAGGGTTCTCTAGAGGGACAGAACTAATAATATATATGGGAGTTTATTAAGTATTAGCTTACATAATGACAAGGTTTCACAATAGGCTGTCTGCAAGCTTACAGAGCAAGGAGAGCCAGTCCAAATCTCAAAACTGAAGAACTTGGAATCTGATGTTCAAGATCAGGAAGCATCCAACGCAAGAGAAAGATGTAGGCTGAGAGGCTAGGCCACCCTCACCTTTTCACACGTTTCTGCCTGCTTTATATTCACTGGCAGCTGATTAGATGGTGCCCACCAGATTAAGGGTGAGTCTGCCTTCCTCAGCCCACTGACTAAAACGTTAATCTTCTTTGGCAACACCCTCACATACACACCCAGGATCAATACTTTGCATCCTTCAATTAGGTTGACACTCAATGTTGACCATCACAATCCCCGACTTATGATGTTTGACTTAGCAATTTTTGACTTTATGATGCTATAAAAGTGATAATCTTTTCCCATACTTCAGTGGGGCTATGTCCAGACAAATCCATCATAAGTTGAAAATATTTATGCGAACACACACACACGTGCATCTGCTATGGTTTGAATGTATTCCTCAAAGTTGAGGTGTTGAAAACAATATCTTAATGTGACAGTGTAGAGAGGTGCAACCTCCAACAGGTCATGAAGTCTCTGCCCTCATGAATAAATTAATGACATTATTCCAAGTGTGGGGTTGCTATGGTGGGAATAGTTTATTTTTTTTAAATGAAAGTCATGTGATAAAGCCAGATGTGCTGGCTCACACCTGAAATCCCAGTACTTTGGGAGCCCAAGGTGGGTGGATCACTTGAGGTCAGGAGTTCAAGACCAGCCTGGCCAATGTGGCAAAACCCTGTCTACTAAAAATACAAAGATTAGCTGAATGTAGTAGTGTGTGCCTGTAGTCCCAGCTACTTGGGAGGCTGAGGCGTGAGAATCGCTTGAACCTGGAAGATGGAGGTTGCAGTGAGCCGAGATCGCACCACTGCACTCCAGTGTGGGCAACAGAGTGATACTCGGTCTCAAAAAACAAAGTCATGTGACAAATTCTGCCATGTCATGATGCAGCAAGAAGGACCTCACCAGATGTGACCCCTCAAACGTGGACTTCCTCACCTCCAAATTCATAAGCCCAATAAATTTCTGTTTATTACTAATCACCCAGTCTGTGGTATTCTGCTATAGCAGAATGAAAGGGACTAAGACAACATTATATAATACCTATGATATATTCCCTATATGAGAAGCATTTCTAAAATGAATTTAAAATATATCACTTAAAATAGCATCAATAAACACCAAATAATGAAGGATAAATCTTGCGAAAAATTGTAACACGTCTCTATACTAAAATAATAAATGTAATTAGTAAAAGTGAAGAGGATATAAATAAAAGGAGGTGTATTTTATGTTCATAGGTTTGAAAGCTTGGTTCTCAAATGGAGGTTTAAATTCTATGTCGTGGCAAAATGGCATAACAAATTTTCAGAAATAGATCATTTGTAAAATGCATTTGAAAATGCAGAGGCTAAGAATAGCCAAACTCATCTTGACGAAAAAAAAGAGGGAGAAATACCTCTACTAAATGTTCAGATTTTTAATTAACTATTTAGAAAATGTGGTTTACTTTCAAATATGGACATGTGGAACAATAGAACAAAGTAGAGAATTCAGAACTGTTGCTACATATATGACTGATTTTGAATAAAGGTGGCACAGGAGAGACAAATAGCCTGTGAATGGAGCTAAAACAACTGGATATAAAAACTCCCTCAAACGTTTTTCCGTCTTCTCTTCTACTCATCATATATAAAAATCCATGTCAAGTAGATTATAAATATAAATGATAAAGGAAAAACCTTTATGCTATTGTTGAAGGGTTGTCAAACTATGCCACATAGCCCAAAACCAGCTTACCACATGCTTTCATATGTCCTGTGAGCTAAAAATGGCTTTTACATTTTTAAATAATTAAGCAAAATCAAAAGAAGAATTGCATTTTTATGATATGTGAAAATTACATAAAATTCAAATTTCAGTGTCTATAAAGACATACTGGAATATAAACATTCTTATTAAATTAGGTACTTTTTATGGCAGCTTTTGTGCTAGAATGACAACCTTCAGTAAGTGCAGGAAAACAGTGTGACCTGAGAAACAAAAATATTTACTACCTGGCTCTTTACAAAAAAGTTTTGGCAATCACTGCATTAGAGGATGATATCAAAGAATATCTTTTTTACCTTTGTGCTGATGAAGATTTTTTAAACAGGACTGAGAAAAGATTCATAAATTGGCCCTTGATAAATTAAGAATTTCTTTTAGTCAAAAAACATAAAGAATGAACAGACAAGCCACATAATGTGACACACATTTGCAGCAATATGTTATTGAAAAAGGGTTAATAATTAGAACATATCAAGAGCATTTACCAAAAAAATAACAAAATAGAGACAAATAGGAAAACTTTAAATGTATAAAATTTGATGAAGCACTCTAGAAGAAAGATATTCATATGGCCAATAAACATATCAGAAGGTTTTCAATCACATAAATCATCAGATGAAATCAAAGTAGTAATAATAATGGAATACTGCAGCAAATCAACAAATATGACAAAATTAAAAGGCTAACAGCAGTTATTACCAATGACCTAGAGTGAAAGAGATCCCTTATAAAATCCTGGTGAGAAGGTAATTTGGTACAATTACTTTGAGAAACCTTTAGTGTCTGTCCAGGTTGAAAACACTTAGCTATTTGGGTAGAAATCCTACCCAACAGAAAGGTACCATTTGTAGTCATGCAAAAATGAAAATAACAGCACTATATATAACATTACTATTCTGGAAGTGACACACATGCCCAGGAGCTCTAGATAAAACACATATATCATAGAGTAATCACCCAACGAATACCAAACAGAAGTGAAAATAAATGAACTATTTTTCCATGCATTAACATGAATAAATTAAATAGGCATAGTCTTGACTGAAAGAAACCAGATACAAAAGGTACATTCTGTACAATCACATTTATACAAATTCCAAACGCTGGCAAAACTAATGTTACTGGTTATATTTGGAGAGATGAGAAGGGATGGTAGAGATAAGAGGGTGACCTGGAATGTGCTGTTAATTGTCTATTTCTTGACCTACATGGTGGTGTATTGAAATCATGATTTGTACACTGTTCTGTATATTTTAAAACATCAGAGGATAAAATTGAATGAGGAAATTTTATAGCATTTATTTAAATTAGAGAAACAACTTTGTCTTAAGAACTAAATTTGTTAGAAAAATCTTGGACAGATTGGAGTCTGTAGTCATCACTTCTATCTAAATATCCAAGAAAAGTAAATTCCTTTTATAATTTTACCAAAAAAAAGAAGAGTCTATAACAATAGTATTTTAAATAATAATGTTTCAGACAAAACTGGCTAACTAAACCTGGCAACATTATATTGAATTAGCCACAGTAGAAGTGCCATGCTCATTTTGGCACTCCTGGTAAGCAATATCATTTGGATAGAGTTTATGTTCAATAAGTATGATCAAAAGCTACTCCTTTTTAAAATGGTCTATTCCAAAATATTTCTTCCTCATTTTAATATTCTACTTCTGTTTTTTTGCAAATTGTATTAAAGTTTTGAGAAAAGCAAATTGGTTTCTAGAAGAATTGAAAACATGGGCACTTGCCTTTTGGCTCCAATTTATTATTAAATGCATCATACATAAAATAATATATCTTCCTAATAAGTAAACTTTAATGAAACATAGAAAATTGCAAATAAGTAAAATTAAAGAAATACAGTTTTAAAATATCTCACCCTAATGAGGAGTATAAAATATTCATTCTAGTCCAAGTTATGAGAGTACTTTCTGGCATAGTTATATTTAGGTTAAAACAAATTCACTGTGAAATCATTTATGTAATCAATCTAAGTCTCCTTACCCTTATTACAAGACAGTATGCCACCTCTCATCAACAACTAATTCTGTATTTAATCAAACAGAAAAGTCCTAAGATAGCTGAGGTATTAAAATTCTAGTGGACTAACACCCATTAAACAAAAGATTTTAAAAAGTTGAACTGAAGAGAATATGCAGCATACTTTATTACATGTAAAACAAATAAGAAATAAAGTAGAATATTAAGTTATCCCCAAAAGGATTTTTGCAGTTTCTCTTCATTTTATTTCTGTATTTAAGGTTTAGAAATGTGCTCATAGAGTTAACTTTTACATTTTATGCTTAGTCCTTTATTTCTTGGGCAAACAGTTCAGAACAGAGAAGCACCTGCTCCATTTCACTTTAAAATTCAATGGATAATAAAGAAAAAACTCATAGTGCATATAAACCTGCCCTCTCCAAAAACTGAAGAAGGGGAAAATGGAGCTGAAATAAAACCTAGCAGTGCTTCTTTCCTGGATGTTTGAATATGCTCTCCCTGCTCAAAAGATAGAATCTCAGTTACAGAAGTGCATGGTGAATGAGAAAAGGAAGCCACATCAAAGTGCCTGGATTATACCAACACATTCTTGGATACCCATTGGTGTGTAAAATCAAAGCAGCCAAAAGTGAACTGATTCCTGAGCCTTCTCCACAAATCTATACCTATGAAGAATTCAGACTCTAAAGGAAAAAATACAGACTATATCACTGAAGGCAAAATTAACAGAAAAAAACAGATAAGTTTTAAGTTCAGGTTCATTGGAGTATAAATATACATACAGTAAAATTCTGACAGATACATATCAAATGTATCTGATATGGTTTGGCTTTGTGTCTCTACACAAATCTCATCTTGATTTATAATCCCAAGTACGGAGGGAGGAGCCTGGTCAGAGACAATTGGAACATGAAGGTGGTTTCCTCCGTGCTGTTCTTCTGACAGTGAGTGAGTTCTCATAAGATCTGATGGTTTTATAAGTGTTGGACAGTTCCTACTTAACACATATAAACACTCTCTCCTGCTGCCTTGTGAAGAAGGTGTCTGCTTCCCCTTCTACCATGATTGTAAGATTCCTGAGGCTTCTCCAGCCATGTGGAGCTGTGAGTCAATTCAACTTCCTTTGTTTATAAATTACCCAGCCCTGGGTAGTCTCTTCTTAGCAGAGTGAGAATGGACTAACATGGTATTAAAATCAAATGAAGAATAATTCAAACACCATAAAAAATTGCCTCAAAAAATGTCATCAATCTCCTATTCTCACAAGTCCTTGAAAATTTTTAACTTGTTTCCATACCTTTCTTTTTGCCTTTTTCAGAATGACTTATAAATAAACACCATATAATATGCAGCCATTTGAATCTGACTTCTTTCCTTTAGCATAATCCATTTGGTATCTGTGCATATGTTTGCTCATATCAGGAATAGTTAATTTTTTTATTACTTAATAGTATTCCATTTTAAAGGATATACTATAGTTTATTTACTAGTTATCTATTGTAATATCATTTGGGTTATTTCCAGATTTTGGTAATTATGAACAAAGCTACAACAAATATTGTATAGGTTCTTCTTATGTGAACATGTTTTAAATTGTCTTGGGTAAATATCTAGACATAGGATTGCTGCATCTTGAGATAAATGACAATTTACTCTATTATGAAAAACTGGCAACTGTTTTCTAAAGGACCTGTGCTATTTTGTAATTCTGCTATCAAGGTACAAGAGTGCCAATTATACTATATCTCATCAGCACTTCATACCATCACTTTAAAAGTGTAATTATATTTTTAAAATTTGTATTTATCTAGAGAATAGTGATGGTGAATATCTTTTCATATATTTATTGGCCAAATGTCTAGCTCCTTAGGTGAATGGGTGATCTTTTACCCAATTTGTCTTAATGTTTTTAACAATTATTATTATGGTTGAATTTTAAGAAATGAAAAATATCTCATCAGACTTGTATGAGATATACATTTATTTTTTTCATCCCATAGCTTATGGTTTTACTTTTTAATAGGGTCATTTGAGCATCAGCTGTTGATTTTGATGAAGTCCTATTGATCATTTTTTTCTTTTACTAGTTGTGTTTTTGTGTACCACTTAAAAAAACATTTTCTAACCCAGAGTACCAAAGTTTTTCTTCTATGATATAGCCTAGAAATGTTATAGCTTTAGGTTTATTATTTAGGTTTATGATCCATTTAAATTTTAATATGCTACAAGGTATGATTTGAAGTTTTTAAAAATATGGATGTCTAGTTGTTTCAGCACTCTGTTGAAAAGATTATCTTTTATACATTGAATTGCCTTGGAGTCTTTGTCAAAAATCAATGAACTGTATATATGCAAGTTTCATTTTGCATTTTGTTCCATTGATCTATGTATCTATTCTTTCTCTAATGTTACACTGTCTTCTTTTTAACTTTTATTTTAAGTTCGGGGGTACATGTGCAGGTTTGTTACATAGGTAAACTTGTGTCATAGGGTTTGTTGTATAAATTATTTCATTACCCAGATATTATGCCTAGTACCCATTAGTTATTTTTTTCTAATTCTTTTTCTCCTCCCATCCTCCACCTACATGTATATTCTAGTGTGTGTTGCTCCCTGCCATATGTTCATCCATATGTTCATATATTCTCATCATTTAGCTCCTACTTACAAGTAGAATATGCAGTATTTGGTTTTCTATCCTTGTGTTAGTTTGCTAAGGATAATTACCTCCAGCTCTATCCATGTCTCTGCAAAAGACATGATCTTGTGCTTCTTTATGGCTGCATACTATTCTGTGGTGCATATATACCACATATTATTTATCCAGTCTATTATTGATGGACATTTAGATTTATTCCATGTCTTTGCTATTGTGATTATGCTGTCTTAATTACTGTAGGAAAGTCTTAAAATCAGATAGTGTGCATACTTCAACTGTTTCACAGTTGTTTTGACTGATGAAAATTCTGTGATTTTCCTTGTAAATTTTAGAATCAACTTCATGATTTCCATGAAAAAAGATCTGTTGAGATTTTCAGTGAATTGTGATAAATTCATAGAACAATCTGGAGATAAGTAATGTCTGAACAACCTGACTCTTACAATCCAAGAACATGGTATATTTAGGTTGTCTTTGATTTCTCCTATCAGTGTTGTATAGTTTTCAGCATAGAAAATGTACATATATATGGTTATAAGTCTCATGTTTTTGGTGTTATTATAAATTAAACTTTTTATAATAACTTCACTGTCCAATTATTTATTCCTCATACACAGAAATACAATCAATTTTTGAATATTTTCGAATTTCTTAAGCTAACTTCTTAGTTCTATTTTATTTTTGATAGACTCTTTGAAATTTTCTGCATAAAAATTATTTTACCTTCAAATATCGATAGTTTTATTTTTCCTCTCTAAACTCTATGACTATAATTTACTCCAATACAAGTTGAGTAGCAGTGGTGACAGCAATCATCCTAAACATCTTCTCAGTCTTAGAAGAAAGCATCAAGGCTTTCACAGTCAATTATGGGGATATCCTTAGATTTTTCTTACATATGTGTTATCAGTGTCAGGGCATTTTAAAAAACTCATAGGCTTTTTACAATAATAGTTTCAGATTTACAAAAATGTGAGCCAACAGAAAATAGTACACAAAATTGCCATATACCATTACCCTATGCACAGTTTCCCCTGTTATTAATGTCCTGTATTAGTGTGGTTCATTTGCTACAAATAATGAGCAAATATCATTAGACTGTGATTATTAAAGTCTTTGCATTAAGGTTCATTCCTTTGTTATATAGTTTTAAGAATTTTGATGAATGCATAAATCATGTATCAATTCAGTAACATATCCCATAGAATAGTTTCACTATTCTGAATATTCTTGTATGTCAACAACTCATTCCTCCTTTCTCCTCATAAACTCCTAGTAACCTTTTTACTGTCTCTATAGTTTGTCTTTTCCAAAATGTTGTGTTTGTAACAATGCAGTACATAGCTTTTTCAGACTAGCTTCTTTCACTTAATAATGTGCACTTAAGGTTTCTCTATGCCTTTTTGCATCTCGATAGTTTGCTACTCTTTATAGCTGAATAACGTTTGATTATATGGATGTACCATCATTTGTTCATCATTCACCTATTGAAGGACATTTTGTTACTTCCAGGTTTTGGCAATTATGAGTAAAATACAATAAACATTCTTGGAACTTAAGCGTTAAACTCAGTTGGATAAATAGGAGTGTGATTACTATGGTAGAAGTATGTTTAGCTTTGTGAGAAAATGTCAAACTGTTTTCCAAAGTGTCTGTACCATTTGCATTTTTACCGGCAATAAATGTAAGTTCCTAATGCTTTATATTCTTGCCATCAAATGGTATTTTCAAAGTTTTTGGATTTTAGTCATTCTAGAAGGTTTGAATTGGTATGTCTTGTTTTAATTTGCAAGTCCTTAATGATTTACAGTGTTGGTTATCTTTTCTTATGCTTTTTGCCTTATGTGTATCTTTTTGGTGAAATATCTAATCATATATTTTGTCTATTTTTTTGTAAATATTTCCTCCAAATCTGTTGCTTGCCTTTTAATTATTTTAACAATATCTTTCTCAGATGATTTTTTTATTTTTAATAATTTCCAACTATATTGTTTTGAATCATACTTTTGCTGTTTTGTCTAGAAATTCATCTTCAAGCTTAACATCAGCTAGATTATATCATATGGTTTCTTCTATAAGTTTTATAGTTTTGCATTTTGCATTTAGGTTTAGGATTCATTTTGAGTTAAGTTTCATAAAAGGTGTAAGGTCTATGTTTAGATTCATTTTCTCACAGCTGTAGATATCCAATTGGTCCAGCATCATTTGTTGAAAAATGACCATTTTGTTGCCTCTGCACCTTTGTCAGAGACAGGAAAATTGTTGAGCCCGGAAGTTCACGACCAGCCTGGACAACAAAGCAAGACTGCATCTCAATAATAAATAGATAAATAAAAGGAAAGATCAGTCTACTAAATTTGTGTCCAAACTTTTTAAAAGAAGAATCTAATTTTATATGCATGTATTCTTTTTTTATATAATTTTCAAACATTTAAAAATGTATTTCTTAATATTTCTCATGCAATATATAAGTTGTACAAACAAGTATATTTTGTATATACTATCCATTTTAGGAAATAAAGTATAAAGCCCTTTATGTATACTCTCTTTTTATAAAATCTGAGCTTATTGTTTTATATATTTATTATTTTATTACATGAGAACATACATCTAAGCAAATTATTTTACATATTTTAAATGTTGCATCTATAGTCACATTTAATTTTTTTAACTTGGTTTTTGCTCAATATTATGTAGCTGTAGCATGTTATTAAGATTTATCGATTGTAAAGCTGTAGTTAATTTTTCTGTTGGGTTTTACTTTTAAAGATAATGAATTGCAAATGTTAAGTATATATTCAGGACAAAAAATAATTTTTGATATGTGTTATAGACTATTTTATACCAGTTTTTCATATCGCTTTTGCTTTTTACTATCATTTTAAAAACTAAAATTGTACTGTGGGATAATTTCAGTTTTACCTAGAAGTTGCAAAGATTGTACAAAGTTCCTACATACCCCTCATCCAGTTTCCACTCTTGTGAACATCCTACATACATACCATACATTTACCGCAATTTGTAAACCAACATTGTTATGCTACCATAAATTAAACTCTGCTTTGTTTTTATTTCACCAGTTTTCCTAATATCCCTTCTCTGTTTTAGGATACAATCCAGAATACCACATTGCATTTAGCATGTTAAATTTTAATGAAGATACCTTTTCTATTTTTTTCTTCAACTTTTATTTTAAGTTCCAGCATACATGTGCAGAATGTGCAGGTCTGTTACATAGGTAAGCATGTGCCACGCTGGCCACATGAATGGCTTTTGAGAAGTGTCTGTTCATGTTCTTTGCCCACTTTTAATTGAAGTGTTTGTTTAATTCCTGTAAATTCGTTTAAGTTATTTGTAGACTCTGGATATTACACCTTGTCAGATGGATAGATTGCAAATATTTTCTCCCATTCATTATGTTGCCTGTTCACTCTGACAATAGTTTCTTTTGCTGTGTAGAAACTCTAGCCTTATTAAACACCATTTGTCATTTTTTACTTTTGTTGATACTGCTTTTAGGCATTGAATTTTCTATTTTTTAATATTTATGTTGGGGAATTTTTTCTATGATTTTTTAATGTAAATGTTCTTTCCCACTTAAAATTATAATGTAGTTACCTGCATTTTCCTGGAAGTTTTAAAGTTTTGTTTTTCACATTTATGGGTAATTAATCTTTATTTTGTTTTTGTAAGATGTAAAGAGGGTTTACTTTTTATCCCCATGTGGACAACCAGTTGTACTAAGATCTCTGGTTGAATAATTATTCTTTCCACATTAATGTAAAATGTCTTCTTTGTCGTATCAAGTTTCCATGTGTATTTCACTTGGTGAATTTGTTGACATCTGGGTGATATTGCATGGCCATTTTCACACAGGTCTCTCTTTTTCTTCTTTTTCATTGATAATTTTTATCCTTTCATTCACAAGATAAATTTTTAAGTTATTTTCTCAATTTCTACAAGAGGCTTTAGTGGAGTCATATTTGAAAATACTTTACATGTGTAAGTTAAATGGAGAGGACCGGGATTTTTGTGAAATAGCCATATGTACTACAACAATTTTAATAGGTCAGTTAATTCAATTGTGCAAAGTGTGGAGTATTCCAGATTGAGTTTTTTGGTGAAATGACTCCAAGAAGATTAGCATGCAGGAAATGTATTTCACAGTGCTCTCAGGAACAATATTTTTGGAGGGCAAAATGAGGAGGCAGAAAGAAAAAAGCAGGATTGTCTAGAGGAAAGAGTTGGAATGCAATGCTGTCATGGTAACGGGAGCACTGATGGTAAGAATGGCTTTCAGAGTTGCCAGGGCTGGGCAAAAGAGGCCAGGTATCTATAGCTATGGGTAGACCAGCCATTGGAAAACAACCGGACATCCAGGTGTCTTAGTGAGTTTGGGTTCATATAACAAAGTACCTTGGACTGTGTGGCTTATAAATAATGAAAATTTATTTC
Organism: Saguinus oedipus; assembly: GCA_031835075.1. Taxonomy (NCBI): domain Eukaryota; kingdom Metazoa; phylum Chordata; class Mammalia; order Primates; family Cebidae; genus Saguinus; species Saguinus oedipus. The sequence continues at coordinate 23,943,537 of CM063190.1, forward strand.
TTGAAGTTCTAGAGCCTAGGATTCAGAGTGCTAACATGGTCTAGTTCTGGTATGAGGCTTTTTCCAGGTTGCACGCTGCAGTCCTCTCATTGTATCCTGGTGGAAGGAGGCCAAGAGCACTTTCTCTAGGATAATGAGGACTCCACCCTCATGACCTAATTACCTCCCCCAGGCTGCACCTCCTAAGATCATATTGGGGAATTTCAACATAGGAGTTTTAGGAGGACACAAAGATTCACCCATTGTATCACGTTAGTTTTTTCTTTGTTTCTTTGTTTTTGCTGTTTTTTTCTTTATTTTATTATTATTATTTTACTACATATATATTTTATTGCACTTTAGGTTCTGGCGTACATGTCCAGAGCATGCAGGATTGTTGCATAGGTACATACATGGCAATGTGGTTTGCTGCCTCCATACCCCGTCACCTACATCTGGCATTTCTCCCCATGTTATCCCTCCCCAACCTCCCTATCCCCGCTGCCCTTCCCCTTTTCCCCCCAACAGACCCAGTCTGGTCCTTGTCAAGGTTTGAAACAACCTAGCTAATGTCTATTCTAGTAAAAATCATTTGGTCCTGTAGCTTCAGCAGAGTTGTAGCTAGGAGTTGGGCTAGAAAATGCTTAATAGACGGCAGCCACCTCTGACTTCCTCATTTCTTAGCTCTGCATTGTTTTCCCCACATGCTTTTACTATTAAGAGCAACAGTGTACGTGCATGTTGGTAGCTTTAACAGACTATGAAGTCACAGTGAAAATTTGCACTACTCATACTCCAAAGCAGAAGGGAGAATAACTTCTTTGACCTAATGAAGAGACAAATGGTTACATCACAGGATAAGCTTGGAGGTTAATTCTTAGGGGTAAGTGTTTACAGTTCACAGAGTTAATGCAGTTCATAACGTTGAGGACATACTCCATTATAAACTGGAAATAGAGATAATCTAGGACATGGAGAGAATCATTTACATTTGAAAAGGTTGTGTTTACAAAGAGGCTCGAGTCAAAGAGAAGTCGGCTGCCTCTTTCCCTCTTTATAAGCAAATACAATTCATTTTTAAAAGTTTACTTTTATAGCAGTCTTTGGGGATATGATTCTGCTCTTTTTGTTACTCTTAAATCTCATGATAGCTCACTTTCTTCCTTTTATAAAGTTTCTTTAGATTGTGAGTTCATATTTGGCTCATTCTGAACAGTAGAGATCATGAATGACCTGAGAGAAAGTATGGTCTCCCAGAAAATGATCCCTACAAGCTTCTCCTTTGGGCTCTGTCTGGGCCACTATGCACCATTAATTTGACTCCAGGGTGTCAAGTTGGGGTTAGGATTTCAAAAAACGACTTTAGGAGAACAGGATACTTTTTTCTTAACGTTTCTGTTTGAAGTTCCCCAAATTTGGTGACAAATTATATTGAGAAGGATACCTGTGTCCGATTTCTACATAGCAGACAAAAAAGCTGACATACAGTTCTTCTTATTGCTACCTTTGCTACTACAGAAAGGTTTTTGTAACTCTTTCACTGATACAGTTTGTTGAGAGTCTTGACTCTGCATCTGGACGTGCGTGCCCGCATGTGTGTGTGTGCCTCATTTAGCCCCAAGGCTTTGTCTTCTATTCTCCACGTGGATTTTAAGCTTGGTATGTGTACAACATCCTATGCCATTCACAGCTTCAGTGCTTACTATATGTATTAAGTTTCTTTTTCATTTCTTTTTTTGTTGGGGGAGTACCCACATATTTCCCTTCTATTTTTGAATATAAATAGATATATATTTAAACATACCATGGTTATAATTTATCCAGAAATTTTAAATTTTTTAGAGGAATGTTTGTCACATATTCATAAGCAGTTTTGCCCATATTGTGCTTTGGAATATTTTTTATTTTATGTTTTTTCATCTTTGTCTCATCTGTCTGCAATCAATACTTTTCTAGTTATAGAAAATCTTCCTCAGCCTTATCAAAGAGTAGAAACAAGAGCAGATAGAAATTTAATCAATGGATACCTTCTATCACTTTAAATAAAACCTTACAAATGTACTAACTTCAAAAAGTCTTAAACTCATTAGGATAAAATGATGCTCTGTTTCTCAAATTTGGGGCTAGTATGGGAAGTGTTGTGTTTCACCAGTAGGGAGGGAAATGTGTTTGTGTGTAGGCAGAAAATTAGAACTAGAATTTCTAGACTTGATAAAGGGAAGTAAGAATGAATTAGTAGAAGCAGAAAGGGTTTTAAATAAGGTAGGACAACAACAGTAACAATGCGTAAACATTGGTACAGGGACAGAAAGAATACATAATCTGGCATGTACTCCAACAGCTAATTTTATTGTCATGTTTACTAATATAACACCTTTTGTTGGAATTTGTAATATATCTTAGATATATTTATTTTGAGATTAGATATTATATTAGTTATAATATGTATGAATTATTTTTTGTTTATGATACAGTCTTCTCAAGCAAAGACTTCTGTTACATATCAGATATAATTCAGTTGTAATTCGAGGAACTAGTCAAATTAGTTCATGAAGACCCTTCAGGTGATGCCAGAGGGTCCATAATCTGATTTACTTAGAGGGTCATGGACAATGCTAGGCAGTGAGGAGTTACTTAATGCTTACTCTGTATCAGATAGTCTGCTAAACACTAGGAAAATATAGTAGGTGACAGAAAGATTGAAGTTGACCTAATTTGATATTTTAATAACATGCTTCTGTAAACTACTAGTTGATATGTAAGTGTGCCAACAATATGCTTATGGCAGGAATATGTATTTTAATTTTATACTGTAAATACAATTTTAAGACAAAAAGATTTAGTATATATAATAGTAGTTTACTAATGTTAATAAATAACTTATAACTTTCCAAAATGGTAAGCCTTCTAAACAACTCTTTGCTTGTGTTATTCTCCCAGTACTCTGATTGTTAAAACTGAGACTGAAGACATGCATATATAATTTATATATATATATATAGTGTGTGTGTATAGAGATATGATTATATAGTCTAAATCTGAATTATATAAATATATATGTACACATATATTATTGTGTGCGTGTGTGTGTGTGTAAAACCTTAGGTCACAACTTATGCTCTTACCATGTGATATGGTTTGGGTCTTTGTCCCTGCCCAAATCTCATGTTGAGTTTTAATCCTCACTGTCGGAAAAGAGGCCTGGTGGGAAATGATTAGATCTTGAAAGTGGATTTCCCCCATGCTGTTCTTGCAATCATTTACATTCGAAAAAATGTGGCACATATACACCATGGAATCCTGTGCAGCCATAAAAAATAATGAGTTTGTGTTCTTTGTAGGGACATGGATGAATCTGGAAATCATCATTCTCAGCAAACTGACACAAGAACAGAAAATCAAACACCGCATGTTCTCACTCACAGGCGGGTGTTGAACAATGTGGACACAGGGAGGGGAGTATCACATACTGGGGTCTCTTGGGCGGGGCTAGGGAAGAGACAGCAGGGGGTGGGGAGGTTGGGGAGAGATAATATGGGGAGAAATGCCAGATATAGGTGACGGGGAATGGAGGCAGCAAACCACATTGCCATGTGTGTACCTATGCAACAGTCCTGCATGATCTGCACATGTACCCCAGAACCTAAAGTACAATAATAAAAAAAAAGAAATCCAAGAAAAGAGAAAGAAAATGTTATGTTTACAAAGAGGGCTCAAAAGTCACAGAAGTCAGCTGCTTTATTTCCCTTTATAAGCAAATAACATTCATTTTTAAATGTATACTTTTATAGAAGTCTTTGGGGATCTGATTCTGCTCAGATCACTTGTAATAGAGACTTCTCACGAGATCTGGTTGTTTATAGAAGTGTGTAGCACTTCCCCCTGTGCTGTCTCTTCCTCCTTGCTCCTGCCACGTAAGACGTGCTGCATTCCTCTTTGCCTTCCATCAGGATTATAAGTTTCCTGAGGCCTCCCCAGTCTTACTTCCTGTACAGACTATAGAACTTTGAGCCAATTAAACCTGTTCTCTTTATAAATTAATTTCAGATAATTCTTTATAGCAATGTAAGAACAGACTAATACACCATGTAACATATGCTTGTCATTTAATCATATCACTTTCTTTATTATTTTGAAATTCAATGGGGGTCAATATATTCAGCTATTATTTATCAGGAACACTGGCAAATAACCCATCATGAGGACAGAAATCTTGTCTGCCAGATAACTGGACAATAATGATTCTGGCGATTCTGAAGAATTTTCCCCCATCTCAGCCTTTGAAAATCTGCCTTTAAAGACTAAACTGGAACAGCGTCTCCCAGGATATACTCGGAGTACTCCTGATGAGAAGGTGAAAAGGTTGCTGTTCTTGGGGAATCTTAGCAGCTTTTTACTTTTTATCATCAAGTCCTTAAGGCTATCAACTTTAAGTGTCATAGAATTGTGGCTAGTATTTGTTTAATTTTTTTTTATCTGTGACTATACATCCCTTATCATTCTTAATCTTGTGTATTTTTATTTTCCTATTAAACCACTATTTTTAAAGAAGCAGTTTTGGATTCATGCCGTCTTCCTACTAATTCTTCAATTTTTACTTCATTCATTTCAGCTTGTATATTTATTATTTTTCTACATTTTGGGGGACGTTTTCTTGTTCTCAAAATAAACATCAGTTAAAATTTCTTATAATGAGCATTAAGAAACTTTCCTTCTTGATAATGACATTATTTAGCTTTAAGTCCCTCTTTCTTCCTCTGTGAAGACTATGCCCTGTGTCTCACAGGCTAAACAGACACACTTTAACAAAATATTATACAATTTTAGTGGAGTTTTTTAGATGCAATATTGCATAAGAATTATTTCCTAATTTCTAAATAAGATGTTATTTTTGTCAACTTTTCCATTTTTTTTTTCCTGTTCATTTTTAGATTGTGATTTCAGAGGTTGTCCTTTTATATATTAAATTTTCTGTGCTTATCTTCTCAACTGGCTCCATCCAAATCTTAAAGGGACTTATCGATGTTTCATAGTACATTTGTATTTATCTCATCTATTTCATCTTGCACACTTTTGCTTTCAAAACCAAAATATTGACTTAAAATATTATTTTTATTGATGTCACATAATACAAACGCTAATTTTACACAAGTGAATTTTTTGGCCCCATTTATTTTCTATATACACACACATATTGTGACTTGTTCAAAAGAATTTCTTCTCAATTTTATTTTCTCTCATGCTATGGTCTTTTTCTAGTTGATTTATTATTTGGCTTGATAATTTGAGCTAGTATTTTCTTCAAACTGGGTTTGTGGGTGATATTTTATCTCAATCCTGCCCTATCCACAAGTATCTTTCATTTATCTATACAAGTGAATGATATCTTGGGAGGTATAAAACAGATATTCCAATTTAGTCTTTCCTCAAATAAATGTTCTTCTATTGTTTATTCATTATTTCCTCTCAGCCATTTGTTTATTTTTCTCTTTCTGTACCTTGTAACATTCAGATTGATCGATCCTAAGACTCTCATTATTTCTATTCTTTTGCATTTTTGTTCTACAATTTTTAAAAATTCTTCTTTTCTTAAGCCAGCAACTATGCACTGAGTAGCCTTTCCTTTTTGTCTCATTTTAAGACATTGCTTTTATTATGTAAGTTGCTCTGTCTCCTTCATTGGCTCTGTTTGGTTGAATCCTCTTCTGTTTCTCTTCCTGTCTCCCTTCAGGGGTTCTTTTAAATCTGTCTGTTGTTTGAGGTTGAGGTACAGGCATGCACTGTGAGTTTCAGTAGACCTGTGAGTGATGTCAGATAACACATTCTCTGCCGCACATGTGGTTTGACGTAGCTGGGTTTCAGTCTACTATTATACTACCAGCAGAGGGCTGCCATTTTCCTATACTTTTTAAACTTTGAAAGTAAGGCCAAGTAGCCCACCTTCTTAGCTCCTTTTTGGATGTTTGGGGACCAGAGATATCAGATGCACTTAAAGGGACCGATGTCAATCTTCCCCCTGAAAGGTCTACAGATGTCAGTGAAGTCAGTATTTCCCAGAGTGCTCTGGGTTATGATTGACACATTTGGGCAGTCTGACCAAGTGCCCAGCCTCTCTACTGATCAATCAAACAGGAATTCCATACCTCTCCCCCAGTGTGGTTCCATAGGCATCCCAGACCTCATTCATAGCACAACACTTGCTGACCCAGTAGCTGGCCCAGAGAGGGACACTTGCTGGAGTTCAGAGTGGAGCAAAAACCAAGATGTTTTTCTCTTTAAAGACAAATTTCTACCACAGCATCTCTTTCAAGTTCATTAGAAATAAAAGTTCTTTAAACAATCACAACTGAAATAACTTTAAAACAAGAAATGCATTAGCATCTTTATTACAAATGTAATTGGTTTTCTTTTATTTTTCTTCGTGGAGATAGGGTCACTAGTTAAAATACACCACTGTAAAATCTGCAATTTAAATTTCATTTCATGCTGCATTGTAGAAATAGTTTACATAAATAGCATCCATTAATCATTTAAAACAAAGGTTAAATGTAAATTAGGATTCTGTTGTTTATTTCTATGATTATTTATGGGTTTCCAGTAAAGTTTGATTTTTCGGAGGGTGAAAGAATTAGTGTTTTTGAAAGTAAAGTATCTTTAAAGTTGATAACTTACAGAAATAAATTGACCTGGAAAGAATGCTATAACATCACAAGCAGCATTTGAAGCTAAAGAGCGTGGTAGCTCTCAATCACAATTTTAATGATGTGCTGATTTTATTGAATATTTTTTTCTTTAGGATTTCTATCTGCTAATACTAAATAACTACATTGAACATAATTCTAGGAAAAATGATATCTTTCTGGTGGCTTCAATTTTTTGAAGAGAGTTAGAAAATTGGTTTCCTTACCAGTTTATTTAACAAAACATGGTAGTAAAAAAAAATACATCAGTATAAGTTAGTGAAGACTAACTAGTATTAAACTACACTGACAATGAGAGCAAATATCTGGATATACGCTCTGTTTCAGTGATTTGTAGAAATCATTGTTCATTTCTTGATTAGGAGATACTTGAGTAATTGATCAATTCTTCATTCATCATTCTAAACTACTGCTCCTGGGTAATTACAGTTGAAGTATTTCTTTTCTTCAATTTGTTTCTTACGGTTTTACTCTTTTATCACAGTTGTGACATGATACTAATATCAAGAATGACAGTCTGAACTTTAGGAAAGAAATTAAATAATTTGACATTTTATTATTTTACTAAAGTTCAGTGTGAAAGCGTAAAATGTTACCTAAATTAAATATATATAAAAGAAATTAATATTTTGATGCATAAGTACACAGAAATATTTAAGGTCACAGTCTTTAAAAAGTGAAGCAGCAAAACAGAACAATCATGTTTATTTCAGCACTCAGTAGCATCATATTTTATTGTGTTGCATTCTTTATGTAGGCTGTTAGGGGTATATTTAGCCATAATATTTATGGAACAGTACCTTTTCTGAATACGAAAATGAAAAATTTTATATTCTAATGAGCAATATCATTGTGGTTAGGCGTTGTTATCTCTTATTTAGTTTTCTAGATAGTTTTGAGCAACAAACTTCTGAGAAATATTTGAAGTAAAAATAGGAGGTGATTTTTCTTAATATAAGAGCTTCTATAATATTGAATACAAATTTTTCAATACATTTATAATTATTTTAACAAATTATTATAATATCCATTCAGAGAAAATTTTGTTTACTAGGATGTCAATTTTAAATATCTGAAGCAAAGTTCAAGTAATTTTTTCAATAAACAATTTTAATGACTTTACGTTCATATTATTCCAATGTGATGTTATCCAAGGTGGGTTATATGCAAATACAACAGTTTGTAGCTCAGTGTCTCACTCAAAATCATACTTTAATTATGCTCTAAACATTTTTGTGCTTCTCTTTGCTAGTCCAAGAAAGCAATTACACTTTAACTGTTCCTTTTTGATTAAATAATAATCAGAATGCATTGTTTAAAAAGTTAGATTACTCAACTTACTGTCATTTAGAGAGTGGAGGTAAATGAATCAGGTTCCAGAAATCATGTTCAGGGTTTGGATAACAGTAAAACTTTGGAAGTTTCCATTTGAAATCTAGGTCTCCATGATTACCTCTAAAGGTGGTATGTCTCCAAAATGATCCCTTACAATTTATTATTCAAAATGAGCAAAGTCTGTCTTTCGTGTCTCCTGTGAACATGAAACAATATGTATAGCAAGCACACAAGGGGAAACTTTATAAATCAATTTACAATTGAGAACAAATGTCACACAAAGTACATTTTTGATACTATCCTGAAAGGACAAACATCAGCCCTTGAACACCATATGTGGTCTACATTATGGCTTCTTGGCACCAGTCCATAATCTATTTCCAGCAGTCACCATTTCAAAAATTTATGAGGACCTGGAAAGCACAGAAGGGCTAAAGACGCCACTTGAGTTCTGCTTATTAGCATAGTCATTAAGCCTAATCAATAATTGATGAACCATTTGTGGAAAACATATGGGTTGAATTACATCTTGGCTTTTACCATTCAGAAAAGTCATAAGTATTTTGACCCATTGTTTGCTGTGTAAACATGTTGTGAAAACTAATTCCATAATTGATAACTAAAAAAATTGAGTTTTCATCTCTCTACAAGCCAAAGTTATAAATTATTATGCTATATTTTAACAAAATATTTTAAAAGAATTTAATGCAGAAGTTATTGACATGTAAAATTACTGGAATCTGAAACTTTTAAACAGTTTCAAATAGTCCTTAAGTAGTGCTTGAAAGAGGGAAATAAAGGGCACTCATGAGCAAGTCATAGTGAAGACCTAAAATATTAGGCTACCCAATGTTTAAGGTATTCTTATGGCACTGATCTCGGGGTGGTTTTGAGCTGATGAATTCACATTTTTTGTGTGTGATTATAACATTTTAGAAAGTACATTTTTTTAAATGTTGAATTTAAAACAGTATATTTACAAAAACACTGCAAACACAGTACAGTTTCTGTATGCCCTACACCCAACTTCCCCTATTATTAACTTCTTAGATTAGTATAGGACATTTGTTATAATTAATAAATGGATATTAATATAGTTTTTTTTTCTTTGAGACGGAGTTTCGCTCTTGTTACCCAGGCTGGAGTGCAATGGCGTGATCTTGGCTCACCGCAACCTCTGCCTTCTGGGTTCAGGCAGTTCTCCTGCCTCAGCCTCCCAAGTAGCTAGGATTACAGGTGCATACCACCATGCCCAGCTAACTTTTTGTATTTTTTTTAGTAGAGACGTGGTTTCACCATGTTGACCAGGATGGTCTCAATCTCTTGACCTCGTGATCCACCCGCCTCAGCCTCCCAAAGTGCTGGGATTACAGGCGTGAGCCACCGCGCCCGGCCCAATATAGTTTTTTATCATAAATTAAACTTCATAGTTTATTCTGATTTTTTTTTAATTTTTATTGAATTATAGGTTTTGGGGTACATGTGCAGAACGTGCAAGATAGTTGCATAGGTACACACATGGCAGTGTGTTTTGCTGCCTTCCTCCCCTTCACCCACACTTGGCATTCATCCCCAGGCTATCCCTCCCCAGCCCCCCCCCCCGCTGTCCCTCCCCCATTCCCCCCCAATAGACCCCAGTGTATAGTAGACCGCCTCTCTGTGTCCACGTGTTCTCATTTTTCTCACCCACCTATGAGTGAGTATATGCGGTATTTCTTTTTCTGTTCTTGTGTCAGTTTGCTGAGAATGATGTTCTCCAGATTCATCCATGTCCTTACAAAGGACACAAACTCATCATTTTTGATTGCTGCATAATATTCCATGGTGTATATGTGCCACATTTTCACAGTCCAGTCTATCATCGTTGGGCATTTGGGTTGGTTCCAGTTTATTCTGATTTAAATTCTACTTGTCTTCTTTCTTTTTCTAGAATTCCTTCCAGGATACCACATTATATTTAGATTTCATGCCTTCTTAGGCACTTCTTGGTTGTGACAATTTTCAGACTTTTCTCACTTTGGAAGACCTTGATCGTTTTGAGAAGCATTGCTATTTTATAGCCTGATCTTCATTTTAGATTTTTCTCAAGATTAGACTGGGTTAGGGGAGGAAGACTTCGGAACTAAAGTGCATTTCTTGCCACATTATTCTCATCACACTGTATCAAGGGTATATACTATTCATATAACTTATTGTTGATATTAGCCTTGAGCACCTGATCAGAGTTTTGTATTTTATTGCATGCAGCTTCTGTACACATTTTTAAGGAGTTATACCTAAGTGTTTTTCTTTATTGGCATTATTTTAAATAGTATTATTTATAAAATTTTGAATTCCAATTGCTCATTGATGATATATCAAAAAATGACTCTTGCTAATTAATCCTTTGACCTTGCTAGACTAGTTTATGAATATTGGGATTTTATTGTTGTTGATCCTTTGATATTTTCTACATGGACCATCATGTCAGCTATAAATGAAGACAGTTATATTTTTTCTTTTCCAATCAATGTATCTTTAGTTTTCTTTTCTTGTCTTATTGTACAAGCTAAGACTTCCAGTAGAATGTTTAATAGCAATGGTGAGAGAGGAATTCTTTGCTCTTTTCTGAGCTTAGATGGAAAGTGTCCAGTTTATAATCATTAAATATGATGATGCTCCTGTAGGGTTTTTGTAAACATTATGATACCTTTTAAATTAAAATGTTACAAAGCCTAATCATCAAAATTTTGTTCCAGGAATTGTATAAAAATTTCACATTTCTCTAGCTTATTATTTGTTCATTGTCAGATTATTTATTTATTTATGACAGGGTCTTGCTCTGGGACCCAGGCTGAACTGCATGGCACAATCTCAGTTCACTGCAACCTGGAACTCTTGGGTTCAAGCCGTCTTCCCGCCTCGGCTTTCTAAGTAGTTGGGAGTACAGGTGTGTGCCATCATGAGCAGTCTGTTTGTTTGTTTGTTTGTTTACTTATTTTGGTAGAGATCAGGTCTTACTATGTTGCCCAAGCTGATGTCCCACTCCTGGTTTCAAGCGATCCTACCTTGGCCTCCCAAAGTACTGAAATCACAGGTGTGAGCCACTGTGCCTGGCCAGGAAATATTTTCTAATTCTGTCTTAGAGAAACATAATTTAGCTTGAGTTAGTAGTTGGTAGAGACACAGGTTTAAATTTAAACTTTACATAACTCTAAAAGACCAGGAAATAATTATGATAATAGAAGAGTGACTAGTGCATTTTGAAAATATAAAATAAATTTCCATAAACATCCAAGGGAAAATCTCAGAAAACCAATGCAATAAATGAAATTACATAATATAGACCAAAAAAAGAATATTTAAGAAATATTTGGTACCTGACATTCAAGTAGAGAAACTCTGACCATAGAAGACACCAAAAGAGCAGATATTTGGTAACTTATATAATAATAATTTTGAAACACCACGCCTCAGATTATTTCAGATACTGCAGTTAAAGAATTAAAAGTTAGATTTGACAAAAAAGACATGAAGAATGTTTTTCAGACAGAGACACTTTATGCTACCCTTAATTAAAAATACTCTCGTAAAGGAAAGTTCCTTCTGTATGTTCACAGCAGTAACTCTTTATGAAGTCTTTATGAAAATACTGTTCTCCATTAAGTAAATTATGCTAGGGTTGACACTCTTAGAGTCCTCCAGTATTTAAATGCAATAATGGTTGTTTAAGGATAGTAATCACAGACTCAATATAAAAAAAATCAAACTTTTCAAAAATACTACTGCTAAAGAGGAATTTTTAAAGAAAGTTAAAATCATGATTTATATAAGGTATAAATATGACAATAATCAGATAACTCAGAACAAGGTGCTGTAGGCAATGTATTGTTCTCCATGAGACATAATTTTTCTCTACACTGTCATTTGTTGTTTGATTTATACAATTCTCATTGATAACTCATTCATAATATAGTTGTCTTTTTATACATTATTTAGTTATTGATTGGAAAAGCTGAACATTGTGCGATGTATACCATATTAGTAAAAGAAGCAAAATATCAACAATACGTGTCATTATATGACAATATAATGTCATTAAAACATTTACAATATGCTAATGACTATTCTGAGAAGAAACTAAAATCCTGTGAAAGTTGGGGAAGCTGAAGTGAGGGTATTGAATGATTACCTAACTTTGAGAAATCAACAGAAAAGGATAGAATGAGATTTCTAAAAATAAGGACTAACGCCATGAAATTGAGTTTATGACTGGAATACCTTGAGAGATTTTTGTATGATTAAAGAGAGGAAGGTATAGAAAAGAGGAGATCATTAATAGGATACTGGAAATATTAGTTAGGGAGCTGTTGGCAAATGACTTCACATATCAGATTAAAGAGTTTCAACTAGGTTTCCTGGCCTGCAAGAATTGTAGGATATTTTAGAGCAGAGATTGGCATGTCTTTACATAAGATAGTTGATGTGGAAATTATAATTAGTGACAATGACCACCCTAAGTATTAAGCCACAAAATGATGAAAATACAAAACATCTAACTCATAAATTGAGAATACATTCATGCCAGAGGCATAACAAGGTTAGACAGACAGATTGCTATTTTGGTCACTATTCAGTTTAGTCATCCACTAAGAAAAAAATGAATATCAATTTCTAGTAATTAGAGAACAAAAGATTGAAAGCAAAGAAATTAAATGCTTGCTGTTTGCCCATTGACCAGATAGTCATGGTCATAGAACCATCTGCATTCTTTATGCTGCGTAAATTTTTAAAATAGTTTTAGCTAATGATGTTTCCTTTTACTTATTTTTTTGGCAATGAAACTTATAATTCTTTAAAATGCTTATTTAAATAATCTTAAGGTTAAAAGGAATAATAAGGTCAAGTTGATATTTTTAAAACATTTATTTTTAATTTTTGGTAAAAATGTGCAGATGACAGATTGAACAGCAGAAGGAAGAGGAAACAATTGTTTCTCTTGCTTCAGAGAGAAAAAGGAGCATCTTCATATGTTAAATCAAGCAAAGATTTTTTTTAAAGGGTCAACTTTTATAACGCATCACCTCAAAGAGGAGAATTTAAGAAAACTTTAAAAACAGAATATATTGCTGCTACCATATTATAATTCTACATGTATCTGCTACTCAATTAACTACATATTCTAAGATCATATCATTAATTTTCATATATATCATAGGTTTTTGGTGTATAGATGCCTGATACTCTAGGCAGTGGTTGTGAACCTGCACACCTGAAGTTTAAGAATCATATGGGCTGTCGTAGATTGCATTAATAATTCCATTCTTTTTCCCCTCTGTAATCTGTATTCTTTACCAATGGATTTTGCAGTTAATCTGTTAAAGAGGCAGGGTCTATTTATTCACTTTAAAAATCTGAACTCAATCATGTAAATTGCTTTGGTCAATTGACTCTAATAGAAGTATGGCTTGTCAATTCTGATCTTAGATTTCAAGAGACATTGTATTTCTGCATGTTTGTGCATTTTTACTTGGAATTCTGCCATCGCCATGAGAAGGCACTGTCCTGCCAATCCTCTTCTTCCAAAAGAGGATGACAGCTTCCGTTAAAGAAACATGTTGAATCTGCTGGCTCTAGGCCAGACCAGCTACTCCATACTATTGAGAAATGCACGCTAAATTACTTACCACCTAAGTTTTCTAATTGTTAAGCAGCATTATAATGGTGGCATATAACTTACACATGTGTGTCTTTTTCTCAGAAGGCACTTGTGCATATATACACGAAATATTAATGTATTCTCAGGGAGCAAGTCTTGTTTTTCAACTGTTAGCTGAATATGAAATTAAAGCTCCTAACCCCAGGCCAAAGTAAAGCAGACATTTCTAGGTTACTTGTTGCTTTATTTCTATATAAAATACTTTTCAAATCCCAGTCTCTCCAGGATATTTTAAACATACCATGCCCTTTGGCAATTGTTTTTCCTGTAGACCAGTTTTCCTAATCTTCTGTGTTCCAATGTTTTCATCACATTTTGAACACTGACATTTGTTGAGGCTGTGTCTTCACTTAGAAAGTCTTATTTAAGAAAAAAAAAGCTTTTATGAGACCAACATCATCCTGATACCAAAACCTGGCAGAGACTCAACAAGAAAAGAAAACTTCAGGCCAATATCCATGATGAACATAGACGCAAAAATCTTCAATAAAATACTGGCAAACCGATTACAACAGCACATTAAAAAACTTATCCATCATGATCAAGTAGGATTCATCCCGGGGATGCAAGGCTGGTTCAACATACGCAAGTCTATAAATGTAATTCACCACATAAACAGAAGCAAAAACAAAAATCACATGATTATCTCAATTGACGCAGAGAAGGCATTTGACAAAATTCAACAGCCTTTATGCTAAAAACCCTCAATAAACTTGGTATTGGTGGAACATATCTCAAAGTAATAAAAGCTATTTACGACAAACCAACAGCCAATATCATACTTAATGGGCAAAAACTGGAAGCATTCCCTTTGAAATCCGGCACTAGACAAGGATGCCCTCTCTCACCACTTCTATTGAACATAGTACTGGAAGTTCTAGCCAGAGCAATCAGGCAAGAAAAAGAAATAAAGGGTATTCAAATAGGAAAGGTGGAAGCCAAATTGTCTCTATTTGCAGACGACATGATAGTATACCTAGAAGACCCCATCACCTCAGCCCAAAAGCTCCTGCAACTGATAAGCAACTTCAGCAAAGTCTCAGGATATAAAATCAATGTTCAAAAATCACAAGCATTCCTATACACCAATAACAGACTTAAAGAGAACCAAATTAAGAACGAACTGCCATTCACAATTGCTACAAAGAAAATAAAATACCTAGGAATACAACTCACTAGGAATGTAAGGGACCTCTTTAAGGAAAACTACAAACAACTGCTCAACAAAATAAGAGAGGACACAAACAGATGGAGAAGCATTCCATGTTCGTGGTTAGGAAGAATCAATATTGTGAAAATGGCTATACTGCCCAAAGTAATTTACACAATCAATGCTATCCCCATCAAACTACCATTGAATTTCTTCACAGAACTGGAAAAAACCACCATGAATTTCATATGGAACCAAAAAAGAGCCCGCATAGCCAAGTCAATTCTAAGCAAAAAGAAAACAGCAGGAGTCATCACGCTACCAGACTTCAAACTATACTACAAGGCTACAGTAATCAAAACAGCATGGTACTGGTACCAAAACAGAGATATAGACCAATGGAACAGAACAGAAGCATCGGAGGCAACACAACATATCTACAACCATATTATCTTTGATAAACCAGACAAAAACAGGCAATGGGGAAAGGATTCCCTATTTAATAAATGGTGTTGGGAAAACTGGCTAGCCATGTGCAGAAAGCAGAAACTGGACCCCTTTCTGACACCTTACACTAAAATTAACTCCAGATGGATTAAAGACTTAAACGTAAGACCTGACACCATAAAAACCCTAGAAGAAAATCTAGGCAAAACCGTTCAGGACATAGGAGTAGGCAAGGACTTCATGAACAAAACACCAAAAGCATTGGCAACAAAAGCCAAAATAGACAAATGGGACCTAATCAAACTCCACAGCTTCTGCACGGCAAAAGAAACAGTCACTAGAGTGAATTGGCAACCATCAGAACGGGAAAAAAATCTTTGCAGTTTACACATCTGACAAAGGGCTGATATCCAGAATTTACAAAGAACTCAAACAGATTTACAGAAAAAAAATAAGACCATTCAAAAATGGGCAAAGGATATGAACAGAAACTTTACAAAAGAAGACATACATGAGGCCAACAAACATATGAAAAAGTGCTCATCATCATTGGTCATTAGAGAGATGCAAATCAAAACCACATTGAGATATCATCTCACACCAGTTAGAATGGCGATCATTAAAAAATCTGGAGACAGCAGATGCTGGAGAGGATGTGGAGAAATAGGAACACTCTTACACTGTTGGTGGGAGTGTAAATTAGTTCAACCATTGTGGAAGACAGTGTGGCGATTCCTCAGGGACCTAGAAATAGAAATTCCATTTGACCCAGCAATCCCATTACTGGGTATCTATCCAAAAGACTATAAATCGTTCTACTATAAGGACACATGCACACGAATGTTCATTGCAGCACTGTTTACAATAGCAAAGACCTGGAACCAACCCAAATGCCCATCGATGATAGACTGGACTGGGAAAATGTGGCACATATACACCATGGAATATTATGCAGCAATCAAAAATGATGAGTTTGTGTCCTTTGTAAGGACATGGATGAATCTGGAGAACATCATTCTCAGCAAACTGACACAAGAACAGAAAAAGAAATACCGCATATACTCACTCATAGGTGGGTGAGAAAAATGAGAACACATGGACACAGAGAGGCGGTCTACTATACACTGGGGACTGTTGGGGGAAATGGGGGAGGGACAGCGGGGGGGGGGCGGCTGGGGGGGATAGCCTGGGGATGAATACCAAGTGTGGGTGAAGGGGAGGAAGGCAGCAAAACACACTGCCATGTGTGTACCTATGCAACTATCTTGCACGTTCTGCACATGTACCCCAAAACCTATAATGCAACAAAAATTTAAAAAAAAAAAAAGGTAAAGAAAAAGAAGCATGTGCTATAAACACTTTCAACTCTTTTTGTAGCCACAATAAGCGGTGATGCATTCATTTGTGTTCAGGCTAACTTCCATATTCGATATTAAGCAAAACCCTTTATTCTAGTTACTATTTTTCTACTTAACCAATTATTTTTAGCTTGCAAAACATTTTAACAATAGTATACATAATGTTTATTCTGAAAATCAACTTTAATTCATAGCTTCAATAATTAGTTCCAAATTATAATATTTCACATACTTGTCTTGCACTGGACAAGGTAGAGTTACAGCTACTGGAGGTGACTTAGATATACTTCCTGATCTTAGAATCTCCTAAAGAGACAAGATGGAAACATAGTACACAATACAGAGATATGTATACCCATTTAAAAATGTAAGGTACAGACTACATATTGATTCAAAAAAAGGTAAGTATGTTGGGATAACCAAAGAAAACCCTTGTAAGAATCTAGTTGAAAGTAAGTTACTAGACCCTTTCAAACATTATAGCATTAATTACTGGATTTTCCTCAGAGTTGGGAAAAATACACATATATTCCCACAAATTTGGTTGTTTTGTGAATCCACTAAACATTACTCTAGATACTCTTTTTTTTTTGAGACAGAGTTTCATTCTTGTCAACCAGGCTGCAGTACAACAGCACTGAAACCTCCACCTTCTGGGTTCAAGTGATTCACCTGCCTCAGCCTCCCAAATAGCTAGGACTATAGGCAAGTGCCACTACACCTGGCTTATTCTGTATTTTTAATAGATGAGCTTTTACCATGTTGGCCAGGCTGGTCTCGAACTTGCAACCTCAGGTGATCCACCCGCCTCAGTCTCCCAAAGTGGTGGGATTACAGGCATGAGCCACCGCAACAGATTGATATTCATTTTAAGATTAGTTTGGATCTAGGATTTTAAAAAATCATTTGAAGCTTCCTTTCAAAACAGTATTTGGTATAAAGAACCCCAAAAAGACTTGACATCAGTTTGAATTTTACTGAAAACACCCCAGGGAGATTTTCAAATTCAGTCAAAATTCTCAGAGAAGGGCAATGATCAGTTCATTCACATAAACAGAACTCAAAATGACTAAGAATGATTTGAGTATCATATGAAGTAGAAAATAAACTTTACCTTATAAGCTACTGGAACTAAAATTTTGTGTTTTATTTATTCATGGAACAAATATTTATGGTGCACTATTTTTTCTAGGTATTATCCTAGGCATTTTCAGGTTTAGTGCATTTTTAATTTTAGTGCATTGACCACATAATTCAAATTCTAAGATTTAGCATGAAGTAATCAGAGAAACCATCACAAATGTAAATATGAGAATGTTCCTTGCAACTTTGTTTATAACAGGAACAATCTGGAAACAACTTTAAAGAAATAGAGAACAGGTTAAATACACTATAGCACACTGATTTGATGATATATTATGCAGCAATTAATATTGCGTTATATGAAATTTGAATGTTGAGAAGAAACATCCAAAATACATTAAGTGGGAAAAGTTAAATATATAACTATATATCCACATACATATGCAGAAATCTTCTTATTTTATTATTTCTTATTTTTTTTTTTATGTATCATACTGTCTGAGATTCCAAAAGACATTTTTAAATACAGAAGTTTCTGTCTTCTCAGTGGCAAGGACTTGAGTTATTTTTTGCATTAGTTTTCTTCTGCCTGGAGAAATTTCTTAAATGAACCATTTAATTCTTCACATGTAAGACAAATATATACTTCTTATTTAGAAGGAAAAACCTAGAAGAATCCTATAAATTCAATGCAAATATTGTTCTTAAATGTCCCAAATATTCTGTGGGTTATGCGTTTTATTATGGTTCTTGTTTTTTCTCTGCAGAAATAGTGTCTTAGAATTTATGTTTCTTGTTCTGAACACGGAATTTGATGGTTCTGTGCTATGCACTTCTACTCAGTTTTCTGAAACTGTGTTCTTTTTTCAGTAGTTACTTGGAGGAGGTGCTGAGCTGAGGCAGAAGATGCTGAAGAAGGAGGTATGGATCTCACTTTCATCTGACACTGCAGGGGGTAAAGAGGAGAGAAAATAGTGATCCAGGCAAAGTTCAGTCTGTACCGGGTTGTTACTGATTACTGTATCCATAATTTATTGCTACATTACAAATCACACTAAAACCCAGTGGCTTCAAACAGCGCTAATTTATTGTGATTCACAAGTCTGCAGATGAGCTGGGATTTGGCTGATCTAGGCTGGGCTCTGCTAAATGTGTCCACTTCAAGAGGCAGAAGTTGGGACAGCACTACTTCTCACAGCAGATCTGTAGATCATGTGTCTTTTACTCACTCTCCTTGAATATGTGAGCTAGCTGGAGCAGTTTTCTCCTGGCAATGACAGGGTTGCAAGGAGTACAAGTAGTACATACAAACTTTGTAAGTTTAGTCTTTGAACCGGCATAGTCACTTCTTCTTTGCAACACTGGTCACACAAGTTAGATGGGATGCATAAAGTTAAGGTATGAGGGCATCCACTGTACCTACAATGACTCCAACAATGCAACCTTTCACAGTGTTGTTTAAACAGGAAATACCTTGACTATGGGAAATGCACCAACATTGGGAGAGTGTTTTCTGCTGTGACCCATTGAAGTCAGTGTAGGAAACGCCACCCCTGAGTGTTGGTTCTTCTCCAGAGTACATAGGCATTACCGACTGTTAATCATTCTTAAAAAATTGCAAATTCTGTGGTCCAGTGACTGTACACGTTGTGGCATTCTTCTTCACAGGTCTTATTCATGTTAAGCCTTTGTGATCAATTCTATGGTTTTAGAGGTCTGTTCTCAAAAATTATATCAAGGCTGGGTGCGGTGGCTCACGTCTGTAATCCCAGCACTTTGGGAGGTTGAAGCAGGAGGATCACAAGGTCAAGAGATCAAGACCATCCTGGCCAACAGGTGAAACCCTGTCTCTACTAAAAATACAAAAAATTAGCTGGGTATGGTGGCATGCACTTGTAGTCCCAGCTACTTGGGAGGCCAAGGCAGGAGAATCGCTTGAACCCAAAAGGCGGAGGTTGCAGTTAGTCAAGATGCCACCAGTCTCCAGCCTGGACAACAGAGTGAGACTCCTCCCCCTGCCCCCCAAAAAAGACATCAAATTGCATTAACACAGTAAGACTTTATGCATAACATACACCCATGTCCTAAGTTTTCTGTACTAATTTTGGTTTCTTTGAAAAGTGTCGCCTTTACCTACCGTCTCTTTTAGTAGAATTTCCTTGGATCTTCCTTATCTAGAGTAGCTAGCTCAGGGTTTAATCCTCATTCTTAAAAGCATAAATAGGCAGAAACTTATCATAGTCATCATAAACTAAACACATTTGGTTGATTTACTTTTGTTATTTTTATATATGTAGGGGGTACAAATGCAGGTTTTTTACATGCTTATATTGGATAGTGGAAGAGCCTGGGTTTTTAGTGTACCCATCACTCAAATAGTGTGCATTGTGTCCAGCAGATAATTTTTCAACCGACTCCCACATTCCCACCTTTTATAGTTTCCAATGCAGAAATAATAGACATTTGCAAATAATAGACAGTGTTAACATTTTGTAACACTCAGCCTCTTAAAATAAAGCCAGTTTATTTGGGGATGTTGGTCAATTAAACAAAATGATGTAGCATTGCCTTCACCATACCTCAGTTGAAACGTAGGGTAATTCCAATGTGATGCCACATAGGGTTTGTATTTTAATGAAAGAAACAGAGGCAGAGTGGGCACTCTTATCCAGACTGATTCGTCATGCACAATTACTGCTAAATCCCAACTTCTATATTGGAAAAGCACCTAGACCAGGGTTAGATGTCACTTGTTATCACTGTTTTACAACAGCATTCGTCACTAGCTAGGCCCACTGACTCATCAGGTTCTGTTTTACCTGGGACATTTAACTTCTGCTTAGATGCTGGTACTGAGAAGAACTAAAGCTAAATATATTTAGGGAACGTATCAATGCTTTATGGTAGTGACTGAGAATAAATTTCGTTAGACAATTCCTCTATCATTATCCACTTGATGATGACTCTTCTTTGTATGTCTTTATTCTTTCTCCAAGAAGAACTTTAGAACACAAAACATCTTCAATACACATAATTAAATCAGCACAATTTTTTTGTTTTTTGTTTTTTGAGATGGGAGTCTAGCTCTGTCACCCAGGCTGGAGTGCAGTGGCGATATCTTGGTTCACTGCAACATCCACTTCCAAGGTTCAAGCAGTTCTCCTGCCTCAGCCTCCCAAGTAGCTGAGATTACAGTCATCCCCCACCCTCAGCTAGCTTTTTTATATTTTTAGTAGAGATGGGGTTTCACTGTGTTGGTCAGGCTGGTCTTGAACTCCTGATCTCAGGTGATCTACACACGTCGGCCTCCCAAAGTGCTGGGATTACAAGCCATGCCCAGACACAAAATTTTATAAGTTGATTTTGCCATGATATATATATACACCTTACATAAAATTTGCAAATATTTCTCCTATTTTTATGTAAGATGATTCTTTTCACATACTGTCCTGATATAGAACATTATAGACTATTGATATTATTTTATCTGGTTAACATTTCACTAACACTTCTTGTCACATATTCCAGACTGTAAAAAGATATGAGAATTACATCACATTCCAGGATGTAAAAGATACCATTACATCACATAGTTCACACGAAGAGAAAAACATATCTAAAAAAATTTATTTTATGATTTTCTCTTAGGGAAGAAAAAAGAGAGCATCTAAAGAGGGTAGGGTGGGGGATCTGTCCCACTTTGCAAAGGATGGGACTTTAAAGTGTTAAGATTTAGTTGGAGATGTTAATATTACCTAATTTATACTTACATGTTTGTTAAGTCCCGCTACTTATAATAGGAACTAAGCACTCAAAAATGTCATCAGTGACTATTCAAAATAGCAATAACAACAAATGATACTGTCTGTTAAAAATATAAATAGGAGCAGGTGTCCTTGAATTTCTGTGGTAAAAGGTAGAATCACTGAAGTGCTCCCTTCGTGTTTTCTATGCTATCCCATAGTTCAAGGATGTAAATCAGGAGTTCCTAGATCATGGCAGTGGTTGTTGGGTTTGAAGGTGGATGAGCACCACAGTCGGATTCATGGACAATTGCCTTGATGATTTAGGCTTTAGTATCACATAGAATGTCACTAAATGGACATGGAGATTCTCACCTAGCCATACCAATTTCGACTTATCAAAAAGACCATAAATTTATAAAATAATCATGTATTTGATATTGAAAGACTATTTTCTCTTTCCATTTGTCCTACTTTGGTCTGCTATGACAAAATGCTGTATATTGGGTAGCTGGTAAACAGCAGAAATTTATTTCTTACAGTTCTGGAGGCTGGGAAGTCCAATATCAAGGGATATTTGATTTCTGGTGAGAGCCTGTTTGCTGGTTCATGGATGGCACCTTCCAACTGTGTCTGCAAATATTAGGTAGAAGGAGCAAATAAGCTCCCCTGGGCCTGTAAGAGCATTAATCTGATTCATGAGGGCTCTTCCCTCATGATCTAATTACCTCCCAAAGGTCCCACTTCTAAATACCATCACCTTGGAAGTTGGGATTTCAAAATGAATTTGGAGAGGAGGGAACACAAACTTTCAAACCACAGTGCCATTTTTCTGCTTATGTGCTGTGATGAGTACAGGTACAAATTGCAAATTATTCTAGAAAATTAGATCATTGATGTTTTATCAAGTATAATAGAGAATAAAATAAGATTAAATATTACTAAACAAATAATCATGTCCCACATTTTCCTTCTTGTTCACAGCGACCAATCCACTCAATCTTTCCCTTACAAAGAACAAAAAGTTCTGTGACATTTTTCAGCTTCTACTGAAGCTCATATTATAGTTTATGAATGGTCTTTTGCTACTTATTACAATGCTGCAAATGACTTTGAAAAGAAAACACAGATTTCAAATGAAGAATAAAATTTTCATGCATGAGATGAAAATATTGAAGAATATTGTTTAATATGGTCTGGCTGTTATTCTGCAATTTCATTTGCACTGAATTATTAGTGCCAAGGAATGAAATGTTTTTGAAAGATAATTTAATATTGCCAAGAGTTATTGGTTCATATCTGAAAAAGAATAGTTGGTTTCATGATGATTAATTAGAATGTGATGAATAGTGTCAGATAAATGTATAATACTAGGCACATATTAATGATAATAGAACTTAGGTATGTTCCACATTACAAAAACCAGTGACATCTTAACAAAGAGAAAGTAATGTAAATGCATACTATAAATCTCATTTATGATACAGACATATATATAGTAGTGTTTGCCCTGTGTATAGGTATAAAATCTTTTAAAAAGTTACTTAGGGTATGCTCATTTGCCATTATTTTTGGCAAATTTTTTGTTTATTCAGTTTTTCTCTTCCGCTATTTATGTGTTTTTGCCTAATACCTTGTATTATAAATAGAAGCCCAAGAACATGCACTAGAAGTTTCAATAATTAGACTGAAATCACTGTCAAATATCAAATGTTAAGGAAAAAAAACTTCTAAACAATTTTAAAAACATCAAAATCTGAAAAAAATAAAAGAGGCCATTAAGAGGTCCTTAGAGATATTCTTATATACAAAAAATAATATTTTCTTTTTTTATTTTATGTTGAGTTCCAGGATACATATGCAGAATGTGCAGGTTTGCTACATAGGTATACACATGCCATGGTGGTTTGCTGCACCTATCAACCGTCATCTCGGTTTTAGGCCCTGCATGCATTAGGTATTTGTCTGAATGCTGTCCTTCCCCTTGCCCCCCCAACCCCCAACAGGCCTGGTATGTGTAGTTCCCCTGATGAAGTTGGAAGCCATCATCCTCAGCAAACTAACATAGGAACAGAGAATCAAACACTTCATGTTCTCACTCATAAATGGGAGTTCAACAATGAGAACACATGGACACAGGGAGGGAAACAAGAATAATATTTTCTAATTACAAATTGGATGCTTGCTAGGGATATATTGTATTACATTTTTTTCCTCAAAAACAAATGGTATATAGTTCGAGATTGGTTCAAATAGCTTTTAAATATAATGTTAATTATCTTATTGTAATATTAATTATAGTCATTTTTATAAACTATAAATTCCATAAAATACCAATTCTACAAAAATGAAGCTCAAAATTATTGTAAAAATGTATGACTTAAAATAGTATAATATTTAGAATTACTCTGAAACTCTATTCACAGTTTACTTGATAAAAATTTTGTTACATTTCAAAAGTTCATTTGTAATTTAACAATTCATTCATTCAACTAATATTTACTGGTTGCACACTGTGTCCCAAACAGTGTTCTGAGAGCTGGGATAAATCACTAATTACAGACATTGTTCATAACCTGATTGTGCTGACAGTATGTTGGAGAAAGATATATAATAAAAAATTTAATAATTAAAAGTGCCAAGGCAGGTGCATCATTTGAGGTCAGGAGTTCAAGACCAGCCTGACCAACATGGTGAAACCCTGTCTCCACTAAAAATACAAAAAAATTAGCCAGGCGTGGTGCCACGTGCCTGTAATCCTGGCTTCTTGGGAAGCTGAGGCAGGAGAATCTCTTGAACCCAGGAGGCAGAGGTTACAGTGAGCTGAGATTGTGCCACTGCACTCCAGCCTGGGTGACAGAGTGAGACAACTCCTCATAAATAAATAAATAAATAAATAAATGTAAAGAGTGTGGCAAAGGAAAATACTACTCTGGAAGTGAGTGGAGGAAAAACAAATGGCTTATAAAGTAAAACAAAAATAAAAAAATCCCACACACACAAGCAAAACCAAGATACTTAAGCTGTGATTAGAAAAATAAATATAACTCAGATCATAAAGGCAGGTTGGGAGAAGAGTTGGAGTGAAGTGGGGAGGAGGGCAGAATCAGGGAAATGTGAGCTCATTCTAGGAACTAACAAAAACGTCAAACGGGGAAGATTCAGGGTCCATCTCGGGAATGGATAGGGGAACATAAGACTGAAATATAAAAACCAGAATATGTCATGTGATGTTTAGGTGAGAGTATAGGTCAGGACTTTACAGACCATATTTTGAAATGTTGTCCTTTTCTTAGGAGCAATGACACCTACCAAAATTATTTTAAGAGGGAAGTGAGCTGATAGATTTGGATTTCTGAGTGCTATCTCAGAGACTGAATTAGAGTGTAGCTGGGGTAGATGTTTCAAAAGGAAGGCCATTGCATTCATCCAAGTAAGAGATAATGGCTTCAACTTAAGTGGCAGTGGTAGAGATGCAACAAGTAAAACATGTTTGAAAAATAGTCAAAATGCAGAAGTTATGTCATTTAGTGAATGGTTATGTGTATGAGTTAAAGGAAAAAATGAGTTTTTTGATTCCCCAGGAATCTGATTTGAAGAGCCAAATGGATGGTAGTGTAATAAAACAAACCACATTTGAAATTGGCAACCAGAAATGTGAGGACAACGGACTGGGAAGATGGCGCTGTAGGACCAACTCAGAAGTGCAGCTGCCAGTGAATCTGCAGAGGGTGAGTGGATGCTGCATTTCCATACGGATCTTTATGGTCTACAGAGGTGTAAGAGCCCCACGGGCTGTCAGCACGTCAGTTTGAGCCAGCTCAGCTGTTTGGGCTGGCGTGGCTATTTGGGCCGAGGCCGCAGCGCAGCAACACTCCGTACAAAATACACTGGTTTGGTTGCCCTGTTAAACCAGCAATTGGAGATTTCGGAAGGCAGATCAGCACATTCATCTGATTAAACGGGACTTAAACAGAAAGCCAGGCCAGGAGATTCCCTGGAAGCAACGTGGCTTGAGCCGGCGCAGTGGGTCGCTGCATGGGAAATCACACAGATCCCGGCACCCTTGCAGCAGGCGACTGGAACACCTGGGAGAGAGTCAACTGTTCAACTTTTTAATAAAAAAAAAGGGCTCTGAGGCAGGGAGCCAGGTGATCAGACTCGATGGGTCCCACCACCCCCCCCCACACACACAAAAAACAGCAATTGAAAACGCTTGGGGTTGAGAGTTTCACGGCAAGCACAGCTGAACCCATGACAGTGCAGCTCAGTGGGGGAGGGGCATCCGCCACTACTGAGGCACACGACCCCTATGGAGGTACGCTGTCATTGCTGACGCAGCCTGCCATTGCTGAGGCAACCCGCCATAACAGAGAGAGTCCACCACTACAGAGGCGGGCCACCATCACCACTGCAGTTCTAACCACACCCATATAAACATAGCTACAGGGAATTACACATGGCAGCAGGGCGGAGCCCACAAGAGCCGGGCCGAGCCCAGGGCAACAGGATGGAGCCCATGGCAGCTCATGATAGCCACTACAGGTAGGCAGTGACTAGACTGCCTTCTCGCTGGGCAGGAAAGTGCAATGGATACTCCTAAATAAAGCCATAACTCCCCAGGATAGAGCACCTGAGGAAATAAAAAGGGACTTTATGAGTTCTGCTGCAGCAGACTTAAACGTACCTGCCTAGCAGCCCTGAATGAACAATGGAGCTCACAGCTCAGCACTTGAGCTCCTATAAAGTACTGACTATCTCCTGAAGCAGCTCCCTGACTTCTGTATATCCAAAGAGTCACCTCACAAAGGACTGATCAGACTGACATTTGGTGGGCATCATTCAGGGACAAAGATAGCAGAAGAATAATCTGGTAGAAACCCTCATGGTTCCACAGCTGCTACAGGAGTTCCCCAGGCAAGCAGGGCCTGGAATGGACCTTAGCAGTCCTACAGCAGT
This sequence comes from Saguinus oedipus, assembly GCA_031835075.1. NCBI lineage: Eukaryota > Metazoa > Chordata > Mammalia > Primates > Cebidae > Saguinus > Saguinus oedipus. Next base: position 23,969,990 of record CM063190.1, read on the forward strand.
GGGGCAAGACTGTTAGAAGGAAAACTAAGAAACAGAAATACTTCATCATTAACAAGCTGGACATCCACTCAGAGACCCAATTGGAAAATCAGCAATCACTCAGAAGACAGGTGGATAAATCCACAAAGATGGGAAGAAACCAGCACAAAAAGGAGGAAAACACCTGAAACCAGAACAGCTCGCCTCCTACAAAAGACCAAAACTCCTCACCAGCAAGGGAACAAAGCTGGACGGAGAATGAGTATGATGAAATGATGGAATCAGACTTCAGAAGGTAGGTAATGAGAAACTCCCATGAGCTAAAAGAACATGTTCTAAATCAATGCAAAGAAACTAAGAACCTTGAAAAAAGATTTGAAAAAAGATTTGAGGAAATGATAACAAGAATGGACAACTTAGAGAGGAATATGAGTGAATTGAGGGAGCTGAAAAACACAACACGAGAACTTCACGAGGCATGCACAAGTTTCAACAGCCAAATTGACCAAGCAGAAGAAAGGATATCAGAAGTCGAAGATCAATTCAATGAAATAAAACAAGAAACTAAGATTAGAGAAAAAAGCGCAAAAAGGAATGAACAAAATCTCCAAGAAATGTGGGACTATGTGAGGAGACCTAACCTACGTTTGATAGGTGTACCAGAAGGTGATGAAGAGAATGAATCCAAGCTGGAAAATACTCTTCAGGATATTATCAAGGAATATTTCCCCAACCTATCAAGGCAGGCCAATACTCAACTCCAGGAAATACAGAGAACACCACAAAGATATTCTGCAAAAGAGCAACCCCCAGGCACATAATCTTCAGATTCACCAGGGTTGAAATGAAGGAGAAAATGCTAAGGGCAGCCAGAGAGAAAGGTCGTGTCACCCACAAAGGGAAGCCCATCAGACTCACAGCAGATCTTTCGGGAGAACCCTACAAGTCCGAAGAGAATGGGGGCCAATATTCAACATCCTTAAAGAAAAGAACTTTCAACCCAGAATTTCATATCCAGCCAAACTGAGCTTCATAAGTGAAGGAAAAATAAAATACTTTGCAAACAAGCAAGTACTCCAAGATTTTGTCACCGCCAGGCCTGCTTTACAGAGCTCCTGAAAGAGGCACTATACATAAAAAAGAACAACCAGTACCAGCCAAATCAAAAACATACCAAATGCTAAAGAGCATTAACAAAATGAAGAATCTGTATCAACTAATGGGCAAAACAGCCAGCTAGCATCAAAATGGCAGTATCAAATTCACACATAACATTATTAACCCTAAATGTAAATGGGCTAAATGCACCAATCAAAAGACACAGACTGGCAAATTGGATAAAAAACCAAAACCCATCGATGTGCAGTATCCAGGAAACCCATCTCACATGAAAGGATACACAAAGGCTCAAAATAAAGGGATGGAGGAAGATTTACCAACAAAATGGAGAGAAAAAAAAAGCAGGAGTTGCAATTCTCATCTCTGATAAAATAGACTTTAAAGCAACAAAGATCAAAAGAGACAAAGAAGGACATTACATAATGACAAAAGGATTGATACAACAAGAAGAGCTAACGATCCTAAATATATATGGACCCAATACAGGAGCACCCAGATATATAAGGCAAGTTCTTAATGACTTACAAAGAGACTGAGACTCCCACACAGTAATAGTGGGAGACTTTAACACTCCACTGTCAATATTAGACAGATCAACCAGACAGAAAATTAACAAGGATATCCATACCCAGGCCTTGAGCTCAGACCTGGAACAAGCAAACCTGATAGACATTTACAGAACTCTCCACCCCAAATCCACAGAATATACATTCCTCGCAGCACCACATCACACCTACTCTAAAACTGACCACATAATTGGAAGCAAAGCACTCCTCAGCAAATGCAGAACAACTGAAATCATAACAAACAGTCTCTCAGACCATAGTGCAATCAAGTTAGAACTCAGAATTCAGAAACTAACTCAGAACCGCACAGCTTCATGGAAACTGAACAACTGGTTCTTGAATGTCGATTGGATAAACAATGAAATGAAGGCAGAAATAAACAAGTTCTTCGAAACCAATGAGAATGAAGACACAACATACCAGAATCTCTGGGACACATTTAAAGCAGTCTCTAGAGGAAAATATATAGCAATAAGTGCCCACATGAGAAGAGTGGAGAGATCCAGAATTGACATTCTATCATCAAAATTGAAAGAGCTAGAGGAGCAAGATTTAAAAAACTGAAAACCTAGCAGAAGACAAGAAATAACTAAGATCAGAGCAGAACTGAAGGAGATAGAGACACGAAAAACCCTTCAAAAAATCAATAAATCCAATAGGTGGTTTTTTGAAAAGATCAACAAAATAGACCACTAGCCAGACTGATAAAAAAGAAAAGACAGAATAACCAAATGGATGCAATAAAAAATGATAAAGGGGAAATCATCACAGATTCCACAGAAATTCAAACCATCATCAGAGAATATTACACACAACTCTATGCACATAAACCAGTAAACCTGGGAGAAATGGATAAATTACTGCACACTTGTGTCCTCCCAAGCCTAAACCAGGAGGAAGCTGAAACTATGAATAGACCAACAACAAGGTCTGAAGTCGAGGCAGCAATTAAGAGCCGACCACACAAGAAAAGCCCAGGTCCAGATGGGTTCACAGCCGAATTCTACCAGACACACAAAGAGGAGCTGGTACCATTCCTTCTGAAACTATTCCAAATAATCCAAAAAGAGGGAATCCTTCCCAAATCATTTTATGAGACCAACATCATCCTGATACCAAAACCCGGCAGAGACTCAACAAGAAAAGAAAACTTCAGGCCAATATCCATGAAGAACAGAGATGCAAAACTCTTCAATAAAATACTATCAAGCTGATTGCAAGAGCACATCAAAAAGCTTATCCATCATGATCATGTAGGATTCATCCCGGGGATGCAAGGCTGGTTCAACATACGCAAGTCTATAAACGTAATTCACCACATAAACAGAATCAAAAACAAAAACCACATGGTTATCTCAATTGACGCAGAGAAGGCCTTTGACAAAATTCAACAGCCCTTTATGCTAAAAACCCTCAATAAACTCGGTATTGATGGAATGTATCTCAAAATAATAAAAGCTATTTATGACAAACCAACAGCCAATATCATACTGAATGGGTAAAAACTGGAAGCATTCCCTTTGAAATCCGGCACTAGACAAGGATGCCCTCTCTCACCACTCCTATTCAATATAGTACTGGAAGTTCTAGCCAGAGCAATCAGGCAAGAAAAAGAAATAAAGGGTATTCAAATAGGAAAGGAGGAAGCCAAATTGTCTCTATTTGTAGACGACATGATAGTATATTTAGAAGACCCCATTGTCTTAGCCCAAAAACTCCTGAAACTGATAAGCAACTTCAGCAAAGTCTCAGGATATAAAATCAATATGCAAAAATCACAAGCATTCCTATACACCAATAACAGACTTAAAGAGAGCCAAATCAAGAACGAACTGCCATTCACAATTGCTACAAAGAGAATAAAATACCTAGGAATACAACTTACAAGGAACGTAAGGGACCTCTTCAAGGAAAACTACTGACCACTGCTCAACGAAATAAGAGAGGACACAAACAGATGGAGAAACATTCCATGTTCATGGTTAGGAAGAATCAATATTGTGAAAATGGCCATACTGCCCAAAGTAATTTACAGACTCAACGCTATCCCCATCAATCTACCATTGACTTTCTTCACAGAACTGGATAAAACCACCTTGAACTTCATATGGAACCAAAAGAGAGCCCACATAGCCAAGTCAATTCCTTTTTTTTTTTTTTTTGAGACGGAGTTTCACTCTTGTTACCCAGACTGGAGTGCAATGGCGCAATCTCGGCTCACTGCAACCTCTGTCTCCTGGATTCAGGCAATTCTCCTGCCTTAACCTCCTGAGTAGCTGGGATTACAGGCATGCGCCACCATGCCCAGCTAATTTTTTGTATTTTTAGTAGAGATGGGGTTTTACCATGTTGAGTAGGATGGTCTCAATCTCTTGACCTCATGATCCACCCGCCTCGGCCTCCCAAAGTGCTGGGATTACAGGCTTGAGCCACTGCGCCCAGCCAGCCAAGTCAATTCTAAGCAAAAAGTACACAGCAGGAAGCATCACACTACCGGACTTCAAACTATACTACAAGGCTACAGTAATCAAAACAGCATGGTACTGGTACCAAAACAGAGATATAGACCAATGGAACAGAACAGAGGCATCGGAGGCAACACAGCATATCTACAATCACAATCTTTGATAAACCTGACAAAAACAAGAAATGGGGAAAGGACTCCCTGTTTAATAAATGGTGTTGGGAAAACTCGTTAGCCATGTGCAGAAAGCAGAAACTGGACCCCTTCCTGACACCTTACACTAAAATTAACTCCAGATGGATTAAAGACTTAAACATAAGACCTGACACCATTAAAAACCCTAGAAGAAAATCTAGGCAAAACCATTCAGGACATAGGAGTAGGCAAGGACTTCATGACCAAAACACCAAAAGCATTGGCAACAAAAGCCAAAATAGACAAATGGGACCTAATCAAACTCCACAGCTTCTGCACAGCAAAAGAAACAGTCACTAGAGTGAATCGGCAACCATCAGAATGGGAAAAAATCTTTGCAGTTTACCCATCTGACAAAGGGCTGATATCTAGAATTTACAAAGAACTCAAACAGATTTACAGGAAAAAAACAAACAAGCCCATTCAAAAATGGGCAAAGGATATGAACAGACACTTTACAAAAGAAGACATACATGAGGCCAACAAACATATGAAAAAATGCTCATCATCACTGGTCATTAGAGAGATGCAAATCAAAACCACATTGAGATACCATCTCACGCCAATTAGAATGGTGATCATTAAAAAATCTGGAGACAGCAGATGCTGGAGAGGATGTGGAGAAATAGGAACACTCTCACACTATTGGTGGGAGTGTAAATTAGTTCAACCATTGTGGAAGACAGTGTGGCGATTCCTCAAGGACCTAGAAATAGAAATTCCATTTGACCCAGCAATCCCATTACTGGGTATATATCCAAAGGACTATAAATCGTTCTACTATAAGGACACATACACACGAATGTTCATTGCAGCACTGTTTACAATAGCAAAGACCCGGAACCAACCCAAATGCCCAACGATGATAGACTGGACTGGGAAAATGTGGCACATATACACCATGGAATATTATGCAGCAATAAAAAATGAATGAGTTTGTGTCCTTTGTAAGGACATGGATGAATCTGGAGAACATCATTCTCAGCAAACTGACACAAGAACAGAAAAAGAAATACCGCATATACTCACTCATAGGTGGGTGAGAAAAATGAGAACACGTGGACACAGAGAGGGGGTCTACTACACACTGGGGTCTATTGGGGGGAATGGGGGAGGGACAGCGGGGGGGGCTGGGGAGGGATAGCCTGGGGATGAATGCCAAGTGTGGGTGAAGGGGAGGAAGGCAGCAAAACACACTGCCATGTGTGTACCTATGAAACTATCTTGCACGTTCTGCACATGTGCCCCAAAACCTATAATGCAATATAAATTAAAAAAAAAAGATAATTTTCAAAGGAAGATGCACATGTGGCCAATGAGTATATGAAAAAAAGCTCAGCATCACTGATCATCAGAGAAATGTAAAACAAAACCACAGTGAGATATGATCTGAAACCAGCCAGAATGGCTATTATTAAAAAGCAGGTGCTGGTGAGGTTGTGGAGAAAAAGGAGAACATATTCACTGTTGATGGGAGTGTGAATTAGTTTAATCATTGTGGAAGACAGTGTGGTGATTCTTCAATGATCTAAAAACAGAACTACCATTCAACCCAGTAATCTCATTAAGGTGTGTATATCCAATGGAATGTAAGTCCTTCTACTATTAAGAGTAATACATGTGTATGTTCATTGCAACACTGTTCACAATAGCAAAGACATGGAATCACCCTAAATGCCCATCAACAGTACACTGGATAAATAACATTTAATACATATACTCCATGGAATACTATACAGCCATGAAAAAGAAACACGATTATGTCCTTTGCAGGACCATGGATGGAAATGGAGGCCATTATCCCTAGCACACTAATGCAGAAACAGAAAACTGAATGCCACATGTTCTCACTTACAAGTGGGAAATACGTGATAAGAACACATGGGCACATAGATGGGAACAACAGACAGTGGGGCCTGTTGGAGGGTGGAGGGTGGGAAGAAGGAGAGGGTCAGGGAAAATAACTAATGGGGATTACATTTAACACCTGGATGACAAAGTAATCTGTACAAAAAACCTCATGAGCATAAATTTACTAAAGTAGCAAACCTGCACATGTACTTCTGAGATTAAAATAAAACTTAAAAAGAAAAAGAAAATAATAAAAAAAAGAAATTGGCAGAAATGGTTTCAGTTACATACATGTTGAATGTGAGGCATTTGCAAATTATCTAGATAAAAATCAATCAAACAGTTGTATATATAGGAGATAAGAAGGTAGTTCAAATAAGAAGGTAGTTATCACTGTACATTCAGCCATTCAACAATAACAGCCAAATTAGGAGCCTATTATCCTAGGCACTATTTTTCCATTTGGCATTTAGAAGTGAAGTATCTGTCTAACACATCTGAATTTTGGAGAGTTTTATTAGTGGACAGGAGTGATAGACTGTCAGCAAAAAATAAAAATAAGTATATTCATATAATTCAACCTGAATTGAATTTAGTGTTTAAATTATGAAAAAAAAGTGATTAGTTATTAATATGAGATTTTCTTTAACAATATTACTACAGAACACATGAGAATACACCAACAGAAACATATGCATACTGTTTATCAGTATTATTTTCAAAATATTAGTAGCTAAAACTTTCAGTCTGTTCTACAGAAAGCACAATGAGAACAACTTTGTACTAGGTGTACCATCAGGCAAACTGTGCAAATAAACTTAATGGAAAATTTCAGTTATGGCAAATTGTATACACTGTGAGTCTACTTTGAGGGCTGGTTTGGATAAATGGGTGGCAGAATGTTGAGATTAAAAACTCATGTTTGTTATTCCCTTTTCTATAAACTTCAGAATATTAACCTTAAGTATCCAGATGAATGAGCAATGTAGGAAATACAAGTTAACAAAATTTGAGAAGGATGGAAATAATATAAATGTAGTATACATTGCTTTCAGGACATTTCCAATGTATGCAATTAAAGACAAAGTAGGCAAATCACAAAAAAAATTTGATTATATGAAATATATCAGAATATTTTTTAAATTTTACTGGTGTATATTTTAAGCCATTATGATTTGCAGTTTAGCATTTTAAGTCCCATTAATTATAGAATAAAGTCATGCTTCATTTTTGACAATTAAATACAATTTTACTGGAAGGGAGAAAGAACTCTGAATTGGACTCTAAGGAGAAATCTTCTTTAAAGGTCACCCTTATTAAATGGCATGACAATTTGATTATGCTATTCATGCTTAATACCCCAGACTATTCTCAACACAGTGGCTGGAGTGACACTTTTAAAAATGAAAGTAAGATCATGTTATATCCCTCTACTCGGCATCCTACCAAATTTCCACTTGTCCCTCTGAATAAAAGCCAAAGGCAGTTCAATAACATACCAGACCTTCCAGGATCTATTTGCCCATTCCCCACCTGTCTAACATCAGATCCTATTACTCATCCCTTTGGCCACGATACAGCAGCCACACTGGTCTTCTTGCTCTCTCAAGAATACCAAGCTTGTCCCTGTCTAGGAGCCTCTTGCACTTACTGTTATCTCCTGGAAATGCTGTTTCTCCACAGGGTGAACTTCATTCTATTCAAGTCTCTGATCAAATTATATCTTCTCAATGAAGCTTTTCTTGACCACCTTATTTAAAATAAAAGTCATTCCCTAATGGCACTACTGATCCCCCTTTTTTCTTTTTCCTTTCTTTTTCCAGTAGCATTTAACAACCTTCAAAATAGCATAAAATTTATGTACATATTATTGATACTTTTGCCCTCCTTCCCCCATAAAGCAAGCCAGCTATAAGATCCTATTGATATTTGTCTCTTGTTTACTTCAGCCTTCTAAATAGTACCTCACAGATAAAGTGCACATTAGAATTTGTTGAATGAATGAATTCTTGATAAATACTATTCTTACAGAAGCGTATTAAAATATTTTTGTGAGCAAACAGAAGAAAGCTGGTGTATTTCATGGTTCTACTTGGGATGTAGAAACCTGGAAAGAGCATTGCTCTTACACTTACAACAAGAAACACTAGAAAATCTGCAAATTCACAACTTTTCTGAACCTATAAGAGATCAATAAACAAATTCCAAATCTAGGAAAAAACAAGTCCCTGAGAAAAGAGACAGATAGCAAGCAGGCACTTTCTTAACTGAGACAAATTCAGTTGGATATACCTTAAAAAAGAATTCAGTTAAAATTGTTAAAAGTTGGTAAAGGCTGAGTGTGGGCTGCCAAGAACCAAACCTGACAGCACATTCATCTTGGACCTCCCAAACTCCAGAACTGTCAAAAATAAATGTCTGTTGTTTAAGCCACCCAACTATGGTATTCTGTTATAGCAGCTTGAGCTAAGAAGCCATTTCAATACGAAGACCTAGATAGGTTAAAACGAAAGGATAGAAAAAAGAATGCTATGCAAACACTATTCAAAAGTAAATTGGAGTAGCTATTTTTCTGTAAGACAAAGTAGACTTCAAAGTGAGAATATTAGCAAAGAAAAGGGAGGGTTTAGATAATAATGGATCCATCTTTCAAGAAGTAATATTAATTATAAATATGTATTCACTAATATCAGAACTTCAAAACATTGATGCTAATATTTAACTATGAATTATTATATGCAAATTTCATATGAAACTAAGAATTCATATTCTCAGTGAGAGGACTATAAGGGAAAATAAATAAATTCATATTTTCAGCTACGACTTCACCACTCCTCTCTCAGTAAATGGTTTAGCACAAGTAAACAGATACCAGTAAGGATTTAGAAGACCTGAACAACACCATCGACCCATGTGACCTTAATTGGCATTTAGAGAACCCTTCACTCAAAAATAGCAGGAATATAATGTACAAGTGCACATGGAGCTTTCACTAAGATATGCCATATTCTGAGCATTACAACAAATTTTAACGCATTTAAAAGTTTATCATATGATGCATGTTTTATGTCCATGACAAAATTTAACCAAAAATTATTAACAGAAAGCTATCTGAAAAGACTCAAATATTAAGTAAAAGAAGTCGATCAAAAGAGAAGGCCCAAAGAAAATTAAAACCATTGGCCAAATGGAATTTTAAATATCTCAGAATTGGACAGGTAGAGTTGAACAGTATTAAGTAGGAAATTTATGTAATTAATTGATTATATTAGAAATAAAAATATTTAACCAGAAGCCTGATTTTCTCCTTTAGAAAACTGGAAAAATCAGAGCAAATTGAACTAAAATCAATCAATAACATGGAAATAAGAGCAATTTCATTCTTTTGCATGTGGATGTCTGCTTTCCCAGCATGATTTATTGAAGACTGTCCTTTCCCAGTGTGTATTCTTGAAACTCTTGTTGAAGACTGTTGATTGTTTATTCTTTGGTTTATTTTGGCTCTTTATTCTGTTCTACTGGTCTATAGCCCTGTCTTTAGTAAGATACAGATTTGATTGCTGTAGTTTTGTAAATGAAGTCAGGAAGGGTGTGATGCTTCCACTTTATTCTTCCTCAAAATTGTGGTGGCTCATGCCTGTAATCCTAGCACTTTGGGAGGCTGAGGCGGTGGATCACTTGAGGTCAGGAGTTTGTCACCAGTCTGGCCAACATAGTGAAGCCCCATCTCTACTAAAAATACGAAACTTAGCCAGGCATGGTGGCACAAGCCTGTAATCCCAGCTACTTGGGAGGCTCAGGGAGACTGAGGGATGCTGAGGCAGGAGAATCGCTTGAACCAGGAGGTGGTCGTTGCAGTGAGCTGAGATTGCACCACTATACTCCAGCCTGGAAGACAGAGGAAGACTCTGTCTCAAAATAATAATAATAATAATAATAATAATAATAATAATAAAATTTCTTTGGCTGTTCCTGGTCTATTGTAGCTCCATATGAATTTTAGAATTTTTTTCTATTTCTCTGCTGAACACCACTAATTTTTGATAGGAATTTTATTGAACTTGTAGATCTCTTTGTGTAGTACAGACATTTTAACAATATTTATCCTTCCAATACTAAACATGAGATGTCTTTCCACTTATTTGTATCTGTTTTAATTTTTTTCATCAGTATCTTACAGATTTCAGTGTACATGTCTTTTACCTCGATTGCGTATTTTAAGTATTTAATTATCATTGATGTTATTATAAATAAAATTGTTTTCTTCAGTTTTTTTGAATAGTTCATTGTTCGTTTATAGAAATGCAACTGATTTTTGTATGTTGATTTTATATCCAGTAAATTTGCTGAGTTCCTATTTTAGTTCTAATGGTGTTTTGTGGTGGTAGGGGGTGAGGTCTCTAGGGTTTCCTACATATAAGATTATGTCCTCTATAAGCAGAGATAATTTAATTTGTACTTCTGATTTCGATGCCTTTTAGTCCCCAATTTATCAGGCTAGAACATCCAATATTATACTGAATAGAAATGGCAAGGAACACATTCTTGCCTTGTTCCAAATCTTACAGGAAAAGCTTTCAGTTTTTCACCATTAAATATGGTGTTAGCTGTGGGATTATCATATAAGTCTTGTATTGCATTGAAGTAAGTTCCTTCTACACTTACTCTGTGGAAGCTCTTTATCATGAAAGGGGGTTAAATTTTATCAAATGATTTATCTGCATCTATGAAGATGATCATGTGATTTTTTCCTTCATTCTGCTAATGTGATATATCACTTAGACTGAACTTACATATATTGAAGCATTATTGCATCCCCACAATAAATCCCACTTGGTCGTGGTGTATGGTCCTTTTGATGTGCTGTTAAATTCAATTTGCTTATATTTTGTGGAGGAATTGTATACCAATATTAATTAGTAATAATGACCTGGAGTTTTCCTTTCTCATAGTATCTTTGTCTTGTTCTGCTATTCTGGTGATGTTGGTGTCTTACGAAAAAGTTTGAAAATATTTCCTCATCCCTTATTTTTTGGAAGAGCTTAAGAAGGACTGGTATTAATTCTTCTTTAAGTATTTGGTAGAATTCACCTGTGATATCATCAGGTCCTGGGCTTTTCTTTGTTGAGAGCTTTTCATTACTGATTCAGTCACCTTAGTTGTTATTGGTCAGTTCAGTCTTTTCATTTCTTTTTGATTCATCCTCAGTATAATATATGGTTTTAGTAATTTAGCTTGATTTAGAGCCTTATCTTATACCATAGACAAAACTTAATTCAAAAGGGATTAAAAATTTAAATATAAGACATGAAGCCATAAAACTCCTAGAATAAAATATAGAAAAAGAATCTTGACCTTGTTCTTGCCAATGATTTTTTTGATATGACACCAAAAGCACAGGAAACTAAAATAAAAGCAGACAAGTTAGACTAAATCAAACTATTATGCTTCTGCACAGCAAAACAAACAAAAAAAGTAAAATGAAAAAGCAACCTACAGAATGGAAGAAAATATTTGCAAACTATAAATCTGCTGAAGGACTAATTTCCAAAATACAAAAATAAGGAATTTCTACAAAACAGTAGCAAAAAACCAAATGAGCCAATTAAGAAATTAAGAAATGAGCAACAGAACTGAAAAGGTATTCTTCCAAAGAAGACATATGAGTGGCAGACAGATATATGAGTATGCACTCAACATCACTAAACATCAGGGAAATACAAATAAAAAACAATAAAATATTACCTCATTCTATTTAGGATGGCTATTATTAAAATGAAAACAACATAACGATTGTTGAGCAGGATGTGGATACAGGAGAACACTTATATACTGCTGGCAAGAACGCAAAATGGCTTGCCTGCTATTGGAAAACAGTATGAAGTTTCTTCAGAAAGTGAAAAGTAGAATTTCTATCTAATCCAAAAATCCTACTTATGGGTATTTGTTCAAATGAATTGAAATCAGGATCTCAAATAGCCATCTGCATTTCTGTGTTTATTGCAGCATTATTTGCAATTGTCAAGACATGGAAGTAACACAAAAGTCCATTGATGGATGAATGGATTTAAATTTTTTTATAGAAACATATAATGGAATATTATTGAGCATTTAAAAAGAATGAAATACTGCCATTTGAGACAAAATGGTTGAGCCTGGAAGACAATATGCTAAGTGAAATAAGCCAGACACTAAAGCACAAATATTACATGGTTCTATTATATGAGGAATACGAAACTGTCAATCTCACAGAGAAAGTAGAATGGTAGTTTCCAGGCACTGGAAGAAAGGAAGAACAGAGGGGTATTCATCAAAGGTTACAAAGTTTTAGTTAGGCTGGATGAATAAGTCCTAGAGATCTACTGTACAGCGGAGTACCTGTCTTTAACGATACTGTATTATAGACCTAAAAATGCACTCAGAAGGCAGAGCTTATGTTAAGTGTTCTTATTACCAAAAATAATAATAAATAAAGAAGGTGAGAAGAAACTTTGGAAATGATGGGTATGTTTATGGTATAAATTGTAATGATAGGTTTATGGATATATGCTTATCTCCAAACATGTTATACACGTTGAATATGTACAGCTTTTTAAAATGTGAATTATATCTCCAATAAAGTGTTTTTAAAAAGATAATGTCTTCTAAGGTTGAAAGACAAAAATTAAAAAAATAAATTTAAGTGCAGAAATTGGTGAAATTAAAAATTGAAACCAAATAGAGAAAAATCAATGAAATCTAAAGCTGATTATTTGAAAAGAGCCATATAACTAACAAACGTCTACCAGAATGACCAGCCAATGAGAGAAAGAAAGAATTAATGAATATACAAATTGCCAATATCAGGAATGAAAGAAAGAACATCACTATAGACACAGACACATTTACAAACTAATAAAGGAATAATATTATAATCTACCTCCTGCTCATAAATTTAACAATTTAAATGAAATTATTCAAGATAGAAATTGCCTACTCATACTCAAAAGCAAATAGGTAACCTAAATAATCAAGCATGTATTACAGAAATTGAAATCACGGCTAACCACCCTCCAATAAAGGAAACTCCAAGTCCGGATTGTTCCACAATACCTAGCAGTAAAGACAGTCCTAGGACTTATGAGAATATTCCCTGTCTTTCAGATTGAATTTATAGAAACTGCACTGACACCTCAGTTAAAGCCCGGAAGAGATTAATCGTTGGAATTTGAATGCTTCAGTGAATGCGTGCACGGGCTTATGGAACATCAGGTAAATTTACAGAACTTAACCATATCTAAACAACAGGCTGGAGACGTGGGTTTGAGTAACCATCATAGATGCTTAGTATATTGAGAAATTATAACGATTCTTGGAAATGGAAAAAATTTATTGTAGATTTGCCTGATACACTTTAGGATCATTAATTCACTCATTGAAAATAATATTCCTTAAAAATTGGAACTGATACTGAGGAAGCAAGGTAACCAATACCAATTAAGTTACCAGAAGCATTAACTGATGTTATGTGTAGGAAAACAATGTCAGGGAGATGAGAATTTTGATTGTCTTATTTTTAATGTACAACTAAAATCCTTCAGGGAATATGCAGGGCTTGGAGAAGAGGTGATAGCAATAAGAGAAAATCCACAAATTCCTTCATGTCTGTGGCAGAATGTGTGACAGCATTTGAAAGAGAATTTTCTAATGTGGACAGATGTGTAAGAACATGTCAAATTTTTGATCACATACAAGGAGAATAAATGAAGTTGTCTCTTTACATGCTATAAAATTGGAAAGATATTTGCAGTAGTTTTACTTGTTAGTTTATTGCACATTTTGGAAAATTAGACCTAGCCAGAGCGAGTCACTATGATAGTAATATATTTATTCCTGGAGAAACATAAACTTCCCCAGTGGCTGAGGAAATATATACATGTGAGGATTGGGTAATAAGACAATTGGAGCCAGCTCTGTGATGAGACTTCTGTATTTCAACAGAACCAATAATCATTTTTATCCACTGAGAACATAAATCATAGAATCACAAAAAAATCACAAGTCCTTGGGTATCCTTTTACACATGTATGAAAAATATCTAAGGACAGGTATTTTATTAGATATACTAGCCCAGGTATAGGAAATCAGTAGGAATGTGGGGAGGGAAGGAAGAAAGTTTATAAAAATTAATGTTGCATTCAAATAAAGACACAACCATTTTTGAGCAGGCATAGTTTGCTTAACCTTCTTTATAATAGCAACTTTTTCATTGCTTCCATTATACTTGGAGCTTGGTGATACCAAAATTATTATCTCTAAAGATATAAAACATATCTTGTATTCTAAAATATTCTTCCAAAGAAGTTATTTTATCTAGGAAAAAAACAGCACTTTAATTTCACCCCATAGTTTGTCATTTTGTATAGTGTAACGTGATCACAAAGTCTACATATAACACTAATTTACACTTAGACCGTGATGACTATACACTATCTATATAATATTTAATATTACCCCATTGTTTGAATTAGAAAAGTGTTTAATTTGATGGAATTTCTTGTAGTTACATTTTCAGAGGTTTAAATTTTATACACAACTGATTTTTACAAATTTACTAATTGTTACTCATGAAAAATACAATATATCTTTGAGTTGGCACCGTATCTATATAATTACTTTGAGTAGTATTTGAAAATTAAGACAAATTAAATCAAGGTTTTTATAAATATCACCATTCTGAAATTAAGCAGAAGTAAATAACATAAAACCAAAGCATCTGACAAAATTAAGGCACTTAATTTGAAGGTCACCAATAACAAGCCTCTGATGATAAGTAGTTTACATACCAGTAACGTAAACACATCTTCTTGTCATTTAACAACTATGCTTCGCTGGGCTGTTTTGACCTATTTCCACCAGCCACTCTCTTCTTTAATTTAATGCTTGTCCCCATGGCTGTCTGCAAGACACTTTCTAAGTGACTCAGCCCTTTCTCATTTGTCACCTCATTTCTCGACGTATGACATTCCGTCACAATTCTGCTTGTATCAGATTATTTTTCTATCAAGTGGAAAATGCCACTACAGGGTTGCATTTAATAAAAGAAAGAGGAACAAGTTTAAAAAGCTACAAAATGAGAGTTTTAGGAGACTATCAACAATTACATAGGCGAGGAATTGGTGTTTGCATTACTTCACATTCCTTTCGCAGGTATTTATTTAAGGATTTGTCTGATAGAAGGTGATTTTTAAATTATGTTTCTGAATTTTATATTTGATGGAATTTATGAATTAGAAAAAAATTTATATATCTATATCTCTACTGTTCTAACATTAGAAAAATTTATTAGCAGTATTTAACATTTTAAACTGTAATGAACTTATTTTCCTACCACCTTTCATTTGGTTCTCCATTTTTTTTCTATTTTTAATCTGCTTTTGCTTTCTGAAACTAATGCACATTAACTTACTGATTCTGAGAGATGCTAATAAAAATAAAGGCATGTGGAAAAGTGAATTGCTAATTATAGTTATATGTAAATTAGATCTTATATTGGTCCCATTTTTGCTATGGTAGTAAGTGTAAATAAATTAAAAATATAAAATGCTATAACATTTGTTACATCAAAACAGTATGTGTATATAGATATACACATATACAGTTAATTATACCAAAAATCATACTTGTGTATATACACATACAAATATAGCTTAAAAATTATTTATACTATGGATACTAATATAGACATTAAATATAGATAGATGACAGCCAGCTAATTAGTCATATAAATATAGATTATATAGACATAGTTGATATAAATATAGACAAATGTAGAGGGAACATCATGGAGTTAGTCATTCTATCTTATCAAGTACCTTTTGTTTTTTATTTTAATAGAAGTTCATTTTAATCACTAATTTCACAGAATGCTTATTTACTTCCCTAGCTTTATGCTCTGCAGAACACAGAGATAAATATTTTCAGCTATGGATAAACTAAAGCTCTGATTTTAGTTTGCAGTTATTGGTCCTGCAATTTTCTATCCACCTTCAGTTACATTAATGAATAGTATTGGTCAATATATCCTAGGAATCTTAGCAATATTTTCTTTTAATTTATTGAAAATTGGAATACTTTAAAAATTATCTTTCTTGTTTTGATTTCCAAGATGCTAATTAATTAAAACTAAACTTTAATAAAAATGCAGGATTTACAGCAATCTTTTATTACCATCTTAATTTTCGTTTAGTATTTTGGCCTTTCCTCTTTATGCACTATCTTCAAGTGAAAGAAGGAATTCAGTTCCAGTAACATTACCACCCCTGTGGGTTTGAGCAACATCATCAGATTAAAATCTAACAATTCCAGTGATGTAAACCTTTAAATCATTGATATTTATATAAGATATTATGAGTAATACTTCATTTCAAATATGTAAACCACAAAATAAAATGAAATAAAATATATTCGTAGTCCAAAAACAATTAAGAATTCAAGCAATAGGGATTATCTTGTATTAATCTGATGGCGAAGTTTTTTACCTTTCCTGCCTTAGGTTAAGCAAAGACATAACTAATAGGATGGCCAGTGATTTTATTCAGTTAGTAGAACCATATACCTACTGGCAGTCAGTTAGGAACTCATGTTACTCAAGCATTATCTCAGCACCCCATGTTATCCTCTTGGGGATTATAGTAGAGTTTACGCTGATGTTTCTTTCTTCAGGTATCGTCAGCCACACTGAAAGCTGATGATGACATGTTCTGTTAGTTTTGGTCACTTTTGTGTACCTGTAGCCTAGAACGTTATCAGAAATATGGCAGGTGCTCAATAAGCTTTTGTCAAATAAGTGAATAAATACATCAGGAGGCTTAATTTTTCATTTATTGTCATCAGACTTGTGATGAAAGCACAACTTTAACATTTTTTAGTTTGTTATCCATTATAATATCTCCATATGTTTTCTGAATTCTCCCAGTAAGACTATTTCTAAAATCAATTTTCTTAATTGCTCTTAAGACTATTTAACATAATGAGAAGCTTCAATTTTTAAAGATGCTAATGAATTTTGAAGCAACCACTTTATTACAAAAAAAACACCTTTACTATATTAGTTATAAAGTAGACACTAAGAAATTTAGTTATAATTTTTAATGTCATGAATTGGCAACAGAATATCTAGAATTAAAGTTCAATGGAAAATTACTGTAATTTTAAGAGTACTTTGTGTCAAAGTGTATTTAGAAGTATGTTGTTATTTTCAACTTTTATTTCTTCTTCCCTGAGAAGCTCTTTCCCTGTATCTTACATATTTCTTTAGTAAAATATAAATTCTGCAGAATTTAGGACTAGTAATTTAGAGGCTGTAAAAGAATGTGGTGGGGAAAGTAGATTATAGAATCTCAAAGATGCAACAAAAAGAGAAATGGATGAGGATACTTTTAAACGAAAAATAATCTGAACATTAACTTTGGACTAAACCATACATCTCAATATATAAAATAGCTATTAATCTGATTTCAAGCAAAAACATTTATTTTCAAAATAACTCTACCTAAATATACCAATGAACCACATGTCATTCAATAACTCTCACCAAGATGCACAATAACTAGCATGCATTGCCAACTACTAAAAAGCAAACGTCCCTATAATTCCGAAGGAAAACATCCAGACCTCAGCTGGCACTAAAAAGAAGTGACAGCATAGTTTGTCATCACAAGAATGTTGCTGTATTCTGTTCATTACGCCTTACTCTCTATTATTGAACAGAACTGGGTGATCTTTATTTCATTTACTTTAATCAGAAGACTCTTCTAAAATGCTTCTGGTTAATATTTGGTTTGAATGAAGCACTTTATTAAAAATGCTGGATGTTTCCACTTAACATAGCCTGAATAGCTGAAAGGGAAATAATGGCACAAGCATAAAATGGCATAATAAATCAAAGGACACCCTTTTCCTTTTAAACATGTCCAAGGTTAGTTTTCATCTTAATAGAATTGCTGATCTGTCAACTGATCAACTGTAGATATGCTTGTGACTTGTTTCAATGGAAAGACGGATGCCAAAAATAATGAGAAATAACCCTTTGAGTCTTTTCTAAAAGCATTTCTGTTTTGCTGAACATGCTTTGTGTGCATTGAAAAATCTCTTCCCTTCCTCAAAGTAAAATTTCAATTGATTAAAAATAAAAAGACTCTGCTGGTTCATATTTCTAAGTGGCATGGAACAACAGATCATTGTGGCATGGTATTATTTTCAAGATTGACTTAAGTTATAATGGTGGTAACAATACTTGATTAGAAATATCCTACTCTATCAGGGATGATAAGGTGTTACAAAAGATTCAAAAACTATGTAATCTGAAATAAGAACAACCTTCACCTTGCATCAACACTAATTACAGATCTCAAGATCACCTCTATCTCCTTTCCACAATGAGAGAGAGAGAGAGAGAGAGAGACCTTTTCTTCAGCCATATATACATATCCCTCACTGTCCCACCCCATACAGTGGACTACTAGTTATACTATCACGGATAACAAACCTTTTGAAATCCCTTCACACACTTACAGTGAAAGTTACATGAAAACACTCATTTAATCTCTGGGAGAGATAAAGAGTTGTGAAGAAGACAAAAAGCTTTGGTTGTGCCATAACATATCAATCACAATAAAGCTTTTAGTCAGGAAGATGGCACAGCACAGAGGTATTTTAAACAGTTTTGAAATTAGATGTGCACAGAGGAAGCAGAGAAAATATCTCTATTGTTCACCCTTTAGGTGAGGATCTCCTAACCTCATGTAAAACGTCAGGTTGGGCTAAATGGCTCTACCGTGGCAGGCTAGGCTTTCAAGCCTTGTTGTTACAGTATACTCCTTTCTTAAAATATCTCAGTTCAAATGATCTGTCCAAGCTTCTTTATGTAGAAACCAAGTTCTAATCATGATGGAACCCCAGTGTCTAGTGCACAGTAAGCATTCCATAAATCCTTGTTGAGTCCCTGCAGAGGCATACATTTCATTTTATTAGCCATCAAATTTCAAGGTCCTCCCAGGGATGGTCCAAGCAGGATTTTGCTGGAGTTCTAATCGAAGCTATTCATAGAGGAGCAGAGACTCCTAATGCTTCAAAGGGCAATTAGCACAGCTTTAACTCATTCACAAATCCTTAAAAATTTGAGCACATACTTTTGCACTGGAGGATGGCTCTTTCAATAAGGGCAAATCACTTAACAATCTAATACAATATTTCATTTGGATATGTGTCCCGGTGCTGTTCAAGCACAGTGCAGAATACCGTAAAACTGTAATTTGGTAGAGCACAAAGGCATCTTTTAAGTTTCTTTAAGTCATTAGTCAAATTATTTTAACCTGAGGTTTCAAACATGTATTCTTAAATCAGAGAAAATGATGACATGTCAAAGATCAAGAAAACTCAATCATGTATATACACACACACCAAAAAAATCTTCAAAATACTTACTAAAATCTTTTGGCCCATCAGCTTAAGAAAAATAATTGTAACATCTTTTTGTGACTCAGGAAGAACACAATCAAATGAAATAAGACAATTCAAATAGGTCTTCACTTTTCATTTACTTCTAGTGCTGATGCCATTCTGATTCTTTCAGGACGTTTCACTTTCATTTTAATCTACTGATGGCACAGTTTGCATCTGTATCACTAAATTCAGCTCCTCAGGTTTCACTACTGCATTTTACCAAAAAACAAATACCAAAAACCTTTCTTCATATGAATTGTTGAATGAAAGAAATGGAGGTACAAAGGAAAAGTGAGCAGATAAAAGAAAAAAACACAAGAGACAAACTAATCTCATTAAGGAGTATTTTAAGTGTGTTTTCATTGCACGTGACTTTGAGATTTATAACATTTATTTTAAAAGTCAGGATGACTACAAGATATATCCACAGATGAATGTATTTATGATTAACCACTGTGTGCAGCTTGATAGATTTCATAGTTTAAACAAAGACAAAAGAGGTAAAATTATTAAAAAATCAAAATAGTAAAAAAAGATGTGTACCCTAAGAAGGCTCTTTTCCCCTAAAGAACCTCTCTTGAAATTATACCTTTCCAAGACTACAACTATAAAAGATAAGAGGAAATTAAAATTCGACTTCTGAAAATGCAGCACAACTTGCTGAAAATAACGATTCAGTGACAGAAATAAATGCATCTAAGAGTATGTGAGTATAATTATGTACTACAGGTAGTAAATGTCATGTTATGTTTCAATGATTTTATGGATATCAAACTCATCTGTATGCTATTTCTAATAGCAATTTTATGACTAAACTAATAAATATAGGAAACTGTTCTGATTTTAATAATACATGGTTTCTTATGGTAGCAGTTTATTTTGGCTAATGTAAAATGATAAATCTGAAGGCTAAGGTTAAAGCAGGCCTTGAAAAATAGCTTAAAATATTATATGCAATCCTTGTCCTAGATCTTCCTAAAGTCATTATTGCATTTTTTGGAAGTATACTGCAGGGGCTTCTTTTCCACTTCAAAGTTAAAGCCATTAAACTTACTGTTCCATGTAATAAATTAATAAACAAGAATAGATTAACCAAATGATATGGAGCATTACCTTCTTCCAGTTCCTCTCATTCTCATCTAGTTCGTTGTTGTTTCTCTCTTGGGAAGTGGTGAAAAGTTCTATTTAAATTTAGATTGAATGAAGTGCTCGGCAAGATATTTCAGAATCCCAGAAGTGTGGTATGTGATGGAGAGAGGAAAATGGCCTTTTTTTTTTTTCTGGAGCTTTTGAATATGTTGGCCTGTGAGCAGGTCTGTGGAGTATGGCTGCCAAAATACACTGGCAGTCTTTTAGGCTCCCACCAGAGCTGAGAAAGCAACCCACTAAGTTTCCCTAAATGCCAACTGTCTTATGTGGCTTCATGAACTACAATATTGACCTTTTTATGAGCATTTACCTTCATCTTGTAAAAATACCAGAGGCTTTTCTATATCCCAAGGAGAGAAAGATCAACAGCAGCAACCACTAAGCAGTCTTTCTTTTTGCTTGAAGCTCTTCCTGGGCATTTGCTATCACTGTAACTTCCACCAAGAGGGACCTCACCATAATTAGGAGGGCCACCACACTGTCTATGGCTGGGGTGAGGTATAATTTAGCAAACTGAGTAATGTTGATAATGAAAGAGGATCCAATTAACCATGACACTGGGACAATAGATCTAAATTATGACTGTCCCAGGCAACCAAGACAGGCTGCTCATTTATGGTCACCAATCTATGACACACACCAGCTTGACAGTTCTTCAACTTTTCATATTGGCAAAATATTTCTATCAGTTTGAAAAAAACAATCTGATCATTCCACTTTGCTCTGTATAAGCAGGTGTGGTCTGTGAACTACTGAAATTTTGACAACCTGTTGAAGCTAGAAGCATTTGATTTTTGTTAATATAATGCTTCAAATTCTTTAATTTAAAATAAATGTTCAACTGTCCTTTAATTGACTATAATTATCTCATAAAACTCAAATTTGTCAAGTAAATTCCTTGTAGATTCTGAATATTAGACCTTTGTCAGATGCACAGTTCACAAAATTTCCCCCACGTCTCTAGATTGTCTGTTGACACTGTTGATAGTTTCTTTTGCTGTGCAGAAGCTCTTTCATTTCGTTAGATCCCATTTGTCAATTTTTGCTTTTGTTGCAATTGCTGTTGGCGTCTTCATCATGAAATCTTTCCCATTTTTATATCCAGGATGATATTTCCTAGGTTGTCTTCCAGGGTTTTTATAGTTTTGGGTTTTACATGTAAGTGTTTAATGCCTCTAGGATTACTTTTTGTACATAGCACAAGGAAAGGGATCAGTTTCAGTCTTCCGCCTACAGCTAGCCAGCTATCCCAGCATGATTTATTGAATAAGTAGCCTTTTCCACCATTGCTTGTTTTTGTTAGGTTTGTCAAAGATCAGATGGTTGTAGGTGTGCAGCCTTATTTCTGGGCTTTCCATTCTGTTCCGTTGTCTATGTGTCTGATTTTGAACCAGTACCATGCTGTTTGGTTACTGTAGCCCTGTGGTATAAGGTCGGGTAGCATGATGCCTCCAGCTTTGTTCTTTTTGCTTAGAATTGCCTTGGCTATTTCGGCTCTCTTCTGATTCTGTATGAATTTTAAAGTAGCTATTTCTAGTTCTGTGAGAAATCTCATTGGTAGTTTGATAGGAATGGTATTGAATCTATAAATTGCTTTGGCTGGTGTGGCCATTTTAATAATATTGATTCTGTCTATCCATGAACATGAAATGTTTTTCCCTTTATCTGTGTCCTCTCTGACTTCTTTGAGCAGTGTTTTATAGTTATCCTTATAGAGATCTTTCACCTCCCTTGTTAGCTGTGTTCCTAGGTGTTTTATTCTCTTTATGGCAATTGTGAATGGGATCGTCTTCCTGACTTGGCTCTCAGCTTGATTGTTGTTGGTGTGTAAAAATGTGGGAGATTTTTGTACGTTGATTTTGTATCCTGAGACTTTGCTGAACTTGCTTATCAGCTTCAGGAGCTTTTGGGCCAAGACTATGCGGTTTTCTCATTATAGGATCACACTCTATGCAGGCAGAGATAGTCTGGGTTCCTCTCTTCCCATTTGGTTGCCCTTTATTTCCTTCTCTTGCCTGATTGCTCTGGCCAGGATTTCCGGTAGTGTGTTGAATAGGAGTGGTGAGAGAAGGCATCCTGGTCTTATGCCAGTTTTCAAAGAAGCCCATTAAAAAGTGGGCAAGGGATAAGAACAGACACCTTTTAAAAGAAGACACACATGTGGTCAACAAGCAAATGAAAAAAAGTTCAACATCACTGATCTTTGGAGAAACACATATTAAAATCACAATGAGATACCATTTCACACCAGTCAGAATAGTTATAATCAAAAAGTTTAAAAAATAGCAGATGCTGGCAAGGTTGTGGAGAAGAAAGAATGCTTAAACACTGTTTGAGGGAATGTAAAGTAGTTCAGCCACTGTGGAAAACAGTGTGATGATTCCTCTAAGACCCAAAAATAGAAATACCATTTGACGTAGCAATCCCAGTACTGGGCATATACCCAAAGGAATATTTTTTCTGTCACAAAGACACATGCATACATATGTTCACTGCACCACTATTCACAACAGAAATGACATGGAATCAACTTAAATCCCCATCAATGGACATTTAGTGGTACATATGTACCATGGAATACAATGCAGCCATTAAAAAAGAATGAGATCATGTCCTTTGTAGGACCACAGATGGAGGTAGAGGCCATTATCTTTAGCAAAGTAAGGCAGGAATGCACAACCAAATACCACATATTCTCACTTATAATTAGGAGCTAAATAATGAGAATGCATGGATACATCGAGGGGAACAATAGAAACTGGGGCCTACCAGAGGGTAAAGGATGGGAGGAGGGAGTGGATCTGGAAAAATTACTGATTGTTACTACTAGGCTTACTACCTGGGTGAAAAAATAATCTGTACAACAAACACCCATGACACATAAAATGTATCCCTGAACTTAAAATAAAAGTTAAAAAAAAAACACACAATTCAAACTGCCATCTGTATTTGATATATCTTCAGTTAGATTCTTCTTTCCTACTTCTAAATATATTTCAATGAACACTCAAACTCCTCTAAACCTCTATTTCCTCTCCTATTTGGGAATCACTAGGCTTATGTCATATCTAAGGGACAAATTTAAACTAATGCATAGAGAAAAGCAAAATTCAAATATTGAACCTTGATTATGCTGTTGTCATGAAAGAAATGCATTCTTTTTAGTAAATGCTAAATTGGCTTGCATTTTCTAAATACATTTTGAAAAAATCATTTAATAATGAAATAAGTTCTTACTTGTATCATTAGATGCAAAGGCAGAAGCTTATCTTTTAATTGTCTTCAAAATGCTCTCTATCTTGACAAGACATCTGCCTATGAAAGATATCCTAAAGGGCCAGGTGCAGTGGCTCATGCCTCTAATCAGCACTTTGCGAGGCCAAGGTGGACAGATCACTTGAGGCCAGGATTCTGAGACAAGCCTGACCAACATGGTGAAACCCCGTTTTTACTAAAAATACAAAAATTACCTGGGTGTGGTGGTGAGTGCCTGTTGTCCCTAATACTTGGGAGGCCAAGACAGGAGAATAACCTGAGCCTGGAAGCCAGAAGATGCAGTGAGCCAAGATTGTGCTTCTGCGCCCAAGCCTGCCTGGGCAACGCAGTGAGACTTTGTCTCAAAAAGAAAAAGAAATGAAACAAAGAAAAAGAAAAGTAACCTAAGAATAGGTAATATTACTTACTTACCTTTGCTAGTGATTTTAAAACAATGTTTATTAATAGTCTTAGTTTCACTTGAATAACTAATAATTTTTGAACACCTACAATAAAAAGGCATCCTTTTAAGCACTGGCAGGAAAAGTGCTGAAGAAGTTATATAGGGTTTCTATTTGTAGGACATTTATGTTTTAGATTAGAGTGGAAAAACAGAAAAGAAATGAATAAATCAACAAAAAATACCAGTAGTGACAAATTACAATCAGATAAACAGGGTAATATGACAGCAAATGACTAAGTCAGGGAAGGCTGAGCTAGAACGTTGTCATTTAGGAAGTAGAGTTAAACTTGGCTAGAAAAATCAATCTAATACTGTCCTCAAAATAAATATGCCCCTCTTATCTTTATCATTTTCTTTTTTGTATTCTTACTATCTCAATGTCATCTAGTTTTCTACCTGTTGATTAAGGATACAGACAAAACTTAGACTTTTTTTGAATTTTGTAACACTCCATAAATGTCTTGTTCTGTACATAAGCACTTCTAGGATGCCAGGCTAAAGGTGAGAAAATCTTTCAACCCTCCATCTTAAAGGTTAACAAAATAAAACTGAAAGTACTTATTTACTTAATTGGTTTGGAATTTTTTAAAAATGACAATTAAAATTACGTCTGAAAAAGAGACCAATAGTATAGAGAATGCAACAAGTGACCCAGATATATGAGGACACATGAATTATAACTAAGGTAACACTAAAGTAGAGAGGAGGAGAAGATGGTCTTTTCACTAAATAGTTCTGGGTCTGGATCAGTTGGCTAAACATATGAAGAAAAAAGATATCTTGATTCCTACCTTGCACCATGTATAAAAACATTTCCAAATGAATCATATATAAATGCAAACAGTAAAATGATAAAGTTTTGGGAAAAAAAGTAGGCAAATATCTTCATGATTATGAGGTAGGCAAAGATTTCTTTAACAAGATACAAAAGGTGCTAACTCCAAATAAAATCACTGATTATAAGATTACATTTTTTATTTTTCATTTTTTATTGTACTTTAGGTTCTGTGGTACACGTGCAGATCATGCAGGGTTGTTGCATAGGTACACACATGGCAATGTGGTTTGCTGCCTCCATCCCCCCATCACCTATATCTGGCATTTCTCCCCATGTTATCCCTACCCAACCTCCCCAGCCCCTGCTGTCCCTCCCCTGGTACCCGCCAACAGACCCCAGTGTGTGATGCTCCCCTCCCTGTGTCCATGTATTCTCATTGTTCAACATCTGCCTATGAGTGAGAGCATGTGGTATTTGATCTTCTGTTCTTGTATCAGTTTGCTGAGAATGATGATTTCCAGATTCATCCATGTCCCTACAAAAGACACAAACTCATCATTTTTTATGGCTGTATAGTATTCCATGGTGTATATGTGCCACATTTTCCTTGTCCAGTCTATTATCTATGGGCATTTGGGTTAGTTCCAGGTCTTTGCTATTGGAAACAGTGCCACAACAAACATATGTGTGCATGTGTCTTTATAATAGAATGATTTATAATCCTTTGGGTACATACCCAGTAATGGGATTGCTGGGTCAAATGGAATTTCCATTTCTAGGTCCTTGAGGGATCACCGCACTGTCTTCCACAATGGTTGAACTAACTTACATTCCCACCAACAGTATTAAAGTGTTCCTATTTCTCCACTTCCTCTCCAGCATCTATTGTCTCCAGATGTTTTAATGATCGCCATTCTAACTGGTGTGAGATGGTATCTCAATGTGGTTTTGATTTGCATTTCTCTAATGACCAGTGATAATAAGCATTTTTTCATGTTTGTTGCCCTCATATATGTCTTCTTTTGAAAAGTGTCTGTTCATAACCTTTGCCCACTTTTGAATGGGCTTGTTTTTTTCTTGTAAATCTGTTTTAGTTCTTTGTAGATTCAGGATATTAGTCCTTTGTCAGCTGGGTAGATTGCAAAAATTTTTTCCCGTTCTGTTGGTTGCTGGTTCACTCTAATGGTTGTTTCTTTTGATGGACAGAAGCTGTGGAGTTTAATTAGGTCCCATTAGTCTATTTTGGCTTTTGTTGTCGATGCTTTTGTTTTTTTAGTCATGAAGTCCTTACCTATGCCTATGTCCTGAATGGTTTTGCCTAGGTTTTCTTCTAGGGTTTTTATGGTGTTAGGTCTTATGTTTAAGTCTTTAATCCATCTGAAGTTAATTTTAGTGTAACATATCAGGAAGGGGTTCAATTTCTGCTTTCTGCACATGATTAGCCAGTTTTCCCAACACCATTTATGAAACAGGGAATCCTTTCCCCATTGCTTGTTTTTGTCAGTTTTGTCAAAGATCAGATAGTTGTTGATGTGTGGTGTTTCTTCCGAGACCTCTGTTCTGTTCCATTGGTCTATATCTGTTTTGGTACCAGTACCATGCTGTTTTGATCACTGTAGCCTTGTAGTATAGTTTGAAGTCAGGTAGCATGATGCCTTCAGCTTTGTTCTTTTTGCTTAGGATTGTCTTGGCTATGCAGGCTCTCTTTTGGTTCCATATGAAGTCTAAGGCAGTTTTTTCCAGTTCTGTGAAGAGGGTCATTGGTAGCTTGATGAGGATAGCATTGAATCTGTAAATTACTTTGGGCAGTATGGCCATTTTCACAATAATGATTCTTCCTAACCATGAGCATGGAAAGATTACACTTTTAACTTTAAAAGTCTATTCATTCACAGACACCATTAAGAGAAAAGGCAAGCCACAGAGCAGGGGATAATAGTTGCAATACATTGATACAATAAGTCCAGAATATATAAATGATTCATACCAATTAAGAAAAAGTCACAGAAGTCAATGCAAAATTGTCAGAAAAACTTTTATAGAATTTTTATAACAAAGAAAACTAAAATGACAAGTTGATATAAGAAAAGTGGCTCAAGGGCCAGGAGTGGTGGCTCACACTTATAATTCCAGCACTTTGGGAGGCCTACATTGGCAGATCACCTGAGGTCAGAAGACTGAGACCAGCCTGGCCAACATAGTGAACCCCATTTCTACTAAAAATACCAAAAGTAGCTGGATGTGGTGGTAGGCACCTATAGTCCCAGCTACTTGGGAGGCTGATGTGGGAGAATTGCCTGAACCTGGGAGGCACAGGTTGCAGTGAGCCAAGGTTACACCACTGCCCTTCAGTCTGGGCAACAGAGTGAGAACTCGTCTCAAAAAAAAAAAAAGAAGGGTCTTAACTTCCTAAGTCATCATTATTAATAGTAAAACTGCACACGATACTATGGCACACATATTAAATTGGACAAAATTCTAAAATAAAATGATATATAATCCCAATTGTTAGCATGGATGTGGAATAACTGGAACAATCAGGCACTGTGTGTCGGCGTATGACTTGGTATAATCACTTTGGAAAGCATTTGGCAATATGCACTAAAGCAGAACAAACATATAATTTATGATGAGCAATTCTATTCTTATGTGGTTCCCCCTAAGTAGCGGACATGTGAGCACATCAAGAGCAAGTATAAGACTGCTCACAGTTGTACTACTCTTAATAAGCAAAAACTGGAAGTATGTGTCCATCCACAGTAGAACAGATAAATGAAATGTGGTATATTAATATAATTGAATCCTATTCAGCAGTGGTTGGCAATTCTGACCTATGAGCCAGTTCTAGTATGAGGCTTGTTTTTTTAATGACTTGCAAACTAAAAATAACTATCACATTTTTAAAGTATTGCAAAACACACAGACACACATATATACACATACCCACAGAATAATATGACATACACCTGTATGTGTCCCACAAAACCTACAATACCTTCTGTCTCTTTAAAGAAGATACCCACTGACCCCTGTTATACATTGATGAGAATCAATAGATACACCTACACACAACGACATGGATGAATAACAGACATAATGTTAAGAGAGAGGTGCCAGACATAAAAGAAAATACAAAGTACAATTCATTTTAAAAAGTTCACAAGCCAGCAAAACCTACATACGATGTCAAAAGTCAAGACAGTGGTACCTTTGGAGGGTGAGTAACCAGTGGGAAAGGGTCCAAGTGGTCTCCTGGATTTGGGATAATGCCTTTAAAAAATAGTAAATTAGTTATACAGCTGTGTTTATTGCTAGAAATTCCTTGAGCTGCACACATATAATAATGTGCACTTTACTATGTGTATGTTGTATTTATACTTTAATAGAATTTAGAAAAAAAGCAATAAATCCCCACAATTAACAAGAATGCATTTTATAGCATTATTTCAAGCAGATCAAAACTAGAATAAATCAAATTGTTCAAGAACAAATCTGGTTAAATAAATTATAGTTTACCCATACAATGGAATTCTATGCAACCACAAAACAATGAAATTATAAAATATTTGTTTATTCTGAAAGATGCAAATAATATAATTTTAAGTGATGATTTTAAAACTATATGCTGAATGAATATTTTGTAAAGACCCAAACACATATGACAATCTTAGCCAAGAAAAATATGCCCCAGGAATGGATCATAGCTTCCTCTGGATGTGAGATTAAAGATGCTTTTGCTTTATTACTGCTTTTGTTTGTCTATTAGTACTTTCTGATAATTTTTAAATAAAATAATTTTGTAAAATTAAAAAATAACTACCCTAAAATGTATACCATTTTAATTACTTCTGGCAAAGTTTGCAATGGATACTATAATCTGAAAGCTAGAGGAGCTGCTCTAGCCAATGTCATTCTGAAAGGGTTTGAAGATATGTAGAAAAATGTATTAGTATCCACAGCTGCAGGAGAGCTCTATAAATACACAGCTTCTAGTTAGGTCTCTCCATATAAGATCCTAACCTCAAACAGATCTAAGGGTTTACAGTATCAAAGGTGTCACGCTGACATTGCCATCACCATTCATTTATAAGCATCATAAACCCCTGGGGGTGATAGATGACTTCCCTCTCTTGCTGATAAAGAGAAGCTGACATTGCTTTATTATCTCTTCAAGGTTAAAAATCAATGGTTTACTTGTGAAAACATCTGTTTGTAAGCTTGTCTTTGCTTCTCTCAGGGGCCATATTTACATGCTGGGTTTTAAGCATGCCAAAATGTGAAGCTTAAGTTTCATTTGGCTCATTTTCTTTTTAAATGTGCCAGCCTGGCTCTCTATGAGAGAAAAAAAGGAAAGAAAGAAAGAAAAAAACAGCAATGTAAGCCTATACTTACCCATTTGTAATGAGAACAAGTTAGATTTCACCTGTTAAAAATTAATGAATAACATCTCTGAGCAGGTGACTAGAGACATGAGTATTGATTTTAGATCAAGTGATGGATGTAGAATAAATGTCAGCCAAGGGAATTCAAATAAGGATATTCGCAGTTGTTGCTGTTGTTGTCAGACAAGCCTATGGAAGAAAATGGATTACATTTTCTCATAGAGGACTTGAAGGATTTTTCACATTTAATTTACTCATCTTAATTTAAAAAATATAAAATAGGCTACAGGACAGCTAAGGACTTCCCATTCGAACATCTTTAATACAAGAGACAAGAATTTGAATTTTAGAAAAGCACCGTCATCAGGGTCCTACAGTCTGCAAGAGTCAGTTCATGGGTGTTTTTAAGAATAGTTTTCCAGATTGTCTCAGTATTCTATGAGAGCATTTCAAATTCAACATAGCCAAAAAGAAACAGAGCACCCCTATCAAACCCCCAATCTACTTTTCTCTAGAACTTTTATCTCTGTCCTCCTGTTTCTATTCTTATCTCTAGTCTGGGCAGCTTCACCCTCCCCATTTGCCCAGGCCCCAAACCTCCATGTTATCCCTGACTCCTCTCTCCCTCAAACCCCATATCCACTGTCAGCAAGTCCTGTGAGATCTAATTACAAAGTATATCCAGAAATCTACTTACTCTCTTCACTCTGCTGCTGCTGCTGCTATCCTGGTCTAAGGCACCTTCTCTCTCATGTGGATTAGCATAGTCTTCCAACTGTCTCCTGCCTCTGTCCTTGTTCCTTTGTAAGTCTACCACCAACCTCAGGACCACAGTCATTCTACTAAAACGCAAGTAAAATGATGTCATACTCCTGCTCATATTCCTCCAGTGGCTCCCCATCTTGCTGAAAGAAAAAAGTTCTCACTCTGACCCTCAAGACCATATGAAAATATGACCTTTCACTCCTTTGCAGTATTTCTTGACCAGGCAAAAATTCATGGATTCTAATTTCCATTTAAAATTATTTTCTGTACTTCGTGGTTCTGTACATCATCTAAAATAGTAACTTCATTTCTATTTTGATAAGTCATCTCTTAATTTTGGAGCTTACCAGTGTAACAGTTAGTAGACCTTATCTAGTGAATTCATCATGTTTAAAGATTATTTTCTCATAAATGATGCTATAACATAAGGAGAATCATCTGTACATACAAAGCTTAACAGATGAAATTTAATGCACGTCTGCTTTAAAAATCAGTGATCTTAGAGCTAATATATTACTAAAGAGTAATGCAACATCCATAAGGTCCAAAAAATGAATGTAGTTATAGGATTGATGCTATTAAACTGAAGGCAGTCATGAATGCTTGAGGTCACTTCAGTTTTGGAGAAGAAGGAGAGGGCAGAAGTTGCATATGCAAATTTTGGAAGATAATGAAATAATACCAGGTACACAGTTTGATCAAATCAAATCAGAGGCTTGGAGAGAACATTTCCAAGATAAAATCTTAGTCTGAATAAAGAGACTGTTAATCAAACATGGAGAGCCTGAGAATTCTCATACCAACTTCAGTTTCCCAGGACTTGCCTTTGCAAACAAATAAGTGAAAGATTTGATTCATCGTTAAAATGGCTTATTTCTCACCCAGCTTGCCCATGAAAAAAATGATGTGTTCTCAGACTCACTAATACTTAACTGTATATTTAAAGAATATTGGTAGAAGTCTCCAAAGCGTGTATGGTTTACCTTTAGCTTCTGCCTGGAAATAAAACTACTTCAATCATTCAAAGCATGGTGATTGGGACTGTAGCCTCTCAGACAGATCAACTGGTTAAAAGCCCATCTCTAACATTTACAGACTCTAACCTAAGGCAAGTTATTCGACCTCTCATTCCCTCTGCTTTTTCCTTGAAATTGCTAGTAATAAAAACAGTTCCAATTTAGTAGAGATGTGGTGAGGAGTTAATACATATGAAACATATATTTTCTAAGAATGCAATAAACATTTTCTGTATCATCTTTTTACTAACACCTGCTGCTCCTACTCTAGCCTGCAATTTTAAATAAATCAGATGATAGTGAGCTTATTTTTTATTAGGTTTTCTTTTAAGAGAGATAAATTTGAATATTTGTGAGTTCACTAATGATGCAGTAAAGCTAAAGACAAATTCAGCAGCACTAAATCATGCATGTCTGTAATCAGTACCTTTTCCATGCTAATGTGATGTGAGGGAGGGACAGTGGGTAGGTCTTTGTTAAGAATCTCCCAGAAGCAGACTTTGTTTGGAGGTGATCCCAAGAAACCTTAAGAAACAAGTACAAAAGCAGGAAAGGAGACTTTGGAAGCCAAAAAAGAAAGTGGTTCCATCAGTGAAATATGGTGCCAGTGGAGAATGCCAATTTCAGTTCTTCAGGCTGACAAGTAGTGAGGGAGCAGGAGAGCTTTTTCCCCAGTACCCAGTAGCCATTGGTTAAGTGCTACTTCATGGTGGTACAAATGCCTTGGCACTTTCAGCCTGACTAATGGAGACAGAGATTATCCTCAGACAGAGTCACAGATTCTAGCATTAGAAACACCATTTCCATGCATATTGGTGGCTATGGGTAGGACACTAGTAGCATTTGTTACAATAAGTAGAGAAGGAAGAAAGGTCAGAATCAGAACAGCATTTATAAATTTTTGTACAAGAAAATCTAAAGTAGAATGGATGGATGTCCTATTTTTGAAAGAGAAAGATTATCTTAAAATTTAGTCCTGGAATAGTTTTAGAAAAAAAAAACAGGAGATTTGGGAGTAGTTTAGATTTTAAAATTCCCGAGAAATACCTAAAGAATTCGTTACAATGTTAGAATGAAATAGAAATAGGAAGAGAAAAAGAATAATATGAGTTTCCAAAGACATTTACTGCTATCCCAATTTCTCACATAATGATGAATTTTATTACACTGTAATTCTTATTTATTAAAATTTTTGTGTTTCAACAGCTCCAATGAGATGCAACTTTTTGTTTTTATGTTGGTCCGGGGAGCATTAGAGGACACCATACTCATATAACATATTAAGCACGTCATCACTTGCACATCAAACTCTAATAAATTCCTGCATCTTGTGATTTAAAACGAATGCAAGGCCCTGAAAGGTTAGAACACATTGCAGTCTTAAATCTTCAAGTGTGAAACCATGTTTCTGTACAACTTGGAAAGAGTTTGAACATTAAGTTTTAACTAGGATTGCTTGAGAAAGCATTTATTCATGCTAACTTCTTGTAGCTTTTTGTCTTTGTTTGACCCCTGAAAGAAGAACATGTGGATTTATCAGTAAAAATATATCTAGCAATTGTCAGGTGAGAGACAATGTTAAAGAAAAACACTAGAATATTTGTCATAACAGGAAGACAAATCAGTTATGATTCCCAGCTTTGGAGTTAGGAGAGTCGCTTTTCTGGCGTGAAGATCTAGGTTAGGTGAAAATGACTATACTAGATAAATACATATTTTTCATGAGCATTAAAGCATAGAAGATCTGAAAAGATAATGGAATACTACCTGGCCATTTAGGGAGAGATAAAACCTACATGCAGAGCAGCAACGAATTGCTGGATTGTACAGTAACCCTATTTTTATTTTCTGAAGAGCCTCCATACTGTTTTCCATAGTGACTGCACCTACTTACATTTGCACCAACAGTGTACAATGGTTCTAATATCTCTACATCCTCAACACTTGTTATATACATGTGAGTATGTACACACACATAAATATATAAATTATATATAATTGTCATCCTGACAGGTGTGAGGTGATATCTCATAGTGATTCTGATTTGCCTTTCTCTGATGATTAGTGATGATGAGCATTTTTTCATACATCTGATTACCATTTGTATATCTTCTTTGGAGAAATGTATTTCAGGACCTTTTGCATATTTTTAAAATCTGTGTTTGTATGTGTGTGTGTGTATTTGCTACTGAGTTACAGGACTGTCTTGTATATTTTGGATATTAACCCTTCATCACATAAATTTCACTCTGTTAATTGTTTCCTTCGCAGAGCAGATGCTTTTGAGTTGATAGCACCCATTTATTTTATGACCCCAGTGAAAAAAATAGTCACTGGTCTATTTTTGTTTTAGTTGCCTGCGCTTTTGGTGTCATATCTAAGATATCATTACTAAGACCATTGTCAAGATTTGCCCCTAAATTTTCTTCTAGGATTTTCGAAGACTCACATGTTACATTTCGGTCTTTACTCCACTTGGATTGATTTTTATGTCCGGCATAAGACAGGGATTCAATTATATTCTTTTGGATGTGACTATCTGGTATTCCCAGTACAACTGTTGAAGAAATAGTCCTTTCCCTATTGTGTGTTCTTGGCACCCTTTCTTAAGAGCTGTTGGCTTTATATGTGTAGATTTATTTCTGGGCTTTCTATTCTGTTCCATGGCCAATAGGTCTGTCTTTATAGGATGCAAGGATGGCTCGACATATGCAAATCAATAAATGTGATATACCACTTTATTGGAATGAAGGATAAAAACCATATGATCATCTCAATAGATGCACACAATAAATGTGACAAAATTTTACACTCTTCCATGATAAAACATTCAACAAATAGGTTAAAAAAAAAAGGAATGTGCCTGAACATCATAAAGGCCCATAGCTAACAACATACTCAATGGTGGAAGAGTGAAATAGAAAACAATAGATACAAATATAATCTCACAAACAAAATTTGTAGTAGAGAAGCTCTCACTATAAACCTCAGCATTATAGCTGGTCCTGATATATTCTTACATCTCATTTTCATGTCAAGTCAAATCAATACATATTAACTAAACACTAGTTCAGACAAGTGCAAGATGGGATTTGTTTCTTCAAAGAAATGTCGAAGGTAAAAAGTTCTATAATTTTTGTGCATTTTTATGGTGCCTGACATAGTAGCAAGCAATAAAACATATATGAAATAAATATCAATGAATTGCCTGATTAGAGACTTAAAGAAAATTTAGGAATAGGGTTATGGGAGACAAAAATAAGGTATCTCTCCAGACAGAGGAATGTATTTTAGAAGTAGAGATAGCATAGAGCATGTGAAAACTAATGAGTATTAAAGACAGTTCTGGAGGGTATAAAGAAAGACATCATGTCTAGGTAAATATTATTTGTAGATTGTATCCATTTATTTTATAACCCCAGTGAGAGAGTGTGCACAACCTTCAAAATGTATTTTTCAAGACTTCTAAGTGTTACCTGAATTAGTTATCCACTAAGAAGACAAAGAATGAGGAGTATCTGTGTCCTTAATTATAAGCATAATTATTTCATTTTATTAACTTCTATTTTTAGAAATAGAACATTAAATCCTATTTTTGGCACTTAATACAAGTGTTTTAATCAGAACCTGACTATAGGTGACATCAAGTTCTGATTGTAATCTCACACTTACAAAAAGATTTTTAAACTTGAAGTATTCTGTGTAATTATGCCACCCACATAAGGATGAACAAAAATGCCCTTGGATACAAATGGCAGGCTATCTATAAAAAGAAGAAACAAAAGAATCCGAAAATACTCTCAGATTTACAAAAGCTATCTGTTTTTGCAATTTGATTTACATTTCCAAATTACCACAGTTTGTGCCTTTCTTATAAGGTATTTTTAAATTCCTTTGAGATGAACCAGACATCTTACTATGTAAAGTTTACTTAGGAAAAAAAGCCCATAATTAACTAGTTCAAACCCCCTAATGAGGTAATTAAAGTTATCTTCATCAACTGTGTTTGATGTTTATCTATTCACCTTTCTGTGTCATTGATAACTCTCAGACACCAACTGTGCAATAAATGTTGTCATCCCTTGGACAAGGTGGGAGAGGTACTAAAAGCTTGTCATTTCCTTTGATAGAAACCAGGATAAGCTTGTATTCTGCCTAAATCCTGAGATCTTTGGCACATAAATATTATTTAAATTTATTTGGTCTATGTTGCAAAGCTTCTTATAATACAACCTCAATTTTTATGTTTCTTAATAATTTTAGCATTTCTGCTCACTTTATCTCCGTAAGTTGTAAAATCTTTATTGGGGTTTACTCTATTCCATTTTGAAATTACATAATTAATTAAGGTTGGAACACAATACTATAAGAAATAAAGTAAGAAATCCTTTTTAACAGTGATGTCCAAGTTTTATTTTACAAATAGGTAGATATAAGCAGGAGGAACTCTTTAATACCTACTTTATTTCAAATTAAAGCAGTTAAGTTTTTCATTTTCTCAGAGAATTCTTCGGCATTTTCTGAGAAGGTGAAGTAGGGGAGTGAAAAATGGCTTGCCTCTGCCCTTCTAGGTTCCTTGGCTGGGCTACAAATTAAATTGACATTAGATAGATTAACAGAAAAAAAAACTCATACTTAATTACATATGTATCCACGAGAATCCCACAAAATATGAGTCTCAAAGAAGAGTCAGATGATTGAAGCTTATATAGCATCTGAGCTACAAAAAGGAATAGCAGTTTGGGGGTTCATTGGTGTGGGAGGGACACACGTTATGGGAGAGTGAGGGGAGGAAATGTATGGTGAATAAAGATTGTCTTGTTGAGCAGATAAAAAAAAATCTCTTTGGTAATGAAAACTGTCTTGGAGAAGCCCTCAGAAGAATAGGGATAGTCTGAGCGTGTTGTCAACCTTCAGTCCTCTCTTCTGATCCTAGCTAACCTTCCCTGGTTGATAAGATTCCTGGGGAAGAGATTCATGACTATTGAGTTCTTTTTGGAGGAGCCATCTTTAGAAAGAGAAGAGGAGCTCAAGCAAAGCCTCTGCCTACATGTGCTTCCCCAGGTGTTCTCAGTTCAAAGTCATCAGCCTATCGAAGCATCATATTTTGGGGTTGTATTTTTTGAACTCTTTTTTTTTTTTTTTTTTTTTCTTTGAGATGGAGTTTCGCTCTTTTTACCCAGGCTGGAGTGCAATGGCGCGATCTCGGCTCACCGCAACCTCCGCCTCCTGGGTTCAGGCAATTCTCCTGCCTCAGCCTCCCGAGTAGCTGGGATTACAGGCACGTGCCACCATGCCCAGCTAATTTTTTGTATCTTTAGTAGAGACGGGGTTTCACCATGTTGACCAGGATGGTCTCGATCTCTTGACCTCGTGATCCACCGGCCTCGGCCTCCCAAAGTGCTGGGATTACAGGTGTGAGCCACAGCGCCCGGCCCCTTTTTTGAACTCTTAGTGTTTTACTGCAATTAAAAAAAGTAAATAACAACAACGTAGCACATTATAGTTACAGAGTACTTTCACATACATTAGCTCACAGTTCCCAAAACCACCCATGAGGCCACGCCAGGTGGAGGCTCACTCCTGTTACCCCAACGCTTTGGGAGGCCAAGGCAGGTGGATTGCTTGAAGCTAGAAGTTTGAGTGCAGACTGTGGTGGCTCATGCCTGTAGTCCAAGCTACGTGCCAGGCTGAGATAGGAGGATGCCTTGAGCCCAGGAAGTGGAGGCTGCCGTGAGGTACTTCGTGCCACTGCACTCCAACCTGAGCAACAAAGGAAGACCCTGCCTCAAAACAAAACAAAAAAGAAAAACAAACAAACAAAAGCAACCTATGAGTTTAACAGAAGAGGTATTGGGATTATCATTTCTTTGTGGTTTTTTTCCCAAACAGAAGAGATTCATACAGGTTAGGTAATTCGCCCAGTACCTCACAACTAACAGTGAAGAAACCTAAACATACGCATGATGAGTGCAAGAACTGCTTTCCCAGTGCCTACCAAAGTTCTCTGGCACACAGTTGGTGCTCAATACCGGGTCTAGAGGCATTACTTACATTACCTCTAAGTTATATACTGTCTTTGGTATATATTTGAAAAATATCAAAAGGCCTATATGAGCAAAACTCTCCCACAGGACTCCCACTGAAGCTTGAAAAATGACTTGACTAAGAAAATCCCTTTAAGAAACTAATTCCTCCTAAAACTGAAAAAGACTTTTTTTTGTAGTGATTGATTTAACCCATGATAATGTTACATACCATCTTACTACTTAACACTGATATATGTAGAGTCTATTTCTTTTTGAGTCTTTTTTCTTTTTTTTGAGATGGAGTCTCACTCTGTTGCCCAGGCTGGAGTGCAGTGGTGCAATCTCTGCTCACTGCAACATCTGCCTCCTGGACTCAAGCAGTTCTTCTGCCTCAGTCTCCCAAGTATCTGGGATTACAGGCATGTACCACCACTTCCAGCTATTTTTTTTTTAAGTACAGACGGGATTTTATCATGTTGGCCCGGCTTGTCTCTAACTCATGACCTCAGGTGATACACCCTCCTCGGCCTCCCAAAGTGCTGGTATTACAGGTGTGAGCCATGGTGCCCAGCCGAGTCTTTTGTTAAAAGCTTATTCCTGATACCAAAACCTCACTGGGACACATGTTAGGCCAAAATTAAGTAGTAACAACTGGCTTTAGAGAAGGATGTAAGGAACGGACACTAGGACAAGAGGTTTTCATCCTTGGAGATTGGAAACCCTACCCACTTCCAATGCTAGTTTGAGAGTACCTCTGAAGCTGAAGTGGTGTTTGAGTCAGAAACCAAGAAACAGAATTCTTGGAAGAGCTTCCTATGGGAAAACACCCAGGATCAGTACCTGGACCCAAGGAATAATCTCAACATGAGTATACACGGATCATTGTTAGGGCAGGCTTGCCCTTGTTGCATAGGATACAGTCTGCCTATGCTTTCAGATTTTGACCATTCAACTCCCTGCCACAATAGAACTAGGATCATAAATATGCCTGTGCTAAAATCATCCTTTTCAGGAATGAGAATACACCCCCAGACCTCTCAGGATTCTCAAAAACTTGACTATTTTCTGATCAACTAACTGGGCAGCACACAATGTAAATCATCTATAGGAAGAATCTGTAGTTGGGAATAAAAGTGGAGCATGGAGGACATCAGATGTCCTCGTTGCAAATCTAAATGTAAAGAGCTGGGAAGAGTAGGGAGAAGGGAGGGTTGGGGAGGGGTTTATCGACAGGCACAAAGTTCCGGTTAGATAGGAGGAATACCTCTGGAGGGCTATTGGACAGTACGGTGACTGTAGTCAACAATAATGTAGTATATATTTCAAACAGGTAGAAGAGAGGCTTTTGAATGTTCTCACCACCAAGAAATGACCAGTGTTTGAGGTGATAGATGTGTGAATGACCCTGGTTTCATTATTACACATTATATTACATGTATTGAAAACTCACACTATACCCCGTAAGTGTACAGAATCATTATATGTCAATTAAAAACAAAACAAAACTCAAACTGAAATGTATATTTTTAAAGAACATGTTGCAGTAGTGGTGTTAGTAAATTATTAAATGATAAAAAATAAACGTAAAAGATTGTAAGCTTCCGGAGGCCAGGGATGTGTTTTTATCTCAGTTATAATTCCAGGACCTACAGTAATGCCAGGCATTTCATTGTACACAAATTTTACTGTTGAAAATTATTTCACAGATGCATGGAAAACCTCAGCCAGCTGAAAGAAAATCAGAATTGGCAATGAAAGGCAACCAGTTGGAGTGAGGGCATTGAATTGTCCTTAAGAGAAGTGTAAAGGTATAAAAAGAAAGTGAAGGCAAATATTTATGGACCTATCAATCCCCTACCAGTTGACAGATCCACATATGTGTACATTTATGAGCAAAAGTAATCATAGGTGTTGGCAATTATAAAAAGGAAAAATACTAGTATCAAATATGATAGGTAATTTAAGATTCAAGGAAATGTACAGCGTTACAAGACGAGGATGTTCACTTTCACCATTCCTATTCAATATAGTCCTGGAAGTCCTAGCCAGGGGGGCATCAGACAAGACAACAAAATAAAAGGCATCAAAATTGGAAAAGAGGAAGTCAAATTATCTCTGTTTGCCGAAGACATGATCGCATGTCTAGGAAAACCTAAAGACTCCACCAAAATATTCCTAGATTTGACAAATTTAGTAAAGTTGCATGACACAAAATCAACATTAAAAAATCAGTGTCATTTAAAAATATCAACAACGATCTAGCTGAGAAAAAAAAAAAACAGAAGCCAATCCCATTTACAATGTCTACAGAAAATAAATAAAATATCTTGGAATACATTTAACTAAGGAACTGAAAGGTTTCTACAAGGAAAACTACAAAACACTGATGAAAGAAATTCTAGATAACACAAATAAATGGAAAAATGTCCCAAACTCATTGATTAGAAGACTAAATGTTGTTAAAACGACCATACTGCCCAAAGCACTCTACAGATTCAATGCAATGCCTATCAAAATGCCAATGTCATTTTTCAGAATTAGAAAAAAAATTCTAAAATTCACATGGAACCAAAAAAGAGCCTGAATAGGCAAAACAATCCTAAGCAAAAAGAACAAAGCTGGAAGCATCATATTACCTGACTTCAAATTATATCACAAAGTTCTAGTAACCAAAATAGCATGGTATTAGTATCAAAATAGACCTATAAATTAGTGGAAAAGACTAGAGAACTGAGAAATAAAGCTACATATTTACAGCCAGCTGATATTTGACAAAGCTGACAAGAACATACATTGGGGAAAGAATACTTTTTTTGATTAATGATACTGGGGAAATTGTGTTATTATATGCAGAGAAATGAAACTGGATCCCTATCTCTCACTATATACAAATACATATTCAAGATAGATTAAACATTTAAATGTAAGACCCCAAACTATACTAACTCTAAACAGGAAAAACTAGAGAAAATTCATCTGGACATAGATCTAAGCTAAGAATTTATGACAAAGACTTCAAAAGTACAAGCAACTAAAACAAAAATAAACCAATGAAACTTAATTAAACTAAAAAGCTTCTGCACAGAAAAAAAAATCAACAGAGTGAACAACATCTATAGAATGGGAGAAGATAACTGCAGACAATTCATCCTACAGGGAAATATCCAAAATATATAGGTATTTTAAAAACATCAAATATTCTTATTAAAAAGTGGGCAAGCACTTTGGGAGGCCAAGGCAGGTGGATCATCCAAGACCAGGAGTTCCAGACCAGTTTGACCAACATGGCAAAACCCTATCTCTACTAAAAATGCAAAAATTAGCCAGGCATATGGTGGGTGCCTGTGATCCCAGCTACTTGGGAGGATGAGGCAGGAGAATCGCTTGAACCTGGGAGTCAGAGGCTGTAGTGAGCCGAGATTGCGCCATTGCCCTCCAGCCTGGACAACAAAAGCAAAACTCCGTCTCAAAAAAAAATTAAAAAGTGGACCAGAAACAATATTTTGAGATGGAGTCTCCCTCTGTCGCCCTGGCTGGAGTGCAGTGATGGGATCTCAGATCACTGCAACCTCCCCCTCTCGGGTTCTAGTGATTCTCCTGTCTCAGCCTCCCAAGTAGTTGAGATTACAGGTGTGTGCCACCATGCCCAGCTAATTTCATAATTTTAGTAGAGGCATTGTTTCACCATGTTGACCAGCCTGGTCTGAAACTCCTGACCTCAAGTGATTCGCCTGCCTTGGCCTTCCAAAGTGCTGGGATTACAGGTGTGAGCCACCATGCCTGGCCAAATAGGCATTTTTTTCTAAAGAAGACATACAAATGACCAATGGATATATTTTTTAAAAGCTCAGCATCACTAATTATAAGAAAAATGCAAATTAAAACCACTGTGAGATATCTTATCTTGGTCAAAATGGTGACTACTACGAAAGGACAGAAAATCATAGATGTTGGTGAAGATTCAGAGAAAAGGGAGTGGTTTTACACTGTTGGTGGGAATATAAATTATTAAATCCTCTATGTAAAACAATACGAATATAGCTCTAAGAACCAAAAATAGAACTACCATTGAATCCGGCAAACCCACTTCTGGGTTTCCTATCCAAAGGAAAATAAATCAATTTATCCAAAAGTCCCTGCACTCATGTTTGTCACACACTATTCAATTCAGTAGTGAGGATATGGAATCAACCTAAGTGTCCATCAACAAATGATTAGATAAAGAAAATATATTATACATACACAATGGAATACTCTGCTGCCATCAAAAAGAATGAAGTCATGTCTTTTGCAGCAACATGGACGGAACTGGAGGTCATTATCTTAAGTGAAACAAGCCAGACACAGAAAGTCAAATATTACATACTCTCTGTCATTAGTGGGTGCTAAAAAATGTGTACACATAGATGTAGAGAATGGAATAATAGACAAGGAAGACTTAGCAGGATAAGAGGGTGGGAGAGAGGTGGATGGTGAGAAATTACTTAATAGGTTGAAATGTAAGTTATTTGGGTGATGGATACCCTAAAGCCCTGACCTGATCACTATGCAATCTATGCATGTCATAAAATTGCAATTGAACCCCGTAAATTTATACAAATTAAAAACAAGAACACTGACTTAAGCAAAAGCCTAAAGCGGTGAAATGCAATTTTCAAATATCATATTTTGGCCAGAGATTTTTATTCAGATGCATTACAATGCAATGAAAAACACAAAAAATTAATGCCAATGTAGAATCATTATAAGAATTATTATGGATACAAGAGAAGTATAAATACATTGCCTTTTAGGAAAGTGAGTGAAATTATTAAGAAATAATTAGGAAAGAGTGACAAAGGAATGGCGAGGACTGTGAGTATAAAGACAACAGGAAAATTAAGGTGAATCTAGAAACATTCATTAGGAAGAAAATTCAGGTAAAATCTTTTTGTTTTCTCTCATTTTGCCAATAAAGAAAAAATAATTAAACACTATGTATTCATATTTAGATTTAATAGATGCTGACATTTGCCATATATGTTTTAGAAACTTTTTTCCTAAAATAAATAGAGTTGATATATCATCACCAGGGAAATTTTATACCTATCTATGTAAATATATAATATCAGGAATCTTGAGAAAAATGCAACATGTTTAGTCAAACATAAGAGAAATTAAACATGTTTATTTAAAGTTTTGAAGCATTCTGTGAAGAACAAAAGATAAATACAGATAGAGACACAGATGATATGGATCTGTAAAGTATTTCTTATTGAGCAGGGGCTTCCTCCTGGATGTTTGTAACTTTGTAGACAAGTATCTTTCCAAAATGTTTTCTTGAATCCCAGAACTTAAAGTATAAATAAAGATGCTTCACTTACATAAATGGTCATACTTTGAGTAAGACTTAAAAAGTCTTAAAGAGGAATCCCAATCATTTTGGCAAAATGTCATGTGTTATTAAAATAATGTTTTAAACTATGAAACTTGATAACGCAAACTGCACAGTTAATATCTACCTCCGGAGAGACCCTTAATGAGAATACAAAAAGCCCCTCATATTTTCTGAAGATTCCTTTATGACTGAGATAAGAAGTCATTTGTTTTGCATCAAGGTTGAAAGGTAGACACACATAAGAGTGAACTCTGACTGAAAGCCATTTCCCAGGTGAAGCATTAAATATGACAAGAATGTTAACAACCAATAATAAAAAAGAGATCTTGTCATGCCACAGTTCAATAAAATGTTTATGACACGGTTATTAGATCTAATCAAATATTGCAAGAAAGGAAGAATTGTTATGGCTTCAAGCAGGTATTGACATTGAGTACTCCTTATCAATTTTTTCTTAATTACAAAGAACACCAAGCTAACAAACCAAACTGTTATACTCTGTTATTTTGTAAAATTAATCTTTCACCAGAAAGAAAAGACACTTCCATAAGAAACTTCACATTGTAGTTAGGTAAAAATTATAAACAATTGTGTATTAAAGCAGAGGATTTTTCTACATACTTCCTAGTGCAGAAGAGACACTAAGAACTAATCAATCATTGCATTCAAAACAATCTAACAAAAGTGACCCTAATAGAAACTCCTGCGACTTTTTATTCTTTTTCTTGTAATAGAAAGTGATTACTGCTAATGTTACTTCTTCTAACATATTTCACTCCATTTGTTTTGTTTTGAATTTTATTTTGAGTCACTATATTTTTATGTAACTGAAGTATAGAAAGAAGACTTCCATCATAATGCAAATAATTCAGAGGCCTGCATAACGTTTTTGTCCCCACTATCAATTAACTTTTCAACCTTTGCCATGTCACTTAACTTTAATGAACCTCAGTTTTCTAATATGTATATGTTATGAAGTTATGTTATAACATAATAATAATACCTTCTAATACTATCAGTTTACAATTCAGTATTCTGCATTGATACTATAAAAGTTCCTCATACACTATTTCAAGTTCTGTATTTCCAAAGGTAATTTCTTTTATCTGCTGCCTGCTTAAATAAAGAAGAGTTTTCTGAAAAATTTTAAACAGGGTTAAGAGAAAATGAAAATGAATGATTACCTAGAAAAGTCAAAGTATTTTTATAAATACAAACTAGTCTTTTGTACCCCAAATTCATTAGGTAATTAACAATTCCCTGTGGCTTATTGTGAGCCCTATGTCTTTCCACATACAAAATAATTCAGGTCTTCAGCACATTCAGAAAGCTGTATGTGCTTTATGCTGATTATGCCTATACTGGCAAAGGAAAAAATGAAAGCAATTATTTATCCAATAAATTCTCTAAGCAATTAATATGGATAATACAAACAAAAAATTTAAAAAGATTACTTCTTCATTGAAGGATTTTTGCTAGTTTTAACAAATCATATGTTGAGATGATGATAAGCATTCATAATTTTCTCCAGT
The DNA here is from genome assembly GCA_031835075.1 of Saguinus oedipus. Taxonomy (NCBI): domain Eukaryota; kingdom Metazoa; phylum Chordata; class Mammalia; order Primates; family Cebidae; genus Saguinus; species Saguinus oedipus. The sequence goes on from CM063190.1 coordinate 24,014,395, forward strand.
AGGGAGTATTTTATACTGTTTAAGGGTTGAGTTTTGGAGTCAAACAAATTACTGTCAATTCCTGAAGTTCTGATTAGGTGTTGACATCCTGGAAAGTTAATTTAAACTATTGTATTTCAGTTTTCTTAACTATAAAATAATAACATTCAGATTCAATGGTTTAATCCCTATAAAGATCTTAATACTATGCCAAGCATATGATAAGCATTCAATAAATATCTATAATTATTGCTGCAAATTATTATATACTGTATTATAATAAAAGTAATATAATATCAAGAAAGTTATAACACAGAAGCATATTGTCTTTTATAATATTATAAGAAACTTTTTTCAAAAGTAAGAAGAGGCTGTATATGCAAATTTATTGTCATTATAACCCTCTAGAATTTCTGCTCAAAATAAAAATCTGTTTGTAAAATAGCTATTAAAAATGTTGGGCAATTGTTGTATTTGTATGTATCATCTCTCAAAACTGATGGATTGACTTATTTTTGCCTCATATATAATATCTAAACTACCAGGAAAAAAATAGTCCATAATAAACTGGAAAGAAAATGTATCCAAAATGAAATAATAAAGAAATAACAGCCTCTTAAGCATTCTTCAAAGTAAAAATAGCAAATTTTATAATTTTTTTTTTTTTGAGATGAACTTTTGCTCTTGTTACCTGGGTTGGAGTGCAATGGCATGATCTTGGCTCACTGCAACCTCCACCTCCCAGGTTCAAGCGATTCTCTTGTCTCAGCCTCCTTAGTAGCTGGGATTATAGGCATGTGCCACCACATCAGGCTAATTTTGTATTTTTAGTAAAGATGGGGTTTCTTCATGTTAGGCTGGCCTTGAACTCCCGACCTCAGGTTATCCACCCACCTTGGCCTCCCAAAGTGCTAGGATTACAGGCATGAGCCACCAGTTTTTATTTTTAAGTTCTAGGGTACATGTGCAGGATGTGCAGGTTTGTTACATAGGTAAACATATGCCATGGTGGTGTGCTGCACTATCAATCTGTCACCTAGGTAGTAAGCACAGCAGGCACTAGCTGTTTTTCCTAATGCTCTCCCTTGCCCTACCCACCCCATGACAGGTGTCAGTGTGGGTTGTTCCCCTCCCTATGTCCATGCGTTTTCATGGTTCAGCTCCCACTTAAAAGTGAGAACATGCTGTGTTTGCTTTTCTGTTCCTGTGTTGGTTTGCTGAGTATAACAGCTTCCAGCTCCATCCATGTCACTGCAAAGGAAATGATCTCCTTCCTTTTCTATGACTGCATAGTATTCCATGCTATATATATACTACATTTTCTTTATCCAGTCTATCTTTGATGGCATTTGGGTTGATTCCACATCTTTGCTATTGTGAATAGTGCTGCAGTGAACATACATGTGCATATATCTTTATAATGGAATAATCTATATTCCTTTGAGTATATACCCAGTAATGAGATTGCTGGGTCAAATGGTATTTCTGGTATTAGATCTTGGAGGAAACTCCACGCTGTCTTCCACAGTGGTTGAACTAATTTACATTCCCACCAACAGTGTAAAAGTGTTCCTATTTTCTCATAACCTGACCAGCATCTGTTGTTTCTTTACTTTTTAATAATTGCCATTCTGATTGACAAAAGATGGTATCTCATCATGGTTTTGACTAAAATAGCAATAATTTTTAATCAATGATGTATCAGTTTCTGTTAAGCAAAACTAAGCTGCTGTGACTTCTACATTCCAACATAAAGCTTTCACCTGTAAGAAGTGAGATGTAAAACTTCACCTTAATATCCAAATTCAACAATCAGAAGGTAGCTCACTGAAAGTATAATTTTCACAAAAGCAAAACAAAATTTTAAATGGTTTCAAGAAGAAGAGATTTATGGTCTTAATATAAGGACATATTTATCCAGGATTTCAACCTCTGATGAGAGAGACTTTCATGAATCAGAGGCTTTCTGTAGTACTAGGGCTTTATGTCTGAATTGTTACTATTTTCTCAAAGCTCATTATTATCCTGTGTTTTAACCATATTATTCTGGGTGAGATATGGTGAGGACAGGGCAGATCAAGAAAAAGAAAGTGGAGTTGTATAGTTTTGGTACTATGGTCCCCTGGTGAGAACACATCACACCACACAGGCTTACCCAGGGTTAGGGTTACTGTTATTGTTACAGCATATGGTTTGGGGATATCTAACATCTCCAGAGGTTTTAGGGGTGCCAGAGTTTATATGGGAACAGTTCATGGCCATTTTCTATATATTAATATATCCATTCATAGAAATTAAAATTATGAATAATTCACTATGGGTGTAAATGTTACTCCTTCATTGTTTACAGAGAAGTCCTAAATGACTAACTCAGAGTGAAATTTATGAGACACTTCTTCCATATCACACACCTCCCTATCAGTCTTGTCTCCATTTCTTCCAGAGGTCACTGATCACTACCTCAAGATATATAATTTTTGTTGCTGTTCCTTTTCCTCCTGGAAGATGTCAAGAGAACGAGTAAATTAGATCAAAATAAGAGTAACTTGTTAACCTCTCCCAAGTGAGATTTAATTCTACAAAAGGGTGTAAGACAGGGGTTCTCACATTTGGCTGCACAGTCGAATCACCTGTAGAGCTAGAAAAATGACTTAGAGGGTGCCACTTCTGGAAACTGATTTAATTTGTCACAGCAGTAGCCTGAGTGCTGGGATTTTTTAAAAGCTCCCTGGATGATACCAATGTACAATGGAGGTTAAGAACCATTAGCCTAAAGCAATAATTTCCATACTATTGCTTATACTTAATTTTGTTAATTGATGTCTCGTTTTGATTAATACATAAATTGATCTCCAAGAAGTTCGTGTTATACCTTTTTGAGGATCAATGGACTAGGGAAAGAACAGTGTTTTACAAAAACAATATTTTACCACTGGATGTATCTGGGGCACTGCTGAGAAAATTTTTTTTTACTCCTGATAGTGCCCTTTAGATCATACCGCAGATATCACAGATGAGATTAATTCAAATTAGTTTTGTTTTGGAAAAAAAAAAAAGGTGTGCTACCACTCCTTTCTACAGAGTGGTTTGTGAAACTCAGTGTAGCAGATTTCTGTCGAATTTGTTTCCACACAAATTTGTGAAAAAGATTTGTGAAACAAAGTCAGCAGATTTGAGTGGAATCTGCTTTTGCTAACTCAAAGATCTGCCTTTGTAGTTCAGCCATATGTAGAAAGGGTTGTTTATAATTGTTCCTCTCTCACTCAGCTAGAATTTTGCAGTGGCAGCTTCAGTTATTTCCTATTGTCGTCTTAGAGGATTTTTTAAAAAATGTGTAAGGACAACCCCCTCCTTTCCAGAATTTACAACCAACTGGATAAGGATGATAAATGTTAATGAAACTGTTAAGTAGTAATGCGGATGTAAATAAATGTGCCAAAACGAGTAATTCAGAAGATCTGTGTCTTAAATTAGAGTATTTTTGTGTTGGTTAACAAAATCCAGAGATATACAGTTGAGGAAGAAGGAACTAAAATAAACAAAAACCTCACTCTAGCACAACCATCAGCAAACTACAGGGGACCGAATGTGGCTAGCTACCTGTTTCTGTATGGCCTTCACGACAAGGATGACATTTAAATTTTTAAATGATTTTTAAAAAAGAAAATTTCACATAAAAATGATCTGAAATTCAAATTTAGGTGTTCACAAAAAATTGTATTGGAACACAGACACGCCCATTATGCACTTCAACAGTAGGATTAAGCAGTTGTGACTGAGACCAATGTGACTCAGAAAGCCTACAATATTTACTGCTCTTTACAGGAAAAACAAAAATACACCCTGCCTTCTTCTGCTTTAGAATTTTTAAACCTGTAAAAATTGGATAAGCAAAGTGAAAGGTTGCCCAGTTTGTGAAGTCGGAGTAATAGTAAAAAGAAAACTTGGAGGTTGGGAAGAAAAGAACCTGGGTACAGTGAAGTCGGTTTGATTTAAGAAGTATTAAAGAGAAGGTTGTATACATCCATTTAAATGCTTCGTCTCTTATAAAATGTGCGCAATTGTGAAAGTAAAAGAAAATATATATGCCCACATGGAATTCATATAATCATGAAAGGAAGATATATGTGAACACTAATTAGACAAATATTAGTTTAATCTATGCTGAAAACAGTTTAAAAATTGGAGGCTAGCACCTACTGATATCTAACACATGCCTGGGCATACATTCTTTGCCTTTATTTTCAAGCTTAGAAACATTTATTCTCTGACACTGTTAATTTCCATAACACTAGCCTCACTGCTTTGATTCTCATGACACTCCTTTTAAAATCAGCTAGGGAGAGTCATCCTCATCTCATGAGTAATATACAAAGGATTATATCGAGGCATTCTATATTTATTTTAGTATAAAATATTTTGTTTCTTTTTTGATTAATGTAACATACTAGAGTTTGAATTCTTTATTACGTCTGTATTCCTCATGTGATATTTATATAAGGGTTAAGCACATGTCATTGTGATGTATTCTGGAAAATAATTTAAATGGCGTCCTCGTTGTTAAAATATCAAAAGCACCTAGATTAATCTGGGAAGCTTTTATGGAGCAAATTGATGGATAATGAAAATCAGAGGAGTTCATCAGATGGAAATATGGGCACTGACATAGAGCAAAAGCTTTTCCATTCTGTCTTTCTTGATAAAAGTTTCCTTTCCTTAGTATGAAAGTAAGTGAAATGAATTAAAAGAAATCAGAAATAGTATTATAATATGGAAAAGGGCCTAGACTACATAGGCTTCTGGAAATTCTTACATTGTTGCAAAGAAATTGAGACATTTTGGTTTTGCTTCCTTGATAACAGTTGGCATTTCATGAAAAAGAAAACCTGTTCGGATCCACAGGTTAAATTGACCTTTGTCTTCATGGAATGAAGCCCCAGGGGGTCCCTATCTATGGGAATATGGGAGAGGGACGTGGTAATAGAAAATCATGAAGTCGCAGATGTGGTTCCAAATAAAGAATAATCACCTTTGTTTATCAGGGTATGGTGTGGAGCCGTTGGGAAATGTTTCACCGGAGAGAAGAAGCCTCATCAGCCTGCTTATTACAGTTTATCCTTGAGAAAATTAATGTATCTAACACTTTGTTCTTTCATTATAAGTCATGATAAAATTAACTAATTCACAGATATGTTGTAGGAAAGGCAGTATGATAAGTAGACAAAAAAATGTAAGGGGAAAATCAATAGGTGTAGTGCTTGGATGTACGTCATGATAGAGTGCCAACAGCCAAAGATGACTGGACATGTGAACCTGGGATGAAGGGAGACTGGTGGTACAATTAATGCAGCTTTTTGAGCACCTTTAACGAGATTGACTCTACCTATTAAGGCCATATATACTGCATTGCTCTGTATGCTTCCATGAATTCATGCCTTGCCACATAATATGAGCTTGTTTTTCAGTGAATCACCGTGTAAGTCATTTTCTGCCCTTATTGCGTTTGATAACTTCACTTCATCTCATATACAACAGCTGCTTAGAAACCTGCTGTTCCTTTGTTCAAGCTGAAATCAGTACAGTCGACTTATGCTGTACATCTCGTCAATGTCCAGTACACTGGTTACATTCTAGGACTTCGTTGGTGTTGCTTTTCATCTTCGATCTCTGGATTCTTAGGAAGAGATCACAGGTGGCGTTGATATCAGAAACTGAGACATGATCTCCATAGCAGGTCCACTGTTGTAGCTTAGGGAGCTTCAGTGCTTCACAGGATTTTTAATTTGTTTTAAAGCAACACATCACAGTGACGCATTACTCTCTCAGTCTGCTAAAGGACATACCAGACACACTTTTATTTATTTCTTACTCCTCTCTGACTATGGTTAATAAGGAACAATTCTAATTGAGCACAGCTCTTTGATCCCTTGCAGCATATTGCTTTGAAAGAGTTTATTACAGCTGTTAAAAAGGAGCCATAAAAATACAGATCCTAATAAAATATCTTATTTGGTTAAACATTAGGGCAGGAGTTGTTCAATAGCTGTTAATACTTGTTTTCCCCATAAAATCATTCTTGGATCTCAGATTTCACAGGATGTAGCCAATTTAATAAAAAAGAAATTATGGGTAGGGAGGCATTGGACACTATTATTGTGATTAGGATCAGCAAAGAATGAAATGCCCCAGCTGCAAATGCTGATAATGAATGTTTATACTCAATGCCCAAAAACATAGCCAGTTTTAATTTCATTCAAATTGTTCAAAATGGGGTAGAACTCAGTAAAAGAGCAAATTGTTGCAATAGGCAAATAGAACATGTGCTCAAGGTGTTTAAACTGGATGCAGGCCGCCAGTAGGTGTTTTGGAGGCATATGTGCAAGTGGCTAGGTCTCTGGCACTGAACTGATTGTTAAGGAAAGAGATACAGCCCTTAGGGAAGGAATAGAAAACTGTTAATATAAGTAAGGGACCATGGTACTAGATAGCTTGAAATTCAAAAACAGTGATTTAGAAATATCAGGAGCATAAATGGATGAGAAAATAATCTGGTTAGGAACTTGAAAAAATAAACCAATGTGAAAGAAATAGGGCAAATGGGAATTGCAATACTATCTCCCTGGGAAATATCATTTACCCTAATGATTGTGGCTACCATATGTCTATCAAGAATGGAAAACAAAATGATATTTTCTCCAACTTTCTCAATATTGCAGACATCACCGATAAATCATGTGCTTTTTCCTATTTATCCTGGACCCAGTGCCATAATCCTGCACACATTACTCTGGATAACTGTCACAAATAACTTTGCTTTACAAGTGAACCTTTCTTAATATTTCTGATATGTACACACATACATATAATAAAGGTAAGTAAATAAATTATCAGATAGATCAATAGGTAAAGAGTCACATACACATGTATATTTACTTCCACAAAACTACAACTAGTTGAAATTTAGATTTTTGAAAAAACATAAGGAGATTATTTATTTATATTCCTTTTCAAGGTTAACTATCATTTTTCCCTAACAAAACTAGAAAATAACTACATAGATACCCTTAATTCATATTTCTCCTTATTACATAATTCCATCACCAATCAAATTCTGCTGATTCTCTTTTAGAATGCTATGACTCCCTGCATCTGAATTATGATAAGAGCTGCTGATCTTGCACTCTTCCAAACAGATTTTACCTGCTTCCCAGCATCCTAAGTTTTATCAGTCAATGTTACTTAAATGTCAATTTTAAGCAGGCTCTCCCTATCTTTAAAGCATTCATTGACTCATAATTATAAAATGGATAAAATCTAAACTCAGTATTATAAAACCATAATTTAACCTTCAACCTACCTTTCTGCCTGACCAAAATCTTTCTCTCACGCGCGCTTTCTCTCTCTCTCTCTCTCTCTCTCTCTCTCTCTCTATATATATATATATATATATATATATATACACACATACATGTGCATATATATATGTTTATTAAAATGATAAGCAACTTTAGCAAAGTCTCAGGATATAAAATCAATGTGCAGAAATCACAAACATTCCTATACACCCCCAACAGACAAGCAGAAACCCAAAGCTTGAATGAACTTCCATTCAGAATTGCCACAAAGAGAACAAAATACCTAGGGATGTAGCTAACAAGGGAAGTGAAGGACCTCTTCAAGGAGAACTACAAACTGCTTCCCAAGGAAATCAGAGAGGATACAAGCAGATGGAAAAACATTCCATGCTCATGGATAGGAAGAATCAATATTGTGAAAATGGCCATACTACCTAAAGCAATTTATAGATTCAATGCTAGTCCCATTAAACTACCACTTTTCTAATTCTTCACAGAATTAGAAGAAAACCATCTTAAAATTCACATGGAATCAAAAAGAGCTTGCATAGACAATACAATCATAAACAAAAAGAACAAAGCTGGAGGCCTCATGCTACCTGAGTTCAAACTATACTACAAGTCCACAGTAACCAAAACAGCATGGTACTGGTAAAAACAACAACAACAAAACAGGCACATAAACCAGTGGGAAAGAATAAATAACTCAGAAATAAAACCACACATCTACAGTCATCTGATCTTTGACAAACATGACAGAAACAAGCAATGGGAAAAGGATTCCCTATTCAATAAATGGTGCTGGGAGAACTGGCTAGACATATGTAGAAAATTGAAACTGTAACCCTTCCTTACGCATTATGCAAAAATTAACTCAAGATGGATTAAAGAGTTAAATGTAAAACCCAAAACAATAAAAACCATAGAAGAAAGTCTAGGGAATAGAATTCAGGACATAGGTATGGGCAGAGACTTTATGATGAAATCACCAAAAGCAATTGCAACAAAAGCAAAAATTGACAAATGGGATCTAATTAAACTAAAGTGTTTCTGCACAGCAAATGAAACTATTATTAGAGTAAGATTGGGAGAAAAATTTTGCAATCTATCTATCAGACAAAGGTCTAATATCCAGAATCTACAAGGAACTTAAGGTAATTCACAAGAAAAAAAATTTTAAAGATGGCAAAGGGTATGAACAGATACTGTTCAAAAAAGTCAAGTCTTATAAGAAACTTCTATAAGATTTGCATGTCAATCCCAAGAAGCATTTCACACATGTATACCCATATATATACTTTGAAAATATTGCCTGGCGCGGTGGCTCATGCCTGTAATCCCAGCACTTTGGGAGGCCAAGGCGGGTGGATCACGAGGTCAAGAGATTGAGACCATCTTGGTCAACATGGTGAAACCCCGACTGTACTAAAAATACAAAAAATTAGCTGGGCGTGGTGGCACGTGCCTGTAATCCCAGCTACCCAGGAGGCTGAGGCAGGAGAATTGCCTGAACTCAGGAGACGGAGGTTGCGGTGAGCCGAGATTGCGCCATTGCACTCCAGCCTGGGTAACAAGAGCAAAACTCCGTCTCAAAAAAAAAGGAAAAAGAAAATATATATGAATATAATATTCCTATTTCTCATTTACCTAGATATCTACTAGAAGCATTTCAACTAAATAAAAGTAAAAGAGGAAAGTTATGAGCATTGAAGCTAAGCTGTGCTATCCAGGTGTTAATTCTTTTTTTCATGGCAGAAATGTAGGCAAAAACAGTGACCTGCCACCAGATACAATGACCCAGACCATAAGGTGTGTGTATGTCTTGTTTTGATTTTTAGCATCACCACATACATTAAAAACATTTCTATTTAAATATAGGGCCATGCTATGCTTGCCCAGGCTGGAGTGCAGTGCCTACTCACAGGTGGGATTACAGCACACTGCAGCCTCATCTCCTGGCTTCAAAAGATCCTTGCGCCACAGCCTCCAGAGTAGCTGGGACTGCAAGTGTGCAACATCGTGTCTGGGTTGACATTTATATATTAGACAAAATGACCACAGCAGGGAGCTGTCCTTAGCAGACACCTCACCATGCCTTTCTCTCTGTCTCTAACATCATTATGGCACCACATCTTCACTGGGAGATGGCACACTAATAACAATCCCTTCTACATTTTTCTTTTTCCATTTTCTTCTGGTTACCATTTCTTTTACAAATTTTTTAGGTTACTATATTTAATGTACTAGCTCTTTTGTGACCAAAGTATGTGACAGAAAAAGAAACAGTTCGTTAAAGAAGAAAACAGTTTGAACATACCACACATCATTTTAATTTATTTTTTAAAAATCTGATTACCAGAAATATAGTTTCACCAACCCTTTGAGTCCACATTCATCATCTATGGTCACTACTACCTAGAGGTCAGTGGTCTAGGCACTCTAACCGTATGCCTAAACACCTAATGTCCTAACAGACAATATATATCCTGAAATTTTTAGCTCCTGTTTTCACAGACAAGTTATAATCATTATGTGACAGCTAGATATTATGCCCTAGACAGATTTTCCCCAGATGTACTGCATGAAATTGACATTTTGAAGTTTTTTCAGCAGGATATAAAGATTTTATATAAATGGAAATTTTCCATTTTGTAAATGACATTCTAAGTGTTATAATTGACTTATACAGGTACCAGATGAGAATTTTTTCATTCTAACGTGAGAAATAAGGAATTATGTTAAAATAAATCTCCAATTTTGGTGTTTTTTCCTATTCATTAAAATTATTTTCAAATAATCAAATATAAAAGCATTTTATATTTGTATAAAAAGGTATTAAAATTTATAAATATTCTTTTTCTTTACTATCCCTTTTCTCCAGCCATCAGAACAATGTAACAAATGAATTAAATTCATTGGATGAGGTCTTTTCACTTGTATATATATGAAAAAACAGCAGTGAAGAAAGTCCTGGTAATAATTTGGTGAAAATGTGTAAAATTCTTTTACAAATCCTATTGAGAAGAAATTTAGCTCAAAATTACTAACAGTAGACTCTTTTTTTATTGTATGGTTTAGCTGGCACATCACTGACTGTTTGACTCCCAACAATTCCCCTTCTGAGAGAAGCCTTGATTTACAGGGTTTGCTTGTGCCAGTGGATCTGCCCCTCTAAATGCCATTGCTGATTGATGCAAGAATAGATGGCTGACCCAAGCTAGGACAATAACCTTATTTTTCTTGGATATTTCAATCTCAAACAAAAGAGAAAAAAAAGCTGAAGGTAAATAGGATCTCAGGCACATTAAAGACAGGAAAATAGAATTGTGTCCATAAGATTCTTGTTGCTGAGATAAACAGGCTTATGCTAGTACCTACACTGCATACATCTTGATTGCTCAAGTCACTCCACTGTCTATGCCAGAGCTCCCAGCCATTCGATATCTATTTTTACTTTGTTGTTTAATGTAGTGAGACTAATTTTTCTTTATTAACACAGGGAGGCTAAATTTCCATTTCTAGTAAGAAAAAAGAGAAATTAGCCATATTTTTAACATCAAGTATAAAAATGTTTTTTTATAATTGCTATTTGTTTTACTTTTGAGGGTTAATATTGCTAAAAATCTATCTATTAAAGAAATAAACCTTTGAGAACATCCAAGTATCACTTTGTAAGATCTCCTAGAATCATTTAATGTCTATTTGAACAACACTCTCTCTTTAAATATAAATAGCATTTTTTTTCAGGTCTTTAAATCAAAAACATATTTCTCTGTGGACATACTGAATTTTTGTTTTTAATGTAACTTAACCCACATTCTAGACAATTTCAAATCAGGAATCCATACCATTATTATTTTACATAAATTTTCTGATATAATTATTTTCATGGAGCATGCTGAGCTGAAATTTTTCCCTTTCATCATGATTTCTGGAAATAATTAAATTATGTATTGCTATAGTAACAGCAACATACTTACCTAATATGAACATACTATTATTTAAATTATTGATATATGAAACCAGCAATACCCCTTTCTGCATATTGCAATGCTTAAAACTTCTAGTGTGTTTTATGTTGCTGATGCACAATCTCTCTCCCTCTTTCCTTCTCTCTCTCTCTCTCTCTCTCTCTCTCTCTCTCTGTCCCCTCAACTCCTTTATCTGTTTTATTTCTTAGGAAGAATTTTGCTATTGCCAAACAAGATCATTATCTCTCTCTTTCACAGATTTCCAGTTCTATGCCTTTTTATCAACCAGTTTCTCTTCCAAAGTTCATTGAAGGCTTATCTTGTGCATTAAACCTTCAGACAACTTTCGTTATAGGATCTCTCACAATGCCTAATTGTACAATTTAAATTGAATGAATTTTTAAATAGTGTTGGAGCATGCAAGTGATAGATGATCATTGTAAAACCTGTAGAAAGTAGAGAGAGAGTAAAATGAATAAGTGTACAAGTTTAAGTAAATCATAGAGAAAATGAAACTCTCGCAAGAATGTCCCACCAGAGATGATAACTGCTAATAGTTTGGTATATTTTCTATTTATAGCAACTCTTATGAAGTCTAGCTATGGTCCAATTTTTTATTGCTCTCACCTCACTTTCTTTAGCAATAAAATTCCCACACTTTAGCCATCCTCAGTACTATCCACCCAAGAACTGCACTTTTCATGCCTATTGTGGCTTGGTGGAGTCATGTGACACAATTCTAATCAAACGGGTGAGAGCAGATGTTTTTCTTCTTGTTCATTCCCCTGAAAATAATGAGTACCTACTCCCCTGATATTTTTCATACTTCCCTCATCAGGAATCAGTGAGAACTGGTTCACAACCTTGACCCTCAAAATGGAAACTTCCTGGTAAATATGAACACCTTACTCTAAAAGCTCTGAATTATCTACCTCTGTACTATTTTAGAAAGACAAGACTCTATCTTGCCTAAATATATCTTGCATATATTTAAGGTCCCTTTGTTATAAAACTTTGGACTATATCCAATTCAAACCAGAAATCTGTACTGGAAGTAGTCTTCTGCTCTCACAAAGCCCTAAAATATAATGGCACTGGCTGTTAAGCCAGTAATCAGGAGGACACAGTAATTGTGGGTGGGAAGTTGCTTGTGACAACTTTAGAAGTAAACTGTGCCAACAAACAAATAATAACATACCAAGCCTGGGTTTTCAGGTAGACAAAAAGAAACTACACTAAAATGCTGGAGAAAGGGAAAGCCGAGCACAAGGACCAGTAAATAACTGAGAGACTTTAAGTTGAAGAACTATATCGAGACATCATGTGCATCAATGACGCCTTACCATGGAAATGAAAGAGAAAGCAAATTGAATGCATCTACTAAGTTATCGAGGGGTTTTTGCTGCCAGTGAAAGCATGGCCTAGCCTGAAATGTGTGTAATTGTTCGATTCCTCAAGCAGCTTCTATGTCCCCAGACTGAACAAGCTGTGCAGCCCTCAGGAGAACACATTTTCCAATACACACTTAAAATACGGTCACAGAAGAAAATGGAAAATGGCACTAAAGATGAAAATGCACAAAGGGGTTTCTCCAGAGACCAGAACAAGAACTAACCAAGGACATCTTGCCCTTCCAACACTTGCTCAGCAGGGTTTGATTATCGCTGTGGGCAAGTGACCGCTCTGTTTCCCTTTATTCTCTTTTCTGAGTGAGATCTGTAATTGAAGTTATCCCAGTCTTTCTCCATTACTGTTAAATGAGTGTGGAGAGGGAGCAAGTAATTTCCCTATCAGTTTATAGGTCATCAAAACACCAGTAAACACAGTCTGATGTAATGGAGAGAACCAATCACCATTCAGAGGTCTGGCACTTTCAACTAAAAGACATGACTGGATGTGATTTTGGTTGCCATCCATGGATGTGATGATGTGGGTTCTATGTGTGGAAAAAGGGGTACACAAGGATATTACGGGAGCCACAGAAATGGATTAAGGACTAGACTAATAGCCATCCCCTTTTATGTATTCATCCCTTCTTTGGTAACAGAACTCCTGTTTCAGCTACTCACATCAGCACACAGCTCGAGTTTCCACTTCTAGACTTCCTTGCAGTTTTGCCTAGACATGTGGCACAGTTTTAACCAAATAAGAAAGAGCAGAAGTGATAATGCCACTTCCTGGTTATACCTCTAAAAAGTTGCACAGACTCTTCGGGCCCATTTTCTTTCTGGCTGACTGAGATGATGTATATAGTAGCAACCACCCAGCAGTCCGAGATCCAAGTCTTATGTTAAGCATGGTAAGACACCAAATCAGCTCCAAATCACTTACCTCTGAACATTATCATGACAAAGAAACAGCAAGTAAGCCTTTCTCTCTTGTGTACAATGTATGAACCTATAACCAATACAGCAATCTTCTCCAAGTTTTTATCGTCTATTTCCTAAACCAACATACAAAATTAATTTTAATGCTAGGGTAAAAAAGGAGTTTTCCTTACTAGAAAACAGGGGAGAAAAAGAGGTTGGAATATTTACAGACTTTTCTTGTTGTTCTTGTCACATACTCAAGTAACGTTAAGCTAACATGCAGGTGTACACTCATTATTTAAACGTATATTCTTCCAAGGTTTTGATGAAACACTTCTGGAATCTTATTCTGCATGCCCAATAAAAAAACCCGGAAGAATGGCAGTCATTTGAATGGAGGTTGGCTTTTGTGGAAATATCATCTTGGTCATGAGATGATACCAGTACAGATCACTGGTTGATCATTTATAGAGTCTTTGGGTCCAAAGGACAAACAACATGGGTAGGGCGGGTCATGTCTTCTTACAGGCAGTTAACCTTGCTGTTTCTTGAGACAGAGCATGGAGATTAGCAATCTCACTTTTTCTTTTGAAAATATGGTTAATACAATTTCTTCTGAAACTCATTGCCCTGTAACCCCAATGTTTTAGGTGGTGAGTTTTTATTTTTCATCCTCTTTGAGCCCATGTATTTTAATGGGAATTTGGGTGCTGCATGTTTATGTGTTTGTCTCCCTTGCTATGAAAGGAGATTAACTGAGGAGAAAGTTCTTATTTGCCTCGTTTTAGCACTGTCTCCTTATTGAAGAACAGAAGCAGGCATAGAGTAAGTCCTCAATGAATACTTCCTCACTGAAAACATTTAATGAATAAACAAATCAGTCAGGCAAGTAATCAATTTAATAGTTTAAGAACTAGTCTACTATCTACTGAGGTAGATATTTTAAATTCTAGATAATCCCTCTTTATATTTTTATTTTGAGTTGACATCATATATACTCTAAACATAGTTAAATAAGTAATAGGAATTATTCAGAAAATCAGAGTGTAGAAAGAGGTAATCTGACTATAATAAAAATAAAGGCAATTTTATCTCAAATTCCAAAAGACCTTTCCACGTTGACCAGATTCAATGTACAGCTGTTCATCACCATGCATCCCTTTCCTGATCTTCCACTAAACATTTTAAAGTAAATATTAGATAAGAATATTCTTACCTTGCAAAATATCATAATTTTATATTTAATATTTGAGGTTTGGTATATCAGCGTTTCTATTCTTTTCTTCTGCTATAGTAAAAATTATTGAACACAGCCTCAAAAATACCTTACTTGAGCTCATACTGAATGCAGATGGTACAACCCAATATTAAGCACTTTTAAACCTAACTTGGTCTCCATCTGTTCTGTAAGTCATTTCCACAGCCAGAAGTGTGAGTAAACAAATAGCCCTTCAAGGAATGCTGTCCAAGCTCATAGATGTTGGCTTTATCAGTTGGATAAATGGAGGGAAGTTTAAAGCTAATGGAACTTCAAAGAAATATCTCCCACTCCACTGTTTCTTAGATGCCAACCTTTAAAAAACTAGAGGGAAAGGCAGCCTCAGTCTCAGGTTGGAGGGCAGCATTTGTTACCAAGGAAAGGAAGTCGTAGATGTTCCTTAATGATTATCTCCTTAACTAAAATCTCTTATACATGTCCAGCTTGAGTCATTTGCTCATAAAACATTGTGATAATGCACCCTTCTAACACACAATGAATATTGAAACAGGTCAGTCTGTCTACATTAATCATAGTCTTTTGGTTTCAGCCTCTTAAAACTTTTTGGCATTTTGTCATCAAGTGTGCCTACCCAAATATTGAAACACCAATGTAATTATACAAATTAAAAGACAAACTAATACACATTTGCTATTATTAAAGATCAAAAGTATTAAACCTTGGATAGAATTAAAGATTTTGGGATTTATGATTTCCAGACTTGAGGTTAGGAACGTCTCATTTAATTTAATGGTATCCAGTAACTTTCATTTTTATATAGACCACAGAGACCTTTCAAGCGTCACATTGGTGTAAGTAGAGAAACATACTCTTTAGCTGCAGTGTTCTCTGTAACCTTTTGTTCCTTCCTATGGGCAGCTCTCAGTGGTGTCTGCAGATCTTCATTCAGCACTGACCTCAGGACAAATCACTGTGTTAGCTGAGTTTGTCTGGGGCTCCTCAGCATCCTCTCTTTGCCCTTCTTTTATTTTCCCTTTAGCCTTAAGCCCTCAGAATGTGCAGTTTGTCTGTCAAAACCTATTCCCAAGAAATGATCAGAAGAATATTCACATTAAAGATATCTGACCAGCAGCCATTTCAAATGTGATATATTTCCAAGTAACTTTAAATTTAAATGTACCAAAGTAAAAAACACCAAGTCTGTACTAAAGTCCCTACAGTAGAATTTCAGTTCTCGGCAAATTTCATTCATATCCTTTCAGATCCTGTATCTTTTGCATCTTCATCTGGTGGGAGAGTCAAGTATTTTTTGGAGCGTGGGAAGGCATAGTTTGTCTGTGTACTCATGTGTATGTGCGTTTGGAGGATGTGATGTATGAAGATAGTGTGTGTTTGTGTGTGTGTGTTTGCATGTTGGGGATAGCTGTTTTTGCAGAGTGCGGGGCATGAGGGTGGTGTGTGTATGTGGGTGTATGCATCCGTGCGTTAATATCACTGCCAACACGAAGCTAGGGTTTTTGGACATTTGCAATCACACCATGCAGTCACCACGTTTGTATATAAAGCCACTTCTCTTTTTATCTACGTCCCGAAAAAAGTAGTGAAGAGAATATTTGGGCCGCATTCTATATCAGGAAAGATACTAAAAGGCGATGGGCTAGTGCACATAATTCTTGAAGGTTGAACTCTTCCTTCAACTTCTCCTACCCTTTATACTTTCTGATTTTCTCATTTTACGTTATCAGGTCCAAATCTTGTGTAAGAAAAAAAGAAAACTTTGTTACCTTATATTTTCACTGTCACTGAAACTCACTTCTTTCACTAACAAATTCTTGGGCACACTTGATTGCTCCACACATTTCAGGTGAAAAAATAAAATGCTCCCACTTCTCTGAAGCCACATTTGAATGACCTAGTTGGTCTGCTGAGTAGTGGAGCAATCTGCAGAACGCTTTTCTCCCAGTCTGGACCTTGTTTATGAAGGAATACCCTAGTGAACTTGTAGCCAAGTTATTTCTAGTTGGCCTGTGTGTTCTGGAAGCTTTATCAGCACAAGCAGCAGTAGAAATCCTGATACAACTGTCAGAGAGGAGGGGAACGCTGCTGGAATTGTGAGGAGTTAAATGAGAGATTGGCAGCTCTGTTGGCTCAACGCTCACCTCCGAAATGAGACAAGGCTCAATCTGCAGACATGTTTATGATTTTCTTATTAGGTGTCACAGGCAACTCAATCCCTTCCAGAATATAGGAACAATATGGAGAGGCAGGCATTAACATTTCAACCAGTAACAGCTGAGATAGAAAATACAGACGGATGACAGAGAAGACAGTGCACTGTCAAATAAAGCAAACCTGAATTTAAATCTGTGGTCTTTTAGTTACAGGATGAGGTACCTTGGGCAAATTCTTAACATCTATTACAATAAGCTCAGTTTTTTCTTTAAGCTGGAAAATGGGCATAAATATTTTTTATTTTATACAGCTATTATGAGAGAGAGAGAGAGATGATGTGAAACTTACAAAAAACAAGTCCAGGTTTTTATTCTTACAAGGCTTTTGATAAGCGGTTGGAAATTAATATTTGAAGACCACAGGTTAGCTTTGAATTCTCTCCTTCATTGTCCTCCATAGTACTTGTTTTTACTTCTATTATCAGCATAATCATTCGCCTTTTTTGTTAATTTTGTATGATTTTTGTCTGTTCCCCAAATTCAATGACTGACTTATGTTTGTAGCTGTAACTGGGCTCTATTGTAATATTCTGAATATGGTAATATAAATGATGGACAAATTTTAGCGGATGTTTTCTATTTGCCAGATATTCTTCTAAATATTTTAAATTAAGGTTTTTATTCTCACAAGGTAGTTACTACTGCTGTCTTTATTGTTATCTAGGTTGTCTATTGTTGGAAAATTAATACGTTTCAGAGCCAGCATCCCAAACGTGGGCATCAGAGTCTAGACCGCGGCTATTGACCACAATGCAGTTGTGTTAAAGAGAGACGAGGAGGGAGAAAAGATCAAAATAAGGCGCAGGGTGCCACCCAGTGATAAAGCCTTAGAATAGCAGTGGATTAAGTCTGGAGAGAGGCAGGTAAATCACATTAAGAACCCCGGGAAATGCTCTAGTGCAAGAGGTAGAATTACATTTGGTGTCACTGAGACACTGAACCATCCATGGAGGTTGTAAAAATTTGAGGAATACCTGGTTTATTTCACTTGCTTATTGAGAATTTATACCTAGAGCCCTGATCAAAACCACCCGATGAAAAAATAATTAAAAATAAATTGAAAAGGTAAGCATTTTACATGCTAAGTACTTTCAGCATTA
This sequence comes from Saguinus oedipus, assembly GCA_031835075.1. NCBI lineage: Eukaryota > Metazoa > Chordata > Mammalia > Primates > Cebidae > Saguinus > Saguinus oedipus. The sequence goes on from CM063190.1 coordinate 24,032,559, forward strand.
ACAAAAATGCATTTTAAAAAGCTGACAAATAGATGTTCCTGGCATCTGACTTAATGAACTACTGCACTACCATGCTTCGGTTATCTCCGGGCTTAACGGCTGTAGGAAACATATGGGGTGATAGATATCATTCTTGACAGAAACATGTATTAATACTATTTAGCTTTGAACTCTGAGAATAATTTAATATGTATTGAATAATAATGGATACAAGTGTGTGTCAATGAGAATGAGGCCTCTATAACAGTCAAGTGGTCAGACCCTAAAATCCTAAGCCACCACTGTCATTAGGGAAATATTTAGTAGTTGTGCACATTCGACTGTTCATCAGGAAGTTATTTTTTGCTCAGATACTGTCTTGTAGTTACTGTTTTAGCCAAAAGCCAGAGGCTCATGAAAGTCTCGTAAGCACCACGGTCTTCGTGGGATACTCTTCAGTGTGTATCAAGAGCATGAACAGGAGAGAAAATTGACAGAACCATAAAAACAAAACAAAGCCAGAGAAGCCCTTCTCACACACTAGATAAGTAACAGCACTTTTAAAATGCAGCACTCTTGAAAAATAAAACGTAATGGATAAAGTAAGATTTATTTGTTATTAGTTATAAGGATGCTGTTCCATAAAAAGACTCAGTTTACTACTATTGGCACTGTGCTAGAATACGAAACATCCCGAAGAGGATACGCAACTTGAAATTCCACTGCACTACACAAGTAGTTTACCTCACCACCCCCTAAATACTTACCCATCATGGAACACACTTTATCTAAGAAGGCTTCTTTTAACTGTGACGGTGCTTACGCTAAATGTAAAACTGTATTGTTATTTCAGAGTCTAAGTCTAGTTATCATCAGTTCATCTTTCTGCTGTCCAGTCTTGGATAAGAACCATATTCAGAAAGAATGTGAATCCATTTAGGAGGACCCCAGCTGATGGTTACCATCAAGGTTTGCATGCTTGAGGGAGGTATGCAACTGACTTGAAAAGCGCTGCTCAAGTCCATTAGTCTTTATCTCTGCATTAAGTGTTCTCAGGAATACACTGAGCATATACTATGCTCCTGATACATTAAGTGGTGTCTTCAAAATGTTCTCATTTTATCATGACAAAAAATCCCATTGAATAATTATTATGGATAAAGATACCAAAGCTCAGAGAATAAGTAGCATGACTAATGTCACCTGGCTGCTAATTGTGAAAGCCGACATTTGGAAGTCCAAAAGACACGACTGAACAAGCATTTATTGTGTAAATTCTGTATAAATGCAAAGCACAAAATACAAGGGCATAATACAGATTAAAAAAGGGGTGAATAAAACAGTGAGGCTGGGATAATATATCACAGGTTGCTTGGTAAAAACCTGAGCACAGGAATAGAATGAAGGGAACCCAGAGAAATGTAGATTTACCATGTCCAGAAATCTCCTTCATTGAAATATCTATAAGTTCAAGCAATACTTTAGAAGGAACTGGATTGCCATCCAGTAAGAATAAATTCTTGAAGAATAATCTAAATTACCAATACTTAAACGTCAGCCCTCAAACTAACTGCCTAAATAAATAAAAAGGAAAGGAAATTGGTGTCTATAAAATAAAGTTACAAATATACATATATTTAATCTTAGGTGTCAGATTACCTGAAAGACATTTACTTCTGGAAATCTATCCAAAGATGGACTCTTCAAAAATGAGATATATTTTGCTGCTTTAAAATGTTTAACACAATGTTATAATATTTGTAATAGTTTATGAAGAGTACATTAAACAAATGAAAAATGTTTTGATTTGACATCAGGTCTCCCTGTGTTGCCCAGACTGGATTGTAGTGGCTGGATCACAGCTCACTGCAGCCTCCACCTCTGGGTTCAAGTGACCCTACTGCGTCAACTTCTCATAGCTGGAACTACAGGCATGCACCAGCATGTCCAGCAAATATTTAAATTTTGTGTAGAGACGTGGTCTTCCTATGCTGCTCAGACTGCTCAGAAACTTCTGGGCTCAAGCAATCCTTCTGCCTTAGCCTCCCAAAATGCTGGAATTAGTGGCAGGAGCCACTGAACCGGGCAAAGTGTTTCTAAGTACCATTGCCAGAAAGAAATGCAGGACGTCCGGTTACATTTGAATTCCAAATGAAAAAGTTAAAGCAAGTTACATGCAATATTTAAGAAATAATTATACAAAAAACAATTTTTTGCTCATATGGGATTTAATTAAAAGGGTAACTTGTACTTGTGTTTGCTAAATCTTGTAAACTTACTCATGATACAATATTAAGTTTAAAAAGAAAAGCAGGATACAAACTTTTATATACAGATGAATTTTAGCCAGGTTAAAACATGTGGCATTTGCTGTTTTTAATGTGGTTTATGTTTTAAAAAACTTTTCTGTACTGTCATTTATTCCTTTAATGAATATGTTTTACTATCAAAATTTAAACTAGACACATTTTTTTCAGAAAGAAACCAGACCTAGTAAGCATTTTTGAAGTGTAGGAAATATTTACAGAGAAGCTGATACCTCTCTAAAAGAAGTTTAGCTCATTGAATAAGATTTTTAAATAATTTTAGTACAGTTTGTTAAATATTTAGTAAGTAAGCATATATACGTGTGTGTGTGTGTGTGTGTGTGTGTGTGTGTGTGTGTGTTTAGAGAGAGAACAAACAGACACATTATGCTATAGTAATTTTAACGCAGTCATTTTTTATTTGTCCTGACTCTATCCCCAGATACTTCAGATATGGGCATCGGAAGTAGCAAGCACTTCTCAGACTCCAGTCATTGAAAGGAAGAGAAATTGCTAATATGATTTTAGGCCAGAATTTTGACATGCAAAAAGAGGTATATAACAAGCTCACAAACAAAAAAACACAGCAAGAGAAACTGCCTTTCAGCCTATCTCTGGGAAACAAGCACGCTAATTGATAGTCTTTCCACATGCAGGCCTGTCTCATTATAATCCACTCTCCCTACTGCAGCAGCCAAAATGTAAACCTATGCTTAAAATCCTTCCAAACAATTCCATCATTCTCTGCATAAAGACCTAGCTGCAACACAGCCTATAATTAGGTTGACTCAGAGTCTTAGCTGCCACCTGTTGTTCTGGTGTAATCATTGATAGTACCTCCCTTTCACTCTCAAAAGTGATCCAGTTTAAACAATAAATTACACAGTTACCTCCCCAAGTTCCAGCTTTTTCTCCTACCCTACCCTTCTTTACTCTATGCCCGCCGGACACACTGGATGTCATCTGGATCCCGGAATATAGCATCCCCCTTCCCCATTCAAGGCTTCTGCACAGGCTCTCCACTCTGGTCTAAAGCACCCTTCTCTGCCTCCACCCCTCCTCCAGGTTTATACCTCCTGAAACACTATTCATCAGTCATATTTTAGTTCAAATATTGCTTCTTCCAGATAATCCATTATTTTCTATCAGACTAGGTGTGGTCTTCCTATTTTTTCTTCTCCTAGTGCCATACACCTTGCTATTTTATGCACAGGTGATACGAAATTTATTGACAAGGTTATTTGATTAATGCCTACATGTTCGATGTGACTGTACATACCAGCTCTATTTCTTATTGTTAGGTTTCTTTGCTTTTGCCAGTCACTGAACCCAGCACCCATAATCGTGCATGGCACACGTTGGCTCTTGATAATCACTTGCTGAGCTAATAACTGCAGGAGGTTCATAAACTTTTTGATGAAAGAACACATACAACCATACCTTCTTCAGTGTGTCTATTTCAAAGGTGAGTTGTATATGCTTTTTTGTAAACATGTTTGTAATGTTGGTTTCTATTTTGTGAGGTTATCAGCCAACTGTGTTCATTTCCGCATTCACTAATCCACAATTGTTTGTGAAAGAAAGATTTGATTCAGTTATATTTTGTCTTTTTTTAGTGGCTAGAATGTACGTATAAGGCAAGGAGCAAGCTCATTCTACTTTTCGAGAACATTTTCTATATTCCCCCACTTGTGTTAGCATATTGGAGAATATACTTTTAGATACCATGTGATGTCTCTGAAAACACCACTGTATCTTGGTTCTACAGGTAAATATATATCTGATATTTAACATACACTCCAGTCCTTATGTCGATGTCTCTCCAAATGCTTTTGCCAACAGTTTTGTAGTAAATAATGTCTGTGAGTTCTTGGTTTTGCTATCTCTGTGCTTCATTTTTTTAGGGAATTCTGGAAGATTCAAACTGTGCTCAACTCACTATCTTCTCAGAATTCCTTATATTTGTTTAAATTTTGCTGTGCGCTTCCAGGGTTCGACTCCCCACATACCCTACTTTACATATTCTATCTTACATAGATTATTACAAACTAGTCAGTGAAATTTAAAATAATAATAATTATTACAATTATAATAACCATAGCAGACAGATATTAGGTGCTTACATGTGACAGTGTTCTAAGTGTTTTTCATGTATTAAGTCACTAGCAAGAGACCCATAAAAAATGTGAAATGTAGCAGAGCATTCTAAAGCAATTAGCTTGGAACAAAAAAAGTCATTACAAAAACACAGATACTGTACCTTGGGGGAAGAATGCCAAGTCTTTGGTTTAGAGAGAGAGAAATAAGGAAAGTGAATGATTTCACCTACATTCTGCACTTCAATTTCATGCTCAGTTTCAGGATGGTTAATGCTTGGCCTCTAACATTAATATTTTTTAATAGACACTTTGGACACTGGTATTGGATGACAAAACTAAACAGATACTTTCCTCTGCCACTGCCTTTAGAACAAAGCTCTTATAACTAAAATTGCTACCTAGCAGATTAAAATGTATCACATAAAAGATATCCCAGCTTTCCTCTGATGTGGCCCCAAGTTTGGATCAAAATCATTTTTACTAAAAAATGAGAATCTCCTCAAGAAACATAAAGTGCTCACTGTAAGCCTGGGAATTCTGCACCTTAATAAAAGAAAGATATAATCTGTCTCCTCCAGAAAATTCTCACCATGATATAAACAGAATAAAATTGACTGAAAGTCTACATACAAATTATATGATGAAATAATGAATAATCTTATTTTTGACCATTTTTAAAGAATATATTATTTATATAACTCAGAGAACCTGGCATATCATATAATCTTAGTTTTACTTAGTTTTGATGAACATCCAACTTTAACCAACTCAACCACCCTTTCCCTCTTGATGGGAGCCTCAGGAACGATTTATGTTAAGGTTCTGGTCAAGTAAGTTTTATTCACAAGCGTAATGCTTTTATTAGTTTGGTGTTGTTAGAGAGAAGGAAAAAGTGAAATCAGCATTAGGTATTGATCTCACAGTTAATTAACTTCTATCCTGAAGTTAGTATCTCTCAAATTAATGATGTGCATGCTAATAAAGAAAGATGTTCCCTCTAATAGATGTGTATGTGATTCTTCTACATTTTACTCTAGGGGAAGAATCCGATAAATGTTAAATTCCTTTTCTCTTAGTTTCAAATATTACCCTAAGCTCATTTCTGATTTAACTCCTGAAAATGAACAACTTTTATCTTCACGTAAGGTTGTCTTCCCCAGTGGGCCCAGCACGAATGTTCAGAGAGTCATACTGCTCCCTGTCTTTCACTCAGTCACAAATCTTTCATTCTTCAAATGGGGACCTAGATTTCTACTCTGTTTCTCTGCAACTTAGTTCATGAAAATATTTTAAAATTCACTTTTCTTTATAATGATCTGAGAGGTTTAAATTATCAATGTTTTGGCCTAGCACAGTCACTGACACCTGTAATCCCGGCACTTTGAGAGCCCAGGAAGACAGGATCACTTGAACTCTGGAGTCTGAGACCAGCCTGGGCAACACAGTGAGACCTTATCTCTGTTTTTCAAAGTTATAATAAATAAATAAATAATCAACACTTCAAACATGTTAAGTATAGATTAAATTTAAAGTAAATTGTAACTATATTTTGTAATACAATCTATACAAATAGATTGTATATTTTGTATATATTGTATTATAAAATATACAGTTACACATGTATATTTTATAATACAATCTATTTGTATAGACTGTATTATGACATATCGTTACAATTTACTTTAAATTTATATATATTTATTTAAAGTACATAAATTTTTATGTACTTTATATATAAATTTATAATATATATGTGTGTATATATTTGCAAGTGTATATACATACATATATATGCATGTCTGTAGAAATAGATTGTATTATAAAATACACAAACACACACACACACATACACACGCACGTGCATATAAAGTCTGATGTGGCCCCAAGATTGGGTCAAAATCTTTCTCCACTAAGAGATGAGAATATCTCTCTTTCTATCCATATTTACTCTCTTTCTTGATATACAATGGCTTATATCCAAAAGACAGTAACAAACGCTGTAGAGGATGTGGAGAAAAGGGACCACTTGTACATTGTTAATGGGAATGTAAATTAGTACAACCACTATGAAAACAGTTTTCAGGCTCCTCACAAAACTAAAAATTGAGCTACCAATTGACCAACAATGCCACCATTGCCTGTATACCCAAAAGAAAGAAAATCAGTATATTGAAGAGATGTCTGCACTCCTGTGATTGTTGCAGCACTGTTTACAATAGCTAAGATTTGGAAGCAACTGAACATCTTTCAAAAATTAATGGATAAAGAAAATGTGGTATGCATGCACAATGGAGTACTATTCAGCCATGAACAAGAATGAGACCTTATCATTTGCAAAAACATGGGTGAAACTGGAGATCATTATGGTAAGTGAAATAAGCCAGGCATGGAAAGACAAACATCAAATGTTCTCACTTATTTGTGGTACCTTAAAATCAAAACAATTTGACTCATGGACATAGAGAGTAGAAGGATGGTTGCCAGAGGCTGGGAAGGGTACTGGAGGTTTGTTAATGGGTCCAAAAAGAAGAGAGAGAATGAATAAGACTAATATTTTATAGCACAATAGGATATCTACAGTAAATAATAACTTAATTCTGTCTTAAAGAATGTAATTGGATTCTTTGTACCTCAAAGGATAAATGCTTCAAGGGATTGATACCCCATTCTCCATTATGCATTTATTTCATATTGCATACCTGTATCAAAATATTTCATATACCCCATTAATATATATACTTACTATGCACTCACAACATTTTAAAAAATTATAAAAATTTTGTATGCATATATACATATATACGCATACAAAATTTTTATAATTTTTATATATATATACCTATATATATAGAGAGAGATAGGTATATATATAGAGAGAGAGGTGTATATATATATATATATACGTATATATATATATATATATATATAGAGAGAGAGAGAGAGAGAGAGAGAGAGACAGAGACAGAGACACACACACACACACACACAGAGGGAGAGAAAATCCCTAGAAATGAATTTATCAAAAATATTGTCTTAGGCAATTACAGAGACTAAATAAATGCCCACATGAGAAGTGAGGAAAGATCTAAAATCAACATCTGATTGTCAAAATTGAAAGAGCTAGAGGAGCAAGATAAAAACAAAAACAAAAAAAAAACTCAAAAGCTAGCAGAAGACAAGAAATAACTAAGATCAGAGCAGAACTGAAGGAGATAGAAACACAAAAAACTCTTCAAAAAATCAATAAATCTAGGAGCTGGTTTTTTGAAAAGATCAACAAAATAGACAGCTAGCTAGATTAATAAAAAGATAATAAAATACCTAGGAATACAACTAACAAAGGATGTAAAGGACCTCTTCAAGAACTACAAATCACTGCTCAAGGAAATAAGAGAGGACATAAACAGATGGAGAAACATTCCATACTCATACTCATGGTTAGGAAGAATCAATATCGTGAAAATGGCCATACTGCCCAAAGTAATTTATAGATTCATCGCTATCCCCATCAAGCTACCAATGACCTGCTTCACAGAACTAGGAAAAAAACGACCTTAAACTTCATATGGAACCAAAAGAGAGCCCACATAGCCAAGACAATCCTAAGCAAAAAGAACAAAGCTGGAGGCAAAACACTACCTGATTTCAAACTATGCTACAAGGCAACAGTAATCAAAGCAGAATGGTACTGGTACCAAAACAGAGATATAGACCAATGGAACAGAACAGAGGCCCTCGAGGCAACGCCACACATCTACAACCATCTGATCTTTGACAAACCTGACAAAAACAAGCAATGGGGAAAGGATTCCCTGTTTAATAAATGGTATTGCGAAAACTGGCTAGCAGTGTGCAGAAAGCAGAAACTGGACCCCTTTCTGACACCTTACGCTAACATTAACTCCAGATGGATTAAAGACTTAAACATAAGACCAAATGCCATAAAAACCATAGAAGAAAACCTGGGCAAAACCATTCAGGACATAGACATAGGCAAGGACTTTATAACTAAAATGCCAAAAGCACTGGCAACAAAAGCCAAAATAGACAAATGGAACCTAGTGAAGCTCCAGAGCTTCTGTACCGCAAAAGAAACAATTGTATTAGAGCGAACCAGCAACCAACAGAATGGGAAAAAATTTTTATAATCTACCCATCTGACAAAGGGCTGATATCCAAAATCTACAAAGAACTAAAACAGATTTACAAGAAAAAAACAAACAAACCCATCCAAAAGTGGGAGGATATGAACAGACACTTTTGAAAAGAAGACATACATGAGGCCAACAAACATATGAAAAAATGCTCATCATCACTGGTCATTAGAGAAATGCAAATTAAAACTACATTGAGATACCATCTCATGCCAGTTAGAATGGCGATCATTAAAAAATCTGGAGACAACAGATGCTGGAGAGGATGTGGAGAAATAGGAACACTTTTACACTGCTGGTGGGAGTGTAAACTAGTTCAACCATTGTGGAAGACAGCGTGGGGCTTCCTCAAGGACTTAAAAATAGAAATTCCATTTGACCCAGCAATCCCATTACTGGGTATATATCCAAAGTGTTATAAACCATTCTATTATAAGGACACATGCACATGTATGTTCATAGCGGCACTGTTTACAATAGCAAAGACCTGGAACCAACCCAAATGCCCATTGACAACACACATGAATAATAAGGTTCACTCATAATAGCTTTTTCATCTCTAGGAATCTCATATTCTTTGAGCTTCTTTGTGATTTGGTTTCATTCCTTCATAGAACTTCTTGGCAATCCTGGAAGGTCAGGGACATTTCTCTGATCATTTTAAGCCTGAAAAGAAGTTAAACAGTGCACATCTCAGTTGCTGGCCACTTTGGAAGCCTCCAAACCCATCATCTCTGCCACCCTTCCAAAGGGTTAAGAACAAGACCATGCTGCAAACTGGGCAGCAGTTACCTACTGATTGGGAAAATCACCAGTCATTCCCGGTCTCTGACCCTCTCTACACCATGTCCAATTATTCTGCTTTTGAAATTTACACCTTAATCATCCTTCACAGTTGACAGTGTTTTGCATTTTTTTAAAGCATGTTTAAATGCATCCTTTCTCTTGGATGTTATCCCCCCCGCCCACTGCAGACCTAGATTGCTAGTGCAGATAAAATCAACTGTGTTTTGCACATGGAGATCTACGATAAAGAAAGATAAAACTTCTTGCTCCAGGTCATATAAAACTCAGAGAAAACATGTATTTCCTGTCTTCAACACAAGTGAGTTTTTAGATGCAGGAAGCTATGTTCTGCCTCTTCACTTCATTGTTGAGATTATAACTCACCAAAGCCCAAATACCACAAGTCCCAAATCAGAGCTATCACTGTTTCCCCTTTGTAACTTCTTGCTATGTCTTTTTTTTTTTTTGTCTTTATGCCCTGGGAAATAAACTCCAGGGAAGTTAGAATAAAATGATGAATTAGTTTTTCTGTAATATAAATATAAACAGTGAAATGTGTGATGGGACTTTGATTCCAACTCCCAACGTTCCTGTTTAAATAGAAACTTCAGGAATATTATTCACAGAGTTACATGAAATATCACAAATCCAGGTCGATGTGAAATGCTAACTTAGCATTTCTCCAAGTGTGATATTAATGAGTATATTGTTACAAAAAAATGATTCCATGTTCAAATTAGTCAAAAGTCCTTTGTCAAATGACCTGCCCATATCTCTTATGTGTATATTCCTCACTGAAAAGCAGGATGGTTAAACAGTATATTTCCCTAACTTGCTTTCCCGCTGAAATATTTTGTTAGAGAATTTTTTTGGTCCAGATTATTCTGTGTGGTAAGCTAAATTAGAGAAAAGAATGTTGCAATGTATCCAGTACTTTTTCTTTGTATCATTCTTTCTAAGGAGTTACTGCAGTTTTATATACTTCAGAGTTAAATCAAATGAGAGTTGTGTAAAATCTTCAGATACATTTTAATTGTTTAAAGATTTAAAATGCACAAAAATTTACTTTTTCTAGATTTGTTAAAGAAAATAAAGTGGGCCGGGCACGGTGGCTCACTCCTGTAATCCCAGCACTTTGGGAGGCCGAGGCGGGTGGATCACGAGGTTAAGAGATCGAGACCATCCTGGTCAACAAGGTGAAACCCCATCTCTACTAAAAACACAAAACATTAGCCGGGCATGGTGGCACGTGCCTGTAATCCCAGCTACTCGGAAGGCTGAGGCAGGAGAATTGCCTGAACCCAGGAGGCGGAGGTTGCGGTGAGCCGAGATCGCGCCATTGCACTCCAGCCTGGGTAAAAAGAGCGAAACTCCATCTCAAAGAAAAAGAAAGTGAAGAAATTTAATTTGTACTATGTGCTTGTGCGAGTCATAAATGGCCCAAACTGTAAACGTTGAACATGGCAGAGTTCTAGTACTCACTGAGGATAAGAAAAAGGGTAAACATGGAAAGGGGGAAGTTCACAGAAAACATGTAATTGTCTCCACTGTTCTCAGTGGAAATGCTGCCTCCTAAACGATCAGAAATCCTGACTTGCCTGTTTGCTCCTCCAGTGTCTATCTGGTCAAGATTGAATTTCCCTAAACGTTCAAGAGGCCGCCTGGGAGCTTATGTTTCTCTCTGCAGCTTGACTTGCACTGATTCCGGAAGCAAATTGAAGGTGTCCATTCCCAGATAGAGCATGTCAGGTTGAATTGCAAGTTCAGTGTATCTTTGAAAGGCAATGCTTTAACTGCTACTTCTCTAGGACTCTTACAACTGGTGCAGTTATGAAAAGAAACAAAATCACAATTATTTTACTGATATCACATTTGGTGACAATTAGTCTTAATTCCAAACACTTTTCTAGGACTTTTGAGATTTTCACAGTACTTTCACTTACTCTGAACTCTCATTGCCAGTTCATAAGAAGTTATGCACCAGGCAGAAGTAATGATACTCTTTTTGCCAGAGATCCAATGACTTGTGAAACAGAATCTATATCCAAGAGGGGCCAGATCCGTGATCTCTGTCTCTCGGTTCAGTGTTTGTTTCCTTGTTTTCATTACATATACCAACCTACTCTTGGAATGAGGTACCATTTCTAAGGTAATATCATAATAAAATATGTTGGATACCAGTTTTGATAGTTACTGTGCTAAACTCTGACTTAAAGACACAATAAAAATAAACTATGTTTACTTGTCTCTAGAACTGTGTTAAGAACTTTATATCGACTTCATATAACAATCATTGAAATTTGTACCATTTTCTTTATATATATATTAAACATACATTATTTCTTAAATGCAGACATTATTACACAAAATAATCCTGTTTTAGAGACATGATCTTGCTCTGTTGTCTAGGCTGGAGTGCAGTGACACAGTCTTGGCTCACTGCAGCCTTGACCTCCTGGGTTCAAGCGATCCTCCTGTCTCAACTTTCCCTGTAGCTGGGACCACAAGTGTGGGCCACCATATCTGGCTAATTTTTAAATTTTTTGTAGATGGGGGTCTCACTTTTTTGCCCAGGCTGGTCTTGAACTCTTGGGCTCAAGCAATCATCCCATCTCAGCCTCCCTAAGTGTTGGGATTACAAGTGTTAGCCACCACACCTGGGCCCAAAATAATCTTAAATATTTGGTCTGGAGTGCTTTGACAATCACACATACCCATGTAACCGTCACTCAAAACAAGACATAGAATATGTCCATTCCCCCACAGTGTTGCCCTCAACCCCTTTGTGGTTGATTTGCACTCCTCATAACTCTAGACAAACCGTTTTTAAATTCTATTACCTTAGATGTTCTTGGGCGTCACATAATTATAACCATGGATTATATGCTGTTTTTTCACGCTTTTCTCATTCAACATTTTTTGACATTTTTCACATGGTGATGTGTATCATGGTTTGCTCCTTTTAATTAATGAATAGCATTTCATTGTGTTACTAGATCATAAGTTATTTATCCAGTATCCTATTAGCGAACATTTGGACTGTTTCTACTTTTGACTATTATGAATAAGGCTTCTTTGAACATTCTTGTACAAACATTATATTTTCACTTTTTAAAAATAAACACCAGCACTAGAATTTCTAGGTCATAAGGTAAGCGTATGTTTAACCTTATAAGAACATGGTATTTTTCCATTCCACATTTCTTCCAACAGCTCTGGGTGAAAATTCTGGTTGCTCCAAATCTTCACCCAAGTTGATGCTGTTAGTTTATTTAGTTTGAATGATTCTACAAGGTACAGAATGGCATCTTGTTGAAGTGCTACTTTTATTTTCCCTGGTGATTAATAGTTTTGAGCAACTTCACAGGGTGTAATAGTTATCTGTTTATCTTCTTTTGTAAAGTGAGTGTTTAAGATTTTAGTTTAGTTTTTTTTCATTGTTTTATTTATTGTTGATTTGGAAGAAATATTTGTGGATTTTATATAAGAATCATTTGTCAGATATATATTGCAAAAATTTTTTCCTGCTGTGTGGTTTGCCTGTTATAATTATCTTAATGGTATTTTTTAATGTACAAAGATTTTTAATTTAATAAAATCCAATTTACCATTTATTTTTTAAATGGTTTGTGTTTCTGCAGTTCTGTTTAAAAATATTTTTTCAACTCCAATTTTGTAAAGATACTCTCCTAAGTAACTTTTTAGAAGCTTTGTAGTTCTGCTATTTATATTTAGGTTTATGGTCTACATGAAGTTGCTTTTTGTGTATGAAATTAGGTAAGGTCAAGTCTCATTTTTTTCCACATTAGAATATTTATCTATTCCAGTACTGTTTGTTAAAATGTTGTATTCCCTATTGAATTGTTTTGCTGCCTTTCTCTAATTTCAACCTACTTTATATGTGTGCATCTCTTTATGTTCTATTCCATTTTACTGATTTTTTATTTGTGCATTCTTTTGACAATACCATGCCATCTTAATTACTGTTTTATTTACTTGTTTATTACTTGAGACAGAGTTTTACTCTTGTTCCCTAGGCTGGAGTGCAGTGGTGTGATCTCGGCTCTCTGTAACCTCCGCCTCCCTGGTTCAAGCTATTCTCCTGTCTCAGCCTCTCTAGTAGCTGGGATGACAGGTGCCTGCCACCATGCCCAGCTAATTTTTTGTATTTTTAGTACAGATAGGGTTTCACTATTTTGGCCAGGCTAGTCTCGAACTCCTGACCTCAGGTGATCCATCCACCTCAGCCTCCCAAAGTGCTGGGATTACAGGCCTGAGCCACCAGGCCCAGCTGACTACTGTATTATAGTAACTCTGAATATCAAGCAGCAATGTACGTTTTCCAACCTTGTTTTTATTTTGCAAAATTGTTTTTATGATTCTAGATCCTTTGAATTTCCATATATGTTTTAGAATTGGGTAGTCTCTTTCCACACAAAAATATCATTCTGATATTTAATTGGGGCTGTGATAAGTGTATGGATAATTTTAGAAAAGAAGAGATATCTTAACAATATGATGTCCTCTAGTACATGAGCATTGGATAGCTATTGATTTTTCAATTTTTCTCGGCATTGTTTTCTACTTTTCAGGGCATATGTTTTAAAAATGTTATTGTAAATTATACATATTATTAGATTTTATTTTCCAAATATTTGTTACTAGTATATGGAAATACAATTAGCTTTACATGTTGACCTTGTATCTTGTGACCTTACTACATTCACTTATTATTTCATAGAGATTTTAAAATAAATTCTAATTCTATAGAGTTTTCTATGCACACAACCATGTCATTGTTGAATAGAGTTTACTTCATTTCTGATCTGATTGCCTTATATTTAGTTTTTTTATTTTCTTATTGCAATGCTAAGGCCTCTTGTACAATGTTAAATAGATATAGCAAACATCCTTCTGGTGTTCCTGATCTTAGGAAAAATGAATTCTAATATTTTACTCCTAATTACAATGTTACCTATAGGTTTTTCATAGATGCCCTTTAACCTACTGAAGAAATTCCTTCTAATTTTTCTGAGAAATTTTAAAATATCTTGAATGTATGCCATTATTAATTTTTAATGCATACCTCGAGATATTTATGTATTTATCTTTCTTATTCTGTTATGGTTATTACCTACCGTTGACTGTTTTCACATGCTGAAACAACATTTGCATTACTGAGTTCCATTCCAAATGGAGTTTATCTTTATATATATCTATTACTGAATTTAATTTACTACTTTTCTTAAAGGTTTTATTTCTATGTTTATAAGGGCGAGTAAACCATTATTTTATTTCTTTGTAATATCATTGTCAGATTTTGCTAGCGGAGTTATGTTTTATACCCAAATAACTGCAGAGGAGGGACTGTCTTTCAGCTCTTAGGCTCTCCTTTCAGCATTTCACACACTCTCTCCTTACACGTGGCAAAGGCCTGCAGGAAAGGTTTGGCAAACAGACTTGTTCTGTGCCTGGAAATCCTTGGCATTGTTTAATGGTAGCCTGTACGAAACCACTAAACATTGTTAGTTCGATTGTTTATGGTGGTTTTCTTTTACCATCTGCCTGAGATGAAAAACATGGCTCTGGTCTCCTCTCTCTCAGGAATGGCTCATCACTTTCTGGAATTCGGTTTACTTAGGTTTCTTTTCATTGCCAACTCCTGAGTGGGTTTTATAAAGTTATGATGTTACAGTATATCCGGCTTGTTCTCCCCATTAGAATAGGAGTGATGGTTCCATTGATTTTCTGCTTTTTGTCCAGGAGACTAATTCAGAATGTACCATTATTGCTACCATATTATGCGTGAAGAAACAACTCCAAGATCCCACAGTTAGAAGTTGTTAAGCTTGGATCTGGAAAGTAGTTTATTATTATTATTATTATTTAAATTCTGGAGTACATGTACAGAACGTGCAGGTTTGTTACATAGGTATACATGTGCCATGGTGATTTGCTGCACTCATCAACCCGTCACCTACATTAGGCATTTCTCCTAATGTTATCCCTCCCCTTGCCCCCCAGCACCAGACAGGCACCAGTGCGTGATGTTCCCCTCCATGTGCCCTTGTGTTCTCATTGTTCAGCTTCCACCTATGAGTGAGAACATGCTGTGTTTGGTTTTCTGTTCTTGCGTTAGTTTGCTGAAAATAATCATTTCCTCTTATCTGACTCCATGATTCATATTCTTAAAAGATTATACATAGTCAAGATTCATCACCTTTTACATTTAGAGAAGAAAAAATGATAAAAAGTTACAGGTGTTTCCCAACTTATAATGGTTTGACTCATGATTTTTGACTTTACAATAGCATAAAAGTGATACACATTCAGTACAATGTCAATAAATGACAGGATATATTCAATACTTTATTACAAAATAGGTTTTGTGTTAGGCAATGTATCCCAACTGTATGCAAACGTGTTCTGAGCACATTTAAGGTAAGCTAGGTTAAGCTCTCATGTTTGGTAGGTTAGGTATACCTGTAGTAAATGCATTTGCCACACAATATTTTCAGTTTATTGGGTCAAAATCCCATTCTAAGTCAAGTTGCAACTGTACATCTATTTAAGAGGAAGCTTCACACTGTCTATTTTTACTCTTTCCTGAAACACAACTGCACTGCCAGGCAAGGATTTTCTAAATTAACTGTACTTTGAACTTAATTGATCTACCAAGAATTTGAAGGAGTTTTCTTAGAAGAGTCACTGCTTACTGTCTATTGGATACAAGTTTGAAGAAAAGTCAGGGTGTACTCTATTTGCACCTCTAAGAATGAATTGACCATTTGCTCAAAATGAATAATAGACATATGAACCATTAATTATGAAGAGAAGAATTTTTTTCCTATGTATTCACTGCTAGGAAGTTGCAGTTTCCAGGATATCAGTTTGCATGTATTTGTACAATTGGAAAATTTTTGTTCAATGTAATTAGAGTAAAATGCAACTCTGGTGTATTTTAAGAGGAAAACATTAATTAACATTAAAAGGCAACATATCGTTTTTTTAAGTGGAGGGAAGATTTGTCTTTCTTGCTTTTCTCTGTCATCTCTGGCAGAAGGCAGCCAGGGGACCTTTATTTTCTTCTCATTATTAAGGACCCCCAAGTACTTTTTGCCAAAGTCACTGAAGCACCTTCTTCCCTTCTTGCTGCTCAAATCACCAACTTTTCTCCCTAGCCCCAGGAAATAGGCTTTCTGACACCAATTTTCTATCTGTGAATTCTAAGAGAATTGTTTTGGTTTTTTGAGTTTCAGGAAAAACTAGATCTAGAAAATGGAACTTTTTGAGGAGAGAGGACTAGGTGGAGTCTGGATGAATTTAGGGAATTCCAAGCAGCTGGGGAAATGTAGAACTTACTTTGGTTCGAAAGAGGTGAAGAGATTTTAATTTAAAGAAAATAAATGCTATACAAGTTTACCTTCTTTACAGTTTGTCATATAATCAACCTAGAATTGTGAATAGAATAAATATTCTATATATATTGTTAGCTATAATGGAAATTTTCCTTGAGCTTTGCATAATTAGATGAGATTATTTAAAATGAATTCCTCTATTTATTCATGCAGCTATCACTTATTACATACTGTGTGCCGAGGGCTTTTACAATGGACTCCAAAATGCTCATTCTTCAGTGAGTAAAAAGCACACTTAAACATAATGAAAACACAAAATTAAATCATATATACCACGTTCTTTAGGAGCAAAGAGGAGGAAGTAACAGTTAACCTTTCCAGACAAGGAGATTGAGGAAGGTTTTAAAGAAGTGAAAGTTGAATGGAATTTGAAATTATACATAAAGGCATAAAGATAGAGGCAACTTCCAGACAAAGGGACTAGGACTTAACTGTGATGCCTAAATAAAGGTATGGATGAGCCAAAATGTCTTGGTGTGTACACAGAAATATACGTAGTAGTCCAGTGCAGCTATGTGTGATGTAATTAGGCCAGAATGAGATGAAGATATGTAGCGAAGGGATTTCTAAAGTTTGAACTTTATGCTGTAGAAAACAGTGTACTCGAGAAATGTGAGCTACTATTAGAGAGACTGAGATTCTTCAATAAAGTAGAAAAGAATTATAATTATATTTTGCCTAGTACAACAAGGGGTAGCTGCCCTGGATCACAGCCTGGTGAGCTGCAGAGAGGTGATGGGGAAAGGGTTTAGTGAGCCAGTTACTAAAGTTGATACTGTTAGCATTGCGTTTTTCTCCCTTTCCCTGTCTCTATCTCTGTTTCTTTCTGTCTCTATCTCTTTGTGTTAGTCCATTTGCGTTGCTATAAAGACACGTCCTAAATCAGGTAATTTACAAAGAAAAGAGGTTTATTTTGGCTTACAGTTCTGCAGGCTCCACAGGAAATGTGGTGCCAGCATCTGCTTCCGTTGGGGGGCTTTGGGAGCTTGTAGCCATGGGGAAAGGCAAAGGGGAGGCTAATGTAATCTGTTATGATGACGTTTTTATGGTGAGAGGGAGCAAGAGAGATGCCAGGCTTTTTTAAACAACCAGCTCTCATGTGAACCAACAGAGCCAGAACTCACTAATTACCATCAGAAGGGCACCAAGCCATTCATGAGGGATCTGCCCCCATGACCCAAACACCTCACACCAGATCCCTTCTCCAGCACTGGGGATCAGCTTGCAACGTGAGACTTGAAGGGGACACCCATCCAAGCCATACAGCTCTTTAAAGAGAATAAGCACTTACAGGGTGGCCCAGCTTTGTAGGCATGATCACAAGAACCATACCCTTCTTGGGAGAGTCCTGCTTGTTAAAATTGTGGTAATTTTGATCATTTGGATTTAGGTTTTTTTTTTTTTTTCTGGTATGAGTTATACAAAAGACAAAAGCTTCAGAGATACTAATAGAGCAGGGTTTGGGTGCAGACTTTTGAATTAAAAAAGAAAGGGCACACCAGCCCACTTCTAGCTGTGCAATGTTTTGGAGGCATGGATGCAGTTAATCTGTTATGATGACATTTTTAATTTGCTTACATGTAAAACAAAATGAAGCCATTTCAATTGTGGTTAATTTTAGGTGGCAAACAAAGCAAACAATGGTGTTAGAATTATATTCTAACTGGAAAATAAAATAACTTTATTTGTTGACATTGAAAACAAAAGTTAAGAAACACTTGCTGAAGTTACATTTCTATTATGGAATGTGAACATGTCCAGAAGAGTAAGGAAACATGAGAGCTCATATATCCACTTCCTTCACAATAGTCACTCTTTTTTTTTCCATTTTATTTTTAATTATACTTTAGGTTCTGGGGTCCATGTGCAGATCACTCTTTACTTCTCACTCAAAGCTGATTTTACTCTGTGCTGTCTTTACTGCCATCTAAGATTGCCTTTATGTAAACTTTTGTGGGCAGCTGACCAGCTAACTTCCCAGTTTAAAAATATTAAAACACTTCAGTAATATTTAAGTTCTTGAAAAACAAACAAAACACTAGCAAGACTCTGAAGGTTGACTCTATCTGCTCTAAAACAGCATGAACTAGATCAGAATTTTACGTCACATCAACACACCCAAAGCATTTGACTTATTTTCATACCTTTCTAGTCTTTGTTTTTCATATTTTTTGATAGCTGGTTGACATGATGTATTCAAAAGTAACATGGGCCCTTGTAGGCCCTTTGGAGGTGGAACTGCTGGCTATGGTGTCCTAGGAAAGGCATTCAGGTGTTAGTCACTTCCTCTATTGTTGGAAAACGCCAGTGCTTTGGTTACACACACGTAAAACTATGACAGCAAATCACTTCCTGAGAGGGGCTGATAGTCTCAGGAAAATGAACTCAGGAGACTGTCCATACTATACATGTGTAATGTCAGAAATCCTGACTCTTATATTCACATCTCCTTTCTTTCTCTTTCTTTTCCTCTTCTTGCCCTGAAAAGAATTATAGTATGTATATGAAATATAACAATTAGTGTAAACATTATTCATTTTGCCAGATTATTTTACATTATAGTATTTGAATTATAAGTTATGCTAGATTCAGGAAATAAACTAGAAATAACAATATGAGGTAGGCAAGTCTTGCAAATTAATTAGTGTCATATTATTTAAAGTGGGCCAATACCTAATTGGCTTATTCTACATTTTCACATAGATTATATTTTTCATTATTTAATGTTATCTTATTCCTTCAATAAGATTTGAAAGGAGTAGAATTGGCAATAAGACTAAAGAACAGCATAATTGGTTTTAAAAGGGGGCAAAATCAACAGATAATTTAAGATAAAAAAAATAGAACCCTCTATTATGGTGAGGGGGAGTCTGTCTCTTGAGACAAAGAACACTAAGGAGTGTGTAAAATTAAAAGTGTATCTCCAGAATAAAAGACAAAAACAAACATGCAGAAAACGCAACAGTATCTTTCACTGGCACGTAGTGCATTCCTTTCACAGGGCTTTGAGGATGTTTTGTATGGCCCGCTAAACTTAGTGCAGGGATTTCAGTATCAGAAAAATGGAGATAAATTAGAAAGGGCTCATGAACAGAAAGATAGATAACGGACTGTGGAGTTTACTCATTAGGAAACATAATTGACTGAAAAATATGGTTTGACTCACCACTAATATAAGAAACAGCCTCTAAGAATATGATAAATGTGAGTAACCCAGATCCATGGAATTTAATGTGTGTGTGTTACAAGCAGTGGGCGGTGGACAGGCTTTCCATCCGTGGTCACAGGAGTCCTAGCTGGACAGTATTGCTGGTTGCATACATACCCTTAGGCTTCTGTGAAGGTGACCAGAGATTTTAAGGCTAGACCAGAGATTTCTTAGCCTTAGACAAGAGGGAGTCTCTTGAATAGAGCAGGGGCTGTTTCGAGGCATCCTACTTAGAGCAGACTCCTAGCAATGCTCGGAGTGCAACAAACCCTCTGCATGGGCTTACTGACAGTGAATGTGGGAAGCCAGAGTAATCTCTCCAAGAGCCCCGTGTTTCCCAATGTCAGAAATTGTCAGCCTGATATTTATTACATTGTGAAGACTAGAGAGCTGTATTTTTTAATATTGCCCCACATGTCAGTGACCCCAGAGGCAGAGCCTTTGCCTTTCAGCCAAGCTATTATTTCCCATGGGTATCATGATCAAAGTAGCAGAGAATTTTAAACTCCTGATGATGAGAGCGAAGGGAAGTTGTGTCAGCAGTAACACGGACAGAGATGGCAGGGATGTGAGTTCCGTCCAACAAGGGGAACGTCAGCACTCAGAAGCACAGTGGGTGAGACATCGGAAGGATATGCATTGTTGTGACACAGGACACCTCAACAGTGTGTAGCTCCATGACTGTTCTGGAGGCAGGGGAACGTTGGAAGCAAACTGTAGTAGCAGTGGTGCCAAGGGCTCTTCCTCCAGAAGACGGCGAAGGCTACAGCTGCTGTAGTAGTCTTGCAACGCGTGGCATTGGAAGCTATTCTTGAGTGGTGAGACTGCACTTTTGGGTATTAGGAAAAGTGACACAGAAACTCTCAGAAGGCTTAACCGAGTCACTAGGGCAGAGATGACATTGTTTGACCTCCATGGAATCATGTGCAAAAACTTGGTATGGGGCCTCCTATGTCAAAACGTAATTGAACCAGGTCTTTGTTTTCAAGAAGTCAATTTTGTCTGATTTAAGGTTTCTAGGAGAAGAATGACAAATGGCCCCTTTATCAGCTTCATGCAATCTG
The DNA here is from genome assembly GCA_031835075.1 of Saguinus oedipus. NCBI lineage: Eukaryota > Metazoa > Chordata > Mammalia > Primates > Cebidae > Saguinus > Saguinus oedipus. Next base: position 24,053,573 of record CM063190.1, read on the forward strand.
ATGAGTCGCAGGTGATTGCAGAGCATGGGCAGGTCTGGAATGGGGCACATCCAAGTACAACAGGAATATCTTTGATTTCTATCTATAGATGCAATTTTAATTATTTAATCTCATTTCATTTTCTCAAACTCAATCATCATATTTCTGTGTAACAAACACAATAGTAATATGGGCTGCTTTGATATGTTCTTATGTATAATATCTCAATGTATGTGTATGTATGTTTGCAAAATGTGATATTAACAGTAATTGTTTTATACATAAACAAATAGTTATGCAGTGTTTAACAATTTACATGTGATGGTATTTGCCTACGTCTAATCAGGTAGCGTAAGAATTTGGAACTGCTGCTGTGTCTAGGGGTGTAGTCAGTGCTGCTTAAGTATATGTTAGGTTGAAAGTAGATTATTTGAAAATAATCTACATAAGTAGCACAGACTAATGTTATTCTAATGGATAATGAGAAAAATTGAAACTATTATAAACCAATATGTTTAAAGACTATTCAGCCTTTTTTTAAAAAGCTGACCTTAGCAAGACAATTGCAAGAACAGTTTTAGAGACACTGTGACTCTTTCTATATGTTACTTTGGAAGAAGGGTGAACTATGAGGAAAGACTCATCTTTGGCTCGAAAAGCATCCACTCTTGGCATTGAACCAGCATAATGGATCAAAGAAAACTAGATCATGCCAAGGAAAAAAGAATTGAATTCTCTAAAGGGCACCGCAACATTATCTTCATTGTTTATTTTCCCAAGAAAGAAAGACAAGGATAACATGTTAACAATACTTAATTTGAGATAATGGAAATATAGATATTTATTACATTATTTTCTGTACATCTTTATATTTTTAAAATTGTGCACATATAAAATATGTGCTTGAGTAAACAAAACTGCTACATAAAAATCTCCCGTCACTTACATCTGCATCCTTAAGCTGCATGTTAGAGTGTGGAAAATGGTAAATAGCAAATACCACAAAGGAAACCATAGATTAAGACTTATAACATTTTTAATCGGGCTTTCTGCCACTCAAAATGATAAGCTAAACACTTACAATTTTCATTTTTTCCTAATTCCTTATTTTTATCTTAGCACTTTCTAGTTAAATTGAATGAAAGTCAGTGAGTGCTCATGAACTGTGTCCCACATGCTGGGCAGTGTGTGTCACTGGTGCTGTGCCAGGTGAGAGGCAGGGTGGCCTGGTGGGTACAGAGTGGGAGCTGGAGCCAGCCTGCCTGGCTTTGCTGCTTGGCTCAGCTCCCAGCCAGCTGTGTTGTTTGGGAAAAGCTATTTCATGTTCTGCACCTCAACTCCTCATCTGTATAATGTGGAGGTAAAAATAGCACCTACCTTTTAAACTGTGAAGTGTAAGTTGTGAAGAGTAAAGGTGTGAAAACATATTTAGTACTAAGAAAGGGGCCTGACTCATAAGAAGCATTCAATGCATGTTCATATTATTATCAAGGAAGAGAGACTCTTGTTCTCAAGGAGATGGATCTCATATCTCTTGTAGCTCACAATCCTTTTTACATAGAAAACAAAATTACATTCTTTAAATAAACTAAAATATCTCAAGGGGAATCTTTCCTTGATCAGCTTCTTCCAGAGACTTAGAAGGCATAGTGGTTGAAATGGAAAAAAAAAAAAGGTAATAAAAGTGGAGCTCAAGACCATAAAGACATTAAAGAACATTAAGAAATGCACTAATCTGACACATGTGTGAAAGCATTAGCATTGTGTACTAAGTAAAGGACTAAGTTAAAGCAATGAATACTAATTAATCATTTAAGAATTTTATGGAGACCAGGCCAAGCTTCTTGCGTTATTTGGAAAAAGAAAAGGGTGAAAACAGTATTTGAATGGAGAAGAGAAGAGAGAAATAAAACATTTGTGTTTCCTTTGATTTAAGGGGGCAAATTGAAAACAAATTGTTTGAATAAACTGTGACAACTCCCCTTCTCCATGTCACACGGTACACAGGCACAATGGTGAGGAGGTGGCTTTATTTTTGGATTTGATCTACCCCAGTATAAATTACTGAATAAACAAATCACGTCTTTAAAAAAAACTCACATAAATAATACAGTGTTGACATGTATTTTAGTTACATGTATTCATCAGGTTTTTAATGTCCTACTGTAGGCTGCAAACTCAAATCCATAGGAAGGTAAATAGAGCAGGTAACAGAGGCAGGAGTGCCTGTGAATGCTCTGCAGGTGTGGTGATGACTCTGGTGAGCACATCCTCTCAAAAAGGGAAAGCAGTTACTTCTGGCCAATATTCAGGCTCAATGTTCCAGAAACTGGGATTCTTATTTGAAAGTTTTTAATTTTAATATCTTCCAAAAATGAATTAAATGGCATTTTGCCTAGAGGTCATCTTTTTTTCCTGTTTTTATTTTTAATCAGAATATACTTTTACAATTACCCTAATATGACTCCGTCAATGTGATTTTCCAGTTATGGCTTGGTACATACTGAAGAATGTTGATTTTTATCACTTTGTAGATAAATTGAATGGCTTACTGTTTCCTAATTATGCCCAGTTCTGTCCTATATCTGATCTTTTTCTCATATTACCAAATGTTTTCTTACCTTTATGTCTCTGTTTAAATTCTACCTTGCACAAATGCTGTGACCAGTTGAGACTTGATGCCATCACTTCCAGTTAAAAGCAACTTTTCTAACTCAAAATCTTCATAGCATTTACTTATGTCTCCTATGATATCTATAGATTTCTACCTTTTGCTGTAAGTATTTTCATTAAGATTACATCCCAGTTATTTTTATATGAGCAAAATAATGCTTACATAGTGCATGCTTATAGCAGTAACCACTGTTTTCATTTTGGTGCATTTCTTCCATTCTGCATAAAAATGAGACAAAATAATCTACTAAGATCTAAAGTGGCTGTATAAATTTAGCCATGTACCAATAGTATAAGAAGTCCTTTAACAGCATAAAGTAGTTTCACTCTTGTTTAGTTATTGCTAATTTAATAGGAAAAACATAGTATTTTATATTTTGAGTTTTTTAAAGAGTAGATGTCCTATTTATTAAGATTTATGCTATATTAAGGCTAAGAATATTTTCATAGTAGGTCATAATTATATATGTACTAAGTGTTATACTCATCACTTTATAGATTTTAATTCACTTAATCCTTTGGAAAACACTATAGTGTACGTAATAGTACTATCCTGATGTTATGGAAGGTTGAGATTCCAAAAGGTCATGTAATTTGCCACAATTACATGGTTACGAAGAGGCAGAGATAGGAATAAAATTCCCTTACTTTGGTTATGTACAGCACCCCAGTATGGCATTTTCAATGTCCATGCAGTTTTGTGAATGTAGCTTTTCAAGCAGTGGCTTCCTGCCATACTATGTGCAGGTGTGGCTTTAAAAAGCTAAGAGATCCATTGCAGTTTCCCTCCAGCTTTCTAGAGAAGCTGGGTTTATTTAAAGCTTCTGTGGAACCATTTTATCAGACAAACGTTTATTATTTTTCTGATTGGTAAAATAAGTTTTGAAAACAATGTAAGCCTGAGTTTTTGAAAACAATTTAAACTTGAGTTTTAGAAGTTTTTAGGGTACTTTGTAATCATAATTTGTGTGATATTTCGCTGACTTTTTTTTTTCTTCTTTCACAGTAGATCTGGGCCCAAGCACCTTTTAAGAATAGAATTATAACAAGTAATTTTACCTGAAATGAACAGTACATGCAGAATATGGATAAAGAAGTAGGCAGCTCAATATTTTAAAGCCAAGATGGCAGGAGTTTCACATTACTGCTTCTAAGAAAATTTCTTTGTCTATTTCCAAACTTGCTTGGATACTTTCCTATTTCTAGCTTTGTTTGTTCCTTCTTGGAATAAATATTGTACTGCTATTGGCAACAGATTTGGGAAACACACTTTGATGAATTATTAAATGCATTTAGTAGCAACAAAGGGAATACTGGTAAGATTGGAAGATCTCGGGAGGCTTCCTTATAATTTCTTTGCCCACTAGCCCCCAGCACAAAAGGAACAAAAGAAGCATGGTAAGTTGACTCACAAGAGCTATTCACAAGTCAGCAACTGTCTCTGTAATAGCAAAACATTCCATATTCTACCTACTAACTTCTCTGATAAGTCATCTTTTCCCGTAAAGCATCTCAAGTGTGTCATCTTTCATGACATGCAGGTCAGTCATCGCCCTCCTTTGCATTCAGATTTCTCATCTTTTATTACCATATGCTCCAGGAGTCTACTCTTCCCTCCAGCCCTCCAGGACATCTTTTCCTGTCTATGTGTCTGATATGTGACAGCGTTTCCCTTTAGTGTGTTTAGGGAGGGATATCTCTTTTTGGTGTGGATTCCATCTGTGACATTTTTATGCCCCCAGGGCATCCACATTTCAGTGTTTTCAGGACTGAGTATTCTTACTGTGCATGTAGTTTTTAACTTTTGTCTGTCAATTACATGCTACTTTACTGTCACAAGTATTGCCAGTGAACTTTCATCTTATTGCTGGATGCTGAATTTTGTGTGGAGACAGTGGACACAAATTTGGCTTTATGTTTTTGAATGGGAATGCTAAAGGAGATTGGTGAAAGAAATCTGTTATCTCCTTTTTACATTAGGTAGAGGTTTTTTTTGTTCCCAGCAATGCCCCCCAATTTTTCCCCCCATTGCCTTTTGACTGCTAGCATCAATATCATTTGCTGGAAAACTACTGTTTACTTAAGTAATCTCATGCCAAGAAGGAAGATTAAAAGATATGAGTATGCATGTGTATGAGTTTTTTCAATAAAGATTAGAAGAAGGGGAGAAGAAGGAAGCTTCTTTTAATGCCTACAATGCAATAAGCATGCTAATATGTGTGTGTTCACATGTTAATTTTCATGTAATTGATACTTACTCTAATACAATAGATAAAAGTACAGACTGAAGCTGAAATGTTTGAATTAGTATCCCAGCTTCAACATTTACTAGCTATTTGACCTTGGTGAAATCTTTTAACCTCATTGTGGACCTGATATTTGTATTTGTAAAATGTGAATACTATTACTTGTTGAGATTGTTGTTTCGGAGTTTAAACAAATTGAAGGTGAATGATTTGGTTTGAATTCTAGTCCTCTTTAAATAGAACCTGGCATTTGTTCCAGAAACTTTTTTATTATTAGTCCTTAAAGTAACTGTGCAAAAGAGTAATCATATCCATTTCTAAAGATAAAACACATAGTTTGGTGGGAGAGAATTAAGGATTTTCTCTGGTATAAAATACCCAATTAGTGACAATGATGGAAACAGGACCAAAATCTGTGTTTTAGCTAAGATACTGGTTTGGCTGCTGTGAAAAAGACCTAAAATAGCATGCTAGAAGATGGCAGACATTTTAGATCTTATATAAAAGTCAGCTGGTTTGAGGTACTAGCAATATTTCAGGGACCCACAATTCTATCTCTGGCTCCACAATTCTGAAGGTTTGTCCTTGTTTGGATGTCCAAGATGGCAACAGTAAAAATGGATGGTGTGTCCCTTCCTTTGAGATTACAGCTCGCAAGTCTGGTTGCACATTAGAATCATTGCAGAGACCTTTTAAGAAGTATTGATCCCCAGTCCATACCTCTCAGAGATTCTGACACAGTCGATCTGATGGAAGGTCAAGGCGTTGATTTTGGTTTTTGTTTGTTTGTTTATTTGTTTGTTTCTGGCATTATAATGCATCCACAAATTAATATTTATTTATTTTTTTTATTTATCTTTAAACTGTTAGTTTAGGCTCAGGGCTGCATGTGCAGGTTTGTCTTATAGGTAAACTTGCGTCATGGAGATTTGATGTACAGATTATTTCATCACCCAGGTATGAAGCCTAGTACCCAACAGTTATTTTTTCTGCACCTCTCTCTCCTCCCATTTGTTTTTAAGCAAATGCTTTAATTGTCTCCTATTCATGCTGCTGGTGAGGGAAGAGATTCCTGCCCTAGGTTATAGTGATGGCCAAACATACAACACCTGACACGGAATAGATGAGACTGACAGCTGTCAGTCACATATACTCACAGCCCTAAGGGAGGAGGGCAACACATGCTACACAAGGGCATGTGAGGTTTTCCTTGGGAATGGAGTGAATAATCAGGAGTATAGGAGGCAGGCTCTGTAATAGCAAGAAAGAAAGATGCTCCCTAGTTCCCTGGAGAGGATGTCCTTGGCTTGTTTAAATAATTCTGTGGGCTGGGGGTAAACTGAAACCCACTACTCAGAAACTGTAACTGAGTTTTCTGATAAGGATGACGGTTTGGCTAGGGCACCTTATCCACAGGAGCAGAGTGTGAAGGAGAACTTGCAAGTAGGTCACTCGAGGTTCTCCAAGTTTACCAGATGTCAAAGCAGCTTATAATATTGAGCCTTAATATTAGGCTTTATTTTATGACAGTCCATGATAGATTTTTCAAGTTGGCTGGAAGTTTTTTTCCATGTGGTGATTCAGGGATTCGGGTTCCTTCTCCTTCCTGAATCTTTCATCCCCTAGGGTCTTGTCATCATTTATGTCCAATCAGCTGAAGACAAAAGGCAAAAGACAACATAGAGTAGGCACATTTATTTTTAAAAAGGTTTGGACCAGAAATATTAAACTTCACTGTCTACTCTATGAACACACCTAGGAACAAGGTGATCTGGGAAATGTAGTCTGGACTTTGCAGTTTTCCTGATCTAATCTCTTTGGAAGAAGAGATGGGGTTTGGATCAACTGTCCATCATTACCTTAAGTTTCTCTACTGTGGTCCAGGGATGTATTATTTATTTATTTATTTTTATTTTACCATTGCCCAGAGTTTAATCCTTTATCTGTTTTGTGTTTTATTTTCAGTGTTTCTGTACTCAGAATCCATAATCCCTGCTTTCTCCCCACCCCCCACCACATGATTAGTACTTTTCTTCCATGCTCAATTAACTGAACTTTCTCTCCTTACAAAATCTTTCCAGACTACTCTAGACATTTTGCTCTAAATTCCTCTATATGATGCTTCCTTTGAATTATTTGATGATAATGATCAAAAGAATTTGTGACATTTCTTACATTGCTTTGGTATAAAATTATTTGATTTCTTTATTAGTATTCCATTTTTCATATTTATTTTGACTACTTTATTAGATCATAAATGCCTAAAAGTTAAGCACAGTAACGGATGCTTAGTTTTGTTTGTTGACTTTTTTACAAAGTAGGCGAGTTTATGCATTTGAAATGTATGTATACTCACACCAGTATCAGATTGTATAAAACTGGTATATTTAATACATACAGCTTTTGGGACATACTTAAAATGCAATTCTATTTTGATCTCTCCCTCTTATTTAAATTTTATTTACCAGGGTTTTTGTTCACTGCCACTGCGAACAATAACCAGGGCAGACATATGGCTTTTATGATCAATCCTAAATAACAGAACACCGTAAAGTCATTTTTATTCACACGTTCTCAAATGTAAAAGAATTAGAATTTCCAAGGCAATATATTTATCTTCAGCCTTCATTCATATATGACTTATGCTTCTTGTTTTCCAGTAAGCACTTATGGAGAAAGGTGAAAGCCTTCATCTTTCTTTCTCTGGCCGTAATGGCTTTGTCCAGCATCGTTGTCTTTCATTCCCCATCTCTGCTAAATAAACTTGATTTGGAGAATCCTGCATTTAGCTAAGACTCTATCGGTCTCTTTCTATACACATGAGATGTTTCCTAGTTTACCTTATTATATCATAGTAATTTTCTCTTTATACCTTTTTATTATTTAATTATATTTTCATCTCCCATACATCTCTCATAACTGTTTTCTAAAAGTTTCACTCCCTTTCTCAGAAAAGCAATGCATTTCCTAAGCCAAAAAAGTTTATCTTCTCCTTCCCGGTACATGTTCAAGAAGAGCAAGATTTTCTTTTTATTTATTTATTTATTTTTAAAGATGGGGTTTCACCATGTTAGTCGGCTGGTCTTGAACTCCCAACCTTAGGTGATCTGCCCGCCTTGGCCTCTAAAGTGCTTGGATTACAGGCATGAGCCACCATGCCCAGCCGAAGAGCAATATTTTCTTTCTTCCTTTCATATGCCTGGTGTATCAAATTTTCCGATGCCTTTATCATTGTATTTCTCACATAGTGTCTAAAGACTCAAGTGTTTTCCTTTATAAGTCTGATATCTTTGTTCTGTATACTATATACCTTGCCTTCTTACCAACAACCTGTGTTCTTTTTTTTTTTCTTTTTAATGAGGCCAGAAGACTTTATTCTTTGTTCCTATGCATGGTGTTTTTTCTTTCATGTAGGTGGTCAGTTCCTTCTTTCTGGCCATCCTTCTTTTGGCTCCCAGGAGCAGCACCATTCTCTCTACATGGCCTTTTAAAGCATCATTTGCTACTAGTATTTTAGCCTCATGGGGAAATTCTTCCCTTTATCTCTCAGCACATAATGCTTTATTAAATCTATTAAAGTTCAGATAATTATTTTCTGTTTTCATTGTATTAAACCATTGCTTTTACTTCCTTTTGTTCTAAGTTACATGGCCTTTTCCTCCTGCCAAAGAGATGAATCGTCATTTTTCTTATGTTAAATGAGATTTATCAGCACTTCTATTATTAATCAGTTTCATATTTCACATTTATGTTTGGATTCCTCCTTATCCCTGGAGGCTATTTTACTTACCTTTGTGTGGTTAAGAGTTTCTAAGCATTTTATTTCTTCTGCTACCTTGTAAAACTTCTTTTTTATTTGGCACATCAGACAGAATGCATTATATTCTCCCATTTAAGTAGTCAGTAGCCACTTTGCTATTTTGTATTATCTTGGCAGTATATCACTGTTTCTTTTTTTATAACACAGAGATATTATATTTTACTGAATGTTAATCTGCATAATTTTTTCATAGTCTTTGTAATATTATTCAAAATGTTTAGATTTTTATTGCCTATTAACATAAATGAATCACAATTTTTGATACAGTATGAGTAAACTGATTACTCATTTAATAAGTAATTATCACATGTTGCTATTTATATCTCAGGACATACTAACTTCTATGATTTATTTTTTGTCACTAGTATCTGTTTTCTTTATTATTTTTCTTTGTATCTTTATTATATTCCCGTTTCTTCCAGATTATTTTAATTCAATTGATCTGGGCCATATAGACCCAAAATAAATACTGTAATCTGACCATACATGATAGTGTTTTATTAAATGTTGAAATTTAAAATCTACATAATATGCAATCTCTGCACCCAAGAAAATCAGAATCTAGAAGGGGAAATACATGCTTAAGCCAATAATTAAATTCCAGGGTGATATACATAATAGTAGAAGTAATACGTGAACAGAGGAGAGACTTATTAACTCTGAAGACATAAGGGAATGCTTTACAGAGGCAGGTGACTCTAAGCAATGCGGCTAAGGCCGGTAGTAGGCCTTTATATAGTCAAGGAAGGCAGAGATTCCTGATAGACGGAACGGCATGCGCAAAGGATTTAAGCATGGAGCCACAAGGTTCGTGGAGGCCGCAAGTGACTCAATGCTGCTAAAGCAGGAACTGGCTAGGTTGATGGGGGTGAGCTGTTAGAGATGAAGATGGAAAGGCAGGTGGGTGGAAGTCACGATGCATCTTATCTGTCGTTCTCGGTTGGAATCTAGATTTTTTTTCTATAAGAGAAGAAACCGGCCGGGCACGGTGGCTCATGCCTGTAATCCCAGCACTTTGGGAGGCCGAGGCGGGCGGATCACGAGGTCCAGGATCGAGACCATCCTGACCAACATGGTGAAACCCCATCTCTACTAAAAACACAAAAAATTAGCCGGCCGTCATAGTGCGCGCCCGTAGTCCCAGCTACTCGGGAGGCTGAGGCGGGAGAACCGCTTGAAACCGGAAAACGGAAGTTGCAGCGAGCCCGGATCCCGCCGCTGCCCTCCAGCTTCGCGGTGGAGCGAGACTCTGTCTCAAAAAAAAAAAAAAAAAAAAAAAAGAGGAGAAACCATAAAAGGAAAGGGTTTGGTCAGATAGAAGATTTGGTCACTGTAAAGCATGGATTCTGGAGGTAGCAAGACAAAAGTCAGCAGGGCCAGCTACGAGGCTATTGTCCGGAAGAAATGTGTGGAGAGGCTGAACAAAATTAGCGGTGATGGGGAACAGGATGGACGTGGACCAGGCGGACATTCACCTGAGCAGAGAAGCATCTAGGATGATGGGTAAGTTGCCGGCTCTGGGGATGAGCTACGACGCTGGGCTGCTTACCATGGAGAAAGAACACACGCTCCATGTCAGCCTTATTTGTTCTCTGTACTGTTCTATTCTGTTAGAAAGTCTGACCTCAGAAGCCTCGTGCTTCCTCAGGCAGTTCACTTTCAGTGTTGTAGCTCAACACAGTATTTTTCTGTATAAGAAATACAGGCTCATATACTGCTGAGGCAGCCAGCAACAATCCAGGACAGCTGCAAGTGGCTGATCTCGGAATTGTAGTGGTGCAATTAATTCACAGCATGCTGTAGCTTGTGAAGTGACTTTTTTTTTTTTTTTTTTTTAATTTTTATTGCATTATAGGTTTTGGGGTACATGTGCAGAACGTGCAAGATAGTTGCATAGGTACACACATGGCAGTGTGTTTTGCTGCCTTCCTCCCCTTCACCCACACTTGGTATTCATCCCCAGGCTATCCTCCCCCGGCCTCACCCGCTGTCCCTCCCCCATTTCCCCCAACAGTCGTATAGTAGACCGCCTCAGTGAAGTGACTTTTCACGTAGTCTCCTTATGCAGGGACTGATCCAGAGAATCAAAATGTTGGTGGCACGGGATGAGCATGATTTGTTATACTGATGCCCCCAAGCTGAATCTGTTATTTTATGCTAAGCAGTTTTATTAACATTCTAGGTAAGTGATTGGTTCTATGCCTCAGGTATGTCTAAGCATTCTGTGAGGGTAAGTAGGTGCCACCCAGAAGTAGGCCATAAAACTAGTTTCCTGGTAAAACTCATACAAGAATGGGCTGATGTAAACTTTATATTTTTTCCCATTTTAAATCCTTAAACACCATCTTTTTTAAAAAAGAAAAAAAAAAAAGTAGAATCTGGGTTACTGTGTCCTAGAAAAGCCTGATAGTAGTCTTCCTTAGTTGGGATGCACCATCTGTTCACTCTCATAACTCACTTTATTTTCCCCTCAGTAAATCTCATGGGTACTGTTGTTTCTACCTAGTCACTAGTAGTACTTTTACTTATCTGCCAAAGTTATGCGGATGTTTTAAATGTTCTTCTAATACATTCCAGGGTTTATTTTGGGGTTTTCTTTTCTTCCCCTTGGTAGTTTTTTTTCATTTTTTACATCATGTTCTCCATGGTCAGCTTTCTCATTTATCATTCTACATGCTCAAAACCCTCAGCTGAAAGGGAGTGTAGATTACACACCCATCACCAATGCACAATGTATACCAGCTTCCCTTCTCTTTATAATTATTATTTTCATTCTTGACATATTCCTCAAGGCTTCATTTATAACAGTGCTTCCCTGAAGAGTGTTTACATTTCTGTCAAGGAGCACAGAATACCTCACTTTTCCCTAGTAAAACTCAAGAATATTTATCTTATCCATGATCCCATGAGCACCATCCTTGTACATAGCACTTAGCAGCGATGTCGGTTCCAACACCTCATCCTTCACCTCCCCTCTCTGCCCTGCCACATACGTGAATTCCAGATGCACCTCCCCTTCACCCCCCATATGTTTCATCTGTTCCCAATGTGATCCAGATGCCTTGTATTTTCTTCCAGGGAAATGCAGGATCTTTATAAGCTGTCCCCTGTGAGTCATTTTTCTGCCTTTACATCCAAGTCTGTTGTATTTTTCCCCAATGTGCCACGGGTGCATATGGCTCTTTTTCCTCCCAGCACAGATGTACGCTTCCTTCACCTTCTGTTCTCTTATCATTGCTGTTTTATGTGCCCCCGGTACAGCTTTTCACCTCACATGCTGCCCAGCTGTGTTATATTTTCTCATTGCTAGCATCCATCAATACTGCTGGCTTTAAGGGAGCAAGTTGCTTCTCTTGCTTTAGATGAACAAGAGACATTTCTATTTCTCTTAGTTTAAGTATGTCTGACTTTTTTTTTTAATGCGTGTTATGTGGATTTACTCTTCTGTACTGTGAGGGTTCCTCATAATCTCGACCATTCCAGTGGGAATATGAAGTGCTTTTGAAACAGAATCTAGGGTCATCAAATGTCTTTTCATTTCTATTTATTATTGTGTTAAGAAAACACTGGTTCAGAGTTTGCCAAGAGCAAGGCCTAGAGCTACAGCCTATGCTCATCAGAATGAAGAAGACATAGTTAATGGGTTAATTGTAATATACAGAATAATCTCATCTCTAAGCTTTCAGGTAAATGGGAAAAAATTCTTATACAATTTGTTTTGTGTCAATCAGAACACACAAAAAAGAGCTCTATATGTCTACAATATACGTAAAGTATATAGGTATTCCTCATCATAAACTAGCTCTTCTGACTTTCTCAGGACATACCCTTGTTTAATTGTACTGAGTTGTCCTCTTTCCCTGGATTCCGTGAAGACCTGCTCCTTCGGCATCCCTCAATTCAATTGTTCGCACATTAGTGTGACAGAGCAATGCTAGAGTGATACGATGACTCCCTCATATTGAGCACATTTGTTTGGTCTGCTCAGAGTGTTGCTTACAGTTTGTTTTTAAATAACCAAAATGCTTACTTTTCATCCTCCATGATATACCATATGAGTCATTGTCTGCATAAGAATTACAGCATATAAATTGCATTCATTGACTTTTCTGCTCCCAGTCAAGTCTTCTACCAATGTACTTCAGTTCATAATAATTAGACCTGGGAACGCGGCAACTTTCCCCTTCTGCTGCAGAAAATATCTATGAACAATTATCATTATCCCCCACAGTGCCATTAGGGGAATTGTCTTCCTTTTAAATATTAAGTCTTTATGGATCCTGCTCCCATGTCAGCTTTGATCCATTTATTTGGTTTTGAGCTGACTAAAACCTCTGTATTATCTTCACTGTCCCCCTGCTTAATTATCCTATGTCCTTCACAGCATGAAACCTTTAGTCTTTTTTCTATTTGAAGACTAAACTAGTACATTGTTAATATTTTTAATATTCATCCTTCAAATATTTATTATTCATCCTTCAAATATTTATGGGATGAATAATAAAATAAATATTTGAAGGATGAATATTAAAAACATGAACAATGTACTAGTTCATACATACTGTGTACTAGGCAATCTTATAGGCCCGATAAGACAAAAGCGAACAAAAGTTCCCACCTTTATAAATCTTACATCTTAGGCAGAAAGACAGGAACAAATTAATAAGTAAAATGCAGTTTACTACTGAGAATGAGAAGCGCTTGTAGGGAAAAAAGCTCAGCAAGAAATAGTGATAAGGAATGTGTAGATGTGTACAATGGCATGTGTGTGATAAATGGGGCCCAGGGAAGGCCTCTTTGAGAAGGTCACAAGTTGAGGAGTGAGTTGGCCCTGATGGTATCTGAATGGAGTATCTCAGGTGAAGGGAATAGGAATTCAAATGCTCTAACCTGGAACTATGAACTGATGTACTTGGGGAACTTGGAGAAAGTCCATGGGACTGGAGTGCATTTTGAGGAGGAGAGTACTAGGATGAGTAAGAAGAGGTAATGGGGTTCAGATGAAGGAGAGCCGTGTCGGGCATTTTAAGTTTCACAAATCCCGCTGAGTGAGGCCTTTCCCCAAATGCAATCTTTCTTTCTCATAGGTCCCAGAGGCATTGATACTTATTTCCTTTTTCTAGGACCTCTGATTTTCCCCAGTGGTCTACACCTCCCTCCCTCCCTTTTCCTTCTCTCTCATGCAGCTCCCTCCTTCCCTCCCTCCCTTCGTCCCTTCCTCCTTTCCTGCCTTTTCCTTCCTTCCTTCCTTCCTTCCTTCTTTCTCTTTCTATTTTTCCCCACAGTTTATCCCATGAAACATGGCACCTTATCCTCATTTATAAATGTTTCCTCTTATCTGCAAAGATGATGCGCCCCCAGGATATCAATTTTTCTAAAAACATTGCATTTCTTATTTATTTTTGAGTCACAAGAGGACATGGACATTCAAATGTTTGCTGCAGAAATGAGAGGAAAGGGTGTTATCTCTTTCTCCACTTCAGGACCATTCTCTGTGATTTCCAGCCGTTTCCTTTCTTCCTTGGCTCTTTTATGGCTTTAGGTGCAACAGAGATCCAGTGTTCTCCTTGTGTACTTAGGTTCCATTTATCCTTTTTTCTTTTTTTTTTAAGTTGGCTTCTCCAGAGAAGCATACCTTTTTGCTCACTCTTCTCAGAAAGTCGCCTTTTATCTCTGAACCTGCCAGGGTCAGCGTAGCTCACTACCTTGACTCTGTCTTTGTCTCCCTTTGGCACCCTTTCACCTCAGAGGCATGACAAATTGTATGCAACTGACTTTTTATGTATCCTCAATTGTGTGCTTCTTTCTGTTAGCTCTCTAATGGAGTACAAGGTGAATGTAGAATCCTCGACCTACAGAACTGGAAAGGATTCCATGTAGTCCAGTATTACTTGATAACTGAAGAAAAAATAGTGTTTTCCTCTTTGCCCCACATTTTAAAAGGAAGAGGGTGTGGACTCACAGCTGTGCTGTTGTTTTTCTCATGTACATTTGCTTTAGGTGCTGTTTATTCCTCCAAGGAAGAGGAAGAGTGGTGTGATTGTAAACTCACCCTAGGTGCACCGTCGTCAGTGTCTTTCCCATCTTCTACTATCCAAAAGATATTTGAAATCCCATTTTCTCTATGAAAACTTTCGGAATAACTCCAGGCTTTTACTATTTGACCCTCTCTGAACTGCTTTATTCCACGTGGTTTATGTTACTGACTTGACATTAACCCATATTGTCTAACACATACATCGTTTATATTATTCTTGTTTCTTCTAGATTGATAGCTAGCTCCTAGGGACATATTTTCTCTCTCTTTTGGTGCTCACCACAACACTTTAAAGCAATGGTTTTCTCAAAGTAAGGATTTAATAGTATATTTTTAAAAAGTTCACATAAGCATGAGCATTTTACCCAATTTACAATTATTGTTATTGTTATTTTTTTGAGATGGAGTCTTATTTTGTCACCCAGGCTGGAGTGCAATGGTGCCATCTTGGCTTAACTGCAGCCTCCGTCTCATGTGTTTAAGTGACTCTCCTGTCTCAGCCTCCCGAGTAGCTGGGACCACAGTTGCCCACCACCATACCTGGCCAATTCTTATATTTTTAGTATAGACAGGATTTCACCATGTTGGCAAGGCTGCTCTTGAACACCCAACCTGAAGTGATCCACCCGTCTCAGCCTCACAAACAGCTAAGATTATAGGCATGAGCCACTGTACCAGGCCCTAAATTATTTTATTTACCCTATTGAAAACTTTGATGTTCCATGTTTAGGTACAGTTCAGATGGGCTGAACTCTTTCTTCCTTTTTTAGGGAAGAATATTCATCACTGTTGACCCACAGAAATTAATCTCTTGTTCTATTTTCTATGTATTTACTTTTCTTCAAACATTTCCTAGGCAGTTGTTTCTCTTCATAACTAAATTAAACCAACTATTTTCTCAACATTTTTTCTTTCTCCGGTTAACTTTCCTCTTCCATACCATTATACACAGACCAAGGCAGTATTTGCTGCTCATAGGCCTTGATTTTCTGCATGTACCAATCTAATAATTCATCTTCCACCTAAACAAAAATGTTTATTCTATAATATTTTTCATATCTAATACAAAAGTGATATATATTTTTTTGCATACAATTTAAAACACATCATCTAGTAAAATAGCCTGACATGCAATACAATTTCCTAGAGTTAATTATGTGTGTGTGTGTGTGTGTGTGTTTGAGAGAGAGAGAGAGAGAGAGACCATGAATGTATAATATACATACTGTCTTCTAACTCATTCTTTTCATGGTTTTAAATTGTACTCTAACATCTTTATTACATTGTGATAGTACTAAAATAATGTGTTACTTTTTACTGGATTAAATATTTAGAAAATATATAAATAAAGCAAAATAAAAATTGCTTATAACTAATTACCCACAATGATCACTGTTTACAATTTCATCCATGCAACATATTGTGAACTGCATTACGTGTCATTATATATTTTCCACTATGTCATTTTTCACATCTGAACAATATTCTTTCCTAGGTATATTGAGTGAGTTTAAAAATCAACTTGATTATTAAATACTCGTTTCCAGTGATCTTCTCTTACAATTCTGCAATTTGCCTCACTGAAGGAAATTTTTGTTTCACATTCCTTATTTCTTACTTAGGATAAATTCCCATCTTGAATTGAATTTCTAGGCTAGGATATGTGCTGCCACATTGTCTTCCAGAAAGCGATACTTCCATTTACATGTCACTCAGGTATATGTGAGTGACCATTTACATGAGATCTTGATATTACAGAGTTTTTCATGTTTTTATTTTTAGTTTTTCCAAATTGGTAGGCATAATAGGCTATCATATCATTTTTTAACTTTATATTTCCTGAAAATAATAATGAAGTTAAACTTTCCTGAAGGATTGCTTTCCCAGTTTGCTATAAATTTGCCTTTTATATTTCTTTGTGGTGATTTTTGATATGCAAACATTTTGTTTAACCACGTATGGATTTATTGTTACATATAAGTTGGGGTGTTCTGTACCTGAGTCCAGAAAAACATTTACTATGTTTTCTTTTAATTATGTTTTTAATATTTAAATATTTACCAAATTTAGAAGTGAATTGAGTGTTTAATATGAGGTAAGAAGATTTTGCTCTTCTCAGAATAGTCCCAACTGCATTTTTCTTTTTCTTTTCTTTCTTTTTTTTTTTTTTGAGACAGAGTCTCATTCTGTTGCCAGGCTGGAGTGCACTGATGCGATCTCAGCTCATTGCAACCTCTGCCTCAAGCGATCCTCCTGCTTCAGCCTCCTGAGTAGCTGGGACTAGAGGCGTATGCCACCATGCCCAGCTAATATTTTATATTTTTAGTAGAGACGATGTTTCACCGTGTCGGCCAGGGTGATCTCGATCTCTTGACCTTGTGATCTGCCCACCTTGGCCTCCCAAAGTGCTGGGATTACAGGTGTGAGCCACCGTGCCGAGCCTTCAAACTGCACTTTTTCTTAACTAATCTGTTATTAGTCACAGATTTGAAGTTTATTTTGTAGAATACTTACAGGCACACAAAATACTTCTTTTAAGTTTACATAGCTTTATTCATTTTCCCCTTAATATATATATAATATATGTTTTATATATATAAAACATATATTATATATATTATATTTTATATATATAATATATGTATACAATATATACTATATATATAATATAATATAATATATATTAAAAAATATATAATATAATATATATTTAAAAATATATAATATAATATATATATGTATTTTTTTTTTTTTTTTGAGACGGAGTTTCGCTCTTGTTACCCAGGCTGGAGTGCAATGGCACGATCTCGGCTCACCGCAACCTCCACCTCCTGGGTTCAAGCAATGCTCCTGCCTCAGCCTCCTGAGTGGCTGGGATTACAGGCACGTGCCACCACGCCCTTCTAATTTTTTTGTATTTTTAGTAGAGACGGGGTTTCACCATGTTGACCAGGATGGTCTCGATCTCTTGACCTCGTGATCCACCCGCCTCGGCCTCCCAAAGTGCTGGGATTACAGGCGTGAGCCACCGCGCCCGGCCTCTCATATTTCACATCTCAGTTTCTCCGTATTCAGTGCCTCTTGTCACATTTGTATCTTAGGAGCATTATTTTGTTCCGTAATCCTTCACATGTTGTTACAGCAAAGTTAAATAATCTTCGCAGTAACAAATGACTCACTTTTCCTTTTAGAACCACGGTAAATACTCTTTTTATATTCAGTTTTTAAAGTGATAGTCTGTCTGCTCTTCTATTTGTATCCCATATCCTTTTATTTTGCTTCGATTTTAATTTCATGGGTCTTTCATCTTTTGCCTTCCTTTATTATTTATGGATTCTGTATTTTCTTCTTTTAAATGCTTGAAACATACTCTTTATCCAATAGATTCTAAATATATTATTTTCTTCTTAAATACTAAGTTACCTTGGTGATTAAAAAAGAATCATTTAGTCAATGATTGTTAAAAAGTTATTTACTGATCTGTATACCAAGAACTCAAAGGATACAGAGTAAGTGTTGGGGGAAAACTAGTAAGGGCTAGGTCATCCAGGGAAGACTAGAAGGACTAAACATTTTAGCACACCTTAAAGGATTCATAGGGTTTGGACCCTGAAAAAGATGAGAAAATAGCAAGCACTACAATCTTATGGTTCAGACAGAACAATTCAGCTTTAGAGACAGAACAGACCAAACTGCAGCAATTCAAAGGCAGTCAGACATTAACAGTCACCAGCATATCAAGTTTCATTTGTTTTCAGTTGGGAGATAGAAAAAAAAGGTAGATGGAAAATGAACTGAAAAATGATCCTTAGAACTCTCCATGAGCAGAGTTCCTTTAAAGGGTTGTAGTAATATGTCCCAAATGCTTAAAGAGCTACAACCTCCCTTCTGTGATCACCATTTTTCTTAATTTATAAATTGTTGTTGCCATATTTCCACTTTTTAATCTATTATTTTCAAGCCATCACTGATCAATCGGTAAGTCAATGAATAGAATTCAGTAGCATGTATATGGTATTATAGATATAAGAATGACTACTTTCAAGGAGATTTTAACCTCATATAGCAGCAAATAATTGCAACTCTAATTTTCAGTAGGTAAAGAATATTAAATAAAGTGATGTAATAGAGGGAAGCTCTAAAGCTGCAGGAATCTAATAAATATAAAAATAAGTGATGATGGAATTAGTAATTTTAAAGATACAGAAATTGAGCTGGACCTTGAAGGGTACAGATCAATAAGATAGAAGAGGTCTTAGCTCTTAAAGTCAGTGATTAGGATGATATTCTTTTTTTAAGTGATAATCAGATATTGGGTCTGTACTACATGCCAGGCTAAAGATTTTACACACTGAGATATAATGGTGAACAAGACAGGCACTATTTGCTCAAATGGGGTTTACATGTCTTGGGGAGAGCCACTCAATAAAGAAGCAAACTGGTAAACGAAGAAGTTGATATTACATAGTGGAAGGTTTATAAAGAAACTAGTGTGATGTGGCAGAGAGAGGAGACTGGGAAAGGAGGCTAATTAGTTTGGGTAGTCAATAGCTGCCTCTTAATGTGAGTCAGTCACATAAAGATGTGGGGCAGTATACTCCAAACAAGGAGAGAAGCATATTGGTAGAGCTTAGGGCAGAAATGAGAATGGTAAGAAATGAGATCTGAGAGGTAGATTTGGGTAAACCATGCAGAGCCTTGATGACCATGATGAGGTATGATGAGGTGCTTTTTGGTAATTGGGTATGTTTCTTTGTGAAGTGTTTGTTCAAACTTTTTACCTGTTTTTTTTATTTTTTTAATGTGATTTTCAAATAATTATCCTGTTTGACGTTTGGGTCACCTCTTAAATCTGAAGCTGGATATCTTTTACCAGTTTTATAAAATTTTGTCAGGCAAAGTTTCTTTGAATATTGCTTCTTTCTAATTAATTTTCCTCTGTCCTTCTGGAACTACAAGTGCATCTATATTAGACCTATTCACCCTGTCCCCATGTGTCTCTTAAACCCTTTTTCTATGTTTTCTACCCTTTTATCTTTTGTACTTTAATTTTTTTTCTATCAAATTTTAAATTCATTTTATTAGTCCTGTATCCTTCCTGCTATTTTATTTATTGCATTTTTTTATTTGTGTGATTTTTCTCATTTGATTATTTTTCTTATGGATTTTAGTTCTCCATTAAACTGCTCAAATTTTTTCCCAGTTTTCCTGAATCATATTAAATAGCAACTTTAATATATATTTGCTTAAATTTATGTAGTTATTTAAAAGTCTATGTATGTTTTCTGTTTATTTTTCTAACTTATGGTCATTTAGCCTACTTCTTGGTATGCTTGGTCATTTTTTACTGAATAGTAGACATGATGTGTTGACAATTTAAAAATCTCTGGGTAACAGTTTCCTCCATTGAAGAGCATTTAATTTTATTTTATTCAAGTGAAGAGAAGCCAGTCTGACCAACTTTAGCCAAGTCAAGACCCTTTTGAGTTTGCCTTATTTTTAGAGTATAGCCCTTTAAGAGTTTTCACTGAATGTCTGGGCTGCCTACTGTAGCCCCTTTCATGAGCCCCTTTCCAGCATTGAGAAATTGCTGATATTTGTTTGATTTTTAGTCTCTTACAGTTGTTTGCCGCTTGATTCTTTTTTTTTTTTTTTTTTTTTTTGGAAACTGTCCTTGTATATGTGAAATTTAAAACCCAGCAAATGCTTCTAAGGGTAATTTCATATAGATTGTTTGTTTCACTTATTTGTGGTTCTTTTTTTTCAGCACATTGAGTTCTCAATATCTGCCTACTTTAAAGCTCTTAATTAATTTTTTTCTCTGAGGTCAGTGAGATGGTTCCAAACTATTAGGCAACTTTTTTTTTTCTGGTATGTCCCTGTGACTAGCACTTCAAAGTAACAGATGTTTCTGAAGTGGAAACATCACAGTGGAATTTCTAGTGTCTTTTTTCACTCTTTGAGTCTTCAAACAGTCGTTTTGTGTTTTGTTTTGTTTTGTTCCGAAGGGTGTGTTAGTCTAGTAGTAGCTGCTTCACCATACCTAGAAGGAAAGACCTCCTCCCTTTTTATCTTTTAAAATAATAGTGTTATCTACACTACTTAGTATTCTACCACATTTGACATTGAGCTCCTAAAGAACTTTGAGTACAGACATGTATCTGTGTGACCAAGAGAGCTCATAACACTGGACACTTACTTGCAGAACAGGAGAGGAATCTGGCCTGAGCACTAACTCCTGCTTTTCCTCTTATACTGATAGGAAACTCATTTTGGTCAGTATTATGAAAGCCATTTGTTTACCTATTAGTCACAAAATATGTAATCATTCGGGTTCATTATCAAAGCAGATAGTTGCACATTAAAACTGTTGTTTCATGATAGGTGATGAACATACACATCCTTCTTCAATTTTTTATTTTCTAGGATAGGATGGTATAAATAGATTATCCAATTAATACTGGGTGCCTGGAAATCCCAGGAAGCAACAGCATGAACAAACACCTGGAGGAAGATACAGCTTTGCACATTTATAGAGTCCAAGAAGGCCAGTATATCTGAAGAGTAGAATGTTGAAAGAGGCAGCAGAAGCAATGAATAGAGTTCGGGGCTTTGTAAACCAATTTGAAGAGATTGGACTTTGACATCAAGCCAATGGGAAACCATTTAAATTATTTAAACAAGAATTAAATTTTAAAGTGATGACTGTGTTTCTATGTAATAAATGGAATAGAACAGGAAAGAAGAAAGGAGTCAATTTAGGAGGCTATTAACAGCAACGTGGTTTCTGGTGACATCAGCATAGGTAGTAAAAAAGGATTGTACTCAGAACCCACTTTGGAGGCATAAGTGGCTTGGTAATTGACAGTGTGGGTGAACGGGAGGGATGACACTCATATTGTGGCCTGGGCAATGGGGGGTTGGTGGGGGAACTTCATCACTGAAAGAAAAGATACTAAGGCAGAAGCATGTTTTCAAGAGACAATGATATAAATTCAGTTTTCAGCAGGCTGGGTTTTAATCACCTCTGAGATATTCAACTCAGGATGTCCAGCAAACAATTAGGTGTATGTTTTTGTGGTTTGGAGAAAGACCTGGAATATGGATACATATTTAGAGTCATCTTCACAGAGATGTTAACTGAAGCCATGGAGGGAGAGAGGAGTGTTTTGGGCAGTGTAAAGGAGTTAAGGTCAAGGAATAAGGAGAGACAAAACTCTAAGAAACACCAACATTGCAGACATGATTGCTTTTTAAGGGTAAGAAGCAAAAAAGAGTAAGAAAGAGTAAGAGTGAGGGGGTGTCAAGACTGCAGCGTGATGGACTCTGAGAGCAGAGACTCTCAGGACGAAGGTGCTGTCTCGTTTCGAAAGCTGGAATGTGTCAAGAAGTGTCAAAATCTGTGAAGGGTTGACGATTGCACCTACTTGCAAGTTAACAGATTAGTCAGCCAGAGTTTCAAGGATACTAACCACAGACATGAGATTCTGGAGCCAGAGCCAAAGAACTGTATTATTTGTGGCTGAGCAGGTTCAAGTAGCACAGGGGCAGTAAAGCATGAGCCTGAATGAGTGCTGCATACACAGAGAGCTTGCATCACAGCTCTACAGCTGTGAACTTAGGAAATCCTAGTCTTTTACATTTCTCTGCAAGCAAAGATACCCATATTTGCCTGGGATGGGGATATCTTCATTATATGGGACTGTAAATAATGGATTCCCTCTCAAAGGAGTCCCTGTGTTCCAAGAAGATTCCATGTACAAAAATCCTTGAAATTACATTCCAGAAAAAAAGGCTATCAGTGCCTCTGCTTTCATGATGTGCAAAAACATGTGGAGTCTCTGGAGAATTATCTCCCAAGGAAGGATAAAAATAATTACAGCACAAACTAATATCTTTTCCATGTATATTTTGTGCTGTACACTGTACTAATTATCTTTTCTCTAATTTACATGTCAAAACAACTCTATTAGATAAGTTCCTTTATTATTTCCATTTTACGGATAAAATCAAATACTAAAAGATTAACAAATTTGCCCACAGTCACACAGCTAGCAAGTGGTGAAGCCACAATCTGAACTCAGATACTTTGACTTCTAATCTCTATCATGTCCTGACTCATACTTTAAACAAAAAGCATATAAGACATGTTCATTGGCTGCAGCAAAATAATGATCATTAGTGACCACATTGAAAGTCATTTCAGTGCAGTGACAGGAGCAGGATGGACCTGGCGAGGTGGCTCAAGCCTGTAATCCCAGCACTTTGGGAGGCCAAGGCGGGTGGATCACGAGATCAGGAGTTCAAAGTCTGACCAACATGGTGAAACCTCGTCTCTACTAAAAATACAAAAATTATCTGGGCATGGTGGCGTGTGCCTGTAATCCCAGCTACTCAGGAGGCTGAGGCAGGAGAATTGACTGAACCTGGGAGGCAGAGGTTGCAGTGAGCCAAGATAGTGCCATTGCACTCCAGCCTGGGAGACAGAGTGAGACTTCACTTCAAAAAAAAAAAATAGGAGCAGAATGAAGATTGGAGTAAATTGATAAATGATTGGGAGCAGCATAAACTGAGATAGGGAACATAACGAAAACTCATTCAAAATCTTTGATTGTGTAGGTAAGGTAGTAACAAAAATATCAAGAAATTATTTTTTAAAAAGTATTTGAAGGTATTTTTGCCTCCTTATACGTGGGGATGTCAATTAAGAAAGGAGAAAGGTAACAAGGGGTGTGGAAGAGGGTTATTGACGATACTGCAAGAGACAAGGTCAAAGAGAACGGAGTGGTGTGCACACGTGGGGAGAGAGCAGAGCCCTCCTCCATGATTACAGGCAGGTTTTGTAGTTGTGCAGGGAGGGATTAGGTAGATCCTGTTTTGTGGCTTCTCTTTGATCTGTGAGGTGCAAGGTGAGATTTCCTGCTGAGGTTAAAATGCAGCTGACTGAAGGAAGTGGTCTACATTTTAAGACCAGAGCAGCTTTCTGTGATGGACAGGGCAGCTGGACAAGGAGTTTAATGTGAGTTCTTTAGCAGTGCTGATTTGCCAGGAGTAGAAGAATAGGGGAAATCAGGATATGGAAACAGTTTATGTGAATGGGCCATGAAATCAAAGCCCGACAGGAAAAGAAGTGAAGAAAGTGAAGGCAGTAGGAAGCTAGTAGATAAGAAAAAGGCTGAGAGTGGTCCATAGACTCTATTTTTCATTTTTTAAACATTATTTTTTTTTTAGCATTATTTAAAATGGTGGGTGATGTGGGAAGCTATCCCAATGTGATCATGCAGTGGCGTAATTATGGCTCACTGCAGCCTTGTCCTCTTGGGCTCACGAGATCCTCCCACCTTAGCCTCTGGAGTAGCTAAGACTGCAGGTGTGTGTAATCACACCCAGCTAATTTTTGACTTTTTTATAGGGACAGGATCTTGCTATGTTGCCTGGGCTGGTCTCAAACTTCTGGACACAAAGTGTCCACTGGCCTCCCAAAGTGCTAGAATTACAGACATGAGCCACTGGACCAGCAGAACTCTAAATTCCGGTAAGACAAACACTGGTGTGGCGAAGCAATTGAGTGTCCTTTTTTTTAAACAATTAAATTATGTTTCATTTGGCATCAAATGCTATAATCTCTGTCTCTTTACATCACATCAAGCATCTGTGACCAGAGGTATGAGAATTTGAGTATTAAGCTCCTGAATATTTTTTTTTCACTGAACAGATGTTGACAGTGGGCAGTGCCTACCACAGGCAAAGATAAAGTAGCACGTGAGGTTGCCAGGAAGAAAACCACAGCCAGGACAGACCCCCTAAATTATAGGAAGCTCTCTTCTAAAGGAAGGAAGGTTTCCAAGAAAAAGAAAATATGTGTTCTTAGGGAGTATTAAAGTGCTAGTGTTGGAAAACTGTGAAGCACACCTGTTCTCAGGATGGGCATGAAATCCAGTGTTGCTGTTGGTAAAGTTTCTATGGAAATGAGGGTTGTTTTCATTTGCCCTTACCCTCCTCTTCTGTGATTCTTTCTATGTCTTTGTAATTACCTTCCTTAGGTACTGCCTTAAGCTAAAACTTAAGAGAGGATACTTGACAGGCTTTATCTATAGCATTTGATTATATTGTGAACACATCCTCTTGAAATTTGCTATTGTAATTTCCCTTACCTGCTGCTGTTCTTCAACATTTTGAATGGTTCTTTTTCAATCTCCTCAATAACCTTCTCTTTCTCTACTTACCGTGTGAGATTTGGTGTGCCCATCTGAATCACTAGTCGTTACAGAGGATATTGCTAATTGCTTACTCATGTCTATTGTGTTCCCTTATGCTAGTTGCCCATCTATTTTCCTCTTCCTCCTTAGTAAGGGAACTTCTGTGTTTATCTGGGTTCATTGTTCAATAGGCTTAAAAATTACTTGTCCTCTCTTGCAGCTAGATGTGATCATGTGGCGAGGGTAGCCAACTATCCTGATTTGCCTAAAAGTGAGGAATTTTCTGGGATGTGAGACTTTCAGTAATGCAACTGGAAAAATCCTAGGCAAACCCAAATGAATTGGTCACCTTACATGTAACTAACATCTAGCTAATATTATGTGAAGGAAGTGGAGTGTGGGTTAGGTTTCTCTTTTTAAAATAGATTTTATGGTGTACATGGGATCCTTGAATAATGTGGGAGTTAGGGGAACCTGGTTCTTGAATTTCTCTTCTTTACATCTCACGTCCAATTTATGGTAAATCTCTCTTAATAGTATATATAAAGTCTGACCTTTTAACTCTAAACTTATATTGGTTTAGCTTCTCATGATGTCTCTCCTGGATCAATACATTGTCTCAGATATTTATAAAGTATACACTATTATTGAGAGTGACATCCATAATCATCTTTTCGAACACATCTCTGATCATATTTCTTCCTAAATTAAATTCCCCATTATTGCCTTCAGGGTATAATCTAAAAATCAATAGCTGGGTCTATGGTGTGCTTTGGAGTTGCCCTGTTCTAGCTCTGCCGTATCATCTTGGGCCAATTCATCACGTGGATACTAGCACTCAACAGTTCCAGTCTGCAAATGCTACTAATACTGTTGGTCTTATATAGGACAAACACACTGTCTTTTAAGCACGCCGGGTACTTTCTCAGTGCAGAGCCATTGTGCATGCAGCTTCTTCTGTTTGGAACACCTTCTTCCCCTCTGTGATCAAATGCTCAAACAGGTTTCCAGACTTTCTTGGTTCATGACACCTTTAGTGACAGCATCCATAGGTGCTCATACATATTAACGTACTAACAACCCAGTTGCTATTTAAAAAGAAATATACTTACGTTAAAAAAATATTTTATGTTTCCTTCTTAAATAATCACCATTACTTAATGGGATATGTTCTTCTGTTGGGTGTAACAGAATTTCTCAAAGTTTAGCATTGGATTGGGCCTTCCCACCCTCATTTCTCATTCTACAATGATTTTTGCATGGTAACAGCTTTTCATCCAGAAACCACAGAAAACCCAGGTCTACAAAGATACTCTATCATCAACAAACAAACAAACAAATAAACAAACAAAAAATACTATAAACCAGTGTTAAAACTGTGAAATCCCTTGAGGTCGTAGTTCATATGCTGCCTGATATTGCTGTCTTTTCCTAGCAATTTAAAAGCATCTCATGATTCTCCAGAGAGTTTGCTGCAGTGCCCTGGAGTTCCTTGGCACATAGTTCAGGAACCATGATGCTAAAAGAATGGCACTGAAAATAGTGCCATGGGAACTTATTATTTCATTAAAACTGTGTTGTCTCACAAAGAGCTCTACTGATTGTTATGTTCGACAAATGGTCATTGGTAAGTTACTGTGAGCTAAGAGTCTTTTTGTGTAAGATTCATCTTAGACTTTATTGTTAAGCCTAAAACTTTCTGTGTTACATGGTATTGGAGTTTAAAGGATGGGTTGTGTGTGTCAGATTAATGAGAAAGGCTAAAATTAAAACTAAAAATAAAAATAAAAAAAAAATTCCTCCCTTATGTGACTATATAGCATTGCAATAAATATTGAAGCATACCACCTAGATTTCCCCCTCAAGTTAGAAACATGCATTCATCAGATGCTGGGAGTATTGGCTGCTGATAGATGGTGGGAACTGCACTTGGTCAAGATAAGCTGTTTTGCACAGAATTATGTTTTTTCTCTGAAGGCAGCCTATGTCTGAGGACTATTCAACATGGCCGTACAAAGACCCAGTTTCCTTGCCTAAATTGGAACATCTCTGAGGAGCCATTGCTTCCCCACAGCTCCCCAAGGGACTGGTTTGCACCTCTGTCAAACTGTACACAGTTCAATCTCTTCCTCTGCCTCATCTTGCTTCCCTAGTTTACTCAGATTTTGGTCCCAAGAGTGCTCTTCAGTAAACTTCTTGCTCACAAATCTCCACCTTATGGTGTTAGAGTAAGACTAAACCTTACCTAAGACAAAAATCACGTCAGCCGTCTTCTACTCAGTGTTAAATTACTTATAAACATACCCTGCTGAAATGTTTTTGGGTTGGTAATTTATTTGAGTTTACACTGCTCTATTAAGAAGTCATTACACCGTATTAAGTACAAAGTCTTAAGAACAATACATTGAACTATGTCTTAATTCCCTGATACATTTTCATACGTTTTTTTCATATTATAGTAAGACAAAAATTAAAAAGAAAAGAAAGAGCATGACATTTAGCTTCTGACACACCTCCCCTTACCAATAAAATTAACACATACATTTCAAGATATGGGAAAATCTTATATTTCTAGGAATTGTGGTTCACATGTTTTGTATCTATACTTTTTTAACATTTAAAAATAATAATTGTAAAGTTCTTGTTTCCAGTGAACAAATTGTCTTCACTATATTTTATTGCATGCAGATACATTCATAAATAAGAATATGACAAGTTTTTCTTTCTCATTTTATTGTCTCTCCAGAGACACAACACAATGACTTTACTAAATTGATGCAACTCAGTCTTCTGAGAAGTTGAATATATATAAATTCAGGATTTAAAAATTTTGGCATATTGATTTTTTTAATGATGAAACCATCAGGAATGTAGTAAATAGCAAAGGCTTCACGGTCTCAGTCACTGTTAAAAAAAAGAGCCAACAGAAAGCTTGGTAATGGCGTGCAACGTGGAGAAAGGCAGAAGGTTGGATTCAGCCTTGGAGCTGCATGATTCAGGGTGGAGGGGGCATCAGTCATTAGTGGGACATCCTCTGCCAATATTGGGGGGATCTTGAGTCATTTTGCAATAGTTCCAAGCACACATAACCCAGTTTTTAGGGAATTAGTGCTCTTACATGAGTCTGGCATTTTTGGATGGGTTAATACCATGAGCAAAAAGGTAAGATGACCCTGGTTCCACAAAACATATTTTAAAATTATATCTCTGCTGTTTAGTTTTACAGTGCTTGTGGAAGAGATAAATAAGTTGCTCCGATCACTCTTTCAAGGGTAAAGTCACTTTTAAAAAATTGACAATGTATCTGTTTCAATTTTATCTGCATTTGAGTCAATTTTAGAAAAACTGCATTCAAGATAATAGTTGAAAGATAACCATTACAAAAATGTAAACCCATGATTTATATTTGCCAAAAGATGGTGCTCATGTATCTGTTAGAATTATTTAGGGAGATGTAAAGAGAAAAATAAATTGTTTTCATGAATCTGAAGGTATGAAACCTGGGGCTGTGGAATCATGGCAATATACTTGCATTTTACCATATTGCATTTGAAATGTAAACAACTTAATTTAAAAGATACGCTCCTGGAAATGTGTTATTAAACAGTAGCCTATCACAAGAGGGTTAACATGCCAAATTAAGACCTGTTAAATAAGAGTAAGTTCTGCAACCATTTTACTACCTTCCATTACAACAGCAATGCTGGAATGAAAGTATCAGAAAGACAAAAAGGAAATAGTAAAATGATACATCAAAGGCACATTTTACATGATAGTTTGAAACTCAGAATTTCTTTTTTATTTATTTTTATTTTACTTTAAGTTCTTGGATACATGTGCTGAATATGCAGGTTTGTTACTAGGTATAATGTGCCATGGTGGTTTGCTGCACCTATCAACCAGTCATCTAGGTTTTAAGCTCTGCATGCATTAGGTATTTGTCCTAATGCTCTCCCTCCCCTTTCTCCCCAGCCCCCAACAGGCCCTGAGGTGTGATGTCCACCTTCCTATGTCCATGTGTTCTCATTGTTCAACTCTCACTTTTGAGTGAGAACATGTGGTGTTTGGTTTTCTGTTCCTGTGTTTGTTTACTGAGGTTGATGGTTTACAGCTTCATCCATGTCCCTACAAAGGACATGAACTCATTCTTTTTTATGGCTGCATAGTATACTATGCTGTATATATGCCACATTTTCTTTATCCAGTCTATCATTGATGGGCATTTGGGTTGGTGCCAAGTCTTTGCTATTGTAATAGTGCTGCAGTAAACATACATGTGCATATGTCTTTAGAGTAGAAGGATTTATAATCTTTTGGATAAATACCCAGTAATGGGATTGCTGGGTCAAATGGTATTTTTGGTTTTAGATCCTTGAGGAATTACCATGCTGTCTTCCACAGTGGTTGAACTAATTTACACTCCTGCAACAGTGTAAAAGCGTTCCTATTTCTCCACATCCTCTCTCCAGCATCTGTTGTTTCCTGACTTTTTAATGATCGCCATTCTAACTGGTGTGAGATGATATCTCATTGTAGTTTTGATTTACATTTCTATAATAACCAGTGATGATGAGCTTTTTATCATGTTTGTTGGCTGCATAAATGTCTTCTTTTGAGAAGCATCTGTTTATATCCTTTGCCCATTTTTTGATTGGGTCGTTTACTTTTTTCTTGTAAATTTATTTAAGTTTCTTGTAGATATTCTTTGTAAATATTAGACCTTTGTCAGAAAAATAGTTTGCAAATATATTCTCCCATTTTGTAGGTTGCCTGTTCAGTCTGATGATAGTTTCCTTTGCCTGTTTACTCTGATGATAGTTTCCTTTTGCTGAGCAGAAACTCTTTAATTAGATCCCATTTGTCAATTTTAGCTTTTGTTGCCATTGCTTTTGGTGTTTTAGTCCTGAAATCTTTGCCCATGCTTCTGTCCTGAATGGTATTTCCTAGGTTTTCTTCTAGGGTTTTTATGGCTTTAGGTTTTACATTTAAATTTTTACTCCAACTTGAGTTAACTTTTGTATAAGGTGTAACTAAGGGGTCCAGTTTCTATTTTCCTCATATGGCTAGCCAGTTTTCCCAGAACTACTTATTAAATAAGGAATTATTTCCCCATTGCTTATTTTTGTCAGGTTTGTCAAAGATCAGATGGTTATAGATGTGTGGTGTTATTTCTGAGGCCTCTGCTCTGTTCCATTGACCTGTAGATCTGTTTTGGTATCAGTACCATGCTGTTTTGATTATTGTAGCCTTGTAGTGTAGTTTGAAGTCAGGTTGTGTGATGCCACCAGCTTTGTTCTTTTTGCTTAGCATTGTCTTGTCTATATGGGCTCTTTTTGGGTTCATATTAAATTTGAAGTAGTTTCTTTCTAGCTCTGCAAAGAAAGGGGTAGCTTGATGGGAATAACATTAAATCTGTAAATTCCTTTGGGCAGTATGGCTATTTTCATGATATTCATTTTTCTTATCCATGAGTATGGAATGTTTTTCCATTTGTTAGTGTCCTCTCTTATTTTCTCCAGCAGTAGTTTGTAGTTCTCCTTGAAGAGGTCCTTCACGTGCCTTGTAAGTTGTATTTTATTTTCTTTGTAGCAATTGTGAATGGGAGTTCACTCATGATTTGGCTCTCTGCTTGTTTATTATTGGTGTATAGGAATGTGATTTTTGCACATTGATTTTGTATCCTGAGACTGTGTTGAAGTTATTTATCAGTTTAAGGAGTTTTTGGTCTGAACAATGGGGTTTTCTAAATATACAATCTTGTCATCTGCAAACAGAGACAATTTGACTTCCTCGTTTCCTATTTGAATACCCTTTATTTCTTTCTCTTGCCTGATTGCTCTGACCAGAACTCCCAATACTATGTTGAATGGGAATGGTGAGAGAGGGCATCTTTGTCTTGTGCCGGTTTTCAGAGGGAGTGCTTCCAGCTTTTGTCCATTCAGTATGACATTGGCTATGAAACTCAGAATTTCATTGTTTTGCTTGGTAATCATGAAGATTGGGCCTTCTATGTCCGCATAAGATGTGTCACTTAGCATCTCCGCCAACAGTTATTGAGCATCTACTCTATACCAGGCACTATGATAAATATTTTACATTCAGGACTTTACTTTATCCTTACAATAATTGTAGGAAGTATTATTTTTATCAAATCCATGTCATAAGGGAGAAAAGTGAAGCTAGTGATAACCTCATAGAGGTTGGTTATGGTAGTAACAGTTGGAGACAATATTTGAACCTAAGCTATCTAATTCCAAAGCTCACTGTCTTAACCACTATGCTATAATACCAGCTCTGTAAATATTTTGTTTAAAAGTTGAATCTTTATAGAATATATTATTTTAATTTTCTCATCTATCCTGTGTGTAGTTAATACTTTTCATAAACACATTTGAAAGGGAAGCCCTATGTCCTAGAGTCCTACATCGTTGAACAGCATGCCAATAATGCCACCCACTAGTGGTGTCATCTTGGACTGGTTTCTATATCTGGAAAATAATAGTGCTTACTTTAAGGACTGTTGTGAGAAATAGAAATAATATATTTATAGTGTTTATACCCAGAAAGTACTCAGTATATGGAAATAATTATTTTCAGAAAGAATCTAACAAAATTGTAATTTTTATTCTACAGATAGACTCTAGGTCATTAGTAAGAAAGTTCTGTGCAGAAAATTACTAGAGCAAACATTCATCCTTCAAGTAAAATTAGAACATATATTTTTGTATAGGTATGTTTAACTGGCTGAAAATTCTTTAAATATATAACTTCAGAATTATCTCTATAAAGATGATTTTACATTGCAAAATAATTCTTTACTGAAAAATTCATCAAGTGATGCATTTTGAAGTTGCAATTTGTTTTAACGCATTCATAATGTAATACAAGTTACAAGTTTTGTAAAGTAATTACATGAAATGAAAGTTAAAATGATTATTCCAAATCATCAAATCCTAATATTTTCATTATCAAATCAAGATTATTTCCAACTTTATGGTATTAATTATTCTGCATATTTCTTTTATACATGAAGTTCTAGATTAGTTTATTTCCTGAGGCCTGTGACAAATCATTTCTGAATCAAAACCTTACTGAATTTAAATGATTATCTTGGAAATGAGTGCACAGTAAACTTCGTAAGTGAAGGCTATACATACAGTTGAGGTAGTCAGGTTGTTTAGTATATTTCCTATTTTGAATAATATTAGATTTAATTTAAACCATATACATATTCCCAAATACCTAATTATTTCTTTAATTATGGCTATTTCCAGTGAGATTTTTTTTCAAGTACGATTTCAATTTGAAAGTGCCCCAAAGCCATAATGCAAATCTATGTTAAAAAACTCTTGAGTCCCTTGGTGAATCTACTTTAACGTGTCACCTCCTGCATTTTATTATGTGGATTAGTCTTTAAAAATGAAGAACAGCTGGCTTTTGCCTGCTGCATAACATCCTCCCATCCTCTTCTTCAGGCTAAGTAACCCCAATTCCCTTAGCCTCTCATTCTAAATCCTATTTTCTAGCATTTAAATCACTCTGCTGATCAACCTGGCCCTCTTCAAATTTGCTCACCTCTCTGTTATGCTAAGTAGTCATAATTCATTAACTGGTTATCAATCAGTAATAAAGCAGCTGTCACTCACTCTGTTCCCTGTCGTATAGGAAATGGCCCAACAGAAGAAAGGCATTCACACATACAAACAGAGTTGTATCCACCTATGCTTGGGATGCACATATTTGTTTATATTTTTATGTATCAACTTAAAGATTGTGTATTGTGCACTATATGCCAAGCCTATGTCACTCTTTAGCAGACTCTTATTAGCATCTACAATGTTCCTTGGCTGGTGATGACAGTGACATAGGGGTAAGCAATGCAGACTTTTTCACCAGGTGTTTATAGTCCAGTATGGGAGTCATATGAAAAGTGAATATAAATAAAATGTAATTATTATCAAAATAAAATATTAACAGTGTTAAAAAGAAAAATAAAGCACTTAAAAATTGAAGCAAATTTAGGTTCAGTGGATGTAATTATAAATAAGAAGTCAAGGGTGTTTATGTTGGCTGGGAGATAAAAGTTTGACTCTATAATAATATAATAATAATGACACTGATTGATAAAAGCTAATGTTTATTGAGAGCTTACTAGTAATGTTTATTGAGAGCTTACTAGGTAATCATGCGTTCTATCAACCAGGATACGCATTATCTCATTTGATTATCACAAAGTTTTTACAAAGCAGGTATTATTGCTAGTCCAATTTTTCTAATGCTAAGACTGAGGCTTAAACAATTTGGGTAACTTTCTAAAGTCATCCTATGATTAATTGGCAAGGCCTGAAGCAAATCCGGGTTTTTATGACTACAGAGATTAATTTCTTATCCTCTATTTGGTCAATTAGGTTAATATACATTACATATTGTATATATATATACACACGTACATACATACAAATACATATTCAGGAACAAAGCCATATTGAGATACTTAGCTGCTTCAGTTATACAAATAATTTGGTCTTCTTAGGAAGGTTAATAATTTTGTATTCTATCAAATTTATATTCTAAAGATACTAGTTTCACATTTATTTGTGGGAAAGTTAAATGCTATTAGGATAAGAATAGAAAAGGAAATTCTCTGCTTTTTCTGTAATTCTGAGAAACAACATTCAACAAATCAAAAGCTTTGTCTTCCTGTGAGAAAACCCACTCTTCCTAGAAGGATATTTTGTGATGTTTTTATTACTCAAGAATTTACTTGGGGTTCTCAACCCATAACTAAATTCCCAGTAACTTCAAAATATTCCTTTCAACACTGTCAGCACGCTCCTGGGATTTTTAAACAAGACTTTCCTGTTCAGGAATCCTATCAGCTTAATACAACTTTTTGTTTGTTTGTTTTTCTAACAGTATCTCTTGATATGGCAATTTGACTAGGTGCTCTTCTCCTTAATCCAGGAACTTCAGAAACTAGTGTTGGGTTGCATCAGGTGCAAACTGGGGCAGAAACAAAGGGCCTAAAATCTTGAATCTGCTGAAGTCTTCTCTTTACTTAGGGTATATCCATCCCATGACACAGGTTCTAATTCCCTGGAGAATTAAAAAAGAAACATGGAGAAAAATTCAAGCTTTTGTATTTGGGCTGCCCAAGCTCTTAATTAGATTATACACACACTAATCATGAAATTATTCACAAGTGGACGTTTTTCTTAAGTTATGAAACTGTAGCCTAAGCATATGATTCAGTTAATTTCTTTATCACTCTTGTGTGTTTGACATAGGGCTATGTAAAGAAATATGTATTCTGGAGAACTACTCTAAGATGATTGCTCCCATTGGCCATTGATGATTGCATTTAAATAATGGAAAATGACAAGATTAAGTAAAAGGCGAGAAGCTACCATCATCCCCTGCTTCCTAGTTCACCCTCAGAGGTCACTGACTTCATTCAACTTTCACTTTCTCTCTTTTTGCCTATTAATTGTCTTCAGAAGGAACTGCGCTCTTTACATAATTGCTGTTACAGCCTTCCCACCCCCATCCAGATCCCTTTCTTCCCCCATAGCATCTCCTCATCCATACACTTTCCTGCACACCCTGAGAGATGAGCTTCATTTGAAAGAAAAAGTGGTGCTTCTCTTTGACAGGATGGCTGTCAGTGAAAATGCTCTCCTCTCACTCTGCTCCTAGTCTTGCTCCTATTCCCAGGAACAATGCCCCTCCTTGGACACTCTGCATTCATAAATTGGGCTTGGCTTATTTGAGATTAGTAGCCCTCTTCTGGCTAAGTTTATGATATTCTGCTCTCTTTCTGTAGGAGACAGTCAGGCTCATTATGTTGAAATAATGTTTGCTGCTTAAAAGTTCTCACATAGAACCTTGAGCTCTTTAGGGAAAAGCTCCTGTATAAATCCAATAAAAAATGAATAAATGCATAATAAAAGGCTGGTCAATGCTGAGTATAGTGAGAATTTTTTTCCTACTGTGCAAGAGACATTGTAAATTACAATTTTCCAAAAGTGTGGTAGCTTATTAAAAGAAAGAAGATTATCAGATATTTCCCTTCTCTCCTGAGAATAAATGAAGAAGAAATAAGTTTAAATTGCAAAAGAAGGAATTTGGGTTAGATACAGTTTGTTTCTATGGGGCTATTACATTTAAGCAGCTCTGGTCGGTATTCCAGGGTCATTAAAAATCAGCTGAAAAACAAATGGACCTGCAAATAACGCATCATCCTCAGTTCCGCAAACTGATTTCCACACTATGGAAACATTCTTCATTTGCTGTGTGACTTTGTGGATGGGGTAAACACAACTATGTCAAATTGAGAGTGTCATTCCCAACTCACGAGATGAGGTCACATTGTGCTACAGACACAAGCTTGGAAATCTGAAAACAAAGAAACGCAGCCCATGTATCCCAGATCCAGTTCAACTTTGTGAGCTTTGGCAACTTGTTTGTCCTCTCAATGCCTCAGTTTTCTTAATTCCAAGCTGGAGAAATATCTCCTACCAATTAAGATTATGAAGCAATTTATCTGTAAAACGCCTGGCATAGTGGTTAACACATATCCAGCTCCCATACCGGAGACCAGCATGTAAAAGAATATCTTCAGTAAACAATTCGTAAAATGGTATGCAAATAGTCAGACTGGAAGATCTGGTAGTCCAGGGCATCACAATGACTACATGTGCTGATAGCTGTGGAACCTCAGTTCCTAAAAATCCTTTCCTAGAGTTTGAATATAGATGAACTATCAACAATATTTCTCAGGAGGATTTTATATTTTGATGCTAGTGTGTGGCTTCCAGTTTCATCTGTATCATCAATCATCCCTGGTTGAATTTAGAACCAATAAAAGTGAGATTTATGATTAAGCATTTATCCAGATTTTCTTTTATAAACATTCAAAATAAAGAAATAAAAAGGCACAAACACATCAAGGCAAAATAAGGACAAAGAGAGATGAGTTAACCAAAGAAGTCTACTTTCTAAAAACTGAAAAGCAGATGATGCATGCTGACAGAGTCAAGAGACATGAGAAATCTAACCTTATGTTGCTGGGGATAAGGCAGAAATTGGAAAAAAGCAAGTTTCCTTTGCTGAAGCAGAAAACTCCAGAAGACTTAAATTTGAGTGACAGTTACCTGCAAAAGCAGACGTACAAGTTGAGGCTGGAACTGGGGTGCATGATATGTCTTTAAATTTCCGGATCCCCTCCCTAGGTTGGCATAGTCAGCTGATTTTGTCTTTCCCACTGGCAGAAACCTGAAGTTTTACTGCCTAGAAAGGTAAAATCACAAGCGTGTTGCACTTGAGTCACTAGACCCATTAGCGGGTAGAGGTGAGACTTGCTATTAAAAGCAACAGCTTTATTTTATTATATTCGTTTGGAAAAGTATCTTATTTTATTAATTAGAGAAAATAAACATGGAGATTTACTCTGGCAGGCAACCCTAAGGTATTTTTAATTTTTTTTTTAGAATGATGAAAAAATCAGAAATTTGAAGTACAAAAACTGAATTTTTCATCTGAGGCCATCCCTTTGTTACATCCCTTTGTTACTATGAGTAAGAGCCCTAACATTGGTATTTTAACGAGATCTTCGAAGGGTACTGAGGCATAACCTTTAAAGGGGGAATAGAACACCAGAAGCCAATACTTCACAAGCATATTAGGACAACTCAGACAGGAGTAACTTGGGAGGATATCCCAGGATTCACAAGAGTAGACGGGTGGTCTCTTAAATTCTACATTTGCCAGTAACCTTGCAGAATTTGAAAACCTTCTAGTAATTTTTCGAACGTCTTATAATAACCTATGTCACCCAAGAAGATTTAGAGAAATGGAACATTGCTAACCAAGAGTTGTCGTAAGGGATCTCTTTTATTTTTTTATTTTATTTTTTTTTGAGACAGAGTTTCGCTCTTGTTACCCAGGCTGGAGTGCAATGGCACGATCTCGGCTCACCGCAACCTCCGCCTGCTGGGTTCAGGCAATTCTCCTGCCTCAGCCTACTGAGTAGCTGGGATTACAAGCAGGCG
Source organism: Saguinus oedipus (assembly GCA_031835075.1). Classification (NCBI taxonomy): domain Eukaryota; kingdom Metazoa; phylum Chordata; class Mammalia; order Primates; family Cebidae; genus Saguinus; species Saguinus oedipus. The sequence goes on from CM063190.1 coordinate 24,090,577, forward strand.
CCACCATGCCCAGCTAATTTTTTGTATCTTTAGTAGAGATGGGGTTTCACCATGTTGACCAGGATGGTCTTGATATCTTGACCTCGTGATCCACCCGCCTCAGCCTCCCAAAGTGCTGGTATTACAGGAAGGGATCTCTTTTTATCTTCTTTTTTTAAATGCTGAAATGTCCCTTCCAAACATATTTTATAAACCTTGAGGTCACATTTGTCATTTCTGCTTCACTTCATTAATATAGTACATCCATCAGTCAGTTAATCAGTCAACAAACATCATTAAATTCTTTCTCTTTGACAGGCTGTAATAGGTGTTGCTGACTAATATTTGATCCTTCTCCACTAAGAAATCAGAGTCTACTGGAAGTAGATAGATAATGATTAAGAGAGTATGACACATAGTTTGATAGAAATAGGCAGAAAAAGGCCCGGCACAGTGGCTCACACCTGTAATCCCAGCACTTTGGGAGCCCAGGGCCTGCACTCCAGCCTGGGCAATAGAGTGAGACTCTGTCTCCAAAAACAAAACAAAAGAAACCACACATGCCCCCCTGCGACACACATACGAAATAGGCAGAAAAGGTAACTGAACCTCAACTTATGAATTGGAATAGGTTTGTCTGGGAGAAGAGTATTTTCTATGGTTAATAATAGTCTGGTTCTTCCTGGAAAAGCCTGGTTCACTTTTCCTTCCTTTCTTTAGGTAATCAGAATGTAAGACAAGGTGGTCCGATGACTGTGGCAGACAGATTTGCAGTTTTCTTCATGCTTCTTTTTAAAATCTTTTTTTCAACTTTTATTTTAGGATCAAGGGGGTACATTTACATGTTTGTTACATGGGTAGATTGTGTGTCATGGAGTTTGGTATACAAAATAATTTGTCCGTTAGGTAGTGAGCATAGTACCTGACAGGTAGTTTTTTGACCCTCATGCCCTCCTACCCTCCCCAATAGGCCTCGGGGTCTGTTGTTCCCATCATTACGTCCATGTGTACTCAATGTTTAGCTCCCACTTGTAAGTGAGAACATGTGGTACTTCGGTTTCTGCTCCTGCATCCATCTGCTTAGGGTAATGGCCTCCAGCTAGATCTATGTTGCTGCATAGGATGCGATTTCATTTTTTATGTTTCTGTGGTATTTCATGTTGTATATTTATCACATTTCCTTTTTCCAGTTCACCGTTGGTGGGCATCTAATTAACTTTTATTTTAGATTCAGGGAGTACATGTACAGGTTTGTTACTTGGGTCTATTGCATGCTGCTGAGGTTTGGCGTACAAATGATGCCCTCATCCAGGTACTGAGCATAGTACCCAGCAGTTAGTTTTTTAACCCTTGGCCCCCTCTCTTCCTCCACTAATAGTCCCCAGTGTCTATTGTTGCACTCTTTATGTTCATGAGTACCCAATATTAAGCTCCCACTTTTAAGTGAGAACATGCAGTATTTAGTTTTGTGTTCCTGCGTTAATTTGCATAGGATAAAGGCCTCCAGCAAGCAGAAGATGTAATATAAATTTACTCACATAAAGATAAGACTCCATCCTGCTTCATCCTACTTTTACTCTTCTCTTCTTTCCTTGGAAGTGGATAGTTTATTTTGTTATCCTTGCCTCCTCCTTCACTCTTCACTTCAGTATCGAAACCAAGGAGATTTTAAAGATTCCTTCACTGAGTAAAATAATTGGCTCCAGGTAATACCAAAGGTCCCACTAAGATCACCTTAGAGCAAATATCTTCAAACTTGCCTGTGTATTAGAATATCCCAGGGCAAGATTTTAAGTATCCTGATGCTTATATCATACCTCAAATCAATTGAGTCACAGTATCTGGACTAATATATTGATTTTTTTTTTTATGCACTCAGCAGCCCGAGGGTGAGGCCCGTTAATCAAGAAACCTTGTTCTTATACAGAGTTGTCGCTTTGTTTTTAGTGCCTCTGTCATTGTCACTAAGGATTTGAAGAAACCTTTAACGTGAAAGAAAGAGACAAAAGAGAAAGAAAAAAATGAGAACATGAAATTCATAGAAATGATGCAGAAAAGAGACACTCCAGCATCTCCAATGAATTTTTAAAATAAAGATATTGAACATATGAAAAAAGAACAGATCACTTCACAAAAGACAGAATGAAAGAACTTCAGCTCTTTTCTACTGTGAAATGTGTAAAGGTCACATTGTTTAATGCATTTTAAAATAGATCTCCATCCTTGACATCTTCAGCCTCGTCACTCTGCAGACCCCAACTTGTTGCTCTTAGCTCTGGCAACCCTGGATGCTCATCTACCTCCTCCCTAGTTCCACGGTCCAGGTTATTTCTCACCTTGAACCTTGTCTGTCTGAGGTTCTTTTTGTTTGAATAAGTCCCTCTTCTTATCCAGAAAACAGCACAGATTTCACTTCTGGTAGCGTTCTTTTTCTCTCAAGTCAGAATTAGATTAGAAATCTATATAATAATATGTATTATGTAATATAATAATAATGTATTATATTTTTGTTATGATTTACGTCTATAACATGGAGATTAAAACCATGACACGGGATCAGAAAACCAAACACTACATGTTCTCACTCAAAAGCGGGAGTTGAACAATGAGAACACATGGATACAGGGAGAGGAACATTACACACCAGCTCCTGTCTAGGGGTGGGGCGTTAGGGGAGGGATAGCATGAAAAGAAATACCTAATGCAGATGACTGGTTCCCAGGTGCAGCAAACCACCATAGCACGTGTGTACCTATATAACAAACCTGCATGTTCTGCGCATGTACCCCAGAACTTAAGGCATAAACAAACAAAAACCACAATTATGGAGTCAGACGGATCTTGGGCCTGCCATTTGTAGTATTTGAAATCTGGGTATTCTTGAGCAAGCAACTTCATTTTTCTGAGCATCAGTTTCTTCATTTCTAAATGAAGCTATTAGTAGTAATAGTGCCTGTATTGCAAGGTTGTAGCGTGTACAAAATCCAGTTACTGTCCACGTTACTTGGTACACAGTAAACACACACATTGTTCAGGCTCATCTGAAAACCAGGTGTTGGGGTTTTTTCATATCACTATGGTGGTTTATCTCTCTAAGTGAAGTTTAGTTAGAAGATAAAGCAACAAACAACAATTACCGTAATAACCTTCTTTTAATTGTTTTTTTCTCTTTATAATCTTAATATAACAATCCAAATTCTGTCTGACACAGTACTGGTGTGAGTATAAATTTTCCTTATAAACATCTGCTATTGGTCTATACTTCCCACTAGAACACAATCCACCTGAGGACAGAGACTGCCTCATGGACCTTTTTGCTTTATTAGTCTTCTACCACAGTCATAGCACCTGAAACTGTTGATTGAATAAAGAGTGTGAAAACTACTGTAAGTGACAGGTGGAATAAGAGGATGCCCCACTCTCTTTAAAGTCATTTTGTTTGCTCCTGTATTATTTATTGTAAAAATATGTAAGGAACATAAGTTTGCTCACATACCTTTTTAAGTTAACACAATAATTTTAATATAATTTTTTCTTTTAGTTGAAAAATGCAGTTATAAAAGTTCTCAGACTCAGTATTCAATGTTTACATTACAGAGTCCAATAATATGCATGTGGACTTATGAGCTAGAGCTAAGAGAGTTGTGTGCTAGGATAGCATTTCTTTAACATGCATATGAATCGCCTAGGGATCTTGTTAGAGCACAGATTTCAATTCAGCGGGCCTGAGATTCTGCGTCTCTAAGCAGCTTCCAGATTACGCTTATCCTTCTAATTTAGGAATCATATCTTGAAGAGCAAGGTTCTAGATTTTTTAAATCCCTTATGAAATATAAAAAACAAAGCAAATAGATTGCAAATTCTAATCATGACGTGAGAATAGAGAAAAGAAACACTAAAAACTGAAACTAAAATGGCAAGTAAATAACATTGTGAAATTTTCGATAACACTTGCTGATACTATATGCAAATAATCACAACATGAGAAACTCCTTTCTCTCTTAGTGACTGGTAATTGCAAGCTAACTTTATTCATTGGTGATGTTAAACTAACAGATGACTGTATTTTTAAAAATTTCTTTAGATGTCATAGTAAAATTTAGACAACTTAATTATTTCCTGACATAGTTGTTGATGATACATACATTTGATTGTTATAGGAATTCTATTTTATTACAAATGACAGTGTTAAAATTATAATGATGAAATATCTAGTCCTGGAGAATCGGGTATTTGCTTAAATTATGAATCATTTACAGTTAAAGGACCATATGTAGATTTATTCTTAATTGCAGTAATGAGAAACAGCGATGTGTATAAGTTTACAAAACAGGATTTAATTTTTATTTCTAGATAAAAAGGTCATCATAGATTAGTTCCTATTAAGAAAATTCAGTATATCCAAAATCAGGCACAAAAAATTAATAGTTAATGTTTTTAAAGTACTTTGCAAATAACAATTTTTATTGTGCTGTCATAAATTGTGTATGTATTACACAGTGGTGACAGTTAGAATATGTTTGCTAGACAGTAAAGTAGCATTTTGTTTTGTATTGGAGAACATCAATAGAAAAACATTGGAGTATTTTACTGCCTAAAATTTGAATTAGTTTCACAGGAATTAAGTAAACTTAATAAGCTTAAATGTCTCATAGAAATTATTCAACAAATCAGGAAGCAAATGTCTCCTCTGATGTAAAAAGATAATTTCAAATAATGTTTAATGAATTGAAGAGAAATTACGCTATTTTCTCCAGCAAAGATGCTGCTGAGTTTCTAGGCTTGTTTTCTACTTGCCCTCAGCATTTTTTACATCTGTTCCTTTTCACTAACTCCTCTCTTAACAAAGCAGCAGCAGGTTTGCTAGATTATACATGTGTACTTGCCATTTGAGAGTATGTGTGTACTCTCTCTCCCTCAAAGGTTACTATTTAGATCCAAATAGAATTTGGGTCAAAAAATGTATGGCTTTCAAAGGTTTGTATTTATTGCTTCAAATTCCAAAAATTTAATATTTTTTTCTAAGTAGTTTTATCAGTGATAGCTTTGGGGACTAATTTTTGTGTTGATTGATTTTTCTTTTTTTCCCTCTTTTCAATTTTATTATTTTTACTATAGCATTCAGGTCCATACTATTCACTTCCAGGCTTCACTCGGCTGAAGCACTTACCTTATTCAGAATAGACTCAGAGACTTGAGTTTGAAGAATAATTATATACATTTTTTTTGTTTTTCAAGTCTTAGAACAGCGAAAATGCAAGTCTTAACATCATGTAATTTACTTGTCAGGAAGTGTCTTGAGTTCTCATTCCGAAGTCTATTTATGTAGGTGTAATCCTAATGTTAGTTGTCTGGATTTTTCAGTTGAGCAGAAGCAGCACATTCAGATAAACTTTGGCATGGGAGAAGTCCTAAGAACAGGCACATTGACAACAAGGAAAGAATGCTGTAACACATGACAAAAACAGAGTGAAAGAGAAATAAGTCTAAAAATAATTGTAGAAAAATTTCAAGAAAGCATAACTCCAAATGTCAACAGACCTCAAAAACACCTAAGTGACAAAGTTGTAAATAATGATCATAATTTTATCAAAAAGGCAGATAAAATTAAGCTCAGTGCACTCTGATTAAGAAGATAGGGTGGTAATAGTTTGGAAATAAAAACCTGATTTGATTATTTCAGGTATCAAGTATATGTTCTCATCTGGAACAAAGTATCTCCTAACAAAGTCAGAGTACTGAAATGCCTACAGCTGTACAAGCCACAGCCCCTGATGTGCCCACAGTCTACTGAGACATGTAAAACATAATGGTGTGACATGTGAAACTGTAAGTACACACAAAATATGGTCTTAACATAGAGGAGAGAATGATTGAGTCAGTTGGGAGTAGGGAGGACTTTACATAGGAGAAATTATTAAATTGAGTCTTGAAGGAATAGTAGACACTTACCAAGAAAGAAAGGGCTACAAATTATGGTGGTTTTAATAAAGCTTTATGTAAATATCCTTCCTTGATTTTTTCTGCATTGAGTCAATTATCCATCACTCCATGGAGAATTAGGACTACTATAGCAGAAAGAAGGGAAAGGAGATTATCACATAAATGATAGTTCAGATATGCATGCCTCCATGCAGCTAGTCACCTGTCCATCATCCATCATCCATCCATTTATTCATCCATTATCATTATGTGCCTCTTTTGAAAGGAAAACTATCACACTGAGGTAGATTCAGTTGGTGTTGTTCAGATGGAGAGCTGACATGAAAATCTGACAAGATGCATTGCCGGAAAAGGCTAACATGCCCCAGAGGATAGGTCAATGTTTGGAGGGAACAGGTGAAGAGGTATACCTTCAATACAAAGAGATGGCTTTCATCTGAATCCATGCCACTGTCATCCACATGATAGCCAAACCAGTATCTGTAGATTGCCAGCCATGAGATCTGAGAAACTTTAATAACTACTCTGCCATCATGAAAGTTCTTCCTGTGAAATCTATTTTTCATTCCTCAGATCTTTTTCCCATTATATTCAAGGCTTTGCCAAATCCCAACAGAAAAACTCCCATTTTAAGAGGTCCAGACCATTCCGTAGCCCCCACTAAAGTATAAAACGATGATCCTCTTAATCTAGAAGCACAGGTGGCAGTCTAAATGAGAATGAATCCAGCATCTGTACTTGGATCAATTCAAAAATTTATCCTCAACTGATGGCTTAGAAAATCAAAGCTCTATTTAATACATAGCTTCTAGTTATTCTTTTTTTTACAATGTTTCTTTAAAAAAATTAAAAATTTTTCTTAGGTAATTGGGGTACAGGTGGTGTTTGGCTATGTAAGTTCTTTAGTGGTGATTCTGTGAGATTTTGGGGCACCCACCGCCTGAGCAGGACATGCTGCACCCTTGTAGTCTTTTATCCCTTGCCCCCTCACTCTTCCCCCCAGTTCCCCAAAGTCCATTGTATCATTCTTACGCCTTTGCGTCCTCACAGCTTAGCTCTCACATATCAGTGAGAACATGTGATGTTTGCTTTTCCACTCCTGGGTTACAAAACTTACACATATCAGCAAGACCTCCATGTTCTCCACTTCTGTCTCTTAGTGGATGCTCCTCTGGGCTCCCACAGCAATTTGTGTATGCTCTTATTAAAAATGAGAATTGATCACATTGTAAAATAACTGTTGATTTATGTATCTGATTTTCTCCCAAATTATAAAATCTCCCCAGAAAAGACCAAATCTTACTTGACCTTAGATCCTTAACACCTAGCTTTGTACTGGTCATAAAGTGGGCTTTAAAAACATGGTTGTTCAAAGATTGCATGTTCTCACTTATTTGTGGAATCCAAAAATTAAAACAATTGAATTCATGGGCATAGAAAGTAGAAGGATGGTTACCAGAGGCTGAGAAGGGTAGTGGGGGGCTGGAGAGGAGGTGGGAATGGTTAATGGGTACAAAAAAAAAAAAAAAAAAGTGTGACTATCATCAGTAATAACTTAATTGTACATTGTAAAATAAAAGGTATAATTGGACTATTCATTACACAAAGTATAAATTCTTGAGGGGACGAATAATCCATTCTCTATGATGTGATTACCTTACATTGCATGCCTGTATCAAAACATCTTATCTACCCCACAGATATATATACCTACGATGTAGCCACAAAATTATAAATTAAAACATTAACAAAATAAAATAAAAACATGATTGTAAAATAACTAAGGCATGTAGTAAGAATAGTATGTCTGAAGGAAGGATGGGGTGAAGCCACAGGTGTCACAGAACAGTGGCCATTCGCTGGAAAGGACACTGGTGGGAAATAATGTCAGAAAAAGATTATAGGCCAAGGCATGAAAAGCCTTTGGAACTACAGTTAGGAGGTTGGGCATTTTCAAGGAAAGAATCATAAAGTGTTTTTAGGCCAAAAGTGACATGAATACGTTGATATTTTAGAAAGCTAACTAGCAGCACTGCAGATGATGAGTTCACATGGGAGGAGGCTTAAGAATAAGAATAGTCAGAGCCTGTACTAAAGTAATGACAATGAAAATAGAAAAAAAGTTGACTATGTCATAGCACTTCACAAAGTGGAATTGACAACGTTGGTGTGGTGAGTTAGTCCTAGACCCATCTATAGGGCTGGAACCTTGGTAGACATGATGATGCAATAGGAAAAATAGCACAGATGGATGTAACTGGGATGCAGAGTACAAGTATTTATATAGTAACATGGCAGACACTTGAGTGCTGTTCTGGTTCCTCCACTACCAAATACCGTAGGTCATCCTCCACTCTGAGATTTTCTAATTGGTGGGTTTTTATAAAAATTTATTCCAAGGGGCTTGCATTGACCATCTTTTGCACAAATCTAGGAGGAATTAAGCAGGCTATCAGGCAGTTGTGTCTATGTGCTTGAGTCCTTAAACTTGTCTATAACATCTGGACTTTTCATTGCTTGTCTAATTGATAAAGTGAAAGAGTATAAACTTAAACTTGGTCTTAGTGGACTGTCTCTCCAATTCTTGTGGACTGGCTGGCCAAGCTCACCAGTACGTAATTACACAGAGGTTGTGAGGAAGATAGAAGAATTGGTAACAGCACCCATGTTCCTAATATAGATGACTGGTAGCTCCATTAATTAGAATGAAGCAGGAATGTAGGAAAAGGGACAGATTATGGAGGGATTTATACATTCTGTTTTTGATATATTAACCTTGAAGGATTTGAAATATCCAGAAGGAGATCTCCAATTTAAAACTCTGATCAGTGGAGCAATGATGAAAGTTCCACTCTGGACAGTTTTGTTTGTTTTCTTGAGGGGGCTTCTCCAAGCATAAATGTTATTTAAATTCCTAAATCCTTCTCAGCGTGCTTTCTGTCTTGCTTTATCTTTGGCCCATTTTCAGCTGGAGATTAAAATTAAGCCGAGTAACATATTCTCATCACTGTTGTGATTAGCACCTAAATTTGCGGACTGAAACTTTCTCCGTGGAAGCTAAAGAAACAGTGACAGTGGCAACTGAGAAGGCAGCATTTGAGGAAATGACTGAAGAAAAGCTGGAGGTAATAATTGTAAAATAGCCACTGGAGTATTCCCTTTGCAGACTGTTTATACCATGTTGTCTCTAATGATGTGCGGGATGAAGAGTTTCTAACAAAAGGCTGCATAAGCATCTTTCTTTCTAGATCTAAAGAAAAGCTGCAATTTCCACCTGAAACCTGCTGTTACAGGTTTGTTGCTGAGGAAGATAGTTCCAAGTCTTTAAATGCTGGGATATATAAAGACATGTGATTGTCTTTCTTTTCTGTTTAGACCTTGGCTCTCATGCCTCACCAGAAGATAATGGGAAACTAATGCAGCTGAACAAAGATGATTTACATCAAAGGCCAGTCAGAGCCCATGGTAGTAATAGAACTTCTTAAACTGCATACAGCAGAGACGAAAGCAGGCTCCACACAGGCAGGAACCAGAGTTTCTGATGTTTTTCTGGGACTGCAGAGTGTGAGTTGCTTTCCTTAGTGTTAGATTGTCTCTCTGTAGGCAACTTAACACTCTGATGCCTCTAATAAAAATTGTTCTCTCTGTTTCTCTAAAACAAATGGATATAGTCAACTATAAGTTTGCCGCTGCGTCTAAAATTAGGAAAATTAGACCCTTTGGTTGGGTACTAAGAAAAATAAATAATGGCTGATTTTATCTAGCTCCCAAAAGGCATGAAGGGTAAGAGTTACAAACTCAATGGGCAAAGCATTTTCCTCCCTTAATGATTTGTTTTTAATGGGCAGATGTCCTGGTAAAAAACTCAGAAAGAATTTAACTTGAAGCTAAAAAGTCACTTGGAAACCACTGAGCGCCACCAGTATTTTAAAACATTTGTTAAACTTCGTTAATACACGGGAGAGCAGTAAAAAAAATCCTGTGAGCAAATGCTGAAGGAAAAAGATTTCTCAGATATTCAAAGAAGGGAATATGTAACACCTGTTTAAAAGTTCCTAGCACTTAGCATCTGCCAATCAGTAGCTAGGGTGACCAACATCTAGTCTGCCCAAGACTTTCTCGGTTTTAGCACAGAAGTCCCACATCTGGAGAACTGCCTCAGTCCTGGGCAAACTGGGATGGTTGGTCACCACAAAACAGAATGCTAGTTGGCTGTAAGGATAAACAAAAGAAGAATCGTGCTCATTAATTTTGTAAATTCCTTCTTCAGGTGCCATATGAAAAGTGCATTCCCTCAATGAGTTTATCACATAAAAAGTTACATTTGAATCACAAACCTCGTTCATGTGATCATTTTTACCACGTGAGCAGACCTATGGGGTGGGCGGGGGCGGGGGGCAGTCAGAGGTTAATTGGTGAAAGTGGAAACAGAACAAGGGTCATTGGAAGAATTTAATGTTGATGACATTTAGGTAAAATAGTCTGACACATGCAGTTCACCACCCCACCAGTGAGACCAGAAATTCTTGAAGTCCTTGGCAAAAGCTTCTCTCAGAAGGCAGAGAGCACTGGCAAATTATGTGTCAGAGACTCTTTATGCCTTCATGTTGCTGTTCCCTATCTCTCTTCTCCCTTTGTTCTCTCTCATATATGTGAATTTGTTAAATCTGCATTTGTCTTGGTATGAAAGCTATAAGTATTTTTAAGGGATTCACTTGTCTTTTCTTTATAGCTCTTCCTCCAGTGATTCACTCATTTCTTCACTTAATTATTTGTTCATAAAATACTTCCTGAGCTTCTACACTGTGCAAGGCATTATCTGGGTATTGGGATACCACGGTAAGCAATCTAGGAGTACAGTGCTCCAAGCCAAGGAAACGGCAAGTGCAATGTTCTGAGACAGGACCTGGCCTTTTGAGTCCCATGAAAGGCAAAGTGGCCATTATGGCCAGAATCAAGTGGGAAAGGAGAGGAGTAGCAGAAGGTGAGACAGGAACTGACGAGATGGAAGCATAAGCAGAAGGTGAATGGTATGAAGTCCTACTGGCTGCTTCAGTCATTCAAAAGACACTTGCCTCTTTTCTGAGTGACTTTGGGAGGTTTGACAGGAACATATGAGCTAATACACCTTTTAACAGTATCCTCTGGGTGCTGTGTTGACAATAAGCTGAAGAGACACTAGGCAGAGGCAGGAAAACCAGTCAGGAGGCTTTTACAACAGTCCTGGCAAGGTAAATGAATTCCTTTGGAAAAACGATAATAGGCAGTAGAGGTGGTGATGGATTCTGATGGTAGTGATGTAGGATTTGCTATGGGATTGGAGGTAAATATAGATAGATAAACAGGAAGTAGTGAGGTCAAAGTCCTTGGCCTGAGCATCAAAAAGATAGACATTTACTTTCATTACCATAGTTTAATATGGTTTATTAGGTAAACCATATTAAACTATGGTAAACCATAGTTTAGGGTTTACCTAAATGCAACTGTTCCCCATAGCCGTGATTTCTCATCATCTGATCCATTGTTTTCTGTTTCTACATTGTAATGTTCAGTGGACAACACAATTTCCTTTTTCTAAATTCTTGGGAAGGGTAGTCACATCAGTATAACTCTAATAACTTGCAAAGTAGCCAGATATTTTAATGTTAATTTCTGGATAAAAAAGCAAAAAGTTTGGCCTTCACATGATAGGAAGCTGTGCTGACTCCTAACTTAACTTGTGTATTATGCCCTGTAGTATTCGACATATATTACTTTTAAGCCAAGCCAACAGAACATTTTATTCTTTCAAGTTCAGCAATCAATCATTTTATACTGGCTTTTAAATTTTATGTTTCCAAACACATCCTCAGGTTTGCCTTTGTGATTTGTTGATTGTGTGAAACTTCGCCTGTAAAAATGTTTGTTGAGACAGCCAAAAGAGAAAAACCTCAAAACCCACAAACAGACATTCTACAATCCACCTCAGAATGTATTCAAAGCTTAGAAAATTTACTCTTAGCTATACGTCTGACAATGTAATTACCTCTAAGGAGAGTCTGGAGGCGTAGTTTTGTTTCCTCTTGATTATTATTTATGTAAAACACCATATTGAATAAATGCCATGAGAAATGGCACACTGAAGAGGTACTAACCATCAGGAAGATAACTAATTGACTAATGCACTATACAGCTTTGTGTAATAAAAATACCCCATCCCTGATGATTACAGTGAAGCTTTAACTCTTAAGCCCTATACAGGCCAGGCACAGTGGCTCACACCTGTAATCCTAGCACTTTGGGAGGCCAAGGTTGGCAGATCACTTGAGGCTAGGAGTTTGAGAGAAGTGTGGCCAACATAATGAAACCCCTACTCTATAAAAAATACAAAAATTAGCCAGGTGTGGTGGAAGGTGCCTATAATCCCACCCACATGGGAGACTGAGGCATGAGAATCACTTGAACCTGAAAGGTGGAGGTTGTAGTGAACTGAGATCGCGCCACTGCACTCCAGCCTGTGCAACAGAGTGAAACTCTGTCTCAGAAAAAGAAAAGCACTATACAAACACTTTACATATTCTATACATATTGTTTTTAAGGTTGTTGAACTTGGTGAAGCCTTCTAAGAATTCAAAACTTACACTATCAGGCTGAATATTTTGTTTTTTTAAAAAATGAAACAGAATCTTCAATAGACTTCTTGTAAATTAAGCCACTACCTGTAATGAAGGATACATTCAAACTCTTCAGAAAGTAAAGTCAAATTGTGTATTTTTAAAGATGTGAAAGCATGTATTACAGTCTTGGAGAAATAAAATCATAAACATATTGTATCTTTCTTAAAATAGTGGCTTAAAATTTCTTAGGATGGAATTTTAAGTGGCAATAAAATAAGAGATGAAAGGTCTCTGAAGTATGAAGCACAGGACACAGAACTGCAATCCTCATTCACATAACTTACGCAAGAAAGTTTTTCATCCTACACATTTAAAAATACTGTTCTTGTAAAGGGCCCACAGACTTTACACGACTGTCAAAGGGGTTTAAGACACGTTAAAGGTTAAGAAGACACGTTCTGGAGCCCAGAGGTAATATAGATTTCACTGGTAAGCACCTCCCAAAATTGGCATTTAGTAGGCAGTTGGTAGGCAGTTCAGATACTCAGTGAAATCATTTGTGACGTGGTCCTATTGTGATCCTGAAGACTAGATGGCGTTTGGTTTGCTTGTTTGCTTTGTATTCAGTGTGTTATGAAACGAATTTAGTTGTGGGACCCAGCTTTAACAAGGAAGCACTCCAGTTTATGTCAGTTATTAATGATCTATATTTGTTGATGCCAACAAAACGGACTAAAAAATATAATCACTTGCTGTTTCACTGTTTGTATCACTTGAGATCCTTATTGTTTTAGCATCAAGGCGATACCTTAAATGCCAATTTTGGGAGGTGCTTACCAGTGAAATCTATATTACCTCTGGGCTCCAGAACGTGCCTTCTTAACCTTTAACGTGTCTTAAACCCCTTTGACAGTCGTGTAAAGTCTGTGGGCCCTTTACAAGAACAGTATTTTTAAATGTGTAGGATGAAAAACTTAAGACCGCAAAGGAAATCAAACATTGAGATTCACTTCTGTCCACAGAGCCTTTGGGACCCCACATTGAAATTACTTGCTTTAGCACAACGTGTGGAAAAAACTGGAACTTGCCATTACATTTAAGGGGAAGAATTCTCTAGAGAAAAAGCGTTTACTTCTGTCTCTAGGTTTAACTTCCACGAGGAGAATTACCAATGCTGATATTAGTTTTGTGTAAATTCAAGGAGAGATGTTGGTGTTTCAGTCAACACTTAGGGATGGGAATGGTGAGGAGTATCAACAAAGACAAAATTTTTATTGTAGAATGATTATTTTCACTCTTGAAGGCAAAACATGTTGCCTCCTAAATTTTTGTTAATCGGTACCAACCCCTTGGAATTTTTTTTTTACAGTTTAATGCCATGTGAATTGGCCTTAAAAGTACTGAAACTGGGAGAAAGTAGTGGATGTTCCATCTTTCTGTTTGACATATTATAATTAGTTTACTCAGCAATTAGTTTACTATGTAGATTGTATCAAGCTAATGAGAGAAAATGCTGAAAGGAAGATGATGTTTCTCCATATTATGCAGTTGTCAAATTAGCTTAATCATCTGTGCCTGAAGCAGCACTGTTTCTGGAATTTTATAAAGTCTGAATTTATTCAATTGATAACTACTTACCCTGATGGAATCAGATTATTTAATATTGTGCATTTAAGGCACCAAAATAAGAATGCATTTGGGGAAAATATATCTGGATTATTCCATACTTGTCTCTCTTCTCTGAAATGAAGCACCAGAATTTATTTTTTGGTTCCTAATTTGGTTCTATCTTAGTTTTTTCCCCTTTTCTACCACTTTCTTACCTTAGTATAGATCATTCATTCTCTTTGTACGAATTCCTAGCATTAACAATTCTTTCAGACTTAACTCATCCTCTAATTAAACTGGATGTCCCTTAATGCTAACTTGCCAAGCTGTCCTTGATCATCATTTCTAATGAATAAGAGATTACAAAAATTTTTTGTACATGACAATTTAGGATGACAACAGAAGTTGTAAATCTGGTTATATGATATGAACCTCACCAAAGTGAAAGTCCAAGCAAAATGTTATTACTTACAATTTTGACTTTTGGAAGATGGCTGTTTGTTAGGAAAATTCTGAGAAAAGAATAAGTTCCCATTGATTTGCTCTCTGTGAAAAAACATTTCACAGGGGAAAATAAGTTCGGTTGAATGTTCGGAAGGCTAGATCCCTCATTCAGACCTTGTTGGCTTCTGTCTTAGTACGTCTTGGCATATCACAATGCAAATGGGCAAAATAATGATGACAGATGGGCATAGGAACAATCATGCCAAAACTCCAGCCTGCATATTATATTTGAAGAGCTAGTAAGTTTTTGCTCAAGAACATTCATGTGGCAATGTTAGGCAATAGCTTGTATGTTTGAGTTGACTAGCCCAGAGGAGTTAAAGAATATATCAAATTGTACAATTTGGACTAACATAATAAATTAAAATTATCAGAAAATAATGGTACCAGGATAATCTTAAATCATTAAAGGACAATTAAATGATGCCATGAAGGCAGGTATTTATTAACTTCTACTTGATGGAGATTTATAAGACATGCCCAAATGACTGTAAGGTTTAGATTAATGTTCTGTCAAGTAGATCAAAGAGAAGCATATACAAGGCCGAATCACACTGAGAAACAATGGAGGAGTTTGTTTAGTTATTTTTTTGGTCTGGGTTATCTCTCAAAAGTTAACAGATATTTTTATAATGCACATACTCAGGGATTATGGCAGAAAGTTTGCATAACATTTTTATAGAACATGCAATTATGGAAGTTATATTTCTCATTTTTAAGTGAACTTGCTGCTCTAATGTAATTAGTTAACACTCAAGATCTCAATAATCAGAACATAGAATGTAAGTGAAGATAGCTGGAAAACACTGTTCTTGTAAGAAAGGAATCAATCAAGAGAATCATAAAAAATTAACTTACAGAAAATGTATGCTGTGACATTGGGTAACTTGGCTGTAGGTAAAAGGATTACTGTTTTGCTAAAGATTGAGAATTGTAACATTTGCTGTTCTTTTAACCATAAATGAATTTTTCTGCCTGCCTGACTTTGTAATCAGAATGTGCCAGAATGCTATTTACATGTGCCATCATTTGCAGTAGCAGAAACACATTCAGGGCATCAAAGTTGATAATACATAAAGTAAAGGTGCTTGCTGCTTTCCTGAAACTTTGTTATTTAAGTGAAATACTGACTAAGATGAATTGTGCTACTCTAAAGTTACGTTAGTCCATGCACAATTGGACAACTTTCAATTACCTCATCGTTGAAGCTTCCCTTGAATAGGACTAGTTATTAACACTGGCTGCACACTGAGATAAAACTACATTTTTAATCTTAAAATACTCACGGTGTATAAAGTACCACTGCGGTTAGAGCTTTTCAGATTTCCTGCTGCTCAAGTTCACTCTGTCAGCACCATGAAAAATCTAGTCTTTGTAAATTCCTGCTTATGGCATTAGGAGAATATAGGAGAAATGCTGGCTATTTACATGGGTAGTGCATATTTAATTTAGTCCCCATCGTTATTATACCCATGTCTCCAAAATGCAAATGTCTTTTATGAGGATAAAGCAGGCCATTATTTTTGTGCAAAAGATTCATTTCTTTCTAGAAGAATAGGGAAAAAAAGAAAGCCTAAATGATCACAATGGGGATTTAGGGAAGTAATTGCAAGTAGAAGAACGACTTTTGAACTGCTTCTCTGACTCAAAAATTGATCATCTATCAATTCAATAACAAGAATTCATTAGGGTTACTGTGAGTTAAAATGTGCAGTGAAATTATTGTTCTTCAAATGGGCAGTCTCTATTCTTTGTTTTCATTTGGTCAAAAATAAAGGGAAGCAGATAATTAACCTGTCATGTAGAGTAAAACTCTACAAAAATTAAATGAGATAAAAGCACTTTTAGGTTTTGCTGCTCTTTTGGTTCCATCACAAGAAAATGCTCTCTTAAAGCTGTAGAAATGAAAGTGTTTTTAATTCTGTAGGACTCCAGGAATAGCCATTACAAGCCTGAGGCTTTAAGGTGAACATCAAATTGAACATTAGAAGCATACTAGGATCTTTTATCATTATAAAGTGATTCAGTGAAGAGTTGAAAAAAGGGAAACATATCACAGATGGAAGTAATGCACACGTACTACAAGTGGCTACACTGCCACGAAATTAACTAGGCTTTTACATTCAGGAAGGACTTTTACAACATTTTTAGAAATCAGGGGCAGCTAGGAAACTATATATCATTGATTATATCTGAATCCAGAAGACAAAGAATTGGGGCATAAAAATTTAACTGTTGAGATTTCCATGCTCTGTGGAGAATAGAATGTGCTGATTCTAATGTATTGATCCTGGTTCTTTTGTATGCAATCTAATATTCTTTTGAATTCCCATGTGGGAGATGCTTGAGAGTACAGAGAAAGATAAAAATCTTGAGATGACTTTATATCAGTAGTCCAATGGAAATATTAAACAAATTGGGTAGATTATCATGATAAAGAGCAAAAGCCAACAAGTGACAATTTTATCTTAAAAAAGTAATGTTGTTATATATTATTTTGAAGATAGGTACTTTATTGGGCTGTGCTTACCTTAGGCAAATCTCACCACATTTTTAGTATGATTCTAATACTTACAAAGCTTCCAATTTTGATTTCTTTTCTTTAAGTATCTTTATAATAGGAAACAAGATAGCACAGGAGAAATTGCCATTCCTCTAAATTTACTGTATCTTTCATTATAAATTTTAAAAGCTGTAATTTTTGCTTTATAACTAAATCATTAAGGGATTTGGTGAGAACCTAAGCATAATAGACAAATAGGAACTTAGATGATGGCCATGCCATAATCTGAAAAGCCCACCAAAATAACATTTAATATCAACATCATCAGAATTTGGAGCTAAAAATATATTTTTGAATAAACTTGGTAGCTACTAAGATGGTTAAAATGTCAGCTTGTTGAACTATCCACACTTTCTATAGTACAGAAGGTGAATAAATTTGTAGTTCTTATGTGTGTTTTTAATTTGTTTGGTCAACACAATTACATGCCTTTTGTCCGAACGTAACATTAAGAACCATACTGTTGCAGAGAACAATTAATCTAATATTATATCTCAGAAGGGACCCAAAGCTATGGAAATTGTTGTGCTGCAATTATTGACTTGAAAAAAATTATACATAATCTCTATATTAGATTGTATCGATTGATCTATTTTTAAATTTACTCTTTTTCTTTTCATTTTCTCTCTACTATTAAACAAAACCAGTGACATTTTTATTTCAGAGATTGCAGTTTTCAGTTCTATCATTTTCATCTGGTTTATTTTTATATTTTCTATCTCTCTGCTTAGATTTCCCATCTTTTTATTTATGAGAACAATAATTGCCTTTATATCATTGAATTTAGCTATAAAACTGTTTTAAATTTTTGTTTGTTAATTATAACATTTGGTTCTTCTCAGGGTTCATCTCCATTTATTATATTTTCTCTTGAAAATGTAGAATATTTTCCTGTCTTTTATCCTGGACATGGTTATTGTGATTTTTGTGGAGGAACAGAATTGTGTTACATTCATTGAAGAGTCTTAATTTTTGTTTTAATCAGCATTTAATATGGTTGCATTTAAACTTCAAACTAATTCTGTCTCTTGAAAGGAAATGCAAATCAAAGTTCAGATCTTTTATCCTTGACTGGGTGTATTAGTCTGTTCTCACATTGCTATAAAGAAATACCTGCGACTGGATAATTTATAAACAAAAGAGGTTTAATTGGCTCACCTTTCTGCATGCTGTACAGGAAGCATGGCAGCTTCTGCTTCTGGGAAGGCCTCAGGAAGCTTCCAACCATGGCAGAAGGCAAAGGGGAAGCAGGTATCTTACCTGGCAGGAGCAGGAGCGAGAGAGAAAGTGAGAAGGAAGGAGCTCCACAGTTTTAAACAAACAGATCTCATGAGAGCTCCTCACTATCATGAGAGCTCCTCACTATCATGAGAACAGCACCAAGGTGATACATAAGAAACCCCTCTGTGATTTAGTCACCTCCCACCAGGCTCCACCTCTCCCCAACATTGAAGATTACAATTTGACATGAGATTTGGGAGGGGATGCATATCCAAACATATCACTTTGAATTTGGATCAGACGTGCATAGTTCCACAGTCAAAAAAAAAATTTTGGCAAATTCTATAAATAGAATTTATACTACCCCTCCTTGCCTCACTTTTCTGGAACTTTTCTAAGACTTTCCAGTGATTGTGGTTATTATGCAGTCTGTCACTTGGCTCTTAAGGCCAGAAAGACTGAGGATTTGCTATGAGACTGCTATGGTTTGAATGTTTGTTTCCTCCAAAACACATGTTGAAATTTAATTGCCATTGAAATGATACTGGGAGGTAAGACCTTTAGGAGGTGTTATGTAATGAGGGCAGAGCCTTCATGAATGAACCAATGCTGTTATTATGGGGGTGGATTTGTTATTGCAGAAGTGGGTTTGCTCTCCTTTGCTTTCCCATAGTGTCTCTCTCTCATGCCCTTCTGTGATAAGATGCCTTCCACCATTTTAGGGCTCAACAAGGAGGGCCTTACCAGGTACTGGTTTTGCAGTCTTAGGCTTCCCAGCCTTCAGAATTATAAGCCAATAAATTCTGTTCATTGTAAATTACCCCATCTGTGCTATTGTTAAAGAAGCACAAGAATGGACCAAACACAATCTTAGCTGTCCTGCACGATGTCAACCGCAATCTTCCTTCTGGCTATAATTATTACCTTCATAAGTTAAATCTTTATGAACAAGTCCACATGGGATTTGTAAACCATAGCTAATAAGTTACTTTTAAATACTGAATTTGTACGAACCATGGTATTTTAAAAGGGACAATGGTTTATCTAAAAATACAACAATAACTAGTATAGCTAATTCTCTAAAATCCTAAGAATTCTGAAGTTGGATTAATTTGTGTGGTTAATTTTCTAAAAATAACAGTGGAGTGGATTATTAATAGTTAAATCTTGGTCAGTGATCTATGGCTGAATAGTTGTATGTTTAATTATGATGATTCAGCAGAACAGAAGGATAGACGACTACTTGAATGATTTCTCCTACCTCTTGATTCTGAAAACAGGTTTGCCTAATTAGATATTTTCTCTTGAAGGTTAGCTATATGCTATCAATATACCTGAAAAAGCTTAGCAACAATACTTACCTTGGTTTGAATTCCAGGTGTTGAAGAAGTTAGTAAGCCTTTCTGCCCTCAGTTTCTTTTATAAGCAAATTAGAATTCTAACCTTTATGTGGCAGGATTTTAGAATGATGTATATAGTATAGATTTTTAAATGATGTATATAATATAGTGACTATTGCAATGCTTGGCACTTACTATCACTGAATTTTATTTTTGTATACTTCTTGCTTCTTCTGGATAGAGATTAATTACAATGAATAATTTAGACACTCACTAATGATTACTGAAAAAATGAATGAAAGTGCTTTAAATTTCATATTTTGTTCAATATCCCACATATTCAAAAGGGATTAAAAATTACTAAAAGCAGAATTTCTTAGTCCTATAATTTTAGACTTATGTCTCCCAAAGCTTTATTCTTAGTTTTTTTTTCTTAGTACTGTTTTGTAGGCCTAGTAGTTTTTCTTCCTCTATTACATTCCATGATTAATGTGGCTTATAAATTAGAATCTCAGATGAACAAAAATTAATGCTAACTTCAGTTTCAGTTATGTGTAATTCTAAGGGCCAAAGGAAATGAGTAACTTTTGGAATAAAGCGACAGATTTTCTCAACTAGGATGAGTTCCTTTAAGTAAGTATTATTTATTGAGGTAATATTTTGTCTTTTCCTGTACTACATTTTAAAAATCCTATATTGAAATATAATTGAATACCAAAAACTGCATGTATTTAGTGCATTAAATTTGATGAGTTTGGACATATGCATACACTTGTGAAACCATCGACCATCACCATAATTAAAATAATAGACACACATACTAATTCTAAAAGTTTTCTTTTGCCTTTTACTTATTTTTTAAAAAGAACACTCGACATTAGATCTACCTTCTTAACAAATTTTTGTATGTACAATACGGTACTGTAAATACGATACATTAGTTGACTTAAATGGGAAGTTGTGGTTCAATAGGTATAACTAACCCTTTAAACCCACTGAACCACAAGTCTCCATTTTGTTCTTCCCCATCATGTGGCAACCACCAATCTATTCTCTGCTTCTATAGATAGAGATTTAAATGCATGACCTGAAACTGTAAAACTTCTAGAAGAAGACATAAAAGAAAAGCTTCTTGACATAAGTCTTGGCAATGATTTCTTGGATATGACACCAAAAGCACAGGTAATAAAAGCAAAAATGGACAAGTGGGACTAAACCAAATGAAAAAGTTCTGCACAGCAATGGAAGCAATGAACAGAATGAAAGGAAAACTGCAGAATGGGAGAAATATTTGCAAACCATATATATATAAGTGGAAATTATCTTAAAAATATATAAAAACATTAATAATTCATTAACAAAAAAGCAAATAACCTGATTATTTAAATGGGTAAGTAGCTTGAATAGACATTTCTCTCAAGAAGACATACAAATGGCCAACAGGTGTATGAAAAAGATGTTCAGCATGACTAATCCTCAGGGAAATATCAATCAGAATCACAGTAACTTATTACCTCACACCTGTTGATGGCTATTACTTAGAAATGTGTTAATGAGGATGTAGAAAAATTAGAATCCTTGAACACTCTTGGTGTGAATATAAAATGGTGCAGCCACTGTGGAAAATACTGTAAAGGTTCCTCAGAAGATTAAAAGCAGGACCACAACAGGATTCAGCAATCTCACGTGTGGATATTTATTCAAAAGGATTTAAATCAATCTCAAAGAGAAATCTGTATTCTCATGCTTGTTGCTACATTATTTATAATGGCTATGATATAGTAGAAACCCAAGTGTCCTTCAAGAGATGAATGGATAAAGAAAATGTATACTTGTATAATAGAGCATTATTCAGCCTTAAACAGATGGAAATCCTCCCATTTGTGATAACATGGATGAGCCTGGAGGACCTTATACTAGGTAAAATAATCCAGTCACAGGAGGACGAATACTGCATGATGCCACTTACATGAGATACCTAAAATGTACGACTTGTCTTTATGTTTGAGAGAAGGTGACTGGGTTTTTTCACCAATACAGCAGCATCAAAAATTGATTTCATGAAGGTATTTAACTTCATGTTTGAGTTTATAAATATGAATGTTGAATAAGGCCATTTATAGATTATTCTGATTGACTGACACATTCTTTACCATTTTCCAAAGCACTTTCTTAATATATTCATTACTTTTTCTTTATGTAAAGAGACACCCTGCAGAAACCAGTGGGTTGTTTTCCCACTACTAAATCTGAAAGTGTTATGTAATTAACTCAAAAGCAGACATTTCACAGATATGCTTAATTGAGATCTTTTTACTTGAACTATTTATTTATATGCTGTTTTACTTAGCAGAACATGCAGCTTTTAATCATGAGCCTGAGATTAATTACAAAAATAGTTTGACATCTTGACTCCTTTTACTAAGGTTTCAAGAAACTGTCTTGTTTGATTTTAAAGTATAAGTCATGAAATTTAAAAAGTCTCTCTGGACACTGGATTTTTTTTTTTTTCTGTAAAGATGTGTGGTATTTGTGGGAAGATGTGCCCTGTCTCATCAGTCAACATTATTTTAGACTGAGTGCTTGCTTTTTCCTGGGTGACACATATGCCAATTATCCAGAGGAATTCAATTCTCTTCCAGCTGCTTCCAGTTCTTATTTATAGGTTTGACTCTCTGACAGACCATTTCTAAATATGCAGCTCATAGTCTAGAAATGTCATCCTCACCTTTACAAGACAAACAATTTTGATAAACACTGCATCTGTAGCTTCAGAAGTAGTCTGAACATGGAGAACACAAATGGCATGGGTTTTTTATTTAATTATATTTTGTGATTAAGATACTGTTGAAACATAAACACACAAATGAAAATACTAGTGATTGAACCTAGTTTATGGCCCTAAAATTGTATGTTATTTTCATCTCTGAAAACACTCGCATTTTGTAGTAATAACTATTTGCACTCAAAATAGATTTTTTAAAATCTTAGATTGTCAAACTGCAATCATCAGTCTGAATAGTGAGGTAGATAAGTGTTATATTCACTTCTTAAGCATTTATAGTAAAGCCACTCTAGAATGCCAAGATAACCAATAAAAAATAACAGTAATCCGTCAAAATGGATGCCCACTGACCACATAGCAGACATAGACTACTTTATTTCCTTGATCCATTTTCATAGATTTGACTGAACTGACTACAGATTTGAGATTTAGGTTTTAGTCTGTGATCAAATACATGTGACAATGAGGTTCTGAGAACTTTGCTGACCTCTGTTAATTTCACCAACCATATAATAAAACTTTAAGTAGAAATGGAGAAAACCAGACATTCTCATCACTCTTTTATGTACCAATACAGAATCAAAATACCCTTAGTTTGTCTATATTATTGTTTGTATAGACTCAGTGTTGATATTTAAATGCTTATACAGTAGCATTATAAAATATCATTTCAATGGGATAATTATAAAGAAATGTTTTTTAAAAAATTTTTGCTGAAACTTATGTAGTGTTTCTGTAAGTTTGTGCCATGCACTGTTTGAACATCTGGCAAATTTTATTTAATCTTCACAGAACTCAAAGACTGTAGATTGATAGATGTTACTATTTTTCCCATTTTACAGAAGAGGAAAAGGTAGAGAGCAGCTAAGTAATTTTCCCAAAGTTACACATTAGTTAACTCCTAAAACCATGGTTCTAACGTAAAAGTTGCACATTGGTTAACCCCTAAAACCATGATTTTAACACAAAAAAACTATTGTTAGGTTTACTAAGAAAAGCAATACTATTCTTAGGTTTACTAAGAATGGTTTTGATAATGAAGCATCATTAAAGTACTCTCAACTTATTTTTATATTCTTACATATGTGTAGACAAGATAGTAAATATATGATTTGGCTTTTACCTTTCTAAAAAATTAAAAATAATTCATCTAGGATAAACATCATCAAGATAGCCAAATAGAGTTATGTGGCACTAGTTTCGCCAACAAAAGAGACCAAAATAATAAATAAACAAATATATTTCCATGGAATAACTGAGGAAATATACTGTTCGATCACAGGAGCAGCAAAATCTCTGGGGAACATGGAACCCAGGATAGCACCATAGAGAGGGCGTTAAAACCACCTGCCTCTGCAATAGTCTGTTCCTTTGGCATCGGCTCAGGGTAAGGGCAGCTGCTTCCTACAGGATAATAGTAAGCTGGAGATCCCCCAGGAGTCCTCATTTCTGCAACAGATTGAAAACTGTAAAACATCAATGAAAGAAATTGAAGAGACACAAATGGAAAGGTATCCCATGTGCAGGGACTGGAAATTAATATTGTTAGAATGGTCATACTACCCAAAGTAATCTATGGATTTAATAAAATCCCTATCAAAATCTAAATGGCATTCTTAACATCAACAGAAATAATCCTATATGGAACCACAAAAGACCCTGAACAGGCAAAGCAACTCTGAGCAAAAAGGACAAAGCTGGTGACATAACATTACCTGATTTCAAAATATACTACCAAGTTATGGTAACCAGAAGAGCATAGTATTGGCATAAATATAGGGGCATAGACCAATGTAACAGAATAGAAAGCCCGGAAATAAATTCATGCACCAACAGTCGACTGATTTTTAACTAAGGTGGCAAGAAAACATATTTGAGAAAATCTCAGTAAATAGTGCTGGGAAAATTAAATATCCATATGCAGAAGAATGAGATTAACCCCACCTACTCTCACCATATACAAAAATCACCTCAATATGGATTACAGGTTTAAATGTAAACCCAAAACTATGAAACTGCTGGAAGAAAATATAGAGGAAACACTTCATAGTATTAAACTGAGCAAGAATTTTTTTACATCATGCCTCAAAAGCACAAGCAACAAAGTCAAAATAGACCCATGGGGTTATATCAAACTAAAAAGCTTCTGCACAGCAAAGGAAACAGAGTGAAGAGACAACCTACTGAAATGGGAGAAAATATTTGCAAACTATATATCTGACAAGGGCTTAATATTCAGAATATATAAGAAACTCAAAAAAATTAATAGCAAAAGACCAAATAATCTGATTTTAAATGAGCTAAAAGATCTGAATAGACTTTTCTCAAAAGAAGACACATAAATTTCCAATAGGTATATGGAACAAGTTCAACATAATTAATCATCAGGAAAATACAAATAAAAACCATAATACGATACTGCCTCACTCCTGTTGGAGTGGCTATTATCAAAAAGACAAAAGAAAGCAAGTATTATGGATGTGAGGAAAAGAGAAGACTTAACATTGTTGGTGAGATTGTAAATGGTACAGCCATTATGGAAAACAATATGTCAGTTCCTCAAAAAATTAAAAATAGAACTACCCTATGATCCAGTGGTCCTCCTGGGTATACATCCTAAGGAAATGAAATCAAAATGTTGAAGAGATATCTTCACTCTCATATTTATTGCAGCCTACTTTATAATAGCCAAGATATGGAACCAACCTCAGTATCCAACAATGGGTGAATAGATGAAGAATGTGGTATATGTACACAATGGAATACTATTCCATTATAAAAAAGAATGGAATCCTGTCGTTTATGACAACAATGGATAAACCTGGAGGATGTTATATTAAGTGAGATAAGGCAGGCACAGAAAGACAAATACCACATGATCTCACTCCTATGAGGAATCTAAACACAAAAGCAAAAGGTTCAAACAGAGAGTAGAGTAGTAGCTACTAGACATGGGAGAAGAGGGAGGGAGGATGGGAAAAATTGGTTAGCAGCCATAAATTTACGAGTACATGGAAAAAATAAGTTCTGGTGTTCTATTGCAGAGTAGGGTGATGATGAGTTAATAGTAAGGTATTATATATCACAAAATAGCT
Source organism: Saguinus oedipus (assembly GCA_031835075.1). NCBI lineage: Eukaryota > Metazoa > Chordata > Mammalia > Primates > Cebidae > Saguinus > Saguinus oedipus. The sequence continues at coordinate 24,116,211 of CM063190.1, forward strand.
AGAAAACAGGCTTCGGAATGTTCTTACCACAAGGAAATAATAAATGCATGAAGTGATGGATATATTAACCAGCCTGATTTGATTATTATAATATATATATGTATTTTTAAAAACATAAAATTTTACCCCAGAAATATGTACAGTTACAATGTGTAAATTTAAAAATAAAAAACAGAATAGAAAAACTAATTTGAATAAACACGCACAGTTTTACTTCACTCATTCAGAAATAATTCTTCTACTTCTAAAAATAAAACCTTAAAGTTATTTTTGATTAAAAAAATGAGTAAAAATCAGCATATTAGATCTTATACATTACCTACAAAGAGACATCTAGCTTATCTTTAAGTATTAAAACAGTTGAGGGGGAAAAAATAAATAAATTAGAGGAAAGGGCCAAGGACAAAGGTGGGAACTAGCATGTCTTGTTATCTTGTATTTGTTAAGCTCCTTGTATGTACATTCTGATTTAATCTTCAATTAAATTCTTGGCAGAAGAAATATTATCCCTAGTTCACAAAATAGCAACATGGGACTTAAGGAGATTAACTGTATCATCCAAAGTTACAGAGCTAGAAGATGGCAAAGCCAGGCTTTGAACATGTTTGACAAAATCCACAATTATGTCCTACTTAACCTCCAATGAAAGACAACATATGTATAATTCAGCAGCAAATGTAAGCTCTTCTCTAGAGCTAAATTTTCCATTGTATTTATCTTACGGATCTTCGTGTAAGCTGTAATGCATATAAAAGTGAACAACACCTTTGGCTAATCTCTTATAAAGACTAGTATGTAGCAATTACAATGAATGGTTCTTATACCTAACCCTGATAAGTGCAGTTATATTAAATTATTAGGTCAAGATATACATCTGTCTGAGGGGTATGTGTAGGAGAAAGAATCATGAGGGAGACATAAAGAATACAATTTCTCTAAAATGACCCAAAAAAATCACTGAGCATAAGGTACAGTTGAAATGACTATTGAAGGATGAATGAGACTTCAGATACCAGATGGCTAGAGAAAAACATTCAGAGGAGAAAAGAAATGAAATACGAACAGCTAAGACAAAGCCATTCCAATATAAAAATATAAATGATTAGTACCATTTTGAACATGTTTTATATATTAATTACTTAACATATATGACTTCTTTTTAATTTATTTTTTAGGTAGTGTCTCTCTCTCTCTCTCTCTCTCTCTCTCTCTCTCTCTTTCTCTCTCTCTCTCTCTCTCTCTCTCTCTCTGTCACCCAGGCTGGAGTGCAGTGGCTCTATCTTGGCTCACAACCTCTGCCTCCCAGGTGTAAGTGATTCTCTTGCCTCAGCCTCCTGAGTAGCTGGGATTACAGGCATGTACCACCATGCCCTACTAATTTTTTTATTTTTACTTTGAGTAGAGACAGGGTTTTGCCATGATGGATAGGCTGGTTTCAAACTCCTGACCTCAAATGATCTGCCTGCCTCCGCTTCCCAAACTGCTGGGATTACAGGTGTGAGCCACCACTCCCTGCCAACATATATGACTTCTAATTTTTGTAACTTCCCTTAATGCTAGATATCATTATCACCATTTTATGAAAGGGGAATCTGAGACTCAGAAACACTGTTAACTGAACATAGGAATGAAGTGATAAATTATTAAAACATGGAAGTACATAGCAGCTGATTGGAGGTCATAAGGTGGAGCAAGAGCTAACTAGGGGTGATAATTCTAATATTAACATTTATGTTTTGGTCATGGTGTTCTAACTATGGTACATATCATTTCTTATTTAAACCTTCATGGACCTTTGAGGGGGCTATTAGGTTCACCACTGATGTTTATATAAAAAATTGAGTCTCAGAGAAATTAGCAAATTGGTCAATTCATTAATTTAGTAACATAGATCCTTTGAAATTATATAATTTTTATGCAGATTTGCTTATGTGCATTTTCTGGGGAAAGAGTATGTAGCTTATGTCAACTTCTCAAAGGAGTTCATGATGCCAGAGGTTAAGAAACACTTGTGTTCATTGATGCAGAGAGGCCGACAGTCTGGCAGAATTCATAAGAGGAGAGCTTCTGAGCAACATGGCTACCTGGTAGGGTCTGCAGATTGTCTACATTGATGAAGATTGAGCAAATAGATAAATAGGTTAAAATAATGGGATGCTGGCTTTTCACTGTTGGGAGAAGGAAGTTACATATATGAAAGAGTGAAAGCTAAAATGAACCCTATAATGTTGAAATGGAATTAGCGGTATTGGTGTGAACGTGATTTTCAACATGTAGAGATAGTTATAGATATGAATATAAATGTATATATGTATATGTGTATATATAAATATATGTATGTGTATGCATATGTGTGTGTATGTTTGTATATATTTAGTGCTGATCACCCCAGTAGCAATGACCATAACAGAAACAAGGACTAAGAAAGTCCCACGACCAGTAATTGGGCAAAATGAGGGTTGAACCAACGTAATTGGACTCCTTGTATTTCACTATTCAACCACAATGTTATAGAAGTTAAGGGGTGGCCAGTGAGTGAAAAAAATTACAAAAAATTTTTACCTCCTTAAAAAAAAAAGGATGCTCTTTTCCCGAATACTCCAATAAAACCATTTTATTATAATGTTAAATCTTTTGATTTTTTTTACAGTATCGCCTCAAACCTATCACTTACAAATATTTTCCTAGGTTAGTCTCTATTGTCAACTACTCCTTGAAATATAAAAGTGTACATTTTAAAGGTTAAACTAATTTAAATAAACACTCTGTACATGAATATAATCATAAAAATTAAGCACTATATTTACAAAACTTACAAAAATGTAAGAAATGTGGTAACTGCTTTACATAAAGTATTTCAATTAATTGTCACAACAACACTCTGAATTCAGATCTGTTACTATCACCACTTTGGTGATGAGGAATCTCAGATTTAGAAAGTTGTTAAATAAGTTGCCTCAATAATTTATGTTAGAAGACTTGATATATTACAGTGGATTACTGTGGACTCATACTCACTTATCACAGGATCACAGATGTGTGTTGCTCCAATTCAAATGTCCTGAATACCCATGAAGAAGAGACTAAGGTGAAAGATACCTGTTTTTGAGAAACGAAGTCTTTTGTGGCAAGTGACTGTATGACCCCTTATTATAGTCCGTTTCACCCTAAATAGAGGGAATTTTGTGGTATTATAGAGAACTATTTTGAAGAACTTAAGGATAGTTCAACATTAAAGCACATATCAACATTTGCTTTCAGACTTATTTTTTGCTTTCTAGACATTGTGTTGCACTGTCCAAAAAAAGATGTATTTTATCATACAGAGATAGGCCTAGAGCTAATGTGCTCCACACATCTGTCACTGACACAGGAACTAGTCAATTGGCAGAAATGTTAGTGAACTAAAAACAAGGCTTAGAAAAGCTTTCAAGAGATCAACAGCACTGAACTTGCTGAGAAAGGTATGGAAGTATAAGCCCCAAATGACTCAACTGAAATCCCTGTAGAGATTTGAACCAACTGTAGTCAGAAATACAAAGTAGAAGCAGTGGAAAACAGGAAAGATGAAAGGCAAATGGTAGCATAAAGCAAACAGAGCCAAATTTGAGATCAAAAGTTTATCGTTCAGTTGCAGGTGAAGGGAAAAATAGAGTGCCTCAAGTTTGATCACAATAGGGCATTTAACATGACACAAATCCCTGAATAGACAGAGATATTGAGATAGTTGAGATAGTAGGGTTTTTTTTTAAACATACAATGTTTACCTTATTTAAATCATCAAATATTTCTTATTTTATATGAAATTGGATGGGGAGAACAGTTTAAAGCCTATCTATGGGTATAAAATGAAAGAAATCTGTAAAATCTACATTATTAAAACATGGCTATGCCAAGAGGAGTCTGAGCTAAAAAGATAATTCTTCATAATTGATTAGCGTTTAGAAAAGTATTATTAAAACACCTTGTAATCTTCATAACTGTGAATGATAGTAGGCAAAATTGTATATTTTTTAAATTGGAGACTATTTTTTAAGAACAGTTTTAGGTTCACAGCAAAATGGAAAGGAAGGTACAGAAATTTCCCATATTCCCCAACCCTACACATGCACAGCCTTACTCATTATCAGTAACCTCCATAGGAGTGGTGCCTATAGTGACACATCACTATCACCCCAAATCCACAGTTTACAGAGTTCATTGTCAATTTCATGCATTCTGTGGGTTGGAATGAATGTATAATAACATGTATCTACCATTATAGTATCATATGCTGTATTTTCACTGTTCTAAAAATTCCCTCTGCTCCTCCTATTTATCCCTCCCCACTGTCCCACCAAACCCTGAAAAGCAGTGATTTTTTTTTTCCACTGTCTCTAGTTTTGCCTTTTTAAGGATGTAATGTAGTTGGGAAAATACAGTATGTAGTCTTTTCTAATTGACTTCCTTCACTTAGTAGTATGCATTTAAGTTCCTCCTTGTTTTATTATGGCTGGGTAGCTCATTTATTTTTAGCATGGAATAATATTTTATTGCCTGGATGTATCACAGTCTGTCTGTTCATCTACTGATATATATCTTGATTGCTTCCAAATTTGAGAACTTATGCATAAAGCTGCTGTAAACATGTGTGCAGGTTTTTGTGAGGACATATGTTTTCAACTCTTAGGTAAATACTAAGAGTGCAATTACAGGATTCTTTGAGGAGGTTTAGTTTTTTGAGAAACTGATGTCCAAAGAGTTTGTACCGTTTTGCATTCCCATAGGCAATGAATGAGAGTTCCTGCTATTCGGCATTATTGTCAGCATTTGCTGTTGTCAAGGTTCTGGATTTTGTCCATTTTGATCTCAGTGTAGTGGTACCTCACTGTTGTTTTAATTTTAATTCCTTCCTTCCTTCTTCCCTTCCTCTCTTCCTTCCTTTCTTTTCTTCTTTCCTTTCCTTTTCCCTCCCTCCCTTTCTTTTCTTTTTTCTTTCTTTTTACATGTGAATGTCCAGTTATTCTAGCACCATTTGTTTAAGATGATCTTTGCTCTATTGTTTTGCCTTTTTTCTTTTGTCAAAGACAAATTGATTATATCTATACAAGTCTATTCTGTTCCATAGATCTGTTTATATTTTGCCAGCACAACACTGATATGGCTTAAAGTAGGGTAGTGTCAGTCCTCCAACGTTTTTTTAATTATCTTTCCCCATTGTTTTGGCTATCCTGGGTCTTTTGCTTCTCTATAGAAACTTTAGAATCAGTTTGTTGATATTTATAAAATAACTTGCTGGTATTTTGATTGGAAATTACATTGAATCTATGCATCAAGATGGGAAGGACTGACATATTGACAATGTTGACTCTTCCTGTCTGTGAACATAGACAGTCTCTCCATTTATTTAGTTCTTGGATTTCCTTCATCAGAGTTTTGTAATTTTCCTTATATAGATCTTATACATATTTTAGTTGATTTATACCTAAGTATTTCATTTTGGGTGGTGTCAATGTAGATGGTATTGTGTTTTTAATTTCAAGTTTCACTTCTTCATTGCTAGAATTTAGGTAAGTTATCAATTTTTCTATATTAACCTTGTCTTGCAACCTTGATATAATCACTTCTTAGGTGTTTTATTTTTAATTTTCGTGGGTATATGGCATATATATTTATGGAGTACATGAGATATTTTGATGCAGGCATGCAATATAAAATAAGCACATGAAGAATGGGGTATCCATCCCCTGAAGCATTTGTCTATTGAGTTGCAAACAATCCAATCATACTCTATGTGATTTAAAAATTTACAGTTAAATTATTATTGACTTTAGTCACCATGCTGTACTAGCAAATAACAGGTCTTATTCATTTTTTCTAACTGTATTTTTTGCTCATTAACCATCCCCACCTCCCCACTAGACCCTAACTATCCTTCACAGCCTCTGGTAACCATTTTCTACTATGTCCATGAATTCAATTGTTTTGATATTTAGATCCCACAAATAATTGAGAACAGGCAATGTTTGCCTTTATGTTCCTGACTTATTTCACTTAACCTAATGATCACAAATTCCATCCATGTTTTTGCGAATGACTGGATCTCATTATTTTTTATGGCTGAACATACTCCCTTGTGTATATGTATCACGTTTTTTTATCCACCTGTCTGTTGATGAACATTTAGGCCACTTCCAAATCTTAGTTACTTTAAACAGTACTGCAACAAATACAGGAGTGGAGGTAACTCTTTGATATACGGATTTCCTTTCTTTTGAGTATATACCCAGCAGTGGGATTGTGGGGTCATATTGTCGCTCAATTTTTAGTTTCATGAGGAAGCTACAAACTGTTCTTCATAGTGGTGGTACTAACGTACATTCCCAGCAACAGTGTACAAGGGTTCCTTTTTCTCCACATCCTCTCCAGCATTTGTTATTGCCTGTGTTTTGGACAAAAGCCATTTTAACTGTGGTGAGATAATATGCCGTCATAGTTTTAATTTGCATTTCTCTGATGATCAGTGATGTTGAGCACCTTTTTATAAGCCTTTGTGCAATTTGTATGTCTTCTTTTGAGAAATGTCTATTCAAATCTTTGCCCGTTTCGATTGGATTATTAGATACTTTCTTGTAGAGTTGTTTGAGATCCTTGTATATTCTAGTTATTAATCCCTTGTCAGATGGGTAGTTTGCAAATGCTTTGTTGACTGTAACCTTTGCTATGCAGAAGCTCTTTCACTTGGCTTGATCCCATTTGTTCATTTTTGCTTAGGTTGCCTGTGCTTGTAGATAATGAGATCAGAGCATCTCAAGAAATGTTTGCCCAGACAAATGTCTTGAAGATTTGCTTTCAATGTTTTTTGAAAGCAAGAAAAAAGGCAAATCAAGAAGTATTACGTCACTTTTTATTTTACTGCATTAGCTAGGACTTGCGGTACAATGGTAAAAAACAAAGTGATGAGAGAGAGTGCACCCTTGCCTCTTCCCAGTCTTAAAGGGGAAGCTTCCACTTTCTTATCATTGAATATGTTATTAGCTACACTTTGTGTATGTGTGTAAATATTTTTTATCAAGATGAGAAAGTTAATCTCTCCTCCTAGTTTACTGAGAATTTTTATTAGTAATGGCTGTTGGATTTTGTCAAATGCTTTTTCTGCATTGGTTGATATGATCATGTGGGTTTTTTTGTAACCTGTATATATAATGAATGGCATTAACTGGTTTTCAAATATTGAAGCAGTTTTGCATACCTGTACAAGTGTATATATTTCTATACTTGTATTGATTGATCCTGGCATTTTTTAATACATCGTCAGATTCAATTTACTTACAATTTAATACATTTGTCGGGTTCAAAACTAACACTTTGTTGAAGACTTTTGCATCTATGTTCATGACAGATATTGGTCTGTAGTTTTATTGTCTTCCAAGGCTTTTGTCTGTTTTCGTTATTAGGATAATGCTGGACTCATAGAATGAGTTAGGAAATACTCTCTGCTTCTGTCTTCTGAAAGAGATTGTCAAAAATTGGTATAATTTATTTTTTAAATGTTTGGTAAAATTTACCAATAAACGGATCTGGAATTTGTGCTTTCCATTTTGGAAGGTTATTAATTATTGATTCAATTTCTTTAACAGACATAGGCCTACTCAAATTGTGTATTTCTTCTTATGTGAGTTTTAAAAGATTGTTTTTTTCAACAAATTTGTCACTTTGATCTTGCTTAACAAATTTGTGGGCATCGAGTTGTTCATTGTGTTCCTATATTATCCTGTTTGTGTCCATGGAATGTCTAGTGATGCTCCCTGTTTCATTTCTGATTTGAGTCCTGTAGTGATGTTCTCTCTTTTGTGTTTGATATTACTAATTTTTGTTCTCTATCTCTCTTTTAGTTAGCATAGCCAGAGGCATATCAATTTTATAGATCTTTTCAAAGAACAAGCTTTTGTTTTTACTGACTTTCTTTGTTAATTTTGTTTCCAGTTTCACTGATTTCTGGTATAATTTTTATTATTTCTTTTCTTCTGTTCATTTTGAGAACCTGACTCAGCTCCTGGAAGTAAAACACAAAAATTTGTATACCTCCCCCCATCCCCATGACTTAATCCTCCTGGAGTTTTTAACCCTCTGACTTGTCCACACTGAGCCTCCAGAAATTTGTCTATTACAGTTTACATTTTTCTATCCTGAACTAGTTCTTGTGGTATTTCTGCTTGTGAGTCTGCTTTCATAAGCCATGACTCGTGTGTCTTGAGGGCAGTGGATTGCCCTGTGTCCTCACCTCTCTTACAAGTACAAGAATTGTTAATTTATCAGTCTCTTCATCTACTTTTTGTCAGGGCAGAGTGGCAACATCCACACTCCTTATATGCACAACTGGAAACTGACAGTCTAGTTGTATATATTTTTTTAATTGCTTTTCTATCTTCCCTACTTCTCAAGAATGTTTCCTGTGAGTGTCTGTGTGTGCCAATTTTTCCTGGCACAGGACGCTGATGCTATCTGAACTCCTAATTATGGCTTATGAACCTGACCATACTGCTATGGTTTGGATATGGTTTGTTTGGCCCCGCCAAGTCTTATGTGGCTATTGATCCCCAGTGTTGGAAGTGGGGCCTGATGGGATGTGGCTGAGTCATGGGAGTGGATTCCTCATGAATGGCTTGTGCTGTCCTCACAGTAAGGAGTCAGTTCTCACTTTTCTAGTTCCCATAAGAGGTCTCTTGAGAGCTGGTCATTAAAAAGAGACTGTCATCGAACTCTTGCTTCCCCTCATCGCACTCTTGCTTCCACCCTCTTGTCATGTGATCTCTGCATGCTGGCTCTCCTTTGTCTTTTGCCATGAGTGGAAGCAACCTGATACCCTCACCTGAAGCAAGTGTTGGTGCCATGCTTTTTGTGTAGCCTGCAAAACCATGAGCCAAATAAGCCTGTTTTTTAAAAAAGTGAAAATAAATTACCCAGCTTCAGGTATTGCTTTATAGTGACGCAAGACACATACCATGCCAAAAATTCTTTGTTAAAATTTTTTTGTTTCTCCTATAAAGAAATTAGGTCTTAAAATCAACCAGATTTGATTAGAAACTCTTTTTATTATTATTGGTTTATTCCTATGATTAGAGTAGGTAATGTAATGTTTTTGGGTCTTCATTTTTTTAATCTGGAAATTAAAATTAAAATGTCCACCTTTTCAAGTTTTTTTTTTTATTAATTAGAATACATATCAAAACCTTGGCATACTATGTGGTATGTACTGGATTTCAGTTAATATTAGACAATAATGATAATGAGATTAGGCCATAATTTGATGATCTCGTGTTAGAAGAAATATACATTGTACAAATTTATACTGAATTGTCAATGATTTATTTCAATGGTCATTTACACTTTAAAAAATAGAAATTTTTTTATCCAATTAAATCATTGATATATTTTTAAGAATATTTAGGAGGATCTTTTTAATGTTCTGAGTAAAACTTAGTTACAACATATATGTTTCAACTACCTTTAATATAGATAAATTATATAAACAGATAAATTATAAGCATGCAACATATATAATGGTAAATCTGGCTCTGACTGGATTTCTCTCTCTTCTTCCCTCAGGAACAAGTATAAAGACTCCAACGAACATATTAGAAAATTAAATGTGTAGGTATTTTAAATTCCTGGATATGGGAACTCTAATAACCTCCTCCATATATTTACATCCTTGAAAACAAAAAAGTATAAGGCAAAATTATATAGTTATAATTATATAGTTTGTTCTCTACCAAAATGTTAAAAGATGCCCTTACTCTACATTCAGTCAGGTTAATATAAATTTTAGTAACATGACCAAAATATAGCAAGGTAAAGTTTCTAAGATGCCAAGATGCTGAAAAGAAAGAGAGGGTCTATTTATAATTAATGCACAGTAAATGCATATGTATTAACTAAACAAGAAAGAATGAATAACAGCGTTCACACTGATATTATTTTCCTTCCTTCCTTTTTTCCTTCCTTCCTTCCTCTCATTCTTCCCCTTTTTCCTCTCTTATTAATTGATGCTGTTGACATTATCTGTTTTTGAAACATATCACATGTTCTATATGAAGTTTACAAATTAGTAGTAGCAAAAGTGGTAATCTACTTCACATCCTACCTACCCAGGATAAAACATAGTTAATTGCCTGTATATCAGGAGCTTCTATGTGCCTTTGTGTAATCATATTGACACCTGTCTCCTTTTATTTGTACTGTTTCTAACTATGTACATATCCTTAGTAGCATAATGGTTAATTTTGAAAAACACATGGCAAAGTAAAACCTAGTTACAAAAGGGAATGACAATATCACAGCTATTAAAGGACTGTTAAAAGAGGCCAGGAGAAGGTAAGCTGAAGAGAGTCTCTGGATCACAGTGTGACTTAATCACCTTTGAAAGTTTCAAAGAACTTCTAGGAAAGTCAGTGTGTAAGGACATAAAAAGATCCTCAGAAACATATAACTTAGCAAAATTGGGACATATAACTAGAATATGGGCCAAGTATTGAGCAGTGGTTTATAGTACTCCTTGAAGAGGTCCTTTACATCCTTTGTTAGTTGTATTCCTAGGTATTTTATTCTCTTTGTAGAAATTGTGACTGAGAGTTCACTCATGTTTGGCTCTCTGTTTGTCTGTTATTGGTGTATAGGAATGCTTGTGGTTTTTACACATTGATTTTGTATCCTGAGATTTTGCTGAAGTTGCTTATCAGCTTAAGACGGTTTTGTGCTGACACGATGGCGTCTTCTAAATATACGATCATATCGTCTGCAAATAAAGACAATTTGACTTCCTCTTTTACTAATTGAATAGCCTTTATTTCTTTTTCTTGCCTGATTGCTCTGGCTAGAACTCCCAATACTATATTGAATAGGAGAGGTGAGAGAGGGCATCCTGGTCTAGTGCCAGTTTTCAAAGGAATTGCTTCCAGTTTTTGCCCGTTCAATATGATACTAGCTGTGGGTTTGTCGTAAATAGCTTTTATTATTTTGGCGTATGTTCCGTCAATACCTACTTTATTGAGGGTTTTTAGCATAATGGGCTGTTGAATTTTGTCAAAGGCCTTCTCTGTGTCTATTGAGATAATCGTGGTTTTCGTCTTTGTTTCTGTTGATGTGATGGATTATGTTTATAGACTTGTGTATGCTGAACCAACCTTGTATCCCCGGGATGAAGCCTGCTTGATCTGATGGTTGAACTTTTTGATGTGCTGTTGGATTCGGTTTGCCAGTATTTGATTGAAGATTTTTCCATCTGTGTTCATCATGGATATTGGTCTGAAGTTTTCTTTTTCAGCTGTGTCTCTGCCAGGTTTTGGGATCAGGATAATGTTGGTTTCATAAAATAAGTTAGGGAGGATTCCCTCTTTTGGTATTGTTTGGAATAATTTCAGAAGGAATGGTACCAGCCCCTCTTTGTATGTCTGGTAGAATTCGGCTGTGAACCCGTCTGGTGGACCTGGACTTTTTTCTGAAACCCAAAGCTGACCAAAGGTCTGGTTTTTAGTAATATTTGCTCTCATCTTTCCTCATACAAAGTCTTAGGAAAAGAGGGCTATAGTGCAAGTTACATATCTGCAGTGATTTATTCTTATGATATTAGATAGAGAAATAGAAAATGACTCAGAATGGTCTAGCATCATAAACACCATAAGGGGATAGATATTTGAGATGGAGTATGTGATTAAGTTTAAACATGGGTTAGGGAGAGAGCAGATTAATATAATTCTCTTATAGCTGGTAACAGATGACTTTTGAGAAGTCCATACCTGAGTAATGAAAAAGTTACACCATTGAGTCTCTAGTCAATGGTGAAATAATAAGTAAAGGAAAGAGGCAGTAGGCATGTCTGGCACATTCAAGATACTTAACAATGGAAGAGAAGATAAATTCACATGTAGAAAATTTGGTGCCAGACATTGTGTAAATTCAAATGTGTTCTGACAAATAAATGTTTTATATATTACTGACAAAAATAAAATCTGGTTTTAAATGCTCAGCAGCTGCAAACCTAATGGTTCTGCTTCAGTAATTCTCTAGTCATTCTCAAGTTTTCTTTACATTTTTTTCCCTTTAAACATTTATATGTTTTTAAAAAGGCATATTAATATATGTAGCCACATCAGAATGGTAGGAAGGAAAAGTCAGAAATTCCTACTGGCTTTACATTGCAATGTTAGTTTGTCCAGATTTTTCATACTGCTTAATGAAGCATCGATTTAGAAGACTAATGAGAACATTTGTAATTTGGGCTTGACATTACTATGCTAAAGTTGACTACTTAATTATCAAATTAATTTTATGATTATAACCATAGTATTGCACAATTTTATGATGTAAACATTTGGGACTTTTAACTATAAAAATGCTTAATATCTCTAACCTGTTCCAGTGTGTAAATAGCTATCAAATTTAAAAGGTCTAAGAAACATGCCAACAGCTGTAAAATAAATATGTAACCTTGATATGGTGCTACAGTGTGTACAGCACCATTGCCTTAGTAATATTATTTGCTGTTGGATCTCAGTTGTGTTTTACGTATTTGATGTTCCTGAAAACTCAGTGATGTCTCAACAACAGCTGGCTTGGGCATGAGGTGATAACAGTAAGATTTCATGACAGTTATGGTAAGGACAGCTTTCATGAAAGGTTGCTGCCTGAAGTTAGCAAACCCCTAATGACTTGTTAACAGTTGGAATTTACTATCCTATTATTAAAGAGGAAGAAAAAAACGACACACACAAAAAGCCCAACCAAAGAACAACAAAAACTCTAATTTGCTGAAGATTCTGTAGACAAGCCTGTATAATGATGTCAAAACAATAATGGAAACAAAGAATGTTTTTTCTTCTTTTTTCTTCCTTTTCTTTCTTTTTTTTTTTTTTTTTTTTTGAGACGGAGTTTCGCTCTTGTTACCCAGGCTGGAGTGCAATGGCACGATCTCGGCTCACCGCAACCTCTGCCTCCAGGGTTCAGGCAATTCTCCTGCCTCAGCCTCCTGAGTAGCTGGGATTACAGGCACGCACCACCATGCCCAGCTAATTTTTTTCTATCTTTAGTAGAGACGGGGTTTCACCATGTTGACCAGGATGGTCTTGATATCCTGACCTCGTGATCTACCCGCCTTGGCCTCCCAAAGTGCTGGGATTACAGGCTTGAGCCACCGCGCCCGGCCTCTTTTTCTTTTTTAAGTTTAATTGAAGCCTGAATTATCACAGACAGATTTTTACCCTCTTTTCCTTAATCAATTTTAGCCTAATTAATTGTCACTAAGTCTTGTCACATTAGTTAGTCAGCTGATTATTTCCACCATCAAGAGGCTGTATATTAATGCATTTTCTTTTCATTTTTACCCCTTTTATTTTTAGGTGATGAAATGATTGTACGTATTTTTGGAATACAGTGTGATATTTCTATAAGCGTGTACAATGTATAATGATCAAATCATGGTAATCAGCACATCCGTCACCTCAAACAGAAACACAGGCCAACATTTATCATTCCTTTTTGTTGCAAACATTCAACACCCTCTCTTCTAGCTTTATGAAAATATACAACAAATTATAACTAACCATATCTACCCTCTGTTATTGAGCACCGTAACTCATTCCTCCTATCTAGCAGTAATTTTTTATCTGTTAACCAACCTCTCCTCATTTCCCCTCCTAACTATCCTGGCCTCTAATACCCACAATTCAATTCTTTACTTCTATGAGCTCAAATTTTTTCATCTCCCATGTATGAATGAGAACATGTAATATTTATCTTTTTGTGCCTGACTTACCTCACTTATATATTCCAGGCTATCCATGTTGTCACAAACACAGGATTTCATTCCTTTATATGACTATATATATATATATATTCCTTTTATGACTATATGCACATACACACACATACACACACACACACAATGGTATACTATTAAACCATAAATGATATATGTGTATGTGTGTGCGTGCGTGTATATATATATATATATTCACATTTTCTTCATTCATTTGTTTATGGACATTTAGATTGATTTTCTATCTTAGCTATTGTGAATAGTGCTGCAATAAACATGGGGTGCAGGTACCCTATTTATATACTGATTTCCTTTCCTTTGGATAAATACCCAGTAGTGGGATTTCTGTATTATATGATACATCTATTTTTATTTTTTGAAAAACTTTAATAATATTTTCCCTAATAATAGTACTAATTTACATTCCCACAAAAAGTTTGTGAATTTCTCTTTCTCTGCTTCCTAACCAGCATTTGTTAGTTTTTGTCTTTTGAATAATAGACGTTCTACTTGGGATAAGATATCTCATTGTAGTTTTGATTTACATTTTCCTATGATTAGTAATATCAAGCATTTTTTTCATATCCCTGTTGGTTCTTTGCAGGTCTTCTTCTGAGAGACGCCTATTCAGTTCCTTTGTCCAGTTTTTAATTGTATCATTAGTTTGCTCACTGTTGAGTTGAGTTCTTTATATATTCTGGATACTAGTTCCTTCTCAGATGAATAGTTGCAAGTATTTTCTCCCATACTACAAGTTGTCTCTTTATTGTATTGTTCCTTTTGCTGTGCAGAAGCTTTTCATTTTAATATAGTACCATGTGTCTATTTATATCTTCGTTGCTGTGCTTTTGAAATCTTAGTCTTAAAATCTTTGCCTAGATAAACATCCTGAAGAAATTCTTGTATGTCTTTTTCTAATAGTTTTAAATTTTTGGATTTTACATTTAAGTCTTTAATTCATTTTTATTGGATTTTTTGTCTAAGGTAAGAGATAGAAAAACAGTTTTATTTTTCTGCATATGAACAACCAGCTTTCCAGCATCATTTATTAAAAAGACTTTTTCCCAATGCATATTCTTGATGGCCTTTATTGAAAGTCAATTGGCTGTAAATATGTGGATTTATTTTGGGGATTCTTTATTCTGTCAATTGGTCTATGTGTCTGTTTTTCTATGAGTATCATGCTGTTTTGATTATTATAACTTTTTAATATATTTTGATGTCAGATAGTGTTATGCCTCCAGCTTTGTTCTTTTTCCTCAGGATTGGTTTGGCTATTTGAGATTTTTGTTATTCCATATGAATTTTAGAATTGTTATTTCTATTTTCTGTGAAAAATGTCATTGGTATTTTAATAGGAATTGAATCTCTATATTGTTTTGGGTAGTAAGGATATTTTATCAATATTAATTCTTCCACTCCATGAGCATCAGATCTTTCCATATGTCTGAATCCTTTTTGATTTCTTTCATTAGTGTTTTCCAATTTTCATTATAGAGGTCTTTCACTTCCTGGTTACATTTATTCTTAGGTATTTTTTTGTAGTTATTGTAAATAGGATTGCTTTCTTGATTTTCTTTTTCACTAGTTTGTTTTTGGTGTATAGAAATTTGATTGATTTTGATATGTTAATTTTATATCTTGCAACTTTAAGGAATGTTTATCAGTTCTACCAGTTTCTAATGAATATGTTTATCAGGGATAATAGTTTTTTGCTGGAATAATATATATATTTTATATAAATAATTATATAATAAAATATGCAAGACAATTTGACTTTCTCTTGTTCACTTTGGATACATTTTTAGCTTAGAAATATTGTAAGGTTAACATTTGTAACTCTATTATACAAGACAGTGCACAAAATAAGAATTCTATAAATCTTTGACTCTTTGATTGATGATTTAATGTTTTCTGGAATCCCCTTCTTTTCTTTTGTTGGCTAACTCCTGTATCTCCTCCAAGACTACAAATTCAAGACTTTCTCTTTTCTGCAGTTCTGTTTGTCCTGAGAATGCTTCAGAATATTTGTTTATATATTTCTTGACTTAAATTTGTGTTCTTATTTTGGTGTATATTTAGTTTTAGTTTTTACTTTATATTTAATTTTATAATGTCTAAAAATCTTTTATGTAATTTTATTTTTTTAAATGTAAAACATATATGGTTTGAAATTATAAAAATTTAAAAATGTTTACTCAGAGAAGTTTCACTCTTACCTCTATGGCTTCCACCCCATTCCTTCTCAATCTCACATCTTACACAGTTTACTGTTTTTTGTTATGTTTCTGATTTATCAGTATAGTGCTTCCATGTGCAAAAAATAAGCAATATATTAAAATATTATTTTCTTTTCTTTCTTACACAAGGAGTAGCACTCTATACATTCTATTTTGTACTTTGATTTTAAAATTTAGCTATGTATGTTTTTATTCTGTTTTTTTTTTTTTTTTTATTGAAATGGGGTCTTCCTACAGATGGGATCTTAAGTTCTACTGGAATTCCTGGCATCACATGATTCTCCCATCTCAGCCTACCAATTATCTGGGATTAAAGGTGTGTGCCACCATACCTGGCTCAACAATATATTTTTAAAATTGTTCCATATCAGTTTGTAGAAGAAGTTTTTCTATTCTTTTTCATGGCTGTATAAAACTTCATTTTGTGGATGTACTATAGTACACTCAACCCTCCTTTTTTTTAATAGGTGGACATTTTTAAAGATATGTTTTGCAACTAAAATATTGCTTTAATGATTAACCTTATATATATGTTTGTTTTGCTGTGTTGGATATGTGTCTTCAAGGTAAATCTCTAGCAATGTTATTTCTGGATCAAAAAGTAAATGCACATATAGCTTTTCTAGATATTACCATATTCTCTTTGCAAGGGATTGCACCGTTTTAGCACTATCACAAACAATGTAAATGAATAGTGATTTTTGTACCAATTAACCAACAGAGAGAAACTTCTAGCTTTCTTGAATTCCAGGTGGGCATGTTCCCCTTTAATATGTAAACCAGACCTTCTTTCATTTTCAGAAAGTTATATTGGATTGCATTTTAAACTAAGGTTGTCTTATGTTTTGTTTCCCTTATTTGGTCACTCCAATGAAATTTATGTTGAATTTCTTTGCTTAGCTTCTTTATTGATTACTTTATCATTGATCATTTTAAAATGTATTTATTTTTCTTTTTCATTAACTTGACTGTTTTTGTTTATGTCTTCAAGTCCCCCTTTATGCTGTCAGCTAAATCTATTCTTCTATGGGCATGTGTTGATTAAGCCTTCATTTTTGTGATAATTTTAATTTTTTTCTTAAGTTTCAGGTTTAATCAGCTTTCCTTTCATAATATAACTTTTAATATCTGTTTCTGTTCTGAGCTTTTTATTTTCTGATTTGAAATCCTTTAATTCATATTTTAAAATGCTTGTTAAGATAATTAATTTGAATTGAGGTGCTATGTTACAGATTTCTTTTGCCTCATTTTTTATGTAGGAACATTTTTATTAGGCAAAATGTTATGATTCCTATTATCTTTTTTTCTTTTGGTAACCAATATAGTTTGGATATGATTTGTTTGTCCTGAACAAATCTCATGTTGAAATTTGATTCCCTCTGTGGTGGGGTTGGGAAGTGAGACCTATATGGTCATTGTTTGGCTGAGGGTGGATCCATCATGAATAGATTAGTACCCTCCCTAATTGGAGGCAAGTGAGTTCTTACTTCCTGTAAGAGATGGTTGTTAAAAAGGGCTGGGCATTTCCTCTGCCTTTTTCTTCCTTTCTTACCATGTGAGATCCTCACCGGGTGCCCCATCTGGAACCTTCCAGCCAGAAGAACCATAAGCTAATTAAACCTATTTTCTTAATAAATTACCCTTAAATATTCTCTTATAGCCACACAAAATGGACTAAGACAGTAACATTTGGATGTTACTTTGTCAGAGAGAGCCAGAGAGAGAGAGAGAAAGCCAGCCAGAGCAGAGAGAAATATTGAGGGCTTCTGGAATGTGGCTACATGTATAAATCATGAATTTCCCCACAAGCATGTCTAGTGGTGATTTGAAGCTATTTACCAGGGAAATTGTGCACTGGGGAAAATAAAATCAGCGGAACTTCTAGGCAGTATTAGAACTGGCTCTGAACTGTTGTTAACACCTGGAGACCAAAATGCAAATATGGTCTGTCAGTCTGACTGTGGGCTTATAGAGGCAAGGCTACAGATGAATTCTTGACTTAAGTTTTTCTCCTTCTTATGGAAGTTTCAGTAGAACTATGGTCTCAGCTTCTGATTACTCTGCAGGTCCAGAATATTTAGTGGAGACAGATGTACTGAGTGCCTAGTAGCATATGCACATTGTTTCCCTAATTTTTGAATGTGGAACTGTTATAACATGAATTGTTAAGTGGGTGTTCCTGGAACTGTCTCTGCTACAGATAAATACTACATCTCAAGGGGGTTGATTAGATTCTGCAGAGCTGGTGTTTCTAATCACAAATTCATTCACCTTGCCTTTTTGGTCTCTGCTTAGACCATGAGTGATGAAGATTGACTATATTTTAAAACAGTTTAATCAGGTAACAGTGTCAGTATTTCTGGTTCCAGATGTGATATCCTTAGTAGAGCCAATCAACATTAGCCTTGATGCCTAGTGTATAAATCCTAAAATGCTTTGAATTTATCCCATACCTGTCACTAAAGAAAAGCAGACACATTTTCTATTAACAGGGCAGATGCAAGTCTCCATTATTGACTTACCTTGAGACCAGGTTAGTTCTCTGGCTTTCTTTCACACTATAATTAAGTGCTATCTTGATTACCATTATATTCAATAGAACAACACATTGGTTCATTACATTTATGGGATTATTTCAATTATAACTGGTGGATAGGGAAGAGCAAACATCCTAGATGCTTATGAGGCACATGTGCAAGAGATGGAGATATAATTTCTGTGAAAAATACAGGCCCATGGCACAACTGTAGTTTGTAAGGGCCCAGTGGTCTTCAGCATGTTGAGATACTCTTTCAAAATGTATGTTATTAGAGAATAAATGCAATACTTTTTGGACTTCTTTGGATTTTAGAGGCAATACATAGGATATTTGTCATATGACACTGGCCTATTTTCTGGATGTTTTATAAGGCTGCTGGTTTTTATATGTCTCAGAGCAAGAAGTGGGTCTGCCATGAGATATGGCTGCAATGTAAGCTACTCTGACACTTGGGCATTATGAGCTGGAAGTTCCAAATGTCTGTGGTAGATACTGTATAGCAGGCGTCAATATTAGAATAATAGCCCAGAGTCTGAGGTATTTGCAGGAAGTGTATATCCTATTCTGACAATAAATTTTGTTCATGAGAAAGCAGTTCTTGGTTTGCTACTGGAACACAAAGTGACTATGCACCCCCAATTGCCTGTTACGAACTGAATATTATCTGGTTCTACCCAACCATAAAATGGAATGTGCATAGCAGCATTCTGCTGTATATATATATGTATATAGATATTATATATATAATCATGTAAATAGAATACATGATTTTATATATATAATGCTTTTTTCTAGCACATACATATATATAATCATGTAAATAGAGCACATGATTATATATATATGTGTGTGTGTGTGTGTGTGTGTGTGTGCGCGCGCTAGAAAAAAGGTTATAGCTAGTGAGGTTAGAGATTATTTTTACTCATTTTCATTTTGCTGGTCCATTTTTTCTAAATTTGCAGCAACAACCACATATTACTATTTTTAATTACTTTCGTAAGAGAAAAAATAGTATTTTTAAGTTGATTATCAAATAGCAAGTGGGAACTTGTGAAATATGCAGGGTACCAGAAAATCTAGCCAGATGAAGAATACAGTAGAAGGATAATTTGTGTGTATTTTTATCATCTGCTTTTCTCTTTTTTGAAATGTTTTATTTTTATGGATTTAGAAGCGTAACTGCAGTTGTGTTATACGCATATATTGTGTAGTAGTGGTCTGCGCTGCTGGGGTACCCATCACCCAAAAAGTGTACATTATATCCTAAAGATAGTTTTTTTGTCTCTCACCCCCCCCACCCTCCCATTTTTTGGAATCTCTAATGTATATTTTTCTGATCTGTATGTCCATGAGAACTCATTGCTTAGCTCCTACTTATAAATGAAAACATGTGGTTATTGACTTTCTGTTTCTGAGTCATTTGTCTAAGGGTATTAAGCTTCAGTTCATCCACGTTGCTACAAAAGACATGATTTCATTCTTTTTCATGCTGACTAGTAGTCCATGTCATCCATCTATCACATTTTAGTTCAATTATCCATTGATGGACACAGCTGATTCCATGACTTTGCTATGGTGAATAGTACTGTTATAAACATACAAATGCAGATATTGTTTTGATAAAATGATTTATTTTCCTATGGGTAGATATGTAGTGCTGAGATTGCTGGATCAAAGGGTTGTTCTATTTTTAGTTCTCTGTCAAATCTTTATATTGTTTCCCATAGAGGTTGTACTAATTTACATTTCCACAAACAGTGTATAAGAATATACTTTTCTCTGTATCCTTGCCAAAATCTATTATTTTTTTGACTATTTCATAGTCATTCTGACTGGTGTGAGATGGTATCTCATTGTGGTTTTAATTTGCATAACTGATGATTCATGATGTTGAACATTTCTTCACAAGTTCGTTGGCCATTTATGTATCTACTTTTTACAAATGGCTGCACAGGTCCTTTGCCCTCTTTTTAGTGGGGTTGTTTGTTTTTGTCTTATTGAGTTGTTTGATTGTCTTGTAGATTCTGAATATTAGTCCTTTGTTAGATGAATTGTTTGCAATTATTTTTTTTCTCATTCTGTAGATTATCTACTCTGTTCATTATTTCTTTTGTGGTACAAAATTGTATTAGTTTATTTTGTTTTGTTGCATTTCCTTTTGAGGATTATTCATAAATTCTTTGCCTACACGAATGCCCAGAAGAGTTTTTCAGCTGTTTCAGGATTTTTGTAGTTCCAGTTCTTACATTTAAATCTTTAATATATCTTGAGTTAACTTTTACATATGGTGAGAGATAGGAATCCAGTTTTTTTTTGTTTTTTTTTTTTGAGACGGAGTTTCGCTTTTGTTACCCAGGCTGGAGTGCAATGGCGCAATCTCGGCTCACCGCAACCTCCGCCTCCAGGGTTCAGGCAATTCTCCTGCCTCAGCCTCCTGAGTAGCTGGGATTACAGGCATGTGCCACCATGCCCAGCTAATTTTTTGTATTTTTAGTAGAGACGGGGTTTCACCGTGTTGACCAGGATGGTCTCGATCTCTTGACCTCGTGATCCACCCGTCTCGGCCTCCCAAAGTGCTGGGATTACAGGCTTGAGCCACCGCGCCCGGCGGAATCCAGTTTTCTTCTTCTGCATGTGACTATGCAATATTCCCATCATCATTTATTTATTTTGTCTTATATAAATATAGCTAATCCTATTCACTTTGGGTTTTTTGTTTGCATGGATTATCTTTTTTTTTTTTTTGAGACGGAGTTTCTCTCTTGTTACCCAGGCTGGAGTGCAATGGCGCAATCTCAGCTCACCGCAACCTCCGCCTCCTGGGTTCAGGCAATACTTCTGCCTCAGCCTCCTGAGTAGCTGGGATTACAGGCACGCGCCACCTGCATGGATTATCTTTTTCCACTCCTTTACTTTGAGTCTGTAAATGTTTTTGTCAGTTAGGTGGGTTTCTTGTATGCAGTATATCATTGGATCATTTTTTATTATAACAGCCTCTATCTTTTAAGTAGAGCATTTAATTACTTTTAAACTTAATAGTGGTATGTTAGGCTTTGTTTTTATCATCATAATGTTTACCTAGTTGTTTTGTTGTCTTGATTGTATAATCGCTTTCTAAGACATGTGAGTTTATACTTTTATGTTAATGACTGTCATCCTTCGGTTTCCAAGTTTTGAACTCTTTTGAGCATTCCTTGCGGGATCTGGCTAGTGGTTACCAATTTCTTTAGGTTTCTCTAGGAAAGGCTTTATTTCTCCTTCATTTATTAAGCCTAGTTTAGCAGGATTCAAAATTCTTAGCTGGTCTTTTCTTTTCTAAAAAGATAGAAAGAAGGACCCCAATTTCCTATGGCTTGGATGAGTTCTGCAGAAATGGCTGCTGTTAATCTGATGAGATTTCCTTTATAGGTGCTTAGATGCTTCACTCTTGTCACTTTTATTATTCTTTACTTCATGTTGACTTTGCCACGTTGAGGTTCTTTTTGCAATTTATTTCCAGGAGTTCTCTAAGTTTCTTATATCTGGATATCTAGATCTCTAGCAAGAACAGGGAAGATGCTGGTCTCTGAGCACACAATGAGGAAATGACAGTCTCTTAATAAATGGTGCTAGGAGAATAATATACAAATGCAGGCGAATGAAATTAGACCCTTATCTCACACCGTATACAAAGACAAATTCAATATGGAATAGTAGAATATATTTGCAAACTATATATCGAATAAGAAGTTAATACAAAAAATATATAAGGAACTCAAACAATTCAAGAGTAAGAAAGCAACCTGATTTTAAAAAGGGCAAGAACCTTAGCAGACATTTCTCAACAGAAGATATACAGATGGCCAATAGTATATGAAACAATGCATGAGAATGGAGGGCAGCAAGGCTCCTATTTCAGGGAAGCAGGTTGCACTGAATACTGAATTATACCTGGGTGTGGAGTGGAGAGAGAGCCTCTGCATTAAGATCTCTGCACTAGAAGGGAGGGGTGATCCAGGTTCCTAATCTAGTCCTAATCCTAATGTGTCGAATGCTTGGAATTACACCTGTCTGTGGAGTGGAGAGGAGCCCTTGCACCAAGATCTCTGCATAGAAATGGAAGGGTCTTAATCCAGGCAATTGGGTGTACCAAATGCCTGAAAATACATCCCACAGTGAGAATTAAAGTAACATTTGTAGTGTGGATTAATTGCTGCTGCAACAAGGTCTTTGCATGGAGAGGTAAAGGCAACCCAGGTACCTATTCCATGTCAGGAGGTGTGCCAAGTGCCTGGAAATATGTCCAGTTATGGAGCCGAGGGGACATCACTGCACCAAGTTTTTTGCCTTGTAAGGAGGATGTGGCCTGTGCCCCCAATCCTGGTGAGCAGGAGTGGGGCTTACCTGCCTCATATCCTTTGAAACCGGTGGGGACAGTCCTCTGATTGATCAAGGTAACAGGTGGAGGCATCCAGCAGTGACACTTGCAGACTAGTTCCAACCCATAACTCTGGCTACAAATCACATTTCCCAGGATAAACTGTGACTTCACTAACTCTCCTGGGCTCTAGTCCATAAAGAGAGATAGCCCATTTTTAGCACCTACTGCTGGGATGCACTCCACACTCATCTCTAAATTCTGGGCATGTTGGTGGGAGGAGTGAAAGGAGTAGAAAAGATAATTATTGGGTACTGGGTTTAATACCTGGGTGATTAAACATATACAACAAGCTCTCATGACATGTGATTACTTATGTAACAAACCTTCACATATACACCCAAATTTAAACATAAGTGAAAACAAAAGGAATCCTGTGTGTGTGTGTGTGTGTGTGTGTGTGTGTGTGTGTGTGTGTGTGTCTGTCTGTCTGTCTATTAAGGTTGCAGGGAAGTGTAAAGCCAGGAATTGCTTTCAAGTATCGTATTTGAAACTGATATTACTGGAGCCAGAAAATCTTCTATATCTCTTTTCTTTTCTAGGGATAAGTCTAATTTTGAATTCGGTTTTCATGGGGTGTCCATGGCTGAAAACAAGGCTCCATAAACTCTGTATTTTAAACTGATAGTTATCCTCCTCAATATATCAACCTTATTTGTTTTGATACTTCTGTGTCAACCAGAAATTTTATGTCAGCAGGTTTTCTTCTTCAATACTCCTTTTGCTATTTTTCTGTCGTATTGCACAGAATGTTTTCAGAGACATTACCATGATTTTAAGCACATTTATATCATGTTCTCGCACTCAGAACATCTGATTAGCTCCCAGAACATAGATTTCAAGGTATTTACTGAAGTTCTTCTTTGAATATCTGCTTCTTTCTCTGGTTTATTGAAGATGAAATTTTATTCTGCTTTGCAATTTTTATATTAGTATAAAAAAAGGGGAGCATGTAATCCCAGCACTTTGGGAGGCCAAGGTGGGTGGATCACGAGGTCAAGAGATAGAGATCATCCTGGTCAACATGGTGAAACCCCGTTTCTACTAAAAATACAAAAAATTAGCTGGGCATGATGACGCGTGCCTGTAATCCCAGCTACTCAGTAGGCAGAGGCAGGAGAATTGCCTGAACCCAGGAGGCAGAGGTTGCGGTGAGCCAAGATCGCGCCATTGCACTCCAGCCTGGGTAACGAGGGAAACTCCGTCTCAAAAAAAAAAAAAAGGGTGGGGTAGCAACATAAAAATATCTTACATGTCACTGAAAGCCCTTAAATGTCTAAAAAATGTTCCCATTAAATCTCATGTTATACCATCTTCTGAAAACTGGATACGACACATTGTTTTACAAGTTAAAGAAACTACAGTTCAATTGCTAAGACTGATGTCATTAAAATATAATGTGGAATTAAATCTAGGATTTTATTTATGTTTTCTGTGCTTTATATAATTTTTCATTTAATACATTAGTAAAAATCCTTTACTGAATAGAGTAGGCGTGATAAAATACTCAAAAATACTGGAGATCTTTCTACTGTAGTTGGTCTCTTATTTTGTTGTCAGGTATGGCCTGTGTCTCTAGTGCTTCTGATAAGGAAACTTCCCTATCAGGAAGTTAAAGGCTACTGATTCCTCAGGGCCTTGATAGAGTTGGTGAACTGAAATCTTTTCAGATAGCAGGAGTTTCTTCACTTCCACAGCTGAAGTGTTCTTCGTGCCCAAGCTTAGGTTTTCTTTTGACCACCAGTTTGAACAGGGTACTGCCTTTGTGTATCACATAGGATTAAAATAGATTACTCCAAATGTGCTGAAAACTTTTAAAAAATAAAACCCAAATCTCTCCAATTTGACAATGAATAGGGTATCTTTATTCAAGAAGGATGCTGGATTATCCTTAACTCTTTTTTTTTTTTTTTTTTTTGAGACGGAGTTTCACTTTTGTTACCCAGGCTGGAGTGCAATGGCACGATCTCGGCTCACTGCAACCTCCGCCTCCTGGGTTCAGGCAATTCTCCTGCTTCAGCCTCCTGAGTAGCTGGGATTACAGGCATGCCCCACCACGCCCAGCTAATTTTTTGTATCTTTAGTAGAGACGGGGTTTCACCATTTTGACCAGGATGGTCTCGATCTCTTGACCTCGTGATCCACCCGCCTCGACTCCCAAAGTGCTGGGATTACAGGCTTGAGCCACCGCGCCCGGCCCCTCCTTAATTCTTAAATCTTGTGTTTCTCCTTCACTTTTGGAATCTCTCAATAGTTAAGTGGGTATTTACAGCATAGTATAGTACTGTTCTAGAAAACTTACATATTATTTTACTAAGGCTAGGGAATTAAAAATCTACAGAGGGTAATTGGCAGGTACACCATCTGGCCGAAAATTGATATATTTATTTTCAGCTCCCTTCTTGGTTTTCTGAGTCTCTCCGTTTAGCAGAGGAATTTTTTAGCCATTGTCCCTCATTCTGAAGAGTCTCAGAAGACCAAATACAAAGGAGAGAGATATGGGAGTCAAAAATTTTCATTCCCACTTAATAAAGAGCTACCTTAACAGTTCTGCATTCTTCTCTACGAACTCTTATTTTCTTATTATTGATGCCAGGACTAAGTACCTCCTTTCTGAATAACAAAGAGATATTGTCTATCTTATTGACTCTAAAAGTTAAACATATCAGAGTATATTGCAGTAAATGCAGCACATATACAAGAAGCAGTAATTAAGTGAAACAGGGTACTTTTTCAATACTCTAGCTCTTAGGGAAAAGTAACACCATCAACATCAAACATTGGCATTTATTGGCTTGCTTGCTTCCTCTGTGTAAGATGCATTATCTCATTTGATCCTCAAAACAATGTGACATATGAGCTGGCTATTAGTATTACCTCCACTTGACAGGTAAATAAACTAAAGCTCAAAGAGGACATACAACTTGCCTCTGGTCACACAGCCCGTTTATGGTGAGGTCAAAATTGTATTAGTCAGTTTGTTAGGCGAGGTGATCCAATTATTTCTTGCAGCCCATTCCCAGTTTTCTGCATAAGCGCTGGATATGTCTCTAACTTTCTGCATTTTTTCAAGACTGGACAAGAAATGGATGAGCAGCTTTAGAGCAGTAACATAGCTAATCAGGAAAATACTTCTTATCCATGAGCCAGGGAGCAAAAGGCTATATTATGTGGAAGATTGTGGTGAATTTAGCACTTGACATGGTAGGTGAATATCACCAGCCTTTTTACCTGCATGGAACCCTGAAAGAAGTCAGAGGTCATCTTTAGGGAAAAGTTATAGAAAACGTGAACTGATTGGAAAGAATTTTTAATAAATTAATGCATTACCCCAAATCTTCAAACATTTTAGTCTTATATTAACATAAACTAAGTTCTTAAAATGAATTTTAATTAGATGAAATAATAATAATCAGGTTGATATGTATTTGGGTATACCTAAAGAAAATTCTAGGTCCAAAAGGAAATTTACATTGAGCTTTGCTTTTATTTTGTTAGTATTTAATGATGAATTATTTATGCTTGCCTCTTTTGATGTCTTACGTTATTCTAAGAGAGACAGAAGACCTTTAGCAAGATAAATTAGATGATGAAGTTAAGATGTTTACAAAAGAAGAGATTACTTAGGTTGTATCTACAAATAATATTTACACTTTTAACTGATTAGATAAGTAGACCCAGGAAACTAGTCCAATTATTTTTTCTATCATTATTTTTTATCACTAGGAAAGTTGAAGTGTCTAAAGAGGACATGTCAGCTTTTAACAAAGATTTTCTGAAAAACATCTCGGAAATCATCACCAGTCCTTACAGCTTTGGGTTCAGATAGAGTCAGCTGTGATGAAAATAAATTCATACACCGTAAAAACGACTAGCAAGATAATTTATTTTCAGCAGAAGCCCAAATACTAATTCAGAGAGAGTTCAAGATGAAATGTATCCTGGAGTTAAAAAAAAAAATCTAATAACCCTGACTGCATTTCTTAGCAAACCAAGCTTTGCTTTTGTATCTGGGCTACAAAGGTGGTATTACAGTAGAGTTTTATAGAGGACTTTTTTTCATTAATATCTATAGATTTTTCAAGCTCTTGAGAGTAAAATTTTTAAATTTTCAGAGAGCTTGGGTAATTTTCCCCATTTAAGTTTATTTATGACTAATCCCAGATTCTTAATTCTTTCCCTTAATGATTACATTTATTTCAAGTCTAATTATTTCAACGCTAAAATCACACAATTTGTAGATGAAGAAATATAATTATATTTCATTTATCTTATTTCATTATATTCATTTATTTTTTCTTACATACTGGTAATATGCATTTTTATTTCTCATTGTCATAGAGTTTTACAAATCTACTGTTTGCACACCCTACTACTCCTTCCATTTACAATGCATTTTAGATGCCCTTGCCTGATAAAAACACCTGAACAAATTATAGCTAAGAGAACAATCACGTATGTCACCGCTGCAGGTTTTAAATATCATAATCTTTAACTTTCTTGTCCAAGGATTTCTTGTCTTCCTTTTGTGTGAATATTTAATTGCTCAGGATAATTCTATTTATGTTGTCAGGAAGAAAATATAGTGCATTCTGAATATAACCTTCTTTATTAAATATTCTACTAGCATCCCTCCTGGTTGCTGAATTGTGCAAGCTATTGCAATAGATCTGAAAGCCAACAGAACCCTGATTACAAATAACCAGCTACACTTTATTAATCTTCCAAATAGCTACAGAAATATTCTTTTTCTCCCAACTTCTTGGAAGAAAAGCAGCATAATGGGTAGATCAATGAAACTAACAACAAAGAAAGTAACACCATAATTCAATTTTTAAATTGTAATATGTTATTATAATTATTTTAATCTTCTCAAGCACAAAGAAACTTAATCCTATTTCTGCTTTTTATGACAGTGCATTTTTGAAATTAAAAGATAAATATTAAAAGATTTACACCTGTAGGATGAATAATTACATATTTAATTACATGTGTATTATAATTAATGTTATTGTATTTCTAAAGAGATTTCAGAGTCTAATAAATAACATAGAAAATTCTTGGACAAAGGATGGAAACATTTACTTATGTGAGATGAATACATTCTGGAGGTCTAATGTTTAGCGTGGTGACTCTAGTTAATAATACCATATTGTATGCTTACATTTGCTGAGAGTTGGCATTAAGCATTCTGATCACACACACATACACACACACACACACAAAACCCATAACTCCATGAGGTGATGAATATGCTAATTATCTTGATTTTGATATGTATTTCACAATGAATATGCATATCAAAATAATGTTAATCTTAAATATACACCATTTTTGTCAAGTATACATCAATGGAGGTGAAATAAAGAATGCTGCTGAAAGATAATAGTGGCAATAAAGTGGTGATTGTATAGATAGGAATAAAAGTACACAATGTTAAAATCCCACTTCAAGCAGATGTATAAAATGCAAACAGGAAGTCATTATATCAGGGTCATGTAAGACATAATATGTAGAAAGCAGTTAAAAGCTAAATTAGCATGTAATTTAAGAGTCAGCAAAACTTTCAGGCTTGAGCTTAATTAGTAGAATGTCATAATGACTAAAGAGACCTTCAGAAAGCCAGAAATAGAGGAAGGCAAAAAGTAAAGCTATCAGGAAGGAAATAAACTTAGAGGAACCAAATTTAAAGGCACATTAATAGAGAAAGAATAAACAGAGGTAGAGAGGAGCTTTACAGTGATGCGATAAAATACATACATCTTCAAGCATTAATAATGTAAAAAAATGCATGCATTGGTTTGGTACTTTGAACAACTATGTATTTAGGGTAACCAAAGAGTTACGGTTAGCATCTGTTTTACTCATTTTTAGTTATGTAATTAAATATTTAGCTCAAGTTTAATTAATGTTACATCCCTTTGTTTTGTTTGTGTATTTTGTTGGATATTGTTTTTGTTATATCCCTTTAATTGCTATTGTGTATGTATATTCAGTATTATATCCCTTTTAATTAGTATGTATATATAATTACCATATCTGTATATGTTAATTAATTCTGTATCCCTTGTAGTGAATATGTTTATGATGAAAGAGTAAAACAAATTGTTCCAGAAATCATAAGACTTAGATTAGTCCTTAGTCCATATAAATCAGTGGGTTTATTTCTCTATAATAAAATGGAAATAATTACACCAGCTATGCTTACTTCAGAAAGTTAAGTATGCAAGTTTATCATTAGTGGCCACTGGTCTTTCTTTTTTACTCCACCTGAACTACCAAACTGCCCCTGCTCATTTGTATTCCTGCCACTGGGGTCAACATGGTATTTACTATCCTACTCTCTTACGTTCTGTTACCTTATTTCACAGATTCTGAGGTACTTAACAAAATTAACTCCTGTAAAATTGGGATAAACTTTATTATGTCTAGGAGCTTATTGTCCCTGCTGGCTAGTCAGCGTTGTTGTTTAGTACCACTGCATATGTGAACTTGGCTATTATTTCTAACTAGACGGTGATGCTCCCTCAGTGTTTCTGTGTACAAACCATTTAAAACCACTTAAGGAAAGATTATGTGTCGCCTTCTAATATGATCAAGAAAGTGATGGTATCAAAATTTGGAAAGCTTGGAAGAAAATTCTATTGCCAGTTTATATGCTAGTCTTGTGAAAAAACATAGACATAAATAACTCTGAGTTGAAAAATCATTCAGAAGAATCAGACTCTGAAAGCAGTGTATTTTAAAAACTTTTATTTTAGGTTCAGGGGTACAGGTGCAGGTTCGTTATATAGGTAAACTGCACGTCATGGGGCTTTGATGTACAGATTATTTTATTACCCAGGTAATAAACATAGTACCCAATAGATAGTTTTTTGTTCCTCTCTCTTCTCTCGCTCTCTACCCTCAATAGGCCCAATCTCCATTGTTCCCCTCTATGTGTCCACATGTTCTCATTGTTTAGTGTCTACTTGTAAGTTTATAAGTGAGAACATGCAGTATTTGGTTTTCTCTTTCTGCGTTAATTTGTTTAGGATGATGCCTCCAGCTCTATTTGTGTTCCTGAAAAAAAAAACTCATTCTTTTTCATGGTTGCATAATATTCCACAGCATATTTTTATATATCACATTTTATTTATTCAGTCTACTGTTGATGGGCATTCAGGTTGATTTTAGTCTTTACTATTGTGATAAAGATATGCATGTATGTATTTTATGGTAGAATAATTTGTATTACTTTGGGTATATACCCAGTAATGGAATTGCTGGGTTGAATAGGAAACCTATTTTAAGTTCTTTGAGGAATTAACATACTGCTTTCCACAATGGCTGAACTAATTTACATTCCCACCAACAGTGTATCAGTGTTCCCTTTTCTCTACAACCTCACCAGCATCTGTTAGTTTTTGACTTTTTAATGTAGCCATTCTGACTGGTTTGAGATGCTATCATTTTGAGTTTCATCATCTCTCAGTTAAGAAGACTACAGTAAATTTATATCAAATCCCCCTTCCTGAGGTCATAATCTCCCTCCAAATCACCCTCAATAGTGTTACTAAAATTGTCTTCACTAATGCAAATTTGGTTATATCACCTAGTTATCAAAACATAATATCTAATTCCTTAACTTGGTACCAAAGATCCTTGGCATTTGGACCTGCCCAGTCTCTCCAAACTCAATCTGTGTTCTGGAAATAAACGCCAAAATGACAAAGTGCCTGCCATGCATCCTAGATGTTCCCTGTCACTCATGTTCATGCTGTAATAGTGTGGAATGCTCATTGCCTTCTTGCCTATCTGTTGTCTTCGGAGCTCTATGCAAACATTTCTCCCCAGAAATGTCTCATAAGCACTCTTTCTCTATGTTGAATTATGTATCCCTCCTATGCTTTTATAGTATCCATATCACACTGCATTGTAATTGCTCCATTGTTTTACTCGTACAAACTATAACACCACAGAAATAAATAGGGTCACTCTATTCCTATGTTCTTATGAACTAGGAGATTGCCTTGCAATGTCCATTCATGGAACTTGGAGGGGTTTCTGTTCAGGCTTCTCTTATACTTAGCAAATTGCAAAGATTTTGGTGCTGATATTTGTGTTCCACCAGACCATGTTGGTTTATAATCTTCTTGATAAGGATGTTGAAAATAAAATTATAATTCCAGTTACCTGTTATTTTAATGGGAGCGGGCACTCCTTTGAACAAAACAAACAAACAAGATGCCAACATGAAAACTTCATACGAATACAATGTGGGTCTCAGCCTGGGAAAAGCCACACAGCACAGGTTTGAAGAAAAACTAGTCATTAAATGCACAGCTTTATAGGAAAATTTACCTTTTGCTATACCATCCCCATATGTTTCCCTAGGAACAAGAACAAGGACCATTGTTATTGCTAGTACTTTTTTTATTTTAAATAAAATAAAAAGTCATTTTTAAAAATAAAAAGTCATTCTTTCTAGGGAAGAGCAAGATGAATGGTCTATATCAGATAAGTATTGAGGTAATTTTAAACTACTTTTCAGAGATTTTTCTCATTGCCTAGAATCTGGTGCCAGATTTTAGTTAACACATCATAGTTGTTTTGTCTTTGATTGATGATTGATTGATTGGAGACTGAGTCTCACTCTGTTGCCCAGGCTGGAGTGCAGCAGCGTGATATTGGCTCATTGAAACCTCCACCATCTAGGTTCAAGTGATTCCTCTGCCTCCACCTCCTGAGATAGTTGAGATTACAGGTGTCCACCACCACACCTGGCAAATTTTTATGTTTCTAGTAGAGATTGGGGTTTCACCATGTTGGCCAGGCTGGTCTCGAACCCCTGACTTCAGGTGATCCGCCTGCCTTGGCCTCCCAAAATGCTGGGATTACAGGTGTTGAGCCACCTTGCCCGACCGTGTGTGTGTGTGTGTGTGTGTGTGTGTGTGTGTGTGACAGAGTCTTGCTCTGTTGCCCAGACTGGAGTGTAGTGGCACAATCACAGCTCACTGTTGCCTCAAACTCCTAGACTCAAGCGAACCTTCTATCTCAGCCTCCCAAAGTGTTGGGATTATAAGCATGACCCACCTTGCCCAAACTTCTCATTGTTTTTAAATTACCCATAGTTTCTGAGACTTAAAATTCTGTCAATTTTATTAATCATTCTCTTCAGTGAATAGAATAACAAAAGTCAATGATTTTGACCTTCCAAATTTAAAGGATTAGAATACAGTGCTTTTAGTCAGATATTCTGGTTCTCTTTGAAAGCATCTTTTTCAGAAGTGGTAAAACTCATTGAGACTTTTCTGTCTGACAAATCTAATTTTAATTCTGACTCTGTACATAAGAGACTTTGAAACTTTGGCTAGTTTATTAAACACATCCAACCTTAGTGTTCTCATTTATAAAATAGGAGTAAGCATATTGACCTGTGGAAGATTCTGGTGGTTTTTTGCGTAATATTCCTTTCCACCATCTTCTTCTTCCTAAAGGAACTCTGACATTTTTCAGATACCTACCCAAAATCTACATAGCTATATATATAAAATAAAGCTCAAGAGACCCTCAGAGATAGGTCTAATTAAAACCCATTTCCTTTTCCAATTATTGTATTAGGAATTGACATATGTTCATACGTCGCAATTCCCAAGACCCCGTGGGCCTTGATACAATTTTATTCAACACTTTGTTGAAGAGTCTGATAATTCTCCCAAAAGCATTGGGTAGGTAAGGGGATGGAGATCATTTGCCTAATCACCACCTACCCTCATTCTCCAATTTTTCTCTCAATTCAGTTTTCGATCTTATAAATTCTAAAAACTAATGCTCCCTTTTAATATCGTTATTTTCTCAATTGCTTAGTTTATGGTGACTTCATAGAGAAGGCATATCTAATTTCAGTTTCTACTCGCTCTGCCCACATGGAGTGAAGAGGAAGGCTGTGAGTGGAGTAAGTATTGGTAAGGATGGAGGGTTCGGCGAGAAGGTGGTTTTGTGGTTTCATAAATTGTATTGAAAATTTGGAAAATAACTCCACAAAAATTATATTTTTCTTATCCCACCAATTTGTACATATGTATACACACACACACACACACACACACACACACATACGTGTGCCAGACATAGTGGCTCATGCCTGTGATCCCAGAACTTTGTGAGGCAGAGGTGAAGGATCCTTTGAGGCCAGGAGTTCAAGCCTGGACAGCATAGTAAGATTCCATATTTAATAAAGAAATTAGCCAGATATGTTGATACATGCCTATACTTCTCGCAGCTTAGGAGGCTGAGGCAAGATGATCTCCTGAGCTCAGTAGTTCAAGGCTGCAGTGAACTCTCATCATAGCACTACACTCCAGTCTTGGTGACGGAGGGAGACCAAGTGCATATGTGTGCATATATGTGTTTGTGTATACATAACTTTGGCCCTGTATCCTACAAAATAACAACTGATTTTTTTTAAATAAAGGACACATCTATCCCCCACTATAGTGTCATTAGATCTCCATCATATGGATACACAGAGTGAAACAATGGACAAATCAACACTGTCTAGCTCCTAGGACTGTCCTTTGTCCAGGGGCCAAGGTAGCAAAGAATTCTGTTTGCCCCACCGCCTTACAGAGTGATCATATTCTTTTCTTCATTTGAGTTTTTGAAATTCTCTTTAAATGTACCCCTGTACAAATGTTCTGGGCAAACTGATTCTCTCATAGTCTCCCAAATACACTATCTGGTCTTTCCTAACCCGGCTCTTCCCTGTAGCCTACTGTCTCTTTCTGTCCTCTCTATTCACCCCACATTTATGATAACTCTTCTTGGTAAAGCTGTTTGCTGAGTAGGATATCAACAATATCTTAGAGGTAAAAATTTTGTCACAAGCCTTGCTACCAAAAGATCTGAAGTTATGTAGAGCTGTCAGAGTGAACTAGGATGGGCCCACTGAGTGTGTGTTAGCCAAGATAAGCAAGGAATTCATGGAGACAGAAAATGACCTAAAGGAAAAGAATTAACTGGACTGGAAACCAGGGTTCAGAACACAGGTATAATAGTTCATGGGACTAGAACATTTTCTGGAAGTTAAGGCTGAAAAGGAAATGAAAGGAGAGAGCAAGAGTGAGAGTGAGGAGAAAGATGGATGGAAAGCAGGAAGGAAAGAAGGAAGGAAGACAGGCAGGAGGGAAATAATTCAACCTTAGGAAATAGGAAAAATATGTCAGTGCTGGGCATTGAGAAACAATGGCTGACCATGAGAGTTGAGACTTTGAAACTCAGTTCTTGGGCTTCCCTGCAGCCTCTGCAGAGATCTAAACCAGAAAGAGCATTGTCTCAGAGAGACAGGAAAGTGAAGTTCAAGCTTGTTTCAATTTTGGAGGATAACAAGAAGCAGTAGAAAGAAGAGACTAATACAACTTTAATATCATATCTAATTGGCATTTAGAAAAGACCTCTTTTAATCTGACAAAAATTTGGAGGTAATACAAGTTAGCATCAAGTATTTTAATTATGGGATGTAGGTGATTCAATGACTATATTAAAAACAACTAAAATAAAGTTAGCCATGACCCATTGAGGTTGTAAAAATTAAATAGGGGAATGTCAAAATTACCTGTGGCTAAAATATATTGATAGCAAATATATCTTCTACTGCAAACAAAACAAGGAATAGAAATTAATTCAAATGATTTCAATAAATTCTATAATCAACAAAAGAAATTGCTTACCAAGTGATAGATACAACATTAGTAAAACTTGAAAGGAGGTTAGCTTGCTGTGAAGACATGTATAAGTCATGTCACACTGCAAGGAAATATAATTTTTGGGAAAAAGAAGCATATATAAATATTTTTGTGAAGTAATAGGCAGTGAAGTTTCCATCATTTAAACAGAACTGACCTTTATCATTTGTAATGCTAGATGCTCAAGCACTTTTAAAAAACACATTTTTTCTTTCTTCTGCATAATGTGAACCTAACAAGACAGTCTGCATCTGATCATCATAACATTATGGAAGCAGTTTCTCCTGAAAATTTCAAAACAAATATTACAGAGGTGAAATATTGTAAGTCACGGCAAGTGAGGAAACTGGTGTATACTAGAGAACAATACCTCAGAGTATGTGTATATTCAAGGAGAAGCAGTCAAAAGGTTGAAAACAGCCAAGATTTGTCTTCATGGAATGCAGCAGGCATTTTGATTATGTTTGGCTCTTCCATGCTTATTATATTAAAATTATTAATAACTTATTTCAGGTGTATTTACAGTCCAATGAGAATAAATTTTTAAACATGTACTTGTATTGTAGCACAACTTTTTCCTCATTTCATAATACTTTTTTGCTAGATTGGGGAAAAAGTACCACCTTCACGAAATCTTTAGGTTAACATTATGCATGATAGATATTTCCACATTTGTGTGAGAAAATATGCTACAGCAGTTCTTATAAATGTGGGATTAATGGATTCCTCCTGATATTTGTCTTATTTTTCATGATAGTCAAGTTTTTCTGAAAAAGGAAAAACTAGTGGTGGGGGAAGTAAATTGGCATGAAGTAAAAACTCATGGGCCCATTTGAAAATACCAAAGTTTTGGTAAGTGGCTTCATTTCTAAATAACAGTAGTGGGGGCTCATGGTCACATTTGAATGTCTTAGTAGATTTTTTGGTGCTGTCATGTAAACATTTTCTGAGCAAATTCATGACTTTGTGATTCTCTGTGCTATGGAGGAGGTTGGAGAATTGTCTGTATACATAAAGTGTTTCTCCTTAACTAAGCTTCAACAAGTTCATTAACAAAAATCAGTTAAACCGTTTTTTGAGAAGTAACCTCCAGGGACTACCAGCCGCTTGCAGTGATTTGTGATCTGTGATCTGTGATCACATTCTAGTCAGGTATGATCAGTGTGGAACAACAGCTGGAATATCACACATTTTATTAGACCCATTGCAAGAGGATTTTATCTCAATATTAAATAAAATTATTAATAGATGTGAACTGTAGATATCCATGAAAATCCAAATGGTTAGGAGGGCAACTATCAGTTACTCTTAGGATGCCCTCGTTCTCCAAAAATGTGAGGGTAGGGTGAGGGAAGAGAAAATGAAAAGGTGAAAGAAAAGAAAAAGAGATTGGATTTACTAATCTGGATCTACTAACCTAGAATTCAATCAGTGAGATTATGTGATTAATGTCTTCAAGGTCACTTAAAAATAGTGTGTATTCACTTAGGGTATTCTATTGCTGAAAAATGATCTGTTATTTATTACCACATAATGCCCTGAACATCTTAAGTACATTTTTATTGCCACTAAATAATTTGCCTAAATTTTGCCTGAACAAATAAAGGTAAGTGTATTAGTCTGTTCTCACCCTGCTATGGAGAAATACCTGAGACTTGGGTAATATATAAAGAAAGGAGGTTTAATAGACTCACAGTTCCACATAGGTGGGGAGACCTCAGAAAACGTACTATCATGGCAGAAGGCCTCTCTTCACAGGGTGACAGGGGAGAGAATGAGCGCCAGCAGGGGAAATGCCAGATGCTTATAAAACCATCACATCTTGTGAGAACTCACTCACCATCATGAGAACAGCATGTGGGAAATTGCCCCCATGATTCAATTACCTCTCACCAGGTCTCTCCCATGACACATGGGGATTATGGGGGTTAAAAGTCATGATGAGATTTGGGTGCGGACACAGCCAAACCTTATCAGGAAGCAACACCTTGTGCTTCTCAAATTATCTGTATTTTTTGCCTTTGATCCTTTGAGGGATCAAGACTTTAAAATAACAAAATAATAATGAATGAGCAGAAAAAGGATGGTGTTCTTGGATGTCTCAGCAGTGCCATAATGCAGTAAAGGTTTCTAAGCACTTACTCTCAAATAATTTACGGATATCGTCATGACTGTGTTATTTTGCAGTCCTCTAATGACCTGCAGGCCACATTTTAAGTGTCAATTTGGAGAACGTTGTTTTGGCCAGGATTTTTTCTGTGGTGTAGTTCTACTTGTACAATGACAGAGCTAATGCTAAAGTAAACCCATATCATCTTGTAGCACATATTATTTAGATTTCGTATTAAGGTATTCATTTTTTTATCACTTGATTGGCATATCCAAAGAGTGTGGGTCTGACATATTTAAGAGTGAAATGGTATTTGGGTAACTGTGTTAAGTGACAAAAAACAATTAAATGTCTTCTTTTATAGTTTAAATTTATGAAGTTCTAATTTGTATGATAGTACATTGTGGCTTACAGTTTGGAAAGACCAAATTTTAATTATAACCAGAAGGGAATCTGATTAAGAAAGGATGGATCTTGATAGGCTTAGCAAGGATAATAAATAGTTGCTCATCCCATCTGCATTAATACAGAGTGTCCATAACAACACAACACTTCATCTGACAGTTCAGAAAGAGTCTGTAAGGTTCTCACCCTGTCTGAAAGCTTGTAGCAATTTTATATTATCTCAAATTTGCTGCATTTCTACACAAATGATCCTCTAATTGCTGCATAAATTTACATTTTAAGCTTAACATTTACTCAAACAGCTTCTAAGCACTATTGATATTCAGGATGGCATCTAAAGCTCATCAAGACAATAAAATATGTCTTGAGATTCAGAATGTTACCGATCCATTTACTTCTATAAATTTATTATCTCAAATAATTATTGAAATAGACCTATTTAATCTTAACTTCTCTTCTTGTATTTATTCATTCCTACTATAGATAAATGTTATTAGGAGTCCATACTCTAAAAAAGTTAGTCAATTTGAGGTAACTAATTAGTAGGTATATATACATGTGTGTATGTAAATCTATATATATGTAGATATACACAAGATAGACACTTTTAAAAACTTTATCTAAAAGACATTGTAATATTTTGCATTTATCTAAATAATAATTCGCTTTATGAAAAATATCCTGAAGGATCAATCTCAGGGTAAATTCAAGTTGTAGGCTAAAACATCTTTAAGAGAAATAATGAAAAACCTCAAGAATACATTTTTTTTTCTAAATTAATAGAATAATGTATTCTGAAAACTCAGAAAAATTTCATTCATAAAATATATTTTACCAAATTTTCATTCTTCTCAGTATCAATATGGTTGTAATACACATGTGTGCACACCTGTGCATGTAGGCCTGTGGCCTGTCTGTATATATGTAACATACAGAAGACAATGTAATATGTATGTAAGTCTATATATATGTGTGTTTGTGTCTGTGTGTGTGTGTGTGTGTGCATGGAATGCAGTCATACAAATAAGTCTTTTTGTCCGACTAAGTTTATTGGACTTTTGATGAGATCTATACAAAGTTATAGCGAAACAGTTTACGTAGAAAGTTGACTTTGACCTAAAGTCACTTATACTGATCTTTATTTTAATATTCTAACTGTATGTTTTTCTCCCAGTGTTTAAGGCATTGAATATATGATAATTGCTACACACAATACATGTGGCTACTGATATAATTAAAGAGGTAAATAAAAGAAATTCTGACAATGAAACATGTTTCATTATTTTAATTACTATTCTTTGTATTAAAAATGTAAGATCTTACCCTTTAGAGCCAGCCTTCTTAAAAGCAGTCTTTGCCTCCTGGCCAATCCTAAACTTACTATACTGTGCCTTCAAACAATCCTAATAAAACCTCATTCACTAAGGTCATCATTGGTTCCAGTTCCTAACTCAAGGTTCAGTTTTCAGCTCTTAATTTATTTTCATAGTTTGTGTTTTATTATACTTTTGATTTCTTCCTTGAAAGTTCTTTTATACCTTTGCTTCTGAGACATGACTCTCTTTTTAAGTTTCTTTACTACTTAGTGACATTTGAGGACACCCCTTAACTGATCTATCCTTCCAGTGATGGTGGTCCAAAAGTCTCGATTCTTGACATACTTTTCTTCTTACACACTCCCAGGAATCTCATTTTCTTTCATGGCTCATATCACCATGTGATATGGTTTGGCTCTGTCCCCCTCCAAATCTCATTTTGAATTGTAGCTCCCATAACCCCACATGTCATGGGAGGGACCTGGTGGGAGGTAATTGAATCATGCGATGGGTTTTTCCCATGCTGTTCTCATGATAGTGAATCAGTCTCGTGAGATCTGATGGTTTCATAAAGGGCAGTTCCCCTGCACATGCTCTCTCTTGCCTGTTGCCATGTAAGACATTACTTTGCTCCTCCTTCACCTTAACGGCATGATTGTGAGGCCTCCCCAGCCATGTGGAACTGTGAATCTATTAAACCTCCTTCCTTTGTAAGTGACCCAGTCTCAGGTATGTCTTTATTAGCAGCATAAGAACAGACTAATACACCATGCATATGAGAACAGACTAATACACCATGCATAAGTAGA
The DNA here is from genome assembly GCA_031835075.1 of Saguinus oedipus. NCBI lineage: Eukaryota > Metazoa > Chordata > Mammalia > Primates > Cebidae > Saguinus > Saguinus oedipus. Next base: position 24,155,568 of record CM063190.1, read on the forward strand.
CAACTGATAATTTCTTTATTGGTAAGGAGAGACTAGGCTTTTCTTTAGTAATAAGCCAGCCATTAATATCTCAGTGGTTTAACTCAATAGATATTTATCTTTCACAGAATGGCTGGGGTGTCAGCTGTCTTTATGATCACTCAAGGAAAGTAGTAAATTAAACATTGTCTCTTACAGCATCTTTGTAGAAATGACATATCCATCCATGTTTCTCACATTTTATTGACATGATTTTGCTTACAACAAGGGAGCAAGAGAGTGTGATCCCACATAAAGGAAGATGAGATATTCGTGAATAGTTTTAATACTGTCACAACCTCCAACTTCTCCCTCCAGCTCAGATTTTAAGACTTGCATATTCCTTTGCTTATTGGAAACCTATACTTATACTCTTATTTGAATTTGAAAATTCAAAGTCTAAAATGAGACTCTTATCTTTCACTCACATTGGAACATTCTGTATCATGAATTGCCTGTTTAAATAAATGACAATGATTGCCTACCTAGATCCTTAAGCTTAAAACTTAGAAAACAATCCTTAACATTGCGATTCGAGTGATCTATGTAAAGTTAACTTCCTTGTACAGTTTTTTACTAGACACAGCTTGCAAATAAAATACAATTAAAAAGCCATTAATATGGCACAAGGGCTTTTATTACCTTGTTTCAGTTACCTAAGAAAACCTAAGACCCAGCACTCCACAGTTTGCAACTTTGGCTTTTACCAAATTCAACTCTGGATTCTAATTTCTGAAAGTTTCTCATGTAATTTTTTATTTGGTATGAAGATCTAGAAGGTCTTTCTCCATCTCATCTTGAGTTGACTAATTCCTGGTAGCCCTTCCCCCGATTCAACCCATGCTATCTTCTGTGGCAAACCTTCTCTGTCCCCACAACCTCCCACCCAGTGCAGTGCCCCCACAGCATACTGAAATCACCTCCTCTCTTAAATTGGATTTACTTCTATATTTATTTGTTAATCTCAAATATTTACTATCTACTGTATACATGATTCTTACCCTTATGGAAAAATACACAGAACTACTTAGGGGTTGGCACTCAAAAAATAAATAGACATTCAACATGATTACATGCCACAGTACACATTTTTATTTTTTAAGACAGAGTCTCGCTCTGTTGCCCAGGCTGGAGTGCAATGGTCGGATCTCAGCTCACTGCTTCCCGGGTTCAAGTGATTGTCCTGCCTCAGACTCCCAAGTAGCTGGGATTACAGATGTGTGCCACCATGCCCAACTAATTTTTTTTTTTTGTACTTTTAGTAGAAATGAGGTTTCACCATGTTGGCCAGGCTGGTCTTGAACTCCTGACCTCAAGTGAGCCACCTGCCTCGGCCTCCCAAAGTGTTGGGATTACAGGCATGAGCTACCACGTCTGGCCAAATTTTAAGAAAATAAAAAGGGTAATATGATAGAGTACCTGGTAGCGCTTGGAGATACTTAATGATTAAGAAGCAACTTCTCTAAGGGGAATATAATTGAGCTAACAATAGCATAAAGAGCCAGATTTATTATTTATTTTTTAATTATGTGGCAGGAAAAGGTTTGTTATGTTCAAGGCACAAAATGGATGCCAGTGTGGTTCCCTTAGTGAACAAGAAAGAGAGTGGTTTAAGATAACTTTGAAATGAAGAGCAGAGAGATGCTGTGTATGGCCTTGTAGGTCAAAGTGAGCTTTGTCTTAAGAGTAATGGAAAGCCATTTGAAAACATGAAACTGGAAGAGGGGTTGGTGAAGAAAGGGATGAACGGACTGAAATGGTCTGATGTTTAAGTTTGAAAAGTTTATCTTGGCTCTTCTGTGGTATGTGGCTTGTAGAATATAAAGAAAAAGAGCGGAAGTTGACTGTGGTAGCCCTAGAAAAAGATCCCCTATATTTAGCACATATCATATATGTGTTATCACCATTATGCAGCACATTGTAATATGCTAAAATTCCTTAGTATATCTATGCACATGGACTTCATGTGGATGTAATATTGGTTCCTCTATAGTATAACACTGTTTATCTATGGATAAAAGTCTCTTGATCGTGCACGTTAATTGAATTGTTAGTTAACGAGAAAGTGAAAAGAAGTGAAAAATTATTGATCTATCTTAAGTATATTTTTATAATGTGGAAATTTTTTTTTTTTAAAAAAAAGCACAGACATTAATTATAAGTTAAAGATAATTTTGAAGAAATTATCGGTTGAATATTCAGAAACTGAATTTCAGGAAAAATCTTAAAATTTGCCTATGAAGTGGTTGTTGGATAACCTTAGAAGATTTATATTTTTGCTCTGGGAAGAACTGTAAGACAAAACAGAGCACAAGACTAAAGACAAAATGTATAGATTCACATGCCCCAGCAAGCTTCTTTTGAACACATTTAGGAACTCAAGTTTGTGACCATCTTCTTTCTCCTGTCATTTCTGTCTCTTTTCTTGTTCTCCTTTTCTTTTTTCTCCTCCTCTTCTTTTTCCTTCTCCTCCTCCCTCTTCTTGTTCTTCATCTTCTTATTCCTCTTTAGTAGATTTACCAGTAGGCATTTTGCTCAAAATGTTTTAATTGGTATTTACATGAACTTTGAAGAGAAGTGCATGACTTTTTTATTTCTTTTTCAGATTGTTCACTGTTTGCATACAGAAAACTACTCATTTTTATATGTTGATTTTGTACCCTGAAACTTTACTGAATTTGTTTATCAGTTCTAATAGTTTTCCTGTGGAGTCTTTAGGTTTTTCCCAATATAAGAGCATACCTTCTGCAAACATGAATAATTTTACTTTTTCCATTGCAATTTGGATGCTCTTTATATTTTTCTCTTGTCTCATTGCTCTAGCTAAGACTTCTAGTACTCCATTGAATAACAATGGTGACAGTCTGCATCCTTGTTATGTTCCAGATCTCAGAGAAAAGGCTTTCAGTTTTTGCCCATTAAGTGTGATACTAGCTGTGGATTGATCATATATGGCTTTTACTATGTTAAGTTCCTTCTATAGCCAGATTTTTAAGGGTTTTTATCATGAAAGGATATTAAATTTTATCAAGTCCTTTTTCAGCATTACTAGAAATAATCATATGGTTTTTTTTAAATCCTAAATTCTGTTGATAAAATGTATCACATTGATTGATTTATGTATGATAAACCATCCTTGCATCCAGGGAGAAATCCCACTTGGTCATGATAATGATTTTTCTAATATGTTGTTGAAAAGTTTGCTAGTATTTTGTTAGGATTTTTACATCAATATTCAACAGAGATACTAGGCTGTAGTTTTCTTTTTTTGATGTGTCTTTGTCTGGTTTTGAAATCAGAGTAATACTGGTTTTGTAGAATGAGTTTAGAAGTATTCACTCCCACTCTGTTTTTGGGTGGAGTTGGTATTAGTTCTTTTCTGAATGTTCAGTAGCAGTCAACATTGAAGACATAGGGTCCCAGGGTCTTCTTTACCGAGAAACTTTAGGGCTTTTATCTCATGACTTGCTATTGGTCTGTTCAGGATTTGGATTTCTTCCTGGCACCATCTTGGTGGGTTTTATGTATCCAGGAATCTGTCCATTTCTTCTAGATTTTCCAGTGTATTCATATACAGTTGATCATAGTAACCACTAATGATTCTTTGAATTTCTGCAGTATTAGTTGTAATGTCTCCTTTTTCAGTTCTGCTTTTAAAACTTGTGTCTTCTCCTTTGTTTTCCTAGTTTGGCTAAAGTTTTGACACTTTTGTTTAACTTTTCAAAAAAACCAATCTTTTTGCTTCTTTTATCTTTTGTATTTTTTAAAATTTCAATTTCATTTATTTCTGCTCTAATCTTTATTATTTCTTTTCTTCTACTAATTTTGAATTTTGTTTGCTATTGTTGTTCTAGTTCTTTGAGATGCATGAGATGCATAATGACATTGTTTGAAGTTGTTTCTTTTTTTTGATGTAGGCACTTACAGTACTGCTTTTGCTGTATCCAGTAGGTTTTGGTGTGTTTTATTTTCATTATCATTTGCTTTATGAAATTTTTCAATTTCCTTCTTAATTTCTTTATTGACTCACTGGTCATTTAGGGGCATATTTTTAAATTTCTATGTATTTGCATAGTTTCTTAAAGTCCTTGTTATTAATTTCTACTTTTATTGCATTGTGGTAAGAGAAGATGCTTGATATTGTTTCAATTTTTCTGAATGTTTTAAGACATGTTTTATAACCTGACATATGGTCTGTTCTTAAGAGCAATCCATGGACTCAGGAAAAGAATTCGTATTCTGCAGCTGTTAAGTGAAATATTCTGTAAATATTAGATCCATCGGGTCTATGTGCAAATTAAGTCTGATGTTTCTTTATTCATTTTCCATCTAGAAGATCTTTCTAATGCTGAGAGTGGGGTGTTGAAGTCTCCAGTTATTATTGTATTGGGGCTACTCTCTCTTTTTAGCTCTAATAATATTTCATTTATATATTTGGGTGCCTACAGTGAGCAAATAAAAAAATATATTACATGAGTTTCTTTTTAGGCTACATCTTTTGTCATAATCTTGAAGATTTTCATTCACTTAATATGTATTAATTATGACTTCTATTCACCCTTTCTTTTTTTCTCATTACAAAAAAAAAAAGCCTATACGTTATAGTCACAGAATAATTTAGAAAATATGATATTATGTGTTTTTGATAATTCTAAATTTTATAATGGTTTTAAGTTATCATGTAAACTTTTTAGAAAAAAGGTTAGATTATAACAATGTCAATAGCTGGCATTTGTTGTGCTTATTCTGTACTGGGTGCCAGGCACTGCTCTATATGCTCTAACATATATATCTCTGTGTATCTTCACAACCATCTAATTAGGTAGGTATTCATATCGGTTATCACAGTTCTGGTATCCAAAAACCTCTGGAAACTGAAAACTGTTTTCATTCATTTGATTTCGTGGCAAAAGTCTGAACTGAATTGATTTGCGGTTAATCATAATCTTTAACCAAATTCATGTAGTGTGAATATTTATATATTTAGCTGAAAAATACTTTGTTTTATGTAATAGATACTGCTGAGGCTGTGATATGGAATATGGAGTGAATTACCTTACTATAATACAGTTTACAATGAGAAATACAACTAGTCTCAGAGTTTCAGTAAAGGGATTGCAGAACTGTTTCTAATCCCAATTTTACTAATGAGAAAACTGAGGTTCAACACTCTTAAGAACCTTGCCCAGGATAACATAGTCAGTGTCCGGAGAGGTTTATGTTGTAGTCACAGAATAATTTAGAAAATATGATGTTATATGTTTTTTGTAATTCTAAATTTTATAATGGTTTTAAGTTATCATGTAACCTAAAAAAGATTAGATGGTAACAATGTCAATAGCTAGCATCTAAGACTGAAACTCAATCTTAGATGGCTAAAAGTCGTTTTCCTGACTAGACTTCAGCAATGGCTAATCTCCCTCATATTCAAGTAATGTATGAATAGACTAATGAATCAATGCTGTAGAGACACTATAATTAAGAGAAAAGAGCTTTTGTCTGATTTTCTTTAAAAAGGAATTCTAACCCAAGTTTTATTACTAACTATGCAACCTTAGGTAAGTCTCTTAAATTATCTCTATTCTAAATTTTTGTTCATATGATGAGGATTATTATACCTGCCTCAAAAAAATCTTATAAAGTGCAATAATATGGCTGAAAGTACTTTGAAGCTAATTAGTTCTATACTCATATAAGATGTTATTATAACAGTTTCATAATATAAAGAGATATTTTTATTCCCTTTAAATGAAAAGTGCATTGGAAATGAATCAAACTTACAATACTCAAGAGAAGCATTTTCCAAAGTGTGTTTCACAGAACATTAATCTATGAAATACTACAGGACAAAATGAATGTAGTGGTCCAAAAGTTGGGAAAAGATACATATTATTTCTTCCTCCTGAAGATTCGTAAGACTCATGAAACTGCTAAAGACTCTTAGAATATTGCCTAAAGAGAAGTCTTTTTTGTAGTATTTAACCCAGAATTTCCCAAATTCATTAAGCCACCTTCTCCACTTTAATAGCATCTTTAATATCTTGCGAAACTACTTTGATGAACACGTCTTAGGACATTTCCACAAAAGAATTAGTATTCAGAAAGCTAAAATATCATTATTGCCAAGTTGCATTTTATCTCTACATGGAAAATTATTTAGTTACTTTAGTAATAACACTCATTCTGTTATATTTAGAAAAGTATAGCCTTCTACCAAAAATGTATTCACACAATGTTATTTCTTATTTCGACAGGACTTCTCTCATAATGATATATCCTAGTAGAATAGCAATTTATTGGATTTCATTAACACTGCCATAAGTGTGCTACACAAAAGAATTCAACTTTCAAAGAGTTCTTATTTGCTTATTTTTTCTTATTTTTTTATGAATAAAAAATTGCATATAGTTTTTTTTTTTTGATATATTCCATTTTATCTGTTAACATGACTTGACCATAGGGTGCCCAGGTATTTGGTCAAATGTTCCTCTTTGTGCTTCTGGATGAAAGTGATATTCGAATTTGTAGACTGGGATAAGTGGATTGCCCCCCGCAATGTAGGTGGACTTTATCCAGTCAGTTCAGACTTGAATAAAACAGAAGACTTAGTAAAGAGAGCACTAATGAAGCCAGGCACAGTGGCTCACACCTGTAATACTAGGACTTTTGGGAGGCCAAGGTGGGTGGATTGCTTGAGCCCAGGAGTCTCAGACCAGTCTGGGCAACATGGTGAAACTCCATCTCTACAAAAAATACACACACACACATACACACACACACACAAATTAGCCAGATGTGGTGGTGTGCACCTATAGTTCCAGTTACTCGGGGTGCTGAGTAAGGACGATTGCTTGAACCTGGGAGGTTAAGTCTGCAGTGAGCTGAGATCACTCCACTGCATTCCAACCTGGGTGACAAAGTGAGACTGTGTCAAAAAACAAAGCACCAATTAATAGTACATGGTATGTGTTGTAGAAATAATGATTACTGAAATGAAAACAAAGAGACAATATAGTCAGAATCACCCAACTTCAATGACATTTGCCAATGACTCAAAGCAGGCAGTGGAGTGGGAAAAGTTCATAGTGAAAAAATGTGAGGGCTTCATGTATGTTCTGATTAGAGATTATTGGCATGGGAAGCTGGAGGCAGGCTGGGTAGAGTCAGGGTATTGTTTATCATTGTTTTAGGGACGCATATTTGCCTTTCTCTGGTTGACCTCTAATTTGAAGTAGAGGCAAAAATTAGGGAAGTTGGAAGTCATTAACCTAGTCCTGACCATTCTGGGTCAATTGCTGAAGAGACTGTGGCTTGGCTTTCTGTATAGGTTACTGTAGAGGTTTTAGTTTAGAGTTCTAGTTTTCTTTATGGTCTATCCATTTGTACATTCAATCTCTTGGTGAGATATCATTATAATATTATGGTGAAATAATTTTAGAAGATAAAGTAAAATTTTACATTATGTACACTAAGGAGGGCAAAAGATTTTTATGGTTGTTTTTAGCACACATAATGGTGATGGTCTCTCTAGCAAAGGTATCACAGTGATCATCAAAGTCACTGATAGAGAACATGGATGCATGGGACCAACAAATCAATAGTGGTGGGAGGTGTGGGAAAGTTTCTGAAAAGTATACTCTCTGTATTTAAGTAATAAATTAAAGGCACATAACCAACCTCTCTTTTCTGGAAGAGATTCATGATCTCTTCATGTGCATATTGTTAGAATATACCTTGTTCTTATCTAACTTTAATTATGGCAGCATCAGCAAATTTCACCCTGACTCCAATTTAGCAGATTTTACTGGCTGACTTTAGCCAGTTTATCCCCGTAGCTGATCTACTAATTCACATTAGCTTCGGTGGAAGAGAAAATTGCACTTAAGTAGAAGAGTGATGTATTTAAATGATTGATAGATCTGTGCATACAGATCCTCTCAAATCATGAATATGAAAAGGTGAGGAGCAGAAACCTTGGTTGCTCATTTGTTTTTCTTGAATGATCATTTGCATTATTCACTTTCAAAACATAAATGAACTCTTTTGTTCTCACTCACATATATATCTACCATATATTATCTAAGAAGAACATATGCATAGCTCTAAGAAAATGACGTATACATTCTTGTGAAGTAGAACACTTAGTTTTCAAAGGTCAAGAGAAAACATTTTCGTCTTTAGCAGCAAGATTACATTGCTAACATAAAAGTGTTAGGTTATTTGCAGTCTTTTACAAGAAATTGCTAATGCAATTGTATATAGAATATGTATGCTACAAATAAAATACTTAAATATTGGTTTTGTGTCTTTCATTTAGATACTTTACTGAATAATGGATGATTATTTATGTCTTCAGTTTCTTTGGCAAGTCTTAGAGTTTCAGCTCTGTAGACCATAAAGTTGTAAATGATACACCTTCTTGCTTCACAAACTGAAGTGCCCTCAGCAGCAGAGAATGCATTCAAGTCCTCAGGCACTCCATAGGGTCTCTACGTGGGACTAGTGACATTTTTAAAGGGCTGTTTGAAGCTTAGAATAGGGAGAAAGTTGAGTATGATCTGTTTCTTACAGGTCATGTTGTTTGTGTTTTCACAGGGCTGACATAGTTTTTCTGATCAGCAATCTCAGGGAAACAATTGTAAGAGACTTTTCAGTGGAAAGCCACCCTCTAATGCTATTTATTTAACACCCGTGTGCTATATATGTTTCTCATGCAAAGTGAAGGACTAGCTCAAACAAATCAAAATTGTCTCCGTCTCTCAAACTTAATTTTTACTGGAGAAACGTTATTTCCTTGTTTAACTTCAGGGTCTAATCCACAATCTAGGGAATCAGTCATTAAAATAAGGTAAAATATTTGGCTTTGTGTTGAGACTGTTTCACTTTAGAAAAAAAATCTGTTAAAAAAGCTGATATCTGCCCCTTTATCACGAAAATCACTGATCCTTTGCTACTCAAGTGTACAGCGATTTCATGTCCCATATTTCATCTTTTGACATGCAATCTTATTTTTCAGTGTGAAGAAAATAATGAATTAACTTGGTGTTCAAAATAGTGACAAAAAGCCAAGTATGTCCATTTATTTAGGCAAGTTACTAGTATTATTTTTCAATTACCATAAATTGACCTAAAATAAAAAATCTTCAAATCAGTCTTTTTATACCATCTACCATTTAAAAAATTTCAGTTGGTTGGCAGAAAGAAATGTAGAAGAAAGAGAATATAAATATATAATAAAATAGCTAATGGTGCATCCTGGTGAGGTAATACCCCAGATGCAAGCATTCTTTCCCCAACTTTGGCTGTTAATACTGGAAAAAATTTTTGACACAAATCTGAAATCGCAGTTAATGTATATAAATGAATTTATTATGATTATTTTTACATTATAAAATCCCATTCAATAATAAGATTTGTCTGAAATATTTTAATGCTACTTTATGCCCTTCAGTAATGTATTCCATTATTCCGAATAGCCTTATATTTTTCTCTTTGCTTAGTTTTAGATTAGCACTGGCTAACTTTGAGGCTATCTACAAATTTAAGCCACATATGCAAATTTAAATTTTCTTGTAGCCATAGTAAAAAAAGTAAAAACACACAGATGAAATTAACTTTAATAACACATTTTATTTAACTCAACATATCCAATATAATGAATGCCATTTAACCTGTAATTAATCTAAAAATATAAATGAGATAGTTCACCTTTCTTTTCTGCTAAGTATTTAGAATGCAGTGCATAGTTTATATTTTAGTTTGGACAAGCTACTTAGAAATACTCAACAGCTGCATGTGAATTAAAGCTACTGTATTGAACAGCACAGTTCTGGATGTCTTAAGATCGTATATAATTGCTATTCTGAACAGCATATTTTTATTTTATTATATTTTCTTGGAAATCTTTGTTTCTAAATGGCATATACAATAGCTATTTTTGTATACTTCATGTTCATTTTTAATTTTGTGAGTACATAGCAGATACATATTTAAGGGGTATATGAGATATTTTGGTATAGGCATGCAATAATCACACCATTAAAAATTGGGTATCCAACCCCTCAGGCATTTATCTTTTGTATTCTAAGCAATCCCACTGACTCTTTTAGTTATTTTAAAATGTACAACTAAATTATTATTGACTATAGTCACCCTATAGCTGTCACCATATATTATCCTATTGTGCAATCAAATACTAGGTCTTATTCATTCTTTCTGTTTGTTGTTTGTACCCATTAGCTATCCCTACTTCTTCCCCCACTGCCCCACTACCCTTCCCAGACTAGTAACTATCCTTCTACTCTCTATCTCTATGAGTTCAAATGTTTTGATTTTTAGAGACTACAAATAAGTTAGAACATTTGATGTTTGTACCTGGCTTATTTCACTCACGTAATAACCTCAAGTTCCATCCATGTTATTGCCAATGACAGGATCTCATTCTTTGTTATTGCTCAATAGTACTTATTAGTGCCTATGTACCACATTTTCTTATTTATTCATCTGTTGATGGACACTTAGGTTGCTTCCAAATCTTAGCTATTGTGGACGGTCCTGCAACAAACATGGGAAAGCAGGTATCTCTTCAATATGCAGATTTCCTTTCTCTGGGGTACATAGCCAGCAATGGGATTGCAGGATCATATGGTAGCTATGTTTTATGAGGAACTTCCAAGCTGTTTTCCACTGTGGTTATGCTAACTTGTTCTCAATATTGATATCTTTTACTAATTTTAATAGTTTCTATCTATACAGGCCTTTGGTTGATCTAAGATCATTATATTATCTGCAAAGAGAGATACATATTTCTTTTTTCCAACTTTTATGCATTTTGTTTCCAGAAAAAATGTAGACACTAGAATAATGATAAGCTTCCCTGTTCTATTCCTAACATGATCAGGCATTCTGCTAATGTTTCAGCATTAAATTTGTGGTGGTTATTCATTTGAGACAGCTATTGTCTATCTGTTAAATAAATAAATAAATATCCTTCTACCACTGTTCATTAAAATTTTGTTTTGTTGGCCGGGCGCAGTGGCTCACGCCTGTAATCCCAGCACTTTGGGAGGCTGAGGCGGGTGGACCATGAGGTCAAAAGATCGAGACCATCCTGGTCAACATGGTGAAACCCCGTCTCTACTAAAATTACAAAAAATTAGCTGGGCATGGTGGTGCGTGCCTGTAATCCCAGCTACTCAGGAGGCTGAGGCAGGAGAATTGCCTTAACCCAGGAGGCGGAGGTTGCGGTGAGCCGAGATCACGCCATTGCACTCCAACCTGGGTAACAAGCGCAAAACTCCGTCTCAAAAAAAAAAATCGTTTTGTTTACTTTGATGAAAAGAGGAAAGGATGTTGAATTTGAGTTAATCCCCTTTGCTGAGGTATTTAGACATACAGTTGAGTTCGCTCCTCTCACCTGTTAAGTACTTGCTTATGGTGGATTAATTTTTACATTTCTACACCACAGATTCTTTTTGACCAGGCAGTATTAATTTCACAACATATAGCCAAAACTGTTTTTGTTACCATTTTATTTATATTTATTTTATATATATATAAGCTTACTTTTTCATAATGTACTAATTTTGCATGCTATATTTTAGGCTTGATATTAAGAATATGCAAATTTATAAAATGAATCTGAAAACTTCCCATCTCTGCATCTTTGAAGCAGTTTATGAAGTGTAAGATACGTTTATTCTACATTTAAAATACACACAGTATGAACACATTGGAGGAAATCATAAAGGAGTCCTTACTGATAAAGTTCGAACCACTCACGTATGGAAACAATGATCCTGTGCTGTAGTTACTTGGTCCTCTCAGGTTTTTCCTGGGAACATGTTAAGCTCAGGCCAGAATTATGGCACAGATGTTTTGTTTTCACATATTTTCTGATTAATACATTTTGTGTTTTTATTACAACCTACGTACATATTGAGTGATCAATTAATCATCCTTATTTTAGTTATGCAGCTGGCAGCAGGGAAGGTTAATTGCCACGGCTGTAGGCCTTGCAATCTCTTTCTAAGAAAAAGATTTTGTTACAGACCTTGCTCTAGCCTGTAACTATGAATGCCACAGCCACAGCAATTAGACCAACCAGGGGCACTTGTTTCAAGGACATCAGTTGTACAGCAACCAATGGTCTTATTAACCTGATGAGTTAGCGTCATCAGATTTTCTCTCAAGAGTATGGCTGAAAACATGCAGGAATTTGATGGTCATTGTTAGGAGTTGCAACTGAAAGATAATGAAAGCTAGTTGAGCCTTAAAATCTATAATGGATTATTTATAAATTGATGTTGCTAGGGAACAGGAGCTGAGGGGAGTCAGTTATTTTAAGTGGGAAAGAAAATAGACAATCAGAATGTAGCTTAATCAACTTAATGGTGTAGTATCAGAATGAAAACCATAACTTTCTTCTCTGCTAAGATTATTGCACTAATTCTTGACTATTTCTGTACTCTCCCTGTAGCTCCTGTTTTCCTGAGATTGCTGCACTTAAACTCCTGGCCTTTTAATTTTAGAGGGGATCCAGATGTCCATGCGTCACACAAATCATGATTATCTGAAGTAGTTATTTCTTTTTCTCTCAGCAAAAGTAGATTCATCAGATCAGTTGCCTTTACAAAATCTACCTTGTGAAGTGCAAAATGTATGAAAATGGTAAAACTATTAAGGATATCTTGGATCAAATACCTAGGTGAAATTCTCTAACTACCGTTAGATTTTTCCATACTTACGCCTATGTACTGAATTGCATGGCATAGTCTATTAAATAATGGAACAAGACATTTTAATTTATTTAATGCTGGATATAGAAAAAAAAACAGAATTTATTTTGTGAAATTAGAGAAGACTGACCTGTATATGGGAAAATTTTTAATTTGACATGAAATAAAAACAAAAAGCTTCTTTCAAACTCAGATTGCTAGCTAATCATTTGATCTATTTTTTTAATTCTTAAATTACTTAGCAATATGTCATTCTATTCTCTACAGACTAGTTTTTTTTTATAAGACCAACATCATTTTAAAGATGAGAAAGAGCCAGGCGCGGTGGCTGACGCCTGTAATCCCAGCACTTTGGGAGGCCGCAGCAAGTGGATCATGAGGTCAAGAGATCGAGACCATCCTGGTCAACATAGTGCATCCTCGTCTCTAAAAATACAAAAAATTAGCTGGGCATGGTGGCGCATGCCTGTAATCCCAGCTACTCAGGAGGCTGAGGCAGGAGAATTGCCTGAACCCAGGAGGCGGAGGTTGCGGTGAGCCGAGATCGCGCCATTGCACTCCAGCCTGGGTAACAAGAACGAAACTCCATCTCAAGAAAAAAAAAAAAAAGATGAGAAAGATAGGAATGACCAGATATGTAGATAAATAATTGTTACAGTTTTTTTAAGTTATTATGACTTCAGATTGCATTTTGAATGCAATATTTTTTAAAGCAATGTGAAATGTTTGCCCTCGGTTGTGAGATATCTTCCCCTGCCAAGAGCAACAAAGAATGTCCAGGAAAATCTTTATGAGTTAGGGGAACATGTGTCAGCCTAGAATTCCATGAAGAGTAGTATCAAGCAGCCTTCATGCCAGAGAAAATTTCATTATCTAGAATCATCAGTTGTTTTGGGTCCAAGCTGAGAAGGATATTAGCTTGTTTGGAAGTGGCAGTCTAAATGGGTCAAGTCTGGTTGCTGCTGACTAAAATAATACCTGTCCTAAAACTGGAATATCTGGGGAATAGTGCCATTTAGAGAAATGAAAAAGTAAAACTGAATTATAAAATGACTTTATCTTCACTGTCTTCATGCTTTATTTACACTGACAATTTGAAAGCCTCATATTTCAATCTTTTAGGGCACAATATCACTTATTCGTTCTTCCCTTGTGTGCGCAGGGTGGGGGCATGGCTGTGTAATGCATTATTTTCAGTGCATATTGGCATGATATGCAGAGACTTAAGATAGAACCCTTCTGAAAAGGAGAGGAGAGACAAAGCAGATATTAGTGCTCCCTGTGGATGTGAGATATGCCATGTCGAGTGTTCGGCCCACTGTTGGCAAGCTATTTAGTCCTGCTAACAGTGAATTCTCTAGGATGACAGCAGGCTTTGTCAGTGTAGCTGCTTGACAAGTTGAAGCGAGAGGGGCACAAGAAGATAGAATGAAATCACACTGCAGTACAGCTTCAGAAGGTCCAGCGTAGGCATGGGATACAGCACAACATGCCAGCTGAACAAGCAACTGGATATTTCACAGGCAAGACAGACGATGCTTTCCTAAGCCAAGATGGTGTATAGTATAGGAGCGAAAGAGGATCCACACCTAAATCGAATTTGTTAACTGTCTTATCTTAGAACACATAGCTGTTAGGGTACACTGAAGCCCAGCACCATGAATGTCATGTAAAAATTTAAATGACACAAATAAAAGAGTTCATATTTGGCAGTGGGGAGAAGGAAAACCAGAGAAAGAGAAAAAAAATGCCTTTTGCAGGAAAGGTTATTTGAGGAGTGTTTACTCCCAAATGGATGTCACCTGGGAGTTGTAAAGCTGCTGTTACTTTGGGTTTCTCATAGGTAGATCATCTCTATTTCTCTGCTATTACTGTGCTTTTCAAGTTCAAAGATGTACACTTTATTTTTATAATAGCACCACTCCTATAAACAGAGCAGCTACTTTAAATAAGTTCATCCAGTGCTGAGAGAATAAGGTGACTGACATGGTATACTATTCTCTACTTAACGACTTTATTAGCTCTTTTCAAAGGCAATTTGCCCAAATATGATTTTTGTCTTATGCACTTACTTTAGAATGTCATCTCTAGGTAAAACGAACACCATGGTAAAAACACGTAATTCACAGGGAAAGAGAAATAGGACTTTTAAAGCATGTCACAATTTGTGGCTAACATTTGAATGGTGGCATTCTTCATAAGAGCAATGTGCACGGAAGTATTTTCATAGTAACTATCATTTGAAAGGAGTACATGTTTGATAGTAACTATCGTCTGAAATGCTTACAGTTCTTAAGGGATTATTGCATTTGTAGTAAGGTTGCCCCTAAAGATGATCACTTCAACAATAAAAGATGTTTAAAGTAACAACTTTTATTATCTCATATGTTTAGAATGATGTGACTGGACCTAAAGGTGAATGCAAGATGAACAGTGGGGGTGAAGGAAGAAAACACTAGAATGTATTTTTTATATATAAAAACATAGTATTGGGTTGATAAGTTAATCACTAGGAAAATGTTGAACTTGTTATGCACTTCAGTGCATAACTTGAAGTTAATGCACTGTGAAAAGGAGCAGAGAAATGAACATATTACCTATATCGTAAGAGCAGGGCTAACCTTAGACTTTCTTTTAAATTGCCCCAGTTGTCCTCTTTGAGTAATTCTTCTCTTTAGTATGTTCTAACTGCTTCTCCCTGTCTGTCATGACTGCCCCATAGAAGGCATGATTATCTGGATGTTTTACTCCTGGCCTAGGAAATTTACTTATATAGCTCCTGTAGTCTCAGAAAGATAAATTTTATTATTCAAAGAATCATAGTCATAATTAGAGTTTCATGCCAGTTATGAGGAGAGGGCTATCAAGGCAGATCAGTGGTGGAGGTGAGTTGTGGGCGGGGGGCACCATATTTGAGCCTGGAGACATCTTCAAATCATGGGGTGTTTGGAAACTGCTTATTTTCTTTTATAACACTGACTCAGAAAAAAAGATGCACTATATATATATATAATCTCAAGATGAGGTCTAGAAACATTTTCATAACAAACAGAATCTTCTAAGATGTAAAAAGCTCTTGACAGTTAACATAAATCCAATCTCTCCCCAAATAAAATAATTATAATTAAAAGAAGGAAGATTTTAAAATTTCTAATTGTAATTTTTAAAAATAAGACTATGTAATTCTAAATAGACTTATGGAATACAGTTTTAGGTGTGAATAAAATGTGAATAAAAGCATTATCTAAAGAACGGATGTTATGGAAATTTCCAAGATGGGAGAACAAAGAAAAACAAATCTTCCCCGGAAATGGAATATGTATTCAAAACTTGCAAATAGATTTTAATATCAGGTCATTAAAAACCTCAGAAAGAAAGTCAGTGAGTAACCATGACAGGAAAATAAAAGGAGTCCAAGAATCTATTATATGACCATAACAATGAACAAAATCAAATTTTGGTACAAAGAAAGGATAGTACAGAAATAAAGTAATTGGAGTTGTGCACGGAAAAGTTACCCAAGAGATATAAACAGATCTAAGTGAGGATAAAAATCGACTATACAGATCTTAATAACTCTTATTGTCAATGAAAGTAGAATCCCAAAAGAGAGACTGAAAAGTTGAACAATTCATTGGCTGGCAATAGAAGAAAATAAAATGTGAAAACAGCTAGATGGGGACTTAGATGTTATTTTAAAGTTAATGCACTGTGAAAAGGAGCAGAGAAATGAACATACCCAGCATCACTGTAATAACCAAAGTTCAGAGAAGTTGGTAAGAAAATTCAATGCCGCTTTATCATATTCTATACACAGAGGAGACAATCTGCCAAGAATTCTTTATAGTAGGTTTGACACGGAACTTTAAAAATCAGATGAACTAAAAAAAGTCATTAGCAAAAAGAGGAAAAAATATGTAATTATGTAGCTGGCTCATTCTTTCAAGTGGAAGAAAGAAAGAAAAAAAGATGAGAACTCGGAAACATGATGAGACCTTTTATGAATGCTGCTGGGGGCATGGGCAATGCCTGCTTTTGAAACACATTGTATTTCTCTTTCTGTGAATGGTTTTTATATTTCAAGGGGTCATGGTTTGATTAACTCTGTCTTTTGTCACCCACATAGTCTTCCTGATCTTTGCTTTCTCCATTTCCCTCCCACCCCACATCACACTCTCAGATCTTTTTATTTCTGATCTCCTTTATTGAGAAAATTGAGAGACCCAGGCTTAAATTCTCTCAACTACCTGTCCCACCATTATAGACTTACTTATATCCACCTGAGCCTGACCTGAAACACTCCAGGTTCAGCTGAAAGGGTATATTTCCTGCTTTTTTATTTCAGCAGCTCCTCCCTTACCCTTAACCTCAGTCTTTTCCATTTAAAATAAGTACTTGGTCTGTAGAAAGACAAAGATGGGCTTAAGGTACCCTTCAACTTGAAGAAACTTTTGAAAAGCTTCTTCCCTTTAGGTTCGATTGTAGACTCTTGACTTCTCCTTACTTAGAACATTTACTTTAGAAAACTTGTAATTGTGAATCTTTTCTCTGTCCTTTTAACATGTAAAGTTTATTAAAAAAAAAAAACTACTGGCTTTAAGAAAAAGAAAACAACTGAACAAACACACACACACACACACACACACACAAGAAAACAACCGAACACACACACACACACACACACACACACATACACACACACACACACACACCCCAAAAAAAAATCCAGAAATTTCTTTCTCAAGGACATGGAAGCCATTCCTTTGGAATGTAATCATCAGGAAAGATAGCGCCCTTATCACCCAATTTCTGTGGGAAGATAGGAGCCTAAACTCCACAGGTAAGGCAACTAAATTGTAAAACAACCTCAAGTCATGAAGATAGGAGAAAGTTTACTCTCCTTTTGAGCAAAGTGTATGATCAGAGAAGGTCTATGATGCCCTTACCCCAGATCTTCAAAACTCTCTAGTCCTTTGTCTGAGTTGAGCTCAGATAGACTTCAAGCTCTCTCTCCTTTAACAATATCCTTGAATAGAATCTTTCTATTTAACTTTGTTCACTGCTATTTTTGCTTTGATTATATTTTCTCCGACAATTTTAAATATTTCCTGTCTGCGGGGCCATTTCATCAATTATAACAAGGCTTAGCTGTCCTACACTCCCCAAGGATCCTTCTAGTCCTCTAGTTACCACCTTACTTTATTCACTCATCCAAATTTCTTAAAAAGATGAGTGTCCACACACTATCCCATTTAATTTTCTCATCTACTATACATTTCTCAAATTACTGCAACATTGTCATTTCACTGTCACTTTTCTAGCTAATATTACCCATAAACTAGAAATTATCAAATTTAATGAACATTTAGGTCTTATTTGAACTTGCTGTACTGCCATTGTTGACTCCTTTTTCCTTGAAATTCTTTTGTCCCTTTGCTTCTGTAACAACGTGCTTACCCTGGCTCTCTTCCTTCTGCTTTGCATAGCTTACCCTGGCTCTCTTCCTTCTGCTTTGCATACTGCTTCTTAACCTCCTTAGCTGGATTCTATTTGGATTCTATTTTTCTGGGCATCATGTTAGTATTCTTAATCCTTTTCTTCTTTCTCATTCTCTGAGAAAGAGCTTATCCACCTCCAGTAATGTTGATAGCACAGGCCCCCTTCTGACTTGTAAGCTCAAGTCTCCAACCACTTACTGGGCATCCCCACTTGACTCTTAAATACAGATGCAATATGTTTATCATCTGAATTTACCTTCCTTCCATAGGTATTTTTCTCTCTTTCCATTCTAGCTCTGGAGGTGACACAAAGCTTCACATGGTCTCCCAAGCCCAAATCTGAGGACCTTCTCCCTTAACCTGCATATCTAAATAATTAACACATCTTGCTTCTAAATTGAACTCTTCTCAAAAACAAGAAACCTGCATATCTGATTGACTCTTACCACCTTTCAATTGTTTCTCCAACTCTTTTTTTTTTTTTTTTGAGACATACTTTTGCGGTGTCACCCAGGCTGGAGTATAGTGGCACAATCTTGACTCACTGCCACCTCCTCCTCCCAGGTTCAAGTGATTGTCCTGACTCAGCCTCCTGAGTAGGTGGGATTACAGGCATGTGCCACAACGCATGGCTAATTTTGTATTTCTAGTAGAGATGAGGTTTCTCCCTGTTAGGCAGGCTGGTCTCAAACTCCTGACCTCAGGTGATCCGCTCGCCTTGGCTTCCCAAAGTGCTGGGATTACAAGCGTGAGCCACTACGCCCGGCTGATTCTCCAGCTCTTACACAGTGAAGGGCAAGTTCTTTAGCAGACATAAAGGGCACCTGTGACCTGGATCATGCTAAGCTCCTAAATTATGTCAGCCACCTTTCTTTTCCTTTTTTTTTTTTTTAGAACAACAAGACAGAATCTATCCTGGTGATCAACAGCCTGAGAGCCTGTGGGGCTTGCAGCTCTCCAGGACTGAAGGCCCCGAGCAGAGATTCATCCACATATTTATTTGCTCTTTGACAGGTGATTCTTATTTATACACAGGTGTTCAACATACACACATAACTAGGAATATGCCAGGTAGACAGCTGTTACCCACCTACCACCAATCACAAACTACAAGGTATCCTCCACAAAGGAGCCATGGGGGCCAGGTAAACTTAATGATTCTCAACATCTTCCCCCTTCTCTGTTTCACAAAGCTAGGTAAGCAAACACTGCTCCATCTTGGTGAGCTACTTCTCGGAGGCTTTTGGATCCATGTTTGCAAATTTAATCGTGATAACCATCATGATGATTACCATAATAGACTGTTTTGTTTCCTTCAGGTTTTCCTCCGCTATTTGTGAAAGCTTCTTTAATTTGTTCTTAAGTCGGTGTTGATGTGACCCCATGGACAAACGTAGGGTCGGAAGATATCCAGTTCACCATTCAGAAAATCCCTCTGGGGCTGGATCTGAAGAATCTTCAGCTCCCCAGAAGAAAGATGAGCTTTGACATCATAGGTAAGTCTGATGTTTTTTCAAGATCTGGGACAGAAATAATCAAATGGGCAGGATTCCACACCATAAGATATTAAATTTTCCCAACTTTTTCAGACTCTTTTTGAACCTGAAACAGAAACCTGTGCTAAAATGCTTGCCTCATTCAAATGTTCCTTAAAACCAGAGCACAGAGATTTTTGCTTTTTTACTATCAAAGTTTTAAAGCACTCTGCTTTGAAAACACCCAGAGTTGATAATGAGTTTTTAAACATGCTTTTAGACAAAGGTGCTGTGAAGACCAAAAAATTGCTTTTTTTGAAATCATAAAGCCCTTTGACGAGTACATAATGAGACTTCAAGACTGACTTCTAAAGAGTGTCACACCTCTGCTTATGGCCTGCGATGCCTGTGAGCTGAGTGTCAAGATGAAGACCCCTACTAACCCCCAGACTTCAGCAATTTTGAAACATTTGCTCTCAATTTGTTACTAATGGACCAGTTTATTCCCTCACATTTCTCAGGATTCTTCCCTATAATTTGTTAAGACTCAGCTCAGATATTATCTCCATTGGGAAGTTTATTTCAAGCTATACACCTCTCACACTTGGACATTTATGCAGTGCTTGATGTAAGTAAGGCCTCAGTAAGACTGAGTAAAAATTAATAGAACTATGAAATGCTGTAATGTAGTCTACCTAGAAAAATCTGTATTTATAGTTCTTTTAAACTACTGAAATGCTAATTGGGAAAAGTGTGAGGAGGTAAAAATGAGAAATAAAATATTAGAAACATTTTTATTTATTTATTTTTCCTTTATAAGATATACAATAAAGCTGGGCTGGGTAAAGACCCTTTTGAAACCATTCCCTTGCTGAATAATATTCACAGAATAATCATACATCAATCTTGTTATTTTCTCAGTAGCTTTAAATAATCAAACAATTTCTTCAATTACAAGTAGAGCTAATTTAATAGGAAAATATAAAGGCTCTCTCTCTCTTTTGCTGAAGGACAGAGCAGGGCAGATCTAATTTTTTTTTGCATATACTTTTTTGTTTTTGCAATAAAATATTCCCAGATTTCTTCCCATTGTAAATTTTAGGTTACGCTCTGGGATCAGTCAGGGTTTCCCTGGCATGAAAGTAGATAATGACAAGACAGTGAGTTTATAATAATTAGATTATGTTAGGGGTTAACAGATGCTAATTAATTGAACTGAAAACTGTGGTTACAGTGATTTATATACAGTTCTTTAAAACAAACCCTTTGATAACATTTACTGAATATTTACTACGTACCAGTGAATTAATGTACTTCTCATGAATTAATGTGCCTAATCCTTACACGTTAGTTTAATATAGGTATTATTATTTGTTTCTTTTTGCAACCAAGGAAACAGAAAACTAGAGTTGGTTAAGGTTACACAAGTAGAAAATGGCAGGTGGTTTAGCTCCAAAACTCATGTTACTGTATATGTTTAGTTATGTCTCCCCTCATCCCATTCAATTGTAAATAATATGCTTGTGATAAATAAATATTTTTACTTTGGGGCACTAAGGATTTATCTTATTTTTATATTTTTTGTTTTCTTTCATAATAAATATTCTCATCTTCTGTCCCATTATCCATCCCTGTTATTTCTGCTAGAGCACTTTTCTAATGCTGACTCATATTAATGTTATAATTTTTAACCACTTTGATGATATTTATTATCTGCATTTATTCTTTGAAAATATTAACTCATTAAATCTGTGTAACATATCTACTGACATGTAATTATTGGGCCCATTTGGTAAATGAGAAAACAGAGGCATGGGAAGGTTAGTGGATATTCCCAAGGTCACAGAGCTAGTAAGTGATAAAGTGGGGATTTAAACTCAGGGAGGTCAGACAGAGCCCATGCTCTTTATTAGGTTATGTCACCTATGTTTAAAAGTGTTCAGATTCAGTCTTTTACATTGAAAATAACTTTCTTAAGTAGAATGAAATCTATTTATATTTTTGATATATTATCACATAGATGGCATTTTTAAAACAGTTGTAGAATTAAATTATTCTCATTTTATACATGGAAAACTAAACTATGGATGCAAATGAAAGAAAGTAGGGATTTATGAAATTCTGTCTCTGCTTAACTTTTCGTGATACTTTGATAGTTGCAAATCTTTTTCTAAAACTTCAGAGATATCCTTCAATATTTTATGTGATAACTCTTTTGAAGCCGTTTGTGAAGAAATAGATAACTTTCCAATTCTTTTTGGTGTCAATGCCAGTTCAGATGCTTAGAGAACTCATCAAGTTTCCTACTATCGAGTCACCACTCAGCAGAAAATAGAATGGGGGCATTGATATCATCAGTAATTGAGTTGTGACAGTTTAACATATGTTGTGGTCGTACTTGTATCACACACTGTGCAAATTCCTTTTTCTGCATTATACTAAAAAATAATTTCAATAATTGTAGGGTGGTCACTGTTTTTTTTTCATTTTATATATCAGAAAATAAAGATGGATAAATTAATATCATTAATTTCACAAGCTTATGAATTTTGTGAGCCGATAAGTAGAAGAGCCAGAATTTTAGTTCATTCGTTTTGTCTTTGGATTTGACTCTAGCGACATCTTAGAGGTTGCCAAAAATCAACTTTTACTTTTATTACTAAGATTTCATGTTGGGTTTTCATAATAAAACATATGAATCCACAAAGGAAGGGTTATTGGAAGGGCATTCAAAGAGCCCTGGAAGAAAATGCTATTTTTGCTGAGGCTACATTTTGTAAATTTTTTCTATGGAATGTTAGGCTGTTAGATATATGTATTCACACACATGTACACACATATACACATATAGAGAGAAAAATTTCACCACAGACAAGATAGAAATAAATACTAAAGGGAAATTATAACCAAAGAACTTAGAATATAATTTTTAGCTGCAGAAGAAACAATATAGTTAGTGATTAGAAGATTTTTTTTTTTTTTTTTGCTGAGAACATGTTTCAAGATAGAAGAAAATGAAGAAAAGTAAAATAACAAGGTCAGGGGTAGCAGATGTATCTTCGTTGCTGTCGTAGGGAGAGAATGACAAGCAAGTAGCTGGCAGGAAGCCCAGAAACCTGAGGTTGAAACTCCTAGCATTATTTCATGGCATGCCTAAAATGCTGACATGAATGAGAGGCCTCTAACAGGTATGCGGAAGACTCTGACGACTCAATGACAGTGGTCCATTGTGTTTCTGTGATCACTTGTACTGCAGCAGGGTAACAAATATGAAAGGGTGACAAGAAAGGACAGAAGAAAAATTAAAAGCTTGTATTTGCTACACTGAGCTTTAGGACAATGGTTATTTCATACTTTTTGTTTTTTTATTTTTCAAGATTTTTCCTAAACCTTCGTTGTCCCTGTAGGGTAGTATTCCTTAATCCTTGTTCACATATGATTTCAAAACATGTGTTGTTTTCTCCACAGACGTGGTCAGATGCTATTTTGAAACAGATGACATTTTCTTTTTTCTTTCTTTTTTTTTTTTTTTGAGACGGAGTTTTGCTCTTGTTACCCAGACTGGAGTGCAATGGCGCGATCTTGGCTCACTGCAACCTCCTCCTCCTGGGTTCAGGCAATTCTCCTGCTTCAGCCTCCTGAGTAGCTGGGACACAGGCACGTGCCACCGTGCCCAGCTAATTTTTTGTATTTTTAGTAGAGACGGGGTTTCATCACGTTGACCAGGATGGTCTCGATCTCTTGACCTCGTGATCCACCCGCCTCGGCCTCCCAACAGATGACATTTTCATTAGCCTGCTCTGTGCAACTTTTATATTTAGGTTTCCCTGAGATACTCATTATTTGTTTTTCCTCCTTGGCATTGGTTTATGCTGGGGTAAACTGTATCATCTAAACTTAACTTTACATTTAAACTTGTCTGTTCTTTGAGAGTGGATGTTAGTGACTTAATATATTATGCCTTGTGGGCAACATATTTACATTTTTATTGGTGCTTTTTGAATGCCTGATTTCATAAAAGAAGGTTGTAATGTTAACATTATGAAGGAGGAGACATTTAGGGGCATTTTTCTTCTAGTAGTATTTGTTAATTGTTTCCCCAAAGTAGCCCTACTTAGTAATCTAATACTTTTAGGGGCTATATTATTAACACTCAAAATATTTATTTAACATATACTTATTTCATATCTACTATGTGGCAAGTACTAAGCTCAGCAGAAGAGTGGCAAAGATAAAAAAGACAATCCCTGTAGTTAAGAAACTCAAAAGTAATGGAAAAGACTGACCCAATTATAAAGGTTATCAAGTTATTCCTGAAACTTTTCTTCTTTTCAATGTTATTGTCAATGGGATTGTTTTCTCAATTTTTTAGATAGTTTGTTGTTAGTATATGGAAATGCAACTGACTTTTCTATGTTGAGTTTGCATCTTGCAAACTTCAGTGAATTTATTAACTTCAGCAGTTTTTTGGTGGAGTCTTCAGGGTTTTCTATATATATGATCATGTCATCTGCAGAGACAATTTAACTTCATTTCCAATTTGGATGCCTTTTATTTCTTCGTCTTGCCTAATTACTCTGGCTAGGTCTCCCAGTACTATGTTGAATAGAAGTGTCAAGAGTGAATATCCTTGTCTTTTTCCTAACTTTGTAGAAAAATCTTTCAGTTTTTCACCATTGAGTATGATGTTATTACATATGTCATTTATTATGTTGATAAAAATTCCTTCAATACCTAGCTTATGCATTTTTTAAATCACGAAAGTATGTTTAATATTGACAAATGTCTTTTTTCTGCATAAGATTATCGTATAATTCTGATCCTCCATTTTGTTAATGTGGTATATTATATTTATTGATTTATATAGGTTGAACCATCTTTCCACCTCAGGAATAAATCCTGCTTGATCATGGTGTATGATTTTTATAAATATGCTGTTAATTTGTTTTGCTAATATTTTGTGGAAAATTTTTGCATGTATGCTCTTTGGGGATTGTATTAGTCTGTCTTCATGCTGCTAATAAAGACATACCTGAGACTGGGTAATTTATAAAGGAAAGAGGTTTAATTGGCTCACAATTCCACATGGCTGGGAAGGCCTCACAATCATGGCTGAAAGCCAGTTAGGAGCAAAGTCGCGTCTTACATGACGGTAGGCAAAAGAGCTGTGCATGGGAACTCCCATTTATAAAACCATGAGATCTCATGAGACTTATTCACTACCATGAGAACAGTATGGGGAAAACTGTTCTCATGATTCAGTTATCTCCGCCTGGCCCTACCCTTGACACGTGAGGATGATTACAATTCAAGGTCAGATTTGGGTGGGTGGGGACACAGAAAAAACTGTATCAGGGATATGGGCCTTTAATTTTCTTTTGTTGTAGTGTTTTTATCTGACTTGGATATTATGGTAATGCTGGCCTCATAAAATGAGTTTGGACTCAAATAACTCTTCAGTTTTTGGAAACAATTCAAGAAGAATTGGTATCTTTTTATGTTTGGTAGAATTTACCAGTGACGCTATGTGGTCCTGAACTTTTCTTTGTTGGCAGATTTTGATTACTGATTCAAGTGCTTTACTCTTAGTTTCATTGATTTTTTTTTTCCTATTGTCTTTTGGTCTCTATTCTACTTTTTCTGCTCTAATCTAAATTATTTTCTTTCTTCTGCTGACATTGAGCATAGTTTGTTCTTCTTTTACTAGTTCCTTTAGGTGTGAAGTTATTTTTTTTTTGAAATTTTTTTCTTCCTCAGAGTTCCTTTAGGTGTGAAGTTAGTTTTTTTTGAAAGTTTATAGACATTTGTCACTATTAACTTTCCTTTTAGAACTGATTTGTTGTGTCTCATAACCATAAGACATTCATGAAAGAACTGAAGAAGACACAAATGAATGGGAAGATGTTTCATATTCATGAATTGAAAGAGTTAATATTGTTAAAATGTATATTCTACCCAAAGCAATTTGTAAATTCTACTACCCAAAATGATCTACAGATTTCATGCAGTTTCTTTCAAAATTTTAATGTTGTTTTTTGCAGACATAAAAAAATATTCTAATGTTTGTTTAGAACCGGAAAATTTGTTTAACCTGAATAGTTAACACAGTATTGAAAAAAAGAAGAAAGCTGGAGGCATCACACTCCTTAATTTCAAAATACATGACAAAGCTGTAGTTATCAAAACAGTATAGGACTGCCATAAAAATAGACACATAAACCAGTGAAGCAGAATAGAGAGCCTAGAAATGGATCCATACATATCTGGTCAACTAATCTTTGACAAGGGCACCAAAAATACACAGTGGAGAAAATATAATCACTTAAATAAATGGTGTAAGGAAAATTGAAAATCAAAAAATCCACATATTAAAAATGAAATCAGAGCCTTATTTTACACCATACATAAAAATTAACTTTAAATGGATTAAATACTTAAATCTTTAACTCTTAAAGATCTAAAACCATAATACTTATAGAAGAAAACAGAAAAAAATCCCCTTGACTTTGTTCTCTTCAATGTCTTTTTGATAGGCCATCAAAAACACAGGCAACTAAAACAAAACAAATGGGACCATCAAACTAAAAAGCTTCCACATAGCAAAGGAAACAAGCAAGAAAGTGAGAAACCACACATGAAATGAAATAATATATTTACAAACTATACATCTGGTTAGATATTAGTATTCAAAATATAGAAGGTACTCACACAACTCAATAGCAGACAAAAATATACAAAAAAAATTTAGCAGTGATCAAAAAACCCGAGTAAATATTTTTCCCAAAAAAATGGCCATTAGGTGTGTGAAAAGACACTCAATATCACTAAACATTAGGGAAATACAAATCAAAACCACAGTGAGTTATGTTCTCATACCTGTTAGGATGACAGTTATCAAAAAAGACGTAAGTGTTGGCAAGGGTGTCGAGAAAGGGTATTCCTGGGCACTAGTAGCAGGAATGGAACTTAGTACAGTTATTATGAAAAAACAGTATGGAAGGTCCTCCAAAAATTACAAATAGAACTACCATACAACCCAGCCAGCCTACTTCTGGGTATATTCTCAAAGGAAATAAAATATACATCCTGAAGATACATGTTCACAGCCCCATGTTCATTGTGACATTATTTACAATAGCCAAGATAGGGAAACAGCCCAAATGTCCATCAGCAAATGAATGGATAAAGAAAATTCTTAAATTGAAAAACATATTCCAATATAGAAAAATGGATCTTTTCTGGGTGTGGTGGCTCACACCTGTAATCCCAGCATTTACAGGTGGGGAAGGTAGGCAGATGGCTTGAGGCCAGGAGTTTGAGGCCAGCCTTTGCAACACAGTGAAACTACATCTCTGCAAAAATTAGTGAGGCATGGTGATGGGACTATGTAGTCCCAGCTACTTAGGAGGCTGAGGTGGAAGGATAGCTTGAGCTTAGGAAGTCAAGGCTGCATGACCCGTGATTGTACCATTGTCTTCCAGTCTGGGTGACAAAGAGGGACACTGTCTCAGGAAACAAAAAAAGAGAAAAGAAAATTAAAATAAAAGGATCTTCAAGTTATATATTCAGCAGTTCATCTATTCAAAGCCATGGCTTAATGGCTCATGTACATAAATTACTTTCTATCCTTTCTGTCTTTGAATTTCTTCACCACTGGTAAAACTCTTTTTACATACTCTCAGAGATGGTAACCTTCTGAATGAAGTCTTGGAAGTTCAGTAATTAAACACTGAATTGTGAATTAATTTTTCTCTTCCTCCTCACGTCTTAATCAGGGCTACACCTATATATATAGAGAGAGACCCTGCTTAAAAATATCACATATGTCTATGAATTTGCATATACCATATTAAGGGAGCATAAAAAAATTACCTTAATAATTTTCCTTCTTTTCAAAGATGCCACTAAGTAGGTCACCAGAGAGTATCAAGTGAAAGAAATCAAGTTCTCAAATGGGTTTCTCAAAGTCATTGGCCTTTTATTCACTTAAGGATGATGTCACATCTGTTCTAAGTAATCTCTTAGAAGCATACAGCATGAAACTGACAGCAATTTGGTCTTGAGCAAGACAGTTTGGTCCTAGAGACTTTGGGTTCTTACTTAATAAAATGAAATGTATATAAGTATATATAAAATAATGTACTGACCTGTCCAGGTACTTTGTGCTTCTGCCCATCTGACTAAGCTGTAATAAAGCACCCAGGTTTGCATGGTTAACTATCCTGGGTAATGCTGTTTTAGCCCTGTTCACTCTGTCATCAGCCTCGGCTTACTGCTTAACAAATACTAAGTGCCAAATAATTGTTCGTTCAAAATTTAGAATGTGGAGAAAACAAATTAAAAACAGTAAAGTGTTTCACGAAGTATATTTCTAAGAGATAACCAAATTTAACATTTTGTTTAACAAAAATACACAGTTTCAAATGGCTAGAAGGAGGAAATGAATGTTCCCAACACAAGGAAAGAAAAAATGCTTGAGATGATAGATATGCTGTTTCCCCTGATCTCATCACCATACATTATGTGCATTGAAACATCACTGTTTACCCCATGAAGGTACAAATTATAATATGTCCATTAAAATAAGAAAAGAAAAATGACTTAAAGACCAAAGTGTTGTTCTAATGATATAGCAAAAGGAGAGTTAAAGAGTATATGGTACCTTTTCTGTGTGCTACTATAAAGATAATTGATTTTTTTTGACTCTACTGGGTCAGTTGTGAGCTAGTGGAAAGTTTTTCTCAACACCAGTAATACTAAACTCAAACTTTGAGAATAGAGTTCCTTCTTGACAAATGCAAATTCTTGGATTAGTGTTTAAAGCAATTGTACAATTATTCAAATACTTTTTTTTTTTTTGAGGCGGAGTCTCACTCTGTTACCCAGGCTGGAGTGCACTGGCATGATCTTGGCTCATTGAAACCTCTGCCTCCCGGGTTCAAGTGATTCTTCTGCCTCAGCCTCCTGAGAGCTGGGATTACAGGCCCGCACCACCATACCTGCCTAACTTTTTTGTATATTTAGTAGAGACGGGATTCACCATGTTAAACAGGCTGGTCGCAAACTCCTGATCTCAGGTGATCAGCCCACCTCAGCCTCCCAAAGTGCTGGGATTACACACATGAGCCACTGCAAATGGATAAATTATTCAAATAGAATATTTCTTCTTATGTATGGAATCAATAAATGTGATGCTTGCCTTAAACTGCCTATTTCATCATTTAAACATATTTAAGGAATATCTACAATGTGTTAGATATTCTCAGTTCTGCCTCAGTTCTGCCTCTGTTTCCATAACTATCATCTGAAAATTTTAAAGTTAGATAATATATTTCAATAGGAGAAAAGAGATATAAAATCAGTTGCATGATATCAATTTTACATTAAAAAGAAATTAACATTACAGTGCACATTAATTTTATCAGTATCATATTCATTTAAACATTACCTGTTATTTTTCCAAAATAAAATTTTATTTAGGTATCCATAGTCACTAGGAACAATGGTCATCCAAATTGGATCAGCGGAGTGATTGCCATTATGTATAAACAGAACAATTCTTTTGGTAAGAGATTATTTACCTGAGCCAATCATTTTTAGTGTGATTTACTCTACACCATTTTTTTGTTATACCCATCCAATATTTTTTTAAAAAAAATAGAGAAATTTGTTCTTTCTGGGCAGATTGTTACATGGGTTATTTTTATTTTTAAGTGTTTTTGCCTCAAAAGGAATTATAAAATAGATGTTGGTAGTTTTCCAGTAAATTATTACATTTAAAAAAGGTATTGGACATTTTGATACAGTTGCAGATGAAATGGGATTGACCAGTTTCCATTTAATGGTGCACACACACACACATACACACACACACACACACAAAGGGCAATAACCTCAGAAGATAAAAGCTGAAAGTGGAGGTGACTGAAGTCCAAAACATTCTGAGGGATGTGTATACAGTAACTTCAGATCTTTTTATTTGATCTCTAATTACCAGAATAAGGGTGACTTTTCACACTTGAAAGTGATTATAAACATAGGAAAGTCTTTTCCCAGAAAGGTGATGTTGTCCAAGAATAGTTCAGATAAATTAATTGACGGCAGACACATGTCAGCTTGTCAAAGAAATTTAGAAATCTTCAGTGTAACATTTTGAGAGCTCACTTACTGGAATGCGTAAATGATCCATCTGCTCCAGGATGACATTTTTTTCTCCTATTTTCACTTTTACTGGTAATAGAGACAGTTAATGTTTCTTGTCAATTTATTACAATAATTCTGTAGCAGCAAATTATTTGTTACACTGCCAGAGAATCATAACCCTAGTTTTTTCCTCCTAAACCAAAAGCTGCCTTTAAAGGAGAGTAAAGACTCAGCATCTCACAGGTGCAAGGGCCTTATTTCTTGAGTTAGTGTGAGGGAAGTAGCTTCTCTTATGTCACTTCTGACATCATCTCTGCTCTACACTAAGAGCATGAGCAGGGTTCCTTGGAAAAGATGCCTAACCGTGTTGACCCATCCGTCATTCAGAGCGAGTTTCTGTCTTAACCCAACTTTTTAACTTTTGTGTTTTAACTTTTGTGTTGTTTCTAACGAACAATTCATAGACATAGAATTTATACTTTGTACCACATTACTTTTTGTATTTTATTATTTCTATTTTCAATAATGTTTTCAAAATACGTATGCATGTATGCATGTATCACAGTGGTGACAGTCTAATAGAAATCCTTTCTTAACTGATAGTTTATCTGGTGTTTCTTTTTATTCTATTCAAATCATAAGCTCCTTTTACAGGAAACATCTCTTACAGGTCTAGAACTCTCTTATATAAGTAGTACTTGAAGAAATGCTGAATGCATCAGGAGGCTGAAAGCTAGATTTTTGTTATGCCTCTCTTCCAACACTTTGACCAGGCCACTCATGATTTCTGGATATTAGCCTCTACATTTTTAAGATGAAAGTTTTAAATTACGTGACCTCCAAAGTCACTTTCTCTCTAAGATTCTATGTGTTTGTTATTCTAAAGAAATTCCAAAACGTTTGTTGTATGAGACCAGGAAAGATAACTCTGGGCAAAGGAAAATCAGTGAATAAAGTGGTCGATTTATTTTGAATGAAAAGTGTACCATCCAAAGACTTTTAGCTCCTACTGTTGCCTAAGAAGGGGGTATTAATTGGAGAACTTTTGGGAGAATAGGATTTTGAAACTTTACTAAGAAGAATGCAAAACTTCATTCTCACAAAACCAATAAGTCCAGGGTAGAAATGTCCTCTTCGTCATCATTTTGATACTGGATTTAGCAGTATTCATTAAATCTTGATTATGTATTTATTAATCTCATTTAATGATTGGGAGGTTTTTTTCACTTCAAAACTCACAACTTCAACTAATGTTGAATGACAAAGTGTTAACATTTATTACGTGCAAAAGCGGATTGATTCATGAGGAGAGACTGTGGTTTGGTGCAAAGCAAGCGTCCTGGAATGGGAAGGTCTAGATCAGACTCAGGCTTCGTCAGATAATGGCTGCCTCATCTTTGGAAAGTTAAATAACTCTCTGGGGGTCTGTCTTTTTGTCCATTATATGATGACAAAAATACCTAATTTACACTGTTATTCTGAGAAGCAAATGCTAAGTAAAAAGACCTTAGACAAATTCTTATCATGGGGTAGATACACAGTAGTGGTTTAAAAAATAAAAAAAAGTGGGGGGCTTGATGCAGTGGTTCACAACTGTAGTCCCAGCACTTTGGGAGGCCAAGGTGGGAGGATTGTTTAAAGCCAACAATCCTCCAGAGTTCAAGACCAACCTGGGCAACAAAGTGAGACACACTGTCTCTACAAAAAGAAACACACTGGAAAAATAAAAGGAAGAAAGTTCAACACAGGTAATATCAGGAAGTGAATTTTTAATTCAGTTATGACTAGATTTTTGTGCTTGCTTTTCCTTGTTTTTGTATAGTCTACATAATGGTGACATGTTTCTTCAGGCAAAACAATGTGATAATGAACTCAGAGGACTTCCAAGGATGCTGCCCATATTTCTGTGTAAAGGAGGAAGGTCTTTTTTTTAATTAATTAATTAATTAATTAATTAATTTAATTGTACTTTAGGTTCTAGGGTACATGTGCAGATCACGCAGGATTGTTGCATAGGTACACACATTTTGCCGCCTCCATCCCCCCGTCACTTACATCTGGCATTTCTCCCCATTTTATCCCTCCCCAAACTACCCCCCCTTACACTGTCACTCCCTTGGCTCCCCCAACAGACCCCAGTGTGTGATGCTCCCCTCCCTGTGTCCATGTGTTCTCATTTTTCATCACCTGCCTATGAGTGAGAACATGTGGTGTTTGATTTTCTGTTCTTGTGTCAGTTTGCTGAGGATGATGGTTTCCAGATTCATCCATGTCCCTACAAAGGACACAAACTCATCACTTTTTATGGCTGCATATTATTCCATGGTATATATGTGCCACATTTTCCATGTGCACTTGAAAAAAACACTCTGGAATTTCCAGTAAATGCATGTTCTATTTGTGCATATCTGTAACTTCAATATCAGCTTTCTGGGTATCTCAAATCTTTCAGTGTGCTGGTTGACAAAACAAGAGCACCATCATCTTGGACAGACACCGCCAATTTAAGTTCCAGCTCCCTTTCTAACTTCATGCATTTCAAGGAGATCACTTCTCTTCTAACAACAAGCAGCCAGAAAAAGCAGACAGTAGGACATGGATAAGACAGCTTGGGCACAGAAGGAACAGGGAAAGTCTCGGGTAATCACCAAACTTCACAATTACATAATGTGCCCCAGTAAAACAGTGAGCCCTAATAAGCACATTCCTTTCCCTTTAGGTGCACTAAGATAGGGAAGCTAAAAGCAGACTCGGGCAGGTGGGGAGGGGGCAGAGGGTATGCCTGCAACTGCAGGAAGATGTATGGGAATACACACAAAACCCCTCCCTCTCCGATAAGCAAGACAGAGAGACACAGACTAAAAGTTGGCCAATGTGGTCTGGGAATAGGGTGAGAGCTGATAAAAACTCTGCTCTATACAGACAGCACACCTGGTCCTAACTGAACTGTCAGACCCTTGGAGAATAAAGCATCCTCTCCTCACAAGCCCCAAATCCTTAAATACCCTTAATCTCTAAGAGAGAAAGCTCCTGACCTAACTCGGCTGGAAGCCCCTCTCACGTTTATTCTCCAAAATAAACTTGTCTTTGACTGTTGAGCCACATTTGATGTTTCTTTCTTCTTTCTTCAACTCTTACACTGGGAATAAACTTTTTAATATGTTTAGATTTAAATGACTCATAAAACCACCTTAAATAGATTGAGAAATAGGGAGCATACATTGTTCCCCTTTGCCTCTTACTAAGATCCCTTCTTGGTCTGAATTATCTCTCTGTATTTTCTCTGGCTCCATTGCTGCCCTAGGCTCTTCTCACCCTAGCGTGCCACCTTCACACAGTATGAGCCCCAGTTGAAAGCTTATGATGATAAGTTCAAATGTTACATTTAGACATTCTAGGTTCAGAGTTTCCCTGAAAATATTTACCTGCTTAGAAAATTCCCATTCCCATTAGCACTTTCTTCTCTCTGGGCCACTATGAAAGCTTCCTCTTTCTTCGTTGCTCTACTCTCCTTCTCAAGGTTCCCGGAAAAATGAAATATTTTGTATTTTAACATTGATAAGAATTACAATCTATTATAATTTTGAATAAATAAAAGATTATAGGCAGTAGAAAAAATGCAGTTTCAGTATTAATTTTTCTCTCTAAGAGGAGAATAAGAATGGGATGGTAGTCTACAGGGACACATTCTTGCCTCTGCTTGCCTTCTCAGGCTTGTGGGTAAACTAAGAGTATGAAATTATTAAAAGCTAAAATCCAGAAAGAAATAACCTTTTGTTAGAAGAAACATCTTTACTTTGGCACAGTAAATTTAGTTATTAAATGATATTTATGAAACAAAGGACTCAGTTTCTTTGTGTAAAGATATATGAAGGGTGTTCTACCTTGTAAAACCAAATGGTAGGTACATGTATTCATTTTATTATTCACATATGTATATGCATATATCTATTATATTTTGTTTTGTTAAGAAATGTATTTAAAAGTAAGCCAAGTCAGTTTTCCCAAACATAAATCTCAGAGCAAAAAAATTTTTAATAAATCCTACGTGATTCTATTTTAAAACTGTAAACATTGTTGGAGAATAGAAAGAAAAATGGCTGCAGAAGGTAGTGGTCAGTGGGAATCCAATTTTTTTATGTTGAACGAAGCAGCTCAGGGAATCCCTCATGTGCTAGTACACTCTGGCTTGCATTAAGGAATGAAAAAGGACTTTGGCTCTAGTGCAGGCTCAAGTTAAGAAACGGTAACCTTGAGAAGTCATTTCTCTAAAATTGTTGAAGCAAGATTCTAATATTTTTTGATTGGTGGGAATATCCGACTTCTTATTTGATAGGAAAAGAAATGAAGATGAATTGATTAAGGAACTTCACCAGTAACACTGATATTCTGATTGCAAGGCTTAGGGTAGAACCCAGATTCCAGCTTTCTGCTGTTTATCCACTAAATAGTCGTGACCAGAGGCACCTGCCTTGTCTCCTAATGGGGTAAAAGGTTAGTGAAATTAAAAGCGCCTAAAGGATTATCATTTCCTAGCCTAAAGTAAAGAGAGTTTTTACTTTCTGCCTGAGATCTGGTTGTAGTGTAGCTCTACTGGTTTCTTTTTATTTTTTCTTTTTCTATTTTAGGAATCAAATCATTAGTAGCACCTGTTTGTTTCAGTGCCGCAACGTTAATCACATTTTCTGGTGAACAGCGACATCTGGTGGATACTTAAAAAAACACCTTTGCATCTGCTAACACAGTTATCAAAAGTTCCAGGACCACAAAAGCCTTCAAGAAGCATCCCGCAGGGAGCACACGTTAAACTTTAGAGAGGTTTGATTCCTATCGTATGTATGGGAGATCAGGAAAACAGAAAGAAGCTACCAAATAAGCTTCAGCGATGATCAAGAGCGCTTCCAAATGGCTAGAAGCCACCTACGCAAGTTTGTTACAGACTTGAAGCTATTTCCGTATTAGCTCACTGTTTTCAAAGATGGAATGTTTACTTTATGGAAAAAAATGAAAATTGTATGTTCCACTTTTCCTTTACTTTTACTGCAATTAAAATATACATGCAGAGAAGGGACAACACACACTCACAAACACTTACAGCCAGCCAGCACTTCATATCAGTAGGTTCACACATCTGTGGATTCAACCAAACTCAAATTTAAAATATTCGAAAAAAAAATAATGCTTCTCCACTTACCATATATGAACTTTTTCTTGTCATTATTCCCTAAACACTACATTGTGACAATTACTTACATAGTGTTTACATTGTATTAGTTATTATAAGCAATCTAGAGATGATTTAAAATACACCGGAGGGGGTCAGGCATGGTGGCTCATGCCTGTGATCCCAGCACTTTTGGAGGCCAAGGCAGGTGGCTCATGAGGTCAAGAGATTGAGGCCATCTGGGCCAACATGGTGAAACGCCATCACTACTAAAAATACAAAAATTAGCTGGGTGTGGTGGTGCGCACCTGTAGTCCCAGCTACTCGGGAAGCCGAAGCAGGAGAATCACTCTAACCTGGGAGGCAGAGGTTACAGTGAGCCAAGATCACACCACTGCACTGCAGCCTGGTGACAGAGTGAGACCATCTCAAAACCAAAGACAAAAAATACACCAGAGTGTGTACAGGTTACATGAAGTTACTCTGGCATTTTATGTCAGGGACAGGAGCAGGCATGCATTTTTATATTCCCAGGAGGCCTTGGAACCAATATATAACATGTAAATATATATAACACATATATAAATAGGTATATATTATATGTAACATATAATATTAAAACATTCTGTCCTATTTGTTCTGCTTCTCTGGAGATTGCTAATGCATAAATCCCCAAAGATTAGACACAACTCAGAATAAAGCACATTAAAGTGCATGTATATGTTAGGGGAGGGAGATTAACTGATAAAATTCAATTACTCCTGGTGGAATGGAAGCACTAAGTAGAAAAATTTATGCAAAAATTACTTTTTTGTACCTTCAGTTTTATGCTTAGGTGCATACCTGCTACACTGGTAAGGAAGGAGAATCACAGGGGAAATGTGTTTTTATGCTGAGATGAGTGAATCCAGAGCAGAACAGTCAAATGTATATTAATTTTGCTCTTCATTTATAGCCACAGTTTGTCAAATTCATCAGCAGTATTGTTTTCAGAAACTGTCTTTAAGTGTCATTTATCATTAAAGAAAATATACAATGCAAAACTGATATATGAATGTCTAATGCATAAACCAAAAACTACTCTTAAATGCATGTCCATGACTACAATATGTATTTTTTCAATTTTACTGTGCTAAGCATACAACAGAAAATCTGCCCTCCTAATAACTTTTTAAGTGTGCAACAAAGTATTGCTGACCATAGGCACAGTGCTGAACAGCAGATCTCTAGAACTTACCTCTCTTATTTAACTGAAACTTTATGCTCATTGATTAGCACTTGATTTATCTCCCCAACCCCTGGC
Source organism: Saguinus oedipus (assembly GCA_031835075.1). Lineage (NCBI taxonomy): Eukaryota > Metazoa > Chordata > Mammalia > Primates > Cebidae > Saguinus > Saguinus oedipus. The sequence goes on from CM063190.1 coordinate 24,191,906, forward strand.
AACCACCAATTTGCTTGTTGATGCTATGATTTTGACAATGTTAGATATCTCATATATGTGGAATCATGCAGCATCTGCTACTCTGTGACTGGCTTACTTCATATAGCAGAATGTTCTTAAAGGTCATCCATGTTTTCTCATTACAAAATGTTCTCCCTTTTTAAAGATGAAATAATGTGCCTTTGTATTTATATACCACATTTTCTTTATCCACTCAGCTTTTTACGTAGACCGTAGGTTCTTTCTACATCTTGACTATTTTGAATAGTTCTGCAATGAACATGGAAGTGCTAACATCACTGCAAGATCCTCATTTCCATTCTTTTAAATAAACACCCCAAGTTGAGATTACCGGATCATATTTTGAATTTTTTGAGGAACCTCCATCCTGTTTTTCATAGCACCGGCACCATCGTGCATTCCCACCTATAGTGTACAAGATTTCCAAATTCTCCACATCCTCACCAACACTTGGTGTCTTTTATATATATATAATCGGTATCCTGCAAGATTCGAGCTATTTCTTTGTTGCTTTGATTTGAATTTCCCTCAACCAATTAGTGAGGTTGAACATTCTTTTATATACCTGTTGGCTACCTGTATGTCTTCTTTGGGAAAATGTCTATTTAAGCCTTTGGTCCATTTTTAATCTAGTTATTAGGTGATTTCTTTTTTTTTTTTTTTTTTTTTTGCTGTTGGGTTGTAGGAGTTTTCTTATATATTTTGAAAATTAGCCCCTTATCAGTTATATGGTTTGTAAATATTTTCTCCCATTATGTAGGCTGCCTTTTCACTCTGTTAGTTGTTTTCTTTGCTGTCCACAATATTTCTAGTTTGACATAGTCTTTCATCTCAAAATATGTACCTTTAGGGTGTGTTGTTATAGAAATAACTATATATATAAAACAATAATAGGTTCAGATATAGGAGGTCTAATGTTTTATCGAGAGAAATAAACTAGTTATAAGGAGATTTTTAGTTCAAGGTAAAAATTCTCATTTGAGAAGTTGGTTTATTTTTTTTTTCCAATGACCGTCAACTCATATGAGTACAAATAACATTTTTTTTTTTTTGAGACGGAGTTTCACTGTTGTTACCCAGACTGGAGTGCAATGGCATGATCTCGGCTCACCGCAACCTCCGCCTCCTGGGTTCAAGCAATTCTCCTGCCTCAGCCTCCCGAATAGCTGGGACTACAGGTGCGCACCACCATGCCCAGCTAATTTTTGTATTTTTAGTAGAGACGGGGTTTCACCTTGTTGACCAGGATGGTCTCGATCTCTTGACCTCATGATCCACCCACCTCGGCCTCCCAAAGTGCTGGGATTATAGGCTTGAGCCACCGCGCCCGGCCACAAATAACATTTTAATAGAAATTTGTAATTCCTCTTCTGTGCTTTTAGATCATATGTTATAAAATCTTCTTGCCATCTTTTAGTTTGATTTGTTATTACTTGCTTTCTAATTAATTTTTGATGCAATTCAGGAAGTTTTTTTTGCAAAGTAAATGTTTTAAATTTATATTAAAGTATCCTTCCACTGATAATTCAAAGACATTAGCCCTATAGCCATGTTTAATTTATATAAGGGTCTTGCATTTCAGAGAAGAGCTCTTATTAGCTTTTAAAACAGAAAATACCTTCACCGGCAAGTACAGCCCGCGAGAGATACATTGTCATTTTGATATAAGGCACCGGTTTACTGCATCTATCTGGGAATAAACCAAATGAATACATTTGGCCTGTGGAATGTGTCAGTGGTGAGTCACCGGAAAGAAACAAGTCAATAACAACACTGAAGCTGTTGTAACAGAAGTCACACACTGCACTGAGGGTGGTTACAAAGAGTCTCAGGATCTCCCTTCCAGGTATGACATGACACATCTTAACACTTCAGAAAGACTGATTAAATCCTTTTGAAATAATTTACTAGAGAAAACATTGGCCATGTTTCTTTTCAATCTGCTGAGAAAAGTGACAAGATATTATATCATCTCTTGGGCTGAATAATAGTAAAGTTTTGAAAAACCAGTTTCATAAGGTTTATACTTCATGCCCTTCCATCCTGATATCCAGAAGTGTGTCCCTCGATTAATAGAAAGAGTAGGACCTCAACTAAAAAGACACCAAAACTATCTATATCTATAAAAACACTAAGTTAGTTTTGACATCTATGTGACATAACTACCTGATAAATATTCAGTGCAGAGAATCCTGGGTTTCTTGAAAGCTTTAACGGTTATATCATTTTGGGTTTTCAAAAAGCTGTGTGAGAGTTACTTTAGTTATCTTTGTGTTTATTATTTCCTTGAGACCTGGAGGATATCAAATCGATTGCTGGACCTGACACAGAAACCAGCAAATCCCCATCCCAGCCTATTGCAGGGCAAAACAGTTACAGGAATCTCTCCCCACTCAGAGTGTCTTGGATATTATGCCCTAGTGCTAGGACCTGATGTCTGGACACCTCCTGCCAACAATGCAAACTGTCGTCCCTTGATGCCCAAAGCAAACGCGATGACCAAATCACCCAGCCTCAAACAGAACCCACGTTCTCCTACACTTTAACAGAAAGGGTGCATTTGTGAAGATACCATTCCAACGTAGAGAGTGTCTAACAAGTGTCTGTGCCCCAGTCATGTCTACCATGTCCTGTGTGTTTTTCCTCTCATTGGTTATGTGCAGCCATATTATCACTCTGGGTTTGTTTCGTTGTTGTTGTTATTTTCCATCATCTTGGAATAAACGCTAAGAGGAACTTGCTAAGGCCAAGTCTCCATGACCCTTTGCTAATTATTAATGGCAACTATTTTAGCTACACAAACATTCGGCAAAAGGCTTTAAAAATCACTACTATTCAAGACTTATTCAAATTATTAGCCAAGGATTACCTTCCTCAAAAGAACAGATAACAAAGTGCAGAAAGACAAGCTTTAACTGCAAAGGAACTCTTTATGTAGCTGAAATCTTCACAGGCAAGCACAGAAAGCCTTCATTGTCACCCCTCAGAGGGGATGGGGAGACTATAACCACCCCAGTCTTTTTGTTTAATGACTTAGCTGAGCCATTGAAGAAGAAAGAATTGGTTTAAAAGAATTAACATTTAGAAAGTTTCATACCTGTCTTCAAGTTACTTTTCCATTATTCCTGCTGTTACCATAACAAGTCCTCCATCCCTAGGGCTTCATGCTAAGGCAAGCCTTGAGGGCTAATAGATTGGGAAATATTCTCATTCATCTTTAACATCAGGCAGAGGAGGACTCAGAAGTGTGAAAGGGCACAGGGAAACATTCTGGCCAGTTGCTTCCCTATATCTAGCCCTTGGACCTGAACCTACATTGAGGAGAGGACTGAGTTGAACATATGACTAGATTACTGAGAGGGGATGAGGGAGGAGAGCATCTCTCAAGCTCATAATTGAGTTCAGGTTGTGTGATATTTGTTGAGGCATTGGCTTGAAACAAATACAATGCCATTAGATGAGTTTAGGAAAGCTGAACTTCAGGAACACCAAGATGCTCACACACTGAATGAACTTGCTGCAATTTTCTAGTTGTGTTTATGAACTTGGGAGTAGATCAATGTGGCCAGTGCATTTTGACATGCTTTTATCAATGAAAATAGCTGTTAACGTTTTTAGGCGCAAAACTGTGACTTTGGGACACACACTGAAATCAGAAATTAAACATTAATTAGTTTCATGGTGAACAGTTCAAAAAGTGAGAAGGATGCAAAGAAATGTAAATGGAGATCTGTCCTTCAGAATATCAGAATTATTGAGGAAATGAGCAAGATATTTCAAAATAGGAAAATTGAATAATTTCACAACACGACCGTGAGGCTGGAGTGAGGACATAGGTTGAGCAACGGAATTAATTTATGTATGTATGTATGTATGTATGTATGTATGTATGTATGTATGACGGAGTATCCCTCTTGTTACCCAGGCTGGAGTGCAATGGTGCGATCTCGGCTCACCGCAACCTCCGTCTCCTGGGTTCAGGCAATTCACCTGCCTCAGCCTCCTGAGTAGCTGGGATTACAGGCGCGCGCCACCATGCCCAGCTAATTTTTTTGTATTTTTGGTAGAGACGGGGTTTCACCATGTTGACCAGTGTGGTCTCGATCTCTTGACCTCGTGATCCACCCGCCTCGGCCTCCCAAATTGCTGGGATTACAGGCGTGAGCCACCGTGCCTGGCCACGGATGTGTTTAAAAATGCAGCGATACAGGAAGTAAGGAACCATTCCAAATGTTGTGGAAGGCACTGTAACGGTTATTAGGTAGCAACTTGATTGGATTAAAGAACGCCCAGGTGGCAGCTAAAGCATCATTTCTGGGTGTGTCTGCGAAGGCGTTGCCAGAAGAGATTGACATTTGAGTCAGGGAACTGAGAGAGGAAGACTCTCCGTCAACGTGAGTGGGCACCGTCCAATCAGCTGCCGCAGGGCTAGGCCCAGGCGGGCAGATGACGGCAGATACCAGTGCTTGCTGAGCCTTCTTTCCTCGCTGGGTTTTTATTTCCAATCCTCCTGCTCTTGGACATTAGACTCCAGGTGCGTTGGTCTTGGACTCGCAGCAGTGGCTTCCCGGGGACCTTCGGGCCTTCAGCCGCAGGTTGCAGGCTGCACTCGGCCTCCCTAGTTTCAGGCATTCCGACTTGCACTGAGCGACCACCGGCTTCTCTCTTTCTCCAGCCTGCAGATGGCCTATCCTGGGACTTCACCTTGGAAACGTGTGAGTCAATTCTCCCTAATAAACTCCTATATATTTCTCTTCCTCTGTCTCCTATTGGTTCTGTCCCTCTGGAGAACTCTAATACTGACATTTTCAGGAAATACTCGAATTGGAAATAATCCCACCCAAAGACGTAAATATCCATAAAATTTTTCACCAGACTGACGGGTGACTATAACATATAAGACAGAACAATGGAAAAGATGAGCCTTGTTTATTTTTTTATTTTATTTTTTTGTCAACTGAGATACATGTGTATCAGGTTACTCAGTGAAAATTTAGGTCCCAGATTTTACTTTACTCCTCACTTCATTTACTTATTTTTCTAATCATCAGTTGGCTTATTTATGTTAAACCTCAGTGCCATCATTTAAAATTTACCCCCACCCCCACCCCCGCTTTGGAGCTTCAGAATTGGATTTTTCATTTTCCTTTAGGGGAAGAACCTCTTTTTTTAGAAAGGACATTTAGAGTGGCTCTTTGTAATTAAGGTTTTGTCCTTTGTGGTGGTTTGGGGAGGGGAAATTTTGCCTTGATAGTGACCCCTGCTACCTGAGAGGATTCCTGAGGCGGATGGAGACTTGCACGAGCCTGCCCGCATAAGCTGGTTACAGCTGTGAAACTAGACTTGGGCTTAGTGCAGAGGAACCAGGCCCAGCACACAGGGCTACTTAGGGTCAGTGTTTGCAGGTGATGGTTTTGCTGGCACAGCTGAGTCCTCCTGCCGTGAGGAAGCCACAGGAAAACTGTTTCTTGGATCAGCACAAACTGTGTGGGATCCTGGCAATTTGCAGTAGGTAGCCCTTTAGTATTAAATACTATATTAATTCATTAGAGTTAAAAAATTATCATTTTAACAATAAAGGAAATAGAGTCTTGTTCTGTACTCCAAGCTGAGAAAAGGGAACATACTGGTGATATTTTAGCATCTGTCAGAGTTAATTGCAAAACAATTTAGAATGTGAAATAATAGCAGTAATTATTATATACATGTTTGGCTAAAGGTTGCCTACCTTCTAAATACTTTGCATATGTATGTATGTATGTGTATGTGTATATATATATATATATATATACATACATACATATATATATATACGGATTTATACACAAACATACACATATGTATGCTCCTCTAAACACACACACACACACACACACACACACACACACACACGCTTAGTCCTCATGACAATATTACCAATATGAAAAACAAAATGCCGTGGTACAGAAGGGAATGTAAGGTCTGTGTTTGTTGGCCATTTGTCTTTCTTGTGGGACCCTAGTACCTGTCCCACTTGCTATGGATGAAAAGGTCAAAAGGAAGACCAGGAAATGAACGATAGATGTAAGAGAAGAAACTCATTGCCGTGAAATAGATGAAGCATATTTCTTCCTGTGACTGGCTCGGTAGCATCACCTTTAATTAGGACTAACAAGATTGTGTTCAGGTGAAAGAAGTTGGCCCTATCATTTATGCTTTCTTTTCTCCCTCAGCTGTATAATTTAAGTTTGCAGATTTATTCAAAGTTTAGTCTTTGTCAAAACCAGGGTTTTGTTTAACTAAGAAGGATAAATAATCAGATGTTGACAGAAATGAGCAATGCTCCCTTCAAAAATCTAATCTTTCTGGCCTTTGTTAAAGAAACATCAGGGGAAATTGATGACCATAAAGATTTATATTTATTAATCTAAGGGGATTTTTTTCTAGCTCTGGAATGATAATAGTTATTTGAGTTATGGCTGAATAATGGAGACTATTGAATCAGAAAGTCCCCTTATGGTTAACACACATTAATCATTTTTATAATTAAAAATATATTTCTCAACTCAGTCTATTTTTCATATTTAAAGAATATTCATCAGACTAAAACTTTTGGATACCCAATATGGAAAGTTACTTTTAGAGAATGACTGAGTAATGGGAAAGTACAGTCTACCAAATACCATCACACACCTCATATCTGGATAGAAATATGTATGTTTTCTATGTATATGATATTTAGTCTGTAACAATACTAAACATAATGATAGATTTATTTGTACACTTACGATTTTGTTTCCATTTACATAAATTGTATGTGCTCATTGAAAAATGCAAATGCAGAATATGTTAAAGTAAAAATAACCCTGTACCTCCCCTCTAAAAGATAACTTTAAGTTTAATATTTTGGTGACTTTCAGATATTTCCCCAGGCATACACTCAGAAGCAGATCTTGCTCACAAAACACCCACAAAGTTTACATACTATTATGATACTGTGGAAACAATCAAAGACCTCCCAAATGAGTACAAACAGAGGCTATTTATTCAGTTTGCTATAGTGAGAGACTCAGCCATTGTCATTTGCATTTAGCAGAGACTCAAAGGGAGGAAGAGGAGTGGCAAAGCTTTGTAGTGGAAAAAAAAAGTTTTAGGTATGCTCTGATTAAAGCTCTTTTGGCATGGAGAAGCTGGAAGAGGGCTAAGTAGAAGCTGGGTATATTATGTGATTAGTTAGTAAAACATATTTGATTTCTCTGGATGGTTCAAAGCCAGAAGCATAAAGATGTATATAGAGTCAGGGGAAAAAGAGAAGTTTTTAAAAGACAAGTCATAACAAAACCCTCATTGTTTCTAATTACTTGCTGTAGAGATTGTAGTCTGTCTTCCCAGGCAGGTTGCTCATAGCTAGCAGGTCAGAATGCTGTTGTCATATATGGCCTGGCTATTGTCCATTTATATATTCAGGCTCTCATTATTCATAATTTGGTTATAATTTGGATTTTTTTCCTGGATAATAGCTTCAATTCATATTCACTATAACATTATTTTTAATGGCTAAATATTTCATTTTATAGATATGCTATACTCTCAAACTGCTATAGATATGCTGTAATACTTATCCCCTTTCTAATGTCATTTGGGACATTCCAAATTGTCTCAATTTTACCAATGATAAAATGAACTTCCTTAGAGACAATTATTTTTACACATATACACTTATATTTTAAAAGTTCATTTCTAAAGTAGAATTGCATGGCTTAATTTACACATACTGAAAGTAACTACAGAATGCTAAATCATTCTTCAGTTGAAATATTTAGATTCCTAAGTGAATGGAAGCATCGTATTACTAATATAGTCATTTTCAAAAATTGCTAATCCTACAAATAACACACTTTTATTTACTTACAATGATGAATATCTTCTCATGTACTTATTGATCATTGTATTTTTTCTTTTTTCATTTGCCAGATTGTGTCTTTTGCTCATATTTTTCATGGTATAATCTATTTTCCTTTTGATTTATGCGTCCTTTATTTTTGATGCTGCAAAATTCTCCAGCTTATTTAATTTTTAAAGAATGTTGTGCTTTATTTTTGCTATGTGCAGTGCTTTCTTTCAATGGTATTGCCAAGTGACTAGATGCTGTTGCTGTTTAAGGGTTGTGGCCAGATGGCGCTCTTGTCTTTAGAGATCATGAGAACCATCAGATCCAAAAAGCTGACCTATATGTTTTTGATGTGATTAGGAAAAAAGTTCTTGCTTAAAAAGAAAGTAAAAGACAAAAAAAGAAAACTTTCCAAATTATTCCATAAAAGGTAACAAAATATTTTTTACTTTATTTTAATAATAAGTATTCTAATATTCTGGCAGTGCTCTATTACCTACCCACATGTTATATACGGTACACTCAGCTTCTGGAAATTTTTCAGTTTAATTGATAATCTTTAGCTTGTAAGTATGTCAACCGGGGCGGGGGGGGGGGGGGGGGTACAAACTCCTCAGGCTTTCTTTTCTCCTCTCTTGCTGACAGGAAATTAGCTATTTGACTACTCCATGGATAGGCGGTTGAACAGCCTTCTGTTAATGATCTCTAAGTGACTTGAATCAGTGGTTCCTCTTCCCATGGAGAGCTTTCCAGCAGGACTTCTAAGTATCCTTATTTTTTTTTCCACAATAGATCCACTTCAGAGTTTCTTCAGACTAGTGACTACTTCCTTCGGGTATCTCAGCAGTTCTTCATATTGGCCATGAATTGGAATTATCTATGAAATCCATAAAAACTTTTCTGATTTCCTCATTTCATTACTGGTAATTCTGATTTAATTGGTCTAAGTTGGAATTCCAGCATGAGCATTTTCTAAAAAGCTCTCCAGGTGATTCAAATGTGCCTCCAGAGTTAATTATATATACTTACTTCTTATCAATAGGTTTTATATATATAATATATATATAAATGTATCTTCTGTAATAGACATGTCAATTATAAAGTTATTTCAGCATAAGTTAGCTTGCTAAGTCTACTTTTTAAAATAGTTCATTATCTTTTAAATCATTTTGAATATAAAGTGAGAATAACATAATGAAAAAGCAAGCAGTCTTCAATATTCAAATCAAATCATTGGACCTGATTAAAACAACACAGTCTCATAGATTCAGAAATATGCATAGCTATTATATCTAAAAGGGATCCTACACATCTTCTAATTATACTTTGTAATTTGTATAAAATGAATATATTGTATATAATATTTTCATTTTTATAAAATGGATATAAATAAATAAAATAGGAAAACTGAGACCCAGAAAAAATAAGTGATTATTACAATGCTATTTAGCCATTAAGCGTTGGATTTGGTTCTAAAATATAAATATGTACTTATATTAGTTTCAAATGCAGCATAAGAAATTACTCTGAAACTTAGCAACTAACACACACAATATGAATGTATAATCTCACACAGTTTATTCGGGTCATGAATTCAAGGATAATGTAGCTGGTTATTTTTGGCTCACTGCATTTCATGGGGTTGCTATCAAAATGCCGATCAGGATTGCCAGCAGCTGAAGCCTGACTGAGACTGGAGGACCTGATTCCAAGGTGGCCCCCTCATGTGGCTGCTGTTGGGAGGTGTCAGTTTCTTACCACAAGGACCTTTCCTAGGGCTGCTTTAATATCCTGGTGATTTGGCCGCTCACTTGCTCCTATTATCTATTTTTTGAAATAGCTTTGGAAGCCACACTCCATATTATTTACAACATCTTATTAGTAAAGATACAGGACATCTCTTGTTACACAAGACATCTCTCTCTATGTAGGAGGGAAGTAAGTACACAAGTAGATGAATATCAAAAAGTAAGAATTCATCAGGAATGATCTTAAAAACTACCTACCAAATACCTATCTGGCGCTTCATTCCTCCATCATGGCTCATAAGAAAATCATAAATCGTAAGTCTTTGGCAGTCTTTTAAAACTCAGTTCTAAGTTTTTACCACAAATAACACAACAGTTCATGTCATCTAGTGAGAAAATAGAGCTTTAAACAATGTTTTAATAATTTGTGATGCTTTAATAAAATCTGCATTGATCTTACTTGACATTTTGGCAATCACCTTTAAAAGGCATTCTTTTTCTTCAGCGATCTGAGAAATTCCATTTTTAAAGCATTTAAAAAATCTTAACCTCCTCCGTTGAGATATGTAATGTAATGTTTTCTATGCAAAATAATTACTCTTTTTTTTTTTTTTTTGAGATGGAGTTTTACTCTCGTTGCCCAGGCTGGAGTGTAATGGCTATCTCAGCTCACCACAACTTCCCCCACCTGGTTCAAGAGTTTCTCCTGCCTCGGTCTCCCGAATAGCTGGGATTATAGGCATGCACCACCACGCCTGGCTAATTTTGTATTTTTAGTACAGACAGGGTTTCTCCATATTGGTCAGGCTGCTCTCAAACTCCCGATCTCAGGTGAACCAGTACTTTTTTCTTAATGAACAATCAGTTTTTATAATTGAGATTGTCATGAACTTCAAAAATGGAGCAAGATATGTATTACCAGTGTTGTTTCCTTTAATGTTACAAATAATGTAAACAGTTTTAAAGGGCTAGGGAAACAATATTGCAGTAATAAATTATTTTTTACTTTTCAGGAAAAATATGGTATTTAAAATCAGTCCTTAAATAATGTATAATTTTAAGAAAGATGAAATTTATAATTATCAATAGAATGATTCATTTCTCCTGTCATTAAAAATACTTAATCTTCTTGAAAAAGAAATGCAGGAATTACACTATATAAATGTCTTATTGCTTATATAATCATTAATACTCTATTGAAACAGGATATTAACAGCTACTCTGGCAATTTTAAGGTGTATTAAACTACTCAAGTAAGTATGACAGCTATGTTATTATTAAAAATAAGTCAGAAGTAAGGAATGTCCACTCCCTGAGCCAAAATCTAGCCTCTGATTAGTTTGAGTTTTTAGGAAAATTCCAGGGGGTGATAATTTCGCATGATGCTAAAATTAAATATAGCTTTAAATGACTTTAATGGCAAAATCCTAAAAGACTCCAGGGTAGGAAAGACATTATAAGACAGAGCGGTGCAGGTGTGTATTCGTGATATGTGCTTGAATGTATTTGGGTTTCTAAGTCTCTGTCAACCTTAGTATGTCTCTCTTTATGGAATTCTTAATAGCCTACTTCACTTCAAAAAGTGTCTACAGTACTAAAGTAGGTGAGTCCATCTGAATTTATTTGTATGGTTGTGTGCATGTGTGTATGGAGGAGTATCTGTCCATCTGTATGTAGATGGACAAATGGACAAATACTCCTTTAATGGATATTCCTCTATTATTCTTTGTCTACATTTTTCTATGTTTGTGTCTTTCTGAGTTAAACAATTTTTTTATTCCCCAACTTACACTTTATCTAGTTGTAAAAAGAGTGTAAGGCAGCGGTGTACCCTGTATACACACTTGGTATTCCCTGTGGGTCTCTACCTCTGCACTCTTTTTTCCTTTTCTTTTCCCTGCCTTGTTCCAGGATACCAATCACCCTGCATTTAATCATCAGTTTTCTTTTGTAATTCTCTTCATTAAACAGTTTGCCTCATTATTCATCATAGAGGAACTTCCATATAGTCTTATCATCACTTCTGCCATCTGTTTCCAAAAACATGGCTGTCCTTTTGTTGACTGCATGGTTACTTTAGCACCCCCATGGAGTCTCAGATATATTACCACTAATCTTTTCAGGAGTATGCCTCTTAAACTTCAGATCACAGCCTCTGTCCCCAGCTATTTGAAGATCTATTGCTGAAGTCGTATAATAAGTCTATTCCTAAAGCAAACCTGTCAAAGGTGGTGCTGGTTTATGAGTCATGCCCTTGCACACTGCTATTTAATCAGTACAGAAAAAAATGGGCAGTCCTCACAAGTGCTGCCGGCTTTCTTTTGCTTTACTTCCAAAGCTGGTACCTGCAGTTAGTGCTACCTGAAATAGTAATTGAATATAGGAACTGAGGGTTGTCTGTAAGATCTTATTCAATCCTGAAATCCAAGTATCTTATAAATACTGAAATGTGAACCAAATTTTTTGATAATATGTGTATATTAAAAGATTTAGATAAGATAGATTGCCAAGAAACAACAACAACCAAAAAAAGCCACTTCTATGCACTATAGAAAGATTTCTGAAAATAAGATGTAAAGAAAGAGTAGCTAATATTTTTACAGACATTCTGGGCTTCAGTCACCTACTTATACTGAATTACTTTGGATTATGGGTAGCATTATGTAGCAGATTAAAGATGGCAGTAGATATTTTTTGCATTTCTTTTATGGAAAAGGTGGTTTAAATATCTTCTTTAATCTGAATTGGCTTTAGAGATTAGCTTAATCAGTAGAATGCAGTGGAAGTGAAAAAATGACATCTCTAAGGCTAAAATATAAATAGTCTTCTCATTTTTTCTTAGTTTTTCTGAAACACTGTCTCTGAGAGCCCTGATCAGCCCTGTAAGGAGGTAGACTATCCCGAGACCTAAAGATGCCCTGCGAAGGAGCTCTAGAAAACCGTTCCAGCTGAGCCTTCCTTTCTAGCCTCCCTGCCAAGGTACCAGACAGGCAAATTAAGCCATATTGTCCCCTTCGTTCTAGCCCATCTGCCGTTTAAATACTCCATGAATTGATGCACAAAGTACAAAATATGTAACTATGATACTAATCCCACTAGATAGACCTAATGTAACATAACTTTTTCAACACCAAGTTCTATAAAAGACATCCTTGTTTCTACTGCGATATTTGAGAGCTGCATTTAACCTACCAATCTCTCTTCTATTGTACCTCTTTATGATCAGTCATTGTTGCTTTGGCCCAGTATATTAATTGGGTTCCTTTTACTCATCAAAAAAAATAATCTATATTTCAGAAGCAATTTCTAAAAAAAAACATTTACTAAGTTTCATAAAGAGTAGACAATAAATATTTGTTTATTGATTGAACCTATAACCCAAAGATCTCTTTCAGTAAATCCTCATTTCCCTATGTCTGTGTTTCAGATGCAGAACAACAGAATAAAATGATTGTTGTGGGAATTGAGAGCAGAAGAGTTCTGTTATGTTTTACTACCAAAGTTAACTCTGTTATGGAAAAATTAGATATTTTCAAGAAAGCAATTTCCTAGATGCCAATTTATAAATACAGTGCTTAATTTTTTAAGTAACTAGCAACAGGAAGAAAAATGGCTAGAGCCTGCAGCCATGTCAGAGCGCACTCCCCAAGATGAGTCTCTTTACATCTAATATACACTACTGGAAAATACATGCATTTCTCCAGGAATATATATATTTTGTTATGGAAAAAAATCCCTTTCCTCTCAGGGTATCAGATTCCCAGACCATAGTAATAGACTCCTGCAGGGGTATTATTCATTCTTATTCCATGGAGTTGTGCTCCAGATAGGACAATCACAGAAATATTTAATGGTGCCCTTTGAATTGTGCAAACCACAAATACTTCCTCTGCCAGATTCTTTCTCCTCATTTGTTCCACTCCATCCTACCCTCTCTGTCTACTCCTTCTCACAACCTTTTGGTATAAGCTGGTAGTTCTCAACCTGTGTTCAGAGAAATTACTTCCACACTCTACTTGTAGGTGCCTAATGTTCTGGAGTAGATTGGGACAGATTTTCTTATCAGGAGTACTGATAGGAAAAACTGAGTAACTATTTTGAGAATTGTACTTTTCAGTGTAAAACATTCCAGCTAGCATTTACCTAGTGCAAGGTGAGGGTGAGGAATTCTGAGTTTCCTGCTTGGAGAAGAACTTGAGTGGAGCAGTTCATGACTTTCTTTGAACCTCTCGGAAGCTCGCCCCCAACAGGAAATATTTACTCAAAAGGTTAAACATGAAGACATTTTATTTACAGCAACAGATGTAATAAAACCAACACAATTTAACTACTTGTATTGGCTGTTTTTCCATCTCAGATTTGGGGTAAGCAAAAAAGATAAATAATCAGGGAGCCTACTTATTATTCAAATAATGAATTAGCGAAATCTGTCTAGCCACTGCTGAAGTTCAGGTCATAGTAACCCTAAATCCCGGTTGTATGATGCCCAAGTGAAATGCTAGAAGCCACTGGATCCATTTCAAAACTGGGAATGTCCACTAACACAAACTAGTTGACTGTTGGAGGTCTCAAAGTTATATGACCCTAAATCCAACTTGTAAGAATATGAGAAAGTAAATGGAAGAGAGGTAGCATCACACACACACACATACACATACAGAGCTAGTTCTAAGGTGGAGACAGTCTGGCCACACATTGTTGAGAGTTAATTATTTTCTTTAATCACAAGTCATGGCTCCGGGTTGGGCCACGTTTCCTTTCTCTATTGCTGTGCCTCCACCTAAGGTAATGACTCACCTGGTAAAACACAAGTACTTTGGGTTCAACCTCGGAGTGCTGAGTGGATCTCCAAGGGAAATGAACCTGTACATTCGCAGTGTCAAGTTAGCCTACCCTCTTCCATGGGAAGTAGTTTTATTAAGAATGGGACATCACGCCTGTCATCCCAGCACTTTGGGAGGCGGAGGCGGAGGCGGGCAGATCACGAGGTCAAGAGATCGAGACCATCCTGGCCAACATGGTGAAACTCCATCTCTACTAAAAATACAAAAATTAGCTGGGCGTGGTGGTGCACCCCTGTAGTCCAAGCTACTCGGGAGGCTGAGGCAGAAGAATTGCTTGAACCCGGAAGGTGGAGGTTGCAGTGAGCTAAGATTGCGCTACTGCACTCCAGCCTGGCGCCTGGCAAAGAAACAAGACTCTTTAAAAAAAAAAAATAGGACAAATGGGAAAAATAAATGTGCATGCTAATTTCTGTCACTGCAAATAATGCTTAAACCATAGTCAGACTTTGCAGATACAGATCATTAGGCACTGGTAAGAACATATATTGTCAGTTTTCCCAAGATGGTCTTTTCTTTTTTTTTTTTTTTTTTTTTTTTTGAGACGGAGTTTCACTCTTGTTACCCAGGCTGGAGTGCAATGGTGTGATCTCGGCTCACCGCAACCTCCGCCTCCTGGGTTCAGGCAATTCTCCTGCCTCAGCCTCCTGAGTAGCTGGGATTACAGGCACGCGCCACCATGCCCAGCTAATTTTTTGTATTTTTAGTAGAAACGGGGTTTCACCATGTTGACCAGGATGGTCTCGATCTCTTGACCTCGGGATCCACCCACCTCAGCCTCCCAAAGTGCTGGGATTACAGGCGTGAGCCACCGCGCCTGGCCCCAAGATGGTCTTTTCTAGGTCTGCTACCCCAGCCCTGGGACGTGGTGGCCCTCCCTGTCTGTCCGAGACAAGTGCCCTAGGATGAACACCTGAGCTTGTGGTGTTTCATCTCCCTCTTTCACGATTCTCTCTCTGGTTTTTATCCTCATACTGCTTTTATTCTCAAACAAACAAGAACTATTATCTCATCCTCCTTTTATAACTTCCCTTTTGTAATGCTACATTAAAGCCAACATCGGAATTATTAGTTTCTAGGTTTCCCTAGGTCTCTGGAGTAAGGAGATTTACATTTTCCTGTGGGGAAATATTGTAATGCCTTCAAGAGAATTAAAGAGAGGCAGAATTAGTTTGGGAAAGAAAGATAAAACAGCTCATTTTTCTTTGTAGGTTGTTTGAAGGTCTTAAGGACTATATGTTTGAATGTGACAGATGTTAGAGGTTAATATTGTCTTAGCCCTGGCTAAAATTATTTTTACTTTTCCCACGGTTGCTAGACAAAGGATCTGTTATGGACTGAATTGTGTTCCTTGTAAAATTCATATATTGGGCTGGGCATGGTGGCTCCTGCCTGTAATCCCAGCACTTTGGGAGGCCAAGGCAGGTAGATCAGGAGGTCAGAATATTGAGACCATGTGGCCAATATGGAGAAACCTGTCTCTACTAAAAATAAAATAATTAGCTGGGCATGGTGGTGCTTGCCTGTAATCCCAGCTACCTGAGAGGCTAAAGCAGGAGAATCGCTTGAACCAGGGTGTCAGAGGTTGCAGTGAGCTGAGAGTGTGCCACTGCACTCCAACCTGGTGACAGAGTGAGACTCCATCTCAAAAAAGAGAGAGAGAGAGAGAGAGAGAGAGAGAGACAGAGAAAGAAAGATGCATATATTGAAGCTATATAACCCTTATTACTACAGAATGGGATTGTATTTGAATGTAGGGCTTTAAAAGAGTAATTAAGTTAAAATTAGATAATTAGGGTGAACCCTAATTCAATTTGATGGTTGTCCCGATAATAAGAAATTAGGACACAAGAGAGCCATCAGCAATGCACATGTACACAGG
Organism: Saguinus oedipus; assembly: GCA_031835075.1. Taxonomy (NCBI): domain Eukaryota; kingdom Metazoa; phylum Chordata; class Mammalia; order Primates; family Cebidae; genus Saguinus; species Saguinus oedipus. Next base: position 24,208,268 of record CM063190.1, read on the forward strand.
GGAAAGGCCATGTCAGGAAATAGCTAGAAGACTTGGCTTGTCATCTGAAAGCCAGGAAGAGAGGTCTCAGGAGAAACCCACCCTGCTGACACCTAAATCTAGAACTTCCAGCCTTCAGAACGTGAGAAAGTAAATTTCTATTGTTTAACCCACACTGTCTGTGGTATTTTGTTATGAAAGCCCCAGCAAAGGGACTGGGAAAATGAGTAATCTTTCTAAAGTTTAGGAATAGTATGAACATTAAAAGATAATAAATAATATAACAGAAGTTTTACATTTTGAGTCCTAGTCAACCATTTCCAGAAGAGGGACCAATTTCCTGATTGAGAGGACACTCTCTTCCTCTGGAAACTACAACCAGGTCTTGCTGGTAATTTATAAATTCAACATTGTTCTTTCCTTCTAATTCAAATGTTCTCTTTCCTCCCCTGGAAGGATCATTTAAGTATACATTCTCTCCCTTTATTGGAATTTACTTAAGACAGCTTACACCCCACGTCCAGTCTCATAGCAGAATCTTTCTCCAAGGGTGCAGATTCTTGAGCAATTCTCATTCAACCTCCTACCTTAGATCCTAATAAAAATCTTAGGACAGCTTTTCCGACTCGACTGGCAATTTTCAGTTAACAAGACTAATTCTGTAAAAAAGATGCTAAAGGTTAAACTTGATTTCTGGAATACGTATAGTCAATCTCCCTGGAAAGATAATTGAACATTGGTTTTGTGCAGAATCTCTCTACTACAGCAAATTTTGAAAGTTTTATGAGGTTTAGATGAATCCTGAAAGATTTGTATTTTCACAATTCCATATTCCTTAGCTATTGTGAGTTTTTAAAAATCAATGTTTATAACGTACACACCTCCATTACTGTTTTCCCTACAATTTGTGCATATTTTTCTTCAATGATTCTTTAAATCAAAAAAGTAAACACCACTTTGCCACTGCTTTAACATGCTAGTTTATTCTTAGAAACCTCAGATGTATGTGCTACTTTTATCAATTTCCTCCAGTTAACTTGATCTCCTTCTGCCAACCTCTACTAAAAATGAGCATATAATCATGAAACCTATATCTGTTGAGGGTACAAAAACACTGAAATTCCTGTCCCTGGAATTACAAGCTGTTTTAGTTCTCCATTTTTAGCAGAACAAATGGTAAAGTTTGAATTCTCTCAAATTCATCTCAGAGCTAGATTTTAAATTGGGTCAATGTTAACTTATCCATTGATCAATAAAGCACAATTTAAGCTTATACAAACTTAGATGCAAAAGCCCAATGTAAAAGTAAGATATGGTGCTTATTTCCCTCATAATAACACATCAAAAGCAATATTAGCTTGAGTTTTTTCCTATCTCTTGAGACTTTTACTCTTGTAATTGAATATCTTCTAATCTAAACAATACTTCTGGATATTAAATTCAGGATTGAGAGAGTAGAAGGGAAAAGGAGGGACTGTACTTCAATTGCTACCACCAAAGAGTGAATCAGGCGGGAAACTTGCAAACAGTAAAAACTGTTCATCTCTAGTCCACAATTGATACAGTTTGATTTAATACTTGCTTGTCTCAGTAGTGGAATCCCATGCTTAACACTAAGCTTAGTTTAGTCAATGTATTCAGTAAACTAACGAGAGATTTGAAAAGTCCATTTGTAATTTGAGTTCTTATAAGGAATGATTATGTAGAATGGGTCTCCTATGGAATGTCATCTGGCCTGAAAGGTACCTTGAAATCTTTAGTTACTGCTGACCTGGCAGTGTCTGCAGTTTCCTTTTAGAGAATTATTACTCTTGGCATCTATTCATATGATGGGGGCCCTTGTTAAAAACCACGTGTTAACCACTATTGGTCATTATCATTTCACTGTCTGTTAGTTACGGAATTTTGTAGGTGGATGCAAAAAGGTAAGAGAAAAGCTAAAGTCAAAGTACGGGCAGGGGGAGCGTGACATGTAGCAGTCATGGGAACTGCTTGAGAGAGCACGCTGCCTGCTGTAATGGTCACGGAGTGAAGGAATCCCAATAAAAGAGGAAATAAGAAGACAGAAGTCAGTATTTGCCAAGAGTAGGCAGCTATCACAAAGTTGATAGATAATTACACTGCTCTTTATGACATCACCTACAAATCTGCTTTTCTGGTATTACTCAATCCATTATTGTCCCGTTTCCTGAATTCAGTGGCGAACTTGTCAAGTGTGAGGTTTCTACAGCTTTCTTCACAAGAATATCCCATTTTTTAGGAGCGCTTAATGTCAGGTAGTTATTCCTAATATAATGGCCAGGCTGTAAGCATTACTTCACTTCTCATTACTGCGTTTTTTTCTTCTCTATTTAATGCCTCCTCTCCTGCCTCAGTATTTATAGCTTCAAATAATTGTAGATTTTTATGCTCTCCCAACTAGTCGAAAGTAACTGCTCAGCTCTGATCTAACAACATTTTTCAGTAGTTGAGTGTAAATTGTCTTCTTTGTCCATTAATTTTGAATGGGTTTAGAAAACTATGAACTCAGGTATGACATAAACATGAAGGAAATAGCCTGGCATACCTAATTGGCCACACATCTGTCTTTCAGTTTTAGTCTCTCTCATCTGCTGGTAAAACGGAGATTCCAGTCCTTTGAAACAATGAATTAAGACTTTGTTTCCACCACTCAACTCATTAAAGGCTTGTAGGTATCGATACAACAGTGAAGTGGCTCCTCTTTGAAATGTTATATATGTTGTCTTCCCAAGGATCACACAGAACTCTACTTGCCAACAGGGCAGCTGCAGTGTCAAAGTGACACCATCCCACTTACCTTGGTCACAGCTGGGGTTCTCATAGAAACTGTCAAAGTAACAAGTCATCAAGATAGTTGTAGAAGCTTCCTGCTGCTACCATGCGTCCTTCTGCTCTAGTTTTTCAGCACAATGAAATGTCAGCAATTCACATCATACCTGATATAATAAACTTTCAATCATTCTTCTCTTATTTTTTATCAAGATGACAAAGGCCTGATACTGTAATATAAAAATGCTAGATTAAGTCTATCTGAAAGATAAAAATGTCTACCCCTTAGAATATATTGGCTATTATATGTGATTCAAGACAGTGTGAGAAAGGGACCTACTCTCACGGATTTACACTGGAACTGAACCAGCAGGGAGAGCAGTGAACAGTGGCAACCAGTGGCTATGGTCATGCCACTGCAGGTTACAAGAAAATGGCTGTGCCACTAAATGTTAGCTTTAGCTTTCATCTCCTGTTTTATTAAAGGACATATTAAATCTGCATCAATGGAGCTAATAGCCTCCAAGTTCATGACCACTTTGCCTGGAAACAGCAGCGTTAAGTACAGTCATCTTCCATTATCCATGGGAAATATGTTCTAAGACCCCCAGTGAATGCCTGAATTGGTAGATAGAACTGAACTCTTCATATACTATGTTTTTTTCTATACATATACACTTATGATAAAGTTTAATTTATAGATTAGGTACAGCAAGAAATTAACAATAATAACACTAAAACAGAACAATTATAACAATATTCCAGCATTGCAGAACTTTTATGAAGTAAAATAGTTACTTGAACACACGCACTGCCATCCCACAACAGTAGCTCTGATAACTGAGACATGTCCAGGGCTCCTAAGTGACTAATGGGCAGGTAGCATACACAGCATGGATATGATGGACAAAATATATGATTCCTGTCCCAGGTAGAAGTGAGAGAGTTTGAGAATTCATTACACTACTCAAAGGGGCATGCAATTTACAATTTATGAATTGCTCATTTCTGAAATTTTCCATTTAATTTTTTTGGACCACAGTTGACAGCAATTAACCGAAACTATGAAATAGGAACTGCAAATAAGAGGGGACTCCTATAATACCATTTAATTAAGTTGACTAAAATGGGCGTTAGAAATTATTGCATCTAATCCTTTCAATTTATAAAATTAAGAAATTAGAACTAAAGAAGAATTTCCTGAGATTGAATTATGAATTAATGACAGAGATCATGATAAAAGGACTACAGTTTATTCCCCCCATAACCTGTACTTGATATTGATTCTTAACTAAGTCATATTCCCTCACACAAAAATAGCTTTCCAGTATAGCACCATAGAACTGTATAGCTTCTGTTTTTTAAGGAGGTTTCTTCTTTTTGTTTTGCCAAAACAAATACAGAAACATATTTTCAAAATACTTCTGTGGGCTCCACAAAAATACAGTGACTATGAGTTATTATGAAAAACACTCATGTCTCCAAATAAATGTCTTAGGTTTAGGAGTTTGGCTGATTTTGTGGGTATAGACAGAGAGATCAGATGGGTAGCACTTTGGCTTCTTCCAATTGCCAGAAATTCTCATACACCTAAACAATACAAGATAGATAAAGAAAGTTGTAGGTATCATAATTTGGAAAGTTGCTAAATGTATAGAAGTCATTTGTGAAACTGTCACAATAGATTTTAAGATAATTAACCACATTTGCTTTTCCTACAGCTTATTATATATAAAAGAAGGAGCAATTAAAATCCCTCTCTGCTACGAAATTTAGGTTCCAGTGAATTGTGTATGAAATTAGCTATTTAATATTTACATGGGAAACTGAGCTCTCAACCTAGAACCTGGGAGAAAAGGATTTATTTCTTTTATTGTTGCTTTTGGTATATAATTACTTTTTAATTGTAAATATTTCAGATCTAAAGAATAAGCAAAATATCAATTCAATAAAACATTCAAAGGTCAAAAATGTTCACTCTCCCAATATTTCATTTATTCTGTGATTCCAAACTTTAGAGATTATTAAAACTTCCTCATAGAATATGTATGTATCAACATTGAAAACCAAAACATTTTTCTTCAAGGGCTTACAATAGCAAAAAAAAAAAAAAAAAAAAAAAAAAAAAGATATTTTGATGCTTAAGAGAAATAATATGAACTGGATCTTTCTGAAATCCAAACAACTAAAAAAATTTTTTAACATTTTAAAAGAAGAAAAATCCTTGTCTGTCTAGAATTAACTAGTCAAATTGGTTTTTGTTTGTTTTTGTTTTTTTGAGATGAAGTCTGCTCTGTCACCAGGCTGGAGTGCAGTGGCGCCATCTCAGCTAACTGCAACCTCCAACTCCCTGGTTCAAGCAATTCTCCTGCCTCAGCCTCCTGAGTAACTGGGATTACAGGCACACAGCACCAAGCCCAGCTAATTTTTGTATTTTTAGTAGAGACGGAGTTTCACCATGTTGTCCAGGATGGTCTCGATTTCCTGACCTGTGATCCGCCCATCCAAAGTGCTGGGATTACAGGCATGAGACACAATGCCCAGCCAAATTGCTTCTTTTAGATACTTCCCAGTTGAAGAAGGATGAGGTTTTAAAAGAGCATGCGTCAGGCATAAAATAATACAGTAAATGCTGATTGCTTTGTGTTATTCCCAACTCAATGGGTCTTTTTAAATTTATGTTTAAAGTCACCTTAACCTGTTACACAATTTCCTTGGTCTTCTTACTTGTGAGCAACCAGTGGAAATCCCTATTTTTCTGAGAATCCCATAATCTGATGTTATAAGCAGAATTTTCTTGACAATGGCAGGCACTTCCTATATCCTCCATGGGACTTTTGGCGGGGGCCGTGAAAACTTTGGCTTCCTGCAGTGAACTATTGCTCTAAGTATTTCATTTCATGATTTCCAAAACTTAAAATACTCCCTTTAGCCAGTGTATGTTTGATCATTTTTAATTTTAAACTTCATGCTAGCAGCATATATGATTTACACACAACCATCACAGTATTAGAGTATTATGGATTTGATTATTTACCTCTACCAGTGAGTTTTATACTTTACATGTTTATGATACTAATTATTATCTTCTTTTTCCACCTGAAAAATTCCCATAAGCATTTCTTTTAAGGCAGGTCTAGTGATAATAAATTACCTCAGCTTTCACTTTTTGCTGAAGGATTTTATTTCTCCTTCATTTCTGAAGGACAGCTTTGCTGAAAATAGTATTCCTGACTGACATTTTTTTTCCTCTCAGCACTTTGATTTTTGTTTTCTGTTGTTGTTATTGATTGTTTATTTGTTTGTTTGTTTTTGAGATGGAGTTTTGCTCTTGCTGCCCAGACTGGAGTGCACTGGTGCAATCTCAGCTCACTGCAATCTCTGCCTCCCAGGTTCAAGTGATCTCCTTCCTCAGCCTCCTGAATAGCTGGGACTTTAAATATTATCGGATTCTCTCCTTGTCTGCAAGAGTTCTGCTGAAAAGTCCACTGAGAATCTAATGGGAATTCCCTTAGATGTGACTGGAAGACTTTCCCTTACTGTTTGTAAATTTTTTCTTTGTCTTTGACTTTTGACAGTTTGATTATAATGTGCCTTTGAGAGGAACTCTGCTTGAATCTGTTTGGAAATCTTTAAATTTCATGGATCTAGAATCACTTCTCTTCCAAAACTTGGGAAGTTTTCAGCAATTATTTTTTTAATAAGCTTTTTGTCCCTTTCTCTCTTCCTCATGAAAGCTCATAATGTGGTTATTTTTGTTTGTTTAGTGGTGTCCTGTAAGTCTCATAGGCTATCTTTACTCATTTCCATTGTTTCTTTTTTTGTCCTCTGAGTAGTTTCAAGAGACCCATCTTCAAGTTCACAGATTCTTCATTCTTTTTAATTTAGCCTACTATTAAAGTTCTCAATTGTAATTTTTATTTCATTGATTGAATTTTTCACCTTCAAAATTTTTGTGTGGTTCTTTTTTGATGCTATCTCTGCCTTTGTTAAATTTCTCATTCAAGTCATGAATTTTCCTTTATTCCATTGAATAATCTATTAATATTAGTATTTTCTTGTATTTTGCTGAGTTTACTTAAGATCATTATTTTTAATTCCATTTCAGCCAATTCATACGTTTTCACTTCTTTGAGACTAGTTACTAGATAATTATTATCTTTCTTTGGTGGTGTAATGTGTCCTTGCTTTTATGTATTTGTTGTGTCCATGTGTTCCTATCTTCCACCTTGTGTTTCAATCACCTCTTTCCAACTCTACAGAGTGGCTTTCATAGGACATGACTTTCACCTGCACATGGGCTTGAGAGTCCTAGTTGGTTTAGGTGTGGTGGTTACAGGTTTGTATGGGTGCAGTGGTGTAGTCTCCATGCGCTTTATTCATTTGTAATTAACATTAGTGATGAATGTGCAGGTGCCTCAGTGGTCTAGGCTGCAGACATTTGTGTCAGTGACATGGACTGTGTAGTTTACTAGAGAAAGGGCTTTCCTTGACTCTAACAGTGGGAAGTCTTAGCTGAAGAGATCTGTTTTGGTGTTGGATCTGACATGGCTCTGAAGCAGCCAGACAGACAGTGGGATCCAGGACACAGGTGCTTGAAACAGCTGTGGATCTAGGTTCCTGGACTCAAGATCTTACAAACTACTGTAGCACTTGGGAGTTGACGTCAGGTTCAAGGTATGAATGGATGAAGTTCTGATAAGCTGAGGTTTGTGGCCCCAAGACAAACCCTGGCAGCTCAGACCCAGGAGACTAGGATATAGCTGTGGCTGTTACCCTGGGGAGCAGGGCACAGCACTGTCATAACTCCAGGGGAAAATGTGGTGCTCCAGAGACTTAGGCCCTGGTAAGCAAGGCAAAGCTGCAATTCAGAACTCAGAACTGACAGAGCATAAGATACCACATAGTGGTCACTGTGGACCCTGGGATAACAGGGTCTAGCAGTAGCCCAGGCGCCATAAGGCCAGTGCAGCAGCAGCAAGGACCCAGGGATGGCAAAATGCCACTATGCTGGGTCCTGAAGGGCGAAGAGCAGCACAGAGATGATTTCAATCTTCAGAGAGACAGAGTGCATCGGCAGCTTAAACTATGACGGTCCAAAGTTATGTAGGTGGGGTACTGTGGCTGTTTGGCCAGGACAATGGAGTGAAATAGTTCAGCCAAGGCTCTGATTTCCTGGGATGTGAGATGCTGCATATGTTTGGCCTTAGAAAGTGAAGTTATAGAGGGTAGCAGTCTTTGGATACCTAAGGGTGGGCCACTGTTAGCTGTGACACTGAGTGGTGCAACTGCTTCAGTGAGTCAGAATATCATAACTCCTGGGGGCTGCAGTCCTGCTGCACTTGAGGCACCAGGGTCAGAGGCAACTGCTTTGGTGTTCCAGATGCCTGAGATCCCCAGGGGCAGAGCATTACCTCAGCTGTGGCAACAAGTATATGGCTACTCCAGTGTGCAGGAGGCCTGATATCCCTGAAGGTGCAGCTGAGTGTTTTCTCTGAGGCCAGAGGCATCACTGCTCTGGTAGTTCGAGGCTCCAGGTCCCTGGGGGGTGAATCACCACTTCAGCTCAGCCCTCAGGGGGAGATACACTAGTGACTGTGGTAACTTGACCCTGGAAGATACGGTTTAGTAGAAGCTCTGCTTAGGGGTGGCACACTACTGGAGGAGTGTGGATGCAGTGGCAGCCCAGCCTCAGAGAAGGAGGGATGCAGTGGCCAACTACTCACCCCACAGCAGGACACACTCTAGCAGTAGCTCTTGTTTTGAGATAGTACAGAGCATTAATAGCATGGGCCATGGTGGAGGGGACACAGCATCACTTCCTTATCTGAAGGTATCTTAGTGTATGGAGTATGAGGAGTTCCCTCTTTTGGGCTTCAAGCCTTTGAGAACTGTAGGGATCTTCAGAAGCTAAGACTGCAGGTGTCCACAATGGAGGATGCTGGAGTCCTCTTGCTTACCTTTTCCCAAAAGGCAGAAGTCCCTCCTGGTTCTAATCTGATCCCAAGTGAATGGATGGAGTAGTGGAGGTGAGATGTTTCCTTCCCTTCTCTATGTGGCTATCCTGGGTTCCTATGCTCTATGTGATTTCTGGTGCTTCTTTGCTGTGCTCTGGTGCTACCTTTTAGTAATTTTGGTTGAAATGTAGTTGTTTATTCACTGTTTGGATTTTTGTGAGGGGAAGAGTGCTAGGAGCTTTAGGTGGTCATTTTGCTGATGTCACCTTTAAATAGTCCCTTCTTGAAACTCTTCAATTAACTCAGTGGTTTTGCTATCTGTTCTGCCATGCTGACCTATACAAAATGTGTACTTTTTCTCTCCTGTATTTTCAGGCGGGGTAACTTTGTTGACTGTTTAAGCAGTTTAAGCAGTTTGCATACATGTTGACTAAATCAGTTAACTCACAATGCAAATTTTCTTTGGCACAGCTTAGTTTGCTTCTAAACATAGGGCCTATGGTGCATATGTGCATTTTTCTGGAAAGACGGGCCATAGCTTTCCATAATATTGTATGTATCTTCCTAGAGTCTTACTTTTGACATTCTAATAGCTAATAGCTGGTGGAAAAAATATTGTAAGTAATGTAAGTATCATGACTCTTTTCCATGACATACTGATTTTATTTTAGAGACAAGAGACTTTGACTTTCATATGTTTTTGAGCATAATGGTTATAAAAACATAAATGTTAACTAGTACTTATTTTATAAAAATACATATTATCACTAAGTAAAATTTAATTTAAGCAAAACTTTAGTAAATTTTATTGTATCTATATTCACATGTATTTCCAAATAGCATGATGCATATTGTCAAGCATTTTATTGTTTTTGATAAAATGTGTCTTATTTTCCAAAAGTTTACATGCCTGTAGCCTTAGAAAGATGAAGAAATTTTAATGGGACACAATGCTTTTATGTTTAAACGACAGGTTTTTAAGTTATTTCATAATTTTCTATTATTTTTAAACATACAAAAAATATTTCAGTGATTATATTTGAGTGTTTATAAATCATTGGCAGATTGTAGCAAGTCAAAAGAAAACTACTGAAGTTATTCTCCAGGATAATTAAAGGAGCATCTTACTATAAAAAACAGCATAAAACAAAATTAAAAACTAATGGACTAAGTCTGACAAACATACTGTTTTTAATAATTGGACAGGAAAACTGATACTCAAGATTTTCCAAAGTGACATTAGTAAAACCTATAGAAAAGGCATTATTTCCTTTGGCAGAACTGATTTCATTTTCTTCTTGTCATGGTGTACCTAATATCTGCCGTAATTGTTTAAGGCAGGCAACTTACACTGAATGATGGAACAACTTACATATTAGAATATAGGCCGACTCTCTCCACTTAAAATTACGGAGCTAAAATCAAAACAGAGAAGTGCATGTGTCTAAATAGGTGAGAACTAATCATTAGCTGTATACAGTATCCTTCATTATATTTTTTAAATTATGTGTAAAAGTATTTTACAATTTTAGCTAATATATCCATTATCTATTTCAGCCTGCATTAATGCACCAGCCATGTTGCAGTGGCTTTGTCTTTTTTAACATAGAAATAATATTTAATTTTTTTTTATTCATTTTTGTCGAAGTTGACATTATGTTGGTTTAATATTTTTATTTATTTTTCATTTTTATTTTAGGTTCAGGGGTACATGGGCAAGTTCATTATGTAGGTAAATTGTGTGTCACAGGGGTTTTGTGTTCAGATTGTTTCATCATCAGTAATAAGCATGGTATCCAATAGATAGTTTTTCTTTTTTTTCTTTTCTTTTTTTTTTTGAGACGGAGTTTTGCTCTTGTTACCCAAGCTGGAGTGCAATGGCGTGATCTCGGCTCACCGCAACCTCAGCCTCCTGGGTTCAGGCAATTCTCCTGCCTCAGCCTCCTGAGTAGCTGGGATTACAGGCACACGCCACCATGCCCAGCTGATTTTTTTATTTTTAGTAGAGACGGGGTTTCACCATGTTGACCAGGATGGTCTCAATCTCTTGACCTCGTGATCCACACACCTGGGCTTCCCAAAGTGCTGGGATTATAGGCTTGAGCCACCATGCCAGGCCAATAGATAGTTTTTCAATCCTCAGCTTCCCCCGACTCCTCACCCTCAAGTAAGCCCTAGTGTCTGTTGTTCCCTTCTTTGTGTCCATGTGTATTCAATGTATAGCTCCCAATCATAAGTGAGAACATTCAGTATGTGGTTTTCTGTTCCTGTGTTAGTTCACTTAGGATAATGACCTCCATCCATGTTGATGCAAAGCACATGAACTCATTTTTTGTATGACTGCATTGTATTCCATGGTGTGTATGTATCACATTTTCTTTATCCAGTCTACTGTGAATGGGTATTTAGGTCTACTCCATGTTTTTGCTGTTGCAAATAGTACTGTAGTGAACATATGCATTTGTGTCTTTGTGGTAGAATGGTTTATATTCCTTTAGTTATATACCCAGTAATGCAATTGCTTGGTCTAATGGCAGTTCTGTTTTACATTCTTTGAGGAATCACCAAACTGCTTTCCACAATGCTTGATCTAATTTATATTACTACCAGCAGTGTATAAGCATTCTCTTTTTTTGATTAGTGATGTTGAGCATTTTTTCATGTTTGCTGACCACTTGTATGTCTTCCTTTGAAAAGTGTCTATTCATGGCCTTTACCCATTTTTTAAAGTGGTTGTTTTTTGTTGGTAAATTTAAGTTCCATATAGATTCTGGATACTAGGCTGTTATCAGATGCATAGTTCGAAAGTATTTTCTCCCATTCTGTAGGTTGTCTGTTTATTCTACTGATAGTTTCTTTTCGGTGCAGAAGCTCTTTAGTTTTTTTAGGTCCTATTTTGTCAATTTTTGGTTTTGTTGCAACTGCTTTTGGTATATTTGTCACAAAATCTTTGCCAGGCCCTGTGTCCAGGATGGTATTTCCTATGTTATCTCCAAGTGTTTTTATAGTTTTAGTTTACACATTTAAGTCTTTAATCCTTCTGGGTTTAATTTTTATATGGTAAAAGGAAGGGGTCTAGACTCAATATCTGCATATGGCTAATCAGTTATTCTAGCACCATTTATTGAATAGGGAGTCCTTTTCCTATTGCTTGTTTTTGTCAATTTTGTCAAAGATCACATGATTGTAGGTATATGGCTTTATTTCTAGGCTTTTTATTTTGTTCAGTTAATCTGTGTGAGATCATGTGACTGTTTCTTTTTTCTTTTTTTTCTTTTTTTTCTTAACCAGTATCAGGCCGTTTTGGTTACTGTAGCTGTGTTGTATAGTTTGAAATAGGGTAATGTGATGCCTCCAGTTTTGTTCTTTTTGCTTAGGATTGCCTTGGCTATTTTGGTTCCAAGTGAATTTTTAAATTTTCTTTCTCATACTTTGAAAATTACATTGGTAGTGATGGGAATAACATTGAATCTGTAAATTGCTTTGTGCAGTATGGCCAATTTAATGATATTGATTCTTCCTATTCATGAGCAAGAACATTTTTCATTTGTTTTTGTTATCTCTTTCTTTGGGCAGTTTAGTAAGTCTTGTTGTAGAGATCTTTTACCACCCTGGTGAGCTGTATTCCTAGGCGTTTTATTCTGTTTGTGGCTATTATAAATGGGATTGCATTTTGAGTTGGTTCTCAGCTTGGACATTGTTAGTGTACAGACATGGTAATGATTTTTATACTTTTATTTTGTATTCTGAAACTGCTGAAGTTCTTTATTAATCTAGAAGCTTTTGGGGACAGACTATGGGGTTTTCTAGGCATAGAATCATGCTCTTGGCAAACAGATATAGTTTCATTTTCTGTCTTCATGTTTGGATGCATTTTATTTCTTTCTCCTAATTGCTCTGGCTAGGACTTCAAGTCCTAGCCAGAATAGGAGTGATGAAAGTGGACATCATTGTCTTGTTCTAATTGCCAAGGAGGATGCTTCCAGATTTTGCCCCTTCATTATGATGTCTGTGGGCTTGTCATAGATGGCTCTCATTATTCTGAGGTATGTTCCTTCAGTGCCTAGTTTTTGAGGGTTTTGAACATGAGGGGGTGTTGAATTTTATTGAAGGCCTTTTCTTCACTAAGATAACCATGAGGTTTTTGTCTTTAGATCTGTTTGTGTAGTGAATAACATGTATTGATTTGCACATGTTGAACCAACCTTGCATCCCAGGGATAAACGCTACTTGATTACGGTGATAAGCTTTTTGATGTGCTGCTGGATTTGGTTTGCAAGCATTTGGTTGAGTGTTTTTGCGTTGATGTTCATCAAGGGGACTGGCCTGAAGTTTTAGTTTTTCTGTCTGCCAGGTTTTGGTATCAGGATGATACTGGCCTCATAGAATGAGGTAGGGAGGAATCCCTTTGCCTCAATTTTTGGAATAGTTTCAGTAGGAATAGCAACAGCTCTTCTTTATAATCTGGTAGAATTTGGTCATGAATTCACCTGGTCCTTGGGTTTTTCTCATTGGTAGGCTTTTTGTTACTGATTCAAGTTTGAAAATCGTTACTGTTCTATGCAGGGATTCAGTCTCTTCCTGGTTTAGTCTTGGTAGGTTATGTTTCCAGGAATTTGTCCATTTATTGTAGGTTTTCTAGTTCATGTGCATGGAGATGTTTGTAGTAATTTCTGAGGGCTTTTTGTCTTAATAGCTTGGGGTCAGTGGTCATGTCCTATTTGTCATTTCTGATTGTGTTTATTTGACCTTTTCTCTTTTTTATTAGTCTCTCTAGTGGTCTAACAATCTTATTTATTCTTTCAAAGAACAAATTCCTGGATTAATTGATTTTTTGTATGGTTTTCCGTATCTCAGTTTCCTTCAGTTAAGCTCTGATTTTGGTTATTTCTTGTCTTCTACTAGATTTGGGCTGGTTTGCTCTTGTTTTCTAGTTCCTCTAGGTGTAAAGTTGTGCTGTTAGTTTGAGATCTTTCTAACTTTTCGATGTATGCATTTAGCACTGTAAACTTTCCTCTTAACACTGATTTAACTGTGTCTCAGAAATTCTGGTATGTTGTATTTTTTTTTCATTCATTTCAAATAATGTCTTCATTTCTGCCTTAATTTCATTGTTTACCAAAAAGTCATTCCGGAGCAGGTTGTTTAGTTTCCATGCAATGGTATGGTTTTAAGTTATTTTCTTAGTCTTAATTTCTATTTCTATTGTGCTGCGATCTGAGAGTATGGCTGGTATGATTTCAGTTCTTCTGAATTTGTTGGGAATTGTTTAACGGTCCATTGTGTGGTTGATTTTAGAGTATGTGCCATGTGTAGATGAGATGAATCTGCTGTTTTGAGGTGGAGAGTTCTGAAGATATCCATTAGGTCCATTTGGTCAAGTGTTAAGTTAAGGTCCTGATTATCTTTGTTAATTTCTCTGCCTTTATAATCTTTCTAATAGTGTCATTGGGGTGTTAAAATCCCCCACTATTATTGTGTGCTTATCTAAATCCCCTTGTAGGTCTCTAAGAACTTGCTTTATGAATCTGGGTGCTCCTGTGTTGGATATGTATATATTTTGGGTAGTTAGGTCTTGTTGAATTTAGCCCTTTACCATTATGTAATGAACTTCTGTGTCTTTTTAATTGTTGCTGGTTTAAAGTCTGTTTTGTGTGAAATTAGAATGGTAACCCTGGCTTTTTTTCTGTTTTCCATTTGTTTGGTAGATTTTTCTTCATCCCTTTATTTTTGATCCATGGGTGTCACTGCGTGTGAGATGGGTCTCTTGAAGACAGCGTACTGTTGAGCATTGCTTCTTTATCCAATTTGCCTTTTAAATGAGGCATCCGGCCCATTTATGTTGAAGGTTAATATTGATATGTGTGAATTCGATCCTGTCATGTTTTAGATGTTTGTCATGCAGACGTGATTGTGCTTTTGCTTTATAATGTCAATGATCCACATACTTAAGTGTGTTTTTGTGGCAGCTGGTAGTGGTCTTTCCTTTCCATATTCAGCACTTCTTATAGCACTCCCAGATCTCGTAAGGTAGATCTGGTGGTAGAGCCATCTGGGCCTCACCAAGCAGAGGAGATGGAGCTGTGGAGGCAGTGGCTTTCTTGTGCCTCCCAAGAGTCTATCAGGACCCAATTCCAGTGATGCTCATTTCCTGAATTCTTTGTACAAATCCCAAGTCTAGTTATTCCATCTGACCCTCTTTTAAATCCATAGCCTTTGCCATCTATACCATTCATGTGTTGACTTTGTTAAATATTTATCCTGTGATAAAAATCATCACTCATGGTGATGGTGAATATATAATGAGGTAAGAATATTAAAATAGAAAGTCTATTAGACTAGACACTTAATTATAGACTCAGTCCCTCATTTAATAACCGTATGACGTGGGCAAGTCACTGGATTTTTTTTTTTTTTTTTTTTGAGACAGAGTTTTGCTTTTGTTACCCAGGCTGGAGTGCAATGGCGCGATCTCAGCTCACCGCAATCTCTGCCTCCTGGGTTCAGGCAATTCTCCTGCCTCAGCCTCCTGAGTAGCTGGGATTACAGGCACGCGCCACAATGCCCAGCTAATTTTTTGTATTTTTAGTAGAAACGGGTTTTCACCATGTTGACCAGGATGGTCTCGATCTCTTGACCTCATGATCCACCCGCCTCAGCCTCCCAAAGTGCTGGGATTACAGGCTTGAGCCACTGCGCCCAGCCGATTTTTTTAAATCTCAATTTGCTAATTCATCAGGGAAGAGGATCCCACTGAACTTCTTACCTGAGGATATTTGGAGTTGAAATGAGGCGGTGAAAAAAATTTTTAAGATTATAAAGTGCTATGTTATTTTAAGGCATTTTAATTGAATGTAGGGGTAATAACATATATTAAACATATGTTTTACACTAAATTTTTATATTATCTTATGTCATCATTATAAAACCCCATGAAGTAAAGACCATTATTATCTTTATTTTATACATAAAGAGTCTGAAGTATTTAGAAGTTAAACAGTATACTCACGATTACACCATTAGGAAATGAGAGAACTAGGCCTTGAACATATGCAGGTTGGCTCCTGAAGTCATTATATTTGGCTGAATTCTGGTATATTACTTTCCATAAAGCTAAATTTTAAGTCTCTTGAGGAGGCAGTGCCACTGGCATACCACAAGAAAATCATCCCCTCCATAATCATCTTAAAAAATTAGTATTCTGGAGTGGCCTGATAAAACTCAAACAGCACTTTCCTTCCCTGGAGATGAAACACTCTATGTAATTCTTATCTTTTCTAATGACTCCTCCCTAATAATAATTATTATTATGATAACTGATGATTGCTCTCAGTATATAAATGCCTTATTATCTTTTGATGTTATCAGGGACATTTCTTTGCATACCTTGTAAACTGGGATCTTGTATTTTGCCACCATGGCATCATTGGCATAACAGGTCTGTTTCCTTGACATTCAGGCCTAAAACCAATTTTGTTACATTCCATAGCTTCTCCTTTGTTTTTTCCACACCTATCTCCCTAAGAATTAATTTAATTAGACTGTCATGTTGAGGTAAGTCAACAAGGGAACAATATATTTAGCTGTCATTCTAACTGAGAGCATGAATTTTTCTTAAGAGAATTATAAAAAAAATAAATTTTAAGAATTTATTCTATGTGTACATATAAATACCAAACATAAATATAAGAAAAATGAAAGAAGCTAGGTTCAAAATGGACTTACCCTTTACTAATTGTATGTCATCTCTTTATTCTATGCAGATTTTTAGGATTTCTTAATTTTCATAAAAACTAAACATTCTGAGCAACGTATCATGTGATAGAGTGTCTAATAAATTGAGAACTTTGTTGAACATAATTTTAATTGGTCTGTTAAATTCAAAGGGAAATAAGAGTTAACATTGGACAGAGATGACTAAGTGTTGGATATATGCATAAAGTATGCTATGAAGTAGTCATCATTGTTATCACCATTGCACACTGAGAAGAATGGGCTTAGAGAAGATAAACAGTATCTATTAGTAGAGCTGGGATTTGAGCCCAGGCTTAAGTCCATCAACAGGATCTTTAATTTTAACCATCATGCTTCTCAAGGAAAGACTACATTATCCAACTAGATAAATCATCAAGCCATATTTTTTGTCATCTAGCTCAGCAACTCTATTCCTGCATGAATATCATTCCAAATCAGGAATATATCAATACTTGTTGAAGATTTGCCATGGATCTAATAGTGCCCCTTCATAGCACAAGAAAAAGATAACAATTTGTTATAGCTCATTCAGAATATGTAAAGTTACAAATTATAACTAGAATACTTAGGAATCATAAAATCAAAGGCTATGCTGCCTTACCCTATTTCTCATCCTCAAGATCTCACTTTAAATAGAATTATCTCTTTTCAGGGAACAACAATCTCCATGAAGATTACATTTCATCCTTAATTCTGTCTGTACAGTGAGTCACATTTATTGATTTGCATGTGTAGAACCAGCCTTACATACTTGGAATAAAACCGTTTGATCCACGATGTGCTATCTTTTGGTTCTGCTGCTGGATTCAGTTTGGAAAAATTCTATTAAGGATTTTTGCTTTTTTTGTTTTATTTATTTTTTAACTTTTTAATTTTAGGTTTGGTGATACGTGTGAAAGTTTGTTACATGTATAAACACATGTCATGGGGGTTTGCTACATATTATTACTTAATTTAATTTAATACTTAAAACCAGGTATTAAGCTCAGTACCCAATAGATATCTTTTCTGCTCTTCTTCTTCCCACATTTTCACCTCAAGTAGACCCCGAGGTCTTTCATTTCCTTCTTTGTGTTCATAAGTTCTTATCATTTTCTCCCACTTATAGGTGAGAACGTGCAGTATTTGGTTTTCTGTTCCTACGTTAATATCAATGTTCATCAGGGACATTAATCTGTAGTTTTTTTTTGGTTGTGTCTTTGTCTAGTTCTGGTATTAGGGTAATACTAACTTTGTAGAATGAGTTGGGGGAATTTCCTTGTCCTTGATTTTTTGGAACAGCTTCAAGAGGATTGGTACCAGTTCTTAGAACGTTGGGTAGAATTTGGCTGTGAATCCATCTGGTCCTTGGTTTTGTTGTTTTTATTGGGAGAGTGTTTATTACTGATCCAATCTCACTGCCCATTACTGGTCCATTCCGGATTTCTATATCTTCCAACAGAAGTCCAATTTTAGGAGGCTGCATATTTTCAGAAATTTGTCACCATCAGTCATACTCTGCTGCAATTGTCTGTTAAAGGCAATATTATCATTTTCTTTGTAAACCAAAAGTGGTAAGCACTCTTGGTGAGAATTCAGATCTAGTTTATGCTGTTCCTCTGCTAATATTGAGTTGCTTATCTCTGTTGACATATGCAGCTTCTCTTCGAGCCTGGATCTAGACCTGTAAAATGTAATTC
This sequence comes from Saguinus oedipus, assembly GCA_031835075.1. Lineage (NCBI taxonomy): Eukaryota > Metazoa > Chordata > Mammalia > Primates > Cebidae > Saguinus > Saguinus oedipus. The sequence continues at coordinate 24,226,428 of CM063190.1, forward strand.
ACTGTACATAAACTATCTTTTAAGAAGAGATTCAACGATCAAATTTATCTGCAAAGTTAGGTAGAAAAATAAGTATAATCCAGGTGTAGTGGTATGCACCTGTAGTCTTAGCTACTTGGGAGGCTAAGATGAGAGGATCACCTGAGCCTAGGAGTTTGATGCTGCAGTGAGCTATGATCATGCCACTGCAGTCCAGCCTGGGTGACAGAGTGAGACTTTGTCTCTAAAAAGGTTTTATTACCATTATTATTATAGAGTAATTTAAAAATGTAAAGTTTCGTCTTAAAACCAGATGTTCAGAGCTCTAGCAGCTTTCTTATTGATGATCTGCCATTCCCACACTGTCTTTCCAAGAAATGAATCAAGCTTCGTTTAGAAAACATTCTCACTTACTTTTAGTGTAATCACTTTTGAGTCTTATTTCTATTTTCTGTAATTTTCTCCTTGCTTTTACTAAAAGTGTAATAGTTTTCTTACAACTTAAAATATAAGCTTTAGACCACAGGAAAGAGAAATAAAAGAAAATATAAACTGTATGAAAGCAGGAGTATTTTTTGCTTTTTATTTGCTGATGTATTTGTAGCAATTGAGAAATGTTTGCCATATGGTAGCTCAAAAACATGGCTGAATAAAGTGAACAAGTCTAATGGAATTTATTGCTAATTTCCAAAGAAATTAAAGAATATGTATGTATTGTGCCACATGCTAGATATAGTGCTGGGGGATTTATGTACATTACTTCATGTAAGTAGTACAAAAATGTTAAGAGGAAACTATCTTTGAGAAAACATATGCATTATCCTATGTTATGTAACTTTCAGAATCACTTTTTGATAGCTGAAATCATAAATATTATAGTTGCCACTTTTGAGAATTCCAAACTAGATATTTTTGATAATCTCTACAATATACATAAAAAGGAGGTGCCATTGTCATTTTAGAGATGAAGAGATCAAGACACGGAGAATAAGAGCTTAGGGCCAATGACCATTATATCTCCATCATTCATTCCCTGGCATCACTCTCACATTCTCTGATCCCTCAGTCCCTTGGTCACTTCTTCTATCTGCCATCCTGAGATCTTCATTTCTCTCTCTTTCAGTGTGCATGAGGCCTGCAAACTTATAGAAATACTGAATGATTTTAAATGAAGAGATGGTTTTTATCTAATATTTGAGAACACAAAGACAACTAAGATTGTCATCTCTGGCATTCTAGTAGAATAAAAAGATTATTTAAGAGTGTTCAGGACTTCTCCAAATATTAGGAAGTTTACCAAATCACTTATTTAATAGGAATATAACTCCTGTGAAAACATCTTAACCAGCTTTTCTCCATAATTATTTAACTAGAGAGCCTCGTTTAAGAGTTGTTACCATCTAGGTAAGTATATTAATTTCAGTCCACTAGTGGATAATACTATCCACTACGGGGAAATACCAATGTCTAGGGCACACATTTGTAGTGATTTTCTAACACAAAACATTTCTTTCCCATAAAATATGTCACTGCATGATGAAAGTGGAGGGAGTCATGTCACTTCTCTGATACTTTGCCGCCATAGATCTAAACATCATTGCATATTTTAAAATGCCTTTTTAGATAAGGTTCTTTAAAAATAAGACAAAGACAAACTCTTGAATTTAACACCATAGGAAATACTTTTCTGATTAGGACCTGACTGTAATATCTGTAAAATATATGTCTTTGTAAACACTTAACTCATTAATACATTTTGTACTTAAAATTTGAATTACATATTTAGAAGTAAGATATTCTTGCTGAATAATAATTTCCTAATGAGCATCGAAGTCCTACAATCTATTTAGCAGAGTTATTATAGTTATTACTAATAAAATCGGCCTCCATTTAAATGTGGAGAACCTGCATTGATTCCAGTACCAATTATACATTATCTCTAAATTACATATTGAAACTTAGTGGATTTATGCCAAGATGTAATCACAAGGAATCATGAGGTGGGCAATTTTCAGAGCTCAGTTTAATTCAGCATCCTTTTAACTGCATCTTCCAAGATTATAATTATATTTAACAATCGGTTTGATTGAAGGGAGAAGAAAAATCATACTGCTTTACTGACCACCGTTTTACATCCTTGTTTAAATGGCATCACATGTGATATCATTTTTAATAAGGCCTATATGAGAAGAGAAAGAACATCAGTATTTTTTAAATTCAGGTGGAGTGTTTTTAAATTTACATATAAAATGTTAAAGGGCCCTCTTTCTAGAACTCAGTGTCACAGAGTAGATGGATTTTTCTCGGTTTGTCACAGCAGTTGGTGCATTCGTTGACCAGATAGAGAATGGGATGCTGAGTAGAGCAAAGGGTTGAATTTTGGAATCTGTTTCTTACAGTCTCAGTTAAATTAGGCAAGGTATGTGGCTAATATTGCCTTTTTACATCTAAAACAAGAATTATAAGCTTCCTTTACATGATTTTTGGAAAAAGTAAACTATATATATATATGTTTATATATACTATATATATATATATATATGTGCCACATATATGTTTACATATACCATATATATTTATGCTATATATATATACCATTATACATATACCATATATGTATACCACATAGATATCATATATGTATGTGTGTTTATGTTTTTATGTATATATGTGTGTGTGTATCTCCTGTGTTGGAAGACAGTTCTCCGTGAGTCTATCACACTTTTACACATCTTGTGACAGCTTTTATTTCAAACTATCTTTTCAAGTACGTTTGTAGAGCAAAGAGCCTTGGAAAATACTGGTAATATTTCCCTCTGAGACGAGCATAACAAGGATATAGCCTTCCTTTGAGGCAAAGGTTAGGTGGGTTTGCTGTTAGCTCCCTTATAATTTTGTGACTCTCCTAAGCTTGATGCTACTCAATGGGACACAGATTGACTGTGTGTGTGCATCACTCCCCTGGGCATGTTCAGCATTACCCACTCCGTGGAATTGGAGGGCAAGGAAGATCATGTGAACATGATGTTTATGTTGCTTGCTGTGCCATGAGTAATAAATTCCTTGTCTCTGACCCCCAGTCAATGTACTCTGCTGGCCTCTGAGGGAATGTATTCCCTTCCCGGTCCACAAGGGGGAGTACTTTCAAGGGCAAGAATCTTCCCAGGCCATGCCCCCCAACCGTCCCAGGTCTTGGAGGTCTTTGTGTAAATTTTCGCACAGGTGGGAAAGGATCAAAGATCAGTCACTCTAGTGGAAGTTTAAAGGAACTCCTTTCATAGGCCAGGGGGCTTGGAGAAGGTGGGAATTCCTCCCAGGTTAAAAGTCCTCTTCTTCCACAACCCCTTGGATTCCATATATGGGTCCCCTTCCACAATCTTTGTGGAAGTTTTCTCTCTCTCATCTTTTTCTCTTTCTCTGCTTAAATAAATTACTTTGGGGTCCAATATTTACTTGCTAGCACACCACACCCAGTGTGGTTCCACCCTCCCATTCTTGGGTGAGTGGAGACCAAGAGCCTGGAGCCCAGGGAGCAAGCTAAACCTCTCCTGCACCCTGGGTCCCAGAACCAGGCAAATACATCTATGAAACTGGGGTAAGCTACATTGTTAGATTGTAGCAAGGGTAACATCCAGCACAACAGTTCTTGACAGGGAGGCACTTAACATAGGAAGATATTGTTTCTTTTCATTTTGAGTCATGTGATTTAGAAAAAAAAGACTGGCATGTAAAGAAAAAGACATGAATGGTCTCACTTTATGTGTAAACTTTTTATTATCACCAAGGTAGCATTCTTGAAATTACAACTGTCATGTGTATGTCTAATAAGCATTGCCCAAACTCTCTTATTTCCTCCTTGTGTTTTTCTTTTCCTTTATTTCAATCAATAGTGTTAGCAGAAAAAAATTAGAGAGAATACCCAAATGCTTGACTTAACCAGAGAACCAGGATTTGGGGAGACTTAATATTTCTATAAAGAGAGAAAACCAGGAGCTACATCCCAGTCACAGCTCATCCCACTAGCTAAGCTGGCAAAATGTGCAAATCTGTTTTTAGGCTTGATGAAGGAAAATATAGTGTTTTAATAGTCCTTTTTAAGAAGAAAATCTGGGTAATAATTGCCACTTGGAAACAATATATAAATAGGTTAAATATTTTAATTAGTCCTTCTCTCAGTAATCTATGCAACTGTGAATAGAACCCTTTATTTCCTGATCACGTTAAATTAGCCAGTATTGCCTCTGTGATTGTAAAATAATTGTAAATAAAACATATTCCACAAATCTTTTTCCTCCTTTTTTTTTGCTTAAAAACAACAAATAGAAGAATCTTCCACTTTGTTTCTTTAGGAAATTAAAGAACATCTATCTGTTTCATAGCTCAAAGTAGAGATCAAATCAAAACATAGCAATTCTTTCATTAAAGTATAAGCTATGACTCTTTTTTTCCATTAAATGCCTTTGGCATGAAATATATGGGTCCCCTTCCACAAGGGGAGGGGCTATGTTGAGGCAAGGCATTAGAACAGAGCAAGCACACCCTGTCTGCCTACCGGAAACATCAAGCTGCCTCTTTAATACCTAAATTCTTACCTACTGTAAGAATTCTAGGCAATAAGACAGCATGGTTGGCCAAAGAAAACAAGTCAATTATTGTTGTTTGCTCATATTTTCCTTGCAGAAACTTTTTTAAAAACAAATGCTTGATGCTAGTTGACGAAACCAACCATTATGGATTGATGAATCGGGGACATATTGAGAATCCACTACATTGTCAGCACTGGGTGGATACATGTTTACTATTCCCCTGATTGATTGACTGATAATGCTTCTTTCTATCCACTAGTATCAGTAATTGGTTTTTTACTTCCTTGAATTTTTTTCTGATAAGGAAATAAACTAAAAATTGCTAAAATTTAATACAAATATAAGATAGAGTGATATTTAACTTTTTATATTTGTGAATTGTCATCAAAACTGTTGTGAATAATGTCACTAGGGAGTTCAACTTTTAGATTTGTGAAACAGCTAATTGACATAGAAAATACTTCAGTAGGCTTCATGTTATTTATCTTATTTACTTTGTGTGTTAACTGTGGTGTTATAGGATCAAGGTTCAACTACATTTGAATATACCTCAAAAATTCAGTTCAGAAAATAAGTCCAATAGATAAAATAAGAGCCATTAAATGTGACATTGTTGACATTTAAATTTGAGGTATGGTACCAGGATCTTTCCTTTTTCATGATTAGAGAAAACTACTGCACTGATCATTTTAAAGTACATTTTAACACTCAGGAATCACCATGTTTACATATTAAAAACTCTTGCAGAGGCTGAGGCAGAAGGATCCCTTGAGCTCAGGAGTTTGAGTCCACTGTGGGCAACAGATCAAGACTTTATCTCTTAAAACAACAACAAAAACAAACAAACCAACCCAGTGAACCAGAGCGCTTATAACATTTACTTATGATATTTAGAAGATGGGGCATTTGTAAGAATCTTCACGTCTTAGAAACACCTAGACTAGTATGTTAACAATCTAATGCCGGCCTCCAAAAAAAGTAAAGAAGAAGAGGAAGAGAATGGCATGTGAATAAGCTGTACTGAGTTGGGGACGTCCTACTATACATTCTAATGGTTGGGTCTTAGTTCTTACCAGCAGAGTTGATGGCAAGTATATGCTGATAAATGCACTAATCACATTTAAAAAAATACATTTCTTCCATGAATTAACAGCAGTAAACAAGTTGATAACTTTGATTTGGCCTTCATATCATAGTCTTACAAATTCTTAATGGAAAGAACTTTGTTATTAATGTGAAAGTGTTAAGCATATTGCAAAGAGTCATGTGATTAAATGCAGTAAACTCATGGCATGTAGAATGTTTTGTCAATCTTTCCCAAAAAAATTGAAACGTTTGTACTATAAAGTTTCTGGAAGCTTTATTATTATTATTAATTATTCTTATTACCTGATTTTAAAGATTCAGAACAGTTTTACAAGTTTGTCTATGTGCTCAAGTGCCTTCTGTGTATGTTGTGATTGGTTTATTTGTAAAATGCATTTCAAGGTAAGTTCTCATTTAAAGGGATGTGTATCATAATTCAAATGTGTTAAGCTACTAAGATTTTCTTTCTAGTTTGAAAGGATGGTAAATACAGGACAGCTCACATCCCCTTTAAAAAAAAAAAAGCCCAAATATTAACTATTAGGCAATCCAAAACAAATGATTCATTTGATCTTTATAAATTTTTGGAAACAATGATATGAGCTGTATATGCCAACTTGTACTTTTTATGGAGAACCGCCACCAAGTGGAGATTTAATGTAAATGTAGCTTGCTGTTTAATACTTTGATGAACAAGATATTTAAAATAGTCGTTTATAACCTGTCTTACTAGTTGCTACTCTAAATGGCAGTCTAGTAATCAAATATCAAGTTGAGTACAAACCCAGAAGGAAAAACATTTAAAAACTTAAAATTTGAATATAACATAATTTTGCAATCATAAATATTTACATATTTTACATTTGTAAACAAGTTCACTATTAACAATTCTATTGCATGAAAAATGTCTAACTAAGTAAAATCTATGTTATATGTCAGTTTCCTTATTTGTAAAATGGAGATATCATGAATAGCATCTATCTCACAGGGTTGTTGTAAGAAATAAGTGAGTCAGCGTAAGCAGAGTTCTTAGAACTGCAGTTTAGCCAGAATTGCTCAGTCCTTACTAGTCCTGTGACGAGGTCAATGGTTTTCAATGAGTGAGACAAGTCCCTTTTAGGGCCTTATCAGAATTGCTTAAGAAACTCTCAAATCGAAGCCATTTCCCCGCTGTAAAATCTCCTACAAGCTCTAATGGCTCATGCTTCCGTCTCCTGTTCTTCCTTCTCATACTCATATGCTGAATCAATTTCCCATAAACCTCTTGACTGATGAAAATGGGTTATTTTATTGCAAACTAATTGTTCAGAAACTTCTAGTAGCTAAAAAGCCAATTGTTCTAACTTGGAGAATTTAAATAAAAGAAGGGATACTTTATAAATGTTGCAAATAGGATATATTAGTTTCCTTTTGGTTCTATAACAAATTACCACAAACTTAGTGGCTTTTTAAACAATGCAAATTTAATGTGTTACATATGTGGAGGTCAAAAGTCTGAAATAAGCATTACAGGGTTAAAATCAATGTGTCATTGTGTTCCCAGACCAAACTGAGGGTCCGACTGCTATTTCTTGTGGTCCAATAATGAGATGCAGATGAACTGGGGAGGAAGAGTTTTTATTTCTGCAACAAGTTACAGGGAGAAGGCCTGGAAATTATCACCAGACCATCTCAAAATTACAAAGTTTTCCAGAGCTTATATACCTTCTAAGCTATATGACTGTGCATAAGTGCGTTTATCTAAAGTGATTAATTTCTTTTAATCTATACTAAGGTCTGAGTCCTAAAGACCTTCCTCTGGAGCCTCAGTAAACTTACTTAATCTAAATGGGTCCAGGTGCTGGGGTGATTACCCTTATCTTGTCTGCTTCTAAATTACAGAGGTTTGGGGAGTTCCCTAAGTCCCCCAGTGAACTTGTTTGTGGAGACCTGGGGAGTTTATTCAGATAGCCAATAAAACCTGTTTAATTCTAAATGGATCCTATTAAGAATATCTTCATTATTTTGTCCTGCTTAAGGCCCAGGAGAGGCCTAGGCAAAACTCTTGGTGGGCTTTTGTTACATTCTAGCTTCTAGAGGGCACTGGCTCTTTCGGCATTTAATATTCAACTTACCTACTCAGTGAGTACTGAAACAGTTGTTAGGGAAGCCTGCAATAGTGAGACCTGGCCAGCAACTATCCCCACTGTCAATCTGCACATGATTTCTGTCATGCTTGTATATTTATTTACCACAATAATTGTAGGGAGTCGTCTTTCTGGTGACTTCCTGCTGAGAGAGGGTCATTGTTATGGGACACCAAATGCAGTGCTAGAGTGGAAAAGGTCAATTTGTTCCTGTTCTGGGGGCTTATTTTGGGGCTTAGAGGCAGTGCCTGCTGAAACGTAATAATATGCAACAGCAACACACAAATAGGTTGCTGCTGTTTTCTTCTGAAGTTTAAGTTGTCTAGTCTTCAGTTCACAGGACTTTAAGAAAGCACAACTTAGGTTTCAGTGATTTCCAATTAGGAAAAATGGGGGGAAAGGAAAAGAAAAATGAAAAATTTGAAAACATTATTTTGGAGAATTGCAGCAAGAAAAATTAGAATTTAATCCAAACTGTAGAAAATAATAATAAAAATTGAAAAACATCAGGCAAGCATAGAATTTAGCAACAGGTATAGTACAGTTTTTGAAACATAATTTTTCTCTCTTCAGTTTCCCATTTTTGTTAAAAGATAAATCATGGTAGGACTGGTATACTTTATTATATTTGGCCTAAGTATTTGTATACAGTGCAGCAAGAATAATTATTTTTCACACAGGCCTTTTAACTTAGCTTTCATGGAACTTTGTTCGATAGAAGTAATCTGAGATAAGACCTTTTTAAAGGTGAGTCCAGCCATGGATTTGTACCATCAAATAGCTATGAGTTGGGTGAATTCCTCTCTTCTTGAGGTTCCAAGATATATTGAGGTTCCTGGCCCGTCAGAAAGTGACATTCTTTACTTTCCACAGATTAGAAACCCTGTTCAGGGACCTTGTAATCAAAAGATGAGGCCAGTTTTCCAAGGGCTTTATTGCCTCCATAGGTTTGATTCTCTAAGGGAGCATAGCATTCCAATCAAAGCCTTGGTAAAGTAACCAGGTTTTTTCAATTGTGTTCTGTTATAAAAATAAAACAGATTCTTATTGCACTTATGCAAATAACTATATTGCCATAAATTAAGAATACTCAAAAATAGTTTCCAAATTCTGGAAAAAATCAGGTAGAGAGAAACAAATATGCTTCAAATTTTGTTTCTAGGAGTATATTTACTTAATTATTAAAATCTATTAATAGCTCAAAAGAAAAGTGTCCTTGACTCTGAAAAGGAAAACAAAGGATTTGCAACATTTTCAGCAAAAAGTCAAAATGATCACTTTAGTCTCCTGTTCAGTTCATGAAGTTAATTCCTGTCCTGCTTGACATTAACGAACATTTTAGCTCTTCAAATGTTTTTCCTTTATTCTGATGTCACAATTGCCAAAGTTATCAGAAACATGCATTTAAGAGCACCTGTTACAGTTGTATAGCTGATTATAAAACCACCTTCTAGAGAGGACCAAATAACAATTGTTATGGATGACAAAAAGTTTTAGAGTGGCGGTAAAGATGCAATTGACAAGGAAATCTGTTATCTCTGTGGCACACAATAATTTAACATAACAGTTATAATTATTACTGATAACACACACTAAGATATATAAGAACTATAGGAGTTTCCCAAAATTTTGGAACACATGCAGATAACATATTTATACAAATATAACCCAAAGAAAGCCAAACCCCATTTTATATTTGTCAGTGCTCTCTGTCTGATTTTTGGTACCAAATAAACCAGATTTCCCCTTTACATTGGCGTACTATTAATATTAAACACAATTCCTAATTAAGCCTTATAGACATATTTACCCAATTTTAATACTTGACCATAAGGTAAGATTTTTATAGACCTTTCATAATCCTTTACAATTTTTGTTACGAGCACCTTAGTGCTCCCAAGAGAAACCTGTTATGCTTTTATTTGAGTGCTCAATTTACAGAAAAACTGGATAATACTCCTTTAACTTTAGCCAATATGTTTATACACAGAAATTCCTTTACAGTCATCCTTCTACAACTTGCTTAAACCTTCATCTTTATTTTATCCAACTTAAAACAATCATTTAACCTTTTAATCTAGGCAAAAATCCACATTTTCATGCCTCTTTATAATCTTTTTACCAAAAGCATATTTTGCTTTCTTTACATACCTTTCATGTAAACTGTTTCTTCCAGCCGGGTGCGGTGGCTCAAGCCTGTAATCCCAGCACTTTGGGAGGCCGAGGCAGGTGGATCACGAGGTCAAGAGATCGAGACCATCCTGGTCAACATGGTGAAACCCTGTCTCTACTAAAAATACAAAAAAAATTAGCTGGGCATGGTGGCACATGCCTGTAATCCCAACTACTCAGGAGGCTGAGGCCGGAGAATTGCCTGAACCCAGGAGGTGGAGGTTGCGGTGAGCCGAGATCACACCATTGCACTCCAGCCTGGGTAACAAGAGTGAAACTCCGTCTCAAAAAAAAACTGTTTCTTCCATAGTCTTAAATACACATTACACTGTTTACTCTTAACAGCCTTTACTTTTGGTGAAATCCTTGGTTAAGTTTGGGATTTTAATTATGTACTAGGTGTGGAGCCTGGGACCTAGACAGAAGTACTGATAAGGTTTGATTTATTCCAGCATCTAACTCCATGTGTCCCAGACCTTACCTAGCTGTAAAGCAGGCAAATTATACAGGTAAGAGTGATAGTGACATTTTATAAAGCATTTAGAAGGCCTAATCTCCTTTAAATTGTACATTTCTTGCATAATTTCCAAATTCTTTCATGACTTACACAGACAAGCTATAACATGCCTTGACTTTCTTACTTGTCCTCAATGACAGAGCAGGAGCACCATAATCTTGAACCAATACCGCCACTTTAAGTTCCAGCTCCCTTTCTAGCCGCATGCATTTCAAAGAAATCAATTCTCTTCTAAAAACAAGTAGCCAAAAGGAGCAAACAGTAAAACACAGATAAGACATCTCAGGCACAGAGGGACATGTGGGGGAAGTCTCTTGGATAACTGCCAAATTTCACCCTCATACACTGGGCCCCAATAAAACAGTGGGCCTTAATAAGCACATTCCTTTTCCTTCAGATGCACTAAGTTAGGGAAGCTAAAAGCAGACTCAGGGGGTATGCCTGCAGCTTCAGAAATAGTTATGGAAACAGACACACAACTCTCTATCCCAGATAAGCACAACAAAGAGACAAGAAGCATTCCAAGCCTCTGATCAACTCTCCCACCCTGAATTCTCAAAAACTCTTAGTCTGTAAGAGAAAGGGCATCTGACTTAACTCAGCCAAAAGCCCCTCTCAGTTTTATTCTATAAAATAAACCTCTCTTTAACTGTCAAGCCACTTTTAGTGTTTCTTTCCTCTTTCTTTCTTACACTAAACATCCCTCTTTTTAAACAACCAGTTGTTTTACTTTAGGACAAGAATTTACCCTACAAGATTTTTTCTTATATAAAATCTTTTTCCTTTATACCTTTTTTGCATAGCTAGGGGCATGGCTAATTTTATATGTCCCCAGACCTTATCTAGAATTTAACACTGCAAAACAAATAGAAAAATTTTTAAGTTAAAGAAACAGTTTATGACCTAAAGTATTTAGCAAATCTAATATTCAACCTGTATAATTTAGACCAATTTTTACATTTTTGAAGAAACATTTATTTTACCAATTTTTTTTTTTTTTTTTTTTTTGTGACGGAGTTTCGCTCTTGTTACCCAGGCTGGAGTGCAATGGCGCGACCTCGGCTCACTGCAACCTCCACCTCCTGGGTTCAGGCAATTCTCCTGCCTCAGCCTCCTGAGTAGCTGGGACTACAGGCACGCGCCACAATGCCCAGCTAATTTTTTGTATTTTTAGTAGAGACAGGGTTTCACCATGTTGACCAGGATGGTCTCCATCCCTTGACCTCGTGATCCGCCCGCCTCGGCCTCCCAAAGTGCTGGGATTACAGTATTTTACCAATTTTTAAAACTCTATTTTTATAACTTACTTTATATCTCTCTTATTTCCTGGTTTTCTTTACCTTGTTTTATATATAAACTTTAAATAAGCTTTGAATTAGACAAAAATTAGTTACCCTTTTAAAAGGACACAATTTTTAGAAAGAATATTTTTCTACAATATATTTTTATTGAAAAATACCCAAATATTTAAATACCTGTTGTTTAATTTATTTAGATTCTAAATTATGGCACTTGTTTACAAATATCCCATTACATTTATCTAATTATTTATTTTAATCATTTACCTAGACTATTTATGAAAACTGCAATAGTCATTATTTAAAGTTATGAAACCACCATTACAAAATTATAACTGAGCAGTGAAAATGATCTGAACTAAATGACTCCATCTTGGGTCTAACCTCCAAGCTATACTTGTTCATTAACTTAAGCTTATAGTTCAGCTTCGAAACAAAGGCAATAACAGCTCTTTCCCAGAACAAACTTCCTTCATGTCTGTGGACTAGACTGCCTAAGGCCACAAGATTAGAAGTTAGGGTATTTTACTAAATAATTTGAGATGTAGCTATCTTCATTAAACCAATATTAATGTTTTATTTACAAACATTAATTAAAAATTACACAAGCAAAGATCATTCTGTTTGAGCCTGAGTTATAGTTGTGTAGCCTTTATGCCAAATTTTGACACCTTATAGTATTTGGCAGAGGTAAGTATGAAGTTGCTTGATCAATAAATGCAAACAAAAATGTATGCTGGCAACTCTTAAGACATTTCTAATGTTATTTTATTAATAATTGTTAACGCTAGCTTACTTATTGAAGATTTTAGATGACATAAACTTGAAAAGGCATTTGATTAGTCTTTCCTTTTTTATGTTAAAATATTTAAGCACATTTATTTTTCTTTGAGACAATTAGAACCCTTTTGTGTATTTTCAGTAGTGAAACATGGTGTACACAAGACATAAATACATAGACATATTAGGCATGCCAATAGATATACATCTTATAGATTCACAAGACCTCCTTTCTTCTATCTTAGACTTGCAATCTCTGGATAACCTGGTTTATTACTCTGGCAGTTGTCAGCTAAATAGCCCTAAATCTGCATATTGAAGGAAACAACTCTTAAGAATCAAATGGCAAGATTTACATCTCAAGGTACACACGGAAAAAGTCTGGTGGTGCTAGGAGATTAAATATGGATTCCAGATCAAATATAAAATTATAGAAATTTATCATAGGTCTTTGTAAGGAGATTAGCTGTATTTAGGTATTGACTACCTGTCTTTTTACTGAATCTTTGAGCTCTGAGCAGAGCCCACACTGAATCCTGAGTTTTTCAAAAAGGGAGAATTATGATGACACTAGACTATGCGATGTTTTTATAGTGCACTTAATTTTTTTTCCAAAGACATTTCTAAGTGTCTAAATGACATTTTTTTCTTTAAAACCCCAGTACAACTTCTGTTGCAATAGCTATTAACAAAGAAAACAGAATTGAGTTAACTGAGAAGAAAAAAACTTTTGCTCAAAAAGACAAGGTCCTAGGAGAGAAATAAACAAAAACAAAAACGTAAAGGCCTTTTAAATACAAACAGGCACACATGCACACCTACATACACATATCTTGGATGTTAGCTTTTAATTAAGCTGACTTGTAACCATTGAGCTCCTAAAAGAAAATTTTTTTCCTTCCTAGAGGCCTCTCAGCAGGAATGGACCCAATACCTCCCATTTTCAAGTTTACATGGTATCAAAAAATAATAATAATACAGAGATACACAAGCAACTGGAGACAAATTTGGCCAACACAAGGGAGGTTGCACACAGGCAAAACAGACTCAAAACCAACTCAAAACCTGATCTGAACCAAAAATGCAGTGAGTGTATGAGCTAGCATTATTGCCTCCCTTGGTGGTACTGGACAAATGGCTTAACAAGTCCAGATAGGAAAACAGCAGGCTCCCAGCCCACCATCCAGTTAACTCATCCTTTAAGCACATCTCCTTCTGATCTTTGTCCTTCCCCAGTAGTGAAAGGGACTTGCAATTTTGCACATGAGAGCCCTCAGGAGGGTCCCCAGGAAAATTTCACCAGCAGCTACTGGGTTCCTCCTGAAGACTCTCTCATCATAAGCCACTGGCTGCTGAAAGCAAAACTATCCCAGTCTCTCCTGGCTGGCTTGCCAGATTTTGTTCCGGGACCAAACTGAGGGTGGAGCTTTTCTCGTGGTCCAGTCATGAGATGCAGATGAACTGGGGAGGAAGAGTTTTTATTTCTCTTATCTGTTACAGGGAGAAGGCCTGGAAATGATTGCCAGACTAACTCAAAATTACAGTTTTTCAGAGCTTATATACCTTCTAAGCTGTATGTCTACATGTAAATGTGCATTTGTCTAAAGACATAAGTGATTGACTTTTCTACTCTGTAACTAAGATCTGAGTCCTGAAGACCTTCCTCTGGAGCCTCAGTAAATGTGCTTAATCTAAATGGATCCAGGTGCTAGGGTGACCCTTAGCTAGTCTCCTTCTAAATTAGGAGGTCTGGGGAGTTCCTTTAGATTCCCAACAAACGTGTTTTTGGAGGCCTGTGGAGTTTCTTCAGCTCTCCAATAAAACTTGTTTAATCCTAAATCGGCCCTGTTAAGAATACCTTCGTTATTTTGTCATGCTTTAAGGCCCAGAAAGGCCTAGGAAAAACTCTTGGTGGGCTTTTGTTATATTCCAGCCTTTGTATAAAGGCACTGGCTTTTTCTGCTTTTAATATTTAACTCAACTACTCAGTCAGTACTGAAAATGTTGTCAGGGAGGCTTGCGTTAGACCTGGCCTGCAAGAAACAGAGGAAGCAGGAAAGGAAGACATTACTTCTAGGGGAGAATCATTTCTTTGTCTATTCCTGCTTTTAGAGGCAGCCAGCATTCCTTGGTTCCTGGCCTTTTCCTCCATCTTTGAAGCCGCCAATTACATCACTCACATCTCTAATCCTCCTGCTCTCTTCTTTCAATTGTAATGACCCTTGTCATTACATTGGGCCCGCCCAGATCATCCAGTATAATCTCCTGTTAATTTAATCACATCTACACAGCTATTTCCGCCCCCCCCCCCCCCACGTCAGGTTAATATAGTCACAAGATTAGAGCATGATTTCCCTGGGGGTCTGTTATTCCACCTGACATTGAGGGCAAACTATCTGAACAAGCATCAGGAGGAGTAACGTGTCATCTGAGCTCCTGGGAAAGAGAAATCAACATGAATTTCATGACGTAATGGAAATCATCAATAGTTTGAAACAGTCAAATCACATGCAAAAGTAGTTACCTGTAAATTAGTAGGCAGTTAGTAGCTCAGAATCTCATCAAGAGCTGATTTCAAAACTTTCTATAAGCCAGTGTGGTAAAGTAGAACGGCTTCTATCATTCTCTCGCTGTGTGAGTTTTGGGTAATTACAGCCTCTTTGATCTTTGCCTTTTCTCATCGAAAAGATAAGAAAAATTGTCTAAAAATATTATATATAAAAATAATATATGCAGAATGCCTATCTTAGTGTCTGACATATTCACTATTATAACTGTTACAATTAATTTAAATGATCTAAAGTTGATTTATCAGTGCTTTGGCAGATCATTATATATGTAAAAGAACTGTGTGGGTTGATGTTAAAATCATCATCCTTCTTGGGTTCTTTCATACTGGTCTGTGCTTCTATAATTGTAAGGCCGTGCCACTGGGTAGGGTCAGTCTAGAGTAATTCCTAATGGTAAGGTAAGACTATTAATAGCTAACAAGCAGCGAGTGCTTAAAACCGTGCTACACACTGTTCTAAATGTTTTACAGGTCTCATCTCTTTTAATCCACACAATGACCCTGTTATTAGCACATGGTTTGTAATTTCTCATCTTCTTGGCAGGGCTCTTCTCATGCTAAGACATGACTCACTGGCGTGTTACGCAAAACTGATTTGCTAATCAAAGGAAAAAATTAGAGTGAAACGGAATGTAATATCACTTTAGAAAATGTCTGAAATTACTTCTTCAAAAACGTGTAGCTGAAAGATTGTGAGTTATGTAAACCCACTTGCCTGCGTAATGCACTTTCCAGTATAATCTACTTTTATAAATTGTTTAAAATCTTTGCTGGCAGAGTCCCAAAAGGCAGGAAGACAGTGTAATTTCAGCCTTCAAATCAAACGTATGTGTTTAGAGCAGGTCGCTGTAATATTTCTCTTTTGTCCTGCCCTATTCTTTTCGTCAGTGGCTGTTTCTGTTTACTGGCTCCAACCTCTCGTGGCTGCCAGATGAGTCATTCTACCTAAGTGCTGCTTGTAGTGAGTTGAGTAAAACAGGGACCAGAATTGGATACTCTGATATCTGACAAGTAGATGAGAGTTACGGGGGGAAAAACCCTCCAGCATAAATACTATCTGTAGAGATGAACCCAAGGTGTGTCTAATACCTCTTACGTCATTGACTGGAAATCCAAACCCTTACTGTGTGTCAATGAGCAAATCAAAGATAGATAAATAAAATATGTACTTTCTTATCTGTGAGTGCCTAAACAAAAGTGACCTAAAAGAATATCAGCGTACGTGGTTTTCTGACAGCCAATATTTATTTGTGATCACTTTTAGTACAGAAATCATAACCATAAATAACCCAGCAAAGGACACACAAAATGGCCACAGGATTATAAACTTTATTTTTCATTCATGTGATAAAAAGAGCTTGAAGCATGGGGGTGCTTCAAGAACTATTAGTTAGTAGAAGTCAAAATAAAGCTTTGCATAAATTTTAAACCAAACAATTATCGAAAAGAACTTTGAGTATTTCCTATGGTTAAAAAGATCAAGAATAAGTAGAAACATCTTCTTCTCCCCTAATATTATCCACTTCGTGTTATTGTTAAAGAAAATTTGTTGGAAGAGCCGTCCATATGTGCAGGCAAAGTAATTAGTAGACTAGGATGTAATTTGAATGTCATTGAATGATTAAATGGAATAAAATTTAGTCCTAAAAATAAGACTGAGTATTAGAAACTATGGCCACAAGGTTAATTCCTTCTGAAAGCAACTGCGTATTTACTGGATTCAAATTAACATTTCATATGCAGGTATTCACTAGTTTTAACTACTTATTACCACTTGGCAGAGAGCATTCTCCAAGAAATTTGAAAACAGAAACCAGTGTGATTTGACAGGGAAAAGAGCAGGGAAACTCCAAGGGAATAGACAGTATGGGAAACGTACTCCGTGCCCTGGGAGACCCTGACCATTGGCTCTCAGGAGGGAAGGTTCTCATTTGAAATGTTTTGGTCATTTGCTCACTTTAATTATTTAGCACAGCATTTAAAACATAACTATGGACGCAGTAACTATTTATGGAAAAAATGATGGTGATGACGTTGATAACATTTGAATTATCTACTAGTGTCGAAAGTTATTTCAGTGTTCTTCACACTTATTTTTTTTTTACTCTTTCAAACTACCCTGTGAGGTAAGTCTTGAAGTATAGAAAAGATAGAGAATTTGCCAAAGATTATGCAGCAAGAAAATACAAATGCCAGAATTCAAAAGGAGGCAGTTGGGTTCCAGAGCCCTAGTTAGAACAAAGGCAGGCAAAAGGATGGAAAGGTAGGAAGCCAGGGGGTGGGGGGCAGGCGAAAGGATGGAAAGGCAGGGAAGCCAGGGGCGGGGGGCAGGCAAAAGGATGGAAAGCCAGGAAGCCAGGGGCGGGGGGCAGGCAGAAGGATGGAAAGGCAGGGAAGCAAGGGGGTGGAGGGGTGCGGGGCGGTGGGGGGCGGGGGAGAAGAGACAGAAAAAGGGAAAAGGAGAGAGTAGAAGCCCTGCGGACTCCTTGTCCGTGGTCTCTTCTAAAGCCCAGCATCCACGCTGCGATTTCTCACTCAAAACCTGAGGGCTGGGCAGATGGCATTCAGAAGGTAAAGGAAGCGCATAAATAGAAACTGTCCAGGCATATGCCTCACAAGCCACAGTTGAGAAATTCGGTAACCGACTGGTACTTTACTTCGTCTTGGGGCTGGTCTGGCTCAACATCTCCTCTCCTGCCTGGATTGTGGGAATGGAGAAACCCTGAGGCGTTCACACAGTTCCTCAGGGCAAGGGTCTCCCCAACTGCCTGACAGTCCAGCATTTTGTTTAACCAAAAGCACTCATCCAGCTGGAGAGCTGCGTGGTCTGGTTTTCTTATGAGATACATTTTCTGTATCTCATGATACAATGGAAGGTAGTTTAACCATTCAAATTCGACTCCATTTTTCTCTTCCAACTCTCTTCAAAGGCTTTTTGACATATATCACAGCGTAAGATTATGCTGGGGATGATTTCAAATTCATTGTGCCATCCTTTGCTCATTCTTAATTTTACCTATTTAATATAATTAAATACCCTTTCCTGAAATGTTGAACACTGGGAAACCATTTAAATAAAAAGAGTAAAGGTTTGCTTCTGCAGTGCGATTTCAGAGTTGGAGAGTCAAGATGGCTCTCCAGATCTCTCTCCCATCCACTTGCTTGAATCTGAAATCTCTTTAACAGAAACAAAGCCTTTTCTTTCTCTATGAGATATACCGTGTAAAACATAAGCCCTCCCGAAAGAGGCAAACCACGGACTTACGATGATCCTAAGTTGTGAATAACTAATACTAGCTTTTTTTGAGGATTCACAGACTTTGAGGGTGATAGAGCAAAAGAGCCCCTGGGGGTTGCAGGAGGAGGATGGACGGTGGTCCACAGGATAGAGAGGAAAAGAGCAGGACAGGAGCAAGTGGCTGTCCCTCTGTGTCACCCACCCCCCAACTTTTCTTAAGCTATGTTTGCACCAAGATAAATAATACTATTTTTCATTCCTTGGATGGAAAAATATGCAAAGTATCACATACAGTTAAGAACTTCAATTATGATCTAGAATATGTTGATTTCAAACTTTGCTCTGCCATCAACCAGGATGTGAGCTAGAGCAGTTTCCTCTCCTATGTTACCACTCCTCCATCTGTAAAATAAGGTAGTAATGGCAGCATTTTATAGGCTTGCCAAGAGGATTAAAATAAATAAATATGTAAAGCACCTAGAAAGCTGACTTTGACTGTCATCATCAGTATCTCTGTTTTGTAAGCCTGACTGATAAATAAGAGGAAGAACTTCTCATAGGTTACATTTCTTTAGGTATTTCTCTAGGTCTCACTAAATCAAACACCCCAGTAGTAACGAATAACATAAAAAACTGTTAGAATTGCTTTTCTTTAAATATTTGTTCCACTGGGTGCCAAGGTTTTGTTGACTACACTTAGAGGCTGTTTACTGATCCAAAAATGATAATCTAATCACAGATTGCTCTGAAGCTAGAAAGTATTAATTACTCTATGTCACTAGGCATTTTTAAAGTTATTTAATAGGATTTACAAATACTGACACACACGTCTTAAAGCATAAAACTTTTGTCTCTCTTAGATAAGGTTATTTATAATGTCCTTGTCTAATTTGGCTAATGTAAATTATGATTCTGCAATTCAATTTTTTCCTCCTTGAATCATTTATTCTGACATTATTGAATGTTAAAAAAATATGAAAATAAATTACTTAGAGAATGAATTCAGAATCATTGAATTTTCTAGCTGAAAGGGACCTTGGAAATCCTATACAGCTCAATCCAAAGAACTCAAGTATCTTCCTAAGGTGTCACATCTTCAGGAAGAGAAAATCATACTTCTTACATCTAACACTGTCTTTTTACACATCCAACCCTGCATGTTGGAAAAATTTCTTCTAATTTATATTCCTGAGAGCTCAAGAGTCAAATAATGTCCTGGATTTTCCTCTGGGGTAAACAAGAAGTCACAGCAGAATCCATGGAGCTGTGTACTGTTGCTACTCAGAGGTTATGTCTTCAAAAAGCCCTTTCTTGACCTCACTACCTAAAATAGACACTGACAACCACCCTTGCAACTCCACATAATTCTTTACTCCATAACCTGCTTCATTTTTTCAAAGGCCATTTACAGTATAGATTATTGTTATTATTTTGATATGGAGTCTCACTGTGTCGCCCAGGCTGGAGTACAGTGGTGCGATCTCGGCTCACTGCAACCTCTGCCTCCCGGGTTCAAGCGATTCTCCTGCCTCAGGCTCCCGAGGAGCTGGGACTATAGCTGCGCACCACCATGCCTGGCTAATTTTTCTATTTTTAGTAGAGACGGGGTTTCACCATATTGGCCAGGCTGGTCTCGAACTCCTGACCTCATGATCCAACTGCCTCGGCCTCCCAAAGTGCTGGGTTACAGGTGTGAGCCACTGTGCCCGGCCAAAATTATTACTACTATAGTAGTAGTAGTAGTAGTATTGGAGGTCATCAGTTGGCTAGTTTATTTCCTATCTTCCTCAAAAGAATGCATACCTCAGAAGACTAGGGGCTTCATTTTTCTGGCTCCCATTGTATTCCCACTGCCTAGGATGATACCTGGCAAATAGTAGGTTCTCACAAACACTAACCCCACCTTGACCCTCATTCTAGGTGTGTAAATCCCACTTACACTTCACTATGCAGCCCTGAAAGTTGATATGCAGAATCTGGGAAAGAGTCTTTCTCTGTGCCCATAACTCAAAGGCATGACATAGGAATTATGTAATAATGAGGGAGTTTTCTTTTTTAGTGGCCAGATCTTTGTCAACTATAGGGAGTTCTTGAGAAAGATTTCAAAAGAATGAAAAGATACTGATGACATGTTTCATATTTCTGATCCAAATAAACCTGAAACTAGAATCATTCTCAGTTGTACAGGCTCTAATTTTTTTATTTGCTTACCTTATCTAAATCTTGGTCTTAAAATTTGCAACAGAAAAGGTGTCAACAGTGAAGATTGTCATCAGAACAATTTTGAGGCCTCAGCTCTGGTTTGTGTTCTTACTGTGACATTTTAGCAGATGTGGTTTTGAGACGTCTCTTGATTGTCTGTAGGTTTTTTAATTAAAAGAGGACAAAAATCAAAAGGAGTACTTATTAATCACCAGGAGGATTGATTTATTACAGAGGCAGTGTCTGGGAAAATCAATTTATTGCAAATGTTTCCTGCAGGTTTGCAGATTTCAGGCAATTAACAAAAGCTGCTATAATTCACACAAAGAGAACATTTATTCTGTTGCCAATAACTCATTTTGATAAATTAGACCTTGATTATGCTGCATTTTATGAGAAGAATAGGTTTAAAACTGCAGAGCAGCACAGGGGCTATTTGTAGTAATGACCCAGTTGACACAGAAGCTGACCATGTTGTCTGACTGCATGTTGCATAGAGTCTTTCATGGTCACTGTGGGTGTGTGTGTGTATGTTGGTCATACGTTTGGGTGTCGGGTTCTTGGTACTTAAAGATGATGAAGTGAGCACCGGAAAACAGAAACAGCACATATTGCAGGAATTAAGAAAGCTGAAAAAATCAAACAAAAACAGACTCCATTAGGATTGCTCATTTACTCTCTCCACAGACTTGGGTGATACCATGGCAACAGATGAGGCTAGTAGCCTCTTTGTTTCTGTCATTCGGCCAATTTCAAACACTTCCTCAAACTCTTCTCTCATTTAATCAGCTCAAAAGAATTATCACTGATTGTGGGCCAGGTTCTGTTCGAGGAATGAACTCTTCAGTCAGACTCAGGAAGTGAGAAAGCAATGTAATGGAGAAAGTGATGTTTCCATGACTCCAGAGAAGGATATGTGTTTTATAGATTACTGGAGGCATGTTTCAAAGTTAGTGGGATGGGAATGAGAAAGGCATTGCTGATGGAGTTACCAGCAAATACAAAGGCAAGGAGTTATGAGAGAGAATGATGTAGAGTGGTGAATTGGAATATAAATTGCAAGAGGGATATGAGTTTAATAGAAAAGGGGAGGAAATTTATGATAAATGAAATAGGTAGAAACTAGATAGCAGCACGCTATATGTGTCTCTTTAGAATTTTACCTATTTTCCTGCAGTGAATGAAGAGCCATTAAAAGCTTTTGAGCAGGTAAATGACAATCCAGTTTGCATTTTAGAAAGGAGACGCTGATCACAATCCAGGGGCTAGATTGGAGGTTGGCGAAACTTCCTTCTGCCTTCAGTGACACCTGTAAGAGCAGTCTTCTGTCCTCCTGCGCTCCATTCAACCTAGAATTTATTCTAATGTGGCTTCTTTTGGGGACTTGTTCCTTTCTCTCCATTGTTGTTCTATGTTTAATATAATTATATGGTTGTTTCATTAACCTCATCTCATCCTGATTTTTTTTGGAGCTGTTGAACATCATCAGTATTTCCTTTTATGCTTTGCAGTGTTTAGTTTAGCATTTTGCTGCAAGTAGCTGTAACATAAATGCTAATAGCTATGCCAGGAACTAACTGAAGGAGAACTCACCTGATGCATGTCAGAAACCAGGACTAGGATGGGGCTACGATTTCCTCTGAAAGTATCAAGCATACTTAGAGACACGATGGTTAGAGCATGCTTAGAGCTAAGGGGCATGTTCAGCTCTGCAGAGGGAAACTTGAACTTCACTAAAGAAACAGTATTTCGACTAGATCTAGAAGAACAAACCAGAAGAGAAAGATGGCACGAAGGAATTGTGAAAGGGCACAACACGATGAATGATCAGAACAAGGTGAGAGGTGCAGCTGAAGGTTAGGGTGAGTGGGGAAGGAATGAAAAGAAATCAGAGAAGAGGAAACTAGGCACCGGTGGTGAAGGGCCTCGTAAGCCACAGGATGTTTAAACACACTGTGCGTCAGCCATGTGTGTTTACAGTGTTTTCCATACGTAGTCCTTATATTTCCCATCGTGTTTGTGGTCACTCCACATAAAGTAAGAGGAAATTTGCTCTGAGTAAAACACTGGGGGAAAGGGATTATAATTAAAAACTGCTTTGTTTGCAGCAGGCAATATATTCAAAAGGTGCAGATAATTTACATAATGAGTTTTAGCACAGCGATGGTTGAATCTTCCCTAAAATATTTTCCTCTCAACTTATCAATTTAAAATATCACCAGAGGTTTACTATCACATCTAAAATCCTCATCTAAAATAGTAACAGAGCTACAGCATTATATACTCTGAGTAGGAAAATATCGTGAACGCATCTAAACTGGCCCCTACTACTCATCTAGTAAATGAGTCCCCCAAACCCATCTCCTGTGAATCTGTGAATAGCCACAGTGATAAGTTATTTGCATCACAGATTTTATTTCTGAACAGTCTGGTTGGTAGAAACTTCTTATTTGGACTCTCACACAGTCTTATTCCTCTTCCACTACATACCTAGTCACAGGTTATAATTCTGCCAGTCCCAGTCAATTGGCATGACTGAGCTGGGGCACTCGGCTGAGCAGGAACCTAAAACTATCTCCAGATTCATGAAAGAAAAAGAAATGATTCAATGGCTGTATCTGCCAGGAGTTCTGGAAGGGAAACTAGCAACTCGCGTGTTATGTTTCTCATTCCAAGCTGAGACTATCTGAAGACAACTGTAATGGCTCTACCATCTGTGCTGTGAAATGGTTCCCATATAAACGCCTAATACAAAGCATAGCCTTAATAAAAGACTTTTGAGTGGATTTAAGAAATTCTTTCTAGCCCTCTAGGAGTCGTTTTATTCTTGGATATTCTAGACAATGCCTACCTTAAAATTCTAACGTTCTGCATCTCCTTTCCCACTTTACTGCTGGTGCATTGAATTTGAGTTCCATGTTCTCCATTTGTTCCTGTTAAATTTCGTCTGGTTAGATTTAGCTTGTTGCAGCATATTTTTTTTAACTACTTTTCAAAATACTTTGAGGTTTTAAGAGTTCTCAAACATAATGTGTGTCTGTGGATGGATGCCAAAACAAATCCTAGAGTAATGTTGAAACACTTTGAAGAACATAGAATCCACAACAAGGAGGTACTGAGCTCACTCCAGAAGAGAAATCACCTGTCTCCTGAATCCTATTTGAATTTCTCCTTATCTTTTAATACTCAACCTAAAAGCCAATTCTCCATGAAAACTTCTCAGAATTACCCCAGTTTTAATGACTCAGTATGTAAAACCTTAGAAACAGGAATCGAGTCTCATGCACTTTGGTATCTGTCTTAGGTCAGGTTCTCACGTAACACGTTGAAGGAGTGTGCAATGATGCACCTGCTGAGGAGAGAAGAAAGATAACACTAGAAGAACAGCTCAGCAAAGAAATGGTTTAGTTGAAGTCTTATCTCAGCCTGATCCCAGGGAAAACTCTTGAGCATGAAAAGCACCAGAGAATTATCCTTACTTATAATAAATACACATTACAGGCACCAGAGCTCTTTATAACCCATCATCAGTTAGTCACTGGTTGCAGGCTTCCTTAGGAGGTCAAAACCAACCAAGCATATCTCATATTAGGAGAACAATTCTCAGAATAAGGATACAGCTGTAGACTTTTAGTAGCCAATATTCAGCTGCTTGTGGATGGGTGTCTGACCGGGAAAGGGGATCTGGGCAGAACAGCAACAGTATCTGCTACAGTTTCTTTCCAGAATTAAGTATGGCACCTTATACATATAAGACATGATAGATGCTTACTGATCTGTATTGTTCAGAGAATTCAACCAAAAAAGCAACTTTTTGTTTGGAGAGGTAGTCTCTGTTGCCCAGGCTGGAGTGTAGTGGTGCAATCTCAGCTCACTGCAACCTCCTCCTCCTGGGTTCAAGTGATTCTCTTGCCTCAGCCTCCCAAGTAGTTGGGATTACAGGCCTGTGCCACGACACCCAGCTAATTTTTTTATTTTTAGTAGAGATCGGGTTTTACCATGTGGGCCAGAATGGTCTTGATCTCTTGACCTCGTGGCTCACCTGCCTCGGCCTCCCACAGTGCTGGGATTACAGGCGTGAGCCACTGTGCCCAGCCAAAAAGCAACTTTTCTATTCACCACATTTTTTATTACTGGCTAGAGCTGATTTTGCTCTTATGCTTATGCAGCAAAAGGTGGCACTGATTGGATTTTTAATTTGGTATTACAGTAATAGAAGAAATATAAAAACCACTAGGGGGTCACAAAACTCTATCCCTTAAACTATTTGGTGAAAGCAGTTCTATGGAATTTTTAGCTCTGATTTTATTTAATGTAGAAAGGGTAGCATTTGCATTGATCAGCTATAGAAAAAAGTGTTAAAAGGATACAGATATGAAATGGGAGCCAATGATGTAACCTCCTTTAATTTGTTTAGAGAATCATCCAACTGAAATTCTGTTGCAAGTTTTAAATAATTTTTAACAATATGAAACACTGGAGCTTTCAGAAAAGATGCAAGTGTGATAGATGTTTTTCTTCTCTGAGCTATTTAGGAGTATGTTACCAGCATGAAGTTCTATCACCCTGAATAGTTTAATGTGTACTTATCTGTAGTAAGTATCATCTGCTACATATCCACAATATCGGCATCAAAATCAGGATATTAGCACTGATACATTACTATGACCAACTCTTCGGAGGCAGTTCGTATTGCACCCGTTGGTCTGTTGGCATCCTCTGTCTGTCAATAGAAAACACTTGGTGAAACATGAATGGAAGAATTCAGGTCAGATTGACATGTTGCCTTCAGTTGTCATGTATCCTTAGTCTTCTTCAGTCTGGAACAGTTCTTCTGTCCTTCCTCGACTTGCCTAATCGTTACCATTTTGAAGATGACACATGACTATACTTGACATTTCTCCCAATTTGCGTTGGCCTGGCACTTCTTCATGATTCGATTCAGGTGCTGCATCTATGGCAGGTTATCACGGAAGCGGTGCTACTTTCTCATTGCATTCTACCAGGTGGGGCAATTTCCGTCTGCCTCACTTTTGAGAACATTGATTTTGATTACTTAGTCTGCCAGGTTTCTTTACTAGAAAGTTACTTTTTCCCTTTGTAATTAAGTATTTTATAAAAGGACGTATTTTGAGATTATGTAAATATCTGGTTCCTTATTAATTTATCTATTTACATAAATATGGGGTCATTGTTTCTATATTATTCAATGGATCATAATCTGTTACTAACATTATTTATTTGAATGCTTAATTTCCCAGAAAGAGCCAGCAGGTATGTCTTCAAGCTGGCTTACGTGTCTTTTTGACATGCCCTTATCATTCTTGGAACACTTCTGCTCTTTGGCAAACAATTCTGCTCTGTGGCAAAATAAAATGGTCTACCGTCATCTTATACTTGTTCTGCCCAGACCTAGAATCAGCCACTTCTGTGAAGATCCTAGGTTTCTGTTGTTATATGGGCGATGTCAAAGCCCCTTCTGGTACCAAGTGTGTTCATTGCTATTGGGAGTTATCACTGCTCTGAGATCCTCTCAATGACAGACCTGCAGAATCTGTATACACACCCAGTTGCATGTCTATTTATTCTGTATATCTCTACTTATATTAAAACCTGTGAATTCATACCAATACCTCCTCAACCTAACGCCACACAAACCTTCTGTTATTCTTCATTTTCATATTCGTAACTCCATTCCAGTGAGAAACTGGCACCCATTGTATTTATTATATCACATATACTGAATTACTTGATTGGTTCCCCCACGTGTGAGCACTCCGCACTGTCGATGCCACTCCTTCCTCTGCGTGGATGCCCTCCTGACTCAGGTTTTAATGTCCGACTTCGATCCCCTGTCGATTCCCATGGCTTTGGGATTAAATTGTTTAAGGAGGTAAAGAGAAAGGGAAACAAAAAAGAAAGAGGAGCGGGGCCCAAAGTGGCTCCGGCCGGATGTCGTGGCGCTTGCGAGGGCGAGGCCAAGAGTTCAAGGCCAACCAACCTCAGCAACCTTACAAGCTCTCATTGATTGGCAAAAAAAAAAAAAAAAAAAAAAAGAAAGAAAGAGGAGCTACACTTGAAACTTCTATAAAGTGTTTTCCATGCTAGAACAAAAGTATTTATGAAAAGTTTAAAATTTTATAAAATTAGTTACATACACACACTGAGCTTTTATTTTGTTGCTTTCATGGCTTACAAAAAATAAATCGCCTGAAATTGGACAGCTTGTACATGGATGAGGTAAAGCAGCAGCCCTGTCATGGGTGTGAACAGTGAACAAACTAAAAAGCTTGTGCTCGCCTGAAAAAAGGCAAAGAGCCAAGCCAGAATTACCGGGGCACGGTGTTGATTTGGGGGAACACTAAGGGGCCATCTCGCTTGTCAGTCATTCTTTGAAACAGATAAATAATGAAAAAAATGTACAGATTTAATTGGCCATCCAATGTGTTTTTATAAAATCAGAACTCGAGTAAATTCATAAATGAACAAATGGCAAAGCTGAATTAGATGAAAAGCCTGTTATTGTAGTCTAGAAACTAAAAGCGTGTGAACAAAGCGAAAGCAAGTGTCCTATTTGGTCTCAGCTTTATAATGACTGTCACTCAAGTGTTCGTCTGTTTCTAGAGGGCACCACAGATGGTGACATACAGGCCATAAGGTCCAGGGCATAGGGATCGAGTTCAGAGTTAGTCATCTTGTACATAGTTCTTAACGTCTCTGGTCTTGTTTCTTTACAGGGGTATTTGGAAGGATAAATCAAATACAAATAATACTGCTAATGTTTGAACAAATAGAGAAAATTAATTGTACACCTCCCACTCTGCCTTAGGCCCATTGGTCCCTTCTGTTTCCAGAATATGCTTGGTGCTCCACCTGGGGAACTTTCGTTACTTCCTCTGCCAGCAATGCTCCTCCATTGGATAGCCACAGGTCTTGCTCCCTCCGCTCTTCACCTCTTTACTGTGATGAAATTACACACCTCTAACACTTCCCATCTCCTCTTTTCCCTGCTTTAATTCTCTTCTTAGCGCTCAGCACTCTTTAACATTCTACATACGTCTTTGTCATATCATCTTTAGCCATCTCCACCAGAATGCAATCCTCGGGACTGTTAAGCAAGGTTAAGGTACAGTCCACGTGCTGTTCAGCCCCCTGCCACAGGCAGGAACACTTGGCAAGTCTGAGCAGTTCAGGATGCTCTGGCCTCCTCCCACTCACAGTGGCAGCACTGTCAGGTTTCCCACTGTTGTGCCTCCAGATCCTGAGATCCTGCAACGTGCCTGACAGCACGCGATGGGCACTCGTTTGTTGTACGCATGTGTCAGTGAACAACAGAATGAACGTTCAAGGCTTCCCTATATTGTTTTTTATCTTTCCTCATAGGCAGGAATGTGAAATGTCAGAGGATAAAAAGAGAAATGAATAAAGAGCTTAAACAAAGGTAATTTAAGGAAAGAAGAATGGCAGAAAGTTAAGAAGAGGAAGACCTTAGCTTTGGAACATTCTGAACCAGGTCAGTTCAGCTGCAGCTGAAGCCATGGTGGTGTCATACAGTGTTCTCAAGACAAATCTCACAGATGCAAAAGGTAAGCCACTTATTAGGCTTGATTCAGTCCTTGCCACTTTTTTGGGGTTATTCTCTGAGGTGAACTACACTAGTATTGGATAAGCAGTCCAGCATAATATTAGCAAAGTGAAACATTACATTAGAAGTGGTTGTGTATCTATTTTCTACTTAATGAATAAACATATACCACTTGCTGAACAAATTATAGATTCCTCTTTTCGGAAAACACCCACGATTAAAATTAAAAGTTTCACACTTGAGTTTAGGATGAACGCCTTTTGCATTTGAAAGCAGTAAAAATGAGAATCTTTCATAGCAATAGTGCCATATGTCATTAACAAGAATAACAGAAAACTCAGTTATCTCATGCTTATTTGCACATTGATGTATTTATTTCATATGTCTATATATGCGTATATAAATAAAAATAGTGTTGTCTCATGGGATGAATAGTCAGTGAATATCATTCACACATAATGGGAAGTCTTACTGAGATTGAACGGTTAAATATTTTAAAAGAAAAAAACATTTTTAAAAAGAACACACATAAGAAAGTTGGTGAGAAATGTTTAAAAATACAGTATATATCCCTACATTTGTATGAGGAAATTCATACTGACTGAAAATGTAGCTAAGTATACCCTTACATAGTCAACACTGTTTGCCAACCTAACCACCTTATAATAGTAGTATTCTCATGCAGCTAAGTCACTGCGACTCTGAGTACCGGCCAGTCTCATGAGCAGTACAGCTATCTGTACTGTACTTTTAAATCCAGTTGTTACGGAATTGCAAACTGCCTCAGCATCAGAAACTGCTGCCCTTTCCAGTACACGAACTATGCCTTGGGTTTACTTAGAAACTCCTTGTTGAAAAATCTTCTTGCCTCAACATTACTGAGGGAAACAGAGCAACGAGATGGATTCTGTCTTCTGTATTCAATGCTTTCCATCATGGCTTCCTTTATGACCTGCAGAGAGACAGAAGCTGTATCATCAGTGCTGCTATTAACTCCTTTATACATGTTTTAATCAAAAGTCTTAATCTTTTTATTTTTTTTAATTCCATTTTAGGTTTTGGGGTACATGTGCAGAACATGCAAGATAGTTGCATAGGTACACACGTGGCAGTGTGATTTGCTGCCTTGCTCCCCTTCACCTATATCTGGCATTTCTCCCCATGCTATCTTCCTCAACTCCCCACCCCTGGCTGTCCCTCTCCTATTCCCCCCAACAAACCCCACTGTGTAGTACTCCACTCCCAGTGTCCATGTGTTCTCATTGTTCAACACCCGCCTATGAGTGAGAACATGGGGTATTTCCTTTTCTGTTCTTCTGTCAGTTTGCTGAGAATGATGGTCTCCAGGTTCATCCATGTCCCTACAAAGGACACGAACTCATCGTTTTTGATGGCTGCATAATATTCCATGGTGTATATGTGCCGCATTTTCCCTGTCCAGTCTATCATCGACGGGCATTTGGGTTGGTTCCAGGTCTTTGCTATTGTAAACAGTGCTGCATTGAACATTCGTGTGCATGTGTCTGTACAGTAGAACGATTTATAGTCCTTTGGATAGATACCCAGTAATGGGATTGCTGGGTCAAATGGAATTTCTATTTCTAGGTCCTTGAGGAATCGCCACACTGTCTTCCACAATGGTTGAACTAATTTACTCTCCCACCAGCAGTGTAAAAGTGTTCCTCTTTCTCCACATGCTCTCCAGCATCTGTTGTCTCCAGATTTTTTAATGATCGCCATTCTAACTGGCGTGAGATGGTATCTCAATGTGGTTTTGATTTGCATCTCTCTAATGACCAGTGATGATGAGCATTTTTTCATGTGTTTGTTGGCCTCATGTATGTCTTCTTTTGTAAAGTGTCTGTTCATATCCTTTGCCCACTTTTGAATGGGCTTGTTTTTTTCTTGTAAATCTGTTTTAGTTCTTTGTAAATTCTGGCTATCAGCCCTTTGTCAGATGGGTAAACTGCAAAAATTTTTTCCCATTCTGTTGGTTGCCGATTCACTCTAATGACTGTTTCTTTTGCCGTGCAGAAGCTGTGGAGTTTGGTTAGGTCCCATTTGTCTATTTTGGCTTTTGTTGCCAATACTTTTGGTGTTTTGGTCATGAAGTCCTTGCCTACTCCTATGTCCTGAATGGTTTTGCCTAGATTTTCTTCTAGGGTTTTTATGGTGCCAGGTCTTCTGTTTAAGTCTTTAATCCATCTGGAGTTAATTTTAGTGTAAGGTGTCAGGAAGGGGTCCAGTTTCTGCTTTCTGCACACGGCTAACCAGTTTACCCAACACCATTTATTAAACAGGGAATCCTTTCCCCATTGCTTGTTTTTCTCAGGTTTATCAAAGATTATATGGTTGTAGATAGGTTGTGTTGCATTCGAGACCTCTGTTCTGGTCCATTGGTCTATATCTCTGTATGGTACCAGTACCATGCTGTTTTGATTACTGTAGCCTTGTAGTACAGTTTGAAGTCCGGTAGTGTGATGCCTCCCGCTGTGTTCCTTTTGCTTAGAATTGACTTGGCTATGCATGCTCTCTTTTGGTTCCATATGAAGTTTAAGGTGGTTTTTTCCAGTTCTGTGAAGAAGGTCATTGGTAGCTTTATGGGGATAGCAATGAATCTGTAAATTACTTTGGGCAGTATGGCCATTTTCACGATATTGATTCTTCCTAACCATGAACATGGAATGTTTCTCCATCTGTTTGTGTCCTCTCTTATTTAGTTGAGCAGTGCTTTATAGTTTTCCTTGAAGAGGTCCCTTACATTCCTTGTTAGTTGTATTCCTAGGTATTTTATTCTCTTTGTAGCAATTGTGAATGGCAGTTAATTCTTGATTTGGCTCTCTTTAAGTCTGTTATTGGTGTATAGGAATGTTTGTGATTTTTGCACATTGATTTCATATCCTGAGACTTTGCTGAAGTTGCTTATCAGTTTCAGGAGATTTTGGGCTGAGATGATGGGGTCTTCTAGATACACTATCATTTCGTCTGCAAATAGAGACAGTTTGGCTTCCTTCTTTCCTGTTTGAATACCCTTTATTTCTTTTTCTTGCCCGATTGCTCCAGCTAGAACTTCCAGTACTATATTGAATAGGAGTGGTGAGAGAGGGCATCCTTGTCTAGTGCCAGATTTCAAAGGGAATGCTTCCAGTTTTTGCCCATTCAGTATGATATTGGCTGTTGGTTTGTCGTAAATAGCTTTTATTATTTTGAGATATGTTCCATCAATACCTAGTTTATTGAGGGTTTTTAGCATAAAGGGCTGTTGAATTTTGTCAAAGGCTTTCTATGCATCAATTGAGATAATGATGTGGTTTTTGTTTTTGGTTCTGTTTATGTGTGATGAATTATATTTATACACTTGTATATGTTGAACCAGCCTTGCGTGCCTGGGATGAATCCTACTTGATCATGGTGGATAAGCTTTTTGATATGCTGTTGCAATCGGCATGCCAGTATTTTTTTGAAGATTTTTGCATCTCTGTTCATCATGGATATTGGCCTGAAGTTTTCTTTCCTTGTTGAGTCTCTGCCAGGTTTTGGTATCAGGATGATGTTGGTCTCATAAAATGATTTGGGAAGGGTTCCCTCTTTTTGGATTATTTGGAATAGTTTCAGAAGGAATGGTACCAGCTCCTCTTTGTGTGTCTGGTAGAATTCGGCTGTGAACCCATCTGGACCTGGGCTTTTCTTGTGTGGTCGGCTCTTAATTGCTGCCTCGACTTCAGATCTTGTTATTGGTCTATTCATGGTTTTGACTTCTTCCTGGTTTAGGCTTGGGAGGATGCAAGTGTCCAGGAATTTATCCATTTCTTCCAGGTTTACTAGTTTATGTGCATAGAGTATTTTGTAATATTCTCTGATGATAGTTTGAATTTCTGTGGGATCTGTGGTGATTTCCTGTTTATCATTTTTATTGCATCTATTTGGTTATTCTTTCTTTTCTTTTTTATTAATCTGGCTAGTGGTCTATTTTGTTGATCTTTTCAATAAACCAGCTCCTGGATTTATTGATTTTTTGAAGGGTTTTTCGTGTCTCTATCTCCTTCAGTTCTGCTCTGATCTTAGTTATTTCTTATCTTCTGCTAGGTTTTGAGTTTTTTTGATCTTGCTCCTCTAGCTCTTTCAATTTTGATAATAGGGTGTCAATTTTGGATCTCTCCTTTCTTCTCATGTGGGCACTTATTGCTATATATTTTCCTCTAGACACTGCTTTACATGTGTCCCAGAGATTCTGGTATGTTGGGTCTTCCTTCTCATTGGTTTCAAAGAACTTCTTCATTTCTGCCTTCATTTCATTGTTTGTTGACTGGATATTCAAGAGCCAGTTGTTGAGTTTCCATGAAGCTGTGAGGTTCTGAGTTAGTTTCTGACTTCTGAGTTCTAACTTGATTGCACTGTGGTCTGAGAGACTGTTTGTTATGATTTCCATTCTTCTGCATTTGCTGAGGAGTGATTTACTTCCAATTATGTGGTCAGTTTTAGAGTAGGTGTGATGTGGTTCTGAGAAGAATGTATATTCTGTGGATTTGGGATGGAGAGTTCTGTAAATATCAGGTTTGCTTGTTCCTGGTCTGAGTTCAAGCCCTGTATATCCTTGTTAATTTTCTGTCTGGTTGATCTGTCTGATATTGACAGTGGAGTGTTAAAGTCTCCCACTATTATTGTGTGGGAGTCTGTCTCTTTGTAAGTCATTGAGAGCTTGCCTTATGTATCTGGGTACTCCGGTATTGTGTCCATATATGTTTAGGATCATTAGCTTTTCTTGTTGCATCTATCCTTTTATCATTATGTAATGTCCTTCTTTGTCTCATTTGATCTTTTTTTGCTTTAAAGTCTATTTTATCAGAGAGAAGAATTGAAACTCCTGCTTTTTTTTGCACTCCATTTGCTTGGTAAATCTTCCTCCATCCCTTTACTTTGAGCCTTTGTGTATCCTTGCATGTGAGATGGGTTTCCTGGATACAGCACACTGATGGGTTTTGGCTTTTTATCCAATTTGCCAGTCTGTGTCTTTTGATTGGTGCATTTAGCCCATTTACATATAGGGTTAACATTGTTATGTGTGAATTTGATACTGCCATTTTGATTCTAGTTGTCTGTTTTGCCAGTTAGTTGATGCAGATTCTTCATTTTGTTGATGCTCTTTAGCATTTGGTATGTTTTTGGAGTGGCTGGTACTGGTTGTTCCTTTCTATGTGAAGTGCCTCTTTCAGGAACTCTTGTAAAGCAGGCCTGGTGGTGACAAAATCTCTGAGTACTCGCTTGTTTGCAAAGGATTTTATTTTTCCTTCACTTATGAAGCTTAGTTTGGGCGGATATGAAATTCTGGGTTGAAAGTTCTTTTCTTTAAGGATATTGAATATTGGCCCCCACTCTCTTCTGGCTTGTATGGTTTCTGCTGATAGATCTGCTGTGAGTCTGATGGGATTCCCTTTGTGGGTGACCCGACCTTTATCTCTGGCTGCTCTTAGCATTTTCTCCTTCATTTCAACCCTGCTGAATCTGACGATTATGTGCGTTGGGGTTGCTCTTTGTGGTGGTGTCTCTGTATTTCCTGGACTTGAATATTGGCCTGCGTTGCTAGGTTGGGGAAGTTTCCCTGGATAATATCCTGAAGAGTATTTTCCAGCTTGGATTCATTCTCTTTGTCACATTCAGGTACACCTATCAAATGTAGATTAGGTCTCTTCACATAGTCCCACATTTCTTGGAGACTTTGTTCATTCCTTTCTGTTCTTTTTTTCTGTAATCTTGCCTTCTCATTTTATTTCATTGAGTTGATCTTCAACCTCTGATATCCTTTCTTCTGCTTCCTCAATTCGGCTGCTGAAACTTGGGCATGCTTCGCAAAGTTCTCGTGTTGTGTTTTTTAGCTCCACTAATTCACTCATATTCCTCTGTAAGTTGTCCATTCTTGTTATCATTTCATCAAATCTTTTTTCAAGGTTCTTAAGTTTCTTTGCATTGAGTTATAACATGTACTTTTAGCTCACGAAAGCTTCTCATTACACGTCTTCTGAAGTCTGATTCTGTCATTTCATCACACTCATTCTCCATCCAGCTTTGTTCCCTTGCTGGTAAGGAGTTGTGATCCCTTGTAGGAGGAGAGGTGTTCTGGTTTTGGGTGTTTTCCTCCTTTTTGCACTGGTTTCTTCCCATCTTTGTGGATTTATCTACCTGTCATCTGTGTAGTTGCTGATTTTCAGATTGGGTCTCTGAGTGGACATCCAGATTGTTGAAGATGAAGTTATTTCTGTTTCTTAGTTTTCCTTCTAACAGTCTGGCCCCTCTGCTGTAGAACTGCTGAGGTCCACTCCAGGCCCTGCTTTCCTGGGGGTCACCTGCAGCAGCTGCAGAAAGGTAAGGTTTGCTACCAGTTTCTTCTTCTGCTATCGTTGTCCATGAATGATGTCCGCCAAATGTCAGTCTGATCAGTCATTTCTGAGGTGACTCTTTGATATATGGGGGTCAGGGAGCTGCTTGAGGAGACAGTCTGTTCTTTATAGGAGCACAGGTGCTGAGCTGTGAGCTCCATTGTTCATTCAGAGCTGCTGGGCAGGTACGTTTAGATCTGCTGCAGCAGAACTCATAAATCCCTTTTATTTCCCCAGGTGCTCTGTCCCAGGGCTTTAGGGCTTTATTTATGAGTATCTGTTGTACTACTGCCTTTTTTTTTCAGGGCTGCCCTGCCCAGCAAGGAGGCACCCTAGTCACTGTCTGCCTGCAGAGGCTTTGCTGAGCTGCTGTGGACTCTGCCCTGCTGCTGTGTGAACTTCCCTGCAGTCCTGTTTATATGGCTGTGGTTAGAACTGCCTCAGCAATGGTGGCCCACCTCTGTAATGGCATATTCTCTGTTATGCCAGGTTGCCTCGGCAACGGCAGGCTGCCTCAGCAATGGCAGACTACCTCTGTAGGGGTAGATTGCCTCAGTAATGACTGAAGTCCCTCCCCCACAGAGCTCGTCCCTTCTGGGTTCAGCTGTGCTTGCCATGAAACTCTCAACCCCAAGTGTTTCCAATTATTTCTGTTTTTTTGAGTGTAGGGGGTGGGGAGTGGGACCTGCTGAGCCTGATCACCTGGCTCCCTGCCTCAGAGCCTTTTTTTTTTTTTAAGCTGAACGGTTGACTCTCTCCCAAGTATTCCCGTTGCCTGCTGAAAGGGCACTGGGATCTGTTTTCTCGTGCGGCGACCCACTGTACCAGCTGAAACAACGGTTCTGCCCAGGAATCTTCTGGCCTGGCTCCCTGTTTCAGACCCCTGTTTAATCAGATGAATGGGCGAATCTGCCTTCTTGGAGCTCCAATTGCCAGCTTAAAAGGGCAACCAGACCAGCGTATTTTGTATGGAGAACTGCTGTGCCGGGGTGCCGGCGAAACAGCCGTGCTGGCCAAAACAGCAGTGCTAGCGACCCGTGGGGCTCCTCTGCCTGGGAATCTCCTGGTCTGTGTGCAATAAAGATCCATCTGGAAATGCGATGTCCACTCACCCTCTGCGCTTTCACTGGGAGCTGCAACCCTGAGCTGCTCCTAAAGGGCCATTTTGGATCTTCCTAATCTTTTATTCTTTTTCACATATATGAGTAGAAATCTATGAGTCATGACGTGGGGAAGATGGCCGTTTAGGAACAGCTCAGGATTGCAGCTCCCAGTCAAAGTGCAGAGTGTGAGTGGATGCCGCATTTCCAGATGGATCCTTATAGCCCACACACCAGGAGATTCCCAGGTGGAGGAGCCCCACGGGACGCCAGCGCAGCTGTTTTGGCTGGTGCGGCTGTTTTGCCGGCGCCCCAGCGTGGCGGTTCTCCATACAAAATACACTGATCTAGTTGCCCTTTTAAGCTGGTGATTGGAGCTCTGGGAAGGCAGAGTTGCCCATTCATCTGATTAAACAGGGAGCCAGGCCAGGAGATTCCCAGGCAAAAAAGCGCCATGAATCTCATTGCCCTTGTTTCAGCTGGCGCAATGGGTCACCACAGGAAAAATCACACAGATCCCGGCACCTTTTCAGCAGGCGACTGGAACACCTGGGAGAGAGTCAACTGTTCAACTTTAAAAAAAAGGCTCTGAGGCAGGGAGCCAGGTGATCAGGCTCGGCAGGTCCCACCCCCACAAAAAAAAAAAAAAGCAATTGGAAACTCTCTCTCTGGGTTGAGAGTTTCATGACAAGCACAGCTGAACCCAGGATGGTCCAGCTCTGTGGGGGAGAGGTGTCCACCATTACCGAGGCACTCCACCCCAATGGAGGTAGTCCGCCATTGCTGAGGCAGCCTGCCATTGCCGAGGCAACCTGCCACAACAGAGAGAGTCCACCATTACAGAGGTGGGCTACCATTGTTGAGGCAGTTCTAACCATAGTCATATAAACAGGACTGCAGGGAAGTTCACACAGCAGCAGGGCAGAGTCCACAGCAGCTCAGCAAAGCCTCTGCAGGCAGACAGTGACTAGGCTGCCTCCTTGCTAGGCAGTGCAACCCAGAAAAAAAAAAGAGGCAGCAGCACAACAGAGACTCATAAATAAAGCCCTAACTCCCCAGGACAGAGAACCTGGGGAAAAAAAGGCAGTTTATGAGTTCTGCTGCAGCAGACTTAAACGTACCTGCCCAGGAGCTCTGAATGAATAATGGAGCACACAGCTCAGCACTTGTGCTCCTATAAGGAACAGACTGTCTCCTCAAGCAGCTCCCTGATCCCCATATATCCAAAGAGTCACCTCACAAAAAGGACTGATCAGACTGACATTTGGCGGGCATCATTCACGGACGATAGCAGAAGAAGAAACTGGTAGCAACCCTTACCTTTCTGCAGCTGCTATAGATGATCCCCAGGCAAACAGGGCCTGGAGTGGACCTCAGCAGTTCTACAGCAGAGGGGCCAGACTGTAAGAAGGAAAACTAAGAAACAGAAATAACTTCATCATCAATAAACTGGACATTCACTCAGAGACCCAATCTGAAAATCAGCAACTACAAAGACAACAGGTGGATAAATCCACAAAGATGGAAAGAAAAGAGCACAAAAAAAAACACCCGAAACCAGAACACCTCTCCTCCTGCAAGGGATCACAACTCCTCATCAGCAAAGGAACAAGATGGATGGAGAATGAGTGTGATGAAATGACAGAATCAGACTTCAGAAGGTGGGTAATGAGAAACTTTCATGAGCTAAAAGTACATGTTATAACTCAATGCAAAGAAACTAAGAACCTTGAAAAAAGATTTGACAAAATGATAACAAGAATGGACAACTTACAGAGGAATATGAGTGAATTGGTGGAGCTGAAAAACACAACATGAGAACTTTGCAAAGCATGCCCAAGTTTCAACAGCTGAATTGATGAAGCAGAAGAAAGGATATCAGAGGTTGAAGATTAACTCAATGAAATAAAACGAGAAGACAAGATTACAGAAAAGAGCACAGAAAGGAATGAACAAAGTCTCCAAGAAATGTGGGACTATGTGAAGAGACCTAATCTACATTTGATAGGTGTACCTGAATGTGACAAAGAGAATGAATCCAAGATGGAAAATACTCTTCCGGATATTATCCAGGAAAACTTCCCCAACCTAGCAAGGCAGGCCAATATCCAAGTCCAGAAAATACAGAGACCACCACAAACATATTCTTCAAGAAGAGCAACCCCAACACACATAATCGTCAGATTCAGCAGGGTTGAAATGAAGGAGAAAATGCTAAGGGCAGTCAGAGAGAAAGGTCACGTTACCCACAAAGGGAAGCCCATCAGACTCACAGCAGATCTCTCGGCAGAGACTCTACAAGCCAGAAGAGAGTGGGGGCCAATATTCAACATCCTTAAAGAAAAGAACTTTCAACCCAGAATTTCATATCCAGCCAAAATAAGCTTCATAAGTGAAGGAAAAGTAAAATTCTTTGCAAACAAGTGAGTACTCAGAGATTTTGTCACCACCAGGCCTGCTTAAAAGAGTTCTTGAAAGAGGCACTACACATAGAATGGAATAACCAGTACCAGCCACTCCAAAAACATACCAAATGCTAAAGAGCATCAACAAAATGAAGAATCTGCATCAACTAATAGGCAAAACGGCCAACTAGCATCAAAATGGCAGTATCAAATTCACACATAACAATATTAACCCTAAATGTAAATGGGCTAAATGCACCAATCAAAAGACACAGACTGGCAAATTGGATAAAAAGCCAAAACCCATCGGTGTGCTGTATCCAGGAAACCCATCTCACATGCAAGGATACACAAAGGCTCAAAGTAAAGGGATGGAGGAAGATTTACCAAGCAAATGGAGAGAAAAAAAAAGCAGGAGTTGCAATTCTCATCTCTGATAAAATAGACTTTAAAGCAACAAAGATCAAAAGAGGTAAAGAAGGACATTACATAATGGTAAAAGGATCAATGCAATAAGAAGAGCTAACTCTCCTAAATATGTACTTACCCAGTACAGGAGCACCCAGATACATAAGGCAAGCTCTTAATGACTTACAAAGAGACTTAGACTCTCACACAATAAAAGGGTGGGAAACTTTAGCACTCCATTGTTGATATTAGACAGATCAACGAGACAGAAAATTAACAGGGTTATCCAGGACTTGAACTCAGACCTGGAACAAACAAACCTGATAGACATTTACAGAACTCTCCACCCCAAATTCACAGAATATACATTCTTCTCAGAACCACATCACACCTACTCTAAAACTGACCACATAATTGGAAGTAAATCACTCCTCAGCAAATGCAAAAGAACGGAAATCATAACAAACAGTCTCTCAGACCACAGTGCAATCAAGTTAGAACTCAGAAGTCAGAAACTAACTCAGAACCACACAGCTTCATGGAAACTGAACATCTGGCTCTTGAATGATGACTGGATAAACAATGAAATGAAGGCAGAAATGAAGAAGTTCTTTGAAACCAATGAGAACGAAGACCCAACATACCAGAATCTCTGGGACACATATAAAGCAGTGTCTAGAGGAAAATATATAGCAATAAGTGCTCACATGAGAAGAAAGGAGAGATCCAAAATTGACACCCTATCATCAAAATTGAAAGAGCTAGAGGAGCAAGATCAAAAAAACTCCAAACCTAGCCAAAGACAAGAAATAACTAAGATCAGAGCAGAACTGAAGGAGATAGAGACACAAAAAAACCCTTCAAAAAAATCAATAAATCCAAGAGCTGGTTTTTCATAAGGATCTACAAAATAGACCACTAGCCAGATTAATAAAAAAGAAAAGAGAGAATAACTAAATATATGCAATAAAAAATGATAAAGGGGAAATCACCACAGATTCCACAGAAATTCAAACCATCGTCACAGATTATTACAAACAACTCT
Source organism: Saguinus oedipus (assembly GCA_031835075.1). Taxonomy (NCBI): domain Eukaryota; kingdom Metazoa; phylum Chordata; class Mammalia; order Primates; family Cebidae; genus Saguinus; species Saguinus oedipus. The sequence continues at coordinate 24,265,898 of CM063190.1, forward strand.
ATGCACAAAAACTAGTAAATCTGGAAGAAATGCATAAATTCCTGGACCCTTGCCTCCTCCCAAGCCTAAACCAGGAAGAAGTTGAAACCCTGAATAGACCAGTAACAAGATCTGAAGTTAAGGCAGCAATTAAGAGCCTACCACACACAAAAATGCCCAGGACCAGATGCCTTCACAGCCAAATTCTACCAGACACACAAAGAGGAGCTGGTACCATTCCTTCTGAATCTATTCCAAACAATCCAAAAAGAGGTGATCCTTCCCAAATCATTTTATGAGACCAACATCATCCTGATACCAAAACCTGGTAGAGACTCAACAAGAAAAGAAAACTTCAGGCCAATATCCATGATAAACAGAGATACAAAAATCTTCAAAAAAATACTGGCATGCCGATTGCAACAGCATATCAAAAAGCTTATCCACCATGATCAAGTAGGATTCATCCCAGGCATGCAAGGCTGGTTCAACATACGCAAGTCTATAAACATAATTCACCACATAAAGAGAACCAAAGACAAAAACCACGATTATTTCCATTGATGCAGAGAAGGCCTTTGACAAAATTCAACAGCCCTTTATGCTAAAAACCCTCAATAAACTAGGTATTGATGGAACATATCTCAAAATAATAAAAGCTATTTACGACAAACCAACAGCCAATATCATACTGAATGGGCAAAAACTGGAAGCATTCCCTTTGAAATCTGGCACTAGACAAGGATGCCCTCTCTCACCACTCCTATTCAATACTGGAAGTTGTAACCAGAGCAACTGGGTAAGAAAAAGAAATTAGGGTATTCAAATAGGAAAGAAGGAAGCCAAATTGTCTCTATTTGCAGACGACATGATAGTGTATCTAGAAGACCCCATTGTCTCAGCTCGAAATCTCCTGAAACTGATAAGCAACTTCAGCAAAGTCTCAGGATACAAAATCAATGTGCAAAAATCACAAGCATTCCTATACACCAATAACAGACTTAAAGAGAGCCAAATCAAGAATGAACTGCCATTCACAATTGCTACAAAGAGAATAAAGTACCTAGGAATACAATTAACAAGGAATATAAAGGACCTCTTCAAGGAGAACTACAAACCACTGCTCAACAAAATAAGAGAGGACACAAACAGATGGAGAAACATTCCATGTTCATGGTTAGGAAGAATCAGTATTGTGAAAATGGCCATACTGCCCAAAGTAATTTATAGATGCAACGCTATCCCCATCAAACTACCAATGACCTCCTTCACAGAACTGGAAAAAACCACCTTAAACTTCATATGAAACCAAAAGAGAGCAAGCATAGCCAAGTCAATTCTAAGCAAAAAGAACACAGCAGGAGGCATCATACTACCAGACTTCAAACTGTACTACAAGGCTACAGTAATCAAAACAGCATGGTACTGGTACCAAACAGAGATATAGACCAATGGAACAGAACAGAGGCATCGCAGGCAACACAGCATATCTACTACCATCCAATCTTTGACAAACATGGCAAAAACAAGCAATGGCGAAAGGATTCCCTGTTTAATAAATGGTGTTGGGAAAACTGGTTAGCCATGTGCAGAAAGCAGAAACTGGACCCCTTCCTGAAACCTTACACTAAAATTAACTCCAGATGGATTAAAGACTTAAACATAAGGCCTAACACCATAAAAACCCTTTAAGAAAATCTAGACAAAACCATTCAAGACATAGAGGTAGGCAAGGACTTCATGACCAAAACACCAAAAGTATTGGCAACAAAAGCCAAAATCGACAAATGGGATCTAATCAAACTCCACAGCTTCTGCACGGCAAAAGAAACAGTCATTAGAGTGAATCGGCAACCAACAGAATGGGAAAAAATTTTTGCAGTTTACCCATCTGACAAAGGGCTGATAGCCAGAATTTACAAAGAACTAAAACAGATTTACAAGAAGAAAACAAGCCCATTCAAAAGTGGGCAAAGGATATGAACAGACACTTTACAAAAGAAGACATACATGAGGCCAACAAACATATGAAAAAATGCTCATCATCACTGGTCATTAGAGAGATGCAAATCAAAACCACATTGAGATACCATCTCACTGGCGATCATTAAAAAATCTGCAGACAACAGAGGCTGGAGAGCATGTGGAGAAAGAGGAACACTTTTACACTGCTGGTGGGAGAGTAAATTAGTTCAACCATTGTGGAAGACAGTGTGGCGATTCCTCAAGGACCTAGAAATAGAAATTCCATTTGACCCAGCAATCCCATTACTGGGTATCTATCCAAAGGACTATAAATCGTTCTACTGTACAGACACATGCACACGAATGTTCAATGCAGCACTGTTTACAATAGCAAAGACCTGGAACCAACCCAAATGCCCATTGATAATAGACTGGACAGGGAACATGTGGCACCTATACACCATGGAATATTATGCAGCCATCAAAAACTATGAGTTCGTGTCCTTTGTAGGGACATGGATGAACCTGGAGACCATCATTCTCAGCAAACTGACAGAAGAACAGAAAAGGAAATACCCCATGTTCTCACTCATAGGCGGGTGTTGAACAATGAGAACATATGGACACAGGGAGGGGAGTACTCCATTCTGGGGTCTGTTGAGGGGAATAGGGGAGGGACAGCAGGAGGTGGGGAATTGGGGAGGGATAGCAGGGGGAGAAATGCCAGATATAGGTGAAGGGGAGCAAGGCAGCGAATCACACTGCCACGTGTGTACCTATGCAACTGTCTTGCATGTTCTTCACATGTACCCCAAAACCTATAATGCAATAAAAATAAAATTAAAAAAAGAAATCTATGAGTCTTGCATACAGATTTAAATTCAAGATCCCACCACTGCTCTTGTCAAGCTCATATTCAGCTACTGTTCCTTCCTTCGCCAGGGAAGGAAGTATTATGAAAATGTTCTAGATTTTGTGCTGATAAATTTGGGAATAAAATGGTAACATGGTAAAGTTATGTTTGCTCTGCCCTTTACAAAACATGAGATAACGGGGAAGAAACAAGTAATTACTAAATCTGTAACCTGTGTTCTTTGTAACTAGTGGGCAAGTAGAAATGGCGACCACCAGGAAAGTAAAAGCTTGTCCTTCCCAGTGGAGGAAGAAGGCATTGCTGGAGAACTGACTTGCTTCCTCAACTGAACCAACACGGTTATAAAACGTGAGCCTCCTCCGTCTAGGAAACACCACGCTCTGTGATTTCACTGGTGAGAATGAATTACTACTTTTTATTCCGAATACATATACCCATGTTAATGGTAACCAGAAGAAAATACAGAAAACTATAGCCTCTAGGAATTGGAATTTCACTTGTCATACACTGGTTTTGGTATGAAGTTAACCGAGTTAGAACTTGGGGGAAAAAAGAGAACATTCAGAATTTGGTAGATACAGTTACTGAAGAGCAATGGAAATGGGCTTTGGAAAAGGCCTGAAGAGTAATCTTGTCTCTGCTCCTGGTTCAGAACCTTGTTAAAATCAGGAAGACTCCATTCCCCAGGAAAGTCCTCATTTCTTCCCAATAATCAATGAGATAAATGTTTCTGAGCACCAAGAACAGAGGCAACTCAAAGAGTTATTCCACAGTTCCCTTTATTCTCTACCTCAGGGATTGTTAAGCAACATTAAGGTCTAGTCCACGTGCCTTTCAGCCCCCTGCCGCAGGTAGGAACACTTGGCTGGTCTGAGCAGTTTAGGATGCTGTGGCCTCCTCCCACTCACAAGTGCTGTGGCCCACTTGGCCCTAGAGATGCATGCTCAGAGGGATTCTCCCCTTACCACGTGCAAGCTCACTGGGAAAGCGTGGCTCATTGCCTGCAGGAGATCGTGTTTGTACCACTTAAATATGTGATATCTAAGTGGTGCAAACATGCAATTATTTTTCTGTGACTTTATTTCACAGATGCCCAAGAAGCATTTTGGAAACAGGGAGCTATCACAGGAATGTGATTCTTTTATATGTCTTATTTTAAAATGTAATATGTGTAGTTATCTTCTGGGGAAAATGGGCTCAAATGTGACTGAGTCTGTTAAAGTAAAATTGATATTTGCTGATCCCATTTTTCTTATGAATAGGGAAACATAATCCTGTGATGACAAAAGATGCTTCAGACCTATGAAGGAGACTTTGACCAAAGGCCGCCAGCTGTAAACACTTCTTGGCTGTGTGAGATGGAGGGGAATTAGTCTAAATATATGCGCCTGTTTCCTCTTCTTTAAAATGGAAATAATGTACTAATTTGGGGTTCTGTGGGGATTGGAGATCATTTCTATAAAGCGCTTTGCACAATGCCTGGTACATAAACATTCTATAGCAACTATTATACTTATTTTTTAAACTGACAATATGTGATGAAAATTGGGAACTCTAAATTCAAAGTGAAGCCATAAAGTTTATAAGAAATAAACACACCAGGTATATAGCCAAGAATTAGCTTATTACATTGTGGTAAGTCAGCAAATTGATTCTGCTATTCAAAGTGTCCTACTACAAGTTCTTTTTAAAATCTCCCTGCCTTTCTAGAGATCCGTATCAGCAAGCTTATCAGTTGGTTTCTCCTTCTCACAACAATCCAAGAAACATCAACCCTCACTGCATAGAAGTGTCCAAATAAAATATAAAAAGCAACTGTTTGCTTTCTGAGCACCCAAAAAAGCATTAAAATAAAAAAGACCATAGAGAAAATTAAACTGCATGACTGCTGCTATCAACTCCTTCATAATTAATTCATGAGCATAAAACATCAGCAATATCAACATCAGGAACTAGTGGATTTATTATCATTGGAACTCAGCTGGTGTTCCTAGTGTGCAAGCCATTCTGAGAAAGGAAACGAACACATCCAACGCAGAAAACCCCAAATTAGAATGTGCAAGTTGAACCACTAGGTGGCATATTAACACCATGAAACCATTAACTGGGTTTTCCAGATTACTGCAGAAAATACGCTGGTCTTGGGAGTTACAGTTCCGTGATAGAAAAAACCAAGCCCACTACTAGATCAGTTATTAAATTCAAACCTTCTGGCATCCTATATGATACAAATACATGGATCCCAAAAGACATTATGCTAAATTCAGATCTTTCTTTTTTATTATTATACAAGAAGTCATCTGAAAATGGTGTATCTCTTTCATTCTTCCCTGAAATTCACTGAGATTCCAAATCCTTCCCTTTAGTGTTCTCCCTGCAAAAGCCCACACATCTCAGCTTTCTCCATTCCCACCACCTATCCCACGTCATCTTTCGCTTGTGCCATTCAACAGCCTCCTATTTTTGAACCAGATCCCTTAAGTCTTTGGTAATGAATTAAAGCAGAGAATAAGAAAAACCAGCACATAAAATGTAATCGTACTCCCCACATAAGAAACAAATTTGTAGAGGTAAGATTATAAGCAGTTTACAAACAAATATTCAGTTATCACAGTAGAAAATAAAAAGCCCAAGAGAGAAAGTTACAGTATATTTTGTTAGAGAAGTAAAAATGACAAATATAGGAGAACACAAGAAGACATTTAGGTGTAAATTACTGTGAATTTGCTGGATAATGCCTGCCTTTTTAATAAGAACTGAAATGTAAGGAACGCAGAAAGTTAATCAGGCTTGTCTTTTTTTTTTTTTAAATCCCAGCACTTAGAACATGGAAGGTACATAATAAAGATTTGCAAAATTCATAAATACGCAGAAGGTGCTTATTAGAGGTTGACTGACACAGGACAGCGTAGGGACAATGAGACCTGATGAGTTAAAGGACAGGCAGGGTTTTATAAGTGGAGCAGAAGACGGGGCCTTCTCCGTAGAATAGCCATATGAAAAGGCTGCAGACGGAAGGTTGTGGCATGCGTCAGAGACATCTGGGAATTGGTTGGCCTCGCTAGAATGAAGGCGTATCTGGGAAAAACCAAGAAATAAGGCTGCTTGAGAGACAGATGGTTCAAAAGTAAGGAATGAAGGAGAAAAGACACGGCCTCATCTCAGCTCCCACACGTCATGGTGACCTCCAGCAATCTGCCTAAATAATCCATGACTTAGTTTCCTAAAATATAAATTAAAAAAAAATTTTAAACCCCTACCTCATAGGCTAGTCTGGAGTGTTAAACATTTGGGGGAAATATTTGGCTTATATGAAGCACTCAAAACTTTTCATTGTTATTTCTGTGTGGTACCCTTAGTTCCTAATACAGTTTCTGGCACACTAAATATGTGTTGAATTAATAAATAAATGAGACAAAGAGATTATAGGCAGCATTAAAGGTAGATAAGTTATGGCCTAAATTATTAGAGGATAATACATAATAATCAGCTTCTAAATAATTTCTAAAAGATAAGAACCTTGACTTGTACCTACATACCCCTATCAGGATGAAGAAATATCAATACATTAAGAAATAAGTACCAATATTTCTGGATGTGGACATATCCTCATTTTAATTAATGTTTAATGTTTAGCACTTTGTATAATTAAGAAAGAGAAAATCTCATTACTTTGCATCATTGGCATATGCTGAATAAACTGACACATAACTGGTTCTAAGAATATGTCTATCAAATTATTTGAGTAAGTGGGACTGGGAAACAATATATTTTCCTGTGAGAGCAAATTAACAGGTCCTAGAAAAGAAATCTCAGAAGACATATTCCTTCCAGATCGAAGTGGTGGTTTAAGAGCAGAGTATGTAACCAAACTGTGTGGTCAGGCATGTACCGTATACAAATTCCCCACGACTGGGAACTCCGCCTCCACCCACCCAGCAGCACCCTGTGTCCTGACACTTCCTACCCACAGTAAGTCAATGACATTTTAAACAACCATCATGAAAACTGTACTGCAGATTTACTTTAGGTGTCAGGCATTGTGATCAGTATGTCTAAAGCATACAACATAAATAAAGCAAGTCACTGTTTTTAAAGGGTTTATAATTTATAATTAAAAGCCAAAAACCAGGAACACCAATAACAATTATTGTCATTATTATATTAGCTGCTTCAATCTACTGAGTGTCTATTACATGCCTGGCCCTTCAGTTATATTCTTTTACTTAATCCCCATCCTGATCCTACATGATATGTACCATCACTTCCCTTTACAAAACAGGAAAGAAAATTTAGAAAGGTTAACCAGCATGTCCAAAGTCAACCGAATACCCAATTTGGTTGGACTCCAACGCCTCTGCAACCGCCCCCCCCCCCCGCCCCCCAATCACATGTCTACCAGTGTAAGTCACTACATGTTAAGTTTCTGATGGGAAAAAAAAAATGAAATGCTCCTGTAATTGTAAAAGCATTGAGACAATGTTCAGTGAAAAGCAATGTGGGAGGATCGAGTAAGAGCAGAAACCTGATACTATGAAAAACCCAGGCCGCTGGCATGACGTGAGCAGAAACAGAGCAGAAACCCACTAAAGATAAACTGAAATGCAGCTTTGGCGAAGCAGGCCAGCTAGGATCTCTTGATAAAATGAGGCAACAGGAGGCTGCAGTGGCTGATATAGCATGCCTCGTCAAAGCAAAAATTTAGGTCAGAGTGAACTGAAGAGGAAACGTTTCCTTAAGCCACAGTAGTCACAGTTGCAAAGTTGAAAACTGTTGTCTATGAAATTGGCAGAGAAGTGACTTTGCATTGTAAGAGTTTATATTCACAATATCCATTCACTATTTACAAAGAACTCTGATGGTCTATGGCAATAAACATACGCTGTGTTGTTGAAGTGAGAATCAGTATCCTACTCTATTCAAATGTGTGTGGGAGTGAGTTAGTTAACCACTGAGCCTAATGAACTCTCCAGCATCCTAACCTCAGCAGAGTTTTGTTGCTCTTTAAGTACCATTATTTATAAAGGAGTTTTAATTCTGGGCCGGGTGCGGTGGCTCACGCCTGTAAACCCAGCACTTTGGGAGGCCGAGGCGGGTGGATCACGAGGTCAAGAGATCGAGACCATCCTGGTCAACATGGTGAAACCCTGTCTCTACTAAAAATACAAAAAATTAGCCGGACATGGTGGCGCGTGCCTGTAATCCCAGCTACTCAGGAAGCTGAGGCAGGAGAATTGCCTGAACCCAGGAGGCGGAGGTTGCAGTGAGCCGAGATCGCGCCGTTGTACTCCAGCCTGGAAAACGAGCGAAACTCCATCTCAAAAAAAAAAAAAAAGGATTTTTGATTCTGATAAAAATGTGTTTTCTTAAAGTGGAGAAGGAGGGAGTCACTGAGGAAGAGGTAAAATGTCAGCTATTCGGTATTCAGTGAAAACTGAATTTTTTATGTTTATTAAATATGCACACACACACACAAAGTGGAATTACTTGAACATGAGTCTCAATGTTCATGTAATTCAGGAAAAGCCTACCTTCATTTGTTCACTCAAAAATATTTACTTACTGTCTGAGCTGGCATTACCTGTACACATTTGTCTATGTTGTTAATCTGGGGCATTTGCAAAGGTCTTTGGATGTAATCCCCATGAACCTTCAGAGGTACAAGACACGGACATGTATAGGTAAGGTTCCCATTTACTGAACAGCTTCTGTGATCATGCATCACCCAAGTAAACATTCACTATTAAAATTATTATAGGTCCCACCACACCTGTTTCAGAGAAGACAAAGCTGAGGCTCAAAAAGTTTAAGCAGCTTATTCAAAGTCACATGAGTGGCCTTCGTATGGGATATAAAGCCCATGACCTTGTCTATACACACTGTGACAGAAACAGTAGCAGAAGCAATTAAAAACTGCTTAATTCTCAGAATTGAAGGACTTGGAGATAGAGAGAGGATTGTCCTTCATGGCCAATGCTTTATCCTCAAGTTTAAAAAATATTTCCCCGGGTCTAAGTTCTAAAGATACTCCCCTGTGTTGTATTCTAGAAACTTTGTTTACTTTTATCCTCCAATCTACAGTCTATCTGGAATTGGCTTTGTTGATAATGTGAAAGATGTCAATTTAATATTTTTCCTTGTGAGTAATCATCTGATCACTTTTTCCTTATAGATAGTCACAAATTTACTCAAAGATGATTTTATTTAGTGCTACTGTCTGTCCTTGGACAGTCATGTTTCCTTAATTATGTTACCTTTCTTTCTATTTGGTAAAATAAATCTTCTAACTTTGCTTTCCTTCTTCAAATTGAATTAGGCTGCTTTGGTCCATTCCACTTTCATATTATTTTTAATGAATTTATCAATCTTCTTACAAAAACCTGATGGTATTGTTCCTAAAAGTGCAAGGGAAATGGGGACTCACTGGTTAGTGGGTACCGAGTTTCAGTTTGGGAAGATGGAAAACATTCTGGAGAGAGATGGTAGGGATGATTGCACAATGATGCAGTGTACTTATTGCCACTAAACTGTACACTTAAAAATGATCGAAATGGTAAATTTTATGTTTTATACAACTTCTCACAATAAAAAGTGAACACAGATTTTTTAAACTGCTAAATTAATGGCTTCCGAAGAATCAATATTTGATGAGGTGTGTAAGTTGGGACAGTTGTTCTGGGATTCAATCTATTTTTGTTCAGGCTTTAACTTTTACCTCTATGTGTCAAAACAAACTACTTTGAAGAATGTTTGTAAAATATATAAATAGAACTATATCATTCCTTATTGCAAATTGTTTAACAGACTTTATATAAACTAGAACAGCAAGACAAATATACTTGGTTAAGATACACTCCTATATATGTATATCTATTCCCAAGTCCAATACAGTATTTATATATTCCTACAATGTATTTTTTTTCCATTTGCGAAAGACTTATCAAATTTAATAAATTTAATCCCAAGGAATGTGTAGTTTTGAGTTTATTGGCTCATACCGGAAAAATAGGATGACTGTGATATTAACTCTTAACTCTCTTTTAGTTGCACAAGGTTTTATAAAATGCAACTAACTCTATTTTGAGAATTTCTGTTCACTCCCTATAAATCACAAATTAATCATTTTTCTCTTAACCTTTCAATTTTTGCCATCACCACAGAAATAATGCATCATGTGGATTTCAGATGTCCACTGCTTGAAACATTTTCTTCTAAAAAGGAAACAAATCTATGGAGAAAATGACACATGCTATATATTTTGATATATGTGTTTTGTATGAATTATCATCTATTTGTAAATTAAGGCTGTAAAAAAAGAATTTTAGAGTTGTAAGAACAAAGCTTATGGGAAAAACTTGCACACAACTGCAAAATTAAAGATACTGATTAACAGTATATTATGGTACAATTGTGATGATTCACACAAGTTATCATTACTAGCCTCAGGACAAGCAAAACAAGCAAACTAGATGTGTGGGGGTTCCATTAGCTCACAAAATCTAACGAAAGCCCATAGAAGCAGAGCACTCATTCACATATTCTGAGTTCCTCTGTGCCATTTACACAGTCACCAAAAACACTGGTAAATTAGGCATGATGCCTTTCCTTCTCCATTTATTTCTTTTTTTCCCCGTTTTTCTAATGCACAAAATCCAATTAGGCTAATGAACTTAAGCTTGCACAACTGATCATCATTTGTTAGACACTGTGATTTGGAACCACAAGCCAATGATTTCAGTTACAGAATAGTGTTCCTAAATGGTAAGTTAAAAATGAAAGAATTTCACCTAGAAACAGTATCTTAGCAGAAGATATACTAGTGATAGGAAGGATTGATACTGAAGACTGTGACTTTTTCTTTCTTTTTTATTTATTTACTTATTTTTATTGCATTTTAGGTTTGGGGTACATGTGAAGAACATGCAAGATAGTTGCATAGGTACACATGTGGCAGTGTGATTTGCTGCCTTCCTCCCCTTCATTTATATCTGGCATTTCTCCCCACGCTATCTCTCCCCAACTCCCCACCCCCCACTGTCCCTCCCCTATTCCCCCCAACAGATCCCAGTGTGTAGTGCTCCCCTCCCTGTGTCCATGTGTTCTCATTGTTCAACACCCACCTATGAGTGAGAACATGCGTGTTTCATTTTCTGTTCTTGTGTCAGTTTGCTGAGAATGACCTTCTTCACAGAACTGGAAAAAACCACCTTAAACTTCATATGGAACCAAAAGAGAGCATGCATAGCCAAGTCAATTCTAAGCAAAAAGAACACAGCAGGAGGCATCACACTACCAGATTTCAAACTATACTACAAGGCTACAGTAATCAAAACAGCATGGTACTGGTACCAAACAGATATAGACCAATGGAACAGAACAGAGGCCTCGGAGGCAACACACCATATCTACTACCATACAATCTTTGATAAACCTGACAGAAACAAGCAATGGGGAAAGGATCCCCTGTTTAATAAATGGTGTTGGCAAAACTGGCTAGCTATGTGCAGAAAGCAGAAACTGGTCACCTTCCTGACACCTTACACTAAAATTAACTCCAGATAGATTAAAGACTTAAACATAAGACCTAATACCATAAAAACCCTAGAAGAAAATCTAGACAAAACCATTCAGGACATAGGCGCAGGCAAGGACTTCATGACCAAAACAACAAAAGCATTGGCAACAAAAGCCAAAATTGACAAATAGGACCTAATCAAACACCACAGCTTCTGCACAGCAAAAGAAACAGTCATTAGAGTGAATCGGCAACTAACAGAATGGGAAAAAATTTTTGCAGTTTACCCATCTGACAAAGGGCTGATAGCCAGAATTTACAAAGAGCTAAAACAGATTTACAAGAACAAAACAAGCCCATTCAAAAGTTGGCGAAGGATACGAACAGACACTTTATAAAAGAAGACATACATGAGGCCAACAAACATATGAAAAAATGACCGTGACTTTTTCTAAAGCAAAGTATACTTGACATCCCAAGGGCTAAAATTAGGGGAGGCTGTTCCCTTTTGTGATATTGCCCAAATTCACAAAAAGAAAACATGTAAAATCATAAATGTATGTTTTAAAATTCATGCATATTTTTGCAGGTTAACTACGCTTCTGATTACATTCATTTTCATATATTTCCTTTTTGTCACTTTTCTTATTTTATCATAAATATATACTTTGGGAAAGAAACTGATTATTAACTAATCATTCAATAAAATAATAAGCACAGTATAAGCTTCCTTATTTGTTAGATTTGTAGGGTTCTTCTGGAGATTAGCAAAATAATTCATGAAAAGTAAAGTGGCACATTTTGGGTGGTGTCATTCATAATACTTTTTAAAATGTTTAATTAAAAAGAGGTATTGGTATATTTATGTGGTATGGAAGTCATTTGAAATAGTGGCCATAGGAGATACTTACACCAATGTTGTTCAGAGTATTGAAATGCATGAGATCATGTAGTCTTTTGAATGCTTGATTTGGATATTGAAAATTGAAGGTTGAAAAGGGTGATTCTGGGTCATCAAAAATATCAAAGTCAGCAAATTCTTTCTCTTCCTCAGTTTCCCTTGGAACACCTAAATACCAGAAGAGTCACAAAGGGTGTTATTTTGAAAACTACAAAATATCTGTAAAACTCGAGGAAGAAAACATACAGACATAAAGACAGCAGTGGGAGCCCCGCAGAGCCAGGTACTCTAGTATCTCTGGACTTATCATTTCTGTGTGTTCTGACCGGGTGACATCTAGCTGCTGTATCTGCCATCTCTGTGCCTGAGGGCTTTCTCTTCTGCCCTGCAACTATAGAATTCTGCTTGGCTCACTGGCAGCAGGCTGGAAATTCTGACAACACTGTATCCCAGGCAGTGGTCAACCAAAGACTTGAGGGAGTTAACATCTGAATACTCCATTCCCCCGCCTGTTGGTGTGTGTGTGGGAAGCATGACTGCGGGCCACGGGTCTATTCCATTTCTTAGTCTTTCCCGGCGGGTCAGGTTCCTGTTGTGGTAGCTGGCTTCCTAACACAGCTTTGTTGTCCGCCTTCCTTCCATTTACCACTTCCCCATTTCTTTACTAATAAACTAGCGTGTTCCCCAGCTCTTCCAAACAAACTATTTGCACTATCAGTTTCTGGGAGAACCCAAACCAAAACATTATGTGACTGTCTTCATGCCATGGAATTCCCCCACATGCCAACTGCTCAGTGAGCCTCTCCTTGAGAATTCACAGTGATAGGAAATTCACTGGGTTTCAAGTGTTCTACTGCCTGATAACTAAAAAAGTCAGCGATCTCCACCTTCTCCTGTGCCGAACTATATGCTTCACAATAATCTTCACGCCAATCAATTCTTTCTGAGAAATCCAGAAAAACGCCATTGTCTTCAGCATCTTCCCCTTACTCATCCCCCCTATTTTTTTGTGTCTTTCCATTCACAAAATGGAAAATACATTTTCTGGTCCTAAAGTAGGGTTTTTAAAGCTTTAAGCATCCTGCATGTCAATCTTCAGATCTGCTTTGTTTAATCAACATTTTCCAGGATACGTAAGAGTCAAGAGACTCCTCTAGATATAGTAAACAAAACAAACAAAAACAGGCTACATCTCAAACTTGATTCTTGTTTTCTATGAAATACAACGTGGCACACTGAAATTGCTAGCCGTGGTGCACTGCTAGATTATGTTAATCTTGTGGTCAGCTAAAATTCCCAGAAATCTGCATAATTTTTCTGAAATAAGAGCTTTCTTACAAGGGTGATAGTCAAAATATTTAATTAAAAATCAGTCAGAACAAACATAACTCAAAGTATTGAAATAAAGTCCCAGAGATTTTTGTTAAACTAGTCGTTGACTTTTTAGTTTCTGGATGGTGAGCAATTCAGGGGATCTTGGGGTAAGAAAGAGGGGACGTACCTGAGGTCCCAGATAGCATCTGCTTATCAAGGTAAGGCAGGCATTCAATGGTGTAACAGCCGGTACGGCAGTGCCAGAGTGAAACAGTTTAATATCAGTTTTGCTCCCCTACTTAATTTCTATTTTATGGAATACAACTTACTCCCAACATACCTGGAGCCTTGTACTTTCTGAAGTTGATGTTGGCCAGAACAAAGTGGATGATGGTTGGACAATCTTTCTCCATGTCAGGATTCTTGGGTTTAAAGACATAGCACTCCTTCAGCCCTTCCCGATCAAACACATAAGGATCGATCTTTGGAAAGGGGAGCTTGTTCATTTTAGCCCACTTTTCTGCAAGTAGAAGTTCCTATAGGAAAGAGGGAAAGATGCATTTGGAAATTGTCGGTTTTCATTTCAGATTCAGTTGGTCTGACCGTTATTCAGTATTAACTGGCTGGCTGCTATGTGCCAGCAATGTACTCCTTGCTAGGATGAATCCAGACCCTATTCTCAGGAAGCTCATCAATCTCAAAGAAATAGAAAACAAACTCACTATTGTTAGGTTAATTGGCACAAGGCTAGTCCACAGCAGGCATTTGAAAAATTTTTGATGAACTGAACTGAGCAAAATTAATGTTGAAGAAGCTGTTAGAGAAAAAAAACATTAGGGGTTCAGAGAATTTATAACCATGTGAATGTTTTTTGATCCCTCCGGGGTAAAGGAACCTGCTGATGCAGAATACATAATCCTCTGTTACTGGATTTTTACCAGTATCATCTCCACCAAAGTGTTAAAAAGTACCAGTCAAAACTTCATTCATTTTATGTACACAAAAATATGTGAATTACTCTGAATCAGCTTTTTGCCTTCTTTTTATGAAAAGAAGTTGAACCTCTGGCCTGAGTGTTGCTATTACATGTAATGGCAAGAGAGGACTGTAGGATGTACCAAGAGTTTAATGGTTGTTGCAAATTCTATGATGGTTTCTGCATATTAGCTCCCTTCCTGGTAAAAGGATTATACAGTCCCACCAGATTGAGGAGACACATAGAACGCAGTCTCCACAGGTGACTTACGACTGCTGGCATGGAACTGGCCCAGAAATACATGCTCGTGGTCAGCCACTGAGATTTGAGGTTGGTCTGTCTCTGCACCAAAACAGGCTAACTCAGTGGGTAAGCGCCTCCAAAATTAAATTTAAACTGGAGAACATAAATCAATATGGAGAGATGCAGTGACGAGACCTCATTTCCATTTATGTGCCTCTTCAGCGGGAGGGGAATGAAGAAGAAGCAGAGTATCATAGTAGTAAAAGCACAGACTCTGGGACCTGATGCCTGAGTCCGAATGCAAGCTCTGTGACCTTGGGCACGTTTCTTAACTCAGTGTCTCCATACTCAGATATAAAATGTGGATGATAAAAATCATACCTATCTCATAGGATTGCTATTAGAATTAAATAATACTTTACAGTGCTTACCACCTACTAAGTGCTATGCAAATGTTTAATAAATAAATGCCAGTAAAGAGAAGAAGAGAGATGGAAGGTAAAAAGCAGGAAAACAGAAGAGGAAAAAGCAAGGGAAGCGAGATAGGAACTTTACAGAGGAAAATTCCTAGAGAGACGAAGTTTTGGGGATACTCTCACTAGACTCTCCACTCGTTTTTAACTACTCTTGTCATCACATTGATGCATTCAACAACAATCGACAGTGGCCGATCTAGGTTCCATGTTAGAAAACGGGACACGACAGTGAGTAAAACATTCATGGTTCTTGTTAGATTTATGGCCTTTTGGGTGAGAGATAGCAATCAAATAACACTTTTTGTTTAAAACTGTGATACATGCCAGGAAAAAATCCAAGTTGAGACTCTGCGGTACACCTGGACTATTTATCAGAGTATCTGTTAATTCATCCAGCAGTTATTAGTGAGCACCTCCTATGTTCTAAGCATTAGAGACGGGCTGTCCTTGAAGGTTTGGAGTTTATAAGTCAACAGGAAAGATAGATATTATAGTAAAGTATGATAACGGCAGGAAGGTGCCGCATGATTGTGGGCCTGGGTTGTGCCATGTGAAAGGCTCAGCTCCAAGACAGACATCCTAAACCTTGCTAGCTGGATGGGCTGAGACAAACTAATGAAACATCACAGCTCAACAAGAAACAGATTATGTTTGGTGCCTGCCGTGTACAGTGATAGCCCCCCACAGTCAACGCAGAGATACTGAGGAACGAACAAACACAGACCAGATTATTCACTCTCCCTGACATAGCAGCCTCCCAATCCCATCTCACCTCTATTTCATCTGTTCCTTATTTATCAGCAATTCGTTGTCTACCTCTGTAAAATAAAGCTATTACTATCGCCTTTCTCATAGGATTGCTGAGAGGATTACATGATAAAATGTATAAAGACCTCGGTAGTTTACATTAGAAGAAAACAAGTACTTTAACGTAAGGCCTTCCATTCAGAGAAAAATATACTTTTCCTTGAACTTTCACTGCTATTTTTGCTTCCGGAATGTTATGAATTTTATGGTAGTCAATTCTCTCTCAATACCATTTACGAATAAAAATCTAGGAGAACAAAAGATGGAATGTATATGAGAGCATTTGCTTCCTAAACTATTATTCTAAATACAGTTACCTTTCACTGAAAATCCCATATGGATATAAATAATTTTTTGTTTGAAACTTGAGAAAGCTTTTATCACCAATCTCTTTTTTTTCTCTATTCAGCTGAATTAATCAGCTTGTTATTTCTTGTCTAGCACTGTTCACAATTGTTCATCCATGATTATTCAACATCAAAATAAAAGCAAAAGTTCACAGTATGGAGCAATTGCGTGAGGGCAAGGAAAAGAAAGAGCTTTCTGGTGTTTACAAACATGACTCAAGGGTATGACCAATGATGTGTGGATGCTGGGGAAAGAGGAAAAGGGAAATATGTGCGGTAAGAGTGAGGCTATTTTTAGATACATCACTTCATGATAGAATTAGGAAGAGATGGAAACTTTCCCTTTCCTTATGTGACCCTGATGTGGAAAAGATTAAAAACGGATGATGGCAAGGACAGTGATTACAGAATGGATAAAGCATTTCCTCTCCAGTGTCTCGTTTCTTTCTGTAAAGGCCAAGAAACAATGACACAGACTACGAGTAGAGTGCATTAGATTTTAGAAAGTATTTTAAAAGATTTCCGTGAACCAAAAAAGTGCTGCTCCACAAATTACGGCACTATGCCAGAACTGTGTTCTGTGATGACTCTCCATTTTGGTTATTGTTTGACATGTCAGATACTTCACATTTCCATAGACTAACTTAGGACAAACTTACATAGTACAAACTACAATGACTTTCTGTGGGATAAAAGTTTGACGGTATCCTTCAAAGAGATACTTTGTAAGATGTCTGTGCTCATTTTGGTGTTTTGGGGTTTTTGTTTGTTTGTTTGTTTGAGACAGCTGCCCAGGCTGGAGTGCAGTGGCCCGATCTTGGCTCACAGTAATCTCCACCTCCCAGGTTCAAGTGATTCTCATGCCTCACCCTCCTGAGTAGCTGGGATTAAAGATGCCTGCCACCACACCTGGCTAATTTTGTATTTTTAGTAGAGACGGGGTTTCACCATGATGGCCAGGCTGAATGTGCTCATTTAAAATACCACTAAGAAACTTGAAAGAGAGGAAAGACAAATAACAAATAAATGAATATTTTAAGTAAATGTTATTTCTAAATAACAGAAATATATGCAAAACATAGTATGATAGCATTTATATGTCATTTAATTTATTTCTATACAAAATATGTAAATATATATTTTAAATATATGAAACAACATACTTATTTATAAAAATACAAACACAGGCCAGGCATGGTGGCTCACACATGTAATCCCAGCACTTTGGGAGGCCAAGGCAGGTGGATCACAAGGTCAGGAGATCGAGACCATCCTGGCCAATATGGTGAAACCCCTTCCCTACTAAAAATACAAAAAAATAGCTGGGCATGTTGGCGCGTGCCCGTAATCCGAGCTACTCAGGAGGCTGAGGCAGGAGAATTGCTTAAACCCAGGAGACGGAGGATGCAGTGAGCCAAGATTGCACCACTGCACTCCAGCCTGGGCGACAGTGCAAGACTGTCTCAAACACACACACACACACATAAACACACACACACATATATACATAAAAAATAAATTGTCTTGCCATTAGAGGAAGTCAGATTTCTTTTGTCTCTATGCAAACCAAGAATACATGCTTTCTATTCTACAATGATTTTCATTATATAAAACCTATTTTTAAGATTAGGGAAACGGATGGCATATAAGCATGTAAGTAAACCTCCAGAATCTTAAAAAATTATCGAAGCAAGTAATATAAAATGCAACAGATGGAATTAATTATTTTACAGTTATAGTCACTCTTACTTTTAATAAAAGACATGCTGGTATTAGGCTCTAAGAGCTTTATAATGCAATAAGAATGAAAATAATTTTCTATATCTCATGTTGTATAGAGTTTACATAGCACTTTGTAATTCTGGTTAGTTATTCACAAGGAGGTTACCATAAACTCAGAAAATATGTAAAGGGAAATTAATGTCAGTTAACATAATATCTACTCATCACAACACATCCGATTCTCAAGATGAGTGACCAGTATGACTGTAGTGGGTTGAATGGCGGCTCCCCATAAAATAACCCATTCCCTAATCTGTTAGCCCTGTGAATATGACATTATTTGGGGAAAGACTCTTTGCAAATGTAATTTAATTAAGGATTTTGAGATTAGATCATCTTGGATTATGTAGGTGGGCCCTAAATTCAATGACAATTATATGAGATACAAGAGAAGACATGCACACAAAAGAAAGGGCCATACAAAAATGAAGGCGGAGACTGGAGAGAAGAAACCGCAGGGCAAGCGATGCCTGGAACCACCCAAAGCTGGAAGAGGCAGGAAGGGTTCTACTGTGAAGACTTCAGGGAGACAGCGGAGCTGTTGCTGCCTTCATGTCAACTTCTGCCCTCCAGAACTGCGAGAGAATATATTTTTGTTGTTGTAAGTTACCATGTCTGCGGGCATTTGTTATAGAAGCTCCAGGAAACTAGTAGGAGAGGTAAAACTGGAAGTACTACATTAAATGCTGTGCTCTTTTCTTCACTAGACATTGTGGGCCAGTGCCCCAAAGCCAACGCTTAGACCGATTTGGCCATGATGTGGGACCACCTTAAGCATTATAAGTGAATAATATGTGGAGAGTCTTAAACAGGTCATGCCCTCGTTTCAATAAATAAATCAGTTAATTATGGAAAAAATACAGATTCTTTTTCCTCATTAGTGGGTTTAAATGGAATTCTGACCCTAAATGAAATATAGGCAGATCAGTTAAATGCAGACACATGGCTTCCATCATTTGTGAAGACTGCCTCATTTCAAATTTTCCTTTCTTCTCTCCTTCCCTCATTGCCTCTTTCTCTCTTTTTTCCCTCCTCCTTTCCTTGAACAATTTTTAAGAGAATAAACCCATTGTTCTGGCTTCTTGTCATTAAGCATTTAAATGAACACTGAAAAACTCAGCTAGATTTATGCCTAACCTGTGGCAACACAATATAACCTAATTTATGGGATAATAAAACTATTACTCTCCCTAAAAGTTAGTAACATAAAGCGGAAAATGATTTCCAGTAGTAAATAAATTCTTCTATATTCCTTGCTTTCTTGCTCCCCAGTAAAACCCAAAGTCCCTTCATTTTCCCTAATTTCACAGCCTGTCAATTTTGCATGCTCGAGTATGAAGACAACTTTGGCTTATTTTCATGACCGACATCAATCTCATTGATTGTCCTTGGATGAGCCCTAATGGCACACTAAATTTACATATTATAAATCTAAAATATTAAATGGTTAACAAAAAGAAACTTGACAAATTGAAACACAAAGCTGCTTTTGTTAGATAAATTAATAGTAATCATATTTAGAATCATGAACACTTTATATTGGACTACTATTAGGGTACATACTAACTAATCTAAAGAAACTAGTGTCACTTACATTGACGTCACTGACTTTCAAGGCCAGTTACAACATAGACACAACATAAACTGTGGTTGTTTTAATCAAAAGACCTGATCTCCATCTTTCGACATCTTCTTCACAAAATATGACATTTAATTATATGAAATGCTAGAATTATCTGTAAATATGAAACAAAGTCAATAGTTCTAATTTTTGCCCAGCATTTATGCGCTAGTATTTTGTGAAAGGCAGTGTCCATATTCAGTCTCAAAGACAGGAAATGATTCACTATGTGATTCTTTTATAACATCATATTGCATATTTCCAATTATTACGTTAGAGATTCTCCCCTCCTATCAAAAGAACTTCAGTGTAATAGTGTCCTTGCCAATTTTCAAATCTTACTATGTTATATACAAAACAAATATTTATTTTATTATTGAAAGTATAACATCTTTATCAATTTAGAAATTCTACTTTGGCAATCTTTTAGACTCATTTAGGAATACATACTTTGATAACAATACTTCCACGTTTAAAGTACTTTTAATATTCTAAGTCAGCCTGTAAATTTTATTTTATTTACTTTGAATTTGTTGAAGTACATATTTAGAGACACAAAAACCTATATTGTGGATGATATTTTGCAATTTCCTTTATATTAAATCTCTGAAAATATAATTCAGTATTTCCAGAATGGTAGGTTTCATGTTACACTAAATAAAACAGTAAAAGGAAGCATATAAATTTGGAAAAAGGCATGGGAAGAAAGAATTGACAAACTGATTTTAAAACACATCTAAGAGAATGCACAAGTAGAAAATGCCTATATGTACTATAGAAGCAGTGATTGGAGACATGCTTTCAAATATAGTAGGCATATGATAAAGCTATGGTCATTAAAATGCAGTATGGTCCTGACATAAGAACTGTCAGATTGTCAGATTGTCAGAAGGATAAATTGAACACAACAGATTAAGAAAGAAAATCCTCGTGCCCTATAATAATTGTACAGTATTTGATAAAATAAGTGTAACAAAATAATGCTGAAAAAAGTCTATGGGGGATTGTGTTGTTAGAAATGCAATCTATTAAAAAATATTAATGAGTTAAATATATTTAGAAGAATAATATAAAAATTAAGATATCAATCCATATTTAACTGATACTGGTAAGAATGAATTTCAAGCACATACTACCCAAAGCAATCTACAGATCCACTGCAATCCCCATCAAAATACCAGTGACATTATTTACAGAAATAGAAAAAGAATCCTAAAATTTATATGGGACCACAAAAGACCCCAAATAACCAAAACAATACTGAGCAAAAAGAACAAAGCTGGAGGCATTATATTACCTGACTTCAAATTATACTACAAAGCTACAGTAACTAAAACAGCATGTTACTGGCACAAAAACAGTCATATAGACCAATGAAACAGAATAGAGAACTCAGAAATAAATCCACCCATTTACAGTTCAATTTATTTGCAACCAAGTTGCCCAGAATATATACTGGGGAAGAGACAGTCTCTTCAACAAATGTTTTCTGGGAAAACTGAATATCCACATGCAGAAAAGTGAAACTTGACTGCTATCTCTTGACATATATAAAACTCAAATCAAAATCAATTAAAGACTAATATCTAAGTCCTAAAACTATAAAACTACTAGAATAAAACACCCGGAAAACACTCCAGGACACTGATCTAGACAAAGATTTCTTGAGTAAGACCTCAGAAGCACAGGCAACCAAGGCAAAAGTGAACAAATAGGATCACATCAAGCCAAAAAGCTGAACAGCAAAGGAAATAACAAAGAAAAGAGATGAACCACAGAATGGGAGAAAACATTTGCAGACTATCCATCTGACAAGGAATTAATACACAGAATATATAAGAAGATCAAACAATAGAAAAAAACATCAGATTTAAAAATGGGCAAAAGATCTGAATATATATTTCGCAAAAGAAGATATACAAGCGCCCAACAGGAATATAAAAAATGTTCATCATCACTAATCCTCAAAGAAATAGAAATTAAAACTACAGTAAGATTCAATCTCATCCCAGTTAAAATGGCTTTATCCAAAAGATAGGAAATAACAAATGTTGATGAGGATGTGGAGAAAGGGGAACCCTCCTGCACAGTTGCTGGGAATGTAAATTAATACAGTCACCACAGAAAACAATATGGAGGTTCCTTCAAAAACTAAAAATAGAATTACTATATAATCCAGTAATCCTACTGCTGGGTATGTATCCAAAAGAAAGGAAATCTGTATACTGAAGAGACATCTGTACTCCCATGTTAATTGCAGCACTATTCACAACCAAGACATGGACTCAATGTAATCAACAAATGAATAAAGAAAATGTGATACTACATACTATAGAATAGTATTCAGCCATAAATTTTTTTTTAATTTTGTCTTTAATATTTTTTCCAGCCAGCAAAGGCATGTGAAATAACGAAATCCTGTCATCTGCAATAACATCGATAGAACTAGAGGACAGTCATGTTAAGTTAAA
This sequence comes from Saguinus oedipus, assembly GCA_031835075.1. NCBI lineage: Eukaryota > Metazoa > Chordata > Mammalia > Primates > Cebidae > Saguinus > Saguinus oedipus. The sequence continues at coordinate 24,288,169 of CM063190.1, forward strand.
TTATCCAGGCACAGAAAGACAAATATTACACATTCTTATTCACATGTGGGAACTAAAAACAATTGAATTAATGGAAATAGAAAATATAATGATGTTACCAGCTGCTGGGAAGGACAGTGGGAAGAGGACATAAAGAGTGAGTGGAGAATGGTAGACAGAAGGAATAAGATCTAATGTTCAGTCCACAACTGGGTGACTCTTGTTAACAACAATTTATTATATATTTCAAAATAACAAAGAATGGAATTGGAATGTCACTAACACAAAGAGGTGAAAAACGCTTGAGGGGATGTATACCCCAGTTACCCTAACTGATCATTCCACATATGATGGTATCAAATTTCATATGTACCCCAAAAGTATGTACAAGTATTCTGTATCCATAAATAATTAAAAACAAAAATTTTTTAAAATAATAAGAAAAAGAGAAAATATACTGAAAAACAATTTTAAAAATCATATGTAAGAATAAAAACAATGGAAGAAGGTCCTACATAAATATTGAAATAATAAAGTCATCAGAAATAAAAATCCCAATACAATGACCTAATAAGTCAATCCCAATGACTTATTAGGTCATATTTGCAAAAATAAGACAAACTTTAATATTCTTAAGACATGAAAAGAATATTAATAGGAACGACACAATCTAATTAAAAGTAGTTTAAAAACATCAACATATAATAAGCATGACAAACCATTTAGTCTCACAAAGGAAGCAAATTGAAGCAAAAATGTGAGGGTTTTTTTCCCCACCATATTACATAAATTTTTTTAAATTTTGTCTTGAATATTTTTTCCAGCCAGCAAAGGCATGTGAAACAGAGACTCACCTATATAATTAAAGTAATGTAAATTGGTGAAAACAATCTGAAAATATTTACTAAAAGTCATAAAGTGATACATATTTAGAAACCAACCTAGATAAATATTAAACGATTAAAGAGTCACATGCAAGGGTAATGATTATAGAAAAAGGTGGCAAGTTGGTAATAATCTAAAAGTTGAAAATAGAGCACAGTTAAATAAATTCTCACATATCTGTATACAGAGATACTACATATTTTTATTTTCTTTTATAAACATCCTATATAGCTCCTTTTATATATATCTTATATGTCTTTATAATTATGTTTTTAAAGATATTTAATGTCATGAAAAAATGCTCATAATATAGTTTTAAGTAGAAACACAATACAAAACTATATGACCCTGGTAGGCACACACACAGACACACACACACACACACACGAGACTAGAAGAAAATACCAAAATATTAACAGCTGTTGTCTGAAAGTATTGCATATATCATCCAAATGTTCATACATTTTACAAGTATATATTCTTAATTACAAATAATGAGGCAACATTTAAAAACTACTGCAAAGTATAATGATTCTTTTTAAAGGTACAAAGTGATATTCCAAAACCTCCTTCAACTCATTAAGGTGGTGGAGCTCTGATTCATGTATAAAATGATGGCTTTGACATTTTACACCCCCATTAGTGAAATGAATAATACAGTGTCTTCTACCACTAGAACCAGCTTCTAAGCTATCATCTTAGAGTCATCCATTGAAACCTACCTCCCCACTGTTTCACATAGGTCATCGAATTCATAGTCACCCACTGTGGTGCAGTATTACTTCATTACCCTGTGCTGGGATTACAGTACGTTCCTCTTAATGTTAATTCCTTGCCTTCCATTCTCCAATTCATCCTACTTTCCATTGTCAGATTAATCATCCTCAAATTCCAATTTCATGAAGTCATTTGTCTACTGAAATCCTCCACTGATTCTCCATTTCTTAATGTCCTACCTTAAACTCTCTCCTTAAGCCTTCCTGAGGGAGCTGAGTATCTGTCGCTTCTAATCAGATCACTCCAGCCCCTCGATGTGCTCATTGCCTTGTCTGTGCTGTTTCACCCCGTTTTATTACCCTGTTCATGAACTCCAGTATGTACCAACGTATTTTTATATTTATCCCCTATAATACACATACTTACATAAACTTATATCAAGAACTATTTAATAGTAAGTTTCTCAGTTCCCCTGCAAGTGCCTCTTGTGAATAAAAGTCTTTCCCCCAAAAAACCAAAATGTTATGGGAGATCAGGAACCCTATTTTCCCACTAACTGCTGCATACAGCACAGTACACAGAAAAGAGTTCATGGACAGTGAGCACAAAGGAGGCAGCTGGTAAAGGGTAAGAAATTCTCATTCTGTAGCTTTGGAATCTGGTCCCATCTCACCTTTGTGCATGTGTGTGTTTTGTTTTGTTTTTTGAGACAGTCTCTCTCTGTCCTCTAGGCTGGAGTGCAGTGGCGCTATCCTGGATCACTGCAAACTGTCTCCCAGGTTCAAGTGATTCTCCTGCCTCAGCCTCCCGAGTAGCTGGGACTACAGGTGCATGCCACCATGCCTGGCTAGTTTTTGTGTTTTTAGTAGAGATAGGGTTTCACCATGTTGGCCAGGCTGGTCTCGAACTCCTGACCTCATGTGATCTGCCCACCTTGGCCTCCGAAAGGTGCTGGGATTACAGGCCCCAGCCCCATCTCACCGTTTCTTAACTAGCACTTCCCTAGCCAGGTCTTGGACTTCACTCATTCCACGTATTATTTTATTTGTTGATAAGGTTTTATCTCATTGTTACTTGTTTCTTTGAACACCACTGCTGCCTCAAAAATAGATCAAGTATGAAAGCACTTTGAACATGCAAAGTTTTCTATATATTTAATGGTTTTTATAGCCATTATTACTCTTGGGAGCAGGTTAATTATCCTATGATAGAGAAAAAAATCAGATACGCTGTCAGAGGACATGGGCTATCACTGATTCCACCTGGTTGGGAGATCATCAACTGTTACATTTAATCGCTATGAATTGCCACTTCTTCATCTATGAAGTTGAAAAATACTTCCATCTCTCTTATAGCATTTCATTTATTCACCTACAAACAAAATCCTATATGCTCATATTTTGGCCAGCACTTAAATGACAGTTAGGACCAAATGATTAAAACAAAATAAATACACACAGAGAACAGAATTCTAGTCCCATGGAGTTCACAGACAGTGAAAGCAATATATATAAAAACAAAAGCATACAATGTACTATGATAATTGCAGTAGAAGAATTTACTGAGTCCTATGCACTTTAACCATACGACTGGAAGTCAAGAAAAATAACTCTTGAGCTGTGTCTAAAGAATGTTTGGGGCATTCCAGGCAGAGGGAACAAAGCATATTTACTTGAGGGTGAGGCCAGAATGCTGCCCAGCAATTTTCCCTATTGTTGCATTCAGAAGCTTTTCTCATTTCTTCAGAGAGGTGAACCTGTCTGACTCCACTACCTCCATATTTTCATCCTCACGAGATAACCTGGACTCCTAATTCCTATAAAACTTTGAAGTCATTACATGAGTACTTCCTGAACTTCCTTTCTGCATACCTAATATGAAATCTTCATCTGCTGCCATTTCCCCCAGCGTGGACATTTCAATACTGTTCTCCACTTGTATCCTTGATTCCTTTCCCACTTCCCACCCCCACATCCTTCGCAGAGATGTGACTTCATCCTGTATTCATCTCTCCCCTCTTCAGTCATACCTTTTTCATTAACGACTCCTGGCCATCGGTATGTAAACATGCTTGCCTCTGCTATCAACAACCCACCCCCACCACACACAGTTTTCTTCTTCCCCACTTCCTCTTACAGATTCAGTCCATCTCCTTTCCTGATCAATCTACAAGATTGTCTCCATCCCTCAAACCACTCTGGTCTGATTTCTGCCCTCACAGCCCTATTGAAGCTGTCTTTGTCCAGTTCACCAAAGACCTCCTTGTTACTTATCTTCAATTCTCATAACACTATACTTCCTTTGCTCCCCTCCTTTCTCCTGGACAGCGCTCTTTAAAGTACCATTTACGTCCACTTCTCTTCTCAAGGCATACCCTCTCCATGCAGTTTCAATGATCATTTACTTCCTAACTCCCAACTCTAAGCCTCATTTCCTTTCTAAACTTCAGACCTACTGTATTATTCTTGTCCTGCTCAGGACTCTGAACTTTACTGAGCTCATTAGAATCATTTAAAAGTTTCTTTAAGCAGGAGACTGCTTGAATCATGTCTGTGTTTTAGAATTATTACTCATGAAAATGTATAAAATACATTAAAGGAACAAGAAGCCGGAGTCAAAGGGACTAAGACATCTCTAAGGCAAGCAAGAGATTGTGGTAGAGAATGGAATGCCGTATTAGGTCTCCTTACCTTGAACGGAGGACTGGAGTCACTTGGCCTTGCAGAAAAGTCAAAGGAGATAATGAGATCAACCCCTCTCTGAGGTCTCAGTATCAAGGGATACGGCAGGTTAAATGTGAGCCCACTGTCCACTACGTGAATCTTTTTACTTTTGACATCCAGGGGCTCATATATTCGCTCAAATTCATCAGGATCTTAAAAACATAAAAGAAAAACAAGAATGAATTAAATAATCATTCATCTGTATTTATCATCTAAAAACGTTTGTTTAAAATTTGAAAGAATTTCATATGATTAGGCCCTTAGGCTTTGGAGACAGATAGAGCTGGGCGTGAGACCAACTTTAGCAATTGTAATATTATATTTAAGTCTTAGTTTCTTCACCTGTAACATCAGGACAAAAGTAATTATCAAATAAGGTTGCTGTGAGGATTTACTGGGACAAGGCATGGAAGGCACTTAGCTCAGGTGCTGGTATTAACTCTAAGCTGTGATCACTTTAATAGTATTATCGTACATTACATAGGTCTTTACAGGTTTCTAAACATTTCCTCATGCATAATCTTGTTTAATTCTTATAACAGGTGAGGCAGAGGACAGCTGTAGTGGAGGGCGAAGCCAATGAAGAGTCTGTCGAAGCTGGCATCACTGTGAGGTGGCAAACTGTATATGGATCCCATGCTGCCTCTCTCGGGGGTGAGTGTGCATTCCACCACAAGGTGGGAGTCCAAGAAAATCATCCAGCCAACACACTGCAAATACGTCTACCACCATTCAGATTCAACTCTAGATGCTGAACAAGATAGATACACACTCTTCTCTGATAGACTTCATATTGTGAGTACACCGCCAATAAGTAAGTAAATGTATGAAGAGTACAGTTCATAAAGCGATCAGTGCAATGAAGAAAATGATGAAGGACACTGTCATGAGGAGTCACGTCAGTTGGATGGTCAGGGGAGATGTGTCTGAGAAGGAAACCTGACACTGAAACAAGAATAATGGTACGGAACTGCCATCTAAAGATTGGGAGGGTGGGACCCAGAGGTTTGCAGAGAGAGGGAGGAGCTAGAGCAAGGGTCGGAAGGCAGAATCAGGCTGGGTGTGTTTGAGGAGAGACGGCAAGGAGCCTGCAGTCTGAGGACAGTATGGGAGGAGATCAAAATGAGATGGCAAGGGCTCTGAGGACACAGAGGGCCTAGAGATCATTAACTTCAGGAAGAAACAGTGCTGATAATATACTACCCTTCATGTTTATGCGTGGTGCTAATTCACTTGCCGGGAAAACAAACATGACCAGAAGAGAACTGGTTTGAACTGAACTGAATAAAACGCCATGCAGCTGCTTTTCTCTGTTCCCCTGTCCACACTCTTATTTCCTCTGCTGTTAGGAAGAAGGCTGGCTAAGCCCAATGGGGGGCCTGTGACAGCAGAATGAAGTGAAGATGGTCACACCAGATACGAATATGTACATATGACCTTATACATATGTACACACACACACTCAGCACACAGTAGGAACCGAGTGTATGTTAGTTTCCCTCCATATGTTTCTAAGTAAGAATAATACTATTACTCTACATCAGTTTTACTTATTACATTTTAAGAGCATGAAATCAAAAAGGAAAGAAAATCTTTAAATTCTTCCTGTCCAATTAAATCCGTAATCCTCATTATCAGTAATGGTTGAAATAAAAACACCAATGAGACAGTCATAATATTTTCTTCAGTGTAAAGTGAAAAATAAGACTTCAGCATAGTTATTAATACTAAGAAACATTAATATCCTTTGAACTTTCTACAGTTAGCAAAGTCATCTGTTTTCTCATGTCTATTAAAAATTCCCATTTCTAAAATGGGATAACAAATAAATGCTACAGACACTCACTAGTGATGCTTATAAATAAAGAAGAGTAAATTTTATGACTGAGGCAATTCATACTGCCCAGAATAGATGACACAAAGAGGAAAGGTGTGAATAATGGTCTTGAATTAAAAACAAATATGCTGAAAATAAAGCTATTTTTAAAAGCAAGGATAAGGTAATATGGCCAAATAATAAATGTTTGTGTCCAAAGCTAACTTACAGGGCAACGGAGAGAGAACAGAAATAGTTCTTTAAATAATTACCTGTAGATCAATTCTCTTTTCTTAATAAGTATCTACAGACAGTTGTGAGAATGCACTTTGCCACCAGCCATGATACTAGACTATCTATCACAGAACCAGGAATGTAAAGATATAAGACTGAAATATATAAAGAGACTGTGAAGCCTATTTTTGACATCTATTCCTCTGAAATTTTAGTTTAACAATTACTATCTTAGAGGTAAAAATGGTGAGTCTTTGGCTTAAATTCATTTTTAAACATTTTACTAAAAAGTTGGAAATTCATTAGTTGGTTACTCATATTTCTCCTAATGGTGACTTCATTTATACTGAGTCTATTATGTATCAGAAATTTCATATATAAGATTTATTATTCTTACAAGACTCTTACAAAGGAGACTAAAGATAAGAAAACAATCTTACAAAGGAAGTAGCCATTTTAAAGATAAGGAAACTGAGGCTCAAAGAGGTAAAATAAATGGTCTATTTTCAAACAGATAGTAAGAGTCAAAATTCCAATCCAGGCTCACAAGGTCCAAGCCCTAAGCATGGTGTCACACTATTACTTTAGAAAGTGGCATGACTGAATAAGAGGGTTTAAAATGAGCAATATAAAAAATAATAACTACAAAGTATAGAGGCTCTCAACACATAATCCTATCACTTATTTAAACCACATTAATATGTGTATTTTATGACAGTTAAACCTAAAATTTAAAAACACAATCATGGAAGCACATTAGTCCCTACTTACTTGGGGAGATATGTTTTAAGAACAGCCCAGTGGATGTGTGAACCTGTGCATAGAACAAATCTCGACATATACTATGTTTTTTCTTACATATACATACCCATGATAAGGTTTAATATATAAATTAGACACAGTAAGAGATTAACAACAGTAGTAAAAAGAGAGAACAATTATAACAATATGCCAGTATCCCTACTCTTGCACTTTGTGGCTATTTTTAAGTAGAAAAAACAGGGTTACTTGAATACAGAGACTGTGGTAACTGTGACAGTCAATCTGATGAACTGAATGGCCACTGAGTCACTATTGGGCAGGTAGCATATTCAGCCTGGACAGAGAGATGTTTCACATCTCGGGAGGAATGGCATGAGGGTTCTTTACACCACTCAGAACTGCATGCAATTTCAACACTGAACTATTTATTTCTGGAATTTTTTTATTTTTTTCAAACTGTGGTCAACTACAGGTGACTGCGGGTAAGTAAAACTGAGAAAACTGAAACCTTGAGTAAGGGATGAAAGATTACTGTATTTTTACATGCAATGTTTTCCCTACTCTAATGCAAGTGTAATTACAATTCATAAATTTGGGGGGGCTTCATAAACTCAGTTTTTAAAACAGTTTTAGCTGAAAGTGTAACCAAAAACAGATCATTTCTCTCATATCCTGTTTGGTTTGTCCCTTGGCAGGAAACTGTTAGTAACCTTTTATTCTTTCTAAAATCCAAGAGGGAGTGCTTGTGAGAGAAAAATCATGTGGACCAATTCCCAGCTTTGGTTTGTAACTAAACACCACCATTCCCACCTTCAAGATAAACTGATGGTAAGTAGTGTTCCTTTTATTGTCTGTTTTGTTTTATGTTTAAAACGATTTTTATTTTGTAGACAAATAATAATTGTGTGTATTTATGGGGTACAATGTGATATTTCATTAAATGTATACATTTTGGAATAATCAAATCAAGTAATTACGATATAACATCAAATATTTATCACTTCTTTGTGGTAAGAACATCTAAATCCTCTGTTTTAGCTATTTTGAAATACACATTATTATTAACTCAGGCACCGTGCTGTGCTATAGATACACAGAACTTATTCCTCCTGTCTCACTGAAACTTTGTACCCTTTGAGTAAGGCCGCCTCTTTCTCCACCTGCTTCCTCTTCCGCAAATTCCCCCCAGCTTCTGGTAACCTTTATCCCATTTTCTACTTCTGAGTTCAACTTTTTTAGATTATACATTACCAGTGATATCATGTAGTGTCTGTCTCATTTCACTTAGCTTAATGTCCACTAAGTTCATCCGTGTCACAAAAAAAAACACAAAACCAGTAAGTAGTGTTTCCTAAGTGTGTTGCAAAAGGCATAGTTATGCAAGATATAAACTGATGCCTCATATACAAAATAAGAGTGCCACGATTAAATAAGGTCACGTCTACAGAAAGGCAAAGTTCAACAACTTAAAGTACTAGCCAGTGATATTGCACGTTCCCTATTCTTCCTATGGCTGTCACAATAACACTTTATATGATAATGCTAACCAATCCTCAAAATAACTCTCTAACATAGCTACCAAGATTATTTTTATTTTATAAGTAAATTGAGGTTTAGGCTAAGTGATGGGCTAAGACTGCCTTCTAGTAAAGGGTCCAACTGAGATTCAAATATCGGCCAGTCTCCTTTTAATGTACTATCCTCAAGCACCTGTAACTAAGACTTAAACTCAGGAGGGTATCTCACTGTATTTGAAGAGGGAGATTGAGTTGTATGTTTTTCCAAGTTTATTTGAACTTGAACCCGATTTATTATATAACATCTACTAAAATGTCGTAGAGTATTGGATAAATGCCACTATGGAAGAATATCCACCCATAATTTAAAAACGTACAAGGATTCTAAACTTGTGAATCAGTTAATGGGGTTCTCTGATAAAACATAACTCTGTTTTAGAATTATGTAACAGTTCCTTAAAGCAGATCAGCTCTGGTTATTTGTAATGGTCATTTTATAAATACATCACACAGCTTCAATGTTCAAATATTTGGATGTCTGTGTTTTGAACTCTGGCCTAAACTAACTCATGTCTTTATTTCTCGTTTCCAGATGGTGTGTGTCACAGTAAATAGGATAAACACTAAAGTAAACAGGAAAGAAGTCATATGACTCATGAAAAGCTCTCCAAAATTTGTTTCCACAGGTACACAACTATTTAGCAGTAAACTCAGGAGGGGAATTTTATCATATTACAGTTTCTATTGTTTACAAAATACAGTCTGCAAGGTGAAGTAGCAGGCACAAAAATAGTGCACTTTTACCGATTTTAGGTTGAGAGACTGATTTAATTCTAAGACACTCAAACTTTAATTTATATGAACATTTTTCTAACAATATCTAGATTGGATAAAATCTTTTTTGCATGGGGGCTGCAAAATTTAAAAAGAAATGTGCTTAATGTTTTAAATAAATTGTGGCTAAAAATTTTAGTTGGCATTCTTTAAAATAGGAATTTTAAGGAAGACCTTATGAACCAAAATGATCACAGTTTGTGATAAATGTTTTAACTTGTCATTCCAAACATATGATTATTCTAAAAATTGGAAACTACCAGAGGGAGGTAAAATAGATCTACCTTTGTAAGGACTTTTCCTGAAAAAAGCACTAGTCAATTCAGTAAATTCAGTCTAAAAATGAAATTATTCTTTAGCAATGTTGGCCTGTAAATAATAAAGTTGAATAAATCTGTGAACTGACTGAACTGACTAAATTTTTTACTGAAATCAATACCCCACATACATGTTTTTCCATTAAATACATAAAAACGAATAAAATGTAATTTAAATAAAATGCACACTGAGAAATAAAATTTAAAGTTCTTTCCAAACATCATTCATTTAAAATAATTTTAGTTTAGAACATTTTCAAGAATCTCAAAAAAATTGGTTTATAAAGTGCCACATTTGGGGATGACTGATAGTTTGTAAAATAAGGAAATTATGTTATTTCATGAAAACTGTCTATAACTCTTCTTTCAAAGGGCATTAAATGAAGAAAGGAGTCAGACAAGGAGATATACTACGATTATTCTCCAAATGCGAACACCCTCAAGTCATATTCCCTTTTTTGTTTGTTTTTGAGAATGAGTCTCAGTCTGTTGCCCAGGCTGGAGTGCAGTGGCATGATCTCAGCTCACTGCAACCACTGTCTCCCAGGTTCAAACAATTCTCCTGCCTCAGCCTCCCAAGTAGCTGGGATTACAGGCATGTACCACCACACCCAGCTAATTCATCATGTTGGCCAGGATGGTCTTGAACTCCTGACCTCAGGTGATCTGCCCACCTTGGCCTCCCAAAGTGCTGGGAGCCACCATGCGCAGCCCTCAACTCATATACTTAATTTTGCAGTTGTATCCTCAATTAATGCTGATGCAGCCTCACTAATTTACTGTTCCGTCAGAATCGGCGTTCTATATTTTAGTTTTACTCTACTTTTCCATCATTGTTAACGAAAGTAAAGTACTTAAGTCCTTCCATGAATCACAACTTTGAGGAAAGGCCATTAAATGATTTTAATCTTTATGAGGACAAGGATTGTATCTATCTTATTGACTACTGGATCTCAATAACCAAGCACTTGTAAGTACTCAATAAATAAATCTAAGTGAGTGAAAGAATGAACGAAAGACAGAAGGAAGATGAAAATGCAAAATAATTTAAAAGGAAGAGGCATACTTCCTAAAGTTCCCAAATTTAGCTAATAAAATTACAGGATTCCTGGTTACATTTGAATTTCAGATAATCAACAAACAATTATTTAACAGACATCCCAAATGCTGCAAAAATCATATATAAATTATTTATACACATATCTAAAATTCAAATCTAATTGGGTATTCTGTATTTTATCTGGTTACACCAACACCACCAAATCTACATAAAATATTCCAAATCTACCAGGAAGTTTTTTAAAATGTGAAGTGTAGACCACATGCTGTGAAAATTTCATTATGTTAACTATAATGAAATTCATTCAAATTTAGTGACCTTTGAAAGAGTTATAGACAGTTTTCATAAAATAAGGAAATATAAACTATCAACCATCCCGAAATACAGCATTACATAAAGAGCTGTGCTAGCTGATGCAACACAAATAATAACGTAAAACAGATGGAATCAAGTATACAGAAAGAAAACTTCCATTTTTACATAAGTGGATGACTAAGAAAACCAAGGGTGGCTATGGGGAATTGTATGTGGCCAAGGGAAAGGCTTAGAAGCAATGTCAAGAAACCTGTGTCCCAATCTCAACTCTGTTGGGAAATTTTAGGCAAAGATGATAGAATTATCTTCTTTGATCTTCCTTTTCTATAGAGTAAAATAACTGAAGATTTTCTCTATATTGACAAGCTGTATGAGTTTGTAGTTTTTTAAGCTCATTGTCATTCATCTATAAAGCATACACTTCTGGAGGAGACATACTTAATTGGCATTGCGATGGCAATATGACTAAACAAGAAAAATAATGTCCCTGAATGTATAGTTAAGTGCATTCTTATTTTGGATGAATTTAAAAATAGATACTGACTTGATGACAGAATTTCATTAGAGTTAACATAATAGTTAGTATACTATATAACTTAGTGAATCCTATTGGGATTACGGGTATATAATCAGACATACTTCATATCCTAGTTTAATGCCATAAACATAAAAAAAATAACGAGTTTGCACTAATCTTATTTAAACAATAAGGGTCATTTTTGCCTCTGCAATTCCTTGTAAGGGGTCAAACAACAGAAAGAAACAACAATACCAAAACAACAGCAAAATCCAAAACTGTATCCTAAATTGCACAAGTATGTTTTAGGTATGATGCTTAAACAGAGGGCAGTAGAAATTTTTTTTGGAAATAGCCCATTTGAATTTTTCCTGCATCTAGTCAAAATGTCTTTAGACAGATATGATTGAGTAATAACATTTGGACATTAAGGAAAAGATGATGGTGTAGTGAACTGTAAAAACTTAAGATGACAGAATTATCACCAAAAAATCGTTATGTATTGATTGGTCACCAAAGCAAATTTAACTTTAAATCTGTAACAGGCATGGAACTGAAGCCCAAAGGGAATTATTATTGAGGATTTGGCTAAGTGACAAATCTGAAAGTGACTAGGTTCTTGCTGGGCAGCTTTAAGAAAGTTACCTAACCTTTCTGAGAACAGGAGAGACAAATCCAATAGCCTAATGAACAGGACAGGCTGGCTGACTCAAGCCCTGTGTTGCACTAGGGATTCAGGCTAAGAAATGTGTTTGCCAGATTCCCTTGCAGCTCCAGTTCTCCTGAGACCTGGCCTCTGCCAAAGAGAAACACTTGCATAAAATCTGAAAAAAAAAAAAAAAAGAGACAGAAGCTACATTTCTGCTATTTCTTCTGCCAAGCACAGTTGCCAAGGCATTTATGGGGATGATTCTGAAGTACTTTTTGAGTCATTCCTGAAAGCTCAGCCTAAAGCTTGCTCCCTCAAGGTTTGGAACAATTTTATAAGCACTTAATTCCCTTCCTCAAATCCCTTTCAGAAAATAGGAAATAGTTTCCTGATTTCTCCAAATGAACTGTGACTAGTACAGAGAAAATCTAAAGTCCCCCTCAATATTTTTTTTTTTGAGACAGAGTTTCGCTTTGTAGCCCAGGCAGGAGTGCAGTGGCATGATCTCGGCTCCCTGCAACCTCCTCCTCTGGGTTCAAGCAATTCTCATGCTTCAGCCTCCTGAGTAGCTGGGATTACAGGCATGTGCCACCACACACAGCTAATTATTTTGTTGTTGTATTTTTTTTAGTAGTGACGGGGTTTTACTATGTTGTTCAGGCTGGTCTTGAACTTCTGAGCTCAGGTAATCTGCCTGTCTCAGCCTCCCACAGTGCTAGGATTACAGGCGTGAGCCACCACACCCAGCTGTCCCCCTCAACATTTTAATGAAAATTTTCTATACTGACATGTCTAGACCATTTTCCATCCAATGTAAATTTTTCTTTAAAACAAAAAATCCAGGCCAGGTACAGTGGCTCCTGGCTGTAGTCCCAGCACTTTGGGAGGCCAAGATAGGAAGATCACTTGAGCCCAGGAGTTTGAGACCAGCATGGGCAACATAGCAAAACCCCGTCTCTATGAAAGAAAAATTAGCTGGGTATGGTGGTGCGCACCTGTAGTCCCAGCTACTCAAGAAGCTGAGGCAAGAGGATTGCTGCAGCCCTGGAATTTAACGCTGCAAAAAGCCATGATTGTGCCACTGGGCGACTGAGTGAGATCCTGTCTCAAAAATACAAACAAGCAACAACAGAAATAACTCTAATAATTTGAAGCCCTTCACACATTAAATGCAGCTTGTAATAATCTAGAACACATGAGGGTTAATAATAATTAAAACGCTTCTCTCCAGAGAAAGAATACATATCTCCTGAGTTGATTGTACTTTGTGCACTTACCTGCGACAGCTGCATCCAGTTCATCATCATCAAAGGAATCCTGTGTAGCAAAGTCACTCAAAGGAGACAGTGGATAAGATGTATTGAGATTCAAGCCCAGCATGAAGTTGTGCACCTTCCCAGCACGTCCTTCTCTGGTATTGAATAAAGCTGAATCACTCACCAAGGCCATTATCATACGATGAATCCAACTTGCTTGATTATCACTGTGATAGTCTCTTCCAGCATCTTCATTTTCAGTGCCTAGGGAAAAAGAAAACACCACTATATAGACTCCAAAGTGCACGTTTAAAAGGGATCTTCTTTGAATAATTAAATGTTAAAATTAACAATGAAGATCTATGTTTAACATGTTTATTTGCCTACATTAATATAATAAATATTGCAGTTAATCATTTTTGTTCTTAAGTTGTTCTTAGTTCACCTTTTACCTGTAGTGCTTGTAAAGGGTATATTCCTGACAGTGCCCCTCGGTTTATGCTTAGGTTTCTCCCCCCTTTCCTTCTTTCTTGAATTGTTCTTCCTCCTTTTCTCTGGCTTCAAGTGCACACACTTGCATGCACACATAACTTACACACACAGAACATCCACAGTGGCTAATTCTATCCTCTACATTTCTTAAGTTTCCTTAATTAATCTTATCCTGTTTAACAAACATTCAGGAATTGTGCAAAATGAGGAGAGAGAGCTAAAGGACTCAACATATATTTGCTACTAAATAAACACCATATGACCTATTGGTCTTATGACCTGTCATTTCATCCTTGCTTATACAGTTTGGGGATTTAAAAGCATTTAATTTAAACAAATGCCTAAACATTTTAAAATTCAGTGATCATCCCAAAGAAGCAGTTTTCAATGACTTTTTCCTTAAAACCTAGGCATACACCATTACTACTGAGAAACTGTATTATATGGCCATTTATAGCATTGGCTTCAGAATCAGACTCCTTGGGTACCAATGCTCTCTTCACTATTTTCTAGTTTCTTTCCCCTTCTCTTCTTTCACTTCCTTATTGACAAACCTCCTAAAGTTGTGAGAATTAACTATGTTTGTGCATCTATGTAATGTTCTTAGAAAAGTGCCTGGCTCATATTAAATTCTTAATAAACACTTGCTAGTAGCAGAAACAGTTGTAGCAGCAGCAGGAGAAGCATCATCATCATCAATCTTATTTATTCATAATTAAAATCGAAGAGCAATTTATGGTAGAGTATAACTTCATCTGCCTAAACCCTGTTTGTTCTGATTTCTGGGAACTCTGTACATAAATATTCATGCATTTATAAAACTGTGTGTATGTGTATGTGATTGTGTGTGTGTGTTTTGAGACAAAGAGAAAAAAAGAGACTCTACAGTCAACTTTATAATTTCCAAATGTAAACTAAACATACATAAAACCATTATAAATAATGATTTTTATCTTCACAGATATTTGTTTAACTGAGCTGAGCAAATGAAGAGCTCTTTCATTCAGTAACCAATCCAGGTAACTACCCTGTCACCAAAAACAAATACGCTATTTTCTGCTCTCACACTTTCATAATGCCAAATAGGACAAAAAAAAAAAATCTGTTACTACAACAATTCAAGCTTTAAAGTAAATGATTTATGTCTCCAGTTTCACAGGATATGAATGAGATACACAATTATTTCCAAAGATTTTGGGGCTAGAGCTTCTCACTTTTCTTCTTATTATTATTCAGTAAACTCCTACTTCCATACCAGCAGAGGGTTTATCTTTGGATATCTTTTTTTTTTATTGCATTTTACGTTTTGGGGTACATGTGAAGAACATGCAAGATAGTTGCATAGGTACACATGTGGCAGTGTGACTTGCTGCCTTCCTCCCCTTCACCTATATCTGGCATTTCTCCCCATGCTATCTCTCCCCAACTCCCCACCCCCTGCTGTCCCTCCCCTATTCCCCCCAACAGACCCCAGTGTATAGTGCTCCCCTCCCTGTGTCCATGTGTTCTCATTGTTCAACACCCGCAAAAATTATCTTAGGATATCTTTGATAATGGCATCACTTGTGGGACAAACCCAGCAGTCACTATATAAATGTCATATTTATATGCTGACTCAAAAAAAAAAGTTGACTACTTATAGCTTATGAGTCATACTACTAATAGTATATTTCTATTTGCACACCCTTTATAACTTAAAGCCCCTTTGTATGCATTTGCTAATTTACTGATTGCAACGATTCTGTGAGAAAAGGCAAATGGTTCCAGGATAGATTTGAAGAAACTAAAGAAAAAAATGCGAAAACCTTGCTCAAAATCACATGACTAAACATGAAAGAGCCTCAAGAGACTAAAAGGACAAGCCTCAGATTGAAGGAAATTATTTGCAACAGACATATTTAATTAAAAACATGTAATACAAAACATACAAAGAACACTTAAAACTCAGTAAGAAAACAACCCCAATCCAAAACTGAGCCAAAGGCCTGAATTGATTCCTCATCAAAGATATACAGATGGCAAATAAGCAGATGAGAAAATGCTTCACACTAATGTCATCTGAGAAATGCAAATTAAAACAATAAAAAGAGACTACTACATATATTTTAGAATGGCTGATATCCAAAGCATAGATAATAGTAATACCAAATGTTTACAAGATGTGGAGCAACAAGAACTCTCATTCATGGCAGGTGGGGAACGCAAAATGGTTGAGCCACTTTGGAAAATGGTTTGGCAGTTTCTGACAAAACTAAATGTACTCTTACCATATGATCCAGCTATTGTGCTCCATGGTACTTCCCCAAATAAACTGAAAAATCTATGTCTACACAAAAACCTGAACATAGATATTTCTAGCAGCTTTATTCATAACGTCCACAACTTGAGGGAAAGTTCGAGTTTTCAAAGTTCACCTTCTTCAGTAGGTGAATAGTGGTACAACCAGACAAGGGAATATTATTCAGTGATTTAAGAAAAAAACACATAACCTATGAAGCCAAGAAGAAACGTTGAGGGACTTTAAATGCATACTGCTAAGTGAAAGATCTGAAAAGGCTACATCAGTGTATGATTCTGACTACATGACATTCTGGAAAAGGCAGAACTATGGAGACAGTAAAATGATTAGTGCTTATTAGGGTTTGGGGGAGCAGAGGACAGATAGGCAGGTGACAGGATTTTTAGAGCAGTGAATCTATTCTGTATGACATGTCTAATGGTGAATACATGTCACTACATATTTGTCAAAACCCATAGAATATATACCAATAGTGAGTCCTAAAATAAACTATGGACTTTGAATGATAATAATGTCAATTTAAGTTCATCAGTTGTAACAAACGTACCGCTCTGGTGTGGAGTGTTTATAGTGGGGGAGTTGGAGGGGGAGGGTGGACAGCGGACATATGGGAACTCTACTTTCTATTCAGTTTGCTTTAAAATGGAGCAGAAACTGCTCTAAAAACTCTACGTAAAAGAGAAAATATATATACTAACAGCCGAAAAGAAAACATTAACCACATACTAAATATTATGCTGTAGGCGAGGCTGGTCCTGAAACCAAAGCAGCCATATTCAACAGTCCTTGAACTTCTCAGCCTTAAGACTCAGCTGGTTCTGTAGGGGTTATCAAATGTACTGACCATCTAGAGAAATACTTAGTAATGGAGAAACCGTTATTCCATCTCCTCAGTGCTTCCTAAATCAACACAAAAATAATTCTAGAGAAGCTAGGCATCTGATACCTGTCCCCTTTACACTGGCTAGTTTCCTTCATGAAAAGGAAATTCAAAACAAAAAGGACTTAAACAACTAAAAAATGTATACCTTTTAAAAATGAAGGAGCAAGGATGAAGACTTGCTTCCTTCCAGGGCAGGGTTCTTTTGGGGGTCCTGCATAACAATCAGGGCTGCTGGTCATTATTTGATTAGACAGATCATGGGCTGTATAACGCAGCAGGACAGTGGAGGCAGATCAGGGCTGAACCCAGCATGTGCTCCTATGGCCAAGCCTTGTGCCCAGATGAAAGCATTGTCTGTGCAGGAAAAAAAGTCTCCTCTTTTTTAAGGTTCAAAGACACCACACACTAGCCAAGCCTTGGTCCCCTGCAGCTGCATTCCCCAGAGAAGGCAGCTTTTCTCTAATTTACATAAATCCATCTTCTGAGGAAGTAATAGCCCAGCTATCAAAAGAGAATTTTAATTTTAGTAGTAATTAAGCAAGGTTAAAACGGGCTCTTCCATGCCTAGTGGAATTAATTAAGTTTTAAACCAGGAAGCATTTAATATCTTCTAAAATCTAGATGATCATATTCAAGCTGTAATAGGACAGATACATCCAGTTCTTATAAAGTCTTCCCTTTGTTTTTTTCTGTTTTTGTTTGTTGGGTTTTTTTTTTTTTTTTGACTATTGGGAACACTTTTTATAAATGTCTATCTCAAAACACTGTGTCAAAATAATCTATTCTACCATGAAACATTTATAACAAATGCGACCTTCATATTTGT
Source organism: Saguinus oedipus (assembly GCA_031835075.1). Lineage (NCBI taxonomy): Eukaryota > Metazoa > Chordata > Mammalia > Primates > Cebidae > Saguinus > Saguinus oedipus. Next base: position 24,306,250 of record CM063190.1, read on the forward strand.
TGCAAATCTGATCCTCACCTTATCTCTGCCCCATGTCCATCACTATCATGATCCACACCAAACTGAAAACAGCCTTGTCAAAATGTAAAAGGGCCCATTTATCAAATAATATATGCAACAAGTTCTTGATACTTTGACCCACTTCATCACTAATCCCTTCTCAAGAGGTAGAGTGAAGGCAGTGGGGTAAGGCTCAGGAGTAGAGCGAGAATACAATTTTTCACGTTACTTAATAACAAAACTGTAAAAGACTAAAATTTTCATTTTTAAAGTCATCTAAAAAGGTTCCCAAATCACAGTAACTATGCTGAGAAGCCCGGTGCTCTAATCAGACTTAAAAGAGAATTCAGCATTTCTACCATCTCGGATCTGTATATATATATTTATGAATATGTATGTATGTGCTGCCTATATATCTGTATATATATATATATATGAATATGTATGTATGTGCTGCCTATTTTATTACATATGTAATATGCAATCCTCTCTCTCAATAGAAAACTATAATTTCAACATTTCCATTTCTGAAGTGGAGATTACCATCAGCATCTTGAATGAGAAAATCATCAGACTAAGTGTTCATATCCTTTCCTCATGGATCTCGGCCAGAGAAGTTTCTGGCTCACTCACCTTTGGGTTCGTGTGATTCATCATCACTGTCCGAGCTATCATTACTCACAATATGCTTTGTTGTAATATTTTCTGTGAAAAGGAGACAAAACAATTGAAGCATCTTAGGTGTCAAAATTCACAAATTTATTATAAAGAAGTAATCTGAGCAAAACCACAGAATGAGATCTACTAGCTCTACTAGTATAAATTTAAATCCACTTAATAAATCTAGATTTATTAGATGTAATCATGTTTTCAGATTTCTCACCAGAAATAAAATTTCCTAGGATATGAAAAATTAGTTTATATTTATTAATTCATGATTTAAAGAGGATAATTTTATGTTAATCATAATTCCAACAAAAAACACAACTTGATTATAGGAAGCTCTTGTTATACCAAAAAATACTTGTTTTTCTTCATTAAGTGGTGTGTATGAAGGTAGAGGATAATACCAAAGCCTACAGGGGAGTACAGAACAGTTTTCTTTAAATGAATGATAGATACTAACATATATTATCTTTTGATTTCCAATAATATTGTAAATTGTCAGTTGAAATTCACCTTTTGGTGTCATTTGTGCTTTCTGCGGAATATATTAAGAGAACAGTTATAAAAACTAAAATAACAGCCAGAAATCCTTAAAACAAAGACAGCAGTAAAATCTAGCATGATTACTAGTTATCTGCTTTCTTTATTTTTTTAAAACGGTTACCCAGGCTGGGCTGCAGCAGCATGATCTCTGCTCACTTCAACCTCTGCCTCTGTGCTCAAACAATCCTTCCGCCTTAGCCTCCTGAGTAGCTGGGTCTATAGGCGTGGACCATCATACTTGGCTAAATTTTTTATTTTTATTTTTTGTAGAAATGAGGGCTCACTCTATTGCCTAGGCTGGTCTCAAACTCCTCCACCCAGGCAATCTTCCTGCCGTGGCCTCCTAAAGGGCCGGGATCATAGGCATGAGCCACCGTGCCCAGCCTAGTTGTCTTTTTTTAAGTAAAATGTGCATGAATGATCAAGGGTATGTCATGGAAGGGTTAATAAATGCTTAGGGCAGTGGATTGCCATTTATTTTTTAAGTTTTTACTGGCATGACTATACATAAATTTGATAAAATGTTCACAAACCAATATTAGTTTCACTTTATGACTATTATCAATAGTAATTTTGTTACATGGAGGTACAGGAGATGTTAAGGAATGATCTACTCCAGGTGCCATATACATTAGATGTGTTTCTAGACCTACATGTATTTTGTTTTCCTTCCTTATGCATTTTCTTTCTTCCTTTCTCCCCTCCATTCCTTCCTTCCTTCCTTTCTCGCTCTTTCTTTTCTTTCTGTCACATTTGATAGTTTGATTTAAGAAAATAGTTCACCAAAATAGTGTCTTATTTGTAAGGAAGAACTTCATGATATGAATAGCTAACTGTTTTGAATTTACATATTTTTCATCCTAGTATAATGTACAACTCTGTCTCTCAAAAGTGTAAATTTTTCACATTCATTCAAAACTCCTTAGAGAGTAAATAATTTCATTCAGAGTTACCTGTCTGTATCCAATTTATCTTAAAGTCTTTCTTCAGAAAGAATACAGAAAAGCAAAAATCATCTCTGAACACTAAAGGAGGTAGACGTTAGTCAGCCAAAGGATAGAGTAGTCAGCAGGAGTCCTGAGTCCTCTCAGTCACCTCTCTGGTTTCATTTCTGGAAATCCTTACTTCATCTGAGGTAACATGCTTCCTGCCGACTGGCGGGTCACACATCCACGATATTCCCCCTCAGTCTGACACACAGTACGAGTACATAGGCTGCCAGACTGCCAGCCTCTAAGGAAACTTCTCAACAAAGAACCTTCTCAAAACTACTTAGTATAAACCTCCTCCTTTTCCTTGGCCTTTAGCCACTGTCTCACCCACATTCAGATATGTTATTTCAGTCCTATTCTCTTCCTGCCTTAAGAAGAAAAAAAAAACAAACCCTAGGTTATCTGGGTTATTCAACAGAGAAGAACAGGAAGCAAGCCTCAATATGTGATCTTCTCTTTCTTCTTTTATTTTTTTCTTAAAATCTTCCCATAATTTAGAGAAAGGCTTTGTTATTTCCACAAAGAGCTGAGAACAGGACATTCATCTGGGATATAATGTTCATTAAATAAATCAAGGAAGATCATTTTATCATGATACACTTTGCCTTGCAGTTACTGGTAAGAGAATGTGCCCCACAGTACATGTCACAGCATGCTCATGAGTGCCACCTACCTTGTCTGCTCATTAACTGGGTGATGAGCAGACGACAGTAAGTAAACAAGCACAAGGTGCCTTATTTGTTGGTTTTTATTTTTATTTTAAGATCTTTGGCTCCAATGAAATTATAAGATCACTTTTCCATGATTAAGAACTAACCAAAAATACAAATGATACTCTTGAAAATATTATGAACTATAGGAGTTTACTGCATTAAATATAAATACCAAATAATTTATCATAGAACTAAAATCAATTCTTGTAGGCACAGTGGTAATACTGCTTATAAGCCACCTCAAGGTTCAAATTAATGTTACACTTGTCTTCTCTTTTGCATGTAAACTTAATTAAATCAACTGGCATTGCCTGAGATACCAAGGACAGCTTGTTTAAAATTCTTGCAGTAAGCTTTTTGTATGCAAGCATTCTTTGAGTAAATTAATTATTTAAAAAGTCATCAGTGTTGTTCTGTTAACTCCTCTGTTCTCAGATAGATCTGTGCTACTTCCCAAATACAGAAGAGATAGTAGGTAGCGGTGCTGATACTCCACCAGGGGCTTCCCCGATCCCTGCTGTTATGGCTCCAGATTCAGATTTAGCATTCCATTTCTTTATGCTATCAGTCAAAACAGTCAAAACAAAAATTAGTCTTGATTAAAATACAGGTGGCAAGGCTTTTGGAAGATACTGAAGGTAATTTTTTTTTTGGCTTTTAGCCAAAATTTATTCATTTAAGAAAACATGTTTCTATGGTATTATTCTTATAGTGAATGAAAACCACTGGTCCCAGTTGAGATTGTCTGCCTTCTCGGGTTTTGTAAATATTTGTAATTTATTGTAGGCTAATGGGTTGTATTTAATGAAAATCACTAGTTTAAGTTTACTAGAGGTAATTCGATTTCTTTTCCTTCTTTTGGATATAGATTAGTATAAGATGCTAACAGAATTCCGGTGAGTTAATATTTAAGGGTTAAACTGTGACAAGCATAAACTTGAGTGTTACACTGTATTTAGCTGTTGGTGAATCTAATCTTTACAAAACTATTCTTATTTGATAAAAAGAGGACTTTCTAATAAAATAATATGTGTAGCAGTATAATGAGAAAAAGGAATACAGTTGTGTTCTATTAAAAATTACTCTTAAGAATTAATGATTTTTATGAGTTCTGTAACCTCAGTGTCAAAATAATACTTAAGAAATAACTTACATATTATTTTTAGGAAATATTTAGGTTGAGTCAACCAAATTATTAATAAATTTAGAATTAAAATATTTATGAATATTTAATAATCTATCTATATATGTTAATAAAATGTATCAATGTAGCAAGATTTTTATCAATGTAAGCACATCTTTAGGATACCTAATTCTTCCTCCATTGTGGAGCCTCTACTCTGCGAACCAGAAACGCCCAAAACTCTGTTGAACAATATGGAAAATGCACTGCCCCAGACACCTAAAATAAAGCAGAAACAGAGGATAACTAAAATGTACCAGGATTCAAAATGGTCAAACAAATCAGTGATAATATGTTTATTTTGATCACTTACCCATTAAGAAATGCAACGGGTTTTCTTCATACTTCTTAACAACTGTTCCCATAAAAAATTTGCTTCCAAATAAGTCAGGAGCCATAAAAGTACCATATTTAGCCATGCCAATTTCGTATGGACTAAATTCAACCCAATCTGAAAGCATTTAAAAACAAGGCAATCCATTAATAGGAAAATGCTCCAGCATGGTGTACACAGCTAATGATCACTCTAATAATGTTATGCTTATTCTCATTCATTTATTGAAAACATTAGCCAAATGCCCATTATGTATATGACATTGTGTAGAAGTTGGGGAAAAATGCTTAGAGGTGAATAAGACAATACAAAAAGATTCCTTCTAATTTGCAGAAATTGGTTACACTTTTCTATTTAAAAACTCAGATGTCTTTTTGAAGTCAGTTTTCATTGTACGGAATAGAAAACTGAAAACTGCTAACTAGTTATAAATTTCATGGAGCAGACAGAGGAAATTAAACTCTTTGTTAACATTGCAAGCAGTCTATTAAAATGAAATAAAATGTTTTCTAACATTTACCTTTTCTTCATCTTTAAATTTTGCTTAATAACCATCTATTCTAACTCCACAAGATTGTAATACAAAGTTTTTGGGTTGGATGCCTTAGAAAAACATGGTAATAATGTCAGTGACATATCCTGTCTAACAGCAGGGGCTCTGGAGCCGGACTGTCTGGGATCAAATCCCATTCTGCTGCTTACAAACTGTGCTTAATGACTTGGGAATATTATCCTCTCTCTGTCTTAAGTCCCTAATCTGTAAAATGTGAATAAAATTAGTAGATAGTATGTAGGGTTATTTTGAAGATCCAATGAGTTAAGAAATCCTGGTCAACATGGTGAAACCCCGTCTCTACTAAAAATACAAAAAATTAGCTGGGCATGGTGGTGCGTGCCTGTAATCCCAGCTACTCAGGAGGCTGAGGCAGGAGAATTGCCTGCACCCAGGTGGCGGAGGTTGCGGTGAGCCAAGATCGCACCATTGCACTCCAGCCTGGGTAACAGCAGCGAAACTCCGTCTCCAAAAAAAAAAAGAAAAGAAAGAAATATAAGCAGCTTAGAAGAGGGCATAGCATATTTTAATTTCTCAATAGTAGCCATTTTATGTTTCATGTGTCCCCACAGCTATAACTATGTCTAATTATCATCTGCATCTTATTGTCTTCAGCAAGAACTCCTGGTTTCTGATTCCCATTTTCTACACTTGCCACTCCTTCATTCTTCTTCTTGTTGGTAAAGGATACTATTATTCATGCCACTACTCACTTTAGGATGACCCTTGATGGGTCTCTTTTCCTTATAGCTTACATCTAAAAGATCAGTGCTGTAGGCTCTATCACCAGGTAAGTTTAGAACCTGGTCACCTATCCCTTTGCCCACCATGACCATACTGATACAAATTGCTTTATTCTCTCTCTTGAACGTTCACGATAGCCTCCTAAAATGCTTCTACTCTGTTCACCTATTACCTTCTTGATATCCCACACGCAGAAGAAATCTTTAAAAGTATAAATCACAGCACAACAGTGTCATTTGAAAGCTTCCCATTACATTGAAAACAAAAACAGAGCCTACAACATTCCATCCTGGCCTAGATCTCACTCACTGTGAGATGCGGCCACATCTCCTAACAATGTTCTGTCACATTTTGTCTTGCGTATCCCACTTCAGCTTCAGTCTTTTCACTGTTCCTCAGAGAAGTCAAGCTCATTCCCACTTCTGCATACACTTGCTATTTCCTTCTGCTGTTATAAGGCTTGCTCCTACTGAATCTTTAGTTTAGGGTCTTTGCTGATGGTCGGTTATAAAATCCCAACATCGTTCACCCCTGTCCAACTCATAATTCTCTGTCCCATTCATTTTTTTTTTCTAGCTTTTCCCTTTCTGAAATTATAATATGCTGGGAATCTCTTATCCAAAAATACAAAATCCAAACAATTCCAAAATTCATAAGCTTTTCATTACTCATTTGGTGGTAAAATCTGATCTGAATTCATTTGGTGAGAAATCAGTCTTAAATGTCAGCGGGTACTCTTATAATTCATTTATCCCACTCGATATGAATATTTAGGTATCCTATTGAAGAAATATCACTGTTTGATTATAAAAACCCACTGGGGTATTAAGTAATACACAATATGAGTACCTTTATACCTTTAAAATTCAAATATTTTGAATTCTAAAACACATGTCACCAAAGGTTTGGAAAAGGAATTGTGGATCTATATTTATTGTTTGTTCAATGGTAGATCACAACATTCTCCTTTCATGAAGGAAGGGATGAAATCACAATTTTGATAACATTATAATTCATTATATGTCAAAGCCAAATGGTACCTATACTCTTCATCAGAAAGCGGTGTGATTTACAATGATTTACATGGAGTTCTTGAGACATGACTAGCAATGAATCAGAGTCTGTTAGGAAAATTCCTGTATTCATACAAGTTATTGCCCTATCTCTCAATTTCACACCCTATCATGGGAACTGAAGCATAACAACTTCCTGGTTCCAACTTTTCTAGCGATCTCTTCTTTATTAGTGCTGTGGCCTGGGAACACAGTAAGTACAGGCATTCTCAAAAGCTAAGATGAGCCCTGCACTCTTCACTGAAGAACTCACAGTATTAGTTTTCAACGAATTCTCTCCTGCTGGTGACTCTACCTGTTGACCCCAACCTCTCTCCTGTACCTCCACATACTGCCAACTTCCTTTGGGCCCCTTACACTCAGATATCTGTCATCTTCTCCCACTAGACTTACCTAGATAAGAACTCATCACTCTTCTTCCGGGCCAGCTTAGCTATTTCAGTAAACCGTGCTATCAGTCTATCAAATCCATCATTGCATCACACCGATGACTCTTAGGCCTCTCATATCCATCTACTCTTTTCTTTCTTTATAAGCAGGTCCTGAGTTCCAGGCCTTTATCACTTCATTCCTTTCCCTTCTGTCTTTAATTGGACACGAAAGTACTTTTTTCAAAAACACTACATAAATAATTTTATTGCCCTACACAAAATCATTAACTATTTCCTATTATCATCAAAAGTAAATAAAAATATTTCTGTCTGGAATTAAAATCATTCCATAACTTGAGACTGACCAATGGTGTCTCCAAATGCAATACCTTTCTTCACCACTGTGTGCATAAGTCCTAGGGTAGTTTTTTTTTTTTTCCAGTGATGCCAGAAACATACCTCTGCTTCCCTTCTGAGTGTTTTCTCATATTGTTTCCACACAAAGATGTCTTTTTACCTGTACTTGATAGATCCTTCTACGTTCAACTTAAATCCAAGCTTCATCACCCTCACAAAGTCTTTGTTATGACTACACTAAATCTCTATGACAGCTCACCCTTGTGTCAGGTCTACATACTTCTGTCATGTACAGGCATATTATAGGAACTTTTCCATGCTTGATTTTCGTCTCTTTAATAGGATTATAACTTTCTCAAGGAAAAGTACTATCTTTGTACTCCTATAGTGTCTTGACAAAAAATGTACCATGATGCTGAGTTCATAACCAGAAGTTGTCATCCCTAAATGCAGTTCATTCACCAGTGGAAATTTTTAAATGAATGTTTTAAGTCCTCTCAGCAAGGTGATGTAGTGGAGAAGTGAAGAATTTCTAACAGTTTAAACACGAATGTTTATTTGTTGAAAATTTCCAAGGAATTTCTAAATGAAACATGTTTAAAATTATTCCAAGAGGGATGGAAAATGTTATCTGGTATTGTTAAAGTAAAATTATTAATAAGGCTTCTATAACCTAATTTGATTATTTGTCTTTTAAAAATATAATTCGGAGACTCTCAACTTTTCCCTCTACAGAGCCACCTTCATTCTAACCATACATTAGAAGAATAAATTACAGACATGTCTCTAGCCTTTTTTCTCAATAACTCATGTAAAGCTACTTGAACCTCAAGACATGTAGGTTACATGTCTTATCTGGGTACAAGATTGATATAATTAATGTTTAATGATTTTGTCTAACTCTGTTGGAAGACACAGCTCAAACCTCCTCATCACAGAAGCTTAACAATGAAGGTTAGTGGTGTACCGCTCATCTCAGTAGTAGTACTGCAGTTAGGCAGATGTCAGAATCAAACACATGCAGGTTCAGAGACTACCAACTGAATATAAAAAAGCCTTTTCTCAGTCTAGAAGAACCCAAAATACCCACTCACCCAAATATTATTTATTTAATTATTTTAGTTAGGTTTTCTTTGAAAATGACTATTGACTAAAAATTCAGAATAAAATATAACCACTGTGAAAAGTCCAGAACAATCAAGATAAATAAAAATTTTTATGCCTCTTTATAGTTTTCAGTCTTAAGCATTTTTTATATTATTGTATTAATATCTCAGTAAGATAAATCTTAAGGTTAATATCCTTTTTAAATGATGAAGAAAATAACGAATCAGAGATTACATGACTAGCCTGAGGTATTCAGCTTTGAATTATTGTGAGACAAGGCTTCTAAATTAGAATCTAGGCCGGGCGCGGTGGCTCAAGCCTGTAATCCCAGCACTTTGGGAGGCCGAGGCGGGTGGATCACGAGGTCAAGAGATCAAGACCATCCTGGTCAAAATGGTGAAACCCCGTCTCTACTAAAGATACAAAAAATTAGCTGGGCATGGTGGCGCGTGCCTGTAATTCCAGCTACTCAGGAGGCTGAGGCAGGAGAATTGCCTGAACCCAGGAGGCGGAGGTTGCGGTGAGCCGAGATCGCGCCATTGCACTCTAGCCTGGGTAACGAGAGCGAAACTCCGTCTCAAAAAAAAAAAAAAAAAAAAAAATTAGAATCTAGTGCTCTTTTGGCCATATCATTATTCTTCCTGGGTGAAGGATGATTTATTTGGTCATGCAAAAATCTGACTAGCATGCAAGTGTTATAGACCAACGAATTCCAAAAATTTCAAAACTTTACAAGATAATAGCTATTGTGGGGGACAGGAAAGCAATTTCACTATGGCACTTACTTTTCTTATGTCATAAAGTCTCAACTCTCTACTATGAACTCCATTATAGCCCAAGATGTGTGTTTTCCTTGTTGCGGCCGATCATACCAGATTTATCCCAGTCTCTGCTGCACATCCCCCTCCATAATCCAATAATTAAATTTGCCTTTCATATTCAAATCCTATTCATTTTTAAGATCTAGAGCTCTGGCTTTTCTTATACAGCTTTCACAGAACATTCTAATTTGTTAAAATTTGCTGGAAACGTATTATTAGGGCCTGCCATTGTTTTACAAACTATCTCACTTTCTGGCAAAATATAGTGAGAAGTTTCATCTTCATTTAACAGATGAGAAAACTGGGTCTAACAGAGGTCCTATAACTTGGTCAAAGTGACAATGTATAGTAACAGTTCTGTACTCTCTTGTGCCTTAACTTATTTAATAATTATTGTAAATTTTCCAAACAGATTATAAGGTCTTATAGGGTGAGGATGATATATTGTGGTGAGGAAAGAGGAGTTCATCCTTAGTGCCTGCAGACTATAATCTACATAGTCAAGTATCACTGTGTACACATCAGAAGTGAGTATGGTAAAATAAAAAGAAGAAAGGATTTTTGAAACCAATTCTCAGCACTTCTAATTACTTTCTAAGTGGTAATGTGCAAACTATTTAATCTATATGAGGTTCTGGTTTTTCTTCTGTGGAACAGAGCTAAAAATACCTAGTTGTAGTAAACATGGAATAAAATAATGAATGTGCTAAGTGCCTTATGAACCATAAGTATGACAAACATTTTAGCCAATATTTTAACAAACACTTGAATGGATGGATATATGGGCTAATTTTGTAAACTATTCAAAATTCTTGTCTGAGAGGCAGTGGAGAGAATAGTGAAAATTACAAAAGGATCCTGGATATATATCTGCTAATAACACACCATTCACGATGATTTGTTAAGCTCATGGTGTGTCTGAAGTCCCTGAGATACTTTTCCTAAAAATAGAATGAAACCCACCAGCCATGGTAGCCATTGTGCTGCAGACTGATCCTGACAGAGACCCCCAAAAGTATGATGTTGTGTACTTTTAGAGTATCCAAGAAGCAAAGCTTGAGAAGAAACAAGTGTTCACTCATGAGATTTAACAAAATGAGGCATTCTGTTCATCAACCACTGAAAATATACACTAGTACTTTTTAGGAGCTGAATTATAAAAATTACAACAGTGCTTTAGATGGCAAACATACAGTTGACTCTGCATACCCATGAGTTCAGCAAACTCAATCAACTGCAGATCAAAAGTATTTGAAAACATTCCACGAAGTGTAACGTGGTTGACATGTACTGTGTAGTTAAGCCTACTAAACATGTACAGACTTTTTTCCTTGTAATTATTCCCTAAAGAATATAACCACTACTTACCTAGCATTTACACTGTATTAGGTATTGTGAGTAACCTAGAGATGACTTAAAGTACACAGAAGGACATGTGTAGGTTACCTGCAAATACTGTGCCATTTTCTATAAGGGGCTTTAGCATCCACTGAATTTGGTATCCACAGGGAGTCCTAGAGCCAAACCCCCATGAGTACCAAGGGACAACTCTAGATCGTATTACTCAATTAATGAAAAGAAAACCAACAAGTAAAAGAATTTGCATTGCCTCAAAGCACTAGGCACATTATTTTGTCAAAAGCTGTCGAGAAACAGATAACTAAAATTGAGGTATTGATTGTATTCCTGATTTTTATTTTACTATATTAAATGAAAATATATTAGTTACTAGTGTCATGGAATATTCTCTACAACCAGAAAATTGTCTCGTTTAATATTGACTTATGTTTGCAAAGTCTTATGTCACAGAAAATACATTAAAATGAACAACTGAAATTGCTTATGACTTTCTTCTAAAGAAAATCATGGGAACCTGCAGTTCAGAGGTTCCAGGAAGTGTTCTGAGAAAGAAAACAGCATACCTGCAAACATCAGCTCTGAAACGTCGGGTTTGACATGAAGACAGGTGAAAAGAGGTAAAGGGCACTGTGCAGCATTGACCTTTTCCTTCAAACTACTCAGGGTAGTATTCATCCTCTGTCCACAGAAGAAAGAAAAAGATGACTTTCAATTTATAAACAGATACCAGGAGAATGCTATTTAAAATAGTACTTCCAACCAAAATCTTATAATTTTACAATAAAAATAAGTCATTACTTCTAGAAATTACTAGGTCCTGAATGAACAACAAAAAAATAAGCCCTATGGAAGTAACTATCTTCATTTTGAAAATAATCATAACTCTAGAGACTGTGTCTACATCTGAACTGGAGATTGAATTAGCAACTATGGAGCCCAGAATAAACTTGGCCCCTGGACTCCCTGTCTCAGGCTCTCCTCTGCTCCATCTTTAACAAAACATCTCACTGCAATCATATATGAAGTGGGTCTCTTCTATGTGATCTCCCTCCTTTCTTGACTGTTCAGACTAAGTTCTTTCTTCCTCATGTAAAAACGTTATCATTCTTGGAGGGAACGGGCAGTTAAGGGTTAAAATGTGAATTTTTTTTTCCCCCCCCAGAGAAAATGAATACAAAAGCACTTCCTCACACATTCAAAACCTTTACATCATTTGAATGAATTAGTAAGCACTAGTTTGAAAGGTAGAAGAGTTACTATATCTGGTGGGGAGAATGGGTGCAGTACACATAGCTGGAAGAATAAGTGGAGTTCAGTGATTTTTATAAAATGTATTGCATTTTCCTTTATAATATGCTTTGTCTACTTGTTTTAAAAGTAATGTAAAGTGAACTGTAACTTACATTATGAATTAGTGTTTCTCCTATTAGCATTCCAAAGATATCAGTAAAAGTGACAGGCTGTCCAGAGCTTTTCTTCTTCCATAAAGACTCAACGTATCTTTTAACTTTCTGTGGTGTGAGAAGTAAAAGGGGGTTGTGGCTAACATTTTTCATTAGTTCCTCATTAATCTCCTCTGGCCCTTTCTCTGGAAAATCAGGGTGAGAATACAAGGTTGACATGTACCTACACAGAAAACAAAGCACAATCAGTAAAGATAAAGGGCATTACACAGCAGTTTCCAAAGAAACTAGGCACTCTCTGTAAATGAAGAATGGTGGTTAACTTTGGTTAACTTCATTATCTGATGGCAGATATTACCAAATGTAAGAAAAGAATGTGTCAATCAGAAAGGAGTTGGTCTACCATGAAGGCAAAGTCAGAAAGAGGTATCAGAGGAAACACTGAACTTCCATGCACAGTCCAAGAGAAAGGGTGCCCTACTAGGCCCACTGTCTATTATCTAGTGTGCCAGGAAGGAGTATCTCCATCAGACTATTTGAGATTGATGACAGAGCACATCTGAGTCATGTAAATAAACTGACTTGTCTGGCTCCAAGACTAGTCAAGCAATCTGATCATCTAAGTTTCCATGATGCTTATCTACAGGTAGAAAATATGCTGTCCCAACTATGGTGAATTCCTAATTCCCTTGACAAATGCTTTTTTTTCCTTAATTATCCATTGGCCAATTAGACAAAATCTCAAACCTTGTTAACTGCAGGTCTCTGAATTTCTGAACATATGAATCTGAAGGCAAAATCCTAAAGAGGAATAAAGTCATTAAAGTAAATGCTTTCTTATGAAGCCTCTTGGCTGCCAGCCATTTGGTCACTTCTGGTACAACTGGAAATCACCATGAGCCTTGATATTTGATACCTAGACAATTAATATTCAGTTATTGTGCTCCTTCCTGTGAACCAATACCTCTAGTATGGTAGATCTCATGCTGAATATTAATTACTTGTTGACTTATCTTTTCCCTCAATAAATTGTGTCCCCTTTCTTCAGGAAATAAACTTGGTTTATTCATCTTTTTTAGCCTCAGTGACTAATGTCCAGCATATGACAAGCACAGCTTAGAAAACTCACAGAACAAACAGAATATGTAAACACTTCACCACTTCATCCAACCACGGAGAAAATAGCGCATGTTTTAATCTCTGATTTCCCTGGAATTCAAATCAAAATGCCTATTATAATGGTTATTGTCCCTTCAAGGGGAGGAAACTAATTCTTGTGGGGCCCCTACTATATTCTGGACATTGTGTTAGTTAATTGTTCACAAGTGGTTGATTTGAAGACTCACGGTGGTTTTCAGTTTTTAATTATCAGGAAAAAGAGCATTGGTGAATTTAAATAACATGCTCATATTCCCCAATTTATAGTAGCAGAACTGGAATTCAAAATTTGTCCTCTCCCCAATAGGCTTTTTTTTTTAGTCTATTATACAAGACTTCAGTTTTTAGAGACCAAACTATTCTCATTTCGCAATAAATTATAATTCCTTATTGGGTTCAGAGTTACTTGGAAACAAGCTGAGAATAATGATCAGTTAATAAATGGAGAGTAGCGGACCCACAATGGAACACATGCACAGGAAAAAACTCTTTAATATACTTTTATGCCACAAATTGAATTTGAAACAATTCTCTCAATATGTGGTAATGATAAACCAAATAGACCTGCCCAACTCAACCTAGTATAATCACCAAATATCTATAAAAATACAGCTTTGAATCCTTGAAAGATACACAGTTCATTTATTCCTATAGTTATTCCAAAGTCTATCATGTGATCCATCCAAATCAATAAAGATCTGATATTCTGGACCTTGTCATACTTTTAATAAATGCACAATGTACTCTCTGAAGGTTGAAGTAAACTGGTGTTCTCTATCTATCTATCTATCTATCTATCTATCTATCTATCTATCTATCTATCTATCTATCTCTTTCTCCTCCCCGCTCCCCACCTCATTAAGCAGTGGGTTTGGAAATATAAGCCCTGGTGAGAGACAGAAAAACCTAGAATACTTCAACCATTGACATTGGGTTAATGGCCTCTGCTTGTTCAGCATTTATGACATATTCCTCAGAATTCACTAAATGAATTTGATAGTCTTTTCATGGTGTCCCTGCAGTTACATCTGACGGAGACTGTCTCAAAAAATAAAAAATCAAATATAGGAATATCATCCCAATTTGTAACTCTGTAGTTAAGCCTTTATTTTCATTTCTTTACCAATAATGTTTTCCAATTATACCAATCAAGTTTCAAAAAGAGAGTAGCTTAGACATAGGAGGGCCTCTATAAATTAGTTAACGAATGAAACGGTCTTAGGTTTATTTGACGATAAATCTGTAAACATTTGCCTTTAATTTTTCAACATATTTATAAGAGAGGAGACCTCATTTTTTTTTATCTAAATGCATTTCAGGTCGTGTGACATTTTAGATGTAAATCAGCCAGAGAAGAAGAAATGTTCAGTTCAATGCCTGTCTCCAAATCAAATGGTCAATGTTCTAAAATATCAGTAGCTAACCACCAGGAGGGCCTTCAGGGGTAAACATTTAGAATTTTGGGGCTTAAAGAAGTGCAGAAGTGATTTTCATCTGCAACTAAGAATCTCAAATCTTCTTAAGAAGACCCTCAACACCTGTTAAGCAAATATCTTAAAATCCTTTAAAAACTCCTAAACTAATTTTCCCATAAAATGCAGCTACTTACACATTTGTTCATTTAGTGATTAAGCAACTGTGACCTAAAGAAAGTCAGGCACTGTGCTAGGTAAGAAAGGTTCATTAGGGAACAAGACCATCATAGCCCTTAAACAACACACTTTCTCTAACAAATACTGACCTTTGAGTCGGTTACACCTTATGTGACCATTTCTGTTAATGCTGTTTCTTTTTTCACTGTTCCAGCAATTTTTTGTCCTACTAAGCTGAATGTTCTCACTCTCAAATTCTATTTTAGTTAGTTCAGCAAATTGGGCCATATTGTCTACAGATGCAGAGCTGTTCTCATGTCTTTTTAGATGGCAATGCTGTACAAACATGGCAGTCAACATCCAATAGCCCCATAAGAACAGTTGAGGAAGAAAGCTGTGCTAATCCTGAGTAAAAGAACACAGGATTACTGTCCTGATTTTTTAGTTCACTCATTTCAGGTCTCCAGGTTAGCTAATACTTACAGTTAAAGAATCACAAGTATCATCCAAAATTAACCTCAGAAGTAATTACCATAAAGGCAGTAGCAGCTATAAGGGAAGCTTTGTCCTACCTAAAATTCTCTTTTATGATCACAGAAAACTTTCTGGGAGGTCCAGGGCTTCTCCAGATATTTCCGTATTACCTCACTTAGGCCAAATAATGGCCATGTATCAGCAGAATATAAAAGGTTACACAACACAGAAGCGTAATTTGTTTTTCCAAGCCTTTCCGAATTCCTTCCTTTGAACTTTTTACCTTCTTATTTATACTTTTTAAGAGAGAACTGTGACCATGAATCATCCTGACCACCTTTTCTTGTGCCTCAGGGAGCGTCTCTTCTTTCCTTGGTTAACACCTTCACCTGCGCTTTCCATCTGTGTCCTGTCTCTGCTGGTCTTTTTCTATCCATGATCTTTCTATTTCTTTATCTTCCATCTATCCCTCGACACTATTTCCTATGCCTCAGACATCTATGAAAATGCTCAACTTTCTTAAATTCTGAAAAAATAAATAAAAACCCTTCCCCAGGCCTTATGTTCCCTTCAAACAATGACTCCCTCCTTCTCTTCCAAACAAAGTACTTGAAATAATAGATGGCTCTTATGAGGTCGTATTCCTACTTTTTGTACTTTAATGTTTTATTCAGCCCTTATGTTTTGCAATTTCATGTTCAAAATTATTTTTTAATTACTTTAACCAGTGGTTACCACTAACCAAACTCAGTCCTTTGCTAAGCTTTTCACAGATTTTCAACATTTTGAAACATCCCTCCTCCTTGAAAAATCCTTCCCTCTAGATCTCATTTTTCACTTGATTCGCCTCTATGACAGCATATTTGTAGCCTCCATTAGGGTTTTATTTTCTTTTTATCTATTAAGTTTCGGAGTGTTATAGGATTCCATGAATTAAATTCTTGATGATAAAAGCTAAAATGGCAGAAGCTGGTGGAATTACCTGTGGAGGACATATTGATATAACAGACCAAAAGAGAAGCCCTGAGGGAAAGCCCATATTAAGGAGAAAAACTGTGGAAGTGGGAGGGACAACGTATGGAGGAGAGACCAGAGAGGATGAAATAAAATCAAAGAGGCCTGATCGGAACAGTCAGAAAGAAGCACAAAGCAATGTGCAAAACGTCTCAGGCTCCAGTCTCTCCCTCTTCCATGCCACGCACCCAAAGAAGTCAAAGAAAACAAGAACTTCGCAAATTAAGTGGCCTGTGAATGAAAATCTGTTACCAGGAGTGAGCAGCCTTTTAAGGAAGCGAAATAAAAAGGGAAAAGCTGATCTTTAAGGAAATAAGACTGTGAAAGACAGAGTACAAATATACATATATATATTCTATAAGTATATATTCTGTGAGTATATATATATATATAGTATATATAGAGAGAATATATATACTTCTCTCTATATGTATCTATATATATTTCTATATGTAGAATATATATAGATATACATATATACTTCTTTGTCTTTCACAGTGTATCATATATATATATATAAATGTGTGTGTGCACATTTAAAATCCTTTAATTACATTTCACAGGACATGTTTACTGACAGGAGAATATAAGATATTGCACCAAATCTATAACCAGAGCAATAACTGCAGTTCTAATATAGCTCACGCATACAAAATTACATCCCCAAATCAGCACTCAAGGTCTAGTCTTGCTTTATTAGATGAGCTTAAGAAAGTGAGCTTCTTACATTTGTCAGTGATGGACAACACGGATCTAATAAATAATGAGTATAAAGAAAGAAAACCACTTGAAGAATAATAACAAAATGATTGAGTAGGCGAACTATTGGAAGGGTCCAAGATTTTCTAACACATTACTCATTAAACAGGCAGATGCCTGCTCTTACCTTCAAGGGAAAGAATGATGATGGGCTACTCCCTTCTTTCAGAAGAAATAAATCATTTTGAGGGTACATATAGAGAAGACAGCAATGCTGACTCTAAGTTTTTGCCTCATAACTAGTCTGATTCAAAACATTAAAAAAAAAAACTGTAGATTATTTAAATGTGATATTCTCTATGAAATATATACGTCCAAGAAAAAAGTGTGGTTTAGTAGAAAGAACTCAGAATGACAGATCAAAAGCCTGGGTTTATATGCTAGCTCTACTAGAGATGTTAGACAAGTCATTTGGCTTCTATGTCAAATTTTCTTTAGCATAAAAATGAATAAACTCCTATCTGTCTCACAAGATAAAATGACATAGAAACTTTAAAATGTGAGACATATATAATATGATAATCTGATAGATGAGTTTTGCCACAGCCGAATGAATAAAAAGGCCTTGTAAGTCCAAGACAGATCTTCATTAATAAGGTGATACTCTTATTTGAGACATGTGAGCAAGGATTTCATTTGATTTTCAATGTGCTTATGTGAGGTAAGCAAACCAAAAGTATGTAGTATCATTTCTGAAAATGTTTTATAAATATATTTGTGAAAATCTAGAAGGTACAAGTATTATACATATGATGTTTTAAGTCTCCACCTAAATACATTTAAAGGACTAATGTCATATTTACTTAGATGAAAACCAATGAAATATACAGTATTTCCATATTCAAAATTGTTTTCTTTTTCTGTATACTATGGTATCTTGCATATTCTATTTGCCCTAAAGAAGAAAATGAATGGCCGGGCGCAGTGGCTCAAGCCTGTAATCCCAGCACTTTGGGAGGCCACGGCGGGTGGATCACGAGGTCAAGATATCGAGACCATCCTGGTCAACATGGTGAAACCCCGTCTCTACTAAAAATACAAAAAATTAGCTGGGCACGGTGGCACGTGCCTGTAATCCCAGCTACTCAGGAAGCTGAGGCAGGAGAATTGCCTGAACCCAGGAGGCGGAGATTGCAGTGAGCCGAGATTGCGCCATTGCACTCCAGCCTGGGTAACAAGAGCAAAACTCCGTCTCAAAAAAAAAAGAAGAAGAAGAAAATGAATATGGAGTGAATCATTTGAGTTAGACATGTTCACTGAAGGACTACAAATCAGCAAATTATAAGAAGATTAACTTAATTATGGGTAGAGTATGTTGTTCCACTTCTATATTTATCTAGAATTATTTTCTATTTGTCTTTTTTTATGTTTTAACTACATTTTAAGTTACAAAGTGGCTTTAAAAAAGTAAATTTGCAACAAAATTTACTATTAGGTATGAATTTGTCTTTAAAAAATCTTTTAAAGCAGATTGTGGCATCAAACTGGAAAGTTTCAGTAATTTAAAGTTAATGTTCAATTTTCTAAATCCTCTTTTCTCTTCTAGTGCTTGAGTTAGATAAATCCTAAATATTTAAAATTACAAAACTAAAATTAAAAATGCATACTAACCATGTGGAGCCAGACAGACCAGCAACGTAGGTAGCACAATCCAGAATTCCTGATTCGTACAATGCCTTCATCACACCAGAGAATCCCACCATGGCTCGGAAACCCCCACCTGAACCCAAAATGGCTACCACAGGCACCTGAAATGATGCGACACAGAGATTTGTACACAAAGTAAAAATCATAAAATACAGTTCCCTTTAGTCTCAATTTTTACATTATATATCCCATATTTTGTCATAAAGAAATGCAAGTTAACTTTATACTTTAGTAATGGCCTAATTTTTTAAAGGAAGAAAATAAGGCCGGGTGCGGTGGCTCATGCCTGTAATACAAGCACTTTGGAAGGCCAAGGTGGGTGGATCACCTGTGATCAGGAGTTCAAGACCAGCCTGACCAATATGGTGAAACCCTGTCTTTACTAAAAATACAAAAAAAAATTAGCTGGTCATGCTAGAAGGCGCCTATAATCCGAGCTACTTTGCGAGAATTGCTGGAACCCAGGAGGCAGAGGTTTCAGTGAGCCGAGGTCATGCCATTGCACTCCAGCCTGGGCAACAGAGCAAGACTCTGTCTCAAAAAGAAAAAAGAAAAGAAAAGAATGTTCCATATAAGAAAATTAAAAAGCAATGTCTATTGGAAAACAGATATTATGAAAATGACCAACTTACTCTATTTAATAATAACAACAATAGTCTATGTTTGTTCAACTTTTTGCAAATTTTTGGCTTGCTTTCAGGAATATTGTTTTATTTAACTCTCAGAAATCATGTAAGCTGAGCAGAAGAAAGTATTTGTTGGTTTTGCAAATGAAAGTTCTGTAATGATGCTTGATGTTACTTGTGTAAGATCTACCAGCAGTTGAGTAAGCACCTTGCCTTCAAGTTACATTTACAGAGAGAATCTTTAACATCTGGTGACCAATCTGATGCTAGCAGTAACAGAGGAAGGTGGGTGGTCAGACTTAGGGTTTCCAGCTTTGCTCTTAAGTAGATGATGCTATCATTACGCAGAACAAGGATCCCAAAGCAGGAAGTTAGGCAAAGGAAGAAACAGTGTGCTTGGTCTTAGAAATGCTGAATATCTTTGGGAGGCCGAGGCGGGTGGATCACAAGGTCAAGAGATCGAGACCATCCTGGTCAACATGGTGAAACCCCGTCTCTACTAAAAATACAAAAAATTAGCTGGGCGTGGTGGCGCATGCCTGTAATCCCAGCTACTCAGGAGGCTGAGGCAGGAGAACTGCCTGAACCCAGGAGGCAGAGGTTGTGGTGAGCTGAGATCGCGCCATTGCACTCCAGCCTGGGTAACAAGAGCGAAACTCCGTCTCAAAAAAAAAAAGAAATGCTGAATATACAACATGAATACATTGCGTTTCAAGTATTGGAATCTGAACCCTAAGTGGCCACTTACCAATATGATGTATACATATATTCGTGGGGTGATTATTTTACAACCAGAAGGACCAAAAAGATTGTAGTCATAGGATATAGTAGTTGTAAGGAAGCCAGATACGAATTTAGACAAAGAGGAAGGATTTGAATTCAGCCTTGAAAGGGGGTTGAGTATATAGGCAATATAATAATAATAATAGCAAATATTTATGCTTTAAATTGAGAAAGAGAAGTCTGCAGAGGCTGGATCTTATTAGAGTTAGAGCAGTGGATAGCAGAACACCTACGACTAAATTCCTCACCTAAATCTGTTCTCTAACAACTGGTCTCAAATCAAAAAACATTAGGCATCAAGCTATATGCAAACTGGAAACCTCATAATGAGGTTGTGCAGTGCAGTGGAAGGATCTAAATAGCTTTGAACCTATATGTGTGTGTGTGTATCTTTATGTATCTTTATTTTGATGTATATAGGTTCGCATAAACACCATTCTCTCAAACAGATTTTAAAATTGTAAATAAAGTAAAATATGTAAGTCCTTAAAAGCTTGTCTGGAGGGGGAAATAAAGCTAAGATAGGAAACTAAAGTAGGTTATAGAGAGGGTGAATAGAGTAAAATAAAGTATTAGGTGCAACAGCAGTTGTAAGGAAGCTAGGTATGAAATTAGAACGAAGGGGAGGGATTTGAATTCAGCCTTGAAAGGGGGTAGAGTTTACAGGCAGTATAACAACAACGACAACAACAATAAGAATAAAAGCAAACATTTAACATTGCCGTGTGCTCAGTTCTGGGCCTAAGGTTCAGACTAAGATAGCCCTAAGCAGGAAAGGGTATGAGATTTGGGAACCAAAATACTTGGGGTCTTAGTATTGTAGCAGGAGTGTACTGGGGAGTTGGGAAGATAGGATTATGAAGCGCATTAAGGAAAAACAATTTCAAGGTTGATACTGCAGAAGACAGAAGGTTGTTCATATTCAAAACTTATTTGGGGGCCTTTGAGTCTGTAGGTATGGTTAACTGTAGCACTGTATTATTAAAAATAACCAACCCAATACACATCAGGTAGTTTAGAATGGAGAAAAAAAGTTCTTAGTAACATTATACCATTGACTTCAACACACTGCAAACAGCCTGCACTGTTATTCAGCAGAAGATTTAGTAAGAAAAACTGGGGAAATGAACATAAAAGCTTCTCTAATCCTAAGAAAACAACTTCTCAGATGTCCTTCTTCAAATGTCAACAGCGCAACACATACTGAAGATGCTCATTGTATGTTGCTTGGAATTTTCTGGAAACAGCCTCCTATTAAACTGGAATTCATGTGTTAGGGAACCTACTGTTCTCATTATTGCTTTGAAGTAACTCTACAGGAGGTTTTCAGGTAAGGGTGTTAATTCAGATACTTCTGTTGTCATCGGGGGAAGAAAAATGTCAGATATTTGTACATAAAATTGAATAATCAAATAATTGTGCAGATTATAATTAGCTTCATTTGTTGAGCATGCATTCACATTATAGCATATAATTTTTGTAACATATCAGTACATATTATTACACTTTTTTTGTTTGTTTGTTTTGTTTTTGAGACAAGGTCTCTCTCTGTCCCCCAAGCTGGAGTCTCTCTGTCACTCAGGCTGCAGTGTAGTAGAATAGAGACAGGGTTTTTCCATGTTGCCCAGGCTGGTCTCAAACTCCCAAACTCAAGGGATCCATCAACCTCAGCCTTCCAAAGTGCTGGGATTACAAGCATGAGCCACCATACGGGGCCAATAACCCCATTTTAAAAAATAAAAGCATTTTAAACACACACAAACAGATGTTTTTTCCAATATCTCAAAGCTAGAAAGTGGTATTTGGAGTCACAGCTGGATCTACCGTATAAAAAAGCTATTATTTCACTATGCTCCACTTTATCTCTCAAAACAAACAGCTCCTACTTTTTCCCAACTAACTCTGTGCCCCAAGGCCAAGAAAATCCTCTGTGGGCTCAGTTTACCTATGTATAAAAATATTGATCTTGATATATTGATATATAAAAATATTGATCTTGAAGCTTTTAGCCACTAGTAATATTGTAGATTCCATAACACCTATAGAAGCATGAATAATAAAACTATAAAACTGTAACTATGAACTATAAAAAGAATAGAAAATTGGATTTATTAAGAACATATTGTGTGCCTTGCACTCTCTCATGGACCCTTTCATACCATTTATTTCATTTAATCTTCCCAACTCTCAAAAGGAAGTCATTGTTTCATTTTTCAAGTGAGGAGTGCAGATACCTTGTCCATAGATAGCTAATAAGTAGTACAACCAGGATTTGAACTGAGATATGTCTGCCACCAAAATTCCTTGCTCTTTCCTCTTTGTCATTGCTCAGAAAGAAAGGGGTAACCTTTATGGAGCGAAACCATTGATGTTTAGTCAAACTATATTTCAAATTATGTTTCACTTCAAATAATATTGGAAAATGTTATATGATAAATAAAGCCCACATTTGGAGTTTCAATAGTCTTGCTCATTCTGAAATAATGTTCAAAGAAATAACACAGAAGTTATAAGGTTCAGCTGTTAGTCATGATTCTAATACAAAGAGAATCAAATAAGTGTTGCTGAGAAGGTTTGGGGTTCGCTAGTATTTACGTATAAATGATGTCAACAAATATTTCCCATACTTCTTTCATATGATTACGGGAAATGAATTTTCATTTACCAAAAACCCTGTGTTTTGATTTACTTATCCTGATAAGCTTACTGACATTACTGCCTCCCTTTCAAAAGAAAATTCTGAAGTACTCAAGAATATTTTTGTTTTTCATAGACAAGTACATTAGAACATGTCTCTCCTTGGCCCCTGTATTAGTCAGGGTTCTTCGGAGAAAGAACCAACAGGATGGGTGGATACACGGAAAGCGATTTATTGTGATGAATTATCTCATACTGATGTGGAGACTGGCAAGCCCAAATCTGCAAAATGGGCCGCTGAGCGCACATTATAATGGTGATATAATCTGCTTATTGAAAGTAAGCAGCAACCTCAGCAGGAAGTCTAGCACCTTTACTTTTCTTTTATATATATATATATAACTGCACTTCAGGTTCTGGGGTACTTGTGCAAAACATGCAGGATAGTTGCATAGGTACACACATGGCAATGTAGTTTGCTGCCTCCATCCCCACATCATTTATATCTAGCATTTCTCCCCATGTTATCCCTCCCCAACCTCCCTACCCGCCACTGTCTCTCCCTTAGTCCCCCGCAAACAGACCCCAGTGTGTGATGCTCCCCTCCCTGTGTCCATGTGTTCTCATTGTTCAACACCCACCTATGAGTGAGAACATGTGGTGTTTGTTTTTCTGTTTTTGTGTCAGTTTGCTGCTGAGGATGATGGTTTCCAGATTCATCCATGTCCCTACAAAGGACACAAACTCATCGTTTTTTATGGCTGCATAGTATTCCATGGTGTACATGTAGCACCTTTTCTTATATGCCACTCCATTGCTCCTGATGTGTGGGCATTTGCAGGCCTCTCCTCAACCCAGTTTCCCTAACAGCTTCTATTTCTCAAGGGCCCCAGGCCCCCTCAGAGTGCACCACCTTACTGAGTTCAGTCTTGGCCTCTTATATATCTAACCTGATCTCTAGACCAGTGAGACCAGTTTCCAACTCTGTTTTATTCACCTTACTGAGTTCAGTCTGGGCCTCTTAGATATCTAATCTGATCTCTAGACCAGTGAAACCAGTTTCCAGCTCTCTTTTATTCACCTTACTGAGTTCAGTCTGGGCCTCTTAGATATCTAGATCTCTAGACCAGTGAGACCAGTTTCCAACTCCGTTTTATTCTTTGGCTGTTTATATCCCAGCACTTACTCAGATAAGAAAACTTCAGCTTCACCTCTGGATTCCTGAAACCTGACCCTTGGAAACCCAGGCCTGCTCAGTCCATCTTTCTATACGTCACTAACGGGAGCCCTTCACTGCCTGCCTTTTGACCTTTACCATCTAAAAGAGGAATAAAGATTGATACTACAAAGTGCCATTGTCAGAATGAAGGTGGAAATAGGTGGAAAAATATTCTCGATGAAGGAAACAGCAGAAACACAGAAATGGCCATGCTTACTGACAACTCGAGGTTGGCTGCTCTTACCTCCTTCAGAAACCGTCTTGCTCGTCTCTCCCTCCCCGACTAGATGACCTCCTCTTTCTCTAGTCTTTCACTTAACTTATATGACAAACGTAAGTACCAAGTGGCACTCAGAATTAATTACTTAAGGTCCGTATTGTACTTCTATTTTCATCCAAAGCTCTCTGTTTGTTTAAACTGAGGATAGTCTTTATAGTCTTCCTTAAAAAGCAAGATTATCTCTTTTACACTCTGATGTAAAAAGAGTGACAAGAAGAATCTTTTCTTCTCTCATTTCTCTTTCCTACTCTAATTCCAGATTTTACTCCCCCGACCAACCTTGTTAAGTTGTAGCTACTTTATAGGGTACACAGAGACTGGATAGTAACATTTCATTTCACAGACACAACTGTAATCTGAAAACTTCATCTGACCAAAAACTATTTTAGAACAAGAAAATTTAAAAGAGTGGCCTCTGAACCATCAAAGTACATCAAAAATCCTTATACACAAAGTCATATATCTTGTCCCCAGAAAAAAATCTCAGCCCTCTTCTCATAAAGAAATTGTATTAGTTAGAGACACTGTTCTAACAGCAGGTTTGCTTATCACATGTGAATTTCAGAGCAACACGCTTGAAAGAGAAAAGGGAAGTGTGAAGAAATCACTTCAAGCAGCCAACACGGGGCACAGAAAAATGGCAGCTGGATGCGAAGGAAGCAGGCCTGAGAATGCCCAAATGGGTTCAGTCTGAGCAAGAAACTACACATTTAAGAAAGATTTCTATCTACATAATCAAAATGACTACTTTTTTTTAAATTTTAGTATTTAAGAGAATAAACCATTAGATTGTAGAAAACCTTAACTATTTGACTAGTTCATTACACAGGCAGAAAAACTAATTTAAAAATAAGGCTGTAGTAAATTTAACAATTAGTGACCACACCTGTTATGCCACAAAACAGTAGCACCCGAGGATATGTATATTACTGCTTTACTGAGTAACTATTACGTGCCCCTATACATTTTGCCAGATGCTTTATGAGCATTAGTACTCATCTCCTTACCCCAACAGGAGACATTATCTTCATCTTATAAGTGAAGCACAAGGTCAAACAATGTGCCCAAATACATACTGCCCAAATCCATTAAACATTCCATTCAACATTGAGGTCCAACCTGAATGCTGTTCTTGTTCATTACACAAACTGCCACAACAGCCCACTCTTCCGTACCTCAGAGAGGCCAACTGGCCAGTACTGAACAGAAAGTGAAGGCCTTGACAGGAAGCAAAGGATGTGGAAAGTTAAGAGATCCAAGAAGTAACATAAAAATAGAAAAATGTGACTTTTGTTATGGGAATGGGTGGCGCTGATAACTTCTAAGCTGATTACTTCTGCCAAGAGAAAACAGCGCAGACTGAAACCGAAAAAGCAACAACAAAAGTTTTCATTCTAGAAATGACTTCCAAACACATGAATTTCATGTTTTTTGAAGGACAGCCCAGAGAAAAAGCATAATTAATTACCTCATTCCCCATCTGTTGCAGAAAAGTTATTATACTGTCATTATATGAATATTAAGCTAAGTCATATTTTCCCAGGAAGACTTACTAATCCTTTCCACAAAAGGAGAAGTGACTAGAGGTGGCGGCAGAAACTTATTTTTGAAAAGAAGAACCTAAGAAAAAATGCCAACCAATGTGTCCTACATAAATTTCTAACTCAAGAGTCTAAGCCAAGATCTCATCAAAATCTCCTCCTTAACTGGTGTCTCCCTGGCAACCTGATACTGGTGCTCCTGTTTCAGAACCATGATCTCTCTCCCTTTAGCAAATTTCCTCCATGCAGGCAATGCCTAATTTGTGCCCTGACGCACAGAACAAAATATTCACCAAGGATCGACCATACTAGGAGCTATGCTAGGTGTTTGGAATACAGAGATGAATAACACAGCTATTGTCCTGGTCCTCATAAAACTTAAATTCTAATGGAGAAAACAGTCACCAAATAAATATTTTTACAAGAAATTTTTAAAGTAC
The DNA here is from genome assembly GCA_031835075.1 of Saguinus oedipus. Classification (NCBI taxonomy): domain Eukaryota; kingdom Metazoa; phylum Chordata; class Mammalia; order Primates; family Cebidae; genus Saguinus; species Saguinus oedipus. The sequence goes on from CM063190.1 coordinate 24,332,639, forward strand.
CAACCATGCTAAATGCTGAGCAAAGAATGTGCATATGTGCCCTAAGAGAGTGCAACTGAGAGAACTTAGACCGAGGGGAAAGGAGGGAGGAGATGATCTGGGAGTGTCTCAGAAGAAATTGCCTATGTGCTGATTAAAGAATGGGGAGTGTTAGTTAGCTACGAAGCGGGTGAAGTGGAGAGTGGGGTTGTATAGGGAAGCCCATTGGAGTGAGAAGCAGCACCATACTGGAGACCTCCAGCTGGGAAAAGGTTCTTTAGAGACAGAATTAAGAAGTACTTACTGGGAGTGGGTGTGGGAATTCAGGGTAAACTGGCAAAAATGAAGCTAGAGAGAATCTGTTAAGAGTTCAGCTAAGAGTTGAAGAGCAGTGGAAGAATTTCAAGCTTGGAATGTGTAGAATTCGATTTCTGCTTTGAAACGTTCACTCTGAATTCATTGCAAACAGAAAGTGGGAAGAGGGAGACAAGTACAAGTCGTCTCAATACACAAACATATGTAAGTCCTCTCTATACATGGCATAAAGACAAGACTTGGTGCTCAGCTAGACAGGCAGAGTTTGAGATGCAAAGAAGTCAAGTGAGTGTAGACATTTAGATCTGAAGCTCGGAAGACAGGTTCTAAGTTTTTGATCTACATGTGAAAGTCCTTAGCACACAGATGTTGGGTGACATCATAAGCCAGAGAGAGACTGCTTTTTGTCGTTGTTGTTGTTGTTTGAGACAAGGTCTCACTTTGTCGCCCAGGCTGGAGTGCAGTGGTACCATCTTGGCTCACTGCAGCCCCTACTTCACAGGTTCAAGCGATCCTCCTGCCTCAGCCTTCCACGTAGCTCGGACCACAGGTGTATACCACCACGCCTAATTTTTTTGTATTTTTTGTAGAGATGAGTTTTCACCATGTTGGCCAGGCTGGTCTTGATCCTCCTGCTTTGGCCTCCCAAAATGCTGAGATTACAGGTGAGAGCCACCACACCCTGCTGAGAATCCTAGATTTAAATCCCAATTGCCTAGAAAAATGTATTTCTCATGCAGCACGGTAGCATGCACCTGTAATCCCAGCACTATGGCAGGTTGAGGCAGGAGGATCACTTAAACCTGGGAAGTTGAGGCTGCAATGAGCCAAGATGGTGCCACTGCACTCCATCCTGGATGACAAAGCGAAACCCTATCTCAAAAACAAAAATAGAATGAGGATAAAGAGGACTTAGGACTATGACTTGAGGAACTACTATACTTAAGAAATGCTCAGATGATGAAGAGCTGGTAAAGGACACCAAAAAGGCATGACGAAGATCACGAAGAGCTAGTAAGTGAAGGGCAGACAACTTTGCAAAGCGTAAGGAGGAGTGTCATTTGCAGCTGCAAGGTTAGGTAAGATAGGGTCAGAACAAGATCCTGTGCGTTTATTAGCACTCCTGACTAAAGGAGGTAGACAATGAGCTTGTACAGAAAACTCTGGAGACGTTTGTGAAGGTAAGGGGAGAAATAGAGCAGAAGGGAGGAGAGAATACAGAATCCAAGAAATGGTTTTTGTTCTTTTTTTCTTTTTATATCAGAGTTTAGAACATGTTTATTTTTTATAGGAAATATCTACACAGAGGTAGATGCTGACAATACGGGTTGAGAGTGACCTGGGAAAATCTGAATAGTAGCTACATTGGGGTTCTCAAGAGGAGCTTAGGATCCATATCTGATGGGTATCCGCATTTGAAAGTAAAGGGAATAGTTTCTCCATTGAACTAGGAGGGAAGTTAAAGGACAGGCATTGATTATAGAGTATGTCAATTCCATAGCAAGAAATGAAGCATTCATCATCTCCTAACTTTTTCTCTTTCCTTAAGCGACAGGACTATCTGTTGCGAGGAGAACAGGAAGTATTCTGCTGTTAGCAGTAAAGAAAATAACTGTTGCAAGTAACGAAAGCAATTAGGCAGGGAAACTGAGATTGCAAGGCACGATCTCACAAATAAAGTTGACAATCTTGACTTAAACGAAGTATGAATTTCCTAATTGTTCTTCTAGCAAGCTCATACCTCAAGGCATGGCCAAGTCTTCAACTCTGAAAGAAATTTCTATCATCTCTACTGCAGAGAGAGAGTGAGTCACCCTCCTGCAATTATTCATATCCCTCTGTTCACACCTCTTTATTAAGAACTTAACACATCATTGGTTTTGTCTGCTTAAATATCATTCTTCCAAACAAGGCTTTAAAAATCACTAAGGAAAGTAACTCCTCAGGGCTAGCCATCTCAGCTTTATTCTTTTCTAGCACCTAGCACAGTACCTCAATAAATAACCAGTGTTAGAAATGAAATGAATTTGTAATATCATTTTTCTGTTTTGAGGGTATACCAATACCAAATAAGGATGGAAACAAAAAGAAAAACGTTGTAGAATTGCTACTGAAACGTTATCTATATTAAAAGAAACACGCATACACACACTAAAAGCTTCAGAGAAGCTAGAAATTTCCAAAGAATGTATAGAGAAAGCAGTTTTTTCAAGAACTAATTAGCCTGACAAGATAACCACACATTCTAACAGGGATCTATTACAGTGACAAGCAAGATACAGAATTTGGCTAGGCATGGTGGCTTGTGCTTGTAATCTCAGCACTTTGGCAGGCAGAGGTGGGAGAACTGCTTGAGCCCAGGAGTTTGAGACCAACCTGGGCAATATAGCAAGAAACCACATCTAGGAAAAACAAAACAAAACAAACTATACATATCTATCTATATCTATCTATATCTATCTATATCTATATCTATCTATATCTATATCTATCTATCTATATACACGCATCTGGGTGTAGTGGCATCATCCATTGTCCTGGCTACCTAGGAGGCTAGGAGTTTGATGCTGCAGTGAGCTATGATTGGACCACTGCACTCCCACCTGGGCAACAAAGCAAGACCCTTTTTTTTAAAACAAAAGAAAACAGTAGATGGAGGATTGAAGAGAAGTCTCCCTCTTTCTAAAACACAAACTTAAAGGTTTCACTTCTCTCTTTAGTTTCCTTTAAGCAAAAATTCCCCTTAAACAGCATCTTAACTTAGAATCTACTCCCATATCAATGCAAGCCACTCTGGCATTAGTAGGTTGGCTTCTGAACCCTATGCACACCTGAAACATATTTGGAAATCTGCAACCACATGTGGGACAGGAGTGGTCATTTGGCTATTCTGTCAATAAGACAGAATGTATGTCTTATTTCCAGTTGTATTCTGCCCTTAATTTGCAATAATCTTGAATTCCTACAAGAATTAATTCAAGAAATTAATTATTTATGAAATTATTTTATGAAAAATTTAAGGAAATTAATTCCTACAAGAAATAATTCAAGAATATACAACACTACGCATATGTTTACTGATGTATTTAATTAAAACATTATTTTTATGAAAATAAATTATATTCACTTGATGTATTCAATTAACAGAAAAGCTCAAATAAAAAAATAAGTTAAAAATTACCTGATATGCCACTAAGAAGAAACTTCATTACCATTTGATGAGCATCATTGCAGCAATTAATCTTTGTAGGTTTCAGATGGAAAGACGGACAGAGAGAGAGGGAGGTAGATAAGCAGATTCGATAGGTGATTGATAGACACATAGAAGAAATAAATGAAGGGATAGGTAGCCAAAAGTAGATTATAAGACATATGACTGAGTACAAATAATGTTATATTTTACTGGAATTTAAGGGAAGAAAAAGAAAAGTACAAGAGAAGGATAATACTTTTAGTATTTGTTTATAATATATGTGTATTCTAATATTTCTCTGTAATTAGAATTATAAATCATTTCTTCATCTTAGTTATTTTTATAATCCTAATTATGGAGAAATATTGAAATACACATATATTATAAACAAATATTGAAAATATGATAATAATTTGGTCAATTTTTGATATCATTTAACTCTACTACAAAATATAAAGAATTTGGAACATTTTCTTTTTTCTCCCATCATGTTTGCCTACCTTTGTTAATTGCATTATTATTAACAAGATTTACAGCATTTTCTTCTTGTTCTAGAATGATGATTTCCCATTTAATTTTAGCCTACATTTAAATTAAGTTTAATCCTTTTACATCTGAGACTAAACTTTTCCTATTGATAAAATAAACACTATTGTATGCATATATAAGTGGGCCTTTGAAAAATACATATATATAAATAAGTAAATAAAGTATGGTACATTCAGATAATGGACTATTATTTAGTACTAAAATAAAATTCACTATCCAAGCCATGAATAGACACGAAGGAAACTTAAATTCATATTACTAAGTGAAAGAAGCCTATCTGGAAACGCTACATACTGTATGATTCCAACTATATGATATTAGGCAAACTGACAAAAGGCAAAGCTATGGAGACAGTAAAAGTAAAAGTATCAGTGGGCCAAGGGTGGGGAGGAGAGATAAATAGGTGGAGCACAGAGGATGTTTAGGACAGTGATCTTCTGTGTATGATACTATGATGGTAGATGTGTGTCATTACACATTTGTCCATACCCCACAGAATGCAGACCAGCAACAGTGAGCCCTAAGGTAAACTACGGTCTTGGGTGATAATGATGTGTGAATGTGGGTTCACTGATTGTAACAAATGTACCACTCTGGTGTGAGATGTTGATAGGGAGTATAATCATTAATTTTATTTATCAGCCTGACCAGACTAAAGGATACTCGAATCACTAGAAAAACATTCTTTCTGGGGGTGCTCATGAGGGTGTTCTCCAAAGAGATTAATATGTGAATCAGCACACTGGGTAAAGCAGACCCACCCTCGCCAATGGGTGCACGTCATTCGATCCTTGAAGGACCGAAGGGGAACAAAAGGTGAAAGGCGGGCAAGTCTCTCTCTGTCCTTGAGCTGAGACATACCTTTTCTCCTGCATTTAGACACTGTTGTTCCTAGTTTTCGTACCTTCAGACTCCAAGATTTCCACCTCTTGCTCCAACTGCCCAGTCTCTGACTGGGAGTTACTCCATTGGTGCACCTTAGTCTCAGACTAAACTGCACAACTGGCATTCCTGGTTCTTCAGCTTGCAGATTACATATTGTGGAACTACTTGGCCTCCATAACCATGTGACCAAGCTGCATAATAAATCTCATATCTACTGTGTATATCTTTTGGTTCCGTTTCTCTGAAGAAGCTGAATAAACTTGGGAGGTTGTGCGGGGAGAGGAGTATATTGGATCTCTCCATGCTTTCTGCTCAGTTTTGTTGTGAAATTAACACTGCTCTAAAACATAAAATAAAAATAAAAACTATACCTGATAAATATTACCAAATAGGGCATCAATTGCAATGATCTTCCTCAAAGAGTTTTCATTTACAAATCATTACATTACCTTAAAAAACTAAAGGAATAATGCTCAATCTCAAAATTGCCATATTTGGGTGAAATTCTTGGAGAAATTGTCCAAGTTAAATTATTATTAAAGTATAATAACATGTGAAAAGTTTCCAACTCACATCACGTGCAGAATGCAATCCTTCACTATTCTTTGGACCCAACAGTTTCTTCATGCTTTCTCTTATGTTTTCTTTCCTCTGTTGTCTGAAAGTCTTCTCCTGATCACACAGAGCCATACTAAATCGTAGGTCTGGGCATGAGCTGTAATACCAAACAAATAAAGTCATGAGCCAGTGCTCCCAGTAGCCTGGTTTTCCATCCAGCCAGCTCCCCAAGTCCCTCCAAGCTACACTGATGTATGCTGACTGCTTCCCTCAAGCCATTTCCTAAGAAGGGACCTAAAATAAGAGTATAAACTCATGCCTGTCTTAAAGCAGCATTTTCCACAGCATGTTTTCAGAGAAAAAGGAGTTTTCAATTTTTTATATAAAATAAACTGGCAAACAAAGAGCCCCTGATAAGTTGAATATTATAAAAAGACTGGGAAGTGCTTCAGAAAAGAATCCCATTTATATTTGTTTGATACAGGATCTCCGAAACCCACTTGACCAAGAATTCCTTCCCTTATCTCTCCACCCTTCGCTATTCCACCATCATAATTACTTCCTAACACCCCAAAGAGCCTGGATTCTGAGGAACATACTTGCAGAAATATCGTCTTTATTAATTGCCTTGTCTGATGGATGCTCCCCTCTGACAAAGAAAGGAACTTCTAATTGCAGAACTTGAGATAACCAAAAATGAGTTTACAACTAGAGGACTTTAGAACCCTTAAATTATATATACTTTTACTTGTTAATAAAGGCAATGGCAATTTCTCTACACTATGCCAGAAACCACATTAGGTATTACATATGAATTATCGCAAGAACAATGGGAGTAATCACGACACATTATTATATAATCTATTATTATATATTGCAGCTTTATAAATTAGAAAACGGATGCTGAGAGGGTAGGACCACATAGCACACATGTGATGTACTTTCACCATGCAACAAGTAAGACGTATCTTAGTACCGAAGTCTAAATACCAACTACTGAATTTAAAAATACTTAAAAAAATATATCAGTCTATTTTAGAATATGAATAAATCCAAAATATACAAGTCAAGAATTATCACCAATAAAATATTTGTCTCTTTACCATTCATGAAAGTCTTTACCTTAATTATAAATAAATTTTAAATCTCATTTATGTTAGTTCAGTATATTTCATCCTTGTAAAATATAGAATGAGACTGCTAAGCCTCTGAGCTATTTTATTTATGATCATATCTGACCATTACAAATAATAATTACTACTTCCCAAAGGACAAATATAGATACCTCACAAAAGAGAAAGTACAATTAATAACAAAAAAACAATTTCACTAGTGAATTTAAATGATACTGTTATTAAAATATTTTAAAAACTTGTTTTTAGTGCTAGAAAGCTAAAATAACACTAATATTCTCATGCATACATTTTGGGAATATAAGTTTGTTAAAAAGCAATACTCGAATTAGGCATATTAGCAGTATAGCATATTGAATTATAATTAGAATATGCATTCCTTTTGGCCTAATAATTCTATTTCTGGATAGCTACTTTAAGGGAAGTAACCAAAATGTTTTAAAGATAATTTAAAGAAATGGTTGTTAAACTGTATATAAAAGTATTGGGTTATATAATCACTAAATCTTATTTTGGAAATTATGTAACAAGGGGGAATACAGTAAGATAGTGAGTTAACATTTTTAAGTCCAGTCTTGGGCTACACTCTTTTCCTATTACTATTCTTTATAATAACGTACCAGGTTAGGCATCTTCTAACCACTATAAGAAACTAAAATCTTGCCTGTACCGTTGCCTATATGAAACCTCAATTTTATTTCCTTTGCTGCTTCTTAAAGGTAACCACTTTTGAAATTTAATCTTTATCATTCTAATATATTTGTGTATAATTTTACAATGTATACTTATGTCCCTAAATAACCAAGTCATTTTGAAGATTTCTAGTTTTGTTATAAATGCTATCAGGGCAAATTATTTTTTCCAATGAGCACTTTTTCGAGAATCATCTGTGCTTATATAAATAGAAGTAATTCAAACATTTTTACTGTTGTGTAGTATTTTCATTATATTAGTATATTATAATCTATTTATCCATAAACATTGAAATAATTTCCAATCTTTTGGTAACTATTACAAGCAGTACCATTATTAGCATGTGGTATACCTGCGTGAAAGTTTCCTATTGTATATATACTCTTTAGAAAAAATACCTCATTTAGTCACAGTAGATATGCTTAGAAAGTATTCTTTTCTTATTTCATCAGGGAGTAAAAAAGTGATTAGAAATCTATCAACAATTAACATAATTAGCAAGTAGCCGATTTAAATCTAGGTCTTATTGTTCTGGAAGCCATGTTCTCTGTAATATACTGTGCTGTTATATATAATTCTTTTAAATGATCCTGATTTAAAAATAATTTTGAAGAGTATAATGACCTAGATGTTCTAAAGATATGAGCTTTTAAAATCAGGATGAAAATTCAAAAAATTCTGAGTAATTTTATAAATGCAGTAATGGAATTATGGTTAATTTATTTCTTTATACCTTATTTTTAACTTTCTTTTCTTTTTTTTCCCGAGACAGAGTGTCGCTCTTGTTACCCAGGCTAGAGTGCAACGGCGCGATCTCGGCTTACCGCAACCTCCGCCTCCTGGGTTCAGGCAATTCTCCTGCCTCAGCCTCCTGAGTAGCTGGGATTACAGGCACACGCCACCATGCCCAGCTAACTGCCTTATTTTTAACTTTCTAATTAATTCTTTCTTGATTTTGTTATTTTTAATAGAAGGTATTATGTAGAAAATTCTTCTTTGCATAAATTAAATTTTTTGTTGAAAACAATTTCTATTACAGAGCTGACATAAATTAACATATAGAAAGAGAAGTTTTTTTGTGTTTTTTTTTTTTCCCCAGGCAGGAACAGCAAAAACAGAGTGTTTTATTTTATTTTATTTTTTAATTTTTATTGCATTTTAGGTTTTGGGGTACATGTGCAGAACATGCAAGATAGTTGCATAGGTACACACATGGCAGTGTGTTTTGCTGCCTTCCTCTCCTTCACCCACATTTGGCATTTCTCCCCAGGCTATCCCTCCCCAGCTCCCCCACCACTGTCCCTCCCCTATTCCCCCCAATAGACCCCAGTGTGTAGTACCCCCCTCCCTGTGTCCATGTGTTCTCATTTTTCTCACCCGCCTATACGTGAGAATATGTGCTATTTCCTTTTCTGTTCTTGTGTCAGTTTGCTGAGAATGATGTTCTCCAGATTCATCCATGTCCTTACAAAGGACAAAAACTCATCATTTTTGATTGCTGCATAATATTCCATGGTGTATAGGTGCCACATTTTCCCAGTCCAGTCTATCATCGATGGGCATTTGGGTTGGTTCTAGGTCTTTGCTATTGTAAACAGTGCTGCAATAAACATTCGTGTGCATGTGTCCTTATAGCAGGATGATTTATAGTCCTTTGGATATATACCCAGTAATGGGATTGCTGGGTCAAATGGAATTTCTATTTCTAGGTCCTTGAGGAATCGCCACACTGTCTTCCACAATGGTTGAACTAATTTACACTCCCACCAGCAGTGTAAGAGTGTTCCTATTTCTCCGCATCCTCTCCAACATCTGTTGTCTCCAGATTTTTTAATGATCGCCATTCTAACTGGCATGAGATGGTATCTCAATGTCGTTTTGATTTGCATCTAATAACCAGTGATGATGAGCATTTTTTCATGTGTTTGTTGGCCTCATGTATGTCTTCTTTTGTAAAGTGTCTGTTCATATCCTTTGCCCATTTTTGAATGGGCTTGTTTGTTTTCTTCCTGTAAATCTGTTTGAGTTCTTTGTAAATTCTGGCTATCAGCCCTTTATCAGACGGGTAAACTGCAAAGATTTTTTTCCCATTCTGTTGGTTGCCGATTCACTCTAGTGACTGTTTCTTTTGCTGTGCAAAAGCTGTGGAGTTTGATTAGGTCCCATTTGTCTATTTTGGCTTTTGTTGCCAATGCTTTTGGTGTTTTGGTCATGAAGTCCTTGCCTACTCCTATGTCCTGAATGGATTTGCCTAGATTTTCTTCTAGGGTTTTTATGGTGCTTCTGTTTATGTGGTGAATTACGTTTAAAGACTTGCGTATGTTGAACCGGCCTTGCATCCCCAGGATGAATCCTACTTGATTATGATGGATAAGTTTTTTAATGTGCTGTTGCAATCGGTTTGCCAGTATTTTATTGAAGATTTTTGCATCTATGTTCATCATGGACATTGGCCTGAAGTTTTCTTTTCTTGTTGAATCTCTGCCGGGTTTTGGTATCAGGATGATGTTGGTCTCATAAAATGATTTGGGAAGGGTTCCTCTTTTTGAATTATTTGGAATAGTTTCAGAAGGAATGGCACCAGCTCCTCTTTGTGTGTCTGGTAGAATTCGGCTGTGAACCCATCTGGACCTGGGCTTTTTTTTATGTGGGAGGCTCTTAATTGCTGCCTCGACTTCAGACCTTGTTATTGGTCTATTCATAGTTTCAGCTTCCTCCTGGTTTAGGCTTGGGAGGACACAGGTGTCCAGGAATTTATCCATTTCTTCCAGGATTACTAGTTTATGTGCATAGATTTGTTTGTAGTATTCTCTGATGATGGTTTGAACTTCTGTGGAATCTGTGGTGATTTCCCCTTTATCGTTTTTTATTGCATCTATTTGGTTGTTCTCTCTTTTCTATCAGTTTGGCTAGTGGTCTATTTTGTTGATCTTTTCGAAAAACCAGCTCTTGGATTTATTGATTTTTTGAAGGGTTTTTCGTATCTCTATCTCCTTCATTTCTGCTCTGATCTTAGTTATTTCTTGTCTTCTGCTAGGTTTTGAGTTTTTTTGATCTTGCTCCTCTAGCTCTTTCAATTTTGATGATAGGGTGTCAATTTTGGATCTCTCCACTCTTCTCATGTGGGCACTAATTGCTATATATTTTCCTCTGGAGACTGCTTTAAATGTGTCCCAGAGATTCTTGTATGTTGTGTCTTCGTTCTCGTTGGTTTCGAAGAACTTCTTTATTTCTGCCTTCATTTCATTGTTTATCCAGTCAACATTCAAGAGCCAGTTGTTCAGTTTCCATGAAGCTGTGCAGTTCTGAGTTAGTTTCTGAATTCTGAGTTCTAACTTGATTGCACTATGGTCTGAGAGACTGTTATGATTTCAGTTGTTTTGCATTTGCTGACGAGTGCCTTACTTCCAATTATGTGGTCAATTTTGGAGTAGGTGTGATGTGGTGCTGAGAAGAATGTATATTCTGTGGATTTGTGGTGGAGAGTTCTGTAAATGTGTATCAGGTTTGCTTCTTCCAGGTCTGAGTTCAAGCCCTGGATATCCTTGTTAATTTTCTGTCTGGTTGATCTGTCTAATATTGACAGTGGAGTGTTAAAGTCTCCCACTATTATTGTGCAGGAGTCTCAGTCTCTTTGTAAGTCGTTAAGAACTTGCCTTATATATCTGGGTGCTCCTGTGTTGGGTCCATATATATTTAGGATCATTAGCTCTTCTTGTTGTATTGATCCTTTTACCATTATGTAATGACCATCTTTGTCTCTTTTGATCCTTGTTGCTTTAAAGTCTATTTTATCGGAGATGAGAATTCCAACTCCTACTTTTTTTTTTTTTTGCTCTCCATTTGCTTGGTAAATCTTCCTCCATCCCTTTATTTTGAGCCTTTGTGTATCCTGGCATGTGAGATGGGTTTCCTGGATACAGCACACTGATGGGTTTTGGCTTTTTATCCAATTTGCCAGTCTGTGTCTTTTGATTGGTGCATTTAGCCCATTTACATTTAGGGTTAACATTGTTATGTGTGAATTTGATACTGCCATTTTGATTCTAGTTGTCTGTTTTGCCAGTTAGTTGTTGCAGATTCATTTTGTTGATGCTCTTTAGCATTTCGTATGTTTTTAGAATGGCTGGTACTGGTTGTTCCTTTCTATGTGTAGTGCCTCTTTCAGGAGCTCTTGTAAAGCAGGCCTAGTGGTGACAAAATCTCTGAGTACTTGCTTTTTCATGAAGAATTTTATTTTTCCTTCACTTATGAAGCTCAGTTTGGCTGGATATGAAATTCTGGGTTGAAAGTTCTTTTCTTTAAGGATGTTGAATATTGGCCCCCACTCCTTCTGGCTTGTAGAGTTTCTGCTGAGAGATCTGCTGTGAGTCTGATGGGCTTCCCTTTGTGGGTGACCCGACCCTTCTCTCTGGCTGCCCTTAGCATTTTCTCCTTCTTTGCAACCCTGGCAAATCTGACGATTATGTGCCTTGGGAGTGCTCTTCTTGAGGAATATCTTTGTGGTGTTCTCTGTATTTCCTGGACTTGAGTATTGGCCTGCCTTGCTAGGTTGGGGAAATTTTCCTGGATAATATCCTGAAGAGTATTTTCCATCTTGGATTCATTCTCTTCGTCACCTTCTGGTACACCTGTCAAACGTAGGTTAGGTCTCTTCACATAGTCCCACATTTCTTGGAGATTTTGTTCATTCCTCTTTGCGCTTTTTTCTCTAATCTTGGTTTCTCATTTTATTTCATTGAGTTGATCTTCAACTTCTGATATTCTTTCTTCTGCTTGGTTAATTCGGCTGTTGAAACTTGTGCATGCTTCGCGAAGTTCTCTTGTTGTGTTTTTCAGCTCCTTCAATTCATTCATATTCCTCTCTAAGTTGTCCATTCTTGTTATCATGTCCTCAAATCTTTTTTCAAGGCTCTTAGTTTCTTTGCATTGATTTAGAACATGTTCTTTTAGCTCACAGAAGTTTCTCATTATCCACCTTCTGAAGTCTGATTCTGTCATTTTGTCACACTCATTCTCCATCCAGCTTTGTTCCCTTGCTGGTGAGGAGTTTTGGTCCTTTGTAGGAGGTGAGGTGTTTTGGTTTTGGGTGTTTTCCTCCTTTTTGCACTGGTTTCTTCCCATCTTTGTGGATTTATCCACCTGTTGTCTTAGTAGTTGCTGACTTTTCGATTGGGTCTCTGAGTGGACACCCAGATTGTTGGTGATGAAGTATTTCTGTTACTTAGTTTTCCTTCTAACAATCTAGCCCCTCTGCTGTACGACTGCTGAGGTCCACTCCAGGCCCTGCTTGTCTGGGGTACACCTGTAGCATCTGCGGAACAGTGAGGGATGCTACCAGTTTCTTCTTCTGCTATCTTTGTCCCAGAATGATGCCCGCCCAATGTCAGTCTGATTAGTCCTTTTTTGAGGTGACTCTTTGGATATACAGGGGTCAGGGAGCTGCTTGAGGAGATGGTCTGTACTTTATAGGAGCTCCAGTGCTGAGCTGTGAGCTCCATTGTTCATTCAGGGTTGTTGGGTGGGTGTGTTTGGGTCTGCTGCAGCAGAACTCATAAAACCCCCTTTTTTTCCCCTCAGATGCTCTGTCTCAGGGAGTTGGGGCTTTCTTTATGAGTATCCGTTGCACTGTCCTGCCCAGCTTGGAGGCAGTCTAGTCATATTTGCCTGCTGAGGCTCCGCTCTGCTACCGCGGGGTCCGCCCTGCTGCCGCGGGGCTCCGCCCTACTGTGGTGGGCTCCACCCTGTTGGCAGAGTCTCTCTGTTATGGCGGGTTGCCTCGGCAACGGCAGGCTGCTTCTGCAATGGGTGTGTACCTCAGTAGGGGTGGTATGCGTCTGTAGTGGCGGACACCCCTCCCCCACCGAGCTGCACTGTCCTGGATTCAGCTGAGCCCACAGTAAAACTCTCAACCCCGAGCATTTCAAATTGCCGTTTTGTTTGTCCCTGTGGGGGTGGGACCCGCTGAGCCTGATCACCTGGCTCCCTGCCTCAGAGTCCTTTCTCTCTCTCTCTTTTTTTTTTAAGGTTGAACAGTTGACTCTCTCACAGGTGTTTCAGTCGCCTGCTGATAGGGCATGGGGATCTGTGTGATTTCCCGTGCCATGGCCCACTGCACCAGCTCAAATCACACTTCCCAGAAATCTCCTGGTCTGGCTCACTGTCCAGTGTTTAATCAGATGGATATGTTAATCTGCCCTCCCAAATCTCAGATTGCTGGTTTAACATGGCACCCAGAGCAGTGAGTTTTGTGCAGGCTGCCACTGTGCTGCGGCACTAGCCAAAACGGCCACGCAAGCCGAAAGGGCTGCGCTGGTGTCCCGTGTCTCTCCTACACCTGGGAATTTCCCTGTTCTGTGGGCAACAAAGGTCCATCTGAAAATGCGGCTACGACTCACCCTCTGTGCCTTCACTGAGAGCTGCAATCCTGAGTTGTTCCTACCGCGCCATCTTGGAAATCCTCTCAGAAGTTTTTAATATTATAAAAATATGGTTCTAATTACCTCGTGAAGACTATTTCCCATTAAACAAAAGCATTACTTCCATAGTCAGTCAAATAAAAAATGTTTCTAATCTTATGCCAAAATATACCACTTTTAAGCAAGAATGAACTTAATACAAAATATGCAACACAATAACTTGGACTATCCTTTGATGTTTGCTGACATATATTAATAGGCTGTGGAAATAAATGCCAATCATTTGCTGTCAAATCAACATGTTCCAGGGATCAAAATAAGACAAATAAATTCCTAAACCCAATGTACCCATTATCATACATTTGGCAAATCACCAGATGTGAAAATGTTAATTTTCGTGGCATTTGTGTAAAATATGTACTAGTAATTTTGGTCAAATCAAGTTCAACAGGGAAGTTCAAAGAGATGCAGAGAGGTTAAGGGAACTCATTATTACATCAGAGATCAGTTAGATCAAAGCAGACCTGCCTCCCCTAAAATTCACCCCTTGAAAATAAGTACATGATTTCTTAATATTCATTTTTGGAGGCCACTTTGAAAGAGCAGCATGATTCATGGAACTTTATTAGTAGTGGTCCTGCTGGGTTACTATGAACAAAATCAGTCTCAATTTTCAGTTTTTCCTCTATAAATATGATTATAGTTTCCTATTTATGTTCACTTCTATGTTTTTGAATAGCTACTTGAATCAACAATAGAAGATGTGCTTAAAAAACTACATTCATTTCTATGGGAGTAGATATATGACTAGAGGGAAGACTCTTCTGAAAAGCACTTACTCTGACATTATTATATGACCACCAAACTATTGGAAAAATGAGCAAAGCATATTAAAATAAAAGAATAATGAATATAAGAATATGTTTGTAAAAATTCTGTAGTTATCAACAGATAACTAACAAAAAACAAGGTAAATGTAATGCACTTTTCTATGTTCAAAGCTGTCAGAATTGTATATATATAAAGTATATCCTTTAACAGTTCAAATAAATTAGTGGATCACTCACAATATTTCCATCTAATTAAATAAATGCACTTACCAAACTTCAAGAGACATTTCTAGAATCATTTCAGTGACCTAAAATAAGATATTAATCAGATTAGATCATAAAGTAAATGTGTGTTTTATATAATACAAACAAACTCAAAGTAAATTTTGAGTGCCAGATTATTTTTAAACTTAAAAAACAAAACCCTCAAAATAAAATAACACAGCTCCATGAAGACCCTAAACTACAGGTGCATATCAGTAAACCAACTTTCTTTTTTTTAATAAGTTTACTTAGCCATTTTAGCAAACATAAGAATTATCTCTGCCTGGTTGTTTTCCTCCCTCAGTAAAATAAAGTAGTTCACAATTACTATTTATAAAACATAAAAAGTACCTGAGATACAAAAGCTACTGAGATGTTGTGTCTATTATTTAGGAGCTGCCTCAGGCCACAAAATCAAAAGCTGTAACGGACCAGAGGTTAGAGACAGCCTAGGTGGAAGTTTACACATGTGTATTTGGGACAAGTGCAGGCCGCAGTAAGCTGGAAATAAAACACCCATTCATGGCAGGCAGTAGGACCTAAGGTCCAGCCAACTGTGGTTAGCTCGGGAAACATCTACTAACAAGATCTGGAGCCTCTGGGTTTTATTTATTTCAACACTGTTTAAGCCTATTAAATATATTAAAGGACTGCGTCCTGCCAGAGAGACAATTTTGGTCTAAAAGAAAAGAAAATGACTAATATCTACTTAAGATATTAAGAGTTGTCTTTCCAGAGACTGTAAATCTGTTGTACAGAAAGGCCTTTTCAATATTATCCCTGGCATTAGCTATGAAAAATGTAACTGTAGATTGTCATGAGAACCAAATGAGAAAATGGTTTGAAAGTTGCTATACAACTATAACCATGTTATTTTTATTATATCAACTGATATAAGACATAGATAGAGCTAACTTGTTCAATAACTTCAGGTAGAACAGAACTAGGATATACCTCTTGAAATGTGAAGAGGAAATTTTTAGAATCAATGTAAAATGCTATAGATTATTAGATTTACCCTCCTGAGTTTCAAGGAATGGAAAAAAAAAACAAACTAGAAGCAGGTTTCCAAAAGGTTAAAGTAAGTTCATAGATGATTGATTCTCAGTGCTGAATTTTATGAGTGAACAAATGGTACTGAAATCGTCCCTACAAAAATTTGTCTCTCTCACTAAACTGTAAGCTCTGTCCTATATAGGTTCCTGTTACTAGTTCATCATACAGTATTTGGCACACAACAGATAATACATATTTGTCAAATTACTGTTCGTGTGTGTTTGTCAGAAGGAGCACATTGGGCAACCTTTTCTTGTCAAATAGCTGATAATTACTGGAGGCAAATCATGGGATGGTTGACCGGGACAGCAGTTCCTATATATAGAATTCTATGAATCTTCATTTATCAAAGAAGCATATACATATATTTAAAGTTAATAAAGTAATTGAGAATCCCAGGACAAATGAAGTCATGCATGCCCAGATGAATGTAATGTCAAAGGGTGGCTGGCTACCAAACAGGGATTGCAGTTGCTGTCAGTTCTATCGATGGAAGCACCGCTCGGCTCACATCCCAGAACATTACATCTATTTCCCACTTCAAAATTTTAATTGGAGTATGGCAAAGAGGGCTTGGAAAACATTTTATATTGAATAAGGTTACTCTGGATATTTAGAAGAAAAGAAGATGGGTAAAATATGGTCTGTTTTTTTCCCAAGAAATACATTAAAAACTGCCCTTAAAATGACACTAGATTTAATATTTTTATCTCCGGAGGGTAAAGCCATCATGATTGGATGGAAATAACATGAACAATATTACAACTCCATGTAGAGTTTTCTAATAAATGGAAAGATTCAAGGCCTCTTTCATTGTGCCACCTCATGGCAGAAGGTGTTCAAGAAGACAGTGGCTTCCCAGCTGGCAGGTCTCTAAGCAATTTGTAAATTACATATCCAGTGCTTGGCCAGGTGCGGTGGCTCACACCTGTAATCCCAGCACTTTGGGAGGCCAAGGCAGGTGGATCACCAGAGGTCAGGAGTTCAAGACCAGCCTGACCACCATGGTGAAATCCTGTCTCTACTAAAAATACAAAAATTAGCCAGGCATGGTGGCACGCACCTGTAATCCCAGCTACTCGGGAGACTAAGGCAGGAGGGTGGAGGTTGCAGTGAGCTGGGAAAATGCCACTGCACTCCAGCCTTGGCCACAAGAGCAAAAACTCTGTCTCAAAAATAAACAAAACAATTACATATTTATATATATATATATATATATATATATATATATATATCTTCAGTGCTTGAATATATCCAGCACCTGCTTGTTCTGACAGCTCCACAAATAAAAGGAAAATCAACCATGCTACGTTCATAGTGAAATCTGTCTTCTCCATTAGCACGCGCTTTCTGTATCTACCAACATTTCTTGGCTAAGACATTCATGATCCTGGATGGACTGACAAGACTCTTTAAACAAAGGCAGGATAACAGAAGAGAAGGCACAGGATTCTTCTGCCATTTTGAATGTTACAGGCTGTGCTGCAAGGTTCTTTTCACATGGATTAGGATCCTCACTTCCACATTGCCCAAGTAGGTCACCCACACGAGGAGGAAACTTAAAACCCTGTCATTTGGTACACTATGTTCAGACCTGCTATGCATGATAAGCTAGACGTTATCAATCACTCTACACCTTTTACCTAGAACATGTCATTCAGATAAAAACACGTACTTCCTGTGAGGCATTAAACAACTACTGTAAACGTCTTCCCACACACTGCATAAAGCATCTCTGCATTACAGGCTTCCACCCTGCTTGTATTATCAGGGCAATTAGAAAGAAGAGTGACCACCTCTTCCAGGCTCTCCCCAGCACCCTAATACCTAAATTAGAACTAATTACAACTCCACCTTTTTAGGAAGAAGTAGGCTGTGTCCCTTATGTATTCTTGTGAAAGCAGCAATGACATCTTGAATTTCCCAGTGGAAAGCAATTTTAGACATTTACAATGGGAGATTTTCAGTTAGAGGAGAATGGGGAGAACTGGAGGGGTCAAACTATAAAAACTAAAAGCCATTTCAGCCTTTAAAATAATTTTTAAAGGATCCAATCCACTAATTATCTTGAAAACTTTCCAGAGTCATTTTGAAATAATAAAGCTTAAAGCAACAAGCATAAAATAGCAGTCCCCAACCCTTTTGGCATCGGGGACTAGTTTTGTGGAAGATGATTTTAACATGGACCAGGGTGGCGGGTGGGGGATGAGTGGTTTTGTGATTCAAGCACATTACATTTACTGTGCACTTTATTTATATTACATTGTAATATATAATGAAATAATCATACAACTCCCATAATGTAGAACTGGTGGAAGCCCTGAGCTTGTTTTCCTGCAACTAGAACTTCCATCTGGCATTAGATTCTCATAAGGAGCATACAACCTAGATCCTTCACACATGCAGTTCAAATAGGGTTCACGCTCCTGTGAGAATCTAATGCCACTGCTGATCTAGGAGGCGGAGCAGCCATGGAAGTGATAGGGAGCGACTGTAAATACAGATGAAGCTTTGCTCCTTCGCCCACCACTCACCTCCTGCTGTGCAGCCAAGGTCCTAACTTGCTGTAGACTGGAACCAGGGGTTGAGGACCCCTGCTTTAAAATGATTATTATAAAAAAAAGATGCATAGAGCAAAATAATTCAAATTTAAGAATCTATCCTATTAGTAAAAAGTTCTTCAAATATGCTATGATTTCTCTCATATATTCTAATATTTACATCATTTACTTTCAATAAAACATTATTTTGAATTCTGATCCCTAGAGTTCGTTTACTTTTTTTTTCTAGGTAGAAATGAACAGCAACTAATCATCATATTGATTCAATCATTATTCATATGTTCCAAGAGAATTACATAATATTTTTGGCCTTGTCTGTATTTACTTGACCTGTGCAGGATAATAAAGTCATTTTTAAAGGGTCATTTTTAGTTAGAATCATGTTTCTGTACATTGTATCTCAATCCTGTAAAGAAGGAACAGGATGTGGATCTGACAAGGAGGCGATCCAAGCAGAAAGCAGAAATTACAACCCTATCAATACATGCAAACACACACCTAATAAATTCTGCATGTTTAGAAACAGGATGAGACACTGGTAAAATACTTTCCCCTCTCCGACTTATCTCCTCCCAGTCTCCCCACCGCTCTTTCTTTGTGCTCCAGCCACACTCTCCTACTTGCTGTTACTCATCTTGCCAGGCGAACTGCTTCAGAGCCTTTCTACTTGGAGTGCCTTCTGTCCTCAGATATCCTCAGAGATGCCTTACTTAGCCACATTTTTGGAACTCCCTTGGTGACTCCTTCACACACATATACACCCTGCCCCATTCTCTGTCCCCAGTTTAGTTAGCACTTGTCATTATCGTCATCTAACAGGAGTGTCTTTTACTTATTTACCTTGCTTTCCATCTGTCTTGCTACATAGAATGTAAGCTCCATGAGGGTAGGGAGTCTTGTTCATTTTGTTCCCTGCTGAAATAGGCAGTGCCTAAAGGTGTCTACCACCTGGTGAGGGCTCAAGAGTTATTTGTAAAATTAAATTAATGAATCAATAATTTCTCCTTATCTCACTGCACACATTACCTGCACTGTCCATTTATCATCCATAAACATTAAACTCTAGTTAATGATATGCTGAAGTTTGTAGGGGTAAAGTATACTGTTGTCAGCCACTCACTTTTAAATGCATCAAAAAAGTAAACATTTTTGGTAAAATGTTAATTATAGAGTCTAGGTGGCAGTTATATGATGTTCACGGTATAAATCTTTCCACTTTTTATATGTTGTGCATTTTTAAAATAAAATTTAAAGAATAATAATGCTTTAGAGAGGCCTTCTCTGACTATAGGAACTTTTGTTGCCCACCAACTGTTTTCTATTGCACAGCTTTACTGTCCTCATAGTCTGTCTCACTAGCTGATGGTGTGCTGATCATTCTTTTGCTAAACATTGCCTGTGTACTTTCTCTGTTAGAATGCAAGCTCCCTGGAGAGTCCCCAGGATACTGCCTGTCACCTAGAATACCGCTTGGAATATAATAGTTGTTTAATAAATAACTACTTAAGTAAGTAAATCAATGACTAGATGCCTCATGATACTAATTATTATTACCTGTCAGTTTACACACGAAAGTATACCTTCTAACAAATTCTTAGTTCCTTGAAAATTATACTTTTATGCAGTTTTTTTTTATGTCTAGCAACATTTTAGGAGCACAATAAAGGCTTACATTCTTCTCATATTAATAAATAACACAATATATTGACAAGTTGGTATTTTTAAATTGTATAACACCATATCAATGATAGATTTTTATTCTTGCAGTATTATCATTTAGCTTCCATATCTGTAAAAGGAGAAGAACTGAAAGCTTTGGGGTGAAGAAGGTCAAATGAAAATAAGGTATTCTACTTATAAGTTTCTAAGTGTGAGCTAAACATTGGGCACACAGGAACATAAAGATGGGAAAAATAGACACTGGAGACCCCAAAAGTAGGGAGAGGAGAGGAGCAAGGGTTGAAAAACTACTATCGCTACTATGTTCACTACTTGGCGACAGGATCATTAGAAGCTCAAACCTCAGTATCATGGAACATACCCATATAACAAACCTGCACATGTACCTCCTGAACCTAACATAAAAAATAAAACAGGCCGGGTGTGGTGGCTACCGCCATCATCCTGAGGCCGAGGCCTCCCAGAGTTTGAGACCAGCCTGGACGGCATGATGAAACCCTGTCTCTACTAAAAATACAACAATTAGCCAGGCATGATGGTACTTGTCTGTAATCTCAGCTACTTGTGAGGTTGAGGCATGGGAATGGGCTTGAACCCGGGAGGCAGAGGTTGCAGTGAGCCGAGATCGTGTCACTGTACTGCAGCCTGGGCAACAGATGAAGATTCTGTCTCAAAAAATATAAAAATAAAAATAAGATGTTTTTAAAAGAAGAGAAGGTATTCTTTCTAGATCATAAAATTTTACAAATTAAAAAAGAGCTTAGAAAAAAATCAGTCTAAACCTTCATTTTACAGATGAAGAAAACAAGACTCGGAAAGAAAGAATAAGAATTCAAACATTCTGGAGAGATATGAATGACAGAGACAAAATGAGTGTCCATTTTCCCAATTCCCAGTTTCAACTCCAAGTGAGTAAAGCAGGGCC
Source organism: Saguinus oedipus (assembly GCA_031835075.1). NCBI lineage: Eukaryota > Metazoa > Chordata > Mammalia > Primates > Cebidae > Saguinus > Saguinus oedipus. The sequence continues at coordinate 24,353,679 of CM063190.1, forward strand.
CTGGGAATCTGCCCATCTCCATTTGGAAGCTCCTGTTATTTCTCCAGCTGCCTCCTGGACACAGAAATCACTCTATGTTGACTCAGTATTAACTTTTGGATGATAAAACTATGCAAGAGTTTTTGCTATTACTATTTTGCCTTGAAGAATTTGTTCGCTCTTCACCAAATCTAAGTGCTCTTTTTCCTCTACCAGATTACCATAACCATCTTCAAGGCTTACATCTCTTCTCTCCCACTGCTCTCTCGTCGCCTCCTCTCTCTTATGACCTCTGTAAACACTGTAGAAAGATCATCGGGAAGACTGTGATTCTGAGCTGAGGACAGAGGCTGGAGAGCCGGGTGGTTTGCACAGGTCACTCCCACGTGATCTGAGGAACAAGCAGGGGACTGTCCCCTCAGCCATCACGCTTCCTTCTCTCCCAGCTACCCCTACAGCTCAAAAGATCATCATTCAGATAAAAATACAGAGAGGCTGAAAACAGAGTAATAAAGAAAAGCTTGCTTGAACAACTATTTTCTCAGGCACACTAAAAAAAAATAGTTACATAAGCTTCTTTAAATTCAGGAATGTGGAAAGCCTCTCTAGAGCCCTGGGGATTACACATCCAGCATAGGAAATGACAGAGGAGAGGAAATGAATGTTTTCCACAGCATCTTCTCTTATAAGCAGTCTTTGTATCATGGATTAAAGTGAACCAAGTAAAAAAAAAAATTACTTTGGAAAGTGCAATCCATGCTTGCAAAGTCCTCAACAGACATTTACTGAGAGCCGATGCTAGCAACATGCAATAGGTAAGGCCTGCAAAATGCAGCCCTTGACCCCCTCTACACTCTCCCCTGTGATTCAGCAACATGAACCTGCCGAGCCATTTACCCTGCTGTGCCCCATTCAGCAACATGGACCTGCCGAGCCAGTTACCCTGCTGTGCCCCATTCAGCAACATGGACCTGCCGAGCCATTTACCCTGCTGTGCCCCAGCTTGCTTTCTCCTTTCAAGACCCTGGCCTTTTGCAATACGCTCTGCCCAGAATGCTCATAACTTCTTTTCGGATGATATCCTGCTGTTTTCTTAAGGTGTAATAACAGCAACAACGACAAGTAACATTTATATACTTCCTGATATGTGCCAGAAACTGTTCTAAGCCCTGTATGGATACACACATACATCTATGTGTTTAAAGTATTGATACATTTTAATAGCTTATTTTAATTACTTTATAGTATTAACATATTTTAATCACTTTCAATCACTTATTGAATTATATGCTTAATATTAAGCTAAGTAATATATAATGTATATATTGAACCATAAAATATATCTAATTATAATTATATTTATATATAATATACAGTATATTATATATTATATACACATAAATAAAATTGACTTGTTTAATCATGATTCCCTTAGAAGATATTATTTCCATTTTACAGATGAGTAGACTGAGGCACAGAAGAGTTAAGTGTTATTTTCCCAGAATAAAACAGATGGCAAGGGACAGAGCTGGAATTTAAACACCAAACAGCCTGTCTTTCAATGCCAAGGTGTTAACCACAGTTCACTGTTCAACTTGTTCAAAATCAGCTACTGCTATGGAGCCATGGCGGGCCTCCTCTCACAACACAATCGTTCTTTATTCTGCCTTCCCACAGCACTCTATACCTGCCTCACTGGTGCTTATCTCACTGTCTGGGGATTTCTTTTTATCACATGTATGTATCTCCCTACTTCCACTTCTCATTGCAACCCTTACTCACCTCCATGTCACAGGGAGATAATTGAGGGAAGAACTTCCTGTACCTTATTCTTTACATTCCTTGCACAAAACACAATGACTGGCACACAGCAGATCTTCAATAAATGTTTGCAAAAAGAATGAATGAAATCACTTTAAAAGGGGTTGACAGAACTGTGGGCAGTGCGTCTCTTGGCATAACAGAGAAGAAATGCTCTCTGCAGCAGGTGGAAAACATCAAGGAGTGCGTGGACCAGAGTATCCTCAAGGTACCTGGGCCATTCTGATTACATGGACTGGTTAAGAAACTCCTTTGGGCTAAGTTGGAAAGGAAATGAGGAAAATGAAAAACTGAACAGTATAGATACTTTAGTCCCAGTAATACCATGGATAGTTATCATGGAGACTCAAAGGAGGAAGAGTCATTTGGGATCGTAACAGGAAAGACAACACGGAGTAGCTGAGAGTGAAGAGAGGGGTGGTTCTCAGTGAGTGGAGGGACTTGGCGAAAACACATTGTCTCTCCCAGAAACAAGAAATTAGCATGTTAACCAGCCTTACACACAGGCGCACCAGTTATTTGCTTTCTTACTATAAACTACTAAGTCCGTTTCTCACAGCATTCAAAATCCAATGAGTTTATTCTGTACACAGAATTTTACCGAAGGTTTATTATTCCAAAATACACTACCAAATTTCAGAAATGCAACAAACCTAGAAAGTGAAAGGTAACAATAACCTCCGATCATTCCTTCTGGCCTTTCGCTGCTTTGTCCCTACTTAGTTGAGGATTCGCCGAGACAGAAATATTCCTCCAGAGAGATTTACTACTAAACGTGATTTTGGAAGGGTTTAAATTTCCTAACATTTTTCATTGAGTTTGTTTACTTGTTCTCTCGCTCTCTCCTATCCTTTCATCTCTCTTTATCCTCCCAATTTTTTTGCATAAAATCTGCCAGTGGAGTCCAAAGGCACTGCTGAAACCCAGTGTCATCATTTGGAGCAACAAAGGAGATTAAAGTCTTAGTACCGTTTGGTATAATCCCTAAACCAAAGTTTATAGATACCAGAATAATCTTAAAAATTAGGACAAAAAATAAAAACAAAATTTTCTCTTAAAAAGCAAACATTCTATAAACAAATACAATTTTCCAAGTGTTAAACCCAACTTTCCAGAATCAATAGATTTTGTCTAACATAAGGCTAGAAAATAATTCTGCAGTGTTACTTACTTGGTTGAAAATAAAAGGAACTTCTTTCTTCTCTCCCACCTTCATAGAAGATACAGGAAATGTTGCTGTCCCTAGAGTTTCATCCATGACATAATTGGCATCCATTAACGTAATCTATAGAGTAAAATGTAGAGCACAAAAATAAAATTTCCCATGGATCCTTGGAAATTACATCTATAATTTCCACCACATTTGAAATAATGAAGCTCTCAAATGATTTAAGAGTCATTTGAAGGTCTCAGTATTTAATTGGTAATAATACTTTTATTTTTTCCTTCCCTATTTTTTTTTTTTTTTTGAGACAGGGTCTCACTCAATCTCATTCACCAGGCTGGAGCACAGTGGTGGGATCTCAGCTCACTGCAACCTCCACCTCCTAGATTCAAGCGAATCTCCTGCCTCAGCTTCCTGAGTTGCTGGGATTATGGGCAAGCACCGTAATCCCATAATCGGTGGGATTAAGCACCGTCACATCCAGCAAATTTTTGTATTTTTAATAGAGACAGGGCCTTACCATGTCGGCCAGGCTGGTCTTGTGCTCCTGACTACCAGTGATCTGCCTGCCTCGGTGCTCTGAAAGTGCTATGGCATTAGCCACAGTGCCCAGCCAGTCTTTACCTTCTGAGCACTATGTTTGCTATAATACTTTTTCACATTTTCCTGATTGATTTATTCAATTATCATGTTTTCAAAAATGAAACTTTATCTCTTCTCTACTTTGGAATATAAGAAAGATATTAATGTATAAAATCAATATAAATATTTTGGAAAAAAAATAATTTTTTTAGAAGGCAATTTAAAATATTTATATTCTGTTATACAGTGATTCTCCCCTTTACAGCAGAAAATACATTTTCTCCAAAGCACATGGGAAGGAGAAAAGTCTTTCCAACCCTGCCTAACTCCTGTATGTCCTAATAGATACTCATATTACTTGACAGACGCCACTTAGATTCTAGTCGACCAAGCTGCCCAGACTAACTCCAACTATAGCTAACAGGAACAAGAATGCAGTAAAAGAAGAAAGCCAAGCGTATCTCTCAACATAAACGGTTCACTTACCTCCAAAACATTATCCTGATTAGGATCCAAAATAAATTCAAAGGTCTCATTCCACACAGGGTTTATGTCATTATTGAAGTGTCTTGTTCTCTTCCTGCTGTCAGGGGTTGTAGAGATAAAAAGTTCCACATAGGGATCTGGAGTATCAACTACAGAAACACAAACAACAAGGAGGTAGAAATGGGATTTATCCTTCCTAATATTTTTTATTAATAAATATTGTCAGGTTTTAGTCAATGAATCTGTAGTGATATATTTAAACGTGTGAGACAAGATAATATATACATGATGGAAAAACATTATAGGCTGGATACTTTTAGATATGTCGCTGTCCTTCATAATAGTCCTGTGAGAGGGAGTCGTTTATTAAGTGATTTATTCAAAATTCCTCCATCCATCTAGAGGACAGGTCCACAACAGTCAACATTTCAGTCAAGCTACTACAGGATGACAATCTCACCCAGCTAATGCCAGCGTGACCTTCACAGGAACAAGATCACAGGTTTAACCCAGAAACAAATACACAGACCTACAGGGAACTCATTTTTGACAATAAACATACACCAGGCAAAAAACAGTCTCTTCAATAAATGGTGCTGGGAAAACTGGATCTCCCTATGCGGAAGAATGAAGCTAGACTCCTGTCTCTTGCCATATACAACAATCAAATCAAAATGGATTACAATTTAAGTCTAAGACCTCAAACTATAAAACTACAACAAGAAAGCGTTGGAGAAAATCTCCAGGACGGTATTCTGGGCAAAAATTTCTTGAGCAATACCACACAGGCACAGTCAACCAAAGCAAAAATGGACAAATGGGACCACATCAAGTTAAAAAACCTTTTACACAGCAGATAAAACATCAGCAAGGTGAACAGACAAGCCACAGAATGGAACAAAATATGCAAGCTACCCATCTGACAAGGGATTCTGACCAGAATACACAAGGAGCTCAAAAAGCTGCAGAAAAATGTCTAATAACCTAACCAAAACATGAGCAAAAGATTTCAATAGATATTTCTCAAAAGAAGACATACAAATGGCAAACAAGCATAAGAAAAGTGTTCGACATCATTGATTATCAGAGAAGTGCAAATCAAAATTACAATGAGACCTCATCTCATCCGGTTAAAATGGCTTACATTCAGGCAATAGCAAATGCTGGTGAGGATGTGGAGAAAAGGGAACTCTTGCACACTGTTGGTGGGTACGTAAATTAGTACAACCATGATGGAGAGTAGTTTGGAGGGTTCTCAGAACCCTAAAAGTAGAGCTACCATGTGATTAAGCAATCCCACTGCTGAGTATATACTCAAAAGAAAGGAATCAGTATATTGAAGAGATATCGGCACTCCTGTGTTTACTGAAGCACTATTTACAATAGCTAACATTTAGAAGCAACCTAAGTTTCCATCAACAGATGAATGGATAAAGAAAATGTGTTACAGATACACAGTGGAGTGTTACTCAGCCATAAGGAAGAATGAGATCTTGTCATTTGTATGGATCGAATGGGAGTCATTATCTTAAATGAAATAAGCCAGGCACAGAAACACAAATATCACATGTTCTCACTTATTTGTGGAGTCAAAGAATCAAAACAATTGAACTCATGGAAAGGGCAGAAGGATGATTACGAGAGGCTGAGAAGGAGAGTGGGGGGTTAGAGAGGAGGTGGGGATGGTTAATGGATACAAAAAAAAATAGAAAAATGAATAAGAATTGCTATTTGATAGCACAACAGGGTGACTATAGTAAATAATCATGTAACTTTTCATTTAAAAGAGTATAATTGGATTATTTGTAACACAAAGGATAAATACTTCACAGGATGCATATTCTATTTTCTGTGATGTGATTATTTTGCACTACGTACCTATATCAAAACATTTCATGGACCCCATACATATACACACCTACTATGTATCCATAACCATTAAAAAGTAAAAAAGAAAAAAGTCAAAAAATACCCTTTTAAACAAAGATTATATTGTCAATGTTAGAAAAATCATCCTAGTTACTTGTTTATCAGATAAAATAATGAAAGTCATTGTGAGAAGAATATCATTTGTTGTTACATAGTTGCCTTGTATGGTTGTACAGGTTGTGCACTGAACAACTTTAAGGGGCAGCACTCAAATTAAAAATCAACATGTATATATTATGGCACTACTGAGGTGGAAATGAGGTGTCCTTAGGCTAGGAAGTAACAGTTTCCCCTCCCCTCCCCTCTCCTCTCCTCTCCTCTCCTTTCCTTTTGTTGAGATGGAGTCTCTGTTGCCATGCTGGAGTGCAATGGTATGATCTTGGCTCACTGCAACCTCCACCTCCTGGGTTCAAGCAATTCTCATGCCTCAGCCTCCTGAGTAGCTGGGATTACAGTCACGTACCAGCAAACCCAGCTAATTTTTGTATCTTTAGTGGAGACACGGTTTCACCATGTTGGCTAGGATGGTCTTGATCTCTTGACCTTGTGATCCACCCGCCTCAGACTCCCAAAGTGCTGGGATTACAGGCATAAGCCACTGCATCCAGTTCACATAAAGACCCACTTGAATCAGAGTATGGTATGTGTGTCCATTGAAATAGAATAAAACAATTTCAAATACAGAAAATATTATAATTTCCTCTCATTATGTATACACTTAGTAACAAAGTGAGTGACCCAAACAGTGCAAATATTGATCACTCCTTTTTCAGGATTCCACCGAATCCTTTGCAGCACTGGACACACTGTATTTTATGGATGAAGTGGTACATCTATCTGTCTTTTCCTACAAGACTATAAACAACTCAGCTGTACATCTTCAGAAGCTAACAACAGAAAGCAACTGTCACAATATTTAAGGTCCCCTAACCTAAGGACCTGACTTTGCTGTTTAACAGGTGCTTCTCTATGTGGCCATTATAATTAATAACAAAAACAACAAATAGCTGAGTAATGACGATAGGGATCTCTATCAAACACTTTACACACATTAGTCTCATTTAAATCTCACAAAAGCACTATAACATAAGTACTTTATTTTAGTGTTGAGGCAACAGAAACTGAGAGATGTTCAGCAATCTGTCCAATATCACACAGCTAGTAAGTATCAGGTCAAGATCTTGAACCTGGGTCATTTGACCACAACAATCATTCTCTTATTACATAATGTTCCTCAGTAACAAAAATTAGATTATAAGATATGGGTTCTATGGAAAGAGGAACTGGAATTAGAGGGAGAGAACAAGAGGATGAGCACAAGAGTGGGGGGAGAGAAGTACAGAGGTCCAAACAAAAGATCCAAAAAGTTGAGGATAAAGGCAAAGTAAAAATAATAGTTTCTGACCTATTGATTGGGTTTCCAAAAAAGTTTTTTTTTTTTTTTTGAGACGGAGTTTCGCTCTTGTTGCCCAGGCTGGAGTGCAGTGGCACGATCTCGGCTCACTGCAACCTCCATCTCCCCGGTTCAAGCAATTCTCCTGCCTCAGCCTCCTGAGTAGCTGGGATTACAGGCACGCGCCACCATGCCCAGCTAATTTTTGTATTTTTAGTAGAAACGGAGTTTCACCATGTTGACCGAGATGGTCTCAATCTCCTGACCTTGTGATCCGCCTGCCTCAGCCTCCCAAAGTGCTGGGATTACAGGTGTGAGCCACCGCGCCCGGCCCAAAAAAGTTTTTTAAATAGATGTTGTAATCACCAGTAGTGTGTAAAGTGTTTGATACACCAATCACCAATAGCAATAGTCATCAAAAAACATAATCAACGCCCTTCACTAATTGCTCAGTATTGCTCCTCGTTCTTTATGTGATCTTCAGCTTCTTTAGATGCATGCGTATGTTTGGTGGTGGTTACTGAAAAATGGGAGGATCTACAAATGAAGTATCAGCATTGAGACTGCCTTTAATTTTCTGGCTTGGACCTTATACATCATTGGTCAAGAGCAGTGGGGCAAAAGTGAGAGGGCAACACAAATGCTCAGGGTCACTGAAAAAACACACACCCCTGACCGTCCCCGAGACCCATTATCAGCATAGCTGTAGCAGAACGAAGGGCTTGCAATTTTTAACAAGTAGTCTAGCTGACCCTGATGCAGATCATCTTTTGGTCACACTTGATTTCCTATTTTAGAGAAAAGGGAATAGCCAGTCATTGTAATTTCTAACTCAGTGCTTCCATCTCTCAGCAGGACCATGGAATACAAATTAGAAAACAAAAAGATTGAGTGGGAAGGATGACAAGGCGGAATGGGCCACAGAAGAAGAGAACATGTCACAGGGTGCCTTTATCACATTCTCAACCAGGAGGTGATGGCTTCTTTTGCTTGACCATGTTTCTGCCGTATCACCAGTGCTCAGGGTTGTAAACCAGAAGTAAAACTCCGTATTTAGAATAGCAGCTGGTAGAAAATTATCAAGAAAAATATGTAAATTTAAGGAGAATATTCAATGAATGCTGCAAATTATGTGTTAAAAAGCACAGCCCTAGATCATGTCACAGGGCCAGTTTTTTTTTTTTTTTTTTTTTTTCCGTAAGGCCAATGCTCTTTTTTTAAACCATTTTCCAAGAAATAGTAGAAGAAAAAAAAAAGCCAAGCAAAAACCAACCTAGAATACAAGAAGTGTGTGGGCAGGGGAGGCATGCAGATGGTAAACATCATTCATTCATTCAACAAATATGTGAGTGCCGGGAACCAGATGCCAGGAATTGCTCACCCACAAGCAGTTTAGCTTTGGTAGGGAGCCATACCCTAAATTGAAAATTCGAATTATGAAAGTGAGTCAAATGCTAATAGCCTAATTTTAGAGGCAAGGTAAATTGAAGATAACCAGATACACTACCCCTGTGACTAGTAACTCAGTCACCCAGATTATTACACACAAATAAGGTCAAGTCATAGGTGGGGAAATTGCCTTTTCAGATTTGATCTTTACTTGACTCTGAGAAAGAGGTGAGCAAGGTCTTCTTGGCCCAAATAAGAAAGAGCAAGATGCAAGTGAAGTTCCTTGGAAGGCGCCAGATAGGAAAAGGAAGGGACAAACTGAAACAGCATGAGTCAAAGGATCATCTACCCATCTTCTCAGCCATGTCAGACTCTCAGCAGGTCATATGTTTAACAAATTCTAATTCTGACAAAATGATAAAGAAAATACCATAAAAACAAGATGCCTACACTATGTTTATATGTTAAGAGATCCACAGACTTTGTTTAAAAACTCAGAATCCAGTTTAATTGCTGTCATGTTGGATTTTCATTATTTAATTTTAAAGTAAGTCAGCTTTCTAAAATATATGTCAAGAGCGGCAGTGTTTCTAATTTCTCCTCTTGCTTCTTTCGCAAGAGACTTCAGAGTTAAGATGTCACAGGATGCTGGACAGTGGAAAACCAGCGACAACTCCAGACTTTGATTTTGTAATCTGCATCAGCTCTAACCACTGCAAGCTAAGAAACATCTACAGCAGTGGTAGACAGGATAAAAAGAAGTTTTAAGAGGCTAGTTTAAAGCTGGATTACAGTAATCACATAGCTCAGTTTCTTTGCATGATCTATAACCATCACTGGCATGGTAGCACAATTAGAAGATTTAAAAAGGAAAGCAGTCCCCTTTGACAGTAAACACAACCCAATACTTGGGAGAAGTTTCAAGAAATGAATTAAAGAAAAAATTAAATGTAGAATTTGTTTTTTCCTGTACAGTATGCTTATTTCATGACTTTGTGAATTAATGCCTATAGGGCAATTGGGTGTTGAGTCACTAACTCAGCCTCACCTTGCTTATTTTCAGCCAAGCAGGTGGTGAATCAAAAATCTAACATATGGGCAAAACCCCCTTTTAAGATCTCATCCTTTTATCTAAATCTTGACAAAAATGTCGGGGGTGGGGGATACAGATCTTTTATCTTCCCATAAAGTTGACATGAAACTACATGTACCAGAAATAGCTTCAGAATTCCAGGGTTGTAAAACTTACTACCAAACTTCAGGAGTTTAAGGAGCGCCTGCCTGAAGTCATAACAGGCCCATCTGTCATTTCGGCTTTGTCCAAGTAATATATCATGTGATTCATGAATTCATGGCAGCTTCTAAACTCCTAGTCTATTTTAAAGATTCTCCATTTGCTTATTTCCCTTTCATCAGTAGCAATTTAAACCTCTTGCTTGAAATAAAGATTACAGGTAATTTGTTACAATTCTTGTGATACATAGCAAAAAAAAAAAAAAAAAAGCCTCCTAATGTGTAATCAAAATATTGCACTCTGAATAGCTATAGTACAATGACGGTGAGCTTAAAACAGTGTTTCCCCAAATGTAGTCCATTGATATACCTTCACAGACTCACCTGCAGTGCCCGCTAAAAATGCAGAACCTCAGCACCTTCAATCAGATTCTCCAGCATGAACCTGGAAATCTGCATTTTGACAACTTGGCCAGGGGAATCTTATGCACACATGTGAAGAACAGGGGCTTAAGGCATAATATTACAAGGAACTAAAGAACAGTAGTATAATAACACCCACAGAAAAATTAGAAATATTTTGACACTAAGAAGGCAACAAAGTTACTGGTCTTCTGTCAAGGAGTCATTCTGCCAATAGACTACATTAAGCCCAATCCAGTCATTTCCTTCTATTTCTCTCCAGACATAAAATACATTTTCAAATGGCACATACAAATAAATCAAAGAATAAAGCAAATGTGGGTGTGTTCGTTGGCAAATCTCTTTAAGGTGATGGACTGATGTTCAAATGTTATGCTTCAATTATCACCAAAGCAGAAATGACTAAACTAGAATCAGTAAGACCAAAAATTAAATGAAATTTTGTTGAAAGAAATGCCTCTGAATGCTATTCTCAGATGTGGTCATTTCTTTGATACATTTATGACATTGTAATATTGCCAATTACACATGGAGATCTTAAAGCAGCTTTTATGCTCATCAACCTTTTCACTACCCGTGTACTAAGCTGGCTGAGGTATGAGGTAGGAGTTTAGAGTCATTTGTTTTCCTGTGTAACCAATAGTCTCAGCATTATTTATTGGGAATGCCGCCTTTAACCCTTGCATTGCAGTATAAACTTTGCATTAATCAAGTGGTCATATAAGTGTAAGTCTGTTTCTGGACTTCCATTTGCCTATTAGTCCATTAACCTATTCATTTAAGCTTGCATCTATACCATGCCAATACCAAACTGTCTTAATTATAGTATTTTTATAATAAATTATAATACCAGGTCATCTAAATCCTGGAACTTTGTTCAGTATCTTCAGGATTACACCGGCAGTTACTTTATTTCCACGTCAATTAATATCTTATGATCCCTGTCTGTTTTGTTGAGAAACCACCCTTGGTCTTTTGTTTTTCAGTATATTTTACTGTAGAGAAAATACTCAGCCATTAAATTTTCAAATATTACCTTTGCCCTATTCTCTTTCTCTTCCCAGTGCTTTTTATCATACCCCAGATATTTCTTATCTTTTTATTCTATATTCTATTTCCTTATTTTGTCTTTTATGTTTCAATCTGGATATTTTCTACGGACCTATTTTTCAGTTCAGTAATTCCCTTTTTAATTGTTTTGAAACTATGGTGAAACCATCTACTGAGATGTTAATTTGTTGTGTTTTTCAGTTTAAAATTTTCCACTTGATTATTTCCCGTATATCTGGTTTCCTAGCAAAAGTCTTCCATGTTAGCATCTATTTTCTTGAACATCTTACTCTCAGTTATTTTAAGATCCACATCCAATATTTGTGGATCTATTTTTTTCTTGATCTTATTTTTGATATGTTCATATTCTGCAAGCCACTGAATATTTATGATTCAGCCAATCTCTGACTGAATGCCAGACCTTTATGACAAATTATGGAAGAGCTAATCTGCCCCACAGATGACCCACTTTATTCTCTGGCAGGCAGAGAGACTAGGACAGTTATCCTCTATTTATTTGAAAAAAACCAATTGACTTCATTTTTTGTAAAGTTAGTCTACCTCTTGTTCACTTCCACTCTAAAGTTCCCAACTTAGACTCAAGGGTATTTATCCCACCCCTTTTAATTTGGTCTTTCTGATCTCTTTGTTTGTTTCCCCTTATGAGACTACCAATATCTCGTCAAGGTTTAAATGGCTACAGTGCATTCCTTCATTTCCTCAAGGCTATGAGGGGGAAGTAATGTAAACATGACAAATATGAGGTTCTTGATTCCATGTTAACATATAATCTATTGTTAAGTACCATATTTTGAAAGAGTGCAATCCTGTTTCGTTACTCTGAATCCATTCTGGATTTTCTTTAACCCTCCTTTAGTTCTGCCTTGCACATACATGTCAGTGTCTCCCTAAGTGACATCTGTGAGCCCTACCTCTATTCTGAGATCTTAAATCTGCTCTCAAGTGCCTCAAAAAATACCTTAAAAACCTTAAATATCCCTCAAATGCAATATTTACAAAGTAAATTTATTTTCATCATTCTTTTCCTAATGCAAGACAAAAAATAATATAGAACTAAAAAAACCTAAAAATAAAAACTTGCTATTTTTCCTCACTTTCCTACTGTATTTAATAATGTCATCTTTCCTACCTATCTGGATAGAAACCTAAGAGTTATCTTTTCCTCAAAATTCACATATCCAATCTGTCCCTAAGCTTTAGCTTTTCACTTCTAAAATGATGTTAACATCTGACTCCTTCATTTCATTCAACATAATTGCCCCAATTCAACTAACCACCACCTCTTACCTAGACTATTACCATAATCTCTTAGTTGCTTATTTTCAAGCTGCCTTCTATAATGCAACCACAACTGTCCTTCTGAAACACACTTCTGACCTTCAGTGCCTACCAAGTCAGGACTAAATATGGTGAGAAAGACTTAAAAGTCTCCCTCCCACCCCTCATCAAACCCAGGTTTTCCTTCTAGTCAGTGACCCTTCTCAGCCATACACTGGAACATCACTCTATGGCAAAGAAGCATCTTTGGAATCTACACATTTCAAACATTCCACACAGTCATACTGACGGCAGAAATAGTCATTCTGTCTAACAGAACATTGCAGAACAACTTTTACTTGTACATGTTGTTGTGTTTTCTTTTGACGTTTAAGCTGATAACTAAAGTTTATTCAAATTGTTCTTGTCCTAAGACTATCCAAGATAAGGGTCCAAAGACTAAACAGTTAAGGAATATGGGGATGAGATGTTCTCTCCATTCTTTCCTTATCTAGTCCCCGCTTCCCTAGTCAACTAGCTGTTTTGTTTTCCTACTGGGCGAAACTGGCAACTTTAAATCCAGTTCCCCAGAGGCTTTATCTATATACATCTGCAAACAACCTGCTGATTAGGTATTATTATTTCCATTAGAGGTGAAGAAATTGAGACTCAGAGGCATTTGGTGAGTTGAACAGGTTCATTCAGAGACAGAGTTTTAACCCAGTCTTTCTGAAGCCAGAGTTCTTGCTCAGATATTCTAATACTAACAACTTTTACCTCTCTTTGTCTCTATGAAACTATAAACTCCATGATAGCAGTGACCACAACCTTCCTATTCATTCCTGTATCTAAGAGTCTCACGTAAAGGCCGATACATAGGAACATGATAAAGGTTACTAAAGGAATGGATGATGGCCTAACCCTGAGCCACACTGTGGAAGAGGTGACCTTTATCACAGGCACACCAGTCTCCACTCAAGCTTCATTTTACTCTTTGGTAACAGGTCTCAAACCTCCAGGTGTTTGTCCCCAACCTGTGTATTTGGATCTTAATATAAATCAATGTCAATCATTTCTTGCAAGTGTATTTGTAACTAACCTTTATTTCTAACTATTAAATTTATATATTTTTAAAAACCTGAACCTCACCTTTCCTCCCTTCATAATAACTCTGAGGAACAGGCAGATTGCCACAGGACTTCTTCACATGTAGCAGCCCCTGCTCCCTCCAAACACAGCTCAAAATTAGAATTGTTACGGCTATAGATACTGAAAGACAATTCTTGGGAATTGCTGGAAGTGCAGAAGCTGGAAAAGTTAGTGAAGAATCCAATGTGGTTTAGTAAACAAAACTTGGGCAGTAATTCTGTGGGGAGAAAGGAGTAGAGCTCTTAGGACAACTTGAGCAGTCTAGGAACTCCAGTAAATACGGAATGCCTTTCCCTCATTTGAAATTACAATGCAGGTTTATTAGCACTATGTTGAAATCCCTTTATTAGGCAGTCTCCAATTTAAGCTCTACATGCCATGTCCTTTTTTCTCACAGGCTGAAAATGTATAACATGACACTATCAGAAAGTGTCATCAGCCAAATGGATGTCATGAAGGTAATGCAATAGCCACTCACGGTCGACTTGGTACACTTTGTACTAGCCATTGATGTAGTAGATTAATGAATAGTTAGCTGACAGTTGGCATAAAATAAAAATGATTTATTGTAAAGATGTTGATGTTCATGGGAAAACAGGGAATAACATATGCCAGAATAACACAAAGAAGACCACATGTAGATCTAAAACAGAACTGAAAGTGTCGTCGTTGCCTGCCCTGTTATTTTACTTAAACCTCTATGATACCTTCTTGGAGGGAAACAAAAATATCTTTTTAATCTCTATCTATGCCTGGAATGTTTTAAATGCTTAGAATGTATGGATGTTTCTTGGAATCTTTCTACATTGAATAGAAAGAGTAATTTTCCAGAAATTCTTATGTACCATAAAAAAATACATTAATTTATTCATATTATTCATTTCAGCTATAAGGATTTAATTATATACGAGTTCCACTTACTGTAGGCAAGAAAAATTCTTTTTCATTAAAAAAGAGACTCTTAACCTTAACACTATTGACATTTTGGGCCAAGTAACTCTTCGCTCTGCAGTGCTGTCCCTGGCTTCTAGTTGCTAGACGTCAATAGCAATACCCAATTTTGACAAAAATGTCTCTAGAATATTGCCCAATTTGCACCAGAGAGCAAAACTGTTTCCCAGTTTAGAACCACTGCACTAAAGCAAGACAAAATTCCTGATATTTACTAGCATAAATCATAAAACATAGCTAAGTTCTCTGAATAGTATATATTGGACAGATTACATCAATCTCACTTTAAAAATCTTTCTTATGATTTTCTTTTCAAAACTGAAATGCCCCCCACCCATTCCATATATTAAAAGGCTACCTAAGTTATAAAGCCAGCTAAAATCTACACTCAAGCTGTGAAGTCTGCTCTTATTGCCAACACTTTTCCAAAGGGTTATTTAAGCCCACTTCATCTTCCCACCTACACACACACTGCTCACAGGCAAAACTGCTGCACAAGTAAACTTCGAAGTGAGGCGAGAGTTCCAGCCTCAAAACATAACAGCTCTGTGATTCTGGACTATATGCTTAACTAAACTTCTTCCCCTGTAAGATGAAAAGACAGTACACATCTCATAGTATCACTGAAATGAATAAAGTATACATAATGTAAAGTCCTAAGAATTTTTGTTTATTTAACAAACACACTGTGCATACTATGCCAAAATTTTATTTAATCTCCATAAATAATAGTATAATTATTACTCCCATTTAACAGTTGAAGAAACTGAGACATAAAATAGTTAAGTAACTGTCCAAGTTCACATGGTTAATAAGTAGAAGGGAGATTCGAACCCAAGCAAGCCAGTTCCAGAGTCCTTGCTTTAACCACTAAACCATGCTTCTTCTTTGTTATAAACTACATACTACATAAAGTTATCCACAGTAGATATCATGATTATTTCTCTTGTAATTTTCAAGGTAATAAGTAAGTACCAACTACACAGCACATACTCAGCAATTATTGGTGTGGACGTTAGTAAAGTCTTGCTGGAATAAGCTCTGGGTTATAATTCTTTAATATTTCATTTCTGAAGTTAAAATCTCAAAGTTGTCCTTTCATTTCACATCTGGAAATTTGAATTATTCTTTTTTTTTTTTTCTTGAGATGAAGTATCGCTCTGTCACCCAGGCTGGAGTGCAATGATACAATCTCAGCTCACTGCAACCTCTGCCTCCCGGGTTCAAGTGATTTTCCTGCCTCAGCCTCCCGAGTAGCTGGGATTACAGACATCCACCACCATATCCAGCTAATTTTTCTATTTTTAGTAGAGATGGGGTTTCACCAGGTTGGCTAGGCTGGTCTCGAACTCCTGACCTCAGGTGATTCCCTAGGCTTCCCAAAGTGCTGGGATTACAGGCATGAGCCACCCTGCCTGGTCCTTTGATCATTCCTACACATCTACTAAAAATAGTTTTGTCTGAAATTTTTTCTAAATTATTTCATTAAAGTATGTTGATATATTAAGTGAGGAGAATGGAAAAGTGCATCCAAAGAGCCAGTAAAATTTACAAAGACCCTGAGACCACCGCTCAGCTAAGTTTAATTCATCCTTTCAGTCTCTACATTACCTAATTTTTATTTTTAAGAAAGACTGTATAACATTAAGATGTACTAAAATAACACATGGTAAGCATTTTCACATAAATATTTAAATTTTTAGAGAAATATAAAATTTAAATATTATATTTCACATAATATTTAAATTTTTAAATATTCTCTTAGACATAAAAACGTTAAGAACATACTTTTCCTTGGTAAAGAATCACTTAGCCTCTGTTTAAATTAATTCCATTCGATTTTAATCACATACTTTCTCTACAGAAGTGGCATATGGTTTTTGATCAACTGATGTTATTGAAATATCATAGAATATTATTCACTGTATTCATCAGACCTAAAAACCTAAATACAAAAAAAAACCTAATAAAGTATAGAGACAAAAAGGATTAACTGTATTCATAAACCTACTTAACAACTTTGTAAACTACCTGACATTCTGAACAGATAAGGAACAGTAGTGCCTTACTAACACATTATATTTCTCCACTACACAGAAAAGACAAGATAAGAGATGTGAGAGAGACATGCATTATGAAACACTTTCCTCATCTCAAAATTATCTTCCACGAAAAGACCATTGGGAAATAATTTCGTTATATTTAGAATTTTTAAAATCTTGGGTGGATACTCTAAAACATTCCAAAACCATTAATAAACAAAAACTCATGTTCAGTCATAACTTTAAGACTGATACTAAGAAAATATTTATATCAGAAGAGATATATTTTAGGGTTGCTGGTCTATACTTTAACCAAAGTGTAGACAAACAGCAATGCCATTTATAAAATATAAGATTTGAAAATCCGTAATTAATGTAAAAAAGATTAATTAAATTCACTCAAAGGTATAAAATTTCCTGTGCATTGAACTTCAGAAAAATTCTAGTTAGTGTTGGATAGAAATAACAGTCATTTATAATCTTTAAAAAGTGAAGTACAAAATTGTTTTTTAAAATTGTTTTCATGAAGCATAAAAGGAAGCAATATCAAAAATAAAGTAATAATCACACACTTTCATATATTTTATTCATTCATCCAATATTCCCTGAGATCTTACTACTATGCCAGACTCAGAATTAAGCTTCCTTTTTCTTTTTTTTTTTGTGAGTAAGCCACAGGCCTTAGTCTTAACAGTCGTGATTACACTTCCATGTGGCAAGTGTTACAAAGAAGTCTAGAGAGCTGCCAAGGAGCACAGGAGTGAAATGTACCCAAGAGTTTTCAGAAAAGGCCTAACAATGGAGATATCATTCTCCATTTTGTTCTCTCAAGCTGAGAAAGACGGGTCCAATAATTTGTTCAACACAGAAATTCATGATCGGAATGTCTTGTCTCTAAGGTGAAAAACTGAAAATTAGTCCAATGCACAGACTACCCAAAAGAATATTCTTGGTTCATACAAAGATGATGCTGAAGAAATCGATGTATTTTTATATTTGTGTTTGCAATAACTGTGATAATAATAGGTCACATTTATTAAGCACTTACTCTGTGTTAGGCATGTAAGTACTTTGCATGTGTCAACTCATTCAGTGCTCACAGATCTCCCAAGATGGAAGAGGGGAGAGACAGGAGAAGCAATCTGCCCAAGGACACGGGGCTCGTGAGTAGTCTGCCCTCTCCTTTCCAGGAGCTTCTGATCACCATGAAACAGACTGCCAAACAGATCACCAGATACTTTATTTTCATATTGATTCCTACATGCTCTTGTTGCTAAATAAGACCCTTAAAAGGTTAAATAGAAAATGTTTCCCTACATACCCAACACCTTGCCTCTCTCACCCCAATATTTACAAATAGGCAAACTGAGTTCTAAGCTCCTTTTTCCCGGGGAATGATTAACACTTTGTATTGAGAGGTGGGACCTCTGAAAAGCATTAAGCCGGTCGTCCTACAGGTGAGGCGATTGAGGCTGCAGCTTTGGAAAGACGGTTATGCTTCCTGAAAATATTATGCATTTGGGTTTTCTTTAATTTCTACAAGTTTTAGAAGCCTGTGCTTCTTGTGCATGGTGCATGGCATGGTGACTACAGGATGGCCACGGAGTCTGAACTCTAAACACCATCACCTGGAGAACAACAGTCAGATCTCCCTGGTGTGCTACATGATTGCTGGGGAAGACTGCTCCAAAAGGTATTTCAGCGCCTGCCAAAAAGTGGATGGCCAGAATCCATGAAGACAACATTTAACAGAAGGGTTGATGCCAGTGAGGGCAAACAGCAAAGATTATGCAAGCCCTACTCCTAATTTATAGGCAATTATAGATGCCTAGAATTCCTGTAGGATCTTGGAGAGAGGGAGATCACTGACAGTTCCCCCACCTTCTCTAGGGAATGGGGCTCAAAACAAAAATTACTGTGATTTGGAAAAATCATGTAAGGGGAGAGTTCATGGCCCTAAGCATGAATATAGAGACTATCCACACCGTTAAATGGTGATGTATTCACATTTAGAAATTTCTCCACAGGACCGCAAAGAGATAAAGAGTAACACAGCACAATTTCAAAACAACTCAACATTTGCACATATTTACAACAGCTACTTTCTATATGAGCATGTTGTCGAAATAAACTGTTAAACAACTTGCATAGTTATTTCATGAATGTTATAAATGTTCAACATGCATCCCTCACATCACAAGGCCCACATCAGAACTGCTGCTGACTCATCTGAGACAACACATCTCCCTAAGGAGAAGCAAAGGCACCGTGGGTTCCTTCTTTCCCCAAGGCCACAAGGCAGTACAAACTCAAGTTTTCCTAAGTCCCCACAAGAAAGCATGTGGTCTAAAACATTTGAAAACCTTTTTCATTCTGTTTAGAATCACCCTGGTTTTGTGTTTACATTCTCTGACAATATGTGAAAGGTGAAAATGTAAACTTCCCTTTGGGAGAACAGCCACGTTTTCATTAACAGCAAAGATTTACCTAACCTTCATACAGTGAAATGTATTACACCACAAGTGTGCCACATCGGAACCAAAGCTCTTTTCAGGCGAGAATAAAACACTATTGTACCATGTTGCAGTGGTTAAAAGCACGGTACCGCTGGGCACGGTGGCTCACGCCTGTAATCCCAGCACTTTGGGAGGCCGAGGCGGGCAGATCACAAGGTCAGGAGATCAAGATCATCCTGGCCAACATGGTGAAACCCCATCTCTACTGAAAATACAAAAATTAGCTGGGCATGTGGTGTGTGCCTGTAATCCCAGCTACTTGGGATGCTGAGGCAGGAGAATCGCTTTAACCCGGGAGGTGGAGGTTGTAGTGAGCCGAGATTGTGCCACTGCACTCCAGCCTGGTCAGAGAGAGACTCCATCTCAGAAAAAAAAAAAAAAAGAGCAGGGTACCTAGAGTGGTGCTGCCTGGGTTCATATATAGATCATAATATCACACAATCAAATATCACACAATCACCAATTAAGCTCAAAGAGAATTACGTAATAAACTACTTATGGAAGGTATCTATATGTATGAGGCAAAGACTATATTTGTTAATGTGTACGTGCATAGTACATTTCATGCATTAATCATTTAACTTGAAGTGAGCACTGTGACTTTTGAAACAATAAAAATATATATTCTCCCATTCTCATGGCTTGTAATCTGGTATTTTCATGATTTTAGCATAAAATAATTTCAGAATTTAATAATGCAATGGTGGTATTGTTTGTGTTTATTTCTGTCACTCTCATTGATAATGTAACGAGTCATGTAATTAAGCATCCTTTTATAAGAATTTCAAAATAAACAGTATTAAGGTATCTGTGATTATTTCATTTAAAAAAATAAAATCAGTCAAAAACAAAAGTTGTAGAAACTTTGTTCTATCACAGACTTTAAAGTCTGTTCTGCTGAGAAGTCCTATAGATCGCACGGTAAGCAAACATAAAATAGAAGAAATTGCCTAGAGCTTGTCTTTCAAAATGTGGTCTGCAATGTCTGCATCAGTTGTATGTTAGAAATTTGGAATCTACTCCCCAAACCTACAGAATCAAAATCTGCCTTTTGAATAAGAACCCCCACTGACTCATATGGACATTAAAATTTAAGCAGCATTGTTTGGGGAAGATTAGGTCCAGCCTTAGAACTGCAAATGGCACAACCCTTTAAAAATTAGAAACTTGATCCAGATCTTGCCAGGAGGTTATCAGAAATAGAATATCATTTACCTACAGGTACAGACTTTTTTTAATATTAAGAGCTTTAGACTATTAAGAAAATCTTAAAGAAGTATATTATAATATTAATCAATACGATCTTATAAAATTGGCTCAAATACCATGAGTTCATAATTTTCCCAAGCATGTGTATTTTTATTAGAGTTTAAATGTGGACATTAAATACTGTTGTCACCTGAATACTTAAGTAAAATTAGATCCACCTGCAATCCTGTAACTGTTCTTAGAAGCGCTAACGTTTATGATGCTTATTCTGTAAAGAAAAAGAGTTATGTGTCTAATAAAGGGACCAGTCAGGGAAAGAATCCTCAGTATATATCTCCATAATTAGGGTAGTTCTAAAACTCTAATATTCTGTGGTATTTTATCATTTAAAAGGCACTATGGCATTTCTTATCTGATCTCATCGCAGGGAGTGAAACATGGCTCTAATAGTTCTGAATTCCGAGGCTAGCCTCCATTATCACACAGGATCTGTGTTTTCCCCAACACTTTCTAAAAGAAGCAGAAATTCAGTGAGGTAGCTATTGCATTTGGGTCAGCTATTTCATTTGCTTATAAAATGAGCTTTGTGGCCAGAGCTGTGTGTTCTGTTTCTTACAGGCACAAAGAAAATTCTGTGGCCAACTGAAATACCACTCTCACTGCACCCACTCTGCAAATGTATCTTCTTAAAAGAAGGAAGGGACAATAGAGAATATAGAGTTTAACACACATTCACTCAAAATTTAGCACCTACCATGATGCTGACATGCAGTTTGTTATATATGTCACCTACAACTTCCTGTAGGTTAGAGCTTAACATACATGCACCCAACATTTAGCATCTAACATGATGCTGACATGTAACTTGTTATGTACCACGTCTACGACAACTTCCTATAAGTTTAAAAGTAAGAGTTACATTAATATTGCCTAATTAATGCAAGCTACTTAATTCAAAGATAAGAATAGAGCAGTGATTTTGAGTCAGGTGTAAATGTGAACTTCAGACGGCCTCTTCCTATGAACTGCAAACATAAGAATGCAGGAGTCAGCACTGGAGAACTGGGTGTAAATGCTACCTTTGAGTAATACTGAGATTAGCAACCATGTCTGGGAAAGAACTGGCAGCTGTCTTATTCTTAGCTTGCCATTGCCCTCAAGTGAAAACAAGGCATGAATGAGATGCTATAAATTAAAATGTCATCTCTGACCCTTCAAAAGACAGTTCACTGGGCGTTGCTGATTTTATTCTGATGTTTTAACAATGCAGAAACATATTTCTAAATGTAGCTAGTTAAGGTAGCATGATTTATCAAAGCACAAAATACAAAACAGATATAACCTTAGTATTATCTTTTTTAAAAGGAGATCTGACTATTTCACCAAGAATTAGCTATTTGATTTTTGATTTGTCTTCGCACCCTTGAGAAGGCCCTCACACACACGCAAGGCAGAGAACTCCAGTAGTGATCTGTCACTCTTCTTTACCAAGATGCAGAAGTTTGTGGACCTCTACCTCTTAAATAAATGCAGACGCTGTAAACAACAGAAGAGGATGTAGTGTTCCGTGATCCTGGTCTTTGCAGATTTTAGGACTTTTAAAAATAGTTCCTATAGTTCTGTTCTTGTCTATGTTTAAAGAACGGCTATATACAAACACCCCAAATTCAGCTACTTGGTAATTTGTATAGATTAGGCTCTCCAAGCAGTATTATCAGAATTCCTCTCAGAAAAGTGAAGGCTAATATCTATGTCTTTTTTCACTAGAATCTCCTACAGTTTCTCAAAAACAAAGTGGTTGGCACTGTATATCATCTGTTCACTTTTCCCTAGTAAGTTTATCATTACATTTACGTCTCTAAACCTCCTTCTTTTTCTTTCTGTCTCTTCCTGACTCCTGTAAACTCATTAAGGTGATATAAAGGGTTGGCAAAAACTCCCTCCCCACTAAATAAATATGTAATAATTCAAAAAAATCCTATCACGCACGCTGAATAATAATTCTAACAGAATGCCATAATGCTGTCCTTTCTCCCACAGCAATGAATCTCCAGTGGCCATTCCTTCCATGGGTCTTTCAGTTTAAAAAAGAAGCCTCTAAAACTAAGAGTCTTGTCTGTGTTATGTACACTGTAGGGATCCAAATTCTAATTGTTCCTTGTCCCAGGAGATGAATTAATATCTTACATTCATTCTTTTAATAATATTATCAATATCAATTCAAAGAGATTTAAAATAAAACTTTCAGCATTACATTTTTCCCTATTCTAATTATAATAAATAATCATTGCCAAAGTGCCTGGGCCTACCATGAGAAGTTGCTGGAAAATCAAATCCACATCAGTTGAAAGAGACTCATGGAGTACAGAGTCTGAACTGCTGTTGGACTTATCTCAAGCACAAACACAGCCATTGTCTCGACACAACAGAACTCTGCATTGATTTTTTTTTAAAAAAAAAGGTTGCTGCTGCTTTATCTAAGAGATAATAACTCTATTTTTAAAAGTCAAATTAGCTCTGTCTTTTGCATGCCTGACAAGTTGCTGACATAGAATTTAGTTGAATTAAGAATGGCTTTTCCGGGCCGGGCGCAGTGGCTCACGCCTGTAATCCCAGCACTTTGGGAGGCTGAGGCGGGTGGATCATGAGGTCAAGAGATCGAGACCATCCTGGTCAACATGGTGAAACCCTGTCTCTACTAAAAAAATACAAAAAAATAGCTGGGCATGGTGGCGTGTGCCTGTAGTCCCAGCTACTCAGGAGGCTGAGGCAGGAGAGTTGCCTGAACCCAGGAGGCGGACGTGGTGGTGAGCTGAGATCGCGCCATTGCACTCCAGCCTGGGTAACAAGAGCGAAACTCTGTCTCAAAAAAAACAAAAACAAAAACAAAAAGAATGGCTTTTCCAATTCACAGTGTGTGACCTCTTCGGTTGTAAAACTCATGCTTTTTCTTAAGAGTATGGTGGGTAATAGTCTCTAAATACAGCTTCTAATGAGGCTTCTCTTTCACGGGGGCCTTTCTTTCAGTAAATTCTCATTTAAAATGGTGAATATGAAAAGAATTGTAAAAAGCAAAATAAGAATAACTTCAGAAAAATATTAATAAAGGGGTGATAATGGGTTAAGTCTGAGATAAAATTTAGAATGTAAACCTCTGGTTGAGGCTAGTTTTGAAGAAATTGCCATTGCTTTCCTCACCTGTCATGAAAACCACGGCTCAGCCAAAACTCTTGCCATTAGCTTCTACCTAACAATGCTCTCCTTGCTTCTGGCATTTACCAACTTCCTGAACTCTCCTCCTTCACTGAAGCTATGAGCCTTGAGCTCATATTCTCTCTTTCCTTAGTATCTAACTCCTCCCTCTCTATTGGCATTTTCACTGCCATTTAACAAGGTGAAGTCCCTCCTATTCTTTGAAAACAAAAAAAGAAGCAAGGAAAAGTTATTCTCCACATTCCCCTCCAATATATTTAATATACTATAATCAGAACATTTAGAAAAATAAAATTTCAGTTATGTGACTTACTACTTAACTGCCATCAAATTGTTCCCATTGCATTTATGATCAAATCTGAGTCCTAAGTCCGTCTTATCAGGACTTACCATCCTAGTCTCATCTGCCCCTCCACCTCCACCTCTGTTATCTGTTCTCTAGTAACTCTGGGTCTGTTTTAGATCCTCACAAGCATTCTGGCCTTTTTTGCCTTGGACCATGCTTTTTTCTCTGCCTGGGACTTCTTGCTCTCGTCACCAAGATACTTTTCCTTTAGGTACCAGTTTAAATGTCATTTGGCCTGGGAAGCCTACCTTGTTTCCTGGTCCATGTGTCGCAATCTCTGTTCTTTTTCCAAAAAGACTGTTTTTGAGATTTAAATAATCCATTCCTATATCAACAATCTAAGACCTTAACAAATCTAAGGCGTTACTAAATATAAGATGCTATCAAATCCATCATCATAATATTTCTTAGTATCCATTATTCTTGTTATTCCCACCTGCATGAATTCCAACCATTTAAATAATAAGATTCCACAAGGAAAACAGCCTTTTTTAATACCATGGAGAAGGATACTGTCGACAAGTTAATTCAGCATTATTCGCAGGCTGTGGTTGGCATCATTTCAGCCTGTCCCATAGCAATTTCTATGGCTATTCCATACAAAATAAATACACTCAAAGGCATAAGAATCTAGAGAAAAACTACATTTTAATAATTCTAAATGCGTAATACCTCACAGAGGCAGCTTGTTTAAAGTCTTTACTCAGTACTCTTTTAGAAGCAGAATTTTAAAAATTTTCTTTGAATTCCCAAGATGTGTATGTCACAAGAAAATCATTTGGTCTGACTCCAAGTGATCTTGGCTAATTGAAGACCCAAGCACAACGTTATTCTGACAGACAGCATCAGAGAACTATACAAAATGTTATCATTCAAAGATCTAGGCAAACATAACCACATCTGAAGAAAGCAGAACCTCTGATTTGTCAAGGACTTCAAGCAATTAAAGAGTGAACCATAGTTACACATGTTCAACAGCATAGCAAATAAGGGAACTTACGCATGTCACCAAAGGCCCCCTTTGTCACTTTGGTCGCACGTAACACCACTACCGTAAACTTGTGGGAATACTGGTGCTCCACCTGGAAATAAAATGACAGTAAATTTAAAATAAGCTTCCAATACAGAACCTCATTTTTTCCTTGAGACTAATTAAAAATATTCTACTTAAAAACAAGTAGCATGCATACCAGAAACATTCTTTGATCCTAAGGCTGCTCCTTTTTTCACTCTACTCTCTCATCACGGAATCTTTGAGAAGTTTAGATCGTGCCTTAAAATGTCGCTACAGCTTGACTACGAGCACTTCTTTGCAGTCCGGTTTACCAAGCACTTGGTAAAAAATGTAAAGCAGGACTGCAGGTATTCCAGGAGCACAATCAGGCTTTGTCCTCCTTGACTAGGAAGCCCTGGCTTATAAAGGTGAACTCAGAACAAGATGTTTGAGGTTTGTTTGTTGTTGTTGTTGCTGTTCACTGAAGCAATCACTCAAAAGACTTTTCTGCATGACATTTCCAGGGCAGCTTTCAAAACCCTATGAGCCAACACCATAACCAGCAAACAACTGCACTAATATTAACGCATTTGTTAGAAATCACATGCAAGAATATTAAAATTTGCTATCTGCCTAATAGCTTGCATAAACATAAGAAATATTAACAGATAGAGAACTTCATTAGACACTTTACCTAAATGGAAAACAGTAATCAAACAATCCTCACTAAAGCAGAATGAGGAAGCGGGAACTCACATAATTCTTGGAGCAGCTGAAAAGTTTACAAAGTCTTTATCTAAAACGGAAGCATTTCTTGTTTTAATCTTAGGAGAGGTAACTTCCCTTAATTTTAGTAGGCTTGTTTAACTGGTTAAAAAGTTCATAATTAATTAAAAAGAGGCTCAGGTAATGACAATACTGCAAAGTGAGTAGTGACAGTCTAAATGCAAGGAGGCAAAAAAAATTGTCAAAAGTGTAGACAGATTCATAAGGACCAGCAGTAGTAGCACATAGGGACAAAAACTAGAAAGCAGTCAATAGCTTCTGTAGAAATCACTCCATCAATAGTGTAATTAACATTCCAATTTATAACACAGCATGAAAGAGGTGAACACATAGATAATAAGCATCCCTTGCTAAAAAGGCAGAGAAGCATAAAAGTCTTTCAAAATGAGGCTTATTCAATTTTATTTTAAATAAGAAATACCTTCATTATCAAAGAGTTCTGAGTAGCCAGTTTTATTGTACATAAATGATCAATCATAAAAATATCTGGAACTAAATGAAATTGACAATACACATTGTCAAAATTTGATGCATTGAAAGCAGTACGTAGGGAAATTTATAGCACCGAATGCTGTATTAAAAAAGAAGAAAGAATAAAACTAATAATCTAAGCTACTATCTTAGTACTAGAAAAAGAAGAGCAAATTAAATCCAAGATAAGCAATAGAAAAATAGTAAAAATTAGAACAGAAATCAATAAAATTTGAAATAGGAAATAGAGAAAATCAATGAAACCAAAACTTGGTTCTTTGGAAAAATCAGTAAAATCAATGCTAACTAAGAAAAAAAAAGAGAGAAAGAATAAAACTACTAATACCAGAAATAAGGGACATTATTGCAGATCACATGGACATTAAAAGGACAACTAGAAATACTACAAACATCTCTATGCTCACAAATTTGATAATCTAGATTAAATGAACCAATTTTTTAAACGACAGAATCTATCAAAATTTACATAAGAAGAAATAGACATTTAAATAGGCCCATATCTATTAAAAAATTGAATCAATAATTAATAACCTTACAAAACAGAAAGCACCATGTTCACATGGGTTCACTGTTAAATTCTACCAAACATTTAACATGAAACTATATCAGTTCTCTACAATCTCTTCCAGAGGATAAAAGCGGAGGGAATACTTCTTAATTCTTTCTTGGAGGCCACCATTACCCTAATTCCAAAACTAGAAAAAAACATTACAAGAAAAGAAAACTACAGACTGATATTTCTCAAGAACATACATGCAAAAGTTCTCAACAAAATATTAGCAAACCAAGTCTAACAACATATAAAAAGAATTATACACCGGGCCAGGCACAGTGGCTCATGTCTGTAATCCCAACACTTTGGGAGCCCAAGGCAGGCTGATCACCTGAGGTCAGGAGTTTGAGACCAGCCTAAGATGGTGAAACCCCGTCTCTACTAAAAATACAAAAAAGTTAGCCAGTCATGGTGGTGTGTGCCTGTAATCCCAGCTACTTGAGAGGCTGAAGCAAGAGATCCACTTGAACTCAGGCGGCAGAGTTGTCAGTGAAAGAGATAGCCCAACTGCACTTCAGCCTGGGTGACAGGGTGGGACTCTGTCTTGTAAGGTTGCTCAGGTTGGCCTTGAACTCATGGCCTCACCTCCGCAAGTGCCACAACATCTGGCCGGAGCCACTGTGGGCCCCGGGACTCTGTCTTAAAAAAAAAAAAAAAAAAAAGGAAAGAAAGAAAAGAATTATACACCATGACCACGTGGGGTTTATTTCAGATTTGCAAAGTTCAGCATTCAAAAGTCTATTAATTTAATCCATCATATCAACCAGCTAAATAAGAAAAACTACATGATCATATCAACAGATTAATAAAAAGCATTTGACAAAATTTAACACCCATTCCTAATTTTAAAAATATTTTAGCAAGCCCGAAATAGAAGGGAGCTTCATCAACTTGATTAAAGACATCTTCAAATAAACTATAATTAATGTTGTACTTAATGATGACAAAATAGAAGCTTCCTGGAAAAGATCAGGAACAAGGCAAGGAGGTTCCCTGTCATCAACCCTTTTCAACATTGTACTGGAAGCCCTACTTAAGGCAATAAGATAAGAAAAGGAAATAAAATGTATATAGATTGAGAATGAATAAATAAAACTTTGTTCACAGATAACATGAATGTCTATTTAGAAAATTCAATATAATTAATTTAAAAAAAAACTTCTTGGAACTAATATGTGAACATAACAAGGTTGTAGGAGGTAAGATTAATATACAAAAGTCAAATTCCTTTTCTACATACCAGAAATGAACAAATAGGCTGAAATTAAAAACACACTAATTAAAAATACTTCTATTAGCACTCCCCAAAATAAAATAGTTATAAATCTAACATAGTATTTAAAAGATCTATATGAAGAAGAATACAAAACTCAGATGTAATAAATCAAAGAAAAACTAAATAAATGGAGAGATATTCCCATCTATATTGGATGGGAAGACTCAATAATGTAAAGATGTCAGTTCTTTCCAAAGTGATCTATAGATTCAACAAAGTCCCAATAAAAATCACAAACTATTCTGTGAAAATGAGAAACTGATTCTAAAATTCATATGAAGAGGCAAAAGACCCCAAAATGGTGAACACAAAATTGAAAGAGAAGAAAAACGTTAGAGGACTCATGCTATGCAACTTCAAGACTTACTATAAAGCTACAGTAACCAAGACAGTGTAGTACTGGCAATAAATAAATAAATAAATCAGGTCAATAGAACAGAATAGAGAAGAACATAAATAAAGTCAACCGATCTTTTACAAAGGAGAAGAGACAACACAATGAAGCAAAGATACTCTTTTCAACAAACGGTGCTGGAACAACTGGACATCCACATGTAAAAAATAAATCCACACAGATTTTAACTGAGCTTGAAATACAATGAGAAAATGCTCTTGAAAATCTAACTTGAAAATTAGCTTTCTCCACTAAAGAAACCATCTCAATAATAATTATTATACATAATGATGCTCCCCCCCTCCCAAAATCATCTATGCTCTTATTCCATATCTAAGAGCTTCTAAAATTACATGGGTTTTCAAATACCTAGAAACTTCCTTATATCATAAAAATGGAGCAATATTTTAATCCACTAATTAATATTTGCCATTTGAAGTTGTTGCAAATATATTCATATATCAAATGTTTCTTAATAACATGTATAGAAAGATTTTTTTTTTTTTTTTTTTTTTTTTTTGAGATGGAGTTTCGCTCTTGTTACCCAGGCTGGAGTGCAATGGCGCGATCTCGGCTCACCGCAACCTCCGCCTCCTGGGTTCAGGTAATTCTCCTGCCTCAGCCTCCTGAGTAGCTGGGATTACAGGCACACGCCACCATGCCCAGCTAATTTTTTGTATCTTTAGTAGAGACGGGGTTTCACCATGTTGACCAGGATGGTCTTGATATCTTGACCTTGTGATCCACCCGCCTCGGCCTCCCAAAGTGCTGGGATTACAGGCTTGAGCCACCGCGCCCGGCCTAGAAAGATTGTCTTTATTACTCATTGTATGTAAGCCATATGTCATATATTCTACTAGACACCAACTGTCGTTTAATATTCCCAACAATCCTATAGAATAGGTGTTATTATTTATATTTATAAATGAGTAAAATGAGATTCTGAGAGGCTCAGTAATTTCCCAGTAACTCATAGATAGTAAATGGTGACGGCTGCATGGTGGCTCACACCTGTAATCCCATCACCCAAAGTGGACCACGAGGTCAGAAGTTGGAGACCACCCTGACAAACATGGTGAAATTCAGTCTCTGCTAAAAATACAAAAATTAGCTGAGTGTGGTGGCACATGCCTGTAATCCCAGCTACTCAGGAGGCTGAGGCAGGAGAATCACTTGAACCCAGGGGGGCGGAGGTTGCAGTGAGCTGAGATGGAGCCACTGTACTTCAGCCTGGGCCACAGAGCAAAACTCTGTCTCAAAAAAAAAGATAGTAAATGGTGACCTTTCACTACAATTCAGGCGTACTGTCCTGTGTCTGTGCCTATCTCTTTCTAAGAGCTTTAAGGATTAATAGGAAAGTATCTATACTAAAGTAAGCACATACTCTTGGAGAAAGATGTTCAGTTTCAATCAGTGATTATCCAAATAGTCTCTTGAGAATCATTTACCATGTTTCCTGGGGCCACTATCACAAGTAATTTCAAACTAGTCCAGACTGAACCAGGTTTCAACGTGGATAGAAGATGTTTGATTTTATCTCAGGGATAGTGCCAGAGGAAATTATATTACTGAATTTGCAACTAGTGTTCTCCAAGGGAAACTAATGATTCAGGAAGATGGTGGCCGGTAGTTGACAGGGAGAGATGTCATTATTTTAATTGAGATGTCAAATCTAAGCTCAATCCATCAATTTAGTCATGAAGTTTAAGCTTTGCCTTCAGGTCTTGGATTACTCTGAGTGTCTTTCTTCATCCATAATAGTTTCCACAGTAAAAACCAAGAAATTTTTCTTTTCAAAATTATAATTTTTTATTCATTAAAAAAAGCTTTTTATTCATTCTGGATCAGTATATTAATATATGTAACAATGACTGGCATTGAAAAAAAGAACCAGTTTATACCAAGTCAATTTAATGATTTTCCTGGTCTGTTTAAATAACTCTACCGATATAAGACATGAACCAAAGAAACAATTATAAAATAAAGCTGATGTAGATTATGCATACAAATATTGTTTTTCTATTCAACCTAACTTTGCCTAATTTTTAAAACTAAAAACCGTTAGTACGACCACGACTACGATGTTATTATAAACTCAGAGATAATCATCACAATTGGGAACAGGTACTTTCTCAGAAATTTTTTTAATGGCTGCATTAATGTCATTAATAAATCATCAGGTTTTTCGGTAAGATTCTTATTTTCAGTTTCACTTCCTGGTGTGGAGTTTTTCATTCTAATATAACTATGAAGCACAGGCGTTTTGCTATTATTCACCAACAGTTTTAAAAAAATAATCAGCATTATCTCTTTATAGTCTAACAATACTACCTAACCGTGCTTTCAAAATTCTCAGTCATGGGTTGGCTATGTGCAGAAATTATCTCAAAACACCTAATTTGGAACAGAATTGGTTAGCTCTAGAAGACATCGCTAAAAGAAAATCAAAGTCAGAAATATGATTTGAGGTTCTTCTTTCCATGAACAAGAAATTTATCACCTGCACAGTAAGTTTATATATTGTTTGGCAATATATTATATTATATATATATATATATATATATATTTTTTTTTTTTGAGACTGAGTCTCATTCTGTCACCCAGGCTAGAGTGCAGTAGCTCAGATTATCCTCCTACCTCCACCTCCCAAGTACCTGGGACTACAGGCACACACCACCACACCCGGCTAATTTTTGTATTTTGTTTTTGTTTTAGTAGAGATGGGATTTTGCCATATTGCTCGGGCTAGTCTCAAACTCCTAGGCTCAACTGATCTGCACACCTCAGCCACCCAAAGTGCTGGGATTACAGGCATGAGCACCACACCTGAGCTACATATGTACATATTTTTAAAAATAAAAGCAAATATAGAGTGCATTCTTATTGCAGTAAGATTTTAAGTCCTCTTTTAACCATAAGTATAAAGACTGGCATCCACAATACATATAAGGAACTCAACTCAATAGCAAAATAATAACAATCCGATTTTTAAAACAGGTTAAAGACCTAAATAGACATTCTCAAAAGAAGACACTCAAATGGCCAACAAGTATATGAAAAAATGCTCAACATCATTTATCCTCAGGGAAATGCAAATCAAAACCATGATGAGATATTACCTCATTCCAACTAGAATCACTATCATAAAGACCACAAAAATAACAAATGCTGGGATAGATATAGGCAAAGAGCAACATTTAAACACTGTTGGTGGGAAAGGTAAATTTGTATAGTCATTGTGTAAAACAGTATGAAGGTTCTCCAAAAGAATTAAAAATGATACTACCATATGATCCAGCAATTCTACTATTGGGTATATATCCAAAGGAAATGAAAATAGTGTGTAGAAGACAAATTTGCACTCACACGTTAATTGCAGCACCATTCACAATAACCAAGATATGGAATCAACCTAAGTGCCCATCAATGGATGAATGGATAAATAAAAGTGGTACATATACACAATAGAGTACTATTCAACCACAAGAAAGAAGGAAATCCTGTCATTTGTTCTAACAGGGATGAACCTGGAGGACATTATGTTAAATAAATATATATTTGCCGCTGGGCATGGCAGCTCACACCTGCAATCCCAGCACCTTGGGAGGCTGAGGAGGATGAATCATTTGGGGTCAGGAGTTCAAGACCAGACTGACCAATATGGTGAAACTCCATCTCTACTAAAAATACAAAAATTAGCCGGGCATGGTGGTGGGCACCCATATTCCCAGTTTCTTGGGAGTCTGAGACAGGAGAATGGCTTGAACCTGGGAGACAGAGGTTGCAGTGAGCCAAGATCGCACCACTGCCCTCCAGCCTGGACAACAGAGCAAGACTCCATTTCAAAAAAAAAAAAATAGTTATGTATTGGCACAGAAAGACAAATAGCACAAGATCTACCCATATGTGGAATCTAAAGAAGTTGATGCCATAGAAGTAGAGAGTAAGACAGTGGCTACCAGAGGCTAGGGAAGATAGGAGGGAGGAGAAAATGGGGAGCGAATGGCAAATGGGTAAAATGTTAGGGAGACAGAGTAAGTACTGGTGTCCTATAGCACAGTAGGCTAACTATGGTTAATAGTAAGGTGATGCACATCTAAAAATAGAAGAGAAGATTTTCAGTGTGTTCACCACAAAGACAGGATAAATGTATGAGGTGATGAATATGCTAAAAATCTCGATTTTATTATTAACTATGTATAATATATTGGAACATGATACTGTACCCTACAAATATGTACAATTACCATGGGTCAATTAAAAACAGAATTTTAAGAAGTGAAGTGTCAGACAAAAAAGGAAAAAGATTGCAGGGGCTGCTCTAGCAGTGGAAACCAGCAAAAGAAAATATTAATGATAACAGCTTGGTTCTAAAATTATAATTTATCTGGG
Organism: Saguinus oedipus; assembly: GCA_031835075.1. NCBI lineage: Eukaryota > Metazoa > Chordata > Mammalia > Primates > Cebidae > Saguinus > Saguinus oedipus. Next base: position 24,386,720 of record CM063190.1, read on the forward strand.
TGCAGTGGTGCACACCTGTAGTCACAGTTACTTGAAAGTCTCAGAGAGAAGAATCGCTTGAGCCCAGGGGTTTGAGACCAGCCTAGGCAACATAGCAGACCCTGTCTTTAAAAAAGAAAATGGTAAAATATTTATTTAATGATATGTTCACCATGAATTTGTAGTGACTATAATATCCTTAAAACACTTAAACAGAACAATCACTCAAATATCTGGCACCTAACTTGTAAGTGCAATATAGATTCTAGTCCAATGGTAACTAAATAGCTATCGCATCACACACACACACAAACACAAATTGAACATCAGCCTTTTCCTACCTCAAAACTTACGATGAAATCTACGTTCTCTTGGAGTATCGGTGACTCAGTGGACTGTGCACCACCCCCTTTCTGGAGGAGCTCATTAGAATACATGAAGTAGCATGTGCAGTTGAAAAGTTTTTCCCCACACATCCTTGGCACTTTGGGGCAGTCATATTTATTTGGTTTAGACTTACTGCCCTAGATGATCATGTTCATTCAGATCTAAGACGTGTTTGCACAGACGGTTTTCAAATGTGAACTTTAAGGCCAATAAATCCAATACACTTGAAAATCTGGATATGCCAACAAATGCTATTTTAGATATTTTATCCCTATTTTAAGGAACTTCTTAAAAACCTCCTCCCTGACTTACTTGTTCTGTTCATTAAGCAACAAATAAAAGGTTCAGGCCAGGTGTGGTGGCTCATGCCTGTAATTCCAGCATTTTGGAAGGCTGAGGAGGGCGAATCACTTAAGGTCAAAAGTTCCAGACCAGCCTGTCCAACATGATGAAACCCTATTTCCATTAAAAATACAAAAAATTAGACAGGCGTAGTAGTGCACGCCTATAATCCCAGCTACTCAGGAGGCTGAGGCAGGAGAATCACTTGAACCCAGGAGGCGGAGGTTACAGTGAGCTGAGATCATGCCACTGCACTCCAGCCTGGGTGACAGAGTGAGACCCTGTCTCCAAAAAAAAAAAAAAAAAAAAAAAAAGGTTCATAACTAAAAGACACAGACTTACTTACTTGGTATATTCTCAGGAGTTTTAGGTTAAAAAAAAGACACAGACAGAAGGGCATTTACAATCAAATTTTCTGTTTTCTGTCTTTGTTTCCTCATATATAAAATGGCAATCAGAAAACCAACTTCATATGACTAGTCTGAGAATTAAATGACTATATATAAAAATAATTAAAAACAGAAAAGTAAAGGTTTCAATATTTTTATTATTTCTATACTCATATTATATTGGAATATAATTATATATAAATTAAATATATTATTTTACTTAATATTATACACTAAGCAAAATGATACAGTGGGTAAGATGAGGTTTTCTTACTCTCGGCATATAGCCTTCGATGGGGAGGAGGCTCCCTTTACCTATCTCATGTCACTGAGCAGTGAAGATCCATATTCCAGATGTAGAAAAAAACGTCATATGGTGAAGAACCAACAGTCCAGCCAGTAACACAGGATTTTCTCAAGGGTTCCCTGGCACGAATCCAGACTCCAACATTAGAATTGCACATAGGGCAATGTTGAATGTCAAGTTTAGGGGATAACTTTAGCGTGTGTGGAAATCCTTTAAAATAGGATGATTATCCATCTTTTTGGGATTGTCTGGAGGCACTACTGATGGTGAAAGAAGTCATTAGGGAATTCCACTTACTATAACAGCAGAGTAAGCAATCAAGGTGACCACTGCCCACTCAAAATAACTCTAAACTGGATAACGTTTTAATAAACAAACAAACATTTGTCTAAAAGTAGGAAAGAATTAACTAGATAGGAAAGCATTAACTACCAGGACAGAGAGCAAAGATTAAAAAGAGCACAGAAAACCAGGGCGGTGAGCTCAGTGTTACCATGGTGGCATTTCCTGATCCAGAAGAGGACAGGACTGAGAGACTGCGCAGCCTTGAGAGTTTCCTGAGCGTTCTAAGCATAAGGATCCTGGTAATCCACACTCCTGCTTCAGATTAAAATCTCCATAGTCCGTGACATAGGAATAACCATGAACATCCCTTCCATGGACTGGCAACCCATTTTAGGGTAATCTAAGCAGCTCAGAAAACAACCCATCTGGGATTACATTTGTCCCAAACTGCTACTTTCTCCAGGGGCCTGAGGGAAGTAAGTAACTTATCTCTAAAAGATTACTTCTATTTTTCACCACCATGTTCAACACAAAATCAGAGATAACTGGGAATATAAGGTGGCATGACACCGAGACTACAAACGAGCATAATTAATCAACCGCCACAGAAACAAACGCATCCATTCATCAGCTACACTATACTTACGATGTTCAAGGAAAATAAAGTCAAATTGAAATAGGACTATATGGAACTGGAAGTATTTAAAAAATGCCTGAGAAGATCTTTAAAAGAACCACAAAGAAATTTGAGAACTGAAAGATACACCTGGCGACCTTCTAGGGATTTCTGATCTATGCTGTGTGGTAAAGAAGCAGAAACATGGACATTACTTTAAATTAGTGCACAGTTGCCTCCTAAGAGAGGCTTGTGGCAGGGCAGGGCTGATATCCAGGAAAAGAAAGAACTTTCTCATTAGTGATGATGATTAATTTTACACATCAATTCCAGTAGGCTATGTGGTGTCCAGATTGAACACTGTTTCTAGGTATGTCTGTGAGGGTATTTCTAAATGACGTTAGCATTTGAATCAGTGAGCTCAGTAAAGCAGACTGCCCTCCTAGATGCAGATGGGCATCACCCAATCTGCTGAGAGCCCAAACAGAACAGAGGCGGAGGAAGGAAGACTTCACCCCCTCTATTCTCCCCTCACTGCTGGAGCTGAGACATCTCCTTGTATCTTATCCTGCCCTCAGATTGGGATTTACATTATCAGCTCCCCAATTCTCAGGTCTTCAGACTAAGACCAAAATACACCCCAATTTTACAGCATTTTCAGCTTGAGATAGCAGATCGTAGGACCGCTCAGCCTCCATAATTGTGTGAGCCAATAATTAATCAATTAGTTAGCAGTAATTAATGTCTCATAATAAATCAATAAAATCAGTATCTGTCATAACAAATTAATACCTCATAATTAATAAATTAATATCTCCTATTGGTCCTGTTTCTCTAGAGAACCCTAATACACTAGCTTTCTTCTTCCTCATTTTTCTAGATATTGTGAGTTCTCAAAAAATTCTATTTGCCTAAAAACTCATTATTAAGTCATTTACAGTCCTCTGCTTTTGTAATTATAGTTTCATCACTTTTATATTTTTGACTTTCCAGTAGCAGCCTCTCGTCTAACTTTTCTAAAAATATCTTATTATTTCAAAGGAATAATTTTGTGCACATAACACTTTACTATTAATAAAAGCTCTGTGAAGCAGACACAGCAGGTCCTATTTATACCCCATTTTCCAGATGAGGCAGGTAAAAGTCAGAGTCTACGTGTTCATGAGCATATAACTGGGAAGACCAGAACTGCCGACAGAACACTAGTTCTTTGATTACCTATTCCAGTGGTGGTTTTCCTTCCTGTATTACTGTAATAATCTGAATAATAGCTTTCTACACTTTTGGTAAAATTTCTAGTCATCCTACAATGGTATTTTTTTAAAGCCCTTGTATTTTAGTATGCAACCATGCTGTCATATCCATGTGGTTGACTGTCCCTAATGTGAAGACAACCTTAGTTTCTGTGGGATATGGGGCAGTGCCCCTCCATTGTTAATAGGTGGTAGAAAGAGGTATGAATTTTTTCACTTCAGGGAGATGACTCATCTACTCAGAGTAAAAAGACGGAAAATGTTATAAATATTTTATATTTGATCTCTTGTAAAATTGATGGCTCCTGGTCAAAAAAATGTCTTCAATAAATTCTGAAGACACAAAAATCCTCAAGGTTGGAAGGCGTCTCATAATGATTCTAGACAGAATTCTGTTATCTATGTGTCACTCTATTTTCCTACCAGCTTCTTAACATCCAAGTACCAGGAAGCCAGAGAGCTTGCTGGCTGCAAATTGCTGCATCAGCCTACAGGATTCTCCAACATGTCCCTGCATCATAGGAACGGTGAAAATGAGCCCCGTCTTCTGGCCTTGAGGCAGCCAAAATTGTAAGCCTGTTTGGCACCAAGAGCTCATTACTATTAATAGTCAGCTGGCTTGATTCACTCCAACTTTCCATTTTACTAGTATCACTCAGTATTGAGTGTGCTTGCTCACTTACACATTTTGGAAAGTATGTTTCTGTGAAAACCTGAGCAGGAAATTTTGTTTTTAAAACAATTTACACATACACACACACACACACACACACACACGTGCGTACCCACAGTTGTTTTTTTTTTTTATATATACACACAGCAAGAAGAAGAAGAATGAAGAAAACTGTAAAGCTCACAGATCAAGAGATCACTTAAAAGGGCTGTAACTTGGCTTCGCACCCAAGAGATCATTTAAAAGGGCCATAAATTAGAATACTAGTCGATGTCTAAGCCTGATGTTGGAGAAAGTAAGGAAAAATGTGATACCAATATGTGTTTTTTTCATGTTTTGTAATATGGTATAATATAATATTACCACATTGGTAATTATTATAGCCTAAATCTGTTGCTATAGTTAACAAAATTTTCAAGAAAAGGTACCAGTGCTGAACCTCAGATGTCTGGATGCAGTTGATTTTTAAATATACTCTGCCATGTTAAAAGAAGAAACTGAATGGCCAGTCACAAGATCATCTGACAAGACATATGAGTGGGCTACGTGCCCACTCAGTAATAAGGCCAGTAACAAGTAGAAGAGTGAAAGTCATTCCAAATAATCATATTCTTTGAAATGTTTTGTGTTCCAACCATACTAAACTTCCTTCATTTCCTTGAATCATGTACTATTACATCTCGCCTTCAGACTAATTCACATATGCCTGTTTTTTCCAATTCAGAAACGTCATTTTCTCTCTCTTTAACTGACAAACTTCTGCCAACCTCAGGTCTATGCTAATGTGTTACTTCCCCTAGAAATTCTTTCCAGAGGGATTCATGTTATTAACTCCTCCTGTGATATACTCCCAGAGTCATCTTCATTGTCTCTTATCAGAGTCCTCATATTGTGGGCTTACATTATCTTATATTATGGTTATTATCAATAATTTTTTCATATTTTCTGCTAAACATAAACTCAACCAGGAGTTCAAGACCAGCCTGGCCAACACAGTAAAACTCCATCTCCACTAAAAATACAAAAAAAGTAGCCAGGTGTGGTGGCAGACGCCTGTAATTCCAGCTACAAGGGAGGCTGAGGCACATGAATTGCTTGAACCCAAGACATGGATTTTGTAGTGAGCTGCAATCCCACTACAGCACTCCAACTTGGGCAACAGAGTGAGACTCCATCTCAAAAAAAAAAAAAAGCAACTAGACTAATTGGAAAATAAAGTTTGCAAATATCTTTACCTTTACAATTACATTAAAACATCAAATATCAAAAAATACATCTAAAATATATATATATATATATATACACACACGATTTCTTACAGAAAACTGTAATACATTATTTAGATAATTAAAGATTAAATTAAGCAACATTTAGTTTTGGATAAGATTCGTGGTTTGTTAATGGATTAAAAGACTCAATGTTGTTATCATATTATCTCTCCTCTATAGAATCATTGCAGTCCCCACCAAAATCCCAGCAATTTTGTGTTCATGTGTGCGTGCATGTGTGCATGTGTGTGCATGCATGTGTGCATGTGTGCATATGTGTGTGTGTGTAAATTGGCAAAATGAATCCAATTATATGGAAATGCAGAGAACTAAAAATAGGATATTCTTAAAGAAGAAAAAATTTGAGGATTTACATTACCATATATAAAGACACACTTTTAAGCTACAGAAATTAGGATAGATTGGTCTTGGGGCAAACACAGACTATTTGACCAATACAACAGAAAAGAAATGAAGCCACACATATATGGTTGCCTGATTTATAGGAAATCACCACTGCCACTGAATGATGGTATTCACCATTGCCTCTGAAAGAGAATATGATGGTTATTAGTAGACTAAATAAATAGCTTGTGATATCGTCAAATAATGAAAAACCACATGGCAATGTAAAAGTGTGGAAGTCTGCTACTCACAACAACATGAATGAATCTCATACAGTGTTGAATGCAGAAATCTATATGAAGGTCAAAAATAAGCAAAACTTACCCATGATAATAGAGGTAAAATACTGGCTACCTTTGAGGTAAGTGATTGACTGGAAGGTAGATGAGCAAGTCTTCCTGGGTGCTTATAATCTGAGTAATGGCTTCAGGGGTGGAATATATATGTAAAAATCCATCAAGCTTAACAATAAAGATTAATGTACTTCACGTATATTATACCTCAATTATTTTTTTTAAAAAGAGAGTCAAACAGAAATAAGAGCTTGCATAAGAAAACTGAGAAACAGGCCAGGCGCGATGGCTCCCACCTGTAATCCCAGCACTTTGGAAGGCTGAGACAGGCAGATCACGAAGTCAGGAGTTCGAGACCAGCCTGGCCAACAAAGTGAACCCTGTCTCTACAAAAAGCACAAACACTAGCTGGGTGTGGTGGCACACACCTGTAATCCCAGCTACTCAGGAGGCAGAGGTAGGAGAATCACTTAAACCCAGGGGGCGGAGGTTGCAGTTAGGTGAGATCACGCCACTGCACTCTAGCCTGGGCAACAGAGCAAGACTCCATCTCAAAAAAAGAAAAAGAAAACTGAGAAGTAACCAACAGCGAGGGAACAGAAGAAACAAAACCAGTAAAATCTGAGAAGAATTTAAGAAAAAAGTCATGAGCAGCAGCGTGGGGTAGGAGTGTGGGGACTGAAGAGTTTACTGGATTTAGCCCCAAATAAGCCAATTAATTAGACCTTTTTGTGAAGTGGAAGGGCTGAGTCCAGGTCAATGGTTCAAGTTATAAGCCAATTGATTAGACCTTTTTGTGAAGTGGAAGGGCTGAGTCCAGGTCAATGGTTCAACTTATGAACGGAGGGAAATAAGGCATTACAAACGATTATAATAAACTTTTTATTTAAGGCGGGCAAGAGAGAGGATGATATCTAGAAATGAATGCAGAGTAAGAAAACAGCATTTTATTTCAAGTAAATATGAGGCTATGGATTATTCCTTAAATATCCATTAAACCTATATCAACCTCATATAAACCTGAGTCTCAAATGCTGAATTCAGCAAGAAACTCTCTCTTCTATTTATTGACCAGAAGAGAGTATGTATACTTCCACTGGAGTTTGGAAAATTACATACTAAAATTTGAATTACTTAACTCTTTACTAAAACTAACCACCCATAGAAGAATTTGCTTAAACATATCTAACTAAGGGAAAGTTGACAGAATTAATTACCCTAAAAATGCAAACCAAAATATAGCCCTGAACTCAGACATTCTTTTACTTTCATTCTTCTTTCCACCAAGTCATGTGAAAGGTGCAAACTACCCAGGCTGATGCTTGCTAAGTAATAACAACAGTTTTTATTGTTCCATTATTATTATAGAACTTTTGGTATTTTTTTCCTTTCGATTTCCTCTTTTCTGGAAATTTAAAGTAATAAAATGAAAAGTTAAATTAGTTTTATTATGTTCTGTAGCCTCTTGTACCACACTAAACTCATATGACTATAACAACAAATGGAGAAGCTGTCACAGTTTTACTTTACTAACAATGCCTGCAATACTCACATACGGAAACATACCAGCCCCCCTCCCAGAAAGAATTCATAAACAGTGAGTGACTTACTATAATGTGCTGATAAGGATCTATAAATGACATTTTGGTTTCAATTGCAGGAAATCTTTTCACACTTCAAAGGTCTTCTTTGGCACTCTAGCTTCTGTAAAACCTACAAAATAAACAATCACTATTGTTAAGCTTCCTTTTGGATGCAGTTCTAAGATTTGAAGGATTATGAGTATGCGTCTTAGGAAGAAAAAGTCTACCCTAGGACACTGGATAGGTTGAGTTCCTTAGGTAGATGAATGGGTATCACACATAACGTAGGGGAAAGGTAAACATATTTTGATGATACTGTTTAATTTCCATATTTACTTCTTCAAATTTACACTGTGAATAATTATTAGGAAACTACATGGGCTTGAGTTGTTTTTCATTTGCCAAGTACTTTAGGAGAAATGTGTTGAAATTATGGAAAATTAAAATTATTTTTGTACTACTTATAATTAAGCCACATGTCACTGTTTCCTCAGTGGGGTCAGCATTATACAAATTCACAAGAAAAAGGAAAATTTTTTTCTCCTAGCTATTTGTTAGGAATTACAAAAGTACATTTATGTTGAATTTGAACTTTAGCAATGATATTTTTTAAAGAAATGTTTGTTCATTTGAAGATGCCAGTTTACTTTAGAAGCAGTTAATCAAAAATATTTTAATGGAAAAATACTCTATTTTCCTTTTCTCTTCTACAATTATTCTTCATTATTTATAATCAAATAAAAACTATTTAATGAATAAACATCTTTGCTATTCCATTTTACCAAGTCCTTGAGACTTCATAAAACATACACTTATATTTCAGTATTCTATAAGTTACATCTAATTTGGAATATCTTCCCAAGTATCCTTATTATTTATCTTGAATATGTAGATTATAACATGTTTTTATTTCAGAATAAATCAAAGTTGTTTTAAATTTTTAATGATCTTTCTTTCTAAACATCAACTTTTAAAAAATTATAAAAAAATGATTCCTGCTTATTGTGACAAACACAAACTGCTGAAGTGAACAAAGAATGAAATGTAATCACCATTTTCATTATGAAGTGTATCTTTCCAGGCCATTTCACTGCTTTTTCATAATACTTAAAATAATAGGAAAACAGAGGATTGGAAATTTTTTTTTACAAAAATGGGATTTTTCTCATATGCCCTTGAGTTTTTAAACTCACTTCCTTCAACATATTTGGTTGTAAAAAATATGAAGCAATATTATGTGAATGGTAAAAATCACCCATAGTCCTCTACTTAAGAATTATAAAAAATAAAGATGTCCCCTGTTCTTCATTCTGGTCCATCAATCATTTTTATTTTTACCAACAAGAAAAAAAAGATGTGTTTTTAAAGTAAAACATCTATTCACTTTCATCACTTCTTAAGCTCCTAAAGTACAAGTATTTTTATCTTATCATGAATATTCATCAGGCTGAAAAGGTATACAGCATTTTAAATCAACTTTTTAAATAAAAATGAGGCCAAACTATCATTCTGATTTATCATAATAAAGTACTGTAATCTTGGTTTTGCATTTTCTTATTTAAAACCTAATAGAAAATTTTGCTGATAACATTAACCAATTATCAACTGCTTCAATGGTATAGTTTGATTTTTCCCTCCAAAGTTCATATTGAAATTTAATTGCCAACATACAGTACAGGGAGGTAGGGCCTTTGAGAGGTGATTAGCTGATGAGAGTTTCACCCTCATAGGTGGGTTTAATGCCTTTTTAAAGTGGCTTGTGGAACGGGCTCTCTCTCTTAGGCCCTTTTGCCTTCTGCCATATTTTAAATCCAGCCTTCCTCTTCTCTGGACAATGGCTATCTTGAAAGAAAAGAATAGCCTCACCAGGAACCAAAACTGCTGGCACCCTGGCCTTTGACTTCCCAACTTCCAAAACTGTAAGCCAATAAATTTATTTACTTTATTAATTACCCAGTGTGTCATATTCTGTTACAGTGCACAAAATAGACTAAGGCACTCAGTTTTCACATTTCTGTTATTCTGGTTGGATCTGGCTGCTACTGTCCGTTAACTTCAGGATTTTATTCCAGTATCATCTTTCCAGTGAAGTCTTCTGTAACCATATCATTTAAAATTGGCAAAAACCATGCTTTTTTGCTTTATGGCCATCTGACATCTACTTATGTAGTTTTTGTTGTGTTTATCGATCTCTTCTCCCTTCTTCATTAGAATATAAATTCCATGAAGGTAGATTTTGTGTGTGTTTCATTCATTGCAAAATTCCCAGTCACTATGTAGGCACATGTGGGTACTTACTACATATGTTAAACAGTGAATGATAGGATATATGTATACATGTAAGAGGTGTAATTTTCAAGCCCAGTTACGCCAAAGCATTCTGCTCAAGACAAGAGAAGTTCACTTACTATGTATCCGTAAGTTGTATTACCCTCATTCTCTATTCTACCATACCATCTTACACTGGTAATCAATACCAATATCAGTTTCTCCTTTATCTCTTATTATTTTTCCCGAATTATCTACCTATACACACATCATAAAAATATGATTATTCCTTTACTACTATAGTATACTGTGCCTTTGATTAAGCTCTAAGTATTTTTGAAATTATATTGTATATTTAATGGATGATATTATAAAACAACGCAGACAAATCTACAATATTTTTTTCTGGTATTTATGTTTAAATTTACAATACAAGAAATATCTCTATATTGAGTGATATGATCCTTATGATTTAGCACTTCCCATTATCAGCATTTTCTGAGCTATTTCTATCACAACTTTTAAAACTGATCAGCAATCACTAAATCTACCAGTATGGCTGATATTTTTATGCCAACTAAATTCAAAGTATGGCTACATCTGTTTCGGAGTCAGAATGTAGCTAATACTCTAGCACTGTGGGTGGAATATATTTTTATGAATGATATAATATAAAAATCACCTGCCTCATTCTCATCTTAACCATCCATATTTTCCTTATATCATTTCTCCTCAGAAGTGATTTCTTAATATGAAAACTTCTACACATATGATAGTTCACATAAAGCTCCTAGGCCCAAGAGCAAGAGACCTTTCAATTGCTGCAGTAGGAGTAATTCCTGAGAGGTATGTCTTCCCTCTCCAGAAGCTGAAATGTCTGTGTAGGATGATGCCAGGGCAGTACTATCAGGGATTCAAAGGCTGAAGGAAAACCAATTATGTTCTTTATTGAAGCAGCATAATTTAGTGAAAACACCATTAGATATGAGATCTAGAAAGACCTTAATTCAAGCTCCAGTTTCATATTCTAAGACCCAAGTTACTTGCTTATAAATGTGCATAACACTATTGTGAAAGGCACCTAGCCCACGATAAATATTCAATGCATATGTTTCACTTTTAAGATAAAGATTACATAGACTGGGCTGGGCATGGTGGCTCACACCTGTAATCCCGGCACTTTGGGAGGCCAAATCCTCCCAAAAGTGATCATGAGGTCAAGAGATTGAGACCACCCTGGCCAACATGGTGAAATCCCGTCTCTACTAAAAATACAAAAATTAGCTGGGTGTGGTGGCACGTGCCTGTAGTCCCAGCTACTCAGGAGGCTGAGGCATGAGAATTGCTTGAACTGGGAGGCGGAGGTTGCAGTGAGCCGAGATCACTCCATTGCACTCCATCCTGGTGACAGCAAGACTCCATCTCAAAAAAAAAAAAAATTACATAGACTGATTACTAATCACTAATAACATTATATATTTACTTGAAAGATGTACTATCTGTTGTAATTGTTGTGACAGCAGAAAATCAGAAATTTTTGATATATCTGTCACTTACAAATAAATATCTACAATATGCCTTATGATATGCAGGGTGCCTGGGAGTAAACCACGAAATGTTGTGGCCTTCCAGACTTTACACTTGACACTCTCCATAGTGGAACCTCAAGTAAACAAGACTCTGGTAGCTATTCTCACCAGAGTTTTCTGTGTTAAAACCAGTAATAAGGAGAGTGGCAAAGCATCTGCTGGGACTTACAGCAATTCCATTCACTAACAGTAGCTTCATACAAGATCTTTCATTCATTCAACAAATACGTCTTTGCTATCTACTTACTCTATACTAGGCACTCGGAAAACAATAGTGAATAAGGCATAGCTCTTACCTTGAAGAAACGAAACGAGGCAATCTAGGGGTAACAATAAATGCAGCCTAGCCTGATTTTTCATGCATACATGTTGCTAAAAGTAGTAACACTTTTTATTATTACTAACATCTGCAATTGGAAGGAAACCTTGAAAGCTACTCTTCTGCAAAAATATCATCAATGAGTGGTTCCGTTCCCTTAGTAGAAAATCAGAAATCCTTAACATGGCCTACCATGGTGGCTTTTATATCTGTTTACTGCAAACCAAAGTGGGGAAATCTTTGCATATCTCAATATGATACAGAAATACATACACAGACATGTATCAAAAATATAGAAGTTTGCTGTGATACTTTTACTAAGTACAATGTACCCTGATTTTACTCTATTTCTTTTGTTTAAATGCTGGTAACAGCCCACTGAATTGATTTCATGACTCACTAATAGCAATTTGAAGAAAACTAGTACAAAAGACTGCAAAATTGAATTTCCATCTACTTCCTCAGCCCGCTATCACTACTCTCCCTTTTGCTTTCTATGCTAAAGCCATGTGGTTTTCTTTCCTTCAAATGCGTCAAGCTCTCTCCCACTCAGAGCGGTAGCTTATCTCTTCTATTCATTCATTTATTCAACAAATATTTAAGGCATAACTACCATGTGTCCAACATTGTTCAAGGGACTGGAGAAGCAAAAATGAGGAGCTAGATACATTCCCTTTCCTCTTGGAGACTGCATCTCTAGAAAGCAATCAGAAAACAAGGGATCCAAAAAATGAAAGAAACGACTGGAAACAGAGTTGTATAAAATAATGGAAACAGGCAGAGACAGAAACAAGGATAACTGAGGCTGAGCACTACAAAGGAGTCATCCATACAGAGGAAGGAGAGACTGGGTTTAGAAGATGATGTTCCAGGCAGGCAGTTTGAGGAACTGAGAGAAGACAGGGGGCTGGAGAATGGTGAGCAAATGTGAAAGTGGCTCATGATGAGGTTGGAAATACAGGCCGTGGCAGAGCCTGTGGAACCTCTTAGGCAACTACTGTTTACCTAGCTAAATCTGACCCATTCTCCAGGATTTGGTTTCAATGTCACTTTCACAGAGAACCCTTCTGTGACCTGCAAAGTATATCTGTTCTGCCTGTTATTGGTTTCGTGTGTTCTCTAGGCTCCTCCTTCAAGCCTTTCGTTCCACTCACACAATGTCTGCCTTTCCTGGGAGAACTAAAGATGCATTAAGTCAGTGGCCATATTTATATTATCACAGAGGCATCCCTAGTGCCTAATACTATGCCTTAAATATGGTAGATTCTGGATAAAGATTTGTCCAATGGTTGAATGACATTACTCCGAGTCATGCCAGGTTTATGCATGAAAAAAATCCACAGAATAGTGCTACACTCTCTTTCGATGTCTCTCTTTCTTAATCCTAACAATTATTAATGTCAAATGATGCTAAATTTCTCTCAACTTATTTTTTTAAAAAAGCAGAACAAATGAAATTCCAGAGGGGGTGAAATTAGTACTCAAAATGTTTAGAGGAAATCTGTTGCTGGGGCCCAAAGTTTGATGTCAGCAACTTTATTTCCTCTTCTCATTTCCAGCAACTTTATTCATAACCACTCTGCTCACCTCCTATTATCTACTCCTGTATCCTACAGCAAGTCTTGGATGGAGACTCTCCTGATATCAAAGCCAAAAGCGAGAAATTGGCTTCAGATAGCTAACTGTCCTAGTCTAGTTTCTCTCTCTCTCTCCCGTCTGCCCACTTTCTCTCTCTCTCTCTCTCTCTCTCTCTGTGTGTGTGTGTGTGTGTGTGTGTGTGTGTAAAACCACTAGGTTAGGAACTGCAAGATAACTAGAGAGCAAACAAACATGACTCATGGCATTTAATCTTTAAGCAACTTTCTTTTGTTCTTTGATTCCATTCAGGATTAACTCTTCTCCTACCTTGATGAAACCTCAGGCAGCTTCAGAACTTTGCTGTTAACTTGCATACGAAAAGAAGAAAAGAAAAGTAAGAGAGAAAAAGAATTAGCCAGACACTGAAGACATTGAAATGCCAGGTTCCTTGAGCTAAAGTCTCTCTCCTGCTCAAGGTAGAGCTTGTTGCAAGAAAAAAGGGTGAGGTCATTGACTTCCCCCTCCCCTGCCTACAGTGGAGCCCTGCCACACTTGATAACTCTGGTTTTTAAACCCTCATAGTTGGAAAAGGATGCAGAGATTGCAGAATAGGGGCAAGGAGGTATGACCTCAGCGGTACTTTTATAAGCTGTTTTGTGACCTCTGGGCCTGGTGCATGGCAAAGCTGAGCCTTCCTTTCCCAGATGCTTTTTGTACATTCTTCTGAGACTCTCTGTTTTTGAGATTTTTTTTCCTTGTGTTTTCAGACATGCACAAACTATCTCTACTCCAGCTGGGGGCTTCTGTTTTCTTCCACACCCCCAGTACATCTTGTGATCCCCTTAGTTTTCTTTCTCTGAGGTTCTTTCACTCTACCAGGCAAACCCCTTGTATAGGATTTAAGACTTTTTCCCAAAATTCTCTTTAGTCCATGGACAATATTCGCATGTATTTTCTTTCTTCCAACAAACCCGGAGAATGCAATTACTTCCTAAATGAAACTCTTTCTTCCGCTACTTGTGTCCTTCATATTTCCCAAGCATGACTGGACACCAGCCTCCTGCAGAAGACAAATGTTAAACCCTCTGATGAACATTCTCAGTGGTCTCCTTAAAACCCCTCTCTTGATTGGGGATTAGTAGGCATATCCCTCTCCAGATTTCCACCCCAAGGGAAGAGGGGCTGTACTCACAGCAGGGCTCTCCAAAACAAAACAACAACAAAACTTTCCTGAAGCTCCTCCCACAGCTCTTCTACTTCAATGCTTTTATAACTGTGAAGTGGGTAAGTTTTAGGTTTATATAATGTCCTTGTCCATCTGCTTTCTTTAAAACATAAAGAGCAGGCTGTTTCACTATCCATTTTAGTACCGTATATCTTAAGTCTTATGGCTTAAGGTCTTGGCCAAAGCTCCTACTTTAAAGTCCAATACATGGGTGAACCAATTTCCAAAACGGCAGAATGAGGAACATGGGAAATCGTCTCCCAGAAAAACAAACACACTGACAAAATTGGGCAGAATTATCTCTCTCACATACACACACACATACATATATATGTATGAAAATAATAGCACAAAAGAAAGGAGATAGAGCAAGGAAATGATACCAGACCATAACTGAATCCATAGAAAGAAATGCAGGGTACCAGTAAATAGCTCTTTGACATTTTCAAATATTGGATCAGTTATTTACCATATCTCTGAAGTCTTTTGTATTTAATAGTAACAGTAAATATATCGGTAATGTAAAATATTCTATAAATATTATATTCTTCAAATATAGATAATATGTAGATTAATATAAAATATTCTATAAACATTTCCTTTTCTTCTGTCAACTTCTTTAAAAGGGATAGCATTTACATAGCAATAAATTATAATCCTGTCTAATGTATATGACAATAACAGCAACCAGGTGGAGTGGTCAGGGACTAGAACTAACTGAAGCAAAGTTTTTGTATTTTACTGGAATCAAGATATTATTGATACGAAGTAGACTATAACAAATTAAGGCATATAGTTTAATTCCTAGAGCAAACACTAAGAAAATGACTCAAAAACATAGTTAAAATATCAATGAAGGAATTAAAATGGGCCACCAGAAAATATCTATTTAATATAAAGAAGAATTAAAAAAAAAAATGAGAGAGAGACAGACATATGGAAAACAACAAAATGGAAGATGAACGTCCAACTATGCTTCCAATAACATTAAATGTGGGTGACTTAACTTTCCAATCAAAAGGCAGAGGTTGTCACACTGGATAAAACTGAACGTTATGTAAAAGACTAATGGAACCCAAATAAGGTTTGTGGTTTAAATAATAACATTGTACCAATGTCAGTTTCCTCATGGTGATAATGTACTATGGCTGTCAGATGTTCCACTAGGGAAAGATAAATGAAGGGTACATGAGAACCCTGTAATATTTTTGTGACTTCTTAAATTATTTCAGAATAAAGTTTATTTTAAAAATTTAATACATGTGAACAGATCTAATTTAT
Organism: Saguinus oedipus; assembly: GCA_031835075.1. Lineage (NCBI taxonomy): Eukaryota > Metazoa > Chordata > Mammalia > Primates > Cebidae > Saguinus > Saguinus oedipus. The sequence continues at coordinate 24,402,760 of CM063190.1, forward strand.
AAATGTTATTCCACAGTTATGTTCAAGGAAGAAACAAAGAAGTCCTATGAGAAATTGCTTAGAATCACTTCCTTCAGGATAAAATCATAGCCATTATTGTCAGACAGTGGCTGCATTTTCAATTCCAGTTAGGAATAGGCACTCATCCATCACTTTTTCTCTCATAACTGTTAATAGCAGCAGCAGATATTTTAGGTCTCTGCAAAATTAAGGCATTTCTGTCCAACCAGCCACATGAAACAGTAGGAAAATGTTTTTTGTCCCAGAATTAGCTCAGTTCTGGAAACCTTATTGCAACTAGTTTGCACAACCACTATCATGAGTACTCATAAAATAGCAGGGTTTCTGTTCCTTTGTTTCTTATAACTAAGCTAAATAACCAGCCTTTGTGAGTGTACACAGTCTCTTAAGTCTGAAGTAAAAGATATGAAACTCACAGGGTTTTTTTCTTTCTTTCTTTTTTTGTTTTCCCTGCCCTGTAATTAGAAACTTTCACAACATGAATGAGACGGAATTCGGATAGACTTTTCAACAGATACTTGCCTATGCAATGCAACTGTTGGCATTCAGTGGAGGTTTAATAGTGTGTGGTCCTTCCAAAACTTTTAGTTATGTTGTCGAGGCAAGACGGACTTATCAGGAAAAGTGAACAGAAACAAAAGCCCAGACTAGAGTGTTTTGCTACTTCTCTCTCTGCGTACAGTGATATGACAAGAGGAAAAGAAGGGGATATTATTAGGGTTGTGACATCTGGAGGAAAGAGGGATAGGAATGCAGAAGATTCTTTTCTCTTTCCCTCCATTTCATTGTATAGACACGTGGAGATATTAAAAGGTTCAGCATTTAAGTGGCAGCAACCTCTCCACTGCAGCCAGAATGACCCAAGTTCAAGCTTGCCTCCTCCTTTCTCTATCTGTGGGATCCTGACCCTCAGTTTCCTCATCTGTAAGTGGGGAAAATGGTTCCTGATCCTCACAGAGACAGAGGGAGGATGAAATAAGAAAATACATGTAAATCACCAAGCATAGTACCTGGAAGGCCATAAATGTACAAAATAATCATTATTATTATTTTTCATGAAATTGGGTATCATTCCCCACAAACTGTCTCGACTCATACAAGTCACTTTACAGAGTTTCTTTTTCTTTTTTTTTTTTTTTTTTTGACAGAGCCTCATTCTGTCACACAGGCTGGAGTGTAGTGGTATGATCTCAGCTCCACTCCTGGGTTCAAGTGATTCTCATGCCTCAGCCTCCCAAGTAGCTGGAACTACAAGCACCCACCATCACACTCAGCTAAGTTTTGTATTTTTAATAGACATGGTGTTTTACCATGTTGGCCAGGCTGGTCTCGAACTCCTGACCTCAAGTGATCCACTTGCCTTGGCCTCCCAAAGTGCAGAGATTATAGGAGTGAGCTACCTCACCTGGCCTCTATAGAGATTTCTAAGAGATTCAAGTAAGCAAATTCATTGAGCACCTTTTATAAAGACCAAGGACATTTTCATACACAAAATGAATTTCTAATAGAAATACTGTTGTTTTGATCCATTTTTTTAAAAGTAGAACATATTGGGACACTAACTTGTCTGCTGCCAAATTCAAAGCCTTCTCCATTATACCTGATATAGAAACATATTCTAAAAGCAAAAAGAGCATTATATTACTATGTTTTCATCATCATCATTCTTATAAAGATACATAGTTACTAAGGTATCACTAAAGTTTAAAATTTTTAAATTAATTTGATGATGCTTTTTTTTCTTTTTGTAAACCAAGACTATACAGAGTTTGATATTGCCAATAGGCACAGAGGAATAAAGAAACAATAGGAATTTAGATGGGTAAATGAGCTGCTTTATATTAAAAATATCTCTCAAACCATACTCTCAGTTTACTATAGGAACAGCTCCCTGTTCCCAAAGAAATGTAAAAGCATGACTCCAAACACAAAGGCACAGAATAATTAACTATGTCTGTTTCTTCAGCGAGGAACCCAATGGTATGGAACCGGACACTAAGTCCCACAGTAGTGGCAGGTGTGCCATATGGCTGATAGCCACACTATTCCTTTTAGGTTTTCCCTCTTCATTTGCATACCCAAGTCACAGCTTCTTAATCTATCATATTTGTATTCTTGAAAGCTCATTATAATTACATAGACAAGTATATATGAAATGCATACTAGAGTTTCAGAGAAGGGAGAGATTCCAGTGGTTTAAGGTAGAGAAATGGTAAGTAACTGATCTGACATTTGAAAACATGAAAGAGCTTAGATCTATATATAGTAAGAGGAAGAGGAAACATCCCCTCTAGGAGAAGGCCACACTTCATCCCGCCTCAGGCTCTCACTGGTGCTGTTCTAACCCACACCTCTGCAGGATCATATCCATCTGCCATTCAGGGTTCTGCATAAATTCACTCTCTAAAGTCAGTCATCTCTTAATTTACTACTAGATTAGGACCCTTGTACCTCTCCCTGAAATCTCCTATCACAATATTGTGTACTAGACTACCATTAGGCACGTCACTCTCCCACAGCTGTGAGCAGCACAAAGGAAGTTCTGTCTTCTCCCTGTATTCCTGTTGGACCCAGAGTGATTATTCAATTACTACTGACTGAAGGATGAATAAGCACACTTGGGAATTTGTGTGATGTACTGGAGAAAACTGCCTAGATCATAAAAAGCTCTTGAGAAACAAATGGAAGTAGACTACATTTATAGAATCTAGAATGTGAAACTAAAAGACATCTTAGCAGTTGTTAATACGAATACTTAATTTTGAAAGTTCACACTTGTTAAACATTTTCGACGTACTAGGTACTTTGTTAAGTGATTTAGATACAGCATCTTGTTAAATTTTTGTAACAAGATAGGGAGTATTATCACTAATTTTGAGATTAAAAAAACAGGTTTGGAAAGGTAAGTAATTTGTTTAACCAACAATGCAAACTAAGGCTGACTCCCAAACCCAGTCTCTACAAAAGAATAACTGTCTCAGGAAGAATCAGAAAGTTCCCAGGTCATCTGGGTTAACAAGGGCTGTGCTGGCCCTAGAATCCTCTTTCTTTCTACATCACTTTCCCACTCTACAAAAGATTCTGAAGCACATGGAGAGTTTCTGAGAAATCACACAATGAGCAATAGAGTTATTAGAGTCTTAGCAGGGAGGTGGCATGATGAAAGTGGCACTTTGTGTTAGGTGTGATACTATGTTGCCATAACAAAGTATCGCAGACCGAGTGGCTTAAACAATGGAAATTTATTTTCTCACAGGTCTGGAGGTTGGAAGTCAAGATCAAAGTCTGGCAGGTTTGGTTTCTTCTGAGACCTCTCCCCTGGGCTTGCAGATGGCTGCTTTTTGCTGTGTCCTCACATGCTCTTTCCTCTGTGCACAGAGACCCCTGGTATCTCTGTGTGTGTTCAAATTCCCTCTTCGTTTAAGAGCACTAGTCAAATCGGATTGGGACACACCCTACCAGCCTCATTGTAACTTAATGCTCTCTTTAAAGGCTTTATCCCCAAATACCTTTACATTCTGAGGTACTGGGATGCAGAGTCCAGTGCATGCATTTGGAGGGGGCATACTTCAGCCCATAACATGCTTTAATGACATACTCATAGCAGTTAAACAAAGCAGCATACAATTGTTAGCAAAGAAAAGTGGTGCTAGAGGAGAGAGGGATAAAACTGGCCAGAGATATCCAGATCTTATATAAGACATGATATGCAGCCAGGTGTGGTGGCTTGCACCTGTAATCCTAGAAATTTGGGATGCCAAGGAGGGTGGAGTGTTTGAGCTCAGGAGTTCGAGACGAGCCTGGGCAACATGGTGAAACCCCATCTCTACAACAATACAAAAAAATTAGCCGGCATGGCGGCATGCACCTGTAGTCCCAGCTACTCGGGAGGCTGAGGCAGGAGAATTGCTTGAACCCAGGAGGCAGAGGTTGCAGTGAGCCAAGATCATGCCACTGTACTCCAGCCTGGGCAACGGAGTGAGACTCTGTATCAAAAAAAAAAAAAAAAAGGTATGATAGGCATCTCAACTAGGATGGTAAAAATGATAAAGGAGAGAACATAGTTCCTTTAAAATGGAACAGATTCCCTCATCTGATTATTTTAAAAGCTCCCCGCAACCAAACCCCCACCAACACACACACACACACACACACACACACACACACACACACACACACACACACAACATAAATGAAGCACAAGGATAACATTGTTGTTTCTTTAACCACTTCACATTTGGGAGGTACTAACCCAGATAAGCCTGTCCATCTTAAGGATCAGGAAACTGGCCAGCCCAGTTTCACACAGTGCATTACAAACAAAGCAAGAATGTCTCCTCGTTCCCAAGCCAGCGTTCTAGTTTTCATTCCTTGACCACTCTGGTTTGCTGTTATTTTCCATTCTTTCATCTCTTGGTGGTCAAAACCAAGTGGCCCTTCTGGCCATATTTTAAGGTCAAGAAATTTTGGAGCAGGAGGAAATATTCATAATCACCACCTAGAAAGTACTTTATTGTACGGATTTGTAAGCTGAGTCCTCAAGATATAAATAAACCTCACCAAGTTACCCAGTTAGGGGAGTGGCTGAAACGGAACATACTCTTCACTTTCCATCAGGCACTCTTTCTTTATACTCTACTGGCCCCACCTGCCCCACACACACACTGGGGCAAAATTAAAATAATATATATCTATAATTTTAGTTTGGCTAAAATTTTAAGTTACCAAGTTATTGTTCGGAAGGACAAAGTAGACCCAAGATACGAATGTGCGGAAAACAAATACCTGAATTTCTCCTTGGGATTGGTCCAACAAAGCCGAAAAGGAATCACTTTCATCTTTTGTAATTTTCTAGGTTTGAATCATAGTTATAAATTGTTTACTTCCAAATATTACATTGTTTAAAAAAATTCTTCTTCCCACACAGACCATTATGGAATAATATCACATTGATAGGTGTTAAATATATGATGTGCATTTTCAGAAAATATAGAATAATGATGTTCTGCTTTCTATTTAAAAGAAACGGACGTGATGTATTTATTGTTAACGCTTTTTAAATATATGTAACAATGTGGCACCAAATGCTACGAAAAGAAGTGTTTTTTGACAACAGCACGAATTCTACAGCTTTTTCTCTCTAGACTGGATGTTTTGAAAATATGCTTCCAGGGGAGTATTTGTGTTTTGTTGAGAGTTCCACTCCCTCTTTAATTGCTGCCTTTTTTTAAGTGACAGAGTCAGTCAACGTTTCCACAGCCAGGAAAGCCGTATCTTTTTTCTAAGGTAAACAGTTCAGGGAAAACCCCAGGAAAACCATCAAACTGGCTTAAATGTTTAATGAGAGCCATTTTATTACTGGATAAAGTTATCAGCATTCACGGCTTGCTTTGCTTTTCAATGAACGCAGTAACTATTTCAGGCAGCTGGTGAGATTGATCTGGCGGTTTAAAATATGGAATTACTCTGATCTTTAAGAGGAATAAACTGATGATAAAATGTATCATCAGGAGTTGTGGAAGCACAGAAGGGTGTACACCACTTCCAGGTGTTACTGTAAAGCTCAACCACTAAATACAATACCAACATTCTACAAGTCCTGAACTGGGTAACATGTAAGAGGAATTCAGGGTTACCATTTTCTTCTCAGGTTGTAAGAAGTTTGAGAAATGTGCTCAGGGCACTGTGACCGCAATTCACAAGAAACCTAGTCTTTTGCAGGATTAAGTGTAAATAGATCATCTGCATTTGAGGGGAGTAGCCTTGGGGGCTCTTAATCTCCTTTTGTGCCATGGATCCTTTTGGCAATCTAGTGAAGCCTAGGGACCCCCTTAAAGAGTATCACATTAAAATATATGAAATAAAATGTTGGCTTATAAAGAAAGCTAATTATGACCCAGGTATGATGGTGGGCACCTGTAATCTCACCTACTCAGGGGATTACAAGAGAAGCAGGAGAACTGTTGGAACTTGGGAGGCGGAGGTTGCAGTGAGCCGAGATTGCTCCACTGCACTCCAGCCTGGGCAGCAGAGCAAGACTCCGTCTCAAAAAAAAATACAAAAAGCCAATTATGTTGAAATACATGCAGTCATGGCAGTCTTCAAACCCTTTAAATAAAAGTTATGTGTGCGCTGGAGTGTGGCAGCACATTTTCCCCCTTCTACTTCTGTGGGGTACTTCAACATAGTTCCAAAGTTTCATGTAAAATTTTTGAGGATAGAGGAACTTACATCACTATGAAGAGTAAAATGATAGAACATTTTAAGCTGCTTTTGTACTACCTACTTCTGCTAGCATCATAGTGAACGTGTGGCACTTCCTGAATATTTAGGGTTACATAGACTAAACTCAGGTTGAAATGAACTGAAAGTGCTGTCATTGGCTTCAGAATGAATTTGTTTCCTTTACCTTTGAGTAACAAGCTGAAGAACTGTGTCAAGAAGACATTAATAAACTCAATAAGCAGGTTTCAGTTGAGCTTCTGTGGGTGAGATATAATGCCTCAGTGCGTTCTTTGGAAAATATGAAATTAACAAATACAATGTTATACTCTCCCCTTCATTTTGCCAATGAGATACTGGACAGGATGAAGTTAGACAGCTGCAGCTAAACCATAGCCTGACAAATACGGGCAGGACCAGGACTAAAACGCAGAATGACTTTCTAATTCATGGCATGTCTCCGGGAGGTAGGGAGAAACTGTGGAAAAAGCAGCAGCTACTTAGTGTCAGGCAGAGAAGCAGATGAGGGTCACAGCCGGAAGCAGACTCAAGTCCATCTGAGCACAAAAAGCATCCTCTCCTCAACAGGCTGCCTGGCTTGACCTGCACAGACTCACTGCTTCCAGCCATGGAGGAGCCTGGCCTTCATTTCTGTAAAACTAAAGCATTTTTATGTGAAGAGGATTTATGAGACACGGATAATGGACTTTTAATTTTAAAAGGGTTTTTTCTTTTAACTTTGAGGAAATATAAGTGAATAGTTCAGTAATATTATTTTAGTCGTTGAAAAGATATCATTTTGATCATGGTAACCAGCTGTTCTCTAAAACTCTTAAGAATTGGAAAAGAAAAGGAAGTGACTTTTAGATGCAGAATGAAAGATTTATGTCAGGGTGAAGAAATACATCCTGATAGCAGGACTGTGAAAGATCCTCTTTCTGGATAGTCTTTTATTATCACAAAATGTTTTACACATCTTTACATTGTAGAATTTTAATGATTCAAAGTCTGTAAACCCTTATCTCAGCGAGCACAAAGTGTGCTCCAGCTCAGAAACAAGTACTTTGCTAGGAGTCCAAAAAAGGCAGGGAGGCAAACAGTTAATCATTCAGAACTTCAAAGGACAATAGCAACAAGTCCACTAACTGGAACATGAAGAAAAAAAGACCCCAGAATGATGGCTCCTGGAGCAGGAAAGTGGGCCTTGCCCAAGTGTACAATCAGGCCTCCCAATCGGCCAGGTCAGGAATCTGAGAGTTTGGAAAGAACAAAGGCTCAAGCCCCACCTACATTGATGGACTACTCCCTACTAGTCACTAATCACTTTAGATAAAGGGATCTCTGTTCTGTAGACTATTCATATTTATGAACTTTTGTTTGCGTTTGGTTTGGTTTGCCTATTGGTGATGTTGTTTTGGGTTTGGTTTTGGCTGTTGGTGATATTTTGCTTAGTGTGCTGCTTATCCATTTTATGGGTCTGCACCATTTCTCTTTCTGTCTTTAAAAACTCGTACCCTAGAGGAACCATCTAGCTTCTCTGCTCTTAGCATTTAAACATGGTTGCAGAAAAACAACATACCCGGGAAGGCCAGTTTTAAATTAAGTTCATATTCTCAAAACCCACAGAGGCTCTCCACACTGCAAGGCATCTGAGTTTCTCTGGTGAGCTTGTATTCCCACCAGCAAAAGTCGCTTTATTCCCTTCTCCCACTCAAGTTTCTCACTCCACCCCAACTCCCACTCTCAGCAAACAACCTCATCTTCCTTCACTGAGAAAGCAGAAAGCACTAGAGGGAGGTTTCTCATCTTCCCACACCAAATCTGCATATTCCCCTGCATGTGCACTTGAGTTCCCCTTCTCCCTGCCACAAAAGAGGCAATGTTCCTCTTACTGCTGCAGACCTAGCACCACTCATGGCTCTCTGGATACAAAATCCCTCTCCTCAAGGGCTTTATTCCGATGGTCATGTCTCTCTTTTCTGAATCGTCAAATTTTACTTTCAACTGGCTAATCTAATTGGCAAACCTGTTACAGTCTCTCTGCCTACTCCATATTCCTTTCCCCTGCTATGTCTCTATTTGGATGCTGTGTTTTTCACTGATAGATCTCTCCCAAGGTTTATTTGCTTGCCCTGTATCCAGGAGCTAGCTTTTCTCTCCACGCATCCCTCCCATCCCATTTACAATTCCTTATTCTGTCTACCCACACCACTCCATTGAAAGTGCGCTAATCAATATCATCCATGATCTCCAAATTTCCAAATGCAGTAATCACTTTTCCATCGTCATCTTATTCAGCCTCTTCGTTTTCTCTAGAGCCATTTTCCCTCCATTCCTCCCATGACATCACCCTAATCCCTGGTTTTCCATCTAATTTCTGAGTTGCTTCTTTGCAGACTCACTGACAAATGCCATTCTCTGACTGGAACTTGTAGCATGAGCCATGCCGTTCTCACTCCGCTTACCACCTACTGTAGGTGGCTTTTTATCCCTCACATCTGTGCTTCAATTCTGTGCCTCAGAGAGCCCTTCCCATTCCCCCTTCCCATGTTACTCTATCATTGAAGCCCATTTGCCTCCTTTGTAGTATTCATTATCTGTTTTTTGTCTACTTATTGTCTGTCTCCACCGAGACGGAATGAACTATATCTGCTTTATTCACCCAGGTATGCTCTAAATGTAGCACCGTGCCTAGCATATAGCTGTTATTGATTAAAACTGACTGAATTAGTGAAGGAATAAATGTACACTGCTCAGCGACCAAAAATCACTGACTGGCATTAACATCTGCATTTCTTGACGTAGGAGGTAACTTGGTAAGTGAAAAAGAAGAGGGTGTGTTACCTAAATTGCCTTATACAATACCTGCTCTTTTTCTAAGTATTAAAACATCCATTTTCCCAATACTTTTCTAAGTATACTATATGTATTAATATAATGTTATCTAGAAATTTTTTCACAGAAACTTAAAATTTATATGAGAGCATTCTTTTCATTGTGATGATAAAAAGTGCTTGAAGATTCTTGCTATCTGTTTAAATTACGTCTTAGACTGACAAATTGGCTTGGTTGATTAATATCTTATGTATTAATACATATTAAATAATGACCTTATCTACACATATTAATATACAGTCACAGTTAATCAACATTAATTAAGGCATATTAATATGTAATATATATTATATTGAATAATTAATGATTTACATGGATTAATTCATATGGATTATTAGTTATATTAATACATGGGGTATATATTAATACTAGGGAACTAATTCATATAAATAGCTTATTAGTACTTATTAATACATAAGATATTGATCAAATCAAATTTGTCAACCAAAAACATATTTTAAACTGACTGTAAGATTTTCTGCAAACAGTGAATGCGTCTCACAAATTCGATTCTTCCTTTTATTGCTCTTCATTGACAACAGAGGCATCTCTACAGACAGTAATAAAGAGGAGAGGGAAAAACCCATGTAAACATTGTGAAGCCTTTTCTATTTTGAATACAAATCTCTGGTTGTCACTGGCTCAAAAAGTAGGTACCAAGTAATAGATTATACGTAAGCATCAAACAGCTTTGCAATTTAATCTTTAATTTATCAAGAGCCTCTTTGAATTAGAATTGTTGCTGTGACAAATCTTTCTAAGATAGGTTAGTGGTATCTTCTTCTAAGAATCAAGGATATAACAGTATTGTGAAGCTATTATCTGAACCCGTATTACCACTGATCATTGAAAGTGAACTACAGAAATTTCCTTATCTCTTTGAGGTCTAAGTTCTTTACCTCAGCAAATTTTAAATTTATCCATCTCTTCTTCATGGCAGTTGAATGAAAAGGAACTTGATAACTTATTTGAGGTTTGTGGTAGACACAACAGTGGCTAATGCATATTAAGAAATCATATTTATAGATGCAGCAGTCTATACAGAATGATCCCATAACTGTGTGCATCTTTAGGCAATTTTCCCTGATTGCTTTTCAATAAATTCTTATAAAATTGCTCCAAATTGCTTCTTCCAATACTTTCATACTATTGCATCAATTACATGTAAAAAAAAAAAAAAAAGGTACACAAAGTAAATTGCCTTTTTGTTTCAACAAACAAAAGGCGAAAGCCTGAAAAAAAAACTTAAAACATCATGTATCTGCCTCTAGACTACCCCAGGCAGACACTGTCTCTTCTTATAGATCCAAGAATTCTGCAAAAATGCTTTTTCTTTGCACAAGGGGTGAACACCCCAGTTTACTGCCTGTGTACTGCATTTAACTAGCTTATCCTGTCAAAGCTGTGGGCACAAAAGTATGGGGCAAATAAGAAGTGTGTCAATTTACTGATTGAAATTCAGAAGCCATATACTGACCTAATGCTTCTAGCGGCACAGTAGTAACCAGCAATAAAACCTGATCTATTTATTATGCATTATTTATTACAACATAGTATATATACTAAGTATAGTATATATAGTAAGTCAAGTATATAAACTAAGTATAGTATATATACTAAGTCAAGTATATAACTAACACTGGGTTTTACTCCTGAGAAGGAGCATCTGCTCTGTCATAAACTACTGAATTTTTGGAAGAGTAAAATAATAATGATTTTCTGTACTAATGATAAATCCAAGGTCAGAGTAACCATTTTGATGCAAATGCTTTATGCCAACTGCCAGGTTTAATAAAAGCCAGAAAGAGCCATAGGTTCTGTAGGTTATACTTAGAAAATGCTAAGAAAATTCTCTAGTACCAACCCGAAAGCAAAACCTTTGGTAAAACCAGTACTTTTTATATAACTCATGAAATGTGTCTACTTTGTATTTTTAGATAAAATGTAATATATTTTTCTTAAAGCAGTATACATATTACTGTACAAAATACTGTATAGTTCCAAAGTTGCACAACCTCCTGTATTACGTCAGTAATCAAGTTATAAGGGCAGAACAATTGAGTTATTATGGAAACATGCACCAGGACAAGTGGACTTCCTGGGCCTTCTCTTATAATTGTTCTGATGTTAACTCCAATAGAAAGAGTTTGACAACCTCAAATAATACACATCAAAACTAAAAAATATAAACCAATCCATGTAAGCATTTAAATACATCAAAATGGAAATCATAAGGCAGACATTATAAAAAGAATTTGACTTTTCCACAGCTGTTTTTCACATCTGTAAAATGTTCATGGTAATACCTGTACTGCTAACTTACACAGTTATTGTGGGAATAAACAAAGTTCGTAAGCAGTCCCTTTATCAAACACAAAGCCTATGCAAATAAAAAATACTGGGCCTGATTTTTTTTTTCAAGCTAATGAGAAAACAGCTTGTAAATTAAATAACAAAAACCTAAACAAGTATAAGCTGAGTATTGTAAATACATGAGTCTTCTGTACTGCAGAAGAACACCTATTACGTACATTTGTTTACTAATTTGAAACACACTGTTACCTGAAATACCTAATTTTTTTCTGAAGACCCCAGAGGTCAAGCAAATGAAGAAGACTGAGGAAAGGGGAGCAGCTGATTCACAACTGTATATGCCAAAAAGGAGTGGGAGGAAAAATGAGGGCCAATTTGGTCTATCATCTTCAATGGAGCCGTGGCTGAATTCTGACGCTGATAACTTTCATCATCAGGTGTCTGCTGAGTTTCTCTAAGCTCATTTGAATTCATTTAATAAGTGATTAGACTGGTAGGGTAGCTTTACAAACCTGCTGGTGGTGAGCATTAAGTTGTTTATGCTTATTTCACTCTTGTATAAGGAAAGGTAAACTGTATTTTCAAGGTATGTTGTAAGATTTGCACTAAGAATCACAAAGAATAAACAAACTTAGAATCACACAGCAAGGGTAGTGAATATATAATGCATCCTTTTTTATCAGGCAAGTAATGGTATCACAGGACCAGAATAACCTCTGCTCTATTTGCTGTCTTCTTTGGTAAGAACTTCAGAACCCCCAATCTGTTCCCCCAGCTCTTTACTGCCCTAATAGTCAAGGGGTAGAAGACGAGGAGTTGGCCAGAACGGAAGTTCATTTTCTCTAAGTTGGTGGTTCACAACCCCAAGAATATTATTTTCCTCACAACACTTTTTTTTTTTATAAGAAACAAAGTCTTGCTCCATCACCCAGGCGAAATTTTGAACTGGAAGTAGAAATTCTATAGACATTGTTTTTCTAAGTTTTGGAGTGTCATTTTTAGTGTTTCCTTTTCCCTTAAAAATGGGTGAGAGTGTATAGAAAAAATAAGAGTAAATTATTTTTATTCTCATAGACTAACAGTTTACAAAAGATGGGAAAACTGAAGAGGGTTCAGAGACGATGGCCAAAACTTAGCCCCAGAGACATCCTGGCCTGAATGATGTAAAGAAGAGTGCAGTGGTGCTGTCACAGCTCACTGCAGCCTCAAACTCCTGTGTTCAAATGATCCTCCTGCCTCAGCCTCCCAAATTGCTGGATTACAGGTACATGCCACGATACTCAGCTGATTTAAAGAAAATTTTTTTAATTTAATTAATCTTGCTGTGTTGACCAGGGTGGTCACAAACTCCTGGGCTCAAGCCTGCCACAGTGTTGGGATTACAGGTGTAAGCCACTGTATGCAGCCTTACAAAACTTTTTATAAAGTCAGCACACCACCCTTAGTCAAATTATGTCTTCTTTACATCATTCAGGCCAGGATGTCTCTGGGGCTAAGTTTTGGCAATCATCTCTGAACTCTCTTCAGTTTTCCCATCTTTTGTAAACTATTAGTCTCTGAGAATAGAAATAATTTACTCTCATTTTTTCTATGCATTCTTGCCCATTTTTAAGGGAAAAGTTTCAAGAAACACTAAAAATAACCCTCCAAAACTGAGAAAAACAAAGTCTATCAAATTTCTACTTCCAGTTCAAAATTTCACCTATATTGTTAAGATTCTTAATACTCTTCAACCCCAAAAGGGCTATTATGATGTAAATTATATCCATTGATATCTACCATATTTGAAATTAGAACAGAAATTTTTAAAAAATCACAGTGAAAGAGGCAAGTCACAAACATAGACATATAAGTGGCCACTATGAAAATTGTTCAACTTTAAGAAAGAAATGTAAATTTTAAAAAGATATCATTTTCATATAACAGTTATCCAAGTTGTTAGATTTGTTGTCATTTGTTCTGTTTGACAATGACACTTGGTATTGACATAGAAAACTCTACTCCCTTACATTGCTCTTAAATGGATACCATATTCCTCAAGAGCAAAATGTCAAAAATAATCACTAGCATTCCATGAGATTTTGCTAGTTATTTCTGAGAATCCTCAAAATACCCAATTATTATTATTTCTATTTTACCGTTGAGAAGACAGCATTTCAAGGAGATAAACTAATTGGATTATCATCTCAACTTGTTAAGTAGTAAAATTTTTGTTAGAACCTAGAAAATAAACTTTTAAGAGTCTACCGTAAGTAAATAAACAAAAATTAATACAAACATCTATATAAAAAGTTCTAGATGAAATATTATTTAAAATAGAGAAAAACTGTTATCAATCTAAATATCCAACAATTACTTATAATAGTGGAAAACTGTAATCTATCTAAACAGCCAACAACAAATAATTGACCAATACAACCTACATACAGACTAAAAATTTCATATAGTAAGAGCCATACTCTCTTGCTCATTGATAGATCGCCATTACTTGCATTATACACAGTAGGGACTTAATAATAGTTTTAAAAGATGTGAATACAAAATAATGCATGATTATTTAAAAGTCATGTTTTAACGGCATATTTCATGAATAAGGGAGAAGCATGTTACAAAACAGCATGAACAGTGTGATCACAATTTTGCAAATCTACATGTAAGTTTATGTATAGAAAAATATCTAGATGTACAGACACCCATATACGTGAACTTCTTGTCTGTCTCTGCGCTGATGCATACTGGGTACTCAATAGATATTTATTGATTGAATTAATGATTGAATTACATTCTAAAAGTACCTTGGAGTAATAACAGATAATATTTTCTTTTTCTTCCTTGCAATTTTCTATATTTAACAAAATTTTAAACAGTGAGTGTGATTTATCTTTATAAAAAACAATAATATTATAAAAACTAATCTTTCTGGGAAATTTTATTATGAATTTTGGAATAAAATTAGTAAATACAGACACCCCACAATCCAATAAAAATAACTTGCATCTTATTTTCCTATTATGTTTCACTTACTGCCTTCAACAAAAAAAAGAACAGGTGTTACAGAAAATTGTAAAGTGTAATATTGTAGTTAATTATTACTGGGGTTGGGTCTAGAACCTAGGTCACTTGGTTTCTAGGCCAGTAGTTTTTTCCATTACATTAAGTTGCTTGGAGTTCTAGAATACCAATGAATACAATAATTCTGTGGGTGCTGCAATATCCACTGTTAGTTCCTTACTTATAAGTAAAATAATTTTCTAATTAATAATTTTATATTATCAGAAAAGCCCAAAGTTCTCAGAAATACCGCATTTTTATGTAGTATGAATTGTCTTTGGCGATTTGTGAACTTCTTAAAGGTGTTTTTAAATTTGTGTGTGTTGGAATGGCATAATGTGCATTATTCTAGGGAGGGGTCCATACCTGTCACAAGATTGTGACAGTGTCTTTGATGGGAAAAAAAGCAAGAAGAAAGAAAAAAATGAACGAAAGAGAGGGAAAGAAAGAAGGAAAGGAAGGAAGAAGGGAGGGAGGGAGGAAAGATTAAAAATAAAGCTATAATATCTGCAAGCAAGGAGAAAAAAAAAACTAGCAGTAAATAAAAGCAAACGAGGAAAGGGAACCACAACTAATTCTGTCTTCCTCTTTTTTATTCCTGAAACATATTTTCTAATATGTAGATGATTCGGTTTTATGACTACTTTCTAAGTAGCAGCACTAGAAAAGACAATGGGTTAAAAACATAAGCCAGATAACCTCTATAGAATGAACATTTTCAGTTGCTAAAAATCAATTTAATGACTTTTTCTTTTCCTAATTAAATATAAATGCAAAATACTTCAAAATAACTTTTTTTTTTTGGAGATGGAGTCCTGCTCTGTTGCCCACGCTGGAGTGCAGAGGCGCCATCTCGGCTCACTGCAACCTTGGTCTCCCGAGTTCAAGCGATTCTCCTTCCTCAGCCTCCCGAGTAGCTGGAATTACAGGTCCATGCCACCATGCCCGTCTAATTTTTTGTATTTTCAGTAGAGACAGGGTTTCACCATGTTGGCCAGGCTGGTCTCGAACTCGTGACCTCAGGTGATCTGCCTGCCTCTACGTTCCACAGTACTGGTATTACACGCATGAGTCACTGCACCCGCCAAAATAACTTACTTTTTAAACGTTCGTCAAAAAATGCAATCTCTTATCTCAAAAAATATGCTTCCCCTACGGGAAGTTTGTAAAACGACTTTGAGCAAATGCACATTAAACACTTCTCTATGCATTTCACAATTATTGCTTAATTTAAAATTTAACTCCTCCAGAGCTCAATGAAAGAAGTAAACACCTGTTTCTTATCCCAACCTTTAACTTGATTGACAAGGTATAGGGACCTCTAGAATGTAACTTTAGAATTCTTAACAGAGCTTGTTTCACTACAATCCTCTACAAATATCCCTTGAACTACAATGCCAAATTTATGCAACAAAGAGAAACAAAGATACAAATCCTCGTCGAACCCAAATTATATGGGCAAATATAACTTTAGAATTGACACTCATTCAAACAGTACTCATTCAAACAGTACGCCTCCAATACTCCATCTGCCTTAGCTGAATAAGTGCTGACATCATCAACCCATATAAGGAGTATTTCTTGTTCTATTTTTGTAGGCGAATTTATTTTTAAGACTAAAATGATTATAAATTGTAGGAGCCAGATATATTCATCCACTGATATTTCAACGTCAAATAACTTTTTCTCTGTTTTGTTTTGTTTTTAAATACTAAAATATCCACACTCAAAATTTAACTATATAATTTGATTAAATCTTTTCAAGTATCTAGTTTTGAGGTTTTCTTTCTTCTGGCAAGCCAAGTAACTTAGGGAAAGACGGATCATCAGAACACCAGTCCGTTTACAATTGATTTTTCAATAATCCTCTTTCGCATAATTCTGCAAAATAGTGAATAGCCAGGAAGGCCTTCCTTAAGTAACTACAATGACCAATTTTTAGAAATTAAAGGTTGAGTCGACAAAGTCAGTCGCTGAAGATCCCTAGGGCTGTCAAACAGCACCGCGTGCTGCTGCTCGAGTTCGGAATCAGTAACCACTGCGTGTCATCACGTGGAATGCTAATAAGCGCCACCTCACTGCCGTTTTGAACGCTAACTTTCTGGGACTCCAACCCAAAGAAACACCTTATCCTTTGACTCCACAGTGCATTTAGACCCAGTAAGGCAAATCTGCGTGGCTTAGAAGAAAACTGAGGCCCCTAATCTGTGTTTTATTTCAAAAGGCAGAGGACCTGCTGACTTCTTAAAGCAAAGAGGTTTCCCCTCCGTTCATTCTTCCTTCCAAGCAAAATACCAAACAGAAGCTAAGGAGGGTGGGAGAGAGAACGGGAGCAGGGAAGGAGTAAATACATTGCTTACAGTTCCCAGTTACCTGAGAGACTTCAGGTCCTCAATTCCTCTGGCTTTCGGTCAGGATCACTTTCCAGCTCCGAACTTAGAGAAATTCCGTCCTGGGTAGGCGGGGCTAAAATGTGGGCTGGTCCCCTGGAGCTTTTGCAGAGGTTTTAAGGTGGAAACAATGAGTAAGAGGGAGAACGCTCTCTTCTCATAGAAGCTAATATTGCAAATGTAAACGCTTAGTTATTAGAACCAGGAGTCTGAAGTCAGAAAATACGTTTAAGTAATATGTAAATTAACCAGTCCTAAATTCCTTAAGAGCTGTTGTGGATTTCTGTGTGTGTGTCGTGTGCGTGCGTGCATCTGAAACTAATACTTGTCCTTAAGTAGTAATTACTTCCTCCTTTTTTCCAAACAAGAACAAAATTGAACAGACAGTGAATAACGTGGAGCACTTTTGCATTATTTAAAAAGGCAAAGTTCATAACAAACCCCAAATATAAAATGGACCTTTTAAAACAAATATCAGACCACTTTAAAGATCCAATCTATTTAAATAGTTCCACTCCAGACTCAGAACACCTGTGTTGATAGTAAGTGCTTTGTAAATTTAAGATTAAAGTCATGCCAAATAATGTAATACATATGTTGAGATTTAGGGAAGAAAATGAAATCAGGTTGAATTCCAAACTGGCAATGTAAAAATTCAAATATCTGATAGCACTGTCATGGAGAAGGTGCACTGTTTAAATATATCCAAATTCCATAAGAATCAATTCATGTTTTTAAAGATTGACGCGTTCACTTAGTATAGCTTCTTTTGCAAACACAGGTTCTTCTGTTTTTGCCTTTAATTAAATACTAAACTCACTCTCCTGTCTTAAAACATTTAAAAAATATATAATTTCATTAAATCTGGATTATCTGCTTTCTATAGCCCAACATTCAACTCTTTTTTGTTTTTATCTTTTTCTCCTAAATTCAACCTGGCATATTACAAATCTCTCCTTGCAAAAAAAGAGAAGAAAAAGCCAATAATGTCATTTTTAGGAAGGAGAGGTTTATAATAAAAAATATTTCTCTTTCCAAAGAAATCCCTGAATTTCATGAAAGGAGGTGTATGTTAAACAAAGGAGCAGGAGCACACCAGTAGTTTTCATCTCTTTCCCCCAGATACAATTGGTGAAAGAAAGAATCTATACTACAGTGTATGTTCACTGAAAGACTCTGATAAAGAAAGACTCCCTGGAAAAGCAGCTTCACAGTGCTTATAAGAGCACAAAAAAAGTGCTCTAGTGCTTTTTGATAATAAAAAGTTATAGCTCTCAATATTTGCACAGGATATCCAATAGTGTCATGCATTGAAGACTAAAAAAATATTTAAACACTGTAAAAGAAAATGTCATTATATATTATGATTAGGGTTAAAATATACGGGAAAAAGTTTGCCTCTTTTCGGCCTTACTAAATGAGGCTGACTTATCTTCACCTTTATGATGAATAAAGGCTGCTGCAGGTATGTCTTCTTCTCTCTGGAATCAGCGCAAATCACATCCTATTTACCCATTTTGTGGTTCGGTGGCTTCCTTGCCTCATCTATTTTGGCTTGCTACTTGTGATCTCATTGTTCACAGAGACCCTTAGGTGGATAGTACAAGTTCAGATTTGCCATCTTCTCTTTATCCAATTTCCTCCAAAAATATTCTAAGCATTGACCTACTGGCTTCAAAAATCTGTGCGTCCACCTTAGGCAAGACAGACCCTGCCTTCCATAGTGTGCTTCAGTCTACAGGATTCATTAGGACTGAAGACCCTTCATCTGATCTGTCCATTGACAAAGATTAATCATCTGGGACCCAGCTGAAACCAAGCAATCTAATACCAGTTTCTTTAAATCCAATTCCACCATTTGTATTATTTCCAGCTAATAAGTTTCATACAGTTTGCTAGTAATTTTCAACATCTTTAAAATTTTAGAGAATAATAAACTAAGAACTAGATAAGTAATCAAAAGGAACAACCCCAAAACTGGCCAAACTGACAAAGAATACCTACTTGTCAAAAGCCATGGCTCAAAAACCCTAGGGGGTTAGGAGGGGGAACCCCGATGTTTGTATGATTGATTTTTCTTTCTTTATATGTGGTTGTTTTCTGTTGTCTTTTTTACTATTTCCAATTCATCTATCCCTGCTCTAACTATATGAAAGTGCTTTGTTTTTCATGAACTTGAACAAGGGTCATGAGATACTACATGAGAGTTAAATCCAGATAGAAACTGAAGATGATTAGCCAGCATCAGGTACTAAGAGAGAGTTGAGTAGGGAAATCTAATCCAGATTGCAGGTAAAATCAGAAAACGGTTACCAATCAACTAATATACTTGTAATAATGTATCCTTCTATTCCGCAGGCTATGCTTGAGTCTTCTGGTCCAACTATACTTTCAGTAAAATAATAAATTGATATTTTTGCTACTTATTTGTATCTGTGAATGTAATTAACATGAATTATTTCTTTTTATGTATTAACAAAATCAATCAGGTTAAGAAAATAGCAAGGCAAAGAAAATTACTTTCTCATCTTGTCAAGTTTTTTGGCCTCTCACTAAAAGACCTCTACCTTTCATTCAAACTAACACACAGACTATTCTCCTTGCACATCATTTCCCTAAGTTCCACTGGAATAATCCTACTCATCTTGCAAGACTTAGCTCAGTGACTATCTTGTCTGGAAAATTTCCCTACCTCTTCCCTCTCCATCAGAATTCATTATTCCTCTTGTATGAGAATGCTCATTAGAGCACTGATCATGTATTATATTTGGCTATACAAGAAAAAAAAATTTCATATTCTGTGAGGGCAGGAGGCAAGTCTATTTTAATATACCCTCTTTCCACCTGAGTTGATAACACATTAGGAGCTCAGTGGATGTTTGCTAAATTTGTTTTCCATGATATCAGGGTCAAAGATATCTCAAACCTGACACCCAAATAGCACTCTACTAGCCACTGCCATCTCCATCATTACTAAAGAATAGACATTTTATGTTTATAATACCCTCCAATACACACACTGATAAATTACTGACAATATAAACCTACCAAGAAGTAAGGGTGAAATGGAGCCTAATTAAAATGTACTTACCATGAATTTAAAATTTGGATGTTACGATGAAAGTACAGCTCTCAGAAAAGCGCATCTATGAACAATAAGACCTATATTTTAATAGCTAACTATCTACTAGTAGATACACATACATTTGCAAAGATGTTTTGACCTAACCAATGGAAGCAAGAATTCTCTTACTTATCCTTTTCGAATTGAATGCATCAAACAAATTATTACTGCTTACTTAAACTTAATACATTAAGAAAACTGTATCAAATAAAGTACTGCTAATAATTGATTGTTACTCTTTATATAGAGCCTATAATGGGCCAGGTACTTGTGTTAGTGCTACACTTGTTGTAGCACTAACAATTATATTCACAAAATGAGACATTAGTATCTTTATTTAGAATCTCAATATTAAGTAAGCACATAAAATTTGCAGTGAGGCTAGGATTTAAATCCAAGTGTGTCCAACTCCAAAGCCCACAATTTTTCTAGTGTATCACACTGTCTCATAGCAAGGTTTTTTTGACCATCTTTTCAGCCTTGTCCCAAGTCAGCCAAATCTCTGACTGTGACACAGGAGTGGTGGTGGAGATAATGAAAGCCCCCATCATCCTAAGCACCCAGGCTAGGAACTTTCTACTATTCTCTTCCACATCAGCAATGGCCATGGTCTTGACCTTTTCTTATTCAACACACCCAACTCCTTTATTTATCTTCTGGTTTCTATCCTCACTTTTTTTTTTTTGAAGCAGAGTTTCACTCTGGTTGCCCAGGCTGGAGTGAAACGGTAATCTCAGCTCACTGCAACCTCCGCCTCCTGACTTCAAGCGATTCTCCTGCCTCAGCCTCCTGATTAGCTGGATTACAGGCATGTGCCACCACACCCAGCTAATTTTTTGTATTTTTGTAGAGACAGGGTTTCTCCATGTTGGTCAGGCTGGTCTTGAACTCCCAATCTCAGATGATTCGCACACCTCAGCCTCCCAAAGTACTGGGATTACAGGCATGAGCCAACATGCCCGGCCTCAGATTTTTTTTATATCTGTATTTTTCTGTCCATTTTACTATCAAAATATTAACTTGGACTCTTGTTTCACTTTTACTTACATACACTACCATATGATCTTTACTCCTGGAGCTCCTTTGCACTCTTAAAATCATCCTAGGCTTCACTAAGTCATTTCACTACCCTACCCACATCATCCACTTTTCTCTACTAACTGTTGATTTATAATACTACACTTTAAAAAATACATCTTTTTTTTTGAGACAGAGTTTCACTCTTGTTACCCAGGCTGGAGTGCAGTGGCGCAGTCTCGGCTCACCGCAACCTCCGCCTCCTGGGTTCAGTCAATTCTCCTGCCTCAGCCCGAGTCGGCTGCACTCCAGCCTGGTGACTGAGCAAAACTCCATCTCAAAAAAAAAAACAAAACATTTTTTTTCTTTTGCTGAAAAAGAAGTAAAAATTAAATCAGAATACTCTCAGATTTTATCACAAATTACACATTTGTATTATACAAATGGAAATAGTCATCATGCCAACAATAAACTTTGACTTAACAGATACTAGAAAATTTTGGCTACAGGCAAACCATGTTCAGGACCTTTTGATAAAACTGGGTTGTCCTAATTCATTGTACCAACTTGTGGCAAGGATTTTACAAGTTGTTTTCTGTTCCCTAAGAGCCCTCTAAATTTGGTAAAGCAAATGCATGCCTAGTTTTAGTAATTCTGTAGGAATGGGCATGAGCTCAATTACTCACCTCAGAAACTGACTTGCAGGCACTTTGCAAAGTTTTAAAAATACTTGTGCTCTTGGAATTTAAATTTACTGACGACAGTAAGAAAGGCAGAGCCTGTGTCCTTTGCTTTGAGGTAATCCTCAGTAGGAAGAATTACTGCTAAGTGAATTCCCGGTGTCTTCCATGTAACTGAGCTCTGATGGATGTCAGTAGAGGATTTTTATGGAACATTTGGTTATAGGGCTAAGATAATAACACCATTCGTATACTTATATTTATAAAACCAGTGGCTAAGCAGCTTTAAAAGTATTTCTGCTATTTGATTTTTTCAAATACATTGTCAGATCCAATGTATTGGATCTTTTTCCAAAGTTTCTCTTTGGAAAATCTATCTTCCTTCATTCCAATATATCATGGAACTTTTTGACCTTCATAATCCCATGAACAAATTTCCATAATAAATCTTCTCTTAAATGTGTTTGTATGTATGTGTGTATATATATATTCTATTGGTTATAATTTCCTAGAAAACCCTGACAAATACACCTATTGAGATATTTCATTAATGTCTGAAATTAAACTTCCTAGTGAGGTGGAGCTTGGGAGCAGTTTAGAACAGATATCTAAACTCAAGTTTTCCTGATTTCAAAGCCCATGGTATTTGTTTGCTTGTTTACTTCACCATTTGCATAAGCAGGACTTAACCCAATAATAATACTGTTCATGCAGTTTTTAAATATGTAATGAATGATGAAGGAAGCAGTAAGTTTAAGCTTCTGAAAAAAAGCTCTTCTTGGCATACTAATAAGAGATGTGCTTGTCTTACTCTTCTTCAGGTTAATACTAAACTCACAAACCTTCCTAAACCTGCTTTATACAGAGATGTCATTACATTTTCCTGTTACCAAAGCTCTCTTCCACCAGATGAACGAATGACGAATCAAGTTGAAAGGGAATCATTACTCATCAACTTTTCTTATAACCTATTATTTCTCTTTGTAAAGACGAAAATACAATGCCTACTATATGAAACAAACATGTTTTCAGGGATGTTCACTTGATATTTGTTTTCTAAATAGTTTCAATTTAAATGAAATGATCTCTTTCAGGGCCAGTTTTGAAACAAGAAGACAGAAGGAAAGAGAGGGTTAGGCAGAGGAAAGAAATGGCTCTAATTCAAAGAAGATTACGAATTTAGAGAGGACAGTAATCCTTGAGATCACCTAAGAAACTCTTACCAGTTTACAGGTTAGGTGAGGAACTGAGACATGGATTGTGCACTGATCTACACTCACCCATTTCATGATTTTTAAGCGGACACTAGAATGTTTAAAATTTGTAATGAACTTTGTTAAGCAGCATTTAGCCCTTCCTCAAATTAGATGTTGTAACAAATTTCCAATTGCTCTTGAAATCCATGGGCTCATATTCCTGGAGTTATGTTCGAATGAAATCTCTCTTTGTTATTTCACATCTAATGAGATTTTAAGTTGTGTATTTTATCCTACTCAATATCACTTAAATTATTCTTTTCTTCTTTTCTATTTCCAGGGCCTCGCCCTGATTATTCATAACTCCACAACTGGAGGATGTCATAAACTCCTCACTGGTTTCTCTGTAATTCATTTTATAAAAAGTAGCCAGAGTAGTAAGAATAACTATCTCAAAAATCATTTTCATCATAATATATTACATTTATTCTACCAGTCAAAAGTTTACATGGCTCTTCATTGCCTACAAAATTAAAAAAAAAAAAATTCATAGCAATCAAGAACTGCCTGCTCTCCAGCAGGAAATTTTCCTTTATTCACACACATTAATGTACTCAACCTCTGCCCACTCTGTCCACTGAGCAAACTGGACAGAATATGTAGATAGTGGGAAGACTCCCAGAATTGTTTCCCAGCCTTGCCTATCACCAGATGTATGAGCTTTCATCCATTCTGACCTGAAGTTTATTCACATTGAAAGGGTCGATGTGTTTACTTTCTACCACATTGACTTACGGCGAAAATTCATAGACATAATTTAAGGTAAGCACCTGCCATATATTTTATATATATATTTATATTTATATATATATATATATGTGCATTTTAACTGTTGCTATTTTATATATTTGCTCTGCCTAATTTCACAAAGGATTTGAGTAAACCATCAATTACTTATGCTTTCATTCATTATGCGATCAATAAACATACACAGTACTTTTTCATTTTAGACACTAGGTTAGTTACTTGGGATACAAAGAAGAATAAGACATTGTCCTTCACCCTGAAAAACCTCACATATGTGCAACGTATAAAAATACAAACATAAAGCAATGTGACTATCTGTGAAAAGTAATTCCCTGTGTATTGGCAGATTGGTGAGTAAAGATCCCTAAACTGCCAAGATTTGGGAGCTGGGATACAGTTTCAATCAGTGGGCAAAGGTGAGTAAACGCTATGAAGCCAAAGAAAGAAAACAGGCTATCACAAGCAGATGAATAGAATAGTATAATAGTCATTATTATTATTTTTTAAAGGTCTACATCAGTAAACACTGCCTCGGTTCTAAGCTAACTTCCAGTTACCTTTCTTACAGCAAACTACGTATTAAATTCTAACTTTGCCCCAATGTATCCATGACTGAGTCCTTACAGCTACGCCCACACCTTGGCCCCTGGCCCCTGGTATTCTCCTCTCTGAGCTAGTTCTCGGCTTCTATATACCTCAGAACTGTGTTTTGAGTTCCTGAAGTCCTTCCTTCTTGGGCTCCTTATTCATCTTGCTTGCTTATCCATTTTTTTTTCTAGTCTTCTTCTTGACCACACTGGACTCCCAGGGTTGTGAGTTTAGTCTGTCTTCTGGGAATAGTTCCACCAGACTAGGATCTTCCCAACCACACACATCCCTGTGTGTATGACTTCAGGTCTCAGTTTAAATGCCACCTCTTCAAAGAGCATTTCCCTACCCACTTCCTTCCCTCACCCCCAGATTTAAAAGAACAAGTCAGTCCCTTTCTTCCAATATTATTCACTTTCAGTCTTTGCATTGCAATAGTTATATGGTGATTTTTTGATTTGTTTCTTCGTTAGCTGTTTATTTTCTGATTCCTTCTCCTAAGATATAAGTTATATACGGTTTGGGGCCTTATCTCTTCTGCTTAGAATACCTCTTGGAACATAATAAGTGATCAATAAACATTAGATTAATGAATGAATAAATGAATCACTACCTCTAGTCTGCCAGCTGACTCCTGACCATCAATTTCTGCCTTCAGACTCTCATAGCCACTAGATTTCTGTTTCACTAGACTCAGTTTTAAAATCTTACGACCTGCCCACTGGTTGTCACCCAAGTCCCTAGATGTACACGAGCCTAAATTCAAGGTGACTACCTTCTCCATCCCAACCCTTAACTCATATTTTATTGATCAGCAATTTGACCCTCTTACTAGCTAAACTGTAAGAATTTTAAATTAGAGATTACTATTTTTTTAATCCTTATATTTATCTTCCATCACAGTTTCATTACTTCTCCTCAGGAGATAAAAAGTAGACTTTCAAATAAGACTGTATCCCAATTATAAATGACATTATGCAACTTTGTTGTAACTATTCAGAGTGGCTGAGTTTCACCAAATCCCAAAGTTCATCACCTCCTCACTGCAATAATCATTAGCACAATTCCTTCTCTCTTCTTCAACCAAGACAGTGGGCTCCTTGAAGGCAAGAGTCACCTCAGTATTATGTATTAGCATAACCCCTTCTCTTCTCCTCAACCAAGACAAAAGCCACATCCCATTCATCTAGGACTCTCTAACAGCTAACATATCGTTTGGCATATTGCAAGGGTTTAACAAAACTCTGTTGAAGACCTAGGTAAATTAATTGCGTTTCCAAAGGTATGGGAGCACAGTTTAAATGTTTCACTCCACCGGTAGCCTGGAATTTGACATTGAAGTCAGGTGCCCAATGGTCAGGTGTAGATGGGTTTGCGGTGGATCCCGTGCTTTAATACTGAGATGTAAAAAGTGCGACGTCCTTCTCTCCTTTCACTTCTTCTTACAAAGTGTCCATTCTTTCCTCAGTGGGAAGAAAACTTGATTTGTAATATTTTAAGTGCTTTTTCAATTTACATGGTTCGAAGCCTTGTAATCTATTTGTCTATATTTGCTAGCAAAACAAATGGAAGAAGTGGTTGTGTGTTTAGACTCGGAAGAATTGATTGTATGTTGTGGCAAAGAAGGAAAGGGGTGAAAGTGAGATGTTCCTGAGCAGGATCCTAAAACAGCCCAGGAACAGGAACAAAAGAATCAAAAAACAAAGGAGGGACCGACTCACTTCCATCATTTAAGAAGCAGAAGATAGGAACTAGGCAAGGCTCAAAGTCAGAGAGGAATTAGCTACAGCTTTTACTTGAGGTTGGGCCAGCGAACGCTTAACTTAGGCTCATTACCTTTCCCCTGATTTGGTTCCAGCATCTGAAACCAAGCCAAGTACTGCACACAGGGTCAAGAAGGTCCAGGTATAAAGATTGGAGAAAAACAGTAACAAGAAAACAGGCAAGACATCATCCTCTTAGGTGCACTCACAGATTTCATCACACCCACTTGAGTCCTCTGTCTATGAGGCTTATTTACTGTACTTTCTCTTCCCATATATGTACATATGCGTGGTGCCACACTTCTTTCCTTTCCAGCCTATTTTTAACCATGTACATTCTCACTGGATAAGAATTTATTATAGTTATAGTATATGCTGACTTGCATCAGCATTTTATCATTGAAAATTTAATAGCATTTCTTATTCTGGAAATGCATTAATCTCACTGTGGTTTCTATGTAGTACCACAATCTTTTTTATAAACTGCTAATCATTCAATTGATTGAATATTTTAGTACCACAATCTTTTTTATAAACTGCTAATCATTCAGTTGATTGAATATTAACAGTTTAACTATATAGATAACGTCATTGAATGTCAGTGACTTAACTATATAGATGACTTCGTCTTTAATCACTTCAATAAAGTTTCGTGTGTGTGTGAGAGGCAAGCTACCTTCCCAGAATTGAGCTAAACTTATTTCTAATACAGTTTTATTTTTATGTTGATTCATACTTACGCCTTCTCTTTTTTGTTTCACTCCTTCCCTGCAGAATTCTGGCCTCATTCTAAATTCAAGACAAGAATCATTTATCTTGGAATCTTTTAAAAATTACTGTGGTTTAAAAGGTTTCAGTAGTAAGACTTGTTCGTCACTGTGAGACAGTCCCTCAGTTACAGCAGCATTCGTTTCCACATTGCTAACTCGCAATCCTGTATTTTTTTTCCTTAACAAAACAAGTGAAAATCACTCATGGGTGACCACAGCCCTTCTTGTTTTTCTTTCTGTGAAAATTCACTTATACATCCAAGAAGCCTTATTCAAATCTATTACACAGTAATTACTCAGGAGTATTCAAAGTAAAGAATGACTTAATACTTCAGAAACTGAGGACATAAAAATCACACACAAAAAAAAATCTATGAAACAAAAACGGTTAAAATAACAAATATGATAATGAAATAACACGCTTTTTTTGCAACAGGGGCTGCCTCTGTCACCCAGGCTTAAAGTCCTAAGCTCAGATGATCCTTCCACCTTAACCTCCCAAGTAGCTGGGACTACCATGGGCCATCATAACTAACTATTTTCTTTTTTTTTTTTTGATGGAGAGGGGATCTTACTTGTTTCCCAGGATGGTCTTGAACTCTTGGGCTCATGCAATCCTACCATCTCAGCCTCCCAAAGTGCTGGAAATACAGGCTTGAGCCACTGCCCCTGGCCAGTAATAAACACTCTTATGGAGTATGATAATAAACTTTATATCATTTTGACTTTGTGAAATGATACCCACATAGGTAATAAAACATTATATCTGGGTATGTCAGTGAGGGTGTTTCTGGAAAAGATTAGCATTTGAATCAAAGCACCCACCAAGAAGATCTGTCCTCACCTATGCAGGCAAGCATCAGCCAATCCATAAAGGGCCAAAATAGAACAAAAACGTGAAGGAAGAATGAATTTGCTCTCTCTCTTCTAGAGCTGGGACATCTACTTTCTTCTACCCTGGGACCTCAAAGATCCAGTTTCTAGGGCCTTTGGACTCTAGAACTTACAGTAGCAGCCCCTCAGTTCTCAGGCCTTGAGCCTTGGATTGGGACTTACACCACAGGCCTCTCTGGTACTCAGAACTTAGGTCTTGGACTGAATTGCAGTACTGTCTTTCTTGGTTCTCCAGCTTGTAGATGGCATATTGTGGGATTTCCTGGCCTCCATACTCATGTGAGCCAATTCTCAAAACCAATCTCTTCCTATATATCTACATACAGTCATCCCTCATTGATCCATAGGGGATCAGTTTCAGGACTTCCTGCAAATACCATAATCTGTAGATGCTTCAGTCAGTGATATAAAATGGTGTAATATCTGCATATAACCTATGCATATCCTTTTGTAACCTCTAGATTATTTGTAACAATACAATGTAAATGCAATGTAAATAGGCATTGTATTGCTTAGGGAATAATGACAAGAAAAAAAGTCTGTATATATGCTCAGTACAGGCACTGTACTGAAACAATTCTGGTTTGTAGAGTGAAGAAGGAAATCAAAGAAATGACTCTTATGAAGCTAGCATCATGGACGTAATCTCAAGCATCTTATTTAAAAATTTTCAAATATACTGAAATGCATGCATAGTCCTAAATTTCACCATGGATATCTCCACTGATAACTACCCTTACACTGACCAGAACAGTAAACAATAACTTCACAACTCTCTAGATGAAACTGAATCACAAATAGCCTCTAAAAAAGTTATTCAATAATTGGTAAGTGCCTCTAGTCACAACCAATTGTTTCTTTCTCCCTAACTCAAAGCAAACAATTTTTAGAATCAATTTCTCACTATCATTTTATTGCTATATTACACTTGATTTTTCATACACAATTATAGTCCTCATCCTATCTTCTAGAGTCCTAGACTGAAGAGATAACATGTTCTAAACAAGAGCACGATAGATAGTTAGTGAAACTCTTTGGTCTCAGAAATCATTGAGACTCTTAAAAATGATTGAGAATCTTAAAAAAGCTTTTGGTTATATGGGTTATAGCCATTGTCTACTACAGTTGATATCAAGATAGAAATATTTAAAACAATTGTCCATACATTTGTTTTTAAATAACAATAATAAATCCATTGTATGTTAAACTTAATACACTTTTATGAAAAATAACTATATTTTCCAAACAAAAAGATTTAGTGAGAAGAATGATATCACTGGACATTTTTGCAAATCTCTTTCCAGTGTGGATAAGTGAAAGACAGTTGGATTCTTATACTGCTTCTGTATTGTATTCAGGCAATTGCAATATATTGTTTTGGTTGAAGTATATATTTCAGAAAATCCAACTTCACACATATAAATGCCATTGAAAAAAGAGAAGTATTTAACAGCCTTTTTAGAAAATTACCAGTACTCTTCTTTGATACCAATCAAAACTTAACAAGTGGTCGTTTCTTAAAGATGAGCTGAAATGTGGAATCTTAAACCAAATGACAGTGAACTTTTGGTACTTTTTTTCCTTAGACTCCACTAGTTTGTCTTGTAATGGGAATAGATCTTTTAACAAAGCATGATTTTGTAGCATAATGTGTTCATCATTTTAAAAATATTGGTTTGTTTAGTTATGTAACTGTAAAATATTGACATATTTCATTTATTTCAGGTTTTCCGTTTTGTCTCCTGCTGCTTGAATAAGAAAAATGACACATTTTATTACAGAAAATGAAGCATCATGTTTGATAATATCACTATTAATTTCATTAGGAAAGTAAGTATTTAGAAGCTATCAAGGCCACAGTGGAAGATACTGGAATATCGGAAGTTTTTCAATATTCTAACTTTCATGTGAAACCTCAAATGTTATTATTAGGACCAAATCCTGTTCCTTAAGGTGACAACAGACTCATTCCATTGATTTTTGAGAAAATGTCTGCCAAATTTACTAAAGTCTAAACAACCATAGTTTGTCTGTCACTTGGTCTTTCAAAATGGTTGGAGCACAACCCAAACAACAGCACATGTGCTTTTCCTCAAAACAGCACCATGCTTTAGTGTGAGGCAAGTGTTTTATGCCTTCTTCCCTTTCAGCACACAGAATATGAAAAACATATGTACTCAACAGTTTACATTTAATAATGTTACTATTTTTTATTAGTTCTCAAGGGCATTTTTTTTCTTTGTTTTCTTTTCTTTTTTTTTTTTTTTTTAATTTAGACAGGGTCTGGCTTTGTTGCCCAGACTGGTATCTGGAGCGCAGTGTCACAATCACAGCTCACTGCAGCCTCAAACTTGTGGGCTATGGGTACACACGACCATGCCCAGCTAAATTTAAAAAAAAAAAATTGTAGCTATAAGTTCTCACAATATGAGGGCTAGTTTCAAACTCCTGGGCTCAAGGGATCCTCCCATCTCAGCCTCCCCAAAATGCGGGGATTACATGTGTGAGCCACCACGCCTAGCTCTTAAGGGCATTCTTACTATTTTTTGTTTAACTGAGATAGTGTGGTGGTAAATAGTGCAATGACTGCTAAAATTGGCACCAGTACTTCCAGTAAAGAGTACAGTGACTACTAGTGATGGTAAATAGTCATGGCAAGGCAAATAATACCTTAATGTTATGAAGATATTTTGCCTTGTGACACTCCTGATAAGAGTTTGCAACTGCCCAGGTATCCACATGTCACCTTCTTAGAACTACTGTTCTGGAACCTTCCAATGATAGCTAATGTTTATGGTCCCTTCCCATATGGCAGCTCCTACTCCAAGTTCTGAGTTACTTTATCTGAGTAAGTGCTGAGATACCAAATCTAAATTTAGCATCTTTTTTTGATACGAAACATGAATGTGCCCAAAATGAAGGAAGAGAGAACAGAGGATAGACTATAACATTAAAATACTTTTCAAGAGAACATGTTAAATAAATGGCTTTCAGTAACTTGAGATCTAAAATACACACTTTTAAGTGATATGCACTGGCATATATAATAAAGTCAATGTTTTTGTGGAACTTTAAAAGAAATTCTTAACACAAATTCCTAAATTGGCAAAGAAATTTACCAAATATTGTAGCAAAAATTATTCCTACTTGGCGATATAGAACTTTTAAGAAGATCTAGTTCCTATCCTCAAGTTTACGTAAGCTTACAATCTAATTCCTGTTCCAGCTCTGCCACTTTCTTTAAGTGCTGCGTAATGCAAATCACTAAGTTTTGGGGGCTTTAGAGAATTAAGGCAAGAATTTAGATGGACAGAAAATGATCTCACATCTGTGTCCATTAGAAGAAAGCCCAAAGCTGGATCAAATTCTAGGCCAACAGTTATCAGAAGAGCTATTGGGTCTGACATTCCTTTCTGGAAGTGGCCAGTAAGAAGAGACCGCTTTTGGTCTCTGGTCCCTACTTGTAGGCACTGGAAAAATAGAAAAGGCTCTTAGATCCTTTTGAGATGTTAGTGTATACCCATCCCACTAATCTGAGTGTCTAAACAATAAACAAAAACTCAACAAATAAAAAACTAGTTTCACTGGATTTAGCATATATCATTTCATCTATCTTGTTTACTAAATTTAGTTCCTGTGTCTGTAAAATTGATCTAATATACTTGGTCCAAATAATTTAGTATAATCCAAGACTGATGACGTAATTCCAAGACAACACGTTCATTGCAGGAACGGTTTCGGTATTAAAAAAGCCAAGAGTAAAAGCTAAGAATAGGCCAAGTTCTCAAACCAACTTCTAAGCTTTCCTGAAATTACCAATTTTTCTTGTCATCTGAGGTGAAGGAACATAATATATCATCAATCACAATAACTGATGGAAAACGCCTAGAGACTTAGCAGTAAATGCTCAAGGATAACGACATAGCATTCTCCAGCAGGTCAGCAGGGGGTGTCACATCACCAGCCTTTTTGTTGTCATTCAATAAGCTCCTATCATTGTAGAAGAGATCTTTAAATAAACAAGACATTCAAATGAAGCACCCACAGAAGCTCTTCTCACTAGTTCCCTCCATTCATATAACGTGTTGTTTTGACTTTCAGGCTTCCCTTCCCAGAAGTCTGTAGAAAAATAATATATTACCACACATACATTTCAAATTCTTAGCTTATATTTTATGAACATGTCTTTACTGCTATCAAAAAAAAATCAACCCGTTTTGAAATAGGATTGAATCAGATTTCTCATGCTTTTCAAAAATAACAGAAAAATATTAGCTCAAAAAAGCAAATTAAAAAAACTACAGAATTTTCCATGTGACAAGGAACATATAGGCTAAATGCAGTGGCTCGCACCTGTAATCCCAGCACCTTGGAAGGCTGAAGTGGGAGGGTTGCTTGAGCCCAGGATTTCCCAGCTGCAGTAAGACATACTGCACCACTGCACTCCAGCCTGGGTGACATATAATTATATAATTGTCCCTAATGCAACTACTTTTCAAAGTAGTTCACACTGCTGCCTCCTGATTACCTGTACCTCCAAACCCCTTGTCATATTTTGAAATCCAGTGCGTACATGTAACACACGTAGCAGTGCAGATTTTTAGTGTCCTTGCATGCCCTTGAGAAAAGGACTGCGTAATAACCATGTCCCACCTTGAGACTGAAGTTTCAGTAGTATCCACAGCATAGTTCATTAGGTTTCTGAATACCCTAGTCAGCTATTTCAAAGCTTGTCCATGGTTAAAGAATAACAACACCAGTATTTCCCTTTCCCCAAGGGAACTGTTTAAATTGCAATATCCTGTGGGGGGGATCTAGGACATTGACACCCACACTGAAAAGCAAGGTAATCAACCTGCAGCCTGCTGACTTTGAATGTGGCCCAACAGAAATTTGTGAACTTTTGTAAAACATTATGAGATTTTTTTTGCAATTTTTTTTAGCTCCTTGGCTATCATTAGTTTTAGTGTATTTTCATGTCGCCCAACACAATTCTTCTTCTAATGTAGCCCAGGGAAGCCAAAAGATTGAATGTGCCTACTGAAAAGTAAAATCTCACTCCCTCAAAGTAACTGTAGTGTGGCTGTATTGTTCTAATAGGGTCTCCAATGAGCTTTCAAAAATACTTCAATTTATAGACTCTTTTGAAAAAAATAGTGGCTTATTAGTTTCCAGTACATCTGCCTTATTAGTTTACAGAATCGAGATATCAGTAAGTTCTTATAGTTTATACCATGGTTTAAGCAGTGTTATCTCAGAAGAACCAGACACAAACCAATTTTTTCTTTAGAAAATAATGAGAATCAGTAACAAGCAAAGTTACTGAATTTGAAGTTTGGATATTCGTCTTCAGGATCTCCAACTCCTTCATTATTTTCCCCTCTCCTTCGGTAGCACCTAATCTTCCCTCTGGTGATTACTAGGAAAACATTTTCTAATTTTATCCCTCTATAAAGAAAGAGTAGGCTTAAAAATAAGTAAATGTGGACAGGCACTCATTGACAGCAACCTTTTAAGTTCTATGAGTTACCAATTTAACATCCAGATGGTCCCTTCTTTTAAAAGTAATTGTAGGTGATAAAAAGCAGAATGTAAACGGAGTAGGATGAAATAAATCAAATACTGCTACAAAAGTTATATCTAGGCCAATGCTTTGCTCTTCTCTATCTGCCCCTGATACCTCTTCTCTTCCAAGGACTTCAGATAGTGGGGATCCAAATTGAGCTATCATTGAAAACACTCCCATCCCTGATCTGTGCTTCCTCCTTGAACAATCATATAGTCTGATTTACAGAGTAGTATAGTATTCTGTTTGGCAAGTGGTTAGGAGCTGGACCAGTTGGTGTTAGTAGGAATAAAGAAAAGGAAACATAATCTAATAAAATTAAGGAAGTAAAACCCCTGAGACTTGGCAACTGAATATGGAAGGTAGGAAGAAGAGAGAATGCTGGAAAAACACCTGAGTTTCCAGTATCTTTGTCAGTTACCAATTTAACATCCAGATGGTCCCTGATGGAAGCACAGATCAGGGATGGGAGTGTTTTCAATGATAGCTGACTTTGGATCCAGTATCTTTGCTTTCTGGATAAATTTATGCATATTTTTGTACCTGAGTTATACCAAGTATTCAATATGTACTTTCATTAAAGGATGGGTAGATGAATGGCTGATGGATGGATAAGTGAATGGATGAATAGATGGATAGATTAATAGGGGTTAATTATGACACCTTACACAGAGACATTATACCTCAAATTAGAGGGAATGTACACAGATTTATTGTGCAGATAAGATACTATCATTTTATTGACCTAATTTTCATTCATATTCTCCAGTTATCCTCCATTGGTTTTGGAATTTCTGGTCTACATTCCTGGATTCATACTCTAAGATGACAACCTGAAATGTTATCACACTTGTTGTATTCAATTAAAAGTATATTTTTGAAATAATCTCTCATGTTTTTCTTACTCCTGGCAGACAAGATTTTATCTAGTTGATGACTTTTAACTTGCACTTTTTTAGTTGATGGTATGTTGATGGGAGAGATACAAGTTCACAGCTTTAATATCAAATTTGCACAAGATATTATATCTTGACTTCATTTCAAATAAAGGAAATGGCACATTTTGATGAGAAATGTGGCAATTAAAATTTTTAATCCATGATAAGTCTTTATTGCCTTATAAAAGCCTATACAAAACTTTAAAAACTCTTAACACACAATATTGAATCTGAACACAGCATGTCAAACACTGAAGGCATTTTGAAATCATTTATTTCATAGCTAAAAAAGAAATATGATGGTAATCAGCACTTCCATTACTTAGAAAACACCACAATAATGAATAAAATGTTGTAGTATTTTGAATTTGTTATGTACGAGAGTTATAGGGAATGTCATTTGCTCTACCTCCTTTCTGGAGGTCATACCAAGAGATGATACATACTTGTACACATTTGCATCAGTAGCTAGATGAGAAACAAAGCAGCACTTTCAGTCATCTGTACGGTTTCTGATCACAGCTTCTAAGAGCCCGCAGCTGAGGACTGAGCTGGAACTCTTCCTCCCTAACCTACAAGCACCATGCCTACAGCCACTTGGTCACAGACAGGTGGAGCACAGTGAAAATAACTGCCCGCTCTGTATAACAGGGGTCAGGACTGAAGGTAGGGAAGGATTTGTCATGCACATCTACTGCTTGTTTGCCGTCACTTGCTCTTGTGTTGCCTTCACAAACAAAAGAAGCGAGTGGTGGCAAACACAAGGCAAATCTCCTTAGCACCCTGATGCCACTCACTGGGAAATGCAACCCAATCAGTGCATGTTAGACACAGAGAACACCCTGCTTCCTAAAAGAAGAGGGAGGTCAGAGGATGCAAGTGTTCTTTGAAAACTTCCTTAAATGAGGGCAGCTCAACCCAATAAACCAATCAGGAGCCATTTCCCCAGCTTTAGCAATCAGGAATATCTAGTTTATTTCTACATTTCAGGATTGGGGGATACCACCCTATGTAGCAGGTCAAGCCTTTTTGTCATTTGCTAAATGACAATTCTTTTTTCACGTGGATAAAGAGGGATATTACAAATTGCCACTGGTTGCTCTTTTGTAACATTTCTATTGGAGAAGATGAGAAATCTGCCTATCAGAAACCCAAATGAGAAAAAAAAGTTGTAATAGTTTCATAAGAATGAACCTCTCCGA
Source organism: Saguinus oedipus (assembly GCA_031835075.1). Lineage (NCBI taxonomy): Eukaryota > Metazoa > Chordata > Mammalia > Primates > Cebidae > Saguinus > Saguinus oedipus. The sequence continues at coordinate 24,438,197 of CM063190.1, forward strand.
CAAAGACAGCAGCCTCAAAGGCAGAGAGCTAAGGAATCAGAGTCGGTTATATTTGATAATTAGTCTTTAATCTTATCTTGAGTAAAATGTAAAAGAAACAATAGTAAAAATATTTTTGTTTGATTATTTTTTCCTTGGAGTTCTTCATATTTTGATATCCAAAATGCAAATAAATTATTTTGGGGTTCAGTAAAGAGAAGGGAGTTTCTTGGTCTGTGAACAACATTCCTTTAAAAAAAAAACAGGTGTGGCATAAATACATCACAAGGTAAGTATTTTTTGGTCTACTGGACCAAATAAAGAATGAACAGAGAATTCATCATCAGTGTCTTTTGGTATTTTGCAATCAAGCTCACGTAGGTACTTCTATTTCGGCATTTCTTGCATGTGTCTTGCCTGTAATGACTCCCTCCACCTAAGTTTTTATTAGTAGAACAGTAAAACAAAGAAAACAAAATAGACCATGTGGATTCAACTCATTGGTCACTGATAAGTTTGTATCTAACTTTAAGGTTGGACATTTAAAAATTATTCTTGGTCGTACCAGGCATGTTTCAGAAGTTTCAAGATTATTTATATATATTTTTTATTTTATTGTTCAACACTGGGCTTGTTCAGACTCCAGCAGGGCATCTAAGAAACAAATTGTGATAAATAATTTTAATGTTTTATGGTATACTAATTTTATATTAAAATATAACATTCGGTGTTTTTGCCCAAAATTTTGTTTTAGTTATCTCAGATGCAAGATGAAAGTTGTGTGTGTGTGTGTGTGTGTGTGTGTGTGTGTGTGTGCATATATATATATATATATATTTATAACATATATATATAGAAAGAGAGAGAAAGATACCTCTCTCATTTTTCTGGTTATTTAAATAGTATTTGTTAAATATATTGCTGTTTTTTTCTCCTTATTTAAAATAATTTCATAGTCTTCAAGGTCTGAAATACTCAGACCTTGAAGTAAAGTAGTACTTTACTTCAGGTATCTTTCCAGATGCCTAAAAGACCAAAGTCAATGCAATAAGTACTCTAAGGAATTTATTCTTTGCTCAGTTTCTAATTCTACCTTGAAACAGATGGTCTCTGCTTTGAACCAGAGTTAATGAGAAAGGGGATTTGAAATGAGGAAGGTAAGATAGAATACCTTGTCAAAATTTCACATTTCACATTTATAACTTTTAACTTGTACTTTTTTGGCTGATGGTATGTTGATCTTGTCTGCCAGAAGCAAGAAAATCATGAGAGATAATTTGTTTAAAATATTTCAAATTGAATAGAATAAGTGTCATAACATTTTCAGACTGCCAGCTTGGAGTGAAAGGTGTGCATCCAAGAATGGAGACATGAGAAATTCTAAAACCAGTTAAAAAGAGAGTTGGAGGATATGAATGAGAACTAGGTGAACAAAATGATGGCATCTTATCTGCACAATAGATCGGTGCAGGTGTACTCTAATTTGAGGTAAAACTGCCCTCAAAGCAGTAACTAACAGTAACAGTAGCAGCAACTGCAGTCAGCCAGGCTTTGTCATGCTTTCATACACAGCAAAGATTCACAGATATGTTGATCAAAGTCTCTCCTGATGATACATGTTGCTATGCTTTGAATACCATCCAAGATTTCACATCACAATCACCCTTTTCCTGTAAATCAAAAAATATTTTCTATCAATTACATTATACTTGTAGAATATCTGTATATATTGGTTGTGCCAATATACTGAGATATTTAAACGATAAACGGTTAAAACACTGGTGGGAAGTCATGTATGTAAGAAATATAAAGCCCTGGTTTGAGGCGAGTGCACCTGCAGTTGCCTCCAGTCTCCCGAGCCTCTTCACTTTTCCTCATCCATGGTGCCGTCTTCTCTGATCCAGCTTCCTCATCATCACAATGTATCTCTTTTTACCCTATTCGGGTCAGACGCTTCTGTTAGGAAATTATCCGATTCATAGAGTCATACTAAGGTATATTTCAAGGATTAGGTTTTTACTAGTCACCATTCCTAGAAGTATTTGCATCAAGAAATATAAGCTTTAGTGTAAGAAAATTTGAAGCGCTGTAGGTGAAAGGGTTGGAAGATTGGGTAGAGGCAGTGACAGAGAAGAAGAAATACTAAGTGGGGGTTCCAGGTGCATTGCACAGAGATCATGACTAGAACATGTATATAGACTCTAGGGGTCTTGGAGGCTGTTTTTGAAAAACGTCTAGAAATTGAAGTAGTGTGTATAGTATAATCCTTTCCAAAATAGCAGATATTACAGTTCAAAGGCATACTGCACTAGTGCCTCTTGCTTAAATCAAAGTTTGGCTTCTGAGACTGATAACGTTTCCCACTGCCGGACACTGTCAAGAGATTCCTTTATAAATCCAAATGTCACCATTTAAGATGAGTTATGAATTCCTACTCAAACTCCCCCAGAGGCTTTGACCTTGATAAATAATCATTTGAAAGAGACTTTTTTTCCTCTCAAGAGATTTAAAAGCTAACAAAAATGAATAAGATAACTAAATATTTACTGATGTTTTGGAAACTGAAAGCGGGCTAAGCCAATTGAGTGGGTAGATGAAATGAGGATGATAATAATATGACATCAAGGTTTTTGCGTTACATGAGCTATTGGATTTTCTGTTTGCTTGATTTACTGTATTTAAGGAATTCTAATTTTTCACTGAAGGGTCTGTTTCCTATTTATGATTATATAATTTATTTAATAAATAGCAACAACTTTGCTACTCTACGTAAAGTTTATAATATAATGGAAAAAATGTAGAAAACCACAAATACACAGAAACACACCTGACCCACACACAAACTTGTAAATGACTAAAGTTTTGAAGTGCTTCACAGAAATACTTGACGAGCAGAAAGGGAAAGAATTAGCAGATCAGGAATAGAAGCCAAAGGAATTGTTTACAGCAATGACTAACGTGAATGAGAAAAGACAGACAAGTATGACCAGGTTTCATGAAGAAGTTAAGTATTAATTGTGGATTTTTTAATTTTATTCTTCCACCCTAACATGAAAGTCCAGAAATTTTATTATAATTTTGTATATGGTTATAGTTAGTCTTGTGTTTAGTTTTGACAGGGTAATTACTCATTGTAATAAACAGGGATATTTTTTCTCATTTATGAGATTTACTAGGTTAAAAGTCTTTCTCCCTCATTGACCTTTCAAGGTATCTAAAATTCCAAGCTTCAGACCTATGCATTTACTTTTCTACGTGATACCTCCACTTAAATATCTTTAGGTAGATGGTAGACAGACAGACAGACAGACAGACAGATAGATAGATGATAGAGATAGATAGATAGATAGATAGATAGATAGATAGATAGATAGATAGATAGATAGATAGATAGATAGATAGATGAAGATATTTATTATAGGAATTGGCTCACATGCCATTTGCTGAGAGAGATGACAGCAGTAAAAAAATCAGCTATGAGATAAAAGTTACAGCTTTAAGGACCGGTCATATTGAATTTGAGGCTTACTCTTTCTTTTGCCTAAGATATCTCTTACATGCTCTTACACCATATTGAATTCATCCAACTCCATGCATATGCCATATTAAATGCTTATGTCATTCACTGAGAGGTGACCAGGTATGAGATAAAAGTTACAGTTATAAGTACTGGCCATAATCAAAGTCAAATTGATTTTGTATGGGTCAAATTCAATATGACCAGCACTTAAAACTGTAACTTTTATCTCATACCTGGTCCTCTCCTAATGTCACCTCTCTCAGTAAATGGCACATGCATTTGATTGTCATCCCTGACATTTCATCCCTTGACACTCTCTGTCACCGAGCCATGGATATTAACTCTAAAGTATCCTTTTGAATCTACGTACATCTTTCTCTCTTTCTCCCCACTGTCACTACCCTAATTCAAATAACACGTTTCCCACAGTAGCTGTCTGATCAATTTCCAAGACTAGCCCTGTTCACTACAATTGATTTCTCCCATAGAGCAGTCTCTGTGAGCTGCCTCAAATATAAATCTCATCAAATTATCTCTCTTCTTAAAACTCTTAAAAGGCAATGCATGGCTCTTAAGACAAAGAACAGACTCCTTAGCATGCCCTCTGAAGCTCTGAGTGAGGCAGCCTTGGGTCACCTCTGCCCTAGCCTAATTGCCTGCTACTTTCCTCCTCAGATTTTTTATTTGAGCTTACTGGCTTCCTTCAGATTTTGAATATATCATGATACTTGCACTATAGGGCCATTCCACTTACTGTTTCCTCTGCCTAAGATATCTCTTACATGTTATTTCACCTAATAACTTACAGTTTTCTCTCAAATTCTCCCACTATCTCTTCCTCAAGAAATGTTACTCTTTCTTGGTTCTCCAGCCTGCAGATGACTATTACAAAATTTCTTAGCCTCCATAATCACATGAGCCAATTCCTACAATAAATACCTCATTCTATTCTATTCCATTCCATTCCATTTTCAATCAATCAATCAATTATCTATTTATCTGTCTGTCTATCTATCCATCCATCTAGCTATCCTGTTGGCTCCCTTTCTCTGGAGAGCCCTGTCTAATCCAAGCCACAAAGGCAAAGAGAATGGCTGAAGGTCATTCATCTGGACAGCAGTGTTAGAGTGTCACCCTGAAGACACTATTCCGATTGCAAGATGGTGGCTTTGTTTCCTGTTCATCAGTTTGCCGATCTCTTCTGTTCCTAGATATTGCCAAACCCAATTGTCCGTCTGGTTGATTCTGGGAACGTTGCCTGTTTTTGCAATAAATTTCTCCTTGCTTAATTTATCAGAGTCTGTTTCTGTTGCTTACAATCAAGAACTCTGATGCAGACAGGAAGGAACAATGCACCAGGATGCTTTGGAAATCTGGGAAAGAGTATAAGGCCACCCAACAAACATCTAGGGAATTTCCACTATTGTTGAGAAAATAAAGAAAAGGAAAAGATGATTCCTACTCTTGAGAGACAAATTTTGAAGGTAAACATATACAGTGCCTACAGATATCTCCATCCTAGAATAAGAGAATCAGAGTAAAAGCAGAGTGACACCAGGGAAGAAGCTATTAAATAACCGTTGTCTGAGGAGTTTTAAATGTGTCATCCCAGAGGAAGAAAAGCAGAAAGATGTAAGTGATTAAGAAACAATATACATAATTTACCTAAACTTTTCAATTGTGTTTAGAGCAACTGTCTTTTAGGAGTTATGCATATTTCATAACAGTTGTTTACCACACACATATGGAAAAAGTGGCAAAAGTAAAAACTCATTTCTGTCACCCCAGGAGGACCTAATTATGTCTGGTGAGAATATTTAAATGCAATGTGTTTATTCACAAATTATATATGTAAAGGGATTTCCACCCAGAATATATAAAGAACTCATAAAATTCAATAAAAGTCAAATAATCCAATGTAAAAATGGACAAAGGATTTGAATAAACATGTCTCCAAAGAAGATATGCAAATGACCAATGAGCTCATGAAAAAAACACTCAAAACCATTAGTTATTAGGGAAATGCATATCAAAATGACAGTCAGATACCACTTCACATTCAGTAGGATGACTTATCAAAATAATGACAACAGCAAATGTTGGCAAGGAGGTGGAGAAATTGGTATTTTCACATACTGCTGGTGGGAATGTAAAACGGTGCAGTCACTTTGGAGAGCAGTTTGGCAATTCTTCATAATGTTACACATAGAGTTATTACATGACTCAGATATTGTACTCCTAGATATCTACCCACGAGAAAGGAAAAGGTATTCACAAAAAGGCCTTGTACATAATGTAAATAGCAGCATTCTTCATAACAGACAAAAAACAGAAACAACCCAAATTCCCGTCAACTGATAACAAATTGCAGTATATCAGTACAATAGACTACTATCTGGCAATAAGAAGAAATAAGGTACTATATCTACTACGACATGAATCAATCTTGAAAATATTGTGATAAGTGAAAAAAGGCTGGCCACAAAAGACCACACATATTGTATGATTCTATTTACATGAAATGTCCAGAATAGGCGAATTCATAAAAGATATAAATTCATAACTATTCTATTACTAAAATTAGATTCGTAATTGTCAGAGGCTGGAGAGAGGATGAAATGGGATACACTACTGAGTATGGGATTTCTTTTCAGTGCTTAAAATGTTCTAATGTTATATTATAGTGGTTGAACATTTCTAGGAATATATTAAAAACCACTGAAGTGTACACTTTAAAGGAGTGAATTTCATGGTACATGAATTATATCTCGATAAAACTACTATGAAAAACAAATGAAAGGTACTAATAAGTGCAAAGCTAGTAACATGTACAACATGCAGGAGAGGCACAGACTGGGAAAGGCTTGGGAGAGGGAAGCCTTCATGGGAGAGATGTTTAATTATGAACAACTTGTCTTTCACCCAACCTTACCTGCCAACACGTAGAGAGTCAGTTCTATCAGGCTTTGGCTGCCCAGATACATAAATATTAAACAATAATTACTGTATTGAGTTTTGAATGGAAAATATGTTCCAGAACTCTCAAGCATATCAATCCCAAGAGATGAAGCTTCAGGCAAATCCAATCTCCACAGCCAGATCGCTAATAAAGGTCACTAGTGCAGTTTAACTACACTTGAATTTATTCAATGACGTATTTTTCTTCTCTGTTCAGACTCACAAGCACAAGAATTGCCAAAAGACAAGAACCCCTCAAACAACATTTTATTCTTACAGGATGTTGAAACGAGTAGATGTTAGAATCCACATCACTTATCTTGTTGTTCACTGTGTAACCAAAATAATCCAGGTCTCCAAATGCTTGTTCACATACTGGAAACCTAAGCAATATTAAACAAGCACACTAAAGACAGGAAGTGTCTTCTGAAAATCGTTACAGTTTTCAGCATTTTGCTACCACATTCAAGCTTCACAGGAAAATAAATTAAAATGCCTGTTTTATCAATTGACATACCCAGAAATTATACCAAGAAATTTGCAGATTCCTTGTCTTCCCTTTATAGAATATTTCTGTGTAAAGTGAAAAAAAAGTTTCAGACTGTAAATCTCGGAGTTCATCTACACCGCTAGCCTAAGAAACAGTTTCTATGCTACTACTGGTTACTTACAAGTACTTTTCAGGCAATGAGTAAATAACATGGAAAAATATGCAGAACACAATAGGATACTATAAGGCAGTTTTTGTTGTAACCTAGGAAACTAAAAGCTCGCCAATCATTTCTCCTCGTGTGCCACTAAATCAAAGAGAACATGAGGAAAAGGTATTGAGGAAAATAAAACCCTTCACCACAGATTATATCTAAGTCTTATGACCTTAGCTCTTAGGGCAAAAGATACATCGTGACCTGACCACAAAAGAGGAGTAAACTACAGAACAGGAAGAAATGTATCTTAGCAATAACGGCTTAGTGACCAATCCCTGAATGGTATCAGGAAGTCCTAATTCGTAATTGCATAGAAGTATGCTGAATCAGAGTTAAGGTTCACCTATAATGATAAACTAGCACAAAGGAGGTGATCCCCACATTTCCAGTGACTTAATAAGGTAGACTGTGTATCAGCCTTTACCATGGGCATCAGCCATTCTCTGCTCTGTATAAATCTCCCACTGCATGCGAAGACTGGAAAAACAAGATCCTGAAGGGTTCGGGGTGACGAGAGGCAAGAAAAAGCTTTTATGACAGTCTGCTTGCCTGGTAGAATATCATTAATTTCCCATTAATATTTGCTTTGTATCATTTTTAAAAATTACTGAGGGTTATTTTACTTTGGTGAATTAAATACATCTTCAGGGTACAGTATCATCGGTTTCGACAAATGGATACACTCATATAACTCACATCCTATCAAAATATAGAACATTTTCATGACCTGAAAACAGTCATTTTCTAGGCAATCTCTTTCTGCCCAGGAGCAACCAAATCAACTGTTCTGATTTCTATCACCATACTAGTTTAATTTTTCCTGTTCTATGACTTCATATGAATATATTTTTACGTTAAGAATTCCTGTACTCTGTATAATTTTGTTGTATGTGCCTATAATTAATTCCTTTTGATAGCTGAGTATTATTCCATTATGTATTTGTTTATTCATTCTTTTGTGGATGGCAATCTAGGCTATTTCTCGGTTTAGACGATCATAAATAAAGTCGCTGTCAATGCTCTTGTACAATTTTTTATAAACATATATTTTTGTTTCTCTGGAATAAAAACTTAAGAAGGAATGTGGGTCACAAGGGAGAAGTATGTTTAAGTATTTCAGAAATTGCCAAAGAGTTTTTCAAAATGATAGTATCATTTTACACTCCCACCCAGATATGTATGAGAGTTCTATTCACCTTACATTTTTGTCAACATCAGTCTTGTTTTATTTTAGATATTTTTTCATTTTATCCATCCATTTTGTAGATGTTTAGGAGTCTCACATGGTAGTTTTAATTTGAATTTTTCTAATGATGAAGAAAAAATATCGAACATATTTTCATGCATGTATTAACCATTTGTATATCTTTCTTTGAGAAGTAACTGTTCAAGTCTTTTATGCGTACTTTTACTCGGTTGGTTGTCTTTTCATTATTGAAATGTAGAAATTTGTTGTATATTCTGAGTATCATCCCTTTTTTCAAATATATGTGTCGAAAATATTTTTATCCCAGTCTGTGGCTTCCATATTCATTTTCTCAATAATGTCTCCAGGTGAGCAGAAGCTTTAAATGTTGATATTAATTTTTTTATTATTTTCTTTTAAGTTTAGCTTTAATTCTGTGTCATTTCTAAGAAATATTTTCCCAGCACAAAGTTGCAAATACATTCTCCTATGTTTTATTCTAGAAGCTTCATAGTTTTGACTTTTGCATATATGCCTATTATTTATATTTAATATTTGTGTACAACTTGAAGCAAACATAAAGTCCTTTTATTTTTTTCCATGTATATGTTCACTGGTTCCAGAACCATTTATTGAAAAACAAAACAAAATTTTCTTAAAAAGTTGTTTTGTTTCTTCAAGGTTTTCTGAATTTCAGTAGAAATTTTACAATTACCTTCTCAAATTCTGCTTTTAAAAACTTGGCTAAGATTATGATTACAAAGGCTCAATATATAAATTTGGGAAATTTGAAGGCAATTGAACATCATAACAATATTGAGTCTTACAGTTCATAAACATGGTATGTCGCTCCACATGTTAGCACTTTCTTTAATTTCTGTCATCAATATTTTATAGATTTTAATATAAATATTTTACACAACTTATTAAATTTATTTCTAAGTATTTTATGTTTTTTGATGTTACTGGAACACTATTTTTAATCTAATGTTTGAATTTTGAAAATGTAGAAATACAATTTATTTCTGCATATTGACTTTTACACTTAAAATTGCTAAATTTATTTATTAGTTCTAGTATGTTTTATATGCATTACTCAGGAGTTTCTACATGTACAATTATGTTACCAACGAAAGAAAGCAACTTTATTGTTTTCTTTTTAATTTGTAAGTCTTGGCCAGGCACGGTGGCTCAAGCCTGTAATCCCAGCACTTTGGGAGGCCAAGGAGGGTAGATCACGAGGCCAAGAGATCGAGACCATCCTGGTCTACATGGTGAAATCCCGTCTCTACTAAAAATACAAAAAATTAGCTGGGCATGGTGGCATGTGCCTGTAATCCCAGTTACTCGGGAGGCTGAGGCAGGAGAACTGCCTGAACCCAGGAGGCGGAGGTTGCGGTGAGCCGAGATTGTGCCATTGCACTCCAGCCTGGGTAACAAGAAGTGAAACTCTGTCTCAAAAAAAAAAATTGTAAGTCTTTTGTTTTTCTTGCCAATTGTACTAAATAAGACCTCTAGCACAATTTTGAATAAAATCCATAAAAGTGGGAACCCTTTAGAAGAATGACAAAACAAACGACACACCAGAAGAAAATATTTCCAAAAGACATATCTGACAAAAGACTGTTTCTCAATATACACAAAGAATTCTTAAAATTCAATAACAAGAAAACACACAACCCAATTTAAAAAATGAGCGAAATACCTGAACAGACACTTCACCAAAGAAAATTAGCATATAAAAAGGTGCTCTACATCATATGTCATTAGGAAAAGAAAAATTAAAACAATAATGAGATACTACTACAAACCTATTAGAATGGCCACAGTCTAAAATAGTGACATCATTAAATGCTGGCAAGGCTGTGGATAAATAAGTTAGTATATCCCGACAACAGACTATTACTCAGTGACAAAAAGAAATATGCTATCAAGCCATGAAAAGACATAAAGAAATTTTAAATGCATATTATTAAGTGAAAGAAAGAAGCCAATCTGAAAAGACTATATACTACACTATTTCCACTATATGACATTTACTAAAAGGTAGGACTATGGAAACAGCAAAAGGATCAATGGTTGCCATGGGTTGAGGGGAGAGGATGAATAGGCAAAAGAACTATTCTGTATGATAATTGACAATTTAATGGCTGATACATGACATACATTTGTCAAAACCAATAGAATGTATACCGACAGTAAATCGTAATGTAAACTATGGACTTTGAGTCATAGTGATGCGTCAATATAGATTCCAAAGTGATAACAAATGTACCACTATTGATCATGGAGGAGGCTGTGTATGCATGAGGAGAGAGGGTATATGGGAAATCTCTGTAGCTTTCTTTCCATTTTTCTATAAAACTATTACTGCTCTAAAAAGTAAATTCTATTTTTTTTTTTTTTTTTTTTTGAGATGGAGTTTCACTCTTGTTACCCAGGCTGGAGTGCAATGGCGTGATCTTGGCTCACGGCAACTTCCACCTCCTGTGTTCAGGCAATTCTCCTGCCTCAGCTGCCTGAGTAGCTGGGATTACAGGCACGCGCCACCATTCCCAGCTAATTTTTTGTATTTGTAGTAGAGACGGGGTTTCATCATGTTGACCAGGATGGTCTCGATCTCTTGACCTCGTGATCCACCTGCCTTGGCCTCCCATAGTGCTGGGATTACAGGCGTGAGGCACCGCGCCCAGCCTGTAAAGTCTATTTTAAAAAGTGTGCAACTGTTACTGTTACTTCTCTTTGAGGTGAAGTGCGTTCAGAATTTCACCATTAAGAATGATATTAGCTCTACATTTTTGTACATGCCTTTCATTAGACTGAGAATTTTTCCTTCTTTTTATTTTGCAGAGTTCATATCATGAATTAAACTTGAATTTTGATAAACGCTTTTTCTGCACCTTTAGAATTATATAATTTTTCTCCTTAAATTAATATGTAAATCACATTGTTTGACTTTAAGTTAAACCAAAAATGCATTGTTCTTTTTCTATATTGCTGTATTCAATATGCACTATAGATACAAAATTGGCTAGAAATGTGTAAGTGTAAAGATACACACTCAACTGCTTACAGTAGTTCATCATAGGTACTTCTGTGTACTTTCTAATTCTCTAAAATGAGATTCTACTTTTTGTTTTTAAAAAATTAAGCAATGTGGAACAGTATCAAATGCATAAAGAGAAACCGAGTTTTTTTCTGAACTGGAAAGTATTGCTGACTTTGGCAATAGTAATGTCTTCGACATCTTTAGTAAGAATCGTTTGTGAGGAGGGTTTGAAGCTGAGGTCAGCTTCAGAGTAGGGAAAACCAACTTTTTTATAGCTGTGAAAGACATGAAAAAGATAAGTATGAATGATATGTGAATGAAAAAGAAAGTTTAAATTTTATTTGCTTAGTTTGAGAGAAACACTAACATGTTTCTTGACAAAGTAGAAGAAAGAAGATGACAACAGAAGGCCAGTTTACTGAACAAGGAAAAGAAAGGCCTCAAGAGCACAGGCGGTGAGTTGGTCTTAACCAGCAGAAACTGCACAGAAAAAAGTAACACTAGAATTCTGAAAATGCCTTTCAAACTGTGAAATAAGAAGACCAGTATGCTGTATTTATAGATAAGAGGCAGACAAAACTGGTTCCAACTTGCTAATTGTTTTTTTTTTTCTGAGAACAAAAACAAGGTCTCTCCAAGGCATGAGTTTATTAATAAAATTAGAGAAATCTAGGCTATATTTTGTTTTCTTAACTGAATAATCGCACCAGTTCAGTTGCTGTTTGTAACTAGACTCAGGATCACTAATGCTAAAATCTCCAGGAAAATATAAAGTGTGGATGCTCTCTGTCAGCCCAGCCTAAAATGGAAATGAGCATTAATTGTTAAATGTGTGTTATATGTAAGTTCCCTTAGTTAGCACCGAAAGCAGCCATTAAAAAAATGTATTCATAATAATATTTGGTTTATTTTGTATGTGGTTTGTTTTAAAGAAGTTGTAACTAAAGACATAAGACTGTGTGAAGAAAAACAAAGGGAAAGGAAGAAATCAAAAATATTTTGTGTTCAGTAATAGGTATAAATACTATCTGAGTTTTTATAATGATTTATTCTGTGTGTGTGTGTGTATATATGTGTGTGTGTGTGTTTGCCTATTTCATGTATGATGAAACTTAACTTATAGGGAGAAGTTTATTTACCAACGCTCACATGCTAGTAAGTACAAGTGCTCAGATCTGGCTATGGAATCTATACAGTTCCAACACTCCCTGTCTGGATACTAATCTGATTTTCCAGTGGATAAAACTAGTTGCTGATCTTACAGCTCAGCAAAAAAAAAAAAATGGCGAACTGAGAGACATATTGGTTTTCCAGTAAAGAAAGCAGGCCTGTCTCCTCAGGTTTGCCACAAATTTACAATGGGACCTCAATCCACTCATAACTGTCTCCAGAACTCAGTCTTCTCATCTAAAAAATGGGAGATTTTAATCAAATGACCTCTAAGATTCCCTTCTAGCTCCTCAATGCAGGGCCACACCACAGCTACTTTCTGCATTGAAGGCACAGCCTATCTGTAGGACTTTATGTAGTTCCCAAGCTTCCTCAAGGTAGAGGGCTTAACCCACAGCACCTGGAAAGCAAGACAGGGCAAGATGCATCCTGGCAGATCAGAGTCCCAGCTGCACCCGACAACCAGCCCAAGTTAGGAACCGCATATATTAGCAAGGATTCCTTTTCTGTATAACCCTATCCTATTTTTGGCTTTTGGAATTCTCTTATGAGATTGTAATGTAAATAACAATTTTTAATTTGTACAGCAGTTATGAGATATATATATTACAGCAAATTTTCAGTTTTAAGACACAGTAAGAAGCTTTAAAGAAAGCATGTATTGTGGACTTAATAAGCATACGCAGCCGGGCGTGATGGCTCACACCTGTAATCCCAGCACTTTGGGAGGCCGAGGCAGGTGGATCACGAGGTCAAGAGATCGAGACCATCCTGGACAACACAGAGAAACTCTGTCTCTCCTAAAAAACACAGGAGCATGCCTGTAGTCCCAGCTACCCAGGAGGCTAAGGCAGGAGAATCACTTGAACCCGGGAGGCGGAGGTGGCAATGAGCCGAGATGGTGCCACTGCACTCCAGCCTAGCTACAGAGCGAGACTCCGTCAAAAAAAGAAAGAAAGAAAAAAAAGATGAGCATATGCACATACATTGAATCAGAGACAGTGTAAGAGGACATGGCAACAGGTCATCCAGTCCACACCTTTCCCATGTCAAGGGACCCACTCAGGCTTACACACCAGAGTACTTACAGATGACTGGCAGCGCAAGAAGCCTTCTCCCAGAACCTCTACCTGTGACTTGCTGTAGGGGCCTGCCTCTCACTGCAGAGTGGGCAAAGCAGGAAGAGGTCACATAAAGGAACAAGGGCTGTAAGGAGAGCATCCTTCTTCCCAGTCAGCAGCAAGGCCAAAGAGCCTTTTAAAAGTACCCAGGACCTTGTGGAAGCACAATCAACTCCCTATACAGACACAGTTTCATTGCATTCGTTCGCCTAAGATGAAATCTTTCCATCCTCTTTTCCAAATATACTGCCCAAATAGTTCCCCAAAATATGTTGTTTATTTCATTGTGCTCTAATAATAATGTAATTCAATCACTGTATTTTCTACTGATACTGAATAATGTAATGAATGGTTTTCAAGTAAGACGATCTTGTGGATGGAGTCTATATCAGGCCCTGTATTACACAAATGAGCAAAACTGTGTCTTTTCCTCATTCTTAATTCTGGCTTAGCTATTGCTAGGTATGATGAACAAGTCGATGACACATTTGGCTGCTGAATTTTACAAACTCATCTAATAAACACTTATAGGACAGGAAAAGACTGCAAATGATATAGTCTATTCTGATGTTTTTAAGATATAAAGACTAGATAGCTCATACTTGAAATGTACACAGGTACACTGTGGATAATTATAGCAAGATGCAGCAGCATTCTTTGAATGGCTGAAAGCTGTAATTCTCCCCATGTACTAGAGTGAAGCAAGTAGGAAGTCTACCTGGGTTGGCAAAAAACAAACAAACAAAAAAGAAATAACAACCAAAAAAAAACCCACTAAAATAGATGGCAAAAGAAAAACAGGAGATAGTTCAAAGAAAAGCAGTGAAAAAAATCAACTGTAGAAGGAAGGGCTGTTATTCCCACGTCTGACAGCACACAGAACTAGATACCTACAGGATGAAGCGTAACTTGAAAGCTCAGCAAGGAAGACTAATGCGCTATATTCACTTGTCAGGTTCAGGCAGAGGGACCAGTCCAGAGAGGGAAACTGGGAGAAGCAAAGGAAGTTCTCAGCCACAAAGTGACTTCAGCACCTGGAAGTTGTCAGAATTTGGAAATGCAGTGGGGCTAGGTCACAGCAGAAGACTACTGTAGAGAATGGAAACGGGGGCAAGAGTAACACCAGCAGAAGGGGTAGGTGAGTAGGCTATTTCTTCTGTCCCTTCTGCTGACAGCGAGGATGAAGTGAGGGCCTACGTAGTTTCAACTCTATGGGGAAGAGGTCTGGCAAACTAGAAAACAAAGGGAGCTAAACTGAGGCACAGGAAGCCGAAGCAAGTTATCAACTAAAGTGGAAAAAGAAAGAACTGTGCCCAGACTCCATCTCTAACAATTTTTTTAAATGTCACCAAGCTGTCACTGGTTTGTAAATACACTGTTTTACTTTGGAAGGTAACTATCGCTTTTATTATTCTAACTAACAATATCAAATTTGATGAAGTTTTTTTCTGCGTATTTACTGTTTAAAAAGGCAGCAGTTTCATGATTGATTTTAGCTACATCCAGTCTGAAAAGCAATGATAATTCATTTAGAATAGAGCAAAATGAATTATACATCTCTTCCAATTTAACACTTTACAAGAGAAGTACAGTGGTTTTATACTGTTCATTTGTGAACACAGAGAAGTATATTTGTTTAATTTCGGCTAGACTGGCAGTAAGCTACTTGCTCTTTCTATGTTTTATTCTGCCCATTTACTCAACAAAAACTTACCGAGTGCTTACCATGAGCCAGACACTACACTGGATGCCTGGGGTACAGCGGTGAGCCAAGCAAACAAAGATTCCTGCTGTCATGCACCCTTCATTTGAATAGGAAAAGATGGATCACCAGAGAGACAATTATTTATTTAGTATGTAGAAGATGTAGGAGTGAAAAGGTGTGCTAACCTTTCCAGGGCTGACACACCTATAACAAAAGACACCGTAACAAAAGAAAACCAAAACAGATTTGTTTAATCAAAATTGTACGTGTCATGACAGCCTTTAGAATGAAGGCCCAATGATACATTTTTGTTTCCTGGTTCAATGAAGAATGGAGAACCTTATAGAAATTTGGACAAAAACAGATATGGTCTAACACGAGCAGACTGAAAAGAGAAACCCAGCCAGGCTTATCTGTTCAGATTCTTTTTGGCCGATTTGGTGCAGCATTTCTTCCTCCCAGCTATTGGTAAGACCCCTTTGGAATGAGGGTGTCATGACCTCCTATCTGACATGGTATGTCAGAGAAGTTTTTTATGGCCAGTTTCTACGCAGAAAGGTGGGCAAAGATTACACAGTAATTTCGGTTTTTATCGCTTGCTTTGGGGAAAAGAGGTTCTCATTTCTACCCTGCCTTAGGGAAGAAGAATGGTTTCCATGACTCACGCTGGCGGAAAATGAGGGGCCAGAGACAGAAGGATGGGAAAACATCAGAGAGAACTTGGTTCTGATGCTGCTTCTGAGGTCTTCTGATGGCCTTTAGTTAAAAGACCTCAGCATGACAAAGTGCCATACTTTGGCATTTCATTTTCTGAGTCCCAACAAAGATAATTAGTGCCATTGGAAAAAAAATTAGAACTGAGTGGAGTAAGGGTCATCATGAGTGTGATATGGGAGGTAGGTAGTTTTTAAAAACATCCACAAAGTAATCTCAAGTAAACTCAACGATAAAACATCGAGCCAAGGTTTTAAAAAGGTGAGGGAGTTAGCTAGTAGACATGTAAGGTGGCAGGTGTGGTTTGTTCAAGGAACAGAAAGGAGGCCAGTGTGACTTGAGTGGAGGAAGTATGAAAGAGGGAGAGGAAGAAAAACAGAAAAGACGGTCTAGTTCCTAAAGTAATTCACGCAACAAAAATGTACTTTATACTGACCTAAATCTCTGGAAGAATCACTCTCTAAAAAGCAATAGTTGCACCTAAATAGATATGTATTATGGAAAACAATACTTCAGACCAAATAACATTTGCTGATATCTTAAATGCACGTGTTAAGTTGGAAAGCTATTTGGGAAAGGGAGAAAAGGAAGTTCATTTATTCATTTTAACTAGCTTAGCAGAGCTAAAAATGTTTTTCATCTATCTACCAATCATCTCTCTGTTATGAGATGAATAGTTATGTCTCCCCAAAATTCATATGGTAAGACCTTAACCCCCCGTGTGATGGGATTCGGAGGTGGAACATGTGGGAGATAGTTAAGTCTAAAGTAGACCATGAAGGTGGGACCCTAATGATGGGATCTGTACCCTCAAAAAGACAGAAAGAGACAGAGAGCTTTCTCTGCCTGTCCACAAAGAAGAGGTCATGAGAGCACACAGCTAGGTAGTAGCCATCTGTATGGCAGGAGGCAAGCCCTCACTAAGAAACAAATCTGACAAGTACCTTGACCTTGGACCTTCCAGCCTCCAGAATTGTGAGAAATAAATGTCTATTGTTTAAGACACACACACACACACACACACACACAGAGGGATTCCCTTAGAGCAGCCCAAGTAGACAAAGGCATTACTATCCATTTCCTTCTAATACCCCCAAAGCTGCAGATATCTATTCACCTACCTATCACACTGGAGAAGATTGCAAAAGAAGAAAGGCACAGATCTGCAACATTTTAAATGAAACTGGGACATACTAATCTGCATCTATCTGATGCCCCAAAGACTCAAACAGCAATTTCAAGAACAGGGAAATAGAAAGTATCATTCCCTAGAAACAAAGATTCACCTGCAGGTGTGTGGGCAAGTAGCTATGTCAGCAATGCCAGTTTAAGAAGTTAGCTGGTTTCCTTCTGCTGCTTCTTTTTGCTTGGAGCAAGCATAGTAAGTTTATATTTAATAAATGTCAACAATAAAAATAACAAATGTATGTGGAAACATGGTGTTTAAATATGCAGGTGCTGACTTGCCAATTTAAATAACATGACAATAAAATTAATCAGACTTAACTACATGGAGAATTCAACATTGGAAAAAGTCGTGAGGGTCTCCCCTAACAGAAAGGAATTTTCAATTAACAATTTGACTGAGCATTGTCCAGGCATCAGCTCAAGCATTCTCCATCACAGTTCTATGAGGTGGGTACTATTATTGTCCCAATTTTAATAGAGGAGGAAAATAAAGCACAGAGAATTTAGGTGACTTGCCCACAATCATGCAGGCAATGCAAAGACTGGGATACAAATTCCACAGTCATGGGTCCAGAGGTGGGCTCTGTGCCAATACCCTCTGCAGCCTCTACAGCAGTTATTGTGTGATTACTACACGACTTTCACTATATTAAGTACTTTTTCATATATTATACTCTAATCCTTTTCACGAATTCTGAAACTCTGAAGTAGGTACCATTATTAGATCTTTTTTCATTTTTGAGATGGAGTCTTGCATAGGCTGGAGTGCAGTGGTACGATCGTGGCTCACTACAGCCTGTACCGTCCCTGGGTTCAAGTGATTCTCCTGCCTCAGTCTCCTGAGTAGTTGGGATTACAGGTGTGCACCACCATGCCTCGCAGATTTTTGTATTTTTAGTAGAGATAGGGTTTTACCATGTTGGCCAGGCTGGTCTCCGACTCCTGACCTCAAGTGATCCACCTGCCTCAGCTTCCCAAAATGCTGAGATTACAGACGTGAGCCA
Organism: Saguinus oedipus; assembly: GCA_031835075.1. Taxonomy (NCBI): domain Eukaryota; kingdom Metazoa; phylum Chordata; class Mammalia; order Primates; family Cebidae; genus Saguinus; species Saguinus oedipus. The sequence continues at coordinate 24,456,498 of CM063190.1, forward strand.
CAGTGCCAATCGTATCCATTTTTATAGCTGCATTAACATCTTAAAGTGCTTCAGCTAAGAAATTAGTAAACTTCAACTTGGTCCTAGGCAGTCTGGCTTCAGCGCTCCCCCTTGTTGCCACCACGCTATGCTGCCTCCTTACCATACTCCCTTTTTTTTTTTATTTTTAACACAACTGCTTTTGCTACAAGGAGAACTGTCACTAAAAGCTATGTGAAACAGTGATATGGATGTGGGATTTTATTAACGAACAGATGTTAGTCAAAAATAAATTACCAACTTTGAGTTGGGGAGAATAACAATGAGTATATTCTTTGGAAAAACTGCCAGTTCCATCCCTATCTAGCTTATGAAATTGTAAGGAAAAATGCATTAAATCATGTAAAACAATTTTATAATCTCTAATATATTCAATAACAATTATCAACTGAGCTAAATTCTAGTAATAATATCCACTTTTTTTACAAGACAATTTTGAGAATCAAAGTAATTAATGTATGCAAAAGCAACTTGCAAACAGAGTTACAGAGAGCTACAGAATGGCGAGGACACAAAGCTTTCTACGGAATCAAACCTTGGACATAATGTAGGCAACTTACGATGCCACAGTCAGGTAAGGTAGGTTATCAAGCACCAAGTCAAGAAAACGAAGAATCAGTTCTCCTTCTGCTTAGAAACTTAGACGTCATGAGACAGCTTTTAGAAAAATGAAGGACACACACACCAGTCTGCTTCAGTATAAGAACTCTCAAGGTTAGAGACTTAACAATATGTTCACAGTAGAAAAAAATGTCATAGTGCTTTTTGGCCATTTATAGATTTGCTGAATAATTGTAGAGTACTCTGCCTAGATTGTATAAGATTTCAAGTTAGGATCTGTAGGACACAAAAATTAGGTGAAGATTTAGTGTAGTTCTTGCCCTCATAGAAAAAAGAGAGATACAGAAAATACTTACATGTCAATGTTGCCTATGACAGGTATCGTGTTGGAAGAAAAATAACTGAATACTATATTGCAACATAAAAATGGGAAACCCCACTGGGATTAGGGGGAAGAAAAGTTCTGTTGAAGAGAGGGCATAAGATAAAGGTCAGAACTTGATAATTGGCTGCAGTCCTCATATTCGTATCATATTTCTTTTTCCAGGCCTTTCTTGAGTTAACTTCATGATTGCTTCTGGAGTCTCATAAGATGAAATCCTGTTAGCCATAGCTAGTGTCATTTACAATGAAAAGATTCTAACAGTAGTAGGAAGAAACAGGGGAAAGGAAGACCAGTCAGGAGATTATTGCAGTGTTTGAAGATGATGACACCCTAGACAACTATGAATACATTGGGAAGGTGAAGAAGCTGTATTAGTCAATGATATCTGAGGCAGAATTGCTCATTCTTACTGGTTGATTTGACAGGACAATATGGTAGGGATAATTGCTATATGTTTACTAAGCTGTTACATTCTTTTGAGGACACTGATAAACCAAATTATTCAGCCCCATCTATGCAGGTGGAGTCATTTAATTAAATTAATTCTCACCAGTGAAATGTGAGTGAAAGTTTTATGTCACTCCCAGTCCATGGAAACTAAGAGCAGGTACACTTTCTCCACTCATGCTCCTGTCTACATAGTTAGAAGAAAGGGATCCAAGATAGAAATGTTCCAATATAGATGAAGCTTGAATCCCAAGCCACCAATCTGTGGTTTGTGTCTTTCATTGTGAAATCACCTTCAGGAGGGATTTGTTTCCAAGGAGTCCAAGGTACCCCAAGTGTTTTAAATGTTGCAATCTTTTCCTGATTGATTGTTCTAGAACCAGTTGTTTCTTATTTTATAGAGCTAAGCTCTTACTGCACAATTTGTGTTCCATAAATATGAAAGTGCAGCCTTCAAGTATGAGTTTCCCATGTTTGTCTTTTTTTCCCTATTCAGCACATTATGTCTCCTCATCGAGGAGGTGGCCTTTTCAGTGTTCTGCATATCTGCAGGCATCGCATTTTTAACCGCTTGCCTTCTGCACGTCCAAACTGTGTCTGTTTTCTTCACATAGACATGAAAACCACAACCACTTAGACATTAAAGAAAATATTCAGGTTAGTCTCTGAATCTATAGGGAGGAGGCATAAGCTTGTTACTATTAACTTTAACTGCCCTCTTCATTATCGGCACTTTTAAAAAAATTGTTTTGAGCACAGTTGTGCATGTATATACACACATGTCCATATGCCTATAAGTATATCTGAATATACTTTTATATTGTGACACATTTACTATTTTTGAATATTTTTTGGTAATGGGAAAGGCTCCCTATTACCCTAGTCATCAGAAACAGAGGTACAGGAAATCTGTTTCGGCCATGTTTGCTTGAGGGAGTCTATCAGAAACACCAATGGAAATGCTTAATAATGTAGTGAGCCATATGGGTCTGAAGTTTGGAAAACAGGCCTGGAGTACAGAGATTTAATTACACAGATTAAATACATAGATTTAATATAAATAGAATGTGCTCATCTGGACTGACCAAAGTAAGAAAGGAAGAAGATAAAGATAATGGGACTCTAAGGAAAACACGAGTGAGCTGAAAAATAAAGAATAATTAAGGGAAAGTTAGAGAGAATAAATAAGGATATGAAAGAGCAATAGGAGAAATAGTTTGAAATCAGGAAATCAGTTTCAAATGAAAAGTCAATTCAACTTACAGCAAAGACTTAAATGAGAAATCAGAAATAATGTGGGTTTGGACAGAAGGAGGTTTTTGGCAGTGGCAATAAATGTACTAAAGAAGATAATTCAAATTTCTTGGGTCAAAGGTGATTTCCATGACTTTGTGACAGCTACCACACGAGCTTGCCATCGCCGAGTGGCATTCTATTGGAGTGTGAGCATACTGTTGTCTCTAGCCTAACAGAACAGATAACGACCTCATAAATTACAAGTATTTGTCAGATTTTCTCTGTTCTTTTTAATCAGCCAGGCTCTCTTTCCCTCTTATTCTCGGTTCTTTCCTTTGAGAACTTGAGATCAATCTGAGTATAAGCAGTAGCAACTGCTGCCCTAAAGACAGACCATCCTACAATCCTTAGTCCATTAGAACGTTCAATTTTATCAGCCACTGTTTCTCCCACCATTCCTGGATGGGGCTGAGTACAAAGGCATTGCCTCAGTTTTACCATTTTAAGGACAGCAAGGGTCAAGAAGTAGAGATGATATCAGAAGTATCAGGTACTGCTGGGAGCACAAGAAACTTTGAGATTAACTACCTACATATATTAATAAAAGTTTCTCAGTTATGTTACTGAACAGAGTTTCAGCAGGAAGATAGATGGAAAACAGACTGTAGCATGTGGAAGAACAAAAAAGATGTAGAGGAAATATAGAAGACAGAAAAATATAGCCATCTAAATAAGTCTGGCTGAAAAAAAAAAGAAAAGAGAAATAGACTGATGTCCAGGAGAGGAGACAGGGCCAAGGATTTTTTGGTTTTGTTTCATTTTTTATCTTGATGATTGGTTCATTTGAGTATGTCAGCAACGAAGGGGCAAAAGTCAAAAACAGGCAAACATAGAGAAAAGGGGGACAGGCTGACAGAAAATAATGTAAAGCGAGATGAAGGGTAAGAGTAAAACTCCGGGAGAGACTCAGAATGTTATTTGGTCAACCCCCTCTTCTTCCAAGAAAAACAAACCAAACCAAATTCCTATTATAATAATAGATTTCAAGGCTGCTTTGCTAAATAGTCAGCTGGTTTTAATCTCTTGCCTAATAGACTTTCCTAAATTTCCCTTTGACATTATTTTTGTAATGAATAGGTCAGTTAATAATAACAGTTTTGAAGTTTATTTGCAGAAAACCCCCAAATTTCCTGTTTTGAAGGATTTACTTTACAGTCCTAAATTCCTCTAACCACCTTCTCATATCTGATGTGTCCCTCTTGTGTAAAAATGTTGTTTAAAAATAGGTCACAGTTCAAAATTAGACAAATTAGCTTAAAGGCAGAATAAGGGATTAATGTTTTATATATATATATATATATATTATCAGTCTTGAAGATTAAACAGAATTTAGGCTAAATGTTAAGTAAGCTGGGTTTATCTTTAAAAAGCACTTTGGAATTAATAGAACCAATGCTATTTCCAAGAATTGAAATGCTAAAATGTCAAGGTAACTCTCAACTTTTTTACATAGTTTGAAACAGATGGAGTCAAGATTCTAAAAGGGTAAATTAATCATGCATTTAAAATACATTTATTTCTAGAAGATATGGGGAAATTTACATTAGTATATGGGAGATTCTGATGCTTGGGTGCATTAAAACATTTCAAAAAAAAGTCACGATGTAAATATCTAACCATTTAGTTAGATTTATTCCAGTGCTGCAGACAAAATCCCACCATATCCAAAGCTACGTCATCCTTAATTGAGGAAAGCAATTAGCTTCCTAGTTTATATTTGTACCTAAGGCAGGCAACTATATTAGCTAAAAAAGGAGTTGTTTTACTATCTAAAAAATGTTTATTTTTATTATGCCCATGAAATATCTACCTAGTTAAACACAGGAAGTGACAACATTTGGTAAGAACCGTTAGGCACTATTGAGTGTTAATTTTATGTTAGTATTACAGCCCTATCATAACTTTGCATATTTTTCTATGTTCTTACTGGATCCTATGTATTTACCTATAACAGTATTGTCAACATATCTGGAAAGTTCCTCAGGAGCATGGGTGTTTGTTTGTTTGTTTTAGACTGACTTTCACTCTTGTTGCCCAGGCTGGAGTACAACGGCATGGTCTGGGCTCACTGCAACCTTCACCTCCTGGATTCCTGCTTCAGCCTCCCAATTAGCTGAAATTGCCGGTGCCCACAACCACATCCAGCTAATTTTTTTGTATTTTTAGTAGAGACAGGGTTTCATCATGTTGGCCAGGCTAGTCTCAAACTCCTGACCTCAGGTGATCCACCCGCCTCAGCCTCGCAAAATGCTGCGATTATAGGCATGAGCCACCATGCCCAGCCAGGAGCATGCTTTTATATAAACTATCAAAGGAGAGGTATACACTGCAATATGGAGCACAAGAAAAATATCTGACCCAAACACAGAAGATATGTGAAGGTTGGGCATGGTGGCTCACACCTGTAATGGGAGGTCAAGGTAGGCACATCACTTGAGGTCAGGAGTTTGAGACCAGCCTGACCAATATGGTGAAACCCTGACTTTAATAAAATACTAAAATTAGCTGGGTGCCATATGTGTGCCTGTAATCCCAGCACTTTGGGAGGCCATGGCGGGCAGATTACTTGAGGTCAGGAGTTCGAGACCAGTCTGGCCAACATGGTGAAACCCCATCTTTACTGAAAATGCAAAAATTAACTTTGCATGGTAGCGCACACCTGTAATCCCAGCTACTTGGGAGACTGAGTCAGGAGAATCACTTGAACTCAAGGGGTGGAGGTTGCAGTGAGCTTAGATCATGCCACTGCACTCCAGCCTTGGCAACAGAGCAAGACTCTGTCTCAAAAAAAAAAGAAGGCTTCTAGAGGAAATGATTTCTAAACTGGGATGTGAGTGACTAGCCTGCTTTTTAGAGGAGTTTTGGTAGTGGTTATGATGGCTGTAGAAAGGGATAGTGAAAGTCACTGTATTGGTGGTGGCAATCTGCAATTGAGGACACATGGTATATTAGAGCTTACAAACTAAAGTTCCCTAGTTATGTTGCTGTGTTGTGAACACGTTACAGATGTGTTTAAATATTGATTATTTCATCCTTGGGGGATGGGTAAGATGTTAGGCTAATTGGATTTAGACACAACCAAATTTACTGGTTTACCCAGTGTGCCATGAATGTATTCTCATTTTCCGTGTATTGTGAAGTAAAAGAGGTTCTTGGGAAGCACTGCCTTAGAGTAAGTAAAGTAGCTGAGGTGGCTACAGCACTGAGTGAAAACTGGTCAGTTAGGAGAAATGAAGATATGCAGTTAGGCGTGGAAATACCATGAAGAGCCTTCTTAGTTGTTATAAATATTTTGGGGAAGCCATCTAATAAATTCAGGCAGGAAACAGACATGAAAGATTTGCATTTTTAGAAAGCCTCTCTGAATGCAATGAGAAAACAGTTTGGAAAGAATTCAGCAAAAAAGACTAGTTAATGTGTTATTTTCTATTTTTGCTCTTTCTTTTCTTCTTCTTTTTTTTTCACACAGTCTTGCTCTGTTGCCCAGGCTGGAGTGCAGTGGCACGATCTCAGCTCACTGCAGCCGCCACCTCCCGGGTTCAGGTGATTCTCATACCTCAGCCTCCTGAGGGGGCTACAGGCATGCACCACCAGGCCCAGCTAATTTTTGTAGTTTTAGTAGACATGGGGTTTCACCATGTTGGCCAGGCTGGTCTCAAACCCCTGACTTCAGGTGATCCACCTACCTCGACCTCCCAAAGTTGTAGGATTAAAGGTGTCAACCACCACACCTGGCCTACTGTGTTATTTTCATAAGCCAAAATAATAGTAAATATTGACCTGAGTCTGGATAATAAGAAAAAGAAAAGAGAGTATAAACCAGTTCCAGAATGTTAAAGAAACAGAAACTACTGAATCTGGAAATTAAATAAATCCTACAAAGGAGGGAGAGGTAAAGTCCAAGTGTTACTTGCAGGTGTTTGTTTTAAGTAATTAGGTGGATGCGTTAGTAACAGCTGATGTTTATGAATACTGTTTTCAAAATCACATCTGGCACTGCTTTAAGAATGAAATCAACTCATTTAATCCTCACACTATTTCAATACGGTAGATTACTAAGCCCACTTATAGATGAAATAACTGAGGCCCAAGGGTAAACTGTTAGTCATAAGAGCCTGGATTTTAGTCCAGAAAGACCTGTTTTCTTGACCACTACTTTGTATGATCTCTGGTGCTATTCACTGAAATTGGGAACACAGAAGATGGAGCTGGTTTTAGTGTAGACCTAATGAGTTCAACCTTAGTCATTGCTATGGACTGAATGATGTTTCCCCCAAATTCATATATTAAAGCCCTATGTAACTGTATCTGGAAATAGGGCCTTCATGGAGGTAACTAAGGTTAAAGGAGATCATAACTGTGGGGCACTAATTCATTAGGTCTATGGCCTTATAAAAAGAGAGAGAGAGAGAGAGAGAGAGAGAGAGAGGAGAGATATCTGTTATGTGAGGACACAATGAGAAGGAATCCGTCTGCAAGCTAGGAAGGGAGCCCTCACCAGAACTCAATCATGCTGACACCCTGATTTCAAACTTTCAGCCTCCATAATTGTGAGAAAATAAATTTCTTTTGTGAAAGCCACCCAGTCTATGGTATTTTGTTATGGCAGCCTGAGCCAGCAAAGACAGACGTAGACTTGTGGGAACCACAGCTGGAGCTATGTATATGAATCCACATTCAGAAGAGCCACTGGAATAAAGACATAGATTCTTTCCCCCCCATTTTTTTTTGAGATGGAGTCTTGCTCTTGTCGCCCAAGGTGGATTATAATGGCACGATCTCGGCTCACTGCAACCTCTGCCTCCCGGGTTTAAGCAATTCTCCTGCCTCAGCCTCCTGAGTGACTAAGATTACAGGTGCCTGCCACCACACCTGGCTAATTTTTGTATTTTTTTAAGAGATGGAGTTTCACCATGTTGGCCAGGCTGATCTGGAACTCCTGACCTCATGATCTGCCCGCCTCAGCTTCCCAAAGTACTAGGATTACAGGCGTGAGCCACCTCGCCCAGCCAAGATACAGATTTAAGAGTCATAAGCTCATGGGTATAAAATTAAGCCATGAAAGCTAATTAGATTGAGCGAGAAAGTATATGGAACAAAGAGAAGGCTGAAAGTAAAGCTCATAGAAACATCAGCATTTAAGAATTGAGCAAAGGAAGATAAGCTAGCAAAAAAGACTGGGTAAGAAGCATTAGCAAGGAAAAATGGAGAAATCAAACAAAAGAATATAGAGTCACAGCCACCAAGAAAAGAAAAGCTTAAAAAGAGAGGAAGAGAGGAACAACATTAAATGCTACAGAGAACTGTAAGGAATAACAATTATCCATTGGATTTAGTCATAAGAAGTCACTGTAACCCTTAGTGAGAATAATACACATGTAAATGTACAGAAAAATAGACATACAGAAAGTATAAAGAGTAAAGAGAAATGGGGAAGTGAAAGTTGGTACCTCATTCAAAAGGTTGGCCTTAATGGAGAAGATATATAAGAACAGATGTAGGCAAATACTGAGTCAATGGAAGTTTTCGATTTTAAGATAGGAGTGATTTAAGCAAGCTTAATGCTGATAGGAAGCAGCAAATATAGAATGAATTTGAGAGAGATGGGATCATTAACAGACAAAGTCCTTGAGAGGTCAAATGGGACAGAAATACAGAGAGCTCAGATAGAGATTGAGAAGGAAAGACGTTGCTTCTTTTAAGAAGGTAAAGCAGTGAAAAGCAAGTAATGATGCAGGTGAGTGTTTACATTTAGAGTTGGATGTTGAGAGGCTCTTTTTTGATGGCTTACATTTTCTCTAAGAATTAAGCAGGAAGGTATTCTAAGAATAAGAGGGAAGCTGAGGAGGCACTGGACAGAAGCTTACTTTGTTAAAACTCTAAGATAATAGCTCTAGAGAAGGAGAAAGCGAGCTGATCAGGAAATATGAAGGAATCCTGGGCAGAACTGCAGGCTACTGCTGTGGTTGCAGATTTAAAAACAAAACAAACAAGCATAGGGTAGCATCTACTGGGAAGCTGATAACACTTTCTCCAGTGGCACTTATCTACAACTGATAAAGCGATAGAAGCTTATCTAACTGATAAAGCGATAGAAACGTTGAATTCACCATATCTCAGGTTTTGCAAGTCACTTGTGACAATAGATTAGAGTCTAGATTATTGGTGAGAGGAGAACCACATCTGGAAGGGAAGGCTGTAAATTACTGAAAAAGATAAGAATGAAGTAAAAAGTTCTGGAACTGCAAGTTCCTATGGGGTAAGGCAGGTGAGGGGTGGGATGTAACGGACAAATACGTTATGGCCGGATAGTGGAATGACTGAGTTAAAGATTTCAAGTTCTGCAGTTCTGGATGGTGACAAGCTCCAGAGTGTGGTCACTGGGGATGGAAATGAGAGATTTTCACAAAAGAAATAAGAAAATAGGTAAAGTCCTTTTAACAAGTAGTCAAAATGTAATCTGAAGCTCTCACATCAACCTTATCCTGTTCCAGTTCAAGCACGCCTATTACAGAGAGAAATAAATCATTGTCCTCTAACTCAGTAGGAGGTAGCCTCAAAAGAAAATTTCAAAATCAGGGCACCTGGACCCACACCCTTGACAAACCTCTGGTGTTATATACAGTTTCCATGTCCTTAGCCCTTTTAACTCCTGCCAAACACGGCCTTTTCTCAGCAGTGAGATAACTTTTCCCCCGTAGTCAAGGAGCCTTGTGGAGGACAAAATTCAATGAAATTTCTGCAGCCTTTTTTTCCACCACCACCTCAACTAAGAGCCCAACATGTTGACACACACAGTGGTAATATACAGATCAATGAGAGCACTAATGCCTTTGGACTTTCTCCCTGTTATTAAAAAAAACCATTATCTTCTGACGGTTTTGTAACAATATTTCCAAAGCTTCTTTTTGTATATGTGTGTAACATCATTAAAAGTAATGGAATGATTCCAGTCCATAGAAAATTTAGAATCAAATTTCAGAAAATATCTGAAGGGAAAACTGATTTTATTACATTTTTTAAAAATCAAAATTGTGAAGACAGCCTAATGAGTTATTCTGTTACTGCTTTTAAGAGATTAAAAAGGGCCATTTTGACTGATCTTTTCCATTTCTAAAAAACACTACACTATACTCACTTTTCCCCTAAGCTCCTCCCAGAATATGTATCATTCTTGCCTTAGACCTCTAAATATTCCCTGTGTTAGACGTGAAGAATATCATCGCTAGAATTTCTACAAGAATTATCACTCTTCCTTATATTTAGAGTTTAAGTTTTGTGGGCTATTCATGAGCAGGTCTCCTAAAAACCACTCTCTATTCTATACAGTGATCATCTGTTCTAGACATTATTCAAGGTTCACTTAAGTCTTTTGTTGTTGTTGTTTTGGAGACAGGGTCTCGCTATGTGGCCTAGGCTGGTCTTGAACTCCTGGGCTCAAGCCAGGCGGATCACCTGGCTCGGCCTCCCCATAGTGCTGGGATTACAGGTGTGAGCCACAATGCCCAGCATCACTTAAGTCTTATCTCTTTCATAAAGTCTTCTCTGACCATCCCAACCTGCAGAGAATTCTCCCTCTCTTTCCATGCAGTACGTATTTGTGGGGCACCTAATGAGATGCAGCCACTCTACTAGGTGTTGGTAATACATTGCTGAATAAGATGGCTTACATAAGCAAGCGGCAAAGAACACAGTATTTGAACCCATTTTCTTCTTACTGCAGAATTCAAGATCCTAACATTTTATTTTCATCAATGCCTAACTGATGTCTACATTATAGTCTTGGCTCCATTGTGAGTTGTATGAACATGCAAAAAATTTCATGAGTTTCTATGTCTTGGCTTTTCAAACGAGAAAAATAACGTCCATCCTGCTTTTTTATAGGAAAGTGTGTGGCTCAAGTGAGGATTTGTCCTAAGGTGCTTTATTAGTAGTAGGTAACAAGGATAAAGTTATGCTTAAGAAAAGGATTCAGGCTAGGAAATTCTGAAAAGTGACCTATTACCAAATCAATTACTCAAGGAGTCACTTCACTTGTAAGTTTAGAAAGGACAACTTATTTTTAGTGAGTGACGTCTCAAAACTTTAATAAAGGGTAACAACAACTTTATTTTTAATGCAAGCATTTCTGAAAATTCAATGGTAGATAATATGGAAAACTGTCTAACCATAACAGTACATTTCTAATGCCATTATCCTGTGATTTATCCTTGAATGTGGCTATCCAGTGATTTTTAAAAGAGAGTTGGAAAATTTAGAACAGCAATGCAGCCATGCTCTGATGTTTCAAAGTGCAGTGAGGGTCTCAGATTAATTAGAAGTAATAGCCTGAACAATCCAAAATCTGGTGGCAGTGCAGGAGGTAGCTGCAGCAGGGCACTGAGGCTGAGGTAAGAGTAAAGGGTTTGCTCCACTTGGGTGAGGACCCTCACACTGGGGCATCCTGTCCATTTGTGTGGAATCCAGTGCCTTGGGGCACCCTCTCAAGTCCCTGGCCAAGGAGGTTGAAGGGTGCCATAGCAGGGCCCTGTTGTGTACTGGGATTTTTGCAGGTTCACACCAGCAGGCACCAAGCTCTCTGCTCAAGCCAGGCTTAGAGGAGCACAGGCACCCTGGTTCTCAACTCTGAAATTCCAGACTCCAAAATGGTTTCTAGAGTAATCTGGCATTCAGAGTCTTGCTCGCAGTGCCTGAGGTATGGGCAGTGACTTATTGGGAGTTTTTTAGCTCTGGAAAAGTCAGGTAATCTTCATGGGTAAGGGCATAGGCTGTGGAGGCCAACAGACCCATTTAGCAGATGGGAGTCCAAGGAACAGAGAGACTAAGGTATTTGCAGATCACCCAGGTTAGTTTTGGGAACCATTACATGTAGAAGTTGGCAGACATTGCTGATGCAAGGTGATTAGGACGGAGATGGGTGTGCTTTGAGCATAAATTGATTCTATGGAGGAATCACTCCAAGTGCCGCTAACTTCTGACTTGCCCTGTCAACTACACGGGCCTGCAGAGTATATCAGACAGTTCAGGCAGCCACTGCTCAGGTATTGGAGGAACTGAAATGCTGTGGACATACAGGCTCAGATGTGGCTGACGTGTGGGAGGGAGCACAGGGGAAAGGAGCATTAGTCAGGCAGGAGGAGACTCTCTGGGTGACTTTGGGTGACTTCCTCTTCTTCTGCAAGGCTTCATTTCTCCAATGGTAAATGGAGGGGTTGGACAGGAGGGCCGGCCCTGTTGTGGGCCACAAAGATGGCTCTAGCCATGTCCTTGGCATCAGTGGAGTGGGAGAGGAGACTGGAGGTGACAAAGTGTGCCAGAGACTGCAGGAAACAAACAGCATCAACAGAAAATGACCACAAGAATGAGATCTGTATAAAGAGACCAACATACCTGGTCTGAATTTTTGGGCATTCTCAACCAGCGCCTGGCCTGGGGGAAGCTTAGGAAATGTCTATTGAGTAAGCGTTGGAATGAAGACACTGTCCCTGTCTTCAGGGGCACCACAGTCTTGCTGAAAGGAGTTCTTTCCATTTTTAGTTTCTGTTGATTATAGGCAAGGCAAGGAATGATCGGAAAAACTAGAGCTCAGATTGCCCTGATAGCCTTCAGCTTCTTCTTTTGACCCGTGTCTGCTTCAGATCTTCTCTTGACCCATGTTTGCTTAAAACTCTTTGCCTTCAGGATAAAGCACACATTCTTTAGGAGATGAAGGCTTTGCATAATCTGACTCTTTTCTCCAGACTGGATTAGGATTTTTCAACCTCAGCCCTATTGATAATTTGGGTGAGCAAGTTCTTCAGTATAAGGGGCTGTCCCTGGCCGCCACACATGAGATGTTAGCAGCACACACTCCTCTCCAATTGTGACAAACCAAAAATGTCTTCAGACACTGCCAAATGTCTCCCAGAGAGCAAAATTTCTTTTCCTTGAAAACCACTGGACTAGAGGAGGGACAGTCATTGCAAGCCTCTTTTATTTCCAACAGTTTGCCCCACCATCTTTTTCCTTCCAGGTTTTGCACATGTTTCTCCTTTACCTAGTGGATCCTTACTAGTCCTGCAGATGTCAGATGTTCCCTTTCCTGGGAAGCCCTTTTTGAACCTCTCAGACTGGTCAGATGCCACCTCTGGGCTTCCACACCCACCCCACCCCCGCACCACAATTTCCCTACCCCAGCCCTGCTCATTCTGGGTGGTCACTATGTGGTGACAAATCTGTCTTTCTCCCCTACACCAGACTGAGATTCCCAGGAGGGCAGAGCCAGGACTGTCTCAGTCACCACCCTGACAGCGCTGTCTCCAGCACTATCAAGCTCTGGGTCAGGCACAGAGCAGGTGCTCTTCACGCGTGTAAACATCTTGGGATGAGGTGGAATTCTCTGTTACTCCTGGTATATTCAGATGACCAGGGAGGACGTACTAGACAGCCTGGATTCCTGTGGCCCCTGCACATCCCTCATGGTCTCAGCTACCTCCTGGGGCCTTTAGGGAATGTCCCTGGAAATTGTGAGATGAGATATGCAGGCCCAAGATCAGAAAGTGTCTTAGCCATTGCTGTGTCCACAGCTACCACCATCCTCCCCTCCACCTCCATGAAAACTAGTACAGATCTGGCAGTCCCTGAGCCCAGACTCATGCCCTATCCCACTTGCTCCTGCTTTATCCAGAGGTTCAGACACAGAGACCACCACTCTGCTATTCATTCCCTCAGGTGTTTTGAGCACCTGCTACACGTTAGGCTCTGGGCTAATGCTGGGGACACAGCTATGGACAAAACAGGCCTCGCCTTCTAGGAGCCCAGGTTCTAGTTGAAGGCAGGAAAGGGAGGTGGAAGGTAGACAGGGACAAACAGTGAACAAGATAAATACGAAAAATGTAGAGTACACATGTAAAAATGCACACATGGTGGTGAGTGCCACGAATAGAAACAAAGCTGGGGAACAGGGTAAGTAGGAGGGTTGCAATTTAGTAGGGTGGTCTGGAAAGCCTTCTCTCGGGAGCTGACACTTGGATGAAGACTTGAAGGAGGTAAGGAGGGGACTCACACAGATACAGAGATGAGTGTTTAAGGTAAAGGGAACAGCCAGTGCAAAGGCCAGGAGGCAGGAGGTGGCTGAGAGGGTGAGTGAGGGGAGAAGGGTGAGAGCAGAGAAGCAGGAAAGGGGCCAGATCATGCCAAGCCTTGGGGCCATAGTGAGGACTCTGCCTTTACTCTCACTGAAGTGGGAGCAACAGGAAAGTTACCCATTTATTAAGTGTAACTTAGATACCTTCACATCCGCTGGTTGTTAGTATAGAGTTCAATGGCTTTCAGTGCATGGATGCAGCTGTGCAGTGCAGCCGTCACAACTTCCTCTGAGAACGCTCCTGTCCCCTCAGAACATTCCCGCTTTCCTTTTGCAGTCACTTTCCAGTTTAACCGTCAGCCCCAGACAAGTGCTTTCTATCCCTGTAGCTTTGCCTTTTCCAAACATTTCCTATTAACGGAATTAGACTCCCTAAAAATCTTGTCTAATGCAGTTTTTTTTAGGACTTATCCTCCAGGGGTGAATGTCAAAAATACACAAAGAGATTGTGATTCAAAATCTCAGCAGTGTTGTGTAACAGTTTGGTTTGTAACCTGTGGCATAGATAGGTCAGGTAAGTCACTGCAGTCATCAGATGAGTCAAGCACAGCAAGGAAAGAAAAACAGAGGATATGATATTGAGACTTCTCGCTCCCACTATGCATTACTTCTTCCTGTTCAAACTTTTCACCCTACTCAACCTCTCTCCAATGAAAACAGCCTTAGGTAGGAAATCCCAACGTTTGCTAATTAACTATGGAAAAGTATGCCTTGTATATTTATGTTTGATACCATTGTTATAGTTACAATATCAGCTCATGTTTCTGGAATTCTCTAGGATTCCCCAGCGCAAAGGCAAGTCTCTTTGTGCACACAAGCTTCTTAGTTTAATGTTTTCTTCAATGTCAGGTTGCTATGGAATAATATAAATCAGTGAATTTCCTTAATACCTAAGCTACTCTAAGTTGGTTTTAAATATGATTAAATGTAAACAAACAACACGGTACAGCAATTTTTCACCTGTAAACTGTTTTGCAAAAGAAGAATACATAGATGTGACTGCACAGGCGCCCTTCAGAAACAAGAATAGAATTTTAAAAAGTAAAGAATTACAAGTGGTCACCTTAGCCAAGCTGTCTGATTAAAGACTTTTCACTCTAGTCGTTTTCTTTGTCAAGCTTTCTGCTTGACTGTGATTCTCAGGACAGGACATTCAGTGACTACTAATAAATGACTGCTGAATGAATAGGCCTTATTTCTGTATATAATGATAGAAATTCTAAATTTGAATCTATGACAGGGAAGAAATAAAAGAAAGCAGAAATCTCAACCACTTACTTAGTAAATTGATTTGTCAATCTTTACCCTTCCACTTATTTATTTATTTATTTATTTTTGTTAGTATGATCACCAAGACTGTATGAAGTTTTGCAAGGTATTACAAGACGAACTTTCAGATACCGGTGTGTATGGTCTATTTTCCAGCAATTCATAGAATGGTCAAAATATATTAATCTCACAGCCAGAGGGAGACAATACACAGATTAAATGGTCAGATCCAAACAGAATAGGGTCTTATACGTGGTTCTGTAAAAACTGGTAAAAAAATAAATAGGAGCCATATTTAAAGAGAACATTAATACTAATGGACTATACTCTCCATTAATTTTCAGATGTTGAAGTTATAAAAAAATTTATATAGAAGTATCTGGTGCCAGTATTGATAGCCCAGAGCTATCTTGGTCCAGTAGTAGCAGCAGCCCCCAAAGAGGATGAGGATAGAGTTTATTATTGGGGTTACAAGAATATTTTGTGTTTGAATAAAATGAGATGACCAAAACCAACGCAAGCACAAATTTATGCAAATGTTACAAGTTTCAATAAATTGCTCCTAGTATTTTAAGATCCAGAAAGAATTAATCCTTTGGCTTTAAAGTACTGAAGATGAGATGAGTGATTTATTCCTAATAGAGAGAGGTATGCATTGTACTCTTGGAACAGGTGACTTTGGACATATGGTCAGATCTAGGAAGCACACAAAATAAAATTGAGACTATCTGGGGAATGTTTCTTAAGCAAAAATGAGTAATGTCTGATATTTAGTAGACAGGAGATGAAGTATCTTTTAACAACATTATAAATCATTACCAACCATGAATGCATAAAACTGGGTTTTTGATCTTCTTGACTTTTTTCCACCTGAAAGACAAAGGGTACACCCCGAAAACTAACAAAACTCACACAAGACATAAACAAGAAGGTAAATCCATTTGTTTTCACTGAAGATACAACTTTTCACTATGCCCTTTCCAATAACAGCATCTATTTCCTATGAGAGGCAGGATACTGCGTTAGTTAAGATCAAGGAATTCAGCATCAGATAAATCTATCTGAAATTCAACCTGCAACTCATCAGCTGGGTTTCCAGTAGCCCCGTGTGCAAACTTGTTTCCTCGGTGTGATTCTGAGTTTCTTTGTCAGCAAAATGGAAAACTGAGAGTTGTGAGAAAAATAAATTAACTCATTCAAAGAGGACAGAATAGTGAGTGATTTGTGACAAATATTCAATGGCATGGCCTAAATATCTATTAAAATTAATAATCAGAATTACAATGAGAGTAAATATACCACAAAATGGACCTGAAGAGTGTTGTTAAGGTCTGAGGTTGATTTGTAGCTATAATTGAGCTTGGATAATAGAGTACAGAAAGTGTGCTGGTCATTAATGGCCATGTGCAGCATGTTACAAAAAAATAATAAGCTCAGGCAAGAAGTAACTGGTTAGCAAGCAGATATTAAGAATAGAGTACCATTATATGGGATCTCAGAGTGCTGGAAAAGTGGGTGATTCTAGAACTCAAGCAGTGAAAAGTAACATTGGACACATTTTTGTTACCAAGGGTATAGTAAGACTCAGCCCTGCTTGAAGAAGAATAAAACAAAACAAAATGCTAAACTAAGGGTTTGGCCTTCCCTGCCCCTATCCTCAAGCCTGATGTTCTCTCAATTGCTGCCACTAAGTTGAGAAAGAAAAGAAAGTCTGAAAGCAGAGCAATAACTTTAACAAGTCTAACTGTGGTACCGACTGGAAGCAAATTGGTTAGGAACCTGCCTTCTTCTTTTTTTTTTTTTTTTTTGAGACGGAGTTGTGCTCTTGTTGCCCAGGCTGGAGTGCAGTGGCGCAATCGCAGCCCACTGCAACCTCCGCCCCCAGGTTCAAGCGATTTTCCTGCCACAGCCTCCCAAGTAGCTGGGATTACAGGCATGTACCTGTAATTTTTTTGTATTTTCAGTAGAGACAGGGTTTCTCCATGTTGGTCAGGCTGGTCTCGAACTCCCAACCTCAGATGATCCACCCACTTCGGCCTGCCAAAGTGCTGGGATTACAGACATGAGCCACCATGCCAGCCAGGAGCTGTTCTTCTGTTTTTTTTTTTTGAGACGGAGTTTCACTCTTGTTACCCAGACTGGAGTGCAATGGCGCGATCTCGGCTCACCGCAACCTCCGCCTCCTGGGTTCAGGCAATTCTCCTGCCTCAGCCTCCCAAGTAGCTGGGATTACAGGTGTGCGCCACCATGCCCAGCTAATTTTTTGTATTTTTAGTAGGGACGGGGTTTCACCATGTTGACCAGGATGGTCCCAATCTCTTGACCTAGCGATCCACTCGCCTCGGCCTCCCAAAGTGCTGGGATTACAGGCTTGAGCCACCGTGCCCGGCCTCTTCTTAAGGGACTTGTATAGCTAAGAACCATGAAGCCACTCTAAAAATGCCTCTAGTGGCTCAATGACTGCAACAACCTTCAGGTATCCAGAGTTGCATCACATGAAGTGAACTTAGAATGCTGTAATGTCCAACACTTCTTTCAGGGGCAGCCAAAGAGGAGACTGGGCAAGGAATAACTTCTAGAAAGGCAGAGCCAGGAAACAATGAAAAAATCTTGGCTTTCAAAGGGGTAAAAATAGCTTCTAATCAAGGAAAATCCCCCACCCTCAGGGATAGGGGAACTTCACAGAGTTTGCACAGCAGAATTTTGCAATTTTTATGGACTTTGATTCTTCTCATTACTGGGTGGGAATTCTATTTCTGACTGTATTTTCCTTAATCCACTATGGTATCTTAGCCAGACAGAATGGTACAGAAAACTTGTCCTTTATAGTTTATAGATCACCAGAAAATAAATTTCTCAACTAAACTAAGTGGAGAGGAATTGACATTACCCAGAGGTACTGAATTTATATTCATGATTGATTGTTCCTAGGTAGCATTTTTGTGCTATATTATTCAGTCTGAATAATATCTGCCTTTTGATTTAGATATTTAATACATTTTATTTACTGTAACTACAGACATGGTTGTTTAATGTCTGCCATTTTGCTATTTGTTTTTGATTTGTCTTACCTGGTTTTCTTCCTCTATCCCTTCATTCTTGAATTATTTTAATCAAATGAGTCTACTCTATATAAATAATTACTTTTTAGTTTCATGCATTGTTAGCGGTTTCTCTGAATATTAGAATATGCATCCTAATTTTATCTAAATTATTGTAATCAAAGTTAATATCAAATTACCCTTATTAAAACATAGAAAACTTGTAATACTGGATTTTCATTTACTATTTCCATTTTAGTAACATCATTGTCATACATGCTGCATCAACATACACAACAAACTCAGCAATGCTATTTATCTTTTAAGAATTAAGAAAAGAAGATGGCATGGTAGGAACAACTCAGGATTGCAGCTCTCAGTGAAGGTGCAGAGGGTGAGTCCTAGCCGCATTTTCATACAGATCTTTGTTGCCCACAGAACAGGGAAATTCCCAGGTGTAGGAGGGACATGGGACACCAGCGCAGCCCTTTCGGCTTGCGCGGCCATCTGCGGGCACCGCAGTGCAGCGGCACACCGCACAAAACGCACTGGTCAGGGTGCCCTGTTAAACCGGCAATCTGAGATTTGGGAGGGCAGATTAACATATCCATCTGATTATATGGGACTTGGAGAATGAGCCAGACCAGGAGATTCCTGGGAAGCGTCATTTGAGCCAGTGCATAGGGTCACTGCACAAGAAATCACACAGATCCCTGTGCCCTATCAGCAGGCGACTGAAACACCTGTGAGAGAGTCAACTGTTCAACTTAAAGAAAAAAAAGAGAGAGAGAAAGGGCTCAGAGGCAGGGAGCCAGGTGATCAGGCTCGGCAGGTCCCACCCCCACAGGGACAAACAAAACGGCGATTCGAAACGCTCGGGGTTGAGAGTTTCACTGCAGGCTCAGCTGAATCCAGGACAGTGCAGTTCGGTGGGGGAGAGGTGTCCGCCACTACTGACGCATTCCGCCCCTACCGAGGTACACTCCCATTGCGGAAGCAGCCAGCCGTTGCCGAGGCAACCCGCCATAACAGAGAAACTCTGCCAACAGGGAGGAGCCCACGACAGCAGGGCGGAGCCCATAGCAAGAGGGCGGACCCCGAGGTAGCAGGGCAGAGCCTCAGCAAACAAATAGTGACTAGACTGCCTCCTAGCTGGGCAGGACAGTGCAATGGATACTCATAAAGAAAGCCCTAACTCCCTGAGACAGAGCATCTGAGGGGAAAGAAAGGGGGCTTTATAAGTTCTGCTGCAGTAGACCTAAACACAACTGCCTAACAGCCCTGAATGAACAACGGAGCTCACAGCTCAGCACTTGAGCTCCTATAAAGTACAGACCGTCTCCTCAAACAGCTCCCTGACCTCTGTATATCCAAAGAGACACCTCAAAAAAGGACTAATCAGACTGACATTGGGCGGGCATCATTCTGGGACAAAGATAGCAGAAGAAGAAACTGGTAGCATCCCTCACTGTTCCGCAGATGCTACAGGTGTACCCCACACAAGCAGGGCCTGGAGTGGACCTCAGCAGTCATACAGCAGAGGGGCTAGATTGTTAGAAGGAAAACTAAGTAACAGAAATACTTCATTATCAACAATCTGGGTGTCCACTCAGAGACCAATTGAAAAGTCAGCAACTACTCAGATGACAGGTGGATAAATCCACAAAGATGAGAAGAAACCAGCCCAAAAAGGAGGAAAACACCCAAAACCAAAACACCTCACCTCCTACAAAGGACCAAAACTCCTCACCAGCAAGGGAACAAAGCTGGATGGAGAATGAGTGTGACGAAATGACGAATCAGACTTCAGAAGGTGGATAATGAGAAACTTCTGTGAGCTGAAAGAACATGTTCTAAATCAATGCAAAGAAACTAAGAACCTTGAAAAAAGATTCGAGGAAATGATAACAAGAATGGACAACTTAGAGAGGAATATGAGTGAATTGAAGGAGCTGAAAAACACAAGAGAACTTCAGGAAGCATGCACAAGTTTCAACTGCTGAATTGACCAAGCAGAAGAAAGAATATCAGAAGTCGAAGATCAACTCAATGAAATAAAACGAGAAACCAAGATTAGAGAAAAAAGCACAAAAAGGAATAAACAAAATCTCCAAGAAATGTGGAACTATGTGAAGAGACCTAACCTACGTTTGATAGGTGTACCAGAATGTGACAAAGAGAATGAATCCAAGCTGGAAAATACTCTTCAGGATATTATCCAGAAAAATTTCCCCAACCTAGCAAGGCAGGCCAATACTCAACTCCAGGAAATACAGAGAACACCACAAAGATATTCTGCAAGAAGAGCAACCCCAACGCACATAATTGTCAGATTCACCAGGGTTGAAATGAAGGAGAAAATACTAGGGCAGCCAGAGAGAAAGGTCAGGTCACCCACAAAGGGAAGCCCACCATTCTCACAGCAGATCTCTCGGCAGAAACTCTACAAGCCAGAAGAGAGTGGGGGCCAATATTCAACATCCTTAAAGAAAAGAACTTTCAACCCAGAATTTCATATCCAGCCAAACTGAGCTTCATAAGTGAAGGAAGAATAAAATCTTTTGCCAACAAGCAAGTACTCAGAGATTTTGTCACCACCAGGCCTGCTTTACAAGAGCTCCTGAAAGAGGCACTACACATAGAAAGGAACAACCAGTACTAGCCATTCTAAAAACATACCAAATGCTAAAGAACATCAACAAAATGAAGAATCTGCATCAAGTAATGGGCAAAACAGCCAGCTAGCATCAAAATGGCAGTATCAAATTCACACATAACAATATTAACCCTAAATGTAAATGGACTAAATGCACCAATCAAAAGACACAGACTGGCAAATTGAATAAAAAACCAAAACCCATCGGTGTGCTGTATCCAGGAAACCCATCTCACATGCAAGGATACACAAAGGCTCAAAATAAAGGGATGGAGGAAGATTTACCAAGCAAATGGAGAGCAAAAAAAAGCAGGAGTTGCAATTCTCATCTCTGATAAAATAGACTTTAAAGCAACAAAGATCAAAAGAGACAAAGAAGGTCATTACATAATGGTAAAAGGATCGATACAACAAGAAGAGATAACGATCCTAAATATATATCGACCCAATATATATCTGGAGCACCCAGATATATAAGGCAAGTTCTTAACGACTTACAAAGAGACTTAGACTCTCACACAATAATAGTGGGAGACTTTAACACTCCACTGTCAATATTAGACAGATCAACCAGTCAGAAAATTAACAAGGATATCCAGGGCTTGAACTCAGACCTGGAAGAAGCAAACCTGATAGACATTTACAGAACTCTCCACCCCAAATCCACAGAATATACATTCTTCTCAGCACCACATCACACCTACTCCAAAATTGACCACATAATTGGAAGTAAAGCACTCCTCAGCAAATGCAAAACAACTGAAATCATAATAAACAGTCTCTCAGACCATAGTGCAATCAAGTTAGAACTCAGAATTCAGAAACTAACTCAGAACCGCACAGCTTCATGTAAACTGAACAACGGGCTCTTGAACGTTGATAAACAATGAAATGAAGGCAGAAATAAAGAAGTTCTTCAAAACCAATGAGAATGAAGACACAACATACCAGAATCTCTGGGACACATTTAAAGCAGTCTCCAGAGGAAAATATATAGCAATAAGTGCCCACATGAGAAGAGTGGAGACATCCAAAATTGACACCCTATCGTCAAAATTGAAAGAGCTAGAGGAGCAAGATCAAAAAAACTCAAAACCTAGCAGAAGACAAGAAATAACTAAGATCAGAGCAGAACTGAATGAGATAGAGACACGATAAACCCTTCAAAAAATCAATAAATCCAAGAGCTGGTTTTTCAAAAAGATCAACAAAATAGACCACTAGCCAGACTGATAAAAAAGAAAAGAGAGAACAACCAAATAGATGCAATAAAAAACGATAAAGGGGAAATCACCACAGATTCCACAGAAATTCAAATCATCATAAGAGAATACTACAAACAACTCTATGCACATAAACTAGTAAACCAGGAAGAAATGGATAAATTCCTGGACACCTGTGTCCTCCCAAGCCTAAACAAGGAGGAAGCCGAAACTATGAATAGACCAATAACAAGTTCTGAAGTCAAGGCAGCAACTAAGAGCCTACCACACAAAAAAATCACAGGTCCAGATGGGTTCACAGCCGAATTCTACCAGACACACAAAGAGGAGCTGGTACCATTCCTTCTGAAACTATTTCAAATAATCCAAAAAGAGGGAATTTTTTCCCAAATCATTTTATGAGACCAACATCATCCTGATACCAAAATCCAGCAGAGACTCAACAAGAAAAGAAAACTTCAGGCCAATATCCATGATGAACATAGATGCAAAAATCTTCAATAAAATACTGGCAAACCGATTGCAACAGCACATTAAAAAACTTATCCATCATGATCAAGTAGGATTCATCCTGGGGATGCAAGGCTGGTTCAACATATGCAAGTCTATAAACGTAATTCACCACATAAACAGAAGCAAATCAAAAACCACATGATTATCTCAATTGACGCAGAGGAGGCATTTGACAAAATTCAACAGCCCTTTATGCTAAAAACCCTCAATAAACTCGGTATTGATGGAACATATCTCAAAGTAATAAAAGCTATTTATGACAAACCAACAGCCAATATCATACTTAATGGGCAAAAACTGGAAGCTATTCCTTTGAAATCCGGCACTAGACAAGGATGCCCTCTCTCACCACTCCTATTCAATATAGTACTGGAAGTTCTAGCCAGAGCAATCAGGCAAGAAAAAGAAATAAAGGGTATTCAAATAGAAAAGGTGGAAGTCAAATTATCTCTATTTGCAGACGACATGATAGTATACCTAGAAGACCACATCACCTCAGCCCAAAAACTCCTGAAACTGGTAAGCAACTTCAGCAAAGTCTCAGGATATAAAATCAATGTGCAAAAATCACAAGCATTCCTATACACCAATAACAGACTTAAAGAGAACCAAATCAAGAACGAACTGCCATTCACAATTGCTACGAAGAGAATAAAATACCTAGGAATACAACTTACAAGGAACATAAGGGACCTCTTCAAGGAAAACTACAAACCACTGCTCAACGAAATAAGAGAGGACACAAACAGATGGAGAAGCATCCCATGTTCATGGTTAGGAAGAATCAATATCGTGAAAATGGCTATACTGTCCAAAGTAATTTACAGAATCAACGCTATCCCCATCAAGCTACCATTGAATTTCTTCACAGAACTGGAAAAAACAACCATGAACTTCATATGGAACCAAAAGAGAGCCTGCATAGCCAAGTCAATTCTAAGCAAAAAGAACATAGCAGGAGGCATCACACTACCGGACTTCAAACTATAGTACAAGGCTACAGTAATCAAAACAGCATGGTACTGGTACCAAAACAGAGATATAGACCAATGGAACAGAACAGAGGCATCAGAGGCAACACAACATATCTACAACCATACAATCTTTGATAAACCAGACAAAAACAAGCAATGGGGAAAGGATTCCCTGTTTAATAAATGGTGTTGGGAAAACTGGCTAGCCATGTGCAGAAAGCAGAAACTGGACCCCTTCCTGACACCTTACACTAAAATTAACTCCTGATGGATTAAAGACTTAAACATAAGACCTGGCACCATAAAAACCTTAGAAGAAAATCTAGGCAAAACCATTCAGGACATAGGAGTAGGCAAGGACTTCATGACCAAAACACCAAAAGCATTGGCAACAAAAGCCAAAATAGACAAATGGGACCTAATCAAACTCCACAGCTTCTGCAGAGCAAAAGAAACAGTCTCTAGAGTGAATCAGCAACCAACAGATTGGGAAAAAAATCTTTGCAGTTTATCCATCTCACAAAGGGCTGATATCCAGAATTTACAAAGAACTCAAACAGATTCACAGGAAAAAAACAAACAAGCCCATTCAAAAATGGGCAAAGGATATGAACAGACACTTTACAAAAGAAGACATACATGAGGCCAACAAACATGAAAAAATGCTCATCATCACTGGTCATTAGAGAGATGCAAATCAAAACCACATTAAGATACCAACTCACGCCAGTTAGAATGGCGATCATTAAAAAATCTGGAGACAACAGATGCTGGAAAGGATGCAGAGAAATAGAAACACTCTTACACTGTTGGTGGGAGTGTAAATTAGTTCAACCATTGTGGAAGACAGTGTGGCGACTCCTCAAGGCCTTAGAAATAGAAGTTCCATTTGACCCAGCAATCCCATTACTGGGTATATATCCAAAGGACTATAAATCATTCTACTATAAGGACACATGCACACGAATGTTCATTGCAGCACTGTTTACAATAGCAAAGAACTGGAACCAACCCAAATGCCCATCGATGATAGACTGGACTGGGAAAATGTGGCACATATACATCATGGATTATTATGCAGCAATCAAAAATGATGAGTTTGAGTCCTTTGTAAGGACATGGATGAATCTGTAGACCATCATTCTCAGCAAACTGACACAAGAACAGAAAATGAAATATCACATATTCTCACTCATAGGCAAGTGAGGAAAAATGAGAACACATGGACACAGGGAGGGGGGTACTACACACTGGGGTCTATTGGGGGGAATAGGGGAGGGACAGCGGCGGGGGGGAGCTGGGGAGGGATAGCCTGGGGAGAAATGCCAAATGTGGGTGAAGGGGAGGAAGGCAGCAAAACACACTGCCATGTGTGTACCTATGCAGCTATCTTGCACGTTCTGCACATGTACCCCGAAACCTAAAATGCAATAAAAAAATTAATTAATGAAAAAAAAAACCATTTAAAATATGAATATTATAGTTTAAAAGAATCCAGGAGAAGGAAAAGTAGAGAAAGAAATGCCAATTCCAGTCCAAAGCTTTAGTTGCCAAGTTTCCTAAGAATGACTTTTACCAATGTATGAACTCTTGTGAACAGAATGTAAGATGGAAATCCTGAGCCTTTTGTCTAAAGCAGCATTATTGACTGCTGCTGTGATGCTCCTGCAATGTAATAAATTATTCAATTGCTGCAAAAAAAATAATAAAAAGAAAAAAAAAGAATTAAGTAAAGAAAACTGTTAGGTATGTGTGTATAAAGAAATCTGTGTGTGTGTGTGTATGTGTGCGTGTGTGACTATATAGTCTTTCATAACTCACAATGTGCTATTTCTGGAACTCTTAATTCCTCTTCGAGTTTCCATGTAATGTCACTTCCCATCAGCTTTCTTTAGCATCTCTAATACTGTAGACCTGCTAGTTACAAAATTTCTCAGCTTTTGTTTACCCGAAATTGTCTTGATTTAGCCTTACTTTCCAAGAATAGTTTCTCTGATCATAGAATTCTTGCATGACTTTTTTTAATTCAGCATCTTAATAATTTTTAAATTCAGCATGTTAATAAGGTATTTGGCAGTTTTTATTTGATTTTTATCATTGTATTATTTTTTATCATTAATCCTAGACATAAAAATTGTATTTCTTTATATACTGATATTCAGGTCCTTTCTATAAAAGTCTTCACAGATGTATTGTGGAGCATCTCTTGTAATCTTCTGCCTAGTTCTGAATCCATACTAACATCATCAGGCGTGCTAAACTAGTTAAATAGTTCAAACCGATGTTAGTGTATATAAAATTCACCCGCTATACAAGATGAATTTTGAAACCTGTATTTATAAACTAGCAATTTTTGCATCTTTCACTCAGAAAGCATCTCAGAGGGGTTTTCAGGCCCAATATATAAAGAGGACGGCTTCTATCAGAAATACAGAGGAAATTATGGCACCACAATAAAGCTAGGCCTACCAAGAATTCAGGTCCTACTAGAAAGAAGGCTTGAGTAACCGTTCGGTAAAGTGCTCTGGCCAGCTGAGGTCCCTGCAGCAGGAGTAAGTGGTGGAAGATGTAAGCAATAATTAATCGAGTGAAGACTTGTGTCAGCCATGGAAGCAAGAAGAGTAGTTGTTTTACGTTCGTTTTTTCCCTCTCACCCATTTCCCTTTTGTTTCTAATACTTTATTTGAAAAGCCCTGATTGTGGTTTTTATGTTTTAGGTGACAATATGACAAAAATTGACATCACCCCACAATGACACAGAAGTAAATAGGACTTTGTCTCTCCCAAGTGTTGAGGATGTAAATTTTTTTACCCACACAAGAATGATGATGAAGAAAAGAAAAGGAGTAGGGAGGAGGAGTTTGGCATGTGACTACAGATACAGTGTAAGATACTCGTAAGGACTGACTGGATTCAGTCCTTGGGAGACGCTGACAGGGATACAAAAGGCATGAGAAAAGTGAGCTTAGAGTAGTTTTCTCTTGGGTTTCCTCCCAGCCAAGTTGCTCCAAGGTGACTGCATTCCCTTAATAAAGTCAAGAGGTTCCTCTAAATCTCTCTCACCTCTCTCTCTCTTTCTCACCTCTCTCTCTCTCTTCTCTCTCTCTCTCTCTCTCTCTCTCTCTCTCTCTCTCTCTCTCTCTCTCTCTCTCTCTCTCTCAGTCCTGATAATTCCTTCGATCCTTTAACCCTCCCTTCAGGCCTAAAGATGATAAAGTCTTCCCAGAATATTGCACTAACTTTTGTTTACTTTTCTGAAACATCGTCCACATATTTGTAAATAGTCCCTTTATTAAATTATCTTTAAATTACTCCCTTTGTGCAATCTATTTTTTACTGGGACCTTTCTGATATACAAATTATAGTGATGTGCCCTTAATGGCAATTCCTACACAGAATTCCGCTCACAGATGTCAGTGTGTGTGTTTGTGAGTGAATAGTGTGTGTATGAGGTGGGGGATCCCTTCTTCCATATATCCCTGGGTCTAGAGCCAATATTCAGTTGTTTCATTTGCTAAGAAGGCAGGAAATTCTGAGACCAAGAGATAGGAGCAGCTGTTCTCAGGATGTTCTGAGCCCAGGCTGCCCTTGCAAGGACCATTGCTTGTGCAAGGAAGATCCAAAAAAAAATAAAGCTTAATAGTCAAGGCCTTTTAACAGCCACAGACTTCAGTACACTGGCTGCTCTTGCCACAAATACAAATGTAATAGCTTTTATAGTCTTCTTAAAATAAAGAGGTCATTTAACAAAATTTTAATTATTTTTCTAATAAGTTAACTAAGTTATATAATTAACCAGAAAACAAACAAAAAAGCAAAATCAGGGCTACAACTTAAAGTTCCATTACTTGACTGATATATAAACCCCAACAAAGCTAGAGTGGGAAAGAGGAAACATGGAAGTAAGTCTATACTTGCCAAAGTCTATCCCAATTTCTGCAGCTGTAAATCAGCATGGCTGTCATTTATTGAGTAGTTATTATAAACTAGTTACCGTTCTAAGCATTTTAGTTGTGTAAACTCATATAACTTTCACAAGTAGGTGGACACTATATCTTATCTCTGCTATTGCAGAAACTGGGACACAGGGACTTAAGTAAATTAAGTATTGGAATTCAAATTTGAACCCAGGCAGTCTAACCTCAGAGCCTGTGCAGGAGCTATGGGGCTGTGGAGCTTTGGCCTTCATTAAATGAATGCAGTCACTTTGGAGCAACTTAGCTTTGGTCACCTGATCATTGAGAAAGTTGGCATAAGGATCTCCAAGGTCTCCTTTCGCTCTAAGTCTCTATGCTTTTGGATGGGACTCATTCCCTACACAGAAGGTTAATAAATTCTCCCTTGACATTGATAGTGCCCTAATTTCTCATATCACTATTAGACAATACAGTGTCAAAGAATCAATTGGGCTCCTCCTCTTCCCCTGCCTTTACTGGGAGTCATTCATCCTACAGCATGGTCAGTTTTACGTGCAATCAATACTACTAGACCGTGAGCCTCTTGTGATCATCGACTGCTCTCATATTCTCTGGAGCTCAGTTCAAGAAAAGCCCTTTGCACTCTACTCCAACTCCACCTGAAACCTTGCCACTCACTGAGCTGGACTTGCTGTGATACCAAATTTCAACTACAGCCTAAAGGTCCACTAGTTCCATGGTGACACACCTGCCTGTCACACTTAGTTGGTGTTCAAGTGCATTTCCTTTGCATCATCCAAATGTTTCCTATTTTCTCCATCTCTTCCTCTTATGATATCTCTCTTCTATCATTTGATCTGATCTATTCTTCCATTATTTCCTCCTCCAGACTTTTCCATAGCAACCCATGAAACTCTCAACTCAGGTAAACAAATTCTCCCACCTCCTCAATCTCAGTTTAGTATCTATTTTTTTGAGGAGATCATCTTTGACTTCAAGCTATGTATACGTTGTGAAATGCAGCAGCATACTTTCTAGAGAGATGAAACTAGCATAATTAACATTAAGTCCCAAGTGTAGTGGTCTACTTTACAGTCAGTGCAACTGCTCTTCAGGGACTAGATTAAAACTAGCTAGCCCACTGATTAAAAATGACTCAAAATATTCCTCTTCCTTTTGAATCAGCTTTTACATATGTGCCCCAGCTGAAATAGCAGTCTGGAACTTAGTGCTTTCTGGAAAATACAGATAAGCAGCCAGATATTCAGTCTGATCATACTTGAGATAAAGAAAATATATTTTAAATGTGAACAGATGTTTTTTTAAAAAAGTTCATGAACAAAGATTGTCACTGATCGTAGAATGATTTGTATACATTCTCCAGGTTTCTTTAGATGTGTGGCCAATACTGATCTGCATATCTTCCAGCTCTGGCAAAAAATAAGTGTATCACAGGCTGCAAAGTCTAAAATCTTATTTAAAATAAAAGTTCAAAAAATGGGGTTTTGTGCTAAGGCCTTTCTATTTTGGAAAGATCAATTGTAACTGTTAAAGAGAAAAAAATTAGTTGAGGTTTAACAAGAATTATAAGGTTTTAATTAACATTCTTCATCTATTTATGTCCTAGTTTACTGAAGTACAAATTGTCTGAGAAGCAATCTAATTTCATTTTTGTTATAAAAAATGTTATCCAGAACTTTAATTCATTTGCTAGATTTTTCTCGAAAGATAGTCCAAATTTATAGAGTATTACATTTAATAACATATTTACTACATTAAATGGATAAATATTTAGGGGTACCTATTATATGTTAGGAATTATGAAAGAGCCTAAGAACACAGGAGCGAATGAACCAGAATGCTGAGGTTCACGTTGGAAGAAACTGACCTGCACCTGATTCGCCATAATGCATGGTGTGTGTACAACAATGGATGAACAAAATGATGATGGACTGACGTCACAGTGATTATTTTAGGCAGGTGGCAGGAGAAGGTAGAGAAAGTTGCACACAGAGCTCAAAAGTTTTAGGTAAGTTTTGAAGGAAAACTAGGAGTTCTCTGGTTGGACAAAGAAGTTAAGAGCATCTAGACAGAGGGACCATTATGTGTCCCTTTTAGAACCAGACGTTTTCTTTCATTCAATTAGTTCTCTCCAGCATGGAACTAGATATTCTAATAAGACAAAAGACTTGGCCCTTACATTCCAAAGAGAAATCAAGGTGAAAAAATTCAAAGGAATAAGAAAGCAAATGCTCGCTTATTTTTACAAATAATATATCGGATAGAAATTGAAATTAGTTGGGACGAGGTTCTGCTTTAACCCAGAGCTATAGTATGACGTCCATTGGACCTAAGCACTTTTGTCACCCTTCCTCCATTTTATACAAACACACACACACAAACACACACACACACAAAACACACACAAACACATACAATTTTATTTTACTATTGTATTGGTAAAAAAGATTAATATGCTGCTTTTACATAAAACGTTTTCTTCTACCTAGAAGTTGTTATTTCTGATTTTAAAGAACATTAATACATTTTGTTGGGCCCCTAAGCGCTATAGCTATTGTGCCTAATGTACAAATCACTTTTGGGAACTCCTTCCCATATTCCACTCCATTTTATTGCTAGAGAATACTTCTAAAAGTTCTCCTTTCATTGGATCACAGAGAACTATCAAGGACAGCAACTCATTCAGTGTAATGATCCCCAGGTCTCTACTTGGATCAAGGCTTCATTCAATCTTGTTTTGCCCAGCAACCTAACTTCTAAATGCACCTTCGCTTCTGTCAGGCCAGTCTCTCTAGTCCAGTGCTGTGTATTTGAATAACCTAGGGAGGTTTGGGGTTTTATTTTTATTTTATTTTGTTTTGAAATTTTCACTCCAAAACCAATCCAATTAGAATTTCTGGGTGTGTGACCCAAACATCAGTACTTTTTAGTGCTCTTCAAGTGATTCTAATTTCTAACCAATTTTGAAAACCAGTGCTCTAAGCAACAAAAATACAATAATAATTCTCCTATAATGTGCTATGGAGCACAGGAGAAAGAGAGATACAAACACATATACAAGTATCATATGCGTTGTAATAACTTGTTTATATGTGAATCTCTTTACTAGATAGAAAACTTCAAGCATCACTGCTCAATTACATTTATTTTACCCACCACTCAGTTCAATAACTAGCATCAAGTAGATACTCAATAAATGTTTTTATTGAACAAATTGCCACATGTTCTTAAACTTTTCCTTTTTCTCTCCCCTTTCCCTTCCTCATTATCTTACTCCAAAGTTCTCAACCCTGCCAGCACATTAAAATCACTTCGGGAACTTTGTAAAAAGATCATGGGTCCCACCCTAGACCACTTACGTCACAATTTCTGAGGGTGGGGAGTGGGTAGTTTTTAAAAGATCCTTAGACAATTCTAATGCACAGCCAGAGCTGAGAATTATTGACTAATTTTTACTCACCTTTAAGACAACCTTAAAGAGCCAACTTATTCAGGAAACTTTTCCTGATACTCTTCCCAAATATATCTTTCCTAATTTCTCAAATTCTGATTGTTCGTGAGAATATGCAGTTTCAGTCTTAAACATATTCTTGTATCACCCATGTGAATGTGAAGCTAGCACTTGAGGGCAAGAATCATGCCTCCTATTGCTTTGGTTTCCTCAGAGAGATGATGACAACAGGGCTGGGCCTAAATTCCAATACTTAGTGACTAAAGGCAGTTACATGGATTCCCTGTTAGAAGATCATGTTTCTTAATCTAGCATTGACACACACTATTCATTAGATCTTAAGCAATCAATAAATTGCCTAAAATTGTGAATGTGTTGTAGCAGTCCATTTGTCTTCTCAACCTGTCCCTAGTTTTAAAGGTTTTGACTTAAACTAGAACTTGAGTTTGACTCCACACATGATGATCAGCTGCCTCAAAGTATAATTCAACTTACTTATCAATTAAAGATCCACAGGTAGATTTCAGTTTATAAAGGGACAAGGAAAGGAAATTCAAAATTAGAGTTACATTGCACTCCTCTACATTTTTAACCTTTTAGTGATATTTTCCCTGAGGAAGTAAAGGTGGTGCAAGAATTTGGGAGGCACCTATTAGCCCTCACCTTAGGCATGTGAACACCTGATTACTTTCATGCCAAATCAGAGAATACCATAATGCTTATTAAAAATGCTGATTTTTTATTAGTCAGCATTACAGTGCTGCTGAGTTGTTATGAATTTGGTAACTTACCAGTTAATGGATATGCATTTACTAATGACTGTGAACTGTTAGTGCAGTATTTTCTATACATATTTCAACCACATATTTTATTGAACTCTAATGTTTTGAAATTTATTTTCTCCATGTTTTAGTTTAAAAATAAGTATTAAACAAATAGGTGGTTCTCCAGCACATGCCTCATCTGTATTGAACAGACAAAACAGAAAAAATGAATAGAGATTTGGTCACCTGTAATTGATGAATAAAAGGTGTTTAACATTGAGGGGTAAAATACATATTTATAACTGCATAATGCAGATGCAGAATTTGAGTTAATTAGCATTTTAAAATTTTGCTTATCTGAAACTCTTATTAAATAAAGCCAGCAGAATAATGACTTTGATAAACCTCTATACAGTCTATATGTTCTCATCAGGACTAAAAACACTATAATTTTTCAAGAGGAATTTAGTGAGCTACTTTTAAAAATAATAAAGGTTTTTTTTCATCTATAAATGTGGCTCTTAAAGTACAAATTCATGGAAGTAGCTGATGAACATCTACTGGGAAAAAAAAATCTGCTAAGTACCAAATATTTGTAAAACATTCAAGCCCACACAGACATACACAGACACGCACAAACACCCCCCAAAGAAAGGTTTTGGTTTATATTCTGAGATCCAAATGGAGAAATGATTATGTAATAAAAAAACCAATTGGGCACCAAATGTGCAGAAGTGATTGAATTAAATTACAAATCTAAATGCCTTATATTGTTAAATATTTAGAATCTGAAATCTTTGCAAACCCACAGTTTGCAAATAATAAAAACACAGAGGTCTCTACTGACTCATTTGTTTCCGTTTTCTTGAAAGAGATTAGCAATGGATGATTTTCTTCATGATTGAAAGAATTTAGCTATCTTTTTTGTTAGTATTGTATTCATATGGGTGAAGTGGCAAAAGTTGTAAAACAAAACAAAACAAAAGGATGAAAAGCCAATTTATTTCCTCATCCTTTTCCTGTATCTATTGGGTAATATCAGGAGGAAAAGCCAACAGATGTTTATTAGTCCATTTTCACATTTCTAATAAAGATATGCTGGAGATTGGGCAATTTACAAAAGAAAAAGGTTTAATTGGACTCACAGTTCCATGTGGCTGAGAAGGCCTCATAATCATGGCAAAAGGCAAGGAGGAGCAAGTCACAAGTTACATGGATGGCGGCAGGCAAAAAGAGCTTGTGCAGGGAAACTCCCCTTTTTAGTACCATCAGACTATATAAGACTTACTGGCTATTATGAGAACAGCACAGGAAAGACTCATCCCTATAATACAATCATCTCCCAGCAGGCCCCTCCCATAACACAGGGGAATTACAGGAACTACGAGATGAGATTTGGATGACGACACAGAGCCAAACCATATCAGCATGCTGGACACTTTTAAAAGCATTTTTATATACTTTCAAAATCTTTTTCTTACAGTGACATATGGGATTTGTATTGTTTTCTGCATTTACTAGAGATGAAGTGAACAATAATCAGAAAGCCTCAGTGACTTTCCCAAGTTTCTACACTCCTTTAAATCAATGGCAAAAGATATTATACCTAGTACATATATGTAGCTGCTGTGTAACAGAGAAATGAAGGTAACACATCTTAATTTCTCTGTCATAAGAAACACAATGGCATTTGAATTTCAGATCCAAGCCTGGCCACTTTATCATTGTCAATACTTCTCACTTCTGAAATGCCTTGAGATGAGCAAAGCCATTCACCGAGATTCTCAAGCAGTCCTGGAACATTTGGAAATAAACTGGCTGCTTTAGTTCTCATGAACTGGTAATTGCTGTGATCACTCCTAAATTAAAGTCTAGGTAACTCCAGTAGGTAAGAACAAAGCTCATTCCTGCTTACTGCTAAATACTCTCTTCAGTCTCAAGAGTTGGCATGAAGCTGACAGTATTTTCACACAAAGTGGTTTTTAATAAATGTTGGTTCCTAACATCATGGTGGTTATAAATGTTAATAAACTTCCTACAAGGGAAGTAGAAGTGGAAAGTTTCATTTGTTAAACGTTTTATCACTCTTGGTTAGCATGGACAATTACCCCAGTTCCCTGAGGCACGTAGTCCCTGAGTGTTTAGCAGTTAGTGAATATAAATAGTAGCAAGCCAGCAGTTTTCAAAACCATAAATAATTGTTCTTCTGAAAGCTCATGTTAATGGAAAAAATGTAAAAAAAAAACTGACATAGCAAAAAAATTACTTATTAACTAAGGCCAAAATTGAAGTTCAAAATCTTAGTAACTTGTACCATCTTAGGATACTGTGAATCTATTCAGTTAATTCACAGACAGAGCTATATAAATGTCCATTTTAAGCAATTGTCTTTCTTATATCTACAATATTTATTCATTATATAATCCCCTATAAAACAGACCGACCATAGTTAATGCTTAACAACAATAAAATTTCCA
The DNA here is from genome assembly GCA_031835075.1 of Saguinus oedipus. Lineage (NCBI taxonomy): Eukaryota > Metazoa > Chordata > Mammalia > Primates > Cebidae > Saguinus > Saguinus oedipus. The sequence continues at coordinate 24,490,657 of CM063190.1, forward strand.
CTGATGCTCAGTCAATTTTATCTCAACTGATAACCCTTTTTTACAACTTTTTTGAATTAGCGATATTCCACTAAGAATACAAGTTTATGAAGTAAATCAAACATCAGAGAAATTAATTTTAAAAATCTAATATCAGTTGACTCTGAATCACAGGGTTTGAATTGTGCGGGTTTGCTTACATGTGAATTTTTTTCAGTAAAACTTGTACTGAGTGTGCCTACCTCTTCCGCCTCCTCTTGCCTTTCTTCCACCTCTGTTACTCCTGAGACAGCAAGACCAACTCTTCCTCTTTCTCCACAGCAGACCCACTGTGAAGAAAATAAGGATGATGACCTTTATGATGATTCACTCCATTTACTAAATGGTAAATATGTTTTATTTCTTATGGTTTTCTTAGTAACATTTTCTTTCCTCTAGTTTTCTTATAAGAAAACAGTATGCATAGCTTAATTCCTCTGTCAGAAAACACAGTACCATTTGACTTTCAGATCAAAGCCTGGCCAGTTTATCATATTGCCAATACTTCTCACTTCTAAAATACCTCGAGATGAGCAAAGCAATTCGCCAAGATTCCCAAGCAGTCCTGAAATATTTGGGAATAAACTGGCTGCTTTAGCTCTCTCAGTAACTAGTAATTGCTGTGATCACTCCTAAATTAAAATCTAGGTAACCGCGGTAGCTAAGAGCAAACAAAACATACAAACATGCTAATTAACTGTTTTATTGGTAAGGCTTCTGCCAACAGTAGGCTATTAGTAGTTACGTTTTGGGGTGGTGAGAAGTTGTATGTGGATTTTTGACTATGCAGAAGGCAGTAGTCTTAATCCTGAATTGCTCAAGGGACAACCATATTTTCCCTTTTTTCTCCATCAATAAAGGTAGTCATTATCTCACCATCGTTGATTAGGAATTAATGTGTTAAAGTATCTAAGAGATATTCAAATAATACGTTAACTCAGGATTTTAATGATATCCTAATAGTCACTGGAGAAACGGCAGCTACCAACTAAATATAGAAAATGGCGGGGTGTGGGGAGTTGGGGAGAGATAGCATGGGGAGAAATGCCAGATATAGGTGAAGGGGAGGAAGGCAGCAAATCATGCTGCCACGTGTGTACCTATGCAAGAATCTTGCATGTTCTTCACATGTACCCCAAAACCTAAAATGCAATAAAAAAATTCTTTTAAATAATAAATAAATAAATAAGAAAATGGGGACAATGGCAAAAATGACAATTCTTGCAGAATTTTTAAATTTGTTGATTAAGTTCATTTGCTGAAATACATGTACTAGATTTTTATATGTGTTACTATGCCACCAAAAAACAGACTTTAAAATTATGATTCCCATACAAACAGGATTATAAAGGAATGTAACATTTTGGCAAAATCTCTGCAAAGTTGCAGGAGACATCAAGCTGGAATTTCCTAGTTGCTTTTTTAAAACAAAATCTTTTTATTTCAGAAGAGTCGTAGATTTACATAAAAGTTGCGAAGATAGTATACAGAGTTTCCACATCCAGTTTCCCTTATTGTTATAACCTCTTTCATAGATACCACAGTACATTCATCACAACAAACCCATGCTGGTATGTTTCTGTTAACTAAACTCTAGACCTTTTTTGGATTTCACCAGTTTTTCTCTAATATCCTTTTTCTGTTGCAGGATCCCATCCACAAAACTATATCACATTTGGATTTCATACCTCCTTAGTCGTCTCTGGTCTGTGATATTGTCTTGTCTTTCCTTCTTTTCGATGACCATGACAGGTTTGAGAAGCACTGGACACATGTTGTATAGAATTATCTTCTTCATTCTGTCTTTGTCAGATGCTTTTCTCATTCTTAGACTGGGGCTATTGATCTGGGGAAGAATATCACATAACAGAATTGCCATTCTCATCACATCATATCAAGGGTACATAGTATCAAAATTATATCACTGGGAAAGTTAACCTTGATCACTTGGTTAAGATAGTGACCGACAATTTTCTGCACCATAAAGTAACTTTTCACCTCTTCCTATACTCTATTTGGAAGCAACTCATTAAGCCTACACTCAAGAAGAAAAGGAGGATTCAGTATTTTGTAAAAAAAAAAAAGTTTGCTCAATTTTCCCGTAGCAACCATAGGCAATAGAAATCAAGCTATTACTTTTTCCCATTATAAAGTTGTAATTTATTTCCTCTAATTTGATGAGATTTTTTTTAATATGTTGCCTGCTATAGAAGAGAAAGCTTTTGACTCAAGGGAGGAAAGTAGGAACGGAAGTAAGGGAAAGAGGAAAGGGAAACTGGTGAACAAAGGTGAAGTATCAGAGTTGATCACTTAGTATATATTAGGCATTATTCTCCGTAGAAAGGGTAGAGAGTGACAAGATAAGTTGCAGAGATCACCTGCTTTTATGAAGAAACAACTCTTAGGAAAAAGAAAACTAGAATGACAGAAATGGAGAATAAAAGAGTAAACAAATCAATAAGTTAGATGATTTTGATAAAAATAAGACTTAAAAATACTATGGATAATAAAGCAGAAGTGGGTGTAGCAAGAGCCTACTTTATGCTGGCTGACTGAAACGCTGATAATAAGGGCCTACTGTGAGTTGTTGTGGGTGTTTGGGTTTCTTTTTTAATTTCTGGATGTTGTTGGTTTTGTATTATCCACTTTATTGTGCTATGAAATAACATAATATTCATAAATAACATAATGAAATGTTATTTCATAGCACAATAAAGTGGATAATACAAAACCAACAACATCCAGAAATTAAAAAAACAAACATCCAGAAATTTAAAAAGGGTAATAAAATTGTGAAAAGAGTCCTGGAAAAGAAGGGTAATATAAGCAATATAAATCCTAAAGTGAATTCTAGCCATAAAGCTTCTCGATCTTATGCAAGTAGAATGATTACAGAATTATATTATCAAACTAAGACCCCATACAGAGTTACTTTAAGAAATCTACATTACTATAAAGAGGTAAAAAGATTTTTAACACGAGTCCCAATGTATCCAAGTAAATATTTTCTAGTAAATTGATATCCTTAGCATATTTAACATTTAACAAAATACTTCCACTTTCAAAATTCTCATAGAAGTCAAAAAATGTTGAACAATGAACTAACTTTTTGGCCACCAAAGTTACTATTTGCAGGAACCAGTACTCATTCAGATGAATAATTCCTGAAATTAGCCAGGTTATTTTATCACTTTGTTTTTACTAGCCATTCTTCATATTCTACTATAAGCCATTCTTAAGAAGCTTTAGAAATCTTTTACTTCTATGTTTTGTCATTCATGTTACACTGTATGTTTATATTTAAACTAGTGAGAGTTTTATAATCCTAATTTTAATTTATATGCACTGATATCTCTCCAATATTATTTATATAATAATATATTGGCCCAATTGCACAGATATGAAATGTAAACCTCAGTATGTTGAAGAGACTTTTTTAAGAGAGTAACTTAGTAATTAGTAAGTGTGATCTATTACAAATATAAAATTAACTTATCATGTAAAAGTTAAAAATTAGAGGTCTACTCTTGCCTATAAAAAGAAATTTAATTTAACTAGTCTTCTAAAAATCCTATAAACATTGTCTCTATTTGCAGATGACATGATTGTATATTCAGAAGACCCCATCATCTCAGCCCAAAATCTCCTTAAACTGATAAGCACCTTCAGCAAAGTCTCAGAATACAAAATTAATGTGCAGAAATCATAAGCATTCCTATACACCAATAAAGACTAACAGAGAGCCAAATCAAGAGCAAACTCCCATTCACAAGTGCTACAAGAATAATAAAATACCCAGGAATACAACTAACAAGGAATGTAAAAGACCTCTTCAAGGAGAACTACAAACCACTGCTCAAGGAAATAAGAGAGGACATAAACAGATGGAAAAGACATTCCATGCTCATGGTTAGGAATAATCAATATCATGAAAATAGCCATACTGCCCAAAGTAATTTATAGATTCAACACTATCCCCATCAAGCTACCAATGACCTTCCTCATAGAACTGGAAAAAAACCACCTTAAACTTCATATGAAACCAAAAGAGAGCCCGCATAGCCAAGACAATTCTAAGCAAAAAGAACAAAACTGGAGGCATCATGCTACCTGACATCAAACTATACTACAATGCTACAGTATTCAAAACAGCATGGTACTGGTACCATAACAGAGATATAGACTAATGGAACAGAACAGAGGCCTTGGAGGCAATGCCACATACCTACAATCATCGGATCTTTGACAAATCTGACAAAAACAAGCAATGGGGAAAGGATTCCGTACTTTAATAAATGGCGTTGGGAAAACTGGCTAGCAGTGTGCAGAAAGCAGCAACTGCACCTCTTCCTGACACCTTACACTAAAATTAACTCCAGACTGATTAAAGACTTAAACATAAGACCGAACACCATAAAAACCTTAGAAGAAAGCCTAGGCGAAATCATTCAGGACATAGGCATAGGCAAGGACTTCATGACTAAAACACCAAAAGCATTGGCAACAAAATCCAAAATAGACAAATGGGACCTAATTAAACTCCATAGCTTCAGTACAGCAACAGAAACAATAATTAGAGTGAACCAGCAACCAACAAAATGGGAAAAAATTTTTGCAATCTACCCATCTGACAAAGGGCTAATATCCAGAATCTACAAAGAAATAAAACAGATTTACAAGAAAAAAACAAACACATTCAAAAGTGGGTGAAGGATATGAACAGACACTTTTGAAAAGAAGACATATATGAGACCAACAAACATAAAAAAATGCTCGTCATCACTGGTCATTAGAGAAATGCAAATCAAAACTACATTGAGATACCATCTCACGCCAGTTAGAATGGCGATCATTAAAAAATCTGGAGACAAGAGATGCTGGAGAGGATGTGGAGAAATAGGAACACTTTTACACTGCTGGTGGGAGTGTAAATTAGATCAACCATTGTGGAAGACAGTGTGGCGATTCCTCAAGGATCTAGAAATAGAAATTCCATTTGACCCAGCAATCCCATTACTGGGTATATACCCAAAGGATTATAAATGGTTCTATTATAAAGACACATGCACACATATGTTCATTGCAGCACTGTTTACAATAGCAAAGACTTGGAACCAACCCAAATGCCCATCAATGTTAGACTGGACAAGGAAAATGTGGCATATATATGCCATGGAATATTATGCAGCCATAAAAAATGATGAGTTTGTATCCTTTGTAGGGACATGGATGAATCTGGAAACCATCATTCTCAGCAAACTGACACAAGAGCAGAAAATCAAACACCACATGTTCTCACTTATAGGTGGATATTGAACAATGTGAACACATGGACACAGGGAGGAGAGCATCAGACACTGGAGTCTGTTGGGGGGTCTAGGGGAGGGACAGCAGGGTCTGGGGAGGTTAGGGAGGGATAACATGGGGAGAAATGCCAGATATAAGTGATGGGGGGAGGGAGGCAGCAAACCACCTTGTCACGTAAGTACCTATGCAACAACCCTGCGTGATCTGCACATGTACCCCAGAACCTAAAGTACAATTTTAAAAAATCTTATAAACAAAACATATAGAGTTAGGGTTCATTATTAATGTATACCATTTACTTTTCTTGAAATTAAAATAACCTACTATATTTACTATTTAATCGTGTAAATATTAATAATATCACATAATGACTAACAACTGCTATAATTAGTCTTATAGCCTATTTTTAGGAATGTTTCTACTCTAAAAGAAAATAAGAAAAAAATTTAGAAATAATAAGGAAACCAATTCATAATCTTTGATTTTAACAACAAAAAAAGACTTGGGATCCCTTGGCCAACTGTATAGTTAGTAAATGCATAGAATTCAGCTACACACATTTCATTCCCTTTGTTACCAGCTCTTCCATGAAAACTGTAGGAAAATTACAAGCTATCCATTGATAAAATTTTGTTGAAGTGGGCATGGCTGACTAATAACAACTGCTCACTAACTTGCTTAGCTGACTTTGGGCTGTTCTCCTGCCCTCAGGTAACCGGCACACCTACATATTCCATCAGAAGCTCATTCTGGATTGTCCTAACAAGCTTCTCTGAACCTAAAGTAAACCAAATGAGGTAGCAACGTTAGTCTTTGTCATCAAAGAATGCATCACTAATACCACCTAGACCTGGCTACTCCCTGCTATCTATCCACCCTCTTTTTGTTCTCTCTTTTTAACCAGCCAGGGGTGGACATCTGGCAGAAATGACAGACAATTCAATTCCATTTCATCTGGCAAAGGTTGCCTCTACTCTTTGCCAGGTACTGTGCAAGGCGCAACAGTGATCAAGCAAGCCTTGCCCTTGCATATGTTGTTGAGAGAAGACAGATAAGTAAAAGGACAATTTCAAAATATTAGTCTGAGTGTAAAATAACAGGTGTTACATGATTTACATTAAGGGTTTATAAATCCAACTTTATAGTCAAAGAAGACTACCCAGAGAATATAAAGTCCAAATAGTGATCTTAAAGTAAATAGAATTTAACTAACCTAAATCACCATCTTCTTCCACTTTGCTAAATCTGATGGTCCATTCTCTACCTTCGTCTGACTTGAACTATCAGCAGCCTTGACGGTTGCTTGCTTCGTCATTTTTGTAAAACTTTCTTCACTTGAATTCTGGAACATCACACTTTCCGGGCTTTCCTACTAACTCTCTCACTCAGTCTTCTTTGGTTGGTCTCTTTCGTGCTTCAGATACTCTGATGAATATTGGAGTACCTCTGGGCTCAATTCTTGAACTACTTCTCATTTCTCCCTACTCTCAATCCCTTCATTTTACATCTGGTTTCAGGGTCTTAGATGTCATCTATGTGCTGATGATTTCCAAATGTGTGTTTCCAGCTTATCTTCTCCTCTAAATCCAGAAGTGTCTACTGAACAGTCTGCTTAAACTCTCCAACTTGGCACTTTCAATTACTCAGGACCAGAACCTTGATGTAGTCTTTGATTCCTCTCTTTCTCTTTCATCTCAATGAATGCATTAACCAATCATATGTATGCGTTCTTAAAATATATCCAAAATGCAATCACTTGCTTCCAACATCACTGTAACAACCCTGGCCCAAGCCACCTTCATGGTTTGTCTACATTATTTTGGTAACTTAATTTGTCAGCTCTCTTTTGTCCTTCCTTATCATCGGCCTTTTATTTACAAAGAAGCCAAGTCTTTTGTTTCAGTACCACCTCCTCACAATCTCCATGGTTATGCTTTTGTTATGCTTTTGTTTCAGTACCACCTCCTCACAATCTCCATGGTTTCCCATTTCATCAAGACAAAAGCCAAAGGATATAAAGCCTTTGTGCTGTGACTACATCTTACTGCTCTGACCTAAGCTCCTTCCTGTCTCTCTCCTTTGCTCACGTTGCTCCACCATAATAGTCTCTGTATTGCTCCTGGAATTTTTTGACAAGATCAAATGATTGATTTAGACATGGGTCGATGAAGGAGAGATGGAATTAGGATAACACCTAAACTTGCAACTTAGGCCACTCAGGGAATGGTAATGCACTCACTAAGAAAGAGAGTATGGATGGAACACTGGTTTTGGAATTGCTAAAAGGCAAAATAATGAGCCAAGTTTTTAAAATGCTTAATTTTAGTTGCCTCTGAGACACCTAAAGAAATACCACAATCATTTGCTATGTGGGTTTGGAGTTCAGGAGGGAGATCTGTATTGCACTTATACATCTGGGAATCGTGAGTATATTGTAATTAAAACCATAAAACTTGAGCTAATGTGGGAGTGGGCCTAGCAATGGAGCAATTATAAGCCAAGGCATGGACACTACTTAATGTACATCCAAATATGATAAAGAAGGAGTCAAATACATATAAAAGAAAACCCGGTGAGTGAGAAGTATTAGCTTGGATGCTTTTAGTTCAAAATAAAATAAAAGAATATCCGATCTGGTATGGTAGTTCACATCTGTAATCCCAGCACTTTGGGGGGCCATGGCCCAAGAGTCACTTGAGCCCAGGAGTTCAAGACCAGCCTGGGCAACATGGTGAAACCACATCTTTAAAAAAAACATAAAAATGATCTGGGCATGATGGCACATGTCTGTGATCTCAGTTACTTAGAGGGACTGGGGCCACAGAATCAATTGAATGTGAGACGTCAAAGCTGCGGTGAGCTGCGATCACACCACTGCACTCTGGCCTGGGAGACAGAGCTAGACTTGGCCTCAAAAATAAAAGAATAGCCTACTAAAAATAGCTTTAAAGGCAAGGATTTATTATGCACAAGACAAGTTACTGGGAAGCAGTTCAATGGCTCAATGAGGCCTTTAGAGCACAGACTCTTTCCTTTGTTCTATACTTCACTCTACTGGGTTTTGTTCTCAGGTATATTTATTTTTTCCTGCACCAGGAAAAAAATAAATATTTTTCCTGAACCAGGCTCAATGCTTCTGAAAAATCAACTTATTTAAACCTCATCATAACCCTCTTAAAGTTTTATTATTATAATCATCCTCATTCCAATCTTACAGATGGAGAAACGTCACCACAGAGAAATTAATTTACTCAAGTCATAAGACAGCATGTCAGGGAACCAGAACTTGAACATCAGGGTCTAGAGTTCATGCTCTCAATCACTGTTATACTGCTGCTGCTTTTTTACTTATAAGATGACTATCAGAGTTATAGATATCACTTCCTCATACAACTCATTTGAGGACTAAGACAGTTTGCATAGCCCTCTAACAGAGCTCTCCCTGTGCCTTATTAGCGAAAACTTTATCACATGCCCTCCCCTAAATCAGTTACTCACAGTGGAAACTGGGGTTACCTTCCTGGAATGCAGTGCCACTGATACTTGGAAAAACTCTGGGTTAATTACAAAAAAAGAAGCAGATGTTTATAAGGAGATGCTGTTATTATGGAAACCTAGAGACGCCTGCTTCAAAAAGAAAAGAATAATCCAAAATGTTAAATGTTATCATGAGGTTAAGTAAGATAAGGCTAAAAGTATTAGTTGGATTAAATGACAAGAAGATCATTGGCGATCTTTCTGACAACAATTTCTTTAGAATTTGGGGTTAGAGCAGCTCAGCATGCTTTGATAAGTGTTACAGAGAGAGAGAGAATAAAACTACTCTTTGAAGTGGAGTAAAAATCAAAAGATTACAGTAGATAAATAGCACTATGTAGTCAAAAGGGATTTTCTTATTTTAGAAGAATATTTTGGCTTGAGAAGATCTAAATGTTGAGAGAAGAGAATCAGGAGCAGGCGACTGAAGAAGCAAGGAAAGAGAGGCTGGAATCTCTGAAGTACAAGTGGAGAAGTATATGTCAGTTACTCATCCCTTCCACTGATGAGATGGAAAGTATATAGGTTCAAGACATTTCATAAATACAAGATCAGGATTTGAGGTGACTCCTATCTAATGACAACACTTGCATCCAGGCAGCAGTATTCAAGGTAGCAGGACTTTACCCACACTTGGCTCAGAAGGTCAGTATTGTAACAGCCTGTTAAGAATGCTCATCAAAGTGCCCACAGCATTTATAAGACTGATCTCAGTTGAATGTAGCATCTAAGATCTCAGCAACTGCCTTCTCACAGATAACTCCATTGACACATTCATTTATGGCTGAATATAAATATATGTATTTTACTAATGTCACCTTTTTTGTGTGTGATGTCACATGTTCCTGAATGGATTTCAATTCTCTCAAAGGAGAATTTATATTTGTCATATCCTAATACAGGACTATGTCATAGAGGATGGCCAATGGTCAATAGCATCAAGAGATGGGTGACAGTGATAATGATAGTTCATTAATGACTCTCATTTTATACATATATAATACATATAATATATGACGGTCATATATATGTGTGTTTGTGTGTGTGTGTATACATATATATATACACGTATACACACACATATATGTATACATATATGCCCAATACACATATATATGTATACGTATATATATATATACATGTATATATATATATGTGTATATATATGTATGTATACACATATATATGTAATACGTGTGTGTATATATATATATATATAGAAAGAGAGAGAGAGAGAGAGAGAGGGATGAGACAGAGTCTTGCTGTTTTGCTGTGTTGCTCAGGCTGATCTCAAGCTCCTGGGCTCAAGAGATCATCCTGCCCTGGCCTCCCTAAGTGTTGGATTATAGGCGTGAGCCACCACACCCTGCCAAATTCTCCTATCTTTTACAGCAATCCTGGGTTTTCCACATAAAGCTGAATTTTATAAATTAATTTTACATGCTCAATAAATATTAATAAGTTCCTGCTGGCCAGTAGCCATAAAACCTGTGATTTAATGGGATTTATTTCTGGACAAAACTGGGCAGTGTCAGAATTGGAAAAGGATTCTGAAGTGACAGATCACCCAGGTGCAGCACATATTTCTGAGTCAGATAAGGGTGCCAATCTGAATCATCACTGACCTAAAGTCAAACTATGGCCAGGTAGAAACAACAGTCTCTACACAACTAGAATAGGTGGGAGTGGAGGATGGGTGAAGCATAAAAGGAAAATTTCTCCCTATTTAAAACCAACCATTCTTTATAAAAATTCACTGAGCAATTAATTGACAGAGGTCCTCTCATGCCTTGAATTTAATTTTAGTCTAACAGTTGGAGATGAAGTTTATTGTTTTATTGTACTGACAGGTATGTCACTTCCAATTCTAGAGCAGGCAGGAAGCATGACATTCATTCATTCACTTACTCATTCACTCATGCATGGTTGATTCAGCAGATATTTACTGAACACTGATTTTACATCAGGAACCAGGAATTCAGACAAATATGGACATGAAGTTTGTCTTCAAGTACTTCACAATCCACTGTACCATCTCACAATCCAGTTGTGAATGCTTTTGATTGGACAATGGCCATGTAGTTAATAATTTCTACTTAAAAGGTTAATTGCTCTGAGCTTATATAATTAATGAAATTCTTCCATTTTTTTGCCTTCTCATCTTTATGTAAAAGGTAGATTAAAAAAGGAAAATGCAGAATACTGGTTTTAAAAAGGGGTGCTGCTCTTTCTTTCTTTTTTTTTTTTGAGATGGAGTTTCACTCTTGTTACCCAGGCTGGAGTGCAATGGCGCGATCCCGGCTCACCGCAACCTCTGCCTCCTGGGTTCAGGCAATTCTCCTGCCTCAGCCTCCCGAGTGGCTGGGATTACAGGCACGCGCCACCATGCCCAGCTAATTTTTTGTATTTTTAGTAGAGACAGGGTTAAACCAATGGGAATTGTACACATGAGTTAGTTCAGATACAGAATAAATATCTTATAAATAAGATGCCTAATGAACAGTAAAAATATAAAAATGAAGCAAGCATTAAATGAATGATTTTGACAGACCCAAAGATAAAACCAATTTTACATGAGCTTAATGCTCTGGCCTATTTCTGTAACATTTTTGAAAAATCACATAAATATAAAGAAGGCTATTTCAGTGAATTCATTCAGTGAAACCAAATACATTTATTTGACAACTTGTTTTCTAAGAAAATTAACTAATTTGAATATTTTTGGTACTTCTGAAATTCAAATACTTTTATACTTTCTATGGTTACTAGTAACTGTAGCTAATTATCTACAAATAAAACAATTAGTTAAGCAGGGTGATATTCCTCTTATGTCCTCATTTATTTACATGGAACTGCAACTACCTGACAGGAAAAATCTGCAAGTAAAAGAAAAAAAAGTGCAACCACCTTACATTCTTCTTAAATTATTTTCCTTATTCATTTGTTTAAACAATATTGCTGAGCATTAAACATATACACTTCAATATTCCAGTCCAATTTAAAGAGGAGTAAGAGATGATTTGTTTTCAACAAGCTTGTAATTTAACAGAGACAATAACATAGGCAGACACATTGCCATAAAATCTAAATAGAATATCTGAGAATTCAGTACAGAGATTTAATGCCTGACATGAGTTGGGACGCAGGATCTCTACTGAGGGTAGGAAACACAGGCTTTAAGGAGGTGGCATTTAGCTTGTCCTTGAGCTTGATATTGGCAGGGGTGGCTGAAGGGACATTGCAAGCTGAGGGAAAAGATGAGAAAAGACAAAATGCTCCAGTTTGTCAAGAGTATAACATAAAATAGAAGATTTGGAAGACAACTTGGGGCCAAAGAATTGATTACTAAGAATAGAATTTTGAGTCGAGGCAATAGAAAATGAATAACAATTGAGACAAAATCCTGCCAAATTTAATCAAGAAAAACAAAGGGTATCTAGGAATTAAACACAGTATTTCTAATTGGCTAATGACAAAGTGCCCCTCCCCCAGCTCTTCATCCTATAAAGCAAAAGATTACAGAGACAGTCACTAATCACCCAAGAGATGCTGCTTAAGGTGTGGTTGGGAGGGGCTATCAGAAGTCTCTTTTTCTTGCCAGATATACATTCATACTAAAATTATTCTAAATCATTGCAACGTCTACGTGACAGGACTCATCTCAATGATTCAGCATGAGTCACGGCAACTCACGATCAGTGTTTTTCATTGCAAATAATTTAATATTTCCATCAATACAGGATATCCCACAGAATGATACAGGCACACCTCACTTTATTGTGCTTCACAGATACTGCATTTTTTGAAAACTCAAGGTTGGTTTAATCCTACGGCAAGCAAGTCTAGTGACACCACTGTTTTCAAAAGCATGTGCCCACTTTGTGTCTTTGACTTACAGTTTGAAAATTCTTGTAATATTTCATAATTTTTCATTATTATTCATTATTAACATACTATAATTATTATTCCATTCATTATTTTCACTATTATGGCAGTCTGTGATCAGTGATCTTTGATTGTACTATTGTAATTTTTGGGGGGCACCGTGAGCCACTCCCATATAAGTCGGCAAATGTAATCAACGAACGTTAAATGTGTCCTCACTGTTTCACCAACCAGTCATTCCCCAATCTCGCTCCATCTCCTTGGGCCTCCCTTTCCCTGAGACACAACAATATTGAATCAGGACAATTAACAACCCTACAATTACCTGTAAGTGTTCAAATGAGAGAAAGAGTCACATGTCTCTCACTGTAAATCAAAAGCTAGAAATTAAGCTTAGTGAGGAAGGCATGTCGAAAGCTGAGGTAGGCTTAAAGCTAAGCCTCTTGTGCCAAGCAGTTAGTCAACTCAGGAATCAAAAGGGAAAGTTCTTGAAGGAAATTAAAAGTGCTACTCAAGTGAATACATAAATGATAAGAAAGTGAAATACTTCTGTTTATATGGAGAGAGTCTGAGTGATCTAGGTGGAAGACCAAACCAGCCACAACATTCCCTTAAACCAAAGCCTAATCCTAAGTAAGGCCCTGGCTCTCTTCAATCCTATGGAGGCTGAGAGAGGTAAGGAGGCTGCAGAAGAAAAGTTGAGTGATGAGGTTTAAGGGAAAAAAGCTGTCTCCATAACATAACAGGGAAAGTAAAGCAGCAAGTGCTGACGTGGAAGCTGCAGCAAGTTATCCAGATCTAGCTAAGATAATTGATGAAGGTAGCCACGCTAAACAACAGATTTTTAGGGTAGGTAAAACAGCCTTACGCTGGAAAAAGATGTCATCTAGGATTTTCATGGCTAGCAAGAAGAAGTCAGCACCTGGTTTCAAAGTTTCTAAGGACAGGTGGATGCTCTTGCCAGGGGATAATACAACTAATGACCACAAGATGAAGCCAGGGCTCCTTTTACCATTCCAAAAACCTTAGGGCCCTTATGAATGATGCTAAATCTACTCTGTCCTCTATCAATAGAAAAACAAGGTCTTGATGACGGCCTATCTGTTTACAGCATGTTTTGTTTTGTTTTGTTTTGTTTTTTGAGATGGAGTTTTGCTCTTGTTACCCAGGCTGGAGTGCAATGGCGCGATCTCAGCTCACTGCAACCTCCACCTCCTAAGTTCAGGCAATTCTCCTGCCTCAGCCTCCCGAGTAGCTGGGATTACAGGCACACGCCGCCAGGCCCAGCTAATTTTTTGTATTTTTTGTAGAAACGGGGTTTCACCATGTTGACCAGGATGGTCTCCATCTCTTGACCTCGTGATCCACCTGCCTCGGCCTCCCAAAGTGCTAGGATTACAGGCGTGACCCACCGCGCCTGGCCCTTTACAGCATGTTTTACTGAATATTTTGTGTCTGCTTGAGAGACCTAATGCCCAGAAAAAAAATTCTTTTCAAAACATTTCTTCTCATTGACAATGCATCTTGTCACTCAGCAGCTCTGATGGAGATGTACAAGTAAATTAACGTTTTCGTGCCTGTTAATACAACATCCATTTTGCAGCCCATGGATTAAGGAGTAATTCTGACTTCCATGTCCTATTATTTAAGAAATACAGTTTACAAGGCTATCGCTGCCACAGTTAGGGATTCTACTGATGCATCTAAGCAAAATCGATTGAAAACCTTCTAGAAAGGATTCATCATTCTAGATGCCACTAAGAATATTCATTATTCATGAGAGGATGTCAAAATATCAACATTAATAGTTTGGAAGAAGCTGATTCCAACCTTTATGGCTTATTTGAGGGGTTTAAGACTTCAGTGGAGGGAGTGACTGCAGTTGTGGCAGAAATAGCAAGAGAACTAGAATTAGACGGAGAGCTTGAGATGTGACTAAATTACTGCAATCTCATGATAAAACCTGAATGATAAGGAGTGCTTTTTATGGATGCAAAAAGAACATCATTTCTTGAGATGGAATCTACTCCTAGTGAAGATGCTGTAAATGTTGTTGACATGACAACAAAGAATTTATGACATTATATACATTTATTTGATGAAGCAACACCAGTGTTTTCGAGGACTGACTCCAATTTTCAATGAAGTTTTACTGTGGGTACAAGGCTAACAAACAGTATTGCATGCTACAGGGAAGACTTTCATGAAAGGACAAGTCAATAAATGCAGTGGACACACTTGTTTTCATATTTTAAGAAATTGCCTCAGCTACTTCTGCCTTCAGCAACCACCACCCTGGTCAGTTAGCAGCAATCAACACTGAGGCAAGACCCTCCACCAGCAAACAGGTTCTGACTTACCAAAGGCTCAGGGGACCATTAACACTTTCTAGCAATACTGTATTTTAAATGAAGGAATGTACACTGTTAGACATCATGCTATTACACACTTAATAGACTACAATATAGCGTAAATGTGTCTTTTACATGGACTGGGAAAACGTTTTCTTTAATTGAGTGACTTACTCGCTATATTCACTTTATTGCAGTGGTCAGCTTCTCCCAATATTAGGTCTATACAACTCCAATGCCTTGTTATCCTTCTCATGTCATTAAGCATATCGTTTTAAAACATTTTGACCACGCTTTCTCATTATTCTCAGTGAACGGACTGGTTCCGTTTTTGAGTCCACCATTACTGGAAGTGAACACCCTACCTAGAACTTTCATTTTTCTTCACCCATTCACTAGGCTGCCTCTGATTTGTCTACAGTTTTCGAAGGGATGGAGAGACAGCAGAGGTAAGAGGTAAGAAAGGTCTTACTTAACTGACACCAATATTACCTGCTACTGGTTTTCTTGTGTGCGATGCCGATGTTAAAACTGTCTCATTTTCTCTTGCGTACTCTAGTGGGCTTATCCTAGGCCCTCTTGCCTGGCCCCATGTACTGTCCCTCCCTGGATTTAAACAACACTCTTCACTGACCATGCGTGACCCGCTCTGCATCCAAAGTTTCATTTTAGGATCTTTCTGCTGAGGCTGCCCGGCTTCTTACAAGAAGCCTTCTTCAATGGAGTCTTTTCCAAAACAATTACAGGACAAAGCTCCCGCTTCATACTCCATATCTGATTCCTAAAACACCATACGTCTTTAAGCCACCCTCAGAGGGATACAATTCCCAAACCTTTCCTCAGCTCCTCCATCATGAAATGCTTTAGCCAGCTTCTGGCCTTTCTCCTTATTCACGAATGAGTCGGACATGGCTATGTCCCTTTAATCCAGGCTCCCACTCACAGCACTCCGAGTGATCTTTAGAAATCCTTTCTCCTTAGGCTCACCGTGAGGAGAAAGAGCCCTGATACCATCCCCTTGGCAAGGGTGGGCCTCATCGTGCAACAATTCTCCTTAGAGAAGAAGCCTTCACTTTCTAGCAACTCCAAGCCTCTTTGCTTTCAGCCATTTTGTATCTGAATGGGAGTAGAGGCTAAGAATAGCAAAACTACTTTATATCATTAATTTTGAAGACTGACAAAAAAGAAATCAACTTCTCATTTTAGAATGCAGTTCCTGTTTGCCCCTATTGCTTGAGGTATCAGACAAAATGGAGACATACTGGGTCCCAGTGTGATAGTGCCTTGGAAAGGCACAAGGACAAGGAGACATAACATATCTAGGTTACATACCCTATGCCACCTCCTATACTATGTACTTTAGAGTACATATTTTTTTCATCTTCTTCTCCCAACCTTGTGAAGCTACGATAATCGCTGATTGAAAATTCATATTAAATTAACCTGTATTTTCATCTTAAAGTTGGATGAAACAAGATTTTTAATGTATTAAGAAAAGGTTCTAAAATTAAAAAACATAGTAAGCTAAGAAAATGTGCTTTATATATTTGACTTAGAGAAATAGGATATATTATCAAACTTCTTCAAACTTTTCCATAAACTGGAAGTGAATTTTCTGTTTGCATTCTTGCCTGGTACATAATGGGTAAATTGCATGAAATAATATTTGTCTTGGTTTTTATTCTTTGTTTCATGTAATCACAGTGCCTTTTTAAATTTCTCATCTAACCTCCACTCCCATGAATTCACTGGTTTATTCCTCATCCTCATATTCTGCATAAACAATACAAATTTCTTGTTGCTTTCTCATTCCTAGTATTGTCCTCTTTTACTTGCCCATGAAAGCTGCTAGGAAACTAATCTTCAAAGCACACTGTTTTCATTGTATCACTCTTTAATCCAAAAAGTTTACCAAGATATCCTACTGGTAGTTATATTTCCTGGGAGAAGTAAGGCCAAGATAATAAAGTCTTGACTTGCAAAAATAAATGACATCACAGCTAAATCTTCAAGAAACATATAGTCAAAAAAAATACATTCTATTATTTACTTTGAGCTCAAGTCCTCGTTTCCAAGCCCCAGTCTAGTTCTACTCTACTGCCTGCTGAACTTCTGTTTAGCACAGACTACCTCTGGTCTATACAGTATTTTTCTCGGCTTCTGCTTCAGTTCCTTCCCAATTTTGTAAGAATGCGAATGATCAATCTGAAAAGGAACCTACCCATAGCTGCCTTAAAAAGATGAATTCCGAGAGATAAAAATGCAAGAGAAATATTTGGGGGAAAGATCCCAGCCCAGTCATCCTCTATACAATTCCTTTAGTAACCCTGCTAAAAGCCCCAGACCTAGAAGAGGGTTATGTTTCCCTGAGTCCCCCTAGAGGTTGGAGTGCTCATTAACACTAGTTATCTACCAAAGCAAACTCACAATCCTCATTGTATTCAGAATAGATCATGTTCATCCCAGCATCATTTGCTTGTAATCCAGTAATAAAATACAAGCAGATGACATAAGAAATTAAAAGGTGTCATAGGTATTTAGAGAAAGTTTAACTGGCTGTTTCATTCACATTCATTCATTCAATAAATACACTGGGCTGGTACATCAATTTTACCTTTTAATTTTAGCAGAGTTGTCTTTCCAATAGGTACAAATGATAGGGCCTAGAAGAAATAAAGGGCACACTGGGTATTTGGAAAGAGAACAGTACCAAAGAAAAATCTCTTTATATAACAAAGACTCAATTTGCCTGTTTCATTCATTAATTTAACCATTCAACATTGTTGAATGCTCATTATGTGTCAGAATGCATTTGGTATTGGAATTGAACAGTGAACAAGGTATGACATCTGCCCTTATGAAGCTTTCAATTCAATGGTTGCTGACAGGTCAAATAACAAAAAGAAAGTCACATGAAAGGATGTCAGTGGAGAAATAAGATCAGAAATCAAACTGGGATAAGTATTCTAGCAGAATGTGAAATACAAGTTGAATTTTAAGGGATAAATAAATTTGGGTTAGGTGGGGGAAGCAAGAAAGAGCATTGGATAATGTCAAATAAAAGTATCAGAGATGTATCCTAGACTAGTGAATAAACTGGAAATTTACATTTTGACTTCAATAAAACTTTTATTACAGAATTTTTTAACTTAAGAGTAAAGAGACACAAATGCCTGGAGGCCTAAATGGCCCAAATTTGCCTCAGAAGCCCAAAAAAGATGGTTTGAAATGGAACAGAAACTCAGAGGATGGATGCTTAGAAGAGATGGGGTGATTTAATGATAAAATTATATTTAAATTATCATTAGAAACACCTTTTGGCTGGGCGCGGTAGCTCACTACCCAGTGCTGGGTAGCTCAATCCCAGCACTTTGGGAGGCTGAGGCGGGTGGATCACGAGGTCAAGAGATCGAGACCATCCTGGTCAACATGGTGAAACCCCGTCTCTACTAAAAATACAAAAAATTAGCTGGGCATGGTGGCGCGTGCCTGTAATCCCAGCTACTCAGGAGGCTGAGGCAGGAGAACTGCCTGAACCCAGGAGGCGGAGGTTGCGGTGAGCCGAGATCGTGCCATTGCACTCCAGCCTGGGTAACAACAGCGAAACTCCGTCTCAAAAAAAAAAAAGATAGGAAGAAACACCTTTTAATTATTGTAATGCTGTCTTAAGGGCCTCAAAACACACAACTAAATTCATTTCATACAATAAGTATACAACAGATGAGCTTCCTTCCACCAGCTCAACATCATCTTGCGTTTGAGGAAACAAAGATCCAGAGAAGTTAAGTAAACAAAGTTACACAAAAATTCGTGGCAGGGGTGTGTAAGTAAGATATCATTCAGTGTGGCATGTACTATACCAGAATGAATAAATCAAAACATTATATGTGGGAGATTACACAGAGCTCCATTAAAACCATTTGTTTTCCACGCTCTGTTACTAAGATTTGTTTTAATCCATAAACTGTTATTAAGAACTTCTAGAGCATGTCAGGATAATAATAAATTTTTGACTGACATTATTAAAAGCATCCAATTTTATTAATCAAATAGTTTTTTAATCTCTTTCCTAAGATTTGGAATTTTCCACTTTCCACGTTCTCACCATGTTCAATTAAGAGTGGAAAAATACAGATTAGTTGAAAAACCTCTTCACAGAGATACTACATTACCATTCAAAATGTGTAAAGTTGGGCTTCTTTCATTTGAAGCTAATAGTTGTAAAACATGTAATTGAATAATTACATTTGATGAAGATTTACTAAGCACTATGTGCATGGATTGTACCAAATGTTAAGGATAAAACAGCAAAAACAAATATAAAACAAAAACAAACATAAAACAGAAATAAATCTTGCTCTAGTGGCAAAAGCAATGTAGTGAATAGCATGTCAGGCATGCTATTCACTGTGTTTTCAAAACTGTTTATTTCAAACACTACGTTTTCAAAATTACTTATTATTTCAGTGTTTCAGTGGCTTTTGTTGAAATTAATGCAGACTCAGATTCTATAATTCCAAACAGATTAGTTCCGCATCTTCGCTCTCAAGGCAGTGAGTTTTTAATGTTTGACAATCTGATGAATGTAAAATGGGATAGCATTAGGTTTGTAATTTGCATATACCTGACAACTAAAAAATTAGACCATTTTCTTTCACATATTTATGGGCCATTTGTAGTTCTTCTGTGAAATGTCTATTTTTTGCGCCTATATGTTTATTGAGTTGCTGATCTTGTTTATATTTAGGAATTATTTCTATATTATGGATATTAATCCTTTGCTGTCATTTGTATTTTGAGCGAGACACAAATGGTTCGGCTTGATTTTGCCTGTGTCCCTTAGTAAATCTGCTCTCACATATGTGTTAGCCAAAGCTGCTCTCACCTTTGTATGCTGAAATCTCTTTCCTGCACTTCTAACCCCTACCCCAACTAAAACTCCTGCCCTGAATTTGCAACTTTCCATTAAGGATCATTCATCCTGTTCCAGAAGTTCTGAAACTACTTCAAATTCACCATTACGTTTATATAGCCCCAATACTTAGAAGAGTCTCTGACACCCTGTGGTTTTGTAATGGTGTAGATGACAGTTTCTTCTATTCCTTCACATGGTAGAAGGGTCAAGGGGGTCTCTCGAGCTTCTTTTATAAGGGCATTAATCCCGATCATGAGGGCTCTGCCTCGTGACCTAATCACCTGCCAAAGATCCCCAACTCCAAATAGTATCACACTGGAGATCCGGTTTCAACATGAATCTGGAGCAGGGGAACATAAACATTCAGACAATAGCAGTGGGAAAATAAAACAAACATAAGTACAAATGAGGGCAAGAATTGGGGTTGCATGGAAATCTGAGCTTAAAGAGATGATAATTACTATAACATTTCACCAGAGCAGCACCTTTTTGCTTCAGAGTATCTGTTGAAGTTTCTATTTCATGCATTTACCTACACTGGTCTTAAAGATTTCTTCTTCAGAATATGGAACGTGCTACTTCCTCCCATTCTTTACTCCTCAGTACCAACCTGACTAGGTCAAATTGTATTTGAGAAAAAAGAACATGTATTTCTATTCACTGACTTCCTATTAAGCATTAGTTATTTTCCATGCATTATGACATTTAATACTAAAAACATTACTTTATAAGAAGGTTCATTTTGCAAAAGCAAAAATAAAAAGGAATTATAAGTTAATGGTTAATTATTTCATAAGATTATGGTGAAGAATTTAGTTGAGTAAAGTAAAGCTAAAAAAAGGAGAAGGTATTTGTCCAAGGTAACCAACTTGTGACCTGGTGGAGCCAAGATTTAAAGCTAGGAAAATGTTAAACAATTACAACATATGGTTGTAATTGGCACTAATCCATTCTTAATGTAATCTATACCTAACCTGTGCCCCAAGTTTTTTTAACCAAACATAGATAAATACCTGAGACTGGGTAATTTACAAAGAAAAGAGGTATAATTGGCTCATGCTACTGTAGGCTGAGTTGCATGCATGGTGCTAACAACTGCTTGGCTTCTGGGAGACCTCAGGGAGCTTTTAATCATAGCACAAGGCAAAGTGGGAGCCAGTGTCTTACGAG
This sequence comes from Saguinus oedipus, assembly GCA_031835075.1. Taxonomy (NCBI): domain Eukaryota; kingdom Metazoa; phylum Chordata; class Mammalia; order Primates; family Cebidae; genus Saguinus; species Saguinus oedipus. Next base: position 24,511,840 of record CM063190.1, read on the forward strand.
GCAAGAGATGGGGAGAGGTGACACGTACATTTAAATCATCAGATCTCGTGAGAACTCACTATCACAAGGACAGCACCATGCCATGAAGGGTCCAGCCCCATGACCCAAACACCTCCCACCAGGCCCCACCTCCAACATTGGTGATTAAAATTCAACTTGAACATGAGATACGGTGGGGACATGTATTCAAACTTTATCACTGAACTATTTCAAAATTCAACATGAGATTTGGTAAGGACATATATTCAAACTCTATCACTGAACTATATTACCATATCGCTTTCCCCCTTAGAGTATTGGGACCCTGAGAGATTCACCACTTGGTGAATTAAAGTCTTATTTTTTGCTTGCTGATTTTCCAACAGATTTCTAGGCAGCCAGGGTTTTCAAACACAGCATTTCTTTGAGCTCCCCGTTACTATCCACTCTCCATCCTTAAGAACCTGGGCTAAGGTGTTTCAAAACGTGTTGCTATTTTCCTGAAAAAGCTGTGTTTCAATGTAGTACACTTTGGACACCACACCTTGTCTAAAAGTTGAATTTTATATCAGTGCTTCTAGGAGAAACACAGTGTCTCCCTACCTCATAGTTGACATATGCCACAATAAAACTCACTCTAATCCTGAGACACAATGGAAATTCTTGTTAAAATTAATTTTATTAATATCAGGTAAGAAATTGTAACGAAGATGTATTTTCTTAGACATTGAATAGTATAAGAAGTTAGGATCTAGATTGGTGAGCATTTGATAAATATTGCATAGTGAAGCTAATAAGAATCTAAATGTTTTATAGCAGTCATAATCTTTTTTTTTTTTTTTTTTTTTTTTTGAGATGGAGTCTTGCTGTGTCACCCAGGCTGGAGTGCAGTGGCACGATCTTGGCTCACTGCAACCTCTGCCTCCTGGAGAGGTTGGCTTCATAGGTTCCTCCTGTGATTCTCTTGCCTCACCCTCCCGATTAGCTGGGACTACAGGCATGTGCCACCATGCCCAGTTAAGTTTTTATATTTTTAGTAGAGACAGGGTTTCACCATATTGGCCAGGCTGATCTCGAACTCCTGACCTCAGGTGATTCAAATGTCTTGGTCTCCCAAAGTGCTAGGATTACAGGCATGAGCCAGCAGGCCCAGCCCCATAATCTTTTAATGTAAACTTAAGCCACCATAGAGAAGATGTCCATATTCGGCATTACTATTCAACATTATATGCATTAACAATCAGCATTTCAGTATATGTAAGATACTTTATTACATTCCTTTACCAGCCTCTTCCTCTCTGTCACCATTTCTGATATTAAGTTACATTTTTACATACCATTTTATCTTGAGATAAAAATTTTACTAAAATAACCAGACTCGGGCCATTGAGCTCGGGTTGGAGGATGGGGAATTCCAGATGGTTTATTGCACTGAGTTCTCAAAGAAGGACAAACTAAGTCATAGGAAATTTGGTACCTATTAGCTGGGTAAGATAAATATTAAAAATCATATTTCAAATATTTTTCTAATTGTGACCTATTCTAATCAGTCTATCCTCTAGACTTTGTAAGTAGATTTGGAACTTAAAGGAAGTTGCTCAAAAAATTTCAACAGCTCTAAATTTTCCCATAAAGCAGTTGAATTCTTGGGGATGGTAGCAACTGATGAGAAAAACAACTTTTTTACAGAGAACTCAAAACTTTGATTCTTTCTGTTGCTTATATCCATCAATTTTTTAAATGCAATACTAATTTAACATAGAGACATGAGTATACACTTTAAATATTAAATACAGCCTAAAACGATTAGGTGATCTCTCAAACCCATAAGAAGCCTCTGAAAAATCTAAACCATCTGTGATTGCTAAACTCTGGTCTTTTAACCTAACATGTCACAAAAGATGGCAATTTTAATCAAAATTCCCCTCCCTCAATTCCTCATAAATTTAGTATTAAATTTTGTTACTGGCTAATGTAAAATGTCTAGTATCCACTCCTCCCCAGCTCACTTCCTTCCCCATTCTTTATCTAGGAAGAATGTGGTTTCTGTTTATCTCAGAGGCAATTAATGTTTCCAGGAAGTGTGCACCAGTGTCTCATTATTTCAGCACACAGCAGAAATTTTAAGTTTAAGGAAGACCTTTGGACATCCTTATAACTTAGTTTGTATTTAGCTCTCTGAAAAGAACGATACATGATGATATGTAAAAGTATACTTAAAGACTTATTTAACCAGCCTATTTCTAAAGTCCTAGGAAATGCTTACTGGTAAGAGAATGTTCAAACTGCCTGACAGTTAAAGCGAGTGCATGTGTGCACATGCACACACATGCGTGCACACACACACATTTCTCTTATTATACTATAATAATGCCTGAATAAATAAAAACATAAATCAGGAGCCATATTGCTTTGCATTTATAATTTACCTTAATGGTAATGCTTTACTCAATTCCCAAAAGATATGAATGAGAGGTAGCCACATACAGATTTCCATGATTTACAGAGCCATATAGTACCAACTTATATAGATGTGGCATTTCATTTTACATTCTCTGATTATTACTATAAACCTCATGGGAGCATTCCTGCAAAATCACGTGTTTTCTATGTTTTTCAACTGAGTAAGATCAGACTCAGACAAATTCATAGATTTGCCCAAAACTGCAAAGCTAGTGTCAGGAGAGAGACTCATTCCCAGTCTTCCACCCAGAATCTGGTGCTACCTATTCCATAAAGAAAGCCCCATGTTCTCTACTGCCAGGATCAGACAGGTTCTTAGATAGCATCCTAGAAACTACATGTGGTACAAAACTTGAGCAAGTTGCCAAGAATAGGTTTTTCAATTATTGGGGTGATGTTGCTACATAGAATAGTAAATAAAATGAGCTTTGAGGTCTATCAACACTGGATAGACCTTGACTTGACTTTTTCCCTATCTCCTGAACTTACTCTGGGAACTTAGACAAATTATTTAACATTTTTGTACCACAAAAACTTTACAGAATTATTGTGAGTGATAAAAGTAAAATATCTGGCTCCTCAGGGAAACCCATTAATGGGAGTTATAAAAGGAGTGAAATGCCCCAGCAGAGGAGAAAACGTTTGGTGAATCAGCAGAATCACCTGTGGAGCTTCTCTGAACTAGGAAGCTGGTTTCTCTGAACTAGGTCTATAAGAAGGTAATAGGCCAAGCACTTGATTACAACTTACACCACCAGCACTACAAGATAGAAACTATTTTTCCCAAGTTCAAGAAAACAAGACTGATACTTGAAGAAACTAAAAATGATGGAGCCAGAATTAGAACATAAATCTCCCTAAATCCTTTCACTGCACACTTCAACTTTCTGCATATTCATGTTTGCTGCTACTATGACATGTGTTGTCATTGAAGCTGCCTTCAAAATTAATGTGATTATGGCAATGACGTACTTCTGAACCATAAAATTGTTGATCCTGATTAATGCCACATGAGGTGAATAGAATGGAAATACACAGCACTGTGTAAATCGTTAGATTTTCTTTTCAAAGACCATGGTTGTTTACTTATTTCTCAAGACTGGACTTCTGAATATAGATCATTTGACTACAGTGAATCATCTCTTATAATAATATTTAGTATGAATGTCATCTTCAAGTAGAAGATTTTACGATTTAATCCCCTTTTAATGAAATTATATTTTACATCCAAAGAAAATCACCCACACAATTACTAAAAGTATGTAGTTGTAAATTTACATGTAATTCATGTTTTCAGAATATCCATTATTTTGTAGAAAGTGTAACTGATATGATGACATATTTGTGACAGGAAGCTTCAGTATGATAGTTTAATACCTACATGAATAGAACCCACAGTCATTTATCATTCACTCAATTATTCACTTAATCATCAGATGGAATATACACATTGTGTTCAGAATAAAATGGTGAATAAAATCATCAGGGTTCTGTTTACAAAGCTTTCATTCTAGATAGAGAGATTGATCTTACTCAAGTAATCACGTAAGTGTAAAAATGCAACCATCTTAGGAACCATGAAGAAAACACAGAGTGACATAGGAAGTCATAATTGGAAGAATTTTATGATAAAATGACAATCTATGAGGTCTGAACAATGAATAAACTTCATTAGGTAGAGAGGGTTCTGAATAATATTCAGGCAAAGAGAAGAGACTGTGTAAATTCCCTGTTCTAAGAACTCAAAGTACTAACTGGGAGACTAACAGAGAGAGGAAGCTGAGGTGGGAATTAGATGAGAGCCCATGATGCAAAGCCTAGAAGGCTGCATGAAGAATTTTTTCTTTATCCTAAGAGCATCTCCAAACATGGAAGGGTTACAAGTCAGAGAATGACTTGTCAAATTTTTATTTTATTTTATTTGAAAAAGATCGTTTTGGCTGCTCTGGGTAATAGATAGGAAGACAGACAAGGAGAAGGTATATGTAAGGGTAGATTATGGTTTGAGCCAGGATAGTGGTGGTAGAAAAAATTACACAAATGCAAAACATACTTAGGAAGTAAAATCACAAAAGAAGGATTGTGCTATAATTTGCTGAAAAGGGGAAACAAAGAAAAGCAGATTTGGTGAGGTGAATGGGGAGAGGGCAGAGAGGGCTTAGATCATGAGTTCCATTTTGGACGCGCCGAGTTTGAGGTGTCACTGAAACATCCAGGTGAAAAAACAGGCCTTAGCTGTTCTAGTGTGGAGCTCAGAGGAGAAGGCTAAGTAGAGATATGAGTATTTGAGCCATTTGCTGATAATTGAGCCTAGGGGAAGACCACAAAAGGTGAGAAAAGAGCCAGGCATGGTGGTTCACACCTGTAATCCTAGCACTTTGGGAGGCCGAGGCGGGTGGATCACGAGGTCAGGAGTTCAAGATCAGCCCAGCCAATATGGTGAAACCCCGTCTCTACTAAAAACACAAAAATTACCCAAGCTTGGTGCCACATGCCTGTAGTCCCAGCTGCTAGAGAGGCTGAGGCAGGAAAATCACTCGAACCCAGAAGACAGAGGTAGTGGTGAGCCAAGATCACGCCACTGTCCTCCAGCCTGGGCAACAGAGTGAGAACTCCAACTAAAAAAAAAAAAAAAAAAGTGAGAAAAGAGGCCCTAAGATCCCATTTGGAGGCAGTATAACATAGGACAGGGGAGGATGAACATAAAAAGATGAGTAGTAACAAATACTCAGAGTGAAAAGAGAAAAGCCATGGGGATTATGTCAAAAAGTGAAGGAAAAGGTAGTTTAAAAGAGGAAAAGATGGATCACAACTTGTGCTGCTCAGAGAATAAGTATCATGAGGTCTAAAAAACATGGCCAAACCTGTTGTATTATTTTGCACCATTATACACGCCGCCTGCATTTTATTACTTTAAATATTTATATACATATATTTAACTGCCAAAACATTTTATGGCTAACCAAGCATGTGAAGCCTTTGTAAACAAAGGCATTTTTTGATCCTGGGAGGCACCAAGTAGATAATAAAGCCATGCTTCCTGATTATATTTCTCAGATTAGGTAATTCATTGTTGTCACCAGGAACTAATAACACAGGCATGTGATCGTAGAATCACAATTGAGTGCAATTGTAAAATGTTGTGTGAAATCAAAAGCATTTTGGAAACCATGAAAATGAATTTCAAAATTTCTCAGAGCCAAGTATGTTTGTTATCTAAAAGTTAAAAGATGTATAACCTCTGTTAGATCACAAAAACAAAACCTATCTATTTTCAACATGTAAAACACATATAAAACAAAGCAATTACGAAAGACTAATAGTAAGAGAACAGGAGTGGGCGAGGTGGCTCATGCCTGTAATTCCAGCACTTTGGGAGGCCAAGGCAGGAGAATCATCTGAGGCTTGGAGTTTGAGACCAACCTGGCCAACATGGTGAAACCCCATCTCTACTAACAATACAAAAATTAGCCAGGCATGGTGGTGCATGCCTGGGTCCCAGCTACTCAGGAGGCTGAGGCAGGAGAATCACTTGAACCCAGGAGGCGAAGGTTGCAGTGAGCTGATTGTGCCACTGCACTCCAGCCTGGGGGACAGAGCAAGACTCCGTCTCAAAAATAAATAAATTAATTGAATTAAATCTAAAAAAAAACAAGAATGACGATAGGCAAATGCAAAGAAAAAGATACTTTTAATCAAAATGAAATGCAAGACCAAAAAAAAGCATTACATTTAAAAAAAGAAAAGTTTATTATAATAGAAGCCAAGTATAAAGATCCACTAAATGTGAATATCTATAATGAAATAAAATTGTATTGAAAAATATAAAGCAAAATTAAAACAAGTGTAATACAAGGATGAATACACAAAACGATGTGAAGAAACTTCACTTATCTTACTATACTAGTTTGCTAGGGTTACAATAACGAAGTACTACAACTGGGTGACTAAAACAAGAGAAACTTATTATCTCACAATTCTGGGGGTTAAAAGTCAAAAATGAAGGTGTCAATGGGTTTATTCCTTCATATAGCTATAAGGGAGAAGCATGTCTGTCTGCTAGCTCATGGTGGTTTGCTAGAAATCTTTAGTATTCCTTGGCTTGTAGCAGCAGAATTCCAGCCTTCAAATGGTGTTCTTTCTGTGTCTAACATTGCTTTCAAATTTTACCTTTTTGTAAGAAAATAGTCATTCTGGATTAGGACCCACAATATTGACCTCTTCTTGATCATCTGCAAAAATCCTATTCCCCAAAAATGTAGGCACTAGGGGTTATAATATCAACATCTTTTTTTGGTGGGGGCGGGGGACATAATTCAACCTATAATGCTTACTCCAACCTGTAATAAATAGGCTAAAAATATACAGACACCATCTAATGTAACTAAATACAAAATATAACTTTTTTAAATTATAATGGAGTATTTGTGAAAACTGAAGAAACCCAAGAGAAATGAAAACGTATGTCCATAACTAGATTTATATAAAAATGTTTTCTAGCTAAATTATTAATTAAAAGTCAAAACCAAAAATATCCAGGTGTGCATCATAGGAGAATAGATAAAGAAATTCCATCGATTCCTACAATGGGATACTTCTCAGTAATAAGAAGGAAGTCATTACTGATACGTGCAACAACATGAGTTAATCACCAAAACATGCTCAGAGAAAAAAAATGTCATACGCACAAAACAGCACATACTCTTAGATTCCACTTAGAGAAGAGGCAAACTAAACTATGGTTGAAAAGTAACAGAACAGTGGATGCCTCTGAGGGTGAGAGGTGGAGACTGACTGGGAAGAGGGCATGAGAGAACTTTCTAAGGGGATAGTACTATGGCTTGAATACACGAATCCCTCCAAAATTCATGTTAAAATTTAACTACCAAGATGTCAGTATTAGAAGGTGGTACCTTTAGGAAGTGATTAAGTGCCTTCAGGAAGTGATTAAGTCATAGGGGAAGCCCTCATAAATGGATTTAATGACCTTGTAACAGAGGTATGAGGGAGCTTTTTGAACTTGTTTTTGCACTTTTGCGTTAGCCACGTGAGGACACAACAACAAAGCACCACCTTGGGAGCTAAGAGCAACCCTCATCAGACAATGACTCTGCTGGCACCTTGATCTTGGAGTTCCCAGCCTCCAGAACGTGAGCAATAAATTTCTGCTGCTAATAAATTACCCAGCCTTGGCTGGGTATCATGGCTCATTCCTGTAATCCCAGCACCTTGGGAGGCCAAGGCAGGCAGATCCCCTGAGGTCAGGAGTTCAGCCTGACCAACATGGTGAAACCCTGTCTCTACTAAAAATATAAAAATTAGCCAGGCATAGTGGCAGGCGCCTGTAATCCCAGTTACTTGGGAGACTGAGGGAGGAGAATCGCTTGAACCCCAGAGGCAGAGGTTTCAGGGAGCCAAGATCACACCACTACACTCCAGCCTGGGCGACAGAGTGAGACTCCATCTCAAAAAATGAAAAATATATTAACAGTGGAATTGATGAAGCAGAAGAAAGGATATCAGAGGTCAAAGGCCAACTTAAGGAAATAAAACGAGAAGAAAAGAATAAAGAAAAAAGGATAAAAAGGAATGAGCAAAGTCTCCAAGAAATATGGGACTATGTGAAAAGACCTAATCTACATTTGATAGGTGTACCTGAATGTGATGAAGAGAATGAATCCAAGCTGGAAAATATTCTTCAGGATATTATCCAGGAAAACTTTCCCAACCTAGCAAGGCAGGACAATACTCAACTCCAGGTAATACAGAGAACACCACAAAGATATTCCTCAAGAAGAGCAACCTTAAGGCACATAATCGTTAGATTCACCAGGGCTGCAATGAAGGAGAAAATACTAAGGGCAGCCAGAGAGAAAGGTCAGGTTACCCACAAAGGGAAGCCTATTAGACTTACAGCAGATCTCTCAGCAGGAACCCTATAAGCCAGAAGAAAGTGGGGGGGCAATATTCAACATCCTTAAAGAAAAGAACTTTCTACACAGAATTTCATATCCAGCCAAACTAAGCTTCATAAGTGAAGGAAAAATAAATTTTTTTGTGAACAAGCAAGTACTCAGAGATTTCATCACCACCAGGCCTGCTTTACAAGAGCTTCTGAAAGAAGCATTGCACATAGAAAGGCACAACTAGTATCAGCCATTCCAAAAAATACCAAAAAGTAAAGAGCATCACCATAATGAAGAATTTATATCACCTAATGGGCAAAACAGCCAGCCAGCATTAAATGGCAGTATTAAACTCATATATATCAATATCAATCCCAAATTTAAATGGACTAAATGAACCAATCAAAAGACACACTGGCAAATTGGATAAAAAGCCAAAACCCATCAGTATGCTGCATCCAGACCCATCTTACATGCAAGGATACACAAAGACTCAAAACAAAGGGACGGAGGAAGATTTACCAACCAAATGGAGAGAAAAAAAAAGCAGGAGTTGCAATTCTTGTCTCTGATAAAATAGACTTTAAAGCAACAAAGATCAAAAGAGACAAAGAAGGACATTACATAATGGTAAAAGGATCAATGCAACAAGAAGAGCTAATGATCCTAAATGTATACGTACCCAATACAGGAGCACCCAGATACATAAGGCAAGTTCTTAATGACTTACAAAGCGACTTAGATTCCCACACAATAATAATGGGAGACTTTAACACTCCATTGTCAATATCAGACAGATCAACCAGACAGAAAATTAACAAGGATATCCAGGACTTGAACTCAGACCTGAAATAAGTAAACTTAATAAACATTTACAGGATTCTCCACCCCAAATCCACAAAACACATTTTTCTCAGTATCACATCACACCTATTCTAAAAGTGACCACAGAATTGGAAGTAAATCACTTCTCAGCAATTGCACAGCATTTCACAGATATAAAGGAAATATTGGTTGGCTGCATGTTTGCTATTTTCCTCCCTTATTCCTTCCTGTCTCCATTGTTAAGCACATTTATTGACATAAAAGAGGTTTTTAATACCCATTTTTAGACTGCATTCTAGCCTGGGCAAATAGAGCAAGATTCCCATACTCTCTCCCTCTTTCTCTTCCTCTTTCTCTCTCTTTTTCTTTCTTCTTTTCTTTCTTTTTCTTCCTTTTTTTTTTCTAAAAAAAATAAAAATAAAAAATTACCCAGCCTAAGATAGTTTGTTATAGCAGCAGGAACAGACTAAGACAGATGGTAACATTTATATCTTTTTTTTTTTTTTTTTTTTTTTTTTAGAAAAAAAGGAGAGAAGGAGAGGACGAAAGAGGAAGAAAAAGAGGGAGAGAGAACAGGAATATTGCTTTATTCTAAAAATATGTATTAATAATGGCCAATCAATATTTTGTGTATTTAAAGTGGAGAATGTATATTTTGTGTATTTAAAGTGGAGAGCTCTATAAATACTTATTAAGTTTACTTGTTCCGGATCTGAGTTCAAGTCCCAGATATCCTTATTAATTTTCTGTCTCATTGAGTCTAAATCTCTTTATGGGTCTTATGTATCTGGGTGTTAGGATCGTTAGCTCTTATTATTGCATTGAGCCTTTTACCACTGTATCTTTTTTGCTTTGAAATCTGTTTTATCAAATGCAAGAATTGCAACACCTGCTTTTCGTTTATTTATTTATTTTTGCTCTCCATTTGGTTGGTAAATCTTTCTCCAACCCTTTGTTTTGAGTCTTTGTGTATCTTTGGATATAAAATGGGTCTGGATGTAGTAGACCGTTAGGTTTTGGCTGTATCTTTTGATTGGGGGATTTAGTCTATTTAAATTTAGGGTTACTGCCATTTGATGTTAACTGGCTATTTTATCCATTCGTTGATGTAAATTCTTCTTTATGTTGATGCTCTTTACTTTTCAGTATTAGAAAAGGTTTGACGAAATGCTAAAAAGAATGGACAATATAGAGAGGAATATAAATGAACTAACGGAGTTGAAAAATACAACACGAGAACTTAGTGAAATATGCACAAGTTTGAATAGCCGAATTGATCAAGCAGAAGAAAGGATATCAGAGGTCAAAGACCAACTTAATGAAATAAAACGAGAAGAAAAGAATAGAGAAAAAAGGATAAAAAGGAATGAGCAAAGTCTCCAAGAAATATGGGACTATGTGAAAAGACCTAATCTACGTTTGATAGGTGTACCTGAATGTGATGGAGAGAATGAATCCAAGCTGGAAAATACTCTTCAGGATATTATCCAGGAGAATTTTCCCAATCTAGCAGAGCAGGACACTATTCAACCGCAGGTAATACAGAGAACACCACAAAGACATTCCTCAAGAAGAGCAACCCCAAGGCACATAATCATTAGATTCACCAGGGTTGAAACGAAGGAGAAAATACTAAGGGCAGCCAGAGAGAAAGGTCAGGTTACCCACAAAGGGAAGCCTATTAGACTTACAGCAGATCTCTCAGCAGAAACCCTACAAGCCAGAAGAGAGTGGGGGCTGATATTCAACATCCTTAAGGAACAGAACTTTCAGCCCAGAATTTCATATCCTGCCAAACTAAGCTTCACAATTGAAGGAAAAATAAAATCTTTTATGAACAAGCAAGTACTCAGAGATTTTATTACCACCAGGCCTGCTTTACAGAAACTTCTGAAAGAAGCATTACACACAGAAAGGAACAACCAGTATTAGCCTTTCTAAAAATATACCAAAAAGGTAACATTTATATCTTAATATGATGTGCAGTACACCAATATATGAATTTCTTAAACTTTAGCTAATGTATACTTTTAAGATTTTTGTATTTTATTATACATAAATTTTACCTCAAAACAAGAAAAAAAAACCTGAATAAGTACTGAGCACTAGCGAATGATACACATGCTTAAGTATTTAGAGGAATGTGCACCGATGTTTACAATTTACTTTAAAATGCATGAAAAATAAGATGAATCAATGTGTAGATAGATGTATAGCTAGATCAATAGATATATGAAAAAGCACCTATAGTAAAGTGTTAATAGTAGAATCTAGAGGCTGGGTGTATGGTGTTCTCTGTAATATTGTCATCTTTGCTGTATGTTTAAACTTTTTCATAATAAAATGCTAGAAAAATAGACAAAAATTAATAAATTTTAAAGTTGAATAAATTATCGAACTGTTTATTGAACATTACCTAATCCAAATGTAATAAAATTTAAAAGTAATAATACAAACAAAATAAACATTCTGGCCCACTAAAATACTATAAAAAATTTTTTAAAACTCTGAAATTAAAATTGTAAAAATTTAAAAAATAAAAATTATGTGCATGTTACATACAAAAATCTTTGGAACACAAGAAAAAGAAAGAGAAATTTCAAATACATGAATGTAAACAATCTAAGTTAGAAAAAGACTGATAGGAAAAAATGAGGAAAGCAGAGAGAAAAAAGTCAATATGCTAAAAGCAGGAAATTACCAGATCACAGGGAGTGTGATGGTTTATTTTATGTGTCAACTTGACTGGGCTAAAAGATATCCAAATACCTGGTAAAACATTACTTCTAGGAGTGCCTTTGAGGGAGTTTCTGGAGGAGATTAACATTTGAATCAGTGATCTGAGTAAAGCAGATCCATCACGAGTGTGTGCGAACATGATTGAATCTGTTTAGGGTCAAACACAAAGGTGAAGGAAGGGAAAATTCTCTCTTCTTGAGCTGGGACAATTATCTTTTCCTGCCCTTTGGACATTGTACCCTTGTTTCACAGGTCAAAGGACTTTGAGACTTACACCCTCTATTACATCCTCTATTCCCTACTTCCCCGCTTCTCAGGTCTTCCACCTGAATTACACCTCAGGCTTTCCTGGGTTTCCAGTTTGCAATGACATATCATGGGACTTTTTGGCCTCCACTGTTGCAAGAGCCAATTCCCATAATACATTTTCTCTTCAGCTGGGCGTGTTGGCTCATGTCTGCAATCCCAGCACTTTGGGAGGCCGAGACTGGCAGATCATGAGGTCAAGAGATTGGAACCATCCTGGCCAACATGGTGAAACCCCGTCTCTACCAAAAATACAAAAATTAGCTGGGTGTGGTGGCATGTCCCTGTAGTCCCAGCTACTCGGGAGGCTGAGGCAGGAGAATCACTTGAAACGGAGGTGGAGGTTGCAGTGAGCCGAGATCACGCCACTGCACTCCAGCCTGGTAACAGAGCGAGACTCCATCTCAAAAAATATATATTTCTTCTATGTATATATATTGTAGAGAGTAGTGTCTCTGTTTCTCTGAAGAATGCTAATTGGGGGAGGGCTCCCCCTGTGAAATGTACCCACCCAAGACTGTGTACCCACCAAAGACGGTTAGACAGTGTTTTCAGAACTATGGTTCATGCCAAATAAAATCTGAAAACAAGCAGCAGAATTGGTTGCATTTATGTTGGATTTACACAGATAGCAAGGGCAGCAGATCTGGTGGTACCACTGAGAGTCCGTGTTCTTTACATTGGCAGCACAAGCCACATCTGGTGATCAGCTGTGCTGTCTTCTCCATGTTGTAGAGGGTCTTTGAAACATTGATCTTGGGCGTGTAGCCTCCTGGTTTAGTTCTCAGCATTCCAAGAGGTTCTGTGAACCTTCCAATGCTTTCATGAATCCATTTTCCACTAGTAGCAGTCAGAATATGTTTTTATTTCTTCCAGATGAGAATCTGGACTGACACACAATAAAACGTAAATAAGCCCCGGCACGGTGGCTCACACCTGTAATCCCAACACTTTAGGAGGTGAAGGCGGGATGATCATTTGAGGTCAGGAGTTCAAGATCAGCCTGACCAACACAGTGAAACCCCATCTCTATGAAACATACAAAAATTAGCAAGGCGTGATGGCACATGCCTGTAATCTCAGCTATTCAGAAGGCTGAGGCAAGAGAATCCCTTGAACCCGGGAGGCAGACGTTGTCATGAGCTGAGATCACGCCATGGCACTCCAGCCTATGCAACAGAGTGAGACTCTGTCTCAAAAAATAAATAAATAAATAAAAGGTGATGAATACATCTTTTAAAAATATAAACCCATCTTATATATAAGTATCAATGTTAATGTAAAATCAATTAATAGAATCTAGCAACTTCTTAGGAAAATACTTGACCATGACTCAGAGGGGTTTTCCCAAAGAAAGATTTTCAGTATCAGGAAATCTGCTACAATAAACATAATTAAAAGGTCAAAAGAAGTAAGCCATTTAATCATCACTGTAGCTGCCAAAAAGATGGATTATAAAATATAATATTTATTAGTGATTCAAAAGAAATCTTTGTAAAACTGGAAGGACAGATTATTTCCAACAGTTAATATTTTTCTTCAAACTCAAATTGCATCATGCCTAAGAGGGAAACTATATATTCTGACTAACATCAGGAACAAGACAAGCATCCCACTGCCTTCATATTAATTACTATAATTTTGAAGAATTGAACAAAGTAATTAGAAAAAAGAAGAAGTAAGTCACAAAAATTATAGAAGAAAAAAATGTCATTTATTATAGGTGATGTGATTGTACACCTGTAGACTCAAGGGCATCAACTCATTCAATCGTAAAGTTACAAGAATACTTAAGTTGGCTAGATATAAACTAATATACAAAACATCACGGCTCTCCTACACTGACTTTCTTTACAACTAGTTAGGAAAATGTGGTAAAGATTTTATTTACAGCAGCCACAGTAAAAAAAAAAAAAATTAGGAATAAACTTAAAGGTATAAGAATTACGTGATGAATAGCCAGAGAGAGATATTTTTAAAAGTTGAATAAATAATAAAGCTTGCATTTTTTAAGTTTCGCTGCCATAGTTGTGTTTATTTCCCTTAATTTATTTTATAAATACAATGCAATCCCAATAAAAATACACTTTTGTTTTTGAGACTGGGTCTTGCTCTCCTGCCCAGGCTGCATTGCAGTGATGAGATATCCCAGCTGTGAGCTGCCCAGGCTCTGGTGATCCTCCTACCTCGGCCTCCTGAGTAGCTGTTTAACCCACAAGTTTGAGCCACCACACCCAGTTAAGTTTTATTTTTTTGGTAAAGACGGGGTCTCACCATGTTGCCTACGCTGGTCTCAAACTGCTAGACTTAAGCAATTCACCTGCCTCAGGCTCCCTAAGTGCTGAAATTACAAGCATGAGCCACCCACCTGGCTCAAATATTTTCTTTGATGGAACAAAACACGGATTACAAAATTCATGTACAAAATTAAAGAATACCAAGTAAATAAAGAAGTGATGAAGAAATAGCCCTATTAGATATTTAAATCTGCTGTAAAATTATACTAAGTAATTTGACATAAGCAATAGAAAGATCAGTAGAACAGAGTAAGTAGTTCAGAAAGAGACCCAAAGAGAGAGAAGACTTTACATATGATAAGGCAGCATTTTACAATAGTGAAAAATTATAAAGCATTCAAGAGATAATAATGGGTAACTGTTTGGCTATTTGGAAAAGGAAAAAAGCAGGCTGTATTCCTACCTAATTCCTTAGACCATGATAAATTCCAAATGTATCAAGTGTTTAATGTAAATAAATGAGAAGGTTAAAGTTCCAGAAGAAAACATGAAAGGATTTTGGTGAGGAGGCCTTTCTTGATATTCAAAACATAGAAGCCATTAAGAAGATTGATAAATGCATTAAAATAAAACATTCCTAAACAATGACAATTGTGTATATATAAATACATATGCATGTATAAGTGTATAAGTATATAAATAACTATGAAAAACATATGTAACTACAAATATATGTATACGTTTATATATACATATGCATCTCTTTCGTGTGTGTGTGGAGAGAGAAAGAGAAAGGTAAGAGAGCAGTAATCATGTCAGAAAGAAAACAACTGAAAAGGAGTCTGGCAAGACCTTACTCTGAGAAAGCTTGAGCCACTCAGGTGGCTAAATCCTGGGCAAGACAGAAAGGAATATGGTGAAACTCATTCTCTTCTGCAGAGAAGCATGTTCCACCAGGGAACTTGAACCATCACCCTGTCCTTGAGAAGCAGGTACTGTAAGAGCTCAAGTAGAGCTGAGACCCATTCAAAAGCCTCAAGCTCCAGTCCTGAATGTGTAACTGCCATGTCCTTGTTGAGTGCAAATAAGAAGTGTCTTCGCTCAGGATTATCAGGAAACCATTTCTGAGATGGAGACTTTCACAGTGAATGCTTATCAAAGAAGGATGGTCTGGGAAAGAACATCCATAGTGGTAAAGGAAGTAGCATTGCATAGAAAGAGGGCATGAACTGCAGGAAACTCGGAGCAGCCAACCCTACCAGCAGTTGAGAAAATGACTTATTTAGTCTCAACGGGCAATCAGGGCAAAGTCTCCACAGCATCTACCACAGACATCAAGAGTGCCCCAAATGCATAAAAATTCTTTTCTAAGTGTGTGTGTGTGTGTGTGTGTGTGTGTGTGGTTTGTCATTCATGTCTGTTTAGTGTTAGGTCTTAGGCTTGTATTTTGTCTACTGCTATATCCTTGTAGATACTTCCCTAGAACAAACCTTTAGACTCAGTATATGACCAATTAATAGAGGTTGAATGAATAAATGCATAAATAAATAAATGACAAATTTAAATTTTCTTAAAATATAAAGAATTATTTCAATCAATTGGTGAATATCTGTCAATATTCTTTTTTTTTTTTGACACAGAGTTTCGCTCTTGTTACCCAGGCTGGAGTGCAATGGTGCGATCTTGGCTCACTGCAACCTCCGCCTCCTGGGTTCAGGCAATTCTCCTGCCTCAGCCTCCCGAGTAGCTGGGATTACAGGCACGCACCACCATGCCCAGCTAATTTTTTGTATTTTTAGTAGAGACGGGGTTTCACCATGTTGACCAGGATGGTCTCGATCTCTTGACCTCGTGATCCACCCGCCTCGGCCTTCCAAAGTGCTGGAATATTCTTAATGTATAAATCCTTTGGCTTTATAATTGCCTATCTAGAAATTTTGCTATAGTCATATTCACATAGATGAGCAAAAACATGAGTGATACAATGTTGCTTGCTGCATTATTTATGCTATCAAAGACTAAAAACAATGTAAAGTCTATAAATATGGAACTGACTAAAAATTAATCCCAGATTGATACAACGAAGTATCATGCAGTTGTTAAAAAGGGGGTAATAGAATGTGCTTGTAAGCAACTACCTCAAACATATATTTTACAGTGATAAAAGGATGATACAAACAGTGGATATAGTGTCCCCACATTTGATAAAAACAAAAAGTATACATAGATAAAAATAAAAATCAAGTAAGAACGTGATAAAAAACAAAGTGAGGATTTTCTGCTAAATTCCTCTGGGTTTATCAAGGATATTGTCATGTTTTTTACTCCACACATTAAAAGGGCCCCAGAATTTGGGGGAGTTTAAATACTCTCTAGAGTATTCCATTGGTTACTTGGGGCACACCTACATAAACAGAGAGGCTGAAGTAGAGTTCAAAGTTATTTATACGGTATGCCCTATGGAGAGGATGTTTCCTTCACAGCTGAAGTGTGAAACTGCCTTATGTTCCCTGCCTCCAGACCCTACTTTCCTTCCTCAGAGCATGTGGTATTTTCTTGGTATTTTTGTGTGACTCCTTTTCATATTCTAAATAAACATTCTCTGTTCTGCCTAATTTGATATTTTGTGTTATATTTCTTTAAAAGAACCATTTTCATTATATAAGCTTTAGGCACCAAAAACTTTATTGTTCAACCTTCAACAGAAAATAAACATTATATGCACTTGGGTATTTAATATATAGAGAGGAGATTTCCTATAGGAAAGTGATATGGTTGATTGTGAACCCACCCAGATCTCATCTTGAATAGTAGCTCTCAAAATCCCCACATGTTGTGGGAGGGACCCGTGGAATATAATTGAATTTCCCGAGCTGTTTTTCCCACGCTGTTCTCACCATAGTGAACAAGTCTCACAAGATCTGATGGTTGATAAAAGGCAGTTCCCCTGTACACGCTGTCTTGCCTGCTGCCAGGTAACATGTGCCTTGCTCCTCCCTCACCTTCCGCCATGATTTTGAGGCCTCTCCAGCCATGGGGAACCATGAGTCTATCACACCTCTTTTTTTTTATAAATTATCCAGTCTCAGGGATTTCTTCATAGCAGTATGAAAATAGACTAAAACAGAAAACCTAATTAAGATCCTCAAATCAATGAAGAAAAGGACATTAGAACACATGGGCAGAGGATCTCATGTAGGGCTTGCATACAGAAAAGAGTAAAATAGATTTCATCTGTGATGAACATTAATAATACCTAAATATATATAAATATCAAATGACCTAAGATTCACAGAATGTTGACTGTGTGCTAGGCACTGTTCTAGATGTTTCATACATATTATATTTTTATACCCACTAAAGATCAGTGTAATTTAAAATGTTTTATCAACCCTATGATCAGAAAACTAAGGGACAGAGAAGCAATCTTTCAATGACCAGACAATGAGAAATCAGCAGAACCTAACCCAGAGTCCATACTCTCAACCATGTGGGGTCCTACTGCTGGGTAGCTCATTTTGTACAGCTGGGAAACAAGCAAACAGAACAAACAAAAATGTAAATAATTAAATTTCAATTTTGTAATTCACTTGCTATGTGGCCTTGGTCCTCTCTGATGCCCAGAGTTATTATCCATAGAAATGACATTTATATATATATATATATATATATATATATATATCAGACCTAGCTTTAAGAAGATTAAATTACACTCTATACTATGAGTCACCTGAAATAGATATTCAGCGAATACTATAATAGAATAAAGAATGGGGCCAGGTGTGGTGGCTTATGCCTGTAATCTCAGCATTTTGGGATGCTGAGGCAGGCGGATCACTTGAAGTCAGGAGTTCGAGACCACCCTGGCCAACATGGTGAAATCCCATCTCTACTAAAAAATACAAAAATTAGCCAGGCGTGGTGATGGATGCCTATAATCTCACCTATTTGGAAGGCTAAGTCTGGAGAATCGCTTGAACCTGGGAGGCGGAGGTTGCAGTGAGCCAAGATTGTGCCACTGCACATCAGCCTGGGTAACAGAGGGAAACTCCATCTCAAAAAAAAAGAAAAGAAAAGAAAAGAAAAGAATGGCACAGTGTTCATAAAAGCATTGCAGTCTGACTTATTTCTATAAATTATTTTAAATTTATGGAATACAATAAATACTTGATACTGTATATTTTTCTCTGTTAATTATTGGCTTAGAGAAGAGTAACAACTCTTCTATATTTTTTTCACTGCACACAATGAAAAAAATATAAATTAAAGATTTAACTTAATGTATAAGAATTAAAGTTAAATTTTGAAAGTGAGCAATAGTTTAGTAAATATTAAATGCACCCATTAAATCATTTTTGCCATTATTGTTTTGTTTTTCCAAGTTATTTTTTTACATTAAAAAGTGGTAAGAAACTTAAAAGATAGGGTGGTCATCTTAAAATAAAAATTTCCCCATTTGCTTCTAAAATAAATCTCACGCAGCATTTGTAAGTGAAAACAGCTGATTTACAGAGTGAGGTCTTACTTAAATGTCAAATGAAAAAGCTAAATTTAAAAGTAGTATTTGCAACTCTTCCAATAGTACCAGAATGGAATCTAGGTAAAGCACAAAAAGAAGACACGTTCTGGACCACTGAATGTTTTATCAGCTCTACGTTCATCTCTGTAGAAGATAAAACTTTGTGTAATAGCCAACAGCCCAAGGGCTGATTTGAAAACAGCTCAAAGTATAAAATTTAAAAGATGAAAATGGAAGAGTGGAAAGAGCACAATAATGACCAGGTTGCATTTGAAATAATGGGTTTCAGGAAGCCTGAAGATACCAGGTTTAGATCTCTTCTGATAATTCATAGGAATCCATATGTTTAATTTATTTTCATGATGAAAATAATGAGTAGATATGAAACCAATGGATTCCATCGGTTTCTTTATGAGTAGGTAAAGAAACCGATGGATTATAAATGTATGCATTTGCCTCAGGTGATGTGATCAGTGCCTCCAATCATGTGCTTCTTTCATTGAACTCTGTTGGCAATAATAAGGTCTTTGATCTAAAGAGAATTTAAATCTCTTTATATCAAATTACATAAAATCAAGTTAGGCTTTGTAAGAAGTAACTGATAACTAGATGAAAGGAAGAAAAGAATTTCATTTTCTCCAGAGAGAAAATGACTCATTTTTAGTATCTAAAGAACACCATCTATTATCTCTTTTTGTTTGATTGGCTTTTTAGAGACATGGTCCCACTCTATTACCCAGTTTTTGATGGTAGCAATTTTTTGGCATTTTTTTCCTACATCACTGATAAGTTGACTTCTTTCTCAGGTGCAAGATGGCTGCAACAGCTCCAGTTATCACACTGAGATGACTCCAGCAGGGTCTCCAATGACAACTGCATTTTTAAAAGAGCTTTTTAAGTCTTACCCCTTTACATCTGAGAAAAACATTAAGGGCTTCAAAAATGCTGATGCCTTTGATTCAAAAATTATATTTTTAGGAAACAGCTACCTAACGAAATGAAGGTCATCTAATTTTTGAAGTTGATTTCACAAAAGATAGATTCCCATTTATTCAGTAAGTATTGAGCCCTAGTATATGCTGTTCATTGTTCTAGGTGCTTGGAATATAACAGTTAACAAAGCAAACAAAAGCTATCTTCATGGAATTTACATATTTGGAAGAGGAAGACAGGTAATCAACAAAATATAGTAAAATATGTAGCAAATTAGATGTTGATGGATACTAATAATAAATCTTGATAAATTGTGAACCTGTTCATTGTTATGCAGAATATTAAAGGAAAATTTTTTGTTAGGAAGATGAGTTGAGTTTTTACTATGGCCATATGAAAAGATTCAGGGGACAACTGGACAAATGGTTTTGAGTATCAGGTAAGAGTAAAGCTTTGGAAGCAAGAAACCCTGAAGTGCTTGTTGAAGCTATTGAGAAATATGTGAACCTCTAAAAGAAGGTATTAGTGATTCAAGAAAGGAAGAAAGAGGCTTCACATAAATGCCATCTTTGGAAATGAGGGGAGTGAGAGAAGGAATAAATTGTTCAGATGTCTGCAAAGCAATCCTTGTCCTTAGGATAGAGTAAGGTTTCAGTTAAGAAAGGAAGTAAACATTCCATGAGTACTTCAATGACTGTGTGACACTATTCAATTTACAGCATTTAACCTTGAGGCTTTTTCCCAATGATTATTAAGAATCAGCAAACAAATATGCATCGCCTTCAGCAAAAGTCTTGTGGCTCGTGTGGTGGACACTGTTTTCTCACATCACTAAAAATGAAATGTAATATCTGTAAGAGGTAGAATTAATATGTGCAATGGGTTCATTTTTAGCCCATTTCAGAGACAGAGCAAAATTGAGCAGAAAGTATACAGTTCCCATGACCTTCTACAGCTTTACAAGGCAATCTCATGTACTATCAACGTTCTCCACCAGACTGGTACAACTGATATAATCAATGAACCTATACTGACACATCAATATCACCCAAAGTCCCTAGTTTACATTAGGGATCATTCTCAGTATTGTGGATCCTATGATTTTGAAAATTTATAATGACATGTATCCACCATTGTGGTATCATATAGAATAGTTTCACTGCTCTAAAAGTCCTTCCTGTTCTGCCCTTTTATCCTCACTGCCAACCCCAACTTCTGGCAACCACTACTCCTTTTACTGTCTCCATAGCTTTGCCTTTTCCAGAAGGTTATATTGTTGGAATCCTACAGTAGGTATCCTTTTCAGATAGGTTTCTTTCACTCAGTAATATGTATTTAACATTCCTCCATGTCTTTTCATGGATGGTGCCTCGTTTTCTTTTAGTGCTGAGCAATGCTCTACTGACTGAATGTATCACAATTAATCCATTCCTCTTCTGAAGTACATCTTGATTTTAAGTTTTTCAAATTAAGAATAAAGTTGCCAAAAACATCTGCATGCAGCTTTTGCATGGACATACTTTTCAGCTCATTTTGGTAAATACCAAGGTGTGTGACTGCTGGATCATATAGTAAGAGTAGGTTTACTTTTGTAAGAATCTGCCAAGCCATCCTCCAAAGTGGCTATACTATTTTGCATTTCCACTAGCAATGAATGAAAGTTTTGCTTGTTCCATTTCCTTACCAGTATTTTATGTTGACAGTGTTCTGGATTTTGCCCATTACAATAGGTGTGTACTATCTCATTTTTGTTTTAATTTGCATTTCCCTGAAGACATGTGACTTTTCATTTTGAGGAGAAGGCTTCTCAAATTATAAAAGTTATTAGAATAATTGCTGTTAATGAAATGAATGAGCCTACAAATGAGACGATATTTCATGTTGTATATGCATCGGGATAATCTGAGTATCGTCGGGGTATTCCGGATAAGCCAAGAAAATGTTGTGGAAAGAAAGTTAAATTTACACCTACAAATATAATGGAAAAATGAATTTTAGCATAGGTCTGGTCAAGGGTATAGCCCAAGAACAAGGGGAATCAATGAATAAAGCCCCCTATGATAGCAAATCCTACTCCTCTTTTCATATGCTATTTGCCATGTACTATCCACCTATTGGAACGTGGCTTCTTTAGCACTGTGTCTTTTGACGTATTTTTTTTTAACTGGATTATTTGTTTTCTTATTTTTGAGTTTTAAAACAGCTTTGTATATTTTAGATTCCACTCCTTTATCTGAAATGTTTTTTGCACATATTTTCTCCCTTTCTAGAACTTGTCTTCCCATTCTTTTTTGACAATGTCTTTTGTGAAGCAGATGTTTTAATTTTACTGAAGTCCAAATTGTCAATTACTTTTCTCACGAATCATGCCCTTGTGTATCTAAAAAATATCACTGCCATATCCAAGGCCATCTAGATTTCCTTCCATGTTATCATCTAAGACTTTTACAATTTTACATTTTACATTTAGGTCTATAATCTATTTTGAGTTAACTTTTATTCAAAGTGTAAGGTCTGTATCGAGTCTTCTTTGCCTGTTGATGTTCAGTTGTTCTAGCACCATTTGTTGAAAACACTATCTTTGTTCCATTGTATTGCCATGTCTTCTTGTCAAAAATTAGTTGACTATAGGGCGGGTGCAGTGGCTCACACCTGTAATCTCAGCACTTTGGGAGGCTGATGCGGGAAAATCACAAGGTCAGGAGTTCAAGACCATCCTGGCCAACATGATGAAACCCCATGTCTTAAAAAAAAAAATTAGTTGACTACATTTATGTGGTCCTATTTCTGAACTCTACCTATTCTGTTGATCTATTTGTCAATTCTTTGCAAATACCATGCTTTGAAGTAAGACTGTGTCAGTCCTGCAACTTTGTTTTTCTCCTTCAGTATTGAGTTGGCTATTCTGGGTCTTTTGCCTCCCCACATAAACTTTTTTTTAAGAAGAGTTCTCACTCTATTGCCCAAGCTGAACAGCAGTGGTGTAATCACAGCTCATCGCAGCATCAACCTCCTGGGCTCAAGCAATCCTCCCCACCAGCTTCCTAAATAGCTGGGACTACAAGCATGTACCACCGTGCCTGGCTAATTTTTCTGTAGAGATAGGTTTCATCATGTTGCCCAGGCTGATGTGGAACTCTTTGGCTCAAGCAATCCTCCTGACTCAGTCTCCCAAAGTGCTAGGGTAACAGGCATAAGCCACTGTGCCCAGCCTCCATATAAACTTTAGAATTAAGTCTGTCAACATCCACAACACAATGTGCTGGAATTTTTATTGAAATTACGTTGTATCTATAGATTAATTTAAGAAGAACTGAAACTGGCCAGGTGCAGTGGCTCACGCCTGTAATTTCCACACTTTGGGAGGCTGAGGTGGGCAGATCACAAGGTCAGGAGTTCAAGACCAGCCTGGCCAACATGGTGAAACCCCATATATGCTAAGAATACAAAAATTAGCCAGGCATGGCGGCAGGTGCCGGTAATCCCAGCTACTTGGGAGACTGAGGCAGGAGAAGTGCTTCAACCCAGAAGGTGGAGGTTGCAGTGAGCTGAGGTCATGCCACTGCACTCCAGCCTGGGCAACAGAGCAAACTCTGTCTCTTGAAAAAAAAAAAAAAAAAAAGAACGAAAATCTTGACAATCATGAGTCTTCCTATCTATACACATGAAATATATCTTCATTTATTTAGCCCTTCTGATATTTTATCAGAGTTTTGTCATTTTTCTCATACATATGTCATATATATTTAGATTTATACCTAAATACTTCATGTTGGAGGGTGCTAATGTAAAGCGTAATGTGTTTTTAATCTCAAATTCCACTTGTTGATTTCTGGTATACAGGAAAGTGATTGACTTTTGCATGTTAATCTTGTATGCTGCAATGTTGCTATAATCACTTCTTGGTTCCTGGAGTTTTTTGGTCAATTTTTATGAATTTTCTACATAGACAGTCATATCATTTGCAAACAAAAACAGTTTCATTTCTTCCTTCACAATCTGTATATTATTTATTTATTTATTTTTGTCTTACTGCATTGGCTGAAGCTTCCACTATGATGATGAAAAGGAGTGATATGTCAGGCACAGTGGATCACACCTGTCTGTAATCCCAGCACATTAGAAGGCCAAGGTGTGCAGATTACTTGAGGTCAGGAGTGCAAGACCAGCTTGGCCAACATGGTGAAATCCCATCTCTATTAAAAAGACAAAACTTAGCCAAGTATGGTGGCACATGTCTGTAATCCCAGCTACTCAGTAAAATTGCTTGAACCTGGGAGGCAGAGGTTGCAGTGAGTGAAGATCAAACCACTCTGCATTCCAGCCTGTTCTATCCATTAAAATTAAGAAAAATAGGCCAGGTGTGGTGGCTCATGCATGTAATCCCAGCACTTTGGGAGGCTGAGGTGTGCGGGTTGCTTGAGCTCAAGAATTCAAGGCCAGCCCGGCAACATGGTGAAACCCTGTCTTTACTCAAAATACAAAATATGCATAGATATAGATATAGATATAGATATAGATATAGATATGGTAGCATGGGCATGTGGTCACAGCTACTCAGGAGGCTGAGGTGGGAGGACTGCTTGAGTATTGGAGGTAGAGGTTGCAGTGAGCCGAAATTTAACCACTGTACTCCAGCCTAGGTAACAGAGTAAGACCGTGTCTCAAAAGAATAAGAAAAATAAATATTTTTATTTATTTTCACTTATTTTTTCTCTAATGCTCTTTCTTTATTATGTAGATCCAAGTTTCTAACCTATATCATTTTTCTTATCTCAATAACTTCCTTTAACATTTCTCACAAAGCAGATCAACTGGCACAAGTTTCCTCAGTTTTCATTTGTCTGAGAAAGCCTTATTTCTCCTTCACTTTCAAAAGATAATTTTGTAGGGTACATAATTCTAGGTTGGTGGGTTTTTTCCTCTTGATGTGAAATATTTCATTCCACTCTCTTGTTTGTATGGTATCTGGGAAGAAGTCCGATGTAATTCTTATCATTATTATTTAAAATATTGCTTCTGTTCCTTTCTCTCTTCTCCTTCTATTTGTCCCTTCTATGTACATTTTTTAGTTGCTCCATGTTTCTTGGATATTACATTTGGTTTTGTTCACTGTTTTTTCTTTGATTCTCAGTTTTAGAAGTCTCTATTTATATATCCACAATCGCAGGGATTCTTTCCTCCACCATGTCCAGCCTACTAATGATCCCTTTAAGACATTCTTCACTTCTGTTACACTGTTTGGTCTCTAGCATTTCTCTGATTATTTCTTAGAATTGCTGTCTGTCTACTTATCTTACCAACCTATTCTTGTGTGTTGTCTTAGCATAGCAATTGCAGTTGCTTTAAATTCACAGGTATTGTAATTTCGACATCTCTGCCATATTTGAGATTGATTCTGATGCTTGCTCTGTCTTTTCAAGCCACGGTTTTGTCTTTTAGTGTACCAATTTTCTGTTGAAAGCCAGGCATGACGTTCTGAGTAAAAGAAACTCAGGCTGGGCGCGGTGGCTCAAGCCTGTAATCCCAGCACTTTGGGAGGCCGAGGCGGGTGGATCACGAGGTGGGTGGATCACGAGGTCAAGAGATCGAGACCATCCTGCTTAACATGGTGAAACCCCATCTCTACTAAAGATACAAAAAATTAGCTGGGCATGGTGGCGCGTGCCTGTAATCCCAGCTACTCAGGAGGCTGAGGCAGGAGAATTGCCTGAACCCAGGAGGCGGAGGTTGCGGTGAGCCGAGATTGCCATTGCACTCCAGCCTGGGTAACAAGAGCGAAACTCCGTGTCAAAATAAATAAATAGTAATGTGATGGTAAGAGGTCAGGGGAGGTGAAGCATTCTATAGTCCTGTATCAGGTGTCAGCCTTTTAGTGAGCCTGTGCCTACAACAGTGACTTTGACAAGTACCTTTCATTCCACTCTATTCCTCTCCTTAAGTGGAACAGGATCGATGGAGGGGGCCAGAATTGGGTATTTCCATTCTTCTATCAGCTAAAGAGAGGGCTGGAGTTGGTTATTTTTCTTCCTCCTGATGGAAGGCTAGAGCCAGTTAAATTTGGGGATTTTCCTTCTTCTAGTTCAGTTAGGCTCTGACAAAATCCCAATAGTTTAGGCTTTGATATTATAAAATAGTGTCTGCTGAGTATAGGCCTTGTTAACAACACTATATTCTGATGGAGCTGAGGGGGAGTTTTCTCTGATATCCACTGTGAGAACCTAGTAGAGCTCCAGGAAGCAAAACTCCTGAGTGTGGGAGTCTTCCAGAGTTTTTCCCTCACACACTTATCTGCACTCAACCTCCAGCAATCCATCAGTTACAGCTCAGGTTTTCCTACTCAGGTACTGGTTTTCATGGAGGCGTCCTTTCACAGAGGGTTCTGCCTGTGCATTTCTGCTCCAGTAAGTTGTTCTTCTTGTATGGTCTTTTTAGTTTGCTTAGATTTTTACTTGTGTTTAGGATGAAGTGACAACTTCCAAGCTCCTTCCTGACATGCCAGATCGGAAGCTGAAAGTCCTAAAGCTCATATTCTGTGGGTGAGTATGTTCCCGCTCCAGTTCACCCCTCAAATTCTCTTGCCCTTCCTTGTCCCCGTGTGAGAGTCCTAGGTTCAATAAAACACTGCATTCAACTATTTTGGCTTATCTGAGTATTATGATAACCATAAAAAAATGAAGGAAAAGAAAAATCAAAGAATTGAGATATCTGAGAAAAAGAAAGGAGATCAATGTTTTCTAACACTTAAAAATAGATTTTTTAATTGTTTCTTCATTGACTTATGTGAAAGGACTTTTTTTAATTTAACAAATTATATAGTTTTGTTTATAGCCTCAAAACTATCTTGTGTAGCTAAGAATGGGCAAATAATCAGGATTTACTAAAGGACTAAAGAAGAAATCTTCTATAAGTAGCATTTCTGCTACTCAAGGAAGAGATATACTTCATGGCATAAACTTGCCAAAGTATATTAAGAATAACCTTGATACAAGACAGCAAAGCTCTTTTATTCAGCCAACATGCCATGAATGAAAAAGACAAGGGGCAATCTCCACCCTCTAGGTGAATCATTCAACCTACCAAAGTAGAAGGGAGAGAAACAGAAAAAGGACCTTTGCTGAGATGGTGATCTATCATGTCTGAGTAATAGAACACTGCTCAAAGTACAAGAAAGAAAAATAGTTAGTTTATTTGGAATTTTGGACATTAAGTGTCTTTATTGTTCATTTTCTTTTAAGTCACATGAATGGCCTATCGTTTCAATTAATAAATATTTCATTTCTTTTCAGCATATTCATGAACTTAAAACTAAAATGAACAGTGCACATGTGAATGTTTAGGAACATTATAAAATTAAACACAAAATCTGGCGATCTTCCCAGCATCTTAAGAAACAAGTTGATAAAAATTCAAGCAGCAGAAGGGGGCAGTAAAACCCAACAGAATGCTCTGGAAGATTTTTAAGATTCTTCCTTATTTTCTCTTTATGTAGAGTATTTTCCAACAAATTTCATAGGCTAATGGAAATTTTGTGCACCAGATCCATAACAGACACAGAAACACTGAATATATACAAACATGAAAGCTGTAAGTTTTACGCAATCAAACCTTATCTTTTTATGGTACACAATAGTCACAGTACTTTTCCATATAAAATAGGTTTAGCTGTCTTGGATTGGCACATTTAATGTCCTCCCATGACCAACATCCCCAATGTCTCTGAACTGTCAAAGTGATTTAATACATTATATAATTTTTTTTCCTTATGCTCAGACTTGCACTTCTCTTTAAAATTCTGCCTATCCTTAAAGTCTCAGACTCTCCTTGAACTTTTTTTTTTTTTTACTTTCCAGGTACATGGAACTCTCTTCACCCTATCCTGCTATATAAGAGACAGAATTTCCACAATGAGATAGATGGAATTCAATTCCTTTGAGTTTCAAATAATCTAAATATGATTATTCTTTATGCCCTGTTTTTCCCTCACCTTTGTATTCCAAGTCTCTTTGCAGACAACAGAACACACTTCTATACATAATAGGTATATAATTAATGTTTCATTAGGAAGACAATGATGATGATCACTTCAAAATGAATTCAGGATTGTAACATAAAAATTTAGCACACTCTCACTTGTATGGATTATAACACAGCTTCTAACCCAAGCTGACATTAGTAGCTCTAACTATAAACTTCAAATTTCAGTAGATGCAGACTACTCCTTTAAAATGACACAGAAAATTGAAATTATTTAAAGAAATTATTAAAAGGAAAATGATCTATACTCTTAGTTGAAATATCATGTAAGATTCCATGCAATAAATGGGAGTGCCATAAATGGAATGATTAAATATGACTAGAGGAGGAGAAAGGCTTCCTAGATGAGATGGAATTTTAGTCATTGTGTCTCATGTAGAATCAGATGTGTACATTAAGCAAAACAGTTTAAAAATTTTTCCAAGCTAATCTCTTTATTTATTTTCTACAAGACTTCTAGAAATTGAGGTATCTGGTGTAGTGTTATTTCAGGTTTTATGCTGTCCTTTTTCTGTAATGCTAAGAATTTATGGTATAACTGAATTGTCTATTTTCCACTTCTTTTCTGATATATATGTATATATCTCCCTTCCATCTGATTAATTCCCTATACAACTATGTTCCAAAACGAGAATAGAAAATTAGCCCCAATAAGCCCAGACAACTGAAAAGTAAATGTCATGTTGTACTTTGACCCATGGGCACAACTCATAATCTCGTAAAAGTGGAGAGAAAAGACAAAAAAAAAAGTGAACTTTAAAAGTGGAATTTATTTTACCGGTACCTCCTATGAAGGGCTCGTCACCAAACTAAACCACGCGCCAGGGAGAGAAATGCTTTAAGGCATTTGCGGACACTTAGCGTCCTAGCAAATTCCCGCCCTCGCTGCTTCCTTAGTCCATCAAAGGCTGAAAACTACATCGGTGACCTCTGGAGCTCAAATTATTTACACTGTAACTGCTTAGGAGCAGTATTATGAGGAGAATTTACCTTCTCTTCCTCCCTCTCCAAGAAAAAGGAGGCGGTGATGGTGCGGAGAACAATTTCTGCTGTTAAAAGCATCTTAGTTACAAAGATAAATTACAGCTATGTAAACTGAGTGTAGCTATTTCATTCCGCAAAGAGTATTTTTTAAAAAGCTAGGTATGTATGTGCTGCATATACAGCAGATATACAGAAGATCAAGCATCCTCACTACAACGTAGAGCATGTCAGCGTTTCTTAACCTTACTCGCCCCACTCGGTCCGACGTGACTTCCTCGGGCCCCCAAAGTACAGCCCAGACGCGGCGGCGGGCGAGGGGATTCCCGAGCCCGCGACTCCAGGGCCGCCCGGATTCCCGGAGAGGAAACCCAGCGCCCGCCCGCCTTCCCCGGGTATCCCATCCGAGGCCATCACTCCCGGACCGGCTCTCGGCGCTCGGGCAAAGGCGCGGAGGAAGCAAAGGCATCTGGCTCAAAGCTGCGCGCCGCCAGAGGAGAGGAACAGGCGGACGGGAGGGAGGCGCGGGCGGGGAGAGCGGGGACTACCCGCCAGGCTCCCACCTCGCGCAGCTTCCGGGGTTTCCGTTTTTCTCAAGTGCGTGAGTGAAAAGACCCTGCCCCCGCCCGGGCTGACGCAATTTTTTTAAGTGGAGAGGAGGTAAAAAGTTGTAGGGGGTAAACCGAAAGGCGGAAAGAAACTCATTTCGTCACCAGGGGCATGGTTTTTCTTTCAGGGCATAAAAGGACGGTTCTCTGGACTAGCGACCAGTTGTCAAACGACTTGCAGCGAGCCTCGGGAGCACGCCCAGGAACTCCTCAGCAGCGCCGCCTGCAGCCCGGCCGCCAGACGCCCGCAGACTGCAAAGCCCCCGCCCGCGCCGCACCCGGCCCGCCACCGCGATGCTCGCCCGCGCCCTGCTGCTGTGCGCGGTCCTGGCGCTCAGCCGTGCAGGTGAGTACCTGGCGCCGCGCACTGGGGACTCCGGTTCCACGCACCCGGCCGGAGTTTCCGCTCTGACCTCCTGGGTCCATCCCGGTACTCCGACTTCTCTCCGAGTAGAGAAGCTGCGGGACTTGGGAAAGAGCTTGGACCGCTACAGTCCGAGAACTCAGTGGATATTCCAGCTTAGCCCCAAGTCCTGATCAGCATGAGCCGGTTACTTAACCGATCTGAGACACTCTCAACCTGCTGAATAGGGATAGATGATACTGATTTGCAGGTTATCATTTATGATAATACAGGATCTGATCAACAGGTGAATTGTTTCTATGTGGAACCTCTTTTTATTGCGTGGAAAAAAAGCTATTTAAATACTCTAGTCAGTTCTTTTCTCCCCCCAGAAAAGCCCGGATTATGTTTTAAGATAAGCAAAATGTCTTAAAAGTAAACCGTTTTACTTTGAATTTTTTTCCTAAATGTTGATTAGTGTACTAGATCCATTTTAATTTGGAAAGCGTAATGCTCCTTATTTCAGTTTCGTAAGAATGCTAATTTTAACATTCAAAGAGTTGACTAAGAAAAGCCTAGTAACATGATTTACCAAGTTGAATATGCACTTGCCCTTATTTAGAATAGAAAATTCATATTTCTACGTTTTATCCATTCTAATGCAGGTTATTTCCATGACTACCTATTTATTTCTTGACTTTATTATGGTAAAGTTGATTCATAGTCAAACAATTAAATGTTTAAATTAAGATTAAGACACTAGAGAATGATGTATTTGCTTTCCTTTTATTGTAGCAAATCCTTGCTGTTCCTACCCATGCCAAAACCAAGGTGTATGTATGAGTGTGGGATTTGACCAGTATAAGTGTGATTGTACCCGGACAGGATTCTATGGTGAAAACTGCTCAACACGTAAGTTTGTCCTTTGGCTGCCTCATCAGGAGTGGGGCTGGATACAGTTATCATTGTAGACATTTATGTCTTATAATGAGTCCTATTAATTTCTCTCTCCCTTTCTTCCTCTTCTTGCAGCGGAATTTCTGACAAGAATAAAATTATTTCTGAAACCTACTCCAAACACAGTGCACTACATACTTACCCACTTCAAGGGATTTTGGAACTTTGTCAATAACATTCCCTTCCTTCGAAATGCAATTATGAGTTATGTGTTGACATGTAAGTACAAGTGTGTTTCTTAGGTTTTTAGCTTTCTCAAAGAAAAATATGCTTTATAATACTGTAAGCTTAATCTAAAAACTTATTTCTAAGCTTATCAAAATGACTTTTAAGATACCTTTTAAGTTTGTCTTTCATCTTAATGGCCAAAAATATTGACATTTAGTCCCATCCAGTTTATATGGTCTACTCACAACCCTGTATACCTCTTCTAACCTTTCCCGTTTGGTCAATTTGTGGAGGTAGCATGTTCCAGCTGTTTATTGAATGCCCATGGGCCACAGAATTGTTCTGAACAATTATTCTGCACCTATTAAAATAAATTTGGATTTGGATCAGCAAGAAAATAACTTTCTATGATTCTAAAGTGGGTGCCATGCTCAGCTATTCCTTTCATAGGCCTCTTGGATAGTGAGCAGATGGCTACCTGAAAAATCCATATTGCCAGATTATAACGTGCAGAGTATACATATTTTATTAAAGATGTATTTTAAATGGCCATTAGACTTTAAAGTATAGTTGTTTTAAAATAGAGTACTTTTTATTTTTTGGAGTTAAATTCAAGCTCTAGTGCCACTTCCCACATTTTACAATAAAAATGATGATTGATTTGCTTTGCATATGAGAACAAATAAAACAATTTTTTTTCTTTGAAAATTTCAGCCAGAGCACATTTGATTGAGAGTCCACCAACCTACAATGCTGACTATGGCTACAAAAGCTGGGAAGCCTTCTCTAACCTCTCCTATTATACTAGAGCCCTTCCTCCAGTACCTGATGACTGCCCGACTCCCCTGGGTGTGAAAGGTGAGTAAGAAGAATACGTTAGAGGTGGATTAACTGTAAGAGGGGCTGCATTGCTGCCCAAAAAATTTCTGACCTCACACTACCATTAATTAGTTAACAAAAGTAGTTTTTACTTTTATCATGGATATCTATGGATATTTTTAAAGTATGAGTCTATGTAAACTATTCCATAAAAGTAAATGAGCATCTTGCTATAATGTCTTAATATTTTAAAATTATTTCATTAGAAACGAAATAATTCTAATTAAAATAGATAAAATCTTTCAGTAAGAAATTGCTCCCCCGTATCTTAGAACTGTTGTTTATATTATGATCCTATTCACAATTGTATTTCTCCTGTAAATAAAGAATTTCTGGTAGATTGAAAGTCACTATCTGCTTTCTTGAATATATAGATGGATTCTTATCTTAGCTTTCTCATTTTTCAGGTAAGAAGCAGCTTCCTGATTCAAGTGAGATTGTGGAAAAATTTCTTCTAAGAAGAAAGTTCATCCCTGATCCCCAGGGCTCAAATATGATGTTTGCATTCTTTGCCCAGCACTTCACGCATCAGTTTTTCAAGACAGATCATAAGCGAGGGCCAGCTTTCACCAAAGGCCTGGGCCATGGGGTAAGACAAGAGTTAATATCTTAGAGTTGGTAGAATTATAGTAAATCATAGTAGAGGGCTAACATTAAAGGACATAAACAGATAGATCGATCCAAATAACTTACTCACTTAAAAAAGTCTTATCTATAAAAACCTTAAAGGAATTTTCCATTTACTTCACTGGTCTAGTAAAATTATACACACACACAGACATGCACATACATATATAAATATTCCCAGACATATTTTACATATTATTATGACAATAATAATTCCATACAGCTATTTTTATTTGTAATTTGGCCCTTGTATTTTTAGTTTAATTAATACTGTGAAATGTTTTGTCTTCAAAAACACATTGTACCCTGATTATGCTGCTTTCAATATTGTAAGGTGAAGTTTTTGCAGCATTATTTATTATCTTTCGTTTCAATAGCATAGCTTCAAGTTATTGATAATAATTTTTATAAATACTACATTTTTATGCATTTTTAGAATTGTGTATCCTCATAGTGAAGTATATGTTTATATATGATATGAGCTCCATATAATATATTAATTCTATTAAACAAAAAGACACATCAGTTTGTAGCTTTGGTGGATAAACAAATTAATTTAGTAATTTGTGACTATGAAAAAATGTAATTTTATTTAAAAATTCTAAAGAAAGCTGAATCAAATTATTTAATGATGAATTATATGATAGACACTTTAAGAACAACTTCAACAGCAACAAAATAAATTTTTTTCATAATTTTCTAGGTGGACTTAAATCATATTTATGGTGAAACTCTGGACAGACAGCATAAACTGCGCCTTTTCAAGGATGGAAAAATGAAATATCAGGTATGCTTCCTTTGAATACTAAGATTTAGTTATTACTTACCACTTACACCCATATTTTAAAATCCCTAAAAATGTGTTCCTTAACTTTTTAAAGTTTATTTATTACTGTTATCTTTTAGATAATTGATGGAGAGATGTACCCTCCCACAGTCAAAGATTCTCAGGCAGAGATGATCTACCCTCCTCAAGTTCCTGAGCATCTGCGGTTTGCGGTGGGGCAGGAGGTCTTTGGTCTGGTGCCTGGTCTGATGATGTATGCCACAATCTGGCTGAGGGAACACAACAGAGTGTGTGATGTGCTTAAACAGGAGCATCCGGAATGGGGTGATGAGCAGTTGTTCCAGACAAGCAGGCTAATACTGATAGGTAAACAAGAAAATGATTTACATCAAACCCTCTTCCCCAGGGAAAGCTAATGTGCTACCTTTGTTATGTTTTGAGTAACTGACAATATGTGGTAAACAAAAAATCACATACTCTATATTCATTAAATATATAAGCATGACTCATCATAAAACTATCTTTTGATATTGACAAGGAAGAAAATAGAAATTAAGGAATAGCAAATTAAAATTACATTCCAATTGCTCGAAAGCTTGTGATCAGAACAAGTAATGTTTTTCTTTATTTTGTGCAAATAGGAGAGACCATTAAGATTGTGATTGAAGACTATGTACAGCACTTGAGTGGCTATCACTTCAAACTTAAATTTGACCCAGAACTACTTTTCAACAAACAATTCCAGTACCAAAATCGTATTGCTGCTGAGTTTAATACCCTCTATCACTGGCATCCCCTTCTGCCTGACACCTTTCAAATTCATGACCAGAACTACAACTATCAACAGTTTATCTACAACAACTCTATGTTACTGGAACATGGAGTTACCCAGTTCGTTGAATCATTCACCAAGCAAATTGCTGGCAGGGTAAGCATTATTATTGAAAAACAAAACAAAGGACTAGTCGGTATCTTTAGAATGTCTGCACAGAAATTATTTTTCTTAAACTTACTAAAAGAGTAGTTAGTTATATTGCTAGTAAAATTGTTTTATTGATATAAGAGACCTAATGTTTTACTTTTGCACCAATCTGGAAGAAAAATTTTTTAAAAAATAAAAAACAAAAAAAAGAAGCTTAACTTTTTTTGAAAAGTCTAAACTTCTTAGTCTACAATTGTCAAACAAATAGTAAATTGTACCCCTACCTTAAAAATAGGTGTTTTCAAAAGTATCTATGATCTTCTAGGAATAAATATTTTAGGCTTGAATACTAGTTTCATTTCTGAAATTTAAAAAGGCAAATTAGTTCTAGACTGCTGTCCCATTGAATTTTAGGCACAGCTCCTATTGAAATATATGTAAGCATCTTTCCAGGAAATAACAATGGTCTCAGCTGGGAGTTTTAGTCTTACCTGATTTGTACCTAAGGCAAGCTGAATACAAACAGTAAATATGCCTAAAATTCTCGTTTTACAACTAATTTTACTTTCCACAGGTTGCTGGTGGTAGGAATGTTCCACTTGCAGTAAAAAAAGTATCACAGGCTTCCATTGACCAGAGCAGGCAGATGAAATACCAGTCTTTTAATGAGTACCGCAAACGCTTTATGCTGAAGCCCTATGAATCATTTGAAGAACTTACAGGTAAGAAATGGTTTCTAAAGTTCTTAAAAGAATCAGGGGGTCAAATGGAAACAGAGAAGTTAGAATCAAATTATTTTTTATTTTGTGAAGTTTGACATTGGTTGTATCTCTGTCTTCATCGCCTTCACAGGAGAGAAGGAAATGGCTGCAGAGTTGAAAGCACTCTATGGTGACATCGATGCTATGGAGCTGTATCCTGCCCTTCTGGTAGAAAAGCCTCGTCCAGATGCCATCTTTGGTGAGACTATGGTAGAAGTTGGAGCACCATTCTCCTTGAAAGGACTTATGGGTAATGTCATATGTTCTCCCGCCTACTGGAAGCCAAGCACTTTTGGTGGAGAAGTGGGTTTCAAAATCATCAACACTGCCTCAATTCAGTCTCTCATCTGCAATAACGTGAAAGGCTGTCCCTTTACTTCATTCAGTGTTCCAGATCCAGAGCTCACCAAAACAGTCACCATTAATGCCAGTTCTTCCCGCTCCAGACTAGATGATATCAATCCAACAGTACTGCTAAAAGAACGTTCGACTGAACTGTAGAAGTCTAATGACCATATTTATTTATTTATATGAACCATGTCTGTTAATTTAATTATTTAATAATATTTATATTCAACTCCTTATGTTACTTAACATCTTCTGTAACAGAAGTCAGTACTCCTGTTGCGGAGAAAGGAGTCATACTTGTGAAGACTTTTATGTCACTACTCTAAAGATTTTGTTGTTGTTGTTGTTAAGTTTGGAAAACAGCGTTTATCCTCTTTTGTAAACCAGAGAGAAATGAGTTTTGACTTCTTTTTACTTGAATTTCAACTTATAAGAACAAAAGCAAAGATGTTTGAATACTTAAATGCTGTTACAAGATGGCAAAATGCTGCAAGTTTTTACACTGTCAGTGTTTCCAGTGTATCTTCCATGATGCATTAGAAGCAACTAATGTTTGAAATTTTAAAGTACTTTTGGACATTTATCTGTCATCAAACTAACAAAAACAGGTACCAGTGCATTACTAAAGGAATATTTAAATTAGACATTACCAGTAAGTTCATGTCTACTTTTTTAAAGCAGCAATGAAACAATAATTTGAAATTTCTAAATTCATAGGGTAGAATCACTTTTAAAAGTTTGTTGTTTCTTAAAGTTTCAAACTTGTACATGTACCGAAAAGAAGCTGCCTTGGATTTAAATCTGTAAAATCAGTAGAACTTATACTACAATTATTTGTTAAAAGATTGTATAAGTGCTGTTCCTTTTCCACCAAGAGTGTAAATATTTTTAGTGTGACTGTTACAACTTCCTTTTAAATCAAAATGCCAAATGCGTTAAGGTGGTGGAACCACTGCTGTCTTCTCTTAAAATAAGAATATTTGTTGAGAGATTCCTGAACTTGTTTATACGACTGGTAACATGTAAAATCTATAGCAGCAAGAGTCTACCTTTAAAATAAGCAATAACAAAGAAGAAAACCAAATTATAGTTCAAATTTAGGTTTAAATTTTTAAAAAGGAAACTTTTTTTTATCCTTGGGCACTGCAGGCCTGGTACTCAGATTTTGCTGTGAGGTTAATGAAGTACCAAGCTGTGCTTGGATAACGATATGTTTTCTCAGATTTTTCTGTTGCACAGTATAATTTAGCAGTCCCTATCACACTGCAAAAGGCAGCAGCTGCCTCATACAATACCTCTTCAAAATGCTTAAATTCATTTCACACGTTAATTTTGTCTCAGTCTTGAGAAGCCATTTCAGTAGGTGCATCAGAATCAAGCCTAGCTACCTGCTTTCTGCTCCTTTTCTTTTCTTCTTTTAGCCATTTCGCTAAGAGAAGGTGTCTTCTGATCACTTTATTTCTCCTATTTTGTTTTACTGGTTTAAGATCAGAGTTCACTTTCTGCAGATTCTGTCTATATTTTCTTACCTGAACTTTTGCAAGTTTTCAGGAAAACCTTGGCTCAGGACTGCTATTTAGCTCCTCTTAAGATTAAGAGAGGGAAAAAAAGGGCCCATTTAAAAATAGTATACACTTGTTTCAAGCGAAAAGCAGAGGATTTTAGTTACAGCTAATTTTAGCTATCTGTAACCAATATGCCTGTAAAGAGGGTAGTGCCTCAGAAAGAACTGTAGGGGGTTTGTGACTGGAAGAAAGTTACCTTCCTATTCTAATTAATGCCCTTTCTTATTTAAAAACAAAACCAAACAACATCTAATCAGTTGTCAGCAGTAATAATAATGGTGATAATACTTCTTTTCCACATCTCATTGTCGCTGACATTTAATGGTACTGTATATTACTTAATTTATTGAAGATTATTATTTATGTCTTATTAGGACACTATTGTTATAAACTGTGTTTAAGCCTACAATCATTGATTTTTTTTCATTATGTCACAATCAGCATATCTCTTTGGAGTTACCTCTGGATTATTATGTAAACAATCAAAAGAAATGATTGTGTTAATATTTGTGAATAAAATTTTAGAAATCTGATTGGTATATTGAGATATTTAAGATTGAATGTTTGTTCTTAGGATTGACCTATGTGCTAGCCCACAAAGAATATTGTCTCATTAGCCTGAATGTGCTGTTAAGACTGACCTCTTAAAACTTTTTGAGGGACCTGTGGATGCTTCATTAATTTGTTCAGCCACAACTTATGGAGAAAATATTCTGTGTAAAGCACTGTGGGTTTTAATACTTTTAAATCAAACACTGATTACAGTTAATATTAGTACTTACATAAACAACTGAAAAAATGTGTGTTTTACAAAGAGGGAGAAAATGAAATAAATAGCATTAAAGAGAAATAACTCAGGAGAATCTTCTTTACGATTTTATGTTTAGAAGGTTTAAGGTTAAGAAAGAAATAGTCAATATGTTTTATAAAACACTGTTCACTGATTTTTTTTTTTTAAACTTGATTTGTTATTAACATGGATCTGCTGACAGAACCTGGGAATTTGGGTTGTATATGTGAATGTTTCAGTGCCTTAGACAAATGTGTATTTAACTTATGTAAAAGATAAGTCTGGAAACAAATGTCTGTTTATTTTTGTACTATTTAAAAATTGACAAATCTTTTCTGAAAATAAACTTTGTTTCTATGTATCTTTGTCATATGGCATATGATTTCTCTGAATCATTATTCTTAAAGTAAACCATTATCCTGTGTTCTCCTACCTATTCAAAACTATGGCTGGCCCTTCATGAAATGGTTTTGCCCTCAGTTACATAGAGGCTTCCTAGAGTCACTATTTAAATCTCATTATAATCTCTTATTCACTGAGACACTGTGTTGGAAAATGTCTACTTTGTGTATCTTTATAGAAGATGGAAAACAAGTTTATTTTCATTGCCTAGTCAGGAAGAAGAAAAAGATACACAGTTAGATGAAGAATAAGACAAATATTACAAAGGTGGCACAAAATAAAGACGTTCAAAGAGGAGGAAATGATACAAAGTTGGGCAAATCATTGATACAAAATCTCATAGGCTTTTGTCGCACCTCTATCCTTGACACCTTGGTAATTTCAGTATTTACATGGACTAAACATATTTAGCATCCTCCCTGGCCTCTCCTCTTTGGCATTCTCCCTTCCAGTGATGCCTTCTTCCACCATATTTCCCCAAATTATACATATCTTGATATCATTATCATTAATTACAGTACCACTTCCAAAATCTTGATTCCAAGCATCTTTCAGCTCACCTATTCTAGTGCTTACACTCTAACATCTAACTCTCAGTTTCACTGAACCTGCTGATCTACCAACCTTATCACTTCACTATTTATCACCTCTTTTATCTTTCCATTTGCTTCCATAGGCACCTAGCTCAGATTCTATCGTCCATCACTTTAATCACTCCCTTACGCTCTGTCTGCTCTCCCTCTATTGTGCTGAATTGGTGCAACTTGATTAAATCCAGCCATTCTCCTAATCTTTTTTATTTGGCTTCTCAGTAGTATTCAACACAAATAGCCATAGTCTCTTTATTGAAAGCACCCCCCCCCCCACCTTGGCTTCTTGGTTTGATACTCTCCAAACAACACCTAAGTAGTCAGCAACAATTTTCTCTTCGTTTCTCACACTGCTACTACTCAGTCTTCTCTCTCTCTTTTTAAGCTCTTTTTCTTCCATTGTATCTATACGTTGAAGACTGTTGGTTTATTCTCTGTCTGCATGTCTCCAAATTAATGACATTCAAGCTCATTATTTGACTTAATAAGCACTCCCAAATTTATGGCTCCAGGACCAACGTCTACTTATCAGTTGACAACCTCTTCACTAAAAGTCATCAATGTAATTGCTTATTTTATATTCTTCCCTCCCAGCACCCTATATCCCAAATAATAATTATCCAGAGTTAAAGATACCACCATTCCCTGGGATTTAAGTAAGAAAGCTCTTCACTTCCATTGCCAATCCAACAGCAATCCTATTGACTACAACTCACAAATAAATCCTAAATCTGTCACCTTTTTTCCAACTTCACTACTACCAACCTAGCAGTCTAACAGTCTCTTAATTGGTGTTCACTTATCTATTCTTTCCTCAGTCCCAACCATTCTCCTTATGGCAGGGGCAGTAATTTTTTTAATATATACTTTAAGTTCTGGGATACATGTGCAGAATGTGCAAGTTTGTTACATAGGTATACATGTGCCATGGTGATTTTCTGCACCCATCAACCTGTCATCTATATTAGGTATTTCTCCTAATGCTATCCCTCCCCTACCCCCCAATGCCTGATAGGCCCCAGTGTGTGATGTTCCCTCTCCCTGTGTCCATGTGTTCTCCATGTTCAACTCCCACTTATGAGTGAAAACATGCAGTGTTTTGGTTTTCTTTTTCTGTGTTAGTTTGCTGAGAATGATGGTTTCCAGCTTCATCCATGTTCCTGCAAACGAACATGATCTTACCCTTTTTTATGGCTGCATAGTATTCCGTGGTGTGTATGTGCTGCATTTTCTTTATCCAGTCTATCATTGATAGGCATTTCGGTTGGATCCAGGTCTTTGCTATTGTGAACAGTACTGCTTTAAACATATGTTTGCATGTATTTTTATAGTAGAATGATGTATAATCCTTTGGGTATATAGCAAGTAATGAGATTGCAGAGTTAAATGATATTTCTGGTCCTAGATCCTTAAGGAATGGCCACACTGTCTTCTACAATGGTTGAACTAATTTACATTCCCACCAATAGTGTAAAAGTGTTTCTATTTCTCCACATCCTCTTCAACATCTGTTGTTTCCTGACTTTTTAATGATCACCATTCTAACTGGCATGAGATGATATTTCATTGTGGTTTTGATTTGCATTTCTCTAATGACCAGTGATGATGAGCTTATTTTTGTATGTTTCTTGGCCACATAAATGTCTTCTTTGGAGAAGTGTCTGTTCATATCCTTTGCCCAGTTTTTGATGGTTTTTTTTTTCTAGTAAATTTGTTTCAGTTCTTTGTAGCTTCTGGATATTAGTTATTTGTCAGATGGACAGATTACAAAAGTTTTCTCTCATTCTGTAAGTTGCCTGTTCACTCTGATGATAGTTTCTTTTGTTGTGCAGAAGCTCTTTAGTTTAATTAGTTCGCAATTGTCAATTTTGGCCTTCGTTGCCATTGCTTTTGGTGTTTTAGTCATGAAGTTTTTGCCCATGCCTATGTCCTGAATGGTATTGCCTAG
Organism: Saguinus oedipus; assembly: GCA_031835075.1. NCBI lineage: Eukaryota > Metazoa > Chordata > Mammalia > Primates > Cebidae > Saguinus > Saguinus oedipus. Next base: position 24,552,460 of record CM063190.1, read on the forward strand.
GTTTTCTTCTAGGGTTTTTATGGTTTTAGATCATATGTTTCCGTGTTTAATCCTTTAATGCAAAAAAAGGCCATCAATAAAATTCAACACCCCTTCTTGCTAAAAACTCTCAATAAACTAGATATTGATGTAACATATCTCAAAATAATAAAAGCTATTTATGACAAACCCACAGTCAATATCATACTGAATGGGCAAAAGCTGGAAGCATTTCCTTTGAAACCTGGCATAAGATAAGGTTCCCTCTCTCACCACTCCTATTCAACATAGTATTGGAAGTTCTGGCTAGGGCAATCAGGCAAGAGAAAGAAACAAAGCGTATTCAAACAGAAAGAGAGGAAGTCAAATTGTCTCTGTTTGCAGATGACATGATTGTGTATTTAGAAAACCCCACCATCCACATCAGCAAAGTCTCAGAATACAACATAAATGTGCGAAAATCACAAGCATTCCTATACACCAATAACAGACAGAGAGCCAAATCATGAGTGAACTCCCATTCACAATTGCTACAAAGAGAATCAAATAACTAGGAATACAACTTAAAATGCATGTAAAGGACCTCTTCAGGAAAACCACAAACTACTGTTCAAGGAAATAAGAGAGAACACAAACAAATGGAAAAACATTCCATGCTCATAGATAGGAAGAATCAATATTGTCAAAATGGCCATACTATCCAAAGTAATTTACAGATTCAATGCTATCCCCATTAAGCTACCATTGACTTTCTTCACAGAATTAGAAAAAACTACTTTAAATTTCATATGGAACCAAAAAAGACCCTGTATAGCCAAGACAATCCTAAGCAAAAAGAACAAAGCTGGAGGCATCATGCTACCTGACTTCAAACTATACTACAAGGCTACAGTAACCAAAACAGCATGGTACTGGTAGCAAAACAGATATATAGACCAATTGAACAAAACAGAGGCTTCAGAAAGAATGCCACAGATCTACAACCATCAGATCTTTGACAAATCTGACAAAAACAAGCAATGGGGGAAATATTCCCTATTTAGTAAATGGTGTTGGGAAAACAGGCTAGCCACATGCAGAAAACCGAAACTGGACCCTTCCTTACACCTCCTTATATAAGCAGTAATTATTTCAAAACACAAATTAGATCATGCTTCGCCCATGTTTAAAATCTTCCAGTGGCTTCCTACTACACAACGGATAAATATAAGCTTCTTGTCCTACCCTATGAGGATTGCAGTGGTCTATTCTCTGCCCTTTATCTGAGCTTATCTACTAAAATTCCACACTTATTCATTATGCTCCAGACACAGTGGCTTTCTTGTGATTTCCTCAGTAGCAGTGATTCTCAGGTGTTGCCCCTATTGTGAATATTTCTTATGCAGATTTTCATATCCTTCTCAATGTTCAGATCTCAGCTCAAATTTCCTCTCTTTAGAAAGGGCTTCTCCAACCATCAAACTAAAGCAACTACTAAGGCTGTTTCATTTTCTTTATACCATTTATTTCTAACTGATGTTATCTTATTTGTGTGTTTACTATCTCGATCCCCTTTCTGGAATTTTATGTCTGCAAAAGCAAGGACCTTGCCTATATTCTTCACTGGTTCCAGAACGGTGCCTGACATTTAAAAGGCAATCAAAAATATGTGATTAATAAATAAGAACAGGCTTCATGAAAGAAGTAGAATATGTGGTGATTCTTGAAAAAAGAGTAAGATCTCAGAGAGCAGAGACATCAACAATGAAAAAGTTTGATAGTTTCTTCTTGAACTAAAAATTCACTTACTTATATGTAATGCCTTTCTGCTTATGCTACTAACAAAATAATGCAAAATTATGAGCTAAAAGAGCACAAATTCATTATCTAAAGTTCTGGAGGTTAGAAGTGAGAAATAGGTCTTATGAACTAAAATCAAGGTGTCAGCAGGGCTGTGTTTTTTCCAGAAGTTCTAGGGGAATCTATTCCTTGTCTTTTCCAGCTTCTAAAGACTGCTTTGGCTCATAGTTCCTTTCTCCATCTTCAAAGCTAACAGGATAGCATCTTCCAAAGTCTCTGACTCTGATTCTCTTACCTTCCCCTCTCATAAGGACCCTTCTGATTATCCTGGGTCCCATGCAGATAAGCTAGGAAATTCTCTCCTGCTCAAGATCCTTAATTTCTTCACAGTTACAAAGTCCCTTCTGCCATGTAAGGTAACATTCAATGGACATTTTGGGAGGGTCATTATTTTGTTTACCATACCCCACAACCCAATTGTATTTGCACTCTTGACCAACTATCCAAGAATTGTACTCCTGGGCATTTATTCCACAAAAATAAAAACCTATGTTCATGCAAAAACCTACACATGAATGTTGTAGCAGATTTATTCATGATAGCCAAAAACTGGAAACAACCCAAAGTCCATCAATAGGTGAATGATTAAACTAACTGTGGCAAGCTGTGGTATATCCACAAAATGAAATACTACACAGCAAAAGGAATCAGTTGAAGCCCTTAAGAGCAAAGAGTAAGGTTCCTCAAAGGAAAAGAAATTTTCCTTAAGCCTGTGCTCTGGTTTAAATGATGGTGTCCTATCCAAAATTCATGTTGAACTTAATCCCCAATACAACAAACAGTATTAAGAGGTGTGTTCTTTGGGAGATGATTAAGTCATGAGGGCTCTATGCTCACAAACAGGATTAGCACTCTTATAAAGGGGATTGTGGGAGTGTGTTCCCTTCTTCTGCTCTTCTGCCATGTTAGGATGCAGCAAGAAGACCTTTACAAGACACATCAACTTCCAGCAACTTGATTTTAGAATTCTCATCCTCTGGAACTGTGAGAAATAAATTTCTGATGTTTATAAATTATGCAGGCTGTGGTATTTTGTTATAGCAGCTCATTTGGACTAAGGCTGACTGAAACATAAAAACTCTGCCTGAGAGAGGTGCGATGATGCACATCTGTAATCCTAGCACTTTAGGAGGCTGAGTTGGGTGGATCATGAGGCCAGGAGTTTGAGATCAGCCTGGCCAACATAGTGAAAACCTATCTCTACTAAAAATATAAAAATTAGCCAGGTGTGGTGGTGAGTGCCTGCAATCCCTGCTACTCAGGAGGCTGAGGGAGAAGAATTGCTTTAATCCGGGAGGCAGAGTTCAGTGAGCTGAGATCATTTCACTGCACTCCAGCCTGGGTGACACAGCAAGACTCTGTCTCAAAAAAACAAAAACAAAACAAAACAAAACAAAACAAAACAAAATCCTGCCTGAGTTTCCAGCCTGCTGCCCTACAGAGTTCTGACTCAAAACTACATTAACTCCTACTTGAATTGTCAGCCTCCTGGCCTGCCCTACAGATTTCAGACAATCCAGCCCCCCACAATCCCATAAGCCAATTCCTTAAAGTCACTCTCTTTCTCTCTTTTTCTTCATACTCAGACACACACACACACACACACACACACACACACACACACACACACACACACACCATTGTCAAAATCCTGCAACAGGGTGGTACATTGATTACAATTGACAAATCTACACTGATACAGCATAATTATCCAAAAGCCATAGTTTACATTAGAGTTCACTGTTGGAGTCGTACATTCTATAGGTTTGTACAATGTATAATGACATGTATGCATCATTGTAACAGTATACAAAGTACCTTCAGTGTCCTAAAAATCCTCTTTACCTCTCCAACCCTCCCAGTACCACACACTAACTCCTGTCAACCACTGATGTTTTTAGTAATACTATATCCACAGTTTTGCCTTTTCCAATGATAGTCAAAATTCCAGAGAATGTAGCCTCTTCAGATTGGCTTCTTTCACTTAGTAATATGCATTTATAGTTTCTCCTTGTCCTTCCATGAATTGGTAACTTATTTCTTTTAGTACTGACTGGTATTTCATTGCCTAGATATATCACAATTTATTATCCATTCACCTACTCCAGGACATCTTGACTGTCTTCAAGTTTTGGCAATTATTAATAAATGTATTATAAACATCTGCGTGAAGGTTTTTTTGTATGAACTAACTTTTCAACTCCTTTGGAAAAATACATGTTACAGGACCACCATTTTTGTATGCATGCTGTGTGGTAATATACCAATACACTGAGATAGCAGGGTTTGCAGCAGAGAGTTTATCACAGGGTAGCTGAGTAAGGACAGGGAGAAACCCTCAAATATGTCTCCCTGAGGCATTCTGGGCTGAATTTTTTAAGGAGATCATGGAGAGCAAAGCACTAGAAAATTAGGATTGTTTTTTGATCAGAGCATGGGGGATGAGTTAATCAGGATATAGAAAATGCTTAAGCTTCTCATGGGGTCTTTTAGACCAGCTGATGCCAGCAGGTTTCTTCAAACCAGCTGGTATCAGCAGTTTCACCAGCATTCAGAACCTGAAAGAATATCTCAAATGGAAAACTTAATATTATTTAAATTGCTATCTATAAAGCAGTTAAGGGAGCTACACTCTTGTGGCAGGGCTTATGTGATTCAAGGGCAAGAGACAAAAACTATTAGGAAGCAGGTCAGACAGCAAGTTGACCTAATGATTATCGCTGAATGTGCTGCAAGCTTGTTTTATTTTTGTTTCCCCCCTTCCTTGATTAATTTTATAAAGTTTATAGGAATGCTTTCACAAGGAATACAATTACTGAGCTCTATGGTAAGAGTATGTTCAGGCTACCGTAACCTAAACAACATTGTATTGGTATAAGAACAGACATACAGACAAATGGAACAGCATAGAGAACTCAGAAATAAGACTGCATACCTACTACCATCTGATCTTTGACAAACGTGATAAAAACAAGCAATGGCGAAAAGATTTCCTATTTAATAAATGGTGCTGGGAGAACTGACTAGTCATATGCAGAAAATTGAAACTGGACCCCTTTCTTACACCTAATACAAAAATTAACTCAAGATAGATTAAAGATTAAATGTAAAACCCAAAACTACAAAAATCTTAGAAGAAAATCTAGGCAATACCATTCAGGACATAGGCACGGACAAAGATTACATGACAAAAACACCAAAAGCAACAGCAACAAAAGTAAAAATTGACAAATGGGATCAATTAAATTTACAAGCTTTTGCACAGCAAAAGAAACTATCATCACAGTGAACAGACAACCTACAGAATGGGAGAAAATGTTTTTGATCTATTCATCTGACGAAGGTCTAATATCCAGAGTCTACAAGGATCTTAAGCAAATTTACAAGAAAAAAACAACCCCATTAAAAAGAGGGCAAAGGACATGAACAGACATTTCTCCAAAGAAGACATACTTGAAGCCAACAAACATGAAAAAAAGCTCAACATCACTGATCATTAGAGAAATGCACCAGCGTGGCCAACATAGTGAAACCCCATCTCTACCAAAAATACGAAAAATTAGCTGGGCATGGTAGCACATGCCTGTAATCCCAGCTACTCATGAGGCTGAGGCAAGAGACACACTTGAACCTGGGAAGCAGAGGTTGCAGTGAGCTGAGATTGCCCCACCGCACTCCAGCCTGTGTGAGAGAGTGAGACTCTCACAAAAAAAAAAAAAAAGAGAGAGAGAGAAATGTAAATCAAAATCACAGTGAGATACCATCACATGCCAGTGAGAATGGTTATTACTAAAATGTCAGGAAACAACAAATGCTGGCAATGTTGCAGAGAAAAAGGAATGCTTTCACATTGTTAGTAGGAATGTAAATTAGTTCAGCCATTGTAGAAGACTGTGTGGCAATTCCTCAAAGATACAGAAGCAGAAATACCATTGAACCAGCAGTCCCATGACTGGGTATATACCTAAAAGAATATAAATCATTCAATTATAAAGCTATATCCATGCTTATATTTATTACAGCACTATTCACAATAGCAATGACATGGAATCAACCCAAATGTCCATCAATGATAGACTTAAAGAAAATGTGGCACATATATACCATGAAATAATATGCAGCCATACAAAGTAATAACATCATGTTTTTTGTGGGTACATGGATGAAGCTGGAAGCCATTATCCTCACAAACTAACACAAGAACAGAAAAACAAACACAGCATATCCTCACTTCTAAGTGTGAGCTGAATGATGAGAACACACAGACACGTCAGGGAAAACAACACACACTGGGACCTCCCAACACATATTGGGAGGGACATCAGGAAGAATAGCTAATGAATCCTGGCTTAATACCTAGTTGATGGGCTGATTGTGCAGCAAACCACCATGGCACACATTTACCTATGTAACAAGCCTGCGCATCCTGCACAGGTACTCCAGAACTTAAAATAAAAGTTGAACCAAAAAAAAGAACAAAATATGACTAAATGTAAAAGAAACCTATGGCCTAATTGATGGTTCTAAATTACTGAAGAGATGATATTAACTGAAGAAACAAGTTCTGTCATCCTGAAAGAGGCAACTCAACAAAATTGTGTCCATGCATCTGCAGTACTGTTGGCACAGTTTTAGAATAAAATAGAACTCTGACCCATTGGAGGATTATACTCCCAGAGCACCAGGTTAATGTAAGTAAATTCCCCCAAATTTGTGAATCTACTAAGTAACTCAAATCTGTATGTTATCAAGGAGAAAAATGATGTTACAATATTTTTGAAAGTTTTTTTTTAATTTTTTTTTTTTTTTTAAGACAGGGTTTCACCATGTTGATCAGGCTGATCTTGAACTCCCGACCTCAGGTGATCTACCTGCCTTGGCCTCCAAAGTGCTTGGATTACAGGCGTGAGCCACCACACCCAACCACAATATTGAAAGCTTACCAGAAGACTATTAAGTCTAATTTGCAGACACTAAAAATTACCCTTAAAAATAGTACATGGTGTATGTGCATGAATGTGTGTTACATATGAAAGTCAGTCTGAGTCTTCATTCATTTACGGGAATAGATGTCAGCAGAACTGAAAGAGTTCTGGTAGCAAAAGGTCTCCCCTGGATGTTTTCTTAGCTTCAAGTAGTTAATTCAACTCTTTCAAACCATATGGCTTCCTGGATTCTAGGAGGGAGAATCCAACATTTACAAAATATTGTAAGATTATGGAGTAAGAAGAAGAAATAAATTTTGGGATCAAGGGAGCTGTACATTATCAGGATTATTTTTATTATTTTCACTACATGTTATGAAAGGAAAAAAGTAGTCCTAGAATCTGCACTAATCACTGGCACTGATCACAAACATAGGACCTCCCATGAAGAGCCAGAATATGTTTGTTTTTAGTATAATTGTTTTTCTGTGTGTTGGGGGAGGAGGAAGGAGTGTGAATGGTTTAGGTAAAGAGTGGGAGTGGGAAAGTTTATTAGAAAACATAAATAAATTTTGTTCTTAAGTAACTTCCTCTGAATGAATCTGACTAATCTTGCCAGTGTTTTCTTGGCTTCCAAGAAATCTTTATCAAACAAGGAAGTGGGTCAGCCAGACCTAGGCAAGACGAGACAATTGGTTGGTATGTAAATAGCTGAATGGTTTCTCCTGTAAATCAGTAGGGGATTTGTAAAATTTCTAGACTTAAAATGTTGCTTGTCATATCTCAGAGGCTCTCCCCACCTTTCCATCTTCCTTCACCCTGAATTCACTGATATACTTACATATGCACACAAATTAAGAGGTGGAAATATCCAGGAAAATCAGTTTAATAAAAAACTAGAGATTTTTTAATGCTACATAGATAAAGCTAAACAGAGGAGAAATACAGTTACATTAAATATAACAAATGATCCTTTGTTAAAAATATGATTCCTCCTAGATTAATCCTAAGAGCTATCATTTCTAAATAGAAAGTTTTAGTTACAGGAGAATCTGATTGTGTATGTCTGAGAATAAAGTAGCAACTCTTAGAGGTGTGGTCTACTCCCTAGTCCATACTTTCCTTGAACAATCTGTAATTAGACATTGAGGGTTCTGACACATGGCTCAGAGTTCCACACCTCTCCGCAACTCTCGTCCACCTTTTAGAAGATTTCAGAGGCTGTGTAGATACCCCATTCAATGGTCTATGATTTTCAGTTGTACTCCATTCAGCCACCCTCCACCCCTTTCCAAGTCCACCTTTGTCATCATTCGGCACCATCCCATCTCATAAAGTTTAACCCAGTCTTTTACCCGACTCTTGGACCAACGATTCTCTCCTATCTTAGCTTATGCCACATTACACTCACATTTCATGTAGGCCTATCCCATATTCCTCTATTTTATTTTACTCAACCAGTCTACTTTTGAGTTTTCTTTCTTCTCATCATATATTCTCTTTTTTAAAATTGTTTATTTATTTATTTTAGAGATGGGGTTGCACTATGATGGCCAGACTGGTGTGAACTCCTGACTTGCGATCACCCTCCTCCACTATATATTCTCATTGTCTAGTGATAACTGTTCCTAATATTTTCAAAAATAAGAATAGTAAAATGTTCTAGCTTGAAGAGAAATCTTACTTCTTATATAGTCATAACTATATATAAAAACTACTATATATATTTATGTATATAAACTTTTTTCAAGCTTTATTGAGATATAATTGACAAAAATTATATATATTATGGTGTGCAATGTTTTGATGTATTTATCTATTGTGAAATGCTTGCCACAATCTAACTTGTTAACATGTCTACCATCTCACATAGTTTAGTGTGTAGTGAGAACATTTAAAATCTACTCTCTTAGCAATGTTCAAGTATACAGCACTTTATCATTACCTATATTCACCATTCTGCACAACAAGCTTACAGAATTCATTCATCCTGTCTAACTGAAACTTTCATGTTTTGCAATTTTAAAATCTTGTTAAAGTATTGCTCACTTTACGGTCTATATTCTACTAATTTTACAGTTTTGTGCTTCACAATTAGGCTTTAATGCATCAAGAGTTCACCTTTACAAAAGTAGAGTAGAAGTGAAATTTTGTGGAGCTCAGATCTGAGAAGTATCAGGAAGCACTGTTGGCATGGATTAGGCAGGTGAGCTAAGGACATAAGACTTCCTGACTGTCTGGAGCCAGGCACTGCCCACCCAACCCTCACTCCCCAGGCAGGAAACTATTGGCCTACTCTCAGGAGAAGTTACACTAGATGGATTTTGGACAGCAGAGGAAAGGGGTAAAGAGCAGCAGGAGCTGGGCACTGTGGCTCACACCTGTAATCCCAGTAGTTTGGGAGGCCAAGGCAGGTGGATCACCTGAGGTCGGGAGTTCAAGACCAGCCTGACCAACATGGAGAAACCCTGTCTCTACTAAAAATACAAAATAGCCAGGCATGGTGGTGCATGCCTGTAATCCCAGCTACTCGGGAAGCTGAGGAGGCGATTCGCTTGAACCTGGGAGGCAGAGGTTGTGGTGAGCCGAAATAGCGCCATTGCACTCCAGTCTGGTCAACAACAGTGAAACTCTGTCTCAAAAAAAAAAAACAAAAACAAAAAAAACAGGGGGAAGAGGTAAAACTATTTGTCAAAATGGAATAAGTGAATGTCTACATACTGAATAGTAAGATCCCAGCTAATCCTCTTGTTCAGAACAAATATATGCCCTCTAAACAAGAGATTGGAACCTTTCCTCAACACAATAGACTGCACCAGAGAGAAATTCTCCAGATACAATGAAGCAGTGATAAATACCATACAGAAAATAGCATATGAATTGGGGTAGATTATTTTATTTGGAAAGGCCAGTGGTAGCCTCAATGATTAGGTGACATTTGAGCAGAGACTTGAAACAAGTGAGAAAGCCATGAGGGTAATATGGTTTGGATCTGTGTCTTTGGCCAAATCTCATGTCAAATTGTAATCCCTAATGCTGGAGATGGTCCTGGTGGGAGGTGACTGGACGTTGGGGGCATTCTCTCACGAGTAGTTTAGGAACACCACCCTAGTGTTGTTCTCATGATAAAGTTCTCATGAGATCTTGTTTAAAAGTGTGTGGCACCTCCCCTACCTCCCTCTCACTTCCTCCTGCTCCAGCCATGTAAGACAGTCCTGCTTCCCCTTTGCCTTTCACCATAATTGTAAGTTTCTTGATGCATCTCCAGAAGCAGAAGCCACTATGCGTCCTGTATTGCCTGCAGAACTGTGGGCCATTAAACCTCTTTTCTTTATAAATTACTCAGTCTCAGGAATTTGTTTATAGCAGTGGAAGAATGGACTAATACAGATGGTAACGGAGAGAAAGGTATATAAATAAGAAAGAAGAAACAGAACTTGCAAACCTCCTGAAGTAGAAGTGCTTGGAATATTTGAGGAACAGCAAGGAGCCCAGTTGGTTGCACCGGTATGAGCAAGACGGAAACTAGCATAAGATGAGGTCAGTGACAAAACCATATGCTGAATCATCTAAAACTTCATAGGCCAACGTGATGATTTTGAATTTATCCTAAAAGGGATGGAGAGTCTCTGGAAGTTTTGAACAGAGGTGTAACAAGAACTGACTACATATTGAGAATCCGACTACCTTTTAGATGCTTTCAAATTATTGCTTCTGGTATCTCTCCTGTCTTGTTTCTGCTGTCTTTGTAAAGAGAAGGATCTTAATATGTGTTGGTTTTATGGTATATGTTTGAGAGTAAAGAAAAACAAGTCTTCAGTCCAGGTTGTGGTCCATCCCTTCCTAATGCACAAACATGCCCAACGTAGAAGAAGATTGATTTTTTTTTAGGAAACTTCATTTACTGCTGAGGGAGTGATTCTACCCATTTATATATCTTCGATTTTATTTTTGAGAGAGCTAATATTAATATGCCTGATATAATTATAAACAAAAGTACCTGCATTCGCTCTTTCCACCCCCTTCTCTGAGTTTTATTGCAAAGCTTTCCTGGGTTGACTGACAATGAAGAATAATTGCTATGCTCCAATTATTTTTTTTTTATGATTGTGAACTGGCTTCCCCATGTGGAAAGAAAGATGATTGATGGAATTTCCTCATAATATACTTCCATCTCCAAGACCCAAAGGAGAAATCCTCTTCTCTAGTTTCAATAAAACTACAAAAGGAAAGCTTCCGGTTGGCCTAGCTGGGATCACATGTTCATCCTTGGCTTAATTACTGTGGAAAGAGGAATGAATGAGTCACTCTGACAGGCCAGGTCCAGCTCAGGTGCCCATCCCAGCCCTGGGGAGAAGGTGCTAGGAGGGACAGCCTGGCAGGAAGAGGAGGAGAGACAAGGCATACAAAATACACGAGCATCTAATATACATGACATACAAAACCTTTGACAATCCGGTGACCACCTGCTCCTCCAGCCCTTGTTGTTCCACTCATGAATTTGGACTTTGTGCTCCAGAAATGACCAGAGTAGTTCAGAGCACGAACTCTGAAGTTAGCACATCTGGGTTTGCATTAGAAATTTACAATTTACTCATTACATGACCTTAATTTTTTTTTAGTCTTTGTTTCTTAATTTTTAAAATATAATAAATAATAGAATCAAAGGAAATGATGCACGTAAAATATGTGGCGTATGGTGGCAAGTGTGAGATTTTAGGAAGTTTATAAATAGCACCCCTTTTTTCCTTTCTCATGCTTGTTTAATTTAGAGATACACCCAGCAATCGGGAGAAGGAAAATACCTTGAAAACCTGTCAGGTCATGTGTTTCTGCTCAAAACTGTGAGATGTTTCCCATCTCACACAGAGAAAAAGCCAAAACCATTATAGGCCCACAAGGCCCTGAAATCATCTTGGCCACCCTCCAAATCTCAGTTACCCTTTCTCCTCATCTCCTATGGCGTCCTCCTTCACCACATCACACAGCCGCCTTGGCCTCATCACCTTGCCTCAAACATTTAGAAGCATTCTCACCTCAGGTCCCCTGTCCTTGCTTTTTTTTTTTGGTTTTTTATTTTTATTTTTTTTTTATTGTACTTTAGGTTCTGGGGTACATGTGCAGATCATACAGGATTGTTGCATAGGTACATACACGGCAATGTGGTTTGCTGCCTCCATCCCCCCATCACCTATATCTCACATTTCTCCCCATGTTATCCCTCCCCAACCTCCCCAACTGCTGCTGTCCCTCCCTTGGCCCCCCACAACAGACCCTAGTGTTTGATGCTCCCCTCCCTGTGTCTATGTGTTATGTTCTCATTGTTCAACACCCGCCTATGAGTGAGAAGATGCAGTGTTTGATTTTCTGTTCTTGTGTCAGTTTGCTGAGAATGATGGTTTCCAGATTCATTCGTGTCCCTACAAAGGGACACAGCTCATCATTTTTATGGCTGCATAGTATTCCATGGTGTATACATGCCACATTTTCCTTGTCCAGTCTATCGTCAATGGGCATTTGGGTTGGTTCCAGGTCTTTGCTATTGTAAACAGTGCTGCTATGAACATATGTGTGCCCGTGTCTTTATAATACAATGATTTATAATCCTTTGGGTATATACCCAGTAATGGGATTGCTGGGTCAAACGGAATTTCTATTTCTAGGTCCTTAAGGAAGCGCCACACTGTCTTCCACAATGGTTGAACTAGTTTACACTCCCACCAACAGTGTAAAAGTGTTCCTATTTCTCCACATCCTCTCCAGCATCTGTTGTCTCCAGATTTTTTAATGCCCTTGCTTTTCTCACTGTCAAAAAGACTCTAGGCTCATGCGTGTACCTGGCTACTCCGCACTCAGGGAAGGAAACAGACACAGTTTTTGCTCTCATTGAGCTATAGTCTAGAGGGGGATGTGGACATTAAATGCACAGACAAACAAGAGTGATATGATTATAAAGTGTGATGAGTACTATGACATAAAATGCCTGTACTCTCAGGCAAAATAATAGGATGGAAGTACTGAATTCTGAACGGTGGAAGAAGGAAGGACCTCACAAGGCAGCGTCATGAAGGTGAGAGTGGTATGAAAATAACATAATCGGAAAGTAGAGGCCATGTCCAAGGCCCATTGTCTAACCTATCAGAGACAGAACAATAATGAATAGTCACCTGAGAGCCAGGCAGAGAAGTCAGCGTCTGGAATGTTCAGACGCACCCAGACACTGGCAGATGGAGGCCAAGAACAGGAAATTCAGTACATGTAGGAATCCAATTAAAAGGGAACTAGTCTAATGAGATCAGAGCATAATCAAGAATGAGACTGATTCAGCACTTTACTGAGAGCTAATTGGTGGGCCTTCTTATAACCCCTCTTTCTTAGAGAAAATTGTTCTTGGAACAAAATGAGGTTCTTTACCTCTCCAATAAATTGCAAATAAATAAGGATAACATTATTTGAGTAGTAATCTTGGCTATTTTCAAAATTTTTTTTAATTTTTTTGTTTTAAAAAATTGTAGACTCAGAGAAAGTTGCAAAAAATAGTATATAGAGTCCTCTGTACCCGTTGCCTAGCTCCTCCTAATAGTGACATTTTATGGAAATGTAATACAATATCAAAACTAGGAAACTGGCATTGGAACAATATTGCTAATCAGACCACAGACCTTATCTGGTTTTCACACACAGTTATGTGTGTGTGTGTGTGTGTGTGTGTGTGTGTGTGTGTGCACTTCAATGCAATTTGATAGCATATCCAGATTCATGTAGCCACCATCACAATCAAGATACACAACTGTTCCATCAGCATAAAGAAACTCCTCACACTCTTCTTATGTAGTTAGTCACCTTCCATCCCAATCCTAATCCCTGGCAGCTGCTAATCTGTTCCTTATATTTATAGTTTTGTCATTTTGATAATTATATACTATGTAATCTTTTGAGATTGACTTTTTTTTAACAGAGATCCACCAAAGTTGTTCGCATATCAATAGTTCATTCCTTTTAAATTGCTGAGTGGTGTTCCATTATATGGATATACCGGTGTTTGCTTAACCATTCACTCATTGAAGGACATTTTAATTGTTTCCACTCCATTTTTATTTTTAAAATGTGCAAACCTCAGGTCTTCTGCCTTTACAAATAACTTAATCGACCTCACTAGTGATTGGTACACACCGAGAGTTGCTGAGCAAGGTGAATGCAGTTGGAGGTGACAGCAGGTGGGTCATAAAAGCTGCTACCCTTTGTAACGAGCATCACATAGGATGTCACTCTGTATAAACATAACTTTGTGAGGGTAACTTTTCAAATGATCTAAACACAAATTAACTGATAGCTTCATTTTAAATGGTGTCAACTCTTAGGTGGCTGTGGAGGGAGGGAACCAGAGACAGTGAGCATGAGGCAAAGAGGGTTGGTCCACTGGAGATATTACATAAGTGTAAAGAGGCGGGTGACGGGGGAAATGGTGTGGGAATGAGTACAACATACCTTTCCTGTGGTTCTGAAACAGGGAAGATGACCACATACACATCATTTCCACTTCCTGTTTCCCTCAAATCATCACTGGCTGGGCTGTCATTCTCCTTTTAGTACCACGCCCTTTTTTCCCTGCACTTTATGGCTGGTAAAAACATTCCATTACTGATTTTATAAAGCTATATATAGAAAGAAGACCAAAAACTGTAACGTTCTGCGTTAGGACACATTCAGAAGAGTTTCTTGTTTATTTGTTTGTGTGACACAAAGTCTCATTCTGTGCCCCAGGCTGGAGTGCAGTGGCATGATCTCAGCTCACTGTCACCTTTGGTTCACTGCAACCTCTGCCTCTTGGACTCAAGAGATTCTCCTGCCTCAGCCTCCTGCCCAGCCTGAATATGTTCTTTTTTAAATCAACTAAGTTCCTAAGTATTTGAAGTTAGCTTAGTCCACTTTGGGTAAATAGTTTACCCTATCTTAACATCAGTTGCTATACCTGTTACACAGAAGAATCACCTTCTCTTCCTGAAGACAATAAAACAGGTAAAAATAAAACTACTTAAGCTGCTACTTTTCTTATTTCATTAAAATAGCATTCTGCCAAAATATCCTATGAGAAAGAGAAAGTCCCTAGGTGAACAAATATAAATTTTAGATACAGTCTCTGCTCCCATGGGCTCACAATTTAACTGGAGAACGCCAGAATTGAATGTATAAAACATAAAGTATATGCAAATGCAACTATTCTAGCAATTAAAAATAAATATTTCCCCTGGGCATGGTGGCTCATGCCTGTAAACCCAGCACTTTGAGAGGTCAAGGCAGGCTGATCACGTGAGCTCAGGAGTTCGACAGCTGTCTAAGAACACGGTGAAACTCGGTCTCTACTAAAATACAAAACATTAGCCCAGCGTGATGGCACCCACCTGTAATCCCAGCTATTGTGGGGGCTGCAGCAGGGGAATTGCTTGAACCTGAGATCACGCCACTGCACTCCAGCCTGGGTGACAGCGTAAGACTGTGTCTCAAAAATAAAAGAAGAAAATAAAATAAAATAATTTATATTTCTTGGTTCCTTGACATTGTCTTCCTCATTCTGCCTTGGTTGCCCACTCTCATAGTCCTCACTAAAACAGAGCCATCACACTATTAAAGCACACATCCTGCTCTGTGGCCATTTCCTCCCATCCTTCCAGACTCCTTGTTAAAACTCCTCATGGGATCACACCTGGATCTCCTTCGACCCTCTGGTCATTCACACGTCTGCTATGTCTCCCCTTTCTTTAGGCCCTTCAGTCATTTGTTCTCTTCCTTTCCAGAATAAATACAGTGGTCTATCCCCTCCATAGTTCTTTTGCCAAAAACTTCAAGTCCCTTGTCCCTCTCCTTCCTTCCTTTATCTGATAAAATCTCTGGAAGAAACTACTTACTCAACACTTTCTTCACATTTTCTCCATACTTGCTCTATACTCATGCACCAGAATTTAAATGAAAAAGTCACACAAGAGAGAAAGCTGGTACTTTTTTTTTTTTTTTTTTTTTGAGACAGGCCTGGTGCAGTGGCTCACACCTGTAATACCAGCACTTTGGGAGGCCGAGGTGGATGGATCACCTGAGGACAAGAGTTTAAGACCAGCCTGGCCAACATGGTGAAACTCTGTCTCTACTAAAAACACAAAAATTAGCTGGGTGTGGTGGCATGCGCCTGTAGTCCCAGCTACTCAGGAGGCTGAGGCAGGAGAATCGCTTGAACCCAGGAGGCGGATGTTGCAGTGAGCTGAGATTTTGCATCACTGCACTCCAGCCTGGCACTGGCACAAGGAAAAAGGAATGGGATCTCCAACAATATCTACCCAGGGGTAGAGGAATTTTAAAGGATTTTTTTTAAGCTGGCTCAGGTTTGAGCATTGAAAGTAGGACCCTCTCATAATAAATGTTATGTTTTGTCAATAAGTACATACATGTTAAATATAAGTTATTCCAACATTTTTAAAAGGAGATTGGAGAAGGAAAAGCCAGGGGAAGAGGCAGAGAAGCTTTTGCCAGAGAGTCAAGAGAGATCAGAACAATGTCCCAGAAGTCAAAGGCACAGAGTGTTTCAAGAGCTGTGCAGTAATGTTCAATGCCATCAAATGAATTACCCAGAGTGAATGATTAGAATAATGACTTGTTAGTCTAAACATTTGTAATTAACGATTCATTTTGTAAATACCCCTGTATCCAAGATATCCTTTCAACAACTTATTTATAAATTCCTGATTAAGATAGAGGGCAAGATTCCTGGTTTATAATTTACAGAACTCATTTTATTCTTCTTTATAAAAACATCAAGTAATTAAAGCAGGAGTATCTAATAGACGACAGTCTCATGCTATTGCCCAGAAAATGCACAGAAAACACAAATATGGCTTAGCTCCTTTTCTGAAAGAACCATAGGTGAGTCATGGAGAATCTTCTGATTTAAATTGAGGAGCTCTGGATCTTCTGCCAACTTCAGGAGAAAGTCATGACTTTTATGTTCTACTGCAGATGTATTTGAAATGATTCTTTTAAATATCAGAAAACACTAGGTCATATTTCACACTTGGTATTAGTTTTATATGACTACCATAATAAAATACAATAAAGCTGAGTGGCTTAAACAATAAAGACATTTTTTTTTACAGTTCTGGAAGTCAGAATTTCAAGATCACGGTGTTGGCAGGATTGGTGTCATCTGAGGCCCCTCTTCTTGGCATGAGGCTGGCTGCCTCTTCGCTGTGTGCTCACATGGTTTTTGTTTTGTTTTGTTTTGTTTTGTTTTTTGACACAGAGTTTTGCTCTGTCACCCAGGAGAAAGTGCAGTGGCACTGTCTCAGCTCACTGCAATCTCTACCCCTGGGGTTCAAGCAATTCTCCTGCTTCAGCCTCTTCAGTAGCTGGGATTACTGGCTGCACCACCACACCCAGCTAATTTTTGTATTTTTACAAAATTAGCTGAGTCAGGGTTTCACCATGTTGGCCAGGTTGGTCTCGAACTCCTGACCTCAGGTGATCTACCCGCCTTGGCCTCACGTGGCTTTTCCTATTATACGTGTCTGTGTCCTAATCTCCTCTTCTTATAAGGACCCCAATCATACTGGATTGGGACCAACCCTAATGACTTTATTTATCTTCATTACTTTTTTAAACGTAATGTAAATCTGTGTTTCGTTTTTGTTTTTTATTTCATTTTATTTATTTATTTATTTATTTATTTATTTATTGAGACGTAGTTTTGTTCTTTGGCCTAGGCAAGAGTGCAGTGGCACGATCTCGGCTCACTGCAACCTCTGCCTCCCAGGTTCAGGCAATCCTCCTGCCTCAGCCTCCTGAGTAGCTGGGATTACAGGCGTGTGCCACCACGCCCAGCTGATTTTTGTATTTTTAGTAGAGACAAGGTTTCACCATATTGGTCAGGCTGGTCTTGAACTCCTGACCTTGTGATCCACCCACCTCAGCCTCCCAAAGTGCTGGGATTACATGTGTGAGCCACCGCACCAGGCCTAAAGGCCTAGTCTCTGAAAATAGTCACATTCTGAAGTTCTAGCGGGTTAGAATTTCAATATATGAATTTGGAGGGGGGAAGCATATTTCAGCCCATCACACTCTGAAAATCAATTCTACACAATGTAGTGATTTATGCAGCCAAGTTAGTATGATCCATGGATGAAACAGTTTTCTAATTCACCAAACAACTTATTTTTAAAGAAATTAGAAAAAGATCACATTATTTCAAGACAAATCATTTCAAAACTTGCCTAGGAAGAAGTGTCATCTACTTCATAAATATTAGCACTTACAATGGAACACTACCTTCAGTCAAGCTATGTGTTGACATGAGTTTCTGGGCTTAGGTCAGTTCCTCTGCTTTTCATGGCAACAGTTGGCTATGGTATCTGCTGTTCTCATTCAATTTCAGCCTCTTTAAAGTCCTTGAGCGTATGTACTGTTTACTTTTTACAGCCTTCATGGCAACAGGATGTGGTATCTCCTCATTTTAAAAGCTCTTTTCCACGCCCCTCACCAGGCCCTCTCAGAGAAAAACATTTTCCACATACTCTGCTAATGTTTCTTAGTAGCTGATTATACCTATATGTTTGTTTTCCAAAATACTGCCCTGCTCGTTACAACTTGCATAACTTGGAAGCAAGCATATCATTATGCAAAAGGATATATTTACATGAAAAAGTGTCTTCTTTTCCTGCAGGCATCAAGTTGCACTGACCTGCCCTTCTGAACCATTCATAGGTTTTCGAAGGGTAGAGCACAAACGTCATTGCCTTTGCTGAAGAACTAGCTAGACTTAATGCTCCCCAAGGGGAATTATGCGTCTTCTATTAGAAGGCAGGGAGGGAAACCCTACATCTTTTACTCCAAGAAATTCCTCAGGAGAACTGGGTGATGCTGCAACCTGCCACATGGGATAAGATGCTGCCTAGAAACAGTGAAAGTCAAACAATAGTGTAAACAAAAATCTTCTTTATTAGTGGCAAATCATTCTACTAATTAACATCAAAGGTGAATGAGTAGGCCGGGTGTGGTGGCTCACGCCTGCAATCCCAGCACTTTGGGAGGTCGAGGCTGGCGGATCACTTGAGACCAGGAGTTTGAGACTACCCTGGCCAACATGGCAAAACTCAGTCTCTCTAAAAATAGAAGAAATTAGCCGGGCATGATGGCAGGCAGGTGCCTGTAGTCGGGAGGCTGATGCAGGAGCATCACTTGAACCAGGGAGGAGGAGGTTATACTGAGCCGAGATCACACCACTGCACTCCAGCCTGGGCTGGACCAAGACTTTGTCTCAACAACAAAAGTGAACGAGTGTGGATGAGTATGACGAGTAAGTAGAAATTAACTCCAAATCTAAGAAGTCGATTCTAATTTCTAACTAAAGTGACAAATGTAGTCTTTTAGAATTTAGACGTAGAAAAAGCGTTTTTCCTCCGGAGAAACTAAAAGGCATTCTTTTTCCTGGCAATGCAAACTATAAAACTGATTTTTTTCAATCATGATACCATGGCCCACAGGTAGACCCCATAGTATTTACCAGTGTACCCAAACACTGATTCTTTCTGACCTTAGGTTAGCTGGAACCCAGGGTAAATAATTTTTTCCTGTGTTCCTTAAAATAATTGTGTTATTCTGTCCATACTATGAAATAAGAAGCAGTAAGAAGTCCTGTTGTAACTAATCATATTTTCCTTGTATTTTCTTGTGTATCAGGAAGCTCTGAAACAAATGTAAAGTTCAACTACATATAATATCATAAAATTAATGTGTTTTTTATTTTCTTTTCTCCTTTTGCTTTGATTTTTTTGTTTTAGTGTTATCTGGCACATGTTTTGTGCATATAAATCAAATCCTCTTGAAAAATAAGATAAAAATTTCTATTAGCTGCATTAGAAAATTTAAAATATAAAATACAGTCATATAAACATTGCCCTGGTTGCCTATCAAATAAAAGTGATGATCATCCTAACAAGAGAAGTGACCTTTCATGGAAGTCCTAAAGGAGACTGTAGCTAAAGACATGCTTTCTGCCGGGCGCTGTGGCTCACACCCGTAATCCTAGCACTTTGGGAGGCCGAGGTGGATGGATCACCTGAGGTCAGGAGTTCAAGACCAGTCTGGCCATCATGGTGAAACCCCATCTTTAAAAAAAAAAAAAAAAAAGACATGCTTTCAAATCTAAGTCACAGTTGTTTCTTCCACATGGTCATTCACTATATTTTTCAAAAAATGTTTATTTAGCTGAGTACCTGTGACTCACACCTGTAATCCCAACACTTTAGGAGTCCGAGGCAGGTAGATCACTTGAGGCTAGGGAGCTCGAGACCAGCCTGGCCAATATGGTGAAATCCTCTCTACTAAAAATACAAAAAATTAGCTGGGCATGTTAGTGCATGCTTGTAATCCCAGTTACTCAGGAGGCTGAGGCAGGAGAATAGCTTGAGCCTGGGAGGTGGAGGTTGCAGTGAGCCAAGATTGTGCCACTGTACTCCAGCCTGGGTGACAGAGTGAGGCTCCATCTCAAAATAAACATATATTTAGTGAGTCTTCCATAAGTCAATAATATTCAGTTGATATGTACAGTGCATTATTGCATACAGTCACATAGCTAATACATAATGGTACACAGCAGCAGAGGGGATGGGCCATGTAGGTAGCTCCTAAGATGAAAAACTTGAAATCCATAATTCAGTTTCTTTAAAAACAAGTCCTTCAATTTTATTCTAGCTTCAAAGAATATCTATTTCTCACCACAGTTTGTTACGGATAGCATTTCTAACTAAAATCTTGATATCAAAGAAATAATGGTTAGAAATAGTTCTCCCATGGTCTAGAATACTAAAACTTTCCATGACTCCATTTCTCCTGTTACTGATGCCCCAAAATACTGGGATACCATAAATTTTCCCAAATGCTATAAAATAGAATGAAGGAAAAGCAGAAATATAACTAGCAATGTAACTCATTATTCATAGGAACTGAATTAATCTTAAATCAAGAGAAGCCAAACTATTCCTGGTTTTGAGTTCACAAGAACCACATACTGTATGGTGGTGCAATAAAAAAAGAAATTATTTGCTAATATATATTTTTAGTTTCTGAAAGACAGGGTCCAATGTCATGCAAGCTGCAATGCAGTGGTGTTATCCTAGCTCACTACCGCCTCAAACTCACCAGCATAAGCAATCCTTTCACCTCAGCCTCTTGAGTAGCTAGGACTACAGACAAATGTCACACACCTGACTAATTTTTTTTTTTTTTTTTTTTTTTTTTTTTAGAAATGAGTCTCACTATATTGCCCAGGCTGGTCTCAAACTCCTGGCCTCAAGTGATTCTCTCATCTTGGCTTCCCAAAGTACTGAGATTATAGGCATGAGCCTCCATACCTAGTCAGGACCTTTTCATATACCATAATGTCTTAACTCCATCTACAGGTAGGTGTGGCTCAAAAGTGTCCAAAATTTGGCTCCAATCATATTAGTATTCCCTCGGAAAGTTAATACTTCCTTGGAAGGAGGAACAAAAAATTCTCCTTTACTTTGTTTCTCAACCACTAGTTCAATAACTCTTTGAGCATATAAATTAAAGAGAAATGAAATGTAACTCTCCAATACATCCAGAAAGCATAATCACTCAAAAAGTTTTAAAAATAATAATAGAATTTTGAGCTCTTGACGTTTAAGCACTCTAGAAAATTATGTCTTTGTGAACTAGCTAGAAAGGCCCAACATTTCTGGGAAAAAAAAAGATCTCTTCCTGCATACTTTGGATAATATACAGGAGAACTTTAAATAATATACAGGAGATGATTTTTTTAAGACCTTAATTCCTAGTTTAATCAACAAAATATAGTGATTAGTCATCAACAAATATTTCATATATACAACGATACAAACTCTCTCTGGCGGCTTCAAACTCCAGAAGAAAGGGGGAAAATCAAATGCTTTTTGTTTTGTCTGTGTGGGTGTGAAGTCAGCATAATGTCCCTGACAGTAACTAAGGCTATAGCGATAGTCTCTAAAGCACCTGCTGCTCTTGCAAACTTCTGCCGACCACCATACTATCAAATAAATGATTCTTAAACGTAGCCCAAATAGGCAATTTTACTCAAATATTTTTTGTTTGAACATTAAATATATTTTCAAAAATCTGTAGACTGCAAGACAAAGTACCAGAAAGACTAACCCAAGATTTTCTTTATTTAACAAGGCAATAATTTTTCTTAACGAGGAAATAATTTTCTTATTTAACAGAAAATGAGAACACAAAATAATAATGGAGCTGAACCTTTGTTACCAACCATGGGTTCTTATGCTCTCAGGCAATAGAAATTGACAGGAGGCTGAAAAACTTTCCCAAACAAGGCTTTGTTGGGGCTTATGCTTGAGCGCAAGGGATGTAGCCCAGGAGCAAGAGTTCCCTGGCCGGCTCCAGAAGGGCAGGCCTTTATGGTGCTTTAACAATGATCTGAAGAAACAAGAGGTATGCAACTGTCATTCCAGGTGCAGAGTGGAGCGCAGAGTGTGCAGCCACAGTGAGAAATCACGTTAGTAGGTACATTACGCAATCAATAAATGGCAGAGGAATCCCTACCCAGGCAGGGGTGTTAGTAGTAGGGGTCAGGATTGGTCATCTCTTGGTCTTGTCTGCACATGGGCGATGGGGTTAACTCCCTTAGGTAAGATTTTGTGGAATGCTGCTTATCTTAGCTTCCTCACAGAGTTTGCAAAGTTTTTAGTCCGCGAGTATGGCACCACTGGGAGTCGTGGTTAGAGAGTATGTATTGAAAAAGCTACGTGTTCGTGGGGGTGGGACTGAGTCCTGTCCCTCCTCTGTCTCATTTTTACTTTTGTGCCCATTTTTGAATTGGTCTTTGTTCAGGTTGAATTTTAGCAATTGTGAGGGTTTCTAGATTTCTAGAAATATCAGTTAAACTTCAATTTTTGGTTTTCCAAACTTTTTTTTTTTTGAGAGAGAGAGAGTCTCACTGTGTCACCCCGGCTCACTGCAACCTCCACCTCCGGGTTAAAGCTATTCTCATCCCTCAGCCTCCTGAGTAGCTGGAACTACAGGCACCTGCAACCATATCCAGCTAATTTTTGTATTTTTAATAGAGACAGGGTTTCACCATTTCGCTAGGCTGGTCTCCAGCTTTTAATGTCAAGCAATCTGCCTGCCTCAGTCTCCCAAAGTGCTGGGATTACAGGCATGAGCCACCACTCCCTGCCACTTTTTTTTTTTCAATAACAGATTTTCTTTCGTAGAGTAGTTTTCAGTCCACAAAAAAACTGAGTAGACGAAGGTACAGAGATTGATTTTTCCATTTACCACTGCCCACACCCAGGCATAGCCTCGGCTGTTATCAACATTCCCCACCAGACTGGCATATTTGTTACAAACATATATGTAAATATCTATTATAAATTTCTCCAAACCCATAGAATGCACAACATCCAGAGTGAACCCTAATGAGACAATGTGGGTTCTACGGGTTCTAGTGATAATGTGTCAATGCAGGTTCATCAGTTTTTCAGACAGTTTTAAATCATAAAAGAAAAAATTGTCTCAGACTGCCTCATTCATTCATGTGTTCAAGACATGACCCTCAAAATATACAGTCTATGTAGCAAATAATGGTTTTGCGATAAGGTAATTAGCACAATGTAGATGCAGATGTTATGGGAGTAGAGAAGAACTGAAAGCAAAAGGGATGTAAAGAATTCAAAGAAAAAAGAAAAAAAGACCAGCAAACTTACCTCCTCCACCCTTGCCAGAGGTGCACTAATGAGATTACTCCCTGCCTTTTGGGGACAACTCAGCCCTGCCCAGGTCTTTTAAAAATACAACCAGTAGACAGACCAGAGAATCCCATCTGATGATTCAGCTATTATGCAATGACAATGATTCATTTCTCTTCAATCTATATTTTCTCTCTGGCTGTCTTTTCCATTTCTATCACCTAGGCTGCCAACTGAATGTCAATGACTGACAAATCTTCATCTTTTGCTCATACCTCTTTCTCGGTTACAGACTCCTTTACCTAACTGACAAAGAACTAGCTTCACTTGGTTTTCTCAGAAGTTTCTCAAAGCCAATATATCCAAAGTTGATTTCATCGACTTCCCCCACCAATCTGATCATCCCTGTATTTCTATAGTTTATTAATTAATAATTATAGTAGAGACTCATCTTATATGATCCTTCTTCCCCATCAGCAACTTCTGATCTGTCCCACTAAGCTGTTCTTTTTTTTTTTTTTTGAGACGGCGTTTCGCTCTTGTCACCCAGGCTGGAGTGCAATGGCGCGATCTCGGCTCACCGCAACCTCCACCTCCTGGGTTCAGGCAATTCTCCTGCCTCAGTCTCCTAAGTAGCTGGGATTATAGGCACATGCCACTATGCCCAGCTAATTTTTCTATTTTTAGTAGAGACAGGGTTTCACCATATTGACCAGGATGGTCTCGATCTCTTGACATCGTGATCCACCCGCCTCGGCCTCCTGAAGTGCTGGGATTACAGGCGTGAGCCACCACGTCTGGCCTAAGCTGTTCTTTTATAAACACTTCCTTCCCTCAATTTTCATTGCCAAAGTTCTATAGCACACTAATGTTTACAATTATTTTTTTATTCACCCCCTCCTTCTCTATTTTGAATTAAGAAATGATCAGAGATTCTTACCATCGCTTGTTTTCACCACTTGTTTAATGCTTAATTTTCTAGCCTCATTCTCCACCACTTTCTCCTTTAATTTTTTTTCATTTCTTTTATAATTTCTAAGCAAAAAGGACTGCCACCTCCCCAAAAGTGCCAAACTTCGTCATGCCTCTACCTGGAATGACTTTACCTGTCTTTGCCACACCTCATACCCTGCCTTTTCCACTGGGCCTTTCTTAGTCACGCTTAAAGACAGATTTTCCACTTTCTCCCTGAGTCCTTTCCACACCTTTACACCTTTCTGCAGGCAGAGTGATTAGCAATTCCCTTTTCCTTGGGGAGGAGCCAGAGTATGAGTAGGAAAATCCCTTCTCTGGATGGAGACAGAAATGTCCAGAGAGAAGGACAGAATTTGAGGCCCAACGAATCCAATCTGGTGGATTCATTTGCAGGAATTTTTCTGTTCAGGACTGGAGACAGAGAAGACCGACTTGCATTTTCCGTGGTCCATTGCTGATCACTCTGTGCTTTCCTCAGTCTTTTCTGAGGGACACGATTTATTTAGAAACATTAATATTACTGATTGGATGGAGAACCACCCTGAGAACCACCACCCTCTTTCTTCAAAATGATTTGAAGAAATATGTCTATTTCTTTTTTTCTTAACTCCAGCCAACATCACATATTTCTTATTTCATTCCTTAGTTTGGATTTTATAGTTTATCAGAAGTTGACCTAATTTCCAAGTTCTTAAAGACAACTCACTGTGGCCTGGTACAGTAGCTGATGCCTGTAATCCCAGCACTTTGGAAGGCCGAGGAGGGTGGATCACCTGAGATCAGAAGTTCAAGACTAGCCTGGCCAACATGGTGGAACCCCGTTTCTGTAAAAAATAAATTAATTAAATAAAATATAAAAAAGACAGCTCACTGTGCTCTCACATCCAATTTACATTAGCGATTTCTGATTTTTTTTTTTTTTTTATGGAGTCTTGCTCTATTGCCCAGGCAGGAGTGCAGTGGTGTGATCTTGGCTCACTGCAACCACCACCTCTCAGGTTCAAGCAATTCTCTGGCCTCAGCCTCCTGAGGAGCTAGGATTACAGGCTCCTGCCACCAAGCCTGGCTAATCTTTGTATGTTTTGTAGAGACAGGGTTTTCCCAGGCTGGTCTCGAACTCCTGACTTCAGGTGATCTGCCAACCTTGGCCTCCCAAAGTGCTGGGACTACAGATGTGAGCCACTGTGCCCGGCCAGATTTCTGAATATTTTTAAAGCAGAATTTCTGTTGTCAAGAGAGACTGAGAGAAAGAGAGAACATGGAATATTCATGTTCATATAGAATACACATGAAAGAAGAGATGTTCTAGTTGAAGCAGGAGCAGGAGTGAGGGCACAGTCAGTCCCAAGGCCTGCCTCCCTCTTGTCCCTGACTGAATTATTACTAGGCGAATGTATGTATGTGTATGTGTATGTGTATGTGTATGTGTATGTGTATGTGTATGTGTACGTGTATACGTTCATGTGTGTTTTCCATAGTCCCCATTCAGAATTTGGTAAACAGAATCTGTTAACAAAACAAATACTCCTTTCAGTGACACCTTAAAAAAATGTTATGGCCCGGCATGATGGTTCACACCTGGAATCCCTGCTACCCAGGAGGCTGAGGCAGGAGAATCACTTGAACCTGGGGGGCGGAGGTTGCAGTGAGCCAGATCACACCACTGTACTCCAGCCTGGGCAACAGAGTGAGACTCCATTTGTTTTTTTTTAAAAGTTATTATAAGCTGGAGAGCTATTAATAATGGAAAAACTTAACAGATTTAAAATGTCATAAAGCCAGGACGCTAATTAATTTAAAAATCAGTGCATATTTACCGTTCATTAAACTCTTCAAAGTGTGTACTCTTTGTCAGGCCTCCATGTGCAAGCCTGGACCCGGAAAGTCTGAAGTCCTAACTGCCTCCCACCTGTGTTGGCCACTGATCTCCCAATGGGGGAGATCTCCCAATGGGAATCCTGACATTAAGTTTCTAACCCCACTTTGCCATCTTAACTACTCTTATGCCTTACCCCACCCACCACTGTAACTGATCTTACTCCGTAACACCCCTGCTCCCTCCCCAAAAGATTTGTCCCAACCTATAAAACCAACTCCTATCCCACTGTCCTTCGCTAACTCCGTTTTTGGCCTCAGACCACCTGCACTCAGGTGAATAAACAGCCATGTTGCTCACACAAAAAGCTGGTTTAGGGGGTCTCTTCTTTCAAAGCGTGCATTTTAACACTCTTCGACTCACATCCCAATTACAGCTACTATTTAGTTAACATTAATTTATGCTAAGTTGCATGTATTCACTGATACCAGAATTTACAAGGAAGGGTTTCTACAGTGGTTGTTCTTGATTTTATTTATTTGAGACCGAGTCTTGCTCTATCACCTAGGCTGGAGTGCAGTGGCTCAATCTTGGCTCACTACAACGTCTGCCTCCTGAGTTCAAGTGATTCTCCTGCCTCAGCCTCCCAAGTAGATGGGATTACAGGCCTTGCCACCACATCTGGCTAATTTTTGTATTTATGTACAGACAGAGTTTCATCATGTTGGCCAGGCTGGTCTTGAACTCCTGACCTCAAATGATCTGCCAGTTTCAGCCTCCTAAAGTGCTGGGATTACAGGCTGGAGCCACTGCACTTGGCCTATTCTTGATCTTTTATGGGTTATGAGCTTCATGGGAAACTAGAAAAACTATAAACAGTTCTCTCCAGAAAAATATTCATATAGCAGAAAACATGAAAACCTCAAATTTTGTTAATATTTTCAGAAAATAACAAAACCTCTGAAATCCTATATAAGCTATAGGTTAAGAGGTCTTTTCTATAGTTCAGAAAGTCCATCTATTAATCATACAGAATTTCATGGTAAGGAAGAAAGAGGAGAAATGCTTCCAAACAGAAATTCCCAAAGTCAGACCATAATAAACCACATTTACTTTCTTTGTCACAATGATAATGAAACATTTCCTAGGTAATGCCTTCATCAGCTTGTGTTTCTGAGTGACAATAACCAGACACCTGTGACCAGTAAGTTCTTTCCCTACTTTCTATTGGTCACAAAGGAACAAATGACAAGTCCGACTTTTAAACTCTGATATACTTCATAAGTATCCTCGTCAAATCTATTTATGATAATGTATTGGTTCTGTTACTAATATTCTAAATTCTTCCCCTGAGCTATAAATGTTTTGACTCAAATCTTCCAAACTTGAAAAATCAATTCCTTAGTTTTTGGAAATTGTCAAGATAAAAACATGCTACCATAGCTTTGAGGAAGAGGGCACACTCACTGTCATTTTCTATGAAGTAATTGGAAAAAACAACATCGGCACTTTGGGAGGCTGAGGTGGGCAGATCACCTGAGGTCAGGAGTTCGAGACCAGTTTGGCCAACATGGTGAAACCCGGTCTCTAAGACAAATAAATAAATAAATAAATAAATAAATAAATAAATAAATATCAGTGTTGTATGCCCGTCTTCTGCTATTCCAGGGCATGTAGGCAGCAACAAACCTTTGACTATCATCTCTTGCTAAAGCCATCCCTGCTCCTCCAGTTCTTCCTATAGCATGCTGTGGCCTTTCTGCACTTGCTTCACTGACCCATAATTGTTTGTATGCCTTTCTGCCTCATTAAACTGTCAGCTCATTCATTCAACAAATATTTGCCTTTAATCTCCTTTATCTTTACATGCCTCCTATGAACACAAAGCCTAGCACGAATGAGAGTGCAGAATTTATAAACGAATTAATGAATATATGGAATACTCATTATTATTATTTTTATAGGAATAGTTGCTATTTATTGACAGAAAGCCAGGATTCTTAACTAATTTAATGAGCACTTTTATATTAAGTTTGAGCTAAATGTTTTACATGTATTACCTTCTTTAATCTTTGTAATATCCCTAGAAGACTGGTATTTAACTGATAACTCTATGACATCTCCGACATTGCTAGGGTTTACCTGTGCCCCTTCCACCAAGTTTATATGTTGAAGTTCAAACCCTCAGTACCTGAGTATGACCTTATTTGGAGACAGAATCCTTAAAGACGTATTAAGTTAAAATGAGGTCATACTGGAGTAGGGTGGAAAGCTAAGCCAGTCTGGCTGGTGTCCTTATAGAAAGGAAAATTTGGACACACGCACACACACACATACACACACACATACACACACACACACAAGGAGCACATCATGTGAAAACTGGAGTTATGCTGTCACCTACCCAGGGAACTACCAGGAACCAGGAGAGAAGCCTGAATCACATTTTTCCCTAGCACCTTCAGAGTGCCACCGCCCAATGGCTTCACATTGGCCACTGCCTAGACACAGCCAATTTATAAGGCAGAGGAATTGCAATAGAGAAAGCGTAATTAACACAGAGCCAACTGTACAGGAGACAAGAGTTTCATTATTACTCAAATCAGTCTCCCTGGGCATTCAGGGATCAGAGTTCTTAAGGGCAGTTTGGTGGGTGGGAGGAAGCCACTGAGCTGAGAGTGCTTCTTGGTCAGGTCAGAGATGAAATCATAGGGAGTCGAAGCTCTCTTCTTGCACTGAGTTAGTTCCCAGGTTGCAGCGGGTGGATGTCACAAGATCTGGGTGGGGTCCAGATCCATCAAGTGCAGGGTCTGCAAAATATCTGAAGCACTGATCTTGGGAGCAGCTTAGGGAGCATCAGAATCTTGTAGCCACCAGCTGCATGGCTCCTAAACCATACTTGTTAATCCTGTGCCTAATTTGTTAGTCCTACAAAGGCAGTCTAGTCCTCAGGCAAAAAGGAGGCTTGTTTTGGGAAAGGACTGTCATCATCTTTGTTTTAAACTAAAACTAAGTTCCTCTCAGTAGTTAGTTCAGTGTAGGCCCAGGAATGAACAAGGACAGCTTGGAGGTTAGAAGCAAGATGGAGTTGGTTAGGTCAGATTTCTTTCACTGTCTCAGTTATAATTCTGTAATGACAGTTTCAAGAGGAAGCATAGCTTTGCCAACATCTTGATTTTGGACTTCTGGCCTCCAGAAATGTGAGACAATGAATTTCTGTTGTCCTAAGCCACCCAGTGTGGTATTTCGTGATGGCAGCCCTAGGAAACTGACACGCACTCTCAGCATCTCCCTCCCATCCAACTAGTGACTAAAAGACTTTAATCAGTATCAAGCAGCTCCTCTTCACCAGAAGGTTATTAACCTGAGATGTAAGTATAGACTGAAATATTCTCAACTTCTCAAGGATTCGATAACTCAATACATGTCTCTTCAATATAACAAAGGATCGTTTCTATTTTCACATATGAAAAAAGTAGAAATCAGCAGTAAGTTTCTCTCCATCTCATGCCTCACCATCCACGATCTTACCTGCATCTGAACCCATTCATTTCTGTTTCCTCTGCAAGAAAAGGTGTCCTCTTTCCCACCTATATTCGTCAGGGTTCTTCAGAGAAACAGAATGAATAGAATATATATGTATATGGAGATGCATTATGGAAATTGGCCATGATTATGGAAGCCAAAAATTTCCATGAAATTTCATCTACAAGCTGGAGACCCAGAAAAGCTAGTGGTATAATTCAGTCCAAGTCCAAAGGTCTAAGAAGCCAATGATGTAACTCCCAATCTGAGGGCAAAGGCCCGAGGCGTTGAGCGGGGAGGTGATGTAAGTACCACAGTTCAAAGGCCCCAGAACCAGAAGCAACTACGTCCAAAAGGGCAGAAGAAGATGGATGTCCCATATCAAGGAGAAAGAGAGAAAAGAAAGAAGAAGTAAAAAGAGAGAGAGAAAGAAACCTTCCCCTGCTCTTTTGTTCCATCCAGGCCTTTAATGGACAGAATGACGCCGGCCCACATTGGTGAGGGAGGATCTTCTTTACTCAGGCTGCTGATTCACATAGGAATACCTTTCTAAAAACACCTTCACAGACACACCTAGAAATAATGTTTTACCAACTATCTGGGTATCCATTCACCTAGTCAAGTTGAGACATAAAATTAACCAGCACACCACGCAAGTTCATTTCTTTTATGTCTGCTCTGATTTCCATTATCTGCCCTCAAGGGGTCACCTTTCATTACCTTTTCTCTTGTTTTCTACATTTCAGCCTCTCAATCCCTTCCTGTCTTTTCCATTTAATGTTGGTATATTCTCAACTGCCTCCCATCTTAAAAAGGGCAAGAAAAACATAATTATCTTTTCTCCAAATCTACTTTGAGCTAATATCCTACACCTACTCTATAGTTTTATGGGCAGAGTTATTGGTAGGATCGTTGACACTCCCTACCTCCTCATTCTCACATCACATTCATTTTTCAGCTCACTGAGTCTGTCTCTTACTCCCATCATTCCAATGAAACAACATCACCAGGGTTATGTCTTTGTTACTTAACCCAGTACCCATTTTAATCCTTTTCTTACTAGGTCACAAGGCCTGTGATTTTTTTTTTTTTTTCATCTCTAAAGAAAGTCCTAGATTTGAACATCTGCATTCTTCGACCATGTTGTTAACCTTCTCTTCCTTTTAATCCTCCCTTCTCTTGGACTCACTCTCCTGTTTTATTTCTTATTCTTCCTTCTCCTCCTTCTCCTTCTCTTTCTCCTTCTTCCTCCTCTTCTTCTTCCCTTTCTGGCATTTTTTTTCTTCTTCTTCTTCATTATCCTCAACACTTTTTTTTTCCACTGCCATCTTCCCCTTGATTACATCTTCTCCATTGGCTTCAAATTACCATCTTTTTGCTGATGATTCTCTTATCTTATCTATAGCTTTTTCATACTTTGCTTGTTGTGGATAATTTACAGTCAGCATCTATTATTATACTCTTCCAGGTATTTCTTCATGTATTACAGAGGCTGAAAGTGACAACATTTCCAAGATTCACTTGCTTCTTGAGTTTTATGTGAATTAAGTTCTATGAAATAGATGTATTAGCAAGAGATGTGGAAGGCAGAGTAGGTGAAGACCATCTTCCTGCTGCTTTGACTGTTCCTTCTGGCAAGTGGAAGCATGGTATTGCTCATCAGCACTCCAGCTCCATGGATATTATCAAGTATTATGGCAGCAGCAGGGGTAACTTCTTACTTTCCTGATTTCTGGATGGCAGCTACAGGGGTATGTTCTTGGATTCAGTATCTCTAGTGGAAACCTTATAATTTCTTTCTGTCAGAGGTAAGAGCTTCTATAAAGGTCAACTCTGCATAAAATCTATTTCTCAGCTTAACAATTTATTAAGCATCTACCTCCTTGGGTTTCAATCCTTTTCTGCCTGAAATAATTAGAAGGACTTCTGTTTCTGAAAACAGATAATTTGGTAATTTTATACCTAGAATCAGGGCAGTATTATAACAAAACTAAAAATGTGTAGTATTAGCTTGGTGGCTGGGTGATTGGTATCAAAAGGACAGTTACTTTAGAATTCAAACTTAGAAATCCTTTAAAAAAGTTTTGGTAAAACTGTCACAAAATCTTGAATACAAACCATTTGCTAACAGAGCTTATAATTTGAGTGGAAATAATCAGAAAAACTCATAATATTGATGTGAGTCAGCTGCTTCTTGCCTCTTGTACCAGTCACAAGAGAGACATGAACTCATGCTTGTTATAAAAGGTGATTCTGGCTCTAGGGAAGTAGCATGGAGGAAAACAGGCTGTAGCCCAGCCTTTCTCCACCATCTCTATTATCATTTTGCAAACAGATAATGGGGAACTTGCTCATAGCAAAACTCCACCCTGGCAAAAACAGATTAAGAGTATTGCCTTCTTAGGCAAGGCTCTTCTTTCAGACAATATCAATTTGAGAGTTGATTGGTTGAAAAGTTTTCATTATGTAGAAAGTAAAAACTGCAATCAGCTTATTTTCCTGTTTTAACTAGTTACCTGATTCACTTTATCAATGTTTTGTTTCAGTATCGTTTCTTTTGTATTGATAAGACATTTTAGGAAAGGATTTAAAAACTGTAAGAGTAATAAGGTCTACCCTGAAAAAGTCCAGATTTGTTTGCTTATAAATTGAGGACCGGAGCTGGAAAGGCCTTGGCATCTCCTGCAGGAGCATATGAGCAGTTCTGGCTTCTGTTAATGAAAGCATAAATAAAGTAGGTTGCATAAACATGCTGCACAGCTGAAACTGGGGTTGCCCTAAAATAGCAATTGTATGCCAGTTTTACTGAACAGCCCAATAAGGACAGATGATAATAAATGTCCCTAATTAGGTAGGGTTAAAAATAAAACCATATTATAAATAGAAAAAGTGACATTTTTAATCAGAGAACTCAAGTAAGGCATGTAGAAAGTAATTCCAAAATTTTATGAGCATGGCAAAAAACTAGTAACATGTGAGTTCACAATTAGAGAAAACTTGAAAATACCTGCAGGTGAGTTCAGAGACCTAGAGTCACGGCACTGAGGCATAACTATTATTCATGGGTTTAGACTATGTTTAGAATGTGTGTCTATTAATATCTCTTTGTCGCTAAGACAACTAAGAAACAAAGCTCTGCTAAACCACAAAGCCAAGCTGGGCAAGCAGATAAGAGAACTGCAGCAGCTCAGTTGAAAAAAGACACAGATTCAAAAGAAACTTGCTTAGAATTTTATTTCTGACATGGCTACAGAGGAAAGAAAGAAAAGAAGGGAGAGATTTGTGATGAAAAAGGCTTTCCAGAAAAGGAGTGTTTCAGTGCAGTATTTCCAACTGTTCCAAGAATGAATGATAACTAAAGGCCTTCTCAATCTGTGACTCTTAACTGGTGTGATCACGAAACAAAGACTAAATAATATTTGATCAAACTGTTTCTTGAACTTTGCTTGAATTTTGTTGCTTGAATTTTGACTAATTTTGAATAAAACCCAGATATGAGTTTGTTGCAATTAATAGCATTTGTTTAGGATTAAAGTGAATTAATTAATTGCTTTATTTTTTCATTTTTAACGCAACCTACCTACTGTTGGCTAAAATTTAGCAGTCTTCACATCTAATTTCAATGGATCTACCCTCTACTGAGCTTTAAATTTCAGGTCAACTCAATGACGATGGCATCACATAGGCCAAGGGCAAAATTCAGAGAGGTCAAATATGTTCTTTTTAATATGTATTCCAAATTATAGAGAAGAATCCCTATCAAAAATGGTAATAAGCGAGGAAAGCAGAAATAAATAGAAGAAAGTACTTTGATGTGGTAGTTTTGACATAGTAATAAGGATTTTAGGTTGAATTTTGATAAAACTTTAAAAATACAATTTAAAAAATTATTCAATAACATACCACAAACACCTTCATCTTTCTACACATCTAAACTTCATTCTTGAATTTTACCATTAAGACATACTTTAAGTTTGTGAAATGCAGTGAGGCTCAGGTATGAGGTAGGGTCAGGATTAGGGTGGGGATTAAAAAGTTATACTTGGGCAGGAGAGGAGTGACTAAGTGTGGCTCCGGGACTGAGTCAATCTCAGGGATGAACGGGGACAGGGATGGGCTGAGGGTAAGCTAACATGTATGTGAATCTATATGGAAACCATTAACCATATGATTCAGTCGTGAGTTTTACATTTAAAAGAAGAAGTTTTACATTTAAAGAAGAGCAGAAAAATAAGAATTCTGATTTTTCTTTATGTTGTCCCCCAGGTCATCAGGAGGAACCCAAGTACATAGGTCTATAATAACTCATTATATTTCAATTTCTGGCCAGGCACTTATGCCTGTAATCCCAACACTTTGGGAGGCCGAGGCAGGAGGATCACTTGAGGTCAGGAGTTCAAGACCAGCCTGGCCAACATGGTGAAACCCCCTTTCTACTCAAAATACAAAACTTAGCCAGGCATGGTGGCATGTGCCTGTAATCCCAGCTACTGGAGAGGCTGAGGCAAGAGAATTATTTGAACGCGGGAGGCAGGGGTTGCAATGAGCTGAGATCACGCCATTTGCACTGCGGCCTGGGCAACAAGAGCAAAATTCTGTCTCAGAAAAAAAAAATCAATTTCTGTCCTTTTCAGTTCTCTAACACTCTGAAAATCCCAGATGGTTATCACTTTCCTACCCAGGATTACTCTTTTTTCTCAAAAGTTTAAGTCTGTTCCTCAGATCTCCCTGACCACATCTCTGATTTCTGCACCTAAAGCTTCCACGTCTTGCCAATAATATGTCACATGCTCAGATATTGCCAAGCCCCTGAAGAGTTTAGCTTATCTTCCTTTTTTACTCCTTTTCTAAATAATAATTGCTTAAAAATAGTCAGTGACATTTATCCTTGCCACCTTTTCTTAGATTCCAGGATTCTGCATAACACTCTTCAGAATCACAGTGAGTGTGACAGACCCTCCCTTAGTATAGATGAAGTGGACAAAGCCGAAGAACAGTCACATATTAGTAATTCTCATCCAGCCACCCATAAATTACATGGTAAATTTAAAATAACAACATTTACATATTTTAGCTGCTAAATAAGTATGAAAATCAATATATCCATGGCAACCTAAATAATGGTCATGTTGAAATGTCACTACTCCAGGGAACAGGACAATAGTAAAAATCCATTTAAAAACTGGAATAAATTTATTTCTTCATGCAACATAATAACGAAAGCTTAACATTTAAGAAGACCCAAAACTTCTGACAGAGCGTAGACTATAAAAATGGTTACTCTTGTCATAAAAGTACTACCTTGTATCCCAAATTTGCTAATGCCCTCAATCTTAAATACTAGTCTAAATGCAGTATGCTTCTTATCAGGTAATTTGTAATAGCAATACTTCAAATCTATCACCAAAGTCTACATTAATCAGCTTTGCTGAGGTGATAAAACAACTCAAACCGAGTGGCTTACAACAAACATTAAATTTTCCTCATGCTACATGTCGGGACCAGCAGGTCCCCTGGAAGGGCTATGTTCCTCGTCTTCCTCTCATAGGACTGAGGATCACGGTGAGGTCGCTATTGGGGCATGCCTCCTCATGGCAGGAGGTTGATGGATACATGCAATGATTCATAAAACTTCTTTGTTTTTTTTGGTGGTTGTTGTTGTTTTTGTTTGTTTTTGAGATGGAGTTTCATTCTTGTTGCCCAGGCTGGAGTGCATTGGCACGATCTCGGCTCACTGCAACCTCCACCTCTAGTGATTTCTACTGCCTCAGCCTTTTGAGTAGCTGGGACTATAGGTGCCTGGCTAATTTTTTTTGTATTTTCAGTAGAGACAGGATTTCACCATGTTGGCCAGGCTGCTCTTGAACTCCTGACCTCAGGTGATTTACCCACCTTGGCCTTCCAGAGTGCTGGGATTACAGGCATGAGCCACCACACCCATCATATCATCTTGTCTTAGTCTATTTGTGCTGTGCGACAAAATACCTGAGACTGTTATAAACAATAGAAATCAATTTTCCTGCAGGTCTGGATTCTAGGACATAATCCTGCATCTTCTCTGGCCTCTCCTTCTGTATGCTTCCCATGCTCTCCTTCCTCTTCACCTTGGAAAGTGCTGTCCTTGGCCACTATCATCTTCCTTCTGTTTGTGCTCAACCTGCATTCTATCACCCATGACTTCAATGGTTTCCTGCGTGAAGGAATTCTGCAGTGTGATTTCAACCCAGATCTTGCTCCTGACCTTCAAACTTGTGAATCCCTACTAGGCATTCTCTAAAATAGTCCATGTTTCTTTCCACCTCCAGAACTCTATAATCCTGTTCTTTCGGTCCAAAAGACCCTTCACCTTTTACAGTCTAATCCTTATTTAGATTGTAATATTTAACCCAAGTACTTCCTCCCTGGACAGCTATCTCCAGCATCCTGCTGTAAGCTGGCATCATCTTTTGTAGTGTTCTGTGCCTGGCTCCATCATGGCACTCATTACCCGGTACTGTCATTGTTAGATTGTTTGCCTCTCTCCCGTATTAGAAACTTGGCTCCTTTAAGAAAAATACAGTGATTTGTCTTTGTATACATAGCAACAGTTCCATGTCTAGTATATAGCAGATACCCAATAATGTTTTTAAATAACAGACTGAATAAAGAATGGGTAAATTTGTAAGAGATGGGCGGCACTTTTTTGAGTCAGGAGATAAGTTTGGAAACAGAAAAGGTTGAGGAATCATACATCTTTTTTTTTCCCAAAACAGTTGAAAGCAACAGTGTCTGCAACAAAAGAAGGTGGTAAAAATGGGAATGGAAAGTACGAGAACATCAGGTATTCAATGTCTCCAAAACTTGCTATGTAAAAAGCCAAATAAGAATGAATAACGGGCCGGGCGTGGTGGCTCACGCCTGTAATCCCAGCACTTTGGGAGGCCGAGGCGGGTGGATCACGAGGTCAGAAGATTGAGACCATCCTCATCAACATGGTGAAACCCCTTCTCTACTAAAAATACAAAAAATTAGCTGGGCATGGTGGCACATGCCTATAATCCCAGCTACTCAGGAGGCTGAGGCAGGAGAATTGCCTGAACCCAGGAGGCGGAGGTTGCGGTGAGCCGAGATCGCGCCATTGCACTCCAGCCTGGGTAACAAGAGCTTTATTGTACAATTTCATTTTAATAATCACCCAAAAAATAATTTTATTCTGAATTATATGAGTGACTTTGTTGTAACCAATATCCCACAGGATTTCATTCCCATGTTTCCATTTTTGTTTGTAATTATGCTGCTGCCAAGTGGTACTATTTTAGTTATGCTGGGCATATTGGTCAGATAGTTCAACAGAGAATAAGGACCACTAGGGATCTCTCTCCCTCTCTAAAAGTATTCATTATAGGGATTTGACTTTATACAATTATGGGAGCTAGTTAAGAGTCAGTCTTCGGCTGGGCACAGTGCTCATGCCTGTAATCCCAGCACTTTGGGAGGCCAAGGCAGGCGGATCACAAGGTCAGGAGTTTGAGACCTGTCTGTCCAACATAGTGAAACCCCGTCTCTCCTAAAAATACAAAAATTAGCTGGTCGTAGTGGCAGGCTCCTGTAGTCCCAGCTACTCGGAGGCTGAGGCTGGAGAATTGCGTGAACCCGGGAGGTGGAGGTTGCAGTGAGCTAAGATCGTGCCACTGCACTCTAGCCTGGGCAACAGTACGAGACTGTCTCAAAAAAAAAAATCAATCTTCATAAGTCTTTGCATTTGATGCTGGATCTTCATATCTGTGAGGCAGGAATGGGAGCGATGGCACATTCCTATAATCCCAGTGCTCTGGGAGGCCGAGGCGAGAGAATCGCTTGAGCCTAGGAGTTCAAGAACACACTGGCAACATATTGAGACACCCTTTCTCTACAAAAAAATCCAAAAACTAGCCAGGCTTAGTGTCATGCACCTGTAGTGCTAGCTACTCAAGAGGGCTGAGGTGGGAGGATCACTTGAGTCCAGGAGTTCAAGGCTGTAGTAAGCTAATGATAGTGCGGCTGCACTCCAGCCTGGGTGACAGAGACCCTGTCTCAAAAAAAAAAAAAAAAAAAAAAAATCTGTGAGGCAAACAGTGAAGAAAGGAGGATGCACGTAAAATCAGGAGGTTAAGAAGAGGCAGGAACCCACAAGCACACACTGGAACCTGTGAGGATGGACTAAAACTTGTGTTAGTTCTTGTTGCCTCTGCCCTTAGTGGTGTGGGTGTCCTGGAGAAGTCAGGGTGCTTCACCATGGAGCTAAACGAACACCTATTCGGGGAGTCAGAGAACCTATGAGAATCTCTAAGAAGACCCAGGGGAAGGTAAAAGAGTGGTAGGCCCAGCCACTGACTCACACAAATTGCATGAGCCAGTATATAAATGACAGTGCACATGAGCTACAAAATAATTGCTATTTCACTTATGCCCTCCTAAGTTTGCACAAGGATGTTTCCTGTGGTTTACTCTAAGCAGAAACATGCAGGAAAGATAACTTAGCCTAGCCAACACGCTGCAGAGCCTCCACACAGGTTTATGAATCGTAAACTATAAATAATGTGTTATATACCAGATGATGTCACAGCCTGGTGTACAAGTAATCATAATTACAATTTATTGAAATTTTTATGTATGTTCTATTCTTTGGGCATTAACCCATTGAATTAGCATAACCCAGTAATGCAGGGACTATTACTGTTCCCACTTTCCAGAAATGGAAACTGAATTCCAAAGTTGTTAGGTAATTTGTCTAAAGTCATAAAGCCCGTAAGTAATAACAGAAGCAGGATTCACATCACCCGGCGATCTTGCTCTAGAGCCTCAGCCCTCACCCACTAGACTCTTGCCAGTGCCCTATGTGCCAATGTGAGAAAAGCTTTAGCGGAATGGAATGAATAAATGCCACATTGCAGTCGATGCTGGCCAACTGCAAAGGAACCTAAGCACCTGGAGAAAAATCCTTGTAAGCTGTTAGTGGGAATGTGGACTGGTATAGCCGTTATGGAAAACAAGATGGAGGTTTCTCAAAAAATCAGATATACAACCACCATATGACCCTGTAATCCCTCTTCTGGGCTTATTACCTCCCTCCCAAAATTTAATTACCACCTTGCAAAGATACCTGCACTCCCGTGTTCATTTTTATTATTTTTTTGAGACAAGTCTTGCTCTGTTGCCCATGCTGGAGGACAGTGGCACGATCTAGGTTAATTGCAACCTCCACCTCCTAGGTTCAAGCAATTCTCCTGCCTCAGCCTCCTGAGTAGTGCTGGGATTACAGGCAACTGCCACAACACCCAGCTAGTTTTTGTATTTTCCTGTGTTCATTGCAGCACTATTCATAATAGCCAAGACATGGAAACAACCTAGGTATCTGTAAATGGACAAATGGATAAAGAAACTCTATGTGGCAAATACATATAATGGAATATTACTCAGCCCCAAAAAATGAGACCTTGACTTTACTACAACATGGTAGCCTAGAAGACAGTATTCTGTGTGAAATAAGCCAGACACACAAAGGAAAAATATTATATAACTTTATAAGTGGAATCTAAAAAAAAAAAATTTCGAATATACAGAAGTAAAGAATGACAGCGCCTTAGTAGGGGTGGAGTGATGTGAAATAGGGAGATATAGGCCAGAGGATGCAAAGTAGAAGATATGTAGGATGACCAAGTCTAGAGATCTAATATATGACATGAGGACTGTAGGTAGTAACATTGTATTTGGAATTCATGCTAAATGAGTAGATCTCTTGCTTCCAAAATAAAAAAAAGCTAATTACGTAAGACAATGTATATGTTAATTTGCTTTACTATAGTAATCTTTTTAATATCTATATGTATTCCATAACATCGTGATAAATAAAAATACACACAATGCAATTTATATATTAAAAAAAGACCTAGGCCATAGCTGTCAGCACCTATCCAATTGTGGGCAGTACAATATTGCTCATCTGATTAAATTAATAATTCAAATTTTGATTGGATTTATATTTTATAGACTTATTTTTATTTAGTGTTGTATAAAACCTATAAGGAAGTATAAGAAATTTAGTCCCCATTTATATTTGCATGTATAATTTTTATGACAAAAATAATTAAAATCAATAAAAGTCTCAAATAGTGAATAGCTTTATTCATCTTTGGGCAAGCTTGACATTCTGGCAAAAAAAATGGATGTGAGGCGCCAATATTTCTGAGTATATCAATAATAAAGGATGAGTAAGTGCATAAACACTAAATGAGTGAATCATTAATTAGGTCCATAGGGAAAATGTTTTGTTAAAAACCCCCTCAAACCCTCCTGAATGAAAGATCCTTTTACCAGATGATCTCAACTTATTGAATTAAACAATGCAGTTTTCCTCATCCATTCACACACACAAAAAAACCCCACCAGATTTCCACAACAAAATATTTCCTCTCTGCCTCTGGGGACAGGTTTTCAAAATGTCCCAAATGTGCTCTTGGAGGCAAACGCAGTTGGAATCGAGGCTGTCTGGTCAAGAGTCTTGTGTGACTTTCCTTGTGCAATCCTGTGTGTAACTCAGCATCTGAAAATGAGAACGCATTTGGAGTTTTCTGTGACAATGACTGCATTGCACAAGTCTTGAGCTGCTTTCGATCCCTCAACCACTTCCTCCTTACAGGGATTGCCTGCATTTCCCTTACCGCACGTTGTGCGGTCAGAGGCACCACGTCTGCCTGTTAAGTGTGTCTCACCTGCTGAATGCTGTGACACTGCACTTGGCACCTAACCTGCTTGACAGGTACTGGGCCCCTAACTGCAGTGGCTCAATGCTGGAAAGCTAATTTGTATGCAATCCTCAAAGTACAACTCCTTACAAATATAATCTATTATATATGAAATATATTTTCCCAAACATGGTCCATTAAAAGCCTTGTCTGCAGATCATCTGCCTGCCCGGAGCGGCTCCTGTTGGGGTCCCTTCTGGGAGGATGCTGCCGTCCACACCCACCACAGGTCCAGTCAAGTTCCATCTCACCTCACTGGCTGCTTGGAATCTTCTGTTATCTCTTAAGGAGTCCTTACTGATTCCCCACAAAACTCTCCCAGGCTTTTTTACTTCCACTAATTCAAATCAGCTACTTCTCATTGCCAAAACCTGACAAGACCCATCCACTGCTCCCAGCTGTCTCAAAAGTATAAGTCGGCACTTTCAGATCGACAAGCGCTTTGTTTAGTCTGAGGGGAATAGTGATTGGTTCAAATGAGGTCCTTTCCTGACTCCACCACACAGTTGCTTTTCTCTCCATTCTCTCAGAGTATGCTTTGGACCTCTTTTTCTCTTTTTTCTTTTTTAACCCAACACAGGTATTGTCATTGTCTCTTATAAAATTTAAAAGTCCTAGGTTCCAATTCTACCTCTTCTACTATCCATGTGTTCTTGTTCAAGTCACCTAATCTTTCTGATACTCAGTTTTCTCATCTGCAATGTGTTAATAATAATCACAATAAAATATAGCAATAATAGTGAGATCTAGCAAATAGAGAGCTTAGTCTGTGCCAAGCACTCATTTAAGAGTATGTATGTATACAAATGTTTTAATAATGTAGAAGTGATTAAATAAGTTTTAGTATATCCATACCACAGAATACTAAGTAGCCATTTAAAAAATGAGATATAATAACATGGAAATGTATTGATGCTATAATAGTAAATAGAAAATCACGTAGCAGAACAAGATAACATGATCACTTACATTAAAACTACATTAGGCATATAAATAACATTCTCCTCTGTTTATAGATCTATCTATGCATTTACACAAGCACGCATACAGTTTGAATTTTCAAAAAGTATGTATTTATACATCTGTATAGATTAATTTTTCAATGATCATTTTAAAAACAGAATAAATAGAAAAAAATGATCATAAAAAGAAAACCTGATTTTAACAAACATACCAGAACTGGCAATTTAGGTAAATTAGTGTCGTGCTCATGAAAATAAAAACTTTGGCTAGAAATCATCGTAATTCCAATTATGATTTTAAAAACAGTTTTTGTATACCTCTTTAAGAACTGCCAACGAAGTCAGGATTGCATTTTTCTGAATATCCCTGATGAGAGCATAGATTTCTAATTTGGGGATGTTTGATTTTCCTTTTTACCAGACAATGGCCATTTGTCATCACAGCTGATGAATATAATTGCTAATCAGTCTGGGTAATGCTAATGTTAGTCAAAACTGTATCATAAACTTCTCATTCTTATTCAAAGAACTGTAATTTTTAAGGGATATTTCAGAGGCAATAGTTCACTTCTTTTACAGGACACAGAGCTTCAAAAATGTTTCCAAGTCTATTTCAAAATGATAGGCCTGATGATTCTTTGTAGGAAGAAGTCTGCATGAATAGGTGTGCATAATTTAAAAAAAAGTAAATCAGCACTGACTTCATTTGTAATTTTATGCACCAGTGTAACCAATGACTTTCTTAGTTTCAAGGTCACAATAGAAATGCCCCCATTTCTTCACCTATCAAAGATTAAAACATTTTATTAATTTTTTATTTTTTATTTTTCCTTGAAAGATTTTAGCAAAATCAAGAACTTCTTAT
Organism: Saguinus oedipus; assembly: GCA_031835075.1. Taxonomy (NCBI): domain Eukaryota; kingdom Metazoa; phylum Chordata; class Mammalia; order Primates; family Cebidae; genus Saguinus; species Saguinus oedipus. The sequence goes on from CM063190.1 coordinate 24,594,854, forward strand.
ACCTTACATAACATTCACATTTTATTTTACAAGCATCTCAGAAATTGTTACTATGATCAAGATTTTTGTTGCTGTTGTTATTATTGATTTTGTTATTTTGCAATGTTTCAGCAATTTTCTTAACTAAATTTCACTACTCAGGTTCCACTTTAATAAGTTGCTAATCAGAATCAATCTGTTTATTTCCGGGGGGTGGTGGGAGGGTCAGAGTCTTGCTCTATTGCCCAGGCTGGAGTGCAGTGGCATGATCTCAGCTCACTGCAACCTCTACCTCCTGGGTTCAAGTGATTCTCCTGCCTCAGACTCCCGAGTAGCTAGGACTATCAGCATGTGCCATGACGCTCAGCTACTTTTTTGTATTTTTAGTAAAGACAGAATTTCACCATGTTGGCCAGGCTGGTCTTGAACACTTGACCTCATGTGATCTGCCTGCCTCATCCTCCCAAAGTGGTGGGATTACAGGAGTGAGCTGCTACATTTGACCAGTAATGTTCAAATGTCAAGTATCTCACTAACATATCTTATAACTCATTCTTGCTTTGAAATGAAAAAAAAAAAAAAAAACTCTTTTGTCATAGTTACCAGCACAATAATGAGTAGTAGATTTTTTTTTTTAATAGAAACAGAGTTTCACCATGTTGGTCAGTCTGGTCTTGAACTCCTGACCTTGTGATCCGCCAGCCTCAGCCTCCCAAAATACTGGGATTACAGGCGTAAGCCACTGCGCCTGGCTTATTTTTTTTTTTCATAGATGGAGTCTTGCTCTGTCACCCAGGCTGGAGTGCAGTGGTGCAATCTCAGTTCACTGTAACCTCTACCTACCGGTTCAAGCAATTCTCCTGCTTCAGCCTCCCAAGAATTACAGGCACCTGCCACCACACCCAACTAATTTTTGTATTTTTAGTAGAGACGGGGTTTCACCATGTTGGCCAGGCTGATCTGGAACTCCTGACTTCGTGATCCTCCTGCCTCAGCCTCCCAAAGTGCTGGGATTACAAGCATGAGCACCGAGCCCAGCCTATGAGTAGCAGATCTTAGAAGTGCTGTTACTTCAAGTTGAAATCTGATGCAGCAACACTCTCAACTTCCTGTCTCACCTCCAACAAGTATCTAGCTCTGTACTGTGGCTTGTCTACAATTGTGTCCAGGATTTATCTCTCAATCCACTTTCAGAAATTTACTCCACCATTTAAATCCATTCATCCTTATCATCAGCCTCTTTTCACCCAGCTTTTACCCCCTCAATATTTAAAGGAGCTTAAATCACTCCCATTGAAACTGGAAAGAAAAAGAGACAAACAGAAAGACAAGACGAAAGAAAGGCAGAAAAAGAGAGAATCTTGACCCCTAGGTCTTCTTCTAGCTTCTGATCAATTATTTGCCTTTTTCTTTTAAACAATCTTCTTGAACAGGTTTTCTTTACTTGCCCTCTTACACTCATATTCTTCTCCAGCCACAGCATTCAGTTGTGCCCCAATGACTCCAATAAAATGGTTTCAAACACGGTCATTAATGACCATCCATTTTCCAAATCCAACACGTAATTTTCAAGCATCTTACTTCACTTCCTTGGCTTTGTGCATTTCTCCACTCCTCACCACTTCCTCCTTGAAACCTTACCTTGGTCTCTGTGAAATCACACGGTCTTTGTTCTCCCTCCACCTCCTGTTTCTTTTTTGTGTACTTTGAAGACATCATTTTTAACTTGAAGCTACACTGTAAGCCTTTTTCTCTTCTCATTCTACACATTTATCCTGGTTATCTCTTCCTTGGTCAAGGCCTACTACTACTTCTACCTCGTGGCATTGTAACATTTGAGTCTGAGCTGAACTTTGTTTCTAGAGTACCAGGGTGAATTCATCTGAATTCATCATGTGGCTCCACAAATCCTCTTATTCTTGGCGCTCTCTTTTCGGCAAATGACACTTGACACTACCCAGTCATTCACATCAAAAATACAAAGCCCTCCTAGACTTTCTTTCTTTCTTGCCTTCTGTATCCATTGATCATGAAGCCCTGCTAACTCTATTTATTTATGTGATTTGCTTGCTTGTATGTTTATTTAAATAAGGTATCACTCTATCATCCAGGCTAGAGTGCAATGGTGCAATCACAGCTCACTGCAGCCTTGATCTCCTGGGGTCAAGTGATCCTCCCACCTCAACCTCCTAAGTAGCTGGAACTACAGGTGTGCACCGCCATGCCTGACTAACTTTTATTTTTTTGTATAGACAAGGTCTTACAATGTTGCCTAGGCTGGTCTCAAACTCCTAGACTCAACTAATCCTCCCTCCTCAGGCTCCTAAAGTGTTGGAATTACAGGCGTGAGCCACCATGCCAGGCAACTATGCTCATAAAGTGCTTATTCAAATGCAAGTTGAGCATCCTTATTCAAAAATCCGACATCTGAAGTGCTCCAAAATCGCATGCTTTTTGAGTATCAACATGACACCACATGTTGATACTTGTTTTTCCTTTTTTCAGACGGAGTCTGGCTCTGTCTTTTTTTTTTTTTAAGTTGAGGGCAATGGCACAATCTCGGCTCACTGCAACTTCTGCCTCCCGAGTTCAAGTGATTCTCCTGCCTCGGCCTCCTGAATAGCTGCAACTACAGGCACCCACCACCACACCTGGGTAATTTTTGTATTTTTAGTAGAGACAGGGTTTCACCATGAATTCCTGACCTCAAGTAATCTGCCCTCCTTGGCTTCCCAAGGTGCTGGGATTAGAGGCATGAGCCACTGTGACCAGTGGTTCCATGCATTTTGGATAAAGGATACTCAACCTGAATTAATTTGGGGCTTTCCTACTTCTTGCTAGATTCCTATCATAACCTCACTGATCTTCCAATATATCCTCCCCAATACCATCACAATAAGCTTTCTAATATACAAATTTGTAACTCCCCATCAACTTCCAGATAAAGTTCAGGCCCAAAGCTATACATCACCTGGCTCCTACCAACCTTCCCAGTTTTATCTTCTCTCTAAACCTCACAGGCATCCCAAGATCTGGCCACACTCAATAGCTTGTAGTATAGTGGACACAGTCTCTCCTTCCATGCCTTTCCATTATTTTCTACCTCTCTTCTGTCTTCTCAGTCCAGCTAATTATTATTTTATCAAGAACATTTCAGTTTTCACTTTGTTAAATGAAAATTATAGGAGGCCATTGTTTTGGATTAAGTTTCTGCACTAGGCATCAAAGACCAGACAAAAACAAAATAGAGTCATTTGTATTAAAGTTCTGTGTCACCAAACCAAAACTAAGTTGTTATGTGACCTTCCAAGAAATCAGGAGGGAAAGGTGCCACCCAGAATCCCAAACAAGTCAGTTTCAGTTGGCATAATGATAAAGTTTCCTCTGTTTTAATCCTTACAAACACGTAATTTGAAGTAACCTGATGTCAACCACTGTGTTCTCTTCTACAAGAAAAGTAACTTTAAAATGACAGTCTGATTTCTTCTTTCTTTGTTTAGGTGCTTTACCCCTTTTTAGTCTATAAAATCAATCTTTTCTGCGTGGCTCATTGGAGCACTCATGCTATTTATGGAATGAAGTGTTGTCTAACTCTAGAATCATAAATGAAGCCAAGTGAGAACTTTAAAAATTTCGTAAACATTTTGTTTTCTGACAGATCTGGCAACCATGAAGGAAAATGCAGGAGACTGCTGATGACTCTGAGACCCCTTGCAGAACACAGGAAAGGTGTCACTGATCCCCTCTGGGATCCTCCATCTTCTTCATGGAGCCCTGAGAGTTTTAAGTTCCTCTTAGGTCTGAGCTCTGCTCTCTTTTGCATTTGAGCTCTCTGATATCTCCAGCTTTTGGAGTACCAAGGGTTAGTTGGTGCTGTGGCAGGGCATATGACATTTGGGTTTGCAGTGACTGCTGAGTCACTGGCAAAAGCCATATAAGGTAACCAATGGCAGTGGTGGTAAGTGGTTATCATTGCAAGCCTTTTTCTTCTTTTCTTTGTGCATACCAAGGTAAGAAAAACGTTCACTAAGTTGGTGAAGAATATCTCCAAGCCAAATATCACGGCTTTGAGAAACCCAAAGCTCAACGTAAAAATGGGATTATCAATTGTAATTGCCAGGCAGGTTCTTCTCACTTGCTGCACAGACAAAGCCAATTCACTGAAGCAGCAGTATTGCAGCAAAGAAAGAGCTGAATTAATACAAGACTGGCCACATGGTATGATGGGTGTTTATTATTACTGAAATCAGCCTCCCTGAGAACTGAGAAGCTAGGGTTTTTATGGATAATTTGGTGAACAAGAGGCTAGGGAATGGGTGCTGCTAATTGTTTGGGGGTAAAATCATAGGAAGGTGAAAAATGGTCCTCATGTGCTGAGTTCACCTCTGAGTGGGCCACAGGACAGGTTGAGTCATGAGTTCTGGGTCCAAATGGAGTCAGTTGGTTTTGAGAATGCAAAAATATGAAGAAAGCATATCAAAAGACCAATTATAGCTTTTACAATAGTGATGTTAACTGTAGGAGCAATTGGAGAGGGAACAAAACTTGTGAGCTCTGGCCACATGACTCCTGAACAGCAAGGGATTATAGAACATCAGGCTAGAAGGTAATGGCTCTTTATTGTTTAGTTACACCTCCATTTTGGCAGAATACAGGCTCCTCCCAGAACTGAATTTTGTGGCCTTTCATTAGTCTTACAAAGGTGATTTCAGTCCCTGAACAAGCAGGGGGTTTATTTTAGGGAAGGACTATTATGATCCTTCCTTCAATGTTAAACTATAAACTAAATTCCTGCCGTAATTAGCTTGACCTACACCTAAGAATGAGCAAGGACAGCCAGCCTATGAGGCCAGAAGCAAGGAGGAGTCAGCCATGCGAGGCTTCTCTCACAGTCATAATCTTTGCAAAGGCAGTTTCATAATTTCTAAAGATCTGAGTACTCCACTATCTGATACACCTGCCTTTTTCATGTATAAGAGTTGTAGCCCCAGTAGCTACAAATACTTGTAAGAGTGACCAGATCTTACTAAAGCTAACTCAGAATTACAATGGCCATTATGTGAAATTTCCAGATGAACAAGATTGTTCCTCTAAGACGTACACTCAAATAACAAGCCTCTTAAATAAGAATAGAAAATGTGATTCTTATTTTAATTGGCATTCAAAAACCTCAGAGACAACAGGAGTTTAAAAATAGCTTTTTAAAAAGATTCATTATGAAACACCAATGAGAGGCTGAGCACGGTGGTTCATGCCTGTAATCCCAGCACTTTGGGATGCCAAGGTGGGTGGATCACTTGCGGTCAGGAGTTCAAGATCAGTCTGGCCAACATGGTGAAACCCTGTCTCTACTAAAAATACAAAAATCAGCCAGATGTGGTGGTGGGTGCCTTTAGTCCCAGCTATTTGGGAGGCTGAGGAACAAGAATCACTTGAACCCGGGAGGCAGAGGTTACAGTGAGCCAAGATTGTGCCATTGCACCTGGGCAACAGAGCGAGACTGTCTCAAAAAAAAAAAAAAAGAAAAGAAAAACTAATGAGAAGTGAAAAATGCACACCATGCCTCATACCAAGGACTAGCATGCTCCTGCTGCTCTCTTCTGTCTTACTTTGCCTCAATATGTCTAATACATCCTATTCCTGAATATTCACAGTCTAGTAACTCCTTCTGAATTACTTTATTTTGTCTCTGAAAAGGCAGTCAAATTGCTTCTTTATAAAATAAAACCACCTGAAAATTCAGGAGATAATTCTTGAGTCACTTACATTCTCTGGACAAAAACAGCTTAGGCTATAATTAAAGAATTTCCCAATCCTAGGGAAGACCCTCAAAAGCTTTCTCAAGAATTCAGCCTTAAATGGAACCTATGACCCCTGGCTACCCATCCTCTATTAACAAATACACCACCTGAGGAAGCCCCAAAATGGATGTAAGAAGAGGAAAAGCATTCTCCTGAGAATGATATCAGGACCCAAAAAGCCCTACCTCATCTACTTGTGGGCCAAAGCCTTAAAAATCTCAAATGACCTTTGAAAGCTAATCCTAATGTGTCCCCACCCACACTGACGGGTCTACATCATCTAGGCCTGCGGGAAAAAGAAAAATGAGTTCTGTTACCGATTTTAAAATTTGCTTGGAAGCCCTATTTCTCAAGTTATTCGAGCTTCCACCAAATTGATGATACAACTCAGCCAGCCCTAGCTGCCTGTTTTGCAAATGGGCTCCTCCTGGAGATTAGCAGACTCATAAAAACAAAACAAAAGATAGGATGGGAGGCTACAAGACCTCCTGAACATAATTATGGCTGAACATTTTGAAATGATCTGAGAACAAGATAAGAAACAAAAGATTTCTAAATGAATATCCTAGCAATTTCATGGCAACCAGCAACCTGGAATGACTTTTGGACGTGCCCCAGGGCACTTTTCCAGTAAGCAACTCCTAAAACAACCATTTCCAAAGAATTGTTGCTATTGTGCAAACAACTGGAACACTGTTAAAAGGACTGCCTCCAAAGATTTTTTGGAGGCAGTTGCCCACCTTCTGATAATAATCTCCATGTTACCACTGGCCAGACAGACCTCCAGGGGAAGGTCCAGTAAGCTGCTGCCATTTATTCATTTAAAGAATCAAGGGGATACAAAATTAAAAATTAATAATGACTTTTTTTTTCCAGTCTTAGTTGACACCAGAGCAACTAGTTCCAGCTTAAACACCACTTTTATAGAATAACTTCTCCCTAGCAGTAAAACAGAATTTCAGTTCTGAGTTTATCAAATCGAGTTCAAAAGGAATTCACGTCTTAACCTACACAAAGACTCTAGACCTTTCTACTGAAAAATAATTCTCTTTTGCTCTTTGACAGAACTCCAGTCAATTTACTAGGCAGAGACCTTCTAAGCTAAAAGATCTGATATGGTTTGCCCCTAGTGGAGATGTGACTCTGGAATTCTCTGGCCCACCTGAGCCAGATCTTATATGCACTTTGCAGTCTGTCCTAGACGTAGAGGAAGAGGACAGCCCACAAAATGCCCCTAATCTAACTGAACTACCCAATTGCTATGAAGGAAATTAAATACTGACCTTGGAAGACTAAAAAGTGCAGAGCACTCAAATTCAAGTAGATCTCACTAAGCCCCTTCCCAAATTACTGCAATTTAAAATTAGCCTTTAAAGCCTGAGGCCATACAAAGTCTTCTGCCAGCACCAATAATAGAAGACTTAATTGTTTGAATATTAATTATTCCATGTAGCAGCCTTTGTCACACTCCAATTTTACCTGTACAAAAACCTAATGGATGAGGATGGCAATTTGTTCAGAATCTAAGAGCCATTAACAGGATAGTTATGCCCCATTTCCGGGTGATTCCAAATCCTAACAGTCTTTTGTCGCAAGTTCCCCCAGATTATAAATGTTTTTACAGTTGTAAACTAACATGTTAAGCCTTCTTTAATATTCCTGGTAACTCTGACAGTCAATCCTGTTTGCTGTCACCTGGAATAATCAACAGAATTGGATAGTCAGGGGGCTGGGCACGGTGGCTCACACCTGTAATCCCAGCACTTTGGGAGGCCAAGCCGGGTGGATCACGAGGTCAAGAGATCAAGACCATCCTGGTTATCGTGGTGAAACCCCGTCTCTACTAAAAATACAAAAGATTAGCTGGGCATGGTGGTGCATGCCAGTAATCCCAGCTACTCGGGAGGCTAAGGCGGGAGAATTGCCTGAACCCAGGAGGCAGAAGTTGCGGTGAGCTGAGATCGCGCCATTGCACTCCAGCCTGGGTAACAAGAGTGAAACTCCTTCTCAAAAAAAAAAAAAAAGAATTGGATGGTCAGGTCTCAGGGGTTCATTAAAGCCCTGCTTCTGTTTCTCTCAAGTACTCCCATTGAGTCTTGAGCAGGACTCCTGACTCCCATTGAGTCAGGAGTTGACCCTCCTAGAGGGTCGACTCCTGCAATACACCAATGACCCCTTACTTTGTTCACTTACTAAGAAGGCATCCCAGCAGGATTCCTTCTATTTATTTAGGGACTTAAGATCTCTAGAGACAAATTACAATTCTCAATAGATGCTGTTCACTATTTAGGACATGATCTGAGTGCTGCAGGCATTCAGATCAAGTGTCTCCTAATTGAGTTTTCCCAGGAATTTCCTAGACTGGTAACTAAGAAGAACTTTGCTAGTTCTTAAGTTTAATTAGATGTTGTTATCAAGAGGTTTCTAATTTTCCCCTCTTATGGTCTTTACTGTATGAACTCATTAAACACTTAGTCCCTGAACCCCTTTCTTGGGAAGAAAAACACGAACCAGGCCTTTGTAAAATTAAAAGAGGCATTATAAAAACTCCCTGCTTTGGGATTGCCCAGTTATCAAAAACATTTCATCCTATTTGCACCTGAAAGAAATAATCAGGCCTTGAGAATCCTCACACAAGAACATGATATCAGCTTAGGCCTCCTCTTGGAGTGCTTGATAAGACTGCTGCCAAAGCATCTGTGGATCTAACCTCAGATAATAATGCTTATCTTCACATAACACATAGGTGCAAAGTTTTCTCGACTCTAACCTTACCCAGTATCTTTTTTCTTTTCTTTTTAATTTACTGCGGTTAAAAGAAAAAGACATATAATTTTGCATCTCAACCATTTTAAAGGGTACATTTCAATTAAGGGTATTCGCATTGTTGTGAAACAGATCTCAGTAACTTTTTTTTTAATCTTGCAAAGCTGAAACTCTGTACCCATTAAACAATTCCCCTTTCATCCTTCCTCCAGGCCCTGGTAACCACCTATTCACTTTCTGTTTCTATGAATTTGACTATTTTAGATATCCCGTATAAATGGAATCACATAGTACTTGGACTGGATAAAGAAAATGTGGTATCTATCTCTATCATGTAATACTACACAGTCATAGAAAAATAATGAAATCATGTCCTTAGTAGCAACATGGGTACAGCTGGAGGCCATTTTCTTAAGCAAATTAATGTAGGAACAGAAAATCAAATACTGCATGTTTTCACTTATAAGTGGGAGCTTAACATCTGGTACTCATGGACATAAAGATGGAAACAACAGACACTAAGGACTACTGGCGGGGGAAGGGGGCCATAGGCTGAAAAACTACCTATTGGGCATTATGTTCACTACCTGGGTGAGGGGATCACCTAATTAAAAATGGAATGAACCATATCTTCCAGAAAACCTACTTCTGGGTATATATACAAAAGAACTGAAAGCAGAGTTTCAAAGAGGTATTTGCATGCCCATGTTCATAGCAGCACTATCCGCAATAGTCAGGAGGTAGAAGCAACTCAAATATTCATCGATGGAATGATGATATATACATCATTTACATATATTGCAATGTTGTTTGACTTTAATAAGGGAAGGATATTCTGTCCTGTGCAACAATATGAATGATCCACATTGCATTTAGTAAAATAAGCCAGGGAACTATTATAAGATTCCCAATATCCTTGTGTTAGCAGCCTAACTTCATGGCATCCTTTTCCCTTTTGCTCTCACCTCCTAATCTTCATCTGAAATGTAACCTTCTCAATCCTGCTGCTCTGTTGCCTTTATCATACCGATGAAGGTGACTGTAAAACAGTAACCTCTGAACTAGTCACTCCCCGTCCTGATTTGCATAACATTTCTTTATAAAATACTGATTTGATCTCTTTTTTTTTGCGGATGAATCTTGTGCTAGCGATCAGATAAACGGGTGATGATTGCCCTCATTGCAAACCTCAAACTGCCGCACCTGAAGTCGGCTCAACAGGCAAAACTTTATGCTCTTACTGGTACCTACATTTTATATAAAAACCAGTCTGTCAGTGTTTGCACTGGCACTCTCTATGCCTTTAGGGTGGCTCATGATCTGGTAATACTTTGGAAGCAAGGAGGTTTCCTCACTTCTTTAGGCCCACCAATAAAAAAATGGCCTGTATGCTAATGAGCTCCATGCTGCTATACTGCTGTCGAAAAAGATTGCTGCGGTGGCTCACGCCTGTAATCCCAGCACTTTGGGAGGCAGAGGCAGGTGGATCACGAGGTCAAGAGATCGAGACCATCCTGGTCAACGTGGTGAAACCCCGTCTCTACTAAAAATACAAAAAATTAGCTGGGCATGGTGGCGCGTGCCTGTAATCCCAGCTACTCAGGAGGCTGAGTGGGGAGAAATGCCTGAACCCAGGAGGCGGCAGTTGTGGTAAGCCGAGAACGCGCCATTGCACTCCAGCCTGGGTAACAAGAGCGAAACTCCGTCTCCAAAAAAAAAAAAAAAAAAAAAAAATAGAGGATGGGCTGGGTGCAGTGGCTCACATCTGTAATCCTAGTGCTTTCAGCGGCAGGGATGGGAGAATTACTTGAGGCCAGAAGTTGAAGACTAGCTTGGGCAAGGTAGTGAGATCCTGTCTCCTCTGAATGTGATAAAACAAAAAGATGGAAATACTCTGGATCCTTAATTACTTCTTTCAGTCAGAGAATTAAAGATCTCCTCATTGCCATGCGGCTTCTAGATGTCTTGCTATGTGAGATAATAAATGCTCTTAAGATTAATTCGTTAATTGGATTTTCTGTAACTTGAAGGTAAAAACATTTTCTCTTACAGCAGTCATACAGATGGACCTTTTCTGTACAGTGGATTATGAGTTTGGCAGTTCAAGCAATGCTTCTAAGTAGTTTTTACAACTTTGTAACAATCCCTCCAACCCCAATACTTATTGATAGTTTACACTGTCTTATCAGTACCATTGTGGAAGGGAATGTGAGCAGCATAACAAAGGTCCGTTTTGGGTATCTGGGCGCAAAAAGAGACCAACTTCATTTTCTCACAAATCAGAAAGAGAATTAAAATAGCATCCTGGCTGGGTGACGTGGCTCAGGCCTATAATCTCAGAACTTTGGGAGGCCAAGGCGAGCAGATCACCTGAAGTCAGGAGTTTGAGACCAGCCTGGTCAACATGGTGAAACCTCATCTGTACTAAGAATATAAAAATTAGCTGCTGGTGGTGGCATGCGCCTGTAATCTCAGCTACTCCGGAGTCAGAGGCACAAAAATCACTTGAACCAGAAAGCGGAGGTTGCACTGAGCAGAGATCACACCACTGCACTCCAGCCCGGGCAACAGAGACTCCATCTTAAAATAAAATAAAATAAAAATAGCATCCTTCTCATTCTCAGTATTCTTTCTAATTCTTAGGAGCATTAATTCTTAGGAGCAGATACTGTTGACTATGGACAACAAAATGCTCCTAAGAATTAAAAGTCAGGTATCAGGGAATATGTTTATTATTTCTAGCTGACAGGTTTAAATAACATATCTCACAGAACTGAGTAATGTTTCTGGCATGAAAATCAGCTAGAGCATTTCCCTTGTCTTCTGGCTGAGTTTTCTTTGTATGAGCCTCTATTTTTATTAATTTACTTTTTTGGAGACAGGGTCTTGCTCTGTCACCCTGGCTGAAGGAAGTAATTAAGGATCCAGAGTATTTCCATCTTTCTGTTTGGCCACGATCAGAGGTTGTGCTAGTTCTGTTCACGGTCACAAGAGCGCTGATGCGACTTCTGGGATCACATTCTCACATACTGGTTGCCTAGAGGCAGAATAAGGGACATTTCTTTTCATGGATCTCTTTTTAAGAAGCTTAGAAAGTCTGTTATTCTAAGGGTGAAGGGAAGATAATGGAACCTCTTAAACAGGAAAATAAAACAATCTGTCTGATGTTTTATAAAGGACGCTTTGGCTGCTTCATAAAGACTCTTGACTCCAGAGTCATGTGTTCCGGTGATCTATTTGATTAATCTGAACTTGATTATTCAAACAATTTTGATACAGCAATTTACTCTGAGTTAAAAATAAACTATAAAAAATTTACTCAAAATTTCATTGCCTCAGTGAATAAATGTGTGGTCAAAAACTTCATGGAAAGAAGATACGATAATTTCATTCACTGATAATTCTGTTTTCATGTTGATTTCAATTGGAAGAAATTGTTGAAAGAAATGATTTGTTAGAACAGGAGTTAGCACAGTTTTTTTTTTTTTTTTAAATAAAAGCCAGGAAGTAAATATTTTAGAGTTTTAATGCCCTAAGATCTTTGTCACAATTATTCAACTCAAACTTTGTAATACAAAAGGAGCTGTAGATAGCAGGAAAGCAAACAGCTATGACTAAGTTCCAATAAGATTTTATTTATGGACACTGAAAATTGAGTTTCATCTAATACTCATATGTCATGAAATACTACTGTTTCTTGGTTTTTCTCCTTTCAAAAACTTAAATATATTAAAACCATTGTTAGCTCACAGGTAAGATTTTTCCTACTGCCATAGTTTGCCAACCCTATGGTAGAAGGAGCAACATTTTGCCTATGGAAGATTTATCTGACAAATCATTTTTTTCTCAGTGAAGGACTCCAAGGAATATCTTATGAGAAGAAAATGGCAACAGAAATCAGAAGACCTGAGTTTTAGTCACCAAACCTCTACTTGTTAGTTGGCTAACATAGGACAACAGATTTAACATTGATAATTCCCAGTTCCACATCTGTAAAATATGGTAGCAATACCTCCAGTTCCACATCTGTAAAATATGGTAGCAATACCTCTGGATCATTTAATTTAATATCAATTATATGTAATGATGAACATAAAACAAGACCTAGCACAGGTCTTGGTACATAGTAGTAACTGACTTAATTTCTTTCAACCTGTTTCTTTATGTTTATTCTTTCAACAAATATTATTGAGCAGTTAGAATATACAGGTATTCAAACACTGAGGATAAAGCAGTAAACAATTCAGAATAAGATACAAGATTAGACCTGTTTATTTCACAAATTTGTTTCTTGAGGTTAAATTGAAACAATGCATGTGAAATTTATGAAGTATATCAGTAGTTCTCAAAATGTGTTTCAGGACTTTTTTTACACCCTTAAAAATTATTGAATAAATTTTAAAATGCTTTTGTTTATGTGGGAGGCACTCACAAGCGCTTATGTATATATACTAAAAATTAAAACAAAATATTTAAATATGTATTTTCTAATTTATTTTAAATGAAAATCGTAAATTTATTGTTTGTTGGTATAAATAACATATTTTTATAATACCATATTTTATTTTAAATAAGATGCTTTTAGTATTTACCTAAACAAGAAATAAATAAAAAATGTTTAGTAAGTCTGGAGGTGGTGGCTCATGCCTATAATTTCAGGACTTTGGGAGGTCAAGGTTGGAGGATTGCTTGAGGCCAGAAGTACTAAGCTAGACCATAGGAACACCTCAGCTCGGAGAAGAAAGGAAAGAAAGAAAAGAAGAGAATAGAAAAGAAAGAGAAAGAAAGAAAGAAGGAAGGAGAGAGAGAGAAGGAGGGAGGAAAGAAAAGAGAAAAGGAAGGAGGGAGGGAGGGAAGAAAGGAAAGGAAAAGAAATTTAGTGAGAAGAGAGGCATTGTGTTGCATTTTGTAAATTTCATTAACGTCTGGCTTAATAAATGACAGTTGTATTCTCAAGAGCAATGTCGCCTAAACTGCCAGGCACTGTGTGGAAAAGTCCTCCTAGGCTTATGGTTTCAACATGGACAAAGTGAGATCAAGGCAGACAAATTAGCAGGTTTCCCCACCATCTTGGCTTTCTTAGCAAGACAGCCATTCTTGCCTCAACTCAAGAAGTATCACAAGTGCCTACAGGGAGAAATATCCTGAAGGTGGCTACAATTAAAAAAAAAAAAGAGTGGAGTAAGGATAGCAAAATGTGAGGCTGTCTTCAGTTCAGCAAAAGTAGACACCAAACCAGAAAGGTGGTTCAGCAGCACCATGTTCTAAGAGGCATTCTTCATGGGTCCTCAGGGCACAAACCTCTACCCAGCCACCCCACACAATCAAGGAATCTCCTTTGGGACTCCTCCCACCCCACAGCCCCCCATCTGACACAGGCAGTTCTCCAAACTTTTATGAGAGCTGTGGTAAACTTGGACTTAGGGCACCATCTAGTGCCAAAAAGAAGGCAGCGATCCAGCGCTAAAACTCAACATGCAAACCACACAGAACCTCTAAACGTGCATAGCAATCCAGAGAGTGAAGACTGGAATCAGTATCTAAACCTTCAGTGCAAAGACAGAAATGTAAATCCATAAGAAACAACAGCAAACAGGAAACCATGACCTCCCCAAATGGACAAAGCAAGGATCCAGTGACAGGTCCTACCAAGAAGGCAATGGGGCAATGATGTGGGCTCTCAAATCAGGAATTCAATATGGCAATTTCGAGGAAACTTGGTGAACTCCAAGATAACACAGAAAAACAATTCAGAAATTTAACAAAGATATTAAAATAATTTTTAAGAAAAACAAATCCTAGAACTCAGAAATACATCAGCTGAACTGAAAAAAATGCATCAGAGGGTCTCAGCAGCAGAATTTATCACGTGGAAGAAAGATTCAGTGAGCTTGAAGATAGGGTATTTAAAAACACACAGTCAAGGAAGAAAAAAATGAAAAACAATGTTTGAAAATGAAGTATGCCTACAAGATCTAGAAAATAGCTTCAAAAGAGCAAACCTAAGAGTCATTGGCAGTTAAGAGGGAATTGAGAAAGAAGCAAAAGGCAGAAAGGTTATTCAAAGAGATAATACAATAGCACTTTCAAACCTAAAGAAAAATATAAATATGCAAGTACAGAAAAGGAAAAAATTATAAAATTGATTCATCTCAGATAAGACTACACCAAGGCATACAATAACCAAATTCTCAAAGGTCAAGGTCAAAGAGAGAATTCCAAAATCAGCAATAAAAAAGAAGCAACACCATATTTTAAAAAGTTCAGGTTCATCAGGCAACAGACTTCTCAGAAGAAATCATACCCAAGAATAAGTGAGATGACATATTGAAAGTGCTTAATGAAAAAAACTGTCAAATAAGAATACTGCATCTAGCAAGCTAGCCTTCAAACATGAAAAACTAATAAAGACTTTCTGAGATAAATAAAAGTAAAGGAAATGACTTACCACCAGACCAGTCTTTTTTTCTTTTTTTTTTTCACTAAATCAATTGGCTCTACACACCAGTCTTATAAGAAATGCTGAAGGGAGTTCTTCAGTCTGAAAGGAAGCTAACATGCAACAAGAAAACATCAGAAGGTATAAAATTCATTGGTAAAAGTTAGTATAGAGACAAATTCAGCATATTCTAATACTGTAATTGTGGTGTGTTAATCACTCATATCTTTAGTATGAAGACTAACAGACAAATCTATCAAAATAATAATAACAACAAAAGTTTGTTAAGAAAGAGGCAGTTATTAAAAGATGTAAACCAAGAGAAAAAAAGCAGAAATATGGGGAGATGAAGTTAAAGTGTAAAGTTTTTAAGTTTTTTTGTGTGTGTTTGTTTCTTTATAACCAAAGTGAAATAGTTATCTGTTGGAAAAATAAAACTTGTTATAACTGTAAGATGATTTTATAGGCCTCGTGGTAACCATAAAGCAAAAACTTATAATTAATATCTTAAAAATAAAAATAAGGAATTAAAACATACTACCAGAGAAAACCACTCAACCACAAAGGAAAACAATGAGGATGGAAGAAAGGAAGAGAAAAGTGGCCCAGCACAGTGGCTCACATCTGTAATCCCAGCACTTTGGGAGATCGAGATGGGCAGATCACCTAAGGCTACGAGTGGGAGACCAGCCTGACCAAGATGGAGAAACCCATCTCTACTAAAAAATACAAAAAATTAGCTGGGCTTGGTGGTACATGCCTGTAATCCCAGCTACTCAGAAGGTAGAGGAAGGATGAGGCAGAACAATTGCTTGAACCTGGGAGGTGGAGGTTGTGGTGAGCCAAGATTGAATCATTGCACTCCAGCCTAGGCAACAAGAATGAAATTCCATCTTAAAAAAAAAAAAAGAAAAATTACAAAACAAACAGAAAACAAGTAACAAAATGGTAGCAATAAGTCTTTGGTATCAAAAATTACATTAAATATAAATGCAATAAATTGTCCAATTAAAAGACACAGATTTGTTGAATGGATTAGAAAACAACACTCAAGTATATACTTCCTATGAGCAGCTCACCTCTTATACACACACACATAGACTGGAAGTAAAGAAAAGAAAAAAGATTTTCTGTTTAAAAATGGAAGCCAAAAAAAGAAAAAAGCAGGGCTAGCTATACTTAGATAAAATGGGTTTTTTTTTTTTTTGAGGTGGAGTTTTGCTCTTGCTACCCAGGCTGGAGGGCAATGGCGCGATCTCGGCTCACCGCAACCTCCGCCTCCTGGGTTCAGGCAATTCTCCTGCCTCAGCCTCCTGAGTAGCTGGGATTACAGGCACATGCCACCATGCCCAGCTAATTTTTTGTATTTTTAGTAGAGACGGGGTTTCACCATGTTGACCAGGATGGTCTCGATCTCTTGACCTCGTGATCCACCCACCTCGGCCTCCCAAAGTGCTGGGATTACAGGCGTGAGCCACCACACCCGGCCATAAAATAGGTTTTAAGTCAAAATTTGTAAAATGAGACAAAGTAGGTCATTATATAAACAATAGTAAATATATATGCAACCAAAACTACACCACCCAAATATGTAAAGTAAATCTTAATAGATCTAAAGAGAGAAATAGACTACAATACAAAAATAGTAGGGGATTTTAACAACCCATTCTCAATAATGAACAGATCATCTAAACAGAAAATCAACGAAGAAATCTGAGTTAAACTACACTCTAGACCAAATGGACCTAACTGATATTTTTAGAATATTTCTCCTACTGATACAGAATATGCATTCTTCTCAACGGCATGTGAAATATTATCCAGGATAGATCATATGTTAGATCACACAAAACAAGTCTCAATAAATTCAAAAAAGTCAAAATTATATCAAGTATCTTTTCCGGCCATAATGAGATAAAACCAGAAATCAATAACAAGAACTTCCGAAATGTAACATATATATAGAAATTAAACCATATGCTCCTGAATGAACCAATGGATCAATGAAGAAATTAAAAAGAAAATTTTGAAAATTTCTTCAGACAAATGAAAATTGAAACACCACATACCCAAATCTGTGAGATACAGCAAAAGCAGTACTAAGAGGGAAGTTTATAAAAATATATGCTCATGTCAAAAAAGTAGAAAGGTTTTAAATAAACAAGAAAATGATGTATCTCAAGAAACTAGTAAAGCAAGAACAAACCAAACCCAAAAATTAGTAAAATGAAAGAAACAACTATTGTTACCTATAAAGCAAACCTGCACATGTACCCATGAACCTAAAAGTTAAGAAAAAAATTAAATTTCACTTCACCACTTAACAAATAATAATAAAACAATAAAAGTACAAACAAATGGAAAAGAAATAATGGGTGGAAAATTACAAGTTCTAGGAATGGAAATAAATATCCAGATTTATGAAGTCTTCTAATAGATTGATTCTAAAGTGGACTACACTAAGATATATTATAATTAAATTATACAAAGTCGGAGACAAAAAGAATGTTGAAAGCAGCAGAGAAAAGTAACTCATCACATATAAGTGAACCCCCACAAAACTATCAGCCAAAAGCTTGCAAGTCAGGAGAGTTTGATGATATATTCAAAGTACTAACAAAAAACTGTCAACCATGATTACTCGACCCAGAAAAACTGTCTTTTAAGAATGAAACAGAAATGAAGACTCCAAGAAAAACAAAAACTTAGGGAGTTTATCACCACTGGACCTCTCATTCAAGAAGTATTAAAGGGAGTTGAATTGAAATTTTTAAAAAGTGCTAAACAACAACATGAAAGCATGTGAAAGTATAAATCTCATTTGTAAAGGTAAGAATAAAGACAAATACAGAATATTGTAATACTGTAATGGTAGCACATAAATAGTTTTTAACACTAGTATATAAATTAAAAGACAGAAGCATTACACACAAGTATAACCAAAGAAAAATTGTAATGGAAACAAAATATAGAAAGAAGTAAGATCTGACATCAATTATTTAGTGTTGGAGGGGGGCAGTAAAATGTAGAGATTCTATCTTTGATTGAAGTTAACTCATTATCAGCTTAAAACAGACTGCTATATCTATAAAGTGTTTACCATGTGCCTTATGGTAAACACACACACACACACACAAACATGACATACAACAGATATGCAAAAGATAAAGAAAAGATTCTAAGCATACTGTTAGAAAACAAATCATCAAACCACATAGAAAGAAAATGATGAGAGAAACAATAAAATCATACAACAGAAAATAATTAACAAAATAGTTAAGTTTGACCCGTCAATTACTTTAAATGTAAACGGGCTAAATTCCCCAAGGACATAGAGTGGCTTAATGGACAAAAAACCAAGACCCAACTGTATGCCTTCTATGAGACTTACCTTAGACTTAAGGATGCACATAGATGGAAAGTGAACAGGTGGAGAAAGATGGCAACCAAAAGAGAGTAGGGGTGGCTACACTCATATCAGGGAAAATAGGCTTTAAGTCAAAAACTATCACAAGACAAAGGTCACTACCTAATAATAAAAGGATCAATTCAAAAAGAAGATATAACAATTATATATGCACCCAATATTAAAGCCTGAAAGGAGAAATAGCAATACAATAATAGCAGGAGACTCTAATATCTCATTCTCATAATAGAGAGATCATCCAGACACAAAATCAATAAGGGAATAGCAGAACTGAACAATAGATCAAATGGACCCAACAGACATATACAGAACATTTCACCCCAAAGCAGCAGAGTAGGCATTCTTCTCAACATTTTTCTCAACATGATAGATCACATGCTAGGTCATGAAACAAATCTTAACAAATTTTAAGAAGATTGAAATCATTGCAAGTATCTTTTCTGACATAATGGAATGAAACTAGGAGTCAGCAATAAAAGGAATGAACAAATTCATAAATTCACAGAAATTAAGCAACACATTCAAACAAATATTGAGTCAGGGAAGAAATTTAAAATAAAATTAGAAAATGTCCTAAGAAAAATAAAAATGAATATACAACTTACGAAAATTAGAGGATGCAATAGAAGCAGTACTAAGTGTACCATTAATAGCCATAAATTCCTGCACTAAAAAAGAAGATATTAAATAAGCAACTTACCTTTATACTTGAAGAAACTAGAAAAGGAAGAGCAAACTCTACCTAAAATTAACAGAAAGTAGAAAATAATAAAGATTCAAGCAAAAGTAAATTATTTAGAGAATAAAAATATATAAAAAATATCAGTAAATGAAATTTTAAAAAATATAAAAGATTTACAAAATGAAAAGTTGGGTTTTTGAAATGATAAATAAAATAATCAAATCTAGCAAGGCTAAGAAAAAAGGAGAAGAGTCAAACAAAAATCAGAAATAAAAAAGGAGATGTTATAACTGATATCACAGAAATATAAAGGATTATTAGGAATTATTATGAATAACTATACACCAACAAATTGGAAAACCTAGAAAAAAATTAATAAATTTCTGGAGACATACAACCTAAAAAGATTAAATTATGTTGAAAGAAACACTCAAATTATAAGTATAAAAAAAGATGAAACTATGAAAAAATAGAAAGCCCAAGCAGACCAATAATGAGTAATAAGATAAATGCAGTAATCAGTAATATCCCATCAAAGAAAAGCCCAGAACCTGATGTCTTTCCAGCTGAATTCTACCAAACATTTAAAGAGGAGCTAATGCCAGCTCTTCTGAGACTCTTCCAAAAAAATTGAAGAGGAGGGAATATTTCCAATCTCATTCTACATTATCCTTATACCAAAATTAGACAAAGACACAACAACCACAAAAGAAAACAACAGGACAATCCTGATGTACACACATGTACAAATCCTCAAGAAAATACTAGCAAACTAAATTCAACAGCACACTAAAAAGATCATTTACTGTAATCAAATAAGTTCATCCAAGGGATATAAAGATGGTTCATCATACACAAATCAATAAATGTAACACATTACATTAACAGAATCAAGAGCAAAAATCATATGATTATTTCAATAGATGTCGAAGATGAACTCAGTAAAATTCAACATTTATTCATGGCAAAAAAAACTCTCAGAAAACTGGATATAGAAGAAACATACATCAAACAATAAAGGCTATAAATGACAGACCCGCAGCTATTATACTAAATTGGGAAAAACTGAAAGACTTTCCTCTAAGATCTGAAACATCACAAAGATGTCCATGTTCACCACTTTTATTTAGCATGGTATTGGAAGTTCTAGCCAAAGTAATTAGGCAAAAGAAAAGAAAGAAAGAAAGGGCAAGTACCCAACTTGGAAAGAAAGAAGTCATAATTATTCTTTTGTTTTGTAGAGGCAGGGTCTTGCCATGTTGCCCAGGCTGGTCTCAAACTCCTGGGCTCAAACAATCTGCTCGCCTAAAGCCTCCCAAAGTGCTGGGATCACAGACATGAGCCACCACACCCAGCCTCAAATTATTCTTGTTTGCAATTGACATAATCTTATACTTAGAATAAACTAAAGATTTAACCAAAAGAGCTCATAAACTCAGTAAAATTACAGGATACAAAATCAACATTTAAAAACGACAACAAAGGTAAACAATCTGGAAAAGAAATCAAGAAGTAATCCCATTTACAAAAGCTACAGAAAAATTCTAGGTATTGGTCTAACCAAAGAAGTGAAAGAGCTCTACAAAGAAAACCATAAAACATGGATGAAAGAAATTGAAAAGAACACTTAAAAATGTAAAGGTTTTCATGCTCACAGTAGAGAACACTTAATATTGTTAATATATCCATACTTTCCAAAGTGATCTACAGATTTAATGTAAGCCTCATCAAAATGTCAATAACATTCTTCACAGAAACAGAGAAAAAACCCTAAAATTTGTATGAAACCATAAAAGCTCCCAAATAGCCAAAGCAATCCTGAGTAAAAAGAGCAAAGCCGGAGGCATCACATTACCCAATTTCAAAACTATACTACAAAGCTACTATAACTGGATTAGCATGGTACTGGCATAAGAGCAGACACATAAACCAATGGAACAGAATACAGAACCCCAAAATAGATCCGTGCATTTACAGACAACTCATTTTCAACAGAAGTACCTAGAATATGCATTGGGGAAAGAGCAGTCTCTTCAATAAATGATGTTGTGAAAATTGGATAACCATACGCAGAAGAATGAAACCAGATCCCTATCCCTTACCTTATGTAAAAATCAAATAAAAACGTATTAAAGACTTAAATGCGGCCAGGCATGGTGGCTCAGACCTGTAATCCCAGCACTTTGTGAGGTCAATGCGGGCAGATCACGAGGTCAAGAGATTGAGACCATGCTGGCCAACATGGTGAAACTCCTTCTCTACTAAAAATACAAAAAATTAGCTGGGTGTGGTGGTGTGCACCTGTAGTCCCAGCTGCTCTGGAGGCTAAGGCAGGAGAATCACTTGAATCAAGGAGACAGAAGTTGCAGTGAGGCAAGATTGCGCCACTGCACTCCAGCCTGTCTCCTGAGCCACACTCCATCCAAAAAAAAAAAAAAAAAAAAACGCTTAAATGCAAGACCTGAAATTATGAAACCCACAGAAGAAAACATGGAGTAACCATACCTTATGACATTGGTCTGGGCAAATTGTTTTTGGTAAGTCATTAAAAAGCACAGACAACAAAAGCAAAATTACACAAATGCACAAATGGGATTATATCAAGCTAAAAAGCTTCTGCACACCAAAAGAAACAGTCAGCAAAGTGAAAAAACAACCTATAGAATGGAAGAAAATATTGGCAAACCAATGAGACGAGATTAATAATTAGAATATATAAGGAACTCAAACAACTCAATAGCAAAAAATCAAATAATTCAATTAAAAATGGGCAAGAGATCGAATAGACATTCCTCAAAGAAGACATACAAATGGCCAACAGGGATATGAAAAAATTTCAACATAACTAATCAGGAAAATGCAAATCAAAACTACAATGAGGTATCATCTTACCCCAGTTAAATTGGCTTTTATCTAAAAGAAAATAGAAGATGCTGAGGAAGGTGCATAAAAGGTTATCTAACACTTGTTCTGTTGGTAAGAATTATAAATTAGTACAGCCACTATGGAAAACAGTATCAAGGCTCTTCACAAAAACTAAAAATAGAACTACCATATAATCCAGCAATCCCACTGTTAGATACATACCCAAAAGAAGAAAATCAGTATATCGAAGAGATGTCTTCCCTCCTAAGTTTATTGCAGCACTATTCTCAATTGCCAAGATACAGTATCAACTGAAGTATCTATGGATAAATAACTGAATAAAGAAAATGTAATACACACACACACACACACACAAAATGGGATATTATCCAGCCATAAAGAGAATTAATCCTGTCATCTGCAGCAACATGAATGGAACTGAAAGGCACTGTGTTAAGTGAAATAAACCAGGCACAGAAAAACAAATATTGCATATTCTCATTCATATATGAGACTTAAAAAGGTTGATATCATGGAGGTAGAGAAAAGAATGGTATTATCTCTGATAAAATAGTCTAAAGAGAGAAAAATACTGAAAAAAAAGTATGGTAGTTATCAGAGGCTGTAAAGGTGAAAGAAGAGATGATAATGAGAGTTTAGTTAGTGGGTGCGAAAACAGAAAGAATGATTTCTAGTGCTCAATAGCACAGTAGGACAACTATGGTTAACAATAATTTGTTGTAGCCTGAACAAAAGCTTTGGAATATTTCTAACACAAAGAAATGACAATTCTTTAAGGCCGGGCGCAGTGGTTTACACCTGTAATCGCAGCAATTTGGGAGGCTGAGGCAGGCGGATCACTTGAGATTAGATGTTCAAGACCAGCCTGGACAACATGGTAAAACACTGTCTCTACTAGAAAAATACAAAAATTAGCAGGGTGTGGTGGCCTGTGCCTGTAGTCCCAACTACTTGGGAGGCAGAGGCACAAGAACAGCTTGAACCCAGTAGTTGGAGTTTGCAGTGAGTGGAGATTTTGTCACTGCACTCCAGCCTGGGCAACAAAACAAGACTCCATTTCAAAAAAAAAAAAAAAGAAAAGAATGACAATTGTTTGAAATAGTGGATATTCCAATTAATCCTCATTTGTTTATTACGCATTGTATGCATGTATCAAAATATCACATATATCCTATAAGCATGTACAACTATAATTTATCAATTAAAAAGATAGTTGGATTCTTAAATCTGCTTCTTTAATCCATTTTAATATGTTGCTTTAGTTGTAGTCCATGAAAAAAACTCCATGTCACATAAATATGTAGTTGGAAAGATGAGGATTATTTTAGTAGCCTTTTCAGATAATTACAGATAGTCTTTGATACTACATCAAACTTTGAATAGTGAG
Source organism: Saguinus oedipus (assembly GCA_031835075.1). Taxonomy (NCBI): domain Eukaryota; kingdom Metazoa; phylum Chordata; class Mammalia; order Primates; family Cebidae; genus Saguinus; species Saguinus oedipus. Next base: position 24,618,221 of record CM063190.1, read on the forward strand.
TTTCTTAAAGGTATAATGCAACGTGAAGTCTGAAACTATATAAATAAACTTTTCATATTGTTATATTAAAATCCATTGATCTATGTCACACTTTGAAGGAATCTTTTATCCATAGATGATTTTGACTCATGTAGATGCCTAGTGTTTCCCAGAGCATGCTTGGAGAACAGATGTGTCACATAATATTATTTAAGAAACTAATAAATATGTATTGAGTTGGTACCATATGTCAGTCACTTTCTTATGTGATGGAGATACAAAGATACGATTTAACATGACCTTTTTCTTCTAGAGCTCATCATTTTTAACATATTAACCTGAGAACTCTTGGCTCAATAAAGATACCATGTGGGAAACATTTCCTTCCCCCACCCCAAAATATTTTGTAAACCAAAAATTTCAATCCCTAACCATACAAGAGAGCACTTATTCTCCACAGAAAGAGACAAATGACACTTTCTTGGGTATGCAAGTAAATGGAGGGCAATTAAAATTGTTTACACACATACTTTCTGTATTGCTTTATTGCTATCACCACCATGATAAACCACCCATACAGATGCTTAACTCTAACATCTTCATGCATTAAAGCCAGATGCCATCACCTTTCTTTCAAAAAATTCCAGCATCTGCTGTTTCACCTCCAACTTTCTTTATTCTTCCAGGCACAAATTTATAATAAACGATTTCTTCATAAGGTGACCTCACACCAACTCCCTGAAGTCTCTCTACATTAATTAAGCCAGAATGACTTGAAATCGGGGAAAACCCCATATACTTTCTGTGGTTGATGATTTCCTTCATCTTGCCAATTTTTTTTTTAACTTTAGTCAACACTGTATTATAGCTATAATGTTCAACTATATATTAAATAGCATAGTTTTCTAATCTGGATGTAAAGACATAGCTTAGGCTAGGCATGGTGGCTCAGGCCTGTAATCCCAGCACTTTGGGAGGCTGAGGTGGGCAGATCACAAGGTCAGGAGTTCAAGACCAGCCTGTCCAACATGGAGCATGGTGAAACCTCATCTCCACTAAAAATACAAAAATTAGCTGGGTGTGGTGGCGCACACCTGTAATACCAGCTACTTAGGAGGCTGAGGCAGGAAAATTGATTGAACCAGGGAGGCAGAGGTTGCAGTGAGCCAAGATCACACCAATGCACTCTAGCCTGGGTGACAGAGCGGGACTGTCTCAGGAAAAAAAAAAAGACATAGCTTAATCAGAACTGTGGAAATGTTGTTTTCAGGTTGTATTGCTTAAAATTTAATCATAAAAATATAAATCAATTATTACTACTTAGAAGAGAAACTGCTTGATCTTGGACAGCAGGTATTTTTTTTGTGTTCATATTTGTAGCTACTATATGTTCCACTTTAATTAAAGAAGGTGCTACATGAATGTTTGTCAAACTGAAAACAAGAGGAGAGTCCAAACATTAGGTAACAGTTTCATAACCTTCATTGAAAAGTTCAGAGATAAAAATTTATCTGACAACAAATTATACTAAAGGTAAAAATGACAATTGAAGTTGCTAGTCTAGCTAAATTATAATATTTTTGTTTGTTTATTTTTGTTTTTGTTTTTTGAGACAGAGTCTCACTGTGTCACCAGGCTGGAGTGCAGTGGTGCAATCTCAGCTCACTGCAACCTCCGCCTCCCAGGTTCAAGAGATTCTCCTACCTCAACCTCCCAAGTAGCTGGGACTACAGGTACGTGCCATGATGCTCAGCAAATGTTTGTATTTTTAGTAGAGGCAGGGTTTCACCATGTTGGCCAGGATGGTCTCGATCTCTTGACCTTGTGATGCTCCCACCTCTCAAAGTGCTGAGATTACAGGTGTGAGCCACCAGGATAACCTTTAATAAACCTTTGAAAAATACCTTCAATGCCTCATCTTTAAAATGAGAAGAGAGTCTGGGTGCAGTGGCTCATACCTGTAATCTCAACCCTTTGGGAGGCTGAGGCAGGAGGATCACGTGAGTCCAAGAATTCAAGACTAGCCTGGGCAACACAGTAAGACCCTGTAAATAAACAAATAAATAAAATGAAAGGAGCAATACTTTCCAGCTCCAGTTTTTAAAGTAACAAATGAAATAGTTGATATAAAGCATCTAGCACTGTTCCTGGCACGTAATATAACTCAACTAATGTTAGTTCCCTTTCTTTTCTCTTTTCTGAATCTCCTCCATAAGGATGATCCTTGGAATCCACTCTTCTTGATTGTCTAGCACAAAACAGTAAGCATCAATTACACTGTTAATGACTCCAGGGTGTTGGGAGTCTGGGGGTTTTTTTGAGACAAGATCATGTTCTGTCACCCAGGCTGGAGTACAGTAGTGCTATCACAGCTCACTACTATCTCATCCTCCTGGAACCTCAAGCAATCCTCCCACCTCAGCCTCCCAAGTAGCTGGGACCATCTACACATGCCATCATGCCCAGCTGAATTATGTATTTTTTTTTTTTTTATGGACAGGGTCTTGCTACGTTGCCTAAGCTGGTCTTGAACTCCTGGGCTCAAGCAATTCTCCTACCTTGGGCTCCCAAAGTGCTGGGATTACAGGTATGAGCCATCACACTCAGCCTCCAAGCTTTTTAAAAATGTTTTTCTGTATGTGTTTTTAAAAGCAACAGTATATCCAATGAATATTTACTGAATACCTACCATATGCCAGTCTTGCCAGGTCCTGGACATATAGCTCTGAATGTGCCGTGTACAGTCTCGGCATCTCACAGAGAAGATGAGCATCTATTAAATAATTAACGATAATTGTCCCTATTCTTACCTTTCTCTTTAACTCTTCTTATTGAATGACATACAGTATGCCTGGCCTATTTACCTAGCTTATTGTTTGTCTCCCCCACTAAAATGTTTGCTTTATTCTCTACTAAATCCACCAACACTACTGTTTGACAGATAATAGACACTCAATGAACATCTGCTAAAAAAAGAGTGAATTGCAATTTTAATGAGCACTTTGAAAAAGTTTAAGATGCTATGTAACCTTATGAAAGGCAGGTAAGTCTAGTGTTTCATATTAAGGATAACAGAAACATGTCTCACTATATGAAAAAGACAAACAGACTAGTCATAGAGAAATGTGAGAAGGTAATTGACGTCATCAATCTGAAAAGCCACGAGAAACTTGTTTAGTTCTTTCACCTCCCTCGTTAGCTGTATTCCTAGGTATTTTATTCTTTTTGTGGCTATTGTGACTGGGACTGTGTTCTTGATTTGGCTCTCAGCTTGGATTTTGTTAATATATAGAAACGCTACTGGTTTCTGTGCTTTGATTTTGCATCCTGAAACTTTACTGAAGTTGTTTGTCAGATCTAGGAGTTTTGGGGCAGAGACTATGGGTTTTCTAGGTATAGAATCATATCATTTGCAAACAAAGACAGTTTAAACTTCTCTCTTTCTATTTTGATGCCTGTTATTGCTTTTCAATGACTGATTGCTGTACTATGTTAACAGCAGTGGTGAGAGTGAGCATCCTTGTTCTTGTTCCAAGAAAAATGCTTCTAGTTTTGCCCAGTCCGTATGATATTGGCTGTGGGTTTGTCATAGATGGCTCTCATTATTTTGAGGTATGTATCTTCAATGCCTAGATTGTTGAGGGTTTTTACATTAAGGAATATTGAATTTTATTGAAAGCATTTATTCTGCATCTATTGAGATGATCATGTAGTTTTTAATTTTAGTTTTGCTTCTGTGATTAATCACATTTGTTGATTTGCCTATGCTGAACCAACCTTGCGTCCCAGGAATAAAGCCTGCTTGATTATGGAGTAGTAGCTTTTTGATGTGCTGCTAAATTTGGTTTGCTAGTATTTCGTTGAGGATTTTTGCATCTATGTTTATCCAAGTTATTGGCCTGAAGTTTTAGTTTTTTGTTGCATATCTGCCAGGTTTTGGTAGAATGATGCTGGTCTCATAGAATGAGTTATGAAGAAATAAATCCTCCTCAATTTTTTGGAATCATTTCAGTAGGAATAATACCAGGTCTTCTTTATATATTTGGTAGAATTTGACTGTGAATCTGTCTGGTCCTGGGCTTTTCCTGGTTGGTAGGCTTTTAATTACTGATTCAATTTCAGAACTTGTTATTAGGCTGTTCAGGGATTCAAATTTCCTCCTTGTTCAATCTTGGGAGGTTGTATATTTCCAGAAGTTTATCTATTTTTTTCCCTAGGTTTTCTAGTTTGTGTGCACTGAGATGTCTATAGAAGTCTCTGAGGGATTTCTGTATGTCTGTGAAGTCTGTGGTAATGTCCCCTTTGTCATTTCAGATTGTGTTTATTTGGATCTTTTTTTCTTTATTAGTCTAATTAGTGATCTATCAATCTGATTTATTCTTTCAAAAACCAACTACTGGATTCTCTGATCTTTTGTATGGTTTTTTGCACCTCAGTTGCATTCAATTCAGCTCTAATTTTGGGTATTTCTTATCTTCTGCTAACTTTGGGACTGGTTTACTCTTGTTTTTCTAGTTCTTTTCAGTGTGATATTAGGTTCTTTTTTTTTGCCTCAGTTTTCTCATCTACAGTTAAGTTGTTAATTTGAGATCTTCCTTTTTGATGTGGGTGATTAGCACTATAAACTTTGCTCTTAATACTGCTTTGCTATGTCCCAGAGATTCTGGTATGTTGTATCTTTGTTCTCATTAGTTTCAAATAATTTCTTGATTCCTACCTTAATTTCATTGTTTACCCAAATTAACCTGCTCATTCAGGAGCAGGTTAATTTCCATTATTACGTAGTTTTGAGCAATCTTCTTACTATTGATATCTATTTTTATTGCACTGTGGTCTGACAGTGTGGTTGGTATGATTTCAGTTTTCTTGAATTTGCTGATAATTTTTTTATTGTCAATTGTGTGGTTAATTTTAAAGTATGTAACATGTGATGATGAGAAGAATGTATATTCTGTGCTTTTGGGTGGAGAGTTCTACGGGTGTCTCATCAGTACATTTGGTCAAGCATTAAGTTCAGGTCCTGAATATCTTTGTTAATTTTCTGCCTCAATAATCTTATACTGTCAGTGGGGTATTAAAATCTCCCACTATTATTGTGTGGTGCTCCTGTGCTGGGCACATATATAAGATAGATGGGCCCTCTTGCTGCATTGAACCCTTCACCATTACATAATGCCCTTCTTTGTTCTTTTTGATTAAAGTCTGTTTTGTCTGAAATTAGAATAGCACCCTCTGCTTTTTTCTGTTTTCCATTTGCCTGGTAGACTTTTCTCCATCCCTTTACTCTGAGCCTATGAGTGTCACCGCATGTGAGATGGCGCTCTTGAAGACAGCATACAGCTGGGTCTTGCTTCTTTACCTAACTTGCCACTCTGTGCCTCTTAATTAGGGACATTTAGCACATTTACATTCTAGTTTAATACAGATCCTATCATTGTGTTGTTGTCTATTATGCAGACTTGATTGTGTAGTTGCTTTATAGTGTCAATGATCTACGGACTTAGGTGTGTTTTTCCTGTGGCCCATCACAGTCTTTGCTTTCCATATTTAGCACTCTCTTAAGGACCTCTGGTAGTACTGGTAGTAGCACACCCTTAAGGCAGGTCTCGTGGTAGCAAATTCCATTAGCATTTACCTGTCTAAAAAGGATCTTATTTCTCTTTTGCTGGATATGAAATTTGTGGTTGAAATTTATTTTCTTTATGCATGCTGAATATAGGCACCCTATCTCTTCTAGCTTGTAGGGTTTCTGCTCAGAGGTCCACTGTCAGCCTGATGGGGTTCCCTTTGTAAATGACCTTCCCCTTCTTTCTAGCTGCCTTTAACATTTTTTTTCTTTCATTTCAATCTTCAAGAATTTGATGACAATGTGTCTTGGGGATGGTCATCTTGTATAGTGTATTGCAAGGGTTCTCTGCATTTTCTAAATTTGAATGTTGTCTTCCCTAGTGAGGCTTATGAAATTTTCATAAATTATACCCTCAATTATGTTTTTCAAGTTTTTTTCTTTCTCTCCCTCTCTTTCAGGGATGCCAATGAGTTACAGATTTTTGTCCCTTTGCATAATCTCATATTTCTCAGAGGTTTTGTTCATTCTTCCTTATTCTTCATTCTTTATTTTTGTTTGACTGAGTTATTTTGGAGAACTGGCCTTAGAGCTCTGAGATTATTTCCTCAGCTTGGTCTATTCTGCATTAATACTTCTGATTGTATTATGAATTTTTTTTTTTTTTTTGAGATGGAGTTTCACTCTTGTTGCCCATGCTGGAGTGCAATGGCACAATCTTGGCTCACTGCAACCTCCACCTCCTGGGTTCAAGCAATTCTCCTGCCTCAGCCTCCGAAGTAGCTGGGATTATAGGCACTTCTCACCATGCCTGGCTAATTTTTGTATTTTTAGTAGAGACAGGATTCTTAAAGTCAGTTTTTTAGCTCTGTAAGATCAGTTTCATTCTTTCTTAAAATTGCCATTTTTGTCTTTCAGCTCCTGTATTATTTTATTGTATTTCTTGAATTCCTTGGATTGGGTTTCAACTTTCTCCTGGATCTCAGTGATCTTCATTTGTGTCTGTATTCTGAATTCCATATGTCATTTCAGCCATTTCAGCGTGGTTAAGGACCGCTGCTGTAGATTCACTGTAACTATCTGGATGTAAGAAGATACTCTGAGGCCGGGCGCAGTGGCTCACACCTATAATCCCAGCACTTTGGGAGGCTGAGGCTGGTGAATCATGAGGTCAAGAGATCAAGACCATCCTGGTCAACAAGGTGAAACCCTATCTCTACTAAAAATACAAAAATTAGCTGGGCACGGTGGTGCACACCTGTAGTCCCAGCTACTCGGGAGGCTGAGGCAGAAGAATTGCTTGAACCCAGAAGGTGGAGGTTGCAGTGAGCCGAGATCGTGCCATTGCACTCCAGTCTGGGTAACAACAGCGAAACTCTATCTCAAAAAAAAAAAAAAGAATACACTGTGGCTTTTTGAGTTGCCAGAGTTCTTGCATTGGTTGTTTCTCATTTGTGTGGGCTGATGTTCCTTTAAGCTCTCAACTTGCTGTCCTTTGGATGGGGACTTTTGCTTTTATCTTCCTTGATGATTTTGAGGGTTTGATTGTGGCAAAATGTGGGTTCAGTCAGCGGACTTCATTTCTGAAAGATTTCAGGGGGCCAAGGCTTAGTTAGCACTCCTGGGCCTCTGCATGCTCTAACGCTTAAGGGCTGGTACTGGGCTCCTGGATTTGTTCTCTAGCCCTTTGAAGTTAAGAACTTGCTGCACTGGAGGGGCCAAGGTATTCCCAGTCCCCTGGTCATTTTTTTTTAAATAAGAGACGGGGTCTTGCTATGTTGCCCAGGCTGGAGTGCAGTGGCTATTCACAGGCGTGATCCCACTACTGATCAGCACGGGAGTTTTGACCTGCTCTGTCTCTGACCTGGGCCGGTTCACCCCTCCTTAGGCAACTTGGTGGTCCCCCACTCCTGGGAGGTCACCATATTGATGCTGAACCTAGTGAAGACACCTAATCGACATAGTGCACTACAGCTCAGAACTCCTGGGCTCAAGTGATCCTCCCATCTCAGCCTCCCAAGTAGCTGGGACTACAGGCACATGCCACCATGCCTGGCACACTTTAATAGGTGTTGGTAACCAAAATACTTGATTGAGGTGGCAGTGGGATCCATGTCCATTCACATGTGCCAGCAGCCACAGCAGTATGACAGGGTGTTATTTTTTTAAAGACTTTAATTTTTAAGAAGTTTTTGATTCATAACAAAATATAGAGAAAGGTACAGAGATATCCCATGTACTCCTTGCCCCGACACATGCATAGCCTCCCAATTATAAAAATCCCCCACCAGACTGGAACATAGTCATAACCAAGGAACTTACATTTACACATTATAATTACCCAAACTCCATAGTTTAGAGTTCACTCAATGCTTTACATTTTATGAATTTGAACACATGTATAGTGACATGTATTCACTATTACAGCATCATACAAAGCATTTTGAATCTTTTGAAAATTCTCTATGCTCTGCCTATTCATCCCTCTCTGAACACTAGACCCTGGAAATCACTGATTGATTGATTGATTGATATTAATTCTATTTAAATAAATGTTATTTTTGTATATCCTAGATCCAAAATACAAATTTAAAGAGATATTCAGAAATTAAAAGTTTCACATTCAAAACAATCACCTCAACAATGAATACAGCCTAGAGATTGAAGATGACTTACATTGTAAGTCTTTCATTATTGTACACAAAACACGATGTGCAGCAGGTCGGGAACTTAGGAGCTGAACAAAATTCATCATAAACAAGCATCATGGGAAACTAACATGTCCTTGAAAAGGTAGTTCCTTCCTTTAAACCTGCCAGCCAAACAGATATGCTGTTCTCTGGGCCAAAAATTGGTCAGTTCCATGCCCTGACTAGTCAGAGAGATGGGAATAAGAATACCCTAAGGGCCCAGGGTACTGCTACCTCCCTCAATCAAATGGGATGGCACAAAGGTCAGATTTCTCGAGCACATCAGGGGTGGTGACTGATGCATACTTTGTGGCTTTACCAGATGGTGGAGGTACAATGGGCTCAGCCACAAAAACCAGCAGCGACATAACTCTGGCAAGAGCTTGGGGTAGGTTATAAAGTACAAGATAGCTACATATGCTACCCACATAACCGAAGCATAAAGGGTATCTCCGTATTGTCAACATTTGGATGTATGAGATTCAAGGCAGGCCGAAGGCTCCTCATGGAGACTCTCCTCCAGGGTTGCTGCCCTGAACAGGAAAGTGTACATTCCCTACACATCTAAGGCCTTTCTCTTATATGAATTGGTGGGTGTGTACTGAAGTGATTCCTGTGGGTAACTGATTTCCCGCGGTCACTACACTCATAAATGCCTTCTCCAGGGTGATCTCTCTCGTGTCAACTTAACATTGATCTAGTGGTAGGAAATGTCCTGCTTTCACTATACTCATAAGGCCCATCTCCAGTAAGAACTCCCTGATGGCAACAGAGGACAGAGGCACAGGTAAAAGATTCCCACATTCACCACACTCATAAGGTCTTTCTCTCTCTAGTGACCCATGAGGTCATATTTTCCTCTGATTTCCCACATTCCCCATCCCCAACAGGCTTAACACCTGTATGAACATTCTCATAACTGAATGAGGCCAGTACTTTCTCTAAAGGATTTCCTACATTCTTTGCCTTCAAAGGGCCTTTCTCAAGTGTGAACTGTCCAGTATTCACTGAGGTTAGAACTGTGGTGAGAAGATGTGCCACATTCACAGTACGCATCAGGCTGTGTTCCTGTGTGAACTTTGTGGTGTTCAGTGAGGAGATTTCTTAGGGTAAAAGATTTCCCGTATTCTCTGCATTTGTTAATACCTTGTGCCAGTATGCTTTCTCCAGTATTGACTGAGGGTGGAGCTTTGTCTGAAGGATTTTCCACATTTGCTACACACGTAAGGGTTTTCACCACTGTTGACTCTGTGATGCATGAGTGACAATTTGTAGCTGAATTCCTTCCCGCATCTACTACACACAAAATGTTGTCTTCCAGAGTGGATATCCTGATCCTGAACAAGTGTGCATTTGCAGCTAATGGCACTCTCCTCATATATAATGACATCTCCACTGTGAAAGCAGGCCCTGAACTAGATGATTATGACTGATTTCTCCCCAGTGTAAGCGGCCTGCTACTGAGACTATCCCAGGGTGCCCTGAAAGTCTTCCCTAACCTCCCAGCAGATAAAGGGCTTCTGTGACTCACAGATCTTCCCTGTCCACAATGATTCTGGAGGAACTGTCACCCATTTGTGCTTCTGGTACTGTTGAAGTTTTGCCCTGAAATAAAATTATTTCATACATGTCCCACACATGCACAGTTTCTGAATGAGTTGTGTTCCTGATCAAGTAAAATACATCTCTCAAGATCAAAGTACACATAGTGTAGGGCTAGATCTTCTGGGAAGAAAAACCTGCCTTGGCAGTCCTGGCCTATGACAAATATACAGAAACACTCAGTTCAAAGGGTGCCTCTGTATCCTCTGCTCCACTCCAGCCACCTGAGCTGGGACCCTCAGCCTGGCTGCAACCATTTAAACTTTGCGGCCAGAGCAAGGCCAGGAGCCACAGGTGACCCTTGTGGGAGCCTGGGTACAAGGGTGCCTATCCTGACCCTGGCACAGGTTTCCTTGGACAGTGGACAGTGCTACCGAGCCTCAGATCTGCCTCTACAGCAGAACAATTTCTCTTGAGCCTTCCCAATGGTTAATTTTAGAATTGAGCATTCCATCTGCATTAAAGCAAAGTCAACATCTACAAATACTGCTTTGGATTTCTACATCTTGGATGTAGAATTTTGATTTTTTTTAACCTATCCAGTCTGTGGTATGGATATCATAATATAATAACATTAAAATCGACTGAATCTAAAATTTTAATCTAGAGGTAGAGAGTTGAAAGAGTAAGGAGGCCAGAGAAAAGAAGATTACATCAAGTAACCTGGATTACTTTCAAAGGGACAGAATGCAACTGTGCTAGGAAAAGTGCCAAGGTATGAAATGGAAAGAAGCAGGTAAATGTCATGGCATTAAAGTCCCTCGTATGCCAGACATACTAGAAAAGTATTGAAGAGCTACTGAAAAATCTTGAGCAGGGACTGATACGAACAGCTTGCAGAGTAGAAAGCCAATCCCTACATTCTTTGCATTCAAAGGGCCTTTCTCAAGTGTGAACTGTCCAATGTTTACTGAGGTTAGAACTGTGGTGAGAAGATGTGCCACATTCACAGCACGCATCAGGCTGTGTTCCTGTGTGAACTTTGTGGTGTTCAGTGAGGAGATTTCTTAGGGTAAAATATTTCCCATATTCTCTGCATTTGTTAACACCTTGTGCCAATATGCTTTCTCCAGTGTTGACTGAGGGCAGAGCTTTGTCTGAGATTTTCCACATCTGCTACACACGTAAAGGTTTTCACCACTGTTGACTCTGTGATGCATGAGTGAGAATTTTTAGCTGAATTCCTTCCCGCATCTACTACACACAAAAGGCAGCGTATTGTGGATGTTGGGCTAGGAGCAGTGAGGAGAAGGGTGAGTGAAGGCTAATGGTATCACTGCGCTCAAGGAAGCTAATAAGATATTTAATAAGGAGAGCCTGAATTAAGGCAAAGATATCAGGAATAGAAAGCTGGAGCAGCTTTGGTAAATAAATAACTAGATATGTAAAAACATAACTATATTTATTAGAGCCTATACATAAAGTTCCTTTTATTTAAAAAAGAACCTGTTAATTACCCATATGACCACTGTATTCTTTCCTTACTATACCCTCACAACGTGTCAATTCCTTTCTGTCACTCCCCATGCATCCTTTTATTTATTTATTGTTGAGTCAGGGTCTTCTCTCTGTCACCCAGGCTGGAGTGCAGTGGCGCAATCACCACTCAGTGCAACCTCTGCCTACTGGACTCAAGCAATCCTCCTACGTCAGCTTCCCAGGAAGCTGGCACTAAAGGCATATACCACCATACATAGCTAATTTGTATTTTTAGTAGAGAAGGGGATTCAGGCCGGGTGCAGTGGCTCATGCCTGTAATCCTAGCACTTTGGAAGGCCGAGGAGGTTAGACCACCTGAGGTCAGGAGTTCTAGACCAGCCTGGCCAAAATGGTGAAACCCTGTCTCTACTAAAAATACAAAAATTAGTTGGGCGTGGTGACACACACCTATAATCCCAGCTACTCAGGAAGCTGAGGCAGGAGCCCTTGAACTTGGGGGCAGAGGGTGCAGTGAGCTGAGATCATGCCACTTCACTCCAGCCTGGGTGAAAGAGCAAAACACTGTCGAGAGAGAGAGAGAGAGAGAAGAGGTTTCACCACGTTGCCCACGTTGGTCTCAAACTCCTGACATGCATTTTTTATATTCTTGGTTTCAAATTCTTCCCAGAATGTTAACATACCACTTAGCCACCATGATGTCAGGAAGACCATAAACTCTTTGAGAAAAGAAGCCACGATCTGCTTGTTCACCACACAAATCTCTGGCAATAATGTCCAGCATATAGTAAGTACTCCATATATTTTTGTTGAATAAATAAATTGTTGGCTTCCCTTTGACTGCATGTGGAAGGTCTACTACATCTGCTGGAGTTCTTTGTTGCTAGATACAGAAACCACCTCTGAGAAGGCAATGAGAAATCAAGACTTGGGTTGTAATGGAAAGAGGGTAAAGGTTGCATGGTTAATCAGCAAGGTTTTCAACTAAGCAATAGGAATGTATTGGAAGGTCAACAGGAGATCACAGAATCTATAGAAAGACAGGAGAAAACTCGGGAAACAGAGCAAATCCATAAGAATTATAAAACTTTCTTGGTTAGAGCATTAAGACATCACCAATGAAATAAATACATTCTCTTTGTCACTTTGTTCAAGATCGAATTACAAGGTAATAGCATCTAATGGGCACAATTTGTGTGAAATACCTAACTATAAATAAAGCTAAAAGTCTATCACCAAGAACACAACCCAGACAGTGAAGTCTCTTTGAATATTTGTTCAGTGTTAAGTTTCTGAACCTTTAGTTAGGACAGAACATGTGATTTCTGTCCAGTTGGATTACATCCAAGGGGAAAATGTTAATTCTAAAAGCAATCATGTCAGAAGCAGAACAAGATACTGGGCAGCCAAAACTCTATAAATATTTGCCGCATCTAAAAAAAAATTCTAGGAATACAGATTTTACTGCATTCTGAATACTCCGGAAATCCTGTAATTAATGTTGTGTAATCCAACAGCATTTTTAAAAAGGAAGTGGCCAAGATAAAATTATATTTGACAATAAAATTGGGATGCTGAACCATGATTTCTTCCCCATTTCCCTATCTTCTTATTTCCTAATTTCTGCTAAGCTAAAGTAATGTGGCTTCTGGGATACTACTTAAGTGCCTTGCTTCTTTATTACTAGTTACAGCTGTTTATAAATACTTCTTTTTATTCCCCATTCTTTTCCTTCCTCCTTGGAAAGCAACAAAGAGATAATGTGATAATCTTTTTTTTTTTTTTCCTTTTTTTGAGACAGAGTTTCGCTCTTGTTACCCAGGCTGGAGTGCAATGGCGCAATCTCGGCTCACTGCAACCTCCACCTCCTGGGTTCAGACAATTCTCCTGCCTCAGCCTCCTGAGTAGCTGGGATTACAGGCACGTGCCACCGTGCCCAGCTAATTTTTTGTATTTGTAATAGAGACAGGGTTTCACCATGTTGACCAGAATGGTCTCAATCTCTTGACCTCGTGATCCACCCGCCTCGGCCTCCCAAAGTGCTGGGATTACAGGCGTGAGCCACCGCGCCCGGCCGATAATCTTTCTTATGTTATTATTTTCTGCTTCCTTGCTTCACTCTGGAATTCATCTCCTTCCCTGGATTAACCCAGCCCCAGATTCTTAACTTTCAGAGTATAACATTATTAACTAAGTCATGTAATATAAGGATAGCATTTAATATTAAAGTTTAACAATCTACTATCTTGAAACTCTTAGGCCTGGTGTGGTAGCTCATACCTGTAATCCCAGAACTTTGGGAGGCTAAGGCGGGGGGATCACGAGGTAAGCCTGACCATCATGGTGAAACCCCATCTCTACTAAAAATACAAAAATTAGCCAGCTGTGGTGGTGCATGTCTGTAGTCCTAGCTACTCAGGAGCCTGAGGCAGGAAAATTGCTTGAACCTGGGAGGGGGAGGTTGTAGTGAGCCGAGATCATGCACTCCAGCCTGGGTGGCAGAGCAAGACTCTGTCTCAAAAAAAAAAAAAAAAAGGAAACCCTTGCCCTTTACCAGATCCACATAAAATGGGATGTGATAGAATGCTGTGAAGAGTGAAACTGTTCATTTACAAAAATAAAAATACATTATATTATTTTAATGTATTATTTATATGGTGTTGGCAGGATAGCCATGAGGTTTATCCAAAGCTTGCAATTACTGATTATTATAATATCATCTCTAACTTGTTGAAAGTAACATGAGAGGAAATGATAAAAATCATAATGATATCCGTATTTCAGAGATTTTTTCAGGAAAAGCTCCTGATGAATAATTATTAGAAGCAGGTTTGATGAGATGAATTTCAGACCATAAAAAAGTGGACTAGCCTGGCCAACATGGAGAAACCCTGTCTCTACTAAAAATACAAAATTAGCCAGGCATGGTGGTGCATGCCTGTAATCCCAGCTACTCGGGAGGCTGAGGCAGGAGAATTGCTTGAACCTGGAAGGCAGGTTGCAGTGAGCCAAGATCATGCCAGTGCACTCTAGCCTGGGCAACGAGAGCAAAATCTATCTAAAAAAAAAAGAGAGAAAAAAGAAAAAAAAAAACTGGATAGAGTGAAAGGGATGCAGTCACAGTTTAAGTGTGGAAGTATTGCCCAAATAGTTTCCTTGAATAATAAAGAGAATTTGATGCTTCCACTAAATATGAATGATAGAGCATCTTATCTCAGAACAGTGAAAAGAGTAAAATGTAGCAACACTGACATTTTGATGAACCTGAGACACTTTTAATGGCTTTCCTGACTGCAGTACAGTAAAGCAGTAAAGGTTAGACAAACTTAGTTTAAATTCTTGTTCTACTGTCAAGAGTGTGGCTTTAAGTAAGGTTTCATATTTTAATTCTCAGTCTTGACATGGGAATAATGCTTTCTTTATAGAGTTGCTAAATGAATTAATCATACAATATGTGTAAAGTTAATTAAACAGTTACTGACAGGAAAGAAGTTCTTAATATGTCAACTGAGTATGTTTCTAGATTACTATTCATAGAGATACCCAATAATGTTGCAACATAACACCAAAGACTCAGAATAACCTGCTAAATGCAAAAATGAACCTTTCTGTAAGGCAACACTGAAATAAAGTACAAAGATTTTTAAAAAAAACATTTTTTTTTACATAAGGTATAATTTCTGTAGAATATCTAGGAAATACATTAACTGTTTATTAAGAATCTCTGCGGATTTGGCTAAAGGGGAAGTGATATTTATTCTCTTTTCTATTTAAGTTGAGTGTGTGAAGATAACTAGATATCCAGATTGTGTGTGTGTGTGTGAAATGGTCTCACTCTGTCACCCAGGCTGGAGTGCAGTTGTGTAATCATAGTTCACTGCATACTCCAACTCGTGGGCCCAAACAATCCTCTCACCTCAACCTCTTGAGTCACTAGGTCTACAGGCACACAACACTATGCCAGTCTAATTTTTTATTTTTATTTTTGTAGAGACAGAGTCTCACTATGTTGCCCAGGCTGGTCTCAATCTCTTGGCTTCAAGCCATCCTTCCACCTCAGCCTCACAATGCTCTGTAGGTACGAACCACCATGCCCCGCCTATATATAAATTTTTAAAAACACAGCAGTGGAGCATTTCTCCAGAAAAAATAAAGATAGAAAAAAGGCCATAAAAATAGTAATAAAATAGCATTTCTCTGTCTTTGGCTCTCAGCCATAAATACTGGAATTCCAGATTCTCCCAACTTGTTCTTGGAGGCATCTGAGTTTATCATATTTATGCTTCACAATTAGCTCTCTGGTACCACAAGGCGTACTGTTCACTGTTATATTCCCCTGCCTTTCTTCATGCTGTTAACTCTCTTGGAATATCTCCTTCCATTTCTCTGTTACACATCCTTCAGAAGTATGTACTCAATTAATATTTGTGTTAATTGATTTAATGTATTAGTTTTCTGAAAACAATAGCTTATCTAAGATTTTCTGTAAACTGAACCTATTAAAAGGACCTGGACTTATATATTAAATGTCAGGTTAAAAAATAAAGATGGGCTGGGCATGGTGGCTCATGCCTGTAATCCCAGCACTTTGGGAGGCCAAGGCAGGTGGATCACTTGGCGTCAGGAATTCAAGACCAGCCCGGCAAACATGGTGAAACTCTATCTTGCTAAAAATAAAATAAAATAAAAAATGAGCTGGGAATGGTTGTGGGAGCCTGTAATCCAAGCTAGTCAGGAGGTTAAAGCAGGAGAATTGCTCAAACCCTGGAAGCAGAGGCTGCAAGTGAGCCAAGATTGCACAACTGCATTCCAGTTGGGCAACAGAGCAATATTGCATCTCAAAAATAAAATAAATAAATAATATGAATTTTCAGTGGGCGCAGTGGCTCATGCCTATAATCCCAGCACTTTGGGAGGCCGAGGCAGGTGGATCACGAGGTCAAGAGATCGAGACCATCCTGGTCAACAAGGTGAAACCCCGTCTCTACTAAAAATACAAAAAAAAAAAAATAGCTGGGCATGGTGGTGTGTGCCTGTAGTCCCAGCTACTTAGGAAGCTGAGGCAGGAGAATTGCTTGAACCCAGGAGGCTGAGGTTGCGGTGAGCCGAGATTGTGCCATTGCACTCCAGTCTGGGTAACAACAGCAAAACTCCGTCTCAAAAAATATATATATGAATTTTCTATGGATAGCAGAACATCATAAATTAGATAGAATGCCTATGACTTTACCCAACAATTAAATTATTTGTGGGTAATAAGTGTAATTCTTTAGGTTATAGTAACTGAAACTGACTAGTGAAGAAAAATAAGGGAGGACTATAGCATAAGTAGTCAATTATCTCACTGAACACAAGGACAGATATAGCTTCCTCAAGAGTAACTGAGATGGAAATTTAAGGCAGTCAAGAGTGTCTCCCCAACTTTCATCTTTGCTTATCTCTATGAAACTGCTTCACCATTCCCTCTCCTCCTCCCCTCCCTTCTTCTCCCCTTTCTTCTCCCCTTTCCTCTGTTTCCCTCTCTCTTTTTGTCTGTCTCCCCCTGCTACCCCTTACTTTTCTTACAGGTCCATGTGACAGAAAACATGGCTTCCAACAGCACCCAAGGTTTAGGTTTAGTAATTAGTAAGTTACTGTTCTCTCTTTTTTACAGTCTAATATATTCTTTTTGAGCTAACTTGTGTCAGCTTGTCATCTGTGGCCAGGAGGAAGGATCTTACTGTAGAAACATCACTGCTTCCATGCTGCAGGAAACTGAGAAAGGCAAGTCCCTGGAAAAAAAGGAGCAAAAAAATTGCTAGAAGGGTGGGGGTAGGGGAGGCAATTATTAGCCAATGAAATTAATATACGACTCACCAAGTGAAAACAAAACCAAAGACACCACAAGCTAAACCTACAAATAATTAGTGAAATAAACTGATTTCTATTTTATCATTTTATCTCCTTTCTCTACAATTTAGTTGAAATGACTTCTTAGCATGATAAGCAGAACAGAATAAATGATGATCAAAGAGACAGGATATCTTTTTTTTTCCACATGCACACGTATGTTTACTGTGGCACTGTTCACAATAGCAAAGACTTGGAATCAACCCAAATGCCCATCAATGATAGACTGGATAAAGAAAATGTGCCACATATACACCATGGAATACTATGCAGCCATAAAAAAGGATGAGTTCATGTCCTTTGCAGGTACATGGATAAAGCTAGAAACCATCATTCTCAGCAAACTAACACAGGAACAGAAAACCAAACACCACATGTTGTCACTCATAAGTGGGATTTGAGCAAAGAGAACACAAGGACACAGAAGGATCATCACACACCAGGGCCTGCCTGAGGGTGACAGGGAGTAGGGGGTAGGGGAGGGATAGCATTAGGAGAAATACCTAATGCAGATGACGTGTTGATGGGTGCATCAAACCACCATGGCACATGTATACCTATGTAATAAACCTGCACTTTCTGCACAGGTATCCCAGAACTTAAAGTATAATTTTAAAAATAATATTAATTATACACTTGAGGAGGTACAGAATAGGAGAGAACACAGAAGGATCTTCTGGGATACTGGTAATATTCTGTTTCTTGATCTGGATGAAGATTGCATGGATGAATTCACTTAGTGATAACTGAGTTTTAACACTTCTAGTATGTGTATTTTCGTATGTTCCTTTACTTCAAAAAAAAGTGTAAAAAATTTTTTTAAAAAATTCAACAGCCTTGGTGGTACAAGATTGCAGTTCCAGCTACTCAGGAGGCTGGGGCAGGAGAACCACCTGAACTCAGGAGGTGGAGGCTGCAGTGAGTTGAGACTGCGTTGCTGCACTTCAGCCTGGGCGACAGAGTGAGACTCTGCCTCAAAACAAACAAACAAACAAGGAAACTGGAGTGCTTAACGATTTATAATCAGCTACACTACAAAATACCACATCCATAAATCTCTTTGAGATGAGCCGTTCTCTCCTTTGGGTTCCGTGTGAGACTGCGGTGACATGTCACCTTAACCATTCTTAGAAACCTTGTGTTTAAGAGAGGACAGGTCCTCTGAGGCACGGCCCTGGATCCTTCTGAAGTTGTTACACAGGATATTATAGCCCACACTGGATTAGATCTTTGGTGTGAAGCCCTTTCTGAATTTGGTTATTATTTGCTGCTTGGACAGATGTGAATGAGAAAGTTTTCTTTTTAAACTCAGGAGTTCATTGTTCACTTCTATTTAACAGTTCTTCATTTAGCTTATCTTTTTCCCTCACATTTTACTTTAAGCAGCCAGAAGCTGCCGGTTGGCAGTCTCAATCTTCTACTTGAGACTCTCCTTAGCTAGATCATTGAGTTCATTAAGTATTTCTCTATTTTCTTTCTTTTTGTTTTTTTTTTTTTTGGAGGCAGAGTTTCTCTCTGTCGCCCAGGCTGGAGTACAGTAGTGCAATCTCAGCTAACTGCAACCTTTGCCTCCTGTGTCCAGGCGATTCTCCTGTCTCAGCCTCTGGAGTAGCTGGGACCACAGGTGCGAGCCACCACGTCCAGCTATTTTTTGTATTTTTAGTAGAGACGGTTTCACCATGTTGGCCAGGCTAGTCTTGAATTCCTCCAGTGATCCACCTGCCTCTGTCTCCCAAAGTGCCAAAATTACATGCGGGAGCCACTGTGCCCAGCCTCTATTTTCCTTGTTACTGAAGGTAATGATGTCATCCAACATTTCTACTTCAAGGTCATCTATCCTCCAGCTTCTAATAACATTCTCCTTACTATCCTTTGAGTTTTGACAAAGGCCCTTTAGGCTTCTGTTAACTCTCCTTGAGGCCCTTTATGATTTCACTCAGTCTTTTCCTTTCTATCTTCTGCCCAGTGCTCAGTTCCAAAGTCAGTGCCCTATGGTTTAGGTTTTTGCAGCACTCCACTTTCAGGTACCAAAATCCATAGCGATTATGTTGCTGTGTAACAAACCATCCCAAAACCTGGGGGATTAAAATAACAACTGTCATTTACTTTGGTCATAAATCTGCAATTTGGCCAGGACTGGCTGAGGAGGCTTGACTAGGGATTGGAGGATTCACTTTCAAGATGGCTTACTCACAAGGCTGGCAAATTGGTGCTGGCTTTCAACTGAGAGTTTGGCTAGGGCTGTGGGCCTTGTCTCCTCTCCATATGAGCTTCTCCACGAGCTGTCTGGGTTTCTTCCTAGCAAGGTGGCCAGGTTTAGAATAAGCATCAACAGAATGAGGTAGAAGCCTTACTGTCATTTATGATCCTCCTTGAAAGTCATAAAGCTTTACATCCTCTAGTCACAGGCTTCCAAAATCCAGTGGAGGGCACACGGACCTCCACATCTGAAGGCCACAGGATAACAGGGCTGCGGTAGAGTCCCCTAGGAGCTCTCAGAGTGGAGGAGACCGAACCGTGCAGACTGGGATCAACGAGACAGGATATCTTCATAAGCTGACTAATCAATAGCTGAATAACCAAAAACAGTACAGTAGAACATATCAAAGGATAGTTCATTGAAGCACTAGAGCCATCAAATGTCCCAGGACAAAATCATTTGAAAAAATATCAGCATACTACAGCCCTCTCCTGGAAAGTCATGATATGTATTTAAGTTCTAAGAACTTTGGAGAAGTGGTTCTCTGTAAACACCAGGAAATTGTTCACATTCTAAACTTAATCCTTTTTAATGATTTTGAACTTATTGTTTTTCTAGCTACTGTTTTATATTATCTGCATGATATTTCTATTGAGCCTCACGTCATTTTATACTCTTAGTCACTGAATGTTGCCCAACTTTAGGAGGGGCAAGAGTCTTGGGCCCATCAGACAATTTCCAAAGGGTTTAGACCAAGCCTGGAAACCTCAGAGAAGCTTACTGCGTTCACTAAGAAACAAAGTCAGTGTCTTCACCTTTAATAAACCCCTTGCCTGACTCTAACAAATCCCACTTTATTTAAAGTTCTAGATGCTTTCTTACTCTTTTTTCCTGAGGTAACTAGGATTTTGGAGAAATTTGATGAAATTTAACAAACAAATGTTAAGCTAGTTTTCAGATTAAGGGCTAAACATGCATCTAGGTGGATTTGTTTGTAAGAATGCTAAATTTGCTTTTGTTAGTCCACAAAGATTTTATTGTCGAAACTTTGGAACTTCATTAAATCTTCATTAAACCAATTTATTCTAAGAAACAGAAAACAAACATGGCATAAAATATTTTTATAGGGCAAGTCAGGGCAACAGAACCATCTACTACATTCAGAATTTCTTACTGAACTCCCAGTTCAGATGGGAATTTCCAACTCTATTATCTTCCCTATAAATCTTTATTTATTTTTTGAAAACTCTTAAAAGAGTTAATATAGAAGGTGACATCGGTTTAAAAGTTAAGCATCTGAGCCGGGCGTGGTGGCTCACGCCTGTAATCCCAGCACTTTGGGAGGCCGAGGCGGGTGGATCACGAGGTCAAGAGATCGAGACCATCCTGGTCAACATGGTGAAACCCCGTCTCTACTAAAAATACAAAAAATTAGCTGGGCATGGTGCCACATGCCTGTAATCCCAGCTACTCAGGAGGCTGAGGTAGGAGAATTGCCTGAACCCAGGAGGCGGAGGTTGAGGTGAGCCAAGATCACACCATTGCACTCCAGCCTGGGTAACAAGTGCGAAACTCTGTCTCAAAAAAAAAAAAAAGTTAAGCATATATTGTATTTCAACAAATATTAGTCATCATATTACAAAGGATGGTAACACGTAGCCTGTAGTATCATAGGAAACTAAGAATAAATATATTTTATGTAAAAAGAAAGACAGAATTTTGTCAAGACACTTTTAGTTACAAGCAATTTTATAGTTAGCTTTAAAATGATGCTAGGTTGTGTGTTTTCTCCTTCACTGGTGTTTGGGTCGAAAATGTTACTTGTGAGTCACCAAGTACACAAAAGGATCTTCGTGACCCTGAGAACACTTCTTGCCAGGTGTTTTCTAATATGTCATTTATAAGAAGGGGTAATGAAGCTATCCCGTACCACAATTACATGACTACAAGAAATTTAAAGGAAAATATTTGAACATCAAAGACTGGAAAATCCCAAATGCTTCCTTGTGTTGGAAAAGTCCCCATTAGTCGAACAAATAAATAAAGTATATATCCAAACAGAAGTCACAAATTAGTGATCAGTATAGGTGTATATCACGCCCAGGAAGATATTGTAGGACAAATAAACTCATGGGGTGGGGACACGGAAGTATTCTAAACATGAATATATTTGCAGTATATGAAGAAAAAGGAGTTTTTTGCTATAATCTGTACATGTAACTGTAGAATAAAAACATATAGAATTAATTGTAAAAAATGCTTCAGAATAAATATTAGGAGTCCTATTGAGTCCTGTGACATCCTTCCTAATGAAAGTATTTAGAAATATGTTATAATGGCTAGATTTAATGTCTCCTATATTTATCTTACGGGAACTTTAAACTGTCTTCTTTTCAAAACTGAAAATACTTAGGCTAAACTTCATAAAGTATTTGTATTTCATCACCTGCATCTGAACATAGCAACTTGTTATTCAAGTCCAATCTGGATGTTGTGGGTGGAGGATGGATTGGAAAGCAATTTCCCTTTATTTATATACTGAAAAAAATACATATTGAGTCTCTAAATCACTCTCTATGAGTCGGTATCTTTGGCATGCTGGCAATAGAGGTGAACAAGAAGGACAATGTCCTTTTTCTCATGGAGCTCATTTTCTATTGGGGAGAAAAAGCAGTTAAGTAAGCAAGCAACAAATTTAAGCAAGGTAACCAGACTGTGACAAGAGCTAAGAATAAACAAATAGGACAATACAAAAACATTCAATCTATCTGAGATGTCATGTTTGAATTGAGACATAGCTCCAGCCACATAAAAAGCTTGGGTAAAGGGTTGTAGTTACACGGAGCACAAATGCTAGGTCCTCAAGAAGCAAAAGAATTTCATTCTGCTCTAGGAACAGAAGATAGTCCAGGGTAACTGCAGCATTAGTAGGAAGAAGGAGAGAAGTGTGAAATTAGCTTGATAAGGAAACCAGAGCTCAGGTTATTGTAAGGAATTTGTGTTTTATTGAAAATGTAATGGTAAACCATTGAATTTCCTGGTTGGACTCAGAGGTTAACAACATAAAATGAAGTCATACATATTTTAAGATGGCATCTAATACTTACAAAGTTTATGGATTCTTTTGCAGAAGTTTCTTTCATTATTAAATCTTAACATTTTTCTTCCATACTCTATCTAAATCCATACTCTACTCTAATTAACTTCAAGATATGAGATCTTAGCTATGAAGTTAAATATAGCTATAATTTGAAAAAATATTATTTGTAAAGTGAAGAGTTTACATTTTGAAATGATTAGCTTTTATAGATCATGAGTAAGGAACAATGGTTGCAATGGAAATTGTTTCATGCAACAATTGCTGCAAAGAAAATGGTTTGGAGGTAAGAAGCTTGCAGAAGTTGATTAATTTTTGTTGTCTTGAGATTAAGAAAGGCTTTCTGAAGCAGAAAGTAATAATACACACTATTTGGTTAAAATTCTTTAGAGGCTAATTTTACTGAACTTGGCAACTACAGAAAGGTACAAAGGAGAAAACAAGAGTCACCCATAATAACATTACTTTCAATCTTTCTTAATCATTGTAATATATATTTAGCAAAACTGGAATTTTACTACCTGATCATTTTAATTTAATATTATATTTTAGTAATTTTTTATGCCAGTAAGTGTCCTTTGACAACATTATGTTAGTATTTGCATAATAATTCTTGAGTCTATAGTATACTTCATTTTATTCATTTATCTGATTTTGGTTTCTTTTTCCTTCTTTAAACTTGAAGGGGTTACTAGAAGCAATTGTTTTTTATTGAATTTTTCTTTATTTTAAAACTTGTCTTATTAGAACACACAAGACCAAACCTTGGCAAGCAGAAATATAGGAATTCTAGGTAGTGGGACAGATTTATCTTAGTTACATTACTAAGACTTATAGTGACTAATAACCCAACCTCAAAAATGACAACAAAAAATACTAATGACCTGAACATTGCTATGTATTTTACATATGTGTATGAGAAAAGTATTTTTCTGAAGTGATTCTCTCTCCTAACACAAGTAAGTGTAGCTTTAAAAGTTATTTTTAGTATGGAATGAGGTGGGTGTTGTACGTTCATTGATTCTGAATTTAAAGTGTAACTCTCAACTATCAAGATAATGCTATATTTCTGATTGCCAAGGATTGCTTCTGTGTGTCCTAATGTAATGGGTCACATTTTAAAATAAAAAACCAGCCATGAGTAAGGAGATCTTTTTTGAGGAAAAAAAATTAATGCTGAGGTTTTTACTGGAGATACCTGATTTTAGTCTAAAGGTCAAATATTATTTCCTTATTCAAAAAATTTTACTTATCCTCAGTTATTTGCCAAGAAACGTTATCTCTGCTTTGATGGAGTAAAGAGATAGATGTCAATCAAGCCATCATACAAATAAAGAAGTACGGATAAGCGTCACTATAAGGACCGAGTACTGTGAGAAAGCCTAATGGAGGACTTGTCCTAGCCTCGAGAAGGTCAGGAAAGTCTCCCCTAAGGAAGTGACACCTGAGCTGATATTTGAAAGAGAAATATCTGTACCTTAACAAGGTACAGATACAAGGAAAAATAAATGAAAGACTCATTATTACATATTCATTTATCTGCTTAAATAATAACTATTATGAATACTGGGAGGAGTTTTTTTTAAACTAGTTTAAATTGCTTAACCTTTTACAGGAGTCTAGTCAGTTTATTAGTCATATTTTATGCTATTTACATTAAAAGGTGATGTCACTTACAAGGCAACCACCACTCACTCCAAACAGTGACATATAAATATTAAAAGAGAAAAAGAAACAGCATTGTTTTCAGTATTCTCTTATTTAAAGCGTTTGAACCTGGGCTTCATTTTAAAAAATAAAGACCTATGTTTTATATCTATGCCATTAGGGTATAAAACAATAATTGTGGGGAGTGGGCCAGTATGAACAGAATTCTCTACTGTTTTTAAGACAATTTTTAAGTACAAAGACAGGTTATCTTACCTTTTTGCTCACATCAATTTATTATAAGAATATATACTAACAAGTTTTTGTCATGGAGGTGTGACATCCAGAAATATGCTCATGGTCATCATCGACATCAAAAGTTATGTGGCATATATTTTAACTAAAGTATTCAAAAATGCCAATATTAAGTCTCTGCTATATTCTGAAAGAAAACTGCCAATAAATATTAAGAGTCGCAGGAATAGTAGTGGTAGTAGCAGTAGCAGTAGTGATAGCAGTAATTGCTATTTATTCTGAGTTTAGCATGCACTTACTAGGCTATTGCTTTATCTCTAATATTTACAGTTTTTGTCCAAGTCAGATATTGTGGTCTTTGTTTTACAGACAAAAATAGTGTAAAGTTCAGAGAGATAAGTGTCACTGTGAGCAATGGAGTCAGGACTCAGCCCTGGTCTCTCTGTTCTCTGTTACAATCCAACACTCCTTGGACCCTGGGAACTTGTCTGGTTCTTCTTCTGACAATGAGAAATGCTAGTATGTTTCTCTCTGAGTAACTTCTTCCATAGCAGTAAAATAGTGAGCACAGTAATGCTTTTAATCATCCCTTATTCCCTTAATTTTTCAAACTTTACCTGGTCCCAATAATCCCCCCAATAGGAGGAATATTTTCAAAAAAGAAACAACAGTTAAAAGAGATACTAGGACCTACTTTCAATGGGATAAATATTTGAGCAAGAAAGAAGAGGATTAGAAATGGAATGCAAGAGAAACATGATAACACACCACAAAAATTTAATGGTAGCAAGGGTCATATTCAATTCAAAATAGCAGCCAAGTTCCATTGAAAAATATATATTTTCAGCTCATCCTTTTCTATTTTTACCACAAACAGTATGAAATGAGACTGCTACTCATGCTAGCTTGAGTTGATAGTCTCCTTTCCCTCACAATACATAACAATATCTGCCAAATCTGACTACAATAATTGAGGGAGGCAGACACACACACGGAAAGAGAAAGAGAAAGAGAGGAGACGCCTCGTGGATCAAAGGCCTGAAGGATCAAATCTAAGCTCCACTTAAGATTTCTTCCTTTTTATTTTATGTGTATCCATTGTAAGTTTTTGTTCTGTGGTTACCAGAGGCTTTCAAATAACAACTTATTACCCATTATTTTAAACTGATGACAACTTAACTGTGATTACAAAACTCCACTTAGAGAAAATAGAAACTGAATGACTTGCAGTCCTAGAAGTCTGAAACCTAGTTTTATAGAGTTAACTTGTGGGGATAAGAAGGTTTAAAAATTTGTAAGATTTGTGTGGCAGTATGGGAAGAAGGAAAGAGAGCTCCACAGAGTGCAGAGAAGAGGAGCTGGAAAAGTGCAGTTGACACAAACAGGCCCAAGATTTAAGAACTAAAGTTTGCTCTGTTCTAGAAAGTACAGGTAGAACAAATTAAATAAAATAGAGGAGACATTTGCAATTTCCAATTCAGGGTAGAATCTATACAAATTACAATAAGCAGTAGCAATTAAGCCTGAAGTACACACCTGCATACTCTTCTGAAGTGTGTGTGTGTGTGTGTGTGTGTGTGTGTGTGTGTGTGTGTTTCCCTTTCTCTTTTTTCCCTAATATATTGGCTTCTCCTTCTCATTGTCTTTTGCCGATTCCTCCACCTTTACTAAGTTCCTAGGTGGTAGAACTCTTCAGATCTTGTACTTTCTCTAATGTCTTCTTTTCCCTTCTCTTCTTAGCTAATTTCATAGTTGCCTCGGTATGACTGCTGCATATATGCTGTCAACGCACCTCTATATTTCTGGTGCACACTTCTCTAAGCTCCAGACTTGCACAGCCAACTTCTTTTCTGACATCTCAACTTACATGTTTTACCAACATTTCAAACTGAAAACGTCCAAAATGCGAAATAAAACCTGGTCTTCACCTGTACCCCAAATCTTTTCTACCTCAGTAGATGAAATTATAATCTACCCCATTGCTCACACCAAAAAAGGTAGGAGTCATAATTGACTTCTCCTTTCTCCTTAGTCTCCGTATTAAATATATCAGCAAGTCTGGTTGACTCTTTCTCTAACATACATATTCACCCTGCTTACCTCTCTCCATCTCCTCTTACAAATCATCAATTAAGTGACTTGTAGCATTATAGTCTTTTTCAGTTACACTGTGATTAGTATCAACATGATCTCATTTAATCTTCATAAGAATAATATGATGGGAACTAGAGAAGAAACATATTCTTACTCAAAGTAAGTCAAATTCACACAGTAAGTGTGAATTTGACCAAATTCACACAATAAGTGGGAAAAATGAAATGCATAACCAGAAATTAAACTATGCAAAGTGAAAACTAGCATTTTCATTATATGCTATGTGTTAAGCATTTCCCACCTTTTATCTCACTGAATTCTTGCAACCAGAAAGTATAATATTATTATCTTATAATAATATTATAAGATAATAGACACATTTTAGGCCAGTTGCCAAAATTTACACAGTTCCCTTTGCTCCTAGATTTAACTTCCTTCCATTCTTCCGTTCCTATCACCATATACATGTGTCAAAAATACAATTCTCATCATGTCATTCTGCTGCTTAAAATTCTTTAGTGTTCATAATTGGCTAAAGAATTAATTTCTTATCATGGAATTTTTTTTTTTTTAGACGGAGTTTCGCTCTTGTTACCCAGACTGGAGTGCAATGGCGTGATCTCCGCTCACCGCAACCTCCGCCTCCTGGGTTCAGGCAATTCTCCTGCCTCAGCCTCCTGAGTACCTGGAATTACAGGCACGTGCCACCGTGTCCAGCTAATTTTTTGTATCTTTAGTAGAGACGGGGTTTCACCATGTTGACCAGGATGGTCTCGATATCTTGACCTCGTGATCCACCCGCCTCGGCCTCCCAAAGTGCTGGGATTACAGGCTTGAGCCACCGTGCCCGGCCTATCATGGAATTTAATTGGTTTTTTGTGACCTGGCCCTCAGCTACCTTTCAAACTCCATTTGCCCCTGCTTTCCACCATACCAGCCATAACAATGGCAGTAGAGCTAAATCTGAACAGTCTGTTTCCTGTGCAGATTTTCTTTCCTCCATGCATTTACCCTTCCTGTTTCTTTTTCCTTGAATGTTCTTCTCAAATACAGTGGAGCTGGTCATCTTGCTAACATCTGTTTTTCTTTCTTTTAATAGTTACTCCCATTTTTGTTTAAATATCAACACGTTTCTGGTTCTGTGCTTTGAATTTGGCAAAGCTCTAGCGAATCATTGTAATTTTAAACTCTAGTTATAGTTCTTGATTCAGATATCTCAATTAGAGCCAGTGAGAGGTAAGGTAAGCTTTATGTGAAAAAAATTTCCTGACTCCTCTGAGGCAGTTCTGGAATTGACACTCTCTCTTGCCACTGACGTGTAGCTGGTAAACATCAACAACAGGGAGAATGAGTCTTAAACTGAATCTTAACACTCTGAAGGCAGAGAAGATAAAGGGAGATGTCAGGTCCTCAATGATGTCATTGAGCTGCTGAAACAAACCAACACTGAAGCTCACTTTACCTGGACCTTTCAGTTATGTGCACCAATCAGTAACCTTTACTGATAGGTTATTTTTAATGTGACGTGCAACTGAAAGTAGTGAAATGTTATACCACATTTTACATTTTATTTCTACTCTTCTTATGTCTTCTTTAACCTCTCTAAAGTAAGCAATTTTTCCTTTGTGACTCTGAAATTCCTTCTGTATGCTTCTATCAAAGCCCATACTACATCACTTTTCATTCTACTTCTCCGGAAAACTGAACACCTTAAGAAAAGGAGCTCTGAGTTTAGTATATGACTGCATGTGTACAGAAACGACCCACTCACTGTCTAAAAAAACTATTTTATCCCATAATGCCACCACCACCAAAAGGTGTTAATAAAAAAAAAGTCTCCAGGAATTAACAAATGCCTTTAGAGGGATAAAATTATCACCCATTGAGTATGATTGTCCTAAAAATATACCCAAAAGTTTAGATTTTTGTTACAAACATATTGGGCTTTTAAGCCAATGGCAATTTACAGAGGTTAATGCTTACAGGATCACACTATATCCCACCCTAAAAGTTGACAAGAGGGGCTAAGGATCCCACCAAGGGCAGAGTATATCAGTTTCATGTGAAACTATAGGTTTGGTATGTAATAAAATAGTGCTAGGATAAATTCTACCTTTACTAGGTACAGGATGTGATCTCACACACATGAAAGCTGCTTTTCTCATAAACCAATCCCTCTCCAGTAACTTCCCATTCCAAAGAGATGGGTCACTTTCATCACTGGAAAAGGAAAGACCAAAAAAAGGAGAAAATGTCTTATATAGTATGAATATTATAATGGGTGCCTATGACAAAAGATCTTGGCACCAAACTTCTTTTATCACCTAATTTCTTACACATACCTGACCTAATCCTCAAATGGTTTCTCCCAGCTTGGAGTGAGACCTTTCAAACTGTTACTAATTATAAACTTCTTCAGAGGCAAGATGTTTTCACTCACAATGAACATGCAGGTACTTGAGCTCAAGTAACCTCCTTGGCCTCAGGCAACCACTTTGCCTAAAATGCCTCTCTAATAGACAGGATGATGAAAACGGAAGCAGTGGAAGGGAGTGAACCAAGCCAAAAATCTTGTTTGGATGATTAAGTTTTCTCTAATACATAAAGAATTCAGAGAAATGGTGTAAAACGAATACATCTATGATCTGAAATAACATAGTCTCTATCTGATGTCCAAAAAGTATTTGTATTTATACCAAATCACTACCTGAATATGTGATTTTAGTAAACATAAACATAAAATTTTGGAGGTGAAAAATACAAACTATAGGCACCCATTTTGACTTTTCCCCTTTGTAAAAATAGCACAATGTTTGTCCTTGAACCTAGATATAGTTTAAATATTAATTTATATATATGTCAATTGAAGCATTGAGGCATTTATAAGACCTCAACTAAAATTCTTGATTCTGCAGATAAGGAAATTAATGAAATCTATATCATTGTATGTAAAATGTAATAATTAAGGTTAATAATAGGATCAAGAATGATAATGATGTATGGTATGGCTCACTTTCCCAGATACTCCAGGAAACAGTGTAATTTGGGGCTCTTGATACAGTCACAGATGGAACTTCTACAGTCCCTTTATTAAAAAGAGATTTTACATTTTAAAAATAAGTTAATGATATAAATGAATTTCTCTAGAACCTGGAAAGGAAAAGAACAATGGGCAATTCCATGATGTGCTTCATAGAAGATAATATTCTTTAGAATTACCTTAGGAATTAAATATAGTAGGAAAAAAAACTGTTTTCTGTTTTTTCTGTGATACTCTCAACATAACACAGAACACTTCTGTGGATTTGTTTGTTTGTTTGCCAGACTGACCAATTCTCCATCACTTTGGGTAACTTGGTTAAAGTCACATAGCTTGCAAGAAACAAACCACATTCTTCCTATGAAGTAAGGCAATCAGTATCTTGTCTATCAAATAGATTCATAACCTAGAAGGAAACATCTGGGTCCTTGCATTTCACTAAAGGAGGCATATTAAATATGTAAGTAGCACAAAGCTGGAATGAAAGCTAATAAAGCTTCAAATGAACTTAGCAAGCTAAAAAATAAAAATAAAAAAATCAGTAAGATGAAATCATCATAAGGATAGATATAATGACATATTTATATCTAAAAACCACAAATAAATTAAGAATAAGTGATAGATTAAGGGCAAAGCCCTATCTGTCAAGAATAATTATGAGCAGTTTGCTACTGTCATTTTACCAGATATCTTAGGTGTCTACAGCATTACCTTCATCTATCATCCTAGCAACCCTAGCAGAAATAAAACTGTTTTGTTCAGCATGATCTGTTCTCTTGGAGCTCATGCTGGATTCTAACTCAAAATCACATTACTTGAGTCTTCCTAAGCTATTCATTTAGTAATATATTCTAAAAATTTTCCCAGGGACTAATGTGAATTTTACTCATTAGAAATCTCCCAACTCTACCATATTAAAAAAAAAAGTTAGAACCACTCTTGTTCTCTAAACTTCTGCCATTCTTACACAATTTTCTGAAGACTACCAATAGAGACCTTTATAGTCACATATCAAAGTGCTTTCAGAAACCAGGGTGTAATTCCACTGGATGTATAGTTTGAGTACAGTGTGAAGATACTAGGCAGTACTTACTAGTCAGGAAAAGAAGAAAACTTAAGTACTGTCCAATACGGTTCAAATATATTATTTCATTTGACCCAATTCTATCAGTCTTCCAGCAGGTATTATTATTTCCATCTTAAAGACCAAAAAAACAAAACTTTCCATACACTCAGCTTGAATAGATCAAACATTGTCCCTAGTCACATAACTAGCAGGACATAAATCAAATCCTGGTTTAACGTCAGACCGTATAATTTTTCCATTACTTTATACTGGTATTGCTCGTCTTGGACCTCTTTCTCAAGTTACAATTTTCTCTTTATAGTCACCAATTAACACATATCAGCATGTTAGTTTAAATGCCATTCTCTTAGAAGAAGATGAAAGCAAAATAATTCTGTAATCTTTCTGTGATTGGTTAACTTTAGTCTCCATCTCTAAACAGTAGACCTGTCTCTACCTAATTCTTCTTATTCTGAACATCACTAGCAAAGGAAAAGATAAAAAAAGAAAGAAAAAAAGAAGAGACAGAGAGTGGAGGGAGAGGATGGAGAGGGGAAGAAGGGAGGGAAGGGGAGGGGAGAATAGGGGAGGGGAGGGGAGAGAAAAAGAGGGGAGGGGAAAGGAGGGGAAGGGAGGGGAAGGGAGGGGAGGGAAGAGGGGAGGAGAGGGGAGGAGAGGGGAGACGGGAGGAGAGGGAAGGGGAGGAGAGGGGAGACGGGAGGAGAGGGAAGGGGAGGAGGGGGAGACGGGAGGAGAGGGAAGGGGAGGGGAGGGGAGGGAAGGGAAGAAGAAAAACATTTTTATCATTTTGCAATTCTTCATTGATTATGAACTCCAAGTTGCCATAGACATAGTCTCTTAAGTTCTATATTATTCATACATTTCTTAACCAGTTATTTCTTATCATAATTAAACCCAGAGAGTTTCTCTTATCACTTCCATTTAAGACATTAAATTTTCAGAATAAGTTATATGTTTTCATATATTGTATGAAAATCATACCAAGTGGAAATCACCCAAAAACACTATATTTTGCTTATATACAATAGTGTGTTCAAATGCCTTAATATAGAAAGTCTGTTTCAATGTCATCTTGAAAAGAGTCAGCTCATTCAGAACATGTTTTTATTTCTAATAAACCAGGTAGAAGGCCAAGAAACCAAGATGTGCTGGTGTAACAGGAAATTTAGGTATGCTATTCAGTGAGAAAAAAAATGTGTAATTTGTTAGTACAAACTTTCCCTTAAAATTATTGTGTTTTGTTTACTCTTGTAAGGAAGGATTTTTCCATCTTTGTCACAAGATTATCTTAGAACATCTGTTGTAGGGGCAATGTTGATTTCAACACATCTGAGAATGGTTACTATTTGGCATATAAATATGTTGGAATAGCTGGTGATTTTAAAATACAGTCAACATTTAATATATTTTGAAATTTAATTTGAAGAGAATGTTTAGAAAAATATAGTGGCATTTGTTCTCTTCCTGTCTATCCACTCTAATTTCCTAAGTTCCTTTTTTCCCCATCCAATCTCAAATTCCCAATCATCACACTGTATCAACTGTCATTTGAAAGACTGATTCTAAATTCTATTTCCAGTTGTATTTGCTCATCCAAGCTCTAGGCCTCTACTACTACCTCTTCCTAACTCCTTCCTTCCAAAAAACAAGAAACAAGGAGGAAAATCTTGTTTCTATCTTGGGAGTATTTCCTCTGCCAGACCTTCTTCTTACCCACTGCCTTAGTTTATACCACTTGTAATTTCTCACCAAGATAATAAGAATAGCTCTAGCTGATCTCCTGCTAAGCATATTTTTACTTTCTTGTTTAACATCTACCTGCCATATCTGATTACTTTCGAATTTAAATCCTTCATTGGATCTCTTGCCTTTGAGACAAAACTGTCACTCATTGACAATGAAATTCACAGCTGGCCTCCACTGATGTCTGGTACCTTTATTTTTGTTTACCCTAACCCTGTATAAAAAGCACATATCATTTCTAGGAACCTTGAATTTATCTTCCCCTAAATATGCCACGCTTTTTCACAACCAGCTACCTTTAATTATTTGCTTCATTTTGCCTAGAAATTTATTCTCCTTCTTCTCTACATACATCTTCTGATTCTTCAAACTTACCTTAAATATCACTTCTTATATGATTTGATTTTTCTTCGTAAGTGAAAATTAACCATACCCGCCTTTGATCCATAGTACTTCATTCACAGTACTTACATAATATTGACTTCAACAAATACTAATTTAAACATGGTAAGTAAAGCATTATGATAGTGGTAGATAAACTACATAGAGTGAAAAGGAGAGGGAAAAAAAACAGCTCTTTTTCTAAGTCCTGCCTTAAACTGTGAGTTCACAGAAGACAGCAACCTGGCTTGATTTACTATCCATTCAACTGGACTCTTATCATTGATACATGGTGAGTATTCAACACACTCTTCTTTAAAAGATGGTCTCTAAAAAAATTAATTCCTAACCTTTACAAATGCCTTAACAAAGGATTTCATGTTCTTCTATTTGTCTCCATTTGTTTAATGTGTTCAAGCCTAGTCTGCCCAATAGGAAGACTATAAATTTCTAGAGGTGAAGTACTCAAAAGAGTCAGACGGAATTAAATAATAATTTTAAACTCAGTAAACCACTTTTACCTCAAAATTTGATTCTCAAGTGGAATTTTAAATCATTTCTGTATAAACATGCCAAAATTTGATACCATCTGTTGTGTGGTCATTCTATAGTTTACTGAAAATGTATTTTGAATATATTAACAATTTGGGAGGATTTTTCCCATAATATTGATGCAAGATGTGGACAAATATCTCAGAGCTAACAAAACAAATTTAAAAGTTCTCACTTTAAGTTATCACAAAAATCCTGTTAGTTATATGAATCTAATTTGTTATATAATAAAGAAAAAAACAGCCAATAAATTTTAACCATTTTAGAGTTTCCAATGTTACCATTGTTTATGCCAGTTTTAACAATCTGAATAAAATCTTAGCACCCTGTTTATGCTGTTGTATACATAAAACAAATGCTGGGTTTGTCAAAATAATATAAAACCAGATCAATTCTGTTTATCTATAAACTTTACCTAAAATTGAAAGATTTTTATATTTTTTAAAATCACTGGAAATTTTTTTTCTTTCTTTTTTTTTTTTTCAGGTGCTGTTAAATCACTGGAAATATTTTAAACCCAAGTGGGTCTGGGGGCTTTTAGAATTTTTGACTATTTAACTTCGGCTGAAGATTAATTCTTAATAGTTTCCTTGCCAGCTAACATTTCTGATTAGAATCATTTGTAATTTGGAGTTATCTGTGACCTATCCTAAGGAAATAATTCCATACTATAAAAAACATACATACAAAGCTATCTATCATATTACTATGCAAAATATAAAGTTGAATACAACTTCAGTTGACCAAGAGCCTGGCATGTGAACCAATGCAGCACCCAGCCCCCTTGGAAAATAGAGGGACCTGCACAGTGGTGAAGCCACTATACATCTAGCCAGTTCACAATGTCAGTTCATGCCTGCAACTATGCCTTTCTTGACATCCAGTTCAATAGGCCTGCTTCCATATAAAGGTCACCATACAGTTTCTCATCTTGGCATGGGCCCACATGTGCCCAGCAACCTCACTTCTGACAAAATCACACCACCACTGTCACAAATTTTTCCATTTTAGGCTACTGAGGCAATCACAGACATTGCTAGTGAATATTAATGCTGAAGAAACTGCACAGGAATCATGCTACTGAGTCTATCCAGTACCAGAGTCAATGCACCATATCCAACCAATACTCTAGGACCTATCTACGTAAAGAAGTCTGTCCTTACAGGCAAAAGCTACTCCATTAAATTGGAAAAAGTGACAGTTTCACTAGATGTGCATATATCAATGTAGAGACACAAGAAATATGAAAAAGCAAGAAAAATGACACCTCCAAAGGAACACAACAAGTCTCCAGTAACAGATCCCAAAGAAGACTATCCAGGCCTGAGGATGATCTTTTTTTAAAGACAGGCCAAGGCTGGCTCCAAATCGGCCAGGCTGGTCTCAAACTCTTGAGCTCAGGTGATCCACATATCTCAGCCTCTCAAAGTGCTGGGATTACAGACATGAGCCACTGTGCTCAGCCTAATGCCCTTTTATATCTCAAGCATTCTTCTAGATATAATTTTTTAAAAGACATACACAGTTTCTAATTTCATGGAATTTATAAGAGGCTAATGACAATGATTCATCACAAAAGTATGATGAATGTTTAAACAAGGAAATATAAAGGCAGATATGAGAGCTTTAGAGTAAGGAGATGTAAGTCTGTGGAGGAATCTTTTGAGATGATGAAGGGCTAAAGCCTAGGAAGAGGGGTATAATGGAAAGGACTAATAGCTTTAAGAGTTTTCTATTTGGTTGTGTACAGGAATAAAAATAGCAGCAGGACACACTTTACTGACTTTCAGTGTGCTTAAGAAATTCATTGCCAATATTTAAGAACTTTGAGATTACAGGGAAAAATATCAAATTTCTAGTTTTCTTGAAAACTCAGAAGATCTAACACACGGCAGAAATCCGTTGAATCAAGTAGCAGCTGCTTTTATGAGAGTATGTGTTCTCCATTTTGCCACAGATACCAGCAATCCTGACTGTCTTATACCTGACCTGTTTCACTTTAATCTGCCTCTGCTATATTTGGATTTTTAATATCTGATCTAAAAGAAGGTTGTACTGTACACTGAAGAAGGGAAGTAAATCCTGTGTGTCTTGAGCAAGAGAAAAAGAGGAATCAGAGTGGGAGCTGAAGTGGTAGGTAGGTATCTGATTGAGACAGAAAAAAAAAGCGTTTTTCCTTCTCTAACACTCATTCAATAGAGCACCGAATGCTTCTGTGACCAGATGTGAGAGAGGGGTTCCCTACACACCAAGCAAGTCTCCAGCAGACCCCAGAGGGGTGTCCTAGGGTTCAGTTCCATTCTGACATTATTTACCTGGAGATAACTTAGGTTAAGGGCTCAGTCCCACAAGACTGCCCCTCACTTCAGATGCCAATCACAAGCCACAGGTTGTGACCTTTTCTTCTGACCGACTGGCTATAAAGCAGGGCTTCCCATGACCTTTTCTTTGGGTTTAATTTGCTAGAGAAGCTCACAGAACTCAGGAAAATACTTTACTTACATTTACCCATTATTGTAAAGAATACAACAAAGGATACGGATGAACAGCCAGATGGAAAAGATAACTAGGGCAAGAAATGTCAGAGTTTCCCTGCCTTGTTTGAGTACCACCCTCCAGGAACCTCCACATGTTGCGCTCCCAGAGACTCTTCAAATGCAGTCCTTTCAGGTTTTTATGGAAGATTCACTGCAGAGGCATGAATGACTAAATCATTTGCCAGTTATGATGGACTC
This sequence comes from Saguinus oedipus, assembly GCA_031835075.1. Lineage (NCBI taxonomy): Eukaryota > Metazoa > Chordata > Mammalia > Primates > Cebidae > Saguinus > Saguinus oedipus. The sequence continues at coordinate 24,654,215 of CM063190.1, forward strand.
AACTTTCACTCACCCTGGTTGGAGGGTGAGGCTAAAAGTTTCAAATCTTTAATTGCAGGGCTGGTTGCCTTCACAGTAGTCCTCCATTCTGAGGCTATCTAGCAGACCCCAGTTTTCCGGAGTCCCCAGCCATCAGTCATCTTATTAGCTTACAAAAAAGACGCATCACTTAAGAGACTCCACGAGTTTTAAGAGCTGTATGCCAGGAAAAGGGAAGGAAAACCAAATGTATTCAATATTTCAAAATATCACAGGGCCAGATGTGGCAGGCCTGGGAAGCCTTAGGTCAATGGATGCCACAGAAGAGACCAAAACAGGGAAATTACATGCTTATATTTTAGTTTTTAAAATATTTTCTAGATGCAGTGTGGAAAGTGAATTTCAAAAAGTACTTGGAAGGCTGAAGATGGAAAAGTATTAATTTGCCTTATATTGCAAAGCTTCAGATGAAAACCAAGGATAAGTTTTAAATTTTGTGTATAATAGGTTCTCTTCTGATAAAATTAAGGTATTGTCACTCTTCAGCATTCTCTAAAGACAATAAAATAAAAATTAGTCATATCTTGAGAAAACATTGACCAAGATTATTCTAACATGAAGGGGAAAAAAAACTTGCATAAAAAGTGAAAAACCAGATGATAAAACCTGAGTGACAAAAATTTCCCGCATGTTACAGAAGGGTCTTTCCCTTGCTCAATGTAGTACATCTTAGTATTATTTAAATAAACTTAAACTAAAACAGACTCAGTAAAAAGGACATAACTCAGAATGACCCATGGGGCTTATTTCCTGTTAGATTATATCCCTGCTTCTGCTCTATAATTCTATTTGAATACATTTCAGCAATGATTCATCTTGTCAGTCTGCCAACAGTCTTTCCTACTGAGCAAGTGGCATGTACTTCACGTACTTTAGCAGAAACACAATTGAGGACTTTGCTCAGATTGCCCCCAATTAACTTATTTACTTCTCAAAAATAAGTCATACTATTTTTATCAGTAATATGGCTCTCTAAAACTAAATGTTATATGACAGTGAAAGTTTCATTTAAAACATCAAGGACACGTTATCAAGGGGTGACTGACCTGCATTTTGGGAACCTAGCCTCCCTTAGTAAGGCCCCGTGCCTGGGATCTGTGTGGAGTCTGCCTCTGATGTTCAGAGCCACTGCCTTCCAGGCCTAGCCTGGACCAGTGGGCACCATGGCACATCTGACTGCACTGCACACTGTTTTGTTGTTGTTGTTGTTGTTGTTATTGTTTTGGTGATTCTTTTGCTGTAATATATTAGCAAGATTTTAGTCAAGAATATTATTTCGTTGTTATTATGGTCTTACTTTATTCCCTGCCATCCTTATCTCCACCTCGAGATTGAGACCTGGAGTTCACGAAGAGCTGAGCTAAAGTAATAATACTCTGTTATTTTAAATGGTGATTATTAAATAGTTAATATTTATTGAGTCTTTATGTGTCAGAGACTATTAAAAGTGCTTTGCATGTATTAGTTTCTTTTATCTTCACAAAAACCCTATCAAATAATTAGGGAAGTTATCATTTTTACAAATAAGAATACCCAGCCATGTAGTGATTAAGTTAACAGTCATGGCCAAATACACCAGGTGTGAAGGTGGAATTTAAAATCTTGCTTTTAATCATCACTCTATAGCTCTAGAGCCCACACTTTCAAGCTATACATGATAAACATTCTGCTGTACTCGGAGTCATATTTTTTCTGTAACATTTGACTTCATTAAATATGCTCTTTTCTAGCTGACCTGTGGTCAGCCATGAAATTAGGCTCCTGGTGGATACATCCTTTCAGTCACGAGTATGAGCAGACATAACTGGATATCAGTAACTGATTTAAGTTCAAGCTGGGATCCCTATTTTTCTCAGCTCCTGGAAACAGTGATTCCACAGTTCTCTCTTCCTTTTTCCTTCATCTTCAACGAGTCAGACTAAAATCTTGACTTTTTGCGTCTCCTACTTAATGCCCTTATTATAGACAACATTGTTTCCTCAACTGGGAATGAGTAATTAAGGAATCCTCTCTCTTTTTTGGATCAGAAACAAAAAAGGGGAAGGAAGCCTCTTTCACACAAGTATGTTATGGAGGTTTTGTTGGCAGCAAGGATTTTCTGTTTCTAAGATCCAAATTTCCCAGCTGCAACTCAAGATCTAATTTCCCTCAAGTGATTAAGCCAAATCAGTCATGGAGTCACCTCTTGAACCACTGTTCTCCTTAACTCTCATTTCGATGCAAGCAATACAGTCTACCTTTAAATTGTCGAATCCATCAATTTCCCTCCATTATCATCCTCAGCAATCTTACAAAGACCATCATCACTTACCTAAATTACTGAAAACACATCCTACCTGGTTTTCCAGGCTCCTATCCACCCCCATTTTCATTTCATTTTTTACACTGTAGCCAAAGAATGTTTCAAAAATGCTTATCTAGTTGTTACCCTGTGCATAAAAATCCCTCAATGACTCTCCATTGCTTTTAGATAAAATGCAATGTTTCAATATTGCTTTTAATGACCTGACTCTCATTTCTATTTCCAGATTCATCAGTCATCATCCTTCCCAAAAGTGGCTGTTGAGTCTTTTTCATTCTATCACCCATAACTCCTCTTTGTTTCACTGAGGTAATATATATTTTTTCTTACCTATGGATATTTTCATGCCTTTTCTCCCACACCTCTCATTTTCCCTTGTCCTTTTCCAGGCTAACCCTTCCACATTCTGTATGCATCCATATCACCCTATTTCCCCATTGTTTTCATGGAAGGTTGCATTTTAATTGTTATTATTTGTATAGTTTGTACCTCAAGCTAAACTGTGAGCTACACAAGAACAGGTACTACTTTATTTTGAATACTATTGTATCTTTAGCACCTATTTCAGTGTCTGGCAAATAATAGGCATTTGGTAATAATTTATTGAATGAATAAACACATGAGTAATCTGCTGCATTATGAGTTAAATAGGTTCCCATGGGTCTATTTGAAAGCTAAACTTTCAAATGAAGTTCTGGAATAGTCTGTTAATAATTTGGTATCTTGTTGCACTTTGCCCATTTGTTTATTTAGAAATGGAATGTATTTTTACACAATCATCTGTTTGTTCCTTTCCTTCTTAAGGGCTTCTTCTAGATTTCTTATATTTGTTATTTGATCAAACAGAAATATAGAATAAAACCATGATCGGAGGTAGAGAAGTTAGAAATAGCATTGAGAGAACTAGAAAAAAAAAACAGAAAATAGAAAAAATAAATGTTGGGCTGGGCATGGTGGCTCACTCCTGTAATCCCAGTACTTTGGGAAGCCAAGATGAGCGGATCACGAGGTCTAGAGATCGTGGCCAATATGGTGAAACCCTGTCTCTACTAAAAAAATACAAAAATTAGCTGGGCGTGGTGGTGCACGCCTGTAGTCCCAGCTACTTGGGAGGCTGAGGCAGGAGAATTGTTTGAACCAGGTAGGTGGAGGTTGCAGTGAGCCGAGAAAGTGCCACTGCACTCCAGCCTGGCAACAGAATGAGACTCCGTCTCAAAAAAAAAAAAAATTCATATGGAACCAAAAAAGAGCCTAAATAACCAAGACAGTCCTAAGCAAAAAGAACAAAGCTGGAGACAGCATGTTACCTTACTACAAGGCTACAACAACCAAGGCAGCATGTACTGGTCCAAGAACAGACACACAGACCAATGGAACAGAATAGAGAACTCAGAAATAAGACTACACACCAGCAACCATCTGATCTTCAACAAATCTGAAAAAAACAACCAATGGGGAAATGATTTCCTATTTAATAAATGGTGCTGGGAGAACTGGCTAGCCATATACAGAAAACTGAAACTGGACCCCTTCCTTATATACATCATATACAAAAATTAAGATAGATTAATGACTTAAATGTAAAATCCAAAACTATAAAATCCTTAGAAGAAAATCTAGGCAATACCATTCAGGACATAGGCATTGACAAAGATTTCATGACAAAAATGCCAAAAGCAATTGCAACAAAAGCAAAAAGTGACAAATGAGATCTAATTAAACTAAGGAGCTTCTACAAACCAAAAGAAACTGTTATTAGAGTGAACAGACAACCTACCTACACAATGGGAGAAAATTTTGCAATCTATTCATCCAACAAAGGTCTAATATCCAGAGTCTACAAGGAACTTAAACAAATTTACAAGAACAAAACAACCCCATTAAAAAGTGGGCAAAGGACATAAACAGACATTTCTTAAAAGAAGACATATATGTAGCCAACAAACATGGGGAGAAAAGCTCAACATCACTGATCATTAGAGAAATGTAAATCAAAACCACAATGAGATACCATCTCATGCCAGTCAGAATGGCAATTACTAAAAAGGCAAGAAGCTACAGATGATGGCAAGGTTGAAAAGAAAAAGAAATGCTTTTAAATTGCTGGTGGTGGTGTAAATTAGTTCAACCATTGTGGAAGACACTGTGGTGATCATTCTAAGATCTAGAAGTAGAAATACCATTTGACCTAGCCATCTCATTACTGAGTATATAACCAAATGAATATAAATTATTCTATTATAAAGATACATGCATGTATATGTTCATTGCCACACTATTCACAATAGTAAAGACATGGAATCAACCCATATCCCCATCAATGATAGACTAGATAAATAAAATGGAATACATATACATTATGGAATACTATGCAGTCATAAAAAGTATGGATGGAGCCAGAAGCCATTGTCCTCAGCAAACTAACACAGGAACAGAAAACCAAACACTGCATGTTCTCACTTACAAGTGGGAGCAGAATAATTAGAACACATGGACACATGTAGGGGAACAACACACACTGGGGCCTGTGGGAGGAGCAGGAGAAGAGAGAGTATCAGGAAGAATAGCTAATGGATGCTGGGCTTAATACCTAGGTGATGGGCTGATCTGTGCAGCAAACCACCATGGCACATATTTACCTATGTATAAAACCTACACATCCTGCACATGTATGCCAGAACTTAAAAGTTGTAAAAAAAAGAAAGAATAAAAAAATGCTGCTTTTTAAATTAAAGTAAAACTAGATTTTAAAATAGTTTAAACAAGAAAACATTTTGAGGAAATGTTTGAAGAAATAAAGAATTATATTACAAAGATAATTAAAAGCTATAAAACCATAGATTTGAGAGGGAAAATGAAACATCTAAAAAATGAATAAAATTTTTAAAAGAGTTGAAATTAAAAACTCAATCAGTGGGCTAACTAGTAAACACATCTAAAAGAATTAATCATGATAGGTCTTGAGGAATTACACAGAATGCATTACAAAAAGATAAGAAAACGTAAAATTTAAAAGAGGTATAGTGGACAGAAAGAGGAGGTTAAATAGACTTAGCCAGAGTTCTTGAATAGTAGAATGATAGAAAGCTGAAGAGGTATAATTTAAAGAAAGACATGTCATAATTTCTGAGATCTAATAAAAGCATGAATCTCTACAGATAGAGAAATCAATATATTTCAGGTATGTTAAATTGAAAACAAAATCCAACCCTGGAAACATGAAGTTATAAAAAAAAAGTTGGAACGACAACAGTAAAAATAAAAGTCATGAGAAAGTGGGATAATCTCTTCAAATTGTTGAGAGAAAAAACTGTTCACCTAGAATAATGCATTCAGCCAAACTGCCTTTCAAGAGTGTGCAAAATAAAGATATTTAGACAAACCCAAACTGAGAAGCTCTATTAATAATAAATATTCAGTATATTAATAGATAGAAAGAAGAGAAATTACCCCCAGAAGCATGATCTGAAATACCAGAATAAATAATGAGCTGTGAGTAAATAAAGCAATAAATATGGTTTTGTGACTAGAAGCAAACATTGATTAAATAATAATTTTAAAATATTAATGTATTAGTCTGTTTGTATACTGCTATAAAGAACTGCCTGAGACTGGGTAATTTATAAAGGAAAGGGATTTAATTGACTCACAATTCAGCATGGCTGTGGAGGCCTCAGGAAACTTACAATCATGGCAGAAGAAAAAGAGGAAGCAAGGCACCTCCCTCACAAGGCAGCAGGAAGAAGAATGCCAAACAAAGGGAAAGAACCCCTTATAAAAACCTCGTATCTCATGAGAGCTCTGAGTATCACTCAGTATCCTGAGAACAGCATGGGAGAAACTGTCACCATAATCCAATTATCTCACCTGGTCTCTCCCTTGATACATGGGGATTATGGAGAGTATAATTCAAAATGAGATTCAGGTGGGGACAGAAAGCCTAACCATATTATTCTACCCTTGACTGTTCCAAAATTCCATGTCCCTGTCACATTTTAAAACCAATCATCCCTTCCCAACAGCCCCCAAAGTCTTAATTCATTCCAACATTAACCCAAAGGTCCAAGTCCAAAGTCTCATCTGAGACAAGGCAAGTCCCTTCTACCTATAAGCCTGCAAAATCTAAAGCAAGTTAGTTACTTCCTAGATACAATGTGGGTACAGCCATTAGGCAAATACAACCATTCCAAATGGGGGAAACTGACCAAAACGAAGGGGCTACAGGCCCCAGGCAAGTCCAAAATCCAGCAGGGCAGTCATATCTTAAAGCTCCAAAATGATTCTCCTCCAGGTTACACTGATGGCAGAGTTAGTTTCCCATGGCCTTGAGCAACTCTGCCCAGGTGGCTTTCCAGGGTACAGCTCCCCTCCTGCCTGTTTTCAAAGGTTGGCCTTGAGTGTCTACAGCATAGCCAGGTACACAGTGCAAGCTATCAGTGGATCTACCATTCTGGGAGCTGGAAAATGGTGGCCCCCTTCTACACTAGGCAGTGCCACATTGAGGACTCTGTGTTGGTGCTCTGACCCCACATGTCCCTTCCACACTGCCCTAGTAGAGGTTCTCCATTAGGGCTCCATCCATGCAGCAAACTTTTACCTGAACATCCAGGCATTTCCACGATTTTGCAGATGACAGATTCTCTGAAATCCAAAGTTCCCAAACCTCAATTCTTAACCTCTGTGTACTCACAAGCCCAACACCACATGTAAGCTGCCAAGGCTTGGGACTTGCACCCTCTGAGCTGCATGTTGGCCTATTTTAGCCAAGGCTGGGACCCAGGGAACCAAGTTCTAAGACCATACAAAGCAGCAAGGCCCTGGGCCTAGCCCATAAACCATTTTTTTCCCCTATGCCTTTGGGCCTGTGATGGGAGAGGCCTCTGGGCCTCTGTTGTGAAGACCTCTGACATGTCCTGGAGACATTTTCCCTATTGTCTTGGCAATTAACATTTGGCTCCTTGTTAGTTGTGCAAATTTCTGTAGCTGGCTTTAATTTCCCCCCAGAAAATGGGGTTTTCCTTTCTACTGTATTGTCAGGCTACAAACTTTCTAAATTTTGTGTTCTGCTTCCCTTTTAAACATAAGTTCCAATTTCCAACATTCTCTTTGTGGATGCATAAAACTGAATACTTTTAAGAGCACACAAGTCACCTCTTGAACGCTTTCCTCTTTAGAAATTTCTTCCTCCAGATACCCTAAATCATCTCTCTAAAATTCAAAGCCCCACAGATCTCTAGGGCAGGGGCAAAATGCTACCAGTTTCTTTGCTAAGGCATAAAAAGAGTCACCTTTATTCCAGTTCCCAGCAAGTTTTGCATCTCCATCTGAGGCCACCTCAGCCTGGATTTCATTGTCCATATCACTATCAGCATTTTGATCAAAGCCATTCCACGAGTCTCTAGGAAGTTTCAGTCTTTCCCACATCTCCTGTCTTCTGAGCCCTCTAAGTCTCTAGGAAGTTCCAAACTTTCCCACATTTCTCTGTCTTCTTCTGAGCCCTCCAAATTGTTCCAACCTCTGCCTGTTACCCAGTTCCAAAGTCTCTTCCACATTTTTGGGTATCTTTATGCCTGTACCCCACTTTCTACAGTACAAATGTACTGTATTAGTCCCTTTTCACACTGCTATAAAGAACTGCCAAGACTGGGTAATTTATAACGGAAAGAGGTTTAATTGACTCAAGTTTGACATGGCTGGTGAGGCCTCAGGAAATCTACAATCATGGAGGAAAGTGGAGGAGAAGCAAAGCACCTTTTCCACAGGCAGTAGGAAGGAAAATGACAAAGGGGGAAGAGCTTCTTATAAGAACATCAGATTTCATGAGAACTCACTCCCTATCCTAAGGAACCACCCCCATGAGACAATCACCTCCACCTGGTCTCTCCCTTGATATGGGGTGATTATAGGAATTATAATTCAAGATGAGATTTCGTTGGAGACACAAAGCCTAACTATATCAAGTAATGTCAAAATTATGGAACTATAAAAAAAGGATAGGATTAAAATTCTGGACAAAATTAGCATATATGATTAGGGAGAATTAAAGTATCATAAAGTCTTTGTATTTTCTTAGGAGAGGGCTAAAATGATAATTCTTAAAGTACTGTAAGTATATTTTTTTAGGAGCGGACTAAGATAATGATAATTCTAACTCTTGCTAGGTTATTCTGACATTTATTAACCCTAAAAAGGAAGAATGAACAGGTCAGAGGCAAATAAACATTTATTCAGGAATAGGGATTACAACCCAATTAGCATCTAGAGACTGCACCACCTGAAAGAGGAAAGAAGGCTTACAGTGAGAAAAAATTAATTTAGTTTACATATGTTGTTTGTCAGATTATTTCATTAGTTGATTAAACATGAAGAAATTGCATCAGTTAGTCAGAAAAGCTATACACATAATGTTCTTAAAGATAGTGACCAGGTTCTTTGTAGTGTGTATTGTTGAGAGTACAGATATTTGTGAAGGAAGTGTTCCTTTGTAGATTTCAAAGTTTATCAGCAATATTAATGTGAAGTCAGTAGGTCAAGATGAAGTTACTGGTGTCAAGACTGGAACATTGATAAGCTCACATTTCCCTCATTTGATCAAGATATTTCTCCCAGGAGATCTGTAATCACCATAGATCCGTAGGTGCTGACAAAAACAATGCTGTATCAATTCCATCTTGTCCTGCAAAGGCCAGGGTGAAGTGAGCCTATCTGTTCTGGGTCCCTGGCTCACAGAGAAATGAATTTACAAGCTATTTCATAGACTCACAGTCAAGATGATTATTCTAGGGGCTACAAGTTCCTTCTGGATGTTCAGAACAGACTACAGGAATCTAGGCCAACATCAAATGAGTGGGCAGCATTAGTGCTTGTTCTAAGCAGTGAGACAAACACAGATCAAAAAATTATCAGAAATAATGATGTTTTCCAAGAACTTGAACAGTTTTGAAAAAGAAACAATAATGTTATAATGATACCAACTTGTAACAGAGATCTAGATTAGTCCAGGAACTTATCTTTCTGGTAACAATCAGTCAAAGGATGGCTTACCCATAGACGGCACTTGTCATAGCCAACCTGCCTAAAATATATGTTATTCAGCTCCAGATCAACTACATCAGAGACATTTTCTCAAGTATAACATGAGTTGTTAACTATCCCACAAACATTTCCCTGTACTGCCAACAGATGATCTAGAGTAATTCTGTGATTTAATAGACTTGTTGCTAGTGAATTTAAAGATTGTTGCTCAGTGGCAATAGCTTTGGCAGTTGAGTTGGCTAGTGTATTAGTCCGTTTTCACACTGCTATAAAGAACTTCTCAAGACTGGGCAATTTATAAAGGAAGAAGGTTTAGCTGGCTCACAGTTCCACATGGCTGGAGAAGCCTCAGGAAACTTACAATCATGGCAGAAGGCAAAAGGGAAAGCAACGACCTTCATGTGGTGGCAGGAGAAAGAAGTGAGCACATAGAAAAAACTACCATTTAATCAGCTAATGAAATCATCTGACAAACAACCATTCTCAGTTCTCATGAGAATTAACTCATTATCACAAGAATAGCATGGGAGAAACAGCCTCCATAATCCAATCACTCCCCTCCCTCAACATCTGAGGATTACAATTTGAAATGAGATGTGGGTGGGAACACAGAAATAAACCGTATCAGCTAGGTTGCCCAGGATTTGAGAGAAATTGGTAATCATGATCATATTTCTCCATGTTCTATTCCAGGCAAGAAAAACACTAATTGGACAGAAGATGACATATTTATGCCTCAGGTCCTCTAAAAGTTTCCCTTTTGAAATAGGATAGATATAATCCTTCTGGCCAGAAGAAGGCGTTATTCGAGGAATAAGTAGATAGCACCCAAAGTACACTGACTTGCTAATGACCAAGAGTCAAGGAATTTTCTTCCCCAGCAAATAAAAGAATTTGGCCCCCATTCACAGACAAAAATATACCCTGGTAGAGCACACAGGCTTTTAGCACTTTTGAAGAAGTCTTTGTGAGGTGCAGTCTGATTTGCTGTTATAAGTCAGTTTTCAGAGTGGGAAAAATTGCACAAAGACCAACTTTGATTAGCATTTGCAAAACCAAAAATGACAAATTAACTGTTCTTTTTTTCATTTTCACCTGAGAAGCATGAGTTTTTAGTTGTTGAGTTACGGCAGCAAGTATTCTTTTTTCATGCTTATGAGAAAAGATCAAATTGAAACAGGGTAGGTTTTTGTCCTAGTCTCCCTTTATGTGCACCCAATAATAAATAATGTTTGTATATACTGGTTCTACTGTGGCATTGGGAATCCCCAAGCAGTTTGCTATTGAAGTTACTCATGAGTCATAATGGAAAGACAAAGTTTTAGAGCAATCATGGCAGATCCAACAATTAGAAAAAGTACCATATATGACATTATTGACTAATTTCCTTAAGGCATTTTCATTCCAAGTATTTATAACTGATATAACAGTTGAAGAAATTAATAACACAATTATTGTTTATTATAATTTTGTTGCACCTTTTCTAACAAATATGCAGCAAAAATCTCACACAAATGTCAACAGTTAACACAACCTCCAGAGCAAATTTTCTGCTTGTCATACTATACAACTAATCACTTTGAACATTTGGTAAGTTGTGGGGTCAGGTTTCCTGTTGAATTTAATGTCCATGGGGGTTGGAGTGCTTTCTTAAGGTGTAAAATATGGATCCAGGAGTCTATTCTCCGTAATTTAGTAGTACAAAGATTAGTTAGAATCTTGATAAACTTCATCTCATCAAGTTTCTAGAGAAGGTTTGGATATAAAGTACTGATAAACAAAGTCTCTTGGTTGGATATGATGTAGTGTGTCACCATCTCCTAGAAGCCCTTTCAAAAAGCATCATTCACAATTGATCACTACAATTCACTTGGATGATTAATCTTTTGCAGTACTGAAGTACTGGTTCTTTAATAAGAATGGAGTCAGAACCAGCTAAGGGTGATAGCATAGGTATGCTCATAACCATCTCACAAGGAACTAGGTTTTTTTAAGGGGGTAGCTCTCAGATTCATCAATACTAATGGTAAGCAGTTTGGTCAAGGTAATTTAATCATACATATATTTTCCCAATTGGGTTTTTACTATTCGATTAGTTCGCTCTGTTGCCAGGCTGGAGTACTGTGGCACATCAGCTCACTGCAATCTCTACCTCCCAGGTTCAAATGATTCCCCTGTCTCAGCCTCCCAAGTAGCTGAAACAACAAGTGCACACCACCATGTCTGGATAATTTTTTGTATATTAGTAGAGAGAGGGTTTCACCATGTTGGCCAGGATGGTCTCGATCTCCTGACCTCATGATCCACCTGCCTAAGCCTCCCAAAGGGTTGGGATTACAGGCATGAGCCACCGCGCCTGGCCCTCCATTAGTTCTTTAAATGAATCCTGAAGATTGTATGCACAATGAAAGTACTAAAATATAGGTTATGCCTTGCCTATAGTTGGAATCGGAGACTGTCTTGTGAAATGTGTACCCTAGTCTCTGTGTAACTCTTTAGAAACACCTGAAGGTGTTATTTTTTCTAGCAACACTTTCACTACTGCCAAGGCAGTTGCTTCATGAGAAGAGAAGGCTTCTGCCCAATTTGAATACATGCAGACCATAACCAAAATATATTTGTAACCTCAAAAAGGAGGTAACAGATAAAATACAATGGAAATACTTCAAAGAGGGCTTCTAGTAGGTCAAATTTCCCCCTTGAAACTTTTATGGGTTTTCCCAGGTTAAACTTTGGACAGGTTATGAGTGTGTTATATACCTGTTCTGCCTCACAACAGACTTTTCCCCACCAATATTATTTTGCATATTCAAACTTTTTATCAGCTTTCCAGCAAACTAAATCATGGAGTTTTCCTAACAAACACTTTGCTAATGTTTCAGGTAATATAGGCTTTCGCATTGGTTACAGAGATCCTTTTGTGTATTTAAATAGTAGTCTTGTTCTTTCATTTATTAATCTCATTGACAAATGCATGTTGTTGTGTATGTCTTGTTATAGTTTCCATGGATTCCTCAGGAGGCATGATGAGAGAGGATGCCAGTGAGGGGCACACATTTACACTTAGTTTATAACAAAACCAGGAGTCACAGCTGCTCACTTAGCCAAATAATCAGCTAATGCATTTCCTTTTGCCTCTTTAGTGTCTTTAGTGCAGTGGGCTGGTACCTTATTAGTAGCCATTTCCTTAGGTAATTGAATGGCATTCAGTAATTTATTAACTAGAGCACCATTTTTTATGTGATGTCTAGATGATGTTAAAAACCTCTCTATTCAGACAAGACCGAGAGAGAGAGAGAGAGAGAGAGAGAGAGAGAGAGAGAGAGAGAGAGAGAGAGACAGAAAGAGAGAGAGAGAGCTCTGTTTTCAAAGCATTCCAAAACCATGGTCAACACCAAAAGTCTGTCAACTGTCTGTATATATATTTATGGTGTGTTCTCTGGCCAGAGGGCAGGCCCTAATTATTGCATATGATTCAGTTTGCTAAACACTCAGATATGAAGGAAGCGTGCCACCCTCAACTTCATGTTCTTTTGAGGCTATAGCATAACTGTTTTGGAAATCTCCTTCCTTGTTTTTAAGTCAGAGACCATTTGTAAACCATCCAAAATCAGCATGTTTTAAGCTGTAATTATTTTAAATCAGATCTTGGTATGGTTATGTGATGGTTAATACTGAGTGTCAACTTGACTGGATTGAAGGATGCAAAATATTGTCCCTGGGTGTGTCCATGAGAGTGTTGCCAAAGGAGATTAACATTTCAGTCAGTGGATTGGGAAAGGCAGACCCACCCTCAGTCTTGATGGGCACCATCTAATCAGCTGTCAGGGTGGTCAGAATGAAAGCAGGCAGAAGTCGTGAAAAGACTCGGTTGGCTTAGTCTCCTAGCCTACATCTATCTCCCATGCTGGACGCTTCCTGCCCTCAAACATAGGACTCCCAGTTCTTCTCCAAGTTCCAAGGAACGTGGACTGGCTTCCTTGTTCCTCAGCTTGCAGACAGCCTATTGTGGGACATCACCTTGTGATCATGTGAGTCAGTACTCCTTAATAAACTCCTCTTTATATATGCATCTATCCTATTAGTTCTGTCTCTCTAGCAAATCCTGACTAATACAGGTTATGAGATAAGTATAGGCTGCACAGTCACGTACAAAGAGGTCTTGTAATCCAGATGGCTAAACATCAGGAGGATTAAGATTGCTGGTTTTAAAGAATTTTATATTAGGTGATGAGACAAAAATGAACTCATTGTGTGAGGAGGCTGGTAGATAGATTATGAGGATGGTGGAAATTTAAGAGCGTCTCAACAGCATGTGGAACATAAAGGTTTAAGACTTACCCAAAACGCTCTCTGATACTGCCTTGACCATAAGGTAAGTGGCAGAGATAGTGCCAGAAAGAGGACAGAAAGGATTGAGCAACTGGATCAGGTTTCTGATTGAAATAGTCAAGAGGTCTCTGGCCGTTGCCATGTTTCTAGGTTAGAATACCCAAAGCACGCCTCTACTTTTTATACACATATGAATTAAGTTCTAAATCATAGTTAGGATGTCCTAAAATAGGGGGAAAGTAGAGTGATGTTTGTAATTTTTAAACCACTTCCTCTATCTCTGTTATTCATTTTATTTATCAGGGCTTCCCTTTAATGAAGGGATTTAGTCAAAACGGAAAACTCAGGTATTCATTACCAGCAATATCCAACCAATCCCAAGAAATCTTGTAACTATTGAGAAGTTTTAGGTTTGGGGAACTGCTGGATCCCTTTTATTCTTTCTGGGTCCTATCACTTTCCTGTAGCAGATATTAAATGTCCTAAAAACTTAACTGATGGTTGTGTTATTTCTAGTATTTTCTTACTCACTTTATGTCCATGTTTAGCTAAAAAGATTAGTAATATAAGGGAGAACAGAGGGAGAGCACACTAAAAGGTCATCCACATATTGTAGCAAAGAAAACACCATGTTTAAAAGGTAGATCTCTAAGATCTTTGCTAAGGATCTGAGAAAAGTATGTAGGACTATCAGTATATCATGGGGGCATCACAATCCAGATATATTGTTGATTTTTCCGTGTAAAGACAAACAAAAGTCCTCTGTCTTTATGTACTGGTATGGTAAACAAAGCACTACACAGATCCACCACACACACATACACACACACACACACACAAAATACTATCCTAAGAAATGGAAGACCAAAGGGTATGGGGATTTGGCACAAGAGGGTGATGGGGAATTACTCTATTATTGATAACTCCAAGATCTTGGACAAAATACCACCTTCGATTTCCAGGCTTTTTTTTTTTTTTTTTTTTTTTTGAGATGGAGTCTCACTCTGCCACCCAGGCTGGAGTGCAGTGGCACAATCTCAGCTCACTGCAACATCCACCTCCTGGGTTCAAGTGATTCTCCTGCTTCAGCCTCCCAAGTAGCTGGGATTAGAGGTATGCATCACCATGCAGATAATTTTCGTATTTCTAGCAGAGACAGACTTTGACCATACCATGTTGGCCAGGCTGGTCTCAAACTCCTGACCTCAAATGATCCACCCGCCTCAGCTTCCCAAAGTCCTGGAATTACTCCAGGCTTTTTGAGTAGAATAATTGGGTTATTATAAGGATTAGTATATGGTCTGATTAATTCTCATTTTAAATGTCCTTTGAAGATAGAGGTTATACCCTCCATGGCATGTTGTGGAAGAGGATATTGAGAAAGCGAGGGCAAAGGCTTTTAAAGCTATAACTGGACACTGATAGGCTCATCTGATTTAGTTAATACAGCATCTACATTATCTGTTACCCAGAGGACATCTGGAACTGAAGATAAGTTTAGGATCCAATAGCTAACTTAGAAAGCTATGTAATAATCATTTTAGAAAAAGTTTCTAGTTCTTCTGGTAAGATTGAGAATTATTAGTAAGACAGACTAATTCCCCCTCTTGAGGAAAGAGGAGAGCAGCTTTTATTTAATTAGATGTTCCCTTCTCATCAGGTATGCTGGTGCATGGGGGACTAGTAAAAATGAATGGTCAAGACAAATTTTGTAGTTTCATGGGCAAAGGAATAGATAATGGGGCTCAACTGGCAGTATTTGAAACTTCTTCCATGGCAAGTTATTGCACTCCAAGGCAACAGGCAATTAATTGTCATAGGGTTTAAAACTGATAGGATTGCTTAGTGTCAATAAGCATTAAAATGTTTTTATTATTTGTTAGTGATGACACTTAGCCTTCAGAGCTCAAAGGTATTACAGGGAAAGACTATTGTTTCTTTGGAGCCCTATCATCCCTAATCTTCTTGGTCTTTTAATGAAAAAGCCAAGGGTTTGGAAGTAATTTTAGATGTCAGTTTGGCTTTTCATATTTTGCAATCTTTACCCTAATGTCCAGGCTTTTTGCAATAGTTTTATACTCCTTTAGAAGAATTTTGAGAGCCTGTGTTACTGGTTAATTCTTACAGCTGTAAATTCATTATCCAGTTAGCTTTTGATTGATGGGCCCTATTTAAAGTTTGAGACAATTGATTAGCCAAATTTACCAAGTATTGCTCTCTTAACCAATATGACTAAATCTTTATCAACACTATTGACAAACATGGAGTTAAAAGCCACTTCAGTGACATCACTCTTTTTTCTGAGACAAGAATTTTCTTTGAATACACCTCTAGTCTATTATAATAGTCATGAGCTCATTTGCCTTCTGAGTGCCACCCTGAATTATATTCTAAACCACTGGCTTTAGTAAAGCTACAGGAATAGTTTTAATTATTTTGTCAGCAAATTTTTAAGTTTTTCTTCTATATCTTAGGGTAGATTTAAATTTAAATCATTCGAAGAATTTTTCCATCTTTCCATTTTTGCCAATAGCTTGCTCATTGTAGCCCTACAAGCAAAGCTATTAGCCAATATAAATCAGAAAATCCAGGGACTTAAGCTGTGTGCACCATTATGAATTCCTCAGCAAACCTTACGGGGTCCTCAGTCACCTTGGGAAATTCTTTGGCTCTCACACCCAACTCAAAATAAAACTAGAAGATGTAAGATACCACAAGTAAATTCCCTTGTTATTTGGGAAGTATTTAAAAAGATATGTGAGAATTAGAGCAGGAGTAGAAAAGGCCACTGTGGGGATTATCAGTTTAGGCATTTGTGGAGCAAGTTTAGGTTCAGCTGTTTGGGTAGCTGTGGAGGAGAGAGGGGAGAAATTTTAGCGTCTGCAAACAGGGGTCCTGCCAATGAGGGCCCTAAGAAGGATATTGAAGGTAGACTTTCTTCTGAAGATTTTAATTTGAAATTTTCGTTTTCATTTACGAATTTAAACAGTGTCTTGGAGAGAGTGTGTTCTTGATTTTTTCTTTGGTAGCTTCTGAATGCCAATTAAAGTATCTCTTACCTACTCTGGAAGGTGAGATGATTTTTATTTTCAAGATATTGTCTTTAAAAAAAATGTCTTAATAGCAATCAGCCTGGCCAACATGATGAAACCCCATTTCCACTAAAAATACAAAAATTAGCTGGGTGTGGTGGCAGGCATCTGTAATCCTAACTACTAGGGAGGTTGAGGTAGGAGAATCTCTTGAACCTGGGAGGTGGAGGTTTCAGTGAGCTGAGATCACACCACTTCACTCCAGCCTGGGTGGTGGAGTGAGACACTGTCTGAAAAAAAAAAGTTTGAATAGCAAGACAGCAAAATAGAAAGTAACCCAACCCACTTATATCCTCCAACAACAAGAATTCTACACCAATCTACAGTCAAAAGTCTCTCTGCAGGAGCCTTAGGAATTGAGTAGGAGTTTGTGAAACTCTGAAGGAGCCCAAGACTTATAAGGGTGGTTTAGAGAATGAACACCAACACCCAGGTAGCTAATCTGACAAGCTTGCTCCCAAGTTTAAGCCTGGAATTAGTCCAGTCCTTTAAGGAGCTTAGCTAAAGCCCCATTTGGCCTTAAGCCTTCAATCAAAACCAATTTGTTAAGGAATCTAGAATGAATCTTACACATTGGTACCTTGGCATAAAGGCTAGTTTGCCCTCTGACAGAGGTCTCAGCAGTGAACCTGAAAGTTAGCTCATGGCTCTGCTCTAGCCCCACTAAGCTGAGATCTAAGCTCAGAGCTGCTCACACAATGACCCAAGGGGAGCCTGACAAGGTCACCAACCTCCATCCCACAGCTGATCCTGAAGTGGCCCAGTCTCAGCCTGTCCTGCTGCAGTTGAGAAACTCTCTGGCCTCTTCAGGGTCCTCAAGGGAGACATATGTACAAGGAGACTGAACTCTCCCTGTGAGCCAAGGAGACTGCACTCTCCAGCCTCCATCTCATAGCAAATCTGAAGAGGGCCCGGCCTCAGTTACAGCCCCTCTTACTGCAGTCTGGGAACTATCAAGTCTGTGCAGGGACCTGCTGAGAGGCACTGACTTGTCTAAGACAATGTGATAGACAAGGCAGCCTCCATTTCATAACAGATCCCAAAGGGCCTGGTCTCAGCTCCAGCTCTTCCTATTGCAGTCAAGAAACCACCCTGCTTGTGCAGGTATCTGCTGAGTGATGCAAACTCATCTAAGCCAATATGACAGGCCAAGTAGGCTCCTCCCCACAGCAGATCCTGAAGGGGCCAGTCTCAACTCCAGCCCCTCTAGCTATAGTCTGAGACCCATCTTGCCTGTGCAGATACCTGCTGAGAGGCATAACTGCTGGGCCACTGATATAAGGCTTGACTCAAGCCTTTGGGATGTAGACCCCTGAAAAGCGTTCCCTTACAGGCTCAGTACATTACTTGAGTCTTCCCCAGGTCCATCTGTGCTGGAAAGCCATGTCAACCTGAGTCCTTGTGAGACTTGTGGCAAGCTAAGAGAGTTTTCTTTTGCTGAGACAGCTGCATTGGTCACAAGCTCACGGAACACAACCATCAATCTGCTTAGAACCCCTGGAAGGCCCTCTGAAAAAAAAGAGGCACAAAGCTAGACTGTGAAAACTAAAATAAGTACCTAATCCCTCAATGTATAGATGTTGTCACACATCCATAAGCATCAAAAACATTCAGGGAAATCTGACTTCACCAAATTGACGAAGGGTGCCAGAGACTGATCCTAAAATGAGGTAGATGTGTGATTACACAAATAATTCACACTAGTTATTTAAAGGAAGCTCAACAAACTTCAAGAAAACACAGACAATTCAGATATTTGTCAGAGAAATTTAACAGAAATTGAAATAATTAGAAATAATCAGTGAAAAATCCTGGAGTTGAAAAATAAAATGAATCAAGTGAAAAATGCAATAGAGCATCAACAACTAAATGGATCAAAAAGAAAATGAACCAGTGAGGTCAAAGGCAAACAATTTGAATATACAGTGACAGGAGAAAAAAAAATGAAAAGGAATGAACAAAGCTTATGTGATCTATGAATCTGAGAAGGACAAAGGGGTAGAAAGTTTATTTTAAAAAATAATTACTTTATCTGGGCATTGTGGCACAAGCCTGTAGTCCAAGTTACTCAAAAGGCTGAGGTGAGCCAGTTGTGGTGGCTCACACCTGTAATCCCAGCACTTTGGGAAGAGGCACATGGATGACTTAAGACCAGGAGTTAGAGACCAGCCTGAGCAACATGGCAAAACCCATCTTTACTACAAATGCAAAAATTAGCCAGGAATGTGGCTTGTGCCTGTAATCTCAGTTACTTGGGAGGGTGAGGCATGGAAATCACTTGAATCCAGGAGGTGGAGGTTACAGTGAACTGAGATCTCATCGCTGCACTCAAGACTGGGCAACAGTGTGAGAACCTGTGTCCAGAAAAAAACAAAAAGGAAAGAAAAGAAAGAAAAAGAAAAAAGGTGAGGCAGAAGGATCATTTGAGCCCAGGAGTTCAAGGCTGCAGTGAGGTGTGATCACACTGCTGAATTCTAGCCTGGCTGACACAGCAAGACCCTGTCTCTAAAAAATGATAGTAATAATAATGGTAACAGAAAACTTTCCAAACCTAGAAAAAGATACACATACTTAAGTACAGGAAGGTCAAAGGTCAGAATCAACCCAAATAAGAATACCCAAAGGTATATCATAATCAAACTCACACAGGCCAAAGACAAAGGATTCTGAAAGCAGCAAGAAAAAAATAAGCAAATTAACATATAGGGAGATCTAATACACCTGAAAACAGAATTCACAGCAAAACCTAACAAGCCAGGAGCAGGTGGGACAATATATTCAGAGTGCAGAAGGAAAAAAATAACCTAACAACCAAGAATACTATACCCAATGAAGCTATCCATCAGGCATGCAAGTGAGATAAGGACTTTCCCAAACAAAGCTAAGGGAATTTATGACTACCAGAATTGTCCTAAAATAAACCATAAAGGGAATTCTTCAAACCAAAGAAAAGGATGCTAACATGATTGTTTTACTGATATTGTAATCATGATGTGTAAACCTCTAATATTTTTACTAAGAAGACTAAAAAATAAAACTATTAAAAACACTAATGACTATAACGATTTGTTAAGAGATTGGAAATATAAAATGTAAATTATGACATCAAAAATTCAAAGTGTGAGGGGAGAAGGGAGTCAATGTGTACAGGAGGTTTTGTTGTAGTTAGTTTGTGAAAGTAAACAGGTAGACAAAGATGTACTAGGCAAATGCTAATCACAAGAAAACAGAGTCATTGATAAAATATAAAACAGGCTTATAAAATGAGAAATATTGGTAGGAATAGGCAATAAGAGTACCAATGGAATTTAAACTTGAGCTAAATAGCCTCTTTCTTCTGCAAGTCTGTGTAGCAGGCCCAATATTTTCTTCCCCTTTCTCAGTGCTCTAATTTAAAAGCTATTGAATTTATATTTCCTTTCCTCCTGCTTTGCTTGTGTTCTCTCTTCACTAGCCTCATATGGTAGTTTTCAAAATCCTTCTTTCATTAGAATTTCCTGAGTTTTCCATGATTATGATTAATTGGCCCAGAAATAAGGTACAGGAATCAATATTTTCATAAAGATTACAAAGGAATTCTAATGTGCATCCAAGATCGAGAACTATGGGCCTAGAGTAACTGAGGAGGAAGCACTGAAGTCTTCTGCTCCTGTGGATCTCACCAAATGTACTTCCTAAACTAAAAAAAAATAGTAATAATAATCATAACAGAAAGATAAATATTTAAGCACAGGAAGGTCAATCAATCAGAATCAACCCAAATTGTGGAAATTGACTCAGGGTGGTGGTAAAAATATTAAGGGAAAAATAGTAGAGAAGTTATAGTCTCAAGCTCTTTTTGAAGTCCTAAGGGTTTTTTCATAGTTTCAGTAGAAGTTTCAGCTGAAGCAGCCTAAATCCCCTTACATTTAGTTAAAAGGCAAGCAAATAGCTAGGGTATGTGGGTGAGTTTACCTAACTAACTTGTTTATTCATGTGGTCTTAAAACTAACCTTTGAGCTGGATGGTCCTCTCATGGGGAGCTTGACCAGGGATATTATTCACTAATGGTGTTTGCTTTGGGTATCTGAACCTGTGCTTTAATCATCAGTCTCTAATGGTGTTGACTCAAGCCTTTGTCAAATAAACTTTACTAAGTAAATGTGAGTCTCACTAGCTGGGGAGAGCCAGTGGTTGCAACTGTTTACAGCACTCTTCCAGGGTGCCTGTAAGCAGCCATGGACCCTCAGTCAAACTAGCAAAGCATAATATCTGTGTGTTAGTAAACTTTATTCATCCATTGCTGAGTCAAGTTCAGCAGGACAGACCCCTGCACCAAATATGAATAACTAAAGAAGTATTATAATCAGACCCACAAACATCAAAGACAAAGAGAGGATCCTGAAGGCAGCAAGAGAAAATAAGCAAACAACATACAGGGAGATGCTATTTGAAGCATTGAGCTTTGCTGCCTTCCAGTTCCTCATGACCCAACCTCACCCTCAATTCTGTCACTCTGAACTTGGAGAAAGTTATAGGGCTTTGCAGGAGATTCCAACCTTTCCCAGGTGACTTCTGCCTTGAAATTAAGTGGATTTGAATTTGATCAGTCTAAATCTTCTCTAGGTCTGTTCTACATATTGTAGAGAAAGCCTTCTTTCTGACCTCAATCTAGTATCCTTCTGACCTGCTACCTAACATGTACCCTTCAATGGTCTTTCATAGCCTTTAAATAAGGTAAAAACTCTTTGACTTGGGTTATAAAGCCCTCCTTGATATGGACCTTGCCTTCCTATCCAGGCTCAGCTTCTGCCACTAGTTCCTTCAAATTTGATGTGCCAGTAATATGGATCTTCATTCTTTCTTTACACTCATTGCACTTTCTAGTCTTATGTCTTACATATGTCTCCTCTCCTTAAAACTCTTTCATTGGCCCTTCTCCCTCCCACTGCCCTTGACTACCCTTACATGCCTAACTCTAACTCTTTACATGCCTAACTCTAACTCCCCCTTCAGCTTCTAACATTCTGCAGATGGCCCTGAACTTCTAGGATAGATCACTGTTTCCAAACAACCCAAAATATGTATTTTGGAACATTAATCTGACTTAAAATTAAATTATTATAAAGTACTATTTGTCTGTCTTCTCTCCCAAACTCTAAGTTCCAGGAGGGCAGAGATGAGTATGGCTTGTTCACTACTGGCTGCCTAGCAATGAGCACAACACTGGAAATGAGGGGAATGCTTAATAAATATTGAATGAATGAATGAATGCCTGATGGGTGAAGTTTCTAGCTTTGCCTACCTAGTTCCCTTTCCCCGTTTTCAGACCCTGCAAATACTGAAGCTAAGTTGAGTTAAAAGGCAGAGAATATAAAATGTGACTCAAATTTGAGTAGACAAACACTTTCTAAATAAAATGGCATGAGAAATCCTAACAAGAACTTAATCTTCACAGTAGAAACAGTTAACTGTATTACATGCTCTGATGTGAGGCAAGTTCATACTAAAAACTTCTGTTCCTCCCGCTTTCACCCTGAGCAGCCTAAGACCTATGCTTTGCTTAGAGTAATTGTTTATATATTCCATCTAGATATATTTTTACTTTTTAAAGTTATATAAATCCTTCCCTCTTGTGTCTTCCATAGCATCACACGTATTGCAAGTAAACCTTTGCTGATGACAGTATACTATCCGCTGTCCACTTTATATGGCAAAACCTGGTCATTTGTCTGGAATGAAAGTTTTGTCTCTACAAACTTATATGCCAAGCATGTCAATTACCCTTGATTCATTCCACACTCATTCATTGCCCTTCTCAAAATAGCTCTTAGAAACTCATTCTTCTCATAAGTAAACAGAAGAATTCCAAGAAGTGGAATGAAACAGAGGAGAGAATTCAAGTGAAGCATGATCATAAAACACCCACACATCAACAACATACTATTACTCCCTCAGCTACACATGACCATTGTCTCTTAAAAGCAAAACAAACAAATAAACAAAAAACCCCAAAATTCCAGATTAGTTGTCCTTAAAATAATGTCTCAGAAATACTACCATTTTTTTCCCCAGAAATATTTCTGTCAGAGTCTGACAAATTCCACATTACTTTACATTGTAAATATGAATAAAATATCACTGCTATACACTGAGACAAAAAAGTGTTTGTTACTTCTGTTTTAATGAAAACATCATGAATGCTTAATAAGAAAATTTATATATGCTACTTATATATCCTATACAGCCTAAATAACAGGATAACCTATATAACTTTTTGAAATGTTAAAGGGAATAATTTAATGCAAAAACATTGTGACCAAAAAAGAGAATGGACATGAATGCCTAATGACCCAAAAGTATACCCTATGACTCAAAAAGTAACCAGAAAAACCCTAAATTGACAATGATGCATCAGAAAAATACAAATAAGCTAAGTACAATCTCAAATATAGCTAAAACAATAAGTATACTGAACAGTTAAAAATTGTGAAACATTAAACTAAAGGCATTTATATGTATACCACACTAGTGATCTACATTGAGACTGTAACATCCCAAGATAAAGGAATTTTTGTACCTGAAAATTCACACTTAGTAACAGAATTTACTAACTGGAAAGAGACTAGATGATGAGCTAAAACTTGTGTGAAAGTTCTATGCAATTGTGAAACTACCAAAAAGTTCAAGCCACTATATTCAGCCTCTCCTTTTAATGGATATTTCTATTTCAGAGTAGGCAAATGGCTCCAATTATCCATCCATCAGAAAAATTTCAGAAATTTATAACTCCCAATTTAGAAAACATGTGCTTCCAATCTTCCAATATAGGGAGACTTCTGCCAGTGTTTCCAAAAAAAAATTATATACACATGTAATTGTTTATGCTGTCTTATACTGTTTATAACCCACTCATTTCCTCCTTTCACTCTTACCTCTGTTATAGCCATGAGTGTATGTTACTAATAGCTCAGTACCATGTTATGCTTTTTTTGCCTAGGGCATCTTCTCTTGCCATGGGCCTCAACCAAAACTGGAAGCCTTTCCAGTCACCTGGCAAATAGCCAAAGCAGGATACACAAGTGGGTATATACTCATTCCACGGCATATTAACTGTAGGGACTCTTTCTTAGTGGTACAAGGCCTAAAGTACTGTGAATTGTGTAAATTGTTTTCCCCTTTGGTAGGGATATCTTGACATCTTCCAGGTGTTCTTTTAGTGTTACAGCAAAATCTTCTAGCATCAAAGTTGTCTGGCCTTTCTTTCATTCAAGGGAATCTGATCCTGTAAACAAGTAACTTAAGGAATTGGCTACAGGATCTGATGATTACTTTTTTGCTTTTCATAGTTTAAAGCTTGTTTGTTAGACCTAGAGTTTTTGTCTCTTTTTTATGTTATGTGGTTGCTGTACTCCCAATTTTTTCCTAGGGAACTCACCCACAATCAATTAGAATAAGCCAGGTAGTTTTTCCAGGCAGGCTAGTCTGATGATCATGCCAGACCTCCTGCCTATGAAGGTCTTGTCTGCTCTGTGCCATTCCCATGCTGATGCTCATTGCAAATAAAGTATTTTATAGCAGAATTTCTGGACCAGATAAAATGGTATTTTAAACAGATGTTTCAACAGAATGGGAAAAAATTTTTGCAATCTACCCATCTGACAAAGGGCTAATATTCAGAATCTATAAAGAACTAAAACAGATTTACAAGAAAAAACAAAAAAGCCCATTCAAAAGTGGGCGAAGGATATGAACAGACACTTTACAAAGGAAGACATATATGAGGCCAACAAACATGAAAAAATGCTCATCATCACTGGTCATTAGAGAAATGCAAATCAAAATTACATTGAGATACCATCTCATGCCAGTTAGAATGGCGATCATTAAAAAATCTGGAGACAACAGATGCTGGAGAGGATCTGGAGAAATAGGAACACTTTCACACTGCTAGTGGGAGTGTAAATTAGTTCAACCATTGTGAAAGACAGTGTGGCGATTCCTTAAGGACCTAGAAATAGAAATCCATTTGACCCAGCAATCCCATTACTGGGTATATATCCAAAGGATTACAAATTGTTCTATTATAAGGACACAAGCACACAAATGTTTGTTGTAGCACTGTTTACAAAAGCAAAGACTTGGAACCAATCCAAATGCCCACTGATGATAGACTGGACAGGGAAAATGTGACACATACACACCATGGAATACTATGCAGCCACAAAAAACGATGAGTTCATGTACTTTGTAGGGACATGGATGAACCTGGAAACCATCATTCTCAACAAACTGACACAAAAACAGAAAATCAAACACCACATGTTCTCACTCATAGGCAGGTGTTGAACAATGAGAACACATGGACACAGGGAGGGGAGCATCTCACATTGGAGTCTGTGGGGGGGAAATAGGGGAGGGACATCAGGGGGAAGGATAACATGGGGAGAAATGCCAGATATAGGTGATGGGGAGGAAGGAAGCAAACCACACTGCCACGTGTGTACCTATGCAACTATCTTGCATGTTCTTCACATGTACCCCAAAACCTAAAATGCAATAAAATACATATATTTAAAAAAAAGATACTTGTGTTTTCTTAAATATGTATTTCACTTGTTTGTTGAATAGGTTATCCTCTAGACCCCTTATATTTGACTATGTCTGTATATTCTAAACTTAAACATTTCTAGTATTCAAACATCTCAACTTTCTTTGGCACCTGAATGCATTTTCATGTTTTAGTTTGTGTGCCTGTGTTAACTAAGACAAAAATAACTTTTACAATCAACTTATCTAGCCTATTTTATATAGAATCTCTGGTACATTGACCACATTGACAAATTCAGTAAAATCAAAACCATGCTGCACTCTCCTTGGCCAACCATCCATAAAATCCATCCCCACATACATTTTCCACTTTAAGATTAACATACATTGGCATTTTCCTGCTTGCCATTCTTCTGTTGTGCAAAATTTCATTTTCCAAGATTGATTTTGGACTTTGGGGCAAAATCATGTCAGGGCATAATTCTAATTAATGATTTATGGATGAAAATATGTGGGGCATGAGCAAGACTGCTGACTTTTTTCTCAGTGTGAACGCCCTCAGATGAGGCTACATAGGCATGAAAACAAAACAGCTTTTTGAATAACAAGGAAGTGTCACTTGTCTCTCAAGAAAGGCTCAGCAGGTTTGAATTACTCTGATATCTTGGGTTAACTTTTTCCTAATTGATGCACTAACTTTCATGTAAGAAATATAGCAAATTCTAATAGTAGTCATTTGTGCTGCCCACCAAAATTTTTCAGTTCTTGTACTGGATGGAAATGTACATTCTTGCCCCCTTAAAATTACGAAAGTACATATGACTTGCTTTAGCCACAGATGTGTGAGCCAATGTGACCTGTCTCACTTCCTTTAGATTCCTTAAGAGCCAGTGCATAATTCCTCATACTTTCTCTCTTTCCCTTTGCCACAGTGACCAGCAATGCTCCAGACAGTCACTGCTGCATCAGGCTGGGTCCTGCAGTAAACATGACGCAGAGCAGAACTGCCAACCAACCTGCAATGGATATGCAGTACAAGTAAGAAATAAACTCTTAATATTTTTAGCCACTGACATCATGAGTTATTTTGTTACCACGGTGTAACCCAGCTCATCCTGACTGATATGACTGTGAATTCGACTGGTGATTAAATATTGAGTTTAAATCTTGGCTGTCTCAGTTCAATATGTACAAGATATAGGAGATATTTTCAACCACTTTATGTGAAGTCCCTAGGTTTACATCCATTTTTAAAAAACGATATTTGAATATCTTGGGCTCATCAATTTTTGCTTTTATTCATCCAATGCCATCAGAAGGAGCCTCCTTACTCTGCTGTTTTTTAAATTCCTCATACCCTTGATGTTATTTCATGGTAGAACTATTCTAAGCCTCCAAACTTTATCTTTTAGATATTTTTCCCCAAGTGACTATAGGTGGTGACTCTCCTAGCCTCACTAACGGAGGATGTCATACTTGATATCTCACCCTTCCCTCGGGATCTTTGTCCGAAGATTCCTCATCATTATGTCCCTTGCTAAAAAGCAGCAGAAACTGACTTTAACATAAATAAAAGGGAGTCTATTAGAAGGATATGGGCCTCTCAGAGAAGATAGGAAGGCAGAGGACCAGACTTGATATGGGAAAGAAAGCAAGGAAACTCTGGAAGACAAGGGATAAAGAAGCAAGAGATAATAACTACCTTAGAGCTGCAATAGCTGTTGCTTCCATGAAAGACTTTTGGCTCTTCTTTCTGCCCGTGCATCACTTGCTCGGACCTCAAAGTCTTGGGAAAAACTTTCCAATTAGTGGAGCTTAGATCACAAGCTTACCTACTAGCCTTTCCAAGAAGTAGGAAAGAATTATTCTGACCCATTAAAGTTACAGGCATAGTCGGGCCTGAAATTCCCTCCTAACACAATTATGCACAATGGGAGGAAAGGTAAACCCTCAACTAAATCAGGGTTCTACTAGAAGGAAGAATAGATGCTAGTCAACACCACCACCAAAAAAAGATAGTTGTTCACTAGGAAGTGAGAAAAGGGGAAAGTAACACGGTCCTCAATAAAAGAAGTTTATAGGGTTTGTTATGTTCTTAGGTTACTGTAAGAACTCAGGAAGTATTCACTTATCAAGTGCATTTCTTTCATGCAGGGTCATGTAGTTGAAGGCACTTTAAAATAATACGAACCTTAATTCAAACCAGGGTCTGTCATTAAGTGGATGCTTTGGGGCAAGTTCCTTAACCTCTCTGCATCTCTGTTACCCCCAAGACTTGTCTGGGGATTCTGAGTTAATATGTATAGAATGCCTGACACACATCCGGCACTAAATAAACATTAGTTTTCATCCCCTGTGTATTAGTCAGGGTTTGTCAGAGAAACAGAACCAATAGAATATGTGTGTGTGTGTGTGTGTGTGTGTGTGTGTGTGTGTGTAATATATATATACACACATATATATGTCTCTTTATATATAAAATAAATATAGATTTATTTTATATATAAAGAGATTTATTTTTTAAGGAATTGGTTCACATGAGAATAGAGGCTAAAAATCCCAAAATCTACAGGGCAGGCCAGTAGGCTGGAGATCCAGAGGAGCCAATGCTACAATTCAAGTCCAAAAGCCATCAGTCTAAAGACTCAGGAGGGAGCCAGTATTGTAGTTCAAATACAAAAGTAGCCACCTGAAGAATTCCATCTTGCTCAGGGGAGGTCAGTTATTTGTTCTATTCAGGCCAACAATTGATTGGATATGGGCCACCTTTATCATGGAAGTCAATCCACCAATTTAAACATTAATCTCATCTTAAAACACCTTTATATAAATATGCAGAATAATTTGTGACTACATATCTGAGCACTGTGACCCAGCCAAGCTGACATATAAAATGAGCCATCTCACCCTAAGAGATGTTATTATCCAACAAAATAGTCTTTTTCTGGATTCAGCAAAGCACTTTATATTCTTTCAAAACCAGCTGAGAAAAAGATGCCTGAGATTGGACCTATGGTCATGATAGGGGTGGCAAGTGTGAGAGATAAAACAGCAGGTCCCAAAAAAGTACTCAAGTTTCAGTTTCAGGGAGTCCTTTGCTACAGCAAGAAAAAGGTATGGCTAGACCCCAAAGAAAATGGTAATATCACCAACACCAACTTCTATCAGCAAATCTTTAGCCCGATTTTAATAAATGAGCTCATTTGGGAGGCCGAGGAGGGCGGATCACGTCAAGAGATCAAGACCATCCTGGTCAACATGGTGAAACCCCGTCTCTACTAAAAATACAAAAATGAGCTGGGTGTGGTGGCATGCACTACCACAGGAGGCTGAGGCAGGAGAATTGCTTGAACCCGGGAGGAGGAGGTTGCGGTGAGCTGAGATGGCACCATTGCACTCCTGCCTAAGCAACAAGAGCAAAACTCCGTCTCCAAAAAATAAAAAAGAGCTAATTATCTGCAAGTTTGTGACTGTCCACTCCAAGAACAATGTCAAACTAGCACTTTAGTCGACTGTAGATCAGGCCAGCAGACATAGATAAGCAAAATGTTTACTGCCAGAATTCAAATGCATGAGGATGACGCCAATGAGAAAGATAACTCTGCAAGTACTTCTCAGAAAAAACACCATTTCCAAGAAGACTACTGGCTTTAGGTAACAGGGCACAAACCTAGAGATGGATAAATATTCACAAACAAGATTCTCATGAAACACATTCTCCAGGCTGAAAGCAGGTAGTGTTCACAAGAGGCTCCTGGATGACCACTCTAGTGGGACTGTCTCTCCCCAATTTCATGTGTTGGAAACTTAATTCCCAATGGACGGTATTGAAAAAGTGGACCTTTAAGAGGTTATTGGATCATGAGGGTTTTTTCCTCATAGATTAATCCACTCATGGATTAATGAATTAATGAGTTATCATGGGGATGGAACTGGTAGCTTTCAAAGAACAGGAAGAGAGATCACAGCAAGTACATTAGCACGTGCTTCCCTATGGCCATGTGATGCTGGAGATTCTCCATATCCCCACCAGAAAGAAGGCCCTCACCAGATGCACCTTCTCGACCTTGGTCTTCCCAAGTTTCATAACTGTCAGAAATACATTTCTTTTCTTTATAAATTACCCAGTTTCAGGTCTGTTTCAAGCAACAGAAAATGGTTCATAAAATGACTATGCTAAGGCCATCAGTGCTTTGAGAAGCAGCTTTAGGCAAAAAAGGAAAAGATTATCCAGACCTTGTCCAAAAAGATAGAGACTAAGAAATAAATCTCCTCCTCCTTTATTTGTAACTAGTGGCTTCACCAACAACAGATGATTAAAAAAAAATAAAACAAAACCCAAGTCTTGTTATCAGGGGGAAAACTGTTAAGGAAAAGAAACAGCATATCTAAGAAATTTAATAATATAAGTGATCAAAATATATCAATAAGTGAAAATTAATGTAATATTTAAATTTAACCATATGAAATTGCTACTTTTAAACTACTTTTAACCTATGAAAATGGCAATTTCTTATGGTTCTGTTTGAGAATAAAAAGCCAGGCACCGTGGCTCACACCTGCAATCCCAGGATTTTGGGAGGCCTAGGCAAGCAGATCACCAGAGGTCAGGAGTTCAAGACCAGCCTGGCCAACATGACAAACGCTGTCGAATACAAAAATTCGCTGGGTGTGATGGCAGGCACCTGTAATCTCAGCTACTCAGGAGCCTGAGGCATGAGAATTGCTTGAACTCTGGAGACTGAGGTTGCAGTGAGCTGAGATGGTGCCACTGCATTCCAGCCTAGGAGATAGAGTGAGATTCTATCTCAAAAAAAAAAAAAAAAAATAGAATAAGAGTCAAGATTGGGCACAGTGGCTCACTCCTGTAATCCCAGCACTTTGGGAGGCCGAGGTGGCAGATCACTTGAGCCCAGGAGTTAGAGACCAGCCTGGACAACATGGCAAAACCCTGTCTCTACTAAAAACACAAAAATTAGCTGGGCATGGTGGCACACACCTGTAATCCCAGCTACTCGGGAGGCAGAAGCACAAAAACCACTTGAACCTCAGAGGCACAGGTTGCAGTGAGCAGAGACTGCAACCACTGTACTCTAACCTGCGTGACAGAATGAGATCCTGTATCAAAAAATAAATAAAATAAAATAAAGGATAAGAGTCAAGATGAAGCAAACAGGCAAATCCTGTTCTATAAGTTATATCATCATTCCAAGTCCAAGGGAATACAGTCGATAATTGTGAAAGGGAAGCAGAATTTTTAAATATTTTAAATGCTAACAATTCAATAAAATAAAATCAGGCCTTTAAATCTACTAGGGCCTAGTAGAACAACTAAATATGATGCTGACGCAGAATGTAAGGTGTATCAGACGCATTCGTACAACAGAATAAACCTCTCCTTTCTCTTATAAGCAGGGAAAGCGGTTTGGCTAAGCAAGAACAAGATTCTTTGTAAGATTGGGGAATTGGGGGAGAATAACATATGTTTTTGTATGTATATGTAGGTGTAAATACGTACGCATTTGTACATATAAGAGTATGTATATGTGCATAGATGTGTAGGTGTATGTGAAGTAAAATTTTCCAGTCATAATGTGAACAAGATTCTAAAGAGAAAGCTTATGCCTCATTACCTCATTCCTGTAAGTCTACGTGATGTCCTAAGGTCGCCTAAGGACATAAAAGGCAGTTGCAGAAATTAGTTTCTTTTTTATGGATAGGAAATAGCATGAAGTCTGAACCAAGACCATTTTCCTCCTTTCACTTTCTCCTGGCCAGTTCTTCATGCTTTCTTTTTCTATCCCTCTTTCAAGAAATATGGGAGTAGGCAAAACTTCATAAAAGGGAGGTGCTGGCTGCGCTGTTGCTCCTGTTCCAGCCAATTAATGATTTTTGCATGTTCTCCATTGGCCTGTGACTTCTAAAAACTGATGCACTTGTTTCCCACAGTTCATGGAATTAATTTAACTGTTTTGCCCGTCTGGCTTTGCTTTTAGGTTTTCTCAGTTAAATAAGAAGGCTTACTATGTAAATTGTTATATTAATCAAATGGATAAAAAATTAATTTTCAAAGCCTACAAGCTTGAATCTAAGGAATTCTTAAAAACCACATCTGTTTTATGATAGTATAAGAGCAAAAAAATTAAAAAGTAACACATCATCTGTTTCCCCAAAGCACTTACTATCTTCATACCCACCATTTTCATAGGCTTATACTTTATAAAGCTCTTTTATGCATTGCAGGTATTCACAGACCTAAAGACTAGATTTGGGAAAATAAAGGATGACCAAAGTCCGAGAAAAAATCCTTGATCTGGATAATTCTACAATGTTTTGGAAGCAGTAATACAAAGAAAAATACATTATCCTGCTGTTGGACTATAATTCCCAGGAAATGAGTCTGATGACAGCCTTCATTGCCTCATTTTCAATTCATGCTATTAGAGAATATTTTACAAAAATACTTTTGAATTAACTCAAGGTATAATAAATTCAAAAGAGGCAAATCTATATTTATTTCAACAAGTACTTGGCATCTACTAAATGTCAACTACTATCAGAGAAAGAAAATTAGTTTAAGACGATAAAACTTTAAGAAGTTCAAATGCTTTCCGGGAAGTAGAAATTCCCATTTTGGTAGCAGCCCTATAAAAACCTTGGTTCACAAAGTTCCACCAAAGCTAGACATTCCAACACACTTAACTCATGGCTTTTGAGACTGCTTTAAAAATGCCTATGCTAGAAACAAGAACACACCTACAAAAGTAAGGAGGGAAGGAGCCATCAAAGAAACTTTGTGGACCCTTAGTTAGGTTTCGCAAATATTGGAAAAAACAACCACCCTAAGTTCAGGGAGGACAGAAATGAGTGTTCTCTGAACTAGTTTGTCTCAACAAGCAGACATTTCAACTCCAAACCTGCTCGCCTTCCTGTGGTCACATGACCCTGGATCCTAGATCACTCAGCCAACACTGCCTCCCCATAAATCAGTCCCCTTTGGCGTAACTAGACTAGTAGTACTTGATTGCATTACTACCACAGGGTTTAGAACATGATGAATTGTCCAGTAGATTCTTTTCCCCTCTCATTTTATAGATTTCTAACACAGCACACCGTTCTATTCTAATGGGCATGCATTGTTGGAAATTTGACACTAGAAGCTGGGTGCTCCAGCTCATGCCTATGATCTCAGCACTTTGGGAGGCGATGGTGGGTGGACTGCCTGGGCTCAGGAGTTTGAGCTCAGCCTGGCCAATATGGCGAGACCTCATCTCTATTAAAAAGACAAAAGAAAAATTAGCTGAGCATGGCGGCATGTACCTGTGCTGCCAACTACTTGGGAGGCTGAGGTGGGAGGATTGCTTGAGCTAAGGAAGTGGAGGTTGCAGTGAGCTGAGATCACACCACTGCACTCCAACCTGGGTGAAAGAGTGAGACCCCATACCAAAAAAAAGAAAAAAAAAAAAGAAAATTTGACACTGGATGTAAAGAAATAGAGATGGCTTGCTTCTCTCTCAGCAAAACCATGTTTTTCTCTCTGAATAAATAAATAAAATGAATGAAATCAAAGATTTGGCTTTTATCCTTGGTAGCACCACATTTAAAGGAGAATATATGCATGTGTGTGTGTATTTATATACATTTATATGCATATTTGTATACATATATATTTGTATTTATATATATGTATACACACACACATAAATAACAACTTGAAGAAAATTAGAGGACTAAAAAATAATAACATTTATATGCATATTTATATACATATATATTTATGTATATAAATTTATATGTAAATTATGTAAATTATTATGTAAATTTAATACATTACTACATATTATGTAAATATGTAAATTATATAAATTATGTGTGTGTATATTTACATAAATATAAATTTAAATGCATGTTTATATACATATATTTGTATTTATATATATACACACACACATAAATAACAACTTGAAGAAAATTAGAGGACTAAAAAATAATAACATCATGTTGAATAAAAAGTCTTATGGGAAAGAAGGTAAAAGAATAGCCAAAATTGTATGAAATGAATGTAAGAAGCCTTCCTGAAGGAAGGGAAATACATACAAGATAAAGAACACGGTCACGAGGTCAAAAGATCAAGACCATCCTGGTCAACATAGTGAAACCCCATCTCTACTAAAAATACAAAAAATTAGCTGGGCATGGTGGCGCGTGCCTGTAATCCCAGCTACTCAGGAGGCTGAGGCAGGAGAATTGCCTGAACCCAGGAGGCGGAGGTTGTGGTGAGCCGAGATTGCACCATTGCACTCCAGCCTGGGTAACAAGAGCGAAACTCCGTCTCAAAAAAATAAAAAATAAAAATAAAAATAAAAAAACATGGGATGTGCAAGAAGGCATGGAAGTAGCATTTATTAAGTTTTAGGTCATCTTAATTTTTACATTCTTTTTTTTTTTTTTTTTTTTTTTTTTGCCAATCATTGAGAGCTTGTAAGGTTGCTGAGGTTGGTTGGCCTTGAACTCTTGGCCTCGCCTTTGCAAGCGCCACGACATCCGGCCGGAGCCACTTTGGGCCCCAATTTTTACATTCTTAAGAAAGACATAGCAGTTCCATAATATAATAAATTCTGGGAAAAAATGTTTATTTACACAAAATTTATTATGATTTGATAGAGAAGAAGAATAGGTATCATACAGATAACAGAAAATTTTTTTATTCTTAGTAGTTTGGGTTATGAAATCTAGATTTTAAATGGAATCAATATTGGAAACATGTAAGTCTAAACTCACGTAAATGTCACTTAAACTTATAGCACTGGCACAACCTTAATTTGAGAAAAATGTTTGGAGTTTCCCTTTTGACTTAAAAGTAATATTTCACTCCTCTTCCTTCTGTCTGAATACTTTAAAAATCCAGAAACATTTATGTTTTGTGCTTTAAAAAAATAGATGACTGTAAAATACAAATTTATCTTACTATATGGATGAAGATTGTAATGGTGAGAATGGTCCAAAGTGAGGATGGACAGCCACAGGATAGAATAAACCTCTATTACTAGAAATAGAGTAGTATTCTATTTTGAATAGAAATATTCAAAAATAAACTAGCCAACAATTTAGAAGGGTCAGGTGGATTTTTAAGGACCCTTCTAACTTCAATTCCATGGTTCATTGACTTTCTGGGAGAGCTTTCATGTGAACAATCCTCTTTATTTATGCAGCATCTTCAGTAGAGGTAAAATTTTCACTTTCTTCCAGCAATGACCTTGTCCTTCCCAAGACCACAGCCAGGACTTCATTCACTTGCTTGGTATTTCACAAAGTTTGGCTCTGGAGGCACGCATATCACAGTCTCTGAAGTGCTTACTAAACTTTCAGATTCCTGGGCCACACTTCAGAACTACAAAAGAAGAATCTTTATGGGTGAGCCCAGAAATCTGCATATTTAACAAGCTTTCCAAGTGACTGATATACTCACTATAATTTGTGAGCCACTATTCTAATCCTCGACATTCATACTGAAAAGACATACCAGTAAGGATTACTTGGAGTTATGACTGCTATTATATAGTTATTTGTTCCTTAAGGAGTGAGTTAAGCTCATAAGCATTTCAAACACTAAGCATCTGACCACCTTTGGAGGATAAACTTACAGCATGTAAAATCTTCTTTCATCTTTCCATTGCAACAGACAATTTTCTGTTTTCATGAGCATTACAATTACTAAAAATAATCTTTCCCAAATCCTTTGTCTCACCTTGTCTCACCAAAGAACATCAAGTGAATAAAGCCTTACTTATCAGCAATGTTTGCTTAAGATATGAATCTATAAATACTTTAGCTGCTTTTGTTTCTAGTTGATATTTAAAAAGAACATAGTATTCAGATCACACTGGCAACCTTAACCAGAGAACATAAGTTAAGAAATCCAAGGGTATCATCTCAATTATCTCCAATTTCCTGTAAAAATCATAAATATTTGGTTGTATACCAACCCATAACTACTTTACCATTTGTCCTATGGTATATATGCAACTGCATAAGCAAAATTAAAAATCTCACCTACTATTTCTTCCATTACAATTTTCTTTAAAAGATTATGAAAAGGATGTAATTGTAGCATATTAAAAATACAGAATTAATAGCAAAACTCTGGCCAAATTGTGCTAATTGAGGGAAAGATAGTTCAAATTTCATAAAAAGAATGCATGGTCAATAAGGCTTTAAAAATATTATTTTCTGTGAGATATCTGCACTCCTACATTTATTGCTACACTATTCACAAGGGCCAAGTTTTGGGATTAATTTACAAGTACATTAATAGAGGAATGGATAAAGAAAATGTGATGCATATGCACAATGGAATATTATTCAGCCATAAAAAAGAATAAAATCCTGTCATTTGCAACAAGATGGTTGGAAGTGGAAGACATTATGTTAAGCAAAATAAGCCACATGCACATACACAAAAAAACAAATTTTGCATGTTCTCACCCATCTGTGAGGACTAAAAATTAAAACAATTGAACTCATTGAGATAGAAAGTAGAATGATGGTTACCAAAGACTGGAAAGTGGTAGCAGGAATGGTGGCATAAAGTGGAATGGTTAGTGGTATGAACCATTAGTTAGAATGAATAAAATCTAGTATTTGGTAGCACTTGGTAGCAAAACAGGTGACTATACTCAATAATAATTTATTTTATATTTTAAAGTAACTATAATAGTGGAATTAAAATGTTTTTCTTATTTGAGACAGAGTCTCACTCTGTTACCCAGGCTGGAGTGCAGTGGCGCAGTGGCACAATCTTGGCTCACTGCAACCTCTGTCTCCCGGGTTCAAGTGATGCCGCAGCTACAGCCTGTCAGGTATCTGGGATTCCATGCCCAGCTAACTTTTTCATAATTTTAGTAGAGACTAGGTTTCACCATGTTGCCCAGGCTAGTCTGGAACTCCTGACCTCAAATGATCCACCCGCCTTGGGCTCCCAAAGTGCTAGGATTACAGGTGTGAGGAACTGAAATGGAATTTCACTGCACTCAGCCCTAGAATTGGAATATTTCTAACACACACACACAAAAGGATAGATATTTGAAGTGACAGATACATCAATTACTCCAATTTAATCATTATACACTGTAGGCCTGTATTAAAAGATCACATGTGCTCCATAAATATACACACCTATTAACCTATTATATAGCCAT
The DNA here is from genome assembly GCA_031835075.1 of Saguinus oedipus. Taxonomy (NCBI): domain Eukaryota; kingdom Metazoa; phylum Chordata; class Mammalia; order Primates; family Cebidae; genus Saguinus; species Saguinus oedipus. The sequence goes on from CM063190.1 coordinate 24,690,742, forward strand.
AACAATTATAACAAAAAATACTAAATATTTTCAATAAAATATAGGATACTAAATTCCAAATGTGAAATGATGGTAATGAGCATATATAACCTTTTTAAGAGCAAAAAAGCAAAGAAAAATAATCAATATTACTTAAGTTTTTGCAATTCATTCTATAAATAGAGCAGGTCCAAATCCTGCCTAAATTATCAAAAATTCCAAATCAAGGGATTTTGAATGTTAGTATTTAGCTGTCTTTTGGATTTGGATAGTCTAATTATCAGGTAGATTAGTTATCCTTTGTGCCTACCATAGTTTATAGTCTAAGGGCATTGTTTTAATTGGGATAAGAGTAACAAAATACTCTTGGCCAGGTCGTGGCTCAGGTTTGTAATCTCAGCACTTTGGGAAGCCAAGGCAAGGGGGTTGCTTGAGCCCAGGAGTTCGAGACCAGCCTGAAAAGCATAGTGAGACCCCCCCCCATCTCTATTTACTGTTTTAAGTTAAAAAAAAATAATAAAAATAATACTCTCTAGGAAGAGAATGAAATTTCATTTTAAAGTAATTCCTCTAATTCTCTTTAGGTACCAATTAAACATTAAGCAAATGTTAACATGAGAAGGTTACAAAAACTTCTATCAGGAATATTTGAAAAGGTTACCTCAATTCATGAGAGCACATTTTGTCTAAGTTAGGAACCTCTTAAAATTTATAGATTCTATATTTTACTTGGCTTGGTGAGTTTTGCTTATTCTAGAAAAGAAGTTTTACTTTGTGACCCTAAACAAGTTCAGAAGAGAAAATAATTATTCCTAGAATATGCCTTTTTAGAACCCCATTTTAGAGAGAACAGAGAAGTAAAACAATCCGCAAAGAGTGTGTGTTTTAGAAAAATGTGTTACAATATGCTTCCGTAAACAAGTAGTGTTTCTTTAGCGATGAACCTTGATTTAACTATTCAGATAAACACAGAACTGATACAGGGACAGAGTTAGTAAGGTGGTGGAGTAGAGCATGGCAGACAAAGTGCAAACCCTAGAGGCAGAAAGTCCTTGTTGTAACATGGCTCTGAATCACCCTGAATAAGTTACATAATCTTTCTAAGCCTCAGTTTCTTAAATGAGGATGAATGAAATCTACTTTCCAGGGTTTTATGGAGATCCTTGGTTATATAACCAAGGATGCACATATTTATTGAGCATTTACTCTGTGCCAAGCACTGAATGCACAAAGACACTGATTCTGCTTTAAGGATCTGAGAGTATAGTAAAGAAAATAGAAAAGGTAAACAGGAGAAAAAGTATAGGGAATAGTCTGAGAGTATATCAGGTACTAAATGAAATAATAGCTGAAACGCATTTAGTGTTTTATCTACTGTATATAAAGCCTCCAATACATATTAACCATTATATACATACCTATAGATAATATGCATGGACACATATAGACACATATATAGATGTTTGTATCTATATACTATATACATATATAGGTACATATATTTAGCTATATATGCGTATCTACCTATACAAAGGTATACACATATGTATATACACACATAGATATATCTGTGTACACATGTTCCTGTGCATGAAAACTCCAGAAAAAAATTTAAAGTACACACAATAAATTGTTAGTAAGTTCTAAGAAATAAAAAGTGGATCCTAAATAATCCACATATAGAACATGTCATTAAAAATAATATTTTCAAAGAACAAATGGTGGAATAGTGATGATACAATGTCAAGTAAAAATAACGACATAAAACCATAGTTTCTATAAAAAATGTATCCACAGAAAAGAAACTGGAAGTACTGGAAGGAAATTTCTCAAATGCACACACAGTGTTTTCTGTTTGGGGGCATTATGGATTGTATTGCACATGGTCTGATATCTACCATGGTGGTCCCTCTCTTATACTCCAGTTCATTCATGTCCTTTTAAATGTACAGATATTGGAGCTGCTAACCAAGCATACTATTTCACATGTGTTCTAATACAATAGGATGATCACTGTCGTTTGAATGCTTTTTATATTACCAAGGATGCAGATATTTATTGAGCATTTACTCTGTGCCAAGCACTGAGTAAACAAAGACACTGATTCTGCTTTAAGGCTCTTACAGTATAGTAAAGAAAATAGAAAAGGTAAACAAGAGAAAAAGTATGATGAATAGTCTGAGAGAATATCGGTACTATGAGAGCAGTCCATTTTCTTCTTAGGCTTAGGGTACTTCAGCTGAATCTTAAAATATGAGTAAGAATAGGTTTGATTTCACATCTAAATGTCATGCATGTGAGATAGTCTTGTGGAATTGTTCAGTGATCAGTGGAACACATGAGTGTAGAAATCAAGAGAGTTCCAAGATGAAATGAAGATTTGAGAGCCTCCAACACATAAGTGGACAGTTAAAGCCAGAATGGATGAAACCGGTAAAAGTAAGCATGAAAAGGGAAACAGGAATATGATCTAGAATCAGAAAAAGGAGGAGGTCCTCAAAAATACCATTCATTAAGGGATATACATAGCAAGAGGACCCACAAATGAAGGCTGAGAAGAAACGTAAAGTAAGAATGAAAACAGAGCTGATGAGGAAGCCCTGGAGTGAGAATTTTTAAAGAAGGGAGCAGATTGATAGTACTAGAAGATGCCTAGTTAAGTGAGACATGAAACTAATTCATTGGCTTTAGCAGTCAGGTTCTTTTGGATACATTTGCCAGAGCAAACATGTGTGTCTATGTGAGTGTGCACATGGATGTATGTACACACTCATACATGAGATGGGAAGGTAGGGCTGAGAGCATCGAAGGGGTTGGGAAGGTAGGAGGTGACGGTGCACACTCATACAGGGATGAAAGGTAGAGGGTGAGGACACGAAATATTAAAATGATGAGGCAAAATGGCATGAATAGACAATTCACAAAGAAGGAAATACAAATGGAAAATACATATAGTTGTTTAAATTGACATCTCTGGCTCATAAATGTAAACTAAAACTAGACACCAGTTTTATTTTAAATGACAACACTTCATGCTAGCCAGGATACAGTGAGACAGCACACGCTGCTGATAGGAATATGACGTAATTCCACATTTTTCCTACTGTCTACATGGTGCAACTCATCCCCTCTTTCTCTGTGGCTCCATTGTGTACTATTCGTAACATTTAATTATCCTTATATTCTTCATATATAACTCTTCCTCTGTTTGACTTGTAAGGTTTGACCACTCTCTATTTTCATTAGTCTCTAGCATCTATCACAGTGTCTGACTTGCAGTAATTACTTAAGCACTTAAGAGGTGTTTGTTACATGAATACATAAGGTCCAGAGTTCCTGTTTTGATATATATTATTCTAGCTAAAATGCAAAAATCATCCCTAGTTCATGTTATAATTTAAAGAAATTAAGCCAGAAAAAATGATTTCCTATATTAATTCTGATAGTGTTGTGAAATCAGTGACAAAGGTAGGGACATATCTTATGCATAGCATGCATATCCAGAAGTATTTATGCTGTCCTGATTTACCTTCCATTTTATTATTTTATTTCCCCCAAGGCAAATATTTTCTTTTGTTGAAGTCTCCATTTATCACCTCATCATTCTTTGAATATAAATTTAAAAGCTATGAAAGCTGCCTTGTCAATCAAGACAGTCATACCCCCTGCCGTTCAGCTGGGCATATGACTAAACCTATGCCTAAGAAGTTTATTGAAATCAATGAAAATGGAAAATGTATAAATTCACTTGGTATTTGAGGTAGGAAAGTAAAACATGAGTAGGCTTTAAAATATATTTTTTATGTGCTTCATATTTCCTAAACTGTAATTTTAATGAATCATCAGAAATTACTGCATCTGTATATATCATTCAGGGAATCTCAGGAAAAGTAGTCATCACTGAGACCTCAGAAATATGGATGTAACATTTCGATACCGCTTCTATGAGAGCCAAAGTCCCCCACCATTAGCATTACCTAGTGTTATTCTTCTAGGATTTATCAGCACCACCTGGAGTGTGAGCCAAGTCGGCTCCTTCAAAGAACTTGGCAATTTTCTTTAACCATGCCAAAACTGAACTCCTATTCCTTTGCTTGTTTGTGAAGATACTGAAATAATGACAGTTTCTCTAACTATACAAAACTATCCTTTTGTACTAAAAAAGTGTTACTTCTTCAGGGGCAATTTTGCTCCTAGGAGACACAGACAATGTCTAGAGACAATTTTGGTTGTCACCTCTGGGGGTGGAGAGGGGGTTTGCTACTGGCATCTAGTTGATAAAGGCCAGGGATGCTACTGAACATCCCACAAAGCACAGGAAAGGCCCCCACAACAAACATTATCCTATCCAAAATGTCAACAGTGACAAGGATGAAAACCTGATCTAAATGATAGAATAAATGCAGTTTGCAGGGAATCATATCCATCTTTTGAGGCCCAACTAAGGCTATCATCTCTTTCATGAGGTTTTCTCAGACCAACCAATGATGGTGTCTTCACAAGTTGTACTATTAATGTACAATTTAGATTTGACGGTGACCCATCTTAAAGATGTGTTGAAGACTCTGATGTTCATATTCATATTCACTGCTGACACTTCTTTCTTCCCTTTCTGTAATTTGTCTCTGTTCTGTCATAAAACTATTAGATTTATATTCAGAAACTAACTATATATGTTACTTTTTCTTTCTAATTTTTTTTTTTAGATGGAGTTTCGCTCTTGTTACCCAGGCTGGAGTGCAATGGCGCGATCTCGGCTCACCGCAACTTCCACCTCCTAGGTTTAGGCAATTCTCCTGACTCAGCCTCCTGAGTAGCTGGGATTACAGACACGCACCACCATGCCCAGATAATTTTTTGTATTTTTAGTAGAGACGGGGTTTCACCATGTTGACCAGGATGGTCTCGATCTCTTGACCTCGTGATCCACCCGCCTTGGCCTCCCAAAGTGCTGGGATTACAGGCTTGAGCCACCGTGCCCAGCCCTCCTTCTAATTTTTTTAACTTCTCAGGAATCTTATCTACTACAACACTGGTTTCATAGAAATTAAGTTTTGAAGTGGGAAAGAATAACAAGCTATTGTCTTATTTTCCCAGCTGAAATGTTTGGGCAATATTTCTAGTAATTCACATTGCCGATGTCCATTGTTTAGCCATTCTGCTAAGAATAAAAACAAACAAAAAAGGCTATGATTTTGGCCTCTGATCAATTACAAAATTCTCCTTTTATTTAAAGTTTAAAGATTCAGCCTGTTATTTTTAATGCCAGGAATTCACACACTATTAAGCCAGTAGTAGTGGGAATGAGAGACCTAAAAAAAATTTTTAAACTCTGAATTAAAGCCAGTAGTTGAATAGAGTTCGTTAGCCACACTCTTATGAAACAAGTGGTTTTCTTGAATAAGAAAAGTCTTTTAATAAGTCACTGTCATATTGGTTGATTATATTTCAGACTCTTGAGGGTCCTTCAATATATTGGTTATACACAAACATACAGTCTACAAGTACATATGGAAGTTTATCAAGAAATTGTTATATAAAATGATAGGACTTTTTTTAACTATTTCCATAAGACCTACCCAATTAAAAAAAAAAAAAGTCCAGCTAAGCAGGTTTACTTGGCTGTACATTTCCAAAAAAAGAAGGAACCACTATGGAAAATTTGAATTCTGCCCAAGACTGAAGAGCATGATGAGGTGGTGGAAAAGTCACCGGCAGAGGTCAACTAGAAGGTGTTAGTTTTCATGCCAAACTGGAACCTGCCTTCCTGTACCTTCCACACTGCACTGCTCTCATCTGAAGCAACACAAGCCAAGACCAACCTGTCTTCCACAGAAAACCCCTTCACATACTGTACAGCTGCCCTATTCTCCCTCAGTCTTCCCTTTGAACTCATTTTAAGATACATGAAATATCAAGCCTAACCAAAGATGAGCAAACAATATAATTCTGACACTTGAGTATAACTGAAGTGTGAGCAGTCTATCTTTGGAGATTTAAATATAATTTGACTTAAACTCCAATCTCCAAAAGTTGGAGCATGCTCCCAGTTGTCTTCAGGGATTCTTGGCTGAGAAGTGTTGAGACTTCACTTTTCTCCTGGCTACGCCAAGCTCAGAGCCTGTGTTTTCAGTGATTACTTCAACTTATTTTATTCTCACCTTCTGTGGAAGTTCTCTTTTTCTTCTGTCTTTAGTACTACCTCAAACATTAAACATTAAATCCCTTGTCCCAGATTTTCCCAAAACCAATCACACAAGGCATTTGTGTTTGTATCAAATTTACTGTAGTTTTGGGGCAACAGAGGACACTTACATTGTAGGAATGAAAATGACTTAAAATTATATAGTAGGCATCATTGTAAAATTATATAGTAGGCAACCCTGTTCTTAGAAGTCCTTTAGCAATCCTGTTTGATCTTATGCACTTTCAAAAATTCTCCCACAGATTCCACTCATTCTCTTAGCTCCAGCATCAAGATGGAATCCTTAGCCATGAACTCCAGCCTGTCTCATTACCTCCTTTGGGGTAGAGTTTGGTATCAGACACGAGTACTACCAATGGCACTGCTATTATAATGGGCCACCTTGCTCAAAACCACTTTAGAGCATTCAGGTGTCCATTTCTTTGCCATCAGGTACTGTCTACTCTTAATTTAAATAACTTATATGTGTTTGTCCCACTTCCCTCATTTTCACAGGCCAGATCTCTCTCACCATGTATGTGGCTTTTGCTTTCAGTCTCTGTCTGATGGAATCCCCCACACCACTGCCAGATTCAGCTTCTAAACACAAGGTTCTACTAAATCCACCTCTGCTTCAAACCTCTGCCCCAACCCTGCTGGGTTAAGTCTCACCTTTTTCAGAATAGTGCCACATCAGTTTGTTTCTGTAAGAGGCCATTCAAACATTCCTTAATACTAAACCATAATATTCTTACTAGTCCTCTGCCAGGGAAATGCTGGTGCTGCTACCAGCATTTGTTCAAAATGTCCCCCATCATATTAGTTTGCCAGGCTGCCATATGAAGTACCACACACTGGATGGCTTAAACAACAGAAATTTATTTTCTCACAATTCTGGAGGCTAGAATTCTGAGACCAGGGTATTGGTGGCATGAGTTTCTTCTAAGGCCTCACTCCTTGGCTTATGGAAATCTGTCATCAACCTGTGTCTTCACATGATCTTCCCTTGGTGCATGTCTGTGACCTAATCTCCTCTTATTATTAATATAAGGACATCAGCCATATTGGACTAAGGCTATATTAGTCTGTTCTTACAGTGCTACAAAAAATCGCCCGAGACTGAGTAATTTATAAAGAAAAAGGGTTTAATTGACTCGCATTTCCACATCGCTGTGGAGGCCTCAGGAAACTTACAATCATGGCAGAAGGGGAAGCATGCACATTTTACATGGCAGCAGGTGAGAGAGAGCATCAGAGAGCAGGGAAAATTGCCTTATAAAACCAACCATCAGATCTCCTGAGAACTCACTCACTATCATGAGACCAGCATGGGGGAAACCACCCCTATGGTCCAAACTCCTCCCATTGGGTCCCTCCCTCGACATGTGGGGATTGTGGAGATTACAATTCAAGATGAGATTTGGGTGGGGACACAGACAAACCATATCAAAGGCCCACCCTAATGACCTCATTTAACCTTAATTAATTCTTTTAAAGCCATATCTCTGAATACAGTCACACTCTGAGGTACCAGGGGTTAGAAGTATAACATATAAATTTTGGGGGATAAAACTCAGCCCATGACATCCACCTAAGTATTCTTCCTCCTACTTCTCTCCAAATTCCAGTCAATATTGAAGGGCACATTTAAATCCTCCTTTGAATTCTACCTCCCAATCATTCTACCTTGTCTTTCCTTCTTCCTCCTCTAAACTACATCCCATTCACTTTGGCACTTGTACTAGTTTTAACTTCCTGGGTGCCGATCTTCTATCTTCAGAAAGTTTAAGCTCTTTTGAGCACTACAGGTTCTTGCTAATTGCTTACTGCATATGAATTAAAAGCTCAATCCAACTAGAAGTTGGATTGAGTCCAACTTCCAGTCTCAGGTCTAGCATGTGAAAAGCTTGAAGTCACCACTCTGTCCTAACAAGTAAAAAGCTGAACAAACTGAAAGCAGATTGATTTTTCTTAACCTGAATTTTCTCCTTTTAAAAAGATCTCAGGGTCTTATTTACCATGATATTGCTTTCCTGAGTAATAATTAAATTCCTAAGTAGAAAAGAATCATTACCCATTACCAACTAAAAAGTAAAGGTTCAAGTCTTTAAGAAGAAAAAAAGTTCCTTCATAAACGCATATGTGAAATCCCTACTCTAATTTTCACTAAATCTTAAGCTTTCTATCTTTACTTTCCCCTCCTCATCACCTAAGTAGCTCCTTCAAACATATTTTTTCCAGAATATTTGTGACAAAATACCAGAAAATATAGTATAAGAATCTTACTCAATTCTTTCTTGTGCATTGGTCTCTGATAGTTTCCTAGTTCCAAACTGAAGAAGGTGTTTTTCAAACTCTATACTTGAAAAAATCAGCATCTGAATATTCACGTGTCCCTTAACAATGACGATGTGTCCTGAGAAATGTGTCATTAGGCAATTTTGTCACTGTAACATCAAAAGGTGTATTTACCACAAAGCTAGATGGTACGTACTGTGCAGGTACTGCCTACTACACTCCTAAGCTATACGGTATAGTCTACTGCCTCTAGGCAACAGACCTATACAGCATATTACCCTTCTGAATACTGGAGGCAACTGTAACACAATGGAAAGTACGTGTATATCTAAACATAGAAAAGGTAACGTGGTACACTAAGGTGTTATGGTGGCTACAATAGGATTTTTTCACCTCCACTATAATCTTAGGGAACTATCGTTATTTGCAGTCCGTTGCTAACTGAACCATCATTATGCAGCGCATGACAATATAATACAAATATATATAGTGCACTTACGTGTAGAGTATATTTAAATTGGTCTACCTGCATTATCTCATTTAATCCTTCACAGTCCTGTGAATGCATACTAAGATTACTCCCACGTAGTTGAGGAAACTAAGGCATAGAAATGTTAACTTGCCCAAAATATCATGGTGAGTGAGGTATAAGTAATCTAACAACGGTGTTCAAATACTATGTATTGTTCCATCCCAAAAAGCAGGAAAGAGATTCTCTCACTTTCTGGGTGTTTGTGTGTGTGTTCCTTTTAAAACACAATTTTTAAAATTCATAATCCAAATTATTTTTAATGCAAATCACATATCCTTTTGATAAGGATATTCAACCATAGAAAATATAAGTATTTTTCTCTCTAATATTTCATATTGTACTTTAATCAGTTGAGCAATGTGTATAAAAGAAAAACTGACTGCATTTATACGTTATTATGTGGTTTCCTTTGGAATCAGTTCTTTAAGGTCAAACCAGACGGCCGGCCTGCATGTGATTATGCTGCCCTCACGTGACAGACGTTGTGAACTGCAAGCAGAGTGAGATCCTAGCCAGAAAACTCAGAGGAGCTGAGAGTAGCTACTCCCCTAACTGTTCACTGATCGTTTTCAAAACCACTTTTACCTGTGACCTCAAAACAACAATGCAGTTTTCATATGTCCTTAGCTTACTTCTATTCACTGACTACAGGTATTTACAATACTGTGTATTTACGGGTCTTACATGCATTTACAATTTAGTAGTAGGCAATATCAGAAATGCTTATTTCCTCTGGACATAAGATGCTAATAGAGAAAGGTGGCACATAATAATATTAAAAATAACCAAAAAAGTATTGAAATTTCTCCAGGGGCATATGTAATTTACCTATTTGTTCATATAATCTGACAAGTGCTACCATTTTAAAATCCTTTTAGAAACATGGCATTTAAGATTATAAATTTAAAGTCCGCTATGAATACCTGTGAATGTGAATACAGCCTGTTTTGATGAGATAAATGTACCATACAACAAAAATCAAGGCAAATCTCTAGTGTGGTTCTCCTTCTCTCCTTGATACAGTTCATTGGCTTGCAAAGGAAATGGAAATGGCGAAAATTCTTCCTTGACCATACATTTTTATGATAGTTTCATTGACTACAGAATTAAAAACTAAAAACAGAGTATCAAAATTCCACCCTAGATATGTAAGCAGTCGCCTAGAATATGGGATATGAAGCCACCAAAAGACCTTTCAATGGCCCCAAATTATTTCTCAAACTGGCTTGCCCTAGAGCCTAGGATTCCTGCCATTAAGACATGTTTTTCTACTTACCATGTGATGTCTCTGGTACTTTGATTTTGAAATATCAAAATACAGTATTATCTGGAGGGACAGGACACTATAAACCACAAATTCCTTAGCACAGATTAATTACTCAGAATACTTAATGTCAAAAGAAGAGCAATGAATAAGACTTGAGGTCAAGCTACAGGTAATAATTGATGGACAGGAGGATACAGGTGTGGTCCAAAGGCTATAGTACTGCTGAGAAGAGCGCCCATCCTGGGCAAGAGAGGATCATTTACCAAGAGAAGCCAAACATGGACAGGGAAAGCAGAAAGCAGCTGAAGATAAACTTGGACTGCTGGAGAACTGCATGTAAGACTGGCTCTTTGAAACTAAAATATAAAATTATCTAGTAAAGAGGAAAAATTTTATCAGACTTTACAGGTTAAATAAAGCAAATATCAGAATAACCAAGTTTGTTTTCAAAGGACATTAAAACATATGACTTCGCTTTTTAAATAAAAAATTCTGTACATAGAAATATCAAATAGTATAAAAATATTAATACATCTTTTAAATATTAAATAGAGTGCTCTATCTACTTGTGGCCAGGATGAGGAAAGGGCCATATTCTGTTTCTAATGATCTTACTCACTGTATATCTTGAAATGTTTAGAATATACTAAGTAAATGTAAAAACAAGAAACATAGCTAAAATAATGTGCTCCCAAATAAGGAAGAGATTTTTTACAACTCTCAAAAATCTAAGTCCAACATTCCCAAACTATAAAAACAAACATTAGAAAGTTAGACAAGTAAGTGATCTGTAAACTGTTTTTTCTTACTGAGAAAGCAACTGTTAGTTGATTGTTTCCTGGTGATCTCTTTTTCAGGTTCATGCTTATTTGCAGCGTAATAGCTCTTCCTTCCACAGGAGATGGCAATACAGTATCTACCCTCCTCTCCTGTGGAACCACTTGTTTCTCTTGTGATTATGAACACACAAAGCAAACATTCTGAGATCCCTTTGGATACCTCCTACTTAAATTTTTCTCTTTTTGTGACCAGGAAAGACCCCAAAGAACAGGAGGAAAGCAAACTTATTCATGGAGGGAAATGGTATTCGATTCCTTGAATGGCTGTAGCATCTACACTGGGTAGAGAAAGCCGCCACAGCTGGTGGAGCTGCTCCTTCCAGTAAAGGCCAGCGCAGAGCCCTAAACAGGGTTTTCTTTCGGTCTTTGACGTTTTCCACTCAGAAAACAACATGCTTTAGGGGAAGGATCAATTTTTAGTTTCTAATCCCTAAGGATGATATTCAAAGTATTTTCTTAAAAAAAAAAAAGGTAAGGTTGTGTTCTGGCTGATCAGAATGGACTCAGGATGTAAACAACAGTATTTACTCACCATATTGTTTCTTCCACCTCTTGCTCCATTTCAGTGTCGTTGTTCATTCTTCTTAGTTTTCTGTTTGAGTAAAATTTAAATACCATAACTTAAAATAATGCCTATGGTTTTAAAATAAAGCCAAAATATGGGTTGTTTATAATTACGGCAAAGAACATAACTTAGTTTAACCTTCACATAGTCATGTAGCTACATGAAGAAAATCAAGAATCTTACAAGCTTGACGCCATCAACATGGTGAGTTCACACACAAATTTCTTCCTGAGGTGCCAATCACATTTGAATAGCACATTTGCCATACTGAAAGATGTTAAGAATTTTTAAGGTGGAAAACAAGAAAATATATAGTCCATATTTTTGATGCTATGTAAGGAGGAATACTATATCTCAGACGTGGCAGTATTACTAGAAAAATAGCTATATATAAGTAATAGAAATAAAATCCCTCTGGAATCAAATTAATAGCCACATCTTGGCCCCAATTTTTATTGGCTCTGGGATCTTGAGCAAGTTATTCAACCTCTCAATCTGTTTCCTCATCAATTAAATGATAATAATGGGCCCTCCAATCAGTTTATTGTGGCAATCATAATGAAATCATGTCAGTGAAAGTATTTCATAAATTACTAAAAGTAATCCAAATATTACCTAATTAAACATTAAAATAACAATAATATTAAGCTAAATCCTAAGGCAGTTTCATATTCCCTCTAAGAAAAGTTTTCTTCATGACCTATTCTTTAAGATACTAAATATGTGATAAGAATGTGAAAGCTTGACAAATGGTTTAGAGACTAACGCTGGATTAAAAAGGCGGGTAGGCTCAACAATCTCTCATCACCATGACTGCAGCTTTGCACCTCACACTTGAAAACGAATGTTATTTATAGATAAAGCTGCCCAGTTAATTCTCACAAGAGGATTGCAAGACTGCCAATCAAGAAGAAGCCCCAGCAGGTGGGGTTTACGTGAGCTGATAAACCAGGTTCTGGAAAAGCACTTGCAAAAGTGAATTCCAGAATCACTGACCCTCCCATACCCTACTCTTTATTTAAAAAAAAAAAAAGAACAAAAAATAAGAGCTGGTATTAAATAGATGGATTTAGGTTAGAACAAAAATGAGAGCCTGGTATTAAAAGACAGATTCCACCTAAAATACTTTGTAGGTTATACAGAGAATATATATGTTTTATATACTTAGATTTTGAAAACTGTATTAATGCTAAGAATTCAAAAGACCACCTGAGGTTTTTAAGGGTATCTCAATGTAAATTATATTTGTCAATTATAATAATATTTTTACATACAATATTAGATTCTTCATTTATGCTTCAGGCCCAAATTTCCATTTGTATTTAGGGCATCTCTCCCTGGGCTACCCAAATGTACTTCATACTCATTATGTTCAGAATCATCATTGTTCCCAAACCTCCATTTTGAGGGTTTGATCTCAGTGAACAGAATCACTGAGTGATACTGCCTCAATAATATCTTCATCTTTGACTTCTTCCTCATCCCCCCTCCCACCACAGTCATTAATTAATCCCTTTGGCTTCTATCTCTGGAATGTCTTTTGTATTGATTCATTCATTCATTCCCCGTTTTCCATTGCTTTTCCCACTACCCTTGTCTAGGGATTCCTCATATTTCAACTAAACTCTCTTTACAATGTCTTAATTGTTCTCACTGACTCTTTGACCTTTCCAAATGTACTTTCCACATTCCTGATAGATCAATCTTCTAAATAATAAGGCAGTAGGATTAAAACTCTTTAGCAAGGTAGTTAACAAACTAGGGTACACCGGCCGGTCGCGGTGGCTCAAGCCTGTAATCCCAGCACTTTGGGAGGCCGAGGCGGGTGGATCACAAGGTCAAGAGATCGAGACCATCTTGGTCAACATGGTGAAACCCCATCTCTACTAAAGATACAAAAAAATTAGCTGGGCGTGGTGGCGCGTGCCTGTAATCCCAGCTACTCAGGAGGCTGAGGCAGGAGAATTGCCTGAACCCAGGAGGCGGAGGTTGCGGTGAGCCGAGATCGCATTGCACTCCAGCCTGGGTAACAAGAGCGAAACTCCGTCTCAAAAAAAAAAAAAAACCTAGGATATACCTTTCAGTCTTATTTCTAAATTGATGTCTCCACAAATTCTATTCCTCAGTTCTACCACATACCATAATAGTCACCTTCCCTGAATACTGTACTACATAGTTCTGGACTTTTAGTTTATATCATTGCCTGCATCTAGAAAATCCTCACTCTCTTCTCTAAATAGTAGGATGCATTTATTTTTCAAAATCCAGTTAAGGTACTATTTTCTCCACCTCCTTTCATTCAAGCTACACCCCCAAACTAAGAATTTATCACTGCTTCCTCTACCGTTACAAAGCCCTATTTATATCCCTAAAAGAGGACTCTTTTCACACATGCACATTGTTTTCTTACTAAATTGTAAGTTCAAACACTGTAAGGATGTCATTTTTAGCTTGGTATCCCCTAGGATCTGGGGTGTGTGTGTGTGTGTGTGATCCATCAGTACTGACTGCATGTTCACTAAAAATAATGACTACCCTTAAATGAGTGCTTATTAAATATCAAATTCTATCTCCATCCTTTTACACTATGTTGAGTCATTTAGTCCCCAAAATAATCTATAAAGTAGCTAAATTTTATAAGTAAAGTAGCAAATGCCTTAGGAAGTTAAGCAACTTACCCAAGGTCAACACTAGTCTGGAGTCAGGACAGGAATCAAGGACTTTAATAATGCATACCTTCTGCCCTCAACCAATTCGTTAGATAGCCTTTAACGTGTATTTCTTGGTAGTCAAATAAAAACAAAACTATAGTGGATTAAAAGACTATGATATGAACGTGCGCTAAAAACACAGAGAAGCTTTACTCTAGAACACTGGTGCCTAAAAGGTATTATGGCTAGAATTCATAAATTTAGACTCTGTTTAAAGAATACTGTTTCCTACCTCATAAGACTATTTTGGAAAATAAGTGAAATGCAGTATGTAAAATAGATAGCACAGTACCTGGAACACAGTAGGAGCTGAAATATTATGTTGGAGCAAAAGTAATTGCAGTTTTTGCCATTAAAAGTAATAAGTTGATATTATTTTTTCAGTTGTGAATACTATAGAAATTATACCCAGACTTATTTCCTAAATCACAAAATCCCAGGGCAAGGAGATATGCTTTAAATGCATAGTGGCCCGAGTGCCAGACAAAAGGAAGTGTTGTTTTACATTGAAACATAAATTTAATAAATTAATAAACCATTTCTCAGCATATCTGATATAGATAGAAAATGTGAATGGATTAATAATTGTTTAGACAAAGTTATGAATGATGGACTTGTAGATCAAGAGATCTTAGCTTTTAAGGCTGATGGCAGGCAAAACATCACATCCCACAATATGTTCCTCTCCTCCTGTGCTGGAAATAGAGCACTGGAGTAGTGAGACCTGGACCATGTAATCGATCCAGTAACAATAATCATTCCTTGAGCAATGTGCTAGACACTGGGCAATGCAGTTCATGTTTCAACACATTTACTTCTCACAAATCACCTTTTAGGTTGGCGCTGTTACTATTGTTATTGTTATTATTATTACCCAAATGAGGAAACCAGGGTGTGGAGGTTAAGTAAGTTGCTCCAAACTGTACTGCTGTAAGTAGCATAGCCACGATTCAAGTACACATCTCTCTGACTCTGGAGTCTGACCTCTTTACCACTCAGCCTGTTTTTGCTCAGTCTGTAATCTACTGTTGTTTTGTAATTTTCTTTTACAAAGAGAAATTTGTGTGTGTGTGATTCATTACATTATAAATACTAGCTTCTTTTTAAAAATTTCATTCAAGCAAAACACTCACTGTCTAGGCAATCCAGCTTCTTTTAATTTAACTAAAACAGCAGACACAAACAAATTACAATTTATGTAGTCTGAATTTCACTACCATAAAACCAGAAAGCACACTGTGCATTTATCAATCCACAATCTTTTCCTAGAATGGTGTGAAAACTAACAATGACATCATTGGGGGGTAGACTAACTTCATACCATATGACTGTATGGTGATGTGTTCTGTGTATGTTATCTTGATTTTTAATAAAGGTCATATGGGTAACACATCAAATAAGATATTTTTAAAACTTCAGCTTTTTCCAAGTCAGCCACATCATCCAGTCTTTACATCTACATATTTGCACTGTCATTTCCTGGGTAATTTTCTTTGTCTAATTTGACACCACTGTCTCTTATATAGTCTGGGTTCTTACTTTAAAAGAAAAACCCCGTAAATAATTGTTCACGTGAGAATTTTATTCTCTGTAGGAGAATTTAAGTTTTAAATATTTATATTGGATGTGTGCAATGAAATAAAAATGTGTACAATGAAAGGAAGTACTTAGGCTTTACCAAAAGTAACTCTGACATCCCTTTCCTCCACCACATAAAGAAGCACAAATATGAACACAGAATTCAGAAGGTTTCATTTAACATGATGGTGGTTTGCGGGCCCCAGCATCTGATGGTAGTAACTATAGCCTTCTTTTGCCAAATTTAGTATTTTTAAAGTTGAGTCAAAGTTTTACCTAAATTTCAACCATTTATAAAGTTATTTTTATTATCTAGTCAGACATCTCAAATGCCGTTTCTCAGTGATTATCTTGAAACTCCGGAGACAGCCATTAAAAAATGTTTTCCTCCTTACATGCTTTGAAGTGTTAGGTTTTTGTGCCACTACTCTTTCATCTTTTTCAGCTTTGTATTTCTAATTTTTTGGCCAGACCTAGTATAATTAAAGTCTAAAGCTATTCTAAAAGAGAGTTAAGATCCTGAGCAAATCACCCTACAAGCTCTTTTTACGTATTCCGTCCTAAAATGTTTTATTTGGATGAAATATTTAACATTTAAACTGGAAAGCTGCAAAATGACAAACCTGTTCAGAAGAGTGTATGTGGAAGAGAAAAAAATCGGAGATGTTGAACTCTAAGTGTGTAAATAGGACTTCCCCACTAATTTTTTTAAACCAGCTGAAGAAATACAAACTTAACCAACCATCAAAATCTGTGTGCGTCAATTTACACTACATCATTGATAAGTTTTGGAAACTGGGACTTCAAGCAAAACAATGTATAACAAAAGTGGTTTTTACCATAGGCTAACTGACATAAACAGGAATTATATGGCATATTTCTGGTCATAAAAACATCACCAACCTCTAAACAAAGACCACAATACTTCCAATATCAAACATTTAAATAAGTGTGAACCCTATATGTATTTAAGAATGATTAATAAAAACAAGATAATTATTTACCTAATTATTCCAGTTCAGGGTGGCTGCTGGCTGGAGCCTCCCCCAGCAGTTCAGGGCACAAGGCAGGAACCATCCCTGGACAGGACACTATCTCAAGGCAAGGCACACTTACACACACACACACACACACACACACACACACACTCAGACTGTGACCTTGTAGACATGTTAATTCACTTAACTTGCAAATCCTTGTAATGTGGGAGGAAATAGAAGTAATTGGAAAAAACTCACGCAGATGGAGAACATGTATAATCTCCACACAGACAGTGGTCTTCGCTGGGAATTTTTTTTTTTATCTCATCAATGTTACAAAATGACATTGAAGGGAATGATGTTATTCGAGATCCTGCTATATTTTGTTGTTAGAAGCAAGCCTTTAGTTTAATTTAAACCACTGTTTTGGTCAGTCAAGAAAGTATAGCGATGTAGTTCCTCCCACCCACTATGTGGCACTTGTAAAGTTATTCTTGCTCAATTTTCCAATGTGTGATGTTGCACATTTCAAAACAGCCTTACTCTGTCTTGAAATGAAATCCAGTGCCATCAATTCATAAAAACTGCCCAAAGTATATTTAATATAGAAACAGGAGATGATAATACTTTTCCAAAACACATTCATGGTAGGCTGAATAATGGCTCTCAGAGATACTCAGATCCTAATCCCCATAGCTTTTGAATATTGCTTTATTTGGCAAAAGAGACTTTGCTGATTTAATTAAATTAAGAATTTTGAGACAGTGAGATTCTCCTGGGCAATCTGGGTGGCTCCAAATGTAACCTTAATTTGAAGATAGAGAGCAACCTAACTACAGAAAGGAAGAAGGCCATATTATCACTGACGCAGAGATTGGAGCGATGTGACCAAGAGACAAGGAATGCCAGCAGCCTCAGGAAACGGCAAGAGGCCAGGAACCCACTTGGGCCCGGAGACTCCAGAAGGAACTAGTCCTGCTGTGACAACCTTGACTTCAGCCCAAAAGATTCATTTTGGAATTCACGCCCTCAGATGTATAAGAGAATAAATTTCTGTTTTTAAGACAGTAGAAATTAAAAGCCAGTACATTTGGGGTAATTTATTATAGCACCAATAGAAAACGTTTACATACATGGCTGCATTTTATAAATAGGAGAATTGTTGCCAAATATGTTAAAGTCAATTTACTGATCTTTCAAAACCAGCATTTTTAAAGTTAAGTAATGAAGTTGAGAGAACTTCTGGTTTCCCGTTCAGTATGTAAGGAGCTTAAAAGTTGCTTCTGTGTCCTAACAAGTTCTAAAAAACTCAACAAACTGAAAAATCAATTCTTCTTTAATCTGTCATAGAAATGAGGTCATAGGCACTTACCATTTTTAAATTTGTCTACATGGATTAACACAACTATTAATTGTGAGACAGAGAATTTAGGGACATTTTACAGACAGAAATGTTAAGCAATTTGCCTAAGCCCTGTCCTCCACTGCACTCTGAGAAGGCACTAGTGTCTTTTCTCCCTCATAGGTAAACCCTATCCGTGTAAGTTGGCTATTTTTTGAGGTACCAGTTTGAAATATCCTTTCAAATAACTGTCATTATTTAGGCTTACAAAAGATAAAACAATACCTAATGATCAATTCCAAGTTTTCCATTATAGTGAGATTTGAGATTACATTCTTTAAAATGTATCGATTTATCAAATACAAATAAAGAACCTTCTACATGCCAGACACCTTGCAGTAGAGTTGGCCACTGAGGAGCTAACAATCCACCAAAGAAGCACCATGAGTAAGTATAACAAAGAGATGGTCAGATAAATCATTTCCAAGCAAATGCTTTCTTAATTCACTGAGTTTAGGTATTTTTAAACATTGAATGTATTTGTTTTCCTAAGTTTTGTCATTCTTGGCTGGGGTCAAAAATAAACGTCTGTTTCCTTATTTAACGTTTTCTTTACCAACTGCTCACCACCAGTGGTTGTTTCAATTAACCAACTGTTATATAATCTAGCTTAAAAGAAGGGCCAGGCCTGGTGGCTCAAGCCTGTAATCAAAGCACTTTAGGAGGCAGAGGCAGGAGGATCACTTGAGCCCAGTGGTTTGAGATGAGCCTGGGAAATGTGGTGAAACCTCGTCTCTACAAATAATACAAAAATTAACCAGACCTGGGGGCATGCACTTGTAGTCCAGGCTACTAGGGAGGCTGAGGTGGGAAGATCACCTGAGCCCCAGGAGGTCAAGCCTACAGTGAGCTGAAATCACACCACTGCACTCCAGCCTGTGTGACAGGGATTGTAAAGGAGAAAAACCACTGAACAATTTAATCCAAGGACTATTAACGGTTTTACTATTATATGTCGAATGAATGAATAACTATGGTAAAACTAACTGAATTGTAGACTCAGCGTCTGCTCAGTTCCAGAGAGTTGAACCACAAAATACTTTCCATTTCATGAGTAATATTTTTACTAATACATGGAATTCACTTTTCTGCGTGAAGGATTTCATGTAATACAATGTCTGTAATAGCACTGACTAGCCCTTTTCTGACAAGTTTTCTCAGTAGGATTTGAGGTTTAATAAACTGTAAACCCTGGTAAGCCAACAATGTATTGCAATGGTAGTAAGAAATAAATATTCACTTAATTCAATAAAGTAACTCTTCAATGTTGTTTTTATATTGGCCAAATATTTAAGCAAGAATAAGAATAAACAACTAAAAAAATCCAATGCAATAAAATAAATAGTATACTTTCTGCTTATTTTTCAATGCTTGTCAACTTTTATCAATGTGCAAGTCCTATAAAAATAAAAAAATTAATAATAGTTTCCAAACTATATACTCAAAATACAAAGCAAAAATCAGATAAATATTCCCAAAGAGAAATAATACAAATATATTCATTGTGAAGGTATATATTTCGAATATTCAAAGGGAAGATATATAGATGTCTGAGCATGCTAAACTATAGTCTCCCATAAAATAAATAAGTCTTGAACATCCCAGAGTTAAAGGAAAAGATAAGGTTTAAAAGTAGGTACTAAAATTATCTGAATTGCATTAGGACAAGAGAAAAGAAAGATAGAAGAGAGGGAAACATTACTTATGTGAGTATACTTAGCACCCAAATCTTGATTTCTAAACAATGTCTTCACTAGAATAAATCAAGGCATTTTGAGAAAGAAACAAGGGCTGGAAAAGAGAAAGTGAACCTAAGATATAATCTCATGCCAAAAATTAAAGCATGCTAAAAAAATATCATGGAGATGTATCAGAAGGAAACAGGAATCAGCTTGAGAGGGCTCTTTTTACTTAACACCATAACTGCTAGTTATCATTGTATAGATTAGAAAGCAGGGCCGGGCGCGGTGCCTCAAGCCTGTAATCCCAGCACTTTGGGAGGCTGAGGCAGGTGGATCACGAGGTCAAGAGATCAAGACCATCCTGGTCAACGTGGTGAAACCCGTCTCTACTAAAAATACAAAAATTAGCTGGGCATGGTGGCGCGTGCCTGTAATCCCAGCCACTCAGGAGGCTGAGGCAGGAGAATTGCCTGAACCAAGGAGGCGGAGATTGTGGTGAGCCGAGATCGTGCCATTGCACTCCAGCCTGGGTAACAAGAGCGAAACTCCGTCTCAAAAAAAAAAAAAAGAAAAAGAAAAAGAAAAAAAGAAAGCAGAGGCTCAGAGAAAGATGTCACTGCAACAGTAAGCAAAATAACTGGGACTTGAGCATGGGCATTTCTTATTTTAAACACATAATGTTATTAACCACCGCCATGTGTTAACCTACTTAGCAAGAAAAAGAAATAGGAAAAATGAACTCTTTTAATTTTGTGTGATTTTTTTACTTTGAAATAAGTTCAAGCACACCTAGAGGTAAGAATACTACAAAAGAGAGAATAATTAAACAAATGTGATAAAATATTAACAATTGAGGGATATGGGAGAAGAATATTATAGAGTTCCAGTATTTTCTTGTAACTTTTAAGTATGTTTAAAATTATTTCAAAAGTCACAAAAAATTTTAAATATGTATTTTTACACTTTTTTTTTCCTTAATCTGAATCATTAGAGAGTACATGTTCTTTCAGATACGGTGCCTCTGGTCTCTAAGTACTTCGGTGTGTATTTCCTAAGAGTAAGAACATTCTCTTTCATAACCACAGTACAGTTGTCAGAATCAGGGAGCTAATATTGATATAATACTATTATTAAATCTATAGGCCTTATACAAATTTTACTAATTGTTCTCAATAATGTCCTTAAAACCCAAGAACTATTGCAATCCAGAATCTTGTGATCCAGGATCATATATTGCGCTTAGCTGCCATGTCTCTTTAATCTCCTTAATCTGAAATAGTTCTTTTTTTGTCTTTTACAACCTTCCCCATGGCAGGCCAGTTACTTTGTAGAATGCTCCTCAATTTTGTTTTTGTCTGATATTTCCTCATGATTAAATTCAGATTACATGTTTTTGGTAAGAATGCCACAGAAGCTGTGTTGTGTCTTTTTCAGAATCAGAATGCACATGATGTCAGTTTGTCTCATTGTTGGTGACTTTTAACTGATCATGTCATTAGATGGTTTCTAACAGGTTTTTCCACTGTAAATTTGATATTTTTTCTTTGTAATTTATATATAATTTGTGGGGAAATAACTTGACATTTAATGCTATATAAATATTCTGCTTCTTATCAAACTGCTACATAATAGGTTTAGTATTCATTAATAATTCTTGCCTGAATGAAATATCACCAGGTGGTTACCTAATAGTCATTTTAAACTCTCTATTTCTTCTACATCTTAGCTGGCATTTTACTATAAAGAAGGGATTTTTCCTTTTCCCCCATTTATTTATATCAGTATATACTCATAAGTCCTTATTTTATTCTATAGATTAAATCCATTATTGTTATTTTGATGCTCAAATTTTTCCAAATTTGACCAGTGTAGCCCTTTCAAGCTGCTTCCTATAACCTTCTGATACATCTCCATGATGTTTTCAGCATGCTTTAATTTTTGGCATGAGATTATATCTTGGGTTCACTTTCTCTGATCCAGCCCTAGTTTCTTTCCCAACGTTCCTTGATTTATTCTAGTGAAGATATTGTTTAGAAATCAAGATTTGGGTACTAAGTATACTCACTACTACTGGGATATCATTGTTTTGGGTCCTCTTAGAGCACAGAGCTGGGAAATGTATGTATGTGTGTTTGTATATACACACATACATAGGTAGATGAGAGGATAGATGGATGGATAGATAAACTTGATAGAAGATAGATAGATAGGTGATAAACAGAGATAGTTAGATAGATGATAGACAGATAGAACAAGCTATAAATTCATACTGGTATCTTCAATCCCAATCCAACATCACAGGATTCACTCTTATCTTTTCCCAATTCATGGCTTTCTGTCAACAATGAGGAATCAGACTTCTTTTACACTCAATGTATTTGTTTGCCCAATCCTTAAAAGCACATGAAATAGTAACATACTACTGACTTACAACATCCCAAACAACAGTGCTACTTATTAAAGTTCAACATTTATGTATAGTTCTTTTAATCTTTATTCCTGGGTTAAGTTTCCAAAATATTCTATCAAAGAGTAACTTGGGTCCATTGCCCTCATCTTCAATGTGACTGTATTTTTTGTTTGAAATGGTTTCACTTGTTTCTGTCTGTATTCCATTTTAGATTCCTCTGATTTTTAGTAGATTTACTTTATTTTGTGGGTTTAGTTTGAGTATGCAAAATATTAACAAGATTACAAAAGTTAAAACTGTATGAAAATTATACTTAGGGAGGCATCACTGCGTCATTCTCAACTGTTGATTTTCACTCATTCTTAGTGAGTAACCAATCTTTTTGGTTTCTGGGTTTTTCATCCCTGCATTTCATTTTGCAAAAGTAAACAGATACATGTATATTTTCTTGTGTCTCCTCTCTCTTACCCAAAAGATAGCATGCTATATATACTTCATACAATTTTAACTTTGCTTTCCCAACTTAACAACATGTTCTACAAATCACCTCATATCAGTCTTAGAGATCTTTTTCTTTAAAATTTCCATAATACTTCATTCCGTAGATGTACCATAGTTAATTTAGCCAACCTCCTATGGAAGGAAATTTAGGTTGTTCCTTACATTGTACAATTATAAACAATGCTTCAATAAATACATGTGTTTATAAAAAAATTTCATATAGAGATATATTTTCAGGGTAAATACTCAGAAGTGGAATTGCTAGGTCAAAAGATAATAGCGTATGTAATTTTGTTAGATAATGTCAAATTTTCCTCTATAAGTTTTGTATCAATTTTTATTCCTACCAGGAATTAATGAAAGTTTTATCCCACATCTTGCCAGCAGAATATGTTGCCAAGATTTTTGAATTCTTGCTTATCTGATAAGTCAGAAATTATATTAGTATAATTTTACTTTCTCATATTCTCATTTCTCATATTATGAGTAATACTGAACATAATTCCTTATGTTTAAGAGCCATCTATGTATTTAGATATTTTTTTTATAATATACATATTATAGAATATATGGTGTTAGAAGTTAAGATAATAATTTATCTCAGAGAGAGACAAATGGTGACTGGCAGCAAAATGTGAAAATTCAACAAGCTTATGATATGTGCACTTTTTGAATATATTTCATGAAAAGATTATTTTTAATAATGAATGTCTTTCAAATAGAAGAAGAAATTAAAATGGATTAAAGAAAATATAATCAATCAAAAGGAAGTTTGGAAATAAGAGAGTAAGGCAAAATTGAATCATATAAATGTCATTAAAAAATCAAAATAAAACGATAGGTGTTAAATCTATCACCCATCACAACAAATGAACATGGACTAAATTATCCAATTAAAAGAGAGACCAGTAGCAATTTGGATAGAATACACAGTATATACCTATACAGTATTTATAAGAGACATTGGTTTTTTGATAATGGCCATCCTAACATAGATAAGGTGATATTTAAAGTGGTTTTGATTTGCACTTCCCTGATAATGAGTAATGTTAGCATCTTTTCATATACTTATTGGCTATTTATATGTCTTCTTTGGAGAAATGTCTATTCAAATCCTTTGTCCAGTTTTTCTTTTTTCTTTTTTTTTAATTTACTACTGCTCTGCAAAGGTTTAGACTTTTAAATACAGTTATTTGCTTTTTGCTATTGAGTTGAAGTAGTTCTTTATATATTTTAGATATTGGCCCCTAATCAGATAGGTGGTCTGCAAATATTTTCTTCCACTTCATAGGTTGGATTTTCATTTCGTTAAATGTTTCCTTTGCTTGCAGAAACTTTTCAGCTTACTGTAGTCCCATTTGTCTATTTTCACTTTTGTTGCCTGTGCTTTCGGTGACATGGCCAAGAAATTATTGCCAAGACTAATGTCACAAAGTTTTCCCCTATGTTTTCTTCGAGGAGTTTTACAGTTTCAGATTTTATATTTAAGTCTTTAATCCATTTTGAGTTGAATTTTGTACACAGTGTAAGATAAAGGTCTCATTTCTTTCTTTTACATATGGAATCCACTTTTCCCAACACCATTTTGTTAAAAACCTACTCTTTCCCCATCATGTATTCTTGGTACCCTTGTTATAAATCAGTTGACCATATATGTGTGGGATTATTTCTGAACCCTCTATTCTGTTGCATTGCAATATGTGTCTGTCTTTATGTGAGTACCATACTATGTTAATTACTGTACCTTTGTAATAAACTCTGAAATCAGGAAGTGTTATGACTACAGTTTTGTTCTTTCTAAAGATAGTTTAGGGTATTTGGGGTCCTTTGTGAATTTTAGGATTTTTTTTTTTCTATTTCTATTTTAAAAACCATTGGATTCTTGCTAAGGATTAAATAAACCTGTAGATTGGTTTAGGCGGTATTAAAATTTTAACAATATTAAATCTTCCACTCTAGGAAAATTGGATGTCTTTACTTTTTTTTTTCAGCAATGTTTCATAATTTTCAGGATTTAAGTCTTTTATCTATTTGGTTGTTAAGGATTTTATTCTTTTTGATGCTTTGTAAATGAGATTGTTTTCTCTAATTCCCTTTCACATAGTTCACTGTTAGTGTATAGAGACAAAACTTATTTTTGTATTTTGATTTTTATCCTGCAATATCATTAAATACACTTGTTAGCTCTAACAGTTGGGGCTTTTAATTTTTTATTGATACAGAATATTTTGCATATTTATGAGATATTTTAATACATGCATAAATGTTTAATGATCAAGTCATGGTATTTAAGATATGCATCAACTTGAACATTTATCATTTCTTTCTGTTGGGAACATTTCATTTCTCTTCTAGACAATCTATCATTATTAGCTACTATTAGTAGTCACCTGAGGGTGCTATCAAAACTTATTCCTTCTGTCTAACTTTAGTTTTGAACCCATTATCTAATTTCTCTTCATCTCCTATCCCTTTCCAGCCTCTGTGAACTATCATTCCATTCTCTATCTTCACGTGATAAACATTTTTAGTTCCTATTTATAGATAAGAGCATGTGATATTTGTCTTTCTCTAACAGCTTGTTTCATTTAAGATAATGTCCTGTCTCTATCTCTTAAAAAAAGTAGGAAATATAAACTAAGCAAAAGAAATTAAGCAATAGTTAAGCAATGGAGCATTGATTATTTCCTTAGAGAATTTTATGGCCATGTGATGTGCTGACCAGTCAAAATAATAGTTCTGAGATTTTAAATACCTGGTACCATAGACACACACCACAGAAAATTTCACTAAGTTGTCTATGCCTCAAATTAGATGTTTTAACTCATACAAATTAAAAGGTAAATTTGGCAAAATCAGCCCCTATATTCATTCCTCTTCTAAGACACATATATGAATGACCTTAAATGTGTCGAAGAACTCATCTTCCATTGAATGTAATTATTTGTTTTCCAAATTCATATCTCATTTGTCATCTTTCACCCAAATGCTTTGGTATTGTATAAGTAATATAAAGTGACCAATTGCTTGGATATCACAGAAGCCTTAAATAGTCTTACATCAGTCTACATTAAACTTTGAAAAACATGAGAGAGACAATATTTTAGCTACATTAGAAAAACTAAAACTGTGGCTATTTCTAAAATCACATATTCTTTTTTAAAAATCCAAGCATGTTTCAATTTTACTCCATGTAATTTGCTATCTTCACAGGAAATGCAACTCGAATCCAACAAATAATACACTTTTCACATTCCATTATGCATATTTTTGCAGCAAATGAATGTTATTCTCAGAAGAGAACTCAAAAAGGATTTCTATGAAGTCTCTGGCAGAAAACCAAGAAAGTTACAAATCCAAGTAGTATTTTCATTTTCTTCTTTTAAACACCATGATGTAACATGAGAAAACAAAATACCAGAAGTGAAAGACTGGTTCCACTAAAAATGTTCAATAATGAGGTTTTATTTTATTTTTTTAATCACATCTTTTATGGGCTCTCTGGGCATGGAAATAAGATCAAGAAAAGTGATTTTCTGGAGAGTTTCCAATCAAAGCAATGAGGATTTAAATTGGAATAAAAGGTAATGGAAAAAAATACAGTAAGATAGAAAAAGATGATTCCTTGAAAGACATCAGAAATCAAGCCAGAAAAAGAGCAATGGTAAAGATTCACAGGAATTAAAGAAGAAATTGTGAAATAATTGGGACGTGGTTTTAAATAATGATGTGAGCTTTTTTACATAGGATGTTATATACCACGGTGCTATATTATTATATCATTTAATCCTCATAACAAGATATGAAGGGTACTATTGCCTCTACTTTACTTTGGAAGCTGTTTTGGAGAGCTCCAGTAGCTAATTAATGGTCACAGTACTAGGAAATTACAATCAGCATTCTAACCCAGGCTGCAAGTCCACTGTACCTCCGCTAGATCACACATAATCTGTTTCTATACACCACTGTATGGATCACAGACAATAAAATTAAACCTAAAATTTCAGCAAAAACAAGTAAATGCATCTTGGCATTTTCCACAAATATTTGGAATGAAAAAACTTAGGGGCAAATGATAGTAAAGAATAAAACATGTTTAAAAACATACACTACTCTGAAGATAATTATACCAGGTCTTCCAGAAAGGAAGCATTTGAAAATCTGTGGGCTTAACAAAGGAAGTATCTGGAGATATGAGCAAAAACGCAGCATAAATAAAGTGATATTGATGTTGACATGTGCAGCGCAGATAAAATGAGAGACTATTATGTTCCCTACACAGATCTTAAAACTAACATGGGCAAGTAATGAGAGAGGCCATTTCTTAGAAGCTGATACAGCTTGAATATTTGGCCCCTCCAAATCTTATGTTGAAATGTGATCCCCAGTTGGGCATGGTGGCTCATGCCTGTAATCCCAGCACTTTGAGAAGCCAATGTGGGGGGATTACTTGAGGTCAGGAGTTCAAGAATAGCCTGGTCAACATAGTGAAACGTCATCTCAACTAAAAATGCAAAAATTAGCTGGGGATGGTGGTGCAGACTTAAAATCCCAGCTACTCAGGAGGCTTAGGCAGGAGAATTGCTTGAATCTGGGAGGCAGAGTTTGCAGTGAGCTGAGATTGCACCACTGCACTCCAGCCTTGACAGAGCAAAATTCTGTTTAAAAAAAAAAAAAAAAAAAGGTAAAAGAAATGTGACCCCCAAAGTTGGAGGTGAGGCCTATTTGGAGGAGTTTGGGTCATGAGAACAGATACCTCCCAGCAGTAAGGAATTCACATGAGACCTGGTGGTTAAAAAGTCTAGGACCTCCCTCCTCTCTCTTCTCCCCCTTTCACCATGTGACACACTAGCTTCCCTTTGCCTTTTGCCATTAGTAAAACCTTCCTGAGGCCTCACCAGAAGCAGTTGCTGAAGCCATGCTTCTTGTACAGTTTGCAGAACCGTGAGCCAAATAAATCTCTTTTCTTTATAAATTACCCAGCCTCAGGTATTCCTTTACATATAGGGACACCAAATGGACTATCATAGAAACTTCCTTCAGTACAAATAAAAATTTCTTGACTAGTTTCACTGATAATATTTTTCAAAAGATGGAAGATAAAACATTAAATTGCTACTCCAGAGTTATTTCTGTCAGCAAAAAATAAACAGCAGGTAACAAGGATGTGTTGTAAAGCTTCAAAAATAAACTAAGGTATTTAAGCCACAAAAGAAAAGAAAGGGAAGGCTGAGTATAGAAGAATAAGTGCTACAGATATACAGAAAGCAATAAGCATTGCAGGAGGCAGGTGTCTATAATCCCAGGTACTTGGAAAGCTGAGGCAGGAGAGTTACTTGAGCCCAGGAGTTTTATGTCAGCCTGGGTAAATAATGAGACCCCCTTCTCTTAAAAAAAAAAAAAAAAGTTAGATATTCTTTTGCCGAAGACTCTCTAAAAGAAAAAAAAGTCAGGAGATAATACAATTCTGACAATAACTATCTCTGTGTATTTTTAGGAAAGGGGAAAGATTAAGTGGCTGATGGTGTAACATCTCAGTGAGTGCCTAGATTGATTTGTTAAAGGATACTATGAAAAGGTGAAAAAAAGGTATGCAATCAAGTATGATAAAATAATATTAGGAATACTACAATCCAAAGTAAACTGGGTTTCAGAAATATGTTAAGAAAAAATAGATTTACAATTAGGCATATAGTAAGAAGACAATGAAGAAAGATATATCTCCTCTTTACATGAATAATAAATTGCAAAGAGAGAGAGAAACTGGAATTCTAATGTTGCTTTCCTCTTCTCAATCAAGAAGAATAAAATTCGGACAAGAAAGAGTAGAACGCATATTGGAAATGGGAAATAAAATCTTAAGCAGAAGAAATCATAGCACTATCTCATTCTGGTAAATTGTTTCAGCATTATGGTCTTGTTTCCAACGTGCCTTTCCAGCTCTAAATTTAATTCTGCTGTTTGAAGATGAGGGACACGTTTTCAAGTTCGAAGTAGGGAAGGGTTTATTTTTAGTAAAAACCAAGTCTACCACAGTGCATGTTTCACTTACAGCGTTTATTACTAAAAATGCCCCAGCCCCAATTGAAAGGGTAGCCCTATGTAGATCACATAACCTTGCCTTCTGGCTAAAGCTGATTAGACCAAGAGTGTGACCTTGGCCAAATTATGCCCATGGCATAATGAAGCATAATGATTTGGGCTAAACAAATCGGATTCTCTCAAAATACTAATTTGGAAACATGGAAAGAGCCAAGGTGTTTCCAATAGATGTGAGGCTTAAAAATTTTCTATAGATAGGTGTCTTGAGTAGAGTCAAGGCCATGAGGGGGGTTATGGAAAACAGAACAAATAAGAAAATATATATTGAGGAAGCACAGGCTGTAAAGTAGAGAAAAGGTGATACTGAAGGCCTTAGGAAGAGTATTAACCAGTGACAGAAGATCAGCCACGGTGGGAGGGGCAGGCATTGCATGAGGTTAGTGGGTGTAAAGCTGCAATCTCGGTATTTGCACCCTACTGGGAAGATCAACAGATCCCGTCCAGCTGCTAAAGGGTTTACAGCAGCACTGTATGCTCCAAGATTCTGAACTGACATTCCATTCTCTTTCCTTGAACTCCTAAGAAATTCATGCTTTTCTGTCAATTCTATCCTTAGAATTAACTCTCTCACACTCAAAAAGAAGAAGAAAAAAGAGGAAGTAGGTATGTACGACAGCCCTGGAACCAGAAAGATCTCTATTGGAGGCTGTTCCGGATTTAAAGGAAATTCTATAATTTCATCTTTTTAGAGTGAATAATTTAATCTGCCCTAGGGAGGGGACTTTACTGGTTAATAGTGTGGACCATAGAATTAAGTCATACCTGAATTTGAACACTTGGGTCTGCATAGACATAATGTCAACATTTGAAACATAAAAACTGTTTTCTTGCTGGTGTATATAGAAGCATCTTGTCCACAGAAGAGTGCTTTCACACAGTAGGTACTCCACAAATATTGGGGAATACATGCATCAATTAGATAAGTTACAAAACTTATCTAAGCCTGTTTCCTCATCTCTAAAATTATACTTGACCTGCCTTAGAGGATTGTTGTAAAGATTACATGAAGTAAACATTTACTGCCTTACCTGGCATAATGAGCTCTCAGGAAGTATCCTAATTAGTATTTTTATTCCTATTTCTAAAATATTTTCAGCTGGTTTACAATATTTGTGCTTTGTAAAGTATTTAGTATTTGTAAAATCATATGTAAAAATCTAAACACTATATCAACATATAATTTTAAATGTTTTTACATCAATCAAGCATTGTATGTATGAAATAATAATATTTTGGGCTTTTACTCTTTTCTTGATAAGTTTCCATGATCTACAAAATTGCTCAATTCATAGTTGAAGCAATTAAATCAAATATGCTTGTCCAAATTGGAGGCAAGTGTGTGATGTCCATAATGCCCCCCAAATCCCTCCAATAAATAAGTGCCAGAGGTAGCACAAAGTAAAAAGTAAATTATGGAAATATCTGTGTTGGGAAGGTGGGGTAAGATAGGAATTGCTATAGTAATTTTTTTACCATAACTATCTCTACTTGTGCCTACATCACATATTTGAACATATGACTACCAAACTATATTTGATAGTAACTTAAAACATATTTTTTTAATGTTAAAACCACCATGACGTTTTTTATCAACAAACTGAAATATTAAATTTCTTCACATTTGCCATCAGAAGGCATCTTTTAAGTTACATTTGTATTGTGTCTGACTATATTCTACATTCTTTAGCTAGA
The DNA here is from genome assembly GCA_031835075.1 of Saguinus oedipus. Taxonomy (NCBI): domain Eukaryota; kingdom Metazoa; phylum Chordata; class Mammalia; order Primates; family Cebidae; genus Saguinus; species Saguinus oedipus. The sequence goes on from CM063190.1 coordinate 24,721,464, forward strand.
GAGAAAACACTCAGTTCATAAAAACTGAGAGTGAATTGCCCTGAGAAACTTTGTAGAACTGCATTTGTATAGCACACAAACTGGAACATGAAACCTGCTAAATGGAAGGTAAACATTTGACTTAAGGATGAAAACAAAAGTTAGTTTAGAAAATACTTTGATTTCTGGAAGAATCTCTATGAAACTATTTATGGTTGTGACTCTCTTAATTATTGTAAATTTTTATACTTTTCTCTATTCTTCAAATCAAATTCTATAACAACAAAATATATAAGCCAACAAAGTTCTGAAATATGACAGGTTTCCTTCCTACCAACAAAGAGAGTAATTAAATAACAAATTAATTTAGTATAATAAAACATAACTATTAAAATTTGTTTAGACACTATCAATGCATAATCAAATGCATTGTGTGCAATTTGACACAATCAAATTGCATAAAGATCCACTTAAAGGTTTTGGGTGAAGCTACACATGACTAAATTTTATAATTTAAAAATCTAAATGTATTCATTTTAAGTGCCATTAATATTAAAATTTTTGTCCTCTTCCTAACTTAAAATTTCCAGTTTTAAGCTTAAATTAAACCTCCTACTTTGGCAAAGTTAGATGAGAATTAGGCTGTGAGAAATAAAGATGTTAGGAAAAATGGAAGAGTGAAAATATGCATCTACTTCCCCTACGTCTCTAAACTCCATTAAAAAACAGGAGGAAAGGAATTTTTAGCAGTAAAAATCACAAACAATAAGAAGTGAAAAGGAGAAAATGCCAATAAAACTAGAATCCAGAAAGCAAGTAGATCTGTAAATGACAGGCCACCTGAAAAAATGGTATTAAAAGCCTGCAGTGAGAGCAGATGAAAACCATAGTATCTCTCTTACTCTTCCTATGTTGTAGCAATTACGGCACTTCATTGTAATTATCTTTTTACTTACCTGTCTCCCCCACTGGACTGCGAGCCCCACGACATAGGAAATAGGGTTTATTTTTCTTTGTACCATAGTGCCTAGCTACTGCTTGTTTCACACAAAGTAGGTGCTCATAGATGTTTTTGTTTTTTGTTTTTTGTTTTGAGACGGAGTTTCGCTCCCGTTACCCAGGCTGGAGTGCAACGGCGAGATCTCGGCTCACTGCAACCTCCGCCTCCTGGGTTCAGGCAGTTCTCCTGCCTCAGCCTCCTGAGTAGCTGGGATTAACAGGCACGCGCCACCATGCCCAGCTAATTTTTTGTCTTTTTAGTAGAGACGGGGTTTCACCATGTTGACCAGGATGGTCTCGATCTCTAGACCTCGTGATCCACCCGCCTCGGCCTCCCAAAGTGCTGGATTACAGGCGTGAGCCACAGCGCCCGGCCTATGGGACTAACGAATACAACTCATGTTACTGTGATAAGCAAGTGCTCATAATAATCCCTGTCTCTCATCCACTCGATGTGTTCTGTAAACTATAAACTTGACTACTCTGTTTGTTTGGTTTTGCCCTATTATTAATCAACAGGCCTTGCTAATTCTTTAAATCCTATTACTTGTTCAGAGCTATTTCTGCAAAGGTCATCAATATCCGGGGATCTTAAATCTAAGCTTAAACCTGCCGAAGTTCAAGAGGAGTTCAGTAGACAGGGATTCTCACCCACTGAACAAGGACACCAGACAAGAGATCCAAACTGTGAGTCCACAAGTAGTCTTCTTGATCATATAATTTCAAAAATTTTACCTTAGGGGAAAAGATAATGGTTCACTGTTTATATGTTATTTTGTTAATTTAAAGCAGTTCGAAGTACATAAAGTATTGATTTCTCTACTATAAAGACAATTAAATACTGTGTATCCTTCTCTCTTTAAGTGATTTGCACCAGTCATCTTCACTAATAAAGATTCAGAGTAAACATGCAATTTTGAGCCTGATATTCTAGACTGTTAAAATAAGACCATGACTGGATAACTCATTTTACAATTTTAAATTTCCTTTGAGTGAAGAGAGAACTGAAGGGAATAAATGATGATTCCTTGCACTTTATGTTTGAAGATTTGGCTCCCAAGTTGTGAAAGGGAGTGCAGTAGTTGCCCTTTATCCAAGGGGAATATGTTCCAGGACTCACATTGGATGCCTAAAACCATAGATAGAACTGAACTCTGTGTATACTATGTGTTTTTCTAAACATACATACCTGTGATAAAGTTTAATTTATAAATTAGACACAGTCAGAGGTTAACAATAATGACTAATAATAAAATGGAACAATTACAACAATATGCTAGCATCATAACGTTTGCACTTTGGGACTTTATTAAGTAAATGAGGGTTACTTGAACACAAGCACTGCAATAATCAATCTGATAACCAAGACCGTAGTGCATACAGGGTGGATATGGTAGACAAAGAGATGATTCACATCCCAGGCCACACAGAGCAGGATGATGTGAGATTTCATCAAGCTACTCAGTACACTGTACAATTTAAAACTTGCAAATTGTTTATTTCTGGAATTTTTCATTTAATATTTTTGGACCGAGATTGACCAAGGGTAACTGAAATCACAGAAAGCAAACCCCTAGGTAGTGAGGACTACCAAATTCATCCAGCGCTAAGGCAGGTTTTGAGGCTTTTGCTTATTAGTATGTTGTTGTTGTGGTTTGTTCGTGGTTTTTAATTTTTAAGTAGAAATAATGTTTGTTTTGAAAGGTTACTTTAGAAATTTAATAAAAGAGAAATAATGTTTTTAAAAGAAAAGAACACTGAGAGTTTGCTGATATTTGTTAAATTTGATAAAAATTTTCTTTTAACTTTTTTTTCCCATGGAGGTTATTATTATTACTAATAAACCATATAGTTTGCATCATGAAAATGAGTGCAGTATTTGATTTGCAATGGAGTATTTTTATTATCTACAAAAATAGCTTTTAACTATGGCATCCATTTTAAATAAATAAATATATATATATATATTTGTCCATTATATGTGCTACTTCGAATCACTTTAGATTAAAGCTAAAACTTTAGAGATCATCTAATTTATCATGACAATTTCTGCCTAAATATTATATTTATAAGTGGATTTGATATTATATAAGTCATTATCAAAATATAGTGAACCATTCATAATAATGTCTGCAGTGTAATTCAAACAATATGTACAGGAATATGTATATTTACAAGACAAAGAGATATATAAAAAAAGTAACTGTTATAAATTTCTAACAATTCTATTTTCTCCAGAACAAGTAAAAGAATATCTGTACATTGTAGTAGCAAATTTGGATAGGTGGATGTCTTTTCACTAGGAGCAGGAATTCAGTTATGACTTTTAAAGCTCATATTCCTAGAGTAAGTATTTTTACTGATGATACAGGACAATAGATAGAAAATTGTTGTTTGCTATGTATCCCTAGCGTACAAATTGTTTAAAAGGCTCCCTACAAGTCCCCTGCCTAGTCTCATTTGTTGAAACAGCAAAACTATTTGAGTAGAGTAGAAACAGGAAATATTACATCTGTTCTACAGTGTCTTATATCAAAATTTCTATCACAGTTTTTCTATCAAAGTTGTTATGAACTTTATGTAGATACTGGGGGTGGGGGGAAATCAGGCACAAAGTAAGGAACATTTTCAATAGCATCAAGATGAGTGTTTTACATTTAAAATAAAGAAAAACTAACATTTGCTAACTGCCAACAATTTTCTAATTTGTTATAACCATTTTGAGGACCGTGTGTCCTATATTCCACTCATGCGTCTCAAAATTTAATTTTAAAGAAAACACTTATTATGATACCACAAAATGTAAAAGTTGATCTATCCCAAAATTAACAACTAACATAACTGCAGGTAGCAAGAAAGATCCTAAGTTTTGTCTTATTCCATTAGAGAAATGAAATTCAGAAAACATATGCAAAGCATTACAACATAAATGCAAAAAGAAAAATCAAACAAAAAATCACTTATGATCTGCAAAATCATAGGTAGGGAAGACAATTCATTGGAAAACAAGTATGTTACATTCAAATTAAATAATCATTCCCATTTTCACTTAGGCATACATCTTCAGAAAGCCTTTTTACTATTTTTCAGGGCAATTACATGGCTTTTTTTTTTTTTTGAGACAGAGTCACACTTTGTCTCCCAGGCTGGAATGCAGTGGCATGACCTCAGCTCACTGCAACCTCTGCCTGCAGGGTTCAAGCAATTCTCCTGCCTCAGCCTTCCGAGTACCTGGGACTACAGATGCGCGCCACCATGCCCAGCTAATTTTTGTATTTTTGTAGAGGCAGGGTTTCACCATGTTGGCCACGATGGTCTCGATCTCTTGACCTCGTGATCCACCCGCCTCGGCCTCCCAACAGGCTTGGATTACAGGTGTTAGCCATTGTGCCCAGCCTCATGTGCATTTTGTTAGCCTATGTTTCATGACCTCAAAATGAGTCTCCTTTCTATTTTGTATGTTCTTAAATGCCTTGTGGCAAACAAACATTGCCAAAAATAAATCAAGCTATTACAATAAAGGATCTTAGCCTTTATTGGTAGAAGAATATAAAAGATTTAAGAAAAAATGTGCAATATGTATGTGACTATGTACACACATGCACACACACAGAAACACACACACACATTCTTTGGGCAGGGAAGCTAACTAGGCATAAACAGTGCACATATATATTATTTCCTAAATATAATTTATATTAGTTTGACTGTGTTCATTATTAATTTCAAATATTTGGTTTTAGTATTTTTAGTTTTTAATTATTTACTAATTATCAAGTCTTTATTAAATACCTATTGTCTAGTACAAATAGGGTAGAGTTTGCATAATTTCATTCATTTAATCTTCATGGGCCTTTTGAAGTAAACACTATAACTACGATAATTTTACAGATGAGAAAGCTAAACCACAGAGAATTTTAGTGATTTGCTCAAGGTCACACAGCCAACAATTGGTTTAGCTGGAATTGAATCCGCATTGCCCAAGTGCTAATCACTATGCAATACAGCTACTTGGAAGCATTGTAATATATAATTCCTGCCATCACAAGAGGCTTGGTTAATCCTTTGAGGAAAAGACAAATATAAATAAATCAGAGAATAATTCAAGAATTTAATTGTTATGAGGCATCAAATCCCCTCTTTATTGATTAAAGCCTACATACATCTCATACTTATTCTCAAGGTCATTAAATAAATTAGGGGCATGGAGTAGAACAAGAGGAAATTATAGCTTGGCCAAAATAATTAGATCCACCTTTATGATTTCAGAGACACTGAAGGTCTCCACAAGCCCAGTAATACTTCCTTGATCTCGTATGGTGTTGTCAAACCTGTCTGATATGAAATGCTCCCCACTGATAATTTTAGTAAGAAAGAAAAGGCAGAACGACTTTCTATAGTGTCCAATATGACATTGGGGAAGATACTCATGGCAGGGGTTAAAACACTTCACATTAATATATCTGTCATGGTGAGCACATTCGCTTGGCTTAGTTGATCAGATTAGCCCACAGTCACCTTGGAAAACAGGAAAGCAGAGACGTAAGGAGATGTATGGTTAGAGGTAGAGAAAAGTAGGACATAAAGCCCTGCAAAGGTGACCAGAATACAGTGTGACACTCTGTGGGGCACAGATCCAGACACCAAATGTAGGTTTCTAACAACTGAATGAAGCAAAATGTATATCCATGGAAAGATGTCAGGTATCCCACAGGTAGAGAGATAAGTTAATGTTTTGCTGTTTAACTTCTTTACTTTGTACTTGGGGAAACTAGTATCAGAGTAAGACAGTGAAACCTTTCATTATAATTTGCAAAAAGAAAAAAGGTATGAGGATACATTTACCTGAACTTCAGCCCTTCTAAACGAATAGATTATTTCTATTGAGCATCGCCCTTTTAGTTTGCTAAGGATAATAACAGTTATTGAAATGCTAAAATATTTTTGTGTGTGGAAAATATTGCATATCATTTTTTTTTTTTTTGAGACGGAGTTTCGCTCTTGTTACCCAGGCTGGAGTGCAATGGCGCGATCTCAGCTCACTGCAACCTCTGCCTCCTGGGTTCAGGTAATTCTCCTGCCTCAGCCTCCTGAGTAGCTGGGATTACAGGCACGCGCCACGGTGCCCAGCTAATTTTTTTTGCATTTTTAGTAGAGACGGGGTTTCACCACGTTGACCAGGATAGTCTTGATCTCTCGACCTTGGGATCCACCCGCCTCAGCCTCCCAAAGTGCTGGGATTACAGGTGTGAGCAACTGCGCCCCACCGCATATGGTATTTTTTTAGATGTTCTACTACTTGATCTAACCTGGACTACAGTGAGTACATATGCTCTATAGTAAGTCTGTATACCACTCTTCTGATTCACTTTTTTAGAGCAATAACCTTGATTTCACTGCAGTTAGTGTAGAATACTAATATTTTCCTTAGATATCAAAACAAGCCAGAAACTGGCCAAAGAAATAACTGACTTTTGCATTACCTAACATGCAGGGGAATACTGGCCTATGTTTTTGTGGGCTCTTCTGTGACATCCCAAGATTGGGGGTCCACAGGCATGGAAAGAACTAGTGAATAGTTAAAAAAAAATGAAAGAGTTATTTTAGATATGCTTCATTTTCCTAACTGCAATTTTAAAGGGTAGGTGGGGAACCCTGAAAAATCCAGAGGCTCAAAGCTTTAGAAATTAAATAAAAGGCAGGCTATGGAGACACAGAAATAGTGGACAGCATCTGTGTAAAATCATTCTTCGCAAAAGTCAGAACCGGGAGCTATGAACTGAATTATATTCTCTCAAAATTTATACATTGAGCCCCTAATCTCCAATATAACAGTATTTGGAGATAGGGACTTCGTAAAAGTAAAGTTATATGAGGTCAAAGGGTATGGCTCTGATCCCATAGGATTACAAGATACCAGGGAGCTAACCTGCTCTCTGTCATATGAGGACACAGTGAGAAGGCAGCCATCTTCGATCCAGGAAGAAGGCCTGCACTAGAAACCAGCCTTACAAGATCCTGATATGAAGCTTTTAGCCTCTGGAACTATGAGATAATTAGCTTCTGTTTATTAAGCCACACAGTTTGTTTACATTTTGTTATAGCAGCCCAAGCAGACAAAGGCACCTGGCAACTGTGCTTATTTGTGACTTCTGACAAATGGAAGAGTGGCAGAAAGTTTGCGAGACTGAAGTTTTAGTTTTCAAACATAAGCCACAAACTGATACTTTATATAAAACTTGGGCTAGATCATGAGAGGCTTAAGAAACAGACTTATTTTAGAAATTGATCTTAAAGATTTCTGAATGTGGATGGGTGCAGTGGCTCACGCCTGTAATCCCAGCACTTTGAGAGGCCGAGGCAGGCAGATGACAAGGTCAGGAAATCGAGACCTTCCTGGCTAAGACAGTGAAACCCCATCTCTACTAAAAATACAAAAAAAAAATAGCTGGGTTTGGTGGCGTGTGCCTGTAGTGTCAGGTACTTGGGAGGCTGAGGCAGGACAATCACTTGAACCTAGGAGGTGGAGGCTGCAGTGAGCTGAGATTGTGCCACTGCACTCCAGCCTGAGTGACAGAACGAGACTCTATCTCAAATTAAAATAAAAATTAAAAAAATCTAAAAACAGTGTCTAGAGTACCCAGTACATAGTAGCTTCCTTAAAATTTGCTGCTGTCATTTATGAATTATTTACAACATATGAAACAATTACAAGAAGTGCGACAACAAATAAAAACTTGCCTCCATCCTCAAAGAATTTACAATAGTGGAGAAAAACACGTAAAAATAAACACTATAAAGTTGTTGTGGATGCTAGGAAAGAAGTCAGTCTATATCATAGAGTGATTAGACAATCCCAACTATTTGAAAATCTACCAATAAACTACAATAGCTAGTCTTGAAAGCAAAGCTCTAGCTGGGCATGGTGGCACATGCCTGTAATCCTAGCTACTCAGGAGGCTGAGGCAGGAGAATCCCTTGAACCTCAGAGGCAGAGGTCTTGGTGAGCCGAGATGGCGCTATTGCATTCCAGCCTTGGCAACAAGACTGAAACTTCGTCTCCAAAAAAAAGAAAGAAAAGAAAAGAAAAAGAAAGCAAAGTTCTTCTTAAGGAATACTGAGAATCTACAAGTCAATTTAAAACTAGATATTTTGATTAGATTAAACAGATTTGAAGTAACCAAGGATAATGATGAATGAAGTGTTTGTTTAGGGGTAGATTTTTTTTAAGCATTTTAAAACTAATGTGTAAAAATTTCACTCACTTTCTTTCTATTCTAGATCATTGCTGTCTTATGCGAAACAGGAGAAACAAGCAGGACCATTTATATTTGTCTCATTTTATTTCTTGGTAATTACTAAACCATAGTTGGGAGGTGTTAGAATTTTGAGGATGAAGTTTGAGAAGTGTTATCCTATATAAGCTATTATTTAAAAATATTAAAATCCTAAATTAAGAGGAAAATAATACCCTAACTTGCTAAAATTCTATTTTAAGCTGTATTTCTCACCAATATTAAAATTTAGTATCACTTTTGAAGAGAGTGATAATATTATTTTAAGTGCATGTTATTCTGTCAAAGGTCATCCATATACAATTTTACTTAACACAGATTTTCACTGTAACAGTACTGTAACTATTTAAAATAAAAAACATACCAAATCATATATTTTTATAATTATGCAATGTGGAAAATACAGTAATTCTTTTGAACCAAAGCAAGTCTCAGTGAAGGTAAGATTTTTACCTTCTGTCTTATTCCCTTATTACCAATTTCCAATCACACAATGATGTGCTTACCCAAAACCCTGTAATAATCCTATTGTAATTTTAAATGTTTCAGCCTAAAGTAGACATGGAATTTTTTTAAACATGAAATAATACCATTGTACACCAATTCGTTGATTATATTTCTAAATGGCTGATACATTACATGCACATATGTAAAAGATATATTTTTAATTTATTTAACAGACTCATAAAGCAGTTACTATGTTCTGAGATCTAAGCACTTTGCAAATATTCCAGTTACATTACTTGTACCAGCCAGGTGGCTCACACTGCAATCCCAGCACTTTGAGAGGCCAAGGTGGGCAGTTCACTTGAGGTCAGGAGATTGAGACCAACCTGGACAACATGGTGAAACCCCATCTCTACTAAAAATACAAAAATTAGCCAGGTGTGGTGACCCATGCCTATAATCCCAGCTAGGTAGAAGGCTGAGGCATGAGAATCCTTGAACCTGGGAGGCGGAGGTTGCAGTGAGTGGAGATTATGCCACCGCCCTCCAGCCTGGGCAACAGAGCAAGATGCTGTCTAAAAGAGGCAAAAAATAATTACTTGTATAATTCTAATGTACATTTTAAAGAGGATAAGGTTTTTTTGGATAATCAGAAAACCCCAGAGTGAGTTGGTGACAGGGTAAATTAATAGGAAGGTAGATGAAATCTATTGATAGCTAATAATAATCTACTTGTGTCTTCCTCTAGGTGCTTCATGCAGTGCAAACAAACACACTCATGTCTTAATAGTTTCCTATCAATCTGTTCACTGCTTTCCTGACAGTAAAGAGTAACAAATTTTGCCAATCCTTGTACTCTAACTCAAATGGAGGCATTAGGTAAGGATGGACTCTGTCCTTTACTTAAACAGGCAACACAGTTGATTTAAGTCTTAGTACTAGTGAGCACCATACTGGAAGAGTTTTGTTCTTCATGTGATTCAGAGTATTAGTCTATTCTCAACATATATGAATCCAATCAACAAATAAGTTTTGCCCTAATTAACTGGATTATCTTTTCATAAAAGGATTCCTTAAAATTGGTGAAAGCCTTTTCTGAAAAAGGCATTTCTTTTTCCCAGTAGATTGTCAACTAGGCAAACAACAAGCAAGTCAAGAAGAAAGCTGTACCCTGTGCCTTCAGCATTTGAAATAAAATTATTTTTAGATTTTCTTAGAGTTATCCATATTTACTGAGAATAGTAGCTACCACAAATTAACAATCCAGTCTTAAAAAGTAAAGAGACTGGACTGAGTCTCTATTTTTCTGGGAACTGAAGAGCTATTGAAATTATCAAATAAATTTCCATTTCTTCGTTCTGTAGTTTTCTTCAAAAATTTTCATGTTTTTTGAGATGCAAAATTTATTTTTAAATAATTGCAATAATAAAATGGTTTTTTGTCCAGTAGTTTTTACTTATTTCCATTTTCCATTATGCTTTTAAATTACTAAAGCCATTAAAATATAATTCTTTATTATATTTATACTTACCTAAATATTGTAAAATGGATTGGCTTTCCCTTGACAGTCTTTTCTTGTTCAAGCAGAAAAAATCAAGTTGGCAAAGACATTTGACCTTCAGTGATTCTGGATAGGAATTGCAAAAAGAGAAACAAAATTGCAGAACCAGTCCAGGTGTTGAGACCAAAGGTAAAGGCAAAAGAGAAATCAAGAGAGGGTTCTGTCTTCCGACTCTGTGCCTTGGGAAGGCACCAAACAAACCAAATGTAGTATTGAAGTGTAAATCTACAGGAAACTAAAATGAGTTTCAAAGTATAAACTGCGATATTAGTACTTAAAACTGACTTCAAAAGAAAGAGGCAAAGCAAAAAAAGTGAAAGAATAAAGCATAAAAAGAAGATATTTTATCCACAATTGGTATTTCCTCCCTGACTTGAAAGCTTCAGGAAAATCACAACTATCTGGACACCCGAGAGAATATGTTAGCATGTATAATAACTGAGTTTTCCAGATGGTCCAAAGCTAAACAAGGAAATGGGTTTGAGAGTGTGAACCAGATAGAATTAAAGAAGAGCTTCTCTACATGAGGGCACTAGGGAGTTTCATATGAATAAAAATGCAAGTGCTTTTAGTGATTTTCTATTTTAGCCTCTCAAAAACACTATAACTGGCAGGGTGTGGTGGCTCACTCCTATAATCCCAGCACTTTGAAAGGCCAAGGTGGATCTCTTGAGGCCAGGAGTTCAACACTAGCCTGGGCAACATAGCAAAAAATAAAAAATAATTAGCAGGTCATAATGTCACACACCTGTAGTTCCCGCCACTCAGGATGCTGAGGTGGGAAGATCACTTGAGCCCAAGAGTTTGCCCATAAGGTGAGCTAAGACTGTACCATTGGAGGAAATCCGCGACAGCTGAACAGGAACAGCTCCGGAGTGCAGTTCTCAGCAAGAACAGCGCAGAGGGTGAGTGCTCACCACATTTCCAAACAAGTTTTCACTGCCCACAGACCAGGAGATTCCCGGGCCGAAAAGCGCGACGAGTTTTCAGCATGGCGGTTTCAGCCGGTGCCGCGTCTGCGCAGAAACTCACACCAGTCTGGGCGGCCCTTTGGACTGGCTCCGCTCAGCTACGCCTCTGCAAGCAGACTGTGACTAGACTACTCCGTGCGGGCAAGGCATCTCTGAAAAAAGGCAGCAACAAGACAGGAAATTATAAAGCCAACCTTCCTGGGACAGAGCACCTGGGAAAAGAGGCAGTTATGAGTTCCGCTGCAGCAGACTTAAAGGTACAGGCTAAGCAGCTCTGCACAGAATGGCAGAACTCCCAGCACAGCATTTGAGCTCCTATAAGGGAAAGACTGTCTCTTCAAGCAACTCCCTGACCCCGTATACCCAAAGAGACACCTCATAAAGGACAGCTCAGACTGACATCTAGCAGGTACCTTTCTGGGACAAGAAAAGCAGAGGAAGAAACCGATAGCAACCCTTGCTGTTCTGCAGCCCCCACGGGTGATCCCAGACGAGTGGGGTCTGGAGTGGACCTCCAGCCGTCCTGCAGCAGAGGGGCTGGACTGTTAGAAGGAAAACTAAGAAGCAGAAAGAAGTAGCTTCAACATCAACGAAAAGGACATCCACTTAGAGACCCCATCCAAAAGTCACCAACTACAAAGACCACAGGTAGATAAAGCCACTAAGATGGGAAGAAACCACTGTAAAAATGATGAAAACACCAAAAACCAGAACGCCTCTCCTCCTCCAAGGGATCACAACTCCTCACCAGCTAGACATCAAAGATGGATGGAGAATGAATCTGATGAATGGACAGAAACAGGCTTCAGAAGGTGGGTAATAAACTCCTCAGAGCTAAAAGAACATGTGCTAACCCAATGCAAAGAAACTAAGAACATAGAAAAAACGTTAGATGAGATGCTAATGAGAATAAACAGCTTAGAGAAGAATATAAACGACTTGATGGAGCTGAAAAACATAGCACGAGAACTTCATGAAGCATACACAAGTTTCAATAGCCGAATCAACCAAGCAGAAGAAAGGATATCAGAGATTGAAGATCAACTCAATGAAATAAAACAAGAAGGCAAGAATAGAGAAAAAAGAGTGAAAGAAATTAACAAAGCCTCCAAAACAATGGGATTATGTGAAAAGATCTAATCTGCGTTTGATAGGTGTACCTGAATGTGACGGAGAGAATGAATCCAAGCTGGAAAACACTCTTCAGGATATTATCCAGGAGAACTTCCCCAACCTAGCAAGGCAGGCCAACATTTAAGTCCAGGAAATACAGAGACCACCACAGAGATATTCCTCAAGGAGAGCAACCCCAAGGCACATAATCATCAGATTCACCAGGATTGAAATGAAGGAAAAAAATGCTAAGGGCAGCCAGAGAAAAAGATTGGGTTACCCACAAAGGGAAGCCTATCAGACTCACAGGGGATCTCTCGGCAGAAACCCTACAAGCCAGAAGAGAGTGGGGGCCAATATTCAACATCCTTAAAGAAAAGAACTTTCAACCTAGAATTTCACATCTAGCCAAACTAAGCTTCAGAAGAGAAGGAGAAAGAAAATCCTTTATGGACAAGCACTTGCTGAGAGATTTCATCACCACCAGGCCTGCCTTACAAGAGCTCCTGAAAGAAGCCCTAAACAAGGAAAGGAACAACCAGTACCAGCCACTCCCAAAACGTACCAAACACAACCATCTGATCTTTGACAAACCTGACAAACACAAGCAATGGGGAAAAGATTCCCTGTTTAATAAATGGTGTTGGGAAAACTGGTGTGCAGAAAGCAGAAACTGGACCCTTTCCTGACACCTTACACTAAAATTAACTCCAGATGGATTAAAGACTTAAACATAAGACCTAACACCATAAAATCCCTAGAAGAAAACCTAGGCAAACACCATTCAGGACATAGGCATCGGCAAAGACGTCATGACTAAAACACCAAAAGCATTGGCAAAAAAAGCCAAAATAGACAATTGGGACCTAATTAAACTCCAAAGCTTCTGTACAGCAAAAGAAAACACCACTAGAGTGAACCGGCAACCAACAGAATGGGAAAAAATTTTTGCAATCTACCCATCTGACAAAGGGCAATATCCAGTATCTACAAATAACTAAAACAGACTTACAAGAAAAAAACAAACAAACCCATCCAAAAGTGGTAGAAGGATATGAACAAATACTTTTCAAAAGAAGACATATATATGAGGCCAACAAACATATGAAAAAACGCTCATCATCACTGATTATTAGAGAAATGCAAATCAAAACCACATTGAGATGCCACCTCATGCCAGTTAGAATGGCAATCATTAAAAAATTTGGAGACAACAGATGCTGAGAGGATGTGGAGAAATAGGAACACTTTTACACTGTGGGTGGGAGTGTAAACTAGTTCAACCATTGTGGAAGACAGTGTGGTACTTCCTCAAGGACCTAGAAATGGAAATTCCATTTGACCCAGCAATCCCATTATTGAGTATATACACAAAGGATTATAAATCATTCTATTATAAAGACACATGCACACATATGTTCATAGCGACACTGTTTACAATAGCAAAGACCTGGAACTAACCCAAATGTCCATCGATGATAGACTGGACAAGGAAAATGTGGCACATATATACCATGGAATACTATGTAGTCATTAAAAAACGGTGAGTTCATGTCCTTTGTAGGGACATGGATGAATCTGGAAACCATCATTCTCAGCAAACTGACACAAGAACAGAAAATCAAACACCCCATGTTCTTACTCATAGATGGGTGTTGAACAATGAGACTACATGGACACAGTGAGGGGAGCATCACACACTGGGTCTGTTGGGAGGCAGGGGCCAAGGGAGGGACAGAAGGGTGGGGTGGGGAGGTTGGGGAGGAATAACATGGGGAGAAATGCCAGACGTAGGTGATGGGGGGATGGAGGCAACAAACCACATTGCCATGTGTGTACCTATGCAACAGTCCTGCATGATCTGCACATGTACCTCAGAACCTAAAGTACAATTTTAAAAAATAATAAAAATAAATAAATAAACAAACAAACAAATAAATGACTGTACCATTGCACTGAATGAAGCCTGGATGACAGAGTTAGACCCTCTGTTTAAAAACTTAAAAAAGAAATACCATAGGCTTAGCTACTGGCTATTTTCATTTGCTGGGTGGGTACTGTTGTCATGAAAACTTGTTCCATGGTCTGGAGAGATGCTATTGAATAGTGTTCCTTACACCATCTTTTTTTTTTTGAGACAGACTCTCACTCTGTCACCAGGCACCAGGCTAGAGTGCAGTGGCACGATCTCAGCTCACTGCAACCTCTGCCTCCCGGGTTTGAGCAATTCTCCTGCCTCAGCCTCCCAAGCAGCTGGGACTACAGGTGCGCACAACCACACCCAGCTAATTTTTGTATTTTAGTAGAGACGGGGTTTCACCACGTTGGCCAGGATGGTCTCGATCTCTTGACCTTGTGATCTGCCTGCCTTGGCCTCCCAAAGTGCTGGGATTGCAGGCATGAGCCACCGAGCCTGGCCTAGACCATCATTCTTTAATGCCAATTCAAAGATTAGATTAGCCAAATCACACTGAGAAAAATGACTCTATTGAATCTTGTTTGAATGCTATGTTAATTTCCAAAATGGTGTAATGATTAAGAGTTGGCTCCAAAGTCAAATAATCTAGGTTCAAATCTTTGCTCCACCACTTATTGTGTAATCTTGGGCAAGTAACTTAAACTCCCTGCCCTTCAGCTTCCTCGGATATAACATGTCACTAACAATTGTCCGTACCACATATGGCTATGTGAGAATTAAATGAGTTTTGACAGATAAAATAATTTAAACAATTCCTGACACACAGTGAGTGTTCATAGCAAGTATATAATTATTAATAATTTATTTTATATTATATGAAATAAATAACATTTATTACTTCTTATATATTCAAATTTCATATGATATTATAAAATTAGGAAAATCAGTAATAAATAATGTTCACTAACCACACAGACTTAACTGGAAGGCTTGAGTTAAAACAAGACAAATTATGAATTATATAAAATCCTTAAGTCCAGACATCTTTAATAACATATGTGAATGTCCTTTTACACTGCAGACAGAAACATTCTAAATACTTTATCATTTAGTGATTATCTTTAGCCTACTATGGAATCTGGCAGCAGGAGGCTATAAATATGCATATACCTATATATTTCAATACATACATATATATATATACATGTGCACATCCTGGAATTTATCTGTCATTATTATTTCTTTGTTCCATCTATAGATTATATCAAATCCAATCCCTGAAATGGAAGAAGCCAAAAGCCTAAGTTTGGAGGAAGACTTTGAAGGACAGGCCACACACACAGGCAAGCAAAACTAGAAGAAAAAATAATTATTAAATTAGAATTAAATCTGGCAATATCAACTTAAAGTTAAGTTACATATTGACACTATTCAGTATGTACGTTAAGTAATATCTTTATATAAATTGTTAACTAATTTAAAAAATATTTGAGTGGGCAAATTAATTTTTGAAATCAAATAATTCCTAACAGTTTTATTTAGAGGTATAGAGGAAAAAACCCACTAATTATTGATAATTTATTGCTGCCCAACTATCACAAGACCTCTTGTCTATGCTAGAATTAAGCCACTTTCCTCTCTCCTGACTGTACCCCACCCTCACTACAAACTTTCATTGTGAATAATATTAGACCCAAAGGTAAGTAAATCGCTTTTAATTTTAATTTTTTTGAATCTAAAAATATAAAGGGAATGATAAGATATTCCCTTTATTCTTTCTAATAAATATTTTTTTGAATCTAAAAAAATAAAGGGAATGATAACATACTCCCTTTATTTTTTTTGACTAAATGAATTTCAATATTCCTCCAGAAAACCTAAAACTTTATTTTATCCAGAGTCTGTTTTCGTAATCTTTTAAATTATGTTTGGCTATCTATATGCTGCTCCTAAGAACTTAAAACTTAAATATCATGACTTAAAGTTAAAAATTCACATTTAACTCTATTCAATCTTATTTGAATGGTAATTTCCTATCTCTTTTAATTTGGGTTGAACCATCAAATTTAGCCACAAGTTTGAAAGAATTCAAACAAGTACTAGCCAAAATGTGTGATTTATTTTATAATAGCAACGTGAGGAACACTTTCCTAAGTATGAGCAACAACAACAACAACAACAAAAAGACCATTAAAGGAAAGGTTGGTAAATTCAACTATAAAAAGGAAGAAAGGATGACAGATGAAGGGATGGAGGGAGGAAAGAAGGGAAAGTGGGAGACGGGAAAAAAAGAAGGAAATATCTGCTGTCTGGTAAAAGTCACCAGGAACAAAAGTCAAAAAACATTTAATAAATTTAGTAAAAACACTGGCAACTCAACCGATAGTGTTAGTTTCCTAATAAACATTAAGAGCTCCTGCAAATCAGTAAGAAAAGAAACCAATTACCAAATAGAACAATGAGCAAAAGATAGAACAGATTTTTCATGGGGGGAAAAAGTAACATAAAAAACAATAGTGAAAGTAAGTAAGTTTAATGACACATTTTTGGCACTCTGATGCATTGTCCATAGCAGTGTAAATTGGTACAATATCCACAGGGGCAGCCTCACAGTATCAAAATTAGTAATGTATATGCCCTTTGACCAAGGAATTGTACTTATATAACCATAAATATAGCTGCACAGATTTCTTTAAAACGTTTGCACAAGATTCTTCGCTCAGCATCATGTCATAGAAAAAAAATGTAGAAACAAACAATGCAGATCACTATGAAACCATTTAAGTAAATTATGTACATCTACACAATAGAACACCATGCCTCCATTTTCCAAATTTTCTAAAGGAAGAATCTCTTCGTGTGTATACCAAAAAAATCTCCAAGATATAGTATGAAACAGATAAAGCAAGGTAAGGAAAAATGTGTTTAATACACCACCATTTGTAGAAACCGGGAGCAAAAATGGAGTCTCTTTCTTTAAACAAACATACACACATGTATATTTTGTATATACATAAAACATATCTAAAAATATTGATATGAACACTATATATGTACACAAAAATCTTTGCCTGCATATAATATAAATATATTCATGATAAATTTATATTAAATATGTATCATAAATATAAAACAAAAATTATTAGGCAATATGGAGGAGAAAGAAGAAATACATCCATATATAGAATATGATATAGAATACGACATTAAAGGTGTGGATATAGCTAAGCATTAGTGAAGGACAGTAGGTTTAATATTCCTTAAAGAATTTAAGACCTTCTTAAATGAATAATGCTATCAGTCATCAGGTCAACTGGATATCAGAATTCCAGTTGAATCATCCTTTGTTTAATTAGTTTTTCTTAAATCTGCCAACTGGCCAGGCATGGTGGCTCACACCTGTAATCCCAACACTTTGGGAGGCTAAGGTAGGCAGATTACTTGAGGTCAGAAGTTTGAGAGCAGCCTGGCCAACATAGTGAAACCCCATCTCTACTAAAAATACAAAAATTAGCAGGGTGTGGTGGCACACACAGGGGAAGCACTTGAACCCAGGAGGTGGAGGTTGCAGTGAGCCAAAATCATGCCCCTGCACTCCAGCCTGGGCAACAGTATGACTCCATCTCAAAAAAAAAAAAAAAATCTGCCAATCCTATTCTTTCTATGTTTGTAAAAGAATCTTAGAAAAATGGAATGGTTACGTAATAATTTTATTAAAGACATTTTAGTTTTGTTGAGGTCAGGCCCCTTGCTCACCAGTTGTCATTTACATACTATTGTTATTTTTGTTTCCCCAACATGCTGAGTTTCCTTTCTTCATACTGCAATGCCAATTTTAGTTTGTTGCTGAAGTTTTTGTCTTAGGTAATAAAAGTACTATTTTTTCCAAAATTCTAGTATCCTCCTTAGACTCTAATATTTAAATATACTAACCCCAACCTTTTGGCAGTAGTTCAAAGTGCATAATTTATATTTTCATTAGTGCAAATGTTTCTGAAAGATTCTTTACCAAAACCCATTTAACAAGATTAATGTGGAAGCATATTTTTATGAGCAGGGCAGTCGGAAATTTCTAGTCCAAACAAGATTTTTTTTCTGATGCAGGAGATAATAAGTTTATTCCCATGGCAATACTTACATAAATTTCAATTATGCTAATAGTCCTTTTGAAAATAAAAGGGGAAACAATTTATTTGTAATTTCATTCCAGGACCCAAAGGAGTAATAAATGATTGGAGAAAGTTTAAATTAGAGAGTGAAGACAGTGATTCAATTCCACCTAGCAAGAAGGAGATTCTCAGGCAAATGTCTTCTCCTCAGAGTAGGAACAGCAAAGATTCAAAGGAACGAGTCAGCAGAAAGGTAAGATAATACGAAAATCAGTAACAAATAATTTACAATGTGTTTTCTAATCTAAATAATCACTTTAGACTATTAAAATATATTGATTGCAGTATTGTTTATGCTGGCAAAAAATGTAAATGAAGTGAATGCCTATTGTGGCATTCCATGCTAAGAACACATACAGTTATGAAAAGAATTAGTTACAAATACATGAGTTGACTTAGAGATAGTTTCACAATATGAGAAAGCGAAATACAGATAAATCCATCTGGGGAATTGTAACAAATGTGCTCCATTTGTTTTGAAGAGACGTGAAAAAAAAATAAATTTAAAAGTATTTTGAAACATGTAAAATACTACGTAAATGTGACACACACTCATTATTAAAAAAATTTTTTTTTTTTTTGAGACGGAGTTTAGCTGTTGTTACCCAGACTGGAGTGCAATGGCACGATCTCGGCTCACCGCAACCTCCACCTTCTGGGTTCAAGCAGTTCTCCTGCCTCAGCCTCCTGAGTAGCTGGGACTACAGGCATGCACCACCATGCCCAGCTAATTTTTGTATTTTTAGTAGAGACAGGGTTTCACCTTGTTGACCAGGATGGTCTCGATCTCGACCTCGTGATCCACCTGCCTCAGCCTCCCAAAGTGCTGGGATTACAAGAGTGAGCCACTGCGCCCGGCCTTCATTATTAAAAATTTTATGCTAAGGTTAAACTTTGAAAATGTATCTGAATGTGTACATATCCATATGTCTGAATATGTGACTAAAGCAAGTTTTCATACAAATACTGAAACACATCGTCAAGTCAGATTTGTATGGTCTGGTCTGTTAAATTAACAGAACTACAGCAGCAACTTAAGAATTATATGAAATATTAGAAATTGTTAGAGTTAAAACTAAATTGGGAGAATATGATTATTATTATTACTATTATTATTTTGAGACAAAGTCTCACTCTGTCACCCCAGCTGGAGTGCCGTGGCAAGATCTTGGCTCACTGCAACCTCTGCCTCCTGGATTCAAGTGATTCTCCTGCCTTGGCCTCCCAAGTAGCTGGGACTACAGGCACACGCTACCATGCCCGGCTATTTTTTGTATTTTTTGTAGAGATGGAGTTTCACCATGTTGCCCAGTCTGTTCTCCTGGACTCAAACAATTCCCCTCCTCTGCCTCCCAAAGTGCTAGGATTACAGGCATGAGTCCCCACACTCATCCTGGGACAATAATCTTAAAACAGAAAAAAATATGATAAGGAAAAGAATGACAACATTAGGGAAACAGATATAAGAAACAGAAACAAGAAGAAGTAATGAAAGCATCACAAACTTTTATTTAACCTAAATCTGTGTCTTCTGTAAAATAACACTAATAATACCTATCTCAGAGGTTATTTGTAAGGATTAAATAACATAATCTATGGGAAGTGCCCAACACCAGGTAGGTTTTTTACAAACATCAGTTTCATGTCTTCTCAATTCTCTTCTACTTTAAAAATTGGTAACATTTGCTGTTTGAGAGGTTACATGATGATAAGGATGCAGCAGATGATCCCACATGGGAACTGTCTAACTTCCATGGTTCTGAGCTGCTCCACATCTATCAATCACACTATGTCCCATTGTTCCTTCAAACCTGTTTTCTTTTTTGATTGGGGGAATGGGTACTTAATATTCTATGGAATACATTAATAATGGAGTAGCTATTATGAAAGGGCCTGTAGGTAACTTTATATTCCAACTGCAATGAAAAGTCGCTATCTTAGAACATGGAGTTTAGGTCTTTTCTTACTTTAGCCTAAACTAGTGAATAATAATAACCTGGAGGGCTTGTTAAAATGTGGATTACTTAGCCTCACCCTTATAGGTTCTAATTCAGTAAATCTAGGGTGGTCCCCAAATATTTGCAGTTCCAAGAAGTTCCCGAGTGATGCTAATGCTGCTGGTCCAGCAATTAACCTCTTGGATGGTCTGACGAACTC
The DNA here is from genome assembly GCA_031835075.1 of Saguinus oedipus. Taxonomy (NCBI): domain Eukaryota; kingdom Metazoa; phylum Chordata; class Mammalia; order Primates; family Cebidae; genus Saguinus; species Saguinus oedipus. The sequence goes on from CM063190.1 coordinate 24,742,073, forward strand.
CAAAAAGTAGGAAACACTCTCTTGCTTGAATTCCATTCCACATATGCCAAAAAAAAAAATAGGTAAATTTTAAGATATAAGAGTGTTTATTGCTATAAAGAAAATAAGCCAGCATAAAGAATGTAGAGTGTGAGATGAGGACTTTTTAAGGTAAAGTAATCAAGGAAGGTGACATTTAAACAAAAGCTTGAAAGAGGTGAAAGAGAAAGGCACATCAGGATTAAAAGGGCCAGGCAGAGAAAACAGCAAAAGTAAACTCCTTCGGTTGAGAAGGGGCTTGGTATATCTAAGGAATAACATTTCTGACTGTATAATTTCTATTATTTCCTTAATCTATTCTCAGATGAGCATTCAAGAATATGAACTAATTCATAAAGAGAAAGAGGATGAAAACTGCCTTCGTAAATACCGTAGACAGTGTATGCAGGATATGCACCAGAAGCTGAGTTTTGGGCCTAGATATGGGTTTGTGTATGAGCTGGAAACTGGAGAGCAATTCCTGGAAACAATTGAAAAGGAACAGAAGATCACCACGATCGTCGTTCACATTTATGAAGATGGCATTAAGGGCTGTGATGCTCTAAACGATAGTCTAACATGCCTTGCAGCAGACTACCCTATAGTTAAGTTTTGTAAAATAAAAGCTTCGAATACAGGTGCTGGGGACCGCTTTTCCTTAGATGTACTTCCCACACTGCTCGTCTATAAAGGTGGGGAACTCATAAGCAATTTTATTAGTGTTGCTGAACAGTTTGCTGAAGAATTTTTTGCTGGGGATGTGGAGTCTTTCCTAAATGAATATGGGTTACTACCTGAAAGAGAGGTACATACCCTAGAGCATACCAAAATAGAAGAAGAAGATATTGAATAAAGAATCACTATGTCAATACCTCCTGTTTATCCTTTAGGCATTGGACGATGGTTTTGGTAGTATCCATATTGCTTTAGTGAACACAATATGGGCATGGCTATGTTAACAAAAATGATTGATGCAACAATTGAACTATTAGCATTTCTTAGTATTAGTTATTCAAAGTGATACAATCCTTCACTACAAAACGCAGTTGTCTTCAGCAACATTATTAGTAGACAAAGAGAATGTGTATAACATTATGACATTTAAAAAAAATCCCTTTCAAGTTATGTTTTGGCTTTTTTACTCCATGTTCCCTCCTCACTGTTATTATTATTTGGGCTTTCCAAATTACATTATTAATTATAATTGTATTTGTATAATAAAAATAAAATCTCATGAGGAAATAAATTTTCTATTTGAAGTCTATTCTTCCTCAAGTGTTACATTACCAAGGCCCTAAAACATCGTGAAGCCCAAAATACAAAATATCATTCAGTAAAATATCTTACATTCCAACCAAAGAAACTTAGAAACACTGTGCCAAGTTAAAGTGATATTTAAGAAAGGAAGCAAGATCTTTTTATTCTCTGGGTAGAAGAATAATATTTAGGGGCAATAAAATTACAATATTCATTTGTTGATTGCCTACTATGGGCCAGTATTTTATACATATCATCTCCAATTCTTAACCACAAATCTGTACCTAGATAGTATTACTCCCATTTTATAAACAGTAAAACAGAGAATCAGAGAAGTGAAGTGGAAGTTCTACTTTTATTTCCCTTGAAAACATTTGGAAGTCTTTCCTCCAACACCAAAACATTTTGGAGACACAGTCTCTCACTGTCACCCGAGCTGCCAGCTGAAGTGCAGTGGCACAATCTCTGCTCACTGCAACCTTCGCCTCCCAGGTTCAAGCGATTCTTCTACCGCAGTCTCCCGAGTAGCTGGGATTACAGATACCCACCAATACACCTGGCTAATTTTTGAATTTGTAGTAGAGATGGGGTTTCACTATGTTGGCCAGGCTGGTCTCAAACTCCTGACCTCATGATCCTCCCGCCTCAGTCTCCCAAAGTGCAGGGATTACAGGTGTGAGCCACCACACCCGGGCTAAAATGTTCTTAAATGAACAATGAGATGAAGAGCAAGATAAAAGAAATCCCTACATGTCTGAATCACAGTAGAGAAATAATAATGAGTGAGAGCTGACATAATATGGGCTGCAATTAAAGATATGGTACTTGATAAGTACCCAGAAAGGGGATCCCTGTGAGAACAGGTTTAAAACAGGATAGCACATTTTCCTGTGGCAGCCCAGTGTTGAAATCAAACATTTGCCACAAAGTCTACTTTTCACTTTCCTAAATGACTATTGTTATAGCTTCTCTCCTTTCCGTAAACCTTTTTTTTTTTTTTTTTTTTGAGACGGAGTTTCACTCTTGTTACCCAGACTGGAGTGCAATGGCGCGATCTCAGCTCATCGCAACCTCCGCCTCCTGGATTCAGGCAATTCTACTGCCTCAGCCTCCCCAGTAGCTGGGATTATAGGCAAACGCCAGCATGCCCAGCTAATTTTTTGTATTTTTAGTAGAGACGGGGTTTCACCGTATTGACCAGGATGGTCTCGATCTCTTGACCTCGTGATCCACCCGCCTCGGCCTCCCAAAGTGCTGGGATTACAGGCTTGAGCCACCGCGCCTGGCCTCCATAAACCTTTTATATCACTTTCCTCCACCTGAAACATTTCATCTTACTCATACTTCACTGAGAAAATAGGAGATATCAGATGAGACCTACTTCATCTTTCCATCACAGATCTAAAATGGACTTATGAAGTAAACAGGTTTCTACTGATGTCATGATGGAAGAAGTGTCCATTCTAATGCCAACTGATCAAACTGTGCTATGAATCCTACTCTTTTTATCCACATGGTAAATATTTCTCCTGAAATTTTGAACCCTCCCCCATCATCTCTTTCTTCCTTCTCTATGTTGTATTATTTATATTGGCTTATATGTGAATTTTTAAATTGTCCACTGTTTCAAATATGCCCACCTGTAACTTAACTTTCCCAGCTGTCACTCACTTCTCTGCTTCCCTTTACAATCATGTCTCTCAAAAGAGGTATCTAAAGTCACCATCTTTATTCCCCAATTCCATTTTTTTTTCATCTTACTCCAAACAGGCCTCTGTTCCAAGTTCTTAGAGTCAAACTTAATAGCCAATTCTCATGCCTTATTTTTTTCTCTCTCTCTTAAAAGCATGTGTCATAGTTTTCTATCTTCTATACCACCCCCTGACCCCATTTTTTTTTTGAGATGGAGTCTTGCTCTGTGGCCCAGGCTAGTGCAGTGGTGTGATCTCAGCTCACTGCAACCTCTGCCTTCTGGGTTAGAGTGATTCCTCTGTCTCAGCCTCCTGAGTAGCTGGGACTACAGGCATGTGCTACCATCCCTGGCTAATTTTTGCATTTTTAGTAGAGACAGGGTTTCATCATTTTGGCCGGGCTGGTCTCAAACTCGGACCTCAAGTGATCCTCCTACCTCAGACTCCCAAAGTGCTAGGATTACAGGCATGAGCCACTTCCCTAAACTCTTCCCCTTTTTAAGGTGCTTCTTTGGCTGATTTGATGCCTCACTGCTTGTTTGCCTTCTATTTCACTGACTCTTCCTTCCAAGTTTCCTTTGCTGATTTATCCTCTAAACACCCCCAGTAACATCCCCCAGTTCACAGTCTTAACTACCATTTATATTAAGGTTACTCTCAAATTCACACCTGCAGTTTTATCTCTGTCCTAGATTCTAAAATCCTATGTCTGAATTGTAGGAAGGGAAGAAAGGAGGAAACAAATGGGGGTAGAGAGGAAAGAAGGACTGCAATTGAACTAGATTTTGGTGAAACAAAAGTGGGTAAGAGAGAATTCCCAACTGTGACCAGTTCCTAATACATGGTCATTTCAATAGGTACTGAGTGTTTTTGCTCATGAATCTAAAATTCCATCCTCTATTCTTCTTCATCAATTAGGAAAGCAATTTTAATTGTCCCATCGACTATTTCTAACTTGATGAACAACAGGCACATCACATGGAGGAAATGTGCTAGAAAGGAGACATTCAGGGTAATTACATATAAAGTAGCTTTAAAGAAATAGTTCAACATGTTTTCTCCTATCAAGTAATTGCTAACAAATGTATTAATCCCATACAGAGTTATTTGCTAAGGAATTACTGGACCTAAAAAACTGTAGCAAAAAAACAGAATCCTTGCATAACATAATTCAAAAATGCCTTAGTGAAACAACTCTTTATAAATTGACATTAACTCCATGGACTGAAAGTCAATACAAGAATGGTGGTAGCAAGGCAGTAAGGAATAACAGTCAAGCAAACATCTTAAAAAGAGCAATATTTTAAGAATAGAATGTAAGTTCTTTTTAATCACTAGCCATTGTTAACTGCAATGTAATACAGTTTTGTAAGCCAGAGGCAGTAAAGCAAGGCTGAACAGTGAAACACTCATCTACAGAAAACAAGAACAAAAATGAGTGCTTTGAAAGATTCCTCCCTAAAGAAACCTTTACACTTGAAATAAATAACCTACCGTACCTTAGTTTAAAATAGAGAACTAGCAAGCTTAAGCAGGACTAAGCTCAGGAATGCATTTAACCCATAATAGCCAAAACAAAAGTAACTAGGTGGCACCTGTTTAGAGAGTAAATGATGATAGCAACCATTCTCAAACTGAGCACTTGATGACTAACGGATGTCAGGGAGAAGCTTTGATCACAGCACTCATCAGGAAGAGTTGAACAAAAAACAGCATTTGTATAGAATATTTGAAGCCCGCTGCTGCAGAAATCCTGGATTACAAACTCCCCTCGTGTAAGTAAGCACTTAATCTGCAATTTTTGACAGGACGAGGAGGAGAAGAGATAATTTTTGTCTCAGCAAAAGAATGAAGTTTTAAATGTAAAGGTTTAAAATGTCATAACATGTCTCATAACAAATCACTCAAATAATAACTGGAATGGGCTAGAAGGAAAAGCCAAGAGTGTTAGCTGTAAAATAATAGGAAAATTTGTAGGAAATAGCAAAATTATTCTGTTAAGTCAGAAGCTCATCCATTTATTTGTTCACAAAATACTTATTGATAAGATGCTGTTTACCAGCCAGTGTCCTTGATCTCAGGGATCTTAGGGTAAAAGAAACAAACACTCAAACAAGCAATAGAAGATAAATGAATTGGCATTTATATGTATCCATATGTTCACATGTAGTGGTGGTTAACATCTGGAACGCTAGATTTCCTAGGTTTGAATTCAGTCGCTGATTTTGTGACCTTGGACAAATTAGTTAACCTCTCTGCTGTTTCCTTATCTGTAAAATAAGAATAATAATAGCAAATGTTTATTGGGTTGTTGTGAAGGGAAAAATGAGAAAATTATGTAAACTAGAGCAGTGCCTGACACACATTACTCAAATGTTAGTTTTTGTTGTTATTAATAGATACACATGAAGTGAAATGGTGCATATAATACATAGATATGTGATTTTAAGGACCTGCTTACGTAAATAAAAATTTATTAAGAGGTTGGGATTCAAATAATCTATACTCAATACACCACTCAGATTTCTCTATATTAGGAGCTTACTAAAAATTTTATGTGTAGGACTAGAAATAGAGAAGTCCTAAAAACGGCCACTTCAAAATGACTGTAGATACCACAATAAGCAAATTAAGTTCGAAAACAGAATGAACTTCAGCACATAAATAAGAAAGTAATTCATTTTGAAATTTTATGCTGAATTTATTGTAGAATAAATTTAATCATATACTTACCTATTCAAATATATTTAATATATTATCTCATGATACAATTTTTATATATTTTGTTATCTTTCAAACATTTTACAAATGTCTGAGTGTCTAATACATACAAGGAATTATGTTAGATAACGGGAGATGATGAAAATGTATAAAATATAATTGTTCTTTCTTTTCAAGGGATTTACAGTCTAGGAGGGGAGCACACATTTCTTAAATTAAAAGATACAGTGACATTTTAATTTTACTTATCTATTAACATTGAGATCTTATATTTTGGAAGCCAGCTTACATTGAATTTCACTGAAGAAACTGTCATCCACTCATGGCCCCTCTGATTAGCTAATGTATAGTGGCATGTAGTTCTTCCTTTTACTGTCAGCTCCCTTTTTGAAATCTTCACTTTCAATATACCATTCTCTGATGATAGCCATCTACCCTTCCAGTTATCTCAATTCTTTTTTTTTCTACCCAGGTTCAAGCGATTCTCCTGTCTCAGCCTCCCGAGTAGCTGGGATTACAGGCGCTCATGGCTGCACCGGCTAATTTTTTGTATTTTTAATAGAGACGGGGTTTCACTATATTGGCCAGGCTGGTTTCGAACTCCTGACCTCATGATCCACCTGCCTCCGCCTCTCAAAGTGTTTGGATTACAGGTGTGAGCCACCTACAGTGCCCAGCCCTCTCAATTCTTTTCTACCAAACCACATGTTGTTTAAGACTTGCAGTTTCTCAGCCTTGTCTATTTGACACGGTCTTTCTCCACTTTGATGGTTTCTATCCTTCCTATGCAGCCTAAACACTTGACAAATGTCATCAATCACCTTGCTTCTGGCACTTTCCACATTTTTAATCCCCTTATTCTTCCAAAGCACTTATCATTTAAATTCCAAAACTTCCAATCGTTTCAACCATCTGATCCTCTTTTTCTAACGACTAGCTGGTAAGTCCTACTCAAGAAAATTCTTACTTGCTGAATATTTCATACATATATCAACCAATCAGTGTTCTTCAACTAGGGTCCATAGCTTGTTCAGCAAACAGATCCCTCTTCCATTTCCCACAGCAGCTATTCCAAACTTTTATTATTCTCCTCAGTCTCCCTCTCTTAAATCCTTAAATGACCTGCTTTCAACATCCCAGTAGAAACCGAGCCCATCAGGCATGAACTTCCCTAATTTCCTACCCCACATCTATTAGCTCATCTATTTTCCATTTCATTGTTCTCGAAGATATATTTCGGAAACTATCTTTGTCAATATTGTTTTTTAATCATATTACAACACATTCACATTTCTTTTTTGCTCATTTTACAATTTTATCTCCTCACTCTATGTTTCTTATTTACAACCTAAAAATGAGTTTCCATCTCTTATTTAAAAACTTGTCCTGATTCTTCCAAATTATTACTACCTATTATCGTCTCTAGTATTCTTCTCTTCTTCATTCCCAAAACTCCTTGCAAAAAATCAAACAAAAACTCAATGTACTTAATCTTCATTTCTTTCCATTTATTTTTCCACCTATCAGCTTCAACTATTCCCCTGAATGTGGTTCTGATACACATCAACAATGACCTCTGTGTCAGAGGTCTCTGGCAAGAAATGGCACAAACAGAAAAGGTATGATGAAGGGAGTTTAAAGAAAAGACTGTTTACAAGGCTGTAGGCAGGAAACCAGTAAGAGACAGTGAAGCACCACCTATTAACAGGTGAAAGTGACTACTACCCACAAGCCCAGGAGGGGCAAGAAACCAGTGAGACCTGCAGCTATAGGAAAGAGCTGGCCAATGGGAGCTTTAGCTTTTGGAAGAGAAACACTGTCCCTGCCAGTCTGTGACCCAGCAGGGACAGAGCTTCAGGAAGAAACAACCCGCACTCTCTCCTCTTGCTCTTCTCTTTCCAGCACCTCTCATTGTGGGAATTCACCTGAAAGCCAGAGGGCAAGAGGACCCTGTTGATGAAGTCTGTTAAGTCAACCTTCTCTAGGGGTAAAACAGGAGGGAGAAAGAATGCAAATCTTAAGAGGCAAACAGAGAATATCCAGTACAACCACCTAACCACCAAGCCTGTTCTTAAGTTTTGGCTGCACTGAATGCTGATTAGCACTCCCAAATTGAAATTCTTTCCTCGCTTGGTTTTCATAATACCACGCTCCAGATTCTTCTCCGCGTCTGTGACCAGGGGGCACACTCCTTGTCTATTGGTGTTTTTTTGGATTAGTCTCCTCCCTCACTTCAGATACTGTTATTCCCTCTGACAGCTTCAGTTACTACCTACACTGTGGCTTCTACAAAATCACCACTATTGACATTTTGGGCCAGATAATTCTCTGTTGTGGGGAGCTGTTTTGTGCATTATAGGATGTTTAGCAGCGTTCCTGGCCTCTAACCACTAGATACTATCAGCACCCCTCCCCAAGTGGTGGCAACTAAAACTCTCCTCAGACATTGCCAAGTGTTCTCTGGAAGTTAAAATCATCCCCAGGCAAGAACTGCTTACCTCTACAAACAGAATAGCTATCTTCCGTCCCCTGAGTTCCAGATTGATGGAAACTTAATTACCATAATCTGTCTCCCAGACAATCGCAATCGTTTCCTAACTGGGCTGCACAACTCTCAGTCTTCATGCTCACACCAGACTGATCTAAAAGACAGTGTCAATGTGTGCAGGAATCCCAAGGCTGTCAAGCCATGCAGCCAAAAATATTCTTGAAACATCCATGAGACAATGAAAAGAAGTGGAATTGTAAGAGTTTTTGACTTACACTCTGAAACACTGCGGATGTAGAAGCTCTCCTTGATGACCTATGACTTGTGGGAGTGAAGTAACTCTGTACAGAAACATTTTACCTCCCATTACAGGAAAAGATATTCTTTCAGAAGAAAGTAAACTCAACAGCAGCATTTCTCAGGTCAATTTTCCAAAGTCTGGTCTCTAACTGGAAGCTTAAAACGTGAAAACAGTACAATAACTAAAATGATACTAACATATATTTAGATAAGAATATGCAAGTTTTATGACAAAACATTTATCATCTTTTATACCAATTGGACTTGAAAAATTTACACACACACACACACACACACAAACACACACAATAATCATTTTAACTTGACTTTTCAAGATAGGTGCTACTTCAGTAACTTCTGTGCTTTTAATAAGAAAATTCTGAAAAATCATTTAAGAACAAATACAACTTCTAATTACTCTTCCTTTCTGCTTAAGTCTTGTAACCATCATTACCCTAAATTGCTAAGCCCTTATTTGCTTTCAACTAACCTGCCTATTAGGCAAGCCTCCCAAATATTGCTCTTCATTTTTCTATTCTTGAATCAAAGAAGACAAAGATTGCTGGGCAGGGAGGGGGGAAATATACAACTTATTAATTTATGATTACTAACCTCAAAAGGAAGTTTACCATGTCTGGCAATTCCACTGTGTTTCTTTGGTCAACTTGATATCCCTTTCTTTGCAGTAATTCTTACAAATCTTTATTTTCAGCTCCTTTCACTCTTGGAAGATGACCTTGACAACTTTGTAGACATCTGAGACGTCAGATGGAGATTATCTTCAACTTCTCACCAGCACACCTACAAGTCCATATATATGAAAGAAAATACACCTGTTTTCATCCTCCTCTGAGCTATTATGCTAGAAGAGGTGTTCCTTCTCTAAAGGCCAAGAGCCACCTGTGCTTTAAAGTCTATCCCCTCCCACATTTTCAAAATCTCACATTTATGTTTTCTTAGTCTGTCCAGTTATCCATCTGATTTCTACACATTTAATTATTCCCTTTCATCAGTATGTTTCTCCTTAATCTGTATATGTCCATTAATCTTTAGGCTTAGCAAATGACTTTCCTGAACCTGTTTCTGAATTGTTAAAAAAAGGCGGGGGGGGGGGGGGGTGGGGGGGAAGGGTGATAGAAATGAAAGCACTTTGTAAATGTAAAGCATTATTTATTGAGAGCTATTGTAATGTTATCATTTGTTCCCACTTAAAAATCAAAGGAATTAACTGACTTCTCAAGGTTTTATTATTTTTCCTTTGGCAGGTCTGGGAATATAACTCAATTCTCCATAATTATTAACTATTTTTAATTAAAAACTAGCAAATATTTTTAATAGTGCTAACTTGAAAGCATAGAAAAAAACCTCTTAAAATTATGTTGGTTATTTTGTTTAGAAATAGAAATTGCAGTCTAACGGCTTATTGACATTCAGAATTTTAATCATGGGGATAGGCATCTGGTGTTTCTACAACTAAATTGGATTTGCCTAAAATAGAATCTAAGACCTGATTGAACTACCTTCATCCCAATCATTAAGTTCCTCTTCACCATTCTGTAAACAAAAAAAAAATCCCCTCAACAAATTGAACAAGTTGAATAAGGGATAGTTTTCTAAAATATCAAGCCTTTTTAACTAAGGATTTTTGTACAAAGCTCTTTTGGGATCAGAAGTTCGACAGTAGCGTATAAAACCTAGCTTCACTTAAGGGTGTTAAGTAAATTCAATACCTCTAAAATATTTTTACAAAGATGAAAAAGAAGAATTAATCTATTACTGATTATTGAGACAAAGATAATAGCTATTCACCCAAATATCTACTCTATGTGTCCTTATGAATAATAAAGTCTATTTCTATCATATTAATAAAATTCAAATCTATTTAACAAATCTTTGCCCTACTTACAATACAAAACTGTTATAAAAATCCAATAAAATAATGAATCTGAAACACTTTCAAAATGACAAAAACAACTGTAACTTCTAACTCTACTTCCATCCTTTATTCTTACAATTAATAAATCAATACTTATTAACTTATTAATTTACCTTTTAACATGGTATAAATTTTATGAGACTAATTAGCCACCCTTGATTAATATTCATTAACATGTGTGATATTTCCAACATAATTATTTATTCGGTTAAAGTTAGAAATCAAAAATAATTTACCAGATATTTGTTGTGCATTGGTTTATTTAGACAAATCTTTTAGGTAAGAGTCAACAACACAGTGACATTCTATTATAATAGAGCTTGATTATTCCTAACAATATTGATTTTATAGTCATGAACCTATTGACTATTGAGCACTGTAGGAATAGGTTAAAAACAAAAAGGCATTTTATTTGTCCACAGAATTGTCCCAGTGAAAAGGAGGAAGACAGAAGCAGTTTAGTAAAAGACAGACTGTGATAAGGGTCATATGTGGATTTTTTTTTTTTAGTAGTAACTATTTCTTAGGGATCTCTTTTGTCTCTTCTTTCTCCTAAACAAGCATACTTTATTTTATTGTAGTTGGTTTTATTGCACTTCACATATACTGCATTTTTTTTACAAGTAGAAGGTTTTTTTTGTTTTGTTTTTGAGACTGTCACCCAGGCTGGAGTGCAATGGTGTGATCTCCACTCACTGCAACCTCTGCCTCCTGGGTTCAAGTGATTCTCCTGCCTCAGCCTCCCGAATAGCTGGGATTACAGGCACATGCCACCACACCGTGCTAATTTTTTGTAGTTTTAGTAGAGACGGGTTTCACCATGTTGGTTAGGCTGGTCTCAAACTCTTAACCACATGATCTACCTACTTCAGCCTCCCAAAGTGCTGGGATTATAGGCACAAGCCACCCCTCCCAGCCAAGTAGAAAGTTTTTGACAACCCTACATCAAGCAAGTCTATTGGTGCAATTTTTCCAATAGCCTATGCTCATTTTCTATGTATCACATATTGGTAACTGTTATAATATTTCAAACTTCTTCATTTTCATTATGTCTATTTTTTTTTTTTTTACTTGAGACAGAGTCTTACTCTGTCACCCATGCTGGAATGCAATGGCACAGTCATGGCTCACTGCAGCCTCCACCTCCAAGGCTTAGGCAGTCCTCCCACCTCAGCCTCCCAAGTAGCTGAGACTACAGGCAAATGCCAACCACATCCAGCTAATTTTTGTTTGGTGGTGTTGTTTCTGTAGAAACAAGGTTTCATCACGTTGCCTAGGCTGGTCTCAAACTCTCAGGCTCAAGTGATTTACCCACCAAAGTGCTCAGATTACAGGGATGAGCCACCGTGCCCAGCCTCATTTTATCTGTTGTAGTGATCTGTGATCAGTGACTTTGATGTTACTATTATAATTTTTCAGGGGCTAAATGAACCATGCCCATATAAGATGGTAAACTTAATTGATAAAATTGTGTATGTTCTGACTACTAAACCAATCAGTCATTTCCCTGTCTTTCCCCCATCCCTATTCTCTGAAACACAATGATATTGTTATTAGGCCACTTGATAACCCTACAATGGCCGCTAAGTGTCCAAGTGAAAGAAAGAGTCACGTATCTCTCACTTTAAACCAAAAGCTAGAAATGATTAAGCTAAATGAGGAAGGCGTGTTGAAAGACAAGACAGGCTGAAAGCTAAGCCTCTTGCAACAAACAGCCAAGTTGTGAGTGCAAAGAGAAAGTTCTTGAAATAAATTAAAAGTGCTACTCTAGTGAACATATGAATAAGTGAAACAGGCTTACTGTTTGAGAAAGTTTGAGTGGTTTAGATAGATCAAACCAGCCACAACATTCCTTTAAGACAAAGTCTAATCCAGAGCAAGGCCCTAACTCCCTTCGATTCTGGGAAGGCTAAAAGAGGTGAGGAAGCAGCAGAAGAAAAGTCTGAAGCTAGCAGAGGTTGGTTCATGGGGTTTAAGTAGAGAAGCTATTTCAATAACATAAAAGTGCAAGGTGAAGCAGCAAATACTGATGTAAAAGTTGCAGCTAGTTGTCCAGAAGATATAGGTAAGATAACCAATGAAGGTAGCTAAACAACAGATGTTCAATGTGGATGGAACAGTCTTCTATTGGAAGAAGATGCCATCTACATTCATAGCCAGAGAGGAGAAGTCAATGCCTAACTTCAAAGCTTCAAAAGATAGACGGACTCTTGTTTTAGGGGCCAATGCAGCTGGTGACTTTAAGTTGAAGGCAACGCTCCTTTGCCATTCCAAAAATCCTAGGGCCCTTAAGGATTATGCAAAATCTACTCTGTCCATGCTCTATCAATGAAAAGTAAAGCTTGGATGACAGCACATCTGCTTTTCTCATGTTTTACTGAATGTTTTAAGCCCACTGTTGAGAACTACTGCTCAGAAAAGATTCCTTCCAAAATATTATTCCAAGAGCTCTTATAGAGATGTGCAGAGATTGATGTTTGTTTCATACTTACTAACACGGTATCCATTCTTCAGCCCATGGATCAAGAAGTAATTTTGACTTTCAAGTTTTATTATTTTAGAAACACATTTTGTAAGGTGACAGCTGCCAAAGATAGTGATTCCTCTGATGATGGATCTGGACAAAGTACAGTGAAAATATTTTGAAAAAGCTTAATCATTCTAGATGTCATTAAGAACATTTGTGACTCATGGGAATGAGTCATAACATCAACATGAACAGGAGTCTGGAAGCATTTGATTCCCATCCTCATGAATAATTGAGGGGTTCAAGATTTCAGTAGAAGAAGTAACTACAGATGTGGTAGAATTAGCAAAAGAACCAGAATGTCACTAAAGATGTGACTGAATTGGTGCAATCTCATGATAAAATTTGAATGAATGAGGAGCTGTTTCTTAATGATGAGCAAAGAAAGTGGTTTCTGGAGACAGAATCTGCTCCTGGCAAAGATGCTGTGAACACTGTTGAAATGACAACAAAGGATTCAGAATATCACACAAATTTAGTTGAAAAAGGAGCCGTACAGTTTGAGAGGGCTGACTCCAATTCTGAAAGTAGTTCTACTGTCGGTAAAATGCTGTCAAACTGCATCACCTGCTACAGAGAAATTTTTCATGAAGAGTCAATCAATATGGCAAATGTCATTTTCTTTTTCAAGAAATTGCCACGGTCACCCCAACCTTCAGCAACCACCACCCAAATCAGTCAGAAGCCACCAACATCAAGGCAAAGCCTTCCACCATCAAAAAGATTATGACTTGCTGAAAGCTCAGAGGATTGTCACTTTTTTTTAGCAGTATCTTTAAATTAAGGTATATATGTTGTTATTTAGACATAATGTTATCATGCAATTATTAGACTACAGTATAAAAATAATTTTATATGCACTGGGAAAAAAAATGTGACTTTTGATATTAGCTTAGTTTTGGTGATCTGGGATCCAGCCCATAGTATCTCTGAGATGTGCTTATATTTTCAATCTTCTTTTTTTGACATATACTAAATATGTATAGTTACAAATCTCCTGTGATGACTGCCATCAATTCTTTCTCTCTCTATAAGAATGTGCCACTTCCTCAGTGAGATATGGGCTTCTTCTTCCCCTCCTATGGAAACTGAGCTGGACCTGTGTTTGCTTTGACCAGTAGAATGCAAAGTGACATTGTGGGACTTCTGAGAAGACCAGGCTTTAAGAGGACTGACAGTTTCCACTTCCTTCATCTGTTGGAATGCTCCCCATTGGAATTCAGTCACCATGCTGTGGGGAACCAAGCTCTTTGGAAAAGTCACGTGAAGGAAAATCAGATAAATTGTCACCATGTGGAGGAACTGTCTTGCATATCACAGCCTTTAGATAGTTGAATGCCCCTGCCAACATCATGTGGGGCAGAGCCACTGACCTGAGTCAGCTAAGCTCCATCTATGCAAAGAATCATGAGTTTACAAAATGGTTGGTTTAAGCCACTAAGTTCTGAGGTTGTTTGTTGTGGAGCAAAAGATAACTGAAATAGAAACTGGTCCCTAGAAATAGGGTGGCATTGGGTCAAACCCAAAACCTATGCAGCCTCAACTTGGAACTGAACAGGAGATGCAGACAGTGGTGGCTAGAAGATCAGTGAGAAAACAGAAAGGCAGAACTTATATTTGCAGTAATCTGAAAGGTAGAACTGATAAGCTCATGGCAATTGCTAAAGGGAAAATGTAACCTAATAAATTTGTGAATCTATCTAAGGAGACTTCCAAGCAAACATTCAAAATGCCACCTGACTACTTCTAGCTACTTATTGTCAGATATGAGAAGAAATGAACTAAGTAAGAAACTTCAGTTTTGGAGAAAAATGTGTAGAAAATATAAAATGTGCAAAGAAAATATTTTTCCAGCCAGCAAGAGTTTCTTAAGGAAGAAATCACCTTGGCAAAGATCAAATTGAGAATTGTTAGTAAAGCATAGAATTAGAATAATTTAGAATCAGTGGTGCATCTGTAATATCCTTTAAGGTTTCAGAAATATTTAAACCATAGACCTCTTAGATAGACAAAAAGACTTTGAAGAATCTTATGAGCACGTTTTGTAGATCACTGTGCTCAGTAGTGAGTATCTAAGCTAGTTAAGGGTGCTGTTCCTCAACATCCTCTCAGTTCAAATTAGAGAGAGGCCTGTCTTGAAGAAACCAGTATGGATTTTGTCTAATGGAGTGAATTATAATTCAATTCAAAGGGAACACAAGAGGTTTTAAAATGAATCACATCAGCTTACACTAAAAAAGACACACACAGTTCAAGCTGAAGAGACTTCTGGGCCTTCAACCTCCGAAAATCAAGAAGCAGTTTGAGAAGCCTACTCAGCTTCAAACACAAAGCAATTTCTCATGGAAAAAGATGGCTCAGAGTAAAATAAAGATCATACAGGGAAGAGCCAAGAACTAAGAACCACTGTCAAGTAGAATTAGACCCTAATCGACATACATTCTCTGCTCCCAGAATCACGAGGAATAAAACGTGTCCAATTGGAGTTCAGAATTGCTATGAACCATTCACTGCTATGTACCTCTCATTTTTCCTCTTTTTTAAACAAGAGTGTATATTGCCTAACTCACCACTGTAGGCTGGGTGAATATGAGAAAGAAAACTTATCTTTAGTTTCACACATCTTCCGATTGAGAGAAACTGTAGTAAAGGCACAGCATATGTAACCGAAACTAGTTTAGATGATGAAATTGTGGGTCTTGAACTTGAAACTGATGTCATATTAAGATGAGACTTTAAGGTTTCCTGTGAGGTGGTGGAAAAATTTTCCATGGGAACA
Source organism: Saguinus oedipus (assembly GCA_031835075.1). Taxonomy (NCBI): domain Eukaryota; kingdom Metazoa; phylum Chordata; class Mammalia; order Primates; family Cebidae; genus Saguinus; species Saguinus oedipus. The sequence continues at coordinate 24,757,790 of CM063190.1, forward strand.
TAAATTGCTATGGCCAGGGCGTACATTATAACTACCAAAGATTTCTGCCATCAGTTTCTTTCTTGTTTGTATATGCGTGTCCCCTTCCCATCAAAAAGGGCTTTTTTCCTTCTTTAAGCTAAGCTGGCCCTGTAGATTACTTTGACCAATACAATGCAGTGAAAATAATGTTCTAGGACTTCCAAGCTATGGCCCCAAGAGGACTTAGCTTTCATTTTCCTCTTCTTGAAACGCTTATACTTGGGATGCTGCTTCTTGGATCCCAGCCATAAACGATTACAAGCCCAGCAACCACAACTGGAAGAACTCCAAGTCCCATGGAGAAGCCACATAAACTGAGGTGTGGCAGCTGAATTCCCAGCTGATAGCCACCATTAACTGCCAATCATGTGCATGAGTATCTCGATGCTTCAAGCCCAGTCAAGCCTCTAGATAACTGCAGCGAAAGTCATCATCATTTGGAACAAAACCACCCAGCAGATTCCTGTCAACTCACAGAATTCTGAGGCCAGTGAAATGGTTGTTATTTTAAGCCAATTAAGTTTGAGGTAGTTTGTTAGTAACAGATGACCCCCCACAATTTAATGTTAGTTCCATTAAGTAAATGAAATGAAGATCAAGAAACCCATTACCCAAGAATGAAAGCATCACTAATATTGTTTTATGTATTCATGTGCTACACCTTGCCACTGTCCTGAATTTTATGAATTCTTTAAAAGAAAGTTTTATCACAAATATACATATTTCTACATAATACAGTTTAGGCTTCCTTTCTAGCTTTATAAAAACTGTAGCATACTCTGTTTAGACTTCTGAGACTTGCTTTATCACTTTAAAGATTACTTTATGTTGTTGCATGTAGGTCATTCTCCCTGTTGGATAAAATTACAAAACCCCTAATTGACTTTTTGTTATCAGTGGACATGAGCAGTTAAAAACAGGGCTGTCTTGAGCATTCTTACACGTGTACTCCTAAGGTACATGTATCCAAGAATTTCTCTAAGTTATTTATGTAGAGGTAGAATGGGAAGGGTATATGAATGCTTAACTCTGAGAGTGCCAAATTGCTTTCTGAAGAGCCTATCAGTTCAAAATCCTACCTCCAGTGTGAAAGATTGAGGCACATTATCTTTATGGTTACTGTCATATTTCTTAAGTTTTCAATCTATTGAATGTAAAATGTTATTGATTATGGTTTTAATTAGCCAATCACTTATGAGGATAAACATCTTTTCATGTGTTCAGCCACATCCTCTGAAAATACCTGGTTTGTCTTTTGCATATTTTTCTATAGGACAATGATAAATAAGTGGTGGCTGGGTTCAATGGCTCATGCTTGTAATCCCAGCACTTTAGGAGGCCAAGGAGAGTGGATCACCTGAGGTCAGGAGTTCAAGGCTAGCCTGGCCAACTTCGTGAAACCCTGTCTCTACTAAAAATATAAAAATTAGCCAGGTGTAGTGGCGGGCACCTGTAATCCCAGCTATTCAGGTGGCTGAGGCAAGAGAATCGCTTGAACCCAGGAGGCAGAGGTTGCAATGAGCCAAGATCTCGTCACTGCACTCCAGCCTGGGGGATAGAGCAAGTCTCCATCCCTCCCCGACCCAAAAAAGTGGTAATAGCCATCCTTGTGTTACTGATTTTAAAGGTATACAACTTATTCATAATGCATTACCTCTTTTAATATGTCAAAGTTTATTAACAGTGCTTTTGACTTTTACATGTGTTAGTGCTATTAGCCAGTAATTTTCTTTTCTCCTACTGAATGTCTCTGATTTTAGTATCAGTAAGTTATACCACCCTCACACAATATGCTGGAAAGTACTCCCTCATTAGCCATTTTTGAAAGAGCTTGTATAAAATGTTGGAATTTACCCCCTTGAAAGAGGGATAAAACTTACCTGTAAACCTGTGCCAGGTCTTGTCAAAAAGTTAATTATTGTTTACTATTCAACCTATGAATAAGTATATTCAGCTTTTCTATTTCTTCTTGAGCCAATTTAAGTAAACTGCAGTTTTCTAGAGTTTGATCTATTTTGTCTATGTTTTCAAATACATTAGCATTAAGATGCTCCTGGTAGTCACTTTTTCATTCTTCCTCTATCTATGGATTAGGATCCCTTTTTCAGTCTTTATGTTGTTTGTGTCCTGTTTCATCTTGTTCAATTATGCCAGTTTCACCATTTTTTATCATGAAAACAACTTTGACATGATTCTTTATCGTTTTCAAATTCATTGATTTATTCCCTTACCTGTATATTCTTGCTCCAACATTGCTTTTGCTGTTTTTCTAAGTTACACATTTAGTCTTTTCCCTCAATTCAAGCATTTAAAGCCATTTTCCTCATAGTGCTGTTTCCCCTGCAATACCCAATTTAAAAACATATATTACTTGTAACTAGGTTTTAAGTATTTCCTTTCCTCCTCTGTGAAGATTTCAACATGTAAGATTTTTAAAAGTGTAATCTTTATTACTGACCTCTACTTGTTTTTGATTATCCATTTAATACCAATTATTCGATATGTTTTGTGACTTGCTTCGTGCTGAAAATACACGGTCAATTTTTGATAATATACAATGTTTAAGAAAAATATTCATTAATTGTTGAATACGTTATTCTAAATGTTTATTGAATCAGTATCACATTAAAATGCTTTCACTAATTCTTTTTCAATCATTAGTTGTTGAAATCTCCCACTGTTGTTCAATTTGTTGCTTCAGCCCCATTGTTGCTTCAGTTCATACATTTTGAGTCCATTTCATATAGTAGATACACACTGAAAATCATTATATATACCTAGTAAATTGATCCTTTTACTATTTTTAGGGGCCTTCTCGATCTTTGATATCATAAATCTATTTTTATTTAGTATCACTAAAGTTACATGAGTTTTTAGTATTTACCTACTGCATTAAAAAAAATTTTTTTTAACTTTCAACTACCCATGTCTAATATTTTAGGTGTTTTTAACAGCCTAGTTGGATTTTTTAAAAAATCTGACCAATGCTGTCATTTAATTGGGTAACTTTGTATTCATATTTATTTTAATTAGTATTAGATTTGTTACTATTATCTTACTTTCTAACTTCACCCCCCCCACTTCCATAATTTCTTCCTTTATTGGTACTACGTTATTGCATACCTATTCCGTATTTTAAATTTCTTTGCCTTTGGAATGATTCATCCCCCCAACCTTCTTTTTTTTTTTTTTTTGAGATGGATTCTCACTCTCACCCAGACTGGAGTGCAGTGGCATCATCTTGGCTCACTGCGACCTTTGCCTCCCAGGTTCAAGTGATTCTCCCACCTCAGCCTCCAGAGTATCTGGGATTACAGGAGCATGCCATCATGCCCGAATAACTTTTGTTATTTTTTGGTAGAACAGGCTTTCACCATGTTGGCCAGGCTGGTCTCAAACTCCTGACCTCAAGTGATCTGCCCGCCTCAGCCTCCAAAAGCGCTGATTATAGGAGTGAGCCACCATGCCTGGCCAATCCCCATCTATTCTTATGGCAGTTACCCTTGAACTTTGACTACACATATTTATTATAACATAATCAATTTTAAGGTTAAACAGCATTCTTAACCAGTTTTCTGAATAAAAGAACTCAGAACACTCTAATTTCAATCACACCCTTCTGCCAGCCAGGAGTTATTGTCCAGTTTTTCAATTATATCCTTATTTAAAAATTCGACATTACTAATGTTGCATAACAATGTTTATTTAGTTTTACAATTGTTTACAATTTCTTATACTTTTCATTAGAATTGCTTTATACAAACAACAGTTTAAATTTACATGTTTATCATTTATTTGCTCACTAGTTCTTCAATTTCAGATTACCCTTTAGAATCATTTTCCTTTTTGAAGATCATCCTCTTGTAGTCTTTTTGCTGAAGTTCTGCTGAAGATAATATCTGTTTTTCATCTCAGCATGTGTTTGTTTCAGTTTTGCTTGTGGCAAATTCTAAGCTAATAGTTTTTCTCGGAATTCTACCCTCTTTTGGGTACAGTGTTGCTGTTAGGAAGCCTACTAAGTATTTGACTGTCTTCCCTTCATTGATGATCTTTTTCTCCCCATGGTTGCTTTTAAAATCTTGTGTTTGGTATCTTGTCATTTACTACCTTGAGTCTAGGCCTGGATTTTATTTAATTAGATGTTTGGTATATACTGTGCTTCCTGAATTTATGAATTCATGTTTTTCCAACAAATTGGAAAACTGTGTTGTCTCTTCAAGTATTGCCTCTCCTTCACTCTCTAAATTCTCTCCTTCTAGTATTCCTAGTCTTTATAATTCTTCCCTCCAACTCTCTTAATTTTCTAATGTTTTCTATCTCCTTGTTGCTCATTGGGTAATTTTAGATCCAGCTTACAGTTCACTTGTCTCTCCAGCCGAGTCCAATACAATATTCAATATGTCTGAGGGCTTTTTTCTTATTTCAATAAATATTTCTCATTTCAAGTTCTATTTAGTTCTTTTTCAGATCTGCCTATGGTTCCAACTTCATTTCTTATCTTGTGATGAAACCTTTAAAAACTGAGTTCAATGTTTATTTTTTCTATAGCTCCCTTGGTCATATTAGCTTGTTTCAACTTGTGCCTCTGATCTCTAGTCATAAAACACTACTACTTGATAATAATCTATAGGAGTCTTGGAACTAAACTAGGAATGTTTCTTGCTTCTGCCAGGAGCTAGAGTACTACAAACTGAGGGCCACTCAATCTTTAACTGTCCTGTCTAGGGCAGCATCTCAGGTTCACATCTCTTCTTGTTTCTGATTTGAGACAAACTGCATACGGCAGTGTTGTCATTGGTATCTGCCATCCAGACAGTCACAGTCCACTTGTATGTTTAATATAGTATTCATGACTCCTACCTGAAAATGTGTTCATTGTTTGTGGCAGAGGAAAGGTAGAAGTATGGTTCTTGAAAGTTCTCCTACTTCCTGTGAACCTATTCAAAAGTAGAATTTATTCAGTATCTAGTTGTTTTATAACAGCTAGTCTAACGTACTTGCTGGATGCAAAAATCTTATTTTATACATTAAATATATTTTAAAAATTATGATACAGTAACCTGAGAAAGCACATATTTTATGTCATTTCTTATTAACAGAATCTCTCTGGAAAGGTTCCCTACCCCTTGATCAGAACAAAACTCACAGTATATGGGAACTGAGTGAACATTAGAAAGGTCCTAGAGGATGAACCTATCCTAAGGTGGTTGTCTCATCAGTTGATAGAAATTTCTCCTGGTGCCCTATTATTATTAGACGCTGCATCAACATTGATTGTGGAAATTTCCATTTTTTTGTTTTTAAAATTTACTTATTTCTTTTAGTGACAGGGTCTCATTTTGTCACCCAGGCTGGAGTACAGTGATGCAATCATAGCTTGCTGCAGCCTCAAACTCAAGTGATCCTCCTGATTCAGCCTCCAAGTAGCTGGGACTAAAGGTGCATGCCACCCTGTCCAGGTATTTTTTTTTTTTTTGGTAGAAACGGAACGTCATTATATCAACCAGGCCAGTCTCCAACTCCCTCCTAGTCCCAGGTGATCTTCCTGCCTCAGCTTCCCAAAGTGTTGGGATTATAGGTCTGAGCCACCATGCCTGGCCTCTGTTCAAGTTTTAATGTCCTGATTAATATGTGATTCAGATTAGTAAGACTAAAAATCAATGATCATATCCCATCATTTTGAACCTTTTAAAAAATAGATAATAATGATTTGTTACATGCAGCTTCCATCTAGAAGCATAACTTTAGTTTTGGAAACATGGGCCACCTACAATTTAAAGCAGGCTAAACAAGGCAGCTTGTGATTTCATTTTAGTCAGAAACACACCTAATAGACATCATGGCAGCAGATCTGGCTGCTACTGTTTTAAATATAGGTAGACTGTCAACATCTTGATTGTTCATAATTGTCTGTCAATGTTCTCTGGATGATCAAGAAAATCTTTGTGCCTCTCACCCTAATCACTGAAGTAATGAAAGGAGATACCAGCAGCAAGGACTGCAACTGTAAATGCTGTAATCACACCTAAAAGTAAAACAAACACAGAACAAATGAATATGGAATGAGCAAAAGAAAGGCTGAACTAATCCTAGGCTCTGAAATGTGGGTAACTGATGGGCCTCAAAAGCAACACACAAACACACAATCATACGTACACATACATATGTATGTACTAAAAGGCAGCAACATCTTAGAGAAAAATATAGCAATAAGTTGAAAAATTAGATTTCAAATGTTGGGTAAAGTACCTCTCTTGCACACATGTGCACTGAGATGTATCTAAGAGAAAAAATAACAAACGCTTTAAAGGTTTTATATAATTATTTATATTGGCATACCAGCTGTCTTTTGCTACTTAGGTTAAAAAAAAAAGGCAGTGCTAGTAGGCAGTAGTTCTCAGTCATTATAATGTAAAGCCACTGTGTAGCTATTGAAAAACTGCAGAAGGGTCGGTCGCGGTGGCTCAAGCCTGTAATCCCAGCACTTTGGGAGGCCGAGGCGGGTCGATCACGAGGTCAAGAGATCGAGACCATCCTGGTCAACATGGTGAAACCCCGTTTCTACTAAAAATACAAAAAATTAGCTGGGCATGGTGGCGCATGCCTGTAATCCCAGCTACTCAAGAGGCTGAGGCAGGAGAATTGCCTGAACTCAGGAGGCAGAGGTTGCGGTGAGCCGAGATCGCGCCATTGCACTCCAGCCTGGGTAACAAGAGTGAAACTGTCTCAAAAAAAAAAAAAGAAAAGAAAAACTGCAGAAGTCCATGTTTGACCATTATAAAATCTAAGAATTGGTACATCTTAGTTGTAACTTTTATTTTTTCCTGATTATAGTAAGCTAAAGAAACTAACTGACCATAGTAGTCTAGACAGACAGATATAGACACACACATACACACACAGACACGCACAACAAATTTAATTACATTTAATGAATGATAAGAACTACAATTAAATCTTTTGGCTCCTAACTGTCAGTCAGAGGTCTTAATACTTAGTATATTTCAAACTGTTATTCTGCTAAACAACATTCTTTGTTCAAAAGGTCTGAAAAATGTTACCGTAATTCTGCATTTCTTAGAGCCCTTAAAATATAAAATTATATTATAAAATTCTTGACTTGAATTTGACATTTTTTGTCATAGAACACACATCAAAATCTCCTGTGATAGTAACTCCAGGAATACCAGTCTATAAAGCATTAGCCCTACCATACTAACTGATTCCCAAAACTCTGCATCTTTTTCTTTTAAAAACATTTTAAAAATTAATAAGATGTGTCATCTTTGAGGGCACTTGGATGACAATGTATGTATGAATTATTAAATCTTCCTATCTCTAGGGCCTGGCATTTTCCATCCATAATACTCAATAAATACTGGCTAAGTCTAGCACTCTTAAGAAAGCAAAATGAAATACAAATAATTTTAAAGTAACAGGAAAACTCAAGTCCAAATATGTTTTCAGTGTTATAAAAGAAATAAAATTAAATACCTATGTTTTGCTGAATTTTCAATACTATTGTAGTTTTAATTGGCTGTTTTGGTTGTTCTTCATCTGTGTTGTCCAATGAAGCTTGACTATTCACAGAGGAACTCACACAAACTGAAAGAGTATAATAATAATAAATTCTACATAAAATAATGATTAACACTTTAAACTGAGTTTTAAAGAACATTATAAAAGACAATCAACACCATTTTCATTCAACTTGTTTTTTATATAACAACGAATTTGTTCATTATCAACTGTAGGTGAATTAAGTTTAATGGAATATATGTCAAATTGAGTTTTCAAAACATTTAATGTGGCTTTATTATCGAACTAAACCAGACAGCTACACAGCCAGTACTGAGTAACTTTCAAAAATCATAATTTGTTGGCCAGGTGTGGTGGCTTATGCCTGTAATCCCAGCACTTTGGGAGGCTGAGGTGGGCGGATTGCCTGAGCTCAGGAGTTCAAGATCAGCCTGGGAAACACAGTGAACCCCCATCTCTACTAAAATACAAAAAAGTTAGCTGGACATGGCAGCACAGATTCAGTTATTCAGGAGGCTGAGGCAGGAGAATTGCTTAAACCTAGGAGGTGGAGGCCGTGGTGAGCTGTGATAGTGCCACTGTACTCCAGCCTGGATGACAGAGCGAGACTCCATATTAAAAAAAGAAAGAAAATTATAATTTGTTTACTATATGGTAGTAAATTTATGCCAAAATTCATAGCAGAGTAAACTTCACTGTTACTTGAGATTAATTTATATCATTTTTTGTTGTTGAGACAGAGTCCGGCTCTGTCACCCAGACTGGAGAGCAGTGACACCATCTTGGCTTACTGCAACCTCCGCCTTCCAGGTTCAAGTGATTCTCCTGCCTCAACCTCTGGAGTAGCTGGGATTATAGGCGCCCACCACCATGCCTGGCTAATTTTTGTATTTTCATTTAATTAAGTGATTTTTTTGAGACAGAGTCTCTTTCTGCTGCCCAGGCTGGAGTGCAATGGCATGATCTCAGCTCACTGCAACCTCCACCTCCCAGGTTCAACCAATTCTCCTGCCTCAGCCTCCTGACTAGCTGGGACTACAGACATGCGCCACTATGCCCAGATAACTTTTGTATTTTTAGTAGAGATGGGGTTTCACCATGTTGGCCAGGCTGGTCCCGAACTCCTGACCTCAGGTGATCCACCCATCTTGGCGTCCCAAAGTGCAGGATTACAGGCGTGAGGCACTACACCTGGCCTAATTTTTGGATTTTTAATAGAGATGGGATTATGCCATGTTGGCCAGGCTGGTTTTGAGCCCCTGACCTCAAGTGTTCCGCCCACCTCAGCCTCCCAAAGTGCTGAGATGACAGGCCTGAGCCACCGTGCCTGGCCTAATTTCTATCATTCTTATTAGTGATTTTAGCAATTAATAATTTCAAATAATTAGGTATTAATAAAATCAGGGACCAGCACATTGTAGTACATGGGTCAAATCTGGCTCAAGACCTATTTTTGTAAAGGTCTTAAATTAAACATCTATATTTATATTTTTAAAAGACTGTTAAAAAATGTGAAAAAGACTTTATATGGCTCACAAAGCCTAAAATATTTGTTATTTGTACAAAAAAAGTTTGCTGATTCTTTACCCAACTTGAAATTTAAACTATGATAAAAAATTTGACCTTAAAACCACTCTGAATGGTAAGCAAGGCAAGGACACCATCTCACTTTACAAACGAAAAACATAACCTGGGAGGGTAAGTGCATAGCTGAGCATCAGGCATTTGACTGATGAGTTGGACACAAGTTCTCTTTCTTCTCCATTATGCTGAGAGCGATTTATGCATGTTGGCCTATTCAAATTTATTTAACACTGAATGAAAATGTGTGAACTGATAACATTCTTAGAGACCATGCAGGCCAATAGTTTCCAATTTTTTTCACCTAGGGCTGAGGAATCCTATGAAATCAAAGAAAATCTGACAGAAAATCCCAGTGTGTAAAATAGAGGAAAGCATGCTGGCCAGGCTGAAGCTGGGAGGGATGACTCCTGGAGTCAGACCAGCTCCTTTCTTCCATCCTAGAGGCGACAGTAGAAAGCTACTCTATAGAGCTCCAGGGAACTAGGTTATGAAAGCAATTATTTTAGATTTATCTCTTTAATTACCTCCCCCAACAAGAAAAAGAGAGAGAGGGAATTCAAGAGTGAGAGTTAGTAAATATTACTATTTAAATTCAAAGTAAAATAGCCTATTGTTTGAATTTATGTTTTTATAGACATCTTTGTACCCCAATATACTAGCACAAGCTCACAAGAGTGACACATGAACGTACTGAAATAGGCATCTATGACACCAACATGGAAGAAAAGCAAAAAAAAATTACCTACTTCTCATTCATTTCCCGTAAGGTTTATGATTTTCGTAAATAATTCCCAGTAAATTATCTTATTAGAATCAAGGGCACCACCATTCTTTTCTCTTTTTCCTCTTCAAGAATATAACTAAAATACTTTAAAAACAACCAACCAAAAACCCTCCTTTTTTCTATTTTCACATCACAACAGTTACAAAGAACAACAAATTCTCATGAACTGTCTCTAGGAATATCTAGTCTTCTATATTTCTAGTTTCCAGTTTTCTCAAGGGCTATCATACCTCAGTTCTACACTATATATGCCCAGTAATATAAAATGTCTTCCAGCTGCAGTCCATAGGTCTAAAAGTTGAATGGCTAATACAATTCTACATTAAATGAAAACAAAAACAAACTTCGGCTCTGCTGTTAGCAAATATCTCTGCTAAAAAGAGTTTTTTTTTTTAATATTTGGGCCAATAAAATCCTTACATCAGATAACAAAAACAATATATGGTATGAATTATAATATACCTATTTGCTATAGGAAATTTTTTACTTGAATACTTGCATACAAAGAAAATAAATTTGTTTTAGTTGTCATATTATTTATACATTTAATATTCAATTTTTACATACGAAGATCATGCTTTAGACGGCTATACTCTGCATAAATAATTTACTTTTATAACAGACGTTCCATTGCCCTGCTATTTCTATTTTTAAATCAGTCATACAAAATCATGTGGTTTGATATAAATTTGAGGTAATTTTACTGAAGCAGAATTTTTTCAATAATGAATAAGTCCTTATCACAACAATTTATTTGTCTGTTTATTTTTGGTGGGAGCTTGTAGGACTTTAAATCAAATCTCAGGTACTATTTCATAAATATTTTAATATATGAAATTTAAATGCAAATAACACACTGACTCAATACAGCATTACATCTCAACCATTCCTTAAAGCCAAGTAATTTTAAATTCAGACAAATCAAAAATTGATCATGTTAAGAAAGTAATCTTCATGGGCAGCAGTAAAAAAAGAAAACAAGGACCATAGTGAATGCATGCAAAATTTGCAGTTGTGTTCAGATTTCATTCCAAGCTGCTGATAGGTAGTAGGCAGGACTATTCAGAAGCTTAAAACGAAATAGTTAAGACTTGAACTCTTTAGTTGGCTGTGTTCTTCCTATCCCTAAATCCTAAATTACTTATGTATCATTATATTCAGAGATGTAGCCATAAAATTATATCTTCGTTATTACTCATTTTTCCTTTTCTTCAATGTTTAACCAAATGATAAAAATTAATTTCAGCTCTGGTATTGGCAAAAATGAGGTTCACCAGATTTTAAAGGTATGACTTCAAATTTTTTGGGTGGTACTGTTGATAAAGTACATTGAACTTAAGTTAATATCTACTAGCAGATGACTAGCACAGCTAAGAAATTTTAAAGCCATAGTTATCCCTTACCTCAAGTGAGTCATTCTGACAAACTGTTCTTCATCTATTAAGTCATGTAAAAGTATGTTATTTTAAGATCCTTACTTGGCAACTATGTATTTTAAACACAGCAACTACTTGGCAACTATACTATAGAACAGAAATAAGTAATAATCAGATAAATAATACAAATTTGGTACCCCTTATCTGAAATGCTTGGGGACCAAAAGTGTTTTAGATTTCAGTCCTTTCTAAAGTTTTTTTTTAAATATTTGCATTATACTTACTGTTTGAGCATCCCTAATCTGAAATCCCAAACCCAAAATGTTCTAACGAGTATACTTCCTTTGTTCATACTCAAAAAGTTTCTGATTTTGGAGAATTTTGTGTTTCAGACTTTCAGATTAGGGAATATACAACCTGTAATCTTAAATACTTAGAAGATAAAGCAAAATGCTTGTAACAAATTTAATGCTCTTAAACATGTAGCAATTGATTTCAATTTTTGAATTTGAACATTTGTGCTCTACTTTTTTATGGTTTATTTTATATGGAAACTCTAATTTCAATTTTTTTTTTTTTTTTGAGACGGAGTTTCGCTCATTACCCAGGCTGGAGTGCAATGGCGCAATCCCGGCTCACCGCAACCTCCGCCTCCTGGGTTCAGGCAATTCTCCTGCCTCAGCCTCCTGAGTGGCTGGGATTACAGGCATGCGCCACCATGCCCAGCTAATTTTTTGTATTTTTAGTCGAGACGAGGTTTCACCATGTTTACCAGGATGGTCTCGAACTTTTGACCTCGTGATCCACCTGCCTCGGCCTCCCAAAGTGCTGGGATTACAAGCTTGAGCCATCGCGCCCGGCCCTAATTCCAAATATTTATATAGGAAAACTTACACATATTATAAAACATTTCACACTTGAATATTAGTATTTTTCATTACAAGTCAGAGGTTCAGTATTTAAAAGTATAATAATGTGCTAATATCATCCTCCATTCATGTATCTCTTTCTGTTTAGAAGGTATTTTCCCCAACAGTTTTACCAAATTCTTAAGAGAATCTAGGACTCAGAGGGGACTTGTTTAAGGATACACAGTTACAAGTGGCAGGCCTGACCCTGGACATTATTTTCATAAAATTATGACATCTAATATCTTTGAGTAAATGAATAAAAAATGAATGAGTAAATGAGTGAATAAGTGCATATAATTCTAAACCAATAGGATGTTTATTTATGTAAAAGCACTTAATTTTTCTATTCAAATGTATGTTATTATTCTATTTGAGAATGTGTTCTTTATAATAAATACGCAGAATTACTAAATCATTCCTTCTAATTTAACAATACTTGATGAAGCGAAACTAGTACACTTCTAGGTAAGTCATATTCTTGGTTGCTATACATCTCATACCAGTGTTCAATTCCTAAAAAGCTACTTTTACTTGTATTCATCCTTCAAAATGAATTCAAAAGCTCTAAGAAGCTTTCCCTGAATCCCTTACAGAGATAGTGCCTCTGCTAAGAGTTCTGGTACTTCCCTGTTCATTCTTCTCTTATAGAATTAGTGGTTTCAGCAGTTAATAATTTCAAAGAATTAGTTATTAATAATAAAACCAGGGGTCAGCACATTGAAGTATATTGGTCACCTTGTTTTGGAATAATCCATTCCTTTGTATTTCTCATTGCACTGTGCGCTTTTTGAGAGTCAGGACTATCTACTTTAATCTCTAGACACTTAAAGCCTAATACATAATAGGCAGCCAACAAATAGTCATCAATCACTCACTCACTTGAGATTCATGTAAGTTTTAAAAACAGGGCAACAAGCATTCCTATACACCAATAACAGACTTAAAGAGAAAAACAAACAAAAAAAACCCCAAAAAACAGGGCAGTATTCCGAAAGGATCATACCTACCACACTGAAGTAGTACCTTCAATACATTATACAATATTAGTAAAATGTGTAGTATCTAGAAACCACGAGTTTAATATGGCATACATGTAAGTATACACACCTAAAATTTCCAAATTGCTGTTTTGCTTCCTTTGTTCTTGTAATTTTAAACTCTTCCTACTGCTAATCCATCTCTATACTAGACTGCCAGCATAAAAAAGAAATACAGTAAATAATTTTTAAATAAAGTGTGAAACATATAAGTTTTAATGTTAGTGGTTTATGAAAATTAAAATCCACAAAACAGACCTATTTAATAATATTTATATGTTATCTAAGATTTTTAAGTTATTTTAAGATATTTCATATCTTTAAGTTATTTTAAGATATTTAACAAGGTACAAATAACGATAATGATAAAGCTTACTGAAGGAAGCCAAGAAAGAGGACTAAAATATATTTAGTACATATACAAATGATAAAAGCAATTCAATAGATAATAGCATTTACATCTGACAATAATGGGAAAAAATTATAATGTTTTGAGGCTAACATTAAAACTTTCATTTATTTGCAAAACTAAACATCATTCAAAACTATGGGACTTTCGATACAAGTAAAATTATTCCTGTATACTACAGAGCATCCATTTATAAAACTGGTGTGTGCTTTCAGTGACCTTTCAGTTGAAGTGAAATATGAAAGTAATATAGATTGAGTATTCCCTGTCCAAAATGCTTGGGACCACAAGTGTTTCAGATTTCGGATTTTTTTGAATTCTGAAATATTTGCAGTATCCCAGTTTACCACTCCTAATTCAAAAATCCAAAATCTGAAATGCTCTAATCAACATTTCCTTTGAGCATCATACCAACGCTCAGAAAGTTTCAAATTCTGGAGCAATTCAGATTTCAGATTTTCAGATTAGGGATACTCAACTGTGATAAAGAATAAAAAAAGGGAAATAATTTACTGAACTTTTAAAACAGCAATGCCAAAACTTTCTTACTATATATCATAGATTACTGTTAATGCTTATAAGACTTTTTCCTGATTAAATTATTAGCCAAATCACTAGAGACACCAAAATTCTGATCCCTAATCTTGATGGAGTTCTTAGACACTCTTAGGACCTTACTATATTATCTGCATAACTATTCATGCATATACATTCTATCTTTCCTCTAAGCTTCTAAGGGAAAGGAATCAAGTTATTGATTCATATCTATCATATTGTCTTGAACAGAGTGTTAAGCTTAATAAACATCTGATAATGGACATCCTAAATGCGGTAAACTAGATTAAAATTTCTGGGGCAACAACTAGTGCTATACATTTTCATATAAATGATGCAGTTTCATGTCTTTTAAATGTTCAATACTCCTGAAAATGTTCTGAACTACTGAGCCATACAGCTATGACTATTACAGCCTTTTTAAACCTTCATCATGTTCAGTAAACTATACTACACAAACCTTCAAAACCTTGTCTGGCCCAGCATAAGCTTATTAATTCCTACAGCATAAAATAAATGTGAAAACAAGATGTTCTGTAGTTTCCTAAGAATCATTTATTCAGTAACAAATACTTAGGAACACCTACCAGGTTTTAGGCACAGATAAATAAATACTTACGCCAAAAACCTTACAGTCTAATGTGAAAGATAAATATTAAATATGCAATTGATGATTTAATTACAAGTATGTAAAGTATTATAGGAGAATGGCATAGAAAAGGGAACTGCAAGAAAGTCTAGTGAAGGTGTTAATCTACTCTGAACTAGTCTGAAAATAGTAAAAATATATTATCTACACAAACTTTTTTTAAAAAAATCTCTAGCTCCTTGAAGACAGGATCAGCACTCTGCTGTTGTTTAGACCCCAACCCCTAGGAATGACAAAATAAATAATTTATTCAGTCAACAAATATTTACTGAGGACCTATGATGTGCTAAGGCTAAGCTCTTAGTAAAGTGCTAGAAACACAACAGTAAGCAAGAGAGGCAAAGGCCCTTTTGCTGTCTTGACAGATGTTTTCTGAAATGCACATATAATGGTTTCATAAGAATTTGAACTTACTGGGTTTTAGTTTTGTTTCTGGGAGACTGTCATGCCAGGTTGCAATAGTTACTTCTTAGGAATACATCACAGTGGTCAAAGCTACTTAATTAAAAAAAATTTTTTTTTGAGACAGGGTCTTATTCTGCTGGAATGCAGTGATGTAAATGAAGCCTCTACAGCTAATTTTTGTATTTTTATTGTAGAGACAGGGTTTCGCCATGCTGCCCAGGCTAAATTTTTTAAAATGTCTTAGCAGTGTAAAGAAAGAATATTAACCTGTTATTAACTGTTTGTTAAAATATAACTTAAAAAGCACTGGATAAAATACAAACTAGTCTATATATTTATGTTTAACATACAACATAAAATTAAACGAGTTAAAAATACTTCTTAAGACAGAAATATTTTTAAAAATTCTTTAAAAAACCTCTATGAGGCTGGGCGTGATGGCTCCCGCCTATAATCCTAGCATTCTGGGAGGCCGAGGCAGGCGGATCACGAGGTCAAGAGACCATCCTATATGAAACCCTGTCTCTACAAAAATACAAAAAAAAATTAGCCAGGTGTGGTGGTGCATGCCTGTAGTCCCAGCTACTTGGGAGGCTGAGGCCAAAGAATTGCTTGAAACCAGAAAACAGAAGTTGCAGTGAGCTGGGATCACACCACTGCAATCCAGCCTGGCAAACAGTAAGACGCTGTCTCAAAAAAAAAAAAAACCTAGATGAAATCACTCTCTCTTCTTATTGTTGCATATCTGGCTTTTAAAGTAACTTACAAACAGGACAAGTTTTGCATATAGTGCTACCCTTAGTCATTCTTAGTTTAAGAATGTGATATGCACTGAGAATGTGACAAATAATTTGAAAAATTATATATAAACACTGTATATTTTAATATTTTATTTTATAACAATATTTATATATTGTTTATATATATTTTAATAAACATATTTACTTATAAACAAACATGTTTATATATATAAACATTTTTTCACATAAACATAAAAAATGTTTATATTATGTTTATATATGTGCATGTGTATATTATAAACATTATATATCATTTATATTATATTTACACATAAACATAAATAAGAGATCCAAGATTCAAGCCAACAAATGAGAAATTATACTGTCATAATCTAGATGAAATTAAACCAGGATAATGTAACATCATTCATTTACACTTGAAAATTTTGAAGGGATGGAATGAAGAATGTCAGGCTAAAATACAGATCTAGATCATAGAAAGTAATCATACTACACTTCATTATTTATCTCCTACAGAAAGGCAGTAAAACAACATTTTTAGAAAAGCAGCACAGACTCTAGAACTAAACTGCTTAAGTTTAAATTCCAGCTCCACCATGACAAGCAACGTAACTTTGAAAAGTTACCTGGACTTTGAGCCTCAATTCTCTCATCTGGAAAATAAGACTAATAATATATTTACTTTACAGGGTTATATAAGGAATGATAATTAAGTACTTGTAAGATGCTTAAAACTGTGCCTGGCAGATATATAAATAGCAGATGATATTAGTGTAAGCTTCAATTCAGGGTAACATATTTCAAGAAAGGCAGACCAGAGTATATTTAACAAGTAATTTTTAATTTTTCTTAGTTACCAACTCTTTGAAAGCTATAGACCTTTTCTTCAGAAAAGAAATCATATAATTACTTCCAAGTGATTTGTGGACTTTCTAAAAGTCAGCTCTGACATCAAGGGTTTTGGACCTCACAGGTTTACACTTTCTAATCTATGGATGGCAAACAAGGTGGTAAGAAAAAACGTGGACTGGAAATTGTAATAAAAAGAACAGTTAAAGGTATGTGAGAATATGTGGCTTAGAAATATTTAGAACACAGTTGTTGCTCTCAAATTTAAAGCATGGTCTCAGTGAGGAAGCGGTACTCAGGTTTTATTGCTGCATATTACTGAAGAAAGAATAAGTTACAGAAAGGCAGATTGGTATTTAGAATAAAAAAGAATAGAATCTGAATCCCCATCTACTAGGGATATAGTTTTCAGTATTAAGAGGTTAAATTAGGTCAATTCTAATGATCCCATCAACATTATAAGATCTATACAACAACAGAACGGCTCAAGAACTATTGCCAGGCACTATTAACAGAGAAGTGAACAAAACAAACAAAAATTCTTGCCCTCATGATTCTAAGTTTGGTTAGCAGAGATAATGCAGTCACTAACCAGGGAAAATAAATTTTGGAAAGTAGTAAACATTTTTACCAGTCTACTTTCAAAAAGCAGACATGGGCCGGGCACGGTGGCTCACGCCTGTAATACCAGCACTTTGGGAGGCCGAGGTGGGTGGATCACAAGGTCAAGAGATCGAGACCATCCTTGTCAACATGGTGAAACCCCCGTCACTACTCAAAATACAAAAAATTAGCTGGGCATGGTGGCGCGTGCCTGTAATCCCAGCTACTCAGGAGGCTGAGGCAGGAAAATTGCCTGAACCCAGGAGGCGGAGGCTGCAATGAGCCTCCAGCCTGCATAACAAGAGCGAAACTCCAATCAAAAAAAAAAAAAAAAAAAAAAAAGACATTTTCATCTGCTAGAGAATATTCTACAGTTCTATCTTCAAAAATATTAGTTTTCATGGGATTAGAAAGTAGTTGCTACTTTATTTTAACATCAGGCACTGGGCAATTTACAATAGTTTACTTTCCTCACTGAAACACACTTCTTGCTCTACATCATCATCAGTGCTAATCTGGCATTGCTAAAAAAAAAACTAGAGGGTGGTCTGCAACCAACTTGAGGCAGTTTCCTGAGAGATTTGAAGTTCCCGATCAAATACTTACTTGACTCACAATAATCTCAATGGCACTCTGAATTGAACAACCTATTCCTGAAGGCAGAATTAGCTATGCAAAGAGGAATAACTAAGAAATCAGAAAGGGAACTTATATATATATATTTATAGACATGTTTTCATACCCTGAACTCACTAGAAACAAAAAGAAAGCAGAGCAAAACAAAACAGTTTTCCAAAGTGTAAAGTCAAATGTGAAAGTAACGGCTAGAGAACAAAAATGTGTTGCAAAGCTTAGATAGTACAGCAAATCTATGCACTACAAAACGAATCTAATTTCTGGAACTGTCCATTTTGGCTTAGTATCCCAATTAGATGAAAGGGATATGAAAAGAAAGGCAAATAACATGGAGAAAATGTTGAATAAATTGGTATTTTAAAAACTTTCGGTTCTGACATGACGCTTTAAGTAAGATAATGAATTCTGAGAAAACTTTTATATTAAAAGAAATACCTTAAAGCTTTGTAATTTTACCTACTTAATGCTGAACTTGTTTTATTAAGATCTACTAGCTAAGCTTGAAAAACACCTTAGTATCTTAAATTTTGGTTCAATTTCCTAGGAAATACTCACTGTATGTCTAGACATGTAAAATTAAACATATATTTTTAAATGTCTGTTAATATTTTGAACTGTCAAATAGAACTAGCTTTATAAAATCTAAAGACATGATATTTAAACTAGACATCTCATAGGTAATCTTAGCTGTAATCTAATTACATTCTTAAATAGCATCATATAATGACCTGTGTTTATTTCCTCTGCAATTTCCATATCTTCTATTTGAATTGTATGATCCAACATCTCCATAAAATGGTCTCTGATTTCTTCAGCCGACTCATCATCAAATTTATAATCACACAACATTACAGTGGATCCAGGAAGGGGAACAAAGACTCGACGAGGGAGGATGTGGAACTCTTTTTCAGAATCTAAAAGGAGAAAAAATATTATCAATATTTAGATAGGTTTGTCACTGGTATCAGTGATACATATTTTATAAGTATATAAAAACAAATACAAATAAAGCTTAAAAGGTCAATGTTTTTTCCTTTTCTAGTTGATCTGGCACAAAATTGCTGTTACTGAATTCTGCTTTACCTCGAAACCCCTGGCCTCTGCAAGGAACCTAAATAATACACCTACAAAAAATAAACTTATTGCCGGGTATTGGAGCTCATACCTGTAATCCCAGCACTTTGGGAGGCTGAGGCAGGTGGATCATTTGAGCTCAGGAGTTTCAGACCAGCCTGGCCAACATGCAGAAACCTTGTTTCTACTAAAAATAACAAAAATTAGTCAGGCGTGATGGCCGGCAACCCCTGCTACTCAGGAGGCTGAGGCAGGAGAATTGCTTGAACCCAGAAGTGGAGGTTGCAGTGAGCCGAGATAGCACCACTGTACTCCAGCCTGGGCAACAGAGCAAGACTCCATCTCAAAATAAAAATAAAATAAACTTACTGCCTTCAATGTAAATATGTTGATTACACATTCTTATATGACACACTGCTCTATGAAGGACACTCAAGAGTCAATTTTGTCCTTGGTGTCAGAAACTATTGTCCTTCTTGTTTCTTTAACCTCATAGGCACTGTACATTTTATAGTGGTTTTTCGCTTCTTCATCCAAGTTTGGAGCCAAATTAGTGGCTGCCTTACACGAAGGGCACAGGATCTGACAGCATTTATTTTTGTACTAACCTAACCATGAATTTCATCTTACTAGATGTAGCCCCCCTTCCTATTCAAGTATGTTTAGGACATCAAGTCATATATACATTTTTGTGTATCAATCTCAGTACCAACTCCATTTTGCTTTCTTTTTTTACCTTCCCTTTGACTCTTTATTACTAACATTTATTTTCACTTGTTTGCTTATCTTCTTTGTAAAAAGCTTTAAATCATTTTTAGAAAAAATAAATCTAAATAAATTATATTTCATTCTTCAATATTTACAAACTGAAATTATTTCCCCTAATTTCTAACAAAGAATCACTGTTACATGTAAATAAAAAACTGCTTTTCAGTTCAACACTACGCTTCTTATGACTATCACAAAGATGGAAATTTTGTGAAAAGAATGACCTCTTTCGGCAACAGACATGATTAAAAAGCTACTAACCAAAAGATCAAGTAGAAAACTAGGGCTTACTTTAATAGTAACCGAGACTTTGTTGTCAAGAAACTAGTCGTAACTTTACATAATTACAAACAAAAGATGACAAACAATGCCTTAAGTATCACAGGAAAGTCAATGAGTTAAACTATGCGCTCCTTCCAGAGTCTGTGTATTATTTCATTTGCACATGAGAACTGGGAGATAAATTTTACTCTTTGACCAGATTGCCTCCTAGCTGTAGAAGAATATTACTGCAATTTGAAGTACAGCACAAAAATTGTCCACACATTGAATTTAGGACTATATTATTTTATTTTGGGCTACGGTTACTTGAAACAGATTAAGTAAAAACTCAAAAATGACCATAATGTGCATGTGCAATTGGCATGCAAAATTTTAAAACCATTTCAAACTACATCAATTCTAGGTATCTCTGAAAAATAAGCTAAAAAATCAAACGTTAAGGAACTGGTTCCAATAAATTTAAATTACTCATTAAAAAAATAAAAAAACACATAATTTTCAAATTAAGAAGTTAAATTAGCAATTTAGTATCTAAATAAGACTCATTTTCTGTTGGTCTTAGGTTGAAATGAGAGGAGAAACCTTTTTGAAAAGACCCATCTCAAAAAGCATTCCAAAGAAGACTCCTTTAGTAATAACCTCATGCCATAGTATCTAGTTTGACATTATCTGAATATATTCAAAACAAATAAAACATTTTAAATTTTAGCCAATATAATAAAAATTGAGCTTCTATTGGTTAAATGTCCCAGCTGGTATCAGAGTATTACAGGAAGTTTTAAGTTATTTAAGTATTTACTTTTTATAGAAAATTTTTAGAATATGCGATAGCAGAGTTGAAGCTTAAAGGATAAAAGGACATCTGCATAAAGAGATAGGACAAGTGCCATTCAGAGAGTAAATCATGGGCACAGGCAGCAGAGGATTACAAACGTTCTGGGAAGACAGTGGAGTGGTACGGACGATACTGGTGTTGGGATGGGCAAAGATAAGAGGTTTCATAACTGATGACCTGTATTTTCACGAGTAAGTCATCTATAAGTTGAGCAGGATTGAATGAAAACTTCTAACAGTGAAAAAGGCTTAGGCTATATCTTAAGAGGAATCAAAGAGGAAAATCACAATAAGTAAAAGGATTAACTGGAGTTTTTTTTATTTTTCCTGACATTGAAATACTAAGTTCTTTTATCTGGATAGCTAAAATTAAAAGCCTATGTTTAATTAGAGATCAGACATAAAAAGTTATTATGTCCTTTACAGACTTCCTCATACATGCAAAAATACTGTAATTCAGGTTAATTTTATGGCATACACTCTATGTTTTACTATATTACGGTATCAATAAGATTTAACCAGTATATAAGAAAAATAAGGTTAAGTAAAATGAGGGCAAAATCTAAAATCTAACAATTCGGTATATAAGTTCAACATCAGAATTTACATTTATTTATGCTTGAGGGGATGGATAACTCATTCTCCACGATGATTATTTTATATCACATGCTTGTATCAAAATATCTCATATACCTCATATATACACGTACTATGTATCCACAAAAGTTGAAACTTAAACAAAATTTTTTAAAATTTACATTTATTTACATTACACACTTTCAACGTATTCTTTTATCTTGATAGCTAAGATGAACTAATATGCTGTTAGAATAACTATCCTGTTACTAAAGAATTGAATATAATTTACATCTTAATTCTGTTTGAAATATGCTAAATTTCCCAAAAATTGAAGGTAAGGCATTTTGAAGACAATTAACATACGTAATTCTCCTCCATCATCTCTAACATGGTATCAATACCACTTGCTGAGGGCTTGGCTTACACCAATTTTATTAGGGGCCTTACAAACATCATCTCACTTAATCCTGTAGCCTTAAAAAGTAGCTACCATAATTCCTGTTGTACATATAGGAAAATTGGGCCAGTCATAGTGGCTATAATTCCCAGTGCTTCAGGAGGATTGCTTGGGGCCAGGAGTTTGAGATACCTCCACAACATAACAAGGCCCCATCTCTACAAAAAAGTAAAAACTAAAAGATTAGCCAGGCACACTGCCATGCACCTGTAGTCCCAGCTACTTGGGAGGCTAAGGGAGGAGGATCCCTTATGGCAAGGAGTTCAAGGCTGTATTTAGCTATGATCATACCTGTGAACAGCCATGGCACTACAGCCTGGCTAACACAGCAAAGACCCTGTCTCTCCAAAAAAATTTTTAAAAAAATCAGCCAGGCATGGTGGCCCTTGCCTGTAGTCCCAGCTACTTAGGAGGCTGAGGCAGGAGGATCACTTAGGACCAAGAGTTCAAAGGTGCAGAGAGCTATGATTGCACGATTGCATTCCAGGCTGGGTGACAGAGAGAGACACTGTCTCTAATGAAAAGGAAGGAAGGAAGAAAGGGAGGCAGGGATGGAGGCAGTGAGGAAAGGAGGGAGGGAGGGAGGGAGGCAGGGAGGGAAGGAGGGAGGGAGGAAAGAGAGAATGAGAAAAAGGAAGGAAGGAAGGAAGGAGGGAGGGAGGGAAAGAAGGAAGGAAAGGATGCCTATAAAGTTATTTGCCTGAAGTCACTCTGCTAGTGGCAGAACAGACACAGAACCTGAGAAGTTCAAAGTCTTGCAGAAAGAAAGAAAGGAGAAAGAAAAAGAGAGAGAAAAAGACAAACAAGAAGAAACAGAAAACCTGAACAGAGTAATAAAAAGTAACATGATTGGCCGGGCGCGGTGGCTCAAGCCTGTAATCCCAGCACTTTGGGAGGCCAAGGCGGGTGGATCACAAGGTCAAGATATCAAGACCATCCTGGTCAACATGGTGAAACCCCATCTCTACTAAAAATACAAAAAATTAGCTGGGCATGGTGGCGCGTGCCTGTAATCCCAGCTACTCAGGAGGCTGAGGCAAGAGAATTGCCTGAACCCAGGAGGCGGAGGTTGCGGTGAGCTGAGATTGCGCCATTGCACTCCAGCCTGGGTAACAAGAGCGAAACTCCGTCTCAAAAAAAAAAAAAGTAACGTGATTAAATCAGTAATGAAAAGTCTCCAAACAAAGAAAATTGCATCCAAGACTAGATGGTTTTACCATGAAAGAAATGGTACCAATTATACTCAAATGATTACCAAAAAAAAAAAAAAAAAATGAAGCACAGAGAAATCTGAACTCATTCTGTGAGACCAGCATAACCCTAATACCAAAATCAGACAAGCACACAGTAAAAAAAGACAACTACAAGACAATATCCCCAATGAACCTAGACACAAAAGTCCTCAACAAAATACTAGCAAACCAGCCGGACGCGGTGGCTCACACCTGTAATCCCAGCTCTTTGGGAGGCCGAGGCAGGCGGATCACGAGGTCAAGAGATCAAGACCATCCTGGCCATGGTGAAACCCCGTCTCTACTAAAAATACAAAAGTTAGCTGGGCCTGGTGGCACACGCCTGTAGTCCCAGCTACTCGGGAGGCTGAGGCGGAAGAATCGCTTGAACCCAGGCGGAGGTTGCAGTGAGCCAAGATTGCGCCACTGTGCTCCAGCCTGGCGACAGAGTAAGACTTCATCTCAAAAAAAAATAATAATAATAATAAAAATACTAGCAAACCAAATCCAATAGTACATCAAAAAGATAATACATCATAATCAACTGGAGTTTACTCCAGAGATTCAAGGATAATTCAACACATAAAAATTAATAATGTGATACATCCCATGAACAGAATGAAAACTAGTGTGATCAAAGAAAGAGAGAAAGAGAAAGAAAAGAAAAGGAAAGAAAGGAGGAAGAGAAAGAAAGGAAGGAAAGAAAAGGAAGGAAAGGAAGGAAGGAAGAAAGGAAGAAAAAAGAAAGGAAGGAAGGAAGGGATGCTTATAAAGTCATTTGTCTGAGGTCACTTAGCTATAGACACAGAACCCAAGAACTTCAAAGTCTTTGCTCTTTCCACCAAACTACAGTCTATGCTCTTCCCATAGGTAGCAAGGCCACCCAATTACCGGTTAAAAACTTTTTCACTTTTTAAAAATTTAGTATTAGGCTATAACATTAACTTCTAAATATATCAAGTACAATAAATAGTACAACTGCTGTTAGGGGCCATTAATTTTACTAATTGGATATTAGCAGAAATTTCAAAATATTAAGTATGAAAGGATACCAGAATAGCCATGTAATTCCACTTTTTCCAATTTTAGTATATGTGCTGCTGAAGCCAGCACGTAATACCACTTTTATAAAGCATTTTTAAATGGAAAAGAGCATACGAATGTGTCTCATAAAGTAGATCTTTAACATTAATGGTGGATACATCCCTGAAAATCCTGAAACTCACAATGCAGCTATAACATACACTGTTGCTCAGAAAGTGAAGCAATGATTTACACAACAGGAGTTACCACAAACTCAAAGTCAAGTTGCAAAAGCAAAGCCACACTGAGATGGGGCTGCTAGGCTGACGGACTATGTGAACAGTTCCTATATATAGCTCTCCAAAAAACTCTCAATCCAATTGCTGCATGTAAGATTCAAATTCATGTTCTAGTAAAATTATAAATAAATTATTAGTAAATGGAACTCCTCCAGGGTTGTGAATTAAGGGAAGGATAAATGTTAAATCTGACAATCATAGAGTTTAGAATCCTAGGGATATAAAAAAAGATTATCATTAATCCATCAAACCCAATATGCTAGCTATTAGTAGTACTAAAAGAAGTTGGTTATATAGAGGACCGATGCTTTTTTTCCTATGAACATAAAAATATTCTCTTCAAAAGCTAATATGGGTTGGGTGTGGTGGCTCATGCCTGTAATCCCAGCACTTTGGGAGGCTGAGGCAGGTGGGTCACCTGAGGTCAGGAGTTTGAGACCAGCCTGGACAACATGGTGAAACCCCCATCTTACTAAAAATACAAAAATTAGCCGGGAATAGTGGCAGACACCGGTAATCTCCACTACTCAGGAAGCTGAGGCAGCAGAATTGCTGCCACCTGGAAGGCGGAGGTTGCAGTGAGGCGAGATCACACCACTACACTCCAGCCCAGGTGACAACAGCAAGATTGTCTTGGGGGAAAAAAAAAGCTAGTATCAATGTTTCAATTGTGTACATATCTAAATGTGAATTGCAAATCCAGTCATATCACAAGAAGAAGATTGGGGAGATGATAATATAGCTTTAAAAAGTGTACTCAATATTTTAATTTCCTTTCA
Source organism: Saguinus oedipus (assembly GCA_031835075.1). Lineage (NCBI taxonomy): Eukaryota > Metazoa > Chordata > Mammalia > Primates > Cebidae > Saguinus > Saguinus oedipus. The sequence continues at coordinate 24,783,236 of CM063190.1, forward strand.
GATTAAAAAACTTTTTTAATACAAATTACTACGATAGTATAAATTGTTTCCCAAAAGTTGCAGTTGTTATTAAAGGGTAAGTTACTGTAACTCAGCCTTTTTTAAACCTAATGAAGTCTGTTAGTAACAGCTGAGAAGCATATAAACTAGTGCAGTTTATATAAATAGTACCTATTATATAGTACTTAACACTAATAAATAATATTTTGATTACGGCTAAATTATTTAAAATACTCATAGATGTTAAAGAAAAAATAACTTTAAAATGTCAACAAGGTTTACTCATTCTGGCAGAAGTTCACTGGGAATTAATTTTTAAAAAAATCCTCCCTGAAATTGTTAAGTGTTGACAAATTTGCTATTACAAAGAGTTCAAAAACATTTTTCTAGAGCTGAGCATTGTGGTTCACACCCTGGCTTTGGGAAGCCAAAGGTGGTGGATCACTTGAGTTCAGGGGTTTCAGACCAGCCTGGGCAGCATGGCAAAAGCCTGTCTCTTAAAAAAAAAAATACAAAAACTTAGCCAGGCATCATGGCATGCATCTGTGGGCCCACCTACTAGGGAAGCAGAGGTAGGAGGACTGCTTGAGCCCAAGAGGCTGAGGCTGAAGTGAGCCATGATTGTGCCACTACACTCTTGCCTGGGCAACAGAGCGAGACCCTGTCTGAAGAAAAAAAAAGAAGGAAAAAAATTTCTGAGTAGCAATTGAAAAATTTTCAGTCAATAATCAAAGTAAAAGATGATACACTGTTTGAAAACATAGGTAGCTATAAAGATGACATATCTGCTATATCTTAATATCAGCTGAAGATATGCAAAAAAAGTACTTATTTTATACTCATAACTTTTTTTTCTGGAATTTCATTCAAAAGGAGATCCTCAAATAGTATTTCACAACGATCAGCAACTGTGTTCATTATATCCCTCTTTACTGCCTACAGGGAAAAACACACAAAAACACAGTAAGAAATAAAATACTTTATATTTACATTATTTAACTAAAAAAAAACCATAATTTGCTTTCCAGTACAATCATGCCCACTGAATAACTGATAGAGCATTCAATTTTTTATTTCCACTTACTTAGCACACTTGTTTACAAATTTATAGTTTAATGACAAATTTGCCTAGACCATATCTAAATAATTAAAACCAAATAAATAAAATTTCACATCTAAAAAAATAATTCCAGTGTTCCAAATTAGATACTAATATGTACAACTGTGGAACACTTACTAACTTGTATAGTCATCATTTTTAAAAAGGCACAAAATAGATACTCTACATATGAAAATCTTGACACCAATTACATGGTACATTTGGACTACACAATAGATTAGGCCGTTATCAGTTAAAATGTAATTAATAATTACGAAATATACGATTGAAAAAAAGTAAAATTTTAGTTTTTTTAAATAGTTAACACAGGTTCATATACTAGTTATTCCTTTTTGTACCTGCACAGCCTCTTTAACTTTGGGTTTACTGTTGTGGATATAAGCTCTGCATTTCACAGCCCCTTTAAGGTTTACGGAACCGCTACATATCTGGACTGTGGCTGTGGATCTGTGGTCTGAATTCAGGAGCTGAAAGACAAAATCTGTTTAAGTTCTAATGACCAACAATGATTAACTATAGGAAATGTTTAAACATTATATTAGCAGTTATATGAAGAGAGAAGAAAGTTTTGACTAAGCCAAACATTTAAAATTATTCTCCATAAATTAAAGGCATTCATATTTGTTTTTGTATGTTATATATTATTTTCCAGGTATTTTGAATGTATACTAAAATTAAACATAACTACATCTAAATTTTTCTAACATAACCATCTAAAATGGTTCAATATTCACTCAAAATAATCCTAAAAATATATTATGTGCAAATTACTCACGTCAGTACTGCAACGATTAAAAGATGTATAAAGAAGACATGCTATAGTAGGTGTAAGGCATGCAATGCAAATTAACTACAAAAATAACAAATACAAAGTGAGACGTGATAACTATGGTAAAGCTATAAGCAATGCACAGACATATATTCACACACTTTCAACTGCAAACTTTCAGACTAAGATTAATGGTAAGCTCCAGAGCAAAACTGAAACAAGAGAACTGTGCCTCTATCAGAAAATGACACCAGTGGTTGTAAGCAGTCACTTTCATGTCACAGTCCTTAGACACAATTCCTCTTTAGTCTAAGGAATGCCAGCACTCTTGTTTGGTTTTCAGGGGTTTAACATACATTTTCAACCTCATTATCTTAATAAGTGCCAAAACAAGGAAAGCATCAAAATATTTAAAGTATTATACAGGTTGAACATCCCTAATCTGAAAATCCTGAATACTCCAAGATTCCAAACTTACCCAGCACCAATGTGATGCCCAAAGGAATGCTAATTAGAGCGTATAAGATTTTAGATTTTTGGATTAGAGATGCTCAACCAGTATGTATTCTGTAAATATTACGAAAGATAAAAAATCCCAAACCCAAAACACTTCTGGTCCTAAGCATTTCAAATAAGGTACACTCAATAGAGGCCTATAACCACAATGGAAACAAAAATCATGATTAAAAAAAAAAAATGGACATGGTAAGGAAGTAATTTTTATGTTCTAAGAACACAGAGTATAAGTCATTCAACAACAAAATCAATTCTGAAGAACAAAAATCAAATCACACAACTTGTGAAAAGTGCATTGGGCCCATGTGCTTATGCAATCAGGAATAAATGCAGAAATATAATGAAGGAAGAGTAGAATATTTGAATATGTAGCTACTGAAAGACCCTTATTTGATGTCTAGTGTAATTCAGTCAACGTTTAAGGTAATGTAATTAGGCCAGAACTAAATCTTCTAGGTGCTGTTAAATAATTTAAACTTTAACATGGTCAAGGACTTGTTGATAAAAAATTTATCACAGACCACACAACTCCAAAAGTCCTGGGTCCATTCAAAAAATGGTTATCCTCAAATCAAGCAGCAGTGTGACGATGCTGATATGATATCTGGAATAAGCTTCCATTTGACACATGTAGAGTTCATCGATATATCAATATGGTATGGTTGGAAGAGGAGTAACAGGCTTCCCCTATCTACTCTATAAATTTTTATTGTAGATAAAACTACTGTATTTTTTTTAAAAATGCCCTATTTTACATATTTGACATATAATTTATATTTTTTAACATATAACAACACATCTATATATTATTACATGTAAATACGTGTGTGTATATACATATATCTCTATATATTAGGGCACTGTTTTCCAAAATAGACTAGACTATTAAAGACTATACACACACATATCAAAGAAAAGGTTTTTTTGGTTGGTTGGTTGGTTTTGTTTTGTTAGAGGCAGGGTCTCATTCAGTTGTCCAGGCTAGAGTGCAGTGGTGCTATCATGGCTCACTACAGCTTCGACCTTCCAGGCTCAATTGATCCTCCCACCTTCGCCTCCTGAGTAGTTGGGACTACAGGTGCACACCATCACATCCAGCCAATTTTTGTAGAGACAGGATTTCATTTGTTGCTCAGACTCATCTTGAACTCCTGGGGTCAAGCGATCAGCCTGCCTGGGCCTCCCAACGTGCTGGGATTACACCATGCTCAGTCAGGAAAAGTTTCAAAGAATATAAAGTCTGACTCATTCCTTTTTGGTAGAAATGTAAACCAGCTGGGGTCTACAAATGTAAACTCTTTTTGGTTACCTGGACTTAGGAATAATCTGGCTGACAAACAGCCTTTAGGAACCTAACTGGTTCACAGGTGAAGGAACTTCTATAATGCTGACATGGTGTTTGAAAAAGGGAATATCCCCATTTCTGAAATGAAATCTTACACAAGTAGGGCATTTGGGCTAGGTTTTAATGTACAGATAGGATTTCGACAGTTTGGGTGACAGAGAAAAGAGCAATGACATGAACATGTTCAGGAAGACAGAGTTTTAAAGGCACATCAAGAACACATCTAGAAAATAAGAAGAAAAAGGTATGCTGGGGGTATAAAGAACCCTGAGTTGGAGGTCTGTAACTAGACAGTACAGAACAATTAAGAAACTCTGAGCAAGGAGAATAGCATAATCAGTGTCTGGCTGTTGGACAAACTCAATAAACATCTCTTGAAAAAAATTAGTAAGTGAATGAATGTAAACTATGATTCAGAAATAACCTGAATGTACAAACAGGATAGAACAGACAAATGGAAAGTATTTCAAAAGACATACCAACAAAGCTAGAAGGTTTTAGAGAAACAGTCGCTTTGGACAAGAATGCATAGATGAAGAGAGACCAGTTAACAGTTAATAGTGCTAATTTAGGTAAAATAATACTATTGTAAGGCTAATGACGGTAGGACTGTATGGAAAATAAAAGATAAGCTTAACATGACAAATAAAAAATCAGTAAGACTTAACTGGAAGAAAAGTGGCAGTAAGTACTATTTATTATATATTAGTCACTTCAAAATTTCCAGTTAGGTGATCGGTGAATGACTGACAAAAATATATTAGACTAAATAATATTACTACAACAAATTATCTCATGATATAATCTTCCATTCATCTCTCCATATTCCCACACTCTATATATATCTCCCAACTATAATTTTATACTATTAATAAAATAATCTTAACTAAATTGTTTAATAAACCAAGAAGTAAGCCTAACTAATGAAGAGTATGTAAGTAGAGGAATAGCCAGCCTTAAAACAAAAGACACTTCTAAAATCAAGAGAAGTAGAAAATCAGACTAAAATACCTCTAAGGCATTAAAAAATCTGAGAGCTCATGTTGAGTGGCATAGCCCAATGACAATTTACTAATGCTCTTTTTTTTTTTTTTTTTTTTTTGAGATAGAGTCTTGCTCTGTTGCCAGGCTAGAGTACAGTGGCGTGATCTCAGTTCACTGCAACCTGCACCTCCCAGGTTCAAGCGATTCCTCTGCCTCGGCTTCCCAAATGGGTGGGACTACAGGTGTGCACCACCACGCCCAGCTAATTTTTTGTAGTTTTAGTACAGATGGGGTTTCACCATGTTGGCCAGCATGGTCTCAATCATATTGACCTCGTGATCCACCTACTTCAGCCTCCCAAAGTGCTGGGATTGCAGGCATGAGCCACCGTGCCCAGGTGCAATATACTAACACTCTATTGTTAAATACACAAAAAAGAAGGAACTAAAATATCCTCAAATGTCAAATTGCTTTTAATTCGATTCTTTTCAGTTCAAAAAAATCCAAGTCTTGAAGTATTTGTTTCGAAATCCAGTATAATATTGAAATTAAGTTTCCTACAAACAGGCATGTGCTATTTTGTACCCTGTCTGTTCTTTAGGATAATTTCAAGTAGGAGTAAAATCAAAGGCCTGCATATTTTTAGGAGTAATTCGTGGCTTTAACTTTTTATTCCGCAAGATATCCAACTTTTAAATTTTTGAAAAGATGTGTAAATTAAAGCAACCATACAGAAATGTAAAACTTGCTAATTAATACTTGGTGATTTTTATCAAATTAGGAGGTATAAATCTAATAAATCTACTCAAATTAAGCATAGGACAACTCTTTGCACCCCTGTGCACACATCTTTTACTTTCCATTTGTTAAAATTGCAACTTTAAAAGCTACAACCCAAAATATTTACAAACATGCATACATATACATGTAGATATGTATATGTACATGTTTTTTTAAAACTATTTACTTGATTTAAAATTTTAATGTACTTGAGGCAAAAAACCCAAACAAGTTTTATTAAAATGACATTTCTTGGGAATAACCTTCCTATATCTAGATATTTTATACAATCTCTTACAGAATAAGAATAAAATTCTTACAGAATAAGAATAAAATAAAATAAAATCCTTTTATTCTCTAATGAGAAAAATAAAAACAGAAACAGTTTCATTATGGTCATTTTAATAATTATTTTAAATAAGTGGTATTATAAAATATTTACCAACTGCGTTAGCACTCTGACATCAAAAGAATGACCAGTTGCTTGAGTATTTCCTCTGGAAGATTTTTTCTGAAAAAAAACACAAAAGTTAAAAAGTCAAATTGTTAAGACTATGGAACATAAAACACAACTTAGAAACTATTGCATATACACTAAGTAACTTAGAAAAAAAGAAGTCTTTTAATTATTTTAGCTTTTTATATAGATATTACTTTATGTATTCTGTATCAATGTGCACTCTTTAAAACAATTAATTCTGTACTTTTATTCCTCTAAAGCAAACTGCTGGCAAACAATTGTCTGTGGGCAAATATCCGCACTGCCACCTGTCCTTGTAAGTTAAGTTTTACTGGTATGCAACCAGGATCATTCACTTATGTATCTCCTGTAGTTTCTTTCATGCTACACAGTAGAGATAAAAATACAGCCTGTGAAATCTAAATATGTAGTATTTTTCTCTTCACATAAAGTTTGCTTATCCCTGCTCTAATAAGGGAGAGATCACAAAAGTTCCTCTTTCTTCAGGTCAAAGCTATTTTAGAAACCTCTACAGACCTCTCTTATAAAATGGACATAGCTTTTGAACTGCCATCAGGGCAGAACAACATGTGGCCTTTGGTCACAAGTGAGCAGTTTGCAATTTGAAAATTAGATGGAAATCAGATGACACTCCCGTAAAGTTTCAGGATTCCAACTGTCATTCTTTTTTCTCAGACTTACTTATTTTTTAACTTTTATTTTAAGCTCGAGTACATGTGCAGGTTTGTTACACAGGTGAACTTGTGTCGTGGGGGTCTGATGTACAGATTATTTCATTACCCAGGTATTAAACCTAGTACTCATTAGTTATTTTCCTGATCCTCTCCCTCTCCCACCCACCACCTTCCGATAGGCTCCAGTGTGTGTTGTCCCCTCTATGTGTCCATGTGTTTTCAGCATTTAGCTCTCACTTACAAGTCAAAATGTATGGTATTTAGTTTCCTGTTCCTGTGTTAGTTTTCTTTTCTTTCCTTTTTTTTTTGAGATAGAGTCTCACTCTGTTGCCCAAGGCTGGAGTGCAGTGGCACGATCTTCGCTCAATGCAACCTCCACCTCCCAGGTTCAAGCGATTCTTCTGGCTCAGCCTCCAAGTAGCTGTGATTACAGGCAAATGCCACCAAATCCAGCTAACTTTTGTATTTTTAGTAGAGACAGGGTTTCACCATGTTGACCACGTTGGTCTCAAACTCCTGACCTCAAGTGATCCACACACCTTAGCCCCTCAAAGTGCTGGGTTTACAGGTGTGAGCTACCATGGTTGGCCCCTGAATTAGTTTTCTAAGGATAATGGCCTCCAGCTCTATCCATGTACCTGCAAAGGACATAATCTTGTTCTTTTTCATGGCTGCATACTATTCCATGGTGTATATGTACCACATTTTCATTATCTGGTCTATCATTGATGGGCATTTAGGCTGATTCCATGTCTTTGCTATTGTGAATAGTGCCACAATGAACATAATGCATGCATGTGTCTTTACAATAAAACAATTTATATTCCTTTGGGTATATACCCAAGAATGGGACTGCTGGGTCAAATGGTATCTCTGTTTTTAGGAATTTGAGGATTCACTGCCTTTCACAACGGCAGAACTTATTTACACTCCCACCAACAGTGTGTAAGCATTCCTTTTTCCCTGTAGCCTTGCCAGCATCTGCTACTTTTTGACTTTTTAGTAACAGCCAATGTGATTCATATGAGATAGTATCTCACTGTGGTTTTCATTTGCATTTATCTAATGATCAGTAATGCTGAGCTTTCTTTCATATAATTCTTGGCTGCATGCATGTCTTCTTTTGAAGGGTGTCTGTTCATGTCCCCTGTCTACTTTTTAATAGGGTTGTTTTTCTAAGAAAAACATTTGCCCTTTACCTTCAAAGAAATTAGAAATGAGTAGATGAAATCAGTTTTCTTATAGGCAAGGACTAAAGATTAATCATCTTTTATTAACAATTTCATAAGATGATTTTCTCTTATCTCACCTGTCCTTCTAATAGGTCGCAATCTTCATCTTTAACTTGTCCGTTAATCAAATAAACACCATTTTCTATCTGCTTGGCCCAGCGTGTAAGTCCATTCTTAACAGAAACACAACATGGAAATCTTTCAGATATAATGTCATCTCAATTAAACTTCCTAGACTCTACTTTTTTCCACCTAACAAACTGAAATATTAAAATCCCTAAGTCTCATTAATGCAGCATTTAAATCTAGTTTTACAAATTAAAAAAAAGGATACCCCCAATTCTTGGTACCTTACGATATTTAATAACATAGTTTTTTTCCGATCTTTATCCCAAAATAACATTTATGTTACAGACTTGGGAGTTTAAGTATATGACCAGTCAAATAAGATTTAATGCCTATTACCTTAAAAAAAAAAAAGTGAGAAAAAAGCCTCAAATAAAAGTACAAATAATTTTTTAAAAGCTCCATTTTACATCTTCAATGTGAAAAATGAAGAAAAATAAGATAAAAATTAAAAAATGGTATAGAAATACCAAAAAGAACTGGAAAAAAAAGAAGGCAAAACAAGTGAGTACCAAGAGAAAGCTAAACGTCCAAACAGTATAGCTTCTCACTTTAATTACATTTTACGTATGTTAATTAATGAATATTTATTATGTGCCTTAATAGGCAATGAATACCGGTGTATTTAGTTTAATGACAAAATAGGCACATAATAATATTTAATAGGCACGTAATAAATACTAGTGTATTTAGTTTAATAACTAAATTTACTTTATTTATTAATAAACTAAAGCACTCTAGCCTGTCTAGCATGAGACCCTGTCAAACACAAGAAAGTTTTCCTTACCTGTAATAAAATTAATCATATTTCAAACCATAATAAGTAAATTTAGTTATTAAACTAAATATACTAGCATTATGACATTGTTCCACTTCTAACGATTTCTAATTTGGCTGGAGTAATACGTTACTTACTCATATAACAACATTATTATAAACAGAATGTAATTTGTGAAGGCTGTAAAATGAATGACACATGAAAGCAGAATAAAAGCAGACTGTTCACTATTAATCACTGAAGAAAATTCATTTTACCCTGATACCTTTGTATTTTTCTCCAGAGTATAGCTGACAGAAGTAGCAGAAAGTGGGATGTGAATATTAATGTGAACTGTACACTCTAAAGAAAGCCATGAGGATGATAATCCATTGTGATACTTCCAATCTGCCGGTCTTGCTGAACTCTAGCAGTGGAGAAGGGAGAAAAATAACTATGACGTGGTCTAGGTAAAATACATGGATCAACAAAACATCATTAAGTATACGACCTAAGTAGCTCATACAAGCGGATATTTAACATATATGGCTAAACCCTTAATTAAAAGATTAAGGGTTGAACTAAATACAAAATAAAGCATGTGTTAAGTTCAGTACTCTTAAATACATCCTTGGCAACACTTCTCCTCCCAATGGTAGGCAGAAAAAGAATCAGAAATGTCCATATTTAGAATTCTGAAAGGTCCTTTGATCCTCCAGCTTCAACAGTATCAATACTGAAGATTCTGATGTGAAGCAAATAATCACTGAGCAACTCCTGGGTGATAGGCATTCTCCTTTCTGTCCCATCCTTGCTAATGACGCTGCAAAGTTACTTTTTTGCAAAGCTTTTAGAAGCATTAGCAAAATAATAGTCTGGGTTTTGCTGCATACATGTAGTTTGTTTAGTAGGCCTTGCAGCTACCGAAAGTCTTCAGTCACTTCTACTACCAGCCTCTCAAATATAAAACTAAACACACAAACAAGGTAGGAGGGGATTAACACAGATATTTTAACAATTTTTTAAAAAGTTGGCTGGGCACAGTGGCTCAAGTCTGTAATCTCAGCACTTTGGGAGGCCAAGGCAGGCAGATCATTTAAGCCCAGAAGTTAAAAGAAAAGCAGGAATAACAGGGTGAAATCCTGTTTCTACCAAAAACAAAATAAAAATAATTAGCTGGGTGCAGTGGTGCACATCCGCAGTCTCAGCTGCTCAGGAGGCTGAGGTGGGAAGGGCCCAAGAAGTGGCAGTTGCAGTAAGCCATGACCGCATCACTGCATTCTAGCCTGGGCAACACAGTGAGACCCTGTCACACACAAAAAAGTTGTCCTTACCTGTAATACAATTAATCATATTTCAAACTACAAAAATTACACTTGGTTATACACATCAATAGGAAGTGATGGCAATAATGGAAATTATTAAAACTAAATATAAAGCTGAATTTTGATTGAAAATACTTTGTGACACAGAAAAATCTTGAAAGAGTAAATTTCTTACCTTTGGATCATGGATATCATAACTTCGACAAAATATTCTTTACTAATTAAGGACAAAATAACCAAAAAAGGCATTACTGATAACTAAAAGAATATAAACCATCAAAAAATAAACTAAAAAATGCATGCATCCAAAGTTCTTACAAAATCCTAACACTTCATATAAAGATAGGCAGATATGTGCATATATGTATGTGTATACATACATGCATGCATGTATACAGACACTCATACATATAAATTGCTGTCACCATAGTACTTGCAGTGCTTGAAAATCATTTCCTACATTTTAGAAATACTGCTAATTGCAATGAATAGAATGAAAGCTTCTGAAAAATTCTGCTCAAATACACCCTCTCCAGAACAAAAAGTAGGACTATTGTATATGAGGTCAAGCCTGAGACCATTTATTGGATTAAAGGGCTCGTATATGAAACTTTGTGGTTAAATACTAAAGATGCGGGGCGGGGAGGGGTGAGCCCTGCTTCTGCTGGAATGGTCATTTTTAAAATTCTGTCTTTGGAAGTCCAAGGATTGTGTCATTCCTTTGGTGAGGCTGATCCTTGCTTGGCAAAGTGCAGACAAGAGAAGGTAAGCAGGCCCTGTAACTGGCTTTTAGTGTCATCTCATCTTGGCCAAGGACATAAGAATTTCTTGGATGTCCTATACCATCCAGCTCTGTGACCTGTGCTTTGAATTGTACATCATTATCTACAGAAATTGGAGGTGAAAACTTTACCATAATAAAAATATAACTTTACCTAAGCTATCAGTTAGGCATTTATCTCTCTAAGGAACCTACTGTGCTTGGATGTACAGGGACAGATAGCTGGTAAAAAAAAATTCAGAATCCTGAGCCTTTAATGTTTCAGATCTCAAACTTCTTATGACCTGATCCTGGGACATGATTAACAACCATTATTGCTATTATTATTATTGGTAGCTCTAATTCCATGTTATTTACAGAAAAATTTTACAAAACTATGCCTATTTTTTCTATGATGATTTAAATAAATAGCAAAAAAACCTTGCAGGAACACTATTTTGGTACTTTGTACTTTTAAACCATAAACAACTGAATAAAAGATACTTTTTTGTGGAAGCACAAATGTGAAGTGTCACTCGTTCTGAGACCTCCTCCTCTGTGAAATTCCACAATCTCTTTCTATTTATAGACTTTTCCACAGCGAACATTAGCTGAAAAAGAGAAAAATACACATAAATTGAATATAAAATGAAAAAAAAAGTGAGCATTGAAATAGGTAATTATAATGTCCCCAATTCTCATCTAGCTTTCAAATTTTATAGCTAGGACTACAAGTGTGTGCCACCACTAATTTTTCTTTTCTTCAAATTAAAGACTGGAACTAATTATTTAGCTTTTTGAATTCCCTTTTTTAGGAATTTATAAAAAATTGGGTTTAAATAGAAAAATGTAATTCACTGTTATTATTGACTAACTGTACATGAAAAATTAATTTGGAGCAAGTAGACTTTACATAAACTATAGAATAGAGACTTTATTTTAATTAAAATGAGAAATGACAAGTGATTTTAATGAAAGAAATTGAGCATGTCACCCATTTAGCATTTCTTTTTTAAATATCACAAAAGACTTAAGGCAATATATAAAGACAGATAAAATACAGTAATAACATATATTAAAAGTTAAAAAAGTAGAATAGTGACATAAATTTGTGTCAGAAATGAGAACCGTAAAAATGCATATTAAAAATGCATATAAGGGGTGGTAATACATTTGGCTCTAAGCTTTCTAATAGTAATATGCAGAGATGAATCTAACCTGTAACCTAATTCACATGGTCTGTAAGCTGAAAACAAACAATAATCAGAAGAGGCCAAACTTTCTTCATAATATAAAAAGAAATTTCTTCCAGAAACACAATATTAATGTAATATAATGAATAAAGTTCTTCACAATAATGGGTGACACTGACAAGTTTTATAAGGCTGATTCTTACAGTGTTTGCCAATGTAAGCCAATGGAAACAGATAACTGAAACTCAGTAATTTCAGAGATAAATCATTTCTTAAGTTTTATATACTTCTTAGAACAAAAGGTATAAAAGCAATAGGAAAGTGGACCTGGCTATAACTCTCTAGCACCAGGCCCACATTCACCCAACTCAATTCAGCACCAGCCACAAAAGGGGGCACAATCAACGCTAGTAATATTAAATATGCATAGGTTTAGGTTAAAGTTCAAAATGCCAAAAGGAATGAACAATTGTGAAAGAGGTAAATGTCTTTAAGATGGAAAAATTGGCAAAGGGTTAAACAATTTAATAGGGAGGAAAAATCTCCATTTTCTTCCCTTACTCCCTTAGGTGCAATCAAAGTCTTAAGAGCGGGACATCTGACAGGAGAGGCTAAAAGACTGAAAAAATCTGTAACATCTCAAGTTCTCAGATGCACACTTTCTTTTTTTACCTAAAAAACGTTTTTTTCTGGGCTACTTTGGGGATTTATACTTCTCAAGATCATAAGGTCCTCTCTCTCGGGGTATGAAATATGCTACGAAAAGTTCACGTGGATCATGAATGCTAAAAGAGATGATAGCTGGCTACACAGAGTTTACCTTAGGTTTGGGTTTAAGGGAAAACAGCTTGTGGACCTTCATATTTTAGATTATGTTACCCAAATCTCTGGTGTAGTAATTAAGCAAAAAACACAGGAGATTCCTGATAGATACTGTGTCCAGAAATAATCTGACTGTTTCTTTATGTTTTACTCTTAGGATCCTGGGAGAATTGAAAAGAAGGCAAAGAATTTCAGTACCTATTAATTTCGTGTAACAATCACTAGGTACTACATGGAAGGTGTGGCAGAATACTGCTACTGCACAAGAAAAATGGTTAAAGCATTCTAACTTGTTTCCTAATTGTCAAAAATTATCTCTAAAATAAAGACCATTTTAAAATATGTAGTTTTGATTAAAAATATAAACATTTATTACACTCAAGATATCCAAGCAATTGAGTGAAAAAAGCTCTTTCGATATAACCCCAGCAAAAATAATTACAGAAAACTGATCTTAATATGCTTAGAATTATTATATATACTCATAATCAATGAAAATAACATATAACTCTAATTTTATTAAGAATTTTTTATATATCACACTTACTCTACGCAGGGCATTTTGAAAATCATTTGCCAGTTCTAAAGTCGTAATAATAAATACTCCAAGAACTAAAAGTCCTCCTGGTAGCATTCTGGATACCTAAAAATAGAAATAAAGTATTAGCTAACAGAAGCATTTGGCATTATATGCAATCCTTTCTGTTTGAGAAACTAAGTGTCTTCTTAGAGTGTCCTTAACTTTTCACCTTAAAACTACTTTATAAATAAAACTATCTGATAACAACATCCTTTGGCTACATCAATAAATAAACCCCTTTCTCAGGAGATCAAAGACTAAAATATTTTTTTCAACGGCCTCTCACCATCAGCTAAATGTCTCACCTCTACTGGATACTTCAAAGACAGCTTGAGGAAGCTGCCTTCTCTAATCCTTTGATCTCTGAACCTCACAGGGCTTCGGTGTAGTTCTCCCATGGACTTTATCACACAGCCTTATGTTACAGTTATCTGTGAACCCTACCAATTGGTCAGGGAGTTCTTTGTATCCCTATTTTTAAGCAGCATACTAGATCTGAAATTTAAATAGAGGGAGTCTGACTTGAAAATCCGTTACTTTCTATTGCATAGATCTACCTCAAATTTTAAACCCATTTACCGGCATTGGGCATTTACATTATATCTAATTTTACCTTAAAATAATATTGATTAAAAATCCTAGTACGTCTTTCTGCATTCACGGGATTATTTGTTTAGGACAAATCCCTTGAGGTGGACAACTAGGTTAAGAAGTTACACATATTTAGGTTTTTGATACATAGTACCATGATATCTGCATATCTGTATTTCCCTTCACAGGACTGTGGCCAGTTCTTAATACCACATGGGTATTTTTCTACCATCTATACTCAGAGATTAGAGTGCTTCAGTCAGCTTTCGTTTACTTAATGTATAAGCGATCAATCCAGAGTAGAGTAGTAGAAAATTAGGTAGCATACTTTAATCCTTAATCTACTTGCATTATGTCTGCTGGTGGTTTCCTCTGATTTAATAAATTCTACTTACTACAGTAATACAATTCTAACAAAGTTTTCATATTTACCACAGGGAGCCTATATATGTTTTCAAAATCACCAATGCAAAAAATTAACCATTTCTTAGGAGATGGCGGTGAGGGCAAGAAAGGGGAAACAAAGTAAAATTAACCTTTTCTTTCTAGAGGTTAAAGGTTGTTAATTCATTCACACTGTGTGTGTGTGTGTGTGTGTGTGTGTGTGTGTGTGTGTGTGTGTGTGTGTGTGTGTGTGTGTGTGTGTTTGTTAGTTATATAATTTTATAAGAGACCAAAAGCAAAATTAGAGTAGAAAGTTATTTACAAACCATTGGGAATTTAACTTTACAATACACGATATTTTCCTTAGAAGACAGCTGCTATAGCTTGCAAGTTTGTTTCCTTAAACATCACATTGAAATCTAAACCCAAGAGGGGCCTAATGGAAGGTGTTTGGGTCATGGAGCAGATCCCTCATTAATGGTTTGGTTCCATCCCCTCAGCAATGAATGAGTTCTTGCTGTATTTGGTCCCAGGAGAGCTGGTTGTTAAAAAAGCCTGGCATCTCACACCACCTTGCTTCCTCTCTGGCCTTGTGATCCCTATACACCAGCTCCACTTTGCCTTCTGACACGAACAGAAGCAGCCTGAGGCTTTCACCAGATGTCCAATCTTGCACCCAGCAGACTCATGAGCCAAACAGGCCTTTTTTCTTTATAAA
Source organism: Saguinus oedipus (assembly GCA_031835075.1). Taxonomy (NCBI): domain Eukaryota; kingdom Metazoa; phylum Chordata; class Mammalia; order Primates; family Cebidae; genus Saguinus; species Saguinus oedipus. The sequence continues at coordinate 24,798,393 of CM063190.1, forward strand.
TTACTCAGTCTTAGGTATTCCTTAAAAGCCACACAAATGGACTAAAACAATAATAATTAAATATTTCTTGAATTTTTTTGGTTTTTTTTTGAGACAGAGTCTCACTCTATCACCCAGGCCTGCCTCAGTCTCCCAAGTAGCTGAAATTATAGGTACCTGCCACCATACATGGCTAATGTTTTGCATTTTTAATAGAGACAGGGTTTCGCCAGGTAGGCCAGGCTGGTCTCAAACTCCTGACCTCAGGTGATTCAACCGCCTTGGCCTCCCAAAGTGCTGGGATTACAGGTGGAATTTCTTTTTAACTATATATTGCCCCATAATTACAAACACAGATACACAGATTTGTCCACGTATATATGTATACATACACAGAAACACATGTTTGAGTTTAAAAGATTTAAAGTTGATTTGAAGGAAAAAATTTATTTCTTAAAAATAAATCCCTTTTCTTAAAAAAAAAACCAAAATGGGATACATGTGAGGAATGCACAAGTTTGTCATATGGGCATACATGTGCCATGATGGTTTGCGGCATCTATTAACCCATCCTCTAAGTCCCTTCCCCTTACCCCCCACCCTGGAAAAGAAGATAATTCTATTTTTACCTTATTCTAACGTTCTTTATTAGATGATATATAATTCATTCAATAAATACTCGTAAGTGAATTAATTTAGTCATTATTCCCACTCACCCATCCCAAATCTGTTTCTTCCTCACATAATGCCAACACTATTCTCCTAGACACCCAGGCTAAAAATCTCAGTCATCTTTAGCTGCTCTCTCCCTATGTCTCTTCTCCTTACTCAGTTGCTAAATCTTCTTGATTCTCTTTTTTGAAATAAAACTTAAGAAAAATAAGATAACCTGGTAGGCATGTTCTGCGGCCCATTCTTCATCCAAGTTATCCAACTTAGCTTTGGGATGTCTGAGGTTCTCATTTTGTTCCTCTTTGGGTGGCGTTCTAGTGGCAAGAATCACATAATCCTTTTGTGAAGAACACTTCAAAAACGAAATATAAAATCTTGTTAGAGTGATACCTGACTCCTCACTCTGATTAGAGCGATGCCTGATTCCTTAGCTCTTATGACATACACAAACTGAGTAATATCTGTAACAAGTTAAATCAATAATACCCATATTATAGTGGAAACTGGAGGACAGCTATTTTTCTAGGATGGCCTTACAACCTTTCGATCACATGTTATCTTTTTTTTTTTTTTGAGATGAGGTTTCGCTCTTTTTGCCCAGGCTGGAGGGCAGTGATGTGATCTCAGCTTACCACAACCTCTGCCTTCCAGGTTCAAATGATTCTTCAGCCTCCCAAGTAGCTGGGATTACAGGCGTCTGCCTCCACGCTCAGTTAATTTTTGTATTTTTAGTAGAAACAGGGTTTCGCCATGTTGGCCAGGCTTGTCTGGAATTCCTGACCTTGTGATCTGCTTGCCTCAGCCTCCCAAAGTGCTGGGATTATAGGGGTGAGCCATGGTGCCTGGCCTGATCTTTTAACATATTTAATATCAGCTTTTTATTTATTTGGACAACCCAAATGTAAATCACAGAGTGGTCCCTAAAAATGGTTTACTGGATGAGTGAATGAATTATATTAACTAAAAAGCAATATGCTTACGCGGTTTTCTAATTATATTTGTTTCATAAATTATTCGAACAGATTGGATGTTTAACAAACATAAAATATCAGTAAAATTAAATAACAAGTGACCTTTTATATCTTATTTTAACTAAAATGATGACAGTGGGGAACTTCCATATAAATTTCTACAGAATAACAAAGGGGATTTGGGACACAATTCAAAGTGATACCAGATTCTATATTCTTCAAGGGGGTTTTTTGTTGTTTTTTGTTCTTTCTCTCTGTGTGTGTGTGTGTGTGTGTGTGTGTGTGTGTGTGTGTGTGTGTATTTAGAGACAGGGTCTTGCTCTAATGCCCAGGGTGTGTGTGTGTGTGTGTGTGTGTGTGTGTGTGTGTGTATTTAGAGACAGGGTCTTGCTCTAATGCCCAGGGGTGTGTGTGTGTGTGTGTGTGTGTGTGTGTGTATTTATTTAGAGACAGAGTCTTGCTCTAATGCCCAGGGGTGTGTGTGTGTGTGTGTGTGTGTATTTATTTAGAGACAGAGTCTTGCTCTAATGCCCAGGGGTGTGTGTGTGTGTGTGTGTGTGTGTGTGCGCGCATGCAGGTGTGTTTTTATTTATTTAGAGACAGGGTCTTGCTCTAATGCCCAGGTGTGTGTGTGTGTGTGTGTGTGTAATGCCCAGGCTGGAGTGCAGTGGTGTGATCACAGCTCACTGCAACCTTGAATTCCTGGGCTCAAGCAAACCTCCCAAGTAGTCTCCTAAGTAGCTAGGACTACAGGCTCAAACAACCAGCCACAGCACCCGGCTGATTTTTTCTTTTTCTTTCTTTTTTTTAACTTTTTGTAAAGACACGGCCTTGCTATGTTGTCCAGGCTAGTGTCAAACTCCCAGCCTCAAGCAATCCTCCCTCCTCAGCCTCCCAAAGTGTTGAGATTACAGGCATGAGCCACCATTCCCAATCTGTTCTTCAGTTGTAATAGTAGTTAAGTAGTAACCAAAGGTGGGAGATCTAAAAATAAATGCAGGGAACATTTAATAGCAAAGTTCACTAGAGTCAAAGTTTCCTATAAAAAAGAGTGAAAATAAGGCTGATAATACAAGTTAGCATGGTATCATCCTCACATATGACCTGAAACTCTGATCATTAAGAAGACCAATTATTCCTACAAGTTATTTACAGGAAGTTACATTCAAATAAACACAGGAAAAAAAGGTAGGCCTCGATTAAGAAGGCTCCCCTTTTCTCATAAAATGTCTAACTTTGAAAAGAAAAAGGAACTGACAGAGACCAGGAAACAGGTAAGCTTAAGTGGAAGGAGAGGAAAAAGCGATAAACTCTGGAAGAAAGGGGAAGAAAAAGAACATAGAATACTGAAAGGAATGAAAAGGCAGCATAAAGACAGATGGAAGGAAGATCCTAAATTATGAGACACTCTTTTGTAAGATGGCAGTTTTTGTTGAGCTTTAGAAACAATCTTTATCCAGTTAAGACAAATTTAGAAGAGGGTCTTTCTCTTTGACTTTTTATCTCTACTGATCATATCTTTCTCTAAGACCTTTCTTTCCTTAAATAGTTTAAACAAAGAGAAGGAAAAAAACCTAAACAGAAAACTCCTAACAAAAAGAGTTTAGCACATAACATCCTAAGTAACCTGAATCAAAAAGAAATTCACACTGTTCTCAAGAAAGGCAGTCTGGCTGTCTAATGAGAGGCCTCACAGGGTGGTACTACCTGGTTGAACCGTGTATATTTGCCAACTGTCTTGCAAACTAAGAAATCTTATTTATGAAAATTCTGAAAATGAGCCTGTCATTTCATTCAGAATGATGTAGGAAACTAAAATGCCATGAAGGCATCTGAACACATGAGTCCTCTGGACAGTGTTTTCTTTATAAGCAGATAAAACATGGGGCATCAAATTATAAAATAAAGTAGCTTGGGAATACGGATAAAATCAGAATAAGAAAAGTTAATTATGCAATTTGAAGATTCTAAGGCATTAGGCTAAGATATCTAGAAAGAAAATTTTCCTAATAAGAGGTTTAGTTCCTTTTTTTTTTTTTTGGCTTTGTATCTGAATCTCAGTTCCATTTTGCCTTGATTTTTAAGACTTAGCTCTAAGAGGAAAATAGAATTTGTCTAAATTCCAAATTTTTCCCAATCCCTTTCCCTCCCTATTGATCCAACATTAAAAAAACTCAATAAAATGAGTACTATAGCATATGACAAAAATATGACCACTGTTGCTGTAAGTCTAGGGTAAGACAAGACAAACTAGAATGGAAATAAAATTTTCAAAAGCTCCTTTTGTAAAGAATTAGACAACTAGAAATTAGAAAGATTAGAAGGGAGTATAAACACTTTGAAAAGACAACAAAATATAAATAATCTGGCCAATAAACACTCTAATTCTGAAGTTTCCACCTTATAAATTACTTTTACATGGTCAAAGGGGAAGGTGTCCTGACTTGAGCAAACCTGGGCTAGGTCCATCTACTTCTCCATGTTTCCTTAAAAGATCTACTTTAAAATTACTTCTTCTACAAGCCTTCCTTCCATCCCCCAACCTTGAGTTTGTTATTAAACAGCATCTTTTAACTTTAAATAAGTAATTTGTTTTAATAAATCACAGAGTAATTATTTAGTAATAAATGCAGAGTAAAAGATACATACCTGTCCTATTAAAAGGCCAGAGACAAAAGCCTTTCCTTGGAGATTTATGTTTGAAAGATACTGGCCCACAGTCTCTTCTACAATGTAGGTTCTTCCCATTTTGGGGAACTAAATTAATCTCCTATATTACAAGAAAAAAAAGATACAGCATTTTTAGGTAAAATATCATTTGCAATGTTTTTATCATGGAAGTACTACAGCAAGAGAAGTGGTACTATCCTGATGCTATCACATGCCTTGTAGCAAATGCTTATTACATAGGGTATTCCTTCTTGCAAAGTTCAGATGCAGTTCCAGAGTTCTTCTCAACACAGTGCAGCAGGAAATAACCACAATCAACCAGAGCTGACATGAGAGCTCAAACCTTTTTCTCATTCCTGGGATAAGGGAGGGGATACTAAACTAGCAGGCAACACACCTGATTTCTCATTTTAGATCTACTCCTTAGTTGTATTATCTTTGATAATCTATTGCTAAGTCTCAGTGTTCTCATTGCTTAAATAGTAAACATGAATTTCTGAATAGTTCATCGGGAGGCAGAAAGAATCAAATTCATTTACTTGATAAGCATACATGAAAGAACTATACTATTTGCTTAGAAACTATGCTGAGTGGGACAACACAAAGATGAGCACCATGATCTCTGTCCTTGAGCAATACATACTACAGCAAGAGTTAAGTAAATAAACAGCAATACAATCACAGCAAACATTTTTATAGCTTCTAGTTTGTACAAGGCATTTTTGTAAGTACTTTCCATGTAATATTAATAATGCACAAAACCCGAGGAAGTAGGTAATATTATTATAATCATCTTTTAACAGATGAAGAAACTGAAATGAGAGAAGTTGATTAAATAACTTGCCAAAGTGACAAAGCTGGTTAAGTGGCAAAGGAGGGATTTAAACTCAGATGCTCTGGCTCCAGAATTCATGTTTTTCAACACCGTACTCATAATGAGGAACAGAAACCAGTCCCTCAATTAAATCATTACTAAGGGTAGCTCTTATTCTGCTTTCTCTCTGGTTTGTGGATGGAAATCAGTATATTCATTCCCTCTATTGGCTTATGCTCCTTTGATTTGCATTTCTGTAGCGTACAACCAAAGATACTGAATAAAAGAGTTAGGCAATATAATAAATGATTAAATCAAGGAACTCATAAGCAGTGAGAATGAAAATGTAAAAGACACGATATCCAAAAGAGCTATAAAACAAAGAGAGACTGCAGGAACACAGCTGCAGTATTTTGAACACTGCAATTTAGGAATAATCATCATTTGGGTTCGGTAAAAATGTGAATCTTATTCAGTACCACAAAGCTAAGGCTACTAGAGATATGCAAAACCATCTTGTGAATGACAGATATACTGGTATCAGATAGATCTAATTTTTGCATTTTAAAATTAAACCCCAGAGTACGGATTAAGTTTGAAATGTCCTATTGGACGCTATTTAATTATTGTTGAGGCTTGTTCAGTTTTCTCTCAAAATACATTAATATCTTCCTAGCTCTTTTTTGACAACAGTACACGTGAATCAGATTTGCACATCATGTTTTAGAGACGAAGTCTAGGAATGCTTGTCTAAATATCACTGATGCCTCTATGAAGTTAAGGGCTTTTAATCTTTAGTAATGCCTTCAGGTATGCATTTCTATGTATTAACTTTCCTCTACTTCGGCATATTATACTCCTTTTCCTTCTGCTCTAATAATTTTTAATTCTTGCAACAAATAGAAGTAATTCCAAAGTTATGATATTTAACCTTCTTCTATGGTGTCACCTTGTAGCCATATTAACACGTAAAAAACTGAATGCAATGAGATGAAAATCTATTCAATTATGAAATCTAATAGAATGTCAGATAAATTTTTCTTTAGTGCTCTTCAAAATTTTTAAATGTAGTCAACCAAACTTCATAAAAGGTAGTACTAAAAAATGTATATAGTCAGTCTTTTGTATCTATGGTTTCTAGGTCCATGTATTCAACCAAGCACAGATTTTAATTTTTTTTCCTAAAAAAAGCATGATTGCACTTGTACTGTTAGTGTAAAGATGTTTCTTCTTGTCACGATTCAACTTGTCACAATATAACAACTATAGCAGTTACACTGTATTGGGTATTGTATGTAACTTAGAGATGATTTAAGGCATGCAAATGCTATACCATTTAATATAAGGAAGTAGAGCATCCACAGATCTCCATGGGGGTGGACAGGTGAGGGTCCTGGAAGCAATGGCCCATGGATACCAAGGAACAACTGTATCTTGCCTTGCACAGTCATAATTTTCTAGAAATGTTGTATATCAGCCAAAGCCTTTTTGTGGTCCAAGCACTGTGACTGTAACAACTCAACCTTCCTGGACTCTGGTTTTCTAATCTATGAAATAAAGAATTTGGATCCTAGCAGATCTGAAAACCTACCCAATTTTAGGATTCTGTGAATCTAAGTACAGAAAATCCACATTTCCCAAATGACAGATCAACAATATGATAATATTGTGGGCCTAGTACATAACATAATACTCCATATACCAGCAACTTTAATTACGGTGCTTACCTAAAAAATGTTTTTTTGGGAAAAATCAACCTTAAGCTCTGTTGCTGATTTATTTTTTCTTAGTTATTACAAAATATCATATAATGCTTCCCTTTATATTTCTTAGCCTCGCATGATTCAAAAGTAGGAACTAGAGAAAAAGAGAATAAATTTCACTTAAGAACTAAATCACTAATTCACAGAAGGCCCACGACTGTGGGAACTGCAGAGAGAACGACATTGGGAATGCATTATTTACAAGCAATAATTTAATAAACTCTTTCGGAAGAGTAATTAAACACGAAACAATCTACGGATTGAGCTTTAAATTTACAAAATTATGATCTGGAAACGTACAAGTTGTTACTGAAGCAATTAAGAATATGTTTAAAAACTTCAGTTATGAGAGTTTTCAATCTTAAAAACAGTATGTTAACAGTTTCTGCAACGAAAACATAGGCTACACTCAAAGTGCTACTGGTTTCTTTTAATTCTCCTCAAGAATTAACGCGGCTCCTCAAATTCCTGTTGAATCACTCAGTATCACCTCCCCACGGCCAAAAAGGTACGCCGTTTCACACAAGGTAAGTTCGTCAGAACTTCTGTATGCCGGAGTGACTGTCCATGTTTCCAACACTCTGTCCCTTCCTTTTTCTCTTGAAAAGAGAGCTGTGTGCTCCAGTGCACGCGCGCGCGAGCACACACACACGTATTACACTCAGGCTGACTTACCTGTTTTCAGAATGTGCACTCGTGGCAGACTGTTCGCCGGAGATGGGGGTTCGGGAGCAAGTACCAGCCTCTGGCGGCCAGATTCCCTCTGGTCTCAGTTCACTGCCAGTTAATTCATCAGAAAGCGACCTACTTCCCACATCTCACTTCCCACTCCAAAGCCAGGGTCTCGGGAGTCAGGTGGCGCAGACTGATGACGTCAACGCCCCCTCCCTTCACCGCAGAGCTTCAGCCAAAGCGACTGCGGTCGCCACCCCGCCCCCTTCTGGGCGCCATTGAGAGCGTGGCGGTAGCCCGGAGCCTGCCGTTCGGCCCTGTCGGGACCGATGCCCTCTAGTGGCTCAGTGTCCAGAAGCCGCCCAAGAGGACGACCCATGGCATCCCGGGGCTTTGACGGTAAGGTCACCAGCTCCTCACGGAGGATCGTGGGGTGACGAGTACGTATGTGGCGCCACCGCGCGGACAGCGGTTAAGCGGCAGAGATAGGAGAGCCCGGGGGCGGAGGAGCAGGGAGATAAGCGGAAACGGAAAGGGCGGCGCGGAATTGGGCTCCCGGTAGGAAATGAGAAAAACACTACGTTTCCCAGAGGCCTGCAACGCCTGAAGTGGGTGGAGCTGGGAGCCGGAAAATTGGGAGCCCAAGAGGATCAGAGGCAATCCCTGAACTCGGAATCCCAGGGTGCGCAGCTTCCGAGGGCTGCGCGCGCACTCCGGGCGCGGGAGGTCTGGAGCTGTCGTTCAGGCGCTGCCGCTGAGGCTGGACTCTATTTCCCAGGGTCCCGCCGCGGGAGTCTCCGGCGGGCTGGCGCGCGCGAGCCGCCCAGCGAGGAGACAGAGGCGGCGGCGCAGGCTTCTGGGTCCTCCTGGTCTTCGTCTTTCTTCTCCGCTACTACCCCGTCGGCCACTGCCATTGGGGCTCGTGGCCCCACCGACATGGCGGCGGTGTTGCAGCAAGTCCTGGAGCGCACAGAGCTGAACAAGCTGCCCAAGTCTGTCCAGAACAAACTTGAAAAGTTCCTTGCTGATCAGCAATCCGAGATCGATGGCCTGAAGGGGCGGCACGAGAAATTTAAGGTGGAGAGCGGTAAGTGAGATGCTCTTTCCGCCCTTGGTTCTGGGCTCGACTCCCGCACTTGGGTCTGGTCTTCCCCTAGCAAGTTGGAACTGGGTACCGACACTTTTAACCTCACTTCCTGGGCTCTGGATATTCTGAGCCTTCGCTTTCCTGCTCCTCACGGTTTGATCAGAAGCCTTTTTTAAAACAAATCTGAATCTTCAGTTTAGAACCGTTTTCTTTGTAATTAGGGTAGGCTCCTATAGGGACGCTTATCTTTGTCGGACAAATCGGAAGCAGACTTGCTAGAGTCTGCGAACCCATCTCTCTAAGCCTAAGAGAACATTACATGTTTTGTTGCATTTCAGCTGATAGTGACTCTGCCCTGTTTTCTGGTCACCTGCCTTCTAGGCCTTTGCCAAGTTGACCGCTGTGTGCACTTGTTCTTAGTGTGTGCGTCGTCCTGTGGCCCCAGAACGAATTAGATGTTTGAAAATGGACCTCAGGTGCATAAGAGGACTGGAAACACAGTGAACATGCAGTACATAAGTTTAACATTTTATTTCTCTCAAAAAGTTGGAGTTTGATAGAAAACATTAAAATTTTCTTACACTTACCTGGATGAAGTAGGTCTTTAAGTATGAAAGTTACTGACAATAATGGCTTGAACAATCCTTGAAAAAATATGAAGAATATAGTAATTACCTTTGTATTTAGTAAAATACAAACTTCCTGTTAATGTGTTTTGGTTTACCATTTGCTTGGGGAGGTTAATATTGTTCTTGCTATGATGACTGGAAATTCTGAACAAATTTTTACTTCAAAAAAGATGTAACTGTCAAGCAGAATTGACCTTGAAAATTAGTTCTCTGATCCCAGAGCTGAGTATAATGCATTGCATTCTATTTATTAACTTGCTCTGTAAATATTGAGTATCTTACATGTTCCTGATACTATGCTGAGCATGATATTCAGTTCCTTCCCTTGGGAAGTTTACACGTTTACTTTTACCTAAATTTAGTAGTTTGGTACTTTCAAGTAATACCTTGACTACTTTAAAAGAAGCTTTTTAAAACAAAGCTTTGAGTTTTTTTGTCTAAACAATTTTTTCCCGTTTAATAAATACTTTATGCTAAGTAGTTTACTGATGTCTGGGGAAAATACTAAGATAAATGAGACATATTACCTGCCTTAAGGACATTGATTTGTAAAGTCCCTTTTAGGCCTTATTTTTATTTTTTATTTTTTGTCATGTAAGTCATTTGGAAATGCTGTTAAGTCCCTTTCTGTGCTCAGTCTATCTTTACTCAGATTCTCTTACTTGGAGTGCAATTCTAATACTATATCTTAAATTTTAAAATCAAGGTTATTAGAAATAAATACCAGTATTGACAATGTGTTTGTCAATATGTACATGTGTTTGATTTTGTTTTTTATTTTTTGCTTGTCTGCTGCAGAACAACAGTATTTTGAGATAGAAAAGAGATTGTCCCACAGTCAAGAGAGACTTGTGAATGAAACCCGAGAGTGTCAGAGCTTGCGGCTTGAGCTAGAGAAACTCAGTAAGTATTAAATTCCTCTTTGTAGGTATTCTTGAGTACTGAAATCTTCAGAGACTCCTTTATTTACTTTGGAAGCATTTACATACTAAATAAGAAAATATTGATTAAGCATCACTGGTTTTTATTATTATGATATTTTGATTTTTCACTTAGTGGTAAAGGTTTTGTAAGAACACAGAGCTTAATGTTCAGGAGGCCTGGATTCTTATTCTGATTTTGCTGTTAAAAATGCTTTCACCACATGTAAATCTTAATATCTGATCATTTTTTATAAAATGGCTAGACGCACATGTCTGTGTACTTACACAGCTTTGTAAATCAAATGAGATAATATTTCTCGAAATCCTTTTAAAAAGGTGAAAGCATTGTGCAACTGAAGAAGAGAGTAGTTTGTAAATCAAATGAGATAATATTTCTTGAAATCTTTTTAAAAAGGTGGAAGCATCATACAACTGAAGAAGTAGAGAGTGGTTTGTTTTTATGAATCAAAGTGGTTTGAAGAATCGAAGCCTGTTGCTTGTATTCTGTTTTAACTCTATTTTTTAGTAATTTTTATAAATACGAATCTCAGGATATTTCCCTTTTAAGGCCTAGTTTCTATAAAAGATTGATAATCTCTTTCTTAGTTTCCTTACATGATTAAGTCTTACAAAGTTCACAAGATGTTAAAGATCCTGATATTTCTTAGGAGGATGATATGTCCTGTGCTTTGCTTCTCCCATCCAACTTGTAACCAGGCCCAACACTGCTTAGCTTCCCAGATCAGAAAAGATGGGGTACCTTCAGGGTGGTCTGACTGTAGAGTGCTTCTGATTTAAGAAAGCAAACATCAGAACATTAGGAAAGATCTCTATAGAGGCATAATAATTATTATTATTATTTGTTTTTTGGAGACAGAGTCACACTCTGTTGCCCAGGCTGGAGTGCAGTGGTGCAATCTTGGCTCACTGTAGCCTCCAGCCACATTCACGTGATTCTTGTGCCTCAGCCTCCTGAGTAGCTGGGATTACAGGCATGCACCACCAGGTCCAGCTAATTTTTGTGTTTTTAGTAGATGCAGTGGTTTGCCATGTTGGCCAGGCTGATCTTGAACTCCTGACCTCAAGTGATTCTCCCACCTTGGCCTCCCAAAGTGTTGGGATTACAGGCATGAGCCACCGTGCCTGGTTGGAATAATTAATTGATATTCAATGTAGTTCAGCTTTAATTTCATCAATGGAGAAGGAACACAGGAAGTTTGTAATCGAAGGAATGGTTGAAATTACAGCTTTCCTTCTTAATGGGTCTGTGACTACGGACTATTTGTTTAGGTTATAACTTTTTGGCTGCTTTGCCTAGGCATAACAGAAAGATCTGCTTAGCAGTACTGCTCAGCAGTTTCAGAAAAATGACTATGAATGCAGCTTTTACGAGATCTGGGAGAAGAGAACACTATAAGGATGAACATAGAGATACATCAAATACCTTACTGTGGTATACTGTTAGTGTGTGTGTCTATATTCTGAATCAGTAAGTCTGGTCTGGAAAGCATTAAATAATGGTAAAACAAAATAGAAAATTTGGGATTTTTTTGCTTGAATAGTCCTCTTAAATAGAATATTAGAATTAATTATAATGTATTTGCTCATTTAAATTGCCAGCATATAATACAGATGTGTTTTAGTGAAATATGGTTTCAAAACAATATTTTTTGGAAAAATTTCAAAAATTATATTCTTTCTAGTTAGCCTATGTTTAGAAGAGAAACTGTGTAAAGGAAAAGAGCCCATTCTGAGTGGAGACTGAGAGATAAGCTCGTTATCAAACATAATGCTTTTCTCTTTAAAGGCTCTCTTTAGAGTGATAAACAAGATAGGAATTGCAAATATTATTATGATTTGCTATATATACACATTATATACTTTAAATGCTATTTTCTCTCTTGATCCTATCTTTTTAACTCTTCTTATTGCTAAATATAGTTCGCTGTTTCTTATGACACATGCTGATCTAGAAGATGTTATTGAAAAATATAGGAATTACTAATTGCATATGACTTTTTCCATAAATGTTGGCTAGGATTATTGCACATTTGATTTTGGAGACAGGACAGCATATTTAAAATTTTGGTTTAGAACACAGTAAATTTTGAATATATTCATGAATTTGGAATGTGATATACAATGCAGTCTTTCTGTGCTTCTGTTTTTTTCATTTTTAAAATGTGTAAGATTGACAGTTATGTGAAAACACTCATTACAAGTTTTAAGCGAATGTGTATGTATGTATGTGTAAAATTCTTTTTATCCAGACAGTCAACTGAAGACTGTAACTGAGAAAAACAAAGAACTTGAAATTGCTCAGGATCGCAGTATCGCCATTCAGGTAAGAGATATTCTTGTGAATAAGCTAATTGTAAACATGTTATTTGAGGAAACTTTCTGTTCTGATTGTTTATCAGTTATTAGTCAATGGGAAGATGTAACTAATATCCTGTTAGAAGACGCTACCAACAAAAATATGTATATGTAAATTTTTTAATTGGTTGTTACTATGTTTTATTGATAGATTGGACATTTTTTTTTACTCAATAGAAATTATCTATTAAATACTTACCGTATTCTGGGTATTATACCAAATACTGTGATCCAGTTGGGGATTTGGGTGAATTCACATTGGTAATCATTTTCTTAGGGCAGTTTTATTTGTAAGAATAACAATTTGAATATGATCACAGGGATTGCTGACCAATTTGTTTAATTAAGTGGTCATACCTAGTTATTTTTTTAACCAGATAAAACTTTATACTTTTGCCATTGCTTTTTTAAAATTTGCATTTTATTTGGTGTTAAAAGATAATTTCTTCAAATTTCTAAAAGGCAAAAAAAATCTACTTCCAAAATCTGAATAGGAGCAAAAAAGCCCCACAATATACCTAGAAAGGCTTTGCAAGAAACATACTTAGGAAGAAAAATTCAGTACCCAAGAAAACTCAAATACTCTTCCGAAAACTGCGAGAATATACCTTAATAAATGAAGATATTACATATTTCTGGATGGAAATGCTTTCCAAATTAATTTGTTGGTAATACATTTTGAATCCTAAGTCCAAGTCAAATAGCCAGAAACTTGTTAATGTAGGTCTAAAGATGATCAGGAAAATAACATAGTAATAGATAGGATGCTTCTAAAAAGAAGAAGTATCAATTTAGAAGTCTTTGCATAGCTACATATCCAAATATTTTATAAAGCTATGGTTATTGAAACATTACAATGCTGATATAAGAATCGGTACAGAGAATAAAAGGCAGTTCAGAAATAAAACCCAATACAGAGGATCTTAACCTTTTGCAAAGAAAGCAGAACTGTCACAAAATCTTTATAAATCTTATGAAAGCTGTGGATCTGTAGCCCAAGAAAATAGTGTGCACACAGTCACATAAAATTTTGCAGGGAGGGAAAAAAACCTATGAAACGGCTTAAAAAGTAATAAAATTTATTTAACTGCTTTGTGGCTGAATAAAGGAAATTGAAAGCTTTTTCAGTAAGATCCAAGCAAGGCTGGGATGCCCACTCCCCACTTCTGTTCAGTATAGTACTAGAAGTACTAGCAAGAGCAATCAGACAAGAAAAGGAAATAAAATGCGCCCATGTTGGAAAGGAAGAAATAAAATTATCTCTACTTAGAGATTCTATGATTCTATATGTAAAAAATCTCAAAGATTCCACAAAAACTTGCTAGAGCTAATAAATAAATTTATATAGTTGCAGGGTACAAAATGAATATTCAAAAATCTAGCAGCATTTCTATACAAAAACAATGATCTAGGTGAAAAATCAAGAAAACAATTTCATTAGAGTACCATCAAAAAAAACAAAAAACAACTTAGGAATAAATTTAACCTAGGAGGTGATAGACTTGTACTGAAAATGATATAACTGATGAAAGAAATTGAAAACACAAATAATTGCAAAGGTATCCTATATTCATAGCTAAGAATTCATATTGCTAAAATGTCCATGCTATATAAAGCAATATACAGATTTAGCCTAATACTGTCAGGGGGCATTCTTCACAGAAATAGAAAAAAAAAAATTCTAAAATTCTGATGGAATCAGTTAAGAAATCCTGAATAACCAAAGCAATTCAGAGCAAGCAAAACAAAGTTGGAGGCATCATACTTCATGATTTAGACAACTACTGTAAAACTATAGTAATCCAAATAGTATGGTACTGATATAAAAACAGAAACATGGACCAATGGAATAGAATATAGAGCTCAGAAATAAATCCAAACATATGATCAACCAGTTTCAACAAGGGTACCAAGAAGACACAATGGAGATGGGATCATCTCCTCATTAAAGGTGTTGGGAAAATGATTTCCACATGTGAAGAAATGAATGTTGGATGCTTGTGTTACTTACATCATAACACCAAAATCAGCCCAAGATGGATAAAAGATTTGAATGGAAGACCTGAAGCCATAAAACTAAGTGAAGTGAACATAAGGGAAAGGTTCTTGACATTGGCCTCGGTAATGATTTTTTGGATATCACATCAGTAGTTGAAGCTGCAAAAGGAAATAAATGGAACTACATGAAACTAAAAAGCTTCTACATAGGAAACAAGAATATTAAAAGGCAACCTGCAGTTCTAGCATAGGTAGCTTGAGATCGGTATTTCTAACTCAAAAGCATATAAATGGCCATTGTGTTGCTGGGAAGCAGTTTGACAAGTTTTTGGTGTTTGAGACAGAGTCTCGCTTTGCTGCCCGGGCTGGAGTGCAGTGGTGCCTCTCTACCTCCTGGGCTCAAGTGATTATCCCCCCTCAGCCTCCCAAGTAGGTGGGACCAAGGCACGTGCCACCATGCCTGGCTGTTTTTTCCTACTTGTAGAGACAGGGTTTTGCTATGTTGCCCATGCTGGTCTTGAACTCCTAGACTCAAATGATCTGCCCAGCTTGATCTCTCGAAGTGTTGTGATTACAGACATGAGCTACTGCACCCCACTGACAAAATATGTTAAAGATTTCAAGTAATTCAATTTTTAGGAATCTTTCTTGAAAAATAATTTAAGCTAGGTTGTAAATATAGTGATATTCTAAGTAATTAGAACATTTCTATGTGATTAAAAAGGACAGTAGAAAAAAATTCATAAGCCTTGTAAAAATGTTTTTAAAATCTAAAATTTAAATAGGAAAATTGGAATTATGGGTACTTTTTAACTTTCTGATGTGTAAGTTATAAGAGAGAGCCAAGCATTTAAACTGCAGCTGATGTTAACTAAACTGACAATTCTATGTTTACTTTTCTCTATTGCTCTACTTGCTTTTCTTATTTATTATTCCTTTATATGACAGAGCCAATTTACAAGAACAAAGGAAGAATTAGAAGCCGAGAAAAGGGACTTAATTAGAACCAATGAGAGACTATCTCAAGAACTTGAATACTTAACAGGTATGAACAAGTGCTTTTAGCTCTATTCCTTTATTTTTCTTCTAATAGAACTAGGAGTTAATTATCAGTCCATTTCTGTTGCTGATTTTTTTTGTTATGGGTGAGTATACAGTTCAGTATAATGTCCTATTATTTTCCTACTCATTTATCTTTAAATCATTATCAGGTGTTTAAAGAAGTGTCTAGAAGGTGCACAAATGAAAAACATCTCAGAGAAGTAGTAATTTGGACCAAATTTTACCTGCAAACATTTTTAATATAGTGCTATACATAATATCAAATTGGAAACAGTTTTGTTCATTTGCGAAGGTTGATCTACTATTCTTCAATTTATATGGACATCCTTGCTATATAATAAGCATTCAATGTAAGAACCTATACTCAGCCTATATTTATAAACAGACTGAACGAGGCAGGAACATAAAATATGTAAACTTAAACTTTAATATATAATGCAGCTGGTATAGTCAGGTGACCTTGACTCTGAAGCAGTTAATGTTAAGAAATTTCCTTTGGTTCTTTTTTTTTATGGTTTTTGAAATTTTTTATTCCTATAAAATAATTTTCAGAGATTTATGTTGTTATAAAATAATATTCCATTAGTTAAGTATACTTTTCCTGTCTCACAAGAGTTGTTTCAAAATATTTGTTGATTGTGTTGATCAACAACTGGTAGTTCATCCAGTCGTCTTCTGTTTATTTCTCTGATTAGCTCTTTGATTTCTCCAGGGTCCGTATCTTGAAGCCCTTCATCCCACCTTTTTTGCCATATCCATGATCTCTTTCATGATTTTGTTGATTGGCTCTGTTATAAATTTTGTGATTTTTATCATACACAACATCTGGACAGTCAGGAATTTACTATTTCAGCCTTTATGGCTTTCATGACTTTTTCTGTGGCAACGATGGCCTCTTCAATTGTGTTATCCTTTCAAACTTTCATGATATTTTCTCTGTTGGGGTTCGCATCCACAGTGTTGACTTTTTTTTTTTTTTAATTACATAAAATATCTCTAATGAGACATGAAGGTCCTTATGATCTCCTGATCTAAAGGCTGTGAATTAGAGACATGTTTGGGAGCAGGGAGACTGCTTTGACACCCTCCATGTGGAACTTCTGGGTTCTGGGTAGCCAGGGACAGTGTCTAAAATCAGAAGAACTTTAAAGGTAGCACCTTGACAGGGCGCAGTTGCTCACGTCTGTAATCCCAGCACTTTGGGAGGGCGAGGCAGGCAGATCACCTGAGGTCAGGAGTTTGAGACCAGCCTGGCCAACATGGTGAAAACCCCATCTCTACTAAAGATCTAAAACTTAGCTGCACATGGTGACGTGCACCTGTAGTTCCAGCTACCCAGGAGGCTGAGGCATGAGAATTGCGTGAACCAGGGAGGCAGAGGTTGCAGTGTGCAGGGGGATAGACCAAGACTCTTTCTCAAAAAGAAAAAAAGAAGGGCAGCCCCTTTACTGGAAGATACTTTCTGACTTCAAGGACAAAGCATTAGTGGAACTAATTCAGAGAAAAGGTTCCCTTGTTGTCCAGGTCCTCTTCTTCTTGTGTAACAAAAGGACAACCGCTGGTGTTTATCTTTTTCCTTTAGGCTCTGGAGTTAACCTTATGAATAAGGGCAGTTCTGATCATAAACCTGACTGCATTGCACAATACAGTAGAGTTAGCCTATCCCTTCCTGCCCTATATCCTGGTGCTCTCTTCCCTTTTTAACTAATAAATGTCTTTTGTGGCATTTTTTTCTAGACTAGGACAGTTCCATCTGCATTAAAAACCTGTGTAGGCGTATAACTTTTCTCAATGACTTTCTTAACAGCATCTGCTGTTTCTTGGTTGACAGAACCTGCGTCTGCTGTTTTCTTGACTTTTTTTAAGTCAAACCTCTTTGTAAAATTATCAGACCATCCTTTGCTGACATTAAATTCTCCAGCTTTAGATCCATCACCTTCCTTTTACCTTTAGTTGTATAATGATGTTGCTTTACCTCAAATCATATTAGAGTCTATGGGTATGTGATAGTAATCCTGCACCCCATAAAAGTTGCATTTTCAATAGGAGACAAGAAGGTATTTTGCAGAAATGCACTTTCTTATGTTTTGCTGTGGAGTAGCTGCAGTGATGGCTTCACGTATTTTCTTTCTCTCTTTCTTAACAACGGTCTTTATATAGGATTCATTTATCTTGAAATGGTGGGTAACCAAGCTGTAGTCCTCAATTGATGGTACATGTCAAGCAATTCAGCTCTTTAAAATATTGTCATGACTTTTCTCTGCTTCTTAAAAGCACTTCCATGTCACTAGCAGCCTTCTGATGGATCCCATGTTGTTACTCAAGGTTTATGTTATTGCACTAAACACAATGACAAATATGTAAAAACGTCAAAAGATTACTGTTTTCTTCATTATGCAATTTACTGGAGAGAGAAACTGCTCTCGTTAGAGTCACAGCATTCTAAACATACTCAAAACACTTGAGCTTAATGCAGTAGTATCAGGAAGTGGCTATGAAAGTATTATGGTAGTACAGTATGTATTACAGTTAATTTTATGCAGTGATGGTTTAATAAAGCATCTTTACATTTGTTTATATTTCTCTTAATTACATATGGGGTCGTGTCCTGTTTGTGTATAAGTTTTGATAAAATTTTTAAGTTTCTGTCATAACATTTGTGCATATTTTAATGGAGTAAATGTTAAAATAGGCTAGTATTTGCATATATTTTATGCACTTATAACATAGTAGATTTTTCTTAGTTTATTTCCATTTCTGGGCTGCCTGGACTGGTCTGTGGTCTCTGAGTTTTTCAACCTGTTGCAAGTTTTTTGAAAAAAATTTCGACATATTTATTGAAGAAAATATGAGTGAAAGTGAATCTGCACAGTTCAAATGTGTGTTGTTCAAGGGCCAGCTGTGCTTACTTTGTATTAAAGGTATATATTCCTAGAGATACATTTTTGATATTTGGTTCCTCTGAGTGTTAATTAGTCATTTTTTAATTCTTTTTTCACCATTCTAGAGGATGTTAAACGTCTAAACGAAAAACTTAAAGAAAGCAATACAACGAAGGGTGAACTTCAGTTAAAATTGGATGAACTTCAAGCTTCTGATGTTTCTGTTAAGGCAAGTAACAGATGATTCCTAATGCATAAACTATATTTTTTAATTAAAACTCACCTAAATTAAGTTTCAGCTACAGGCAATAAAGTAATTAGAAGCTGGATTTTTTGTTTTTAATGTCAAAAAATTAAGCATTAGGACAATTCTAATTCAACTGTTTAGCTTATTTGAAATTTAAGTTTGTTATAGTTCTTAATGTTTTCTAGTTAAGAATCTGCAAATACTTAATTTCTGTTTTAAAATAAACTTCTACTTTTGTCCCTTAGTTATAGAACAAATCTTTTGAATAGCCATATATCATCTTTAACTGTAGAGGTTACTTTCTTGGATTTCTTTAGTATCGAGAAAAACGCTTGGAACAAGAAAAGGAATTGCTACATAATCAGAATACATGGCTGAATACGGAGTTGAAAACAAAAACTGATGAACTTTTGGCTCTTGGAAGGGAAAAAGGAAATGAGATTCTAGAGCTTAAATGTAATCTTGAAAATAAAAAAGAGGAGGTAAGTTAGTAAAATTGTATTTTCCTTCATGTTGGGTATAACTTACATTTCTGTGTCAATTTGTTAAATATGTATTCAATAGTGTGTACTTGATTAATTGTAAGAGTATGGGTTAAATGTTAATAACGCATTAACATTTGGCATAGGAAATCAGCCAATTGCATCTAAATAAAGAATTTAAGAGAGTTTTCATCGAATCTGGATAGTAACTGCTATCTTATGATATATCTTTCCTAAAATGTGTGTTTAAGAAGTGGGCTGTGCCTAAAGAAGTAATGGTAAGTTTTTGTGAGCTAAATGTAAACATGTTGTTCTGTAAGTAGTTATTCTTAATTTTCTTTCTTTTTTTTTTTTGAGACGGAGTTTCGCTCGTTACCCAGGCTGGAGTGCAATGGCGCGATCTCGGCTCACTGCAACCTCCGCCTCCTGGGTTCAGGCAATTCTCCTGCCTCAGCCTCCTGAGTAGCTGGGATTACAAGCACGTGCCACCGTGCCCAGCTAATTTTTTGTATTTTTAGTAGAGACGGGGTTTCACCATGTTGACCAGGATGGTCTCGATCTCTTGACCTCATGATCCACCCACCTCGGCCCCCCGAAGTGCTGGGATTGCAGGTGTGAGCCACCGTGCCCGGCCTAATTTTCTTATTCATATTTTAATTGCATTTTCAGCTGGGGAGGGGGAGTTACTCAGCTTTTCCTTAGCAACATGAACCTCATATCAGAGTAATTTCAGTTAATATGACATCCTTTCCTCCAGCTCTGTTTTTTTTGTTTTTAGGTTTCTAGACTGGAAGAACAGATGAATGGCTTAAAAACATCAAATGAGCATCTTCAGAAGCATGTGGAGGATCTGTTGACCAAATTAAAAGAGGTATAGGTGACCGTTAAATTTTTTTATATAAAATGTTAGAGCACTTATGAAGCTGCTATTTCACAAAATGATGGCATGTTTTAATCTCTTTGGCCCCATAAAATGGTGAGAGTACTACTTCCATGTGATGTAACTAGGCTGTAATAGAATCAGAAATAGCAATTATATGTTATATCCAAAATACTATCTAAAAAAATGAGTGTGGGTTAATTTTATTACTGTTTAATTATTCTACCTTGAATTTAAAATACCAGTAATGTTTTATCCTTAATTTAACTTGGTCATGAAGACTGATTTGAATTTGAATGTTTTAGTTTTTATCTCTTACTTTACAAAATGGAATTTTTCATCTTGGCATTCGATAAGTATTCTAAATTTAGTTGAAAGTAGACTGCTCTAATTGGGCTGTCTTTTTCAGGCCAAGGAGCAACAGGCCAGTATGGAAGAGAAATTCCATAACGAATTAAATGCACACATAAAACTTTCTAACTTGTACAAGGTAAATATGCCACCACACATGTGAGTATCTAAACGTTGCATTGTTGACTTAGGTAACTTTTTAAGATTAACTTTTAGAGTGCCGCTGATGACTCTGAAGCAAAGAGCAATGAACTAACCCGGGCAGTGGATGAACTACACAAACTTTTGAAAGAAGCTGGTGAAGGTAAATGCTTTCAGTTATGGGAACGTTATTTTTGTTATTACATAGAAGACATTGTTTTTCTTTTTACCCTTGTTTTGTATAGATTATTGGATTTAGGTGTTAGACTTTATTTGGGATGGAATTAGGTACAGAAAAAAGAACTTTGGATTAGGAAATTTGGAATTATATCTTATGCAAATGTAAGTTTATATATTTTTGAAAATATAGACAGCAGGGGGCTTTTTGCTTGTTGTTTTTCATCTAATAATCTTGTATAATTTCCTGATTTCTAATGAGAAAATTTTCTTTTTTGAAACATTTACTCTGATTATGTTTGAATACTCTTTTACTTCATAAATAAGACATCCTCTTTATCATTTGCATTTTGGAAAGTCTTTTATTTCCTTAAAGTTTGGCTTTTTCAATGTAAGTTATTTATGATCTTTTCCAATAATGCCCTTTACTTAGAATTAAAGTTCAAAATTGAAATCAAAGCTAGACCTAGAATCACTTTTTACTCTTTGAGTTTCCTTATTTTCCTTGTGGGTAAGAGACATCAAAAGGGGAGCTACTCAACAGCCAAGACAATTCCAAAATTATAAGTAGAGCAAGAACTTTCAGTAGATACTATCACCTGTAGCTTCTCTAGAAATGTAGTATGCAGTAGAAATGCTCAGGTGAGAAGGGACTGATTGGTGCATTTTGTAAACTAAAATTTTAACTATATGTTTGAATATTTGGTCTTTAAAATTGTTTTTAGCCAATAAAGCAATACAAGATCATCTTCTAGAGGTGGAGGAATCTAAAGATCAAATGGAAAAAGAAATGCTTGAGAAAATAGGGAAATTGGAGAAGGAATTAGAGAATGCAAATGACCTTCTTTCTGCCACAAAACGTAAAGGTATGGCTGATAGATTGTTGTTAGTGGCTTGAAATACTATGGCTTTCCTACATGAAAGCCATTTAATTTCACTAATAGTATTTCTCTGTCATGCTGTGATGTAGGGAAACTCCATCAAGTTACATTGTTAGAATTCATTTTAAAATTAATGGTCTATCTGTATCTTTACAGAATTAGGTATCTAAGTACTATTTGATCACACCTGTTTTGTAAATTCCTAGACGATTGCATGATTTTTAGAATTAGATGTGTTACGTGACTTTTTGATGTCATATGTTAAAAATGTTTATAGCAATCACTATATAATGTACAGTACATGTTACTTATCTTGAAAAACTTATTAATGGTTTGTAGTTTGGAATTTTACAAATTCCAAATTATATATTTTGACACAGGAGCCATATTATCTGAAGAAGAACTTGCAGCCATGTCTCCTACTGCAGCAGCTGTAGCTAAAATAGTGAAACCTGGGATGAAATTAACTGAGGTAAGAATGATATTAAATCTTGTTATTTTCTTATTTTCCTTCAGCAAGGGTATACAAATCTCTGAAATTTAATTCTCTCAAAAATTGTTTTGAAAATCATCTTATAATTAATGGATTATTCTAGGAAATTCTTTCTGTAGTTCCTAGTTCTGTGTATCTAACATATAGTAAACATTTCTGTGTTGTGTAAGTGTTAAAGAATGTTTATTATGAAACTAGATAGACTACATATTTGTGTTGTTATGGTTAGATTTCAAACAATCCTTCTTCTGCTTTCAGCTCTATAATGCTTATGTGGAAACTCAAGATCAGTTGCTTTTGGAGAAACTAGAGAACAAAAGAATTAATAAGTACCTAGATGAAATAGTGAAAGAAGTGGAAGCCAAAGCACCAATTTTGAAACGCCAGCGTGAAGAATATGAACGAGCACAGAAAGCTGTAGCAAGTTTATCTGTTAAGCTTGAACAAGCTATGAAGGTTGGTTCCATTCCTAAAATTTAGCTATGGTAATGATACAAATGAGAAATAATTTACTAGGTATTTTTTTGTTAGGTGATTGAGTCAAAAAATCTAAATATGATTTTTAGTAAATAAATTTCGAAACTTCTCATTACATTATTAAACACTGCTAATCACAAAATGTTCTACCTTTATTTAGTAATTTTTATTTATTTCACAATTGGTATTTAAAATTGTGAAAGCATTTTAACTTTTTTTAATGCATTTGATATGTTTTCCTTAGGATTCTCAACAAGAAAATAATAGCCAAATCTCCTTAGACATCTCTTCAAATTAAAGTCATCTCTCTGTGTAACAAAACTCTCCTATTTAGTGTAGCAATTCTTTATCAGACAGTTGCACGATCCTGCCTAGAAATAATGATACTGTTTGACCATAGGTAGAGCTCCTTTTTTCTACCATTTCACAATTTGGCATATCTTTATATACATTGTTTTGTTACTTCTGTTTTGCTTATTAAAAGTGTTAAGGAAATTTATAAATATTTTTTCTTCTGTTTAGGAGATACTGATTCAAAAAGTTTATATTCTGAATGTTTTGCTTTACGTACAACTATTAACATTACTGAGGGAAATTGTCAAGATTTCTTGAACAAGTTTTATGGAGGAAATTCAGCTAAATGAATTTACTCCTCTAAACTGATAAATTGTTTAACTTTTTTGGAGAAGAATATAAATATATCCCTATTTGAAAATTAAATCTCTGTTGCTATTATAATTAGAAGTCAGCTTAAATCCAGGTACCTTATGATATTAACTGGTCTTTTTCTTCTTCATCAAATGAAGTCTAGCAATCTCACCTGATTGGGAATATTGGCTTTTTTACTAGCAGTGTAGTTTGCAAAGAAAGCCCTTTGGTCGATTAGATCTTCCTTGAATTTTTCTCTCTGTTGAAAGTGAGGATTTTACCTGAAGTTTTTTATTGTCTGAATAAGAAATGATGTGTTCAAATTTATACAGAACTTATTGTTTAGTGGTTACTGTATTATGTAGAATTTTTTTCCGTGTATGTGTTGATTACTGGTGGTATTGAATATTGTGTATTTTTATTATTTGTATAAATCCTAGAAGGAAGTACAAAATTTTCACACGAATTTACATTTTAAAGGAGATTCAGCGATTGCAGGAGGACACTGATAAAGCCAACAAACATTCATCTGTACTTGAGAGAGACAATCAAAGAATGGAAATACAAATAAAAGATCTTTCACAACAGGTTAGAATTTTTTTTGTTTTCCTACTTTTTAAAACCTGACTGTCCAGTAATCTTTGAATCTGTTTGAAGGTATCTAACACAGAACTACCAGGTATGAAATTGTAAGTAATTCAGAATAGTACTCGAGCAGAGTTGTAGCCTCATTATTTCTTTTCATAGCCGCTCTCTTTTTTCAAATTTTTGATAAATTTTTAAATTATACTTGTTGGTTGCAATAAATGAAGAAGTAATTCAAAAATAAATAGAAGCGTTCTCCAACTTCTACCCCTCTAACCTCTCAGGTCCCAGAGTGTAGCCTATGTTAATGGACTGTTGTGTATTTTTTTACATCCTTCTCTTTATATGTATACATATGAGCATATATAAACATATGTAAGGATTGTTTGATTTTACTGAAATAAAATTGGACTGTATGCATTACTCTTACCACTTTTTTAATGGGCAAGTCAATAAATTTAATGTGTCATTCATATATTTTATCCTAATTTTTATATGTATGTACGTATGCACAACACACAAATGTAAAAATTTCACATGAATGGCATTATATATATGCTTTTTGTTTAGATGTTTATTTTTCGTGCTCTGCCCTAACGTATAATATATACAAAAGCACACACAAAATAAGTATTTATCTCTATGGGTTTTATTTCATCATTGTTTTACAAAAAATGAAGCCATGTTTGGGAATTGTAATTTGGCTACCCTTTAATACATAATAGCCTTCATTACATACTTAAAAGTAATTTTACTCTATTAAAATTTGATTGCTTAGATTTTAATATCTAAGGATGCTTTGTTTTTAAAGATAATTTGAGGTAGTAAAAGGTGAAGATTTTTTTAAGTAATGTGTTAGTTGAAAAACTTTAGTTCTAAACATTTCCACAATTGAAACTAACACTATTTTATAACATATCAAAACTTTGTTTTTAGATTAGAGTGCTTTTGATGGAACTTGAAGAAGCAAGGGGTAACCATGTAATTCGTGACGAGGAAGTAAGCTCTGCTGATATAAGTAGTTCATCTGAGGTAATATCACAGCATCTAGTATCTTACAGAAATATTGAAGAGCTTCAACAACAAAATCAGCGTCTTTTGGTGGCCCTTAGAGAGCTTGGGGAAACCAGAGAAAGAGAAGAACAAGAAACAACTTCATCCAAGTAAGCAGTTGAATACCTCAGCTTGTCTGGTAAACATTTATAAAAACCTCAGCTGAGCTCAGTATCTCATGCCTGTAATCCCAACATTATGGGAGGCATAAATGGGAGATCATTTAACCCAGGAGATTGAGACCTGCCTGGATGGATGACATAGTGAAACCCTGTCTCTCAAAAAAAAGTAAAAAATTAGCTGGTTGTGGTGGCACTTGTCTGTAGTCCCAGCTACTCAGGAGGCAGGCTCAGGTGGAAGGATGATTTGAGCCCAGGAGGTTGAGGCTGCAGTGAGGCATGATCATGCACTGCACTCTAAGTGGACAACAGAGTTAGACTCTGTTCCCTGCACAAAAAAATCTATATGTTCCTGGGGCCAGGCGCAGTGGCTCACGCCTGTAATCCCAGCACTTTGGGAGGCCGAGGCGGGTGGATCACGAGGTCAAGAGATCGAGACCATCCTGGTCAACATGGTGAAACCCGTCTCTACTAAAAATACAAAAAGTTAGCTGGGCATGGTGGCGTGTGCCTGTAATCCCAGCTACTCAGGAGGCTGAGGCAGGAGAATTGCCTGAACCCAGGAGGCGGAGGTTGCAGTGAGTCGAGATGGCGCCATTGCACTACTGCCTGGGTAACAAGAGCAAAACTCCATCTCAAAAAAAAAAAAAAATCTATATGTCCCTAACAGTGCTAGATACTTGGGATATAGTGATTTAGGGAGGAAAGAATTGAGCAACAATACCAAAACAAAAAATTTCTGCTCGAAGACCTCAGTTAATGGGTAAGACAGATATAATAAAGAGATAATAAAATTGATAGGGAAGTAGACAATTTCCATTCACTGTGATTAGTGCATCTGTAGGAGCATAGAGGTACAGGACCTGTCCTAGATTTCAGGGAGCAGACCGGCTTCATGGAGAACCTGTAAGAATCAGATTTTTTTTAAAAAACACGTATAATGCTAGAAGAGGAAGAATGGCTAAGAAAGCAAGTAGACTAGAGTTTGGAGTGAGTGGAACTGATTTTTACAAACAAATTTTTCTGATTGCATTGGTAAGTACCTGAGTCCTGTGTGGTGGGAATTTCAAAAGTAGTTCATAAAATATTTAGCATAGGGAAAAAAGGATGAGAGAGACAAAAATGTTATGCTTAATGGAAGACAAAGATGCTTCATTAATTATAGTAGCAATTATAATCTGCTAACTCTCAGTTCAGTCCTGTGAAATAGGCTGACTTTTTCTACAGAATCACTGAGCTTCAGCTTAAACTTGAGAGCGCCCTCACCGAACTAGAACAACTCCGCAAATCACGACAGCATCAAATGCAGCTTGTTGATTCCATAGTTCGTCAGCGTGATATGTACCGTATTTTACTGTCACAGACAACAGGAGTTGCCATTCCATTACAAGGTAGGTTGTTGTAAGTTATTTTCAGGAATAATTTGGAAATGTATATTAAGGGATTCATTTTGCAATATAAGCAATAGCCACTCTAATGATGGTGGCTTCAAATTTGACTACAATACGTGATTGCTTGTAACATTCCATCAACTGTAAAACATACCATTATTTTATGTATCACTAAGAAGAAATGCTTTGTATTGTTGAAAAACGTGCATCTTAGAATCAATGAATTGCAGTATTTATTTTGGTTATATTTTAATAAACAAAAGAAATAATATGTTTTAATAAAACATAATTATGGATTGTTTTAATCCGTAAATACTGAATTATCTCTAATAATCAAAAACAATCTCAATACCTTTTTTAGTGGATTCCTTATTTAAAAACTTACATAATTTATTTCAACAAGTGTAGCTTGTTTATTTGGTAATAATGTATTGCAAAGAAGTATTAGATTTAAACTGATTTATGAAAGTCAACAAAGCATTTTATTAGTCTTTTTACTTTCCTGAAGCTTCAGGCTTAGATGATATTTCTCTTGCATCAACTCCAAAACGTCCAAGTACATCACAGACTGTTTCCACTCCTGCTCCAGTACCTGTTATTGAATCAACAGAGGCCATAGAGGCTAAGGCTGCCCTGAAACAGGTAAAGATCACACCTTTGTCCTGGATTAGGTTTTTAGAGAACACAGTGTGTCATCATCTCATAATCTCCAATATTTAGTTGCAGGAAATTTTTGAGAACTACAAAAAAGAAAAAGCAGAAAATGAAAAAATACAAAATGAGCAGCTTGAGAAACTTCAAGAGCAAGTTACAGATTTGCGATCACAAAATACCAAAATTTCTACCCAGCTAGACTTTGCTTCTAAACGGTAAGTTTTCTTCTGTTTAAAATTAATTAAGTCTAAACGTTATACTTTACAGTTCAAATCATTTAAATTCAAGAGCTAATTTGCAATAGTGTTGCCTTTTTTACAAACCATGTTCCAGAATGAAAACCGCTAATAGTTCATTTTTTTGTATTGATTAATGGTTCTCTGGACAGTGCTAAGGGTTTAGCTTGTTTAGTAAGTTGAGGCTGGGCACAGTGGCTCATGCCTGTAATCCCAACACTTTGGGAAACTGAGGCAGTTGGATCATTTGAGATCAGGAATTTGAGACCAGCCCTAACATGGCGAAACCCCGTCTCTACTAAAAATACAAAAATTGGCTGGCAGTAGTGGTGCGCGCCTGTAATCCCAGCTACTTGGGAGGCTGAGGCAGGAGAATCACTTGAGCCTGGGAAGCAGAAGTTGGTGAGGCGAGATCAGACTACTGCACTCCAGTCTCGGTGAAAGAGTTAGACCCTGTCTCAAAAAAAAATAGTAAGTTGAAGTTCATGTGGGGAATGTTGGTAGTTTTCCTTCCTGAGACTGAAGGACTTGTTTCTGTAGGACTTAATTCTTTTATAAATAAACCAGACGTTGAGAGAAATGGGAGTAAGGTTTACTCCACCTTTTCTAGGTAGAAGAGAAGCGAGTGCTATGTAATTTTAGGAAAATTAATTTTCTTGGTTATATCCAAAGAAATAATAATTCATGGTTATTTGTTATTAGATTCATTGAATGCTTGTTAGTTTAGCTTGTTAGGGTAACATTTATTTTTACATGGTACATAATAAAACTGTTTCTGTTTTATAGCAGACAGAATATATTACAGGGTGTTACCCCATGCATCTAATAGTTCAGCACCCCCAGGTAAAGCATTTTGATGCCTCTAGACAGCCATTATCTAAGCTTTCAAGCACACAAGAAAATAAAATAAAAGGTTATAGAAGAAAAGATTAGCAGAAATTCATCACTAACCCTGTATACTATCTTAATTTGCATACTGCATTGTAGTGGGTGTCTGGTGTTATCAACATTGTATTGGCATTATTTTCAATGTAATTGGTTTTTTAAAAATAAGATTAAAAAGTTACTCAGCATTAAATACTTTGCTTATTTGGAACTTGAACCACTAAATTTGGAATTGAGAAAAAAGAGTGAAGGTTTTGCCTTATTACACAAGCCACTTTTTCATAAATCATAAAATTAGCCCCTTTCCCATATAGGAAAAAAAGTGTAGCTTCCTGCCAGTGTTCATTTAATTTTACGTAAACATGCTGTTTGAAGTTGAGGCAAATATGACTGATTTTCAGTGTGAAAATAAAATATAAAAAATGTTCTTGGAGTTGTTTCTAAACAGAACTTATGTAACAGAAATGGGTACGATATTACATTAGGATTAGAGACAGTATTCTCAGGACAGTTGGGGAAATGGGTTAAGCTGTTGTGAAATTTCTTCAAGGAATTAAGCTAGGATATCATTTCAGTTGCTTATAGAATTTTTTTTTATACAAGTTATGAAATGCTGCAAGATAATGTTGAAGGATATCGTCGAGAAATAACATCTCTTCATGAGAGAAATCAGAAGCTCACTGCAACGACTCAGAAGCAAGAACAGATTATCAATACAATGACTCAGGACTTGAGAGGAGCAAATGAGAAGCTAGCTGTCGCAGAAGTGAGTCCAATATCCCTGACTTCTATTATGAATTGCATTTGACATTTCCTTTGTTTTTACTTTGAATTTTACTCACTGATATGACTTCAGTATTTAAGAAATTTGTAGATTAAACCAAGTAATTAATACATAGTTTGCAAATAGCCAGTGTATGTTAGTGGGGTGATTATTTCTATTAAGATAGAAGAGGGAAAGGTATTTGTTTTTCTGCTGTACTAAAATTTACTCGCAAGTCTTGCATTTCAAAATAAATTTGTAGGTTAGTGTTTGATTATAACAGAGACAAATGAGTGTGTTTTATTCAATCTTGCTCATCTGTAATAAAAGGCATATAAAGATTACATTGCATTGAATTTATATTTCTGAATTTTGACTTGAATATAGCTGTCCCTTTGAAATTAACCGTACTTCCAACTGAATAGTTCTATGATGATAAATTTTTTATACAGGTTTTTTAAATTCTATTATCTCTTCTGTCTTTGATCATTACTTATAAGCTAAGTATAGTTGTCCCCCATTTTACCTGTGTATAACAAACTCAAGAGCTAGTATATAATTTGCCTAGGTCGGGACAGTCATGAGAGATGGGTTGCTTAGGACTTGACCCCATGTCTTATAATTCTCTTATAGGTTGTTTCTTTATTTTTATCTTGCTTCAACTCCATTGTGAGGAGTGGGCAGCAGCACTTTTTCAAACTTGTAGAGTGAATTTTATGGTTGATAATTTATATGAATCACGTGTATAAATATGAGTACTTTGAGAGTATTGGTTTTCAAAACACTCTCCCTGGTCCCTTTGAGACTCAGAGTATGCTCTTGGGGTTGAGGGAGGGAGAAACTTGAAATAGGTAAGTCATCACTTTCAAACAGGTACTTAGAAACCAGTTTGGATTCCAAAACTTGCGTAATTTAGTAGTACTCAGGTGTGACTATAGCAGTCATGCAGTTCTGCTTTCTTACTCATGCCTATTAAATTTTTCTTGCTGTTATTTTTTTAAAGTCTGGATTGTTAGAGCAAGGAACCATAAATATCTGTAGTAATTGAAAGATTTTTTTCATTGATTATTCCCAGTAATTTTTGCTTCATATTTTAGCAGGTGAAACTAAGTTTCGTATTTCCTTATACAATGAGGAGGTATAGTGTCTAAGTAGCATTAAAAATATGTAGTGATGTATGAATCATTTTAATTTTATAATCTTAATACATTTGACACCATGATTTTCAGCATTTTTTATTTCACTTGTACTTAAGGTAAGAGCAGAAAATTTGAAGAAGGAAAAGGAAATGCTTAAATTGTCTGAAGTTCGTCTTTCTCAGCAAAGAGAGTCTTTGTTAGCTGAACAAAGGGGACAAAACTTGCTGCTGACTAATCTGCAAACAATTCAGGTAACCAAATAAAAACCACATGTAGAAAAAATTTATAAAAGTTAAATTTAGATAATTTTATTTTTGTATCCTCTCAATTACCTTAATTAGAAAATTTATCCATCACTTTTGTCATCTATTGTGGTCATAGAATTTTGGAGTTTATTAAGACATTTCAGCATTGTAAATAAAACATTGAAAGAGAATTGATTGAAACCATACATTGATACATTTGGTCCTCAGGCTGTATTTGCAGTGTCCTGTGCAGTTTTACCATTTATAAGATTAATTCTTTGGTTTATATTTTCTTAAAAAATTTGGGAAATCTTGATGATTATGATATATTCCATCTCTTTCCTGTATAATAGATATTTTAATATGAAAAACGCCAGAATACTTTCTTGGTAGATTCTCTAGATTTTAATTTCTTCATGTAGAAATGGGTTGTAATACAGTAATTCTCTCTTGCCTTCAATTTTTATTTTTTTGTATTGCCTTTTTCTTAAACATAACCAAAAATCTTTTCTTTATTTTAGGGAATACTGGAGCGATCTGAAACAGAAACCAAACAAAGGCTTAGTAACCAGATAGAAAAATTGGAACATGAGATCTCTCATCTAAAGAAGAAGTTGGAAAATGAGGTGGAACAAAGGCATACACTTACAAGAAATCTAGATGTGAGTCTATCAGAGTTCTGAATTTCTGTAGTGTGTTTATTATATTCTGTAATTAATATGGTGTGTGGACAGTCTGCCATCCAAGATAAAGCATGATTTTGAAAAACTTTCTAAGTTTTTCTTGCCTCACTCTATACTCAGTAATTTTTTCACTGGGTGCCACGTATTTTGAGTTTTACCGTGTTGGGTGCTGAATATTTTTGTATTCCTTTAAATATTTTTGAGCTTTATTCTGAGACGTAGCAAAGTTCATTTAAAATGGTTTTGATTCTTTTGACTTTTGTTTTTTATGGTGTATTAGGTGGGCCCAGAGCAGTGTGCTTTCTAGGACTGGTTATTCCCCACTACTGAGGCAAGACTTTCTTGAGTACTGGTCCCAGTGTCCAATGCAATTATGGGCTTTTTTAGTCTGGCTGCTGGGAATAGACATTATTCTTGACTTTCTTTGAGTGCCAGATATTCTTTACTTTGATTCCTTTGGACAGTTCTTCTCCTGTCTAGGGTAAGCTCCTTACATATATGCAGTGATCACTACTCAGGTGAATATTTAAGGAGGACCCTCTGTAGAGCTCCAGGGTAATGTGTGTGCAACTCTCCTCTCTTACATTCTTACAGATTTGAGCTGCTTTAGTCTCCCTGGACTCTGAGAGCTATGTTATTACTCACAGAGTCTCCTGGCCTGTGCCTCATTTCCCCTGCCTTGTGTCATAGCCTGGAAACTTTTAAAACAGTAAATCAGGGTAATCTAAGATTCACCTCTTGTTTTCCATCTCAGGGATCTCAGTTGTTTCATGGGTTTTGTCTGGGGTTTTTTTTTTTTTTTTTTTTTTTTGGCTGTTCCAGGTGTGAAGTTGTAAATCTGTTTTCTATTAATCTCTCTTAGCCAAGTTCCAAAGGTCTGTAAAAAGATATATAGGAACCTCAAGAGAGTGTTACTAAGGTTAATGTATTTTGTAGGTTCAGCTTTTAGATACAAAGAGACAACTGGATGCAGAGACAAATCTTCATCTTAACACAAAAGAACTATTAAAAAATGCTCAAAAGGAAAATGCTGCATTGAAACAACACCTCAGTAATATGGAAGTCCAACTTGCTTCTCAGTCTTCACAGAGAACTGGTAAAGGTAAATAAATAAGTAAACCAATATAATTGGAAATAATATAATTGGAAACCAATATAATTGGAAATTCCAATATAATTGGAATTATATAATTTCAATATAATTGGAAATAAATAATTACTTATTATTCTCTTATTCTTATATAATATTTAAGGAGGACCCTCTGTAGAGCTCCAGAGGGAGCTAACACATCATCTAACACAAAACCTATTTTGAGCAATGGTTACTAGTTTAGAAGTTATTATTCTTTAGGTTTATAATACATCCAGTAAGTAAATAGCCTTATTCTTTGTGAATACTAATAAAATGAAAATAAACAAAAAACAACCCTTTATATAGTGGTGCTCAGTTTTGGGCTTAAACTAGTAAATTTGCAGTCTTTTTAATTCTGCTTCTCATTGATCATGCTATGCACCCAGTTTTCTATTTTTTGACACTATTTATTGATACTTCAAAAACTGTTCTTTCTAAAGAGGGTTATTCAATTTTTTAACCCGGGCCCCTTTGAAAACTACAAGGATAAGGTTCTCTTAAAGAAATAGTTGATTTGTAGTCTCCTGTAAAGCAGTAGTCACAATTTTTGCTTATTTTAGCCTCAGGTCAAAGATTTGTTTCATTAGATTTTATTTCCCTTTTCAAATACACCATTTGAAATTCAAAGCCTTTGTATCTTGATAATCTTTTTATATGATTTTATTTTTGAATAGAAGGGAAATAGACTTTCAATTTACACAATTTTTTCAAGCTATTGGGCAAAAGCAGTACACATTCAGTAGAAACTACTTCAGTACAGTATTTCTTTAGTAAATTACATGAGATATTCAACACTTGGTTATAAAATAGGTTTTGTGTTAGATGATTTTGCCCAAGTATAGGCTAATGTACGTGTTCTGAGCACATTTAAGGTAGTCTAGGCTAAGCTGTAAGCTAAGCTTTGGTGTTGTTCAGTGAGTTAGGAGTATTAAATGCATTTTCAGAACTCATAGTTTCAAATTATGATGAGTTTATCAGGATGTGACTTCATTGTGAATAGAGAAGCATCTCTCTATATCTGTGCCTATTTGCAGACACATAAATATCTGATCCATGTAAATAATAGGTATATAATTATCTAGTAGTCCTTTCTTGTTAATATCATGTGATAAAACATTCTTTCCAACTTGTCGTTTTCTGCCTATTTTATGTACTTCAGATAAAAATTGGGCCAAATTTTAGATGTAAGATTTAGTGTTTTAGTGTAAATAATGTTTAATAAATTAAGAGTTCTGTCATTTCATCATATAGCTATCTCAGTTTACTGGAAACATTTGGTTATTCTCTTTTGAATATTCTTTTCTTAATTTTTGTAACAGCAGATTTCAAATATTAATATATGAATTTTTTGTTTTTGCGAAGTAACATAACAAAGTACCTGTTTTTATTTTGGTATTCGTAATGGACTGAAATATACTTTCTAAGTGGTTAAATATATCTACATTTGAACCTTAATGCTAATTCCATAAACTGTTTATAATAGTCATCTCAAACACTATTAAAAATGTTAATTTTAACAGAGTTGTTGTATCTTTTAGGTCAGCCTAACAACAAAGAAGATGTGGATGATCTTGTGAGTCAACTAAGACAGGCGGAAGAGCAGGTGAATGACTTAAAGGAGAGACTCAAAACAAGTACTAGCAATGTGGAACAATATCGAGCAATGGTTACTAGTTTAGAAGAATCCCTGAACAAGGAAAAACAGG
Organism: Saguinus oedipus; assembly: GCA_031835075.1. NCBI lineage: Eukaryota > Metazoa > Chordata > Mammalia > Primates > Cebidae > Saguinus > Saguinus oedipus. The sequence continues at coordinate 24,832,259 of CM063190.1, forward strand.
TATGTATAATTCTGACTCACAATTCAGTCTGAACACATTTGTTAACTTTGTTTTATTAATTAGAGGACTACTTTGTAAAGCACTGGTATGAATTAGACAACGTCATTGCTTTTAACCTCATGAAAATACTTGAGTCTCATAAGCCAGATAAAATAAAAACACAAAAAATTCATGAAGCAAGGAAGTTATACTTGCTGTAGGAAAGGTACATATCAAATGTTGAGGAGAATGAGAGGTAGGGGATGTTATTTGTCTTCTGGGTATGCATGGCTTCACAAGACAGATGGCATTTGTGCAGATAGAGCCTTGAATGAAAGTATATGCATAGGCAAATATAGTAGAAAGGTATTTTTATGTACTAGGAACCCTCAGCAATGGTAGCAAAGCTTCAGAAAATGACAATTTGTAAAGTGAAAAGCGAAGGGTTACAGTTACAAATGTAGTTGAGAACGAAATGTGAAAGATTTTGAATATCATGTTAAATTATATTCTGTAGGTTTATTAAGAGCTACTGATTTTTTTTTTTTTAACATGTCACAATTAGGTTTTTTTTGTTGTTGTTGTTAGAAAATTAATGTGGTCTGGCACAGTGGTTCACACCTGTAATCCCAGAACTTTGGGAGGCTGAGGCAAGTGGATCATGAGGTCAGGAGATTGAGACCATCCTGGCAACATGGTGAAACTCTGTGTCTACTAAAAATATAAAAATTAGCTGGGCGTGGTGGCACACGCCTGTAGTCCCAGCTACTCGAGAGGCTGAGGCAGGAGGATTGATTGAACCTGGGAAGCGGAGGTTGCAGTGAGCCAAGATTGTGCTTCTATCCAGCCTGGTGACAGAGCAAGACTCTCTCAAAAAAAAAAATTAATGTGGTAGATCGGAAGATAGAGAGTTCAACATTTTGAAGACTGTAGCATTAGTCTAGGGCTGCAATTTTAAAAGATCCTTTTGTGGTTGACATCACTGTAAGAAATCAAAATATGTGAGGAAAATACCTTTCAGTTGTAGAATAGTTGGATTTGGCAAGTAGATCTGATGATTGAGGGAGAAATGAGAGATTGGAAATTTCATTTTATAAGAGAAAAATGGCCAGTAGCCAAGTTAAGGCTAAGGTAAATACTTGTAGATTTATATGGTGTTTCTGCTTATTGCTGAATCTTCTAATCACCTTTGATGGATTCTTTTTCTAATGTAAAGCAAGTGTTAATTTTATTACTTTGCAAATTAGTTTTGATTTGGAGAAAGTATGCTTTTACATGTATATAATTTTCATATCCTACTGTTTGTAATATGGTGAAGGTAACAGAAGAAGTACGTAAAAATATTGAAGTTCGTTTAAAAGAGTCAGCTGAGTTTCAGACACAATTGGAAAAGAAGTTGATGGAAGTAGAGAAGGAGAAGCAAGAACTTCAGGATGATAAGAGGAGAGCCATAGAGAGCATGGAACAACAGGTAAATAGGTTATTAACCAAATTAAGGTTTTTTTGGTAAGGATTTGGATTATTTTAACTAGGTTGTTGGTTGCCATTTAGTTCATCTCAACAGAAATTTATTGAACACATAGGTGAAATTAGTTTTATGTTTTGCTCTTTTCTGTACATCTATATACGTTTCTCTTTGAAATTTTTAGACTGCTTTACAGAAATGGACATCAGCGGTTCTTTTGTTGTTGTTTGTTTGCTTGTTTTTCTAGTGTCACAGGAAAGATCAGTGGTTCTTTTTAAAAGCCCCTACCTGAGACTTGGCTTTTGCAAACATTAGTCAGGGAATGGATATAAAGTTGCGGAACTGATTATGTTAGGATATGTTTTAAATTTAGCAGCAGTTTTTTGGGCTAATTGGATCTTTAAAAATGAGACTTCAATATAGTAATATAATACAGTATTTTCTAAGTAAGTTTGAATTAACTTTGTTTTTAATCTTGTTCTTTGTACGTAGTTATCTGAATTGAAGAAAACACTTTCTAGTGTTCAGAATGAAGTACAAGAAGCCCTTCAGAGAGCAAGCACGGCTTTAAGTAATGAGCAGCAAGCCAGACGTGACTGTCAGGAACAAGTAAGTTGTGCTCTTACAGCCAGTTATTGACAAATGAGCTTTGATCCTAGAGAATGATTCTTGAAGTATATTTATGCACTGTGAGAACTGGTGGACCTTACAAAAGTTCCAGATTATTTCCACTTTTGTGGAACTTAGACAAGACAAACTGAAAAGTATTGAGGAAGGCTAAAAATAAATAGTGCAGTGTTCATTAGCAAAGCAATCTTGGCAAGTGGAAAAAAATAAAAATAGGAGTAGGAAACTAAAATTTGTACTTGCTCTCATTTGGGAAAATTATGTTACTATTGTCCTTCACTAGATCTGGTTATAAAATTATAGATACAATTGAGTAGCGACAACCTTTTCTTAACAAAACAAGAACCTCTTGATAACATTTTGAATGCATTCCTAAGTTTGCACAGATATCTATATACTGCTTTTTATAAAATGTTAAACATTATTTTGAGTTTATATATGTACATGCACACACATGTTGAAGGTTTTTATAACTTTATGAACAAGAAATGATAAAACAATTCAGGAGTGGGAGTTACTGAAATGATAGGATGGGATAGGAGTACATGTGAGGATATTGGTAATGTTCTTATTTTAAGTTGGGTGGTGTGTTAATAGCTATTCATTTGGTCACTGTTCTTTACTGCTTATATATGCGTAATGTGTATATCAGTATTTTAAAGTGTAATACAGGGAAGAAATGCTTCAAAGTACACTTCATGAAAATCAATTGATCTATAATTTAGTATTTACATAGCTGAGTTATGTGTAGCTTCTTATATCAAAAAGTTTGTCCAAATTGCTAGTCTTCTAAGTTTCACTTCTGACAGTTTTATAATATTTTATTAAGTAGCTAAAGAATTAACTTTTAATTATGTTCTACATTTAGATTGTCTTATTGTTTAAAAAGTCCAATGTGTGTCTTTTCCAAAAGTACTAACTAGCTTTATGGATTTTTAATCTTTGGTATCAATTGGGAAATAACGTCTTATAGGCTAAAATAGCTGTGGAAGCTCAGAATAAGTATGAGAGAGAATTGATGCTGCATGCTGCTGATGTTGAAGCTCTACAAGCTGCGAAGGAACAGGTTTCAAAAATGGCCTCAGTCCGTCAGCATTTGGAAGAAACAACCCAGAAAGCAGAGTCACAGTTATTGGAGTGCAGAGCGTCTTGGGAGGAAAGAGAGAGAATGTTAAAGGTATTACTGTAAATCTGAATAGAATGTTCTGGAGAATTGAAGAGTTGTTTTATTTTTTTAAATTTTTTATTTTTTGAGATGGAGTCTAGCTCTGTTAACCAGGCTGGAGTGCAGTGGCACGATGTTGGTTCAGTGCTATCTCCACCTACCGAGTTCAGGCAATTCTCCTGCCTCAGCCTCCCAAGTAGCTGGGATTATAGGCATGAGCCACTGTTCCTGGCTGAGTTGTTTTTTAAAATGTGCATTGGAAAATCGGCTATTCTGATAGACTCTTGGCTTACAGGATGAGGTTTCCAAATGTGTATGTCGCTGTGAAGATCTGGAGAAACAAAACAGATTACTTCATGATCAGATTGAAAAATTAAGTAACAAGGTCGTTGCCTCTGTGAAGGAAGGTATGCAAGGTCCACTGAATGTATCTCTTAGTGAAGAAGGAAAATCTCAAGAACAAATTTTGGAAATTCTCAGGTAAATCATATTCTTACTGCTTTATTTCTGTGGTATAACAACTATGAAATGAAACTACAAATGCATAAATTAGAGAAAATGATTATACACAATTTTGATACAAAGCTCATTCTTTTATTTGTAAAAAAAACTCATAACTTTTAACATTTAGACATATTAAATAAATGACTATAGTTGAATCTGATAGATTGAAAATTAGAGCAGTTTTCTCTTGGAAAAAGTAAAAATCAGATCAGAGATAAACATTCTAAAGCCATTGTAATAAAAAAAGAGAAATGCATCTTCCATTATTATTTATTATTAATGAAAACATTTGCAATAGTTATTCAAGTAGGTGCTTTTTGTCATCTTACGAAATTATCCAAGTTTTGAAATGTTGGCTTTTTAAAAAAATTCACTTAAAATTTTAATATCATTTTTGTAGATTTATACGGCGAGAAAAAGAAATTGCTGAAACTAGGTTTGAGGTGGCTCAGGTTGAGAGTCTGCGTTATCGACAAAGGGTTGAACTTTTAGAAAGAGAGCTGCAGGAACTGCAAGATAGTCTAAATGCTGAAAGGGAGAAAGTCCAGGTAGGTCTACTAAGCTTTAAGAAAACACTTGTTAAATAAAAGAGAAGCACTCATTTATATCTCTATCATTTAATACAATGTAAAATTTAACTTGAAGTAAGCATTCTTCTGAACTAGTAAATTTATTAAGCATTTGCTAAATACTAATATTAAATATAGTGCTTAAAAGTAAAGGCTTAGTTACTTCATCTGTAATATTTGGGTAATAATGAGAATTAATCGAATTTGTGTACATGAAGCATTTACAAGCATGTCTGGTATGTAGTGGGTGCTTAATAAATTCCAGCTATCTTAATTTATTATAGTTGTCATGGTTTATACATGTAGATGGCCATTCTAGGATAAAGTGGTTTAAACTGCTACAGAATATCTTTCTCAGCCAAGGATCAAAAAATAGTAAAAACTGACAACCAAAGGAAAAGGTGTGTTAGTGAAATAGATGGGAAAAAACTGAGCATTAAAATAACATTTTAGTACTAATAATGGAATTCAGTGCAGCCAGAAAAAATAGATGCAGAAAGATACAGATTTGGATTGATGTTTTTTACCTAATGTTAATACTGTTTATTTGTTGGTTGGATTTGTAGCATCTTTTCACTTTTATCTTTGTACTTCTTGAATTTGTTTAAACTCTGCAGTTAGCATACCTCACAGAAAAGTAAATGTGAACTTTCAAAAATGTTAGTTCTAAAAGTTGAAACTTAAATCGTCTTTACTTTGTTGTAGGGGGATTTTGAGCTAATGGGAACAGGTAGACTTTCAACTATTGTTAGATGTTGATATATATATATATATGTATTTGAAATGTTTAGGTAACTGCAAAAACAATGGCTCAGCATGAAGAACTGATGAAGAAAACTGAAACAATGAATGTAGTTATGGAGACCAATAAAATGCTGAGAGAAGAAAAGGAGAGATTAGAACAGGATCTACAGCAAACACAAGCAAAGGTTTGTTGCTTCATTATCAAGATTGGAAGCTTGTGATTTTTAATAATAAATGCATTTTTACATTTGTTATTAAAAAAATATTGGCACTATTTTCAGGTGAGGAAACTGGAGTTAGATATTTTACCCTTACAAGAAGCAAATGCTGAGCTGAGTGAGAAAAGTGGTATGCTACAGGCAGAGAAGAAGCTGTTAGAAGAGGATGTCAAACGTTGGAAAGCACGTAACCAGGTAAATGCAGTTAAACTGTTCCAAAACAGAACATGTGTTTTTAATAATAGGGGGAGTTTAGGGGAGTAAAAATATTTGAGGAACTAGTGAAAATTATTGTTTATCAGTGAAAGTCTAATATGTTATTAATAGGTGTAAATATGTGACAGATGTTAAGCTTACAAGTCAATTTATAAAATGTTTTGGTTACATCTTCTAATTTCTAAAAAGCAGTTACTTTATTTTCCATAATTTTAAAGTTTTAGGCTTTCATTTTATCTACTAAAACACTTTTATACATGAAAGTAGAAATCTGAGGCCAGACATAGTAGCTCATGCCTGTAATCCCAGCACTTTGGAAGGCCAAGACGGGAGGATTGCTTGAGCCCAGAAGTTTGAGACCAGCCTGGGCAATGTAGTGAGACTCCATCTCTACAAAAAATTAAAAATTAGCTGGGAATGTTGGTGCATTCCTATAATCCCATCTACTTGGGAGGCTGAGGCCACAGGATCACTTGAGCTCAGGAGGTTGAAACTGTAGTGAGTTGGGATCGTGCCACTGCACTCCAGCCTGGGTGAGAGAGGGAGACCCTGTCTCAAAGAAAAAAGAAAAATAGGAATCTGTATAATTTACTGAATTTATTGAAGCATTTTAAAAAGACTTGTTCACTGGTACATTTTTAGGAAGATGAAACCATGTAACATACTGTGGTTAGAAACTTCAGCTCCATATTCAAAAGGTTAGAAATCTCCCTTGCATGTAATAATTATATGACTTGGGAGAGTTTCTTAACCTTTTGGAGCTTCAGTTTTCCTTATCTGTAAAATGAGGGAAACTCTTACCACCCTTCATGTGATAAAAATTTAATAAATGTAAAGCACATTACCTGGCATCTACAAAATGTGTGTTTAGTTTGTAATGCATTAGCTACGTTTTTTTTCTTGTAAATTTAACTTCAGTGAAATTAGGTACTTAATATTAGAAGTTTTGGTTCTTTGGATCCATTTTATTTGGCTTCTTTGGAACTAATATGAAACATTTATTCACAAATATGAGACAATAATGAGCAGTTAATGACATTCGTATTTTGTTTTTTTTTCCTTCCATTTTGGCTAGACTTCTTAGCCAGAAAACCAAAGCTTAGTTTAATCTTAGTATCTTTTAGATCCATGCTTGATCACTTTACATGCAGGACACCTAATATAAACATAATCAGATATTCTGCCATTTTATTATAGCACATTTGTTTCATAAAACCTAAAGGAAATCAAATAAGCATTTTTGTTATTCTAGCATCTAGTAAGTCAACAGAAAGATCCAGATACAGAAGAATATCGGAAGCTCCTTTCTGAAAAGGAAGTTCATACTAAGCGTATTCAACAGTTGACAGAAGAAATTGGAAGACTTAAAGCTGAAATTGCAAGGTATATGGAAAGGAGCCTTAAATCATATATAATATATAAAATCTTAAAGAAATTTATTTCACTTATTTATGTGACTCCCCAAGTGCCTGCCTCCTGGTTTTAGAAAGAATGGAAAGTGCTAGAAGACCTGTATCTGACTTCTGTCTACTTTGTAGAGTCAGGCAAACAGTGATTTAATATTATCCCTTTGTATATAAAGTACATATGCAAATATTTTCATTATAGATAATTATTTCTCTGTATTTCATTTTTTTTTAATTGCATTTTAGGTTTTGGGATACATGTGCAGAATGTGCAAAATAGTTGCATAGGTACACACATGGCAGTGTGTTTTGCTGCCTTCCTCCTCTTCACCCACATTTGGCATTTCTTCCCAGGCTATCCCTCCCCGTCTCCCCCTGCTGCTGTCCCTCCCCTATTCCCCCTAATAGACCCCAGTGTGTAGTACCCCCTTCCCTGTGTCCATGTGTTCTCATTTTTCCTCACCCACCTATGAGTGAGAATATGTGGTATTTCATTTTCTGTTCTTGTGTCAGTTTGCTGAGAATGATATTCTCCAGATTCATCCATGTCCTTACAAAGGACTCAAACTCATCATTTTTGATTGCTGCATAATATTCCATGGTGTATATGTGCCACATTTTCTCAGTCCAGTCTATCATGGATGGGCATTTGGGTTGGTTCCAGGTCTTTGCTATTGTAAACAGTGCTGCAATGAACAATCCTGTGCATGTGTCCTTATAGTAGAACGATTTATAGTCCTTTGGATATATACCCAGTAATGGGATTGCTGGGTCAAATGGAATTTCTATTTCTAGGTCCTTGAGGAATCGCCACACTGTCTTCCACAATGGTTGAACTAATTTACACTCCCACCAACAGTGTAAGAGTGTTCCTATTTCTCCATATCCTCTCCAGCATCTGTTGTCTCCAGATTTTTTAATGATCGCCATTCTAATCGGTGTGAGATGGTATCTCAATGTGGTTTTGATTTGCATCTCTCTAATGACCAGTGATGATGAGCATTTTTTCATGTGTTTCTTGGCCTCATGTGTGTCTTCTTTTATAAAATGTCTGTTCATATCCTTTGCCCATTTTTGAATGGGCTTGTTTTTTTCCTGTAAATCTGTTTGAGTTCTTTGTAAATTCTGGCTATCAGCCCTTTGTCAGATGGGCAAACTGCAAAGATTTTTTTCCCATTCTGTTGGTTGCCGATTCACTCTAGTGACTGTTTATTTTGCCGTGCAAAAGCTATGGAGTTTGATTAGGTCCCATTTGTCTATTTTGGCTTTTGTTGCCAATGCTTTTGGTGTTTTGTTCATGAAGTCCTTGCCTACTCCTATGTCCTGAATGGTTTTGCCTAGATTTTCTTCTAGGGTTTCTATGGTGCCAGGTCTCATGTTTAAGTCTTTAATCCATCTGGAGTTAATTTTAGTGTAAGGTATCAGGAAGGGGTCCAGTTTCTGCTTTCTGCATGTGGCTAACCAGTTTTCCCAACACCATTTATTAAACAAGGAATCCTTTCCCCGTTGCTTGTTTTTGTCTGGTTTATCAAAGATTATATGGTTGTAGATATGTTGTGTTGCCTTTGATGCTTCTGTTCTGTTCCATTGGTCTATATCTCTCTTTTGGTACCAGTACCATGCTGTTTTGATTACTGTAGCCTTGTAGTATAGTTTGAAGTCTGGTAGTGTGATGCCTCCCGCTGTGTTCCTTTTGCTTAGAATTGACTTGGCTATGCAGGCTCTTTTTTGGTTCCATATGAAGTTCATGGTGGTTTTTTCCAGTTCTGTGAAGAAATTCAATGGTAGCTTGATGGGGATAACGTTCATTCTGTAAATTACTTTGGGCAGTATAGCTATTTTCACGATATTGATTCTTCCTAACCATGAACATGGAATGTTTCTCCATCTCTTTGTGTCCTCTCTTACTTCGTTGAGCAGTGGTTTGTAGTTTTCCTTGAAGAGGTCCCTTATGTTCCTTGTAAGTTGTATTCCTAGGTATTTTATTCTCTTTGTAGCAATTGTGAATGGCAGTTCGTTCTTGATTTGGTTCTCTTTAAGTCTGTTATTGGTGTGTAGGAATGCTTGTGATTTTTGCACATTGATTTTATATCCTGAGACTTTGCTGAAGTTGCCTATCAGTTTCAGGAGTTTTTGGGCTGAGGTGATGGGTTCTTCTAGGTATACTATCATGTCATCTGCAAATAGAGATAATTTGGATTCCACCTTTCCTATTTGAATACGCTTTATTTCTTTTTCTTGCCTGATTGCTCTGGCTAGAACTTCCAGTACTATGTTGAATAGGAGTGGTGAGAGAGGGCATCCTTGTCTCGTGCTGGATTTCAAAGGGAATGCTTCCAGTTTTTGCCCATTCATTATGATATTGGCTGTTGGTTTGTCGTAAGTAGCTTTTATTACTTTGAGATACGTTCCATCAATACCGAGTTTATTGAGGGTTTTTAGCATAAAGGGCTGTTGAATTTTGTCAAATGCCTTCTCTGCGTCAATTGAGATAATCATGTGGTTTTTGTTTTTGCTTCTGTTTATGTGGTGAATTACATTTATAGACTTGCCTATGTTGAACCAGCCTTGCATGCCCGGGATGAATCCTACTTGGTCATGATGGATAAGTTTTTTAATGTGCTGTTGCAATCGGTTTGCCAGTATTTTATTGAACATTTTTGCATCTATATTTATCATGGATATTGGCCTGAAGTTTTCTTTTCTTGTTGAGTCTTTGCTGGGTTTTTGTATCAGGATGATGTTGGTCTCATAAAATGATTTGGGAAGGGTTTCCTCTTTTTGAATTATTTGGAATAGTTTCAGAAGGAATGGTACCAGCTCCTCTTTGTGTGTCTGGTAGAATTTGGCCGTGAACCCATCTGGACCTGGGCTTTTTTTGTGTGGTAGGCTCTTAATTGCTGCCTCAACTTCAGACCTTGTTATTGGTCTGTTCATAGTTTCAACTTCCTCCTGGTTTAGGCTTGGGACACAGGCTTGGGACACAGGCGTCCAGGAATTTATCCATTTCTTCCTGGTTTACTAGTTTATGTGCATATAGTTGTTTGTAGTATTCTCTGATGATGATTTGAATTTCTGTGGAATCTGTGGTAATTTCTCCTTTATTGTTTTTTATTGCATCTATTTGGTTGTTCTCTCTTTTCTTTTTTATCAGTCTGGCTAGTGGTCTGTCTATTTTGTTGATCTTTTTGAAAAACCAGCTCTTAGATTTATTGATTTTTTGAAGGGTTTTTCTTGTCTCTATCTCCTTCAGTTCTGCTCTGATCTTAGTTATTTCTTGTCTTCTGCTAGGTTTTGAGTTTTTTTGATCTTGCTCCTCTAGCTCTTTCAATTTTGATGATAGGGTGTCAATTTTGGATCTCTCCACTCTTCTCATGTGGGCACTTATTGCTATAGATTTTCCTCTACAGACTGCTTTAAATGTGTCCCAGAGATTCTGGTATGTTGTGTCTTCATTCTCGTTGGTTTTGAAGAACTTCTTTATTTCTGCCTTCATTTCATTGTTTATCCAGTCAACACTGAAGAGCCAGTTGTTCAGTTTCCATGAAGCTGTACGGTTCTGAGTGAGTTTCTGAATTCTGAGTTCTAACTTGATTGTACTATGTATGCTCTGAGAGACTGTTTGTTATGATTTCAGTTGTTTTACATTTGCTGAGGAGTGCTTTACTTCCAATTATGTGGTCAGTTTTGGAGTAGGTGTGATGTGATTCTGAGAAGAATGTATATTCTGTGGATTTGGGGTGGAGAGTTCTGTAAATGTCTATCAGGTTTGCTTGTTCCAGGTCTGAGTTCAAGCCCTGGATATCCTTGTTAATTTTCTGTCTGGTTGATCTGTCGAATATTGACAGTGGAGTGTTAAAGTCTCCCACTATTATTGTGTGGGAGTCTAAGTCTCTTTGTAAGTCGTTAAGAACTTGCCTTATATATCTGGGTGCTCCTGTATTGGGTCGATACATATTTAGGATTGTTATCTCTTCTTGTTGTATCGATCCTTTAACCATTATGTAATGACCTTCTTTGTCTCTTTTGATCTTTGTTGCTTTAAAGTCTATTTTATCAGAGACGAGAATTGCAACTCCTGCTTTTTTTTTTTGCTCTCCATTTGCTTGGTAAATCTTCCTCCATCCCTTTATTTTGAGCCTTTGTGTATCCTTGCGTGTGAGATGGGTTTCCTGGATACAGCACACTGATGGGTTTTGGTTTTTTATCCAATTTGCCAGTCTGTGTCTTTTGATGGTGCATTTAGCTTATTTACATTTAGGGTTAATATTGTTATGTGTGAATATGATACTGCCATTTTGATGCTAGCTGGCTGTTTTGCCCATTACTTGATGCAGATTCTTCATTTTGTTGATGTTCTTTAGCATTTCGTATGTTTTTAGAATGGCTGGTACTGGTTATTCCTTTCTATGTGTAGTGCCTCTTTCAGGAGCTCTTGTAAAGCAGGCCTAGTGGTGACAAAATCTCTGAGTACTTGCTTGTTCATGAAGGATTTTATTTTTCCTTCACTTACGAAGCTCTGTTTGGTTGGATATGAAATTCTGAGTTGAAAGTTCTTTTCTTTAAGGATGTTGAATATTGGCCCCCACTCCCTTCTGGCTTGTAGAGTCTCTGCTGAGAGATCTGCTGTGAGTCTGATGGGCTTCCCTTTGTGGGTGACCCAACTTTTCTCTTTGGCTGCCCTTAGTATTTTCTCCTTCATTTCAACCCTGGTGAATCTGACAATTATGTGCCTTGGGGTTGCTCATTTTGCGGAATATCTTTGTGGTGTTTTCTGTATTTCCTGGACTTGAGTATTCGCCTGCCTTGCTAGGTTGGGGAAATTTTCCTGGATCATATCCTGAAGAGTATTTTCCAGCTTGGATTCATTCTCTTTGTCACATTCTGGTACACGTATCAAACGTAGGTTAGGTCTCTTCACATAGTCTCACATTTCTTGGAGATTTTATTTATTCCTTTTCTGCGCTTTTTTCTCTAATCTTGGTTTCTCGTTTTATTTCGTTGAGTTGATCTTCGACTTCTGATATTCTTTCTTCTGCTTGGTCAATTCGGCTGTTGAAACTTGTGCATGCTTCGCGAAGTTCTTGTGTTGTGTTTTCAGCTCCTTCAATTCATTCATATTCCTCTCTGAGTTGTCCATTCTTGTTATCATTTCCTCAAATCTTTTTTCAATGTTCTTAGTTTCTTTGCATTGATTTAGAACATGTTCTTTTAGCTCACTGAAGTTTCTCATTATCCACCTTCTGAAGTCTGATTCCATCATTTTGTCACACTCATTCTCCGTCCAGCTTTGTTCCCTTGCTGGTGAGGAGTTTTGGTCCTTTGTAGGAGGTGAGGTGTTTTGGTTTCGAGTGTTTTCCTCCTTTTTGCACTGGTTTCCTCCCGTCTTTGTTGATTTATCCACCTGTCCTCTTAGTAGTTGCTGATTTTTCGATTGAGTCTCTGAGTGGATGCCCAGATTATTGATGATGAAGTATTTCTGTTACTTAGTTTTCCTTCTAACAGTCTAGCCCCTCTGCTGTACGACTGCTGAGGTCCACTCCAGGCCCTGCTTTTCTGGGGTACACCTGTAGCAGCTGCGGAACAGTGAGGGATGCTACCAGTTTCTTCTTCTGCTATCTTTGTCCCAGAATGATGCCCGCCAAATGTCAGTCTGATTAGTCCTTTTTTGAGGTGACTCTTTGGATATACAGGGGTCAGGGAGCTGCTTGAGGAGACCGTCTGTACTTTATAGGAGCTCAAGTGCTGAGCTGTGAGCTCCGTTGTTCATTCAGGGTTGTTGGGTGGGTGTGTTTAGGTCTGCTGCAGCAGAACTTATAAAACCCCTTTTTTTTCCCTCAGATGTTCTGTTTCAGGGAGTTGGGGCTTTCTTTATGAGTATCTGTTGCACTGTCCTGCCCAGCTAGGAGGCAGTCTAGTCACTATTTGCCTGCCGAGGCTCTGCCCTCCTACTGTGGTGGGCTCCGCCCTGTTGGTTGAGTCTCTCTGTTATGGCGGGTTGCCTCTGCAACGGCAGGCTGCTTCAGCAATGGGCGTGTACCTCAGTAGGGGCGGAATGCGTCCGTAGTGGCGGACGCCCCTCCCCCACCAAGCTGCACCATCCTGGATTCAGCTGAGCCCGCAGTAAAACTCTCAACCCGGAGCCTTTCAAATCGCTGTTTTGTTTGTTCCTGTGGCGATGGGACCTGCCGAGCCTGATCACCTGGCTCCCTGCCTCAGAGTCCTTTTTCTCTGTCTCTCTCTCTTTTTTTTTTTTTTTAACTTGAACGGTTGACTCTCTCAAAGGTGTTTCAGTCGCCTGATGCTAGAGCACCAGGATCTGTGTGATTTCCCATGCGGTGACCCACTGTGCTGGCTCAAATCATGCTTCCCAGGAATTTCCTGGTCTGGCTCACTGTCCAAGTCTTGTTTAATCAGATGGATATGTTAATCTGCCCTCCCAAATCTCAGATTGCCAGTTTAACAGGGCACCCAGACCACTGAGTTTTGTGTGGGGTGCTGCTGCTCTGGCTGAAACGGCCACGCAAGCCGGAAGGGCTGTGCTGGTGTCCCGTGTCTCTCCTACGCCTGGGAATTTCCTCGTTCTGTGGGCAACAAAGGTCCGTCTGAAAATGCAGCTAGGACTCACCCTCTGTGCCTTCACTGAGAGCTGCAATCCCGAGTTGTTCCTACTGTGCCATTCTTGGAAATCCCCCTGTATTTCATGTTTTAAGGAGCTACTCAAGAGAAGTCTAAAGCTAACTTTACAGCTCTCAAATCACTTTTACAAGTAGGTTTTTTTGTTGTTGTTTCTTTTGGTTAGCTTGTATTTGTGACTCTATAAGGGAAGTGGGTTTTATTGTTTTGGCTTTTGTGTTCAATTTTTGGAGATCGGGGTTTCTCTCTGTTGTCCAAGCTGGTCTCAAGCTTTCCTCCCTCTCCCTGAGTGCTGGGATTACAGGCACGAGCCATCATGTCTGGCCAAAGGAAGTTTTTAAGTCTAATATTTTCTTACCTGAACTAATAGGAAAGTATTTCCACTTTAAAATTAAGAAATTAAATATTAAAGTTAATGTTTCCGTTTTACCTTTTTTAAACTTTAGTGTGATTTGTTCATATCATGGCCCCATTTATACATTGCTTTACAACTTACAGATTTTTGTCATACACACACACACACACACACACACACACACTCAGTCTCTCTCTCTCTCTCAATAACAATAGTCTAGCATATTAAGTAGGAGAGTTATTTTTTAATCTTATAAATGAGGAAGCTGGTGACTCATGCCTGTAATCCCAGCACTTTGGGAGGCTGAGGCGAGCAGATCACCTGAAGTCAGGAGTTAGACACCAGCCTGGCCAACAAAATGAAACCCCATCTCTACTAAAAAATAAAAAATTAGCCAGGTGTGGTGGCATATGCCTGTAGTCTCAGCTACTCTGGAGGTTGAGGCGGAAGAATTGCTTGAATCCTGGAGGCAGAGGTTGCAGTGAGCTGAGATCGCACCACTGCACTCAAGCCTGGGCAACAGTGAGACTCTGTCTCCAAAAAAAAAAAAAAAAGAGGAAGCTGAGATTCAAAAAGATTGATTACTTAAAGTTACAGAATTAACCCATACCCTTAATTCAGGCCATCTGATTTCAAGGTCAGTTCAGGGTATAGTACAGTGATTGGCAAACTGTAACCCATAGACCAAATGTGGCCCATGATTTGGTTTTGTACAGCCTCTAAGCTAAGAATGATTTTTATATTTTTAAAGCATTGTTTAAAAAAAAAATGTAGCAAAGACTGTGACTTGCAAAGCATAACATATTCTGTCTGGCCCTTTACAGAGAAAATTGGACAATACTCAATGCAGTAGAAAGATCCAGGTTTTGCTCTCAAGCAAGTCTGAATTAAAATCTGGGTACCATCACTTGATTTTACTTTGTAAAATTGTGCGTGTTACTTGACCATTGGTAGCTCCGTGTTTCTCACCTCTAAAATGTGCATGTAAACCTATGTAATAAGATCTTTCTGAAGGGCTGTAAATTCATGAGGTCCTACTTTTTGAAGTATACGGGTATTATTTAGGATTTTCAAATTTAAAAATGTTATTAATGCAATATAATACAAAGTTACATTGAACTTCAAAATTTGAAAAAAGTCTCATGTATTTAATCTTTCTTCTTTCCCCCATTTTTTAAAGATCAAATGCATCTTTGACTAACAATCAGAACTTAATTCAGAGCCTGAAGGAAGATCTGAATAAAGTAAGAACTGAAAAAGAAACCATCCAGAAGGACTTAGATGCCAAAATAATTGATATCCAAGAAAAAGTCAAAACTATTACTCAAGTAAAGAAAATTGGACGTAGATACAAGACTCAATATGAAGAACTTAAAGCACAACAGGATAAGGTATTTTGAAGAAGCTTTTCTTACAAAAAGATGAATGTTACAAAATCTTATTTCTTTGTAATTTTGATTACTAAATTTTAGATACTAAACTCTTGTGTAAGCATATATGGTATCTGTATTTAAGATCAATTCTTTACTATGTCTGAAAATGCATTATAAACTCAGAGAGATTTTGGTAAATACTAGATATTTTAGTTAAGTTTTCACCTTTCAAATACTCTCCATTTTCAAAGCTATGTTCTGATAACTCATTACTAATTAGAATTGTGTATATTAAAAAAATGACTGATCAGATATTGTATAGTTTTATGTAAGTTGTTTATGTTAACCACCTATCAAAAAAAATTCAGAAATCATTATATTTTGAATCTAAATATTGTTTTTACTTCCTGAAAGTAAGGAATTTGCATGTTAACAATTAAGTATTTATTACATGTTGGATTAGAAAACAAAGAAAAAATTCACAGTTCTTAGTACATTCGTATGCTTTTTCATACTGTAGATGATGTGTTCTTCCAAAGAAATAATATTATTTGCTTATATTGTTTTGTAGTCTGCTTTTTTCACTTGATTCATTATTATGAAAATACATTTCAGTGTTGAAAATTTAACTATAATGTTATTTTGATTAGCTTTTTAACATTCAGTTATATGGAAAATGATAACTAGTTCCCCATTTTTGGAGATTTCAGTTGTTCCATAGAAAATTCAGTTTTGAATACCTTAAAGGATAAAATTTATTTGCAAGCAGTGATTATTTCCTTAGACAAAATATAAATATATGTGTATTATTACTGTTGGTTGTCTTAGGTTTTGGAGACATCAGCTCAATCCTCTGGAGACCATCAGGAACAGCATGTTTCAGTCCAGGAGATGCAGGAACTCAAAGAAACGCTCAACCAAGCTGAAACAAAATCAAAATCACTTGAGAGTCAAGTAGAGAATCTGCAGAAGGTAAGAGTATGAGAACAGTAAGTTACCTCTTCCTAATTCTTTCCTGTTGTACATCTAAAGAAATATGTGTTAACTAGTGACACTTCCTCTTATCATATGGGAATGGATGCATTTTATTCTTTTGACTTGGAATGGCTCATGTATGTAAATAGTATCTAATCATCTTCAAGTGTGCATTTAGTTGGTCTGACCACCATTTCTATACTTACACTTCCATTTAATCTACAAAAAAGCAAATAAGTTATACTTTAAGTTGCTAGCATATAAGTTTATGTTGAAATGATTGAATTCCATGGTGAATACTTTGTTTTCCTTTAAAAGACATTATCTGAAAAAGAGACAGAAGCAAGAAATCTTCAGGAACAGACTGTGCAACTTCAGTCTGAACTTTCACGACTCCGTCAGGATCTTCAAGATAGAACCACACAGGAGGAGCAGCTCCGACAACAGATAACTGAAAAGGAAGAAAAGACAAGAAAGGCTATTGTAGCAGCAAAATCAAAAATTGCACACTTAGCTGGTAAATTTCTGTTTAAGGTTTGAACTTGGTAGTGAAAATTATGTGTTGCAGGCTTAAAATTAAATGGAATAGATAAAAAACAAAAGGTACCTACAATGAAGGGGGTGTGTGTGTTTGCGTGCCTTTGTGTGCTTTAAATATTAGGAGTATTTAGTTGGACACACAGAGCAGTTCTGATTTTCAAGTGATGAGGATGTCCTTGATATATTTGTGAAATTTTTCTTAATTGTTGGCTGGCAATATGTAATGGAGTACTGCTATCATTCTGCTTTCATGTATAACAATTCTGTCTTATGACAGAGGTCCTTTGAGCCCAGACCATGCTGCCTAGACACCTTACGTAGGCTGCATAAGGACTTTTACCAGCTCAGGGATTTTTTTTGTGCCTGATTTGTTGGAGGTCTTCTCTGGCTCTTCAGGGAGAATATCATGTGAAATTTATGAAGAACCTAGTTCTTCAAGGCTCAGGGCTTTATTCAGCCTTACTTTTCAGTCTGCTGAGTAGTTAAATTAAATACAATCAGTTGGGTTTTGTTACAAACATTTTTTTAAAATCTCTAAGACAGTGTTCTAACAACTTACTTGATTTTAAAAGTTTTTGAATTATTTTTAAACAGTGCTATAGATTATATGAAATAAAAATGTTGCAATTCATAATAATGAATTGAATGATACATGGGAATATAAAAGGGCTTCTGCCAGCTAGGATCTTTAGCTTTTTGAGATTTTAGTTAGGAAAAAGTAAATTTTTATGTTGGAGTAAGTATATTTTATATATTCTAGTAATAAGTTAAACATGAATATGTACTTAAAACTTTGCTCATTGAGATGTATAGCGTATCATGACTGATGTAGATGTTATGGTAGAATCTGATGTGACCGTGTGCCAATTAAGTGCATAAATGTTGTTTTAAATATTTGATTATAATATTACTGTAATTACCTGGTTACTTCTTTAGGTGTAAAAGATCAGCTGACGAAAGAAAATGAGGAGCTTAAACAAAGGAATGGAGCCTTAGATCAGCAGAAAGATGAATTGGATGTTCGTATTACTGCTCTGAAGTCCCAATATGAAGGTCGAATTAGTCGCTTGGAAAGAGAACTCAGGGAGCATCAAGAGAGACACCTTGAGCAGAGAGATGAGCCTCAAGAACCTACTAATAAGGTGATTAGCTAATTCTGCTTAAGTAACTATTTTTATTTGTACATTTTACTTGAAAGTGCCTGGTGCTACAGGAGCCTTAGAGTGAATTTTGGCTAATTCAACATAGAGAGAATTAACAATAATAAAATCTTTTTTTGTGGCATTTTCAGTGATTTCTTGTGGGCTAGGAACAACAGTCAAGAGCTTTCTCTTTGTAGGTCCCTGAACAGCAGAGACAGATCACGCTGAAAACAACTCCAGCTTCTGGTGAAAGAGGAATGTGAGTTTTAGTTCTGTCTTAGTCTGTCATTTTTCTTTTAAAGTTTATATCTAGTTCATATATCTTTTAAAGTTTGTATATCTAGTTCATACATCTTTTAAAGTTCATTTATCTAGTGATCTTTGGGGAGGAAACAAATCTGTGTATGCTATTATAAAAACATACATCAAAGAGTTATTTTCTCTGCAAAACTGTATCATGTATTTGCCAACTTGTTTTCAGCATACTTTCAGTCCTATCAGATGAAGCTTTGTGACAGAGAAAACATCTCTCATCTTTTAGTTTATGGTTGGTTTCAAAGTTAGGCTGCTGCTGGTTTTCCCCATGGTGTTGCATGATGATAGATATAAAATGCTGGGCTGAGACTTGGGTTCAGCAATTCAACAGTTGGATACATTCTGCATTGTCAGGATGCACACCCTGGAGCATTCCCTGTGCAATTTTTAATGCTTAAATTCAAAACAGCTTTAATAAGGTTCTGAAATATTTAGTAAACAAAAAAATAGAGACCTGTACTCACTGTGTTTTTAAAAGTATTTGTGTAATAATTTGTTACTAATTATCCTTGCATTTTTTCCTCTATAAGTGCCAGCATATCAGATCCACCAACAGCCAATATAAAGCCAACTCCTGTTGTGTCTACTCCAAGTAAAGTGACAGCTGCAGCTATGGCTGGAAATAAGTCAACACCCAGGGCGAGTATCCGCCCAATGGTTACACCTGCAACTGTTACAAATCCCACTACTACCCCAACAGCTACAGTGATGCCCACTACGCAAGTGGAATCACAGGAAGGTTAGTAAAATAATACAGATATGATTTGACTGAATGTCTATTTAGATTTATTATGAGAAAATGACAGTAATTTTGAAGATAAATGAAGGATCCACTACAGCTGAAGTGAGACATCATTGTAAAAATCAGCTAACTAAAGAAAATGGGGAGCTTTTAAAGTACAAATTTAAATTTTTATTTTAATATATTAGTTTAATATTTGAAGTACCTACTTCCCAGAACTTGTTAATGCAGCAGATGTCCTCCTTTCTTTCCTTCCTTTCTGCTATGCTTTATTTTTAAGCTAAAGAAGGGGGAAATTACAGCATGTTTAACTAGGACCAAAATTTCCACTCATAATGACTAAGAATATGTGAAATCCAGTTTGGAAAATTATACTAAATTACTGGCTCAACCAAACATGGTTTTCTCACTGAAACTGACCTTCTCATTGCTTTCTTTGATATTTTTTCCCCATGGCACTTTGTTATTCATTACAGCAATTCCAACTTCGTATTTTATTCTGTGGTATACATGCCTTTTTATTCCACTACATTGAGCTCCTTGAGGGCAAAAGTCTTGGTTTCTTACTGCCTAACTCCACAGTAGGTGTTCATTAAAACTTTGCTACATGCATATTTCCTTAGATTCTTATCTTGACAAATGTTAGAATTCAGTAAATTATTTCTGTGCTGTGAAAGTACAGAATGTTTTATTTCAGCTACACCAATAAAATATTTACTAAATATTTTACTAATTAAATTTACTATTGTGATGTCAATTAAAAACAAAATGATGCTTAATGAAGAATTCTAATTTTACTCTGAGCTTAATTTCATTAATTTTATTCCATAGTAATTTCAATGAATAGATGCAAAATTAGTTCCAGATACTTATTTAATTCAGCCAACATTTTATTGCGTGCTACCATATCAGTTGTATAGGGAATACAGAAATGCATAATGCATTATGTTTACCCACAGTTTATTTGTCTACTAAGTGCCAAGAGAATCTATGCAATAGGTGACCTGTAACACGGAATAGGAAAGGATAATTTCAGCTTTGATAGGAGTAGAAGGCTTACATTCAGCATTATAATTGTTTTTCAGCTATGCAGTCAGAAGGCCCTGTGGAACATGTTCCAGTTTTTGGAAGCACAAGTGGATCTGTTCGTTCTACTAGTCCTAATGTCCAGCCTTCTATCTCTCAACCTATTTTAACTGTTCAGCAGCAAACACAGGCTACAGCATTTGTGCAACCGACTCAACAGAGTCATCCTCAGATTGAGCCTGCCAATCAAGAGTTATCTCCAAGCATAGTAGAGGTTGTTCAGAGTTCACCAGTTGAGCGGCCTTCTACTTCCACAGCAGTATTTGGCACAGGTAAAATTAATTTTAAAATGAAGTTAGAATAGACCTGTGCATTTATAAGATCTTGGATATATATTTTGAGTATTCTTTGTGCAAATGAAGTTATAATAGACAAATATGCAATTATAATATCTTGGATGTGATACATATCTCAAGTATTCTTTATGCATGCTTGCTTTCTACTAGGTATTAGAATGAATGAATGTATTACAATTATTTTATTTCATGTAGATGGATTCTTCCTCTCCGGTTATTTTTTTTTAACTGATTTTACATATTAAACAGTACAAAACATGTTGTATATAACTTAACGGAGGTCCAGAGGACTAAAAGATACCTAAGATAAGACCATATGCTGATTTACATACAGTGTAAATTTTTTCTTATTCAAGGAATCCTGAGTTTTATGGAAGGTCCCATGTAAACTTTGTAAACGCCAATGTATTAGTCAATCTCAGTGCCTCACATCTATTTTAAAAGTTGGCTGGCTTTATTAAGCAAAGCTTGGGTTGGTATAAAAACTGATTCAGGGCCGGGCGTGGTGGCTCAAGCCTGTAATTCCAGCACTTTGGGAGGCCGAGGCTGGTGGATCACGAGGTTGAGAGATCAAGACTATCCTGGTCAACATGGTGAAACCCTGTCTCTACTAAATTACAAAAAATTAGCTGGGCATGGTGGCGCGTGCCTGTAATCCCAGCTACTCAGGAGGCTGAGGCAGGAGAATTACCTGAACCCAGGAGGCGGAGATTGCGGTGAGCCAAGATCGTGCCATTGCACTCCAGCCTGGGTAATAAGAGCGAAACTCCGCCTCAAAAAAAAAACATTGATTCAGAGTATAAGTTGCTCTTTGTTTACCCATAGCTTAGCAGAAACAAATTATGTTGATGGACATCGATCTAGGACTTACTTGATTGATTGTATTTTAGTAATCTGTACAATTAAATGTTTCCTGTGTTCTCCTTTAGTTAAGTGACCATATTGGCTAAGTTATCTTTATCTAAATTGAGTTATTTTCGTGCTCTAATTCAAGATTTATGTAATTTCAAAGTTTCGGCTACCCCAAGTTCTTCTTTGCCAAAGCGTACACGTGAAGAGGAAGAGGATAGCACCATAGAAGCATCAGACCAAGTCTCTGATGATACAGTGGAAATGCCTCTTCCAAAGAAGTTGAAAAGTGTTACACCTGTAGGAACTGAGGTGTGTAAAGTTCTTTCTGTTTATTTTAACTTTACCAGTAGAGTTAAGGTACTCTTTTCAGTTACAGCATAATGAAAATTAACCCTGGGGCCAAAGTTTATTATCTGGAAAATACTTGTATTAACCTTTCTACAAAGATTCCACTGACAACCCAGGTATTATTGCCAACAGTGTTTTATATTCTTGCATGTCTTTTATTGAATTTGTTTCTATTTCAATAAAAAACACTTATAGAAACATAAGTTGAATTCCATTTCAGAGTCTCATGGACATAAACTGTTAGCTGCTATCTTTTTCTAAGATTAACCAAAATTATATTCTTTTTTTGTTAAGAATAAATTGTAATGAAGTAGGTTTCATATCAAACATTAAGGCTACTAAATTAATTTTATTAGCATGTATTAGTGTTCATAAATTTTACTTTGTGTATACGGAGGCGGAATATGATTATAATTTATAAATAAAAATATTTAGTTTCCTATAGTTTCATAAAATTATAGATTGGAAGGGTTTTTTCAAACGAGAGAACTAACAAACAGGTAACCTTTACTACACTGATATGGTTAATACATTTGTGTATTATGATGCAGGAAGAAGTTATGGCGGAAGAAAGTACTGATGGAGAAGTGGAGACTCAGGTATACAACCAGGATTCTCAAGATTCCATCGGAGAAGTAAGTAAGAACATACCTAAAGTAGCATACTGTTGCTTTTCATGAATGAAATTAGCTTTGACAAATTGAAACATTATTTGGTCTTTTTTTTTTTTTTTTTACTTATTCGAGTTAATGGAATATTACTAGAATTAATCATTGCAGTGTCTGCTTTCTTTTACTCATACGCGTTTAGTGTACTAACTTCTAAACTTGTATTAAATAAATGTTTTTGTTCCTATATAGCACAGATTTCCAGGTATTTTAGAGTTGTGAACCAGGATTATTCACTATTTTAATTACATGGGAGACAAGAGTGCTGGTCACATCTTGAGTTAATTCCTAGTGTCCCATTTGCTGGTTCTCTTACTCCCCTGTATTATTTCCCTTACAGAATTAAAGTAATCCATAAAAGAAAATGCATTTGTACACTTCTTCATTTTTTGGACTCTCATTGAGGTTCCTCTAGCTGAAATAATGTAGACCCTGAAGTTACAAAACATGAGGTTTCATTCCTAGATCCACCACTAGGAAGCTGTGTGACTGTAAGCATGTCATTAACTCCCTGCATTGTCTCATTTGTCAAAAAATATAATTGTTAAGATTGTAAAATACCTAAAATAGTACCTGCCACATATTAGGCACTCAGAATATTATTACTTTCCTTTCTTCCCTCTGTCCCACAAAATGAGAATTCATATTGTCATCCAGAAGACCCCCCCAGGGTGGCTAAATATTGTTTAACAGAAAGGAGAGCTTTATTAGTGATACAATTTTGCTAACGAGGAAGAGATAGCCTCCAGTGTGGACTAAAGGTGTTCTGTCTTCACACAGGGAAGGGACGGGTATGGTTTTATGCCACACAGGGTCCTTATTACACAATAGAACCATACATATTCATCAGGTTTGGGGGGAAAGCTATACATATTTATGAGGGGAACTGAGCACATGTACAATAGGTAAACCTATATATCATACATCTCATATTCACTTTGGGGCAGGGTTTTAGCACTAAATTGAACTGGAATTTGGCTGTTTATGTCAAAATGTGACCTCCAGGACACAAAGACAGTTTGTGTGCAGCCTCTCTAAGCAGACTGAAACTAGCTTAAGATGTCTGCAGTTGCTCGCCAATGCTCTCTACAGTCAGAGTTGTAGTGGTCTGAATTGTAAATCAGAGATAGGGGTCTGATAATTTGCCCAATAGCTCCAATTAAGGAGTTTACATAAGGTGTATTTTTTTTATTGTAACCATATGAATTTGGAAATTTGCCATGCCAGCCAGGCCCTGAACCCTTGACCTTTGATTAACTTTTGTTTCCTTAATCTTAGGGTCTGTCTTAGTTGATGAAAGGGCATGTATTTTGGTCTCTCAGATCACAATGATAAGAGTTGAAATATCAATATTTAACACAGAACTCATTACTATATGCGAAATGTTGATCTAAGAAATTTTTATTTATTAGCTAACTAAATCTTCATTATATCTTATAGTTACAAAAACTGATACTCAGGTAAAGTAATGTACTAATGTTCACATAGCGTTGGAGCTTAGATTCAAATCCAGGCTGTGCAGTTTTCAACTGTCCTCTTAAGCTTGAAACAGTACTTTACTCTGGATAAACGTTCTGGATCATCTTATGCTATAATAATTTTATCCATGTAAAATTAAGGAATTATCTCAAACTAACCATAAATAGCCATATTGCAAGTAAATTTTAGTTTCTTAGATGCATTACTTTGTTAATTTTACCAGCTTTCTTTGACTAAAAACACTAAAGTAAATCTTTAGATGAATGTGTAGTACAGGTTGAACATCCCTAATTTGAAAATTCAAAACTTTTTGGGTGCCAAAATGAAAGCTCCATGTGTGATGTTCCACACCTGACTTCATGTGATGGGCCACAGTCAAAACTTTATGCACAAAACTATTAAAAATATTGTGTCAGATTAACTTCAGCCTATGTGTATAAGGTGTATATGAAACATAAATGAATTTTGTGCTTATGCTTGGATCTTATAGATATCTCATTATGGATATGCAAATACTCGAAAATCCTAGAAAATCCAAAATCTGAAACACGTCTGGCCCCAAGCATTTTGGATAAGGGTTATTCAGAGTGTACTATAAATGACATCTTTTTCATCTGTCTTTCAGAGAGCATTATTTCCGAAGAACATAATGCTTTATTGTGAATTTCTACTTTATTGTCAGACTTGGTTAAATTATACTGAAACCTTCTGTGAAAGCTTTTACTTGAAATTGGCAAAATCGTCTGTGACTCCAAAGTACCATTTGGAGTTTTATTCCACCCTTCTAGCATTGTCTACTGAATGTATAACAGTTCGTTTTTTTCTGATTTTCTGACAGTGAGGCAGATATTCTTTGTAAGTGTTGCTTTTCCTGAAATAAGCATGTCACTTTGAGGCACTTTTTAAATTAATACCATGACTTACTCATTGTTTCCATTATGGCATATGTAATTTTTTATGAATGTCTTAGTTTAAAAGATATTATTGCTGGCTTGTGTAAAAAATTGATTTTAGTGAGTGCTTAAGCCAAAAAGACATTTAACTTTTGATAGTAAATATCAGAAATTAAGTTAAAGTAGTAGTTTATATCAGAAGTTAACAAAATAGAATTGTGTAATTAGATTGAGCAAGGAATGATTTAGTATCTATTTATTTTGGTTTGAAGCTTTGGAATAATTGGAGTTTTGGGGAAGGAAAAGCTGTTTGTAAAAAGACAATGATAATAACTTATGTATTCAGTGCATTTCTTTTAAAAAGACAATGATAATAGCTTATTTATTCAGTGCATTTCCAAATTAGTTCTAGTTTGGGAAAACCTTTTTAAACATCGCAGGCCCATGAGTATTTTTTTTGACTTTGGTCTGCAGCTGTACTCTGCACTAACCACACTGGCTATTGAGCAACTGAAATATGGCAGTCCAAATTGATATAAAGTACACATCAGATTTTGAAGACTTAGTAGAAATTTTAAAATGTAGAAATACTTGTTTAATAATTTTTACATTGAGTACAGGTTGAAATAATATTTTGGATATAGTGGTTAAGTATATTATTAATATTGATTTCACCTGTTTTTTTAAAATAGCTACTAAAAAATTTAAAATTATATATGACATATATTTCTGTCTCCTAGCACTGATACACAGTATCACAGTAGTAGTTTTGAACACACATATATTTATTTTTTTCTCTTTTTCTTATTGGAGTATTAACCAATAAAATATATAATAATTCTTCAACAGGAAGACATTAAAGAAACTGAAAGGTTCAGCTTCTTTCTTCAAAAATACTTGAAATTTCATTTTTAAAATTAAATGCAGCTGCTTGAGGTAGCTCACGCCTAAATCTGAGCACTTTGGGCAGCCAAGGCAAGCAGATCACTTGAGGTCAGGAGTTTGAGACCAGCCTGGCCAACATGGTAAAACCCTGTCTCTACTAAAATTACAAAAATTAGCCTGGCTAATAGGGCTGCCTATAGTCCCAGCTACTCAGGAGGCTGAGGCAGGAGAATTGCTTGAACCTGGGAGGCAGAGGTTGCAGTGAGACAAGATCCTGCCATTGCACTCCAGCGTGGGCAACAACAGCGAGAGTCTGTCTCAAAAAAAAAATAAGTTAGATGCTACTAATCCATAAGTATTCATTAATCTTTACTTTGACCTATAATAATACCTCATACAGTTTTAGGTATGTTTTTAGGGGCTTTTAATTTTTTTATTTTACTTTTTTATTTTTAAAGGGAGTTACCCAGGGAGATTATACACCTATGGAAGACAGTGAAGAAACCTCTCAGTCTCTACAAATAGATCTTGGACCACTTCAATCAGATCAGCAAACAACAACTTCATCCCAGGATGGTCAAGGCAAAGGAGATGATGTCATTGTAATTGACAGTGATGATGAAGAAGAGGATGATGATGAAAATGATGGAGAACATGAGGTAAATTTGATTTGAAATCAGCTAGTGTTTTTAAACTATTGGATGAAAGTGCTCAAATCCTTGCATTAGTAAATTCCAGTTCCCCATCAGCTTAAATAGATTATATTGTTATTCTTCTGTCTTAATTAGTTCAGAAATCAACATTTTATAATCAAAATTAGTGTAGAGCCAGTGATAGAAAGCCCATTTAAAAAATTATTTAATTGATGAGTCTTTTAAGTCTTATTGATAAGTGATGATAGGACTTTAAATGTAACTGCTATGGTTTCTGGAGATGAAAAGAGGAAATAGAAATATTTTTTGTTTCCTCTTCGAGCCCCATAGTCCATTTTTGTCACTGAAGTGTATATTATATATATGTATAGTCAAATTTTGTATTTTATTTTGGGCTTTAATTCTATATTGACAGCTTCTCATTTAGGATTCTTTCATTAATAAAGCAACATTTTTTTAAAGCTCCCGATACAATGTAGTTTTATCGTTTTCTTCAACTTCACCTGTTTAAATTTAGAATTAAAGTGGACCACTTGACATTTTGCTGACATCTAAGGTCTATATTATCTTTGAACAATCTCATACAAACAGTTAGAATTCAAAATTCATCATTATTGTACTAATTCCAGTAAGTGTCGCAGTTGTGATGTTTGGTGCTGCTATACTAATTCCATACAACTCTCAGGACAACTCCTATCTTCTGATATTAATGAGTCACTTAAATTTCTAGATTTGGATCTAGACATGCAGAGCTTGTGGCCCATATTCTAAACTTATTTATACCTGCGGAATTTTCTACTAGGACTATGAAGAGGATGAGGAAGATGATGATGATGATGAAGATGACACAGGGATGGGAGATGAGGGTGAAGATAGTAATGAAGGAACTGGTAGTGCCGATGGCAATGATGGTTATGAAGCTGATGACGCTGAGGTAACTGGCTAGAATTTTGACCATTCATAACTTCCAAGAGCTTGCTTTAACTTGCTGTTTTCCAAAGATGTAGAAAGGCCTTTGAAATTCACTAAAACCTTTGGGGGCTTTGTTCATTTGTTTTGTATTTTGTTGCTACTGTTGCTTATTTGTTTTTGCTGTGGTTTGGTTAATTATTCTGTCTGTTTTTTTTAAAAAAACATATTTATTTTATTTGAGCATTACATTATCACACTTTGTTTTTAGGGTGGTGATGGGACTGATCCAGGTACAGAAACAGAAGAAAGTATGGGCGGAGGTGAAGGTAATCAGAGAGCTGCTGATTCTCAAAACAGTGGTGAGTTTTTTTATTAGTCTTTCTTGAATCGAATATCTCTGGTAGTATTTTCTAAACTAGAATTGCACTTAATTACAAATATATAAATTTATTTAGTGAATTGGTAAGGAAGAGATTGGCTCTTGTTCTAGCTTTGTGACTGTTACGCTCTCATAAAAAGTCTACAGTATTTATGAGTGTTAGGTGCTGTCATTATATTCTTTTCTACCTTACTGGGCTGCTGTAAAATTCAAACACGTTTATAATGCTGTATGCTGCCACTGCTCTTAAGAGGAACAATTAAATTAGGGACTACTTGTAACAGCAGTTCACAACCAGAAGAGGTCAGTCTGATCAAGCTGCATGCTTCAAGATTTGGGGATATCGGAGCTTTGCAGGGTGGACTGGTTTTCCAGTGAGTAAAAGATTTAGAGCAATACAGCTTGTATTTTGTTAAATCTTGAAATTGATGAGTCCTGCAGGTCCATTGAAAACTTGTGGGCATTAAAAGACTATGGTACTTACAGAAAATAATTTTATTTTGAAATGTGTATTAAAGAATTAGTGGTTATCTGGATAATAGATAATAATTAACAACTAATACTAAGCCAAAATCATTAGTGTTGAAATAGTAAAACCTTAGATGTTTAGACTAATGGGAAATATTGTGTCTGGGTTTCTGTAGAGGCCTGAGTATTTAAAAGGGCAAGGTATATTCTCACTTGAGCTAATGTAAAGCAAGAATAGACAAAAATTTAAACTTAATTTTTTTAAGAGAAAAATATATTAATGAATATTAAGCCATATAATAAGTAATACTACTTTTAAAGGGATGAGAAATTGATATACTTTGGACAACAATTTACATTTTACAAACAATTTTTAGATTAAGAAACATTTTTGTGTATCACATAGTTGAAATATAGAGGGAGAAATTTTTGCCACTATAGGTACTATCACTAAACATTTTTTCAGAGCACGTATTCATGACCATTTTTCCCGGATATAAGACATGTAATAGATGCTCACTGGTAACTTGTGAGGATCTCTCTCTCTTCCTCTTCCTCTTTCTCCTTTTCTGTCCGTCTTTCTTCTTTCATCCTTCCTTCTTTCTTTTCTGTTTTTTTATTTTCATTTTTCCAACCAAGCAAAATAGACCTAGTGGCCTTAATAAAATTAATGGATGGCTATGAATACATTTCAAACGACTTCACTTGTATTGAATTATTTCATTCTTATGGTGAACCTAATGAGGTTTAGGTACCAATGAAGAATCTGAATGACAGAAGTAAAATGACTTGAGGTCACATAGCTACTAAGAGCTCTAAGTATTAGAACCAGGATCTGAATCTCCGTGAAATTCTGTGACATCCTGTTCACCTTTTCATAGTGGAAGACTATGTTGCTGTGATGTATGTAGAAGAATATGCAGACAATTGAGAGACTGTTAAAATTCAAAATTCAGGAAAATCAAAAAAGATTAAAATGTAGTCGTAAGGCTTTTGTCTTTATCATATTTGATTGTTATACTGATTCTCTAGTGGTCTAACCTTTAGTTTGCCTACCTTATTAAAAATTATATAATCCAAATTAAATTTTAATTTTACTTTATTGTTTTAATTTATTAAATGTGTACTTTATCATGTGTTGGGCTAAGAGCCTTGTGTTCATTATCTGAAATCTTTAGAAAAATCATTTTAGAAAAACCATACTTGGAGGTTACCTTTGCTCTGTTAACCAAAAAATAGACTCAAAGAGGTTAAGGGACTTGCTTGCCCAAGGCCACACAGCTAATAAGTGCGGATCCCATTATCTGTGGGTATAAAGCCCACATTTGTTTCCATCACGCCTCACTACTTTACTTCTGAAAGTATTAGTGTGGTCAACATTCCTGTTGGCAAGATTTATACTAATGAGGATTGTCCAGGTATTTTTGCGGGACTAATGAGGATTGTCCAGGTATTTTTGCGGTAAATTTAGCAGTTCAAAAGTAAGCTTCTCTTTTCCTATAGGTGAAGGAAATACAGTTGCTGCAGAATCTTCTTTTACTCAGGAGGTTTCTAGAGAACAACAGCCATCATCAGCATCTGAAAGACAGGCCCCTCGAGCACCTCAGTCACCAAGGCGGCCACCACATCCACTTCCCCCAAGACTGACCATTCATGCTCCGCCTCAGGAGTTGGGACCACCAGTTCAGGTACTGAAACTACTGGTCATTATGAAAAATGAACTTGGAAAAAAATCACTGCTTTTCTCCCTTTCCATTATATATTTCTCTCTTGGTTTTTTAAAATTAGAAATCCCATGTGAACTTTTTGGTATTTTTGCACATTTTTATAAAATTATTTGAACTGAAACTAATCTCTGGGTGATGTTAAGAAAGGCAAGGTTTACTAAAAGTTGTGCATATGTTGAAATCATTATAGTCATACAAATAAATTCTGTTATTTATTAAGTGAAAAAAGAAAAATTTTCTTGGGTTTTAATTAAAGTACATTTTAGCAGCTCACCACTATCCGATTTGAAAGTTTCGTTCTGTACAGTGCATGTATTTATAAAAGATAAAGGAATTTCTGTTGTACTTAACAGAAGCATATTTTTTCTCTCATTTTTTTTATAATCACATATTTTAACTTTTAAATTTAATAAAGGTATGTATGACCCCTTACATTTATAATGTAGTAGGGTTGGGTATCTCTTAATCAGAACCACTTGCAAAAAAAGTAGAAAAAGGACAAACATTCTATTAATCTTGCTTAAGTTTTACCCTATGACATAGTACGTGTAAACACTGTCAGGTATAGAGTCCGCTAAAGTACCACCAGTGAAAATAACTTAATGATTGGAAAAAATAAAGTCTTCAAGGATCATTTATAGAAGCTGCAAAATATATCCAATCTGTTCGTTTAGAATTGTCTTAACTGGAAAACAGTTTATAAGATAATACTGCTGTTTGAACTCCAAAAGAGTACTTGCCAACACTTCCAACTAAGGATATAGGAATTAAATTTGTTTATATACAAGATGATATCATAGATGGGTTTTAAGTATTGGTTGATAATTGATCTGTTGGTTAATAGAATGTTTTTTATTGGTTATTATAGACTGTATAGTTTAATATTTGTCGTTGATTAAAAGTGATTTCTTGGCAGGTTTTCCTGAGAAAATGTCCTAACAACATATCTGCTGTTTTGTTGGCTGCATAATAAGGTATATTTTTTGATATTTGATGTTTGTTTCTTAAAACAAATGTAATTCGTTTTTCTTGATATGCAGAGAATTCAGATGTCCCGAAGGCAGTCTGTAGGACGTGGGCTTCAGTTGACTCCAGGAATAGGTGGTATGGTAAGTACTTACCCATTGTGTAAAAGTAATTCATTTCTTCAGCAAATATTTATGTAGTCCACATGTGTGGTGTTTTGCCTGTTAACTCTGTTTTCTCTCTTTGTTTTAGCAACAGCATTTTTTTGATGATGAAGACAGAACAGTTCCAAGTACTCCAACTCTTGTGGTGCCCCATCGTACTGATGGATTTGCTGAAGCAATTCAGTAAGTTAATGAAAGAGAAACATATTTTGTAACTAATCAAACTTTTAGTCTTTCTCTGTTAATTAGTTTATCATTTGATTAACTCATGAATGTTGAGTCCCTCTCTACTGTGTACTAATAAGTACTTGGGGTAGGTCAGTTGAGGATGTTTGTTAGGGAAAATTATACAAAGGTGAATGAAATACAGTTACTTCTACCAAGAATTTTGAATTTAAAGACAATATAAGAATGGTTAGGAATATGGCCTCTAGAGTCAGAATACCTGTGTTTGAAACCTAACTCTACTGTTAAGCAATAGGCTTTGTTAATACAAATGAAGAAGTAATTTATTTCAACAATCAAGGAAAAAGAATATGAGATGATTTAATGGGGATGATATTGAATTCAGTTTTGGGGAAGAATAGCATTTATTCAGCATTTTCATGCATTAATTTATGTAATACTCATAACTTAGAAATGTAGACGCTATTAATGTTTTCGTCTTACATATAAGTATCCTGAAGCATAGACATGTTAACTAATTTGCCACAGGTCAGACAGCAACAAAGTAGCAGTTTTTAGTTTCAAACCAGTTAGTCTGTCTGTGAAACCTATGTTAAGTGTTGTGCTGGTACCATGCCTCTTGGACTGAAAGGCTTTCCATATGAAAGTATACACGTTTGTTTGTGGCTAAGGTAGTAGTTGCATAACAGGATGTATTTGAAGATCAGAATAATAAAATTTCTACAAACTTGGGGAAAGGTTGATTGTTCTGTAGATGTGGTAACATGGCAGTTAGAACGAGTTTTAAACTTGCTCAGTTAGCCACAGTTTACCTTGGCTAACACATTTTTGCAAACCAACCAATCAATTTCAGCTCCTTCCCTCTGAAAGTCAGCATTCGGGAACAGACTCATTCCAATAAACACGCAGAATTCTGAATACCAGCAATCAACAGCAGTTTCACTCAAGCGAATGTCACTATTCATTCCTGTGCCTCTAGAAGTCAGCACTTCCTGAACTCCATGTTTCCTAAAGACATTAATAGCTCACTAGCTAAGGAAAGATAGGATGAGGAGTAGGCAGAGGAGAAAATAATGCTGAGTTTTATGTCCTGAATTATAGGCAGAAAGGTAAATGATAGGGTATTGATAAGGGAGAAAGCAAGTTTTTAGCTATCTAATATTAGAATTTTCCTAAACCTTGGGAGCTAGCTAGTGAACTCCTAATAAGCTAGAGTGGTGACTTGATTTTTCTATGACTGAATGTAAACTAAGATAAAACTTTGTCTCATGACTTCATTCTAACTTTTTGTTACGTCTCATATTGAGTTTGTGTTGCTTTTAATATATCTATGTGAGGATATATGAGACAATCAAGAAATGTGAGGCATAGTTCAGGAGAGCTGAAAGTTATTTATATATAAATCACAGATTATTCTTATTATTACTAAATTCATCGACAGCTGATACTATAAAAGGGTTTTTATGAGTAAGAAACCTTTCAAAACAAATAGACTTTATTTTCAGTCTGTTTCCTTCCCAGTTTGTTCATGTTCATTCTTCCTCCTTCCTGTATTCTTTCCACCATTGTGGTTTAAACAGGTTACCTTTAAATTTCATCTTAAATTAGTTATTGTCCCCTTAGTTCCCCACAGGTTGCTGGTGTCCCTAGATTCCGGTTTGGACCACCTGAAGATATGCCACAAACAAGTTCTAGTCACTCTGATCTTGGCCAGCTTGCTTCTCAAGGAGGTAAATAGTTAAACCTTTAGATCTCCTGAATTTGCATTTATTTGGTAATAAGCTGTTGCAATGTGATATGGTGGGGGGGGGGGGAATAAATATTAAAAAAATTGATATTTAAGTAGTCTGCTAATTTATTTTTGAAAAGCTATAATATACTTATTAAGCACTGCCTTACATCTTAGTTTTCTGACAAAGTTCTAATGCTTCTTTAAGCCTAAGGATTAACTTTTATATTAGTATCTCTTCTGGCTCATGGTGTAATGTCATTCATAAGTATTCAGGAATATGTGTTGAACCAGTAAATATAGGTATTGCTAGCCATTTTAAAGTTGTTGGAAGGATTGCAGCATGTTTTCTGTTTACAGTTTGACACTTATAACATTCCTAATTAAATATACAAGACTAGTTGTGTTTTTTGTATTCACATTACTTAATAAAACAAAAAATTAAAAGGTCAAAATATGTGGAGTAAAATGACCACTACATTAAGTAGTAGAATTAGCTAGTTTTCTGTATGTGAATTATGCTATTTGTGGAATTGATTAACTTTTAATTCTCAGTCAGAATTCATATTACCCTCTGTATTTCTGGGAAGCTGTCTGGCTCTTTGTAAATGAATAGAGAATGCATTACTAGTTTTACAATAATCTCAATCTCTATCCCTCATAAAAGTCATATAAGGTAACATCTGCTTGTTTAGGATATTAGTTACAACACTGAAGGCCTCTACTTAGATGAAATTGTAAGTTGACTTTATAAGTTTAAAATGTTATGTGATTTTGTGGCTGTATGTTAGTAAAATTTCCTAGACTTATGCATCAGATCTAGGCTTAAATTGGAATGCCAACACTTACTAAGCTGTGTAACCTTGAGGAGATTACAAAGTAATTAACTTTCTTGATCTGCAGTTTCGTTAGCAAAAAGAGGGATGATCAATAATACCTTGCTGTTTTGGTAAGGAAGAGAAAACAACATAATACCTAGTAGTTCTCTAGTTGGATACTCAATAAAATTCGCTTGTATGAAACTCTAAAATGTTTTAAGGGTACCTTAATTAGCATTAGAGAGTTTAAAGGATGTCTTTAAATTGTATTTAAAATTTTGAGGCCCAGTGCAGTGGCTCACACTTGTAATCCCAGAACTTTGGAAGGCCAAGGCAGAGGATTACTTGAGGCCAGGAGTTCAAGTGCAACTTGGACAACATAGGAAGACCGATCCCTGTTTTTATAAAACTGAAAAATAATTAGTTGGGCATGTTGACCTGTGTTGGTGGTCCTAGCTCCTTGGGAGGCTGAGGTGGGAGGATCACTTGAGTCCAGGAGTTTGATGCTACAGTGAGCTATGGTAGTGTACACACTCTGTCACTTGGGTGACAGAACAAGACCCTGTCTCTAAAATAAAAAATAAAAGTTTAAGAGATGGATTTTTGCTTGATGGAATAGTTAAGTTGTGGGCTTTAGCAAAGTTGTGTGTCTCCAATAATGTTTTTCTTTCAGATCCGTGGCTTGTTGACAGTTTTATGTTTTTTTAGTCATTCATTAATACTCCAAATTGTCTTTAGGTTTAGGAATGTACGAAACACCACTGTTCCTAGCTCATGAAGAAGAGTCAGGTGGCCGAAGCGTTCCCACTACTCCACTGCAGGTAGCAGCCCCAGGTAGGGTTCAAAGCAGAGAGTAGGTTCTTTGTTTTATTGGTAAAATGAAACCCTATGAAATATCTTCTGGCTACAAATTTGATAAACCACGAAGTTTTAAAGTTCTGTTTCTTTTCTTTTTAAAGTGACTGTATTTACTGAGAGTACTACCTCAGATGCTTCGGAGCATGCCTCTCAGTCTGTTCCAATGGTGACTACATCCACTGGCACTTTATCTACAACAAATGAAACAGCAGCAGGTGATGATGGAGATGAAGTATTTGTGGAGGCAGAATCTGAAGGGTAAAAGTGTATTTTGTAGTTTTTGCTTTTCAGCAGACTTTTACATTTGTTTTCTTTTAGCCAAAAAAAAAAAAATCTGCTAAGCAATAGCATCTTACAAAAAAAATAAGCCAAACCATATATTTTGAAAAACTATTTTGCGTATAGCAATGTATTTTAGAACTTAGAGATTATTATAGAAGACAAATACTTTTAAAAACCATTATCTCCTTGAAAATTGCCTTATGTATTCTAGATCAAAGTATTTCTTTGAAAGTACTGTTACTATTCCATTAACATAGCTGTTTGGGCTTTTTTCTAAGAAGTCTTTCTTTGAAATTTAGGAATTGTCAGGAAATGACTCACTTTCCATTTAGCAGTAGACTCTCAAGTGGTCCTCACTTTTTTTATGAAATACAGGCTTCATACAAATTAGAGACATTCTAGTAGCTTACAGACTGTGACTACGTGTTTAATGCATCAGTTGTAAACAAAACTCAACAACAGAAGTGTTTCATGACAAGTTCTTCGGATTTATTATTATTTATAAGCCAAAGGTAATAGAGTGATTTAATGGAAAGAACCATTGGACAGTGACCTTAGAAAAGATGATTTTCAAAATGGAACCTGTATTTTTTTTGAGAGATGGGGACTTGCTTGTTACCCAGGATGGAGTACAGTGGTGCAGTCACAGATCACTGCAGCCTCGAACTCCTGGCCTCAAGTGATCCTCCCACCTCAGACTGCCAACATTTGGGATTACAGGCATGATCCACTGTGCCAAGTCTAATTTTTAATAAAATGAAAAGGTTGGACTACCTCATAATCAGAAGCATAGCTAAGAAGTAGAACCCAGATTTTCTAATAGAACTCAAGGATTTATTTTATTTAGCGACTTTTTTTTAGAGTAATTATAGGCCAACTCTTCTATATGATGACAAAAGCAAGTCTGTTGTGATTCTTTTGTTATTCTTTAACACAGTGCTGCTTAATTTTGAGAGGTTACAGACCCTTTTGAAAATACTAGCTGACACTAATTCTGTACCGCATATGCAAGTCACTTTACAAATGTCATTTCTAACCTATACAGTATCCCTGTTAAGCATTGTCTCTGTTATACAAATAAGAAAACTGAGGCTCATAGCATGTTAAAATAACTTGCTTAAGCTGCCACTACTTTGGAAGCAGCTCAGAATTGATTGGAAGCCTTGACTTCAGCCCATACTCTATACACTTCACCAGCAGTATTCAATTTCGGCACAGTCCTGGGAGATACTCAGATGGTTCGTTAGCTAATGAAGTTTGTAAATAACTTAAACTGGAGCAGATTCATGTTATTCTTGTACCATCTCCCTCATTTGTGTATTGAATGGAAGAGAGAAAGATGGAATTGTAGCCACTGAGCCAGGAATTTTACATACCTATTGCCTATGTCATCTGGGCGGGCTAGAGCCCGTGGTTTAGTTACTAATATACTATTTAATAGTGTGACTTGTAAACTTTTTAATACTGTGCTTTCCTAAAATGTTTTGAGATTTATCAAAATCTGGACCATATATTTTCTTATGAGTGTCAAGAATGTGAACGACCTTGCCAAAAGGAAAAAGGAAACATAGAGGAAAATCATAAATTAAATTGGAACATGTCATAGTGAGAAAAGGAGTGAGGAAAAAGCAACTGTTTGAACTGTTTTCCCCTCTGCTCCTTTGAAAAATATATATGGTTACCAAATCAATGTGTAATTTTTTTCTTTAAGGGAGCTCTGGATTACTTAAGTGATAACATAGATTTAAAAGAGTAGAAATAGGATAGACTCTAGAATCAGTTTTATATTTTCTAATTTAATTTTTCTTTTCCTTAGTATTAGTTCAGAAGCAGGCCTAGAAATTGATAGCCAACAGGAAGAAGAGCCAGTTCAAGCCTCTGATGAGTCAGATCTCCCCTCTACCAGCCAGGATCCTCCTTCCAGCTCATCTGTAGGTGAGTCCCTGCCCTTGACTACAATACAACTTTATGCATCAAACGTGTGTGTGAGAACACTGCTTTATTAGTAACAAATTAATAATCCTTGTTTCCTTTATTTTAAAATGCTTTATTTAAAAGAGAAATTTTATTATTAAAGGGAATTTGGTTTATATTGAAATCATTATTCTAAGAATATTCTGGCATCGATAATAAGAAATATGGACATGGTGGATCCATCCCAAAAGAATAGCTCACTCATGTTTCATCTAGAATAATGGTTGTCGACAGATGTTCTGTAGAGCTCTTGGGTCTTTTAGAGGTGCTGTGGGGGAGTCGATGGGTACACTGGGAGGGAAGCTAAGGAGTGCTAGGGTATGCCAGGCCCCTTGCCTCTGTTTGAACCACAGTCGCTCCATTTTTATTTATTCTGCATACTGGGGTTCTACATGAGATTTGATGTGAAGAGTTGAGGGGTAGGAGTTCTGTTGCTTAAAAAAATTGTTTGAAATTTACTGAGGTAAATAGTTTCAGAGTTTGGCTTTTCAAATTTTTGAAGTTAATTTTGAAAAAAGATGTATTATTCCTGTAATAAAAGTTTTTTAGGCCGGGCGCGGTGGCTCAAGCCTGTAATCCCAGCACTTTGGGAGGCCGAGGCGGGTGGATCACGAGGTCAAGAGATCGAGACCATTCTGGTCAACACGGTGAAACCCCGTCTCTACTAAAAAAAAATACAAAAAATTAGCTGGGCATGGTGGCGCGTGCCTGTAATCCCAGCTACTCAGGAGGCTGAGGGAGGAGAATTGCCTGAACCCAGGAGGCGGAGGTTGCGGTGAGCCGAGATTGTGCCATTGCACTCCAGCCTGGGTAACAAGAGCGAAACTCCGTCTCAAAACAAAAAAAATAAATAAAATAAATAAAAGTTTTTTTAGAATGACAGCATTTACTGAACACTTATTGTGTATCAGGCAGTATTCTGAGCACTTTACCTATATATACTCATTTGATTCTCACAACTCAATGTGGTAGATACTCATCTACATTCTATAGATGTGGAAGTTGAGGCACAGAAAGGGTGAGTAACCTCTTCAAAGTGAAAGAGCTGATAAGTAATGGACAAACAACAATTACACCGAAGAAGTCTGGCTCCAGAGACTCCACTCTTAAACAGTACAATGTGCTAGCTTGTCTACCTCAGATTTTTAGACAGAGAATTACCTTTATTATTAAGGATTTACAGTAGTTGGTCATTCACTCAGATTATTTTAATTTTGAATTGTTTACAGTGGTAATTCTCAAACTCTGCCATGGAACCTTCAGATTTTATGGCACACCTGCTCAGTTATTTATTACTTTTTTTAAAATCACAGAACTTTGCTATCCCAAGATCTCTTCCCCTGCCTCTCAGCTGCTTTGATGTGACACATCAACCTATTGGCTAACCTCCCCAAGTTCAGATCTAATATCTACCTTTTCATATCTGGTAACTTTAAATTTCTGTACATTTATGTAATATGGATACTCATAACTAATATTGCAATCAGGATTTAAAATAAGGTATGTAAATTATAGAACCATTTCATAGGCAGTAAGGCTCAAAAAATTTATAACTATCCTATTAATAATTACTGAGCTTTTATGCCCCCAGTTATATTTTGATGTCCCATAAAAATTGGCTTCCCTCAAGAGAATTGGCACTTACTATATCTTACCAGAACTTTCATGAGAAAATATGGTTGTTGGTCCCTTTGAAAGTATAAATGAAATTAAGATGTCTTTAAATTTATTTGATAATGTAAAATGTACTTCTGAGTAGTTATTCATTTGGTCAACAAATACTTGATAATGTAGCAGGCAGATTCATAGGAAGCATCACTAAGAGAAGGTGACATTTAAGTAAAGACCTGAAAGAAGAAAGGGATCAAAGCTGTGCAGTTATTTAATAAAGAGCATACTGGATTGAAGAAAATATTAATAGATGTCAAGTCCATAAGGCAGCAGGTGTCTGATTGTGTTCAGGGTCAACAAGGAGGCCATGTGCCTGAAGCAGAGTGAATGAGAACAGAGACTAGCAGGAGGTATATTAGGGGCGGGAAAGGATAGATCAGGCACATCATTGTAATTGCCTTGGCTCTCTCATGGATACCGGGAGCTATTGGAAGGCTTCACGCAAATAATGACCTGACATTATCTGATCAGTTTGGCTGCTGTGTACAGAAGAGATTGGAAATGAATAATGGACAGAAACAAGGACAAACTTTGGAGGCTGTTGGAGTAATTCAGGAAAAGATAGTGGTGGTTTAGGTGAATGGTAGAGTTGGGGTTGTGAGAAGTAGTCAGATTTGGGATATATATTACATATATATATATGTACGGTCCCCCTAACTGGGACTATAAGCATGTTTTACCATGCCCAGTTAATTGTTTTATGATTTTGTAAAAATAGGGTCACCCTGTGTTGCGCAGGCTTGTCTCAAACTCCTGAGCTCAAGTGATCCTCCCGTCTTAGCCTCCCAAAGTGCTGCTTTTATCGTTGTTGTTGTTTAACCATTTACCCTTTTTGGTTTGTTAAATGTTCCTCATTTTTTAAAAAAAGAAAGAAATACTGAAAGCAAATGGACAAGTCTGTATCTTATTCATGCATTCATTTAGTAATTAGTGTGCATCATCATAAATGCTTTCTCATTTTTCACTTCCTTTTCTTTTAATGTTTTTCGTAGATACTAGTAGTAGTCAACCAAAGCCTTTCAGACGAGTAAGACTTCAGACAACATTGAGACAAGGTGTCCGTGGTCGTCAGTTTAACAGACAGAGAGGTGAATTTCTAACAGAACTGGATTACATGATAGAATGTGGGATAGTAATAAATGGAACAAGTTTTCTAATCCTTAAGCCTCCAGTTTACTTTTTTTTAATGTTCCAAGGTTTTATTAAATAATTACATGTTGAGCAAGTGATATTTACCCGTCTGTAAACTTCATGTAGACAGATTTGTATACCTTAGGTATATAATAAGTATATGCTTATATTTTATATTTATTGATTTCTTATCTTAGATATT
The DNA here is from genome assembly GCA_031835075.1 of Saguinus oedipus. Taxonomy (NCBI): domain Eukaryota; kingdom Metazoa; phylum Chordata; class Mammalia; order Primates; family Cebidae; genus Saguinus; species Saguinus oedipus. Next base: position 24,871,857 of record CM063190.1, read on the forward strand.
AAGATTTGGAAAATATAAAGTGTTATATTTTTATATATATCCTTCCAAATTAAGATTTTAATATCCTTCCAAAATTCTAAAATTAATTTGTAAATTATAAAATTATATTTTAAATATATCTTTCCAAATTAAGATTTTATATATCCTTCCAAATTAAGATTTGGAAAATATAAAGTCTTACAATGTTTTATTCATTTGTTGTATCTCTACCTATTGTCATTATATTGTTAAATTTTTTTATACAACAGGATAAAGCTTTGTGATTATGTTTTAGCTAGTAAAAATGTAAAATTTCAGTAATTCCATGTTTTCCAGTGTAACTGTTAAAATTGTTCACATGTCACAAAAATATTAATCTGTTTGTAATAATTTCCCTTGAAGTTGTGGAATACCCAATAGTTTTATATCCACAATGCCTAGATATTCTTTATAATGAACTAGGGTAAGTGAATACACTAGTTTTGAATTCTTAAAAGATATATTCAATTTGATTCTTTTTTTTTTTTTTTTCTTTTACAGGTGTGAGCCATGCAATGGGAGGGAGAGGAGGAATAAATAGAGGAAATATTAATTAAATGTTCTGTAAACAATAACAACTGTGAATAAGATTGTCAAATCTCTGTTAGTGTAATGATTGTCAAGTTTAAAAACATTTTTATATTTAAATTGGTATACTTGACTCAATATTCTTTATTAATAAAATGTTTTTCAGTGTCAAAATTTATTATTCTTTTCTTCATTGGTTGACTCCTCCTTTGCTCGTCAATCTAAGGACAGTTGTACCAAACTTTGGATAGGGTCTGCCCAGAACGAGTAGTAATTGCTCTTGCTGTTCTACTAGGCACGTCGATGTTATAGTATTGATCTAAATGGAAGAGAAAACAATTTTTTAGTTGAAAAGAAAACAATGCCCAAACTAAAAAATAACTGTGTTGACTATTATGCTCTGACAATATTTGTCATTTGAATAGAGATGTTTTTACTAATTAATTTGAACTTTCTAACAAAAAGAAAAGCAATTTCCTTTTCAACCTTTCAGCTTTTTTGACATTTCAAAAGATTGACCTTTCATCATCTTTTTGTAAAATCAGGTTCAACTCTCCTTAATTAAGTGAGCATTTAATAGTAACCAGATTTGAAAAATAATTTGCTTGGGTTTATTCTTTTTAAAAAATACCTGTTGATGTCATTCATGTTATAGAATTACAGGCAGAATAACTTAGATTTCCGGGCATTTCAAAGAAGAGCATCCTGAGTAATATAATTTGATTAATAAAATTAGTTGCTCAGGAACTTCTTTCTGATCTTACAGACTGTGTAATGATACAAATCAGGATAACCTTGTTGCAAACAAGGTATCTGTTGAATGCCACAAATGACTGAAGTAAAATACTATCATCAGTAGCAAGTTTACTCTAGTAATTGGATGTTTTATTGTAATCTCATGAAGGTTAGAGCAGAATTGAATTGCAATGCCATTCAGTTTAATTGAAATTAAAGCAAAAGTCTTAGCTCTTTTTCATAGCAATTAGAATAAGTATCATAGTATAACTTTTCATATTCAGTCATCACTGCAGTCAGCATTTTTACTTTATCTTCATATTTTCACAAATGATACCACCTCCTTGGGAAGCTATTAGTTAATAACTTACCTTTAGAAAAGGCATAGTAATCATAGCCATCAGGTTTTCTGATATTAGGCAGTGCTATAGCTGAGGTGACCATATTTGGAAGTCCTCTCCACACTGTACTCACTTTAACTTCATTATGAAGGAAATCTGTAGCTGACAAGTTTAATAAAAAATACCAGATTAAAAGGCAATGCACTATCATGGAAACAGCCAGACCTGAGTTTTAATCTGATTTTACCCTCTGATGTACAACTATTGAGGGTTGTAGATTGGTATATAGTGTTCTTGTTAAGAAATACTTGAAAAATAGTATTGGTTATAACTAACAAACCTGAATAAACTGCTTTCCTTCCCCATAAGGAAAAAGAAAGTATTGGTCTTTGTTATTCACTAAGGCAAGTGGATGAGTTTTTCATCAGTAAGCTTAAATTATTAGGGCTGTTTGATCAGTAATTATATTTCGTAAGCCTTACTGTATAAGAATCTGTATTATATCTACTTTATGTTTAAAGATTTTTTTTAACACAATAAAAATGTTACCTTTGTCTTGATAAGGCAGTCTGACAGGTGAATAGTGAATTCTGATGGTGTGTGTTTGAGAAGGTCCAATTGCGCGTTCAAAGCGACGTCTCCTGACCTGTGTCGTTTCTCCGTACACTGGATAATTTAGAGCAGGCCTTCTTCCAGGGCACTTCTGTACAGGTTCCTGTTTATAAATATACTTCTGAATGTTGCCACCTGTTGCGTATTAGAATATCACATGGAAAATGAAAATTAATGTTAATCCCCTCAGAAAAGGTGGAAAAGAACTTCTACAGTGCATAAGAAGCAGTCCATTTTGTTCTTATTTTTCATATAATATGCCAGTATTAATGATGGCTGTTAGTCAAGAATATTATAAAAATTATTGAACCCTGAAATATTTGTTGACTGAATAAATGCAGCAAATTGCACAGTTATATATTTTAATTTCAACTGAAAGTGACAAGTGCTCACTTTGGTAGCACGTATACTAAAGTTAGAATGATACAGTGATGAGCGTGGTCCCTGTGCAAGGATAACATGCATATTTGTGAAGCAGAAGTAAATGATGACATTCTATCTGTGACCTGAAAACTCAAATAAATTGTGATTTGCCTGTCAAGACTAAAAATTGAAGGCCATAAGAATACTACCCTCAATTTTTATTTTTTTTCACTGAAAATATTTGATTCCACCCAGTAAAGATAACTTTTGACAATAAACCCAATAATAAATGAAAATACTGAGTATAATTATTTAAAAGTTTTGTGATCTCAGTTATGTAACACATACCTCTCTTGAAAAAGTACACAGATTCAGGACGGTTTTTGTATTTAGCTATTGAAAGCGCTGCCACTATTTGTCCAGTTAGTCCTCTAAATCCTTTTACAATTGGTTTGGGATACCCTGCATCTTTTATATCATTGGTAAAACGCCAGTACTGAGAATCCTGAGAATTTAAAAGGGTAAATGATGTTAGCAACTTTGGGGAAAAAAAAAAGATTAGGAACTCATTTCTACTACATTCCACTATAGAACATGTTAACCTAGTTACATGGGTTGATTGTTGACCATCAATGTTATCAAATTGTGTTGAATTATGCTTACATTTTGATGATAGTGTAGTTCATTGAAAAGTGGGGACATTTATATTGGAGGTTAAGGTGATTAATGTTGTAATAAACAATGCAGTTAGAAATTATAATTAAATTTCTCTCATGAAGATATTTGTGTTACCTTAAAGAAGAAAGTTTTTCCTTCACAGTTGCACCTAGTAAAAACAGTATCAATGGGGGAAGGAATACCCCAAACTTCAGTAATTCTGCGAGCTGGAGATGGTGGACTGAATGGACTTAGCATCCAGAAATAATGACCTAAAATTTAAGGAAAGACATCAGCCTGCAAGTTGAATGCTAAAACCTATCACAAAAGAAACCAAATTGAAAAAAAAAAAAGTTTTCATAAAGAAAAACATTATTTATTTTGTGACTGGAAGTTTAGTCAGATACAAAAGGTAGCATTTGAACATTTCTGAGAGCAGATATTTTCCAAGTCCAAAATTTAGCACAGCGTTTAAGATATTTTAGTTTTCTAGTTTCTTTAGAAAGAGCCCATAGGTTGGGCCAGGTGCAGTCGCTCACACCTGTAATCCTAGCACTTTGGGAGGTCAAGGCAGGTGGATGGCTTGGGCCCAGGAGTTTCAGCATGGGCAACATGGCAAAACCCTGTCTCTTAAAAAAAAAAAAAAATACAAAAATTAGCTAGGCATGGTGGCACACGCCTGTAGTCCCAGCTAATCAGGTGGCTAAGACAGGAAGATAGCTTGGGCCGAGGAGATCGAGCCTGCATTGAGCCGTTATTGCGCCACTGTACTCCAGTGTCAGTGACGGAGACTGTCTCAAAAATGAGCCTTTTGGCTTTGTGACTTACAATTACTTATCTCTCTAGATCTCAATTTCTTTCTTTTAGAACCAAGGAATTATAATTTAATGACTAACATTTCTTTAGCCTCTACTGTACTAGTGTGATTTGTTTTCAGATTTAATCTAAATATGTATTAAGACTGGACTAGCAGAGAGTACGGCAGAGAATTAACATGAAATAACTTCTGTTACTCTCCCACAGAGTGTGTAACACTTTTAAACACATCACAGTTGAGATGTTATTTTCCAATAAAGCAGCAAGTACACATGCTGGTGTCATTTCATTTGATATGAAATTTAAATTTGAACAACCCTCCCCCCGAAATAAAAGAAATATTTGAACTGCCTTTTAAAGCTTAACAGTAGGAAAAAAGACAGTAGTTTCAGTTTAGGGTCTTGGTTTGGTTTTAATTAGACAAAGTAATTAGACAATTACTTTGTCTAATCTTTTTAATCCAGTATTTCTGTTATTACCTTCAGATTCTCCTGGGAGGTTTGTTTACCAGTCAGATTCCCCTCCAGAAAACAACCCAAACTAGCACTCTTCCAATGGCTTTGGTTCTCATAAATGCTAAAACAGAATGAAGACAAGAAAAATGTGTACATAGCTCACCTCGGAATGCAACTAATGTCCCATTGCGCAAAGTAGTCAGTCCATCTACTGGCTTACCATTGCATATGTTGGTCTCATCTAAACAAATTAACAAAACAGAAATAGAACAGAATGAGAAAAGTTGCATGTTCTTTTCAAGTTTTTTCACAGGCTTCTATTTCCTGTTTACCTTTTCTAAGATCTTTAAGGACACAGTTTGAGGTGTTTGCATCGTTACATACTTGATAATTTTACTTAAAGATGATACTCTTTAAAAGTATTATATGAAATAATTTATGAATGGGAATGGGCCAGGTTACCTTGATCTTCATATAAACTAGTCATTATTGGATGTATGAACTGAGTGTAAAATTGCATCTTTTGGTTCTAATTGCCCTCCTATTGGGTTAGTTTGGAAAATAATACTACAAACTTTTGCTTTGCATTGTACTTTTAAGAATAAGACTCCCAACTAAATTTTTTGACCTTCTATATACCATGTCTGCTGCTCACAGACACATGTGCTAAATTCCTAACCCTAAATTATTACTCTATTTTCTAGATAATGAATAAGCTTACTATGGTTAAGCCTCTGCTTATCTACAGGGAAGCTGTAAAACTTCACAAGTTAACAAGGTCAGGTAATATATCTCAGTTGAGTGATAACTAAACTAAGGCATTCTGGTTCAGATAGATGTAAACTAACATTACCAACTTTAAAATGAAAATGACTGATTCTTAATACCTGAAAGCATGGGATTGATGAAAATGCCTTGATTGGGTACTTGCAGTAAATAATCCACACCTGGAATAACAATAGGCGTGAACACATGGGGCCTGAGAATCGTGTGAGCTGTTTCTCCTTCAGCACCATTTACACCTTCATTCTTTGGATTAACTTCAACTGGTCTGGAGTCTGGAGTTTGGTTAGGCCTGGTGGTGGTTTGGATCATGGCTTCTGCCACTGTTGAGGTAGGGTTCAATTCTGGCATTGTCGATGTCATCTTGCGGGGAGTTGGTGTCGTCTTTGGTTTTCTCACTCGAGGTGTTGTTTTTGGCTTTTTGGTAGAAGTGGGCGTTTTGGGTGCTTTGAGATTTTCTTGGGTGCCTTTTGGCTTTTGAGGTTTAGGAGTTGTCGCTTTAGAATTAGTAGCTGTATCTTTTGGGTTAGGTGTTTCTTCAGGTGTGTTCACAGTCTCAGTTGTAGTAATTGTCTTTTTTGTTGGAGCACTTACTTTGGGTGCAAGAGTAGTTGCTCTAAGAGTAGTAATTTTGAGTGGTGTGGTATCTTGAGTTGTGGTAGGTGTTACCTGTGTGGTCGTACTTGTTATTTTGGATTCGGTAGTTTTTCCTGTTGTAGTTGTCTCCTTTGTCATCTTAGGTGCAGAAGTTGTAGTTTCAGGTGTAGTACGTATGTCTTTTTCTGTTGTCTTGGCTTTAGCTGTTGTAGTCATTTCAGGGTTAGTCAATGCAGGAGTCTTAGTCGTGGGTTCTGCAGAAAGCTCAGGAGTTGATTCCTCAGGGCTCTCGGTGCTAGAGGGTGGCTCCATGGTGGTAGCTGGAGTAGAGCCCTCTGAAGTGGTTGGAGAAGGTGTCTCAGGAGTAGTTGGAGCAGGCTTCTTAGGGGTAGTGGGTTCAGACTTCTTAGGGGTAGTGGGTTCAGGCTTCTTGGGGGTAGTGGGTTCAGGCTTCTTGGGGGTAGTGGGTTCAGGCTTCTTGGGGGTAGTGGGTTCAGGCTTCTTGGGGGTAGTTGGAGCAGTCTCCTTAGGGGTAGTTGGAGCAGACTCGTCAGAGGTGGCAGGTGTGGGCTCCTTGGTGGTGGTGGTTGCAAGCTCCTTGGGGGTAGTTGGGGCAGACTCCTTGGGCATAGTGGGCACAGGCTCCTTGGGGCTGTTGGGTGCAGGCTCCTTAGGGGTAGTTGGAGCAGGTTCCTTAGGGCTGGTGGGAGCCGGCAACTTGGGAGTGGTGGGAGCAGCCTCCTCAGGGGTGGCGGGTATGGGCTCCTCAGGGGTGGTGGGAGCGGGCTCCTCGGGGGTGGTGGGTACAGGTTCCTCAGGGGTGGTGGGAGCGGGCCCCTCGGGGGTGGTGAAAGCAGGCTCATCCACCGTGGTGGGTATGAGCTCCTCAGGGGTAGTGGGTGCAGGCTTTTTGGAGGTGGTAGGTGCAGGCTCCTTGGGGGTAGTTGGGGCAGGCTTCTTGGGAGTGGTGGGTGCAGGCTCCGTGGGGGTGATGGGCACAGGCTTCTTGGTGGTGGTGGGTGCCGGCTCTTTGGGAGTGGTGGGTGCAGCCTCCTTGGTGGTGGTGGGTGCAGGCTCCTTGGGAGTAGTGGGTGCAGGCTCCTTGGGAGTAGTGGGTGCAGGCTCCTTAGGAGTAGTGGGTGCAGGCTCCTTGGGAGTGGTGGGTGCAGGCTTCTTGGTGGGGGTGGGTACAGGCTCATTGGGAGTGGTAGATGCAGGCTCCTTGGGAGTGGTGGGTGAAGGCTCCTTGGGAGTGGTGGGTGAAGGCTCCTTGGGAGTGGTGGGTGAAGGCTCCTTGGGAGTGGTGGGTGCAGGCTCTTTGGGAGTGGTGGGTGCAGGCTTCTTGGTGGTGCTGGGTACAGGCTCCTTGGAGATGGTGAGAGCAGGGCCTTTGGTTGTAGTTTCAGCTGTGAGCGTAGGTATAGCCGGCACTTTAGATGTAGGTGCTAAATCTTTAGCAGATGTTTTCTCTACACTTTTTGTCTCTTTAGCTGCAGTGGTCTTCTCTTTTGCATCAGTTGAAGTCTGTTTGTCTGTTTTGGTAGTTTCGTTAGTCTCAACTGTTGTCTCTTTATTGGCTGTCAAAGATGTCTCTTTAGATGTATCAGAATTAGGCGGAAGACTGGGTCTGGGATTTATTGGTTTTGCTGTTGTAGTCTTGGGAGATGTGGTGACTTTATTGTGTTGGGTGGTAGGCATGTCAGGAGTTGTGGTGACCTTGAAGTCGTCATTGTCCAGTCCACTTCCAGCTTCATCTTCACCTTGTGGTTTGGGAGCATGTGTCTTTTTAGCTCTGTTCTTCTTGTTATCTTTTACTAGAGAAAAAAATATGCATCTTAATAGTGTAAAATAGTATTTTTCTTTAGTAGTGACATAAAGATCCCATCTTTATCATTGACTGGCTGTGTGTTTCTAAGCAAATTGCTAATCTCTACTATGTCCTTTAATTTGTTGTAAAATGGTAACTACTCAACCTATCTTACTGTGTGGTTTTAGGGAATGAATGAGATAAGGGATGAAAAAGCACAAATTAAATCCTATACAATTAATACCTGGAAGTCAGTGGCAACTTTGAAATTACCAACATGATAAATAACACTAGTTCATCTGTTTATATTAATGTTCTTTACCCCTCACTTTTCCTATTCTTATCTTCAGTGCCCAGCGCCCTTTCCTTCCTCCTGGAAACCTAGTACTGCCATCTCGCTGCACCAGTTACCTCAGAGGCATCCACAGCTACCTCTGAGCAATCTGCCCCAGTCACCCCACAGTCCCTGCTGAGCCTTGTTCCCATACATAGGGCTATTAGCCACTCCTTTTCTTCTGCCCAGCTAAACTTTCAAGTCCCAGGGGACCTAAGGACATAAGGAGGAGATTAGGGTGCCATGGCAGCAAAAAGGCAATATTTATCAAGGCTTTCCCATAGCAGCTACCCAACAGGTGAACTACAGAGCCTTGGGGTGGATTTGTGCACGATTTTCTGGGTGACTAAAAGATGAAATATCTGACTTTTTATCTAGAGAGAATGCTTCAGAGGAAATCACAACCATCTGAGTTCTTTAAAACTCCCGTATCCAAAAATCCAGTATTTTCTAGAGAAAGACTATATTTTAGAACCAGAACTTAAGGAAATATTAAAGAGCAAAGAAATCTCTTTTGGGGTGATAATAGCCTACTCCATAGCAATCTCTACTAGAGAAAAATCAGCCAGATATGACATATAAGTTATGAGGAAAATAAAGAGGATTTGTAAAATATGGATGGTAATATTTTTTTCAGAGGGGTTTATAAGAATTTAATGGATTAATACTTGTAAAACACTTATAACAATAGTATATAAATGTTTGTTAAAGCTGGGAAGGAAAATGAAAATGCAAGGAAGATGAAGGGGAAGAAGCAAAATGATGTCAAGTAAACAAGAATGACAACAGAACACCATAATCATCTCTGGTGCCATCCTGTGGTTCCAAGTCACTGCTACAGGATCTTCTTATCCTTTGCTTTTAAGCGTGGCTTCTTAGCTGCTTGGCACTAATTTCCTGTAGGAAGTATTCATTTGGTACTTTCTAAGATAATATTTATAAAGTTATATCCCCTTCCCCCCATATGGAGATGTCCTCATTCTACCAACACACATTACTTTTAAATAATCATTGTTAGTATGGCATTGATATAGTCTTTGATCTTTATCAATGCTCAAACCTTTGGGTTTCTTCTGTAATTCTCTATTAGCAGCTGAATTTTTGGAAGACTTGATTTTCCGAATAGTTGAAGAAGAAGAGGAAGAGGAGGAGGAGGAGGAGGACTCTTGATTTTCAGAAACAGAATGTTCTACAAATCAAATAGAAAGTTTGATCACACCAACTGTGATTTAAAACAAAAAAGAACCACCAGTCCAAATACAGCAAGAAGTGCTATTTACTAATCTATAAGTATCTGGGTTCTGCTTTTATTAGTAATATGGTCAATTGCCTTTTCATTTGTCAGTTAAAAACAAGGCACCTGGGCTTATCACAGATACTAGCAGTATTACTAGTACCTCTCAACCTTCCCATATCCTCCAAAACACAATGTAATTATTATGCAAAGAAAATCATGGGGTGGTTTTTGTTTTTTATAATAAGATTTGTCTCTTGATTTGTTTTAACCCAGACTCATGCTTGGTTTGGTAAATAGAGAAAGATTGTAAATAACCTGAGAGTTTATACTTTGTCTTAAACTTTACTTAAAAGCAAAGTCAAAAAACTTTGAGTGTAATGAGCTTCATGATTCCTAAGATTACCCTGTTCTTTGAGAACAGGCTTAGATAAGCAGTCACCTACAAGTTACTTCAGCTAAGAAAGCTCCTTTGGTTATATCTGTCATCTTCCTACCTTCTGTTATTTCCTCTGATTCTACAACTTTCTTAGTCTTCTTCTTGTTTGGTGGTTTGGGTGAACGTTTGGTTGTTGATTTGATGGTTTGAGATGCTCCTGGAGGTGGAGGTGCTTTCTTTGAAGATGGTGGTGATGTGGGATTATGCACTGAGGCCAAGCAAGACAAGTCGGTTAACATCTTGTTTATATTCATCAGCAGCTCTAACTGTGAAAAACATGGATGCATCTAGCTTCAAGAGCAGATGCTGGTGACAACCAGTGCAGGCAGGCTCCAGCCCAACAAGAATGACTCCATTTAATTCTAAGGATGCATTGCTATAAAATATTGATTCTCAAATGGTAAGTTATGACAGGGAGCAAAGTCTCAGGAATCAGAAGACCTGAATTCCAGTTCTACATCTGCAGGCCTCTACCATTGTGACCCTAGGCAAATAATTCTCTTGAACTTCATCTTCTTCTCTACAAACTCTTGAATAAACATCTGAGTTTGTAGAGATCCCCATTTGAAAAACAGATCTGCCATGTACTGGCTAATGCTCTTGGCCAAAACAGTTAACCCCTTGGACTCTGTTTTCTCTTTTACATTCAGAGGCACGTGGATGGCTGGGATTCCTTTAATTCCTGAAGTGTTACGATTTTAGATATATAGACACCTGTATGTAGTATTTATACTGAACTAAGTGGTGAATCTCAAGATAGTTTGGTTATTATACTTAAAAAATAAACTATTGAAGCTCTGAGTGGTTTCCTTATTTTAAGTTGGGACCCTGACTATCTTATGAATTCTATAAATAAAGTTACCAAGCATTGCCTTCATCAGTTTTTTCCACTGAGTTCTACCGAAACTTTAAGTAATCCAACCGAACATTTCATAGCATAAAGTATTATCTTTATCAAAATGTTCTCTCAATGTCTCATCACTTTCTAATCATCTTCCCTTCCTGCACATTCTCTGCCCAAAATAAATTCTTAGATTTTTGTGTCATAGCCAAAACAATCAGGGTAATGAGTAACTATGTATCACTCATCATGGGGCCTGCTAAAAGCTGCAGGAAGGCTGAGCTCTGAGTTTTTTATGACAAGGGTGTTGTCTTCATTATTTTTGGAATGTTTTCCCATGAAAACATTGAACAGTTAAGAAACATTCTCAACTCTGCTGATTAACAGTTTTCCACTCTGTTTCTTCACTGTTCTAAAGAAGCAGAAGGTGCAGCCTTGTTTAAATAAAATGATAAGATTGATTATGCAAGCAAAGCTTATCTTCACTTTTACCTCCACAGATACTCTTGTTTTAACAAAGTAGAATTTAAGAACAACCATTTGGTAAAGGAAAGTAATCCAGTATTTAAGTATATATATTTTTAATCTTTTGTAAAATCTGGAGTCTTTTGTTATATTCTAGAATAGTCTTTCAAGACCTATACATAGAGAAGATGATTTTTAGATGAGAATATCCCTTGTTACTGACTCTACCATGCACATGCATTGGAATAGGGTCAACTGAGGAGACTGCAGAAATGGGAAGGAACGTGACAGTTAATGACATGTTAGGTAGATTTGCCTACACGTTTAATGGCTTAAACTAATTCATAAATTTACTTTTTTAGGGAAGCTGAAAGTGTTGTGTCCTTAAATATATATTCAAACACTGAGGCCAAAAGCACAGATAGCTCAAAGAATAGTTGACTTCGTGAAATCAGCAAGCATGAGACAAGAAACTGTCAGGTGAGTTGATTACTATTGATTTAACCTGAAATTGAACCATATCTGAAGGAAAAAAAGCATGTATGTTCAGCCCCATCCTCTCTGTTCCCCCTTTGGCAACATCTTGTGTTCCTGGAGCCTGACTGAGCCAGGGGGTGCTGCTGTTGGAAGGCACTCACAAAACAAAATGATTATGAAATAGCTTGTATGTTAGTAAAATCAAGGCCTGAGATGGACTGCGTGTTAGGCATGACCAGTGATGGGAAGGGAGGTGCACAGACCTGGCTGTACTGAGAAGCGTTGGTTGGTACCGGGATGCTTACCTGCTTCACAGAAACTGTCATAATCGGGACAGCACTTGCCATACTTCTCACATTGGGCATCACAGTCACACTCCCTCCCTCTCTCGAAGGACTCAAAGCAGCGGCCTTTACAGGAAAGCTCTACCCAGAGCAAAACAAGAAGTTACAGATTATTCATTATGAAGCCAGGCCTGTGTGTTTGACAGCCATTTCCCACCTTAGACTTGACTAGCTTTCCAAAAGTTCACTTCTAAGTCTTTTATTTGAAATTTGGAGTACATCATCCAGTAAAAATTAGATGGTGTCCCAGATGGAGACAGCCCAAGTCAAAAAAGAAATATGGTGACTGAGGGTAACTCTTCTTGCCCTTCAAGACTCCAGGAGACATCCCGATGGTGCCTGAGTTATTTACACGTATGGACAGTGAAAAATTGGGAAATGTCTAAATAGTGAGGTATACTTCATTTGAATCTCTTCATCCTCCTTTTCACATAACTGCTTTGTAATATATTTACAATAATTGAATGTTCAGATCTCAGCAATATATTCCACATATACCTACATATATATATATATATATATATATATATATATATATATATATATATATGTATGTATATATATTTCATATAAATGGGTCACTATTGAGGCTTAAAAATCTTTGTAATGCAGAGACCCTTCTTATGATGAACTGGAAAGGTGTATAGTTGAAAGCTTTTAGCCTAATCTTACAGTGTGGACTATATTAGGGAGGACTACTCATTTAAAAAAATGAAAATTTAAAAAGCCTGGGTTACAAGTACCAGGGACTTACCAAGCCCTATTTGAAATAATTACCTATCCAATACAAAAATTATACAATATATTTCTCAGCTTTACATGAAAATTCTAAAGCAAATATACCTTTTAAATAATTTTACTTATAACTTTCTTGAATAGGAAATGTTTCTGTATTAATAACAAAATGGCCCAAATATATTCAAGTGCAACACCACTCATAATTTAAAATTCAGACCTTCAAGTTTTAACTGAAATTCATCATAAACACTAGCATTTTTTTCTTTAAAGTGCCTTTTCCAGGTAATTTAGAAATGTATTTACATGAAAAAGTCAAATAGTACACAACATTATTTCATGCTCATCTATTCTTTTGTAGAAACTGTTGAAAGCCCTCATTACTGGTCAAGGACATCTCTTGATTGTAAATAATTACTCCTTACTATTTACTTAATGGCTATGGACTTACCGTATTTTTTCTAAAATAAGACATTTTACTTGGAACTAGTCAATAACCTACTGCAAGTGACAGATTTCCAGGCTCTCCTTACCCTCCCCAGTAATCACAAGCTTTGACACCATCCTTAGGTACAATGCACTGCAACATTTATGCAAGTGAAGGAAACGGCACTTAAGCAAAGGAAGTGAAACAGTGGGAAAACAGTACTGCAAAGGGTGCACGGGGAGGCTCAGTCTCAGCACTGCACGGAAGTGCAAGGGGACTCACAGACTCACACTGTAGCTTGACAGAGGAGACACTCACTCTCGGGACTTACCCACAGTGCAGACTCTCTTGAAATCGAGGCAGCAATCCATGTAGTGTTGACAGTTAAAATCACAGCTGCAGGTGGTATCTCTAGAATACCCTTCCCCACATCTCCCTGCACAGCTTGATAAATCTAAAATTATACAATACTGGCGTAAATATGGCCAAACTGCTTTATAGAAAAGGAGCGATCTAATGACGGGGACAAAGCCGCTTTTTGAGATAGAACTGTATTGATCCAGAAGGTATTGGGATGATGTTAGCAAGAGGCCCAGCTGATATTTGGCTGCTGTCTTAGGTGATTTCGATCATGTTGCTTTATTTTTCACTACACTGAGATGATAAATACACTTTTGAAAAGCAGGCAAAGTAATGGCTTTGTCTAAAGAGGGTGATATTTCTAAGGGAGAGGTGGCAGCTACAGCTACTGCTGATACTGTGGCTATGATGATTAGTAGTTGCCATTTATCGAGCTTCTCTATGCCAGGCACTGAGTCATACCTTATCTCTAATGCTTATGAAAATATTTCTGGGATTTAGTAGCCCTTTTTTAGAGATAAGAAAGCTGAAATACAGAAATTTTGACAACTTGCTTCAGTATCACATGGCTAGTTAATAGTTACAGTGTATTTGCATCATAGGTTAATTAATACCTCCCAGTTATTTATAGTGAACTCTTTTACTCTTATAATTGTCCTAACTTATGGTCACCTTAAGTAAACAATCTATCCAGAATTTGAACTCTGATATAGCTGATTTTAAGCCTGAGATTTTTCCACCTACCGCGTTGCCTCCCATTCCTGATGATGAGTTTAAAACAAGCTGACTGCAGCAGCACAAATTATACTGGGCTTTCTCTTCCTTAACTGGCGGGGATAACTGGATTTTTAAACTGTCAGGGAAGCCAGATGCTTACAACCACTGCTTAAGTAAGAACCCTTAAAATAACTGGGCATAACTATAAAGGTCATCCATGAACGGAGGTTTTCCCAGCCACAAATAAGCAAACAATAACAAAAGCATACTCATCCTCAAATATTTTTTAAAAGACATTTGGAAAACAACACAAAACTTTCCCTGAGAAATGACTGCAGGAATGTGACAACGGAATCCATCTCTGGAATAGAAGTTGACAGGTGCAATGTCTTAAATCCACAGAAGAATGTTGAAACACACTGAAAACAAATCTTAATAGAGTCCAGGAATGACAAAGTCTGAATATGCAAACAAAACAGTAAATTGTAAGACAACTTTCAGAACTTTTTGCATACATGAGTGCATAATGCATACAAAAACGCATATATAGTGTATGTATATAAATACATATATTATATATAAAGAAAAAAGAAAACAAGAAGAGGTTGAGAAAGCAAGAGAAGCAGACAAGACAGTATCAAGAGATTGTTCTTTTATAGTTGGCAGATTTCTGAAATAAAAAGTCATCTGTAATCCCAGCACTTTGGGAAGTCAAGGCGGGTGGATCACCTGAGGTCAGGAGTTCGAGACTGGCCTGGCCAACATGGTGAAACCCCATCTTTACTAAAAATACAAAAATTAGCCGAGAGCATGCCACTGCACTACAGCCTGGGAGACAGAGCAAGACCGTCTCAAAAAAGAGAAGAAAGAAAGAGAGAGAGAGAAAGAGAAAGAAAGAAAGAAGAAATCCTCTGTCCTACTTTTATTGCTAATAATTGTAACCATTACTTTTATTTATTTATTTTTGAGACAGAGTCTGGGTCTGTCACCCAGGCTGGAGTGCAGGGGTGCGAGCTCGGCTCACTGCAACCTCCACCTCCTGATTCTCCTGCCTCAGCCTCCAAGTAGTTGGGATTACAGGCATGTGCTACCATACCTGGCTAATTTTTGTATTTTGTATAGAGACAAGGTTTTGCCATGTTGCCCAGGCTGGTCTTGAACTCTTAACCTCAGGTAATCCATCTGTCTAGGCCTCCCAAAGTGCGGGGATTACAGGTGTGAGCCACTGCACCCAGCCCCATTATTTTTAATTTCATTTATTTAATGAAAATTAAAATTAAAGTAAATTTGGTTTAGTGAACAACTAATTGTATTACATAGGAAAGGTGGTTTAGAAAGTGTCCCCACAGTTGTGAACCTTGTCATATCATTATGAAAAGGCTGAAGGTTCTGGAGATACTGGAGTACTCATCATTCTTTTTGAATATTCACATTTGCTTTCCTTTGTTTTCCCATCTTTTCTTATCTAAACAATTCTGCAACTTCTGCCTATGCGGGCAGTTACACTCATATTCGGGTTTCATAAGAATCTTAGTATTTTACTAGAAATGTTTATTTTAGAAATGTAATTTCATTATAACCATCATGAATCTTGATTTTTATTCTCTCAGCGTTTGCTTATCAAAGGAGAAGAAAAGGGAAAGGAAAATGCAAAGCGTGGCATTGTTACTCTTAATCCATCTAGATGGCATGCTGGCATCTTTACTAATGTGATTACATTGAATGTACTTTAACATTCTCTAAAAATGAATAACAAGAACTGTTCATCCAGGACCTGTTTTGGGAGGACTGTGACAAGTTCAATATTATAATACAAAATGACAGTCACATCTGTATATGCCTGTACCTGGATGAATTGTTCTTGTAAGAAAGAGAGAACATTTTCAAGACTAATACAATGCCATTTGAAATGTTGTAAAGTTTATTATAATGTAGTGTCTGTTTCTAAATGATGCCAAAATAAGTTAGTCAATAATTTATTTGATTTGAAAGACTAAATTATTCAACATATAGGCAAAAATTATATGCTATCTAAATACTTTTTTAGTTATTTTTATGATATTATATAGTTCCAGCATAATTTTATCATGAACTGTCTGCACCTTTTAATCTTTTGGGAGAATCACAGAAATAACAAGTACCAAAATTATAATTTACACAAGCTCAAAACTCTTGAAAGGTGAAAAAGATGAAAATTCCAAAGCACTTATAAACGTGCTACATATGTTTCATGTTATTGTAATATTGTATGATATATTAAACTCAAGCAAATACAACTTTTTAGAAATCTATTTCTGTCAATGTTATAAAAATCAAGACTTAATGATTAGCCATAGATGTTAAATAAAAGTATTTTTGATGGTTAGGGTACCTTGAGATGAAACTTGCTGAATCAAGAAAGCAGACAGCAGCAATAGCAGGTAAATGGGAAGTGTTTTCCACGCCATGGTTGTTTCAGGTACTGTAGGTACCCTTGCTGAAAAGAAAATAACAGTATCAGAAAACTGCTCTTTAATCTTACCACTAACTTACGCTTGCATTATATACATTTCAGTAACTTTAAAAATGTAACTTAATAATAAACCATTCTTAAAACAAGACTTTTAAAGTCAGCTTTAATTCTATAGAAAATATTTGACCACTATACTATCTTATGCAGAACAAATCAGTCACCCTCAGCCATGTTACTGACAGTTATAATAATTATGAAATATCTAACATAGAAAACAGACTTATCTTAAAACTCTAGTCAAAGTATAGCATGTACTTAACAATGCAAGGTTAAAATTTTATCTTAGGAAAATCATAAACGGTGTCAGTAAAATGTAATTTAATAAGCATCATGGAGTTATTGTTCCAACTTTTCCTTAACTCTCAATATAAATTCAGAGGCTTCCAACAGGTGTATTACATAAATATAATCCTTCTCAAAAATTTCCAACTACTATCCTTATAAATTTTTTTCAAATACCTCTAAAGAAAACACATATAGTTTCATGAAGCAAGTTAACTTTGACACTTACCCGTAAAGGATAGATGAGTTTCTCCAATGTCCTGGAAGTCTTATATATCAGTGCAAATATACTGGGATGAACCAGTTAGTCCAAAGGTTAGACAAAATCAACAGTGACAACCTATGAAATCAAACTTTCCTCATGTGTTGGAAGAGGGCCCAGACGACTAGACTTAGGCAACATCTGGAAAACACTTCCATTAAGCAAAATGACTACTACAAAATAAATTTAGATTTATTGGCCAGAGCACATTTCTAATTTCTCAGTGAAGTGAACAAATTGTCCTGAGATGGTAAATAGCTCTGGGAGACTTTGACTAGTATATTGAAGCAACAACTTTAAAATAGTCATATGCTGGTATCATTTCTTTCTTCTGTTTTTTCCAGTTAAATCTAGCAAATGTGGCTTTGAAACTTACCTAGTGTTAGACACCTATATCTTAATCTATTGCCAACATCCAGCCCAGTGTTTATTTCACCAAGGTTATGTGATTAAAACACACTCAGGCCAGGTGCAGTGGTTCACTCCTGCATCCCAGCACTTTGGGAGGCTGAGGCAGTTGGATCACCTGAGGTCAGGAGGTTGAGACCAGCCTGGCCCATATGGGGAAACCCCATCTCTACTAAAAACACTAAAAATTAGCTGGGCGTGATGGCAGGTGCCTATAATCCCAGCTACTCAGGAGGCTGAGGCAGAAAAATTGCTTGAACCCGGGAGGTGGAGGTTGCAGTGAGCCGAGATCACGCCTCTGCACACAAGAGTGAAACTGCATCTCAAAAAAAAAAGGAAGAAGAAGAAATAAATAAATAAAAATAAAATAAAACACACTCAGTGAACCACACAGTTGTAGGCTGGATTCTGCTGTCTACTATCCATTTGGTAGGTGCTGCATTTAATTCTTACAAAATGCCTTTAAGTTAAATATAATCACCCACATTTAGAATTAAGAAGATGAAGACCCACAAACGAAGAATGTATGACCCATTCAAGGATCTATAAAGACTAGAGGCCAGAACCAAGATTTGAACCCATGTCTTTGCAAAGTTCCATCATGTTTCAACTACATCCAGCTCCCTTTTGATCAAAACCATCACTAGTAATCATTATACTAAATTTTACTCCTTTACTCCACATATATACATAGGTTTGTGAGATTGTGATTTTGTTTAAGACTAGGAATTATAAGCATCTATTTTCTTTACACAGTGCTTATTTCTGGACTAAATATATAACGACAATTTGCAGGCTACCTGCTCATCTCTAAATAATCCTCCTTCCTGGGAACTACTTCCCTTTTGATCAGGGTATTTTCCTTTTCACTCTGTTTATATATGTTATCTTCCTACATCAGCCACAGCTGATAGGATTAGGAGTAGCAACTTGAACAACCCGAGACAATAGGTTGTCTTCTCCTGGAGATTTGAAATTATAGTTCAGAGATTACACATTTGTCTGTCTCTGTAGACCAATAATGTATACATTTTTGCCCATGGTCTAAAGGAGTAGCAAGAGTCCTTCAGAATGAAAAGATTCATATAAATGAAGCAACCATGCAGAGAGAGAAATTTCTGATAACTTTCTAAGTCTTGTTTACTCTGTTTTTAAGACCTAACTTCTTGCTCTGCATCTTTATGGCAAGTTCCCTTTTTGGAGCTGAAGCCCCCTAAAGATACTTTGTGCTGCTTGAAATCAATACACAATAGATACACAAAAGATTGTATATGGAGTTGTATATTAAACAGAATTCTCTTAATTCTTAGCTCCACTGAGGCCAAGAGTGGGGAAGCTACAAGCTTTGTAAATTTTCCAAGTAAGACCTCTGCAGTGTTGCTTAATTATTTCTTTGGAATATTGGGAATGCCCAAATCAGACACAAATATACATGGAGATACATATTTTTAAATAAGATATAAATTGTTTTCTAATCATTGCTTTTTGAACTACATGCAGTATCATTTTCCTCCTTTATATCAATCTCATAACAGTGATGGCAAAATTCTTGAATTGATTAATATCCACTTATTCTTTTTTTTTTTTTTGAGATGAAGTTTCGCTCTTATCGCCGAGGCTGGAGTACAGTGGTGCCATCATGGATCACTGCAACTTCCGTCTGCAGGTTCAAGCAACTATCCTGCCTCAGCCTCCTGAGTAGCTGGGATAACAGGTGCCCGCCACCATGTCTGGCTAATTTTTGTATTTTTGGTAGAGAAATGAGGTTTCCCCATATGGGCGAGGTTGGTCTCAAACTCCCGACTGCAGGTGATCCACCCACCTCGGCCTTCCAGTTTTAGGATTACAGGCGTGAACCACTACGCCCAACCCCACTTGTTCTTAAGTCCAAGTTCTAGGCTTGGAAAACTGATAAGCACACACACACAGACACACACAGTAGTATGGCCAATACAAGCTATAACTTTAGTCATATACACTAATATGGTCTCATTGTCATCAAGTAGGTTTTTTTCTGTGTAATGTATGAAAAAGATGAGAAACTACTGATTGTCCAGCTCATTAAGTTTAACTCATAAATACCTGGTTTACCTCATTTTATTGGGTGAGGAGGCTTTCTGGTAAACTTTACCCTTGAACCATGGAAAAATTTTTATTTTAACTATTAAACATATTTTTTTAAGCTGCACTAAATACTCCATTCTGTGAATATTGATCCATTTAACCTTCCTCGTTGGTCACAGCGCAATCATCTCATTAGTTTATAGGTTCCTCCTTTAAGATGTCCTTTCTCATTAAAGGTATTTTCTTAAGGTTCATTTAAATCTCATTTAAATGGGATAAAAGTTATTCCAGAATTGTTTTTTGATGTGTGGGAAATGGGGGGAGTAAAGAGACAAGGAGAGGACGTATATAATATTAAATCCTAACTCCTCTTCTAGGGATGATTTTCACAGGGGGCAGCCTCATGAACATCAGTTTGATACTTGGAAGCAGCACAGTGATGCCTTAGAGAACACTCAGGCAAGTCCAGGGATGTTTTCTCTGTGCTAGATTATCCTAGACTGTGGTGCCTTTATACGTTGTCTCCATGTTGGCCATTAGCTGTCACCTAGCCCTTTAGCCAGAGTGTCTGCACCAAGTGGCATCCCTCCACCTTTCCACACCTTTGATGTGTTTCATTTCCTTCCAGCAGCAGCCTAGGAAAAACTGAAGCATGCCAGGAGAAAACCCCAGATGTGAGCTTGTTCTTCATTGCTCTAATTTTGCTCACAATGCTAAGTTAGTGTGCTGTAGATATGAAATAACTCCCCTGCTTGCACATGAAATAGAGATTAGGACTTTGGGACTATATCTGCCCATTCTGTTCGGGCATTCTCACATATTAGAAAGTATTGTGGCTTTTTTTGTTTCTGCAGGTTTGCTCAAAAGTATGGCTATTAGATCAGTGAAAGTATTACTGTATTTGCTTTTGGAGACTGTGGCAGTCTGATCATTGGTCCCAATCTTTTCTACCCTCTTCTAGCTGCCCAGCTAGAGATTACATTTCCCACATTCTCCTTCAGGTAGTTGTGACCATACGACTGTGTTTTCTCTTGTAAAATAGGAACAGAAGTCATATGGGCAACTTGCACTTATTTTCCTAACAGGAAATTGCTTGATCTGAACTTTCTCTTTTTCCTGCTTCTTGCAGACTAGAAAGGGGGCATCAGAGACAAGCTTTGATCATGCAGACAAAGCTTGCAGCCTAGGGAATAGTATTCGTGGTGGAATTCCGATGGTCTCTCATCCCTGCACTAGTCAAAAAGTTAGAAAAAGCAATAGATTTCTATTTTATTTAACAACTCAAACTTTAAATCTTTTTTAGACATTATCCTATCATAGAGATTATAATAAGTTTCTAAATATTTAAAGGAATTACATTCTAACATTTGATTTGTATTCTCTACAGCAATAAAAAAGAATGAGCGAAATGAGCTATCAGTAATAAACTATTGGTATTGGAGAGGGAGAGGTAAACTATCTTTATTTGCAGGTGACATAATTGTGTATGTAGCTTTAAAATCCTAAAGAATCTAAAAGCTATAAAAACTACTGAGTGAATTTAGCAAGATTCCTGGATATAAGATCAACAGTCTTATATCCAGATTCATACTGAGGCCATTTCAATGGGTAAACTTAGATGTGCATGAATAAAAAATTCTCTCTACTGCATTTTCTAAGAAGCAAAGTTCATCCAATTTGTTTATTCATTCTATTGTACTGAGGGGAAATTATCAAATAGTGGTCACTACACACCAAACCTAGTATCAATTTCTAAAGATAAATATATGTGCAAGAGAGAATCTCTGGTCCCTAGCATTTATTGGACTAGTCAGGTAGCCAGAAACAAATAGTTCAAACATCATGTGAAAGGAGGAGGCAGTGTGGTGAACAGGTAGAGCTGGGCTTTGGAATGGGTCAGAACATTGTTCAAATCTCAGCTACAAAATTGTCTACCTGGTGGTTTAATACAATTCTCTTTACTTATCTAGGCCTCAGTCTCCTTGTCTGCAGAGTGGGAGCAATAATTCCTATTATTTGGCATTGTAGATATGCATAAAAAATCAGAGAATTATATTAACCATTAGTGACATATACAGAATAAATTACAGGTGTTATTGTTATGGTTGATTATGATTCTAAAGCTGCACACAAACTGTTACTGAAACATAGATGAAGAAGTGCCAGCTCTACCCAAGGAATTCTTTGCAGATGAATGACATAAAATCTAGAGTCTGAAGACTCCTACGGCTAAAAACTAGGGCAGTAGCCAAAGGCGACAATAAGAGAAAAAACAATATAGCTCCACTTTTTCAATCTTCTTACCTACTTGTTAACATGGCTTTTTTTTCCTCCACAAAAGAGAGCTTTGGGAGATTAAAAAGTAACCTTATAATCATTCTAGTATAGGCTTTTACTAATGGGCCATTTTAGTAACCTAATAATAATATAAAACATGTGTTGAGTGTTTATTTTGTTAGTGGCATAAATGTATGACTTTATTGAGCCTCACAGTGATTGTTTTTTTTTTTTTTTTTTGAGATGGAATCTCACTCTGTCGACAGGTTGGAGTACAGCAGCGCAATCTCAGCTCACTGCAACCTCCGCCTCCCCGGTTCAAGCAATTCTCCTGCCTCAGCCTCCAGAGTAGCTGGGACTACAGGTGCATGCCACCACGCTTGGCTAATTTTTGTGTTTTTAGTAGAGCCAGGAATTCACCATGTTGGCCAGGATGGTCTCAATTGCTTGACTTTGATTTGCCCGCCTCAGCATCCCCGAGTGCTGAGATTGCAGGCGTGAGCCACCGGGCGCCTGGCTGAGCCTCACAGTGATCTTATGACATAATCGTTATTATTATTCAACCCACTTCACAGTTGAGATTATCTGAGGCACAGGAAAGATAAGTAAGGTACTCAAGATTACAAGCTAAAAAGCCAGTAAATGTTAAAGTTCGCATCTTAATCCAGTCATTGTCTAACTCCAAAGACCACAATTTTAACCAACTCAATGACCCACGTGCTATAATATCCAGGGTTAGTAATTTCCTTCTTTGTGCTCCTACACAACTATTTGCATCTCTCAAATGGCATCTGACTCTTATCAATATCCATCCATCTTTCTCCATATGTTATAAGCTTCTCAAGGTTTCAGAATGATTCAATTTTGTAGCTTTTTCACAGCTGACATGGTTCCTTCTCATACATGATAAACTTAGGTTTATTGTCTTTCTTCTACCAGCCAATTTGCCATCCAAAGTACTGTAGCACTGTGATCACTGAAGTCCGTATCACATGGGTTCCAGATCTCAGGGAAGCATACTATGTGACAGCTCAGACAGGAACATTCCAGACTTATTTTCCAGTAACTAACAACATGAGTAATTTCCAACATGAATGAGTGCAAGTGAATTGGGGTGCTATAACTCACTGTGACAAATACTTCAGAATTGGGAAATTCAGAGAGTGGGAGCAAAGCCTGGGTGTGGTTGAAGGACCCATAGGTAGGTGGGATAAGAGGGAAGTCTCCCAAGAGACATTGTAGAAGATGTTTTATTGAGTCATTTCAAAGCAGGAATACCAGACTGTTAAAAGATACTGGGTATAATGCAGTATTGGCTGATTGCATGATATTGCTTAACAATCCTTTTAAAATCCCTTTCCCCGTGATGACAGCTAATTTCTGTCAAAGGGATTAAGAAGCAGGATGTTTGCAATAATTGTCTCTATGCAGCTTATGTTAAGCTTGATACAGAAAACTCAATCAGAAGATTAAAATTCAACATTTCCTTCTCTCTTCTGGTTGATTGCTGATGAAACGAGACACTGGAGGATCTCTATATCTCTGATGGCTCAATAAATGTTCTTGAGTGAATTCATGCATAAATGTCACTGCTAATATTAGCACTTGCTCTGATATCCCACCTGTCTTTTTTCTGGTTTGTCTGTTTAATCTTAAAGCATATTGCTACAGATATGAATGTCGGCAGTCAGAACAGTCCCTTGGTATTGACAAGCACATGGGCGTGTTGTGTGTGTCACTTAGACCTCAAGTTTCTTGAAGTGATGGAAAGCAGACATGGAACAAAGGGTCACCTATTTATACTTTTATTTGTACTCTGCTGTTTGTGCAAAGAAAACATTTATGGGAAGGGCACTGATAGAGACCAGACCCTTTATTCCTCCAAGTCCTCCTCAAATTAATGTAGTGGGAAGCTGTGTCCTCTACAGAGGCAAACTCAGGGTCACAGCTATGCCTTGAAGAGTCCTATTCCAGGCTTTGGACAACACCTCCAGGAACCATCGATATTTATTAAGTATTGCTAGGTACCAGATATTTATCCTGACTAAAGCAAAACAAACATAAACAAAATGAAAATAAGAAAAATCAATGAGTTAGCTTTTAATATTATCCTCATATTACAAAAAAAAAAACAACTAAGCATCAAAATTTCAGTAGCTTTTGCTGTGAAAACGGCAGCAGTGGGATCCCAGCCTACATTTGTCTAAAAGTTAATGCGGTAGATTTCTTTTAATATTATATTGCAAGTTCCAACACCAAATTACTATAAGGACCCAAAGAAGCTTTGGATACTTAAATTTATTCTCAGTTTAAAAGATGTCTTCCTCCTTAAAAGTGTCTTCCTCCTTCATAGATGGCCTGTTACTATGATGAATTCAGCAGAATATGGCAAGTAATTCTAAGCCTCTAATTTTCTTTTGTATTTAATTATAAAAATACTTTAATGAAAGAAAAATACTCACCTATAATTTTACCATCCTAACATACTATTTACATTCTTACCTATTCTCTTCCAGATTTAGTCCTTAGGCAATTAATTAGGCCCTATGCAATCAAATTAAGCCTTATGCAATTAAAATTTTATAAACTTATTCAAGATCAATAATTTATATTTTTTATTGTTTACTATCAACTTACTATTGAATTAGCCAACACGTTTATGTTTTCTTCGTAATTGTTGTATTAATTACTGTAGAATACTCCATGTAGTTAAGATACCGTAATTTAATTTCATTGAATGAATTCTCTATTATAAGATATTTCTGGATTTTTTTTGTAATAAAAATGTACATTTAGCTTTTTCTCTTTTATTAAAGGTAATGGGGATTCTATATAGAAAATACGCGGGTAACTTGTACTTTTTTTGTATTTTTGGAGGTTGGAAGAAGCAGTCATAGAAATAGCCTGAACTCCAGCTGCATAGATTTAAATGGTGTCCCAAAGAAAACTTTTACATCCATGCAGCCTATACTTAACTGTTCCCCTAAACCTGTTGATAGTGTCTTATGGATTCTCCTTGTTCAGTGATCGATGTGTAATTCTGATTTGCTTAAAAGAAATAATCCTGTAATCCTAGCACTTTGGGAGTCCAAGGTGGGTGGATCACGAGGTCAGGAGATCGAGACCATCCTAGCCAACATGGTGAAACCTGTCTCTATTAAAAATACAAAAATTAGCTGGGCGTGATGGCATGCGCCTGTAGTCCCAGCTACTCGGGAGGCTGAGGCAGAAGAATTGCTTGAACCCAGGGGGCAGAGGTTGCAGTGAGCTGAGATTGCGCCACTGCACTCCAGCCTGGTGCCTGGCGACAAAGTGAGACTGTCTCAAAAAAAAAAGAAAAAAAGAAAAGAAATAACCTCTCCTTGCCTCAATATCTACAAACTTCTTGACCCTATATATTATACTTCTTAGGGAATATTTGTCCTAAATTTTTCTAACCTCAAAAAGAAAAAGATAGATTAACAAATGGGGTATAAAAATGAAAATGCCTTTATAGTAAAATTGAATTTAGCAAATATCAGTGGTGTAAATCATTAGGGTCAATCTTTCTGTTTTATCTTTACAATTATTCTAAATGATGGTACAGTATTTCCATCTTTACTTAACTATCATTCCATTATTGACCTCCATACAAGTTGTTTCTAGGTTTTTGCTAATGACTAATGCTTTAATAAATTCCTTTTTTTCATGCAGCTTGAATGATTTTACCTTTAAAATAAGTTCGTAGGGGTGAGAACATCTTTATAATTCTTGATAAATATCAACAAATTATCTTGCAGTTTAGACTATAAATTCGGCCGGGCGCGGTGGCTCAAGCCTGTAATCCCAGCACTTTGGGAGGCCGAGGCAGGTGGATCACAAGGTCAAGAGATCGAGACCATCCTGGTCAACATGGTGAAACCCCGTCTCTACTAAAAATACAAAAAATAAGCTGGGCAAGGTTGCGCCTGTAATCCCAGCTACTCAGGAGGCTGAGGCGCGAGAATTGCCTAAACCCAGGAGGCGGAGGTTGCGGTGAGCCGAGATTGCGCTATTGCACTCCAGCCTGGGTAATAAGAGCGAAACTCAGTCTCAAAAAAAAAAAAAAAAAAAAAAAAAAAAAAAAAGACTGCAAATTCATCAAAGGCAAGGAATTTGCCTCATATATGTTGTATTCCTAGCACCTAGCGGTGGACTTGGCACTTAAGTGTTTGATAAAATATCAGGTTGAACTTAATGAAACTACAGTTTTCATCAGTATGACAGGCATTATTAAAATTTTCTTTTCTCCAAAAAATGAAGTAAGTTGGTGCTTAGAGACAAATACTGCTTCTTCCTGACAGCATGCATTAATAGGCACGAGACTGAACTGATGGATGTGACCCAGGTAGGCTGCAAAACCCAGTGAAGTAAGAAACGGTGCTGGGAAACAAATGACTTCTCAGAACTCAGAAGAGTTATGGGCAGTCCTCCAAAGCACTGAAAACGGGAACTGCTCTCTACTTTGGTTCTTTTTTCTGGTTTGTTTGTCTGTTTAATCTTAAAGCAACAATGTTACAGATATGAATGCTAGCAGAAGAACACAGAAGATCAAAGTTGAGGCAAGTAGCCAAAAACTAATTTCTTCCCACCGCCCTTTATCTCTTCCATGTTTCTTGCAGAAGAGGAATGTGGAGGCTTAAAGATAAAATAAATGAAAGGTCAAAAAAAAAAAAAAAGTCCTGATGTAAAGAGATGAACCAGCTTGCATAACCATTTATCTTATACCTGGTGGAGGCAGGCAGGAATGTCAGAGGGGAGACAAAGTAGAGTAATTTCTATCGATGCTGGTAACACTATAATTGGGATTGTCTAAGGTTTTTTTGAAATCAATTGAACTACTTTGCGGTTCTGTTTCTGGATCTAAAAAATTAGTTTCACACAGGAAAGTTAAGAAACTATGTATTATGCAATGTAATGATCTGGACAAATATTATTTTTTTGAAAACAACAATTAATTTTGCCTTTATCTTGCCTTCCAGAAGAAAGACTGATTTTAGTGAAACAAGATTTTAATAAGCTCTCAGCTAAATAGAACCTGGCCAGCACCCAAAGATTCTGCACAATAAAGAAAGGTAGGAGGAAGCTGAGGGAGGGAGTGGAGGGCTGGAAAAAAAGGGGAGAGAGGGAGGAAGGGATCTTGGATAGAATGATGATAAGGCTGAAGAGAGAATTTAGGTAAACAGCAATTGAGATTTATTAAGATATGTGTTGTGTGGAGTGAAATACAACTCCTTTCCCTGTGCCTTACTTAATCTTTAGTAAATCCTATAAACTTACAGAAGACTTTGATTTCAATGGATTTGTTAGGGTAGTTGTAGAAATTAAAAAGCAGATTATTTTTGATATATACATATTGGGTCATGATTGACACTGGGCAAAGTAGAAACTACATATGGGTGACTCTGATCCTTTATTGCTAAGGACACTAAATAATGACATTACATCTAATGTATAAAATATAGAAAAAGGAATATTGTCAGAGCTGCTTTCAGGGGCTGACAACTGCAAGGAGGGTATGGGCTGAAAGTATAAAGTCTCTAATAAGTTAAGGAATAATCGGAGGTGATCAAAATGTTAGCCAGAACATCTCTGACTGGGAAGCTGACACGGAGGCCTATGGGCCAGATCCCTGCCATCTCTCCAGGGCCTCTGTCAGGTGCAAGTCCTGGCTGGGCTGATTCTTGGTCTGTCTCATGAGGCAATTCTAGAATCCTGGGTCAAGGTATCTAAGGATGGGAGAGATAGCAGTTTGGTTTTTTGCTTATATGTTGCTTTATCATTGAACAAAACAATACTTAGGCATAATATAAAGAAAACAATTCTAACAGCAAGTGAAAGTTTTAAAATATAGGAAAGTTGTTTAAAAGGGGAAAAAAGATGAGTATGGCTATTTGTTGATCATGGATTATAGCCAGTTCTTTCTTCCTTGATGGTGATTCTTATAAGTGATGTGCCGTTATAAACTGGAATAACATCTAATGGCCAGAGTGACTCACTGATGGGAAATTAGTCAACAAAGCACAACAACTTTTGGGTAATAAGTCAATTTCTGTCTTCTAACTTGAGCCACTCTCCCTGTCCCTCTGCCCCTAGAATTTCACCTGGACTCTCTTTTCTGCTTTATTGCATTAAGGAAAGTTAGGCTCAACTCTGATTTTTTAAAGCCTCTTATAGGAAGCAAACCTATGAATCAAAGACTAATGGAGTGACCTAATCGCTAGTCCAGGCTTCCCGCCATTGGCAACCCACCAAAACCATTCCCTCCTTCAGAAGATTTCTTTATAGAAGTTGCGAGTGCTAATTATTTGCAGCTGTTGCTGACTGTGCTTTAACAACCTGCTGGGCTTGCCCTAGGAGCCTGGTGGACTGACCAGCCTATATGGGGTTATTGACCAAATCCTGTGAAAACCAGAGACACTGGAAGTATGGAAATTATATGGGGAAATCCTAAGGAAATGTCAGAAAAATCTCAATAGAAATGTATATTTTGTCTAAAAGCAGCCAATTCCAGAACTCTTCGCTTTAGAGGCAAAGTACAAACAGGGAATTGTAGAACATACGAAAAAGGAAAGATCAGTGAGGGAGGATTAAGAAAGGAAAGAAGGAATCAGCACTCGGAGACTTGGATCTAGGAACGCAATTCCTCCCCAGGGTGGCAGGTTGCAGTAAAGGGGACAACCCCGCCCCTTTGATATTCCAGGAGTAACAGTCGTGAATGGAAATGTTAAATCCCGTAGTTACCTCGGTATAGAAATGGGACCAAAGGGTCCGGGAGAAGAAACTGAACACACAGGTGGAGCGCCATCTACAGGACGTTCAATCAGGCACCCTGCAAAGGCCACCCTTCCAACTCAGGAGCGACAGCTGGTTAATTGTGTCAGTTCTTAACCTTCTGCTCCAGCTTAGGACTGGGTTTTTTTTTTTCTCAAATGTAACCTGCATCTTTAAATACTTTTCCTTGATTTTCTTTTTCAGACATTAAAAAATTGTCCAATTAAGGATGAGAAAAACTTTTTTTTTAAAAAAAACATGGAAACTCATAACTGCAATTACATCAACCTTTACCATGGCTTCAACCTTTATCATGAAGCCTAAGCTAGGCCTCACATCTTGAATTTAAACTCTGGGGAGGGGAGCGTTGGACCAATTCAATATTAAGCAGAGAATTAGTAGATGTGAGTGGTTTCCTGCCTACTGGACTATTGCTTATATTATCATAAAATAGGGCACAAGAATACAAAGTTTGGAGGCAAATCCAGACATAATAGAACACTTTACAAATTTAAATATACTGTATGATACCTAATGTTTCAGCATATTTGGTAAAAATAAACAGAATAACACATGAGGAGGCATTTGTCTTGTTCCACACAAGCTTTAAAAAGGCAATTTGACATACCATGAACTACTGGAAAAATGTGAATTCATAATCTAATTGGTAGACTATCATAAAGATTGAAAGCTGTTGAAAAATTCTCCTGTGGATAGAAAGACTATAACATGGAAAATCATGTAACAAAGTAACTCAAATGTAGGCTCTATCAATCACTAGCTATGTAAACTTAAGTAAATTATGCAACCACTCTGTGCCAAGAATACCTATTGTGGAAGGCTGTTGTAATAATCCACACAGGTTAATGCATCTAAAGCACTTAGAACAATACTAGCTACATAATGTATACTCGTCAAATGTTAGCTTTTGTTATTGGTATTCTTTTAGTTACTTGAGTTTAAGAGTTATTTGATGTGACACCAAATTTCATGGTAAAATGACTATCTTCAGAGACTTAACAAATTATCGCATGCAGGAGTATGGCATTTGGTCATAGAAAATGGTAGAGAAGGAAAAGTCTAGGTTGGAATCACAACAGTTCACTGGTGTATCATAAAATTTTGTCACAGAATCTCAGATAGATTCTCTCTACTTGCCCCTACCCCATCCAACCCCTGGATGGAATCTTGATGTGAATGAAGCTGAGCACCTTCAGTGCTTTTGCACAAATTTATAATCCATAAATAACAGCATTTTTATGTTTAACTTTTGCGACAATTTCTGAAGAAGTAGAAAGGGGATTTTTGCTGTTGTTTTTCAGTAACTCTTGTTAACTCACTGATTCTCTCCTCCATTCTTCATAGCTGACCCAAATATTTTATGACAATGATGTAGTGATAAGTAATTAAGATGTATATATAATAAAATAACACTTAACTATTCATCTTGGCCACTATAAAGTTTCAAGTTCAATTTATGGCTTAGATCTAACTAGAGTCTCTTGAGTCACATAATTGTTCTATAAAGTAGTGTATAATTCAAATGCTTCAGTGAAATAAATTCCCTGGGAGGAAATAAAATAGACATAGGATATATGTTCAAATAGGTTTTATAAATACCACTTATCTTCTTGTCTGGCAACAGCCGCTTTTGAGAAAGCAAATATAAAGGACTGAATGTTTATGTCCCCCTCCAAATTCATATGTTGACATCCTAACCCCCAATATAATGGTATGGGGAGCTGGGGCCTTTGGAGGTAATTTAGGTTGTGATAGTGGAGCTCTTATGAATAAGATTAGTGTCCCCACTAATGGAAAAGAGACCCCAGAGAGTTCTCTAGCCTCGCTTCCACCATCTAAAGATACAAAGAAAAGACAGCAGTCTGCAGCTTGGAAGAGGTCCCTCACCAGAGGCCAACTGTGCTGGCACCCTCATCTGAAACGTCCAGCTTCCAGAGCTGTGGGAAATAAATTTCTATTGTTTATAAGCCACCCAATCTATGGTACTTTGCTATAACATCTCAAATTGACTAAGATAGCAAGTATATTAAAAATGTTAATGATATGAATGCAATAATTATGACAATCTCCAGTCAATATCCAAATGATAGCCTACAAACAAATCTGGGGAGTAAAGAGAACTGAAACAACTGTCCCAGAAACATCACTGACATAAATGTAATATGTAGCGTCTGTTAGTTTAAGTCTTCACATGGAAATTGAGGAAGAGAAAACTTGTATTCTCTGTCCCAAGCACACAGTTGGATTGCAATTACCAGCATTCTTTATAATTGGGGGACCACGTGATTGTGTAATGGATAATGGGCAGAAGCGATGTACACCCCTTTTATTTTGGACAAAGTGGAGGAATCCTAGATGGTGGCAGAGCCTCTGCATGGGAGAAGTCTGGATCCATGAATGACCATCAACCAGAGGCTCCCTCTCCTCTTCCCTGCATTGGACTGTGCCATGAAGCATAAATACACTTTAACTGTGTATTAAAAATATGAGTTTTTTTTTTCTTAAATGGCAGCATAGCCTGACTAAAACAGAACTCTTACAAAACTAGTAAAACAGAAATTGAATTTTCTTCTTTTGAAATAAAGTGCACCCTTGAGATAAAGTAGAAAAGCACTCCCATCTCTGGTGAGTAATTTTATGAAGTGCCTGTGGCACTTGGTAAAAAGAGGCTGCTGAATGGAAAATCCC
Source organism: Saguinus oedipus (assembly GCA_031835075.1). Classification (NCBI taxonomy): domain Eukaryota; kingdom Metazoa; phylum Chordata; class Mammalia; order Primates; family Cebidae; genus Saguinus; species Saguinus oedipus. Next base: position 24,903,248 of record CM063190.1, read on the forward strand.
CTCTCATCAAGCTGTGAGTAGCTTAGTCATCCAAAACTGATCCTCAACTTCCCCATTTTGGAAACCTTAAAATGTGATGAGCTGTTTCAATGACACTGTTCCACACAGTATTACATATTTTAAAGTACCATTTTCACCATTATTTTTGTAAAGATATAGAGAATATTTACTTGTCACAAGTCCTGGACAACAGGAGGGGAAAGAAGCTTGGAGACAGTCTTCAAATGCTGGTATTCCAAGCAGAAGAATCTTCCACGAGCCAGTCTCCTCTGGTCTCCATCTTGGAATGGATCTAATCATCACAGGTTTTTGTAGGATTCAGCAAGCTTGGGATGATCTCTATTATCCTTGGGGCGGCGTAATGAGAAGGCAGTGGCTTTGCTAGAGAGCCCCAAAATAACCTGCAAACCACTGAAGATTCATCCATTGAATAAAAAACTATCTATAAAGAGTCATGCCCCTTTGCGCTCAAAATGATGTCTAATACCTCAGTACAGAACATGAGCCTTCACGTTCTGGCGTGTGTTCACTCCACAGCTTCGTCTTCTTTCTCTCTTCCTTTGTTATTTACACTGGCCATGCTGAACATTTTACAGTTTCTTCAGTCATCCCTGTGCCTTCTCAATCACAATTTTCTTTGTTCATAATTTGTCCCTTCTTACTGCTGCTAAAGATCTGCCCTACTTACTCCACCACTTGTTAATTGAACCGAGATTCAAGGAGGCAACTGATTGGCATGAAGGAAGAGGTGCTGTGAGAGGATTCAAAGACATTTGTTTAGTAGGCTTCACCTTTCTAGCCTCTGCTTAGATATCCTTTCCACCTTAAGGCTCATTGACTATAATAATGGCAAACTTTCTTCTTTCTTTTTTTTTTTTTTTTGGCATGCAGATGCAATTTAGAAAAAAAGTGATTCTGATTTACACTTTTGAATTAAAAATAGAAAGCTCTATTTAGGAAAAAGTGTATATTCATGTAACTCAAAGAGCATATGGGAAGGGGAGTATCAACTAAAGGGAACTACTATAAAAATATCATTTAAAGGCCGGGCACGGTGGCTCATGCCTATAATCCTAGCACTTATGGAGGCCGAGGCGGGTGGATCACGAGGTCAAGAGATCGAGACTATCCTGGTCAACAAGGTGAAACACCGTCTCTACTAAAAATACAAAAAATTAGCTGGGGACGGTGGTGCACGCCTGTAGTCCCACCTACTTGGGTGGCTGAGGCAGGAGAATTGCTTGAACCCAGGAGGCAGAGGTTGCGGTGAGCCGAGATCGTGCCATTGCACTCCAGCCTGGGTAACAACAGCGAAACTCCACCTCAAAAAAAAACAAAAAAAATCGTTTAAATTTTTCACTGAAAATAATTTCAGATTTACAAACTTACAAAAGGTACAAAGATTTCCAAGATATTGTTCACCCAGATTTCCTAAATGCTAACATCTTATACTCCTACACTTTTCAAAATCAAATTATTATTATAATACTGTATGTATTTTACAGACTTTATTTCAAATTTCATTAATAGCTTGGCTAATGTCCTTTTTCTGGCCTGGGATCCAATGCGGTAACATACATTGCGTTTAGACATTAGATATCCTAATCCTCGTTTTTAGGAAAGCTCTTCAGTTACTTTGTCTTGAATGACATTGGCAGTTTTGAAGATTATTGGCCAGTTATTCTGTAGAATTTTCCTATGTTTGGGTTTGTCTAATTTTTCCTCATGATTAAATTCAGGCTATGCATTTTTATTAAAAAATACCACAGAGATGATGATGTATTCTTCTCAATATTTCATATCAGGAGGTGCGTTTTATCAATTTGACCACTTGGCTAAGGTGGTATCTGCCAGGTTTCTTCACTGTAAAGTTACTATTTATTTTCCTCTTCAATTAGTAAATACCTTGTGGGCCGATAATTTAAGACTATATAAATATCTTGTTTCTCATTATATTTTCATCCTCTAATGGCAGCATCCAATGGTGATCTCCACCTAACACAATTATTACTATGGTGCTTGAAAGTCAGTAGCTTTTAATTTCCCTCCTCCCTCCCTCCTTTCCTTCCTTTCTTCCTTCCTTCTTTCCTTCTGAGTCTTGCTCTATCACCCAGGCTGGAATGCAGTGGCACGATCTCAGCTCACTGCAATCTTTTGTCACCCAGGTTCAAGCACTTCTCCTGCCTCGGCCTCCTGAGTAGCTGGGATTACAGGTGCCTACCACCACGTCCAGCTACTTGTTTGTATTTTTAGCAGAGATGGGGTTTCACCATGTTGGCCAGGCTGGTTTTGAACTCCTGATGTTGTGATCCACCCACCTTAACCTTCCAAAGTGCTGGGATTATAGGCATGAGCCACCACACCTGACCCAGTAGCTTTTAATTTTCTTATTCTTTCTACATCTGTCAGTTGGAATTCTACTGAAAGGAAGTTTTCTTATTTACTTATTTATTTATTTATTCGTGGACTCTTATTTTAATAAATAGGTTACAATCCATGACTTTCATTATTTACTTCTTGTTCAAATTGTTCCAGATTTGAGGTTAAAGTGATATCATAATTTTGTATATCCATAGCACCACCTATAGGGCAGACATAGTGGATGCTCAAAAAGTATTTGCTAAGTCATGAAGCATGCTAAAGGAAGAAAACCAGAACATATTATCTATAAGAATGAAGAAGAGAATATGAATTAACTTTTATATATAAATTGTTTCTAGAAAATTTATAGCAACATGGTAAGAAACTCACAATTAAAAGTATAATGTAGATTGGAAGTAAGAGAGAGGTTTGGTAAAGAAGAAACTAAGTAGAAATATATGATGGAAATAAGAAAAGGCGAGTGCCCTAAATGTAAACTTGATCTACACAATTGCTGAGAATAGGCGGTAGAATTGTTTGCTTAATATAGTGCACTGATGGTGACAATAATGAAATCAGAATTGCTGATTTCTTCAAGGTCAATTTGAGACCGAGGTTTCAAGCATGGGATGAAGGAGTAAATTTGTTTGTTTTTAGAAGAGGCAGTATAATGATCATAATCTTTAATCTAAATTGCTTTCTTCATTTAAACAGATGTTTAAAGGGCAAATGGTGAATCTAATATACAAGAGAATATCATACAAAGAACGGGAAAGAACAAGAGAGAGAATGTTCTACTCTTGGCTTCTTTAGGCTCTTTAAGAATATTGCTAATGAGCCCCATCTGTGTCAGCTTCTGAGTCTTTGCAACTTGTTTCTGGTTAGACTCACATCCCTGATTTTTCTTTTATGGAAAACAGCAGTCTAAAATCAAGCCCTCCTGCAGGGAAAGGTTGCCAGGCCATCTGGGGTCCCTCTGGGGACAAGAACAGTTTACCATACCCCCTGAGAGGCAGGCAGATAGGCTCTACGTAAAGACCAACAGCTGCCTAGCAAGTAAAAAGAGAAGACAAATCATCAAAAACAATTTTTACTGCACTGCTTAAAGGAAAAACAAATTTGGTCTCTGCATACGGAAGTTACCGTATCTCTAGGAAAGTAGCAAACTGCCCTGGGGGCACTGTGATGTCCTGCTTTCATTTTTCCAAATTCCTATGCTTTCATCAGTTTCATTTACCACAGATTTACTTAGAGCCTTTAATATGAGTTAATGTACAGCATGACTTTCTGAACGGGGAGTGTTACCTAAAGCATTTTCCAAATACATCTTGTAGTATGTTGGGATATTTGCATAGGCCAGTAGTTCTCAAACATTAGCATGCATCAGAATCACTTGCAAGTCTTCTTTAAAGAGGAATTGCTATTCTACCCTGCTCTGTAGTTTCTGATTCAGCAGGTGTGTAGTGGGGCCCAGAATTTGCATTTCTAACAAGTACTCAGATGATGCTGGTGCTGCTGGTCCAGGGACTATTTGGGGGACCACTGACCTAGGTATATGATACCCAAACCACTTTAGTTTAAATATGTCTTTAGGGGTCCTTTATATCTTCAATTCCCAATAAGATGTAAACTAAAAAAGAGGTCTCAGCTTACTGGAATTTGCTGTTGTTGCGGTTAAACCTCCATCTAGTATCTTCAGAAGTATAAACAAAGAATTACTAATGTTCTATTGCAATTCTGCAAGAGACCTACAGGTTGTTCTTATTAATTTATTTGAGACAGTTTCGCTCTTGTGCCCAGGCTGGAGTGCAATGGCGCGATCTCAGCTCACTGCAACCTCGCCTTTCGGGTTGAAGCGATTCTCCTGCCTCAGCCTCCTGAGAAGCTGGGATTATAGCCATGTGCCACCATGTCTGGCTAATTTTTGTATTTTTAGTAGAGACGGAGCTTCTCCATGTTGGTCAGGCTGGTCTCAAACTCGCAACCTCAGGTGATCTGCCCGCCTTGGCCTCCCAAAGTGCAGGGATTACAAGCGTAAGCCACCGTGCCTGGCCCAGGTTGTTTTATTATGTGCATATAATATGACAACATTTGGGTTTCCAACAATTAAGGAACATTGACTTACAGTATTTTACAATTTCAGATTCCATCACATTGATGATTCATTAAGAGAAGTGTCTTCTTACAGGTTATGGCAGGGATTTTTTGCATCAGAAGATACTCACTGTACAGGTGTTTGGATTTGTTTTTTGTTTTTCATTAAAATTTTTGGTCCTGAGGAAAAAACTAACTTCTAGGCACTTCTTAGAGGTGCTAAAGTTTTTCTGTGGCCATGAAGATAAGAGATGGTGGAAATATCAGTAAAGAGCTCCGAGGGCCAGAAGGGGTAGCTCACGCCTGTAATCTCAGCACTTTGGGAGGCTGAGGCGGGTGGATCACTTGAGGTCAGAATTTCGAGACCAACCTGGCCGACATAGTGGCCAATCCCATCTCTACTAAAGATACAGAAATTAGCAAAGCATGATGACAGGTGACTGTAATCCTAGCTACTTGGGAGGCTGAGGCAGGAGAATCACTTGAACCCGGGAGTCAGTGGTTGCAGTGAGCTGAGATTATGCCATTGTGCTCTAATCTGGGCAACAGATTGAGACTCTGTCTCAAAAAAAAAAAGTTCTGAGAGCTGTGAACCCAGTGAGTTAAGTACCAAACCTGATTTACAAACCAAACTTAAATCAAATATATGTGTATAGATATTCTCTATTTGGTGTAAATATCAAAGGAGTACTTTCAGGCCAGCTAATCCCAAACTTGCCTTTTCATTAAACATGCATCTGTTGGTCTTGGGTCCAAGAGGGAAACCAAAATTGAAGTTCAGTATTTATTATTATGCTAGTGATTATCAGTAACAATCCTGGTACATACCTGTTACTCAAAAACCCCTGGAACCAGATGTGTTTCAAAATTGAGAATTCAGAATGTCTACCATTTAAATGGTAAACACATTTTGGAATATATATAACTTTTCCAGCAGGGTCCAGGATAGCACCTGATAAAGAAATGAATTAAAATTTCTACAGAAAATATACACATAGTCACACTAAGTGGCATAAATAAAGACAGTAAACAGTTTTATAATGGTTAGATTTTGCTACCAAATAAGTTCAAATTAAGTCATATTTTTTCTTTAACTTTAAAAAGCAGCTTTATTGAGGTATAACTCACATTCCATAAAATCACTATTTTAAAGTGTACAATTCAGAGGTCTTCAGCATACTCACAGATCTGTGCAACCATCACCACTATCTAATTTTACATTATATCTATTACTCTCTATTTCTCATTTCTCCTGGCTCCTGATAACCACTAATCCTTCTGTCTCTATGGATTCACCTGTTTTGGACACTTCATATAAACGGACTCATACAATATTGGCCCTTTGTGTCTGCCTTCTTCTGCTTAGCATAATGTTTTCAAGGTTCATCTGTGCAGTAATGTGTATCAGTACTTCATTGCTCTATGTTGCTGGATAATATTCCATTTTATGGCTGTACCAGATTTTGTTTATCCATTCATCAGTCAGTGAACACTTGGGTTCTCCACCTTTTAGTTATTATGAATAATCCTGTGTGAACCATTAGGAAAAATTTTTTGTGTTAACATGTAGATATACAGATAAGAGCGGACAAGTTTTTGTGTGAACATGAACATATATACCTGAGTGGGCAAGTATATACATCACACACATGGAATTATACCTAAGATATATATATATATATACCTAATAGTGGAATTTCTGGGTTGTGTGGCAATCCCGTTTAATTATTTTTTAGGAACTGGAAAACTTGTTTTCCAAAACAGCTCCACCACTTTCCATTCCCAGCAGCACAATGGTTCCAATGTCTTCTCATCCTTGCCAATACTTGGCCTTGTTCATCCTTTTTATTACAGCCATCCTTGTGACTTTGAAGTAGTATTTGATTGTGGTCTTGATTTTTATTTCCCTAATGGCTAATGATGTCGACCTTTTTTTCATGTACTTATTAGTCATTTCTTTATCTTCTTTGGAGAAATATTTATTCAAACCATTCACTTATTTTAAAAATTGAGTGATTTCTCTTTTTGTCATGGAGGTATCACAATTCTTCATCAGTGCCTCTTGTATTGTTGCAAGCCTTTGGTTAATTTGTAGAGTTCTGAAAAAGTTGGATTTTTAGCATTTTTGCGAATATTTTTATAACTTTTGTGGAGGGTCTGATTTGCAGAGCTTCTTATCCGGCCACTCCGGAAGTGCTTCCAGGTCTTATCTTATAGACTATAAAAAAATCTTTCATTTTTCAAAACCTTTCTGAGCTGTAGAATTGTGAATCATGTGTTGCTCTGAATATAAATTCTGCCCTCATTTCACCTTTTTGGTGTACATATGATTCGAATAAAGGAGACGGCAAAATTGTATAACTGAAAATATAACTTTTCAAGGTAGAGTGGAACCTAGTGATGAGGATGTGAAAAGAAAATTGAAAATGGAGATGATTGTGTCAGAGTTGTCTAAAAGAGAGCTGGGAGAGCATGGGGAGTTGGACCTCAGTCAGATACACACCCAGATGGAATCTGACCTATTTAACGGGCCAAATTATAAAACCAGTTGCATTTGATTTGAGCTGTTTGTACTGGGCGGGATCACTGACGTCCTGGAGAAATAGCTGCACAAAACTAAGTTGATCTTCAACTAGAGACATCCTAAGCTGATAACCAGCCATCATCAATCATAAACTGTGCTAAAACCCTCCAGGGTATGAACTTACAACAGTCGTTACAAGCCCTGCCTTACCTTGCCTGGATAGAACACGATTTAGCTGCTTGCTAGATTTGTGTCTCTCAAATTGCAATTCCTAAGGCCCCGATTAGAACACCTATTCTTGGCCTGGCGCGTTGGCTCACACCTGTAATCGTGGCACTTTGGGAGGCTGAAGTGGGCTGATCACAAGGTCAAGAGATTGAGACCATCCTGGCCAACATGGTGAAATCCTGTCTCTACTAAAAATCTCAAAATTAGCTGGGTGTGGTGGTGCACGCCTGTAGTAGTCCCAGCTACTCAAGAGGCTGAGGCAGGAGAATAACTTGAACCTGAAAGGTGGACGCAGCAGTTAGCCGAGATCATGGCACTGCACTCCAGCCTGGTGACAGAGTGAGACTGTGTCTCAAAAAAAATGAATGCCTATTCTTCTGCTTGCTGCTCTATAGAGTTGGTTGTATTTCTTACTCATTGACAAGGAAGAGGTAAACATAAATCCTACATTTTTATGTTGATATTATAGAACAACTTTGTTATAATGCTACCTACATGAGAAGAAACAATATTAGTGATAATTTCTACTTATTTTATATTAAGAAAGACTTGTTTTCATAACGAGCCAAAACCCAGATGTTTTGGTTTTTGCTGGCAGAAAGTAAAGGCAATATAAAAATTTAATTAAGGTTGTAACTCTTCCATAAATTTATAAATTTCACTGACAACCAATTACTCTGTGTTTTGATATGTTCTGCCCTTTAAAAATATGAGAATTATAAAAAGTAGTTGAATTATAAGAATTTATTGAAAAGCCATCAAAGTTTTAATATTAAGTTGCTAAGAGTTTCAAAGAGTCATGTTTTGCTTATAGATTTTAGACACCAAGACAGGATGCCAGAAACTCGCTTGGTAGTGTAGGGAGAGAGGGAAATGTCTTCCCTACACCTTTCTAGGTTCTTTGTCTAGGCTATAAATTAAATCACCATTAGACAAATTAGCAGGAGAAAAACCATGTTTAGTTAAATGCATACACACAGTAGTTCCGTGAAAATAAATGATTCAAACTTATATAGCATCCTGAATTATGTACAGAAAGGAATAGGGACTTGGGGCTTTTGGTGGGCAGTGGAGAGAAGTTTCAGAAGGATGAGGGGAAGAAATGTATGGTGAATAAAAGTTGTCTTGTTATGCAGATTGAAAGTCAGGTAATAAGGTTGTTAGAGCAGCCCTCTTTCTGATACAGATACTTTTACTGATGTAGATTTCCTTTATAGATGTAAATTTCTTGTATACAAGGATGGGTTTTCAGAGCTACTCCTGTGTCTGCAGAGTATCAGAATAAGTAGCTCAAAACATGCTTAAAAAGCTTATTTTGGGGTGGCATATTCTGGTGTCCTATAGTCATATTTTGTGATGTCCTGAGTCTCCACACCAGCAATGAACAACTCTTGGGAGCCTTAGAACTGGTATTTATTGAGCCTATACCACATACCTGAGAACATGTGATTGTGTTTGGAGACAGGGCCTTTAAAGAGGTAATTAAGGTAAAATTAGGCCATGTGGGTAAGCCCTGATTCCATATGACTGGTGTCCTTCTAAGAAGAGGAGATTAGGACATAGACTGCAGTGTGGCCACGTAAGGCCACAGTGAGAATGTGGTCATCTACGAGCCAAAATAGAAGCTTCAGAAGAAACAAAACCTGACAACACTGAGATCTTGGGCTTTCAGCCTTCAGAAGTGTGAGAAGATAAACTTCTGTTGTTTAAGCCTCTCAGTGTGTTACATTTTTTTAATGGAAGCCCTAGCAAGCTAACACAGTGGGGCAAGAAGATAATAAAATAAGAAAACACGTGTGACAATGTGATGCAAGCACGAGGAAGAAAGGAGGGCTGAAGGGGCTGCTATATGTGATCGGGTGGCTCAGAGAAGACATCCATCTCTAGTGACATTTGGGAGCCTTGCGTAAAGTGAGGAAGTAGACCTTGTGGACATCTGGGAAGAAATGGAAAAGGTAACAAGTGCAAAATTTCTGAGGTTGAAGTGTATTTATCACCTCATGATGACTGCTCTTGCATTCCAAGACCAGGGAAAACAGATGCATCTTTAAGAAATAGGTGAGTAGGGTCACTTGGCCTGAAAGCACTTTGAGACACACAGGGTTTGGGGCTGTAGGAGTGGTCTCTAATTGCCTGGTGGTACCTAGAGATTGGTTGGTTTGCATTTGAAAGACAGGTCCATTGAGTCCTTTGCTGTCTCTGAAAAGTGGCTATCCCTGGATGGGACAGTCTCTGGTCAGCAAGATTTTAAGATGTCAAAACACCATAAAATACAGAAAAAAATTAAAAAATGATTAATACAAGCAAATAGTGAAGATCCATGCAGAGCCATTTGATCTAAAGTTAGTTTGTAACTAGGTTTGGTACTTAACTAAGGATTCATAGCTCAGTTCGCTCTCAGAGTCCTTTAGTGATATTTCCACCATTCCCCATCTTCTATCACAGAAACAAAGAAGGTTTAGCACCTGCAAGGAAGTGTCTGATTTCACTAAAAAAAGTCAGAAGTTTTTTCCTAAAAACATTAAACATTCTTTAGTGAGATCAGATAAATGTGTGGGCGTGCGCGCACGCACACACACACAGTAAAATTTTGTCTGATTATAAATCTCATATTTTACATTTTTTAAAATCATATCTTTGAAAACAATAGAGGCTTAATTTCAGATGCTTAGGGAATAGTCTGATGGTTTATTTATCCATTCAATGGTGTCATCTAGTGGCAATTCATTCAAATTTCAACCGAATACCCTAGAGGGATATATATGCTAAAGTTATTAGAGAGTATGACTAAGCAAAGCTTTTCCAACTTAAATGACTGTCAAATGATAGTCATCACTTTTTGAAATAATTACATTCAGAGGAAGTTACAAAGATATTACGAGGAGGTCTGTGTACTCTTCATCTAATCACTTCGTTTTGTCATTCTTACTTTTTGCCTATTGTGAGTAGTGCTGCTGTGAACATATGTGTGCCGGTCCTTATTTGAACACCGGATTTCATTGTTTGGGAGGATATATATGAAGGAGTGGAATTGCAGAGTCATATAGTAATTGTATGTTTAACTTTTTAAAAACTGCCAAACTGTTTTGTACAGAGGCTGAACCATTTTGCATTCTCACCACCTATGTATGTGTTCCAATTTCCTACATCCTCATCAATACTTGTTATTTTCTATTTTTAAATCATAGTTGTCCTAGTGGCTGTGAAGTGGCGCTTATGATGGTTTCAGTTTTGTTTTCCTCACAGCTAGTGCTCTTGAGCATCTTTATGTGCTTGTTGGCCACTTGTATATCTTTTATGGAGAAATGTTTATTGAAGCCCTATGCTTATTTTTTAAATTGGGTTGTTGACTTTTTGTTGTTGAACCATTTTAAGAGATCTTTATACATTTCTGGATACTGGGCCTTTATCAGATATAATTTGTAAATATATATATATATACACACACACACACACACAGAGAGAGAGAGAGAGAGAGAGAGAGAGAGAGAGAGAGAGAGAAGGGTTTCTTTTAACTTTCTTGATGATAATATCCTTTGATGCCCAAAATTTCTTTTCAGTTTGATGAATCCCAATTTATCTTTTCTTCTTTTGTTGCTCATGTTTTTGGTATTGTGTCTAAGAATTTATAACCAAATCCAAGTTAGTGAAGATTTATTCCTATGTTTTCCTCTAAGAGTTTTATAATTTTAGCTCTTATATTAAGGTGGCTGATTTACTTAGAGTTAATTTTTGTATATTTTTTAGTATATTGTGTGAAGTATAGAACATTCCCAGAATTAAAGAAAAACATGATCTAACACAAAAAGGCTCAACTAGTTGCTAAAAACAAAAATATATTAATTAAAACACCACATACATAAATATGGGAAAAAAACTTTGGTTAGTTTTGAGAGAGGTAAAAACTGATTTCCTATAAAAAAAAGAAAAAGAAAATTAAATCAGAACTAAGATGACAGTGGATAATCTCAAAAGTTTTGGGGAAAATATCCCTCAACATAAAATTCTAGCTGATTATCTTTCAATTGTGAGTTCAAAATAAAGAGGTTTTCATTTAAGCAAAGACTCAGACATTTAATTTCTAAGATACCCTCTGTAAATCAATTACTATGAGATGTGCCATATTTAAAAACTCCAAACTCAAAAATTCTAGAGAATAAGTAAGATGTAAAGAACAATGTAAGCAGAGAAATCAATAAACATAATATTAGTTGTAAACAAATTCTAAGAATAAACAAAATGTTAAATAAACGTTTGGAGAAAATAGAAATACCAATATGAGAGGTTTGTGGCTTTGCAGCATTTGTGAATGTAGGAAAGTATTAAGATTTCTATATTGCTTAAAGGCAAAATATGCCTAGAAATAACCTTTAGGTTGAATAATGGCTGCTTAAAGATGTCTACGTCAAAATCCTACAAACTTATAAATATATTACCTTATATGGCAAAAACAATTTTTAAAGTGTGATTAACTTAAGAATATTGATGTTGAGGCCAGGTGGGGTGGCTCACGCCTGCAATCCCAGCACTTTGGGAGGTTGAGGTGGGCAGATCACGAGGTCAGGAGATCGAGACCATCCTGGCCAATATGGTGAAACCTTGTCTCTACTAAAAATATTAAAAAAATAGCGAGGTGTGGTGGTGCACACCTGTAGTCCCAGCTACTTGGGAGGCTGAGGCAGGAGAATCATTTGAACCTGGGAGGTGGAGGTTGCAGTGAGCCGAGATTGTGCCATTACACTCCAGCCTGGCGACAGAGTGAGTCTGTCGTGACAAAAAAAAAAAGAATATTGATGTTGAAAAGTTGTCCTGTATTATCCAGAAGGTAAGTGCGATGTAATCAAACGGTTCTGTCTAAGGATTCAGAAGGAAAGGAAAAGAGATGTGACAACAGAAGCGAGAAGTCAGAGTGATGTGGGACCATGAGCCATGGAATGTGGGAAGCTAACAGGAAGTTAGAAAAAGCAGAAACATGGATTATTTTCTCCAGAAGTAACACAGCCTTGCCAAAGCATTTTGGACTTCTGACCTCCAGAACTGTAACAGGGCTGTGTTGTTTTAAGCTGTAAAGTTTTTTTTGGTAGTTTGTTATAGCAACAATAGGAAACTAATACAATAGCTTTAAGAATTTGCGTTAAAATTTAACGTCAATATTCTTAAGTTAATCACACTTTAAAAATTGTTTTTGCCATATAAGGTAATATATTTATAGGTTTGTGGAAGAATAAAGATAGAATGTATAATTTCTAAATCATTTAGAAAATGAAACAAAAAAAAAATTTGAACAATTCAACAAATCACGGAAGATAGGTCAACAGAAAAAAAAAAAAAAGAAAAATGCAGCCAGGAGAAAGCCAAAAATTAAAATGTCAAGAGCAAATCTAAATATAGCAATAAAAATGGCAAATATAAATGAGTTACACTCACCCATTATAAAACAGAGATTTCAGATGACTATTAAAAAACAAAGCAAAAGCTAAATTTTTCTATATGCTATATAAAAAGGTTCTCCTGAGACAAAATAATCGCGGGATGTCTGCTTTCGGGCAGAAGGGAATATTTGATGCTGAACTAGCCTTCTCACTCCCAACAGCTAGAGAAGTAGACACAATATAGGAAATAACTGTTTTCAGACTTTGTACAATAGGCAATGCAAGACTGATTCTTGACGTTTATGTAATTTTTCTTTTGGCTTCATCTATTTTAAGTAGTAATTTAGCAACTTTAGCTTAAGACTAATTTTGCCTTTATCACTACTTTATAATTTGTTGAATACTGAAAGGTAACATTACTTTCTATTATTTTTTGTTAACTTTGAAGTCTTCTCCAATTGAGTGCTGAGAGTGACATTTTCATCAGTGCCTGGGCTGATGAAATCAGAATCTCTCAAGATGCAGCCCAGGCCTTCAATATTTTAAAGCTTCAGGTGATTCTGAAGTTCATGAGGGCAGCAGGCGGTGGCTCACGCCTATAATTCCAGTACTTGTGGAGGCTGAGGCAGGCAGATGACCTGAGGCTAGGACTTCCAGACCAGTGTGGCCAACAAAGTAAAACCCTGTTTCTACTAAAAATACAAAAATTAGCCAGGCATAGTCGCAGGTGCCTGTTACCCCCGATACTGTGGAGGCTGAGGCAGGAGAATCGCTTTAACCCAGGAGGCAGGGGTTGCAGTGAGCCTAGATCATGACACTGCCCTCCAGCCTGGGTAACAGAACAAGACTCTCAGAAAATAAGAAAAAAATTCATTAGGATTGGAAAATGACTTTTTTTTTTTGAGACGGAGTTTCGCTCTTGTTACCCAGGCTGGAGTGCAATGGCACGATCTCGGCTCACCGCAACCTCCGCCTCCTGGGTTCAGGCAGTTCTCCTGCCTCAGCCTCCTGTGTAGCTGGGATTACAGACACGCGCCACCATGCCCAGCTAATTTTTTGTATTTTTAGTAGAGACGGGGTTTCACCATGTTGACCAGGATGGTCTCGATCTCTTGACCTCGTGATCCACCCGCCTCGGCCTCCCGGAAAATGACTATTATATCTGAAAACAAAATCAAACAGAAACTTGCTTAGAATAATGAGTAATGAAGGACATTTTCTGCAGATTAAATTATTTTGTCATATGAATTAACTATTAATGGAAGCCAGGTGTGAGTTATAAGGAGGCATCATTTTAATCAATAGAAAGATGCCATGTAGATCAGACTTCCTACTATATTTTTTCATTCTACAAAATCATATTGAATGCTTACTATAATCTAGGCTTTGTGCACTGGAAACCAGAGTGAACAAAATAGTCATGGTCCCTTCAGAACTTTATGGACTGGAGGAGCCAGACATTAAACATATAGTCATACAAGTCAGTGTTTAAAAATGATGGGAGGCAAATGCTATGACAAACAGTACAGGGGCTCCGAGGGCATGTGTGGAGGCTCCTGTCCTAGTCTAAAATGTCAGGGAAGTTTGAGTTTTAGCTGAAATATTTGAGTTGAGGAATTAATAAGGTGAAGGGAGGTGGGCAAGATAACTGTTTCCAAGGAAAGGAAGGAGCATTTGCCAAGTTTCTAAGATGCAAAGTTGTGCAGGACCGCCCTCCTCACACTCTAATGTGCGTAAGAATTGTCTTGGGGGTTGGTGGGCGTGGTGGCTTACCCCTGTAATCTCAGCACTTTGGGAGGCTGAGGTGGGTGGATCACCTGAGGTCAGAGGTTTGAGACCAGCCTGGCTAACATGGTGAAACCTCATCTCTAGTAAAAATACAAAAAGTAGCTGGGTGTGGTGGTGGGTGCCTGTAATCCCAGCTACTCTGGAGGCTGAGACAGGAGAAGCGCTTGAACCCAGGAGGCAGAGGTTGCAGTGAGCCGAGATGGCACCACTGCACTCCAGTCTGGATGACAGAGTGAGACTCCTCAAAAAAAAAAAAAAAAAAAAAGAACTGTCTGGAGGGATCTTATTAAAAGGCAGTACATCGACAAATCTGCAGTGGAACCTGCTTACATGTGATTCTAATTGACGTCGCTGGTCCACATTCCACACTTTAAGTATCAAGAGAAGGACATTCAAGAAACTGAATGAATTTTGGTGTGGTTTGGACCCCAGAGCTGGAAAGAAAGAAAGCAGGAGCCACATGGTACTGCAGGGCTACTTACGTCATTTAGTCCTAACAGTTTGCCACTTAAATCTTGCATTGTGTAAATTGATGGTACTTATCATCTAGAATTTACAGCTTTTTTTTCCTCTCTCTTCCCACCTATCCCTTATGGAGAAAAATGATTGTAACTCTTTCACTGAATTGGTGAAAACCCCTAGCCAAAGACTACAAGAAATGCACTTGTAGTTAAAGTTAGGCTTATTTAAGTTTGCTGCCAGAAAGAGGGAATGCATTGCATGGAACCACAGGACTTTCAGCGTGGGGTAGAAAAGAGGGGCTTCCTATAATGTTTAGGGTTATGGTGAGTGGTTCTAAAGAGGGTCTAGGGAAGAGGGGACACGTTCTGGGTTGGCTCATGTCTAGAAGCAGCAGTTTGGTGTTCCAGTAATCCTGTCCTTTTCTCACCTGCGTAGCTCCAGAGATCAAACTCTTCTTTCTGTTTCAGCACTTACTGAGTCCATGTCTGATAATGCCACTATCTGAGTCCCCTATTGGACTGTTTTTTTTTATTCTGCTAGTTTTCATTCATGTTGTGTGGTCCTTTCACGAAACTTAAAAAAAAATTATTATTATGCCGGATTTTGCATTTGCAAAATTACAGAAACAATTGGAGTTCCTGGAAGATGTAACCTACTAGAGTGGATTTACATTACTTTTGTCTGGCTTCTTCCTGTTGTTCCAACTTTAGGCATTGAGCTAATTTGAAACTGAGCTTCAGTTTCCCTGAGGGCCATCCACTTTCCAGATCACCTGCTCCTAGGAGGCAACTCTGAAACCGAAGAAAGAAGGTTCATTAGGCACTGTTTTGGCAAGTTCTGGATCTCATTTCCGTTCTTCAAACCCTGTGACTCTTAAAAGCACTGTTCAACCCCTCAGACTCCTCCTCTGGGATTGACACAGGAAACCTCCAGGATTGGCAAACATCTCCAAGGGAAAAGGGACCCTCCCCGGGCTTTTGGCTCAATACTTCTTCGTATTTTATTAGCTCTGTGACTCCACCAAGCAGTTTTTAAAAAATTGTCCAGCTTTTCTAGTTGTCTTCAGTGGCAAGCTTGATCTGCCATTCCTAGAAGCATAAGTCCATACCATATATAATTTTTATACACGAATTATATTTTATTACCTTTAAAGTTCTTGCATAAAATTGGCTATCTGGGTATGGTGTATCTATAAACTCTTTATTAGTAGAAATAAGTTGTTAGCCAATACCTCACTCTTCCAAACCATGATGGATAACCAGACTAATTTGCCTTTCTAGAAGAGTAGTTTGCATTTCTTTAAAGACAGAGTCTGCTAGAAACTTGCTGTTGCCCCGCAATGCTTCTCAATTAGGTTGTCTAGTTCTGTTTTCTCCTACTAGGTCCTCTTTAATTAATCAAAGATTTAGACACTCCTGAGGGGAAATACCAGTTCTAACCCTCCACACACTGAAGTAATAGATTTATTCATTTAGCCTTTGCTTTTGTAAGACTTGTCATCACAGAAGGTAGAGTGTCAATGGTAATTTGGAGACATTACTTCATTACCAATGGATCTGACACTGTAATTGGTTTCCTTTCCTAAACCATGTGTATCATGCACATGTGTTAAAAAGGAGAGTTGTTTGCAGAGTCAATACAATTTTGCCATTACAAAATCTGCAAAGGGACACAACAACAGAGTCTCTTCCAAACTTGCAGTTTAAACATAATATTTTCTTTACCTGCTTTCCCGCTGACGTTAATTTAAATTTACACTAAGCTAAAGGATGTTTATAGTTTGAAGGAAAATGCTCAGTTGAAGTTGTGAGGCCAACAGAGCAGAAATGGAAACTTTCCAATCTGAAATCATTTCATAGTATGATTTAATGATGACAAAACATGAGTTCCCAGAAAAATATAATTTCCATTTCCCTTACTCCAAGTGTTCATCCAGTTTGAATTGTTAATATCCCGAACCTAGACCAACATCAGGAAGTGCCCTGAATAGAAGTGATTTTGCGGTTATTTCCCTAGATCTGGAAGGCAACACTGCAGCAGAACCTCAGTGGGCCCAGTCTGATCATATTGTGTGTCTCAGGGAAACTGCCTTGTCAGAGGCCAGCATTACTATTAGAGATTATAAAGTTATTACTGCATTTAAGGATGTTACAGAGGCCGGGCACAGTGGCTCACGCCTGTAATCCCAGCACTTTGGGAGGCCGAGGCAGGTGAATCACAAGGTCAAGAGAGCGAGACCATCCTGGTCAACATGGTGAAACCCTGTCTCTACTAAAAATGCAAAAAATTAGCTGGGCATGGTGGTGCGTGCCTGTGATCTCAGTTACTCAGGAGGCTGAGGCAGGAGAATTGCCTGAACCCAGGAGGCGTAGGTTGCGGTGAGCCGAGATTGTGCCATTGCACTCCAGCCTGGGTAACAAGAAAACTCCGTCTCAATAAAAAAAAAAAATAAAATAAAAAAAAAATAAACTGGGTGGAGATGGGAAAGGCATCAGAAGAAGAGGGGAGCAAAACAGGAAGCACATTGTAGACAGCCTGCTACGACTTTGTCACATAAAATGTTATTAGAAATGTTCTCTACTTGAATTTAAGGAGTGCAGGTTGTTTCCTCAGGTATGTTAGTGTGTAAATATACTTTGCCTATTTGATATTGATAAGTCATAGTACTATAGGTTTTCATTCAATAGCATTGTGTGAATATGCAAATAACTAATAAAGAAAAGTTTGAGCTGTGTGAAATTAAAACATTTGAAGATGACCTCTTATTTCCTAGGTGGAAGTATTCTCTCATTCATCTTCAAAGCGAAATGTCGATTTTTGATGGTTAATCCATCATCCAGGTATAGTCAATGATTGTAATCAGAAGAGGCTTGGAACCCTTTTAAAAATGTATGCAAATAGTGAAATCAATTTAAGAGATAGTATAAAATGTTTTGCAAAAGCTTCCACACCTATTTCAGCATCTCAGGCAAATTAAGAAATTCAAACCTGAAGCTGCAAAGACCTATAGAATCAGGAAATCTTTCAATACTAAAAGATGTTTTCTCTGGTAAGTAGTGCTTAACATATTGAACCAAAAATCTCATAATGAAAATTTTCCTTTTTATATGGATTGGAGAGAAACAGAGAGTTGACTTCTCACAGTATATTATAGCCAGATGTCAGTAAAAATACAGTATTTAACCTGTATTACTTGACCCATGCCCGCTCAATGCGTTTGACACACTTAACACTTTCTTCTTCAGTAACGGACATCCTAGCCTCAGTAGCTCAGATCATCTTAAGTCCTCTCTTCCCATCACAGCCCCACATTCAAGCCAGCAGGGCTTTTTTGTTTATTTTCTGTCTGCTCTCCTGGGATGTAAGCTCTGAGGGAGTGGGGCTCTTCTCAGTTCTGATGATAAACAAATCCTCAGTGTCTAGACAGAGTAGATGTTAAATGCATGTTTATTGAATAAATTCATGAAAAACTTTAATAATGTTTTGTATCAAATATTCATTGTCTTTGGTAGTATTTTCTTTCCACAGACTATTTTTAGGGGCAGTTCTAGGTTCTCAGCAAAATTGTAGACAGTACAGAGATTTCTTTTATACCTATACTCCCCTCACAGATGCATAGCCTCCCCCATTATCAAATCCCCATCGTTAGTTACGATTGATGAACCTACATTGATAGGTCATTATAACGGAGAGTCCATAGTTTACATTTGGGTTTCCAAATGCTGTGGGTTTGCACAAATTTATAACAGCGCGTATCCACCATTACAGCATCATACAGAGGAATTTCACTGTCCTAAAAGGCCCCTGTTCTCCCACTCATCCCTTCCTCTCCTGTAACCCTGGCAACCACTAATCTTTTCACTGTCTCCATAGTTCTCCCTTTTCCAGAATGTCATGTAGTTGGAATCATACATTATGTAACCTTTTCAGATTGGTTTATTTCACTTAGAATATTACTTCTTTCAGGGTTCCTCCACTTCTTTTTATGGCTTGATAGTTCATTTCTTTCAATTGCTTAGTTTTGAAAGAAACTGTCATGCTATCTTTTAAAGTGGCTCTATCATTTTATATTCCCACCAGCAATGAAAGAGAGTTCCTGTTATTCTATGGCCCTGTCAGCCTTTGGTGGTGTCAATGTTGTTCATTCTAATAGATGTTTAGTGGTATCTTGTTTTAAGTTGCATTTCTCTGACAACTATGATGTAGCGTCTTTGTTCATATGCTTATTTGCTATCTGCATATCTCTTTTGGTAAAGTATCTGATAAGGTCTTTGGCCCATTTTTAAATTGGATTGTTTTCTTATTGTTTGATATGGTTTGTCTGTGTCCCCACCCAGATCTCATCTTGAATTCCCATGTGTTGTGGGAGGGACCCAGTGGGAGGTAATTGAATCACGGGGCAGGTCTTTCCCTTGCTGTTCTCATGATAGTAAATAAGTCTCATGAAATCTGATGGGTTTAAAAAGAGGAATTCCCCTGCACAAGCTCTTTCTCTCTGCCTTCTACCATTCACATAAGATGTGACTTGCTCTTCCTTGCCTTCTGCCATGATTGTGAGGCTTCCCCAGCTATGTGAAACTCTAAGTCCAATTAAACCTCTTCCATTTGTAAATTGCCGAGTCTCTGGTATGTCTTTTATCAGCAGCATAAAGATGGGCTAACACAGTAAATTTGTACCAGGAGTGCAGTGCTGCTGGACGACGCCCAAAAATGTTGAAACAGTTTGGAGGGCTCAGAAGAAGATAGGAAAATATGGGAAAGTTTGGAACTTCCTAGAGACTTGTTGAATGGCTTTGAATAAAGTACTGATAGTGATATGGACAATGAAATCCAGGCTGAGGTGTTCTTACATGGAGGTGAGGAACTTGTTGGAAACTGGAGTAAAGTTGACTTTTGTCATGTTTTAGCAAAGAGACTGGCAGCATTTTGTTTCTGCCCTAGAGATTTGTGGAACTTTGAACTTGAGAGAAATTATTTAGGGTATCTATCTGGTGGAAGAAATTTCTAAGTATCAAAGCATTCAAGAGTTGACTTGGGTGCTGTTAAAGCCATTCAGTTTTAAAAGGCAAACAGAGCATAAAAGTTTGAAAAATTTGCACCCTGACAATGCTATAGAAAAGAAAATCCCATTTACTGAGGAGAAATCCAAGCCGGCTGCAGAAATTTGCAAAGTAGTGAGTAGCTGAATGTTAATCCCCAAGACAATGAGGAAAATGTCCCCAGGTCATGTTAGAGGTCTTCATAGCAGCCCCTCTCATCACAGGCCTGGAGGCCTGTGAGAAAAATGTGGTTTCATGGGCTGAGGCCAGGGTCCCTCTGCTATGTGCAGTCAAGGGACTTGGTGCCCTGTGTCTCAGCTGCTCTAGCTGTGACTAAAAGGGGCCAAGGTATAGCTCAGGCTGTTGCTTCAGAGAGTAGAAGCCCCAAGCATTGGCATCTTCCATGTAGTGTTGAACCTGCAGGTGCACAGAAGTCAAGAATTGAGGTTATGGAACCTTCGTCTAGATTTCAGAAGATGTATGGAAATGCCTGGATGTCTAGGCAGAAGTTTGTTGCAGAGATGGGACCTTCATGGAGAACCTCTGCTAGGGCAGTGCAGAAGGGAAATGTGGATTCGGAGCCCACACACAGAGTCCCTACTGGGGCACCACCTAGTGGAGCTCTGAGAAGAGGGTTGCGATCTTCCAGACCTCAGAATGGTAAATCCACTGGCAGCTTGCACCAGGCACCTGGAAAAGCCACAGACACTCAATGCCAGCCCATGATAGCAGCCAGGAGGGAGGCTATATCCTGCATAGCCACAGAAGCAGAGCTGCCCCAGACCATGAGAACCCACCTCTTGCATCAGCATGACCTGGATAAGAGACAGGGGATCAACAGAGATCATTTGGAAGTTTTAAGGTTTGACTGCCCTGCTGGATCTTGAACTTCCAAGGGGCCTGTAGCCCCTTTGTTTTGGCCAATTTCTCCCATTTGGAATGGCTGTATTTATCCAGTGCCTGTACCCCCATTGTATCTAGGAAATAGTATCTAGGAAATAACTAGCTTGCTTTTGATTTTACAGGCTTATAGGCAAAAAGGACTTGCCTTGTCTTAGATAAGACTTTGGACTGTTGACTTTTGAGTTAATGCTGAAATGAGTTAAGACTGGCGGACTGTTGGGAAGGCATGGTTGGTTTTGAAATGTGAGGACATGAGATTTGAGAGGATACGGGGTGGAATGATATGGTTTGGCTGTGTACCCACCCAAATCTCATCTTGAGTTCCCACATGTTGTGGGAAGGACTCAGTGGGAGGTAATTGAATTATGGGGGCAAGTCTTTCCCCTGCCGTTCTCATGATAGTGAATAAATCTCACGAGAGCTGATGGTTTTAAAAAGAGGAATTCTGCACAAACAAGCTCTCTCTCTCTGCCTGCTGCCATCCATGTAAGACATGACTTTCTCCTCCTTGTCTTCCACCATGATCATGAGGCTTCCCCAGCCACGTGGAAATATGACTCCAATTAAACCTCTTTGTTCTGCCGGGCGCGGTGGCTCAAGCCTGTAATCCCAGCACTTTGGGAGGCCGAGGCGGGTGGATAGCGAGGTCAAGAGATCGAGACCATCCTGGTCAACATGGTGAAACCCCGTCTCAACTAAAAATACAAAAAATTAGCTGGACATGGTGGCACGTACCTGTAATCCCAGCTACTTGGGAGGCTGAGGCAGGAGAATTGCCTGAACCCAGGAGGCGGAGGTTGCGGTGAGCCGAGATCGCACCATTGCACTCCAGCCTGGGTAACAAGAGCGAAACTCCGTCTCAAAAAAAATAAAAATAAAAATAAATATAAAAACCTCTTTGTTCTGTAAATTGCCCAGTCTCAGTATGTCTTTATCAGCAGCATGAAAACGGTCTAATACATCGTTGATTAGGTGAGATTTTGAAATGTACAGAAAAGTGCAAAGAATGAAATGGTGGTCTTTGTAATGTTTGTATCCAGAGATAATCACTGTTAATAATTTGACATATTTTAGAACTCTAAGAGTGAATATTATATGCTTTCCCATAGATCCTTAAAAGATGAATTACTATTGAAGAAGATGAATTTTTAAGGCTTTTAAGACACATTGAGATATTACATGTTTATAGAATTTTTATTTTTCCCTCACATAAAATTATAAAATCAATGCTTTCTCATATGGCTAAAATTTGAAGATATCTTTTAAACAGGAGCCTATCTGTTAAGGTACAAATGGAATTTGCTGGTGGGTATGCCACCCTGAATCTGCCACACATCACTGGCAAGGACGTGGCTTCCTTGGGGCCCAGCCAAACTTCTTGAAAGATGATGACTGGGTCTTTTGCACATCACTGAAAACCACACTATAGGAAGAGAAGGAAGGTACACCGAAACCAGAAAGAGAAGCTGTTTCTTCTGTTGTGCCTTGCAGTGTCCCACTAGTGCCCTGTACTGATAAATTCTAACATTTTCCCAGCTGGCAAAGGAGAAATATTTACATAGTCCATATCCAGAATTACAATGCAAGATAAAAAGCGGTAGATCTGGCACACCAGTGTGAGAAACACACTCACCCATTCAAACCCAACAAATGGACTTAGAGGCATGAAGAACAGTGAAAGTGAGACTTTTAAGAGTGGTCTTGGAAGATCAGGAGTTTGGTAGGCAGGCATACCCAGGGCAGTCAGCACAGGCCATTTATCTCCTAGCAGGCAAATCCCTTCCCCAGTTCCTCACTGGTTGAGTACTATGGGGTTACAATCTTCCCGGTTGTAACTTAATGAAACTTAGGGGACGTTACAATGAAACATCCCCTAAGTTTCATTATCCTCCTTATAAGTTACACCCCAGCCCCCTTCCCTGCTTAAATTTGATTTCCCAATAACAAGTTTCTTCCCTTTTATGAGCTGACCCCTCCTCTACATTCTGTTCACTTATTGTGACCTTCTAGTTGCATGAGTCATGTGGTTTGTTACATTTGCAGGCTGGCTGCTAGTACTTAGATTCATCGTGCCTCGAAAATGGACCATTTAAAATATTTTCTTACACCATCACACATAGTATTTTTAATAGAATATTAGTAGTAGTGGTATATAGAATTGCCATGAAATTTTGCCTATTGATATATTTAGCAACTTTGATGAACTTTCTTTTAATTCTAGTTTGTCTGTGTACCCTTCTGCTTTTCTATGGTGACTATCATATCACCTGTGAATAATAACAGGCGATATGTCTGTCTTTTGTTTTCCCCTTTATAATTCTTACATTTTTTTAAATTGCCTTCCTGATAGAACTTACAGTACAATGTTAAATAGAAGTGATAATAGTGGCGTTCTTGACATGTTCCTGAATTTGAAAGGAATGCTAATAATGTTTCACTATTGAATATAACATTTGTTGTACTTAAATATATATATATATATTTAAGTGTACTTTAAGTTCTGGGGTACATGTGCAGATCTTGCAGGATTGTTGCATAGGTACACACATGCCATGGTGGTTTGCTGTCTCCATCCCCCCTGTCACCTACGTCAGGCATTTCTCCCAATGTTATCCCTCCCCATCCTCCCAACCTCACCACTGTCCCTCCCCTAGCCCCCCAGCCCCCCAACAGACCCCATGTGTGATACTCCCCTCCCTGTGTCCATGTGTTCTCATTGTTTAACACTCACCTATGAGTGAGAACATGCGGTGTTTGGTTTTCTCTTCTTGTGTCAGTTTGCTGAGAATGATGGTTTCCAGATTCATCCATGTCCCTACAAAGTTGATATACACACTAGATTTAAGAAATGATATGGTTAGGCTTTGTGTCCCCATCTGAATCTCATCTTGAATTATAATTCCCACAATCCCCACACGTCAAGGGAGAGATCAGGTGGAGATAACTGGATCATGGGGGCAGTTTCTTTCATGCTGTTATGATAGTGAGTTCTCATGAGGTCTGATGGTTTTACAAGTGTTTGGTAGTTCCTCCTGCATTCATTTCTCTCTCCTGCTGCCTTGAGAAGAAGGTGCCTGCCTCCCTTTCACCTTCTGCTATGATTGTAAGTTTCTGGAGGACTCCCTAGCCAGGTGGAACTGTGAGTCAATTAAACCTTTTTTCTTTATAAATTACCCAGTCTTAGATAGTATCTTTCTAACACTGTGAAAATGGACTAATTCAGTAAATTGGTACCATGGAGAGTGGGGTACTGCTATAAAGCTACCCTAAAATGGGGAAGTGACTTTGGAACTGAGTAACAGGCGGAGGTTGGGACAGTTTGGAGGGCTTAGAAGCAGCTAGGAAAATGTGGGAAAGTTTGTAACTTTCTAGAGACTTATTGAATAGCTATGAACAAGATGATGGCAGTGATACAGACAATGAAAGTCTCAGATGAAGACGAAGAACTTCTTGGGAACTGGAGTAAAGGTCACTTTTACTATGCTTTAGCAGAGACGAGGCATTTTGCCCTGCTCCAGAGACCTGTGGAACTTTGGTCTTGAGAGAGATGATTTAGGGTATGTGGCACAAGAGATTTCTAAACAGCAAAGCATTCAAGACGAGACAGTGTAAAAGTTTGGAAAATTTGCAACCTGAACATGTCATAGAAAAGAAAAGCTGTTTTCTAAGGAGAATTCAAATTGGCTGCAGAAATTTGCATAGGTATCCAGAAGCTAAGACAATGGAGAAAATGTCTCCAGGGCATGTCAGAGACCTTCATGGCAGCCCCTCCCATCACAGGCCCAGAGCAGCCTCAGGACTAAGTCCTGAGTCCAAACTTAGTGGCCAGCTCCAGCTGTAGCTAAGAGGTACCAACAAACAGCTCAGGCCACTGCTTCAGAGGGTGCAAGCCCTAGGCCTTGACAGCTTCCACGTGTGGTGTTGGGCCAGCCAGTGCCCAGAAGTCAAGAATTAAGGTTTGGGAATCTCTACCTAGATTTCAGAGGATGTATGGAAATGCCTGAATGACACAGCTTGCCGCAGGAGTGGAGCCATCATGGAGAACGTCTGTTAGTGTTATGGTGGAGGGCCTTAACTATGAGTTGTCCAGGTCCTTGGCATTTTGAACAAAGCATTGAACAAAATGCACAAAGTAACAGAGTGAAACAGGAATGAAACCTTGAAAACGGAATTTGCTAAAGGAGAAAGCACTCCGCAGGATGGGAGCGGGCCTGATCAAGCAGCTCAAGGGCCCAGTTACAAAGTTTCCTGGGCTTTCAGCTCTCTGGGGCTGTGGCTAATTAAAGGCTAAGGTGAATTTGGCCTGTGGCTAATCCAAGGCACTTTCCCTTTGCATCAGATGTGGTGGAGGGGGAGGGTTGTAGGAAGAGTAGCCTTTGATCCTTTGTTACTCAGGGTGGGGAGGTGGTTTAAAACTTGGGAAGTTTGTGTTAATTGGCCTTGGGGTCCCTGCCCCCAGACACAGGTGCTTTCCTTTTGACCCAGCTTTGGGAAGTCAGTGCAAATTGGAATGAGATTCCTGCCCCCAGACCTTGGTGTTTTTCCTTGATTCAGCAAGTATTGGCCTTAAGTTCTCTGCCTTTAGATCCTGTTCTCCTGCCTCACTGGGGCAGTGCAGAAGGGAAATGTGGGGTCAGAGCCTCCACACAGAGGCCCCATTGGGGCACTGCCAAGTGGAGCTGTAAGAAAAGGGCCACTGTCCTCCAGATCTCAGAATGGTAGATGCAGTCACAGTTTGCACTGTGTGCCTGGAAAAGCCTCAGATGCTGAACACCAGCCCGTGAAAGCAGTGGAAAGCGGAGCTGTACTCTGCAAAGCCACAGGGGCAGAGCTGCTCAAGGCTGTAGGAGCACATCTCTTGCATCAGCATGACCTGGATGTGAGATATGAAGTCAAAAGCGTTCATTTTGGAACTTTAAGATGTAATGACTGCCCAGACGGTTTTCAGACTTGCATGAGACCTGTAGCCCCTTTGTTTTGCCTAATTTCTCCCATTTGGAATGGGATCATTTACCCAGTGACTGTACCCCCCATTGTATCCAGGAAGTACCTAGCTTGCTTTTGATTTTACAGGCTTCTAGGCAGAAGAGATTTGCCCTATCTCAGATGAAACTTTGGGTTAATGCTGGAATGAATTAAGACTTTGGGGGACTGTTGGGATGGCATGATTGATTTTTGAAATCTGAAAGGGACATGAGATTTGGGAGGGGCTCTGGGTGGAATGATATGGTTGTGTTTTGTATCCCCCAACCAAATCTCGTCTTGAATTATAATTCCCCCGTGTCAAGGGAAAGACCAGGTGGAGGTAATTGAAGCATGGGGCCAGGTTTCCCCCATGCTGTTCTCAAGGTAGTGAGTTCTCACGAGATCTGATGGTTTTATAAGTGTTTGGAACTTCCTTCTGC
The DNA here is from genome assembly GCA_031835075.1 of Saguinus oedipus. NCBI lineage: Eukaryota > Metazoa > Chordata > Mammalia > Primates > Cebidae > Saguinus > Saguinus oedipus. The sequence goes on from CM063190.1 coordinate 24,929,424, forward strand.
GTCCATTTCTCTCTCCTGCCGCTTGTGAAGAAGGTGACTGCCTCCCTTTCGATTTCTGCCGTGATTTTGTTTCCTGAGGTTTCCCTAGGCATGTGAAACCGTGAGTCAATTAAACCTCTTTCCTTGATAAATTACCTGGTCGCACGTAGTATTTTTATCGCAGTGTGAAAACAGACTAATATAAGAAAGTTCTGTTTATGAAATTCTCATTATTGAAATGATTTTTTAAGGCATACTTTCAAGAAGAACTTATTAAAATTATAGTAAGCCTTAATTTAACTTTGTTTTCTAAATTTGTGTTTATTAGAAGCAGAGCATAGTTAATAATTCACATTCAGTAAGAGTTTATAGTTTATGAAAATTCTTATTTGCTGTGTATTTGAGCTGTATAAGAACCATTTGAGGTAGGAGGAGAAGGTGTGGTAGAAATCGCTGCTTGCTCTCTTTTTTCCATAATTATTAATTTTTTAAGCTGGAACACATGGTCAAAGTAGAGATGTTTCCCTTTGCAGTGAATGGGGCTCTGTTACTTTGTTCTGGTCAGTGGGATGGATGTTGAAACGTCATGTGGTATTTGTACAGAAAACTTTAAGAGGTTGTTGATGTGTATTTTTTGACACTTCAAATTTTTATCTACTTTGCTGCTTGGAACGTGGATAATACTATGTTGGGCCATGAGCATAAGAACTTCCCGTAGTAAAATGTCACAGTAATGAGCTTGAAAATGCTGGTTCCCTGAGGACTCTATGGAGCAGAGTAACTATGCCAGGTCATTTATGTACTTTTCTATGAGAGAAAGAAAACTTTGTATCTTGTTTGAGCTATTTTTACTTGTACTTTCTCATTTTTGCTTATTTTTTTCAAAACACAACTATATATATTATGTGATTTATATATGGTCTATATATGTGATGTACATATTAATGTATGTTAACATAATTTATGTGACTACTTTGGGTAAATTTACAATTAAAAATGTAAGTATTTTATACACTTAAAAACATAAAAATTAAATCCTAAATGTAAAAGCAAATTAAAAGCATTCAATATTGGGTATTGAGTAAGCAGTATCACCAAACTGGAAAGGGACTTCGTAGCACAGCAATTTGACTGTGGATACACTGTGTGATATGCTCTGAGAACAAAAGTAATTGCAAGGATATCCTAAGCAAAAATGAGAAAGTACAAGTATTCGATAATTGGTCGAATACAGTGCTTCACTCCTGTAATCCCAGCACTTTGGGAGGCCGAGGTGCACAGATCGCTTGAGGCAAGGTGTTTGAGACAACCCTAGTCAACATGGCGAAACACTGTTTCTACTAAAAATACAAAAACTAGTTGGGCGTGGTGGTGCATGTCTGTAATCCCAGCTACTCAGGAGGCTGAGGCACTAGAATTGGTTGAATTCAGGAGGCTGAGGTTGTAGTGAGTTGAGATCGTGCCACTGTACTCCAGCCTGGGTGACAGAGTGAGACTCTTGTCGCCAAAAAAAAAAAAAAAAAAAAGATTCAATAATCTGTTGGTGGTGTTGGTGTTGTTATAGATGGGGGTGCATGTAATTGTGAGATAAATTTAATAGGTTGGATATTTTGGTATTGATTAGAATAAGATTTTTTTTCATGGAAGAATAAAACAGAAATTAAGATTTAAGTGAAATACCTTATAGTCCTAACTAGACTGAAGTTAAGAATATAAATTCATGATGTGCTTTATGTTAAATGGAAGTGCCATGTACTTCTATTCACGGAAAAGTCCTGAAAGAGTAACTGACACAGTAATATTGAACGCCTCTAGTGCTAAAAGGCTTCCACATTTATGTTTCCTTTATTTTTTATTTATTTTTATTTTATTACTTTTTTTATTGCGTTTTAGGTTTTGTGGTACATGTGAAGAACATGCAAGATAGTTGCATAGGTACACATGTGGCAGTATGATTTGCTGCCTTCCTCCCCTTCACCTATATCTGGCATTTCTCCCCATGCTATCTCTCCCCAACTCCCCACCCCCCACTGTCCCTCCCCTATTCCCCCCAACAAACCCCAGTGTGTAGTGCTCCCCTCCCTGTGTCTACGTGTTCTCATTGTTCAACACCTGCCTATGAGTGAGAACATGCGGTGTTTGATTTTCTGCTCTTGTGTCAGTTTGCTGAAAATGATGGTTTCCAAGTTCATCCATGTCCCTACAAAGGACACGAACTCATTGTTTTTGATTGCTGCATAATATTCCATGGTGTATATGTGCCACATTTTCCCAGTCCAGTCTATCATCGATGGGCATTTGGGTTGGTTCCAGGTCTTTGCTATTGTAAACAGTGCTGCAATGAACATTCGTTATGTTTCCTTTAAAAGTTACCAAACGTTCTCAAAAAATGACTGATTCCAGCTCTGGGGCAAAAATGTACAAAATAAAGATGTCTTATGACTTTGGAAAGCAAGATAGTACTACTACCAAATACTACTAGGGTCATATCAAAAAGAAGCCCAAACTGACCTGAGGATGGTACATCTGGCCAAAATGGTGCAATCTACCAATAGAATTATAGTTGGACTGTATTGAAGCACATCAAATATGTTTAAGTCCTCAAGCTCATAATAATGCCAAAAGGCAAAACAAAACTTAAAGATCATCTTTCAAAGTAGTTTGCAAAATAACTATTTGAAGGGAGCGAATAAAGGGAAGGAAGAATTAATCTACCTATATTGCCCTTTCTGTATGAAATATTCCTCATGGTAACAACACAGTTAATAAAAAGAAATGTTTCTTTATAAAGGTATCTCAGCTGGCTGGTCATGGTGGCTCATGCCTGTAATCCCAGCACTTTGGGAGGCTGAGGCAGGTGGATCACGTGGTCAGGAGATCGAGATCATCCTGGCTATCATGGTGAAACCCCAATCTCTACTAAAAATACAAAAATTAGCTTGGTGTGGTGCTACATGCCTATAATCCCAGCTACTCATGAGGCTGAGGGAGGAGAATCGCTTGAACCAGGGAGTTGGAGGTTACAGTGAGCTGAGATCATGCCACTGCAGTCTAGCCTGGCGACAGAGTGAGACTCAGTCTCCAAAAAAAAAAAAAAAGGTATTCCAGCTAATGATTGTGGAAGAAACTAGACAATTAGCATCTTACCATTTTGCAACCCCAGATGAATTAGTAGATCTAGGTAATGGTTATTAGTAGCTAGCATCACACAAAGAAAGAGATATCTAGACATATACATATCATCACCTATGAAGTATGCTTGCACAGGCTTAAAGCTTAATCTAAATACAGTTATTCATCTAATTACTGATGTATAGAAAGGAAATGTGGGGGACAGAGAAACATGTTGAAGAATATCACAGGGATGTAGTCAGCAAAATCCAGACTGGGAAATGCTACAGGACAACCACCTGATTTCTTCAAAAAAGAATTAAAAGGTAAAAGAGACTGATAGCAGGAGAACCTATAAATTCAAAGCAATTGAAAAAATATATCCACCCATCACAAGGTATAGACCTTATTTAGATCTTGCCTTAAAAAATTAGTGAACTAATCAGGGAAATTTGAACACTGATTGGACATCTTGCAATATTAAGAAATTGGGATTAATATATTTAGGTGTGATAATAATACTGTGGTTCAGTTTTTTAACAGTCCCTACTTTTTTTTTATACTAAGTTCTGGGTCACATGTGCAGATCATGCAGGTTTGTTACATAGGTATACTCCTGTCATAGTGGTGGTTTGCTGCGTCCATTGCCCCATCATCTACATTAGGTATTCCATGGTGTAAATGTGCCACATTTTCTTTAGCCAGTCTGTCATTGATGGGCATTTGGGTTGGTTCCAAGTCTTTGCTAATGTGAACAGTGCCACAATGAACATACGTGTGCATGTGTCTTTATAATAGAATGATTCATAATCCTTTGGGTTTATGCCCAGTAATGGGATTGCTGGGTGATACGGTATTTCTATTTCTAGATCCTTAAGGAATTGCCACACTGTCTTTCATAATGGTTGAATTAATTTACACTCCCACCAACAGTGTAAAAGTGTTCCTGTTTCTCCACATCCTCTCCAGCATCTGTTGTCTCCTGATTTTTTGATGATCACCATTCTAACTGATGTGGGATGCTATCTCAATGTGGTTTTCATTTGCATTTCTCTAATGACCAGTGATGATGAGCTTTTTTTTTTCATGTTTATTGGCTGCATAAATCTCTTCTTTTGAAAAGTGTTCATATCATTTGCCCACTTTTTGATGGGGTTGTTTTTTTCTTGTAAATTTGTTTAAGTTCTCCATAGATTCTGGATAGTAGCCCTTTGTCAGATGGGTAGATTACAAAATTTTTTTTCCCCCCATTCTGTTGGTTGCCAATTCACTCTATTGATAGTTTCTTTTGCTGTGCAGAAGCTCTTAAGTTTAATTAGATCCCATTTGTCTATTTTGGTTTTTGTTACCATTGCTTTTGATGTTTTAGTCATGACGTCCTTGCCCATGCCTGTGTCCTGAATGGAATTGCCCTGGTCTTCTTCTAGAGTTTTTATGGGGTTAGGCCTCATGTTTAAATATTTAATATTAATATTAATATCTTATGTTTAAATATTAATATTTAAATATTTAAACATGAGGCCTAACAACATAAAAACTCTAGAAGAAATATTAAATATTTAAACATGAGGCCTAACCATCTAGAGTTAATTTTTGTATAAAGCATAAGGAAGGGATCCAGTTTCAGCTTTCTGCATATGGCTAGCCCATTTTCCCAACACTATTAAATAAGGAATCCTTTCCCCATTGCATGTTTTTGTCAGGTTTGTCAAAGATCAGATCAGTGTCGTGTGGCGTTCTTTCTGAGGTGTCTGTTCTGTTCCATTGATCTATATCTCTGTTTTGGTACCAGTACCATGCTACTTTGATTACTGTAGCCTTGTAGTATGGTTTGAAGTCAGGTATCATGATGCCTCCAGCTTGATTTTTTTTTTTTTCTTAGAATTTTCTTGGATATGCAGGCACTTTTTTGGTTCCATATAAAGTTTAAGGTGGTTTTTTCCAATTCTGTGAAGAAAGTCATTGGTAGCTTGATGTGGATAGCATTGAATCTATAAATTACTTTGGGCAGTATGGCCATTTTCACAATATTGATTCTTCCTAACCATAAGCATGGAATGTTTTTCCATCTGTTTGTGTCCTCTCATTTCCTTGAGGAGTGGTTTATAGTTATCCTTGAAGAGGTCCTTCACATCCCTTGTTAGTTGTATTCCTAGGTATTTTATTCTCTTTGTAGCAATTGTGAATGGGAGTTTGCTCATGATTTGACTCTCTATTATTGATGTATAAGAATACTTGTGATTTTTGCGCATTTGTTTATCTTGAGACTTCGCTAAAGTTGCTTATCAGATTAAGGAGATTTTGGGCTGAGACAATGGGGTTTTCTAGATATATAATCATGTCATCTGCAAACAGGGGCAGTTTGATGTCCTGTCTTCCTATTCAGACATGAAACAGTCCCTACTTTTTAGAGATATATACTGAAATATTTACTGATGAAATATGATGTCTGAAGTTTACTTAAAAATCATCCGAAGGTAGGAGAACGACTAAGCTGGGATAGAGATAAAGCAAGACTGTCTAAGAGTTCATAGTTGAGGACATGGGATGATCCTCTGCTATTAAATATTAAACTAAATTCTACTTCTGCATATACTTGAAATTTTCTTTAAAAATGTAAACAACAAAAAATACTGATGCCTCTACCTCTCCCTAAATTCCATTTTTAAAAGCCTGAGGTGGTGGTAGATGCTTGATGAAACCAAATCTCATTCAGTTGAAGTTAAACAGGAAACCAAGAGGTGCAGTTTCAGACAGGCAGAGTGGATTGAAAAGTACTTGTGTGATAACCGGAGAAGGAGAACCGGAAGGAGGTCGGGAGAAAGGGATGCTACACTTGGCCTTGCCTCTAGGGAGTGGATGAAATTAGACAAGTCACTTCATCTCTACGGGCCTATATTTCTTCATCTGTAAAATGAGGGTGTAGAATATTTAATTTCTGACATTCTTTCCAGCTTTTGCAGTGTGTGTGGGAGAGGAGTGATTGTTAAGTACCCAATATTACACTATTATTGCATTTTCTTAATTTTTTCCAACCATATTATTCCTTTGGCCTTTAGAATAAATGTATTTGCTTCTTGGTGGAATCTGACTCCTTTACTCCCATGATTGTTCCGCTTTAGCTGCTCACCTCTCTGTGGGGTCTCTCTGACTGGTCCTTCAGTAAAATCCTTCTGCTCTTTCATTGCACAAACACTTAAGACCTATTATAGTTCACAAAGGGCCTTAGAAACAGAGACAGAAAAAGCAATTTGATTTTTGTCCTTGCAGAATTTATGATTCTTATGTGGAGAGTTATAAAAACATAAATGTCATACAGTGAGTTGAATGTATAAAACATATAAGGCATGGACATTTGGATCAGTGGGAAGTATCAGAGGCTCATCCACAGAGATGCGACAAGATCATTGCAGTATATTTGAAATCTCTCTGTGGCAATAATGTAAAGTGATGCGAGTTCAGATCGGCAGCCCAGCTTGGTGATGAAGGGAATGGGTCCCTGAGTGCCCCCGTGTTTGAAAACTGGCTCTTCTGCTTAGTAGCTGTGTGACTGGGATGTGTTATGTAACCCCTCTGTGCCTCAAGCCCCTCATCTGGGAAGAAAGAGGAGATCATTATAGAAGCCTTTCCACAGGGCTGTTTTGAGGATAAAATACATTAATAAAGAGCACTTAGAATAGTGCCAGAGTAGGACATGGTGGCTCATCCTGCGATCCCAGCACTTTGGGAAGCTGAAGCAGGAAGGCTACTTTAGGACGGGAGTTCAAGACCAACCTGGACCAACATAGTAAGACAAACCCGGCCCATCTCAAAAACAACAACAACAACAAAACCAGGCATAATGGCACACACTTGTAGTCCTAGCTACTTGGCAGAGAGTCCAAGGTGGGGGGCTCACTTGAGTCCATGAGTTCGAGGCTGCAGTGAGCTATAATGGTGCCAATGCACTCCAGTGTGGTGACTGACCTCATATCTCAAAGCAAAAAAATAAATAAATAAATAAATAAATAAATAAATAAATAGAGCCTGTCTCAGAGGAAGTACTGTATTATTATTTTGTATATAATAGTTGTTATTGTTATTTATGGCATAAAAATGCTTCAAGTAGTGTAATTTTGAGGATGATAGTTTTGTTACAATCCTATATATTCTATATTTAACACAATAATTATAGGAGGAGGTTATACAATATACCTTCCTCATTTATGAAAAAGTATAAAATGGGGAATGTGCAAAGCAAATAAAATTCTGAGGAAACGTTTTATTTTAATGGAGGCAATTATAAAAATATGCCTGGAGGGAATTCACATTAGGACGAAATTATGGTGAGTTATTTAATTTGATATATTTCTACCAAATGTCTTGAACTAGAAGTCATAGTTAAATGCACCCATGATGAAATCTTGTCAGCTGAAAACACACAGAAATATAATAGTAAAACATACATTACATTTTTAAATTTTCAAAAACGGATGTCCTGAGTCTGGAAATTATTTGTACCAATATATGACTTGAGAATATTAACACTGTCCATTCCTTATGTGAATAGAAATCTGTTTTACTAAAGGAATTGTGACTTCCTGGGTTTGTATGTGTGAGGGCACTCTCAGATGGCCAGATCTTGAAAACATGCGACACATCTTCTTCGAGAAGGTTAAATCTTGCCCTAATTAAATAGTGGTCACCATAGGCTCAGCCAATTATAACAAACACATGTGGAAAAATATTTGCGATTTGAGAAAAAGCATATTCCTGGGAGACCCTGTAGACTTCTTGGGATCATAGAAGAGGCATTTTACAGGAAAGCAAATGTTTTTTGGCTCTTACTGGGTAACTGAAGCCTTAATTATATTAAAAAAATAAGTGGTTGGGTTGCTGGTGGTGAAAATGGTTAGTGTCCTTGGCCCTCCTCTGGAAAGATGTTTTTTTCTTTCAGAGTAAAAGCTCAGAGACATATATAATTCCTTCTTAAAGGATGATAATAAAAACATATGGCCACCTCTTCATAAAGGCAAATATGAAGGAAAAAGCCGTTCCCCTTGTCTGTACTTAGATAACTCACACTTTGTTTTTCCTTTTTTAAATTTCATAGGGAAAATCAGGCCAGCATTTTATTGAATATTTGCAACAAGGATTTCCATCAAGAAGGCATCCCTTATCCGTTTATGATTTCTTAGCTTAACACTCTGAATTTTTTTTTTTTTTTTTTGAGACAGTCTTGTTTTGTTGCCAGGCACCAGGTTCCAGGCTGGAGAGCAATGGCGCGATCTCGGCTCACTGCAACCTCCGCCTCCCAGGTTCAAGCAGTTCTCCTGCCTCAGCCTCCCGAGTAGCTGGGACTACAGGCACGTGCCACGATGCCCAGCTAATTTTTGTATTTTTTAGTAGAGATGGAATTTCACCATGTTAGCCAGGATGGTTTTGATCTCTTGACCTCATGATCTGCCCGCCTCAGCCTCCCAAAGTGCTGAGATTACAGGCGTGAGCTGAAGTTTAATGAATTTTAATTTTGTGGAAAATTCAAGCCCTGTCTTCCGCTCCCTCCATGATCTCTATGGTCATCTAGAAGATGTCAGCACATCGAGGAACATCTTGTACTTTATTACTGAGGAGGAAGATGATTTAAAAATTACACATGAACTTTTATCCTGTGAATTTGTTTTGCCAAACAAGACTCTTTCAGGAGCTCACAGAACGTGGTGTGATTTATAGATGCTGGGGAAAGTCTCTGAGTCATGAAGGATGTTATTCGTCTCATAAAATTCCTTATTAAAATACATATATCACACAAAGAATGGGTGGAGTTATTGACTAGCCTTGTATTTAGGATCAGTCTAACAGCAAAGTAGTTATGAAAATATTTAACAGGACCCTGGGAAGGAGTCCATGGGGGGAAATGCCAGAAGTCAGTGGATGTTGGTGGTGGTATAGTGGCTGATAGGGAATGAGGACGTTCTATGTGTTAAAATAGTATCAGTGGAATGTCACAGTATAGTCAAGAGCCCAACTGATTTTCTGTTTTCTTTTCTACTTCTGGCCTGCCTCTTGTTTTGCAGCCTACCCTTTGGCCTTCCATGTCTCCATCTGTATCACAACTCATTTCATTCCCTCCTGCCACACACACTGACTCACCTGTGCCTGTGAATGTGAATTCGTGTCCTGCCTGCCGCTGCTGCTGATCTAAGTGTTCACATCTTCCTTGTGCTGTGGTTGTACAGGCCCACGCTAAGGATGACCTGTTTGTGAGCCGTCTTCCAGGTCTTAATCAGTTCGTCTTGTTTCCTTTTAAGCCATGTGAACTCCCTGGCCCAGAAGGCTGGGAAATAGATGCCATTGCATATAGTAGCCCCCTGATGATGATGATGATGATGATGATAGAGTAGCTGATCGGTAATGAGGACTTACTCTGTGCCATGAAGTCTGCAATGTGTTTTAATGTACTACATTCTAAACCTCAAAATTGGTCTTATGAGTTTAGAACTGTTATTGTTTCCATTTTACAGATGAAGGAATTAAGATTTCTTCTACATGAAGATCAAGGAACTTGCCCAGAGCACAGAGGAAGTAAGGGATGGGCTGGAATTGGAGCCCAGCCTGTGAGGTTCTGGAGCTCATGCTTTCAAATGATTCCCTCTTTTCCTTTCACCTCCAGGTACTCAGTTCAAATGGCTGAAGAATTTCAATACCAGAAGGTATAGACTGCCTGTGCAACTTGGTTGAAGATAGTCTTGTTTCTGCCTGTTACTATCTACCCTTCTTAACCCTCAACATCACTTGCAGATTACCGGGGTCCATTGTTGCTTTCTGTTGGCCTCAGCCACTCATAGGTTCTGCCGCTCTGAAGGACATCTGGGACCTGAGGGGTCATTTTGTGGAGGCTTCCTCTAGAAGTTGCTTGTATATCTCCTCATTAGGAATGGCTCAACCAACCCTAAGGTGAGAGGGTGTCAGGCATAAGAGATGCGGTCCCTGCCCAGTGAGTCACACTCTTCTCCGGAGCTCCTCCTGTCTTCTGCCTAGACCTCACACACTCTGCCTCTTCACTTAGGGTGACTCAGCTCTGTTGCTCTTTCAACCCTGCTCAGAAGTAGGTAGATGTCTTGTCTCAATGGAACTGTTTGACACTCTTGAATTTTTACTCTCATGAAAGGTTAAGGTGCTTCATACAAACCAAGAACCCACATATAAAGCAATCAGTGACTTTTCTAATAATTGTCGTGGATTCTCCATACTTCTCATATGTTTTCTGCCCAAGCAGATCATGTTCATGTTTCTGTTTCTCTATGTGTAGTTGTAGGTGCTGGGACTGGAGGTCTCCCCTAGAGTAGGGCAGGACAGAAGTCACCTTGGAATAGCTGAGCATAGCTCCCTTCGTTCCGAGGGCTCTTGTATTTTAAGGATTTGTTAAAATGTGGTGGTTCAACTCTGAGAGGTGGCAAACATCAGATCTAAATGCCATCCAATTCTCCTGGAGTGTTATGCTCAGGCATGTGACTGTGCAAGTGGACTTATTGATAGGGGCTACATCAAGAGTGAGTACTCGGATCCAATACTGAGAAGAGATCCATAATGCTGAAGATTTTATTTTCCTAAGGCATCATGGGAAGAGAGCTCTATCCTGGTACTCAAAGCAGCAGCTGAAGCATAGGATTCTGTCTTTACCATTGGGCTCTAGACTCAAAATGTGTGAACAGCTTTGCTGGTGAGTAAAATATTTGTCTTTCCGGCATCTTCCATCCATGCTGGATTGCCTTATGTCTTTTGCAAAAGCAACTCCATTGCTGTCATATATCCTGGTTCTACCACAGCCAAAGTTTCTACAACTTTACATCTTACAGGGAAACTGGAAATGAAAGACCTTTCGTCAATAAGGCCCTGCTAGCTTTTTCAATAAAGCGCCTCCACTGAGCATAACACTGGGCATCGGGTAGCCTACCATAAAGAGATTGGCTTCTGTAGAAGACTGTGCTATTCCAGTGGCTGTGGCTTTTATCGGGGTTGGGGGCTTTGCATGGCTTTCTAAACTTTAAGATGTGATTCACAAAGGCCAATTTTTAATAAAACTGGTGACCCTCTGCCATCATTGCACATAACAAGGGAGATCTAAGAGGGACTGATTTCTCTCTTTTAGACTCTTTTAAGCATTCGGGGAGTCTCTGGAGGTAGGAGCCTAGACGGGGATGGACTGGATTTGTAGAAAACCTGCTGTTGCCACAGGTACAGGCTCAAGCGTTTGCATTTTGTGAATAGATAAGAAGCAGCTAGGATGAACAGATACCCCAGATACTATTTGTTTACAGCTATACAGATGTGCGTGTGACTGGACCTCTTTATATATATGTTGCGGGAACGGGGAGAGGATACTTGGAATACTAACATATCATCCTTGATATAAAAGATAGAGTAGATATAGGACTAAGGTTTAAAAGTGTATGTATAACTAATTTTCTACAAATAGAGAACAGCTATTTGAATAAATTCAAAGTATTAGTTAAGACTCTAACTCATGAGGGCCCTGTGTTGGCACAACAGCAGTCATGATTGAGCAAAAACACAAAGTGGATACATTTCAGACATGAAATTTAGTAAGTATGTTACACAGCTTCTTTCCTTTCTTTCAAATTAGTAAATGTGAACCACTGCCCTGCATGTTGACATGTAGGTACTAGTCAAAGTAACACTAGCTGCTGTAACAAATCAATCCCCAAATCTCAGTGGCTGACCATAGTAAAGCTTGTTTCTAGCTTATGAACACACCAGTGCAGTTCCTGGTCGATGAAGTAGCCAGCAATCCTGGGTTGCCCAAGATGGAGGGGGATGCTGGAATACAAGATTTTTAGTGTTGAGACTGGGGAAGTTCTGGGTAAACCAGGACAACTTGGTCATCCTACTGGTCGAACGAAATTTGTTGAAACTGGGATCCATGTACCTGGCTTTTTTCTATCTTATGGCTTCAACAGCCTTATCACTTGACTTCCAAGGGTTCCCTGAGGGCTGTTTCCATTCCCATCCAGCTAGAAACAGAAAAGAACATAGAAGATATTATGGAAAGTTTTCTGGCTGATGCTGGAAGTGGCGTATTTCACTTCTTCTCTTATTCCGTTGGCTAGACTCACACATAGGGAATCGCTTAGCTACAAGAGTGACTAGGAAAGGCAGTCTGTCTTTTTTCACTAAGACCTTATTTAATGATCAGCTAGTAGTCTTAGGTACATCCACATATATACATTGTGTTGAATATACAGAAGGAGATTGCAACCAGTGATTTGGTAACATGCAACCTAATATTTTCCCCAAAGAGTTTTTTGTTCTCTGATCATTCCTTTCAAAATTGTTTGCATGTAAGAAATATTTTTATAGCCATTTAGCAGTTGATGTTTTTTCCCACAAATCTTTTCCAACAGGAACTATTTTTTAAAAATCAGGGACTACTCAGTCTTCATCAGGAAGATATGGAGTGGGGTTGTTCTCACCCCTGGTTGGCAAAGGAAGGCATTCAGCTTAACTGTGCTTTCTGCTTGCCAAGGGCACCACATCAGGAAGGTCAGAGAGCCTGTTTCCAGGGATGCGTGCTGAAGTCTGTAGCAGTTGGGCAGGCATCAGCCTTTCAACCCAGACAAGAGCAGGAAGATGGAGTGCTCTTGGGAGGTGTTTTTCAGAAAAGAGGCAGGCTAGAATATCTGATGTGATGAAACATTAGAGAAAATTGAGGATTATTGTCAGAAATATATTACAAGACACAAAAGACTATCTCAAAAAAAGGCTCTATAAGAGTACATGTAATCATAACAAACTTCGTGGCTTTTAGGTGAACTACATGTAAGTAAAATAACAACATAAATACAAATGACAAAATTACATGGGATACATGGCAAAAGGAGGCTGGGCTTGATGTAAAAAAGAAAAAGGTCATATCCTCATCATAACAGAAATTATATAGTCTCTAAAACTGATAAATCAGGGAATAGAAGTACAGGCATATTTTATCTATATGAGATAATTACTATAAAACTTAGAAAAACGAGTTAAAAGTAGTTTGAAGGGGAGATGAACAGGGTTGAGGAAAGTGGGGCTGGAAACAGTTGTTCTTATAACCTGTTCAATGCCGTTTCTAAAAAAGGGCCTATGTAAGGGTATTGTATTGTTAAAAATAAATGCTTATATACATGGACATAAAGACAGAAACAGTAGACACTGAGGATTCCAAAAAGAGAGGGGTGGGGCAAGGGCTGAAAAGCTTCCTGTTGGATTCTATGTTTACTGTCTTGGTGATGGGATCGAAAGCAGCCCAAACCTCAGCATCATGCAGTGTATCGTTATAACACACCTGCGCATGTACCCCTTGAATCTAAAATTTAAATATAAATTAAAAAACAGTTGTTTATTTTTAGAAAAGCTATGCATCCTTTGGATTTCCATAAATGTGTGCCAATAGATAGAAAATACTATTGAGGTTCCAAAAAATTCCTCAATATTTGCAAGGAAGCAAAAACAATAAAGACCATGTGTGACTGCTCCATAGTGTAAGCAGACGGGGTTGCTTAGTATCAGGGCATATATGAAATTGTACACATTACAAAAACAGTGATATAGTATTGTAAGTATAGAATGAAATCTATGAATTTTCAGCCAAACCATTTCTTTTCTGGATTGGGAAGTACTGAGGTAAAGGAGACATACTACAAGAACGTACTTCAGGCATGTAATTAAACAAAAGGTAGAAAACAGAATTAATCTGGAAAAACTCAGTATGATCCAGTGAGAGAAAAATTATGAAGTCGTGGGTTCCTGGCGTAACAGTTAAGATAATGCTAGCTTTTGTAACAGACTCTAACCGTAAAATGATTGAGGTTTTTTTTTTTTTTTTTTTTTTTTGAGACGGAGTTTCGCTCTTGTTACCCAGGCTGGAGTGCAATGGCGCGATCTCGGCTCACTGCAACCTCCGCCTCCTGGGTTCAGGCAATTCTCCTGCCTCAGCCTCCTGAGTAGCTGGGATTACAGGCACGCGCCACCATGCCCAGCTAATTTTTTGTATTTTTAGTAGAGACGGGGTTTCACCATGTTGACCAGGATGGTCTCGATCTCTTGACCTCGTGATCCACCCGCCTCAGCCTCCCAAAGTGCTGGGATTACAGGCGTGAAGGAGTTTGTTCTTAGCATCTAAAATGACCAGAATTTTTCAGTGGTGATTTGGGGGCTCTAGGCTCCTTCCATCCCATGGTGATACTGTCTTCAGCACCTACCTACCAAAGCGGCATACCCACCTGCATTCAGCCAGTGGGTAGGGTAAGAGCATGGAGAATCATATGGAAATTTCCACCAGCCAAGCCTGAAATTGAATTGGCTGGAATTCAGTTATATGGTATGATGGTTAATTTTATGTGTTAACTTGATTGGGCCACAAGAGGCCCAGCTATCTGGCCAAACATTATTCTGGGTGTTTCTATGAAGATGGTTTTGGATGAGATTAAATTTAAGTGGGTAGACTTAGTAAAGCAGATTGCCCTCCATAGTGTATGTGTGCGTCTCATTCAATCAGCTGAAGGCCTGAATAGAATGAATGACTGACTCTTCCCTTACTAAGAAAGAATTCTCCTGCCTGCCAGCCTCTGAGCTGAAACATTGGCTCTCCCAGCCTTGTGGTTTTTGAACTGGATGTTGACTCTTCCTGGTTCTACAGCAGTTTGTTGACCTTCATGCTCAAATTGGGATATGGATTCTGCAGATTTTGAATTTACCAGTCTTCATAATTATGTGAGTCAATTGCTTATGATACATCTTCTTAGATATAATCTTCTATTGGTCTGTTTCTCTGGAGAACCCTAACACATACGGTTTCATGCAACTCTAACAGTGGCTGTTGAGAAGTCTTTGTGTCCAGGAAGAAGAGGAATGGGATTAGAGAATAGCTAGCCTATCTCTGCCATTCCTAGGGAAGCCAGACCCTGGGAGTCAGGCTTTCACCCTTAAAAAAAGATTCCAGTACACACATTTGGCATTGGAGCAGTGAAGTCATCTGCCACTGGGGGACCATGCTTTCATGAAAAAGTATCTGCCAGCAGTGACACATGTAGACTGATCACTAAAGGGACTTCCCTAATGCTCTGGACATGACATGTAAGACTCCCAAGAGCTTTGCAAAGGTAACAGCAATCATGACTCAGTTTGACTTTTCCTGACTCAGAGGGAAGGAAGATTAAATCTGATGTAGAGAATGTTTTAGCTACTAATTCCTAGCAACAACCACAAAATGTCTGTCACGTCACACTGGCTTTTCTCTATTCCATGTTAACAGGTAGACTATTGACAGGTCATCTGATGCAGGCTGGGCTTGGCTCTGTGCTACTGGCTGGATATGGATTTTCTCTATGTGCCTCTCATCATTCTTGGACCAGCAGCATATTCTACTCATGGCTAAAGGCAGGAGGAAGGGAAGCTAGGGAAGGCAAAATAGCTTGGGTAAATTGGTGGATGGTGATGTCATTCCCTAAAATAGGGAGAAAAGGAAGTAGATATGGGAAAGGTGGGAAACAAGAGATGATGAGCTAAATTTTGAATCTGTTTGAGGTTTGGGACGTCCAAATAGAGACATGCCCTGTAATGAAAACACAGAAAGCACACTATATTCTTGTATGTTACAAAACCACAGTCTATGCTTTGCACATTTCAGTTCTAGCTGCCCTCTCCCATATGCACTTCACACCAAAAAGTGTTTTTCTGGAAGGCCAAGAGATAGGCCTTGATCAAAGGATCAGGTGTTAGGCTCCAGGAGTTTTCCATGTGGATATAATTGGGAATTTATTATTCAACATGGAAAAAACATATAGCCCAAGCCTACCGTGACTAAATAAGATGAAGTTTGGTTTTGTAATCACATATTTGCATGATAATTCTAGGTGAATTGAAATCTCAAAACTTGAGAAAAGTAGGTTTAAGATAGAAAAGATAAGTATTCTTTCCCCAGAAGATGGTTAATGTGAAGACCCAAAGTTGAAAGATAAAATACAGGATGCTCAGTTAAATGAACTTTAGATTTAATAATGACTGTGTTTTCAGTATGTTGCAAATATTGCACAGTCCATGCTTAAATAACTATTTGTTGCTTATCTGAAATGTATTTATTGTATTTACTTTTTAAAAAAATTTTTTAGAGACAGGGTCTCACTCTGTCACCCAGGATGCAGGGCAGCAGCCTGATCATGGCTCAACCTTCTGGACTGAAGTCATTCTCTTGCCTCAGCCTCTCGGGTAGCTGGGAGTATGAGCATGCGCCACCATGCCCAGCTAATTTTTATTTTTTGTAGCAATAGGGTTGTACTGTGTTGTGCAGGCTGGTCTCAAACTCCTGGCCTTCAGCAGTCCTCCTGCCTTGGCCTCCCAAAGAGCTGGGATTACAGATGTGAGCTCCCCCCATCTGCCTGGCCTGCTTATCTGAAATTTAAACTGAACTTGAGTGCCTTCTATTTCTATTTTTCAAATCTGGCAACCCTGTATAGACATCATTACTTCAAAAAAATACTAAGCTGAAAATATAAACTTTAGCAGTTGCATTAGTCTCCTTTGGTGCTGCAACAAATTACCACAAACTTAGTGGCTTAAAACAATACAAATTTATTATATTACCGTTCTGGAGGGAAGAAGTGCAAAATGGGTTTCAGCTGGGTAAAATCAGGGCATTGCCAGGTGGGCACATCTTTTGAAAGCTCTAGGGGAGCATCTGTCTTTTGTCTTTTCCAGCTTCTAGAAGCCCTCTGCATTCCTTCACTCACAGCCCTTCTATCTTCCAAGCCATCAATATTTCATCTTCTAGTTCCTGCTTCTGACCCATCTCCCTGATAAGGACCTTGTGATTACAGTGAATCCACCTGACTCACCCAGGATACTCTCCCATCTCATGCTCCTTAATCACCCCTGCCAAGTTCCTTTTGGCACCTAAAGAACATATTGACAGGTTCCAGGGATTAGGACATGAGCATCTTTGCAGGGCCATTGTTCTGCCTACCACAGCAGCTTTCCAAAAAATATTAGGCTAATGGCTTGTCAAATCTATATGGAGCTAACTTTTGCTATCCTGTGTGATATGTCGCCCTCAGGTTTCTGAGATTTTTCATCAGTTTTTTTCTGCCAGCTGAACACGGGATTCTGTAAAGTAGCTGGTATACTAGCTCTGCAGTAACATACTTCAGTCCTGCCAAGGCTGTGAGGAAATACAGCTGTACCAGGGTACAAGACTGTCTTGAGTTATAACTTGGCAACGGGAATGGGATAGAAGACTGAGTTGATGAAGAGCACCTTACTTTAAAGATGTCCCATAGCTCCCTCTAGCATGCGGCAAAAGCCATGGGCATTAGAAAGTAGAGAAATGTGTTTGGGAGGAATTTTGAAGAATAATTCTCTTATTTTTATTTAACCTCTAAAGAAGCAGCATTGAGGAAAACTGTGAACAAAGTAATTAAAAGGCTGAGTCGATTTTGAAGAATAATTCTTATTTTTACTTAACCTTTAAAGAAAAAGCATCAAGGAACACTGTAGACAAAGTAATTAAAAGGCTGAGTCAGAATGATGCCAAAGCAACTGCTGACTCTCATTTCGAACAACTGGACAATTTCTGCAGTTGGCTGAAAACACATCAAATTGATGGTGGCAGGAAAAGCAAAACCAAAATGATGACTTGCTTTTATTTTTAATTGATTATGAGCATATAAAAGTTTAAAAAAATTATCTGGCACCGTCCTAGGATCTGTGCCTGACAATTTTACGTGTATCGTTTTCTTTACTCTTCAATAAAAGCCCTTCAAGGAAGGTAGCCCATTCACTATTTTACAGCAGGAGAAACTGAGGAGCAGAGAGATTAGCTTGCCTGTCCAAAGGGCAACAGCTTCATGTCAGTCAGAATTTAGATGCTGCTTTATCCTAACCCCAAGACACTGTATCCTCTGTGTCACGCGTCTAAGATGTCACATTGTTTGGAAAGGTCTGAAAAGGAAGGAGTGTTGAAATGCCGATTAGAGAAGTTTTAATCGTTCTTTGTTCCTCTGTGGGCGAAGAGTCCTGTCGATCATGCATACCTTTTCTTTAGCTGTGTGGAAACAACCAGGGAGCAATTGTTCATGAAGGGAATTATGTCCCTCTTCAGAGAAGTACAGCCAACTTGTTTGCCATCCCCTCCTTCCCCCATGTAGCTTAATGTTTGTTTCCTAAGGCTATAGTGAGGTAATACATTCTGGTTGAAGCATATTTTGGCTTTCTCTGAAGGAGACATGAATTTCTGGCCCTTGTTAATGTTCCTCTTTTGTTCTTTGTACAGTGAAGCACCAAGAGAGTTTCTATTTTTTTTCCACAGAAATTTTACTTTCTTGAGGCATTCAGGGCTTGGAAACCCAAAACGCTGGTGAGCCAGTGACAGGCGTTGGCCCATGGTCCGACCCAACCCAATGACATAAGCTGAGACAATCTCACTCTGCCAGCTTTGGTTTCTTGCCTATGCTCTATTGCAAATGTTTTTCTGAACACACCCAAATCCCAAAGATTTTCATCTTCTCTGGGCTCCGCAACATCCGCTTTGTTGAAAAACAAGTCATTCCAGAACCAACCCAGTCTGGGTTTGCAGTAGAATTCTTACTGGGGACAGCATTCTTCCTCGCAACAGAAGACCAAGAGGCAGTGCGTTTCAGAGTTGTCCTTGATCATTTTACTGCTCAAATGTGTTTGAAGCCATTGGTTTCTGTTGAAGCATCCAGACAAAGGGAAACCGATCCAACGTTCTCCGACTTGGACCAGGTCAGGGATCCTTTAGCAGTAAACGGCTTAACGAAAATACATGGAGTGTTTTAAAAGCAAACTCATTGATTTCCTCTACGTTCTTGACTTTGCATTTTCTTTAATAAATAGCTGCAGAATTTGTTGGCAAGGAGGGAATGCACGCTTGCAACATAAGCATCTGTCGACATGGAAAGAAGCACAATATGGGCAAGTTAGGCAAACCTGGGTTTCAGTCTTAGCCACTCACTGGCAGTGTCAGCCTAGGAAAATGTACTGCTCAGATTCTTAGTTTTCTCAATGGTAGAAGGGTTAGTAACACCCATAGGATGCTACTATGAGTATTACAGGAACAGGGTCCTGATCCAGACTCCAAAAGAAGGTTTTTATATGTCATGTAAGAAAGAATTTAGGGCGCGACCCTAGAGCAAAGTGAATGCAAATTTATTAACGAGGTAGAGGAATAAAAGAATGGCTACTCCATAGACAGAGCTGCTGGGTGCCCACTTTTGGTGGTTTCTTGATACTAAACAAGGGGTGGATTATTCATGCCTCCTCTTTTTAGACCATATAGGGTAACTTCCTGATGTTGCAATGGCATTTGTAAACTGTCATGGCACCAGTGGGAGTGTAGCAAAACTATCTTCACCATCTTGGTTTTGGTGGGTTTTAGTGGCTTCTTCACTGCAAGCTGTTCTATCAGCAAGGTCTTTATGACCTGTGTCTTGTGCTGACCTCCTCTCTGATCCTGTGACTTAGAATGCCTTAAGTGTCTGGGAATGCAGCCCAGTAGGTTTATGACCTTCTTTACACAGTTAGGGGGCTGGGCTAATTCCATATGGCCCCCAGCCTTATCTAGAATTTAATGCTCCAACGTAGGTAAGTTGAACAATTTTCAAAAGTCAAAGAAACAGTTTATGATTTTAAATCATTTAGCAAACTTATTATCTGATCTGTGCAATTTAGAACAAATGTTTACATTTTTGAAATAATCTTTATTTTACCAATGATCTTTAAAACTGTATTTCCCAAAGATGACTTAAGTCACATGAACTAAGTAAAAGGCATTACACTTTTTACTTTTCTGACAAAATATCTGACTTATTATTAAACCAGTTAAATAAAGCTCTTTCATATATAAACATCACACACACACACCACATATAAATACATAGAAGATAAAGGACCTATTTTTCAAGCCAGGGATTGAACCCCGAACCTGGGCTGTCATTGTGAAAAGAGAAAGCACAGCCATAAGGTTACAAGGTCAAGCTCCCAGGGACGTACAAAACAGGAAGGAAACCTCATCCAGTTTTTTTAGGGATCTACAGCAAAGTTTATAACTGACCAAGTCTGTTGGGTCATCTTGAAAAGCAGGCCTATGGGGTCCTAGGCATGCATTTTATCCTGAGGTACCTCTCATTATGGCAGTGCAATACAGAAAGACACACAAAGCACACTAGATTTGCCACAGCTTAAGACTAGCCTCTCAAATCCTCTTTCTCATTAATCAAAACTTTACAGAGGAGATGAACAGTGATTTTTACCATTCATTCAACCAGTCTGCCGAGAGAGAGAGAAAGTGGCGGCGGGGAAAGGAGAGGAGGGTAGGGTTGATTTTTTTTTTCCTGGTAAATTTGTTTAAATTCTTTGTAGATTCTGGATATTAGCCCTTTGTCAGATGGATAGACTGCAAAAATTTTCTCCCACTCTGTAGGTTGCCTGTTCACTCTGATGATAGTTTCTTTTGCTGTCAGAAGCTCTTTAGTTTAATAAGATCCCATTTGTCAATTCTGGCTTTTGTTGCCGTTACTTTTGGTGTTTTAGTCATATAGTCTTTGTCCATGCCTGTGTCCTGAATGGTATTGCATAGGTTTTCTTCTAGGGTTTTTATGGCTTTAGGTCTTACATTTAAGTTTTTAATCCATCTTGAGTTAACTTTTGCTTAGGATGTAAGGAAGGGGTCCAGTTTCTGCTTTCTGCACATGGCTAGCCAGTTTTCCCAACACCATTTATTAAACAAGGAATCCTTTCCCCATTGCTTGTTTTTGTCTGGTTTATTGAAGATCGGATGGTTATAGATGTGTGGCATTACGTTTGAGGCCTGTGTTCTGTTTCACTGGTCTATATATATATGTGTTTTGGTACCAGTACCATGCTGTTTTTGTTACTATAGCCTTGTAGTATGGTTTGAAGTAAGGTAGCATGATGCCTCCAGCTTTGTTCTTTTTGCTTAGGATTGTCTTGGCTATGTGGGCTCTTTTTTGCTCCCATATGAAATTTAACATAGTTTCCTCCAATTCTGTGAAGAAAGTCAGTGGTAGCTTGATGGGGATAGCATTGAATCTGTAAATTACTTTGGGCAGTATGGCCATTTTCATGATATTTACTGATTCTTCCTAATCATGAGCATGCAATGTTTTCCATTGTTTTTGTCCTTTATTTCCTTGAGCAGTGATTTGTAGTTCTCCTTGAAGAAGTCCTTTATAGCTCTTGTAAGTTGCATTCCTAGGTATTTTATTCTCTTTGTAGCAGTTGTGAATGGGAGTTCACTCATGATTTGGTGCTCTGTTTGTCTGTTATTTGTGTATACAAATGCTTGTTATTTTTGCACATTCATTATGTATCCTGAGACATTGCTAAAGTTGCTTATCAGCTTAAGGAGATTCTGCGCTGAGACAATGGGGTTTTCTAAATATACAGTCATGTCATCTGCAAGAAGAGACAATTCGACTTCTTCTCTTCCTATCTGAGTACGCTTTATTTCTTTCTCTTGCCTGATTGTCCTGGCCAGAACTTTCAATACTATGTTGAATAGGATTGGTGAGAAGGGAAATCCTTGTCTTGTACCAGTTTTCAAAGGGAATGCTTGAATGCTTGTTCAATTCAGTATGATATTGGCTGTAGGTTTGTCATAAATAGCTCTTATTAGTTTGAGATACGCTCCATCAATACCTAGTTTGAGAGTTTTTAGCATGAATCAGTGTTGAATTTTGTCAAAGGCCTTTTCTACATCTATTGAGATAATCATGTGGTTTCTGTCACTGATTCTGTTTATGTGAATTACCTTTATTGATTTACGTATGTTGAACCAGCCTTGCATCCTAGGGATGAAGCTGACTTGCTTGTGGTGGATAAGCTTTTTGATGTGGTGCTGGATTTGGTTTGCTAGTATTTTATGGAGAATTTTTGCACTGATGTTCATCAGGGATATTGGCCTGAAATTTTCTTTTTTGTGTGTGTCTGCCAGGTTTTGGTTTCAGAATGATGCTAGCCTTATACAATGAGTTAGGGAGGATATCCTCTTTTTCCATTGTTTGGAATAGTTTCAGAAGAAGTGGTACCAGCTCCTCTTTGTACTTCTAGTAGAATTTGGCTATGAATTTGTCTGGTCCTGGACTTTTTTGATTGGTGGGCTATTAATTACGGTCTCAATTTCAGAACTTGTAATCGGTCTATTCAGGGATTAGACTATTTTCTGGTTCAGTCTTGGGACAGTGTATGTGTCCAGGAATTTATCAATTTCTTCTAAATTTTCTAGTTTACTTGCGTAGAGGTGTTTATAGTATTCTCTGATGGTAGTTTGTATTTCTGTGGGATCCATGGGGATATCTCCTTTGTCATTTTGATTCTTCTCTTTTTTTCTTTATTAGTCTGGCTAGTGGTCTATTTTGTTGATCTTTTCAAAAAACCAGCTCTTGGATTCATTGATTTTTTTTTTTGAAGAGTTTTTTCTTTGTGTGTGTGTCTCTATCTCCTTCAGTTCTGCTCTGGTCTTAGTTATTTCTTGCCTTCTGCTAGCTTTTGAATTTGTTTGATCTTGCTTCTCTAGTTCTTTTAATTGTGATGTTAGGGTATTGATTTTACATCTTTCCTCCTTTCTTATGGGCATTTAGTATTAGAAATTTCCCTGTACACACTGCTTTAAATATGTCCCACAGATTCTGGTACATTTTGTCTTTCTTCTCATTGGTTTCAAAAAACATCTTTATTTCTGCCTTAATTTCATTATTTACCCAGTAGTCATTCAGGAGCAGGTTGTTTCCATGTAGCTGTGTGGTTTTGAGTGAGTTTCTTAATCCTGAGTTCTAATTTGATTGCACTGTGGTCCGAGAGACTATTTGTTATGATTTCTGTTCTTTTGCATTTGCCGAGGAGTGTGTTACTTCCAATTATGTGGTCAATTTTAGAAAAGTGTGATGTGGTGCTGAGAAGAATGTATGTTCTGTGGATTTGGGGTGGAGAGTTCTGTAAATGTCTATTAGGTCCGCTTGGTCCAGATCTAAGTTCAAGTCCTGGATATCCTTGTTAATTTTCTGTCTTGTTGATCTGTGTAATATTGACAGTGGGGTGTTAAAGTCTCCCACTATTATTGTGTAGGAGTCTATGTCTCTTTGCAGGTCTCCAAGAACTTGTTTTATGCATCTGGGTGCTCTTGTATTAGGGGTGTGTGTGTGTGTGTGTATATATATATATATAGTAGTTAGCTGTTTTTGTTGCATTGATCCCTTTACCATTATGTAATGCCCTTCTTTGTCTCTTGATATTTGTGGTTTAAAGGCTGTTTTATCAGAGACTAGGATTGTGACCCCTGCTTTTTATTGGTTTCCATTTGCTTGGTAAATACTCCTCCATCCCTTTATTTTGAGCCTATTGTGTGTCTTTGCATGTGAGATGTGTCTCCTGAATACAGCACACTGATGGGTCTTGACTCTTTATCCAGTTTGCCAGTCTGTGTCTTTTAATTGGGACATTTAGCCCATTTACATTTCAGGTTAATATTTTTTTATGTGTGAATTTGATCCTGGCATTATGATGCTAGCTGATTATTTTGCCAATTAGTTGATGCAGTTTCTTCATAGCATTAATGGTCTTTCTGATTTGGTACATTTTTGCAGTGGTTGGTACCAGTTGTTGCTTTCCATGTTTAGTGCTTCCTTCAGGAGCTCTTGTAAGGCAGGCCTGGTGGTGACAAAATCTCTCAGCATTTGCTTGTCTGTAAAGAATTTTATTTCTCCTTTGCTTAGTTTGACTGGATATGAAATTCTGGGTTGAAAATTCTTTAAGAATGTTGAATATTGGCCCCCACTCTCTTGGCTTATGGGGTTTCTGGCGAGATATCCGCTGTGAGTCTGATGGGCTTCCCTTTGTGGGTAACCTGACCTTTCTCTCTGGCTGCCCTTAACATTTTTTCTTCATTTCAACCTTGGTGAATCTGACAATTATGTCTCGGGTTGCTCTTCTCAAGGAGTATCTTTATGGTATTCTCTGTATTTCCTGAATTTGAATGTTGGCCTGCATTGCTGGATTGGTAAGTTCTCCTGGATAATATCCTGAAGAGTGTTTTCCAACTTGGTTCCATTCTCCCCGTCACTTTTAGGTACACCAATCAGATGTAGATTTTGGTCTTTTCACATAGTCCCATATTTCTTGGAGGCTTTGTTCATTTCAAGGTTCTTAGCTTCCTTGCATTGGGTTAGAACATGCTCCTTGCCACACTGGTCTTCTCTCTCTTCCTCAAACTGCTCAGCTGCTTGGTGCCTCAGGGCCTTTGCACATGCCCACTGCTTTGCTTGGAATATTCCTCCCTATATGCATGACTTCCTTTTTCCCTCTATTTAGGTCTCTGTTAAAATTTCTTCTTGGAGTGGTTTTCTTGGACTTTCTTTATAAAACAAGGAACACCCATCCTTCACTATTTCTTTAGCCTAATTTCTATTTTCTTCATAGCTTTCATTATGGAAAGAAAATATATAATTTATGTATTTATGTACTTGTTTAACTACCTCCCCCACTAGGCTGATGGATCTGAGTGGGCTGATGTAGGGTTTTTTTGCTGTTTGTTTTGTGGCTGAATCCTTGTGGCATAGGAGAGCACCTGGCACATGATTGAGGGTCATTAAATATTTTTGCCTGAATGAAGAAACAAATGGATAAAATTAATGTGCTTAGCCTAAAGTAGGTATTGTGAAAACATTAGCTTTTTTCTTTCTGGTGTTACATTAAAGCCATCAGCAGTTTTTCATTTGTTTTCCAAGAATATGTGCATTTAAGAGAGGCTACCTGAAGAGGCAATGGCATAACCCAGTAGGACCGTCCAGTGCTGGCAGTTCAGAGCCCAGGCCTAACAAACAGCCTACATCAGTTCTTGAGCTGGGTATTTACCCGTGTCCTAGCACCCCAACTGACTGCTTAGGTGGGTTAGCACCCAGCCTGAGAAAAGATGACAGTGTTGAATGTTTACTGATCCTGAAAAACAGTGAAGGTGAGGAAATGTCCTCCCTCCCCATGTGTTAGGGAAAAGTGTCTTACTGCAGACACCACCCTTCCTCATATGACTTAGATAAGACACAGGGATGCTCTTCTTGTTTACCCATGACAGGGCCTGACACAGATGTTCCGAATCCTCATTCTTTCCCTCATAAATAACTAGCCGAACTGCTTGTCGTCACTGGTCAGTGGGATCAGAATGACTGTTAACCACGTTTTGGTTTATTCTTTCTCTCCTCCTCCCACTTTCCCAAACGTTGCCCCACTTAGCCCAGCATATCACTCCGGCTAAGAGCTAAGAATAAATCAGCCCTTAGGGTGAACATTCTCTGGTCACTGTCTGACCATGCCCGCTTTATCCCACTTTCCTATACCCAGTTTTTTTCTAGTCTGTTACAATTCTCCATGAAAAAAAAAAAAAAAACAACCCTCTTGTCTAATTATTGAGACTCTTTAAGATCTATGGTAACAGCACTCTCCTTATTCAAAAGTCCCCCATCCCCTCTTGCAATAGTCTCTTCCCCTTCCCCTCTTTCAAGAATCCTTCTTGAATAAAGTCTCTTCTTACTAAGTCTGGATTTGTCTTTATTTAACAAAGAACAAAAGTACTGCTTTTCAGGCTGGTATGAGAGAATGGCTTTAGAAAACACTAATTCATGTTAAATACGTATTTAGGTTTTACCTTTTGAGTATGATGGCTATTTTTTCCACCTCCAGTGCTGCTGTTCATTAAAACCTTATAAGCAGTTGCCCCTATCTGCTGTCGCCTGGATTACTGCAGGGACCTGCTGGCTGACTTCCTGGTATTTGTTTTGTCCACACCCTAGTCCCCATCCTGTAGCGAAAGTGATTGTGCTAAACAGCGAAGTGGAGCAGGTCACTGCACTTGCTGAACTGTAGAATTCAGCACTTTGGTGGCAGGATAGACTCCTTTCTTAGTGTTTTCCCCTTTCCTTTGCCGCATTTGAAGAGGGAGCCAGCTCCAGTCTGCCTTGTCTCTGGGGAAGTGTGTGACATGGATCCTTGTATTTTTGTTTTTATTTTTCCAAAAGTACCATGGAAGAGATTCTGTGAGGTGTTCTGGCAGCTTTGAGAACAGTGTGTATGAGGGAAACTTGGCATGTATCTCCCCCCACCCCCTGGATGAAATAAAATTTAGTAAAAGGCTCTGGGCAAGGTGACAGAGTTCTGGGAATTCCACAATCTCCAGGGGACTTGAGCTAGGTTCCACAGCAGAGAGCTGGTATCAGAGGGCTCCTGCCAAGTGAACACCTGGGCAGAGCCAAGGCCAGTGGGCAGCAGTGTTGCTAACAAGAGCAAAATGGTGCCCCACAAAGAGTATGTAGGTCTAGAGTCAGAAAGATGTGCGTTTCAGGCCAGCTCTTTCATACATCAGCTCTAAGATAGTTCAGCTCTGAGTTTCTACTTCCTCACAAGTAAGTAGAGATAAAGCCGAGACCAGCTCGGTCATGGAGACCCCAGCCCAAGTGGTGCTGAAGGAATTAAGGAACAGACACAAAGATTGCGAAAGTGGGAAACAGTGGGACGTCAGGGACTGACAGCATGTGAGAGCTGAGAGCCCAGAGCAGACTCTGACCCACGTATTTAGTCTTTGTGAACAAGTGATTATTTTTAATAAGCAGGTGTTCAGAGTTGTTTTCATAGAATAAAGATAGACTAAACAGGCAAATAGTGCCTGTTCACTACTAAAATAAAAATCGGCTGGAAAGCAGTCTTTGCAAGTCAGCAGTGGGGCCAAGGTCATGTAGCCTATGTTTTGGGAACTGGTTTAACTAGTGCATGACCAGGACATAGTGCTCACTATTCTATAATGCCCCGAGCAGTTTTCTGCCTGGGGACGGCTCAGTGTTCCTTGCCATCGTTTTTCAGTAAACGATATATAATCCATCACACACACGTCAAAACCTTTTCCCAGCAAGATAATGAGAAATAAAACTCATTATAAGAAAGTTACGAGAAATATAAAACTGGGCACTTGGCTTAGACTAGGCGCTCAATGAGTATCACTTCCTCTATCAGGAATACAAGCTGTGATCTAAATGTGAGCATGGCTGTATCCTGTTGAGCATGTTGGAGGAAAGTTCTGTTGGTACAGATCTTTCCTGGTGGATATAAGGAATAAGGTTCTGCTCAGTTCTGTGCTATTTATGAAGAATTTTGTATTCAACCTCCCAAGGGGAGCCTAAGGCACTCACCAGTTAAATACATTTACAAAGACACCTATAACATATGTACATTACTGGGTGGGTGTGGTGGCTCACGCCTGTAATCCCAGCACTTTGGGAGGCCGAGGCGGGCGGATCACAAGGTCAAGAGATCAAGACCATCCTGGCCCAACATGGTGAAACCCCGTCTCTACTAAAATACAAAAGTTAGCTGGGCATGGTGGTATGTGCCTGTAATCCCAGCTACTTGGGAGGCTGAGGCAGGAGAATTGCTCGAACCCAGGAGGTGGAGGTTGCAGTGAGCCGAGATTGTGCCATTGCACTCCAGCATGGTTCCTGGTGACAGAGCAAGACTCTGTCTCAAAACAACAACAACAAAACAAAACACAAACCCATATGTACATTATGTCTTTTTAATGATGAATCTTCCACAGTATCAGTTTTCTGGACGTTCTCTCAGATGATTATCTTTGGGATTGGGTGGCCATTTATTTCAGGCCTTTATTATTGTATGAATCCCCAAACTCTTAATGCCTTTTAGACATTTAGGCATAAATTTGGATTGATGCTTTAGTGCTATGCATGCAATATATATATTTTAAAAATTATTTTAACTTCAATTAGAAGGCTGCTCTGTTTGTCACATAACCATGAACTTACTGCACAGAAATTTCCACCAGCCGAATTGAGCCATGCCTGATATTTTTATGGTCAGCATTCTAGTATTTAGTAATCCATTCATGTGAACCTTCTTTTTTTTTTTTTTTTTTTTTTGAGATGGAGTTTCGCTCTCGTTACCCAGGCTGGAGTGCAATGGCGCGATCTCGGCTCACCGCAACCTCCGCCTCCTGGGTTCAGGCAATTCTCCTGCCTCAGCCTCCTGAGTAGCTGGGATTACAGGTACGCGCCACCATACCCAGCTAATTTTTTGTATTTTTAGTAGAGACAGGGTTTCACCATGTTAACCAGGATGGTCTCGATCTCTTGACCTCGTGATCCACCCGCCTCGGCCTCCCAAAGTGCTGGGATTACAGGCATGAGCCACTGCGCCTGGCCCCATGTGAACCTTCTTACGCAATACCGTGACTTATTTTATTTTTCATAATTTACTTTCCACCAGCCATCATTTTCAATGTGGAACAAACAAATTAATTTGATCTCATAGATTGTGCCTAAGTTCCTTTGCTTGTTTTCTAAAAATGACAAGCTCAGTGCTTTGATCAGATTCCAAAGCCACCATAATTAGCTTCTAGGGTCAAATATTCAGTGTTTCAACTTGAAGTACACCAGACACAAGGATGCCATCAACCCAATCAAGTCATGATAATTCACAAACACAGAGTTCAACGTATATGATGAGATAGAGCATTGCTATTCCTTCGCTACTTACAGGTCTCCTGCCCAATTAAGTATAGATTACTAAAAAGTATGATATCTCATTACCTTAAATAGTCACATATTTGCAAATGATTGACAGTATATTTTTGATCTGTCATGTGATTTATTCTGAAAACTGACATTATACATTGAACATAACAGAAAGTAGACTCAGATTCTAGATTGAGTATTCAGAGACCAGAAGATTGTAGCTAGTATTTAATTCCATGCTAAAACTGCATTTTTTTTGGTAAGAATTAAGCTGCTTTTGATTAATCAATTAAGAGTTGGTATTTAACCCACCAACTTTCCAGTAGAGAGTCTGGAAATGGTTGAGTGTGACTGTGTGTGATGACCACAGACGCATTCCACTGCTGTTAGAGTCCTGGCCGATTTGAAATCCTGATGAGAAGTGTTCGTTGGAAGAACTTCCGAAGCCTCCAGAACCATTGGCTGTGGTGGTTACTTCAGTAATGCCAAAGAGGGGAGAGTGGGAAGCCCTGCTCTTGGTTACCGTGTCCACAGCGATGCTATGTATGATTGGAAGGCGTAGCCTCAGACTCCAGCTTGATCAAGTCATGAGCTGACAGAATCTCATGCTGTCAACGGTCGAATTAAGAAAAGCCTAGGCCTCCAGCACTGGTCTGCTGCTCTGGCTAAAATGATCCTTGCTTGCTGGGCATGACTACATACCCGTATAGGAGGAATTCAAGGACATGTTGAGATTAGTGAAGAATTTGGGGTTTTCTCAGATATAAAAAAATGAATTTCATATCCATTTTCCATTTCTTTTATTCCCTGCAAGATGCCTTCCTTAGGTAAAACAGTGTTCATGTTATTCTGTGTCATGACTAAGAACATATTTTATTAGTTACGATATGGCCATTAGATAATAGTTGATATAGTAATTTAGTCAAATAGGCAAAAATTGGCTTTAGCTATGGCTTAGAGAAAGAAATAACTCACATTTTAATTAAACATCAGCAAAATAATTCTGCATGTATATTACGTTTTGCTTTGTCTTGTGTTGATGCATTTGAGCTGGAGCTACATTTCCCAGAATTTCCTTCACTGCATAATTCCAGGTTAGTGTGGGTCATAAGAGACACTTTGCATACAATTTGGAAGGTGAAAATGGCCAGGGCCATAAGATTTTTATGTTCAGATAGTTGGTGCAGGTCACACACATGGCCCAGGGTCTGTTGGCTCATGCTGTTGGCATGGACAGCAGCTGGGACCTCCAGTTCTCACTGGACCACTCCCAGCTGATGCTTCTCCTGGACCAAGAGCATGTTTAGCCCCATTGTAAAGAGCACTCCTCCTCCTGTAGGTTACTTGCATCATTGAAGTTGGAGGCTGGGAGGCTATAAGGGGCCAATGCAGGTTCCAGCTTGTCCTCTTGGTTCCAGTCTGTCATTGCTCTCCCTCACCTCGCAACTATCTTTCCTTCGTGGACGTCTTCCTTGCTGACCTCAGGCTCGGCAAGAAATGCGAAAATAGCAGCAGAAAGCCAAGTATTTGATCGCTCTCACAATTGTACGAGACCAAACCTTTATGATAATCTCCTGTTACATATGTGACTTCCCAGTGGGTTCCCTTCTCTGATCAGAGCATGATTGACACAACTGGTATGTAGTGGTGCCCGAGTGTAGAAGCCAGATTTTCTTTCTCTAGAAATGTCTGACTCACAAGAGTTATAAACTAAGGACCTATATATATTAGCTGGGCAAGGGGGCATATATACCTAAGAACCTAATTATAAGTCTGGCTAATTTTTGTATTTTTTTGTAGAGATGGGGTTTTGCCATATTGCTCAGCTTAAGGACCTGTATTGATGTAACAATCATTCTGACCAGGGGAGCTGGCAGAAAACTTAACAAGAATCTGAATATAGAGAAGTGGGTGCTCTACCAAGTATGATGACTTTCAAGATTTCTTTTCCTATGTATTTATCATCTTACTCTGTCTGATAGTAGTTTCATTGGAATACAAATTCTCTATGGAATCTGTGATAAGAGATATCCTTTTAAAACATAAAATAAGATGCAGGCTAGAAACCCTGGAAAAATAATTGAAATTGCCTTTGCTCTGCTGGCGGATTGTGCTGGGTGGTGATAGACGTCTGGATTTTGGAATCATGCCAAATGAGAAGCAGACATTTATTGCTGTGTAACCATAGACATGCCATGTAATCTCTCTGAACCTTGGGTTTTCTACCTGTAAATTCTGAAAATATGGTAAAATTTTCAGTATTTAAAAATGGGTGTGAAGACAAAACGAAATAACAAATCAAGCTGAAACTCACCCACATGTGAGCACAGAAGTTACCACGTACTGCCATGTCCAGTTATCTGTGCATGTTTCACCTCTTTTTCAGATTCGAAATGTCTTTGAGGGTAGGACGGTGCTTTCTTTCATCAGCGTTCCTAGTACTGTGTGAGGTGTTTAGTCACTGGCATGCATCTGGTTCATTCTCAATGTTAGCTGTGATACAAATGAATGAACGTCCAGAGGCACATCTTTATTGCTGATATAGCACATTTCAACCTTCTCTTCTGCGATCCCAAATAGGTAAGGCTGGCTACTGTGTTCAGAAAGTCAGGAGTGGTGCGTAGATGAATGAGAATCACTGTGTCTGTTACAGCAGTAGGTTAGGAATTTGTCATCT
Source organism: Saguinus oedipus (assembly GCA_031835075.1). Taxonomy (NCBI): domain Eukaryota; kingdom Metazoa; phylum Chordata; class Mammalia; order Primates; family Cebidae; genus Saguinus; species Saguinus oedipus. The sequence continues at coordinate 24,960,774 of CM063190.1, forward strand.
GAAGATCTTGGAAGGCCCACTACCTGCAGTTATAATTTCTTGCCAGTGGGTGTCACCCTTGGAACACACAAGTGTGCTTTCAAGCTTGCTTTGAGAAGGCCAGACAGACAGACACTCCACAGATGTTTGCTCCTTTCACCAGGGTGGTGTGGGAAATGATGATGATATTCATCATCAGGGAGCCCTCCACGCGGCACCTTCATCCAAGGGTGGAAAGAGCACTTGCAGAAAACTTTGCAAAGCATGGCTTTAGCTGTGGGAATGGTGTTCGTTGATGGTGAATTGATACCATTGAAAAATGTTTGGCTGTAATAGCTTTGGCCTCTGGAAAGGAAAACCAGATTCAGGCATGGGAATGGAAAGCTCTCCTTTCACTTCTGCGTTGGTGTTTGCTGTTTTGTTTGTACTTTGTCAGTAAATCACTCATTCGAAAGTAAAGATTAAAGAATAAATTGTTTGGCATAATCTTGGTGGTATAATTCAAGGAAGCAAAATCCTGCTCCTTGAATTGTTTGTCCTGTTACTAAGGAAGTTTCTATTTTGAAAAAAACAAAAAATACTGATAACATTCTCTGTAACATACTGCTTTTCAAAACTGGTTTCTCATCAGACATTAACTCACATTCATTTATTTCAGCATTTATTATGTACCTAACTGTGTGTTAGATGTTAGAGGGCATGGTGGCTCACACCTGTGATCCCAGCACTTTAGGAGGCTAAGATGGGAGGATCACCCGAGGTCAGGAGTTTGAGACTAGCCTGACAAATATGATGAAACCCCGTCTCTACTGAAAATACAAAAATTAGCCGGGTGTGGTGGCGGGTGCCTGTAATCCCAGCTACTTGGGAGGCTGAGATAGGAGAATCGCTTGACCCCAGGAAGCAGATGTTGCAATGAGCCGAGATCACACCGTTGTACTCCAGCCTGGGCAACAAGAATGAAACTCCATCTCAAAAAAAAAAAAAAAAGAAAAAGAAAAAGAGAACTGATACAAATTAGAATTTTTTAGAGAACTAATGAGAAATGCATGGGCTTCAAATTATGTGTCTGGTTTCTAGTTTATGGGTAGATTTACAAATAGGTAAATTTATCATACAACTATACAGCTTATAATTTTATCAGAGTAAAAATTTATTGTGAAGTTGGTGAAATTAAGTGCATTCTACTTGAGAGTGTAAATTATATCATCAGAGCAATATGTTGACACCTCTCTGAAACCTCAGGAGTTATAATTTTTGACCCAGCAATTCCAGATCTAGAAATCGTTCTTCGATGACAAAGGTGTATTAGAGAAGTACGTACAAGAAAGTTTTAGTAAGAACTATGTATGTTGGAGAAAAATCAAAAGCAAGAAAGAGGAAATGTAACAGTCACCCCCTTAGCGGAACAGTGTTGCCAAAGCACAGAGAGTGTGCGTCCTGGGCCTTCACCTTTGGGTTGTTTCCTGTCCCTCATGCCTTTTGCAGGGTCCCAGGCAGGAAAATGTCAGGCAGTGGGTCCTCTTTCCCTTGACTTTCAGGAGGAAGCAGTGGGTATGGCGCTGTGTGTCAGTAATAGCGTGCGCAGTGCAGGATGCCCCACAATATAGGTGGATGTGGGGATTCAGTCAGGGTGGGGGAAAAATATTAGAGCAAGTTAGATAGTCTGAAACCCTTTTGGAAGGCCTAAAGGTTTTTTTCTATAGTTCTTGGCCAAAGGCAGCCTTGTCCCCTTAGTTAGATAAATTAGAGCAGAAGCAAAGGAATGTGGGGAGTTTACGTATTTACTCATGTGGTCTTAAAACTAACCTTTGAGCCAGACAGCCCTCTTGGGGGGAGGTTGACCAAGGAGATTACCCTCTAATGGTGTTTGCTTTAGGTTTGGAACCTGGCCTTTAATCTTTCTCTACAAGTATGTTGACTTAGGGCCTCTGTTAATACATCTATGTGGAATGAATGCAGAGACGGTGAACTAGTCAGAGTTCTGTAGCTGTGATCTCTCTCTGTGAGTGGATCACGGCCCCCTAGCCCACTTGTCCACTGGAAATTTGTGTCTGAGTGCATTTTTTCATCCATTGTGCAGCTGGGTCTGTGTTACAGACCCTGGCAGGTGGAGAGTTGTGCGTTTGCCAAAACCCAACAAAAGTCAACTACAATAGACACAGGGATGTAGAACTTCAAATCCCAACTGATTTCGGTTCTGTCCATTGACAAGAATGAACTTCCAGTTAAAGAAGAGGGAATGTGGTTAAGACGAAACTACAGTGTGAAGATGGTTGAGATTCACCTGGCTGTCCTGCATGAGCTCACGTTTCTAGGATGGGACAGATTAAAGCCTGGACTACTCACAGAACTTGCAAATGAAATCAAGTTAGCTTCAGAGAGTTCTGTTTAAAACAAACAAAAAGCCACAAAAAAGTAGAGTGGTGCTGGAAAATGGAGCACAGGTAAAGATTGCTTTGATTTTCTGAAGGGTGAAAACATTTTGGAAAATATCCTTTGAGCCAACAGGTGAATTACGTTAATTCTGCTTCATGCCAGGGTACAGTTGGGTGACCTCAGATTCTGGCTTCTCCTTCTGACCCTGTATTAGTTTCCTAGTGCTGCCATAACTGTGTACCACAAACTGCATGGCTTAAAACAACAGAAATTTATTCTCTCACAGTTCTGAAGTCCCAAGTCGAGTTGTCAGCAGGGCTGTGCTCCCTCTGAAACCCACTGGGGAGACGCCTTCCCTGCCCCTCCCTAGCTTCTGGAGGTGGTCGCCAATCCCTGATGTTTTTAGGCTTGCCACTGAATCACTCCAATCCCAGCCTTTGTCATCACTCAGCACATTTCCTGTGTGTCTTCTAAGGGCATCAGTCATATTAGATCAGGGCCCACGCTAATGACCTCATTTTAACTAGATTACGTCTGCAAAGACCGTATTTCCAAATAAGGTTATATTCAAAGGTACTAGCAGTTAGGACTAGTTAGCATGTCTTTTGGGGGACATAATTCAACCCATAATGACACCTTCTTTCTTCTTTTTCTTTATCCCTTCATGATCTTATTCTGTTCTATGTTGTGTGGTCTATTTCTCGTTCTGGTCTATACCATACATCTGCCACTGTAACTTCTGCCGCCTCCAAACTCTTCCCACACTTGTTTTTATGAGCAGGAACATTTCTGTCATCCATCCATACTTGGGTGACCCAAGGTAAAATTTGAAATTAACAAGCATAACCAAAAATGAATTAATCGGGACCTGCTTTCTTAAGCGGCACAGAGCCTGAGACGGGGCCTCAGTACTTGGTTGGACTTTAAAGTTTTCACTCCTGCTTTCTCAATCTCAGCTGCCTTATATGTACAATGATATCCACACTTCCCAGCTTGAAAACTAATAATATGTGTGACAAACTAGGGTAGCCAACAATTCTGATGTGTGGGCCTTGATTAGGGCAGGCTGAAAGCAGCCCTCCTGCTGGGCGCACTACGACCTACAAATAAACTGCAGTGCGTCCTCATTTCCCCGTTGGAGTAGACACATCATCAGTCCCTCTGTCTTGTTTGTGACTCATACTTTAAGCTTTGTTCAAACCTGACATCCGAAGCTACCACTAAAAGATGGAAGAATGTGGAAGCAGAAGTTTCTTTTCAAAGAGACTGCTAGGCAAAAGGTCGAGCTCGGTCTGCAGGTCTGGCGATTGTTTCTGCTGCATATCAAAAGATGCCTATTTTTAATTTCCATAGCATGTTGCCAAAGAGGTAGTAATAACAAAGTGTGGTTCTGTAAAGGAACAGCCCTGCCTCGAATGCATGTCCCTCTTTGATCCAGCCAAGCCAGATGATAGTTATTTTGCTGTCAAGAGAGCAATGACAAAAGGCCAGCCAAGCTGCAGTGTTTTAGCTGGGTGTGTGTCAGCTGAGGACAGACGCCTGTGCCTCTTCGAACTGGAGGCTGAGAAGGCTCAGTTTCATTTGTTCAGAATCCAGATACAACAACTGGTTCGCAAAAATCAGCTTATGGAATGGAAGCTCCCAGGGTGTGAGAAAGATTGAAGTGTCTCTGTGTTTTCACCTTTAGTCTGTGGAATAGTATCCTGCAGGCAGGAAACTGAATGGATACAGGGTACTGTTTCTTCTTGTTCATTCTCTTTCTCATCTGCTTTGAATAAAAGCTAATTTTTGTGCTACCTGGGAATAAGGCTACTTATTTTTTTTTTTTAAGAAACATTTTCCTAGGATGTAATCAGATAATTTGAGTTGTGCTTTATTTCAAAGTGAAGTAAAAAATTGCGAGAAAGATAGTACAGCATACATCTTGATGGTGTCAATTTAGCAAGTTGCATCCTCACTTTTAATCTTCCTTAATAAGTACTTGGGAACTCTGCCTGCCTAGTGTAGTGGCATTCTGAATGCTGCCACGTGCTGTTTCCCACCACAACTCTTCCCGGAGCAATGTGGGTGCTTTGATCTCAGACCAGGAATGGGAATGTTTATGAAGCCAAACACTCATATTGAGCTGTAGCATGGACCATGCTGGCCTTTCAGCAGCTGGGTTCAGGCTTTGTGTGAGAAGCAATGGTTAAACAACCTCCATTTCACAAGGGAATTAGATATGTTTGAGCCAGTCAGTCCTGATTTTCTGGTTCTAGGAAGGCCATCATGAAGCCCTTGCTAAGGGTCCTGGTACACTCATTTAGGAAGGATGAGGCTGAAACTTATCAGACTCCACCATCTGGAAGAGGGGCATTTGCTCATATTGCCCTGAAGAAAACAAATGGACTCTGTCATAGACAATCTGTTTCTAAATTCTCTGTAACAGTCCTCAATTTGGGGTAAGGACTAACTGCCTCGGGTTAATGTCATTGAGTCCAGCCTTTCAGCTTCTCTCAAAACAAACTCTGTTTCACATGACTCTAGTATAAAGCCGTAACTTCCTAAAAGAATTTATGGGGACCTTCATGTTTTTGTATCCGCTCTGTTCTCCAGGCTTCTAGCCATATGGAACTACTCACTCACCGCTGAATCTAATGATCTCTGGAGAAGGACATTTCCCCACTGAGGTGTTTCCTGCCCCTTCCCCTTCCTTGCCTCCTGGGTAACACTGGGCCATTCATTGCACTGTGGAGCACAGAGCACAGAGGTTAAGAGCCCCTGGTAACCTGGTTCTACATCCAGGCTCTGCCATTTACCATCCACATGACATCTGGGCACATTACCTCACTTTTTATGCCTCTGTTTGTTTATTGGGGATAAATTGCAGTATCTACATCACGGGGTTTTGAAGTATGCAGTAACTAATTTGGGTAATATATGTAAGTCGTGTAGAATTGTGTCTGGCTCAATAAGAGTTAGCTAATATTATCACAATTCAGGTTTTTGCTTGGCTGCCATGTTTCCCAGGGCCTTTTAGTCTTAGATTAGTGCCCCTGCACAGGCTGTACCTGTACCTGGTTCGATTCTTTATTATATTACTTCCCTCGCAGTATTGTGGTGAGGGAAAGAAGTCTCTGCTGAGATGAGCTAGAGTAGTCCCGTGTGTAGCTGTCACCACAGAGTAATTATAAAACTTTTTACTCTCTCCTGTGTTGAGTACTCCAGTCACTTAGAGAATGCCCCTTAATCCCATTTAGAAAAAAAGAACATTCAGGTCGCTGCCAGCGCTCATTTAATTTTAGATAAACACGCTCTTTGAGGCTGAAGCAATTCTGACTGATTTTCATTGTGAAAACAAAATATAAAAACTGTTCTTGGAGTTATTTCTAAACAGAACTAACATCAGAATCATCTGGATCATCAGAATGGTCTATTTTGGAAAAATCAGAGTCACAAAAATTCTTCAGCCAACAACTGTTCCGGTGCCACGTTAATATCATGCACAGGAATGCTACATTTTCTAGGATTGGGCATTTTCAGCAATTGAGAATTGCTATATTTTGTTAATGGAAATATCGCTATTAAAAACAGAATGCTATGAATAGAATGATGTCTTTTGCTTCCAAAGTGGATCTACTAGAGTGATGCGAAAATAATAGTAAAAGTGAGATATTTCGTGGGAGTTATCTTGGGGTAAATGCTGCAGCCGCAGCACCGCCAGCATTCTTGGGGCAAAAGGAAAAAGGCTTACGTTCCCAAACCACGAACCCTCAAAGATACCACATAAAAAGTTGAGCTTTCAAAGCAGGAGAAGATGAAAACTGTGCCTGCAAAACATCCCATCCTGTTCTTTCCTTACTGGGCCCAGGGCACTTCTTTTTACATGCTAATTTGCTACCGTGAATCTGAGCAGCTGTTTCATTTCTTTGGCACATGTCACATTCTCCCCCCGCCCCATTTTCTCTATACAAAAAGGATGGGCTGCCTTGCAGAGATCATGCTGGTGGAATTCTGCTATGTTGTAGATCTGTGTCCGGCATGACTACACGTGCAGTGATAAGGATTCAGACGTGCAGAACGCCCAGACAGGCTCACGTCGTCATGTATCTTTAACTGATGCCCCTAACACCATAGTCCATATGTTGGAAATGCCACAGGACACAACGAAATCTTGATCTGTAGCAGCTATGATCATTTGGTGTTAGTAAATCAGTGTTTTTCAGTGGACTTATTAAGAGTCAGGGGTCTGGCTGGGCACAGTGGCTCAAGCCTGTAATCCCAGCACTTTGGGAGGCCAAGGCGGGTGGATCACGAGGTCAAGAGATCGAGACCATCCTGGTCAACATGGTGAAACCCCATCTCTACTAAAAATACAAAAAATTAGCTGGGCATGGTGGCACGTGCCTGTAATCCCAGCTACTCAGGAGGCTGAGGCAGGAGAATTGCCTGAACCCAGGAGGCGGAGGTTGCGTTGAGCCGAGATCGCACCATTGCACTCCAGCCTGGGTAACGAGCGAAACTCCGTCCTCAAAAAAAAAAAAGAGTCAGGAGTCTGAGGCCATGAACACAGGAGAAAGATGAAGCCTTCAGCCACCTTCCAAATGCTCTCAGACACCAGGGAGTGAGATTCTGTGTAGATCACAAAGCTGGGAACATTGACTGAACTTGTTTGCCATCCAGATGTTTCTATGTACAGGTCCAATTTCATCAACGTTCCTTTGTCTCCTTGGCAACAAAGCAGCTGATCCCTTTAGTAGCCATTCTTCCCTTCCTCTCATTAAGTTTTTCTTTTAGTTTTACTCTGTCCTCCCAAGGTCCTGCCTGTTCCTTTTAATTGTTAATTCTCTAAGCAGTTCTGATACTGCAGTCCACACGATCGTGGGCACGAAAGTGTTAAATGAACATATTGTCGCATGGCAGGCAGTCAGCATTTTTAATTCCATTAGCAACAACTTTAGAGATCTTTGATGTGGAGTCAGATTCCATCATGAAGAGCTGCTGAGCAACTTTCAAGTATCTTTAATACCCAATATAGAAGGTTTCTTTCTTCCTCCTGTGTAAAGCCAGGCAAATGAATAAAACCCTCCTCAGTGACCCCAACTGTATTAGACATATGTATATTCACCCATACATTTATCAAACATTTGTTCTGGCCTACTCTATCCCAGCACTGTGCCACTTCTGTAAGCCCAGGAGATACGTGATTAACAAATGCATTGCTATGGACTTGGAGGACACGTATCAACAGACAGTTACCATATACTGTTGTTATGGACTGAATTGTGTCCCTGAAAAACTCATATATTGAACCCCTAATGCCAGTACATCAGAATGGAACCCTGTTTGGAGACAGGGCCTTTAGAGAAGTGATTAAGTTAAAAACAACATCATCAGGGCAAGTCTTGATTCAGTTTGACTGGTGTCCTTATAAGACGACAGATCTTGGACACACACAGAGGCACCAAGGAGATGTGTGCCACAGAAGCCCTTTGCAAGCCAGAGAGAGAGAAGCCACAGGAAGAAGTTAACCTGCTTTGCTTAACAATCTTGGACTTTTAGCCTCCAGAACTGTGAGAAAGTCAATTTCTGTTGTCTAAGCCACTCAGTCTGCAGCATTCTGTATGGCAGCAATGGCAGAGTAATACAGCTGTATGTAGTCCTATGTGCGTACAAAGAGGAGGAATGAGATCGAATTGGGATTGGAGATAGGATAAGAGAGACAAGAGGTAATATCTCAGCTAAATGTTAAAAGATAGATTTATAAGCAGCATGTACATTTTAAAGGCATCTTCTATCAAGCTTTCGGCATAGAAGAATATATTCACATTGAATAAGAATTCAACAGCATACACGTTTCCAGCATTTCCGTGGGCCTTTTCTATTAAAGTGTAAAAACAGAAACATCTGATTGAAGAAAGCAGTTTCCAGTGTTTTTAAAGGGATGTCCAACCTTGGTTTTAACTGATATTATACAATATCCTCAACAGAGAAAACAGGTTTAAAATTGTTCCCATTGAAGTGTGGGTAGTGGGGCCCAAGGCCCATCCACTTAGCCTCACTCCCTAAAGTAATTCACGGGGCACATTTGGTTATCCCAAGGTTCTAAGGAGAGGTGTTCATCTAGATAGCATGGAGAGTGTTCTGCCCTGTGCTAAGGTCAGAGCTCAACTCACTTGTAGACAGAGATTGAAAACAATTTCCAAAAAACAGATGAGCTTTCATGTCAGACGTGACCTTTCCATGGGGCCCTGGCACGTCGGAGGACAGTGTGGAGCCACCTGGGCTGGGATGGGCTGTAGCGATGGCTTAGAACAGAGAAACAAAAGAAGGACCACAGGGAGAAGAGCGCCATTCACTGCCATTCTCGGGCCAGCGGCTTCACCAACACCCTTCTCATTGCCTGGTTTTGCCACAGTACACGCTTTTGAACTGGTACACATTCCTAGAAGAGTGGGTTTTGAGTAAAGCTTGAAAGGAGAAAGACGCTCCATTTGTTAGAAGGAAGTAGAGTGGGAATTACCGTTGTGGGAGATGAGTAAGATCGCTAAGAATGGTTGAAGGGTGTTCAGAAACAACGGACTGGGGTATAAATTAGCCTGAAGGTCATATAGATGTAGATCTTTAGGAGAGGTGGGCTCCTGAGTAAATACAGAATCAGTTAGCAGAGACTCCCAAAGCCCATACTGAGGATTTTTCTTATCAATCCTAGATATTAGCTGTTTTCTAGACTTTGGACCTCGGGCGTGCTTCTGAGCTATGGAATGTGGTCCTTTCATCTTCCCTGGTTGCCTGGTTTTGTGCTCACTTTTTCACTTTGTGAAGGCACTGACTCCAGATGGTCTCTTTATTTCTGATGCTAAGTCTTTCTGTAAGCTGTAAGCTTCGGTTACGTGATCATGTGCCTATTCTAATTTGATTAGCAATTGGTTTCCTTGACCACCAACTCTTCCATAAATCTTATTTACCCCTCTTCTTGGCTCTCTCATATTTGTGAACTTCTAAGGGGCCTTACCTCTTCCGACCCCCAGTTTCCCCTTGAAGAAAGGGGATTGCTCATATGATGTTCAAGGGCAAGGATTTAATGGGTCTTAGTGCTAAGCGATGGCACATTTAATGGGATGAACAGAAAGGTTCACTATCTGTGTTTCTATCTTGTGTGTTCTTTTTAAGTTTTCTCCCTTGAGATTCACAAATGCTTTTGAATTCTGTAGTCCAATGTAACTGTGAGAGACACATTTCCATGAAAAGGGCCAGGAAAAAGGACCCTAAAAATCCCTTAGTCTGATTTTGGTGAGGACCCTGGTTCTGCACACAGTATAAGCAGAAGGCGTGCCAATTCGAGAAAAGCTTGTATTATTGACTGGGGCAAAACACCGAGCTAGCAATAAAAAGCATGTATTTGTCCGAGCTCTGCATATCTCTCCGTGTAAACTGATTGTGATTGGGTGGCAAACAGTTGGCTGAGGATCTTGGTCACTGGCTTAATATCTTCTGTACATCACTAGCAAGTACCATTAAAGGTCCCAATGTAGACAAATCCTAATAGATGATTCTGTTACTGAGCACAGGCTGGCATAAAAGGAGGGAGTGGGCCAGGCACAGTGGCTCAAGCCTGTAATCCCAGCACTTTGGGAGGCCGAGGTGGGTGGATCACGACGTCAAGATATCGAGACCATCCTGGTCAACATGGTGAAACCCCGTCTCTACCAAAGATAGAAAAAATTAGCTGGGCATGGTGGCGCGTGCCTGTAATCCCAGCTACTCAGGAGGCTGAGGCAGGAGAATTGCCTGAACCCAGGAGGTGGAGGTTGTGGTGAGCCGAGATCGCGCCATTGCACTCCAGCCTGGGTAACAAGAGCGAAATTCTGTCTCAAATAAAAAAAAAAAAAAAAGGAGGGAGCACTGATAAGTGGGGAATGCAGCTGATGCAGCGAAGGTGGGGAAGGCAACAGGAGCGCTCAGATGCTGACAGTGGGAGGGAGGAACTCATCCAGAAACCACCGTAAAGAACTTCCAAATTCCCAGGCTGCTTCTCTGAGTAGAAAATCTGAAACAGAGTCTTGGCAGAGCCTGGTGATTGGGAAACGGCAATCACTTTGACCAGTTACATGTTGAACGGCTGCTCCGGCTTGGCAGTGAGCTTTCTGACTCGCGAGAGGCGGTTACACACTGAAAATGAGGCCTCAGTGTGTCCCGCCCAAGGACCCCTGGAAGGCTGCAGTTAATCAGCAGGCTGGTCATCAAGCATCGCTTGACATTTTGCAAATGTGTCTTAGATACCTGGGAAAGTCTGCTGATACATTCCTTCAGTGTTCCTACAGAGCTGGAACCAGCGGTGGCCAAAGGGACATGTGAGGCACCGCCTCCGCACATGGAACCATTTTGTTTGGGGGCCCAGGCCAGGGCGCGATGAGCTTGCCTTCTTCTTGCTGTCTCACTCAGAGGCAGAGGCAACTGGAAATAGCAGGACATGGTGGATTAGAAGCTTGACAATCAGACACTCTGGGAGCCTGCAGACCAACAGGACAAGAACAAAGGGACTCTACACAAGGACAGCCCCTACCACCAGCAAATCATGTGGGAACCAACGGCTTTCTGTGTGTCCTACTGATTCCTGCAGAATGTCTGGAGGGAAGGAAAGCAGTCATTTCGCTGGACCAAAGTGTGTTATTACCATCAGGAGCACTCTCAGGGTGGCGAAAACACAGGGCTTCTCGGAACACGAGTCAAATACCACCTTCCTCCCATCTATCTATGAACGCCTATTACTCTGTGAAATCAAGTAAAAATGAACGTAAGTTTTAAAGAGAAAAACGTCAACAAGAAAGGGAGATGAGAGAATAACCCACCCCTCTCGTCTTTTACTGACAGCGGGCAGCTGGTGTGTCGCTTGAATGAATAGAAAGCCGTGTTGTGTTTACTTTTTTTAAAGGGAGCTGGTAGAGTCAGTCCTTCCTCCCGTCTACGTGTCTTTCTATTAGAATCATCTTCCCTGTCCCCATCAACACCAAGGCCACTTTCTTATCTTCCACCAGCCCAGAACAGCAAAAACACGGGACCCGGGGCAATCTTGCTGTTTCACAGAGAATTCTTCAACTTCCAACTCTCTTTATCTCTAGAGCCTACACAGTTCCCGGCATGGAATAAACAAAGACAATGTGATAGTAACTACAAACAGCACTGTCCTGAGGACTGAGAAGAAAATATGTATTTTGATTCTGAAGTAAAAGCTGGTATTATGTTAATATGCTCATTTCAAATAGAAGTAAACTGAGGTTTATACAGGTTTAAAGAGATTAATTTGCCTAACATTATATTGTTAGAAAGTGGAGCTACTTGTGAATTCAGATCACCTGACCTCATAACTTATGCTTGCAACCTTTTTCCTTCTTTTCCTCCTCCTCCTCCTCCTCCTCTTCTTCCTCTTCCTTTTTTGTTGGAACTGAGTCTTGCTCTGTTGCCCAGGCTGGAGTGAAGTGGCGCCATCTTGACTCACTGCAGCCTCCACCTCCCGGTTCAAGTAATTCTCCTGCCTCAGCCTCCTGAGTAGCTGGAATTACAGATGCCTGCCACCACACCCAGCTAATTTTTTTGTTTTTGTATTTTTAGTAGAGACAGGGTTTCACCATGTTGGCCAGGTTAGTCTTGAAGGCCTGACCTCATGATTCACCTGCCTCAGTCTCCCAAAGTGCTGGGATTACAGGCATAAGCCACTGACCTGGCCCTTTTTTTTTTTTTTTTAAGAGAGGGCCTTGCTCCATTGCCCCAGGTGGAATGCAGTGGCATATAATGGCTCATGACAGCCTCAAACTCTTGGGCTCAAGTGACCCTCCCCACTCAGCCTACCAAGTAAGTAGGACCACAGGTGCATACCACCATGCTCAGCTAATTAAAAAACCATTTTTTATGTGTATAAAGACCGGGTATCATTTCACTGTGTTGCCCAGGCTGGTCTTGAACTCCTGGGCTCAAGTGATCTCCTTAGTATTCTAAAGTGCTGAGACACCATGGCCAGTCCAACCATTTTTGTATGATTCAAGAATAGCATTTATTTTCCCAAATTGATCTACAGATTGGATATAATTTCTCTCAAATTCCCATAAGCCCTTTTGCAGAAATTGATGAACTCTAAAATTTATATGGAGATGCAGGGGACCCAGTGTAGCCAAAATAGTTTTGAAAAATAAGAAATAAAGTTAAAGGACTTACCCTTCCTAATTATAAAATTTACTCCAAAGTTACAGTGATCAGTGTATGGCCAATGGAGTTTTGACAAAAGTGCCAAGGCAATTCAATGGGAAAAAAAAATCACCTTTTCCAAAATAATGCTGGGACAATTGGCTATACATGGACAATATGATGAATGTAGCCCCTTCCCCCATAACATACACAAAAAGTGTTTGATAAATATAGGAGGTCAAATGCTATAACTTTCATAAGAAAGCATAGAAAATCTTTGTGACCTTGGGTTAAGACAAAGATTTCTTAGCACACCAGATGCACAATCCATTAAAGAAAAAAATGAATGAAAATTTGACTTAAAAATGAAAACCTGTGCGCTTCAAAAGACACCGTTAAGGAAATGAAAAGACAAGCCACCACTGGAAAAGTATATTGGCAAATCAGTATCTGATAAAGAACCTGGATCTAGAATATATAAAGAATTTTTAGAAAACAACAACAAAAAAAGAGAGGTGAAATGGGCAAATTATTTGAATAGACATCTCACCAGAAAAGATATCCCAATGGCCAATAGCACATAAAAAGATACTCAACATGATTAGTCATTAGAGGAATCCAATTAAAATGAGATACTACTCTATACCTACTAGAATAGTTATAATAAAAAAGACAATAAGTATTGACGAACATGTGGAGAAACTGGAACCCTCATGTGTTATTGATGAGAATGTAAATAGTGCAGCCACTTTGAAAAATAGTTTGGTAATTTTTCAAAAATTTAAGCATCAATTTGCCAAGGGATCCAGCAATTTTACTGCCAAGTATCTGTGCAAGGGAGAAGAAAACATGTCCACACAAAAACACAAAGTTGTTTGTAGCAGGATTATCTAGAATTGACCAAAATCAAAAAACCCTTCAAATTTGTTCATCAGCTGAGGTTGTATAGGGTCGAGCCCCATAGAGTTCTGTGAGCCCCTCCTGCTGGTGTGGAGACAAGAAACTGTAGAAATAAGACACAGACACAGAGATAGAGAAGAGAGTTTGTGCCTGGGGTCCACTGGCAGCCAAAGTGCGGAGACCTGCAGTGGCCCCAGTGTCCGGACGCTCTGACTTTTGAGTACAAGGCAGGGGGCGGGGAAGGTAGGATGAGGTAATGGTGGTTGGTGACAGGGTCAGGTAAATCACGTGTCTTGGAGATAGGGGGCCCAAGACTTTCAAGTAGCCGAGGCAAGGAAAAAAGCTAATGTGTCAGCGCTCTTCACACATTTGTCAGAAATATCAAGGACACTAAGGTTATGTTACTATTTTAAATTCTTATCTTTTAAGAAAAAGAGAAACCAAGTGCAGAAGCAGAGCATGAGAGTGGACATGGAATGTGACCACTGAAGCACAGCATCACACAGAGACAATTAAGCACCTGGATGTCTGTGGGCCTCCCTGACAGCCGCCAGGCCTTGCCACAAGAGCTTGGAGAAGCGGAGTTTTCTCCTAACTCCCCCAGGAAGGAGATGTCTCAGTCATTTTGGACGTCTCCTTCCCTAGCTGGCTAAACAGCAGGTACTCTCCTGCCACACAGCTGAGGCGCCCTCCAGCAGCCCTTATGCAGGCATGACAGGGCTTAGAACAGCGTGCCTTAGGATCACTTTGTTCACAATGTCAACTCAGTTCCATGCTTCATAACCCGATAGTCATTGGTACAATTGAAGGTTATATTGAGTATATATCTTTATGATTATAAGTAACTGTAAGATTATATGATTTCTGGATCTTGAGAAATCGCCACACTGTCTTCCACAGTGGTTGAACTAATTTACACTCCCACCAACTGTGTAAGAGTGTTCCTAAGGATAACATGGGGGAAAATGGCCAGATATAGTATGTACCTAAAGTTAAATTTTAAAAAAGATTATATAAAGGAATAACTATGTGCCTACATTTCTAATTCTTTTCTAAATCAATATTTATATGAGAACAGGCTGAGGCTTCAGATGCTTGGCACTTGCGGGGTTTCCCCTCTATAGGATGGATAAATAAGAGTGGTATATGGCTGGGTGCAGTGGCTCATGTCTGTATTGCTAGCACTTGGGAAGCCAAGGCGGGAGAACCAGTTGAGGCCAGGAGTTCAAGACCAGCCTGGCAACACAGTGAGATCCTACTTCTACAAAATTTTAAAATAAAAATTTTAAAAAATGATGTAGCCACACAGTGGAACACAATTCAGCGATAAAGAATAAAATACTGATAATATGGATAAACTTGAAGAATGTTTTGCTAAATGGAAATAGCCAGACACAAAAGGCCATATATTGTATGACCGCATTTATATAAAAAGTCCAGAGAATAGATTCCTGGTTGCTTAGGATTAGGGGTGAAATCAGGGAATGACTGCAAATGAACGTGATGGATCTTTCTGGAGTCACAGAAACATTCTAAAATTAGATTGTGGTGATAGTTGTACAACTTTGTAAATTTACCAAACGTTGCATTTTATACTTAAGATGGAAAATACATGGTTTTAAAATTGTATAACCAATTAAATCTGTTAAAAAGAAAAGAGCTTTCCAAGGGGTAAATGAATGACTTCAGGTCTGGATGTTTGTGTCTTTGGTCTGTTACTCATTTCTTGGTTTTAGTTGTTGCTGGCCTAGAATCCACCATTTATTTTTTCAGACATGACTCAGTAATGTCAACTCCATTGTTCCAACTAATTTATCTACTCAGAAGTTTGGATTATGGACAAATTGGGTCATGTACATTCTCCACTCTATATAGACTTATACATGCCATTGTCACTGAATATTCAAGTTATCTGATCTTTATTATTCTCTTTGCCATTTTAGTACAGATGCATTGTGAAGCCCTTTTCTGGCTCTTCTTATCTGTGATTTCACAACTTAATTCTTCTTCTTAAACCCCTAATTTCAAATTGCTACCTTTGTTTTGACCTCTATTTCACAGAAAAGGTAGAGACCATCTAGTGTGAATATGAACTCTCTTAACATCTTGTCTTCATGGTGACAGATGTATTTATTTGTAGCACAGTTGCCATTCCATATATCCTTCCTTGAGTTTGGCAGTGTCTCTCCTGTCTCTAATCCTCTAAATCTTTAGCTCTGCATCAACTTATCTATGTTTTTATTTTCTTCTGTGTGTGTGTGTTTACATGCAGGCCATTGGACACTGATTGAATACTGAGAGTCACATGAATGCATTGGAACCAGAAAGGTTTATGATTTTTCAACGTCACCTAACCTCTGTCACTACTAAGTCATCCTTTAGATATCTCTGATTTGGTCCATCTTCCATTTTCCACAGGAACCACCACAAAAATTTACCCCCATCCTTATCTGTCAAATCCTCAGCATGTGGCTATATTTTACTCACACTTTGGGCAACCTACCTTCCACTTCACCTATACTTAGGTTCTTTCTGCCATTTACTCATGTGATGGACTGAATTGTGTCTTCCCAAAATTCATCTGTGGACGCCCTACTTCCAAAGTGAGGTTATTTGGGAATAGGACTTTAAGGAGGTAATAAAGGTTAAATGCTTTGCTTCGATAATCGTATTAGTCCATTCTCACATTGCTTTGAAGAAAGACCCGAGACTGGGAAATTTATAAAGAAAAGAAGTTTAATGGACTCACAGTTTCACATTGTTGAGGAGGCCTCAAGAGACTTACAATCATGGTGGAAGGCACCTCTTCACAGGGCAGCAAGAGAGAGAATGAGAGCCGAGCAAAAAGCCCCTTATAAAACCATGAGATCTTGTGAGAATAAGTTCACTATCATGAGAACAGTGTGGGGGAAACCATACCCATGATTCAATTATTTCTACCTGGTCTTGCTCCTGACATGTGGGAATTACTAAAATTCAAGGTGAGATTTGGGTGGGGACACAGTGCCAAACCATATCCATCATGATAAACTTTAGGTTTCTTTTTATCTTAATTCAGTCCATTGATTAGTCAGTGATCCTTGCACTTAGTGTGTGGGGTAAATATTAATTACAGTGCTCTGTGCTAAGAGAAGTGCAGGATAAGGGAGGAACCAGATTCAAGGCTCTTGCTGTCTAGTAGATAAGAAAATGCATGTGCCAAGCAGTCGTAATACAAAGCAGAAGGTAAGAAGTGCCAAATGAGAGGTACAGAGAGAGACTGACTTAAGAGATGAAAGAGAGGTCTTTGTTTAAAAGATTAGGGAAGACTCTATGGAAGATCTGGCATCAAATAGGGCTGGTCTGCCAGTTGTGAAGACCGTGGGAAAAGCACAGTATCTGAGCCAGAGTGTCAGAAAGCGGGGGAAAGTCTCTAATGGCTTCCCTTGGCTAGGAGAGGGAGTTCTCCAACCGCTTGCACTTCCCAGGTGAGGCGATGCCCCACCCTGCTTCAGCTTGCCCACCTTGGGCTGTTCCCACAGTTCCAGTGAGATGAACCAGATACCTCAGTTGGAAATGAGGAGATCACTTGCCTTCTGTGTTGTTCTTTCTGGGAGCTGCACACTGGAGCTGTTTCTATTTGGCCATCTTGCTGGAAATCCCAAATAATTGTTTAAATAAGGAGAGGAGTTTTTTATACTCAAGCAATTAGTAGTCCTGGGGTAGTTATTCCAGTGCTGAAGAGTGGTTCAACAAAGTCATATAAAAGGTTTCAGCTCCTTCCTTCCCTTCCCTCCCTCCCTCCCCCTGCCTCCCTCCCTCCCTTCCCTCCCTTCCCTCCCTTCCCTCCCTCCCTCTCTCCCTTCCTTCCCTCCCTCCCTCCCTCCCTCCTTCCCTCCTTCCCTCCTTCCCTCCTTCCCTCCTTCCCTCCTTCCTTCCTTCCTTCCTTCCTTCCTTCCTTCCTTCCTTCCTTCCTTCCTTCCTTCCTATAGGCCTATCATCCTCAGAGTGGTTGCCTCATTGTTGCAAGATGCTTGGCAAATGTCTGTCCACATTCTGAGCATGGGAAGATTGAAAAAGACAGAAGGCCAAACTGGCATGCCACAAAGACTATCCCTAAAGTGATTTCCCAGAAGCTATACCAAGTGATTTCTGATTACATCTTGTTGGATAGAATGGAGTCACATGATCACTGTAACTAGAAGTTTGCTAGAGAGTAGGAGGTGTGTGGTTGGGGTGTGGATCAGCCATATGCGGGATGTGTAAGTCTGAGTTAGTTGTGAGGGAGCCAAGTGAAAATGTCAGGTAGCCAGCTGAACAAATGGGTCTGTATCTTGGGAGCATCAATCTTTGTCCTACCTGGCTCACCCAGATGAACTGAAATGTGAAATGATAAGTTCTGTTAAGTGTGGTGTTATCCTACCCTGCAAAGCGTGCTCCTATGTGCATTTGTGTGTTTGTGAAGGGAGAGTGGGGCTTGAATATGACTGCCAGCCTAACAGCTAAGTCTGCAGGCTGGGGAGTGCGGTGGCTCAAGCCTGTAATCCCAGCACTTTGGGAGGCTGAGGCGGGTGGATCACGAGGTCAAGAGATTGAGACCATCCTGGTCAACATGGTGAAACCCCGTCTCTACTAAAAATACAAAAAATTAGCTGGGCATGGTGGCGCATGCCTGTAATCCCAGCTACTCGGGAGGCAGAGGCAGGAGAACTGCCTGAACCCTGGAGGCGGAGGTTGCAGTGAGCCGAGATCGCGTCATTGCACTCCAGCCTGGGTAACAAGAACGAAACTTCGCCTCAAAAAAAAAAAAAGAATGAGAACAGGTTTTAGAGATGTGGAAGGCGTGCACACGCTGAGGTCAGCAGCCTGCTACAAAACAGGTCAGAGCCATGGACTGTCATGTACGCTTTGAGCTCAGATTAGGCTGTAGTGAATGATAAAAAGATTTAACCCAGTTTGTAGATCAGAGGTAAACTATGACCTACAGGCTTAATCAAGTCAGATTTTGTAAATCAGGTGTTACCGGCGCACCTATTCATGTGCTGTCCGTGGCTGCTCTCATCCTAAATAGCAGACTTGGGTAGTAGCAACAGAGACCACATGGCCCTAAAATATTTACTGTCTGTATCTTTCTTTTTTTTTTTTTGAGACGGAGTTTCGCTCCTGTTACCCAGGCTGGAGTGCAATGGCGCGATCTCGGCTCACCACAACCTCCGCCTCCTGGGTTCAGGCAATTCTCCTGCCTCAGCCTCCTGAGCAGCTGGGATTACAGGCACGCGCCACCATGCCCAGCTAATTTTTTTGTATTTTTAGTAGAGACGGGGTTTCACCATGTTGACCAGGATGGTCTCGATCTCTTGACCTCGTGATCCACCCGCCTCGGCCTCCCAATACTGTCTGTATCTTTATAGAAAGTTTGTTGACTCTTGGTGTAGGTCATACTTCTGTTTAGGTTAATATCAGATGAACTAATTATATTGTAGGTAGGCTTCATTTGGCGTATGAGGGATTGAAGATGAGTTGAAGATTACCTATTAGATCTCTCATTTGCTCTCCTAGTTTTCTTCCTTTGGAGACTTTCCCCTTTCTGCTAGTTATCCTATCTGGGGTGTCTGTGGAATTTACAGGCTCAGGGGACTGTCACAGCAATATACAAGATGGAGGCTTGCTCCTCGCAGCTTCGCTAGATGCCATGAAGGAGGTTTCACCACCCTGCGCTGTATCCTAAGGAAACTTTCAGGTGTGGTGACTGATCTCATTGTTTCCTCTGCTCAACCACTGGCGTGCTGAGGACAAGTTTCAAGGAAAGGTTGTAAAAAGTACTTGGTTAAAGTCAAGATTCTGGCTGGATCTTCTGGCTCCCCAAATAGGAATTTCCAAATCAAATACTATAGTAACCAGGAGTCTGTTCCTACTAATGACTATGCAGTAGCTCATGTCCGGTCACTGCCCCGTCAGTTTCTATGCTTGCTGACTATTGGACAGACGAAATGAGCAAAACTAATGTGGTTTGACTTTAGAAAGAAGCTCAGTGGTCAGGGTCGGGTGTTGGAGTTGTTTACCAAGGTAGGTAGTTGTAAAGTGTCCTTTCTACGGAATTAGGCATGAAGCAACATCTTGACTGTGTTACATCAGCATTTCCCCAAGTGTTCAGTGAGATAATGTATTAGGAAAAGAAGGTTTGGGATTGAATCCTGTAGAAAATGTTGGCTTGAACAAATCCAATCTGTTCACTACTGAACTTCTAAGATCCTTTAATTGTTAGTGCTGATGGAAAATCTTTAATAGGAGGACATGTTATGCCATATTTTTCACACTTGTTTGATCATGGAATGCCTGGGACTAAAAACATCTTTACTAGACTAGCATTCAGTAGAACATTCTTTGCTTAACACTGATTTAGTCAGTCCCCTGCCTGACAGTTGGATTGTGGAGTGGATATTTTTTTCTAGGTTTCTTTGAATAATGTGATTCTAGGTTAAAAAGCCTTTAACCATAGGTCACGATTAGGCCTTTACTAGTTTAATCTCACAGGTAGGAGATGAATTCACTTGAGATGAGATAAAAAACACTGTTTAGGTAGATGAAAAAACTCACGGAGTGGCAGTCATGACAGGTAAAGCAGAGCATTTCTGCCACCAACTAGCTGTCTTGTCTAAGTTACAGAAGTTATCTCTGTCGTAGGATCCTGACCTATAAAATGTGAGTAAGAATACGACCTCTATCTCAAGGGCTCTCATCATGTGTGTGCGTTTATGTGTATGACTTTAAATTTAATCCCTGTTTTACCTGTGAGGAAACAAATTTTAGGTTCTTCAAAAGGTTATGAAAAAAAGATGTGAAAATTTATTTAGGCTGATTTTAGTGTAACATTGTTTTTTTATAAAATAACTTTATAAAAGAGTCCATCAAGATATTATATAGAAAATGCACACGAAGGTAATATATATACACTTCATCAAAATAGAATACATCTTGGCAATTGCTTAGAGTCTACTACCACCATGTACAGTGTATTGACGTTTGACATTTATGTTAATTTGAACATAGGAGATTTTTAAAAAACCAAACCTGTCCCATCGGTATTTTTAAAAATTGTTTTCATTGACAGGAAAATAAAATCTGGAATGTAAAAGTATGAAGCTAACTGGATGGAAGTTTGTATTGAAATGTTAAAGTTCTGTGCCAGGAACAACTGTCATGAGGGCAAAGTAGTATTTTTTTTCTATTATCATAAGTGGTTCAGCCGATTTCACAAAATCACTGAAAATAATATCCTCATTCTGAATGTTCAATCAAGATAAGCACTTTATAGGATCAAACAAGCCTTCTGGTAGCAAACGAGTAGTGTTTCTTTTTCTCCTTAAAATGAAAATAGGTAAGTCCTATTATAAAGTATCAAGACTTACAAAAATCTCCATGAGTTAGAAGCTTTGATCAAAACATGTAGTAATCAATTTTATGATTCTAAAAACAGTCAAATACTCAAAGACTCGATTCGACTTAGAATCAGTTGTTTTCATTTTACGTTGTTGGGTTTGGCTTTAAGGAAGGACGATCTTAGGGACTTCGCTACTCCGAATCATCACTGATATGTCCTGTTAGGTGTTCAGAATAATCTTTGGGAAGTAACTGCTCCAGTGTAATAAATAAAGAAAATAACAAGGGACTTTTCTACATCTTACTACAAGATATGACCATGGTGGGATCATGGAAATAGCGCAGAAGTACTAAGGAAGGCACACGAAACAAGAGTGTAGCACCGTTTTCAAGTTGCCAAGATTGCAACTGCTGGAGAGAGAGTAATCTGGATGGGGGCTTGATTGCCATGATTAATGCAGCTTAAATATGTGGAATAGGCTTTGGAGTGTTCCTTAGTACGGATAGGCAGACACAGCTATATAAACTATGAATGTGGTCTGATACTCAATGGTCCCATTGGCACTGTAGGATGAGGCTCGGACCCTCATGCGGTAGGTCTCTGCTTCTCGTAGTGGTCGTGTTGTATATATCACTCCTTTCAGGTTTTCATCCCTCAAGGCAAAAGGAACAGTCTGTTCCTCATCTACCATGAGGAAAGTTGTCCTGGGATGCATCACTCCATCCTGCGTGTATGCAACCAGCCGGATTAAATCTTGATTGGTGGCTATTCCAAATGGGAGGGAGACGAGTTTGTATTCCAATGCATATGGGCTCAAGGCACATTCCAAATCATTGGGTGGACAGTTCTTGAGGCAGAACCTAAGGACAGAAAACATGAAGTACATGCAGTTATCTGGAAGCAGGAGGAAGCATGAAGGAGGTGATCACGAGCCATGAAACTTTGAGGCGCTGCATGCAGGAGGCAGCCTGACTAAAGCAGGAAGCCAGTTGTGCTCCACGTCACTAACTCAAACCAGACACCAGATGACCATGTGGAGATGCTGGTGTGAAACCAAATATCTATCTTGCAGCTCCATTAAAATTAGAAGTGTCTGAGCCATTGAAGTAAGGAGGAAAAAGCCACAAGGAGTATTTTCTTTAAAATGAAAAGTCAGATTTGGAAATTAAAGCGTCTGCATACATACTGGAAACATGTACTTCTTAAAGAGGAATATACACTACATTTAAATTATGTAGTATCCTAACACTGAAAGATGAAATTGAATATATTTTGTTTATTTTTCTAAAAATAATAAAAGGTCAATTAGGATTCCTGGTAGAGGAGGGGCACTTTCTTTTGTAACTGTCATTTATTTATTTGTTTGTTTGTTTGTTTGTGATGGAGTTTCACTCTTGTTACCCAGGCTGGAGTGCAATGGTGCGATCTCAGCTCACCGCAACCTCTGCCTCCTGGGTTCAGGCAATTGTCTTGCCTCAGCCTCCTGAGTAGCTGGGATTACAGGCACGTGCCACCGTGCCCAGCTAATTTTTTGTATTTTTAGTAGAGACGGGGTTTCACCATGTTGACCAGGATGGTCTCGATCTCTTGACCTCGTGATCGACCCGCCTTGGCCTCCCCAAGTGCTGGGATTACAGGCTTGAGCCACCGCACCCAGCCCTTTTATTTATTTTAACCAGAGCATACAATGACTGCTTTTTGAGTCATGATGACTTTTAAATTGTTTGCCAGAAATTGATGGTAATAAAGAGGGGAAAAAATGCACAGAGGATCATTTTATGAACATAGGATTCTTCAGTCATAGTAGTTTTAGAGGTTTCATTAAGTCTTTATTTTCAATTTTCTCCTTCTGATTCCAAGTCCCATCAGACCAATTGCAAACAGGTTTTTGATGGATTCTGGGCAGCCCACACTTGACTATGCTGCAGTAACTTGGTGGGCATTACCAAGAAGAAAACAAATGTGAGCTCCAGTCAGTATTTGGTTTCAGAAACACCTTCCTATTAGCAGGGTCTATCCAAGGGGAGCATTATCACTTGTTTTCAATCACCCTGTTAACTTGGTACCTGGACAGAGTACAACATTTCTGGAATGGGAGAGAGAAAAATAGAAGAGTAGTTTATTCAGAATGCAGAAAAGGCTGTTTCAGACAGAAGGAAATATAAGTGAGATGATGTATGAATGGGCAGACAGCTGACTCATCCTCACTCATCTCTGTTCTCACGGAGTGGTGAGTCAGCAACAACAGAAAAGGTGCTTCATGGCGGGCTCTCAGCGCTCAGAGCCCTTACCACCCTGAGGCAACACAGCAGAAATGGAAAACCTCAAAGAAAGGCAGGCTCTATCACTTCATAAAACACTTGCTGCGGTGGCAGAATTAATTCTACATGTTATATGGTGGGTTATATACTGGGAAGACCGCTCCAGGCAACACTGGCAGCCAGGAGTGAGCTTGGGTGGCAGTGGCTGCTGCAGGAGGAGCTCATTTCTTGCCCATTCATTGAAGAGAATACTCACTGTAACCCCACATCCTTCTGGAGTTATTGACTTCCTGTGAGTTACACATGACAACACACAAGGTTTATGTTGGTCAAGGAGACGGAGGAAGAATTTTCAAAAGCATGTCTGGGATGAGAAGGCAAGACATACCCTGAAACAGGATCCCGTTGGTAGTTGGGTGGACAGGGTGTATCAATGCACTGGTAGCTTCCTCTCATGTTGAAGCACATGCGGTTGGGCCCACAGCGCACACTCTGCTCCAGACACTCATCGATATCTAGGGATAGCACAGGGAACATGCAGCATCAGCAATGGGGCTGAGAGGCGGCCATCACAGCAGGCACTGGGGATGTGTGAGGGGAATGTGGAGGGCTAGCATTCCCCTCCCATGAATGATTAGTCACACCTAAGCTCCTTCACACAAAATGGGGATCATGACACCTCACAGGCTTGTTTCCCAGACTGCCTGAGAAATACACACATTTCTTTATGTGAAAGGACACCAAAAAATGAGAGCCATAAACAGATGGGAGCTATTAAGAGCTCTCTGGGGTCTTTTATAAAGCAAGTAATATTTTAAATATACTATGAACAAGACAAAAATTTAAAGGATAGTTGTAAATATTTTTTGCAAAGTGAAGAATATCCTTAAAATGTGAGTGATCCATGCCTAGTATTTTGTTTTATAATGTCAAATTGTTGAGTGGAAAATAGGGTCTTAGATATGAAAGGAGTCAAGTTATAAATTCAGGAGGGAGGGTACGGGCTAGTCAGATCTTGAGAGAGACAAAATAAACAGGATCAAATGAGTGGCCAAGGCACTGCAATGTAGCTGATGAAGTGGAGCAGTTTGCCTGGATCTGGACTGTGCTGAGTCCATCTTCCGTTGCTATGGTAGTGGGATGGTCTCCTCAGGGCAGTGGTATGGGGAAAACATGGAAATGAAATACTCTGTTGTTTTTTTTACACTAAGTTGTCAGGTAGACACACTTAAGTGCTTCCTGAAAATGAGTGTTTCTGAGCCACAATTCTTAATTTGGGGTTTATATTTGAGCATCCAGGGATCTGAATGAAAATGTTTGTGTGTATTTTGTGTGTGTGTGTGTGTGTGTGTGTGTGTGTGAGAGAGAGAGAGAGAGATGGAGAGAGGCAGAGAGAATGTGAGATTGATTGATGGATGAATTTTATGGAAAGAGAGTCCATGAAGTTCAACACAATTTTTAAGAATTTTGAGATCCCAAAGGTAAGAATGGTATTTTAGAGAATAGTTTTCATACTGGTGCATCCTCATCCCCTTGGTGATGCATGAATGTTTTCTAGCAGTATGAATGGAGGCAAATATTTCAGGGAATCAATTCTCATTCTCATTTCCATAATTCTCCTCTCTAGTCAATTTTCCTGAGAACATCTCATGGCCTGGAGGTTTCCATTCCCTTCTCCCTGTTTCCAATTTTCTTCTGATTTAAAAAGACAGGTTTCAGCTAATCTTAGAGGATAAACAGAGACTAAGAATATTGGTAATAAAGACTGATGGGGGCAGGCCTTGTTTTATCATGGCTACAATCCAATGGTCTTAGCTCTTTTTTTTTGAGACGGAGTCTTACTCTGTCGCCCAGGCTGGAGTGTAGTGGTGCAATCTTGACTCACTCTAACCTCTGCCTCCTCGGCTCAAGCGATTCTCCTGCCTCAGCCTCCTGTGTAGCTGGGACTACAGGCATGTGTCACCACACCTGGCTAATTTTTGCATTTTTAGTAGAGAGGGGGGTTTCACCATGTTGGTCAGGCTAATCTTGAACCCCTGATCTTAGGTGATCCACCTCCAATTAGCTCTTCATTTTAAATTAGATTTCAGAAGTGGGTTGGCTGCTATGGGGACACCTACTAAATTTTTGTTTGAACAGAAAAATCACCTTAAACTTTTCTGACAGTAGATCTGATTAATCTGACAATGAATATAGACTTTCAAATTACATAGTGTGCATCCTCCATTAACCGAGGGAGTTAAACCTGCGGCTCTGAGTTTTGATGAAAATATATTTAAAGTCTGTGCACATTAACATAACAATCTGTATAACAATGCCAGCATTCACGTATTTCACAACTATTTAAACTTAGAAGAAACTTTAGTGGTTAATTTTTTAAAGTATGAGTAAAGTATAAGGTTTTCAACTAAGTCAGTTGGTTGCCTATAGCATTGGTCCTGAGATACAAGAGGGAAAAATTACGATTAAATGGACTGAACTTGTTCTCCAGCGGTGGGTCCTGAAGGCCAATGTGCTTCTGTCATGGAATCTGTGCTAAGAACAATGGGCATGCACAGGAGTACATAACTTGGTAGTTGGATAATGGTATTTATATTGGGACTTATATTTTTGTATTAAAAATAAGCATTTTACATTTGGTATTTTAGATAATGATGTTTATATTGGGACTTGATACAAAAATGTAACAATTTTGATACAAAAATTTTTTGCATTTTTGTATTAAAAATAAGCATTTTAGGTTTGGCTCCAAATATATTGCTTTTTAAGGAAACCACAGACAGTGTAATTATTTACTTAAAACAGTAACAGTCTGCACAGAGTAAAAAGATGTTGGGTTAGAATGATCTGGAGTAAATCACTTACTTTTCAGTTAGTTATATGTGCTGACAGTGATGCAATGTGCTATTACTAGTGTCATACTAGAATCAGTTCTCCTACAGGAATCTCCTACAGGAATGAAACACAATGTGGAACAACTTTTTATTTCAGTTAAGTCTTGCCTCCTGCCTCCGTGAAACAATTTCTAATTATGATTTTAAGATTCTCAGTGATGTGAAAAGCCTTCTAGAAAAATGTGAAATTCAATTAGCCTTATCTTCCTTCTCTCATTAAAAACATTTCTCTTCCTATTCATTGTCCAAAGTTCATTTTGTCTCTTATTTTCATCATGAACTCTTGCAGAAACATGGAAGCCAATGGGCTGCAGGGGTCTGTGATAGTTGTGTGGAGACTAGAAGCTGGGTGCATATCAGTGTGCATAAGTAGTTATTTAGTGGTTACCTTATATTTTCATTGGGTGAATAGGAATCTATAGAGAAATATCAGAGTCTAATATAGAATAAAAAGCTTGCCTAAGTACTGAGGCACTGGGCAGTCCTCTTCTGTCTCTAGGAATTCACTCACTCTACTCGTTTACTCTCCTCACTAGTCTTAAAAAAGGCAGAAACAGAAATAGAAATTGTGTCGTCTTCTGTTCATGGGCAATGTGGTGATGTCTGGTTTCTATTTGAGAACATTTTGATTGAAATGAAAATATTTTGTAACATAAATATTATTGCTACAAGAAAGAATCCTAAAATGAGCTGAAAAATTTTATATGAACAGCTTTAGAACATGTGAATGTATTTAACCAAGTGCTTCTGAATACTTAAAAAGTTTAGGATAAAAACATACTTGAAACATCTGTCTTATAGAAAATATAAGTAATTATTGATAACATGTATTACCTTTTTAAAACATGGATGAATGATAACACTCAAATGCAGCATTCATATAATGTTTCCAAATTTTTAGAAGTGGTGCATACAGTTAGCATAAAGGTCTTTTTGTTTCTCCTCTCTGGGTCTTAGGCAATTTTTGATTGGTCATGCTTTTTGCGTTTCATTTTGCAGTCTAGGGACTTCCACTTTTGACTAGAGTTTCTGTCCTTGTTCAACGTCAAATTTGCTTTAATTTTCCTTTTATTATTGACATTTCTATCAGTAAAAGTCTTTTAAAAAATCATATGCAAATAAAAAGCAGTCTTTTGTTCCTCATAAATGCCTCAAACACTTTCTAAAACTATAAAGAATGCAAGTTATTATTTAGGGCAAAGAAAAAGGCATAATTGTTTTCTCTCAAGTCTTTTTAAAACCTTAAAAATATGTAACCCATTTAAATTGCAAACATTTCAACTGACACCTGTTTCTGATTTGTCCACGTTATTTTCCATTCTCTGTAGCACAACTGAAAGCTGAAGAACGTTTTGAACTAAATGAGTGACAAAGGCAATTAAAAAAATAAACTGGCACAATTTAGTAAGGGAGGAGAATTCTCTAATGAGAATAAAATATAACCTTTAAAATCTGGCTAAGGGGTTGTGCGTTTCAAGTGGTTATTCCAAATCCTTCGGTGACTGCCCTGTTGCCTGCCTTGGTGCCTGGAGTAACTGCAGGGAGTGTACTTTTAGTGTGGGCACTGCCACTCCCTCACAAAGACTCTTGGGTTGAAGAACTGGGGAAAGTGATAACATCTGGACAAAGTGCTCTCACCCCATCCTGCTGCCTCAGTGCAGCGTACCTGGTGCTCACATCATCCCACTAAGGACAATTCTAGACATACAGATCTGAGGTCAAGTCCTACTTCTGCTCTTGATTGTTCTAGGACATCAAGGCTCACATCATCCTGAGAATTAGTTTTGGAATGGGTACAATTATCTAATGGGTGCCCATTAGAATGGGTGCAAATGACTGCCTTTGACATACCTTTACTGCTGATTAAAATGAAATAACAGTTGCTTTGGAAAAAGGTAACAATATGACTAAATAAATTATTCTAGTACTTTATTTTACTCATTTTTTTGAGACAGAGTTTCGCTGTTGTTACCCAGACTGGAGTGCAATGGCATGATCTTGGCTCACCACAACCTCCGCCTCCTGGGTTCAAGCAATTCTCCTGCCTCAGCCTCCCAAGTAGCTGGGACTACAGGTGCGTGCCACCATGCCCAGCTAACTTCTTGTATTTTTAGTAGAGATGGGGTTTCACCATGTTGACCAGGATGGTCTCAATCTCTTGACCTCGTGATCCACCCGCCTCGGCCTCCCAAAGTGCTGGGATTACAGGCTTGAGCCACCACGCCCGGCTATTCTAGTACTTTAAATCTGAGTAAAATTCTCTGCATGGGGTAGGTTCTTAATACATGTTTGGTGACTGATGGCCCAGAGCAAAGGTTATTACTCAACTTAATGTTTCATCTCCGGCCCATGAGACCCAGTGGGGGCTCTCAGGGCGTTTGAATGAGAGAATGGGTGGGGTAGAGTGGTGTGGGGTGAGGTGGCGGTGCTCATGGTAACCAGGATGAAGCCACTGTTCACCCTGGTTTTGCCTCCTGGAATGCATTTTCCATGACCTGCATCCTAGCATGTCTTTTGTGAAGCCCATAAAGAGAAAAAAATCAATCTAAATGTAATTGCTGCTGATAAAGCACTCTTTTGGAGCTGTTATTTGCTATACTTTATGTAAGGATGTAGTTTTCCATGACACAAATTAATACAATTTAAAAGCTTATTAAGACTTACATAATACTCCTAGATTTTGTCTACAAAATTCAAGGGTTTTCTTAGAAGATTTTTAGGAGCTATACAAGTTCTTTCCCTGTAATATAAGTACATCTTGCAATATAATCAACCTTACCAAATTACAACGCTCTTTTCACAATTTTATGTAAAAAAGGAACTACTGAGATTGATGTTTTTTTCTTTGTCATTGCTATACTTTGCCCAAAACTCTGTTATAGGACCAATGAGCTATATTTTGATTTATTTACATGTCTGTCTCCACTAGACTGTAAGCTCTTAAAGGGGATGGCTATATCTTACCTGCTTCAATCCTGCAAGGCTAGCACATAATTTCTCCACATCAATGTAGACTTAATGAATGAATGAATCACTTAATTAATTACCAAACTGATCACTCTAAAAATAAATCTAATAAGAGAGACAACATATAAAATAATGCCTAACACTGAAGTAAATTTACTGAGTAGCCTTCTCATTTTTCTGACATTTTAGTGACGTTGTGAAAAAAAGTTTGAAGGGATCTATTCCCACTAAGTTTTAAAAATATATAATATGAACTGGCTCAGGCATTCTTGCTCCTTCTAGTAAGACCATACCAAAAATGTTTCTCAGCTGTTTACTGGCTTGCTCTCCCATTGCTCCTCCTGCTTGCAAAAGCAATGTCTGAACATAATTCTGACCCATGGGAATGGGAAAGAAGGGGAAGCCACCAGGAGAGTGATTATTCCAATAAGCTCCTCACACTCTATGTTGGCTTTTAGCCACGTTCCAACGATAAACATCCCAACATTTTCTCACCTTGGCATGTCTTTCCATTGAGTGTGAGTTGATAGCCAGGTGGGCAGATGCAGTGATAACTTCCAAAGGTATTCTTACACTCATGCTGGCAGGCATCTGCATTTTCACATTCATCAATATCTGTTCAGAAAGAAAGGAGTGTCACCACACAAGAAAAAAGCAGACCCTGTGACAGAGCCAACTCTCATCAAGTTGTTGATACGCATTAGAAAAACTTGGTGATTTTATAGTCATATGTTAAAAAATGCTCAGAGCTATTTTCTATCAAGATCTTTTTCTAATGTTATAAAATATTAAACATAGTACTCTATACACAGTACTATATTACAAAAATATGAACATTTCTTTGTGTAAGCACATATATGCTGAAGTCCCAAAATGGTCAGTTTTTATGTTAGTTAAGTAAGAGTGACATGACAGAGGAAGCCACGAAAGTATGAAATTCTTTATGAAACAGTAGAGACGACCTAAAAGATAACGTTCTTATTGAGATTAATTGCAAAAAGGAGTGTTTGTTTTTATTGTATTTAAACGTTGGCGCTCTCTCTCCCTGCAGCTCCGCCCATGCATAGCTTTCCCATACACAGATATCACATGGAAATGACTTTAGTTTTGTGATAAAAATATTCAAGTTTTTTACACAATTCTAATGTACTAATGACAAGTACATACATATATAGTTGTGTTACCTTTGGCAGGCCATTTAATTTCCCAGGATCTCAGTTTATTCCTCTGTCAAAAGGGATACTTGAGACCATCAGCCCTGTGTCATAGTTTGTGGAAAGGTTCACGTATAGTAATATATGGGAAAGTAGTCTAGAAAGGGCTCTCTGCTATTATTAAGCAAAGCCATGCAAACAAGGAGGATGAGAATAGATGACAATTCTGAATTAATTGATATTTGCTTTAAAGATAAGGTATGTGATTTGGGAGGCTAAAGAGATCTTGACCCAGAGGTGTTTTGCTTTTAAAATTAAAATTTGCTCACAGTCTGAGCATACAGCAACCAGGGAAGGCTAGTTAGAGTGTTGATTCTATGGCTTGTGTGAGTTTTTACTTCTTTCCTTCAAAATCAGCTTTAACCTAAAATAACAGAAATGCAAATGATGTTGAACTACAAGTAGTTAACACAGCGCTTTCCCAAGTATGAATTTAAAGTGCCCCCAAATGTGATTTCTGCATTCAGAAGCAATGCCAATATTCATTTTTCCTGTTAGCTTTGGAATCTGTTTCTTCAAAAACTAAATTTTAGCCCAAGTCTAACTATATTTCATAGTGTTAATTTGAATCTTTCATAACTTGTCTATCCCAGATAGTTAATTAAAAGCATTGGGTGTTTATTGCAAGTTGGTGTTGTGTATAATTCCAAAGCTGTCTGCAATCTTACTGTAAATTTCTCCATTAGTACCAATACTGTGAAATACCATATTTTAAGACATGTTTAAGCCTATTAATTGTCCCCAAAGAAACTTAAATACCCAATAATGGACTAGCTATTAATTTTTACTTTAGATTGATCCTTACTGGGAAATAGTTGCTGCCTCAAATAGCAGAAGACAGTCTGAGGAAGACGATTGTGATAACACTGGTTAAACCGAAAAGGAAAGACAGAAAACATTTATAAGACTCTACTGTGATGAAACTTCAGCCATAGATATTGATGAAGAAGTAGAGAAATGGGTTATTAATCAGGAAACTGTCTTAAAATAAATTGGACCTTCTGATAATTTGGAAGGAACCAGCTAATGGTGTATAGTGTGGAGGGTGTGGTTTAATTCATTTTTCATAATGAAGATTTTTGGCCAGGAAAGTAAAGGTAGAACAGAAGAAAGTGCTTGTCTAAAATGGAGGCTGAGAATGGGATGGTAACCTATTACCTAAGGTGTGAAAACCCTCTAGTGGGAATGATTATTTGGAAGAAACTCTGAAAGACAAAATGTCAGATATTAATTCTGTCAATTAAAGGATAGTGAGAAACTTTAATGAAGAGTCAGATCAAAATTGTGGGCATAAAAAATTACCAAAACTCAGTGATTTGTACCAGATTGAAGTGCTGTTTAACGTACTAGCAAGAACACTGGAATCCACATATTTAGCAATTAAACAGTATTTGACCACATGCAACAAAATATATATATAATTGTAAATGAATGCATTAATGTTTGGTGAGTAGAAGAAAGCAGCACTGTCAGCAATTCTGGGAAGCTCATCACAAGGGAGAAGTTTCCATATCCTTTATATTAAGCAGCAGGTACATCAGAGTATCTAGACAGAGAAGTGCATATTTTTATATGAACCTAAAAAGCAAAGGGTAAAGTTTGAGTGTCCAGAGGGACTGAGGGTCCAACTGAGTAGAGAGGATATGAGAAGACGAATCCACCTAAGGTTGACCAAGAAGTACATCTGAGAAGGTAGCAATGCAGGAACAGGGCTTGGGAAAGGGTGGAAAAAGAAACAACAAAAATCGAAGATAGAAGGGGAAGACTGTTTAAAATGCTCAAAAGAAATATTTAGCAGAAAGCATAGTTAGGAGAGAAAGCAAAGTGTAGGACACTTATGAGAAATGTAAGAAAATGAGGCTGGCATGGTTGTGTTTAAGCAATTTCTTCTTCATTCCCTCTTTATTTCCCTCCTGCATGCCTTCTTTGCTTTCTTTGGTTTCTTTTTCCAGCTAACAAATAGTAAAACTAATTCCTGCTTGCTAATTCCCCTTGGTGACTAGGTCAATGACATGTAAAATGTAGACATTCATAGAAAATTGAGTTAAATGAGTGACAGATGGTAATGTTTGCAACTTAACTGAAAACAAGGTCTCAATTCTTAAGTTAAAAGTTATACTTCACTTTTGCAAACAAATGAAATTACAGACTTGTGAATTTAGAGAGAGATACTGAAAGCACATATTTTAGAGCAAGCAACTTAATTTTGTCCCAACTTATATTATCTTTTCAGTGACATACAAACGTACACAATAATCAAACAGCAATTCCATGGGGACTGTGGGGCAACAGTCAATGGGATGTTGGTTGTCATACAGAGCAAGCAGTGAACTGAGAAGCTGAAACTTTCACTTTTAAACCACTGCTTTTGCATCAATCAGAGGTGGCCATAATCTGATAGCATTATGTTATATGGCAATATGTATATTCTCTTTTAAATAAACCATATTCTGGACGCCACTGAAATTCATGTCTATATAGCATTAAATTTAGTAACACTTTCAGGGTGATCAAACAGAGAAACTTACTATAACACAATAAATTATTAGAATGCCCACATATAAATACATAATTTATTTGACTCAAGTCTATAATAGTTTTAGGCGCCAAAATAAATGTCTTAAAATTTTGAGTCATTAAGGACTTGAGATTAGATGTAGTTCACTGCACCCAAACAATCACAGGTGCTGTACGCAGACTTCGACTCTGATCAGTAAGAGAGCCCACAGAGAGGAAATGGAATATGGCTGACATTTACCTACACATGTGTCATGGTTTGCCTCAGAGCCTTCGGGGCAAGGTTTCCTAATAGTCCTTCTACTCCTGGAGAGAGATGTTCTGCTGTTTCTATACTCTGAGTAGGAGCTGTAGAGATGTGAGTACTGTCTGTAATGCTGTTGAGGTTGATAGTTGTTTCTCACGGGGGAGAACCGTGCAATGTTATAGCTACTGTATTGAGTGCCATAATGTGGCAGCCTCTCCAATCCAGCGCAAGATTTCCCGTCCCCTAACAAATGTTGTCCTGGCGGACAGACACACTTGAAGCTGCCGGGGGTGTTGAAGCACTGATGTGCACAAGGTTTAGGAACTTGTTCACATTCATTAATGTCTGCTCGTGTGCCATGATACATAAAAAAGAGAAAAAAACACACACACATACACACACAAAACACAGGAATAAAGAATGAGTTTGTGAAACAAACTGAAGACATTGTTACCCTCCAAAGCCAGGCATACAGTAATTTCTCAACTGTTGTGAACTTTTGAGAAAGCTATAATCATTCATTATGAATATATGGACAGATTCTGCAAATCTCCCCCTAAATACTACACCATATGCACACGTTTTATTTGAACATTCACATTGCAGCAAGTGGCTGAGAAAACCAGACACACTAGTTCTGTGAATCCATACCCCTCTGACTTTCAGTTGTGACGGCCTCAAGATCTAAGGAGCTCTGTTTAAAGCCTTGTCTCCGTGATGGGTTTGGGCTAATTTGGTATCCATTTTTACATGTAATTCTAAGTGTAACATTAACATTTTAAATCTTAGGAATACTACACTAAGCTCTCTTAGTTCAACTAGGCAGAGACATCCTCAATTGTTCAAATTTGTGTATCTTCCTCTGGGGGAAAAAAGGCACAGGAGAGTGTGGAGTCACAAATCAATGCAATTTTCATCAAACTACGCTTGTAAAAAAATTGTCTCAGATAGTACCTCTTAATACAATCATATGTATACATGTGGGAAATTTCTTATTTTTTCTCTCTTTTGACAAATATTTCAGATGGAATTCTGATTTTTCTACTGGTTGACAATGTTGGAAGCTTTCTAATATATCCATATGTAATTAAAAATATGTAACTACTTTTATTTTTACATTTTTATTTAAATGACTTGGTCTTTATGCAAGCATCACTACCCTCCTAATTCTCCACACAGCAGCCAGAATGATCTTTTCCAAATGTAAACCACATCACACTGCTTGTCTGCCCAAGACCTTCCATGTTTCCCCATCAAGCTCTTTATCACGGGCTCTTTATCCTCCTCGTCCTCTGCCTACCTTTGCTCCAACAGCCTGACCCCTTGGTTGTTCCTTGATTATGGTCAGCGCATTCTTTTCTGAATGACTTTGCCCTGGCTTCTCCTCCACCTGGAATACACTTTGCTCAGACCTTCCCATAGTGGCTGCTCTTTCCTTTTGTCCAGTCTCTCAGAGAGGCTGCCTGGATCACAGTGCTGCTACCCCAACATGGGTCCCTCTTTCTCCTTACTCTGTTTTATGTTTCCTTAAAGTACATATCACTATCTGGAATTGTATATTTGTTTTGTGATTCTTCTTTCTCTCCCTGTAAGTTAAACTCCACAAGGACGGAGACCTGGTCTTCCCTGTTTAGTGATGTAATCCTACAACCTAGACCATAATCCAGCACAAAGTAGGTGCTCAGTAAGCATTTATTAAATAAATGAAGGAATGGGCTTGATATCATGTGCCAAATCAAGCTGTGAACAGTATAAACAAACAAACAAAAAACCATATGGGAAAATGTGGTATTAAATACACGAAAACCAGAGCTCAAAATCTAATGTAGATCTTAATTCTGTCAGTAAAGGGAAAATGAAATCACATCTCTAGTTTGCATTTAGTTATAATATTGGTAACCAGTATCTCTAATCTTCCATACCATTATAAGTTTTAGAAGTAGGATTATTGACAAAACTACAGACTAAAATTTTCTTATTTCTGAATTAATAATTTTGAATTAATAAACAAGCCAAGCACATTTCCCCCCAAAAGATTAAAAAGAAGAAAACAAGGACATAGAACCAGTTCTTCCTAAGATATCAACTGACCAAACCCATAACATTTAAAAAAGTTATTTTCTTTCTATTGCTCGGTCAACACATGGAGTCTGTACTTGCAACTTTTCCTATAAATTGGAAGAGTGAATGAACACCAAATTCTTTAATTCATCACCACAGTGGCACGAAAGAAAAGAATATAGAAAGGTAGAATAGGAAATTTTGCTTTAAAAACTATTTTAGTAGGTAGAAATTAATATTTTAACACTATTTGGAGGCAATGGTTCTGCATTCTTCCTTGTTTTATTCCCTAGCCCAACTGCTGGCCAAATTAGTGAACAAATACACATATTTCTTTCTGAAAAGTCACTGTTATGGCTGATCAAGATGTTAACCTATATATAAATGATAGTATCTAAATAAATATGCTCCATATTCCTGCTATTGAAAAGCATTTCTTTTAAATGAGTTTCTAGTAATGGTATTAGTTTGAACATTTGCTACATACAAAGTACCATGCCACGGACTGCATAAAGACAGAGCTAAGTCTTTTTGGGAGAATCTGCTATCAATAATGTTTAAGTAGATAACAAGGCAAACAATTTGAAAAGCATAGCATGAAACCCAGAAGCTAGTATTTAAAAGCCCACACATTTCAGTGCAGTTAAATATTCTGAGGAAGACTACAATTTGATAGATCAGTTTCTTGATTATAAATGCATTAATTTTTATCAAACATTTGTGGTTATCTTCTTACAGATATTTTCTATTTGCCTTCATATTAAAATATAATCAAGATGAAAACAAACAGGCAATTGGCGAGAAATGAAAGGTATTTTTAGCTAAGGGAATGGCACACTGTATGCATCAAATACATGATAAAGTAATAAATATGAATTTGTTTAAATTGTGTCCCTATTTTAATACTTCACACCTAAACTTTCATACTACATACAATTATACTTCATACTCAAAGTGTATCTATGCAAACATTTAAGTCATGTGCATAGAGAAATAATGAGATCATCTTGGTAATTAAGTTGTTATGGCAACTATATCAGAACTTCACTTTGATATGTGTGGTGTATAGCAAACACACAGTGATCATTATCACTTGAAATTTCAGTGTGAATTGAGCTCAATATGAAGTCTCTGAAGAAGTATCCAAATTATACCGAATGACTTTAATCAATTTACATACCTTTTAATTTTTTTTTTTTTGAGACGGAGTTTCGCTCTTGTTACCCAGGCTGGAGTGCAATGGCGTGATCTCGGCTCACCGCAACCTCTGCCTCCTGGGTTCAGGCAATTCTCCTGCCTCAGCCTCCTGAGTAGCTGGGATTACAAGCACGCGCCACCATGCCCAGCTAATTTTTTGTATTTTTAGTAGAGACGGGGTTTCACCATGTTGACCAGGATGGTCTCGATCTCTTGACCTTGTGATCCACCGGCCTCGGCCTCCCAAAGTGCTGGGATTACAGGCGTGAGCCACTGCGCCCCGCCATACCTTTTAATTTTAACAAAAGACCATTTGATGATAGAGTGGTCCAGAGCAAGTTGGTAAGGCTAGGTAACCACATTAGTAGCTTTATTACTCAACAAGTTCCTATTAACTTACCCATGCAGGGTCTTCCAACTCCTTGAGACCGATAACCTCTTGGGCATACACAACGATAGCTGCCTCTCGTATTCTCACATATCTGGTTATATCTGCACTGATGGGTCCCATCTTTACATTCATCAATATCTACAGACATGGAGGCAATAACAAGTGACATTTCCTCTTTCAAACCAAAAGTCATTGTATTTAAAGTTGCATTCTGTAGAGCTGCCAAAGGTTGTATTTCTCACCAAGTAGTTGAGATCATACCAGGTTACTACTTGGAATCAGAAAACCTGGGTTCAAGTCCCAGCTTTGCCACTTAGTACCTGGCTCCTTATTATGCAAAGAGTTTAATTCTCAGCTTTCTTTTTTTCTCCTTCTCTATACCCCTTCCTCCTTTTGCCTCTTATTTATACAAACGATTAGAATTTAGGCAGATTGAGAGCAATGGTTCTATATTGCTTCTGATCTATGGTTACATGTTTCTAGCTGCTAGATTGACATTTCCATCTCCCTTGCTTTATTACCACTACTTCAAACCGAGCATACCCTCAGAGCCTTATCCTTACTCCCCTATTTATGATAACAGCATGCTCGTGTTTCAAGTCCAGCAAGCTTTAAATGATAAATGATGTTCTGTATTCCTGCTATTAAAAAGCATTTCTTTGGCCGGGTGCGGTGGCTCATGCCTATAATCCCAGCACTTTGGGAGGCTGAGGTGGGTGGATCACGAGGTCAGGAGTTTGAGACCAGCCTGGCCAAGATGGTGAAACCCCAGCTCTACTAAAAATACAAAAATTAGCTGAGCATGGTGGCATGCGCCTGTAATTCCAGCTACTCAGGAGTCTGAGGCAGGAGAAGTGCTTGAACCTGGGAGGCGGAGGTTGCAGTCAGCCAATATTGTGCCACTGCACTCCAGCCTGGGTGACGCAGCAAGACTCCTTCTCAAAAAGAAAAATAAAAAGCATTACTTTGAAAAGAGTTTCTAGTATTAGTTTGAACATTTGCTACATGCAAAGTACTATGGTCAGTCATCTTTAACTTATTCTCTCAGTTGCCAAGATTGGGTAGTTCTATTTCCTTCAATCAAAACCATGTATCTCCCCATTTCCATTCTTACCCAGCTAGGTTTTTGCTGTAGCTTCTTAAACAGTTTCTGATCTTTCAACTCATCTCATGTCTCATTAATCTTATGCATAATTAGGGTCAGTATTACTAAAATATTCGCAGTTACATGTAACTGTACATGATGGTCTGAGTCGGCTGTTACTCTTTTTTTTTTTTGAGATGGAACCCCGTCTCTACTAAAAATAAAAAAATTAGCTGGGGGTGGTGGTGCATGCCTGTAGTCCCAGATCCTCTGGGGGCTGAGATGGGAGGATTGCTTGAACTCAGCAGGCAGAGGTTGCAGTGAGCTAACGTTGCACCACTGCATTCCATCCTGGGTGACAAAGCGGAAAAAAAAAATGCAGTGGTGCAATGTTAGCTCACTGCAACCTCTGCCTGCTGAGTTCAAGCAATTCTCCCATCTCAGCCCCCAGAGGAGCTGGGACTACAGGCATGCACCACCACACCCAGGTAATTTTTGTATTTTAGTAGAGACAGGGTTCCACCGTGTTGGCCAGTCTGGTGTCAAGCTTCTGACGGAGTTGGCTGCTTCTTGTAAAAGATAAGGAAAGTACTGACCTATATCTACAGTGTGAGAGCTGAAACAAATCTTTGAAATCTGATACTTCGATTCCCATCACCTTGTTTTTTTAAATTATACTAAACCACCATGAACTTAACAACTATCAACCAACGGCCAATATTCCTTCATCTGTGTCTATACCCCACAACCCTATCATACAGTTTTGAAACAAATTCAAGAGATATTATAATTTTATTAATCAATATTTTAGAATTGATTGTTTTTAAAGAAAAACTGTGCTATTTTTACAATGAGAAACTTAAACTCAAATTTCTGTGTGATCGTAAGACTTGTTCAAGTTTAGATAGGTGTCAAGAAGGAACAATAAGTTTAACACTGTATCCCAAGTTTAGCTCTTCCCCTCTTGTGCATGGCTTTCTTGCTTTCCTTTATCTCTCTCCATCTAGTAACATTCCGTCCAAACCTGTATTTAAATGTGATCATTTCCACAGCCTCCTTCATAGTGACTCCAATTGGATACAGTCACTCTCTCGGATATTCTTGTGCAATTTTATTTGTTCTTCTTTATGGTGTTTCATTCACCTTGCATTGTAGATTTTTTTTTTTTTTTTTTTTTTTTTTTTTGGAGAGGGGGTATCATAGAGGGAGTGGAGTAGGCCACTTTAACCCATAAATTATTTCTTTCTCCTGTATGTGTGATTTTTTTCTAGCCGGAATGAATGGTACTCTTTTATTTTTGTAAATCTTGTAGTTGTCAGCTGTGCTAACTCGGGTAGGCTGGTACAGAATCGGCATACACAGAACAAACATTGGAAGAAATACAATTTACGTTTTTGTCTGGTCATTAATGTGACATCTGCTAACTCAGCAGATGCAGAATAGACAAGCAAAGCATAAATTTGGGGTAAATTATAATTTGTTTGGTCATGGATTTGACAGTTAATGAAATAATTATATTTTGAATGTTAATAAATCTCTACAAACATTTTTCTTACCCTTTATGAAATTCTTAACATATATGCTAAATTTCATGTTAGAAATTATGTGAGACAGTATCAGTGCTGTGGATATTAAACTATGTAAACCAAATGTTTAATTGATGGGACTCAAAGTGGTCATAGGTTTTCATAGCAAGCTTCCATTTCCTGGCATAGTCATGACCCTGGGACCCAGAGCTCAATTATCCTAGAAGTTGGGAGTACTTAAGGAAAAGAAAGATTTCCTTCTTAGCTTAAATTTACTCTAATCATTAGTTTTAAAATGAATGCCTTACTTGATTTGTTGATGGTAAACTGATACCAGTCACAGAAACAGCCAGCCACTCACCAATACAGGTTCCGTTTTCTGCCTTGGTCATTCCATTTGGACAAAGATCAATGCACTTATAGCCACCTCGGGTGTTCTTACAGTGCTGATCTGGTCTGCATACATTCTGTCTACACTCATTCACATCTTGATAAAAGAACAAAGTAATGTAGATTGAAAAAATGATTTATTCCACTTTTCCAGAAAAATCATACTTTTGGATTTTAGGGATTAAAAAAATATATACATAGGATTTAGGAATATTATATATATGAATATATATATCATATATATATTATATGTATTAACATCCCTATATTGTATATATTATATATATATTCATTGTCTAATCATTGTATAAGGTTAAAGTTCTTAAATTCAACAATGTGTGTAACACACTTTAAAACAGAATGAAAATCAAAAACAAAAACAAAACATTGCTTCGCAGAGCAGACAGCCATACCAACCATTTCCTCCTCCTAGAAAAATAAAATATACACTATATTAACTTATATATACCTATGTGTGTATACAAATGTATATGTGTACAAGTGTACAAGTGTATACATATATGTGGATACATATATGTATATAATACTTTCACAAAAAAGTATACCTATGTATATGTATACATATATGTATATAATACTTTTGCAAAAAAATAGGAAATGTTATGAAGAATCGGTAGGTAATTAGAAAAACTCATAAAACAGCATTTGTCTTCATTTTTGTTTTGCATGGATTACATACATGATGCATGCTTGATATCCTATATATGATTCAGTACCAAGACACAGCGTATGCATTTAGATCAGACATCATTAAGAAGTTATAGAAGTGTCATTCTTTTAAATTCAAAGCCTTTTTCTTACCCATGCATTTTCTGCCTTTGAGCTGATACCCAGGTTCACATCCACAGTGGAAACTTCCTATGACGTTGAAACAGCGCTGGTGACAAGGGCTGGATTCTTGACATTCATTAATATCTGTTAAATAAAATAAAAGTTTCATTATATGCTACTAGGAAACCTGAGTTAATTTACCCCAAATGTTTATCCTTTTAGTGATCTTGGTCATTACCGCATTTAAGATCTTCTCTACAACCTATCCAACATATTTGCACCCATGTGATCTGCTAAATACTTGATGGAATTAATTGCTGGATAGGGTATCTCTCTTCAAGACTCTTAAAAGTAGACATCTGCTAATGATACAGAACTATGTCAATGAAACACTCCTCTACTTTAAGTGTTTTGCCATATGGCTCTCCTGTTTTCTAGGAAGTTTCAGTCCTGGAAGGTTACTGACAGACTGGGATACTGAAGACAGAGGAAAAACCCCAACAACACTAAGGTCCTTTGCAACTGACCTTTCTTCCCCTTTCTTGCTATTAGCCTGATGCAGGTCTTTATCACCTTGTGCCTGACTGCGTTAACATCAGCATTTCTCCTCATTTGCAGTCACTGCAAAATTGTACTTCCCAAACAGCATCTGGGTCATAGAGTAGCAAAAAGAGTGTGCAGGCATGAACTCCTCAGATTCTTGGGCACTTGCCTGTGGTTTTATATTTTCTTTGCTTTCCCTCCCTCCAGTCCCAAAGGGAGAAAGCCCTCTTCTCCCACTGAAGGAAAGTCCCTCTATTTCAGCTTTTGAGCTCTGCAGCACATCTTCCGCTTCCTCACTAAGATGAGGACTGTGGTCCATCAATCATTCCCTCCCTCTATGCATTTTAAAAGTCCTTCCAATCTATCATAGATGAGCATGAGCCTTTGGGTTGGTTCCATGTCTTGGCTATTGCGAATAGTGCTGCAATAAACATATGTGTGCATGTTTCCTTATAGTAGAATGATTTATAGTCCTTTGGGTATACACCCAATAATGAGATTGCTGGGTC
Source organism: Saguinus oedipus (assembly GCA_031835075.1). NCBI lineage: Eukaryota > Metazoa > Chordata > Mammalia > Primates > Cebidae > Saguinus > Saguinus oedipus. The sequence continues at coordinate 25,002,146 of CM063190.1, forward strand.
AAATGGGGTTTCTGGTTCTAGATCCTTGAGGAATCCCCACACTGTCTTCCACAGTGGTTGAAATAATTTACACTTTCACCAACAGTGTAAAAGTATTCCTGTTTGTCTACATCCTCTCTAGCATCTGTTGTTTCCTGACTTTTTAATGATCACCATTCTAACTGGCATGAGATGGTGTCTCATTGTGGTTTTGATTTGCATTTCTCTAATGACCAGTGATGATGAGCTTTTTTTCATGTTTGTTGGCTGCACAAATGTCTTCTTTTGAGAAGTGTCTCTTCATATGCTCCGCCCACTTTTTGATGGGGTTGTTTTTTTTTTCTGATAAATTTAAGTTCCTTGTAGATTCTGGATATTAGCCCTTTGTCAGATGGATAGATTGCAAAAATTTTCTCCCATTCTGTAGGTTGTCTGTTCACTCTGATGATAGTTTCTTTTGCTATGCAGAAGCTCTTTAGTTTAATTAGATCCCACTTGTCAATTTTGGCTTTTGTTGCCATTGCTTTTGGTATTTTAATCATGGAGTCTTTGCCCAGATGTATGTCCTGAATGGTATTGCCTAGGTTTTCTTCTACGGTTTTTATGGTTTTAGGTCTTAGATTTGAGTTAATTTTTGTGTAAGGAAGGGGGTCCAGTTTTAGTTTTCTGCATATGGCTAGCCAGTTTTCACAACACTATTAAATAGGGAATCCTTTCCCCATTGCTTGCTTTTGTCAGGTTTGTCAAAGATACAGTGGTTATAGATGTGTGGCATTATTTCTGAGGCCTTTGTTCTGCTCCATTGGTCTATATCTCTGTTTTGGTACCATTACAGTGCTGTTTTGGTTACTGTAGCCTTGCAGTATATTTTGAAGTCAGGTAGTGTGATGCCTCTAGCTTTGTTCTTTTTGCTTAGTATTGTCTTGGCTATATGGGCTCTTTTTTTGGTTCTATATGAAATTTAAAGTAATTTTTTCTAATTCTGTGAAGAAAGTCAATGGTAGCCTGATGGGGATAGCATTGAATCTATAAATTACCTTGGGCAGTATGGCCATTTTCACACTATTGATTCTTCCTATCCATGAGCATGGGATGTTTTTCCATTTGTTTGTGTCCTCTCTTATTTCCTTGAGCAGTGGCTTGCAGTTCTCCTTGAAGAGGTCCTTCACATAAAATGTGGCATATATACACCATGGAATACTATGCTGCCTTAAAAAAGGATGAGTTCATGTCCTTTGCAGGGACATGAATAAAGCTAAAAATCATCATTCTCAGCAACCTAACACAGGAACAGAAAACCAAACACTGCATGTACTCATTGTTAAGTGGGAGTTGAACAATGAGAACATATGGAGGGGAACATCACACACCAGGGCCTGTTGAGGGGGGGGTGTAGGGGGTTAGGGGAGGGACAGCATTAGGAGAAATACCTAATGTAGGTGATGGGTTGATGGGTGCAGCAAACCACCATGGCACGTGTATACCTGTGTAACAAACCTGCATGTTCTGCACATGTATCTCAGAACTTAAAATTATAAAAATAAATAATAAAGGTTCTTCCTTCTTATAGTCATCTTTCCAATAAACCTGTAGATATAAAGTTCTTCCTTCTTATAGTCACGTTTTCCTCTCATAAACAAATCCTCTTAGGTCCATACTCATCTCAAACTCCTGCCACTTCTCTCTTGCTGTATTTCAAGCCCTTCAAAAGAAAAACCACCTTAGTTTGGCTCTTCAGTTCCTCACCTTACATTTCGAGATTGCCAGTGTCTCTTCTTTTGTACATGTTTCCTATTTTGGATCTTTTAATTTAGCCTCTCAAAATCTACAATGTGTTAACTTATATAAACACAGATGTGATCATATACTCTTTTTTGAGACAGAGTCTCTGTCACCCGGGCTGGAGTGCAATGGCACAAACTCAGCTCACCGCAACCTCTGCCTCCAGGGTTCAGGCAATTCTCCTGCCTCAGCCTTCTAGGTAGCTGGGATTACAGGTGTGGCCCACTGTGCCTGACAGTGATCGTATACTTTTAAAAGATTTGTCTTAGGGTGGTTTTTTTCTTCTTCCTCATCTTTTGCTTGGGCTCCCTCCTCCCTTTTTACCCTTCTTGCGCACCAAAGACAAACAACATTAACAAGATAGTATGAATAATAATATATTTCTTCTGTGTTCACATAAATCTCTCCACCTAAATATACAGATCCATTTCCTTTTTCCTTTGCCTATTGTTTGTTTTTCCAGTTACATGTTCTTTTCTGCAAAATTATACATACCTTCTTATGTCTGGATTTTTCTCATGGCTGCACAATGGTTCATGGTGTAGATGTACCATGCTTCATTTATTCTGCTATTGGGAGACAGTTTTGGATCTACTGTCTTTTCCTCTATGAAAAATCCTGATAGTAGCTTTATTTATATTTTCCAAAAACTTGGAGGCAACTAAGATGTCCTTCACTAGGTAGATAAACTGTTCTGTGTCTAGACAATGGAATATTTATTACTCGGCAATGAAAAGAAATGAACTATCAAGCCATGAAAAGAGGTGGAGGAATCTTAAATGGTACTAAGTGAAAGAATCCAATCTGAAAAGGCTACACAATGTATAATCCCAACTATGTGACATTCTGGAAAAGGCAAAACCATTAAGACAGTAACAAGATCAGTGGTTGCCAGAGGTTGAAGGAAACAGAAATGAATTGGTGAAGAACAGAGAATTTTGAGGGCAATGAACTATTCTGTACCACACTATCATGGTAGATACATGTCATTACACATTCTTGCAAACTCCTAGAATGTGTAACACCAAGAGAAGCTTAACTTAAGTTAGAGTTTGGGTGATAATGATGTCAGTGTAGGTTTATTGACTAACACATGTACTGTCCTGGTGTAGGATGTTGACAGTGAGGAAGGCAGTGTGTGGAGGGAAGGGGTTATATCGGAATCTATGTCTTTTCTGCTCTACTTTTCTGTTAACCTAAAACTGCTCTAAAAATAGTCTATTAAAAATATCCTTCAACAAACATTCTGGAAGTCTTACGCAATGGAATTTTATGAAATCGATTCTATTGGACTGTGTAGTATGATCTCCTCTCTCAAATGCCAACAGGCAAATGGTCACCGAAACCACTGTGCTATTCATATTTGAAATAGTGTGGAATGTATCTGAATAAGAGCTTATCAAGAAGCTCAACTTATAAAACACATAAAAGGAAGTTCAGGTTTAAGTTCTCCAGAGAGACAGGAGTCTCACTGGCTGGATAATTCCTCACTCTCTCCCTTTTATGTGGTCTCTTCCTCTTGGAGTTTCTGAGAGTTAACTTTCGAGGAGTCAAAAGGGAGTCTCATTCTTACTGTCATAAACATAAAAGTCCTCCATTTTTATACCTTGACAACTCAGACCATCAGAGGTTCTTCGAAAGCCAGTTCCACAATGGACCACACAGCGATAGGATCCAATCGTATTGTCACAGTCCTGACCAGCGTGGCAGGTGTGCCTACCCAAAGCACACTCATCGATATCTGCAACAGAGGGAATCATTCAACCGAGGTAAGCTGAAGAACACTCAACCTAAGAACCTGCTGTGAAATAGGGAAACCAAAAGCAATGAAGGATACTTGAAAGATCAAGAAGGACTGAAGTTTTTGGTTGAGTCACTTCAGGTGGGCTATCTAGCTGACAAACTCACAGCAGCATGGTGTGATTAATATCTTCATAGGCTGGCTGATTAATTAGGCCACTTATAAAATAGGTGGCCTTTGGGCCGGGCGTGGTGGCTCAAGCCTGTAATCCCAGCACTTTGGGAGGCCGAGGTGGGTGGATCATGAGGTCAAGAGATCGAGACCATCCTGGTCAACATGGTGAAACCCCATCTCTACTAAAAATACAAAAAATTAGCTGGGCATGGTGGCGCGTGCTTGTAATCCCAGCTACTCAGGAGGCTGAGGCAGGAGAATTGCCTGAACCCAGGAGGTGGAGGGTGCATTGAGCCGAGATGGCGCCATTGCACTCCAGCCTGGGTAACAAGTGAAACTCCGTCTCAAAAAAAACAAAATAAATAAATAAATAAATAAAGTAGGTGGCTTTTAAGCAGTTACTTTGGGCTGGACATGGTGGCTCACACCTGTAATCCCAGTACTTTGGGAGGCCGAGGAGGGTGGATCACCTGAGGTCAGGAGTTTGAGACCAGCCTGACCAACATGGAGAAACCCGTCTCTACTAAAAATACAAGAAAAGTCGCTGGGCATGGCGGCGCATGTCCATAATCCCAGCTACTTGGGAGGCTGAGGCAGGAGAATTGCTTGAACCTGGGAGCCAGAGGTTACAGTGAGCCACGATCGCGTCATTGCACTCAGGCCTGGGTAACAAGGGTGAAACTTCATCTCAAAACAAAACAAAACAAAAAAACTACCAAACAAAAAAGAAGTGACTTCTCCCTTCCAAGATCTTGAGTGAGATCCTCCAGGCATCCCTGCCTTGAGAGTGCCCACATGCAGGCAGCACATGCGCAGTGTTCCCGCCTTCTTTCTTTCTCAGCCCAATGGAGACCCTCTCTGTTCACTGCCAAGGTGTGGGCAGAAGTAGTAGGAAAGAAGAGAATGGGTCTATCACTTTTTCTAGGTCAAAGATTGCCTGGACCCCTTGCTTAAATGTGTCTATGAGATTGGTGAATACCTTGGCAAGTTCTTCCATCTGCAGCTATGGTGAGGCCTTGAGGGCAGGAGCAGTAGTAGGTCCCCATGGCATTGTGGCAGGTGTGGGAGCAGGGATTCCCTGCTGCACATTCATCCTCATCTGAAAGAAGAAACAAAAAGGCTCAAATTGGCATGTAAACTCCCTACTATCTGGGAGTTACTAAAGCCAGTAAAAATAATTGCTTATAGAGGCCAATGAGTTGAATCAAATAACAGAAAATGCTTTAAGTGCCACAAAATGAATTCACTAAATAAAAATAATTTGAGGCATATGAGTTATCCTTGATAATGAATAGATGTTTAGATTATATCCTAAAACAACAATGATAATAGCTAAAATACATCATCTATGCTCTAAATGCTTTTTACCTGCCTTAACTCTTTCACCACGGAATTCCTAGGAGATAAGTATTTTTATTACTATCCCCATTTTGCAGAACAAAACTGAGGAACAAAGAAGTTACATACATTGCTTTAGGTCATATAGGTCATTATTGGCAGAGCTGGGATTTGAACCTGGGCAGTCAAAAGACCACCTATTTATCATAAGACTACATTATATTGTCTACCAGTGAAAGAAAAGCACTGTGTGTGTAAATGTAAGTTCCCCAAGCCATTTATTTAGTGGTTAACTTATCTGTACCTCTCTTGTACTGGTACGTCAGTGGGATAAAATTGGTTTAGTCATTAGTCACAGGTCCACAATCCTGCCTATCCTATGATGAATTTTAGGGTTAGGTGACTTAGTTTTGGAGGTGGCTCTCTCACACTCAGGGCAGTCAAGCCATCAGATGAAGTACAGTGTTGTCTGTCTGCTTACTCCACATCTATGCTTAGTCACTGTTGCTGACACAGCTGGCTGTGGCCAAATTCAGAGAACATGGGCTTTGCAATTAACTTAAATTCAGATGTAGCTCTGCCACTTGATGCTGAGTGAGTTTTGCTGGTTTGACTTTTCTACGTCTGTTTCCTTAGCTGTCAAATGGGATGTTTACAGAACGGTTGTGATGATTAAAAACCCAGGGCAAGGGCAATAGATATCCATTAAATGCTATCTAATATTGACTTTTTGTTAAAAGAAAACCCCTTATTTCTGTACTTACCAGTGCAAAAAGGTCCAACTGGGTCTAAGGCAAACCCAGAGGGGCACTGATTACTGCGATCTCCTATCACAGAGAGAAAAGCAAAGTTAACTGGCATATTAGAAGAGTTGCCCCTGGTTTCTTTCCAGTACCATCTTCCCTGGGAAGATATGCCAAAGATGAGACACATGCAGAAATGCAATAGGTGAAAACAAGCAGGCGTGGAAAATGTTTCCAGTTTCTCAACCAGGAAGTACATGAATCACAGTGCAGAGATTGTTGACAACCTGCCACTGGAAACAGATTTCCTGTGTCAGTTGTTGACATCAATAAAAATTAAATAAAATTATTCTGTGATAACTAGAAATGGTCCACGGTAACTGTGTATGCCAGGCATTACCACGGGCAAAGTCCTATCCTTCCAGCCATTACTACTATGTTTTACTCTAGAACAAGAAATGCTGTTTTCAAGTGATTTAAAATAATTTGTGCCAGTGAAAAACAGAAACTGTGAGGAAACTCCCTTCTTTTGTGGATCTCCTCCATTTGCAACATTGAACACTGGGGTCAAAATCCCCCATGTGTGACTAAGTGTTTCCCTTTCCATGTAGTCAAAATAAAGGGAACCAGTCATATTGTGACAGAAAAGACTTAAGTTAGATGTAGAAACAAAAAAGGTAACAAGAATAGGTTAGTTAAGAAACTTCTTTCCTGAAAGCATCCAAGTCTTCCTGCTCATGCAGGGGTGGTACTAGGATAGATGGGACAGAAACATCTAGGGCATATTGCTAAGTGATCACTGCATGGTAACTGTGTGTGTGTGTATGTCACAGTTCAGTTTCCACTTAGTTATTTGTTCATATATTCTTTAATCCAACCGGGTATGTTGTGTGGGACACTGTCCTGGGGACGTAACTGTGGAAAAACATGTCATGTAAACCTAATAAATTATTATCTGACAGTAGCTTTAGATTTTTGGTTCTAAATAGGGGAGACATCTTCTCTTAGGTGGAATTTGGGAAGCTTTTGGGAGATACTTTGGTTGTCATGATGATAAGACTATTAAAATTCAGTGAGTGGGACAGGTTCTGTGGCAGGTTTTACAATATTGCGATGTGTGAGACAGTCCTGCAAGATGATGGTTGGTCACTTGCCTTGTGAGACTTTCACGAAAGTGAGAAAGCTGTAATTAGCTAAGCTTTGAATGTGTCTGCCATATATTAAGCATTTTTCATGAGTTAAATATACAGTGAATTTTCTAGGAATGCAACTTGCATATGAATTGATGGCTGATTGTCCTCTTTCATTCAGAGCATTACTAAGACTTCTTCATGTTTCCAAAATAATCATACTACGATTCAGCATATATGTTTGAATATACAACTACTTCTTTTTGTCCAAAGATTTCCATACGAAAATATGTTATTATTAATTATTTTCTTTATAATTTCATATTATAAAGTATTATTTTGAATTATTACAATTTTATTTCAGGATAGTAAAAGGCAATTAAATTATTTGTTTATGATAATAGTAGAAACTTTGAAAAGTATAAATTCCCATAGTCTTGTCACATGGAACAAGATTTGATGTTTTTCCTTCCAGTCAATTTTATGAACATATACTTAAAAATTAGGATATACAGACTGATCATTGCCAAGGTTTACTAGTTATAAAAATCATGTGGAAGTCCTATTAAAAATATAGATCCTCTTGTTCCCACTCCTATTAGAATTGGCAAGAAAGAAACCTGAGAATCTGTGTTGAACCAGTGTAAAGATTTTCTTATAATCCCCCAGGTGCGGGCAACCCAGGTTTGGCTCATATTGTACAGTACTTTTCAGTTATTATTGTCATGAACATTCCCCTTTGTTACTTGTTTACAGTGAGGCTGTCAACACCTGGAATGATGGTTAGTACACAGTAGGCACTCAACAAATATTTGTTAAATGAATAAATGAGCTAAGTATTTAACTACTTCAGTGATTATTTAAGTAATTGTTAGATAGCTGTGCCATAAATTACATATTTGTTTCCTCCTTTGAGGATATTTATTTTTCTATTGTAAATAACACTGGATACAACTTCCTAAGCATTCATCTTTGGCTATTTCTGTAGTTTTCATAGGACAGACTTCCAGAATGAGATAACTGAAAATATATGAACATTTGAAAAGCTATTGGATACACATTGCCTTCCAGAAATGTTGAACCAATTTATCCCCCTGCTAGCAGTGTGTAAGGATGTTCATTTCTCCATACCTCTGTAATTCTAGGCAGTCGTCACCCTTGTTTGAGTCAGAAAATAACTCATTGATTTAATCTGCATTTCCCTTCTTATTAATGAGAGTAAACAGTTTCTGCACATTTATTTGTCATTATCTACTCTTTTGTGAATTTCCTTTATGCCTTTTTCTACTGAGGATATTTACGCCTTTCTGATTTTAAAGCACCTTTGTATGTATTAAGGTTAATCATTGTTGTCAATAACATGTTATGCAAGTATTTTTTCTTGGTGGATATTTTACTTTCTCATTTCACTTTTTTCCTCCCCAGGAAGAAATTTTAACAATTTGTAGTCAAATTTATATTTTCCTTTATAATTTTTGATACTTTCTGATTTGTTTGTAAAATATATACTTTAAAATTTTTTTAAGAAATTAATTTGATTTTAAAGAGATTTACTTATATTTGTGAGTTTTCTCAACCAGTAGCTTCCAAAAGCCAGAGTGCAGACCATATATATTAGAATCATCTAGAGTCTGTGTTAAAAATACAAACTCCCAGGCCTCCTACCATGGACTTGTTAAACCAAAAATTTTTGTGCCCAAAATCTGAACTTTCATCAAGCTCTCTAGAAGCTTCTAATTTTACTGTAACCATACTGAGCTCTCGTCTAGACCCAACACAGTTTGCTAGTTGAGCTACCAGGAGTGCAAGCTTGCCCCCTAATGGTTGCTCAAAAACAAACTAAGTACAGAATTCTTACAATTGACAAGAACTGTGTCAATAACCATGACACACACACATATCGGGTGTAATTCATGGAGTCACAGTGTCTAAGGATAGTAAGGGGTCTTAAAGGTCATATACTGTGTTTCTTTATATTATGGGACTTGGATCCCCCAACAAACACACTTAAAGATGCCACAAAGACCTTTAAGCAGTTTTATGCTTGGAAAAATTAAAGTGTACATGACTGTTCAGAAATAAATTGTTTTCATTCATCTAGTTCCAGATGGTAGAAATTCACTTACTTGTGCCCTGTTATCTTTTTTTAATTAGATAGAGGATTATTGAAAAAAGTAGAAACAGAAATTAGATTTCAAAAGCAGACATAATTGAGGAAAGAAAATGTAACTCTTCTTTCTGGTAGCTCATTTCTTTTGTTCAAGTGGCATGACATGCATGGCAATAGTAAAATGAGGTAGTGGTGGCAATGCTGTGTCACTGGCTGAGACTTGAGTCTCATGAATCTGTGATTACCTCAAAAAAACCTGTGCTTGTACTTTCAGATTACTATGAACTCAAATTTTATGAAGCAGTTTGATATAAGCTGAAGAAGAAAATGGTCATAAGTAGGACTGATGGAAACAAGAGTAAACACTGAAAACAAATTTTTAGTGTATCTGCTAAACGTGATAAAATAGTGATGTTGGCCGGGCGCGGAGACTCACGCCTACAATCCCAGCACTTTGGGAGGCCGAGGCGGGTGGATCACGAGGTCAAGAGATGGAGACCATCCTTGTCAAAAAGGTGAAACCCGGTCTCTACTAAAAATACAAAAATGAGAACACACGGACACAGGGAGGGGGCCTACTACACACTGGGGTCTATTGGGGGGAATGGGGGAGGGACAGCGGGGGGGGAGCTGGGGAGGGATAGCATGGGGAGAAATGCCAAGTGTGGATGAAGGGGAGGAAGGCAGCAAAACACACTGCCACGTGTGTACCTATGCAACTATCTTGTACGTTCTGCACATGTACTCCAAAACCTAAAATGCAATAAAAATTAAAAAAAAAAATTAGCTGGGTGTGGTGGTGTGCACCTGTAGTCCCAGCTACTTGGGAGGCTGAGGCAGGAGAATTGCTTGAACCCAGGAGGCGGAGGTTGCGGTGAGCCAAGATCGCGCCATTGCACTCCAGCCTGGGTAACAAGAGCGAAACTCCATCTCAAAAAAAAGAAAAAGATAGTGATGTTTAAATTTTACTTGGCTCTATTTTAGGAAAGGTGGCACACAGGAAAACACATTCACCAGGTCAATGTAAATCCTTTTAAGTGAACTCATGGAAGCCTAAAGTTTAAAGTCACATAAACACTAAATACCTAACATGACTACATGCAAAAATCATCCCAGCATTAAAACACTACAGAATATGGAATGTTAATTGCTGTGGTGGCTCTTATGACTGAAAAGGGAATCTCAGACACATCAAAGAACCACACAGCAGAGACGGACTGCTTAGATCAAGGGTTGCAGAACCCTGCTTGGAAAATAAAAAGCAGTTCAAAAATTATAGCTTTCAGGAACAAGAAATGACAGTTGGAATCCTGATTATTGCTGCACGGTTTTAAAAAGCTGCTTTTAAAATATAGAAATTCTTTTTGACTAGGTTAAGACGTACCTTTGCATTATGTTTCAGGAATTAAAAAAATGTCGACAAATATAAAATTCAAAACAACAAATGGGCTTTACTATTTGAAGGAAAAGCATTTGGACACATTATGTGTTTTTAACCCTCTCTGCACATATAGAATAGAACAGCAACCCCAATGTGTAGTATGAAGAAGTATAATAGTAAAATAAATGTACCGGAACTCCAAATGGGTTGGCTTTTCCAGAGGGCTTTACTGAACAACACACATGAAAATCCTGATACCATCATGTTAGGTGTAGGCCTCAATGGCCTTATTTTGAATTTTTTTTTACCCTTTAGAATGACTAGATGGCATAAAAATATGGATTTTCCTTGAATCAACTTACCTTTGGATATTGAAGCATGAATTTTAAAACCCAGTGTCTCTTCTAACTGGTTATAGTCAGATTCCACAGAGGATGCATGAAGTGTTTCAACCAAGAAAGGCATTCTTCCCCGTGCCTGATCATAGAATACGGTGTGGTTCCATGTGTATGGGATGCTGATGCCATCAATGGTGAACAGCCGGGTTGAGTAGGCGTACAGCTGCCCAGGACCTGTTTGAATGTAGTCCTCTGTGTAATCCTAAGGAGAATAATGTGGATTCGAGGATCAGTATGGCTCCTGCTGTTTTTTTTGTCCTCCTAAGGGGACCATGAAATGCAGAATGAGGGGGGAAAAGGATTAGGGGCTAAAAATACAGACTTCTTATAATAACTGTGCAGTAGTGTTCAGGAAATAACAAAGTTTGAACTCTTTAATTATAACATAGTTTCATAATTTTGCTGTCATAAATTTCAGTTTAATAAGAGACTCAAAGTTGTAGGTCATGAACAAAGATGGGAAAGAGCGATTGCTATCCTTTAATTTCCGAAATATTTTAAGGATTACTACCCTCTTTGTCTAAAGAAAATTAAATCTCTTACATCAAGTATTTGATCATGGTCTTGATAAGGAGGGTGGTAAAACCACTAAGAGTTTGTAAAAACTTGTCCCTGAAGATTTTTAAACAAAAATCAGATAGTTATTATAACCTCAGTAGTTTGGACATTTCCCCAACAAAGTGAACCAAGTTATCCATGCTCATTCTATGGACCTTTGACTCATACTCATCATTACTCTAACAAGCAGCAAAGACAAGTCATCCTGGCATTTTACCTTTACAGTGACTTCAGCAGGTGTCTGAAGCTGTAGGACATAGCCACTCACAACAACATCTAGCAGCAAAGCACCATCGGAATCCAAGCCCCGGGCAATATGAGTCATCCGCAAGATTTCTCCTGGAATTACAATGCATTCTTTTTTTTTTGAGACACAGTTTCGCTCCTTACCCAGGCTAAAGTGCAATGGCACAACCTCGGCTCACCGCAACCTCTGCCTCCTGGGTTCAAGTGATTCTCCTGCCTCAGCTTCCCGAGTAGCTGGGACTACAGGCATGTGCCACCATGCCCAGCTAATTTTTGTATTTTTAGTAGAGACAGGGTTTCACCATGTTGACCAGGATGGTCTCGATCTCTGGACCTTGTGATCCACCCGCCTCGGCCTCCCAAAGTGCTGGGATTATAGGTGTGAGCCACTGCGCCCGGCCAATGCATTCATTTTGACAGCAAAAAAGATACGGTTTGTGTAAGCACAGAGCAGATTTACCTTACATTCCAGTTTAGCTGTTATTGGAGTTCCAACTTGAGTAAGTATAGGTGATGAGAACTGAATTAGCACTTAGCATCCCGATTAAAGAGTTACATTTACTGAATTAATTTTTTTCACATTTCTTTTTATGTAGCAAAAAATGTAGCATAAGGTTCATGAATTTCATCCTTTAAATTCACAGGCAATGACAAAGCAGCCTTATAAAAATGAATTTTCTGTGACTGGCAAGAACCACTAGTCTGGCCACAGTGCTTTGTTCTTTCCGATGCTTCAAAAAGTAGCAAAGGACATATTAGTAAATGGATGGCCATGAAAAGATCCACTTGTCTTTTCCACTGATTAAATGCTGATTAAAGATAAGCCCTCCTCAAGCCCTTCTTCCTTAAAGGTCACTGCTATTGAGGCTGACCAACTGTGAAGAAGCTTGAAATGGAGCTCTCTAAACATATTTATGCACATGGAAAGGGTCATGAATAGCTAACTCATACTCCTTAAGACTAGGTATAAGCCTTTAGGTGTGCTTGTTTTTGTTTCTATCTTTTTCATAAAGAATTGCTATAAAGTAGCCTAATTGAAATTTGGTTTAAAGACAAAGGTCTTTAGCAACAGTAACTCATTTTCCTTCTTTAACTCGTAATCCACGTTTACACTGGCCTCTAGGTCACTTTCAGTGTAAACCATTACCTAAGGACACTGTTCTGTCTTGGTTTTAGAGTGAGGGTTTATCAAGTTCTTCATAGGATTTAAAAAGAAAATATTTTTAAAAAGAGAAGCAAAGAGGAGAGGAGAAAAACTTTTAGGGTATAAAAATTACTGCTTGAGAACACATGGCCTCTTATGATCTTATGCTAGTACAAGTTTACAGGAAAATATGAAATTGCTTTTTATCACTTATGATAAGGTTGCATACAAAAGTTCCAGATTATTCTCTGTGGGAAGATGTATTTCTCTTAGCCACCAATGATTAACAAATTTTGGCAATCACTTTTTAACAATAGAATATTAAATTCAGCTAACACTAACCAGTTGCAAATTCCACTTGAGTTTCTCTTTTGAAAACTGCATTGGTGAGGGTAAAGCCATTGACTGCTTCTCCTATTTCCTTTGCTGTTGTCCAATAAATGGGATTGAGAATAGAAACTATCTTTCTCATTGCTGAACCTAAAGAAAAAAAGGATAAATGAGGTGATAGCAAAATTTTTACTGTCTATTTTATTGTCTTCATAGCACATTATTCACAAGGGTGAATTCTAAATAATGTTGAATACCAGAAATAAATACCAGTACCTCATGTATCTTTAAAAGCTTACCACTGGAATAGAACTAAAGATTGTACTTACGACTCAGTAGTAGCATTCTCTAGAACCTTAAGTGGAGGTAATAAGATGAAGAATAATATATGTTTTTAAAAAGAAGCTTATGAACAATTTCTATAAGCAAACACTCACCAAGACTGCGAGGTACGTTGGTAATTTTGGCATGTATTATTCTAGTATCAGAGTTAGGGCTATCAGCTATTGTGGCATTAAGGAAAGCAATTCCAAATTCAACATCGTTAATATTTCCAATAACACTTCCTCTGGCTCGCTGGGGCCCACCTATTGGGGGAAGAAAAAACATTCCTGGATAAGGATGCAATTTCATCAACATTACATGGGAGAAAAGAAGGCCAGCATTCAGAGATGCTACAAATCTTCTCTCAAACATCAAAAAGGTCATATGACATCTGAATTTAATAGTGAAATAAATAAGCTTTTAAAACATTCTACTTTCACGTAACACCCATCATCTCCCATAAATCTAGGATCCTTCCAATCTGTGTACATCATAGTGTTATTAATATTTCATAAGCCAAAGAATACAATCAGTATCCAGTCCCCAAACTAAAAATAAAGAATGTGTGTGTTGGTGGTGATGAAATGATATTTACAATGAGTTTATTGAACATGTCATGCATGACAGTAAACCTAATATGAGTTAACCCCTTTAATCCTGTCAACAATTCTATACGGTAGCTTTACATAGCCATAGTTTGCAGACTAGAAAAATAAGTTTGGAGGAATTAAGCAACTTTCCCATCATTACATAGCTAGGAAGTGGTGGAATGAGAATCTGAATGCAGATCTGCTTGGCATCAAACCCTATGTTCTTTTATTTATTGCCTCCTTCATGAGAACATCCAGGAAAAGGAGAGACTTCAACAACAGAACAGCCTCTAGGTCACTGCCAATGTAAACGTGGATTATCTAAGGACATTCATTGCTCAGTCTTGGTTTTAGAGTGAGGGTTTATAAAGTTCCTCATAGTACAACTATATTGAACGATGCTTAAATTGAGAGATACTGTGCTTTTGCCAGTGCCATGAAATTCATACCAAGGTAATCTGGTTGCAAAACAATTACACATTTTTAAACAAGTGTCTCAATATTAATTTAATGTCTTCTTTCAGAATAGGTCATTAATGAATGTTTTTCAAAATGAATTTCATGCTTTGACAAGAGAGGGCAACATACTGGGAAGAAGCTAATAGTCAGATTCATAAATGTTCATTATTTAATGTCTTTAAATACGTTTTAAAGCAATCACTAGGTATTTCAGATACTGTTATCACGCACAGGCATGTTTAGTTTTATCATACTTTGCTTCGTTGCCCTTTGAAGATACTGTGGTTCTCACAAATTGAAGGTTTGTGGCGACCCTGTGATGAAAAAGTCTACTGGTACCATTTTTGCAACAGCCCGTGCTTACTCTGTGTTTTTGTGTCACAGTTTGGTAATTCTTGCAATATTTCAAACTTCCTCATTATTATTATCCCTCTTAGGTTGTTCTGCGATCAGTGATCTTTGATGTTACCATTGTAATGTTTTGGGGTTTCATGAACTGTACCCATATGAGATGAACTGAATCAGTGTTTTGTGTGTTCTGACTGCTCCATCAGCCACCAGTTATTCCCCTGACTTTCTTCCTCTCCTTGAGCCGCCCTATTCCCTAAGACACAATATTAAAACTAGGCCAATTACTAACCCTACAGTGGTCTCTAAGTGTTCAAGTGAGAGGAAGAGTCTCATGTTTCTCACTTTAAATCAAAAGCTGCAAATCGTTAAGCTTAGTGACGCAGGCATGTAGAAAACTGATGTAGGCCAAAAGTTAGGCTTCTTGCCCCACAGAGTTAGCCAAGTTGTGAATGCAAAGAAAGTCTTGAAGAAAATTGAAAGTGCTACTCCAGTGAACGCACAAATGATTAGAAAGTGAAACAATCTTGTTTTTAATATGGAGAAAGTCTGAGTGGTTTGAATAAAAGTCAAACCAGCCACAATGTTCCCTTAAGCCAAAGCCCAATCCAGATTAAGGCCCTACCTAACTCTTTAATTCCATGAACTTTGAGGGAGATAAGGAAGCTGCAGAAGACAAGCGGCTTAAGAACTGAAGCCATTTAAATAACATAAAAGTGCACGGTAGAACAGCACAAGCTGATGTAGAACCTGG
The DNA here is from genome assembly GCA_031835075.1 of Saguinus oedipus. Lineage (NCBI taxonomy): Eukaryota > Metazoa > Chordata > Mammalia > Primates > Cebidae > Saguinus > Saguinus oedipus. The sequence continues at coordinate 25,017,675 of CM063190.1, forward strand.
AGCTAAGTTATCGTTAAAGGTGGCTACACTAAACAACAGATTTTCAATGTAGACAAAACAGTCTTCTCTTGGAAGAATATACCAGCTAGAGAGGTGAAATCAATGCCTGGCTCTAAAGCTCCAAAAAACAAGCTGACTGTTTTGTTAAAGGCTTACGAAGTTGGTGATGTTAAGTTGAGGTCAATGCTCGTTGCAAAAGTCCTAGCCTAGGGCCCATAAGAATCGTGCTAACTCTATTCTGCTTCTGTGCTATAAATGAAACAACAAAGCCTGGGTGACAGCACATCTGTTCATAGTATTGTTTCCTGAATATTTTAAGCCCATTTTTGAGACCTAATGCTCAGGGAAAAAAATGATTCCTTTCAAAATATGACTGCCCATTGACAATGTAACTGTTCACTGCAGAGGTCTAAGAGATGTACAGGGAGATAAATGTTGCTTTCATGCCTGCTAATACAGCATCCATTCTGCAGCCATGGATCAAGGAGTAGTTTTAATTTTTAAGACTTATTATTCAAGAAATACATTTTATAGGCCAGGTGCTCGTGGCTCATGCCTATGATCCCTGCTCTTTGTGAGGCTGAGGCCAGTGGATCACTTGAGGACAGGAGTTCAAGACCAGCTTGGCCAACATGATGAAACCTTGTTTGTACTAAAAAAAAAAAAAAATTACAAAAATTAGCTGGGCATGGTGGTGGGCACTTGTAATCACAGCTACTCGGGAGGCTGAGGCAGGAGAATTGCTTGAACCCAGGAGCCAGAGGTTGCAGTGAGCTGAGATCACGCCACTATACTTCAGCCTGGGCGACAGAGACTCTGTCTCAAACAAACACAAAACCCAGAAAGAAATATTTCCTAAGGCTATAGCTACCATAGTGATTCCTTTGATGGATCTGGGCAAAGTAAAACCTTTCCAGAAAACCTTCTGGAAAGGATTCATCATTCTAGATCCCATTAAGAACATCTGTGAAGGAGGTCAAAATACCAACATTAACAGGAGATTGAAAGTTGATTCCACACATCATAGATAACTTTGAGGGTTCAGTTGAGGAATTAACTCCAGAAGTGGTTAAAAGAGCAGGTGAATTAGAAGTATCTCCTAAAGATGGGATTGAATTGCTACAATCTTATGATAAAACTTGAATGGATGAGGAGTTGCTTCTTACAAATGAACAAAGAAAATTCTTTGATATGGAACCTACTCCTGGTGAAGATGCTGTGAACATTGTTAAAATGACAACAAAGGATTAAAAATATCGCATAAACTTAGTTGATAAAGCAGTGGCAGGATTTGAGAGGACTGACTCAAAGTTTGAAAGTTTTACTGTGAGTAAAGTGCTGTTAAACAGCATGGCCCGCTACAGAGAAATCATTCATGAAAGGAAGAATCAAATGATGTGGCATATAGCATTCTTGACTTATTTTAAGAAATTGCCACAGCCACCCTAACCTTCAGCATCTGCCACCCTGATCAATCAGCAGCCATCAACACCAAGGCAAGACCCTCTGCCAGCAAAAAGATTATGACTTGCTGAAGGCTCAGATAATTAGTATTTTTTTTTAGCAATAAAGCATTTAAAAATTAAGATATGTGCACTGTTTTTTTTTTTTTTTTTAGAAATAATGCTATTGCATACTTAATATTACTACAGAATAGTGTAAACATAACTCTTATATGCACTGGGAAACCAAAACATTCATGTGACTTGCTCTATTGCAATATTCACTTGCTTGTGGTGGCCTGGAACTGAATCTGCAATATCTCTGAGGTATGCTTGTATTACATATTGGAGAGAAATACAATTGTATTCAGTCTTAGAAAAATCAGTAAGTATATGCTGTGCCATTTTAATTTACATTACTTTTATTACCAATACTGACAGAAAACATTTTTTCATGTTGATGCAACCTTCATGGTCTGTATGACATTCGTTTGCCATGAATTGAAGAAAAAAAGGGTAAGAAAAAAGGCACAAAGCCTGCTTCACAGAGCTTACGTCTGAATTGTGGGGGGAGGGGAAGCAATCTACATCCCACAAACAAGTATAAGTTTGTAATGCACTAATGTGCATGGTATCTACTTTAGAAAAGTTTGAGAAGAAAGTAAAAATAAAGAAGAGACTTAAAGAAAGTTTAAGTTTTAACTAAGCTGGGGAGGGCAGAAGGCCTTTCTCAGTAGGAGGAGTATGTGTCACTCTTTTGGGGTAGTGGCTTGTCACATCTGAGAGGGCAAAAGCAGCAGAGAGCATAGAGAGTACAGAAACCATGCTGCAAGATGATGCAGGAAAGCAGAGAGCCAGTCAGGACCTGGTAAGCCATTTTGGTTCTTATCCTTAGTCCTAAGCAGGGAGAAAGGGGAGTACGAGGACCACTGATTTACTTAGCTCTCTGGGTCACTGATGACATTTTGACCCTGGTTCTCTGTCTCACATAGGGACTTGAGTCACAGTGCTCAACAGACTCCTAGTTCTGAATACCTGGGCAGGACCCCTGAAATTCTCTGCCAGACTCTGTAACCCAAACTGTCGGCCCATTTGTACTTCCTGATGCCACCGCGGCCCTGCTACCACCAGAGGCCGAGCTACAAAATGCATCAACTGAAGCGGACACCATGCCTCAGTTAGCACCTTGAAGTCCTTGTTAGGTAGTCGATATGTTGAACAGTTGTTGCAGGTGGTAGACCCATCTACTTCCTTTAGCTTGTCTAGGGCCTACACATTTTTAAATGTAAATCTCTCTCACTTTTGACTTTTCAGGAACATTTTTTATTTCTAAGGAACCTTCAAAGCTTTGGAAAGTCTAATTGATATCTTGACACCTCAACAATATAAAACTGTTATTGTTGGCCGTCTTATAACTTTTAGAAGCCTGCCTGCTGAGGGAAGGTATTTAGTATTAGCTGCCATTTCTTGGAATCCCAGCAAAAAAGTATTTCTAAGGCCCATCTTCTGTTTATACAGAAGACGTACAGACTTCTCAATTTTTACATCACTTGTTGGATGTGATGCATGACTTGGGCTGCGCTTATTATTTGAACTCCCCCATTCTTCTTCCTCAGACTGAACTGCTCCTTTGACTTCCCACACTCATGTCCTTCACATTCATCCTCCGAGGAACAGCCTCCAGTTACGGCATTCTTTAGATCTTTAGCTGCTGCCCCACCTTACCTTCAGTCTGGAGTCTCAGCCCATTTTCCCCAACTCTGCCTCACCCTTTTTCCTGTCAAGGCTTGGACTATATCCTTTTACCAGGAAGCCTGAAAGGGAGAAAGCTTAGGCTAGAACCCAGCCTTGAGTTGATACAGAGCTGCACCAATCAAGAGCAAGAAAGTACATTGTTTTTTTTCTGAATTCCTCCGCTCAGGGTTGGCATTGTTCTGTCATTTGTAGCACCTTTCTCTAACTTGCACAAAGGCTCTAAATGTGTTACCAAGGTTCCAGCTTAGTTGCTTACCTGGACATGCTTGTACATTGCATCTGGTCACCTGAGTAGTGTCTCCGGGACAGGGACGGCCACCTTTAGCTGGCACAGGATGATCACACAGCCGCTTCCGAGTCTTTTCTCCTCCTCCACAAGAGGCAGAGCACTGGCTCCAATGATGCCAGCTTCCCCAGCTTCCATCCACTGTGAACAAGAATGGAACAGTCACAGTTAACAGACTGGCTTCAAAATCAACACTCGGGGTGCCCCTACCTACACAACTTTCATTTTAAGGGCTGAAGCAATGGGGCTGCCACAATGAGCACTAAGTGAAATGCTTTACTCATTCTACTGCCAGAAATCAAGGGGCTCACCAGGACACATGTCAGTGTTGCACCTCTGGAGCTGGGAGTCTGGTCCCCCACAAGCTCTTCCCCCGTTGGAGGGACGAGGGTTGTCACATGTGCGGTATCGCCGCATCTGCCCTCCATTACACGTCCGGCTGCACATTCCCCAGCCACTCCAAGGACTCCAGTTACCATGGGCTACAAGACAGAATAATCTGAGATGAAAACAGAGCCCTCAGAATAAGCAGTGCTCAAAATGACATTCATCCAAAAAGTATGAAAAAGTCTCTGTTCAGCACCCGAAACAAAACATACAAGTCTATAAATAGGCAACTTCCAAAGGAAGACAGTTTAGCTCCGGTTTTGACCAGAAACTGTATACATTCCAGTGTTTGTGTGAGTCCATTTAACATACATTTACTGAGTCTTAAAATATTCCAGGAGCTGGAGGTATAAATGAGACAGGGTCTCTGCTGTTGATGAGCCAAGACTAAAATTCAGGATACAATGTCACTCAAATTTCCAGATATCAAGTTGCTGCAAGGGTCTAAAAATCCAGCTTCATGACTGAATTAAGGCAGAGAGCTGCCTACTTGCCTTCATAAAGGAATCATAAGCATCGTGAAGAGTTAGCATGCAAGGGTGCTCTCATTCTTACATTCTGCAGCTAGTCCTATATAGAGCAAGTGAAATAGGATACAGCTCCTGCCCCTGTGAATCGAAGACATCTATGGTATTATACAGACATGACAGCAACCTTATGACATTCTGACATCCTAAACCAGAGGTCAAAGAACCAAGTAACAGAATATTATGACTTTAAGTAATTAAGATAATAATGAAACTTTATGAAAGTATAATGTTAACTCACTGTTTCCAACACTCACTTGGACAAGGGTCACTATTGCAAAAATCACTCTGGACATCACTTCCTTCGCATTTCCTTCCTCCATACTGGGGCACAGGGTCGGAGCATTCCCTCGTTCTCTGCCTGGCACCTCCTCCACAGGACACAGAACAGGCACTCCAACTGGCCCAAGTTGCCCACTTGCCATCAACTGGAATAAGGGAAAAATGTACATGCTTTCTTACTACCTAGAAACCATTGCATTACATCTGGGCATTGTTAGTTTCAGAGATGTTCTTGTGGGCACAGTTAGAATGGGATAGATTCTTAGTGCCATGCTACCTAGGTATATGTTAATTTAGTAAAGGTATAAACAGTGTATTTCTCTTACTTGGACAGTGTCTTTCATTGCAAACTTGTATCTGTGTTTCTGCTCCGTCACAGTAGGACCCACCAAATTCTGGTGGTGGGTTATCACAAAGTCTTGCTCTTGTCTGAGCACCTTTCCCACAACTTTCGCTACAGGTTCCCCAAGGCTGCCAAGCACTCCATGCTCCATGAACTGCAAACACCCCAAAGACAAAGTTTTAAGTCACGGAACCGTGCTTGTTTAAAAACCAAAATTATATAAATAAATTAACTCAGTAATGAGCTAATCAGCCCATAATCTAAGAGAACTGAAACTGAACCAAAGGAAACATAACAAACAACGTTCTTTCTCCTTCTGGTTAGGTTTTCAGAGGAATTTGTGTCTATAGGGAAATTCAGAAGGCTTACCCGATGCCAAAATAAATGCTTAAAATCACCCAAAGGAACTATTTTATTACAATTAAATTTACTCAAACTACCATATATAAACACAGTCTGAGTGTTTAAGCCCTAGCTAAGTATTTGTCTGTGTTCTTTGCTCTGGGGAAAGTGGAAGGAACTGGGAGTTTGGGAATAAGGCTGCATAACAGATTGAGATGTGGTTATGGACAACACAAATATTTCCACAAAGATAATCTGGACCCCAGACAGCGAGACCACATCCTTAAGCCTGATTCAGCTTCATGCCTACATATGTACTTGGATCTTTCAACAACGTGATGATTTGCACAGCTGTAATTCTTTGAAAAAAAACTTTCTCCATTACATATGTTCATGAATTAAAAGCTCTGAATAACATGCTACCCTACTTCCTAAACAACATGAAAAGCTGACCAGGAGTTTCCAAGGAGTGATATTAAGGCCTTCCTTTTGGAAACTAACACATTATGCCATTGGACACAAGAGTAAAACAACCTTATGTTTAACCAGGTACATGGGCTGAGATTCAACATACGGCTTTCCTTATGTACAGGTGAACAAACACCCCAGGTCATTTTTTGTTTTCAGGGAACTTTCTAGATAAGGAGCTCATAAAGTATGTCTTCTGATCACTTGGTGTAACCAAAATATGAGAAAAAATAAGAGCCTCAAAGACTGGGTGTAAATATTCCCCAGAACAAGTTGAAAACCATGTAATGAAACTACCATTTGTCTGCTTTAATTAGAGAAATACTTTAAAATGCATGTTATGGTTTCTTATTCTTAATGGATTTCTGATTGACTAATTATCCTTGCGCTTTGTAGACAAAAACATCACACAAATCTATTTTAGCCAACAAGAATTTTCACTAAAAAGTGGCTAAACCTCAGAGGAAATAAGAAAGCCTTTAAATATATGGCAGATATTCAAAACTACTTCTGTATTATACTCAGGCTGTGGATGCTCATAGTACTCAAATATAGACTGTATGATTTCAAAAACTCTGAAGTTACAATTATTTCAATGTGTTTTATTTTCAAGGCTGTTGGCTAACAAAAGCCCCAACCTCTTACCATATAATGTCATTTAATATAGATGCATTTTTAACTGGAGGATTAACAATTGGGTAATATCTGTGTCATTTCTATTACATATAGATACAAGTTTTCAGCTAAAGACCTTTTTATTTTTATTTTTTAACCAATATGGAAAAATCTTAACTAGAATTAGACTTCAAGACATATAATGTTGGGGAGTTCAAGTGTTTCTTTTATAAAAATGGAATGATAGCAAGAAAAAAGGAAGAATGGTAATATAAACTGGAGAAGGCATAAAACATCATGTTATCTAGACAGAAAAAAACAAGAACTAAAAACAGAACTACCATTCATCCCAGGAATCCCACTATGGATATAAGCCCAAGGCAATATAAATTGTTCTACCATAAAGACACATGCATGTGTGTGTTCATTAAGCACTATTGGCAATAGCAAAGACAGAAGCAACCAAAACACCCAACAGTTGTACACTGGATAAAGAAAATGTGCTACATATACATCATGGAATACTATGCAGCCATGAAAAAGAATGACATCCTTTGCAGAAACAGGGATGGAACTGAAGGTCATTATCCTTAGCAAACTAACTCAGGAACAGAAAACCAAATGCCAGGTGTTCTCAGTTATAAGTGGGAGCTAAATAATGAGAACACATGGACAGAAACAGGAGAACAACAAACACTGGGGCCCACTTGAGGCAGGAGGGTGGAAGAAAGAAGAGGTTCAGAAAAAAAAGAACTGTTGGATACTATACTTAGTATGCAGGTGACAATCTGTACATCAAACCCCTGAGTCATGAGTTTACTTACATAACAAACCTGAACATGTACTCCTGAAACTAAAACGAAAGTTAAAATAGTTTTAAAAAACTACAGAGGGATTAGTAGGGAAGAAAAATGCAAAATATTATAACTGAATTTATTGTTACACTACTTTGCAGTTTTAATTACGGAAGGGTAGAGGAGCACAATGCTAGGAGCAGAGTTTCCAGGCAGACATTCTGGGCCTGAATAACCATTCTGCCCTTACAGGACCCTTTTAGAAGTTCAACATTGTTAAAAATAAATTGTACTGAAAGCAAGTATCTTCTGCCCCTTAGATTTTCACATATCTTCTGGATGAGAAAGACTCTCTTAGGCTGGCTACCCATTTTGCAGTGATGAGCTGAGAAATGTTTAGCAACCAACTCTCTAGGGGGTGGGGAGGAAAACTGACTTGTAGCATCTGCTGATTGTTGTGGTATAGATATTCCTACTGCAGCTGATATTTACCTACCCGTATGGCATCACAAACTCATACAAATACATGCTCTCATTGAATTGCTCCAGGACGCCACCACCATTATGCTCAAACAATAGCTAAATTCAATTGGTTTAGGGGCTGGGAGAAACAACTAGAGAAAGCCTAAAAAAAGCCAATAGAATAGTCACATTCCCATCCAAGGAGACAGGGTGCTGTGGGCGGCTGCAGCATGGGGGAAGGAGCAACTCCCTTGCAGCATGGGGGAAGGAGCAACTCTCTTGCAGATATGAATTCTGAGAGACAAGGGAACTCTTTCTCTCTGAGGCCTTACTTAGATTATAATGCCTCTGTAAGCCAGTGGCTGTTAGCAGTCATTTTTTCCGTCACCTGGAAAGAATATAATAGAGAATAAAGCCAAAGAGAGGAAAGCAGAGATGAGAGATGGAAAACAAGCTAGTAAAAGCATTGTTCAAATTCTTGGATGCAATAATACCTGAAGGGTTTTCTACTTAGACTTGTTTGATTTGTCACTGTAATCTGAAAGAGTCCTAAAATAGAAAGTCAGTAACAATATGCAGTATTAACAGTATAAAGCATCTAGCATGGTTCCTATCATATGATAAGTATTCAGTGAATGACAGCGATTAGTATTTACCCCTCACCAGATGTGTGCTTCTGAGCAAGTCTTTAACCTCTCTAGGGTTCACTTTTCTCACTTGGAAATGGATGGCTGGATTAGATGTTACTTTATGACCTTGTAAATACTTATGTTTTCTTTACATGATTGAAAAATACACTCTAGTTTGGAGACTTTCTTCATGTTCAATTAAATGAAGTATTTTGCTTAATGTCGATGAATACCTTTACAAGTTTATCCATGAAAGAGAACTAAGAATATAGTGAATGAACATATTCTCAAAGGTAGAGGCCATAACATCTTCTTACAATGAAGATGAAAAGGTGAATATAATTATTTCATAGGAGTTAAAATAGAAAAGTTTTTCTTATCCTAGTATTATCAGTGCGTTCTCACCTGGACAAGGCCTAATGTTGCACATAATTATTTCCACAGCATTCCCTTCACATGGCCGCCCACCGTGCTGAGCTGACGGATTATTGCAAGTCCTTGTCCTGGTCTGGTTGCCGCGTCCACAGCTCCTTGTGCATTCTTCCCAAGGACTCCATTGTGACCAGCTACCATCCACTATACAGAAGTGAACCATTATACCATCGGGTACGTTTTAAGTTAGAGTATTAACACCAGGGCAAGCTATAGGTGGAAGACAGACATGAAGGTCTACTAAACACATGCCTATCGGTTAAATAAGGAGGTGTACCTGGACATGGCTTATTTTGACAGTTTCGCACTTCCAAATCTGAACCTGGGCAGGGCTTCCCTCCATTGGCGGGAAGGGGCTGGTTGCACAGACGACTCCTCTTTTGGATGCCTTTCCCACAGGTGACACTGCAGGCTCTCCATGCAGACCACTGTGAAAATCCACCATGAACTGCAAATAAAACGTGGTACTTTGTCTTTGCTTTTGCAAATAAATCTTGTAAAGATTTCATTTAAGATAACACGCTGGTTACACAGCTGAATATATAGTTGCAGAGAAATAGCTTATGGAAGCTCTCCTTTAAGGTAAAGTTAAAATCCAAGAGTGAGAGAAGAAGTCCAGTTAACTAGAGTTTCTTCTCAGACCTAGTTCTCACTCACTTGCATATGGCTGCTGGAAGACTCAGAGAGCAGTGAGTTTACAAACCGTTTACCTTTTGGACATAAGTAATTCTTTAAAGCAAAACATACACATTGATTTCTGAGAATAGATTTGACTTAGCTGTGAATCAAAAATTTTGTTTGGGATTCTAAATTAAAAGCTTGGCATTTTAAAGCTCTAATCTGCATTGCTTTAGGCCCTTCAATTTGTAAATGTTGATGATTTTGTCCTCTCCCCATCATCTAAAAGTATCTTAGGGAGCAGGAGACTTGGACTAAAGTGTTTAACAATTTCCATGAGTTGAGCCACCCTAGGGGCTGTTTACTATGAATACTCCTCTGATCACACTCACCCTGGACTATGACTGGCACTCTGACGAGGACAGAACCCATTAAGTTTCGAGCAACACATTCAAATTCAGAGGTGTCTTCCTTCTGAGCATCGGCGATATATAACGAGTTGTTGGACAACACATTAACCCGCTCATCCCAGGAAATAGAGTGTCCCTGACGGGACCATGTAATGGTTGGCTGAGGCTCTCCAGTTGCCTGACAATTCAGTATGACTTTGCCGCCAGCATTAATAACAGTTTCCACTGGCTCAAGAGTGATAACAGGAGGACCTATGGAAAAAAGCACATAGTGTCTCAGCTTTTGTGGAGTTACAACACTTTTTATCATGTATTATATGGTAACACAATTTCGAAAAATTGATTTACTTAAAAAACACTTGCTGCCCAACTAAGACTGTAGATTGTAATCTCCATTGATACAATTTTCATAATAATTCCTGAGCAGATTAGCCTATAGCATGGGTTCTACAGTCATGATTCCTGGATTCAAATTCTGCGTCTGCTTCTTACCACCTTTCTGAGCCCCCATGCTGTTAAAAATGCTGCCCACTTCAGAGGATTCCCGTCAGACTCAGCAAGAGGGTGTGAGTACAACTTTTGAACGGAGTAAGCACACAGTAGTCTTAGTTACTATTGTTATTCTTGTCTGTGTTTTATGTGGTGAATATTCACTTTTTTCTTTTTATCATTTTTGAGGTAAAGAGTCATCATTAACTCATTTTTTTTTTTTAGCCGGAGTCTCGCTCTGTCACCCAGGCTGGAGTATAGTGGTGGGATCTCGGCTCACTGCAACCTCCGCCTCCTCGGTTCAAGAGATTCTCCTGCCTCAGACTCCCAAGAAGCTGGGATTACAGGCACCCACCACCATGCCCAGCTAATTAACTTATTCTTTGATCACTGGTCATCATCATTCATGTATTCAATAAACACGTATTGAAAGCCTGCTATTTGCCAGGCATTGTGCTAAGTGCTGAGAATAGAGAGAGAGAAGACATTATTTTTAGTCTCAAGGAGCTCACAGTCCACTGATAAGATAGATTTGTGCTACAGCATACCTACAGGATTAACGTGTACTAATATGGGGGCATAAACAACAGTGACAATAGATCAAACAAAAGCATGACATCGGAAATGGAGAGGGAAAGGAAGACATATCCAAGAGTTATGAAGAAAGTAGAAATGATAGAGCTTTGTTATGGATTGGCATGGGTTAAAGGGAAGAACTGGTGACTACAGGGTTTTGATTTGGACACTATGCTGTAACTGGGCAATGCAATAGCACACAACAGGAGAATGGATTTGTGGATACAGTAGGGAATGATAACTTGCATCCATTCAGGACTATTGAGCTTGAGGTATCTGTAAGGTATTCATATAGAGATGTCTAGATGACAGGAGGATATTCATAGCTAGAGCTCAGAATAGAGATGAGCAAGAAATATGGATATGCGAGCCTTTCACAGTGAGTAAGATTGCTTCAGAGAGCCTAAAATGAGAAGAGGGTCAAAGACAGAAACAACTGTAACAGCATCATTTAAGAGATGGACAGAAGACAAGCCCATAAATGATACTCAGACCCGACCGCTGAGGTAGGAAGAAAGTCAGGAGAAAATGGTATTCTGGTAACCAGAAAGGAAGGAGAGAGATGTGAACAGGCTCGATAGTAAATGACAGTGGCTCCTTGGAAAGACTGTGAAAGGAACTGCATGCAGCCGCTGGCAGAATGTTTATGTCTATATTGGTCCAGAGTGCCAAGAAAGATGACAGAATATGACTGACTTCCTTGGGGAGAAGAGACTTGAACTGGATTTTCAACAACGGGTAAGGGTGATTTGAACAGAGAGGAGAGGGGAGAACACATGGAGAGAAAGACACAGCATAGAGATGGATTTAGCTTTTTTCTTTTTCAAGACAATGAACAGAATAGAAAGAATGGTTTACCCTGAAGAGTAACAGCATACAAGGTTTTAAACACTGGTTTAAATCTTAAAATAAAAAACCAAAGGGGGCAGCATATACATTCTTGAGAAAGAGCATGATAGGGTAAGAATGGTGTCTTAGTGAGACTGAACTGAAAGGTGGAATGATTTGTTCAATGAGAGGTAATACACAGCAGATAATTCAAGGTGGCAGCTGCATATTTTAGACTGAGAAGTATATCTAGAATAAATAGAATACAAGTAAGACAAAAATAGAATGAAAATGTGTTTCGTTGTGATATTAACAAGTTAGTTTTTTCTGCAAAGGTATCAGTGACATGTCTTTTGAAAAAGTAATTCCTTCGCGTGAGGTTTGACTCTCTCAGCAAGTGTCATATAAAGCATTATTCTGACTTATGCTCATCACCCGACACAATGCCTTCTAACTGATGTTTATATTAACCTCACTCTAGAAACTTTCAGGGGCAGTGCTTTTATTTCTCTCCTAGTTTCCTGATTACATAAACTGTTGCTGCATAAATACTTCAGGTTTATCCCTCAGCACTAACTGACAACATGACTATGCTTGTCTGCTCATATTAAAATGGCCAACATATCAAATAAACTCAGAGCCTTAATTTAGATACCATATTGAACATTCCCAATTGCATATAAAGCTATAAATTAATACAATAATAAAATTCCACATGTACATACTTCTATTGAATTAATTTCACATAATAATTAAATATAAACACTTTAAAATATTGCTTCTGATACTTTAATCCTAATTTGAACCAATTATATTTTTGATTATTTAATATGCCTCACTTATTAAAATGAATTTATTGTCAGTATGTGCAGATGAGCTGTTTGAATACAGCTTTTCTTAAACTGGGTCAGTGGATTGTGTAGCATCCTACCTACATTCACTCAATATTTATTTGGAAAATATGGCATATTCTCCTTTTGTTGAGCCATAATTCACATCAGCTTATTATCATTTCTGCAGTAAAGAAATTTGGTAGCCTAAAGAGGAGGGCTGAGCACATAGTAAGTGTTCTTTATATACTTAATGAATACATGAACTCTGTTTAATTCATTTTTTTCTCAGATTTATTTGAACATAGAACCCTATGTTTTCCTAATGACATCCCATGTTATCATTTGATAGACATGTTCTTTAGGGAAACATTGTCTTAGATACTTATTAAATGTCTATAATCTATTTGAGTCTTAGAGAATTATATAGTTTGGCAAAGAGCTAACTAAGAGCTAATCTAATTAGTTTTAACTAACTGTAACAAAATGACTTGACTTGCTTAAATTCTCAACCCAGTGACATTGGCTTTGGGTCAGCCCCTTAAATGCTTCAATAAACTCTCTGGTTGTCCACTGGAGTATTTCACGTTTTTCCAATTATGAATACTCTGTTTTTCAGTGACTCTCACTGAAGGGCTTCCTGATGAGCCTGAGGTTCTCACCCAGAACGTTTAGTTATTTCATGAAAGATTACAGCCATCAACCTGGAGCACTTTTGAGTTCCTTTAGTCTTTATTTTTAATAAATATTTTAAAGTGCCATAAATGTTAATCTTTGTAAGCATGTTGGAATAACTGTGGTGAACTTTAGGAAGGGGTGCTCCATTGAATGTGTTGTAGTAAAAAAGCTCTGCCACTGATCAATTACAATCTCATACTGCATATGTTAGATAAAATAGAAAAAAATATCTGTGCAAGGGTTATCAGTTTAATGTTTGATGACAACTGCTCCATCAGTAGCAGAAAACTAAATTAGACATACTCTGAGAGCTACCACGAATGAACGTGCTATAAGATTTAAAGAAAATGAACACTCTTTACTAGGTAGTATTTCTTAAATCAAGTGTTAGTTTCATGAAGCAGCTTACTTTGCAGAGTCAGGCTCATGCTGCGCTCCACCACCCCAGCTTCATTGGTAGCTACACATGTATAGTCACCAGCATCTTCATTCTATGGAAATAAGCAGCATTTTCACAGAAATATGAGCCTACAGAGCAGGATAATCACTTTTTTCATGATGATGCTAGTTTATTTGAAATTTCATTTTTGAGAAGGAATTTTAATAGAAATAGGAAAGCCTACATATGTCTAACCTCTTAAACAGATTTGGAGGAGGAGCAGGGGGAATGAAGACAAGAAATTCCAAGCGTAAACTTTTTCAAAATAGCGTATCATTGATCTCCAGGAATACTAACTAACTGGTAAGAAACCAAAGCAAAAATTACATTATTTTATGATCATCTATCTGAAATTATCTTATCGAAGAAAAATACTAATGGTATTTTACAGATATCTTAAAAAGCATTAATCAGGACAAATTAACAAATTGAGTCTTTTCTAATGGGGATTATTAAAAGTACAGTCAGTTGGACCTTTGTCTAGAGAGTCTGAAATTTAGGAGAGAAAGTGAAAACTAATTTACCTAAAATAATAAATCACAGGATGTGGGTCACATTGTGTGTGTGTCTTTGTGTGTGTAAATTTATACAGGATTTCAACTAAATAAATTTAGTTGTGGTAACTAGAGTCATAGATTTCTCTGAGGTTCTTGTGAATAGAATAATTCAGGTCTCCTTAAGAAAAACAGCAAGCCAATAAAGGGGAATTGATTTGCAGATATTAAAGGTGATTGGGAGAATGAGAAACGAATGTTGGTTTAGATGTTTAATTCGAGATTTCAATGTATTATCCAAACAGAAGTTCCTAGTCAACAGCTGAAAATGGAACTTGGAAGAGTTTCAGGGTTGGAGATACTACATTTTTAGGAATCTTAAATTACATGGTAAAAAAAAATTAGTATTAGTAATTGATATTAGAAGTACCAAGGACTTCAGAAATGGTAATAGAGGAAAAGGGGAAAAGTGGTAATGAAGAAGGCTGAGCCATACTGGTGTTATGGCAGACAAAGGTAGAAATAATTTCATAATCAAAGGACCAATCAACAAATGATGTCTAATGTTGAAGTATACTCAAGGAGACTAAATGACTGTGAACAGTCCACTGGTTTAGGTATTAGATAGTATATTTTAATTATTATCTCCATTAATTAAATAACAGCACATAAGAGATCTCACCAAATGTGATTTAACAAATTCACCATGTGTATTCTAGTTGAGACATTTATAGATAAAATATTTCACTCTGGGGTAACTTTACCCTCAAATTAGAATAATAACCCAAAGCACCACTCATTTTCTGAATTATTGAACTTTGGAAAAGCCTAATATAGTTATCAGCTTCCTGTGAAATCTACTCTATAATTTATGTAACTGTGTTTGTAATTCTTCAATTTCCTTGTCCTAAAACAGATCTGAGGAGGTTATCTCCAAATGTTAATTAGTAAGTCAATGATAAGGAAGGAGGCAGCCAAATTATCTCACTGCTTGCACTTACCTGAAAAGGCTAAAAGTATCTATTTCAATCCTTGTTTCAGTTCTTGAAAAGGAGTTCTTTGATTCAGATTTTGTGATTTAAATAGGAATGTAAGAGAATTTTTTCTTATCTATGGCACTTATAGAGGGGCATTGGCTGTGGGGATTTAAAGGTGCATCAATCATTCCAGTGTGACTTACTACAGTGCCATAGATGGCCAGGGAGCCATTGCCAAGTTGCCGGATTCTGTGACTAATTTCAATGTCCACTCCCTTTCTCTTCCACTGGATGGTTGGGGTGGGGTCTCCTTTCACCTCACAATTCAGGATTGCATTCCCACCAAGTGGTTCAATCCAGTTAGAAGGATAATCACCTTTGAAGACTGGAGGTTCTGGAAAATAATATAAGACGGATACAAAGGAAAAGTAAGTGCTGATAATTTCTTTGTGATTTTTGACCTACTAAAAATAATTTAGTAAAGAGAGGAAGAAAGCCACTTTAAAACATCATGGATTTTCCAGAATCAACTCTTCATGCTAAATTGCCAGATAATTTTGTCAGTCTCATTATTCTAAGGGGATGATTCCACTTCATGTGAAATGATCTCTTTACTTGTTTCTTACCTACTTTTGAGTCGAATGCTCATAATTTTTTTTCATGGATTTGCATATCTGTGAAATAGGACTGAGTGGATTAAAAACCGAAGTTATATTATATTACTATATAATAAAAAAGCAAAACTTGAGCCATTCATTATGAATGCACTATAAATTAAGAATGGAGCGCTTTCACCTACCTTTCACATAAACAAACCCAATTGCCTTCACAAAGCCAACGCTGTTCTCTGCGGTGCACACATAAGTACCTGAATCCTCTTTTGACACTCTTTCAATAACAAGTTCACTGTGCCCATTCACACTGTCAAAGCGGGCTGAGGAAAACAAGAAACAACCCAAACGCCTCTCAGTAACCTAGGAAAAATTTCACGACAGCTCAGTATTTTGCACATTAGATTTATGAGTAGGTCAGCAACTGAACCAAAGAGGTGACGTTGGAGAAGACAGCCTTTCCCACAGATTCCTTCCCCTGAGCTATTTACTTTGTCTATAGACACTTGTTTGAAGAACAAAAAAACAGCAGAAGGAACAGGAAAGAGAATGATAACAAACATCTTTAAAAAATTATTTTAGGTTTAAAGTAAACCTTTCATCTAAATGTGTTGCTTAAAGCTGGCTTGTAGTCTGAGTTTCAAAAATCGTTCATTCAGAAATATCACATTTTCCATTTCATTTATCTCACTACCACTTTTCCTTCCAATCAATTTGCATCAAACACATGAAAACCTTTTCAGCTTATAATTCAACTCACTTGGCAGGACAAAGGGGAAAATGATGAAAACGTATGCTAGTTAGGTAATAACAACACGGTCAAATTTGTCATAATTTAAACTTATCTATAAATCATAAATGGTGTTTATATAAGTATTTACAAAGGCAGGTATTTTATTTAAACATGTATGATAGTAATATTTATAAAATTTATAATATAAAGAATGTATAATAACATTTAGAAGAAAATATAAGGTAAATGTGCTAATCCTAAAACAAAATAAAATTCTAATGAAACCAGTCCTTATCTAAATATGTATGCTTACCTTGCATGCTTTCCTCATTCATTTTAAAAAATCTTTTATTGCTTAATATTAAGCGGAAAATTAAGCTTTAAAAGTTAAATAGCTAAATTAGTACTGCACTTTCAGAAAACAATATCGACTAGATTTTTAATCTTTTTCTTAGTGAGATCTATTGTGGTTAATAAAATAACACAGTTGATAAATTCCAGTCATTAACATAACTTTATAAGGGGAAAAAAACCTCAAGCTTATTACTACTTTTCTAGCAAGATATTTAGTAAATGATAATAATGTAATGCTTCAGAACTCAATTTTGGGGTAGGATAGTTTCTCAGTATTGACAACGTCTTTATGCTGATGACAAAGGCTAACTAATAAGTAGATATTTGTTTACCCAGGGATGGATGCTCCTGGGTTCTAGACATGACCTAAACTTGTAAGTGTAGAAAATTTCTACACAAATTAATCTACACTGTAATAGAGGCTTAATTCTTCTCTGTAGAATTAAGTGAATCTTCATGATTCCAACAGCGGCCATCTTAATCCATTGATCAATGATGAAGGAGGTCCAGCTGGGTAAGTTTAGGTGCCTATATAAACAATACTGCCTTCTCATGGGGTAGAGGGAATTATATTTAGGTTAAAAAAGCTACTTATAACCTGCAACATATGGCCCAGTGTTCAACTTATCCTTCCAAAAGAAGGAACAACACATACATATTAGGTAGAGGGTAAAATCCAAGCAGAGGCACACATTTTACAGAATTTAAAGCAATCAATTCTTCACTTGTTACTCTTCAATTAATATTCACAGCTGGAGGAAACAGAGCCTGGTCTAGAGTTCTACATACGTGTATTTATTCACTTCTTGGGAATTAAATGACCAACCTGGGATGATATTGTTGTTGAAGGTCCATGTTAATTTGGGCAGTGGAATGCCAGTTGCTTTACAGCTTAATCGTAGCTGTTCTCCTTTATTTAATGACACATCTCCAGGTAGTTCAGTAAAAGTGGGGAGAACATGTACAGTCAGGCTGACTGTGTGTGTGTCTTCACCTGCAGCATTGTTAGCAACACAGGTATAGAAGCCAGAATCCTCCAGCTAAAATTAAAAAAAGTAGCATTTAAAGTTTCATTGTCATATATCATAGTGTATAAAAGATATCAAATTGCATAGCTAGGCCCTCAAGGAACTCTCGTATCCAAAGACGATTTAAATTTCCATCTTTTAGTTTCAACCATCAGGTTAGCTTTTGCATTACGTAATTTAAAATATGTAGAAGTTTAAACATAAGCCCATACCCTTCAGAACAATAACAATCATTTTACAGTGGTAAGATTTCAGAAAACTGTAGATTCTGTGGTTTACTAGATATCAAGTGTATTGCCGCTCTGCAATGCACAAATAAAGAGCAAACAATCCCAAAGCTGACAGCAACTTGACAGCATAATTGGCTCTCTGAGTAAGGTGGTACCAAAGACCACCAGAACCATCAGAGGAAATGGTAAGAGAAAGGGCACCATTACCTGCAATTCTAAGACTTCACTTGCTAAATTCAATGACTAGCTCTCAGCACTCATTTTTCCTGATGCATTTGTAGCATCTGACACAATTATGAGTCCTTTCTATGCGAAACCACCTTTACATGGCTTCCAGGACACTATGCTCTCCTAGTTTCCCTCCTATCTCACTGCTTTCTCCTTCTCCAACTTTTTTGCTGGCTTCCCCTCAACATTAACATCTTAATGTTGGCATGTGAGAGGGCTCAGCCTCTGGTCCTCTTTTCTTCCATATCAGTACTCAAGGTTTTGGTGATCTTATCCAGTGCTATGGCTTTAAATACCAACTGTATGCTGATGACTACCAGTATCTCAAACCTAGATACCAATACTTTCTTACAAACTCGAATTCTATTGAATTTCTTCTATCTCCTTGCTCTGATGCCTAAGATACATCTCACACTCATGCCCCAAAACTGAGCTCCCAGTTCCTTCCAATGGCCCCTTCCTGTACCACCTGTAGCCTTCACCATCTTAGCTGATGGCTATTTCATCCATCCAATCATTCATATCTTTGGTCTCAAACATTTGAGTCACCCCTTATTTTTTTCTCACACCCTACTTGCAATCTATCAGAAAACACTAGCTTTGAAGTATATGTAGAATCTTACTTCTACCTCTGCTCTGCTAACACCCTGGTTTGAGTTTTATCATTTCTTATCTGCCTCCAGACATCTTCCCAACAGGTCTTGCTGCTCTTGTCCTTGTCTCCCTACCATCTATTCTCATCATAACAGCCAACATAACCCTTTAAAAATGTAAAGCAGATAATATGGCTCCCCTGCTCAAAAACCTGCAATGGATTCTGACTTAGAGTAAATGGTAAAATTGTTATAATGACCTATAAGACTCGACATGATTTTGCCTCTATTTTTCACTGACTTCTTTCTCCTTCATTCTTTGCTTTGCTTTCACTGGCCTCCTGTTTTTCAAATACACTGGGCATGTTTCCACTTCAAGTTCTTTGCTCCACCTTTTTTTTTTTTTTGGCCTGGTCTGCTCCTCCAGATATTTGCTTGGCTAATTCACTTCCTTCAAGTTCTGTTCAAATGTCACCTTCCCAAAGACTTACTCTACCCTATTTACAACTGTCACCTTCACTGCTCCAACTCCTGACACCTTGACCTCTCTTTTATTTTTCATGCCACCTTTTTTTTTTGTTCTGACTTATTTTCCTCTGACTAAAATTATTATTCTTAGTGTTTATCATCTCCTTCCTCTAGAAATAAACTCCATGAGGGCAAAGATCTTTGATTCTTTTTTCCCTGTAGTATTCCTAGTGCCTAAGCCAGTGCTAGTTGTTAGATAAATATTTGTTGAAGTAATGACTGCTTCTGATTGCATTAAGACACATATTATAGACTATTTTTCTTTAAAAAAATTTCACTTTTTTTTTTGCTTTGAAGTACTAAAGAATTGAAAATATAGCATGAAAATTATAATTATTTAGATGCTTATTATTGCCATATAAGGTTAAGAGCACAGAATATGGCACAAGCACTTAAAATTTGTCCTGATAAATGCATATTTCCCCAAACATAAAATAATTTCAGGAGGGCATTTATGAGTTCCTGTTATCTGTTAAATACTATTCTCATTCAAGGGACATATTTTCTTTAATATTTTAATTTTTAAATAAATAATATTTTCTTTAATGTCCCAAGAATATTTTCTTTAATTGTTAAAGAATATACTTTCATACTAAATTACTAAAGTATAACAGCAAATTTACAATCTGGCTTAACGTATCTGTTCATGGCCATTAAACTTACCACAACATTTTCTAAAATGAGTTCTCCATATGGTTCAGCAGTGTATTTTCCTAACAAGTTAGCTAAAAGAACATTGTCTTTTTTCCAGTTAATTGCTGGTGTGGGGATTCCATCAGCTACGCATGGAAGAATGGCTTGTGAATTCTCATTGACCGTGTAGTGTCCTTCTGTACTTCTGATCCTGGGTGGTACTGTGAAGAGTTAACACAAAAAAATTCTTTTGAGGCTAATTCTGCTAGAAATACTAAAAATGAACATCTCTGAAGGTATTGATTTGCTTCCTGCTATGAAAGCAAGCATATTTTTGGTATTAGCAGTAATTCTAATGTATTTGAACTTACTGAATATATTTACATTTAGTTTCTGAGCAAATGACAGAACTGGGTGGAAGCTCTTTATGTTTTATTTGGCTTCCTGACTTTTCCATCTTTGACTTACTTCTGTTTATTACAGTGAAGTAAAACAAACAACAAAACCAATAAATGCTTCCATGGTTGTATAACTACTATATTTGTCTCAGAGATAATATTGTGAGGAGGAACTCATAATAGTCACCGTAAAACACTACAAAACACTCACCCAATATTGCATGTTATGAAGTGCTGTAGAAATAAATACTCACTGCAGTATTTTACATGTTACAATGAATGTAAACCAGACCAAGACATTTAATTCAGTTTTTACAGTCAGAGGCAATTTTCATGGTGACTTCATAACTGTGCACATTACAGTACAAAAAACTTCTTGTGACTCAATTTTTTTTAACTAGAATTTAGGCAACCTAGAGATGAACTGAATATTTTAGTGTAATAAAAAATACTCTATTGGACTTAGAAGTAAGTTACTTCTAAAGAAAAGACAAAAAGTATTAAGAATTCTTGGCTCAAAAGTAGAAATACACTCCCTTCCCAAAACAATGAATTTGGAATTATTCAAACAAATCAGATAGAAGTGAACCTACCTTAATGACATTTTAAAGAGTGACAGGAGAACAGCTGGCCTTAGCAAAAATAAAATTGTCATATCAACTTTAATTAGCTACTTTCAGTTAAATTAACTGCTATCAATTAAAATAGCAGTCAATTTTTTTATCGTTTGTGAGTATATAATTATATATACAAACATTATATAAACATGATAGATAATTTGGGAAAAGCAAACATTGATTTTGCTCAATGATGCATCAAAATACTCATTTTTAATTAATTCATGCTCTAGTTTCATTATTCTCTTTATCCTGGTTTCCCTGGGTTGCTATTTGTCTTTTGTTAGAAGATACAAAGTTGCAGCATTAATGTATTTACTTCAGTTCTTTCTTTTTAAAAATGAAAGAATTATGGCTATGTCTTTATATTGATTTTAGCTTTGACCGCACAGTGTACATTTTGATATGTCATGTCTTTATTTTCTAAATAATTTGAAAATAGAAAAATATTCTTTGATCTACTTTTTGGCTGGAAGAGTGTTTTTTAAAGTCTGGGTTTGGGGTTTTGGCATTAAAAGTTCATTACAAATTTCTAGCTTTATTGCATGGTGGAAGAAATTATGGTTTACCTTTTTGAAACATTAATTTCTTTGTTGTTTAGTATATGGTAAATTTTGGTAAATTTTTTACAGAGACTTGAAAAGAAGGAGTATTATTTATTTGGAGGCAAATGGATAGTGTACATGGATTAGTTTAATTACATTAACTGAAAGCAGAGGAGTTATTTGGAAAACTCATAAATAGTGATTTATAATTTTGGCTAAATTATGTATTCAACCAAAAATGTTTCCTCTTGAAATTGTCTCTGTTACTACAAAGTTATAGAAAATTCAAATACACTTGAAAATAAAAACAGCTTTCACAAATTTCTGAAACATGAAAAAGCAGAAACTCCTCATTATAATAAAAATTACCTCTGAAAACAGAGGTTGGAAGCAGTTTAATCTGCTACTGTTTCCTGCCACTGATATTAATAGGGATTCTATCCTTAGTCAAAACACACAATACAAACTAAAAATACTTCAATGCTGATTTTTCAGTATTCTGTTAGTTGTCTTAATACAAAAAAAGGTTATATTTCTGTTATAAAAATGTACATGTAAATATTTTTCCACTTTAATGAATCAAATAGATCTCCTAATTCTCATTAGGGTCAAACAGTACAGTGTGGGTCACACGGTGATTCATTTTGAACCAAGGTGACTTGAAGCTTGAGAAGTAAAGCAGAAAAGCCACAAAACACAGACTCCACATAAGCCAACTCATCACAGTGTGAGGGTACTGGCAACACATTAAAAATCCTGGCATTATTAATAAAATATGTCTTTCTCTCTCACACACCTGTGCGCACACACACACATGTAAACACAGCCTACAGAAAACAGATTTGAAGTGCGCCTAAATACCCCTCCGCACACTTTGGATTACCGAGTTTAAGGGCTTTTGACTTCCATCATATTTGCTCTTAGCAGCCCTTTCTCTTTGCCATGGTAGTGTAGCGGACTGCAGTAATTCATGTTCAACAACCTACCATGGACGGTGAGCTTGGTGTTTGTGCTACTCGATCCTGCCACGTTGGCTGCCATGCACGTGTACTGACCAGCGTCATCGGGCTGGGCAAATGCTATTTGCAGAGAGCCAGAGCTGAGGACGCGCTGGCGGATTGATTCCACAATTGCACGCCCATCTTTATGCCATGTAATGTCAGGCGGTGGCAGGCCATCCGCTTCACACGGTAACGTGATGGGCTTGTCCACAGCAGTAACATACTCCTTTAGATGAGGGCTAATGACTGGAGGAACTAAAATATAAAGTTCAAACTTCATCTTAAAAGCGTGAGTGCACAAATTACATGCTACAGCCCTGCTCTAACAAATATTGCTAAGAAACAAAATCTTGCCTTCACCATATCATTAGGGAGCACAACACCTTGTTTTCATGGGAATAAAAGAAGTAATTTGGACACATTTCAGAAAACTAGTCCCTACCTAACAAATGTTAAGTGATTAATAGTCAATTTTAAATGAGGAGATAAGCATATATTCACGAGGGCTTGCATGTCTAGAAAATTTAAGCTGTACCAACAAAAGTATTTTCTTTAACTTACATAAATTATGTGACTTACTTTAGGCATTGAAAATTCCAAAATAAATGCCAAGTTTTGGAAAATGTTCAACTGCTCAGATACTTTTACTTATGTATTTCCATAGAGCTTAGAATGATGCTTTATATACAATGGTTACATTTAATAAAGGATTATTTGAATGAATAAATACATAAGTAGATCATGGAAAATAATCATATAGGTAAACTCTTCCCACTTATTTGGAAACCTATAAATGGGCTTATAATAAGGGTTTCCTTTCCAAGGGTTTACAATAGGCTGATCACCACTTAGGTATTAGCCTGGATATTCTATTGAGTTGTAATGTATCACTGTAAAAAGGCACATAAAATAACTATGAATAATCACATTAAGATTTTGGCCACAAAATTACTTGGTTGAATTTGTGCTCAGCATTACATTTGTATCCACAAGAAGACGGTCTATTACAAATTTTTCATGCCCCTGGAGGAAGCAGTTCTCTCTGGTTGCTTTTGGAATGTTGAAATGCTTTTGGTTGTTTAATGAGTTTCTTCATCCCTTTCTCCCATGTCAGTAATTTCAATCATTTCATGAAGAGACAACTCCTCAAATCTAAAAATGTTCTCTTCTATGACCTCTGTGTTGCTGAAACTAATGACTACTTTTGGGTCCTTATCCTACTTGACTCAACTGCGTTTAACAAAGCTGTTCACTCTCTTCTTGACACTATCCTCCCCTAGCTTTCATTAAGTTTTCCAGTGATATCCCTGCCCTCTCCATTGTATTATTTCCCAGTGTCCTCTCCTTTCTCACACCTGTAAACAATGCATGGTTCTAGGGCTTTCTCCTCAGCAGTCTTTTCTGTCCACATTCTCATTCCTTGATGATCTTATCCAGTCTTGTGGGTTTGACATTGATTATTTCCAAATGTTTATCTTACACTATGCTTCTCTCATGAGCTCCAGATTCATATATATTCAACTCTTTACTAGACATCTCCACTAGGATTACTAATAGTTTCCCACGTTTAATATATTTAAACAGAAATCACAGTTTCCTTCTTCCCAACCCAGTTCTTCCCCTCGTATTCCAATGCGGCAGTACCATCTCACTAGCTCAAGTCTGAAGCTCAGGGAGCTTCACTAATTCTCTTTTCCTAACCTACCAAATTAATCAGAAATCCTAACAATTACATCTCCCAAAATAACATAAATTCATCAGTTTTCTCATTCACTTTTTTTTTTTTGCAATTCATGTTCCTGTCTTCACTGTTGGAAAATAACACACTACCCAGATAAGTGTGACAGTTCTAACTCCAGTCCTGCCCTTTCTTTAAGCCATTACCAATAGCTGCAAAAAGGGTCTTCCTAAATCAAAATGAGAGTCCTGGATAAGCCCTTCAAAAAATTTCTTTGCACAGAAAATAAAATCTACATTTCCTAGGGTATGCCATGTCATGCATGCATGGGCCCTGCCTCCTTTTCTGATCTCCCTTATGTTTTGCTTGCTTTGTGCTTGTCCACCACCATCTAGCCACACTGCCATATTTTCTTTTCTCACTCTTGACTTGGGGTCACTGCACATGCTTTCCTCTCTTCTTTGGACACTTCACCAACCTGCCCGTGGCTTATGCTTGCTCATCATTCCGGGGTCACCTTAAATGTTAATTCCTCGGAGAAACCTATCCTAACCATTAATCTAAAGTGGTCCCCACTTATCCCCATTATTCTCTATCTCAGTCTTTTGTTTTTCTTCTATATAACGTACATCAGAATTGATTATTAATTGCTCTATCTGGTAGTTTAAAGTTTCCCCTTCTCCATCAGAGTATAAACACCATAAGAGAAGGATCATGTCTGTAATGTTCAATGTATTTCCAGTTATTGATGTTGAATAAGTGTTGAAAAATACAAACAAGTTAGATTTATAATATGCAAGAAAGTAAGGTTTACTATATTCATGAACCTACCATATGAAAATTATACTATAAGAAATTTAAGCTGATTCAAATTCAGTAGCTTGAAACTTTTTTCTAGGTCACTTCTTATTTGAAAAAGTAGTGTATGCAAGATATAAAAATTATACCAAGAAAATATCAGTTAAATGGAAAAAACAAAAATACTCTGTTTTCTCCTTAGAATAATTTTTTCCATCAAGTTGGTTTAACTGCAATTATGATATTTTTTAAGTGGGACATTATAATCCAGTGTTTTATAATGTATCCAGGGTAGTACTGTAGAGAGAACAGTTTTAACCATCATATTATACATATGCTACAGTGAAATGGGGTATTAAAGGAGGTTCATAGAAATTCAAAATAGGATTAGATGCCTGAGTTTCCTTATACAAACAATGGAAAACCAAGCAAAACACATTAAACTTTCTTCTTCATAAAAGTGATATAATCGGCTGGGTGTGGTGGCTCATTCCTGTAATCCCAGCACTTTGGGAGGCCGAGGAGGGTGGATCACGAGGTCAAGAGATGGAGACCATCCTGGTCAACATGGTAAAACCCCGTCTCTACTAAAAATACAAAAAATTAGCTAGGCATGGTGGCACGTGCCTGTAATCCCAGCTACTCAGGAGGCTGAGGCAGGAGAATTGCCTGAACCCAGGAGGCGGAGGTTGCAGTGAGCTGAGATTGCGCCATTGCACTCCAGCCTGGGTAACAAGAGCAAAACTCTGTCTCAAAAAAAAAAAAAAAAAGTGATATAACCAATTGGATAATACAAACTAAGAATGTTGAAAATTATGGGGGAATACAGCATGATCATTTTAGAGGTGTAAATATTTAGAGTACATTGTTACAAACATTGTTGAATTGAAAGCAGAGATGATGTAGGTACCTTGGACATGTAACTTGATTTTACCCAAGGCTGTACCGGCTGGGTTCTGGGCCACACACATGTAAGTGCCAGCATCCTCTCCAACAGCTCTGGAGATCTGTAAGCTGCCACTAGGAAGAACTGCATGGTTTTTGCCTACATCA
Source organism: Saguinus oedipus (assembly GCA_031835075.1). Taxonomy (NCBI): domain Eukaryota; kingdom Metazoa; phylum Chordata; class Mammalia; order Primates; family Cebidae; genus Saguinus; species Saguinus oedipus. The sequence goes on from CM063190.1 coordinate 25,043,806, forward strand.
CAGTTACAAAAGCAGGTGAAAAAAAAACTTTTCATTAAAAACAATCATACTGATTTGAATTGTAAAACACTGATGTGCTATGATTTTCTTGATAGAAACAGTGGTAGGTACCTGAAGTGATAACATTGATGCCTTCTTTTTGCCAAGAAATGAAAGGACTGGGTGTCCCTGTTGCTTCACATGGTAATAAAACAGGATTGTTCAGAATGACATGTAGTTCACTTGGTTGGGGCTGAATGACTGGAGGCTCTATAAAAGCCAATCAACAAAAGAAGTAATAGCACTAGTTAATGGAAACCATGTTTATTATAGTGAAGGGCTTAAAATTACCCAAATTCATAATTCTAAAATATCAGTGATTTGATTGTCCAAGAGAAAAGTGAATGCTGGCCACACTACATTCTTTGAGTCTTGCTACAGTAGTCAGTTTCCATTAGAAGAACTCTACTGGAAGACTAGAATCAGGAATAGGTTGTAAAAATCCAAGAAGAAAAGTTATTTGGAGTTACTTTGAGTGGTTTGTCATTTGTGTGCCTTTTTTAGTGTATTATAAATATCTACCAGGCTTATCAGTATATATACCAGATATCCTGATAGATATATATCAGTATCTATACTATAGATAGTATCATGGTATAGATACGAATAGTATCTATACTGATATATATCTATCAGGATATCTGGTATATACTGGTAGATATATACCAGATATATCAGTATATATTTTCTGAAATATATACTGAAATTATAGATTCAGTATATAGTTTCAAGATATTACTTTGGTTTATAGCTCTTTCAGAATAAATGTGACTTAAAACCTCCCCAAACCCAGCGAATTTTGAATGACTAAATAAATAGCCTTCCATACCATGAACGTGAAGGGTCACGTGTCGATGTGCAGAGCCAGCTGCATTCCTAGCAACACAAGTATATCTTCCAGCATGGTTTAATTGGGTGGCCAGTATTTCGATTGCTCCTAAAAAGGAAAAAAAAAGTTTTAATATAAACTGCATCTCAGTTTTTTTAGTTCAGTAAAATTTGTCTCTCATTTTTGTGTGTTTTCTGTGGCTAGCATGCTGGTGCTTGGCTTATCTCCATACTTGTATTCCCTGAAGTGCCTAGCATGGTACTTTGCAAATTATTACTAACAGCTTTATTGAGGTCTAATTTACATACCATAAGAGTCACTCATTTAAATGCACAATTCAGTGATTTTTGTATACTTACAGAGTTATGCAAACATCACCACAATCTAATTTTAAAATATTTCCATCACCCCAAAAAGAAACCTGGTGTTCATTTACAGTCATTCCCCACTCCCAACTCTGGACTTAGCCCACCACTAAATTACTTTCTGATTCCACAGATTTGCCTTTTCTGAACACTTCATATAAGTTCAATCATACAGTATGTGATCTTCTGTGCCTGACTTCTTTCACTATAAGCATAATGTTTTTGAGGTTCATCTGCTGCAACATTTGTCAGCATTTTGTTCCTTTTTATTGCCAAACATAATTCCATTACATGGATATACCACATTTTATTTATTCATTTATCAGCTGATAGACATTTCAATTGTTTCCACTTTTTGGCTATTGTGAATGATGCTGCATGAACATTTGCATATAAGCCTTTGTATAGACAAATGTTTTCATTTATTTTGGGTAAATACCTAGGAATGAAGTTGCTGGGTTTAATATTTTGAGAAAGTTCTAAATTGTTTTTTTTTTAGCCTAGTACTTCATTCTAAAATATTTTATGATGTGAAATGCTACCAATCCATAGTCAAAATAATTTTTCTTGAAAGCCAAGTTGCATCCTGGAAATAAATTTTCCACTACTTGCCTTCTACTGTTACAAATTCTCTTAGAATAATATGCACATACTCATAAAGTCCCAGGATATTAGTTGCTACTTTAGTTTATCTCTAGTGTTTCCCCAGTGTAGAATAAGTTTTAGAAACACCAATCTGAATCACCTATACTCTGTTTAGATGATTTTTTTTCTTCAATACTATAAATTGTATAAATGATGGTTACTACCACTATAAAAAAGATTTTCCTTCATAGAACTCACTACTCACTCAGCCTTACATACTCAATTTTAAAAGCTTTGAAACCTAGAACCCTGTTTTAGTTACAGAGTTTCAGAGTCTTTAAATAGAGTATATTTCCTGTCTTAGGCACTAAATGTTTAATAAATGAAGAGACATTCTATTAGACCAATGAAAGAAGTGTGGTTCACTCACAGGTAACTAGGAAATTTATTAACCCTTAGGTTTGGTAACATACACATAAATACTGGTGATCATGTTTATTATATTCAGATCAGTCTTAGATATTGTTATTTTGTTTCCAGACTTCTTTCTTTCTCTTCCATTCCCTAGATCCCCTTCCTAGGTTATTTGCATTTTTTCCAGATTTTTAAGTCCAAGAATGCATGCATATTTTATTCTTTTATTCTGGTGTAACAAAGGCCAGGTGAGGATATGCATCAGTAACTAATACAATCAATAGAAGTGAAATCACTGAGCTTGGTCTTACCTGAGGACAGAATTCTATAGCCATCTCCCCTGGGAAGCAGTCTTATACCATTTTTGGTCCAGTGAATTGAGGGAAATGGAACTCCTGAAACAGTGCAGGTAATTACTGCTGGGGCATGTTTGGTTACTAGGAAGTCCGTAGGCTCATCAGCTATGGAAGGTGGAACTAAAACAACAATAACAAAAAAAAAAAACTATACATTTCCAACTTTTAAAGATTTCCAAAGAATTATCATAATCCTCTTTGTGCTCTGAAAGTGAAAGTTAGGTGAGTAGAAAAGGGACACCTCCTGTTATTTCTTGGTTAATACCTGGGTGATGACATAATCTGTACAACAAACCCCCATATACAAATTTACTCATATAACAAACCTGCACATGTACGCCTGAAGTTAATTTTTTTGTTTTTGTTTTTTTTGAGACGGAGTTTCGCTCGTTACCCAGGCTGGAGTGCAATGGCACAATCTCAGCTCACCACAACCTCCGCCTCCTGGGTTCAGGCAATTCTTCTACCTCAGCCTCCTAATTTTTTTTTTAAAAAGGAAAGAAAAGGGATCCCTCTTGTAAAGTAGTGGAATGATGAAGTATATTATTAGCATCTTTCAATCCGTGTTCCCAGCCAGTTCTACCTTGGACAGTGAGATCCACAGTTCTTTTATCATCTCCAGCACCATTTGTCACAGTACACTCATAGGTTGCAGTGTCATCCACAGAAGGGGAAATAATTACTAGTGAACCTGAAGAAAGGAGCCTAGAAGACAGATTTCAAAGGATGAGATACTATATGTAGGTTTTCATCCACTTTTCCAGCTAGTTCAAGATGATACCATGTTGAAAATTGATGAAAACAGTACTTCTCCCTCATGTTAAAATTAACATCATGTCCCTGAAGAAAATTTTATGCATTAGAGTTTGTGTTTATGTTTTATGCAGTGGCTTTCTAGAGCCTCAAACGCGATATAATATTTACAGGAAGTACTTGTTGGAAGGACTGTCTGAAGAGGGAATCTTATATTCTCTGAATGCTCATTTCATGATCAACCTTGCTTTTCTAGGAGAAATACAGTACAATGAGAACACCGATAACAGCCACTGTTTACTGTTTACTGAGCATCAGATACACTCCTGGCACCATCTTAAATGCTTAGGATAAATTATCTCTAAATTTCACAATAACCTAGTAGGTTGATATTTGTTTATTTCCATTGGCAGATGGCTAATGAGTGGGTCTGTGTGTCTCACCCTTTTCCCTACTTCGCATGTCTCCTTAAATGTGTGGCTACCTTTTAGATAATATGGCAATATTTATTTCTATATACATATATATATATAATAAAAAAGAGTGTGTGTGTGTGTGTGTGTGTGTGTGTGTGTACATACGAAACTAAAATTTAGAACACTTCAAATTTTAGGAAGTTTACTAAATACACATGTATGATTTAAAGTAGATCTAAATTAGAATTATCTCTTTTACTTCACACTGTGAATGACAGAATAGAAATGATTTAATAAAAACACTAATAAAAACATATTTGACATACTTTTTATTCAAAAGCATGGCACATTTTCCATACCGTATATACTTTCAAGTCACCGAACCTCCGAATGCCAAAAGATTAAAAGGGTGAGAAAGAGAGGGACAGGATAGAATTTCAACTGAAGCACTCCTAGTTTCATATTTCCTGGGGTATGGGAATTGATTTTTGTCAAAGTGGACATAAGAGAGCATTTGTTTTTAGCACTACAGCCAATGTTTGAGAGAGTAACGATCTAACAGCTCAGGTAAGATACAAAAAAATATTCTCACCTATAACATCAGAAATTCTTAGTGATTTAAAGTTTAGCCTTTGAAAAATAGATATTGCCATATTATGAGCTATGGTAGTAAAGCTTAGGCAAAAGAAAAAGGCAAAAGAAAAAAATGGAGAAAATGCTGTTTTTCCTCCCTACACATTCTGCCAATATCTAAATTGTATTTTAAGGTATAAATTTGACTTTTAGTCTACAACTAAAGCTTGTATTTATTTTTACAGAATAGTTTTTCTTTATATAAAATGATGTTTTTATCCTTTGCCTTTATAAAAGTCTAAAAGGTACTGAACACCTAAAGCAGGATATAAATCTAATCACTGACAGTCATCCACAGGGTGTATATATGCAAAATTGACCTAGAATTCAGAAATATATTTCAGGCTGAAAAACCAAGTCCATATTAAGGGAAAAATACTCACTCTCTACTAGCTAATTTGTTACAGTCTATATATTAGCTGACCCCACTGATAGAACTAAAATGTTGATTCATTACAAACTGTTTCCAAATAGTTGGTGGGAGTTTTTTATTAAATTATCCTTACCTGTACGAATTCTGATTTTGATCCACATTAAGAAGATGCCCATTTTTTCTCCAATTGATTAATGGTTTTGGTATCCCAGTAGCCTCACAAGCCAGAGTAGTTTGAACATTTACTGTTATGGTCATGTTGGTAGGACCCGGAGCAATAGATGGAGGAACTAAGACAATGTCACCAAATAAGAAGGAAACACAGTCAGCAAACAGTATGCCATTTAAAATACAGCTACTGAACTGAAATTAGTTATTGTTAACTTGTCTCCTACTTATGAGCACAACAAGGCCCTGTGATTTTAACAGTGCTGTGATGATATTATCTATACTAAGGAGAAAACTTGGGGGTTGACTCTTCATGATATAATGTAAATTGCTTAACTAGCCTTCAGTGTCAAGGTCTTTATGACCTCACTAGTTTAGACTATCAAAGACCATTTGACACAGAGACTGGATGTTGTCTATAAAAGTATTATTTACCATGGACTTGTAAATCTATTCGCCTGCGATCTGTTCCAGCAGCATTGGTGGCCATACACAAATACCGTCCAGTGTCAGTGACATGTGCTGACTGAATATGAAGGAATCCATTTTCCAAGACGGAATATCTGCAAGAGAAATCACAAGTGAAGTCTTCTGAATCAGCCTTTTTGGATTATTCGTATTTTGTCTGAGGGAAGTGTTAAACCCTTGGTGAAATCCATTCAGTTTTTTTTCCTGTTTCAGATGACACAGATTTACAATACCATTGATGGAAGAAAAGGATACGATGCAAAGGTGCATAGATGGGCTTGTGATCTTGAGTGGATTATAATCATTAGATAGACATAAGTCTTAGGAATTACGCTTTTAAAATACTAAATTTTGGCCTGGAGTGGTGGCTCATGCCTGTAATCCCAGCACTTTGGTAGGTTGAGGTACGTGGATCACCTGAGGTCAGAAGTTCGAGACCAGCCTGGCCAACATGGTGAAACCCCATCTCTAGTAAAAATACAAAAAATTAACTGGGCATGGTGGCACATACCTATAATCCCACCTACTTGGGAGGCTGAGTCAGGAGAATCACTTGAAGCCAAGATCATGCCACTGCCCTTCAGCCTCGGCAACAGAGCAAGACTCCATCTCAGAAAAATAATAAATAAAATACTAAGATGAAATGATTAAGCACAATGAGACCAAAATAGTGCACTAGAAAAAAAATTAAGAATTTCTATTTCAGGTCTTACAATATTTTTTTTTATTTTCCAGAATTGTTACCTTGCATGATTCCCAGCTAGAACAGCTCCATCCTTTCTCCATGTTATCCTTGGAGTTGGCACACCTTCAGCAATGCATTCCAATACAGTTGACTTATTTAAAAGAATTACAAGACTCTGGGGGCCACCGTTTATGTTTGGAGGAACTGAACAAGAGATGCACATGAAAAAATTCAGTTATACTAAATAAAACAGGCTGCATGAAGACCCTGAAGATGTAACATGAAGTGAGCTTCGAGTTAAATGTATAGCTTTGTCTATGCAAATCTTTAGGTTAGTATAAATAGAATTGAGGTTTAATTCCTGAAGTCTTACTCAAGATACTTTGTGTTTAAAAATAAAGGGGAGATAGGAAGGGGAATTTTAAATGCTGAATATGATGTATGATATCTGGCTTGCTGTGCGAGAGGCTTGAATAAAAGTCAGCTCTAGTCTGATGCAAATTAAAGTTGATATTTCTTATTTCTCTTTGGCCAAATAATGGTCAGAGAATGTTAACACTGGAACAGCTTCACTTTAAATGAAGAACAGAAAGTGGGCTGTTTTAACAAAAAACACATCTGTGACTAATCATGCAACTTTCAGAGCTGCATTTTATTGATCATTAAGTTCATATGGGAATAGACAGCCTGAATTTTAATTTTAGTATTAGAGGTATTAGTTGTGTGGGTCACCCAATATTCTGTAAAATTTTATATATTAAATATCCAATAGACTGTTTTGGGGAAAAGTCTATATTATCTTCCCAAATATTGGCATTTAGATGTTATATTTAATAGAATTACAGTCCTATGACAGCCTCTGTCTGGCACATATATACTCTCAACCACCATCAATTAAGGTGAACTAAATGATGGGCCATTTGTTATCCAGTGATTTAGTGTATTGACTTCCTCAATGGTTCTGATTCTGAATGACACAAAACATCAGGATATGCTAATAACAGTTGGACATATTCTCTAAGAGTAAAATATCTCTAGTTATGTTTTTTGGAAATTGAGTTAATTTGCAATATAGATCTAATACAAATACTACATGTTGCCTTTTTCAAAAGCAGTAAGATAGCACATGGCTTCATTTAGTATACACATACCAAAAAGCTATCATCTCTTTGAATGCCCTTGGTTAGATTTTTTTTTCTTTTTTTTTTTTTGAGATGGAGTTTCGCTCTTGTTACCCAGGCTGGAGTGCAATGGCTCGATCTTGGCTCACCGCAACCTCCGCCCCCTGGGTTCAGGCAATTCTCCTGCCTCAGCCTCCTGAGTGGCTGGGATTACAGGCACACGCCACCATGCCCAGCTAATTTTTTGTATTTTTAGTAGAGACGGGGTTTCACCATGTTGACCAGGATGGTCTCAATCTCTTGACCTCGTGATCCACCCACCTCGGCCTCCCAAAGTGCTGGGATTACAGGCGTGAGCCACCGCGCCCGGCTGGGTTAGATTTTTAAATTGTGAAACAATGAATACCTTTTCTTACCGTTTACAGTGAGAATAAATTCTCTTGTAGTCTTTCCTGCAATGTTGCTGGCAGCACAGGTATAATTGGCAGTATCGCCTAGATCTGCGTTGTTAATTTGCAAGTATCTCCCTCCAGATAGGATTCGCACTCGAGGTGTTGCCTGGATTCAGCAAGAAAATAAATTTATCATTAAAATGTCAGGAGAAGAGAACACATATTATTTCACAGCATCAAAAGTGATGATAGTAAACCGTGAAGCTGCTGTCTGTCAGCATGCTTTGTCTGCTCCTCCACCATTTTTGAAGTATCAAAAATCTCCGGAAAGTGTTTTAATGAGTGACGTTAAGTCAAAGGAAGAAGCAGTATATCCCCAGTTCCTTTGACAATATGATCCATTCAAGAATGGGCAGGTGACTCAAGTCAGACCTACCAGAGTCCTCCTCTAGACTCCGCTGGGAGTGTCAGGGAAAAGGTGTGCCCTTTTTCCTAGAATCACAGGTTGTGAGGAAGACCTAAGCCTAGTGACAATCTTACAATGTGGAAACAGCCTGCCCTGAATCTAAGACAAAGCAAGTAGAGTTAAGATTTCAGAGAAAGGAGAGATCCCTCATGTATAGTTAGAGCCTCTGGAAATTCACCAATTATTCTAGCCAATAAATGCCCTTTTGGTTTTTACTTTTCATTTAAGTTGATTTGAGTTTGAATTCTGTCACTTACAACTGAAACCTTCCTAATTAACTTTGGTTAACTTAGAGGAAAATGTTGTGCTCTAACATTTTAAAATATAAGTAAATAAACTACTACAAATATTTCTTAAGAATTTATAGCATGGGGAGAAATTCCAAATGTGGGTGAAGGGGCGGAAGGCAGCAAAACACACCACCATGTGTGTACCTATGCAACTATCTTGCATGTTCTGCACATGTACCTCAAAACCTAAAATGCAATAAAAAATTAAGAATTAAAAAAAAAGAATTTATTTTGTATCTAGGCACGGACCAAAAATTATGAAAATATAGTACAATGAAACATAATCTCTGCTATTAAGACTAATTGGAGAGAGACATATATAAACAAGTAATTTAAGGATAAAATATATGATGTTCATAATTATTAAAAAATTCCAGATAGCATCAGAGACGGATATTCTCTCATTGTACCCAAGATGAAAGTATTTCAGGAACATCCCAAATAAGATTTGTCTACCATATGGGCCTGACCCTAGATGGTACAGGGTCAATAAAAAGTTGTTCAAAGTAAAATATGCAGTTCGTGTCCATTTACTTTAAAAATTTATACATTTTCTCTAGGCCTTTTATTTCTACTGGGGCTATTAGAGATAAAATTATGTTACCTTTTATGAGAATAAGTGATTTCTTAAATATGTATAGTAAGTTCTATGAAATATATTTTAATTTTTAACTTTTATATGGGTATAGCAGGCTATACTCATTTAGGCTATAGCCCATTTAGGCTAATAAAAACTTTCAGAGTGACTTCTTTTTTCTTAAGAGACAGCATCTTATTCTGTCACCCATGCTGCAGTAGTGGTACTACTGTAGTTCACTATAACCTCAAAATCCTGGGCTCGAGTGATTCTCCTACATCAGTCTCCTTAACAGCTACAACTACCGATGTGCTCCACCATGCCCAGCTAATTTTAATTTTTTTTTTACAGGTAGTGTCTTGCTGTGTTGCCCAGGCTAATCTTGAACCCCTGGCTTTAAGTAACCCTCCTGCCTTGGCCGCCAAAAGTGCTGGGATTACAGAGTGAACCACCGCACGTGGCTCAGTGATTCTCATGTTTTTCTTCCATGAATAGCAGTACTTTCTGCAAACGTATTAAGTCTCATTAAAATTTTCTCTGGTTTTCCTTCCCTAGACCACCTATAAGTCTTCCAAATTTGACTTGTCACCTCAGATAGAACCTCATTATTAACTGACAATCTCGCTTCCTGTTCCACTGAGAAAATTAAAGCCCCAAACCAGCAGCTCTCCCCTCCTCCCACCTTGGATACGAATGCGACCTTCTTTTCTATTTCCCCATCTCTGCAGAAAATGAGCAACCCTTCTGGACAAGACTAATTCGTTCAACTGCATCTTGGGTTTCATTCCTCCCCCATCCAACATAACTTGTCCTATCAACTGCTCTTCCTCTCTCCTATGTCTTCAATATCTTTCTTTCAGTAAATACATATACAGAAATCTGTGAAGACCAGTTCATGCTTGTTTCTACTTCCTCTTTTTCCATAAATCCCCAAACAACTGTAACCTGCTTGGACTTTGATCACTCTTTGAAGAATCATTGCTGAGATCTTTATTTACCTCTACGTACTGCCAAAGCCAATGGACACAACTTTGTACCTTTTGTGGCCTTTCTTAATTACCCCCACTCTTTTCCTTGGCTTTCAGTACACCAGTGTCTCCTACTTTTAATCCTATTTCTGAGTCTTCTTGCTCAGTCTCATTCATCTTCTTTTTTCATATGTTCACCTTTTAATTGTTACAATTACCTACAGCTTTATTTTCACTTAACTGGGACTTTCATACTCTGCTTTCTAGTCAACCTCCTATAAACTTATGACTTCAACAAGAGAGTATACCATGACGATTACATCGAAGACTGCTTTTTCTAAGTAAATATGGACAACCACATCAAAGCCTTTTTTGATAAAATACAGGCCAATATTTTTAAATGATTTCTATAGTCTCCTCTTGGAAAATATAGGTAATTCAAACTCAAAATATCTAAACCTGAAGTCATCTTTTGTTTTTTTTCATTTTTCATCATGAGTGAACTTACCCTTTCCTAGGACTGACATCATTTGGTCAACCTGGGATCAACCTAGACTTTTGCATCAATATTCACTCAGTTTTTGCCTTTACTCCCAATGGTCTGGAGTGAAATTGATACATGACAGATCAGACTATGGAGGCAAACTTGGAGCATGAAAGGGCTTGCGAGCTAAGTTGCGTGGTTTAACCAGACTCCTGAAATCAATGGGGAACCATCAAAGATTTTAATCAAGATGTATTTCAGGAATGCCACGCTACTACCAGTTTTCAGAACAGCAGCCCTCCTTTTCCTGTAATAGCTTTGTACCTGCCATTACCTGTGATTGGAATCACTTTCTTCTCCTGCCTCACCCAGTATATACTGATCCTTTAAAACTGAGCTCATCTTTTCTAAGAGGCTTCCGTGGGCTGTTGCTTACCCTTCAGTCTGGGTTATTTGCTTCTCATCTCTGTTTCTACACATCCTCTTAATATACAATTAGTATCCATTCTATAATCTTTGACTAACCTGTCTTTTCAGATAGTGCGTGAGCTCCTTGAGGGTAAATACTATTTTCAGTAGCAATCAGAGCACCTTGCATTATAGTCTGCATAGAATAAATAGCGAAACAAAGTACAAGAGGGTTAAGTGATATGCATGATGACTTAGCATGTTAGTAACTCTCAGAACCCAGCCTCTCCATGTTTGGTGTTTGTGTGGTTTGGTGGTAGTGGAAGTCTTTATGTCTTAGGTGTGAGGGGACATAATCTCCTTTTGTAATTTGCTAGAAACAAAGTGTAGGTTATGATAAGACAATGAGGAAGAACAAAGTAAAAAAAAAGGAATAGCTAATCACTGGAATACACACAATCAAAACATTCAAAGTCAGATTTTTCAGTGGTCTCTAAAAGGCTACTGAGGTTCCTGGCCTTAGACACTCTATGACAGCAGGTAGGTATCATGTGAGCATGGCAAACTTTAGACAGCCAGTGACTGGTTCTTCATGGATTCCCGTCTCAGACACCTGGTGTCTTTGGGGTCACTCGTGAGGGCCAAGCTCAGACCAGGAAAATTCAGTAGAAGCAGCATTCTCCCTAGAGATGTGGCAGTTATTTTGAGACTTTGATGGTTTCTTCTCTCTTAAGAAAGAGCTGAGTATTTCAAATCAGACTTCAATCCATGGACTTCAGGAAATATATACTTGGGCAAATTTCCAGAGTGTCACAAATCTGAATACCTTTCTCTGACTTATAACCAACTATTAATTACCCTTGCAAAGACAAATAACAAAGTAAATAATAAAGCTAATTTTAAAACCCTGTACACACTGCTGTGATGTTGAATAATTAGTAACCTGATGTTTGGCTTTGGGGACCTAGCAAAGGCCCTAGAGCTGATTATTATTATTTTTCAATATCAAAAATGAATTTGTGGAGCTTATCAAAAGATTTACCTGTAACTGTTCTCCATTTTTCAGCCAATTAATTACAGGTGGGGGCACTGCATCTGATTTGCATTCCAGTGTCACTTGTCTGTTCCGTAACACAGTGATATCCTGGGGCTCATCAGTTCCAGCAATATTAGGAGGTACTGGGCATGAGAACAAATACAACAAAAGCTTTCAAAAAAATGAGATGTAGCATGAGCTATATGGTCATAGGTATCCAAAAAATGTTGGTTCTGCTATATGAAATAATAACAGGTATACACTTAAAACATTACTAATTTCATTTATAGCCTAGATAATTATAAACAGTGGGAAAATTTTTTTAACCTTATTTAGCACTTTCATATTCATTAAGTAATGAAATCCTTCCAACAAGTACACGAATGACAGAAGTAATATAATTGCATTATTTTCACCACTTGACAGCAAAGAAATGGAGGCACAAAGAAGGGACCACTTGTCCAGGTTTTATACACTTGGTAATAATTTTCTCTGAACATAAGATTTAAAAATTACTACATCAGGGAGTGCCCATAGTAATATACAAAATGCATTTTTCATGTAACTTTTTATAGAATTTACATGTCAATTAATGGCAGGTTTAATTTGTTTGTGGAGATGATGTGGGCACTTAAATCCCATACAGTTTGCACTCCTTAGTCACTTAGGCTATGAGAATGAACCAAAGATCTTCTGGTAGTTTTCAAAAATTCCTCCCCATGAAGAATAATTCCTATTTCAATGTTAAAACCGTATTGGACAGAGTCTAACTCGCCCAACTCTTCTAAGAAGTAATTTGAGGCCGGGCGTGGTGGCTCACACCTGTAATCCCAGCACTTTGGGAGGCTGAGGCAGGTGGATCACGAGGTCAAGAGATCAAGACCATCCTGGTCAACATGGTGAAAGCCCGTCTCCACTAAAAATACAAAAAATTAGCTGGGCATGGTGGCGCATGCCTGTAATCCCAGCCACTCAGGAGGCTGAGGCAGGAGAATTATCTAAACCCAGGAGGCGGAGGTTGTGGTGAGCCGAGATCGCGCCATTGCACTCCAGCCTGGGTAACAAGAGCGAAACTCCGTCCCCCCCACAAAAAAAGTAGCAATTTGACAGTAAGTTTCAAACTCCTTAGAAGTGTGTGTGTGTATTTGTGTAAGCAAGCAAGTGCACCTACAGAAATTTCTCAAAGGGAATGGGTTAACATACCCATGCAAAGTTATCTATAGCAGTGTTGTTTATATTGGTAAAAATATAGAAATAACCTAAACATCGAAAATGAAGGAGTAAAACAGGATACAATAGAATCACTAAACATGATGTTATAAAAATATATTTCTTGACATGAAAATGTTCACCAAACCATTGACATAAAAGCAAGTTAAATTCTATGGGCACACTATATAAACATACATTTTGTATAATCATATTTTTGTGACAAAACATCTCTGTGCAAAAAAGTCTTTGTGTGATGAGATTCTGGATTTTTAAATTTTCTTCCTCATGGTTTATATTCTATTATTTTAAACCAATGTATACAAATTATTAATGCAGAAACTAACCAAGTAACAAAAATCCATGAACTGCCCCCAACAGAACTTGATTAGTCAGATATAAGAATCAGATTTGCAAAATACATATTCTCTAATTTATAAACGTCTTGTGATGTGCTGTGGTGGTGGTGCAGGTTCTTCTAATTAGGTGCATGTATGATAGAAAGTGAGTTATTTTACCACATTTACCATGTACTCTCACTAGATATTCCTTATCATCATCTCCAGCAGGACTGGATGCCAGACATGTATATCTTCCTGTATCCTCCACCTACAAAACCCAAATAAGTAAATTACACAATGTTAACATGTTAGTTTTGGTTATTAAAATACATATCCACTAGAATGCATGTAAATATCCCCACACCAAAACCAAGATAATCAAAGCAAACTGTGTAACACTATTAGCACTCTGACAGAAAGCATTGCTTGGTATCTACATTATATGCAAACATACGTTTTAACAAGATTTTGGCATTTGATATAGGAATGTTTGTACATTAAGCATATTTAATGATATCTGGCACCATTGGGGATAGACTATATCCTCAATGTTAATTGAAAAACAAATATTCATGGGTTTAAATGACAGACTGAGAAGTTACAATGAAGTCTTTCTCAAGAATGTTAAATGTTTATTAAATTACAAGTAAACAGATAAATATCTGGTTTTTAAAATCAAACACATTAATACCTCATCTTGACTCTACCTTTGAGATACATGGTGAAACGAGAGTTATACAATGTGTTAGAAATAGGGTCAGACTGACAGTGGAATCTATTATTATCTAACTAAAACCAAAATCATTTATTTAAAAATCCCCAAGCATGGTTTCCATGGAAAGTTAGCGTTCATTCATATGTTTGACATTGTGTAGACACAATCCATAATCATGTACTTGTAGAGGAAACTCTAAAAAACAGATGCTCTGATTACTGGGAAAAATGCATTTTGGAAAAGTAGAAAAATCCTGTTCTCATTTATTTTACTACTTGAACATTCTCAGAATATTGGCATTTTAAAAATTCTTACATTCAAACTGACTTTAGAGGTTTTGGAAACACTTTTTGGTAGGCTGCAAAAACTCCTTTAAAAATCATTGAGACTAGAATGTTTGGAAAAATACTGAAATATGATTTTAGAAGAAGAACTCTTAGATAGTTGTTCAATTAAGAATTTTCAAATAGGAAAAACAAGATGGTGCAGTAGGAGCAACTCAGGATTGCAGTTCTCAGTGAAGACACAGAGGGTGAGTGCAAGCTGCATTTCCAAATGGATCTTTGTTGCCCACAGAACAGAGAAATCCCCAGGTGTAGGAGAGACACGGGACACTAGCGCAGCTGTTTCGGCTGGCGCGGCCATTTCGGCTGGGGCCGCAGCGCAGCGGCACTCCGCACAAAATGCACTGGTCTAGGTGCCCTGTTAAACCGGCAACCTGAGATTTGGGAGGGCAGATTAGCATATCCATCTGATTAAACGGGACTTGGACAGTGAGCCAGACCAGGAGATTCCTGGAAAGCAACGTTTGAGCCGGCGCAGTGGGTCACTGCACGGGAGATCACACAGATCCTGGTGCCCTATCAGCAGGTGACTGAAACACCTGGGAGAAAGTCAACCGTTCAACTTAAAAAAAAAAAGGGCTCTGAGGCAGGGAGCCAGGTGATCAGGCTCGGTGTGTCCCACCCCCACAGGGACAAACAAAACAGCAATTCGAGGATGAGAGTTTCATGTGGGCACAGCTGAACCCAGGATGGTCCAGTTCGGTGCGGGAGGGGCGTTCGCCATTACCGAGGCATTCTGCCCCTACTGAGGTACACTCCCATTGCTGATGCAGCCTGCCATTGCCAAGGCAACCCGCCATAACAGAGAGACTCTGCCAAAAGGGTGGAGCCCATGGCAACAGGGTGGAGCCCACGGCAGCAGGGCGGACCCCATGGCAGCAGGGCGGAGCCTCGGCGGGCAAATAGTGACTAGACTGCCTCCTAGCTGGGCAGGACAGTGCAACAGATACTCATAAAGAAAGCCCTAACTCCCCGAGACAGAGCATCTGAGGAAAAAAATGGGTTTTATGAGTTCTGCTGTAGCAGACTTAAACGTACCTGCCTAACAGCCCTGAATGATCAACGGAGCTCACAGCTCAGCACTTGAGCTCCTATAAAATACAAACTGCCTCCTCAAGCAGCTCCCTGACCCCTGAATATCCAAAGAGTCACCTCAAAAGGGACTGATCAGACTGACATTTGGTAGGCATCATTGTGGGACAAAGATAGCAGAAGAAGAAACTGGTAGCATCCCTCACTGTTCCGCAGATGCTACAGGTGTACCCCAGACAAGCAGGGCCTGGAGTGGACCTCAGCAGTTGTACAACAGAGGGGCTAGATTGTTAGAAGGAAAACTAAGTAACAGAAATACTTCATCATCAACAATCTGGGCGTCCACTCAGAGACCCAATCGAAAAGTCAGCAACTACTCAGATGACAGGTGGATAAACCCACAAAGATGGGAAGAAACCAGCACAAAAAGGAGGAAAACACCCGAAACCAAAACACCTCACCTCCTACAAAGGACCAAAACTCCTCACCAGCAAGGGAACAAAGCTGGATAGAGAATGAGTGTGATGAAATGATGGAATCAGATTTCAGAAGGTGGGTGATGAGAAACTTCTGTGAGCTAAAAGAACGTGTTCTAAATCAATGCAAAGAAACTAAGAACCTTGAAAAAAGATTCAAGGAAATGATAACAAGAATGGACAACTTAGAGAGGAATATGAATGAATTGAAGAAGCTGAAAAACACAACACGAGAACTTCGCAAAGCATGCACAAGTTTCAACAGCTGAATTGACCAAGCAGAAGAAAGAATATCAGAAGTTGAAGATCAACTCAATGAAATAAAACGAGAAACCAAGATTAGAGAAAAAAGCGCAAAAAGGAATGAACAAAGTCTCCAAGAAATGTGGGACTATGTGAAGAGACCTAACCTACGTTTGATAGGTGTATCAGAATGTGACGAAGAGAATGAATCCAAGCTGGAAAATACTCTTCAGGATATTATCCAGGAAAATTTCCCCAACCTACCAAGGCAGGCCAATATTCAAGTCCAGGAAATACAGAGAAAACCACAAAGACATTCCGCAAGAAGAGCGACCCCAAGGCACATAATCGTCAGATTCACCAGGGTTGAAATGAAGGAGAAAATACTAAGGGCAGCCAGAGAGAAAGGTCGGGTCACCCACAAAGGGAAGCCCTCAGACTCATAGCAGATCTCTCAGCAAAAACTCTACAAGCCAGAAGAGAGTTGGGGCCAATATTCAACATCCTTAAAAAAAAGAACTTTCAACCCAGAATTTCATATCCAGCCAAACTGAGCTTCATAAGTGAAGGAAAAATAAAATCCTTTGTAAACAAGCAAGTGCTCAGAGATTTTGTCACCACCAGGCCTGCTTTACAAGAGCTCCTGAAAGAGGCACTACACATAGAAAGGAACAACCAGTACCAGCCATTCCAAAAACGTACCAAATGCTAAAGAGGATCAACAAAATGAAGAATCCGCATCAACTAACGGGCAAAACAGCCAGCTAGCATCAAAATGGCAGTATCGAATTCACACACAACAATATTAACCGTCAATGTAAATGGGCTAAATGCACCAATAAAAAGACACAGACTGGAAAATTGGATAAAAAACCAAAACCCATCGGTGTGCTGTATCCAGGAAACCCATCTCACATGCAAGGATACACAAAGGCTCAAAATAAAGGGATGGAGGAAGATTTACCAAGCAAATGGAGAGCAAAAAAAAAAAAAAAAAAAAAAAAAAAATAGAAGGAGTTGCAATTCTTGTCTCTGATAAAATAGACTTTAAAGCAACAAAGATCAAAAGAGACAAAGAAGGTCATTACATAATGGTAAAAGGATCGATACAACAAGAAGAGCTAACGATCCTAAATATACATGGACCCAATACAGGAGCACCCAAATATATAAGGCAAGTTCTTAACGACTTAAAAGAGACTTAGACTCCCACACAATAATAGTGGGAGACTTTAACACTCCACTGTCAATATTAGACAGATCAACCAGTCAGAAAATTAACAAGGATATCCATATCCAGGGCTTGAACTCAGACCTGGAACAAGCAAACCTGATAGACATTTACAGAACTCTCCACCCCAAATCCACAGAATATACATTCTTCTCAGAACCACATCACACCTACTCTAAAATTGAGCACATAATTGGAAGTAAAGCACTCCTCAGCAAATGCAAAACAACTGAAATCATAACAAACAGTCTCTCAGACCATAGTGCAATCAAGTTAGAACTCAGAATTCAGAAACTAACTCATAACCACACAGCTTCATGAAAACTGAACAACTGGCTCTTCAATGTTGACTGGATAAACAATGAAATGAAGGCAGAAATAAAGAAGTTCTTCGAAACCAACGAGAATGAAGACACAACATACCAGAATCTCTGGGACACATTTAAAGCAGTCTCTAGAGGAAAATATATAGCAATAAGTGCCCACATGAGAAGAGTGGAGACATCCAACATTGACACCCTATCGTCAAAATGGAAAGAGCTAGAGGAGCAAGATCAAAAAAACTCAAAACCTAGCAGAAGACAATAAATAACTAAGATCAGAGCAGAACTGAAGGAGATAGAGACACGAAAAACCCTTCAAAAAAATCAATAAATCCTAGAGCTGGTTTTTTTGAAAAGATCAACAAAATAGACCACTAGCCAGACTGATAAAAAAGAAAAGAGAGAACAACCAAATAGATGCAATAAAAAACAATAAAGGGGAAATCACCACAGACTCCACAGAAATTCAAACCATCATCAGAGAATATTACAAACAACTCTATGCACATAAACTAGTAAACCAGGAAGAAATGGATAAATTCCTGGACACCTGTGTCCTCCCAAGCCTAAACCAGGAGGAAGCCGAAACTATGAATAGACCAATAACAATGTCTGAAGTCGAGGCAGCAATTAAGAGCCTACCACACAAAAAAAGCCCAGGTCCAGATGGGTTCACAGCCAAATTCTACCAGACACACAAAGAGGAGCTGATACCATTCCTTCTGAAACTATTCCAAATAATCTAAAGAGAGGGAATCCTTCCCAAATCATTTTATGAGACCAACATCATCCTGATACCAAAACCCGGCAGAGACTCAACAAGAAAAGAAAACTTCAGGCCAATATCCATGATGAACATAGATGCAAAAATCTTCAATAAAATACTGGCAAACAGATTGCAACAGCACATCAAAAAAACTTATCCATCATGATCACGTAGGATTCATCCTGGTGATGCAAGGCTGGTTCAACATATGCAAGTCTATAAACGTAATTTACCACATAAACAGAACCAAAAACAAAACCCACATGATTATCTCAATTGATGCAGAGAAGGCATCTGACAAAATTCAACAGTGCTTTATGCTAAAAACCCTCAATAAACTTGGCATTGACGGAACGTATCTCAAAGTAATAAAAGCTACTTACGACAAACCAACAGCCAATATCATACTTAATGGGCAAAAACTGGAAGCATTCCCTTTGAAATCCAGCACTAGACAAGGATGCCCTCTTTCACCACTCCTAATCAATATAGTACTGGAAGTTCTAGCCAGAGCAATCAGGCAAGAAAAAGAAATAAAGGGTATTCAAATAGGAAAGGTGGAAGCCAAATTGTCTCTATTTGCAGATGACATGATAGTATACCTAGAAGACCCCATCGCCTCAGCCCAAAAACTCCTGAAACTGATAAGCAACTTCAGCAAAGTCTCAGGATACAAAATCAATGTGCAAAAATCACAAGCATTCCTACACACCAATAACAGACTTAAAGAGAGCCAAATCAAAAACGAACTGCCATTCACAATTGCTACAAAAAGAATAAAATACCTAGGAATACAACTTACAAGGAATGTAAGGGACCTCTTCAGGGAAAACTACAAACCACTGCTCAACGAAATAAGAGAGGACACAAACAGATAAAGAAACATTCCATGTTCATGGTTAGGAAGAACAATATTGTGAAAATGGCTATACTGCCCAAAGTAATTTACAGAATCAATGCTATCCCCATCAAGCTACCATTGAATTTCTTCACAGGACTGGAAAAAACCACCATGAACTTCATATGGAACCAAAAGAGAGCCCGCATAGCCAAGTCAATTTTATCTTTGATAAACCAGACAAAAACAAGCAATGGGGAAAGGATTCCCTGTTTAATAAATGGTGTTGGGAAAACTGGTTAGCCATGTGCAGAAAGCAGAAACTGGACCCCTTCCTGACACCTTACACTAAAATTAACTCCAGATGGATTAAAGACTTAAACATAAGACCTGGCACTATAAAAACCCTAGAAGAAAATCTAGGCAAAACCATTCAGGACATCGGAGTAGGCAAGGACTTCATGACCAAAACACCAAAAGCATTGGCAACAAAAGCCAAGATAGACAAATGGGACCTAATCAAACTCCACAGCTTCTGCATGGCAAAAGAAACAGTCACTAGAGTGAATCGGCAACCAAGAGAATGGGAAAAAATGTTTGCAGTTTACCCATCTGACAAAGGGCTGATATCCAGAATTTACAAAGAACTCAAACAGATTTACAGGAAAAAAACAAAGAAGCCCATTAAAAAATGGGCAAAGGATATCAACAGACACTTTACAAAAGACATACATGAGGCCAACAAACATGAAAAAATGCTCATCATCACTGGTCATTAGAGAGATGCAAATCAAAACCACATTGAGATACCATCTCACGCCAGTTAGAATGGCGATCATTAAAAAATCTGGAGACAACAGATGCTGGAGAGGATGTGGAGAAATAGGAACACTTTTACACTGCTGGTGGGAGTGTAATTTAGTCCAACCATTGTGGAAGACAGTGTGCGATTCCTCAAGGCCTTAGAAATAGAAATTCCATTTGACCCAGCAATCCCATTACTGGGTATATATCTAAAGGACTATAAATCATTCTACTATAAGGACACATGCACATGATTGTTCATTGCAGCACTGTTTACAATAGCAAAGACCTGGAACCAACCCAAATGCCCATCGATGATAGACTGGACTGGGAAAATGTGGCACATATACACCATGGAATATTATGCAGCAATCAAAAATGATGAGTTCATGTCCTTTGTAGGCACATGGATGAATCTGGAGAACATCATTCTCAGCAAACTAACACAAGAACAGAAAATGAAATACCGCATATTCTCATTCATAGGCGGGTGATGAATAATGAGAACACATGGACACAGGGAAGAGAGTACTACACACTGGGGTCTATTGGGAGGAATAGGGGAGGGACAGCTGGGAGGGGGTAGCTGGGGAGGGTTAGCCTGGGGAGAAATGCCAAATGTGGGTGAAGGGGAGAAAGGCAGCAAAACACACTGCCATGTGTGTACCTATGCAACTATCTTGCATGTTCTGCACATGTACCCCAAAACCTAAAATGCAATAAAAAAGAATTTTAAAATAATGTTCCATTTACTAAGAATAATTTCTGAATTTCTCATATCTTTTAAACCTCTAAAACTAACTCTTCTCTACCAACTCAGTTCATTCACAATTGATATCACCCCCTCACGTGCCTTGACTACCTGAACCATCATTTATTTCCACTCTTACATGTTCCCTCTTCCAGAAAATATTTCCTGACAACTTCTGCCCTTCTGGCTACCCACAGACATCACCTGTAGTTTGTTTCCAATGTCTTTTTTTACTAATAAAATGCTAGAAAAATTATAGTTAAGCATTTATCTTTAGAGGAAGATTTTGCAGAGCTGGACATGCATCATGGTTCACAAAGGAAAGGAGGGTACAGTATGCACATTTTTCCAAATCCATTTAGTCATAGAGTGGGACCCTCCCTTCTCGGGATAAATTACACAACTAGTGTTTGATGAAAAATGTTTTGGGAAACTCTTGTCTATACCACACAATTTGCAATTTGCAAAGTATCCACGTCCATTATGTGCCAGGCATAAGTAGATGTTGCAGATAAATACATGAAAAAACAAAGTTGAGATAAGCAAAATATAATGCAGTAAGTGTTACTACAGAAGTATATACAAAATGCTATGAAAGCATAGGAGCTGAGTAATCAAAATCAGTTTGGGGGCTTCATCATATTTAATTTTCCACTTCCAGATTGTTTTTAATGGTTCTATTATTGACTCATATCTAATTGTATCTCATATATCAGTCATTTTTTCCCATAGACATCTAGAAATGTCTTGAAGGCTGAGAAATGTCATATATCTTAGGTCTTATGGATTCTCCACACTAGCTAGAACACATGGGAAATCTGGCCATCATTTAACACTCTATGAGACCTTTGTCTTGTTTTCTTATAACTGAACCTTTTGTTCTTGCCTTTAAGACTTACAGTAATGGCCTTAACTTCCCTTTCAAGCTTTGTCATTATTTCTTTATATTCATGATTCTATTCTACATACTTTCCTGTCTCCATGCTGTTCCTAATGGCACAGAATTCTTTTGCCTACTTTTTGTTTGTTGAAATTATATCATTCAAGAGTTTTGATTCAGTACGTGGTTTTAGTTCAAGCTGACTCTAAGCTACTGCAATGTTTGAAATGGAGAGAAAAGAGGAGAATGGAAGGTATGTGCTACAAGACACTAGTAATGCACTGTGCTGAGACGCACTAGCTAGGCTTCTGAATCAGACTAAGGATTGAGGCCTAGGTCCATCACTGAGCACCAGTGAGTACTTGGCAGGCAAGTACTTAATCTCTCTGCACCTGCTTCTGGATTTGTGGCACAGACAAACTGCCTCACAGAGCTGTCATGAGGGGAATGGGTGGGGTAGATAGCCCAGAGATGAACACAACAGGACACAGTAGACAGTTTATAATTCTTAGCTCTCTTCTTCCAGTTCCCTTTCTTCCATTCTTAGTAAAAAAATGCAAACCAAATATGATCAAATAATTGGTTATTCTACATTCAGAGAAATGATGATTATGGTAACAACAGCAACAGCAGGAAAAATCCTATCTAAGTCTTTTGTGTTTTTAAAGCATTTACTACATCCAGTCTAAGCACATCACGTTGGATTATTTCTTTAAATCCCTCAGTGTATGAATGAAGTATGATGATCATTTTTATCCCCAATTTACAAATGATGGCATTAGGGCTCAGATGGAAAATAACACGTAACGCCACGTTTGCCTTTACTAGTAGAAGATTGTTAAAATAAGACATCCCAGACACATTTCTGTTTTAATATATTCACATTTCAGATCAATTTCCTTAAACCTAAACTAAAAGAACCAATTTTATTGAACTGATCATTATTTGAAAAACTGTGTCTCTTCAGACCTCCATGTCTGCTAGTTCATTTTGGAGATCAAAAGTGCTCTTTGAAGCCTTATACATATGCATGTCAGATTGCTTTTTGCCAGTTCCATAAAGGGCTAAAAAGCACAAATTAAGAACTTCAGGAAATATACTAGCAGTTATAGCACTGTGCAAACTTGCAAAAGTTAATGGAAAGAAAGGTATCTTGCATTCTTCAGAGTTTAATATGATGCTGCTTTGTCTTCCTTTTAGTCAAGTTGCCCAATCGTTACATATCATACGACTAATCTATCCTTGCTCAAATTACAGAGATCTGTGATATACAAGGGTTCAAAGACACAATTTCTGCCACAATTTTCGTATATTAGCAAGTGAGATGTTTGACCTAACCTAAGATAATTGTATGAACTCTGACACTTACCTGAGCAGTAGAAATTCGAAGAACCTCTCCTCCTCCTAGAGTCTGCACTTGATCCATCTGTGGAAGGGGCCGGCCATCTTTCATCCAAGTCATTTTAGGGGCTGGGATTCCAGAAGCAATGCAGGCAAGTTCAAGAGGGTTATTAACAATTACTGATATCTCTTCATGTTCCTCAGATCCATTAATGTGGGGTGGTTCTATTTAAAGGGAATCAAAAACAATAATAAACCCTCTGTATCATAAAATACTGCGTTAGAAAAACTTGAAAAGAAAATCCAACACAAATTCACATTCACATGATAAAAATTGATTAGAACAAGGAAGGTGAAGTAGTTCCCAGCTGTCATTACCATTTGTCATTGACACTATTTCAAAAGGGATGGATCATGCCTATAAGAGATTATGAAGTAAATGGCAATTCATTACCATGTAATTATAAAACAACAGTTCAAACTCAGTAAATTAGGACAGTCTTACTTGACTGAAAGATTTGAAAACAATAAAACCCAAACCGCAAACCCATCTTGTACCATTTTTTTTTTGAGAGGAACTTAGCATTTTATCATGATTTTGTATCTTTAAATACCAATAGTTTTCTATAAAAACAATGTGTGAATACTGTGGAATTTTGCTATCATCTTTTCCATGCAGAACTTTGAGAGTAAACAATGACTAAGCAGAAGAAAAATGGTTACATTTGGAGATAATGTATAAAACACATTTGTTATATCTGGATGGGAGTAACTTCCTCTTTTGTTACTTATGCTTCTAAAACGACCTTTCTCAAGAGAAGGTCAAAGAATCTGAACGCTGGGAAGAAACCTTAAGGTTCTTTAGTCTAACTACTCCCACGTTTGGTAATTCCTTTAAAACACATTCCCCTTACAATGACCATTCAAATTTTCTATGACACTTTCATAGTTTACGTTTCCAGCTTTATTGGATAAGGCAGCCAAAATAGCTGTTGGACAGCTCCAAGGATTAGCAGGTTTGTTTTTCTTTTCTTTTTTCTTTAATAAGGCACATAGTTTAGAACAGTGACTCATAGCAGAGGATCTGGAGTCTGAGTTTGAATGCTGGTGTCAACAATGATTAGTTTCACGGATTTGAACAAATCTCTAAAATGGAGATACCAACATTATTTACCTAATAGGATGGTGTGAGGCATCAGTGAGATACATTATATATTTGTGTGTGTGTGTGTGTGTGTGTGTTTCTGTATCTGTTTTATTTTACAATTAAAGGTTCTTAAAAAGTTACTACTACTACAGTCTTTACTGCAGCTGTTGGTATTATTAAAATCTGCTTCCTAAAATTTCTAACACCTGTTAGACTCTGTTTTCCTTCTGGAGAAAGAGAATATATTAAGTTGGTTCTCCTTTTCAGATTGTAATGAAGTCAGCATTTCTACACCACTGTTCCCCGTGACCTCTTTTTACTGCTATCTATCTTACGTATTGCTGTCAAAATACATTTTCTTAAGTGCAGTTTAATATTGATCTAAGATTTTCTGCCTAAAAGATTTTAATGGCTCCATGTTGCTTATTGGATTAAATAAAAACTCATCATGATTTCCAAGGCTTCCACAATATGGTCTAGATCTATTTTTGTAATTACATGGTTTTTACATACTTATATGTAACCTAGACTTCAGATCCCTCAACAAGCTCTGTCCTTTCTTGCTCCTCATAGTCCTCTACCTGAGCATGTTGAAATACCATCAAGGTTATGTTGTCATCAAGTTCATTTGTGAAAACAATAAATCATTTCTTGATTCTCTCAACTAATTATGAAATATCTATGTCTTTTAATTTTCATATCACATTGTTTATACTACTCAAAACACTTATCTAATTCCCAGTTTGCCATAGTCAATTATTTACCCCTCTTACTTACTGGTTATTTAATATGTGTCAATCACCAGGAATACAAAGATTAATTAGGCATGCACCCCGTCCCTCCCAAAGTTTGTAATTACTAGATTTAAAATAGTAGCAGTAATAGTATTAACATGTTCTTGAGTGGTTCAAACCCCAGACTGTCTAAGTGTCACCTGTGTTAAGTGGTTGTGAACTATTTTACTCTATGTTTTGCCCATATGTCTTGTATTTTGGGCAGAGTGAGAGTTGTCTATACTCCAATAACTCCAGAATTTGCATTTCCAGCCTAGACTCTCTTTTGAGCTCCAGATTCATAAATGCAGTTATCAAATAAACATCTCCATTTGGATATTTGAAAACCACTTAAAACTCAACATGTATCCAGATTGAACCTACTGTCGTATTTCTCAAAATCTAGTTCTTTGCCAGTATTCTCTACATCTTTGTGATTTATTTACCAATCAGTCACATAAGACAGAAACTAGGAGTTATCTTTGATACCTTCTTCTTCATTACTCCCTCGTGTCCCAGTCTGCAAGTACTGATACTTCTATTACACTTATTTCCAGAACACACCTTTTTCTCTCATCTCCCTCACTCTAATTTGAGGTACAATACCATCTACTTAATGTTTTCTTCCCTTCCTGTTTGTAGGTACCTACCCAATATTACTGACTGCTTTCTGATGAACAGACTTAAATTTTGTTGGGGTTGTCAATGTGTTAAACAAATGACATTTCTTAGCTTCTTTAGCAGATGGTAGATGGAGTGGATGGAGTAGTATATGACAATTCTGACCAATGAGATGTAGGTGATGTGGTTCTGTGGGGCTTGTAAGAAAGTCTTAATTCTTTTCTAAAGGGGCGATTCTTCACCCTTCCTAGTTTCCTGCTCTACTGTTGCATCTAGAACAGCATCTAGTCATGCTAGGGGTGAGCAGATACTGCATGATCACCAACCATTCACGTTGTAAAGGTTCAAGAGAATTGAAAATATTTGAACTGCTGAACCAATGCAACAACTGCCTCCCTCCAGTCATCTCAGTGAGAAAAACAGAAGCACTTTGCTGAACCCACCATACCTTGGCTCTGTGGTTCACAGCCAAACACAATTCCTCCTTATACTGGTCTCTCAGAATCTGTCTTGCTCTGTCCAAATAGCCTTGCATTTTGTAGCCAGAGTGCTCTTCTCAAATTGTAGTTCTATTTGTTATTCAGTTTTTAGAACTTTCAATGCTTTCTCATTGTTACGGGATAAAAAGCAAACTTCTTAATGTGGTCAACAAAGCCCTGTATGACCTGACCTTATCAATACCCCCTATTCTGTATGATGCTCTCCTTTGTCATCAGTGGTCTAGCCACATTGGACTTTTCAGAACCACTAATATGCCATGATACCTTCCACCACATGGATAGAATTAAATTGAGCATATTTCCCCAAGTTAAGATGTTTGTATTCTGAGTGGTAGCAGTGCTTCAAGTGAAGAACTTTTCAGAGTTTAATGGAATTAATTTTCAACAGATGCTGAAAAGCTAAAACTTCTCATCCTTCTTCTAAGCCAGTTTTCAAATCAGTTTTGAGAAAATGTCATTCTTATAAACTCTTCTACTTTATAAAAGGCAGGCTGTTCTTTAAGAATTCCACTAAGAATGTCATTGTTCTTTTTCTCCTTCATTTTCTTCATCCAGAAATGCACAGGTCTGTGATTCTGCTCCTGGTTCTTTCTCTCCCAGCTACTCCTACCCCTGACACATACTAGACCAGACCCTTGCATTTACAGGCCTGTATGAAAACAGCAGCCTCATCAATTCATTTTTCACTCTGTCACCAGAGGGAATTTTTTGGAAATGAAATCTGGCTGTAACATATTTCTCCTTAAGATTCTTCCATTGCCTTGGTGATGAGGTCAAAACTCCCTAAAAAGTTGTCAAAACTTTTCATAGTTTAGCCTCTGTGCATATATAGTTCCAGTCTTGTCTCCTGCTACTCTTCCTTTCACACTCAGTTTCAGGGAGTGCAAACTGACAATTCAAATTGTATTATCTCTAGGTGAGAAATGTGTACAAAAGATCTCTAATTCCCCACTCTTCAGGGCTCAGATTTATGCTTGAGGAGATCAAATCTGAAATTTACCATTCCACAGAATGTTATTTTATCCATATAATCTTCATCACATGGAAAAGTAATGAATTCTTTAGTATCTGTGCCCTCCACAGATGAAGGGAATTGAGGGCTGTGATCATATCTTTCTCAGTGATGCATTTGTGTGTCTGCCACACCATAATCATGTTCATAATCATAATTAAATGATGGCTAGAAACATGCCTGTCACATAATTTATATTCAATAATACTTAATATGTAAATGATGGACAGGATCACATTATGTCATCTCTTATTCCTCACATTCGGTAAATTGATGTACAGGAATTCTCTACCCAACCCCAACCTGTACCTCCCAAACACACAGTTTTTTCTTTTTTTTCCTTATTGACACATAATTATTGTGCAATGTGATGTTTCCATACATGTATACATTGTGTAATTATCAAATCAGGGTAATGAGCATTTCCATCACCTCAAACATTTATCAGTTCTTTGTGGTGAAAGCACTGAAAGTCCTCTCTACTAGCTATTCCGAGATATAAAATACTATATTGTTAACTATGGTCACCCTACTGTGCAATAGAACATCAGAACTCATTTTTCCTTTCTAATTGTAACTTTGCACCAATTGAGCAACTCCCCCATCTCCCTTGAATTTGGTAATCACTGTTCTATTCATTACTTATATGAGATCAACCTTCTAAAATTTCACGAGTGAAATCATGTGGTATTTTCTTTCTGTGCCTGGCTTATTTCACATAGCTTAATGTTCTCCAGGTTCATCCATGTAATCATGTGACAGGATTTCATTCTTTTTTATTGCTAAATAGTATTCCATTGTGTGTATCTACAACATTGTCTTTATTTATTCATCCATTGTTGAACGCTTAGGTTGGTTACACATCTCATCTGTTGTGAATAGTGCTGGAATAAATGTAGATTTATTTGACATACTGATTTCATTTCCTTTGGATATATATCCAGTAGTGGGATTGTTGAACCACATGGTAGTTCTATTATTAATTTTTTGAGGAACCTCTATACTGTTTGTCATAGTGGCTGTACTAATTTACAATCCCACCAACAAGTGTTCTGTACAAGTGTTCTCTTTTCTCCACATCCTTGCCAACACTTGTTATCATTTGTCTTTTTGGTAATACCCATCCTCACTAGAGTGAGGTGATATCTCATTGTGGTTTCGATTTGCTTTTCTTTGATGGTTAGTGATGTTGAGGCTTTTAAAACATACCTGTTGGCCATTTGCATGTCTTCTTTTGAGAAATGTCTGTTAAGGCTTTTGTTCATTTTAAAATTGTACTCTTTGTATTTTTGCTATTAAGTTCCTTGTATGTATTGGGTATTAACCCCTTATTAGATGTACAGTTTGAAATATTTTCTCCCATACTGTAGATGGTCTCTTCACTTTGCTGAATGTTTCCTTAGCTGTGCAGAAGCTTTTTAGTTGATATAATCTCATTTGTCTATTTTTGCTTTTCTTGCTCAAGCTTTTGAAGTCTTATCCAGAAAAATCCTTGCCTAGTCCAATATCATGAAGTGTTTCCTTTGTGTTTTCTTCTAGTAGTTTCATAGTTTGTGAAACTTTTAATCTTTAATCCATTTTGAGTTGATTTTTATGTACAGTGCAAGATAGAGGTCCAGTTTCATATTTCTGCATGTGGACATCCCAATTTTCCCAGCACTATTTATTGAAGAGACTGTCCTTTCCCCAGTATGTGTTCTTGGAACGTTTGTCAAAAATTAGGTGGCTGTGGATGTATAAATTTATTTCTGAGCTCCTTATTCTATTCAATTGGTCTATGTGTCTGTTTTTATGCCAACAGCATGCTGCCTTGATTAAGACAGCTTTGTAGTATATTTTTAAGTCAGGTAGTGTGATGCCTCCAGCTTTGTTCTTTTTATTCAAGATTGCTTTGGTTATTTGGAGTCTTTTGTGGTTCCATACAAATTTTAGAATTATTTTTTTCTATTTCAGTGAAGAATGCCAATGGTATTTTGATAGAAATTGCTTGAATCTGTAGATTGTTTGGGAAGTATGGCCATTTTAATAATTTTAATTCTTCCAATTCATGAACTTGAACTATCTTTCCATTTGTTTCCTTTCCATTTCTTTCGCTGAGGTTTAAATTTGTTCTTATTTTCTTTTTTGTGGATAGATATGTACACCTCAGTATCTGCAGAGGATTGGTTCCAGACCCTCTGTGAATACCACAATCTGCAGATTTTCAAGCCCGGCAGTAGGCCTTGAGAAACTCAAGGATATAGAGGTCGGCCCTCACTATCCATGGATTCCACATCCAGTGAATATTAGATTTTTGATATGCAGTTGTTTGAATCTACAGATGTGGAACCCATGGATATGAAGGGCTGACAGTAAATGGGATTATTTTCTTGATTTGTTTTTCAGATAATTTGTGGCTGGCAAATAGAAATACCAATGATTTTTGTATGTTGATTTTGTATCCTGCAACTTTACTGAATTTATCATTTCTAAGAGTTTTTTGGTGGAGTCTTTAGAGGTTTTCTATATATAAGATTATGCAGTCTGCAAACAGAATATTTGACTTCCTCCTTTCGAATTTGGATGTCTTTTATTTATTTATTTTTTGCCTGGTTGCTCTAGTTAGGACTTCAATACCATGTCTAACAGAAGTAGAGAAATTGGGCATCCTTATCTTGTTCTAGACCTTATTGGAAAGGTTTCTGACTTTTTCTTTTTTAGTGTGATCTTAGCTGTGGGTTTACTATAGTCTTTATCATGTTGAGGTATGTATCTTCTATACATAATTTGTTGAGAGTTTCTCTCATGAAGGAATATTGAATTTTGTCAAATGCTTTTTTTCACATCTATTGAAATAATCATATGATTTTTGTCCTATCTGTTAACATGATGTATCACATTTATTGACTGTGTATGTTAAAACATCCTTGCATCCCTGGAATGCACCCCATTTGATCAGAGTCAATGATCTTCTTAATAGACTGTTGAATTTGGTTTGCTAGTATTTTGTTGAAGATTTTTCAACTATGTTGATGAGGGATATCGGCTTGTTCTTTTCTTTTGCCTCTAAATATCCTCAAGAACTTCCTTTGGAAGTCTCATCTACTCCAGAGAATCATACTTTGTTTATTTAGATATTGTTCTGTTCCCTCTACGGATGAAACTCCCTTTAATCCATCTGGAAAGTAACTAATTTGGCTCAATTCAATCCAAAAAATAATAGTCTCTAATGTATTAAATGTCGTGCTAAGCACTGGGAATCCAGCAATAAGTAAGAAGACATTCGCCCTCATAAAGCTCAACTAGGGATGAAGCAGAATGTAAGGGTTACATAAATAATTAAATTTAAATAGGTGCTCCGAGAAAGATTATAACATATTCTGAAACATGCTAACTTCTACCTAACCAAGGCTCTTGCCAAAATTATTTTGCTTTTCTCTATAGGGTGTATTTTCTGCTATGTAAGGAGCATGGGGTCTCACCTCACAGTGAAAAAATAAACAAAATGCCAAAAGGTCTTATTGAAATACTTCATTTGATTATCTTCCTTTCTTTTCCAAGCTTAACATTTTTTACTTCAAGCAAAAGAAGTGTTTTCTCTTTAAACTGTTTGTTGCATTTAAAACATGGGAATACATATTTTAAGTATTTAAATGCAATCAAGAGTAAATAAAATGACTATTGAAATGATTATTCCAAATACAATCTACAGATTGGATTATTTAAAGATTGGGATTATGTATAATAGTATACGTACCATGCTTTTTAAAATCAAATTTCTATAATCAGATGTGCTTTCAGTTCTTGGCAAAAGTCAAAAACGTACTTATCAATTGGTTATAAGATTTTATCAATGAATAATGCTTTACGAGCTGGAGTTTTCATCTTTTCAGACATAAAAAATACACTCTAAATTTAACACGCTTCAGATGAGAGTAAGCTAAGGTGAATTATAAAAGAAATAAAAACGCAACAAAAATTTAAAAAATTTTGCCCTCATAGCAACTGATTCTAAGAATTACACTTCTTTACAAAACTTTCACTGTCACTTACTTTCCAATTATTCTACATGTCCCAGAATGTTTACATACCTAGGACCTTGAGGATAAAGTGCTTGCTGACTTCTCCAGCTTCATTTGAGGCAATGCAGGTATACTTTCCCGAATCTTCCGTCTCTGCTTTGAGGAGCTGCAGGACCATTCCATGGGTGCTGACTGTCAGATGGGCATCAAGCCCCAGGGGCTGGCCATCTCTAAGCCAGGCCATACTGGGAGCTGGGGTTCCATTTGTAATGCATGTCATAGAGGTGGAACTGCCTTTGAGAATTGTAATTTCCTCTGTCCCCATTGCATTATCCATATTTGGTGGTGCTACATAGAAAACAACATGGGAAAAATTTGGATGTCTATTATAATTTGAGATAAATTTAAATTAATTCTATAATGTTTCTGTCACTGAAGAAAATATACGCTTTAGAGTTGTGTATAATAACTAAGGGCTTGACAATAAAAAGATCTATTTGGAATGTTAATTATTAATTTTCCAAATATTAGCAATGAAACCTAAACATTGTTTTCTTAGAGAACACACAATGTGTTTCAAATTTCAGTGATTTTTCAACTTTTTAGGTCCATCTCTTTAATTTGTTGTAATGTATATAATAGTTTTAGTAGTATTCTTTTAACTAGTTTGTAGAGTATAAATAAAATAATATCAAGTCATAGAGTAAGTCATTTGTAGATTATAATAAAGAGTAACTTAATTGCTCTGAGGTGTTCTGGGGATCGGGAAATGTGGATCAGCAAACTTCAACATTTCAGAAATGGAAGGTATTGAGGTCTCTACACACACACACACACACACACACACACACACACACCACGCGCATCCTTCATAGTCTGAATACTCTAAAGAAGCTGCTAGAAAAGATTTGACTTTTTCTTTACATGAAAAGACTGGTCTTGTGTCTGGACTGAAATGCTATTTTAAAAATAGATTTAATTTAGTACGAATTGCTAGATCAGGAGAGTATTTTAACAGACAGACAGTATAGTCCAATAATATGGACCCTTTGGAAGAAAATACATTCTTCTCTAGTCAGTGAGATCCTGTTTCACTAATCCTTTTTGATGGAGAAAAGTCAGATTTCTAAATCTTTGAGGAAGTCAATTTCTAAAGATAAGCCTGTTGCTTAGTACTGAGATAGTAAAGTAATGGGGTCATTTCTGTGACACATACCAAACACTTGAAGATTGTAATGCTTATTATCCACCCCAGCTCTGTTGGAGGCCACACAAGTATACACAGCGACATCAGACACCTGAGCTCTCACAATCCTGAGAAACAATTTGATCCAACATTTCATCACTTGATCCCATGCAACAAATACACATAAAATAATTCTGACTTATAAATAGGTTATAGAAGGTGATTTATGTTGGAAAATTTTAATTATGAAGCTTATAGCCATCCATCACAAAATATAGGGGTCTCAAATGCAATTTATTCTACAAAGCTGATTAGGCGGTGACAATAAACCACTGAAAATATAGCATAATTTAAGAGGTGAATATTTTTCAAATGCATATTAATAGAGAATGCTGCTAACATGAAAATCACATTATCATAGTAGGCATCTCCCTACTATCTTGCCACATAAAGTTTTAGCGAAAAGAGTAATTCCTGGAAATACATATATGGTAACAAACCTGTCTATAAAAGACCCATTTTACACATTTACTAAAACATGAGCATTTAAATAAGGATAAAAATCATTTTAATTGTATATTCATTGTCCTCCTTCTACTAAAAATATACTTAAAAGGAAAAAACAGAGTAAAAGCTTAGAAAAGAACATTTCTTAAACACTGTTTAGATGAAGGAGAAGTCTGTCATCACAGTTACTTCATCCGTTTAGGAAATAATACACAATAAAAGCTGACCTGATAACTTGTCCTGCTGCCAGTAACCGGATATGGGAGGAGACAGGCAGAGGAAGTCCATTCTTCAGCCAGTTTATCTGTGGTGGAGGTGTCCCTGTGGCTCTGCATTCAATATTTACTGAACTATCCACTAAGGTCATTAGTTTCTCTGCTTCTTCTTTATTACCTCTGATTGTAGGTGTAACTATGACAGCAGAAAGTGAGAGAGAAGGAAGAGGGATGTATCACTAGTTCAAATAATTTCAACTACAATTGCTCTCATTTCAACATTGTATCCCTAAAGGACATAATGGTGGCATCAAATTTCAGACTAAATGCTCCAGACACCTGTTGCTGGACCTTCACTTCTATTCATAGCTTCTTGAGGCAGCATTATTAAAAGAGGGTGATATTTCATATTTACCATAGACATTCAAGTTAAAAATTCGGTCTTCTTCTCCAGCGGGATTAGTAGCAACACACGTGTATTTCCCTGTGTCAGATGTAAGAGCTCCATAAATGTTTAATGTGCTGCCATTTGCACTCACTCTATGGAAAAGATCAAAACAGAGGGGCTGAGATGATTAATGTGAAGTTAAGATCTAGAAAACTCACTCCAGATTATTGTTTTCTTTAAAAAACACACCATAAAATGATATCTTCATCTTGGATATCATAGTTTAAACCTATTTCACTAAGTACCTGCAAGCCTTTTAAAATCAGAGTTACTGAAATTGATGGAAAATTCAAGCAACCAACTGAAATTCTACAGTAGTGATTCTCATATCTACCATTTCCTTATGAGGAAAAAAGGAAATGAACAAAATCAGGAATGCTTCTCTATTCAAATCATAGGAAAGACATGTTTTTCTCAAAGAATAATATATTCTTAGTTATCAATATAAAGTTTGAATTAAATGCATGTTATACAAAATTCTGGCATGCAAACTGAAGACTGTTACAGACAATGAGAAACTGAAAAAATTATACGTAAACACTAGTTATAAACAACTTAATACCTCAATAAAAAATAGAATAGGATCATTTATTTAAATTTTGACAACATCATGTGTATCATATGTCGCTACATTTTGGAAACATTTTTTCTACAAATTTTTGCTAAATAAAGGTTTTCTTTTGAATTACATAATAGTAAAAGATAGGGCCCAAAGTGGCTCCGGCCGGATGTCGTGGCGCTTGCAAAGGCGAGGCCAAGAGTTCAAGGCCAACCAACCTCAGCAACCTTACAAGCTCTCAATGATTGGCAAAAAAAAAAAAAAAAAAAATAGTAAAAGATAAATATACAATAAGATAATGAAAGATCTTTATGCTAAGATCATTTCATTATTGGTTATTTTCACATACCATTAATTACAAGGCAAAATTTCCTCTGTTTCATGTAGAGATTAAATTGCCATCTACAGTTACTTGTGCAATAGTGATTTCATTAGAATCACCCACTGCCAAAAGAAAAAGCTCCATTTCTACTACATCTTGTTATTAAATGTTTATTGAGAGCTATATTATTATCTGGGATAATTGTATTTTTTCTTTTTCAAAATATAAAATTTTTTAAATTCCATGAGTTTAATCAAATTAACAAGCAAAAAAGCAAGTTGCCATGATCAAACAAAAGTAGTACCTTGACTTTGGAAAAACTACTGTACTTGATTGACAAACTGTTCTACCTACAAATCTATACATTTTATGGCATGAATGAATAATAAAGATAAAAGAATAAGCAAATTTAGAATGTTAATATAGGAGAAGGAATGATAGACTCTAAATTCCTAGTTACAAATATTATCTTATATAAAAGATATCATATATGAAAGATCCTATCTTTATATGTTATATAAAATCTTTAGGTACCATTGAATATCTAGTTCTTGGTCTGGAATATGGCAAATACCAGCTGATTTAATGAAAATAATTAAATACTTGTTATTTACTCAGGAATGTTCACACCAGAGAAGTAAAACTTAAAATGCTTCCTCTAAAAGACTAGAAATGTTAATACACAATGAATACAGAGAAAATAATACTTATCTGTCTTTAAGTTATGTACATTCAGTTTATTGACCAGAAAATATACTCCAAATCCTTAAGTTTACATGTTGGCTCAAAATGTTAAAGTGTACAATACATTTAATTAATGCCTACTTATGCATATAATCTTGTATATGTATGTAATGGGATTTTTGTGATGAAGTAATCTAGTACAATATCAAATTCTGGAATGTCTTTCCAAAGGAATTTGTTGTTGAAAGTAACAGGAGGCTCTTACCACATTATTATTCCATCTCTATGTGGTTTGTGGCATTGGTAACAAGTGCCAGCTAAAAGTGGGATTTGGACAAACCATTATGAGAGTTATGACATTACTGTATCTTTTCTCAAAAGGAGCCAATAAGTATAGCACGTACACAGTTTGGTGGTTTCAGCATACAAAATCGTGTCTAGAATTATTGATGAATCATTTGTGAGATAAAGTTGGTCTGGCATTTGCAGGAAAGACCTTATTATTTTTATGTCATGGGCTTTCTATAACCATTCTGAAATTAGAAGAATAAAATCAGCAACAGTTACCATTACAGTTAATGAGTTAATTAAAGTTAAAGTTAACAAGTTAATTAACATTTCGTTAATTAACATTAAGGAGTTAATGGATAAGAAACATACACAATTCTGAGTGATTCTCCAAGGAGAATGTCTATGTCCAGTTCTCCAAAAAATTTTCTTTTCCTTTGTGAATATGATGATAGCCAAGTTCCAATGAGATGGAATTTGGCATTTTTATTTATGTGAAATTTGAAGCAGAAAGCACTGTAGAAGACCTTACAATTTTTAATGCAAAGATTCTTTTTCAACATACCGGATTCTTTCTGTTTCTCCACTAGCTATGGGCTTTCCATCTTTAAGCCATTGAATAAGTGGGGTTGGAATGCCATTTACATTGCAGATCAGCTCAACATTTTCTCCCAGAAGGACACTGACATCACTTGGAATTTCAGCACCAGCAACACTTGGAGGAACTTTGGAGAAATAATTAGGACTTTCATTAACAAGACACAAGATATAAATTCTAATAAATATAACAGTCATAGAACAATATGCCATTTCAATTTCAAATTCTTTGTAGATTATGATTTAAGATGAAACTGTTGTTATCTTCATGAATTACTTTTAAATGAGGAAGATAAAGGAACACTTCAATATTCCTGGTGTATGTGTAAGTTGATATAATTACTTAGTCATAGGGGCTAGTGATAGATCTACCTCATGATCACCTTTTACAGCCAAATTAAATCACTCTTAAATTAAATCCTCAATGGACAGTACAGTTCAGAAGAATCTGTCTTATAAAATATAGAGATAAAGGTCTGAGGAAAGTATTTTAGTTGGTTATTTCTCCATTATTCAATTTATTATTTATTCTGAACAATGGATAGGCTTATGTAGTTTTGAAGAGCCGGTAGTTTCTATTCTCTTTTCCTAGTCATCTTTGGTTTTCACTTTGATTTCATTGAGAAATACTGTGTAATAAAAATACTGCTAATAATATCAGATAGAAATATGTCTGAATTTCTATTCTATATGATCATAGTGATGTGCAAAAAGTAGTTCACACCAGGTCACAAAAGCCAATTTTGTACATGTTTTCCCTACTCCATGTTCATTAACATCCCATTGGTAGGCTGAAATCTTGTATATATTAGATCATGATGGGAATATTTACGCCATGGAGACTGGCAAACAATTGGCTACATATCATGATCTTTTTGTTTGGAGAGACAATTCTTAAACATTTACCAGCACATCATCGAATAATCTCTATAAATCTCATTTTAGTCATCCAGAAAATAATAATTATACCACAGTTGCAGAATCTAGAGTACTAAAGAAGTTGAGTCAATAAGAACATTAGTAATAAGAGACATCCTACAATGAGTATCTGATATATGACAAGCATGGGACTAGGCTAGGCCTTATATGCATATATTATTTCTAGTTCCAAGACATTACAAAGTATATAAAAAGCTGGTAAAATGTTTAATCCTACCACATATCTGATGATTAGCATCTATTATTATGAATACATTAAACATAATTAAACATGCAACTTCTGACACTGAATCTCTGATTAGCTGTTTTTCCTTTAGCTTCTCAAATCCCAAAGCATCACTAATCATCACAGAAAGACCACTGACACTTGTGAACTTAATTATTTTAATTTTATTTTTTTGGAGTTAGTTATCAGAGCACAAACAGATATATACTATTCATAACAGAATTCATAATTTATGAGAAATTCTTTCCCTAGTAACTATCATAAGATTGGAAGAAAAAGTATTTCAACTTAGTTTCAAGTTAGACTTTCATTTCAATTTCAATACTGAGTCAAATGTAATAATCAGAGGTTTACTGAAAATTATAAAAAACAAGAAGTTGTCCCTAAACTGCTTAATACTATGTTAGAACATAGTATTAATACTATGTTAGAACATAGTAGGCATTAAATAGTTGATGAATTGCTCCTTATGGTCACCTTAAAGTAATATAAGATTCTTCATTCATTAAAATTTACCTAATCTACCTGTGGCCAGATCATAGTACAACTTCTTTATGAATTAAATCTTATCTATACAAGAACAGATCTACAGGCTTAGCATCAAAATATACGAGTTTAAAATAAATAGGTGTAACTAAATAGAATATATACTATAGAAAAATAATAATGGAAGTGGAAATGGAAAATAGGAAAAAGTAGAGATTACCAAATTGCTACTATTCTTTTTTCCAC
Source organism: Saguinus oedipus (assembly GCA_031835075.1). Classification (NCBI taxonomy): domain Eukaryota; kingdom Metazoa; phylum Chordata; class Mammalia; order Primates; family Cebidae; genus Saguinus; species Saguinus oedipus. Next base: position 25,081,683 of record CM063190.1, read on the forward strand.
ATTTATGTCCATTTCCATGAAAACAGAATCAACTGGTAAATACAGGACAGAAAACTGATATTTTTTGATCATCTAAAGATATTTTGAATCAATTGCTAGTGATGTCTTTAAATGTAGACTTTGTACTATAAATGGAATAACCAAGAAATTGAAGATAAATCACAGTGGACAAGATATACCTTGAATTGAAAGAAAGTAATTTTTCTGGGCTTTTCCTTCCATATTTGAAGCAATGCATGTATAGTTTCCACTATCTGAACGCTGAGACCGGGCAATTTGGAGTTTGCTGCCTCCAGACAAAATATGAACTTCTAGTGAGTCAGAATTTTCTAGAGGTAGAAACAAAGCACAATAAAACATTTTTAAAAAAACCTTTAAACTTTAACATCTCTAAAATTCATAAAATGTTTTGCTGTATGTGATAAATGTATTTCTTAAAAATTCTTCCTTTGTACTTTCAAGTGAGTCTTTTAAAAAAAAAAGACAAAAAAATCTTTATAAAATGACTATTTTTCAGCGAGTCTATTTTATAAATTTATATTTCAGTGCATTAGGCTTCTTGAGCATGATACTTAAAATGTGCTAGTTTAAACACCCCTAATGAGCATGATATTTAAAATGTGCTAGTTTAAAAGTCTGGAGAATTAAGAACAAAAGAAAGAAACACAAAAATAAGCATGGCTGCCTTACCTATGGGCTTGTGGTTCTTCAGCCATGCTATCGTGGGAGGTGGGATTCCAGTGGCATCACATGTTAAGGTCACAGGATTGCTGATCGTCTCCACAATCACTTCTCTTTCAGGTCCTTCAATACTGGGTGGCACTGTAAAAAAACAGAAGAAAATCATTTGTCCTCATTAAACAAATTTGGAACACTTTTTTTCATTTGCACATCTGGGGGAAAAAGAGTTGTATTAGAGGCAAATGCTCACCATATACATTGAGGTGGAAATTTTTATCATCCCGTCCTGCTACATTTATAGCTCTACATACATACTGGCCTGTGTCAGATACCTAAAAGAAAAAGATACTATTGTATGTGCTCCATTAAGTTATAGATGACCAATCATACTGTTTGAGTGTGGATTAAATCATCAGTCATCTGTATGCTCAACGCCCCAGTTCTAAATGCCTTCTGCAATCTTGCTGTTTTTCATAAAAATAGTCATTGGCATTAGCTATGTATTTTTTAAATGAAAATCATTTTTCACTGTAGTGAAAGGGAATATGCAACTTCTAAGTATCTTTTCCACCACCCCACCGAGGCATCATGACACTCAAACAAAAATAAAAGATGCACCTCAGCTTTCTTAATGTGCAGCATTTGTCCATCAGCTAAAATCGCCACATGAGTAGACTCTGTTATCATCCGCCCATTCTTATACCAAGTGATGACCGGAGGTGGGACAGCATTCGACTCGCACTCCAAAGACACAGAAGTTCCCTCTCTTACATTAACTACAGAAAGAGATTCACTGTCATGGTCTTTAATGCTTGGGGGCACTGAGGAAAGAAAATAACAGAAGGTTTTTTTCATTAAGGTGCTCAGACAGAAAATATTGAATAGCAGTTTAAAAATAAAATAATTTTATGAAGAGAGTGAAAACAAACCATAAACCGTCAGGGAAATCTTTTTCTTGCTTTCACCAGCTTGATTGATAGCTATACAAGTGTATTCACCACCATCTGATACCTTGGCCCGAATAATTTGTAGAGTTCGACCACCTGCAGGCAAATAGAATGCAAGTTGTAGTGCGGTGTACAGGTCATTCTAATAACTATTTTACCAATCAGATAAATAGCAACATAAGGCCTTTCTTTTAGAGTAAAATTTGTAGAGAAGCATTCCTATTTAAAATAAAATAATTTCATCAGTTTTCTTTGATCTTTCCTTTATTATTCATCTACTTTCTTATAAAGTAAGAGATTCATAGAATTCTCTCCAGCACTCAAACATGGATAGTAAAACTGTCTGATACAGGTTCTGGTGAGCAAATAGTAATTGTACTATGTCAAAATAAATGTTTTCTGAGTTTAAATTTCCCACAATGGCGAGGTGACTCATCTATCTATCTATCTGTCTGTCTGTCTGTCTGTCTGTCTGTCTGTCTGGTCTAGTCTATCATCTATCCTCAAGGAATTTTAGGACTGATTAAAAACAACTAGCAGATATATCCAGTGAAAGTACTATTTACCATCTACCACTTGAGATTACTAGGCCGTTCTAAGCTGTTCTCGTTCTAAATTTTATAATTTCTTGAAGGAGACCTCGTTATTTGGACATTCCCACTAAAAGCAGAGGTCTACACAGTCTTACCTTAATGACCCCAAATGGGCAAAGAGAGGCATTTACTGTGAACAAATAAATAAAGCATGGCCAAAGTTTGGAAACAGACTAATTTGCAATGCCATTTGTATTAAAATAAAGAAAGATGAGAAAAGTTTGCCTACTTTATAATAAGCAGTTTCTTACCAGGCACAATGAGAGCATTTGTGTTCAGCTCGATGGGCTGTTCATTCTTGAGCCAGCTGAGGTCGGGAGGTGGAAAGCCAGAGACCTCACAGGTCAAAGAGATGAAATTGTTCACCACAACAGTAAGATTTTCAGTTTTAGGACCAATGACACTTGGAGGAACTATAATAGTAAACATGTTAAAAGTGAAAGCTGATGTTATCAGCAACATATATTCCCATTTACTAAGAATAAATCCAAACACTGTACTCTGCTAAAGGACTGAGGTAAGATTCTGTTCATTATCTAGCTGGCTGTCTTAGAATTCCCTAGTGCCTTCATCAAACTCCCGTTGTTTATTTTTCTCAGTTGAAAGAAAGCACCCGAACTTTCAGAGACAGAATTATTCTGCATTTTATTTGTAAAACATAGTTGACAATTCCTAAGATGATTTTGTCAATGTACAAAGGAGACCTAATATGCTTTTTATTAAGTATATTAAAATGATCTTGTTTTTAATATTTTATTTTTACTTAAGTGCTGTAGAGAAGGAGATAATAGTGAGAATTTCAATATTAAAGAGACAGGAGATGGTGGGTTTTTTAGGAGATAATGTGCAGGGATGTAGAGTCAGGTTAGACACTGGCCTTTGGAAGGTAGAACAATGCTTTTCTATTTCAACAAGAGGGATGAAAGAAATGGCAGGAACAGATGTGGTCAGTACTCTCAATTTAATGGTAGGAATTTGAGGTGATTTCTAGAATATTCTTTCTCTGTTCTTTGCAAAAGAGAAGGTGAAGGCATTCTTATTTACTGAGAGAAAGTGGGCAGGGGCTGTTATGAACTGAATGTTTCTGTCCTTGCAAATTTGTATATTGAAGCCCTAAGTCCCAGTGTGGCTGTATTTGAAGATGAGGCCTTTAAGGAAGTAATTAAGGTCAGTTGATGCCTTAGGATTAGTGTCCTTTAAGAGCCACCAGAGGGCTTACTCTCTCCCTCACCAAACATGCTCAGAAGAAAGGCTATGTGAGGCCATGGGAAGACAAAGCAGCTGTCTGCAAGCCAGGTGGAGAGCCTTCTCCAGAAACCGAACCCTGCCAGTACCTTGATCTTGGACTTTCCGGCCACCAGAACTTTGAGAAAATAAATTCCTGTTTCTTAAGCTGCACAGTCTCTGCTCTTGTTAAAGCAGCTGGAGAAGACCAAGACAGAGGCCATGATGTTTTTGAGGAGAGCATGAAGGTTTAAGAGAATCACTATAGTGTAGAGAGAGAACGATGAGTCACAGGCAGCATGGAGGGCTCAGTTCCAGCTGGTACTATGAATTTATAATGACATCAGTGTTCCTGACTTCAAGATTTCCTTCAGCCACACTGAGCCACCTAAGTGCAGGTAGAGTACAGATGTGGAATTTAGTGAGAGGCAGAAGCAACTAAGTATAAAACTTAGGGAATCAGGCTGCCTGCATCAAAATCCTGGTCCTGCATTAAAATCCTGGTGCGGCATTTGCAAGCTGTGTAACTTTGAGCATGTTAGTTAATCTCATTGAGCCTCACCTTTTTCAGCTTCAAGAGAGGCATAAAATGGGGCAAGCACGTATGGTTATTGAGATAATGAAGTGGAATAACATATATAAGACACTTGGCACAACACTTGGTAGGTTTCAAGTAGTTTTTCGTCCTTATTATATGCAGATTTGAGCTTTTACTGAGCAACAGTGATAAGAAGACATGGGCTAAGTAATTAAAATGCTATTCCATAAAAATTAAGCTGGCTATGAAAGAAAGTGAAAAGAGCTAAAATCTGAGATGCCAACAGACTGAAGGTTAGAGTACAAAAGAGAGAAGCGTAGTTATAGACGGAGATAACAAATGGTATTGTTTTAAGTGAAAATAATTTATACTATTTCCCCTCAAATGAATTTTCCAATATTTAAATAATGAGTTCCTGATTACAGTCAGGAACTCAGGACATGATTAACTGGTGAAACAAGAAACACATTCCTCAACTCCAATCCTTAGTGGTAAAACATTAGTGATTACTATTACTTCCTCACAAGTCACTGTCCCACTTCAGGTGCTTCTACTGCACATTGCAAAGAGGCAATGATTGTGCAGAAAATATAATAAACATGCAGAAAACACTTATTTAGCAACTATCACAACTATAGACACCATTCTAGGTTTATAGAGACCAAGGTAAGTAAGAGATGACCATCTGCCTAGAGCACTTACAATAAAGTTATGGGTTAGAGGCAAAGATACAGATATATAAAGATAATACAAGGCAACATATGGAACTGCTACAATTGGGTATTTACAAGATGCATTTTGTCATAGGGAAGGAAAAATGAATTTTGCCTTGAGCAATCAATCAGGAAAACTAATCAGTATTTTATTTTCCAATATTTACTCTATTGCACTTTACAGATTAGAATGTGCTTTCACAATGATTATGTTTGTTTAATTCATTCTTCCTGAGAATTCATAACACATGTGTTCCTGCTCTGGTCAGGTTTATCCATTCAAAACACTTCAAAGATACTTATTAAGCATCTACAGTGTGTTACTCATTGTGCTAAGTACTGGGATTAAAAAGATAAGAGAGTTTCAAATATCTGTTACACAAACACCAAATATTGCTAGATACCAATACTCCCTACATATAATGCCAACGAAGTTTATCATGCTACATAAAAGTCCTTTTGAAGGCAGAAATTCTTCTTGACATTTCAAATTTCAGTTATTTCCAAAATGAGCTAGAATTTTAGGTGTTTATTACCCATGTAAAGGAGATCTTTTATAATGATTGTTCACCATTTCCAATTTAATTTTCTGGAAGCATCAGCATCTCACAAAATAAAACTACTCTTTTGCAGTAGATACTCAACTACTTTTTTTTTAGCAAAAAAAAAAAAAGGTATTTATGGAGTGTCTAGCATGTATTGAAAAAAAGTTTGATGAATAAATTAGGTGTGCTGTTATGTCTAGCATGTATTTAAAAGTTTTATGAATGAATTAGGTGGTTTTAAAGGAATTACTTAACTCCACAAAATGACTTTTTCTTCTTGAGTATATTAGGTACTAGAGGACATAGCTCAACAAGAATTCTGCACTTAAGGACAGAAACCAGTTCCAATCAGGACTAGTGGATAGATTTTTATGAGTAGAAGACCCATATTTGCTTCTAACTTTATAAACTTGTAATCAGTGACATTTTAAATTCTGATTTTCCTTTCAAATATGCAGGGGTAATTATTTTCTTTTGAGGGACTGAAGTAATAAAAAACTGTCTTCCTGGAAGTTTTATACTTTATCAATCCTACTGGCTATAGTGGAAAGAAAGAAGAGAGGGGATTGAATGAGACCAGGTTCCTCACATTGCTTAAATTAAAAAATACAAAATAAGCCACATAATCTAAAACGGGGTTTTTCTGCTTTTTCAAGCATACCCTAACAGATGGTTTTGGAACTGAGCTCTTACCATGAACATTGAGGTTAAAATATTTTTTGGCACTCCCAGCTGTGTTCTCAGCAACACACACATACCTGCCGATGTCTATCATTTGAGTATTCAGAATCTAAAGGAAAAATGAAGAAATTCCAGCTGAAATTTTGAATAAAGCAACTTGTCATATTTGTCTGTTTTTTTACAATAATATATATTCTTTCAGATAGACATAAAAAACGTTGTACATACTAGTGCTGATGCTTTTATTAGGTAAATCAAACACATATTTATTTACTAGGGTTTCTAATCAGTAAAGATAATTCTATACATATTTGTGGAATACTGACTTGACAAAAATGTCCCAAATTATTCTCTCATTTCCTTGTCTCTGCCTCTGGCACTGTGACTGTGACACCCCTCCCATCAGGAAGTGTAATTTGTGTTGGTCTTGGGACTCGCTTCGGTCAACAGAACGTGATGGAAGTGACTGTCATTTCAAAACCGAGGCCTGTTCACTTTCGCTCACTCTTTTGGAATGCTGCCACCACCATGTGAGGAAGCCAGGGTTAGTTTTCTAGAAGGGTGGAGATTATGTGGGGCGGAATCAGCACACATTGCAACTGAGGCCCCAGATATGTGTGCGAGCCCAGCCAAGACCACATCCAAAAGAATATGTAGCAAACCAGCAGGCTTGTGAGCTAAATCCATGCTTATTGTTTCAAGTCACTAAGTTTTGGATGGTTTGTTTTATGCAGCTAATATAACAGTTAAGTTTTCTTCATTTTGTTACATAGAAATTTCTATCCATCTATATATCTTTTGGACTTGGACACAGAACCATGGAAGTATTTTGTTAGAGGCTGTATGACTATCACACAGAAATAGTCACAAGATTTAGAAGATACTTTGAAAATCCAAGGTTATTTATAGGTAATAAACCTCATTCTTTTTAAAATAAGGAACTCCATGAGGTATGTCCTATGTCGGATACACTGATGGTTATGCTTAGATTGAGCCAATAGAATATTATTTATTTTGCTCAAGAAGTAATTATCAAGTTGTATCCTAACAAAAGAACTTGTGTTATTTCTACAAGTGCCTTTCTTTCAGGATATGTGAAAAGAATACAGACACACCATTAGTAAACAGCAATCCAGGATACGTATGTGATTTTCATAATTTTTATTATTATTGACCGTTTGGCTATATACAAATTTAAAACTATAGGGAAATTTCCACCATTTAGAATTTTACCCCCAGAAATATGTAATGGAAAGGATTCCAATAATGATTTGTTTATAATATGATTTTTATCACAAAGGCCATATTGTGGTCAATTGAGGGGGAGTGTGTGTGTGTGTGTGTGTGTGTGTGTGTGTGTGTGTGTAGAACATTTCTGCAAAAATTCACATAAAACTATTAACAGTGGTAACAGAATGAGGAGGAAGAGTTTTATTTTATATACCTTTGATCATTGGTTATTTTTACAAATATAATGATTACAAGCTCATAAAAATTATTGTTAAAGGTCAAAAAAGACAATTATTACAAAATACAAAGTGAAGTAGCTCTTTTAAAATTAGATCTTTAATTTACCTGCAGAATTCTTCCATTAGATAGAAATTTATGATGGTCATCTGCTAGCACGGGTTGTCCATCTTTCTGCCAGGAATTCCTTGGTGCTGGGCTGCCGCTGGATAAACACTCCATCAGCGCACTCTTGTTCACCAGCACGGTGACCTCTTCAGGGAGATCACTATTTGCTCCCTTGATAACTGGTGGCACTAACAAAGGATTGCAACAAAGGGATAACAATGGGCAATAGTCTTCTCTAAATTATTCTAAACTTCTGACAGCTTTAAAAAATTTAAGATAATAATAGAGAAGCAAAACTTGAAGGAGAAACCATGATCCTAAGGTAGTATTTTACACTAATAAATTAGGGTGGTGAAAACAGTATTTGAATTTGGCTTTATTTTCTTCCCTTTCTTCACTTATGCTAAACTAATCCCTCAGATAGTATCATTCCCATTTAGCCCAATCTCAATTCCCCAATGTATCATTTTAATTCTCTCTCAACCCCTTCCAATACACCTTCTGGTATTGGAAGCATCTGTATAAGATGCTTCATACATATAAGAAGCGTCTGTATAAATAGATACTGAAGTCCATATGGTTATCCAGAGAATACAGATAAATTACATCTTTTAAAGTGTATTTGAAATGTTCGGATTTGGCCTCATTTATAAGGGCATTGCCTGGGTGATTCCAAGTGTGCCTTAGCACCAGTGGTATCAGCATCAGCATTACCTGGGAGCCTGGTTAGAAATGCAAATTCTTGGGCCACAACCAACTTCAATAGGCATCTCCAAGGAGGGGCCAATAAATCTGTGTCTTAACGAGCTCTCCAGGTGATCTTTACATATGCTAAAGTTTGAGAAGTCCCACTCTAGATTTTTCTACATGTGTTCGTTTTTGTTTAAAATAATACTATAGAATCCAGTTACACATTATTTATGAAAATCATATATTACCCAAAGAATTTTAAAAATGACAATGTTAAGCGAACTAGGGACACATGTTGGCTAATTTGGTAAATGTAGAAATTGATTTTTAAAATAATCATTTTTGTTTTGAAAGCTTGGCTATTCCCGCCCCCCCCCCCACACTTTTAAAATATACCGTATCTGTAGCAATCAGTAAAGACTGCAAGTTCGATGTAGATGCAATCTTGTGGTATCTGGACTTCCAACAACTAAACTGAAAGTCTCTAAAGAAAATACTCTATGCCACAAAGCACATAATAGAATTTCAGTGTTATTTTGAATGCATACTTTCACATTCAAAGCTACATGATTATTTTACTATACTTCCAATGATATAAAATGTATAATTTGAACTGCAGATTGATAAATAATAAACTTGAGTTTTAGATTAAAAAATCACTACCCAACATCAAGAAAACGAATCAAGAGCTGAAGCATTAGGAGGTGCTAGGAGGTGCACTACGGGTTCAGCCGCTGACACGCAGAGGCCCACACCTCAGCTCTGTGCTTGACCTGCTCCTCCACACCCGACCAGTTGGGTTACACCACTTAGAACTGTTCTCAGTGCCCCACCCCCACACCTAGGTGATGAGCGGCAGACAAGAAACAGCCCTCACTCTGCATGTGGGGCCAGTTAATTTTTCTTGCTTTGTTCCACCTTCTAACTTTAAAATCTCCAATTTGCTTGCTAACTTCCTAATTGAAAATAAGAGCCTGAGGCATGAACATCTACCCTTGACCATCCAGTCCTACAGTTCCATTTCAATTTCACTGAATCACAGTCTTTCCCCACCTATATTATCAACTCCGACTCAGCCTAAATGAAACTCTTTCCAACTTTAGGTCTGTAAGGTACATGGATGTGTGTTGGTCAAGGAATAAGCTGAGGCAGACATCCAGGCCTCCATGACTCGGCGGGATTGGTGTGCAGGTACACACCTCCACTTATTATATAACCTGCCTGTGTAAGTTCATACTTGGCTGTTAGCCACTATTGTCTGCAGAAGGTGTAACTGCCCTGCTGACACTGTGCATGGGGCTCAGTTGGGCATGGCATGTCTTGACATAGCTTGCATACACCTAGAGAGAAACACTACTAAGGGAAAGCCAGTTTCCTTGAAGGTGGGCAGGGGGAAGCCAGGAACCGGCTTGTCCCCAGAGAGAAAGTGTTAACTTACTAACACTGTAAGGGAGAGCTGGCCTTGCAGGCCTGCCATACAGCTAAGCATGGGAGTCAGAGCAAACAGCCAAGATAAAGGCGGACAGTGTGAGAGAGCCAGTGTGACAGAGCTGCTAACTACAACTGCATTTCACCTGCCTCAGCGTCCCCCAACCCCCACTGGGAGTGTTCGCTCCACTATCTGCCCATTCACTCTCTCCTTTCGGACCTCAGCTGGGGCTGGAATCTGACCCCAAGCAGGATGTATGCTGTAGCTGAGAACTTGACAAGATTACATTAAGCCAGGTGGTCAAAGATATTCCTTCACTGTCCTTGACAATGTCAGCACTGATTTTTAATTGTCTTCTCTCTTTTCCTTGTAACTATCTCATGAACTTTAAAATCTATATTAACTGTAATGTCACTTATCTTTTCCCTTAAAGGAACAATACTTCTTCAAATCTCTGTTCATGAATTCAGATGGTGATCTGGTTCAAGGATGGACATAGGAGCTAGACTTTATCAATTAGAACATTGCAACCCCTTGCTCTCTGTGATCAGTTCCATTGCAACCCCTTGCTCTCTGTGATAGGTTCCATTGCAACCCCTTGCTCTCTGTGATTGGTTCCAGATGGATAAGTGATTCACACCTGGCCAATTAAAACCATGGAAATTCAATTCTAGGACTTCAATTGTAAGTACTAGGAGAAAAAAACTTTCATTTCAATGTGGAACTAGGACGATGCAAGCCTAGAACTGCTAGAGGCCACCTTGCTATCCAAGGGGATTCCCCTACCTGAGAGCCATTAACAAAGAAAAGCAGAGTCGAGAGAGGTGAAGTCTGGTTGACCTCTTTTGCACCACGGAAGTCAGACTTGACTGTAGCCAGATCTATTTTGAGACTTTTTTCATTCATAAGTCAATGAATTCTCTCTTTTTTTGTTTAAGTCAGTTTGTTTCTTAATACTTTAAGGGTCCTGACTTATGTGCTGTCAATTTGTAGATGATAATTACCTCCTTGGGAGAACTATCCATTTCTGATTATCTTTATAGTCTCTAAAGTGCTTAGTGTAACATCTTGCAAACATTAGTTCCTCAAAAATACTTTTCAGTAAAAGAACAAACAATAAACAAAAGAAAACAAACTCACAGAGTACACGAACGTCATAGTGCAGGGAATCTTCTCCAGCCTCATTCACAGCCACACATGTGTATCTCCCAGCATCTTCCACTTTAGCCCGAGGAATCTGCAACACTCGCCCTCCTACAAATAATATCCCACTATATTTACTCCTCTAATCTTAAAGTGAACACAGCCATAAACAGAGATACAAAATTTCAGGTCTAATGACTGCCTTACATTTTCCTGCAAGGTTCCTATTTCATCCAATGGTTCAGTTGTAATTCCATATATCATATCACTTTTATAACAAACACTGCATTATTAAAAAGTGACCCAACATATGAATCGGATCTCCTGAGAAATGAATAGCTCATGTAGATTTTCCTAGAAGGGGGACTGCTACTCTATGTGCTTCATCATGTTTCCTAAGGAATGTTACTCTGTAGTGACTTCTTGCTTTTACAGTTTTGAGTACTTTTAATAGATGCTTACACCATTTGCTGTAAGTACTTGTTTGAGAAAGCAATATCCAAGGATGTAAAAGTATAAAGTGTACAATTATACATATGTTCTTATGAGGATAGTGTATTGTTAAACTTGTCATGTAGATGTAATTTCAAATTTAGAGAAAAGTTGCAATAAGTGAAGATTTTTTATATTTCACTCCCGTTGCTTTCTCTCTGTCATACGTATATAATCTTTTTCTGCACCATTCGAGAGTAAGATGGAGACATGGTGTCCTTTCACCCCTAAAATATTCATAAATCCATATTTCATAACAACAAGGACAATCCTTTATATAACCACATTACAATGATTAAAAACAGAAAATTTAAAATCAAAACAAAACTACGAATCCACAGTCCATGTTCAAATTTCATTATTATAATGAAATGTTTTCATTATAATGTTGTTGCAATAATTTTTTTTATAGCCATTTTCCCCAAACCCAGACCTAATTTAGGATCACATATTAGAGTTACCATGTTTACTTAGTCTCTTTTCATTTTTGTAGATATTCTTTTATTTAATTGGGGTCAAATTTACATTCAGTTACTTAATGCAGTGATCTTCAGTGTACAATTTGATGAATTTTGACAAGCTCTGCATATTTGAATGCTTAAGTTAAATAGAAGCCTTGAAAATAATATTCCATAACAATTTAAATATCTTTTCTATCAATAAACCAGGTAATGACTTAAATATATGAAACTAATAATCCTTCCTATTTATTTATAAGTGCATTTAATAAATGTAGTAATGATCTGTAAATATATATTAGCATTTATGCTAATAATATATATAAACCAAACTGATGATCTTATTGCATTAATAGAGAAATGGAGGCACAAGGAAGCCAAAGAACTTTGTTATGTTGATAGGGTGAAGCTGTAGAAGATCTGACAATATACTAAGCTATTCTCTCCTGTTGTCTAATTGTCAACCGAGACACTTCTAGATTGAAGCTACCTGGATGCCAGCAGCAGTGAGTAGCCTACCTGCCAGTTAAATTACTTGGCCAAAGACCCAACCAATTCAATTTGTCTAATAAATGAGAGGAAACACATTTGGCAGATAGTCAGCTTTTCATCCTGTTGGTAGCAATCTTTACCTGGCAAAATCAATACTTTATCACTGGAGGTTAGAGGGTGGCCATCTTTGTACCATGTCAGCGTAGGAGGGGGAGCAGCATTTGTCTCACAGTAAAGAGAAATGGGATTGTTGATGATCACATCTTTGGTTTCACCACTCCTGCCGGTATCTAGCATGTTTCCTATTTCCCAGAGTTTCTGAAAACTTGGAGGAACTATGGAGGAAAGCATTACATTCTGGTCACATATGAACGCTAGTGTCAATCCCTTAAACAAAGATCTTGGCTGTGTTTTCACAAGATTTGTAAATGCAATAAATTAGACAATGTGAAAATAATTTCAAGTACTTACACAACTACCAACTCTAGCCCTTAGCCAAAAAAGTAGTAGACAGAAGTCAGAGCTGGTTCTCACGAGGAAGAACAAGAAATATGAGGCTCAGAACGCGGTGCTCATGCTTTGCTCTCCCTGTTAAAGGGTTCTGGCACTTAGACAACAAAAGGGCTCACTCTCAGGAAGGAGCATTGCTAAATAATACACAGCAGGAAAGACTAATTTTGAGAAGCCATTAAAAAATACTGGCTTAATTGAGAGCATTTCACAGTGATTTGGCTTACTAAGAAGGCTAAAGAAATTATGCAATCAGGATTAAAAATTCCATTAACAAAAATAGGACATTTTCATACTTTTCTGGGGACAAGTATGAACATTTTGGAAGGAAATTTGCCTGCACATCAAAAGCATTAAAAGAGTGCAAAACATAAAGTTTATCACAGAGAAAAGCACATAACATTTAACTTAGAATTTCCACTCTTAGCAAATTATGAAAAATCAAAGATGTACAAAAGGTTTATGTATAAAGAGGTTCAGTGTCACATTATTTATGAGTGGTGAAAGCTTAGAAACAACTCAGACATTCAACAGTAGGAGTCTGGTCAAATAAATATATTTTGGATATTTAACTGGTGAAACACAATTATTAAAGATCATGTCAAATAGCAACATCAATAGTAACAATAAATGACAATTACAGCAAGTATCATTTCTCAATTGTTTTGCTAGGAGCTTTATATACTTTTATCTCACTTAGTATTCATTGCAATTATACAAGACAGTCATGTTAAAAATGAGGAAACAGTCTTAAAATTTAGGTAACTTCCAAATCACAAAGCTTTTAGGAGCCGTAATTATCATTCAGTTCCAAGTCTTTTTTGTTTTGTTGTTTGCTTGTTTTTATTTTTACATTTATTTACTTATTTATTGCAACTTTTATGTTCATGAGGTACATATGCTGGTTTGTTACATGGGTAAACTGCATGTTGTGGGGGTTTGCTGTACACATTATTTCCTCACCCAGGTAATATGACCAGTAGTGGACAGGTAGTTTTCATTACTCTGAATTCTGTACTGTATTACTTTTCTGCCTTCCACCTAAATGCTACTTTTAAAACTTCATTATATAGAGTTACGGAAATGCTAATATAACAGAGAAATCTACACTGTGACCTCAACTTTGTAAATGAAGTATACATTTTAAAATATCAGAAGGAAACACATAAAAATAACAGTCCTGAATGATGGGATTATTTCCTTCTTCAATTCTCAAGTCTACATTTTCAATCATGAATTTATATTATTGTCAATAGGAAAAAAAAAACAGTTAAATAAGCCAAATCTTTTTTCTGTTACTTTGAAAAATCATGTAAATTACATTATATACAACAAGGATACTAGTATTACCTTGTATATTCACATCAAAATCCAACTCATCTTCACCTGCAATGTTAGATGCTACACAAGTATACCGTCCGGTGTCTGATATTTGAGCCTCCTTTATTTGAAGTTTATGTCCATTTGCGGCAATATTAACATGATCATCGGATTTAAGGGGCTGTGATTCAATTATAACAATGTTAACATTAAGTGCTATAGTGAGTCCTCTAAGAGGCTATACAGTTTATAGCTTTTGTGATTTTTTAAAAATAAATGAAAATAAAATTGTATGCAAAACATTCAGGATAAAAGAATTTTTGACTAAATTTTTATTTATTGAAAATTTCAGCAGTTATAGTCTACATTTGTACCAGGTATTTGTGCATGATGCATTTATTCAGTTTTTATGATAAAAATGTGTTCTTAGTTACATTTATTCATGTTGGAAAATTTTTTTTCAACTGATCTCATATAATATTTAAAAAGCATGTCTTTTATAATTTTAAGGAAAATGTTAAAATTTCTTTATGAAAGATTCACTACATTGGTAAAATCTGATTTGATGTAAATTACTTTTATTCATTCAGAAATATTACTTTATAAATAAAAAAATTAAGCTAAAATATTTATGATGTTTTATTGAAATTATTAAAGTAGGAAATCTAACTTACATATATTTGTATTATGATGTTTTGTTGATGACATTACCTACAGTTAATAGAATATTTCCCATCTTCTCAACATTTTCAGTTATACTAAATTCCCCCTCATTCATTCAAAATTTTAGCTCCAGGCTCACTGTCATTCCTTCTAAGAATACTCTTCTCATAACTTGGTGATTTCAACACCCACATAGATAATCATTCAATACTGTGTTCCCTTAGCTCCTTGATCTCCCTCCTTTAATTTTCTTGTCCCCTACCCTTTCTCAGCCACTAAATAAGGAGAGTCATACCTAGACCTCATAATTACCAATAACTGAACTCCTTCACAATCTCAGTTTCAAGCTGTCATTTGCTGACTACCACTTCCTCATTTTCTATTATTACTAATTTTCTCTAAGTTTTTTATGCCATGGGGCCCCCTGACATGGTCACAATTCATTGACCTTTCAATCCTTTGACTGCCTTTCAGTCTCCTCCTGACCTCTATTCCCTTCTTACCAGAGAAGGTCTGTCATGATAATCGTTCCTTGTATAAACCCTGAACTACCTTGCTTCCTCTCCCTTTATTTTACTCCCCTGGCAAAATCCAAACTGGTTAAAATCAGTTTCTGCTCATTCTGAGAATCTGCTGGTCTACTCAAGGATGTCCCTCCAGCAACTGTGTTTTCCCCAATATCATCATTAACTTATTTCTTTCCACTGGATGATTTCAACCTAAAAAAGCAAAACCAGAAATTTCTCTTGCTGCAGCCCACCTCTACATTTTCCACTGCCCTTTGTAGCCAAATGATTTAAAAATGTTTTCTATGCTTGTGTTCTCTAATTACTTTCCTTCAGTTTTTTTCCTTCCATCATTTCTTGATATGTTCCAATCAGACTTTCACTATTTCTTCTTGATCAAAAATTCTTTGTCAAGGTCACCAATGACATTCATGTTGCTACATTTGTTGGCAAATTCTAACTACTTATTTTACCTGATGAGTATCATTTAACACAGTTTAACATGTCCTCATTTTGAAATATCATTTTCACTTACCTCTTGGGACACTACGCTCCCTGCTCCCCAACCTTTAAATATAGGAGCACCCTGGGGCTTAATCCTTAAGCCTCTTCACTTTCTACATATTCTCACTTATCTTGGACTAATCTTTGATCTCCTTCCTACATACCCCACACATCCTGCTACCACCTTGGTCCAAGTAACACCATCTCTCTTTTGGTGGAGATGCAATTTCAATAACCATTGCAATAACTTCCTTATTGAACCTTTCCTTTATTTTCCAAATATGGAAAGAAATGCAATCTGTTTAAAACCTTAAGTCACTGTCATATCATTCTTGTGTTCAAAATTTCCTAGCTGGCTTTCCATCAGAATAAAGGCCAACTGGCGCACAGGGTGGTATGAACTGGCTCTCCATTAGTCTTCTGCTCACATCTTCTGTTCCAATCACTGTGCTTCAGCCCAAATGCCTCAGCCCTTGCTGCGCTCTCTACTTTGTAATATTTTTCCTCTATTATTTTATGTCTGCTTCCTTTACTTTCCTTGGGTTTCTGCTTAAATGTCCCCTTATCAGTGAGGTCTTCTCTATTTAAGAGATTACACTCTCCATACGTGGTTTCCTTCTTTCATACTGAGTTTTCTCCGTGATACCTGTCCCTCCTGACACATGATATGTCTTGTTAATTTGTTTAGTTTTTGCCTTCCTAAACTTCACATAAATGGAGAATTGTGTCTGTTTCTTTCGTAGCTGTATCCCCTGCATCTAAAAGTGTCTGACAAATAGTAGATGCTCAACAAATAATTCAGAATGCAATTAATCTATTAACATTATATTACTTATGTAAAAGTAGCATAATTTAAATTTTCTATGCTACAAGAAAACTTGAGAGTATTATTAAAGTCAAGATTCTATCAAAACTTATTGTGGCCAATAGTTTGTCCAGTTTTTAATGTATGTCGATATTTTTTGTGTTTCTTCTTAAAAACACTACTTCATTTCAGTAGTGTTGCTTATCTGAAGACTGAAATAACACAAGAAAAATTATGGAAAATAAAATTTTAAATAGCACTTTTTGTTCACATTCTAGGAGACTAATTGCAAACCCTGAAAAATCTAGCAGTGTAAAGCACCATGGGTCAATTTCAGAGCCTGGACTTCAAGTTGTAATTTAACTATTTATAATCAAATTTTCAAAAACAAGATCAAATGCCTTATTTCTTAGTGCGCTTTTAGTCTTTATCCAAGTTTTAATATGCGTATGTGTTTGTGTACATGTAAGCATATGTGGTAACTATAAAAAATAAAAAAGAACTTTAGAAAAAAATTAAAAATAAATTATTTCAAAGGAGGAATGGATTATTTGTTTCCAAGTAAATTCATATAGAATTGATATTGTACTATGAAGTGTGCTTGTAGTCAGAAAAGAAACTATAAACAGAGCATGGTGGGCATTCTATATTTTCTCTTTTGCAATGGCTTCCAGATGAAATTTGCTTATTTTATAAAGGTTGACTTTTTTCCTAGCTGCCAGTATTGCAAAAGCCATTTGGGATCTGAAAAAATAAAGCTATATCTTTCCTGCATCTTAAATCATGACTACGATCTGAACTCCTACAATTAGAATTTAACTGACCGTTTGGTTGATTATGTGTAAAGCAGGATGAACGGCAGCTTAGCTGGTTCACATCTGTATTAAGTACAGTGTTAACAGTAGCTTAAGAATCTATTTTGGTCTAAGATCAACAGTACATATGTCTTTAAAACATGCATAAAATAACACAAGTTGAATGAGAAATATAGATGTGTGATCTGAAAGTCAGATCACGGAATTGAAGGATCTATCTTTTATTTAAAGTTTCTCTGTTCCCAGTTAACTGTACTGGGCCCTTCATCATCTTTTTTTAGCATTTTTTTAAATCTTGGAACATTAAAAAATATTATCTTTTATAAAAGAGTTAAAGATTCTAAAGAATATCTGAGTAACTTTAGTAAATTTAGTACCCATGTTATACCTGTCATTGCTACCCAGGATGGCACCGTTTATGTGTTGCTTCTTTACCGAGTTACTCATTCTGTAAAACCACAGAATAACAACAGCAACAAAACAAAACAAAACAGCTGTTTCCCTAACTTCTCCAGTGGGAGGATGGCCAGATTTTCATTAACAACTGCTAATCCATATAAAAACAATTACGCAAACTTGCCAGTGAAGGAATAATGCTAAAACTGTTGAACATCGTTCAGGTTGGTTGCTTTAAGTTTTTACATTGCAGGTGTGTGGAATTTCCTACTTTTAAGATCACATTGATTCTCTGAATCACTTGTGTCTATTTTATTATTTCTTTTTAACTGACCATTTTAGTCTTTAAGAAATCATCAGCAAATGAAAAAAGTTGTGACTGGCCTGTCCATCCTTGTACCAGCTGAGGGAAGCAGAAGGAATTGCATAAGCTTCACATTCCAAGGTCAGGGTGTTGTTTACTCTGATCTTCACTTCTTTAGGGGAAAGACCCCACCCCAGAAGGTCCCCTTTATTGATTATGGGTGGAACTGCATAAAATAAATATTAAAGAGTCAGACATTGGACATGGAATACCAAAGAAATCACACTGAGGATTACTTATCAAGAAAACAAGGAAATAACAGAGGCATTCTATGCTGACCTTTCGTTAAGTATCTACATTAACATCTTATGAAACAGTGTTCAAATACAAGATGGAATGGGAAATCTCTTTCTCCTTTCATCATTATACTGCCAATAAAGATAATGTCCTTTACAGAACATTTAGTTTCATTGGTTCCAGGTCCACAGACATAGTCTGAACATGACCCATAAAGTGTATTTTATTGGTCATTAAGGGTACCAAGTCAAAGAACAAAGATAATCAGAAAGATACTTTTCCTTTACAAACACAAAAGCAAAATCCTGAAATATGAGTCCTATTAATGGCAGTGTTAGCTTTGCCTTTTATTTATAGGTCCATGTACACAGGAATAGCTCAAAGTCACTAATGATCTCATCTTGGGCTATTGATTAGAACATATGCATCTAACAACGCTTTTGTACATGAAAGTACTACACCTCAACCCAGAGGGTAATTCAGAGTGTAAAACAGAGAAACTTAAGGAAATGCCACTGACAGAGAGTCCAACAAGAGTAACAAGCAAATTTAGTGGGCTCTTCACATCTTTTAGTAACTGAGGCCATAGACACAGTGCTTAATTCAACTTCCATCCTTAATAAAGTAAGCTGCACAAACAAGTCTTTAATGAAGAGTATAAATAATTATGAACCCATAATGAAAAACAGGATTGAAAAAGGTAGAAGAACTAGGGAATCTATGAAACACAGTATTCTTTCAAAACTTACTGTACACCTTCACTTCATAGTGCTTTATCATTTCCCCAGCCTCATTTGTGGCTACACAAGAATATCTTCCAGCACTGTCCTCCTGTGCATTGAGGATCTGTAGAGTTCTGCCTCCTGAAAAATCATGGGACATCAAAGAATCTCTAAAATCACAGTGACAGAGGAGTAGACACAAGCTATCAGGGGCTATACGTCTTCTTGTTAACATATTTCTTCTCACATATGCCAATTCTGTGATAGACAAGTAAGATAAACTACAATACTGATGGTCATTGCATGGTATCTGAGTACAGCTGCTGAGTACCCAGTGGTGCTCTGGGGTGATGACTCCCAAGCTCATTCGGACCTCCCATGCCTCGTGTACCACTCCAGCTAAGGTCCTTATTTCAACCTCTTCATAAATAGGTTTCTGCCTTAATCATCTTTTCCTCTCACCTACCGCCTACAGGAGAAATTAATGGTGCTGAAGCAAAGTTTTTATTTTGGTACCGTCCTCCTTGAACATCTTCAATGGTTCTCAACTGACTAATATATAAAGTAAAAACTCTTAAACTCAGTCATTCAAAACATGACTCCAGCTTTTCTTGCTGACCTTATTTCCTGCCCCTCTGCCAACACACATACACACACTATTTCTATTCAAGTTTCGGGTGGGGAGTGAGAATTCTACTGCACAGGGCTAGGACATTCTCACTTTGTATTTTTCCCACACTGGTTACCCTGATGGATCTGAAACCTCTCCTAACTCATTTCCAATCAACTAAATTCTGAATTTTCTTTAAAGTCTGGTCCAAGTTCTGACTTAGCAACAAAGCTTTTTCTGACCACCTCAGCCCACAGTGGCCATTTTAAAATTTGAATTCTTAAAAAACTCATTGCCTAGTTATCATACCCCCTGACTATTCAGTATCCATGGTTTTTCACAGATTCATATACTTAATCAACTCTTTGCGTGTATTATCTCTCCTCCACATAAGACTGTCAGTCTCTTAAAGCCAGTGATAATCCTTTTTATTTCTATTTGCCTATCTATTTCCATGCAGTAAAGAGGAGCCTATTCTATCACTTTAAATATTAGCTCTCCTTCAAAGTTCAATTCAATCAGAATTGAATTTCTGCCATTTTTGGCATTCACATTAGAATATATTTTAGCAGTTAATTACATTGTGGCATTTATTTATTTGCCTCTTAACTTAGGTATTTTTCTGATCTTTTAAAAAGTAATTTTCAGTACTTTACAGGAGTGGTCCCAATCCCCGAACCATGGACTGGTACCGGCCAGTAGCCTATTAGGAACCAGGCTGCACAGAACATAACACAACCAACAACACAGGTGCTTTTATGAAAAGTAACCAATGATTCTGCTTTTCTAGAATAGTAGATGATGCAGATGCATCTTGGGCATCTGAAGCAAATGAATTACCTGGAAGAATACGCATATTTCGGTTAGATTCTAAAGGAGTTCCATCCTTAAACCAGGTGATGGTAGCTGGAGGATATGAATAAGCTTCACAGACCAGAGATGTGGGGCTGTTAAGGATGACAATGACATCTTCAGGGCTGCCATCACTCTGTACACCAGCAATTGTAGGAGATACTGAAAAACATGAAAATTTAATTGAAGAAATACATTTAGAAATTGGTACATTTGTGCATTTCTAAATTTCCATTATATGTATTTGTATAATTTCATTCCCTAGCAGCTACAGAAAACAAATTATTATTATTATTCTAAACAAAAGAGAGTGATCCTTCAAAAAACTCATAGGGTAATACAGGAGATGACACACCAAAAAGGAATCATAACCCATGAAAATGAATTATAATGTAGTAAGGGCAATAATGGGAATGTCAGTGCAAGGTAAATGGAAGTTTTCTGGAAATGAGTTAGAGTTCAGTCCAGTTTGAGGTGTGTGGTATGAAGAGTCTCATTAGAGAAGGCCTCTTAAAGGAGGAGGATTTGAAGTGAGCCTTACAGGATCAGTGGTAGTTAGCAGATGAAAGCAAAGAGACTAGTAAGAGGAAACATATTGGGAGCACAGTAGTATTAAACATATTGGGAGCACAGTAGTATTAAACTACTGGGAGCACAGTAGTATTGAACATATTGGGAGCACAGTAGTATTGAACATATTGGGAGCACAGTAGTATTGAACATATTGGGAGCACAGTAGTATTGAACATATTGGGAGCACAGTAGTATTGAACATATTGGGAGCACAGTAGTATTGAACATATTGGGAGCACAGTAGTATTGAACATATTGGGAGCACAGTAGTATTGAACATATTGGGAGCACAGTAGTATTGAACATATTGGGAGCACAGTAGTATTGAACATATTGGGAGCACAGTAGTATTGAACATATTGGGAGCACAGTAGTATTGAACATATTGGGAGCACAGTAGTATTGAACATATTGGGAGCACAGTAGTATTAAACATATCGGGAGCACAGTAGTATTAAACTACTGGGAGCACAGTAGTATTAAACATATCGGGAGCACAGTAGTATTAAACATATCGGGAGCACAGTAGTATTAAACATATCGGGAGCACAGTAGTATTAAACATATCGGGAGCACAGTAGTATTAAACATATTGGGAGCACAGTAGCATTAAACTACTGGGAGCACAGTAGTATTAAACATATTGGGAGCACAGTAGTATTAAACATATCGGGAGCACAGTAGTATTAAACATATTGGGAGCACAGTAGTATTAAACATATTGGGAGCACAGTAGTATTAAACATATCGGGAGCACAGTAGTATTAAACTACTGGGAGCACAGTAGTATTGAACATATTGGGAGCACAGTAGTATTGAACATATTGGGAGCACAGTAGTATTAAACATATTGGGAGCATAGTAGTATTAAATTGTAAGCCATGAGGGGCAAGCAGGGTATACTGAGAGGATGAATTCAAGTGGGTCAACACTGGAAGCAAGGATAACTGAGACAGGTACACTTCTTCCATAAAAGATAATGAAGGACTGAACTAGAGCATTAAAGGAAGGTATAAAGTGGAAGGAGCAAGTAAAGAAAGACTTAGGACATTCACTGACAGGACTTGATTATGGAATCTGGGGACTAAAGGACACTGAAGTCAAATACAACCTCCAGTTTGCTTGCTTGGGAACCTAAACTTCAGAGAAGCAACATTAATGTAAAATGTAGAAAGATTTGCTTATTTAGGAAAGGAAAACACTTTGTTCAGTTCTGAATATCTTGCATTTTAAGTGCTTATGAGAATTTCAGGTAGCAATGCCTAACAAGCAATTCTATATAAGAATTTGAACCTTGCAAGAAAGATCTGGATTATGGGTATATATTTTAAGTCTCTTGTCTATAGAAGGTAATTAAACATCTGGGAATGAATTGTATTACTTGAGAGAAGGAGCAAACAAAGGTGTGCAAGGATAACTGGGAAAGAACACTGTGAAGGAAACAGAGATCAAAATGTACAAAACATTAAGACTGGGACTGCAAGATATTTGCTGGACTAGCAAAAGGGAAGTGCTTGCCAGAGTAGTGTCAGACAGAGCCTGTCTTCCATAGGACAGCAAGTATAGATATCTGGGCATGGTTAAAATATGAAGTGGTGGAGACAGTAGAAGGTGAAGCTGCAAATAAGGCAGACGGTGGAAAGACAGAGGGTCAAGGGTGTAAGTACAAGGAGTAACTGTGAACAAGAAGGATAATTTATACTTTGAGAAAAGAAAGGGTAACAGCACTGAATTTATGGCTGGGTAGATTGGAAGTTACAAACACATGCACTTAAATAGCCTCTACTTTATCAGGTTGGTGGAAAAGAGCTATGAATCAGATGTAGATCCCTCAGTCTTCCATGGAGGAATGAATGAATGAACATATATATATATAATACAGATATTATAAATATATGCATAAAATAAATATTTATTCATTGACACTTAAAATAGTATCTGGTATTCTGATTCAATTTTTCTTACACACATATTTCCCCTACTCAATTAGACTATAAGCTTTTTGAGGGCTGTGTTCAGTATGTGAGGTTTCTATGTATGGTAGTATCTTTGTATTCCTTATATGGTATAACCAATAACTATAAAAACAAACAAAAACTATATAAATTTGCATACTCACATATAAGTCAGTTGATTTCAGTAGAATTATTTGATATTAGGAATCAAATACAATAAATTTAGGTGGTACAAATTTCAAAAAGTGAGCACAGTTAAAAATCTGTTTTAAAGTCTTTCCTGAGACATAAGCAAGAACTGAATACACCAACACACAAGTTATTTCATCACTCATAGTCCACAAAGACTTCATTATGGCCAATTTCCAATAATGACAAAGTCTCACAAAAAAAGGATAGAATATCTCAGGTTGAGACCCAATCACTGTTTACCTGCTTCTCTTTGACCAACATATCTTTATCTTTCACTGCTGATTAAAGTCTATCTTGTTCAGAGTTGTGTTCCTAGCACAAAACACTGTGCCTAGAACGTAGTAGTCATTCCATACGTGAGGAATGAATTTATAACTTAATTCAGGAAAGATCGTAAATGTACACAAGCACTGGACCTCCTTACATGATGAAATTCTATGATAGAAATATTATTTGAGCAGAGAAAGTAAAGAAAATTTAGCCTACAGTCACATCAGATTCTTTAAGATATGAAGAAAAGCCCACACCTACCAAATACATTAAGACTGAAACTTCTGCTCTTGTCACCAGCTGGATTGGAGGCCAAACATGTATATCTTCCAGTGTGTGACACTTGGGCATTAGTAATGTGAAGGAAACGGCCACCAGACATAATGTGATGGGCTTCATCTTCTTGGAGGAGCTGCCCATCTTTATGCCATGTAATTCCTGGCACTGGATTCCCTGTAAAAAGCCATTTCTGAGAATTGGCTAATAATTACATGTATACAATGGCTAAACTGTGAAAGAGGAGGTTTTCACTCATTTGTCTTCCTCTATGTCCCACTTTTACAACACTGCAGAAACCATTCATTTAAAAATAATATGCAAACTAACTTATTTTATAATAGTGATTATGCTATGACTTTAAAACCATGCATAGATTATACATAATTTTCAAATGTAGGTTAGTGTTCATCTGTAAGTGAAATTATCTAAATTGACCTTTGTGTTTAAATTTATACCATTCTTTAGACTTTTACAACTAAGTATTTTCATAGTAAAGTAGTTTTAAAATAATGCAGCATTCATTTGGATTAAAAGTATTATTCATGAACACCTTTGCATTCATATAAAATTTCTGAAGATTTTATATTTTTGACAAAAAGCTGTAAAGAAACAAAACCTTTAATTAATTCAACAAGCAGATACTTTGAGTTTATACCAGGATTCTACCATAGGTAGATGGGTATATAGATCAATAGAGATATAAATATATTACTTATTCTTTAATATTTATAGCCTCTAGAAAGAGATCCTGTATTTTTGTTTTCAAATGAGATCTATGTTAAGTATTAAGTTTTAAAATTATTCAAATAATTTTTTTGAAATTTTAAAACCATAAAAGCAAGTCATGTTGGAAAGAGGGCTAGGATAACATACTAACTTGAAGAGGGGACATTATAAAATGTAGGCAATGGTTCTCTATGCAGCTGTTGATAATTACATTATTTCTAGAAAAAAATTGACAGGTTAAGTAATAGTATATATCACGTTCTTTATATCTACCCTTCTTAAAATAGAAACAATCCCCCTCTGCCTCTTTAAATTTATTGCTCACATAAGGCAGGCAAACAATTAAATAAGAATCTCATTGAATCTTACTTAAAACTCTGGCTTTCCATAAAATGTTATGGGCTAGTTTCATTATTCCTTTAAAACTGCAAGTCCATCTACATGCACTAAAAAGACAGCCTTGAATATATCTTCTAGAGATGTGTTTATTTTAATTATATGCAACAAATCAATTTACTGGTAAGGATGATGAAACTGGTTAAAAAATTTTTATTTTTCCTACTCTCTATTCCCTTTGTAATATGCAAACATACTAACAAAGGTAAAAATATTGTTCTTGGAAAATACCCTCTATGAAATAATGCCATTCTCACCAAAACTCCTATCTATATCTTTGAAATGAAATTTAAGAAAACAGGAAAAGGAAAGAAAGATACAAACACAGGGAAGGAAACAAAATTTTGAAAAGGTAGGGAAGGTAAACACACATAGAAGTAGAAGCAGAATGATTTTTCAAAGGAGAATGATCAATTGAATTGAAAGAAAGGGGCAGTCCCTTCCTCCCTCCCTCCCTCTCTCCCTTCCTTCCTCCCTCCCTCCCTCTTTCCTCCCAGTCTATCTTTCTTCCTTCTTTTTCTTGTTGGTATTTCCTTTTTGTCTCCACAGAATCTGAAAGGTTTCCTCTATATTTCTACCAGCTATACTGGACTAGAATTCAATTTCAAATGCCCATTACAGTAGATGGAATTTTTCTCAACTGATGAATAATGTATAGTAGGGCTCAATATCTACCCAAAGGAAAATGAATCATAACAAAGAGATACCTTCACTAGTATGCTTTAGCACTATTCACAATAGCAAAGATATGGAATCTACTTAAGTTTCCATCAAAAGAGATTGGATAAAGAAGATGTGGTGTGTATACACACACACACACACACACACACACACACACACCCATGGAATACTACTTATCTATAAAGAGAATGAAATCTTATCTTTTGCAGCATTATGGATGGAACTGGAGGTCTTTATCTTAAGTGAAATAACTCAGAAACAAAAAGTAAATACAGTATGTTCTAACTTATAAAGAGCTAAGTAATGTGTACAAATGGACACAGAGAATGAAACAATAGGCCTTGGGGACTAGGAAGGGTGGGAGGGTGGAAGAGGGGTTGAGAGATGAGAAATTACCTTTGGGTAAAATGTACACTACTTGGGTAATGTTTACTATCACCAAGACTTCACCAGTACTCAATACATCCATGTAACAAAACTCCACCGGTATCCCCTAAATATATAAACAATTTTTAAAAGATATGTAGTGGAGGCAATGACTATCAGTGAGTGGGGAGAGCACCACGAGACTGAGAGCTGAGCCCCATACCTGTCACTTCACAAGTCAGCGTAACACTCTGTTTGTCTTTTACCTTCACATCTTCCAATGTATTTTCACCCACAATATGAGGTGGCACTAAAAAAAACAAAAAAACACACACACACACACACAAAAACGAAGTAAGTAACAGCTGTAACAGCAAGGCTGCTATTTTATAGGTATTGATCTATGTTTTTACTAAGCTATGACCTTCAAAATCCCCAATCCATATTCATTATTTGATAGAATGTCATAACATTTTGATCAATTCTACTTTTAAGACAGGTTATAAAGTTATATACCATAAGTCCAATTATAATGAATTTCATTGTAATGTAAATCATAAAGTCGGCATAAAAATATGTCAACAAATCAGCAAGAACATTTATTCGACCTTTATTTCTTCCACTATAACTCTAATATGCTTTCACATTAAACAAGTCATTCAGCCTGTGAGAATATTGTTGAACAACTGTGAATTAAGACAGGCATTTTAATTTCTCCAAACAATTCTAACATTGAATTCTTGCCAAGAGTCACAGTTCAGGGGCCAAATAACACAGGTATGAGATCAAGTGGCAAATAAATCCAGAATTTAAGCCGATTAAAATGTTTTCTAGATATTACAAACTATATAAGTACCTAATACTGAAAGCCCAAAGATTTTTCTTTCTTCACCAGCTGCATTCCGTACGACACAAGTATATTGGCCAGTGTCTTCCATTCTGGTTTGCATCAGCCGTAGCATCCTGCCTCCTGCAGAAGCAAACCATCTTTTTAAGATGACTTAAAAAGAAAACTGAAACTTTATAAGTCATCCAAGTGATGCTCAATTTAGGTATACATTTAATCTGCATGTTTTAGAGGCCCTTAAATGAATTTTTGTCAAACTTTTTAAAAAATCACATTTTAAACCTATATAAGACACAATAGATGGTTCAGAAAAATCTTTTAGTTCAATGGATACAAATATAAATATAATGCTAGGTGACAGCAAGCAAGAAATGTTATTTCACAGAGAAGGTGACGTTTAAATATGATCTTAAAAGGTAAATATATTTTAACACACGAGAGATAATGATACGGTTTTGCTCTGTGTTCCCACCCAAATCTCATCTCGAACTGTAATCCCCATTATCCCCATGTGTCAAGGGAGGCACATGGTGGGAGGTAATTGGATCATGGGGCGGTTTACCCCAGGCTGTTCCCATGATAGTGAGTTCCCATGAGATCTGATGGTTTCACAAGTGTATGATAGGTCTTCCTTCACATGCTCGCTCTCTTCTGCCACCTGGTGAAGAATGTGCCTGCTTTCCCTTCTGCCATGATTGCTAGTTTCCTGAGGCCTCCACAGCCATGCAGAATGTAAGTCAATTAAACCTCTCTCCTTTATAAGTTACCCAATCTCAGGTATTTCTTTATAGTAGTATGAAAATGGACTAATACAGATACTATTGTGAGTGGAGTATGAATGAGGAGATAGAGGTTAAAAAGTAGGCATGAGAAGTGGTGCCGAAAGCAGAGCAGGAGGAGAAAATGGGTAAGAGATGAGGCTAGATGGAGTATGGCTGGGTTGTGTGGGCCCGTGAATGCTGTGCTGAGGAATTTTGACTTTATTGTGTTCACTGAAGACCATGAAGTGCATAAACAAACAGGGCTCATGATACGATTTGTGCTTAGAAAGACAACTGTGATTAGATAGTTGGGAAGAGAGTCTTAGTTTTCCACTGAACATGTAACATGGGAATGTCAGAAAGATAAACAGACCAGACACCCAGATGTGGGTGACATCAATATATTGCCATTACTTTCAATAGCAAAAACCACAATTACTTTTGCATCAACCTAATATAAGGATGATAGGATAATGAAGACTACCAGCTTTCAACTGAGTTTTATGGAATCCTAGATTTATATAAAACGTTATGGGGTCACCTCATGCACTAGTGATGCACTGCTCTCGTTTCTTTTCATATTGTGCACATTGATGTAACATTTTGTTTGAAGAAATATTCATCCAAGAAATGCATGCAGACTGACAGTGAAACTCTAATATACTGAGGGATATAATTTGAAGGGAATCTCTATTTAAGTATAAAGCAGAGGGGCCGACAAACGAGATGCAACCAAACCTGCAGAGAACTAAGAGACACTTAGAGAACAATGTTCTGGGCACCATTTGAGGAGTAAGGTCCCACAAAAAACGTAGGTCATTTCTCGGATTTTGTAATAATTTTCTAGCTGGTATATTTTTGCTTGGCACCCTGAATTTAAACTAAAAACAATATAATGGTTAAATGTGAAATTTTCATGTAAATATTCACCTGGGTCTGTTTGCCAGGAGTATTCAATGTTTTTTGTTTATGCAAACAAGCTGACATTGAACTTTTTCTATAAGCAACCTTCCCACCCTCAGCCCACCTAGAGGTCTTATTTAGACAAACAAAGCTAATTACCTGAATCTAGCCTTTTTCCTGATTGAATTCAAGTAAAGAGAAATTATCTAAAAATGCTTTAAAAACTTATGTCAATTAGGGAAGGATTCGAGCACTCACTGCTTCAGATTAGTGAGATCATAAGATGACTCCAGTTGAGAGGGATTAAAGCAGTACAACTTTTATGAATCACGGCTGGCTCTACAAACCTCAACCACGTGTTTCATGATCTTCCTTTTCTCTTTGTTTCGTGGTCTTCTCACTTAATCCAGTGAAAACCAAAAATGGGTTCTGACAATAAATTACACTTATATGGAGATGTTTCTTGTACGTATTAAATTTTTATAGCAGTTATCTGTTTTTGGAAGATAACTTTATAACAACGATAGGGTCTTCACCAAAGTACTGCTTTTAGAAAACCTATAATTAAATTCTCAGAAGGACTAATATTAATAAAACAGAAGTGTCAGGAGACCAAAGACCAAACAAGTAATATACCATTATTTGATTCTCATTTATCTATTGCACAACACAACATGTTCTGATTGTAAAACTGAGTAACTCCTTTGGCAGCCCCACAAGGTGAAATACTTATCATATGTTCACTCAGGGATCTCCAGCTGCTAGTCAAGCAAAACAAAGATAAAAGAGACCAAAACAGCACTCCTGTAAATTTGTAACACACTAGAGTACATCACTTTAGTTTGCCTTTTTCATTTCCAGGAGCTCTGCTGTACTTACTGTATTTAATAACAGTTCCTACTTTCTCAGTAATTGAACATTTTTAAAAAATCCAGAAAGATGAATATAATTTCAAGCCAAGAAGACAATGTGTTTAGGCTTTGGTAACCAAATTTTAATAAAATCTTTGCCATTAGTATGCATTTCTTAAGCTCAACAGAGACCGAGAGTCCTGTTCAGTTAAAAACATCATAGTGAAGACATAGGAAAGTTGCCCAGGACAGGGAGACCACAGACCTTTACCAGGCTGTCTATGACAATAACAACAATAGGTATTGGACCATAGAAGCAAGGGCTGTGTTAACTGTTTTAGACATCTCGTTTTCTCCTTACAGAAACCCTGAGGCAAATACTATTATCATCACTTTACAAGTGATCACACCAAAGTTAGCAAAGTTAAGTAACTAGTCTGAGGTCATAAATATAGTGAGTATTACAGAAAATAAATGTGGTTAATAGCAATGCACATTTTTCATTAAGCTCCTATCACTTATAGACCAAGATCAGGAACAAACAGGGGGAACTTAGGTTTTTTAGACCTAATTATAGCACTGGGAAAGACCCTTTTCTGAATATGCCTTCAGCAGTGGTAATTAAAACTTAGAGCACATTTAGGGAAAGAGAGCTTACTGCCACTTAAAGTAGCTCATCTTGACTTTAAGCAAGCTAAATATTATTTTAAGCTGTTTGTATTCAGACACAAATCTGTCCATAGAATCTTCCATACACTGATAATACTTTTAACTTCTGGAACTAGAAAAAACCAGCATAATCTTTTCTACACCATGGCTCATCAAATATTTAAATTTACTTTGGATTATATACAAAATACACTACAAGGTTTATTTTTCCAGGCTAAATACAGACATATTAATTATGTGATAATTCCCCATCATAGTTATTTTTCTTTGAAAATACTGTCATTAAGCCTTCTTGCCTTTCTAATAAATTCTGCTAAGTTTATAGTGCAAAATATTGCTTACTTTTCTTATTGGAGAAAATACAGTTTATTGATGTGGCAAAATAATGCATTTATTGTCTTGATAATCACATTGTATTTTAATGCATACTGGAAAACTAACACAATTCAGACATCTTTTCATATTAAGAGTTCTGAAGCTATACTGCACCATAATTTCATCACTGGTTTGATAAGTGCAAAGAGATTATAAACTAGTATAATTAGAAAATTAGATAGAGGGTTATCATGAGCCTTATTTAACTTTCATCTTGTTAAGTTTAACCGAAAAGCTCCAGCATGAGGTGTATTTGTATTTGGGTGTCTTCAATCACACATTAAATATTTTTCTAAGTATCTAAGCTCTTTATTAACAAAAAATTTGGCAAGATTATCTTAGTCTGTATGCAGTCATTACCAAAACGGGCCAAGTACATATTTCTGCAGCTTGACTTAAATATCTCTCTCTATGCTTATACTGATCTACAAATGACAAACTATTTAGATTTTCCTACAAAATTATATGAGGAATATGATCAATATCTCTTGACAAGTCTTAGCTCACAGGAAACTATCACATCTTAGAAATGTAAACATCACTGAGATTAGTCATGAATACGTTGAAATACTAATATTTGGTTATAAAGGTATTTTATATTACAGGATTCACTGTAGACTTTGGATTCAACTTCAGCACTTCCTATAATTCTTTTCAAATTGGTTGATACTCATTGTAGCATGAATGCTTTGACATGTTCATGACTGACGTAATCAGCAAGTACCAAGATTTGTTTTCTAAAGGGGTCTAGAGATATTTGGAGATTTCCCATTTTCATATAGCCTCTTACATCCTTTTAAATATGTTTTTCTTAATATGATTAGTGAGTATTATAGTAAGCAGCTAGGTTAAAAAAAATAAAACAATAAAAACACTGAGAAATTTGAAATTAAGGAGAAGTTGTGGCCATATGAAGCTAACAAGATTATAAGGCCACCAGAATTTCTAATACCTGAGAGAATCCTCACAGAATTGCTAACGCTGATAGGCCACCCATCTTTAAGCCAGGTTATGGAAGGCAGGGGAATTCCAGAAGCTTCACAAGTCAAGGATGCTGAGTTCTTTTCCACCACACTGATATTTTCAGACCTATGGTTTCCTATGATGCTTGGAGGAGCTGTAAGACAAAATAAAACAAATAGGGAATGGAAAGATTAGTTACCTGATATGTATGTTTGATATACTTGATGCTGTATATCAAATATCAAATCCTAAAATCCTAAACAGTGTATGGTAATAAGACTTCAATCTTCTGATCATCAGTAAGCAAAATAAGCAATCAAAACAATCGGCTCTGTGTGTGTGTATCTCATTCCTGGAAGTAAAAATGTCACTTTTCCCCCAATCTTAGCAGTAAATTATTTTCATATTGTTATTCCAATAGTGGTCAGTGATTCTGTGTGAGTTAGTCATCCCTTCTTTTTCTTTAAATTGCAATTTCAACTTTCATTTTAGATTAAGGGGATACACGTGCAGGTTTGTTACATGAGTATATTTTGTGATGCTGAGGCTTAGGGTATGATTTATCCCGTCACCCAGGTGGTAAGCATAGTACCCAATAGTTTTTGAACCCCTGGCTCCTTTTCTCCTTCCCCTTCGGTAGTCCCCAATGTCTACTGTTGTCATATTTTTGTCCTTGAAAACCCAATTTTTACTACCCACTTGTAAGTGAGAACATGGGGTATCTGATTTTCTGTTCCTGCATTAATGCACTTGTGATTACAGCCTACAGCTGCATTCAAGTTGCTGCAAAGGACATGGGTTCTGGTTGTGTAGTACTCTGTGGTGCATATGTGCCACATTTTCTTTATCCAATCCACCGTTTATTTTTATTTATTTATTTTTTTTGAGACGGAGTTTCGCTCTTGTTACCCAGGCTGGAGTGCAATGGCGCCATCTCGGCTCACCGCAACCTCCGCCTCCTGGGTTCAGGCAATTCTCCTGCCTCAGCCTCCTGAGTAACTGGGACTACAGGCACGCAGCACCATGCCCAGCTAATTATTTGTATTTTTAGTAGAGACGGGGTTTCACCGTGTTGACCAGGATGGGTCTCGATCTCTTGAACTCATGATCCACCCGCCTCGGCCTCCCAAAGTGCTGGGATTACAGGCTTGAGCCACCGTGCCTGGCCAATCCACCATTTATTAATCAGTACCTCGGCGGATTCTGTATCTTTGCTACTGTGAATACGAATCACTCGTCTACTCTTGCAAATTTATAATATGGATTCATAACCTTTTTAAAGAAAAGATTTTCTAAAAAAATCCATCATCTAATCATAAAAATTAAGAGCAGACCAACAAAAAATACTTAAAACTAATTCATCTTCCCTTTAGTGTTATGATTCCTACAGCTTTGGCACATAATACACTGGCTGCAAACTACAGGATATTAACACTGAGCTTCATGCATGTCTTAACTGAGTTTAAGTTACAAGATTTGTGTCCATTAAATTTACTACTGTTTCTATAGTTCTAAAAATTATAGTTCAAATTGTACACAAAGTCATTGTTCCTGTGTATGTGTATGTTTGGTCTATTCTTATTGACATTAATGACTCATTAATTAGAGTTAGAATATTAAAGCTGACTTCAGTATAACTCATGCCCAACTAATGATGAGTCAGTAAATTCTAAGGAACTTACATTTATACAAGCCCAGTTAAGTCAGCTAATTTGGAAAACACAAAATAAAGGAATTTTACTTGGGATGGCATTGGACCAAAAGCACTTGAAGACCACAGTTTTCTGCTTTAGTGTGTGCTTTCCTTAAAGAATATCTAATATGTGCTTATTTCAGCAAGGTAAATAATGTGAGGTCAGGCATAGAAGGATAAATGATGAGACTGACCCAGGGAAGAGGTATATATGATTAAAATGATGGATTATAAATAAACGACTTTCAATACTTGATGCCTATACCTCCCATCCAGGATGCTAGATTATATTAGCCAGTGAATGGACATATTGACCCTCTTTATTCTTACCATGGACACTTAAGTCATATTTTTTGTCAGTCATTCCTGCTACATTCACAGCAACACACACATAACGGCCTGTGTCAGATACATGAACATTCTTCAGCTGAAGGATGTGACCTTCATCCAGTATTTCCACTTCCTTTGCCTTGATCAAGGGGCGGCCGTCTTTTATCCAGGTCACTGTTGGTTGAGGAATACCCTGCACCTTACACTCCAAGGAGATACTCTTCCCTCGGGTCACGATAATCTCAGTGGGGTGGCTGCCACTGTTGGTTATGGTTGGTCTAACTGTGGGTTGGAGGAAGATAAAAAACAAAACAAAACAGGAAATGTTTGCTTCAAGTCTTACATAGAAATTTTCATCTGCCAAACTTAAATATACTTTTATGTTAAAATACAAACTACTAAAGAAAAGACCCAGGACTAACAGACATGATATTATGCTGAGAGGTGGAATTCTTCTCCAATGTTTTAAGTGGGTTCAGACCTAAAATGAAACTATCAACACAGCAAGAAAAGTCTGCTGTGTTTGCTAACTTTCCACTTTTGAGAAGCTGTACAAATATTTGAACTTATCACGTGTAGCCCTGCTTTACATAAGACTTCCTAGTACTCATTTAAAATACATACAATAGCCTAGCTTACAACCCAATGTCTGCTACCAACTCCTTTCTTCCTTCTCCCTTTTACAATATGAGTTGGAAAAGCTGAGACAGTTTCTCAGTCTTGCTGGAAAACTGGGGTAACCACATGAATGAATTTAGGCCTATAAAATCTAAACAGGTCTGCTGGGGATTTGGGAGAAAATTTTTGCTCTCCTGGTAAAAGAGAAAGATACCAGTCCTTTCCCTTCCTCTTGCCTTCCATGTGGAATTGATATCACGATTACAGCTACCATCTTGAGGCCACGAAGGAGGGGCAAGGGGAATGCCAGAGCACCTATCCTGATACACTTAAGCTGCTGACCAACTCCAGTGACTAATGCTAACCTCCGCCACCTCATTATATGAGAACATAAACCTTTAGTTGGTTAAGACACTGATAGCCAGTTAATCTGTTACTTGAAGCTGAATTCACATATCACTGGAACAAAACTAGATCAATTCTAATACATATGTGTGTGGGAAGAAAAGTGGGCCAATGTCAGTAATCCTGTCTTCTAGTGCCCGTCCTACTACACACAAGCCAAGCAACCTTGTTCAGCTAACAAAACCTCTCTGATCTTAAATGTCCACATATACGGCCTGGCACAGTGGCTCACACCTGTAATCCCAGCACTCTGGGAGGCCAAGGTGGGCAGATCATGAGGTCAGGAGTCAAGACCATCCTGGCTAACATGGTGAAACCGTCACTACTAAAAATACAAAAAATTAGCCAGGTGTGGTGGCGGGTGCCTGTAGTCCCAGCTACTTGGGAGGCTGAGTCAGGAGCATCGCTTCAGCCTGGAAGGCAGAAGGTTCAGTGAGTGGAGATCGCACCACTGCACTACAGCCTGGGAGACAGGGCGAAACTCCGTTTTGTCTTATATATAATAGCTCATATGAAGATTAAATGAGAATATAACTGTCTTAAGCACTCTAAGATCTTATACAAGTAAAATATTCTTTAAAATAAAGTATTTTTACATATTGTAAATATCCCCTATGGTAAAATGCTCCCCCTTCCCCCTCCACATGTCCACTGTCTGTCCCCAAATACAGCCATATTGATGTGTCTGCCATTGGTGAGTGGACATGGACAGCGGGCATGGAATGCAGAGTGGACAGCTGTATGGCCAAATAACTAACAGCCAGACGGAAGTACTTGCTCTCCAGTTATGTCAGTACAATTTAAATGTATGCGTCATATGATAGTTACAACCATACCATTTTGAATGAATACCGAAGATATTAAATAAGGTAAATGAGAAGGATGAAAAGATTTAAAAGAAAATTGTGCTAAAGCCTGGCTAATCATCAACTTACTGTAAACTTGCAGATTGTATTCTTTCTTTACGGTTCCGGCAATATTTGAAGCCACACATGAATAGAGTCCTGCATCAGATTTTTCAGCAATTGAAATTTGTAATTGCCTGCCCCCAGACAAAATCCTAACTCGCCCCATGGAATCAGTCAGCACTGGGGAGCCTGCAAAGAAGTACAAATGGCAGAATACGAGGCAGAAATTTAAAGCATTTTATATACATCACTAAGTATGATACTTGTTTATTTCATTCAAGTACATAAAAGGCAAATGACAGTGTAAAATAATCCTGCCCTAGTGTGTAAAATGAAGGAGCACTAATATTTAAGTGAACTAGAAATGTAAATGATCTGTCTGCTACTTAGAGATGCTTAAAGAGATGTTGATAAATAAATTGAAAATCTGGTCAAATGCAAAATTCAATCTTAATGTACATTGAAAATTGTCACAAAGAAAAAAAGTTACTTTTTAATAATATGAACTTTTATATTCAGGAGGTACAAGTGCAGGTTTGTTACATGAATCTGTTGTGTGATGCTGAGGTTTGGGGTATGACTGAACTAATCACCCAGGAAGTTTAAAACTTATTTAAAGAAGAAAATTTTGTTCTTTGAATGGAGGATTCCCAATGTTTATAGCTGCTCTATAATGTATTTGGTTCAAAAATAATCAATTAATGAAGAAAATTATTGTTTTCTAGGGAGGGGTTAATAGTCTTAAAAATAAAAGCTTTCAGCTGGGTAGTGTAGAAGTATCACATGTTGCACATTTAATATAAGGCAATTTTGCTGTGTAGCATTTAGAATGCAAATGAAAATTTGTTTAGAATCAGACGCATTTGTCAAACAAATTAAATCTCCATCTTATATTTTCATTTAATTTTATAAATTTCAAGGATGAAAACTGACCTTTCTTCTTCCAAATGAGATTTGGGGGTGGAATACCACTTGATTCACACAGAAGACTAATAAGATTCCCTTCAATGACTGTAAGTTGAGTCAGTTCATCAGAACCATAAATATTTGGGGGGACTGGAAAAAAAAATATTATTTTTATACTTGTTAACATATAGAATTTTCCTAACAGTTTACATGGAGGATAAAAGGTTTCTACTCAAATGACATAAGGAAGAAACTGGGATATAAAGTTGACCTCAACGTCATATTAAAAGTCACCTGTCAGATGCAGCATAAATAGCTAATAGCAGACTTCCCAGGTACACAGATATAAATTTAATTATCAAAATATTCAGAATGGCATAAAAAGAAGCTACTTCATTATAACTTATAAAATATGTTAGCTAATAGAGCTATTATAAAATGTGTATTTGATGCAAGATACTTAGATACCTTGCATCAAAAAGCTAAGGCACCTACAAAATTTAAACTTAGCCCAGTCAGTGTTGCCTAGCTTAGCTTTGCTATCTCAGATAGTGAACAGAACTGGAAAAATAGGGCATATAGCATATACTAAAGAACAGAGACAAAGGGTTTCATCTAAAGAAAGGACATATTACCTAT
Organism: Saguinus oedipus; assembly: GCA_031835075.1. Taxonomy (NCBI): domain Eukaryota; kingdom Metazoa; phylum Chordata; class Mammalia; order Primates; family Cebidae; genus Saguinus; species Saguinus oedipus. Next base: position 25,118,494 of record CM063190.1, read on the forward strand.
TTTAGTTTGCACAGTCTGCTCCTCTACTGGCCTAAAGCTTCTCCCTGGAACCTTCAAAGTGAATACTGACTACCCATGTTTTTCTCAAAGGGGCTGGAGACTGCAGCTGCTGGCTGAACTCTCTGTAAAGACACTTCTTTGGCTACAGGACTGTCAGCTGGTAGATGGCTTGTTCTTCCAAGTTCCTGAGAATTGAGGAGTGGGAGAATCCTCCAACCTCCAGTGTGGCTTCCGGTCAATGTTCAAACATCCCATGTAAAGGCTTCTATTCCTTTGAGAATTTATTTCTCTCTCTCTCTCTCTCTCTCTCTCTCTCTCTGTCTCTCTCTTTCTAAAGCCCATCTGTAAACCTGTCATTCTTCTTTTATTTGCTGAACAGTTTGATACATGTTCATATACTTTTCATACTAAGTCTATCACCATTCTGTATGAATGCAACATCCACAGGCATAACCAGTTTAAATACTCAGTCCCTGATCTACTCATCCCACTCTCCATCAGAGGCTATATCACAGTCCTTCCATCATCTAGAACACTCCTCCTGTAATTTTATAAATTTAGGTCTCTTTCTGACAACTTCTCTATTCTTTTTGTTCTTTTAATTATTCCCAATTCTCAATTCATTGGCTTTATTGAATCTCAAGTGCTTTTACCTCTCAGAAGTCCCCCTGTCCAGCTGCTATTCTTCTGTTTACTGACTTCTCTACTCAGCTTAGATTTCACAATCAAGTCAATATTTGCAACTACCTTGTGCCTTTGCCATTCTTATTTGGCAACACTCTTACTGGGGATGAATCCTACAATTTACTCTGTTGTCGCAGATCCCATAGACTGACAGTTCCAGAAGAAAACGACACAATTGCACAGATTGCCACTACTATAAATTCATGATCTCCATTCTTAACTCTACCCTTCTCTACCCCCATGGCTTCCATTTATACAAATACTTGAACATCTCTAACTGTAATGGAGACCCTCTCTGAGGTCTAGACTTTTTTTTTTTTTTTTTTTTGAGACGGAGTTTCGCTCTTGTTACCCAGGCTGGAGTGCAATGGCGCGATCTCGGCTCACCGCAACCTTCGCCTCCTGGGTTCAGGCAATTCTCCTGCCTCAGCCTCCTGAGTAGCTGGGATTACAGGCACGTGCCACCATGCTCAGCTAATTTTTTGTATTTTTAGTAGAGACGGGGTTTCACCATGTTGACCAGGATGGTCTTGATCTCTTGACCTCGTGATCCACCCGCCTCAGCCCCCCCGAGGTCTAGACTTTTATATCCAACTAACTACTTGACATCTCAACTTGGATGCCTTAGAAGCATTGTCAAACTTGACTTGCCCAAAACTGAACTCAGCCCCCTTTGTTCCTTCCCACAGCCCAGTCGGCCAAGCCATACACATTCACCCTTGACTCTTCTTGTTTCCATACCTCATCATCTAATCAACTTAATCATGTTGATTCAATAGATTAAATACATCTGGTTTCGTCTTCTAAAATACAGATCTGAGCACCACAGTCCTCCTTTAAATCCCTTTATCACATTTAGAATCAAATCCATCCTTTTTACATTGATTTAAGAGGCTTCTTCAATACGCCTGTTTTTACCTTGCTACCTAGTATCTCCTCTCTCCTCGTATTACACTAGCTCCACAGTGAATGATGCTCAGCTCAGTGAATACACACAGTATTCTCCAGGACTCTGCATTGCTTTTACCCTCTTCACAGAGTTAATGCCTACTCCTCCTTAAGGGCTCAATTAAATTTGTCTCATATGGTTTTCTACATAACCACCTATGAGAGCTCTTAGGAGATTTAATTTTGACTACTTCAAGATATTTCTCCACCAGCTAACTATAAGTTCTGTGAAAACAACATTGTTGCCATTCTAATTGCTGTATGTCCACACATGGCATAGTGCCTAGAACACGAGAGCATTTTTTGAGTGAATCTCTCCTTGATGTCTCAACTTTCTCCCCTATCGTTCATTCCATTGCATTCTGCTTTCCACCACTGCATTGCTTTCTTTTTTGAGTCTCACAGTGAGCATCATTCACTGTGGAGCTAGTGTAATGAGACTCAAAGTCTCATTCTGTCTTCCAGGCTGGAGTGCAGTGGCGCAATCTCGGCTCACTGCAACCTCTGCTTCCCAGGTTCAAGTGGTTCTCCGGCCTCAGTCTTCTGAGTAGCTCGAATTAAATGCACCTGCCACCAAGTCTGGCTAATTTTCGTATTTTTAGTAGAGATGGGGTTTCACCATGTTGGCCAGGCTAGTCTCAAATTCCTGACCTCGGGTGATCCACCCTCCTCGGCCTCCCAAAGTGCTGGGATTACAGGTGTAAGCCACCGCGCTCAGCCTGCATTGCTTTAAAGAGGTACTGGTCTGCTTATTTGTAAAGTATATGTTGTAGTTTATGACTAAGTTGTCTTCTCTGCAATATGTGGTATTACTCATTCACCCATCCAACCATCCACATCAAACTTACTCATTGTATTCTTCTGGGAACAACATTGTTGTTAGTTTCTATGACACATTTTTTTACTGGGTTTTCTTCTGACCTCTTAGGCTCTTCCTTCTCAGTTTCTTAACTAGAGTCTCTTTTACTAGCTCTCTTCTTATAAGGTTCCCCTGAGAGCCATCCTATTACTCTTCTGTACACATTTTTTACCTTCTCCAAGTGATTTCATCTGCTACCTATATAGTTATGTCTGCAAGCATTATGTTTTTAACTCTTCTCTCTCCTAAATGATAGGCTTGTATTTATGGCTACAAGGAGGGAAGCTTCACGTGGTCCACAGGTACTTCAAATATCACAAATGAAAAAGAAATTTTTCACCTTAGTTTCTAATTGATCATCTCTGCTAATTCTTTTTCTCTTTTATCCCCCATTTTTTTTTTCTTTTTTGAGATGGAGTTTCGCTCTTGTTACCCAGGCTGGAGTGCAATGGCCCGATCTCGGCTCACCACAACCTTCGCCTCCTGGGTTCAGGCAATTCTCCTGCCTCAGCCTCCTGAGTAGCCAGGATTACAGGCACGAGCCACCATGCCCAGCTAATTTTTTGTATTTTTAGTAGAGACGGGGTTTCACCATGTTGACCAGGATGGTCTTGATGTCCTGACCTCGTGATCCACTCGCCTCAGCCTCCCAAAGTGCTGGGATTACAGGCTTGAGCCACTGCGCCCGGCCTTTTCCCCCCATTTTTACTTGATAACACTTAGCCTAGTGTCTTGTCCATATTGGGAACTAGATATAAATACTGAATAAATTAAATATTAAGTGAATGAAATATAAATAATAAATACTTTTCCTATTTGAAAGAAATGAGGATGGAATAGAAGGGGAAATGAAGAGGCAAAATGGGTAAAAAGAGGCAGGAACAGAAGTTAATAACATATAAGTAATATGTAATGAATATAAATTTACCATATAATAACTTTTACTATTAATCCTTTTACAGGTTGTATAACAGCATTTCTCATAACCTGCCTGAAGCGTTTTTTAAAATGATAGTCATTTATGAATAAGTCATTTACATCAGTGCATCCTTATCAAATTTTAAGAAGTATTTGTTCTTCACTGGAATAAAGTTATATCATCTAGTTTTCTTATTTAAAAATATGTTTGTGAATAAGCTTTATAAATCAAAGATAAATTTCAGCTTATAATCTCAATAATTAAAAAGTTTAAACAAATCAATCAAAATAAAGAGGGCTTAAAAGTTATACATGAGTGTTTTTAAGGTACGTAGGATACAGGTAAATATACTAGAAATGGAAATCCTTGTTAGCTGATAGCCACAGCTGAGGCAAAAGTCGTGATTATTTATAAGAATTACCTTAATTAGTAACAAATGATAAAAATTCAACTGTGAATAGCTTTTCTCCGGTTATCATAGCAATCCTATCTCCCACCACACAAACGCCTGTGTTCTCTCTCACACATACACACAGTTTGCATATATAATTTGGCCTTTTGGCTTATTTTCTTTCCAATGAGGACCCACCACTATTTCCTAGAGAAGGCCCAATCATGATGAGATGCTGGCTGTGGAAAGTAAAGGGCATATTAGGCAGATGAGGAGAATCCTTCAACATCAAAGTTATAAGAAAGCTCACCTAGAGTTGCTCTTGAAGAAGTTATATGAACTGATACCCAAGGCAGTTCAGCACCATGTAAACGTACTAATTATTGTTCATCTACATATTATAATCAATTTTAGTTACATGGATGAATGTCATTTTAAGTGACACAAAAACCACAGGCTGCATCATTTGCTTTCAAGAGCTGATCACACTTACCCCAAATGTTGACATTGTAGTTTTTTTCAGTTTTACCAGCAACATTTGTTGCTTCGCAAGTGTAACGACCAGTGTCTTGAACCTGGGCAACTTCAATCTGAAAACAAAACCATCCTTTGAAATCACTTTCTAACTTGGGGGTTTTCTATTAACACTATTTGTGATTTCTCATTTTTATTCTGAAGATTCACAAACATGTAAAAAGTAGAGAGAACAGCAATATAAATGGCTATGTGCCCAACACCCAGTTTCAACACAAGATTCAACCATTTTCATTTATGCCATACCTTATTTTAAACTGGTTTATATTAGGGGTTGAAGGTCTAGAATGGCCTTTTAAATACAACTCAGGTAAAAAATTACAAAAAGGTACAATTTCTGATAAAATCATTTAAGACTTTATACAATCCTTATACATCCAGGAAATTGTCCAGTAAAATAATAGCCTTACTCTTGAAACCAATAATATTACATATATCTTTCTCCCATGCTGGGTTTGTAAGCTTCTTTCAGCTAAGTACTAAATTAGCATCAATCTCCTGGTACCCAGTTTGGTGTTTGGCAGATGAATGAGTATCAGAAAATATGTTTCATGTATTTATGTATAACATGTATCAATGCTCATTCATCCATTGACCATCTGCAGTTATTACAAATCTTGTACTAGGTACAATAGATAGAAGATATAAGGAGATATCATGTCACATATGGTTTTTTTGAAGTTTGCAATCTAGTTGAGACTATAAAGGATCTGAACATAAAAAATCATTTAATAAATAATATATAAGTAATAATATAAGCTAATACAAAAGATACAACAAGCAGTATGTGACTTATTGCAAACTAAGTTTGCCATCAATAATTTCTAAGACATTCAATAATCTTTGAAGTTAGAGTGATGATTTGAAGTATCTGGCTTAGCAGGGTGCACAGAAGTCAGTCAATAAACACTAATCGACTGATGTGAACAACAGAGCTGGAACTGGGTAAAAGCACAGATGGAGAACCAAAGAATATTAGACTTGAAAGAGTATGTAAAATACAATCTCCTCACTTTACAGATAAGGAAACTGAATTAAGAGATCTAAATTGCTCAAAGTCACATAATTAGTGGCAGGCCCAGTCAAATCTGGGGTTCCAAGTCCTTAAAGCCAGTATGCATAGGCCTGCATGTCTCATACAGAGTGGGGGAGGGATTACTAGAGAGGAGGAATTAATATCTGTTGAGTGCCTACTGTGTGCCAGGCAAGACAAAATGGTAAGATTCTATTACTTGATTTTGTTAAAGATGTGTGTGAATGGTAGCGCATAGAGAAGATACTTTTAACTGACTAATTAGGATTGCATTCCATAAAAGTTTTCATTCCTCTGGTCTCCCTAAACCCCTCAATGGGACAAACTTCTGTACTCACTGAGATCTGCATTCATGCCGTTGACTCCCTCTGTCATTTGGTCAGAGATAAGGTTTGAGAATTTTACCAGATGCTTTCTAGAAAGCTGGGATCAGCCCCCGAGAATGGGCCATGCTTTTTCCTTCTTTTTCTGTTTTTCTTTTTTTTTGACCTGTAGTAGCATCTGGGCCTAATGTTGGCTTCTAAGTCAAAAACTAAATATCTATCCTATCTATGGATGTGCCAAACAGTCTTTTATGAAGGAAAGTTACAGTATTAATTTTTAAAAAGGTTTTTTTTTTAAATTCTGCAAGTTTTTATTTTTGTTCTACAGATGAATTTTTGACTAAGTTTAAACTCATGAATTGTTATGCCATACTAATCTGCAGAAAAAAAAAGAATTTTTTAGATGATTCTATAAAAAAATATTGTGTAGCTCAATTAGCTCACCCCTCTTTCTTTTGGCAGTGATTCTGGTCTGTCCTTTCTCACCCAGCTCTATTATTATAGAATCATAATTCTCAAGATCTCCATCCTTTGCCTCTAACATAATCCTTCGTACTCCCTCTCACTCACCCCATCCTTCCGTCTTCCTTAGGTAAGCTGCCCAGCTTACTGCCCGTCATCAGTTTCTCAAGACTCTCTTTATCAGTAATAACCCTCCTTTAGCAAGAGACTATACGGTGATTAGTACCATGGGCTCTGAAGCCATACTCCAATCCAATTTCTGTCTTTCAGTAACTGTGGGAGGATTACTTAGCTGGTCTTTTGGTTTCTCAGTTGGGTTATTATGAGGATTTTATAAACATTGGGCCATCTTCTGTCCTCCTGAATCTGAATTCCTTAGGCTGACTTTCAATGTCACACTTTATTTCATGTAAATCAACCTTTTCAACATTATCTCCAAATATTCACTTTTTAAATTCTGTGTTTCAGCCAAACTAGCTGACTTGCTTCCCTTGCCTTTTATCTCATCTACCGTTAAAACACTAAGTATTCCTTCAAGACTAGTCCTGGCAACCAGAGCCTCACCTTTTGCCATCCCCCAAAATGTATTATCTGTACCATCCACTTGGTAATTGACTCAGACTTACAGTACTCATTGCATTTTTCAACTAAACTGTTAATTTTTTATGTATTTATAATACTGGAAGACATCAAGGACATGAAGTGTAAGAGTGTGTGTGTGTGTGTGTGTGTGTGTGTGTGTGTGTAGACAGCATCTTGCTCTGTCACCCAGTCTGGAGTGCAGTGTGATCTCAACTCACTGCAACCTCCGCCTCCCAGGTTCAGGCAGTTCTCTTGCCTCAGCCTCCCAAGTAGCTGGGATTACAGGTGCATGACACCATGCTGGGCTAATTTTTGTAGTTTTAGTAGAGACAGGCTTTACCATGTTGGCCAGGCTGGGCTCGAACTCCTGTCCTCAAGTGATCCATTCGCCCTCTTAAAGTGTTGGGATCACAGGCATGAGCCACCATAACTTTTTTGCATCTTTATCCAGAGCACCTAAAATGGGCATTTGCTGATTGGCCAGAAGACTGAAGGTGAGGCATACCTTGGATTATTTCTGTAATATTTTCCTGGAAGCATTTTTTGAGATAGTTTCTGGATATGATGACAAATATTTACATCTCACTAAGCGTAAAATTTTAAAATATTACAAACCTCATCAATAAAAGGATTCCTTAGAGGCTGGGTACAGTGGCTCCCACCTATAATCCCAGCACTTTGGGAGGCCAATGTGGGCAGATCATGAGGTCAGGAGTTTGAGACCAGCCTGACCAACATGGTGAAACCCCATCTCTACTAAAAATACAAAAAAAAATAGCTGGGTGTGGTGGCACATGCCTGTAATCCCATCTAATCAGGATGCTGAGGCAGGAAAATCGCTTGAACCTGGGAGGCAGAGGTTCAGTGAGCCAAGATCATGCCACTGCACTCCAACCTGGGCCACCAAGCAAGACTTTGTCAAAAAAAAAAAAAAAGCGTTCCTAGAATTTTATAAGAGAATATTAGTCTAACACAAGACAAAAATAAATGAATGTATATACTTACCTTTAGCACACTTCCATTTTCAGATAGACTGAGGCCTGGTTTCTTCAGCAAGGGGTGGCCATCTTTTAACCAAGTAAGAGTAGGTGGGGGAATAGCATCACTTTGACATAGTAACTCCACAGCTTGGCTAATAAGGACAGAGACATTCTGTTCTTCTCCCATAATATTTGGTGGAACTAAGTGAAAGATGAGTTTTCTTTCAGGAAAGGCCAGCACATTGTTTATATTCATTAATTAGCAGGACACATAATGAAAACCTTTATTTTTTTTTAAGATGTATGATCACAATCATTCTAACATACCCTCTTTGCATCACTTGGTTCAGACAGAATCAAGTACTAATAAATCACTGATTAATGTGTTCCTGTTGAACAACAATACTTCTCACTAACTTTTAATTTCAAAAACTTTTAGAATGGAAAGTTCTCATCAAGTGCCCAATTAAGAAACTTCTAGAACTAGATGTTACAGCTTAAGGTTTTCAAAGTAATAAATAACTCATGAAATATTTTAGAAACAGTAACAAACTAAGAGTGAATACATATTCAATATTTGTAATTTTTGCAAAAGAAATAAATTTCATAGTCACAGAGGCAACATTAAAAAATAGAGTTGGAGGATATCATCCGACAGTATGCAAAACATAAAACTGGTGTTAGACCATAGCTTGTGAAAAATAATATGACCAATTGATGGTAAAGCTAGGAGTCTTCCGACTTGCAGTTTAGTGTTCTATTTGGTTTTCCATGGTGCTTCGTCAACTTTCTATGGAGTGAAGACCATGTAGGGTAAGTGACACAATAAAGAACAAATCAGTTCAATGACCAGCTGTACAACATACTCACAATTACATAAGAGGAAGAAATGAGTGGAAATTTTAATGAGATTAAAATTAGAATTCCCTGACAATGTAAGGCTTGTTAGATGCTGAAATGTGTTTCGGAAAAGTTTAAGGAATCTCCTTCCCTTGGGTGTATTAAAGAATAAGCAATCATTTATCTTAGATGGTTTAGGTACAGTCCTGCCAAGAATGAGGTGGTGGAATCCGTAACTTCTCAAGGACTCTTTCAGTTCTATATATGTACTAATTCAGAAAAAGAAACTAATGATGAAATCAGGCATTTTATAGAAGGGCCACTCAAAAAAAAAAAAAAAAAAAAAAAAAGCAGAAGGGAATTTCCTTGGCTATTTTTCACAAAATCCCGTCACTATTCAGGGCTATAGAAAATTTGCCATATTTGTAGCATTTATTTTTCATTACAAGAAAGGTTAAGTTGTATTAAAATGAATCCTAAGGGACTTTGCAAATGTTTTTATAGAAAAAAGATTTTTGTGGTAAAAATATGATTATAGTCTATCAGCCATTGTTTCAGGCTTGATACACCAGCATGTGGCAAGATAATGAAGGCAACAGACTTTGACTTCAGTAGTAGTATTGTGGCTCTGTAACCATGAGGTTTCTCTGTTACCATGTCTACTACAAAGGGAAAGGGTATGAACTAAAGATCACTTTCATGTGCTGTTTTGGGGTGCAGGACATATTATGTTAAACTCAAAGAAGTTGATGCTAAAGGAAGAAACACACTGCACAATGGCTGAGATTACCAAGGGAGCATTTGTGCAGGGATTCATGGTGTTCCTTCTGCTAAATTTAGTAGCACACACAGACATCTGGCTCTCAGTAAGGTTAAAGTAATTTATGAGAAACTATGAACGCTGACATTATTTTTGATGTGTAACACATTCGATGAAAGACACATGATTAGTCTGTTTGAGATTAAAAGTGCTATAAAAATAGCAAAGTGAGCACAATTAATGCCACTTTCTTTCTTTTCTTTTCTTTTTGTTTTCATTTTGTTTTGATGGAGTTTCTCTCTTGTTGCCCAGGCTGGAGTGCAATGGCGCGATCTCAGCTCACTGCAACCTCTGCCTCCTGGGTTCAAGCAATATTCCTGCCTCAGCCTCCTGAGTATCTGGGATTACAGGGACTCACCACCATGCCCAGCTATTTCTTGTGTGTGTGTGTGTGTGTGTGTGTGTGTGTTTAGTAGAGACAGGGTTTCACTATGTTGGCCAGGCTGGTCTCGAACTCCTACCTCAGGTGATCTACCTGCCTCGGCCTCCCAAAGTTCTGGGATTAAAGGGGTGAGTCACCACTCTTGGCCTAATTATTGCCACTTTCTAAAGAGGGCATGAAAACAGATTCACCAGTCCTAGCACTCATGAAACCCTAAATAGAATAGCTGATTTCACAGCTTGGAAATAATTTTAGGTAAAGTTTGGCTTCATTGAATAAAAAAGTACCATTACTATATAAAAATAGGTTTGTCTTAGATTATTTGTAGAATTTACAAAAGAGCATGAGCTCATTAAGACTGCAGAAGTGAAAGTCGGAAACAATTCAAAACTTCAGAATGCTAATTCATTTCCACATATATTTTCCTTCAGTTACTTTTCTTTACAGCTAAATGAATTAAATCAAGTTCAAAAGGAAACCATATTTTTTAAATAAAAGAAAAAATGCAAAAACAATTGAAGCAAATCTAATTACAGCCGAGGATATATGTTACCGAAACATCTATTTTTTTTCCTGTCCTGTCTCTCATTTCCAACTTTTTGTTTAGTCTGAGAGGAGAACAAGGGTTCTACCCTTTAGATCCTCAGCTTCCTTAGATGTTATCCCTATTTTGCTTTGTGGTTACGTTGCTTAGGAAGGGATGTGTTCTGGACCTGTTTCTCATCCTAAGCACTGTTTGTTAAATTGAATTACCAAAATCAGTGTTGCCATAGTTGCCGGGAAGCTGAAGAATGTGTTATCTCCAAGAAAGTTCTCTGAGCTTAAGTTTAAAGAAAAGGTACTACACGAATACAAATCCTTTAAAAACTCAATTCTTTTGTTTCAATATCTCACGGTGTGGCAAAACATATTCTGAATTATACCAGAGAGAAAAGGTTTTTGATGAACTACGCATAATTGTAGGAAAAGCTATTTTGCCTACTATCCACTTCTACTCCACCCTACAAGATCACACCCCCCAGTGTAAACCTGAAGGTGATTTACCTCTGGGAATTAACATTCATTAGGCTCCAATTAGACACACATCACCAAAGTTGCTACTACAACTATAAGAATATAATTTATGGAAATAACACTAATAGTGAAATATAGATTGGAAACTGATTTTAGATTAAAAACTTGTTTTAATTTTACACTTTTTCAGCAGCTTGCTGCATGTGTATTTAATGGCTAAACACATATACACATTGGCAAATATATATATATGCTAGTTATTTGACTTTTATATCAGAGGAAAGATCCTGATTTTCAGCCTAAGGAAGTGGTATAGAAGTATCTTAGCAAATGACAAAGAATAGTGATGCATGTTTCTGTAATTTCTGGAAAATATCAACTCTTTATTATCTCCCAGGTTCACGCTTGACACTAGCCAGTGTAGAAATGTGAGGAGACCACCTCAGACTTCAGTGTTGACTAAAACCCAGTCAATACCAATGTCACCCCTCTACTTGCTTCCTAATGACTGATGAACTATCGTATTACATACATACATTAATTGATGAATCAGTCTCAAAGAGTATTTCAGAATAGACTTTCCCGTTCTTCAGAAAGCAAAAAGTGACCCAGTTCAGGGAAGGAGTTAAAATGCCTGGGATTGGGCATTATAGAACTGTTACCTCAAAAACCTAAGCAAATCTGGATGCTGGATGTGAATTCATGTCAATTGCAGTAGCAACAGAACAGAAAGAGCATAGAGAACTCTTTGGTAGTGTACTGATGCCAACTAAAACTTTCACTAGATATGTATGATATCCAAGTTATACCAAGAGGTCTTTTACTAAAAAATTATATAACAATATATGTTATTTGTGATCATTACATTTGCCCTGGCAAACTTATAAAGAGAAGACAACATGGTCCACATTGTCTGGAGGTAAATTTTTTTAAAAGGTAATATAGTTCAAATAGAAATGAATTATTTGGAAGTGAGGTAGGACTTTAGGAGAAGGCCTGCATTCTGCATTAACAGAAATTCTTCAAGAAGTCATAAAAGAAGTAATTTCATTATTCCATGAACTAAGGAATATAATACAAATAAAGGCACAGAAAAAAGTTTAAAAGAGTTCTGAGTGTAAAGGTGTACTGCAATGTGGACTAATGAGCATAATATATAAATGGAGATCAAGAGTCCCCAATTCTTTTCTGGGGCTCTTCTGCTGTGATGGGATCAGGTATTCCCTTTCGTGAGCATTGTGAGCAGCATTGAGGGTGGACAATAACTTGAATTTTGCCTAAATTTATATTGAGCTGAACTTTTTGCTTCTTAAAGAGCCTTTAATTTGCATAGTATTGATCACAAAATGTGCTGATTATTAATAATTAGAAAGTAATAAAAATAATGGCTTTGAGTAGAATGAATGAAGAAAGCTACTTGAAAAGATACTTGCTTCAGTAAGAAGATTCTCTCTTCTAAAGGGCAGAGCTGCTATCCACAGCCATGGTTTTCAAAGTACTCTATAAAACCAACACCCTACACACTGGATGTATGCATTTTGCTTTCTCAGAACTTTAAGAAAGGAAATCATCCAAAGTCAGATATAAGGCAGAAAGAGCATTTGATTTGAATGGATCCTGTGATATCATTTCTAAGGTTCATTGTTCTTTATTGTCAACTTCCCTTAACTTTCTCAATGATTTTTAGGACCCAAACACATCTACATCAGAGCAGAATTAATTACTAAAATGCCTCACCATATACTCTGAGGTCAATGTCCCTTTGTTTTTCCCCAGCAGCATTCACTGCCACGCAGGTGTACCTTCCTGTGTCACTGATTTGTGCACTGGTCAGTGCTAGGATTCGACCACCAGAGAGAACCTATAAATGATAAGAACACTAAATAACGAATATGTTCCTGAGAATAGTAGGTACAACAGACTTTTCTCTTATTTTATTTGAGGCTAATAAGTTGACATTTGCCTTTTAGAAAGATTTTCCATTGGACATTTTTAAGTAGGCAAACATCATATAATACGCTTTACATCTTTTCCATGGAAGAATGTAAGAGGCTAGAATTAAATTTGGTAATGACCACTGAAAATAAATCTTTACATACAGCATCAAATGAAAGTCAAATTCTATCCATGTTCACTACAAAGAGATAGAAAGATAGGCTAGAATTAAATTTGGTAACAACCACTGAAAATAAGTCTTTACATATGGCATCAAATGGAAGTCAAATTTTATCCATACTCACTACAAAGAGATAGAAAGAGGCCAGGGAAGAAACATGAGTGGGAATAAGAGGAGCTAATTCTCTTTCTAATTTTTCCGTGGGTGAATAGGCAAGAAGATAAAACTAACAACAAAATAGTAGCCAAATTCAGTAATAAGCTACATCGATTATCCTTTTATCCCCTGGGTTCAGTTGTATTTCTAAATTATTGACATTAACTCTGAATCTTCTATGATCCCAAATTTTGAAAACATTAGATTTTCAAGAAAACCTGAAGAAGTAGAATATTAGGAGAACTATGCTTTCTGTTAGGCAAGAGAAAATTAAATTTTAAATTAGGAATACATGCATTTCTGTATTTTTAATTTTGATTCAATATAATACATTTAAAATTTTTCTGGAACTCCAATTTTATTTATATTTTCATTATAATTTTTCTTACTGTATTATTTGATGTATTTATAAAAGTATATATGCTCTGTATAGTCTCTGATTCATTATTATTTCAAGACATTTATACCTAAATTCTACCAGAAAATTCCTGTTTGTTGATTAACATTTCTTTGTGTAAAGTATCTATTGTGGTAGTGGCAGAAAGTAGAGTGGGGCAGGTATAAAACAACAGATATCTAAAACAAATGGTCAAAATATAACACCTACAAGTAAGGCAAGGGAACTCTTAGAAACAGTGAGCTTCTAATGAATTGTTTAGGTATCCCAATTATGTGTCCATAGTGTTTATGGTCGCATATGTGTAGTTAAAAAAACAGTATCTGTAAATCCTTGTTCTCTAAATCTCTTCAACAGATTTTCCTGTGTGTACTTCCTGTACTGAATAATCAGACGGTAAATTCCACCAATGAAATGAATGAAGGTACCTGTATTCCATTAGAAAAACTAGAAACAGGACTCCCATCTTTCAACCAGGTCAGACTTGGGGCAGGAATACCTCTGGCTTCACATTCTAACCTCATTGGATTATTAACCACCACTGCCACCATGTTATTGCTGCCAGAAATTGAAGGGGGTACTGGGAAAAAAAAAAATGAAAGTAAGAAATGTTAATATCAGAGTTTGTGATCTAAAGTGATGAAAACTATACATAATGTCTACAGTATTGTGTTCTTATTGGAGGGTTTGTTTGCTTGTTTTTGGTAAGTTCTTTCAAATCTCTTATTTAAGATCTAATAACGGCCATCCTGTGAGGTAAATAGAGCAAGTATCAATTTGTCTATTTTGCAGATGAGGAAAAAGAGGTTTTGCCAATTTGCTTAAGAAATCAGTTTTTAATGCCAGAGTGGATTTTTATTTCTTGATTCCTTGTGTGTGTGTGTGTGTGTGTGTGTGTGTGTGTGCGCGCACGTGCATGCATGTATGTATGTATGTGTATTATACCCCTTCACTGCTTCCACTGTAGTATGTTAATTACCAAATCCTCTTAAAAGCATTATTAGAGATAACCACTCAAAAACATGTCATTAACTAATACCTACGATTCTTTTAGAAAGCATTTACAAGCAGGGATTTTTTTTTGTCATTAGCTAACAGTATCATTGATTATTTCAACAACTCATTGAAAGCAAACTTTAGTCAACAGCATGTGAAAGTTGAGCATTTTGATAGGAATCAGGAATAAGCACATTTATAGGTTTTAGAACACTGTGCTCTTACATAAAGATGACAATAACACTCTGTTAAAGACTTACACTAGAATTGTATAGAAGCCCTTAATCATTTTGAATGCTTCTTTACCCCAGAATGAATCTAGGTGAAGTAGCACTAACCATGAACTTGCAGACTGTAAAATAACTCTGTAGCTCCTGCTGAGTTGATGGCCACACATTTATACATGCCAGCATCTGAGATTTGGGCACTTTCGATATCAATGATCTGTCCTCTGTTCAAGAAAGTCATGCTGGTGGAACCTGAGAGTAGGCGATTATCTTTGTACCATGTAATAACTGAAAGAAGAAGGGGAGAAGATGATCTATGTAAACTTTTTAAAATTATATATACTAAATTGGACCTTAGCTAAGTCACAACTGCTTTATTCTTATGCTTATCATTTGAATTTAATCTGATTAAGTAATCTCTTTAGCTTTGATTTTTAAGAGAAAGTAATTCTAAGAAAAATACCAAGAGCCAAGTAGGAGAATCTTGAAAATGAATTTGGAGGAAAGATATTCTTACTATCTTTAATATATCAATATTATTTAATAACAAACTTTCAACCTTTAATATATCAATATTATTTAATAGCAAACTTTCAACCTATTTTTTTGTTGTATGTTTCTTCTCATCTACAGAATCTTGGCTATATGTCTAATCAAACCAAACACTAAACACACTATTAGCCTCTAAAAATTTATGTTGTTATTGATTCATATGAATAATCTACCAGTGATGGGAATATACAAAATAAAGTGGTAGTCTCATCAGAATGACGATTTGATCTAGTTTCATTAAGATACTTTTAAGTTAAAGAAATTTTCAGCATAAATGGATATAAACCACCATGTGGGTCTTGTGGCCACAATATTGACAATAAAATGATTAAGGTATTCACATATTTCTATATTGTTTAAATAAATTGTTTCATGCAGTTAAAAGCAATAAAAATTCAAAAATGTTCTCTACCTAATATTATTATCAATGTTTCACCCTGAAATATATTCTATAACCTGTTCTTTAATAGTAATTAGTATATTATGCTCAAAAACTGTTGCAGTTATCTCAGATATCTTAAAATATTGAGTTATAGAGTCCAAAAGTAAACATACCAGGCACAGGATTTCCAGCTGCCTTGCACTCCAGCTGTACAGGGTTGCTCACCACCACAGTTTCGTTCAGCATCTTCCCTGAATCTTCCAGACTAGGTGGTTCTGTAAGAGGCCCAAACAGATAATTATTTCTTATTACTAGAATATTTAAGCTGAAATTGTTTGCTCAATTAAAATTATAATTTTTCTTCCTTTTTATTTTTTTCACATATATACACTGATCTATTTGGAATAAAAGTATACTATTAAATAGATTGAAGAACAGGATTAAAAAAAATCTTAATAGGTTTTCTGGAGCACACATTTCTCTGTGTCCAGATAGGAAAATCTTTGGAATTATAGATTAGTAGAGGAGTAAAAAAGAAAAGTTAAAAGAAACATTTTTTATAGTACTTAATCTGATTGGTTTGGTGAGTAACTATCTTTGCCAAGAAGTAATTAATCTATTAAATTTGAACTCTTCCAGTGAAAGAGAAATCAACATCTCAAAATATCTTACTTTATCTTTGGACAGTAATTTGGCTGGTATCTTTGGACTGTCTTAAACTATCTCAGAAAAATTAGAATAATTTTTACGTGTTTCTTGGCAGGATTTTTCTTTTGATATAAAATTTATACTAAAGTTAGTCACAAAATAAAACAGAAAAGTACATTTTCAACTTTAAGTAATTACTGATAATGCTGATCTGTTGTTATTTAATGTACTTGGAAAGTAGGAATTCGTAAAGTCTGAGAAGCATAATATAAAAGAAATAACTTGGAACATTAATGACATGTTTTCAACAGTATCTCAAGGAGTGTGAGAGGCATACCAGGATTTAAAAAATTATAAGTGAACTAAAGATTGTGTCTTGTTTGAAGAAGATACTGTAAATTACTATCTGAAGTTGATAGAAAAACACACACTTTAAGGATTTGCTAAATTTAACTAATTGAATGCACTAAAGACCCTCAACCCACATACAATCAATAAATCCATCAATCCATTAATCTACCAAAACAGGAAAGGTGGAAAGGAGGAAAGAATACAAGAAAAAAATAGAACTAAGTAAAATGGCAGAAATAAAATTAAATATATAAATATGATGAGTTCATTTCATTGTTTAATCGACAGTTTTGACATTTAAAATAGTGACTTCTGACACTTTAATACTTACATGAATGATATGGTTTGGTCGTGTCCCCACCCAAATCTCATCTTTAATTGTAATTCCCATAATTCCCTCATGTTGTGAGAGAGACCCAGTGGTAGATAACTGAATCATGCAGGCAGTTTCCTCCATACTGTACTTGTGCTAGTGAATAAATCTCATGAGATCTGATGATTTAGAACCATGGGACTGGCGTGGCTCTCATTCTCATCTGCCCCTATGTGAGACGTGCCTTTTGCTAATCTCCATGATGAAGGCCTCCCCAGCTATCGGGAAATGTGAGTCCATTAAACCTCTTTCTTTTGTAAATTACCTGGTCTCAGGTATGTCTTTATCAGGGCAGCATGAAAATGGACTAATAGAATGGGTTACAATGATTTTTTTTTTAATTAAAAAATCTAAGTGAACAAGGAGCACAAATAAAAACCCACAGAAATGTTACAATAAGGAGCTGGATGAAGATATACAACAATTTGAGATCAATTTCTGACAACTATAAAAAGCAAAAATTGTTGGACATGACAAAGCAACATGATTTATATTAACATGTTACAATTGATGAATATTATAATATAATGACAGTACTTTATGCATTGACTAACAAAGCAAAAATTGTTAAGAAGCAAGGAAAATGTGAAGACTAAAAGTGGTGTATTTTAATAGGTCCTCCTCAGAACTTGGCATGTAGTGAAACAAAAAATACAATATAAAAAATATGAAAAACAAAAGTACTCATACAGATTGTGTATGCATATATGTATGTGTGTGTTTGGGGATTTGTAGTCATCAAAGAATATATATGTTTTTCAAATGACAATAGATTATTTTCAAAATGAAATATTAGCCCACAAATACCAATTAAAGTATTTTATATTCACAATTTAATAAAACTATAAAATATAAATAGGCAACAAAATTATAAAGCTATATCTACATGGGAAAAATCTCATTAAAGATAAAATCAAGATAAGAGTGTAGGTTTAGAAAAACATGAAATGAAACTGATTAATATTAAAACCTATAGGATGTCACTAAAGCCAAATTGGCATATTTTAAAACTAAGAAATAATGAAAAAAAATGTCCTAAGCACTCAACCCAGAATTTAGAAGAAGACCAATACAATAAACCAAAAGAGGCTAGAAATAAATAACAAAAATATAAGAAGAAAACAAACAAAATCAAAGAAGATAATAAAACTCAAAGTTGTTTTTTGGTAAGTCTAAAATAAAGTCTGTTTTGAAAAGTAGATGTCCTTTGGGTCAGATCTCTAATAAAACTCAAAGTTGTTTTTTGGTAAGTCTAAAATAAAGTCTGTTTTCAAAAGTAGATGTCCTTTGGGTCAGATCTCTTTTGTTCTGGGAGATCTTTTTTGTTCCCAAAGACTCACCCTAGAACAATCCTTCACTCTTAAAATTCCTTTTGTATTCATTTAATTACATGTAGTAACCCTAACTGTTTGAAATGCCTAGAATGTTTCTGTTTTCTGCACTGAATTCTGATTATTCAACACAATATTTAAGGACATAAAACCTCTAAATATGGCTATCTAACTTTTCCAACTGGAAAAGAAAAAAGAAAAAATAATCAGTCCATGGCACATTCTTTCAAAATAGCTTTTAAAATACTCGAAGCCTTCTGGACTGAAGTGCTCATTGAAGAATTTGACAGACTATGTAGCTGCTGCAATAAAACAGTATGATGGGAATAAGAAATACAAGAGCTATGGAATGGGTTGGTGATTCCTCACTTCACTAGAGAACTTAAAGAAAGAAAGATTGGATGTCAGCAAGAATGCCAGCCTAAGGACTAAAAAAATCTACTCCTTCACTAAAGAAACAAAAACATTGGAAATATTGTCAAAATCAACCTTCTTAGAACTTGGGAAATTAACCAAAGACTTGCAGAAATCCAAAAAGTATTTATTAAAAATAAATAGCTAAATTTCATTGAGAAAAGTGAGTTTTGTGGCATTTTAACTGACCTAGCCCTGTCACCCTCTCCCCAGCTCAGTCAAACCAGAAAACAAATAGTCCAATAATCACAGTGAAAAAAGCAGCCTAACAGATAATGAAGGAAGTATAACAGGTTTTGAGCTACCTGAAAGTATCATTCTGAGAGAACTGTCATTATTTGACCTGTCTGGCCTTTCCTTGAAAATCCCTATTTGCATGATTTGTCTTTATTTAACAAGACTCAAGGTTCTGTCAGCACCAACCTTTTCCTCAGGGGGATTTTAACGTCTATAAAAACAGACTTCATAGAACTTACACAGAAAAGTTAGTTTCCTTATACTTCTATAACAAATTACCTCAACTTGGTGGCTTAAACAATACAAATTTATCTTACAGTTTTATAGGTCAGAAGTCCAACATGGCCTGACTGGGTTAATATTAAGGTATCAGCAGAGCTGAATTCCCTTCTGGAGGGTCTAGAAGAGAGTGTTTCCTTGCCTTTCCCAACTTCTAGAGGCCATTTCCTCCATCTTCAAAGCCAGTAATAGGCAGGGCATGTGAGGATGTATGTGGAGCATTCTTACCACATTATGTCACTCTGATATTCTGCTTCCCTTTTCCACATTTCCTTATGATTACATTGGGTTCATCCATATAATTAGGGATTATCTTCCTATTTTAAGGTCAAGTGATTAACAACCTAATTGCCCTTTATGATATAATTTAACATATTAACAAGTTCAAGGATAAGGATATGAAAATTTGGGAGGATGCCAGTATTCTGCCTATTTACTAATGAATCAAGGCACAATAATGAAAACCAGCAACAAAAACAATGACAATAAAAACCATGAGGAGAGGAGGATATGATTTCTAGAGTTGCCACATTACATTATTTAAAATATCTACCTTTTCAACAAAAAAAAAAACACATATTCTAAGAAACAAGATAGTATGGCTCATACACAGAAAAAGAAGCAGAATAGAAACTGTCCATCAGGAAACCTAGATACTGGATTTACTAGACAAAAACCTTAAGTCAGCTATTTTACATACAACTGGCCCTCTCTATCTGCAGTGTCAATCAACCAAGGATTAGAAATTTTTTAAAATGAAAAAGAACAATACAACAATAAAAATTAATACAAATAAAAATGTAATATAACTACTAATTACATAGCATTCACATTGTATTGGGAATTAAGTTATCTAGAGATATCAAACTATACAAGAGGATGTGCTACATACAAATATTATATAATTTAATGTTTATCTCATAGTTTTGGAGTACAGGTGGTTTTTGATTACAGGGATAAGTTCTTTAGTGGTGATTTCTGAGATTTTAGAATACTCATCACTCAAACAGTGTATGTTGTACCGGATATGTTTTCTTTTATCCCTCATCCCCCTGTCATACTTCCCCCATGAATCCCCAAAGTTCATTACATCATTCTTCTGCCTTTGCATCCTCATGACTTAGCTCCCACTTATAAGTGAGAACATACAAGATTTGGTTTTCCATTCCTGAGTTACTTCACTTAGAATAATGGCTTCCAGCTCCAACCACATTGCTGCAAAAGACATTATTTCATTCCTTTTTTATGGCTGAGTAGTATTCCATTATATATATATATATTTCCACACACCACATTTTCTGTATCCACTCATTGGTTGATGGGCACTTAGCTTAGTTCCATATCTTTGCAATTGCAAATTGTGCTGCTGTAAACATGCATGTGCATGTGTCTTTTTCATATAATGACTGCTTTTCCTTTAGGTAGATACCCAGTAGTGAGACTGCTGGTTCAAATGGCAGTTCTGTTTTTGGTACTTGAAGGAATCTCCATACTGTTCTCCATAGTGGTTGTACTAATTTACATTCCCACCAGCAGTGTAAAAGTGTTCCCTTTCCCCACATCCGTACCAACATCTTTTTTTTTCTTTTTAATTATGGCCATTGCATTAGTTCCTTCTCATGCTGCTAATAAAGACATACCCAAGACTGGGTAATATATAAAGGAAAGAGGTTTAATTGACTCACAGTTCAGCATGGCTTGGAGGTCTCAGAAAAGTTATAATCATTCTGAAGGGGAAGCAAACACATCCTACTTCACATGGTGGTAGCAAGGAATAGTGCAGAACAAAGGTGAGAAAAAGCCCCTTATAAGACCACGCAGATCTCATGAGATCAGCATGGAGGTAACCATCCCATGATTCAATTACCTCCCATTTGGGTCCTTCCCATGGCATATATAAATTACAGGTACTATGATTCAAGATGAGATTTGGGTGGGGACACAGCCAAACCATATCAGCCATTCTTGTAGAAGTAAGGTGGTAGTTTATTGTGGTTTCAATTTACATTTCCCTGATGATGAGTGATGTCAAGTTTTTTTTCACATATTTGTTGGCTGCTTGTATATCTTTGATAATTGCCTATTCATATCCTTTGCCAACTTTTTGATGGGATTATTTCTTTTTTCTTGCTGATCTGTTTGAGTTCCTTGTAAATTCTGCATATTGGTCCTTTGCCAGATGCATAGTCTGCTAATACTTTCTCCGGTTCTGTGGGTTGTCTGTTAACTCTGATGATTATTTATTTTGCTATGCAGAAGGTTTTTAGTTTAATTAGTCCCATTTATTTATTTTTGCTTTTGTTGCAACAAATACTATATAATTTTATGTAAGGAACTTGAGCATCAACAAATTTTGGTATGCATGTGAGGTCCTAGAGTCAATTCTATGTGCATATTGAGAAATGACTGAATGTTTCAAGAATTACAGGAAACCATGTATAAAGAACCAAAGAAAAGTAGCTGAATTATTACTAACTATAGAGTATTAAGAGACAGAAATTACTTTGAAAACCCAAATAAAAATTCTAGAATTCAAAAGAGCAACAAAGACTCAGCAGCACATTTATGCTGGAAAAAGGTAAAAATCAACAAACTTGTAAGACTGGTCAATTGATATGATAATCCAATTTTACAATAAAAAGGAAAAAGAATAAAGAAAAGCGAACAGAGCCTCTAAGACTTCCAGAAACACCAACAAACATAATGGGGGTACCAGAGGAGGGGAAAAAGAGAAAGGTACAGAAAGAATGCCTTAAAAAGGAATAACTGAAACGTTCCCCAATTTGAAGAAAAACATCAATCTATATATCTAAGAAGCTTAAACAAAACTCTTAGATAAACTCAAAGAAATCCCCACCAAGACATCAAAACCAAACTGTTTAAAACCAATAACTAAGAAAGAATCTTGAAAGATTCTTTCAAGATTAAGAGAGAAGTGACTTATATACAGAGATCCTCAATACAACCAACAGCCAATTTCTCATCAAAAAACACAAAGGCCAGAAGGTAGTAAGATGACAAAGTCAAAGTGCTGAAAGAAAATGTCTATCAACCAAGAATTTCATATCCAGAAAATCTGTCTTTTAAAATTAAAGAAGAAATTAAGATATTTCTAGAAGAACAAAACCCCTGCTCTATGATAAATACTAAAAGGAGTTCTTCAGGTTGAAATCAAACAGTAACTCTAATACACACAAAAGAATAAAGTTCATTGGTAGAGGTAACGAAATAGGTAAATATGTAAGATGTAAAAACTGTATATTTTACTCAGAACTCATTTTTTCTCCTATTGATTTAAAAGATGATAGTGTAAAGCACTAATTATAAATCTGTGTCGATGGACACTAAAAAATGTAATTTGCATAATAGCACAAAAGAGGTGAGAGAGAGCTAATTAGAAACAAAATTTTTGTATACAATTGAAATATAAATTTTAATAAAAATTAAATTGATATTAATCCAAATACTATTAAATATTATTAAGATTCTAATTATAATACTCAGGAAAACTGTAGTAAATTAAGATTCAAATTATAATACAGGACAATTGTAGTAAATTGCTACAATCAGAAATGAAAGCAGGGTCATTACTAGCAATCTCACAGAAATTTAAAAAAAACTATAGAAGAAGATTACAAACAATTGCATGCCAACAAATTAGATAACCTAGATTTAAAAAAAAATCTTAGAAAGATACAAACTACTAAAATTGCCTGATTTATACACTCTAAAAGAGTGAATTTTCTAGTATGTGAATTATATCTGTGATTTCTTTGTGAATAACAAGCTCATAATTTTTTAATTGTACTTTAAGTTCTGGGGTACATGTGCAGAACATGCAGGTTTGTTATATAGGTGTACATGTGACTCTATCCATCACCCCATCATCTACATTAGATATTTCTCCTAATGCTATCCCTCCCCCCACTCCCCAGCCCCTTACAGTCCCTGGTGTGTGATGTTCCCCTCATTGTGTCCATGTGTTTTTACCGTTCAACTCCCACTTATGAGTTAGAACATGCAGTGTTTGGTTTTCTGTTCTTGTGTTAGTTTGCTGATAATGATGGTTTCCAGCTTCATCCATGTCCCTGCAGAGGACATGAACTCATCTTTTTTAGGGCTGCATAGTACTCCATGGTGTATATGTGCCACATTTTCTTTATCCAGTCTATCATTGATGGGCATTTAAGTTGGTTCTAAGTCTTTACTATTGTGAACAGTGCTGCAATAAACATACATGTGCATGTGTCTTTATAACAGAATGATTTATAATTCTTTGAGTATATACCCAGTAATGGGATTGTTGGGTTAAATTATATTTCTGGTTCTAAATCCTTGAGAAATTGCCACATTGTCTTCCACAATGATTCAACTAATTTACACTCCCACAAACAGTGTAAGTGTTCCTATTTCTCCACATCCTCTCCAGCATCTGTTGTCTCCTGACTTTTTAATGATTGCTATTGTAACTGGGGCGGGATGGTATCTCATTGCGGTTTTGATTTGCATTTCTCTAATGACCAGTGATGATGGGCTTTTTTTCACATGTTTGTTGGGTGCATAAATGTCTTCTTTTGAGAAGTGTCTGTTCATATCCTTTGCCCACTTTTTGACGGGATTGTTTGGGTTTTTTTTTTTTCTGTAAATTTGTTTAAATTCTTTGTAGATTCTGGATATTAGCCCTTTGTCAAATGGGTAGACTGCAAAATTTTTCTCCCATTCTGTAGGTTGCCTGTTCACTCTGATGATAGTTTTCTTTGCTGTGCAGAAGCTCTTTAGTTTAATTAGATCCTATTTGTCAATTTTGGCTTTTGTTGCCATTGCATTTGGTGTTTTAGTCATGGAGTCTTTGCCTATGCCTATGTCCTGAATGGTATTGCCTAGGTTTTCTTCTAGGGTTTTTATGGTTTTAGGTCTTATGTTTAAATATTTGATTCATCTTGAGTTAATTTTTGTATAAGGTATAAGGAAGGGACCCAGTTTCAGCTTTCTGCATATGGCTAGCCAACTAGCCATTTATTCAATAGGGAATTCTTTCCCCATTGCTTGTATTTGTCAGGTTTGTCAATGATCAGATGGTTGTAGATGTGTGGCACTATTTCTGAGGCCTCTGTTCTGTTCTATTGGTGTATATAACTGTTTTGGTACCAGTATCATGCTGTTTTGGTTACTGTAAACTTGTAGTATAATTTAAAGTCAGGTACCGTGATCCCTCCAGTTTTTTTTTTTTTTTCTTATAATTGTCTTGACTATGTGGACTCTTTTTTGGTTCCATATGAAAATTAAGATGTTTTTATATAATTCTGTGAAGAAAGTCAATAGTAGCTTGATGGGGATAGCATTGAATCTATAGATTACTTTGGGTAGTATGGTCATTTTCTTTCAAACCATGAAGCTCAAAATTTGTAATGCTCAACTCAAGAAAAAATTAGGACCATGATGTACCCATGAGTGACCTACAAATCTTAGAATAAATCAGATAGTTTGATTTGCCACTCATTATATTTCAACATACTATTAATTTATAGTCTTAGAGGGTTGAAAAAAAACAAGCCAATTGCTTTTCTACTCCAAAGAATTAGAGATAAAAATTATTGCTAAGCATTTTTTTCTAAAAGGCTTCTATTAAGTCTTCTCAGCCAAACTTATCAAACATAAAGATGTTATCTTAGCTGTTTCAGATATTCTCAAGGTGGTTTCCATACAAAACATATGCTTAGGCCAGGCACGGTGGCTCATGCCTGTAATTCCAGCACTTTGGGAGGGGAGGCCAGTGGATCAGCAGATCAGGAGTTCGAGACCAGCCTAGCTAACACAGTGAAACCCCGTCTGTACTGAAAATACAAAAAATTAGCTGGGTGTGGTAGTGGGTGCCTTTAATCCCAGCTCATTTCGAGGCTAAAGCAGGAGAATCACTTGAACCTGGGAGGCGGAGGTAGTGAACTGAGATCGCACCACTGCACTTCAGCCTGGGTGACAGTGTGAGTTTGTCTCAGAAAAAAAAAAAGAAAAAAAAACGCTTTAGAAATATCAAAACATAATTTAGTAACTAAAAGAAGAAAACTAATGACTAAAGGCCTTTGTAGAGAGAAGCTCTTTGAGTATGTTACTAGTACATGGTATTGACAAAGAAGTAGACCGGAAACCCACTGAATCTTGAGGGGATTGTTTGCCAAACAATTATAATCCTGCCTACAAAGCATGTGATGGTTCAATGCCTCAAACACCAGAGAAGTTCCAATATAAGTCCATACAAAAATATTTTAAAAGCCCAATTTCTTTCTCATTTTGAGGTAAAAAGTAAATACATATATAAATTCCAAAGCTCCCTTGTAGCATTGAAATGCATAGTGTTGAAACTTAGGGGAACATTGTTCTAGATAGAGCAGCAATAAAGTAACAGTATCTTATGATCTTATTTTAAAAATAAGAAGTCTGCATTCTCCAGGAAGGTTGAATTCCATTCAATTTGCTGGGTTTCTTTCCTTTTCCCAAAACCTGCATGTACATATCACACCAAAACCACAATACCTTCTTGACACATTGTATGTGAGATTTTACCTATTACTTAATCATGCAGGTCTAGCCTTTCAAATCCTGGTTAAATTTCAGGTAGTACAAAAGTGATCTAAATGTAATTTTGGTGAATTAATATTCTCTATCTACTGAATAAATTAATCTAGACCAAGAAAATCAGAGTCCTGAACTGAAGTTATCCATGAGAAAAGAAAAAGATCCCTACAACATTCCTGAGTCTCCTTTAGGCCACAATTGAGCTATTAAACAAAACACAGAAATGACAGAGGAACAATTTTTGAGTGGGTGTTAGCAGATGTTAGCCAAGCAAATACTTTTTGAAAAATAAAATAAAAGTAAGGGGTGCTCTACTAATGTTTTTACCAGACAACTAATACAGACCCAAGAGAGTTCCTGGCCAAGAGTAAAGGCAAGAGGGACTTTAGAGATATTTGTCAAAACGGTGCAGTGAGAAGGGCCAGAAGTCAAATATGTGTTTTGCCAGAGAGCCTTTATGCTGCCATTTACAGATGCTGAGTAGAAGCAAGGCACCAGGCTAAGATTTTCAAACGTAGTGTTTCATTTAATCCTCACACAACCTCCATAACTGTGGTGTACTCTCACTATCCTTCCCACTTTACAGATGAGGAAGGTAAGTCTTTATCCTGCAGTTATTAATTGGCAATGTAGAAAATTAACTTTGAAGCCACAATATTTTACTTTTTCTGGGTGCTTCACCTTGGTTGATTTATTTTTCCTGGGAAATAATTGTGTGCAGAGAAAATGAATGCTTGGGCTATTAGACTCCAAATAATCATTTGTTTGTGGAAACATCTGTTTCACTTGGCAAATATTTGAGGTTTAGATATAATTTCATAGTTTGGTCTAGGGAATAAAAACTTCCAGAATTACTAAACTTTGATGATCAAAAAGACCACCTACTGAGGGCTCTTGCCCTTTATAAAAGACAGAACCTCCTCACCCTGGAAAACCCCATGGGAACATTTCTCTTCTCTTGATCATGACTTGGTCTCCTCGTCCAGGAGACCAAGCACCCTTACTACAGCTTTTAGAAACAACTTTTGCTATGACTGAGAAGAATGGCAGTATCTAAAATATTTTCATAAGAAAGGAAAACACTAAACAATTGGAACACTGAATATTTTAAAATTAGACATTTGTGGATGACAACTGTAGTAAATGCACATTTGTTGAATGTGGTATTCATCAATAAAGATTGGGATTAAAACAAAACAAAACAAAACAAAACTGGGCTGGGCATCGTGGCTCACACCTGTAATCCCAACACTTTGGGAGGCTGAGGTGGGAAGAGGTCTTGAGGCCAGGAGTTCAAGACCAGCCTGGGCAACATGGTGAAATCTCATCTCTACAAAAGTGTAAAAGTTCAAGACCAGCCTGGGCAACATGGTGAAATCTCATCTCTACAAAAGTGTAAAAGTTAGTCAGGCATGGTGGCATGTGCCTGTGGTCCTAGCTACTAGGGAGGCTGAGGTGGAAAATCACCTGACCCAGGGAGACCCAGGCTGTGATCAGCCATGATCGTGCCACTGCCCTACAACTTGGGTCAAAGAGTGAGACTTTGTCTCTAAAACCAAAAAATCCTCACTTAAAAAGTAACTATAGGTTTGGCTGACCAATTAATAACTGAACCTAATTACATAAGGATTGCTTCCCTATAGGTTTTGCAATGCCTTTTTTTAAATACATAGAATAAGAATTGTGGGCAATACTTTGCAAGCATTCAAAGAGCAGGAGTATTAATAGGGCTAGTTCCTCTTTTGTTTCTCAGACTGTAACTTCTGCTATTGACTGCTAAGTTTGATAAACATTTTTATGAAATGAAATTCTCATATATACAGTAATTGGAGCAATCCAAATTCAAATACTCAAGTATTTCAATGTATGGTATCCTTTAAGTCACGCTTTTCACATCCTATTCTTATATAGTTGCCCACATTATATTAACTTGTCATTTTAACCACTGGGGTCTTTTTGAAGTCTATCATCAACCCATCTCTTAGATCTTCCTACATTTTTTAAACATCTCCAATTATCATTAAAGTTATTAATACAAGTATTGAAGAGGACAGAGTCAGGTTTGGAGCCTTATGTGTCCAATGTGATGTTTCTGTCATGAGTGCCAGGTGAAATGCCAGCTTTCTGTGTAGATTACCATCACATGCACTCAGCCAACTGCTTTTTCCAGGCTGATTATGATTAGTATCAGATTAGAAGTGCACTTCATCATTTATTCTCTCTAAGGGGGATGAACTATTATGTGCATAAGTCAAGATCATATTAGTTGAAATGTTTTAAGCTACTACTATAACTTACCTGTATCCTGTGATTTGCATCAGGAAGATAGTTTTATATTCTCCCTCTGATTCAGCAATTTTTAATAAGCTCTTACAATGACTTATCTTCTGCTTCTCTTTCTTTTCACATTAACTCATATGTTTACCAGCCTGCCCCCTTCTCTTTGATGATTTTCCATGTAGATGTGCACCCTAATTGCATCTCCTGTCAACCAACATTTTGTTAAAATATTCAGGTAACAGACTTGTGCCTTCTTGGGTATCAGTTATGCTTTTTCTCTTCTGTTGTTGCTCTTTATTTGATGGGATACTTGATTTCTCTCATAGACTCTGGTTTTCAGTCAGTCTTGACTACATTGGCAAGTATTTAGGCCAGTCTTAGTGTCTGAGCCAATGTTTTTCCAAATATTGGCTCACAGACCACCTCCATTAGAGGTGCTGTTTCAGGAGATCTGGGACTGGCCCAGGAAGATGTATTTTTAATTTGCAACTCGCATGTCTTTTATGAATACTGAAATTTTAGAGCATCTGTTCTAGGCAGATTCTTCCAGGACAGGAGACATACACTCTGTTCTTTATTATACAGCAGGGGTCCCGAAACCTGGGCCACAGACTGATACCAGTCGATGGCCTATTAGGAACTGGGCCACACAGCAGGAGATGAGTGGCAGGAGAGCAAGCATTACCACCTGAGCTCTGCCTCCTGTCAGATCAGCAGCAGCATTAGATTCTCATAGGAGTATGAACCCTGTTGAGAACTGTCCATGTGAGGTTGTGCACTAGATCTAGATTGTGTGCTCCTTATAAGAATCTAATGCCTGATGATCTATCACTGTCTCCCATTACCCTAGATGGGACTGTCTAGGTTCCAAAAAACAAGCTCAGGGCTCCTATTGATTCCACATTATGGTAAGCTGTATAATTATATCATTATGTATTATAATGCAATAATAATAGAAATAAAGTACATGATAAATGTAAAGCACTTGAATAATCCTCAAACCATCTTTCTCCCTAGTCTGTGGGAAAACTGTCTTCCAATAAACTGGTCCCGGTGCCAAAAAGGTTGGGGGCTGCTGTTATGGAGCATTCATTTAAGTATTTTAAAACAGTCTAGAGAACAAAACATCCTTCTTTTTTAAAAACATCTCAGAAAGTAGAAGTTAGCAAAGTTAGCTGCTACCGTTTATTTAGTGTTTATGAAGTGGGAGATGTTTTACATCTATCATCTCTAAACCTCAAAATCATTACAGAAGTAGATGCTAACAGAAATTAAGTAGTTTAATCAAGGTAACACACATCATGTTTAGCATAGAGTTTAAACCAAAGTTGGCCTGACTCCTAAGTGCCTAAGATGGTTGAGTCATGCCATTGTATCTCACTTAACTGTTTCCTCTTAGCCAGTAACTGAGACCAGAAAAGAACTAAACTTGATGGGAGAGAGTAGATAAACAGCTTCCAGAAGGAGAACAGAAGGATCCTCAGGGTACAGAAATAAGAAAGAAGAGAGAAGGCCCCCAGCATACTCTTAGATGGAAGTGTAAGTCTGAGTAGATGCTGGAGACAGCTGTATAAGAGCACTAGGAAGAGACAACAGCCTTATGGAGAATGAGGCAAATGCAAGGCAACTTATAGAACAGCTGGGTCAGCCTGTCCCCTAACCCCACTAGCATGGTTAGCCAATTCCAACATAGTTACACATTCAGATATTGGTCTCCCAACCAATGATTCAGTGAAAGAATAAAGGCCCACATGGTTTATGTATGTAGATGTCCCTAAGTTAGGTGTTCATATTTCAGAAACTGGAAAGAATAAATAACTTTATTGGAAAAATTTAGGAAACTGATGATCTGATTCTTTTTAACTGGTTGATTCAAATGGAAGAAAATGTGCAAAGAAGCAAATTAGAAGAATTCAGTGTCTAATTAAAACTTTTTCATTCACCTACTATTTACTCTTTAGTTTGTTAAATATTTTTGACTGCCTACTATATACCTGGAATTAACTAGGTGCTAGGGCATTATTCCAGGTTTAATTGCATGGTAAATGTGAAGTGAATATATGAATGAATGAATAAGAAAAGATGGAAATGGAACAAGAAATCATGTGAATTAGAGAAAATGAATAATTTGTACATGAAAATCTTGAACAGCTTTCTGCAAATATTCTGGCTAAATTAGGGAAGTCCAAACCTCTAATTATTGGTCTTTTCTGATGAGCGTCTAGAGATCTAAAATCACATTATTCAAGATTATGTAGTCTTTCAAGTTTTCTGTGAAGCTATGATATTAATGAGGTGCTCCAGATCCACCAAGACTTCTTATTAAAGCACGATGGAGAAGATCCTGAGCCACAGATGGCTTCTACAAAATCCTTCTTATAGGCAGGCAAGAAAATCACAGACAAGACTAAAAAAAATGGTGCCAACTTCTGTCTTTTCAACAATAGTTATCTGTAGACCGCTGTAAGTTAACAGAATACAGATAACTTAAAACACAGGATGGTGTATTTAATTATGAGTTCCAGTACGTCCTGGTTTACAACCTGAAAACTGAAGATCTTAACATGAACAATAATTACAATAATGGAAAAAAAAACACTAGGGTTTTCTTCACACAGACTAATAAACACATTTCTTTTATACTGTAAATCAGTAAAAATGAGCCCACTATGTTTTAAAAAAAGTGATACAAACATGCTTTTGTTAAGATGTAGAAATATTACCATGAACTTGCAGTTGAATGTGCTGTTGTGTCTCTCCAGCTGCATTGGTAGCCACACATGTGTATCTGCCAGCATGTTCCAACAGGGTTTTGGCAATTTGTAGAATTCGACCAGAAGACTGTATCTAATTGGGAGCAGAAAGCACAGAGGAATTTTGTACTTTATACTTGGATTTAAAAACAGTCACTGAAATAGAAAAAATCATTTAAGTATATAATATCACTATTTTCATGCCAATATTTTAATAAACTCTTGATAGACTAGGGGGAGATAACATCATCACGCAGAAGATAATAGACTAGTTTGATTGTAAAGTCCTTTCTTATTCTCTGGAAAACACAAAATAAAATAACCTAAGGCCAGCTTACTGGGATAGTCATACTGAATAAAAGACTTTAGCACTGAACTATGATGTGTGTGATGAAAATTTAAGCTATTTGGAAAAACCTGACCACATTTATGGAAAAATTCATAAATAGTTTAAAACAATGAATGTTTATTAAATGGTCATGGGAGCCAGAAAAATAAAAAAATTATAAAATATGGATAATGGGAATGCAGATAAATTTCTTCCTATTTTTCCTAATTTCCCTCTTAAACCCATTGCAACTTGCTATGCCATTTTGAAACTGGTGATTCAGAGGTTATTCTTTGAAACATGCTATTCAGAGGTTACCAGCAACTTCCAATCACAATATTCAGCAGCCTATATAATAAGCTCATACTCTCCTCCACCATCCATAGCATTTGGTGTGGTTGATTACTGACTCCTTGAAACTCTCTACTTTCTGGGTGTTAAAGATAAGCATTCCTTCAGTTCTAATTCTCTGATTTTCTTAGGAAATTAACTTTTAGAATCTGCTTCCTCTATCTGTCCCACACTCAGGAAACTTAGCTGTCTGATGGTTTTTAACCAAACTCACGGCATCAATGAAAAACTCTAATGCATCTTAAATTTACAGGATAGCCTCACCTTCTCTCATGATCTCTGCATTTGTCCTTCCAGCAAACTGCTGAACAGGTTAGTACATCAAATTTAATATATCCAAAAAATTAAGCTCATATATTTTTCCTTGTATTTCTAAAGTCTACTTCTGATTGCATGTTCCCAGTCTTGTTTAATGGCACCCACTATTTTTCCAGTCATCTAGGTTTTGGAGCCTACTTTGAATCCTATTAATTATGCCACTATATATTTCTCAGATCCCCTGTTTTCCATTTCCACAGCCACTATGGGATTATAATAGCTTCTTAACTGATGTTCCAGTGTCTCCAACCTCCCCAGTTGTTACTCTATCTTGCATATTGTTGCCAGAATAATTTGCTTAAAATTCAAATTTGATCCTTTAACCAGTTTCCCTTCAAAGTTCATTCATGGCTCTTCGCCTTGCCCAGAATGAAATGTGAACTCAGCCTAGCTCTCCAGGCTCACCACATTTTGACCCCAAATGATCTCTCAAACTCTCCCATGTAAACTCCCACTTAACGCATTCTCCATCCATACTGTTATAAACATGTTAAGCAACACAGTTATACATTTATATTCATGTCTGGACTGACACGTGATCTTTAAATGCTGTAATTTTTAAAGACTGAACTAGGTCAGTTCTCTGCCCATTTTCTTCTTACCCTTTATTCTCTCCTTGGATTAACTCATCCATGCCCATGGTTTCAAATATTGCTGATGTGCCAATATGTCCAGCCAGACTCTTCTTTGAGCTCCAAGACCACATATTCAGTGATCTACTGACATTCCACTGGTTTATCTCATAGTCAGCTCAACCCCCAAAGTCTAAAACTCAAATCAGTTTTCTCACCTCAAACTTGTCCCCCCGCCCAGTCTCCTGTCTCACTGGATGGCAACTCTCTCCATGCAGTTGTGTAGATTGGAATCCTGAGAGTCTTCCTTGACACATCCCTCTCCTTCACTTTTCACAAACAGTCTTTCATCAACCCCCAGTGATTTAACTAATACATACCTCACCAATCTATACAAGTATCCCCGTCTGCATGGCCAGCATATGAGTCTAAATTTCTATCTTTTCTCTCTCCTAGACAAATGTAAATAGGTTCTAATTGGTTTCCACATATCTATTATTGGCTCCTCCAATTTATTCTTTGGAATGGGTCTGAATAACTAATTAAAATGCAAATATGATCATGTTACTCCTTTTTCAAAACTCTTCAAAGGTCTCTCATTGCTTTAAAGTAAAAATAAAATCATTAACCTTACTTAAATGCCTGTTATTTAGTCTCTAGTCTTTAACGTCACCTCTCCCTTGGTCTCTTCCTCAGCCCACTGGCTGCCTTTCTGGTCCTCAAGAGGTGCCATGCTCACCTTTGCTTTGTTTGCCCATGCGCATATTCTTTGAAACATTCTACCCAGTTCTCTTCCATTAATTCACCAATTTAACTTTCATAAGGTCTTCTGAACTCTACTCAGGGCTTTTCCCATAAGTTTTCCACATTCTCAAAGACTTTTCTCATCATATGTTCTTATACCTCTAGGTTTTCCCTTTAAATCATTCATTTAGGGGGGACTTCCAAGATGGCGTTGTAGAGGCGACTCCGGATTGCAGCTCTCAGTGAAGGCGCAGAGGGTGAGTCCTAGCCGCATTCTCGGACAGATCCTTTTTGCCCACAGAACGTTGAAAGTCCCAGGTGTGGGAGAGACACGGGATGCTAGCACAGCTGGCTCGCGCGGCCACTTCGGCCGGTTCCACAGCGCAGCGGCACCGGGCACAAAACTCACCGGTCTGGGTGCCCTGTTAAACCGGCAATCTGAGATTTGGAAGGGCAGATTGGCATGTCCATCTGATTGAATGGGACGTGGACAATGAGCCAGACCAGGAGATTCCTGGGAAACGTGATCTGAGCCAGTACAGTGGGCAGCGGCACGGAAGATCGCACGGATCCCAGTGCCCTATCAGCAGGCTACTGGGGCGCCAGTGAGAGAGTCAACTGTTCAGCTTGGGGAGAGGAAGAGAGAGAGAGAGAGAGAGAGAGGACAGACTCTGAGGCAGGGAGCTGGGTGATCAGGCTCGGCGGGTCCCACCCTGACGGGGACAAGCAGGGCAGCGATTGGAGGCGCTCAGGGCTGAGAGTTTTGCTGCCGGCATCTAGGACAGTGCAGCCCGGTGCGGGAGGGGTGTCCGCCACTACTGACGCAATCCCCCGCTACTGAAGTACTGCCCAGGGCTGACGCAGCCTGCTGTTGCCAGGCAACCTGCCATAACAGAGAGACTCTGCCAGCAGAGCAGAGCAAGCCACAGCAGAACGGAGCCCCGCAGCAATAGGGCGGACCCGTGCTAGCAGGGCGGAGCCCCGGCAGGAAAATAGTGAATAGACTGCCTCCTAGCTGGGCAGGGCAGTGCAACAGATACTCATAAAGAAAGCCCCAACTCCCTGAGACAGAGCATCTAAGGGGGGAAAACAGGGGGGCTTTTATGAGTTCTGTTGCAGCAGACATAAACACATCCTCCCAACAACGCTGAATCAACAACGGAGCTCACAGCTCAGCACTGGAGCTCCTATAAAGCACAGACCGTCTCCTCAAGCAGCTCCCTGACCCCTGTATATCCAAAGAGTCACCACCCCAAAAAAGGACTAATCAGACTGACATTTGGCAGGCATCATTCTGAAACAAAGATAGCAGAAGAAGACACTGGTAGCATCCCTCACTGTTCCGCAGCTGCTACAGGTGTACCCCAGACAAGCAGGGCCTGGAGTGGACCTCAGCACTCGTACAGCAGAGGGGCTAGACCATTAGAAGGAAAACTAAGTAACAGAAATACCTCATCATCAACAATCTGGGTGTCCACACAGAGACCCAACTGAAAAATCAGCAACTACTAAGACGACAGGTGGATAAATCCATAAAGATGGGAAGAAACCAGTGCAAAAAGGAGGAAAACACCCGAAACCAAAACACTTCACCTCCTACAAAGGACCAAAACTCCGCATCAGCAAGGGAACAAAGCTGGACGGAGAATGAGTGTGACGAAATGACGGAATCAGACTTCAGAAAGTGGATAATGAGAAATTTCAGTGAGCTAAAAGAACACGCTCTAAATCAGTACAAAGAAACTAAGAACCTTGAAAAAAGATTTGAAAAAAGATTCGAGGAATTGATAACAAGAATGGACAACGTAGAGAGGAATATGAATGAATTGAAGGAGCTGAAAAACACAACACGAGAACTTCGCGAAGCATGCACAAGTTTCAACAGCCGAATTGACCAAGCAGAAGAAAGAATATCATAAGTCGAAGATCAACGCAATGAAATAAAACGAGAAACCAAGATCAAAGAAAAAAGTGCAAAAAGGAATGAACAAAATCTCCAAGAAATGTGGGACTATGTAAAGAGACCCAACCTACGTTTGATAGGTGTACCAGAATGTGATGAAGAGAATGAATCCAAGCTGGAAAACACTCTTCAGGATATTATCCAGGAAAATTTCCCCAACCTAGCAAGACAGGTCAATACTCAACTCCAGGAAATACAGAGAACACCACAAAGATATTCTGCAAGAAGAGCAACCCCAAGGCACATAATCGTCAGATTCACCAGGGTTGAAATGAAGGAGAAAATACTAAGGGCAGCCAGAGAGAAAGGTCGGGTCACCCACAAAGGGAAGCCCATCAGGCTCACAGCAGATCTCTCGGCAGAGACTCTACAGGCCAGAAGAGAGTGGGGGCCAATATTCAACATCTGTAAAGAAAAGAACTTTCAACCCAGAATTTCATATCCAGCCACACTGAGCTTCATAAGTGAAGGAAAAATAAAATCCTTCATGAACAAGCAAGTACTCAGAGATTTTGTCACCACTAGGCCTGCTTTACAAGAGCTCCTGAAAGAGGCACTACACATAGAAAGAAACAACCAGTACCAGCCATCCTAAAAGCATACCAAATGCTAAAGAGCATCAACAAAATGAAGAATCTATATGAACCAATGGGCAAAACAGCCGGCTAGCATCAAAATGGCAGTATCAAATTCACACATAACAATATTAACCCTAAATGTAAATGGGCTAAATGCACCAATAAAAAGACACAGATTGGCAAATTGGATAAAAAGCCAAAACCCGTCGGTGTGCTGTATCCAGGAAACCCACCTCACACGCAAGGATACACAAAGGCTCAAAATAAAGGGATGGAGGAAGATTTACCAAGCAAATGGAGAGCAAAAAAAAAAAAAAAAGCAGGAGTTGCAATTCTCGTCTCTGATAAAATAGACTTTAAAGCAACAAAGATAAAAGGGAAAAAGAAGGTCATTACATAATGGTAAAAGGATCAATACAACAAGAAGAGCTAACGATTCTAAATATAATTGCACCCAATGCAGGAGCACCCAGATATATAAGGCAAGTTCTTAATGACTTACAAAGAGACTTAGACTCCCACACAATAATAGTGGGAGACTTTAACACTCCACTGTCAATATCAGACAGATCAACCAGACAGAAAATTAACAAGGATATCCAGGACTTGAACTCAGACCTGGAACAAGCAAACCTGATAGATGTTTACAGAACTGTTCACCCCAAATCCACAGAATATACATTCTTCTCAGCACCACATCACACCTACTCCAAAATTGACCACATAATTGGAAGTAAAGCACTCCTCAGCAAATGCAAAACAACTGAAATCATAACAAACAGTCTCTGACCATAGTGCAATCAAGTTGGAACTCAGAATTCAGAAAATAACTCAGAACCGCACAGCTTCATGGAAACTGAACAACTGGCTCTTGAATGTTGATTGGATAAACAATGAAATGAAGGCAGAAATAAAGAAGTTCTTCGAAACCAACGAGAACGAAGACACAACGTACCAGAATCTCTGGGACACATTTAAAGCAGTCTGTAGAGGAAAATATATAGCAATAAGTGCCCACATGAGAAGAGGGGAGAGATTCAAAATGGACACCCTATCATCAAAATTGAAAGAGCTAGAGGAGCAAGATCCAAAAAGCTCAAAACCTAGCCGAAGACAAGAAATAACTAAGATCAGAGCAGAACTGAAGGAGATAGAGACACGCAAAACCCTTCAAAAAATCAATAAATCTAAGAGCTGGTTTTTGAAAAGATCAACAAAATAGACCACTAGCCAGACTGATAAAAAAGAAAAGAGAGAACAACCAAATAGATGCAATAAAAAATGATAAAGGGGAAATCACCACAGATTCCACAGAAATTCAAACCATCATCAGAGAATACTACAAACAACTCTATGCACATAAACTAGTAAACCAGGAAGAAATGGATAAATTCCTGGATGCCTGTGTCCTCCCAAGCCTAAACCAGGAGGAAGCCGAAACTATGAACAGACCAATAACAAGGTCAGAAGTTGAGGCAGCAATTAAGAGCCTACCACACAAAAAAAGCCCAGGTCCAGATGGGTTCACAGCCAAATTCTACCAGACACACAAAGAGGATCTAGTACCATTCCTTCTGAAACTATTCCAAATAATTCAAAAAGAGGGAACCCTTCCCAAATCATTTTATGAGACCAACATCATCCTGATACCGAAACCCGGCAGAGACTCAACAAGAAAAGAAAACTTCAGGCCAATATCCATGATGAACATAGATGCAAAAATCTTCAATAAAATACTGGCAAACTGATTGTAACAGCACATTAAAAAACTTATCCATCATGATCAAGTAGGATTCATCCCGGGGATGCAAGGCTGGTTCAACATACGCAAGTCTATAAATGTAATTCACCACATAAACAGAAGCAAAAACAAAAATCACGATTATCTCAATCGACGCAGAGAAGGCATTTGACAAAATTCAACAGCCCTTTATGCTAAAAACCCTCAATAAACTTGGTATTGATGGAACATATCTCAAAGTAATAAAAGCTATTTACGACAAACCAACAGCCAATATCATAATGAATGGGCAAAAACTGGAAGCATTCCCTTTGAAATCTGGCACTAGACAAGGATGCCCTCTCTCACCACTCCTATTCAACATAGTACTGGAAGTTCTAGCCAGAGCAATCAGGCAAGAAAAAGAAATAAAGGGTATTCAAATAGGAAAGGTGGAAGCCAAATTGTCTCTATTTGCAGACGACATGATAGTATACCTAGAAGACCCCATCACCTCAGCCCAAAAGCTCCTGAAATTGATAAGCAACTTCAGTAAAGTCTCAGGATATAAAATCAATGTGCAAAAATCACAAGCATTCCTATACACCAATAACAGACTAAAAGAGAACCAAATCAAGAACGAACTGCCATTCACAATTGCTACAAAGAAAATAAAATACCTAGGAATACAACTCACAAGGAACGTAAGGGACCTCTTCAAGGAAAACTACAAACCACTGCTCAACGAAATAAGAGAGGACACAAACAGATGGAGAAACATTCCATGTTCATGGTTAGGAAGCATCAATATCGTGAAAATGGCTATACTGCCCAAAGTAATTTACACAGTCAATGCTATCCCCATCAAACTACCATTGAATTTCTTCACAGAACTGGAAAAAAACACCATGAACTTCATATGGAACCAAAAGAGAGCCCGCATAGCCAAGTCAATTCTAAGCAAAAAGAACACAGCGGGAGGCATCACACTACCAGACTTCAAACTATACTACAAGGCTACAGTAATCAAAACAGCATGGTACTGGTACCAAAACAGAGATATAGACCAATGGAACAGAACAGAGGCATCGGAGGCAACACAACATATCTACAACCATAGAATCTTTGATAAACCTGAGAAAAACAAGCAATGGGGAAAGGATTCCCTGTTTAATAAATGGTGTTGGGAAAACTGGCTAGCCATGTGCAGAAAGCAGAAACTGGACCCCTTCCTGACACCTTACACTAAAATTAACTCCAGATGGATTAAAGACTTAAACATAAGACCTGACACCATAAAAACCCTAGAAGAAAATCTAGGCAAAACCATTCAGGACATAGGAGTAGGCAAGGACTTCATGACCAAAACACCAAAAGCATTGGCAACAAAAGCCAAAATAGACAAATGGGACCTAATCAAACTCCATAGCTTCTGCATGGCAAAAGAAACAGTCACTAGGGTGAATTGGCAACCATCAGAATGGAAAAAATCTTTGCAGTTTACCCATCTGACAAAGGGCTGATATCCAGAATTTACAAAGAACTCAAACAGATTTACAGGAAGAAAACAAACAAGCCCATTCAAAAATGGGCAAAGGATATGAACAGACACTTAACAAAAGAAGACATACATGAGGCCAACAAACACATGAAAAAATGCTCATCATCACTGGTCATTAGAGAGATGCAAATCAAAACCACATTGAGATACCATCTCACGCCAGTTAGAATGGCAATCATTAAAAAATCTGGAGACAGCAGATGCTGGAGAGGATGTGGAGAAATAGGAACACTCTTACACTGTTGGTGGGAGTGTAAATTAGTTCAACCATTGTGGAAGACAGTGTGGCAATTCCTCAAGGACCTAGAAATAGAAATTCCATTTGACCCAGCAATCCCATTACTGGGTATCTATCCAAAGGACTATAAATCGTTCTACTATAAGGACACATGCACATGAATGTTCATTGCAGCACTGTTTACAATAGCAAAGACCTGGAACCAACCCAAATGCCCATCGATGATAGACTGGACTGCGAAAATGTGGCACATATACACCATGGAATATTATGCAGCAATCAAAAATGATGAGTTTGTGTCCTTTGTAGGGACATGGATGAATCTGGAGAACATCATTCTCAGCAAACTGACACAAGAACAGAAAAACAAATACTGCATATTCTCACTCATAGGCGGGTGAGAAAAATGAGAACACATGGACACAGGGAGGGGGTCTACTACACACTGGGGTCTATTGGGGGGAAGGGGGAGGGACAGTGGGGGGGGCTGGGGAGGGATAGCCTGGGGATAAATGCCAAGTGTGGGTGAAGGGGAGGAAGGCAGCAAAGCACACTGACATGTGTGTACTTATGCAACTATCTTGCACACTCTGCACATGTACCCCCAAAACCTATAATGCAATAAAAATTTAAAAAATTTTAAAAAAAAAGAAAATATTTTATTAAAAAAAATTATTCATTACAGTTTGCAATCCTACTTTTGTATGATAATATGACAAGTGTCTGTCTCCCAGGTAAACAATTGTTTACCTGCACGATGTTGGAAGGCTACAAACTGAATCTTTCACTTGCACAAAGATGTAAAATTTTTTTCATTGGATTTGGAATAGGAATTGAAACTTAACAGATATCCACCACTTCTACTAAAAAAAGGAAGATAACATACCTCTCATTAGAGAAAACTCAGAAGTAAAATTCAAGCCCACATTAGTCAATTAACTTGATCCTATTAGCAAAATCTATTAATGCTAATTTTGAGTGCATCCTTTAGATCATCCAGATTTGAAATCTATCAATCAATCAATCATCGATCTACTAATTTAACAAATATGTAATGAGATACAGTTATATGCCAGGGACTATATTTACGATACAAAATTGAACTTATTCACTTTTTAAAAAGTTGAGTCTTTGCCCTCTTGAAGCTTATAAACTAATTCTTTAAAATGCTTTTCAAGACTTATTTTACTTATATTTATGTAAATATGACTTGATCTTAATTTTACTCAATGGTGAACATTTTTGGCTTATTATTGATGAACATTGTTTAATTGTGAGACACCAGGTTTTAACCACTAAATTAGGCATAAACCAAAGTAATATAAATAACAACAACTATCTTAAAATCAGTATCTTGAAGATATGATTTTAAAGTTATTTATTGTTAAAGTTATTTAGCCTTTAATTCCATTTTTCAAGTCAAAATATTAAGCTAAATCCTTAAAAACTCTAAGAAAAATGCATATTATTTTAATAATAAATTTTCTACAAAATCTGTCCAACAGAAATATCTACAATTAAGAATAATTTGATATTCCTAGGAAGACCTATGTGGCTTTCTTAGTTTGTGTTCTGTAATATTTACACTTACTTTAAGGTTTCCTTGGGCAGTGTTCACAGGTTGGTCATCTTTTAACCACGTAATGGATGGATTTGGAATCCCATTGGCTATGCACTGCAAGGTGACAGGCTTGTATTTCACCACAACTCTCTCAGAAAGACCTGAGGACTTGATTGTTGGAGGAACTAGATTTAAGGAAGGGAGGAAAAAAATGAAACCATAATCAGTGGGGTCTAAATTAAAAATACGTATGCAAGAACCTGAAATCTTAAAATATAAGGGAAAAAAAATCAAATCCCTATTTTAACAAACAATGAAATACTTTTATCCCATGTATTTAATTTGTGCTTTTTTAGCAAGTTTATAGATTACTTCTTAACTATGGATTTTTAAATCTCCAAAGAATAAGTAAAACGTATTTATGGCTACTGTAATCCAGATGTATATTTGGTTTATGTCTTTTGGTGTGTTTTACTAATCTATAACGACCTTCACTTTCTCTAGAACTACTTTATTAAGTCAAGGTGGATTTCCAGTCATATTTATACTGCATGACTCTGCCCCCTGCAAAGCTGATAGAATGTGGAATGGTAACTTTATTTAAACTGGACCTGCCAGATTTCCTCCCTCAGGAATTGGGACTGAGACTGAAAAACAGGATTATGTATATTTCATCATGGGACATAGGACTAAAAATAAAAAAACAGCAGTCCGCAGAGACAGAGGAAGAATAAAGTTGACATTCTTAGATACGCCTTGTGGCTTCCAAGTGGCTCTCCAGTTTCTGGTTCCAGCCATCCCTTCCCAAGTTCTGCCAGCAAGTAAGATACATAATACCCTGGCAGAGGGTTGCGTTTATCATTAGAGTAATGGTTATAATCCTAATGTGCCAGTTTTGTGAATGTACTTATGCCCCTCACATCCTTCCATTACATCCTCGGCCACCATTTCTGGGAACTGCTGTATTTACCATCCCTCTTGCTTCCAAGTAAAAGGGTTATGTAAGCATTTAAGGCTAAATAAAGTAAAGGGTTTAGTCTTAAATGCTTACATAACCCCTTTACTTGGAAGTTGCTCCTTGCCTCTTCTATCTTATTTGGTCTAATTCCTCAGACCTTGGCATTCTATGCAGAATACACTTCCTAACATTTAAGCTCTGTCTACATTTATTTATTTATTTCCAAGAATTATTTTTGCTACTGCCTATAAGTATTTACATGATACATCTTAGTTGAGTCTTTGGGTCAATAAAGTAACCAAAAAAATCTGTCATTATACAACTGAAATTCACATTCTTTACACTGCCTTCCACAACTCAGGATTTATTCACATTATTGAGCAACAAT
This sequence comes from Saguinus oedipus, assembly GCA_031835075.1. Classification (NCBI taxonomy): domain Eukaryota; kingdom Metazoa; phylum Chordata; class Mammalia; order Primates; family Cebidae; genus Saguinus; species Saguinus oedipus. Next base: position 25,160,610 of record CM063190.1, read on the forward strand.
CTGATTTAGATAATAAAAACAATGCAGAAATTAATTTAAAATGCAAAGCTCCTATTCCTTCTTCAGCATACCGTGAACAGTCACTTCAAATTCCTTCTTGCGGCCCCCAGCAGTATTTGTTGCCATGCACCGATAAAGGCCTGTGTCTGATACCTGAGCCTGAGCAATAACCAGTTTGCGTCCATTTAATAAGATCTTGAATCCATCCCTTTCATCGATTAACTGGCCATCCTTCAGCCACCTATAGAAAAAGGCAAAAGGAAGTCTGGATATATCTTTTAAGCAAATCATGTCCTAGAAGATACATAAAGTTTCTATTGTGTATTTGTTCAATGTCCTAGTGACTTACTCTGTAAAATAAACTAAATGAAAAAGAGAAGAAAAAAGGAAACCTGGCCTAACACAGAAGCTGGCATATTGTTAGAACCCAATGATTGTGTGTTGAGTTATTTATTCTTCTACTAATTTGAGGCTACAAAAAAGAGACAAGTATTGGATTGTTTGTAACGATAAATGCTTGAGCTGATGGATATGCCATTTACTATGAAGTGATTATTATGCATGCATACCTGTATCAAAATATTTCATGTAACCCATAAATATATACACCTACTATGTACCAAAAAATTAAAAATTAAAATAGAGACAAGTGCTCCTAAATATTACTCACTTCAATGTTTAAATAATAATCAGCAAAACATACACAATCTTAAAATAAGTATAAACAAAACTTTAAAACCATACAGCATTATATTTTTTACACTTCTGAGTTCTGCATTCTATTTCATTTTATAATCATCTTTGAACATATCTCATTTCCTTCATTGACTAACTCTTCCTCTGCATATTCCATAGCAACTTGGAAACAAAAGCTAAGTATTTAATACATGCTTTGAAAATTAAAGAATAAGAAAAAAAGAAGTGGTAAACACATATGCACGTTAACTTTCTCTATTTACCTAATATGTCTGGTATACTCCTTTTTACTTGGTAGTCTGTTAAACATTTCAGTACCTCAGGAAAGTATGACAATACTGCTTGATAGACTGTCTCTGTGAACTAAATGTGTAATTTCTAAGGCCATACAATGCAATTCCTCTAATTGAGCAAATGTTGGTGCCTTTTGACTATCAAGTAGAAGTTGCATTGTATATAGAGCATGTCTTCTAAAAGAGGAATATAAAGAATACAATTTCATACAATCCTTTTTAATGATACAGAACAGTTTTCAAGATAGCTCTAAAACACTCAAAACAAAATGCGGGAGGTATTTAGAAGACATACCAAAACCCTTACATGATAGTTGGTGGGGGAGAGCCTGTCACTTGACAATCTAGCTCCAGTAAGTTATTCACCATCACAATGAAGTATGATGTTTCATCTCCTCCTTCTATAGCTGGCGGCACTAGAAAACAACAGGAATGCAACATGCAAAGAATTGTATACAACAAAAAACACAGAATCTCATGAAGCAATACCACATTGCAGTTCAGAAGGTTGACAAGTATCATAGTAGTTTGATAAATGAAGGGCACTTGAAATGTATTGTAAATACATTTTACAATAAACACTTGCCAGGATCACTAAACATGCTTTTGACATATTGTGGCTATTCCTCTATCTAGTACTATGGTGCCACTGATGCCAGGTGAATATCAAGCTGATTCATATTTTGTATTGTTTATTTTCATAAGCACAAGAGAAAACCCCCCAAATTGGGCCATCTATTCAAAAGCCTTCACTTTATAGATAAAGATACTGAGTTTAAAGGTTGCAAGATGACTTTCCAAGGCTAAGTTTCCTGTTACCTGGCATAGTGCTTATGACAAAAAACCATGTTGTTGTTCACTGCAATTAGACATTGTCATTGATGTAAAAATGTATCTATGCACTTGTAAATATCAAGTATACTTATCAAAATCAGTGGAAGATTTATGTAAGATTCTACATCCTGAGACTCCAGTGACAAATCCACCTCTTGGTAATGTGCAATCCATAGTTGCACAGATGACTATACCCTCTTTTAGATTGTTTTATTATTGCATGAACAAAAAAGAATTTAACAAATGAATCAGGTTTTGCTAGGAATCTGAGAACCCAGGCAGTGGCATCCTTATTTACCCAAGACATCAACTTCATATTTGATTTCCTTTTCTCCTGCCACACTGGTAGCCACGCATATGTACTGTCCCCGATCAATTTCTTGGGCACTCATGATTTCGAGTTTCTTTCCACCAGCTTCTATGCGGATATTGTCATTAGCTTTCACAGGTACACCATCTTTCAACCAGGTGAGAATGGGAGAAGGGTTTCCAGCAGCTTTACACTCCAGTGTCAGAGAATGAGCAATAACTACTTGCTTATTCAAAGGTGTGGCCAAGTCGCCTTCAATCATTGGAGGAACTAGGGAGAAACATAGCAATATTTCAGGCAATTCTTTGTGTGCACAAAATACATCCTAACAAAATAAAGAACAGTTTTTGTTTTTCTCTCATAAAGTTTGACCATTAAAATCTACCTATATGCCTCTCTCCCTCTAAGCTATTGAGGAAAGAATTTCTTGGTCTAGCTAATTTGTAACCGTCTTAATTATTCTGGAAACTCTGAACTGTCAGGCTTATAAAGGAAAAATAGCACAGAATGATCTCAGTCCCAACAACTACTTTGCCTTTTCGGTAATAACCAAATACTCTAGATGTTCCAAGTGCCATGGCAAAGGTTAGTTGAGTGAATGGACACCTTCTTGCTAACCTTAGGTTTTTAAAATATTTTTCCAAATCATGGAACAAATTATTCCAATTCCTATCCATGCATATTGAAAAAGACAAACCCTCTGAGGATTATTAGTGAATAAATTGGATACTAGCATATGAGAAAGCATAGGTAGGAAAGGTATATAATTACAGCACATGTTGTTCCTTACCATAGACATCCACATGGAATGATTTTTCAGCAGTTCCAGCAACATTGGCTACATGACACGTATATGTTGCTGAATCAGAGACCTGTGCTCGAGGAATATGAAGATATTGTCCTTTATCAATATAAAGTGCTTGTGAGCTGGACATGATTGATTGGCCATCCTTATACCAAGTAATAGCAGGCATTGGAAGCCCCCGTGTTTCACATTCTAGTTTAATAACACTGTTGATCAATACTGATATGTCTGTGGTGACATTTCCTCCTTTAATAGTAGGTGGAACTACAAAGGATTTTAGAAAAAAACAAGTCATTTAACTTACTGCATCTTCATCAAAATCTTAAATGCTCTAGATGTTTAAACAATGCATCTAAGGTAAATTAAAGACAATTCAGAAGTCTGTAATTTATCTCCTGATAATGAGTTTCCTGTCCTGTCAAAACCATCTTTATCATTCCCCTTCTGGGTTTCAGATTTCAGTAAAAACAGAAAGTCACAGATTTTGTTTCAGAGTCATTTAGGTTCAAGAGATCATATTAGAATAACTAAGATAGTTATATTTAACACCAAAGCAAAACAAAATAAAACCCCATTCAAGGTAGATACAGCAAGTTTCAAATCAGGCAAAGGGAGCGAAAATGTCGCATGTGGTACAACTGTATGCCCTCTCACCAAGAAATACTAAAGGTCTAAGTGCTTTCAGAACCAGCTATTCACAATAGCTGTGGAGTCTTCAATTTTTGCTTCTTGCTGTTTCTTTTCCCCTTTTTCTGGGGGGAAGGAAGGGACTGCCAAGAGTCCATTCACTCAGCTTTACTCATCCAATTGTCTACATGTGTATCTCCTACAATTCAGCAACCACAGGTCTGGCCTCTCAAACTACATAAGGACTATACTGTTGGAAAAACAACTGAAGTCACTCAGTCTCTGCTGAAAAGTCTAAATATGTCATTCCAGGATTATGCTATCATTGCAACAATTTAAAAGAAATTAAATGGCATGTACATGAATTTGAGTATCAATTAATCTTAATAAACTTTTAAATTTTAGAATGGAATACTTGATAGAATGTTTTTCTTATAGTTAAACTAGGATTATGGGTTTTGAGAGGGAGACCATACAGGTAAAGTGCCATTTTGATCACATGCTACCAAAAATGTGTTCTATCAACATGACTTATCACTGAGATCTGTGCTAAGTCAAGTTGATATACTGTAACCCCCTTTTCCTCCCCTTTCCATTTCCTTATGCCAGCCCATACATATGGAGTGAGGAGTCATGTTCTACTTCTGTGAGAGGGGACTACCTACATAATTTATTTATAATTCTTTTCTATGGAAGATGTGTCTCTTCTTCCCATTTTATTTATTAAGTCAATCACTTATTTATATCAGTATGGACTCATGGAAACCTACATGCCTTAGGTTACATCCAATACTACATTATTCATCCAGTTTTGGCTATTGGGAGTTCTTTCAGTTGGCTCTTCAGTCCCTTTAATATACCCTATTTATTTTATTTTGTTTTATTGTTTGCGCCCTCTTCCTTTTCTGGCTTTACTACATGCCCCAGGATCATCTTGTGTATTCCCTGCCCCAGCTCCAGACTTAACCATTTCTCCAAGGAGCCTGGTCCCTTTCAGTGAAGAAGGATGTTAGAAAACAAGATCTGGAAACTGAGTAGAGTACCTTAATATTTTCTGCTAATTATTCTTAGAAATAGTCCATAGTGACAAACATTTAGGTACACATTTTTTCTCACACATGGTTTAAGGCAAGATCTACTATACTTTGAGGTGAATTTGATGATTGAATCATTTTTTCTCTCAGGAGGCTTACTATAAATATCAGGGGTCAAGCAACTGTGGATCACAGGCCAGGAGATGCTAAGCTAAGAATGGCTATACCATTTTTTAAGTGTTGAAAAAAATCAAAAGAATAATGACATTTTGTGACATGTAAAAATTACATGAAACTCAAACTTCAATGTCCATAAAGTTTTATTGGGGTACAGTCACATTCATTCATTGACATATTGTCTAAGGCTTTTACTCAACAATGGCAGAGTAAAGAGTTAAAGCAGAAACCAAATATGGTGTTCTCATCGCTTCTACTACTGTTCAGATTACTGTAAATTTCAGTGACATGGTTACAACTTGGTAGCATTTTTAGTGCTATGCCTATCACCATAATGTGATATTTTCTTTAATTTCATCATCAGTGAGTACTCCTCATGTCAGAACAAGAAAAGAATACTAAAATATCTAATTTTTAAGACACAGCACAGTGTGGAGTATTTTGTTGTCAAACTAAAGGACAAAATATTGTGTCTATTTTATAACACTATATCTCTTCTAATAAACACTGGACTAAGCAGCTATTACAATATTCCCAATTTTAAAAAATCAACAGTTTGAAAAATTAGAAAACATAAAATGAAATGTTTAATCATAGCAAATTTCTTCACAAAAATAAAAAGCCAAAATGAGGCTAAAGCCAAACCAAATTTCTGAGAGGCTCATTTGTTAGCCAACAAAGGAAAGCCATTTACCAATGGCAACTTAATTAAATCAGGTATGATTTCAGAGGCAAAATAAATGTGTCTAAAGAAAATAAATGTGTTAAAGATTCTTAGCCTTTCAGTGAGAATAACTGCTTGAAGAGTGGAGCACATTGGGAGCACCATCAATAGTCAGTTATTTTTTAAGACAACTTTTTTCTCAATAGTATTCTTGACTTTTGACAATTGACAGATGTTGCTGACACTGCTCAGCTGTTCTTGTTTATTTGAGGAACCAATGAAAGTACAAAAAAAAAAAACAACCTGAAGAATTAGCCTCTTAGAGCAGTTTATGTGAAACAACTACAGACAAACATTTTCAGAAAAGTTGAAATAAACACTAATTTATTACAACCTGAAGAGGAATCTGCTAAGATTTGTTACAATTGATGTTGATAAAAATACATGTGAAGCAAAAAAAAAAAAAAAAAAAAAGGCTTAGACAAATTTACAAAGCTTATTACAATGTAAGGTGTTAAAAAAAATCTATGTTTTTTCATTGTACTATTCACCAGCAAGCACTTTGTGTAAAAGATTCAGGTGTTATTATTCAGTAGTGTTAAATGGTATATTTCGTTTGCTCTCACGCAGTTAAACATCATCAGTTCTATGACTTTTTGTCAGAGTTGAACTGAATATCCTGACTTGCTTTACCATATAGCAGGTCAATCAATGCCTCAGTGGTGATGAAGTTTCATTGTACTTTTCTGAGCTCAGGGCTAAGATTGAACTTCTTTCTGAATAAAAAGAATCATTCTTAAACACTGCTATTGAAATAAATGCTTTTGGAAATTAGTTTTGCTGTAAACTTGATAGTGTTTTGAAATGAGTCCAACCCCAAATTACCAGACCAAAAAACTACGTAAATGCAAAATGTATATACCATGGAAGATGTCATGTTGTTTTAGTTACAAGTAATGTCAAGCAGCTTTATACATTCTCCATGCTGTCAAAAGTTCAAACAGTGAGATCTAGATTCCTTCACAAATTTGCAGTGGATATATTTTCTGAGCTCAAACTATGGTTCTAGCAGTTTGTCACACCTTGACACAAATGCAAAACAAAATTTCACATTCAAAATCTCGTTATCTTTGAAAGTGAGGGCTTTCCATCTAACCTTCACCTAGAATTTATTAATCAGCAGTGTGATGACATGATAAAAGTCAAATACCAAGAGAAGAATACAACAGAATTCTGTGAATGCCTTCCAGGCATTGAATATGCATAATTAACATAATATGCCTGTAAAATGATATCAGTACTAGGCAGTACTTATCTGTATGAAGAGACATTTTCAAAGTTTCATCTGTGAAACTTTTTTACCCTTTTTTTAAAACCTATTTCATTAGGTAAAAATCACCAGTAAGTCAGGTGCAATGGCTCATGCCTGCAATCCCAGCACATTGGGAGGCTGAGGCAGGTGGATCACGAGGTCAGGAGATGGAGACCATCCTGGCTAACGCAGTGAAACCCCATTTCTACTAAAAATACAAAAAATTAGATGGGAGTGGTGGCAAACGCCTGTAGTCCCAGCTACTCAGGAAGCTGAGGCAGGAGAATCGCTTTAACTAAGGAGGCATAGGTTGCAGTGAGCAGAGAATCTGCCACTGAATTTCAGCCTGCGTGACAGAGCAAGACTCTGTCTCAAAACAACAACAAGAACAACAACAACAACAACAAAAACACCAGTAACAGAACATTTGCAATTGTTTGATGATAGAGAACACTAACTTCAAATTTCATTTAAGTGAAATGTTTTCCCCCCAAATAATTCTGTTTCTCAGTAGTAGACTTGTATTACAAAAAATTTATATTTTAAAAAATTATCGAATAAATTGAATTTCACCAACAAATAATTTTGTAGAAATCTGTTTCTCTCTTAATGTATAAGTACCTATATTATCTCCTTGATTTTGCCTAATGGTCTGCAAAGTCTTAAATATTTACTATATTGCCCTTTATGAAAAGGTTTGCCAAGTCCTGCTATAGGTAATTAATTAATACAAATTCAAGCTACCATTTTGAAACCCTAAGAAAAAGTATTTTACTCATGCTTTAAATTTTAATTTTGATTGAGATTATATATGTCATAGGTTAATCTATAAATGCCTATCAGACTTTGGCTGAAATTGCATAAATCACTGGCTAGCCTAACTAGTTGGATAATATATTAATGAAACCAAGAACACAGGTTCAAACAAATCTATATATTTCATGAATGTTTTAGAAAGGAATATCATTTGTATCATTTGTAAAAAGTTTGTATTTATGAAAATGAAAAAAATTACTCAAATAATATTTGTATCTGATGGTGTAAAAACATACTATCTACTGTTTAAATTTGACAAATCCACAAGTATTTCACTTCCTGTTTCATTTTAATTCATACATAATTGCCAGCAAACTATACTTCCATTTGAGGGAAAGGAATACAAATAAAAATTATGAATACACTGCTCATTAAGCTGTACACATATGTATATGTATGTGCATGATAGGTATACCCATGCACCCCCCCCCCACACACACACACAGACACAGTCTCTCTCTCTCTCTCTCTCTCTCTCTCTCTCTCCCCCCAAGACTTTTATACAATTTAGGGCAGGAGTTCCCAATCCCTGGGCCGCGGAAGAATACGGATCCAGGATCCAAATGTGCAGCTCCATAGGAACCAGGCCGCACAGCAGGAGGTGACAGGGCGAGCAAGCATTACCACCTGAGCTCTGCCTCCTGTCAGCTCAGTGAGGGCACCGGATTCTCATAGAAGTGCAAACCCTATTTTGCGTGTTCCTTGTGGTAATCTAACTAATGCCAGATGATGTGCAGTGGAGCAGTTTCATTCCACAAAACCAGACCCTGGTGCAAAAAAGGTTAGAGACTGCTGATTTAGAAACTGGACCCTAGTGCAAAAAAGGTTGGGGACTGCTAATTTAGGGAAGCTCTCAGACCTCCAAACCTCATCCATGGACCTCAGTTTACAAATCTTTGCCTCAGAACTCCTAGTTGTAAATCTGTACAATCTCCTGATAGGATATTAAAACTTCATTTACTTTCTTCCCTCTTTGACATTCTTCTTTTTCCTTTTTTACCCTCCATCTCTTATTTTTCCCTTTTATTTTGCCTCAACTTCTTTCCTTATTTAGGCACAATGTTCATTTATACCTTGCAAGTGAATCAACCCCCTGTTTCAATCTCATATCAGTGTGTAAGTAAGGAAAAGGAATGAATCAACTGTAGTATGAAACATACCCTGAATTTGAAATCTACATACACATTCTTCACAGTTAGCCAAAGTATAATATCTGTTTTACTTTTTTTCCATTTTAAGAACAAAGGCATTTTCACAAGTGAAATAAATTTAAGCTTAAGAGATGGAGCATTGCTAAAGAGGAAATGGCACTATTTCCTGAATTATAATACTCAAAACGTTACTGAATTACAATGCCTTTTATCTCAGACAATCCCAGAAGGTTTAATCATTATAGAGTCCTCTCTTCTGGGTGCCTGGAGGCATCATACAGAATGAACAAGAGAATCTGAAATGAAAGAACCCAAGTCCCATGGAAATAAGAGTCTTATTTATTGAAGCACCAAAATGTATTCATCACAGATCCTGGCAACAATACAATAGGGCAGAGAAGACTACTCAACAGCTTGGGAAAAATATGGCACCTATTGTTTAAATGTCTGGCTCTGGTGAGAGGCCAAAGGTAGCAATAGCACTTCTGTTTAACTTGGATGCTTGTATAGTTAATCTTTCAGCAATGTTATTCTTTTTTAGAGAACATGTCTTTTCATGACTAATTACTTCCAAAGGCTTTTATTAATAGATATAAATGATTTAAAAGCATGCATTAAATATAATTTCTTTGATTCAAGAAAGCTATTTGAACTTTACATAAAGATAGCAACATTTAACAAGGGAGATTTAAAAAGCAATTAAATTATATAGAAACCGAGCTAGATTCTATATGTACATTAAGTTTTAAGATGATACAATCACTAATTATATAATGATAAAATGAATGACATTTATTGAGCTCTTACTAGAACCTCAATAATCCATGTAAAATAGCTAACAATTGATTTTCAGAATAACACTACTGCATAGGTGCTATTATTATCCCCATTTAAGGCTGAGAAAACTGAAGTCTGGAGGGGTTAGGAAATTTATCCAAAGTCACAAAGCTAGTTAGTGGCAGTGGTTGAGCCCAACACAAGCTCTTATTACTCAACCAGTGTTGTACAACAGAAATACAATACAAACTCACATATATAATTTAAAATTTTCTAGTAGCCACATTAAAAAATATGGAAAGAAACAGAGGAAATTAATTTTAATAATACATTTTACTTTGTCCAATATATCCAAAATATTATTTTGGATATAATCAATGTAAAGTTATTAATAAGATATATGACATTTTTTTTCATATTAAGCCTTTGATATCTGATGTGTATTTTCCATAACACTGCATCTTAGTTTGGGCTAGCTACATTTCAAGTGCCCAATAGCCTCATGTGGCTAGTAGCTATCATATTAGACAGTGTAACACTAGACCATTCTTTCATTTAGCAAGTATTTCTTGAGGCATGCCTGCTCTTATCAAGTTTAAATTCCTTGGAGAGAAATAGATCATAAATAAATTACCCTGTAATTAAGCAGTCAAATATCAGATAGTGATGTGTGCTGCAAAAACAAAAGGAACAGGCCGGGCGCGGTGGCTCAAGCCTGTAATCCCAGCACTTTGGGAGGCCGAGGCGGGTGGATCACGAGGTCAACAGATCGAGACCATCCTGGTCAACATGGTGAAACCCCGTCTCTACTAAAAATACAAAAAATTAGCTGGGCATGGTAGCGCATGCCTGTAATCCCAGCTACTCGGGAGGCTGAGGCAGGAGAATTGCCTGAACCCAGGAGGCGGAGGTTGCGGTGAGCCGAGATCGCGCCATTGCACTCCAGCCTGGGTAACAAGAGCAAAACTCCGTCTCAAAAAAAAAAAAAAAAAAAAAAAAAAAAAGAAGGAACTAGCACAGTATCATAGAGAGTAAGTAGATGACTGCTTTTAATTGGGAAGATCCTATGAGAAGGCGACACTCTTAGACGTATCTAAACTTTCCTTGAGCATCATACACCATGGAAAGACAGAAGCTAGTGCAGTGAGTACTACAGATCTATTAAGTTCTATTTCTTTCTATTGTATAAATCTTTGTGCTGGAAACATAAGGTTCACGTGCCTATGTATGGCTCCACTGGTAAAAATTAAAATGAATTTGGCAATCACATTCCTCAGGAAAAGTTGATAATGTTAGAGAAGATAAGAGTTACATATATTTGGTGGGGACAGCTGGGAGAAAACAGTAGCAAAACCACATAAGGCATTGCAAAGATAATCACATGGTCAGGATGGAGGCCACGAGAGAATTAAAATAGAATAATTGAATTGTCTGCATATCAACAACTTCACTCAATTTCATAAGTCTCTAGAATTTTAAAAGTTTTGTTCTGTTTCCTTCAAAGATACAGACATTTGGTTTGTGCATACGCTAACCAATTAGGAAATTCTTACTCCCTTTAAGTGAGATTATAGACAAATCACGAGACCATTTGAAGAAATTTATATCTACTGAAAAAAGGCATTAAAATTTGCTGCAATATTCTGGCCAAATGTGGGTGAAGGGGAGGAAGGCAGCAAAAAACACTGCCATGTATGTATCTATGCAACTATCTTGCATGTTCTGCTCATGTACCCCCAAACCTAAAATGCAATAAAAATTAAAAATTAAAAAAAAAAATAAAAATAAAACACATGAAGATAGGCTCCTTCTTCTCTTGAAGTATGTAGTATTCCAAATTATTCAGTATTAAATAAGAGAGTAGTTACCAGTAGAATAAACCCTGCTTTTCAAATTATAATGAGAGTTGACAATAAAAAGGATAAGAAAATCGCACTTACTATAGACAGTCAGTTTTACATCCTTGGCTTGTTTGCCAGCTGCATTAGACACAGTACATTGGTAGCGCCCCTTGTCACTTCTCCGTGCATTCTTTAAATGTAAGACTTGTCCTCTGTCTAGAAGTTCAACATTAGGATCATCCAAAAATAAAGGTCTAGAAAAAATAAAATTGTATGCTATGGGTCCGTTTTCAGTTTTTCATATTTCTTCTTTATCAAAACAAAAATCATTATGTAATATAAGCTAAAAATACAAGTGAAAGTTCATTGAAAAAATAAAATGAAATGATTAATACTCCTATTCAGAAGAATGACAGTTTTAAACCACTTTATTAACAGGAGTTAGATAATCATAATTATCTCTTTGAGATGAAAAGTTTCTCCATTTCAAACTTAAATTATTTAATAATATTAATAGAAATACAGTAGTGTCATTATTTGTTTTATTCACTCATCCTATCTTATTTTGTTTTTTAGATTTTTTAATTTTTTGGTTAGCATAGCTAAAATTTCTACCATTACCTGCAAAAGAAAAATTAAGAGTTTTAAATATTACAGTATAGGAAATTCAGACCAAATATTATTTTTAAACCAATATCATAATATCTAGAAGAGCATTAACAATATAATGAATGGTTATTATTTACAAAAGGCAATGATCATGCCACCTATTGTAATAAATACAAATGCTTACATAATCATAAATAGTGAAAGGTATTTATGTAGAAAGACATAAATATCTTGTATATGGTTGTCAAGAAAGTCTTTTTCTACTATTCAGAGTCATTTACCGACTGCTATAAAATGCTCAGTTTATGTAATTGGCAGCAGTTTCATTTTAAAATTTGGTTGTTAAAGTGTATGACATCTTAAGACTCATATCTTTAAAATCCATCAATCTTTTTTCAGGAATATCCATACTAGTTTTTTAAAAGTTTCAATAACTTAGCCACATAATGAATAATTAGACGCAATGCCATTATTCACAAGCCTCTAGTCAGATGTCAAAAGTTAAGATAATAAAATACCTTCACTTAGTGCATTTTAAGGTTTTTGTATTTTTGGGTTTTTTGAGACCAAGTCTCACACTTGTCACCCAGGCTGAAGTGCCCTGGTGCTATTTCTGCTCACTGCAACCTCTGCCTCCTGGGTTCAAGCAATTCTTCTGCCTCAGCCTCCTGAGTGCAGGTGCCTGCCACCACGCCTGGCTAATTTCTGTATTTTTAGTAGAGATGGGGTTTCACCATGTTGGCCAAGCTGGTCTTGAACTCCAGACCTCAGGCCATCCCCCTCCCTTGGCCTCCCAAAATGTGGGATTACAGGAGTGAGCCACCATACCCGGCCACATTTTAAGTTTTTAAAGAAATACTTGACAATATGCTACTCCAATTTAAGTAATTTTGAAACTTTTATTGATTGTTAATTGTGCAAGTAACATAACATTTTAAACAAAAATGTAAGCCCTGTGATGAGAAAAATTCTCCTTGGTCTGTGACCCCTAGTGTGAGTCTGCTTTCTAGACTTCTCCCCATTATGAGTTTGATTTGTATTCTTCCATGTGTTTTTTACATTTATAAACATTTTCATATATAAATTTATATTTACAAACATCTTTGTTCATAAACGCAAATTTGATGGTCAAAAATAAAACATATTTTACATATATATGTAAAATAAAATAGATGATAAATTTGTTTATATACAAAAATGTTTATAAATATATACCCAAAGAAATCTAAAGCTTTAATATATCAGTGGTATCAGGTTATCGTTCTGCTTTTCTTTCACTCTATAACAGGTATGGAGATATTTCTGGTACACATAGCTTGATCTTACTCTTTTTAATTGATGCATGGTGTTCCATAATATGATTATGCTATAAAGTATCTACCTATTCTTCCAATGTTGGGTTTTAGCCAGTTATCACTTTTCTGCCGTCACAGTGTCACAGTGAGTATCAAGGTATAAGCCTCTCTGCAGACATGCATGACTATTTCCATCTCCTGGATACTGCATCACAGTGTATGAGCATCAGATTTTAATAGATACCAACAAGTTGCCTTTTAAGATACTAATTTACATTCTCCCTATCAGAGCACTATATCTTGATTTCCATCTAGTCAATGTTTGATAATTTCAAACCTTTGCTTTTTTGCCAATATGACCCGTAAAGAACAAAATTCTATCATTCACCAAATTATTGATGGTAAATATCTTTTAATATGTTTATTGCTAAAGTATATTTTAACTGCCTGTTCATGTCCTCCATATATTTTCTATGTTGCTGTTTGTGCTTACTACTGATTTGTAAAAAGCTTGAATACAATCTTTTATTTTATATACCACAAATCTTGACTATTTGCGACTTAGGCCTTAGGTATCTGCTCCCAGAAACTATAATACACAAACTGTGACCCCCATTTGAGAAATAAATTCTCACAACCAGTACAGACCATTGCAGCCATTTCGACGTAGGCACACCTAAGCAGCCCTTGAGATCTGGAGTCTGAGAAATATCTGTAGTTCCTTTTTGTCCAAACACAGAACTAGCTTAGTATTCATCTTGCTGTCGTAAACAAGATGTTTACGAAATCTTTTAATAAGTCAATATCATGTTAAAAGAAAATTATCTGACATTTGGATCTTGCATTTTTTCACTGTTAGCCTTTAGACAAAGGATATTTAGCGTATATTACATTTGAGTTCCCCTATGTTTCTAAAATGAATTCCCACCATTTATAAGGAGCCTTTAATTCATAAGAATGAAAGATATTACAAGATTTTTGAGGAGTTTTTGAGCAATATTGTTTTTCCTTTATGCTCATTTAGTAATATTCTATGTGATAAAATAATTAAGAGGAAGAAAATCCACATGCATTTACACGTCTTTTTCCTATCAATTGAACCCCTACAACAAATACAGAAAAGATACTCACTTGCCATCTTTGAACCAATGAATATCAGGAAACGGAGTGCCTTTGACCTGGCATTCAAGGGTGGCATCATGGTTGAGGACAACTGAGACTTCATTTGGGAAGTTGGTACCTATTATGGTGGGTGGAACTTGAACAAAGACAGTTTATTATGAAAATTTGTTACTCAGCAAAAAGAGTGGCATGGGGTAGAAAGCAGTCAATGGTTTCTGTACAAAAATATAATACCACACAATATGTTTTCATATCATTTCTGTGTATCCAAATGTTAAATTTAAATGTAGAAACATACTTATGAAATATTTGCTAGCAGGACAATTATCTGCAAGAATTATGATAGTAGGATTCATGTTTGGGTGTATTCAACTCATGCAAAAGTAGTTTAGAATGTAAGTGATCAGTGAGGCTTATATAATGTAATTTGCTACTGCTATACATTTTGGATAATGAATGACAATGAACATCACCCTTATTCAAATTCTACATATACTGTTGTGCTACTTGAAATATATTACCTGTGTCTTTTAAAAAATGAAGATGGTAAATTTGGTACGCAACCTTCGCCTCCTGGGTTCAGGCAATTCTCCTGCCTCAGCCTCCTGAGTAGCTGGGATTACAGGCACACACCACCATGCCCAGCTAATTTTTTGTATTTTTAGTAGAGACGGGGTTTCACCATATTGACCAGGATGGTCTCGATCTCTTGACCTCGTGATCCACCAGCCTCGGCCTCCCAAAGTGCTGGTATTACAGGCTTGAGCCACTGCGCCCGGCCAGAATGTGCTAGTTTTTATTCTTGGGATTATCAAGCATATTAAAGAGCTCCTGAATACTTCCCTGACTCTCTCATCATCTCCCTTCACATCACCTTAAAGTGGTCTTCATCCTCGGAAAAATGACCAGCTACTAAAGGATCTCAGTAGGGGAGGACCGAGGTGTAATCATATTTGTGTTTTAAGGCCACACAAGCTCATATGTGAAGAATGGATTACAGTAGCAAAAAGTGGATTCAGGTGAGCACTTAGGCCATTACATTAATTCAGCTCATAAATGACGATAGACTTTCACAGAAGGATGAAAAGAAGTTGGTCACCAAAGAATTAGGAAGTAGACATAACAGGATACATGTAGATTTGAAATGTTGGGGAAAAGGTAGTAGTGAGAATCTGGAAGTTCTGGAATAAGCAAGTGAGTGGATGGAAGTACCAGTCCCTAGAATGGGGATCAATGAAGGCAACCAGAACTGGCTTTCACTGGGACTCTTTTGTTTGATACACAACTAAGATACTCAAGTCACAATAGCATGGGGAAAATTAGCTATCTATCCCTAGGCATAGGGAAAAAGTCTGAAGTGGAGATAAAAAATTGGGAGTCATCAGCAGACAGATGGAATTCGAAGTCAAGAGAGCAGATGCGTACCAGTGAAAATAATGCCAACAAGACTCATGATAAGAATGATTTCTTAATTTGTTTTCATAACCTATACTTAAATATAATAACAGTAATTTCGAGGAAAGAAAAATTTCAGGCTTTGAGAAGACTAATGGGAGGAATTACTTTTATGTTATAGCAATTTACGAATATAATTTTTATGCAGTATCATTCCTCAACTTCACTTCTACTCAAGACTTATGAATTATATGCCCATTGTAGGAAGCAAAATATTGAAAAGGAAGAAAGTTATTTTATCACAAAATGAACTTTAAATGGCAAATATAATTTCACAAACTAAAATTATAAAATTTTAAATATATGATTACCATTAAAATGTCTTACATTCTAATTTATTACAGCTGCTCCCTACTTAATTAGAATCAGGACTGACTTAGTTACAAGAGTTGATTACAATGCAGGGGCAAGTGGATTTACTACCTTCTCCAGTTCAAGCACAGCCTAGCAGCTTTAGGCTGTGCACAGCACGAATGTGTTATATTCTGTATCACTCTGTTGTAGCCACTTCCCAGAGAATGTCCTGCCTACCTAACTGGAGAAATTGATAAGAGTAATAATTTCTTATTTTACACAAGATAGTAGTACTACTTTTGAGCATTTCAAAGTCATCTCTGTATTATAAATAAGGAAACCCTTCAAAATTTCTATGATATAGAAAATTATATATCATATGGTTCTGATTAACAAATAATAAGGACAAAAATAATAGAATAAAACTATATTTCTTCTGTAAATTTATTTTTTTCTCTTTACTTTTTCATATAGTCAGCTCTATTTTAGGTAAGAAACACCTCTGAATTGTAGTTTTTTTTTTTTTAAAGGATGTGTTTCTTACCTAGCACATCAATGTTAAAGTACTTCTGAGAAGTGCCTGCAATATTAATTGCTTTGCAGGAGTACCTTCCTGCATCCTCTGGAGTGGCTTTGAAGAGCTTCAGTATCTTCCCGTTGCTCACAATCTGAATAGTGCTGCTTTCAGTCACCTTTAAGGGCCAAAATGGTGAGGGTTATTTCCAATCCTAATAAAAATGCATGATTAAAAATTGAAGTAGAATGTTTATATTAGTAGTAATAAGAAATGAACATCTGAACACTTTACTTCAGATACAGAGGCAAGGAATTATATATATATGGACGACTCTATTTACCTGGACATTATCTTTATACCACGTAATGATGGGAGATGGAGTGCCTTCCACTTCACAGAAGAGATTGGTGAGCTGATTTAACAACACTGACACATTTGTAACTTGTTCTTTATCTTTAATTGCTGGAGGCACTGCAAAAAGAGAGGAGTCATAGCCAGGTAGTTTTATAATAAATATTATTTATAGAGTTTCTTTATAAGGGCCTTTATAGAGTAGATTCTTAGATATTTGATGGCTAGACAAGCCAGACATATTTAAGCATATGCTTTCTTGTAAAATAAAAAGTCTTGATCAATGTGTTTATAATAACAAGCCTTATTGGATTTTTACTTTATTATTTCAAGGTTTTAAATTTAGGATTAAATTCGGGATAAATTTAAGGGAGAATCTACTTTTATTCTACATATACTCAAAATATAAGCTTCTAGAGTCTTAAGTCACATGAGACTAACTACTCTGTTGATGGGGATGAATATTACCCAGTGTCTAAAGAAACTAGTATTCATCAAAGTTTAATATAGGCCGAGGAGGGTGGATCACGAGGTCAAGAGATGGAGACCATCCTGGTCAACATGGTGAAACCCCGTCTCTACTAAAAATACAAAAAATTAGCTGGGCATGGTGGCGCGTGCCTGTAATCCCAGCTACTCGGGAGGCTGAGGCAGGAGAATTGCCTGAATCAGGAGGCGGAGGTTGCGATGAGCCAAGATCGTGCCATTGCACTCCAGCCTGGGTAACAAGAGTAAAACTCTGTCTCAAAAAAAGAAAAAAATATATATATATATACACTTTCAGTTATGTGAAATGACATATATACAATATTTCATTAAAGGTTAGTAAAAGCAACTGTTAACAATCTACATGCTCATCATTAATAGGAAAAGGTTAAATAAATCATTGTGTATCTATACAATGGGATGCTATAGTTAGGAACATTAAATAATCTCCAAGATAGACTGTTTAGTGAAATAGAGAAGGGGAAGAATGTTAATATAGTGTTCTATTATGTGTGTGCTTTTATAAATAAAAAGAGGATAAAATAGTTCATTGTATATGCATAAAATATCTTTGGGGAGATACACACACACACACACACACACACACACACACTTTCCTTTATTCAAATAGAGGATAAGTAGATGGCTCAGCTCAGAGACTTTTTACTATGTATCTTTTTCTACCATTTGAACTTTGAATGATATAAAATCACAATAAAAATTACATGAAATTTTAAATCAAACAATAAACGCAATCAGACCATCAGATTTCTGTTTGGTGTCACAGCTATTCACATTAATATTAAATGATACGACACTAAGAGACTAATTTAAACATTTAAGAACTGGAGACGTGGCACACATAGTCAGTTACATGATTTTAACTACATTTACCATGGACTTTGAGGTTATATTTTCTTTCTGTGGTTCCAGCTTCATTGACTGCCACACAGATGTACTCCCCACTGTCATATGATGTGACAGAAGCAATAACCAGCAATGTGCCATCTTCCAAGACAGAAATGCCAGGCTCTCTGCCTGTCAATTCTCTACCATTGTGTAACCATTTGATGGTTGGTTTAGGGGTACCTAAATAAGAAATTAAAGTCTTGTGGTATTACACAACGAAATCAGAAATTATTAAATATCAAATATATCAAGGAGAAATAAAGTTTTAATTATAACAATAATGTCCAACCTTAGGTACTATGCTACTTTCAAGATATTTCTCCTGGCATGGAAATATGAAGAGATGATGTTAGTTAATGCCTCTAAATCCTGGTGGGTCTTAAGAGACTTGTGGTAAAATTTGAACAAAGTTGTTTTTATGTAAACATTCAGAAGATAGTAAAGCATTTGACTAGTGAGTTCACAGTAATTTGTTGGTGGGATAGGAACTGTATTAATCCTATGGACTGGATATGGGAGAGTTTTAGGGTGAAATGAAGACAGAGCAAAAAAAAGACACTGTCACAGAAATATAACATGAAGATTGCCCCCACCAAACAGTGTGTATATATGATGTAGAAAAATGATGTTTTATAATTCCCTTTTTAAAAAGGCCTGATATTGCAGAGATGAGGAAACTCTACTGTCCATGCTTCTTTTGGAGATCTCATTCTGTTAAACAAAGGGTAATAGCTCAATTCTTGGAATGGTAGATGGGAAATTAGTGAGACAAATAGCTTTCCTGGATTAATTTATGACCAACAGAATAAACGGAAATGATATACTCTTGGAGGAAAAAAATGATACAACAGTCTTTGAGTGTATAATACAATCAAAATGAATACTGGAAATAAACATTAAATCTAAACTAACAATGTACTTATTTAGCAAACATTGTGTCAGGTATTATTCTAAGCATTTAAAAAAAGTAATATCTATAATGATAAGAAGAAAACACCTTAAATAAAAATTACACGATTACATGAGACATTGTTAATAATCCTGTATTCAATGACAGTAAAATATTAAAAGATGGACATATAATCCAGGATATATAAAAAAGTATGGCAGAAATACATGTCATTGAAGCTACACTTAAATTGAGTTAAAGGCTTAAAATGCGACTATGAAAGTTAAATTTGTGGAAGAAAATTAAAGATTGGCCTATTCAGTTGCTCATAGTATAAATGTTGACTCATGAGAATAAAAAAGGTTAAACTGATGGACTCCAGTTGCCTGTCCATGTGGTCAAGAAAAAAGGAGGCAGTAATCATTTCCTTACATCCCAGTCATTCCTTTATGAACTTTAATCAGACTACTTAATATCTGTCAAGTTAATAAAAATGTAAATTAATAAACAAAAGAAAGAAGTTGTATTATCTTTAATTTTTAAATGACAGAACAACCATGAGCAAGATGAAATTCATAGTAAAAGATAATGAAAAAGGTGTCTAGTCACTTTAAATGGATTCAAGCATTATATTCCAGGTGAAAATGAGGAAGTAAGGAAGAGATATTTTTCTAGGTGGAAAAGGGAAGTTAAAACAAGAAATCAGCTTGAGAGTCAGGAATCCAGTGGGGAACAACAAGCAACAGTGCCACCAGTGTGTCCAGAGGGAGTGAGCACTCACGGTACTTCCCTGAACTTTAAACCCTTCTAAAGAAGACCTCCTCTCCCGGCTTCACTTCCCTAATCCTCAGTGACTCTGGGAATAGTTATTGATAATTCTTTAGGTCTCTGAAAAGCTTGTTAAAGATATTTTTCTGAAAATATCTTTAGAAAATAAAGTAATCATTGGTGACAGTTACTGTTGAGATCGAAAAGCTTGCCACAGAGACAGCTATGAGGGCCTCCAGTTGCTGCTGCCCAGGAACAACTGCTAAAAGGCACATGGGGGGCACAAATAGTACCAGCCACCTGGAGGCCCTCAGGAGGTTACAGAAAGACTACTGCTTGGACTTTGCCAGAACTGCTACAAACCTGCTTTGAATCACTGCTGATGAATGCACACTTGAAAGAGAGGATGTTCTTAATTACCTACTTGGCATTGTTAGGGTGATAGTGACAGTGCTTTTCACATTCCCCCGAGGAGAGATAATACCAATCTCCTGCCAGGAAACATGGTAGGGTAGAAATCCCAGAAACTCAGAATAAGCCTCCAAGAGACAAGTTACAATCTGGCCCTAGAATTACCAGTTGAGAGTAGATCTAGGAAAAGAGGTTTTTAGAAGTGTCCAGAACAAAGGAATAGGCCTCATTATACCTCTGCCTGATTGAGATAAATCTGGAATATTTTGAATAGCTCCACCTATGACATCATAAAGAGAAAATCTGCCAAAAAAAAAAAAAAATGAAATAAGAAGTAGCAGGAAGGATCTGAACTATCTGGAAAACACGTAGGACTAGGTAAGTTTGAAACAATGAAAAGTCTTTACATTGAAAGCAATAAAATACCTGAAAGGAAAAAAATACTTATTTAAAGAGCTGTTATCTGAAAGACAGGTTATTTTCTACTATGCTCAAATGTAACAAGGACTGATGAGGAATTTTATAAAGATGACATTTTGGGTTCAACACAGGATTATGAAACAATATAACAGAACATGATGCTAATGCCTGTATCTATGAGTATCACACACCTTTTGCAGGACATGGAAATGCAATGCGTTGATTGGCCACTCTTTCTTGGAATGGATTGTTATATGGAGGTTCTAGATCTTCCACGGTGGGTGGTTCTATTAGGAAAATAAATACATCATCACAGTCTTTCTTTGAGCAATTTCTAACTCTCCTAAGGCACAATTAACTACCTGCACTGATGAATTGCTATCTCTGCTGATTATTCTTTTAAATATGATTCCTATTTCGAGCTGCCAAACATTTCTACCTAGACATGACCCAGTGCCTTAAACTCAAAATTCTCCAAACAAAATTCATTATTTTATGCTTCCCATAATCCTGTTCTGTTTCCCTTATTCCCTCAATGAAGGCACAATGGTCCATAGAGCCATTTTTCTTTCTCCCTTATGCTTGACCTCCATAGCCAAACATACAATACCAGAGATGTGCACATAGCTGTGTCTTCCTCTCTATGCCTAAGACCATCGCTTATTTCCAACCACTATTTTCTCTTACCAGACAACTTCAATAGATTTCTTACGGGGATTTTTTTTTTCAAACATGTTCCTCTTTAGATTGATATTCTGCAAAGTCCCCAGAATACTCTCTGAAATACAAATCTCATCATTGACTTATCTAATTCAAATAATTTCTTGTACTGTCTTATCTGTAAGATAAAGTTTCAGACCTGTTCTTTCCTAAGTGCCCCCTGTCAGTACATGTCTCTGAACAGCTTCATCATCCATTCATTTCATGAAGAAATTTGGGAGTTATTCTTGAGAGCTCCATCTCCTTCACTCTCATATCCAATCCAGCACCATGTCCTGAGTATTTTCTTTCCTAATTATTCCTTAGTCCATTCCCTTCTTTTCCCCATTCTAATTGCCACCATCTTTTGCCTGAGCTCCTACAATAGTCTATACCAGTTTCCCTTATCTTCTCTAGCCGACTGATACCTTCCCAAAGAATATTTTAAAACTGGAAATCAGCCACATCACTTTCCCAATGATGACTTCTTAAAGTCTTTTTATTGCATTTAGAATAAAGTCTAAATTCATTAGTCTGGTTTCCTGGGTCTTGGATAATCTGACCCATGACTACATCTCCAGCTTCATCACATATTACTCAGCCCTCAGTCCGAAATGCAGCCAGCTGGCCTTTATTGATTGATGGCTGATCCTAGTGTCTCCAAAATACTAAAATACGATTCCTATTTCCAGCTGCCAAACATTTCTACCTAGACATGACCCAGTGCCCTTCTCCTAAAAGTCTATGTCCTTCTCCTGGAAAATGCTCTCTACATTCTCTTGGAAGGGCTGCCCCTCACTTCTACCTACCCTTCAAATCTCAGCTGACATGTCTCTACCCCAAGGGAAGCCTTCTGTGATTTGTCTTTCTGTTAAATGCTCATATAGGGTCTTCCACCATTTCATGATGGCACTAACCAATGTCTAATCATGTAGTCATGAGATTTCATGAATTATTATCTTTCCCATTCAACTATAAACATGAATACCCAATAAAGTTTATGGAATGAACAGGAAAACTTCTCCATTATTGCTCTAGCCAACCATCTAACAAAACTGCAATGGGCCAGGTTCCTTAGTACTGTCTAATACTTAGAACAGTGTTAGTACTAATACTCAGGACAGCACTAAGACTATCTAGTACTGTGCTAAGTACATCCTGCTTATCTTTTCTTCTTGTCTTTGTACTAGTATTCCCTCTGACAAGAATATTGTTCTCCCTGATTTCCATGTGGCTGGATCCTTCCAGTGCAGAGGATCTCACTCTAAAGATCACCTCCTCAGAGAAGTCCTGCTTGATAGTCTAATCTAAAGTAGGCAACTCTGAGGACCATTGCCTTATTTTAATTTCCTGCGAAGCACTTTTCACAATCTGTATTTCTTTTTTGTTTGCTTGCTTTCTGACTACTCACACTAGAACAGCTCATGAAAGCAGGGGTTTTGTCTTTGTCGCTGCTTTCTTGTCACCACCTAGAACATGACAGATGCTTGGCAAGAGCTCAATCAGTATTTGTTGTTTGAAGATATAAACATTGATCTTTAAATCTTCAAAACAAATAGCAGTATTAATAGAGAAGTAGCAGACCCAGATTTCCTAGGGCTCTATTTTGAGTGCACACCAGCACTGTGGGGTGAAAGCCTACTCCAACTCACTCTTCCCACAGTGTCTCCCAAACCAAAAATAGTGGGTGGGGCACCACCTAAGACTATTTCCGTAATCTACATGATCCACGACAACTTTGTTTCGAAAGTAAACATACAAAAATTCATGCAGGTTTAGAAATGGTATGTTTCATTTCTTTTGGGAATGGTACTCCTTTCAAAGAGTCATAAAAGTTATATAGAACTCTTCCTTTTTTTGTTCGTTTTTGACGGAGTGTTGCTCCTGTTGCCCAGGCGGGAGTGCAGTAGTACCATCTCAGCTCACCACAACCTCTGCCTCCCGGGTTCAAGCAATTCTCCTGCCTCAGCCTTCCGAGTAGCTGGGCTAATTTTGTAGTTTTTTTTTTTTTTTTTTTTTTTTTTTTTTTTTAGTAGAGACAGTTTCTCCATGTTGGTAAGCCTGCTCTTGAACTCCCGACCTCAGGTGATCCACCTGCCTCTGCCTCCCAAAGTGCTGGATTACAGGCATGAGCCACTTTCTTTTTTCTTTTTCTTTTTTTTTTTTTTTCTGAGACGGAATTTCGCTCGTTACCCAGGCTGGAGTGCAATGGCACGATCTCGGATCACCGCAACCTCCGCCTCCTGGGTTCAGGCAATTCTCCTGCCTCAAGCCTCCCGAGTAGCTGGGATTACAGGCACGCGCCACCATGCCCAGCTAATTTTTTGTATTTTTAGTAGAGACGGGGTTTCACCATGTTGACCAGGATGGTCTCGATCTCTTGACCTCGTGATCCACCCGCCTCGGCCTCCCGAAGTGCTGGGATTACAGGCGTGAGCCACCGCGCCCGGCCCGCGTGAGCCACTTTCTAAAGTGATTTAAGATTATACAAGATAATCTAAGTCGGGCGCGGTGGCTCACACCTATAATCGCAGCACTTTGGGAGGCTGAGGTGGGTGGATCATGAGGTCAACAGATCGAGACCATCCTGGTCAACAAGGTGAAACCCCCGTCTCTACTAAAAATACAAAAATTAGCAGGGCATGGTGGTGCATGCCTGTAGTCCCAGCTACTCGGGAGGCTGAGGCTGGAGAATTGCTTGAACCCAGGAGGTGGAGGTTGCGGTGAGCCGAGATCGTGCCATTGCACTCCAGTCTGGGTAACAATAGTGAAACTCCGTCTCAAAGAAAAAAAGATAATCTACTTAGCTCCAAGGCTTTTTCCTTACTCCCCAACCCACATACATATATTTTCCTGCGTCAAAAATCACCTTGGACATGTAGCGTTATCTCTGTTTCATCAGTGCCTGCTATGTTAGTAGCAACACATGTATATATGCCGGTGTCTGAGGGCACGGCTTGGTCAATGCTTAAAGTGCCGTCTGGATTGCTAACATGCTGCACTCCTTCAACCAGCATGGCACTTCCACCTTTGGACCAGGTGATTACCGGAGGAGGTGTCCCTTGAGCATTACACGGAATATCCACTCTTTGACCAACTTGGACTTTGAGATGTTTAGGTCCACGCTGTATCTTTGGAGGAACTAGAAATAATAACTGAGTATTAATAATCCAACTTTGACAAATTCCTTCCTTTACTCACTTTAAATGAGAGCTCCTTATCAATAGACAGCATGAAAAAGTGAAACAATTTCAAGATTTGGACCTGGCCTTGGACCATTCACTAGCTAGGTGATTTAGGGCAAGCCAGTAAACTTCCTGAGGCCTGTTTTCTTGATAATCCAGAGAAAATAGCCTGCAATGCCAGTACACTGCAAGGATTGCAGGAAATAGTAAATATAAAACTCTTAGTTCCAAACTTGAAGAACAGCAAGCATTTTAAAATGTTAGGCTTCTTTTAATTTGTAAATAACTTTAGGTTAAAAACTCTCTTAAAAGGCAATCCAGATAATTTCTGTAATATAAGAGAGTAACCAAAAACATTTCTCTCCATGTACTCAGTTTTTGTTCTCTTTGTAGAGGATCAATCAGGCAATAAGAAAAGTTTCTCATGAAAGCCTTTGCTAATTTCAGATAAGAAAATCACAAAGAGCCTCTATCTCTTCCTTTTTTTTATCTTCCTTTAGAGATTTCAAAGCAGTTATTTATCAAAATACCAGCAAAGGATTCCTGATTTCCATATACATGCATTGTGCACTGTAGAATCAAGTTGAGTCACAAGGATATAATTAGAATATATGTACCATACATCCCAAAAAAGCCTAATTTCTCTGTCCTTTTTTCTTTAACTTAATATTTAATGAACACTTTCTAAAGGCTGTCACTAACAACAACCTTACATATTTGATGATAATATTATCGTTTTATGAAAGAGAAAACTAAAGATAAGAAAGGTTAGTTAATATGCCTGACGCCCTAGAGCTAGTAAATGACAGAACTCTTGTGTAACTTCAAACCCCATGATCAACAGGGACACAATTGTGGCGATTCATCTGAAAATGAAATCAAATCAATACTATCTAATTTCTTCTGATACTTGAATATCTTTCATCTACATAGTGACTGGTGTAACGTATTCACTCAGTGTTTTGAATGAATGAAGAACTAACTGGATGGAGTGTGTGCATTGGAGGAATAAAGCAAACTAACTGGGGAGTCGCAGTCACAGAATCCTCGGAAACAGACTTTTTTCAGTGGCTGATATCTTTAAATATTGAAAATGACCATTTAAATACTACTAAATTATTACTGTAAAATTTGTATTGGATTCTATAAAATGCTCCCAGCTTAAACACATTTTTTTACTACTGTATATCAACAATAATAGCAATAAGTAACTGTTGACATTTAGGAAAACTGAGATCCAAAAATTTAATACAGTTTATTTGATAAAGGAAGAAATAGAAGATTGTTTATAAATAGCAGGAACAGTTTACTGAATAAACAAAAGTAAATCGCAAGTCTGAGGTTTTAGAGAATTTTTTTCTTCAATTACTCTATACACAATTTGGAAATTAACTATCAAACAAACTAGGATTATGGTTTTTCTTATGGCCAGTCCACAGGGTTATCATATGCTCTCATTTCAAAACTCACCATGGACATTTAATTTGACAGCCTGAGTCACGTTCCCGGCAATATTTGTGGCAACACAAAGATACATCCCACTATCTGAAATGCGGGTTTCAGTGATCTTCATTGAACCAGAAGGGAGGAATGTGTGTCTAAAAGAAAGAAACCATATAGTAGTCCAGGGAACAGTAGAATTTAAATATCCCCTATGCAGCTACACTTCAGCATTAAATTACTACTCTACAAGTAGTTTTTTAAACCATTTTCCCATCTGTAATATGTATCTATACACCTTAAAAGTCAGGAATTTTCATAATTATCTTGTGTACGATCTTCCTGAAAATACAAAAACATGATTTATTTTACTTTTAAATCTTAGTGGACTGAAAATTGCCAAATAATTAAACACCTTTCTGTCCTATAAAGCAAATGTATATTTGAGTCAACTTTGAATTTATTTTGAATGTTTCATTATTATTTTCTACAATGTTAAAGGAAATCTTAAAAATATCTGAATATATTCCTCCTATTGAATAATAATGCATTTGGATGAGCCAGATTACATATAAGCATATTATTGTGTTGTGTTAAAATGGTTTTAAAGGATAGTGAAGACTACGTAGACTTACCTAATACCAAGATTTCTTATAAAGCTAAGTCAATGAAGAGTGCTATTGGCCCAGAGACATGCAAATAAAGAAATAGTTAAGCACAGAGTCCTCAAGAAAGACCTGAGCATATGTGAAAACTTAAAAGATAACATGCAATATCAGAGGTGATATTACAAAAAGTAATAAAGTACTGACTATTCAAAATGATGTTGGGCAACTGGCTTTCCAAATGGGAAAATAAAGAAATAAAATTAGAGCACCACCTGATATTATTTACAAAATTTAAAATTCAGATAGACTGAAGTCCAAAATGTGAAAAACAATACTTGAAATAGAATTAAATATTGAAGGTTGTGTTTACAATCTTCTTCATGTTAAGAAGATACAAAAAGTACACATCTGAAAAAGAACAGATTAATACATTGTGCTCCTTAAAAACTGAAACCTTTTGTATAACCAAAGACACCACACATAAACTTGAAACCACAGCAGTAGACTGAGAGAATATATTTTCAACACATATAAAATAAAAAAGGTTATTATCAAAAATAAAGACCAAATTTCTACATTCAATAAGAGAAAGACAAGTCACCAGAAAACTGCAACAGATTTACAGATTATTCCCCAGTACCACCAGTGGCCAACGAACAGGTAAAAGGTTCTTAGTTCACTTGAAGTCAATCACATGAAAATTAAAACAATTATAAAATACCACTGTACACCCACCAACTGGCAAAAATTCCTAAGTCAGTCAATACCATGCACTGATTAGACCATGGAAACAGGTACACCTATATTCTATTGGTGGATGGATAATCAATACTGCCCCTTGGGAGTAGCAATTTAGGAATGCCTGCAAAGCTGGAAATGGGAATTTGCTTTGACCAGAAATTGTAGGTCTGCATACAGGTCATAAAGAAAATCATGCATGAGTATACAAAGAGAAATATACAAAGATAATCTCTGAAAAGCCTTGTTTTTAAAACAAAACAATAGAAAGAATAAACAAACTACAATGTCCATAAATAGAGGAATGAGAAAAATGAAATACAGAATATGCATGTAGGAGTTAAAATGAATAAACATAATCCCTATGTATAATAGTGGAGATAAATGTTGAGGAGCAAGTAACAAAATAATAATACACTATTTGTTACAATGGCAAATTGAAAACAGACACACAAAATTGAAAACACAGTACACAGTATTTATTCTACATTGTTTAAGGGTGTATGTCTAGGTCACATACCAAGTTTGTGGCAGTGTTTGCCCCTGGGAAAAGGGAAAAGAAACTGCAACTGAGGAAGGAAACAGTAAAACTTTCTGATCTGTATTACTGTAATTTTTTACTCAAAAACAATCAAAACACATATTTTTTTCAAACAAATGGTAAAGTTATATAAAGTCCTTCTTAATTTTTTCCCTTCACTAGCAGTAGGTAAACTATACTTGCATAAATTTATACCTTCATAATTATATATCAATAATTCTAAAGAAAATTATAGATTGGTGACTAATTCTTATTTCATCAGTAACCTGTGCATTGATGTTGAGACAGTGATTTTGAAATGTGCATTATCTTATATAATTCTCTCAGGTGAGTACTGTTCCCATTTTATAAATAGGAAACATGAGGTTCAGAGAGAGACCCCTTAAAAATTGCCAAAGTTTTCAGGCAAACTTTAAGTGGAAGAGAAAATTTAAACTCATAGCTGGATGGCAACAAAGGTTGTGCTTTTAAAGCTCCACCATTCTTCTTGCTATGTCACTTAGCCTATCAAATACAGTATATTGTCTCAATGAGCCCATTTGTATAAGGGTTTAAGCAAGAAGACTTACAAAAACCATCCAATGAAAGTCAAATCCTAGAGATTAGAGTGTGCCTATTGTATTTTATTGCTCTTATGGGATAAATGGAAATCTATGTGTGCTTACACACTGGGCTAACAGGAACCTCATAGAATTTTGCTCCACTTTAATAACAACTACCTTGTAAAATGCACCAGTGGAAAATTATGGCGAAGCTGAATGTTAGCATTTTTGACATTAAAGATGTCAGCAGCATGATTCAGATGTTATAAATACTTCCTGTAGACTCAGATGTATGTGTGAATTATCTCAATTTTAAAGGTGATTTTTTAAAGACATTTGAAAACCTGAATAGGCATGGCCATCTTGTCCCAAGAGGTTTATTACATTTTCATGTGTTGCAATTCATCCCAGATCTCCTACCTTGGAGAGAACGGTGAGATGAGCTGGGTTTCTTTGGCCCAAGTAATTATGGGTGGAGGTAAGCCCTTCACTTCACATGGAAGTGTTACCTCTTCCCCTGCAAGGACGGAGATCTCAACAGGCTTATCCTGGGACAGTCCTCGCTGATCTCCAAACACTCTGGGCCTTACTAAAATAAACACATGTTTTGGAAGGGAAATAGTACATTGAAAACAAAGCACAGTTTTAATTTACATGAAAATGTGGACTACTAATAATGTTCTGAAGTAATTTATAAAAAGATGCTGTTCAGGACATAAGCTAAGACTTTCCATTAATACATTTATTGTGAGAACTAAAAGAGAAACGATGAAAACTTTCCCTAGTCACACAATGAAGAGATCAGCGGCAGTGCCCTCTCAGAGTCTTACCATCTGTAAAAGTAACTCCTCAAGGGCCTACCCAAGACATTGTTGAGGTTTGCCTTTGCTGGGAGTGTTAACTAACTGGTGTTACTGAAGATGGTTGGGTGCAATAAGCATACTTTTTGGGAAAACACCATAAAATTTTTCCAAAAGACTATGATTGCATTCCTTAAAATCAGAATCTAAGTAGAGGTGATTTTGGCTGGCAGTAAAAAATGTATTTCTGTAAAAAATATATATATATAAATTTGGGGGAGCAATTCACTTTAGGGGTACATGCATCTGGTAACAGTACTGGGGAAAGAACTGTGAGTTTTGGCACAGATAGACAATGTCAATAAAAATCATTCCTCCACCAGCTCTCACCATAGACTGTCAGCTGCACTTTCCTTTTGGCATAGCCGGCGGCATTGGTGGCGGTGCACACATACTCCCCGCTCTCCTCTCCTCCAGGTGACACCACATACAGACTGCCGTCAGCCCCTGCTGAAAACTTAGCACTGCTGGTTGAAATCAGCTCTCCTTTCTGCAAAACAAAGCAAAAAGCAAAGGGATTTTTTTTAAGACCATAAAAGAGTGACTTAATGTCTGGAAGAGGAATAGAGAGAGAAAAAATCTCCAAGCGGGAAATAGACTACATTTTACAATGCTAATTTGAAAAAAGTTATTTATAGAAAAATTAGACAAATAAAAGTACTAAAAGTGATATTTCTACATACCAAATCATATCGTCTTCATTCTAGAGCTACTTAAGAAGGCAGGGAATAACAGTCACGGTGAGGATGGTATGGTGAATGCTTGTGCTATGCCTGGCTCTGCTCTGAGCACTTCACCTGAATCAACCATTTTAAGACTCACAACAATCTTATGAGTGGCAACGACCACAACCCTCATTTTACAATTTAGAGTATTAAAGCGTGGGAGAGGGGAGTGGAGTAAATTGCCCAAGATCACAAAGCCCATCAGCGGTGGAGCTGGGATTGGAACCCAGCAGCCAGGCTCTGGAGCCCACGTTCTTCACCTCTGTACTTGGCCACAGCACAAAGGCCAACCTGGAAAGATTTCACTTTTGCATTTTCCTTACAATGCATTAAACTTCTATTCAGTGCTAGGTACTGTGCAGTTTGGGGATGAGCTTCACCACTGTGACTTTTCTGTCCAGAATTTTTTAAAAAGCTAACCTTTTAATTTATTTACAAATGTCAACACCAACTTCTCCATATTTCAGAAATTTGTAAATAGATAAAACTTGATGGTATGGGAAAACACTAGTAGTGCTAATTATACAAATGCCATACTTCATTAGCATGTCATTACTTTATATTACTTTGTATCTGCTGGGTTCAAATTCATTTACAGAAAATGTGCCAAGTTCTATTTGTGGATGTTTAAAGATAATAGTAGTTCTTCAGGAAATGGGCTTTTCTTCAATGCAAAAATACAAGTAAAAGCTGAACAACATGATGGGGATATAGAGGGGAATAAATTGGTTTGTATATATGTCTTATAATTTTTAGTCATGCATAGAATTTGTGACTATACCATAGAACTTTATAAATAGGAAAATCCATGCAGTCATATTACTTAAAAGGGACCTTAAAAGGTCTTTAATGAAGTCACCTACTTGATGTTTGAATGGTACTAGCAATGCTACAGTGAACACTTCCATAACACAGCCTGGGAACTTTTCTAAGCACTTTACATCTCGTGGCAGATCCTTTCTCGCCCTATGCCACATTCCTAAGCCGCCTCTTAATTTCAGTGCAGCTCTAGTGGACAGCTCCACATACTCCACCAGGGTCATCCTTCATGCACTTAAAGTTTTTTTTTTTTTTTGGACTCAGGGCTTTATTCAAAGCCCCAGAAGGCCACTCAGCCTGTACATAGGCAGCCAGGAAGTACAGCCGTGTAAGCTTCTCTGGGGAGTGAGGAAATATGTCATGTATAAATGCTTCACTTCCTGTCCATCAGAGGGATCCTTCTGAGGTGCATCTATATGGTTTCTTGGAGGGTTTCTAGCACATTGAAGGTTTTTGTCCAGCCACAGAGGAAAGCAGCTCAGTGAAACCCTTTATTGACTTTTCTTCTTTCCATGCCTCACTC
This sequence comes from Saguinus oedipus, assembly GCA_031835075.1. Classification (NCBI taxonomy): domain Eukaryota; kingdom Metazoa; phylum Chordata; class Mammalia; order Primates; family Cebidae; genus Saguinus; species Saguinus oedipus. The sequence continues at coordinate 25,192,153 of CM063190.1, forward strand.
CCCCAGCCTCCTGCTCGTGACTGGGGATAACTTGCAGGTGAACTTTACACTCTGCTCTTCAGGAAATATGACTAGATGTCTCATTTACCTTGGACCAGACGACAGATGGTTTGGGAATTCCACTTGCTTTGCATGGTAAAGTTACTGGAATGCCTTCAATTGTACTGAGTATCTGCTGCCCATGCTGAATGGTTGGCAGAACTGAAAAGGAAAGTTGTTTGTAGCTGAGCACCTGTTCTTCCATTTAGAATCATCTAAAGTTAAAATTTTCAGCATAACATTAATGTTTATAAAAATGAGCAATTATTTAACATTTTCTGATAAAAGGGTAGGATAATCTCTGTAAAGGAATGTGCTAAACAAAGAAAATAGTTATGATCTGGAAAATGCAATAAAAACTTAAAATCAAGTAGTAAGTGATATCTAATAAACAGACTTTCCTATCAAAAATAAGAGAGGACTAAAGAAAAAAAAATTTTTTTTTTTGATGGAAACCCAAGATAGAATTGCACTCAAAGAGTTACACATTTAATGCATATCACCAATCACTGTCCTTTACTCATTAAGCTTCAATAAGCTGACATAAGACTACATTCAAACAAATGGGCTGTTTAACCACTACATACTAAATATCTATCTATACTCAGGAATCACTAAGTGAGGTACTAAATTTAACCCAGACAAAAAGATTTGTTTTCTTAAGAAGAATTCAATGGTAAAACTCAAATCTTAAGAGTTTACTTTTTTTTTTAAGACAGGGTCTCGACGTGTTACCCAGGCTGGTCTTGAACTCCTGGGCTCATGTAATCCTCCTGCCACAGCCTCCAAAAGTGGTGCGATTATAGGTATAAGCCACCACACCCAGCCAAGAGTTTACATTTTAAAGACTAAAAGGATCCTAAGTCAATATTTTTTTAGTAAGAAGAATAACATATCTTTGACTTTAGAAAGCAACTGAAGAATTAACATGAGTAGAAGCAATAACATGAGTAGAAGCAAAAGGAAAAGGAAGAAAGTTAATCCCTCCATTATGTGCAGATCATAACCAGAACCAACTTTCACAAACAGAAATGATCAATATTCGATGTTCTCAAAATAGTGATTTTGGTTAAAGAAGCTTCCATATATGAAAGTTCCTAACATAGTGAAAGGAAGACAATAGAGCCCAATCTATAACAGGCATTTCCTTTCCATCCTCTGGAAAGATGAGACTGGAACTGCTCCCAGGAGCTCTGTCACTCATCATTTCTCTTCCTTAAAATTAGATTTTTTCAAGGATTATCATAACTACTCTGAGAAATTTTTTAGAACTAGAGACACCAGAAGCCACAGTGCAAAAAATTCCTTGGAAGGCTTAGATTAGATAAGATACATACTCATATTTTCCTATGGCTGGGTTACTCTTTAGATAATTTCTTCTTAGAGAATTGGCAGCAAATCCCCAGCCCTATACAGGAATGCCAGGCTACTCTCTAAAGCAAGAAATTTAATTTTCAGAATCATCATGGAATATTCATCTTTCAACTATGCTGTCAATTTGAGGCACATAGAATAAGCCATTTTCATAAAAACCTATTGAGTTTGACAGCAATAAAGAAAAGTGGCAAATTAAGGCAACAGTTGAAATCTGACGACATTTGGGTGTGGAAGAGAAGTTTCTTTTCAGATTGTCAATCTATACAAACCAATATGACAAACTGTTTCGTCATTTTCATTTACATTCATACTTGTATTCATTCATTATTTTAAGAATTGGATTGACAGCCTTTAATGAGTATTCTTAAAAATGGAGAGGCAGAATGATGAGCCTGCCTCACTGCTAATGAGGAACAGCACTGCTAATTAACATAAATACAGAGGTACAGAGAGCTGCTATGCTGTATCACATCCATCAGCTAAATGGCTGCTAGGTTTAGTCAATGCCAAATGGCTACACTAACTTTTTAACCTTATTGACTAAATTAGTTACTCATTTTTGACTAAGATGGACCAATGAATGTTATGAAATGATCTCTTAATTTTTTAATTATTGACATTAAAACTTGCACCACTATACCATGTCATTGGTTTGTCTGTACTTTTGCCCTTCTGATAGGAAAGACATCACAATTAATCCTGCCATTTTTTTCACCCAGGTGAAAATTTAGCCTCAGAATCCTTTTAACACAATATTCTAGGCAGTCACTAGAAGCCAAAAAGGGATGACATGAGGGCATTCCTACACGAGATTCTCAAAGCAGTCTATAAGCACTCTCCAGGAAATCTATGGTCTGATCTTCTTGAAAAATAGTTACACAACCATATCTAATATGTCAGTTTGCATTTATTCCTCCAGGTTATAACTAATTTAGTGTTGTTTTAATATTTCTTCAAGAATAAAATGATATTGGTGGATACTTAATATAAAATTGAGAAAGGTGGTAGCGGCTGTTTAAGAGAAGCAGGCATAATAAGAGATGATGGTCTGCAGTCACTGATATTGTCAACAGACCAAACAAAATTTGAAAACTACTGGACTCTCCACTCACTAAATAAAGAATAAATCAACTACTAAAGATAAGTATTTTCTAGTACTTTCTTCTCTAAGACATTCAGCCCTGTACACAAAGTTGTTTTCAATGCTATTTTTTTTTAAAAAGCAACGTTCCAAAGCCTTTAAAGGAAGTATACAAAAAAGTTATGACATTTCTTAAAGAATGAAGTTGTCAATTATTTATCGAGATGTAAAAAGCTGGTTACTGTTAGACATGAATGGAAAAAGATTGATTCTGGATTTTCTTATTTGTGACCTTTAAGTTACTAAACATGCAAGAAGATTGTTTGGAGCACATGAGGTGACCTTTAGAAAAGCTTAGGTCATTTCTAGCTCAAGCACAAAGGGGTCATTAGTAAGGACACGCTTGTTGCACAATACAAAAAGAAAAGGCAATCTGGAGGGTATAATGAGTTCAACTTGTCTGAAATTAAAATATATTTTTAAATATAATTCTTTGAGAGCCAAGTTCACTTTTAACAATTAAGAAACCACTCACAAAAGCCCTTGGCCAGACTCAGCTGGTGACTCCCAAGAATGTCTTTTTGTGTACATAAAAAAGGGAAATCTGGAAACAGCATTAACAATGTAGATATTGTTCAAGAAATAAGCAACAATTAATAGAGATATCTAATTGTAATTAGAGGAACAGAATTACTTGATTAAAATATAGAAACAACTACTTTGAACACAGTTTGGAAACAATTACATTGGGTGTGTGTCTTACCATGCACAACCACAGAGGTAGTTTTGTTATTGGTCCCAGCAACGTTACTGGCCACACAAGTATATTCACCGCCATCCTGAAGCTGAACTCTTTCAATATGGAGGCTCCCATCACTGCGCACAGTGATGTAAGGATTCTGGAGCAACTTAAAGGAAAAAAAAGGTAATTTTTAATTTAAAAAGAAAGGATTTATGAGAGTCAAAAATGAATCTGCTCTTTTTTTCCAACTGGGTTACTAAAAGTCTATAGACAAAAAATTTTAATGTCCTTAAGTGCAAAACGATGAGCATAAATGTTACCAAGAGTGTAATTGTACATTTAATTCTGATATATCTACAAGAAATTATACCTATTAATATTTATCAGTTAAGTACAAGCTAAAAAAAGAAAGATATAGACATGACTTGTACAATGTTTCTGTAAATTCTGTCATCACTCAAAACCCAAATTTCACTATAATTATTACTTTTGGCTTAAATTGTTCTTTTCCAAGAAGACCTTATTACCACTAGCAAGCCATTTGATATTTTTATTTTGGCACACAGGCACTTATTCACGCCAAGGGAAAATGACTTACTCTGAATATCCACCCTTATTAGGTAATAGATGCAAATATCAGTGGACAATATGTGATGCATGAATTGTGTCAGGGAAGGCTGGTAATATTATCAGTTAAGAATGATCACTTCTAAATCTGTACCATCTATCCACACAACATATAAGATACTTTAGTGCTCAAATACTATCATTCTAAAAGGGCATTTATTTTTAAGTGAGGTTTACTAATTTTTCTCAGGTTTTTATGAAAATATGAAATTTTACATCCTCTTAGATGGATTCAATCCCCTCCTTTTTTTTGAGACATAGTCTCACTATCACCTAGGCTAGAGTACAGTGGCACACTCTTGGCTCACTGCAACCTCCGCCTCCCAGGTTCAAGCATGTTCATTTCTAATCAGTACTTCAAGAACAGAGTGAGTCCCAATATTCTGGAAAATGAAAGGCAAAATCCTTTGAGCCAGAAGAAAATTTATTGCCATAGATAGCTTATTTATAGAAAAAATTTCATAGAACTATAAACATTTTTTACATCCTTTCATAAAAATTTCACAATGAAAAATATTGACTATATATTTATTTTCATATAAATGATATGCCAAAAAATATCATTTTTATGTAGTTCATAATGAAAGATACAATGTTTAAAGTTAATAATAATAAATATTGATATATAAAATGGAATAATTTTATGGGAATATTAACATTTTATAATATACTACAAAGAAGAGCACAAAAATATTAAAGTGCTATGAAAATAACAATACTTGCTTCAGGTTTTCTACATTCTGAAAGGAGTTTACTAGTGACACTGAATTTAATATAAAATTATGAAAATCACAACACTATTTCTCCATTTTATTAATGCAAAAATAATACAAATAACAAAAATATGTTAATAATAAAGAAAAGCTTTGGTATACTTATAAAAAACGTATTTTTGTATATTTAATAAATTGATATTTTAGTGATTAGAATATATTACTTCTTACTAAAGACAATCAGGAATGTGGGCCAGGCACAGTGGCTCATGTCTATAATCTCAGCACTTTGAGAGGCTGAGGTGGATGGATTACTTGAGGTCAGGTGTTTGAGACCAGCCTGGCCAATATGGTCTCTGCTAAAAAACACAAAAGTTAACTGAGCATGTTGGAGGGCACCTGTAGTCCCAGCTACTCTGGAGGCTGAGGCATGAGAATCCCTTGAACCTGGGAAGCAGAGGTTGCAGTGAGCCTAGATCTCATCACTGCACTCCAGCCTGGGTGACAGAACAAAACTCTGTCTAAAAAAAACAAACAAACAAACAAACAAAAACAAACAGAAAGAAAGAAAAGTAGAGGAGAATAGAAAAGAAAATTAGGAATGTGAATGCATGCATTTAAAATGTTCTTACCATAGCTGAATTCTTAATCCACCGACGTTCTGGAATGGGATTTCCAGCTAACAGAGTACAGGGTAAAGTAAGCTGCTGTCCTTCAATAACATTGGCCACTGAAGGGCTGATTCCAATAAGTGGAGCAACTAAATCAGAAAGAGCACAGACACCTTCAACTCTATTTCACCCGGAAGGAAGGCAAACTACCTTACAGGTCCTAAAGACTATTAGTTATGCTATAAAAACTTGAGTTTTCAGAAACACATATTTTACATGAAAATGGGTATGATTTTAAAAGTAAAGATAAAGTCTCCTTCTAAGTAGGGGGGATGCAAAAGGACCGGTAATACATTAGTGTAGAAGAAGGTAAAAAAGGATGTATATGGCATGGAAGGCCTGAAATGTCAAGTCAAGTTATTTGCACTGTATTCAGTAGACAAATGGAGGGTAACTTAAAGCATTTATAAATGGAAAAGTGGAATCATTAGGATCATTTGCGGGGAAATATTAATCTGAAAACTGTAAGTAGACTGGAAGAAATGGGATCACAGGGATGCTGTTGTAATAGCTTCAGCAAATAATATGAGGTAGACTCCCCTAGGTAGCATAGTAAAGAAGTATTATAAATATGCCCTTCTCCAAAAATTAATGAATAAATTTAACATAAAGCAAACTGCATAAGAGATTTTACTTGAAAAATTTACATATAGATAAATAAAGACATATTTTAAAAATTGTGTAAAGGGTATTACTGAGAAACATGTACCTGCAGATATAAAAATTACATTAAATGCTATAATAATTTAAATAATGTAGTACTATTGCAGAAACAGAATTCTGAGGATTAGATATGGAGACATAAACTTACCATATGATCAAGGGGTATTTTAGTCACTGGGAAGAGAATATTTAATATCAGATATTGCATCAAATGTCTCACCACTTGGAAATAAATGACATCATATTTTTACCTCATATCACACAATAATAATTTCATGTTGACTAAAATAACAAATGTAGAAAAGGAATCAGAAAAGACCATGACTAACATGTGTGGGTTTGTGTATGTGTGTGTGTGTATGCATGTGTGTATTCACATTTAGATTTAAAACAATTTATTTAAATTGACCTTCATTTTGGAGCAGAAAATCTGTAAGCATAGGACTAACATTCTAAGAAATATGAAATGTTGTAGGGAAGGGAAGGCTGGTCTAGTAATTAGTTATCTTTTTTTTTTTTAAGTGGCCCAGGCAAGATATGACATAGTAAAAGAAGTCTGATGATTCTGAAGACCATGGTATGCAGACATTCAATTGATCTTACCAAGTCCGGTCACTGTTATCGTTGTCTGTGACTGGATCTTTCCAAACTGGTTTTCAGCTTCACAAATATAGGTTCCTTTATCACTTGCCCATAAGTCTAAAAAGAAGAACTCATTTACTCATCCAATTCCATCTATGGAGCATTAACTATGTGCTAGGAACAGTGCTGAGAGATCTGTGGATGGAAAGTGCGGCACTGCCTTCTGGTAGGGGATGAAACATACACAGAAACCCGCCATCACACCACAGTGTAGTAAGTGCTAACAAAGAGTTCCAGACCATGAGCTCTGGAAGCAGAGGCAGGAGTAACTGCATGAAAGAAAATTAGAGAAGGATTCACATCAAGGTAATAGTATCTGAGTGAGAATACAGGAAGGGCAGTCCAAATCTAACAGGTTACAAAGGCAAGAGCATGACTAGAAAAATCATGGCCTGTACAAAGAATGGAAAGCTGCACCATCAATGGACTCTGCACCACCACACTGGAGGCATGTTAGAAGTTTGCAGGGGAGACATTTTGGTTGGTGCAATGACTGGGGAAGCCTGCTGGCAAAAAACTAAAGAGGTGGGCAAAAACTAGAGAGGTGAAACGTGGCAGATTCGCAAAGGAACAATTATCCCACGTCCAGCATGATTTTGAAGCTCCCACTGGAAATGTGGGTATTTCATAATTTTGTAACTACATGAGTTTACAACCTAATTCTGTAAAGGCAGAAGAAAGACAGAACTTTAGTAATAATTGCACATCATCTTAGAAAATCACTTTACCAGCTTTGAGTTTTTGAGTCATCAATCCCATAGTCCTGCATGAGTCTGCATTTGAGCTACTGAATTCATAATGATGCCACATAAATGCATATACATATTGTGGAGATAATGCCAGAGTATTTACATATTGAAATATATTTTAACATAAAAACTTTCCCTCATTTTTCCTTTGTATGTGCTAGATATTAAAAAAAAATTGTATTATGTAGTTAGATCAAATAGAATTTTTTAGGATAATAAAAGGAAATTATAAAATATTTGTAATTAAAGAGGGATTTGGAACCATGAGGCTGGGGACACATCCTAAGTTACAGGTTGCGTGGGGATAGTCAGGAGACTGAAGTTGAAGAGGTGGACTGGTACCTTCTCAAGAGTGTTGTTTTATCTTGTGATCAATCAGGAAGGAAAGAGAGGATTTTAAAAAGGGGAATGGGTGTAATCTTATAAATATCTTAACCAAAATAAGCAGTTTAACCTATTGGTAAGATTTGAACCAGTATGAATAGTTCCATACTACCTCAGATAAAGAACCATGACAAAGTTTCCACTCCTCTGTTAGCCATATGCATCTAGTTGTAGAACTGCATCTGGTAAACTAAGGTAGCATGCATTCTACATAGCAAACATTCATTTGGAAATAAAAATTCAGCAAACCACCCGATTAATAAATCATACATTAGTTCTAACTAGGATATTTTTCATATTATGAATTCTTGGACTAATTTGTGTAGAAATACAACATACTATGAGAACCAAGTTTATAATCACTAATTTCCTTCCAGTCACTTTAATTTTGACAGACAACTGTTGCTCAAGATACTGGGATCTTTTATTCTTTCTTTTCTTTCATCTCTTGATCAACTTGTTTTCAAGTCTCACTTTTTATTGATCTTTGGGTCGTTTCTCATCGTCACCATTTGAGCTTTTCAACGTTCCCTTCCTCTCATTTTTCTTCCTATCTTGCAGTGGTGTTGTTCTGAAACAGTACTTTCATGTACCTTTTCCTGTCTATCAAACTGGGAGTAGAGCTCTCTAACTTCTAGCTCATCAAATCCATTTTTTCACCTGGACATTTCAAGTCATGCACAATCTGACCCAAACTGATGTGTACTTCCCAGTAGCTACTTTTATGGGCATCCCACTCAGAAAATGGACTGCAAACTACCTGAGTGAGAGACCTTATATCTGACTTCTGTCCACCACAGAGCTCAACACAGAGCTGAACACTGAAGCACTCATTATCAGACAATTCAATTTATATCTCAAAGTTTAAGTAGTCAATGCACATTTGTTGATAAACTTGGGCCAGGCACAGTGGTTCACGCCTGTAATCCCAGCACTTCGGAAAGATGAAGTGGGCAGATCATTTGAGGTCAAGAGTTTGAGACCAGCCTGGCCAACATGGTAAAACCTCGTCTCTACTGAAAATACCAAAATTAGCTGGGCGTGGTCATGCACACCTGTAATCTCAGCTACAGGAAGCCGAAGCAGCAGAATTGGTTGAACCTGGGAGGTGGAGTTTGCAGTGAGCTGAGATCATGCCACTACACTCCAGCCTGGGCAACAGAATGAGACTCTGTACCCACCCCCCAAAAATAATAATAATAAAAATAACTCACTTGGCAATAACTGATTGAAAGATTTCTATAAAGTACCCCAAACATCTCATTATTTTTAAAAACACAATTAATTATCTAAATGCTTTTTCTCCCCTGGTAACACCATACAATTATTCTTAGCATTATTTGAAAAAATACAAGGTGCTTCCAAATATCTGAATACTGAATAGCTTATAAAATTTTTGGATGAGGAAGTATTTGACTTTTTTGGGGATGATGGGATCTTTTGCTTTAGGTGGATACAGCTTTTCATAAAGGAGTTTCTGAAGCATTCCTATGCATGTTGTTATGAACTGTTGGACAAAATAAATAAAGTTAACTTACTACTAGTAATATTTTACCTTCCTATACAACAATTGTTACAAGAATCAAGGTAATGTGACCATTTATCTACATAGCGGGCCAGGTGACTCTATTCGCAACAAGAAATGGTAAAGTATGAAGAAGTAATATTGTTTCATAAGCCCTTACAATAAATTAATGATATACATTTGAATAAAATATAACTCATTAATGACAATTCCCAAATATAAAATGCCAGTCCTATTTCAAAGTAAAGTGCAATGACATAAAATATGTTGGCAAGAATAATTTACTATTTTAAACAGCAATACCTATGTATAAAACATAAATGTATAATATAAAAGTACACATTTATACAAAATATATTTCCTTCAACCTACTTAAAATAAAGAGAGCTCCTGTTCTTAGTTGGCTGATGGAACTAACTGAAAAAGGTCTTGAGAAAATCGGCATGTTGTCTAATCTTCGCCATTTGATCGTTGGTTCTGGATAACCCTGAGCATAACAAGGTAATGTCACATTCGAGCCAATTTCCATAGACACGTCAACAGGTTCTTGTATGAAAATGGGAGGTGCTGGAAGATATTAAAAACAATAAAAAAGTTATTGATATACAGGCATATTAAATATAAACTTAAATTGTCAAGAGATTGAATTTGAATTAAATCATTGTTCATGTTATATTGTAAATTTACCCTGTTGATATTCCTCTCTTATGTAAAAACAGTGGGTGTTTCTTTTTTGCTTTATAAATGAAGGGAGGCACTTAGACGCACAACCATTTTCCTAAAGTGGTAGATGATAAAAAGAGTGGAAATTTAAATCATAATTATCTTAAATAGAGAGAGCCTTTCATTCTAAAAATTTATTTTCAATTTTAGTTTATGTCAAATTGCTGAAATCTTAAGACTGGTTTTATAGATGAAGAAACTGAAATACAGATAGCTAATTTGCTAAGTGTCTCGTGGAGTTGAAGTGTGAAGCCAGGATTAAAAACCAAGTCAATTAAACTTTGGAGTCACCATTCTTTGTTATTACATTAGCTTCCCCTTTTCTATGGGTTCTCACAACTGCTCATAGTTGTATAGTTAGCAGTCTCATAAATATGGCTACAGAGATCACTTTTCTTCTCATGGGAATCCTGGAGTTGATGTACAGTTGTTTCTCAAGCAGCATTAGTGCTTTTTTGGGACAGGTTAACGAACCTCCTCCAACTTTGCTGCCTCTGTAATTTCCCTTTATAAGTGTTACTACCTAGGCAATCAGCATCCCTTGTTCTTCTCCAAACAAGGACTGACCTTTCTCATGTCGGTATCTTGTTATTACCACCTCCCTCAAATGTAATGTCTGCTATTGATCTCTGCCTGTTGAAATATTGGCAATCTTTTAATCTGGTTGAAAAGGCCCCCTCCTCTATGATGCCATCTCTTAACGCTTGAGATGAACATGTTTTTTCTCTCTGAAGTTTCAGAGAACTCACTCTCTACCATTCTCATGGCAGTCACCACATTCAATCTGTTATTAGACTATATTTGTTTTTTATTTCCTAGAGAGTTTATATTTGTAACCATATTTTTATCTTTTACAGCAGCTAACATAGTACTTTGTGCATTATTGATGGGCACTGGATATTTGTGAATGAATTTTTGAATCAGTATGACAACAGTTCAGTAATAACCCAGTGTGTGTGTGTGTGTGTGTGTGTGTGTGTGTGTGTGTGTGTGTGTTTGTTGCATAAGAGTATATGATATACCTGGTACATTGAACTTTCACTTTTGAAAGAAACATGGCAATTTCAGAATTGCTCTATTTATTGAATCTAAACAAAATTAAATTAGGTTAAATGCCACAGCTGAACAATATATTTTTAAAAATAAATGGCTTATCAATGTTTAGATTTTTCTTAATCCATCTATATGGGAATTTGACTTATAAAAATAATAGGCAAAATAAACATATTTTGATCATAGTTAATAGATTAGCTCATAACTTGCTTATCCTAAGTGATATATGGTTTGGATCTATGTCACTGCCCAAATCTCATGTCAAATTGTAATCCCCAATGTTGGAGGAGGGGCCTGGTGGAGGTGACTGTATCATGGGGGCAGATTTCCTCCTTGCTGTTCTCCAGATAGTGAGTTCTCATGAGATCTGGTGGTTTAACAGCGTGTAGCACCTCCTGTTTTGCTCTCTTCCTTCAGCTCTGGCCATGTAAGATGTGCTTGCTTCCCTTTTGCCTTCTGCCATGATTATAAGTTTCCTCAGGCCTCCCTAATGCTTCCTGTAGAGGCTGCAGAATGGTGAGCCAATGAAGCCTCTTTGCTTCATAAATTACCCAGACTTTGATGTTTCTTTACAGAAGTGTGAGAATGGACATTAATACACTAAGTCTCTAAGACCCTAGGTACTTTTCTCTGGATAAATGGAAGTCATTTATTCTAAAGCAGGTGGCTGTCCTGAATAATAGAAGTTAAGTTTAGAAGTTTCAGGATATGTTAGGCTCAGAGTATGGGCAGGTAAATGTGGTGATGGACAGAAAATGAATTCCAGAACAGCACAAAGATATGCAAAAGCCTGGAATCAACCAAGTACTTGGAAGCAAACCCAGTATACTGACACATTACAACACAGGCATCAGTGAAAATGAAGACAAATTTCAATTTTCAGAACTAAGAAAGCCAAGAACAAACTTGAATAAAAAAGGATAAGCAAATCTCAACCTGTACCAACAAAACTCAATTAAGACAAGAAAAGTCACCTGTTGTAAAGCAGCTTTGAGAACAGCATCATGCACAAGACAAGCACAAGGCCAAAGAATATATGTGCTTGTATCACAAAACAAGGCAAATGAGAATACCAGGCACTAGGTAAGCAGCCAAGGCAGCATCAATGACAAGCAAACCTCAAAAATGAAGCGACTCCTAACACAGCCAAGAAGCTTTTAAAATACTTCCTACTCCTGAATGTGGCCAACATGAACTCCAAGTGAATTACAGTGGGTAGGTGGTAAGTACATTAATGAAACTATGGGGAAGAAAAATAGTAGTGAGTGTAGTATGGTGCACGGTGCTTCTACAGAGGAAGCTGTTTGCTTAGAGAGGTGAAGACCACACTAATTGGCTTCAAATGGCAACTCTACTATTGTTTCATTTGTAAGTTCGGGAAAATTATTTTGCCTCCCCTAGTTAAAATATCTCCATGAACAAAAAACGAATAACATTTCCTATCTCATGTTGTTAAAAGAGATGATCTTTATTCATCATGTAGCATATAATAATCACTCAAATATAAACTCTCAATAAACATATTGCAGAGTTAACTTATTAAATCTCAACTAGAGTTTACTATATCTAAGATTAATTTCAATGTAGGCTTCTTCATAGAGTCTGTTAGGATGATGTTTGATCCTGAGATCCTAAGTATTTGTTTGCAAGCATCTTGAGATCTGCACAGGGTTTAACGCCACAGTATAACTTTGCTGTAACTTACATGTAGGTATGGCTGTGTACAAACATTATTCTGTAAATATAAAAATCACAAACAGGTTGACCACCTTGCTCCAAAAATTATTTCATAAAACTATTCTAGTTCCCTTAAGGACAATTAAATATATATGCTCCATGTGGTGACTATTGCATTATTTTAGTCAGAGATTTTATTTCCTAAAATGACTGGACACATTGTTTTGGTTCCACCAAACCACAAAGCATGAAACCACAGTCTAAGGCTCAAACCCTGTGTGGTATGGAATGCTGCAAATAAAATCACTGCCAAGCCAACTTTTTGTTTGATGTAGCCAATCCCTTTTCCTTCCAAATGACCTCACAATTTACTATCCCTTTTTACAAAGAACAAAAAGCATTGGTAACTTTCCCTGTTGACCTGAAATGTCCATAATTTAAAACCATGATAATAATAGGAAAAAGGACACTCGCTACAAGAAGCTAGAACTCAAAAATCACATCGAATAGCCTTTTCGTTATTTTTGGTCTAGTGTTGTTGATACGAAGTAATATGCCCACAAAAACAAACTGCAAGTTCAAATAGCTAAATGATATGGACAAAAGCATGCTTTCCTTCCTAAGTCATAAGCTACTTAAATTTATGCCCAACAGTTTTGCAACTCAAATGAACAATTTTATGCACTACTAAGCTTAGTACTTAACTTGTCTCAAGCCCTTTCTAAAAAAAGTTAAGCTGAAATAGTGGCCTTCACATTAAAATCCCAAGGCTTAATCTTAAATACTAAGCTGCTATTATATAGGCATTTTCATATTATTTTTCAAGGTTCAAAGAATCAAAATGATCACTTAATTTGTGAAGTCAATATTCATTTACATATTTCATTAAACAGCTTTAGAGGAACAGCAGTAACAGCTGATACGCTGGGTGTATGTGATGATGATGTCTCGTTTTATCTTTACAACCAACCAATGAGGTAGGTACCATTTATATCATTATTTTATAGATGAATAGAGTCAGGCAGAAAACCCATTCTCTGTCAGAGTCCACCATTTATTTAACCACTATCTAAGTTCTGGGGAAAGTTGTGATTTGATGTGTATTTACCTTTAAATCTAATAGTGATAACTATAATTATCGCTACCACTGTGATTTGCATGGTACTTGGCATTTATGTCTTACATCTGCTAGAATATGTAACAATAGTGTGATGTGAACAGACAAGGTCTATTCAATCTTTGTGAGCTACAATGAGAAGAATCTAACAGCGAATATGGAAATAGTTAATACATAACAGAAACATGAATGGTGCTGACATTAATACTAAGTTATTTAGCAATTGTGAACAGTGGTCAAGATCATCATAAATAATTTGGCTTATGTTGATGGTTCTGTCAAGACAATTACTGGAATAAATGCTGAAAAAACCGTTGTTTTAGAAAGGGTCACATAAAATGAACATCTTGAGTATAAGTGAAGATAAACAAAGTTCACTTCTGTTCAAGAAATAAAGCATAAATACAAAACATTTGTTAGGATGTCTCCTAATCCAAAGCAAGTCACCCCAGCACAGAGAGCCTGAACCCTTTTATGTCATATCACTGGACAGAAGAAGGAACCTGGAAATTCCAGAAGCTAAAAGAGATTATCAAGAAGGCAGCAAGTAAGCAAAGAAGCATATACAAAAGATCCTTACAATTTCTACAACCTTTGAGGGGACTGAAGGTGCAATTACCTTTTTGCTGGGAAAAATTACTGGGACAGTTTCTACCTCTAGAGCTAGACAAGCCTAAAAGAATGTTGGGTAAACATAAAATATCTGTGCAGGAAGGAGGTAGAAGGAGACCTAGAAAATGTGGAGAATTAAAATGTTGAACTCAGCGTATTTCTTGTAAACAAGAATTCTCTATATAGTGACCCTCTTCATTTGGGCCTTAAATTTCTAAAAGCATTACTGTGTTTTACATTCTGCTTGCTGGTAGATTCAGAGCTACCCTCCACCCAGAGGTTCCAATCTTATGTTCAAAGCATTTCTCTTAATAACCACAGAGTTTAGTCATGGTTCAAACACATCTTACAGCATCCTAGACAGATTCTATAGTGGGCCTTTGTGGTCATTTCCAGCTTTGTTGAATCTCTCCCAGGGCATAGTCACCAAGAATGCAGGGAGCTCACCAGACAGCTCAGGGGCAAGGGGATCACAAAAGATCCCAGAAAGCAAAAATTTAGCTTACATGAAACAAAATATCAAGTTTAGCTGGACAGAATTTTCATTGAAAAATTTAAAACAGAACTAAAATGTTTGGTGTTACTACATTCTAAAAACAATAAAAAGCATTTTCTTTACAGTTCTAACTTTTACTTTAAAAAAATCTGGGATGAATACTGTCATACACAAGTAAAATTATGGGACAATTGAATGAAATGTCATATTTTATAAGTTCTAAGTGACACAAATGTTAAATTATCTTAAAATTAAACTGCCAGGTTCTATTTCATACAAAGTGAACTCTGTTTCATGCTTGACCACATTGTGTAGAGATTTATTTTTTAAAAGAGACATGAGATAGACAAAAAAGAAGGGACCAAACTTCTTGAGTAACCTACAGACAGTTGTCATGCACGCACTGTATCTTCATTTGGTGACTGACATTTACTTGTAGTTAATGCTTTATTTTACACACCGAGAAGTAATTGCTATTGAATTTTTTTAAGTAAAAGCATAACCTGCTACCTTTGCTGTCATCAACAACATCTTCAAACTGTGGTCTAGCGCCAAAGTATAATTTCTGGCCTCCAGATGTTGATACTTAGAAATTTGGTGGCAGAATGGATGACTCTTGGTAGGGAAATGGCAATCAGTGATACACTGGTGAAGCTTATAGTCTCTGAAGTCAGACAACTTGAGTTCAAATATCCAGGTTCTGCACCTCCTTAGCTCTGTAACCTTGATCAAGTTGCTTAGTCTTTATAAGCCTTAGTTTCCTCATCTATACAAGGGAGATAATTTTAGGATCTTCCCATATAAAAGTTTTTCACACAGTGAATGGTACCTAGAAAGCACCTAGTAAATGCTAACTAACGTTATTATATTTATATGAAATGCACCCTCTAATTTTGTCATTCTGACAAATAATTCTACGAAATCATTTCAAGGTTATTAAACATGAAAAACAGCACATCAATTTCAAACCAAATTGGCCTATAAGATCTGGAGCCTTACAGCCAACATCCAGAGTTATCTTGCCAGTCGCTCTTCCAGCCTCATTGATGGCTACACAGGTATAATCACCAGCATCCAGATCTTGTGTTTCTTGAATCTTCAAAAGTCCCAGCAGAGGGTCAATAATGAGGAATGTTGAGGGCCTCAACTCAAGATCTCCTAAGTCAAAACAAAAGTGAGAACATTAAACACTAATGTATTAAAATTGTTTACTCAGCTATTGGTTTAATTTCAAAACTTCTGAATAAAGTCGATTGCAAAGGTTTTAAACACAAGTGTTGGCAACACAGATACTTTCTACAATCTAAAATTCAGAGCTGTAATAAACTGTGTACAAATGTTTTCTATTTATATCTGTATGTGTAACTAAATAAAAAAGAAGGAGCTCTTTGAAGCTACACTGGGGAACCGGGAAAGCCTGGCAGTCACATCCAAGTCTGTTAGGTAAGAAGAAAGTGGGGAAATGAAGGTTGAAAGGAAGTTTCTACCATCTTTGTGGCAAGATGCATTTGATTACTCAGTAGATGT
This sequence comes from Saguinus oedipus, assembly GCA_031835075.1. Lineage (NCBI taxonomy): Eukaryota > Metazoa > Chordata > Mammalia > Primates > Cebidae > Saguinus > Saguinus oedipus. Next base: position 25,208,571 of record CM063190.1, read on the forward strand.
TTGAGAGACAGAGGAATTTTATTTAAGCTAATGACCAGTGCCCCAAATTTCCCGAGAATCACTTTTATTTGAAGGCAGAAGATGCTTCAACCAAGCTGTGATTTAGGTTAGGCTTTTCCTTATGCTTCCCCTGTTCCTCCTCCAGGGCATCTCCTTACCAAAGAATAGAATTAATCAGGATGGCCAGTATTATAAAAAGTACACAGCACTGGAAGTTTAATGCCAGCTCAGTGTCCTCATCTGTTTTGTTTGTTTTTGTAAAGCTCCTGGAAGCTTTTAAGATCCTGACATGTTTGATGTCAGGATCTTAAAAGCTTCCAGGAGCTTTGAGGGCCATTGTTCTTAAAGTTTCATAGTATTCCCAGATGTCAAGCATGAAAAGAAGGTATTCTCTAAAATGTCATACAGCAGCCATCTGACCTTGGCCTGAGGACCATGGAAGTAACTCTCTCAGCTTCTAAGAAGCAAAGACAACTCAGGAACTGGTACTAAAATTCTCTAGGACACTGCAAACAGCAACAACCAACAGACTCAGGACAGCAAATGGACAACTCTCTGTTTATATAATTTTCAAAGGCAAGGAGGTCACAAGAGCTCCAAATTGGAAAAAAAATTACATCAGCAACCAACTGTCAGTGTTTAAAACAAAGTATTTTTCAGCATTCCAATATTTAAAACCCCAATCATTCTTTTAAGCTGGCTACTACATACCATGTGAAAATGAGAGCAGTAACTAAAGCTGTGTCGATGTGCCTCTGAGAATTTTTATAAATAAAAGCAGATGATGTTGACACAGACTTTCCTCACACCAAGGAAGGATGCAATGTGACCTCGCTGTTCATCAAGTATTAAAACGTTTCGACTAAAATGCATTTAGATTTTTGGAATTTACTTTCCCCTTATGTTTCTTCTGTAAATGTCAGAGGACATTAACAGGATAAAATAAAGACCTTTTTGCTAGTAGCTTTCTATCAAAATTAAAATGCTTCGAGAATAGCGGTCACAAAACAAAATATAAATTGGAAAACACTAGTTCAATTAAGTTTGTGTTTTAATCACATTTTGATAGATTCTCCTTTCTTGATTCCTACTGAAAAGTTACTCATCAAATTATTGAGAAGCTATAAAAGAAATGCAGAACTTCAGATGGAAGTAAAAATAGCGATTATTTACTTTTAACATTAGATAAGACTAGAAGAATGTTATACGTAGTAAAACTTTACTGGCAATATATTCTAGGGTTTACAATCATTCTCTTTTTGCTGCAAGTTAAATTGAACCCTGGCCTGTGTGGATATAAAGACTAATGGAGAGATCATTATCTCTGGCAAAAGATTCTTTCAAATAATTGATGATTAAGTAATTATAAAAAATGTTTAAGTACTTCTTAAGTGTACTCTTAAAAATTAATGGGGACCCTGGTGAATTTTTATGTGGATATTTATTTGTTATATATATACATACATACATACATACATATATATATCATTTTATAACTAAAACTGAGAAATTTAAAAACACATGCATTCACTTATTTTTTAATAGATGCATGACATTTTGGTATAATGAACATATTATATTTTAAAACTGTGTTTTCCAAACATGAGAAATTTAGTGAGAAGAGTGGCACTGTTTCCCATTTTTGCAAATCTCTATAATGTCTAATGTAGTGTAATAAGAGACAGATGAATGCTCATATGTGCTTCTGCATTCACTCTACTGGACACCACACATCACACAGCCTCCAGAAACTCCATTACTCACTTGTGAGACAGTAAGAATGAAAAAGACAACATCTTAGAATTATTACGAAAATAGTTTTGATCTCTTAGATCCCCTGAAAGAATTGTGGGAACCCCCCGAGTCTCCAAACCACATTTTAAGAACAGATCTAAATGAATAAATCCAATTTCTTTAATGTTTTACCATACATACTCATTTCATATGATTTTAATAATGTTTTGATTCTTCTGTGAACCCACTTTATGCTGCTCATTTCTATCTAAAATTTCAGAGAGCTTTTGTGCTTATGGAATTCCTTTTCTCTGATGGTCTGAATGGGATACAGTTTTCTTCATTTTTTTTTTCTTTTAAACACCTACTTTATTCAATCAGAATCGCCTCAAGGAAGATATGAAGAAAAAGATATCTTTATAGTGAAGGCAGGAATTCTTCCTCTTCACCCCTATGGTTTCTATAAGGTAGCATTTTCCTAACCTTCCTGGTGTCTTGTCCTCAGTAGAGATGGGACTGGAAAGCCCGCCTGCTCCTAAACCCCTCCATTTCGAGACCAGTTTGCACGCCCAGGAGTTTGTCCCCCAGATTGGCTCTTGGTGGTCCTAACTCTACTCTGCTTACGCATAAATTGTCTGCCTGTAACTGGGAGGGTGTGTTAGTAGAACTGATCCTGGAGGTCAGGGCAGCTCTGCCCATTATTGATGAACCTAGGGAACACATCTGACAATATACCTAATGCCCATAATATATTTCTGTTGGTTCATAACTTGGACAGCAAGATGACATGCTATTGAACCCACTGAGTGGTAATATCTAGAGATTACATATTGGAGGGATTCTAGAATCCCTCATGCGGTGGGCATGTAGTTGCCTATCTCCTCCTTTAGTTTTCAAGCTATTTGGGGGTTTGGGACTGGCATGAAGGCTAATTGATCCAGGAGCGTGGCCCCAGTTTGGGAGAATAAAATACTTTTTGTGAGACTCTGCTATATACACATATGGAGAAGTTGGCATTTCCATTACTTTTTTAAGTTTTTATTTTCATGATAAACTATTGACATTTAAAATGAAGAAATAAGTCTCTATATTTTCTTGATATATTTAATTATAATGTAAATTTGAAATTGGTACTTATTTCTTTGGCAATTCAAAGATTTAAGTATTTTAAGAAAGAAAAATTAGTTTATGTTAACTAACATAAACCTGATTAAGGAGCAAATTCAGAAAAGCTTTCTTATCAGAGAAAACATGAAGACTAAAAATCTTTCAGCATGGAAAACCAGGAAAATGGCATTACTTCCTAGTTTCCACCTTGCTTTTGATTTATATTATTTAAAATGATTTATTTTCTATACAAAGCCTTCCTTTTTCACCTCATGTTCCCAAAGAGTTTGAACTTGAGGTGAATTCCTAATTTTGTGATTATGACATCAACCTGTTGCTATGGAAATGTTTGTGATTTAACAAACAGAATCATAACAATAGCGCTTTGTACTATTTAACACTTTTCATCTGACGATTAAAAAGTATTTTGCAAACAGCATCTCAATAATCCTAGCAACCTCTTGGTTAGAGAGTCTGCAGATTTTTTTTCTTTTTCCCGTAACTGGAAGAACTGAAACAGAAGCAGAAGCAGAAGCAGGGCTTTTTACATAGATATCTATTGTTAGCATCTGAGCCTGAGCCAGGATCCAAGTGTATTCTCACCAAGGTCAAGTGGCATCTAACTGTTATTTTATTATGGAATCACAGAGGGATAACCTTTATGTTACAAATATAGAAAGATAATTTCTATAGTTGAGATAAGCATTTACCATGTATGATGAAGCTGACAAATAAATACATTTGTCTTTCAACTATCTGCAAGCTTCAATGTGTATCTTTATTTGAACACTTTGTGGAAAGTATCCTTGTGAATCTAGAAAACGTTTTAATAGTGAGAGCCATTATCTCTAAGAAAACTGAACTCAAATCAGTGGAGCTATTTTAAATGTTAACAGAGTATTCTTGGATAATTTTCTTCAGGAAACAATCCTAAGCTAACAAAGAGAATGTTCAGCTGGATTAGCAAAGCGAACTTTTCCTGCTTTGATTTTCACAGTCCTGTAATCCATACCAGATGTCAAATCCTGAAATTCAGAGTTGAGAATTTTGAACTATTGTCTCCAGTGAGATCATAAACACATTTTATGGGGCTGTTAAGTCACACACCAAAACAAATTTTTAACAAATCATTTTTTTAAAAAGAAAACAAAACTAAGTGAATTAGACACAAACATACTGAAGAAACGTACCTTTGAACCATTTAACTTGAGGTGGAGGAATACCAGAAGTTTTGCATTCCATAATGGTTATATCCCCAAGGGCAACCAAGAGCTCACTCTGAACTACCCTCAACTTAGGGGCTTCTGCAAAGAACAAACACACAAATAGTCAACGTTTAGCACAAGACCACATGGATTTTGTTTATTTTACTAAATGAACCAATTAAAAATCTATCAGAATTTATGTGCTTGTGGCCATTTCAACATTTATAAACAGAAAGAAACTTACAATGCACATGCACATAGATGTATGTGATAAAAATACCACTTATCCGGGGCCCAAAGTGGCTCCGGCCGGATGTCGTGGCGCTTGCGAAGGCGAGGCCAAGAGTTCAAGGCCAACCAACCTCAGCAACCTTACAACCTCTCAATGATTGGCAAAAAAAAAAAAAAAATACCACTTATCAAGGTCAAAAAAAGGATACCAGGAAAAAAAAAAAAAGACTAAAACAAAAAATAATTATGATAAAAAAGTCCAAAAAATTTAGAAAACGAATTGAAAGTTCTTTATGAAAAAGTTATATAAGGAAAGAAAAATCGTAGAAATCAGAATACATCTTATAGAAACAATACTAAAAGAACAGAGAGAGGAGTAATTCTAAGAAAAATAGTCCAAAGAGACCAATGGTAAGACTGAGAGCTAAATTAAGACTTGAGGATAATAGAACTGTAGATGAATTTGTTAACATTTTCTACGTCATTTTAAGGATATTCACGTCAAACTACAGGGAGCTATTTGCAGTTCAAGCCTAAAATTTGCATTTATAAAAAGTAGAGTCTCCTGGTTTTGACCCCTTCTGTTCCCTGTGATGCTAAATATAGACATTCTCTAAATTTCTGCCCTTCACTCTGTTTGCTTCACCGGCTTGCCCAAGGGTTCAGTTTACTCACACGATTTCTCTTGACGAGGTATTTAGGACGTCCTAGCTTCAGCTGAGGCATTTTTAAACAAAGCTAAGTTAACTTCTCACAGATGATTCCCCCTGCTTTCAAAATTCCATAGAATCTCTTTCAAAAATCATAAATGGTTGCACAGCTTTTTTTTTAACCTTACCCTCTGTTACACTTCCTCACTTATCACAAGGTATAGAGCTTCGCTGATAGCTCTAAACACAATGGACTTTTACTCTTCTATCTTCTTTGCCTTTCCTAAAGCTATTTCCTCTTTGCAAAATGCTTTTTACCACAACTCTTCAAATCCCACTCATTCCTCCAGACTGAGCCTAAATCCTGTCTCCTTTGAGAAATCTTTGCTAATTCCTGTCTGAATTAATCGTCCCCTCTGCCAACCTCTGACAGTAGTACTTGTCTGTCTGCCTTGTCATAGCCCCATATGTATCCACCCGCATCATGTAAATCCTTGAAAAGTAAATGCTATATGACATACATTTTTTAAGTTTTACACCCCACAGTCTCCAGCACAGCATTTTGCATACCGCGTCTCTTAAAGGTGCTTAGTAAGTTAAAATAAATGTGTTTAATATTATGGCTTCTATCTGAATGAACCAAAATTTGTTTTCACAATGAAATGTAGACTTCTGTTTCAGTCACTTGTTCTGCATTCCCAACTGTTTTTCCCTCTATACCTGGGTATTCTGTGAACATTTTTAATTCATTTTTCTCCAAATCTGAGCCCACTTTCCCTTCTAAAGGTATTCACCATTTCCCTTCTTCATTTCTATAAATGAGACCACTTCTTTCCAGGCTCTCAGTTCAATGCTTGTGACATTTTTGTTCTCTCCTCACCTATCCCTTCAAGTACAATTTTTGATCTTTATTATCTCTTTTGAATCCCTGCTTCTCTACTGAGAGTTTCATTATCTTACTATGAATGAGGCTGAATAAGAATGAATGTAAGGGTGGATTGCTAGCTATTGATGATATACAATTTATAAGCTGGATCTGACTATATGATACCTTCATCCTTTATTTGGCCAAGAAAGACAAAAGTAAATAGAAATACTCCACAGAATAATTTTCATGAAATACACTTTTAATAAATGTTTAAGTTTGAAGGGGGAAATTGAAGATAAAAAGTAAAAATTATATATAGTTTTAAATATAAGTATAAATTATAAGATGTAAGTTAAGCTAGAAAGGATATAGAATTTATTAATTTGAAAGTAAAATATTGCAGAGAACAGATGAACAGATTGCTCCATAACCTGGAAACTTCCTTGATTTCTGTTAACTAATGAAGCTTTTCACTCTATGAACTTTTAAATTAAATTAGTTACAATATTTGCTTTAATCAGTGTGTGAAATGAATAATAAATTATAATAGCTATACCTTATTATTAATTTTCAAAAAATACTTTTGCATTGCTTGATGTGATATTCATCCTGTTTTAATTGTCTTTTAAACTGATTATACTTGCCAATGTATCTGAGAGTAGAATTCTGTTTATCTGTTCCAGCTGAATTACTTGCCAGGCAACCATAGACCCCTGCATCTTTGGGAGCTGCATTTTTGATAAATAAGGTACCATCTGAGGTCATCCTATACCTATGAATAAAAAACAAAAAGAATATAAAATTGAAAATACCACAATAGTGATATCAAGATAATATAGTGTTTTCCTTCAATATATTTTCAAACATTTTAGAGTTACATTTTTGGTTGCAGAAATGCTAATCATCATTATTTTACAAGCAGAAATGCAATAATAATAATAATAGCATGTATCCAGTATTGGCTACATGCCAGCCACTGGTCTAGAAACTTTACATTTATTTATATTTAAAATTTTCCTAACACCCTAATGAGTTAAATACTATTAATATCTCTGTTTTACAGGTGAACAAAGAGGTAACATAACTCACCCAAAGCCAGAGTTAGTAAATGGAAGAACTGGAATTTGTACCCAGGCCATCTTGCTCCATGTGGTGAATTGCTATACTAAACAGTTCTTCAAAATGAACACCTTAGAGATGTAATGTCACATGGGACACAGAGTCGGTGATGATCTAGGAATAGAATCTGGCTCAATTTGCCGGATCACACCTATGACCTCTTCACTGCTAAACCCAGAATTGGAAGCCCCATGACTGGATACTTTGTTGTTTCTATTCCAGTGTGACTGGATACTTTGTTGTTTCTATTCCACGTGTTGTTTCTATACCCTAGGAACATGAGGGGATTCAATGCCTTTAAAAAGCATCCAGGAGAATAAAATATTTCCCACTGTAGTTTGGCAAAAGTGAAAGTAATTACAACGTCTGCACACATTTGAATCAGAGCTACTGGTCTGTTCTTGGCCTCTCTCTTCTATTAAATCCACGATGATGTCTTTAATCAATCTGTTAAAACTATATGTTATTCCACCTCACAGAGAGTTTATCATCCTCATTTTAATTACTCAAGGTAAACTAACTGTCTTCGTGCCATGTTCGCAACTCAAAGTATTGGGAAGCACTTGGTCCCAGCTATTGAATTCAAGACTTAATAACCTCAAACTTTAAAAAGTCATCATTTATATTATTTTGACATTCATAGCCTGTTTAAAAAAACGTAAAGCTATCTATTTTGGTCAAACCTCCCTTAATATTAAGGATTAGGTCATATTAGTTTGGTCTAGAAGTCTCATCAATTTTTGTCACTCAGTAAAAACAAAGAACATGATACAAACCCAGTACCTGTGTGAACCCATGATAAACATATCATTAATGGTCCAGGCAATCTTTGGTTTGGGATAACCTGTTGCAGAACACATGATGGAGACCTCAGACCCTCCTGTGAAAGACTGATTCCTGGGCATCACAGTGACTTTGGGTGGTTCTGCAAATAAAAATACATGTATGTAGAAAAATGCCAATTTATCTTGATGTTAGAAGCTTCCTATGTTAGCAGATTTGTAGGTTTCTCACCACCACACCTCTATTTCCTTCCTTTATGAATGACCCCTATCATGGATATGGCAGGAAAGAAACCAATGGTAATGAAAACAAGGGAAGTAAACTAAACTCTCTTTGAAAGTTAAATGAATTTGATCCCGATGCTATATTTCTGTATTTCAACTGGTTACCATGAAGCCCCTTGCGGCTTGCTTCCACCAGCTGACCTCCAGTTTATGCCACTAATTTGACACTTCCCTATAAATCTGTTCCCGGGCAAAGTCTCTAGGTAGAGATTTTGGGCTCTTTCCAGTCAACGAATGTAGGTTTGGAGCCACAGCTTTTCCTGACTATACTGTCTGCTTTGTTCAAACTGATCTTTCCCTTTTTGTTTATTTGATCATAAATTTGTTAAGGTCAGAAACCATGTACTCATATTATTCCATATTCTATTATATTCTATAGCATTTAACATCCCTTGCATAGCATGTAGTGGCTTGTATATAAAAGACACTTAAGACTTTTAATGGAATGCAGTTTCCTAAACTACAATCTGGTTCTGAATTGTAATGTCTGCCAGTCCCTCCCAAGATCCTGCTACACTGGTCATTTTACTCATATCTGTGCATCCACACACAGGACCTCAACTTAACAAAAAATATCAATTATTGAAACTTTCTCTTTCATTACACTTCTATGGCAGGAAAAAGACTTTTGAAAATGAAACACTAAATCAGGAGTTTATCACAAAAAATTCACAATTCTCTGAGATAATTCTGGGATGCTGATATATTTGTTTTAAGCAATTACATGTTTTACATCTATATTACTACACAATAAGAATTAATCTTCAAAGAAGGCACCATCAGAGATATTAAGTAACTCCTAATGTAAATACCTGCTACTCAATAAGGTAAACAAAAATAAATTAATTTCTACCATGTTTGAAACAGATTTCATGAATATTAACAGAAATAAATACATTCATTCAATAACACCTGTTTTTTGCACAATTATTATGTGCCTGGTACTGTGCTAACTTGTAGGGACACATGGATAAACTTAACAGGCATGCTGTCTGCTTTCCATTTAATTTGGTTTTTACTATAAATAAAATTTATAAATTCAGTTAGCCAGTTAGATGTGGATCTCTTTATGATGTATCTTTCCTGTAAGTTAGTCTGCAAATTGTGGCTTAGTTTCACTGAGAAAACATTAGCTTGGTGAATCTCTATACATGTGAAAGAGATACAAATGGTACTGCTGGGCGGCAGCAGCCACACAACTGAAGGAAGCTAATCAGTGCCTAATTGCTAGCAGCTTACAATTGACCCCTCCCCTTTTTTCCTGTTTACATTGTGTTCTTCAAATTATGATCTAGTCTTTGAAGTTAATGTTTAAAGGATTTTTTCCGGTCCATGAACTTGGTTGATAGCCTCATTATTCCATGGATTCTTGTTGGTGAGCATAGGGCTAAAGAAATGTGTGAGGTCAAGGGCAGACTGAATATGGCCAGTAAGTTCAAATTGTGATTCCATCTGGAGTCCATCAATTCTGAAATTCTGAAGGACTACACATGCTGTAGGGATGTTGCAGATAATTTTCAGGGAATCGGGTGGGTGGGGGAGAATGAACAGTTCCTTTCTCTTTGGAATTTATTGAAACACACATTTACTCAATCCCATCTTCCTAAAACAAAAATGCTTCTCATGTCTAGCTATTGACATGGAATTGCTGCAAAGATTCAAGCAACTCTCAGAATTTTTGTCCAAACTTGGTGCCTTCAATGTAGTCTGCCAGAAATGGCCTGGCATCTCTCCCAGCAAAAATCCCACTGGTAGGCTCTACAGTTCAGCTATCAAAGTAAAAATAAGTTAGTTACCCAAACCAGAATGCAGAGAGCTAAAAGGTCATTGAGCAAATACAGTCTGGATATAGGGTGCTGCTCAGGGTCATGAAATAAGTCTGTGTGCAATACACAGATGGGATGACATCATCCCACAGGAGGTGAGAAATTTACCATTCCCTTAGAAGGAATATTCCTCCTGATAAGATACTTAGAAAGAAGATGAACAGATACAGAGAAGCCAAATTAGATTTCCGTTAAGTAACAGTTGACTAAAAATGGCCAAAATGAATTAGCTTTTACTTAATCAGGTTAAATAATAGTATAATAGATCTCACTTTAGTGATTTCAACTGTTAATTTTTTAATTCCTAGAAAAAACTCATTTTAATGAAGTAGTGTCAATGGAGCAAGAACATGAAATTGAAGAACCACAGTTCAACGCCATCAATAAAGTAACATCATTTGCCAACTAACGAACTGAATCTACATCTCTTTATTTACAATGTAAAATCCTGTTCTGATAGGAAAAAAAATAGTACTAATGTTGGATTTAGAAGTCTGGAGTTCAGCTGGCCCTGGTGGCTCATGCCTGTAATCCCAGCACTTTGAGAAGCCGAGGCAGGTGGATCACGAGGTCAGGAGATGGAGAGCATCCTGGATAATACAGTGAAACCCTGTCTCTACTAAAAATACAAAAAATTAGCTGGGTGTGGTGGCACGCGCCTGTAGTCCCAGCTATTTGGGAGGCTGAGGTAAGAGAATCGCTTGAACCTAGGAGGCAGAGGTTAGAGTGAGCCAGACTGCACTCCAGCCTGAGTGACAGAGCAAGACTGTGTCAAAAAAAAAAAAAAGAAGAAGAAGAAGAAGAAAAGTGCGGAGTTGAATTTTGAAGAGAAGTAATCCATTTTTCCTTGAGATTTTCAGTCTTGTATCACCACCATCATCATTATCACCACCTTGAGCAACCACCACCACCATCATCCAGAACAACTCCATTTTTGCTAGCCAAAGTGATGTGAACACAGCACTCTGTTAGGTGGCAAGGTATTAATTTGCTTTTTATTTTTTAATTACAACAAAATCGAAATACATGTTTTTCCTATCAATAATTTAGAAGAATTTAATATAAATATAAAATAAAAACCAACACTACTTTAAGAATTGGGTATCTCAAGCCACTATTAGTGGTAAAACTAGCAAAAGTGTAAGCAGCCATGAAAAGAGCCATCTCACTGCCTATAAAGTCTAGGGAAGAAAAAAATCTCACCCAACTCTCTTGGAAACTTCCAATGCTATATGCAAGCTCAGGAGGCATATTTCCTGTCAACTGGGTCTGATTTGTTGCTCTTAAGCTTCTCGTAGGAAATTTCTCAGAGAAAATGCCTAAGGACTTTTTTTTCAAGGTTATTTAATTACCACCAACAAATTAATTAGATAATGCAAATTATTTGATTACCTAAGCCATAATTAGAATAGTTAGAACCACTGGTATATTTTAGAGTACTTGGGCAAATATCTGTGTTTTCCTTTTTTCAGCCAACAAACATTTACTGAGTACAGACTGTTTCAGACACTTTATGCCTTCAAAGATCTCACAGATACTGTAAATAAAGTACATTATGTAAAATTAGGAACTAAATCTCTTTCTAGCAGTCAGTTCATTGAAATAGGAAAGTAGTGCCTTTCTTCCATCAGTGCCTATTACATGCCAGGTATCTAACTCTAGATCCATCATTTATTTTCCACAATAACACTATGAAGTGTTATTGCCATTTTACAGATAAAGAAACTATGGCTCAAAATGGTTAAATAATTTGCCCAGTCACTCAAAGGTGGAGTTGGGATTCAAATGCATACATTGCTGGCTCCATGGTGTCTGTCTATACCTTAATGGGATAATAATGGTACCTACCTTCATAACATTATTATGGACTAGCTAGGTTAATATACATAAAACACTTAAAAAAATGCCTGGCATGTAGTAGTCACGATGTAGCTTTTGCTATTATTATTAGTATTCCACTATATAGCAAAGTATGACAAAATAAAGTACTACAGTATTTAAAATACATCTGTGTATATGTACTATCTAGACATTTGCAAATGAAATTTGATCACCACAATCCTCACGCTTGCCTATTCCATTTAGATTATATACCCTATTTAAGGCTTGGCGTGGTGGCCCATGCCTGTAATCCCAGCACTTTGGGAGGCTAAGTGGGGTAGGATCGCTTGAACCCAGGAGTTCAAGACCAGTCTGGGCAACATGGGGAAAACCTGTCTCTACTAAAATAGAAAAATTAGCCTGGTGTGGTGGTGCATGCCTGTAGTCCCAGCTACTACTTGAGAGGCTGAGGTGGGAGGATCATCTGAGCCCAGGAGGCAGAGGTTGCAGTGAGCCAAGATTGTACCACTGCACTCTACCCTGAGTGTGAATGAGACCCTGTCTCAAAACAAACAAACAAACAAACAAAAAGATTATATACCCTATTTATAAACAATATTTGTTATATCTCATTTAATTCTTCTGAAATCTGAAATATTTCTAGATACTTAAAATTTACTAAAAATTTCAATAAAATAGATAAAATTAGATTTTTTTCCTCTGTTTTATGGATGGAAAAAAAGCATGCTACTCACCATGTCACATGGCACATGTTAAAAAGAGTTATGATGATATAAGAGCCTGTGGTTATATTATTTTCATACTTAGGTCATTCTGGTCATTAAACACTGAACTGACTTCATCAATCATCTTGAGAAATATTGCATTTTTTATTGCAATATTCTCTTTGATGATAAAGACTAATTAATGACAGACATTCACCCTTTCCTGATATCACAGAAGACAAATTAATACTTCTAATTTTCATACAGAAATAAAATCATGGAGACCAGGAGGCTTTGTCTGGCACTTTGATTACCATGTCACAGCATGTGATTACGGAGGAGACATGTCAGCTACACACCAAATACGATCAGACTGAACCAGGACTTCTGGGTTAGTCTCCAGCCTTAAAAATCCTCCTCATAAGGGAAAAACTAGTGGAATCAACAGAAAACTATTTGTGTTGTCAGATAAATAGGAAAACAGTCTTAAACAAAATCTTAAACTCCTACCATGTACATAAATACTTCCCCTTCTCTCCCACACGTATCTAATCTTGACTCAGAAGCAGTATAAGCATTTGAAAATTAAGCAGCCACTGTATCAAATTAACAGTGACAAATTGCCTTAGCTTATTTTGTAAAATTTTGCAAAAATACTCACATGATTTTGTTTCTAAATTGGGGTGAACTAATATAAATAATACTTAAAAATAACAACTAAAAATTTTTCATGAGATAATTACCAGATTTTGTTATAAAATATGGTTTTAAATGCAAGCAGTAGTATGCTGGCTCTTGCTACAACTGGAAAAGAAAGTACTTACATAATGAAATTTCAAACTGCTGATGTGATTCAAATAACCCACTGAAGTTAATATGGAAATATGATAGATAAGGGTGGTGACCAAAACTTCCCTATAGTGTTATTGTTACATTGAGGTTTATTTAGCAACTAAGGAATTACAAATCTATTGGGTACTATTATGTTTTTTCCTTCTGTGCAAGTCACTATAGGTTTATAAAATGACCAAGTGGTATTGTGAAATATATATTTTGTCTTTGTCCCATTTCTTGACATACAACTACTAAAATCCTTGGAATCTTGGTAGTGATAAAAGCGTTTTTTGCATGCTAATAAGATGACTGGTGACTGGGGGTACCCAGATGGCTTCAAATGGGTACCCCCAAAGACCAAGGCAGGATGAAACTTTCAACTCCAACCCCAAAATCTAGGGAAGGGAGAGGAGCTGAAGGCAGAGTTGATCACCGAGGGCCAATGATGTAATCAATCATGTCTACAGATTGACAGCTCCATAAAAACCCAAAACAAAAAACACCCCAGGGTTCTGAGAGCTTCTAAAATAGCTAAACATGCAGAGAATAGCTGAACACATAGGTTCCTGGAGGACAGTGTGAAGTTCTGCACCACTTCTATCACACCTCACCCTATGGCTGTTCATCTGTATCCTTTGTAATATCCTTTATAATAAATGAGTAAATTTAAGTAAAATGTGTCTGTGGGTTCTGACAGTCACTCTAGCAAATTAATCCAACTCCAGGAGGGGGTTGTAGGAACCCTGATTTATAGCCAGTCAGAAGCACAGTTCACAAGCTACAGCTTGCAACTGAAGTCTGTAGTGGGTGGGCCATCTTGTAGGATTGAGCCTTCAACCTGTGGGATCTGACACTATCTTTAGGTAGTTTCAGAAATAAATTGGAGGATCACCCAGCTGGTGTCTGCTGAAGAACTGCTTGGTGTATAAGGAGGAAAAAAAATCCCACATATCTGATCTCAGAAGTGAAGATTGGTATGTGGAGAAGGAAAAACACACTTTGACTTTTCCTGTATCTCTAATAGGCAATAAGTATCTCACAGTATATGTAATATGATATAGGAAAAAAACAACTAAACACGTGAAACTGATCATGATTAAGTGCAAAATTGAGTGGCAAAAAATAAGTTCTAGGGGATACCAGAACAAAGAGACCAATATCACAAAGGCAGTGGTTTATGAGATGCTTCACATTATAGGTAGAGTGTAGATAAGGATAATAGAACTAGAATGAAAAGAACATTTGGAGGCAGTGAAAATACCTCTGTGACTCAAGTAATGGAAACTGGAGTTGAGACAAATCATGGAAGGATGAAAAGTAATGAAACAAGGGCTAGGGTCAAAGCAGTAGGAAACAGGAGTCCTTTGAAGGTGTAATGAACACGGAGCCTGGCAGAGAAAATGTTCAGTTGTCATCAAAAATTCAGTTACAGCAATCGTTTGCTGTAAGAGACAGGGTAAGAGCAACACCTATCCATTCTTTTGAGAAATTCATTACTGAGAAAATTCAAAACTTATAGAGAGATATCCAAAACTATCTGCCTAACAGTAGTATGACATATAAAATTTGCAGCATCAGTAATATTTTATGATATGGAAGAATTAATCTGATAATTTCTCTACCTATAATTCAGAATTAGTTACAACACAGAGGCTTAATATTAGTAGCAAGTTCAAATATTCAGTTCCCCATATTAAGGAAACATGCATAAAGAAAAGATGCATGGCTAACTTATTAGAATACATAGTATTCACATATTGAAACATTTTTTATTTCTTTTTTTCTCTATGTATTGCTTTATGAGGATACAATTCAGGATTAAATGTTGTGTAGTTTGTGGACAGGGGAGTATAAGTTTTATTCTGGGGTAATTAGAAAAGCACAAACACGTTTTCAATGAATGAACAGTTAAAATAATATTTAGGGAAAATTCACTTGGTTGCCCAATGGAAGATGAATTGGAATAGGGGAACAAAACTAAAAGAAAGGACGTCTATAAAAAGAGGATTCTAATAGTTTAATTTGAGTTGGATGAGAGTGGTATCAGTGACTCTGAGGAGGAAAGGAGTGATATGAGAGACAGTGAAATACTGACCTAAACATGCACAGAAAAAGGTGGAGAGACCTTGACCTAAAATACTATTACATGGGAGATGGTTCCACTGAACTGTAAATTTTACATTTGCTCATTTACACTGATCCCTATCAGCAATACCAAGCACCCACCGATTCAAGCATCAGTCTAAAGAAAACATCTCCCATTACGGACATACATGTCCCTAAATAAAGAGGGAATAGGTAATTCAATTTTTAAAACATTAATACATTGTTATTTGTGGTCTGGGAAAAAGAGAAGAGAGAGAGAGGAGTAAGGTATGATTACTGAAAAGAGACCTTAAATGCTCAGATTCCTAGTCTACTGCTCTTTCATTACTCCAAGAAACAATTAAATTAACAGAATCAGCAACCTAAGAATTTTTATCTCTATAGCTGTCACTATTTTTTTAAGTGGGGTCATACATTTTTAGATGTTTTATTTTCCCTCCAAAAAATTGTGCTCAAAAGGAATCTAGAGGGTCAACAATTGTTTATTGCTGTTGCTTAAAAAGGCATTACCTTTTGGAAGAAAGCATCTCACAGTTGCCTATTTATCTCTGCGATGGAACATTCTCAAGTTTCTCTCAATGTTCCTAGTGATATGTTTTTGCACTAAGGAATTGATAGTACCCAGGAGAAGAAGAATACTCCATTAATTAATATTTACTGTTTTTTTCCTTATTTGAGTTCTCATGATGAAACCTAAGTACTCTAAGTTGGAGACAGTTAAAACCCACATTCAACCAAACCACTGAATTGATTTCTGTTTCTGAAAACATAATAGGAACTGTTGTTACGTTCACAAATATATTTTTCATTATGGATAATATGTTACTGAAAATATTCAATTATCTAACATCAAGCAAAGCTGCATGAGAAACTGAAAGAGAATTTAATTACTGAAACTAATTTCTATTGAATTATCCAGCTTGTAAATGTATTTTACAGGATCTCTGATACTTCTGAGTATCTATATTTCCTATAGAAAAAGCTAAGTTCAAAAAGTTACATAATGACTATCACTGAGCCTGCTGAGAACTGTAATTAGTAGCTCTTTCCTATCCTAACAGTGTGCCTACTGATTTGGGTCAATCAGCTTATTTAAAACATTGACATTGTTTTCAAATTGTTCAGCAAGTTCTGGTGCTAACTTTTCCACATGAAACTAGCACAATGAGAAATGCAAAAATCTCACTAAGAACGATTTATAATGGACAAATGTGCTTGTTCACATGACTTTTCCATAATTTTCAACTAGTGCAAATGGGAATAAATACACTTAAACATTTTTAACTTTTCACATGCCTACTAAACAGTTCCTCATAAGTGGCCAGGGATTTCTTAAAAAGAGAAAAAAAAAAAAAGAAAACTAAACACAAACCAATCAACCTAACAAACCAAAACAAACACCTACAAAGTATCAGCTGCCTGGGAAGGAAGCAAGGGCCACTGAAATCTGAAAGATATGGAATCAAATGCAACATTTCCAAATGCTATCTCATCAATGGGAATGCAAGAACCACCTCTCCAAAATGGTGGTTATTTCTGAGTGGCAATAATTCAAGTAAATTACCACCATGGTTTATCAATGTGGCAGTTACAATACGTTTTCTAAAACTTCTGCTCTTGTTATTTCTGCCTTTCTTCTTTCTCCAGGAGACTAGAGCTATACTGTCCAATATTGTAGTCATATCTGTATCCACAGGGGTTTACTTAGATTCAAATTTATAAATCAAATTCCAAATGAGTTCCTTGGGTACACTAGCCACATTTCAAGTTCTCAATTGCCAAATGTAGCTAGTGGCTGCCACATGAGCAGTATAGATGTAAAATACTTCCATCACTGTAGAAAGTCCTATTGGACTTGAAACTACAAAGGTCTATTAAATCTCAGAGGGAAGGTTGCTAATTGTCTTACCAGTAGGTGGTGCATTGGCAACAAATCAGGCAAAGAACTACACAAAATCTACTTTGGCAGTTATATTTACCCATCTCCACCACCCCAGCCAACAAAAACAAAAAAATTCCACATTTCAAACGCCATTGTGGTTATAAAATTCAGTTAATAAGAGAAGAGCAAGAGTTTCAGGAATATTAATGATAAATTAGGGCTAGATTAGATTTTAATGACAGACTCTCTTAATGGCAAATATGCATCAGAACTGCCTACAAATAAATGTTGGGAAGAATTATTTTCTCCAAAATAAACTATTTAGAACTAAACTTTTTAATATTTAAGGTAATATATCACTAGATCCTTGCTTTATAATATATACTTTGATTTATATAAAAGAGATAAGAGATGTTTCTTCTGATAAATTGACCTAAAATCTATTTTTATCTTAAGTGCTGTTTTTTTAAATTTATGTTCTTAGTTATTTTTTAAATTGTCTTTTATTTTCTCAATCATGTTAAATATAGATAAAGGACATTCTTAGAATATCTAGAAAACAAAGAGAACAAATTACTCATGTAATTCAGTCCTCTAATAAAATTAAAGTGAGCATTTAAAAATTTAAATCCTATTTACACAAAGTTTAAAAATAATCCATTTCTGACCAAGCAGAAGAAAGAATATCAGAAGTTGAAGATCAACTCAATGAAATAAAACGAGAAACCAAGATTAAAGAAAAAAGCACAAAAAGGAATGAACAAAATCTCCAAGAAATGTGGGACTATGTGAAGAGACCCAACCTACGTTTGATAGGTATACCAGAATGTGACGAAGAGAATGAATCCAAGCTGGAAAACACTCTTCAGGATATTATCCAGGAAAATTTCCCCAACCTAGCAAGACAGGTCAATACTCAACTCCAGGAAATACAGAGAACACCACAAAGATACTCTGCAAGAAGAGCAACCCCAAGGCACATAATCGTCAGATTCATCAGGGTTGAAACGAAGGAGAAAATACTAAGGGCAGCCAGAGAGAAAGGTCAGGTCACCCACAAAGGGAAGCCCATCAGACTCACAGCAGATCTCTCGGCAGAGACTCTACAAGCCAGAAGAGAGTGGGGGCCAATATTCAACATCCTTAAAGAAAAGAGCTTTCAACCCAGAATTTCATATCCAGCGAAACTGAGCTTCATAAGTGAAGGAAAAATAAAATCCTTCACGAACAAGCAAGTACTCAGAGATTTTGTCACCACTAGGCCTGCTTTACAAGAGCTCCTGAAAGAGGCACTACACATAGAAAGAAACAACCAGTTCCAGCCATCCTAAAAGCATACCAAATGCTAAAGACCATCAACAAAATGAAGAATGTACATGAACCAATGGGCAAAACAGCCAGCTAGCATCAAAATGGCAGTATCAAATTCACACATAACAATATTAACCCTGAATGTAAATGGGCTAAATGCACCAATCAAAAGACACAGACTGGCAAATTGGATAAAAAACCAAAACCCATCAGTGTGCTGTATCCAGGAAACCCACCTCACATGCAAAGATACACAAAGGCTCAAAATAAAGGGATGGAGGAAGATTTACCAAGCAAACGGAGAGCAAAAAAAAGCAGGAGTTGCAATTCTCATCTCTGATAAAATAGACTTTAAAGTAACAAAGATCAAAAGGGACAAAGAAGGTCATTACATAATGGTAAAAGGATCGATACAACAAGAAGAGATAACGATTCTAAATATATATGGACCCAATGTAGGAGCACCCAGATATATAAGGCAAGTTCTTAATGACTTACAAAGGGACTTAGACTCCCACACAATAATAGTGGGAGACTTTAACACTCCACTGTCAATATCAGACAGATCAACCAGACAGAAAATTAACAAGGATATCCAGGACTTGAACTCAGACCTGGAACAAGCAAACCTGATAGACATTTACAGAACTCTCCGCCCCAAATCCACAGAATATACATTCTTCTCAGCACCACATCACACCTACTCCAAAATTGACCACATAATTGGAAGTAAAGCACTCCTCAGCAAATGCAAAACAACTGAAATCATAACAAACAGTCTCTCAGACCATAGTGCAATCAAGTTGGAACTCAGAATTCAGAAAATAACTCAGAACCGCACAGCTTCATGGAAACTGAACAACTGGCTCTTGAATGTTGATTGGATAAACAATGAAATGAAGGCAGAAATAAAGAAGTTCTTTGAAACCAACGAGAATGAAGACACAACGTACCAGAATCTCTGGGACACATTTAAAGCAGTCTGTAGAGGAAAATATATAGCAATAAGTGCCCACATGAGAAGAGTGGAGAGATCCAAAATTGACACCCTATCGTCAAAATTGAAAGAGCTAGAGTAGCAAGATCAAAAAAGCTCAAAACCTAGCCAAAGACAAGAAATAACTAAGATCAGAGCAGAACTGAAGGAGATAGAGACAAGAAAAACCCTTCAAAAAATCAATAAATCTAAGAGCTGGTTTTTCGAAAAGATCAACAAAATAGACAGACCACTAGCCAGACTGATAAAAAAGAAGAGACAGAACAACCAAATAGATGCAATAAAAAATGATAAAGGGGAAATCACCACAGATTCCACAGAAATTCAAACCATCATCAGAGAATACTACAAACAACTCTATGCACATAAACTAGTAAATCAGGAAGAAATGGATAAATTCCTGGACGCCTGTGTCCTCCCAAGCCTAAACCAGGAGGAAGCTGAAACTATGAATAGACCAATAAAAAGGTCTGAAGTTGAGGCAGCAATTAAGAGCCTACCACACAAAAAAAGCCCAGGTCCAGATGGGTTCACAGCTGAATTCTACCAGACACACAAAGAGGATCTGGTACCATTCCTTCTGAAACTATTCCAAATAATCCAAAAAGAGGGAACCCTTCCCAAATCATTTTATGAGACCAACATCATCCTGATACCAAAACCTGGCAGAGACTCAACAAGAAAAGAAAACTTCAGGCCAATATCCATGATGAACATAGATGCAAAAATCTTCAATAAAATACTGGCAAACCGATTGCAACAGCACATTAAAAAACTTATCCATCATGATCAAGTAGGATTCATCCCGGGGATGCAAGGCTGGTTCAACATACGCAAGTCTATAAATGTAATTCACCACATAAACAGAAGCAAAAACAAAAACCACATGATTATCTCAATTGATGCAGAGAAGGCATTTGACAAAATTCAACAGCCCTTTATGCTAAAAACCCTCAATAAACTTGGTATTGATGGAACATATCTCAAAGTAATAAAAGCTATTTATGACAAACCAACAGCCAATATCATACTTAATGGGCAAAAACTGGAAGCATTCCCTTTGAAATCCGGCACTAGACAAGGATGCCCTCTCTCACCACTCCTATTCAACATAGTACTGGAAGTTCTAGCCAGAGCAATCAGGCAAGAAAAAGAAATAAAGGGTATTCAAATAGGAAAGGTGGAAGCCAAATTGTCTCTATTTGCAGATGACATGATAGTATACCTAGAAGACCCCATCACCTCAGCCCAAAAGCTCCTGCAACTGATAAGCAACTTCAGCAAAGTCTCAGGATATAAAATCAATGTGCAAAAATCACAAGCATTCGTATACACCAATAACAGACTTAAAGAGAACCAAATCAAGAACGAACTGCCATTCACAATTGCTACAAAGAAAATAAAATACCTAGGAATACAACTCACTAGGAATGTAAGGGACCTCTTTAAGGAAAACTACAAACAACTGCTCAACGAAATAAGAGAGGACACAAACAGATGGAGAAACATTCCATGTTCGTGGTTAGGAAGAATCAATATCGTGAAAATGGCTATACTGCCCAAAGTAATTTACACAATCAATGCTATCCCCATCAAACTACCATTGAATTTCTTCACAGAACTGGAAAAAACCACCATGAATTTCATATGGAACCAAAAAAGAGCCCGCATAGCCAAGTCAATTCTAAGCAAAAAGAACACAGCGGGAGGCATCACGCTACCAGACTTCAAACTATACTACAAGGCTACAGTAATCAAAACAGCATGGTACTGGTACCAAAACAGAGATATAGACCAATGGAACAGAACAGAGGCATCGGAGGCAACACAACACATCTACAACCATATTATCTTTGATAAACCAGACAAAAACAGGCAATGGGGAAAGGATTCCCTATTTAATAAATGGTGTTGGGAAAACTGGCTAGCCATGTGCAGAAAGCAGAAACTGGACCCCTTCCTGACACCTTACACTAAAATTAACTCCAGATGGATTAAAGACTTAAACGTAAGACCTGACACCATAAAAACCCTAGAAGAAAATCTAGGCAAAACCATTCAGGACATAGGAGTAGGCAAGGACTTCATGAACAAAACACCAAAAGCATTGGCAACAAGAGCCAAAATAGACAAATGGGACCTAATCAAACTCCACAGCTGCTGCACGGCAAAAGAAACAGTCACTAGAGTGAATCGGCAACCATCAGAATGGGAAAAAATCTTTGCAGTTTACACATCTGACAAAGGGCTGATATCCAGAATTTACAAAGAACTCAAACAGATTTACAGGAAAAAAACAAACAAGCCCATTCAAAAATGGGCAAAGGATATGAACAGAAAATTTACGAAAGCAGACATACATGAGGCCAACAAACATATGAAAAAGTGCTCATCGTCATTGGTCATTAGAGAGATGCAAATCAAAACCACATTGAGATACCATCTCACACCAGTTAGAATGGCGATCATTAAAAAATCTGGAGACAGCAGATGCTGGAGAGGATGTGGAGAAATAGGAACACTCTTACACTGTTGGTGGGAGTGTAAATTAGTTCAACCATTGTGGAAGACAGTGTGGTGATTCCTCAGGGACCTAGAAATAGAAATTCCATTTGACCCAGCAATCCCATTACTGGGTATCTATCCAAAGGACTATAAATCGTTCTACTATAAGGACACATGCACACGAATGTTCATTGCAGCACTGTTTACAATAGCAAAGACCTGGAACCAACCCAAATGCCCAACGATGATAGACTGGACTGGGAAAATGTGGCACATATACACCATGGAATATTATGCAGCAATCAAAAATGATGAGTTTGTGTCCTTTGTAGGGACATGGATGAATCTGGAGAACATCATTCTCAGCAAACTGACACAAGAACAGAAAAAGAAATACCGCATATACTCACTCATAGGTGGGTGAGAAAAATGAGAACACGTGGACACAGAGAGGTGGTCTACTATACACTGGGGACTGTTGGGGGGAATGGGGGAGGGACAGCAGGGGGGTGCTGGGGGGGATAGCCTGGGGATGAATACCAAGTGTGGGTGAAGGGGAGGAAAGCAGCAAAGCACACTGCCATGTGTGTACCTATGCAACTATCTTGCTCGTTCTGCACATGTACCCCCAAACCTATAATGCAATAAAAAAAATAAAAATAAAAATAAAAATAAAATAATAATAATAATCCATTTCTATTAAATAATTTGTTAAGTACAGAAAAGCATGAAATGATTTATTAAAAATGGAAGTTAACTGCCTGAAGTAGATCTTAAAAAAGTAAAACAAAAAAACAAGAAAACAAGTCACTTATAGTTCTGCTACCCCCAAACAATCATGTACACATTTTGTATATGTCAATCTAGTTATATTTTCTCTCCTAGCATAGCAGTGTTGGCTTCCATTTGTTTGTTTGCATAGCTGGACTTCTGAGTATTGAGGTAAACCCTGCTTAAGGTGATTCCTTTCCTGGGGAATTTCCTGTGTCTAATTATACCACTGTTTTCATGGTAAGGAATTCTCATAATGAAGTGAGCACATAAACTCATTCGCACATGCTCATCAGTGTGGCTGATTCAAATAGCCATAGTTTGTGAAGTAAGCTTTGCTTCCCAAGGCTTTTTTGAGGAGTGGGTAATGAGCCTGGTAATAGCCACTGAAGAAAATTCACCAGTCTTTCATATCATGCCCTCCCCAGTTTTGATTTTTTTCCTTTTTAAGATCTACTTAAGGCAGTTAACTTGCATTTCTAATAAATCATTTTAAGAAAGCTATGTGTTTGGTATTTTTCCTGAACCCTTGAACATTTGAGAATGTCAAATTTTGATGGCTTTTCATAGGAAAGACATTTAACTGGATAAAATTCTTGGATTTTTTTTTTTCGAAACTACTTCCATCTTTCTTATTATTGTGTCAGTTGGAATTCTCAATTGCAAACAACAGAAACCAGGCTGGCTGACTTAAGCAGAAAAGGAATTCATTAGAAAACATTTTTTTGAGGTACAGAATCAAGAAGAAACTGGATATCAGGTAGAAATGGTGTGGCTAGATCATTGAGAACGCAGCCAACATCAGTCTGTTAAAGTGATGGTGAAGGGCCACTGGGACATTTGCTTCTGCTGTTGGACTCTAAATTCCATGATGCTGCCCAAATTGGAATTTTTTAGGTGTTCATGGTTTTGGCGAGAGTCGAAGTCCCACTGGGGGCGTATGAGTGGCTGGCTGTAGGTCATGTGATCTTGGGGATAAGGAAAAGGAATTATCTGATCTCACTTGTTTTCTGCTTCCCACCAAGATAATAAATAATTCCTCCTCAAATTAGGGAAAAGTATTCAGACCCTAAGAGCAAAACTATGACACATATCCACTGCAATTATCTTCTAGTATTTAGTATACATAAGAAGTAAGACATCAGTCTGATTTTACCTCTCTGTTAACAATGGGTTTGGTCATATGCTTATGGGGAATGAGTAGATTCTTCCTACTAGTAACTTCAAATTCAGCCATGATGTGTCTAGATGAAGTTCTTTCTTCATTTGCCTTAGTTAATCTGCTCACCCATGACAACTTTCTTTTCCCTAGAACAGTCTTCTTCAACTATATCTTGGACTATTTCTTTAGTTTCAATTGTCTTTGTTTTCTAAAGTCCTATACATTTTAGATTAAACTTCTGTGTTATTTCCACTTAAAATATCAAATTATTCAACTGTTAGTTCTTTTCCTCAACATTTGAAAGACTTCTCAATTTTATGCACCACATCCCTGATTTTCTATATAGAATAAATTCTGCTTGTTAGTGCTTCTACTATATATTTGCCCTAAAATATTGCATTTTAAAAATCAAATCTTCTGATTCCTTCCATTCCACTTATTATTGTCCTTTTATCTTAGCCAGTTCTTGCCTTATTTTATGGTTTGACTGCGTCTCCCTGAATTTGTGTGCTGAAAAATTAATCTCCGATGCAACAGTCTTGGAAGGTGAGGCCTCATGGGAGATGTTTAGGTCTCTGCCCACATGAAACATTAATACTCTTATAAAAATAGCTCACAGAAGTCAATTTGCTCTCTTGCTCTCTTTACCTTCTGCCTTCCACCATGTGAAGATGCAGCAAGAAGGCTTTCACTAGATGTCCCAGGTTTGATCTTGGAGTTTCCAGCCTTCAGGACTGTGAGCCATTACATTTTTGTTCATTATAAATTACCCAGTCTCAGATATTCTGTTATAGCAGTGTAAAACAGACTAAGACACCCTTTGAATATACACTGTCATCTAAAAGAAGTGAAGTCTTTTTGAAAGACACTGGTAATACCAAATATATTTTCCCCTAGTCTCTAGCATAAGCTGCTTTCAAAGCATTCATTTCTTCTAGGTATTCCCTGTTCCCCTTGTTTTGTTCCTCGGTATTTCTTAAGTCCTACGCTTCATTTCCCCCACTGTTTTTATTTATTTCAATAGTTTTCTGTTTATTCATCTTCAAATGAGGTGACATTCATCCGAAACTAGTGTCTTTTAACCAAGTGGACTTGACAAAGTGGACTTGACTTCATTCTCACTCTGCTTCTGTTCTGGAGGAGCTGAACCACCTTTTCAGCTCTGCAGCTGAGTGAGTCTGATGTGCATGGCTCCTTGCCCAGTCCTCATCGATGGAGCTCTTTTGGCTGAAATGTGATGCTCTCCTCTTCTAACATCTGTTTCTTAAATTCCTAACAGATACCCATATTGATCTTTCTATTGCTTTCATTGGTAGAAAACATACATCCCAGGTTACATATATCCCAGGTTACAATTTTTTATCTGGGACCAGGCTGCCTGTTCATTTTCTGTCCTGCTAATTTCCTAACTGGATAGTTAGAGCTATTAATGAGTATGAGAAAACAACATTCTAGCTTCTTCAAAGAGAAACATTTTCTTTTTGGAGCAAACTGTGAAACAGGGACAAAGATACTTCATACTTTCACGTGAACAGAAAAAGGATGGAGCACTGTTAAGATTTTGATTCCAGTGATCTTAAAATATGGATAAATATTCTACATACATATTTGCATAAGTAAAAATCTTTTTATATAATACATATAAAATTCCTCCAAGGATTTTTGCTGCTGTTAATAGCTACTAGTTTTCAGTATTCTTTAGCTTTGTCTTTTTGAAATCGTTATATATAATTTATCGTCAGGTAAGGAGAGGCTGCAATAACAGACATACACTATCTTAAAGCAGAAAATTCTTGCTAACTGTGTTTTGTAAAATTACTACAAAAAAACTTGTAAAATCTAGATTTTTAACTCTTAAAAGCATTCCATATAGAAATAGTTCCCAGACATACCTGTGGAAGCATAGCAACATAAATGAGGCTGCGAATTAAGCTACTGATTCCTCTTTAAATAGGAAAACTATTCCTAAAGTATATATTCAATCCAAGTATTATTTTATCTTTTAAGTTTTCTAAAACTATTTTTTATTTCTGCTTTTAAGAAGATTTAACTGTGTTAAAGTGAATAGTTTATCAGCTCTCATATTATTATGAACTTTACCTCTAGGTATGGCAGTTTACTTCATCAAATACCCATAGCTTTTCAATAGTGCATTCAGCCATAGAAGCAATACATTTAGACAGCTACAATTAGCTACAGTCTCTTATTTTTCCTAAGCAATATTATTCATTCTCAAGTATATTTTTGTTAGAGTTTTGAAACATCCTTTATCATCAAAATTGGCTGCTCAAACTCAAGGCCAACTAGACAGGCCATAAAATAACACCTCTAGACAGATTTACACCACCAATACTTATATAGATTACCCAGTAATAACGTACTGTTATATGTTTTTTATATTTATGTGTATTATATAACATCTTACCCCAGCACTTATTTAAATTGTTGGATTATAATGGCTTTATTTTACCAGCAAGAAGAGAGTTAAGCGCTTCCCTAAAGATATATACATTTCTAGATTAAATGGTTCTTTCTGTAATGTGAATATATATGCTGTTTCCAGAAAATGTCCACGGAACTACTTGAGAAGTCTGTTAAAATGCAGATTTCCATGCTGTCTGGATGTAGGATTAGAAATCTGCATTTTAAAAAAACTCCTTGGGAAATTCCTTATTCAAGGAAGTTTGAGAATCATTGCTCTAATGCACTAAAATAGGAAAATTATAGACTAAAAAGCTAACTTTCAGAAACAAGGAAGGCTCTGATTTTACTTAACAATCTCATTCTAAGGGACTTCAGATAAACAACCAAGACCAAATTTCAGAAGTCCATTAGCACTTATTTTATCTAAAATTATCCGTGTGGTAAAATAGTCCCAGAGTTCTAGTAACCTAAGTTTCTAGAACTTAGATCGACTCATATTATCCAGGCAGTTTCGTGTGGAAATGTAGTGAACCATTTACAAAAGCAACATTTCCCTAGAGGATTCCCCAGATCAACTAACAAAAGACACACATTCTGATTATAGTATATATTTCAACTACCAGAGAGAACACTATAATCAGATGTCAACCATTTTGTTAATTCTCACGGTAGTTTTGCTCATTCTAAATATTGGCCTTGAAACTCAGTGGTCATTCTCTTAGGTAACCTTGCTAAAAAGTTATCTGAGAGTGTTACCTTAGGCATGTTATCAAGTTGTTTCTAATACCACAATCAAATAGCCAGACCCAATTCTGGTGCAATCAGCCTCCCACATCAAGAAACTGAAATAAAATATTCTGCTGAGGCAGCAACTGAACCTTTCGGCTTAACAGTGAAAAACTGCCAACAGCAATTTGTTCATTACAGTAAGACTCCCAGCTGGTCTATAGACATTTAGAAGCTAAATATGATTCCACCGGAAGAGAAATTTTGGAGCAATTTCCGATCGTCATTTGATGCTCCTGAACAAAATATATTTAGTAGCCATTAACTACATTGCTAATAAACTTGTTTTAAACTATCTGTAACATTTAGTCTATGTATATGTAATTCAAAATTGGCTCACAATTAGTTTATTTTCAATAAGCATTCGTGTGTGTGTGTGTGTTTGTTTGTGTGTATGACAAATAAGGTTAAAAACAACTCAGCTTATGTTTCAATAAAATTTCACCAAGATGAGAAGCATCTTAAACCTTTATTTTAAAGGTATTTGTGAGAAATTATTAAACAATTTAGCAATAAAAAGTAAATTAGTTATATATGCAAAAACACAGTACTTAAATTGGGAGAAGGTTGTTTTTTGACCCATTATTATTATAATTAGAATTTTTTTAATCCACAAGATGGATTAAATGATTTAAAACTTAAGTTATTCAGAGACAATTTTTAAATTCTCTTAAAACAAACATCTTCAACTACTATGATTAGTTGTGATTGTATTAAAATCACCCATTGTTAGAGATTAGCTTCCAGTTTTGTTAGCTCCTACGCAGGCCACTGAGTACGCTTAAGCATTCTATCATTCAAAACAGTAACTATTTGGGTAGATATTCTCACTCTTGTCCAACTTGGGAGGACAAAAATTTTTTTTAAAAGAGGACAGAAAGATGTCATAATTCAGAAGTTACCAAAAGCACTGTACCTTGCACTGTGAGGAAAACTGAAGCAGCTGATGATCCGCCTTCACTAGAAACCATACAATGATACTCTCCAGCATCGTTGAATTTCACACTCTTTAGCTCCAACGACAGATTAGCCAAGGTCCTAATTCTTGCTGGCTCTGTCAGTCTGGCATCTCTGTCATTCCTCTGCCAGGTTAGATTGTAATCCACTGCGCTGATGACAAGACATATTAAAACTGCTCTCTCTCCAGGTGTGACTGTAACATTGTTAGGCACTTGGATGACTGGAGGGGGCTCTGTGTGAAATCAAAAAATTCAAATCAAGAGACCTAAAAGCCATTTTGCTCACTTACAGATGTAGTTTAAAAACAGAATAAATATGAATATCCAGTAGGCAAGATGCAGTGCAACAGAACTTACTGATTAATGCATATGTCTATGAGCCCCACCACCCCCCCAGATTACCACCTAAAGGATGCTTTAGGAAGTAGTACACATGCACACACACACACACACATACACACACACACACCCCAAAGGATACTTAAGCCAACTCTATAAATTACAGACATGAGAGTCAAAGACGCATGGCAAAAGAGTATGACTTGACTGATTTAGAATTCTGAAAAGAGGCAAAGTTTTTATCGATGAAAGCAGCATTTGTGAACTTTTAAATTTTAAAAATATACATTTAGTGTTTTAAAGAAAATAGCACACAAAGGATAGTAGACATGAAAATGACAGTATCATCTTTAAGTGGGGTTACAGTCTCATTAAGAAGACACAGGACAACAGAAGAGTAAGATAAATGTTCTAGCAGAAATGGGGAACAATCTGATCTATGAAGTTCAGGTGAACAGTAGAAACAGACCATTAATAAAGTTGCACACATAGAGCCATATACACAAAAGGCATTGAGGGATGCATGTGTTTCAGATATGGTCAAAGGCCAATTACTAATTAACTTTTTAACCAATATTTCTGTTGCTCTAGTTAGTTGGTTCTTTTTATTATTTTACTTTAAGTTCCGGGATACATGTGTAGAACGTTCAAGCTTGTTATGAGGTATACGTGTACCTCGGTGGTTTGCTGCACCTATTGACCTATCCTCTAAGTTCTCTCCCCTTGCCCCCACCCACCAACAGGCCCTGGTGTGTGATGATCCCCTCCCTGTGTCCATGTGTTCTCACTGTTCACTTCCCACTTATGAGTGAGAACATGCAATGTTTTGTTTTCTTTGTTCCTCTGTTAGTCTAGTTAGTCTTGAGAGTGAATCTAAATTCTCTCTCTGTTCAAATGCTTTAAAATGATCTCCTGTAACAATAATCATAAATAACGCAGCAATAAAAACTGTAGTCATCTATGCTAGCTAGAAATTTAGGTGTCTGTTTTAGTTTCATATGAAAGTGTGTCAAATATTCAAGATCAAACTTTATCCTTGGGATATTTAAAACTATATATGAGTGCAGATTACTATCATAAGCCTAGAATGAAGACTGGAAACAAGGCTACCAAAACCACAGCGGTTATCTCTGATACAATATATTCGTTTTCCATATTTTCTGTTAATTTATCATTGTTTTTCAAACTATTTCTTAAGTAGTATATGCTAATTTAAATTATAAAAAATGTTTTATTATTTTGGTTTTCGTAAATCTCTTATGAAAATAGCTGGTGAATCCATTGGAAAGAATACATGACAAAGTTAGGAAGCTTTGACCGGAGTCTGGCTAGGGTTCACAGATAAAATACAGGACACTTTGTTAAATCTGAATTTCAGATACAAATAATATTTTAGTATAAGTATGCCTTGTGCAATATTTGGGTCACACATATGTGATTTTCATTTTTTTTTTTTTTTTTTTTTTTTCAGAGACAGAGTTTCACCATGTTGGCCAGGATGGTCTCGAACTCCTGACCTCATGATCCGCCTGCCTTGACCTCCCAAAGTGCTGGGATTATAGGCATGAGCCACCGTGCCCAGCCACATATGTGATATTCAAATTTAACTGGGCATCCTGTGTTTTTATTTGCTAAATTTGATAACAATAGGCCACCTAGTTCTACCCTTAATTAGTTGTGTGATTTTAGATAAGCCAATTTAGTGATATTAATAGTTTTTCTGTCTGAAAATAATAAGATTAATTTATCATACTCCCTCTTGCTCTCAGATCTATGAAGCAAACACACTGACGGTTATACTCCCCTTTGCAGTGCAACCCACATCCAATCACTTCTTTATGAAGGAAGAAAGACCCAGCTCTCCTGGCTCCATTCAGGGCCCTCCCGGCTCCAGAACTGCTGTAGGCCCTTGCTGCAACTGCAGCACAGCTCGTTTCTTCCACTTCCCTCACTGCCTTACAGGTGCTTTCCCCTAGAGAACTCTCCAAAACCCTCTTGCATGCAAACTCCACCTCAGATTCTACTTCCTCTTCAGATATAAATTCAAATAAGTAAATGCCAACTGTCTATTAACATACATGAGCAGTGAGATTTGAAATAATGGCATATGACTCCACTGGATAAATACCCTAAGACAATGAATATTATACACATTGACATATTTAGACATATGTGAATACATCTGGTAGGAATAGGGGAGTGATGAGGAAGAATTACAGCAGTTTGTGAAGGAAGCCAAGATTACAGATTATCAGAAATAACCTGCTCTAGGAGTATGAAGGGCAACCATTCCTGAGCGAAAGCACAACTAAGGGTAGGATCAGGGTAGCAGAAAGGAAGCCTCAATAATGAGGGAGGAAAGGTGACAAACATAGACTTGGGACATTAAGACCATGAGACTGAGGATTAGGAGGCCAGGAATCTACATCTTACTACCTATCTACCCATTAGATCATAAATGGGTCACTTGCTTTCTCTGGGTTCTGTTTCTTTAGCTATAAAATGAAAAGGTGGTGTAAGATTATTTCCAGATCTTATCCTTTCTAAAAGAGTATCCTGTAATTATAATTTAAGGTTTCCTGTCACTGACATGCCCTTGACAAGTTTTCTGTCTTCAGAATTTTACCTAAACGTGTGTGTGTGTGTGTGTGTGTGTGTGTGTGTGTGTGTGTGTTGGGTGAGGGTCATTGTGTTAGGAAAAAAATTCCCAGTACAGAAAATAATTATAACTTTGTAATACTATCAAACTAAACTACCAAATACAGTTTGAAAACAATGAGGTTTTTGTGCTTCTGCAGTTTCATTCATTAGATTCTATGTATTTATATTCAGTAAAAGAGAAACAATGCTTTCTACACCTGTCGCACATTTAAAACAATCAATAACCCAATAACCAACATTTCAAATGAATCAGAAGTCCTTCAACAAGTCAATTAAAAAAAAAGTGTTGACAAAAATTGAGGCGACATATTGGTAGAACTTGGGGATTTTCTTTAAACTGCTCTCAGGTGTTCCTTCACTTTATAAAATAATATCCATAATGGCACAAGAATATCACTATTCAACAATGCTTTGTTTCCTAATACCCCTTTAAAAAATATAAAGATCTAATTATCCTGTGAAGTTGCACCTGATTCCAGTGTGCTGATGACTAGTTACAGCAGGTTGGCTGAGCTGGGACCTCAGCCTAGGCTAAGGGAAATTCAGAAGTGGGTGGTGCTTAAAGGCTGGTGCATTATGCAACAGCTAATCAAGAAAAAAAAATGCCCACTCTTTCAAGTCAAAAGGGGCACTCACTTGTGACTTTGCCATTACCATCAGTATTTCTGTCTTCTTCTTTTTTAACTGACTGTGTGGGAAACAATTCCTGAAAATCAGCTCTGGCACAGTACAATTCCTAGTTATTCCTTTGCGTTCCTGGCCCAGATTACAGATGGCTACTAGAAGGCCAAGTGTAGAATACACATATGGAAGTTCCTGACACTGAGGCAAATTCATGACAATCAGTTCACAAGCTCTTCCTAGCACTTCCCAGTTATTTATGCAAGATGTCTGAATAACTCACTCAAAACTCTTTCTCTGCTGTCCTTCTCTAAATTAGTATTGCTGGGAAAAATATTGAAGCGTTCAAGTGTTTGTTTTCCCAGAAGCTGAGGAATGTTGACATGACTCCAGTGCTTTTCATAATTACTGGACATGAACAAATGAATAGTTCGTGATGTATGTCAACTTGCTAAATTGTTTCAGAAGACAAACTTTATTTTTCTAGCAGTAAGAGAATACAAATAGTTTTACTGCAAGAAGAACATGCTTATCTGAATTGCATGCTTCTGCTTTAAAGTTCACCTTGAACTTACTGATAGCAAACGACATATTCTAGACTTATAAATATATGATATACCTATCATTATAAGCTTCATTTGTCTTAAATGGTCTGAAGAAAATGCATACCAGCACTAAAAGCAAATACAGACATTGCAATAAATTCAATAGTAGCAATATTTATGTCAGAATAGGTTACAGTTAAACACATAGCAACACTAGTCCACAAGGCAGGTAGAAAATCATTCAGCCAAACAAAGTTTCTAATTACAGATAAATGCTGAGTAAGTGGCTTAATCCTGATCATTGATTATAAATGGTAGTCGTCTTTCCCCTAAGAATTAGAGAGAAAAAACTATTTTTAATGTATTTTACCTTATAAAACAATATGAACTATATGACCCATCTGTTCATAGGAAACATACAATCTGAATGTAAAATAATTAACATTACTTCTTCCCTTATTAGAGCCAATATTGTAGCCACTGAGGCCCTGTGTTCTTAGAATGTTATCATTTTCATTATTATCTTCAATTAAAATGTCAGAATCCATTCATAAACGCACTTTTCCTCATTATGAACACGGGAGAGAAAGAGGGAAAGTTTAACTTTGATCTGATCAGAACAGATCCTTCACTTAAACTTTATTTTCTCACAGGAAAATGCTATATGATTATTTCAAAAACTATTCATTAATCCCTGACAATAATAATAGCAATAATAATCACTAATATCTATTAAGTGCTTCTATGTAGCAGGCTCTCTTCTAAATGCTTTGCATATATTACATATCATTTAATCCTCACAGTTTCCCCATGAAACAGAGACCATTATTGTTATTATGCTTTTTTTTCTAGTTACGGAAACCAAGGTATTAAGTCCTTAAATAATTAGCCCAAGGAGGGTCATGTATCTGATATGTGGTAAAGCCAGGATTTGAGTTCACAATTCAGTGGAGAGATAGTAATAAAATAACCATAAAGACAATTGTATACACACAAACTGGTTAACAAACATCCCATTTCCAGAGCTGCATTAATACTCGGGTAACTGCAAAGAAATTAGTGGTAATTACCTGATACGTCAAAAAACGTCTGTGCCCGTCCAGTACCTGCACTGCTGACAGCGATGCATTCATAGAAGCCTTCATCAGACAAAGTGACCTTTTCAATATCTAAGTTCACACTGGCAGATTCTCTGGAGGTAAGAAAATGGAAAACTGGTAGTTACTATAAAACAAGACCAAACTGAAAGCAATGATCCACTATTTCTTTTGAAGTTTCATTCAAAAGAACAATAAAAAGAAACTAAATGGATAAAACTGCAGAGTTATTTTTAACTGAAAATGACGTACCATTTATATTTTACCAGAAAATGAAGGTATTCTACTCTGATCAAAAGATACAACATAAACAATAATTGTAGAGATTGAAAATTTCTTTGAGGAAATATTTTGTGGTTATGTCAAAATATAAGATAACAGAGCTGGCTGGCAAAGAAATGCTCATTAATCCTCTCTCCTATCTTTTCCAGTTTTTGGTCTCGTCAGTAGGAATCTTAGATAAAGCAATTTAATCAGGCAATATACAAATCTGAGGGTAGGAAATTGACTTTTTGATTCTAAGAAGATAAATTCCCCTTAACTTTCTTTTAGATAAATTCCACAATGGGTCATAGGCCATATATTGTTCAACCTACATACACAATGAGAAATGAAAGCAAATGATCAGTTTTATGGCTTTAAACTCTGTGATTTAGGTTAAAAAAATCTCTCTACTGTATTATGTATTCATTCATTTAATAAAAATTTATTCTTTGTCCTCTAACACTGTTCAAATTATTTCTCATTTTCTGGAACTGTCTTAGTAATAAATATTTAATCTTTGTTTCAAAGAGCTCAATGATGTACAAAAATAGACATTATTCTGTTTTAAAGTGTGACTGAAATGTTAGAAATATCTTCACAATTTCTCTCTTGTATCATCTGCAGCTATTCATAATCTTAAAAAAAACAAGATACAGATAAGTTAAAAAGCCTGCTGCAGTCAAGAGACCTTCCCCTGAATTCTGGAAGCTATGTAAAATATAATACCTTATGGTGACATCTCCAGATCTCTCCCCATCCAAACACACCATACTTATCATCAAACAACCGTGAAGAACTTACTGAGCTCTCAATTCATATTTAGTACATCTAGCGTTTGTAAGACAAAGTTAAAACAGGTTTTTGTGCCTTAGGAAAGTGAGAAACACAGCAAGGTCACTGTTCCACATGTTTTAGTAGCTGAGAAAATTGACTTTGGTTAAACATTGCTTCCTTTCAATTCTGTAGGCACTACATGACAGTGGTTCTTCTTGTCACTTTCAGAATAAAAGTGGAACGTCACTTGACTCCATACCATACTGATCATATAAGCTGTGTCTTCCATGCTTAATAGGAGTATACCATGCACAAGTTTGTAAATGTCATTAACTAGGAGGTACTGGTAAGTTTCAGGAAAGTAGGGGTTTGAAAGAGGTATATGCTTGGTGTTTTCTTCAGTGCCTACTTAAAAGCTGAGCATATATTGGTATTCACAAAAACAGATTGATGGAAATTTTAGAACAGAAATGACAATTCTTTGAGTCCTAAATCCCTCTTTTTAAAAATGAGAAAGTTGAGATACAGAAAGGACAAGTAATTTGTTCAAAGGCATACAACCAGTTTACTAAACGTTTGAAGAATGTTCTTTACAGTTACTCTTGTTCCTTTCTTGATTATGAAATGTTACATGAAAATAATTCTCTTTTTCATGGAGCCTTCTCAGTTGACATTAAACACTATATAGACATAATAAAAAAGTTTTGAAGGGTAGACTTTGGAATAGGGAAAAGAACATGTCAAATAAAAATGCAGCCTGCTGCTAATGCAAACGGGTTCTCTCTTACATCCCCTGGTGACCAAAGTGACTGACATAAACAAACATTAACTCACATTTTCATGCTATTAGGAAATCTAGGACAGGGACATGAGAGTGAATTAGGATTAGAATATCAGTCTATCATCACTCATGCCTAACTTTGTCTCTAACTTCTCATATCCAAAGAGCTTAATGCATGTCAGCAAAGCATGTCATATCTCTGGGCCACAGAGCTGGAAAAATGAGAAAAAGAATTCTTGTGGCTTACCTCCCAGGAATTGTGTGGAATAAATGAATTAATGTTTCTAAAGAATCTCAAGTGTCTTTGAAAAATGTTACTATTTAAACATAAAACAGAATTATTTGATTTCATCAGCTAGTTATGTAGCTTCATCATTTCATATCCTGGTCAATTATGTTGCCAGTTATTAAACACACTGCTAAGTAAATCATTAAGATATATTATGTAAGGGAAAGGAAATGATAGTTTAATCTTTAAAGAATAGAAAATTTTCTAGTTATGATGAACATTCCTGCCATACATTTTTTATTGAAATGACTCCCCATAAAGCAACTGTATTAGCTGAGGCTGTCAAACATTTAACATCTTATGGAAGTTATGTTGATATTAACAGTATAAAAGTCTAGAAAAAAAAATTCCTACAGATTTTCCCAAAATGTTGTTTGTTTCATAGTAAGTTATAAGGCAACACTTTCCCGAAATAATTTTTCTCCAGTTTTCAAGCTCTACTTATTTTTATCATTAAATTACTTGTTTTTGTCTCAAAATGTTACCCAACTTCACAAGGAAAAGTTGGTGCCCTCTAGCCCATTCCTGCTGATTGTCATATGCAGGAGCCACACTTGCTGTGGCCTATCTGTGACCCCACCTGCAGCACAGACCACACCTCTCTGAACTTCTCTGCTACCCTACTCCTCCTGGCTCAATGGGCTTCAGCCAGACTGGCTTCTTCTGTCTGTCTTTCTCATGTGCCCAGTCCACTCCAGCTTTTACACATTCGCACTTGCTCTTTCGGGTGTTAGAACACTCTCCTCTGGATACCTTACTGATCATCCTTCTTGCCGTCTTTATGTCTTTGATCCAATGCTCCTTACTCTGAATTTTAGGATTTCAAATTGGCCAATGCTATATGCATTCCTCCTACCACTATTGTTCATCCCAACTAACCTGCTCTACTTTCTGCTAAAATGCTTACCAGATTCACTTATCATAACACTTTAAATCAGATTCAGAAGCACTCTTACCATGGAGCCAATAAAGCTAAAGCTTCAGGACCTCTCATTTGCAAGGTCTCCAAGATTTTGTACTTAACGTCATATTCAATAATTCTGTATTTGTCTGAACAACAGACCCTCAAATTATAAAACATTCAGATTTTATAACATATGAGTCAACATTTGAATGTATTCCAGCATTTATTATATTATTATATGTATCATCTGTTTACTGTCTCCCTCTATGACAATATAAGCTCCACAGGGGCACAGATTTGTGTCCATCTTGTTCCCTGCTGTATTTCAGACAACGAAACAAGTGAGAATTTCCAGTGGAAAAGTACACTGCAATAATAATCTCTTTATATTTACATCTTTAATGCTATATCTTATTACTGACAGAAACATGTACATACTTCAAATACTGGTCTACTCCAAGTGTAACTCCATTTCTGACGAAGCTCAAGGTAAAGGGCAAAAGACTGCCCACAGAGCAGGGAATTCGGCCTGGCTGCAGATAGTACCCGGGGGTTTTCTCAGGCATTGTAACTTTGGGAGCATCTAGGAAAAGAAAGAAAAATGAACAACCAAAAAATCATAGGCAAGAAGGTCACAATGATGTTAAGTACTGCCTCTGAATCCATTCAAAAATCTTTATATTTTAATCGCTTTTTCTATCTTTATTTGTTTAAAGCTGGTTGATTTCTGGATATCTTTTGAGCCTCTTACTACAGTACATTGAATCTAAGACTCCTTTGTTTTTAACACACGGTATATTTTTGTACCACCAAGACAGAAAAAATACTACCAAACAAGTGATAATATATCATCAATTCTAGAATATGTTTTTATTTCAAAAACATAAAAAGCCACATATCTAGAATCAAATACATAGGATATTTTTCCCAAAGTAAATGTAAAAAATGACTTTTAGGAATCCATCAGGTTTTGTAGCACTCAAATTAGGGGCTAAGCCAACTTTGAATGTTGTATATGAGGAAATACTGAGGTTGGTTCTATTCTCGCCACTCTATAACTATTAAACGACAGTATAGAATTGTTCCTGAATTTCCCAAATCACTAACCTATGTATAAATGATAAATTTTTGTTTGTCCCTCAACCTAATAGCACA
Source organism: Saguinus oedipus (assembly GCA_031835075.1). Classification (NCBI taxonomy): domain Eukaryota; kingdom Metazoa; phylum Chordata; class Mammalia; order Primates; family Cebidae; genus Saguinus; species Saguinus oedipus. The sequence continues at coordinate 25,246,091 of CM063190.1, forward strand.
GTTTTAGAAACAATTCTATATCTTTATCAGTCCATGGTTCAAGCTACCGTCCTTAAGATTGGGTCAGAGTTCAGTCATGAGCCTTGAAAAATAGATCAAGTATAGCTAAGTCGAAATGCTACTTGTTGCTTACAAATAACGTCTAATCTGTAATCTTCTCTCTACATAGTAGCAAATGTACAATTAACTAGCTTACTAATCAACTAGACAAATAAAGGCAGTGATCACCGGTTGTTTACAATCAACTACCATCTATAGAGCAGAAATTTTCTGACATTGTATATAAACTTTTAGCCAAATAAGATAGTTTAATCAAATATATGTACCAGGCTTTTTTAGGGAGAAATGACCAGAATTTTCCAATTCCAGTTCTTACACTGACTAATCAGAATTCTTGGACCTGCAATTAGTGAGACTTAACATGATACTTTGGATATGCTATTTAATGGTTAAGAAAAACTGTTGCTTACATGTAAATGTCCATCAATTTGGTGGTGCAGTAATAATATTAGGATATTATTTGTTATTTTATTACTAACTTATGGGACCACATCACACCTTAAACTATCAATATTCCAATGTTGAATGAAATGATGTCTTACCTGGGACAATACTAGAAAAAGAAACACTCGATACTCTCTGGAAGAGGTAATCATCTTTATCATAGCCTGTTACTTTGAGAAAGAAAGCTTCATTTGGTGGTATAAAGTCAGAAATATTCCATATGCCATAAGGTTTTCGATCTGGGTAGTATTTAACAGGAATAGTCTTAAGAGAACTTCCTGAGATACTCAAAAGTTCAAGAAGATCTATTCTAGCTGGAGTGGAAATTCCAGAAGTATTGAGCAGCACATAGGTAGGTATTCCTACAAGAGAAAAAATTTGTTATCATTTACAAGAAACATGCAATTGAAGTTATATATCAAGTAAGTAGTTGCATGATAATCACATGTGAGTACCATAAGGATGTCCTACAAATTTTGGGTCAATTGCAGAATTGTTTCTACATGAAAGACAGTTTATGCTTGACCAGAGAGACTTAGGAAATCCTAAGAAATTACTTTTATAGTATTTTAGCTATGTTTACATGTAGAAAAATTAGAATTGTGAAAATTGTTATATAATGTTTGACCACATGAATACTTTTAAAGATAAATTATTTTGTATCCTTCCGGAAACTGCAGCAATAAAAATAAATGAAAATAACCTCCCCCAAATTTTAAGAGTTACAGTATAATTAAGCTTCTTTTTAGCTAGAAAACTATAAATCTCAATGTATGAATAAAATAAAAGAAGGAAAAGCTTTAAAAATCACTGATAATTTTATCTTTGAAATACAGTGATATGTGACATATTTAATTTTTTAGCTGTATACACATATTTTACCTTGATGATAGGTAATTTATAGATTTTGGTAAGAAAAAAATCTCAAGATCTGGGTTAATAATTCTCAAAATTTAGTAAGTGTAAGAATCACCTGGGGTGTTCACTAAAGAAAGTACATATTCCTGGGCCTTAACTTCCATGGTTCTAATTCAGGAGATCTAGAGTGGGGCCTGGGAATCTTAATTTGTAACAAGCACCCTGGGTGATCTTCATATCAGTGGTGTTGGGATTATACTTTGAGAAAGTGACTAGGCCAAGAGAACAGTCACATTTAAAGTTAAGCTTCTCAGTTTTATTGAATACAGACAGTCTGAGAAATATTTTTCATTTGGATATCTATTATGCCAATTCAAATAATTTGCACATACAAACCTTGCACTGGTCTGCTGACTGTTTTTTTGAAGTCCAGGGTAGGCTTTCGAGAAAAGCCAGCTCGGAAATCAATAGTACTGAGGCCAGTAATGCGAACAGAGTGCCTTCCACTGCTTGAGGTCTGAAAACGTTTAATGACAAACCTGGTCAGCAGTTGATCCGGTATGCTGGTCATATGCAACCCTCATCAGTATGGGAAACTGCACAATATTTAGTTAGGATGGACGTCCAAAAACTGAGGCTCTGATCTGGATGTTCTGAACATAGCTGTAAGTCTACATTTTAAATGCAAGTTTTATAATACATACCCCATGGGGACAGCTCTAAAAAATGATTCAGTAATACGTTTCATGCATAATGATGAAAGATACAAGTGCTAAGTCACTACTGAATGGTCTTGAAATAAATCTGTAAACGCTCCATGAGGGTATGGATCTTTGTTTTAGTCGCTATTAACATAGTAGATGTTCAAGCCTGTAATCTCAGCACTTTGGGAGGCCGAGGCAGGTGGATCACGAGATCAAGGGATCGAGACCATCCTCATCAACATGGTAAAACTAATGTTTCTACTAAAAATACAAAAAATTAGCTGGGCATGGTGGCGCATGCCTGTAATCCCAGCTGCTCAGGAGGCTGAGGCAGGAGAATTGGCTGAAGCCAGGAGGTGGAGGCTGCAGTGAGCCAAGATCGCGCCATTGTACTCCAGTCTGGGTAACACGAGCGAAACTCCATCTCAAAAAAAAAAAAAAAAAAAAAAAAAAAACATAGTAGATGTTTAGCAAATACTGAAATCTCCCACAAATACATCCAGATTCAATTCTAGAAAACATTTACTTCTTTGACTCTAGGACATTACAGCCAGTGCAAGCAACAGAGCTGACCGTTTGCCAGATTTTGGCTACCTGACATCCTCAGCTCAGCAGTGTTCAAGAAAAGATACTCAGTGTTTCTTAAAAATGCAAAGTCCTTAGCTCCAGACCAGATTTACTGAATCAGAATATTTGGTTAGAGAAGTCTAGGAATTTGCATTTCAAAAACCACCTAAAACTTATCAACAAGAGTTCACCACTTTATTACACAGATTACCAAGATTCTGTCTCAAAATAAAATGACCACATAAGACCAGCAGTTAAGTAGAAGTAGGAAATGGGAGTAAAAGAAAAAAACTCACATAACACTAATGTAACAATTATCAGTCTCAAACTCAATACTCAGAAGGTACATATTGAGGTATTGTAGCAATAACAGAATGCACTGGAAGTATATATATATATATATAAATTTTAATCTGGTAGACAGCAGATTTATTTATATACATTTTAATCTGGTGGACAGCCATGGTTCACACCATGGTACTGGTGGGCCACTTCCAGAGCTGTGTAAACTACCCAATATTCCCTGAATCACTACGACTCCTTGTTACATAGCAATGTGGAGAAGAAGGAAAAGCACATCTGTCCCTGTTGCTACTATGTTTCTTCCTCACTGAGCAGAATCTCAAGAAGTCAAGTAGTAAAATGAAGGGAAGGAAGAAGAAAAAAAACACATCAGCATGAAAACTGTTGGGTATATTCTTTACATAATGATGTAGCTAGTTACTGTGATTCATTTGCATAAAGGTTACAAAAGATTATATGTGTAAGTGTAGAGATCTTAGCACCACCCTTATTCTATTATTTCTCAATGAAAATGTGTTATGAATTCCACATAATAGATTAAAAAAGGAAACTATGGATCATGACTCAATTTTAAATCAGAGATTTCCTAGAGGATTATATAAAACCTTGGTAATTCTTTTTTTTTTTTTTTTTGAGATGGAGTTTCACTCTTGTTATCCAGACTGGAGTGCAATGGCGTGATCTCGGCTCACCGCAACCTCCACCTCCTGGGTTCAGGCAATTCTCCTGCCTCTGCCTCCCGAGTAGCTGGGATTACAGGCATGCGCCATCATGCCCAGCTAATTTTTTGTATTTTTAGTAGAGACGGGGTTTCACCATGTTGACCAGGATGGTCTCGATCTCTTGACCTCGTGATCCACCCGCCTCAGACTCCCAAAGTGCTGGGATTACAGGCTTGAGCCACCGCGCCTGGCCAAACCTTGGTAATTCTAATGTCAACTTCTTTAGATAATGTAGAGCTTTATTGAAGATACTATCATCTATTAATTTCATGTAAGTCAATCAGAATGCCTGATATTACAATGGGTTAATTTTTATTTATTCACTAACATCATATATTACTGTTAGTTGCCTTGCTCTTGAGAAAGTCCCTTATGATGAAACAGCTGTTGAGGTTACTATTTGCCAAATGACTGCTATCAAGTTCTAATCATCTGCCAAGTGTTCTGTGCCTAAGTCAACTAACAAAGGTGGTTTTAAAAAATGTGGTACTTAATAGCTGAGTGAAAAAAATAAAAATTATATAAATGTTTGAAAATATGTTTTCCTCTATTACTAAATAACAGGTTAAAATAAAGTAGATTTGATGAACAGGGAGCACCTTATAAATTATATAAAATTAATATAACATAAATTAACTTTGATCCTTTAAAGACCACACCAAGGAATAAAGTATGCAAAAGTGAGAATATAGGTTTAGGTCGGGTGCGGTGGCTCACACCTGTAATCCCAGCACTTTGGGAGGCCAAGGTAGGCGGATCAGGAGGTCAACAGATTGAGACCATCCTGGCCAACATGGTGAAACCCCATCTTGACTAAAATAAAAATACAAAAACTAGCTGGGCATGGTGGTGCGTTCCTGTAATCCCATGTACTCTGGAGGCTGAGGCAGGAGAATCGCTTGAACCCGGGAGGTGGAGGCTGCAGTGAGCCAAGATCACGCCACTGCACACCAGTCTGGCAACAGAGCAAGACTGTCTCAAAAAGATTTTTAAAAATAATTAAAAAAAAGAATACAGGTTTACTATTCTCTGAGCAATGCTAAAATATGAAGATTAAGTTAAATAACTAAATATATTTCATGTGTCTATACTATACTGTAGACAGCAGGAAAGTCTGCAATGAATTTGAAAGGGTTTATAAACTAAAGATATCTCCAAGTGAGTCCATTTTTATATGTAATTAATTCAACCCTGGGCTAAGGATAATGGGAACAAAGAACATCCCAAATAAACTAACAGCATGGTTTAAATATACAATAAAAGGAAAAAATTGAGCTAACTTGGTTAAAGTTTTTAAAATAGTTTAGTATTAAAATAACCTCTGATGTTAATTCCTGCATTCACTATTATTTAATTATTCTCTTAAAATAATTCTAATACTTAAACAGTGTTTTAGAAACACTAAACACCACATTAAAATTTCTTCATGACAAATTGCCAACGGTTTGATATCTATTAAAGTAAACTATTATTTTCATCTCTTTCTTCTCTAAGCTCCCTTTAAAAAATATTAGCGTAATAGAAACAAACAGGTTTTATGTACAATGAGGGTAAAACTAAACAATACATGAAAGAGGGAAGAGAAAAAAGCATTAACGTGCACAAGATGTAAATTTAATATTAATACATATATAAATCCATACACTATAATATATATATAACTTAACTTTTTATATAAATTCTCACTTTTAATCCTCACAAAAGTCCCTGTGAGGGAGTTTTAGCATCTTCACTTCATGGATCAGAGAGGTTAGGTGACTTGCTCAAAGTTAAGAGATACAGCAGAGCGTGGCAAAGCGTGGGTTAAGAGTTGGCAAAGTTAAGAGATGGCAAAGCGTGGGTCTGAACTCAGTGAAGCTCCAGAAACAAAACTCTACAGCTACCCCATGCATTTCTCATGATGATCTCAATGAATTTCAATATGCTGGTTTGAGAAACATTGAAACATGCTGAACTGATTTACACAATAGGAGGAGAGTACTATGGAACTCCTGGGACTATCCAGAGGAAAGGAGCAGAGAAATCTAGTAGGAAGGCACAAGGTTCTTTACGACATAGCTCCCAAATCTACAGGTAAGTCTACTAAACTCACACAATGCTTGCTATTGATAGATTTCTTGTGATATTTTGAAGTGGCCGAGTTTTGCCCTGCATCAAAGTACAAAAGGTTAAAATCAACACACAAATAATCAGAAGGCAAGGAGACCATAAGCAGGAAAGCTTTAGGAAACTGTGGGAGTGTTGGGAGACCGGATTCTCATGAGTTATGAACCTGATGAGGTTGGAGGACTAAATGACACGAAGGTCTTGGAGGGGCAAAGAAAACTCAGCTAATTCTGTAACTGAGTCAAGCAAAGAGGTGGTCCAGCCATATTTCTTTCCCTTCCTTTCTCTTCCAAATTATTTTAGCCATTTTAGTAAATTGTCTATAAATGCAATAAAATTGTGTGTGTATGTGTGTGTGTGTGTGTGTGTGTGTATGTGTGTGTGTGTGTGTCATCAAATTAGTGAGGTCAAAATTACTGTCTTAATGGGTTTCTATTTGTTCTTTTATATCATGTAGATTCAACCTGTGAATTATATTAAAATTAGAATATGGCTCCAAAAAGCACCTTTCCACCATGGAATATCTTGAAGTATTACTCCTGTAGAGTTACCCAAACTTCATGGCTTCTGTAGATAAGAGGAGGGAAATCCAGCAGCAGCATTCAGGCTCAGAGCTAGAAACTTTCTAGATACTAGATAGTGAACAGGATTTATCTGAGCTAGGAAGAGTTGTATTTCAAAGTCAATTTATTCATACAATTTCTAAATGTACACAATGAGCCACATTACTCCTCTGAACACGTAGTGTCATGTTGATTAAGTTGGTTAGGGGTCTGAGTCAGGAATATATAGCTGCTGCAGTGTGAACAGATGTGAGGTAAGGTCACAGTTTGACAAAGATGAGGTTATACTAGATGTGATAGTTAATATTAGGTATCAACTTGATTGGATTGAAAGATGCCTAAATAGCTGGTAAAGCATTGTTTCTGGGTGTGTCTGTGAGGGTGTTGCCAAAGGAGACTGACATTTGAGTCAGTGGACCAGGGAGAAAGACCCACCCTCAGTGTGGGTGGGCACTATCCGGTCAGCTGCCAGCACAGCTAGAACAAAGCAGGTGGAAGAAGGTGGGATAGGCTGACTTGCTGAATCTTCTGGCTTTCATCATTCTCCCATGCTGGATGCTTCCCTCCATTCCTCCTGCCCTTGGATACCAGACTCCAGGTTCTTTGGCCTTTGGACTCTTGGACTTAAACCAGGGGTTTGGTAGGGGCCCTTAGGCCTTTGGCTACAGACTCAGTTGGCTTCTCTGCTTTTGAGGTTTTGGGACTTGGACTGAGTCACTACTGGCTTCTTTCTTCCTCAGCTTGCAGATGGCCTATTGCGGGACTTTGACTTGAGACCGAGTGAACCAATTTTCCCTAATAAACTCCCTTTCATATATGCATATATCCTATTACTTCTGTCCCTCTGGAGAACCCTGACTAACACAGAGATATATACTGGCATCCAAAAGTTGTAAATAGCCTTGGCTTATAACATAGTAAGGGAAAAGAAGGAGCAGAGTGAACCGGAGTCTAGGTTTCTGAATTGGAGTGAGACTAGCTGGACAGAAGGACAATGGAACAAGCACCATGGAGAGCTCCAGCAGAAAATGACTTCCTCCTCTGAGATCTCAGATCAGTTCTTCCTGGTCAGCTCTGCCTTTACTTCTTAGTTTAAAGGCAAAGTCCTATTAAATGCCTGCCTACACTGAAAGTCCCTTCAAGGAAGTAACTATTTCATATTCATCACCCACAGAATGTCACTCAGGAGGCAGGTGATTTTGTAGGTTTCATAAATGATGTTAAAGACATCCACACACCTAGTGTTGATGTTTTTCCTTAGATTTTCCTCAGACCAGCTAATGACATACTCATCAGGAATTCACTAAATGTTTCTAGATGCAGTATGTTAAGTATGTTCACATGTTATCTCTTAAAACCCTATTATATCCAAAGATAATTTTATGGCACAGCAAAGAAACAGAGGCTCAAAAAAATGATATTTATCTAGGTTTAGACAGCTACTTAAATGGCAATTATTCCAATTTCAATGTCTTTCTAAGGTACCTAAGTCTGTGCATGGCATTTTAGAATAACATAATTTCTGAGTAGATTTGGACTCCATGGAACAGAAAACAATAACATTCTCCAGCCATTTCTTTGCCATTATACGTTTCTGAGTACCCCTTTAGTTAGGAAGAGTCACATCAGTGGGATGTTGATAAATTCTTATCTAACAAAAAAAACCCTAATTTTTGGCATTATTCAATTTCTGTAGTGTAAATATTTCCATCACAGCTGACTGCTAGCTCCCAACATGATGTCACTGAACACAGAGCAAGGAAGAGAATGTATCATTGACTCTCCATGAGTTGTTACGACCCAGCTCCAGTATACCATTAGGCCGCAATAATAGCTTGGTTACTGGGTTAGAAAGGGAGTGAAATGTGTCGCTTCTGGGATAAGACAGAGGTAACACAATTTTTTTTTAATTTATTCAATGCATATTCTCCAGGTTTTTTCCTCACTAAAGTAACTGAAGATGCTGCATGTTCTAAATTAAGGTACAGCCTCCATCAGCTTGGGTTCCCAAGTGACTGTGAAGCAGAATAGTCTGCCAGACTCCATGGAACACAGAACATTAGTGAGGAATTAACCTTCTTGTACTAAGCCAGTGAGAATTCCTCCTAGCACTAAATGTGAAACCTTACCTTTTATAAATGAATTAAAATTTGATTGATAGTGATGGTTTTTCTCTCTCCAACAGAATTTCAACATTTTATAAAATAGCAAATGTGCCCAAAGAAAAACACACACAAAAAAAGAAAAATGCAAGTGTACATGCATTTTTACATATATTTACATATATTCAAGAGAATAACAACTAATCAACCTATGTCAGAGTTCATGTGTCAACATTAGTAACAACTAACCCATGTGGCAGAAATTGCTGAATATCTCACTGAATATCTTCACCAATATCTCCCTTGACCATGACAGGATTGAGTATTTTCCCCCATTTTCCTCAGACTTAGAGAGGCTAAGTAATTTCTCCAAGAACAAAAAGACATTAAGTAATGAATCTTGAATTCAAGTAGATATCCACCTCTTTTCAAAGTATTTGCTCTTAAGTTTTAAATTCTTTACAAATAAAGGAATATGATGGTTTCAATAAAATATTGAAAACAGGACCTCTTGTGAGCTAGGCATTGTGTCAAAGATGCAACCTTGCCAGCTAGATTTAACTACCACTATTTTGTTGGGCATTATGCATTTGGAGAAATGTGTGACAAGGAAATGTATCTAAAACATACATTCTACTTAAATACACACACACACACGTGCACACACATACAAACACTATATACCCAAGTATATGTGTACCTCAATGTACACATATCTTTTTTATAAAGGAAGCTTTCTATTTGGTTGACAGTCTGATATTTACAGGCAAAAAAGCTGGGACATTTTTCAGGAAAAATCTACTATAAAACACTACACTGACCCAAAACATTAATGCTACACCTAATCTATTTATTTAACACACTTGGTGTAGCATACGAGCTTATTCATAAGAGTCAGCAGGCAAGACTAATAGGAGGCCAGCATAATAATCTTCATGTATGATCCTTTTAGACTTGAGGTTGATTTAATTATGATTACTAAACAAGCTTATGCCACTTGAGTATGATTTCTAAAATATCCTTACCCCATATAAAATGCATTAGTAGGCTCTGGATACCAAAATAGCTATCCCAAACCAAAATATTTCTGCTAGTCTCAGAATCTCAGTATAATCATGTGGTTGGGTACACACCCTTCTGTACTTGGGAGATTATCTAATGACAGTTTATCCAAACATACTTAGTAGAAACATACCCCAGGAGATAGGTTAAATTAAATGATCACACTGATAATCCTAGACTAACAGAAACATTTGTACCATCTAAGCCCATTGGGTGCTGACAATCATTTAATGTTTTTGTAGGGAGTTTCCCTTAAAAAGCAGAGGATAAAATTTGGCTCAAGATTTTCCGTGGTTGCATTCAAACACTCTACATGTAGCTGCTGACTGGAAAAATCATAATGCTCCTCAGAAATAAGATCCATGAACTGTAGCTCTCCTACAAATGGAAATTTAGGAGCATAAAACAATCTTCTGCTCTGTTTTTAATAAAACTTTATGTTCTTTCCAGTTACTTCTTTTTAATGTGTTTTACCTGCATCAGAGGCAACCTAAAACATTAGAGTATTTATGTGAATTATACAAATGAGTTGACTCATTATTTCTGCTTAGTAAGAGTACCCTAAGATGGAACAGTAAAGTACTTATCAGCAAAAAAACACAAAAGAAAAGAAACTGCTACTCTCTTAGCATTTTAAATCATAAACACATTAGTGTTACATGCCAGCACCTCCACTATAGGCTAAGTAAACCAGTTCTTCTGCCTGCTTCCCTGGATATGCTTGGAATAAATGTATTAATTTTTATTCATAAATATTTATATAGTTCTTTCTCAAGCATTGTGGCATATACTAGTGGCAAAATCTGCTTTATAGAAAAAGAGAGAGAGAGAACAGGCACAGAAACAAAAATGCTATAAGGAAGAAATTAATCCAAAAGGTAAGTGCAGAAAAATTTCGCAGAAAGCCAGAGGGAAAAGAGCCTTTTAGAGAAAAAAAAACAAACAAAAAAATCTGACAGTTTGATGAAACTTTTGTCATTTCAGCTGAACTCTGTGGGACAGTTACAAGTTAAAATGCAAGGAAAGGCATAAGGAGAAGGAACAGCTTGAAAGAAAGCATAGGGTAAGAGAATGTGGTGGGGGAGAGAGAGTACAAAATCATATTTGACAAGAATGTAAAGACAAGTGATAGAAGATAACTAGAAAGATTGGCTTGAGGCTCAATTGGGTGGTCCTTGAATACCATGGTAAGGTCAAGTAATAGACAGATCGTTCTCCATATTTGGGATAAAAACTGTTATGTGAAACATTAAGTAAGTCATTTTAATGATAGAGCAGGCCTTTTTCAGATAGTCGAGTGCATGGGAGATAGCACCGGGGATACACTATCTAATCTCAGACATTTCTCTTCTTGAGAAAGTGCACATGTAAAACATTTATCATTCATTAGACATCCAAAAGGGAAATCCAAAGTCAACAGCAGTATTTTATGTCAGCTGATTCAGTCCAGTTTCCTTTGCATCAACTTGATACATTCTTTTGGTATTTCATATAGAAGCAAAAGAAGTTTGTTATTTTCAGTTTCATTATAATGCTTATTCTTTGTTTAGTTGTTGTTACCACTAATCCTACACTAGAAATGTTGTGAATCAGAGCTGGAGGCTCTTTTGGTGAAGGCTAGATATAAATTTAAAATAAAGTGATAATACTGTGTCCTTTTATTGTTCCCTTAATTATAGGAGACTGAGCTTGGAGACTTGTCTAAACAGAGTTCTCATCACCTCATCACCTTATCAAAGGCTCTGCTCACTCATAGAACTAATCCTCATTACTTCTCTGTTCTAATTATCAATTAAAATGTGCTTAATGTCTATTAAGTAAGTACCACAGATCATGGCCAAGAGCAGTCAGTAAATGTTTACTGAATGGATAACTGAATGAATAGTTGTGTTAGGCACCAGGTAAAATAACAATCATGCAATATCCCTCTTCTGGACAAGAGTTTTACTAAAGGAAATGCCACTGGTAGCAATCCAAATCACCTGGAAATAGGTTCAAGTACTGCCCAATAAATTGCTACTAACATGGAAGAATGGCCTCACGTGCACATATTTCACAGTCCATAATGGATTACTTAAGGTCAATATTCACAAAGCAAGAAAAAAGTTGCTCCAGTGGACATGCTAGCTCAAGACAGTGCTGGCTAAGTCATGCTTAAATTAAAGTATCTGAGGGATGAAGAGACTCGACGCTTATTATAATTCCTTCCTATTGTGATCACAAAAAGTCAGACTCAATATTAGTGATATTTTTGGCAAGTTAGTCAAAATAACCATAACATAAATTTGGCCACATTTTAAAAAATATCATAGCAGCAAAACAATTCATCGTCAATCTAAGACACTCAATAAATATCAGGCACTATGTACAAGGAAATGGGTGGGGAAAAAAACAGACAGGTAGGGCCATTTCTGATACATTCATTAAGAAACTACCAGATTTTCTTTCATAGGCCTTTTCACCTATACCCTTATCTTATATTATCAATCTTGAAATAATCTATACAAGAATTTCTATTTTTCCCACAGAGCTTAGAGAGTTCTGAGAATAAAAAATGAGTATCTTAGGATTTGAATGGAGTTGCAATGTGAACATTCATTCATTCTTTAAACTGATGATGTTAACAGATCTATTCTTTTAAAAAAAAAACTGGCATAAAAATGGCTCTTTGAATTTCTACAGTATATTAGCTCCACATACTTTCACAGCAGCTCTGTAACTTAAATTATGATACCACTAATTCCATTTTTATATAGGAAAACAATCAAAGAGAAAACAATGTATAGGATACCTTCATTTAAGTTCTCCCAGAAAGATTCTAGAGCAAGTTGTTGATCTGAGAGATGGAAGGAATGCTAACAGGAAGAGGGGAGATATAAAGGAATGGGAATAGGCCCATAAAGGGTGTGTTTTTAAGTCTGTTTCCACAATGGACACTTGGAGCTTATTCCTTCAGGTGCTAAAAAGCTGCTCCTGAGGAGTGTTAATTCCTCAGCAGAACCGCCTTTTCGTATTCTAGAAATAAACCTTTAAGACACAGAAATGCATATACTGGATTTCGAAGTAGGCCAGAGCACATTGCAAAGCGTGAGAAACATGGGCAAGTCACTTAGAGCATCTGCCACAGTGGGACACACACATCATCTGCAGCAGAACTAGGCTTCTGATTTATGGTAGCTTGAATTTTAAGTGGATATATTTTCCCTCCATACTGCCAAAATGCAATGCTTTCTTAAAGGAAATACGTACCACTTAAGATAACTTTAGGATACAAATACCATACTGTGCTAAAGAAAACAATGAATAGACACCTACCAAATAAAAAAATCAACATGGCACTTGAATGCTTACTTTGAAACAGAAACAATACTATTTCAGGTGTATCATATTAATTTAATTCTCAGCCCAATTCTGTAAAGGACTGTGACTACCATCCCCACATGACAGAGGAGAAAAGCCACGTGCAGAGAAGTTCTGTTCCCCAGGGAGTACAGCTGTGAATGGGTTGGTGCTAAGATTCAAACCCAGGCATTTTCACAAGAGTCTATGGCTCGAACCATTATTCTCTATTGGCTCCATCTCTGATTAATTTGTAAGCATGAGGTAGATAATAAAATAAATCCACAGATTTGACGACAGGAAAACTATTTTAAGTGTATCATGTGGCAATGATGATGTTCATGGTCCTCAAACTTAAAACTACCAAATTCACGTGATCAAGATACCTTCTACAAACACACTATGTATATTGCTTTTTATTACAAGCACTCTCCATGATAGCAAGAACCCATTATGCACACTTCATGAAACATGCCAATTTCAAAATAAAATAATAAACAAACTTTGTGAAGTAACAGTACCTTCACTGTCCACACTCCAGCCTCTGGCTCTTTCACATTCACTACTTTGGCAGAGTTATGGATATTTAATAGCTCATTCAGGCCAAATCCCTTTTTTATCAGTTTCCCTGAAAGACAGACATAAAGGTAACAAGCATAATCCTTCTCTCAGCTATGTATATTAGCTAATTTAACACTACATAAAACTAAGAGTATGATCAAATTTCAAATAACTCAGGCACATGTTTTACTGAAGTGTGCTGCAAACCAACCCCAAGAGCCTTTATTTTCTATTCTGTGGCTAAATGAAAAGCATTCAATTTTCAGTAATATGACCTGATGGATACTTATACCCATAGCTCAAAACATTATTTTATTTATTTCTAAACTATACCTAATTTTAGTGTTTCCAGGCATTGGAAGCTGAAATAATGGATTACTATTTGTCATGCTGATTTGATCATAAAATGAGAGTAACAATTAGCAGACTGTGATACTTCTGAAGCCAATCTAGATAATAATTACTATGGCTACCAAAAATTACACGGAGTCACTAGAGACATTTAGATTAAATAGATGGCAAACCCAGCAAACCAGAATTAATGTTGTTCTGGAGAGCACTCAAGGTATTACTAACATGAGAGCCCCGGGCATATCTTTGCACAAAGTGTAAAACCTTAACTGGTTTCCCATGAAGCACAGGAGAGGGCTTTTATCTGTCACAGGAATAATTAAAGGAGGCAGTGTAATGAAGTAGCATGATACCATCGCCTACTGACCTGACCATTTATCTAAAACATCTAATAGCTGGAACGTAGAAAAGAGGAAAAACAAATTTGGAATTAAGCCAGAGTTTATTCACTTTAGACTACTTCTCCAGTTACATAAAGAAATAAGTTAGCCCAGGTGTGGTGGCTCATGCCTATAATCTCAGCACTTTGAAGGTGGGAGGATCACAAGGTCAGAGTTCAAGACCAGTCTGACCAATATGGTGAAACCCCATCTCTACTAAAAATACAAAAATTAGTCAGGTGTGGTGGTGCCTCCCTGTAATCTCAATTACTCAGGAGGCTGAGGCAGGAGAATCACTTGAACCTGGGAGGCAGAGGTTGCAGTGAGCCAAGATTACGCCACTGCACTTCAGCCTGAGCAACAGAGCGAGACTCTGTCTCAATAATAATAATAATAATAATAATAATAAAACAATGTTATAAGCATCCTATATTTGAATCAAAAGTTTTACAATCATTGTATGCCCATGACTTTTTAAAGTAGTAGAAACATAATGCAATGGGTACAGGTACTCTAAGCCTCCACGTAGTGGAAAACACAAGTCTTTCCTAGGTAACATGGATGTTACTTCAGTAGAATGCTACTTCAAAATAAAAATCCATTTATAAAGTCAAACTTGGAGAAGTCTTGAGAAAGACGTTGTACTTGTCTTGTAAATTTTCATGTGTTTGTGGCCTCTGAGGACAATTTCATGGGTTGTTTTCTTTTGGGAATTAGTTATTTTCTTCTAAGACAAATAAAGTAAGAAAATCAGCTATCCCCTTCCCTATTTATACAGAGAAAAAACATGAAAACTAAAGCCACAGTGGAAATATAACTATTTTGCAAATGTTATTAAGTAAAAATATTTCTAAATGGAAATGTTAAGAAAAGATGAAAGATTTCTGTCTTTACTAGATTGTAATTCAATGTAAATCTTATTGTAATTATCAACTAGCAATGGTACCAGACAAATGATATAGTTATAAAATATACTTAAGGAAGCAAAGTGAAGTAAAAGTTCCTTTTACTAAGATATAAATTTGGTTTTTAACAAATATCTTCTGTAAAATTAAAACTTAACAAGAAAACGACAGAGTGGAAAATCAGTTATTTTAAGAATTTTTTGGTGTGAGTCATTTAAAAATAGTGTACAATACTGAATTTGACAGAATAAGTTATTGTAAAATATTTCCTCATATATAAAGAAAACATAGTTTCAGGTTTTATCTAAATACTTTTCTTTTGAATCATTTAACTATAATTAATTTACTAAATCTGACTTGTTTAAATATAAGAAGTTTTACCTTTTTGAATCTCATGTTATTTCAACAATACTTAGTACTTTCAAAATATTGTTTTTTAAATACCTTCCTTAGCCACTTCTGAATTTATTGAATTTATTCCTGAAGTTAGCATTAACTTGACACAAACAAGTGTGCAAAAAGTATTTTACCCTCTACGTATTTTGCATTTTATTATGTGATGTTTGATAGATCTCACCTAAAGGACTGCGAATTTCAATCACTGGAGAAGGGCCACTCAATGACACAGTGACTTCTTTTAGGCTGGGATCGAAAGGAATTCTCCAAGTATTTACCGCCTTTTCCAAATGATCTGTGGATAAGAGATGAACTTTGGAGGCCTGTACTGCTTCTTCTACCCATTTTAATACCTGTAAGAGAAAAAGAGAAGTGTAAGTGATATCAAAAAACATTCACAGTTTTATACCATTGCTCTTTTAGGTGCTTTGGATGATCAGATGACTCCGGCACATCCTGGACTGCTGTGAAATTTATTTCAGTTATTACTGAAGATAGAACTCTTTCTAACTCTGGTTACTGTAGATTCAAAACAAAATGCCGGTAACCCATGTTCAACTTCAAGCTATCTTGGAATAACATATTCATAATGAGACTATAGTATACAAAAGCAGCGAGGGAAACATGCAGAGATATTACTGACAATTTGCTATGTCTCAAGCGATAAGAACTCATTTAAAAATATAGTAGTGCCAACTTGTATGATCCCCTTTTCCTCCATTCTTTCTTTCTGGATTTTATTTCTTCCAGATGCAATGTGTAAAAGAAATCCATCTAGCAAATTATCAAATCCAATTTCAGTAAATTGGGCATATTAACTATTGTATGATACTATATTATAATTATATATAGTGTATTATAATACATTACAGCATACTAATTATAGAAATATAATTGCAATGTCACCAAAATAGTCATTTTTATAATAAAGTGAATAAATAACCATATAATGGGAAAGGTATTACATTAAAGAGAATAGATATTTCAGGTTAGAATTTAATACCAAGTAGTGTATTCTTGAAAAAGAGTCCTTAAAAAATTAAGAAATTGGGTTATTAAAAGGTGTTAATGCCTCAATATGAACAAGAAAAACTTTGAATCCATAGAAAGTTTCTGCAGTAGCAAAGATAATTTCCCATTAGACAAATGGTGTAATCTGGACGGGTACTCCTTGAACGACCTTATAATTTTAAATCATGATAGCTTTTGATCCACCTCATCTTTCTCTGGTTTATGTATCCTTTAAGACTGCATACCACCATGAAAATTTTGTTTTGTAATTAGGCATAAGACACTGATCAGAGCTGGATATTAAGCCAAACTCAAGCTATTAATGATAAACAAGAACATTTAAAAAAAATTTCAGTGTAGGTGGTCACATTTCAAGTAACCAAGCAATAAATGCTGCACAACATTTTTATTTTCTGTGAAAAGTATCCTTTTATTTTTTTAGGATAAGGGAAGCATGTAAGACTTATTATCACTTAATTAACAATATGAAGCAATTACATTTATCATAAAATAAATGTTTATTGTTCAAGATACTTTTGCAGGTACTAAGGATTGATGACCACATTTTTAGCCATTAGAACTCAGATGTACTGAATGTTTTTGCATTTCTTATATTTTTCACAAAAATTCCTGTCCTTGCTCCAGTATCAAAAATCGTATCTCTTACTTGTGTATCCAAAAGTGTCGTGCTCTACACATGATAAAGGTGGAATATGTACTAATGTCAATGAAATTGATCATAATGACACTGATGTTCTTATTAAATGAAAGAAATTCATAATACAAGAAATGCTTGTTGAAATAATGTGTGTAAAATCCCCTCACAGTACCTCCACACAGTAATTCCACATCACAGTACTTTCACAGTACATATACTTACATGATCTTAGTCTTTTCTCTCCCCAGCTAAATTCCCTTCTTTTCCCCTAGTTGTTTCAGCCATTGCTAAAGATTGTTTCAGCAATGGCTTCATAATCAAAGTAATCTAACTACAAAAGACAGAAGAGTTTTCTGTAAATTAAAAAAAAAAAAAAAAAACAAGGCAAATTCATACCAGAGAGAACAGAGAATCTGAGCAAAAACACCAAGACAGAGACAGTACTCCAAATACGCTGGGAACATGAGTGACCACATCTGGCTGCAGAGAAGTGTTCAGATGAAAAGGAAGCAGAAGATGAGGCTGGAAGCCTGTGTCAGGACCAGGCAATGGATGGTCATCAAGTCAGGCTATGACATGTGGATTTTACCCTAGAGACCCCAATGAAAATGACTAAAGGGCTCCAAGCAGAGGAGTAACACACTGAAATGATATTTTACAAAGAAAAATTTGTAGTGTTATCACCAATAGATTGAGCAGAAAAACAAAATTTAATACAACTAATTATCTCATAAATCAAATGATGCATTTCCCCAAAATTTAACCTTACAAAGCATGTGGAATTTTACACATGAAATAAAACATATTTGTTTAAAGAAGCAGATGCCATTTTTGAAAAATGAGTTCTTAATGATCTATCATGCTTGAAGATAAGGATATGGATCACTCTGCTTATCAAATCTGTTCATATGACTAGAGACCAGACTGACTGTAACTAACATTGAGCGTATATAGAACACATATTTTAATAAGCAAAGTGTTGACATAAAATATGGCTGTAAGGGTCTGTATAAAAAAAAAAAGAAAGAAAAAGGATTGTTGTTGGGACTGAGAAAACATTGGATAAATTTAACTGATAATCAATTATTTTGAGTATAATGTCTGATACAGAGACTGAAGAGGGCAAAGGAGAGAAATTAAACAAATGGACAGAACATCTGTTTTAAGGACAAGACATATAATGTGGTCATAACGATTCTCAATAGAAAATAAGGGGAAAAAACATTAGAAAACAAGTACCACTAAGAATTATGAGACATTTCAAGTTTAATAATGAAATGAAATGGCATTAATAAAGACGGAAGTCATTTTTTACATACATCCTTCATTAAATTTATAGTCTACGTCTGGGTGGCTCCAAAAATATATCTTTCCTTTAAGCCCAATGCAGAGAGGTTACGATATATTGCTGGAAATCTATCTTGTCTGTTAGCTACACATGAAAACCCCCAAGTCTTAAGTATTCATAGGAAAATGGAAGCCTTCCTAATCTGGTTGTATTTTTGTGAGGCAAGTGTGTTCAAATGGTACGGAATATCAGCAGGCTTTGGTTTACTCTTAATACTGCTCCCAATTCATCAACATTTATGAGGCTTTCACAAAGGGATTACCATGTATCATAATATTACATGTTGGGAAAGACACAGTGCAGACTTCTGTCAAGATTCTCAAATCACTTTTTTCATCCACTTATAAGAAAAATCAAATTGAAAACAGATGTAACCCATTTTATTAGAAAATACAGATACTACCAATATGCGAATAAAAGGAGATCACTGCAAGCTACAGAGCGTACCATAAGTGAGGTTTCTGGCCTCTCAGGGTGCCAGAAAAAAGAAAATTAAAAATCTCTAATTGTCTAACTATGAGAAATGTTCTCATGAGATTAGAAATGATCTTCTATTACAAAAAAAAGAAGAAGAAAACTAGAATAATGTGAGAGGCTAAGAATTATGCATTTTTTATCAACACAAAAGCTTTTTTAAACCCCTCGATAACTGTTCATATTGTACATTAAAAGTTTTAATGTAAAAATGTTCTCTGACAATTTATAACAGTTTATATCTATGAAGGGCCTCTGAGACCATCTAATCCACCTCCTTAATTTTATAGATGAGGAAACTGATATTTGAGAGTTTTTGTACCTTTAAAACATCTAACAAAATGGAATCTGGCTCAATAGTTATATTTTTACGTAAGTTCCTTGTGTACTCTCCTAGTTAAAAGATTTTGCAGCCCATGAAATAACCAATACTTAAAAATAGTCCATATATCCACTCAACTCTAAAATAAGATACAGCAATAGTTTTAAAGCATAAAAGCAGCACACATTATTACGAATGATAAAACAATAGTATTAAGTAGGAAGAGAAGTTAATTTTTGCATACATATTCATGAAACTTGAAAAATAGCTTTGTTTGGAAGAGCATTTCTTATGTAATGTATCACATCCAAATGGATTTCCCCAGGACATCCTTTGTCTTCCCGGCAAGAAAGGGGAGGTATGATGAGGTGTTCAATACTGTTTGGAATTATTCATTTATTTGCATTTTTGTGTTTGCTGTTGTGATTTACTATCCATCTTTCCTTCTAAATTGTAAGTTCCATGAGGGCAGAGACCATGGCTGATTTCTTCACTACTATAGTCCATGAACTTAATATAGTACATGAAATATAGCAGATTCCTAATTAAATATGTGTGGGAGGGAGAGACAAAGAAAAAAGAAAGGGAAAGAGAGAAAAAATGGGAGGGAGGAAAGAATTTATGTCAGGTCTTTACCTGGAGTTAAATGTGTTGTAAAAGGTAGTATTCTGGCGCCGTGTGCATTTGTGACAGTCCTTTCTCAGCACTGAATTTTCTGCATTGAAGCTGAATAGAGTTCAAACCTGTATGCATGGTTTTAAATGTGAGCATCAGGTTGTATTTAACTTTTATTTTATTTAGTTGGTTAGCTTAGGATTTCTAAATTCAAAGGAAAATGTCCCAGAATTAAACCAGGGGTTTTTAAGAAATGCAAAAACATATGCATTTTTCTCAGTCACACTGTACAGAGATTTTTCAAGCTTACTGACGGTAGAAAGTTGATTAAGTGTAAATGCATCCACCTGGTAAGTGAAGCCTACTCTAGAAAAAAAAAGTTGTGTATGCATGTTTTCACTCATAGGCGGGTGTTGAACAATGAGAACACATGGACACAGATTGGGGAGCATCACACACTAGGGTCTGTTGGGGAGGGGGGCTAAGCGAGGTACAGCAGGGGGTGGGGAAGTTGGGAGGGATGACGTGGGGAGAAATGCCAGATATAGGTGATGGGGGTGGGAAGGAGGCAGCAAACCAACTTGCCATGTATGCCCCAAACCTGCATGATCTGCACATGTACTGCAGAACCTAAAGTACAATTAAAAAAAAAAAAAAGAATTTTAAAATAAGCTCTTGAAAAAAAATTGTGTAAAATTAACACTAACACCAGCAAGCACACAGTAGTGATTATTACATGTTGAATACTTTTAAAAGCCTTACATTGATCTTCGCAACTGCCATTTGCATAGGTACATAGCTACAATTATTTCCATTTTACAGATGAATAAAAATGAGTAATACATGCCAAAGTTGTTAAGGCACACAACTAGTAGGAAGACAGCACTTGCCTGTTGGTCCTGTAATCTTGTCTTTTACATTCTATTTTCTGAGTTAGCATTAGGAAAAAAATGACAGTTTTCAAGAGTGAATCTGAAAGAATAAGAGATACCCCTCTGGATAAGCAGCAGAGCTATCTCTCTGGGTTCAAATTCATTCCTATCCTGCAGTACCATGCTTCCAATTTTGCTTAGAAGTCACTAACCATTTATTGCGCATCCAGGTGGGAATAAAAAGGAGGAAATCAGAGATCTGAATATGATGCTCATTTGAGAGATCCAGGTCACGGATCTAATGGAATTTAAAGCCATGAATCCCCTTGCAGACTGTATCCACAGAACTTAGACAAAGGAGACATATGTTATCCTGTGAAAATAAATGTAAACACCAATATACAATGGCTCAGAAGAGAGCATGGGAGCAAGAGTCCCCTTGTTTTGATGGTAGGTAAATTTCAGATGATGATTTGCAATTTGTACATGTGCCTATAGACAGTAAACACATCACTTGTGCCAACACAAGTGTTCTAGACTTGCAAGCAATTAGATTTCCCATGGTGGATAAATGAGCTGGCATTCAAATTTTATACAGCACTCCTCTGAGTTTGGTTAGTTCAAGTCTATTCCTGAGTATGGATCCACTCAGAGACTGAAAAATCCAGTGTCATGGTTTGTAGATTTAGCAAATCCACCCAGAAATATTACCACTTGAGACTGTTTGAGAGGGTTTTCCCCTGATAATATCCATTTATATTACTCTTTGGGTGTTGTGTGCCTATTTAACTCGGAAAATTCTACAGTGAGTTTTAACAATAGTAAGTGCTCATAAACAAGTGTGGCTGGTGATGTATTCTACAGCCCATAAATGCTCATGCTAAAGGCAGGCAAAATAAGAAATAATTTATAAGATTTTTTTTAAAAAGACTTTCTGCTGGAACTAAAATTTTACTCAGTTTATATAGAGAATATGGGTTGGAGGAGCTAAGAAATTGGAATGGCATTAGAAAATCTGGGCTCAGTGGGAACTCTAGAGGGGATGTAACTCTCAATTTCAACTCAATGAGCACCCAAAACTTGTGTAAAACTTCCACACCTTCTACATGATGAATTTTATAATGCACAGCAGCTGAAAAAATAAAAGCACCTTTTAGACATTTCTGAGTGGTGAAATCATTCCTGTTATTTTAAAGTGTCAAGGTATATTGCATTAATTTATCTTCATAAAATTCTTGTGTCATAATTTTAATGTGTTACAAACAAGAGAGGAAATTTAGCTTGCCAGAGAAATATGCTTTATTTAAAAGAATACAAATATAGAAAATTAACTTTTATCATTCATGTCTCATTGAATTTTCTTTGTTTGCTTGGGTTTTTTGCTTGCTTATTTCACTTTTTTTTTCCTTCTGCTAAATACCTGTCTATTTTAGAATGGCCAAATCTCAGTGAGTTTAGTTGTCCCATTGAAACTCTTTCTAGTTTTAAAGGAAAAAGAAGTTCTAAAAATACACAGATACATATATTCATAAGCATACAAACATGTAGACATATGTATATACATACACACACATGCTAGTTACGGTCTTATGTCTGGCTACCCTGAACGCAAAACAAACTTCAAACCATGCTTAGGCTGTCTACAAGTAACAACAACAACCCCTAGTCAGGGAGGCACGTAAGCATTATTGATATTACAGGTTCCTAGCCCTGACTTTTTCTCCTCATTCATACCCTTTATTTGTTTACCTATCCATATAGGCATACACACTCACACATTTAATAAAGCATGCAGATATAGTAGTTACATAAAACACTATTGCACACATATTTGAAATGACTAACCTGGACTCCATGAATGGCTTCAGGGTCATCTATGAGATTTGTTAAATCACATATAAAATCATATATATATTATATATAGCATATAATAGATACAGTACATGGGAGGAAAGATCATAGTTTGGCCAGATTTTCATAGGGAGATGAAAGGAGAAGTTTCGAAAATGACTTTACAGAGGTATCCTCTCTTCCATAAAAGAATCCTTTACATTACTAAACAAAAAAATTTTATATAAAAAAGTATCTGACCATCTTATTTAAAATAGATAAATTATAGTGTGAAATAATTCACACTGCAAAGGATTCCTCAATTCATAAATTGATATATGCTCCTTCCAAGTGTTTGTATAGCTAATAAATAAAAAATTAAGAAGAAACTATGAGCTAAAGTATTGTGGAGTACTGAAATAATTTTTAATTTTTAATTACTAAGAAAAGTAGATCTTTGTATGTTCTAATCTGCTCTTCTCACCCCTAACATATACTGGAAGGACGCTAAAATACAAGATTGTCTGGTTTATACATGACTTGTAGAAATCCTATTAGTCCCTTTTACGACACATAAAGGTTAGAAAAATCTTTCCCAAAAGACTTCAAAATATAGACCTCATTCCAAAGAAGAATTTAGTCACGTCTAGGATCTGGATCTTAGGTTTAGGCACTTAATTGCAACTGGGATTAGATCCATTTTGGGGAGAGAACTTATTCTTTGGTACAGATACATACATATTGTACCCAAAGGCTTTTAATGTCAGTGAGGAAGAATCATTGACTATCCCATTGGCTTCTGAAGGCAGTTATTCTGGAAGTTAAAGCAAACTGGATGATTGTTTTGATGGCTACCATTTAAACAGCACTTACGTGCTAAGCTCCATGCTAAAAATGCTACAAATTCTACCTCATTCATTTTTTTTTTTCTATATTCTATAAATATTCATATTTACTTTTTCAGTAAATTACAAATTTCTAGTAAGTATAAGACTCAAAAAAAGAGGCACAAGACTCTAAACTCTATACTCTTAACCATTGTAACATCATTAACATAGGTGAATTTCTTTGTATATCCATTACCGCTCATTTCTACATTAGAAAGAAACTTAGATTCCAACTGGCCCAGAAAAAGAAAGAAAAAGAAGGAAATAAAAAGGGAAGAAGAAGAGAGGAAGTGGGAAGAGAAGGAAACAAATATATTATTAGATTTTATGCTGTTAAGGGCCTAGGTCATAATAATTTAAGGGTGATCCAACAGATTTCAAGTATCATTTTGACTATGCAATTACCAAACTATGTCTTAGCTTAAGATGGAACCCCCATTTAGAATATACATCTATTGTCCTGTCATGTGATTGTTAAGTTTAGAAATAATACAGATGAAGTGATTTAGATGCACTAAACATTTAATAGAATTTGCTTGATTAAATTAATTTCCTAACATAAATCCTGGCTCTGTCACTTTGAGACAGAACTTGGATGGGAACTACCAACATTTACCTTCATGACTTAACTGTTCTTATGCTTTCTGTTGATGTGCACTAATTCTCACTGACATACTCTTTAGATATTTTAATGTATTCAATCAAGTTTTAGGCAAGTTTCATCAATTTCTGGGCCTTTCAGCCCTACTGACATTTGTATATCCCTACTCTGATTATGTCTTGATCCTAAAGTGAAGTTCTCAAGATCTCATCATATTCTCTGTGTTTCCAAATAGCTTCCTAATAACTAATAATCTCTTCAAAACCAAGGAGTTTTAGGAAGTATACATTCAAATGTCATATAATAGAGCATATAAAGTACATTGGATATGCAGATAAATTGGAGGATTTCAAAGGTCCAATCATTTCAGATGTTCCATGGGCATAAATGCTAGTGGCAATATATGCTTCAGGCAGTCAAAAAGATGAACCATCACTGTTGACTAAAATTATTGGGAAATACTTTACAGAGATGGTAAAAATGCAACATTATATGGCTTTTAAAATCTGGCACCATGCACAAAAATCTCACTAACTCTTTCCAGATCCCCTCTAATCTTTATAAAGGATATTTTAATTTATATAACAACCTGGATTTTACTGTAACGTTAGCAATAATATAGGTGGCTATTCAGCAGTTGCCAGACATCTTTAATATATTACAGCAAAATTTTATTCACTTTCACAACTAAATCATCACTCCAGAGATGGTAGTTGGAAACAACTGTGCAAATCTTAGAAATCATATGGGAAAAGAACAAGTAAAGCAAGAATCCAAATTCTGGAAGTAAATGAAAGCAATGGATTAAATCAGCGAACGTTAGACTCATCAGCATACCAAAAGGTAATCTAGATGCCTGAAAAAGGGAGAGTTTGAAAAGTAAAGAAGAAACAGAGGCAGGAGGACATTTTCAACATGTTGGGGAGCAGAGGAAGAAAAAAAGAAGAGAAAAAGCATGCAACCCATAGGCCTGTTAGGGTCTTTGAAATAAATACTGCTTCTATTTATTTTAAAACTAATTATCACAATTATTAATAACTCAGGAGTGAAGGAGATGTATGCCCTGAAAAGGGGTTTTATATTAAGTCAAAGAACATTTAAGTACGGTTTCACCAAATAGTGGGTTCTGTGCTAGATACACAAAGGTGACAAAGTATGTTCCCTGCCTATAGTAACTTACAATGCCAAATTAGAACACACATTCATTTGGGATTTGCCACCAGAAACCAGGATGACATCTCCTCTCTGTTTTACCACAGGCAAATGGTGTTTGTGAACAGGGGGACAAAACTCTGTATCTCCAACTGGAGGGCAACAGAGAGAGGTCTAAGAAAAAGGTAACAGAACTTAAATGTTCTCCAAAATGCCTTGTACTCAGTGAGAAATCTGGGTTTGTGGGCCTCAAGTTTATATAACAAGGGAGTCCTTAAGAAATTATAAATATAAAAGTAAGTACAAAAAGAGTTACCTCAAGGGTGAAAACAGTTTACATAAATTTCAAATTGTGAAAAGTTGCTAAAATACTTCAAATCTCACAAAATCTAGAAATTAAGAACAATTTTGTTAACATCTGACAAGAGTCTATGGCATTTTTTCACTGTATTTTTGTCCATATAATCTCTGAATATATATTAGTATAACAAAAAATTGTAATGTTTTCTACAGTAATAATAGATAATTTTTATTCTTATCCAGGAAGCTTCAAAACTTTCAACTTCACATATAGCTATACTTGTGTTTGTAGTATTGCTAGAAATTTGGATCCAAAAAAATAGTCAAGATCTCCCCAGTGTCACTGGACATTAAGTGACACGGACATGATACTGGTGTGTGTGTGTACAGTGGTAAGACCAGGGGAGAAGTTGAAGTTGAAGGAGATAATAGTCTTATTACAGCTTTAAATATGTTACTTCTGCAAAATTCCCCCTCAATTTGTAACTCTGTGAACACATTTCATTACATGTTTTAGAGCCTTGGAAGGGGTCCACACAAAAGGAGGGTGCTGAGGCTTAAGTTCTGTTGCCTACACTCTAAACCTACAGCCATTTCCATTCTTTGGATGACACATTCGTTGCAACCCATCTACCACACCAATCAAATGGCAACCGTCAATGTCAGATATTTTTTAGCTGTCTAAAGATGAGTCCATAGTGAGTTTCAGTATCTTCTTTGCTTTTCAGCAGCTGTAGATGCAATCACATTCTCAGACTAAATGTTGAGTAAATGAACAAGGGTCATTCAAAGTAACAGCCATTACGTTCTACGAAATATCTAAAATGAACTAAACGAGATATGTAGACCTCTCCAGAGAAGGCTCTGTGGACCATCTTGTCATCGGAACACTTGCTTCTGAAATCCTTCCTGAGCTGAAATCTATAACTTGTTGCTTGGATGTAGGATCTACAAAAGCATTCTGTGGATTAGGACCCAGATTCATTGAGACCCTGACCATCTGCCAAGACCCCTACAAGCTAGGACCCATCTCCCTTAGTGTATGTGGTACTTCTACTAAATGCTATCTTTCTAGTTAAAATAAAAAAGTCTCCTTATAATCTAATCAGCATTGTTACTTTAGCTGTTAACAAATTTCCAAGCCTTCATTCTTTTTCAGACAGTAGACAGGATTCTGATCCCCAACTCTGGAAGTAATGGTGTGAACAGTTCGGGTCCCTCTTTCACCTTCCTGACTTGCTCCTCCCAGTGGGTAGTAAAGTGACTAGATTACCGGGAGAAGAGTCACTGCTCACAGTGATTTTTGTCTCTGTCTCTCAGTAGGACCTACTTTTAGCACCTCAGTCCCATCCATGTCCTGTTCCCTGTATTACACCCTTAGGTGAAAGCCCCCTTTAAAGGGGGAGATCCACCACTTTCCAGCTTCAGTGCCTATGTCTGAGTGTTGTTGGGTGAATATGAAATACGGTGTGAGACAGAAGGTCCCTTCTAGTTTGCAATTCAGTTTTGCCATTAATACTATCATGATCCTTCTGGAAAGAATTATGCTCATTTCCTCTATTTTATAGGATCAGCTGGAAGAGTGGGTGGGGTGGGTAAGTAATTAGTCTCCTGCGATCTTTAACATGCATAAGGAGGAAAAGTAAATGGATACAGTCAGTCTGGAGGGGAGCAGAGGGGGATCTTATCTCTTAAGAGCTAGCTAACAATAGGAGAGAGAACATCCTTCAAGGGTCAGGAGTGGCTAAACTCTTTTAGGGGTTTATAGTCTAGTGGGGAAGACATGTAAATAAATAATAGAATATGTACGTCAGGTATAAAGGCAAAGAAGATGGTCAAATCTGGTTTGTTTTTATCTGGAAAGATGACCAGGCATACTTGAGATTGAACACTGAAGAATGAGCAGGACCCAAACAGATGAGCAGAGGGAGAACATCTGGGACAGAAGAAATGTTTGAAGGTGATATAATAAGCCCTATCAGAAAAGATACTAGAGTGTGTCATGATACTGGTGTGTGTGTGTAAGTGATGAGGGTAGGAAGAACTTGGAAGTATGTGGGAGTCCTCACATGCTGTGCTGGATGGCAGACCTTACCCTGAAGATCTACGGAAGGCACTGAAGTTCAGAAACAGGATGTCACATCAAGTTTATATTTAAGAAGCATCATACTGGAAGAATGAGGTGGAGGGATTTGGAGGGAAAGTCTGGAAGCAGAATGATCAGTAATGTGGCAGTTAGAACAGGCAAAATAAATGATCAGTAATGTGGCAGTTAGAACAGGCAAAAAATAAATGATCAATAATGAGGCAGTTAGAATAGGCAAAAAATAAAGAAAACTAGTAAAGAAACAATGACAGTGGAAATTAAGAAGAGAAAATAGATTCCAAAGATATCTTGGATTCAATGTCCCCGAGGTAGCAATTTAAACTGAGACATAAAAATAAGAAGAAAAAGTCTAGAATGACTCAGCTTCCTACCTTGAGAAGCAAAAGAAATGATTATGCCATTTAACTATGACCAGAATTACAAAAGGAAAGTTGGTTCCAGAGGCATCCCCTTAAAAAGTCAACACTTTGTCAATTAAAACAAAAAGGGAAAATTAAAACATCATCACTGTATATTTGAAATTTTCTACAGACAAAATGTTATACTGATTATGGATGATGATTTTTTTAAAAAAACGAATGAGAAGAAAACTCTTAAGTTATAGTATACCTACAAATCAAATAATAGGTAAGCTCATTCATTTTGGATTCCTTCACAACAGAGGTTTGCAAAACTATTCTGTTCATGACAATTAGACCCATCTATGTATTAAAACAATTAGGAGAATCCCAGTTCCTCTACTGATTGTCTAACACTGAGATTCAACTTGACCAAAGTTTTGAGGCATCAGTTCCAAGGATCGTTCTGTGCTTAGCACAAATTAAATTCATTATTTTATCTTACATTTTTATTTTCAAATTTTGTACTTAATTTATCATAACTGTAATAAGTGCAATGTAAAATAATCATAGAAAAAACACATTATTGTACTACCTGCAAATAATTATCTTCAATATTTTGATCTTTCTTTCCATACACATGTGGGTGTGCATGTGTGTGTTTTTGTGTGTTCTTACACACAGGTTTATTACACTATACTTATAATGTTTACCCTTCTTATTTCAATACATATTTATTAATACTATGCACTCACCCATCTAACAGACATCTGGAAATGCAAAAAAAAATTAAAAAGAGCTCATGTCCTGAAGCATATTTTAAAATTACCAAATGAGATTATAACAATATACTTAAGGTTGGAGTTAGGGAACAAACCAAATATAGCAATTTATAAGTTATGAACTAATCAGTGTCTAGCTTACCAAGGAAAAAAGCAAATCCTAACACTATGTATTCTTTACCCAAAGACAATGTAAGAAAGGTCTTACACAAGCTCGTTCAGTATGAGGATCTTAACATGCAGTCCATCACTACCTGGTAGAACTCAGGACTTTGAGTTTACATATCACAAAAGATATTATCTGGAAATTCGTCATGGTTCCATACAACTATTGCACTGATTCCTTGGTGATTTTCTAAGGCCTTGTTTTGTAAATGAAACATTGTAACAGACAAAAGGGAATAGACCTTTCTCATTTCTGAGTCATAATTAATTATTGTAATTCGCCACACACTCTGTACAAACTTCTGGAACTAAATTTACTGAAGTCAGCACCTTTAATTTTAGAACCATTAAGAAATACAGCTTTATGATTCAGTAAGAGACCAAATATCTTGGCCTGAACATTCCTGAGTAGGAAAGAATATTGCCAAGAAAAATGACCACAGTATTGCTTTCAGCAATCACAGGATAAAGAAGTGGAATTATAGGATAATCATCTAATACCCAAAACCCATAAAATATCTTGTAACATACAAAAAATCAGTATGAACTATTAATTCATTAGGGATTTAATGCGAAGATTTTAAACCATGGCTTTTACATGTAACATATATTTACAATAAATACTTGTATCATCAGTGAGGCTTAAATGTTTTATTTCTAACTTTATTTTCCAGTAAACAATGTTAATATTAATTGTAAATATGTATAAACAAAAAATAAATAATATTAATCTAAGGAAGTAATCAACCTAATGTTAAGTCACCCAAACTCCCAGAAATTAGCATAACTAATTCTGTGACTCAGAAGTTAGGAGAGCCAAATAGGTATCTCTGGAGACTAAATAAAATGGTCAGTTGATTTACACAAAGCCAAAAGTAATTGTAGTTAAATATCAACAGAAAGATATTACCAGAAACTACCCAAACTACAGTGTCAGGAAAAAAGACAAAAATGAGTAATGTTAATAGCTTCAGTAATTATTTTCATGTGAATCCTATAGCTCAATCTAAAGTGCTTATCTTCTGTAACTGTCAACATAGTACTCAAAGAAAATCCAAAAATTTTGTTGGAAGCTTTTAAAAATCTATGCAAAAACTTAATTAAATAATCATACAATACACATGTACTAGAATGGCTAAAATGAAAAAGACAGAAAACACCAAATGTTGGTGCAGAGGTACAACAGCCAGGATTCTTACACATGGCTGGAGGGAATATAAATGGAAACAAATTTGGAAACAGGTTACCTGGCATCTGCTAAAGAAGAACAAATCCATGTCTAATGATCCATCTTTCCTACTTCTAGATACATATCCAAGAAAAATTAGTACATATATATAACAAATGACATGTCCTAGAATGTTCAGAAAGCTATTTGCATTAGATCAAAACTGGAAATTACTCATGTATACATTAACAGTGGAATGGAGAAACAGACTGTGGCACATTCACAAAATAGAATACTACACACCAATGAGAATGAACCATCTACAACTACATACAGTGATGTGGCTGAATCTCACAAACAGAATGTTGAACAAAAGAAGGCAGCCACTGAAGTGTACATGCTATATGATTTCATTTCTACGAAGGACACAACTGGCCAAACTAATCTATGTTTCTTGATGCCAGTATAATGATAAACCATGTGACCAGAAGATGGTATGAAGGATGGTTTTGTGGAGTCCTGGTAGTGTACTGTTTCTCAGTGTGAGTGCTGGCATCCCAGGATATGTTCAGTTTGTGAAAATGTATTCAGCAGTGTGCTTATGTGCACTTTTCTATATGTATAAAGACTTCAATGAAAAGTTTGAAATAAAAGAAAAATAACAATAATACATAAAGGCATTTTTCTAACCAAGCATATTTCTTATATTTGTCAAGTTTAATTTGATTAAAATAGTTTCATTAATTGAATCAAAGCAGCTCAAGTACATATCTGATGCTCCAGGGTATTCTAAGGGAGTAAGATGGGAAATAAAAAAGATTTTCATGGTAGCAAAATTTACAATAATGCTGAGCAATATACCAGACACTCGGGAAACCATTAGAAAACAATAAATGTTAATATAAATATGTTAATACAGTACACACTGATCTTCCAATGCTTAAAAATACCATAAACTATACAATGCACCATTATTTTCTGTGCCAGTTAGAAAGGAAAGTGCTTCCAATCAACCTATATAACATGCCACTGATTGTAAAATAAATTCCATTTAAGAGCTATTGAATTATTTTATTGTTTAAAAAGCGCTTAGTATGCATGAGAAAATGTGTCATAACACATAGTAAGTATTGCAGACTTATTAGAAAATCAGACTAGGAAAGCGTACATACCGCAGGTGGACGCCGGTAGGACTCAATATATTAAGAGGGACAAGCCGGGCGCGGTGGCTCACGCCTGTAATCCCAGCACTTTGGGAGGTGAGGCAGGCGGATCATGAGGTCAGGAGACCGAAACCATTCTGGCCAACATGGTGAAACCCTGTCTCTACTAAAAATACAAAAATTAGCTGGGCGTGGTGGTGCCATGCCTGTAATCCCAGCTACTCAGGAGGCTGAGGCAGGAGAATCCCTTAAACCAGGGAGTCAGAGGTTGCAGTGAGCCAAGACTGCGCCACTGCACTCCAGCCTGGCCACAGAGCGAGATTCCGTCTAAAAGCAAGCAAGCAAACAAACAAAAGAGGGACAAAAGATGGCCCTTGAACGATAGAAAGGAAAGAAGGTAAAAGCTAGAAAGTGAGGTTATTTCAGGTTAAGGAAGCTTTAGAAACTTAAGTGCTGAGGCAGCAAAGTACCCAACAATGTGTGGGGGCAGACAGGAGACAGCCTAATTAGAGTGGGGAACGGAGTATTAGGAAATACCTGGAGATACATTTGGATAGCAAGGTGAGGCCAGATTACAGAAGGGCTGGAATTCCAACAAAAACTATTTGGACACCATTCAACTGGCAGTAGAATCGGTTTTTAGAACGGGGGCAGGGCGTGATGAAAGTGATACCTGAGGAAGCTTATCTTAGTGGACTGGATAGGGGAAAGTGGAAGAAAGAATAAATTTTTGCATTCATCCAGGTGTGAAGTGATGAAGACTTGGGCAAGACAGCTGACGTTACAGTGCATTAAATAAAATTTTCCGTAATATATCTTTATGATACATTCCATTATGTAAAACTAAATTTGATGTGGTAAACCACTTTTCTAAAAAAAAAACTATATGCTTTTTCTTTTTTATTAAACATTTAAGATGAGAAAATCTGAATATATATTTTTATCTATAAATATACTTAAATATACTTTGTGCAAGTAAGAGATGAATTTAAAAAGACTTATGATAAGAAACAAGTATCCCCAACGTTTTCAAAGGAGATGCATTCTAGTTTTATATTAAAGTTTCTTAAGACCTAAAGGTTCTTAAACACGTAACCAAGGAATCTCTTAGGTATTCATCTACTTAACTATGTATGCTGGATGTTTAGTTAATTTAAGTTATACGTGACTATTAATCATTCAGCATATACACAATTGGGCTTTTATTTTCTGTTGTCTGTTTCCACCCACGCCCCCCATCTCTTTTTTTCTTCCACTAGAACATGCAGTATAAAGACTGTACGTGTTTGAAGATCTGAGCCCTGCATGTTCTAGTGGAAGAAAACTAACCAGAGCAGAAAAAAGAGAGAGATGGGGTAAAATCTATAGTCTGCATAAATGAGTTAGGCAAATGATGCTTATCTGTCTTTAGACAGACTTTCAGGGACACAATAAGCATTAGACAATCTTTTTTTTTTTTTAATTTAAAAAGATAGATTTCCAGTTGGTGAATCCTTATAGAATGACTACAAAACTGTAAAGAGACTACTTTTAAATTAAATTTGGTAGCACACGCATGCCATGGAATCATTCCTTTGAGCCATAATATTATGAAAAGCACAGTATTATTGGCATAGCAAAAAAGACAACTGGAATCAATTTTTCCTTGGAAGTTTTATGGATTGCAGGGTAGATGACTGGCTGCTATCCCTCCTTTACTCAGGGTAGATAATTACATGAGATAATGTGTCTGGCACTGGAAAATCAAATTATCTTCTTCTCCGAAATCTTCTGATCCACCTACTTATAGATATACAGTGATGTTTATAAATCTTAGTAACAGAACAATAGGCAGTAAGCCTATACCTTAAGAAACCTTATTTAGAGGATCGAATATAGAAACATAGTCCCTTAGTATAGTGATATATAGTGCAACCATACTAGTGGTTTTGAGAAAAGGGGAAAAAAAAACTTCAGGAAATGAAAATAATGGGATTATTCAGTTCTCTGCTATGACTCTCAATGGATATAAATGTTGCTTAATGATTTTCAAAAACCATATAATCATGGTCTTTATGTCTCTATGCCTTTATATGAGCAAATTAGCTATTCTTACACTTCTTTGTATGAGTTTGTTTAAATATTATCTATCCTTTTCTGTATAGTTTCTTAGTAATATATCTTAATTCTTAAGAACAATGAATAATGTGTTTCTAATATACTAAATTCTTAATTCCTTTAATAACTTTTGCTCCTCTGGAACTCTCTAACTTTTCACAGTTCTCATGACGAACAAGGACCACTACAGAAGAAAAACATAAAACGATGGCATGTCCAAGTGTGGCATTATAAACCATTCCTGAAGATACGTCAGTGAGATTTTTCTAATTATTAATGCTCAACTTGATAACATTTTAAGAGTGTAGGTTTTCCGTTATTTGTAACTATACTATTTTACCAGTTTATACAAAACAATCATGTTTTTATCTCCAAAATCAATAATGTTCAATCCTTTGATAGGACCAACACCCTTTGCATGATATCTCCTTTAGTCCCCCGTGGGTCCTCTATAAAATATTCCTTGCACAGCATGATCAGATTTCAGAAACAGGTAACAATGTTTGATTGATTGACTTAGTAACCTGTTTCATACACTTTCAAAACAATTTTGTTTCATGAGAGACTGCCAAGTTAGAAATTGCCCTCCTACAAACAACTAAAGCTATTAGGAAAAATATAGAAAATAACTTTTTTTTTAGACTTAACAGAAAGAATAGGATTGTTACCCTTAAGAGATGATAAAAAAGTGAGATGAGCTCAGGATTTCTAGTTAGAGGCAATTTCCAGCCTGGAAATAAAATTGAGTTAAAAAAACAGAGATCTGAGTTGGGAGAAGCTGAAGCAGTTAGATGTTTAAGAGTGCAATATTATAGAGAAGGAACCTATGAAGACAAGAACATCCAGATATATTCATAGGGTGCCTTTTGATTCTTTGTCTAAATAACAATCTGTGCATCCAAAAGGTAAGCCCTGTGAGGTTAAGAGAGAAGCACTTTCTACACAGAAAAAATTACTTCAGATAAATAAGGTAAAAATTCCTAGAGTTCACACAGGATCAGTAACTACATGAGTTCTTTTCAGCCTCATTGAAATAATGAGACCTCATTGAATACATAGTGAAATTACAAGAGGCCACAAAAGGACTACATCTTATAAGTAGAACTAAATTATCCCTGGAATAAAGGCATTTTTTAAAACTCACTCTATAAGAACTTTTTAAAAAGCCTTAAAGGATCAACCAAATCCACAAGTAACCCACTCCATGTCATATAAAGTCCAATGATTTTTAAATGAATACAACAAAAATCCAATACTCAGCAATAATATCTAGCCTACAATCCAAAATCACTAGACATACTAAAAAGAAAAAAAAAAAAAAAAAAAAATCCTATAAGTAGTCAACTGAAACAAACCCTGAAATGACAGAAATGATAGAACTAGCAACTAACAATATTAGTCATGAGGGAAATCCAAATTAAAACCACAATGAAATTAAATACATCTATTAGAATGGCTAAAATTTTAGAAATTGAAAATGCATAAGGAACCACATAGCAATGTTCATAGGAGCTTTATCCAAAGTAAATAAGCACTAGAAACAATTCCAATATCCAACAACACAGAAATGGATAAACAAATTGTGGTATATCTATAAATCAAATACACTAAGTAAAATGGTATAAATTAATGAAAGACAATAAATTGGGTGAATTTTAAAAACACCAAATTCAATTTTAAAATCTAGACCAAAAGTTTCCATTTATATGAATTTTTTTTAAAAAGACTAAACCATTCAACAGATGGAAAGCAAATTGGTGGTCAACAGGCTGAATGACAGGGAGAAGAACTGAGTGAAAGGAGATAAGGGAATTTTCAAGGGTGGTGGAAATATTCTTTATCGTAATTGTAGTGGAATACATAAGCATATAAATTTGTCAAAATGCACACTTAATATGAATGCATTTTAGTTCATGCAGCCAAATAATGATGGTAAAAAGTATTTTGTGAATATATTAGCATGCACTAAACTCTGATTTACATCAACAAGAATACAAAGATAAATGTCAAAAGCATGCCTTCTTTGTTTTCATAATGAAGTGAAAGACACACAAACCCATATATATGTATATATTGTATTCACTCACTCATTCTTTCACTGTTCAAAAGCATAGTAATTGAACATTACTTTATGGTAAATTACTACAAGCATTTAAAGAAAAATCCTTGCCCTCTCTGTCCTCACAATCTGGCACTATAATTGAAATAAGAGAAGTAAGAGAGCATGTTGGAAAAAAAAAATTGATTCAAACGGGCACAAGAATTCAAGAGGCAGCTACGATGGAGGACTTTACCTTTTGCCATCTTTGTAAGTGCTCTCCCTCACCAGCTATAAATAAAATATACTTTTTTTTTTTTTTTTTTTTTT
Source organism: Saguinus oedipus (assembly GCA_031835075.1). Classification (NCBI taxonomy): domain Eukaryota; kingdom Metazoa; phylum Chordata; class Mammalia; order Primates; family Cebidae; genus Saguinus; species Saguinus oedipus. The sequence goes on from CM063190.1 coordinate 25,281,772, forward strand.
TGAGACGGAGTTTCGCTCTTGTTACCCAGGCTGGAGTGCAATGACACGATCTCGGCTCACCACAACCTCCGCCTCCTGGGTTCAGGCAATTCTCCTGCCTCAGCCTCCCGAGTAGCTGGGATTACAGACTCGTGCCACCATGCCCAGCTAATTTTTTATCTTTAGTAGAGACGGGGTTTCACCATGTTGACCAGGATGGTCTCAATCTCTTGACCTCGTGATCCACCCGCCTCAGCCTCCCAAAGTGCTGGGATTACAGGCTTGAGCCACCGCGCCCGGCCTAAAATATACATTTTTAGGCCTTGATTTTTGTCAAATATGAGCAAAAATTGTCTTCTTATAATCTCTGAAGAGTTGAATACATTAAAAGTAATTATTTCTCACAGTTGAAAGCCCAAGCATTGGCATCAGATGAAAAAAATACATAAAACGTACTTCACTTGCTATTTCCATCCTAAAAGCTAAATATTATTTTTATCATTTTTTATATTCTAATTTCTGAAGTGGGAAAATAATGACTTCCATACTTAAGGCTTTATATAAATGAATTTCAAACAATTTTATTTTTCTGTGGCAATTAACCCGTATCAAAGTGTTTCAAGCTTTTTTAAAAAAACAAGATACTTTTATCAAATCAGATAATACACAGAATCAAATATAAAAAACAGATAAAAGCCGAACTATTCCAAGATCTACCCTAAAAAAACTCTTCAGAGCTCTCTTTAAAACCACTTCACTGCATAATCAAAGAATAACATTAAAACTGGGGGAAAAATCATTTATTTCTTTGATATTGGCAAAATGACAACACATTAATTTTCTTAATATTCTATCAGGTAGGCAATAATAAGCTGTGAATGCTCCATGAGAGTTTCATTAGCATTGCTTCATTCCATAACTGCACATAAATCAATGAGTATCTGTAAAGTCGACTATATCAATGTAGCTAGCCCTGTAAGTTTATGTGCCCTTTAAAATAACTCATATACTAATCTTCTAAAACTAAAATAAATTAAATTTTCTCAAAAGAAGTTATTGACTCTGATAGATCTTCTAATATGAAATTAATAGTTTTCCATTTCTACATCTGTTTAGGCTAAGCATTTCTAAAAGAAAAAATTATCTTATGAAATTCAGAACTTTGACTTCCAGAATCCATCTAAAAGAGGAAGTATAGGGAGAATTTAAAATGAGAAAACACTGAGGCTTCTCAAAATATTTTTGAAGCTGCAAAAATATTCAGAGCAAGTTTGGATGTGGGTACACATGGGATATTTTATAAAACCTGGCTATTTCTACTGAGCTTACTTTTGAAACTTCACCTGAAAATGAACTTTATTCTGTGTAATATTGCAGACTGAATTCATAAATGACTTTGTCTAAATTCATATGCTCAGCATTATGTCTTATTCTACATTTCTAATAAAAATGATGGACACTGTGATAGGGACAGGAGGCAGAGAAATTCTAGGTAGAAAAGGGCAGGTCCCCAGCAAAAATTCCACCCTCAAGCCAAAAGCCTGAAACCACAGCCCAAAGTGAGAACTTACATACCTGTTTTCCCACTGGAATGTTTTCTTTTCCTAAACCACTCATGGCTCTGCCCCACCCCATCATGTGGCTATAAAGACCCCAGAATCAGCTGGCAGAGAGAAGAAGCTGGACACTGGGGATTACGCCTAAATGTCAGAGACTAGCAGCTTGACCTCAGAGGGACAACTTGACAGCAGTATAACATCAAAGAATAATTTGACCAGAGATGGCCAGACTTCAGGGGAAGATCACCTTCCCATTCCATTCCCTTTTCAGCTCCCCTTCCCACTCAGGGCCATTTTCATGGGCAATAAAATCTCCCATATTTACAATCCTTCAATTCACTCACACAACTTCATTTTTCCTGGATGCCAAACAAGAGCTCTGGAATCATGAGTATGGACACAAAAAGCTGTGACACTGGTCCTTGCCCTCACTGGTGGAGGGCGGCCACCTCACACAAAATGGCAAAGAGCTCACTGAGCTGGTAACATTTAAGCCATTCACCAATGGCAGAGCTAAAAGAGCAGCAAAGACTTGGAACCAACCCAAATGCTCATCAATGATAGACTAGACAAAGAAAATGTGGCACATATACACCATGGAATACTATGCAGCCATAAAAAAGGATGAGTTCATATCCTTTGCAGGGACATGGATGAAACTAGAAACCATCATTCTCAGCAAACTGACCCAAGAACAGAAAACTAAACACCACATGTTCTCACTCTTAAGTGGGTGTTAAACAATGAGAACACACGGGCACAGGGAGGGGAACATCACACAGCGGGGCCTGGGGGGTGGGGAGCTAAGGGAGGAACAGCAGAGGGTGGGGGGATTGGGGAGGGATAACATTTGGAGAAATACCTAATGTAGATGATGGGGCGATGAATGACGCAAACCACTACCATGGCATATGTATATCTATTTAACAAACCTGCATGATCTGCACATGTATGCCAGAACTTAAAGTATAATAAATAATTTTTTTTAAGAAAGAGCAGTGTAACCCACCTTCTGGGACTTCAGGAGTCGCAGACATCCCTGGCTGGATGCTGCCGCAAAGATTTTGCTCCTGTTGGTGCCCAAAAGTGCTTGTTGTGGCTCCTGTACCCACTCACCTGCACACTCTGTCCCTTGAGAGATGGATGTCATTATATCTGGATACAAGGCCACCCTGCATATGATAGTTATCAGAAAGACAACTCCTTTCTTCTTCAATTTACATGAAGGTTATTATAACTGGCACATAGTAGTAGAGTTGAGATTTTATTCCAGATTCTTCTGGTCCAATTCCCAACTTCATTCCCCTATTTCATTCCTTCAAACATTCATTCAACAAATATTATGTATCTAGATCCAGGCAAATCTATAGTATGCCTGGAACTCTGGTAGGCAGCAGAAATATTAAAAATTAAAGACAGAAGCAGGTCTTTATCTTGTGATGTTTATAGCCTAGAATGGCAGATGCATTGTTATTATTATACAACATAATGACATGAAGAGAGAAGGACAAAGGTCACTCAACTTGCTCAAATTTAGTTGGTGGTTAGCTATTGCAACAGGGGCTGGAAAGTTTTCCAGGAATAAGGAAGAGCCCATCCAGTCTCAGAGGAAATAGCATGATACATCAGTTAAAGTTAAAAAAAAAATTATAACTGGACCTACCATGATTCACATCTATATTAACTTTGGCCATCCTCTAGTATCGAAATGCCTGCAATTACCAATCTTCTTTTTGTACTTTTCCCCCATTATGTTCTATGCTTTTGTTTCATCAACTTAAGTTTTTATGGATTCTTCTAGACCAAAGTTCTTCATTGTGACTTCCAAAATGTCCATTCCATTGTTGGAATCCTTATGCCAAATCTTTTCTGAAAACTCAAGATACTTCCTAACCCCAAGGAAAATATATTCCTCATCTAGGCTAGTCTCATCTCCAACAACTCTACTTGATGAAGGTTATTCATTATCCTGCACCCCGTATATCTTAGAGATCAAATCCAGGGCAGCCTTTTCATTCCTCACTCCTGCCTGCTCCACAATGATACAGCTCTGCTCCTTTGAGACTTGCACCATCCCTCTTCATTGCTGCCTTACCACTTTTTCCTCATTTTTTGAACACTTTGTTACCTGGCTCACTGTCTTTCTCTCCATAGCAAGTCTTATTGTCACTACAGTGATTTCCATATTCACAAAAATGCCCTATCCAACTTGCTGACCTCTCAATGACCTCTCAATTCTTGTAACCCTCCTCACTGCTCCATCTCACCCACACATTCCCAAGGCCAACCAATGAACTTGCCGTCAACTAGAGCTGCTCCAGACATCTTACTTGGTCACAACAATCTGCAAATCCTCCAGCCTCTTTACTCAGATTCTCCCTCTACAACACTTTTCCTCCACAAGAACCTGTACCACATCTGCTTTTGCTCAACATTGAATCCTTCAAGTCTAATGCACGGTAACTAGGCCTCAAAAATTTTATGGAATGAATAAAAAAATGAATGAGTGACTGAATAGTAAAAATATAAATAAATAAGATAATGGTAAAGAGAGAAGTCAAAAGATAACATAGGTCAGGCAAGGTGATTCACATCTGTAATCCCAGCACTTTGGGAGGCCAAGGTGAAAAGAGTGCTCGAACCCAGGAGTCTGAAACCAGCCTGGGCAACATAGGAAGACGCCAATCTCTAAAAAATAAATTTAAAAATTAGCTGGGCATGGTGGGGCACACCTGTAGTCCTAACTACTCAGGAGGCTGATGGAGGAGACTTGCTTAAGCCTGGGAGGTTGAGGCTACAGTGAGCAGTGATCACATCACTGTACTCTAGTCTGGGCAACAGAATAAGACCTTGTCTCAAACAAAACAAAAGGGCATCCGGTCAGAGACTAAGCAAGTTACTAGACAAGGAAAGAATGCGTTGACAGGGAAGGCAATTATGAAAATAGAATGGAAAGCATTTTAGCAACTAACTAAATGTGCACAGCAAAAGAAGAGAGGATGACTCAGGCCACTTGAGCCTGGATAACTGCAAGAAGTGTTGTAACATCAAGAGCAAAGAGAAGCACTAAAGAAGAACATGTCCAATGAGGAACTTCTATCTTACAGGTGGGGGCAGAACAGTCAGATTAAGATGACCGAAGGGCAGTCTAAATACAGGATGGTAGCTGAAGAAGCAATCAGGGCTGAAGACTTGGAGTCATCTGCACAGAGTAAAAAGGAAAGCAGTAAGACCCATTCATTCAAAACATACAGTTGATACCTATTAATTGAGTACAAGCCAAATGTCAAATGCTGTTTTAGGCATAGACAAAGGATACACAATATACTATTAGATAGAGAGAAATACTATAAAAATGAAGTAGATAATGCTGATGAATATAGACCCAAAAATCCTCAACAAAATACTAGCAAATCAAATCTAACAGCATACCAAAAAGATAATACATCACGATAAGGTGGGTCTTATTTCAGGGATGCAAGGATGTTTCAACATCCACAAATCACTAAATACATAAACAAACAGAAACCATATGGTCATCTCATAGATGCAGATAAAGCATTTGACAAAATCCAAAATCCCTTCATGATAAAAACCCTCAACAAGCTAGGCACTGAAGGAATATACCTCAAAATAATACAAGCCATATGCAACAAACCCACAGCTAATATCATACTGAATGGGGGAAAGTTGAAAGTATTCCCACCAAGAACTGGAACACACAAGGATGCCCACTCACACTCCTATTCAACATAGTGCTGAAAGTCCTAGCCAGAAACTGGCTAGCCATGTGCAGAAAGCAGAAACTGGACCCCTTCCTGACACCTTACACTAAAACTAACTCCAGATGGATTAAAGACTTAAACGTAAGACCTAACACAATAAAAACCCTAGAAGAAAACCTAGGCAAAATCATTCAGGACATAGGCATAGGCAAGGGCTTCATGACTAAGACATCAAAAGCATTGGCAACAAAAGCCAAAATAGACAAATGGGATCTAACTAAACCCCAGAGCTTCTGTACAGCAAAAGAAACAATCATTAGAGTGAACCAGCAATCAACAGAATGGGAAAAAAATTTTGCAATCTACCCATCTGATGAAGGGCTAATATGCAGAATCTACAAAGAACTAACACAGATTTACAAGAAAACAAAACAAACAAACCCATTCAAAAGTGAGCAAAGGACATGAACAGACACTTTTCAAAAGAAGACACATATGAGGCCAACAAACATGAAAAAATGCTCATCATCACTGGTCATTAAAGAAATGCAAATCAAAACCACATTGAGATACCATCTCATGCCAGTCAGAATGGCGATCATTAAAAAATCTGGAGAAAACAGATGCTGGAGAGGATGTGGAGAAATAGGAACACTTTCACACTGTTGGTGGGAGTGTAAATTAGTTCAACCATTGTGAAAGACAGTGCGGTGATTCCTCAAGGACCTAGAAACAGAAATCCCATTTGACCCAGCAATCCCATTACTAGATATGTATCCAAAGGATTATAAATTGTTCTATTATAAAGTCACATGCACATGTATGTTCATTGCAGCACTGTTTACAATAGCGAAGACCTGGAACCAATCCAAATGCCCATTGATTATAGACTAGACAAGGAAAATGTGGCACATATACACAATGGAATACTATGCAGCCATAAAAATGATGTTTGTGTCCTTTGGGTGTTGAACAATGAGAACACATGGACACAGGGAGGGAAGCATCACACACTGGGGTTTGTTGGGGGGCACTAGGGGAGTTACAGCATGGGGTAGGGAGGTTGGGGAGGGATAACATGGGGAGAAATGCCAGATATAGGTGATGGGGGGATGGAGGCAGCAAACCACATTGCCATGTATGTACCTATGCAACAATCCTGCTTGATCTGCACATGTACCCCAGAACCTAAAGTACAATAAAAAATATGTTTAAAAAAAGATTTAAAAATGAAAAGCATCCAAATTAGAAAAGAAGAAGTTAAATTACTTCTATTTGCTGATCACATAATCTTTACCTAGATAACTCTAAAGACTCATAGGCTTGATAAGCAACTTCAGTGAAGTATCAAGATATCAGAATATGAAATCTATGTACAAAAATCAGTAGCATTTCTATTCATCAATAACATTCAAGCTGAGAACAAAATAAAGATTCAACCTCATTTACAATAGCCATTCAACAGAAAACCAAATAGTGCATATTCTGACCTATAAGTGGAAGCTAAATAATGAGAACCAGTGGGGACAAAGAGGGGAACAACAAACACTGGGGCCTATTGAGGGAGGAGGGAGTGAGCAGAGAGAGAATTAGGAAAAATAACTATCAAATACTATGCTTAGTACCTAGGTGTCAAAATCATCTGTATACCAAACCCTTGTGACACCAATTTGCTTATACAAACCTTTACATGTACCTCTGAACCTAAAAGTCAAAAAAAAAGGAAAAAAAATACAAAAAAGTAAAATATCTAAGAATATATTTAACCAAGAAGGTGAAAGATTTCTACAAGATGAATTACAAAATACTGATGACAGAAATTATAGATGACATAAACAAATCAAAAATCATCCTATGCTCATGAATTGGAAGAATCAATATTATTAAAATGCCCATAATGCTCAAAGCAATATGCAGATTCAATGTAATTTCTACCCAGCTACCAATGTTATTTTTCAAAGAATTAGAAAAAAAATCCTGAAATTCATATTGAACCAAAAAAGAGCCCTATATCCAAAGTAATCCTAAACAAAAATAACAAAACTAGAGGCATCACGTTACCTGACTTCAAATTATACAAGGCTATAGCAACCAAAACAGCATAGCACTGGTAAGAAAACAACCAACCAACCAAACAAACAAAAAACACAGAAACAGATCAATGAAACAGAATAGAGAACCCAGAAATTAAGCCACATACCCACAACCAACTTCAACAAAGTCAACAAAAATATACAATGGAGACAGGACACTCTATTTAATAAATAGTCCTGGGGAAATTGGATAGCCATATGCAGAAGAATGAAATTAGACCCTTTGTATCTCTTACAATATACAAAAATCAACCCAAGATGGGTTAAATATTTAAATGTAAGACCTGAAACTGTAAAAATTTTAGAATAAAACTTAGAAAACCTAGATCTTGATCTAGGCAAACAATTTATGACTAAGACCTCAAAAGCAAATATAAAAACCCAAAACAGATAAATAGGACTTAATTAAACAAAATACCTTCTGCAGAGCAAAAGAAATATCCAGTGGAGTAAACAGAAAACCAATAGAAAGGGTAAAAATATTTGCAAATTATACATCTGACAAAAGACTAACATCTAGAATCTAGAAATAAGAAAAAAAAAGTGGGTACATTATAATATGGACAAAGGATATGAACAGATATTTTTCCAAAGATATACAAGTGACCAACAAACATGAAAAAAAGTTCATCACTACTAATCATCAGAGAAGCGTGAACTAAAACCAAAATGAGATACCATTTCTCACCAGTCAGAATGGCTATTATTAAAAAGTCAATAAACAGCAGATGTTGGCAAAGATGCAGAGAAAAGAGAATGCTTACACACTGTTGGTGGGAATGTAAATTAGTACAACCTCTACAAAAGAAACAATATGGAAATACTGCAAAGAACGAAAAATAGTACTACCATTTGACACAGCAAACCCACTACTGGATATCTACCCAAAGGAAAAAAGATTGTTATTTCAAAAAGACACCTGCACTCCCATGTTTATCACAGCACTATCAAAAATAGCAAAGTCATGCCATAAACCAAAGTGTTCATCATTGGATACTGAATAAAGAAAATGTGGTGTGTGTGTATATATATACACATAGAATACTATTCAGCCACAAAAAAGAGTGAACTCGTGTCATCCACAGCAATGTGGAGAGAGCTGGAGGTCATTATTTTAAGTTAAATAACTCAAAAACAGAAAATTAAATACTGCATGTTCCCACTTGTAAGTGGGACCTAAATAATAGGTGTACATGAACATGCTGAGGGGAACACTACACTGAGGGCTCCAAACATAGGGAGGGTGGTGGCAAGGGTTGAAAAATTACCTACTGGGTATATGTTCCCTATTCAGATGTTGGGTACACTAGAAACCCAAACCTCACTATTACACAATATATCCAGGTAATAAACCTGTACATGTGCCCCCTTAATCTATAAAAAATAATTTTAAAATAAAGCGGGTTAATGGGAACAGAACAGAACATTAGGGATGTTCTTTTTACTATCTTTTAAGCTATCAGGAGAAAGACATTTAAGTAGATAACTAAATGACTTGAGGAAAGGAGTTATGACCAGAAAAAAAGAAATAATTGAATCATAACAGTAAGAGACAGAGTAAGTATAGCGGCTAGCCAAAGTTGGGGAACACATTTGGGATAAGAGGAGTAAGAAGTCTCAGTAAAGGGCACAGAGAAGGAATAGAGATCTGTCAGGGGAGAACACCACATCACAGATGCTCAGGGCCAAAGGGTTTCAAAAAAGCAAATGATCAATAGTATCAAATTTTACACAAGGAAATGAGGACTGGGGCAACAGCCATTGCAATATATGAAGTGAACAGTTAGTTCCAACGGAGTGAAGAAGAGAAGGCCTGTACTTAAGGGAGAAGCAAAACAGAAGGTAGAGTTTGGTTCATAATTTTGCTTCTGGACAGGGAAGACTTGATCTCTCTCCTCAGAGATTCCAAAATCTGGCATCTTGAGACACCATATCGATGTCTGATTTGTTCTTAAATCCTCATAGCTCATAGCATAGAGTCTTGCTTATAAACCTGTAACATGAGTCGATGAGGTGTGTTTGAAATATGTTTGCTAGTGGCAATGGCTTCACTATTTTTCTTTATTTTAAAAACAATACCTACTCATTAAACAATAAGAAAAGACATAAAAGAAAAAACATTAAAATTATCTATAATCTTACTATCCAGTAATTGCCATTATCAACATTTTTAGGTATGACTCTTTCATTTTTCTATAAATATTCTTACATAAATGTAAATGAACATATTTTTTAAAACTGCAATCTTACTAGACATAGACTTTTAAGAAACATTGTTCAATTTAATAATTTTACTTGTTTTTATTAATTTATTATTTAAATTTATTGTATGCATTACAATATTATTGAGTTAATTTGTTAATTTAATAAATATTATTTGAATAAATAATGGACAAATTTTTACAAATGCATTCACTAGTTCCTGAAAACTGTCTTCCTTTTCACAAATATTCATATTCAAATTTTAAATGGTTTAACTATATCATGTGTCTTTTTCCTAAGTTCATAATAAAAAGAAGTATTAAAGTAAATAATTTGTTTCTATTTAAAATTATAACTAAAATTCTGAAAGTTTTTTTTTCCTTTCTCTTCATTCAATCACTTATACGAAAGCTGTTTAAATTATGTGGTATATGACTTTAAAGTATATTTTTCTTCTGGGGCCTGTAGCAACAAAGAGAAAGCCATTTGTAATTTTTGTCACAAAGCCAAATCATGACCAAAATCTTACAAGGGAGCTCTCAAAAGTAGCTCATACCATCTCTCAAAAGATTTTGCTTTTATAACCCTATTATACTCAATTCACTCTTAGAATGCAGAAGGAAAAATGGAAAATATATGAAGCATGGACTCTGTTTCCATTTATTTATCCTGGGTCATAAGGAAATTTCTCAAATAAAACTTCCCTTACTTTGACTCTTAACTCTTTCATCTCTTCTTTGCTATTGCAGAATAAGAAGCCAAAACTAGATGGTCCTTGATGAATATTTTTAGGTTGAACCAAATGCAAGCAATGATAAATCATGATGAATGTTTGGATTTAAATGGCATTAGCAACTTAATATTTTCATGGAACTGCTTACTGCTTCATTAGATAAACTCACTCTTTTCAAAGTCAAGTATTGGTTCATAATACACAGAAATATTTAAAATAAGACCTTCAGTTTTCTTCATACTCTGTATGCTAAATGGTTTAAACTGCTTTTTAAAAAGACAATATTCATATGTTTTTTTCCAAAGGTTTAAACTAGATTTAATTAATACAATTATCTCTGCTAGAGATACTAGCCAAGGCTTTTCTACTTTAAAATAATATGTGCCTGCTGTGTTTAGTACATAAGTTACGACTTTTTCTTTCAGATGAATAGTAATTATGTAATGGAGTTCCTGGGTAGGTAATTATGAAAAGTAAATTAGACAATTATATAAGATCTTCTATGTCTGGAGATTAACAACAGCCAAGTACCTTGACCCAAATTATTCAATTATCATTATTAAAGAAAAAATACTAGTGTGTTTCCCCCTTAATTACATAAATGTAAGGGCAGGAGGCAATTCTTGTTCTGCAGAAAAGCTGTAGTAAAAAACATTTTGCATTTTTCCACTTTCTGTGAGAGTTAGTTGCTTATTATTCAATCATAGGTGCTATTTAACAAAAAAGCTTAAAAAGGAATATCTTAAATGTATGCAATATAAAAGGAAATATCCAAATTGTTGAGGCTGTGTGAAAACTGCTCAATAGAATTTTATTTGTCTCATCATTGCTGATTTTTTTCATGTTCCCCTGTGTTCCTTTACAATTCCCAATGAATAAACTCTTCAAGATATGAGGGTCAGCAATTTCAATGGCTAACTAGTTGTTTCAGTTTTAAATATCAAGCATTTGGGACAATTTTTCTCAATTCAAATCTCTAGTTTCCACAGCAACTCCCGTAAAAATAAAGACCAAATGGGGAGAATAGGTAATCTCTTTCAAAACAGTATGGATTTTGAATGAGTTTTTCAAAGACTTTGAGGTTGACACAGTAACTTTTTGGTAATCAAGATTTTTACAAATCCAGAATTAGTTATGCAAATAATTAACTGATTCAGTTAGTTCTAACATCTCACAATCAAACTTGATGTTTTATCTAGCTTCTTATCAAAATAGAGTCAGCTAAATAAATAGATTTATTTCTTTTTTCTACTTGTTTTGGTCCTCTTGAAAGCATGCAACTTACTGGCTAGTGTTTAACCTTAAGTAACATTTCTTTTATTTTCTTTTCTAAGAAATATTCCTTGAAGTATTTATATAAGCTTCTTTCTCCTTTGAGATAGGTCTTCTGTGCTTTTTTTGGTATTTTAGGAAGAAGCTTTAATGAGTGATAGCCATTCTGTTTTCTGAATTTCACATTAGGGATCAGATGCCATGATTGTCTTATGGGATAACACTTTCATACTGAAACTTATATTTCATAGGCAATGAGTTCTGTTGTGTAGAGATGATCCCACTGCACATTACAGAATGTATTGCTGCAGTTCATAACTAGTGTTTCAAAAATTCCCAGAGCCCATATAAAAAATCATGAAATAAGACAGGCACTCCCATTTTGCAGGGCTTATCCTTTTAAACCATGTATTCCCCACTTCCCATCCCATATCTGGTCCCATCCCCTGCTGTTTCAGACTGCAGGAAAGCTCTGCTTGACTTTTGGTATATTTTTTCTACATACTGTGTACTATGTACCATGTACTCTCCCCCAAGTACTATGTACTATGTATTCATTAAATGTCACTACAGAAAACTGTTCACATGCTCAGAAGCCTACAGACAATAGACAATTGTTTAAGCATTAAATTAAGAACTTCATTTTTGTTTTATCTAAATAAATGGAAACATAAAGTACACATGGCTTCATTTAAGCTTATTCGTGACCTATAAGCACTCCCAGTTTCCTGGGAGTGAAAAGGTAACCATGTGACTGGAACATTAGCATTCCTAGCACATACTCACACGGATAACATGTCAATCTTTCTTTTTTTTTTTTTTTTTAACAAAAGAGAGCAACCATTCCACTGAAACTAACGTTCAGGTACGCATTTCTTTTTTGTAAATAAAATACATTTATTTTAAAGAATTGGCTCTGAATGTCCACTCCATTTTCCGCAGCTGAATTCAAAGAAGAAATAAGTGGAAACATTTACACATTGTTTTCACACACTTCCTGTAGCTCTCTAGAACATTACATTATAGTTGTCCCTGATACATTTTCAAATTTCAGAGGAAACACCCGTTTTGACCTATTTTCTAGGTCAGCAGATTCGGTTTTTGAAATAATTTCTGGAGTGAAACTTGGGAATGGGGAAAAACAAAATGGCAAATACCTCACTTTAGAGCACTGATTGTCCAAAACCCCACTGAGTCCATATGCAGAAAGCTCGTGGTCTAAAGTCTAGTCCTAAATGGCCATTAGCCAAAATAGCAGGAAGAGGCTTTGCCAAATTCATACTCCAGCAAAGTTTACAGTTTTTTCTAATGTAAGTACTGAACTCAGGGAAAAAACCAGCAAGAGAAATAAATCCAGTAATCTCTAATCTATGAGGCTTTTTCATTACCAGGATTTGAATTTTTCATGGATGTGTTGCAAAATTGTCACTTTATTTTCCTGGGTTTAGGTTACTTCCTTTGAAATACTAGTAAGCTCAACTCTCCTCTTTCTATTAGAAAACCAAAAACGGTGGCTAGAATATTTTGACTAAGCATGTATCACTAAGTAAAAATAATAGCAGTCAATATTTATTGATGTGTTCTAAACTCAACAACCTATGAGGTAGTTGCTATCATTCTCTCCATTTTACAGATAAGGAAACTGACATACCGAAAATATCTAAGGTCACGTGGCTGGAATATGAGCCATGGACCCAGAGCGTTAGTCTTAATTACAGCACAACACTGTTTGTGCTGAATGTTTTCTTCTTGCCCCTCCAGCTCCATTCTCTAACAATCTTTCCCATCCTGCTTTGCACCCTAGTATGCTTTTATGGAATGCCTCAACAGGGCTCCTTAGTTCCCTAGCTTCCTGTTGGATTTGGGGAAATAAAAATGGGGAGAAATGCCAGATATAGGTGATGGGGAGGAAGGCAGCAAATCACACTACCATGTGTGTACCTATGCAACAATCTTGCATGTTCTTCACATGTACCCCCAAACCTGTAATGCAATAAAAAAAAAGAAAGGCACCAGGAAATAGGAAGGGGTTGGGTACATATTCCCCGGTCCCATTGTTACAGAGCTTCAGTTACTGATACCCTGCCTCTGTAATAGATAATTACAGATGGAATTATTTATTGAAATACTATTTATTGCCTAATTGTTCATTTCAAAATAACTTAGAGTGTAATTGGGTTGTTTGTAACTCAAAGATACATGCTTGAGAGGATGGATACCTCATTCTCCAAAATGTGCTTATGTCACATTGCATGCCTATATCAAAACATCTAATTTACCCCACAAATATATAAACCTACTATGTACCCACAGAAATTAAAAAAATAAAAAAGGAAACGTTTTTATTGTTATGTTAACATCTATTGGAATCAGACCAATACACCAGGCCGGTAAGTTTTTTTCCAAGGAAAGGGAATGTTACAGGACATGAGTTGGGGAGGTGAGAAAAAGAATAGAAAAGCTCAGAACAAGTGAATTATCCAATTAACAGTGGATCTTTTTGTGTTAGCTCCTTTGACACAAGGATATAGCATCTGTGAGAATCTTTCAAAATTCCCATTTGGATTTTTTCTTACAGCCAAAGGAAGCATTAATTAAATCAATTGACAACCCACCCAGTGTATAAATAAATAAGGGAGTAACATTGCAATACTCTAGTTCCTTGTCTGTATTCAAAGGTGAATTAAGGACATCCTTGAGATGGATTTTAAATTGCGTTTCCAAAACGTAATAACATACAGTGATTTATAGACCACTGATCGTTGGCCAAATTTCTTCACTTTGGTTTCCCTTTTACGTTAAATGAAGATGAAAGTTACCTAGATTTTCTACTTAATCACTGTTTTCTTTAAACAACGCACAAAAAACTTCACTTTAGCTCAAGAGAGAGTTAATACAAAATATATCCCAGGTAAAGAAACAGATTAAGGCCAGGCATGGTGGCTCGCGCCTGTAATCCCAGCACTTTGGGAGGCCGAGGCGGGTGGATCACGAGGCCAAGAGATCGAGACCATCCTGGTCAACATGGTGAAACCCTGTCTCTACTAAAAATACAAAAAATTAGCTGGGCATGGTGGTGCTTGCCTGTAGTCCCAGCTACTCAGGAGGCCGAGGCAGGAGAATTGCCTGAACCCAGGAGGTGGAGGTTGCCGTGAGCCGAGATCGCACCATTGCACTCCAGCCTGGGTAACAAGAGTGAAACTCCGTCTCAAAAAAAAAAAAAGAAACAAATTAAATAGGTTAAGAGGGTAAAATACAACACTACAGTTTCCTTTAGAAACAGTAGTGAAAACTCTTGAGTAAAATGAAAGGACTCAGTGCATGCATGACTTCCCTGCAGTTCTTGTATCTATTAAATGTGAAGATACCAGTATAGCATCTATTTTCCCTAGAGTTTGTAACGTTTACATAATAAAATAATTTGGAACAGTGAGAAAAACGAAATGACTAAATTACATGCCAAAAATTTTGCAAATCCAATTTTAACACTGTCACAGTGCTTCCTATTGACAAAATATTCCATGGTGGCTTTCTTTAAGGAACATGTTGACTTACACAGTTCCAGTAGGTGCTTCACCATATTTTTTCTCACATACAGTGAAAAAGAAAACTGTCCAGCCTCTTAGTGGATTCTCCTACTCAGATTTATTTCCCAGAAAAATCAGACATCTAATTTCTAACAAACATGATGGCACAATTTTCCCCACTTTAAAAGCATAATACCAACATTACCAGTGTTATATTAACATTCACTAATTAATATTTATTGGATACTACTTTGTGTCAGACCATGTATGGAACATTTAAGTGCATTATCTCACCTAAACTAAGAGCAAATTTCTGAAAATGATAATTCTATTATCTCCATTTTACAAACAAGTAAACTGAGCTCACAGGGCCCATGTTACAAAGAAATACAGAAGCTTTATCATTTAGGATGCGTTTACTTTAAGGTAACTGAATACTCAACTCAAATTGGTTTGAATAAAAAGATAATTTCCTGAACTCTGGAGGTTTAGCAGTAGGATGTGTTTGATCATTGACTTAATCCAAGATACTCCTAGCTAAAATTTCTTTGGTCTCATTAGCCCAAAGTAAATGAGATATCCTTTCTTGCACCAACTGGCAAGGGGGTTAGAATTGCTATGATGAACAGATAAATAAAGGCTCAGCCCTGGTGGCATCAAACTCTAGTTTATAAAAATGGACGACGTTAGCAATACTTCCCTCTAGTGCTATTCTGCTAAAGCTAAATTAAAAGATTAGAATATCTGCTGACGATCAAGGAGAGAAACACTACCAACAAGCCAGTGGGTTAAGTTTCTTTAATATGTCCATATTTATAAAATTTTTCTGCAATTTACATCAAATTTTTATAAATTATTATTCTTCCAAATTATTTGGTAATTGTCATAATTATTAAAATCATTCAAACTATAAAAATTATGTATAATATCATGCTGTTAGTCCTTTCTCATGCAGCTATAAAGAACTGCCTGAAACTGGGTAATTTATAAAGGAAAGAGGTTTAACTGACTCACAGTTCCACACGGCTTGGGATGCCTTAGGAAACTTAAAATCACGGTAGAAGGGGAAGCAGACACATCCTTCTTCACACAATGGCAGGAGAGAGAAGTGCTCAGTGAAGCGGGGAAAGCCCCTCATAAAACCATCAGATCTTGTGGGAACTCGCTCACTCACTCTCATGAGAACACCATGAGGGACCTGCCCCATAATCTAATCACCTCTGATGAGGTCTTCCCATGACATGTGGGGATTATGGGAACCACAGTTCAAGATGAGAGCTTGGAGAGGGGGTACACAGCCGAACTATATCACATGTCATTTAATAAAGGCTCTAGGGCTTACAGTTTCTCCGCAGGGCTTTGCTTCTCCATTTAAGACACTATATTATTTCAATTTTATGTAACTAGTTTTCCTCAGGTATGCTGGGATTACAGGCATGAGCCGCCACACTCAGCCTGTTGTGGAAATCTCTAAGTGGTGTCTGACTGCTCACAAACAGGTCCCATTGAGCAACCATTCTTTCAAAAGCTTAGCCAGCCATGTGTCTTCCTGCCTCTTCTATAGTACTTCTGCTGGGAATGATCATGTCCACTAGGTATAATATACTCAGCATACTGGCTCAACACACTATTTCCCACCACTGCATACCACCACCACCTCCCACCTGGCACCTCACAATACTCTAAGCAGGTGATATACAAGTTGATGTAAGGGAGAATGATGCTCTTCCTCACATTAGTCACATTTTATTTCAGTAACCAGTTGAGCCTCATTTTAATAGTTACAGGAACGTCATTCATCAAAAACACAAATTGACCTTACTGAACTACAACTACAAAAATTTTCTATTTCAATAAAATGATTTTAAAAACATTTATTATTAAACAGTTTGTTGCTGTAATATGATGTAAAAATTAACATTAAATACATCTATATTACCTCATATTATTCAATACCGTTATTGAACTGTGGCCTAGGAGTAACATCTTTTGGTTAAAATTGTTTTTGAAATTAAATCTGTCACAATTAGGCTGGCCTAACTGATTTTGATAAGGCAGCTGGTAATAAAGTAGACTCACTTTATTAAACTGACCTCGTTAACTTGTTTTTTGTCCAGATGGAACACTTGACCAGAACTTGTAGAGGCAATTTCTTCATAGACCTTATATCCAATATGGGTCCTGTCATCACAATCTCCAGTGAGCACAAATACCACCTATGATTTAAAAAATACACAACAGTATAAAGAGTTTCCAGAAATAAAAAAAAATGTGTGTGTATATATTTTATATTACACACAATATAAAATATTATATAGTGTTATTTTATATATTACACACAATATTTTATATATAATATATCTTATATATATTTATATATTTTTATATTACACACAATATTTTATATATAATATAAATAAAATATAAAACATATATGTGTATGTTTTATATTACACACAATATTTTATATATAATATATAATTATATATAAAATATTGTGTGTAATATAAAACATATACACACATATATTTTAAATATGTGTGCATATATTATATATATACACACACACATATTCTACTTGTCCAGTAATATGTTAACATGTTATATATATACACACACACATATAGATATGTGTGTATATATATATACACACACACACACACACACACATATATATATAATTCTTGACTTTGTACTCTGTTTAATAGTGAACCCAGAGAGAAACATAGTGATTTATATTTTAGAAGTGTAGGCTAAAAGCGGTAGAAGTGAGACCATGACTATGCTGTATCACAGAATGGCCTCAATTCCTCACCCCTCCCTGTATCTACACACTCAGTCAAAAGATTGTGAATTTCCTCTTATAAAAGAGGTAGAGCTTATTTTGTCATCTTCAAATCTAAGCTTGTCCATGTGACTTGCTTTGGCCAATAGCACGAGGCAAAAACGACATTCTACAATTTCTAAGCTGAGGCCCAAGAGGGCTTGTGTATTTCCATCTGTTCTTGGGTGTCTGCCATGGCCGTAAGAACATGCCTAAACTAACTTACTGGTCTCAGAAAGAGGATAAGACAACCATGAGGCAAAGCCAGGTCTCCTGACAGTCAAGCTTAGATAAGCCAAACCCACACTATTCCCCAGACACAGAGCAAGCCTGGCCCAGATCAACTGAGCTCTGTGAACACGTGAGAAATAAATGCTTATTGTTTTAGACCACTTAGTGTTTAAAAAGTTTGTCATGAAGCAATTGCTGATACAATGAATAACTAACTGTGACTCAGGCATGATACCACATCAGAGGTGGACATTGGAATATAAACATTTTTTGGTTGGGCCTATGTTTTGTCAATTATAAGGAAAAGATGGTAACAAGTACCTTAATTAATCCCCAATTGTGTCTTATCCATACTGAAAAACAAGGCATTCATATGCTATGTATAAATATCACATACATGTTTAAATATTGAAATTAGATGACATATACATATTGGAGAACATACGGGTGGACAGATAGTTATCATTATGGTTATGCACCACGCATGGAATAGTCAAAGAGAACAGGCAATCTCTTATATACTGCATCTAGACAGAAACATTTGAGGTCGATTCTTACTCACTTGTGACTGTTTCTGTTGGATAAGTTGCAGCACCTCATGGGTGAGCCGGTAATCTTTGGACCGAGCATCAGTGAAAACATAGATGAAAGAACCAGGAAGAGAAATTTCCAAGGCAATTTTTATAGCTCCAATACTCATTTCTGGACAATCACCACCACCCTGTTGAGTGGAGAGAAAAATTCTATTACCTCATCAGCAAAAACAAATGAATATTTTGGTTATAACAAGGTGTTCTGAGCAAGTTTCCCTTTTATTTTCTGTCAGTTTGGCACTTTGTTCAAGAAGGGATGGAAGAGATGTAAAGTGATATTAACCGGAAAAATTTCTAACTTATGGGTAAGTTACAAATTCACCCAAAACACACAAAATAATAGATATGTACTTTTAAAATTAAATGTCTATTCACTCTCCCCTCTCTTACATGACTATCTCATGTACCCCTCTTCTCTTACTTTTTCTAACTTTTTTTTTGAGATGGAGTCTTGCTCTACTTGCACCACTGTTTCCAGGCTGGAGTGCAGTGGTGGGATCTTGGCTCACTCCAACTTCCACCTAATAGGTTCATGCGATTCCCCTGCCTCAGAGTCCGGAGTAGCTGGGACTACAGGCACGCACCACCACGTCCAGCTAATTTTTGTATTTTTAGTAGAGACGGGGTTTCACCATGTTGGCCAGGATGGTCTTGATCTCCTGACCTTGTCATCCACCCACCTTGGCCTCCCAAAGTGCTGGGATTACAGGCATGATGACCTTGCTTATTGTACTGAGAAGACAGAAGCAATCAGAAGAGAATGTTCATAAGCTCCCACCACAATACCTGTTAACCAACCTACCTGCAGAAGCAGCCAGATGCCTGCCTTAATAGTGAAGGACTTGCTTGTACTCATGGCTATGCACTCATGGATGGCTATGCACTCATGGATAAGGCTAACTACTCACTTGGGAACTAATCAAGGTGATCTCTCTATTCCATTACACACTTTACTAAACCATTCCAGCATACAAACATACTGGCACACCTCCACACTCCCTCAAACTTCTCCTCACTTTGTACCTGTCAGAGAAGCTTTCCCTGACTATATGACATAAAATCCATCCTATTTGTCATTCTTTTCACTCTGACTCTGTTTCATTTTTCCTATTAACCCATAATCTCGGTGTTTTATTTTCTACTTGAAAAGGCTCAACATGTTTTGCCTATTGCCCCAAAAACTGTTCCTCAGGGGAATTTTTGTCACATATATTTCCTTCATAATTATGTGGATTTCTACATGAAATTGTGAGTTTGCTGTATTTATAGTTTTACACATTATATTTTAGATTTAGAATTACATCCTATTTGTTTCCATGTTGTCAGCGTTATTCAAAACCACAGGTTTGAATAATGGCATAACATTCTATTATGTCTGTATTCCATAATTTAGTCAACCATTTCTCTGTTGTTGAAATATTCATGCTCTTTCAAATTTTACTCTTCATTATAAATGACAGACAGACAGGCAGGCAGACTGATAGCAATAACTATAGGGCCAAGGGAATGGACTTTTGATCAAAATTTGAGCACTTAATAATTGCTGAACACCCTGCTGGAATTTGGGCATCCAACACAAATAAGCTAAAATATATTGTTCTGAAGGAGTTCAGGGCCTAGAATAAGCAATCGCATAAAGAGCAGAGCAGCTTGGGATCATGTGGGCTTTGCGGCAGCAGAGTCCAACAAGTAAAAGCTCTTTCTCAAAAAGAAAATAGTTATTCCATGACAGGAATTAGGCTTTATCATTAAACTCTGGAAATCCTATTTGATTTTCCTGTTGGAACTTCCACCAAACTCCAACAGTCTCAGATTCAGATACAGATACCATGAGCACCATAGATCTAATCAGGGTCATAAGAAACAAGTATTAGAACAGTTTACACTGTAGCTAGCCTGGATAAAGTAGAGTCTCTTTTCTCATACTGGATTCCAATCAGCCTTTGAGTATTATTTGTTAAATAGGTTGGAACAGAGCATCAGCTGTTAAAAATTGACTCTAAAACTGAGAGACCCATTAGGTCACTTTCTTAATTGCATGGGGCAAGAAGATGTAGTAACCTGATCTTCACTTTGGAAAATATATCAGCCATTGATTCCCCAAAATTTTACCCACTTAGCAGTCCTTTCTCTTTTTGCAGAACTTACCTCCTACCTTCTATCACTTACGTGCATTTTCAAGGCATTTAGTTTAACAAATAACACTGCTCTCAACAAATTGTATATTTGTATCTTCTGACAATACTTATCTCTCAAGTTCTAATTTTACATTTTCAATTTCTTGTTAGACCTCTATTCCTGGGTGTTCCATAGGTCTCTCCAATCTAAAACAGAACTCATATTTTCTGCTATGTCATCTCTATTTTTGTTAACAGTACTATCTGCATAGACATTTGGTTTCAAAACCTGAGTCATTTTTGACTCCTCCTTCTACTTCCATCTAATCAGTGGTCAAACACTCATTCCACTTTCATTAATCTGTCCCTTCCCTTTTTCTTCATTTCCTACTGTTCGCTTTTCTTATCAATAATTTTATTACATGTATAGACTCCTATTTGATTTTCTGCTCTTCCTTCCACTTAACTTTATTTTGCCTGTAGTAAAGAGCTATATACATCACATTGCTGCATAAAATGTTTCACCACTTGTGTTGGATCAAATAATCTTTCTAGCTTTCTATCTCCTGTTGCTCCTTCTCCATAAATGGCTCCCTTTAAGCTGAGACTACTTCCTGCTCTTTCAATAGTCCCCTTGCTTCACCCCTTAATGCCATAAGTATTTGCATTCAAGTAGTCTTTCCACTGTTCTATCTCTATCATTAAACACTTCTCAACAAAATATGCATGTCTAAATTCTTCCATTATTGTATAAGCTCATTGATGGCAAGGAGCTGTGCTCTGCTGAGTCCCTGAATCCTCAGTTCATAGCACATTTCTGGCTTACTCATTGAATAAATACTTTTCACATTAAACTATTATCTCATGAAGGTTGAGATAATATGCCTTCCCCTCTTTAAGGCTTTGATTCCAGTCAGATGTGCTTCCTTACTCTTCAGATGTATTCTACTATGCTTTACATTTTAGTGGTACTTAACATATGTCCTTTGCATAACAGTTATTGGGAAGGAGATCATGTGCAACAATGACCTCGTATGAACATTTGTGTAATAGGAAAGCGGGAAATACACAGACATGTTAGTAATTTTGGTACACTGAATAGAAATAATCTTTACTTGCAGTCAACTCTTTATAATCTGTAATGGATATTCTGGGATGCTCAAAAAAATTTAAATTCCTATTGTATATTCAGAAGCTTAAACAAAAACATTCCTCAACTGTACTCGACACTGTGCACCCAAGCATGAACCACAATATAATTTACCCATTCTCCAGGCATGTGTTGAATGGAAAAGTACACAATACAACTCCATGGTAGTATAATTCTAAGGAGAGACTAAGTGCCTTTTACTAATTGTCATGTATGTGCCAACACACTAGGAGCAGTTTTCTGTGTATGGGCCAAACATGAGGACAGCTAAGAAATATCTAGAGGCACATATTAGGAATAGAAGGAATGATAAACCTTGTCCAGTTACTGAGTAAGAGACCCTCTCTGAGCCATTTACTTGGGTATAAATTAGCTCTAAGAGGACCTACGGATGTCTAATTCCCTAGGAATCCTAAAACATTACCCAGGAATAGACTGCAGAGACCACTAGAATCCTTGAAAGGGACTCCAAATGAAATCATCCGATTGGAATCTCCCCAGAGCTCCAGGCTCAACCTAAAATTAAATGCAGCCCTAAAACAATCATGTATTAAAATGGGATCCCTAAGACTATAAATATTTTTCAGCCTATAAATTTGAATAATGCAGTTTAACCACATAATAAAATCAAGATAGTCAACAACCTTTTCTGTAATTATTAGACCACCTTATTTTCCTAAAAAATAAAAAGACACTTTGTGAAACATTGGA
Organism: Saguinus oedipus; assembly: GCA_031835075.1. NCBI lineage: Eukaryota > Metazoa > Chordata > Mammalia > Primates > Cebidae > Saguinus > Saguinus oedipus. The sequence goes on from CM063190.1 coordinate 25,304,488, forward strand.
GTTTTATGTATATAAAGCTTAATATCGGTTAATAATCAAAGAAAAGAGCGTGGTGAGCTGACACAACTAAAACCCCACAGAGTGTTTCACAAATATCCTTCTATTTCTTTAACCTTAAAAAAAATCATATACTCTAAAATGAATTCTTTCACTTTTATGAAAGAACAAAAAATCTCAAAGCAGCTAGGAAAACTGGAGAATGTCAAGTAAAAAGAGAACATTGTAAGCCAGGCATGGTAGCTCATGCCTATAGTCCCAGCTACTGGGGAGGCTGAGGTGGGAGGATCCCTTAAAACCAGGAATCACCATCCAGCCTGGACAACATAGCAAGCTATCTCTTAAAAGAATAAAATAAATGTTTAAAAATGAAACACTTTGACTCACACATAACAGAAGCCAAGACTGGATGTGCTTATACATCCTTTTAGGAGTGATTTTATTTTTTTTCCCTGCTATGGAAATCAGCGTATTCTTTAAATAAAAATGACTATTCTGCACCAAATTTCACATTTGCAAACACAGATTATACTGTAATCATATTGATTATAAGTGTTCTCAGGAATAAAACTCTTCCCAAAATAATACAGTATATTTAAATTACCTTTCTGCACCTACCTAACTGAAAATTAAAATAAATGTTAACTAGTAATTCATATATTAATAAAGCTATGTGTCTATCTCATTGTGGATAGAGGGTCCTGAAAAGAAAAATAAGTTAATTATTTTTCCAAAAGAAGTTAACATACAGTATTATTTTATTATAAAAGCTCCCTATCTGATACTTGAGTTTGGTTTTCTAATAATTTTAAAATATAAATTGCCATTAAAATGATCTATGAAAGAAATGTTTTCCCTCTGCACCAATACAGTAGCCACTACCTAGCCTCATGTGACTACTAAGCCCTTAAAATGTGACTAGTGAAAATGAGAAACTAATTTTTTTAATTTTTTTAAATTAAAATGTAAATTAAAAACTAAAGCAATGCTAATTTTTATATTAATGACATATTAAAATAATATTCTGGATATATTCAGTTAAACAACATTAAATCTTTTTATTTAAATAGATTATTGAAATTAATTTGAACTGCTTTTGAAATTATATATGTAACACATTATTTGTTGGACAGCACTACTTTAGAATTATACATTATATTTACTAATGTAGACCTCATTCAGACTGTTAATTGTAAAATTGTTGCTTAGATGAAGTCTTTCATCAAGTTCCTTTCCTGGCAGAAGTTATTAGAGGCAAAATTTACGTTGCTTTAATTTACTAAGGATCAAGAATCAAGGTGCAACTTACTCCAAAGATCTATGAATTATTGGCTTTGTGTGTGTGTGTGTGAGTGTGTGTGTGTATGAATCCAGCCTGGGCTACAGAGTACAACATATATATATATATATATATATATATATATATATATATATATATATATAAATTGGCATATATATAGACACACACAAAGTTTATAAACAAATATTATATATATACACACACATATATCAAACTTTATCATACACACACACACATACACACACACCCGTTAACCCACTGGTTTCTTTATAGTGTTTCTCTCAAATCTTGAACTGACTGATCCTTAAGTTTAGCTTTGGCAGAACAGGACTAGACTAGAGAAGCATTACTAAAATTGTCCATTTTTATAAATAAGCCTCTGTAGGTTGATTTGTGTCAGCTGATTTAAAAACTGGAGGTAACTGAAATGTCACTGAAACTATAAAAACAAACTGTTTTAAGTTTTATTTCCAAACTTAAAAAAAAAAAAGTAGTCTTAGCAGGGCATGGTGGCTCACATCTGCAATCCCAGCACTTTGGAAGGCCAAGGAGGGCAGATTTCAGCCTAGGAGCTTAAGACCAGCCTGTGCAACAGAGGAAATCCCCATCTCTAAAAAAATTAGCCAGGTGTGGTGGCATGCACCCATGGTCCCAGCTACTCAGAAGGCTCACGTGGGAAGATTACCTGAGCCCGGCGAAGTGGAGGCTGCAGTGAATTGTGACTATGCCACTGCACTCCAGCCTGGGCTACTGAGTAAGACCTTGTCTTAAAAAAAAAAGTCCTTTAAAAGTCTTTGGCAGTTTTCTTTTGACCTGAATACCAAATAGAAAGAAAACGTAAAATAATAATCCCGCACCATTTTAGCTGGCAATTGGAGCTCCGGGAAGGCAGAGTTGCCCATTCATCTGATTTAAAAAGGGACTGAAACAGGAAGTCAGGCCAGGAGATTCCCAAGCAAAAAAGTGCCACGAATTTCAGTGCCTCTGTTTCAGCCAGTGGGGCAGTGGGTCACAGCACGGGAAATCACATAGATCCTGGCGCCTTTTCAACAAGAGAATGGAACATCTGGGAGACAGTCGACCGTTCAACTAAAAAAAAAAGGCTCTGAGGCAGGGAGCCAGGCGATCAGGCTCAGCTGGTCCCACCTCCACCAAAAAACAGCAATCAGAAATGCTCTGGACTGAGAGTTTCACAGCAAGTACAGCTGAACCCGAGACAGTCCAGCTCTGTCGGGGGGGGGCATCCGCCATTACCAAGGCAGTCCACCACCACGGAGGTTGTTTGCCATTGCTGATGCAGCCCGCCATTACACAAAGAGTCCGCCATTTTAGAGGTGGGCCGCCATTGCCAAGGCAGTTCTAACTACACCTGTATAAACAGGACTGCAGAGAAGTTCACACGGCAGCTCAGCAAAGCCTCTGCAGGCAGACAGTGACTAGGCTGCCTCCTTGCTGGGCAGGGAAGCCCTGAAAAAAGGCAGCAGCGCAACAGAAACTCATAAATAAAGTCCTAACTCCCGGGACAGAGCATCTGGGAAAAAAAAGGGGGTGGTTTATGAGTTCTGCTGCAGCAGACTTAAATGTACCTACCCAACAGCTCTGAATGAACAACAGAGCTCACAGCTCAGCACTTGAGCTCCTGTGAAGGACAGACTGTCTCCTCAAGCAGCTCCCTGACCCCCATATATCTAAAGAGTCACCTCATAAAGGAGAGTCAGACTGACATCTGGTGGGTATCCTTCTGGGACAAAGATAGCAGAAGAGGAAACTGGCAGCAACCCTTACTGTTCTGCAGCCGCTGCAGGTGATCCCCAGGCAAGAAGGGCCTGGAATGGACCTCAGCAGTCCTACAGCAGAGGAGCCAGACTGTTATAAGGAAAACTAAGAAACAGAAAGAAATAACTTCATCATCAAAAAACTGGATGCCCACTCAGAGATCCAATCTGAAAGTTGACAACTACAAAGATGACAGGTGGATAAATCCACAAAGATGGGAAGAAACCAGCACAAAACAAATGAAAACACCCAAAAGCAGAATGCCTCTCCTCCTACAAGGGATCACAACTCCTCACCAGAAAGGGAACAAGTCTGGATGGAGAATGAGTGTGATGAGTTGACAGAATCAGGCTTCAGAAGGTGGGTAATAAGAAACTTCTATGAGCTAAAAGAACAGGTTCTAACCCAGTGCAAAGAAACTAAGAATGTTGAAAAAAGATTTGACGAAATGCTAACAAGAATAAACAACTTAGAGAGGAATATAAGTGAATTGATGGAGCTGAAAAACACAACAGGAGAACTTCACAAAGCACACACAAGTTTTAACAGCTGAATGTTGAAACTTCAACATTCAAGCAGAAGAAAGGATATCAGAGGCTGAAGATCAACTCAATGAAATAAAATGAGAAGGCAAGATTAGAAAAAAAAAAAGGGTAAAAAGGAATGAACAAAGTCTCCAAGAAAGATGGGATTATGTGTAAAGACCTATACATTTGATAGGTGTACTTGAATGTGACAGAGAGAATCAAGCTAAGCTGGAAAATACTCTTCAGGATATTATCCAGGAAAACTTCCCCAATCTAGCAAGGCAGGCCAATATTCAAGCCCAGGAAGTACAGAGACCACCACAAAGATATTCCTCAAGAATAGCAACCCCAAGGCACATAATCATCAGATTCACCAGGGTTGAAATGAAGGAGAAAATGCTAAGAGCAGCCAGAGAGAAAGGTTGGGTTACGCACAAAGGGAAGCCCATCAGACTCACAGCAGATCTTTCAGCAGAAAGAGTCTTCTGGCCCTACAGGCTAGAAGAGAGTGGGGGCCAATATTCAACATCCTTAAAGAAAAGAACTTCCAACCCAGAATTTCATATCCAGCCAAACTCTGCTTCATTAGTGAAGGAAAAATAAAATCCCTTGTGAACAAGCAAGTACTACCAGGCCTGCTTTACAAGAGCTCCTGAAAGAGGCACTACACATAGAAAGGAACAACCAATACCAGCCACTCCAAAAACGTACCAAATATTAAAGAGCATCAACACAATGAAGAAACTGCATCAACTAATGGGCAAAACAGCCAGCTAGCATCAAAATGGCAGGATCAAATTCACACATAACAATATTAACCCTAAATGTAAATGGGCTAAATGCACCAATCAAAAGACACAGACTGGCAAATTGGATAAAAAGCCAAAACCCATCGGTGTGCTGTATCCAGGAAACCCATCTCACATGCAAGGATACACAAATGCTCAAAATGAAGGGATGGAAGAAGATTTACCAAGCAAATGGAGAGCAAAACAAAGCAGGAGTTGCAATTCTCATCTCTGGTAAAATAGACTTTAAAGGAACAAAGATCAAAACAGGTAAAGAAGGACATTATTACATAATGGTAAAAGGATCAATGCAATAAGAAGAGCTAACTCTCCTAAATATGTACGTACCCAGTACAGGAGCACCCAGATACATAAGGCAAGCTCTTAATGACTTACAAAGAGACTTAGACTCTCACACAATAATAGCGGGAAACTTTAAAACCCCATTGACAATATTAGACAGATTAACCAGAGAGAAAATTAACAAGGATATCCAGAACTTGAACTCAGACCCGGAACAAGCAAACCTAATAGACATTTACATAACTCTCCACCCCAAGTCCACAGAATATACATTCTTCTCAGCACCACATTGCACCTACTCTAAAACTGACCACATAATTGGAAGTAAATTACGCCTTAGCAAATGCAAAAGAATGGAAATCATAACAAACAGTCTCTCAGACCACAGTGCAATCAAGTTAGAACTCAGAATTCAGAAACTAACTCAGAACTGCACAGCTTCATGGAAACTGAACTTGCTCTTGAATGTTGACTGCATAAACAATGAAATGAAGGCAGAAATAAAGACGTTCTTTGAAACCAATGAGAACGAAGACAAAACATACCAGAATCTCTGGGACACATTTAAAGCAGTGTCTAGCAGAAAATACATAGAAGAAATGCCCACATGAGAAGCAAGGAGAGATATAAAATCGACACCCTATTGTCAAAATTGAAAGAGCTAGAGGAGCAAGACCAAAAGAACTCAAAACCTAGCAGAAGACAAGAAATAATTAAGAGCAGAGCAGAACTGAAGGAGATAGAGATACAAAAAACCCTTCAAAAAAAATCAATAAATCCAGGAGCTGGTTTTTCGAAAAGATCAACAAAATAGACCACTAGCCAGATTAATAAAAAAGAAAAGAGAGAATAATCAAATAGAGGCAATAAAAAACGATAAAGGGGAAATCACCACAGATTCCATAGAAATACAAACCATCATCACAGATTATTACAAATAACTCTATCCACACAAACTAGTAAACCTGGAATAAATGGATAAATTCCTGGACACTTGCCTCCTCCCAAGCCTAAACCAGGAAGAAGTCAAAACCCTGAATAGACTAATAACAAGGGCTGAAGTTGAGGCAGCAGTTAAGAGCCTACCACACAAAAAAAGTCCAGGTCCAGATGGGTTCACAGCCGAATTCTACCAGACATACAAAGAGGAGCTAGTACCATTTCTTCTGAAACTATTCCAAACAATCCAAAAAGAGGGAATACTTCCCAAATCATTTTAGGAGACGAACATCATCCTGATACCAAAACCTGGTACAGACTCAAAAAGAAAAGGAAACTTCAGGCCAATATCCATAATGAACATAGATGCAGAAATCTTAAATAAAATACTGGCAAATGATTGCAACAGCACATCAAAAAGCTTATCCACCATGATCAAGTAGGATTCATCCTGGGGATACAGGCTGGTTCAACACAGGCAAGCCTTTAAACATAATTCACCACAAAAACAGAACCAAAGACAAAAACCACATGATTGTCTCAATAGATGCAGAGAAGACCTTTCACAAAATTCAACAGCCCTTTATCCTAAAACCCCTCAATAAACTAGGTATTGACGAAACGGATCTCAAAATAACAAAAGCTATTTACGACAAACCAACAGCCAATATCATACTTAATGGGCAAAAACTGGAAACATTCCCTTTGAAATCTGGCACTAGACAAGGATGCCCTCTCTCACCACTCCTATTCAATATAGTACTGGAAGTTCTAGCCAGAGCAATCAGGCAAGAAAAAGAAATAAAGGGTATTCAAATAGGAAAGGAGGAAGTCAAACTGTCTCTGTTTGCAGACCACATGATTGTATATTTAGAAGACCCCATCATCTCAGCCCAAAATCTCCAGAAACTGATAAGCAACTTCAGCAAAATCTCAGGGTACAAAATCAATGTGCAAAAATCACAAGCATTCCTATACACCAATAACAGACTTAAAGAGAGCCAAATCAAGAATGAACTGCCATTCACAATTGCTACAAAGAGAATAAAATAGCCAGGAATACAACTAAAAAGGAACATAAAGAACTCTTTAAGATGACCTACAAACCACTGCTCAACAAAATAAGAGAGGACACAAACAGATGGAGAAACATTCCATGTTCATGGTTAGGAGGATTCAATATCGTGAAAATGGCCATACTGCCCAAAGTAATTTACAGATTCAACACTATTCCCATCAAGCTACCAATGACCTTCTTCACAGAACTGGAAAAAATCACCTTAAACTTCATATGGAACCAAAAGAGAGTCCGCATAGCCAAGATAATTCTAAGCAAAAAGAACAAAGCAGGAGGCATCACACTACCGGACTTCGAACTAAACTACAAGGCTACAGTAATCAAAACTGCATGGTACTGTTACCAAAACAGAGATATAGACCAATGGAACAGAAAAGAGGCCTTGGAGGCAACACAACACATCTACAACCATCTGATCTTTGACAAACCTGACAAAAACAAGCAATGCAGAAAGGATTCCCTGTTTAATAAATGGTGTTGGGAAAACTGGCTAGCCATGTGCAGAAAGCAGAAATTGGACCCCTTCCTGACACCTTACACTAAAATTAACTCCAGGTGGATTAAAGACTTAAACATAAAACCTAACACCATAAAACCCTAGAAGAAAATCTAGGCAAAACCATTCAGGACATAGGTGTAGGCAAGGACTTCCTGATCAAAACACCAAAAGCATTGGCAACAAAAGCCAAAATAGACAAATGGGACCTAATCAAACTCCACAGCTTCTGCACGGCAAAAGAAACAGTCATTAGAGTGAATTGGCAACCAACAGAATGGGAAAAAATTTTTGCAGTCTACCCACTGACAAAGGGCTGATATCCAGAATCTACAAAGAACTAAAACAGATTTACAAGAAAAAAACGAACAATCCCATTCAAAAGTGGGCAAAGGATATGAACAGACACTTTACAAAAGAAGACATATATAAGCCAATAAACATATGAAAAAACGCTCATCATCACTGGTCATTAGAGAAATGCAAATCAAAACTACATTGAGAGACCATCTCATGCCAGTTAGAATGGCGATCATTAAAAAATCTGGAGACAGATGCTGGAGAGGATGTGGAGAAACAGGAACATTTGTATACTGTTGGTGGGAGTCTAAATTAGTTCAACCATTGTGGAAGGCAGTGCAGTGATTCCTTAAGGACCTAGAAATAGAAATCCCATTTGACCCAGCAACCCCATTACTGGATATATATCCAAAGGATTATAAATTGTTCTATTATAAAGTCACATGCACATGTATGTTCATTGCAGCACTGTTTACAATAGCAAAGACCTGGAACCAACCCAAATGCCCATCTATGATAGACTGGACAGGGAAAATGTGGCACATATACACCATGGAATATTATGCAGCCATCAAAAATGATGAGTTTGTGTCCTTTGTAGGGACATGGATGAACCTGGAGACCATCATTCTCAGCAAACTGACACAAGAAAAGAAAATCAAACACCACGTGTTCTTACTCATATGTGGGTGTTGAACAATGAGAACACATGGACACAGGGAGGGGAGCATCACACACTGGGTTCTGTCGGGGGAAATAGGGGCGGGACAGCGGGGGGTGGGGAGTTGGGGAGAGATATCATGGGGAGAAATGCCAGATAGAGGTGATGGGGAGGAAGGCAGTAAATCACACTGCCACATGTGTACCTATGCAACAATCTTGCATGTTCTTCACATGTACCCCAAAACCTAGAATGCAATAAAAAAATAAAAATTATTAAGAATACACACATACAGAGAGTTATAAAAGTTTTCATTGTTATTTATAAAAGGAAGAAAATTGGGAAAAAAATGTAAGTTTAATCATGGGGGTGGCTCAGTTAATAGAATGGAATACTTTGCCACCATTTATTTACATATAAAGAGGTTTACAATATACTGTAATTTAAAATTTAAAAGTAGTTGTAAAATAATGTGACAATTATGTGATTCATTAACCTGATGTGTATGTGGATAAATATAGGAAAGGGTCTAAAATAAACATCCTAAAATTAAAAAAATAATAATAATCCCTAAAACATTTATGATGGAAGAATTTACAATTGGAGAACTTGAATCTATAAAAGGTCTTATTAATTTAATCAGTACTTTTCTTGGTAATAAGACACTCTACCTGTGTTAATTCAACAAATGTCTACTCTGAGCCAAGTGCTGAGAGAGCACTGTTACAAACACTACGTTATTTCTTCTTTACATCAACGGATAAGGTAAGCATCACTTTTAGCATGTTTGATTGACAGAGTTCTAACTCTTGAAAACCCTTTCTCAGGGTCACACAATGGTACGTGCAAAAGCAGAGATTTGAACTCAATTATGCCTGGCCTAAAAATCCATGCAAACTCCTGTGAGGCATTTTATTACCTTCTTGAATTTCTGTGACTATTAGCAAGTAGCTTTCTGAACACTGTATAATCAGAGGAAGAAAATTCCCATTCTTCTAGATACCTACAGAATATTGTTCATTCCTCTACTGTGGTATTCCATAAGATGTATTATAATTTATATTTCCTTCTACTTTATCTCTGTTTTTTGAAGTACTTAATAGGTGTTTCATCCTTAGATTTTGCAAAGCAATCTTGACATATTCTGGGCACACTTGACATACTCAGCCTGAGCTTAACTTAAGCCTAGCCCATCCTATTTCAGGTAACATAATTCCAGGGTTGAACCCTCTAAAAGTACAAGTTTATGAAGCTAACTCCCCATGTGTTTGATCTCTTCCTCACATCCCTCTCTGTCCTTGCATAAAGTCAGGATTAATAATTAACAGGATAAAATCAACATGGGTATGTAAATATATTTCCTAAAACCATAGAAACATGGGCGCGCGTGCATGCGCGCGCGCGCGCACACACACACACACACACACACACACACACACACAAGGTATAATGGAGATGAACTGTATAATGCACAGAATTAGACAGCTCCCTAAATGCATTTTACAGTCTGACTTTGTTAACCTGTGCTTTTATTTGAACCCTGAAATACAGATAATTAATATCAGTATGCACAGTCCTGCTCAATATTTTGATTGACATTTTATCTTTATAATGTTACTGATGTCTACAACTTCCTAGATTGCCAAAGACATTTCAGATAGAAAAATGTGTACAAAAAAAAAAACAGAAGCATGTGAGCTTTCACAGTAAATGTTATTCCTGGAATATTTTTTTATAACTGTAACTTCAGAGTTACAGTGATAATTATGTTCAAAAAATGAATTTCTGGAAAGCAAGATTAAATAAGAATGAATAGAAATCTTATCATGCAAGGGATTATTAAAAAAGATTATCATGCTGTCTTTTCTAAATACAACACAATATAGGAGCAGCACTGGAATAAACTAAACTTTTAAACTGTGAGGAGCTGGAAAAACATGAAGTCCCTGTCCGAATTCTAACGGGAAAAATGTACATTAAATGATAGATCAGAGAGACCCAAGAATGTTAATCTCAGAGGAGGCATGTTCCCATGCCTTATTATTTGTCTTTTAGTCAACCTATTTCAATTCTTCAATTCCTGTCTTTTCATTGAACTTGTTTATATATCAATTGTTTTCCTGGTATGCCTAATTCTAAGCAATCAAAAATTGAAACATTTTTATAGGCTTATGACTAAGTCCAAAATAATTCTTATTGGCATTACAATATTTACCCTTATTCTAACAGGAATATAACCTACTAAAGTTTGCACTTAGTTTCAAAGTCAGACTATATTCTTTTCACATGGAACACCCTTTCTTGAATTGTCTTATTTGTGTAATCTGTCCTTCACCTAAAAAATTTAGGTATGAGACTCAGTTTCAAGCTAAACAACAACAAAAAAAATATTTTTGAGACAGGGTCTATCTCTGTTACCCAGGCTGCAGTGCAGTGGTGTGATCTCACTCACTGCAACATTACCTCTGGTGCTCAAGTGATTCTCCTGCCTCATCCTCCCAAATAGCTGGGATTACAGATGCCTGCCACCATGCCTGGCTAATTTTTGTATTTTTAAAGAGAGGGTTTCACCATGTTGGCCAGGCTGATCTTGAACTCATGACCTCAGGTGATCCACCCACCTCAGCCTCCCAAAGGGCTGGCATTACAGGCGTGAGCCACTGCGCCCAGCCTAAAGCTGAACAAAATTTTACAACAATCCATTCTCTTTCATAAAATAAAGTTGCACAATTTTACAAATAAAACAGGATGTACACATGAAAACCATTAAATCATACTGAATCTAATTTAAAATTGCATTGAAGCAAGCACAAAATAAATGAGAATAATTACAGAGTTCATCAGTGACATGTGCTGGCTTTTATTACTTGTGGAATATATTGCAGGGATATACTGAGAGACAATTAGAACATTGTAGAGCCCAAACTTCAGATCTCCAGAATCAAAAAGAAGATGGTACATCCCAGACAGTCAAACTATCTTGTTCTTTGCTACACATTCGTTAATCACCAGACAAACTCAAAGAGGGTGAAATCCAAATCAAAGTATCAAGTGCTGACCAGAATTCCAGGCACACTAAAGGTAACAATTACAACAATGACCATGCTTTCACATTATCCCCTGTCAGTGGTAAGGATTTAACTCATCAGCCACTGATCTTTCAACTCGTTGGACCTTCTTTCATGGGAGGTAGAGCTTTGGTGGCTGTTCAGGGGAGATGTTTTGTTGGGTCTTCAGAGGAGGTTCAGGTCGCTTCAAATAATATATTTATAAAAATTGCACTATGTACCAGTCACTCAATATCCTGATTAGTAAATTAGAAAATGTTGTGCCTAATACATTAAAAAATATCAAAAGCTTTATAATTCACATGAGTTATAAGGGACAGTGAGTGGTCCTTTGAAGAGGGAAATAGGATGGAGACAACCAAGAATAACAAAAATAGTGAAAATATCTTCTACTTATCAGAAGACATGTAGGAGTACACAGGGTTAACTGCAGGCAAAAATGGGAAACTAACAAATTATATCTTGGTATTCTCAGTCACCCTTCAGTGATCCTCCTCTTCTCGGCTTAGAGAATTCTTTCTTACCCGCTTCTAATATTCTGTATCTTTTTTATTGTGACCTTCGAAATTAAGACACTGCCATTTCCCTGGTTGGAATGGATTCCCAGTCCCACCTAACAAGTGGCTCCCTTGTTTGCTTAGGGAGCTTGAGCCAAAGTGGGCAGGGACAGGTTCTAAGAAGGTCTTACTAGCCAATCATCATTTGCTTATTCAAGGAGGAAGCATTCACCATACCTATACTTGCTCTGAGCAGACCTTCTTGCTCTCAGTTCTTCCTCTTTTATGACCCTTTGCTGGTTTTCCTCTCTGCTAGTCAAGACTCTGCCTAGCCATACAAATTGCTCTCTTCCTTCTGCTCCAACACTCACGTATGGATTTTGCATGCCTTCCAGCACATTTGATATTATCTTTGTTATTGGCTAGTTAATGAAGACTACAATTAATGCTGTGATTCTTTATTTCACATGTTTAAAATATATTTATGCTGCTTGTGTTATCTCCTCTCTTGGCAAAATATAAAAATGCATTTTTACTAATAAAATCATTATGACTTAGAAAGATATCACATTATGAGAAAGTTTGAGATATATACATTTTACATTGTTTTTAGAGCTAGTAGTCATTTTAAAAAATGATGAAATAAGATCCTAAAGGGGAAGGCTATATATATGATAGAGCAAATAAATGAGGATTTTAAAAAAGTTACCATGAAGATAGAAGGATAGAGACCGTTTAAATGTTTATATAAGGAAACCTGAGACTTAGCTGATGACAGAACCAGTATTCAATAATGTAATAAGCCTGCCAAAGAAAGCTGATATCAGCCTACAGCATTAAAAGAAGCTTCTCAGACATTGCTCCAGAGGAGTCCCCCAGGTATCATCTGGTGACAAAGTCCAGTGTTATCAAATCTTTAACTAGTATTACTCAGGTCTAGGGTATTGACAGGTTGCTGGAAGGGATTCTAACATCTGATTGTGTAACTGGACAAATAATATTCCAAATCAATTCCAATATTAAGATTCCACGACTCTCCTGAAAATTTTTTTCAAGGTCTAGGACTAAAAAACATGCTTCCTGAGAACGAATTGCTCCTAACCAATTTGGATAGAGAGAAAACTCTAATTTTCCTTTATGTCCATTTCACTGAAAATGAGTTTTTTTTTTAACTGCAGCTGCTAGCAACTCTGAAAAAAATGAGATTTATAGTTTTCTTTAGAAATCCTGGCTGTAGATCAAGGAACATTCTCCCAAGGAAAATGTTTTGATCTCCATCCTTACCGTCACCTAAAAACTGACAAAATCAGATTTAGTACTTATTGTGGGGAATAGAACAATCTCTTGGTTGCCTAAGTAGCATGTATGGAGTGAATCCAGGCATCATAAGTTGGTAGATTCTTTCTCTTAAATGCTATTTGACCACAGGAATCTGCAATATTTACCAGGCAATGACTCATGTATTTACCCTTAAGGATATTTCCATTAATGCACACTCTGAAAAGAAAATCAAGAAATTTCTCATTACAATCCATATCTACCCCACTCTAAACACCTGTATATTCCATTTTGAAAAAGCAATCCAAAGTTGAATAGCCTTCTATATTCTTTGTCCTTTGAAGTTTACACAAAAGATCATTGCAAAATCAACCAGGTGTTTGCTTCTGGATAGGGTACCAAAATGGATAACCGAAAAACGGCCAAACATTCCCATTCCTGTCCTCCACCATCTTGTTTCAGTCTCAGTCTCTATTCCTTGTTCTCTGGGGATACAGCATTGTTCGTCCCTCAGAGAATTCTTTACTCTAGCAGAAACTCTAATAGAAAACTCGAACTGCAAACTAAAGTTTTAATAGATGTTTCATTCAGGCCCAAAGAAGTTTCAACTCCAAAAATAAAAACAATCAAAACATTATCTACAAATGTACCTATGGTACACACAGTACCCTTCAATATCTTAAAACCTTTTGTTCTTGTTTCTCTCCAAAGTGTGCATGAGCTTAAACAAGCTTATCAGACTTCATAGCAAGAATATGTACCCAGGAAAGCCAGGGATTTTATTAATAACTATGTCATTTGCTACTTGCTAATTTTTGGTGGAGCAGTTACTCAAAGTGACTTGAGACAGAAATAGAAATAAAAATATTTAAGAAATAAATTCATTTTGTTGAAGGTGATATCAGCCCTAGACATACATCTGTCTTTAATTCTTTACTTTCCTACTGTGAAGTAACATACAAAGAGAAATTAAATAAATAAATATGCTAACTTGATTAGAATAATAAGGTTATTTAAACAGATATTTAGAAGGAAAGTAGCAGAGCAATAAAGGAAACTGACTTTGGCATTAAATACCTCCAGATTTGAGACCAGATTTGCTAAGGAAACTGACTTTGGCATTAAATACCTCCAGTTTTGAGACCAGATTTGCTACTTGCTATTTTTGTGACCTGAGTAAGACATGCTACCTAATATCAAAAAGCTTGAGATTCCTCATTTGTAAAAAGAAATAGTAATATTTATGTGGGTTTAAATTGAGAGAATGATTTTCAAACACTTGCAAAACCTTTTGCAAGGCACATATTCCAAAATTGTTGCTCATTTACGCCACAAACATTTGGGGATTATTTCCCTTAAAAGAACTTTGGAGCACTAGAGCTAGCAGTAGCAATAGATAACATTTGTTGAGCCTGTACTTTAGGCCAGACAAGGTTCTGCTTGAAGGTTTATACACAGCATGAGTTAGACGCCTTATCATACTTTCTTCCCTAAATTAAATACAAGCCAGTCTTCCTTTAAAGTGAGTGACTGTGTGTGTGTGTGTGTGTATGATATTTGTAAGCAAATGCATATTATGAAAACTTAAATGGATATTAAAACTGCTTTTCTAAGTTGAATCATGTCTAATCATGTCCAAAAATGAAAATCAAACCTCTGAGAGCTCATTATATCTGTATCCATGCTGGCATATAATGCCTTTCCTTTTTTGTCTATTTTTTATTTGCTTTCTTCATTGTTCTAGCAATATATGTTTGATTTTAAAAATTCATACTGAAGAATTCTCTATATATCTAGATAAATAAAGTTACAGTTTTATACAATATACTTTTTTTACATACTAGAAATAAGATAAAGTGTATATACCAAATTGACATAGTAAATTATTCTTCTAAAATCAGCATTATCTTATTCTCCTCTTTTTAGAAGTCTTTGCCTGTCTGACCAGGGTATTTCATATTCTCTGTAGGCAGTTAATTCTACCAACTGTTGTATAGCAAAACGTTCTTTTCCCCCTAACCTCAGCCTGCTGAAGTTTAAACCTATTTATTATCCTGGACCTCACCGTATCTTCTTCATAACTCTGTCATGTTGCTATGTGACAATGCTTTTCCAGATATTTTAAATCATATTCCTACCTTTTTTAGGACACATGCACACGAATGTTCATTGCAGCACTGTTTACAATAGCAAAGACCTGGAACCAACCCAAATGCCCATCGATGATAGACTGGACTGGGAAAATGTGGCACATATACACCATGGAATATTATGCAGCAATCAAAAATGATGAGTTTGTGTCCTTTGTAAGGACATGGATGAATCTGGAGAACATCATTCTCAGCAAACTGACACAAGAACAGAAAAAGAAATACTGCATATATTCACTCATAGGAGGGTGAGAAAAATGAGAACACATGGACACAGAGAGGCGGTCTACTATACACTGGGGAATGTTGGGGGAAATGGGGGAGGGACAGCGTGGGGGGGCTGGGGGGCGAGAGCCTGGGGATGAATACCAAGTGTGGGTGAAGGGGAGGAAGGCAGCAAAACACACTGCCATGTGTGTACCTATGCAGCTATCTTGCACGTTCTGCACATGTACCCCAAAACCTATAATGCAATAAAAATTAAAAAAAAAAAAGAAAAAAAAATTATATTTTATTAAGAGACTTTACTAAGGAGAATTAAATTATGTGTGAAGTCTTGATTTGGGGGATTAACAATTTATACAAATGTTGGAATTGTAATCTCATCATTGTAGAAATATCTTAGTGTTTTGAGGAGTGTGTATGTGTGTGTGCGCACGTGTGTGTGTTTATACTTTGAATGTTTGACTAATATACTTTCTGTTCTTTAAAACATTTGGATAAAACGCTTGAAAGCATATCACTGCCAATACCATTTTCTAAAACTCAACAAACTTTATAGTTTCTCATAAAGAATGTGTCCCGAGGCAAGGCTTTGCTCTGCATATTTACTAGGACATTCATTTCCAAAGAGCTGTGTGATTTGAATACCATTTCATGTCATTTGTCTTTCCTTCTTTTCCCCAGAGAGAGAGCATAGTTGTTTTCAAGTTACTTCTCTGTGTTCCAGATGAAAGAGGATAAAGGAAAATGAAATTAATGTTATAAATTTAATAATTTAAGTGTAATAAGTTTTTGCTGGGTTTTTTTCCTGGAAAATTTTAGATTGTCTTTTCTCAAGTTAGTTCTGTATCTCTAGAAGAAAAATAGCTGAGCCTGTTGTAATGTTAAGAGATGATTAATTTACTTCAAACTGAATTCACTTCTCTTGCTTTCAAAACCGATTTAATATGAAGGCAATATTTTTAAAGGTTTTCTTTTTTTAATGTTCAAGCTAGTTTAATAGGACAACAATACTTGTTGTTCTTGACATCAGTGATTTCGGGGGAGTTACTAAAAATGGTAGAAGGGGAACTGAAGAAGGGTTTGAAATTCATACATAAAACAAAATGCAGTATCTCATACTAAAATTTTATAAAACCTGTGAAGTTTCTCCACAAGCAAACACTGAACAGAATATATCCTTTAGGTTAGTGCTAAGTGACGATGTAAACTAGACTTTTCATATTTAACCTTTAGTTCATTTCTTTTGTCACTGATTTAAGAAAGAATAATTCACTAAAAACTTTGAAAGTAAAAACCCTTCAATGGTATTCCCAATACCTGTAACAATGCCCAATGCTGAATGAAGGGAAAAAGTAAATATTTGATTTTTTTCCCCTTGCTGGTTGTTCTAATTAAGCATCCTTTTGGATCTTACGACAGTACAAAAAAGGGAGGGGGGAAGAAAATCCCAAAAGATACAGCCTGTCCAGAGGAAACCTGCAGAGAAACAGACCCCAGTTTTTATTGCATGGGAGGAAGAAAGAAAAAATATTTTTTGAACAGAGTAAAATTATATGATCCTATAGAGTGTCTGTATCAGATTCAGTTGCAGAGGGTGGAGGAAGACCTCTGGAGAGGGAGTCAGGGAGTATGCCTCAGGGATCAGGATCCTTCACCCTGGAGACAAACAGAACAAGGAGGATCAGGGCACTCCCTAGAGATCTTTCAGAACAAACGAATGGGAGAGGCAGACAATCAGGAAGTTCGTGCCAGGTCTCATTAAATGTAGGTATCTTTGTTCTGGCCAGATTTTCAGGAACATATTCTAGTTGTATTCTCACAGAGGAAAAAAAAAAAGAATGACTACAGTAAATCACTTCCTAACATTCTTTCTCCCAGAAATCTCCATTGTCTGGCCCTTCGGATTCTCTATAATGCAATAAAAACTGATGGTTAGGTTTTTCAGCTATTTTCTATGCCATCAAGTAAAGTTTAAATAATATTTGATACAGTTTTACTGTTAAATGGACATTTTTTAAAAAAAAGTCATCTCCGGGCCAGGCGCGGTGGCTCAAGCCTTTGAGCCTCCCAAAGTAATCCCAGCACTTTGGGAGGCCAAGGCAGGTGGATCATGAAGTCAAGAGATCGAGACCATCCTGGTCAACATGGTGGAACCCCGTCTCTACTAAAAATACAAAAAATTAGCTGGGCATGGAGGCGCGTGCCTGTAATCCCAGCTACTCAGGAGGCTGAGGCAGGAGAATTGCCTGAACCCAGGAGGTGGAGGTTGCGGTGAGCCGAGATCGCGCCATTGCACTCCAGCCCGGGTAACAAGAGCGAAACTCCGTCTCCAAAAAAAAAAAAAAAGTCATCTCAAATGGCACTCATTTACTCAACTGTTTTTAAAGTCTACTCTACTGCAGACACTGGTTTATATTCCAGATGAAGCACAGGCTAATACTAGCTATAGGACTCTTGTCCTCAAAAACTCAGTGCAATAGGGGCATATAAAAGCATTTAAACAACCAGAATAATGCAGTTTCTAATGTCCAAGATCAAAGAACATGATATAAATTTCTATGGAGATTTTTTCAGATAATCTGAACATTCCAAGTGGCAAAGAATTTGCTATATTGAGGGAGAGAAAAGTAAACAGCAAATAAGCAGCAAAATAAGGACTTAAAAAATGTCATGGTATAAGAGAAAGGAAATGGAAGAATGTGGGTGGGAAAAATGTCAAAAGAAATTAAGAAAAATAGATAATTATATAAATTTACTTACATATTTATCAAATATAATTCAATCTAGTATGTAATTTACCAATGGAGACGTGCAAAACAGAATCACCCTTGAATACACATTTGGAATGCCAAACTTTCCATTTCACACCCTATGCCTCAATTATGCTCATTACTATCAAGTTATTTATCCAACAGTGAAACCAATGATAGTATTATGCTTCAAACTCCAATTTAGACTCCATGAATCTATACATTCTGTTGTATTCATTCATTTAAAAAGTGAGCATGTTCTATATGCCAGTCCTTTTACTGGGGGGTTCGATAAGCTAAATTATACACAGTCCTTCAATATGAACTCCCAACTGCTTTGTGACAGAGAAAGGTAGTGAGAAACGACCAGGCTAAGAAAATAGGGCAGAATTCTCTTAGGAAGTGGCATTAGTCAAGATAGACTTTGAATATAGAATTTTAAACTAGGTTAAGGGAGTGTGGAAATTAGGGCAGACTGAAGGACAGGAACTTTCTGTGCAAGAACAGCATGTGCCAAAGTGCCATGAGGAGCTGGGTAGGGACAGGGGTATGGGGAGGCTCTAAGCAAGGCCCCTGCAGCAGAGCACAGAGTCTGGGAGAGAGAGTGGCACTAGATGGGAATGGAAGGTAGGATGGTCTTAGGTCACTCAGAACCATAGGAAGAAGATAATGAGGCAGGGGTAAAGAGTCAAGTAGTTATGGTACAAGGCAGAAACTTTCAGAGATGTACTCTGAGATCCCCTTGTCTGCAGAGTAGAGAAGCTAGGCCTGGAAAATAGAAGCAAGAATAAATGCAAGAAAATTCCTTGGAAGCTTCTCTGCATTAGTTTAAAGATATGGTAATTGGGACTCAGATGGTGCCAGAAGAAACAGAGAGAAGCCAATTGATTTAAAAGGTGTTAAGAAAGTTGAAAACAAGACTTAATAACAACTGGACTAAAAAGGGTAAAAGTACAGGGTATATTAAGGAAGTATCCAGATATTTGGCTAAGTAACCAGAATACTATAAGCATCATTCACAAAGGTAACAAAGAGGAGACAAAAGCCAAGGATTAAGGACCAAATTTAGGGCACTGGAAAAAGAACATTCATGAATTTCATTTTAGAAGGCCATGTGCCATCCAAGAGATTGAAGTGTGGGTCTGTTCCTCAGGAAAGAGGTCAAGGCTAAAGCATATTTACATGGTATAGATGATTGTACCTAAGGAGAGGATAGAAAATTAGGAAACACCAATTTCAAAACCTTGAGGAACATCAATATTCAATGGCCAAGTGGAAGAAAATGAAGTTTTCTAAGAAGTTGAGTAGAAAAAGGAAGCATGGATGAGGGAACAAGTGTGTCAAGCAGGAAGGAGAGTCCAATGTTGCAACATTTCCATTGCATTTAGCAAAACGGATATCACTGGTCACTAGCTAATGCTACTCTGATACAGGGAGAGGAATGGGAACTAGATTGAAATAGATTGAGGAATGAATGGCAGGGATGGGACTCAGGAAATGACAGCAGTAAACATACGAACACAGACCATGTGCTTGGCATTGAAGGAACTGATAGAAAAGAAATTATTTGTAAGAGGACTTGAGAAAAATACAGAAGCTTTTTGTTCTTTATTTTGTTTTGCTTGTTTGGTTTTTGTGTTTGGTGAGAGTTGTCTGTATGTTTTTTGAGACTTGAACATATATCTTTAAAAGTCAATGAAAACTTTTTTTTTGGCTTTCTTTTGGAGACAAGTTCTCACTCTGTTGCCCAGGCTGTAGAGGAGTAGCACGATGATTGCTTATTGCAACCCTGGACTCCTGGGCTCAAGTGATCCTCCACCTTCAGCTTCCCAAGTAGCTGGGACTATAGGTGTGCATCACCATGCCTGGCTGATTTTTTTTTTCTTTTTCTTTTTAGAGACAGGGTCTCACTATGTGCCCAGGTTGGTCTCAAACTCCTGGCCTCAAATGATCCTCCTGCCTTTGCCTCCCAAAGCAGCACTGGGATTACAGGCGTGAGCCACTGTGCCCAACCTCAGTGAGAACTCTAACAGTTGAGAGAAACAATTTGATCATGTTAAAATCCCAAGAAAGCCAAGGAACTGAGATTAAGTGAATAAGGATAGGAGAGGTGCCAGATGAAGACGGGTTATATGTTATGTATGAGGAAGCAGAGATGTGAAAGTGAGGTCACTTGCTCAGAGTGGATCATCTGTTGAAACAGCCAGTAGTAAAAGGGTGGTGAGATAGAGGTTTAAGAAGAGTGAATAAGATTTGCTACTGTGATGGAGAAGAAAGGAAGATTTTTGTTGACTAAAGAAACATAGTAACATCATGGGAATAGTAAGAGTCCATTTGAGTTAGGTGGCTATGAATTCATTGGAGAATCAAAGTGTCATGTTGTGAAATTTCAACTGCATTTGGCCACTCATGAACAAGCATGAATAATGCAGTTAGGGTCATTCAGGAATGAGGTTATGTCTTTTGAGCAGAAAGGCAATAGACAAAGAAGAAAAAGTAGAGCTGTAAATGATAAAAACTCAGAGCTATATTAGAAGTGAAAAAACAGGAAATCTGATGGCCTGGGAGAAAGTGTAGGAGTCAGTGGACTAGATTGCCTGATGAGGGTAAGGGAGTGGTTGTAGTGTGAAAAGCTTCACCAACCTGCTCAGTGAACAGGGAATTGCTGATTAACCTGACTGAATTGTCTGAGAGAGGAAACAGAGGATAACAAAATCTAGGGGACATTTGTGGGAACAGATGACTAAGACAGAGTAAAGAAAAGGTCACGGAAGATCACTAGTAGGTGAAGGAACTGAAAAGGGACTGTTCTGACTAGGTCATTCTCATAAATGCTGAAGCCACTCAGAATAATGGCAGCCGTGACGAGGAAAAGGCAAACAATGAGGCAGGTACCAGTGGCCAAAATGAAAGATGGAAAGTGGCCAAAAAGTCTGAGGATAACAGAGGCAGAGACCATACAAGGCAGCATAGTGAAACAGCCTTGGAGAAGCATATTTTTTAAATGAGTAAATTCAGCACCAGAAGAAGATGCATAGCAACTTTACCTCTACGTTCTGTTTTCAGAATAACATTTAAACCAATGTGATTCATTTTCCCTCATAACCAAGTTATATTTACAGTCAAACATTTCATATGGCTAACTTACAGCAGCACAGAATATCTGTTACCTTAGTTATGCCATTTAATGTTGTGGGGAAAGAATTATTAACTATTCCTTGTATTTCTAAGCAAAAAGACTTATCTACAGCAGGGGTCAGCAAACATTTTCCTTAAAGGGACCAGTCTGCCAAAATTACTCAACTCTGCCGTGATGGTATAAACAAGCCTTAGGTAGTACATGACTGGTGGTATTTCAAACCCCATCTGTCCTGTTTCCTTACCTATTATTCAATTCATTCTGGACTCAGGTGGAAGGCTGGGGGTGTGGCAATTATTGGGTCCGTTAAAAGGCTAACAATTACTTCTTTTTGATTTAAAATATAAAGAAAATCAGCCAAAGGCTCACGATTTTCCACTCCCCATGAGAACACTGAAAGCAAGCACTCACCTGAACATACAGCTCTCTGAGTTCATATTGAAATTTCTTGGGATCCGTGGTAATTGTCACTGGGCCAATTTCTGTGAAGATAAAAATGACATAGGTCAATAAATAGTAATCAATGGCATTAAAGACTTCATTGTGTTTATGGATGTCTTTCTACTATGCACTACATGGTTACTTATTAAGAAGAAATAGCAAAATACCAAATACTCTTTCTCAAGTTGTAGCTACCAGAGAATAACTTATAATTTACTGTAAAGTATGCATATCTAAAAGAGTGAAGTTTTAACCATGGGAAATGCAAGGAGGAGTAAAAAATGTCACAGGACAAAGAATCAGGAGAGCACAGTTCCAGTTCTTTCTTATTCTCACCAGTCAGTAAATATTTATTAATAACCACTTTGTTAGAATTTAAATGAATCACTTAATCATCTATAATTCAGTTTGCCTAACTTTAAAGTATAAATTTGTTTGCAACTTTTCTGTAAGTCTTAACTCGTTCAAAATAAAAAATTCGGTGCTAAACAAAAAAAGAAAAAAGTGAACATTCACCGCCTATCCCACAGGTTTTTAAGAATTTGGAGATGTACAGTTGCAAGGACATTAACAGTGCAGGAAATAGTCCCCATAACTTTTTTCTCATGGCTGAGTGGCTGACGCCAGCTATTACTAGCCTCCTGGACTGGCTTTGATCATAACTATTTTCAGGGCTGTGGCCATAGCCATGACTGCCCAGAGGTACTACACAAAACCACTGCTTCCAATAGGAAAAGGTGGGGCCACTGCCTTCCCTGGAGAGCCAGGATTTAGATCCTAAGTCAGGTGAATTGAAGGATCCCAGATACCATGGGTTAACTTGGAAATCTGTATATACAGATATATTTGCATTTTTGGTTGGATACAGCATGTCTATAGTAAATATTTTAGTCCCCAAACCTTTTTATCTTTAAAAAACAAATCGACTCCTAAAATAAGTAACCTAAAAGTGGCCACGTATGGGTATTGAGATACCATAAATACAAATATAAGGTATCAACTACTTTCCTCAGAGAGAATCCATGCATTTAAGTAATGGCATTAAAATTCATCCAGGTATCATGTGCTTAGATATATCATCTTAAATTCTCAGGGTAGATGAAAAGCTTCCTATCTTATGTAATGAAGATGTAGACTTCATTCAAAAGTATAATGTGCAACTACAATACAAAATCATAAAGATACTTAATATTTAGCTTTTAGAAAATATTTTCTAGCTTTAAAGGCATATTGCTCAAAAAGGAGTTTATAACTCCAAAGAATAATTAATTAGCCAAACCTTCAACAAGCTACATATGGTACAAAAACAGACTGTAGTATTTTAAAAATAAATGAGATAAATTGGAAAGGAGCTACAATTTGTCTGCCATAACCCATGTAATTTTTCTTAAAAATAACAGGAAAAAATGCCTCAACCTTTCACTATAGATTAGACACTTTGCAGTTTGCAAGAGGAGTGGAGAAGCAACTGGAGAAACTGTGAAAATGCAAACATCTGCATTCCATACAAAGCAGAACAGTCATTAGCCGCATCCCAAGTATATGGAAAATGGGAGAAGCCTACTCCCTCAAGACTAAACAAAGGCATACTTTGCAAAGGAATGCAAAACAGCAAAGAATATGCCAGGCAGTTACACCCTGACATATAAATTGTCAGTAGCACTGTCAAGCCAAGCTTCTATGTTCCCACATTGCATAATACTGAAATAATCCAAGAATTTAAAACTCAAGAAGTAGAAAGAAATACTAAGAACACTAGAAAAAAAAAACAATTATATAATAATAAAGAGTGCAGACATGCAAGGACATTCCCTATAGCAATAAAAATATCTCTGAATATGTGCCTGTTCTTCAAGAGTGGGGATCAAGGGATGCTACTAAAATCAAAGGACCGATTAGCTTTCATTTTAGTTAACCAGAGACTCTCAAATATACACCTGTTTTCAACAAAGATAGGAAATCTCTCATAAATCTCATTAATAAACAATTTTGCAAGCCATACTGGACAGCTGAGATAAATCTTTTATCAGTTATGAGAAATACTCAGGAGAAGGAACAGCTTGCTGAGCTGCCCTATCCCTCCAGCTGTAAGCATACTTTCCAATTCATTTTAACTGAATGCTATGAGTATCTGGCAAAATCAGCCCTCCTCCCTTTCAGAACTTGCTGCCATTCCAGTCTTTCTTTTCACATAACAGAGCCATGTGCCAGTTGTGTCATTAGCAATTTCCTCTTTTCTTCCTTTTCACTCATGCTGGTTTCATCCCCTGCCAAGCCTTTGATGACATTCAGCAGGTACAACTTTGTCCTCTCTTCCTGCCTGAACATGGTCCTCCATTGCTTATAGAATTAAATGGAAACTCTCAAAGGTAATCCAGGCCCTCACTACAAGCTTCAAACTTTGAAGCTATTGCACTTCCTTACCATCCCCATCAGCATCCCTTTTGTCTTTCTCCTGCCCATGTACCTCTCAGTCTACAAGGTCTAACTTAAACCTTATCTTTTTTAATGTTTTGCCTTTTCTCTAATTTGCTTTACTGTTGTCCTGATAACATTATAACAGAAAACGGGAAGAATGAAGCTGCATATTTAACAAAATGCAGAGATCATTTTCACAGGATTCAGTTCATATTATCTAGTTGTTTACAAAGAAAACTCACCCATAAAAACGAAAATGCCCATCAATCTCAACTATAAATATAGAGCTAGAAATGGCATTACAGATCATTTGGTTCAATCCCATTATCCTACAGACAAGAAAACTTGAGGTCCAGAGACAATGAAATTGAAAAACTTTGGTAGTGAAGAAAGAGGTGAAGATATCTGATAATATATGTAATGCTGAGTGACCTATGAAGCTCATTAACTTACGCTTCTTTCCAACATCTCCATTCTGTGAATTATATAAAGACTAATTTCCTTCTCCTTTCCTCTGGACTATGGGCAGGATGAGCTTCTTCTGAGTCTAGAATTTTAATCTGATGTACATACTACCCAGCATTCTTTGTTGTCACATGCCTGGATATTTTTAAAGGGTTTATTTGTCTTGAGACAGGGTCTTACTCTGTCACCCAGGCTGGAGTGCAGTGACACTATCATAGCTTACTACAGCCTTGACATCCTAAGGTTCAAGCAATCCTCCTGCCTCAGCCTCCCAAGTAGATGGGATTACAGGTATGAGCTACCAAGCCCAGCCGATTTTTTTATTTTTTGTTGAAACAGGGTCTCATTATGTTGCCCATGCTGGGGTACAATGGTGTGGTCACAGCTCACTGCAGCCATGACCTCCCAAGGCTCAAGCGATCCTCCTGCCTCAGCCTCCCAAGTAGCTGGGACCACAGGTATGAGCCACCATGCCTGGCTAATTTTTTAATATTTTTTGGAGACAGGGTCTCACTATGTTGCCCAGGCTGGTTGGGTGGATATTTTTTAATAGACTGAGTATCTCTCTTACTTGTACATATTATAATCAACCATACAGAGCAACTTTGTCAGAAAATTGCCTCTCAAATATATTTAACAAAAATATGTTGAACACCTATTTTCAGTTGCCACTGGTAACATAAAGATGAATGAATATGGACCCCGTCCTCAGAGTCTCATCAGTCTAGCAAAATAAAAATGTAGATACATAATTACAGTATGATATAGTAAAGGCAGAAATAAAAGTGTGGAAAAGGTAGTGTAAAAGCACTAATTGATAGAGACTTTTTTTTTTCCCCAGGAAGAACCAAGGGAGATTTCAAAAACAATATGAAAGTTCTGGATTTAAAATTAATTAAAACAAAAGTTATTTATTCATAGTGATTCTTTTTAAGTTCTATATATATATAGTTCACAAGGTATTTATATCTTGTAACAAGTTATTACATATCACTACCTATATTTGCAAGAACTTTTATAATTCACAATACTCTATAACACATGGTGACTCACTTTAAGCCTTTTAACAACCTCATAGGGTAGGTAGAATAGATATAAGTATATAGACAATAGAAGCTGAAGTGATTAGCCAAAGTGGCCCAGCCTCTATAAGGGATACACAATACCATGTGCCAGCAACATGATAGTTAGCATCTACCATACGATACTATAATTGCCTGATTGCTTTAATCATACCTTGATTGACTGTCAGCACCTTAAGGGGATTAACTGTCTCAGTATACATTCAGTAGATTTCCAATAAGTGTTTGAATATAGGAAGAAGGGGGAAAAGGAAAAGAATAAAGATTAAACCTAGGCCTTCAGATTCTTTATTTCTTGCTTTATCACTACATTATGGAGCCTCAACGCTATAGCTAAAGACCATGTTACAAGATCAGTGATGACACTGATTAATCAACTGAAAAAATGTTCAGTTTCCTATGTCATCAAAATGTTTTATTCTTTAATCAAGTGAAGTTGATATAGACAACTCATACAATTTCCATATATAACTTACTTAAAAAAACCAAGGTAGCATGTATTACACAAAAATAAAATTATTTTGTACTTCAGAGACCATATTTTAGTTTTCAAAAATGTCTGAAACTCTAAGGAAATCTTTTCTCTTTTCAATAATCTTATTATTTCCCTTTTCCTAGGGATTTATCAGATGGGTTGGGTTTCTTTCCAGCATCTCAGCCATTGTTCTCTTAATCTGAGTTGTTGGGTTGTACTTAAGAAAATAATGGAAAGAAATTCACAATGTAATATTTTCTTTCACTGGTTCATTTGGCAAGATCAATATCCAGCCCCTCACTTCCTTTTTCCTTTCCACTAACAGATTTCTGCTACTTGTAGTTTTTCTTTACTCAAAGTGGTTCCTTGATAATAAGAGGAATATTTACTGGAGCCTTCTAGGGTATAAACACTGCCTGGACATAATTCAATAGCAATGTTTCCAATTTCTTTGTTCTTTTTAAAAACATATTGTTATTAACATTATATTAATAGTTACACATGAATAAATTTATGAAAAGTTAAAACAAGAATCCCCTGAGCTACATTATAAACTAGTCAATATTTGCAAGGCATTATAGAAGAAGCTAAGAAATATGTAAATCAGAGGATTTGCCACAACAGGAGTTGAAATACAGTTGAAAACTTAAAAAACAACAAGCTATGGAAAGTTAAAAGAAAGCTAAACCAGCATCTGAGAAGAGCCAAGTAGTACAATACACAAGAACAGTAAATTTTATTTGTCCAAAGAGGATAGTGAAATCCAAGAGCTGTAGGAAAATACACTGTGAAGGCATCCAGAAGAGACAGGGTATGAGTTGTGATATGAAGCGAACACCAGATTAATAGAGGTGACAAAAGAGCAAAGAAATACTAGGCATTGGGAGGTGGCCTCCTCAAAATGCCATTCATGAGCTGAAGGTCAAATGTCCCTCCTACTTTCTAAAAATTCTACTCTTAGTCACTTAAGACAAATCAGTTCTACTGTCCTTTATGTGCAAAGATGTTAGTATAAATAAATAAACATATATATTTATACATATATATTTATACATATATATATATATATATATATATTCAAAGCATTGGGGCTGTTTTCTAAACAAAAAAATAATAAATATGTTTTCTGCTTTAGAACACTGCAAAAAATCAGATTATTATATCTACTTTTACTGTTTTCAATTTATCTACAGTACATGCTTCCATATTTCTCCATACTTACTCAATTATAATGTTGCTGTCCAGCACCACCTTTAAATGATCTCCATCTAATCGACAAAAGCAGAACTGTCTCCTGACTTTGAGCTGAGCGAATGCCAGGTATATTTCAGGACTCATTTAACTGAGCACATTCCTATTAGAACAGGTGATTTTCAGGACCACTTAAAGGCCCTTATGATTGTTTTGACAATAAAGTAATGTATTTTGTGTATTTTATAAAATCAGTGATGAATTCATGCACAGCATATTATCTAACATGGATTAAATAGCATTCTGTTCCACTTCCAAAGAAATTATTCACTTAATAGGGGGTATGATAACCTTAAATACATGCATTGAACAAAATTGCACATAGTATATTTTGCTTCATGGACTGCTGAATGGGATGTAGAAAAAAATGTTATGAATTCAGCAATGTTACACAGATGTTTAGAACAAGAAGCAAAGAACTCTTTAATAATGAACACGGGGCTTTGAGGTATACCAGTAGGATATTGTTGCTTAGATGACTTTGGCCAGAGCAGCAGAAAGCCCTCCTGCAAAAGTCATGGGAATTTTATAACCAACAAAGCTCAGGCTCTCCGTTTTACATCTAATCCTAAATGAAGGATGACATTTTTAACATTAAAATACATCTATGCACTGATAAGGTATAATCAGAGATACAAGAGAACATGTATTTTAAGTTATGCTATTTAATAAAATTAACAAGCTTTCCAATGTTCTCAAGGTACCCTGAAAGCAAACAAAAAGAAAAGAAATACCATTTTCAAGAATATTTTTGAATTGAAATAATTCTTATTACGGTATGTGTTTTAAATTTTAGGATAAAAATACTGTCATTCATTTTAAAGTTTTAATTGCTCTTAGGCAATTCCTTAACATTAATATTTTTCCAAATAAATCTAGTCATAAATTAAGGATAAAGAAAATAAAACTTATAAAGGAAGAATTAAAACACTGATGAAGAAGAAAAGAGTCTGTTTGCAAATCCTTAGAAAGGAATCATTAATATTGTTGCAATTTCCACATGTTGGGAGAATAGACCTAAGGTCAGCCTCGATTGATTCCACAACAACCAAACGAATGTATGAAGCACTTTGTGTTTTCAGAGAAAACAAAACCCTATTTATGAAGCAAACATTTTATTCACAAAAATATGGGAATCCGAGACTGCTAAAAGCATGATAGATGTCTGTGTGTATAAGTAAGTATTCCTTAAATACTTGCATCAGTTCATTCAAAAAACAGGCAGTATAGATACTTAGCAGAGTTAGATTGTCAGAAGAAACTATAAGCAAACCAATACACTTAAAGAGAGGAGTCTTGATTATAAAAGTCAGAAATATCTGGGCGTGTCTTACAAATTTAAGGGCCAGCTGCATGGACTTATGACAAGGTCCTGCTGTCACCAGGGCTTCACACTGGGGTCTAATGCTTTGCAGTCACTGTAGGGAAATATTTTTTTCCTTTGAATTTGTGTTTGCAAGTGAAGTTCAATGGGACAATGGATTATGTGCTCCAGGATTGGAGCCTTGGCTCACACATGGTCCCACCTCTCACCACCAGAATGTTCTCTGCTACCTGCTCTCCCATTCCTAGATGCCCAGGCCCTACTCAGCAGCCCCATCTCTGCTCCTACACGCTGTCACCTTCTGCCCCAACAGAAACCTGTATGTGGGAACAGAAAAGGGTGAGATTGGGGGGTGTGATGCCCAGCACCATCTTTGAGTGGGGCATGGAATGGCAAACCCCTCTCCAGGTTGGCAGCACCATCACTCTAGTAGAGGCCAGAGGCCAAGTCTCAGTGGGACAAGCTTTTCACGCACTTGCAATCCAGCTACCAAGCACATCTCAGTGCTGAGGCTTAAAGATCCCTGGGAGTCACCTGTCAAGAGTTGGTGGGTAGCTACCCCATGGAAAGAGGGCAAGTTGGGTTCAAATGGACCTACCAAGGGCACACAGAACTTGTGGCTTGTGTAACCTGGCAACCCAGACTGTCTAGAAGTGAAGCACAACCTTTTGGAGCCTGCATGGATCTACATTTGCCTAAGAAGTATCCAGATGCCCAGGGAGCTCCCTCTCAGACTCCCATGCCTGGAGGATCTTCTCTTCTAGGTGCCAGCTCTCTGAAGTCCGCCTTAATTTACTAGCAAAAGTTTTACTATCCCTCATTGTGTGCAATGCTAGTTTTAAAATGCAAATATCAGAGCATTTAGCTGGTACGTGGATTCATTCAAATTACACAATTCCTGTTTCCTGGCTGATCCCAGATGGTGCCTCCAGCTGGCCAGAAAAGACAAATTCAAACCAGATTAAGGAATACTGAAAGAGGAACCATTTACTGTATCATCCTAACAATAGCATGTTTGTTCCAGGTTTATTATGACATTGGGTTAAGTAGTACTCTCTACTGAAAAATCTAAGAGTTTTTATTAATGAACAGAGAAAAATCATGTGTATATAAGAGCAAGCTAAATATTAAAATATATATACCCTCCTGGCAAGTTAATCTATGGATTTAATATATTTAAATCAAAATCTCAAAAAAAGGATTGTTATTGGTTATTTTGTTTTAGAACACTTAGTAACATTATTCTTAAATTTATTTTGAAAAGCATATGGGCAACTATATCAATGAAAACTGACTAAGACAGTAAAGGACATCACAAGCATCAACAACTAAGAGGTTAGGAGCACTGGTATACAAATAAATATGTAATAATGGTAAAAATGTATAGTCTATAGGCAAACTAGTATCTCAAGACAAGGTGCTTAAAGTAGAATTCTTTATTTTTAAAATATTAACTTTAATTCATTTTTATAGTATATAGTAAAATAAGCCCCAAATGGATGAAATGGCTAAATATAACATTATAATTTTTTAACTAAGTCTAAATTAGAATATATACCAAATCTATATAAAAATAACATTGTCCCTTCAAAGAGATCATAAAGGAAAATACTGACAGCTATAAACATAGCAAAAATTAATAAAAATTAAAATCTGAAATAAAATACCAAACCAGATTAAGCAGCATTTTTATCAACAATTAAAATAGATTAAAACATGATATCTGAAGAGATTCTTCAACTTCATAAGAAAACAAAAACACTACATGAAAGGAAAATTCTAAAAAAAGATAGCAAAAAAACAGGAGCAAAGCTCACATTTAGTCATAGTGAAAGAGAGGCAAACTTCAGCAAATTTGAAATATATTTTGTAACAAAGAAAACTTCTTTGAAAAATTATTACTTAAACTAGTGTCATGATAAACCTGAAATATTTGTACTGTTGGTAAGATTGTATATGGTTATAACATCTGCGAAATTTATTACAGTTACATGTATTACATGCTTAAAAGTATTTTGTGATACACATGTTAATCACAGCACTATTCACAATTACCAAGGCATGAAATCAACCTAAATGCCCAACAACTGTAGACTGGATAAAGAAAATGTGGTATATATATGCCATGGAATACCACACAGTCATAAAAAAGGACAAGATCATGTCCTTTCTAGCAACATGGATGGAGCTAGAGGCCATTATCCTAAGCAAACTAACATAGAAACAGAAAACCAAGTACTAAATCTTCTCAGTCACAAGTGGGAGCTAAACACTGAATATACATGGACACCAAGAAGGTAAGATTAGACACCGGGTCTACTTGAGAGTGGAGGGTGGGAGGAGCATGAGGACTGAAAAACTACCTATTGGGTACTATGCTTATCACCTGGGTGACGAAATAATCTGCACACCCACTACATATAATTTATCTATAACACAAACCTGTACATGTATCTCTGAACCTAAAGCAAAGGTCTAAATGAAAGTATCTTATGATAAAGTCATTTCACTCTTTGTTATAATTCACCGGAAATAAAAAGGCATGAACATTATTAGAATATCATAACATCAAAATGGAGAAATGATTAAAAACATATAAGTCTCTAAATAATATTAGGCATCAATTAAACTATTGTTCCATGAAGAAAAATAAGCCAATGTTTATTATATAATAATAACTGAAAAGGCAAAACACAGAATTGTATATATACTTTAATTGCAATTATTTGCAAAGACACGTGCTTAAGGACAAGTTCTGAAAGGTAACACCAGAGAAAAATTAATGTTTGAAACAAATAGAATACTCAAATAGAGTAATGAGTATGTTTTATTTTTCAAAATTTTCAACTTATTGTATACTGTTTTATAATTTAAGGAAAAAAAGGAATTTCACCTGATCACATACAAGCTTGATGTTGTGTTCATGAATTTTGACTGTGTGTTGTTATTAATTTGTTTATAATGGTCACCGGAAAAAAAGCACAGAAGTATTTCTGAGCATTAGGCAACATAACAAGGAAAGCATTAATTTAAGACATTATCTGTTAACATTGTGAGGTGAAATATTTTAAGTATTTCTAATCTAATCAAAACAGTCATTGTTTGGATATGGTATTCCTGTTCAATCCTCTCACTTCAAGCTTTCATCTCTTTTAAGTGCACAAGTCTTGGCAATGTCATCTTCCTACCGTTAGTCTTTATTGAATATACAAAGAATTCCTTTTCATTGAATGCAATGAAACACTGTTTGGACTTTTAACACTAAAATCTACCACAGCCAAGTTTTGGTTCTTTTTCTGTATATTATTTATATTTTCTATATATTTTGTTGCAATAATGTATGTCTATTTATATACACGTCTGTCTTGCTTTTTTCTCTCCATAGAAGAAATATTTAAAATATGAAATATCCAATATAATTGTACATACTATAAGTAATTCTGGATTATCAATGTAAACGCCCATTTTAAATTTAGATACTTCTCTATGAAGAAGTTCGGAGTATTCACTACAATTGGTAACTAAAAGCATCCCAGATTTAGACATTATCCCAGTCTCTTTAAGGTCAGTGAAGTTAGTTACTTTGTTCCAGTTTCAATCTTCTCCAAAGGCATTTCAGCCCAAGACAGAATACACATCATGCTGAAACCTGATAATAGGAAAGCATCCACATTTCAGTCATCTCACTCCCTCCCCTTACAAGTTACCAATGCATTGCTGCAATTGCAGAGAGAGGCACATGTCTCCACACAAATACCACTGGGCTGTGGCACATATCCAAAACTTTCCAAAAACTATAGAAGAGAAACAAGAGACATTCTGTGGCATTCTCTGGTATCACTGTGATCAGTCCACCCATACCAACCGATATCACACAGAGGGTTTCAATACCTCTGCTCCCAATTCCCATGCTTCTCCATTTTACTCTGAAGCACATTGTTAACTGATAACATCAAGTCTTCTCTTTAAAACCTGAACTCTAAAAGGCAGAGATTGTTCCTTTGTTGTATGATCTGTACTCAAACCAAAACGCAATAATCGACGTGTGTTTTACAGACATCCATTGAAAACAATTAGCAGGCACTGAAAGGAAGATGAAAATATTACTGTTGAGTTGTTATCTGTCACTGTTTCCAAAGCAATCTAGAAAAATGCTCATCTCTACATTTTTGTTTATATTGTTTCTATACAAGAGGCTGTTTCCCCCATTTACTTATCATATCTTTCTTCAAGATTCAATTTAGGTCTCAATTTGTTTTGAAAAGCTTCCTGAATGTGTTACTCATCTAAATTAGAGCTCACGCAACTGATTTCTTTTAAGGATATGTCTTAACTGTCTGTTCAGTATTTATCAAATGTGGTAAGCATCCTCTAAAATGGCCTCCAATTATCCCCATGTATAATCCCCTCTTCTGGGCTATAGGATGGACCTAGTGCTCTGCTTCTAAACAAAGAACAGGGCAAAGATGATGAGATGTCACTACCAAGATTAGATTATGAACAGACGACAATTTCTGTCTTGCATACCCTCTCTTGCTCTCTGATGAAATCCAGTCATGTGAACCAGCCATGTGACCTACCCTGTTACCCGATGGAGACCCATATAACAAGAAACTTAGGGCAGCCAGCAAGTATCTGAGGCTCTCAGTCCAATAGCTCAAGAGGAACTCAGTCCTGCCAACAACCACGTGAGTAACTTGGAAGTGGATCTTTCAGTCAAGTTTTGCAAGGACAACAAGGTCCAATCCGTATCTTAATTAAAGACTTCTAAGAGACTCTGAACCAGAGGACCCAGCTCAGTAGTGCTAGGGTTCCTGACCCAGAAAAACTGTTAAATAATAAATGTTTATTGTATTAAATAGCACTAAGTCTTAGAATAATTTTTATGCAACAGTACTTAGCCACATTCACTTATGCATTCTCCCAAACTAGATTATAAACTGCTCTGATGATACCAACTGCGACATTTTGAATCTCCAGCACTTAGACGGTGAAGTTATAGAAAGAGACAATTCTGAACAATATACACAAATCACTACTTTAAAATAGTCACCATAGCAATACATAGAGGAAATAAAGTAGAGTCTCCAGGTTCAAAAATCTGTAGTTTAATTTGCAAAACAGTAATATCTATATATATATATGTGTGTACAATAAGGAATATGCAGATACATAAATAACCAGCTTTAGAAGAGGCTAACATTTAAGTAATAATTAAGAAAATGAAAAATGTGATGTCTGAAGAAATTGAAAAATATTCATATGGCTGTCAGAAAAGAATTAAGAAAAAGAAGATACTAGGTACTATAAAATCCCTTAAAATATAATAATTATGCTACTTAATTCTAAGAAGTATGAGAGAAATAACAGACATTAATAGAACTTTTGAAATCATTCATGTATTATCTCTAATGCTGCCTATGCATCTCATCATGGTATTTGATCGTAAACATCAAAGAGACAGATAAAAGAATGAAGAAAAAAATTTTTTTTTAATTTTTATTGCATTATAGGTTTTGGGGTACATGTGCAGAACGTGCAAGATAGTTGAATAGGTACACACATGGCAGTGTGTTTTGCTGCCTTCCTCCCCTTCACCCACACTTGGCATTTATCCCGAGGCTATCCGTCCCCAGCCCCCCCGCCGCTGTCCCTCCCCCATTCCCCCCAATAGACCCCAGTGTGTAGTAGACCCCCTCCCTGTGTCCATGTGTTCTCATTTTTCTCACCCGCCTATGAGTGAGAATATGTGGTATTTCTTTTTCTGTTCTTGTGTCAGTTTGCTGAGAATGATGTTCTCCAGATTCATCCATGTCCTTACAAAGGACATAAACTCATCCTTTTTGATTGCTGCATAATATTCCATGGTGTATATGTGCCACATTTTCCCAGTCCAGTCTATCATCGATGGGCATTTGGGTTGGTTCCAGGTCTTTGCTATTGTAAACAGTGCTGCAATGAACATTCGTGTGCATGTGTCCTTATAGTAGAACGATTTATAGTCCTTTGGATATATACCCAGTAATGGGATGGCTGGGTCAAATGGAATTTCTATTTCTAGGTCCCTGAGGAAT
Source organism: Saguinus oedipus (assembly GCA_031835075.1). Classification (NCBI taxonomy): domain Eukaryota; kingdom Metazoa; phylum Chordata; class Mammalia; order Primates; family Cebidae; genus Saguinus; species Saguinus oedipus. The sequence continues at coordinate 25,339,290 of CM063190.1, forward strand.
CGCCACACTGTCTTCCACAATGGTTGAACTAATTTACACTCCCACCAACAGTGTAAGAGTGTTCCTATTTCTCCACATCCTCTCCAGCATCTGCTGTCTCCAGATTTTTTAATGATTGCCATTCTAACTGGCATGAGATGGTATCTCAATGTGGTTTTGATTTGCATCTCTCTAATGACCAGTGATGATGAGCATTTTTTCATGTTTGTTGGCCTCATGTATGTCTTCTTTCGTAAAGTGTCTGTTCATATCCTTTGCCCATTTTTGAATGGGCTTGCTTTTTTCCTGTAAATCTGTTTGAGTTCTTTGTAAATTCTGGATATCAGCCCTTTGTCAGATGCGTAAACTGCAAAGATTTTTTCCCATTGTGATGGTTGCTGATTCACTCTAGTAACTGTTTCTTTTGCCGTGCAGAAGCTGTGGAGTTTGATTAGGTCCCATTTATCTATTTTGGCTTTTGTTGCCAATGCTTTTGGTGTTTTGGTCATGAAGTCCTTGCCTACTCCTATGTCCTGAATGGTTTTGCCTAGATTTTCTTCTAGGATTTTTATGGTGTCAGGTCTTATGTTTAAGTCTTTAATCCATCTGGAGAGATCTTTACTGGCAAATGCACTACTTATGATACTTTTTAATTCAACAAATAATTTTTAAGTCCCTACTAGCTAATCATTCCCTGAACCTGAAGTTGACTACTTAAAGCTTAATAAGACCATTCACATTGTATGTAGCCTAGTTACTTGGTGAAATTATATAATGTCTTCTTAATTATATAAATGTTCACCCATCTATACAGTTTAGTATAGAAAAGGTGAATATGTTTGATAAAGGAGATGAGGAGCACTTTTTAGAAGGTATTTTTTCTGGTGAAGGAAGAGAACAACCTGGAATAAAATCGAACATTATCAAATGCCTCATATTTGACAGTGCTGTGTGCTTGGCACAACTGTGGGGGGAAAAAAGGCACAATCCTTTTCGCCAATAATTTCATAATCTTAGAGAGAAAATGAAGACTAAAAAAAGTAAACAAGCAAAGGGACAAAATAACAAGTTGAAATAAATGCTACTATAGAAATAAGCAGGCTATTGAGACAGAACTAATGAGAAGAGGGGTGCTTACTGTAACAGTGACAATGGAAGATATCTCTCTGTATTTCTCATTCATATAAAATGAATGTCTACAGTCTCTGTCCACTTTTATTGGGTATTTTGTGCCAATTTGTAGAAGCTTTTTATATATTAAGTAAATTAGGTTTTGTCTGTGATATAAGTTGCAAAAAATTTCCTCCACTTTGATGTTTCTTACAGTAATTTTGGCCATGCAGAAATAGCTTTCTTTTAGGTAGTAAGTAAAATTAATCTTTTTCTTAAGGTTTCTTGATTTTCATCACAGTTGAGAAAGCTTTCTTCACTTTAAAGTTATATAAAATTCTCTCATGATATTTACAAGTATATTTATGGTTTATGATGTACATTTAAATTTATGATGCATTTAGAATTTATCCTAGTCTATGGCATAAGGTATGGAACCTCTTTCTTTTCCAGATGTCTATCCAGTTGGTTCCTCATTATTTATGGAAAAAATAAAAAACACAGTTTTTCCCATTGCTATACAAACCACTGTGATTCGAATATGTATTCTATATACTAATCCACTAATCCTTCCCTTCATGCTCAGAACCAAATTGTCTTAGTAACTGAGGCTTAATAATATGTCTTAATACGTAATAAAGCTAGTTTCACATCATTACTTCCCTTTTGCTAAACTTTCCTGGTCATTCATGCTTATTATTTTTTTCATATCAATTTTATTTATTTATTTATTTAGAGACAGAGACTTACTTTGTTGCCCAGGCTGGAGTGCAGTGGCATGATCTTGGCTTACTGCAGCCTCTGCCTACTGAGTTCAAGTGATTCTCCTGCCTCAGCTTCCCAAGTAGCTGGGATTACAAGTATACATCACCATACCCAGCTAATTTTTGTATTTTTAGTAGTAATGGGGTTTCACCATGTTGACCAGGCTGGTCTCAAACTCCCGACCTCAAGTGATCCACCTGTCTCGGCCTCCCAAAATGCTGGGATTACTGCATGAGACACCACACTCAGCCCATATCAACTTTAGATCAGCCTATATATATCAAAAAATATCCTGTATGTACTTTTGTGGATGTCACATTAAATTTATACAAACAATTAGGAGAAACTCACAAGATGTCAAGGCTTTCTATAGTGTATTATTCCAATTATTGTAATATTTTGGGGGGAACCTTAGAAGTCTTTTAAGGTTCTGTTTATTTTTTTCCCATATATGTTTACAAATTTCTTGGTAAACCTATGACTAGCTATTTTATCTTTCTTTTAGATGTCTTGAATTAGGGTATTTCTTCCATCATATGTTCTGAATGGTTGTATTTTTTATTTATATAAAAGCTATTGATTTTCAATTTTGTTTTTCATTCACCACTGTACTGATGTTTTTACTGTTTCTAACACTTTTCAGCTTTCCAGGCACACAATCATAGAAGCTGTAAATGTTTTTCTACTTTCATATCTCTAATTTTTTTCTCTTATCTAATTGCTTTGGCTAGTACTCCAGAACAATATTTAGTGTAGTGATAATGGAATTACTGTTTTGTTCCTAAAATTGTCAAGTGCTTGCTTTTAGTATTTCCTCACTAATAATAATACTAGATTTGAAATTGAAACACATACATTTTATCAGATTATGAAAATATATACATATTCCCTGTTAATAGTTTTGGGGTTTTTCTTTAAATCAAGCTTTAAAACTAATTTGGTTAAACTTTGTTAAATGCCTTTTACATATATTAATATAACTATGTACTCTTCCACTTAGATGTAATGTTAATAATTTCCTTTGATTGAACTATCATCATGCCCCTGAAATAAACACCTTTAATCAGGATTTTATTCTTTTAACATGTGCTAAATTCTGTTGGTCAACATTTTACTTAGGATTTTTGCAATTATTTGCATGAACATCAATATTAGAGATCTAAAGTTTTCTTTGAAGTGAAACTTTTATTAAATTTTGATGTCAATATCATGCTCACATCATTTACCCGCTCCCTGAAAGGGTTTAAATATCATTAACATTATCAAGATTTTGAAATTTTGGTAGCATTCCCTTATAAAATCATCAGGGCTTTGTACTTTTGATGGTAGTGGGGGCATAGATTTATGCTGTTTTTTTTTTTTTTTTTTTCAGTTAATATATCAACTTTTTTTCTTTTTGATTCTTGTTCTGTCAACCAGGCTGGAGTGCAGTGGCATGATCTCAGTTCACTGCAACCTCCACCTCCCCAGCTCAAAAGATCCTCCCACCTCAGTCTCCCCAGTAGCTTGGACTACAGGCACACATCACCATCCCTGGCTAATTTTTGTTTGTTAGGTTGTTTGTTTGTTTGTTTTTGTAGAGACAGGGTCTCACCATGTGGTCCAGTCTGGTCTCTAACTCCTGGCTCAAGCGATCTGCCTGGCCTCCCAAAGTGCTAGGGTTACCCAAAACAGCATGGTAGTAGTACCAAAAAGACATATATACCAACGGAGCAGAACAGAGACGTCAGAAATAACACCACACATTTACAATCATTTGCTCTTCCACAAACCTGACAAAAACAAGCAATGAGGAAAGGATCTCCTATTTAGTAAATGGTGCTAGGAAAACTGGCTAGCCATATTCAGAAAACTGAAATTGAACCCTTCCTTACACCTTATAAAAAAATTTACTCTAGATGGATTAAAGACTTGAATGTAAAACCCCAAACCATGAAAACTCTTGAAGAAAACCTAGGCAATACCATTCAGGACATAGACACAAGCAAAGGCTTCATGACTAAAACACTGAAAGCAATTACAACAAAAGCAAAAATTGCCAAACTGTATGTAATTAAACTAAACAGCTTCTGCACAGCATAAGAAACTATAATCAGGGTAAAATGGCAACCTACAGAATGGGAGAAAATTTTTAGTCTACCCATCTGACAAAGGCCTAATATCCAGAATTTACAAGGAACTTGAACATATTTACAAGAAAAAGAAAAAACCCCTATCAAAAAGTGGGCAAAGGATATGAATAGACACTTTTCAAAAGAAGACATTTATGCAGCCAACAAATACATGAAAAAAAGCTCAACATCGCTGATCATCACAGAAATGCAAATCAAAACCAAAATGAGATGCCATCTCACGCTAGTCAGAATGGTGATTATTAAAAAGTCAGGAAACAATCGATGCTGGTGAGGCTGTGGAGACACAGGAATACTTTTACACTGTTGGTGGGAGTGTAAAGTGGTTCAACCATTGTGGAACACAGCATGGTGATTCCTCAAGGATCTAGAACCAGAAATACCATTTGACCCAGCAATCCATTACTGGGTAGATACCCAAAGTATTATAAATCATTCTACTATAAAGACACATGTACATATATGTTTATTGCAGCACTATTTACAATAGCAAATACATGAAATGAACCCAAATGCCCATCAAGGATAGACTAAAGAAAATGTTGCACATATATACCATGGAATACTCTGAAGCCATAAAAAGATATGAGATCATGTCCTTTGCAAGGACACGGATGAAGCTGCAGGCCATCATTCTCAGCAAACCAATACAGGAACAGAAAACCAAACACTGCAAGTTATCATTCATAAGTGGGAGTTGAACACTGAGAACACATGGACACAGAGAGGGGAACATCACACACTACGGCCTGTTGCAGGGGTGAGGGGAGGGAACTTAAAGTACAGGCCAATAGGTTCAACAAATCATCATGGCACATGTATACCATGTAACAAACCTGCACGCTCTGCACAAGTAACCCCACCTTTTTTTTTGGGGGGGGGAGAAAGTACTGGGCTTACAGGTGTGAACCATCATGCCCAACCTTCACTTGTATTTTCTGTATGCTTTGAAGTCTTTTAAAAAATTATCTCTCTCTAGAAATTTAACCATTTTATTCAAGGTTTCAAATTTTTCACCTTGAGTTTAGTAAACAAACTCTTTTATGACCAAATATCTAGCATTTCAAGATATTTTTCCTATTATCCTTTTTTATATGGTGCATTTGTGCCCTGTACATTTTATTTCATTAACTAATAGTTTTATCTCTAATTCATTTATTTCTGCTTTATTATTTCATTTTGCTTTGCATAGGTTGACTCTATTGTTTTCTTCTAACTTCCTAATTCACCACTCAGAGTACTAAGTGTGTGCTTGTCTTCTCAGAGTTTTATCTACATCCCAAAGATTCTAATATGCTGTGTATATATTACCTTTGTTTCTAAATATTAAAAATTTTAGGTTGGGTTTCCTGTTTCACATGAGTTTAAAAGAGATTTTAATTTGATGAAGTTTTTAAAAAAATTTACCTCCCTTGTTATTAATTTCTAGTTTTATTTCATTGTGATTATTCCACTTTTCCTTGTGATTGACTCTTGTTAATATTCCATGGCTACTTGAAAAGAAGTACTGTTTTCAGGAAACAATGTTTTATGTATCAGTTAGATATGTATTAATTATATTAAACAGGTCTTCTATTTTTACATATTTCTAGATTCACATATTTTTGTCTTCTTGATCTGTCACCAAGTATGGAAGAAGATTCAAGTATCTTATTCTAATCTGTTTCTATTTCTTCTGTTATTGTTTTGTTCTATGAATGTTGATGTTATGCTGTTAGTACATAGATACATTTCACTGCTGTATTTTCACTGCGAATGTCTCAATCTTTATAAAGTGTTATTTTTGTTTTGTTTAACATTAGAATTGTTCTTTTGACTCTTCAGCACCGGCTTATGAGTGAGAACATGCGGTGTTTGTTTCTCCACATGAACACAGGGAAGGAACATCACACACTGGGGCCTGTCTGGGGGCGGCGGGGCTAGGAGCTGGATAGCAGGGGTGGGGAGATTGGGAGGGATAACATTAGGAGAAACACCTAATATAGATGATGGGGTGGGGGTGGATGCAGAAAACCACTAAGGCACATGTATACTGACGTAACAAACCTGCATGTTTTGCATATGTACACCAAAACTTAAAGTATAAACAAAAAAAAGATGGTGGTCCCATAAGATTATAATGGAGCTGAAAAATTCTTATTGCCTAGTGACACTGCAGCCACTGCATATCATTACTCATGTGTTCATGGTAAGGTTGGCATAAACAAACCAATCGTATGAAAGGCTAACACGTACAGTATATGTACAGTACATATTACTTGATAATGATTAAAAAAAGACTATGTTACTGGTTTATGTATTTACTATGTTATCCTTTTTATTATTTTAGAGTGTACTCCTTCTACTAAAAAAAAAGTGAACTGTAAAACAGCCTCAGATGGTCCTTTAGGTGGTCTTCCAGAAGAAAGCATTGTTATCATAGGAGATGACAGCTCCATGTGCATGACTGCCCTGGAAGGCTTTCCAGTGGGACAAGATGAGGAGGTGAGAGACCTTGATATTGATGATCCTGACCCTGTGGAGGTCTAGGCTAAGGTGTGTGTCTGTATCTTTGTTTTTTAAAAAATCATTTTTAAAAACTTTTTGTAATAAAATTTTAAAAATAGACAAAAGCTTATAGAGTAAGAATATAAAGAAAGAAAATGTTTTTTGTACATCTATAAAATGTGTTTATATTTTAAGCTATTTTAGATATTAAAATAAGTCGAAATGCTTTTAAAAATTAAAACTTTCCAAGGTAAAAAAAATTGTTCTTTTGGACTCATATGTTTATCTGATGTAAAGTAAACCTTGCCTTATATCATCAAGACTGTGACCCTCATTTATTTTTAATTTACACTTAAAATACACGTATTTATTTTGCTTCCATTTTCTTTCCCTGTTTTCTCCATTTTTATAAAGCTTATTACTTTTATTGTCGGTACAATTTACATTACAGTCTGTTCTATTACCCTAATCCCCATATTTATCTTAGTCTTAGTCAAAGAGTTGCATAAATCCAATGCTTATGGCTAATATTTTTGTTTTAGATTTTTTGGACATCTCTTGTTTGACTGTAATTTTTCTTCTAAGAAATTCCTGATATCTCATGAAAACAATATTCCCCAAGTTGCGTGTGTCCAAAATTGTTTGCTATTGTCTCTGTTTTTGAACAATATTTTTGCTGGTTATAAAATTCTTTGGTCACAGGATGTAGATTTTGCTCCATTATCTTCTAGCATTCAATGTGTTCTAGAGTAGTTTAAGATCACATTAATCTGTTTCTTCTAAAAGAGACATCTTTCTTGGTCTTGGTCACCTAAGGGAGTCTTTAGGTCACTTAAGGGCACACTATCTCTGAATTTGACTTGGATACATTTTTATGTTTACGCCTCTGGGGAAATTTTCATCAGATGTAGTATGCCTTTTCAACATATGAATTCAAATCTTTCTTAACTTATGGAAATTATCTTAATTTGTATCTTTAAATATTTACTTTGTGACATAATTTTCATTTTTATTCATTACTCCAAAAATGTGCATGCTTGATTTCCTTTACCTGTCTTCTATAGCTACCTACCATTTTCTTTTTAATCTTTTAAAACTATTCTTAAATTTCTGTTTCATTTTACTCACTTTTCTCACATCCATCTTCTCTCAAGTTCTCTGCTATTTTTCAGCAGTGTTTATTTTTTGTTGTGTTCCTGCCGACTTTTCCTTGATTTCTATGGTGGTTTCATTTTGCCTTTCTGTTTCCTTGGGACAACTGTTCACCCCCCATCTCTTTTTTGAGTTCTTTTATATTTTATTTGCAATCACTCTTCATAAACACACTTATTTCTTTAAAGTTTTGTTTTGCTTTATTTTTAAATTTATAACACAATATTCAGTAACAATTTTTGTCTCTTTCATGGGCACACTATTTCATTTTGTTTTGCTATTATTTTCTCCTGAGTTTTAGATGTCCCTCTTCATTTCTTCATATTTTTCTTGTAATTTCTTTTTAAAAAGATCTTAGGCTGATCCCTTTTTTGTATTATATAGTATTGAAACTGGTGAGCTTTCTTCTGTACTAGCTATTTGTTGCAAGCTCATGTGGGGAAGGGTACAAAGACATATTTAGGCTAAGATCAATTTTTCTTCTAATGTAAGATTTTGATTGTGTATTTATTTGCCTTTTACACTTCCTCAATCAATGGACATAACAGCTGGGATGGTTTTCTTTTTTCTTTTTTTTTTTGAGATGGTGTTTCGTTCTTGTTACCCAGGCTGGAGTGCAATGGCACTCACCGCAACCTCCACCTCCTGGGTTCAGGCAATTCACCTGCCTCAGCCTCCTGAGTAGCTGGGATTACAGGCACGCGCCACCATGCCCAGCTAATTTTCTGTTCTTTTAGTAGAGACAGGGTTTCACCATGTTGACCAGGATGGTCTCGATCTCTTGACCTCGTGATCCACCCGCCTCGGCCTCCCAAAGTGCTGGGATTACAGGCTTGAGCCATTGCGCCCGGCCGGGATGGTTTTCTTAATGTAAACTGTCTTTTCTCTACTGCAATGAAGACTAGCCACTGGTCTCTGTTTTCATGTGGTTAGCCCATCCTTTTCACAGCTCAGAACCAACTGGTTCTGAGAAAGTTGGTACATCTCGTTTGTCCTGTTATAATAATGGAGTTCAGAAATTGCATCTCGGTGTGTATCCCTCATCTTCATAAATGGCTCTCTCTTAGCTGTATATTTGTTGCACCGGCTCCACTGTTTTCCATCTCCTCATCCTCATCTACAATATCCACTTGGGACACTGCCTTGAGAAGATATTCCTTTTTTTTTTTTTTTTTTGGAGGATCTGGAGTTTAGCAGTCTTTCAACTTCACCAAATATGGTTGTTTAAGTTTCTGTTTTTCATTCACCTTGTTGCTTTGGATAACTTCTGGGAAGATGAGGTGATAATGTGACTTTAAACTACCACATTCAAATCAGACATTCTATCCTGAATTCTTAAATTTTTACTCTTAACAATCAAATATCCTCAAAATCCATATACTTTATATGTTTGAGAATTGAGTTGGAAATACAAGGAAACAATAATAGCTGTCTACTTTAATTTTTACTCTTAACAATCAAATATCCTCAAAATCCACGTACTTTATATGTTTGAGAATTGAGTTGGAAATACCAGGAAACAATAATAGCTGTCTACTTTGTGTCTGGCACTGTAAACACACATACAACTATCTTACTGTATATGCCTCAAAATAGCCCTGCAAGTGGGTTATTATCTTCATTTTATAAATGAATAGCACAGCCCAGATTTGTCTTTACTCTGAATCCCACTCAAATTCTCATCTTCCCAAGATAATTTTTAAATATTTAATTTTTGTAGAAACAAAATAATCCCTGATTAGATTGTGGCATTATTTCTTTGTTTTGGAATCTACATTTCTTTAGTCTCCTCCAAATACTTTTTTAAACCACTAGTAACATGCATTTCTTTTAGAACAGAAATGGTTGCACGCTATTAAACAAGAACTGGACTTCCTAAACTGTGAAACCACAAAGCCCAACATAACACAATCAATATGCTGTTTGGTTTTGTCCCCTAAGCAACTGACCAAACAATACTATAAATTTGCCTGCCAATGAATTTGACAACGATTAAGAATGTTGATACACCCCCTACCTAAAAAGTAAACTTTGAATACATGTAACATAAGTATAATAACAAACAGACAAGAATTCAAGTGACAAACAATTTGAGAGTAAGATTACAAATTATTGACTTTGGGCAGAATTGGTTATCATTATTTCATGTACTTTTAGAGCTTGCTACATGTTTAAAAACTCCAGACACACAATAATTCAGACACATTTACAAATAGAAGTTAGCACTTGCTACCATACTTTCTTGGCATTCAAAACAAAGAAAGCACTGTACAAATCATTCCTTCTTTCAAAATAAGGTTTTATTAAATTTTTTAAAAGTTATCCCCTAAAGATAGTATTAAAACCAGACATAATAGAAAAAGCACTGTATTTAAAGTGAAGACCTTTGCTATTACACTAGTTCTACATTATTAGTGGTGTGAATCTGGACAAGTTACCTAACTCTCTGAGCTTTGGTGTATGCCTTCCAAAATAGACTTGGAAGTACCTCTCCTAGGTGTTTCTGCGTAAACAACCAGTATAGCTTCTAACGTATAGATGTTAGAAACTATAGATGTTCAGTAAATATTGAGTTTTAATAACATTCTGAACAATTTCTTGTTTTCACTTTCTATGACGTTAAAATTTAACATAATGATGGTAATAAAACACTAATAGCTTTTCTTAAGGAGTACATTGGCCATTGTAGTAACCATTAGATATCAATGCTCCACTTGTTTCTTCCTCTATCTTTGGCCACAATAATAGAGTTAACCTTAGTGTTAATGCTCGCTCAGAAATATTTCTATACTATTTTACTGTTTTGACAAAATACATCTATTGCTCTGATGGAATAAAAAAGTTTGAAGAAAACACAGGCTATAAAATAAAACAAACGTGAATACCAGTTCTGGTTTTAGTAGTTAATATAGCAACTTATTTAGTCTCTCTGAACCTCAGTTTCCTTATCTGTAAGATCCTGAAAGATTGCTTAGAAATGAATGGGACAAAGTATGTAAAGCAATATATACAGTAGACACGCGATAAAAGTGGGCTCCTTCCCCATGAAAACTCTAGAAGTCTTAATAGTTCAATTGTGCTTACGCTTTCAACCAATGCATTGTCATTCACCCCCATAATGTCATTCACCCCCATAATTTAATGCAGTGTCCATTCACCCCCATAATCTAACCAGAGCTTGGCCCACAGTGGAATATTAATACTGGCATGTTTTTTAGTATCTTATCAGAAGGCATTGTGCAGCTTGCAGAGAGGGTGTGCTTGACTGGATTACACAATCTGAGAATTCTCTGATCCCCAAAAGCCTACAATTTATTCAGAAGGTAAACATTACAATTAATGACAAACAGACTGTGTGAGATACCTGTGGTGCAAAAACAGCCACAAGACTTTAGAGAAAGAGGAGACTGCTTTTGTCCAGGGCAGTAAGTTTAGTGGTTATACACACAGTCTTTGAAGGAGACAGCCTGGGCTCAAATCTTGCTCAACTGCTTTCTAGCATCATCTGGGCAACTTATTTAAACTCTTTCAGACTCAGATTCCTCATCTTTACAATTGACCTTCTCAGGGTTATTCAGAGTATTAAACAAGCTGAAGCATAAATCCAAGCACCCAGGGCATGTGAGTTAACAAAAATATCCTATCATCTAAGTCTCACAGTAAGCCCAGAATATTTTAAAATAGACTCCCATTTCTATCAGAGATATGCTGTGTAAGTTCCCCATAGAATGGTGATGATGGTGATAAAACAAACAAACAAAAATCTACTTGCTGTTAGTTCCAAAGTGCTCAGATTATGTTTGAAAGAAATAGATAAATAAAAAGTTACACATTAGAAAAGCAACAAAAATATAACACACTTGACTGCACTATGAACCTAAGTAATTTAATTATTGATTTCTAGAAGTCTGTATTGTTTCAGTTCTGAATTCAAAATGCTGCTTCTTATTTAAATTTTGGTTCTTAAGTTAGAAATAAAAAGAAATAAGATGCACAGGTCCTTTGGGTGGTTTATTTTTCCAGAACAGGATATTGTATTTCATGTATATCTTCTGGCATTCAGTCATGTGAACAGCTCAATGGAGCTGACTTGGATTTCACTAAAACCACAAAGCCAAGAGATGGTCACTTGGGAAGCTCATGACCAACTAGTCAGGAAAATAAGTATCTTTGCCAGAAATACGTTGTAAATTGAGGCAACTTCAAACTTGTGGTCAATTGAGACATCCAGATCAAAAATAACAACAACGAAAATCTCTATCAGTATTTATTACCATGAAATTAACATTATTTGCACTTTACCTTAAATACCAAAGAAAAATATTTTATATGTTACATGCACTTTCACAGTTGTTTTACACATTTGCCTTGGATATTACAGAATGCTCATGAAAATATCAGATATTAAAAATATCTATAGATATTTTTAAATTTTGCTGGTGATATTTTCCAGAAAATAGTATCTCTCAAGAATGCATTATTCTGGAGAAACTGAATCTAATCAAAATTTCCATTTTAGGGTGAATAAATTCATTAATACTCAGTGGAAGTAATGAAATAAATTTGGGTCCATATGTAACATTTTACCAATAATGTTACTATCATTCATTCCTTAGGGAAATACTCATGATATACTATGTGAAAAAGTAAAATATAAAATATCCCACATAACTTTCATTTGAAACAAAATAAAATCAGGTAAGTGAAAGGAAGGGAGAGTGAAAGAGGAGATAAATGAAATATATCAAATTTTAACAGTGAGATTGTTCAAATTTTGCTAATTTTGTTTTGTTATTCATATTTCATATAGTTTCCAAGTTTTATATAAGGAGCACAAACAAACAAAAATCTGAAGGACTCTCTTTCAAATAAGATGCTTCCTGATAAAAATACTACCATTTTTAAAAATTTCATTCTCAGCAAAACTAATTACTTTGAAGGCATCAACTCCTGCCAGGCAACTACTCTGCCCTTGGATCTCACTAAAACTGAGATTCAACCAAATCATAATAGAAAAATGTTAAATTTAATCTTTTATTTTAAAACATTTACTGGCAGCCAGAATGTGCTCTTAGAAGTCATGATAGACTTAATCAAGTATTTTAATGTAGCTGTGTGAGGAAGGATTTAATTTAATTTACATGACTATTATCAAATCCTTCAAGTTAGTGTGAGAATGCTGATGAGGCAGGCAGGAGCTAGAACACTCAGTTTGGATGCTTTTGGGCCTCCTGGTTTTCTGGAAGGGTGGAGAACATAAAGCTTACTTTATGTTTTAAGACTATTTTTCAGAGAAGTTTTAGGTTCAGAGCAAAATTGGGATGAAGGAACAGAGACTCCCAGGTACCTCCCGGCACCCCACCCCACAGCCTCCCCCATCATCAATATCCCCCACCAGAGCAGTACATTTGTCGTCACAACTGATGAACCTTCATTGACACATTATTATCAACTGGAGTCTGTAGTTTTCCTTAGAGCTCCCTCTTGGTGTACATTGCATGGGTTTGGACAAACATATAGTGACATGTACCTACAATTATAGTACCCTATGGAATTATTTCACTGCCCCTAGAATCCTCTGTGCTCCACCTGTTCATTCCTCTCAAACACTGGCGACCACTGATCTTTTTACTGTCTCACAGTTTTCTCTTTTCCCAAAGATTATATAGTTGGAATCATACACTATGTAGCCTTTTCAGATTGGCTTCTTTCACTTAGTAATATTAATTTAAGTTTCTTCTATTGTTATAAAGCTTTTTTTTTTTTAACAGCAAAGCAATCAACATGTAATAGCTTTAGTTCCCAGGGCAGAGCACACTATCTATCTCTCATGCCTATAGAGTCACCACTGCTTGCCAAGGCACTTCAATGCCAGCCTTCTCCTTAGCTTTACTGAGCCTTTTTCAACTTGATCAAGCAGAAGAGAACCATGGGCAGGCTTTCACTAAAGTCTTCCTTAGCTCAAAAAGTAAGCTACAATATTGGCCCATAGCTCTTAGCATGGCTAAAAAAAAGCAAAGCCAGACCACAACTGAAACATAGTGTACACATGCAGGAGTATAACTGTCATCAGACTTTCATATATTCAATACATGAATTACACTGTAAGAGTTACATGGTTTCACTGCAAGAGTTACATGCTAGTGATAAGAAATTAGTCATCACTGTTAGCAACTCAACAGAGATTATAATAGACTATCCTTAAGCTTAGTTGTCATCTATTACTATATGACAGAATATGAGTTTCCTAAACCTTTCTAACCATAAGACAATTCATTTCCCTTGCGTCAAACATATGTCAACACCTAATGACATATAGTTACTATGATTTTAAACAAGAAAAATCAAAACTTAGGGCTAACTTCTTCAGAACTCCTCTCAATGTATGTACCTTCAGTTAAGTGATACCAGAGAATCCAATTCTTTATATTGGTAGTCTTTACAGAGAGGTGTACCTGTCCCAGAATGGTACATAATAATATCTGTATGAAGACATTTGTGCTCATATTGATTTATCTCAACCATCTCTATTTTTCACTTTAAAGCTTACAAAATGTATTATAGCAATAGCACATCCTGTGATTTATAAGCATATATATGTGTGTGTGTGTGTATATATATATATATATATATTACATGCACATATATATATATATAACAGGTACATATTATTTTCATCAATAAGGGTGTCTGATTTCTAAAAGTTTGAAATTAGATGATTAGAACTCATGAGAAAAGTGTCTATATTCAAAATTTACATATTAAACTTAGTGTTCCAATATCTATCTAAGCAAGTATCTTTATCCAGCTGAAGGGAGTAGATATACATGGTCCATTTCACTTGTAGTTTATGGCAAGCGCTTTGCAGACATAAAATATTGCTATACACCACTAAGATATCATCTATTCTACTGACATTGTTTCCCATAACATACTCTCTGATGACAGATGCTTTTAGCTAATGGCCTTCAGCTTAATTTTAATCATACCAATCCTCAAAATCTCAAAGCTTCAAAGACTAATATGTACCACAAGTTTAAATATATTTTAGACTGTTTTAAAATTTACTATGTATAACCTTATTTGAATACAAGAAAACAATGTTATGTTCAGAGGAAGATTATTTTGATACTGAAATCACTAAGAACTATGTCTTTCATTTCTACTATAAATAATTTGATCTAGATTGACTGATGAACTATTCTACCAATAAAATATTTACTATTTGGGGCTGTCTCAGCTTCATAATTTTAAAACCCAATTTTAAAAAAACATGAATGAGGAATGCCTTAGGTAATAAAATGGATACAGCCAAATCCAATCCCAAATACTATATGACTCAATAGGTTTAATGCCCTTGTATAATAAATATGGTCAGTACCCTTCAATGAAGTGGTCGAGGAGAAATGAAAATGGCTAATCTATTTGGAATCCATGTTAACCTCAGAGACTATTTTTGTAGTTACATGTAGTTACTGGGCACACATAACTTTAAATCTTATGAAAAACATATTTAGACACTTTCTCCTGCTGACAGTTCCCAATGGAAAGCAAATAGCATGCCCATATTTGTCAGGGTCATTGGCAGTGGTTCTCCAAACCTTCCGCCCCCTTATCATACTTCATTGTACTTTTCTCCTTCCTGCTACTCACTTTGTTTCCTGCACCTTCTCTAGGCTTTCTTTTTCTTCTCCTGTGATGTGCCATGCCTTAAAGGGGTCCTGTTAAACATGCTATACGGTGTGATACATTATTAATAAATAAAAAATAAAACTACATTTCAGAATGTTGGTTGGGGTTCATAATATTGAATTGTTTTATTGACTTTCCCACCATGGAAACGCCCAGTGGTTCAATAGAATTCCCTCATTTGAGGCAACTTCTTAAAAGACTGTTTCTTTCCCTAAACCACAAATGAATTTTTTTAACTAAAATATTTAAGAAGAGAGGCTGCACGGAGTTATAGGAAAACTATCATAATCAAAGAAGCAGGTGAAAAATCATTAAAATGACCACAAGAATAACTGGCCAATTTGAATGAGATATTATTCTCCAGTTTCTCACTAACCCATGTTTTAGTTCCTGAAAAAACATAGAGAAGGACACAGTTTTATGTAATATCAGAGAACTCATGGACAATGAGAAAATGTAACAAAAGCGATAAACAGGAAAAGAAATTATTGTTTCTCAAAAGAGGGAAAAGAGTAGCAAATGCTGGAAAGCATATGTTGTTGGTAAACTTAATTCTAAATTCAAGAAAATGTTGGAGATCTAAGATGGCTGAATAGGAACAGCTCTGGAGTGCAGTTCCCAGCAAGAGCAACACAGAGGGTGAGTTATCACTGCATTTACAAACGAGGTACCAGGTGCATCTCAACTGGACTGTTTGCACAGTAGAAGTAGCACAGAAGGGCGAGCTGAGGCAGGGTAGGGTGCTGCCTCTCCTGGGAAGTACAATCCCCAGAGGACCCACACTCCCTACCCAATAGAGGCCATCGGGGGCTTTTCCATCTACTCCAGCACTCCAGTTCAGATACTGTGCTTCTTCCACAGTTTTTACCTCCCACAGACCAGGAGATTCCTGGGCTGAAAAGTGTTACGAGTTTCCAGCACAGCTGTTTCAACAGGTGCTGCAGGATTCTGCACAAAAACTCACACAAATCTGGGCAGCTGTTTCAACTGGCACCTGGGACACTTGGGAGACAGAGCAGCCCATTCAACTAAAAAAACAAGGGGCTGAAAGCAGGGAGCCAGGTGAACTTGCTTGGCGAGTCCCACTCCCATAAGGACCAGCAATTGGAAATGCTCTGGATTTAGAATTTCACAGCAAACACAGTCAGATCCAGGATGGTCCAGCTTTGTGGGGGGGAAGGGCATCCACCACTACCGAGGCAGTCTGCCTTTACCAAGGCAGTCCAACATTACTGAGGCAGTCTGCCATTGCAAGGCAGTCTGTCATTAGTGAGGCACACTGCCATTAGTGAGGCAGTTCTAACTGTACCTCTGTAAACAAAACCACAAGGAAGTTTACACAGAAGCTGTGCGGAGCCTGCAGCAGCTCAGCAACACCTCTGCTGGCAGACTGCGACTAGACTCCCTCCTTGCTGGGCAGAACATCTCTAAAAAAAGGGAGAACGACGTCAGGAACTTATAAATAAAGCCCCACGTTCCCTGAATAGAGTACCTGGGAAAAGAGGTGGTTATGAGTTCCACTGCAGCAGACTTAAATGTACATGCCCAGAAGCTCTGAACAGGACAACAGAGCTCCCAGCACAGCACTTAAGCTCTGATAAGAGACAGACTGTCTTCTCAAGGGGCTCCCTGACCCTCATAGATTCAAAGAGGCAACTCATAAAGGAGAGCTGTGGCTAACATCTGGCGGGTACCCTTCTGTGATGAAGATAACCAAAGAAGAAACTGGCAGCAACCCTTACTGTTCTGCAGCCCCTGCTGGTGATCCCCAGGCAAGCAGGATCTGGAGTGGACCTTCAGCAGTCCTGCAGCAGGGGGGCCTGACTGTTAGAAGGAAAACTAAAAAACAGAAAGAAATAACTTCGACATCAACAAAAAGGACGTCTCCTCACAGACCCCATCTGCAAGTCACCAACTACAAAGACCACAGGTAGATAAATCCACAAAGATGGGAAGAAATCAGTGCAAAAAGGATGAAAACACTCAAAATCAGAATGCTTCTCCTCCTTCAAGGGATCAGAACTCACCAGCAAGGGGACAATGAGACTCAAGGGGAGAATGAGTCTGATGAATTGACAGAAGGCGGCTTCAGAAGGTGGGTAATAAGAAACTTCTCTGAGTGAAAGAAACACATTCTAGCCCAATGCAAAGAAACTAAGAACCTTGAAAAAAGGTTAGACAAAATGCTAACTAGAATAACCAACTCAGAGAAGAATATAAATGACTTAATGGTGCTGAAAAACAGCATGAGAACTTCACAAAGCATACCCAAGTTTCAATAGCCTAATTGACCAAGCAGAAAAAAGGATATCAGAGATTGAAGATCAACTCAATGAAAAAAAAAACAAGGCAAGATTAGAGAAAAAAAAGTGAAAAGAAATGAACAAAGCCTCCAAGAAATATGGGATTATGTGAAAAGATCTAATCTATGTTTGACAGGTGTACCTGAATGTGATGGGGAGAATGAATCCAAGCTGGAAAACACTCTTCAGGATATTATCCAGGAGAACTTCCCCAACCTAGCAAGGCAGGCCAACATTCAAATTCTGGAAATACAAAGAACACCACAAAGATATTCCTCAAGAAGTGCAACCCCAAGGCACAGAATCATCAGATTCATCAGGGCTGAAATGAAGGAGAAAATGCTAAGGGCAAACAGAGAGAAAGGTCAGGTTACCCACAAAGGGAAGCCCATCAGACTCATGGTGAATCTCTTGGCAGAAACCCTACAAGCCAGAAGAGAGTGGGAGCCAATATTCGACATCCTTAAAGAAAATAACTTTCAACCTAGAATTTCATATCCAGCCCAACAAAGATGCATAAGTGAAGGAGAAATAAAATAATTTATGGACAAGCAATTGCTGAGAGATTTCATCACCACCAGGCCTGCCTTGCAAGAGCTCCTGAAAGAAGCACTAACCATGGAAAGGAATAACTGGTACCAGGCACTCCAAAAATGTACCAAATGGTAAAGATCATTGATGCAATGAAGAAACTGTGGCAACTAATGGGCAAAACAGCCAGCTAGCATCAAAATGGCAGGATCAAATTCACACATAACAATATTAACCTTCAATGTAAATGGGTAAATGCCCCAATCAAAAGACACAGACTGGCAAATTGGATAAAAAGTCAAGACCCATCAGTGTGCTGTATTCAGGAAACCCATCTCATGTGCAAGGACACACATAGGCTCAAAATAAAGGGATGGAGGAAGATTTACCAAGCAAATGGGGAGTAAAAAAAAGCAGGAGTGGCAATCTTAGTCTCTGATAAAATGGACTTGAAACCAACAAAGATCAAAAGAAACAAAGAACGGAATTACATATGGTAAAAGGATCAATGCAACAAGAAGAACTAACAATCCTAAATATATATGCACCCAATACAGGAGCATCCAGATACATAAAGCAAATCCTTAATGACCTAGAAAGAGACTTAGACTCCCACACAATAATAGTGGCAGACTTTAACACTCCACTGTCAATATTAGACACATCACTGAAATAGAAAATTAACAAGGATATCTAGGACTTGAACTTAGATCTGGACCAAGCAGACCTAACAGATATCTACAGAACTCTCCATCTCAACTCTCCATCCCAATTCACAGAATATACATTCTCAGCACCTACTCTAAAATTGACCACATAATTTGAAGTAAATCACTCCTCAGAAAAAAAAAAGCAAATTCAGGCCAATATGCATGATGAACATAGAGGTAAATATCTTGAATAAAATACTGGCAAACCAAATGCAACAGCACATCAAAAAGCTTATCCATCACGATCAAGTAGGCTTTATCCTGGGGATGCAAGGCTGTTTCAATATACGCAAGTCTATAAACGTAATCCATCACATAAAAAAACCAAAGACAAAAACCACATGAATACCTCAATAGATGCAGAAAAGGCCTTTGACAAAATTCAACAGCACTTTATGCTAAAAACTCTCAATAAACTAGATATCAATGGAACGTATCTCAAAATAATAAAGCTATTTATGACAAACCCACAGCCAATATCATACTGAATGGGCAAAAACTGGAAGCATTCCCTTTGAAATCTGGCACTAGACAAGGATGCCCTCTCTCATCACTCCTATTCAGTATAGTATTGGAAGTTCAAGCCAGAGCAATCAGGCAAGAAAAACAAGTAAAGGGTATTCAAATAGGAAAGGAGGAAGCCAAATTGTCTCTATTTGCAGATGACATGATTGTATATTTAAAAGACCCCATTGTCTCAGCCCAAAATCTCCTTAAACTGATAAGCAAATTCAGCAAAGTCTCAGGATACAAAATCAATGTGCAAAAGTCACAAGCATTCCTATATACCAATAACAGGCTTAAAGAGAGCCAAATCAAGAACAAACTGCCATTCACAATTGCTACAAAGAGAATAAAATAACT
Source organism: Saguinus oedipus (assembly GCA_031835075.1). Classification (NCBI taxonomy): domain Eukaryota; kingdom Metazoa; phylum Chordata; class Mammalia; order Primates; family Cebidae; genus Saguinus; species Saguinus oedipus. Next base: position 25,359,015 of record CM063190.1, read on the forward strand.
AGGAGTACAACTAACAAAGGATGTCAACAATCTCTTCAAGGAGAACTACAAACCACTGCTCAATGAAATAAGAGAGGACACAAACAGATGGGAAAACCTTCCATGCTCATGGTTAGAAAGAATCAATATTGTAAAAATGGCCATACTGCCCAAAGTTATTTATAGATTCAATGCTGTCCCCATCAAGCTACCAATGACCTTCTTCACAGAACTGGAAAAAGCCACCTTAAATTTCAAAAGAGAGCCCACATAGCCAAGACAACCCTAAGCAAAAAGAACAAAGCTGGAGGCATCATGCTATCTGACTTCAAACTATATTACAAGGCTACAGTAATCAAAACAGCATGGTACTGGTGCCAAAACAGAGATATAGACAAATGGAACAGAACAGAGGCCTTGGAGGCAATGCTGCACATCTACAACCATCTTATCTTTGACAAACCTGACAAAAACAAGCAATGGGTAAAGGATTCCCTGTTTAATAGATGATGTTGGGATAACTGGCTAGCCATATGCAGAAAGCAGAAACTGGACACCTTCCTGACACCTTATACTAAAATTAACTCCAGATGGATTAAAGATTTAAACATAAGACCTAAGACCAAAAAACCCTGGCAAAACCACTCAGAACATAGGCGTAGGCAAGGACTTCATGACTAAAACACCAAAAGCACTGGCAACAAAAGCCAAAATAGACAAATGGGATATAATTAAACTCCAGAGCTTCTGTACAGAAAAAAGAAACAATCATTAGAGTGAACGTGCAACTGACAGAATGGGAAAAAATTTTTGCAATCTACCCATCTGACAAAGGGCTAATATCCAGAATCTACAAAGAACTGAAACAGATTTACAAGAAAAAAACAAACAAACCCCTTCAAAAGTGGGCGAAGGATATGAACAGACAATTTTCAAAAGAAGACATATATGAGGTCAACAAACATGAAAAAATGCTCATCATCACTGGTCATTAGAGAAATGCAAATCAAAACCACAACGAGAAACCATCTCATGCCAGTTAGAATGGCGATCATTAAAAAATCTGGAGACAACAGATCCTGGAGAGCGTATGGAAAAATAGGAACACTTTTACATTGTTGGTGGTAGTGTAAATTAGTTCAGCCATTGTAGAAGACATTGTGGCAATTCCTAAAGAATCTAGAAATAGAAATTCCATTTGATCCAGCAATCCCATTACTGGGTATATACCCAAAGGATTATAAATCATGCATGTTCATTGTGGCACTGTTTACAATAGCAAAGACCTGGAACCAACCCAAATGCCCATTGATGACAGACTGGACAAGGAAAATGTGGCACATATTCACCATTGAATACTATGCAGCCATAAAAAATTATGAGTTTGTGTCCTTTATAGGGACATGGATGAACCTGGAAACCATCATTCTCAGCAAACTGACACAAGAACAGAAAATCAAACACCACATGTTCTCACTCATACATAGGTGTTGAACAATGAGAACACATGGATACAGGGAGGGGCACATCACACACTGAGGTCTGTTGGGGGGCTAGGGGAGGGACAGTTGGGGGTGGGGAGGTTGGGGAGAGATAACATGGGGAGAAATGCCAGATATAGGTGACAGGAGGATGGAGGCAGCAAACCATCTTGCCATGTATGTGCCTATGCAACAATCCTGCATGATCTGCACATGTACCCCAGAACCTAAAGTACAATTAATAAAAACAACAGAAAAAGAAAATGCCTACAATGGTCCTGAATGTTTAGAAAAAGACATAGTAGCATGTGAATAAAAACAAAATATATCAAGCTAGTGACAGGTCCTTTTTAAAATACCGCTTCCAGCTAACAGATAAGAAACGACATAAAAGAGTTTGATTTCAGAAGAAAAACTTGGTAAAATTTCTTAAACTATTCATGTTCACTGAGATTAAAATTTTAGCCCAAGTGAAAACTTATAAAAATTTACACATTTTCAAATGTATAAAACCGGATTTAGTTGGGATAAGTTTTACATTCCATATTTAAGTTTTTGAAGGTACAGAATGGTGGTAAGCTGGTGCCATTCACTTACTCAGCTAACTGTAGTTATTGGGCACATACCATTTTAATTCTTATGAAAAACATATTGAGATTAGCCAATTGCAAGCATTACATCAGTCAATAATGTGAGATCACTACCAAAAAAAGCTCAAAATCTCAGAGTTAGTAAAAATACATATTGTATTATATCAAAGAAGGTAAGAATTAACTATATTCAGTTCTACTCAATTGTATCTATACAATTACACATTTAAAAAGAGAAAAGTAACCAAATGGAGTTTGTCTATAGAACGGCTACCAAGTTTTGAGGTGTCTTAATCTGGAAACCAATATTCATACAAATAGTGATAAGAAGCTAATAATCTCTAAACACTGACATCCATGCCATTTAGGAAAAAAAATAACTTAAATTGATAGGTGAAGGAAACAGACAGATTTTAGCTCAATGCAATGAAGAATTTTCTAATAATTAAAAGTGTTATGCGATAAGCCCACACTGTCACCGTGAAGTACTTAGGGGCAACTTAGGTGATCAATTTCAAGGATCCCACAGTGAGTCTTGAAATGATTGATTTATCCATTCTTGAAGGCAAAGAAAATTACGTTGCAATGAAAAAAATACACAGAAAACATGTCTAGGTACAGATAGAGATGTGCCCTGCCTTATAAAGGCTGGGAAGTCTAAGGCAGGCTTCTGGAGAAGAAATAATAAATTATGTAAGTTTTGAAGAAGGCATTGGGCTTAGCCAAATGCAGGACTTGGACAGTTGGTGGAGGGATAAAAGCGGAAAGCAGTCAAGGTAAAAGCACCAATACGAGAGAAAACATAATAGCTGTAAAGGACTAAAACGATTTAGGCCTGGCTAAATTGCCTTCCAATTGCTGAGATTCTGTGAGCCAAAACAGTTTTTTGTGTTCTACACAGACTGACAATTTTTAGGCTTTTCTCAGTCTTTCTGAGAAAATCTGACTGTAAACATACTAATAAAAGTCAAAGCCATTCTCACACCACTTTTAATAAATATATTGGAGATATTTTATAGACTTTGGTAAGTTTAATGCTAAAAACAATCAAATCAACAATTCTCAAAACTATGTAATAAGCTAAAAAGAATAAACTGCCACCAGTGACATTCAGAATTTAGAATTAACCATTATTCATGATCCTTAGACATGCACAAACTTCTAATTCTATATTCTGCACTGCTTTATCATGACATTGCTGGACCTCCAGAAATTGGTCTCAGCCTTTCTCTTCAGCCTTCTCCTTACATACCCCATCTGGGGCCCAGTCTCTCTGCCTATTACTATGCAATCAGGCCCCAAAGTTTCCACCCGTCTTTGCCCCAACTGTCCCATCAGCCTGGAGGCACCCCTTTCCACTGCTATTTCTGCCCACACATCCTTGAAGGTCAAGTTGACTGTCCCTTACCTCAAGAAGCTCTGTAGTTCCACTTCTGCCTCCCAGTTAGAATGACTTTAATTATCATGTGAACCTATGGCCATTGGGGATATGCTACTTGTCTTTTGTATACACAATATGTCATGCCTGCTGGACTCTGTGTGAGCTAAAGAATGAAGAGTTTCTCATTCATCGCTGTTTCTCCCATCCAGTCTACTAAAGCACCTTGCACAAAATAATCTCTAAGCAAACCCATTAGTATTTACTTGCAAATATTTACTGAGCTTCCACTATGTGCCAGGCACTGTTGCAGACACTGAAGATACAGTGGTAAGGAAACAAAAAACAGCAGCAGTAATCCCTGCCCTCAAGGAGTTTCCACTGGGCTATGCTGAGAGGCCCAAGCAATAGACCAAAAAGAAGTCCAGGCCACAGCATCAAGAGTGTGCTATGGTCCGCCACCAAAGCATGCAGTAATCACAGCTGAAGCCCTTGCCACTTCCCACTTCTTTCTGTCCCTCGGCTTCCCCTCACATAGACCCAAGAAAGCATCCAATTCCAGGCGCTTCTCCTAAGGGAGTTTCCAAATTCATAAACTCCTAAGAAAAGACATACTTCAATGCCTCAGCCCCCACATTGGGGCATTAGTTCTGAGTCATTTTCTCTGCTAGGATGTTACCCAAAACAGACCACTGGTTTTTCCATGTTATGTTCCAAGCTGCCTTTATTGCTAATCAAATGCAGCTGACATTAGCATAAGAACGTTATGCATCATTATTTAAAATTCATTCTGTCATGGGCATAATGGAGGAAAATAAATTGTTCTAATCTCTTTTCCTATATACAATAAATTGATATATATTGGAAAATCACAATGGAACAAGCATACTAGAGATTTGAAAGCTCTGATCGAGCTATGGTTATGGAATTCTGGAAACCTTTTTTCCATTTAAATACTATAAAATCCCCGAAATTACAAAGAGTAGTTGCCTGAGTACTTCAAAAGACAATGAATGCTTTTCAAATGGCAATACGGCAAAAGGAGATATCACTGACCACTTTAGAAAGTCAGCTTATCACATAGATTGACAGATCTGTTTTAGTAACCACCTAATTCATTCTTCCTTTGAGTCGCTCAATCTTCCATTCTGACCAGATAGTGAGTGGCAAATCCCATGACCATGCTACATGTTCTGTCTTAAACAGGAAACAAAATGGAATTCTTCTGGCTAAAGCAAAGTAATTCCCTACTCTACGGATCCCAACTTTTGCGTACATCAAATTTATCCATGAATTCTCACCTGAATTCTGACCATAGGCCTATTCATTACATAGTGAATGGGTCTGATATTGCTAAGTGGGTAGCAATATTGCTCATGGAGTACAATATTGCTAGGGAAAAAAAAACAGCATTATCAAGGTTGGAGTGGAGTACACAGTAATTTAAATTATATTAACAAATCAAATTGATGTTCAGCAATATAGTAAATATTTTAGCAAGGAATTCTAGCAGCCTAATGGCACTACTGTCAGTTATATTTACTTTCATGAATTAGTGTGATTAGTGTACGTTTTTTCCCAAAATTAGAGGAAACTTACTCACATAACATTGTCACTAATGTGTTGCTGAACATACTAAGATTGGTCATTTTTTTGTCTAGGTTGCATAGCCAGCCAAAACTGCTAGTGTTGATATTAAGACCTAGACCTCTTGATCTGATACCTTTAACACTAAATAGCAAAATCATCCCCACTCCAAATAATGTACATAATAGAAGTGGAGAATTGAAAATTCCTATTCAGTATAAATACATTCTTTCTTCAACAAATCTTCCTGGAGTACCTTCTACGTTTAAGTACATTTACGGGCAGCATGAATGAGAAAATGTAGTAGCCACTTATAAGAATTCTAAGTCATTATAGGCACTTACAATGCTATTAATAAAAAAAAAGATAAGAGTAACTTATTCAACTTGTAAACAATTGACATAGCATTTTTATATAAAAAAGTAAACTTTAGGATGACAAATTTCTCAGAACACTTAATTCTGGTCAAACATTAAAGTGGTCCATGCTTCATCCCTTCACAGTCTGTGTCAAACAATATATTTTAAAAGTTAATTACATCATTCTTAAGATACGGTTCTTCAAAATTATGTAATTAGTATATTTGAGTGATCCATCATTACACATGTAAAATCACTGACGTATAATCTCTATTTACCATTGACTTCAAACATGTTTTTCTTGTCTAACCAGAGATTGCTCACTTTCTCTTCTTTTTTTTTTTTTTTACCAAAGAACATTGATTTTTTTTTTTTACCCTCTGTAACCCCTAAATTATTCTACTTATATAAAAATTCAGCTGGGCACAGTGGCTCACGCCTATAGTCTCAGCACTTTGGGAGCCTGAGGTGGGTGGATCGCTTAAAGTAGGAAGTTTAAGGCCAGCTTGGCTAACATGGTGAAACCCCATCTCTACTAAAAATACAAAAAATAGTCAGGCATGGTGGCATGTGCCTGTAGTGCCAGCTACTTGAGAGGCTGAGGCAGGAGAGTCACTTGAACCCAGGAGGCGGAGGTTGCAGTGAGCCAAGATCATGCTACTGCACTCCAGCCTGGGCTACAGAGTTAATACTCATCTCAAAATAAATAAATAAATATTAAGTGCAAAAAATAATTAAAAGATAACCTCCTAAGAAACTATAAATAGGAAACATAAAATAGACACCTCATTCCCAAGCGACTCCCCAGTGGCCAACTGACTAAATATCATTAAACACCAAATTTACCTTCTACTAACTAGGTTAAGTTATTGTTTTAGCAAGAAAAGAGGCATGAAAGCAGATATTCATCTTTAATTATACCTAAGTAGAACTATGAGTAATTTCTCAGAAGAATTCAACTTTATCTGTTATTACATTTTAATGGTTTGTGAAAACCAGTATACACTGGGAAGTATCCCAACTCTGTTTCTAGCACTAATTTTTAATTTTATAGTACACAGATGTTCCAGGAAAAAAAAATGTAATCTATTTGAAAGGCAAGAGAATATTTGAGTCAGAGACTACGGTCCATCAGCAATTGCTTCAAAAGAGTAACCTGTGCAATTATTGTTTCAAGAAAAGAAAGAAGACTTGATTGTTGTGAAGGCGTCTTCTATTTTCAAGTTGTTAGGTTCTGTATCTCTCTTCAAATAAGAGGTTAAATTTGACTATTCATATCTAAAACTTTTGTTTTACTTTTTAGAATTCCTATCACTCAAATGAAATATGCAATACTAAGTATAGAAATATGCAATACTAAGTTCCTATAACACACTTACATGAACTGACACCATAAAAAAAGACTATAATTTCTCCGTTGCCTTTAAGTGAACTCCCTATCCTATTCATTCTCTCATCGTTTTTTAATTCTTTCTACAAGATGAGTCTAAACTTGACTTTACAGTTACTTCTGTTCCAGTTTCTGGTGTGTGTATTTTGTTAGCATATGTTTAAGGTAAATCAAATGTAATACAGCCAAGATTGTAACTATTTCTGACAGCAAACATGGGGCTTAAGTCAAAATAAGTGAAAACAAGCCAGAAATTTTCTATTCAACTATAAATTATGATTATATTACATGTGGAATTTAAGATGTGTGCTTAATACCATGATACGTAAAATTCCTTGTAAAATTTTCGATCAGCATTTTGATTCTACCCCAAGTCAATCCTCTAGAAAGAGGCCATGTTATTCAGCATTGGAACACAGCTCCACCTGCTGGTACTGCCGTATCCATTTGTTATATAAGCCTTTTGTAGGCTAGTGTTACTAAATTTATGCTTATTCAAAGCTGACCTAAAGCCTCCTACAGCAGTATATTTTACAAGAGTAATTAGAATTTGATTATGCTAAAAAACTTCCAAGAATTATAATTATATAGGAATGACACTGACATTGCAGTGTTTCTCTTCAAGAACATACAGTTCACAACCTATCCCATTTGCTTTCAATGACCAAATAAATTTACAGAATGACACTATAATTGGTTTCTATTTTCATATTTTAACTAGGTAGTCCAAACCTCAGTGGTTACATTAATTTACCCTGTTTCCGTGCAGCTATTTCCTTATTTTAATAAACAAACCAAAGTTATGTAAGTATACTTATTCATTCATTGATGCACAATATTAACTGGTCAACTATTATGGGACAAAGTCCCAAGTTTGGGTCTGAAAAGCAGAACTAAGGCAGTCATGGAGTTTACAGTGCAGCTAAGGAACAAAAGTTGAACAAGCATCTATTTAGGTAGTTACTATCACTTCCATCAGGTGCAATCAGGAAGTCCTCTCATGAGAAAACATGTGAAAACTGTACTCAAGTACATGTTTAAAACTTATAACAGTTATCTTTGTAAAACAACAGTATTATAAATGTGGAAACTTTATGCTATAGATTTTCTCAGTTACATAAAAAAGGTCTCATTTCCATCTTATTGAGCATGATGCATAGCAATGAGGAGAATGTGTGAGTGTGGTTTTGCAAGTATATGTATGTATATTCCAAGCAAGTGTCAATATTGAGATAATTAAGAACTAGAAAGCAACCTACTGGATAGCTAAATTGCCAGAAACATTTTTAATATTTTCAGTTATTCTCACTTGATGTACAAATGTACAGACTGTTTCAAAAGTCTAACAACTGTGATAAATATTTACCTTTAAAAACCTATAAAAGGTGGGCTTTGTCCATGTGAAGATCATTGACACTTTTCACTTCTCAGATCCCAAATATTAAGTGTTGTATAACCAACAGATAACCAGAGAATGTGGAAAAGCTAAAAGGCATTTCAAATAAAAAAATCAGTTTAATTTTTCTTGGAGTTGCATATGACAACACTTTTTGTTTTTTTTAAAGAAGCAGGTCCAGTAAGCCACAATCATATTTGTTTTTTCAAGTCAAGTAGCTTCTAAGATGATGCAGTCCTTTGAGTATGTTTTTCCATTGATTTGAGTGTGCTACATTTCTTAATCAAATATCTCAAAATAACACTAAAATCAATGTTTCAGTAAAAAGATATTTATCAACAGGAAATCAGTTAAACAACCAAGACAGGCCACAGAAACAATCTGCTTCCTTTTTATCATCACTTATATCTTGCCCTAAAAAAAATCGACAACATACTATTAGGCAGATACAAACTTTTAATGTTGGCCATCTGCAAAAACTATATCCTACCCAGAGATTAGCTGACTGGGTAAGTTAAAGCTGAGTACTCTGAAACTCTGAGAGGATCTTCCTTAAATTGAAAGGAAATTATCTTCATAAACATTGCTAATGTCTGTCCTTAGTTTTCTATAACATCATAATTCTTAAGAAAATGCCCTAGAAAGTAGTTCATCTCATAATTTCAGACAATCTCTAAATATCTGAGGTATACTAAAAAGAAACGTGCAAAAATAATATCAAGAAGAAAGGTCCCATAGTATGTTCAGCATTTCATTTAATCTTTTTGCTAAAACAATCCAATGAAGGCACATGCATATGTATATACATGAGTATTTTTTTTAGAGCAAGAGAAAGAGAAATAAGATTGGCTTTTCTTTCCTTCCAGTCTCCTAGGTTAAAAAACAGATCCATGAGAAAATTGGGTTATACCAACAAATACACACATCTCCTTTTTCTTCCTTTTTCTTTGTCAAGAAACAGAGTCTTGCGCTGTCACCCAAGCTGGAGTGCAGTGGTATGATCATAGCTCAACCTCCTGTGCCTCAGTGATCCTTCCCACCCTCAGCCTCCCAAACAGCTGGGACTTACAGGCATACACCACTGCATCTGGCTAGTTTTTAAATTCTTTTTAGTAGACATGAGGTCTCACTATGTGGCCCAGGCTACTCCTCGCACTTTTATGAGAATCACCTGTTTCAAGTAGATTGTGATGTGGAAAATAGTACATATCATAGCCCTAAACCAATGTATTAAATTCAGTTGATGGAGCACCAGTGGAGGGTGGGGCAAACATTTATTTGTGGAGGCTGCGTAAGAGAATCTATCCTTTCCCTCTAATAGCTCTTGTTTTTCAAATTGAAACCATAAAATGACTTGTTTTTCTTTAAGCGTTTTTCTCAAAATTCTAAAAGATCACTCCTATCTTAAGTCCTATATGTAGGACATGTTGAAATTAAATAAATAGCCAGATGCAGTGGCTTACGCCTGTAATACCAGCACTTTGGAGGCCAGGGCAGGTGGATCACGAGGTCAGAAGTTCGAGACCAGCCTACCCAATATAGTGAAACGCTGTTTCTACTAACCATACAAAAATTAGCCAGGTCTGGTGGCAGGCACCTATAATCCCAGCTACTCAGGAGACTGAGGCAGGAGAATCACTTGAACCTGGGAGGCAGAGGTTGCAGTGAGAAAGATCATGCCATTCCACTCCAGCCTAGACAACAGTGCGAGATTCTGTCACACACACACACAAGGAAATGAAATAAAGAAACAAACTCTCAGATATACAAAAAATTTCAGATTGAATATCAGGACAAATGAAAAACATTTCGTGCAAACTTAACTTGTTTGAGAGATTGGGGGTGTGGGATGGATTTGTTTTTTAATAAGCAAATGCAGATGTTGAAGGAAAAACGTTTAGATTTTTGACACTGTTCTTTGCTAACAGAATTGCCAAATGTTTTCCATAAGCAATGTTGAAATGTCTGGATTTTTTTTTTTTGTAAAACCATCACCCAGCTGAACTTTGAAAAATGAAATTTGCCAATTTAAAATAATATATTTAATATTATAGATCAACATTTTTATACAACTTTTATTTTCCACGCACTTTATAAATATTAATCATTATGGGAAGTTTATGGTCTTCTACGTTGTGCACATGTGAGACACACACACACGGAGTTGGTATTTATTTAGTTTTTACTCTTCAGGAACATATTTAATGTTGTACATAAACCAATTATGGGATTAAGTAGAGTCTACTTTCCTACATGCAACAGTTTGGATTCATCTTAATGTCATGTGCAAAACCACCTATGTTTAAGTATCATTGTCAAATCAGAAAAAATATTCAAAGAGTAAAACATTCATGCAGCTTTTCTTCTGAGTTTTTTTTTTTTTTTGTGAGATGGAGTCTTGCTCCGTCACCCAGGCTGGAGTGCAGTGTGCAATCTCGGCTCACTGCAATCTCCATCTCTCCGGTTCAAGCAATTCTCCTGCGTCAACCTTCTGAGCAGCTGAAACTACAGGCATGTGCCACCATGCCCAGCTAATTTTTTCTATTTTTAGTTGAGATGCGGTTTCACAGTGTTAGCCAGGATGGTCTTGATCTCCTGACCTCATGATCTGCCACCTCAGCTTCCCAAAGTGTGTGAGCCACTGCACCCAGCCTTCACTTTCAGTTATTAATGTGATATCTGTGAATCCTTTTATTAGGTGGAATATTTTTTTCCTTAAACTTAAAATAATCATTGATTATATTTGACAAGCTTCACCTCAATCTCTTCCCAGAGTCTGTATGCAAAACACAAAATTGTCCCAATCATTAAAGAAAACTAAAATTAGCTATAACACATTGCCCTATTAAAGCTAAGAACTCACTGATCAATGGAAAAATATGACAGATGAAAGAGACTAGATTGGATAATTGCAAAATATGTCTCCTCCTCGTTCCATTAATAGTGTGACAAAGGCTCAAGTAAGTATAACTCTCTCCTATTTTGTAAGGATATAACCAAACTGTTAAAAGATTACTTTGCAGTTAGTTACCAATAATTCTGGAGAAGAGTGGCAATGATCAGTTTACCTCTTCAAGTGTTTATTTCTCACCTTTAATCGTCCCACTAAAATCGACTAATAAGTAGCACCAAAGAAATCCAAGAATGCAGAATAAATATTGATACCCAAAAGAAAAATAATACTAAAAGGATGATGTAAACCCTGCAACAAACATTTTGGAGTTTCCACCAGGTAGTGATGGGAATTTGAATTGTTTTAAAAAGCATCTTAAGCCTCTCAGAGGGGTAGTAGTGACTGAATAATTCACTCAATCTAATTCTAATTCACTAATGGTTAAGTGTAGACCAGATCTAAATACTTTTAAAGTACCTCCTCCTCGACTGATCCCATATATCAAAAAGTATGCTACATCATACTATATCATGTCTATATATCAAAAAGTATGTTAAGATACTGCTTATTATTTCCAGAAGTGCCACTGTACAAGGGCAAGGATCACCTTGTTATCAACATTGTTTTCCTTCATCACTTTACAGAATACAAGATGCATAGCAGGAATTTCAGAAATATTAATTTTATATATATGATCTTATGCCTAGAGATTTCTAGTGATATATATATATATATAATCACATGTATATACATGTGCATATATTATTATGTTATAGTATATATAATCCCTAGGAATTTCTAGTGATATATATAGAGAGAGATATATAAATCATGCATATGTTGTGTTTGTGCATGTGTGTGTATACAAATTTATTGTTAATGGAATGGAGACAAAGAAAACATATTTTATTAATTATAAAATTATCTCAAAGATTCCTATTAATAAAGCATTATTAAAAGGGTTACTTCAAAGTTAAAATTCTTGGGGAAAACTGCCAAAATCTGTTTTTCAGAAAATGACCTTAGTCTCGAGCCCTGTCTGTAAAATGGGGTTTTTACTATGGTGAAGGGAAATCACTGGGCTCTTTCTCATTCTTAGACATATGTTAGGAATGAAAGAGACGTTAATAAAGTGTTTATATGTCATTTGGGAGAAAAGAATTATACCGAATACTATCATTAGGTAAGCTGAAATATAATTTGACAAAAGGTAATTGCCCATTTGGATCCTTTGGCTCTAGATCACAAAGGAGGGTGGAGAAAGTAACCTTGAACAAGTGGTCTGGTATAAATTAATAGCTCTCCATTCCAAGCAGCTAATCCATTACGTACTCCCTATTGTTATTTCCCTTCTGAATACTTTTTGACTCATCTTGTAAGAGTTGCCCAAAGATCCACGTTGGATGCCATCATATTATTAATAGTCAAAGAAAGAAATATTGAGCCACCAAGAAAATGGAACAGTTAACCACCTCCTATCACTCAGATGCCTGAGGAAAAAAGGAAGTAAAATACTCTTTGAAGGATTCCCTTATCCCATGTCATTTCTTAAACTGCAAATATCAAAATATAATATGAAATACAGCTGTAAGTTTATTGCCACAAAAGAAAATTCTATATTAAGGACCAAAATCTATTCAAAATTTCAATAGTCTACAACAAAAAAATAACAAAAACAAATCAAAGATAATTTGCTGAGTTTTAAGTAATTGTTTTGAAATCAGGATCTTGCTCTGTTGCCCAGGTTGCAGTACAGTAGCGTGATCATAGCTCCCTGCAGCCTAAACCTTCTGTGCTCAAGTGATTCTGCCACCTCAGCCTCTGGAATAGTCAGACCTACAGGCATGCACCACCACGTTCGGTTATTTTTTTCCTTTTTTTTTTTTTGAGACAGTCTCACTCTGTTACCCAGGCTGGAGTGCAGTGGTACAATCTCAGCTAACTGCAAGATTAGCTGAGATTGCAGGGTTCAAGGGATTCTCGTGCCTCGGCCTCCCAAGTAGCTAGGATTACAGGCGCACACCAGGACACCCGGCTAATTTTTAGTATTTTTAGTAAATACAGGGTTTCACCATGTTGGCCAGGCTAGTCTTAAACTCCTGGCCTCAGGTTATCCACCCACCTCAGCCTTTCAAAGTGGGATTACAGGGTTTTTTTTTTTAACTTTTTGTAGAAACGGGTCTCACTATATTGCCTAGGCTGGTGTGACTTTCACTTATTTTTTAAATTATTTAGAAATTTCAGTATGAAGCAAAACTGTCTCTCTACCTTCAGAAATTAGAACAGAAAGTTCCATACCTTAAATATTTCAAAAAGAGAATATTCTCATCACTTGTTTTCTGAACATAAAAATTTTCAAAACATTTACTTTTTAGAAAATTAGTCGTTATACCACTTAATATGTTAGCTCTTATCTTTTAGACTGCAAGAGAAAAGTAAGTATTATAAAAGAATTTTGCAGAAAGAATCCAGTGTAAAGATATAAAATTCATAAACATGAAGGAAGTGATACTAAAGACATGAATGCAAGGCTCATCCTCATAAATTATAAATAACGTTGGAAGGCTTACTTTAAAGGAGTTTTTGAATCTTAACACCAAAACAAAGTAATACGAAAGGAGCCTTTTGGCCAGAACTAACCTAACTTTCAAATATGTGTACATGAACCCATGAGCATATGTCTGTATGTCAATATGTGCATGATTTTGTAAGTGTGTATGTTACTGCATATGACCATATGTGTACATATATGAATGTGTTATTTGTGTGAGTACACATGTGAATATGCTAGTTTGCTTTCCTCAATCAGATTTATTTTGCATGTTCAGAGAAGCTCATCTATTGAACTGTGTAGGCTGTATAACAGCTAAGTTGCTCCAAAATATTACATGCAATTAATTACTGGGAAGATAAGTGGCAGCATAGAAAAAGTCCAAATAATGACTCTTTAGTGCCAAAATGTAACCCTTTATTTTTCAAGGACTAAGTAACCTTCAACAGGAAATCATCACATCGTATTCTGGGTTTTGAATGTTCTTAGTTTGAATAGGAAATCTATTTAACAGAAAACGGCTTTTTCTAATATTATAATCTTCAACACACAGAGAGCTAAAACTTTAAGCATTACCCCTCTTACTAATTACTACTATAATCCCAAATTCTTGAGAGTTAGTTATTTCAAAGTCAAATTTACAGATCTCAATCACTGAGAGAAACTTCAACTGTTTCATTAATGAAATATTAAGAAAAAAATGTCTAAGACAGGAAATGAGGATGGAAAACTTTTCATAATAAGACTAAGGATTTAACTTTCTCCACATAAAGCCTACATTAAGCTATGCTAAATAAATTAAACATAATCAAAACAGTGGGCATTTTATATTTGCATTCGTAATATTACATCAATACAAAACTTTGTAGTGCATTACGTTTAATTTTAAAATTCAGAAAGGCTGAGTTTCTAAGAAGCAAACCAGTTTTTAAAGGTAAAAGAAGCAAGATGCAATACCATCTTACATGAGATGCTTGATTTGAAATGGATCAAATCAAAGGTAACAGAAAAAAAAAAAGATAATTTACTGAGTTTTAAGTGATTTTTTTTGTTTTTGGTAGGGGAGCAGGAGACAGGGTCTTACTGACAGGGTCTTACTCTGCTGCCCAGGCTACAGTGCAGTGGTGTGATCACGGCTCACTGCAGCCTTGACCTCCTGGGCTCAAATGATCCTCCTACCACAGCCTCCTGAGTGGATGTGTGCCACCATGTCCAGCATTTGTTGCTGGAGAACTTTTCCTGTTAGGCCTCATAAACATACAATGAAAATCTAAGAAAATCACCCCCTACATATTGAAGGGAACAGAGACTACTGCTTAAGAATGTAGGCTCTAGAATCAGAGTCTGCCTGAATCTCATTTTTGTCTCTTATTAGTTGTTCAGGCATTTAATCTCTTAGTGACAGTTTCCTCATCTATGAAATGGGGGTAAGAATAGAACTACTTTGTAGAGTTATTGTACTTTTAAATGAGTTAATATATAAAAGAACTTAGAATAATATGTAACAAGCTCTCAATAAAAGTTATCTATGATTATTGTGTCAAGTTTGTGCATGCTTAGATTCACTCTACATTCAGCTCTTAATTTCTAAAGCTAGAATGACTCTTCCACAATGGGAAATATTTTCTCTAGGAACAAAAATGATAGGATCCTTTTTAGCCCCATGTAAAAAAATAAATGGATAATGAGCCGTGCCATAACCATTAACGTGGCACCAAATGGTAATGATTAGAGCACATATTTTGTCTGCACTAGAATCAGCTCAATTATTGGCTCTACCAATACAGGAGCAGTTTCAGGCAGGACACAAGGCTGACATGCTGTGCTGCTCTCATAACCTTCAGAAGTACCTTTTGGGCAGCATGGCCTGGGTTAGACATATGCAGTAGAGAGAAACAGTGATAGAGGGAGGGAGAGAAACAGCATATACTCTACAGCAAAATCTTGCTTTCCTGAATAACTTTGCAAAAAGATCATATGGTTAAAATGTTTCACAAAAGTAACTTTGCCTAAATATTTTTTGAGGGATATAGAATACATGTATTCCTTTTGTCCTTTATTAATAACAAGATATGACAAAAACTCATCTATAATTCCCATAAAGCTCAGAAGTACCAAATTATATATGACAGTCAGTTACTTTCACTTCACACACATACCAAATTGTCATTTCCCCCTAAATGTTATTATGTAATAACAAAATTTTTACTATTTCCAGAGGGAAGATATCTGCACTTGATAATTAGAGGATGGGGGTGCAAAACTGTTCACTTGTCCACTTCATAAGCCTATCTAGCGGGTGGAGTATCAGTATAAAATATTTTGGGAGATACGGTTTAAATGTTACAAATTCTACCATACTTATAACTGTGAAAAGTATTGTAATATCTTTAGAATTTTTTAAAAATGTGATTGTATTTCACAAGCTTTTCTCATGCTCCCAGTCTAAGGTTAAGTAAGCGAAACTTACATAAAAGACTGCCACCAATCTAAGGGAAATATGCCATCAGAAAAATTTGTCCCCACTAAAAACCTAATAAAAATGGTTCAAGATACGTTTTCCAATAGAATCTGTTAAATGTACAACTCCTTCCAAATGCTAATCTCATCCATTTTCTAACCAAACAATTACAACAAGTCAATAGAGAAATAGTATAGTTGTTTTAAATACAAAACTAGGTCAATAAACATTACTTCAATACAAAGCACATTACTTTCTAACAGCAGGAATCTATAGTCTCGTCATAACATTCTAAGCCCCCTCTGAAGTTTAAAGAGCAAGGATGTAGGAAGACTATAAAGAAGGAACTACTACAGCCATGACAGGAAACAATTAAGACATAAATAAGAATTTCCGCAGAATCAGGTCAAAGTCAGGACACATTTCAGAAATGTCCTAAAGGTACACAAGACGAAGTAACGGTTGGAAGGAGAGGTAAAAGGTCTGGTTGGTGCTAAAAGAACTTATTTTTTAAAAACCTAACAGCTTTGAGTTGGAAGTCCTAAACCTGTTTTCAAAAATCCACAATACTAAAAAAATTCATAAAGACTTAGAGTTGTGGGATTCCATGGTCACTCCTGAGATCTTGCAAGAAATGAAGTTGTAGTATTAAAGTAAATCAGGTTTCCTTTTCCTTTTGTCAGTGACATACTCTCAAGATGTTCTGAAGAAAAAGATCTCGTCATTTGAGTTTAGGTAATAAGCATTCCAGAAGACTGTCAAACAAACAGACCACAACTCAACAAACACTAGAATCGTGATGACTGCAGTTATAATGTGCAGTGTCAATGTTTCAGTAAGCAGACATACAAATTAAGGATTTGTCAGTACCATTTTTGTAATACTCTATGGGTAACTGTTAGTGTTATGAACTTTGCAATTTGTTAGTGTTACTACCTTGGAAAACTAAAATTATACTTTGAAAACATTGAGTATATAAAATGCCCTCTTTAGCCATTTCAATTTTTAAATGAAAAAAAAAAAAACCACTGACTGGTAAACTTTTTAATGGTTGATTTAGAAGGTATGGAAAGACATGAATAAAAATATGTCTCTTTTCTGTAGCAATTCACACGTGGGGCTTAGAAGAATATTTCAAAAATAAGGATAAATAATTTATTCTTGTTGACAGATAACTAAAGGATCCAAGAAGACGCATTCTGAGGACAGCAATTGAGTGATAGCCAAAAAGCAATGATTAAAGTTTGCTGAATTCTGGAATACTGGATCAGGAGGAAAACTTGAATATAATCTCTTCCAATGCTTTGTTTTATAGATGACAAAACTGAAGGATTGGCTTACCTAAATTTACATAAGTAGAGGAGAGGATAAGAAGGTTTTAACAGAAAGCAAAAAGAAATTTTTGGCATGAAAAGCAGTATCTGAAGTATAAGGAAATTTAAGAACAACTAGAATTCTACCTAATCCCACTTGCCTATTCCTAAACAGGTACTAACTATTCAAAAGTGCCTTTTCTGCCTCATCCTTTTCCTGTTTCACTTTTTAAATGTTGAAAGAACATCTTTTGATAGAGATTTACTTTTCAACTCCCTTTTTTCCCTCGCCACAAATCCTTTTGGAAAGTAAAACTGACTGGGAGAAAAAATGCTATTGAAGTAAAAATAATGAATCTTTCAGCTTAAATGACCAGATGTTGCTTGAATTCCACAGATAAATATTCATCTTTGCTTCTATAGACTTAAGTTACTATGATGAGAGTTTGTAACGAAACTGTAGTCATAAAAATGTCAAAACTATATATTTAAGGTGTTTATGAAGGTTAAAGTAAGTTTAGAGGACTTTATCTTTCCTTTTTTTAATCTCACTATATTTACTCCCCAAAGTCATTTCCTTTTTTTTTTTTTTTTTTTTGGTTCTGCTAATTTTAGTGAAGACATTTAATAAAGAAAGATACTTTTCCTTGTATGAAGGTTATTTTGAGGGAGACCCAAGAAGTTCACAGATAATTCTGACATTCCTCTATGCATAAATTTGTGCAAATAGGCATTCAGATTCTAGGAGCCAAAACGAAAAAAACATGCAGTAGGAGCTTTATTTTTCTGGAATGTTCTATTTCCCTATTGTATATATGTAAATGCTCTCTCTGTTCTGTAACATTTAAACCTTTCAAGTTTCTACAATTTATAAAACATAAAAACAAAACAACAAAACACCTCCCTGTTTCCCTTGTTCTCTTCCAGTATCGTTCTTTCTCCTCCCCCTTAAAACTTGCCAAAATATTTATCTGTAATCACTATTTATTCATCTTCACCGAAGCCTCAATTTTAGTCACATCTGGCTACTGCCCCAACATATCACCAAAACAGCCCTGAGTCAAGTCCACCAATTACCTTCATGACACTAAGTCGAATAAGCACTTTTCAGTCTCCATCTCACATGATATCTCAACAGCACTTGGCACCACTCCCTCATTCTTAAAACTCTCTCTTTCCTTCATGACCTTGATATAACATTGTCCTGCTTTTCTCCTCCCTCTTTCATCCTTGATTCTGGGTCTTTCAGTTGCATGCTCTTTCTTCCTTACCTGGTCAATAAGGACTCTACAACTCCCAAAGGCCTGTTCTTAGGCCACTGTACTACACACTTTACCTAGGCAATTTCATCCATGCCAAAGGGCCTCCGTTAAAACCTACACAATGGTGACTCTAGCCTAAGGCAACTTGCGCAGAATCTCTTACATCAAGATGTCTAGTCCACATTTGTACTGAAATGTCCCTAAATCATCTCTAGTTTGAGGTCTCAAAACAAAAATTTATGATTTCACCTCTACCTTCCAATCTGATTCTTTTCTACTGTTTCCCACCTCTGTGAGAAGTACCTATGTTCATCCAATTGCACAATCCAAAAACTTAGGTGTTGTCATTATTCACCCATGCCGAGCCTCACTCCTCCGATACCCAAGCCATCACCAAATTTTATCCATTGTACCCATTAAATAGCTCTTGAACTTCTCTATTTTTTCTCTTCTCCTCAACCACAACCTTAGACCTTTTTATCACTTAGAGAACCTAGAGTATGTAAAGAGCCCCTAACATTTCTTCCCTTATTCACTATGAATTCCTCTCTAATCCATTCCCTACAGGGAACTAAAGTATGTTTTCCGGGACATAAACTTGATTATATAATCTACCAATTAAATCCTTCCATGATTTTCTATTGCTGGTAGGATGTAGCTGAAACTCCTAAACATGGACAACAATGCCCCGCATGATCTGGTTTCCACCTACGCCTCCAGCCACCTGTAACCCCCGCCACACCTTTCAGTTGCTCTTACCTGCCTTGCACACTTTTATTCTGTAGGACCTTCCCTCTCTGTCCATTCCCTGGGTTGTTCTTCCCTCTACCTTTCCTCTGGTTAATTCTTATTCCTCCTTGGCATTTAGTTCAGCCTTCACTCCCCTTTGGGAATCCTTGCCTGAATCATTCAACTAGTTCATACTCTCTAAGTCACATTTACATTTTCAACTGTTTAATTTCATTTAATCAATTTCTGTCTCTCCATGAGACTATTAGCCAAAATGAGAAGGGATTGCATCTGGTCTTGCTTTTCAGCCATTTCAGTGCCAAGCGAGTGCCTAGCCTGTTACAGAAGCTCAGTATTTGTTGAATAAAGGAGCAAATGACCAAACTAGAAACCAAGAGCACTGAACCATTAGAACCACCTGCAGTTGTTGGATATCTCATGGGAGAAATGGAAGAAGGATGGATCTGTTCATTTGAGCTGTGATTTTTTTCCCAGAGCACTTACTTTTCTTAGCACACAAGTGATAATATCTTAACCCACTGACTTCTTTCTGTTTTGGCACTCACCACGAACATGAATGAATCTGAATTACTGACCGAACCCTAACTACACAAATCTTTCATAGTAGCATCGTATAATACTTAGTAGCATCGTATATATACTTTCTTTCAGAGAGTAATTTGTTGTTCTACTCAATTTAGCTAAAAACAAATGCAGCACCTCCTGTGAATCAGTCATTCTATCAGGTGTGTGGCACTGTGCTTGCTCATTGTCGTAGTTTTGTTTTGTTTTTAGATGTACCTAAAACATCTCATCTTTTGCTCTGTACAACTTTTTAAAAGCTGCAAAGATCAGAGCAGTGAGCCAAGAAAAGTACAAATACTTCTTCAATCAAATTATTAAAAACCGTGGTTTACTTTCTTAGCTGACACACAAATATATATATTTTAAAATACTTTTATTTTCCACAAATATAAGACATAAGAAATGCTATCAGATATTCATGCTTCATAGATTGCCAAATATTTTTTTCTGTAGTAGGTACGCTTATTTTCTCTTTAGCATAGCAATTCATAAATACTAAGACAATTCATAAATTGGGTACGGTTAATTCAAATACTTTAGACCTATTTCTACTGTAAGATCTAATTCACTTGCAACACAAGTTAAACATGAAATTAGAATTGAAGTTGTTCCATTTATAAAGATTTATAATATTGCCTAACATTTAATAAGTGTTTCCTGTCTATTAGGTGCTTATCACTAGTCTTCAAAACAACCTATAAAATAAAATATTATATCATACATAATTAGTCATATTTACAGAGGAGGAAATTATAGCTTGGAAATGCTAACGACTAAACAGATGACTGGGTGATTTCCAACATGTAGTTGAAATAAGGTGCATGATGAAAGGGTTCCAGATGACTGACTGATGCAGCTAGCACACACCTCTTCCACAGAGAAGAACTAAATAGTGAGTACATATTCACACCTCAACTAGATCATCTAAGGGAGAACAGTGGAATCCAACAGAGAAGTGAAGGGAAGCACCGAAAGCAAAGAGGGAAGCAACACAGCCTGCTTGACTGAGACTGTTGGGAGGTAGGATAAGCTTCTGGACATGAGCAAAGGGTAGGTGAGAGACCCCTGAGGCTCCATATTCCTGCCACAAACTTTTGCAATCCTAGCTGCGGGAGAGCCCCTCAATCCTCGTGGGCCTCCTGACTAACACAGGGAGCTGCCCAGGGAATTTGCTCGAATTCATGTGGAGTCCCACAGACTTCAGAGCCCTGAACAGCTCCAGCATGGCACCATTCTGACAGCCCAGCCCCTAAAGCTCTGCATCAGACCCTTGGGCCACCACCAGAGCCTAAGCTAGGGAGGGAGAAACAAGGCCAGGTACATTCACACACCTCAAAGACAAACACCACTACTGCTGTTGCAGACTGCTGTGGGACCAAGGTGTAAGCAAACTACTTGCCCCACAGCTGCCTGCCTAGTTTTTCCTGCAGAGAGGGAGCACACTCTTCCTGGAGGCAGGCCCACAGCACAGTTGCCACTGCTTGTGCCGGAGCATTCTGTTAGAAGCCTGTAGACCAGGTTGTCCCTCCCTATCATAAGCTGTGCTTAAACCCAGGGGGCCCGAAGACAAGTCCACTGACCCAGTCACATCCACCAAGGACTATAAAACACTGTCTAGAAGCTTAAGGGTGAGATTTGCAATCTAATCTGGAGCAAGGGAAGGTGTCCCCATGGTCAGAACTAAGGGAATGTGGGATGGGTTTACCCTACAGTGTGGGAATTTGGTGACCCCCTGCTGGCTTCATAAAAGTGGACCAGGAAAGGTGTGGTCTAGGAGCCATAGTTTCTGTCCTGGACAGGGAGTCTCACAGCCTGGGGGAATTCTGCCATCTGATCACAGACAGCTTGGGTCCTGCTGACTGTTGGCTACTGCTGCAGGCAACAGGTAAAACACCACCAAGATCAAGTGCATGGGAACTAAGTGGGTCCCACTATCACCTTGTAGGCTGTGGGGCCATGGGCAGCCCCTCTTTCTCCATGTGGGCTCTTTGGCACGGTAGAAGCACCTCTGCTGCTCCCTAGAATGTTGCCCCAGCAGCCTAAGAACTGCCTTCTAATCCCCATCAGGGCCGATGGTTGCAACCATTGCTGGGGAACTTGCATATGGGCGTGTCCAACCCAACAGTATCCAGCTTTGCCCCTGATACCCACCTCAGTGGCAGAACATGGGAAGGAACTCCTAGGAGTTCCACAGCCCCACCCATCACCTGAGATATCTCAGTATTTCTGGTTAACAAAGGTCAAGCATAAATCCCATTGCTACTACCACAGCTGCCTCTGTTGCAGTAGACACCTACTGGCCAGGAGGTCACCTGCACAGCCCATTATAACATCTGCTGGCACAACTGCATGGTGCTCAGGTGGGAGACAAGTTTTGTGCAACCTCAGCTACCAGCATGCCCCTAAACATCCCAGCTACTCAGCAGGCCCTGAGCTCACTGACCTGCCTGCCGCTACAACGGGCATTTGAGATGCTAAGAGCACCATGCTAAGGGCATTTACGACCTAGGAAATCACAGAGTCTACATCATTCCCGCACTCCCGCCCCCTCTCCCCACAGTCAGGGCTGGTCCTTATGTCTGCCATTTGGGAGATCTGAGGGAAAGCCTTCCTAGTCCAGCCACACTTAACCCCTACTCTGGGGCTGAGTATGGAGTCCAAGCCACTGGGCATCCCACAGACCAGCCCATTGCCTAAGGTACCAGAGAGTTTCTTCCTCTACCGGCTTGGAGGTTGATCTGCACAACTCCATACAAAATCTGCTGACACAAATGCATAGCACTTGGGAACAAAATAAGCTTCTTGAGACTTCCACCAACCCAGCTCTGCAGGAGAGTATGAGCCTACCCACATGCTAAGTATATCCCAACTACAACCAGCATTTGAAGAAAGTGACCACATTGAAGTTATCTATAACCAAGGAATTCATACAGAGCCTTTGCCACCAAAACCACCCTTACAACTAAAGCCAAAATACTCTAAACAACATATATTATAGTCACATCCTAAAAAGGAAAAACTTGTATCCAAATTAAATTAAATTCCAAAAGAAGAAGAAATAGCATATGCAGATGATAAGGAACCAAAGAAACAATTCTGAAAGTATAAAAAAGTGTCACAACACCCCCAAAGGACCACACTAACTCTCTAGTAGTAAATCCCAATCAAAATGAAATACTTGTAGTATCAGATAAATAATTTAAAATGCCGATTTTGAAAAAGCTCGATGAGATCCAAGAGAAGACCATCCTGGCCATGGTGAAACCCCGTCTCTACTAAAAATACAGAAATTAGCCAGGAGTGGTGGCACGCGCCTGTGGTCCCAGCTGAAGCAGGCTGAGGGAGAAGAATCACTTGAACCCAGGTAGAGGTTGTAGTGAGCTGAGATTGCGTCACTGAACTCCAGCCTGGCGACAGAGTAAGACTTCATCTCAAAAAAAAAAAAAAAAGAAAAAAGAAAAAGAAATCAAAAGGACAATTTAGAACATGAAGGAAAAATATACCAACAAAATAGATAGATATATTTTAAAACCCAGAACTTCTAGAAATAAAAAAGTCATTGAAGGGAATACAAAGTACAGTTGAAAGTTTTAACAATAGACTAGACCAACTCATTGAAGAAAGAATCTCAGAGTCTGCAGGAAGGTCTTTTGAATTAACCCAGTCAGATAAATATTAAGAAAAAAATTTTTTTTCTTAAATGAATGAAGCTTTCAAGTAGCATGGAAGTATGTAAAATGTCCAAACCTGGGAGTCAGAGGTATTCCTGAGGGAGAAAAAAAAAGTAAAGAGTTCATAAAACCTATCTGAGAAAATTCGACACATGCACACGTGTATTCGCTGTGGCACCATTTACAATAGCAAAGACCTGGAACCAACCGAAATGTCCATCAATGATAGACTGGACAAAGAAAATGTGGCACATATATACCATGGAATACTATGCAGCCATAAAAAGTGATGAGTTCATGTCCTTTGTAGGAACATGGATGAATCTGGAAACCATCCTTCTCAGCAAACTGACACAAGAACAGAAAATCAAACACCACATGTTCTCACTAATAGGCAGATGTTGAACACTAAGAACACATGGACACAGGGAGGGGAGCATCACATACTGGGGTCTGTTGTGGGGGTTAGGGGAGGGACAGCAGAGGGTAGCAAGGTTGGGGAGAGAGAACATGGGGAGAAGTGCCAAATGCAGGTGACAGGGGGGATGGAGGCAGTGAGCCACATTGTCATGTATGTACCTATGCAACAATCCTGCATGATCTGCACATGTACCCCAGAACCTAAAGTGCAATAATATATATACACACACACACACACACACACACACACACACACACACGTATATAGATGAAAATAATTGAGAAAAACTTCCCAAGTCTTGCTAGAGATTTACACATCCAGATCTAAGAGGCTCAAAGAACTTCAGGAAAATACATTGCAAGAAGTACTTGAGCAAATCATACAGTCATCAGTCTAAAATCAGCAAGAGAAAAGCATCTAGTTGCTTATAAAGGAAATCCTATCAGACTAACATTGGACTTCTAAGCAGACACTTTATGAGCTAGAAGAGACTAGTGTCTTATTTCCAGAATTCTTAAAGAAAAAAATTGTCAGCCATGAATGCTGTATCCTGCTAAACTAGGCTTCACAAAAGGAGAAATAAAGTCTTTCTCAAACAAGTAAATGCTAAAGAAACTCATCACAACCAGACTGGGGCTAGAAGAAATGCACAAGAGACATCTAAACATTGAAATTAAAGTTCAATACTCACCATTATAAAAACACATGAAAGTATAAAACAAGTGTTTTAAAGCAATTACAAAAATGAGACCAAAAAGCAACTAGATAACAATTAACATTATGACAGAAACAAAACCTCACATATCAATATTAGCTTTGAATCTCAGCACTTTGGAAGGCCAAGGAAGGAGGACTGCTTGAGGCCAGGAGTTCAAGACCTGGGCAATATAGTGAAATTGCATCTCTAAATGCTTCAAATAGCCAGATGTAGTGGCACACACCTGTCCCAGATAATCAGAAAGCTGAGGCAGAAAGACTGCTTAAACCCAGAAGTCTGAGGTACCAATGATCTGAGATTTGTGCTGTTGCACTATATCCTGGTCAACAGAGCAATACCCAGTCTCAAAAGCAAACAACCAAAAAACAAACAAACAAAAAAGATAACTTTTAGAAAGGAAGAAAATATTTGCAAACTATGCATCTGATGAAAGACTAATATCCAGAATCTAAAAGGAACTCAAATAACTCAACAAGAAAAAAACAACCCCATTAACAAAAATGGGCAAAGGACATGAAGAGACATTTTGCAAAAGAAGACATACAAATGGCCAACAAACATGAAAAGATGCTTAACATCATCAATCATCCGAGAAATGCAAATTAAAACCATGATGAGATACCACCTTACACCAGTAAGAATATTATTAAAAAGTCAACAAATAACAGATATTGTCGAGGATGCAGAGAAAAGAAAACATGTATACACTAATGGTGGAAATGGAAAGTAGTACAACCTCTATGGAAAAGAGTATGGAGATTTTTCAAAGAACTAAAAATAGAACTACCATTTGATACAGCAATTCCACTTCTGGATATCTTTCCAAAGGAAAAGGAATCATTATATCAAAAGAATATCTGCACTCATGTTTATTGCAGCACTATTCACAACAGCAAAGATACAGAATCAACCTAAGTGTACATCAATAGTTGACTAGATAATGTAGTGTATGTATATATGTATGTGTAGTGTAGGTACATATGTATGTGTAGTGTGAGTGCATATATGTGAGTGTACACACACACACACACAAACACTACTCAGCCATAAAAAATGAATTAAATCATTTCTTTTGTGGCAACATAGATGGAACTGGAGGCCCTTATTGCAAGTGAAATAACTCAAACAGAAAGTCAAATACCACATAGTGTCACTTACAAGTAGTAAGTAAATAATGTGTACACATGGACATAGAGAGTGGAATAATAGACACTGGAAACTGAGAAAGGTGGGAAGGTGGAAAGGGGGTGAGAGATGAGAAATTGCCTAACAGGTACAATGTGTAACCGAACACAGCAGGAGGTGAGCAGCATTTCTTCTTGTCATATCAACGAGGCAATCAGATTCTCATAGGAGCACGAACCCTATTGTGAACTGTGCATGGAAGGGACCTAGGTTGTGTGCTCCTTACGAGACTCTAACGCTCGACATTCTGAGGTGAAACAGTTTCATCCTCAAAGCATCCATGGAAAACCTGTTTTCCACAAAACCATTCCCTGGTGCCAAAAAGGTTGGGGACTGCTAATGTACACTATTCATATGATGGTTACACTAATAGCCCAGGCTTTATCTCTACATAATATATCCATGTTAACAAAACCGCACTTTGACCCCCTAAATCTGTAAAATAAAATTTAAAAATATAAGGTAGCAGAGCTATAGTAGGCACCATAAGATTATTCATTTCATTGATCAACAAACATTTAGCACGTATCTGCTATGTAGTATGTGCTAGACTTTGTGACATAACAGTGAACAAGACAGACACGATCCTTGGCCTTCATCATTGAAGTTACTTAGTATATTTTACCAAAATCCATTAAGAGAAAGAAATCAGTGTTGCAATTTAAAAGGAAAATCCCAAGACCTTGATTCTTTAAGCTGATGTTTTCTAGCATTCTAGAAGTGAGAAAAATCTTTTTTATATTCTAGACATGCTTCTCTTCATGACCTATCAATGTAAACAGGGGTCATGTCTTTTTCTGAGAACTTTAGGCAATCAGAAAAGATCCCCACACTCAGAACATTCCTATGAGAAGTAGTAAAGTAGAATTTGGCACCCAGACACTCATCACAATTTCTTGAGTTGCGTCCTTGGCATGAGGGCACCAAATTTTGTGTGTTACTAGAAGGTCATTTCAACAGTCAGAAATTGATGATTTGTAATACAACCAACTCAACATGCAGCTCCTTGGGAAAAAAGGTTTCCCTTGGGAAGAGAATTTAAAATGACTCTTTATTTTTTTAGGACTCAATGATTATATGAAGTAACAAGATAAAAATGTGCATTTCTTGGACAGTTAGAAAACTGAAATATTTGGGTTGGCAACAGAAAGTTACAAGTAAATCAAAGGCACTATAGCTTCTGTCAGCTAGTGTGGCCAATTACTTTGGGAAAGAAATTTCACAAGCTCAACTATGACCACTCTACCTTTAAAACTCTACTATTAGACACTCAATTGTAGAAACATTTTTGTGAAAGCCAGTGTGTAGTTCACTTACGTAGGTACTCTTACTTCTTCCTAATGCAACAGATACATGCATAGTTACTTTAATGGAAAACCAAGACTTCTGCTGCTCCTAGAAATAGACAATGGATCTTAACAGGGAATGGAAACAATTCCAGAACTGATACAAATATTCCAAATGTTAAGGTTGTAATCTAAAAATTTCTACTCCAAATATACAGAGAATATATAAATATAGTGGCATTACTTTCATTTTCCTTACAAAAGTCATATTTAAGAGATATTATCAAAATAGTTTTTTTAAATCAATGTTGTGATGGTTAATACTGAGTGTCAACTTGATTGAAGGATGCAAAGTATTGATCCTGGGTGTGTCAGTAAGGGTGTTGCCAAAGGAGATTAACATTTGAGTCAGCGGGCTGGCAAAGCCAGACCCACCCTTAATCTTGGTGGGCACCATCTAATCAGCAGCCAGTGTGGCTAGAATATAAAGCAGGCAGAAAAAAATGTGAAAAGACTAAACTGGCTTAGCCTCCCAGCCTACATCTTTCTCCTGTGCTGGATACTTCCTGCCCTTGAACATCAAACTCCAAGTTCTTTTTTTTTTTTTTTTTTTTCTTTTTCAGACTCCAAGTTCTTCAGCTTTGGGACTCAGACCAGCTTCCTGATCCTCAGCTTGCAGCTGACCTATTGTGAGACCTTGTGATAGTGTGAGTTAATACTCCTTAATAAGCTCCCGTGTGTGTGTGTGTGTGTGTGTGTGTGTGTGTGTCCTATTAGTTCTGTCCCTCTAGAGAACCCTGACAAATACAAGTGCACTGTATATATTTAATAAAACTTAGCTGCATTTATAATTTGGGCCTGAGAGTGTAACTGCATCACAGACTTGTTAGCATGTTCTTGCTATTTTCAAGGAGGTTTTTTAAAAGTTTTTTTTCCTTTTAGAAAGTGAAAACCAAAACAGCAAACAGCAAAAGAATCTATCAAATAGAGAGAAAACACTAGATAATTGAAACAAATCATAACATTTCCCAGAGCTTTCTACTTATCAAGAAGTTTTCCAGAAATCAAGTAATAGCATTTGCAGTGGTAAATTAATGCCATTAAAGTCAGAAATTATTAGCTTTTGGAATACACATGTATAACTTATCTAAATACAGTTAATGCCCCAACTTTCTGATAGTTCTTAATAACTCAACTCACTGGTTCTGAACCATTTTTTAGGTCTTCATATAGTTCATCTCCATATGACATTCCAGTATTCTCAACTGAGCAGTTTTACATCCAAGGAAAGTACATCAGAATCTCCCTGGAGGCATATATTATTTGAAGAATGCCCCTTGAAAACCCTGGATAACTCTTTAAATGCCTCCCCATCTCCTATTATAAAAATCACTAATTTAAATATTTAATATCAATTGTCTTTTTACATTAATCAGCATTTAAAATGTTAGTTAAAGCAACTCAATGATTTAGACACTTTTATATTAAGGTAGCTATGATAGGCAGAATGACGGCCCTCCCAAAGATGTCCACATTCTAACCCCACAACCTGGGAATATTTAACTTTATATGGCAAAAGGGACTTTGCCAATATGATGAAATTAAGGATCTTGAGATGAGAAGATTATCCTGGATTATTGAAGTGGGCCCAAAGTAATCACAAGAGACCTTACAAGAGGGAGGCAAAAAGGTTGAGTCAGAGAAGATTTAACAGCAGAAGCAGAAGCCAGGGTGAAGCAAGGAAGGAACCCAAAACTGAAGAATGCAAGTGATGTCTAAAAGCGGGAAAAAGCAAGGGCGTGGATTCACCCGTCTAGCCTCCAGAAGGTAAGCACCCCTGTTGGGACTTTGATATTTGACTCTCTGGCCTTTAGAACTGTAAGATAATAAATTAGTGTTGTTTAAAGCCTCTAAATTCATGGTAATTTATTACAGCAATAATAGAAAGCTAATATAGTACCACTATGTCGAGAACTGTAAAACCTCAGAGCCATGCTAGAATTCACTTCAATTGAACATATCTACATAAAACCAAGAAAAAAAAGCTGTTGGAACTGTAAGTTGTTTTTCCAATGAAATGCTAGCTCCTCTTACACACCAGACAGTGTCTAGAGACTGAAAGCATTGCTATAAAATTGCATTAATGACAATTATAAAATTTTTATAAAACAATATAATAATCACCCATTTTTTAAAGCCCTTCATTTAAATAATTTTGGCATAATTTGCTGTGATATAGGGGGGCGATCACAGACCTACCGGTATTTGGTAGGTGATATCACAGCAGCCTCAACTGTGAAATACAAATATGAGATGCAGTCACCAGGAGCACCATGAAGCGATTGTGAGCTAACTGGAGCTCCTCAGTAGGAACCATTCTGTCATTTCTGATCTTAGTAGGTAATAATTGCTTTCAGAGAGTTAATTGTGAAAAATCAGACATGATAAATGTTATTCCTTAATCCATAAAATGAATTAAAAAAAATTTTTTTAAATGCACAAAGAAGATTCTGGGGCTGAATAGGTCAAGTTTATTTTTTGACCTTCTGTCTTTGGGGAGCTAAGAGATTTAAATACAAAATATATGATTAATTCAAACAGCTCCTGTCCTGGACATTCTGGGAAAACTATTTTCTACTAAAAAGAGAATAGCATTAAGCCACCAATGAAAACCAATAGGATGTTTTGACCAGTTTTCTTTATAGTTGTGAATGATTTATGTCAGTCCATTAAAACTTTACCTCAATATTTCACTTACCATAACTCTGTGACTGGCTAGAAAACTGATGAATGCTATGTGGTCCATTCAAGTACAAATAATTGTTGTTATTAGCATGATGATGGCTCCTTACACGGTAAGACAACCAACCTTATCACCACACTACCTTCAGCGTCATCCTTCTAAAATGTCCTCTATAGTCTTTTGAATATTTATTATAGTTATTTATTCATTTCTTTTTCCTTCTTTAGATGGTTTCTGAGGGTAAGATTTATTGTCTCATTTATCTCTATACATTCATTGCTTAGAAGATAGTAGGCATTTGATGAATGTTTATTAAATTCATCCATCGACCTACCAGCACCTTCAATTTCCTGTTGGCCTACACCTGGGTGAAGCATATCCTAGAACAAATAACAGAAAAATCACCCATTGCAAGATCAGAATTTACATGGGTTTGCTTAAGCTATTTAAGACTGTCCTGTACATTTATAATGTGTTAAAAATTGTATCATTCGGTTTGAATATATGAAGTAATTATGACTAGTTTAATCTTCTTGAGTACTCCTATTTATTTATTTATTTTTGAGATCGAATTGCTCTGTTGCCCAGGCTGGAGTGCAATGGCACAATCTTGGGTCACTGCAACCTCCACCTCCTGGGTTCAACAATTCTCCTGCCTCAACCTCCCAAGTAGCTAGGCCTACAGAAGCCCGCCACCATGCCCAGCAAATTTTTTGTAATTTTAGTAGAGACAGGGTTTCACCATGTTGGTCAGGCTGGTCTCAAACTCCTGGCCTCAAGTGATCCACCTGTTCTAGCCTCCCAACGTGCTGGGATTACAAGTGTGAGGCACTGTGCCCAGCCAAATTTTTTAAATAACCAGAATAATTTAGTTGTCAGTGTAACCCACACCACTCTACAAAGTTCACGGTCAGTTAATACAAACTTTTCTACTTCCTTTCAACCTAAAAATATTTCTGAATCTAACCATATTTTCCTTCCAGTTTATTTTATTCATATAACAACAAATATTTATTGAGGGGCTGCTATGTACCAGACACTGTAATAGAAATGAACAAAGTAGTCATCTCTGTTCCCAAGGGTACTGAGAGAGATAAACATGAAAATTAGCTGTTCATTTCGAAGTGAAATGTAGGTAGTAAGGGAACCCTCAGCAGGAAGTTCTGACACCTAGGGGTCTACAAGTTTAAGCTGAATCCGAAGTATGATTAGGAACTTTTTAGGTACAACAGTTCCACATCAATAAAGTTAGAGGCCTGCAGTGAAGAAAAAAATAAGTTTGGAAAAGTATAAATAGGCTATTATAGGGGGTGCACATTTTGTGACAAGGGTAATGGAAATAAATTATGCTGAATCTTATAGACACTATTAGTCTCTCATAAATAAACAAATAAATAAACAAATAAGCTAAGGCTTATACGTCATTCTAAGGACTCTTGGAAGAAAAAGTTAATCATAACCTCTCAACCCGGGGCAGTATCATTCTGTAGAGAACATTGGAGAATGTGTGGGGCATTTTTGGTTGGCATAATGGGGAATGTACTCAGCAATTAGTGCCTGGAGGCCAGGGATCCCAAACATCCTGCAATGCTTAGTAGAGTCCTTCATAAGGAAAAACTGTTCCACCCAAAATGCCAACAAGGCCCCATTGAAAAACACTGCTCTAGGCCATGTGACATCAAATGGCCTTCCTCTCCACTTTTCTTTCGGTGCTTCATGATCTGGAGGCTCAGCTGTTAAATAAGGTACCCATCTGTGGATAGTAAGAGTCACAACTGCCGTCCGTCTGACCTCAAAGCCCTGCTCCTTTTATTAATAAGGATAAAGCAGAGATATGAAAACCAAGCATAAAAGACAATGTTTTAGAAAGAACAGAGCAGTAGTAGCATCAGAGTCTACAGGAAAGAGAAGGAAAATGAGACTGACAAAATCACTGTTTGCTTTGGCGACAAGCATGTTGTTGGCAACAGTCAGAGAAAAGTAGCTTTATTACAAGGAATACAGGAAGGGTTGATTAGGAAGTGGAAATTTCGAATAGGTAAAATGTGTGCTTTCAATAAATTTGACAACGAAAGGATGCATATTTAAAGTAGTTTGAAGAGCTTGTTAGTTGTAGCAGCAAGTTTTTGTTCTCACTCTTTTTGGTTTGGGCAAGTCACTATTTCTCTGAGGTGAGTAGGGTGTGTGTGTGTTTCATAAATGATAGGACGGACTGTTAGCAAGTGCCAATCAAAGCTGACTAAAGGAGAGTGTCTCAGGAATGGAACAGGAACAGATCATCTTCTGGGACGATGGGATCTGACACTCAAGTACTGAAGTTCTTTTAAACAGAAAGATTTAGGTGGCATCTATACTACTTGGCAGTTTCAGCCCAGAGATAGGGTGGAAAAATAGACTGCACCAGTAAGCGGTAAACTTTGAGATTATCTCTGACACTAGTAGAGAGGCTCTTTGCCTGAGCCCACAGTATCTAAGAGGAAATAAAACTGCCTCTGAAACAGCTAGGGCAGATGCACTATAATTTTTGAAAGATCATCACAAGGTACATCTAATGTAATCACAGCAACCACAATCACAGAAATGGCCTTCACTCAGAAACGTGGTAGAGATGTCATTTTTCATTTGTATGTCATATGTCATTCATCAGACTGTTACTACAATCTGTGGCATAATTTAGGTAAAATTTATAATAGTATTTTTGTTGCATAAAATTTATAATATTTCTGACATACAAAATCACAAAGGGATCACTGTGCATGATATGGTTTCTAATTAACATAATCAAGCATTCTTCATTATATCACAGTGAGAATATGGTAATTAGGAAGCACATCAGTGTTACCTGAGCTATACTGAGGTGTAAATACCATTTCATGTTAAACCTCCCTGGACCTACTTGCCAGGGTCTCTGTGATTCCTAGTGAGTGCCCACACGCCACCTGAAACTTGACAAGCTGCACACACAGCCCACTATTTCCTCTCACCACCCTCCTTCCACCCTTGTTCCTTTTCTTAAGTAACAGAAAATCCATTCACCCAACTGCCAAAGCTAGGAACATAAAATAAATGTCTGTCAAGTCACAGTAATACTCAATAAGGTACCATTGTTTATGACTGCTTTTTTATTGCTTTATAGATTTTAGTGGTAGAAAAGTAATGACAAATGCTACATGTGAATTTTAATTTTATAAAAATAACTTACAACTCTGGGAATTTTAATAAAAACAATTGTAGTTAAAGTGTTTTTATTTCTTTATCTCAAAATGCCTATGAAACTTTACCTTATTTTATAATTGCTCAGAAAACCTTGGGTTAGTTAAATATTTTGAATTTGTTACTGTATTACATAGGTATTAGAAGGCAAATAATCAAATTCCTGGGATTTCTTCAAACTAAGTATGGAACATTTTTACTGAATAAATTAAACTGTTATTTCTAAATACAATTTTGAAAAAAAATCCATTAAAAAGAAAAATTGCACTTGGGGACAACATTATGTCCTCACAAAATGAAACAAAAGCTCTATTCTTTAAGAGCAGACTTGGACATACCAACGTACAGCTCAGGCGAGCTCAGGAAATGTTTCAGTGATATTCCATTATCCCTTGAGACACTTAACTTCAGTTCATGAAAATACCAGCATCTAGGGGATGAAAATTACAATGGCTTCCTGTAAAAGCCCCTTCTAGGCTACAGGGCTAATTTAAACGATATGCAAAACTCCAACTAAATCTCATGCTTAGGTTAAAATGTCTTATTTTAAAACTGATCTCTGCATTTATCTGTCAACAGTACATCTTTTCTATTTCAAGTTCCACATGTTTTACATGTTCCACAAAAATAAACTATAATGTATTCTAATGTAATATTAATTTTTACTATCTCTTGGTTTTCTTTGTAAGAAAGTTGGGCATATAACCTTACATATGTATGTACAGATGTGTTAATTGACAATTTTATAATGTCACCTAAATAAATGCATAAATGAAGCTATGTCCTCTTCATGTCTGTTGCATTGGCATAAGAGAAACGCCAACTTGGAAATAATCCTTGAAGTATTTCAAAACCAGCAATCAAAATAGAAGATAACAGCATACATTTCAAACTCACCAAACTATTAGCCTAAAATAAATTTAATTTAATTTACTGTGTCATGAGCTATAGGAGAGAGCAAGCTAAAGTGATTTTTAATTCAGGCAGACCTCCTACTGTCTGGGTATCAGTATTTGGGGGTGGGTGGGTGGAAGAGAAAGATCTGGTATATATTAATTCAAGCATACATTCAGAATCTAAGCAACTGGACCTCAGTTATAGCTACCACCTATCTGATGTTTGACCTTTATTAAGTTATCCGACCTCTCTGAGCTTTACCTTGGTATCTGTAATATGGTAAAAATAAATACAGAAATGTAGAAAAAATATATCATAAAAATGGGAAAATAAATAAAACTGCCTCATAAAATTACACAATGGATGTTAGTTTCCTTCCTTCTCTCATTTCCAGCATTTGCTCCTTATACCCTGAGGTACATAGGTGAAATACATTCCAGCATTTTGCTAACTTCAAGATTTAAGTCATAAAGAGAATAAGGACTTGTGGAAGATGGAGAGCTGAAGAGTGACAATAAAAGTGTTCAGGATTTTTACGATTTTCTCTCTTCCTTGTTCCCACACTGGTGACTTCCTTCCCGACATACTTTGCTGTGAGCTCTCAAACCAGCAGTGTGGATTTTGCAATCTTAGCATGCCATGTGCTTCAGTTAACTGGCATCTCTGGGCACTGGGTGTGCTTCTGCCAATCTCTCCAGACTCTGATTGAGTATGGCATGTGCCTGCTAATTCCCACTCTCCAAGCCCAGAGTAAAAGACCAAGCCACACTGGAGTTTAAAGCAGCTTATGAAGAGCATTCTCTGCCACCATCAACCGCAACCTTAATCTAATTCTTCTCATTCCTGATACAGAGGGTACCACCGACGGTATGTATTTTCTGTCTGCCTTTTAGGCCAATTGTTCATTAAACACATACACACACGCACGCGGGCGTGCACACACACACACAATCATAGCGCTTCATACAATTTTCTCTTTCTCACTCTGACATACACAAATGCACACATATAAATACATTCTCCCCTTAGGTTCAAATTTTAAGGAACATATTTTAACTTATTAAATTACATTAAAATAGAGAAAAATAAAAAAGAAAATGGTGAAAAGTAAAGTTATCTCATGTTAACGGAACTAAGTCAAAAAAGCACGTCCTGTCATTGCATATTTAATTTTTAACAAGTATAGGAGATAAAAAGTCTCCCTGTGAAATGTTGGCAAATGTAGCACAGGGGTGGCACACAGTATAGGATATAATGACACTAACCACAGATGGGAAATTAGGCCGCTAGTATGCCCAAACCTAGAGACTGGGGAAATGCAGCAGTTTTAATTTGGTTCTGCCATATTTGATTTATATAAAAGTTTCCTGTTGGCTTTATATCTGGAAATGTGTTCTTCAAATAGTTTTAACATTAATAATTTGCGGATTGAAATCTGTGGTTAAATACATTTTTAAGAGGGTATTTGCAGCTAGCAAAATTTTGCGCAATGATCCATTGCAACTGCTGGAACCAGTCTAAGCCATAGGACAGATTTCCAAGGAAGTAGAAGAAAGCCAAGATGCTAGAGAACTCCAGATGAGACAACAAAGCCAAGATGCCATTTTTAATCCAAAGCCCAGCCTCCCTTTGCCTATATGTATTTTCATCCTAAAATAAAACCAGGTTTCTTATTGGCCAAATAATGAGCTCCCTGCAAAGAAATAAATGACAGAAGAAAAGGGTAATCAACATTAATGGGAAAACAAGAAAGTGAAATACAAAGTAATGGGCATGCAGATAGAACATGGAAGAATATGTACCGTATAAATGTAAGTTCCAAACACTGTTTTCTGCATTTCCATGGAAAACCTCATGTTACGGAAAATAATTTCTGGGCCTTCGATTTGGAAACTAAAAGAGGCCTCCTTGGAGCCTGATAAATAACAACATCGTCATGATGTTATAAAATCACGATGCACTCTTCTTCTAAAATCTCTCACAATGTCTTACAGACATCTTTTTATTAATCTCTGTTCTCTGAGACATATATGCAACATTTGATTGATTACAGATTTTAGTCATACAAAGAGTAATTATTTGCCAGTGATACCTGGTAAGTGGAGACAAGATTAGGAAACAGGTCACCCAATTTATGTAACAGACCTCTATCCAGTAAGCAATGTCATTCTGAGGTAGAGTAAATTCACAACTTGAAGTGAGCAACATGATCCATGCGTTTAAAATATCCCACTAAAGAAGATGACTATTTCCCAGAATTGTCCTGAGATTTGTTCATGTCAATGACATGTTTGATTTTGGAAGACAGAGAGTCTGCTATCAGCCACAAACAGGATATTATATTTGTCACACTAAAGAAAAATGTTTCCTATTTAGCCTTCAAAACAGAATTATTGGAGTTCTGGGGAAAGATGGCAGAATAAAGCCAAATTTGATTTTAAAACACATGTCTGCTTTGAGAAATATATGTAAAACAGGGGTGGGAAGAAGGATGATGAATTAGTCAAACAATTTTCAATATTTTGCCTGTTATAAATTGGACTTCCAGGGAAAATAAGCAATTTGAAACTGAGCACAGAATCATCCTTCACACAAGCCTAACAAATGAACAAAAATAGATTAAAACTGACCAAGAAAAATGTAGCAATCAAATGAAGGAGGAGGCACAATCTTAATGTCACTTTCTTTTTAAGAAACCGTCACCAGAGAAGAGAAAGTGAAGATTCTAGAAAGTGTACAGTTATCTCAAACACATGCAACTCCTACATACGCCCGAGAAGTAAGGAAGAGAGGTGAAAGCACAAAATCTCAAATTTTCCACTAATGTCATCAATTTATTTTAAAGAAGCAGCCTGAGCCATACCTGTCTACCTATTACCAGCAACTGTATTCTCAGATATTTACCCAAGAAAAATAAAAACATGACCCCAAAAAGACTTATATAATAATGTTCATAATCCCAAAGCCAGAAGCATCCAAATGTTCATTAACAAGAAGATGGATAAATCAACTGTGGTATATTCATACAATGAAATATTACTTAGTAATTAAAAAGAAATTGCTCCATGCAAAACATCAAACTGAGTGAAAAAAAGTCGGGAACAATTGAGTGCATACTTCATGATTCCACTTACATGAAAAACTTATCCAAACAATGGCTACCTACATGGTGGTAGGATTGACAGAGAAGGAGCATAAAGGGAACATTCTGGGCTTACATGGTGGATGCATTTGTCAAATTCATGAGAACATACACTTAAGATCTGTACATGTTACAATATGTAATTGATACCATGATTAATTATTTAAGATACAAAATAAAGAAAAGAAATAGAGTGAGGGGATAAGCAGACAATGCAGGGAAAGACGTAGAAACGCCCCAACAGACAAATAGTGCTCCTGTGTGTCACAGGTTCAGAAATTTCCACCAAGTCTGTCTAGCTCATGTATTCCTGCCTGGGAAGAAAGCTGAGATGAAAAAGCAGAACTATCAAAACCAACCTACTTAATTTCCAGCAATAAAGAGGGATTTAACAGAATAGAAAAAATGAAAGAGAAAATAAGACACAATTTTCTGAGGGAATGGGAAACCTTCAGAGAGAAACACACAGAGGTCCCTATGAAAATCCCCATACCTCTGTGAACTATATACCATGTTCAAAACCCACAGTTTTTCCCTCACTGTGTCAGTAGTCAGGAGCCCCTCACTGATTAATCAGGGCAAGTGAACACCTAGGGCCAATTATCTTTGAAAGCAGTGAAGGTTCTGGGAGTTCATCTTGACTCTGGAAGATCTGAAACTCAAAGGAATAAGAAAGTTCCCCAATTAGGTGGCGGAAACCCTAGCTCACTTTGTTTTCAATGGCCTTTAGGCAAACAGATTAGTCCACCCACTGCCATAGCCAGCCACAGCCTCTTTCAAGTTCTGCTCTCCCCCATAATCATGTCAGGATAAGAAAAGCATATTGAATGCCCTGGACAGGCAGTTAAGAGCATGGCAAATAGGCCTCAAAAAGGATAGAAGCAAGATTTCATTTAGACCATATCAAACCAGCTGCAGGATAATAGAGCTGCCTACATCTAACATGAATAAGATGTACAGAAAGCATAGTGCGCCACAGTTGTGCATACTGGGATCCCAGCAATCCTACTTTAACACTGTGTCAAACATCTAAAATTGCAGATTGCTCTGTAGCAAGGCTGTAAGATTCTGGAGAGTGAGGTACTGAGTGTATTGAATGACACCTTATAGAGGTATAAGAAGATAAAATGTTCTGCACTGATGCCTTTGAACAGAGGAAGATGGAGAGGAGACAGCAAGAAACTTCCATCTACACTCTTCATTATCATTTCTCCATGTCTTGATCTATCATATAACTAGCCAATGGAGAAAAGCAGAAATTAAGGATAGGAAAAGGCACTGCAACCTATAGCAGCTCCTAGGTATGGGAAATTATGCAAAATAAGACTATAATAATAAATATCTCCCTGTATGGATCTAGTGAATTCACTTTTACACTTGAACGGTAAGTCCTAACAGTAAGACCTGCTGCATGACTGCACTGTCTTTTGTAATTATGGTTTAACTGGCTATGAGCAAACCATACTCTCGAAGGCAATTCTATTCTTAACAATAAACAATCATATAATAAAATGTAATTTATGAAATGAAAGTAGAAATTACCAAAAGAAACCTGTAGTCTTACAAAAAGTGAATATTCCACCAGGAAGGACATCACAGAAACATCTGAAACAGGCAAACACTTCCAGGGCAACATACATGCCATTCATATGATGCATGTTTATGTAATCATGCTTTGTCATCTCAGAATAAATGGATGCTAAAAACATACATATTTTTACCACTCTCACAATGACCCTATTTATTTTACCAAGTTTTCAAAACAATTTATCCCCAGCAGAAACCTGATGAAGCAAGCTTCATCCTTAGGAATTTTTTTTATTACAAAGAAAGTCACAAGAATGTAATTACTAAAGAAGAGATTTGTATTTACTCCACATTACAATATAGCTATTTTCATTGAATAAAGACTGAACGCGCGCGCGCGCGCACACACACACACACACACACACACGAACCCTATACAATTATTGTTGATACTTAAAGTTAATCACCACTTGAAGGGCATGTTCCTCACTTACCCAGGGGTGGGAAAATTTAATGACAGAAACAAACATTCCATACAAGGAGTGAAGACAGCATACAGTCCCTAAAAACAAGCTATCTAATTAAAATGCAGAAAGACATCTGTGCTCTCCAATCATTAAGTGCACAAGAGAGACAATTTAAAGGTTTATAAAAATCTGATAAGAAAACTGGAATGAGCTTACAAAAAAATTAAATGTGAAAATAATAAACTGATATAATATAAATAGGAAATAAAATAAGAAATACCAATAAATAAATAGGAAATACCAATGGCTTTTCACTTAGTAAACCATATGCTCTGAACCATGACTTGGGTCACATATAAAAACAAACTCAGACTTCATAGCTTTACATTCAACATACAAGACAGTCAACGTAACCCTAAAGGGAAAGAGCACTTCTCTATACAGCCTGCTCCTATTAGAGCATTGTCAATTATCACAGGGTATAGCAGAGGTTGAGTAACATGGCTGATCTCTTTCAACAGTATTAAAGCTTTCCCTAGCCCAGTCCAATAAACACACGTTCCCAATAACTCCCCCAATGAATAAGCCCCTTTCAAAAGAGAAACAGGCCTCACAGAAACACTAACCTCTTGATTAAAAAGCACATACTTAGTCAGTGGACTGTGAAGGTCTTCCCCAATTCACATGCTTTCAGGCTGCATTCACAATCAATTAGTTACATCAAATCCCTTTTTGTTTCCCTCCAGTGACTTTTTATCACCCTGCTATTTCACTCCTAAACAACTGCCATACCTGGCTTTCATCCAGATTCCTTGCAAAGTATGTCCCTCCCAAACCATAGGAGCCAGCCTATTTATATGTGACCAACCTCCTAGAACTTCCATAATATGGTAGATAGAAAAACTTTTTCAAAATAGTTCCCAGTTCAATGAGGCATTTATATTTGTTTAACTGAAGAGGCTCACTCATTTTTTTTTTTTTAAGAGACAGGATCTCACTATGTTGCCCAGACTGGAGTGCAGTGGCTATTCACAGGTGTGGTTATCGCACACTACAGTCTCTGGGGTCAAGTGATCCTCCTGTTCAGTCTCCCAAGTAGCTGGGACTACAGTTGTGTGCCCCCATGATGGGCTGGCTTATTCCTTTTCTGATTTATTCTTGAAGCTTTTTTATGAAGTCTCTCTCTTTCATATACTCTAGAACTGCTCAAAAAAGAACACATTCAGCTAAGAACAAAAATATCCAGGTGATAATCTCAGTTTAGTCAGTAAAAAGCTACCTGACCTTGAGAATCCACCCTGTCCTTAGCATCTCCGAACCTCAGATTGTTCTTCTGCCAAGTAGGTGAATTTTGGTAATTTCATTTCTATTTCAAAACGGTGTGAATTTGTGACAAGGGACATCCGAGAAGTGACCTTTTGATGTCAACCATACTTTATTCCACATCACTCTCATTTTAATTAAGTGTTCACCCACCCCTAAGCTTTATCCCTGAGAGACGATAAATTGGTGGCTAATGATTTATTCTAAACCATTCTTAATTCCCAGTATTTTCTTCAATACCCGAAGTTTCCAAAGTCATATGAATGTATTCCTACTGACAATGTGATACTCAACATTCCTACCAGCATTTTTTTTAGTTACTACTTTGCCAGTTAATCTATTCCACTTTCCCTTCTAAACTCCAAGCTTGGATTAATAAAACTATTTCCTTTCAAGGATCACTGTGCATTCCACAGGGAATTACACATATATGCTAATTTGATCCACGACAGATATATGAGATTCAACTCCAACAGCTCAGTAATTCATTTCTTTCTCCCTGCCCCTCTTCTCCGTTGCCTAAAAGTAGTGAGTAAACCTTTATCATTCACACTAAGCACTACAGTCCCTCACTCTCGACACTGTCAGAAGGAAAAAAAAAAAAGTTAGCCATGAATTCCTTTAACCATCCTCTTCTTTATTTATATTGTATGCGTTCTTTCCATCTTTCCTCCTGTGGTAGACAAACTGGTGTTAGAGTTGCTTTTCCTTTCCAAAGTTATACCTTTCTTAAGTGAATTTAAATGCAGACCTTCATGTCTATTCCATAGCCATCCACCAATCTCATTTTTACTTTTATCAATGTTATTCTCCTACTACAAAGTCTTGTTTCCCCTTCTGCTCAGGATATATGTTCAACTACCCCAAACTTTAAATAAACAAATTATTTTCCATTAGACTTTCTTGAGGTTAGATGATCTGGAAAGGTAGTTTCTGGCTAAGCATGTACTTAATAGTAATTATTCTATAATATGGAATAAAAAGCACTTTTCAGCAGACAGAAAGTTGTCTCTATCATATCATGTCACTCACTGAGCTCCATGTGTAGCTTTTCTGAATCCTTTTAACAAGTCTTTCATTACATTTTCTTATTCTCATACTTATAATTTAAGAGCTATATTGTAAAATTCTACTTCTACTGCACTTTCTTCTTGCTCTCCAAGCTCTAACTGGACTAGATCACCAGTTCCATAACTGCACCTGTCACCTCTCTATGAAATCTTTTACAGCTTTAACTCCAATCTTAACCTTTTTGCTAAGCTCTAATGCTACATGTTCAATACTTAACACTACCATTCTGAATCATCCACAAGCAATTCAACATGGAAGTATCAGTTAGCATGCTTTAGGTTACAAGTAATAGGAAAACACTACTCATTCTGTCTTAGACTACAAGTAAACTTATAGCCCCATGTGACATGAGGTAGAACAGGCTACAGACACAGTTAAAACATACATCAAAGCTCCAAATCCTTTTCTCTGCATTTTCCTTAGTTCTTCTCTCCTCTATATGTTGGCTTCATCCTCAAGCTGATGAAAAGATAGATGCGACAATCCTACATGTCATGTGCAGGCATAACACCATCCATAAAAATAAGTGCATCACTTACTTTAAGAGAAAACTTTACAAAAGTCCTATGAAATTAGGCCCATGCTCATTCCTAAATCAATCATTGGAATGAGATTACCATAGATAGCTTAGACCAAGGTTTTTCAGTCTTTGAAGTACTGACATTTAGAACCAGATAGCTGTTTGTTGTGGAGGGTCATCCTATGCACTGCAGTATATTTAGCAGTATGCCTGGCATCTACATCCTACATGCCAGTAGCATTCCCCACATGGGTAACTGAAAATGCCTCCGGCCAATGCCAAATGTCTCCTGGAGGGTGAAATCACTTTCAGTGGAGAATCACTGGCATACACTAAGCATGATCTATCCTTAGAGTATAAATGAGGGCCATTGCTATGGTCTGTGTGCCCCAAAAGTCATGTATTGAAAACAATCCCCAATGTGACAGTGTTGGGAGGTGGGGCTTTTGGGGAGGTATTTATGTTATGAAAGCAGAGCCCTCAGGAGTGAATTAATACTACTATAAGGAGAGCTTATGGGAATGAGCTCACTCTTTTGCTCTTCTGCGTGTAAGGAAACATTCACCTCTGTGGGCCGTTCCACCTTCTACCATGTGAGGAAAGAGCAAGAAGACCTTACAGGTGCCAGCACCTTGACTTTGGACTTCCCAGCCTCGAGAACTGTGAGAAAATAAAATCTGTGTTCTTTATAAACTACCCAGCCTGTGGCATTCTGCTATAGCAGCACAGACTACAACAGTCATCTTCCCTTAATAGGGAAGATAAGAAATAGATGTTGGGTAGGCAATCAATAGTTACCACTACAATGTCCAAAACCAAAATTCTTTTCTACTCCACACCTCCAGAAATATATTTCTTCTTATGAATACCCAATACTAACATATAACTGTCTAGATATTCGATGGCCCAAAGAACCCTGGACTCATCTTAATACTTCAATCAAGATGAAGTTCAAAATGAAGTTCATTATACATGTGTAATTGTCAGCAACTCCTAGCACTGCTGACTATGAAGCACTCCATGAATTTGTTCTCTTCTCTCCATTTCCACTTTCACCTAAATATCTTAGTAACTACTTCCTCACTGTTTGCTGCTTCCTAGGCGTTCCTCCAGTTTTGAGTTATCTTTTAAAGGACAAATCTAGTCTAATC
Organism: Saguinus oedipus; assembly: GCA_031835075.1. NCBI lineage: Eukaryota > Metazoa > Chordata > Mammalia > Primates > Cebidae > Saguinus > Saguinus oedipus. The sequence continues at coordinate 25,402,304 of CM063190.1, forward strand.
ACTCCCCAACTTAAAACTATTTTATGGTTCTTCAACACCCACAGAACTAAACTGAAAATCTTAAGCCGTTTATATAAAGCCCTTACTGACGTATCCCTTGCCCATTACTATGCTCCAACTCTAGTCACCTTGCTTATTTTATTCTTTAGCCACTCTGAGATTATTTGTTGTTCCTCAAACAAGATGTGCCATTTGATACACTGGTAACTTGTTTGTGTTAAACCCACTGCCTTGAGTGGCCTCACACTCCCAAATCTTCACCCTTCTTTGGGTCCTCCAAACTTCTCATGCATTATTTCATTTTTGCTGGCTTCTATTCTCCCCATGAGAAAGTTAATTACTGTAATACCTGTATCACTATATCATTTAAAAAATTACAATTCTAGTTGAAACACTTAATGCGTCATCTTATAGCTTTATTCGTGAGTCTGCATAGCGAGATCATGAGCTACTAAAGGTGATGAATTACCTCTGTATCAATAGGGTCTGCCACCATGTTTGGAACATAACGGGACAGCTCAAGTATAGGACTCTTGAAATTGATTGACTTGAACTCATTTGAATATTTGTCCCAAATTTTAATTTGGACAAATCCAATCAGTGACTAAATCCAGTCAATTAAATGTATTTGTCTCTAGTAAGCAGCCAAATTATCTAAAACATTCATATATCTTATAAAATCTTAATAAATGCTTGTTGAACAGTCAAATAGCTTAAGTCCAAAAGGTGAATAGCAGTGTGACAACAGCTATAACACCCACCAAATCATCAAAACATTAAAAGGGATGATAATTTCCAACTATGTGATGATTTAGAGGGCCTGCTTACATACGTGCATGCCTAGAGCCTATCCAAATCCCTCCGACTTCACACCAAATAATGAACAGGTTATGTTTCATGTTCATCTCGAAAGCCCCAGTGTCTAACTGCTTACTTTGATCAGGGTGAACAGCACCTGTGGTTATCTGCCAAACCTTACTGACCCCTCCTGTCCTTTGTAGAGAACTTTAATTGCATTAGCCTGTTGGCCATGGTGCAAGGGTACATTACAGTATTCTGGAATGCTCTAGGTTCAAGGACTTCCTTATTTTTAGCACACATAAAACTAATCTCTTTAACATTAATAAGACATAATTAGTGCCCTGATAACACATTGCTAAATCTTACATCTAAAATGGGATTTGAATAACAATGCTACAACATGGACCTGTCCTCTCCGTCCCTCAGGCTCTTATTTAGCTTCATTTTCCAGGAACAGCCCAGGATCCAGCTTTCACCTGTAATGACAAACTGCAATAGGCCTCAAGAAAGAGAAAAAAACTAGTGCGAGCGCCAGAAATGAGCTGGATGTGCCATGACAGTCCTGCCTTTAACTAACAGTCTTGTGATCACAAACGCTGCCTTAATAAGGCCCTGCACTTAAATGTCAATCTTATTTTTGTTTCCTGCTCAGTCAGCTGGAATAAAATGATAGTTCCTGCTAAATGACTGTTGCAGAGAGGAAGGAAGTGAATATTAGTGATGGGTACATAAAAAGTATAATTTCTGAAAAAGATTAAGGCACATTCTCACACTGCCGTAACTTAGAAACACTTTATAGAGCTGAAGAGACATTACTTCTCCCCTGCCCTTCACCCTATTTACAAGTGCAAAAAAGATCAGGTTTCTCAGAAACTCCTTTTTTCATTTAGGTAGTCTAAAATGGAGCTACTGCATTATGAAACAAAAGCTCCATTTTTCTTCAGGAAAAGAAAATCATAGCTAGCCATATGTCATCTTTATATTTTTGGATAGAATCTGGATCTTTTTCTTTATGTGTTCCCTGTCTCTTTAAAAAAAAAAACATTTATACAGCACCTTTGATTTTTCTGTATTGCAGTTACCCAATTGTGGTCTTCAAAATTTTATCTAACTTAAAGTTAAAAGCTAAATTATTTACTTTTTGCTGAGGATAGCTTTAATATATACTCTCTGAAAAAGTCTAAATCCTTGTTTGTCTCTTCAGTATACATCCCAAACACAGCTCCTTTCAAGCTTCACATTACCCTTTCAGTTCTTTCTCTGTAGAGAGAGTCGTCACGTTTTTGAGGTTTGGTGGAATCTATCTCTTGTAGTTCATTCTTCACATTATAACATCTGCCAGAACTCACTTCTCTACTGCAGAAGACTGCAAAAATAGCTGAACTATCTATATGCATACTGTTTGAAACGTAACTTTGCCTCCCATCAAGAGGCAGTCTATCTCCTCACCCTTTGAATTTAAACCGGTCTTGTTACTGGTTTTGGCCAACAGAATACGGTGAAAGTGATGGTATGCCAGTTCCAAGAGTAGACCTTAAGAGGATTTGCACACTTCCCCTTTCTCTTTTAGAACCTGTCAGCCACTATATAAAAAAGCCTAAGCTAGCATCTGTGATAATGGGATCCCATAAGAAACAGAGTAAGCAATCCCAACTGAGGTCATTCCAGAGCCAGACTTACCTGACTCTGCAGCTTACCACACAGGCGTTAGTAAAACCAGACAAGACCATCTAGTAGAGATGGTGGTTGCCTTAAACCACCACCATTTAACTTTTGTAATAATTTGTTACACAGCAAAAGCTAATAGATATAGCTGCCCATATACATTTTTAACAACCCAAACTCTTTTCTACCCTGCCATTTTTCTTTATATGATAGACAAAATATTTCTCACCAATCAGGCTATCCTTTTATCCAAACATATACTACAATGTCCTTTCTCTTCTTTGAGACAGGGTTTCATGCTGTCACTCAGGCTGGTATGCAGTGGCACAGTCACAGCTCACTGTGCCTTTATCTCCTGGGCTCAAGCAGTCTTCCCATCTCAGCCTTCTGAGTACCTGGGGCCACAGGTGCATGCCACCATGCTCAGCTCATTTTTTCATTTTTTGTAAAGATAGAGTCTTGCCATGTTGCTAAGGCTGATCTTAAACTCCTGGGCTCAAGTGATCCTCCCAACTCAGCCTTCCAAAGTGATGGGATTACAGGTGTGAGCCACTGCACCTGGCCTATTATAAAGTCTCACAATGTAACACAAAAGAAGTCTCCTTATTCCCAAAGTATTTGTGAAGAGCATTCTTGGCCAAAATGATATTAAAGGAAATATTTTATAAAATGTCCCTCAAATGAAATATTTAAAATTCTGCTAATTCATACAATTGTCATATAATGTAGAAACAAATCTTTTCATATTCCTTTTAGGATTTTAACTTGCTATGTACCAGATAGTTTTCTGAAACAGTTTTGCTCTTGTTGCCCAGGCTAGAGTGCAATGGTGCAATGTGGGCTCACCGCAACATCAATCTTCCGGTTCAAGCAATTCTCCTGCCTCAGCCTCCCAAGTAGCTGGGATCACAGGCATGCACCACCACGCCCAACTAATTCTGTTTTTCTAGTACAGACGGGGTTTCTCCATGTTGGTCTTGAACTCAGGCTGGTCTTGAACTCCTGACCTCAGGTGATCCGTCCACCTCAGCCAACCAAAGTGCCTCCCAAAGTGCTGGGATTACAGGCGTGAATCACTGCGCCCAGCCCATACCAGATATTTTGGAAATTATATCTCTTTTCATATTTTCTATGAGAAGATTGGCTTAATGAGGTTAAATATTTTGTTCAAGGTCAAAAAGTAAGTAACAGATATCATACTTAAATTCATGTCTTCTGATTCCAGAGCCCATTCTTTTATTATTATTAATAATACGATTTTAAATAAATAGAGACGAGGTCTCACTATGTTGCCTAGGCTAGTCTCAAACTCCTGGGCTCAAGTGATCCTCCCACCTCGGCCTCCCAAAGTGCTAGGATCACAGGTGTGAGCCACCACACCCACCCAAACCATACTGGCCATCTTGACTTTGAGAGTATTTATCCAAATTCCTAATGCCTGAGATATACTAAGTTTTGCATCAACTTGTAGAACACATTCCTTAAGCGTATTTGTTTACTCATTCATGCAAGTGGCAGAAGCAGCATAAGGACTCTCCAGATCGCTGAATCTTAGGGTTTACTTACCTTTTGTTTCTGCTTTGTCTCTTCTCAGAGGACATAACAATGGATTAAGTCACCTTCTCCTACCTGTTTCTACATGCTTTCCTGTCAAACAAATCAGCCATCTCCTCTAAAAATTCTTTTTTCCAGTTCATCTTCTAATCTATGACTGATATACATAGAGGAGGAAAAAGATAAAATGCAAATCAAAACATCGAATATTCATCAAATGTAAGAAGCCAACTTCCTGTCCTATAAGAGTCATCCTGGCCCTTCATTACACCAGTTGTAAGCTTTCTGAACAAAGTGGACTTCTTTCTCAATATTTTGACATGATAGGTGTTTAGTAAATGTATATTGAGAAATAATGATAATATAAAAAGGAGAAACTATATTTTCCCTCTCTGGCTTCATGTTGCATTCAAAGGAATTCTCCTTTATGGAAGTTAACTTGAACTTTATGTTTTTTCCTTGCTAAGGGCTATTAACATCAATATTGCACCACAGAGGGGATTTCTGTTTTTCTTCTGATAGCCATCTTTCAACGAGTCTGGCTGCAAGTAAATGAGATCAGCATTTCACCAGCCAACTATTGTGTGGCTTATTGCCTATACTTGCTAAACTTTTCGTTCCCCATAGTTTGCCTCTGTTTCTATCACGGACTTTATCTTGTAATGAAAATTAATGCCCTGATTTAAATGAGTGATATGAAATATGATCTATTATGCCTGCTGGCAAACAGTATGTTTCACCTCATTACCACATTCTTAAAGAATAATTAGCATCTCTAGGGATGAATTGGATATTACATATCCAAAATTTGCAGATACCTTTATTCATAGTCAAAACACAGTGGTTCTTTCCTTTCCACACACTAAGCCTCAGTTATAAGTTTTATGAATCCCAAACATTAAAATTATTCTCTGGGGAACACAGATTGTGTTACTGTTAAATCAGCTGCATGCTAGTGGAGCCCAGAAACTCTCTACTTGCATACTTGTAAAATTGTCACTATTGTCTTATCTTTGCCTTGCTTCCAAAGTTATTCCCTTTAAACACTTTAACTGAAATTGATAAGTAAAATGGAAAGCTGACATCATTTAACTGAAATATTTGCTCTCAAAGTTCACAAGTGTTCATGACATATTCAGATAATTGAGACCAATATTATGTCTTTGCTCAATTATTGGAGAGCTCACAAATCACTATCTAAATCAATCTCTCAGTTGGATATGGACACTGAAATACAATTCAAGTTTAATGTACTTTAAATTATCTTTATATAGCAACAATCTAGAATGTAAATATTAACTGAAGCATGTTATTCACTAATTTCAAATAAATTTGAATCTAAAGTTAATTGCATAAAATACATTTCATGAAATCTCCTCATCAAAAAATAAGCATGGTTATTCAGAGCACGAAATACAACATTAAGCCTTTGTTATCAGTCCCTTGGTTTAATTTCTTTTAACAATTTCTCTGAATTCTTTTTTTCAGATCTGCTAGGATTTTCCTATTCCCTTAAAATATTTTGAAGCTTGTCTTATTTATTTAAAGAGAGGATTTTGTTTCATTCACTGTCTGACAAGTATAAAACCTTAACTTTTGTGGTTCTGTTTCAGTGGCTGGTTGTTTCTGCTGGTTCTTATTCTGGATTCCTAGATTCCTTGTGTGCTTGCTTAAATTCACCTGTAATTTGCCCAAGTTATTGATGGAACTATTTGGGAATTCTTGGAGGCTTAGGATTGGTATTTGCAATCTACCAGACACACACAAAAGCACCACCTGTTCAGAACAACCTTAAACTAAAACCACACCTAGCTTTGTTTGAACTGCCTAGGTAAGGTGTATTTAATCAATGAGTTCTTGAGAACACCAGTGATTAGCTAAAACTTCTCAAAGATCTGTTTATTTCATTTGGTTTGATTTTTGGGCTATCTTCTGCTAAGCACTATGATGACTCCTCTTGCAGTTTCCTGAGAGGGCCAGGAGAGTTTACTTCTGGTTCACTGTTATCCTGAGGTATAGCCCTTGGGATCTCAGCTTTATGCAGGGAGAATGTCCCCTCTTAAACTCCCTACCATGGGTAGACCTTAGGCTCAAGTTGGCCAGGTTATGCAACTGGCTAATTTCCTCAGGCAAAAGCAGCTTCAGCTTTCCAATGACCTCTGAGTTCTCATTTCTTCTGAGGTTTTAGCCATGTGATTCCTTGTTATTTTTCAGCTTTCTCATGCTTTTAAGATTATATAGGTATTCATCAAAAATTTTTTAGGTGTTTTCAGTGGTAGGGTTGGTCTGACTATCCTAGTTAACCATGTTTCCAGAAATAGAACCTTGCTTTGGTTTAATAAGCTTCATTAAACCAAACATATTCTAGTTGTCTAAAGTATTTGTTCTAATGACATATTTTAATTGCAAATCACAAACATAACTCAAGCTGCCATAAACACCTGGAAATAGTTATAAGGATATGGGTACACAAGACCCCAGGAGTAGCTGAACCATCCAGACCAAAAGAAGAGGAGCAGCTTTTTACCATGGACCACATAGAGATAAGAAGAATGGAGCAGCAGGAGACTGTGGTCTTTGCTCCACCTTAAGAGTTCTCCAACTTAAGAGAAAATAAGGATCACATAGATTAAAACACAGATTGCTGGTCCCCATCAAGTTTCTTAAGTAAAGCCTAATAACTTGCATTTATTCTAAGTTCCCAGTTAATGCTGATGCTGCTGGTCCAGGGACCACCTTTTGAGAACCATTGCCCTACTGCATTATTGTTCAAGAATGAAATCTCAAGGTAAATTACTCAGATTCTGGCCCCAATTACCCAGCTACTGGATGTATGAACTCAGACATATCATCATGCCTTTTTATGCCTTGGTTTCCTCATCTTTCAACATGTAATATATATAACATATATATGAACATATATTACACATATTACATATATGAACATATTACATATATTACATATATGAACATAACATATATGTAATATATATGAACATATGTAATATATATGAACATATATAACATATATATGAACATATATATATATTACATGTTGTTGCTGTATCTGTTCTCAATAAAATTAAAGACTGTAATTAAACTTCTTTATATCAAATTACTTACTATTTCATATAGACTTTATTCAAATATATTATTGAGCTCTTATTTCATGTGGTTCCTTCACGTTAAGATCCACGGGAGGTTGTCAGTACTACTTATAGTCACACCTCAGTAAGTGAAAAAGAGACCAAAGAGAAACTTAACCCACACAGGGATAAAGTTCCAGGAAGTATATATTTCTACTACCTGTTTTTATGTTAATATTAGATCCATAGGTCAGAAAGCATGATAGAAGGGATGATGTATGTATACTGCCTGAAAGAGTGATGCTCAAAAGAAAATCCATGCTACAATCTTGAGAAGCACAGTAAATATCAACAAGAGTCAAAACAATAATACAACTCTTCCTAAAAAAATAGCATCAGATAAGAATTCTATATGAAGTGAAGTAGTTGCTCTAAAAACACCACTTGAAATATTAACCACTAAAACTCTAACTTCTCACAGAAATACTGGTTATGGATCCTTCATCTATGGATTTATCACAGTCTTCACCGAACCTATCTGTCATGCAGAAACATAGCATCTACTGCACACCCTTTTTCTTCTTCACCCTCCATTTCACCATGCAAAGAAGTAGAAAACAATACAGGCTTCTCTTCTCAAAATGACCCTTAACAAGCATGTATCTCTCCTGAATTTATTTTGTAGAATCCCATAAGTTAATTCAAGTTGGTTAAAAGAGTTGTAAACTACTTTTAATTGTACGCATTTGTTTTTCATTCAGGAACTGGCTTCCTTCCCACGAAGAATGAGGACCTCTATCTCTACAGACTGTATCACAGGGTTAACAGTTTCTGGGTCCTAGAACATATTTTTTCTTTCTGACCTGAACAAACAACTTGTACAGTCAATTATATATGAGTGTTTCTCATTATGTGAGACTGTCCTTATATAATTTAAACGTTAAGTTAGTATAAGAATGTTAAACATTTTATAGCACATAAAACTTAGAACATGAGTAACTGGATAACAGAGAGCTATGTGTAAGTGACTTCAGGTGATTTATAGAACTTCTCAGGGCCTTACCTTTCTAATTTGTAAAATGGACATAAAAGTACCTACCCCATGCCAAAACTGTGAGTGTTAAATGAGATAATATACATGAGCATTTGGCAAGTTTCTTTCCTTCTACAATATATTAGATAACAGAGCCAGTGTTAAAATGTGATATAGCTCTTTATATTTAACTAGGCATTTAAGAAAAGATATTATGAAGCTCCTGGAAGAGCTACCATTAACTTATTCCAAAAGCTACTTAATATAAGGAACCATTTTGCAGCAAAGGGCAGAAATACTGGTAAAAGATATCATTTTAGATAAAATGATTTCTGTCTCTAACGATAGCTTGATTATTTTGATCCTCCCTCAAGTGGATCTTTTCAGCAACTAAATCCTCATTTTTGAAATCTGCCTTTGTTTCCCTGTAATTCCTGCCAGGAATTGACCCCAAACTTCTCCCTTGGAACTTTCCCGTAAGCCTAAGTTCACCTTGTGGTTGTCAGCCTGTCTCTGGCGGCCCCAGTGCTGGTTCTCCGGTGTCTGCTTCAATGTCACCATGTGCCTCTGTGTGTTTGCACCCAGATCTGGTGTCAGCTCTCCCTCACATTTTGCTGCAGAAAATAGAATCACTCCAGGTATGATCAATTTACCAGTGTCCTGGGTTTTGGGGCCTACGTCCTCCTGGAATCAATGCTGCCCTTTTCCAGACAATCTCACTCGGAGGACAGATCTCTGTTCTTCTCACGCCCCTAACCCTGTTCCTTAACCTTTGGGTTATGATAGCTGCAGGTACAAAGAAAGAAACAAATAAGTTAGCCAAGGGAAAAACTTCTGTGAATTGAGGAAGACAAGAAGGACATGGACAATTGCATTGGACAAAAGAACAAAAATTGCTTTAAAGGTCTGAGAGTTTTACATAAACATCATCAGTATTAAAATGCCTGGGACCTTGTGCTTTTTTTTTTTTTTGAAATGGAGTTTCGCTCTTGTTACCCAGGCTGGAGAGCAATGGTGCGATCTCTGCTCACCGCAACCTCCACCTCCTGGGTTCAAGCAATTCTCCTGCCTCAGCCTCCCGAGTAGCTGGGACTAGAGGCATGCGCCACCATGCCCAGCTAATTTTTGTATTTTTAGTAGAGACGGGGTTTCACCTTGTTGACCAGGATGGTCTCGATTTCTTGACCTTGTGATCTGCCCACCTCGGCCTCCCAAAGTGCTGGGATTATAGGCGTGAGCCACCGCGCCCAGACAACCTTGTGTTCTTAACCAACATCTAAATCTCCTCCACACTGAAAGCTTTCAGTTTAGGACCCCAAGGTGTTTTTTTTTCCTTTAGGATATTGTTGACACTTTTATTATCAGGGACAGTGTCAAAACTGATTCACTAAATTACATGCCTTTGGCTTATGGTCAATATTGCTGAAATTCATCTATCCTGTTAGCCTCTCTGCCTGATTTCGTCACTAAGAGGGGTAAAATTTCATTCTCCTCTGATTAGTCTATTGCTAGACTGATAACATGACTACTTCTGGCTTCCAGACTTTTCTTATTTATTGAGAACCATGACTATCAGAGCTTAAGTTTCAGGATTAAGCTTAAACAACACAAGCACAAATTTCATTCAGTTTATTTTATTACAACAGTGTCCAAGTCATATTTTGAGCAACTTAATATAAGTTAGGAGTACCCAGAGGATGTACACTCAAGTATACACTAAGTATTCATAAATGAAAGTTCTACATGACATCAGCAAAGCTTGTCTTGCTGAGAGCAGAACTTCATTGAAACAAATGATTGCCATTTACTTAAAAAGTACATGGAGATCTTAAAACTTACCAAGGCAGCCCCCTCCTTGAAAAGTAACTACAATATCAGTTATTCCTTTCCAGGCAGAATTGAAATGTAGGTTAGAGTGTAAGTCTTCTCATAGAACAGAGAAAATCATTGTTCTAAAACACTCTTCACCTCTTTTTTCCCTTGAGTATAAATTGCACAAAGTATCCTACACGGAAATTCTTTTGGTTCCCTAACTAGTAATGCTGGAATGCCTGCTGCAAGCCTGTTTAAATAGGGTGACGGTCCAGAAACTTATCCTTTGTACATGGTCAGTTTTAAAGGTGGATACCAGTTTAAAATATGATCACATATTCATATTTATCATTATTCTTTCTCTCATACTTAAATTTAGCATTTGGGGGGATTAATTAATTACTATTAATAAAATCTTAAAAATTAATCTAAAAGTTACGGTTAGAAATAATAAATTACCCCAAAAATATGTTTTATGCCAAAGTATTCATGTCCTACGCCACCAAAATTGTTTACCTGTCTAGACAAAGCAGAGTTGTGTTTAGTCATGTTTCATACATTTTCATATAGTAACCTTGATTTTTACATAGTATCTACTCCTAAACCACAAAGCGGTTGCCTAGTCTAGATAAAATACAGTTGTCATTTTAGCAATGTTTCATTTACTTTACTTGTCTGACTCTTGATGGATAAATTAATAAACAGTGAAAGTACCAGTAAACAGGCAGCAGTACAAATGAAAAGCAAAAGAGTTGGTCAGGATACCACTGCAATACCACTTGAAGTTACCAAGCTCATGAAGAAAGGGTTTTGACTGTAGACACATAGAAACTAAAGAATAATGTCATAAGGAAAATGGGATGGACAGTTAGGGTCTCAGGAGACAGATACTTGACTACTAATAAGATCACAAATCTAAACATCCTTAGCACATCTACATTGGGCCCCAGAAGAATTTCATTTCTCAACCAAAAACAAGCAACAACAGCGATAACAAAAACGCTCTACCACCTCCCAACTTGAGTGTCTGACTGCTCTCCAATTTCACCATCTCCTTTTTGCCTTTGAGTCTTGAACATGTTATCTCTGTCCCCATTTTCAATCCCCGCTACCACCACCTCCATTCTCCCCAACTACACCTCTGCCCCTGCCCCCAGGTCTTACCTCTGATTGGGGAAACTTTTCCCAGGTCCTTGTCCTAGCCTCACACCCACTTTCCACTGAAAGTGGAGAAATTAATAAATGACAGGAAAATTAGAGAATATAATGATTACAGCTTTAGATTTTGGAGAAGAACTGGTTTCAAATCTTACTACGAGACTCTGACAGTAAAACTTCACCTTCCTGGGACTCCATTCACTCATACATGAAATGTAAATAACAACAGTAATATTTTGTAAAGTTGTCATGAGGATTAAATTTGTTAACGCACATAAAGCACTAAGAATGGTGCCTGATACATAGTAGCTGTTCAACAAGCATTACCTACTAGTACTACATCCATGAAACTTAGATTTTCCACATTCTATAATATGATGTATTATATTAATATACTATAATTCCAATTTTTTTAACATTACCTTCCACACACTGGGAGCTCTATAAGGGAAAGGACCTTGTCTATCTCATTAGTTGTTGCATTCTGTACACAGAATACTGTATAAGGCATAGAGTAGGTATGTGATAAATATTTAATGAATAAATGAATGTTTTTTTTAAAAAGTGAGTTATTGTCAAACAATCACTCTGCCTCCACACAATGGGTCTATTCTTCCATGTTGGGGAATGTTGCTGTAACCCTGCAAGCCCAGTCCCCATTGTCACACATGTCCTCCACTCACAACCACCAGGGCTCCACAGCTCTAAAATTACTCCCTGACTTCTGTCTCACTGAGTTCCCCTGTGCATTACCTTTGAGACTTTTTGGCTTGGGTCGGCTGTTGGATACTCTCTATTCAACTTGATGACTGGCTCCTAGATGAAACCACTCAATTCTTACACCTTCTAGGTGTTTGGACTTGGCTTGTTTTGGGGACTATTTATAAAACTTTGCACCCTAACTCCACAAAAGAAATGCCTGTTCCAGTTTACCACGTGGACAAGTATTCCCTCACATCTAGTCCATATCCTATCCCCACCAGGAAGTGAAGAAATTGGCAATATCATAACCCAAAACATGACTTTGCTCACCAATCATGAAGCTCTAAAGAAGAAAAGAATTACTTATGAATATCAACTAGAATTCTATCATTTGGTATTTTCTCATCATTATGGAACAGTAACAATTGATGTTGTTAATAATGGCCTGATTCAGTGTATTCGCTATCATTTTACTCTTCCGTGTTTTATTGCTTATAATGTTCAAGAGTCTTCCATATTCACAATCCCATCACATTGTCCATGACATGTAGTGAAAAGCATTTTATACTAACAAAATCATGTGATGATATCAGGTTAGAGACAAAAGTCCATGTCAAAGATACTAAAACAATGTTATTTCATCTGCTCATTTAAAAAATGTATTGAATTCCTACTATTGCCAATAGTAAGATAAAGGATAGAGAAGAAAGATGAATAATATTTCATGACTTTTAAACTTCACAAGTTAGTGGATTTAAATTTCAGTTATAACATTACTTAAGCATTTGCAATAAAAGCATAGTTTTCCAATTTTGTTCTTCGCACACTTAAAAAAAAAAGATGCCATCGTGACCTTGATGGACAGCTGCTCAAAATCATCTCTTTTGATGTCTATTATTTTTGTTAAATTTCCCTAAATCTATAAAGAACATATCCAAAAGGACTCTCTTTACTTATGACCCTTCATGCCTTGGTCAGGATAGAATCTAATAGAATAACCAGTTCATGATAATGCCCCTGTCTTAACATTCCAGGAAACATCACAGGAAAGTCAGTGAGGGGAGCAAAGTTCAACAGCCATATGACTGAACTTTCCACAACTCTCCCCATCTGTGCAGTGCACTCACATTACTGATATAGTTAAAACAGTGAAAATGTGTTCATATGGCAAGAAGGAAATGGGGGGAAGGACAACATTCTCAAGTGTTTATAATCACAGACAGTACAAAAAACAGGTTCCGGCCAAGTTATGTTTATATGTCTACATTTTTCTTCCAGTACAGCTATAGCCTTTCAGGAACAGATGTAATCTGTGCTTCTAAATCTTCAACCATGGCCTTCAGTAGTATTTCTGTTCTGTTTAATCTATAAATATGGTTCCAAGGGACACTAGAGTATTAGCCTGACAGTAGCAGGAATACTCAGGTTTGAATCCCACCTCCACCACCTGTGAAGATTTTGTATGAACTATTTCACCTCTCTGATCTTCCTTTACGAAATGGAAGCAATAACAACTACTTCACAGATTTCTTATTAGAAGTAATTTTAAAAACTGCATGAAGATACCTAATACATTTTGGCTAACTACTGAGTCAAAAATTAGTTTTTAAAAAAGGAAAAAGAAGAAGAATGGAAAGAGGAAGAAAAATACAAGGAGCGAAAGAAGGAGGAAGAAGAAAAGGAGTAGGAGGAAGACAATAAAAGAGTTATTTGTTTCTTTGTTTCTGTTTTTTTGTGTTTGTTCGTTTGTTTGTTTGAGACAGGGTCTCCCTCTGTCTCCCAGGCTGGAATGCAGTGGTGTAATCAAGGCTCACTGCAGCCTCAACCTCCCAGGCTCAAGCAATCCTCCCACCTCAGACTCCCAAATGGTTGGAACTACAGATGTGTGCAACCACGCCCAGCTAATTTTTGTATTTTTTGTAGAGACAGGATTTTGCCATGTTGCCCAAGCTGGTGTGAAACTCCTGAGCTCAAGTGAGCCCTCCACCTAGGCCTTCCAAAGTGCTGGGATTACAGGTATGAGCCACCACACCTGGCCTGGAAAAGGTTTTAAATCATGAATGTCATCAAGAACAGAAATTGTAATCCTCTGGCTTCAAAAAGACATCAGCTACAAAGTTAAACAATTTCTTTAAAGTCATATGCTGGTGGTTTTCTTGAGTGTAGAAGTGATTAAAAAGTGAATTCATTTTACAAACTTAATGAGGCTGAGAAAATGGCATGGGCATGTTGAAGACAATCCCGAAAAATGTACATATCCTCCAACAAGCCTAGTTACAGTCCAAATGACATGATTGCCAAGACATGTTGAGAAGTGCTGGTGAGTCAAGCCATAGCCATTTTCAGCACTGTCTCTTCTATCTGTATTTTAAATAATGGTGATTTTTAAACCATTTTTACTCGATTCATCAATTCAACCAATTATTCAACACTTTCCCTTCAATTCTGCTCTCAGCACCCTGGAGTGGAGCAGAGGAAATATAAGAATATCTATGTATAATCAAAATCCAAGGAACATGACAATCCAGTAAGAAATGGAATTTAAATACAATGGGGACTCCAAGGAGGGAGGAATTACCTACAATGGGAGTACTCTGAAAGGTTTCATGAAGAAAACACTATTCATTCATGCCTTGTGCCAATATATTTTGGCATTTTCCCATGTATCAGATATTATGTAAAGAGTTAGAAACATTATCAGTTGATTAAGATAGATGAAATTGTACTCTAGGGGAAGAAAACAATAAATAAGCATAAACATTTATATATAATAATAATAATAGGTCTTTGAGTAATAATGACAATTGTTTTTGAAGAAATTAAAATAGGGTAATCTGATGGAGAACAATTAGGGGCAGCAGGAGGCAACTTCAGATAAAGTGGCCAAGAAAGATCTCTTTGAAGTTCAAGCATTTGAGCTGAGACCTGAAAACATTCTCCGCAGAGAGAATAAAGCCAAGTGTAAGGTCTTGAAAGGAGACTGAGCTGCGAATAGCACAGTATTCATAGGAAGATGAAATGTATTGAAGAGGGGAAGGATAGGAGAGGGCACAGAGAGGCAATGGGACCAATCACACAGGGCCTCAGAGGCCATAGGAAGAAATTTATATTTTATTTAAAATCTGTGGGAAGCTGCTAAAGGTTCCTAATTTATAGATTATATGATTTATTCCTATTTTTAAAAGACTACTATGGTTATTATGTGGATCGAAACTAGAGAAGAGACCAGATGGAAAGTTATCACAGAGGTAAGAGAAACGATAGTGGCAAGGCAACAGCAGAAACTTAGAGAAATGGACAACTTCCAAGTGCATTTTCAAGTCAGAAGGAAGAAACCTTTTAATTAGTGTGTGTTGAAAACAGTTTGACTTGACCATTTAGAAGACTGGTAGAGACAGAGTGCAAATATCCTACCATTTAGAATACGGGTAGATTAACACTGGTAGAATATTGGTCGAAAATATTTCCTAAGGAGAGAAAAGGGGAAACAAATTAATATTTATTGGCCGCTTGCTATGTCTGTCAACTTGCTATGTCTTACTAAAACTTACAAAGAAAGATATTATCATCACACCCCTTTTTCTTTTTTTTTCCCCTCCCCTGAGGTCAAATTAAGGAAAATGTGTTAAATTGCCCGAAATCCCATGACTAGGAAAGAAGAGTTCCAGACCCAGGTTCGCCTGACACAAAGTATGTGTCTTTTTTGATCTCCTGTTTTCCCTGGACAATGAGAAAAGTGAATGTAAAGGCACACTGGAAGAAAAGATTTGAACAGGAAACTGACAACATTCAGTTTGACTGGAAAATACATGTATAAAAGGGAGTAGTAAGAACCCAAACTGGCTACAGCCTTTAACAACTATCTCTTCTCCCTAACGTTCACAATGGTTATCCTATTGAGAAAAAAAAAAAAAAGTTGGTTTAAAGAATCTCTCCAGATTTTAAACCCATTCACACTATCTTATTGACTTCTACTGTCAGTCCTTCATTGGTGAGTGCTTTTTGTCCATCCTGTGGATCTGATATTCTAGAAGAGCCCACAGAGCCAGGTACAGTTGGCATGTACCTATAGTGCCAGCTACTCAGGAGGCTGGGGCAGGAGAACTGCTTGAGTTTAGGAATTTGAGGCTTTAGTATACCATGATTACAACTGTAAACAGCCACTGCACTCCAGCCTGGGCAACATAGTGAGACCCCAAGTTGAAAGATTTAAAAAAGAGGCCAAGCTTTCTAAGGCTGTAACACTGGAGATAGAACTTTGGTTCTCCTTTGCTCCACTCCTAGGTAGCCCCTTACTCCCATTCCCAGCTATCTGGAACTCCCTTCCCCACCGCATCCGAGACAAAAATGGAAATTCCTAATCCCTTCTCACTCTCATCAGGTGTGGCTGCCCTGTTTTGTCACAGTCCTCAGCCCACACCTGAACGCCAGATGTGGCTTCTAGGCATCTGTGTCCTCCTCAGTTAGCTGATGGAGTGATACTTGAAGTTTTTGCTCCAAGTTTCCCAGAATGTCCAATTAGCTCACAAGGGTCTCACAGTGGCTAAGGAGGAGTTCTGGAGCCTTAACCCAGCACTATGCCATGAGGCCTAGCAGCACTCTCAGGTGGAAAACCAGTGAATGACAGCCTTTCAGATAAGATCTGACCAACTGTGATGCTGCTTGGCCTAGACATCCCTGAGCCACCCTGGACAACCTCCTGAGTCAGCCTTAGGCCAAACTGCTTGCCCCACAGAGTGTGGCTTTTTCTAATCTCCACAAAGACACCTGGGTCAAGAAAGGTATTACCATGCAATAACCAACATGTATAAATATATCAAGGAGATGTAATCATTTTAAATGTACACATCATAGCTTTACAACAGAGAATAAAAGATGGACCAAAGTACAAGCAGAAAAACACAGATTATGCTGGTTGATTTCCATGTATCTCTATCAAAACTGATAGCACTAGAAAATAAAAATAATTAGAAATATGGATTTGAACAACACCAATTTAGACATATATTCCAGGAGCTATTCTAAGCACTTGATATGTTACTTAATTTAACCCTAAAAACAACTGTATGAGAAGGTACTATCATTATCCACTTTTTATACATGAAGAAAGTGAGGGTAGAGAAGTTACATTCATATTCACAGAGCTAGTAAGTAGCAGAGCAAGGATTAAAACTCAGATAGTCTACTCCATAGCCTATGTCCTTAACTATTGTTTACTTTTTTATTTTATTATTTTTTGAGACAGGGTCTCACTTTGTCTCCTAGGCTGGAGTGCAATGTCACAATCACAGCTCACTGCAACCTCTGCCTCCTAGGCTCAAGCAATTCTCCTGCCTCAGCCTCCCAAGTAGCTGGGACTACAGGTGCCTGCCACTACACCTGGCTAATTTGTATTTTTTTTTTTTTTTTTTTTTTTTTGAGATGGAGTTTCGCTCTTGTTACCCGGGCTGGAGTGCAATGGCACGATCTCGGCTCACTGCAACCTCCACCTCCTGGGTTCAGGCAATTCTCCTGCCTCAGCTTCCTGAGTAGCTGGGATTACAGGCACGTGCCACCATGCCCAGCTAATTTTTTGTATCTTTAATAGAGACGGGGTTTCACCATGCTGACCAGGATGGTCTCTATATCTTGACCTCGTGATCCACCCACCTCGGCCTCCCAAAGTGCTGGGATTACAGGCTTGAGCCACCGCGCCCAGCCTCTAATTTGTATTTTTTATAGAGATAGAGTTTAGCCATGTTGCCCAGGATGGTCTCAAATTTCCTATTGTTATATCACCTCTCTTTTCAATATAATTAACAACTTGATCTAAAACATATATAAAGGATTATACATCCAACAAATAGAGGATAACTACACTTTTCAAACATACTCAAAATATTTAAAAAAGAATCATTGACCAAACTGGTTGACCAAAGAAGTCTCAACAATTTAAAAAGCATATGTATATGTTTGGAAAGCAAAGATCACACTTTTTAAATCAATTTTATTAAAATTTTTTAGGCAAATAATTAAATTTAGAATGGTCCGATTTATTAAGCATTGGAGAATTTTTTAAAAAATACTTATTTATTCCTCCCGTCTAACTGAAGCATTGTGCCTTTTCACCAACATATTTTCATTTCTCCCACTCCCTCCCTAGCCTCTGGTGACCACTGTTCTCTGCTCCTATGAATTTGATTGTTTTCAACTTCACACATAAGTGAAAACATCGTATTTGTCTTCTGTGCCTATTTCACTTAGCGTAATGTTCTGAGTTCATCCATGTTGTCGCAAATGTCAAAATTTCCTTCCTTTTTAAGGCTGAATAGTATTTTGTTGTGCACTATACCATATCTCTTTATCCATTCATCCATCCATGGACATAGATTGATTCCATATCTTGACTATTGTGAGTAACACTGTAATGAACACAAGAATGGAGATATCACTTCTACATGCTGATTTCAAATTCTTAGGATATATACCCAGAAGTGTGAGTGCTGGATCACCTATTCTATTATTAGTTTTACAGAAAACTCTGTGGAGATTCCTCAAAAAACTAAAAATAGAATTACCAGCAATAATAATAGAATAGAATTTGCTGTATTCAACAAAAATACAACAGATCAAAACTTTAAGATGAACTAAAATGGCTCATGAAAATAAATGTATGATGAATAATAGAATAGAATTATTCTATCCTATTGTTATTATTGCTGGTAATTCTATTTTTAGGTTTCTGAGAAATCCCACAGTGTTTTCCATAGTGGTTCTGCTAATTTACATTCCCACCAACAATGTACAAGGGTTCCCTATCCACCACATCCTTACCAAGACTTACCTTTCATCTTTTTGATAGCAGCCATCCTTACAGGTGTAAGCTGATATCTCATTCTTGTTAAAAACCACACTTTTAAATAAAAAATGGTTGAGAAATGCACATCAAAACCACACCAAGATACCATCTCACACCAGTTAAAATGGTGATCATTAAGAAATCTGGAGACAACAGATGCTGGAGAGAGGATGTGGAGAAATAGGAACACTTTTACACTGTTGGTGGGAGTGTAAATTAGTTCAACCATTGTGGAAGACAGTGTGGCAATTCCTCAAGGACCTAGAAATAGAAATTCCATTTGACCCAGCAATCCCATTACTGGGTATATACCCAAAGGATTATAAATCATTCTATTATAAAGACACATGCACATGTATGTTCATTGTGGTACTGTTTACAATAGCAAAGACCTGGAACCAACCCAAATGTCCATCGATGATAGACTGGACAAGGAAAATGTGGCACATATTCACCATGGAATACTGTGCAGCCATAAAAAATGATGAGTTTGTGTCCTTTGTAGGGATATGGATGAATCTGGAAACCATCATTCTCAGCAAACTGACACAAGAACAGAAAACCAAACACCACATGTTCTCACTCATAGGTGGGGGTTGAACAATGAGAACTCATGGACACAGGGAGGGGAACATCACACACTGAGGTCTGTTGGGAGGGCTAGGGGAGCGACAGCAGTGGGTGGGGAGGTTGGGGAGAGATAACATGGGGAGAAATGCCAGATACAGGTGATGGGGAGATGGAGGCAGCAAACCACCTTGCCATGTATGTACCTATGCAACAATCCTGCATGATCTGCACATGTACCCTAGAACCTAAAGTACAATTAAAAAAAAAAAGAATTGCTCAAAATAGACTATACTGCTATTCAATTTTGCAGTCAAAAGTTCAATCATGGAAATGCTATCAGATTCAAAATGTACTTCTTCATAAGTCAATAATAAAGAGCTGAGCCATGAAATCTACTTCCAAAGCTTAATTTTATGTTTTCTTGAAATTTTATGCAACTGAGCCTTATTCTCTGAAATAAAACTTGGCACAGAATGGTGAAGGAAAAAAAAAAGAAAGAAATGGTTAAAGTAGAAATTACAACGAAAATTACCAAGTATTTGGAATCAAATGACAACAAAAATACAAAAGATCAAAACTTTAAGATGAACTAAAATGACTCATGAAAATAAATGTAGGATGAAGTTAAAAGCTTTTAAATCTGTGCATTAGAAAGGTAAAAATAAACATTTAAGTTTAAAAGTTAGAAAAGAACAAGAGAAGAAAACTAAGCAAAGGAGGAGCTAAAAAAATAATAAAAATAGAGTCACAAATTAATAAAACAGAAAACAAAAAATTAGGGATGATCAACAAAACCAAAAGCAGTTTCCTCCCAATAGAAACACTGATTTAGACTAATCATAAGAAAAATAGATGCCACAAGTGTTACTGGAAATGAAAACTGAGCCATTGGTATAGATACACTAGAGTTAAACTTTCTTTATGCTATTTTTTTTAATCTTCACTGAAATTCCAACGGGAAAAATTCTAGTATAACCATCAAATATAATAATTACTTTTGAGTTTTTTGAAGAATTATTTTTAGATTAAATAGGTTATTTTATATTCCTAGTTGGCTAAGAGTTGTTTGTTTCTTTGGTAATAAATGAATCTATAATTATATCAATTAATATTTATGTAACTATTGAGATGATTATATGATTTTCCTTTTTTTAGCCACTAATATATTATAATTATTTATTTTCTAGCATTAAACTAACTTTTTATTCTTGGGATAAAAACAACCTGGTCATTACATCTGCTTCTTTTTATATATTGCTGGATTGGGTTGCTAATATTGATTTGGAAATTTTTGCCTCTAGGTTTATAAAGAAGTTGACCTATAATTTTTCTTTCTTATAGTATTTGGTATTTGGTACCAGGGTTATGCTAGCCTAATGGGAAGTATTACCATTTTTCTATTGCCAGGAAACAGTTCTGTACAATTATAATTACTTTTCCTTGAATACTTGGTAAAGACCTGAGAAATCATCTGGGCCTACAGTGTTCTGTATAAGCAAATATTTTACTATGAGAAAGACTTTTTTTTCAAAAAGAAAAAATTGGATATGGGGAAAGAATATAGAGGCAAAGAAATATGTGAAGATATGAGAAGTGACCTTTCACATGGCAAAGTTGACATGGAAGATGCTCTTCTTCCAAAACAGAAACACTGGGCCAAATATAGAGTTTCCTTTTTAATAAACAGTTAAGATGGGGTGGTAAGAATAAGGGGAAATATCCCAATGCCTAAAATAAAAAGGAAGCTCTAAATGAAAATAAACTTCAATTGTCACCACAGCAGCACAAAAATTCTGACAGGATTTGACTATTAAAGTGTTTTAAAGTCCATGTGAGCACAGTTTTTATGGTATCAGCCTTTATGGGTCAGAGAGATGCAATACAGTACTCTTTTATAAAGCTGAGCCCTATCAATAAAACAAGGAAAAATTCCTTCCACTAACCCAAAAAACTTGTCAAGAAAGCTTGCCATCTGTCCAAAAAATCTCCTGAAAGACGTTGAAACCCTAAGTCAGAAACACATAATGAATAACAGAGGTTATATTAGCTGTATGGTTCAGGAACTCAAAGCCCAAATGTTACTCCACAAGCTAACTTTGGAATCCCAACAAAAGCAAATGCAAACCCCTCTGTAGAAAGACTGGCGGTGCACCAGCTCCTTGTTAAAGATGCATTGACAGTAGGCAATTAGCAACCACACAAGGAAATAACTACAATGACAGACAGTCAGCAGACCAAATAGATGGGAGAATTTGCACCACTCTAATAAGTAGACATAATAGAACAATATGAAAGAGACCACAGTGCTATAGAACATATTATAAAAAACAAAATAAGCAGATGTGAAAGGAACCAAATGAAAAAAAAAAAAACAAAAAACTATGATCATTGAACTGAAAACTCAATGGATGGCTTAAATAGTCAATTGGACAGAACTGAAGAGAAATGTGTGAAAGATTTGAGGAAATCACTCAAACACAGCAAAGAGAAAAAGAAATAGAAAATATGAAAGGTAAAAAGGTTTAGAGAATGAGATCTAAAATACATTTAACAAGGTTTTACGAAGGAGAGATTAAACAGACAATGTGGAGATGAAATATTTGAAAGATAAGAATTGTCCAGAATTTAATAAAAATCTGAGTCCTTAGGACTCCATGTTTGGGTCCCCTTCCAGGAACACTCCCTTCGTGGAAGCCATCTTTCGTCTTTCTCTCTCCTGGATTTCCCCTGTGGAGTCCCCTTCCACGTTCTCTCATGGAAGCCTGTCTTCCCTCCTAAACTCCATCTCTATTCCCTTCCACTCAGTGTGGAAGCTGCTTTCCTCTCCTCGATTCCATCTTTCTGGATTCTCTCACTCAGTGTGAGAGTCAGCTGTTTCTCTCTCTCTCCTTCTCCTGTTTCTCTCTCTCTGTTTCTACAAACAAACAAATAAATAAATAAAAATCTGAGTCCTTGAGTTGGGGAGGCAAACCAGGTTCCAGGCAGGAAAGACAAAATCAAATCCATACTTAGACACTAAATAAGGCACTTCAGAAATGGGAAGACAGAGATAATTTTAAAATAACCAGGGAGAAAACACAGCTTACCTATATAGGGACAAAAATTAAACAGAGAGAAGAATTTTCATCAACAACAAAAATCAGAAAACAATAAAATGCTACCTTCAATGGGCTAAGTTATAGAATTTTACACCTAACTGAACTACTAATCAAGAATGAAGGTACTATACACAGATTCTCAAATAAAGACCAGAAAGATTTCCTGCTTATATATCATCCCTGAAAAAAACGACTAGAGAATGTAAAGAATGTATGGGGTTGGTGGGGAATAAGAATCCAAAATGAAGGAGTAGGAAGCTAGAAGCAACAATGAGTAAAAAAATCAACAAACAAGTTAGATCTAAGGAAACGCTGACACGTAAACAAAATGACTAATTTGGGTGTGTTTAAAAACAAGATGAAATAAACCATATTACAGAGTGTAGGAGGAAGATGATCGGAATAAAGTCCCCTAAGGTCCTTATATATTGCACAGAAGCGTAAAAACAGTGATTAACTTCAAGACAACCAAATCAAGGATAAGCATTTTTAAAAGAGAAAGAGAGATGCAATTTGTAATTTCTAAGCCAATAGGAGGGGGGAGAAAAAGCAGAATTTAAAAAAAACTCAACAGTAGGAAAAGAGGGGAAAAGATCAACAAAAATCACAGTAAATAGAAAACACAACATAAAATCATATCCAAAGGAATATAAATCGTTCTACTATAAGGACACATACACACGAATGGTCATTGCAGCACTGTTTACAATAGCGAAGAACTGGAACCAACCCAAATGCCCATCGATGAGAGACTGAACTGGGAAAATGTGGCACATATACACCATGAAATATTATGCAGCAATCAAAAATGACGAGTTTATGTCCTTTGTAAGGACATGGATGAATCTGGAGAACATCATTCTCAGCAAACTGACACAAGAACAGAAAACGAAATACCACATATTCTCACTCATAGGCGGGTAAGAAAAATGAGAACACATGGACACAGGGACAGGGGTACTACACACTGGGGTCTATGGGAGGAATAGGGGAGGGACAGCGGTGGGGAGCTGGGGAGGGATAGCCTGGGGAGAAATGCCAAGTGTGGGTGAAGGGGAGGAAGGCAGCAAAACACACTGCCATGTGTGTACCTATGCAACTATCTTGCACGTTCTGCACATGTACCCCAAAACCTAAAATGCAATAAAAATTTAAAAAAAAAGTCTATATAAAAATCACAGTAAAAGCAATAGGATTAAATTTGTCCATAAAAAACAGTTTGAAATGAAGGAAAATGTATTTGATAAATACCAATCAGATATGGAACAATATTAATAATGGTCACAATACATTTGAAGGCAAAGAGTATCACTAGATTAAAATGGCCATATATCTAAAGATAAAATGAACAAATCACTAGAAAGATAAAACAATCCTTAGCCAGTATATACCTACCTTAAAGGCCAAAATTGACTGGAATTACAAAGAGAAATTATCAAAATCATAATCACAATGGGAACATTTAATGCAACTTATTAAAAATATGATAGATCAATTGGGAAATAACTGATCAAGAGAATATCTGAGCAACATATTAAGTTTTATCATTTGGACATCGGCAGAACTCTACACAAAATGATTAGAACTTTTTTCAAGTACAAAAATAATACAAGTGATTCAATATTTCTTTAACCAAAAGAAGGCACTCACTGTATTGAGTGCCTACTGTATGCCAGGAAACTTACATGATGAGGCTCTACCAAATGCAGTCATGAAAATTAAGTTCCTGCACTCATGGAGTTTATATTGAATAGAGAAGACAGAACTTAAATGAATTAATTCACATCACCTCTAATGACAACCGGTGCTAAATTCTAAGAAAAATAAAGCAGTTAATAAATGTTAGATTGGGTAGTCAGGGAAGGCTTCTGTGAGGAGGCGACTTTTAGCCAAGAGCCATATGAAATGATGTGTAAGCCATGCAAATCAAGGATCTGGGGAAAGAGAGAACAGCAAGAGCAACGGCTCTGGAGAGGAAGTGAGCCTGATAGTAACAAACTATATAGAGGCCAAGATGCTAAAAGTGATGTGAATAAGGACATCAGAAAGGGAAGGTGGGAATGACATCTTTCTTTCATTTTAAAAGGATCCTTCTGGCAGCTGTGGGAAGAACAGCAGCGAGACCAGTTAAAGTGGCTCAGGCTAGAGGAGTAGCAGTAGAGGGAGATGAGAACTGGTCAAACTTTAAATGATTTTGAAGGCAGAGCCAAAAGAACTTGTGGAGGAATCAGTTGTGGGGTGTGAAAGAAAAAGGGGAGCACAAGAGGCCTCAAAGGGCCTTGGCCCAAATAACTAAGAAACTGTAGCGCCTGTTCAGAGATGAGGAATGCTGGAGAAGAGGAGGGGTTGATGATAAATATATCTACTAGATGCCCCATGAAGATTTAAGCAGGCAGTAGGTTTCTCCTTGTCCCACTTCTGTGTTGGTGTTGCCTGCCTGGCCTCACTGGGTATTTAATGTTGAAACTTGCCAAAACTGTCATGAAAATGAAAACACTCAATCCGCTTTCTCCATCACAGCTAATTCTACTCTCACTAACGCTACCCGTGTAATAGACTTTTCCAAGCAAAATTAAACTTTTTGTGAATGATAATTATACTGAGTCCTTTCACAAATACTACATAGTCTCACTGAAACATAGATATCTTTGTGGAGGGAATTTTTAGATGGCAAATGAGAGATGATTGTGCACCTCTATTCCCAACTCTATATCCAGGCTTCATACTGGTGTTTGAAATGGGCCACGGAGCAGTGACACCACCATACAAATGGGCAAATGCTACAGATAAAGGCCTCTCCCTAAGCCAAGTTCCAGGGCCAGAGATTTAACATTTATCAGTACACAAAACTGGCTTTATCCTTATTTTATGCAGAAAGAAACTGAGGTTCTAAGAGTCTAGTTACCTGCCCAGTTACAGAGCCAGTACTCAAGTGTTTTGACCCTAGGTAAAGTGTTATTTCCATTATAAGACACTCTCGGGTCCTTGCTCTGTGTCAGGCTTTGCACCTAATGTCTTACATGGATTTTCTCTTCTAATCCTCAAAACAATTATGCTAGGAAAGAATGAGTGTTATTCTCAGTTCACTGATACTCACTTTAATGATAAGGAAACTAAGGCTTTGAGAAATCAGCAACTTATTAATAATCGAACACTGGTCTATTTGATATTAGAATCCATTCACTCAAAACCTATGCCATTCTAACTCCACTAAATTTCACTTTGTCAAGATAAATCAAATCCCCTGTTAATTTTCATTATGATGTAGAAGGATTAAGAAGGGGTTATGTTATCAAAGGCACAAATTAAGTCCATAAAATACAATAAATATAATAAGGGATGTCAATATTAAAAAGAATGACGCTTTTCCAATATTCCAGGAAAGTTACTTGGCGAGTTGAAATTTCGGAAAATCTTTTTATTATGGTAAGACATTGTCTGGCACATAGGGGACATTCCAACATAGGGTGTGGCTGGGGAGAAAACTTCAAGGCAAAAGTGTGATGATCTGATCAAGGAGGTGGTGAGCATGTTCACCTAAGAGGAGCAGGGAAGACCCTCTGGGGAATAGGAAAACAATAGAATTGAGGTTTTCTGTGTGCTCTAGCAAAAGGCTTTGAAGTGAAAATAAGGAGTTAAACAAAAAGCATAACAGATTTCACTTCATATTTTAAAAACTGAAATTTCAGATAGCAAAATATTTTTAATTTTGTTCTCTATTACGTAGTGAAATATTGTATTTTCTTGACCTTCTATTTGTAAAAAAAAAAAAAAAAAAAAAAAGTACCCTTCCTTGTATTTATCTCCTTCCATCACCCATACTTCTCACTCAACTCTCTCCCTGTGAGAATTGGCAAGAGCATAAAGGTTGCCCTGAAGCACTTTTGGTGGTAATCAGTATGCCTTACAGCCTGAAAACATCAAAGAATTCCTTCCACCTGCTATAAAACAGTGCACAAAGGGAACTTCTCAGAGATGTGGTGCTGATGGAAAAATTGCTCCAATCAGTGTTTAAACTTTTGAAGAAAAGAAACCTGAGAGTATACAAAGTCAAAATATTTTAGAACCCATCCATAATTCCCAGAATTCCTAGCTTCTATGTAACTTTCCCCATTTCAGAATTAAATATCTCAACATCACCAACAAAAAATTAAATAATACTTTATTAAATGCATGCTTAAAAGTAACAGGGCCGGGTGCAGTGGCTCATGCCTTTGGGAGGCCAAAGCAAGTGATCACTTGAGGTCAGGAGTTTGAGACAAGCCTGTCCAACATGGTGAAAGCCCATCTGTACCAAAAATACAAAAATTAGCCAGGCATGGTAGCACGCATCTGTAGTCCCAGCTACTTAGAAAGCTAAGGCTTGAGAATTGCTTGAACCCAGGATGTGGAGATTGCAGTGAGCCAAGATCGTGCCACTGCACTCCAGACTGGATGATGGATGAACTGAAACTCTGTCTAAAGCAAAAAAAAAAAAAAAAAAAAAAAAAAGTAACAGGTTTTTAACAATACAAATTATTTCAAGGACTATAATAGCACCCCAAACATTAATGCCTTTCTCCATAACTGACACTGAGAACTCTGTTCCTATCCGATAAAAGGGATCAGAGTTCAGAGTCCATGATATTCCCTAATGCAAACATTTCGATCAGAAATTTTAGCACAAAATTTTGAGTTTCCCTAGCAAAAGAATGAAACAGTTTTGGTTTTTAATGTTAATTGCTAAGTGATCTGCTGTGAGTTGATGTCCTCCAAAAATTCCTATGTTAAAGTCCTATCCTCCAGCACCTCAGAATGTGACCTTCCTTGGAAATAGTCATTGCAGATGTAATTAAAAGGGGTCACATTGGAGTATGGTGGGTCGCTAATCCAGTATGACTTGTGTCCTCACAACAAAGGAAAATTTGACACAGCACACAAAGAGTGCACCATGTGTAGACAAAGGCAGAGATCAGGGTGATGTATCTACAAGCCAAGGAACACCAAGTTTGCCAGCAAACCACCAGAAGCTGGGGGAGAGACATGAAACAGATTTGTCCTCACAGCATTCAGAAGGAAATGACCCTACCAACATCTTGATTTTGGACTTCCACCCTCTGGAGCTGTGAGATGATACACTTCTATTGTAAAAGTCACACAGTTTGTGGTAGTTTGCTATGGCAGCCCTAGGAGTATGCCCTGTCTTCTTGGGTATATTGAAACTGAAGCACAAAGATGACACAGCAAGTAGTTGGTGGAACCAGACTTTCAAACCAAACATCAGACTCCAGGGACTATGCTTTCCTTTCATGAAAGAAACATACTGTATTCACGAGCTCCATTTTCTTAACTCATCATTTTAGCCTTCTGTGGAAGCTCCACAACTCAGTAGAACTGTCCTGTTTAGCTTCATACTGTTTACCCTTTATTTTCAGTAACTGTTTAAATGCACAGAGTTGACAACTTCTCCTGCTTTAAACTAATGACTTTTTAGATTTCCAAACACTACTCATTCCTGTTTTTCCCCTATCTTCCTGGACACTCTTTTCCAGATCCCTTATGAACTTCCCTTTTTCTATCTTTTAAATAATTGTGTTCTCTGAGTTATATCCCGTCTCCTTCCTTTTCTCAATCTGCACCCTCTCTTCGGATGATCTCATTTATTCCGATGGCTTCAGCTGTCATCTATATAAGTTTCAAGTGGACAGAACAGTTCCTTGGCACGAGTCATACTAACACTGACAGTTGGAAATGCTGAGGAAGGATACCTGGAGACAGACAGGCCACCCAAACAGATCCACACAGAGAGACATTTACTTTCATAAATTTACCATCACTGACCAAGGACAGGCTCTTGGACCTGCAAATTCAGAAATGTGAACTTGACACCGTCAGAATATTTTAAACAAAAGAGACTGATGTATATGACTACTGTGCCAAAATATGAGTTAACAACGAGGAATATAACTGCCTGGTGAACGTGATGTACGTGCCAGTCTGACTAGAGCCTTCTTTCCCCGTAAGGGAAGTGCATGAGGCTAAATTTTCAGGAGTTTGTTTGGTGAGCATTCAATCAGAACAAGGAGAGTTAATAATATGATCCAAATATGTAATGCCATCATTACATACTTACAAGGATAAACAGTCTATCACCACAGTTAGAAAGACTGCGGGTTATTCAAGTATCGAATGAACTAACACCCTGAACTCTAGTTAGAATTTGACTGTACACTGCTTATGTCGGTTTCTGTGACTCTTTTTCATTGTCAATTCCCTACACTTTAGGTTGTCATTTTATCTTGGATAAGTTAATGTATGAGGAGCTTACTATTCGCACCTACTGGCCTGGGCGTAACATTGTGTCTTAAAGCTAACTTTGCATATCTTTTCTCTTCCATTGTATGCTAATTTCAAATTTTAACTTCCAAAAGATAATTATATTTCTCTCTTTTTTTTTTAACATTCTTAGGACCATGTCCAGTTCATTGGACACTCTTAATAGCTCAGAAATCTATCCCCTTATCTGGACACCCAACTCCCCTCAATGTTTCCCCCTAGATTGCTGTGATGGTCTCACATTTCATCTTCCAGCTTCCAGGACTCCCTTGTTCCAATCCATCCAGGAGATAGAGATCTAAAATAAAACCCAATCATGTCACTCCTCACTTATAATCCTTCCAGCCTCCTGATAGCTATCAGAATGAAATCCAAACTCTTCCATGTTTGATTAAACCGCTTTTATTCATCCACTTTCTTCAGGTTTCAGTCCAGGACACAACTCTTCCAGAAAATTTTTGCTGACCACCACTGTCTTGATTCAGGATCAGGTGCCCTGCTCTGGGTCTGCACAGCACCCTATGCTTCCTTCTGCTATAAAAGGTAGTACAGTATAGTATATTGTACTTTATCTTGCCCTATTTCTCATGGACTTGAATCAAGAGCACCTAGAATACATAGTCCCTAACAAATGGTAAGAAGTCTGTAATCGACAGACTGAATAAACGAATGAATGAATGGATCTAATGACTTATCTTTGACTTTTTAGATTCTCTTGCTCATTTCCCAATTATGAGGCAGTGGCCTATGGCTCAAAGGGACAACATAGCAAAGCATACATGCTTCTCAAAGCACTGAATATATGGGCATTTATTAGAGTAGTTATATACCTGAACTGGTTTAAATCATCCTTTGCCCATAGATTAACAGTCAAGTCATTTAATAGATTATTTTTCTATTTATTCTTACCAGATAAGTTTTGTATTATTTTCCTTGATAATTGCCTTCCTTCCAGTACCTATTCAAAATTTATAGACAAATAAGGTACAGCAACACCATTTGTTCCATAGTACTTTTAAAGGACTTTCACATGTTTAATTTAACCATGATACCATCACTAAGGTAGGAAAAACTGATATCATCGCATCTTACAGTTGACATAAGTCCATTTTTAAATTTTTCCTATTCTCCACAGTGATGACTCCTCATGGGATTATCAGAAACCATAAAAACCAAGGTTAAGAATCCATGCAGATTTGTGAGAACACCTATAATGGAGATCCTTTGATTGTATAGTGCTCCTTGGAAATTGGTTAAATTGTTCTAACATTCCTTTAGCCAGTCCAGTTAAAACTGGAAGGTAAGCAGACTGCCTTATAGAATACAGATGAAACATTCCAGACTGCATTTATATCCCCAACAAAATCACCTGCTTTAGAAACATTCAATCACTACACAAGACTCAATCAGGCATTATCTGGGTCATAATTATCCTTCCACTTCATATTCAAGCTTGGATAGGAGATATATTATCGCCAAAAAGGCCTAATTAGCAAATTATTATGTTGTGAATTGTATTCTTCTTCTTGTGAATTATAAAGTAAAATCATAGATACAAAAGGCAGGATGAAAATACCCAGAGAAATTGTCAGGTTTTGTCTGCAGCATTCATTCATTCATTAGGAAACATTTATTGAGAGGTCTACTATGTGGCTGTAAGATTAATCAGGTAGTCTTTGTCCAAGGAACTTAATGTCTACTCAGGGAGAAAGATGAGTAAGCGGAATTATCGAGAATGGTTATTGTCTGTATGATCAGAGACAAACCATACGCAATGCCGAATTCTGATTTATCAATAAAGTAGAAGGCTGTTCCTTAACTAATCAACAAGGCGAGAAAAACCCTCCATTTTGCAGGAGTCACAGAGGATTCTGTTAAATGGGAAGCATCTCTAACACATTTAAAATACCTGATTTACCAAACTTTTGTCCCTATACTTTAAGAGAAAGGCTTTGTTATAAGTAGCAAACCACCTCTACATATCCTCAGGAAACAACCAGTGACATAAGACTCAGTCCCTAAAGTTAAAATATTTTATTATCCTAGGAAATAAGAGTTAACCTTGTCCAAAGTCTCTCACTCTTAAATTTTAGTGCATTCTGTTTAGCTGAATTTCTCTTGGACATAACAGACCAATCATTTTGCTCATGAAAATCCTCCTTCCTGTAGGATGTGCTAGAGGCACAGGGAGACTAACAGTTTCTTGGCTCTTTTTCCTATACATATTGAAACAGAAACATTTCAATTTGAAGTTCAATTTGTATAGATGTGTATAGGTTTTCAAGGTCCAAATGTGTAACATCTTCCTTGTAAAAATCTTTCTATTCATTATGGTTTCAAATGATCTTGCTATTGCTCAGAAAAAAATATTCTAGGAGAACTGTTTTAGTAAAAAAAAAAAAAAAAAATCTTGGAGGATTTTCTTAACACTGTATAGGTACAGCCAAACTATACAAAGTCACAGAAGGCTGATGAACTGTATCAAAATTAAACTTTTATATTTAAAGATATATAATGCCGATATTTCTTCCAATGAATCAGGTCCTTGCTACTTTGAACTTCTTTGTAGTTGCTTACTTTTCTCTATATTATAACGATGTAAATCATGGACTTTGATAATAACCTACCAATGCACACTAATTCTATAGATGGAGAAACAGAGGGTCCATCAAGGTTAAATGATTTGCTGAAGTGACAAGAATAAGAAAAAGAAGTCTTCTCTTCCAAACTGGATGTTCTTTTTACTTTTATTTGTATTCATAAAATATTTGTTGAATCATTTATCAAAACGAAGCTCAATTTTACCCTCACAAACAAAGCAACCGTTCCAGTAGCTGGACATGGCAATGTAATTACAAAGATTTCCAACTCCTCTTTTCCCATCCTCTTTGAATTCTCTCCAAACAGGCTTTGCCTCCCATCTCCTGCATGAAACTATTCTTGTTGAGTCACCAATGACTTCCACATTGCTAAGCTGATTAGCCAATTCTTGATCCTTCTTTTAATTGATCAATTAGTTCTTCCTTAAAACAGTTTCTTGACTTCTAGCATAACATATTCCTCTCCTCCTACCCTGACTTCAATTTCTCAGGCTGCTTTGCTGAGTCATCCTCATCTCTCTGACCATTAAACATTGGAGTCCCAGGGCTAGTTCCTCAGACCTCTTCTCTTCTCTATTTATAGTCAATCCCCCTTAATGGTTTCATCTAGTCTAACTGTCCTAAATACTCTTTATGTATGTCTTTGGATCCCAAGACATCTCTCTTTGAAACGAAATCTCATATATCCAACTATCTTCTTATCTCTACTTGAATATCAAAAGGCATCTCAAGCTTTAACACCTAAAAATCAAGCCCTTTATCAAACCTGCTTCTTGCTCATTCTTCCCCATCTCAGTGAAGGGTCATGCTATGTTTCTATTCACTTGTCTTATTCCATTCAGTGTAGCTATGACAGAATGCTTTAGGTGGGTAATTTTTAAAGAAAAATCGTGCATTAGGCTCATGATTCTGGAGGCTGGAAGGTTCAAAATTGGGCAGCTGCATCTGGTGAGGGCCTCATACTACTTTCAGTCATAGCGGATGATGGAAGTGCGGGGAGCAGAATTGCAAAGAGATCACATGGTAAGAGAGGAAGCAAGAGAGAAAAACCAAGGAAGCCAGACTCTTTTTAACAACTTTTTTTTTTCGAGATGGAGTCTTGCTCTGTTGCCCAAGCTCGAGTGCAATGGCCCAATCTCAGCTCACTGCAAGCTCTGCCTCTGGAGTTCAAGCAATCCTCTTGCCTCAGTCTCCCAAGGAGCTGAGACTACTGGCATACACCACCATGCCCGGCTAATTTTTGTATTTTTAATGGAGACACAGTTTCACCATGTTGGCCAGGTTGCTCTTGAACTCCTAACCTCAAGTGATCCATGCACCTCAGCCTCCCACAGTGCTGGGATTACAGGCGTGAGCCACCAGGCACCCCCCACTGCCCCTGCTTTACTCAACTTACTCTTAAAGGAACTAATCCATTCACACAAGACCAAAAACTTGCCCTCAAGGGAAGACATTAACCTGTCCATGAGGGATCTACCTAAACACTTCCTACTACGCCCTACCTCCCAACACTGACACATTGGGAATCAAGTTTCAACATGAAATTTTTAGCATGGACAAACCACATCCAAACAATAGCATCCTTCAAGCCAAATCCTCAGAACCCGTCTTGTCTTCTGTTTTTTTCTAGGACCTCATATCCAGTTCTTCATTAAATCCTTTGTCACAAAATTCAATCATTTCTCAAACCCACAGTCACCAACTTCATGCAAGATATACCATCATCTTTGTCTGATTTATACAATAGTGTCCTGTCTATTCTCCCTGCTTCTGCCCTTGCTCTGCTTCAGACTATTCTCAAACAACAGAATGATTATGTTGATGCATAAGTCAGATCATGTCACTTCTCTATTCAGAACCCTAAAATGGCAACCCATCTCCCTCAGAGTAAAAGCCAAAGTCACCGTGGACTACGAGCCCCTTCCTGAAATGACTCAACCATATTTCTGACTTCACCCTCTGACTTCTTCCTAACAGTCATTGTGTTCCAGACTCTCTGGTCTTTTCACTATTCCCTAAGCATGTCAGGATGCTCTTATCATGAGAGTTTTTCATTTATTGTTTCTCCACCTGTAGCATTCTTTCCATAGATATCCTCAATTCTCCCTCCCTCACCTCCTTCAAGTCTTTGATAAAATGTGACCTTTTCAACTGAGGACTTCGCTAATGACCACATTTAAAATTCCAACACTGCCAATCCACCTCAAACTCCCCATCCCTTTTCCCGCTTTTTATTTTCTCCATACCAATTATCATCATTAAAAAAAAAAAAACCCTTGGTAAAATATCACCATCAAAAATACCATAGGTTTTAATTGTTTTCTTTATGGCCTGTGTCACTCCCCACCCCTCCAATAGAATGTAAGCTCCATGAATTCAAGAGATTTTATCTGCTTTACTCCTTTTTATGTGAGGCAAGGTCTGAAACATTCAGGTGAATGAATGAATGCATGTAGACTTACACAAGATATCCTGGGAAGAAAGTGAAGACACAATTGAAAGAGTTTTCTTTCTATGAAGTAACTCATTAAAACACACTGTCCTGTTCTTTCTCCTCCTGTCTCTGGTACCTGCCTTAAAGAGAGGAGGGGAAATAAGAGAGTGAGCAATAAAAGAAGCTATGGTAAAAGTGAGATGATCGGCCCTCCTCAAAGTTGTATTTCAAGGAAGAGAGGAATACATTTTGAGTGCTATGTAAAAAGCACAGTAAAAATTAATACATAAGAATCAAAAGTTTCAATAATAGCATGTTGTACTAGCAAAGACATGGAATCAACCTAGATGCCCATTAACAATGGACTGGACAAAGAAAATGTGGTACAGATACACCATGGAATACTACACAGCTATAAGAAAGAGTGAAATCATGCCCTTTGCAGTGACATGGATACAGCTGGAGGCCATTATCCTAAGCAAATTAAGGCAGGAATAGAAAACCAAATACCATATGTTCTCACTTATAAGTGGGGGCTAAACACTGAGTACACATGGACACAAAGAGGCAAACAGATACTGAAACTTACTTGTTATTAGAGGACAGGAGGAGGATGAGGATTGAAAAACCATCAGGTACTACACTCACTACCTGGATGATCAAATCATTTATACACCAAACCCCAGTGACACGCAATTTACCCACATAACAAGCCTGCACATGTGGCCCCTGAACCTAAAATGAAAGTTGGAAGAAAAAAAAGAAGTTGTATGCTACATAAAGAGAATAATCTCCAGAAGAGTCTACTTTCTATTTTTTGAATTATTTTAACTATAATAAGAGCTTTATAAATCTATGTGTTGTAATAAAGAACCTTTGTATTTTTCAAATAATAATAGTAATGTATTGAAGAGGATATGAAGAAATCGGAACCCTCACACACCGCTGGTGGGAATGTAAAATGGTAGAGAGCTGCTTTGGAAAACAGCTTGGCAGTTTCTCAAACAATTAAACATGGCATTACTATGACCCAGCAATTCCACTTCTGGTTATATTCCCAAAAGAAATGAAAATAACTGTCTACACAGAAACTTGTACATGAATATGTATAGGATTATCATTCATAATAATGTTTTAAAATGTGGAAACAACTCAAATATCCTTCATAAACTAACAGATAAACAAAATATGATATATCATACAATGGAATATTATTTGGCCATAAAAAGGGGAATGAAGTACTAATACATGCCACAATGCCAATGAACCTTGAAAAATGTTATGCTAAAGTGAAAGAAGCCAGTCATAAAATACCTTATAGAATATGATTCTTCTTGTATAAAGTCCAGAAGAGAGTAATATATAAAAGCAAAAAAAATAGATTAGTCGTTGTTTAGGACTGAGGGGAAGGTGATTGGGGTTTAGAAGACTGATAGCTAAAAGGTACAGGATTGTTTCAGAGGTCGTGAAGATGTTCTACAGTGGACTGTGGCGATGTTTGCACCTATCTGTGAATATACTAAAAGCATCAAATTATTTAAGTGGATGAACTGTATGGTAAGGGGATTACATCTCAATAAAGCCACTAAAAATCAACACATTATATGTGGTTATGAAAGTGGAAAATCCATCTTAACCATAGTTAACACCAAAATCAAAAGGCTGGCTTGCCTTTCCATGACCCCTCATTGTCTCTGGGACCTCCTTCTACTCTAGACACAAGTGCTGCTAGTTCAACACAGTGCTTCTTACATGCACATATTCTGAATGGTCTTATCATCTCATTTTCAACTTGTTAGACATCCTCTACGTCTGTGTGATCCATGTGTTTTAAATTTATTCCACCCGTGCACACACATGCCTTGTCCCAAACTGTAATGCAGGGCTCCAAAGCAATCATCTGCAAAGATCCAAAAGTTTATATCAAAAGACACAGAATACATCACAGAATTTATCCATTATTTCATCTAGCTAAATGTGACAGTAGATGTCAAAGGGTTTATAAGCATTCAAGATTATTAATATAATCATATTAAATTCCATATGTGATTTCTTTCCATGTTCGTTGTGTTATCCACCCATAGGAATATGTGTTAGGGACTATGAAAATAATCATATGTAAAACAGACAGTCATAAACTGTCACAATTAGAAGAGATCTTAGAGATAGTCACATAGAATTCTCTCAATTTATATAGTTAAGGATATTAAGATTCAAAAAGTAAATGTACTTTTCTAATGTCGCTCACTAAGACAGCCAATCCCTATTTAAAGCCCTTCCTGTCATTCCAAGATGCTCATGCCTGTAATCCCAGCACTTTGGAAGGCCAAGGCAGGAGGATCACTTGAGGCCAGGAGTTCAAGACCAACCTGGGCAACATAGTGGAACCCCTGTTTCCATGAAAATAAAAAATAAAATTAGTCAGGTATGGTGGCGTGTGCCTGTAGTTCCAGCTACTCCAGAGGCTGAGGTGAGAGGACTCCATGAGCCTAGAAGGTTGAGGCTGCAGTGAGTCATGACAGCGATAGTGCCAATGCACTCCAGGCTGGGTGACAAAGTGAGACCCTATCTCAAAAAAAAACAAAAAACAAAAAACCAAAAAAAAAAACTACCAAAAAAAACACCAAAAACTCTTAATGATTATACAAACACCACACCCACAGAGGAAAAATATCACACAAAGTACTACAATCTAGCAAAGTGAATACTAAGGTTAACAGTACGTTTTAACTTTAATTTCTCTCTTTATCTTCAAAAATATTTTAAATAGCCTTAGATAACATAAACATTTGGCCACTTCTACTTTGAATCACTATGTAAGAAAATTAATAATTTTGTTGAATTATACACACAATTAAGTTTATGAAACCAATTTAAATTAGTTAACCATTTGCTCATATTACTGGATTCAGAAAACCTCTAACTTATTCAGTCATCTGTTATTAGCACGTCAGGTTCCCACCACTTTAAATCATGATTGCTAAACTCCAGGAAAGTCAACTACAGCAATGTGCAAACTTTCCCATTTGTTACCAGTGAAAGGCAGGGCACCACAATGCAATTCATTCCAATAAGTTTTCACATCACTTCCAAATATCAGGATAGTCCAGAATCCATTTACAAGTTGAGGCAATTTTTGTGTTCTGTTTACAGCAATATAATCTCATAAGAGTTCTTTGGAGAAAAGCAAATCGTGGTGTTAGAGAAAAACAAAATATTACTTCGTTTTCTAGCTAACCTCAGATTCATCCATATAGAAGAAACATATTTAAAGTATTCCAAAATAACGAAAACCTCAAACTACATCACAATGGGCATCTTGACATTTAATATACTGATAATCACAACATATGAAGTGTCTTACTAAGACAGTAAACACAGTAATAATCATTCAATTATTTATTCAAAGATAAACATTTCATGTTTAACCAATGTAGAAATTACAAACATATGTAATTACATATATATAATGTAATGTGTGTATGTGTATGTGTGAGTAAATATACATTACATATTCCAGAAGAGGACAGATTACTATTTTCATCACTTGAAGAGCATGAAAATACAAAAGAGTTCTATTTCTCTTTAAATTTCTCCCAGTGCCATTTGTTAATAGTTAAAACCTGCCACACTGAATACCTAGCAACAATCTGAACTCATATACCTTTGCTAAATGCATAGGAAAGAATTTGAGATTGCCATTATCACACTCTTATTGTGAAGAGGTTGTGTCAAGGTCTTCTAGTGAAGGGGGAATTTCAAAAGCAGGAAAAACGTGGGAGAACAGTGGGGGAGGACTTTTGAGAAACCTCTGCTTTATTTCTTCAAATGGGTAGCAACTTGTGCTAATGAAACTCAGGTGGACATTAGACCGCTAGCCCCAGGGCTCCCCCTGCAAGGCTGCCCTCAGATATGGCGGGGGGGGGGGGGGGCTCCTATAAGCCTCACAGAGAGGTGCTACTTTAAAGAGAAACTGAAAAAAGTAAATAGGATCATATTACAGTGGAGCTGCTGAAACCCATGGCTTTAGCAAAAAATTAAGTTATTTCGCTTCAACTACCTTTAAAAAGCACAGACATTCCGAATTACATGCAATTCTACTGCAGGAGACATCTGTGAACCTATCTAATGATGCCCCGGTGCAAAGATGAATAGATCCAGTTAAGAAATGATCGGTTTCTCTCTTTTCATGTCTTTAGTTCCACTAGTAGTTAATACTTCCAGGCTTCCTTGTATCTCACAAAACAGGTTTTTTCCCCTCTTAAATGAGAGCTATCCTCAGAGTGTGCTTTCAATCTGGATGTTAGCCCCTAAAGCTTTGCTGCTGTAAATTCGTGTCCAAGTCTGCCTTCGTAATTAAACATGCTTTAGTTCTAACATGTAAGTGAGTTAAGTGATTTTGATGTCGTTGCTCCAGACTTTTGCTTTTGTTTTTCGTAACTCTACATTTCCAGGTTTGAGGACCACTCAAGTCCCGTAAACAAGCCATCTCCTCCCGGGCTGAGACTTAAGTAGGTATCAATGAGCAAACCCAGATGCCAGCAAGCAATTCTTTGTTACAACTATATTCAGCGGCACATTTTTTTAAAAAATGGTTTTGAAACTTCCTAACAATTTCACTCACAGCAAAAGCAATAATGTAATCATGAGACATAGCAAAGACAAAGAATAAATAGTTCCCTTACCTGGGTCATGGAAAGGCACCAACGCAAAGTTGAAAAGGGGTCTCTTAGGTCTTTTCAAAGATGTCTCCAAAATTTTGGAAGCCCCTTCAATCACCTGAACTAAATCATCATACATAGAACCAGTCACATCAAACACAAAAGCCAACGTGGAGGCCCCCTCGGGAATTTCCTCCGCTCTGGTCTCTGACTGGGGGCTCGCATCTTGAGCTAGGGAAGAATAAAGAAGAGCCAGCAGGAATGTCGTGTGGACCGCTTCCCAGGAAATCATTTTCTTTTTTTCCCCTGAGCGCCTAAGCACTGTGCTCAGTCCCCCTCAACAACAGGCAGAGGGTTTCCTCTCAGAGTAACTCATCAGACTCTTGCAATCTCTGAACTAGCCAAAAGTTTGGCGCTGAGACTCAGACGGGACAAGCTCCAAACTCGAATCCCTCCAGGGGCTGGGCAGGGCAGGGATGCCGGCAGCTTTTGTCCGGATGCGGCTTCCTCCGGGAACGCTATCTGCCCGCGGGCCCCGGGCAGCCTGTGGCGGAGTGCCGGCGGCGCGCCGGGTCCATGCCCCGGGGGCAGCTCTGAGCCTGCGGCGCCGCGGCCCGGGTTCCACCGTCCTCGCCGCCGCTGCAGCTCCGCCGGGCCAGCGACTGAGGCTCCCAACTTCC
Source organism: Saguinus oedipus (assembly GCA_031835075.1). Lineage (NCBI taxonomy): Eukaryota > Metazoa > Chordata > Mammalia > Primates > Cebidae > Saguinus > Saguinus oedipus. The sequence continues at coordinate 25,441,311 of CM063190.1, forward strand.
CACTGTTCGCAGCTCACCGGCGGCGAGGGGAAGCCTGGCTCGGCCTCGCCTCCTGATTGGCCGGCTGCCGCCCTCCCTGCTCTGCTCCGGAGGCCCCCTGGAGGGTGACTTTTCCCTCCTCCGACTGTCGGGTCAGTGCAGTACCAGGGAAGCGCCTACGGTGTCCGCTCGGTTCCCACCCGCACCGTCCCTAATCTGCAAAACCCCAGTGTAAACAATGGCTTTCAAGAATCTGTGGCAAAGACCCAAACCGAGGGACACCACACCAGCACAAAGGGAATTCTGTTTTTCTATTGCGTGCGACGCTGCTTCAGACACCTCGCTCCTAATTCTCCCCAGAGGTCGGGACGCCCCAGCCCACCGCCCCAGCCCACCCTCCGGTCTCTCAGCCCACCCCTCAGCCCAGCCAGGACGGGGAGCTGGAAATTTCTCTCAGCTGGGCTGCAGCCACGCTATGGCGCTTGGATCTCCTCAGAGACCGTGGACTGCGGGGAGCGGGGGACGAGAACGCTGCAGGGGCAAGACGCCCAGGAAGAGGAAAGGGGCTGCTGAGAGAAATGAGAGACAAGAACTGGGAGTCACTAATTGTCCCGGGCGGATGTGAATACAGGATGGAAGCCCCGTGGAAAGGACAGGGAGGAGGGGCGGGAGGGGTGTGGGGAAAGAATGGGACATTGCATTCCTATTAAAGAGAAAACGGATTTTTGCATCGTATTATCAAGATTCACATTTGCTGAGCAGTTTGAATCCTCTGCACAGCAGAGTAAGGCAGAATAAAATCCCCGTGGCACATTTCCTCCCCTGGACAGTCATGCCTCAGGTCTCAGCCAAAGAGCCATTAGGAAGGTGCTCCCCTCTATGGCATTTTCTTGCCAGTCAAGAAGGAACCCTCACCCTGGAAGACATGCCAACGTTTTTCCGTGTTGCGTTTGTTATATACCTTACAGTACCAAGGAGGATAGGCAAAGAAAGCCCACCATGAACTAAGAATTCTTTGCTTCATTTTAACAGGAACGCATTTCCTTTCCGGAAAAGGAGTTGTTGTCCAGATCCCAGCATTTAAAGAGGGGCAGACAGGCATCTTGATCCCTGTTTGGATGTATCTTAGACCACCCACCCAACAGGGGTGCAGCCTAAGAGTCAGCTCCCACCAACCTTTCCTAGTCTACAACTGTCTTCTCTTCCAGCCCCAGCGGCTGTGGAACCCGAGTTTATGATACCTATAAGTCATGTCACTTAAAGGAAGCAGACAGGCCATTTGCGCTGAGTGGGAATATGAGAGGAAAGAGGGAAGGTACTTCCTTTCCAAACAGTATTTAGAGAATGCTATTTGAGTCTCCCATTCCTTTGTTGATTTAAAAAGGATTTCATTCAAAGTCATAGAGACCTGAGCTATTCCAGGTGCGCAAGGGAGGCCACAGAGCCTAGTGATTTAAGAGTTCTGGGTCAGATACCCTGGGTTCCAAGCCCAGCTGTGGTATTTAACTGTATGACCTTCAGTATTTACTCAGTTGTAAACAGGAATCATTATAGCACCCACCTAATAAGGATTAAATGATGTCTTAATGTTCCATGTGCACTTGAAAAGGCTGTAAATGTTAATTAGGTCAAGTTGTTTAATAACGTTCATATCTTCTATGTCCTTAGTGATTTCTGCCTATTCTATCAGCTATTGAGATCTCTGATCGTAATTGTGGATGTGTGTATTTCTTCTTGCAGTTCTATGAGTTTTAGCTTCATGTATTTGAAGCTCTTTGGTTAGTTACATAAGCATTTAGGATTATTATGTCCTCTTGACGAACTGGCGCTTTTATCATTATGAAGTTGCCTTCATTGTCCCTGGAAGTATTCTTTGTTCCAAAATATAATTTGTCTGATATTAAGATAGCCACTGCAACTTTCTTTTGATTAGTGTTGCGTGGTGTATTATTTTCTATCCTTTCGCTTTTATTTTTTTCATATTTAAAGTGTATTTTAGGTAGTCACCCTAAAATTGGGTCTTGCTTTTTCATCCAGTCTGATATCTCTGCTTTTAATTTGTGTACTTAGACCTTTTACACTCAATGTGATTATGGATATGGTTGAGTTTAAATCTGCCATCATGCTATTTGTTTTCTATTTGTCACATCTATTCTTTGTTTGCCTTCTTTTTGAATATTTTTTATGATTCCTTTTATCTCCACTGCTAGCTTATTGGGCTTTATTTTCGTGGTTGCTTTACTGTTTATAGCATACATCTTTAATTTACCAGCCTTGCTTCATGTAGTGTTATACCACTTCATGTATAAGAAGCTTAGACTAATATATTTCCATTTCTCCCCTCCTGACTTTTTACTATTTTTGTCATCTATTTTTATTGCACATTACTATATTTTAAATCCCACATTATATGGTTGTTTTTTTTTTTTTTTTTTTTTTTTTTTTTTTTTTTTTCAGAAGGAGTCAGTTATCTCTCAAAGAGCTCTAAATAAGAAATAATTAGCATATTTACCCAGGTAGTTATCATTTTTGGTGCTGTTCATTTCTTTCTGTAAATCCAGATTTCCATCTGGTATCATTTTCCTTCTCCCTAAGAGACTTTCTTTAATAATTCCAGTAATGCAGTTCTACTAAAGACAAATTCTTTCATTTTTGTATGTATGAAAAAGTTTTTATTTCACTTTTGTTTATCAAGGATTTTTTTTTTCTGAGTAAAGAATTCTAGGTAGACAGGTTTTTGTTTTTCTTTCAGTACTTTCATTTGTTTTCTTGCTTGTATTGTTTCCATTAAAAACAAAATTTCTATCATCTTTGTACTTACTTGTTCTATATAAACCATGTCTCTTTTCTCTTGATGTTTTTAAGAGTTTTCTTATTATTAGTTTTTGAGCAATTTGATTATGGTGTGCATTGATGTGGCTCCCCTCATATTTCTTGTACTTTTTCCATCTGTTTTCATGAAATTTGGACATTTGGGGTCATTATTTTTTCTGTCTTCAACCTCCTATCCTTTAGGGGCCCCAATTACACATATATGAAGCTGCTTAAAGTTCTTCCACAGTGCCCTGATGCTGTGTTCATTTAAAGCACATTATTTTCTTTTATCACTGTCTCATATTTTATAGTTTCCATAACTATTTCTTCATTAACCTTTACTTCTTCACTATCTAATCTGCCAATTGCCTCATCCAATGTATTTTTCATCTCAGACATTATAGTTTTCAACTCTAAAAGTTTAATTTGGACCTTTTTTATGTTTTCCTTTCCTCCCTTTAAGTGTATAAATGGATAGAACATAATTATAATAACTTTAATATATACACTTGATCATTTTAATATCTGTGTTAGTTCCGGGTCAGTTTCAATTGGTCAATACTCCTACTTGTTATGGATTGTATTTTCTTGCATGTTTTCAGGCCTCTTAATCCTTGACTACCTAACAGACATTGTGAATTTAACTGTGTTAGGATAACAAGGATATCTTTATATTCCTATAAATATGGTTGGACTTCATTGTGGGACAGAATTAAGTTGCTTAGAAACAGTTTGATCCTTTTAGGGCTTGCATTTAAAATCAGTCAGGTGAAATCAGTTTTCAGTTTCTAGGGCTATTTCCACTACTGAGAAAAGACCGTTCTGTATACTCTGCCCAGTATTCTATGAATCATTGGGTTTTCCCGTCTGAGTAGAGATGGTTTGGAGTGTGACCCTAGGGTACAGGCATGAGGGGCAGAGATAATGAAGTAAGGAAGAAAGTATAGCCAGTGTAAGAGTACATTATAAAATTGATTGCTTTTAGGTCCTTTGTAGCCTCATTACCATCAAGTGGATGATAGCACTTAAGAATGTATTTTAAATCCACAGGGCGCTATAGTTGGGAAAGAGGGTGACAAAGAAAAGGAACATTTAATACCTAAAAGGCGTTTTCGCATACATATGTATATATGTAGAAATACACTTATATCTTCCATAATCTCCAATGCATCTCTTAAGTCTCATATATTGACAAATGTATGACTTGGGACACAGGAGGGCCTCTCATTCCTTTTCAACAAAGTTTGGTCTCGTATTAAAATGTATCTCTCTAGGGCAGAGTAGTCCCTGGACGGAAATCTTATTTACACTTTAGAATAAATGAACCACTGAAATTAGATTTTGACAAGCAGTCAGCTGAGCATACCCAGAATATAAATCAAGAGAACATTATTTGAGTTAGGAAAAGGGCCCAGCCCAGGAGAACAGGAGGGGTTGGGATAAAAAACAACAGCAGTGAAGCTCAAGTGAAAGTACTGCTCAGAAGTAACGATATGTGAAGTGGTGAAAAACGAGTGTCCAATAAACTGACCTAATCCAAGTAATTCTTGGGTATTATCCAGTATTACCCCTTACTTAGACAAAGTCCATTAAAATGGCATAGTTAATAACCTGAACCCTCTATGGTCTCTGAACCCCAAATTGTACACTCAGTTATTTACTTATTCATTCCTCAAGAAATTTCTGGAATACCTATTATTTTGCCAGAGATTATACTAAGTACTAGAGAGAGAGAAGTCAGTCCCTGCCCTCAAGGAACTTATAGTTTTAAGGGTTGAGCAAACAGCTTAAGAATGTTCTGAAAGATTAAACCTAGCATTCTAAGGAAGCAAATAGGGCAGGCACCTTTCTCAGGAAAGGCAAATCAGGGAAGGTGTCCCAGAAAGTATGGCATCTCAAGTAAGTGTAGAATATGGAGAAACTTACCAGGCCTCAGTTGGGGTTAGGGGTTGAAGGGACATGACCATTTATAGAACTGCAGGTAAGGTTCATGTGTGGGGAGCCAAGCATAAAGCAGCCTTGAGACCAGTTGTAAAGGCTTAGATTACATCCTAAAGACACGAAAGGACTTTAAGATGAGGGGTAAAAATAGTGATGCTTTATAAAACCACTGGATGTATGAGAGATGGAATAAGAGAAATAAATTGGAAAAAATAAAGAGTAGGTTGCAATAATAATATTGATGACATTCTTCATCTAAGGAAACTGAGACTTGGAGAGTTAAGCAATTTGCCTAAGCTCTATGGTAGGGAGCAGTAGAGCCAAGACTTGAAGCCAAGAAATCTCACTCCAGAGCCTCTGCTGTTCACTGCTTTGCAAGGCTGCCTTCTGGCCATAAGTACAAGGAAGTGAACTAAAATAATAGTAATGGATAATGCAGGGAGTGATATGAATTCAAGATCAACATGACTTGGTAATTTTCAGTGGCTTTTTATGAAAAGATCTGCATCGGTAGCTCCAAAGAAGCACAAACTAAAAATATCCCTTAAAGGCTATGGGGATGGAGACAAGGAGAAAAGAGAAAAGTAAAACATGTTTTCAGTTAATCAGAAACTGGTATCTATCCTTTATCTTAGAAGTCCTAGGAGGAAGGGGATGAAAGTAGAGAAGGGAGTTGCTGCTTCTAGCATTTACATATACACAATGGTGGACTTTGCAGCAACATGTAGCAGATTATGGGACATTTCTAGTTTCATGATAATAATCACCAAATTATTCTCAAAAGTCTCCTTATATAGATTCTCACCATAAATGTTATATTGGATGGTGGGGACGGGGGAATGAGGCAAAAGAAAAGGTAACATTGTCTTTTAAGCAGTTCAGCACATTTCCAATAATGTCACTGATAAAATCCTGTCTTCAATTCCGTTTTCTCCCTTGAAAATCTTCTACCTGCTCTGGAGAAGATAAGACTGTGCTTACTGTCTAAATATTTTAAGTGATCCCTTACTCAGAAGCATTTATCACACTGGGCCTGACAAAGCCTGGTTCAGAAAAGCTTTGAATTAATAAGGGTTGTGAAGATGACTGCTATGAAGCAGTATGCAAAAACACTGCTTTGTAGCAAACTGCCTCCTGCAGATCACTAAATGGCTTGATGTTATTCTCAATGATGCTTCCAAAAAAGTCTTGTTCTCTACGTAATGAGGCCCATGGTTATTTTATGTTTACTTTAGTACATTTCTACAGGGCAAGTAAGTTGCTATTACCATTGAATTTAAAGTACAGTACTTTTGCACCAATCATAGTGGTTATACTTGGCAATGCTGGGACACTTAAAAAAAAGAAAGAAAGATTTATTCTTCTCTTGTCTCCTTTAAGAAGGCAATAAAAGGACAGAAAGCCATCGTGTTATAACTGGAAAACTAATCACACAGAATATTCTCTTATACTAATCAAGTTTAAGTCTGGAATTAGCTTATATAAAACAGATGTTTACATTCTTATTCTCCTTTGGTACTAAAGAGAAAAAAAGCACAGAATAACCCACATGGCATACTTTGGGGAATGTAATACTCAGCTTCTACTTTTTTTAATGCAGCCAGGAAGCCTTTGGTCAGCAAGGGGAACAAGCAGAAGAGGGAAAGCACCGAGGGCCTAGTCTTTTACTCCTTATATAGGCAACATTCCCATCATAGAACAGGAAGTACACTGCCTCAGAAGAGAAAACTGGCTCACAACAAATGCAGGAGGACATAGAAAACATGGGTCTGGTAGCTTGTCCAAAAGGAGCCACCTTTCAGGCTCAGCTGGGGCCCTAGTTTTCTAAGACTTGATTCTGGTTTGTTTATCAACTGTGGTCTTCTCTACAAGGACCTCAGCTCTCCATCCCAGCGACATACCCTAAAATAAAGATCAAGACCTTCAGGCCTTCCTCATGTTACTTGAGGAAATGTCTTGTAAAGTCTAATGAATACTTAAGGAGAAATAAAGACTCTAATCAATAATATCTCTGTTTCATTTTCTGAAAAAAAGAGAAGAAATTAAAACTTACTCCCAATGACCTGCCTCAAGATGTCCTCTCAAACGTATCCCCTCCTCTCACAGGGCCCAAGCAACTTTGACACCCAGTCTCTTTTTACCCCAATTCAGAAGCTGGAAAAAAATGTAAACATCATTTTTCTACTCCAGGACCTTACACAGAGAGAAAACTGAGGCCTGGAGAATGACTTGTCTAAGATCTCACAAAAAAAATTTGAGACCATGAAGTATATTTTGAGCTTGTGATGATCACTCTTGCCCTTACCAGATGTAATAGCTAATATTTATTGAGTGCTTATTATGTCCCAGGCACTATTTTAAGTGAGATATATATATATATATATATATATATATTTTTTTTTTTTTTTTTTTTTTTTTTTTTTTTGATACAGAGTCTCATTCTGTCACCCAGCCTGGAGTGACATCACGCAGTGACGTGATGTCTGCTCACTGTACCCTCCACCTCCCAGGTTCAAGTGATTCTCCTGCATCAGCCTCCCAAGTAGGTGGGACTACAGGTATGTGCCACTATGCCCAGCTAATTTTAGTATTTTTAGTAGAAATGGGGTTTCACCATGTTGGCCAGGCCAGTCTCAAACTCCTGACCTCACATAATCCGCCCACCTCAGCCTCCCGAAGTGCTAGAATTATAGGCATGAGCCACCGCACCCAGCCTTAAGCGCTTTCTGTGTATTAACGCACTCTCACCTTTCATTCTCATTCCAAAACTACAAGATAGTTAATAGAATGATACCCATTTCACAGTAGAGAAAATTAAAGATGAAATTAACACAAAGAGGTTAGATCATCTGTACAAGTTCCCACAGCTCATTCCTTTCCCCTTCACTTTTATTCTCCTTCCTTTTCTTTTAGTCTATGTTTTCTCTATGACTTCACAGTAAAATCGAACATTTTTAACCTCTGAAATATACAATTATTTTATAATATATTGCAAAGTTTCATCATTAATATGATATATACATTATAATTATATGGATCTTTTCAGAAAAAAAAAGTTTCGGTTTCTTTTGCTTTGTGAATTATCCATGAAGCATTCTTTGTTATTGAATGAGTTTTTCCTGCTCATGAGTATTTTTCTGAGCTTTCTCTCTTATTTACAAATTCAAAGTAATTTCATATTTTTCCCCAATGCCATAAACTCCTTGAAAATAAGGTCTGTGTTTTATTCATTTATATGAACATATAATTTTTTATTCATTTTAACACACTATGTAAAATTTACATTTACACACTATTTTACACAGTGGGGATTCAATAATGTTTCTTTGATGAGTTGCCGAATTCATTATCATCAATAATAACCATAATAACTGCCATCTGAGTACTCTAAGCATATTACACACACACACACACACACACACACACACACACACACACGTTTTCAGAGGTAGGGTCTTGCTATATTTCCCAGGCTGGTCTCAAACTCCTTGGCTCAAGCAATCCTTCTGCCTCAGACCCAACTCCCCCTACCCCCTGTAGCTAGGCATGTGTCCCCATGCATGACAACTTTAAGCATATTCTTAACACATGGGTGAACTCATGAACATATTTAATATCCACGACAACCTTGTAAATATTTCTACAACCATCTCAAAGATGAGCAAACTAAACTCAGAATGACAAGCAATTTATCCAAGATCACTTCCATGGCATGTAGTACAGCCTGGAGTAAAATTCAGGTCACGCAGGACTCTTGCTAACACACTCCACTGCCCTCACACAAAATAATTTTATTATTAGCCTAAGCATGATATTCCTAGAAAAATTCATGTTCTGTAGAGAAAGCCAACCATTCTAAGTTCAAAATCATTGTTTAAATCATCTTGTTTAGATGAAACATCATTACATACTTCCAGATAGGTAATGAAAGAAATGGAGATAATTTAGCAGAATGTAGTTTTAAAAATACAGTAAAAGCTTTTTTATAAAAAGATGAAAAGAAAGTGTGAAGTTGGGAATATCTAGCCATTTATCTGTTTATGAAAAGGAAACATCCATTAGTGCTTATGAACAGTTTCCATTAACATAAGGAGCTTGAAAAGGGGGCAGATCAATATTCTAGTATGGATTTACTTGATGTTGAAGAATATGAAAAAGCTATTAGAGAACAGGTTGGGTAGTAGATATAATCTATTCTTTTTTCCTCCTTTTTTAGATCTCCTTCTCATATCTTCAAGACAGGGATTTTCCTAGGCAAAGTCTTTAATTGTAAGTGGTAAAATTCCAGAATTGAGAGAGGAAAATAGAGTTTTGAAAATCGGAAAAACACTTACTATTCTAGACAACTAGGAATCTGTCCTAATTTTAAGGAACAGTCACTAATTTCTCTTCTTATCTTACATTCCAGCATTCAGTAACTCTCTATATCACAGTATTTTCCCTTATATTTCTTCCAATGAAATTTAAGCCTCTTTCTTCTTGTTCTGTTTGCAGAAAAACTAGAGCTGGTCACAATCTTTCACATACTTTTTTTCCATACCAATTAATGAAAGAAGAAAAGCGTTGGCTTCAATAACAATAAACTGTGTCCAAGTCTTCTGCCTTTACTTAAAAAAATAGCTCAGTCCATTTAAATCATACTAATCAAAAGATAGTAAATAATTCCAGGTTGCTCTGGAGAAATAGAATATCATAAACACCAGTCTTCTTTCTTTCCTTTTTATTTTCAGTCTACACTAAGTTGGAAATCTTTTTTGTATTTTTTTTTTAAGTAACAAGTCCCCAGAAGGCTGGAGTAATACTTTGGTGGATGGAGTAGAATTGGAGACATCAGCATGAACTCATGTTTGACTTAATACAGACTAACGAGAGTATATATTAATACTTATAGATGTATGTATATATGTCAGTATGCACATGTATATTCTTGCTGTCAGCTGAGGTGGCCTAAAAGTAATGACACCTCAATAGCAATAAGCACAATTAGTGCCCAAATAGTGATTTTTTTTCTTTTTACCAGCTTGACTTCAAAATGTATCAAATATTGATTTCTAATGCCAATTTTCCATAAAAGAAACCAGGATTCCTTGGAGAAATGGTAGATTCTAAGGCTGGGACGGGGAATATATAAGATAAGCATCTTAGAGTGGCCAGAAATGAAGGAAATGCAAAAAATAAAAATGTAAAGCATGGGCACACACAATGGTGGGATATGTTAAAGAGATACAGGTGCCAGTAAAAGAATGCCCAGTGAACAAAGCTGTAACAATTTAAGCAACAAAATAATATTAAAACTCAAAATATAAAATAAATATCCTGAGTCTATAAGGATGTAAGTAAATAATTGAATAAATAAGGGAATATAGATGAATCTCCCATGCAGAAGAATTCCAAATAGTATGTATGATACTCCCTCCTCAGTAAGATAGAGGATGAATACCTAGGTATTCAAATATACCTGGGTACTTTTGAAATATACCCAGGTAGAAAATAACTTTACTGAGGAGAAATCTGTCAAACAATACCTCCACTGGATGATAAAGTTTAACATCAACAGTGATGTCATGTCAATAGCACGTACCCTTGATAGGATGTGAGGAGAACAGCGTCTGTGGTCGTCCTTTCAAGAATCCTCCCAAGATTTCTGTCATAATCTAGAGAAGTCTGATGTGTAATGTATCCTGGATAGAATATTGGAACAGAAAATGTATGGCTGAGGAAATATCAATAGAGTATGGAGTTTCATTGATAATAATGTTTAATACCGGTTCATTCATTATAACAAATGCCCCGTACCAATATAAAATGTTAGCCATACAGGAAACTAGGTGTAGCATATATAGGAACTCTTTGTTCCATCTTCTTAACTTTTCAATAAACCTAAAACTATTGTAAAAGTTCAAGTTTATGTACAAATTAAACAAAAAAGTTGTAAAAAGTAGCCAGCAAATCATTTTTAAGGAGGCATGAATATAATCACATCAAGAAATACAAATGATTTTTATTAGTCATTTGTCATCTATACAATGAAGTGAATTAAATAATCCATCAAAATTTATGTCCACCTAAATAACAAACAGAGAGCGGCTCTCTAAAATAAAATAATATTTATTCAAGAATAGGGCATTGGAATAGGAATATGCCTGTCATAATAAACCATGTGTATTCAGGGAGGTAAAGGGAGACAAAAGATTTAAAGGAAAAATCAAGAGAATTACATAATTTTTAAGGTAATTATTCTTGGCTGCAAGGATCAATAAATAACTAGGGTAGCACCAGTCCAAGATTGGACAGGCAGTTACTGGGCAGATGTCCTCAAAGAAGAATTTTTGTTTGTGTAAGTTTGTGATGGCCCTTATGCAAGACTGAACTTCTTGGAGTCTTTTGTGATAGTTTTTTTATCTGGCATTTGTGCATGATAACCCTTCCTTCAGGGGCTTCCCTGGCTTTTTTGTCATGGTTTTTAAAAACACAAGTGACTCCATTTTGAAACTGACAACTTGCACATTTACAAGTGTATTTTACCATCGGAATAAAGCCTTACACTTAGAAGACAAAACATCTAAAGAACTAAAGGCACTGTATAGCATAAATAAGTATTGGAAATGTACCCTAAAACAATAATGCTGTTGTTGCTTATGGCCATTGGCAAATTATTGCCACTAAGTCAAAGCTTTGAAAATATAGCTTTGGATACTGAAACATTGGGAGTAGAAAAGATTCGTATATTTTTTTCAAAACCTTACCTATTAATATAATAAATTGCTAATGAGGCTGAAGTCATTAATATGTGGATCACTCAGTTTGACTATATTTGATGACAAACTCCAGCTCAATTCTAGCTCGTTGCCTTGCAGCTGTCAGTCAATGCGGAACAAGAGTGTGTGCCTGCATCAGCATCAACCCAAATATTCCCTGAAAAAAACTGCTTAAACAGAACGCCTTACTGATGGTAGATCAGGTTGTTATTTTCTTATGGAACTTGACCTTATTAACTCAGCCAAGGAAACTTCAGCAGAGCAAAGAAAGTTATACTCTAAATGACTCTGATGGAAACACTTTGCTAAAATTTGATGGGCAAATTTCAGAAAAATCCTTCCATTCACACTGCAGCTAATCCCAAATCTCCCTGTAGAGGATTTGCAATACTATATTTAAATCATCTCTGCAAATTTCTTTTGCTGTGACTTGTAGTCTGGCCAAACACCTAAACATCAAGAATACACAGAAGAAGGTTTCTTTCCACTAGGACTGTAGTTTTTGCCTTAAGGTGGAGTTTCTAAAAACAAATATATAATGAACTATTGGAAACGTTAAGACTCATTCAGTCATCCCCAGAGGGCATTCTCTCATGTTAAATATTTAGCTGTGTGGTGAAACAGAGCATAGATTTAGAAATGCATTTAACAGATGTTGAAGCAAAAATTGGGCATAATGCCAACTAATTAATTCAAACTACCAATGTTGTTGCTATCATTTATGGAAGTGAAATAATAACTGCATACTAAAATTGAGAAAATAAGATACAGATACCAAGCAGACACATATTCACTCACAATTCGTGTTGTATCTCTCCTTTTAATTCAGCCTTTAAAAAATCAGTTTGAGTCTTTCTGGCTTTAGCTCTGTCAAGTGCCTCATTTAATTCAACTAGCACTTGACAAATAATATTTTCATTTTCCTAATCTTACTTTTCATAAATCCAGTCTAGCCAAATATCTTTACCAATATTAAGTAAGGCTTGGAACTCTCCTATGGAAAGTTCAGCAATAGCATTCATCTTTTACTAATGCAAGCTATGGTGATTACATTCATTGATTTAAAGTTAGCCTAAAATTGCTAGAAGACCAGAAAGCGTTTTCCAAAAGTGCTGTATGAAACATTCAAAGAAGACATGCAAAGAAATGACTGCATTCTAAATGAGAGGGGGAGTGTAAGAAGTTTTCATCCTACCCTTCACCTCCACCCTAAACCCATACACACAACTCTATTTGATCAGCATTTATTTACTCATAAGTTATTCAATGAATAGTCACTAAAAACTTTGTGTGCTGGAGAATAGAGAAATACCATAAAGAGGTGGTAACCCTCCAGCTGAATTATAATCAGCAAATGTCTAGTGTTTTCCTAGCAATGAAAATAAATAAGCTTAATTTTTATCAGAGATGTTGGAATTCTAATACTCAACATCATGCTTTATCTTTGCTTCTACTATGTTCCTTTTCATATTTGCCAGGAGCAAAAATACTTTCGAGCCTAAGATTTCTACCAAATAGCTATTTTATACGTAACGGTTGGGGTATTAGGAGAGTGTAAAAACTAATATTGCCCTCTGCTGGCAGATTTGTCAAGTAAAAAGCACTGTGTTTTTCTGTTTGTACCTTATTCCTCGTTTTTTGTGCATTTTGACATTAAGAGATTAGAGTTTGCTTTTTGTAAGTAACATTTGGAATCTCTTATGAAACAAAGTCAAAATGTCTAGGCAATGGAGATGAATATCTCATTAGACCCAACCAAAATAAATACTTTAAAAAATAGAACTTCCCACACGATGTGAAGGCATTGTCTCACAGCACAGCAGCTTAAAACTCAAGGATATATAACATCTTACTGAATCTGAATCTAATTCTCCAAGACTCTCCAGGTTTCTACAAACTAGATAGCTCTGAAATTTAAGTAATCCTTGTCAGAGCATATAATAGACAATTACGCCCCTCTCTCTCTATCATTGAGGTAAATTAATTCATTGCAGTTAAAATCTCAAATGTGGCATGAAATTTGGGGACATGACAATCTCAGGATATTTGATAAACTCTCAGTTTAAGAGGCTTTATGAATGAAGCTTCTTGTTAATTAAAAATATTTGAATCATGTTTGGGAGTTGCTTCTATCGTTATTTAATGAGTTTTTCTTTGCTGGTAAATATAGATGGATAGAAGAAGCTTTGATCTTGAGCTCCTTGAGAGTGAGTACTCTCTTATTCTTTATAAATCTACTGTTTAGCAGTGCCCTGTATATAATACATATTTAAGGAAGGCTTACTGAATGGATAATTAAGTGGTCTATTCCATTCACCATGCTTGATTAGATTAAGCCTATTTCCCAATAAAATGCCTAGGGTAGAATGCAGTATGGCATGGTAGGAAGAACATATGCTTTTGAGTTGGACAGACAGGTTTAAATCCTAGCTTTGATACCCAGCTGGGTGACAGGAAAGCCACCTACTTTCTCTGAGCTGCAGCTTTCTGCTTGTGTTGTTGTACAAATTACGTAAGATAAAATATGTAAAGTAGTTGAGAATGTGCCTGGCACATGAATATTGAAAAATGTAATTATCTTCTCTTTTCTTTCAGGTACATTGCTAATTTCTTTCTTTTCAATCAGTACTACAGAAGAAAATTGTCTCAGATCCATTTTGAGAAGAAAGAGGATTTGTGGTAGTTACACTATTTTTCACATTTTCAAACCTGTCTGTCCCCCACCAGAATAAGAATATTTTGCCTGCTCTAGAGCTTCTATCAACTTCAGAAAAGGTTACCAACACTAGGAAAAGAAGTAGGGGAATTTGCTTCATTTACCATCATTCTTCAATTAGTAAAAGTGGAAAATTACAACACTTTCCATTAGATTAATGATTCACAGATTTCAAAACACTGATCTGTATTCTCTCACTGCAACCTCACATTAGCCCCTATTTTAATGCTAAGGAAACTGAGGGAGGAAAAAAAGGAGCTGCCAAATGTAGAGAATAAAACCAGCAGCTGTGAGTTCTGACTTGTCCAGGAATCATTCCTGACCCCACCCTAGGATGCACCGCATCCCTGTGTTCTCCTTGGTAACTGTCATTACATGTTCACCAGTGCTCCCTGCCCTCCACTTTGGACGTTGCATCCTGGAAGCAAGCCCTCTCCTCTTGCCAATGGGATTGTGGTCTACCAGTTAAAGGAGGCAACCAAGTCATGAGTTGTGGAGTTCATTTGTTTGTTTTCTCAGTGACTCACAATAAGACATGTGGTGAGTTGTTCAGAATTAACTACTTTTCCAAAGACTAAATGCCCTCATTGGTATTTTTTTTAAACAATTCTGGAGAAGTTCTCAGTTTGTTTTCAACATTAAGGATGCTACAGCAAGTGTGATTGGAATGGGAAAAAATTGAAGCTCTTGTCTATAGGGGTACAGACTCATAGTCTCCATTAGAAACAGCTGCGCCTGTAAGTTTTCTTCTGTGATGCATTTATTGACATTCTTGTTGCGTTGCCAGTGCTAGCTGGTGGCCAGCTATTCCCATCATATTTTAATTAAAGACACTCCCACACCATCAAGAAATGGTCTGTGCAAAGATGTGCAACACCTATTTGCTGCTCTTGCTGTCTAGATCTTAACTACATGTGTAGATCTTAACAATATAATCCATTCTTACCCTTGCCATCCTACATTCCCCACAAAAGTGTTATTAATTTGAGATCCCTTTACATTTAAGGGAAATTTATCCTCCTGAAAATGTATGCAAAATTATGGAGGTATATTCTTATGAAGAGAAGGCCCATACTTTCAACAGATTTTCACATGAATTCACTCAGAAAGGGGGTAAAGAAAATTGACTGTAGACAGGTACCCATTTAGATCAACTTTCAGTGGAAATAATAATTGTTTATCTTAAAAATTTCAATCAACAATGAAAGACTTCTAGGGGTAAGTTAAAGACTAAATAAAGTGGGAATAAAACATGGGAAAGAAATACAGATAGCAGCAGGAAAAGATGACAAATTGCTTGAAAAGAGGTTATAAAATAGAAATTTTACTACTATCATTTTGTGAACATTTCGCATACTAACAATCTGTATCTAGATGAACTCCTAGACGAGGCTTTTAGGGAAGCAGTGGTCATCTTTAAGTTTACAAGCTCATGCTGTGTCCAAAAAGAAAGTACAGTAGTGATCTAATTTTAATAACTAATAATTTATAAATGAACTGATTATAATTTGCTACATCAACTGCTTTTCTGACTTCAACTTCCCATTAGCCAGTTAAGGCAGCCAGTTCAGAGCCATTGTCCCTCTTCCTTCTCTAACATAGCACAGACAGAGAAAAATAGGGTCACAGAAATTTGCTTGAAATTGGCTTTATCATGCCCAACACCAAAATAAGACGTTGTATTGGCCAAAATCACTAATGCTGTTCCCCCAAATTGTCTCCAATCGCAGAATTTAATAAGAAATCTGATTTAAGTTCCTACCCAAGCCTCCGTCTAAGTGTATAAGGCATCCTAACCCCACCTTTATCCTTTCCCCTTCTTCAGCACTCTCCGTGCTCTGCCTCTGCTCTTCGCACTTCTCCAAGCTCTTCTCCCACAAAAACAGAGAAAAATAATCATATTAAGAGTATACTTTTTTCTGCGGGTAAAAACATCAGTCCAGGGTTAACTTACATAGTAACTGAAGAAATATTCTTGAAGATGTGGCAACAATTTTTATAACCGTATCATTTCTACATTCTTTATATGACTTCTGTTTCTTTTTTCTTCAGAATTCTCTTCTAAGAAGCCCTAAGAAAAACAACCCTGTCACTCAAGCCCTCCCAAATCTAATGCACCTTATCACCTTCAATTTGGCTAATAATAAATTATCTGAGAAGAGGAACGACAGAGCCCGGCATAATGGCTCACGCCTGTAATCCAAGCACTTTAGGATGTCAAGGAGGGCAGATTGCTTGAGCCCAAGAGTTCAAGACCAGCCTGGACAACATGGTGAAATCCCATCTTTAAAAAGTACAAAAATTAGCCAAGTGTGGTAGCACACACCTGTGGTCCCAGCTACTCCAGAGGCTGAGGTGGGAGAATTGCTTGAGTCTGGAAGGCAGAGGCTACAGTGAGGTGAGATTGTGCCACTGCACTCTATCCTGGGTGACAGAGTGAGACCCTGTCTCAAAAGGAAAAAAGAAAAGAAAAATGAAACAACAGGATTAGGGAAAGAAAACTGGAAAAATGTTTATTTTTTTCTCCCTTTTCCATCCTGAAAGAAGACAGAAACTATTAGGCAAGGGGTAAAAGGATGACAAGTAAAATAGTGGCAGTAAAATGTGTGTACACACACACACACACACACACACACATACACACACACACACACACAGTATTATGCACAGACACACCATCATGGGCAACATTTTGGTTGAAAAGACTAACAATGGTAAAATGAGGTCCCTCTTAGTTATCAAGTGACAATTTTAGCAACCTAGTTTTGGAAAAAAGTTAAACTTGGCTTACTTACAGTGAAACCCCAATTTCTTGTGCCTATAGATTTATTAGCACAATAACGGAACACAACTAGGCAGTAAAAAGTTACTGCTTTGAAAAAGAAGTTGGGTTCTACAATAAAATTTGTATACTTTGCCTTTACAATGCCTGAGGCATTGTTTCCTGAAGTTTTTTAGCCTAGTATTATGTACACACACAGAATATCAAAATAAAACTTCAAGTGAAAATTTTAGTAGGGTTTTTTTTTTTTAAAGAAAACTAGTTTTAGTGTGAGTGGCATGCTAGTAGCAGTAAAAACGTTCACATTTACTATATAGTCCAGGACAAGTTAATAATTTGTTCTGAATTCTACTATACCTCTGTATATGTCAAATATAACAAAATTCAGTCAAGAGTCATACAAAATGCATCAAGTGTTTTAAGACTTCCTGAAATGCTATCTCCTTCACAAAGACGTTTCTGTATAAGGTGGTAATTTCCTGCCCTCTCACCTTACCCTCACTTTTTCATATGACATTCATAAATCTGACCCTTTTGTTAGCACGTTTATGGAAATAACGGAACTGTGCCAGAAGGCCAAAGATAGGAAAAGCCCTGGTTTTCAAAGGGGTGGGGAACAGGAGAAACAGAAGTAGGTCTTTGAAGTTAAAAGCTACATCTTATTCACTTTTTGACTGGAGTACATGAATGAATGAATGAATGAATGATGAATGAATATAATCAATTTAAATAGGTTCTAAAAACCCTGGCAAATATAGCATCCACATTCTGTTGAAATGAGAAATAAGTTGGTAAATTTTGGTCCCTTTAAAAAGAAAGAGAGCCTGGATTCACTAAAAACAAATCATGCCAGGTTAACCTCACCAGGATTCTGTTCTTTGCCCTGTCCTGATCGACTTAGATCAAAACATAATCAGCATGCTAATCAAATTTGTGAATATTACAAAGAGTGGTAAGGACAGTCAGTAGGCCAGAAAACAGAACGAAGATTCTAATTTATGTCAAGGGTCAGAAAAATGGACTGAAAATAATCCATTTGAAATTTTACAAGGATAAATGTAAATAATGACATTGAGCCTCCTGAAAACTTAAGATGAGAAAATCTGAACTCAATGGTATAAGAAATATAGTATGGTATGGCTTGAAAAATAATGCAAAAGTTTTCAACTGACCAAAACTTAGTACAAGCCGATAATGTGATATGAGTCCTAAAAAGTGAGGATATATTTTAGTATTAAAAGTAATATTCTATACAGATGATGAAAGCAAATAGTTAACTGATAGAATGGACATAATCCATCTTTGCCCTCTTGTGTGATACTTTAAGAGAAATGCTGACTAACTGGAGAACTTAGAGAAAAGCATGACCAAGATGATGAGAGGATGTAAAGGCCCACCATATAAAGAGCATTTAAGAAAGCTGGGGCATCCAAAGTGAGGGAAATGAATATTAACCTTCGGGTTTCTTTTTATTTGTTTATTAGACTTCAAGGACACCAAAATATAGTAATCAAAATAGTTGGTTTAAGACACATTCTCATCACTGATCCATGAATGTTTTAACTTATTTTATATGATTGTTTGATGCTATTTTCAATAATGCAGTAAGATCCCATGAACCTACCACCTAACAAAAAAACCAAAACTTTGACAGTAACTTACTTCCATTTCTGACAGAGGCCATAGAGATAACTCCCATCCCACATGCTCGTCTTACAATGTGACAATGACCCCCTACCCACCGAATGATAGGGCTTATATACCCTCCTCTTGAAACTGAAAGGACCATTGTAACTGCCTTGACCAACAGAGTTTACAAAAGGAACACTATGCAACTAGGTAGATCATGAAGATGTCATGCCCTTCTGCCTTTCTCTCCAGGAATACTAACTCTTAAAATCTAGCCATCATTCTGTGAAGAAGTTCAAACTAGCCCACACTGAAACTCTGTGTGGAGAGGCCACATATAGGCATTCCAGCCACCAGCCAGCATCAACTGCTAGACACCTCCAGATGATTCTGATCAGCCTTATGCTTTGAGTCCTCCCAGTTGGGGCAGTGACATCACAGAACAAACACAATTTATTCCCATTGTGCGTTGTCTAAATCCCCGACCCAGTGAATCTGTGAACATAATTAAATGGCTATTTTATGGCACTAAGTTTCAGTTGGTTCCTTATACAGCAATAATAACTGAAGACCAGTATGTGTTCAGCACTACTGAATTTTCCTGTCTCACTTTAGAACCTAAAGTAACCACCATCCTGAATCCTGTGATTATCTATCCCTTCCTTTCATTGTATATAGTTTGATCTCATCTCCATATAAGCCTAAAAGCATATTTTTCATTTTAACGGTTTCTAGATTTATTTAAAAGGTATCATACTTAATGTATTCTTTTGGAAATTTATTTTTCACTTAATATTATATTTGTAACATTCATCCTTGTGTTTTAATAATTTTGACTGCTAACTACTATTCCACTGAATTAATATGCAATAGTGGATCATCTACTCTCCTGTCAATGGGCTGTTAGGCTGTCATAGGTTTTTGCTAATGTGAATAGCATTACCATAAACATTCTAACATAGGTCTCCTGGAGTATTTGTATGAGTTGATCTTGGGCATGTCAATGAGAATGGGACTACTAGAAGGTAGGCTATGTAAGTGTTTGGTCAAATATTTCATAGAGTGTGGTAAGGAAGAGAACTACAATGCAGGTGCAATATAAAAACCTAGCCCTGGAGACAGATGACTCTAAGAGGAATTCAAGTTTCACAACTCAAAGATTATAAGACTGGGCAATTTATTACATGTTAATTTACAAGAAATTTTTCTTGAGATTTAATCTGATAATACAAAATCTCTTCACAAATTAAAGTGCTATAAAAAATCTGACATTATTATTAAGAATAGATGTATTGGCCGGGCGCGGTGGCTCAAGCCTGTAATCCCTGCACTTTGGGAGGCTGAGGCGGGTGGATCACAAGGTGAAGAGATCGAGACCATCCTGGTAAACATGGTGAAACCCCGTCTCTACTAAAAATACAAAAAAATTAGCTGGGCATGGTGGCACGTGCCTGTAATCCCAGCTACTCAGGAGGCTGAGGCAGGAGAATTGCCTGAACCCAGGAGGCGGAGGTTGTGGTGAGCTGAGATCGCGCCATTGCACTCCAGCCTGGGTAACAAGAGTGAAACTCCGTCTCAAAAAAAAACAAAAAACAAGAATAGGTGTATTGTTTTTGTGTTACTACAAGGGGAAAAACAAAGAATTCTGACCAAAGGGTGGAAACTACAGTGACTCAGATTTTGACCAAAGACAAAAGCAAACCTTAAACAATTTAACCTACACAATAGAACAAGCTTCCTGGAATGGCCAAGTTAAGATGGGTCTGGATTATGGCTGATCTGTAAGGGCCTGAGATCTTCCTGCAAAACCAGTAGTCACAAGGTAAGAATGATGGGCTGAGGGGCTTCAAGCCTGAGAAGATATGGAAGATTCTTAGCCAAAAAGCCAAGAATAGAGCACAAGTAATGAAATATATTCAGGCAAATCTCTTAGCTCTTCTGGTTATACTGAGTATTATGAGCTGAATTATGATCTCCAGAAGCATATGTTGCAGCCTTAACCTGTGGTTCCCATATTGTGACCTTATTTGGAAATAAAGTCTTTGCAGATGTAAACAAATTAAGAGGAGGTCATAGCGTGGGCCCTTAATTCCAGACGACAGATGTTCTTATGAGAGGAGAAGATGACCATGTGAAGAGACAGACACACAGGAAGAACACCCTGTAGAGAGGGAGGCAGATTGATGGTTTGCTGCCATAAACTAGGGAAAATCTGGGGCTATCAGAAGTTTGGAGAAGTAAGGAAAGATCCTCCCCTAGAGGCTTTCGAGGTAACATGGCCCTACCATGATTTCAAACTTCCAGCCTCGGGAATTCTGAGATAATAAATCTCTGTTGTTCTGAGTCATCTAGTTTGTGGGAAGTTGTTATGGCAGCCCCAAGAAACAAATGTAAGTCATAAAGAGCCCAAGGAGGGATAGCTAGTTCGCTATGACTGAATGGACAACTGTACATCAGCGATGATGAGAAACAAGTATCTTCTTTGAAAGAGAATTTGGATGTGATGCTCTCTAAAGATCTCTCCTTACTCTAAGATTCTCCACGTTTCCATCCAGTAAAGTTTACACACCAACAGATACGTGAAATAGATATGTAGTTTGTAGTTAGTGGGCTAGAAAGGTGATACAACATATCTACCACATGCATGCATGCATTTAAACCTCACATCTTACATCAGACATGCTGGGCTTCCCAGAACACCATAGGTGTCTACATATCTTCATATGCCAACCTTTCCTCAGAGAAGACATAGGAAGGAGATGGTGATAGATTAACTCCATGATAGTCATTTGGGGATTATCCGCTACAGTAAAAGTAGAAAATAAAATACAAATATTATGACAAATCTGTGGTCTTGTGTCCTACCAAAATATCTCCTGCCTAGAGTTTTTTTAAAAATAAAAAATATTGGGGTATATAACTCCACTTTCTGAATTTAGGGCTGGGAGTCATAGAGTCTAAATTATTCAGCTATTCTGTGCACCATCATAATAAAGCAAGCTCATGATTTCCCAAAGGTAGAAGTTACCATTGATATATTTTTTCTATAAAATATTCACAATGTTTTAGGAATGCTTTTCATGGTACATGATTTACATCTCTGTTTAATCTATGTTTCTGTTTCATATTTACATAGTTTTACATATGTCAATATGTTCTCACTTTTACACGGTCTCTCTTAAATTGTAAACTATGAGAGAGAAAGATACTCTTTTTTATAGATACTTAGAGAATATTTAAATATAGCAAATAGTGCTTTAGTTAAATTTCATTGTGTTTTGTCATAACCTGCAACTAATAGTGCTTTTTGATCCCTCCATGGAATTGTTGGGATGGTTAAATGTGACAGCTACCTCAAGGCACTAGCAAGGTGTCTAGCGAGAAGTAACTCTCCTCTAAATATCAGCTCCAGGTTTGATACTGAAACAAGTATTAAGAGTCAATATTTGTGCTTAAAATAAAATATGCAAAATTGTAAGATTCTTATCCCTGTAGTGTGATATGGTGAGAGTTAGCACAGGCTTTAGAGCGCAACATTCAGAGTTTGGGCCATGGCTCTTAGACTCAGTAGCTGTACGTCCTCAGGTGAGTTATCTGACTCCCAGATGTTCAGTTATCATGAAAGAGTGATCTTCAAAGTCATTAGAGATAGTGTTTATAAAGCAAGTAATGTGACAGCCAACACACAGTAAGCATTCGATCAATAGTAGCAATAAATCCAAGGAGGGCTTCAGTCCATATTGCCTCATCTCAAAGGATTCCTCTAAGTATACAACTCTTCTGTGTACATCTTATTTTTACCTAATAATTTTATTTTCCCCATATGGTTATTATATATTTATATAATACCTATACTACCAAAAAAGCAGATAATTTTTTAATGTCTTAAATGCCCTGATAAGGAAAAGCATCCAAAGTTGAAAAAAGGAAGGAATGAAAAAGTAGATTACAAGTTTTCCCAATATTTTATGGGTTTAAGATTTACCAAAGGGATTATCTAGGAGAATATAATTGTTCAATTTACTATAACTAGTGATTAAAAGTCTCAAACTCAGTGACATTACCATGAAACTTGTAGAATTTTGTCCAGGAAAAATGCAAATAAAGGCTGATTTGTGGAACATATTATTGCAAAGGTAATGGTGTACTGCCTTGTAGGATATTAACCAGAATTTTTAAATGCAGTGTAACAATCTTATCCTGACATTCTTTTATTAAATTGCTTATAAATGCCTGAGTTCTCAAATGCTTTTAAACCAGTGTAAACATCTTACTGCTTTCTTCTTTGATAAACTGAATGAAATCTTTGACATGTTTATTTTATGGCTGCATGCAACTCATGGTTTTCATTTTCTTCAAATTTTGTTAGTAGCCTTGAGAAAGCTTAGTGGAAAAATAAGTATCATAGTTAATATTTTACAAAGTGAAAAATTATTTAGCAACACGAATGATCACTTTCTAATTCGTCTCCTATATCAGCCTTTTCTATGTGTTGTCTCATATCACAGCATTCTTGTGTTCAGGCCATTGGCGTGAGCAAGTACAACCCCACTTGCTGTAGCAAGATAAGTTGGCTGGAGTTCTAAAGTCTCTTATACAGCTGTATTAGGAATTAATTTAAAAATCACTGTAACAATTGCTATTGGCTTCCCTTTCTTTGCTTATTCCAACCTTTATTAATGGTCTGAGAGATAAGGCTTCTGTTAGCACATACACACAATGTCTGGCTAGCTTCACCCATATGAGATACAGTTTCATTCCAGTTTTCCTGCTACCAGGGGAAATAAACAACAAAGCTGGACTCTGAAGGAATGGGCTTGTTGGTTTAAGCCATTTTGTACCTTGTTACTATGTAATACTCATCCACACAGTGACCATTTGGCAATACTTGGAGCCAGATTTCTGCTTAATTCGTAACTACTTTAAGTCATGTAAGTTATCAGAGGCTTACATACCCAAAATTTGTAAGAAACAAAGATGTGGACAATTCTAATATGAATTTAAAATTCTATGAATTATTCAAAGTCTAATGATCCATATTTTCATGGACAAAAAGTTGAGGTATATGATGAATTCCATAGATTCTAAACAGGAAGAACAGAAATGGTATAAAATGGAAAGTTATTCTCTCATAGAAGTATTCTCCACTGTATAAAATAATTCATAAAAGACCTTTTAAGGAGTAAAACCCCCTAATACTCTAAACTTTTCTTTTTCTCCATACAGTTGCTTAAAGCAGTGTGATATGTTAAGCAAGATTTTGGCACTATTAGCAGAGTGTCACCTTAGAGAAACCTACTCATCTCACTAGGGTAGGATTTTCTTATCCAAGGAATAAAGCAGCAGGCCTAGTA
This sequence comes from Saguinus oedipus, assembly GCA_031835075.1. Classification (NCBI taxonomy): domain Eukaryota; kingdom Metazoa; phylum Chordata; class Mammalia; order Primates; family Cebidae; genus Saguinus; species Saguinus oedipus. The sequence continues at coordinate 25,465,284 of CM063190.1, forward strand.
GAACTCCTAGATTCCAGCAAGTTCCATTCCATGACTTACAGACAACTTTTTGAGAGGACACATTACATAAAATAACATATTCCTGAAGTAACCTAAGGAAAATAATTGCCAGAGGATGTCCATTGGGTCAGCTCATTTAACTTACAGAGAAAGGACCATGTCCTGCGATAGGTGTGCCCATGCTACTAACTCTGTTTGTCTAACAGACAATAGAAAAAGAAAACCAAAAGAGGCAAGTTTTAAGGGTCTTAATTAGAGCTTTACCAATAACTAGTTGTTTGGTCTTGTGCATGTCACTTTGTTTCTTATAAAATGAAGACTTGAACTAATTCTCTATTCCAGCACTAATTTTCATTGTCTACTCAATTGAAAGTTATTTAGTTAGTGTCAGGGGTAACTACAGCTAGCCTCTATTTTCCATTTACTGGCACCACCAATAGGCTTTACAGGCATGAATCTCAGCTCTGATGCTTACAAGCCTTACAACTTTGGGCAAACCAATTAACCTTGTAGACCCTCAGCTTCCTTATCTGTAAAATGAGAGCAAAGATACTATTTATAGCATATATTTTAAAGATTAAATGACTAAGTTATTTAAACTGCCTGATATGGTAACAAGTATGTAGTTTTCACTCAATAAGCAGTTGTTTTTATTGTTACAGATAAAGTATGGTAAGACTTCTCAGCTGAAGAAAAAAAAACTGCATAATTATGTTTTTAACTCTATCTTCAAAACTGTATATGCTCTTTTTAACTCAGTGCCACTCACTCGTAAATTTAGAAGAGAAATTAAATTTTGGCTATCACAACAATTCTATTTCATGAGTGTACAAAGATTTAATAATATGTTTGTAATCTTTTATTATCTGCAAATGGAAAACACTACATACCTTTCAATGCTTTTCATAATACTTTTTAAAAGTCACTAAGCTAAATGTTTGCATTAACAATTAGGATGACAACAAGAGAGGATTAGGGTTGAACTGTTGAAGAAGAAAGTCCCTTAGCAAACTGTAAATTCTCTTCAGTTGAAATAAATATGTTTTGAAATAATGTTTGCATAATGTCAGCATGAATACTGATTCAGTGATGTGTTATTGTTTATAGACCCTGAAAAATATCGGTGCTGTGGACTTTTAGAAGTCAATTTGAGTTTCAATTTTTTTAATTTAAGAATTAAGCCCAGGATCTCAATAAAACATGAAATTCACATTAGCTAAGAATTGCCAAATTGTATAAATTGATTTATAAAAGTTTATCATGACTGTTGTCCAAAGTCCAAAATAAATAACTCTAAACTTAACACTGGTGATGTTTCAGCTTTAGTTACGGTATAGTTATTTTCATGTAATAGTGTATCAGTAATTTGTCACTTTCCAATGTCTGACTCTATTATGAAACTTATTACTGCTGTGAGGGGGGAAAATCCCTCTTAAGTGCACTGGGTCCAAAGGACATTTAGATTTTGAGAATGAAATAAATCTTCAAAATCATAAAAACGGGTGAAAATGACAATACTACAATTTATTAAATATTTACCCCTTACTGAGCACTCGCTATGAGTCAGATATTAAGTACATGAGCATTTAAGTTAATATTTCCATACCTGGTTAACACCCACAGAAGATAAAAGTTATTTTCCCCATTTATCAGATAAGAAAACAAGACAGGAAGTTTAGTTACTTGCCCACAGCTACAAAACTTTCAAAGGACAAGGTAGGGAGTATTTTTGACCTAAAGTCCATGCTTTCTTTACATTCCTCTTTAACAGATTACAGAAAAGCTCTGGAACCTCTCCTCTGCATTTCCACCCTACCCCCATACCTGTTCCAAGCTGTATCTTCTGGCTCATCCCTGGGAGAGGAGAGGAAAGTAAGAGGAGAGAGAGCTAGGTTGCTCCAGTTCATTTACTCAACAGTGCCAGGATATGGAAAGTGATCTTTCCTGCCATCCTGCAATACTGTCTAATTCTGAAGTCTAGAACTGAGGGTGAAAGACAGCTCATATGTTCTACATTCCAAGTTCCTACCAGCATTTGGCATAATCCCTGCCACCACCAAACCCTAGAGAGTATTGCTATCATCATCTTTAAAAATCCAACCCTTTATTCAACTCCCTTGTGTGCTGGATCTTCTTTTGATGCAGTGTCATGGAGGCCCTAAAGGGAGCCAGAGAGGACTGGAAAAGAGACAAGCATAACCCTAGCAGCAGATTTAGAGTTGGGCTTGATTTTAGATTTGAGTAAGGGGAAGCTATGGAAGGTTTCAGAGCAGGACATAACTAACCTCAACCTGTGCAAAATCCTGGGGTGAGACTGCAGGTGGAGAGTCAGGCTGGAGGTGATACAGAACTGATGGGGTGGTGGTGGTTGGTTCTGAGCCAGGGGAAGTAGTGGGACTTTGTCATTTGAAACTAATTGGAGGATGAAGGACAGAGCTCACATCACTTGTATGGAGAGAAAGGAGGAAAAGATCAGTAGATGAGAGAGGAGGTGATGACAGTGATGAATTATTGCTTGATTCTTGGGGCAGAGGACCAAGGAAGCATCCCTGGTCCCTTGTTTAGTTTTCAGTCCAGGCTGAAGTCAGAGAGAAACAAAGAGAAAAAGGAGGAGCAACAAATGGAAGCAAAGGTCATGGGTGAGGGCACTGCTAGGTCTTATAAGACTGAGAGAAGACATCATTATGGTTTTGAGGAGCAAATGTGTGAAAAGAGTTATTATCCCACCTTCTACTGGGGAGGTAGTGGGAGATTTTCCTTCCAGAAGGCAAGTGAAAGAAGCTCTGAGAAAATCCTTAAAGGTGCCTGCAGGAATGGGCATTATTTTCTGGGAAGATTCACACTGGACTGTAGAGTGTGGATCCACAAGTTCACATTCATCCTGGCAAAGGAGCCAAGCTTGCTGAGACCATTCTTAAGTAAAGAGCATTCTCAGAAAAGAAGTATGTGGCATGTTTGCCTTTACATTCTGCTTCCCAACCTGAAAAGAAGGGAGAGTTACTTAACACCTGCTCCTAGATTAAGAGATCCCAGAAGTAGGAAACCACATCTTCAAGGCTTGAAGGCATTGTTTTGTGATGTGTCTAAAAAGAAAACTGGGAAAACCTCCACTCCAACCCAGTTTTCCATGGCCCTTAGAGGATATATAATACAGTATCACTCCTCTCATTCCTTTGGCTTCCTAGGAAAGTGCACAGAGATTAGCAGAAGAGCAGGAGCACCAGGGAATGCCCAGAAAGCCTGACCCAGAGAAGAGTTTAGAACTTTTCCTCTTGGCAGCAATAAAGGTGTAAAAATAAAGATGAACTGTGCCCCATAAAAGCCATCTGTAGTCCCCATACAGAGACTACTCTATCAGCAAAGGCTAAAAGCATCAGACAGAAACACGCTAAACCAGCATGAGGAGAGGACTCCTCTATCACTTGCTATCACTCGCTATTCAAGTGTGACCCTCCAACAGGCAGTGTCAGCATCACCTTGGAATTACTGGCAGTGCAGAGACTCAGAATCAACCTTCTGAATCAGAATCTGTATTTTATCAAGACCAGTAGAGGATTCATATGCATATGAAAGTCTGAGAAACTGTGCTGTAAACTACAGCTGCCATCGGTTAGAGGAACAAAGCTTGCTCCCCCTTTCTACTGAGTTGCCTCCAGCAGGCAACTCAGTGAGGACATACAGGAGTCTAGGGTCTGAGGAGAGGTGGGAGGAAAGTTCCAAAGAGAGGAGAAAAAGAAAAGTATGTAAAAAGTGCACATAGTCCCTTTTATTTATTTTTGCTGTTGCAGCCTAGGCTTTTGATGTGATATTCAAAAAATCATTACCAAGGCAAATGTGAAGGAACTTCTCCCTACATTGTATTCTAGTTTTATGGTTTCAGGTCTTACATCTAGGTATTTTATCCATTTTGAGTTCATTTTTGTGTATGGTATAAGATAAGGCTCTAATTTCACACTTTTGCTTGTGGAAATCCTATTTTTCCAGCACCATTTATTGACGGAATTATCCTTTCCCCATTGTGTCCTCTTAGAGGCCTTGTTAAAAACAAGTTGACCATATATGTTTGGATTCATTTCTGGGCTCTGTACTCTGTTCCATTGGTCTATGTTTCTGTTCTTCCTCCAGTACCATACAGTTTTTACTATTATAGTTTTATAATATAATCTCATTCAGGAAGTGGAGTGGCTTTAAATTTGTTTTTCTTTCTCAGTATTGTTTTGGTTCTTCAGGATTATCTGTGGTTCCATGCAAATTTTAAGATTTTTTTTTTTCTATTTCAGAAGAATGCCATTGGAATTTTGATAGGGACTATGTTAAATCTGTATATTTCTTTGGGTAGTAGGAAGATTTTAACAATATTAATTCTTTCAGTCCATATACACAGGATATCTGTCCATTTAGGTAACAACAACAAAATGAAAAGGCAACCTATGGAGTGGGAAAAAAATATTTACAGACCACATAGCTGATGAAAGGTTGATACCCAAAATTTATAGGGAACACTAACAACTCAATAGCAAAACAACAAATGACCTTATTAAAAATGGTCAAAGAACATGAACAGACATTTCTCCAGAGAAAACATACAAATGGCCAACAAGTATATGAAAAGGTGGTCAACATCACTAATCACTAGGGAAACATCATTTGGAAATGCAAATTAAAATCACCAGGAGATATCACCTCACACTCAATAAGGTGGTTAATATCAAAAAGACAAGAGATAACAAATGTCACTGAGGGTGCAGAGAAAAGGGAACTCTAGTACAGTGTTATTGGGAATGTAGATTGGTAAAGCCCTTATGGAAAACAGTATGGAGGTTCCTACATAAATCAAAAACAGAACGACCATATGACCCAGCAATCCCTCTTCTGGGTATATATCAAAGATCAAGTCACACTTCATAAAGATATCCATGCTTTTTGTGGCATCATTCACAGTAGCCATAATATGGAAACAACCTAAACGTCTGTCAAAAGAAGAATGGATAAAGAGAATGTGGCACATGCCTATAGTCCCAGCTACTTGGGAGCCTGAAGCAGGAGAATCACTTGAACCTGGGAGGCAGAGGTTGCAGTGAGCCAAGATCATGCCATTGCACTCCAGCCTGGGTGACAGAGCAAGACTATCTCAAAAAAAAAAAAAGAAAGAAAAGAAAATATGCCAAACACATAAACAGATACACAGAGATGAATATTATTCAGCCCTTAAAAAGAAGGATATCTTGCTATTTGCCACAACATGGATAGACCATGCTGGAGGACATTATGCTAAGTGAAATAAGCCAGACACAGAAAGAAAAATACTACATGATCTCACTTATATGTGGAATCTTAAAAAAAAAAAAAAAAAAAAAAGAGCTGGGTGCGGTGGCTCACGCCTGTAATCCCAGCACTTTGGGTGGCTGAGGTGGGTGGATCACCTGAGGTCAGGAGTTCAAAACCAGCCTGGCCATCATGGTGAAACCCCATTTAAAAAATACGTGTGTGTGTGTGTGTGTGTGTGTGTGTGTGTGTGTGTGTAGAAAGAAAGAAAAAAAGGTCTACTATAAGAGATAGAGAATAGAACAGTGGTTACCAAAGACAGCAGTGGGAGATAAAAGAAGATATAAGTCAAAGGATACAAAGCAGTAAACCTGTAGGATAAAGAAGCCTAGAAATCTAATGTACAACATGAGGACTCTTGTTAATTAAAGTGCATGGCATTTTTCTAAATAAGTAGGTTTTAATTGTCCTTATCACACAAAAAAAACCTATGTAAAATGATATGTTCATTTGTTTCACTATAGTAAGCATCTTGCTATCTGCATGTATCTCGTAACATCATGATATAAACCTCAAATATATACAATAAAATTTATTTTTATAAAAAAGAGAGAATGGCTAAGCACCTGCAATCCCATTATTTTGGGAGACCAAGATGGGAGGATTGCTTGAGCCCAGTTCAAAACCAACCTGAGTAACGTAGGCAGACCCTATCACTACAAAACCTTAAAAAATAAATTAGCCAGGCATGGGGCATGCATCTGTGGTCCCAGCTACTTGGGATGCTGAAGTGGAAGGACTGCTTTAGCCTGGGAGGTCAAGTTTGCAGTGAGCCATGATGGTGCTACTGAACTTCAGCCTGGGCAACACAGCATGACCTCGTCTCAAAAAGAAAAAAAAGCAGGCCGGGTGCGGTGGCTCAAGCCTGTAATCCCAGCACTTTGGGAGGCCGAGGCGGGTGGATCACGAGGTCAAGAGATCGAGACCATCCTGGTCAACATGGTGAAACCCCGTCTCTACTAAAGAAACAAAAAATTAGCTGGGTATGGTGGCGCGTGCCTGTAATCCCAGCTACTCAGGAGGCTGAGGCAGGAGAATTGCCTGAACCCAGGAGGCGGAGGTTGCGGTGAGCCGAGATCGCGCCATTGCACTCCAGCCTGGGTAACAAGAGCAAAACTCCATCGCAAAAAAAGAAAGAAAGAAAGAAAAAAAAGCAGCCGACAAACATCAAATTTCAGATCACCAAGTAGATATTGTTGAGGAAAGGAAAGGGAAGAAGTCTCAGATGATGTCTAAGAATGAAGTTTTTGGCTGGGTACAGTGGCTTGTGTCCATGATCCCAGCACTTTGGGAGGCCAAGGCAGGAGGATTGCTCATTTGAGGCCAGGAGTTTGAGGCCAGCCTGAGCAACATAGAGAGACCTCATCTCTACAAAAGCTAAAACAAACAAAAAAATTAGCCAAATGTGGTAGCACATGCCTACTAGCTACTTGAGAGACTAAGGAGGGAGGATCACTTGAGCCCAGGAGTTCAAGGCTGCAGTGAGCTATGATAGCCCCAGTGCACTCCAGCCTGACAGAGGAAGACCCTGCCTCAAAAAAACAAGTTTTCAAATGAACAGTCTTAAGTACTCAAATAAGACTGACTCAATAATCAAGTCAATAAAAATAACATGAAATGTAGCCAAGATGATTTTAAGATTTTTAAATAATAGCACATATTTTAAATCATTGAGTAAATACGATCATCCCATACACTTATATGTACAATGTGTTGACAGTCCTTAAGAAGGTACTTCAACAGTGATTCATTTAACCAGCAAACACTTATTAAAACTCTATTAAATGCCAGGCACTATGCTAGCTGCTAGAAATGCAAACAAACAAGACATGGCCATAAGGGACTTCAAGATGTTATGGGTGAGACGCTCATTCACTTGGCAAATATTTATTTATTGAGCAAGGCACTGTTGTGAGGGTTGGAAAATAAGAGTGAAAAACACAAGCATAATCACTATTTGACTTACATGGTAGGAGAGAACATGTAAGAGATAACAAATGACACACGTAGAAAAATGTATAGTATGTGGGATAAAGCTAAGAAAATAAAGCAGTGAAGTCGGATTGGAAGTGTAGGAGAAGCGTTGCCATTTTAGGTTGGTGGTCTTGAAGGAAGCATGAATTTTGACCAAGCCTGAAGCACGAGGGGAGCACACCATGTGGGTGTATGGAAGGAGGCACTCCAAGCAGACTGAGCAGTCATTCAAAGGCCCTTCTGTCCCAAGACCACCAAGGAGGCCATGTGGCTGCAGCAGAAGGAGGACAGGTGATAGAGGTGTTGAAGTTGGGGCAATAACACAGCCCAGTTAGAGTGGGTCTTGATGGCCACCATGAGGACTTAGGCTTTTCCTCTGAGTGAGGGAAAATCCCTGGTTTTAAGCAGGTCGGTAACAGTAATCTGATTTATGTTTTAACAGGATGAAACTGGTTGCTATGAAAGAGCAAATTACAAGAAGTTGTCAGATTCTGAGTATGTTTTTAAGGGGGGGTCACCAATATTTGCTGTTGAATGCAAAAAAAAAAAAAAAGATAATATATAAACAAATGAACGTAATAAAATATTACTGTGCTTTGTAACTAAATTCTGTAACTCAAGTCTCATATAAGTCCAAAGAGCTCTAGAGTTGATCCACACACAGCACATCAGGTCCACTCTTGCAGGACTTCATGCTCAAACTACATGTTCTTTAAGCTACACAGAGCACTGCTGTATACCCAGTGGACATCACAGAGCTTTTCTATATTGTGGTGAGAAAACTTGGGAAATGAAGTCACAGGAGTTGAAACCTGTTTTCTTTTCCTAGACCAAGTTAAACCCCATGTTGGGGTATTTCTTCTTTTCTCTTTTAAAACCACATGGTGGTATATAAATGCTGGAGTATTTCTTACAGACTTCCCCAGTGTTCTGACGTTGTAAGTTCTGAACCCATAGGTTCCATTCATTCAAGTTTCCTAAAGATATAAGAAGATACAGTAATGAGGTTCCTCCTATTAGCTCCCTCTATACTAGCACTAACTCAAAAGATGGTCTCTGAAAGCCTCTTAAATCCTTAAGAAACCCAAAACTAATTTTTCAAGGTGTTGAACAAAAAGTGGTTAACAAGGGTCCCAGAGAGAAAACATTCTGAAGTGCATTGAATCTGAATTATAAATTTCTGAATATCCAGTCATAAGTTTCAAGTTATTTTCAGACAATGTTCATCCTTTCTACCTTTCTTTCTGAAAGAATCTATAAGCCAGGAGCATAAAATCACAATAATTTACATTTTAAACATGTAACCACAAGGTGGAGATCTAAAGCAAAGATTAGTTTTCACAGCAGGGCTCAATTTAGAATCCAGAACTTCTTACCTAAGATCATAGTTGTACCTATCCTCAACAAACTGACTTATTATTTTAAGCTAGAAGAAAACACTGTGCTTATATATCAGTATTATTTTATAGAGATTAGAAACATATATGCCATACAAGTATTTGAGGAAGGTTTAAGCAGTACTTTATCAGACAGCAAAGTGGAGACATTGATCATATTAGAAATTTCAAGCTTTAAATATAAAGTAGGGAGAACACTGTTGTTATATCACTTGATTATGAGTACATTTAACAAAGGCTAATGTGATTATTTTAGTCCAAATATTACATGGTTTATATTGAACGACTAATCCTTTAACCTGACAGATAGCACTACCAGACTAGTGGTTCTAAAGATTCTAAACCATGAGTATGAATAAAACGCCCCGCTAGTTTTATTCCATTTGTGTGTAGCCGTGGGACTGACTTACCAAGTGAGACCCTGGTGATAGCCGAAAAGTCTCACCTTCTTTTTAGATGAGTGGGTTTGATCAGTTTCCCTGATTATACACCAAACACATGTGTTTAATTCACAAACGATATATCCTCCAGGTTTACTCATCTAGAAGTTTCGTTATTTTTTTAAAAAATCCAAGTTTCCTTTGCTTTCTTTTGGTGTGAATAAGTATTCTTCCCTATAGAAACAAACAACAATCGAAAGAGAAAATCTAAGCTAAATAACAGATAGAAAACATGGTACGATCTTTTCTGTTTTCTCCTTATTCTACTTCCAGGCGCCTTTACTTAGAGATCGCAAAACAGAAGTTAATTAAATTAACTACCCTCTCCCCCAACCCCAACCGCAGCTGAAATTCTTGGCAGCGAGCGAACGCCTTAAAGCTCCTCTGCTATATTTTATTGTGATGAAAGAACTTATTTGTGGAAACTGTATATCCTCTTGGCTTACTCAGATTCCAAGACCTCCAATCTTCAATTTATTGAGGGTTTTGGTCCCCTATACCTTAGAAAATTAAAAGGAGGGCAAGCACAGACTCAAGCATTGTTGCTCTCAGCTCTCAGGTGGGAGTTTCCCCTCATTTCCACAGCGCTGATTTATCTCATCTCAGTCACCTGCCTGTATTCACCCCTTGTTAAGAAGAGTTCCAAGTTGCTTGTTTACATAACGATCAAAGTTTGGGATCTGCACTTAAGAGACCTTTGATCCTGTGCACCTTGATTTAGAAATCAAATTGGGACCTTAACAAGAAACATTTGTCCCTTCCGCTACTTTCTGGTCTCAGGAGGCCGGAAATACCAAGAGCCGACCTCGCAGTGGTTTAGAACTTCCGCTTCCTGTTCTGGACGAAAGCGGAAGTGGAGAAACATGAACACGTTAACCAAAAAGCACAATGACCTTTTGCAAGCCACCACAACATTGAAGTTAAATTTAGTTCAAATGTTGCCTGTTGACATAACCAGTGTAAGTTTATGTGACACCATTTTAAACCAAAACAAAATCTGTAGAAACAGCCTGGGCCACACTGAAAGACCCTATCTCTAAAAACAAAGCAAACAAAAATCTATCTTTGAGCCGGGTGCGATGACACAGGCCTGTAGTTTCAGCTACTGGGGAGGCTGAGGCGGGAGGATGGGGAGTTCCAGCCCAGCCTGTGCAAAAATAGCAACACTGGCTCAAAACAAAAAGTTGTTGGAAGATTTCAGATCACCATGACTGATTTGCAGAGCAACCGGGGAGAGTGAGAAACATTCTCCAGAAGTGACCCCTGGAATGCAAGGAGGATGGTTGGGCCAGACGATCAGTTACAAGCTTAGATGGCAATATGGACTGCTTAATTTTTCATTTATCTAGGTAGTGGTACTCAAACTTTGCATGCATCAGAATCACACGGAGGGCTCCTTAAAATGCAAATTTCTGTGCCCATCGCACCCTCACCCCCCAGTTTCTAATTTGGTAAATTTGGTACTGGGTCAGAGAATCAATGTTTCTAGTGAACATCTAGGTGTTGCTGATTCCGCTGATCTGAAGACTACATTTGGAGAACCAGTGCTCTAAGTAATTTGCCTGTGAAAATGGGAAAATATCTTAAACTTTAGCAAATGTTGGGATCTCATTTTAAAGAGGAAATAAGACAAAAGAGTTAGGAGCATAGGGTTTAGAATCAGCCGTACTTGGGATTTGAATCCAGATTTGTCCAAAGCCATGAGTTTGGGCAAATTGCTTAACCTCCCTGAAACCAGTTTCCTTAATTCTAGAATGTGAAATAATAATCATATCTGTCACTGAGAAACAAATAAAGTAGTCTATGTAGGTGTCTGACACATGATACTTCATAAATATTTTTAAGATTACAGACACTATTAGAACAAATAGTCATATGTAGATGAGATCTAGTCATGGGAGAAAGTTTAAACAGGATACAATCTGTGTTTGTATTGGATTTAGATTAAATGAAAAGAGATTGATACAGCTTAAAGAACAATCTTTCTCCTTTCAAATAAATATCTCTCATAAGATCCCTGGTTCTTTCTTGAAACCTATTCCTAATTCCCATGTCTTTATTGCCATCTTAAAGTTTATTCTAATTATTTCTCTATTCTGTACCTTGCAGCTTTCTCTATGCTGCTATTTACACCAAAAAAAAAAAAAAAAAAAAAAACCTAAACGTTTTTTTAGCAAGGAAAACTTCTAGTAGCCCTAAGATGTAATGGAGTTCACGCTTTCCGGTTACCAAATCAGAATTTGAACACAAAGAATAACTAATTAACTGATGAAAATGAATAAAATTAACACCACCTGTTGTTAACTAAACGAATGATACTTAAATTAATGTATACTGCCCAGTTTCATTGTTAATGAGATATCTGTGCATTTTCACCAAAGAAACAGTATATTGCATCCCAAAGCAAAGACAGAATAAATTGAACAGCAATTCTCCATCTTTTCTAATGATTAAAAATGGGCTCAACTTAATGCATGAGCGATGTTTGCCAGATAAAATGGATAGATAGTTCATTCATATATAGGGCAAATATTCACTGTGAGCTTACTATGTGCCTCTTTCTGTGACACGGGGGATATACTGGTGAGTAGAAGAGCCTTACTTCATGGGGCTTTATAGTCTAGTTGGGGAAACAAACATTAATCAAGTAAGCACACAAATATATGAATAAAGAAAAACAGTAATAGGTGCAATGGACCAAAAATACAGGTTAAGTAACACCCGAACAGTGGGGGTTGGGGTACCATAGATAAAAGCCTTCAGATGCTGTGCAAAGGCCATGAAGTGACAGGAGCATGATGGCACATTGGAGGTGAGAGTGAGGAGGAGGATGGACTAAGTCAGGACCATGGAGTGTCTCTCGAGCCATGTGAGTCTTCACCCTAGGAAGGATGAGAAGCCACCGAAGGATGTGAAGAAAATCAGCATGATCTAATTCACATTTTTAAAAGAGCACTTGGGACTCAGTGTGCCAAATAGGCTGCTGGGTGTAAGGGAGTAGAAAAGAAAAGGGGGAAGGAATCGCAAGAATGGTAACAAGAGTCAGTGCAGTTTAGGGCATTACTGTTACAGTCCAGGGGAAAGAGAGATGATGGTACATTGTACTTTGGGATGAAATTGCTTAGCTATTCATTGTAACCTTCTTTAGTGGAAATTTGTGCAAAGAAAAAAATATCATTTTTCAGAGGTCAAAATATTGATGTGCCTGAACCTATAGACGGATCATATGATTGTTCAAGGTCCTTTCCATACTTTTACATGATTCAGATGAATTTCCAACCCACACTGTCACACAGCCAGTCTTATGAGTGGTGCTTTGTTTGTTTTGAGGGTACTAAATAGATGGCCCGAAAGATCAATTCACATGGGTGTCTGAACTCACCATTTGATGTTTCATTTTTGTGTGATAAAAGCTTACGGTTCTCAGGAGCAACTTGAATAAATATCTCCCAGAGGAAAATGTTTTCTAGGTAAGACACAAATGAGGATTATAGAAGAACTGGCTAAGAACAAACTTCCGGGAAAATAGGACTGAGGAGCTTCCCTGGGGAGGAATTTATTATAATCATACTCCTGAAATATACCATCTCAAATCCATAATCCCAAAAGTTGAAATCCATAAAATCAAAATCCCCAAAAATACAATTCTGGAAAAAAAATTTTAATTCTTTCAAAGATATTTATTTACCTTTTTAAAATGAGATTTACTTGAAAAACATATTTAAAATATAATAGGCCAGGTGCAGTATCTCATGACTATAACCCCAACATTCTGAGAAGCCAAAATGGGCAGATCTCTAAAGCACAGGAGTTTAAGACCAGCCTGGGCAACATAACAAAACCCAATCTTTACAGAAACTACAGAAATTAGCGAGGCCTGATACTATGTACCTGGAGCCTCAGCTACTTGGGAGGTTAAGGTGGGAGGATCGATTGAACCCAGGAGGTCAAGGTTTCAGTGAGCCATGATCGAGCCACTGAACTCCAGCCTGGAAGACAAGAGTAGGATCCTGTACCCCTGAAGTCTATAAAACACTTCATAGACTATGTTACTTTACACAATAAGGCAGGCAATAATAACATAACTATTTTTGCAAGCATGAACACTCAGGTATGCTAACAGTCACACAGGTATAACAGTTATGAGCAGACAAATCACATTCATAAAGAAACAGGTCAAAAGAGAAATGTAGAAACCATATCACTATGTTTGGTAATGGTGTGCTCCCTGCTTTATAACTGTAGCCATCTGCAATACTGTGACAAGCAATATTATATTAAGTCTTTTCATAAGATCAGTCAAAACCTGCAGTGGGTCACCACCACATGTGCAGTTGCTCAAAGACCAGAGATCTTAAAAAATTGTATCCTTCACAAATGCAGATGTACGAAAAGGACATCTCTTCATTTATTGAGAAAGTTTCAATGTTTTTACACACATGCACGACACTTATCCACAAAGTGAACATTATAACACACTTTCATGAAGTAAAAAAAAATTTTAATGCATGAAATGAATCAGAAGTCTCTAAAAATTCTACACAGTATATACCTCCAGTATTGGAAATGATAAGAACATGAAATATATAGCATATCAAATGATTTAAAAATACTGACAATTCAAAAGAGTGGAAAAAAAACAAAAAAAAAGAGAAATGTTTTCATTATTATGATTATTATTATTCGTGATAAGGAGTCTCGCTCTGTCACCCAGGCTGGAGTGCAATGGCACAATCTTGGCTCACTGCAACCTCTGCCTCCTGAGTTCAAGTGATTCTCCTGCGTACGCCTCCCGAGTAGCTGGAATTACAGGTGCCAGCCACCATGCCCTGCTAATTTTTGTATTTTTAGTAGAGACAGGATTTCACCATGTTGGTCAGGCTGGTGTTGAATTCTTGATCTCTAGCAATCCACCCACCTCAGCCTCCCAAAGTGCTGATATTATAGGCATAAGCCACCACGCCCAGCCAAGAAAAAGAAATTAAAAACAAAATTTAACTAAGAGAAAGTGAATTACAGGAATAGATTATGGGCAATTGCATAGAGATAGTACATAAGAGTTCGCCAACTTTCACGATTATTAACTATATTTTGAAGTCTGGCATAATAAATAGCTGCTTTTTTCTTTTAGGAGAAGCCTCTTCTTGGAGAATACATTTACATTCATTTTCTGTATGGTGCCGCTCTTTTGGAAATTCTTCTGTGATTCTATATATACATCTGATGTGAACATTCCCTATTCAATTTTATCTTCTGCTTAGGGATTTTGATCTTTTGGGATTTCAACATTCAGAACTATGCTGTTTGGAATTGTGTCTTTTGGGATTATGATCCAAACCCTTCCTTAGTAGGCCTATGTGGTGGAAGAGGGAGGGGTCCAAAACAGAGTAGGTAAAGAGGGAATGAGACACTAAAGACAAACTTCACCTCTTTCCTCAAGTTTCTCCTCCCTGTGAATGAGGAGTTATAGGAGGTTGTTATAGGAAGTATACTGTCATTAGTAATTATTTTATACAATGCCTTCCCTCTATTAAAGATCAGTTAAGAATGAGAATAAATCTCAGCCATATGTATTGTAATTAGATGATTTATTATTGAAAGCAATCTCAGCAAAAACAGAAGCTAGGCATAGTGGCATACACCTGTAGTCCCACCTACTCAGGAGACTGAGGAGGAGGATCGCTTGAGCCCAGGAGACAGAGGGAAGAATGTGTCCATGAACATGGACTTCCTCTCCACAACAGTTCAGAAGGCCCCTACTTCTCCCTTTCACTTTGTTCCTGTGGGGAGAGTATTCTCATGGTTCATCTCTTTTGAAGGTGATATACAAGTCCCCAAAACTGTGGCTGCTCCCAAGGGACCAGGCAGTTTATTTTCTCTCCCTTCAGGTAGGTCTGAGCCCTGACCCACCCAATCATCTAGTCTCTACATAGATGGAGCTACCATTCTAGTGGGCATTCGCAAATGTCAGAGGTGCGGGAGGGTGTCACATTGCTGACTGACAGCTGCTGTGGGTACTTGGTGGTGAGGAGTCTAAGATGCTAAACTTCCTGCCTTTGGGTGACCTCTTGCATAACAAAGAATTGTGTTGCCCAAATGTCAACCATACCCTAGGCTGAGAATTAGGTCCCTCAGTTTTGATGCCTCTATCATGAATTTGGAGGCAGATATTTGATATTTGGCACAGAATACTCTCCTTTTCCTATATACTGGGTTTAGTATGTGTATTTCTATGTTGTTGAAGAGAATGTACATAAAGTTCATAGCATAGTGCTTGTCTTATTCTCAATAGCTCTGGGAGTTTCAGATTTACACTGATTTGATCAATGAAAATAAATGATAGAGAAGGATTAATTATGATTATATTTTTCCTGGGACTTGCCAACTTAAACACAATCTTGAGTGAAAAAAAACAATGGAAGAAGGATGATATCACCTGTCTTAACTTACAAAGTTGGCATGAAACCTCTTGACTTCAGGAAAGTCCAGCAGCTGGTTAGACCAGAATTCCTCATCAACTTCCCATCATCACTAACAAGGTTAAACATTTGAAAGAAAGAAAGAAGAATGAGAGAGAGGAGGAGGAAAGAAGGGGAGAAAAAAAAGAAAGAAGGAAGGAAGGAAAGAAAGAAAGGAAGGAAGGAAAGAAAGAGAGTGGGCAGAGGGAGAGAGGAAAGAAGGGAGGAAGGGATGAAAGGAGGGAGAGAAGGAGGGAAGGAAGGAAGAACCTACATGAAGTGATTGGTATATTAATTAGCTTCATTTTTACAATGTAGATGTGTATAAAAAACAGCAAGGTGTACATCTTAAATATTATTATTTGTCAATTTGGTAAAGGTGAGAAAAAAACCATTCAATGGATTACAAAAACTTTTACTGAAAGTTGGGAAGATAGAGTGCTTGTCATTGAAACACTGCATTAATATTTGGCCTTTGCTTTCACTGCTGTTAACAGTAGTTTTTAAGATACATTGAGCTTTCTATAAAAAATAAATCCAGTGTTAGAAATTATAATTTGTACCAGACTCAGGGAAAAAAATCCTTGTTCCAAAAATGCAGTTGAAATGGTATTCTTGCCAGAAGCTATATACCATTCTGCAATTTATTTCCTCCTCAATAGAAGAAAGAACTTCAAAGCCATAAGTATACACATATGTTACAAGCATGTCTAAAATCTAAATGTAGGAAGTCTGAGCCCACTTCCACATGATACAATTGGCAATTCCATAGTTTTTCTTGCAAGATAATATAAAAGTAACGAGAATTAGAGATTTAGAGAGGACATAAATTACACAAGCAAAGAACAGTGAGGTATAGAAAATAAACTTTCTAAAATACAAATGTGATCAATAACGCCTATCATCTTTAGGATGAAATTCAAGTTCCTTGACATGTCCTGCAACTATCTGCACATTCTGACCTTTCAAAAACTGACAATTCTTAATATATTATGAGCACTTGTTTGAGAAGCAAAGCAAAATATGTAGAAGCATAATATCAAAAAAAGGAAGAAAGAAAGAGCAGTGCTTTGAGAGATGGAAGAAATGAAGTTCTAGTGTCCGCTTTGCCCTGACTTTGTACAAGTTATTTTGGTCATCTGTGAAATTGTGAGAGAAACTAGATGGTAGCTGCTGTTAACAGTGCTAGAATGTCTAATTCATTGATGGAATTGCTAAGTATGTCAACAAGGCTTATCATTGGTCTGTTTCACATCTTAGTTTTTTATGAATCATGTCATGGATTAACATAAATTTAAGAAGTAACTGCTAGTAGTTTGAATATTGATATCTTTTCAGAGTGGAAAAGGGAATTTTTGGCAGTGGAAAGCAAGCAGTGAAACTCATGCTCTCTTTTATTTCAAGGGACCATAAGTTTTTAAAACTCGTAGTCCTTTACCCATCTGTTTCTAAAATCTTTTAAATTTCAACTAAGCTGCAAAAAGTTCATTTTAACAATTTATCACATTGAGGTCATTCAAGTTTGTCCTAATTCTAAGTATAAAGAAACCCTCCTTGTAGCAACTTATTAGAGGACATTTTTGGTGTCTTTCACAGTGATACGAATAATATTTTTAGTACATGAGTTCTCCCAAAGGCTTTTTCAAAAGAAGTGGGTTTCTAAATAAACTTTCAAAAGAAATCCAGTAAAAGCACAGATAGATGACAGGAGCTACTTGGGTCGGGGGGAGAAGCCTTCATAATTGGTCTATAAAGGTTTCTTTTGGGAAGTCCATGCTGTTTAAATGAAATTCTAAAAGTATCAAGATTTCAACACTTCCCTGCAAATTGGTGGACTATAAAATATGTACACAAATCTATAACTGGCTCAAAATGTATAATCACTATATTGCCATGAGCTACTCTAAATTTCACCCAAAGGAATCCAGTCTCCAATTTAGTCCCAAGAAAATATACTTCTATGCATTTTTAAAATCTGAATTCTGCAAGAAACCAGCTTTCTGCAGTCCCCTGGTGGCTTCCAGCCCCACATCTTTTTATCTTGTCTACCCTCCCACCTAGCAGTTTCTTTCTCTGAGGACCTATATTCATCAAAAAGCCCCAGGATGCTGCCTACTGTGTATGAAGCACCCAGGCACAATTCTCAGTCTTAAACAGTGGAACTGGTGTTCCAATTAACTGCACACATTGTCAAGGCACTGATGATGGAATTTTGAAGTGTGGGGCAGAACTGTGTCCTGAGAGAAAAAGAAAGAAGACCAATTTCAAGTGTAATAATTAGGATTGCATTCTTTTGGGAAACAGCGTTGGGCAGAATCTCAACATCACCCAAACAGATGTTACAGGACCTATGGAAGTTTGCATCATGGAAGAGTAACAAATAATGGACCTTACTGGATAACTTTCTTCCTGCCCCCATCGAGCTGAGAAGACTTCCATAGAAAATGGGAAAAGTCTGAAGTTTATCTGGATTTATATTAGAGGTCTACTGGCCAGAGGCAGGAATATGAAATAGATGATTAAAGGATAAAAGGTGAAGATTCAAGACAGTGTATGGGAATGAAGTTCAAAAGACAGATTTTGGCAGGAGAGAGACGGGAGAGAAAATCTGAAGAGGTTTACTATGATAAGAATGGTGGCTAACACCTATACTCCCAGTACTCTGGGAGGCTGAGGCAGGCGGATCACCTGAGATCGGGAGTTTGAGATCAGCCTGGCCAACATGGCGAAATCCTGTCTGTACTAAAAATACAAAAATTAGCTGGATGTGGTGGTGTGTGCCTGCAGTCCCAGCTACTTGGGAGGCTGAGGCTCAAGAATCACATGATCCTGGGAGTTGGAGGTTGCAGTGAGCTGAGATCACACCACTGCACTCCAGCCTGGGCGACATGGTGAGGAATTTTCTTGGGACATTGCAGTAAACATCTAAATTCCCTTGAATTAATTTTCGTTGCCTGATAGTTGTTGTTTTGAATGTGACACCATCTCCAAGGGATCTCTTGGTCTCTCTGGCACAGCTGGAAACCACAATCTTTCCAAAATGCAAATCTGATTATGTCATTCCTCTCTTGAAAATTCTTCAAAAGTTCCAAATCAGTCTGCTTAGCACTAGATGAGCTGGTCTCTAATTAGGTTCAGTCACATGTCCTACTATCACCTAAATTCTGTGTTCCAGCCATACATATAATGGATTGTTCTACAAATGCATTGTGATCTCACAGGTCTTCAGACCTTCACACTCACATTGCTCCCTCAGCTTGAAATGCCTCCCTACGGCATTCTGCTATACATCAATTCATACAACAAACATTTATTGAGCACCTATTATGTGTTAAGCACTGTTCTAGGCTATAGGTGACCACAACAGCAATAACAACAATGAAACAGTGAACAAAATGCAAAATAAGCACCTGCCTGCCTAGGGCATACATTCCCTTGGATATGTATTACCATATGGATATGGTAACATACTCTGATATGATAATAACAAAAAGTAGGGTGTGGATTTTGTTTGAATCTTGTTTCAAGCCCACTATCTTTTTACAAACCATGAAAGAACAAAAGAAATTAGAATCTGACTGGATATTTGAAAATATTAAGAAATTATTAATAACTTCTAGGTGAAAAGATAGTATTGTAATTATGTTTCTTAGTAAAAATGAGAGTCCCAATTTTTTATGGATACATACTAAAATATTTATGGATTAAATAATATGCAATCTGAAACTGGATTTAAAATAGTCTATTTAGCTGGGCTCCATGACATGCACCTGTAGTTCAGCTACTCAGGAGGCCGAGGCAGGAGGATCATTTGAGCCCAGGAGTTCAAGTCCAGCCCAGGCAATGTAGCAAGACTCTGTTTCATGTCATCAAAGAAAAGAAAGAAGAGACACCTGCGCTAATACAGTAGCATGCTCATGCTCAGCCCCCTCGCCATGTGATACCCCCTTGGACCACCTCTGGACCACCTCAGGACCCTGAAGAGTCCCCACGAGCAAGAAGGCTTTCATTAGATATGACCCCTTGACCTTGGACTCCTCAGGCTCTAGAACTGTAAGAAATAAATTCCTTTAATTAATAAAATGAAATAGTCTACTGAGGGGTTGTAGGGAGTGAGGAAGTATAGATAAAACAAGATTGGTTATGTGTGGATAGCTGTCAAATCATCTCTCTATTTTGTATGTGTTTGAAAATTTCTATTACAAAAGGTTTTTTTAAAAGGAAGACAAGAAAAAAGTCAAGATGCTTTTGGACTCCTGCTCTCCTTCAGGTCTTTTCTGGGGTCCCTACTCCCAGGACCATTCTCTGGGACTCAAGGAGCCCGCGTGCTTTCCTAGTCACTTGACTCATTCCATCATCACATCCTTTTGTCACTGTTGGTCTGCGTCACCCCAATGAGACAGTTTGCCGTTTAAGGGCAAGGACCGTGTGTGTCTTTCTAATCGTTCTTTCATCAGCTCCGATTATAATGCCTGGTGAAAACATAGACACTGGACAAGATCTCTGCAAATGAAAACACAAAGGCTATGAAAATCAGGCTTCAATGAATGCAACATTGATTTCAGTGGAACCGAAGCTTGGTGGCTGCCTTCTCTCGTACTAGGCAAAATGATCTGACAGATGCAGTTCCACTGGCTCAACACATATTTATTGAGCCCTCCACTGTGCGAGAGACACTGAGCTGGGTACCATATACTCCCTCGTAACAACTGCCTTCTTTCTTTGGGGTCTCTGTGAAAGACCAGGAGAAGCTGCAAGGATATCTATGCACATGTGCTCACACACATAAAATTATTTTCTTATTATTGGTCACTTTAGGATCAAGTTGAAACTAACAAAAATGTTAGTCTCCCTGTCGTGGTCTGGCATTTGTGTGTTCATTTTATGTACTTTATTGATAAATGAAATTAAATGCATTGATACTTTAAATGGTTGCTAGGCCAATTTAAGTTAAAGATTAAGTTAGGTGAGGAAAAGACAACTTGTGTTTCTTCCCTGGGGCTTATTTCCATGTTTAAAAAGTTAAAAGCAAACTATATATGCATATTATTTGTTCTACTAATGATATGAAAGTTGTAAATTCTGACGGGTTGAAGTAAGCAGTGGGTGACATGGATCTCTACTCACCCTCTCCCAATCACAAAGTACAGATAAACACATCGACCTCATGATAATGTAAGATAAATAATATGCTCTAGTTCTGTGATATTTTTCTCTTCAAGGCAGATTACCTACCTCAACTTTGAATAAAATTACACTGTCTGCCAAGAATTCACATCAAATAAAGAGTAGTTTCAAAGAATATACACAACTCACTCTGCTCTTTTACCATAATTTTGAACTTAATTTTACTGGTGCTACTGCTGTGACAATATTTCAGAACATATGAAAATTGTGCTCAGTGATAGCACAGCTCAATAGCTAGAGCTATCCTTCAATGCGTTTAATTCCATCAGTTTTAAGGTAAACTATAGTTTGCAAAAGCTATTGACAATTGTACAATGCACAGAGTATAACAAAGCAGAAGGCAGGATCACTGCTGCAGATTTTCCAGCACAGCTGCTCCAGATGCGCCCCATCTTACATCATCTTCACCGTCATGGTGTTACACAGGGCATGCCCCTAGAAGAAGCCTAACACATTCTTATGGAATGAACAAGTGAACGAATCTCATAAGTTTGGACCGATGAAGCAGGATCAAATACTAAAAGCCTATATTATGCAAGAGCATACATACATCGTTTCATCGTTCTAAGAATACATTAAAGCCAAAATACTTATCTTGATCAATGACTTTGGATGACCCGGAGGATATCTACAGAAAAAAAAAAGACTGGAAACATTCTTTTAATGGTTGCCAAAATAATATTTTGATCAAGTACCTGAATTTAAATTATATGTATAAATATTCGAGTATGTGTTCAAAATATTTAAGGCTAGTAATTTATAGCATTAATAGTAATTTCCATTATCTGTGAAGTATCGTATTAAACCGCCTACCAAAACTCCTAACTTGTAGCCTTCTCTAACATGGGGTTAGCACCTAGTTGGTGAAGTCAGAATCCTGGCTTGAACTCTATCTTGAACTCCCCCTTTTCCCAGCCCCATTGCCCTAATTGCTAAAGTGTATTGTGCCTATGATCTAACGATCTTTTCCTTTTGTCTGCCTGGAAACTTCCCACTTTTCCTTCCAATTCACAATGCTGCATCGCTAACCTGACTCTCCCAGACACACTTAGGCAATATACCTTAGCCATACTTCTGTTGTATCTTATTACTACATCATTTTATCACAACTATTCAAACCTCTCCTTCCATGGGAAAAGGGCCAATTCAGGCTGAGCACATTGGTGGAGCACACCCAAGCCAATATCCACAAGAGGGAGCCATAAATCAGGAATCAGAGGTCAGAAACAAACACTAGCTCCAAGGGATCAGATTAAAAGGGTACCTGGAAGGCTGAGCTACGTAAGATCTGGGAAATGAGGGAAAGGATAGAAATGAGCGCAGGTGAGCTAAAGGAAAACAGTTCAGAATAACTGCCACACACACTGGTGGGTCTGAAACTCACATTTACTCAAGGCAGTTCTGTTGCATGCAGATTATTAAGCTATTTTAACACAGCCAAGTCAGAGAAATCAGTCAAGATGTTCCATTATTTGCCAGATTATTTCTTAGCTATTTGGGAGGGTAGAGGTCTGATCTCTTCTCCCAGGTGAGGTGAAGCCAGGGCCATGGCTCAGCTGGGATTCCAGAGCTGAAAGTGCATAGGGAGTGAGTCTGTGGGGGCAGGCTGGTTGCTGTAGACGACAGCAGAGGGGAAGTGACATCTGTGGCTCAGGGAAAGGTAGAAGAAGCTACAGAGGCTCCAAAGCACTCATTCATTTATTCAGTAAACATGCAGTAAGTGCTTTAATGTGTGGTAAGCACTGTGCCGGAGGCCCGTGACCTCACGGTGAAAAAGAGCCTTCATAAGTGAGAATGTTAGAGAAGGAAAGAACAGAATTTTGAAGGTCGTGTTCATCAGGGGTTGCTCCGCTAGTTGTTATGTTTAAGGAGATGATGAAGACAAGAATGGAACCCAAACCAAGGGTAGGAGCAAAGAAGGCTCAGTGAACTGATAAGAAGAGTCAGTGGAGTTCAGGAAGCCAGCCTGGGAAGATGGGCAGAGGTAGCCGTGCATGCAGGGAAATGTGTCCTTCAGGTGTCTGAGCCCAAGGAGGAGGGCAGGTGAGGAGCTGAACCTGCTCACAGATGAAGGAAAGATTCTTGGACACAAGTTCACCTCTAGACTGCAGCAACAACACGGTAGGCAATCAAACGTTCATTTGTTGAGTAACTTAATACATGATGAATGAATGAATGAATGAATATGACTGTCCTACCTATCACATTAATTAATTTGATCCTTTACAAGTATTTGAAACAGTAAATCTTAGACACGTCTGTCCTGATTGCCCAGGTTGTATAAAATCTGGCACCTTTTCCTCCTTTTATGGCTCTATTTCCTCTCCCATTCCTTCTGACTCTCCTTGAACATTCTAGAGCTCTTCAAATCTCATGAGCAAAAGAAGGGAAAGGCAGTGAAGCCGAGCCATCAGATTGCATATTTGGGGCAAATCATAGCAAAAGAACTTGCTGCAGAAACAATCGATTGTTTTAGGTTTTCATTGGGCTACATCATCCTTCTATCTATACTACAGGTGTAATAAAAATTGTTATTTTACTTTGCCAGTGGAGAGTGTATCCAAGTGTTTTACAGTTCACAGCTAAATAAAATGCTGTTTGGGTTCTTGTTAAAGCCTTGTCAGGATGTTACATAACAGAGGAAGACGCTTAGAGGGACAGCAAGGCCACTTGATGCTCTGGAGCACGTATTATCTTCCCACTCATACCATGCCAATGCAAGTATGCACAGTTGGTCCTTCCAGTGAGCTCCAGACCTGCCTCTTCATATCCTTGGCTGTGTTACTGAGAATCTGTCAGCTCATTCTCCTAAGCCCTGCGGGGAATCACATGAGGAAGTTCAATCAGGGTCAAGGTGGCTTGTTTCTCTTCCTCTTCAATGGATTTACTCTATAATCCTATTTGTCCTGCCAAATGAAAGGAAATCCTCATTGTCTTTTCACACTTGAGCTTCCCTAACGCAAGAGCTATCTTAGGAGTCATGACTAAGTTACCAACTTACTCCACGTAGGTATTTGTTTTTTCCTGGCATGGCGATGGGATCAAGGCCCAAATCTACGAAACGGTTTGTGAGAATATTTGGAACTATAAGACGTTTATCAGGATGGATAGTGGTGGTGTGAGGTTGACCTTACTCCTTTTCATTTCTGTTATTCTCTGAGAATTTTAACCACATTACTTGAAACTTCATCACCAAAATGATTTAATGATAAAACTTACAGAAGAGCAAAGTGTTAATAAGCCCCAGTTCCTAATCTGGCCTGTGTCTAGTAATAGTTAATGTCTCAAAATTTCAGGATTATTAAAAATAAGCCTTCCTAAAATTGCAATAAACCTTTTCCTGTTTCTTCAGATAATTGAAAGGATGCCAAGTGTTATTTTAAATGCAAAAATACTGGATTTCAAGGGATCCAACTAGTTCTCAGAAAAATGCTATCTAAAGAAAAACTAACAATAAAAATCACAGAATTATAAAATAATAGGATGAAAATGGTCTTAAAGGTCACTGAGATAATTGATAGTCTTGTCCCTTTGCAGATGAGGAAGGTAAGGCTGCTCAGATGACATGATTTGTACATAGTGACAAAACTCATGAGTGGAGAACCAGAACACAAATGTGAATCTTCTATTCCCCGAAGTCCAAGGCCATGTACAGAAAATTCCAGGCCACTGCACATCTTCCCTTATAATTACGCATTTAGTAATATATGCTTCATATTAAAGTCCAAGCTCGTATCTGGATTGAAGGATATGTCTCCATGTATTTCCTTAAATATTTCCAACAGGTTTTTTTTTTTTTAAATTTATTGCATTTGGTCTTTATTCCCAAATCAAAAGCTTGGTGTAAGTGCAAGGTTTTTGGAACTTTTTAAAAGACAGAGATTTCCTTTGCTTGTGAAATCTAGGTTTTCCCTAGATCTTATTTCATCTTGGTTAGTTCAATTTTCCTCCTTAAAGTGCCTTTATTTATTTAACTAATGAAGTATGTCCACCATTTACCTTCTTACCTCTTGAAATATTTGTTTTGTTTAGTCATAAAAGTCCAAATGCAATTTAACACCTAATAAGAGAAGAGGTACAATTATAAAACTGAAACAAGTTTGCTAAACTGAGCAGTACTTCTTTAAAAATCTGAGGAAATATGAATTCTTCTATTGTGAGCTGTGCACTTTTTATCAGTGAAAGGTAACTACCACTTCTCTAAACTCAGCCGGTGAGGTCTCTAATCCTAATGTCCTTTCACCAAGCTAAGAAATGATCATTTCTCTGGATATTAAAAGACAGTAACTATACATCAATTACATTTAAAAATGAGGATTATTAAAGTGATTTAATAAGGATTATTAAAGTTTATTTCTCCAGGCTAACTACAGCTCTAAAGGATGACTATAAAATAAAACTTACTAAAGAATTTTCAATTCAAATCAATTTCATATTCTTCAGTTGTCCATCAAAAATAAATGCTGACATGTTATCATCCAACAAGTTCAAAGCACTGCCCGTTTGGTGAAAACGGAGAGCCAATGTTCTGTATGATCATGCTGCCTTAAGAAGACTTCGGCTTTACAGAAATTATTCTCTCTCCTACTCCAGAAATTGAAAGGAGGGAAAAGAGGAAAAAAAAAAAGTTATTGGATAGAAAAATAATTCTTGTAATATCATTATTAAATTTGGCTACAAACAGTATTGGTATGCTTTATGTCCAAAATCGTATCACTGGAATTGCTTTAATGGATGAATAATTACTTTGCAACGTAACCATGGATTTTACCAAAATACCTCCCTTACGTAAGGCAAAAGTGAGCAAATTGAAAAACGGCAACTCATGATCACCTGCTACTGTAAAAATCCAGTGATTTGCATACCATTTATTCAGGGTGAGTAATGCCCTCTAGATCTCTCTTTTTATTCTACACCTTTGTCAACCAACCCACTTTGTGGCTATTAAGTCCATAAAGCTTCTGAATCGTCTACTGCTCATCTCAAAACAAAAGCTAGCCACCTGACACGAAGGGCTGGTTGTGTGAAAATGCAACAGTCCCTCTCCAAGACTGTGATAACCTGAGTCAACATTGGACACATTAGTGAAATACAATTGATGGCTTATGGAATAATTCCAGTTAGCCACTGAGCATGAGGTATCTTCTAATTCTTCCATTGTTTAAAGATTCATTCAGTTTGTTTGCCAGTAAGCCCAGTGGACATAAAAGATGAGACAATGAAATAATGAGTTGATCTGGTCCATCTAAAATAACTCCCATTACTTAAAAAAAATTGTTTTTGCTTTCATAAACATATTTCAGTGGAAACTTTGAGCTATAATAAGCAGTATTCTTCAAACTATAAAAAAAGACTAAAATAGTTTATACCAAAATTTTTTTATTGACGTATAGGACAGTCTAGATTTCCTGAAAGAAAAATAAATAGACCTCTATAAAGGTAATATTAATGTATACCACCACTTCTACCAAAATAAAAAATACCGTACATTCTTTTCAACAAAATAGTTAAAGTCTAGGATAGCTGAACAAGATGAGACCCTAGAAGGCATCTCACCTTGCCCTCTGACATTTGATGGAGAAAAAACTGGGGAGTAGAAACTTGACCTACGCTGGTCAAGTTTCAAAGGTTCAGTGATTTGAGGTAGACATGGGTCAATGGCTAGCATGTAACTAAACTAGAATTAGACTAACGGCAGCATGAATCTCTCTTCTCTACTCCGTGTAGGACAGAGTTCACTGTCATCCTCTTGCCTTCCCTTTTAGGATCCTCTCTACTATCCCCTTGTTACAAGTATCTAATCTATAATCTGTTCCTAAAGACTCCGACTTTCCCAGTTAACTATTAAGTTTGGAAAATAATCTCTTAAACTAGAATTTAGTCCTAAACCAAAACGTAGCTATGGCATATTAATAGACGTTGTCCAACAAAAGTATTCTCTGATCAAATTGGTTTGGAAAATTCTAGGTTAAGCAAAGGTTTCTTTTCTGTAGAATAGTTTCAGGTCTTTAATATGCGGATGTGCATTGTGAGTCTTTGGGTATGCATATCTCAACCTTATTAGATTATGACTTTTTTTTTTTTTACAAAGAAGAAATCATAGACACTATAATAAAGTGAAACACAATTTGAGAAATATCGTGACACAAGCTAATTCCTAATGAACTTATCTTGGATGTATACGTTCCAAAGAATGTAGGTTAAATAATTATTACTAAAATGAATTGTCACTTTGATCATTTAAAACACATAGTAGAAAATTAAGCTGACCTCTATTTATGCTAGCTAATGATAAGAAGAGATCAAAGGCATTTTAAAATTGACTTTTGGATGATTAAAAGGGCTTTAAAATGTGAAGGAATTAGAACCTCAGATGGCATTTCGTATACTGTGAAATGAGATGCTGAGGCTGGATGACAGGAGGACTTTACCAGTCAACAGCAGATGACCTCACGTCTGTATCTGCTCCCTTGTGAACAGAGGTGCCATTTATTCCGCACTTGCTGCATGCTACACTGTGCTAAGCACTTTATTTACACCAGGTCTATGAGGTAGAGCCTATTACAATTCAAATCTACGCTGGTCAAGTTTCAAAGCCTATGCTACTGATTTCACTGTGACGCACCTTCCCCAGCCTATCCCAGTTAGCAAAATTCAAATAATTCACAGAACTCTGCTTGTGCCTCCATACTGCAACTCCCGAAAGTGCCAAGATGTAAGCCAGGATTCCGCCTGTGTTTCAGAACCATTTCCCTCTCCTTCAAGCCAGGAGCAGGACACAGCTGCTGCTTGCTTGTAATTTTCTGTAAGTTATATGATTTCATTTTAGGACAGCACTTCCAATATATTCTCAGGGTTTATTACCATCGTTCCTCACCAGTGTGCACACTTAGGCAGAAGAACTGATACCACCATCAGCACACTGTTCATTTAGTTTTAAATAAAATGTGCAGTTTAAATATGAATGAAGCCGAAAGTCAAGTAGAGAATAAGAAGTTTTATCATTTTGCTCAGTGAATGTCTACTATTTTAAAATTTTTAATGCAATCTAATTCTAAATGCGTCTACTCAGCACAGCGAGACTAGACAGAGATAAGTAAGTGGACCTTTCTTAGAGTGTTTACCATCTTTACACCAATCCTACCTAACATGCCTCTAGAAATATTTTCTCAGACAATTGAAATTGAGATGCGACAGATTCAGTTATTTTACATAGAAAAATTGCTGTATTTTTCTACGTATAGCTTGAGTGAATTAACGGTCATAGCCCATTTTTTTCACTTATTAAAAGAGAGGTAAAAGAAACTTCTTTTGTGTTCTGTTCATTCCTCTGTTTTGCAATTTCTCTATAGGAATTTTTGTCCATATCATGCATGAAAGACACAGTAGACAATGGAGCTATCACCCAACTGCATTAGACCTTACTGACTCTTGCCTCAATTACCTAAAACTTTCAGAAAAACGAGAACTGTTCTTGTTTTGCCTTGGTTGCCTCCATTTCTCCTATTTGTTTTGTAGAAGTCTAAACATCATCCCATAATCTTTAAAACTGAGACCCCTTGAGATTGCATTTTTAAAGTAGTGTTGAAAAAGATTCCACTGCTGAATATTTATTTTCAGTCTCTAATGAAGGAAGAGAGTAACCTTCATCCCTGACGAGTGGTGACAACGTAAACATAAAACATTTATCTACATTTGGTCAGACAGAGGAGCACATATGAAAGTCGCTAGAACGTACTAATCCCGACCACGACCATAACAACAGAAACGTGAGAAAAAAACGTGTCAGACGCTTAGGGCCATGTTTGCATATGGGTGGAGGAACAGAGAGGATGTATTGCTCCTCAGCTATCTTAAGCAAATGTTTGCTTTGGTCTATTTTTGCTTCCTCCCCACGTCCTACTAAACATGTCCCACTAGAGTCAGTCATGTCAATATTTAAAGGGACTCATTTAGCAGCTGCATTGTCTCCATTTCCCGTCATCACGGAACACTAATGTTAGCTGTTGTCTACTTTCCAAATAAGTTTTAAACATAGTTATCTCCATCCTTATGTCCTCTTCCCACAATTGACTTCCACACTTTCAAATAAAACCACTTTTAATAACAGTTAATCGGTTCTGAAGTTCTACTTTGTCTGTGTTTCATATTCACTGTTTCAAATAAGCTGAAGAAAAGATATAAAATTAATGTATCAATTCAATTTACTGACTTTCTGAATCAGATCTTTCTAGAGGCAAACCCCAGGCATCTGCATTTTCTTATTTTTTAAATAATTGCCTTTCCTTATTTAAAACTTATTAATCAGGGGCCAGGCATGATGGCTCATGCCTGTATCACCTGACATCAGGAGTTTGAGACCAGCCTGGCCAACATGGTGAAACCCCATCTCTGCTAAAAAATACAAAAATTAGCCAGGTATAATAGCATGTGCCTGTAATCTCAGCTACTCAGGAGGCTGAAGCAGGAGAATAGCTTGAACCCTGGAAGCAGAGGTTGCAGTGAGCTAAGAAGAGCTCCATTGAACTCCAGCCTGGGCAACAAGAGCAAAACTCTGTATCAAAAAATATATGTATAAAAATTAAAAATTAAATATTTAATAATTAGATTTAACTATTTTGGACTGATTATTATTATTATTATTTCTGGTTGGTATTTTTTTTTTGGCCTTTTGTTCTACTTTCCAGGAAATGCCTCAATTTTGTCTTCCAAACTTTTCACTGAATTTCTTATTTTGCCATCATATTTTTAATGTCTAATATCTCTTTTCTATTCTCCTATTGTTTCTTTTCTCATAGTGCCCTGTACTTTCTTCCCCCATAGGTACAACATTCTTTTCTCTACAAGGGTGTTGAAATTAGAGTTCCTTTGACGTTTTCTCCTTCTCCTTGCATTATCTCTAATGAAATTTGAAAATTTCAGTAGAGAATTTCTTTGTTCCTTGTTTGTCCTGAGGAAGAAAGAAAGTGGAAGCTTTCTTGAAATACATGATGGATAGCACATTATAAACTCTAATTCTTCTCCACTTCCTGTATTCAACTCATTGTCATGTGACTTTGCAGTTCCTCTCATTGGAGGCAGAATCTGTCTTCCGATCCCTTGAATGGGAGCCAGTCTTAGGACTTTCTTTGGCTAATACAATGTAGCAAATATGACAATGTGCCAATCCTGAACCTAGGGCTCAAGAAACTTTGTGTATTTCTGCTTATGCTCTCTCTCTTGTACCTCTGTCATCCCCATAAACCATGCCCAGGCTAGTCTGGGGACAAGGAACACGTAGAACAGAGCCAAATTGTCACATGTGTCTTAAGTATGTCCTTGATATTTTGCGGTTGTTGGTTACATAGTATGATCAGGCAATAGACAACTGATATGGAGCAGTGGTCAGTAGCCAGATGTGGAGGATCATGTATGATGTGCATCAAGCAATTTAAATTTATGCTTATAAAAAAAACTCAAGCGTCTTAAAAGGGGAAGAACATAGGCTGGGAACAGTGGTTCACACCCGTAATCCCAACACATTGGGAGGCCGAGGTGTGCAGATCACCCAAGGTCGGGAGTTTGAGACCAGCCTGGCCAACATGGTGAAAGTCCGTCTCTACTAAAAATACAAAAATTACCCAGGCACGGTGGTGCATGCCTATACTCCCACTACCTGGGAGGCTGAGGCAGGAGAATCACTTGACAGAATATAACTCTGTCTCAAAAAAGAACAAATTGGGGAGGTTTGGGGAAGAACATAATTTGAGTTGCATTTTGGAAAAGCAACTTTGGCTACAATGTGTACGTTCAGTTGAAAGTAGAATCTCTTATGATAGTCCAGGTAAGAGATGAGTGCCTGAATGAGGGCAACATCAGTAAAGATGGTAAGGAGAAGACAAATACCAGATGTCAAAAGGTAGACATTACAGCGGATAGTAACTGGTTGGTTGTGGAGGAAGGCAAGGAAAGATTCTGGTATGTTTCCCAGATACAAGGTTTGGAGGCCGTGACATGAACTGGAACTAAATTCAGGGAAGAATACACATTAAGTTCAGTTTTGCTACACTAAATCTGAATCCTTATGGGACACTCAGGTAGATGTTGGGTAGCCCATTTTATGTATAGCTCTGAAGGTCAGGATACAGCTCATTTTTTAATAGTAATATTAATTTAGGAAACCACAGTAGATGGATAGTAAATAGAGCCATGAGTTTGGATGAGAACACTCAGAAGAAGGGTATATTGAGAAGACAGCCAAAGACAGAGGACCGGGATAAACAATGTTTAATATGCTTGCCGAGAATGAAGGGACAGCAAACTGGAGGGAGGTGGAGTGGGGAATCTCAGCCAGAGGAACACTTTAAAAAGAGAAGGAACAATGATATCTGTTTGGTGTGAACGCTATCTCTCCCATTAGCAATGCCTGTCTAAAATTTTAGAAAAAGAATTTAAAGATCAAGAACTTAACATTGCAATGACCTCTGCAAAATTATTTTTCAAATGAAATAAATAATTTTGTATGCATTGGCCAAATGTGCAGGGACTTCAAGGAGCTTACATGTTCTGATCTTCTGTTATAGTACCTGCATTTTAATCTTGTTATTTTACAAGACAGAGATTAAACATAGAGAAATTATTCTGCTGTGTTAGGGTTGTTTTGTTCTGATTAATGTATACTCCTGAAAAACTTAGGAGCTTCCCCTTATAAATGAGTGTGAAAGTAACACTCCCAAGATGTAAGGAAATCCATCCAATATTTAGAAGTCCTTTAGAGGATTTCTTGAATGATGCAGTTATACAGCTGTCACTGCAGTCTAAGTTGTGCAGATTTTACCAACACAGTACATTTCAGAGAACAATGGGGCTTTACAAGTGATGGACTAAGTAAGATTCATTTTAGGTCTCCCACCTTAAGGAGGAAGGAGACTACAGCAGCTGTTCTAACCACTGGAGGGGGCCATTTCATCAAATTCAAGCCTGCCTATAATTAAGCAAAACCATTTTTTGTTATTGGCAGGCTTCCCATCTAGTGGTGAGATGGGCTTGCTTACCATTTTCAAATGAGAAGAGCTGGGACCCTCCCCTGGTTGGGGCTTGTATTGAGAGGGTGAGTCAAACCCTTGATCACTCCTATTAGGACTGGAATAGTACTGGCAAGAGTGCAGTGGATTCATGAACAGTCATCAGCATCTTCAGCAGCTGTTCATGTCTTCTTATGGCCTAAGTGCTACGTGCTCTCGTATGGACAAACTAACACATTGCTGAGGTGCAATACTAAACACATTCTTTATGGAACATGTGCCCGAAAAGCAGCTCATGAAACTTGAGGCAGGTGAAGAGGGATTCTGCTTTAAATTTACTCACATTATTTCACCAGCATTTCTCCAAAATCCTTGGAGATATTGGTAGTTAGGAACAGGAGCTTTTTAGTCATATAATGTCTGTGCCTGTTTCAGTAGCCAAGAACAAAAGCCCAACTCCAAGTAGTTTAGTAAAGATAGAGAGACATATATTGGATCACATAGCTGAAAGGCCCAGATATATACTCCCTTCAGGAACACCCAGATTCTGAATTTAATGTCTTGAGGATGATATTGCCTTGTCCCCAACTCCTAGCTCTGCTTTCTTGTCAGTGGCAGGCAGACTTTCTTCTCGTGGTAGCAGGTAGGCCTGGCCAGCTCCAGGTTTAAATGGCTTTTACACCCATGGACCCCTTTTCCAGCAGCTCCAGCGAAAGTGCAGGTCTCAGTGTGGCTCAGACTACCTTGGGATGTGTGCCCACCTAAGCCAGGCCTACATCCTGTGCTCTCCCATGATTACCACCACTACAAAGCCTAGAGAGAGAGAGAAGAGTAGAATGCAGGGAGTGGACTGCGTAGAGAGAGAATGAGGAAGGGATGGTCTCATAAAAGAAAAATAAATAGATTATTTTTGAAATAAGGAAGAGATGCCAGACATAGAGAAGAGCTTCATGTCTCTTACAGTTTGTAAAGCACTTACACAGTGCTTGGAATATACAAAGAACTTTAAAAATAGTAGCTACAAGAATTACTAAACTAATTATAATGATGATGATGATGATATTTCTGAGACTCAAATAAGTGATAATATACTGTGAAGATAAGATCATTGCTAGTCATTTCAGTATAGAACACACGTTCTTTGTACACCTTATTAGTCTATCTATTTAATTGCATACTTGGATGCAAATGATGTTGGTGCTATATGATTATTATTAAGAAATAATGAAAAGACAAAGAGAGCATAGTCAGTGACTCGAGAAAATTGGCATTTGAGCACAGATAATTTTGTGTTCTAGCAACTGGCTGGTTGAGTGGGGACTTGAGGAACCTGGTTTGTCTTCCTCCTTCAGCCATTATGATGTGCCATTGGATAAATTTGTATCTCATTTACCTTTGAGCAGAAATCCCTGTTTCAGGCAGGAAGCCCATCAAACATGACTGCCAACTACTGGGCATTTGTTTAGGGAGTCTTCCCAGCCTAAAGGGGATCCCTCCTCCTCTCTGCCTGTCCAAAGCACTCTGCAATTGAAGGCCATCTCTGCTTTGCATACTGCTCCAACTGGCATTAACCTCCTTTATTTCACAGTCCTGTAGAGTTACTGAAAAACCAGAAACCTTACTTTAGTGAATTTCATGTCTATAGCATGGTGTTGACCCTCCATCTTGTTCTTTGTATTGTCCCTGTATATTTTTCATGGTGTACCTTATTCCCCATGTCTACCCACTTGCAGTTTGTGTTTGGTGATTCTGAAGTACTTATGCATCTTTTAAACATGCTATACTTTATTTTCTCTTTGCAGAAGCACTTCTTGAATATGGAATGGGATCCTACAATCTGCCAACCTTTTCCCCACTTTCACTCTTCACCTGATTACATCCTACTCATCCTATTTAGCTTAGATGTCCTCTCCTCTGATAAGTCTTCTGTGACCCTAAAAGTTAGGACAGAGCCTCTTCGGCAGTTTGGGTATACATTTTCTTTGTGAATATTATCAAATGCACAATCTTCAATAAGCCTTTGATCTACTTAACAAGTTAAAAATAGATCACAGGAAAAATATTAGAGAGCATTCTAATCCTAAATGTCATTGTACTCACTAAAACTACATGAGGAGTTCAACAAAAGGGAAAATTAAGGAAGATTTTAGGGAATGGTGTGTTTTACCCATCACAGTATACTTAGCCCTGTGTTCAGTACTTAGTACACGTAGATAACAGATATCAATAACCAGACAATCAAGTAGAATAGTGAGGACTTGGACAAATGCCTGAGGGATGGAGGGAAAAATGGACAGAGGAATGGAGGGCAGAGACATCTAATGCAGTGCTAAGTGTGAACTGCATTTGAACACACAGCACTGAGTAAACTATTATTGTATCTGGTTTGCATTTGTTATAAAACTAGGTGAATTATACACTCCTTGCTTTAAGGCAGAGGTGAAAAAAAACATGTTTTAAAAAGAAGATATGAAAAAATCAACAACAGGGTGGTATGTGCCTGTAGTCCCAGCTACTCCAGAAGCTGAGGAGGGAGGATCTCTTGAGCCCGGGACTTCAAGACCAGCCTGGATGAAACAGCAAGACCCAGTCTCTTAATTAAAAAAAAAAAAAAAAGCATGTGGAGGTTCACAGCAAAGAGAATAAAGGAAGTAAGAATGAGGAGCCACATCTACAGAGTAGCATGCTTTAAGTTGTATAGTCTTCCCCCTAGAATGTCTAAGAGCAAATACATCAGACCAAATCTGAAATTGTCTGCAATGGATTCTGTTTTAAAGAATGATTGTTTTTAATTGAGTCGAATGCTTTAAACTTGGATCGGGCACTGAGAAATCACATAACTCTTATTCTAAACAGCATCTCTCAGACAAATCTGGAATGTATTTCCTGTGAAACAGAAAACAATGTATTAGTGGTGTGAACTGTAATAGAGAGCTCTGGGTGATCTATTGTTGAATCAGTCTGTATACATCACTCGTAATGCAATATTCATTCTGCAGGAACTTAGTGCAGTCTGGGAATGATTCTTGAGTGCTGTACCCAGGGAACCGAATAATGAAACTTGAATCAACTGTGTAAAAGAAACAGAAAAACAACCCAAGCTGTTATCTCTTATTGAGTCTATTTTCTCATAGAGAATCCTGAGAAAACAAAAGACATTTTGTTTGAAGCGTTTTTGCCTTCTTCAAGTCTGAGAAAAATAAATGTTTTTCCTTTGAAGTACTTTCAAATTAAACATTGTGAAGCCTGTTTCTTCCTTTATATCTGAAGTATTTACTAATTCTGAAATTAGAAAATGTTGCCTTTCAAAAAATGTTTAATTAGTATCTACTTGTGCATGGAACTGGACATTGTAGGGAATACAAGGGAAATAAAATTACAACAGCAACCCTGGGAGCGGGTTAAAAATGAGAGTTCTTAGGGTCCACCCAGACCTAATCAATCAGAATCTGCATTTTAGCAAGACCCCAGGTGATTCGTATGTGCTTTAAAATTTGAGAAGTGAAATTATAACTGCATATAGGATTTTGTATTTGTTTTCTAATACTGTTGCATGGATCTCGGTCCCAGAAATTTTTATTTAATTTTCATGGGGGTGCAGCCCAGACATCATGACTCTTCCAAAGAACCCCAGGTGATTCTAAAGTACAACAGAGTTTAAGAACAACTGCCCTGGGGATTAGTGAAGCTACCCAGCCATTTTCATTCTTGCAGCCTAGGTTCTTGCTAAAATGGAGATTCAGATTCATTTGGTCTGTGCTAGATCCTGAGAATCTGCTTTTCTAACTGTGGTATGATTTTATTACTCTTTTATCTTCCACAATGCCTCCCTACCTCCAGGCACAAGTAGAAGAGGCTCATTAAAAAATTGTTCAAGGCCTATCTAATTGTTTTTCTTGAAATAGTTGTAGGTTATGGCTACTTTTCACATGCGGTTTTTTTTTTAATGACAGCACAAACTTAAACCTCTAAGAAATCACAAGAAGGAAAATTAATGTTAACTGAAATGGTAGCAGGCCGTTATGTGTTGAATTGTGTCCCCTCAAAAGATATGTTGAAGTCATAACCCCTGGAGCCTCAGAATGTGATCTTATTTGAACATAAATGTAACTGCAGCTATTAATTAGTTAAGACAAGGTCATATTAGAGCAGTGTGGCCCTTAATTCAAAGTGACTGATTTTCTTACAAACGGAGGAGAAGAAACACAGAGATGCATACAGACACAGCGCATGTAACCACAAAGGCAGAGGTTGTGGTGATGCATCTACAGTCCAAGGAATGCCAGAAGCTAACAAGAGGCAAAGAAAGATTCTTCCCTAGAGCCTTCAGAGGAAGTCTGGCCCTGTCAACACCTTGATTTCAAACCTCCAGCCTCCAGAACTGTGAGGGAGTAAATTTGGGCTGTTTTAAGTGACCCCGTTTGTAATAATTTGTTATGATAACCCTGGACAGCTGGTCTTCTTATATTTTTACATAGGCTAGGGGTTTTGGGGGGGAAGGTTTGTTTTATTTTGTTTTGATTCAGTTTTGCAACCAGGACACGCAGGCCACTGCCTATGTATAAAACTAAACTGATCTACCCACAGCCACCTCAAATTTGGGTGCATGGTTTACTATTACAGATAGCACAGAAAAGAAAAAGAAGAATGAATGAAGGAAAAGAGGGAAACGTCAAACTTCAGAAAAGAAAATATACAGACACTTACAGAGTTTATTATGAATAATTTTAAATTAGAGGGAAGGCACAAAAGTTTCCAGAAATGAAGTCATTTTTTAACAGAAATACATCACTTTGTGATCATACTGATTTTAAAGAAGTCACGTAATGTTCATGAATCTGTAAAATGGAAACACTGCCGATAATACTTGCCTATAAAGGGTTTTGTAAGGATTATAAAGAGCTCAGCAGCCTGTCAGAAACATTCAGTATATAATAACTATAATCATTAGGAGACAGAAAGAAAGGCATTGAGCATAAATTATTTCAAGAAGCTCCCCTCTACCCCTTTTCATTCATTACAAAATTAATAGGTTTATCATTTCATGGGCACAGTGGCGCTCATCTGTAGTCCCAGCTACTCAAGAGATTGAGATGAGAGGCTGAGCCCAGGATTTCAGGACCAGCCTGACCAACATAGTAAGACCCTGTCTCTGGACAAAATTATCTATCTGTCCATCTATATCAGTTCAGCCAAGTGCCACCCGGAACCCAACCCAGGGATAAAACACAAAATTGGTTAAAGAAGAATGATGGTAGAAACAGCAGCAAACACCACAGAGAGGAAGAGCCCTCAAGCTACCTCACCCTGCGCCATTACAGTCAAGCCCAGGACACAGAGAACAAGGGAGTGGTGCCTAGCGGGAGGGAAAGGCTTTTAAAATCGGGGACTGGGTCTGTGCGCAGAGGCACTGAAAACAAACTTCCCTTCACAATTTTCCCATGGACCTTCAGCAAATAAAATGTATTTCCTTTCAGTATATTAAAAACGTGTCTGATCTTATTTCTGATATATATGTCTGAGCAAAGACCAAAATTTATATATCTTTGTACAGAAAGAAAGAAAAGAATAAGTGAAATAGTTTACTTTTAATCTTTATTGTTAAATTTCAAGATAGGAATAAATTAAATCCAAACTTTCATTTTCAAACCAAGCAAAATTCACTGCAATCCAGTATTTTCATTTGTTAAATGTTTATTGGATAAGAAGAGAAAAATAATAATGTTCATTCTGCCAGGCACGAAAATGAGAAGTTTATTTCCAATAAGAATATAATACCTGTCCCTCGTGTGTATGTGTCTGTGTGTGCCTGTGTGTGTCTGTGTGCAAACTACTAGCAAGCAGACAAATAACTACATAATTTATTTAACTTAGAAAATTATTGTAGAATAATTTAATTTCCTGGGTAACTGGAAGAATATACAGTATTTGCTAGATTAGGGAGGAATTTATTTTCTTGAACCATTGGTTTATGCCTGTTTACTACATTCTTATTGTTTTATTATGATTTATCTCTTTACAGGGCTGAGTATCTGTAAGATCTTGAAGAATAAGAAGTACCTAATTCATGGTTATATTCTCAGAACCCTATAGGCTCTCAATAAATTTTTGTTGAATGAACTGTATATAAAACCATGAAGTGAGGCCCGGGAAAACTGCAAGACAAGGGACCTGGTATACTGGACATTTACCAACTTTTTGTATTTCTAATCATCTAAACCTTCTTCATATGCTTAAAGAATATACCTCTGTAGAAAGCTAGATACTCACTTCCCTGAGCCCCTTGTAACCTGATCTCCCAATGAGCCACAAGTTTCTAACTGGGACATCATGGCACTGACAAGCAGAGACACAGGGGCATCCACCATGTTAGTGGTAGAGGCTGCCCTGATACATCCATTTTCCAAGGGGGGGCAGTGCCACTACTGTCAACTACCCCACAGGGTCCAGAGGTCTGTGAGAGTTACACCAGTGACTTCACAGGACTGGTTGTAAAATGTGGTGCTGTCTGTGAACCAGCAATCCCTTTTTTCTACTCCTTTCTGATGCTGGCTCTCCAGCCTTCCTGGAGATGTGAACTGTGAGTTGCCAATTTTATTTTTCTGCCTAAGTCACCCAAGATTTATTTCTGTACCCACAACTAGAATCCTTCTGAGTCTAACTGGGCTTCACCACTATTCAACAGAATAGTACTTAGGGTCACCTCAGGGTCACCTAAGTACTACGGGATTTTAAAAGATGATTTCTTTATAAACATCATCATTTTTGACTATATGTCTAAACTCCTTCTGGTTCTAAAATTCTTTGCTTCCATTATGGCAGTTTCAGTAAGGCATATAAATACCGTGTTAATCCAATAGCTGCATTTCTCATTCATTTGTCAACAAACATGTGTGCCTTTCAGATGAAAATATCAGACACCACAATTTTTACAGTGCTGCTCTTGTCTTCTAAGAACTTCAGTCAGTAGAGAAGTTCTGGACTTTTTGTGATACCAATTATATTAAGGCCAACCCTGAGAATTGTAAAATATCCATGGATTATCAGCTGACTGAATCACATCTGCCACTAAATGTGTTACTGAGGGGAGGGAGAAAGATGTTCTTCAAACCCAACTTAACAATGATCTGTAGAGCTATTTGTTAAAGTGCCCTCAAGGAAGTTAAGTGTATTCCCTTCTTATTCATGACTGTCACAGGAATGATAAAAAGTCATTCTTATCTAAGAAAGAAGCATTGGCAATTCAGTTGCACAATTGCCAGGAGTTTTTTTTTTTATTATTTTAAGCACTTATATATAAGGAAATGTCAAAGAAAGCCAAATGACACAGGGCTGGTTACCTGCCATCAAGCTGGCTATGGTTATCGTTTCCCTAGACTTCATGCTAACAAAGGGCTCGTGTACTTTGACACTTATCAAGAAAAGGTGCTAATTTTCTTTTCACTTACACATAAGCTATCTCTTCTAGATGAGATTTAAGCAGGAGATTAGCATAAAATCCTTGGCCTTTCTTCTATTTCTATAATCTGGAAGCATTCAATGGAGCGGATAAGAGCACTTTCTTTGAAATTTGACATTGAGACAGCACCTTGGAAGGGTTATTACGAAGACCAAGCTGTTCTCCAAGTTTCATGCAGAGTGAATTATATTCTGTGACCTGTAATGAATTCACAAAAGCTCCAAGAAGACAGAATCCATACATTCTAAATAGCATATTTCCCAAATTTTTTTTACATGTAGAGAAGAATATTATTCATTCAAATAATGTACTTCCCCCTTTTTTCATTTCTGCTCTAAAAAAGGGTTAGAAGAAAGTATGTGAAATACAAACTATTGGTCTATTCAGAGTCTCATTCCCAGATTCTAAAGAACAACACTCAGCTTTGCATGACAGTCAATGACCAGTTAATGAACGTCAAGCAATGTTATGCCCATTTTGTTTCAGCACTAGCTTTAGTGATACAAAGAATAACCTTTACAATTCGGATTTAAAGCCTTCAAAAATCTGGAGTTCAAGCCATTAAATGCTTACAGAAAGAAGAGCTTGGCAGCTGCTACAGCCTGTCCCCTCTGGAGACTCTGAGAGTGCAGAAGCAGAGGGACAGAAGTCGGGACATAAGTCAAGGACAGAAGGGATGGTGATAGGCTGTCATTCCCTGTTCTCTCCAGTGGTCAGCAGCCAAAGACATTTTGTTGTTATTATTATTATTATTTGGGTCAGAGTCCCACTCTGTTGCCCAGGCTGGAGTGCAGTGGCATGATCTCGGCTCACTACAACCTCCACCTCCTGGGTTCAAGCGATTCTCTTGCCTCAGCCTCCCAAGTAGCCGAGATCACAAGCGTTTGCCACCATGTCCAGTTAATTTTTGTATTTTTAGTGGAGATGGGGTTTCACCATATTGGCCAGGCTGGTCTTGAACTCCTGGGTTCAGGTGAGCCACCGCGCCCAGCCCAAAGACTTCTTAAATTAACCTTTTTTTCTGCCTGCGTGAATTGAACACAGTTTAAAAAAAGGAACAGGGGGTGGGGGCGGTTATGCAAGGGTGGCTTTATTATTAATCTGAAAACCCCGTCTCTACCAGAAATACAAAAAATTAGCCGGGCATGGTGGTGGACGCCTGTAATCCCAGCTACTCAGGAGGCTGAGGCAGGAGAATCGCTTGAACCTGGGAGCCGGAGGTGGCAGTGAGCTGAGATGGCCACTGCACTGCAGCCTGGGCAACAATGCATGACTCCATCTCAGGAAAAAAAAAAAAAAAAAGACCCTCAAACACCCTTCATTGACTTAACAACCTTTCAGGGCATGGTCATTTTCAAATCTTTAATGCAATAGTTGAAAATATTAATGATAAAAGAGTTATACTTTACTTCGCGCAGTGAAAAATTAATTTTTTTTATCTCATCTGATCTCAGAAACTAAGCAGGGCTGGGCCTGGGAAAAATTAAATTTACAAAAGGGAAACTGAAGGAGATAGTAAAAATATGAAAAGGGCTACTCGGAAAATTGTGCAGCATCAGGAAAACACCCCTGAGTTTGGAATGAGAAGTTCTGGGATCTGCTTTCTTTCATTCTCTCAAAAAAGATATGCTGAGTACCTACTGTAGGCCAAGACTTTTTCTGACTCTGTACTTGCTGGGCCTATCCTTGTGAGTCTGTTTTGTTGTGGAAAAAAACAGACTTAATTGTTGCCTTCATGGAGCGAGTGGGGCATGAAACAAAAGCTTATTTAATG
Organism: Saguinus oedipus; assembly: GCA_031835075.1. Lineage (NCBI taxonomy): Eukaryota > Metazoa > Chordata > Mammalia > Primates > Cebidae > Saguinus > Saguinus oedipus. The sequence goes on from CM063190.1 coordinate 25,506,301, forward strand.
ACAATTACATTAAGTACCCCAAGGAAAATTACAGGAGGGACTTAATGCTGAATTGGGGGTTTAAGGAAAGCCTCTCGGAGGAAGTGACATTTAAACTGAAGGATATACATGACAGCCAGGCAACTGGGTGACGAGAGCAGCGGGCAGGAATATTCAGTCAGAGAAAACAGCATGGCAAAGGCTTTAAAGCAGAAACAAGCTTGGCGTGTTTGAGGAACAAAGAGGTTCATGGGTGGAACGTGGTAGACAGAAAGAGGGTGGAGGGCTGAAGAAGTCTTTGAGCCTGTAAGTAGTGAGTTACCGCGGCATGGAAGGATTTAAAGTGTAATGATGAGATTGACTTTTAGCAAAAGAACCCTCTGGTTGCAATACGGAAAAAAATTAAACGTAAAAAATAAGAAAAACTGCAGAAGAACCTGGTGTCTGGAACTACAGTGGAGATGAAAAGAAGGGATGGGTTAGAGATATTAATGTAAAGACAGAATCCAAATAAGTCGGTGATAGATTGGAGACGGGAGGGAACAGAGAAGGAAGGCGTAGTCAGGGAATGCTCCCAGGTTTGTGGCTTAAGAAACTGGGTAGGAAGTGCTATCTAACAGATGATTAAAAACCGGAACAGAAAGAAATTGGGGAGGAGGACAGAGAAAGAGAAAATCTTAAGTTTTGTACATTAAATTTTGATGTCTGCAAGACATTCCAGTAAACACTAGAAGGCTGTTGAGTATGTGTACCTAGATATGCAAGAAGTCTGGCTCCTTTTCCGTTGGAGACTTTGGACAAATCACTTAAAACTCTGAGCCTCTATTTCATTATCATGAAACCCATCATCTGTCTGCCTCGATAGGGTAGAGGGAAAGATAGATAAAGTAGCATCTATGAATGGCCTCTGTAAACTTATAATTCAGTATAGACGTGCAAGAGCAGTTAGTCAAAGATAACATTTCACGTTGACAGGGAAAATGTGAAATAAGGGTATACATTAAGTCTCAGGATTCCAATTTGCCCCAATTGGTGAATATACATTCAGTTATGGAAGGAAGGGAAGGGAAGGGAAGGAGAGGGAAGGGAAGGGAGGGGAAGGGAAGGGAATGGAAGGGAGGGGAAGGGAGGGGAAGGGAGGGGAAAAGAGGGGAAGGGAGGGGAAGGGAGGGGAAAAGAGGGGAAGGGAGGGGAAGGGAGGGGAAAAGAGGGGAAGGGAGGGGAAGGGAGGGGAAGGGGGGAGGGGAGGGGAGGGGAGAAAGGGGAAGAGGGGAAAGGGAAAAGGGAGGAGGGAAGAGGCAGAAGGAAGAAGGGGAGAGGGAGAAGGAAGAAGAAGTAGGCAGGGGAAACAAATGGAAAAATGTATTAGCAATTTTTATACACACATATTTGTTAAAGGTTAACTTTTAAGAAAAAAAGTGAAATTGCTGGGCATGGTGGCACATCCCCCTAATCTCGGTACTTTAAGATGCCAAGGAGGGAATATGCAAACATAAATGTGTCACTGGTTTCTTTTAGCCCATTAACGAAAAACTAGGAAGGCAAAGACAGTGATAGCAATACCCAGTCCAATGGAGAATCTAAAGAACAAACAAATATATATAATATAGGTGTCCAGGAAAAGGTTAACACAGCAGTCTTCGGTTACTCAAACCCTGCACTTTCCAAAGAAAGGACTGGTCCTTGGCAAACATCCAGGAGGTGACCTCTAACCTCTCTGCTCCTGCAGGCTGGGACTGTTAGTGTATGTCTGAGCGGTTGAACAACACTGCATCAGTTGCTGAACCACACTGACCTCTGGGGGCTGGAGACTGAGTAGCTTAGGTCCTGTAGCCACTGCATGTCTCTGTAGCAAACCCCAGTAAAAATCCTTGGACACCAAGGCTCAGATGAGATTCATAGGATGGAAAATTTACATGTGTGTCACATCGTTGCTGAGACAATTAAGTGCTGTTTATGCTGCACCTTTGGGAGAGGCCAACTGGAAGCTTGTGCCCTATTTCTCCCAGACTCTGCCCTGTCTACCTTTTACTTTTGCTGACTTGAATCTGTAGTCTTTCACTCTAATAAATCATAAACCTGAGTATGACAGCTTTTTCTGGGTCCTGTGAGTCCTTTCAGTGCACGAAGCCTGAGGGTGGCCTTGCAGACTCCCAACACATGAAGCCATCAGAAATGCTGAAAATGAGTCTACATCTATTAAAGACGCAAATGAGGTGGCTTTTACAAGATGAAGATCATTTTCACTTCCATTGAATAAAATGATTTGTATTACTCTCAGTTTTTTTCAATTTCCAGAGTTGTAAAACAGGTCAAAAACAATGAAAGACATAGACCTTTATAGACTCAAATAACTCTGGCAGGTATACCAGACAAAGCACAGCATTCTATTGAAAAGACACTTCACAGTATTTTTAATAGTTAATAGTGTTTTTGCTCATTTCAAAGACTTTGATAATTTTCTCTGACACGTTTATTAAACCAGTACTTCTTAAGGAAGTACTGGTCTAGGCAATGAGGGCTCTCTAGCTTAAATTAAGTAGTTACTTTTTCAAGGTGATTCTCATTGTAATGTATTTGATAAAATCAATGCCACTTTACTTTCCAGTTTATGAACCATACATTTCCTAATGTAAAACAAAAATCTGTTCACTGCATTTTACTTGAAAAGGAGTCAACAATTTCAGGTTATTTGAAAGAGAAACACGTTGAGAGATCCAAGATGGCCGATTACTAGCAGCTCAGGATTGTAGCTCCCAGTGAAAGTGCAGAGAATGAGAGGACGCCATGCTTTCAGATGAATTTTTGTTGCTCACGGACCCGGAGATTCCCAGCGGAGGAGCCCCACGGGTCACCAGCGTGACTCGCCCTGGCATGGCGGTTCTTGGTGCAGAGTAAACGGGACTGGGTCCCCTTTTGGTCAATGTTTGCAGCTCCAGGAAGGCAGAATCGTCTATTACGGACTCAAGAAGGAAGCCAGACCAGAGATTCCCAGGCAGAAAAGCACCATCAGTCTTAATGCCACTGTTTTAGCCGGCGCAGTGGGTTGCTCAGATTCTAGCACTGGGAATCAACAAGTTGGACGTCCACTCAGAGATCTAATTTGAAAGTTGGTAATTACAAAGACGACAGATGGATAAATTTACAACGATGAGAAGAAACCAGCGTAAAAAGGCTGAGAATACCCAAAATCAGAATGCCTCTCCCTCTACAGGGGATCACAGTTCCTCATCAACAAGGGAACAAGGCCCGATGGAGAACGAGTGCATTCCATTAACAGATTTAGGCTTCAGAAGGTGGATAATATGAAACTTCTGGAGTTAAAAGAACATGTTCTAGCCCAATGTAAAGAAACTAAGAACCTTGCAAAAAGGTTTGATGAAATCCTAATGAGAATAGACAATCTAGAGAGGAATATAAGTGAATTAATGGAACTGAAGAATACAAAATGAGAACTCCACGAAGTATGCACAGGTTTTAACAGTTGAATTGATCAAGCAGAATAAAGGATGTCAGAGGTCGAAGACCAACTTAATGAAATGAAATGAGAAGACAAGATTAGAGAAGAAAGAGTAAAAAGGAATGAGCAAAGTCTCCCAGAAATATGGGACTATGTGAAAAGACCTAATTTACATTTTGATAGGTGTACCTGAATGTCATAAGAGAATGAATCCAAGCTGGAAAATATTCTTCAGGATATTATTCAGGAAAACTTTCCTAACCTAGTAAGGTAGGACAATATCCAACTTCAGGTAATACAGAGAACACCACAAAGATATTCCTGAAGTAGAGCAACCCCAAGACACATAATTGTTAGATTCACCAGAGTTGAAACAAAGGAGAAAATTCTAAGGGCAGCTAGAGAGAAAGGTCAGGTTACCCATAAAGGGAAGCCTATCAGACTCACAGCAGATCTCTCAGCAGAAACCCTACAAACCAGAAGATAGTGGGGGTCAATATTCAATATCCTCAAAGAAAAGAATTTTCAACCCAGAATCTCATATCCAGCCAAATTAAGCTTCATAAATGAAGGAAAAATAAAATTTTTCATGAACAAGCAAGCACTCAGAGATTTCATCACCACCAGGCCTGCTTTACAAGAGCTTCTGAAAGAAGCACTATACACAGAAAGGAACAACCAGTATCAGTCATCCCAAAAACTTACCAAAAGGTAAAGAGTATCTCCGTAATGAGGAATCTATATCAACTAATGGGCAAAATAGCCAGCTACCATTAAACGACAATATTAAACTCACAAATACCAATATTAATCCTAAATTTAAATGGATTAAATGCCCCAATCAGAGACGCTGACAGGCAAATTGAATAAAAAGTCAAAACCCATTAGTACGCTGTATCCAGATCCATCTCATAAGCAGGGACACACAAAGACTCAAAACAAAGGGTTGGTGGAAGACTTACCAATCAAATGGAGAGAAAAAACAGAAAAAAGAAAAAAAAACAGGAGTTGTAACTTTCATCTCTAACAAAATAGACTTTAATAGTAACAAAGACTAAAAGAAACAAAGAAGGACATTACATAATGGTAAAAGGATCAAAGCAGCAACAGGAGTCAATGATCATAAATATATATGTACCCAATACAGGAACACCCAGATACATAAGACAAGTTCTTAATGACTTATAAAGAGACTTGGACTCCCGAACAATAATAGCGGGAGACTTTGACACCATATTGTTAATATTAGACAGATCAACAAGATAGAAAATTAACAGGGACATCTATGATTTGAACCCAGACCTGGAGCAAGTAAACTCAGTGAATATTTATAGAATTCTTCACCCCAGGTCCACAGAACATATATTTTTCTCAGTATCACATTACACCTATTTTGAAAGTGACCACATAATTGGAAGTAAATCACTCTTCAGCATTTGCATAGCATTTCACAGACTTAAATGAAATATTGGTTGGCTGTTTGTTATTTTCTTCCCTTTTTCCTTCCTGTCTCTGCTGTTAAGCACAATTATCAGCATAAAAGAGGTTCTTAATACCTATTTTTAGATTGCATTCCAGCCTGGGCAATAGAGCAAGACTCCTGTTCTCTCTCCCCCTTTCTCTTTCTCTTTTTTTCTTTCAAAAAAAAAAAAAAGAAAGAGAAACATGTTTTTAAAAGAGTAGCATATGTGTGTGTGTGTGTGTGTGTGTGTGTGTGTGTGTGTGTGTGTATTCAAAATTGAGGAGACTTAGAGACTAAACAGACTTAAGCCTTTGCCTTTATGATCAAACAATTACTGATGTTTAGGAAACTCTTTTAATGGTATAACTTAGAGAAAGTCCTGAACAGAACAAATCATCCTGGAAGGAGATGCCACATAGGAGGGCGTACTAACAAGACTGCCTGAGTTTAAAAGACAAGAAAGGGATGACAGAATCCAAACATGAAAAGCGATTGCAGGAATGAGACCAAGCCTTCAAACTGCAGGATGCTGAACTATGGGGGCAACACTTGAGGCCTGCTGTTCAATGTTCCCCAGTCAATACACTTTAAAGCCTAACAATATGGCACTTGTCTGTCTACCCCAAGGGCTGACCATTACCTGCAGGATAAATTTCTTAACTTGATATACAAAGTTTGTCCCAAATCTCATGTTGTGCCATTACTTAATAATTGTCTTCTACTCCAGCCACCAATGGTTCCCAACTTGGAATTACCTGTGGAGCATTTAAAAAATGTACTGCCCAGGCCTGGATTGATCAAATCAGAACCTCCAGGAGGTGCAGCCCAGGCATTCAATGCCCTTTTACAGCTCTGCGGGTAATTTCAATGGGCAGCAAAGGTTGAACATTTCTGAACTAACAGTCTTGAAATCCACATTCTGGAGCACCAAGAAAACATGACTCTACTGAGTCTTTTCTCTCTAAAAGAAATGGTAGAATACAGCTAACTTGGGTTAACTTTTTCCTTTTGTAATATTATTTTAAAGGCTTTGCGCAAAGGATTAAAAGTTACAGAACATAGTTTAACCTCTCATTCAGCAACAAATTCCTTTCCAATCAAGCCACATTCTTTCCGTCTCCACGCCCACCTGGACTTGCTGGAGTAGAAATGACAACAGTGCTATGAGCCGCTCTTGTTTACTTTGGTTCCTATCAGTAAGTGCTATACAGAGTTATCAGGTGTCTGTTAAATTTACCCGTAGGAAAATGACTGCTATTTCCCTGCCAAAGACTGGCTATGCAAATAACATGGGAAACTGATATTAAGGCATGACATTTAAAATAGTGTTCATGGACATTTTCTTCCTCACAATATTTATCATTTTTTAATAGTCCACAGGTGTTCCTAACCCCCCCTTTTTTTTTGAGGGGAAAAAAAAGGAAACAAGGAAAGAAAGGAGGAAGGAAAGATGGAAGGAAGAAAGGGAAAGGAAAGAAGAGGGAGGAAGGAAAGGAGGGAGGGAGGGAGGGAGGAAAGAAAAAAATGGAAAGAAAAATGGAAGAAAGGCATTGGAATAATTCAGGTGTTAATCTTGGATTTTACAGTGCAAATTATTGCAAAGAAATAGGTCTTGGGCTGGGCACCGAAGCACAGGCCTGTAATCCCAGCACTTTGGGAGGCTGAGGAAGGCCGATTACTTGAGGTCAGGAGTTCAAGACCAGCCCGGCCAACATGGTATAACCCTGTCTCTACAAAACATATAAAAAATTAGCTGGGCGTGGTGGTGCACACCTGTAGTTCGAGCTACCCAGTAGGCTGAGGCAGGAGAACTGTTTGAACCCAGGAGGCAGAAGTTACAGTGAGCTCAGATCCTACCTCTGTACTCTAGCCTGGGTAACAGAGTAAGACTCTGTTCTGTCTCAAAAAGAGGAAAGGGGAGGTGAAGGGAATAGGGGAGGGGAGGGAAAGGGAGGGGGAGGAGGGGAAGGGGAGAGGGGAGGAAAGAGATAGAAAGCAAAAGAAAAGAAAGAGAAAAGAGAAAGAAAAAGAAAGAAAAAAGATAAAGGAAGAGAGAAAGAAGAAAGGAAGGAAGGAAAGAAAAAAGGAAAAGAAAAGAGAAGAAAAGGGAAAAGAAAAGAAGAGAAGAGAAGTCTTGGGCATCCCATTGGAAAGGCTCTCTAGTTTGTGGCTATCCCCACCTTGATATCTGTACTTTCTGCCTTTTTTTCCTCTTAAATAATCTTCCTACCTGGGGTCTTTCAAAAAATGTTTCATAGGGCAGATAAATTGCAAAAATCATATTATCTACTAACATGAAGAAATATAGGGTATGTATTATGTATAAGTAAGTAAAACAATTGACATTTTTAATTTATTCGAGGCTGAGCTTTTGCCATCTATTTCTACCCTAAGCCTGTTTAAGTGTCTTCTTTTTTTTTTTTTGAGACGGAGTTTTGCTCTTGTTACCCAGGCTGGAGTGCAATGGCACAATCTCGGCTCACCGCAACCTCCGCCTCCTGTTTCAGGCAATTCTCCTGCCTCAGCCTCCTGAGTAGCTGGGATTACAGGCACGCGCCACCATGCCCAGCTAATTTTTTTGTATTTTTAGCAGAGACGGGGTTTCACCACGTTGACCAGGATGGTCTCGATCTCTTGACCTCGTGATCCACCTGCCTCGGCCTCCCAAAGTGCTGGGATTACAGGCGTGAGCCACCACGCCCAGCCAAGTGTCTTCTTTTAGTTCTACTAATGCCACAGTACTAAGAGTTTTCTAGTCTCTCTAGATCATGCATTGAATTTTAGGCCCAATTTGTACCCTAGTCATCTCAACATGTTCTTGCAGAGGTATTTCTCTCAGTTAGTTCCTGCCTTTTGGGGGTTTACGGCTCTCAGTCATTTTTCCTAAACGACTTCAACGGTAGATTTTAAAAACTATATATGTTCTTTTCAGCCTTCAATAATAGGATTGAGTCAACTGGCTTCCACCTTTTCCCATAACACTCTCATCTTTAAACAGAATATCCTACTGGAAGATTTCTGCTTTCACAAACTTTCCATTTATTCTTTCTCAATCAACTCCTAGATTTTGTCTGAGTGCCTCTTTGTGGTTTCAAGTTGTATGTCCCTTAAAACAGTAGCTTTCTCAAAGCCCACATTTATTAGATTGGTGCAAAAGTAATTGTGGCTTTTGCCATTGAAGTAGCAAAAACCACAGTTACTTTTGCACCAACCTAATACATTACAAGAAGATCCCACCTTCCTTGACAGGGTATACTTTAATTTTCCCATGCTGCAGAAACAGGAATTTTTATTATAGTCTTAAAACCAATAGAATTGTCTGAATAATTTGAAGGACATAAAACAAAATCTAGTGTTGATTTTTAGATTTTTTTAAATGATGGGGAAGAAAATAAAAGAAAGCTTTAATAAACCAAGTATGGTGGCTCACACCTGTAATCCCAGCAATTTGGGAGGCTGAGGCAGGTGGATCATGAGGTCAGGAGTTCAAGACCAGGCTGGCCAAGATGGTGAAACCCCATCACTACAAAAAATACAAAAATTAGCTGGGCATGTTGGTGGGTGCCTGTAATCCCAGCTACTTGGGAGGCTGAAGCAGAGAACTGATTGAATCTGGTAAGCAGAGGTTGCAGTGAGCTGAGATCACGTCACTGCACTCCAGCCTGGGCAACAGAGTAAGACTCCATTTTTAAAAAAAAGCTTTAATAACACTGGATAGAAGAAAATAGAGGCAAAAAGGTACTAAAATGAGGGCAGTGTTCTTCTGAGATTAGAAAACCTTGGAACATGAAGTAGAAATGAACTATAGTTCCTATAAGCTTTTTTATAAAAAGCATTATATGGTATGCAATGTATAAGATTCAAATAGAATAAAACAGACACATAGAATTATTTGTGATTTTAAAAAAGCTACTTTAACAAGTGGCTTAAGAGTACTTCAACTTCACCAATGAAGGCCAGTGAGAAGAAAGGTGATCACAAAAGTCAAGCTCAATTCTGCCATCTACTGCCTAGCAATAAAACCATGAACGGGGGAGAACTGAGTCTACTCCTGTACCCCAGGTCATTGCTGGGGCACTGACATCCATTTAGAGAAAGATGGGATGAAAGCCACTGAGATTATATCCCAGAGATACAGCAAGGTTTCCATCAACAAATAACAGATACTGGGTTTGATTTAACCCACTTAATAATTAGACAAAGTCAGGGTTTCTAATGCAGTGTATGTATAACTAGTTATAGTCTACCCCTTTTTAAAACTTCAACACTGTTGGAGTAAAAGCTCAGTTTATACAACCCCTTTGAATACTCAACAACATTATGGAAACACAGCTGCCCTTATTTTAGTTTTCTCAGTATCTCTTGGACCTGAAAGTGACAAACGATGTCCTCTTCCTTCACTCAAGGGAAGATGAATCTTTAGATGTCGCAGTAGGAGGTGAGGTGCTATCTCTCCCAGGTGATCTGTGCTCTATCCTTCTTAAACAGTGATGTCATTAAAGGACACAATTATAGAGAACATAATTTGAAAAACGGTATGGTTTTGCCTTTCTGAAAAAAAGAAATGACTTTCATATTAAACTATTCTTCAAGTCATATTTTGACAACAAAACTCGCAGCATATTTTATTTGTAGTCAACGATAATACCTCTTGTTCATATATAAGAAAAAAAGCAAGGGAGCACATTTTCTATCTCTAGATTCCTAGTTCTCATAGTGAGAAGGAACATGATAAACTCTAGCCTAAAAATTCTGCAATTATCATGTGTTGATAATTTCTTGTCAGTTGCCTAGACTTTAAAATAAAAGCAAGCATTTTGGAAAGATTGATTCAACTCAGGAAGCTGTGGTGGGAAAATCACTTGAGCTCAGGAGTTCAAGACCAGCCTGGGCAACATTGGTAAGACCATCTATAAAAATAAAAACAAAGAAAGGAAAATGAAAGATTGATTGAAAAGTAGTGATTAAAAGCCCAGGCTTGTAGTCAGGAAAATATAACTTCTGATTTCTGGCTCTATTGCTCATGAATTGTTCAGCCTTGTCAAGCCTTAGCTTCCTTCTGTGTAAAAACCTCCCCTATAGGATTACTATAAGGATGAAATGAGATCACGTACGTAGAGAATTTAGAACAGTGCCGGCACAAAACAAATCTTCAATGAATAATCATCATTGTTGGTATTTTTATAATCAGTTAGGCTTCTACTTCTGATAGTTACAACCATAACCCCATACTTTTGGCAATACTTCATGACATACAAAAAAAATGCTTATATTAGCTCATTTAATTTTGTTTAATCCTCACAACAGGATTAAACCTCTGAGACAAATAGGTATGATTATACACCTCTTTTGATAGATAGAGAAATTGAGACTCAAAGAAGTCAAGTGGCTTGCCAAAGAGTTCACACCTGGTGAGGTAGCGTTACACAGACCCTGCGCTCACACCTGCGTCTTCCTATGTTGCTGCAGCTGCCCCGAAGACAGAAGATCTGACTATTGAAATGTCTCATCTTGCTCAAACTGGTCTTGGTCAGAAACATTCTAAGCCTGATTACTTTCATCCTGCCCATCGTATGTCCCAAGGCAGAGGGTTACAGTTACTAAGAATTTTTTTCAGTCTCTAAGAAATAATTGGCTCATTATAACCCATTATCCAAGTGTGTAAATCAGTATATGAATCCATTCGTCCATCGAGGTTGGTCTATAAGCATTCAACAAATGCTTGGATGCCTCTCTCATAAAATTCCAAATGGCACCTGGCTCTGATTATGCTACTTTCTCTGAAGACTCCTATCTACAGAAGGAAATCCAAAGTGCAAAACTTGTGGCCCTTTGCTATGTCCACCTCTTTCTCTAGCCACTCTCCCCTGACCACTCCCAAAGTACCATGTTCTCACAGCATCAGGCCTTCCTCCTTCCAAACTCCACCTCCCGAGCATGTGATTTAAGGCTCTGCTCAGACATCCATCCTCTCTAAGGCTCACATGAACAACTCTCCATTTTAAGATGAATTGCTTTCTCACCCACACTCCCATGGCAGCTAAAGGAAATATAAATATTTTGGGCTCAAATATATTTCTTTGACATATTTTGGGATGGCTGTCAGAGGGTCAGCACACAGAAGTGGCCCTGCAAAGCTGTCTTTTGTGGGGGAAATTTACATCATTAGACAATCTACATGAACACAGTCAGGTCTTCCCTAGTCCAGATCTAGGAAACATTAACTGAGAGTCTGTCACCTTTAAAGACATGAAAGAAACATTTGCCATTTATTCTCTCTGAGGGCTGCTACCTGTGAGGTTTCATCTCCATACCAAGACCACTTTCCCTCCCATAACCTGTATTGCCACTAAAACCTGACTCACCACCATCACCTGGTTTGGGCTACCCTCTGAGCTCCTGTTCTTCCTGTAAATTCAAGATGGTACGTAAGCTCCTGCACCCCACTGAGGGGTTGAATCCTCATTCTGAACGCTCCTGTGTCATGGGAAACTATGATCAAATGAACTACGGTCAAATAAGTTTGACCATGGTTTCTTTTAGTATCCTTTCTTTCCTATAAATCTGCATTTTGTGAATTGAATTTTTCAGAGAACCTTCTGAGAGTACAGGGGAAGCTTTCCCTTCACCCCTACACAATTTACCACATTCCTCTTTACTACACTTGTATTTCATCATCAATGTTTGTTTGTGCATTTGGATTCTCCACTGGACTGAGGACTCCTTGAAGGCAAAAATCCTAACAATTTACTTAAGAGCTCCAGCACCTAGAATGCAAGTGTTTGATCTGTGAACTATACTGGGTTTAAAAGCTGCAGGTGGCATGCTACAATTAATTAATATTCCTTCTCAGACATCTAAGAAAAACAGATCTTTGCAAATCTCCATGTGTCTACTCAGAGAGTTCTATATAATTGCCAACCGCCAATTCAAAGGTAGATGCGTGATCGAGAAAGAGGGATGATGTCCCACAGGATGAGGAACTGAAGTGTGAAAGAACTGGTCTGCTTATAAATTATACAAAGCAAAAATAAAATTATAAGGCCCCTCAACCATCTGGATGGACTTCCTCCTCAGTTAGGGCTTTTAAAACTTTACCTGAGAGACTGTTTCAGGCCGTGACAGGAAGTGGGGGTTGAACATGCCTCACTATATCTTCCAGGTATTAACATCAACACAGACTTTAAGTCTGATAAGAAGCATTTTATGATCATTTTCTCAGACGCCTGCTAGCTAAAAGCTTCATCTATATAGTAAAACTTTGGTCTCTATGACCTCTTATTGCAACCCAGACATTCCTTTCTAATGATCCCAGGTCTTTAGACAAACTCAACCAATTGTCAACCAGAAAATATTTAAATTTACCTATAGCCTAGAAGTCCCCACTTTGAATGGTACCACCTTTGTGGACCAAACCGATGTATTTCTCAAATGTATTTGATTGATGTCTCATGCCTCCTTAAAATGTACAAAACCAGCTGCACCCAGACCACCTTGGGCACATGTTCTCAGGACCTCCTGAGGGTTGTGTCACCTGTGGTGGTCACTCATATTTGGCTCAGAATAAATCTCTTCAAATATTTTACAGAGTTATTAACTCTTTTCATTGACAGTTATGTTATAAAAAAGCAAAATCTTTCCATTCAAGTTTTCAGCAAGTAATCCTAAAAATTTAAATAAATCAGGGTGCTTAGTATATTTAATATTTTGTCTTTAGATCATCATACAGCTTTGAGAGAAATGAAGGAATTAACAAATTGGTCATATTTGTAAGTCTCAAACAATTGTTGGTGTCCCAAAATAGATTTGGGGACAATAATTTTAAAGACTAGAGTTTTGTGGAGAGTGTAGTTCACAGAAGAATTTAGAAAACATGGTATCTTACTACTGCACTCGGCATAGGCATAGCAGGCCTTACCACTTCAATCGTCACCTTCCGTAGCTTCTCTAATGATTTCTCTGCTAGCACTGCAGAATTAACTCAATCACTATCCCTTCTTCAAGCTCAGGTAAATTCCCTAGCTGCAGCTGTCCTCCAAAACCACAGATGTCTTGATTTACCAACTGCTAAAAAAGGAAGTGTTTGCCTATTCCTAAAGGAAGAATGTTGTTTTTATGTAAACCAGTCTGGCCTCATACATGATGCCATCAACAGATTAAAAGACAGAGTCCAAAAGCTTGCTAATCAGATAAATAGCTATTCTGGACCTGGCTGGACTGGCTGGATACTCTCTAACTGGGTGTCCTGGCTTCTTTCAATCCTTAGTCCTCTGATACCTATCTTTCTCCTTCTCTTATTTGAACCCTGTGTTTTCCAATTAATCTCTAAATTCCTGCAAAATCGTATACAAGCAATAACCAGTCAGTCAATACAGCAAATCTCCTTCTAATAACCCCACAATATCACCCCTTGCCCCGAGATCTCCCAGCAGTCTAAATTCTTTCCCATTTTTAGGTTTCCGTACTGTCCCCAGTCCTGCTCAAAGAAGCCCTGAGAAATATCGCCCCATCACCCCTCTGTGCTGGCCTTCCTAATATTCCACTGCCCTCCACTCTTCATTTCTTTTTATTTTGTATTACTAATATAAAAAGAAAGGAAAACAAGATATTTTAGGCCGACTGACTACGCCACGGATGACATGGTAACCTCTGTGACCTGCATGTACACTCCAGATGAGTCCTGGAACTAGAAAGTCTGAAGTAACTGGAAAACCACAAAAAGGAGAATCAACCCCTGCAATGCCTAATTAACTTTGAGACATTCTTCTATTGTTCCTTGTTCCTGCCTCAACTGATAAGGCAACTGGACTTTGTAACCAACCTTGGTCAACCTTGTGACTCCAAACCTTACAACCCCCTCCCAGCTTGTAAAAACTGCCTGAACTGTAACTTCTGTAACTTCCCATTGCCTTTCCCAAACCTCTAAAACCAACTCCTATCCCACCACCCTCCACTGACTTTCTTTTCAGACTCAGCCTGCCTGCATTTAGTTGAATAAACAGCCATGTGGCTCACACAAAGCCTGGTTAGGGGGTCTCTTCATTCAGAGTGTGTGTTTAACAATATCTCGTGTTACAGTATGGACGTCTCAGGTAAGATAGTAAAAGAGGAAAATCTTTTATGTGCCCCTATTTTTAGGAGCTTAGCATTCTCACTTTTACCTTCTTCGAACCATGATGAATGGGTAACTCTTTTGCTTTTTTAAAATTTTTGTTTAAACCCCTCCCTTTTTGGTAAACTTTAAATCTATTATTCAACACCTCAAATTTTAAAGTATATATCCTCCTATCTTTGAAACTGCAAGTCTTTTTCTCCATTATTTTCTTTATTTTAATTACTGCTAACCTAGGCTCTCACAAATCCATCTGGCATTTACCCACACATTTTCCTGAAGATTTAATTTTAAAAGTTTTGTAAACTTTTAAAGTATCTCCAAAACAACAGCACACCCGCATCTGTCTATTGAGTTGGTTATATTTCTAAAAGAAATATGTTATTTCACAGCAGCTTCCTTGGTAAACTTCTGGTAGTCACCATGAAATGAAAGGAAGTGGAAAAGGTCAGGGAGGGTTAGAAAACAGCTGAAGAATCACAGGTTATCACATACTTGAAAGGAATAATCCTGAAGATTCAAAACTTCACAACTCTTTTTGCCCCTGTGGTCCCTAGTGAAAACAGTCTGCGTTAGACAGAAGCAAGCTCACAAAGCTCATGAATAACTCACATTCTTATGCTGGAGAACAGCCAATTACCCTGGGACCAAATTCCTGTTTACTTTGTAGTGAATGTGGGAGACAAGCTGCCTGCCAGTAGCAGTTAAGGCAGTAAAAACACAGCCAGAGGCTATCACAAGGAGGAAATCACAGAGCAAGTTAATTTGTGAACTTCAAGGACAGAGATTAAATTTGGTGCAATGAAGCTAATATGGCAGCTGTCTGAAAGCAGAAGAATCTGGGCTGAGAAGCACCCTTAAGAGTTAGTAGAATATTTGATAATGAGCGACGTATCATTGTTTCCAGACTTGCTTTTTGTAATGACTGATATCCTTTAAAATTTTCTTCCAAAAAGGTTATTGATTCCCTGTTTGGGAAATGCTAGTTTGTTTCACTCTGATTCTCTCATTCCAATATATCTGGTACGGAGAGAATTAAAGCCAAAAGGACAGCATTTGGGGTAAAATTCGGAAAATCCCAGACCCAATTTGGAAACCAGGATAGCTCATTATACCCTGCTGTTTTTAGACCTGCCATGTTCAGTGTTTGGGGGACTTGAGGCTGCTCTGAGATCTCTTATTTGCATTCAGAACTTGAGTAGTTTTTGACCAAGGAAAAAAAAATGAGAACTGCCAAACCTATTAGCTTGTCCATAACTCCAAATAGTGTACTACACTATCATACTCCCCAGAGGAAAGAGCTTACCCTTGAAATCCTAGGAATTACACACTGACTACTGGTTCACTCCAGCCTCACTATGATACCCTTAGATCAGAGGTCATGAGTTTTACGGTTGTTTGGACATAGAGTTTATAAAAAATTAAAATAAAATAAACCTTTGGATAGAGTATAATGCTAGGGCTCAGAAAGCAATAACCCAAACACTGGCACTATGACAGGCTAAGAGGCCTTAGACACAGCTCCCAAATCAAGGTCCCTCTAACTTTGCCTTGTCCCACACCTCTTGCCCCAAGCACAGGGAGGGATTCTCCCTGAAATTTCCTTCTCTGACCAAGAAAGCTTCTTTCTAAGAGAAATACAATTGTCTTCCTCCCTTCCCTGAAATCTCATTCTCTGTCTCAGAAAAGAAGACTAAGGAATGCAACCAAAGGGAGATGGACTTTTTCACAATATAATGCCAGCCTCTAGGGCTCATTCAAATTCCAAAGAGAATCGTTTACAAGTTCATAGTTCTCCCTAATAATCATTTGGTGTCCCTCAAAGAAATTGCCTACATTCCCCATTTCTCCCCTCCCCTATGGAAAAGAGCATATAAGCTTCTGTACCACACTGGGTTATTAGGCAATCATTCTCCTTAGGTTCCCAGTGTTATGCATGTTAAAATAAACTTTTGTATGCCTTTTCTCCTATTAATCTGTCTTTTGTCAGTTGATTTTTAGTGATCCTTCAGAGGGTGAAGCGGAGGTTTTCCCTTGGTTCCTACAATAGGATGGACCAGTATTATACTGATTTTCAATGCCATAGCTAATCCTATTATATTGAGGTTTGTAAAACTAATGAAGGCTACCAAGATCAGGATTATGGGAGGGGCCCGAATTCTGCTAAAATTTATGTGCTGCTTCTATAATCCCTTACTGCTCAGGAGTCATGTGGTCAAAGGTCACAAGATTGGTCACTTCCCCAGCTGCATCTACAGGTAACATCACTATTGTAGAAACTAAGATTACTCTTTTGAGATGTTTTTCAGACTTATACAACGTGGACTAGTCACTCATGACTCATCTGTCCTGTGGGCCCCCACCAGAGACAAGACTCAATGCACAAAGACTATTTTCCATATCTCTATGATTGCATCCCCTGTTCTTCTGCATAGCTGGGCTTGTGCTCATTAATTAATTCTGTACCACAGTACCCTCAGTGAACTAGTTTTGTTTGTGCAGTGGGTGAGAAGAACCAGTCAGGCAACTGCAATTGTAATGCCATGAAAAACTGAAATGCATCTTCCACGTGTCCCATGTTAAAAGAACTCAGAGATGTTTTTCAATGTTTATCAGAGAACATAAGAAACAGCCTACCAGGCCCAGAATCCAGAAGCTTTATCCATTAGCACTTTAAACCTAGTCAAATGGAACATACTCAGTGGTGCTGAGAGACCTAGGTGCTGAAGGAAAATAAGCACAGCAATATACTAATAGAGGACAAATATTCAACCAACGATAAAGCTTAAGGCTTTAGAAAAACACAAGCTTTTTATGGTTTCATTGTTGTCATCATTTTGCATTCAGCTTCATCAAGTTAAAATACGTCTCATTTTTGCTTAAGTTCAAATGTTATTTCCTTTCTTGAAGGATACTAAAGACTCTAATAAAAATATTATTCAAGTCTATGCATAGTTAAGATAATAAATAAACCAACCTCCAATTTTTCTCAAAAGTATTCTTTTTTTTGCATACTTTTCTCTCCTAAAAAGGGTATTTTTAACGTTACAACCAGAAAAATAGTCAATTAAGTTTCCTAGAATGGAAGCCAAACCTAATGAAGTGTATTTGTTTACTTATTTATTTCTCCATTTCTTTCTTTCTCTTGTTCCTTTTGAAAACTCAAAGTAAAATCCTAAACTGCCCCCCCACATCCAAATTGACTAAAAGGACCCCCCTCTCAACCAAGGGGACCCCAAAGAAACCTTAAACACTCAGTTCCCAATTGTGATGGGATGAGAGGTCAGACATCCCTTAGAAAGTCCCTTCCTGATTGATCTTTAATCAGAATTCTTTCCTAAGAAGTAAGCAGAAACCAGATCTAGAAAACAAGAAACAGACAACTCATTTCCTTACCGTCTTCTGCCAGTTCTCTGAGGCTGCTACCAGACTCCACCTGCCTCTCTGCAGTTTTGACATGACAACTCACCAGTTTCACAATACATCTCTTCCTAAAAACTGACCACCATGTCTAGACCAGTTTTGGGCCACTCACAGGGGATGTGCAGTATGGGTTTTTGTGTCCTCTGCTTCACCTTTTGACATCAGAGTGCTGAAAACTCCACTCTCAGATCATGCTAACACCACCATTTTTTGAACATGTGACTCATGAAAAGGAATAAAGTTCTATTGCACATTTACATATTCTCCCTTCATAAATATTCATAACTTATCCATTAGCTTACTGAATATGTATATCTGGCTACCCTATTCAGCATGAATTCCTGTCTTACACTTTCCCTTCCTGAAGTGCCTGTTATCAATTTCTGTCAGAGACTACACTTCCAAGCCTGTCCGAAAGGCTACCTATGGGCTACAATCCTTTACGAGAAATAAAGCTCTCCTTTCCTCCCATAACATCCTCATTCTGCAACGGACACTCTCAATTTTCCTGGTGACAGTGATTCCAAAGTATCACGGAAAGGCTTGGTTGTTTTCACCATAACTTTTGGAAGATAAAGTGTCATACTTTCTATCTGGAGCCTACTCTGAATATCGTACATGAATTTATCTTAACCCTTTTGTTTTTGTTAAGTTGTTTGTTTATATTTTTAGCTTGTGACGCTCTTGCGATAATGAGTTCCATGTCCCATGTGAGAGAAAATAATTTATCTCTTACAGATAGAGTAAATAGGCTGGGAAAGGAAAGGTTCGGGACATAGTTTTCTGTCTTGGGAATCCAGACCTGGACCTGACCTTGAAGCAAAAGGACTCTGGGCAGCTGAAGAATATTCTGTGATTTTTGGTTCATTTGCCTTCCCCCTCCAGGGCAGGCCTGTGTCTTCATACTTTCAACACACAACAGTATCTAGCATATACTAGACCCACTATAACTGTGCTGTGGAAAAATAATGAATGAATGGATGGACGGATAGATGGAGAGAGGGAGGGAAGGATGTCTGGCATGAGGAACTGGAGGGAACGTGAGTGAGACAATTTTCCTACTTCATAATTCTGGCAATAGAATATGTTTCTCTACTAAAATCTCAACTTCTGAATTTCCCACAAAGCTCATAATCAATAAATATATATTTCATTCAGGAGTCTGCTCTTCATATTTTACCTTTAAAATGTGCTTGTTTTCTATATATTCCTTTGCTTTAATTAATAACTAAAGTACAAATATTTTAGCTGGGAATATAAGAAAATATAAAGTTAAAGTGAATTTATAGAAATAAAAACTGATTACAAGAAATATATCATTTTAGTCTCTAAGCCCATCAGTTTGGGAAGACAAGGTGGAAGATTTACTTGAAGCCAGGAGCTCAAGACCAGCCTGGGCAACAAAATGTTTCTATAAAAAGATAAAAAATTAGTCAGGCATGGTGGTGTGTACCTGTAGTCCCAGCCACTCATGGAGCTGAGGTGGGAGACCCACTTGAACCTAGGAATTTGTGCAGGAAATCAGTCAGAATGGTTGGAGAATTATAAAAAAGACACAAACTTTCTTGGAAGGCCACAAGGTTTTACAAAAGCCTCAGGAGAGGGTTATGGCTGAAGGAAGCCTAATCCTGTTACCCTGAGCTAACAGTGAAGAGCACATAACAAGGGAATGTATAGGAGTTTATCTCAATAGCTTGTTTACGAAGACAGACCTTTGATCATCTGCAGACAGAACTGCTCTCTACTCAGGGGGTCAGCAAAGTAAGTTAACTACCCAGTAATGGTGTTTGAGACCTTTGTCATTAAATCTGTATTAAATAAAGGCGGAGCCTCTCTGGCTGATCAGGACAGCACAGCAGGACCCACTCTACAGCAATGCCAAAGCAATCCTAACCCCCTGGCTGTGCTCCTTCAGGCAAAAACCTGCATCAGTGTAATTTTTCATCTGTTGCTTGGCCAGAGTCTGCTGACCAGACTTGACAAATTTTAAACTGCATTGAGCTATGCTTACACCACTGCACTCCAGTCTGGGCAACATGAGACCTTTTTATTAATAATAATTATAAATAAATAAAATTTTTAAAAGAAATATATTATTTAGTTACTGGGCATACCTATAAATAGGAACAAGCAAGAAAACAACTTAGAGAAAATTTAAAAAAGAAGCTGAGTAGGTTGGAACAGCAGCAGGGCAGCACTGATTAGGGAAATGTTTCCATCACTAGCTACAATTCTGCCTAGCTTGGGGAAATCAGTTAAGTTATGATTTTCAAGTTCCTCATCAACAAAATAAGAAAAATAATATCTATTTTGCAAAACACACAAAATTGGAGTAAGGATCCAAATTAGATGATGTTCAAGAATTGAGCTATTAGCTTCCCTTTGCATGTTTCTCAAGAGCAAGAACTCTGTTTCATTTACCTTTATATCCACAGTTCCTAACACATGCTCTATTAGTCTGTACTCATGCTGCTAATAAAGACATACCTGAGACTGGGTAATTTGTAAAGAAAAAGAGGTTGAATGGATTCACAGTTCCATATGGCTGGGGAAGCCTCACAATCATGGCAGAAGGCAAAAGAGGAGCAAAGGCACATCTTACATGGCAGCAGGCAAGGGAGCATGTGCAGGGGAACTGCCCTTTATAAAACCATCAGAACTCACTATCAGGAGAACAGCACAGGAGAAACCCACCCCCATGATTCAATTATCTCCTACCAGTTCCCTCCCATGAGATGTGGGGATTATGGGAACTACAATTTAAGATGAGATTTGAGTGGGGACATAGCCAAACCATATCACATGCCCAGCGTGTAAATGCATGAAAGCTGTTTAAGGTGTTTTAATCATTAGGCCATAGATTGTCAAGATGAAATCAGAGAAGAAATGCCAAAAACAAAAGACAAATTTTTCTAAGTCAACATTGGTGTATGTGTGCACGTGTGTAGTAATAAAACAGAAAGGAAAAGAGAGGGGAGTAGGGTGGTCAAAGAAAGAATTATCAAAAAGAAACATAGCCTGCCTGAGCAACATGGCAAAACTCCAACTCTACAAAAAATAGAAACATTCGTTGGATGTGGTGGCATGCACCTGTAGTCCCAGCTACTCGGGAGGCTGAGGTGGGAGGATTGCTTAAGCTCAGGAGTTCGAGGCTGCAGTGAGCCATGATTATACCTCTGCACTCCAGCCTGGGTGACAGAGTGAGAAACTGTCTAAAAAAAACAAGAAGAAGACACATAGCTGCCTGATTTATTATGACAGCAGTATTAAAGACATTGTGAGGGGAAGAGAGATTCCATTTGTAAAGGAGGAAAATCCAGCTGTCCAAAGGTAGTGAGTTATCTCAATTGATTGTTCAGTCAGTTACACATCCAACTGCTTGCTCTATTCCTTCCCCTCTTCTCAGTACTGCACTTGACTAGTTTTTAAAGAATGAAAAGGAAGAAGAGCAGAGGAACAAAAGAAAGGCACCCTTACCTCATCTCTCACCTTTCTTCTCCATTTATCCAATGTATGTCCCATCCCCTGAGTGATGCTCTTCCCAATGGCTTTATTCCATACTGATGTCTACTTTCTCTCAACTCCTAAGTATTTTTTTTTAACAATTTCCACCTCTCTGTGTGGCATGTACCCTTGCTGTTTTCTCATTGTTTTACCTCTCTGATATTTTGTCAGAGTCTGCTAATTGTCCATCAAAATCCATTCTTCCCTTCCTTCATGGTTCCTGTATCCCCTTGCAGTTAGGCAGCTAAACGATTTTGTTATTCCCAATGGAAAGAAAGTAAAAGTAATGTATGCCACTGCCAGGCTGGGCCCATAAAACCTCCCAGCCGTTTTTTTTCCATGTTACTCCTTGTTCCTAAAGCTGAATGGTGTCAATGAAAACCAGAGCAACATGTTGAAGATGGTGGGCTTTCCAGCACTTGGGCTCCTGAATGATTATACTGAGCAGAAGGCTTCCACCATCCCATAATAATCAACAATAATCTTAACAATTACCCAAGAGAGAAATAACTTTCTATTGTTTTGAGACATAACAATTTGGTTCACTTTGTTACAGTCTACCCTAACTAACGAAGACAGGTATATCTCTTCTCTCTGTCCTCCAAAAGAACACCAGGAGGGCTAAATGGTAGAAAGGGGAGCGTTATTGGCAATGTCAGTTTGCAGACCAGGAAGAGAGAATCTCCAGAATGAACCAAAAATGCCGTCTTTGAAAAAGGAACAGGTAGGTCGGGTTTTATGCCTCACAATGTCAATAGAGTCATATATATTCAGCAGCTTTAGGGGACAAGCTATACGTATTTATGAAAGGAGTCAAGCACATGTGCCATGGGGACACATATATGTAATGTACATCCAATGCTCACTTTGGGGTGAGGTTTTAGCATTAAAATGAGGTGGAATTTGTCTCTTTGCATCAAAAGGTGAACTATAGGACACAAAGACAGTTTGTGCCCAGCCATTATAAATGGACTACAATTGCTTACAGTCTGCAGTTGCTTATTAGAAAAGAATGTTCACAAGGCCAGTCCCCTGTCCAGTAAGAGTTGGAGTGGTCTGGGATGTAGGTCAGAGCTAGAAAAGATCTGGCAATTTGGCTGATATTTCCTATTGTTGGGTAGTTTAGCAAGAGTGTAGTTTGTTTTTGTAGCCATAGTATTTAGGAAGTTGCCATGTCAGCCAAGCCCTGAACTGTCAGCCTGTAGATAACTATTGTTTCCTTAACCTGAGATAACATTTCTTAATCATGCCACCCACCCCAGCACTAAGTACATAATAGGAAAATGATAAACACTAAAAGTATTGATATTTTAAAAATTGAAAACAAATATTGCCTGTGAATCCAGAAAATCTGAGACAGGTCTCAGTCTATTTAAAAAGTTAATTTTGCCAAGGTTGAGGATGTATGCCTGTGACACAGCCTCATGAGGTCCTGACAACATGTGCTCAAGTGGTCAGAGCACAATTTGGTTTTATACATATACAGTGAGATATTAGGGTCCACACTATTCAGAATATTTCTACTAAGAGACTGGAAATGGGAACAGTGACTTTTGTTAGCCAATCACAGAAGAATCCACTTATTGAAGATGTGGACCTCTGACATAGCCTCAGGAGGTCCTGACAACATGTACTCAAGGTCATCAGAGCACAGTTTGGATTTACATTCTAGGGAGACATAAGACATCAATCACCACATGCAGCAAGAACATTGGTTTGGTCTGGAAAGGCGGGACAACTGGAAGCAAAGGCAGTAAGACTGGAAGTGGGGAGGGGCCTGCCAGGTCATAAGCAGATAAGAGACAAATGGTTGCATTCTTTTGAGTTTCTGATTAGCCTCTCCAAAGGAGATAATCAGATATGCATTTTTTTTTGTTTGTTTTGTTTTGTTTTAAAGATGGGGTTTCTCCATGATGGCCAGGCTGCTCTTGACCTCAGGTGATCCACCCACCTCGGCCTCCCAAAGTGCTAGGATTACCGGTGTGAGCCACATCCGGCCTTCAGATATGCATTTATCTCAATGAGCAGAGGGGTGACTTGAAATAGAATGAGGGGCAGTTGTCTCTTACAGTTCCCAGCTTCACTTTTCCCTTTAGCTTAGTGATTTGGGGGCCCCAAGACTTATTTTTCTTTGACATGTCAAATTAAAAATCAGTTAAACAGAGGAAAAATAAAATTACAGCTACACATCTAGGATAGAGAATAGCAATGGTGACGAAATAGAAGATATGGGAGACAGGCATACTGCTCTGGAAAGAGAATTTAGGAGATATTAAAAATATTATTGTTACTGCCATTTAGGTAGTATCCTGTGCTTCCTAGAACTGCTAATAGAGATTCAAAAAAGTTCAGGATTTTGGTAAAGCATATGGATTCTTTAAGAGAAAAATTGTACTAATTCTCTTAAGATATTTATCAGAATATTTGAAAATGAAATATTAGACATGTCAAAAACCGTAAGTAGTGATAAATCCTATGGAAACTACTGAGCTGGATTTTTTTTCAAGTACCATCACAAAGGTGTGCCTGTTGACTTGTGTTATTATCTGGATGATCTTAGTTTCCATTGATGTTTAGGTCATGATTTAAATTGGGCTTTTACCTGTAAGTGTTATTTAATTAGAAATGCCTCTGGGCACAGTGGTGCACACCTCTAGTTCTAGCTACTTAGGAGGCTGCGGCAGGAGCATCACTCCAGACCAGGAATTGAAGCTGAGGTGCACCAGGACTGTGACTGCACTCCAGCCTGGGCAGCACAGCAATACCGGTATCTTAAAACATAAATTATCAAAGATCTACACATTCTCAAATCTTTGGCAGATAGGATGAGATTCCTACAAACAAAATATAAAAATTGCTAGCAGTAGTACTGTAAAAAGCCACTGAAAAGCAACTGGTAACAACCAGTTGAAACAGATTTACTATTTAAATTGATCTCCAATTTATTTAGTCAAATATTACCCAGCCTAAGATTTCTATGTTGAGAGGTCTGTAACCTATCTGAAACCAAGCAAAACTGAGCATCCTGTGCGGGGACTGTAGGGCTCTTGACAATTTATTGGCTCAAACGTAGATCCTCAACTTCTCACTGACAAGCTAGTAAAACAAATTGACTTATTAAAAAAAAAAAAAAGAAAACCTATTTGACTTGAGAGCCAAGAAAGGGAAAACTAACAACAACAACAACAAGCTGAAGAACAAAGAGGTTTGTTTCCTTTCCTCAGTGAAGGTAGAAGGGGGTCTTCTAGATACAGAGGCAGAAGTGAGATATCAGGGTCCACAGTATTTAGAATATGTCACTAAGAGACCGGAAATGGGAACAGTGGCATTCTTTAGCCAATCACAGAAGAATCCACTTATCCAAAGTTTAAAAGGCTAGTGTGGCTTCAATCCCTAATTCCAGCAAATCTGATTAATTTCTGAGATTGTTGAAGGTTAATTTCTCCAATGTTGTCAATAGCATGGAGAAAACATTGTACTGCAGAATTACCTTCATCATCCCAGCAATCTAAAGTTGAAGATTTCTCTGATGATGCATTTCAACGTTACCCACTGCGCTGTTTAAGTGTAAGTTGGCGCTTTGTATCCTCAGGTTCCGCATCCATGCAAGTTCAATCAACCATTGGACCAAAATATTGTTTAAAAACTAAAACAAAAAATAAGAATTCATCAGTTAAGAATAACACACATAGGCTGGTCTGAATGCAGTGGTGTTGACAACTAATTGATCACAACCAATACAGACTTCTTTGTGCCTTCTCCACTCCACTGCCTCACTTGATTAGCCTTAAAAAATAAATAAAATAAAAAGTAAAAATAACACAATTCAGCATAACAGCTGTTACACAGCATTTACACTGCATTAGGTATTATAAGTAACCTAGCGGTGATTTAAAGTACACAGGAAGATATGATCAGGTTACATGCAAATATAGCCAAGCCCTGTCTGATAACATTTGGGTCAAGGACCTAAAGACTGCGTATAGTACAGTGGTCCCATAAGATTATAGTAGATTTTTACTGTACCTTTTCTATGTTTAGATATGTTTAAGTAGATAAATACTACCTACATATGATGCTCACACAACTACAAAATTGCCAAAGGACACATGTCTCAGAACAAATTCCCATGTTCATAAAATGACTGTACTATGCCATTTTAGGTCAGGGATTTGAGCATCCTCGGATTGCGGTGCCTTCACAGGTCCTAGGGCTAGTACGCTGTGGATACCAGGGGATGGAATTTATATTGGAGCCCTTGTACTTCTCAACTAAATCAGATTTATTCTTTTAGTAGCTCAATAAAATATCCTATCAACTGACACACCATGGCACAAAACTTAAATTGCTTTCACTATAAATAGTGGGCAAAGTACATGTACAACATTTGTCTTGGTAGACACTAAAGAGTATATCCTTTCTTTCTATGTTCTGACTGGCTAGTGTTTTTTTTTTTTAATTCCAGAAAGTTATTTGATAACCACACAATATCTCAAGAACTATTTGGGTTTGAATTTCAGCTCTGCCTTATATTAACTCTGGGATCTTAGGCAATTTATTCAACCTTTCCATGCCTCAGTTTCCCATTGATAAGATGATTAGTATATATGCAGTACTGCCTTACATATAAAAATAGTTCAGTGAACCAGAGATGACTCCCAAACGGAAACTCTATTCCATACTCTGTCCTGTTGAACCACTTGCTCTAGCACAACCACAGCAACATTTAAGTATTTTGTGGGAATCTTAAACACGACTTGCCCCAAACCACACTCATCATATTCCGACTGAAAAATGGATCTACCATTGACTCTGCTTTATTTTCTGAATTTGCTATAATTCTCCAATTTAAGCTGATTGGAAGCTCAACTTGCATCCCCAATTTTGGTACAGTTACCACGTAGTTTTCTTACTCCTCTTTAAGGGTAAAAGGATTAGAATTAGACCACAAATCTGAAATCTGGCACAGAATTTTGTCTGCAAAGAAAACTGCATAGAAAATTTATAATGGGATATTTGAAGAGAAAAGTGCCTTATCCTGAACAGCATCAGAAGCTTCATTTTTTCTGTGCTGTTGTAACTCACCAGATAATGTTTACATTCATGTGTGTGCCCTCCAACACAAATAAGTATCATTACTAAATAATATTATGACATTAAACTTCTTGTTTAATGGGCCTTCATTATGATTCATGTTAGAGGCTTTACAAAAGTTTATGCTTTGTCTTTTAGTGGCAATTTAAAAAGAAATAAACATGAAATCCCAAATGAGCCACAAAAATAAACCAGTAGGTCTAAATTTCAGAATGAGAAACTCTCTCCTCAGACCAAACAAAGCAGAGACTTTCAGACTGTAGGGGTACCATAGAAAAGACTGGATACTCAAGCATAGTGAGCTTAGACTTACAGGTAAAATAGAAAGTGATTCCTCCAATGCCAATACCAAGTCCTCCTATTATTCCCGCCCCCACTATGAAAGGAATAATTGGGGTTCGAGTATGGTATAGCCTTGGCAAGATAAAACTGCACCTGAGAGTCAGTGTAAATCATCATGGGGGGCACTAGGAAGGAGGGGAGGCATATTTCCCCAGGGGTATTGTTCAGGCAGTGGTAAGCTGAGGTGCCACAAACAAAGAATAAGCCTGGTGCTAGGCAGTTGAGGCCTGGGGGTAAGGCAACCCAGTTCTGGCATAGGGAAGCACTGGAGTTGTTCATAGAATTCACACAAGTGAAGTTTGAGGTAGATGGAATTTGTAGATTGGTGACCAAGGGACCAATAAGCCCCGTATGATTTGAGGAAGAGTTGGTTATGTTCCATGAGTATGGCACTGAACCGGGATATATGGTTTGAAGCATAACAAAAGGCACATCCAATAGTCAGTGGGGTTGCTGGAGGAGGCCTCGTGTATTCCTGTGAGGATGGTGTTAAATAAGCTGAGTATACAAGAGTGTGTACGAAGAGTCTCATGTAACTTGGAAAGATCCAGGCTCTTGTAGGGACTGGGGGTACTCTGCAGTTTGCTTAGACTAGAGACTACTTCCCGATGACACCGTTCCTGTGCCTGATCTTGAACTCCACCCCCATCTGACATTCCGACTGGGAAAAATATGTCCAACAAGTGGTGGTTCCCTTAGCAGCTGGACAATTCTGTCCAGTAGGTGTGTGAGTTGTGTGTGCACAGGGAAGCAGAGGTGCATATACTTGTATGATACGAGAGAAGGAGGTGGTCGATGGTACCTTCAGAACCAGTCTTAGAGTGAGAAATCATGGGTGCTTCTTCCAGGAAGATTATAGCTAGTACTATGAGCTTTACAGTTACATGTAGGCTGTGCCTGAGTTGACAGGAGGAGTGGGGCTAAAAAGAGGATAATGAGAAGCACACGAAAGGTCATGGTGAAGGAGTGATCATATTAGAGGAAGAGGAGGGCCATTGGAAGTATAATTAGGCAGTAGGCCATGGATAAGGAGAGTTTATGAGATGTTGGCCAGTCCGTAGGGGCAACCACATAGAGTCTGGTTGCAAATAGTCAAGAGTGATAGTCCTGTAGATGCCAGGATGTAAGTTAGACTCATGAGTAGTAACTTTTTTGGGGATTTCATTGGAAGAGCAGACGTAGATCCTCTAATGGCTCACAGGTGTACGAAGGGCTATCTTGGAACTTCAGGCTGTGGAGTGGAGGGCCTGTGATTTTCTTCAGGAGGTGTCCACGGCTTCAGCCAAGTGTGATGAATCCACAAGTCAATTCCCACCACCTTAACTGCCATTGGGGTAGACAGAATATCCAAAAATCATCCTTCCCAAGATGGACCTAGAGAGGGAGAGTCTGAGGGGAGAGACTTAACAAGCACTGAGTCTCCAGGGCAGAACAATTCTTTCCCCTTTTCCCTGGGGTGTCCTTCAGGTAAGGTCCTAAGAGCCTGTTGGTACTTACCCAAGGTTATATCTTTTATCAGATCTGCTGTCTCCTTATCTAATACAAGATTATTAGTAAGAAAGGACCATCCATAAAGCATTTCATAGGGGCTGAGTCCTATTTTCTGTGGAGAGTTTTGAGCTCTTAAGAGTGCTATTGGTAACAGAGAAGGCCACGGGAGGTACGTTTCCTGTGTCAGTTTATTTAAGTGTCTCTTAAGAATTTCATTCATTTTTCTCCACTTTTCCTGAGGACTGAGGCCTCCATTCCTAACACTTTGGAAATTCCTTGGGTCACTGCAGCTTTGAAGGCAGCGCTGTTATCACTTTGAAGACAGTGAGGGAGTCTGAATCTAGGGATTATTTCATTCATCAGGACTCTTACCATCTTTGGGGCTTTTTCTGTTCTACAGGGGAAAGCCTCAACCCAGTTTGTGTAGGTATCTACACATACCAACAGGTATTGATATCCCTGAGACAGGCATATGGGTAAAGTCTATTTGCCAGTCCTCACCTGGGTAATGACCGGTTTGCTGTTCCCCAGGAGGAGCTTTGCGATCTGCCAAAGGATTATTTTTCTGACATATTTCACATCCTTTGACTATTTGTTGGACAGCCTTGAAGAGACCTTGTTTTGTAAATATAGATTTATTTATGTTTTATAAATATAAATAAAGTACTTAAAACCCTGCATCAAACCTTCCATATGGGTATAGAGAATACACATTTGATTCTCGATCTGTATTCTCTATATCCATATGGAAGGTTTGATGCAGGGTTTTAAGTACTTTCCACTGGCTGGCAGCAGGTAGGAGTATTCCCTCCTCAATACCTAGCCATTCTGCAAGACGAAGATTATGTCCCTGGGAGATTGCCCACTGTACCTCCTCTGATGAGTATTGAGGTCTAGTTCCCTGGAGAGGGTTTTCCCATATTAAAGGTCCTTCTATAAAATCTTGTCTAGCTGCCCGTTTTGCCTCTAGGTCAGCTCGGCAATTGCCCTCTGCTTCCTTCTCCCTTTCTGGTGACCTCAGCAGTGTAAGACTGCTACCTCTTTGGGTTCTTGGACAGCTTGTCATAAGTCTAAAATTTCCTCATGATATTTAATGGGAGTTCCTGACGAGGTTAGGAACTCTTTCCTTCCATATGGCAGCATAGGCATGCAGAACCAGGTTAGCATATTTGGAATCTGTGTACATGTTTATTCTCTTTCTTTTTCCTAATTTTAAAGCTACTAGTTCTGTCAGTTGGGCACTAGTTCCAGGAGGAAGGGAATTACTTTCAAGCACTGTTTGATCACTGACTACTCATATCCTGCCTTTTGAACTCCATTTTCCATAAATGAACTTATGGCAGTGTATAGGTTAAGGTCAGGATTGGCTAGGGGAGTTTCTGAAAGATCCTCTTGAGCTGCATAGTTCTGGGCCATAACTGCTGACAGTCATGTTCTCTGTCTGTCCTTTTCTTTCCCATGAAGAAAAGTAGCTGGATTGAGGGCTGCACTTGTGCACAGCTGATCTAGGCCCTTCGAGCATTAAGGCCTGATATTTGAGCAAGTGCTTGTCAGACAGCCATAAGCCTCCTCTAGAGGCCAGAATTCTAGCTAAATTATGTAGCTTCAACCCATACAGGGGAAAGCCAGTACGGGTTGGAGACGATCTCCTTCAAGGGCCTGAGTGCCCTTAGACAAGACAAACCCTAGGTATTTTACCTCTTGCCTACAAAGTTGGGCTTTTGATTTGGAAACCTTATATCCACAGGTGGCCAGAAAGTTTAGGAGGTCCTGGGTGGCCTGCTGACCCTGGGTTTCTGAGTTAAAATTAAGTCATCCAGATATTGAAGAATCGGGATGCCTGGATGTGAAAAATGACTAATGTCCTGAGTTAAAGCCTAGCCAAACAGGTGGGGGCTATCTTGAAAGCCCTGGGGTAACACTGTCCAGGTGAGCTGAGAATTCTGGTCCAAAGGGTCTTCAAAGGTGAACAGAAACGGGGAGTTAGGATATAATGGAACACAGAAAAAGGTATCCTTAAGGTCCAGGGCTGTAAACCATGTGCCTTTCCTGGTATTTTAGAGAGCAAGGTGCATAGGTTGGGTACAGCTGGGTATAAAGAAATCACAGCTTCATTAATAGGCCTGAGATCTGGCACTAACCTCCATTGTTCATTAGGTTTCCGTACTCCTAAAATTGGAGTATTACAAGGGCTGTTACAGAACCTCCCTAGACCCTGAGCTTTAAGTTCTTTACAATATCCTGTAGCCCCTTTTTGGCTTCCAGTCTTAGGGGGCACTGTCTTTGGTAAGGAAAAGAGGTGGGATCCTTTAGCTTTATTCGAATTGGGCAAGAATTATTTGCCCACCCAAATTGTCCCTCCATTGCCCAAACCTTGGGATTAATCTCTTCTTCAAATAATGGGCAACAGAGAGGGATTTCCTCCTTGATGTTCATACAGATAATGGCTCCTGCTCTGGCTAATAGGTCCCACCCTAGTAAAGGACTGGGACTTTCTGGCATGATGAGGAAGGCATGGGAGAAGAGCACATCTCCCCAGTTACAGCTTAGGGACTGGGAGAAATATCGGGAGACTGCTTGTCCCTCAATAGCACACGGAGAATTCTTACGAACTGTAAGCAATTTAGATAAAAGGCTAAAAAGGAGGCTGGATTCACATATCCCTCTTTGAACCTCAAATGCACACAGTCGAGTTAAGCTTCTTTGTCATTGCATGCTATCACCTCAGGCTCACAAAAGCTCACATCCTTGTTTAATGTATTTTTTCTCTTCACCCCCATCCCCATTCCCATTTTCCTTCCTCCTATAGAGGCACTCACTCTATTTTGTTTAATATATATCGTGTGTGTGTGTGTGTGTGTATGTATATGTGTGTGTATGTGTGTATATGTGTGTATGTGTGTGTATGTATGTGTGTGTATATATGTGTGTATGTGTGTGTATATGCGTGTATGTCTGTGTGTATATGTGTATGTGTGTGTGTCTGTGTGTACATAATCATAATTATTGCTTGCATCTTTGTACATTTTAATCCAGGTAAATGATACTGCATCATTGCTCAGATTCCATTTCTTATTTTTTTCACTCAGCACTGACTTTTTAGATGTATCCATGTTGCTACATGTATATGTAAAAGTTATTGCTTCTGACCGCAATGGAATATTCTATTACATGCTTCCAATGTGTTCTTTATCCATTTTCTAGTAATAAACAGTTGCTGTCTACCACAAAGACGGATTGAGTATACTAATAGATGATCTCTAATGTGTTTCTCTGGAGAAAATAAACAGAAGTGTACCTTTTGGCTCAAATAGTATATACAGATCAAATTTCCCTTTATGCTGCCAGATTGCTTTTCCAAATAGCTGTGCCAGTCTGCCCTCTCTAGGGAAGTATGAGAGTGTATTGTTTTTGTTGTCTACTTTCGATTTTGTTTTTGATACAAGGTCTCACTGTCACCTAGGCTGGAGTATTTTGGCGCAAATGTAGCTCACCCAGCCTCACCATCCCAGGTTCCAGCAATGCCCCATCTCAGCCTCCCGCCTCAGCCTCCCAAGTAGCTGGGACCACAGGCATGCACCACCACACCTGGCTGATTTTTAGATTTTTTTTGTAGACAGAGTCTTGTTGTGTTGCCCAGCCTGTTCTTTAACTGCTGGGCTGAGCAATCCTCCTGTCTTGGTCTCCCAAAGTGCTGGCATTGAAGGCATAAGCCACTAGGCCCAGACAAGAGTGTATTCTTAACCAGCATTGGTATCATCTGACCTTCTACTTATTGTCAATCTGATCTGTGTAAATTAGGAACTCTAAAATTCTCATTTATCTATTTGTAACTGTAACAGATTAATTTGCTCGATGTGCATTGAGTCCACAAACTGAGATGCTAAGGATATAGCAGAGAACGAGTTTAATAATTACAGGGCAGCTGAATGAGGAGACAAGAGGAAACTTCAACTATGTCTCCCCACGAGTTTTGGGGATAATGTTTTTAAGAGGTATTAACAGGGGTTGAAGTGTGGGAATCACTAATTAGACGAGAAGCTCAGAGTGACATCTTGAGACAGGGAGATGGAAAACACACATTTTGTTCTGAGTCAGTTTCTGGGTGGGTGGGGGGTCTTCAGACTAGTTGGCCTCAGACCAGCTATAATTTGAAAATGCCATAAGCTCTTGAGCAAAAAGCTCCTATCATTCTAGCATCAGAAATTCTATCTATAGGAACAATGGGGGAGCAGGTACAAGGTGGGCAGCATGCTAAATGACCCTCAGCAGCTGCAGAAAAGTGGGTCACAGTGCACCAATGCACACTCTGAATGATGCCTAACTGTAATTCTGCCCAAAGCCTGGCTTCTAATTCTTGTTAACCCAGTGAGAGTTTTCATAACTACTATTGAACTTGACTTTTTTTTTTTTTTTTGAGACAGGGTCTCACTCTGTTGCCCAGGCTGGAGTGCAGTGGCACAATCTTGGCTTATTGCAACCTCTGCCTCCTAGGCTTAAGAGATCCTCCCATCAGCCTCCAGAGTAGCTGAGAACACAGGTGTGTGCCACCATGCTTATCTAACATTTTGGTTTTTGTAGAGATGAGATTTCACCATGTTTCCCAGGCTGGTCTTAAACTCCTGGGCTCAAGTGACCTGCCCTCTGGGGAGGCCTTTTGGCCTCCCAAAATGCTGGTATTACAAATGTGAGCCACTGGGCCAGGCCCTCATCTCTTTTTACACATGCTAACAATTTGGGTTTCTTCTTCCATGACTTGCCAATTCGTATACTTTCCCCATTTTTCTTCTTGTTTTCTGTCTTGTTCTCATTGGTTTACAGGCATTCCTCATGTACTGTAGATCAGAGGTGTCCAATCTTTTGGCTTCCCTGGGCCACATTGGAAGAAGAATTGTTTTGGGCTACACATAAAATACACTAACACCAACAATAGCTGATGAACTAAAAAAAAAAAAAAAAATCCCATGCTTCAAGAAAATTTCTGAATTTGTGCTGGCCTGCATTCAAAGCTGTCCTGGGCCACATGCAGCGCATGGACCACAGGTTGGACAAGCTTGCTCTAGACAGCAATCCCTTTACATTCTTAGACACTTGTTGGAGTGCAGAAAATGGTCCTTTAAAACATGGTACTTGGGCATGCTGAGTGCTTTTGAAAATTGAAAGGCCTCAGAAATAAGGTTCCTCTAACCTTGTCTTGGGTCCCCCACCCCTAGCACAGGGAAAGACTCTGGAATTTCCTTATCTGACCAAGAAAGCTTCTTAACAACAACAAGAAAAAAAAAAAAGCAAAACAAGAAATCTCTCTCTCTCTCTCTGTGTCTCTCCCTCTCTGTCTCTGTCTGTCTCTCTCTCTCTCTCTCTCTCTCTCTCTCTCTCTCTCTCTCTCTCACACACACACACACACACACACACACACAAACATATACTTGCCTTCTCTGTCCCACCCTCCACCCCACCCTTACCTCCTTACCTATTGTGGAAAAGACAGAAGAATGCAACCACACCTGAATGGACTTTTCTACAAGATAAGGCTTGCTTTTCAGGCTCATTCAAATTCCAAAGATTTATTTACAAGTTAATTTCTGCATTGGGTCCATTCATTCTCCCTAGTAATCATTTACTGCCCCTCAGAATAATTGTCTCTATTTCTCCACCTCCCCTGCCTCCGTGAAAAAGGATAGATAAGCATCTGTACTTCATGGCATGGTGGGGTAATTATTTTGTGACTTTCCCCCGATGAACATTAATACATTTGTATGCCTTTTTTCCTATTAATTTGACTTTTGTCAGTTGATTTTCAGGGAACCTTCAGAGAACAAAGGGAAACATTTCCCTTGGCCTGTACAAGTTGCAACTGTTCCCAGCCTGTCATCTATCTTTTAATTTTATGATGTCCTCTGTTTCACAGAAATCTACCTGTGCTAGAGTCAAGCTATGTTTGTCTCCTTTCACAGTACATTTCGACCTTGTTGAAATAAGGTATTCCTGTCCTAATGAGGAAGGAGACCCCTTCCTCTTAAGCTTCTAAGACCACTTCCTCTGAGCCTTCTACATTGCATTTCAAAAGGAGAATTAAAAGTTGAAAATAGAGAGCATAAGGGCAGTGCGGGAGACAAAACCGGGGCCACTAGCTGGACCTGGAGGTTACAGATCAACCCCTACCAACCCCAGTTCCTATCCTATCTATAGATCTCAGGCGTGGTGTGGAGGAATCTTCCCCAGAAGTCATTGTTCTTGCTTAATCACAATTAGTCCCCTACCTAAGTCACGTACCCCCTCTTTCCTCATCTCTACTTGCAGATAAATTACCGTATATTTACAAGACCCCACTGCCTCAGCCCAAAATCTCCTTAAACTGATAAGCAATTTCAGCAAAGTCTCAGGCTATAAAATCAATGTGCAGAAATGACAAACATTCCTACACACCAGCAACAGACTAACAGAGAGTCAAATCAAGAGCGAAATCCCATTCACAATTGCTACAAAGAGAATAAAATACCTAAGAATACAACTAACAAAAGATGTAAAGGACCTCTTCAAGGAGAACTACAAACCACTGCTCAATGAAATAAGAGAGGACACAAACAGATGGAAAAACATTCTATGCTCTTTGTTAGGAAGAATCAATATCATGAAAATGGCCATACTAGCCAAAGTAATTCACAGATTCAATGCTATCACCATCAAGCTACCAATGACCTTCACAGAACTGGAAAACAACACCTTAAACTTCATATGGAACCAAAAGAGAGCCTGCATAGCCAAGACAATCCTAAGCAAAAAGAACAAAGCTGAGGGATCGAGCTACCTGACTTCAAACTATACTACAAGGCTACAGTAATCAAAACAGCAGGGTACTGGTACCAAAAAAATATATAGACCAATGGAACAGAACAGAAGCCTCAGAGGCAACGCCGTACATCTACAACCATCTGATCTTTGACAACCCTCACAAAAACAAGCAGTGGGGAAAGGAGTCCCTGTTTAATAAATGGTGTTGGGAAAACTGGCTAGCCATGTGCAGAAAGCAGAAACTAAACTCCTTCCAGGCTCCTTACACTAACATTAACTCCAGATGGATTAAAGACTTAAACATAAGACTTAACACCATAAAAATCCTAGAAGAAAACCTAGGCAAAACCATTCAGGACATAGGCATAGGCAAGGACTTCATGACTAAAACACCAAAAGCATTGGCAACAAAAGCCAAAATAGACAAATGGGATCTAATTAAACTCCAGAGCTTCTGTACAGCAAAAGAAACAATCATTAGGGTGAACCAGCAACCAACACAATGGGAAAAAATTTTTGCAGTCTACCCATCTGACAAAGGGCTAATATCCAGAATCTACAAAGAACTAAACAGATTTACAAGAAAAAAAACAAACAAACCCATTCAAAAGGGGGCAAAGGATATGAACAGACACTTTTCAAAAGAAGACATATATGAGGCCAACAAACATGAAAAAATGCTCCTCATCACTGGTCATTAGAGAAATGCAAATCATAACCACATTGAGATACCATCTCATGCCAGTTAGAATGGCAATCATTAAAAAATCTGGAGACAACAGATGCTGGAGAGGATGTGGAGAAATAGGAACACTTTTCTTCTTCTTTTTTTTTTTTTTTGAGATGGAGTTTCGCTCGTTACCCAGGCTGGAGTGCAATGGCACGATCTTGGCTCACTGCAACCTCCACCTCCTGGGTTCAGGCAATTCTCCTGCCTCAGCCTCCTGAGTAGCTGGGATTACAGGCACGCGCCACCATGCCCAGCTGATTTTTTGTATTTTTAGTAGAGATGGGGTTTCACCATGTTGACCAGGATAGTCTCGATCTCTTGACCTCGTGATCCACCTGCCTCGGCCTCCCAAAGTGCTGGGATTACAGGCTTGAGCTACCACACCTGGCCTTTTTTTTTTTTTTGGTTAATCAATGAGAGCTTGTAACGTTGCTCAGGTTGGCCTTGAACTCATGGCCTCGCCTCCTCAAGCGCCAGGACATCTGGCTGGAGCCACTGCGGACCCCAGGAAGACTTTTACACTGTTGGTGGGAGTGTAAATTAGTTCAACCATCGTGGAAGACAGTGTGGTGATTCCTCAAGGATCTCGAAATAGAAATTCCATTTGACCCAGCAATCCCATTACTAGGTATTTACCCAAAGGATTATAAATCATTCTGTTATAAAGACACATGCACACATATGTTCACTGCGGCACTGTTTACAATAGCAAAGACCTGGAACCAACCCAAATGCCCATTGTTGATAGACTGGACAAGGAAAATATGGCACATATATATCATGGAATCCTATGCAGCCATAAAAAATGATGGGTTCGTGTCCTTTGTAGGAACATGGATGAATCTGGAAACCATCATTCTCAGCAAACTGATACAAGAACAGAAAATCAAACACTGCATGTTCTCACTCATAGGAAGGTGTTGAACACATGGACACAGGGAGGGGAGCATCACATATGGGGTCTGTTGGGGGGTCTAGGGAAGGGACAGCAGTGGGTGGGGAGGTTGGGGAGAGATTGCATGGCAAAAAATGCCAGATATAGGTGATGGGGGGATGGAGGCAGCAAACCACCTTGTCATTTATGTACCTATGCAACAATCCTGCATGATCTGCACACGTACCCCAGAACCTAAAGTACAATTAAAAAATAAATAAATAAATAAATACATGATATTTCTTATTCTAAAAAAAGGCTTGCTGCAACATCACAGTAACAAAAACAGTATAATGGTATAAGAATAGACGTAGGTATTGATGGAATCAAATAGAGTCCTAAATAATTTACATACAATCAACTGAAGCCTAAATATTAAGTATCTTTCAAGAGGGAAATGACAGGACGATGACTGGAGAAGTCCAAAGGAACTAGAAAGATTTCCTCCCAGGTGGGAGAGAAGTGAATACGTTTAAATGCTGCAAGAAAAAGTCGATAGAAAAGGAAAGTAAACATATGGCAGAAAACTGGAAAGATCAATAAACAACATTTTAGATAAAGAGGCAGGATAGGAGTATCAAAGGTGGAGAAATTTAACTTAGACTAAAAAGAGAATCCCTGCTCTGAAAATGGCTGTAAAAACAGATTAATTTGAGTGGAGGTCAGATAACCTTGATAATTTTTTCCAAAGAAGCAGCAGATCTTTGTGATGAGAGAGAAGAGGTGTGTGGTACAAGGTTTTAAAGGCAAGGAGTTAACAAGGGGGAGAGGAAGAATCTTCCAAATTAAGAGAAGATCATGAGATCATGAAGAAAACCAAGAAGGAAGAAAGCTTAGCACACAGAAAAGCCACAGCCTAAAACCTCAGCTATTGGCACAGAAGCCTGGTGAACGATGCAGTATGTCTGGTCTATACATATTTGAGTTTTTGTATCATGATCAATGGAAGATTAAAAATAGAATACAGGAGATATTCCAATGAGAAGCTCTAATTTGTGACTCTGAAAGTATGATTAACATACACCCTTGCTTCTCTCCATAACTATGTAGTAGGCTTTCCTTTTTTTTCAAGAATTTAACCAATTATTTTTGAAAGTTAACACCCTTAAAAACTAATGATTACAAGGGCAGCATGCTTTATTTTTTTATTTTTAATTCTTGTAGTTATATAGGTGTCTGTATTTATGGGGTACATGAGATGTTTTGACACAGGCATGCAATGCATAATAATCACATCATGGAAACTTGGGTATCAGTCCCCTCAAGCATTTATCCTTTGTGTTACAAACAATCCAATTATATTCTTTTAGTTATTTTTAAATGTGCAATTAAATTATTATTGACTATAGTTCCTCTCTTGTGCTATCAAACACGAGGTCTTATTCATTTTTTCTATTTTTTTCAAGCCATTAACCATCCTTACCTCTCCCCAACTCACCCTCACTACCATTCCCTAACTCTGGTAACCATCCTTCAATCTCTCTTCATGAGTTCAATTGTTTTGATTTTTAGATCCTATGAATAAGTGAGCATGTGTGATGTTCGTATTTCTGTGCCTGGCTTATTTCACTTAACATAATGACCTCTAGTTCCATCCATGTTGTTGCAGATGACAGATCCTCATTTGCTTTTTATGGCTGAATACTATACACAGTCCATTGAATATATATACTACATTTTCTTATCCATTCATCTGTTGATGGACAGTTAGGTTGCTTCCAAATCTTGACTATTGTGAACGGTGTTGCAAGAAACACGGGAATGTAGATCTCTCTTCACTACACTGATTTCCCTTCTTTTGGGTATATACCCAGCAGTGGGATTGCCGGACCATACGGTAGCTCAATTTTTAGTTTTCTGAGGAACCTCCAAACTGTTGTCTAAAGTGGTTATACTACTTTACCTTTTCACCAACAGTGTAAGAGGGTTCCTTTTCTCCACATTCTCAGCAGCATTTGTTATTGCCTGTCTTTGGGGTATAAGCCATTTAACTGTGGTGAAATGATACTCCATTGTAGTTTTGATGTACGTTTCTCTGATAATCAGTGATGCCGAGCACCTTTGCATATGCCTGTTTGGCAGCTGTGTGTCTTGTCTGAAGAAATGTCTATACAGATCTTTTGCCCATTTTTTTTAATTGGATTTATGAGGGGTGTGTGAACTTAAGCAAGTTATCCCTCAGGCCTTCAAAATCTTCATCCATAAAATATGGATAATAATTATACTCGCTTCTTAGGTGTTTTGTGAGGCTTAAATGAGATAATGTATGCAAAGTAAGTGGCATAATGATAGCTACTCTGACGATTGCTATTTTTATTCTTGGGAAGAGTTTCTCCCAGAATGTCATTACCAAAAACTTTAACTCAGTTTCTTTGAAAATCTTTTGCCACCTTTTTTTCTGCTTCTTGGTTTGAACAGTAATTGACAATAAATGAATGTGTTTTCATTATATCTTGACTGAATACCATAACTAACACCGAAGACTATGCAAGAAATTATAATTGCCAAAAGCAACCATGAACAGAATGCGGCATTGGAACAGACTGACGAGCTGTGGGAATTTTGCAGTATAATTTCGAAGTATTTCTTCTCCTGTGGGACGATAACACTCATTAATCTCAGAGACCCTTCCAAACAGATATACTATTTATAATTTCCACGTTGACGCTGGACTTTGCAGATAAGCCAATATGTAGTGAGTTAAATAAATTAACGTCAAGAATTTTTATAATTTGCATAAATACTTGTATGTTGTGTTGTATAAATGAGGTTGGCAAAATAACTTCATTCTTTAATAAATCCTACAACTTGGGCTATATATTAAGTATCACACCTTATTTGTAACTGAGTGACAAAATCTGTCCTGACTTCTATTGTAAGTAGGGGATGAAGTGTCTGAGCTTGACTTAGCCTTTGAAATGTCCCTGGTATCCTATAACTGCATAAAGGATATACAAAGTATTGCAAGCATTTTTGGCGAATTTGGTAGTCACAGAGAAATAGAAAACCTGAAGAACTTATGGTATCTTATTTAAAAATGTTTAAAATAATTATTGGTTGGATAATGTTCCAAAATCTTTTTTTTTTAACTTTTATTTTAGATTCAGGGGTACATGTGAACGTTCGTTACATAAGGTTTGTCTTACAGATTATTTCACACCCAGGTATTAAGCCCAGTACCCAACAGGTATCTTTTCTCCCTACTCCCTCCCTCCCCACTCAAGTTGACACTAATGTCTGTTGTTTCCGTCTTTGTGTTCTGAAGTTCTTATCATTTAGCTCCCACTTATAAGTAAGAACATGTGATATTTGGTTTTCTGTTCCTGCATTAGTTTGCTAAGGATAATGGCCTCCAACTCCATCCATGTTCCTGCAAAAGACATGACCTTGTTCTTTTTTATGGCTGCATAGTATTCCATGGTGTAAATATACCACATTTTTTAAACCCAATCTGTCATTAATGGGCATTTAAGGTGATTCTATGACTTTGATATGAATAGTGCTGCAACGAACATTCGTGTGCATGTGCCTTTTTGGTAGAATGATTTATATTCTTCTGGGTATATACTCAGTAATGAGGTTGCTGGAGCGAATGGTAGTTCTGCTTTTAGCTCTTTGAGGAATCTTCATACTGCTTTCCACAATGGCTGAACTAATTTACATTCCCACCAGCAGTGTATAACTGTTCTGTCTTTTCTGCAACCTCACCAGCATCTGTTAATTTTGACTTTTTAATAACAGCCATTCTGACTCAGGAGATAGGATCTCCTTGTGGTTTTGATTTGCATTTCTCTAATGTCAGTGATATTGAGCTTTTTTTCATATGCTTGTTGACTGCATGTATGTCTTCTTTTGAACAAAATCATTTTAACATTAAATTTTTGTTAATTGATATCTAGAAATAAAAATATGTTGTATGCATATATATGCATGCATATACACATTTACATTTCAAATAAAAAGAGGAAACAATGTATAACTTATTTTTCTTTTCTTGAATTCTTTAGCTTTTAAGAATTCTTTATTTGTTTTTACTTGCGACACCATACCAGTCTTTACCTTATAGGTCATGAAATATTGTTTAATATTTAATGTGCACAGCAAATTAGAAATTCTGTAGACCACAGAGATTTTACAGGAAATACTGTCGGCTGCTTTTGCTAACACTTAAATTAGTAGACAGCATGCACCTTGACTTCAGGGATGGTGGCGTCTCTGTATTCTCAGCACCTAGCTCAGTGTGTGGCAAATTGAGATGAATGAATGGATGACTGAAAAAATACGTGCATGATTACATGAATGAAGTGATAATGACAAGAGGGAGTAAACAAGTTTTAGCTTTCTGCAGGTCTTAAAACGTCTAATGAAAATCATGGTTGGAGTATATTTAATGAAGAATGTACCTGACAGATGGAACAGGGAGGTCCCACAGTTCCGGACACCAAAGGGTGTAAGGCAGTAGCCACTGGATGATCTAGCAGGTCGCCAGGCTGCATATTCAAACCCTCTTATTAAACGTGAATCTCTACGTGTCTATCATAAGTCTTTAAATTGAAGAGAATGCAACATAATATTTGGTCAGGCTGATTTTGTATATGTCTGTATTCAGCTGCTATTTTATTTCTTTCTGTGTTTCTTGCTTGTCAGGAAAGAGGCATCACCATATCAAAGTCTTTAGCCTTCCTGCATCATGACAAAACTTGAACTTGGTGTTTGAAGAACATGAAAAATGAGGAGGAATTAAATAATCATGAATCTTCTATCATTAACGGCATAAAGTTTGGGCTGGTCACTTAAGCCATTCCTAATGTGTAACTTCAGAGTACAGCAGTAGATACTTAGTAAATTCCCTTCAAAATTCATATTTAATGATTTCTAATTAAATATACATTTGGGGATAAATATACAAAGCACAGTAGTTAGGTTCTATATTTACTTTGTCCCTCACTAATTTAGTTGCTCACTGCAACCTCTACCTCCCAGATTCAAGCAATTTTCCTTCCTCAGCCTCCTGAGTAGCTGGGATTACAGATGCCTGCTACCATGTCCAGCTAATTTTTTGTATTTTTAGCAGAGATGGGATTTCACTATGTTAGCAGACTGGTCTTGAACTCCTGGCCTCAAGTGATCCACCTGGCTTGGCCTCCCAAAGTGCTGGGATTACAGATGTGAGCCACCACGCCTGGCTTTCAAAACCAAACTTTTTAAATGTTAGAACAGTTTTAGGTTTAGAGAATCACTGCAAAAGTAGTAGAGAGAGTTCATTTATATCTCAAACCCAGTTTTCTGTTAGAAATTTATTTCTTACAGTTCTGGAGGCTGGGAAATCCAGATCAATGTGCCAGGAGATGTGTGTCTGTTGAGGGCTTTTTCCCCTCTTCAATGATGGTGCCTGTTGCTGTGTCTTTATGTGGTAGAAGGGGCAAAACGGCCTAACCCATTCACTTGATCCCTTTTGTAGGAGCACATGATGGCAGAGTCCCCATAAAGGCCTTACTTGTTAATATGATTGCATTTGGGATTAAGTTTCTACATGAATTTTGGAGTGACACATTCAAACCATAACAAAAAGCATTGCTCAGGTTTTCTAGAATATCCTTCACTTTAGTTTTGCCTAATTTTTTTTTCTTATGATTTAACTGGGGTTATGGCTTTAAATGCCATTCTTTGACAAGGGTACATCACATCAAGGATACACGCTATGTACAAGACTTATCATTGATGGTATTAACTTGGATCACCTGGCTGAGGCAGTATTCGCCAGGTTTCTCTGTTTTAAAATTATTTTCCCCTTTCCTTTCTGTATTGTGTGGAATCAAGACACTAAGTGTAGCCCACATTTGAGAGGTCAGTATCTATATAAATGATTTAGGTTTTTTTGTATGGAGATGTGTCTCTTTTATCCTATTCATTTATTTAGATTGGTATGGACCCATTTAATACTTTGGGTTGAAATCCCAAAGTCACTTACTTTGTTGCCTAAATTCCTTTTCGTGGTTGAATTTATTTTTCTTGAACAGAATGTCATGAGAAGCTCAGATTCCTCAGCTGCCTTCGGGCCCTTCCCATTAGCCCAGAAGACGAACTTGGAAGAAGTTCCTTGTGTGTCCTTGTTGCTATCTCTTCTCAGGTACATTTTTGTTTGTTCATTTGTTTTGAGTTAGGATCTCGCTCTATCACCCAGGCTGGAGTGCAGGGGTGCAATCGCGGCTCACTGCAGCCTTGACCTCTTGGGTTCAAGCAGTCCTCTTGCCTCAGACCCCCAAGCGGCTGAGACCACAAGTGTGTGCCACCATGCCCAGCTAATTTTTTAATTTTTA
This sequence comes from Saguinus oedipus, assembly GCA_031835075.1. Lineage (NCBI taxonomy): Eukaryota > Metazoa > Chordata > Mammalia > Primates > Cebidae > Saguinus > Saguinus oedipus. Next base: position 25,548,944 of record CM063190.1, read on the forward strand.
GTAGAGACAAGGTCTTGCTATGTTGCCCAGGCTGGTCTCGAACTCCTGGGCTCAAGCGATTCTTCTACCTTGGCCACCCATATTACTGTGAGCAGGTGTGAGGCACCACGCCTCGTGCTAGGTACATACATTATATTTAGATCCTAATCCTGGCACCAGGAAGCGTCAACTGTGATAGTAAGCCACTGCTTAAACATTCCATCCAGAGAAAACACATACAAATGTCAAGAATCCTTGACGCCAGGGATTTTAACTAGAGGCCATACCCTGTATGGTTTCATGGCAGCAAGAAGGCCGGTTGCGAAAGGCATGCTAGTCTCCTCCTAGGCTGTAACAGAATCAGGACAAGAGCACTGAGTGTCTGCATGTACTAACCTTTTGTTCCATTATCTATTATTAGTCTGTTTTAAACACAAATTTAAGATTTGGATGCCATTCTAATGACTCTGAAAATTACAGCCTTGCTTGAAAAGACAGCAAATAGAATATCTTAAAAGACGCATACTGTCAGGATGACTGCGTTTTTAAAGTGTGTCCCCAGTGCCAAAAGTACAATTTAAAATCCGCGTTTAAAAATACTTTTAACCTGTCATTATCAATCAAAATGTGTTAAATTCTATAACAAATAATCTGAACGTCTCAGTAGATTAACACAACACAGGCCGATTTCCACCTCAAGTAAAGTCTGATGTGGATACTACCAGTCAGAAAGTCCTGTATGGCTCCAGGCAGTCACATGGATGGGAAGGAGAGAACATGTACGCATATCACCCACAGCGTTGCAGGGGCCTGCTTGGACGTCACAACATCACTCCCACCTCTACCTCCTTTCTATTGCCTGTGCTCAGTCCCACGGCCCTAACCAGATGCAGCGGAGGACTGGAAAATAATAGTCCTCCCGGCGCCCAGGAGAGAAGAAAAAACAAAAACGAACTGTTAAACACAACATATGTCTGCCACAGCCGTAAAAATTATTTTCGTAAAAGGAAAATAGATTCTAACCGTTCTCTTGTTTCCCTTTAGAACATTTCCATCCTCTCTTACCATTTTTCCTTTCTTCTCCCCGACCCCTGGATGATCTTCTTCTGCCTCATGAGCTGATGCTGTCTGTGATTCTACCCTTGTGCAAGAACCCATCTCTTCTCAGCCTCTGCGTTCTCCCTCAGTGACCTCGTTCATTTCCCTGGTTTCAACTACTACCCATCTGCTGGTGATTTCTACTTTCATTTCCCCGCTGCTTTATGTTTTCCAGTGCTTACCAGGCATATACACCCAGATGGCTCAGAGGCACTTTTTTTTTTTTTTTTTTGAGACATGGTCTCACTCTGCTGCCCAGGCTAGAGTGCAGTGGCACCATCTCTGCTCACTCTAATGCAGCCTCCTGGGCTCAGGCGATCCTCCCTCCTCAGCCTACAGAGTAGCTGGGACTGCAGCATGTACCACTACGTGTGGCTAATTTTTGTATTTTTTGTAGAGATGGGGTTTCCCCATGTTGCCCAGGCTGGTCTGAAACTCCTGAGCTCAGTGATCCACCTGTCTCAGCCTCCCAAAAGTGCTGGGATTACAGGGGTGAGCCCGGCCAGAGGCTCTAGAACTGGGCAAATCACAAGCTGAATTTATTGTCTCCTCCTAAATTTTACTCTAGTTTATCTCTTTTGCTATTTTAGGAAATGGACCAGCTCACGGTGGTTTCACATACCCTCAACTGGGGGTTATTCTAGATTCTTCGCCTTTCCTTTCACGATACATCTAATCTCCACGTCTTTCCACTGATACCCTCTAAATGGCCCTTTAAATCTCTCATATTTTCTGTCATCACTGCTAAGTACCTTTATTTAGCTCTTATTATCTCTCATCCAGACTATTATAATCATCACCCAGTCATTATTCCTCTCTTAAATGCCTCCTCCTCAATTCCATCCTTCAATATGGCTCCCAAAGTAATATTTTTAGACCCAGATTTGATCAGCTCACTCCCCTATCTAAAATCTTTCACTGCCCCCATCTGATGAAAGCTGTGAGTCTTCTCTCAAAGGAAAAAGTGAGACTGTGACGAAATGGCAACCATTCCCCATACTTTGAGCTCCTTTTCCCTGCTTCCTAGAATGGCTGTTGTGTCTCTTCCGTAACCAGGACATTGAGGGGGAAGCTTTGTTCAAGCCAACTCATACTGTGAATGGTAGAAAGTTAAAAACAAGCTAAGTATCACTTAGTGTAAGCTAAGAGTAAGAAGCCATGAAAACTAATTGTAAACATTCAATCCAAAGGGTCAGTGGCAGCCCTGAAGTTCATGTTACAGCTGTAAAGACAACATTTGAGGCCAGTGAGTCAGAGCATGCGGATAACAGCAGAGAGAGTCTGGAGCAACTGGCTCAAGCAACTCTGGGGTACCCACAGCTGGCCTTTTTTAGTTGGTTGCCAGGCTCATGGCTATTTGAGGCAGAGACCATAGGAAATAAATGGCAGCCATAGAGAATGCTTTGAGGTGAGCGAATTTAAATTCTAAGAGAATCCCGGTCAAAGCAATGTCATACCGCCCTAGGAAAGAGAAAATTTTAAAGTCTAGATTACTTCAAGAACCACTCACATCTGAAGTGGTGTGAGGCTGAGGACTATATTAGTCAGGGCTCTCCACAGAGACAGAATCAATAGGATAGATGGATGGATGGATGGATGGTTGGGTGGATGGATGGATGGATGGATGGGTGGATGGATGGATGGATGGTTGGGTGGATGGATGGATGAATGGATGGATGGATGGATGGATGGATGGATGGAATGGTTGATTGATTTATGAGAGTAGAGAAGAATTATTAGTGAATTGGCTCCCATGATTATGGAGTCTAAGTTCCATGACAGGCTGTCTGCAAGCCGAAGACCACAGGGTGCCAGTTGAGTGGCTCAGTCTAAGTTCAAAAGCCTCAGAACCAGGGAAGCTGATGGCATAACTCTCAGAAGATCCACGAACCTGAGGAGCTGCTGGTGTGAGGCCTGAAGCCCAAAGGCCAGAGAACCTGAAGTCCTGATGTCCAAAGGCAGTAGAAGAGTATCCCAGGCTCCAGGAAAGAGAGGGAGGAAATTGCCTTTCCTGTGCCTTTTTTGTTCTATTCAGGCCCCCAATTGATCGGATGGTGCCTGCCCACACTGAGGACCCACCTTCCCCACTCAGTCTGCTGACTCACCACTAATCTCCTTCATAAACACTCTCACACACATACCAGAAATAATGCTTTACCAGTTCTCTAGATAGTCTTAATCCAGTCAAGTTGACAGCCCAAATGAATCATTATAGGGACAGATATAATTTGAAAGGAAACTCAGCTCTGTTTAGAGATGAACAGTCAAAGAATTACCATCACTTTCACAGTTGTTTCTCTTTTTTTACATTGTGGATACAGAAACTTAAATAACATCATTAAACATTTACCCAATACTATGCACTGACTTTCATTTCAACATTTCAACTGCTAGGAAAATCAAGCGTTTGAGATCTTCAAGAAGGAGTCCCAATTTACAGAATTAAATAATATTACTTTAAGAGCAGAATACTAACATCAGCCTCCAAATTTTGAATAATTGAGTTTCAGTTGGGATTATTTTTTTTGCAAAAAATAAAATACCTAATACCTAATACAATAGTGGCTGAAGCAAATTAAGAGTTTGTTTTTCCTCATATAAAAACCAGAATTAGATTGTCCAGGGCAGTTTGGAGTGCCACAGTGCATAAGACTAGGCTTCCGTTCACAAATTCACCTCCTTGCCCAAGATGTCTCCAACCTTTGTTAGAAAAAGAGAAGAACGAGGACTTCTCCCTCCCACCCCACAGATACGTTAGGTACACTTGCTGGAAGCTGCATACTTTCATTCACATTCCACTGACCAGAGGTTGGGCGAATGGCCACACATGGCTGCAAATGAGGATAAGAAGTGCAGTCTTATTCTTAGCAAATATGTGCTTGTCTAAAAATAAGAGGTGCTATTGCTAAGAGGAGAATAAATATTGGAAGACAATAGCAATGTCACATTCAAATGCCTCACTCTCTTCCCCATACCTATCAATCACTGAATTTATTCTTATACTCTGCATTTCTTCAAAATTGAAAAGAATAGAAGATAATTTATTTCTACAGTGGAACTATATGAAAATCTTGCTAAACCATAGTTTGTTTCATTAGCAGAATATGAACTTCTACAAGAGTAGAATATAAACTTTTAAAAACTAAATGTTGATAATAAATCCACAGAGGCACATTTTAACATAACATAAAGTAAAACATGTAAATGCAAACAAAACCAACAAGGAAATCAAAGAACTGAGAACAAAAGACTTCCAAAAAAGATACAACAATGAGCTTAAAATATAAATGAGAATTTCTATATGCACAGCTATTATTTTGCTTTTGTACCTAGGCCTGTCTCCTCAAACTATTTCTCTGTGCATCTTACCAACATAGCAATTATCTCAAACTTTAGTTGCAAAAAAATTCTTTCTTGAAAAAAAGAAATACTATTCATGAAAAAAATAAATTTTCAGTATTTGAAATATTTTCAGTGTTTCTATAATGTATTGTCTCACTTGATGATTTAATACTTATTTAGTTAATTTAGTTTCTACTTTGCAGGAGGCATTCTGCTGTACTACAATGGGAGGGAAATCAAGGATTGATATAAAGATAAGTCATGGCCTTCAATAATCCAAATTTGGAGAGATAAGACATTTGAAAAAAATAATTTTAATATAACAAAAATGATAAATACCCTAACTATGGAAGTTCAGAGAAAATTATGATCATCTTAACATTTTCAAACATATGTTACCAATATGACCTACTTTATCAGCTCAAAATACAGTTATTTTGCCATTATAATACTAATTACTTATTAGCAAGTCCAGTATTTTCCTTTAGAAACCACTGCTTGTTGTTAATTATACAAGTATCTTAGTGCTTATTCAGCCCCAAGTGGTCATTTCTACTTCCAATCCACCAAGCGGAGAGAACCAGAGAGTCTAATGAGACCGCTAGCATACTCGCTCAGTAGCAACTACATTGACACAGTTACTGAACACTAGGTGCCCAGTGGATGCTTGTCCAGCTGCAGCGATTTCCTTGCTGATCCTTGCTGCAGGTGTTTTAAGTCACAGTCACATATTCCGTCATTGCAGCTAAAACGCGATTCCAAGCATACGCCTGGCTTAGTAAAGAACAGCTTCTACCATATCCACGTATTGCAGACATGTGCCATCAACTTGCAAACCCAGTGTTAAGACTCAGACACTACTTCTACACATTTCTCAGGAGATTTTGGAGTCTTTCCCACCAGCGAACTTCAGTTAGCTGAACTCTGTCTACGAGTGATGGTCTAATAATATTAAAACTCAAAAGAGATGAGGTCAGTTTCTTGAGTCTTCAGTCCTAGGAGTCTCCTTGGCCCTTATGCAAAATGTACTACCTCCTCCCCACCAAAACAGGCCTGCCTACCAAGGGCTATTATAAAGGGCTTCCTTTTACTAGCCATAGAAAGCACCATTATACATAGTTATTATTTTCCCTAATATTTGAATTTGTTTTCAAATTACTTTGCATTTTTGTTGACTCCCTAGAGAGTTCCAGTGTGTTTCTGAAAGTTACATTTTGATATTAATCAGATGTAAGACCAGAAATAAACCATAATAGATCATGAATGTGAGGATTGCTATGGAATGTATTTGATGTAAAATTCATTTTACAGGCACCCAACTGAACAGTTTGCCAATGAAAAAGAAAAGTAGCTCAAAATAGTTTTTTTTTTTTAAAGAAGGGGCAAATAATGCTAGTAAGTTTATGCATAGTTGAGAGGGGAAATGTGATTGCTAAGTTGGTGTGCTACTACTGAATTACAGGTGTACATCACACCTGTAATTTCTGTCCGTCAGCAGCAGCTTTGTGAGTCACAATGACAATTTTTACCCCATTTAGGAGAAAGTAAGAGATTAGGTGCATGGAACTTAGGTTCACAAGAGAACTAAGTAGTAATAACTGAGGAAGCTGAAGACAGTCAAAAGACTGCCTCAATAAGGACATTAAATCTTGTAACAGAAATGAAAAACTATCTAGCAACGTTATTAAAACTCAGCATGGTAGAAAAGCCCCAGAAGAATCTGTGGGCAAGTTAAGGATAAGCAGTTTATTTCCAGACTAAAAATAGACTAGAGATGAAGTTTGATTGACAGTAGCTAAGGATCATCAATGAAGGTACAAAACTCTTTTTGTTAACATCTTTTAATGTTGTTTTAAGTTTGTTACTTACTTTAAAAATAGTAACCATGTTTCATAATTATGGTCAATGTTTCTGCTTTGCTAAGTTAATAAAAATTACCTTTTTACACATTAGTATGCAACTCTACAACGGTTTGGCAAAATCCAGAACTGTTTGGCAAAATATCTACTGGAAAGCAAAGCATACAGAATCAGTCTTTCAAATCCATAATTGAACCAATGAACAGAAGGCAAATGTTAGGCAGATTAAGAGTAGAAAAAATTCCAAGCCTCATCAAAGGTTTATGTTTGCTTTTTATTGTTTTGTCACAGATATACTGTTACCAGCAGAAAAGCAAACATATAAATGATGCATATTTTTAAAAATTGATAACCAGGCAATTTTTTAAGGAATTTAAAACAAACTCAAATTTTTTGAGAAATAAACGTTTATCTGTTTATCATATAGTTATTTCCATCTTTCTTTGAAGTCTTAATTTTTTAAAATGCATTTTGCTTTGCAACCGAACACTGAATTGTTAGACTTTTGCTTGTGATTGCCAGTAATTCTGGTTGGTGTTGATTTAAGTAACAGTATCAAAACACACGGCACTACAGCCAAACTCATAGGCCAGTAGAACTGGCCGCAAAATAATGATCTGCAGGAATTATTTTTTGCCAAAGTTATTATTGCTTTTTAATGCTGAAAATTAGAACAAAGAAAGCAGGTAAAATAAAACAATAAGGTTTCACTTATTATGGATAAGAACAAAGGAGTATTTCTAGGAAATGAATATTTGAGACAAATGAGCCAATTTGATAAGTAGCATTTCAATGTTCCTTTTATGTGAAAAATTTGTAGTAACAGCTCCTTCCACAACAGTCAAGGTGCTTATTTCACAAATTCTCTGGAGAAATATGGGAGTCGATATCAAAGAACTAAAGTACTGAAATCAAGCACTGTCATGAATTAAGAGGAACTGGCCAAAAGTCACACTTTTGTGGTAAATAGATCTTTCATGCAAATGTATCTTTTAATATTGCACACATGAAAAAAATTATACCTAAGCCTGTCTCCTGAGGTACTTAAAAGTAGTACTGGGGACTCCAACAATTATTTTTAATGTTCCAAAATATCAAATGAAAATCACAGTTTAATCTTTTTTAGAATTGCTTGGGATGAGGAAAACATCTGTTGCTTGTGGTTGGAATTCAGTCAACTCGGTACTGAAACAACATCTAACTCTTAAGAATATTTTTATTTATAAATACTGAGGAATGATTTATAACATATTGTTTGTGGTTTAAGTGACAAAAATCTTTCACACTATGGGGTGGGGGATAATAAAAAGGTCTCTGGGTAGAGCTCTGGGTGGTTCCTGCTCAGCTTAGACAGCCAATGAAAACCTATAGCAGAGGCTGGGAGGAAAAAAAACACGTGATTCTCCAAACCCCAGGGGATTTGCAATCAATCACCAATGGAATGGTAGAAATATAGAGCATTTCCCTGGAGTTCAGAGATCTGGGAAGGGCAGGACCCTTCAGGAGCTGAAACCACCCTGTATAATGACCCTCAGTCTCCTTTTCATGAATGTATATTCTAGTTTCTTACAGCTTTAAGTCCAACAGTGAGAACTTACAAATTTTTGTTCTTTTTCAACAATTTTAAAAATGAATATATATGTGTATATGTCTGTATGTGTGAAAATTTCTATCTCTATCTCTATCTAGATAGAGATAGATGTAAATATATCTCCAATCAGATACTGGAGCGGCATAAAAATTACAAAAATGTTTTCCCTCTGTTTCTACATTAGCAAAAGAATTCATCTTCATTACTCTCCAAAGAGTTAATGAGTTAATAAAATACTTTTTTTTCTGCAAAGACTTTGAAAATAATGTATGTTGAAAGGCAGAAATGAGAGAGTCAAACTTTATCCAAAGCAAGACCATGTCACCCTTCATATCTGGCTATCGATGCCTACCTTCTCCATTGTTCTTATTTTTCACCCCTCACATCTTCATTATGTGATACTGGGTCTGGGACTGCAAATCAGCTTAACCTGCTGACTCCCTGTCAGCCCCCGCCAATAGCGGCCACTAGAGGGAGGTTAACGGCTGGCTCCTTCTTGCTTTCTTCCTGTTCCTGTCATCACCTTAGCAACAGCTCTGCATCCGGGGATGGGCAATTGGCTTCAGTCTCCTCTTTTATTTCAGAATTCTAGGAACTCACCTGAATGTGCCCTCTTAGAGGCACAGGTTCCAGCACTAGCTGGGAAGTCCTCCCAGCTCTTCTGAGCTCCCGAGGTACCAGCACGTGCTGGGCAGCACCCAGGCCTGCACCTCCTGCCCTCCCACCACTGACATATAAGGATCTGTGTTATAGCTCCCTGGGCTGTGAAGACAGGACTTTGAGAGAGACTGGATGTGTGAGAGAGAGGCAATGAAGACAAAGCTAAGATTCTGATCTGGAGAGGTAGCAGCTTTTTATAGTCGCTCTCTCTTTGTGACCTCAGCATCTCTTCTTTGGGTTTTTATTTCTCCAGTCCTGTTTAACCAGCTTCTTCTATTAAATTCTCACTGTTGAAATGCCCAATGCAGTTTCTGTTTTCCTGACCAGACTCTTATCGATATACCATATACCCAGAAAACAACTTTCTTTTGGTATCTAAAAGAATTAGGTGAACCAGCATCCACGTAAACTAAATCATTAACAAGTATGAATAAGCTCCTTAATGTATAGGCACAAGATATTAGGAAAATGACAGACATAAAATCCAGGCCTGGCTTCTACAGACCTCTCTTCTCATTCAGCCATCATGCTCCCGCCACACTGGCCATCCCTCAGGTCCTCAGATGCTCCACGCTTCCCTCCAGCTCAAAGGCCCCACACATGCTCTTCCCTTTGCCAAGAATACACTTCCTGACAATCAACTGCTTCATACCTATTCCTTTTAAGACCTAAATTCATTGGCCACTTCCTTAGGGGAATCTTCCCAAAACTTTCAGGGGGAGGCAGATATTTTTGTAGCACCCTGTACTTCTGAAAAGATTCGTATTTAAATAAATAATTGGCTAATTAGTTATTAAATCCTAGAATGTAAATTCTACTGGGGAAAAAACAATTTCTTGTTGTGCTTCAATTGACTCTCTTGCCCTCTGGCTCCCTGCTGGATTTGGCAAAGCAGAAACTATTTCTGTAGACCATTACCTGTTTCATAACTGTTTCACCAGTTCTTTTAACTAAGTAGTAGTTACAAGAGTACAAACTATATGAATTATTGAACCCTAACTATGTGCCAGGCACTGTACTATACACATTTCACTTAATCTTCCTAGCAACTCTAAAATATAGGTACTATGATTACATTGAACACACAAGGAGCCTAAGGCATAGTGATGGAAGTGGCTTGAACAAGGTCATACAACTCACAAGTGATAGAGATAGGGTTCCAGCCACTCTTACTCCAAGCCTATAAATAAGTGAGTACAAGAACAAAGCTGATAGTGTAACTGGGCAAACGAAATTTCTACTTAACAGACAGGCAGCATAGGCTAAGTTTGAAAAAGCTAATGCAGACATTCTGTGTTACTAGAGCTTAGAGAAAGGGCAAATCTCCAAGGCAAGGGCGATAAGAAAAGTTTCACAGGGTGGCTGGAACTTCAGCTGGACCTTGAAAGCAGGGCTGTACGAGATAAGGAGAAAGAGGGAAGGACATTTAAAGCAGAGTAAACAGCTCAAGAAAATGTCCCTCAACCGCTTCACCCTCAGGTGACCTTCAAAAGTAAAGAACACTATTGGGAAAATTTTAAAATGTATGTGTGTGATTTTTTTAAAGGACTAAGTTTCCTTTTTAAAAGGACGCCCTTTTCAACAGCCAAATATGCACAGTTACCAGTTTATTATAAAGCACTTCTCATCTGAAAAGGACCGCACAGAGAACCCCAGTACACAGGGCTATATGCCAGCGTGCAGCTGAGCAAGTGGCAGGCCGCATCAGAGGGCACCAGGACATGATGCCTACCTTTGGCCACTGCAGATACAGTGGAACAAAGCCACGAAAAAACTGGCAGAGCAGCACTTGTCCTGCAGAGACAGGCAGGAAATTTATGTTCCAAACTGACACTGGGCTGGGATTCAGGATTCCTGAGCACTCAGGATAAAGCCCTGAATACAGAGAAGGAATCAGGATTTAACTGACAAAATTATTCCAAGGCAGAGCCAAAATAACTTACTTACAGAAATGGAGCAGGGAGTTGAGTTGTTACTATTAGCAAAGCATAGATGGAAATAGGTTCTGTTGAAGGACAGGCTTATAGAAAATGACAAAGTTTAAGGAAGGACCAACAGACACCTGGACCCAGCCTGACTTCCAACTTCAATTAGGAATAGTAGAAAGTTCCTCAGTAGCGTGGTCCTTTACGGGTCCAGGCTCAAATACACCAAGCTGGGGTTTTCTTCTAGTAAGCTACCTTGATTTTGATATTTATTTCCTTACAAATGATAAAATTTGTCCTACCGTGGGGAAAAAATTATCTACTTTTGCATGGTTTTAAAATTTATTTATTTAATTTTACTATTTTATATTAAGTTTAAAGAAATATAATTTTATTTGATATTTTGTTAAAAAATTCTTCCAGACATTGGTATATGAAATACACTGATGTATGAACATAGTTCTATAAAAAGGAAATTGTATATGATATGTTGTTTTTTAAACTCCTTTTTCCACTTAGCAATGTGTTTGGACCTCTCTCTATGAGAGTAAACACATTTCTTCATCATTTACCATCTATTTTCAGAATGGGAAAATTGAAACCCAGGGGACTAAAATGACTATTCAAAGCTCCAAAGGAAATCATTTAGAAAAAATGAATTAAACATCCATTTTTATGTAACTACCCAAAAGAAGTTAAAACCAATGTGGACCTTAATCACCATGTATTTACTGTATAAGAGAAACAGAGAAAGACCCGCAAAAATTGTAAAGCCTAGAAAAATCAGATACCTAAAAATATTCTTAAAGAAGTTTACAATTTATAGAACAGTTTTGCAGAAATCATTTGATTTTTCAAAACAATCCAATGAATTAGCTAAATCTACTATTTTTGATTAATAAATAACATTGATAAGTGTCTTCCTCTCTACTGTATCTTTTCCACTTACAAAAATTCCTCATTCCTCTGCTCCCGACTCACAACAAACCTTATTAAGTAATTATTCAAAACATGCTATCTCTACTTCCTTATTCAAATATTCATCCTCCAACCTACTCCCATCTGGATTCCAACCTTAGTGCTTGACTGACTTCTACTTTTCTAAATTCAATAACGAAGGAGACTTTTCTGTACTTACCTTTCCAAACCTTTCAGCAGAATTTCATGTACATTATCACCTCCTTCTGAAATCTTTCTCTTCTCTTGGCGGTCATGACACTACATTCTCCTGATTTATCTTCAGAATTACCGGCTGCTCTTTCTTACTTTCTTTTTCTAAATTCTATGCAATCTCTTGAGTGCTTCTGGAATTTTTTCTGCTTTTCTCTATCTGTACTTCTGTCTAGTTATCTCATCCAATCTGGTGGCTTTAAAGGACACCCTCACGCTGGTGACTACCAAAGTTATGAATCTAGCTCTATCCCAAGCTCCAGACTCATATTCCTGACGGCTGACTGAACAACTCCATTCGAATGTCTAATAGAATCTCAAATTTACCAAGTCTAAAATACCCCCTCAAACAACAAAATCTGTGTTTCTCTAGTTTTCATCAACAAATTTTATCACCATTTACCCCACTGCTCAAACCAAAAACCTAGAAAGCACTTATATCCTTCCCTTTCCATCACACCCTCACACTTGTCTCTCCATGGGACAATTAGAATTGGAGACATTCTAATTTCTTACAGTTTTCATATCTGTCCTCCTGTTTCTGTGTTCACTGCTAACATCTAACTTCAAGAAATGTTGGAAGTTTACTCTCTGGAGTGTCTCTATTTACTTGCATGATCTTGGGCAAGTTACTCAATTTCTCTGTGCCTCAGCATTTTTATCCATAAAAGGCCTATTTCATAGTATTGACAGGGTAGTGAGAATTAATGAGTCAACATGTATAAACCACTTAGAACAGAAATTGGAGTTTTTAGGTTATGACCAAATGACACTTAATGGACAAACATTTTTGCAGAAAACAATGCTAAATTCTGGACCAAATATTCAAAATCCATTTGATGAAGGCTCTGTGAAGTGCCCAAAAAGCAGACAGAAACTGTAGGGGAGTTGACACTTACAGGAAGAGAACACGGAGGGTTTCTTATCTTTTCGTGTTTAATCTAGAGGCAGTCCTATCAGTCTTGTCACATCATGTGGGTTAAAACTCAGCTAGAAAATTATGATTTACTGCTGAAAGAACCTGAAGATAGAGTTCAAGGCGGCCATAACAGCTGGAAAGTAACGAGAGAAATTCTAGAAAGCAGAGAGACATGAAAGTGGAGCCCCAGATTCCGTGTGTATATTCTGCCCAAATCGCCGAACCACATATATGTCGGGCAGATTCCAAGCAACCAAGATAAGGGTAAATAAAAAACTTATTTAAGATTTCAACTGGCACTTATTTCAGGTTAGAAATGATTTTTTAATCTACGTTCAACCGTATTAACTTTCTGCTTAAAAATAATTTTTTAGTTAAGTTGAAAAAAATTGAGGAGCAGGCCAGGATGGCTGATGAGAAGCAGCGGCAGTCCATAGCTCTCACAGAGAGAGGAAGGAAAACAGTGAGTGAATTTGCACCTTCAACTGAGGTATCCAGGTTCTCACATTAAGACTGACTAGGCAGAAGGCTCGATCCATGGAAAGTGAGGAAAAGCAAGGTGGAGTGATGGTCCATCCAGGAGCTGTATGGAGCCAGGGAAGCCCCCACCCCCAGCCAAGAAAAGTGGTGAGTGATTGTGCAGCCCCGCCGGGGAAACCACACTTTTCCCACGGATCTTTGCAACCTACAGATCAGGAGATCCCCTCATGAGCCCATGCCACCAGGGCCTTGGTTCTGAAGCACAGAATAATGGAGAGTCTCAGGGAAGTGACCACTTGGGCATGCATGGAGATCCAGGAGTTCTGCACACTCCAGCTCCGGGAATTCTGACAAGGTAGGAGATCCAACCATGCATTTCCCTAAGAAGGGGACTGAATCCAGGGAGCCATGCAGTGTCATTCTGCAGGCCCCATTCCAACAGCAGCTCACAAATTAACACCCACTGGCTTGGAATTCCAGCTCGCCAGTGGCAGCAGGCTGGAGACTTCCTGAGATGGACCAAATTCCCAGCTGGAGGGAACTCCATCTCTGCAGCTGGAGTCAGCTGTTCTAGCCTGCTGGCTCCAGGGAATCCAAGCAGGACCAGAACTCTGATCTCTCCCCTGGGATGGAGCTTCTAAGCGGAGGGGTGGCTGTAGTCTCTGTGGTTCAGTCAACTTAGCCTTTCTAGCCTGCTGGCTCTAGAGAGTCTGGGTGGTCTGGTCAAGAGGTGTTTCCCTCAGCACAGTGCACCCACTCTGCCAAGGGGAAGCCATACTGCTTCTTCAAATGGGTCCCTGACCCCATTTCTCCTGGCTGGGTGAGACCTCCCAACAGGGGTTTCTGGACACCTCTAACAGGAGCATTCAGGTGGCATCAGTTTGATTCCACCCTGGGATTGAGCTCCCAGAGGAAGGAGCAGGCTGCCATTTTTGCTATTTTGCAGACTTCACTGATGATACCTCCAGGTGCAAGAGAACAGAAGTGACTAGAGTCTGGAGTGAGACCCCAGCAAACCACAATAGCCCCATGGAAGAGTGGCCTGACAAAAGAAAAACAAACATATAAAAAGCAACAACAACAGCATCAACAAGAAAGACCCCGTAAAAAACCCATTCAAAGGTCAGCAACCTGAAAGACTGAAGGAAGATAAGCCCATAAAGATGAAAAAGAAATCAATGCAAAAATGATGAAACCCCAAAAAGACAGATGCTGCTTCTCCTCCAAATGACTGCAACACCTCTCCAGAAAGGTCATGGAAGTGGGCTGAGGCTGAGATGGTGGAATTGACAGAAGTAGGCTTTCAGAAAGTGGGTAATAATGAACTTCACAAAAGGAGCATGTTCTAACCCAATGCAAAGAAGCTAAGAATCATGATAAATAATATGGGAGATGTTAACAAGAATAGCCAGTATAGAATGGAACATAACTGACCTGATATAGCTGAAAAACACAACACAAGAGATTCACAATGCAATCACAAGTATCAACAGCAGAAGAGACCAAGTAGAGAAAAGAATCTCAGAGCTTGAAGACTATCTTTCCGATATAAGACAAAGACAAGAATGGAGAAAAAAGAATGAAAAGGAAACAAAATCTCTGTGAAATATGAGAACTGGACCGCTTCCTTACACCTTACACTAAAATTAACTCCAGATGGATTAAAGATTTAAACATAAAACCTAACACCATAAAAACCCTTGAAGAAAACCTAGGCAATACCATTAAGGACATAGGCAAGGACTTCATGACTAAAACACCAAAAGCAATGGCAACAAAGGCTAAAATAGACAAAAGAGATCTAATTAAACTCCAGAGCTTCTTGTACAGCAAAAGAAACAATCATTAGAGTGAACCCACAACCAACACTATGAGAAAAAAATCTTTGCACTCTCTACCCATCTAACAAAGCCCTAATATCCAGAATCTACAAAGAACTAAAGCAGATTTACAAGAAAAAAACAAACAAACCCATTCAAAAGTGGGCAAAGGATATGAACAGACACTTTTCAAAAGAAGGCATTTATAAGGCCAACAAACATATGAAAAAATGTTCATCATCACTGGTCATCAGAGAAATGCAAATCAAAACCACATTGAGACACCATCTCACGCCAGTTAGAATGTCGATCATTAAAAAATCAGTAGACAGATGCTGGAGAGGATGTAGAGAAAAAGGAACACTTATACACTGTTGGTGAGAGTGTAAATTAGTTCAACCATTGTGGAAGACAGTGTGGTGATACCTCAAGGATCTAGAAATAGAAATTCCATTTGACCCAGCAATCCCATTACTGGGTATATACCACAGGATTATAAATTGTTCTACAATAAAGACACATGCACAGGTATGTTCATTGTGGCACTGTTTACAATAGCAAAAACTTGGAACCAACCCAAATACCCATCAATGATAGACTAGACAAAGAAAATGTGACATATATACACCATGGAATACTATGCAGCTATACAAAATGACAAGTTTGTGTCCTTTGTAGGGACATGGATGAATCTGGAAACCATCATTCTCAGCAAACTGACACAAGAACAGAAAACCAAACACCACATGTTCTCACTCATAGGTGGGGGTTGAACAATGAGAACACAGGGAGAGGCACTTTTCACACTGGGGTTGGTGTTGGGGGCTAAGGGAGGGACACTGGGGGGAGGGGAGGCTGGGAAGGATAACATGGGGAGAAATGCCAGTTGCAAGTGATCGGGAGATGGAGGAAGCAAACCACCTGGGCAAGTATGTACCTATCCAACAATCCTGCATGATCAGCACATGTACCCTAGAACCTAAAGTACAATAAAAAAAGAAAAAAGAAAGAAATATGAGATTATGTAAAAAGCTTGAACCTATGACTGATTGGAGTACCTGAAAGAGATGGGAAGAATGGAATCAAGTTGGGAAACATACTTCAGTATATTCTCTAGTAGAACTTCTCCAACCTAGCAAGACAGGCCAACATTCAAATTCAGGAAATCCAAAGAACCCCAGTATGATACTGTACAAGAAGATCAATCCCAAGACACAAAATCTGCAAATTCCCCAAGGTCAAAATGAAAGAAAACATGTTTTTTTTTTTATTGCATTTCAGGTTTCGGGGTATATGTGCAGAACGTGAAGATAGTTGCATAGGTACACACATGGCAGTGTGTTTTGCTGCCTTCCTTCCCTTCACCCACATTCAGCATTTCTCCCCAGGCTATCCCTCCCCATCTCCCCCCAACTGTCCCTCCCCTATTCCCCCAATAGACCCCAGTGTGTAGTACCCCCTTCCCTGTGTCCATGTATTCTCATTTTTCCTCACCCACCTATGAGTGAGAATATGTGGTATTTCATTTATGAAAGAAATATGTGGTATTTCATTTATGCCTTCTCATGTTAAGGGCAACCAGAGAGAAAGTCCAGATCACCTACAAAGGGAAGCCCATCAGACTAACAGCAGGTCTCTCCACAGAAACCCTACAAGCCAGAAGAGATTGAGGACAAATATTCAAAAGTCTTAAAGAAAACAACTTCCAACCCAGAATTTCATATCCAGCCAAACTAAGCTTCATAAGCAAAGGAGATATAAGATCCTTTTCAGACAAGCAAATGTTGAGGGAATTCATCACCAGCAGGCCTGCCATGCAAGAGTTCCCAAAGGACGTATTAAATATAGAAATCAAAAAAACCATTACCAGCCACTACAAAAACACCCTGAAGTACACAGACCAGTGACACTATGAAGCAACCACATAAAAAAGTCTTCAAAATAACCATCCAGCATCATGATGACAGGATCAAATTCACATATAACAATATTAACCTTAAATGTAAATGGGCTAAATGCCTCAATTAAAAGACACAGAATGGCAAGTTGGATAAAAAGCCAAGGCCCATCAGTATGCTGTCTTCAAGAGACCCATCTCATGTTCAAAGACACATACAGGCTCAAAATAAAAGGATGGAGGAAAATTCACCAAGCAAATGGAAAACTGAAAAAAGCATGGGTCACAATTCTAGTCTGATGAAACAGATTTTTAAGCCAACAAAGATGAAAAAAGACAAAGGGCATTATATAATGGTAAAGGCTTCAATTCAGTAAGATCTAACTATCCTAAATATACATGCACCCAATACAGGAGCACCCAGATTCATAAAGCAAGTTCTTAGAAACCTACAAAGAAATTTAGACCCCTACACAGTAATAGTGGGAGACTTCTGACAGTATTAGACAAATCATTGAGACAGAAAATTAACAAAGATACTTAGGACCTGAACTCAGCTCTGGATCAAGTGGACTTGATACATAGCCACAAAGCTTTTCATCCAAAGACAAAAGAATATACATTCTTCTCATCACCACATGGCACTTACCCTAATACTGATCACATAATTAGAAGTAAAACACTCCTCAGCAAATGTAAAATAACTGAGATCATAACAAATAGTCTCTCAGACCACAGTGCAATCAAATTAGATCTTTAAATCTTAAGAAGTTCTTTGAAAATTAATCAAATTATAACTCAAGAAGTTCTTTGAGCTGGGTGCAGTGGCTCAAACCTGTAATTACATCACTTTAGGAGGCTGAGGTGGGTGGATTACCAGAGGTCAAGAGTTCAAGACCAGCCTGACCAATATGGTAAAACTCCATCTCTACTAAAATATAAAAAATTAGCTGGGTGTGGTGGCACGTGCCTGTAATTCCAGCTACTCCAGGGACTGAAGCAGGAGAATGACTTGAACAGTGTATATTTATCCAGCGTTTCTGAATTTCCTTATTGCCTGTCTTCTGAACCAGAGTTTGATAAAGGTAAAGATTTTTCATTCTCACCACTCTTGTCTTACTAGAGCCCAAAATGTAGTGGGCTCTGATTAAACATTAAGTAGCTTCATACCATATCCAAGTTATTAAATTACAGAGCTGTAATTTAAACTCAACTGTTCTGTGGGTTCTTTCACAGACCAAATGAGTAGGGAGAAATTATACTCCAAGATTTCTATCCTTCTGGAGTTTTAATCTAGAAAAGTTAGAATACAGAACCAGAGTAAGTAAGAACTGGTTCCAAGCTCCAGAAAACCCCACACTTCCTTCTCCCACCATAGAATCCCTCACTAAGTTCTGTGTTATTTTACTTCCTATGGGTATCTCTGTTCCCCACTACCGCTGTACCATACCAGGCTTTGTCATTTCTCTAGGTTGCCACAACCAGTGGTCCCCTTTCCTCCATGTTGCCTCTATTCTCTATGCTGCATTCAATGTAATCCTTGGAAAGGTGATACTTTCTCAAGGGCACTTTCATTCCTATGGAAACAGAAAATCACCAGAGATGCCAATTTTGGTATGCAGAGGGTGAACAATAAATGATAGTAGGATTTAATTTAATTCTCAATGAAAAGGAAAAAATGGAGGAGGATTTCCAAAGAGTATGGGCATTTAAATGACCTTAAAACTTGGAAAGGAATAACCAAACAAATGCCTGTTAGACTAAATGAAATTTTTAAAGGAGTTGGGCAGAGTTTGAAAACATGTTTTGAGATGGAGCTCTGTCACCCAGGCTGGAGTGCGTGGTGTGATCTCGCCTCACTGCAACCTCTGCCTCCCAGGTTCAAGCGATTCTCCTGCCTCAGCCTCCCAAGTAGCTGAGACTACAGGTGCCTGGCACCATGCCCAACTAATTTTTGCGTTTTTAGTAAAGAAGGGGTTTCACTGTGCTGGCCAGGCTGGTCTCGAACTCCTGACTTCGTGATCCGCCTGCCTCGGCCTCCTAAAGTGCTGGGATTATAAGTGTGAGCCACAATGCCCAGCGGGTTAGGTCCTTTTTGCACAGACTAAAATGCCACAAGGAGCTGAAGACATTGTGTGATGCCTTGTCCTCCTCCATTCACTTCCCACTTACTTTCATGCAACATTCTCATAAAAAGAATCAGTCATCCTGCCCTTAAAATATATTAATTCTGTCTTGCTTTTCTTATTCTGTATTAAAATACTGATGAAATAAGTACTTCATCTTCTTTAGAAATAAATAATACCGAAATGTGAGGCAACAGGGAGCAGTGAGTTGCCTCTATCTTTGCACATCATAAGTTGCCCAAACATTTCCTTTGTGGTAAATTGTAAAGAAAAACAAGAAGTGAACATTTTACTATGTCATATGCTGCAGTATGTGTACACATCAATGAAAAAGGAAGGGAGAAGTATAAACTCCATTTTTTTGCTTACATAAACAGTTACCCTAATAGTCTATGAAGTAAGAAAAGAAATTACTCAAGCAAGGAAGAAACTATTTCTTTTAGATATTAGAATCTATTCAGAGATTAGGTCTTTCCATTAGACTTTCATCTAACTTCCAGCATGTCAAATCAGTGTCTTTTAAATCACATGTTCTTTTTTTGTAGGTTGGATAGCTTCAGACTAGGCTCAATTTACCTCTTTTCTCTATGGAACCATGTGCCTTACAGTTCCACTTCGCCACATCTTTTGTACTTTATGTCTCACATTTTATGTTTAGCAATCCACATTTTAGAATAAAAAGCTGCAAAGTCAAACCAACATCATCTTTTCTTTTTCTTTTTTTTTTTTTTTGAGACAGAGTTGTGCTCTCTTGCCCAGTTTGGAGTGCAGTGGCACAATCTCAGCTCACTGTAACCTCTGCCTTCTGAGCTCAAGTGATTCTCCTGTCTCAGCCTCCCGAGTAGCTGGGATTACAGGCATGCACCATCATGCCCAGCTAATTACTGTATTTTTTTTAGTAGAGACAGGGTTTCACCATGTTGGCCACGCTGGTCTTGAACTCTTGACCTCAAGTGATCTGCCGCCTTGGCCTTTCCAAGTGATGGAATTACAGGCATGAGCCACCGTGCCTGACCATCTTTCCTTCTTGGGGTTTTGCTCTATATGTATAGACCTTGAGAAAGTGCTTTCAAAGTAGACTTTATCCATAATTAACATCTTAGAATCTTTTTTCCTCTATAAATATCTTCAGCATCACTGTGCATCAGGTTCACTCCTGTTTTAAAGCAAAATGTAGCATAAACTAGACAAAACCCAAATAAGCTCTCCATTTCCTGTAGCTTTTGTCGCTCTGGCAGTCTATTCTATTGCTGGGCAATATATTCAAACCTTCCACTGATTATGTTATCAAAGCTGTTTAAATTCCATTCCATGAGTTTGTGTATGGCAAAGATGAAGCTGTTTGTTTAATTCAACAATTTCTCTAAAAATGTACACAGTATATTTTGAGAACACAGTGAGACTCTGAACTTGCTTCCACAAGGGCATTTTGCTCCCATCCCCATTCTGCCACAGTTTTCAACATTATCCCTCTTGAGTTTTATTTCTATGTTATAAGATATCTCATCAATTGATATCTAGCATTTTGTATATAATGCATTGTCATAACTCTAGTTGACTGTGGCTCATTTCATTGTATGTTTTCTTCTTCATGCTTCTAGACAAGCTTTGTTTTTATGGCCTTTAAAAAAAAAAAAAAAAAAACACCATGGCTGTTGTCAAACACTATATAAGGAAATGGTTTCCTTGACAGCCATAACCACAAGCAAGTCATCTGCACCTCATCTGCACCTCTTCCTCATTGCATGGTTTGTGTAATTGCTAAAACACTTCAAAACATTTTTATTCAGAGTCAGGTATTAAATACCTAAATTTATAGAGCAAGCTGAAAGCCGAGCAGGTGATAAACTATCAGAACAGTTGTAAAGTAGTAAACTCTAATCGTTTTCTGGTATTAGAGTTCAGCCTCGTGGCACAGCCTCTAAAAGGACAAACGTTGAGAGCTTGATATTTAACATCCAAAGTGAATGACTCCCTCAAGGACACAAGTTAAAAACAAGGAGTGGCTAGAAATGCCAAAGAAGTGAAAAATATTGCTTAAATGGAAAGTGACACTGCAGTTTTATTCATTCATATAAACATGCCAAATGCTAATTCTCTAACAGGAAAGAGGTCAGCTTCAAGGTGACCTCTTCAGAACACCAGATATTTGGTCAAAAGTGCTCCTAAGACTATCTCTCTTGACAAAATTAAGCACAATGCATATGGAGTATCCATTTAAAATCGTTTTTGAAAATTTTCTTTGGTAAAACAAATGTCTCCTAGCTCATATGATTCAAAAAATATCTACTTCTGGGAACTTCTCAGGATAAAAAGTATTTTCCCAAATACCAGCTTTTTACAAGGAAATATACAGCTTGCATGGATTACAAAAAAGTAATTAGATTAGAGCAACAGGAGATTGTGTACAATGTGATAAGCATCCGAAGAAAAAATCACTAACAAGGGCATATAACTCCATACTGGTCTAGTCTCCTAATATCTGTCAAAGACAGATTATAATAAAGAACGTGTACTGTTCTCCCAGCCCCATCTTGTCCAAAACCATGGTTAAGGTGGAGATGTCTTCAGATTGGTTAAAATCAGAGTAATTTGACTGAAATAAATAACATAAATGATCATATTTGTGTTCATGCATGTTTATAGAAAGTAAGTGTGCAAAAATATGAACCTGGAAATTTAATCAAGAGAGGTAGTGGTAACTCTTATGAGACACTGGAGATCCAGGTTCCAGGTAGGTTGAGCAGCAGGTGAAAAAAAATTATACAGAGAGTTTCTACTTATGGAATTTTGCTTAACAGCCTGTGAGGTTAGGTATGAATTACGGTGCGGGAAAGGCAGGGATAAGGAAGGAAGGAAGGCAGGGGAGGGGAGGGGAGGGGAGGCCGAAAGAAGGAAAATGAAGAGAGAGATGAAGGGAAATCATGGGCCAAGCTGCTCAGAGTTGGGTGGTGGTCATAGAGCAACCGAAGTAAAAGTCAGGGAGTGAGTTAAATGGAGTTCCCAGGGAACATTATAAGCGATTTTGAGAACAGTGTTAAAATAAAGCCAAAGAGATGTATCTGAGGCCTGGTCAAAAAAGAACCCAGTTCTCCATGGACCCAGAGAACGCAAAAAGAGTTTAACTTTTTTCACGTACTTCAATTCTTACCATAGTGTTCTACAGGTTTAGAATGTTGGGGCCCTTCCATTACTCCAGGCACTGGGGAAGAATCGGAATTGTGAGAAGAGCTTTGGCACTGCCACAGTCATTCCTTGGCCCACCTCCAAGAAAAGGCAGGCTGGTCTCTGTTTAGGTGTTGTCTGTGCTTGCATTCCCAACATGCACATGAAGAATTATCAATGGGTTCTGGACATAATCAGCCACAGAGCAGAGTGAATTCCAGGAGGTATGTGTCAGGCAGGATCTCATCAAACTCATTTCTTTCAATACTTCAAAAGCTTGTTTTAGAAACACCATGATGGAGAATTGCCTGAAGGACAGAAAATCCAGACATTCCCCTGCATACTTCAAAATCTGTGTTTGGGTTGTTCCAGGCCAGCAGAGATTTTCATACCTAGACTGTCTTGGTTAGTTCTTCCCATCTTTTGAAGACATTTTAAAATGTGTATATTCATACCTTACTTTGTTCTGTAAAGAATTTAAGATAGGAATTTTTATTGAATTGAGCTTGAATTTATGTCATCAGCCTTTATCTGAGGAACATTACGGGAACCACTTCTATGAAATGCCTGTCAAGATACTATTGGGAATACGGGTCATTACATTTCAAAGTATCCTCCTCATGAAGACCCGCTGGAAAAACTTCCCCCTTCCCTTCATACAAAGAAGCATTGAGTTTCTCTTCTGAGACTGACTTGTTGCATCTTACAGGCACTGATTCATGTATTGGACCATGTTTTCCTCTAGGTACAAAGCCGAAGCCAACTTGGGACCCTTGCCCATCTACCATACAGAACCTCTCAGCATGTATTTTTATTCACTTCTGGATTTACCATTCTTTCCCTATCCCTATTTTTTCTATATTCAAAAATCTCCACTTTGCACATTTTAAAATTTGCTAATCTATATAGTACACTAAGTAAATATACCATGAGTTCAGAGTAGTACCTATCCTGCCAGAGGATGGAGAGAGGCAACATACCCCACTGGGGCTGGACACATATTCTACCCATTTAGATCCAGAAAGAAACCTGAGTCTCTCTCCTCACAAAGAAGGAGCAGAGTAAAATCACAGCCCACCGCCACCTGTCAGACCACCTTCATCCACGGTACGGTAACCTGTAGGAAAAGTATTTTGGAGTGTCATGTAATACTACCCAATTTTCCTGTAGACTCGTAAGATTAAAGACTCAGTACTTTTCAAAAATAAAAATAAGAAACATTATTAAACTCTAATGTTTACTTTATCCCTTGCATAGGAATGAAAACAATCTACTCATCCCTGAAGGAAAGAGCCGACTTCCTCTACGGGCTCTGTAAGTCCTGGGGCAGGCCGTCCCTGCAGCAGACGGAGCTGAATGAGAAGACCCTTACTTTGAGGGAAATAAAATAATAGTAAAAATAAAATAACAATATTTTAGCCAACTTACTATTCTAGAATTCCTAGGAGAACTGTACCTCATTAGCCACCTAGAATGGGCCTAGCTCGTTCTAATTTCATTTGGCTCCATGCAGAACACTCTTCACTGTCCAAAACTTTGGGTGGCTGTGAACTTCAGCCTTGCTCCTTAACTCTGTTCTGGCCCTTTTCTTGACCCACTATTTTACTCACTTTATTTTTTGCAATATATACTTGGCTTGGGCAACCAAAAAAAACCTCACTCCTGTCCAAGTCATGGTTACTTCCCTGAGCTCAGCTGAACAGCTCAACCTGGCTTTAAAACTGGAAGTCCCACATCCCTGGAAACTTCTCAGTCCTAGGCAAAGGAGGGATGGTTGGTCACCCTACTCCCAGTCCACACTGATTGTGCAGTAAATCGGTGGCAGAACCAGAACCTTACTTATTTTATTCCTTTATATATTATATAGCACATATAATAACATATAAATGACTATAACAATTATATGTTATATAACATGTATTATTATGTTATAATATTAATATTATATTATTTTGATATGCATACAAAAATATACAGGAATATAATAGATAAGTATATTATATATAAAGGAATAAAAAATATATGTATACAGAAATAGACATTCACAAAATTCACATATGCATGTATATTTTACAGTATATAACTTCTTAAAAGACAACTCTGAGCAAATTTCACAGAACTAAGCTATTTAACTGTGTAAGAACAACATGGCAATATCCATAGCAAAATGTTCATCTCATTCTCTTCCCTCGTGATCCTTCATGCTTCGGAAATGCCTCTGCTGCCTTTTACCACTGTGTCAAGTAATAGGAATAAATGTCTAAAATTAGTCCAAAGAAAATGAAGTTAAGGAATTATACCTGTTGTCTAAAATAAACTGTGAATTCTAACCCCCCCAAAATGATTTTAGGATTATCCAGTTTTGTCCAATTTTTCTCTCTCTCCTCCTTCCTTCAGTGTAAACAACAAGAGTTGCCTCTAAATCTACCTCAGAAGACAAAGGGAAAAGTGAAACTCTGCCCAGGGAGAACTTACTTTACAAGCCAAGTGACCAAGTTTCTCAGATATGATTTTCATAATCTCTGACCAACAGAAAGGAGGTTCTGGAAGCATGAGTGGTCAGTCCACACATCGCAACAGGACTCACACAGCACAAATGAGTCGTGGATCTCTATGACCCAATTTCAGAAAATATGTTTACATACAGACACATATTTTTGCCATTTCTTTAAAGCAACCAACAGGAAAACCTATCCACATATGTCCATTATGATCCTCTCTAATGAAGGCTATCTCTTAATGTTGTTTACACAAGAAGAAATTAATGCATGAGAATGCCAAAGATCTGAGCTTTAAGTTTCTGTATTCAATATAGTGAATAAAAGATATATGTAGTATACACTGGAATAGAAAGAGATGAACTCAGTGAGGACTTGTGCACCTAGTTCTGGAGGTGGTATAATCATTCTGTCATGTATGATGGATGCCTGGATAGATCTCAGGATTTGGAGTCTTGAGTTAAGCTTCTAGTTTGTTCCTCTAAATCTCTAGGGCTTTAAATAAAAACAATCTCTTATATCTTCACTACAAGATTCAAGTGTGAAGTGCTTCGGTAGGCCTCAGAATTAATTATGTTTGGTAATCAACTATGTGTCCACATTATCTGAATGTAGGAGACGGATGCTGACCCTGCTTTAAAATAATAGAAAAACTGGTTTCTTTTAAGAAAGCTTCTGTGAAGGGAATGTCAATTGATTGCAGACATTTGTGATAAAAAAAAGAAAAGTCAGTCATTTTTCTTAAATGAAAACTAGAGTCAGACACAGTGAATCTGTTGGCAATGGAAATTAATACTATATCAATTTAAAAGGAACCATACATTCTTAAAAAAAGGAAGAAATCTTAGTTTTTAGAGCAGTTTTAGGTTGACAGTAAAATTGAGCAGAAGGTACAGAAATTCCCAAATAACCCCTTCCCCACATATGCACAGCCTCCCCATTGTCAATATCCCCCACCAGAATGGTACAGTTGTGACAATTATGAACCTACATTGGCACATCATTATCACCCAAAGACGTGTTTATGTTAGGGTTCACTGTCAGTGGCGTACAGTCTATGAATTTTTGCTAATGTCTAGTGACATGAATCCACCATTACAGCATCATACAGAGTAGTTTCACTGTCCTAAAAATCCTCTGTGCTATACCTATTCATCTCTTCTCTCTACCCCTGGCAACCACTGATCATTTCACTGTCTCCATAGTCTTGCCATTTCTGGAATTTTTTATAGTTGGAAACCTTCAGTGTGTAGACTTTGCAAATGGACTTCTTTCATTTAGTGATATGCACTGACGTTTTCTCCAGGTCTTTTTGTGGCCTGATAGCTCATTTCCTTTGAACCACACACATTTTTAAAAAATGGACATTCTTGTGAGACTTAACAACTGTGGTTTCTGTGGTTAGATGTAGAGGTTGAGTTTTACACATTGGTAAATACATCTTGGAGTAGTTAGGCCCTGGATTTAGAGATTGCAGTCGTGGGTTCAAGTTTCAGCTCTGCAATTTACTAGGATGGGAACTAGGAGAACTCACTTAACCACTGAGGTCAGTGAAGGATGAACATAAAGAGGGTTAATTGTCCATGAGGTGATCCAGCTTGAGCTTTCGCCCAATAGGGGTACCCTAGACTGGGGGGCAGGTGACACACTGAGCCAGTCTAACCCCTGTCTTACAAAGTTGAACCAGCAGATAAATACATATAAGAAATAGGGAGACATTAAGTTTGAGGGGATTCAGAAGATAGATCACAGAGTTGCTTTCGAGTCCTAAAATAAATTCAGTTCTATCCATACAGTGAAACAAAATGTAGTCAATATAATTCATTATTTGAGACATGGAAGATTTTAACACTAGGGGATCACTCTCATAAGTGATTACATGTGGGAGGGGTAAGCTGTAAAGATATAAAAATGTATACACAGAATTAGGCTAAATCTGTAACTCCTGATTTTATCTGATCCCACAGGATAATAAATAAAGGTCGCTAAGAAGATACTCCCACATGATTACTCCTATTTACATCTAAGAAGGAATTATGATTGTACCATCCTGGGTTTCAGCAGAAAACTGATAAAACTTGTACACTGAGTAATTTAAGGAGCGTGTCTTAAGGGATTACTTGTGAGGTATGGGTAAAGAATGGTACAAGTTCCTAGGGTCGACCCTATTAGCAGCCTCAGCCAGAGGGGGTTGGAGGAAGGAGTGGTTTCCTGAACCTTTAGAGAGAGGGCTGCTGGACAGAGCTGTGCCCTTCAGTCAAGGCACGCAGGCAGCCAGCGGCAACCCCAGAGGGAGGAAGTGAGGCCCAACTTCACTCACAAGGACAAAACTCCAGCGGAAGTCAGAAGGCGAGGGGGCCTTTGGACGCAGCTCAGCTTCCCCAGGCACTCAGCAAGGTGGAGATGGGTGCAGACAGCAAACGGGGATCTAATCTTCCTCTTTATTCTTGTCTGAATGTTCCACACTTTCTCCAAGGAACATGTAGATCTGACATGTATTTCAGGCTTTTAAGTTACTTTCTCCTGTGGCAGTCCATTTTTGTTATTAATTGCAGAGGGTTGGATAAAAAATAAAATGGAGATGTGGGTCAAAAAAAAAAGACTGAAAATAAACAGAAGGGGATAATAAGAGATTCTGGGAAAAGTGACAGAAGTAATTCTGGGGACATAAAAAGTCACATTTGGTGGCAAAGCAATGGGCCCCCAAGTCTCACTGTCCCAGCTCCACGGCATTCTGCACATTAAAGACTAATCGTAATGGAAATAATAGTCATTTCTAAGGGGATTTTTTTTTCAAATGGACTTCCCTGAGTCTGCTTTGACATACAAATTAGCCTTAAATAAAAACACCATTTCAGAGTTGCCAAGGCCTCTTTCAACATTCTAAAGCCATTTTGTCTTTTCATGTCTCTGATCTAAATGTATCTGCTTTCAAACCCCAAATGGTATCTTTTGTGCAAGTGTACCAAATTGAGTAGAACCCACATCTGGCAGATCGCACAGATGTGACTAGTTTCAGTACAGGCAGATGTGAAACCAAGCAAGCCACTGTCACTGGCTATGTACATGAGGTGAACTGAGGATAAGTTCTGTGGTCGCCACTTCCTCAGAGCTCAAAGGCTCACACGCAGTTCATGAGAAGTACCCACAGTGTTTCTAGGACTCCTATGCTGATCCAGTAGATGGCAGTGATGGTTCCAGGAGCCTGGCTGGCCCTATGCAAGGACCCTCCAGTGAAGGCAGGACTCCAAGGCTTTATCCAAGCAAGACAGAGTCACCTGAGTTTACTTCTCTCATCACACTGTGGTCTGTGGCTGCTCCCTTAGTAACCCTGCAGCTGCCTCCAGCAGTCATGGGAAAAGGAATTATGACCTTCGTCTCCATCTGCAACCCAGAGAACAAAAGCCATAGCACCTCTAGCCTCCACAATATCAGATATACAGCACAATTGTCTGGTTGTATATTTCAGGCCCAAGGCAGCCTCTGAGTGAGGTAGGCAGGGGGCTACTCCCTTCAAGGAGCAGCAAAGGAGCCTGTAGGTCCCAAAAAGGACATTTAAACCTAAGCAAGAAGGGATCTGAAGCAGAAGACAATCAATGCTGGTCCTCAGAAGGTCTAGGGCTCTTTAATTAAACAGACCCGGCTGACTTGAATTATAGTTAATGCAGGAGAGATGAGCTTAATTATGAATGAGCAGAAGCATGTTTCACTTGCAAATATTAAATAAGCTGTGGAAATTCATTGCATGGGTTATCAGTTGGTAGACACCTTGGGAGATTTCAAGTCTCCGGGAATTTCTAAAATAATGTATTTAAGTGCTTTCAGTTAACAAGCTGGGGAAGAACATTATGCAGCAGGTTTCCCAGTGCAGCTTAACTTTTCTACTAAGGAAAATAACTTGCACTGCACCATTTACATGCAATCAGGAGTTAGTCTTCCTTCCAATGGCATATAAAAATAGAAAGCATTATACATGTGAGAGCGAGAAGAGATGTTAGATATCACTGTTTTAAATTTGTTAAGCAATGGAATCCTTTTTAAGATAAATGTTATATGCAACCTCAATATATCCAGAACAGATAAAAATATTCTATTAATATGTTTATTTTATAAGTTCACATTTCTGTTAAATGTTATAAAGTCAGTCACTGAGAACATGGAATTTTTTTTAGATGAAGGAGATCAGGGCTCAGAGATGACTTATAGACATACATCAGTTTCGGATTATAATTTACTTTGGTTTTGTTTTTGCAATGACTTTTGTCAATGATGACAGTGATTCCACAGACAAATCACTGTAAATGGTAACAGATGTTTTTGTAATAGCCTTTCTTGCAACCTTAAGACATTCTTCAACTAAATAAAATGAAAGAAGCTTTGGGTAGTAAGCATCTAACTCTGCTCATAGGACCTGGATGAGGCTTCGCAGAGTAAGTGAACTTTCCTTGCAGTTATGAAAAAAAAATAGAAAAATGGGTCAGGAAAAAATGAAGAGGTGAGTCAGCCCTTTTGGTAGAAACAATCAAAGTGCAAAGGCATGAAATCATTGTAGAACAAGGGAAGTTATGGGTGGAATGACAGATAAATGTCAAGAATGTCAGGAATATAAATGGAAAAGGTTGACTTTGAAGTATTGTGAATACGTCAAGTAATAAACTAAGCTCTGGACATCAAAGCATAAGTTCAGAAGACTTGGGCTCAATTTTAGTCTCTGCTAATTACAAAGCTACATGATCTTGAGGACATATCATTTAATTTTTTTTTTTTAAGATGGAGTCTCACTGTAGTGCCCAGGCTAGAGAGCAGTGGCACAATCTCACCTCACTGCAACCTCTGCCTCCCAGATCAAGCAGTTCTCCTGCCTCAGCCTCCCGAGTGGCTGGGATTACAGGCACCTGCCACCATGATGGGCTAATTTTTTGTATTTTTAGTAGAGACAGGCTTCACCATGTTGGCCAGGCTGGTCTTGAACCCCTGGCCTCAAATGGTCTACCTGCCTAGGCCTCCCAAAGTTCTGAGATTATAGGCATGAGCCACCATGCCCAGCCCCTCATTTGATCTTTTCTGAACTTTAGTTCCCCTACCAGTGAAATGGGAGAGATACCAATGCTAATTTGGGTTGTTATTACTATAAATGTGTGTAGCAGAAAACTTTGGAATTTTTAGGCAGGGGTATACATCAGAAAAACATATCTACAGGCAATGCAGGGCATAAGTTGTAAATGCAAATGACTGCAGGAAAGAATAACTCTCGTACTAATGAGAATTTGAACTAAGAACGAACAGGGGTGGGCACAGGTTTGCCAGACAAGTACCTGAGAATCGTGAGGAAGACAATCAAGGATAACTGAGCTTTCCACCCTTACGAGCACAGAGATATTATGGATGAGGCAGTTCCAGTAGAGCAGGACCTGTGAATGTGATCTTATTTGGAAAAAAAAAAAAAAGTCTTTGCAGATGTTATTAAATTAAGGATTTTGCCAAACACGGTGGCTCACACCTGTAATCCCAGCACTTTGGGAGGCCAAGGCAGGCAGACTGCTTGAGTCCAGGAGTTTGAGACCAGCCTGGGCAACACAGCAAAGCCCCACAGATATGGCGGTGCATACCTATAGTCTCAGCTACTCGGGAGGCTGAGGTGGGAGAATCTCTTGAGCCACTGCAGCGAGCTGAGATCACACCACTGTACTCCAACTATATGACAGAGTGAGGCCCTGTCTGAAAAAAAAAAAGAAAATTAAGGAATTTAAGATGAGATCATTCTGGTGGATCCATGCAGGCCCCAAATCTAATAACAAATGTACTTTTAAAAGAAAGGCAGAAGATTTGACACAGAGAGAAATGGGGATGGAAGAGAAGGTCACAGGAAGACAGAGGCAGAGATTGTGCCTATGCTGCTGCCACAAGCCAAAAAATACCTGGAACCACCAGCTGAGTGAGGCTAGGAAGACTCTTCCCCGAGAGCCTTTGAAGGGAGTGCAGCCTGCCAACACCTTGACTTAGAACTTCTGGCCTCCAGAACTGTGAGAGAATGAATTTCTTGTTTTAGGTCACTCCATTTGTGTTAATGTATTATGGCAACCACAGAACGCAAATACACTGATTCATACATATGAACTTTTTCACTCATTACAATCGTCAAGATCCTGTTATTATTCCCATCTTAAAGATGAAGGCAACGAGACACCAAAAACTTAAGAAAATTTCCCCAGGATCACATAGCTAACTGTTGACAGAGCTGAGATTTTGCTTCGGCCGTCCTGTCCCAGAGCCTGGGCACCTCAGGGTGTGGGGGTGGAGGCACCTGACAGGTATCCACATTGGAGGCAGCTAAAAGTGTAGAAAGATGGATCTAAGTTTCAGACTTACTGGTGTCTCTCACAGTGAACTGGCTTTACTTATTTATTAATTTGAGATGGGGGTCTTGCTAGGTTGCCCAGGCTGGTCACAAACTCCTAGTCTCAAGTGATCCTCCCACCGTGGCCTCCCAAAGTGTTAGGATTACAGGTGTGAGCCACCACACCAGGCCTAATAAAGAGGGTTTAGATGAGCCAAACCCTGTAAATTATTTACACAGTTGCACAGTGTACAAGAAAATCTCAATAAATCTTAATTATCAATGCTACTATTATATGTAATTCAAATACAATATTGATATTGTATTTGAAACTGCAAGAGTGGCATTGTTCTTGCCTGATAAGAACACTTGATTTATTGAAGGGTAGAGAGAGTAAGTTAAATCAAAATCAAATCTTGAAGTCGTAGGGGCTATGAAAAATGAAAGAAAAAAGTGAGTTTCACGTCAGTATCCACAGACATAGCTTGAGTCCTCCAAAACAGAATGCAAAGATAGTCAGAAGAGAACTAAAGAAAAGTCCCCAACATAAGCAATAAAGAAGGGGTGGAGAGACGATAGATCAAACAACATGGAAATAAAACAATTATATAAATAGGTAAATAGTGTCTTATCAAAGGTCTTGGCATTTACACTCTGAACATTAAATAATTCCACTCAAAAGCTACGAAAAAAATAAAATTACAACAATGAGCTTGGTACGTAATTAGCTTAGCACAATTCACTCAGTTCAATCTGATTGGAAGTCCACAAGATACAGGCAATGGTAAGACCTGAGACAACCTTCTTTTAAGTTCTTATGTCCAGGATGGGTTACACCAGAACACCCTTGATAACAGCCCTTGTCCTAGCTCTGAAGTCAAAAGATACAACTAATTTGTTGGTCATTTCTGTTTATATACTCATACTCTGTCATGTTCATTCACTTAACAAACATTAAGTGCCTATACAGCACTGTCTAAGCCCTGGGAATATACAAATAACTTGAACATAGCCCTTGCCCTCAAGCAGCTGTGCAAGTGAGAGGCGGGCATTGAAAGATGATATGACAACGTAACAGCACAGTGTAGAGTTATGCTCTGGACATTAACGGAAGTAGAAAGGAGAAAATCTGGACACATCTAACAAAGGGGATTCAGAGCAAGTTCAGTCCCTTTGGGCTGCTATCACAAAATACCATAAACTGGATACATTATAAACAACAGAAATTTATTTCTCATACTCTGTAGGCTAGGAAGTCCAAGATTAAGGCATCAGCAGATTCAGCAATTGGTAAGGGCTTTTTGGTTCACAGATGATCCCTTCAGGCTGTCCTCACAAGGTGGAGGGCAAGTGGTCTCTCTTGGGCCTCATTTCTAAGGGTGCTAATCTCAATCATGAGGGCTCCACCCTCTCTCACCTCCCAAAGTCCCAACCCCCTAATACAATAATCTTAAAGGTTAGGATTCCAGTGTATGACCTTTGGGGAGATGCAAACATCCAGATCACAGCAGACTCCCTGGAGGGCATGCCCTGGGTTGGCATAAGCAAAGATACAAAGGTGAAAACCATAGGACTGTTGTAGAAACTTCCCATCTCAGTGCTGTTGCAGTATCAAAAAATTCAACTGCACAGGTACATTGAGGTCACATTACAGACCTTTCATGTCTTAATGCTTTTAGGTTTCATCAACCTCTTCCTAGTCCCTTGACTTGCTTCCTTCACGCCAAGGCTAGATTTCAGCCAAGAAGCATTATCAAGAGGTGGAAGAAAGGCCTAGGAGAGAAGATGCTGATGAGATTTGCTGCTGTGTGTACTGGCAAAAACAAACATTAATCTATAAATAACGGCAATCTCCCAGGAAAGTGGTGTTCCTGTAGAAGTCGTGCATTTCTGTTGTTGTTGTTGTTTTGCTACCATTATCTAACAAGAGACTTGGTATTTAAAAAAGAACGAGAAGGTAGATTGATCAGGGACCATTATGGGAACAGCTGCTCTGAACTCAGCCTTAAAGATAGGTCCTGGGAATCCATCACTTTCCCCTGTTAAAACACCACTTCCAGTACCAAAAAGAAAACAAAGTGTGCAACTTTATGCAACAAAAATATGCTGTTGTGACAGGAAAAACTAATTAGATGTCCGTGGTGAAGGGGCGGCAGGGGGATTCTGTGGCAAATTCATAAAGGAATTATCAATTCTCAATGTGTGAGTATTCTGTAATACAGAAGGAGGCAAGTGAAATGAACATTAGATGCCATCAGAAAAATAATTTGTAAATATTTGCTTTTTGATAAAGCTAAATGCTTTTTTTAAAAAAAATAAAGTTGTTCCTTGGTGGTATAAATAACTAGAACACAAAATAAAGACATCCCCAGAGAACAGATGTTTTAAATGCTAATCAAGAAATCAATTTCCATATAATACAAAAACTAACCTTGAGAGGAAAGAAGAGAAAGGTCAAAATAAAGATAAAAATTTTTCCTTGAAATATTGAGGGGAAGTCTCTTAATGTAGCCTCTGTAAAATACAAATTATATTTTAACAGTATTTCTCATCATTGATAAAATTGTAGGTACATTTAGGGAACATATTAACATACTGATAGCCGATTTCCTTTTCCGAATGTCTGACTTTCCAAAAGAAGAATCACATCCGCCCAAAGCCCCACAACTTGCTTTTTTCCCCTTTTAACCTCGAATATCACACTTTACAAACTGAAAACAGACTCTAGGACACAAGAGCAATATATCCGGAATCCCAACACAAGGTAATTCAAGGCCTAAGGAAACTGAACTTCGGTCAGCGTGTACTTAACAAAATGTGTAGGCCACAGTCACTCTCCAAATACAAGCGCAGCAAGTGTTTCAAAGAACGTAGAAGTGAAAATGCAGGTGAAAAATACAAGAAATCTCTCCTGCCAAAGTATTCAATCATGTATGACTTCCACCTCTTCACACATAGTGTAATGGTTGGCAAGCTCAGTGACCTTCTGAACCAAAGACACTGGCTGATTTTGAGGTTCCTCCAGTGTTACAAAGCATATTAAATAGTGAACTATTCTTGATTAGGCATTTCACTGTTGAAGAAAATAGTTTTTTTTTCCACATTTACCGCTAATCTAACACAGAAAACCTAGCACATGCTTCGCTAGTATACAAGCTATTTAGGGATGTTATATAGTTTTTAAAAGGTTCCATTGTCAAATAAGTTTGAAAAAAGCTTGATGAAATTAAGTTAAAATAGGCTACTGTTTTGCACAACACCTCTAAGCCTTCCCTCCCCCTCTGCCCCATCCTCAACCCCACCCTTACCCCACCGCCCATACCTGCTGCTGGGTCACCTAAGCATAAGTATTGTGAATCTCTAAAAGGAGAGTATGTTCTGAAATTTCTTTTTAACTTATTTGGTTGAATAACTGATGCTTCTTCTCTGTGAATATTCCCTGAAATTACATTTTGGCAAAACTGTTGAAAATTAAGAGCTTAACTGAAAACTGACATCTGAATGTTGCATCCAGCTCTTTCCTATTAGCAGATTCCATTTTTTAAATGTTATCAAAGTTCCCCCTCAACCAACTTCCCTCATGGATTGAAGCTTTACTAGGTAAGAGGCTGGAGCTACACACTTAAACAGGTTTAATATTTCTCACTAGTAGTGGGTTTAGCTTCATTCACAATTGCAACAGACAACATTACTATTTATCTGTTCATAAATTGTAACAGTAAACCCACAGTAAATGTTAGCTATGTGCCAGGCACTATTTTGAGGCAAAAAAAAAAAAAAAAAAAAAAATCTGTACTGGCAGATGAAAGAGTTGACATCCAGGAAGGCTAAAGGAACCAGCGTTTAAATAGTACCACCGATATCTGTATACCATGTCTTCATGCTGGGAGTTACTATTGTAATATGGACGCTGTGTGCATTGGTTCAGCAAGTCAATGAAAGTATTTTATGAAAGATCAAGCATAAATTAATCTTATACTCTATTAAAGTTCATCTCACTTTGCTGCTGAATTTTCCCCTATTGATTATTAGTTTGTAAGAACTGAAACAATGTTGACATAACATTCTCATGACGAATTAATATTAATGCAGCAAGGATTATGCAGTCAATACCAAGGTATAACAATTTAATATTCCGTTAGTATTTTTTTATCATCTTTGGAACTAAATTAGCTATAAAAGTCACAAGCTTTACAATTTTAAAGTGAGATTTTTTTTTTCTGGGAGCTTCTATAATTCTAGTGAATATACATTTGAATTTATATATAATGCCAACTAGCAAGAGCTCTTACAACAGCCTTTGGCTCTTGTTAATGCCTGTAAATCCACATATGTTCTGCACAATGAACATTAATGCATATAGACTACATGTGTTTTTACAATTAAGTATTTATTGACTTTTAAGAGGAAAAAATTTTAACTTTTAAAAATTACACAACTTACATAATTTCTCTAGTTGTTAAACTTTTAATTAATATCACAGTAAAATTTTTGCAATTGATAGCAAAATCAGATCAGATACACATTGTTTAATCTAGAAGGGACCCAGCTGTATCTCAAACTTTTATCATATGTTGGCTGGGCGTGTTGGCTCACACCTGTATTCCCAGCACTTTGGGAGGCCGGGGTGGGCAGATCACCTGAGGTCAGGAGTTCGAGACCAGCCTGGCCAACATGGTGAAACCCCACCTTTACTAAAAATACAAAAATTAGCTGGGCATGGTGGTGGGCAACTGTAACCCCAGCTACTTGAGAAGCTGAGGCAGAAGAATTGCTTGAACCCAGGAGGTGGAGGTTGCAGTGAGCCAAGATAATGTCACTGTACTCCAGCCTAAACAGAGTGAGACTCTGTTTCAAAAAAATAAAAAATAAAAAGTTTTATCATATGCTATATGCTTTACCTTATGGGTAAATTATACATACACATACACACACACACACACACACAACACACACACACACAGAAGAATTTCTTTGGAGAGAAGTAGAAAGACTACATGGAACCTGCCCTTTGTCATTAAAGCACAGATGTAGTAAAAAGAGATTTGCGTTCAAATTCCACCTCTAAGTGTTTTACTTTAGTTACTTAACCTCTTGAATTATCTATGAATTGATGGTGAGCGGAGTGGTGATAGAAGTAGAGACAATATATACGTGCCTCGCACACAGTTCGCACTTGACAAAGTCCTGGAAACACCATCATTACTTGATTTAAAAGGCTAATGCTGAATCTCATTTTTTTTCTAAACCCTCTGTGAATCTGTCTTAATAAAAAGAGAAGGAAGTCCTAGCTGGTGAGACTTACTGCCATGGTTTAGGGAAAAATCATGAGCTATTTAGGCATCTAATCCTTAGAATGGGCATAGAAGGTAGGAGGAGGAGAGAAGATCAGCAGGTTTGGAGATGAACCTGCACAGAGCAGGTAAAGAAAAGAAACCTGAGAGTGAACTGCCTTGTGAACCGGGCTAACCACACTGACTCGTCTGTGTCCATCTCTGCTGCTAGCTCAAGAGCAACTTAGGATGCTGGGACTGTGCCTCCTTTAATCCTGTGGCCACCATACCTAACACAGACCTTTAAACATAGTGCTCAGTAAAGTGTCAGGTGAGTGGGAAGAAAGAATGAAAAGGTGAGCAAGAGAAACTGGAGAGAAAGGCAGAAGAAAGAAATGGGCAGATGAGAAGCAAGAAGAGGTAAGGAAGAGGAGGATAAGGAATTGGTTACTCTCTCAAATGGGAACCAGAAACTTCTACTCTGTAAAGGTTGCTCACATCTATGTTTTTGTCATTTTTTAAAAAACGTTTTTCTCATTTAATTGGCAACAGTTCTTTGGTTCAACCAAACTAAGACCCAGAAAGCTCTGCATAGTTGGAAGTATTGGAAGAAGAGTTATTGCATGGTGACAGCAGTTACACCAGTTCCCAAGGGCTGGCCGGCACAGTGAGATGGGGGAACCAGAGATAGGCGTCCCATTAAACGTCCCTTTGTGATGACTAATCCTTCCCACTAACTCACACCAAGCAATCTCATTACAGCTTGCTTACATGAAGGGCACAACCAGCTCTTACCTATTTCTCTGTGTAATCCCTCTGGAAAGTCGTTTCTGAGCTTCAGTCTTTCTGGCTACACTCAGTGGATTCTGAGATGCTGAGATCTTTCCCTTCAGCTCCACTTCATACATAGCTGTAAAACCTTTTGCTGCTAACCTCCCTGCCTCAGAACCTTCATTAAGTCCTTTGTCCTGGCTTCCTTACCTGTCACACGAAATTTAAGTTGGGGAGATTAGTTTTGATCCTAGTACTAAAGAATCTATGGCCAAAGGTTAAATACCAGAAAAAGCTTATAAATTCCTGAATGCACAAACTTTTGAGCATGAAAAGAATTCTAACAGTGACTTAACACAACCCTCTTATTTTATGGAGGAGATTATTAAGGCCCGGAAAGATCAAGTTTGCACTGAACAAAAAAAAAAAAGCATGGCCACACAACGATTTTAAATCTTAGGCAATCATCTTGAAAATGCTTGTTTGTATTTCCAGAAGTCAGGCAAGAATGCAGATTACATCACACAACCGTCACCCTCCTGGAG
Source organism: Saguinus oedipus (assembly GCA_031835075.1). NCBI lineage: Eukaryota > Metazoa > Chordata > Mammalia > Primates > Cebidae > Saguinus > Saguinus oedipus. Next base: position 25,586,399 of record CM063190.1, read on the forward strand.
GATGCTGAAAAACCCCAAGCCCCTGAATTTCTCTTCTTCCAATTGCCAGTCCCTCCCACTGAAGTATGTAGCCTAATCCTTAGCCCCAATTCACATCCCTATCTTTTGTCAACTGAATGTTGAGAAAAGGCCTGAGAAAGATCTCAGCTAGTGTGTGTGGTATGGAAGTGAGATACAAGAATTCTGGAGACAGATGGGGCGGGAGTTCCAGCTCTTAGCTGCCCCTAGCCCTTACTTTGGGCAAGTTTCTTAACCCCTCTAAACCTCAGTTTTGTAGCTGGAAAAATGAGGACAATACTAAGTCCTGCTCTCTAGAGTTTTTGAGAGGCTGAGGTGAGCAACCCTGATCCAGCCTTCTGCTATAACCACAAAGGCCCTTGTTTGTGACATGTGGCACAGCCTAGTTTTCTCATTTCGCACAGTGAGTTTCTTCCTGGATGGGAGAGATCGGGTCTCCTCTCCTGACCAATGACTTCAGCGAGGACTGCCTCAGTCCGTCAGAGATGTTCAAACAACATTAAACCTCAAAAGAGAAGACATTAGGGTCTCAATCACTTTTACTCCCATAAGTTTCTTAATACCTTGTGGAAATACGCTTTCACCCTCCCCACCCTACATGCACCAACCAGCAACCTCATATGCCAGGAGCATAGAGGGGCAGTCACTGTCTGGCCAAATAAAATATTATTCTGCTGCCATAATTCATCTTTATTTCTTGTGCTTTCTTCACCTTTAGGCCATATTTTCCTGTAGCGTGGATCATAAGTACTTGATCTTTCATATTCAGTCATGTATTCTTTTGTTTAAGCAATTTTATATTGCTGCATAAATAGGCAGGCCTGTTACTATACATTCATATTTCTGAAAAGAGCCAAATATTCTCCCCAGAAAAAGATCTGATTCAAGCTGATCTGATATCTCCAACACCAGAACCACACTTTTAAAAAGCAGTTATTCTATGAGTGTTCCCACATTCCTTCTTACTGGGCAATCAACGCCATCAAAATGATAGTATCATTTATTATGTTACTATTGTGTCCTAAGCATTTTCCAAGTGTTACTTTATGTATTCCTCAAATAATCTTAATTTTAAAAGACCAGCACTGTTATTCCTATTTTTCAGATAAGGAAACTGAGGCACAATGGCAAAATGTCACTCAGCTAGCAGATCATGGAGCCAGGATTCAAAACAAATCTATATGGAAATGTCAGAGGCGTTTGAACCAGAGCAACTCCAACTTGAATAGGAGCTGGGTAAAATAAGACTGACACTTCCTGCAGCCGCATTTCCGGATGGTTAGGCATTCTAAGTCACAGGATGAGATGAGAGTCGGCAAAGATACAGATCATAAACATCTCGCTGATAAAACAGGTGCAGTAGAAGCCGGCTAAAACCTACCAAAACCAAGATGGTGATGACAGTGACCTCTGGTCATCCTCACTGCTACATTCCCACCAGTGCCATGACAGCGTACAAATGCCACGGCAAAGTCTGGAAGTTACCCTCAGGGTCTAAAAAGGGAAGGCATAAATAATCCACTCCTGTTTAGCATATCATCAAGAAATAACCATCAAAATGGGCCCAGCAGCCCTCAGGGCTTCTCTGTCTATGGAGTAGCCATTCATTTATTCCTCTACCTTCTTAATAAACTTGCTTTCACTTTACTCTGTGGATTCACCCTGAATTCTTTCTTGCCGGAGATTCAAGAACCCTCTCTTGGGGTCTGGATCAGGACCCCTTTCTGGTATCAATTCTATAACTCATGCCTACATCATCTTAATTTATACAATTCTCCATAAATGAAATATAAGCCAATGGCTTAAAACGTGTATTAGTCCGTTCTCACACTGCTATAAAGAACTACCTAAGACTGGGTAATTTATGAAGAAAATAGATTTAACTGACTCACAGTTCTACAGGCTGTACAGGAAGCATGGCTGTGACGTCTCAGGAAATGTACAGTCATGGTGGAAGGCAAATGGAAAGCAAGCACGTCTTACATGATGAAGCAGGACAGACAGTGAGTGAAGGGGGGAGTGCCACACACTTTTAAACCATCAGATCTCATGAGAACTCACTATCACAAGAACAGCAAGGGAGAAATCTGCCCCCTTGCATGATCCAATCACCTCCCATCAGGCCCTTCCCAAACATTGGGGATTACAATTCAACATGAGATCTGGGTGGGGACACGACCCAGACCATATCAAAAGGCCACGGTGGCAGAAAGTTTTAGCCTATGACTCAGAAACTCAACAGCTGTTTCGTGGCAGAGACCGTGTACAGCAAAAGCCCAAGGAAGTGAGTTATGTTTAGGGGGCACTCGCCAATGCCCGTGGGCTGCAGGGGAAACACGGCTGTTTGGCTTCCCGCATTGTTAGAGCCCTTATTGTTCCCTCACTGACAAGTCAGCCCAGTATTAGGGAGATCCACAGAAGGGCAGAAGTCTTAAAAACTTTGCATGAGACATGGCATGTTGCAGTCTGTGTTAAATCTAGTCACAAGCTGAAAAAGCATGTATAAAATACAAATACTATCAACATGATTTTAACTCAGAGGCTGTAACATTTTAAAGGAAAAATTTTAAAAGAAAATAAGTAATATATATGTACACGTGTGTATGTAGATAGAATTTATATAGATATACATTATAAATATCTACAAATGAGGAATATAGGTGTGTATACATATATGTACATATATCCCCCCTCCATTAAAAACCACCTGTCAAGATTAGATAATCTGTTTATGTTAGACATGACAAATGCTTTACCAATAATAGCATTAGAAGCACTTGAACTTTGTACCACTTACGTGGGCAGCTACACCAAAGAACCTGTGATCTCAATATGCCGGAGTTCCTGGGAGAAGGGCCGCACAGCAGTCAGGAAACCCCCTGGTCCAGGCAACAGATACTGGAGCAGTAGTACAGTCCTGACAAGGATGTTCATCCAGGAATCCATCTGGCATTTGGTCAGAAGCTACTGAATTTCTTTAGGGCACTCTGGACATGGCTTCCTCTGTACCTGGAGAGTGTGAGCAATAATAACAGGTGGCTACAGTTGAAAAGAGCATCCCCCAGAATTCCTGGGCACTGCCCTTCCCTTGTTCCTGTTTACGAAACCAGATTTCCAATTAACTTCAGCCCATCTTCAACCCCTGGCTCCTGTTTCTTGCCTTTGTTTTCTTTTTTCTTTTTTCTTTTTTTTTTTAGACGGAGTTTCGCCATTGTTACCCAGGCTGGAGTGCAATGGCACAATCTCGGTCACCGCAACCTCCGCCTCCTGGGTTCAGACAATTCTCCTGCCTCAGCCTCCTGAGTAGCTGGGATTACAGGCATGCGCCACCATGCCCAGCTAATTTTTGTATTTTTTAGTAGAGACGGGGTTTCACCATGTTGACCAGGATGGTCTCAATCTCTTGACATCGTGATCCACCAGCCTCGGCCTCCCAAAGTGCTGGGATTACAAGTGTGACCCACCGTGCCAGGCCGCCTTTGTTTTCTTTAATGAGGCTTTATGCTCAAGTCTGTGTCCAATCTTCAGTCCCATGAGCACGGACTCTTTCTTTGAGCCAGCTCTATCCCTGGATCTTGGTTCTGCCGTGGCCTTGCCTTTGTTCTCAGCTCTGCTCTATACCCTCCTAGCATCCCGCCCTCTCCAATATGCCCACCTTCCACCAACCTCACATCTATCTCCCTATCCCTTTCCCAGGACTTGGACTCATGCCTGCCCACATCTGATGTGAGCTCCTAGTTCCTGTTCAACTGGAGCTGGCTCAGCTCCCCACCCAGCTGTGTGATAGCCAGAGGGCTGCTGAGTCTCAAAGTAAGGCCCCAGCAGAGCCGAGGAACCATTCTTCTTCCAAAATTCTTATAAAATACATAAGGGAGTCCCAATAGTCTTGCCAGAGTCAAAGAGAATTCCCACCTCTACAGACAGCTCTCTAAATCTCTGTTCTTCATCCCACCACATTGTACACAGGGCCAGAGAAAGCAAGGGCTTCCCTTAGAAATCAAGACAGACCCTGCACCCCCAATCTCAGTCACTAACCCTAAAAGCCATAATGTCTTCAAATTTTTAATGGTACAGGTTCACAATGAATGGAGAGGTGATGGCGTTATATTTAAATGTCAAATAAACGTGCCATATTTCTCTAACTGAGAACTATTGAGGATTGAGGTGATATCATTGATTAAAATTTATACCAGAAACAAAACTAGTTTCTGAAAACTTACTTCTACTGGAAGTAAAGTATAAGAAAAAGAAAAAATAAAAGAGGAAGGGAAGGGAGAAGAGGGGAAGAAAAAGAAAGTGACAGGTCTGGGAGCAGCAAAACCTACTAGGAAAGCTTGGAGAATTTTTCCCTCATTATGCAATTAATACACGGAGATTAATAACAAATTTTGAAAAAAAAAACAGGCAATTTTTAAAACTATTCCAACACCACAATACATCTGAATTTTATGTGTTTTCTTCATCTGAATGCTATATCTGTCTTATAAATCATCAGTATTTCATTTTATTGTATACTCAATGTGAATTTTTTATTATTTTATAAGCATATGATGTTTACATAATCTTTATGATCATTATTTGAATGGTTGCATCACATCCCACAGATTCCACAGACTGATCAAACGGTTTTACCTAGTTGTTACCAATTACCTAGCTAATAAATTGGATATTTAGGTTGTTTCTAATTCTTTCCTGTTTTAAGTAACACTGCTAGTAATAACTTTACACAATTTTTCAACATTTAGAATATTGTTTTAGGCTAAATGGATTAATGAGAAAGGGTATAAACACCTTTATGGTGCCTAATCTACATTCCTAAATATCTTTCAGAATGAATGAATTTTAACCAACTTACAGAAAAAAGTTTGATTTTATTGGACTCTCAAAATTAAACATCGATATTTAAAAATTATTTTTTACTCAATTAACTCATTTTTTACTTTAGCTTTCTTTGATTTGTACAGAGAATGAAAAAAATTCATACCTTAATTCTTGTGTATAATTTAAATGCTGTTGTAGGCAGAGAGGGAACTGAAGGAATCGCAGACACTTACCACAGGATTGCTTCCCTAAATGTTAAATCGATTTTACCAAAAGTTCAAATTTGGAATGCTCTTCAGTTTGAAAACCTGAGATCTGAATTGTCTTTCTTGCTTCTGTATTTAATTTAGCATCATTTTATAAAGTGCTGGTTGATCTTGAAAGTGTTATATTTGATATTTTTTTGGTAGCAGAAGGAGGAAGAATAATATATTAGAGGCACCGCCATTGTAGATTTGTAACAATAGGTTTATCTTACAGGAGATTGGGTGAGGTGACTTACGTCTCATTATTCTGGTCTTATAATCGATATTCACTTTGAGGCATTCATTTTATTGTATCTTTTGCCTTCCTCTCCATGCATAAAATGTTTACTTATATGGTTTCCTTTAAAAAAAAAAGTTTTAAAAATTATTTTGAGAATACGCACTTGCCACCCAAAGTCACTCACTTGGCAATCGTAAAGAACAGGAGATGCTGAGGGAGAGAGCACGAGAAAGGATCAGAGAGGCGGGCTTACCAACAGAGCTACACAGAATTATCAGGACATATGAAAGATGAGAAGATGCATTTCAAAAATTTTGGCTTAAAGAATATGAAACATCAATATTAAGGGCTGAAAGTAATCGGCAGTGTACTTGAGTGGGTAAAGAGAAGCGAGGCAGAGCTGGTAAGGAAAATGGAAGACTTAGACAAACAGTAGCCACTCCATGTTCCTGTAATTAATTGCAAGCCAACCAGAATCTCAACCACACACCTTGAGCCAAGTAAAGTAACAACACGTACTCAATGTCCTAAACCTCCTGTGAACCTCTGGTGAGGCCAGGGCTTAGTGCTTTCCCAAAATGATCTGTAGATGCACGGAAGCAGCACATGCCACCTTCTGTCAACAAATAGAGCCATGAAAACAGCACCGGCCTTTATGTCCACTGGCCTATGTTCTCGAAAAAGTCAACGAGGAACTAAAAGAAAACAAGCACCATGCCAAAAAAAATTAAGTAACAGGCTTTTGACACATTTTATGACTTCCCGTATTTTGTGTGTTTTTAAGAGAGGAATTTATGCTTGTTCATTAAAAAATGATTCATTGTTTTCCAACAATAAAAAATTTTAAAATGTGGTATACTCACTTAATGGAATCTTTAAAATCTTTAAAATACATAATGACATGGGAAGATTTTTTTTATGTATTTTCAAGTAAAAAAGAACTGTTATAAACCAGTGGAAACTGTTATATTACATTTTTAAATGGGTAAAACCATGAGGCTCATACAGATGGAAAAATAAACACACGTCAAAAATTTTATGTAACTCATTATTAGTAAACGAGAGAAACAAGCATATGTTACAACCAATTCAAAGGAGAAATTAAAGAACTGAAAATTTACATGGAGCAAATGAATGTTGAAATACATTTACAAATGAACCCAAAACTGGCTTTTTCCCGGGGATGTAGAGGGAGATTGTCTTTCCAATGGACAGAAGTCATTTGAAGGTCCAGAGACAAGAAATATTTGCACTTGCGATAATTTGTCAGTAATCCACAAATTACAGAGTTGAAAAATAACCTAATGAAAGACAAATCCCACATCCCTACAGCAGTGTTTCTCAATCTTTTTTTGATTATTGCCTTCCTAAGAAGATTTTTTTCAGATATTTTAATCTCCCCTACTTGATGTCCTCAAAATTAAATACTAAGGTATAAGATTTTGTTGGGTAGATTTGAACTTTGGAGGGCCACAAACCGTTTTAATTGCTGTGATGCTTTTCTGCCCCTCAGATCAAATTTTTGTCCCCTATGGGGCAATTGAAAGTCCATGTCATTTAGGACAGACAATCCCCAGAGTCCATTGAAAGGAATGTCTAGTAATCTCTGTAGCCTGTTGCAGAGTTTTAAATCACCTTTACAATACAATACAATGATGTCATTCTTTAAAGCCACTATATATATGTGTGTTGTGGGGGTGGTGGGGAGGTGTTAAAGTGTATAGCAGGAATCAACAAACTACAGCTTACAGGCAGAATCTAATCCGCCCATTTTGTAAACACAGCTTTATTGGTGACACACAGCCACACACACCGTTTCTAATTGTCTCCTGTGTTCTGTGGCTGCTTTCACACCCCAACAGCAGACTTGAGCGGTTGCGACAGAGATCCCAGGTCCACATAGCCTCAAATATTTATTATTTGTCCATTGACGGAAAATGTTTGCCAATCTCTGGTTTATACTAAATCGTTGATAGATATTATCTCTAGTTAATAAGAAAATAAATTAAAAATAAAAACTGTTTTCTATAAATGTTTTACTAATTCATGACACAAAAACTCAAAGTTATTTGTTACACATCAATTGTATGCACAGCACTCGAAGGATAGAATTATACAACATGGTTCCGGCCTTGTAAAAAGCTTCTAATTTCATGTTGCTGGGATAAAGTGAGATGTCTGCTATCAGAGTTGCATTCTTTTGCTGAAGTAAACTAAAAATAGAAGTAGATAGGGACTACTAGAGGGGTAAAAGATAGTATTTGTAGATATGACCCAGGTCAATGTCAACTTCTAGGTTAGACTTTGGCCTTCTTAGTCTTAAATAATAAAGGGAAATCAGATTTAACAGTTTATCATGACTGAAGTATTTGCTTCAAATTATTATAAAAATAATAAAGAATGTGCTTGTTCTCAACTTCTAGAAAACAGTATTTTCTCTCCATTCAGATTTTATACTCACTGAGGTCATGAAATTCAAAGTTACCCTAAAAACCACTGTGAGAAGATGTCTTCTAGATAGGTAATAATTCAAGACTTAAGCTGCCCCAATTCACATAAATTTCTAATCTTTTCCTGTCCACATTGCAAGAGGTCATCGCTTAACAGAGCAGCTCAAGGCGTGTGTGGCATTCTTTTCCGTTCATTCTCCAGCTTACTTTCCTAGGGACTTAACCTTGGATGGGTCTCTTTAATACATGAACGACAATATCTTTGTTCCCATTATAATATAATTCAACCAGGCACCTTGTATATCTAAGGAAGTCACCTTGTACATACAAGAAGCTTGTATATCTAAAACCCTCAAAACCCAGATTTTTCTCATTGCTTAATTCTAGAAATTTGAAAACAGTGTCCTCCAAACCAACATATTTACAGAATAAGAATTTTACGTATTTGTAAGATTAAAAAGTAAATAGATAAATGAATAAGTCTTAGGGGATCAAAAGAATTAAATTTTTTGATTGAAAATTCTCCAGGAAGTAACTATAAAATCACCATTAAATCCAAATCAACTCAATAATTGGTTTGGACCTAATATATCAGCCTTTCCCAACCATGTTGTCATAAAACACTAATGTGCTCCAGTCAGTTGTGTTGTGTCTCCAGTAATCTGTCTCTAATCAAGACGAAAGTACTGAAGTTTCCAAGTTACTTACTACTGTCAGAAATGAAAACTGATTCAAGATGACCCCTATACTAACCATTCTCACTCACTTACCTTCTAATACATGTTACTGAATGAGCAAGAAAGAAGAGGTGAAGGTCAATAATACTCCTATAGAGGTGCCTGGCATGTGAACAATGTCTGTCATTTATATCACGGTGAACAAATGAGGTTCAAACTTACAGCTGAATAGAAAGAATCAATGGGGAAAGAGAAAAATGGTGGAGGAGGGAAAGACAGAGGATGAGGGGGTGAAGAAGCAGGAAAAGAACAGCAATTTGGGGAATGAGAAAAGAGAAGAGCCCCAGTGGAAACAAAGCAAAAAGAATCAAAAACCAGGAAAGAGTGGCTAATGGAAACCACAGGAGCAAAGTCTCTGACAAAAAAAAAAAGGGGGGGGGTGTAGTGGGCAGCATTAATTCCTGCTGAGAAATTAAGTAACCTTGCTGATGTGAGGCGATCAGATGCCCTTAGGCTGACATTAAAGCTTGAATTTTAGAAAGAGTTAAAGGAGTGGAGATCCCCCAAATCGGTCAGTCTGGCCACAGCAGAGGGTACAGATGTGAAAGCAGAGGCTAGTGGCTCTAAAATGAGCATTAAGTTCTAGATCTGAAAGGCCTTGCCTGCCAGGTAAATAATGAACCCCAGGAGATGGATTTCTGTAGACTTCTACTTATAATGTAGCTTATTTCCACATGACCATACATATGCATATAATAGACATCACATTAGAGCAGGTGGGTAATAAAAATAATGAGACTGCAATTATGCTATTGTGTATTTAAAATAGTCCCATATCAAATCAATGGATTTGATCATTATTTTGTGTACCCACTAATGTGTTCCTGTCACATGTCTTAGAAGAAGGGCACCGCAGAGGCACCCCAAATGCTATGGTTTCCCCAGGCTTTCCTTTCAGCTTAGCTAAAACAAGTGAACATCTTTCTAATTGCCAGAGACATCTTTGTTCCCTCTACAAAGACAAGCTTCTTTTAGCCCTTTGTGCTGTCATCTCACTCTATTAGACATTTTCTGCGGGGTGTGGATTTTGCCGTGATGAGTTTCTTTAACAGGTCTTGCTATTGCTGATTAGCAGCTGTTCCCTGCTGCCCACCCACCAGGGTGCCTTCTGGCCTGGCACACTTCTACTACTGGGAGGACATCCTTACCACCCCACGCCAAGTTCTTGCTCTCTGTTTTGTCCCCACGGTGCCCAATACCACACTCTCTTCAGAGGTCAGAACCCTGCACAGCCCTATAGCCATTTCCTCGTGTGTCTTCCCATTAGACTGAGGATAGTCAGCTCCATGTGCAAGAATCAGCACAACTCTTGACGCCGAAAGGGCCTCGATCAATATTCAAATGGATGAACAGAAATGAGTGAATAAAATCCATCTTCATAAAATAAAAAAAAAAATAAAAAAAATAAAAAAGGAGTGGAGATAGAGCATCTGTAAGCTCTCTTCCTTGCCGAGGCTTGGCCTTGCTGAAAAAGAGAAAGAGAAAGGATGGTGTTTAGAGAGAACACGACGTGAAGGCACTCACTTTTAAGAACTGGAGAGACCTGAGTATGTGCAGATGCTCCAAACAAACAAGGATAGGTTAAAAACTGTCCTACAGGGAGGAAATACCCAATGGAACAAGGTTCCATTCCCAGAAACGGTAGAAGGGGATAGGATCATGAACAAGGTTTGGTCTTGAACAGGAAAAGACATATCTCTTCCTCATAAACTGGAAAAGAGGAGACCAAAGGGTATGTATTTGGAGTTCAATTTCTTGTGGACAGAATGCCATAATATTCACATCCTATAGACCTGAGAAAAGTCCTCCACTGAGTGGGAAGAGGACTATAGAAAATGAATGGCTGTATAGAACGTGGGAGAGGAAGATGACAAGAAACAGGTAAAATTAGTGCTCCAGCCCCTCACCCCACCCCCAAGGCTCTGTATACATTTTCCAGAAGAAAGGGAGGAGGAGCTAACAAAGGCATTGGAGAGAAAATGGTCACAGTACTGGGAAGAAAGCTGCATTGCAATAGAAGCCATGGTGAGAACACTTAAAGGAAAAACTAAACAGGGAAAAGAAGGAGCAGTGGAATGCAAAACCGCAAAGAACTTTGAAAGATAAATACAGAGGAAACTTCACTAGACTTGGCAACAAGGAAGTTATTAACAACTGAGATTTTCTATAATGGAAAAGATGAGACCAGATCTCACAGAGGCGTAGTGATGAACTCAAGACAGTTATGGGACCATTCCACCTTTTCAGGAATTTTAGAAGTGACCAGAGTGTGAGATGGGGTAACAGTCTGAGGAGATGGGATACTTTGTATGTGAAAGAAAACAACACATATTTGTGTATACATGGCAGGGATGGAGGGTATGTGCTGAGTGCCACTGTAACTCAACAACTCAGCAACCATACAGAATTATTGTAAGAATTAAATAAAACTCTCTATCAACTGAAAATCACCATATTAATATGAAGTGTTATTTTCATTATATACGGATTCTCATTTATTGATGGTACAAAACATGTTTCTTGCCATTCAAAATTCCATTTAGTGTTTTATACGAATGCAGTCATGAATCAATAAGCTTTATCATTAGAGCTCTCTCCTCGTAGCTACTAAAACTCTTGACAGCTCTGAAAGATGAAATCTCCAGACAAATGAAACCAGCGGTTTCCATCTCAGAACCTCAGCAGAGAAAGACGGAAAAATTACACTACGCCGATTTCTATGGTCCTCAGACACCTGCAGGTTATGGGGACTAAACACTGATTTTGGGAATCAGCTTGCTTTTTCAGCTGGCTTTCAGATCTGTTGCTCATTTTGTAAAACCCATATTTCTGCTGGGCAAGACCCAGGTAAGTCTTAGGTCAAGTTTTTAAAGCCAAGCCTTTTATCACACTCTGACAGCTGGGAAAATGGTGTCTGGAAAATGCCATTATCAGGAATAAGTGGTGTGTTTTGCTTTCGGCTCTTCGGCCTGAGGTTTTCTGCACATTTGAAAAACCCCAGAGGAGCTAAGCAGTTTGCAGCTAACAGCTAGTAAAGTAATTAAATTGTGTATTTGCCCAAATAAATAAAATTCATTAATTAGGATTGCATATTTTGGCCTAATATTTCAGCCATAAGTTTTTTTTGTAAGAGTAGGTTCTCAAACTATCGACTCTTGATATGAAATCAGTGGGCCTTTGGAACAGAACAACCTTCCTGTTTTGCTGCTGTTTTATATAGTTGCAAGCAAGTAATTTAACCTACCTGAATGTTAATTTCTTCATATAAAATGTAGATAAGAATTATAGTCAGGTGTCCCTTAACAGCAAGGATATGTTCTGAGAAATGCACTGTTAAGCCATATTTCATCATTGTGTGAACACACACAAATGTAAATGGTATATAGCCTACTACACACCTAGTCTAGATGGTCTGCTACCATATAGATACTGCAGGCAACTGTAACACAGTGGTAGGTATTTGTGTACCTAAACATATGTAAACATAGAAAGGAATAATAAAATACAGTGTAAAAGATTAAAAGTGGCACACCCATACAGGGCACTGACTATGAATGGAGAGTGCAGGAAGTTGCTCTAGGTAAGTGAGTGAGTGGTGGGTGAATGTGCAGGCCTAGGACGTTACTGTACACTACTGCAGACTTTATAAAACTCTATACTTACGCTCCACTCAATTTATTTTGAAAAATCTTTCCTCAACAATAAATTAACCTTAGCTTATTGTAACTTTTTTATTTTACAAACATTGGACAATTTTTAACTTTCTGACTTCGTTGTAATAACACTTAGCTTAAAACTCAAACCCATTGTACAGTGGTACAAAAATATTTTCTTTCTTTATATTCTCACTGTGTTTTTTCTGTTTTCAAAACTGTTTGTTACTTTTAAAACTTTTTTTGTTAAAAACTAAGACACAGACACATACATTAGCCTAGGCTTACACAGAATTGGGATCATCAAGATGTCACTAGGTGATAAAAACTTTTCAGCTCTACTACAGGCTTATAGGACCGCCACCTTATATGCAATCTGTTGTTGACTGAAATGTCACTATGTGGTCAAATGACTGCTTTTGTAAAGAGGAACATTTGCACCTTTGTCCAGCGCAGTGAGCACTGGGAGTATCATTCTGGTCTTCATAGAGCTTTGGATATTCAAAATGCAAGATTACTAAACTAGTGTTTCTAGCTCTTAAACATTGAAAACGTGGCACTCAGAGATTAGCTATGGGTTTTGAAACAGAGAATCTGTGGAAAACGTGGCATTAGAACAGAGGCCGCCACAAGTGAGAAGGGATACACAAGAGGCTCCTAACGTAGGTCTTTCTGGGAGAAGGCGGGGACAAGATGGAATGTGGAATTGAGAAGACTGAATGCTATTTTAGTGCATTTATCATCACCCTGAAAATGCACCGGGTTTTGCAGATTTTTAGAGTTTTCATACTTATTTAAATATTGATTTAAATAATCCATGTCTCTTTACTCCTTTCAGTACAAATCAATATACAGTTTGTTGAAGTTGTATCTTCAGAATCATAAATAAAGATAACTTTATTTTAACCCTTATTAATTTAAGTGAGGCAGCTTCAAGTTGGAAGCCTTACATAAAATGATCAAATGTAATACTTGGCTGTCTCATACATCTAGTGAATTTCCTGGGCTGTCAATCCCCCCAAAAAAAATCTGGTTTGAGCGAAAAGATGTTTAGTAAGGAACAAGGACATTCCTCTATGCCAGTCTTACATAAGAATCACATTGGCAGCAATTCTTCCAAGCCATTCTCATCACATGCTGCTATCTGGTAAAGACAGGAACAGTGCTGCAAGCAGAAGAGCAATGAGTCACAGGTAATACCTGCCACACGCCTTATCCTCAAGGTAAATGCATGTCATGAGACAAGGCCACAGAGTCCCAGAATAGTCTGAGCCTGTCAGTTGGCACCCAAAATAATTATTCAAGAAATAATTGTTTCTAAAGGGACAAATTACCCCATCAGCATAAAATGACACTGTCATGAGACTGTTGGATGTCTTTCTTTTAAATAATTTCGTGGTAATCACTCTGACATGAAAATTATAAATTAAAATGACATCAGTTAAAGGGAGTCAGGAATTGTTTCCTAAATCTCTTCTCGGTTCCAGTCTAGGTTTGAAATACTTCCCACGGAAGGACCGCAGTAGGAGCTAGTAAAGAGAATCCATGGGAATCAACTATGAGGAAAACTGAAAGGCAAGTGCTTCAGAAAGACCAGAAAGACTGGAGGCTCCCCATGGGGAGAAGTCAGGAGAAGAAGTTCCAGAGCCTGGATTTTCATGCACACACCTGCTAGAGAGCTGCATCCTGTTACAGAGCACATCAAAGGGATGGCTGAACATAGAACTTTAAACATAGGTGAGGATGAACTAACTTGAAGTTCGCAAGGTGTATTAGTTTCCTGGAGCTGCCGTAACAAATGACCTCCCACTGGGTGGCTTAAAGCAGCAGGAATTTAGTGTCTTGAAGTTCTGGAGGCTAAAAGTCCAAAATCAGGAGGTTAGTAGGCTTGGCTCCTCCTAGAAGTTCTGAGAGAGAATCTCTCTATGCCTCTCTCCCAGCTTCTGGTGGTTGCTGGCAATTCTTGGTGCTCTTTGACTTGTAGGTGCCTCACTGTAATCTCTGCCCCTATTGTCACATGGTGCCCTTTTTGTGTCTGTCCAAATTTCCTTCTTTTTAGAAGGATACTAGTCACTGAATTAAGATCTACCATAATCCCGTATAACCACGTCTTAACTTGTTTACATCTGAAAAACACTATTTCTAAGTAAGATCACATTCACCGGTTCCAGGGGTAAGGATTTGAACATGTATTGTTGGGGTGGGGGGACACAATTCAACCCACAATACTAGGTCTCTCAGAAGCGAGCTAGTTGTATACTACCACAATGATCTGGAACCTTCTGGCACAATGCAAGGAAAACACAAAATGGTTAAAAGCTAAAGGCAATCTTAGCAATCACCAAACCTAACCCTCATACTTCATAGATGATTAACATATTTCCAATGCCACAGTTTGTAACCACGCACACTATTGAGACCCAGGGTACAGAATCTATTGTAAGAGATAAGGCAAATAAATGATGATTTTTAAAAAACACTAAGTAGTAAGGATGATTCACTTTCCCTGTGCACAAGGATAGATGAACAGCTGTGTCCATAACGCCCTTACTCACACTCATCTGTATTTTATGTGTTGGAGAGACAAGAGGGACAGATACAGCTAGAAATGCTGAGAATTGTCTGTAATCCACATGCTTCTTACCTCTACTTCCAAGAAAGCATATCAAGCATGAGAAGGTCATCCAGATGGGTATCCCAGTACATAAATGGCTAAAAATTCACATTCTGAAAAAAATACTTTAGCAGGCAAAGACTGTGGATGCACCCATGCACTACCCAGTTTCTGGACAGGTACAGAAGAAACAGAAAGGGGAACTTGAGTGAAATATTCTAACAGTATACATAGGAGAGCACAAACTCAAACAAGGTGGCTTAGAATGGAGTTGAAATGGAGAGCAAAGAAAATGAGTAAAATGTAGAATCAAAGGAAAATCTTCAGAAGGTGCCACCGAAGACCCTATCCAGAGACAAAATGACTATCTTCAGTCCTCTACCTTCTAGCAGGAGGAAAAGAAACGTAAAGACCAATCTGTACCTTTGCCCTGCTCACCTGAGGCGCACTATAGCAAAGCAGCTATGACTAAAGTTATCCACTCTAGGAATTACATCAGTTCTGCTTCCTGAAGCCTGTGTGACCTCAAGCAAGTTACTTTAACTCTCTGTGCCTTGTTTTTCCCATTTATAAAATGAGGATGGTAATAGTAACTGAGGCTGTCTTAAGGACAAGGTTAATAGACATAAAAGGCTTAGAAAAATTTCTGGCACATAGTAAACACTCAATAAATACTAGCTACTATTTTTATAGTGTTTGTGAGGATCAAATAAGACATTTATAATTTCTGAAAGCTATAAAATTGACATTGTTATATCAGTAATAAAGAGAATGATATCTTCCTTAAATCAGATTATTCTATACTTGACAAATATGTATGAGGCTCTTTTGACATATTTTCTTGAATTTAAACTCAGCTATACAAGATAAATACTACTTTTTGAAATTCATATAGGCAATTTTAAAATTATTTAATATATTGGCCAATGTATAAGCATAGACTCATTATTCTGGAGTCTTGGAGTCTTTCTAAATGCTCTCTAAATGCACCATATATGGGTAAAAATCACATTAGACTGGTAACAAGAATTCAGGGTTTAAATTCTAGCCCTGCCATAAACAAACGGAATATCTTTAGGCAAGTTATCTGGCCTCTCAAAAACCACAGTCTCCTTATACATAAAATTTCCAGACGGGAGCAGATAATCTGTAAGGCCACAAACAATTACAAAATTCCATGAGTTGTAAGTCAGGACAAACATCATTATCCTTGTTTGCTTTAGGATACATTTTAAAGGACTTACCTGAAGTCAGACATTTCAAATTTCAAACAAACAGAAAACATCATTCTCCTGGCTCCCAGATGGAAACTTTCAGTTCACTGAACCTCCAGCTTTTAAAATCAAGATGCCATAGAACTCCTTTACTATGTTAAAATATTGAAAAGAAAAACAATGGAAGAAAAATAAACTCACAATTCTCAGCAAGTTGACACCACCTGAAAACACCTTTTCTGTTTTAATCTTTCCTCAGGCAAAAGGATACTTCTACTAGCTTGGCAGAAGCAAGGTCAAAAAAATTTCCAAAGGTAGATAAAGCCAACTCATCCTATTCATGTAGACTGAAACCAACAAACTAATTTTGCTGCTAGCCTGCACTGGTCTCAACACTGCCCGATTTTAAGAAAACCGCAATGGCCACCAGTACATCACTCTACCTGTGCCTCTCTAGTGTATTTAACACTACCTGACAAAAGTCAGCAGGAGGGACAGTGACATGGTTTGGCTGTGTCCCCACCCGAATCTCATCTTCAACCTTAGCTTCCATAATTCCCACATGTTGTGGGTTGGACCAAGTGGCAGGTCACTGGATCGTGGGGGCAGGTACTTCCCATGCTGTTCTCATGATAGTGAATATGTCTCTTGAGACCTGATGGTTTTATAAAGGAGAGTTCCCCTGCACACACTCTCTTGCCTGCCACCATGTAAGACATGACTTTGTTCTTCATCCATCTTCCACTATGACTGTGAGTTCTCCCCAGCAATGTGGAACTGTCAGTCAACTAAACCTCTTTCCTTTATAAATTACCCAGTCTTGGGTATGTATTTATTAGCAGTCCGAAAACAGATTAATACAGTAAATTCATGCCAGAAGTGTGGTGCTGTTGTAAAGATACCAGAAAGTGTGAAAGTGACTTTGGAACTGGGTAATAGGCAGAGGTTGGAACAGTTTAGAAGGCTCAGAAGAAGATAAGAAAATGTGAAAAAGTTTGGAACTTCCTAGAGACTTCTTAAATGGCTTTGACCAAAATGCCGATAGTGATATGGACAACGAAGTCCAGGCTGAGGTAGTCTCAGATGGATATGAAGAACTTCTTGGGAACTAGAGTAAAGGTCACTCTTACAATGCAAACAGACTAGTGGCATTTTGCCCCTGACCTAAAGATCTGCAGAATTTGAACTTGAGAGAGATAATTTAGGGTATCCGGAGGAAGAAATTTCCAAGCAGCAAAGGGTTCAAGAGGAATCAGAGCATAAAAGTTTGGAAAATTAGCAGCCTGATGACACAGTAGAAAAGAAAAACCCATTTTCTGGGGAGAAATTCAAGCCAGCAGCAGAAACCTGCATAAATAACAGGGAGCCAAAAATGTTAATCACCAAGACAATGGGTAAAATGTCTCCAGGGCATGTCAGAGGTCTTCACAACAGCCCCTCCCATCACAGACCCAGAGGCCTAGAAGGAAAAAGGGGTTTTATGGGATGGGCCCAGGGCTCCCCTGCTCTGTGCAGCCTGGGAACTTGGTGCCCTGCATCCCAGCCACTCCATCTTCAGTTAAAAGGAGCCAAGGTACAGCGTAGGCTGTTGCTTCAGAGGATGCAAGCCCCACACCTTGGCAGCTTCCACGTGGTGCTGAGACTGCAAATGCACAGAAGACAAGAATTAAGGTTTGGGGACTTTCACCTAGATTTCCAAGGATGTATGGAAATGCCTGGATGTCCATGCAGGAGTTTGCTGCAGTGGCTGGGCTCTCATGGAGAACCTCTGCTAGGGCAGTGCAGAAGGGAAATGTGGGGTTTGATCCCCCCCACAGATTCCCCTCTGGGGCACTGCCTGGTGGAGCTGTGAGAAGAGGGCCACTGTCCTCTGGAGCCCAGAATGGTAGATCCAACAACAGCTTGCACTGTACACCTGGAAAAGCCACACACACTCAATGCCATCCCATGAAAGTATCCAGGAAGGAGTCTGTAACCTGCAAAGCCACAGGGATGGGGCTGTCCAGGACCATGGGAACCCACCTCTTACATCAACATGACCCAGATGTGAGATATGGATTCAAAGGAGATCATTTGAAGCTTTAAGATTTGACTGCCCCGTTGGGTTTCAGACTTGCATGGGGCCTGCAGTCCTTCATTTTGGCCAATTTTTCCCATTTTTAATGGATGTGTTTACCCATTGCCTGTACCTCCATTGTATCTAGGAAGTAACTAACTTGCCTTTGATTTTACAGGCTCATATATGGAAGAGACTTGTCTTGTGTCAGATAAGACTTTGCACTGCAGACTTTTGAGTTATTGCTGAAATGAGTTAAGACTCTGGGGGACTGTTGAAAAGGCATGATTGAAATGTGAGGGCATGAGATATGGGAGGGGCCAGGGGATGAATGATATGGTTTGGCTGTGTTCCCACCCAAATCTCACCTTGACTTGTAGCTCCCATAATTCCCATGTGTTGTCAGAGGGTCCCGGTGGGAGGTAATTAAATCATGGGAGCAAGTATTTTCCATGCTGTTGTGGTGATACTGCATAAGTCTCACAAAATCTGATGGTTTTATAAAGGACAGTTCCCTCGTATATGCTCTTTTGCCTGATGCCATGTAAGATGTGACTTTGCTCTTCATTCACCTACAGCCTTGATTGTGAGGCCTCCCCAGCCATGTGGAACTGTGAGTCAGTTAAACCTATTTCCTATATAAAATACCCAGTTTTGGGTATATCTTTATCAGCAGTGTGAGAACAGACTAATAGCGACAGTATACCGGTAAATGATAAAAATGAACAGAAAGCATATTAAAGTCAATTATTTTTTAGTGGTTATATTAATAACAGACAAAGTAGACTTCTAGACAAGAAATATTATCAGAGATAAAGAGGGACATTCCATGATGATAAAGGGGTAAATTTATTAAGAATACATGGCAATCTTAAATATATATGCACCGATTAACAGATCTTTAAACTGCATGAAGCAAAAACTCACAGAACTAAAGAGAAAAAGAGACAAATCCATAGAGTTTGAGATTTTTAACCATTCTTCTTCCATCATTGATACAACAAATAGAGAAAATCAATAAGGATACTGAAGATTTGCTTACTGCTATCAATCAACTTTATCTATTTGATATTTATATAACAAAACAACAAACACCTGCATAAAATATTTTTTCAAAGGCACATGGAACAATTATCTAGCAGGACCTTGTAATGAGGCATAAATCAAATCTCAAAAATTTCAAAGAACTTAATCATACAGAATATTACCATGACCATAACAGAATTAAGATAGAAATCAGTTACCACAAGCTATGTGGCAAACCTCAGAATTTGGAAATTAAGAAACCTACTTCAAATAATCTATTAGTCAAACAAGCAATCTAAATATAAATTACAACATAACTCGAGCAAAATGTGAATGAAATCAAACTTTGTGGAATGCAGTCAAAATTGCACTTAGAGGGCAATTTCTAGCTTTAAATGCTTATATCAGAAAATAAGAAAGATTTTTAAAGAATGTTCTCAGCTTTTACATAAAGAAGCTGGAAAAGAAAGGCTAATTAAATTTAAATTAATTAGGAAAAAGAAAACATTAAAGAAGGGAATACAATGAGAAATGGGCAATGGACAAAATAAATGAGCTAAAAATATATATTTTGAAAAAAATGTAAAGTGATAAACCCTGTGAAGACTGGTCAAGTAAGAAAAAGAAAAAAGCTTCACAAATTACCAATATCAGGAATAGAATAGGGATATTATAAGAGACCCTATAGACCTCAAAAGACTAATAAGGGAATATGAAAAATGTTATGCTGATTAATTTGTCAATTTAGATAAAATGGGGGAATCCACTAAAAATATAAATTATAAAAAATGATGTAAGAAGTAATAAAACATATGAATAGCCCTGTAACTGTTAATGTTTAACTTATTTAAATTTTTCCACGAAGAATGGTCAAGGCTAAGATGGTCCCACTGATGACTTCTAGCAAACATTTAAGGAAGAATAAATATCAACTTTATACAAACTCTTTCAGAAAATAAAGTAGCAGGAAATTTCCTAATGCATTTTATGACAACAAAATAAACCTGGTGTTAAAACCTGACAAGGACATTATAAGAAAATATATAACAAAAACGCTCTGGAATAAAAATACAAGACTCTTCAACATAATACTAGTAAATCAAATCTAGTTATATAGAGAGTATAGTATATCATGACCAGTAGGCTCTTTCCTCTAAGACAAAATTAGTTTAACAATCAAAATTCAATCAATGTGTGTAGGCCAGGTGTGGTGGCTCACACCTGTAATCCCTGTACTGTGGGTGGCAAGGAGGGCAGATCTCTTAAGCCCAGGAGTTTGAGACCAGTCTGGGAAACATGGAGAAACCCTGTCTACAAACAATACAAAACTTATCCAAGTGTAGTGGCATGTGCCTGTAGTTCAATCTACTTGTGAGGCTGAGGTAGGGGGATCACCTGAGCCTGGGAAGGCCAAAGGTGCAGTGAGCCATGATTGCACTACTACAACCCAGCCCAGGTGACAGAGTGGGACACAATCTCAAAAAAGAAAAAAAAATTCAGTCAACGCATCAATTAAAATTAAGGCTGTTCAGATAGAAATAATTTAATAAATATTCATTAGAAGCCAAATGTGAGGATAAACTTGAGAAAACACACCATCACAGTTAAGAGTGTTTTGAAGTCTGTTGGAAAACTTACAGGAGAGATTAGGAAAAGGGAGGGGGACTCCTCATACTGGATCGTCTTTTTTTATTGGA
Source organism: Saguinus oedipus (assembly GCA_031835075.1). NCBI lineage: Eukaryota > Metazoa > Chordata > Mammalia > Primates > Cebidae > Saguinus > Saguinus oedipus. The sequence goes on from CM063190.1 coordinate 25,607,171, forward strand.
GGGTGCAATATGGAGGTTTATAATCATTGGATACAGATTGCAATGTACAGGCTAAAATGTCTACATGCAAGACACTCAGTAAAACTTTATAATTCAAAAATAAATCAGCATCCTTTTCAGTGTCAGTAGGCTATGCATTAATCAGTACATCAACAATCTGAGGAACTCATGACAAGGTTCTTAACTCGGGGAGATGTCACCATGAATCATAAGGCTTTTTCAAGGCAGATTAATTTGAAAGCCTGTTTTCTTTTAATGTAAACTATCAAATCGACCTTTGGTTTTCATTTTTCCTTTTTGATAAAAAATATTCCCATAGAAGCACTGATGATCAATCTGTTTAGGTTACAGTGATAGATTTGCTTCATTCCTTGGTGCTAGGAAAGCTCATTCCCAGGAAGTCATATCCCTCAGTGGGGGCAAAGAACCTTGTTATTGCAGGTAAGGCAGTTTGCCAGGAATGTAGGTTATGAACATGAGACTACATACTATTCTCTTAATGAGTCATCATCAGTAGCTGGGTGACCATAATCTTGGCTTTAGACATTGATCTAAAGCAAGCAGAAATGAAAATAATGAGAAACTTAACAGCCAGGAAAAAAACAACTATGTTTATGGTTATGGTTATAATAAGAACTTGAAGCCTGGAACAAAACAAAGAACTTAGTTTTGAGTGTAACCAACTAAAGATACCAGTTTACAGCTGCTCTCACTTGTTGATTCAGCTCTAGTCTTTAGAATTTCATGATTTTTGTTTTCTTGGAAGAAGTAAAACAATGAGAGATACATAGTAATAATAATTTTAATAGTGAAAAAATGCACATAAGGATTATAATTAAAAAGAGAATTTGTATGCCAGAATGGAAAAAGAGAGCCTATACCATTAGGAAGCCAACTAAAAACATCAAGAAAAAAATCAAATTCAGGTTCTTCTTTAGAGACATGTTATAACCAGGAAATAATCCAGTATTCAGTCAAAAAAAAAAGGGCAAATTTTTAAGACTCAAAAACAATATTCAGGGCTAGAATCTAATAACAGGTGTCCTATAGTTCTCTTCTGAAACATGATATTTCTCTCTCTGGTCCCTTTTTCTAGCAAAGAAAAATCGCAGTGAGACCAATTTGTTTGCCATATAATTTTTAGTCTTTTGTATTTGCCTTGGTTATTTGTATAAAGTACAAGAATAGTGATTGGCCATAGAGACTCCTTTTAACTTAGCTTTGCTTGAACTTTTTTTTTATAACAAATTTTGGGTTTTACTTTTCAAAGCCTCTTGAGCCTAAGTAGTGAAGCCAATGATTCACTTTGAGACTGTACTTGTAATACCAGCTCAGATTGGGTGACTTCCCCTCTTCTTGAGGTTCCCAGAATATCTTGAGGTTCCTAAACCTGAGCAAAAGTAACAGTTTTTACTTACCACAAGGTCAGGAACCTTTAAAGAAATTGTGTAGATAAAGTTTCAGGCCCATATTTTTCTAAGTCTATTAGCTTTATAATTTCTACTTCAATTCCTCAAAGTAATCTTGTCCTTTTGAAAATATGACATTCTAGCTAAAGCTTTGGAAAAATAACCAGTATTTCCACTGTATCCTGTTACCAAATTAAAAAAAATTCTTATTGAACTTATGCAAATAACCACATGGTCACAAAACAAGAATGTTCATGAATAGTTTCCAGATTCTGGATAATTCAAGTAGAGAAAGAAAGGTAAATGTTTCAGTTTTGCTCATAATAGTATATTTTACCCAACTGCTGTAAAATATAAATAGCTCAAAAGAAAAAAATGTTTTCTTAACTCTGGAAAACAAGATATAAAAAGAATCATCAATGTTTCAAAGAAAAAGTCATGAAACATCACTTTAGTCCTCCATCAGTTTAGTTCCACAAAATTCTTGTTCTGCTTGGTGTTGGGTTAGCAATTTTCATGAATACATCAGGTTTTTTTTGTTAGAGTTCTTAAGTTTCTGGTCCATTGATCTTAAAGTTATCAGAAATCTGTGTTCAAGAACACTTGTTAGAGTCTTTTCAATAAAAAGCATTTTTGGACTATAGCTGATTGCAAATAATTTTAGAGAAGAATTTAAAACATTGACTGTAGATGATAAAAAAATAGAATAGTCATGGCTAAAATCTGATGCAAGTTTCCAATTGATAAAGAAATGGAGTTATTTCTATTATATGTAGCATTTTAAGAAAACACAGAATCATGACTAACAGCATTACCTCAGGACCCTTAAACTTTTATAAATTTCATAAGATCTTTAGAATCTTTAGAATATTCACATTAATAATATATTCACTTCAGAAAAATTAAGAAAAATTTAACATGACAATCAAAATTATAAATAACAGCATATTAGATTTTTACAACTTTATATACCTTTTGGAACTTTTTTTTTTTTTTTTTGAGACAGAGTCTTGCTCTGTCACCAGGCTGGAGTGCAGTGGCATGATCTCAGCTCACTGCAACCTCTGCCTCCTGGGTTCAAGCAATTCTCCTGCCTCAACCTCATGAGCAGCTGGGACTACAGGAGCACACCACCACACCCAGCTAATTTTTGTATTTTTAGTAGAGATGGGGTTTCACCATGTTAGCCAGGATGAGCTCAATCTCTTGACCTCGTGATCTGCCCACCTTGGTCTCCCAAAGTGCTGAGATTACAGGCATGAGCCACTGCACTCGGCCGGAACTTTTATATCAATAACATACCCATAAATATAACTGATTTTGATCCTAAGGAAAACTGCAGGATATCAAAGTTTCAAAACACATGATCAAAATGTAATCACAGGTCATTGTAAAATAATATTTATTTATTTAACCAGAGTCAAGTAGACTTTAACAGCAATACAGGAAGTTACATGAATATAAAAACATTAACCCTTTTAAAACTCAGTTTTTCTAAGTAATCAAAGTCCTAATAAAGACAACATAGAAGTTATCTTGATAAACAGAAGTTTCAAAAAGAAAGATTACAGGATTAAAAACTGAAATCTCTTGCAATTTTACTAAGAGCAAATCAATACTAGGGACCAAAATTTTTAGTTGTGTATTTGTGTATTTTTGATATCAAAGTTCATCTGCAGAAAGACATCCCTAATTTTCATTTAATTATAGCCAACTTGATCACATACAAAATTTCTTTCATAAATTTTCTTTTCATAAAGTTTATTTTTACTTACTCAGACCATTGACAATATGCTTGGACTTTTTTATTTATCCTGCATTTCCTCTTTCTTATATAGCTAGCCATTTTACTGTAGGAAAAACATTTACAAGATTATTTTTCACACAAAATTATTCTCCTCACTTTTTAACTTTCCCTACCAAAAAGACATCTCCATATCCATAACTTCCTTTACATCTTTTTCTCTCTACTGTTTGCTGGTTCCTTTTAATCTTGTTTCTATTTTGTTCCTAAATCTATATTTTGATGTAATCATTAGGTAACCTCCAAATTCTATACAATTATTCTTTTTCTCAATAAAGGACACAGTTTTTATACCTTCTGATAATATTTTCTCATCAAAAACAATCTTACTTTTGTGGTCCTTTTTATATAAAGAGTTACATGTATTAATTAGAATTTTAAAACTTAGTAACCGTAAATTTTAGTGAAAACCTAAGAGGCAAGAAATCTTGACTTATCTGTCACATATCAGTATTTTATAGATGAGAATCAGTTTATAACTTCTAGAAACATGCTTTCTTATAACATAAGTTTTTTACCCTAAGTGGAAATGACCCAGATAGTTAATGATTATTATTTAACATAACTTTGAGATTTCAAATAACATAAAAAATTCATATAATTTATCCTATTTACATTTACTTATTTAGCAATTTACCTAATTTACTTATGATAGATATTAGACAAACATAGTCATCATTTCAAGTTATTTACCTGTTAACCATTTTTATAGCCTATGAATATAAGGTGTTCACTCAAGAAAGACTATTAAAGTTAAATATTTGGGTATTTTGCCAATAACTCAGAAAACACAGCTGTTTTCATTAAACCAACAATATTAAATTAATGTTATTTACCAAAAGATTTATTCAAGTCCTGTGAACTTGGAAAACATTTGGGCTTACTTATTTATGAGCACTCATTTATTTATAAGTCAAGTTAGCATCATGTGGACAATATACAAAGACAACGTGTACACACACAAATACAGATAAATATTTATTATAGCTTTGAATTTAAAAATTTAGTCATGAGTCAGATAAAACTCACTAGTTTAAAAAGAGAGTTTAGTTAAATTGTGTCTCTGAGAACAGAACAAGTTAATCTGTTCTGCACGGCCAAAGCCCTTACCAAGTTCTAGGGAAAACAGGGTAGCAAATTAATATCTCAAAGCATGGAGAAAGAATTTAATCTTTCCATAAGGCCAGTGAAGTTTTACATCTCCAAAAGACAGCAAAGTCCAACAAGGCATCTAAACAGCATTATCTAATATTGTTTAAAAGGTTTAATCAATTTTACTTCCACTTTAATGAGGATGGCTGAATATATTTCACCAACATGAGTAAAAATTGGGACTATAAGTGGTCCAGCACAGCTTGCAATAAATTGTCAATATCACTCATTAGATCTGGTTTAGGAAGATTCATTGGATCTGTATTTTTATGATCTCAGTAGTTTTATCATTCTGAATTGTTCCATTTTCTCCTCTTTTTCCAAATTTAAATACATTTCCCCCTTTTGAGAAAAGGAAAGGTGTGCATTGTGAAATTCCAAAAATCTCTGTTTAACAGATGTATGGGAGTTGAAGAAACACGCTGAAAAGAATGATTTCAGATAAGGAAGAGTATGAAGGCACAAGACAGAATGAGGACGAGCATTCAGAGACAACAGGGAAAGAACCTCTGAGGTCTTGTCTAATTTAGAAATAATTTCAATGGGAAAGATATGATCAGTTTTTATAAATCCTACAGCTGAGCAAAAAGTTATGATCATTCTTTATAAATCCCACCATCTGGGCAAAATGTTAACAATGTAGGAGTTTTCCTATGAGACTATTACATGTCATGTACAGTTCATCAGACACCTATGTACATTTTTGTTTCCCAAGAATCAATTGGCAAAGTGTCCTTTACCTTCAGAGCAAGAATGTCCTCATGAGATCCAAAAAAAGAAAAAAGAAAGAGAAAGAGACTGCTAAAAAAAAAAAAAAAGAAAAAGCTAAGGTTATCTTGCTTCAAACCTCCAGGGAGACAATTCACAGAGCTCCTATTTTACCATGGCCTAGAACTGAAAAAACTACTCTTACCTTGAATTCATGGGAGTAACTCTAATTTTGAGAGAGTGTTTGTACCTCTTAGCCAAGGAAAAAAGCCAGCTTCAGTAAACCAGAAATCTGACCAACATGGGAGGTTTACTGATTCGAGGAGGAGCCCATACTGTAGTACCCAGCAAGGGTATCTGAGTTCAGGAATACAATGGGTCCATTGCCAGTAACAGCACAAATGCTGGAAGCCATGTTGAACAGTCTAGGGAGGTCACTGTCAAATCCTACCAGCTATGCCAAAATGCTGACTTAAGTTTGTTGAGTAAGAAATAATTTGATAAAGTTTTACTGGAAGCCAAATGTGAGGATTGACCTGGGAAAACACATCAACAAAGTTGGGAGTATTCCAGAGTCTGCTACAAATTGGAAAACTTTTCTAGGAGTGTTTAGAAAGAATAGGAACTCCTCATACCAAACTGTTATTTTTCATTAGAAAATAGAATATAGAGGTTACAATCATTGGACACAGGTTACAGTATACGGGCTAAAATATCTGCATATAAGACAAAAAACTGTATAATTCAGAAATAAATCAGCACCCTTTTTAGTGTCAGTACACTAATCAGTACATCAACAATTCGAGGAACTCATGATAAGTTGCTTTTTTTAACTTAGAGACAGTATGTTTTCATGAACCACAAGACCTTATCAAGGCAACTCAATTTGGAAGCCTGTTTTCTTTTAAAGAAATCTGTCAAATGTGAACTGTAAGTTATCAAATGTAATTCACGTAACAGCATCATATTAAAAGCATTAGAAAATGACAAAATTCAAATCAATTAATTCGGAAATAAGAAACATAAAGGAAATATCTTTAATATGAAGGAAAGACATATACAGCTAAAAAAATACATAGCTAACATTATACTTAGTGGTGAAAGACTGATGCATTTCTCCAAAGATCAGGGAAGAATGGATTTTTCTTTATCTTTGAACTGGAAGTCTTAATAATAAAGCAAGGAAAGAAAATTTAAAAACAAAGATTAGAAAAGAAAAATTAACATTGTCTTTATTTGTCTCTGACATAATTTTATTCATACACAATCCTAAGGATCCATAAAGAATCTGATTAGCCATAAAACAATTGTCAGCAAATTCAAAAAAACCAAAACCATACCAGCCACACTCTTGGACCATAGCACAATAAAAATAGAAATCAAGACTAAGACTATTACTCAAAACCATACAATTATATGGAAATTAAACAATCTGCTCATGAATGACTTTTGGATAAAGAATGAAATTAAAGCAGAATCAAGAAATTCTTTAAAGCTAATAAAAAAGATATAACATATCAGAATCTTTGGGAAACAGCTAAGCAATGTTAAGAGGAATGTTTATAATGCTAAATTCCCACATCAAGAAGTTAGAAAGATCTCAAATTAAAAACCTTACATCACACCTAGAGGAACTAGAGAAATGAGAGCAAACCAATACTAAAACTAGCAGAAGACAAAAACAATGAAAACCACAGCTGACTGAATGAAATTGTGTAGTGAAAAATCATAAAAGATCAACAAAACCAGAGTTGTTTCTTTGAAAGAAAAAATAAGATTGATAGACTGCTAGCTAGATTAATAAAGAAAAAAGAGAGATCTGAATAAACACAATCAGAAATGCAAAGGGGACATTACCATTGTACCCTGAAAAAATCCAAAAGAATCTCAGAGACTTATTATGACCACCTCTGTGCACACAAACTAGAAAACCTACAAGAAATGGAAAAATTCCTAGAAATACACAACCCTCCAAGATTGAACCAGGAAGAAGTAAAACCTGAACAGAATAATAACAAGTTCCAAAGCTGAATAAGTAATAAAAAGCCTACTAGCCAGGAAAATCCCTGGACCAGACAGATAGATTCACAGGTGAATTCTACCAGATATAAAGAAGAGCTGATATCATTCCTACTAAAACTATTCCAAAAAATTGAGTCGGAGGGACTCCTCTCTAAATCATTCTACAAGGCCAGCATCATCCTGTGTAGAAGTCCATTCTCATGCTGCTATAAGAATATACTGGAGACTGGACAATTTATAAAGGAAAGAGGTTTAATTGACTCACAGTTCCACAGGGCTGGATAGGCCTCAGGAAACCAATAATCATGGCAGAAGAGGAAGCAAACACATACCCACAACCAGACACGGAGGCAGGAAGGAGAATGAGAGCCAAGCAAAAGGGGAAGCCCCTTGTAAGATCATCAGTTCTCATAAGAACTTACTCACTCTCATAGAATAGCATGGAAGAAACTGCCCCCCATGATTCAACTGGTTCCCACTGGGTATCTCCCACTATGAGAACTACAAATCAAGATGAGATTTGGGTAGGGACATACCCAAACCATATCATTCCACCCCAGGTCCTTCCTGAATCTCATGCCCTCACATTCCAAAACACAGTCATGCCCTTCTAACAGTCTCCCAAAGTCTTAACTAATTCTAGAATTAACCCTAAAGTCCAAGTCCAAAGTCACATCTGGGACAAGGCAAGTCCCTTTTATCTATGAGCCTGTAAAATCAAAAGCAAGCCTGTAAAATCAAAAGCTGTACTAATGGAGCTAAGGGCATTGGGTATGTACACCCATTCCAAATGGGAGAAATTGGCCAAAAAGGGGATACAGGCCCCATGTATGTCCAAAATCCAATAGGGCAGTCATTAAACCTTAAAGTTCCAAAATGATCTCCTTTGACTCCATGTCTCACATCCAGGTCATGGCAATACAAAAGGTGGGCAGCTCTGTCCCTGTGGCTTTGCAGGGTACAGCCCACCTTCTGGCTGTTTCATTGGCTGGCTTTAAGAATCCGTGGCTTTTTCACATGCATGATGAAAGCTGTTGCTGGATCCACCATTCTAGGGTCTGGAGTACAGTGGTCCTCTTCTCATAGCTCCACCAGGTAGTGCCTCATTGGGAACTCTGTGTGGGGGCTGCAACCCCACATTTCCCTTCATACTTCCTAGCAGAGGTTCTCCATGAGAGCCCCACTCCTGAAGCAAACTTCTGCCTGGACATCCAGACATTTTCATACATCCTCTGAAATCTAGGCAGAGGTTCCCAAACCTCAATTCCTGTCCTCTGTGTACCTGCAGGACCAACATCACCTGGAAGCTGCCAAAGTCTGGGACTTGCACCCTCTGAAGCAACATCCTGAGCTATACTTTTGCCCCTTTTAGCCACAGCTGGAGCTGAAGTAGCTGGGATGGGACACAAGGCACCATGTCCTGAGGCTGCATAGAGTAAGGGGTCCCTGGGCCCAGCCCTAGAAACCATTTTTCCCTCCTAGGCCTCAGGGCTGGTGATGAGAGGGGCTGCCATGAAGATCTCTGACAGGCTCTGGAGACATTTTCCCCACTGTCTTGGTGATTAACATTCAGCTCTTTGTTACTTATGCAGATTTCTGCAGTAGGCTTGAATTTCTCCCCAGAAAATGGGTTTTACTTTTCTACTGCATCATCAGGCTGCACATTTTCCAAACTTTTATGCTCTGCTTCCTCTCGTTTCTCTCACCAGATACCCTAAATTATCTCTTTCAAGTTCAAAGCTCCACAGACCTCTAGGGCAGGAGCAAAATGTTACCAGTCTCTTTGCTAAAAAACAACAAGAGTCACCTTTGTTCCAGTTACCAACAAGTTCCTTATTTCCATCTGAGACCACCTCAGCCTGGACTTTGTTGTCCATATTGCTATCAGCATTTTGGTCAAAGCCATTCAACAAGTCTCTAGGAAGTCCCAAACTTTCCCACATCTTCCTGTCTTCTGAACCCTCCAAGTGTCTAGGAAGTTCCAAACTTTCCCACGTTTTCCTGTCTTCTTCTGAGATCTGCAAAATGTTCCAACGTCTGCCTGTTACCCAGTTCCAAAGTTGCTTTAAAGCAGTGCCCTACTACCTGGTACCAATTAACTACATTAGTCCGTTCTCATGCTGCTGTAAGGATATACCCAAGACTGGGCAACCTACAAAGGAAAGAGGTTTAATTGACTCAGTTTCACAGTGCTGGGAGGCCTCAGGAAGCCTATAACCATGTCAGAAGGGGAAGCAAACACGCTCCCCTGCCCCACCCCCACCACGAACATGGCAGCAAGAAGGAGAAGAATGAGAGCTGAGCAAAGGGGAAACCCCTTATAAAACCATCAGATCACCAGGTGCAGTGGCTCATGCCTGTAATCCTAGCACTTTGGGAGGCCGAGGCCGATGAATCATGGGGTCAGGAGATCAAAACCATCCTGAACAATATGGTGAAACCCTGTCTCTACTAAAAATACAAAAATTAGCAAGTCATGGTGGCCTGTAGTCCCAGCTACTTGGGAGGCTGAGACAGGAGAATCATTTGAATCTGAGACGTGGAGGTTGCAGTAAGCTGAAATTGTGCCACTGCACTTCAGCCTGGGTGACAGAGCAAGACTCTGTCTCAAAAAAAAAAATCCATCGGATCTCATGAGAACTTACTTTATCATAAGAATAGCATGGGAGAAATGCCCCCGTGATTCAATTACCTCCCACAACACATGGGAATTACGGGAACTACAATTCAAGATAAGATTTGGGTGGGAACACAGCAAACTGATATCATCCTGATATAAAAATTTGGCAGGGACACAACAGAAAAGAAAACTTTGGACTAATATTTTTGATGAATATAGATGCAAAAATGTTTAACAAAATACTAGCAATCTAAATCAAAAGATTCTTTAAATTTCGCCAGGAACTCTTGACCAGCAAGAGGGTTCCAACCTGAATGGGGAGCACGCTGGAAATAATAAAGGAGACAGAAAGTGGGGTCAGGAGGGATGAAGAGACATTGCTCTCTCATCAAGTTTATTATCTGGGGGCTAAGAATATATAGTTTTCAGGGTCTGATTGACATCACGGTAAGGAGAAAAATAAGTAGCTAAATCATCAATTCTGTACAATAAATTGACAGCTAGGCAAAAGGTGGCTATGGAAGATAATAATATCTTTGATGCTCATAAGCAAGTTTCTTGTAGCAAAAAAGTTTGTCCCTCATGAATGCAGGGGGCATCTGGTTTCGCCTGTCTGGTTATCTTTTAGCTAGATTCTCCTTTTTTCCTGTCCTCGACTTCCCTATCTCTACTTCCCTCTGCCTAGGGGCTCTGCTTCTGGGGTCAACCTCCCGTATAGTGAACACCTGCTTTGCAGTCTCACATGGGAGGGTCCCCAACAAAATTTCTTGAAGCACATCAAAAAGCTAATCCACCATGATCAAATAGGCTTTATCCTCAGGATGCAAGGTTGGTTTGATAAATGCAAATCAATAAATGTGATTCATTATATAAACAGAACTAAAAACAGATATTATATGATTATCTGAAGAGATGCAGAAAAGGAGAAAAGGTTTTCAATAAAATTCAACATCCCTTCATTTAAAAACCCTCAATAAGCTAGTCATTGCAGGACCATACCTCAAAATAATAAGAACCATATATAAAAACCCACAGCCAACATCATAATGAATGAGAACCAAAACAAGACAAGGATGCCCATTCTCACCACTCCTATTCAACATATTACTGGAAGTGCCAGCCAAAGCAATCAGGCAAGAGAAAGAAATAAAAGGCATACAAATAGAAAGAGTAAGCAAAGGTATCTGTTTGCAGACAATATGATTTAATACTTAGAAAACCCCACAGTCTCTGTCCAAAAGCTTCTAGATCAGATAAACAACTTTGGCAAAGTTTCAGGATACAAAATCAAGGTACAAAAATTAGTAGCATTTATATATACTAACAAAGTACAAACTCAGAGCTAAATCAAGAAAGCAAGTCCATTCACCTTAGCCATGAAAAGAATAAATACCTCGGAATACAGGTAACCAGGGAGGTGAAAGATCTCTACAAGGAGAGTTACAAAACACTACTGAAAGAAATCAGAGATAACAGAAATGAACAAAAATACATCCCGAGCTTATGGATAGGAAGAATTAATGTTGTTAAAATGGCCATACTGACCAAAGCAATTCAGCATTATTCCTATCAAACTACCAGTGACATTTTGGGAAATTGGGGGTAGAAAAACTATTCTAAAGTTCATATGGAACAAAAAAGAGCCCAAATAGCCAAAGCAATCCTAGCCAAAAAGAACAAAGCTGGAGGAATCACATTACCTGGCTACAAACTATACCATAAGGCTACAGTAACAAGAACAGCATGGTAGTAATAAAAGAACAGACACATAGACCAATAGAACAGAATAGAGAGCCCAGAAATAAAGCTTCACATCTACAACTATCTGACCTTCAACAAGTTGACGAAAACAAGCAATGGGGAAAGGACTCCCTATGCAATAAATGGTGCTGAAATAACTGGCCAGCCATATGTAGAAGATTGAAACTGGACTTCTTCTGCATTAGTCCATTTTCATGCTGCTGACAAAGACATACCTGAGACTGGGTAATTTACAAGGAAAAAGGGTTTAATGGACTCATAATTCCACATGACTGGGGAGGCCTCACAAGCATGACAGAAGGTGAAAGGTGAGTCTCACATGGTGGCAGAGAAGAGAGAATGAAAACCATGTGAAAGGGGTTTTTAAAACCATCAGATCCAGTGAGACTTATTTACTACCATGAGGACAGTATGTGGGAAACCACCCCCATGATTCAATTATCTCCTACCGGGTCCCTCCCACAACATGTGAGAGTTATAGGAGCTACAATTTCAGATGAGATTTAGGTGAGGATGCAGCCAAACTATATCACCTTCCTTACATCTTACACAAACATTAACTCGAGATGGATTAAATACTTAAATGTAAAACCCAAAACTAGAAAAACCCTAGAAGAACACCTAGGAAATACTATTGTAGACACAGACCCTGGCAAAGATTTCATGATGAAGATGCCAAAAGCAATTGTAACCAAAAGAAAAAAAATTGTCAAATGAGATCTAATTAAAGAGTTTCTGCATAGCAAAGGACCTATCAACAGAGCAAACCAGCAACCTACAGAATAGGAGAAAATATTTACAAACTATGCATCTGACAAAGGTTTAATATCCAGAATCTATAAGAAATTTAAGAGGAAAACGACCCTATTAAAAAGCAGGCAAAGGTACAAGAACAGACACTTCTCAAAGGAAGACATACACACAGCCAAGAAGCAAATTTTTAAAGGCTTAACATCACTGATCATTAGAGAAATGCAAATCAAAACCTCAATGTAGTATCATCTCACATTAGTCAGAATGACAATTACTAAAAAGTCAACAGATGCTGGTGAGGTTTCAGAGAAAAGGCAATGCTTATGCACTGTTGGTGGAAATGTAAATTAGTTCAACAGTTGTGGAAAGCTGCTTGGTGATTTCTCAGAGAACTTAAAACAAAACTACCATTTGACCCAGCAAAAGGTAGTTTGCTGACTTATACCCAAAAGAATGTAAATCATTCTACCATAAAGACACATGCACACTTATGTTCATCATAGCACTACTCACAATAGCAAAGACACAGAATCAACCTTAATGCCTATCAACAGTAGACTGGATAAAGAAAATGTGGTACAAACACACCACAGACTACTACGTAGCCATGAGAAAGATAACAATCATGTCATCTTTAGCAACATGTATGAAGCTAGAGGATATCATCCTAAGCAAATTGATGCTGGAACAGAAAACCAAATATCACATGTTCTCACTTGTAAGTGGGAGCTAAACACTGAGTACACATGAACACAACGATGGGAACAATAGACACTGGGACCTATTTGGGGGTGCAGGGTGGAAAGAGGGAAGGGATCAAAAACTACTTATTGAGTACTATGCTTATCACCCGGGTGACAAAGCTATCTGTAAATCAAACCCCCGCAACACACAATTTACCTATATAATAAAAGTATACATGTAACCCTGAACCCAAAAGTTTAAAATAAAATTTTTAAAAAGAAAATCCTAATATATATATATATATTGAAGTGGATATGAAAGATAACAATAATTATATGATATTTACAACTGCCAGGAACCAAGTTAAAAAAAAAAAGACCAATATAAACAACAGAAAATTTTGCAAGGTTTCAGGTTACAGGGTCCACATTAACACAATCAGTTATATTTCTGTATATTAGCAGCAAACAATTAGAAAATAGAGAATAAATTTAACAAAAAATGAGAGACTCCCATAGTGACAACTGGAAAACAATGCTGACGAAACTTAGAAGCCTAAATAAATGGTGAGATATATAATGCTCATAGATTGGAAGACTCAATTTTGTTAATATGGCAAATTTTTCTCAAATCCATCTATGGATTTAACAAAATCACATTTAAATCCTCGCCAGACTTTTTAAAAATAGAAATTAACAAGATGGTTCTAAAAAGTTGGATGAGAATGTAAGGGATTGAAAATAGCTAAGAATTCTTTTTAAAGCAAAAAAATTAAAGTATACTGTCTAATTTCAAGGTTTACTATACAGTCATAAGATGGTACAATATTAGCATACAGATAGTCAAATAGGTCGGTAGACTAGGTAGTCCAAAACTAGATAGGTGCTTGATGGAAAACTGCTTGCTGACAAAGGTGTTAATGTAATTGAATGAGGGGAAATGGTGCTAGGAAAACTGGATATTCATATGGGGAAAAAATAGCCCTGAACTTTTTTCTCACACCATACAAGAAGAGATTGATCATAAAAGTGAAAACTATAAAGCTTCTAGAAGAAAATAGGCAAAGACATTGTAGACAAGATTAAAAACTCTAAGCATAAATGACAAATTATCAAGTCAGACTTCAATAAAATTAAAAGCTATTGTTCATCAAAAACAAATTAAGAACATGAATAATCCACAAACAAAATATTTGTGACACCTTTATCTGGTGAAAGATTTATATCCAGAATATGTAAAGAACTACATGTCACAAACCAATCATAAAAAGTTAACTGGCTGGGCGTGGTGGCTCACACCTGTAATCCCAGCACTTTGGGAGGCTGAGATGGGCAGATCACCTGAGGGTGGGAGTTCAAGACCAGCCTGACCAACATGGAGAAATCCTGTCTCTACTAAAAATACAAAATTAGCTGGGCATGGTGGCACATGCCTATAATCCCAGCTACTCAGGAGGCTGAGGCAGAAGAATCACTTGAACCCGGAAGGTGGAGTTTGCAGTGAGCTGAGATCACAACATTGCACTCCAGCCTGGACAACAACAGCAAAACTCCATCTCAAATAAAAAAATAAAGATAACCCTATTTTTTTGATGGGAAAACTTGAAGATATACTGGAGGACAAAGAAGATACACAAGACAAATGGCCAAGAAGCATATGAAGAGGTACTCAGTAACATCAGTTATCAGTGAAACGCAAATGAGAAGTACACTGAGAAATTAATACACACCCTCTCAAATGGCTAAGATGCTGAAACTAACAATAGGAATATTGGTAAGAATGTGAAACCACTGGAACATTCATATATCACTGGTAGGCGGGGAAAATGCAGCAACCATTTTGGGAAACCATTTTTTGGTTCTTTATAAACTAATATATATATATTATATATTATATATCATATATTACTATATATTATATTATATATTAATATATAGCATATAATATATTATATTATAATATGTTATATTATATTATATATTTTATTTTACTAGCATTTTCAATTACTTTATTATATAATATATATATCCCTACTTGTTTACTATTTACACTCCTGGAAATTTACCCAGGACAAATGAAAGCACAAAACTTTTTATACGAATGTTCATAGCAGATTTATAATATCTAAAAGTTGAAAACAATCAAAATGTCCATCAATAAGAAAATGGTTAAGCAAATTGTAATGTAAACGTATAATGAGATACTGCACAGTAACAAGAAATAATGATACCCATAAAAATCTGAATGAACCTCCAAGATCTCAAAAACACTGTTGAGCAAAAGGATCCAGGGGAATAAGATATTCCATTTATAGACAGTCCAAGGATGGTATCAATTAAACTATAGTAATAGAAATGAGAACATCAGTTGGGAGGTACAGAAGGAATTGACTGGATAGGCACACAAGGAATCTTTATTGGGATGTGGATCACATAGGCACATACATTTGTCAAGACCTATCAAACTGTACAGTTCAGATCTGGGCACTTTGTACATTAATTAAAAAAACTAGCATTTTCAAATACTTTATCTAATGTGAAATATAAAGCAGATATGTGCTACTTTTTTTTTTTTTTTTTTTTTTTTTTGAGATGGAGTTTCACTCTTGTTGTCCAGGCTGGAGTGCAATGGCGCAATCTCGGCTCACTGCAACCTCCACCTCCCAGGCTCAAGTGATTCTCCCATCTCAGCCTCCCAAATAGCTGGGATTACAGGCACCTGCCACCACACCCAGCTAATTTTTATATTTTTAGTAGAGACAGGATTTTGCCTTGTTAGTCAGTCTGGTCTCAAACTCCTGACCTAAGGTGATCCACCTGCCTCGGCCTCCAAAGTGCTGGGATTACAGGCGTGAGCCGTTGTGCCCAGCCATGTGTTGCTTTTCAGAAAAAAAAAGAAATAACTACATTGGGCTGTGAATAGAAAGATGATTTTTACTTAAGACACTTGCTTGGGAGTTCCTCTGAATAAGATGATACCTTAGTACGCTGAAAATATGGTTAGATTTGCAAATATATAGTTTAAAACAGCTTTGTAGGATCATAAATCCTGCATAAAGAATCAGCTCAAAAATTGGAAGTGTCTTAGTTCTTGGTTACAAAGAATCTCTCAGGTATTAACAGTCCCAGAAGTAGATAACTTGAGATGATGTTCCAAGAAAACAGTCCCCACAGTAGACACGTCACAACTGATGAGCTACCTGTGTCAGTTTATCTCAGCACAGGGAAAAGTGATTCAATAGGTTCAGAAGAACTACAGGAAGAAAATTCTATATTTACAAGCCAGTCTTGGCTCTATATGACATTTTTCTGCATGGGTAAGCATCTTCAGTTTTATCTTGACATATTTATTGCCATCTTTCTAAAAGCTGCTTTTGCACATGAAAAATTGTCATTTCACACATAGTGAAATACTTTAAATCTCCTTCACACATATATAAAAAGTCATGTAATCTCTGAAAAAATGGTTATATTTTTATCATTACTGAGAACTGATAAAATTAAATTATATAAGTTACATAAGTCTATATGAGGCTTGCATATTACTAACTAGCTGGGGTAGATATGATCTACATACATGCACCTGCGCGCGCGCGCACACAGACACACACACACACACACACACCCCTTGTTATCAAAGGTGTTTCTAACTGCCTGTTTTCCCAATGTCCTAATCACTAACTCTTCAAAGTCTAGCATACCATGATTTACATAAAGATCAAAAACAAAGGATTGAAAAGATGTAGTTAGGATGCTGCTGCCTGGAACAACACCTTTTCTCCCCAGTAACAGACAGACACTAATACTACCAATGACATTCAATTCCATAAATCAGTGAGGTAAGTGGCACCTCTCCTTGGATTCAGTATAACTTGTCACTGCCATTGACTCTGACTCTGCTGCCATTGCCAGCATCAGAGCTGTTGGCCACTATTGGGCAAGAAATAGAAGGAAACTTAACAAGAGATACATGAACCTGCCCATAGTGCTGGCCTAGATTTTGTCAAAGAGAAAGATGTGCAGTGCTACATCCAATAACCTGATTATTCACTTCCTTTTTAGCTAATACTGGGTGTCGGGGTAGAGGAAGCAATTTAACTCATTCAACTAAGACACTACACTGAAAACTATTTGTTAACAGGAGGAGGTGGTGTATAGCTGGCCCATCTTGAACTGTATCCAGTTTAGTTACTGAAGAACCTGGGGTGCTTTGTAGAAAATGTCACTGTGAAAAGCAATGTCAGCTATTTGGCCCAACTCTAAAGAAGGAGTTACGGAACACTAGAATAATTCCTAGCATATAGTAGGCTATCAATATGAATTTGTTGAGTGAATGAATGGATAAATGAATGAATGAATAAAACAAGGCTCTAGTATATTGTTAAGAAGCTTTAATGCTGATGTATATAGTTAAGCCTAATTTATTGGTTTCACTTGAACAAATATATACACATAAAATAACAATACTAGCTGTCATTTGTCAAATACCTGCTACATAGCTGAAGGAAAACAGATAATATTCTGAAAATATTAAGCTAGTAGATATGTCTTGCTACTCCCCATCTAGTAAAAGCAAGAGCATTTAATACTTTTAGGGAAGAGATAAAGAAAAAATCAAGTTATCATTCAGTTTTAACTTGCAGATAATATTTGCTACTTCCATTTTTAGTTTTGATAACCAGATTTTGTTGAGAAGGGATGAAAATTTCCTAATGTATATCAGACAAAACAAATATTAAAGCAACAGCAGTTTCAAAAGACAAAGAGGGACATTACATAATGATAAAAGGGCTAGTTCAATAGGAAAATATCACAATCCTAAATACATATACACAGAACACTGGAGCTTCCAAATTTATAAAAGTGTTACTATTAGACCTAAGAAATGAGATAGACAGCGACACAATAATAGTGGGGACTTAAATATTCCATTGACAGCACTAGAGAGGGAATCAAGACAGAAAGTCAACAAAGAAACAATAGACTTAAACTATACCCTAGAAAAAACGAACTTAACAGATATTTACAGAACATCCTACCCAACAACTGTAGAATATACATACTATTCATCAGCACGTGGAACATTCTCCAGGATAGATCATATAATAGGCCACAAAACAAGTCTCAATACATTTAAGAAAACTGAAATTACATCAAGTACTCAGATAACAGTGGAATAAAATCGATGCAAACATATGGAAATTAAATAAACTGCTCCTGAACGACTATTGGGTCAGCAAGGAAGTAAAAATGGATTTTTTTTTTTTATGTATTTCAGTTTATTATTCTTGTACTCAAATCATTTTCTTAGGTCATTCATGGGTGTACATCCATACTGGATTTCATATCTTTTATTTTAATTTTATTTTTTTTATTGCATTTTAGGTTATGGGGTATATGTGAAGAACATGCAAGATAGTTGCATAGGTACACACATGGCAGTGTGATTCGCTGTCTTCCTCCCCTTCACCTACATCTGGCATTTCTCCCCTTGTTATCTCTCCCCAACTCCCCACGCCCCGCTGTCCCTCCCCTATTTCCCCCCAACAGACCCCAGTGTGTAGTGCTCCCCTCCCTGTGTCCATGTGTTCTCATTGTTCAACACCCACCTATGAGTGAGAACATGCGGTGTTTGATTTAAAAATTCACTCGCCAAAGAATGTGCTCTTTAAGGCTTCCCCTGCTAGGAGGCCTCCAGCTCTCTCTCTCCTGGCCTTGCCTCTCTCTCTCTTTCTGTCCTTCGTTGTTTTCACTCTTACTTTCTCTCTCTGGAAGCCTTTTCCTGATTTACACTGACAGCCTGAAATCCTATGAATTCAAAGCTGCCACACTGTGTTCATAGCAAACATGTAATCTATTATTTCGTTCCTTTTCAATTACAAAGATGTTTCCTTGAAAACAATCGTTCACAGGAACTTGGCCATGTTTTAAAAATGGGAAATAACAAAGTAGCCAAGGAAAGCCTCAATAAACACACAGGGAGAGCACAAAAATAAAATAAAATAAAAATAAAAATTCTTTGAACTGAATGATAATGACACAACCAGGACAAACCTCTGGAATATAGCAAAAGTGATGCTAAAAGGAAAGTTCATAGCCTTAAATGCCTATCAAAAAATCTGAAAGAGCATAAATACACAATCTAAGGTCATGCCTCAAGGAACTAGAGAAACAAGAACAAACCAAACCTAAACCCAGCAGAAGGAAAGAAATAACAAAGATCAGTGCACAACTAAATGAAATGGAATCAGACAAAGCTGGCTCTTTGAAAAGATAAACAAAATTGATAGACAATTACCAAGATTAACCAAGAGAAGAAGAGAGAAGATCCAAATAAGCCCAATTAGAAAGAAAACAGGAGATATTACAACTGATACTTTCCATTTCACAGAAACACAAAAGATTATTCAAGGCTACTATGAATACCTTTGCATGCATGAACTAGAAAACTTAGAGAAGACGGATAAATTTCTGGAAATATGCAACCCTCCAAGATTAAACTAGGAAGAAATAGAAACTCTGAAAAGACCAGTAACAAGCAGCAAAACTGAAATGGTAACTTTTTAAAAATGCCAACAAAAAAAGTCCAGGACCAGACGGATTCACAGCTGAATTCTACCAGACATTCAAAGAAGAATTGGTACCAATCCTATTGACCCTATTCCACAAGATAGAGAAAGAGGGACTCCTCCCTAACTCATTCTATGAAGCCAGTGTCACCCTAATACCAAAATCATGAAAGGACATAACAACAACAACAAAAACTACAGACCAATATCCCTGATGAATATAGATGTAAAAATCTTTAACAAAATACTAGCTAACCGAATCCAACTGCATATCAAAGAGAGAATCCATGTGATCAAGTGAGTTTCATACTGGGAATGTGGGGCTAGTTTAACATAGGCAACTCAATACATGTCATACACCACATAAACAGAATTAAAAACAACAATCACATGATCATCTCAATAGATGCAGTAAAAACATTTGACAAAATTGAGCATCCTTTATGATTAAAACCCTCAGCAAAACTGGCATAGAAGGGACATAACAACATAATAAAAGCCATCTATGACAAATGCACAGCCAACATAATACTGAATGGGGAAAAGTTGAAAGCATTTCCCCTGAGAACTGGAACAAGACAAGGATGCCCACTCTCACCACTTTTATTCAGCATGGTACTGGAAGTCCCAGCCAGAGCAATCAGACAAGAGAAAGAAATAAAGGCCATCCATTGGTAAAGAGGAAGTCAAACTGTCGCTGTTTGATCATATATGATCATCTATCTAGAAACCCTAAAAACTCCTCCAAAAAGCTCCTAGCACTGATAAATGAATTCAGCAATGTTTTAGGATACAAAATTAATATACACAAATCAGTAACTCTGCTATATACAAACAACGACCAAGCTGAGAATCAAATTAATAATTTGACCCCTTTTACAATAGCTGCAAAAATAAATAAATAAATAAAATACTTAGGAATATTCCTAACCAAGGTGGTGAAAGACCTCTACAAGGAAAACTACAAAACACTGCTGAAAGAAATCACAGACAACACAAATGGAAACACATCCATGCTCATAGATGGGCAGAATCAATATTCTGAAAATGAGCATACTGCCAAAAGCACTCTACAAATTCAACGCAGTGCTCAACAAAATACCACTATCATGCTTCACAGAACTAGAAAAAACAATTCTAAATCTCATATGGAACCAAAAAAGAGCTTGCATAGCCAAAGCAAGACTAAGCAAAAAGAACAAATCTAGATGGATCACATTACCTGACTTCAAACTATATTATAAGGCTATAGTCACCAAAACAGCATGGTACTAATATAAAAAAAAAGTACATAGACCAATGGAACAGAATAGAGAACACAGAAATAAGGCCAAGTACTTAAAGCCAACTGATCTTCAACACAGTAAACAAAAACATGAAGTGGGGAAAGGACACCCTATTCAACAAATGGTTCTGGGATAATTGGCAAGCCATGTAGAAGAAGAATGAAACTGGATCCTCATCTCTCACCTTATACAAAAATCAACTCCAGATGGATCAAGGACTTAAACCTAAGACATGAAACCATTAAAATTTTAGAAGATAACATCAGAAAAACCTTTCTAGACATTGGCTTAGCCAAAGACTTCATGACCAAGAACCCAAAAGCAAATGCAACGGAACCAAAGATAAATAGATGAGACTTAATTAAACTAAAAATCTTCTGCACAGCCAAAAAATAATCAGCAGAGTAAACAGACAACCCACAGCATAGGAGGATATCTTCACAATCTATACATCTGACAAAGGACTAATATCCAGAATCTACAAGGAACTCAAAAAAATTAGTAAGAAAATAATAAGCAATCCCATCAAAAAGTGGGCTAAAGACATGAATAGCCAATTTTCAAAAGAAGACTTATAAGTGGCCAATAAACATATGAAAAAAATGCTCAATAGCACTAATGATCAGGGAAGTGCAAATCAAAACCACAATGTGACACCACCTTACTCCTGCAAAAATGACCATAATCAAAAATTCAAAAAATAATAGATGTTGGCATGGACGTGGTGAAAGAGGAACACTTCTACACTGCTGGTGGGAATGTAAACTTGTACAACCACTATGGAAAACAGTGTGGGGATTTCTTACAGAACTAAAAGTAGAGCTACCATTTGATCTAGCAATCCCACTACTGGGCATCTACCCAGAGGAAAAGAAGTCATTATACAAAAAAGATACTTGCACACACTTGTTTTTAGCAGCACAATTTGTAATTGCAAAAGCATGGAACTAGCCCAAATGCCTATCAATCAACACACACCATGGAACACTACTCAGCCATAAAAAGGAATGAAATAATGGCATTTGCAGCAACCTGGACGGAACTGGAGACAATCATTCTAAGTGAACTAACTCAGAAATCAAAAACCAAACATTGTATCTTCTCACTCATAAGTGGGAGCTAAGCTATGAGGATGCAAAGGCATAGGAATGATACAATGGACTTTGGGGACTTGGGGAAAAGGGTGGGGGGGGGTGCAGGATAAAAGACTACACATTGGGTACAGTGTACACTGCTCAGGCAATGGGTGCACCAAACTCTCAGAAATCACCACTAGAGAACTGATTCATGTAACCAAACACCACCAGTTCCCTAAAAACCTACTGAAATGAAAAAACAACTATTCTATGAAGCAGACACTATTTTTTTTACCTGAATTTCTTTTTGTGTAATGTCAATTTTTATTTTAGATGTGGAGGGTACATCTGCAGGTTTGTTACAAGGGTACACTGCAACCAGGAAGTGAGCATAATATCCAATACGTAGTTTTTCAACCACACCTCTAGCAGACCACGGTGTCTATTGTTGCCATGTTTAAAACCATGCATGCTCAGTGTTTAGCTCCCACTTCCAAGTGAGAACATACAGTATTTGCTTTTCTGTTCTTGTGTTAGTTTGCTTCCTGCTCCATCTATATTGCAAAAAGGACATGATTTCATTCTTTTATGGTTGTGTATTCTACGATGTGTATGTACCACATTTTTGTTCTCTACTCTACCATAGATAGGTACTATTTTCATACCTACTTTATAAACAAAGAAATTGAAAAACAAAATCCACAGCTAGTAAGTGACAGAACCTGGACACACACTAGGCAAACTGGCACCAGAACCAGTACTCTTAACTCCTCAGGTAAACTAAAGCTGTATTTTTTTCCTTGCTTTTGTTTTTGTTTTGTTTTTTGTTTTTTTTGAGACAGGGTCTCTGTCACCCATGCAGTGGCATGATCATGGCTCACTACAACCTCAACATCCTGGGCTCAGGAGACCCTCCCACTTCAGCCTCCCAAGTGGGTGGCACCACTGGAGCATGGCACTACAGCAGGATAACTGTTAAATTATTAATTAATTAATTTATTTATTTATTAGAGATAGGGTTTCACCATGTTGCCCAGGCTGGTCTCAAACTCCTGAGCTCAAGCATTTCTCCCATTTTACCCTCCCAAAGTTCTGGAATTACAGGCATGAGCCATTGTACCTAGCCTAAACCTATATTTGAATAAAATTGACTTAGCAAACTAGGAAGCAGCCTATCTGGGATTTAATACAGTCATGTGCTGAATAACCCCATTTCAGTCAATGATGGGCCATACATATGAGTGTGGTCTTTTAAAATTATAATGGAAGTGAAAAATTCTTAAGGCCTAGTGACATCGTAGCCATGGTAGTGTACTGTCACATAGCATTACGTGTTTGATGTTTAGATAGTTTCAGTACACAAATATTTACCATAGTGTTACAATTGCTACAGCATTCAGTACTGTAACATGCTGCATGGGTTTGCAGCCTACCAGCAATAGGCCATACCATATGCCCTAGGTGGATAGTAGGGCATCTAGGACACCATCTAGGTTTGTGTAAGGACAATCTATGATGTTAACATAATGACAAAATCACCTAATGACACTTTTCTCAGAACATATCCCCACTGTTAAGTGACACCTGACTATACATCCATGCGTCTATCCATAATTAGATCCACAGTCTAATGGTTCTGATAACAGAACCACTTTTGCTTACCTGTACTTTTTCATAAAGAGCTATCAATCGAGGATCCCCACCCAAACCAGCCAGTGAACCCTACTAACCTTAAGCAATAATTGGTTACAGGGCCAGTGAAGGACCCAAGCAAGACCAATCAGAATCCTTTTCAGACATTGAAACAGACCAATCCTGGAAGAAAGAAAGAATCTCTCCTCTTTTAGGACTGTAAGCATTTTGGTAGACAGTTATTCTTCTCAGTAATCCAGAATCTAAACCACCATCAGGTTTCAGGAATTCACCACCTTAAAGGCAGAGAATGAGTCCCATTAGAGAAGGCAAACCTCCCTTTCAACCTCCCTTGTGGCTATTATGCAAGGACAAACCCCAGGCTGACGCAATCAGACATACAGACTCTAGGTTTTGATAGAAGTGGAGACTGCACAAAATCAGTTTTTGGAGAGGGTGCTATCTGATAGCATCTACATCCATCTTCCAGAAAGAACCAAGAGAAGATGCACTTCTAGCAATAGTGTTTGATGCCCAGCATCCAGTATTGGCACCAGCAGGGCAAGCCACAATAAGGCTGCAGGCCAGTGGCAACTGCAAAAGACGGTGGTGCCACTTGTCCTGCTGATACCAACACTGGGCACTAAGCATCGGACATTGTTTCAGTAACTTTTCTACTTAAAACAGTCATTTGGTTCTTGTGCTTGCATGTAAAAACCTGCATTAGTTTTTTATTGCTACTGTGGTGACAAATTAACACAAACTTTGTGGCTATAAAGAACTGGGCTGGTCGTGGTGGCTCACACCTGTAATCCTAGCACTTTGGGAGGCCAAAATGGGAGGATCACTTGAGCTCAGGAGTTTGAAACCAGACTGGGAAAGTTAGTGAGGCTCTGTCTCTACAAAAAATAATAGAAATTGTTTTAAAGAACGCCAATATTCTCTTATAGTTCTACAAGTCAGAGTCCTAAAATGAAGGTGTCAGTAGGGCTGTGTTTCTTTCTGGAGGATCTAGAGAAGAATTCCTTTCCTTTCCTTTCCTTTCCTTTCGCGTATGTTAGAGGTCTCTTTCCTCCATATTTAAAACCAGTAACGTTGTATCTCTTACCATTCTTCCACTGCCACATCTTCCTCTGACTTCTACCTTCCTCTTCTACTTTTAGGAAGCCTTGGCTAGGTGTGGTGGCTCATGCTTATAATCCTAGCATTTTGGGAGTCAGGAGGCTCCCAAGATTGAAATAGTGATCATCCATTAAGGTTCTATTTGATTTCTATGACTAAAAAACTCTAGGTCTGGGAAACAAAGGGCTGATTTGAGTCACTCTAATAGGAAGCCACTCTCCTATCCACTTCTCTGAACTGAATTATTTCATAGGAAACAAAGGAAAGGCACTTTTGAGGAAGAAACCTACAATGACATGAACGCAAGTACTGTACATCCTCCTGCTAGCTTTTCCTGTGGAAACTTTGGGAACTATGGCCATTTGCCAAGACAGCTATGCACTGGAGAAATGGGAATTGTCAATCCTTCGAGTCTTTCTTGAGACTTGGCTCTACACCATGCTAGTTCCTGGAGCCCTAGCCTGTGGTACACCATTCACAGTTAGGGATTAGAGTACCAGACAGGTTCACCTACTCATATGCCTAGGGTGACCCAAAACCTATCATATCTTTATATCACCAGGCCTGAGTGCACAGTTGAAATAGGTATGCCCAGAATTTGTCAGAATCTGCACATTAGTTCCCCGAACTGTGGTGTCTTGCAGTAGAAATGGACAAGTAAAAACTCTTTGAACTCCTACTGGTAAGACAGACACTACTTCCACCATCAAAGACTTGTAAATGCAGGGGTGGTGCATCTGGCATCCTCATTTCATTTATCTCTTTGATCAGTGCAGCGGGCAGATGGAACTTACATAATACAAGTAGATGACTATAAATTTAATCAAGCAGCAACTCTAATTGTGCCTGCTATTCTAGATACAGTCACTTTGTTTAAGTAAACCAAAATGGTCCCTAGTGCCTGATATTCATCAGGAAAATGCATTTTTTTCTTTTTATCAGTATGCAGACACCAAAATCCCTTCTGGGAGGGGTATCAATACATCTTCAGCATCTTTCTCACTTATGTCAACCTGCCGGCTCTGTGCTACAATGTAGTCCATGTATCCCTTGATAACACCATCTCTTATCGCCCGGATCTCCCGCATGACATCAGGAAGTATATTATTCTAGATGTTTTGGTAATGCAACGTATATAAAAGAAAGAAAAATAATTAGAAGATAATATTATGATTAGTAACTTCAGTTTCTGGGAACTCAAATGATCTGGGACAAGCTGAGGTAGCATCCTCAGAAAAAGGGTAGAGTTGCTAACTTTGCACCTTCTCTCACTGAAAAAGAAGCCAACCATTTTATGGATCTCTTTGGATTTGGGAGGCAACATTCCTATGTATGTGCTGGCTGCTCCTGTCTATTTACTGGATGACCTAAAAAATGGCTAACTTTGAATAGGGCTACCCCTAATCAATCAAGGGCTTTCTGTCTGGTTTGAACCATAGTTCCAGCAGCTCTGTTACTTAACCTTTATGACCCATCAGGACAGACAGTACTTAAAATATCAAATGAAACAATAAGGATGCTAAATAGAGCTCATAGCAGGTCATGTGACATCCCGTAGGGCTTTGGATAGAAGCCATGCCCTTTTCAGCAAGTAATTATTCTTGTGACTAACACCCTGCTACCAGACTCTGACAGAGACTAATAACCAGATCATGGGACACTGGCTGACCATTGTGAATGGGTTATCTCAGGTCTCTCACCACTAACTGACACCAGCCGACCATTGTGAATGGGTTATCTCAGGTCCCTCACCACTGACACCAGCTGACCATTGTGAATGGGTTATCTCAGGTCCCTCACCACTAACTGACACCAGCTGACCATTGTGAATGGGTTATCTCAGGTCCCTCACCACTGACACCAGCCGACCATCGTGAATGGGTTATCTCAGGTCCCTCACAACTGACACTAGCTGACCACGGTGAATGGGTTATCTCAGGTCCCTCACCACTGACACCAGCTGACCATTGTGAATGGGTTATCTCAGGTCCCTCACCACTGACACCAGCTGACCATTGTGAATGGGTTATCTCAGGTCCCTCACCACTAACTGACATCAGCTGACCACTGTGAATGGGTTATCTCAGGTCCCTCACCACTATCTGACACCAGCTGACCATTGTGAATGGGTTATCTCAGGTCCCTCACCACTGACACCAGCCGACCATTGTGAATGGGTTATCTCAGGTCCCTCACCACTAACTGACACCAGCCGACCATTGTGAATGGGTTATCTCAGGTCCCTCACCACTATCTGACACCAGCTGACCATTGTGAATGGGTTATCTCAGGTCCCTCACCACTGACACCAGCTGACCATTGTGAATGGGTTATCTCAGGTCCCTCACCACTATCTGACACCAGCTGACCATTGTGAATGGGTTATCTCAGGTCCCTCACCACTATCTGACACCAGCTGACCATTGTGAATGGGTTATCTCAGGTCCCTCACCACTGACACCAGCTGACCATTGTGAATGGGTTATCTCAGGTCCCTCACCACTAACTGACATCAGCTGACCACTGTGAATGGGTTATCTCAGGTCCCTCACCACTATCTGACACCAGCTGACCATTGTGAATGGGTTATCTCAGGTCCCTCACCACTGACACCAGCCGACCATTGTGAATGGGTTATCTCAGGTGCCTCACCACTAACTGACACCAGCCGACCATTGTGAATGGGTTATCTCAGGTCCCTCACCACTATCTGACACCAGCTGACCATTGTGAATGGGTTATCTCAGGTCCCTCACCACTGACACCAGCTGACCATTGTGAATGGGTTATCTCAGGTCCCTCACCACTATCTGACACCAGCTGACCATTGTGAATGGGTTATCTCAGGTCCCTCACCACTATCTGACACCAGCTGACCATTGTGAATGGGTTATCTCAGGTCCCTCACCACTATCTGACACCAGCTGACCATTGTGAATGGGTTATCTCAGGTCCCTCACCACTATCTGACACCAGCTGACCATTGTGAATGGGTTATCTCAGGTCCCTCACCACTGACACCAGCTGACCATTGTGAATGGGTTATCTCAGGTCCCTCACCACTATCTGACACCAGCCGACCATCGTGAATGGGTTATCTCAGGTCCCTCACCACTGACAACAGCTGACCATTGTGAATGGGTTTTCTCAGGTCCCTCACCACTATCTGACACCAGCTGACCATTGTGAATGGGTTATCTCAGGTCCCTCACCACTGACACCAGCTGACCATTGTGAATGGGTTATCTCAGGTCCCTCACCACTATCTGACACCAGCTGACCATTGTGAATGGGTTTTCTCAGGTCCCTCACCACTATCTGACACCAGCTGACCATCGTGAATGGGTTATCTCAGGTCCCTCACCACTGACACCAGCTGACCATTGTGAATGGGTTATCTCAGGTGCCTCACCATTAGCTGAGTACACCTTGTAGCATGTTATCATCTAATGGAGGTGTTTTGCTACCGGTCAAAGCACAAACACAAACCTATGCTTATTCTGAAAGCGTAAGTTTCATGAGCAAGTGGTTCATACTTCTGGCATGTCTACATCTGACCTAATGCTAACCCTCCTCAGCTCACACTTACGACTTCAAGAGAATGGTCTATGAATCATCGACTACAAAAAAAAAAAGTCTTAAAAAAAAAAAAAAAAAAAAAAAAAAAGTCTTGAACAGCACCTAGAGAAGGCTCTGTGTGATATTCTGGCAGCATCCGCAGGTTTACTGAAATGTTTCACACCATTTCGGCATGCTTCTGGGGGACTATGAAAAAGAGAAACCTCCCTGTGAGTAGAAACTTGAGAGCTTTTTGTCCAATTTGCATGTAAATAGCAATGGCTTGAGGTTAAATCTATACAGGTTTATAGGAATGTGCCAATGGTTTGGTCAGATACTCAGATATTTGGGAAGAATGTGATTGAAGGAATGGAAGTAAGGTTTGGAGAAAGGAAAATAACTCTCCTACTGGATCCACTTGTAAGGATACCTAGGGCCTACAGGAGTGCTCGCCAAAAGACCTAAGAAACAAGGATATTCCCCAACCCTGTGGGACCCAGGTACTGTCCTGCCTCCTCCTTCTTGCAGTTACTTCCCCAACACCAGATGGTTGTCTCTCACGCGTGCACTGTCAGTAAACACTCAGGGGGTCCCTCCAGAGATCTCTGAAGTTCTCTCTTTGAGGAGTCCTTCTTCTTTAATACTCCACTCTGAAAATTCTAGAAGCCACGACTTCCCCAGACTCTGGTCTCCATCGCTTTACCTCAGCAAGATGACCAGAGACCACCCCTACCCTCACCATCAAACCTCTTGCGGATAGGAATCTAGTTCAATCTTAGCACTTGTCTTATCTTCTTTCTCCCAAATATCAGCCTTCTACTGCCTGTTGTCCAACACCTGAAACCGTTAATTTGTATCATTCCTCCAGTACTTACTTCACTGTTTCAGGCAATATGGTAAATCCAAACTCTGTCACTCTGTGTTGGCTGTAAGAAGTGGGCGACTGCATCTTTAAGGGATGCCCAGAATTCCATTAATGGATGTACCCCACTGGACTATGTGTATTTGGTAGAAGAAATCATACCTTGTTGACTGCTATACCCAAAGTCTGAGGCATGATGGAATTTGACATATAGCAGCTCTCAATAAATAATGATTAACTGAACAAATTAACATTGAAGCTGCTTCTACTTATTTCTTAGTATAAGAACATTAACAAAATAAATGGACATTTTTGTAATAAGTCTTTATCAGAATCCTGTAGTAGTCATCATTACTTTAGGATACATTTTGGTAAGCACAAATACTGCCTCAAAGAGAAGGCAGATTTTGAGGCATTAATGTTTACTTCCAAATTGGCCAAACGTAATCAGTTTACATCTTCATTAGCTAATAAGCTTTTAATGAATGCTTATTTCTCTGTATCCCTGACTCAATTGGAGATTCCACTTAAAAATATTCATTAATTTCACAGGTTTTTACAAAGGCTTATATTAGTTGTTACTTTGATTTCTTTGATTAATATTGAAGTTATTATTTGTTTTTCTTTTTATCTGTAGTCCTTGAGCAATTTTATTGTTCAAAGTTTTTGTGAATTGTCTCTTAATCAAGTAGATAATGGGAACTTTTAACCTCTGCAACATTCATCTTACATTCAGCACTACATCCACAGCTCAGAGAGATATTTGGGTTTTAATCACCGCTTTTCTACTGTCATGTTTAAAACAGCTCAAAGCCAGAGAGCTCATTTGCTACTACAAAGAATGGACAGTATGTTCAAAGGATCCAGCAGTCTGGTAGAATCAAAAAGCAAAGAGGCAAAGAAAAGAACTGTAATTAAAAGCACTTTTTCACAGGTCAAAAGTGTAAGCTCATTAATGTTTTACTGAGCAGATGGCATTAATGAGCAGCCAAAGATACATGCTCAGTATTATTGTCCCCGTCATTATTCCTTTGATATAAATGGCTGAGTAGATGTGAGACGCTTATCCTGATGATGAGATTTAATAATTAACATGCTACCTGGTCTCTTTTCCTATAGAAACACTCAATAGGGTCAATAAAGGAAAATGCATAAAATTAGAATAAGAAACATTCTCACTTTATAAAAGACATAACTTGCCTCAGCATTATTTATAATTACAAAAACACTGGAAATTTCCAATAAGTAAATGATTAACTAAATTATGAGACTACCTCTAACTAAAGAAATATGCTGCTATTAAAATACTATTTTTCCATAAAATTGCTAACAACATGGGAAAATGTTCAAGACATGTTAAGTTTAAAAAAAGCCAATTGTGTATGCATTACAATCTCAATTACATAAAATATGGACAATTATAAATATATGCATATGTAAAGGACTACAGATTGTAGAAAACATACTAAAATATTAATTTATCTCCGTGTAGGATGATAATGCATTTTTGACCTTTATTCCCTTTACTGTTACAATAACCACATATTACTTTTCTACAACACAAAATACTACTTTTTTAAGGAGAGGATTATATATCCAACGGTAGTTTGATCACAGTAAGGGTGGCAAGACTGGGAAGTTGCTGTGTCTGTAGTATCAGAATACTTTAAAATAAGAATATGCTCCTCTATTACTTACATAATGAAAATCATTTATTTTTTAACAAGGAGAATTGTGGAATATATTTTCCACAATTGTGGAATATTTTCTTTGTTTTGTTCCTTCAAATTTAATATTCAACTGTAAGCCTCCATTATAACATTGCAATTAAATATAGTGAAAAGCGGTCACCTCAGGATTAGAGAAAAACCTTGATTTTTAACCCAGGTCTACCACTTACTGTGTGACCTTGGGCTAGTCACTTAACCTCTCTGGGCACCCAAACTGTCATATGTAAAACATTAAATTGCTATTTTCCTGCCCATCAACATGATTCTTATAATTCTTATAATTTATAGGAATGCTTATGAGCTGTAAAAATACTCCAATGCGAGGTATCATTTAGCAATAACAAAAATGCATTGCCACTGAACAGAAAGGACATTTTTCAAAAGTTATTTAACTTTACCTTCTAGACAAGAGAAATTCAAAAAGTGAGGGAGCAGACAATTCAAAGAAGCAGAATGAGGGAAGCATTAAATTGGGAAGAAGTAAACTCCGCTCACCAATAAAAGGAAAACAGAAAAGATAATATTTCCCTCTCTTCCTCTCCCCCCTCCCCCACCCCCTTCAGATGAAGAAACTAAAGCTCAGAGAAGTAACTTGTGGGAAATTCTCATGGAACTGAGATAAGACCCCAGCCTTCCAACGTCTGACACACCGAAAGTACCAAGCTCATGTTAATATACTAGATTTCGGCAAGTCGTCTTGAAAATTCTATACAAGACATGCAGCTCTTCACATCGGCCCTTACATCCACTTAACTGACATGTGCTCCTGTTACTACAGATGAACTGCCCAGGCTCCTGGGCGGTCCTGGTTAACATGCTGCCCTGGCATAGTTATCAATGGTACCCTCATTTCATGCTAAAATACGCCCTGGTCCGGATCACAAAGCACATGTGATTTATAGGTATATACGTGTGTACTGAGAGAGCATCCTGCTCACGGTCAGCACCAAGTCCTGAGTGTGACGAGCACTGTGTCAATATCTGCCAGCTTCCTTCAACTGCCAAGGAATCACTTCAACTGGGAGAGGAACTAAAAAATGCCCCAGTGGAAGGCGCCAGTAGCTCATGGTCCATGTTTCACCTGAGATTTCTCACACCCTCTTCTCTCAGCAGCCAGGGCTCACTGAGACCATGCCCCATCTCTACCATTACCTCTCTCTTAGCCCCCAGACCTGCACTTCCACTGATGGACATTTTGAGTGAGGTTTGCTGCAGCAACTTGGTATATCTAAAATCAATTATCACCTGGCCTCCAAACCAGCTCTCTCCTCAGATTTCCGCCTTCCTATGAATGAAGCCATCTGCCACCCAGACCCAGGTTGCAGAGTCATCTTCCACCTCCTCCGCGATTCACCCCACCACCCTCACCTCAGCCAGCTGCTCAGTTGCATCGGTCACCAAACAACTTCAGATTGATGTGACTGGAAGACTCTAGAGACCTCTGACCCTGGTCCCTGCAGAAGCTTTATTTGGAAAATCTTCTACAAGTACTGCTACAATGACACTACTCCCTTTTCCAGCATGTGCATCCTCCAGAGTCCAGCCCAACTCACACCTCCTCAATAAAAACCTTCCCAACTCCTGCAGAAAGGTGTTCCTCCCTCTGGACAGCCATCAAGCCTCTTAAATGTACACTGAGCTCAGCATTCTTACCACCAGCTACTGTTGTCTCTTCTCTTAGTTAAAATATGGGATTTCTGAGGGCTAGGGTCCTATCTCAGACATTTTTTTAAATCTCCTGCAAATCTAACACAGAGCTTGATGTCAGATATTCTGCCTGTAAGCTGAAGCACAACCAAATTAGATGATACGTCCACTGAGAGAGCTTCAATGACAAAACTCGGATCAAAGTGCAGGCCTCTGAGAACACCTCTTCTATCTTCCTTATAAAAGCTGTAGAAATATTCACTAGATTAGTCACATACTCTAATTAATATCATCAAGCCCCTCTGAGAAGAAAAGATTCTCTGTAATCAATACATCTGAACAAATAGTTTCAAAGATGAAAATATGTGATTCATTCGCCCTAGGCAGCACAGCTAGACTTTTTTATCTTCTGGAGCATATTTTCTATTTAAATACATCTTCATTCTAGAAATAGTTACCTGAATTTGTAACTGCTTAAAGGACAACGGGTATAAGTTGCCTGAAAGAAAAGAAATTAACATTTTGACATTCAATATATCCATGAAGTACTATGCCATTTCTTTCCTCAATTATTTTGAAACAGTCATTCAGGAAGCCTTTCGGTAAAGCAGGAAGAGAACTGGTCACTGAATGGAATGTATTCCGGTCTCTCTGTCTAACATTTAGCACCATCTAACATTTGTGTTATGCTTTTTCCATGTCCCCTTCTAACTAAAATGTGATCTTCATGAGAGCGGGAATATTGCCACTCTGCTTCTCCAACAACAATGTTTGGTGCTTGGGTGGTGAAATGTATCAAATCATTTCGTTTCACTGGGTATTGGTTTCCTCACAGG
This sequence comes from Saguinus oedipus, assembly GCA_031835075.1. Taxonomy (NCBI): domain Eukaryota; kingdom Metazoa; phylum Chordata; class Mammalia; order Primates; family Cebidae; genus Saguinus; species Saguinus oedipus. The sequence continues at coordinate 25,640,401 of CM063190.1, forward strand.
TAAATTTAAAAAGTTGAACTAGATGAGCTCAAGTTTTCTCTTAGATTCAAAAATCCTATTTAATGAGAAGCATAAAAAAGAAGGCTAGGCCAGGCAAGGTGGCTCACACCTGTAATCCCAGCACTGTGTCAGGCCAAGGTGGGTAGATCATTTGAGGTCAGGAGTTCAAGACCAGACTGGCAACATGGTAAAACCCCGTTTCTGCTAAAAATGCAAAAATGAGCTGGGTGGTAGTAGTGTGTGCCTGTAATCCCAGCTACTCAGGTAGCTGAGGCAGGAGAATCGCTTGAGCCTGAGAGGCAGAGGTTGCGGTGAGCTGAGATCAGGACACTGCACTCTAGTCTGGGCGAGAGAGTAAGACCCTGTCTAAAAAAAAAAAGTGAGAAAGCTAATTTGGGGTTCACAGTAACCAAAAAACTTCTCAATTAGGGCAGCAGCTGTTCTAGTTAATTGGTTATATTCCATGAAATCTTTACTTTTCATGCTTAAGTCACATAGCAATATAACCAAGCAACCTTAGCCATATAATGCAGTTTGGCTATTTACTTCCAGACTTCTCAGGGCTAGATCAGATTGTTTTAATGCCTAAGATACTTTAAAAGTGTCAGCTACTGGGAAGGTTGAGGTGGGAGGATCCCTTGAGGCCAGGAGTTTGAGGCCGCAGTCTGCTAAGATTATGCCTGTAAATAGCCACTACGCTCCATCCTGGACAAATTAATAAGACCCTGTCTCTTTCAAAATAAAAGTTATTTCCTTATTTCCTATCTCTTCAAGTTCACTGAGGTCTTATTTAACAGACCAAGGTAATTTTATTAAATGGTCTACAGTAGTTTGTAGTTTTAAATTATCTCTTTTATAAAAGCCTTCTCACCACCCAATTCTCTATCATTCTTCCCATCTGCAAAAGTAAAACATTAAAGTTGGAGATAATAAATGATCATTTGCATTGTAAAAGGCTTTGTAATTCCCCTTCTCCAAGGAAAGTACTTGTAAAATTCAGCTAACTAGCAAGCTATCTTAAAATCTTTAAGAATTCCATTTATAAAAAAGAAAATCAGTTTTAAACATAGCAATTCAATGAAATAAAAAAAACAATCGAACCATACTTTTGATGATACATGATTAGAAAAAAACGTATGAACAGATTATCAAAAGGGTGACTGTTGAGCTCATACAGAAGGAATAAATGATTAACAGGAGCCATGTGAATTCACAAAGAATTCTAACTTCAACTTACTCACTTTTTGAGTATTGGGTATTGTTTACCTGTAAGGAAACCGATACCCAGTGAAACTAAATGATTTGATACATTTCACCACCCAAGCACCAAGCATTGTTGTTGGAGAAGCAGTGTGGCAATATTCCCGCTCTCATGAAGATCACATTTTAGTTAGAAGGAAACATGGAAAAAGCATAACCAACTAAATTGAAAGATCAAAAGAATACTATAGTCACGGAAAGATCTAAATTTCAGTATTTCCAGATAACCTTACTGAAAGCATAGTGAAATGTGAGCTGATAATCATACAGTTAGCTGACTTCATCACTGAGTGCCAAGAATGCCAATCACTACACTGATGCCCATTTAAAGGGGCTTGATATCATGTTTTGTCTTTATCCTTGTATTATGGGGCTTGGGGATAAATGACATACTAAAGAAATGAGTGTGTAACAAGAAGTCATGCGGAATAGCAAAATCACAAGATGACAAAGTAGCTAAAATTCAATAGAATCAAACCAGGCAGTTAATTTTACATGAAAATGATGTGACTAACCAGTCATCAGGAAATTGCAAATTAAACAAAGGAGATAATAACACTATGCACATCTTTAAAATGGCTAAAATTGAAAGGACATAAGTAGTGCTGGAGAAGATATGGAAAACTAGAACTCATACCTTACAAGTAAGAATATAAATAGAACAGCCACTTGGGAAATTATTTGACAGTATGTTCTAAGCAAAATATATATTTACTCCATGACCCGGCAATTCCACTGAGTATATAACCACCAGATATTAGTCCAAAAGATATGTACTAGAATATTCGTGGTAGATTTTTAAAAGCCAGTTGAATGAATAAATAAATTGTGGTATAATTCATACTATGGAATGCTACATAGTTATAAGAGTGAGTTTCTGCCTCACTCAACAACATGGACAAATGTCACAGATGCACACATGAGAATTGGAATTGTATAACTATATTTATACGAAGTTCAAAATAGGCAAAATTAACCTACAGTGATAGAGATCAGAATAGTGGTTACATTTGTGGGATACTAACTGTTAGGGAACCTGAAACCACCTTTTGGGTGGTAGAAAAATTCTCTGTTGATCTGGGTGGTGGTCAAATGGATGTTTACATGTGTAGAAATTCTATCAGCAGTACACTTCAGATTAGTGCCTGTGGCCCTATGTAAAGTATTCCTCATCAAGAAGATTATATATATACACATATGTATGTGTGTAGATATCCATGTATGTATATGTATATGTGAATATGCTTTAAAACTGCATTTAGATTCAAATAAGCAACTATTGGATAGAGGAGAAGAAACTAAACTGCTATACAAATGAAAATATTAACAGTTGTCTACATACATGACATGAGTAAATGGCAAGGATAATTAGCTAATGAGATCTTACTATAAATGTGGTGTCAAGAACAAGTCCATTGGGCCTTCTTGGTAGTGTTTAGGCCACACCTCTGGTTCTAGGCTTACTTCTTTTTGCAAAGCTTTAACACCACAAATTAGTATGCTTCTAGAGAAAAATAACCATATGTTGAACATCTGAGGCAAGTCTGAAAGAGCTAACTAAGGCTTTTCAGCCTGGGGAGGAAAAAAAAAGATTCAGAAGGGAACCACATTTATTCTATATATACTCAGAAGGCTGAAGTAGAATTAATAAGTAGAAGTTGCAGGCAGGTTGATTTTGTTTTACTATAAGGAAGAAGTTTCTATATAAATCTTCCATCAGATTGCCACAAGAGGTAATAAATTGATCAGACAATGACCAGACATATTTAGAGAAGGTACCTTTCTCAGCTACACAGTTAAGTAAGAAGCCCTCTAATATCCCTATTAATTCTGTGATTCCATTATCTTCCCAATCAACATCAGCTTATGTAACAGGAAAATTTGGCAGGAATAAATGAAACCCACAAGCAGCTTATTCTGTGCAGAAAGTCACTGATCATATCTTTCCACTGAAACAAGACTGACCTCTGTCCTACGGCTGTAGACTTAATCACCATTCAAAGACTTCATTACTTAGAAGAGCTTTTCAAAGTAGATAAAGCACATTTCTGAGGATGATAAAACAGAAGGAAAGTCCTGACAATGATTGACCTGATGGCCCATAATTTAAACTGTAATCCTCTTTTATAAATTGTTTTCTTTTTTGGTATATTTCCTTGATCTATATACCATAATGTAGATTATAACTGAGTGAAAGGGCAAAATATGTTTTATTGCTCTCATCATAATTGAGCAGAATGCACTCCAGAACCACTGGAATAATTTAAATGTCACTAATAACATATAAATACATGTATTTTTCTCATACCTCAATTAACATTGATTTTTTTTAATTGTAATTAATTTTTTGCTAATTTAATAAGTAATAGTAGAGCTCTGAGTTGTTTTAACTAACATTTACTTAATTACCAGTGAGGCCAGACACTTGAAAGCATTGAAGGACTGGAAAAAAAATGCAATAAGCAATACCATAGTAACGCCATAATGTCCATTTTTCATTGCACAATTTGCATCTGTTTGAGCCACACTGTTTACTGCTTAGACAGGGATCTCCTCTGTCTAACAAGCCAAGTGGCTCCACAGGATGGGAAACACACAGCCGGTACCCTTTTTCCTTGACATTAGGTGGACATTATACTGTGGTCTTACTGCTTCCTCATTATACTGCTATACTTTGTCTCAGGACCAATTTTTCCATCCATGGTTATAGTAACAGCAAATGTCATTACATAGGTCCACAGTGGACAGCACTCCCATAAAGACTTCAGAAATGCAATGCATAGCAAAGAGAACATTGCTACAAACCAAATTGTGAACAGTGGTTGCGTCCACTGATAGGATTGGGGGTAACTTTTTTCTTTTGTTAGTCTGTATTTTCTACGTTTTCAATGGTGAACATGGAATACTTGTATAAGCTTTTAAAAGTTGTCTTGATGGGAACAGTGACAAGTGGCAGGAATATGAATAGAAAAAGGAAAAAAAGATTTTATCTCTAAACTATATTCCCTTTGTTGTTGTTTTTTTAAAAAAAGCAAAGAAACAATTCCCAAAATAGGCTCCATTGATGCATAAACTGTTAGAAGCCATATATCAAAGTGAAGCAAAGCGTGTAGAGTGGAGTTCCGAGAAGATTTTGGGTTGTATTACTGAAAAGGCACCTGCTTTTCTCAGGCAGGAGTAGGGAAGAGAAGACATGTCCATAATAAACCACTTCAAAGCCAGTGAATATTGGATTTTATGCAAATATTTTTCTATTTCAGTCCTGAAAGGCTTGAGCAGCAAGTTCATTGTCTTTCACCAAGAAATACTAACATATAATGGGACAAAAGGCAGGCAGAGAACTCAGAGCCCTTTGACCTCATTGTAGGCCACTTAATAATCTTTCTTATTTACATGCTCATATGTGATTAGGCCTCGAAGGAAGTTTTAACTGGAAAAAGAAATCCAACAATAGTCAGTGGGTTATCCTCCCTAAGCTATGACAAGGCATTACAGCTCCCAAAGCCTGACCCAAGCAAGATGCAAGGCATGTGTGCACTTCCCCTTGTGAAACACACAAGATACAGACCCTTCCCCACTCCTTAATCCTTCCCCATGTACTTGCAACCAATCCAGAATGCTGGGTGAGGGGGCAATTCCAATGAACTTTTGTTCTAGAACAGCAGAAATACCATTTTTTTACTAATGCACACAAGGGCATAATTATTAGGGTGTACCTCTTTTTAAAAATAGAGCTAAAATTACTTTTAACTGTAATTACTTCAGTAAAAAATCTGACACCTCAATTCAAAGTTCAAAATGTAAATTTAAAAATATTCAGCATGCTTTTTATAAAGCCATTTAACCTTAGATGTAGCACAAATTACCCTTTTAAAAAAAGTAGATATTGGAAACATAGACTAAAGAAATCAGGGGGGTTCAGATACCTCTAAGAAAATTATACACAGAGGGTGAAAATTTGAAAACAAAAAGACCTTTTAGAAAAACTTTAAAAGAAACCTAATTAACAAAATTCCACAAAGATGACCTTCAGTTGGGTTGAATTTTCAAAATCTATTAAAGTTGTACAGTCTATCATACAGAGGACTTGGGACTTCATGTCAGACATTCATCAGGTCCCAGGGCTTAAGACGTAAAAAATGAAAAAAAGGAAGTATTCCAACCTGTGTCTAGAAAGTTAGGTGGTGAAGTCTTGTAAAGAGAGATAAGGTTCAGGCCAGGTGCTGTGGCTTACACCTGTAATCCCAGAACTTTGTGAGGTAGAGGCAGGTGGATCACCTGAGGTCAGGCGTTCAAGACTAGCCTGGCCAACATGGTGAAACTCCATCTCTACTAAAAATACAAAAATTAGCAGGGCATGATGGTGCATGCCTGTAATCCCAGCTACTCAGGAAGCTGAGGTGGGAGGATCACTTGAACCCAGGAGGCAGAGGTTGCAGTACACCAAGATCCTGCCACTGCACTCCAGCCTGGGTGTCAGAGCCAGACTCTGTCTCAAAGACAACAAAAACAAATAGACGAGTTTCAACAGAGAACCAGCAGACTAGAATAGACTAGAAGTTCAGAGCTTTGCTAGAGGAGAGAAATATGCAGGCAGAGCCAAGGTCTCCGCTGAGCACAGCAGGGCAGGGCGCCTGTGCCTGCGGCAAACACAAAGTGAGCCAGCAAAGTCCAAGGGCAAGAGCTGGAGATTGCTAACTGGCTGGTGTTAGGGCAGCTTCAAGGAAAACCACCCCAGCCGCTGAAGGGATACGTCTGGGCCCACACCTAAATGAACTTTGCTTCTCCAGAAACCTCAGAAGCAGAAGCAAAGAAACAGGTTAGCGGAACCAGTGCAGTTCAGCTCTGGAGACTGGGGGTCAGGGGAAAACAGAGAAGAAGAGCTGGGGGATGCAGAGGCTGGGGTTACCAGTGTGCACACCCTGGCTTCCCTCAGCTCAGCAGACGGGGCAAAGCAGGGGCTTCTCAATCATTAACTGCCTCTAAACTAAGGAAGATAAGAAGGAATGCGTGTAATCTGTTCCTTGAAATTTCCTTTCAGTAATAAAGGGACTGTTGCACTAAAATCGGCTAAGGCAGATGACTTGTCTGTTTCTCCTCTGCAAGGGTAAACTGCATGAGGGCACAGTGCACCCATGCCTCACAGAGGCCCTAGCCAGCAGGAGAGTAGATGCTGATCCACTGAATGAAGGCAGAGGGACCCATGGGTAGAATAAGTCTGTCTCAATGGGGAGTGAAAGGGGTAGACTTCAAATCCCAGGTGGGTTTTCTGGAGGCAAATCCCCTTCAATCCCTCTTCAGGGTAAGCGTTACCCTAAAGCAGCAGCATTGGGAAACCTGCAAGAGAGCCTTCTGTTTCTATGAACCTTCTGCTTTGGGGAGTCTATTCAGCCCACAGCTGACATGCGCTAGTCCCCTAAACATGGCAGGCTTGACATATATCATCACACTTTCAAGTTTTGCAAACCTGCTCCGAAACATGACTTCCCTTTAAACAAAACTACAAAGAACCCTTTTTATTACACATTTTCTTTGATTCTGCCTGCGTTAGCAAGCCAGCAAGAAACACGTCCTGATCATAGTGCTGTCCTGCTCCTCCCATGTCTCTGTGAGTTGATTCTGTTGCACTGTCGCTTGGGAAGCAAGCCTTGCAGCAGCTACATGGCCAGCATTAGAATGGAAAGTTCAGTCTCTCTGTAGACCTGCTATTGCTATACCCCACGACAGCAAAAGGAAGATTACAAAAACGCAAGTCAGATCTTGTAAACACTTCTTTGCATAAAACATTTCCCTGGCTTATCACTCTTAGACTACAATTCAAACTCAGCGTGTCATGACCTCCGAAGCCTTAAACAATCTAGTCCTATCTGCCTTTCCAACCTTGTGTCCACATCTGTTTTCTCTCTCTCTCCATCCAAATAAGCTTGAATATGCTGTCATCCAGGAGACTGGCCTACAACGAAAGACCTCACCATTCTTTTAATTTACCAATTCTTTTTACATTTTCATTGTCCCAAAAACTTTGAACACAGCTCTCAATCACTGTAATCAACATAACAAAAAATGTAGGCCTGCAGTTATTTTGACAAGCTTGGGTGAAAAGCTGCATTTCCAGTCTTGGTTTATGATTACTCTGTCACATACATCGCTACCCCTTACTATCAATGCACCTATCATTCTCAGCTTCTAATAATCAAAAGGCCAGAGATGGTCAGAGCTAAGACCTACAGAGTAGACATCAACACTTCCAGAAATATCACTGAGCAAGTCTGCCCTTAAAAACCAGGAACACCCCACAACAGAACAACAAGAAGAACATTTCATTATTTTAACACAGCACAGCTTTTCCTTGCTATAAGGCATGTGGTCTGCAGGATGGTCTGGTTTGGTTTTGAATTGCAGTGTTTGCAGGCGGTGCCCAGCTCACAACTGGGTCTTCGAGCAGGCTCACTGCCCATCTCACCAACTGCTGCATTCTCTCATGGCTGCCAGGAGAGAGCATTTTGCAGTTTCAGCATTCCAGGAGAGCGTGCAGAAAACACAAACTCCAGGACCTTATAAATCCGGTTTCTTCACATGCTCTCAGTATGGACACAGCAAGCTTTAAATGCATCACAACAGAGTTCAAGCTTTAAAATCTCTGGCTGGTGACCAGAAGCCTGGTGAACTTGAAATGCCCAGGCTTCTCCTGATGGTAGGTAGAGGAGATAATTCACCATTAGGAAAGTGAACTTCATTTCTCACCACCCTCTCTTCAGGACTTGGTAAGAGCAGCAGACACCTTGTTTGCCAGAGGCAACAGCAGGAGCAGGCTGTCCTCAGGGCCCAGACAAGTTGGCTTTCTCTCCAGCCTTAGAGGCATTCTGTGGTTCTTCAAGATATTAGCCCATTTTCCAGGGCCTCTCTCTTTTCAGTTTCGGAGGAAACAGCGAGATACTGTAGGGGAGGCTGGTAAAATGAGTTGTTTAAAGTGTCTACTAGACCCTTTGCCTCTACTTTAAACCCGGCTTATCCACCACCCACCATGCAGCCAGTCATTGACCAAAGGAAGCTGCTGTTCACCAATCAACGTTTGACCTGCTGGCCTTGATCGCCCTCCATTCCAATTCTCCAGGCTCTGACCCCCTAGTCTTAATCTTGCATTCCTTCTCCTGTTGGCCCCAAGATTTCACCATGGAGTTTAATCTCTTCCTCATGATGACAGTTTATGTTCGCCCTCTCTCCTCCCCTCCTGATCTATTTGACCAACTCTCCTATCCCTTCCCCAGCCCTCCTAACGAGTGGCCCTTGAAGATCAATTCAGAACTAAAGATGTCAACAAAGGATTTAACTTGCCAGCTCCATCAACCCTGAAAGTGACATCTCCAGCCCTTCCTCCCTCCCATTTTCCTGTATCTTTTGTGCCTGAAAGCCATATTAGAATCAAAATTATCTTTCCTCTAAACCCAGATTTATTCTGGATGATTTCTCTCTTTCTGTTTCAATACCATCATTCTTCTGCTCACAGAAGAATGTGAGCTGCTCATTCATTCTCACAAAGGTCGGCATACCAGCCTCCTTCTCACTCTTTTTCAACCCAAGGACTTCACACAGCTGTTCCCTTTGCCTGGACTGTTCTTGCTTTCCTTCATTCCCGCCTCACTCCAACCCATCCATCAAGTTTCACTGTGAGCATCCCCCAAACCCTTCCTGACTGCTTTTTACACAAGTGTCCATTCCCCTGCTAGCCCGTATTACCACTATAATCTAAAACAAGCTTGTCCAACCCGTGGCCCAGGATGACTTTGAATGTGTGTGGCCTGACACAAACTTGTAAACTTTCTTTAAACATCATGAGGTGGGTTTTTTTTTTTTTTTTAAGCTCACCAGCTATCATTAGTGTTAGTGTATTTTATGTGTGGCCCAAAACAATTCTCCCAGTGCAGCCCAGGGAAGCCAAAAGATTGAACGCCCCTGATCTAAATACTGACTGGTGGAATTACGTGTAGGATGTTGGTAAAGTACACCTCCCAGTACAGCAGGCATGAGCCACTAGACTGTTAAGCACTTAATATGCAGCAAATCCAACTAAGATGTATTATAAGTGCAAAACACATACCAAAGTTTGAAGACTTAGTATAATAAAAAGAATATAAACTATCTCAATAACTTTTACATTGATTACATGTCATAATATTTTTAGCTATATTGAGTTAAATAAAATATGTTAGTAAAATTAAGTTTACCTGCTTCTTTTGGCTTTTTAAAATGTATTAACGAGAACATTTTAAGTTATAATATGCACTCCCATTATATTTCTATTGGACAGGGCTGTTGTAGACCTTAAGCCCCAGGAGGACAAGGCCATTTTGTCCATGACTATAGTCTCAACTACCTTAGCACAGGGCCTAGCACATAGTAACTGGATTGGGGAATATATTTTGAAAGGTTAAGTTCTAGGCAAGCAGGATTTAAATCTAGAATTCTCAGGCCAGGTGTGGTGGCTCACACCTGAAACCCCAGCACTTTGGGAGGCCCAGGAGTTCGAGACCAGCCTGGACAACATGACAAAACCCCATCTCTACAAAAAATACAAAAATTAGCTGGATGCGGTGGCACACATGTGTTGTCCCAGCTACTTGGAAGGCTGAGGCGGGAGCATCACTTGAGTCCTGGAGGCAGAGGTTGCAGTGAGCCAAGATCATATCACTGCACTATTCCAGCCTGGGTGACAGTGAAACACTGTCTCAGAAAAATAAATGAATAAATAAGTCTAGGATTTTACTTTTTAGAGAAAGAGGAACCAAGGATAAACAGTAGAGATGAGGGAGTCAGCAGCTCCCCTATCCAGCAGTTTGTGCTGTCTGCTTGCCATGGGTATTGCAGCTTCTCTCAGCCTGGGAGACTTCATTATGGACAGGATCTAAACTGTCAGGCTCAGACAATTTCTCACTGGCTTAAATTGATAGCATATCCATCTGAAAGTACTCAACAACTGGGTTTACCTTCAAATTATGGACAATGATGGAACAGAAAATAATAAAATAATCTACATAGCAAGAAAGGATTTAAGGGTGATTCATTTGATCTAAGCCATTTTCACAAACATGATCTCATAAGTAACAGCTCATTTGCTTTTCCCAATCCTTAGTATCAGAACATTCCTAACCTGAATTCATTATAAGGCAAAACATTTAACACGTGGGAAAACATTTAAATGTGGGAAAGACTAGAGGGTCTAAAAAAGTCTAGTGACGTCCTGAAAGACCAATTTTCTTTCACATTAGTTGGTTCAGTCACATCCACGAATATGACCATCACTGTGAAGTGACTCAGCAATTTCAAGTATCTGTATTGCATTACACCAGGTTCCCATGGTTGGCATTAATAGCACATTGCTTGAGGAAGGAAGAAGCCAAGCTGTCCTGTGATCCTGAAGACTAATCCCACAGAGAAGCACTGGTTAGTCACAGACAAGAGCACAGGGATTAGAAGCTGTTCAGCCAGACGTATCAGGTGACAACTAGAAGAGAGCTGCTGAGAGCTGGGATGCCGAGAAAGCAATCGAACACCAAGACTCTTCACACAAACATCCACTTCATCTGCAGCATCAAGCATTCCTTACTCTGCAGTATCACTGCCTTCCCCAATGACAATGGGAACAAAAAACATCACTTTAATGAGGTTTACAGAGGCGGAGAAAGCTATGACTCCCTCTTTCTTCCCTTGTGTCTCGAAATCCACAGAGCCGAGACAACCAGATGGTATATCCTCAGAAGCGTCACAGTCAGCCCTAAGCTTTCTCAAGAACACAGAAATAGTACTGGGCTAGAAATGAGACGTTGGGATTCGTCTCCCTCCTATTAAGTCTTAGTTTCAGAATCATTGAGTTGACAAGTGTTACGCCTGTTGTTCTGAGTGTTGTCTTGGGACCCTTCTCACCGTAAATGACTTAAACAGCAACAGCCATATGACAGGATACTCAGCTTCCCTGTGGCTGAGGCTCCTTTTGCTCCCAGGAAGTCTTGGAGGAACACGAGACCCAACCGGATGCCTTTGTCTCCATGAGATCTTACCACCCCTACCCAATAAGAACTCACACATTTTAGAGTAAAGTTAGAGAAAGGAAAAGAAAAACACCTCAAATTCTTTTTAAACAAAGGATAGGGACATGTAAAAAGGGCACACAAGCCAAAGGCCCTAAGCAGGAACAGGTTAGCAACAAAATAAATAATAGAAGTATGGGATTTTAACCCATGGACTAAAATAAATACCTGTAAGTCCATACTGAATAAATAAATGAGTAAATAAATACATTGGGGAGAAGAGACAGCTCTTCCTTACAGAAAAATTTCAATTAATGAAAGTAGAACAGGGAAACAGAAAACAGCCATTAGAATACCACAATAATAATTACCACAGATAAGATCCACAGATAGATGCTAAAATTAATGGGCAGAAGGTTGAAGAGAAACAGGATATTTGTAATGTCTCAAAATATATCTCCCAAGGTATTTATAAATTTCAAAAGGGAAAATAGTAACTTTCCAGAAGAGAAACCCAACAGATACCACCTTAACTAAGAGATCATGGCTAACAGCACCAGTAATAAGATACACTGATGGCTGGGCATGATGGCTCACGCCTGTAATCCCAGCAGTTTGGGAGGCTGAGGCGGGAGGATCAGAAGGTCAGGAGATCAAGACCATCCTGGCCAACATGGTGAAACCCCATCTCCACTAAAATACAAAAAAATTAGCTGGGCATGGTGATGTGTACCTGTAGTCCCAGCTACTGGGGAGGCTGAAGCAGGGGAATCACCTGAACCTGGGAGTGTAGATTGCTGTGAGCCAAGATCACACCACGGCACTCCAGCCTGGTGACAGAGCAAGACTCTGTCACAAATCAATAAACAAACAAACAAACAAAATAAAATATACTGATGTCAGGAATCCCATGTTAGACACACTGAGAAGAGCACTAACATTACTTTGGCTGAAATGTAATTTCTTTTTAACCAAAAATACAGAACCTCAATCTACTTACAAGAAAACATCCCAAATAGAGGAGCATTCTACAAAATATTTGACCAGAGCTTTTCAAAAGTGTCAAGGTCATGAAACACAAGGAGGCCTGAGGAGCTGTCACGGTCGGAGGGGAGTAAGGAGATACCTAAATGAGCTGTGGGCTCCTGAACTGGCTCAGAGAACAGAAACACAGCACCAGGAAAAACTGGTGAAATCCAGAGTCAATAGTTATTTGATAGTATTGCACTGACATTCATTTTTTAGCATTGAAAATTGTACTATAGTCGCCTAAGACGGTAACAGCTGGAGAATCTAAAAGAAGAATATACGGGAACTCTATATATTGCCAAATTTTATGCAAATCAAAAATCATTCTGATTAAAAAGTTTATAAATGGAAATTAAAAATTTGAAGGAAGGTTGAATCCTAAAAGTGTCAGAAGATATTAAAAATGTAAAAGACCAACATATTCAACTAAATTCAATTTCAAGGAGGTACGTTCACAGCAGAAGGTCAATCAATGCACTGCTTCCTTCATTGAGAGTCTTGTATAAACAAAACATCAGACAAATTAAACAGCATGTCTAGTGACCCAGCTGACTGACATTGACACAAACTTCTAATCTCCTCATAGACTAGTAACAGACTGCAGACAGTCACAGGGACATATACCACACCTGAGTAGCACTATTGTAGACCATTATAAGGTATTTGACTTGTATGTAGTGGGATAGGGAGTCCATTGGAGAGTTCTGAACCAAAGAATAATTGATCTGACTTATATTTTAATAGAATCACTCTAACTCCTGCACTGAAAAGCGCTGATCCTCCTGAAGTTGCAGGTCATATTAAAAAAAAAGTACAACACTGATGACTTGATGACTTGGACCACAGTTGGATATAGTGGAGATGGTGTGAGGTGACCGGATTCTAGAAACATTTTGAAGCTAGAATCAATAGAATTTCCTGACAGGTTGGATGGGTAACAGACAGAAAAAGAGTCAAGAATGACACCAAAGTTTTGGCCATTGCAACTGGAAGGATGGATAAAGTTGCTGTTCATTGAGATGGAAAGACTTGGAGCAGGTATGGAGAGAAAGATAAGGAACTTGCTTCTGAACATGTAAAGTCTGAAATGCATATTTGACACCTAAGAGAAGATATCAAGTAGGTAGCTGGACATAAGGGTCTGGAGTTCAGGAACTTATTCTAACACCCTTCCTGCTTCCCAATATCCAGTCTCTTCAGACCAGACCTAGGTCTAATTAAGTTATTTCTTGTAATTACCATGGGAAATCTTAAAACTATTGCTAGATGGAAATCACTAGGAGTCACTTTTCCATTGGTTATTCCTTTTAATCCCCACCACTTGGTCAAAGGTTAGATACTATTATCCCATTAAGGTAAGGAAACCAAGGCTTAGGGAAGACAAATACTTTCCTCAAGGTCACATAGCCAGGAGGTAATAGAACGATGAGTTAAAAACAATTCTGTCTGTCCCCAGGCTCCTGCCCTGTAGAATGCCTTGCTGTTCAACTGCTGGACAGTCTCCCCTGGGAATGTGGTCATGGAAACTCTTGCTCACATGGGCAGTTTGGCTGGGTTAGGGCAGGTGACTCTGAGATGTTTCCCAGCTCTACAATTCTAGGTTTCTAGAAAATTGATTTTGAAGTGGGAATAGGTTTTGAAATGTTTTATGTCTTCTCTTCCCCCAGAAAAATCTCTGTAGGAAGGAAACAGTTTCCAGTTCAAGAAAGGCAGTAAGTACTTCAAAATGATGATGAGCAATGGACAGTTCCTCTTCCCAACCCAGCTGCAATCCACAGGCCTTTAAAATAAATTGTAAAAGGGGCCAGGCATGGTGGCTCACACCTGTAATCCCAGAACTTTGGGATGCGAGGCAGGTGGATCATGAGGTCAAAAGATCAAGACCGGACAGGTGTTGTGGCTCACGCCTGTAATCCCAGCACTTTGGGAGGCCAAGGCGGGCGGATCATGAGGTCAAGAAATTGCGACCATCCTGGCCAACACGGTGAAACCCTGTCTCTATGAAAAATACAAAAACATTAGCCAGGCATGGTGGCACGCTCCTGTGGTACCAGCTACTCAGGAGGCTGAGGCAGAAGAATCGCTTGAACCCAGGAGGCAGAGGTTGCAGTGAGCCAAGATTGTGCCACTGTACTCCAGCCTGGCAACAGAGCAAGACTCCATCTCAAAAAAAAAAAAAAAAAAAAAATTGAGACCATCCTGGCCAACATGGCGAAAACCCGTATCTACTAAAAATACAAAAATCAGCTGGGCATGGTGGTGGGCGCCTGTAGTCCCAGCTACTTTGGAGGCTGAGGCAGAAGAATTGCTTGAACCCATGAGGCAGAGGTTGCAATGAGCCAAGATCGAGCCACTGCACTCCAGCCTGGTGGCAGAGTGAGACTCCAACTCAAATAACAATAATAATTTTTTTTAATCCAGTGGTAAACATATGGATTATATTGAAAAAAAAATCTAATAATATTATTACCACTCCCTTCAGTAAACATATACAAACACCCTCAATTTTCTCAGAAAGCAAAGACAAAAAGTGAAGACAGCTGCTATTTGAATAAAGATCATAAATTGCTACAGGCATGTTCTTTAATAACACTCTTTCCATATTCTTCTTCTTCCCCCATGACCCTCCCACCAAGTAGCCCTTAATGACAGTTTCACTGTTCTTCACACCAAAAATGGCTTTCAAGTGTAGAAAAGTATCAGAAGGTCCCTGCTGGGCTGCCAGCTGGGCAAGTGTCACAGGCCACTGAACTCTAAAATGAGCTGTCTCTGCAACAAAGGGCCCCTTTCCCTTGGAACAACTTCAAGGAGATGGCACACTGCAGCCCTCCTCACCCCCTTTTGTATTCCAGTTTGATTAAACTGGGAATTGTTCTGTGCTCACCGCTGTTGAGAACACCAGGTGGTGGATTCTAGAGATAAAGGATTATATAGATCCTTTGTTAGAAATAGACATCTCTATTGTATGACTTACAATATTTGAGCACAAATGCCAGGAGCTTCCCAGACAGCCTAGCGGTTATGCACAGGAGACAATCAATAAATCCTCTTCCCCACTCACGCATGGCAAGCAGGGGCTGCTGGTGGCTAAACATGGTCTAGCCACTGGCTAAAAATGAAAGAAACTGAAAAATGAGCATTTACAAAAGAAGTGAACCAAAGCAAGGAAGGGAAAAAGAAATGTGTCCAAGAGGTAGTAATGGTTGATCCTCATAGAACCTGGATGTCAGGAAAAATTAGAGGATTTCATCTTGACCAGAAACTCCTTGAGGGGCTGACACCACACTTGCTCAGCATGGTCTCCCCAGTCCCTTGTGCAGGGCATTTGCTGAAGAGGTCTAATAAACAGAATGGTGATAGCTAATGTGTATTAGAATCGTTATTTCTGACCATATTAGTTTTCTTTCGTTACTGTTGTGTTTTTGAAATGGAGTCTTGCTCTATTGCCCAATCTAGAGTGGCCTGATGATCATAGCTCACTGTAACCCCAAACTCCTGGGGATTATAGCTCACAGTACCCCCAAACTCCAGGACTCAGGCCATCCTCCAGCCTTAGCCTCCCAAGTGGCTGAAACTGCAGATGTGTGCCAACATACCCAGCTAATTTTTTAATTATTTTAGTAGAGACAAGGGCTCACTATGTTGTTAAGGCTGGTCTCAAATTCCTGGCTTAAAGCATTCCACCCTCCTTGGCCTCCCAAAATGCTGGGATTATAAGTGTGAGCTACTGCACCCAGCCTTTTATTACTTTTCTATTGCTGCATAACCAATTACCACAATCCTAGTGACTCAAAACAACACACAGTCATTATCTTACAGTTCTGTAGTTCTGAAGTCCAAGACTTGACTGGATTTTCTGCTGCGAGTCTGACAAGGCTGAAGTCAAGGTGTCTGGGCTCTTTTGGGAGATTCTGAGAAGAATCGCCTTCGAAGCTCATTTACATTGTTAGCTAAATTTAGTTCCCTGTGGCTGTAGGACTGAGTCTCCATTTCCTTGCGGGCTGTCAGCCGTGGTGTCTCTTACTTCCAAAGGTGTCTATTCCTTTTCACTTGGTGCCCTCTCTCCTCAAAGCCAGCAATGGCACATCAAGTCCTCACACTTTGAAACTCTCTGACTTCCTCATCTGCCAGCAGCTGAAGAAAATGCTCTGCTTTTAAAGGCGCTCATGTGATTAGATTAGGCCCACCAGAGAATCTCCTATTTTAACTCTACTGTGCCTATATAACAAGGGCGAGTCATGTTTCATCATATTCCCAGGTTCTGGGGATTAGGGGAGAACATCGTTGACGCCCATTTAAGGAATCTTGCATATGTCAGTGGCAGACATTGTTCCAAGTGTTTCACATTTAATAATCCATCCATCCTCACAACAGCCCTGTGAGGCAGGCTCTACTATCTTCCGCATTTTATAGATGAAGCACAGAGAGACCTTAACTGCTAAAGCCTCCCAGCTAGTATATGGCAGGGCCTGGATTTCAACTCAGGCAGGCTGGTTTCAGAGCCTTACCTCTTATCCACCATTGCACATTTCTATTCAATTAACTGTTTCTGGAATTATTGAATGCATGAATAATTGCATTTGGTATGGGACTTGGAGACAGTGCTAAGGGTGAGTAAATTCCTTAATTTGTACAGAAAACTTTGTGCATAAATTGTCTGCTAATTGTGCAGGGAGTCTGCAGAATCTTAAAGGCTTAGATCTTGGAGAAGTGCCTACACCTGAGAACTTCCTCCAATAAAACGTCTTGCCTTTTCAGACTTCAGCTGCTAGTGAGCAACAGCACTAAACACGGAATTGCAAACAGCTGAGACCAACACGGCACTGCTGCAACTGCTTTTGACACTAGACAGTCTCTGCCCTCTGTCACTTTCCTCCTTGGCTGTGGCACAGGACAGATATTGACCGTCATGAGGACAAAGCCAATATGCTAATTTGGATTCTAGAAAAACAAGAAGAAAAATTAAAAGTGTCAAAAATTGAGATGAAACAAATGCAAAAAAGGAGAATGACTAAAAACTGAAGTCCTTCCTCAAGCCCCACATTTATTTTACATGCTGCTGGCTCTTTCTGTGAGTCCCATTGCCTACCGCAGGGGTGTCCAATCTTTTGGCTTCCCAGGCAACACTGGAAGAAGAATTGTCTGGGGCCACACATAAAATACACTAACAATAGCTGATGAACTAAAAAATAAAAAATTGCAACAAAAATCTCAAAATATTTTAAGAAAGTTTACCCATTTGTGTTGGGCCTCATTCAAAGCCATCCTGGGCTGCCTGAGGTCTGTAGGTCATAGGCTGGACAAGCCTGTTCTATTGCTTTCCTGGGGTGTAGTAGAAACAACACTGGATTGAAAGAAGACTTGAGTTCCAGTCCTGGTGCTGTTTCTTGTTGTTGTTGGTTTTTTTTTTGTTTGTTTGTTTTTTTGTTTGTTTGTTTTTTTGAGACAGTCTTGCTCTGTTTCCCAGGCTGGAGTCAGTGGCACAATCTTGGCTCACCGCAACCTCTGCCTCCCAGGTTCAAGCAATTCTCCTGCCTCAGCCTCCCAAGTAGCTGGGACTGCAGGCAAGCACCACCACACTGGGCTAATTTTTTGTATTTTCAGTAGAGACAGGGTTTCACCATATTGGCCAGGTTGGTCTCAAACTCCTGACCTCATGATCTGCCTCCCAAAGTGCAGGGATTACAGACGTGATCTTAAGTCACTTAATTTTCTGGATCTTATTCATCCCATTTGTAAAACACAAATCGTATCTACCTCACATAATTTTAGAAAGAATTAAATATGATAGTGAATGGGTTGTGTTCCTTTTACAAATTGTAAAATACAAATGTCACATGCCATTATTGCACCAGGTAACCAAGGAACTGATGGAAGGAAGGGATAGGGCATGCAGAGCCACCGGACAAAGAGGGTACTTCTCCCTGTGTGATGATCTAAAATAAACATTGGCTTAAGAAGAAAGAGAGCTGTAGACTACTCACTAGGCTTCTGAGCATGCATTTTGCCAGATAAAACACACTTAAAGAGTAAAAAATAGTACTGATATCATCTTTAGGGGGAAATGGAGGCAAAGAAAAACCATTTGCACAAGCGGCAGAGCTGAAAGTCCAATCTGGATTCATGGACTCTCAATGCAGTGCTTGAAGGCAAGCTTAAATGTATCAATTCTATGTCCAAAATGTCAGGGGAAAAGAGTCTGCTGGTTAAGAGAAGAAATTACGTTGCTTCAAAAATACTAAGACTCAGTTGCATCAAATTAGATTGAATACCAAAATGTTCATCCTCTCAAATCTCTACAGCTAAATGGTCAGGTGTGAGTGTCAAGTCATGCGGTATTGATTTTCCTTAAAACAGTCATATAATCTACACCAGAGAGGAGAAAATAGTTCTCATGTGCAATATCGCTCATGACATTTTCATTTTGTCCTCGTGAGACCCTGAGCAGAGAGCCTTGTCAAGCCTGCTCAGATTTCTGAACTCCAGGACTATGACAGAATGAATGGGTGTTGTTTTAAGCCAATAAATTTGTAGTAATCTGTTACACAGCAGTTTGTCTCAACACTCCTTTTTTTTCCCCACATAGTAATAAAAAAAATTAAAGACAGTCACCTTGAGAGCACTTTAAGTAAAAGTAATTACTACAATTCATCAGCTTCTGGGAAACTCACCATTGCTAACCAGCAAGTTCTGTAAACCCAGTGGGGGAATGTACATGGCTTAAAGACAGGCAATCCAGAGTTCTCCAGTAACATCCTCTCACCAATGACATTAACATGAACATAACAACTGTTGTACAATGAAGCTAATCATTCATGCAAAACAATTCAAGCCTACAGACTGTCTTTACTGTCTGATAAAAATACTTAAAACACATTTCTAGAATAATCTGCAATGGCAAACAAAGCAGCTCAACAAGGTGGCTACTTTGAGTTGAATTTGAAGGAGTCCTGACAGTCATGCTTCGTGGAGAACTTCATGAGAAATGGTACTACCCTCCGACACACACACACACACACACACACACACACACACACACACTCCTCCCACTCAAGGGGACCACCTCAAGGGCAGAGACTGTGCCTTAACATCTTGTAATATTATCATGCCAAGTGTTATGGATATTAACAAAGTTTAATGGTACTTACTACCCTCACATTTATAGCCCTCTGAATAATGAATAATAAGGTCAAAAATTTCTATAAACATCCTTCATCTAGTTACCGACTTCCACCTAAGTTTAACATTGTACACACTTCAGTACTTGTGGATGTCAGTTAAAGTAGTTTTAAAGAAGAGATAGGGGCAGGCGCGGTGGCTCACGCCTGTAATCCCAGCACTTTGGGAGGCCGAAGCAGGTGGATCACGAAGTCAAGAGATTGAGACCATCCTGGTCAACATGGTGAAACCCCGTCTCTACTAAAAATACAAAAAATTAGCTGGGCACGGTGGCGCATGCCTGTAATCCCAGCTACTCAGGAGGCTGAGGCAGGAGAATTGCCTGAACCCAGGAGGCGGAGGTTGCGGTGAGCCGAGATTGCACCATTGCACTCCAGCCTGGGTAACAAGAGCGAAACTCCGTCTCAAAAAAAAAAAAGAAGAGATAAATCAGGGAGGTTGAAAGAGCAGGGAAAGGACAACTGAAAGAAAAAGTTACTGATTTGAACTACTTAAGGGCATGACGTGCTTAACACAGAAAGGCTTTAGTGTTAACTTTGAGGGACGCAAGATGATATGGTGAAAAGAGAATGCCCCAGAGATACAAACTCCAGGGCTGGTACTGTAGGTGCACACTCTAGGTTGTCTTCACAGCTCATGAGCATTGCAGCTGGAGGCCAGTCCTTACCTCCCTGAGATGCAGTTTCCTCCCCTATAAAGCAACAATAATAGTAAATGAGGGTGGTTGGGAGAATTCCCTGAGAGAACATATATGGAGGGCATCACAGAATGCCAAGCGCACAGTTGGTGCTCAGCATATTTGAGCCATTTCTTTCTGTTCATGATGATATACTAAGAATCCATCTCCCTCTTTCTGTGTCCCATATCCCTCAGCATTGACAAAAAATGTGACCCACCAAGTGAGCAGAATAATACAATGATATCACTCACCAGAAGAAAAAAGTAGATACTTCTCTGAACATACAAGTGGCAAGAGAATGGTTAAACAAATGACGGTTTAAAACCTGGCTTTATCTCATGTACTACTTGGGAAATTTTTAGCAAGTTATTTAACCTCTTTGTACCTCAGTTTCCTCTTCTGTAAAATGGAGATAAGAATTATGTTTATCTCATAGAGTTTGTATGAGAATTAAATGAGCCAATAGATGTAAAATCCATCCTTACAACAGTGCTGAGTACAACAGGCTCTAGACTGAGTCAACGTTAGCTATTATCGTGAACTATTATTATTACTCACAGTCGCCTCGTATGTGCAGTACCTAAAAGGGAATGAAGAAAGAAGGCTGGTTTCAGCTATGAGGCAAAACTGCAGAAAAGGTGCAGCAGTAACAGCAGACTATGCTGCAGGAGGTAGGAGCCAGTACGCAATGGAAAAATGAGCTAGGAAAAGAGTAGTAAGAAGAAGCTGGCTGGGCGCGGTGGCTCAAGCCTGTAATCCTAGCACTTTGGGAGGCCGAGGCGGGTGGATCACGAGGTCAACAGATCGAGACCATCCTGGTCAACATGGTGAAACCCCGTCTCTACTAAAAATGCAAAAAATTAGCTGGGCATGGTGGCGCGTGCCTGTAATCCCAGCTACTCAGGAGGCTGAGGCAGGAGAATTGCCTGAACCCAGGAGGTGGAGGTTGCGGTGAGCCAAGATCGCGCCATTGCACTCCAGCCTGGGTAACAAGAGCAAAACTCCGTCTCAAAAAAAAAAAAAAAAAGAAGCTGTATACTGTTCATTATGTGCCAGACACTGCTAAGTATTTTATATATATCAACATATTCAATTCTCCTAACAATCCTTTAAGGTTTTGACTCATTTAATCCTTGAAACAAGCCTAAGAGGCAGACACAGTAATTATTCTATTTTTCAAATGAGAAAACTGAAGAACAGAGAGGTTAAGCAACTGAACTGGAGTCACACAGTAAGTGGCAGAATCAGGATTTAATCACAGATAATCTGGCTCCAGCGTCTGGGCTCTGAACCACATCATTAATGTAGACTATTAGCTGCAAGACAGACTCACTGACACACTCACCCCTATTCCCTCAGAGACAGAAACAGGTCTAGGTTTTTTTTCAGTGTGAGAAATGAGAGTTCAAGCCATTTTTTAAAGAATGATCACATAAAGCCAGATGACCTGAGAGCATTCAAGCTAGAGACATTGTGGAGAGAGAAAAACAGGTTGAGATGGATAGGTTTATGACAGGATTTCCTAGAGGAATCAAATAAATAAAATTATTCATTGTTGCAAAAATTAGTATAAAAATTATATGCTATAAAATTGTATTTAATTATTTTGAAATAGTGATGGAGTACATGTAAAGCTTAGTTTTCTAGCTTTGCAGGCTCTATACTGCTATAAAGAACTGCTGGAGTCTGGGTAGTTTATAAAGGAACGAGGTTAATTGACTCACTGTTCAGTATGGCCGGAAGGACCTCAGGAAACTTACCATCGTGGCGTAAGGTGGAGGGGAAGCAAGGCACCTTCTTCACAGGCGGCAGGAAGGAGAATGAACACAGGAGGAACTACCAACACTTATAAAACCATCAGATCTCATAGCAACTCACTCACCATCACGAGAACAGGCAAACTGCCCCTAGGATTCTATTACCTCCACTTGGTCTCTCCGTTGACACGTGGGGATTATGGAGATTACAATTCAAGATGAGATTTTGAGGGGCGCAAAGCCTAACCATATCACAGCCTAACTTTCTTCCTACTTGAAATATCAGTTAAGAAGGAAATATGGCTTGAAAATTATATTCTCCCTTTACACTTGCAATGAAATTAGACTTAATCTTAAAATAGGAAGACAAATTCCCAATTTCCATTTCATCCCCAGAGAAGAGCCCAGCTGACCCCAGGGAACGCTCAATCCTACAAGGTCAGGCCACACCCCTCGAGATCCTCCCTGGGGGGCCTTCCACAAGCACCAACAGCAATGGCAGCTTGGATGGGATTGAGAAATACTGACTTCTACCATAGCTTCCCAACTATTCACCTGCTCCTAGATTCATGCCCATCCACAATCATCCTCCCCAAAACCTTCCCTCCTATTTCTAAAAGACAAATCTGATTCTCTTCCACTTCTGCTGAAAATCTTTCAAAGATTTGCCATCAACTATGGGAAATTAGTCAAAATATTTGGCATAGACAACAATATCCTCCCTAGGCAATCCCCCTTGGAAAGCTTGTCTTTCTCATCCCTGGTGCTGGGTGACGCGCAGTGGTCTGGAAGACAGAAAGGGATGCTCGCCACATCAGCAGAATTCTTGGCAGATTATGATGTTTCTTAACCAGCTTTCTAGTCTTAATTTACGGAGGCTTTTGAAAAGGGACTCTAAAGATTCCAGTGGGGATTCACTGGGCAGGGAAAAAAGCAGAGAGTAAGCATTAAATCATAAAACACACATTTGTAAAAGTTGTCCTAAAGCTTCCCCATGTGTTCCCTAATGGATAATAAACGACTGTAAGAGAATCTATACATTCTCTTACAGTCGTTTATTATCCATTAGGGAACACATCTTTTTCAGATGTAAAGATGTAAAAAGCAAACATTTTAGCTCCCCTTTTTTTTAAGTTCGGGTCTTTAAAAATTTAATCCTAAGTTTTTGCCTTTTTGAATTCTGGTGAACCTGGCGGCAGTGGGGGCTAATCTCATTTAGAACAGCTGTCTTTTCATAGACTAAGACAATGAAAAAGGAAAACGTCAATTGAACATGGACTAAGAAATGCCCACATTGTTGGTGGAGCAAAAGATGACTAACCTGCTAGTGGGCCTCATTATCACCGGGAACCTGAGTCCAAACACAAAACAAAACCAAACCAGCATAGGGCTACTGCAAAAACTCTTCTGGGAATTAACATTAATATTTAATATACAACAGTGATTCGCTGAAACTTATTTGTACTGTTTGATAGATACCTTCCTGGGCAAAAAGAGTCGCTCCAGGTTGTTCTAAGTTACAAACTGTGAAAACTCAGAAGATGCTAATTTCATTGACAGAATATTAACTAACACTAAACTTGTTTGGAACTATATTTAGTACAGTAGTGAGACCACAGGCACCAACTAGAAAAGCACGTGAATTTTCCTTTCGGCTTCTCAGCCTTGGCAGCACAGAGTGTTACAGCAGCGAGAAAGGCCTCTCGCTTCACCTGAACAATCTATCAAGAAATTTTACGACAAGCCTCAGAAGTGACATTTTGCACCTTCTCCATGTGGCACTGAGCCATTTCACACTGGCTGCAGAAAATAGTGTGCCTGTTAACAACATTTTTCAAGGAAAAATTAGAAATCAACTCTGAAGCAACTGTAAATAGTACCCGTCTATCACAATTACTGTGCCTTCAGCTAACACGTAGTTCCCAGGCACACAAAGGTAACAAAGAATAAACTAAAAAAGGAAAAAGGGGCCAGGTGTGGTGGCTCACACCTATAATCCCAACACTTTTGGAAGGCTTAGGTGAGAGGATCACTTCAGCCCAGGAGTATGAGACCAGCCTGAGCAACATAAACTGAGCTCTACAGATGGCAGAATTCACCAGAAAAGAATGTGAGGAAATGCTCCAGGCTGGGTCAGAAAGTACCATGGAAAGTATATGAAGCATGTCTTAATAATCTTAAACATCTGTCTCTAGGTTTCTTTCCATCCCTACGCTTGAACTTAACAGGTAACCCACTATTTTGAATTATGCTGCTTTGGTTTGTCTGGTAATTTGAAACACTGCCCATCATCCAAAGTCATGAACTGGATTTTACCAGTGGATACCCAGGTCCCAGATAATACCCTAGTTCCCAAAGCAAGGCTCTGGAACTGATAGAGTAACATATGATAGCAACATGTTACTATCGCAATAGTTAGTATGTTTTACTGAAGCGTTCCAGTGAACCTGGAAAAGAGAAGACTCTGAAATCACTGCAGTCATTTATGTGGGTCTTGATGTGCCACCCTTTCCATATCACCAAATTAGACCAAAACAGGGTTTTGGGGCAGCCCCCATATACTCACCGCATATCATTCAATGCCAAGGAAAGCATCAAAAATAGCCTGGATTGAAGAGTAAAAATCTTTGTCTCTAATATAGAACCAAAAAAAGACAAGGATAAGAAAAAGTTTCCTTTTCCACCTTGAGTTTACTCATCCTGTTCAAAAAATTGTTAGGGATTAGTGCAATGTGAAAGCAAACTTTTGTATTTTGGATTCTCAGCCATTTACTCTTCAGTAATAGCCCAAGAGGTAGGGGTGGGGAGGAATTTGATCAAGATTTTAAAACATCACCTTGTAACCTAATATTGAAAACTTTAGAGAGCCTTACTGAAATTACCATTACTAAAATACAGCAGCCAAGCCTTCTGTATAAATCCTTGGGCCCTGCTAAGTCAATGTAAGGGACAAAATCAATTACATAGGCTTAATTTGCAAAGAGAGAAAATTTAAGCATCTAAATTAGGATTACTTAGTTTCACAAGATATATCCAGTTATTAAAGCTTTTATGAGCCTTGCTTAGAATAAGTCCCCAAATATTTGTTTAATGAGTTAACTAGTGAATGAGAATCAATGAATAAAAGTAAAGGAGGGAAGGAAATTCAGCTACAAGAATTAGCAATGTATAAATATGTTTTGAGTATTAGACATTAAATACAATTTAAATCCATATCAGTATCCAAGTAACTGATGAGAGATGGCTGATACAAAATGAGCTATCAGCTCAATGAAACTATTAAGAAAGTGAGTGAGTAGAAACCAGGTCGTAGCACACAAGGCTTCCTTCTTCCTGATCCTCATGCTCTTACCTTCTGTTTTTTGTTTTGTTTTGTTTTTCCCTCTTCTCCAGCTTCACTTCTGTAATCTCTGGTCCCCAATATTTCTTTTAAAGTATCCAGAGAGGTAAAGACTCTTCATTCCCTTTCTGCTAGCAACGCTCACACCTTAAGCTGGATGAGTCTGTTCAATTGTTCATTCGTTGCTTAGTTGACTCAACAGCAACTGATTGAGCTGGGTGCCAAGCACTGTTCTTGGGCTAGGGTCAAAAACAACCAAGAAACACACTTTGTCCCTACCCTCAGGCTGCTTAGAGTCTTTGTGGGGACATAGATGAGTCAAGAACCAATTACAATACAGAGGTAGATCTGGAATTCTGGGAAAACATGGCCTAATGTTAGAATTTATAATCTAGTTGCAGAGGAAGAACATTTGACATTTAAAAGGAAATGAGTATTGGATAACAGTTCAAGAGAACCACTATATATTAGTGGTTAAAGGGATATTGGCAAAAGGAGGTAAAATCTAAGATGGAGTCTGAAGATGAGAACACATTCGCCAGATGGAAATGTAGGGGAAAGATAAGGGAAATGTAGGAAAGGTAAATAGAACTAAATGCACATGTGAAGGACTGGAGCTGATGGATTAGTATTTTGAGGGAATCTGTCTGGATAAGATCTGTGCTTCACATCAAACAAAGCAAACTCACCACTTTGCTATGCACAGTCCCATCGTGCTTGTCTGTCTCCTCACCAATGGCTACATGGGAATATCCTTCCCATCTTGCCCCATCCCACCCTTCAAGGCATAACTTTGCAATTCATCATGTCCTTTCTTAAAACCTTACATTTCTATGGCTCTTTTTAGGGTTCACATATGTGCTTTGTCAATGCTCGTGATATCTGTACTGTTTCAAAGACTATCTCCTCATCTAATAGATTGTAAGCAACTTTTTGGGCCGGAAAACAGAAACAGAAATGAAAAAGTAAAAATTATATCATTAAGAACAGGATCATCTTAAAACAACCTGATTGGCATAGATGGCCTTTGTCTTTGTTCCTGTACAGCACTTTGCCAGAGCAAATACTTACTATTTATTAATTGTTTAGTAACAGTATAGGTAAGCAAAAATAGCAAAATTACCTACCAAAACAACCTAGTCATCCAGGTTCTGGACTATTCTGAAGGGAGAAATGGAAAGAACTGATTTTTCTTGGTGTCACTTCCAGTGGATCTATGTGGGGATTCACTGTGATGAGAAAAACACACAGGTTCCGTTCCATAAACACTACACTTTTGGACTAGGGGTCCAAATTGTTAGGTTAGCATGACACTAAAACCATTTTTACTTAAGAATAACTCAGGCTTGGGGTGGAATATTTATCCTCTTTGTTGAGATGCTGCTGACACCTAAATCTCCAGTACCCCTGCAATTTCCAGAGAAAAGGATGATTCTCTTCTATTACCAGTTGAAAAGAGAGGTATACTTGGGGCATGTGGCAGTAAATTTTCAAAAGATTGATGCCCAAAAATTGCAAGCAAAATTTCTAGTCGTAGTGAAATGATACATGTACTAGTTCTCTTAGATACGTTTTTGAGACAAAAAAAATTAAGATTGAACTTTGCGGAAGATTCTTTTTTTAAGGCAGCATCAGAGGACTTTGTACATTTCTTCAGTTCACTGATTTACAAAGTTGTGCATGCATGTAGTTCAAAAGAAGTTCCAGCATTCTGTAAGAAATGCTCAATGGCCAAAACACCTGTTCCATTCATAGGTATCCTTTTATGAAATGGAAATTTCCACTGAAAGTAAAAATTATATCATTGTACGCATACCACCAGGAGACAGGGAAATACTGGGTAGAAGAGGGTCCCTAAGTGAGGACAGGTGTTTCTGTTTTCCGGCCCAAAAAGTTGCCTTTTGGCCCACCATGTCCCCCATCCTGCCCCTATAAAACCCGAGACACAAGAAGCTGAATGTCAGGACCAGCAGACCAGTGACAGTGGAATAATGTGGCAGAGAAAGAGAGAAGAGGAGGGGCCTCTGGAGGCTGAGGGGAGTTCAGCTGGGGGCAGTCAGAGAAGTCTGGCCACAGGGCAGCCCAACCTCAGGGGAAAACCACCATCCTACTCCATCCCCCACTTCCAGCTCCCCATTCATCTTGCTGAGAGCCACCTCCACCACTCAATAAAACCTTGCACTCATCTTTTGAGTCCACCTGTGATCCAGTTCTTCTGGTACACTGGGCAAGAACTTGGGATACAGAAGGCTGTCACACTGGCCCCCTGCCCTTGTGAGAAGGCAGAGGGTCCACTGAACTGATTAACACACAAGCTGTCTGCAGATGGTAAATCTAAAAGAGCTTGATAAGACACGCTCACCTGGGCTTCGGGATTTACAAACACCCACGCCTAGATGCTGCTGTGGGGTCGGGGCCCAAAAGTGCTCACACCAGCCTCTGTACCTGCCCGTCTGCGTGCTCCCCCTAAAGGTTTGAGCTTCAGGTCAACCAAGCAAACCACACCCTGTCACCCATCCTGCAAGGTGAATCAGGGAACTCTCGTTTCAATACCAGCATACCAATGCTGATTATATGATAGACTTCAAATGCATTTCCACATGGGGGATGATCTAGCAGGATCTCCTCCTACAGACGATCATTGGCATTTGCCTGATAAGATAAGGGGCATATTTTGCCATTTAGGGCTTTGCAGACTTTGTTATAAAGGAAAAGCAGACTCTCTTGCAGTATTGACTATTCTTAACATACTGTCTCTGAGAGGCTTGCGGTTTTTTTACTAACTCAACAAACATTTATTAAACATCTATCAGGTTCCAGGGCATGGTTGCCCAAACAGAATCCCATCCTCTCGTTGATCACCCTCTAGCCATAAAGTTAACACTCCCCAAATGTGTTCAGTACTCCCAACCATGTGTTTCTCAGGCACAGTATATTGCGTATAATGAGAGCTCACTTACATTTGTACAATGAATGAATGAGTTTTTCTACTTTTATTCACTTTATCAGGCTTTTCTCTCTGTGTCAAATGATATTTCCATGTCTCCCTCTTTTTCCTCTCACACTACAAATTCCTGCTCCACGATTATATCATCTCTTAAGCCATATTTGAAGGGAGATGGTATAATAGAAAGAACAAGGATTCTGCAATTAGACATCTCTGGTTCAAACCCTGACAATATCACCTTATCAAGTCACGCAATGTCTATGACTCCCAGTTTTCCATCTGTAAAATGAAAGTAATGCCTCTAATATATATAGTATCGTTGTGAGAGAAAACAGGTATGTCTAAGGTTCCCGGAACGCTTTCGTGTCAAGCCTCTACTCAGTGTGTAATCAATGCTAATTTCTTTTCTCAGGACCCAACTTAAATTCCTGCTCTTCTGAGAAGCCTGTCTGCTTACCCACTTAGAATTTATCTCTACTGTAGCACGGGAGCACTTCCCCAGTTTCTGAATGCCTCTATGGGAAAAAAATCTACCGTTGAGAAACTTTCGATATTATAGAGAAAATAAGATAGGAAACTGAGAGCACTGTTAAGCCTGAACTGTTTAAAGTTCAGTAAAATAAAACCATAACCCAACTTGCTAGATAAAAACACTATCAGTGGTATTTATGGATCTTAAATTAGCAATTATGCCTACTCTAGTATTATTTGTCATTTACCACTCCTTGCTCATTAGAAGATTTCTGAAGAGTTCCTTGCCTTGTAATTTATAAAGCTGCTTATAAATCCATTTCACTTTGAGGCAAATAATCCACATACTGCCAGAAGCTTGTTTTATCTACAGCCAAATATTCGATGCCTATCTGATTTTATGGCTCTTATTATTGACTCCTGTGTCTCAAGTTCCAACATGGTCTCCAAAACGAAGAAGCACATAGGGCTTGAGAGGAAAAGAAGCTTTCGGTAGGCTCTAATAAAGCACTGTCCTTTGCTAGTGGACAGTGTACAACCCACTTTCGGTGCTCAAGATAATGCAGTTTTCCTGGGTCTGTGATAATCCCAGGCTTAAAGATTTCCTAACTTCCAAAGCCCAAGGCTGCAGCCTGAAAATTGAACTTTTTTCAGCCTCCTTTATCAGCTTCTTCCAGCTTTATGGACAGAAACATTAGTCCTTGTGAAATCATGCTTTTTGTTTTTTCCTTCTTTACACTAATTGGTCTGATGTCAAATTAATGTGGCTTGATCAAGGCCCCACAGGAGTCACCACAATTGGGTGAAATCACTGAGAGAAGAGCAGTGCCTCCAGGTACCCCAGGCTCCTCCCCCTTAACCTGTCTTTCACTGAGAGATGTAGTCCTCCTTCCAAGGACACCGATAAAAATGGGATACACAAGAATTTTAAAAATACAATTCTGGATCAAAGCATTAACAACTCTGTGCAGTATTCTGCTTTCTGACAGAGAACAACTAAGACCATTTTGTAAAAGACATCTGCAGCTGCCCACCACAATCCTTCCTGACTTTTAGGGAACTTATATGGGACCATCATTCACTAATGTTTCACAAGCTTGTAGAACAATTCATGCTATCCAGGCAGAAATTTCTATAGATTTTTCTGTACTTTCTCCAATGAACACAAAACATAACTTTTCCTGTCAAGATGTATCTTCTTCTGAATCATTCAACAAACACTGAGTTCTGACATATTGCAGAATTCAAGATAGACAATGTCTTTTTTTCTCATGGTGCTTAAGTGTCAGGACAGGGCATGGACAATAAACAAGTACAGTTAGCCCTCCATATCCAGGGGTTCCATATCCTTGGGGTCAACCAAGCTCAGATCAAAAATATTCAGAAAAACATGGATGGATGCATCTATACTGATCATGCACAGACTCTTTTTTTGTCATTATTTCCCAAACAATACTGTATAACAACTATTTACACAGGAGTTTCATTGTATTAGGTGTGATAATCCAGAGATAGTTGCAAGTGTGCAGGAGGATGTGTGTAGATTATATGTCAGCACTCCACCAGTTTATATGACAGACTTGAGCATCTGTCAAGATTTTGGTATCTAAGGCAGATTCTGGAACCAATCTCCCACAGATACTAGGATATTGAGGGATGGCAATAAGCACTTAATTGCAGATAATGATAAGTGCTGTGAAGAAAATGAGGCAGGAAGATGTGTGTGAGAGAGAGAGAGTATGAAGTGGGTATACGGGAAATTAGTGCAGATGAGGTCATCAAGGAAGGCCTCTCTGAAGAGGTGACATGTAGCCGAGACCTGAATACTGAGAAGCAAGTATGCATATTCCAGACAGAGGAAATAGTGAATGTGAAGTCTTCAGGTAGGAACAAGACCAAGGAACTCCTGCCCTGGGAGAGCTCACTGTTTTATCTGCTCCTTCATGACTCTATAAACTTTATACATAAATCCTGTTAACCTTAATCTTTGTGGAAAGAATAATGGAAATCTCATCTATGAGTTTCTAGCCCTTTTGGTTCTTTCTGGCACATTCCTACCAGGGCAAGCTGCAGATCCCCAGGAATACCTGTTGATGATTAACACCCACAGAGGATGAAAAACAGATTTCGCTGGTTGGTCAGCCATAAAATCTTAAGGAAAGCTGCAGGAGATTTAGCACAATCCTTAGGTATCTGGGCCACTCATTTCTGCATAACTCTTACCTTACCCAATCCCTCACCCCATCTTACCCGCCCCCAGGAACATAATAGCTGTGCTGAGTAATAACCTTTCTTAATCTGTGGGAAGTCAATAGTTAACAACTGAGGATTGTCTTTCTCATTGCTTTATGCTGAAATACGCATAAGACTCTCTGATGTCATTTAGAAAAAGCTCTAAAATTTAACCTGATAAAGTAATAATTTACAAAAAGACAAGCTTTGATAGACATTCCTGATGAGGCTGCACTCTAGGCTTAAAAATCATCGTAAACAGTTATGAATACAAACATATGGTTAGATAAAAGAAATAGTTCTGTTTGATAGAGGATAGGATGACTATACTTAGCAACAATGTTATGTATATTTCAAAGTAACTAGAAGAGAGGACTTGAAATGATACCCATACATAAAAATGATACTCAAGGTGATGGATACCACAATTACCCCGATTTGATCGTTACATACTCTTTACATGTAAAAAACACCCACAGTACCCCATAAATATGTAAATTAATATCAATAAAAGGGGGAAAACACCATAAAATAGAAGTACATCATATTCCATATTAGTGATATTACATCTTCACATTAAGAATGGATATGTTTTCTTTACATTCAATTCATTCATTAGTCACACAGATGAATTCATCAGGCCTTAAATACACCAGTGTCTTAGACTTTTTCCCTAACCCAGTATAAACTGCCACATTCCCAAGGTTATGGGAGCTGCCTTGCTAACACTAGGGTGTGATACTCTCTTCCACTCACACAGTCACTCATTGGTACACATAACTCTGGAGAATGGTAAGATCTTTCACTTGGATGTTTACAGGAAGCTATCATAGCCTCTTATTGAAGACAGCTTTAAAAATACTCTGAAAGTCTGTGCTGCCCTAAATTGATGCAGTCTACTCCTTTCTGTCTTGAAGCTTAAGCTAATGTTCAATCCTGTAGACATTTTACTTCTATGATGATATAATTAAGTGCCAAACACAGTCAAGAGACCTAAATTCCAGTCCTAGATTCAATTCTTCACTCAACAAACACTTATTTTATATACATTATGCACCAGACTTTGCCCCACTGGTAGGTTTTATTCACTAAATTGCTTCATGCCCCAGTTTTCTTATCTGTACATATCTCTATAAAAAGATCACTTAACAGCCAGGTGCAGTGGCTCACACTTGTAATCCCACACTTTGGGAGGCGGAGGCAGGAAGATCACGAGGTCAGGAGTTCAAGACCAGCCCTGTCCAATATGGTGAAACCCTGTTTCTACTAAAAAATACAAAAGTTAGCTGGGCGTGGTGGTATGTGCCTGTAGTCCCAGCTACTCAGGAGGCCGAGGCAGGAGAATCGCTTGAACCCAGGAGGTGAAGGTTGCAGTGAGCCAAGATCATGCCACTGTACTCCAGCCTGGGCAACAAGAGTGAGACTGTCTCAAAAAAAAAAAAAAAAAAAAGAAAAGAAAAAGAAAAAGGCATTTCCCAGATAATCTCTAAGGTCTTTTGCAGTTCTAAATACCTTTACTTTAAAATCCAGTTCTAATTTCCATATTGTTTCTCAATCATACTTGTTTCAAAGTAAACTGAGTTTGTCTTATGGAAATTTCCTATTAAAATAAAGGTAAGTACTGGTTATTTCTCCTAAAGCCCTAATATAATTTCACTGGTTGGGAGAAAAAAACATAACAATATTTTTGGAATTCAGATGAATATTTTCAAGAATGATCAATGAAGAAATCATACTTTATACACACACACACACACACACACAGAGTGGCCATCCATATTCACAAGTTCCACATCTGTGGATATGGAGGACAAACTAAGAAACTTGTACAATCTGGGATTTTGATATCCTGGTGATAGAGGGTCCTGGAAACAACTGTCTGAAGTTATGGAAGGCTTCATTGTATATACATTCACAAGTGTTAGAAAACAATATATGTTACCAATGTCTTAGAACCAGTTTCCCTAAGCAAAAAGAGAAGTGTATGAAAACATACTTACATTTTGAAAGTATACATATATTTTGCTGGTCACATTGTGTATTCTTTCTCAAGACTAATTTGACAATATGTAACAAGGATCATAAAACTGGTTATGTAGATTCATTGTAAGAATAATCTTAATTCTTCATCTCATCATATATTCTTTTTGTTTGGTTATGGTGTAATGTAATTTTTTTAAATTTTACTTTAAGTTCTGGGATACATGTGCTGAACATGCAGGTTTGCTACATAGGTATACATGTGCCATGGTGGTTTGCTGCACTCAGCAACCCATCATCTAGGTTTTAAGCTCTGCATGCATTGGATATTTGTCCCAATGCTCTCCCTCTCCTTCCCCCTGACAGGCCCCGGTGTGTGATGTTCTCCTCCCTGTGTCCATGTGTTCTCATTGTTCAACTCCCTCTTATAAGTGAGAACACGCATGTTTGGTTTTCTGTTCCTCTGTCAGTTTGCTGAGGATGATGGTTTCCAGCTTCATCCATGTCCCTGCAAAGGACATGAACTCATCCTTTCTTATGGCCGCACAGTATTCCATGGTGTATATGTGCCACATTTTCTTTATCCAGTCTATCATTGACAGGCATTTGGGTTGGTTCCAAGTTGGTTTACTATTGTAAATAGTGCTGCAATAAACGTGTGTGCAGGTGTCTGTATAGTAGAATGATTTATAATTCTTTGGGTATATACCTAGTAATGCGATTGCTGGGTCAAATGGAATTTCTATTTCTAGATCCTCAAGGAATTGCCACACTGTCTTCCACAATAGTTGAACTAGTTTACATTACCAAAAACAGTGTAAAAGGGTTCCTGTTTGTCCACATCCTCTCCAGCACCTGTTGTTTCCTGACTTTTGAATGATCACCATTCTAACTGGTATGAGATGGTATCTCATTGCGGTATTGACTTGCATTTCTCTAATGACCAGTGAGGATAAGCCTTTTTTCATATGTTTGTTGGCTACATAAATGTCTTCTTTTGAGATGTGTCTGTTCATATCCTTTGCCTACTTTTTGATGGGGTTTTCTTCTTGTAAATTTAAGTTCCTTATAGATTCTAGGTATTAGACATTTGTCAGATGGATGGTTTGCAAAAATTTCCTTCCATTCTGTAGATTGACTGTTCACTCTGATGATGGTTTCTTTGGCTGTGCAGAAGCTCTTTAGTTTAATTAGATACCATTTGTCAATTTTGACTTTTGTTGCAATTTCAGTCATGAAGCCTTTGCCCATACCTATGTCCTGAATGGTATTGCCTAGGTTTTCTTCTAGGGTTTTTATGGTTTTAGGTTTTATGTTTAAGTCATTAATCCATCTTGAGTTAATTTTTGTATAAGGTGTAAGGAAAGGGTCCAGTTTCAGTTCTCTGCATATAGCTAGTCAGTTTTCCCAGCACCATTTGTTAAATAGGAAATCCTTCTCCATTGCTTGTTTTTATCAGGTTTGTCAAAGATCAGATGGTTGTAGATGTGTGGTGTTATTTCCAAGGCCTCTGTTCTGTTCCATTGGTCTGTATATCTGTTTTGGTACCAGTACCATGCTGTTTTGGTTACTGTAGACTTATAGTATAGTTTGAAGTCAGGTAGCATGATGCCTCTAGCTTTGTTCTTTTTGCTTAGGATTGTCTTGGCTATACAGGCTCTTTTTTGGATCCATATGAAATTTAAAGTAGTTTTTTTCTAATTCAGTGAAGAAAGTCAATGGTAGCTTGGTGAGAATAGCAGTGAATCTATCAATTACTTTGAGCAGTACAGCTAATTTCATGATATTGATTCTTTCTGACTCACCCATGTAACTTGCTTTGGCCGATGAGCTTTCTCTCTTTCCAATCAGCCTCCTTTGCTATAACCATGAGAACATACACACCTCAGCCTGATGAGTGAATGTGAGAGACACCTGGAGGAAAATCAAGTCATTTCAGCAGGGCCAGTGGTTTATGAGTTAAGAAAATGGAGCTGGGAGTCCAGGAAGGCTAAAGCAGCTAGAATCTGAAGGCAAAAATACCAAGAGAGAATACTGCAAATCTGCAGTGTCCCTCTCAGGTCTGTGCAGCACCTGACAAGTAATGATCAGCATACGTGTGTGGGGAAACTACACACTGTTTAGGAAACAATCAGTCCCCAAAACAATTAGAAAAGATCATCCCTAGAGCTCACACAGAGCCAGGACAGTTGTTGTTCCCACTAAATAAGTGAAAAACTTCATAATTCAAGAGGCATCAGATAGCATGATTGGAAGGGCATGGCCTGTGTAATGGGCCAAAATCAACCCTGGACGAAATACTGCTCTGCTCCCACCTAGCAAAACTTAAAAGCAAAACAGAAAGAATCAACCTATTTCCAAGTAACTTAACTGCCCTAGAACAAATCTCAAGAATATTTATAGAAATACAAAAATATCCAGTTCCCAACAAGGTAAAACTCATCATCTCTGCATCCAGTGAAAACTTACCAGGTACATTAGTTTGCTAGGGCTGGTGTAACAATGTACCACAAACGGGGTGACATTTATTGTGTCACAACTCTGGATGCCAAAAGTTCAAGGTCGAGGTGTTGTCAGGGTTGGTTTCTTCTGAGGAATGGAGGGAAGCAAGGAAGGCTCTACCACAAATTTTTATCAGGCTGCTGGAATTGGGGTAGGAAGAAAGTAGAATGGGGCCAAAGAAGCCACTGAGACAGAAATGAAATTCAATTTTTTAAATAATCTATGCCTTTTACGAAAGAATGTGAAGGTGCTCAGCAAGACACACACAATAATGCAATTAAAATGTAAATGGGAAGCAAAGCCATGAATGTCTGGAGGAAGTAAATATGTTAGCCATAAGTGCTAACTTAGTTACCACAATCATTAATAAACATGGCTTGGAGCTTCCCGGCAGCTGTAGCCAAAGGGGAAACACAGTTTGTAAGAAATTGTGCTTTGTGTTAGGGAGGAAAAAAATTAATGCACAAATACTCACTGCTTTTCTCTACCCTTTCCCTAGGTATATTTAACTCTTACCTTTCCCACTCAGGCTTTTGATAGACCCTGGGGCTGGCGGGGGCAGAAGGGGATCAAGAATACACAGAGATGGCTGGGCACGGTGGTTTGCACCTATAATCCCAGCACTTTGGGAGGCCAAGGCAGGTGGATTTGGGAGTGCTGAAGCACTTGAGGTCAGGAGTTCGAGACCAGCCTGGCCAACATGGCAAAACCCCCTCTCTACTAAAAATACAAAAATTAGCTAGGCATGGTGGTGTGTGCCTGTAATACCAGCTACTGGGGGCTGAGACAGGAGGATCGCTTGAACCTGGGAGGCGGAGGTTGCAGTGAGCCAAGATTGTGCTACTGCACTCCAGCCTGGTCAACAGGGTGAGGCTCCCTCTCAAAAAAAAAAAGAATAGAGTGAGGAAACTCAGGTGTTCTATGTCACTGTCTGAAGGAGGAATCATACATTTTGGTACCCAAAAAGAGAAAGTAGGTTACCCTTTTCAAAGCATATATAAATCCTTACTCCATCATTTTACAAAGGATAAATGCTTTATTTACCTTTGTCAATGAGCAGATAAGCAAGTGCTCTTCTGCAAGACTATAAATAATCAGGAGCCAAAATGGTGAAATGCTGAAATCATCATCTGCAAATTAGCAATGGCTATTTTTATGTCAGGTTTTGATTTTAGGAGAAAGGAAAATTATATTCTAATCCACTTCCTAGGAACAGCTGTAATCAGCAGATGATGGAGATGACAAAACTCCAGTAATTAAACTTCTTTCTCATTTAAAAATCTATTCAACAGCAAAAACAAAAAAGACATCAGTGAATTTTTACTTTTGACTCCCAGAAAGTGTTCCATCTCTAAACAGACTATCATTAATTTGTATAATATATATGATTAGGCAAACAAACAAAAAAGAAAGGAAGGAAGGAATAAATATAATTACCTTCAAAGAGAATGTTTTGTATTTTATTGTTTCTTTTATGGCCTCAATATATAGAAAGATATGTGACTATGGAACGTCAGTCTATCTCTTGTTTCTCTTACACATTACTGTTAAGTCCTGCAGAATTCAAGATGGCATTGGAACACTATGTTCCATTGTGTTTCATCAAGAGACTGAACCCATTAGTAGATTTCTGAGTCCTTTTGCTGGTCCTTTGGCAAACAGGTAAATAAATTGCTGGAAAAAGTCCTCATCAGTCATCTGTTCATTAAACAAATATTTATTGACCCTACTAAGAGCCAACAAGATTCTATTAGGGGAACAAAACAGACTAAAATCCCTGCCTTCCTAGAGTTTACATCCTAGTGGAGGAAGGACAGTAAAACAAACAAGCAGAGAGTTAAGTCATATGGCGACGAGAATGGAAGAAGAATGGGGTGGGGGAGAGGGCACTAGGGAGGTGGCGGCAGTTTTAAAGGGTGTGAAAAGTTCTCCACAAGAGGATGCTTATGACATTTGAGCAAAGATCCAAAAGGTGTGAGAAAGGGAGGCACGGAAATAACATAGAAAGAGCCTCCCAGACAGAGGGAGCAGCACTGGCAGGGCTGAAGAACAGCAAGGAGGTCAGTCTAAGGGATGAGTGCGATGAGCTGAGCCAGGGAGGTGCCAGACAGAAGACGGCAGATTGTGGAGGGCACTGTGGGCTATTGTTAGGACTTTGACTTTCACTCTGAGGCAGATGGGAAGTCACACAGAGGTTGAACTAAGGAGAAGCATAAAATGGCACATAAATTTTAAGTTATTGGATGGCCATGGTGTTGAGCACAGACTATAGGGGATCAAGGGGAGAAACAGGAGGCTCTGCAGGAAGCTGCTGCAGTTATCCAAGCGAGAGAGGATTGGCTCAGACAAGGGAGGGTGCAGCATCCATGGTGAAAAGACCCCTGCAGATGACTTCCCACCCAGCCATCCATGGGATTAAGAGATGCCACAGGTGGAGTCATGTTTTCTTGGAAAAGTTTTTCTTAAAAAATAGTCATTGTTGGCTGGGCACGGTGGCTCATGCCTATAATCCCAGCACTTTGGAAGGCCGAGGGGATGAATCATCTAAGGTCAGGAGTTCAAGACCAGCCTGGCCAACATGGTGAAACCCCATCCTTACTAAAAAAAAAAAAAAAAAATATATATATATATATATATATATATACACACACACACACACACACACACACACACACACACACACATACAAATTAGCTGGGTATGGCAGTGGGTGCCTGTAATCCCAGTTAGTCAGGAGGCTGAGGCAGCAGAATTGCTTGAACCCTGGAGGTGGAGGTTACAGTGAGCCAAGATCATAGCACTGCACTCCAGCCTGTGCAACAGAGTGAGATGCTGTCTAAAACAAAACAAAACAAAACATATACATATATATAATAATTGTCTTTAATAAAATTATAGAATTTTTTTTGAAAGTCAACATTTACAAATGGGAAACTGGTATTCAGGGGTTATCGCTAATGAAATTAGAACCACAGCAATACCTCTGTTTTTAAGGGCTGAGGTTTATTTGTTGAAGTTTCTATTTAGGCAACAATTAAATAAGAATTTTCATTTACTTGTACACTTACTGTGGAACTCCTTCTTACACATAATTGGCTCACTTCCCTGCCTTTGTAAATGTTGTATAGTGAGCAAAATTAAATTAACTCAATGTCTGATGACTGAAGTTTTGCATTACCTCAGAATCCTACTTCTCCCCAATAATTCATATTCAACAGATGTTTGGATAAAGATGTAAAAGACACATGAAATAGACCTGAATTTACACTGAATCACAAAATATACTCTGGATACTTGATTATTTCTTTAAAATACCTTATATGCTTGATTTCTTGTTATTGCATATTTTTCTTCTAAGAGTAGATTACAAATGAACTCTAGTTAATGGAATCATAGAGAATCAAAATGTGTTTTTTTTTCCCCTGCAATTGCAGCATTTGAGGGCCATCAATTTGCTAACTCTACAGATCACAGATGATTATGACACATTCCAAATAAACATTGAAATTTATCATCTTGTTTCTGAAATAAACATACTGTATTACTGAACTCAATCACATTGTTCAAAATATAGATCAAAACACACCCTTTCATGATAAGCCTGTACTTCCATCGCCTCCCCTGCTGTTCTCACTCCAGCAACATTTTTCTGGCCTGACAGGACCGTTAACCAGATTTTCCAACCAAGAATTGTTTATATCCTCCTGTGCGCTTCAGTGAAACTAATTTGAGTTGTCCTTCTTTTTCACTGGCTTCTCAATAAATCTTGCTGGTAGTTTAAACAGAAATATCATCGAGCCAGGCTGGATTGTGGCAAAAATTAGCATTGTTAAGCCCAGAGCTTGAGTGGTAGAAGAAAAAAGTAACTGGAAAATACGAGGCAAGAACTTTTTGCTAAACATGAGGCACAACAGAAAATATGCAAAACTTCACAATGTATGCATAAGAAAAAAATTCCAAAGGGATGATGCAAACATAGGGTATTCGTTTTCTAGGCTGCCGTAGACTGGGTGATTTAAACCAGTGTTCCTCAGCCTTTTAGGCACCAGGGACCCATTTTGTGGAAGACAGTTTTTCCACAGCCTAGGGGTCGGGGACAGTTTGCGGGTGATTCAAACGCATTACATTTATTGTGTACTTTATTTGCATTATTATATTGTAATATGTAAGGAAATAACTATACAACTCACCACAATGTAGAATCAGTGGGTGCTCTCAGCTTGTCTTCCTGCAACTAGATGGTCCCATCTGAGGGTGATGGGAGACAGTGACAGATCATCAGGTATTAGATTCTCATAAGGAGCACACAGCCCAGATCCCTCACATGCGTAGCTGAGAACAGGGTTTACTCTCTCATGAGAGTCTAATGCCGCCACTCATCTGACATGAAGCGGAGCTTAGGTGATAATGCAAGCAATCGGAGTGGCTGTAACTGCAGTTGAAGCTCTCCTACCACCAGCCTCCTGCTGTGTGGCCCAGTTCCTCACAGGCCACTATCAGTCCGTCACCTGGGGGCTGTAGACCCTGGCTTAAACAATAGTAGTTCATTTTCTCACAGTACTGGAGGCTAGACATCTGAGACCAAGGTGTCAAAAGGGTTGCTTTCTCCCAAGGCCTCTCTCCTTGACTTGCAGATGGTCATCTTCATGTCCACTTTGTGTGTCTTTCCCCCACCACGTGTGTCTGCATCTACATTTCTTCCTTTCCTTGGCTGTCTTCTCCCTGTGTCCCTTCACATGGAGTACTCTGTGTATGCACATCTGTCTCTAAATTTCCCCTTTTATAAGGACTCCAATCATAGTGAATTAGAGCCCACTCTAATGACCTCATTTTAAGTCTTTAAAGCCCCTATCTCTAAATACAGTCACATTCGGAGATACTGGGAGTTAGGACTTCATCACATGAATTGAGGGGCAATACAGTTCAGCTCATAAAACACACCAGTCTTTCCAAAGACTTCCCTGGCATGGTTACTTGTTAACTGCTTGATGAACTATGATTTTTGATAGTTTGAACACCAAAAATATGCTAAGCCCAGAATATGGCATTTGGCATACTTACTCTGTCTGTATGTGTGTGACCCACCAAACCCATGGTAGAAAGGAAAGTGGCTGGAGGCGCTGGAATCTCGTATGCTTTCTGTTCAGCTCTGCCTTCAAGGAGTAGTCATTAGTCAGCCTTGGTACGTGTCTTATGGAGAATGTTTCTTCACCAAGTGCCCAAATATCTTGCATAATTCAAGAAGCCAGGTAGAAAGAATTGCTTTGTGTTTCCTGAAAGACATTAAAACAGGAAGAAACATCCCTCTGAGCTTTATTTTTCCAACTTAACACTTCAGCTTCCATCTTGGGCCACCGATATGGAGTTCAGATTCAAATCAGGGCTAACATCAGATAGGTGTTCACGGTGGCCATCACTAATTATTTATAACTCTCACGAGCCTGGATCTGACTTCATAATCTTTCTCAACACAGCCACTACCAGTTGACTGGGGTTGACACATGGTGTAAAATTTATTTGGCGTCTTTGGTCCAAACCAAGTAGGCTGCTGGAAGCCTCTTTCCATAAGCCGTCCCTGCAGCCGAGGATTACCAAACCATTCAGTCTTAATTCTTGACTGGCTAAGCTGGAATTGGTCTCTGTGTTCATGAAAAACATTCTAAAAATACTGGTCCAGGCAGGGGTGAATCTGGTTTTTATGGAGCCTGAAGCATAAAATTTGGAGGAGGAAACTCTCCTTTAATGAAAAAAGTGAAAAATTATAAATTAGAATTTCTAGTGCCTCTCCTGGGGCCTTGGAAGAGTTCCATGCGAGTGAGAGGCCTAAAGCTTAAGTTTCATTACCTTCAAACCTACTGTATCTGCCCCTGCCACACACACATGCACACACACACACACACACACACACACACACACAACCTGCCTCAAAACCAAAACTCTTCTGTAAAGGGGATCCTTTCCTTTGCCCCCACCCCTATTCAAACACAGCCACCTCCTTCAGCTCCTGTAAGTCTGTATCTTGCTCTAAGTGGTTTCTATTACTATAGCCTTTCTTTTTCTCCCAGTCAGTTTTGATTCATAGGTAGCCACAGGGTGGGCAAGTTAGGAGAGTCAAGACTAGGGCTGGGCCTGAGAAACACTCAAGTCCAAAGGGTTTTCTCATCCTATTTAGAAAGGGATATGTATTTGGTTAGCTCTGCTTCTGAGGTTAAACAGAGGTCATATTTTTAGTGAATTAGAGACAAGTCTCCAGGATTTAGCATATAAAGACAAACCAACCCTCTCATATACAATCGAGAAGTTGAGCTCTGAGGTTTCTGGAAATGTGGTATGTAATTTACATAAAGAGCCCAAAGCCTTCTTAGGAAAAGGAATCAATATTGCTGTGCACTTCCACAGGATATTCAACGTTATGGAAGCAGATGTGATAGACTGAATAGGCTTTGTCCAAGTCTGAGTGTCAAAAAAGGCAATGAGACTCTTGATGGAAAAGAGGCTTTAAGAGTTGAAGGAGATTGAAACAGACTGTGGGTCCCTGCTCTAAGATGGTCAGAAGGGACCTTGGTTCTGGATCCACCTAGACTTCAGAGAGATCACACTGGTACCCTAGTACTCTTCTGAAGTAGCTACGAGCAAGTGGGCAGGCCGGGAGACCACTGTTATTACAGAGCTGGAACTTGGGGAACACAAACCTTCTTTAGAATACAATGTTCATAGCTGAACATAAAACTGATGAGAGAGACACATATTTTACACATTTGCCTTTCCCTTCCCCCAGCCTCTCTCTTCACAGATACCATTTCTTTTCCATAGCATTTCCTGAAGCATCCAGGACCCCCTGAATCCAGTTCTTCCCACAAGGGGCAGTGGTAGCATTTTTGGTGGCAGCAGCATGCCTGGGATTCTGTTGCACCGTCAGCCTCTGAAGCTTTTTAGTACAGTGGGAAAGGCGTGGATGTAGAATAAAGAAAACCTAGATTTGAACCCTGGCTCCATCACGTACCAATTGTAAGACTGTAAGCAATTTAACTTATCTCAGTTTCTTAATCTGTAAGCTGAAGTCATTGTGGGCAACGACCAAGTAGATTTGTCTAACATATGTAGCACGATCCCCAGCACAGCAGGTGCTCAGAAAATATGGGTTCCATAACTTTGCACTCCCAAAGGCTTCCCTGGCAGTGTTTGACCAATCACAAGCTTTAATTTGGAGTATGTCAAATTTAGAGTGTAGTCGAAACATGTCCTTTTATTATCACCGTCACCTGTACATCACTGTTGTCAGCCACCAGAAGCCACGGTCACACCGTTTTAAGGAGCTGTGGAGGATAAAAAGGCCATGGTCATCACAAATGGGGCTTAGGTTTGAACACTAAACAAACACCGGGAAATGAGATAAGAATATAAGGCATCACGCAGCTCGGATTGGATAATAAAAAACAAACCCCCAAAACACAGATATGCAATGTAAATAAAAAACGAAATGGAATCAATGACTAGAACTCAAAGTAACTCGCTTTGGAGCAGACAGGAAAGCAAACAAGCAAACTGGCTTCCAGAAACTTTCCTGGCAGTCCCCGCCTTCGATAGACCATTTACTTACTGTGAAATCTCTCCACCCTTAAGTATACAGGTTGGGCCGCCTCACCCTACAATTAATCTGTGTTCACTTGTCATTCCGTTTCAGGTTTTAGCTCCCTAAGTTAATTGTCAATTCCACCAGGAAAAAAATAATAATTTGTTTCTTTGGCATACTCCCTTTGGGTAGGAACACAAGAAATAAAAAGAAAAAAGGAGCAAGGAGGAAGAAGGAAGGGGACAAGAAGGAAGAAAGAAGTAAAAAGCGAACAGAAAGGAAAATCTGCTTCAAAAGGAAGGCTGAACTTCACAGTGAAGTATCCTGTAGTGAAATATCTCCATGCTAGAAACATGGCCAGCTGCAAACTGCTCTTGGCTGTTCTGTTGAACTTGATGCATCAATTTTCCTATAATAGATACTTGCTGGAGGATTCAGCATAAGGCACCATCTGCCATGTTTGACCTGAATCATCATCAATAAAGCAATAAACTCTTTTACAGCTTGTATTGGTCATTAGTGACTAATTAAATGTGGGAAACAAATGCAATATTTTCCAGGACAGCTGTTATACAAAGGGACAAGGGAGCAGAAATAATTTCACAACTGCTTTTATAAAGAGCTTTGTCTTTGAATCTAAATCCAGGTATTTTCCTATGATGGCAATATCTAAAACAAGAAATGAGTAACACTGGCGAAAGAACTTGAGAATGAGCAGTACGCAAGTCCCCTTAGACCCCACACCACTATGATAAAAGGGATCCTTTCACCTGCCCAAACATGCCGCCTTCTAGAAGCAACCCCTCCCACTTCTTCAATTCCCTCAGCACACAACTCATGAGGCTCTTGTTAAACACTGCACTGGATTATAATCCTCTGTGTCTGTGTCTTTTTATTTCCACCATTTGTAAATTCTTTAAGGCAAGGACTTTTCCATATTTAACTCTGAGCCTTACGTAAGACCAAACCTAGTGCTTTTTAATGAATGTACAATCAAGAAATATTTGTTGCATAAATTAATAAAATTTGTATTGCTTTTTAGTTTGAATTTTTTTTTTCTCTTATCTATTTTTTTCATTTGGACTTGAGCCCCCACATCCAATAACTCCATGTAGACTTTGTTAAATAAGCACCAGAAAGCATGGCCTAATAGTAAAAACACCGGGTAGGAGGTCAGGAAACACAAAGTGTAACTATGGTACTTTTTCTTTCCTTTTTTTTTGTGATGGAGTCTGACTCTGTCACCCAGGCTGGAGTTCAGTGGCTTGATCTCAGCTCACTGCAACCTCTGCCTCCCAGGTTCAAGCAATTCTCTCCCTCAGCCTCCCTAGCAGCTGGGATTCAGGCATGTACCACCATGCCCAGCTAAATTTTGTATTTTTAGTAGAGACAGGGTTTTACTATCCTGGCCAGGCTGGTCTGGAACTTCTGACCTCATGATCCACCCACCTCAGCCTCCCAAAGTGCTGGGATTACAGGTATGAGCCACGACACCTGGCCTATGGTACTTCTTCTAAATGTAAAAGTGAACTTTGGTAAGTCACATAACTTTTCTACACCTTGGTTATGTATAAAATGAGAAAAAAATAATATCTGCCCTCCAAAGAAACAAGAGAGGGAAAGGGAGGAAACATTTACTGGGAGCTTATTATATGCCAAACACTGGGTTAGGTGTACACCTATGAATCATCTCATATGACTCTCATAATAATTTTGTGTTTGTTTTC
Organism: Saguinus oedipus; assembly: GCA_031835075.1. Classification (NCBI taxonomy): domain Eukaryota; kingdom Metazoa; phylum Chordata; class Mammalia; order Primates; family Cebidae; genus Saguinus; species Saguinus oedipus. The sequence continues at coordinate 25,685,102 of CM063190.1, forward strand.
CAGCTATACAGATGAGGAAACTAAGACTCAAGTAAAGTAACTGGCAGAAAGTTATTCAACTAATAATTAACAAAGTAAATTATTACCTAGAGAAACCAACTTCTTATTCAACACTTAGAGCCTCTGAGCTGGCACTATTATAATAGCCAAGGATACAAGATAAACAACAGAACTCTTACTATCAAGAAAAGGGAACATATAAACAAGTAATTATATGCGAGTAAGCATTTAAGTTTCCTTCCAACTGAATCTGCTGTTTTTAATGAGACTGTGAAAGATCAAGTATGTAAAAGTATGTCACTGAGTCAAAAGGTATATTTTAAGTACCTGTGCCTAACTAATACTGTAGAAACTCCAGTAGGAAATAAATATACTTTAAGTAAATAACTCTTGGTCACTGTCCTCAGTGACCAAGAGTAAGAAGCTTACAATCTTACTGAAAATATCAGTGCTTGAAGTGCTGAACTTCATCTAGAAAACTCACACATATGAAATAATACAGTCTATTAAAATAACAGGCAAAGTTGATATTAATAATTTTGCTTTTGAGACTGCTTGACAACTATAACAATGAAGACCAGTGCCTTTGCCATAACAATGAATACAGCATTATCACACATCAGGGGCTAAGGTTTTCTGAATATTATGTCATCTACTTATAATTAATCTCCAGGTTTCATTGGGTTTATAGTAGGAAATATTCTACCACCCATATTCTGGGCTTTGGCCATGTATTCCTCTATAATTCCAAGTACTTTCTGACTAAACAATATTTTCACATTTTCATAATGGCTCTCTCACTTGAAGCAGTTTTATAAAATCTTCCCTTCTTCCCATGAACCCAAGAACTGAGAATAGTATACACGAAATTAAAATAACAAAATGCATAAAGGAAATCTCAAAAGAAAGTCAAGCCAAAAATATGGCATCATTAACTAGAACCTACAAAGCAAATGAGTTGTAAAAAGATGTTTCATATTATCTTTCCTTTAGTACATCACTTTTGTATTGCTATGGATGTTTTACAAGCATAATTTTCTTGAATCTCTAGTGTTATTGTCGAAGTAGTATATAGCATCTACATATAACCCATGAGCTTAAATGCAGTGACTGATACTTATATATTTATTATGTTAAAAATATGTGCAGTTCCAGAATGCTTCTCTCTCTGATGTATCATGAGGATTAAGTTTTTGTCCCTCTATATAAAATAAGAACTGATTCCTTCTTTGTTCTGTAAGCATTTGGAAGAGAAAGCCTCAAAAAATAATACGTGGAAACACACCCACCACCACCATCTTCTAAAAAATAGATTGAAACATGTACACCTCTCTGTTCTGAACAGATAGAATTCCACTTATTAGCACAGTGAGCCCATATTTAATATTTCACAGTTGTCCTGTAAAACAAGTATGTCCTCTAGGAGTGCCTTGAAGCTTCTTCAGATAATAACAAAACTTTAAGAAAAGAGGGGTTTACTACAAGCTCAACAGTCTGTACTTTGGTGGTTGTTTAGGAAAGTTAATGGCTTATAAAAGGAATCATGAAAGAATGGGGCTAGAATTGTCAGGAGCTAAGTTAAGAAAGGTCCCACGTCAGAGACGTGAGGGTCTAAGGCTCTCCATCTCTCCCCAGGAGAGCCCTTTGCATGTGGGCCTCAGAAGCTACCAGATGGAGTTAGGTGTTGTCCCTCTTTGCTCTTAGCCCTCTTGCTCTGAATTTTGTAGGGATAAATCACATAGGAGAAAAAGCCTGGGACCCAGATTCTCTTTACTGAAATTTACAGGGATTACCCAAGTGATACCTGAACAGATTATGCTAAAAGACAAATTATACAATGCAGATCTTTTTAAAAAATCTAACAAAAGGCTGAGCACAGTGGCTCACAACTGCAATCCTAGCATTTTAGGAGGCTGAGGCAGGTAGATCACTTGAGGCCAAGAGTTTCAGACCAGCCTGGCCAACATGGTGAAACGCCATCTCTACTAAAAATACAAAAATTAGCCAGGCATGGTGGCAGGCACCTGTAATTTCAGCTGCTCGGGAGGCTGAGACACAAGAATCACTTGAACCTGGGAGGCGGAGGTTGCATTGAACCAAGATCACACTGTTGCACTCCAGCCTGGGTGACAAAGCAAGACTCTGTCTCAAAAAAAAAACAAAAAAACTATTGCAAGTTTCAAAAAGTAAAATTTTAATCCATTTATATTTTAAAGATAAAATTAACCAGCTAGCTACAGTTCTGAATCACAAATCCAAGTGGTTGTGCTTTCAGTTAATATAATGAAATAGTCCCTGATTTGTATTTAAAGAACAGCAAAGTCCTTTTCGTTAAGCAGAATTTACCTCTCCTCTTCTAGCAGGTATTTTTTTAAGCATAAATTTACTAATTTGATAGCAAAAGGTTTTCTTGTGGTCCTTATAAAGAGTACTTTACTTTTTAAATCAACAGCTCTCATCCTACCTCTGCCCTACACCAAGTCATAACATATGAACCTGGCAAAGTCATACAGTATGAAGAGGTCACATGGTGAGATGTCTCCCTTTCCTGGCTATCCAGCCACCCTCTTCACTGACAGCCTTCCCCAGAGTAATCACTTTTTCCAGTTTCTTTGTATCATTCTCAAGATACTTCCAAGACATAAATGTATGTATCACTTTTTAAAACACAAATGGAAACATCACAGTAATATTAATAAGAGTTTCAGGCAAAAATCATCAATGGATGCCCAGGTTAGTGGACAAGAAAGTACAATGAGTAACAGGATATTTGCATAGTCTCAAATTAGCTCCCCGCAAGACACTTGTTACGTACAGAATTGTGTCCTTCCAAAATTCATACAGTAAAGCTCTAACCCCTCCAGGGTGATGCTATTTGGAGATAGGGCCTTTGGGAAGAAATTAAGTTCAAATGAGGCTATAAAGGTGAGGCCCTTAGGATGGGGTAAATGTCCTGATAAGAAGAGACAGCAGAGAGCTTGCTTTCCTTCTCTCTCCACCATGTGAGAACAGAGCAAGAAGGTTGCTATCTGCAAGCCAGGAAGAGAGCCCTCACCAGAAATCAAACCCTTCTGGACCCTGCTGGATCTTGATGTTGAACTTCCAGCCTCCAGAACTATGATAAAACAGATTTTTGTCGTTTAAGCCACCTAGTCCATGGTATTTTGACATGGCAGTCCACGCTGGCTAATTACAAAAGAAAAATAAAATGACCTGACAATAGAGAACCCTGGCAGATACCACCTTAACCAAGTGATCAAGTCAGCATCTCCAACATCAACATCATGTGCCTCCTGATGTATACCGTGAGGAGCTAACATCATTCCTGTGGTATTCTTGCCAAAAATAAAAATAAAAATAAAACCTGTATCTAATCATGAGGAAACCTTAGACAGTCCCATTTTACAAATTATCTGATGAATGGTCTTCAAACGTGTCGAGATCATGAAAGGAGAAGAAAGATGATGTACTGGAGGAACTGTCCCTGATTAACATACACTGAAGGGCATTAGCGGAGCAATTGAAAAAAATTTTGAAAAAAAATCTAAAAAGGTCTGTGGATTAGTTATGATTTCATTAATGTAATTTCCTAGTATGTAACTTTTTATAAGTATAGTTATTTTAAAAAGAAAAGTAAATTTTAAAAATTAAAACACAAGTGGTTGTGTTCTGTGTATGCTGTTTTCCATCTTTCATTTCTCATCTAAACTATGTCGTAAGCAACATCCTGTATCAGTATAGATACTGCATTTTTAATGGATGTGAAATGTTCACTGTGTGGTTTAAAATGTCTTTAACCAGTTCCCTATTAATGAATACTTTGAGCTCTTTCCTAGCTTTTGCTATTACAGTGTTGCAGTTCACATTCTTTCCAATAAGATGTTTGGTGCACATGGTAAAGCCACTCTAAATATACAATAAACCAGTGTCTCCCTTCCTTTAAGAGAGAGGTTCCCCAGCCCTTTTGGCACCAGGGACCAGTTTTGCGGAAGAGAATTTTTCCGCAGATGGTTTCGAGATGACACCATTCCACCCAGGCATTAGATTCTCATAAGGAGCTCACAACCTAGATCCTTTGCATGCACAACCTAGATCCCTTACAATAGGGGTCACACAACTGTGAGAATCTAATGCCGCAGCTGATCTGACAGGAGGCGGAGCTCAGGAGGTAATGCTTGCATGCCACTGCTCACTGCCTACTGTGCAACCTGGTTCCTAACAGGCCACGGACCAGTACCCTTCCACGGCCTGGGGTTTGGGGACCCCTAAGGTAAGACTTAGAATTCATGCCAAGCAAGTGTTCAGGACAGAATAATACATGTGGCCAAGTTCTTTAACAAATCCAGATCTGAGAAAAATAATACATGATTTATTTTTTGATATTATAAATTCTCAATGTTGTGGTTAAAATGAACCAATTTTTAAGACTGTCTTATACATTGAAAACATATTCCTTGGCTTTTTACTTCTCTTCTAAATTATTTAATTTAGGGGGCGAAAAAGCAAAATTATCACAAATGTTATCAGTTCAAGCATTTTAAACAAAATAGATGAAATTAATGCTAAATTTTTTTTTTTTTTTTTTGAGACAAAGTCTTGCTCTGTCACCAAGCTGGAGTTCAGCGTCACAATCTTGGCTCACTGTAACCTCTGTCTCCCTGCTTCAAGCAATTCCCCTGCCTCAGCCTCCAAGTAACTGGGATTATAGGTATGCATCACCATGCACAGCCTTAATCCTAAATTTAAAATTCTGATGCACCTGTCTTCTCTGGTAATTAAGACTCCAACCAAATACTTAGTGTGCAAATCAGCTGTTTTAAAGATATGAATTCTAAAGCATGTGCAAGAGTTAAAGATAAACTTAACAGGCTGGGCACAGTAGCTCACACCTGTAGTTCCAGTACTTTCAGAAGCAGAGGCAGGTGGATCACCTGAGGTCAGGAGTTCGAGATTACCGTGGCCAACATGGTGAAACCCTGTCTCTACTATAAATACAAAAATCAGCCTGGCATGGTGGCACGCACTTGTGGTCCTAGTTACTTGGGAGGCTGAGGCAGGAGAAGTGCTTGAACCTGGGAGGCGGAGGCTGCAGTGAGCCAAGATTGCACCACTGCACTCCAATCTGGGAGACAGAGTGAGAATGTGTCTCAAAAAAAAAAAAAGATAATAGATAAAAATATGTAAATAAATGCTAAATGTTGCAATAAAATGCTAAAATGCACTTATCTACAAGAAATATTGTATCAATAACCAGAAAGCTCTGAATACATGATCCCTCTTTTCTCCTCTGTACTGTAAACAAAACCTTGCTTACTCTCCATCTGCCGCCTTAACTTACTTCAGCAAATAGTCAAACAAGACATTCTGATCCCAAGGCCATGCTTAAGGAAAGAGGAGTGATACTCTGAACTTGTTCTTTCCCTTTTAAAATCTTCCACGTTTTTTATCATTGAAACAGCATCAAGCACTATGCCGGGTATTTCACAAAGCCAATGAACAGTTCCCATCCACTTTTTAGCTTATAACAACAAACCAAGGGCAAATATAATACAGCAAACCAATAAACGTGGGTTTTCCTCTGAAGGCCAAGTAAACAGAGCACTGAATGAGGTGAAGGACTGCTATTAGGGGTCCTTTATTTTTTCAGGAAGGTCTTCATGGAAATTTCAAGATATTAGGAGTCATTTGAAGAAAAGGGAAGCTATATTAATGTCCTCTGGCGGTTGTAACAAATTATTACAAATAATAATAATTTGGTGGTTGGAAAACAAAGGGAATTTATTCTCTTGAGACCAGAAGTTCATCAAAATCAGCACCACTAGACCCAAATCTCCCTTATGACATCCCCGTGGCTCTAGGCGACAATCTGTTCCTGCCTCTTCTCGCATCTGGTAGCTGCCAGCATTCCTTGGTTTGTGGCTGCAAGCCAGTATCTGCCTCCATGTTCACACTGCCTTCTCTTCTGTTTGTGTCAAATCTTCTTCTGTCTCTTTCTTATAAGGACACTTGTGACTGGATTTGGGGCCCAAATGAACTGCATAATCTGGAATAGTCTCCCCATGTCAAAAATCTCTTACTAAATCATATCTGCAATGACCTTTCTTCCATTTCTGGTAACAATGACAGGTCCCAGAGATTAGGATCTGATATCTTTGGGGACTATTATTCAACCTGCTCCAGAGTTCCTTCCCTTTTGTGGGGAGCAGTGTTCTAGGAAGCTTGCATTCAAAGTAAGGGAAGTCAGCTGACGCAGTGGCTCACGCCTGTAATCCCAACACTTTGGGAGGCTGAGGCAGGTGGATCACCTGAGGTCAGGAGTTCAAGACTGCCTGGCCAGCATGGTGAAACCCCATCTCTACTAAAAATACAAAAATTAGCTGGGCATGGTGGTGGGCACCTGTAATCTAAGCTACTTGGGAGGCTGAGGTGGGAGAATCACTCAAATCTGGGGAGCAGAGGCTGCAGTGAGCCAAGATCATGCCACTGCACTCCAGCCTGAGCATGAGCAGGGTTCCATCTCAAAAACAAATGAACGAACAAAAACCTAAGTAAGGGAAGTAGAGGTTCTCACACACAGGAATAAAGAGTTTGTGTCTGTGTTGCTTTTGTTGTTTATCAGAGTATCTAGCTGAAGCCTTGAAGGAGAAAATACTGATTGAGGTAAAATTTAATTGGCAGGGGTTGTGGAGAAAAGGTGTGGTCACCAAGGGAAATGCAGGTATCACAGATCTCAGACTCATCAAGACCATGGGCTGAGAACCAACAGTACTTTCAGCTACTTATTATGGCTTTCCTAGGGTCTACCCTGACACCAGACCATCTTGGCCTCCCACCAGCACCCCCAGGACTCACACATACTCCAGAGACAGCCACAGCAACACCCCCACCCTCGCCCACCCTCCGTGCTCCTTACGGATGGCATTCTCCTTTCACAACTCTGTTTGCATTCCATTTCATTCTACTCTTTCCACAAGATGGTCTGCTTATTCTTATTACAGCTAAAAAAGAATTCCGTCAGATTAAAATAAATCCTCTATGGTCATCACCTAAGTGTTAATTTAAGCCTAATGCTTGTCTTGAAACCAATTTTTCTATTTATGGTCTAAGCACCATGTCTTGGGGGTGAGAGAGGGGTGAACAGGATGACAAACGGCATGTTTTCTTTATATCCTTTGAATGAAACTAAGAGATTAAGCAATCTGGGGAGAGGGGGGGACTAATGATTTTAAGTTCTTTTTCTATAACTGAGGTGCTAGATAATATCCTCCACATGACAGCCTGAGAACAGCCACCAGTTCTGGTTATAAGGGACTGACTGCTCTCTAGGAAACCCAAGGGGCCTGTTCCAGGAGATGCTTCAGAGAGAACTCATGTGTGGCTTTGGCCTCTTGCCTACAAAGCACTCTGGCATGGTGCACAATCTCTGGGTTCCGCGTCAGATCACCTAGGTTCAAACCCTGCTCAGACACTCACCGTTCTAGTGATTTGATTCATAGGGATTGCTTTGAGGGTTAAATGAGATACGCATGTTTTATGTGTCAATTTGGCAAGGCTACAGTCTCCAGATATTCAATCAAACATCAATTACAGTGCTGCTGTGAAAATATTTTATAGATGTGCTTAAAGTATATAAACCTGAATATAAGCAAGGGAGATTATCCTCAATAATCTGGGTGGGGTTGATTCAATCAGTGAAAGGCCATAAAAACTAAATTGCAGTTTCCCAGAGGAAGAAGAAATTCTTCTGTCTATGGACAGTAGCCTCAGCTCATGTCCCAGGCTTCCAGCCTGCCCTTCCTAACAGCCTCACCCACAGAGACTTCACAATCACAGAAGCCAAATCCACTCATTAAATGTCTTAATATTTATGTCCTGCTGGTCTTGTGTCTCTGGTTGAACCTTGACTGATGTAAGACATAAAACGTGCAGAACAGACACTGACACAGAGTGCTCAGAAGCTTTTTGCTCCTATTTGTGTTGGTGATAGCAGTGATAGCGGTGATAGCGGTGGTAGTGGTGATAGCGGTGGTAGCAGTGATAGGGGTGGTAGTGGTGATAGCGGTGATAGTGGTGATAGTGGTGATAGTGGTGGTAGTGGTGATAGCGGTGATAGCGGTGATAGTGGTGGTAGTGGTGATAGTGGTGGTAGTGGTGATAGTGGTGGTAGTGGTGATAGTGGTGATAGTGGTGATAGCGGTGATAGCGGTGATAGTGGTGATAGTGGTGGTAGTGGTGATAGTGGTGGTAGTGGTGATAGGGGTGGTAGCGGTGATAGCGGTGGTAGCAGTGATAGTGGTGATAGTGGTGATAGCGGTGGTTGCAGTGATAGCGGTGGTAGTGGTGATAGGGGTGGTGGTGATAGCGGTGGTAGTGGTGATAGGGGTGGTGGTGATAGCGGTGGTAGTGGTGATAGGGGTGGTAGCGGTGGTAGCGGTGGTAGCGGTGGTAGCGGTGATAGGGGTGGTAGCGGTGGTAGGGGTGGTAGCGGTGATAGCGGTGGTAGCGGTGATAGGGGTGGTGGTGATAGGGGTGGTAGTGGTGATAGCGGTGGTAGCGGTGATAGCGGTGATAGCGGTGGTAGCGGTGATAGGGGTGGTAGCAGTGATAGGGGTGGTGGTGATAGGGGTGGTAGTGGTGATAGGGGTGGTAGCGGTGATAGCGGTGATAGCGGTGATAGGGGTGGTAGCGGTGGTAGCGGTGATAGGGGTGGTGGTGATAGGGGTGGTAGCAGTGATAGGGGTGGTAGTGGTGATAGGGGTGGTTGTGATAGGGGTGGTGGTGATGGGGTGGTAGCAGTGATAGGGGTGGTAGTGGTGATAGCGGTGATAGCGGTGGTAGCGGTGGTAGGGGTGGTAGTGGTGGTAGCGGTGGTAGCGGTGATAGGGGTGGTGGTGATAGGGGTGGTAGTGGTGATAGCGGTGATAGCGGTGGTAGCGGTGATAGGGGTGGTAGCGGTGGTAGCGGTGATAGGGGTGGTAGCGGTGATAGGGGTGGTAGCGGTGATAGGGGTGGTAGTGGTGATAGGGGTGGTAGTGGTGATAGGGGTGGTAGCGGTGATAGGGGTGGTAGTGGTGATAGGGGTGGTTGTGATAGGGGTGGTGGTGGTGATAGGGGTGGTAGCGGTGATAGCGGTGGTAGCGGTGATAGGGGTGGTAGCGGTGGTAGCGGTGATAGCGGTGGTAGCGGTGATAGGGGTGGTAGCGGTGATAGGGGTGGTGGTGATAGGGGTGGTAGTGGTGATAGGGGTGGTAGTGGTGATAGCGGTGATAGCGGTGGTAGCGGTGATAGGGGTGATAGCGGTGGTAGCGGTGATAGGGGTGGTAGTGGTGATAGCGGTGATAGCGGTGGTAGCGGTGATAGGGGTGATAGCGGTGGTAGTGGTGATAGGGGTGGTAGCGGTGATAGGGGTGGTGGTGATAGGGGTGGTAGTGGTTATAGGGGTGGTGGTGATAGGGGTGGTAGTGGTGATAGTGGTGATAGCGGTGGTAGCGGTGATGGGGTGGTAGCGGTGATGGGGTGGTGGTGATAGGGGTGGTAGTGGTGATAGTGGTGATAGCGGTGGTAGCGGTGATAGGGGTGGTAGCGGTGGTAGCGGTGATAGGGGTGGTAGTGGTGATAGGGGTGGTTGTGATAGGGGTGGTGGTGGTGATAGGGGTGGTGGTGATAGCGGTGGTAGCGGTGATAGCGGTGGTAGTGGTGGTAGCAGTGGTAGTGGTAATAGTGATGGTGGGATTATATAACATGAACTGGAATTTTCCTATTGTGTCCAGAATTCTGTCCCACTACCCCAATAAGTACATTCTTTTTTGTCAGATCATGTGACTCAATGTTTCATTCAAAAAAAACACAGCCACTAAAAATTCTTCACTTAACAGACAAAACAACTCACATTCCAACCCACGTCATATGATTTCCACATCCCAATAATTAAAACATGTCCCAGTAGAAATGTGTGCTTTAGACAATCATTAACTTGGAGAAATTTCCCATCCCTTGAGTATTAGAACAAATTCTACATTAACATTTAAGTGCTTTTTAAAAGCCAGAGAATTATATTATTTCCTTCCACTTTCTCTTATATTTTCAAAATTCTTTCAAATATATTAATTTTCACCTCTTCCTTCCTTCCTCTGCTACTTTTCACTTAACATGGCAGAATTACTTCAACTTCATGAAGCTATCTGCATACAGCTATAATTCCCTGCTAACAGATTTATTCTATCTGTAACTGACACATGTTTGTGGCAGGAGCCACACGAGCAACTCTTAGACCTGATGACATCACATTTCCACTTACCCAAATGTCCTGTGCAAATTTGAAATACAAGGTAATTTTCACTTTTTTTTCTAAGAGTCTCCATTACTTCATGACTATGTTATCTTCCATAAGCATGCTTTACTGGTTCATTTGAAAGACACTTACCAAACCTGCTATGGGCAAAAGGAATGTGTCACCTCTTATTCTCATTGTGTTTTCAACATATATGAAAGATAAACACAAATAACTCTATTAGTTAGATGTCGATAACTGTCATGAGTGTGGTTCAGACAGTGTGACAGTGATTCTGAGAAGTGAAACGTCACAACTGGTTGATTGGGTGATTACATGGAGAACAGCCTAATGACAACTTGTGAGATAATTCTTAGAATGTCTAGAATTTCAACATGCTGACAAGGAAGTAAGAACCATTTCAGAGAATGAAAATAGCACATAAGCACTGAAAAGTACTCCCTTTATACATGAGGAAAGTAAAAGTCAGACAAGAATTTGCCCAATGGCGTGCAGCCAGTCAGTTACAAAAAGAACCTCTAGCTGATGGACCCCTAGCTGGGGCCTGAAACCCCAAGGAAGCTGATACAGCACCTTCCATCTGCAGCTTCTCGGCTCCCCCTAGTTATAGAATGAGACCTGAACTGCTGGGCTTTCCATGAAGAGGCCATCAAAATGAATTTCTCATGCTTTATTCCTTTTAACTCAACCACTCTCAGAAGCCTAAAACCCTGTCATTCATCCACTCATCTCCCTCCAGTCTGGATCCCACACTCCACCATCCATTCTCCCCATCTTCTCTACCCTCTCCTTCATTGGGCCATTGGGGACTCCCAGTTGGCTTTGCTCTCATTTCCTAATTGAAACCTTTTCCTTCCTATAACCACAAGCAAAGGTTACTTTTTTCTTTATAACCCATGAACCTAGAGTCTGGTTGATGTCTTCCTAGCTCCCAGTACCATTTTCAAAGCTTTCTTTTGCCTCTCCTTCTTTAAAATATCCAGTGCATACCATTAGACCACAATTCACTCACATGTCCCTCCTTATAGATGCTATCTATCAACCTCCTGATCACTCCTCCGCTCACTGGTGACATTTTTTCCAGTCCATTACCTTCATGTCCTCTCTGCCCTCTGTGCCCAGATTCCTGCTCATATGCAAACTCCTTTCCACCCGCTCCCTCCTTCTGACTTCCCCAGAAAACCTTCAAACCTGATTAAATTTAACTCTGGTTAAATTCTTATAACTGAATTTTGCTAAAGAAAACCATTTAATGACACTAAATCATTCCACCATCAATTCATGACTCAAAGTCACAAACGGACACCTGACACTTCCCCAGGGTGCTTATTTTCCAACTCTCACTGACAGCTATTTTACTCTTTCTCTTCCTCAAACATCCCTGACTCATACTGGCCCCTGACCTTACCTCCCATTTTCCTGAGAAATTAGAAGTAATTTAAAAGGGGTTACCTTATCTTCTTATCACCACATCTATGTATCTCTTTTCTTCTGCGTCTCTGCTTTCTACCTTCTTTCCTTCCGTTACTAAGGTAGATGTGTATTTCTTCCAAAAAAGCTCACCTATTCCACTTGGGATCTCTGAATCCATGTTCTCCGCTGCTTTGCAATTATACCCTCTCTCTTTCATATCACCCTATTTCTCCCATGCTTCTGAATCTGTTATATCAGATCCAGTTTCTCTATTTATAAATTTCACCCTCCCTTGACCCAAGATACTCTCTAGTTATTATCCCATTTCTTTCCTTCTCTTTATGGAAAACACCCCAAAAGAATAATTCTATCTCCTGTCTCCACTTTCTTACCTCCCATTCTCATCTCAACCACTCCAGTCAAGCTTCCATGTTCTTGCTGAGGTCACCAATGACCTCCATGTTGCCAATTCTGTGGACACATCCTGTACCTTCATCATGCTGAACGTCTTGGCAACATTTAATGTTACTGACAATTCCTTAACTTTCTGAAACACTTTTTTCTCCCCAGGAGAGTGTCACCCCACTGTCCTAATTTTCTTCTTAGCCTCACCAGTCTTTCACTCTTCAGCTCCTCTTTTTCTGCCTACCTCTGAACTTTGGAACAGTCTTGTATTCTCTTCTTTTTCTCTACTTACATTTGTTTCCCTGGTGACTTCACCTGAGTCTCTGGTTCCAGTCACTTCCACCAGCAGAGTACAGATCCCTGGCTAGGCCTCAGAGTCCTTAAAGGGACAAGCAAGGATGATCCCAGACAGAAATTAGGCTCCACTCAACCAAGTGTACTCTCCACCAAAATTAGACAGGATTCCCAAGGTCACATCCTGAGGCTCATTCACATACTTGCTGCTCCCTATGCAGTGGTCTTTTCCCAAGACAGGGCATCACACAGACGTATCCAGCGCCATACTTTGTGTTTAACTTTCACAATCCCTGCTCTGAAGCTGGGAAATCCCTCCTTCCTCCTCTCCCAAGTCCGCTTCCTGTCACAGAGTGAACGAACTGCTTTCAGAGCGCAGACCCCAACCACTCTTGTATACACAGACCTCCTAATTCTGCATCCAAGATTTCCTTACACTGTCAGACCCTCACTTACACGTTAAGTTCCATTTTACACCACCCTGTATATACATTGTTTGCATGAAATTCTCATGCTCTACAACCACCTTCCAAAAAATAATTGACCATTCTTTCCTATGTGGTCCCATAAAATACTAGCAGGTAATGCATTTGTGGCACAGAGAAACTGATTTTTCCAAACAGGTAAAACAAAAAGCTTGATTTAACAATAATAAGTACTTTACATTTGTGCATACAAACAACACAAAAAATCATATTCTTTTTTTTTTTTGCAATAATCCATTACTATGTCATATTTCAAAACAAAAGCTAGTTTCCATAGGAAGGGAAAACAGATTAAGTAAAACAATGAAGAAAGGAGAATGTGCGTAAGGTTTGGATCTGAAATCTTACATAGCTTTTCCAAAAGTACCGATTTGGCTGGCACTTTACTGTCTTTAATCTTGAACATGAAATTTAAACTTCTTTGGAGATAAAACTACATATCCATAAACAAAACAAGCAAAACAGTGATCTCTTCCTGATCGAACTCGGGATGAACTTCTCTTGCATCACTCTTCAAATTTGAGTAATGTACCTTTTTCTCTTGCCATATTAAAATGGATTAGATTCTAAGCTCACAAGGAGTCAAGTGACAACTGAGCTAAAAGAGGGTAGGAAGAAAGGTCTCATTTCATGTTCCTCAAAGCATGTTCCACTAGCGGTTAGTGCATTGGATAGTAATAATGTTTATGACAAAACCTATACTATTTTTGTTTGGGTTATGAATGATTTATTTATGACCTTTAATGAAAACCAGACATTGCCTCATTACTGTCTTATCCAAAAAGTATGTCCTGCAATGCATTCTAGCAATATCTATTTTTCCTCCATTAGAGTGGTATGCATGTTAAAAATTAGAAGTGATACTATTAGATGATCTGTCCAGGTCAAGTTTCTAGGACTATAAATTCATGGCTAGTAGGTACCAATTCATGTTATTATAAATTTGGAGACTATAGAAGAAAGAAGTACTAGAGTAGTCAGATTCCTGACTCTTACCATTATTAAATTATGGACACAGGAAGGGGCCACAAAACATCTGTGTTCCAACTTTGAGTGTCTTAAGAGCTCAGGAGAGGTAGACATGCATTATTGAATACCATATCCATTTGCTATTTGATCTTTGTGTTCAAGGAATATTCTTGAGCTAATGGTTCAATTGGATAGTGAACTATGATAAGGGCAGGAATGAGCTTGGGTGGCATAAATGTTTGGAGTCGGGTAGACCTATATTTTAATCTCAACTTCTTAGGCCTTAGGTGACTTCAGACAAACTGAATAATCTCTTAGCTTCGATTTCTCCTTCTGAAAATCAGAGGGCTAATACACAACCTCAGTAAACATGCCGTTTGGATTGAATGATGTAAATGTTGGTACAGTGCCTGGTTTCTCTTTTCCTTTTCTGTTTTAGCCTGGAACTCCTTCCTGCCAGTCCTGTGGGTTGGTCCCTGGGCCCGGTGAGCAGAATAGAGGTCAGACAGGTTTGGCCTTTGACCTCTGGCAGATTGGAACAGCTGGGACCAGGGAACAGCAGGCACAAAAGTCCAAATGTTGCCACTTCAGGTGTGGCCAGTGCTCAGCCAGGGTGCAGGAGGTGGATGAGGCACCACGGTTCTCTTTTGGTAAAGGGTTCACCATACTAGCGAACCCTTTTCTTCTCAGGCAGCTGCTAAAACCATTTGATGATTCTAGCCAGGAACTGCTGCACCCACCACTCCACCTAGGCCAATGGGCACAAAGCTGTGCAGCAGGGGGTCTTGGCCCACTCATCGGCTGTGCCATCTGGCTGCAGTTCTACCTGCCGCCAGGCTCCGGACATCAAGTAGACGTTCCCCACCGTGGGTACGGTGTCCGACGTCTAGTAAGAATTAGTTCCCTTCCCTTGAACAATTTTACATCAGGAATCAGCGGTAGATTCCATCATATCACAACTGCTCACTGGTTCGCTTAGGTATTCAGTAGATTATTGGCCTATATGTTGCCTCTTTAGAGACAAAAAGATTTCTAGAACTTTAGAGCTCAGTGATAAGCCAATCTCCATCTAATGACCCATTTCATAGATAGAACTTACGGCTCATAAATGGTTTTGAACTAAGATAATAAAAATATTAAAGCCTTTCTGCAACAAAGTAATGCCTGTGGGCCCAGCTAGATTTTTCAAATTAGATGTAGATTTCTGACACTCATTGAGTTCACTAATGCATATGCTCCAGAACAAAGGGAGAGAAGTTTTTTTTATTATTATTAATACAGAATAGACAAGTTTAGAGTATACACCACAATAATATTTCTGGGGCAGGGAGCTGAAGTTTGGCAAATTCATTAAAAGCTTAAAAATTCTCTATGCTTTACACTCAACAAATAATATATTCTAAGGAAATAATCATGGTTGTGCACAAAATTTTACCTATAAAATTGTTCAAAATGCAACATTTGTAATCATAATAAAAAACTGAAAATGAGTGCTCCAAAATAGAGAATTAATAATTAAATTATGTTCTATCCACACAACAGAGCTGTACACAGCCACCAAAATGATGTTGTGGAATACTGTAGAATATTGTCGAACAGATGTTGTAGAAATAAGTTAATAATTGGTTAAGTGAAAACAAGCTATAAAATGGTATGAACAGCATTCTTCCATAAAGAGAAGGAAGGAAGGAAGGAAGGAAGGAAGGAAGGAAGGAAGGAAGGAGGGAGAGAGGGAGAGAGGGAGAGAGGGAGGGAGGGAGGGAGGGAAGGAAAAAAGGAAGGAAGGAAGGAAAAAAAAGAAGGAAGGAAGGAAAGGAGGGAGGGAGGGAGGAAAGAGAAGGGAAGGGAGCAGGGAAGGAGGGAAAGGAAGGAAGGAAGGAAGGGAGGAAGGAAAGGAGAGATGGGATAGAGGGAGGGAAGGAGGGCGAGGGAGGGAGAAAAGAAGGGAGGGAGAGAAGAGAGGGAAGAAAAAAACATCAAGGCCGGGTGCGGTGGCTCAAGCCTGTAATCCCAGCACTTTGGGAGGCCAAGGCAGGTGGATCACGAGGTCAAGAGATCGAGACCATCCTGGTCAACATGGTGAAACCCCGTCTCTACTAGAAATACAAAAAGCTTAGCTGGGCATGGTGGTGCATGCCTGTAATCCCAGCTACCCAGGAGGCTGAGGCAGGAGAATTGCCTGAACCCAGGAGGCAGAGGTTGCAGTGAGCCGAGATCGCGCCATTGCACTCCAGCCTGGGTAACAAGAGCGAAACTCCGTCTCAAAAAAAAGAAAAAAAAAATCAACAGTAACAGTAGTTTGTTTACTCTGGACAGTAGAACTTTCGGTGTTTTTTTAAAATTTGCTTTTCTTTTGATAATTATCTGTTTCTTACAATGTGTTGTAATTATGTATTCAATTATGGTAGTTTTGAGCTATTTTTAAAGACAAAATAAATTGTCCAAATACCCCAATCAGTTAAAACATCATGAAGATAAAGAATGACAGGCTGGGCGAGGTGGCTCATGCCTGTAATCCCAGCACTTTGGAAGGCTGAGGTGGGAGGATCCCTTGAGCTCAGGAGTTCAAGGCCAACCTCGCCAACACAGTGAGACCTCATCTCTACGAAAAAATTTAAAAATTAGCCAGGTGTGGCGGTGTGTGCCTGCAGTCCCAGCTGCTCCTTAGGAGGCTGAAGCAAGAGGACTGGTTGAGTTAGGCAGTTAGAGGCCACAGCGAGCCATGTTCACACCACGGCACCCTAGCCTGGGTAACATAGGTAACAGAGTAAGTCTCTGCCTCTAAAAAAGGGAATAACAGAAGGGAAAAGATAAAAGATGAGAACCTGTAAAACATAGACCACTCCCTGACAAATGTCTAGAGAAAATCTTTAAACACGTTTTGTGAAAAATTGGACATTAGTTAATAATAATTAGATAATAATATAATTTTTTTGCATGTGGGGTTTTCCAGTGAAAGCCAGAAAATCCAGTATATAAATTCTGAAAGAGCTGTAACATTATTATAATAATATTAATAACAAATATTCTACTTTCTTTTTTTTTTTTTGAGGCGGAGTTTCACTCTTGTTACCCAGGCTGGAGTGCAATGGCGCAATCTCGGCTCTTTGCAACCTCCGCCTCCTGGGTTCAGGCAATTCTCCTGCCTCAGCCTCCCGAGTAGCTGGGATTACAGGCACGCACCACCATGCCCAGCTCATTTTTTGTATTTTTACTAGAGACGGGGTTTCACCATGTTGACCAGAATAGTCTCGATCTCTTGACCTCGTGATCCACCTGCCTTGGCCTCCCAAAGTGCTGGGATTACAGGCTTGAGCCACCGCGCCTGGCCTATACTTTCAATTAGGTGATTTCAAACTAACCACCTCTTTATTGATGTGACTGTATAGTTGATCGAAACATGCCACAGCCACCGTGTACATAGATTTTAGCAAATCTCCACACAGATTTCATGTGGAGCTTCTCATAATACTCACTGGAGAAGATAGTGAAAATAAACCTAAGTGGGTTATAAATTTGCTGAACAATTGAAACACTCAGGAGATTAAAAAACGTATGTATTTAACAACTGCTTATGTAGACTTTCCTACACCCCAGATACTGTTTCAGAAATATTAACTTACTTAATTCTCACAACAGTTGTAGGTGATAGGAGATGACAAAACCCTATTACAACTTCCTCTCTACAGAGGCAGGTTAGGTAACTTGACAAAGGTCAGAGGGCTGGTGAAGGGCAGAGCTAGGATTAAAGCCCAGGCAGCCTGTTTCCAGAGTCGGTTCCCCTATCGTGAACATCTTCACAGTATATGGGCAATCCAACTTTAAATCTTAAATTTAGGACCAGAAAATATAACACATTATATAAATACAAAATGAGAGAGACAGCTTTATATATTAAAAAAAAAAGTTTGGATTTATTTCAGGTCTAAAATAATAATAATGTAGTAGTTAAGAAAAAAAACAAATTAATAAATTTCCAGACTTCATTAATACGGAAGAAGTAAGGGAGAAGAATGGAAGAAAAAAGAACTAGCTTTGTTGATTGCCTACTGTATATCAGATCATTTGCACATAATATTTATTTTTTATTAAAACTCTTGGAAGTAAGTATTTGTGGTCAATTAAATGCATTATTGGCTTCAATGGCCTCCCTCTATTCACATCCATTGCAACGAGACTTTTTAACTACTCTACCCCCATCAAGAGATGAAATCTTCAACTTTTGAAGCGATCTGGCGGACAGATCGCTTGAGCCCAAGAGTTCAAGATCAGTCTGGCCAACATGGTGAAACCCCATCTCTATAAAAATTACAAAAAATTAACTGGGTACAGTGGTATATGCTACCAACCCAGCTACTCAGGAGGCTGAGGCAGGAGGATCACCTGAGCCCAGGAGGTTGAGGCTGCACTGAGCCATGATCACACCACTGCACTCCAGCCTGGGCAACAGAGTGAGATGCTGTCTCAAAAACTCAAAAAAAAAAAAAAAAAAAAGAAAGAAAGAAAGAAAAAAAGAGTCCAGCCAAGATCAGCCAACTCTCCCATAGTCTCTTGGGAAATAATATGCAGATATCTTTTAAAATCATCACACTTTACTGTGTTTTGTTACCCAGCAATTGCCATATGATACAGTATTTTTTTCTTCTAAATGTAGAAATTGAGGCTCAGAGAACTATTTTACCCAAACTCACCCAGTTTGTAAGGGCAGAAGTTGGCCCCAGTCTGTTTTATTTCAAAGCACAATCTCCTAACACTGTACCCTATGTATAGCACTCAGATGTTAGAATAACTATCTCACTGAGCTCTATACTAGGCTGGCCATATATGAAGTATGATATTTAATTCTACACAACCTAATATGAATCCAGAAGAAAATACAAAGAATTTTATGATGTCTATAAACTACAAAAAAAAAAAAAAAAAAACAAGAGAAGGAGAAGTTTGCTGGCTGGGTACTGAAGCTTACACCTATAATCCCAGCACTTTGGGAGGCCAAGATGGGAGGACTGCTTGAGGCCAGGAGTTTGAGATACACCTAGGCAATATAGGGAGACTCCTTCTCTACAACAAATAGCTAAGCATAGTGATACACACCTGTAGTAGCAGCTACTCTGGAGGCTGAGATGGGAAGATTATCTGAACCCAGGAACTGGAGGCTGCTGTGAGCTATGATTGTGCCACTGTACTCCAGCCTGGGTGACAGAGCAAGACCCTGTCTCCAAAAAAAAAAATAAATTCAAAAAACAAAGAAATAGAAAGGTCTGCTTAGGCTGGAGAAGATAACGCTCATGGAGGACATAGAAACATAAGTAGAACAGAGGGGCAGATTTTTTTCTGTTGCTCCCGTCTCATCTATTCGATTCCTTTAAGCAACAGCTCCCTACCACTCAAGAAGAGACACATCTAACCCCTCATGCCCATCTAACCCCTCATAACATCTCAGTCTTCCTGGTCTTCATCACATAAGGGTCTACTCAACACTTAGAGACTCACTTTGAGCTTCTAGACAGCCTCTTTCAAGTCCATCTCTGCATCTAACCACAACTGTATTCTCAAATTCCTTTCCAGGTAACATTCTTCCCAGCTAGACTTGGCCTCCAAAATTGGCCTCTTCTACCACAAAACACACACACATTGTCTTCCCTGGCCTTGCTCCGAGATCAATGGCTAAAGCTAACAGGATTTCATCAGATTTTAGCTTAATACAAGAGAGATGTAGCTACCAATGACATATGTCAAGTAAAAGCACTAGGCCTTCATGACCATAAAGACCCAATCCCCGGAAGCATGGTATGTTGCATAAGGGAATCCTCCTGCAGAAGATAGGATCTCATTCCTTTTTATGACTGTATCTTATTCCATGGTGTACATGTACCACATTTTCTTTATCCTGTCCACCGTTGATGGGCATTTAAGTTGATTCCATGTCTTTGCTATTGTGAATAGTGCTGCAATGAACATACATGTGCATGTGTCTTCGTAATAGAACAATGTATATTCCACTGCGTATATACTCAGTAATGGAATTGCTAGGGTGAATGGTATTTCTGTTTTTAGCTCTTTGAGGAATCACCACACTGCCTTCCACAATGGTTGAACAGATTTATACTCCCAACAACGGTGTATAAGCATTCCTTTTTTTCCACAACCTCACCAGTGTCTGCTGTGTTTTGAAATTTTAATAATAGCCATTCTGACTAGTGTGAGATGGTATCGCATTATAGTTTTGATTTGCATTTCTCTAATGATCGGTGATGTTGAACTTCTTACCATATGATTGTTGGCCAAATGTATGTCTTCTTTTCTAAAATATGTGTTCATGTCCTTTGCATACTTTTTAATGGTTTGTTTTTCTCTTGGAAATGTGTTTAAGTTCCTTATAGATGCTGGATATTAGACCTTTGTCACATGCATAGTTTGCAAAATTTTCTCCCATTCTGTAGGATGTTTGTTCACTCAATCCAGGGTTCTTTCTACAAAATCAACTTAAACTCCTACCTTGAATTCAATGTTGGGGATGTTGTTTCTCAAGATAAATTTCTTCTGTGCCTGCCTGTTCCTGCAATGCTAAAATACTTGTGGTTATGTGAGCATGCAATATTTTGGTCCTTCATTCATTTCCAGATACAGTCTCCTTTGCCTAGGTTGCCCTACCCCATATTCACCAGGAAAAGGCTTTCTTCTTCCTGAAGTGTAGGCTCAAGAACCACCAACTCCCCTCCACACCGTGTACCCAATTTTCCCATCAGACTTCAGCACCCCTTCCCCTATCACCATTACTATTCTTAATTTATAGGAATTACACATTTATTTTCTGTCTCTCCATTAGACAACGGTAGGAACCATGGCTTTTCATATTTATATTGGCAAAATCTTGGCCACTGTGTGACATATCAAAAAGGCTCAATTAATATTTGTTAAATTATCATTGTTTTACTGTATTCTAAACCTAAATAAAAACCATACTAATGTCTTAAAAAATGATATGCCTCCCTCTTTCACACTCTTTGCCCCAAACGTATAATGGTCCTATGTATCTTAACAAATCAGAGATGTTGAAAGCAGAAAACCTTTAGTACCTTATTTAAGGTGATAAACTTCTAGTTCCATTCACACTACAATACCTATGACTCTAAGCACAGCGATACATTATCTGTTGCATTATGTTACAGCTTCAAACTTCAATGGAAACTTAACTGGATATTAAATAGTATTTTGTCCATGTGTTAATCATTTTGGACATATTTTTAGTATTTTGCATTTGTGCTGCAAAGTTTACGAAGTTCACTGCCTTTGAACTAAAATACTTAATGTTTTAGATATTATCAAAGGAGACAAGAAAAATGGAAATTAAAATTAACATAACACCTATGGGGGAACTTGGTTGGTATCAGCACTTTACATACTTAACTCACTAAAATCTTACATCAATGTAATGAGAGATAAACATTATTAACACCGTTTAGAGAAATCTAAGGCTTAGATAGAATAAAACATTGTTAGAGCCAGGATTCAAATTCAGATGCATCAGGCTATGTATTGGGCTGAAGGGTGGTCCCACAAGATGTCCACATCCCAATTCCTGAAACTTGTAAATGTTACCTTACATGGCAAAGTGACTTTGCAGATATGATTAAGGATCCTGAGATGGAAAGATTATACTGGATTATCTCAGTGGATCCTAAATATAATCACAGTGACCTAACAAGAGAGAGAGAGGCAGAGAGAATTTGATTACAGTAGAGGAGAAAGCAGGGTGAGCATGAAGGCAGAGATTGGAGTGATGCAGTCAGCAGCCAAGGACCGCTGGTGGTCTCCAAAAGTGGCATAGGTGAGGAATAGATTCTTCCAGGCAGCTTCCAGAAAGATCCAGCCTTGCTGACACCTTCCCTTGATTCTAGCCTTTTATGATTCATTGGGCCTCTGACCTCCAGAACCATAAGAAAATAAATTTATGTTGTTTTAAGTGTGGGATTTGTTGCAGCAGCCACAGGAAACTGACATACAGCTCCAAACTTAGGGAGATGTTTGATTAAATCAGTTTAGTGCAACAAACAAGGCAGAGTACTTAAACACCTCCTGTAACAGGAAAAGACAACAGCTGGAGCCACGTCAGACCACATAAGGAAGTTCCAAATGTGAATATCCTCCAAGAACACTTGAGCCATCCTCATGACTATTCCAAAGTAATATCTGGAAAGCTTTAGCCAAGTTCTCCAGCAGATCTTCCCAGCTGGGAGGAAGGAACGGCATGAGGGCCAGTCCCTCAATAGCCAAGTCACAAACCTTGCAGAACTAAACCAAAACTTTGAACTGAACCCACGAGCCTGAGGTAGCCAACACAAACCTCAGTAGAACTCGTTGTGTTTCCAGCAGCAAAACAGTTTTAAGCAAGGGCCATATTCCATTTGCAACTCTTGAGGTAAAGCTTTGTCTATGTCCTACAGTAGCCCAAGACTGGAATTTACCATGGAGTGAGTAAGTCAGAAAAACAGTTTGCAAACTCTGTGCCTAGCCCAGATGGAACAACAAGCTACTGGCTTTAACGCAGTACAAACTCCAGACCTTGTGCCAGCAGTAGCCTCCTCCAGGACTGCATTTGGCGTAAGAATGGGAATTAGAGTGGTGTGAATTACACATCTTTTCCAATGCAAAATAAGGACTACCACAGATTGAAAGAAAGTTTGTGTATATCTTCTGTTGTTCATGAAGACAATTCTCACTGGCTCGCACGTGTGCTGTCCAGGGCTACCCTCTCAGGGGAAGTGACTCAAGCGGGAAACTAGCGCCAAGGCCAGGAGAAAACACAATCTTCTGAATGAAATTAGCTTTTGTTTTCCTGCCCCCTTTTGACCTTGATGGATATTTCCACATAAAAAAATTTTAAGTCTTAGCCTTCTAAAATATTTGGAAATGTGAGGCTCAGAGGTATAAGCCGTAACACTGTATGCATAGTCAGTAAGTTTCCCTGGCAGAGGCGGACTGTGATCTGATTAAAAGAAAAGCGAAAACATGACAAGAAGCTGAGGGAAATCTACAGGGATTTTTAGCAATAAAGCGTTAAAGTAATGAAATACATCACTGCAATCCTTAATGATATAGCTAATCTCAAAATTTTTAAATCCATCCATTTCTTCACCAGTCTCTCTGAATCACTAACACTGTGGGTGTAATCATTGTCCGAAGTCCCATGAAAAGTACCTTAAATGCCTCAAAGTGATCTTGACTATGACTTTATATCAGATCAACTGTATCTTGGAAACTATCTCCCTCACATTAATTAAAATTAAATCAACAGGTAGTCATTGAGCATCAGTTACTCAAAATGGTGTGGGAAGACCATCAAAGGCAATGCCTTCTGCAGCCTTATCATCTACTAAAGAGAAAAGCAACAAACAAGCAAAACATAAGTAACAAAGTTTCAAATATGGGATTAAAAAATAGAAACCCATCACAAAGCAGTATGTGGTCAGTCAACACATGATTCCAGAGGTAAGGGCCGGGGTGGGAGTCCGGTATGGGAGTTAAGAGAGAAGGAGGGGGCCGGCGGTGACTCACACCTGTAATCCCAGCACTTTGGGAGGCCGAGGCGGGTGGATCACGAGGTCAAGAGATCGAGACTATCCTGGTCAACATGGTGAAACCCCGTCTCTACTAAAAACACACAAAAAATTAGCTGGGCACGGTGGCGCTTGCCTGTAATCCCAGCTACTCAGGAGGCTGAGGCAGGAGGATTGCCTGAACCCAGGAGGCGGAGGTTCTGGTGAGCCGAGATCATGCCATTGCACTCCAGCCTGGGTAACGAGTGAAACTCCATCTCAAAAAGAGAGAGAGAGAGAGAGAGAGAGAGAGAGAGAGAGAAGGAGGTTAGAGCAACAAGGGTAGATGGAGTCTAGAGAATTCAGTTGTTCCTATTTTATCTCGGTGTGGCTAAAGGCAGTAGGTAACTGGTGTGATGGGAAGTGTCAGACATCATCTACAACTTGCCAGGCTCAGACCTTGACAGTTATTTAAACACTATGAACTGATTATCTTACTCTACAAAATATAGATCAAGCCTACCTCCCAGGTTGCACTGAGGTTAAAGTGAGAAATGTATGTAAAAGTCTCAGCAGATAGTAGATGCTCAATAAATATTAGTCGTTTTTTTTTTCCTGTGCTTATGTAGTCTTCAACAATTTTTTTTTTCTGAGACTGTTGTGATATTTGGTTATTTTCCACAAACCCAAACATGTATTTTATCTCATAGGTCTCTTGAAGCATTATTTATCTGTAAATGCTAATTACTTCCTGGTGAATGTTAGGTTCCAGAAAACATGGAGAGTCCTGTTTAAATTTGCCGACGCACCTTAAGCTGAGAGTGAAGTCAGTAAGCGCTACCTAGTTTAAAACACCTGAAGTTTTCCCTGACTTCTGGGCACTTACAAAAATCTCTTTCATATTTCAGGCTTTTAAAAATTCAGTTCTTCTCTCATAGGTTCTGGTCTTGCCACACGTTTGCTCTGACACATTAAATTAACTTTGCAGCATCAGCCCAGTCAGATAAAACTGAGTGCCAACAAGACCATGGTCCCCTCTCAGGCCTCCCGTCAGTTCATGAGCTTTGCTCATTTCCATTGTCACACAGCATATGGAGAAGGCTAACCATCTGTCTTAGAATTTCTTGCCCATAATTACAAGAGAGACTGGGTAGGACAGTATCTATACAATTAACACAGATCTATCACCATCTCTCTTCCCACACCAGCCATTTGTGTGGGGACTCCCTCCTGCTGATAGCTGGGCAGAGGCTCAGGGCTGAAAACCAGTGAGAAATGAAAAAGAAATCATTTCTATAAGCCAAAGTTCAAATAAAAATGAAAAATCTGTAATTGATTATGTGTTCTGCCAAATGCAGTCTTTTCCACCATAACCAAGCCAGGCGACAGAGCTGGCCCTCTGCTCTTCACTCTCCCCCACCCCATTCTCAGTCCCAAAGTGGCCCATGCTCTTCTCTTTAAGGTGGATTTCGCCTAATGGGAAGAACGTATCTTTCTCGTTTCAAAATATCGACATTCATTTCATTCAGCCTCACAACTATGCCTCAATTCTGCTATCCCTTATCCACACATGCTGCAGTTGACGTCAGTGCCATATGGAAAGGGAATAATGCCTGTGAAGCCACCATGGCAATGAAGATGAGGCCGCAGAGCACTTGACTTCCTTCAGCCAGAAGATGGCTAATGGGCTTGCCTGGATGGTACAGTGGTGCTCCCGTGACTGCCCAGTGAAGGGCAGGATTCCAGCTTGATCATCACGCACACCACACAGAGAGTGACTCTCCCCTCAGAAGGGCAGGATTCCAGCTTGATCATCACGCACACCACACAGAGAGTGACTCTCCCCTCAGAAGGGCAGGATTCCAGCTTGATCATCACGCACACCACACAGAGAGTGACTCTCCCCTCAGAAGGGCAGGATTCCAGCTTGATCATCACGCACACCACACAGAGAGTGACTCTCCCCTCAGAAGGGCAGGATTCCAGCTTGATTATCACGTACACCACACAGAAAGTGACTCTCCCCTCAGAAACATTTTTTTGAAACTCCTGCCATGGCTATGGGACAGAAAGAAGCCACATACTTCCTCTCTTCTATGATGTGTATCTTTCACTTCTGAAACAGGAGTGTGGCTTATGACTGACATCCAAAGAAACTTGCCAGGAATGTCTTTCTCAAGAAAATATTGCTATGAATATAGTGCGTTGTTAGACAATTAATGGCATCTTCACATGGAGGAAATATGGTCCTTCCACCAAAGAGACTGGAGGTTCAGTAGAGAACAGGCAAGGACTCAAGTTTAGAGGCAAAAAGCCCACAGATTCATGCCACAGAGCTCCACACTTAAAAATGGTTAGATTAATAAATTTTATGTTATATATATATATACACTTTTATTTTGGTAAAAAATATACCAAATATATATTTTATATTATATATATTATAAAATATATATATATATTATATATAACATATATATACACACACATATATACACCAAAATTAAAAAAAAAATAAGCCACAGAATCTGTAACTACCCCCTGGACGAACAGTTCAATATTGTGCAAGTAACCAGCATCATTCAGGGCTTATTGAAAAAAAAGCAAAGCCTTCCATAGGAAGCAACTGGTCCACTGCCTCCAAGTTCGTTATTTGAGGAAGAACACAGGTATAGGCTGAGGCATCTCTACAATTAGTCACCCAGGCTCTAGAGCAAGACACAGTTGTCCCTAGCCAGGTGGACAGACTAGAGAGTCACAGGAGATGATGGTGGACACTCTTCCCTTAGTCCTACCAGTCAAGAGTTTTCACCAGTTCACTGAGTGTAAAAGACCTAGAAACAATATTGGAACCCACCACGGATTCTTCACAGTGCTCCAGTGCTTTGTGAATGGCTCTCTGGAGTAACAGGTAACTCCCTCTAGAGAGCCGGGCCCCCTCATTCACTGAATCCTACCGTTGTTTCCTACAAGTGGTATGGATCCTAGCAGTTCAGCATTCCACTGTTGGAACTTCTTGGTCAGAAGGGGTCCAAACAGGTGGCTAATCCATCTGCCCCTCATTTGGCATATGGTACCATATGAAATGTTCCAGACTGGACATTACTCAGCAAATTCAGCATTCAGTGGGGCCAATGACCAGGTCAGCCATTGTCAGGAGAAACTCTGTTGTCGAACACATGCACAGCCTCTAGCCCTGACTCCCACCTTGTTCACAAAACACTGAGCAAGCACTAGGTGGCCAGAGAGGAGGCTGAGTGTCATCCACAGGATGGCTCAGCATGTCGTGTCTACCCTTCCCTTGAGTCTCCTCTTCAGCAGAAGCTTTTTGGTCTGCACTCGTGAGGAACATGCCCTGGGGCCCACTCAAAGAGCATCACCCACTTGACTTCCCAAACCTCCTTGCCATCAACCTTCAAGTCTTCTCTCCTTTCAGGCTAAATGAACCCCAAGGTGTACTTCTCAATGTCCTGGGGTGATTTCCCTTCTCCTCTAAACTCCAGGGTGCCTCAGCAGCCCATGTCCAACTGCTGTCAGCAGAGCCATCTGTAACTCTGTACCCAAGTGAAGCAAACTCCCCATGAAGCCACAGATGTGGGTGCTACAGGCCTAATGGAAAAAAACAATGGAAGCAGCTGAAATATCCAGAAATGGAGGTTGGTTAAATAAAGTATGCCATATAGAAATTACAGGCATCCTTTTTAAATGATGCTATGAATACTCCATGAGATAAGCTATTTGTTGCTATATAGTTAAATGGAAACACACATGTCAAAAAATAGTGATTATTTCTGAGGATGTAAAATTAGGAAATATTACTTTTCTT
Source organism: Saguinus oedipus (assembly GCA_031835075.1). NCBI lineage: Eukaryota > Metazoa > Chordata > Mammalia > Primates > Cebidae > Saguinus > Saguinus oedipus. The sequence goes on from CM063190.1 coordinate 25,712,324, forward strand.
CCTTCTGTTTATTTGCATGTTTTATTTACTGTGAACATTTATTCATTTTGTAATGTCATTAAAATAAACCCTTTGGTAGACAAAACACTCCTGCCAATCTTCCTAACAAAAGCATATTCTGAGTATCACTGTAGAGTAGTGCTAAGGTCAGTGGATGCTTTAAATGCTTTTGCTTCCTACAGGGAGTATGTTAAACAGGGGAAAAGTCATTTTCTACAGAAAATTGCTTGGAGTTATTTTTGAAGAGATCCAAGACATCCAGTGGGACTTTCTACATTTCTGGACAACAAATTCAGTTCTTAATAAAATGCTTAATTCTAGTTAGCAAATACACTTTTGGTCAGATACAGCTGATGTGTATCTGTAGGTCTAAATCCTTTCCACAATCTACATATGCTATATTTATATATTTTTTATTAAGATTTAGAAAATACATTTACTTATTTGGATGTTATGTGTTTGCTTTTATAACATACTACTGGCTATAACAATGACTTACTTGTTTCAAAGTTCCAATCTAACATTGTTTCTCTAGAGAAAATACAATCTAGTCTGCACTGATTTATTTGACGATGGTGTCCAAGACGAGCTACATAGGAAATAAAATCTGGAATGGACTCTCCTTAGCTAGAATTCCCCTAAAGACAGACTTGGCTTCGCACTCCTGCGTAAGGGGATTATTTGCAATTCTCTTATTTACGTCCAACTCAGGCAGCCTCTCCAACAAGTTGACTGCTAATAGATAGACCCACATAGAAGTACTAACAAAGTTCATCTTTGTCATTTGGGCCAGAGACTAAAAGGAGTATGGTCCAGATTCCAAAAAGATTTTCTTCAAAAGTGCCATTTTTGTGTTTATTCCACATTTTTAATTAGCCTTCACAGATATATATTCAGTTTCTTTTAGGAAAGTGTTCAGGTTATTTTAAAAGCATTGCAACATCATAAAGAATGCCATGCATTTTAGTCAAGGTATTTGTTCTCCCCCGCATTATCAGTGGCTATTCCTTTCTCAACCATGAGCCACACACTGAGAAAAATACACGTTTTCCATACCCTGGTGTGTGGCCACTCCCCATACATTGGCAGATGGAATAACCTAGAAAGAGAACATCACTCCACCTAGAAAGAGAACAAATGACTACCATTCAAAGAAACTGAAGGGTTTTAAGTGAAATGGTATAAAAATCATTACCTAGATCATTTCTTTCCTATATTTTATAACATTCTATTTGACCCAGAATAGAGTGTGATGCATACTTCTTCTTTTCTAGGAAGTCTGTATTGCCACTCATTCATACACAATCATCCTAATTCTCATGCAGCTTACAGAAAGAAGGGTGGAGTTTTGATCCTTTCTTGGAGGTATTAATATTTCCTTCTCTGAATGTGAGGCATCCTCTGTTTCATTCCTGTACAGAACTCTCGTTGATTATAGACTAACCTATTGGAAACATTGGGAGGGTCCCCTTCCTCACCATATGTGTCCCAGTGGCCTGAATTTATATCTTTAGATATAATTTGTTATAGGATCTTAAAGGTTTTTTTTTTTCACTCTCCAACAATCTCATGAGAAGTCAAAAGTAAATCCTAGAGGCTGCTAGCGCCCTGAGAGTGTGGAGACAGCCTGACATGTTAGGGGAAGGATTCCAGGGGAAGGAAGGAAGAGGAGAGCAGGCAGGGACAGAAATCTTACCAGAAGGAAAATTTAATCTGACTTCAAATACAAAAGCATTACTACAGGATACTCAGCAGTTTATTCACTGCTGTAAATGAACTCCTTTACATTCACATTTAAGCCAAAACAATGACAAATAAAAATACCAAAATTATAAACACACTAGAGTCAGTAGTAAGAAAAAAAGAGGGATATGTTCCTTCTAGAGGCCCAACAAAGGGATAAGGAAAAAGAAAAAGAGTGGGGGTTAAGTACTTTAGTGGGGGTGGGGCAGAAGCCTGTCTGACTGAACTAGAGCCAGGGTGCTTTGCTTTGTTTGTTCTCCACACTTCCTTCCCCATTTGCACCACATCCCTTACACTAAAAGCAAAAATTTCTGATCAAAATGTTGCAGAGCCTGAGAAATCAAAAGGAGGATCTCAAAGACTCAACCACCAAACAATGAAGCAATCACTGCAGCCTTATGCCTCCAGCCCAGAGCCTCCCATTCAGAGAAGGAAGTATTCATACTTCCGAGAAAGGATCAAAACTCTACCCTTCTTTCTGTAAGGCACACGAACAGCTCATCGAGGCTGGCTCGGGCAAAGCTGGAAGGGAGAAGACCGAAAGATCTGATCTATCTGTCCTTCACTGCCCCTTCCCTGCATCCTTTTCCAGAATCCATATCCCACATTCTCAGTCTATCAACAGCATCCTGATGACCCGGTACATTCTTATTTCATCATGAGAGTGCTGAAACTAAAGAAGGCGTCAATACCCCCATATGAATTTCTACTGATAGAATTTCAGACCTGTGAAGGAAAATATTTAAGACAGAAAACTCTTTCTTGAGAGGGTGCCTTCAAAGTTCCCAGAGCTCTTGTCCCTCAGCTGACTCTCACAAACCAGACACCCAGTGACCCAGCAGCTGCATCCTCCTCCATTGACTCAGGCTTCATCAGAGAGCACCATGATGCCTATCTCCTGCTTCAGACCACCTGAGGACCATTCTACCTGTAGTATTCATCTGCTAGAGCTGCTACAACAGAATACCACAGTCCTATTGTGTAAAATACAAGAGATCCTCCAAAATGGAGAAACCTACTGGGGTTATGTCTTCTGGAGTTTGATCAAGGAAGATGGACACGAACAGGAAAGAAAAACAGCCCAGAGGAAGCTGAAGTTCTCCTACATCGCACCAGATGCTGCAGGTGGGGAGGTCCATTCCACTGGATGCACGCAGGACTGTAAACAGCAGACTGTGAATGCAACAGGCAGGGATCACCCAGGCTTGACCACTCAGCAGAGTGAGTAATCTGCTGCTCCCAAACCCAGCAAGCGCATCTGCCCTATGCTAGGTATTGGAGATATAATGCTAAGTGAAATCAACATTGTTGTTCTGAAGAGCTGCTTTTAGTACTCTGCATTAAATAAAGTCTCAGTAAAAATATACATGATTTCCCCCCTCCCACCCAGGAAATATTCACAAATAGATCACTTAACTTTTGTTCTCAATCCTGGGGCCATTGTTCATATTAACTTTATAGAAGTAATTTTATATATTTTGGGGAAAAATTATCTAAAGTAGCCAAGCCACTCTCCTTTACTTTTGTTTACTTTCATTAATAATAACAACAGCAGTAACAAAAATTGTACCACTTATTGAACACTTGCTGTATGGCAAGCATTGGTTTAATTGCTTTGTATACTTTGTCCCATTTGATTCTCACATTATCTCTATTTTATACAGGAAGAAATTGAAGCACAGAGAAGTTAGATCAGTTATCCAAAGTCACACAGCTGGTAAGAAGAAGAACCGGCATTTGAACCAGGAACTCTGACTACAGAGTGCTTCACTACTTCTCCTCATCATTCTAACCTCGAGAGGCAATATGGTTTGACTAGAACAATGTAGAGAGAAAAACATAAGTTTTAGCCTCACAAAGACTAGTGTTCAAATCCTAGCCCTCTGACCAAGGGCAAGTTCATCTCTTTGTACTTGGTTGCCTACTATTTGAAGTGAGGATAATTTATGAAAAATGCAATCAAAGTAACTCATAAATAATATCTCTCACTATTACTATTATTTTTCTCTCATAGCGCTGTTCTATGATTAAATTTGTAACATTATAGACCAATAACATTTCAGTAAAATATAAAGTAGGCCAGGCATGATAGCTCATGCCTATAATCCCAACACTTTGAGAGGCTGAGGCAGGACAATCGAAAGTTCAAGATCAGCCTGGTCAATATAGCTAGACCAGATCTCTACCAAAATGAAAAATTAGCTGGACATGGCAGCGTGTGCTTGTGTTCGCAGCTTGCTGGGAGGCTGAGGCAGAAGAATTCCTCGAGCACAGGAGGTTGAGGTTGCAGTGAACTGTGATCACACCAGTGCACTCCAGCCTGGGCGACAGAGCAAGACACTGTCTCAAAAAATAAAAAATAAAAATCATAAAATAAAATAAAGAGATACCTTGCATTGCAAGTTTACATTAATTAGTACTAATTTAAAGCTGTCCTTCTAGCTCTTTCTTCAACAAAGGTGAAATGTTGATGGACCCTTCTTTTTCACCTCCTTTTTAAAATCACAACTGATTGCTCATTAATACTGCATTTTCATTATCCCTACAGCATCTCAATCCCTCAGGAAGATAATGAATAATTTAAGATTCATGTTTAATTTATGATACATGCTTATGGTAACTATTTTCATGGACTGATCCTTGTTAAAGTTCTCAGAGGCCTTGAGGCACAGGTGGCTCCATTAAAAATGTATTTCTGCTTTCTGGAGGGATTCTGTTTTAAAGTGCTGGAATGAGCACTTTCATAGTTAACTGACAGTAGGTTCATAGCTAATTGACAGCGGATTAAATGCTACCCTGTTCACCATACCTGAAAAACAAAAAACAAAAACATTCCTTTTTCTCTGTCCAAAAATGAGTTGTCAATACGTTTTGTTTCCTTCTTTAGAGATTGTAATTAACACATATAACACAAGACAACATGACTGCTTCAGTGATTTTTGGGGAAATGGTTAAAGGGAGAATTACAGAGAAAAACCGGGAGCAAGGGAAAGGAAGCGTGAAGAACATACGCTCCTGAGTAGGTCCTCAGGAAGTCAGCAGAGTTGGAGACAGCCAAGAGGCCAAGATCTTTCTTGGCACTGTCCAGATGCTCTGAATGGAATAATGAAGACGGAGAGCACTTTGGTCTGGTCATGACCTCCACTCTGGGGCCAAGAGGCAGCCAGTCAGCTATCAGCCACTTGCCTGCAACAGAACTGAAGCTGGAACATGGCATATTTTTCTGCTGAATCTAGTTCCATATTCTACCAAATGGCTTATGTTCATTATCATTTAGCTTTGCAGTCTTCTCATACCTAAATTGGGCCCCCATAGAAGCTTTCTATTTATTGAGTAAATAGCGTTATTTATTCTGCAGAGATGTGAAAACCATGACCACAACCAGATATCCAGTTCCAATTAACATGGTGTGGGAGGCATTGATTCAACGTGGATTAGTGTATACTGTTTTTTTTTTTAGAATATACCTATGGTTAAAAGTCTTCCTTACTTGATGTTTCCGTGCCATCAAAGCTGAGAGGTGTAAACGGCCTTGGAAAAGGCTCTCTTTCCCTGGGTAAGGGACTTAGGGAAGCTCTACATTACTACAATACGGTTTTCGCTACTTGCTAGACTTAGGGTTGGCTCTAGAGTTTGTATCAAAATAATTGTGATTTTTCCCCAAAATATATAAAATTACTTTTATATATACATTGTTCCTATTATTAAGTTAATAAGAACAATGGCCCCAGGATTGAGAACAAAAATTAAGTGATCTATTTGTGAATATTTCCTGGGTGGGAGGGTAGAAATCATGTATATTTTTACTGAGATTTTATTTAATGCAGAGTACTAAAAGCAGCTCTTGAGAACAACGATGTTGATTTCACTTATCATTATATCTCCTATACCTAGCATAGGGCATATAACACAGTGGGAGATTTCGAGATATTTGTTAAATAGGGAAATGTGCTTAAAAGTAAGCACATTCTAGCATCTTATGTAATATATTCGATTAGATAATAAATCTATTTTTAACACATCAACTCTGCAAAAGATATGTTTGTTGTGAGGTCAGTCTACTTTCAGCAGAGAGTAGCAATCAGCTTTGGAACAGACTTTTTTGAATACAGATCATAAGAACACTAAGGGAACCATAAGAACATAAGGGACATTGCCTTTCATCTTTGCAAATTACTTGATGTAGAATTTCATTAGCTATTTTAAGAATAAGACCCAGGAATTCCAGCAGCAGTAACCCATTTTACAGATGAAAAAGGAAAATCCAAAGGTAATAATGACAGCTGACAGTGACTGAGCACTTACTTACATCCAATGCTTACAGATCCCTAAGTGTACTACCTATCCTCACAGCCACCCTGTGAAGTAGGTATAATTTCAGTCCCATGTTACATTGGAGAAAACCAAAGCTCAAAGAGGTTATGTGACCTGCCAAATGTTGCACGGCTTCCTAGTGGCGAAGAACGAAAGTCTGTCTAGCGTCAGAGTTCAGGTGCCTAACCACCGTCTTTCCTGCCTCTGTGCTCTTCTGTCTTCTGAAAATTCATAAAGGCATTGGTAAAACCCATTCCTGGACATGGTGTACTTTAATGAAACAGGGTCTTCCAAGGTTAAAGCAAAAATTGTTTCAAAAATAAAAACAGGCTGGGTGCAGTGGCTCATGCCTATAATCCCAATACTTTGGGAGGCCGAGGTGGGTGAATCACCTGATGTCAGGAGTTCAAGACCAGGCTGGCCAACATGGTGAGACCCCCATCTCTACTAAACATACAAAAAATTAGCCGGGCGTGGTAGTGCATGCCTGTAATCTCAGCTACTTGGGAGGCTGAGGCAGGAGAATCACTTGAATCTGGGAGGCAAAAGTTGCAGTGAGCCAAGATCGTGCCACTGTACTCCAGCCTGGGCAACACAGTGAGACTCCGTCTCAATAAATCGATACGATACAATACGATACGATACGATATGATATGATGCCGTACGATACGATACGATGCAGTACGATATAGTACAATACAGAATATGAATTAAAAGGAACTCTTAAAAGCGCCATGATCTGGGATCCTGCACCGAGGTTTGCTAACCCTTACTTCAAAGTCCTGGTCCCAAGCTTACAGTGTTTGGGCCCCTTTAGCGGCATACCCGGTTTCATTTTAAGCTGCTCAACAACCTCCTCTAAATAAATCAAGCTGGACTCCTTAAAATTCCTACACAATTTTTATGTATTCCTACCTCTATTTCCTTCCAGAAGCTGTTCTTCCCATTGGAAATGCCCTATGGCCACAAATTCTTTAAAGCTCTTCCCACCAAAAGGCAGAATCTATTTCCCCAGTCCGTGGGATCCGGGCTGATTTTGTGACCAAAAGGCAGAATCTATTTCCCCAGTCCGTGGGATCCAGGCTGATTTTGTGACTTGTTTGGAGCAACATAGTATGTGGCAGAAGCAAGACCATATGACTACCAAGGTTTGACTTTCAGAGGCCCTACAGCTTCGACCTTCACCTTCTTTGAACAATGCTGACTGTGAACAAGTCCTTTGTTGAGGATGAGAGGCACCACATGGGGAAAGAGGCCTACCCAGCCAGTCATTACAGGACCCTCTTCCCAGGCTCCAGGCTGACAGTCAAGCCATCTATGACGGGCCAACCCATCAACAACTGCAAACAGATGCAGAGTAGAAACGAGCAATCCTAGCTGCGCTCTGCCCAAAGTGCCAAGCCAGAGAATGGAGATGAGTAAATGGCTGTGGTTTTAAGCCTTTAAGCTTCGGGGTGGTTTGTAAAGCAGCACTAGGTCACTAACATGCCTTTTATTCCTTCCTTCCTAATATGTCCACCTCCTACTTGCAAACTGAGCTCCAAAGTCACTTCTCCAAAAAAATGTTCCTGGATGGAATTTTCCCCCACAAAGCCAGCCTTACTCAGGGCTAAGTAGATAGCCCTGTCTAATGTGATTCTAAGGGTGTGGAGACCCCAATGTCTCCCTGAATACCTTTCCCATCCACTGGCTGATGCCTGGGATTTCCTCATTACAGTTTAATTGCTTACATAAGAGCATAATGCCTATTACATTTTAAGATTCCCTGGAAGGCATAGCAAGCTTGTGCTTTTAATTTTGCTCTTATTATAAAAGCATACAGGAATAAAAAGCAACACTAATATAAGGTTACTTTTCCAAAGAGAAAATTTTTTTTTAATAATGTGGACCAACTTGATTATAAGCCTTTAGGAAGATAGATGAAATAGTTATGTATCTAATTTCAATGTTTAATTTATTAATTTAATTACATATACATATTTCAAGTCATATTGTATAAAATAACTCAATCTAGAATTTTTTTCCACTTTTCCATCCCATGAAGGTGTCTGGTTTAAAGTTGCCATCTGTGTCTCTAGTGACAAGTGTCCTCCCTTTCATGAGACATGTTTTTAGACATCTGATAGTTTTCCAGACCATAATCTTCTCTTCCATCTAATGTGTTTTTTTTAAAACCATGATGCTGCCATTGCAATTTTTATCCCAAGCCACAGTACTATTCACAAAACACCAAAACAATTTTTTGTTCTATTCATCCTACAAATGTATATTTGTGGTTGTCACATTATAACCACTTATAGCATTGCTTAGTAAAGGGACCTTCAGAAAGCTGGTTTACAATGACATCTACAATTTCCAATTAATTTGGAGGCCTTTTCCCAAAGAAATGATTCATTAAATTCATGTTAATGCTTTCTGATCCTTTTTTAAATTTTAATTTTAAATTTTTTTCCTTTTCTTCCTCCTCCCTCCATGGTCCTTTTTTTTTTTTTTTTTGAGACGGAGTGTCGCTCGTTACCCAGGCTGGAGTGTAATGGCGCGATCTCGGCTCACCGCAACCTCCACCTCCTGGGTTCAGGCAATTCTCCTGCCTCAGCCTCCTGAGTAGCTGGGATTACAGGCACGCGCCACCGTGCCCAGCTAATTTTTTTTTGTATTTTTAGTAGAGACGGGGTTTCACCATATTGACCAGGATGGTCTCAATCTCTTGTCCTCGTGATCCACCCGCCTCGGCCTCCCAAAGTGCTGGGATTACAGGCTTGAGCCACCGCGCCCGGCCTTTTTTTTTTTTTTTTTTTTTAAGCAAACAACCATAATTATCCCAAAGTTTCTCAGGGTCAATTCAAGCTGGTGTGCCTTCCATACCTAGTGCTTCATGTTTCAGAAGAAGTCAGAGAGCACACACCATTGTGCAAAGGACTTTGGAAGAACTCAAGTGCAACTCCTTTTTTGTGCAAAGGACTTTGGAAGAACTCAAGTGCAACTCCTTTTCTGTTTGGGGGAAAACCAAATTTTCTTATCTGTTATATATGAATACATGTTCGTTCTAGAAACTTTGGACAATACAGAAAGTTAAGGAAGTGAAAATAAAAATCACCCATAATGCTCCCAATTAGAAGTCATGATTTCAACAGTTTGGTTCATTTCCTTCTAGATCTTCTTTCTATGCATTATTATATATTACATTAAACTCAACCAGCGGTTTCTACTTATTACTATAACATACACATTTCCCTTATTAGAAATTCTTTGTATAAAGATATGCCATCATTCACTTGAATTCCTTCCTACTGCTATAGAGTTAGGTCATCTAGGGAAACAGCAGTATCTCAAAGAGACATCAGCCCTTTGCACCTTAGCATGAATGGTTTTAGATTCTTTTTTCCCTTTTCACTTTATTGAGCATCTACCCAAGTAAAAATATAACAAACATGAATAAAGGTAAGTCCCTGCCTTGAAACAGACAGAGCTATCAATAATGAATTGCATGAAATGTGATGAGGACTTGAATAAAGGTATGGTCATGGCACACTCAACGTTTTGGTCAACAATGGACTACCTATGCAACAGTGGTCCCATAAAATTGTAATCTTTTCTACATTTAGACACAAAAATGCCACCAGAGAGTGTCCTTATTATACAGTGTAAGGACACTCTATGATGTTCTCACAACAACGAAATTACCTAATGATGGCATCTCTCAGAACATATCCCTGTCATTATGTGATACATGTATATGCAAAGCTGCCTACACAAAAAGCTCTGGCCACACAAAGAGGGAGAGATTGACAGCTCAGGGGAGTGGTCCAAGGAAATTTCATGGAGTCAACATTTGAGGATTTGGGGACTTCTTGTTTGTGTGTTAATTGCATATTTTTAAAATATTAAGACTTAATTTTGAAAATACTTGCAAAGAAGAAATTTTTAGGAATTTTTCCCCATCTAAATTTCCAGAACAGAGTACCTCTGCTGTGTGGAAACCAGCCAGGCCACACCTTGGTTGTGCAACAACTGAAGGCTTCCTGAATTTGGGACTTTTCTCTGAGAGCAGGTTTGGATGGCGGTGGGTGGGGGGAAAAGTACAGGGACACGTGGGCCTGAAGGGTGGGTCAAGAAAGATGCAAGGACAAGTGCCAGCATGACAGGCCAGAACAAGCCTGGTCTCTTCCTTGTCTGGCTGGGACGAGCCCTGCCACTCCCATGCTCATCCACGCCTTGCTTTGCACTTCCGTGTCCAACACGCAGCACAGTGACACCCACTGACTGTGCTCTCTGGTTCTTAATGTATGCATGTCTCGTCTCCTTCCAGTAAGTTCCTGTGATAAGCCCATGGAGCTGGGTTCTATGCCCAACTCCACTAATGACCGTGGGCTCTGTGTGATCCTGGGCTAACCCCAGGGTTAACCAGATTAACCAGAAACAGCAATGCTCAGCCAGAATTTAAATCTCCCTCTGTGCTCTCATTTCTGCTCAAGCAACCTTACTATTCTTCTCTGACTGTAGACATAGCCACAGACAGGTGATGAATGTGCCTCTCTGGCCACGCTAACCCTACAGATTCTTCACCTCAGATCTGTTTCTTGCTTTTCATATGGCACTTTGAATTTGACATTTGTTCATGCTTTCTATATAAAAAAAAAAAAAAAAAACTTGAAGATGGTCACTTTAATTGTGAACAAATATCTAAAAGAATTGATCATGAAATAATTCCCCCTGCCAATTAACCTCAGACACCTTACCAAATACATTATGGCATTTTACCAAATACAAATATCCCTATAGCAACTATTTGTAGACATCAGACTGGCAGAACTGATAGTGTGGCAAGGTAAAAGTAGAAGATTGAAAACAATTGGTGCAATTGAGAACAGAAATTTTTTTTCTGCTTAGGGCACAGTTTTCTGATTGCACAAGGCATCCAAGTCTTTTGTTTAAAGTTCCTCCTGCAGCACCATGAAAGCTTAGTGCCTATCCCCACACGCCTCTCAGAAACAATCTGGGCTTAGCTGTTCATCAAAATATTCCACTGGTTCCTGGTCTGGACGTGGCCTGTGAGGTGAACTGGGATGTGAATGTGGACTGGTTCGTGGCCTGGGAGGTGAACACTAGGTATCAAGACAACACACACACGGCTGGTTCTGAAACAAAGGAACACCTCTGAGAAGCATCCCCCAAAAAACTATTTAGAATAGAGGATAAAACTTCTCATAAAATTTATCTCCCACAACCTCTGGGAGAAACAGCAATGCTCAGCCAAATTTTAAATTTTAGTTTAAACCCTCTTATAACCATGTGAAAATGCTTGGCCCAACCCTAGGCCCCTCACAAAAAAAAGAATTGAATCTACCTGAAAGTCATTTGCTAACATTTCCAATCTCCCAATTCAGAGAGACCTGTTCAGAATAGATACTACCTACTACATTAGAGGATGTATAGAACAAAAAGCTACCTCTGCGGGAAAAGAAAATCTAAATATCACACAATTCAGATAATTCCTTCAGCCATTTCTTGCCTTCTCTCACTATATAATAAAGTAGGGGCCCAAAGTGGCTCCGGCCGGATGTCGTGGCGCTTGCGAAGGCGAGGCCAAGAGTTCAAGGCCAACCAACCTCAGCAACCTTACAAGCTCTCATTGATTGGCAAAAAAAATAAAAATAAAAATAAAGTAAGAAATTAGTATTTTATTCTTACCAGTGACCGCTAACATTTACTAAGCATTTACTATACTAAGCATTATACTTAGTCCTTTTCAGCTTTAGCTCATTCAGTCGCAGTAACCCTACTGAGTGCTATTATTATTCCCACTTTATAGATGGGGAAGCTGAAGTTTAGATATATAGCCAGTAAGTCGTAGAGCCAAGTTTTGTTACCTAGTCAAGGTCAGAGAACTAGAAAGTGGCAGAGAGGGAATGCAAACAATGCATAGGAGTGAAATTCCAAAGCTCAGCCTCTGAGTCACTGCACTAGAAGAATCTGGCAGCATGAAAACCCTTGAATACATTTGGATGTAGGTGATGTTTATTTACAGTTTGACCTTGAAAAGAATCAACACAGAACTCCGTGGCAATACCCAGGGCCTCCTTAATGTAGAGTGCTTTTCACCAAGTGCGTCCTGTGTGGGAGACAAGAAATGACCTTCCGGGCAGCAGGGGAGAGCGTTCACTCAACAGTGACCAGAAATACTTGAAACCTAGATTCTTATTTTTGTTTTAAGAAGTACTAAGCGAAACAAGCCATAAAAAGGGGAATGAGATATGTCAGTGTTTGAATCTGCTCTCTTTACTGCTCTAATTCTGTGCCTCTGTGCATTATTAGTATGTGGATGCATGCAGTGCTGGTATGGAAATTGGTCTTCAAACATACTGTGGTTTTCCAGAAATACAAACCAAAACATGTAACAGACATTCCATTTGTTAATGGGTGTATACCTGAAAAGCAGTGTATAGAAAAGAGGCTGATATTAGAAAATGGTTACGTCCTTAACTCCAAGTGTGTTTATATAATGGACACTGTCAGTGTTCACAACTTAAACTTAGGTATGTGATCAAAATAATGCTGGGGAAACATTTTTATTAAGATTAATTATTAAGATTGAGTTAAATTGTAAAAAAAATAATAACAAAATGAAGAAACAGTCAAACATTGGTTTAACTGCAGAAGGCTGATATGAATTAGAGTCATTTGTGTGTTCTGTTTATAGTTATTGTGCAACATGACATCTGACTGCACAGACTTTGTGCGTTTGTTATAGATTGTTTTGTTTTGTAGCACCTAGGTCTTCCCACTGGACCTCTCAGACCACGTGAGATGGCTGAAGAGAAGACCTTATCCAGCCCTTAGGCAACATCCCTACCTCACCCCACATGGAATTACCCAGTGTCCAGATATAACTAAACTGATCACACCAGCAGAACAGCCAAGGATTCTGACTAGGACACACATGAACTGAAAGGCATATTTTGTGGGATTTCAAAAACTTAAACAGGGAGAACAAAGCCCTGTTCCAGGGCTTGCTTCTGGCCTCAAGCATTTGATATTAAACCTGTAAGTTAGAGGTAATAACAGAGACCTTCAAAAAGTGTGCAGGAATACAGTAAGTGCTCAGTAATCTTTGGGAAGCTCTGATGCCCAAGACTTGCTTTACTACCAAGGAAGAGAAAGAAAGTCATAGGGTCTCAGCTCAGAAGGGAGTTTGGACTGGAGAGCAGCTGGGCTGAGCATCTGAGCCTATTGAGAAAGAGTATGCTTCAGCGGGCAAGAGGGAAGAGAAAGGGAATATTCCCAAGACTCTGCATTAGAATCATCACCAAGTTGTCATCTGTGCTTAGATGAGTGTTTGTTATGTTTATCTGAGATTTATTACAGAAGAATAATATTGCCAGTGGACCAACATCTAAGTTATTTATGGATAACTAAGAAGCCAAGCATTCTGCCTTCAGTTCTTACACTTACCACTGACTCATTGTTTTATTCCTGGGAAAGCTATTTAATCTCTATCACTTACGCATCCATCAATAAATTATGGAGAAGACTAAGCCTCAGCCTGCATTCTAAGAATATAAGAACCACACAAGATGGCTGCTGCCCATCAGGAGAGCAGCCTCTGAAGCACCCACTCAATTCCACCAAGCCTGTAACGAAAAATTCTGCTCTGCCACCACACCTGCTGGTGGAGGAGAGAAAAATGAGTGGATTGTGAAATCCCATGCAGTAATTCAAAAAGTAACCAAAGTGAAAAGAGTGGATGAGAATATGAATGGCCTGAAACATCAAAGGCATTTGAGAAAAATGATTTAAAAAAATAAAAGCAAAGCAAATATAAGATACAGATGAAAGCATAGTACAATATCCAAATAATAATAATATCCAAAATAATAATAAAGAAAATACCCCACTTTCTAGTATACAATGAGGATAAAATCCTAACAGTCATCAGGAAGCACAACATTTGACACTGATTGTTAAACAGAGTTTTACAAGCCAAAGGCATCAATAAAAATAATAGTAAACTAAAAATTGAAAGTTAAAACGGAGGTGGGACAGGATTACAGTAAAAGGCAATGTAAAGGAAATCTTAGAAGCTTATTTCAAAAATAAAAAAGGTGCAGAATTAAATGAGGAACAGAAAGTAAAACAGTCATGAATATGGAGGATGTCTCTTTGGCATCTTTCTCTTTCACTACCTTTTCACTCCTTTTCCTTAAATAAATGATTTCAGGGCATGTTCATTTCTTCTGACTTTTGAAAACTGCCTTACATATCCACAAAGCCAGTGTTTGGTTGTTTTAATGGTAAATGTACATCAGCTAACTGAGGGGTGGTGGTTCCTGAGGAGTCAGAGAAACTGATGGCCCACAAATAAGAATGTGTCAGTGTTTACTCGGTGCTGTGCAGGAAGCAAGACTCTGGGACACATTTTTATTTGGACTTTATGTTGTTGCCTTAGAGGTTCACCTCAAGGTGAATCAATGAATTGGATTTTTTTTAATGGTCATAACTGAGTACCAGATGATGGACCCACTATGAGTGAACACACTGAAGTAACATTTGCATCTCTCTATGGCATGTTGTAATCAGCCCCGTGCAGTTCTATCACTGTGCTGTCCAAGTGCCATTACACAGTGATTTCTAGCCAGTCCTTATTACAGACCCCAAATGGGTCAATAATTTCTTCCATTCCTGAGTAGTGTTCTTTAATTGTGACTTTAAGAGAAACAAAAATTTCCAGGGTGTTTTTTTTTTTTTAATTACACCCTAGGCAAACGAATACTCCAATTTTATTCTACAATTAGCTGCAGGTATCTCAACTAATTATGGATATGCCATAAACATATAGGTGCCATTTTAGTTCTGACCACCAATCTCTCTGGCCCTAGGTGAGTAAGTCAGCATTCTATCTCTATGTCTGTCTTCAGGATCTTTATCTGTTGTCTGATTCTGAGCATTTTTCACAGGTATAGTCACATACAACACAGACATATGTCCTTCCAGATAACCTCTGAATTTACTTCATGGCCAGGCATTAAATGATAAGACTTTACCACACTAACTGAAAAAGTTTTTAAACTGTTCTTACTATCCTCTATTTCCCAATGCCGGTCTGTAGAATACACAGAAAAAAAAACTACTGGGGAACAAGTCCAAAACACAGATTTCTGGGGCCCATCTCCAAAGATGCAGATTCAGAAGTAAGGCCCAGAAACTTGTATGTTTAACGTATTTCCTACAAAAATGGACAAGGGGATGGGCAACACGGTGTAATTGTTACAAAGTGCCTGAACTCAAATATCAACTCCCACTTTTACTCTCTGTGTACGCTTGGGCAAGTGACTTTATCCCTCTCTACTTCATATGCCCATTTGGAGGTAGGAGGTAGTAGTAGTATTGATATGATTTGGATGTTTTCTCCCCTCCAAATGTTAAAATGTGACCTACAATGTTGGAGGTGGGCCTTTCGTGAGATGTTTAGGTTATCAGAATGGATCTCTCATGGACAGCTTGGTGCTGTCCTCACAGTAACAAGTGAGTTCTCACTCTATGAGTTCCCATGAGATCTGGTTGTTTAAAACAGGCTGGTGCCTCCTCCCTCACTCTTACTTCTGCTCTCAACATTTGATAGGCTGGCTCCCCATTTGCCTTCCACTGTGATTATAAACTTCCTGAGGCCTCACCAGAGGCTAAGCAGATGCTGGCGCCATACTTCCTGTACCACCTGCAGAACTGTGAGCCAAGTAAACTTCTTTACTCCTTTATAAACTTCCCAGTCTCAAGTATTTCTTTACAGCAATGCAAAACGGATGAATACAAGTATACATGGCATTTTTGTAAGTATCAAATGGATTAAGACTTGTTGATCCTTGAAACAGAATACCTTGAAACATATTAATGAGTCTTCAGAAAAACTCATTTCTTGCTTCATACACTTCTATATATTATTTTAAAGAGTTTTTATTTGTTTTTCAAATAAGCATGTAATTACTTTCGTAATGTTTAAAAATCTTGCCCTTCCTGGAGGATTTTGACACTAGGGGAAATTTGTACAAATCCCCCTTTGCCACTCAGGGATTTGTAAGCTGGGCTGCATGGATGATGGTAATCCCTCCTCCCCCGTCCAGTTATGCATTTAGCTGGGTTGTGTGGCCCTTGGTTTTCTTGTGCCTCATGCCCCTTTTGCTGTTGGCCCAGATGAGCTTCCACTCTCAAAGGTGACCCTACTTCCTGGACTCCTGCTTCTTCAGGGCTGGCCTCATGCCTCCTGGAAAATTAAGAAAGGGCAATCTAACTGCTGGGCCACAGGCCACTTCTATGCTCCCTCTCTCGTCCCCCTTATGCCACTGACCAGCCTATTCCATAGGCTCACACCCTACCCTACCCCACCTCTTTTGCTCTAACACAGAATCTTAGATCTTTCCAGTCCTTAGCACAAGTCCAAATTCTACCTGAGTTTACTAATAGGGACAGGATCCCCATCTATTTTTTTTTTTATCATTGTATTTTAGCACTTAGGACTGTTCTTGGCACATAGATGGCAATCATTAAAACATTTTAAACAGATGGATGAATAAATGGCTACTCCCATCCACCTGGCCACTCCATGAGGTCTGACCCTACTGACTGTCTCAGGCAACCCACCTGTGGTCACATGCAGCCTGCACGGCAGGAGGGTTTGACCTTCAGGCTTGGCGTGAGGAGAAATTCACTTATGGAGACAAAGCAGTCCTATCTCTGGGCTAGCTCCCATGCCGCCACACTGCAGTTATCCCTCCCGCAGCTACAGGAACAGCAATGGAATCACCGTGCTTCAAAAGGAACCCACTCTATTCAACTACCATCATTTCATCAGAAACATCGTGGAACATTTTAAACCCCTATAGTCCTTCCAACCCATCCCCAGCTCAAACAGACCCAGGCCTGAGAGGCCAGCGGACCAGCTCTCAGACTCCTTGCTGATAACAGGTCCTCTTTAAAGCTGTAAAGTAACTTGTGATGCCTGATCACCAGTTAAAATCAAATGGCAATAGGTTCAAATTGCTTTTAAAACATTCCTGTGGCCTGGCGCAGTGGGTCACGCCTGTAATCCCAGCACATTGGGAGGCCGAGGCCGACACGGTGAAACCCCATCTCTACTGAAAATACAAAAATTAGCTGGGCATGGCGGCATGTGCCTGTAATCCCAGCTACTCTGGAGGCTGAGGCAGGAGAATCACTTGAACCAGGGAGTCAGAGGTTGCAGTGAGCCCAGATGGTGCCACTGCACTTAAGCCTGGTGACAGAGCGAGACTCTGTCTCAAAAACAAAAAAAATCCTGAGATTTGTGAATTCTCCAATAAATGCTTTTTCTAACAAAATAATCCACATATATTAGATAGTTTTGAGCTTCTTGGATGAGATATACTAAAACAAGCATGACCTTTCATGCTAATGTAGCAGTGAAAGTGAATTATGCTCCACACTCCAATCTATCAAAATGTAGGTATCTTACCCAGCTCCTGGTCTAAATCTTTAACCCATTTATTTTCATCCTCAAGAAACACTAATTCACATTATCTTGTCAAAGATGTGGAAGACTGGAAGGAATCTATTCTAACTTTGCCACCGAGGATATGGTGCTTCCTCACCTATTAAATCTTATGTTTCAGTATTGTGAGATCAGTTTTGAATTTCCTTATTTGAATCTCAAACTTTTACAGAATTTCTCAGCATGAAGAAAAAAATGGACAATTAAAATATATGCTTGCTGGGTGATAAAATGCTTATTGAGAATATATATATATATATATATATATATATATAGGCAATGACACTTCTGATCCTGAGAACTGCATTTGCTTCACTTCATCCTCCCTTATTAAGTACACCTCTAAGTAGTGACTTCATGCATTTTCCAACACACCACACCCTTTAAAGTGAAGGCTTCCAAGGGGCAGTGACTACAACTCTGTGTTGCTTTGCATAATGCTACCTGAGCCCTTATATTAAAAGATAGGCATCTCCAGTACCTCTTACTCTGCCAATTCCTAAAGTCGCAAAGCATGGCCTCCATGTCTCAGACTTCTATATAAAAGCAGGAAAATCCACTGCCACAGGATTTGCTGTATTTGTTGAATGTCACTGTAAACTGCTGCAATATTTTGCTCCTTCTTACAAGGGCACACACCACGGCTGGGTGTGTAGAAGGCTGCAGAGATGCACAGGACTCCGTCCGCTACTGTTTCTGTACCTGCAGAGCTCATCTTAGCAGAGTCTTCATTCAAAGTCACCTTTTCCCCTTCTCATTACTCCTTCTTTTCTCCAACATTAACCAGTTTTGTTTAGACTGAGATAATTCTGCTCAGAAAACTTCAAAGTTATTTGCTCGCTAAAAATAAAAAAGGGAAAAGAAAAGCTGTCAGAACAAGCATGTTAACCAGGATCAAGAATATATTCAGGAAAATGCAAATAACATGCTTTTTAATTTCTTCAGTCCAACTTCTAGCTATGAGAGTCATAGTAGAGAAATAAGACAATGAAGGACAAACAAAAAATGAGAATTATACTGAGTTGCTTGCCAGGACCCCACAATTTCCTGCTGTATTCCTTTCACACTGGCCACTCCTTCCCAAATTTCCTTCACTGGTTACTTCCCATCTCTTTAACTCCTTTTTCCTTAACATGTGGGGGGGAATTTTTTGTAAACAGCCAAGGCTGTTAAGATGAGGGATAATTTATACAGCACAAACTTCACTTGTTTTATAACATTTCCAGAAAGCCCTGGGGCTGCTCAGCAGCCTGGGCTCTCCTCCGACTGCACCCGCCCAGCTCCCCATCATTCAGCTGGTGGAGATGGCCTGCCAGCATGCCAGGGCCTGTCAGCGTGCTCTCCTCGTCCACTTGCGTGTTTGCCTGCTAGAATCTTAGGGTTTTTATAAGCACAGGATGGGGGTGTGGCAGGCCAGGGTGGTCTTGGGAAATGCAACATTTGGGCAGAAAAACAAAATGCCTGTTCTCACCTACCTGGGTTCTGTGGACACAGGCCCAGAGGTAGAGCCCTAGCCAAGAGCCACGCCCTTCCCCATTTCCTACCATTTAAAGGGGCTATGCCTTTCCCTTCCCAGAACTTCCCTTCCCCGCGTATGTATCATTACCAAGGAACTTAGTTTTTGGACCACTTTTCTTTATACTCATTCCCTAGATTATCTCATCCGGTCTCCACATTTTAAATACCAGGTATATATTTAATGACCCCAAATGTATAACCCACCCTCCCCATTTCCCCTAAACTGCAGGCTCATCTCTTAGATGTCTGTTAGGTATTTCAAACTTAAGCATGCTCGAAACTTCAATCTTTACCTAAACTGTTCCTCCCACAGTCTTCCCTAAACCAGCTAATAGCAGCACTCTATTCCAGCTGCTCATGCCAAAACCCTTGGAGTCAAGCTTGATTCCACTCTCCTCCCACTCCTAAAACAATCCATCAGAAATACTATTGAGTCGACTTGTGAAACAGATGCGAAATCCAGCCACTTTTCACACCTACACTGCTGCCACCCCAGTCCAGCCACCACTTCCCTGCCCTGGATTATCGCAATAGCCACATTACTGGTCTTCTGCTCCTCTTCCTACTCCCTACACTCAATTCTCAACATGGGAGCCAGCGTGATTCTTTTAAAACTTGAGTCAGACCACAGCACGACTCTGTTCAAAACCCTTCAATGACTTCCCATATCACACAGAATAAAAGCCAACGTCCCTGCCATGGCTGACTGGTCCCCACGGGCACTCTAACCTCAGCTCCTTGGCCTCTTCCCTTGTTCATTCTGCTTTAGTCTCTCTGGCCTACTTGCTCTTCCTCAATCGCATCTGCCTCAGAATCTTGACACTGATTGTTCCCTCTGCTGTAAGACATGTGGCCAGAAAACTGGCTGATTTCTTTACCTCCTACAAGTCTTTGCTCAAACCTTACTTTTCAGTGAAACGTCTTCTCACTACCCTGTTTAATACCATAACCGACCCCCTTCCCTCCCAACCCCCCTTACCTCGTTCTATTTTTTTCTCTTTGCATGGAATTTTCCATGCTCTAACTTGACAAACTACTTCTAAATTTAAAGTGAAAGAGCAAAGGGCCAGGAAGAACCAAGAAAAGTTTGAAGGAGAATAAAGAAGAATATTATACCTGCCGGATAGAAAACTTACTGTAAAGCTGCAGCTATTGAATGGGTAGAACAATGGCGCAGTGACGGAAAAGCAGACTCAGGAAACAAAGCCCAGAAACAAACTCATGTCTGCACAGAAACTTTGGACATGACATGTTGGCATCACAAATCACTGAGAAAGAAAAACTATTTGAAAGCTTGTGCCAGGACAATTGGCTTTCTATTTGGAAAAAGATAAAATTAGACCATTATTTTACTTCATACACAAGGTAAGTTATAGAGAGATTAAAGAATTAAACATAAAAAGGAAAACTCAAACTTTAGCAGAAAATATAGGAATATATTTATGACAACCGGATATGAAAAGTTTTCATAAACAAGACAAAAAATACACAAACTATAAAGAAAAATACTGACATATTTTGCTATATTAATATTTAAAAGTATGTATATAACAGAAAGTACAATAAGCCAAATTAAAAGATATAGTGCAATCTAAAAGATGGTACACAATAATGCCTCATTTCTAGTATTTATGTATTTTAAACCACTAGGAACTTAAAAAGAAAAGATAAATAATTCCATGAAAATACTTTTAATGTTCAAGATAAATGTTGAAATACACGAACAGCAATTAATTCACAGTAGAGGAAATTTATAAGACCAGTATACAAACAAAAATAGGTTCAATCTCATTACATTAATATGCAATTAAAATGATGATACCCTCCAATTGGCTCTACAAAAACCTGATAATCCATAATGTACTTCATAAAGATATAGAGGAAATTAAGCTGTTATACACCCTGGAGGGGTATGTGAACTCATGTAAACTACTTTGGAGAACAATTTGGCAAATAATATCCAATAAAGTTGAAAATGTATGTATCCTAGAATGATAGGTCCGTTTTAAGAAGTGTATCCAGAGAAACTGTTAAATATGCACGTGAAATAATATACAAGCATATTCATTGCAGCTTTGCTGGTAATCACAAAAAATAATGGGAAATAATTTAAATGTTCATCAGCAAGAAAGTATATAGATATTATATGAGGTGAATTTCATCAAAACAGTACATTTCAAAAACGTAATTGTGAATTTTAAAACAACGTGCAAAAGCATATATTGAATAGGATATTAAACTATGCTAATATAATAATACCAAATATTATTTGTAAATATAAACACGTCTACTAAAAAATGTAAAACACATATGTGGAAAACATACAAAATGGTCACAATGTTCCGCCCGTCCTAGAAACCTGCTCCGGCTTACGATATGACTTTCCTGCTCCTTACATCAAAAGGAAAGTGTATTTTCCCATTCCTTGAATTTGGTGTCTTTGTGATTTGCTTTCACCAACAGAACACAGGAGACATGAAGTTTTGCCAGAGGCCTTGCATTCTTCCATGCTACTTTTCCTCCTAGAGCCCTGCTGTTACCTTGTGAATAAGCCTGGTCTAGTCTGCTGAATGATGAGCAATCCATGGCCCAGACAAACCCATTGCCCAGTCTGCAATCAGCTAACCACCAGACATATGATTAAGGCCATACCAAGACAATCCACCACCCAGTTGACCTGCCAATTGACCGTAATAGGCACAGAGGCAAGCCCAGCTCAGATCAGCCTGGGCTAGCTCATGTCAATAGAACCACCCAGCTGACCTATGGACTATGAGCAATCATAAGTGGTTGTTATTTTAAGACACTAAGTTTTGGGGGTGACATTTTTTGACACAGCAATGTATACATGATGTGTGTGCTATCTTCGGGACAATGATCTCTAAGGAAAGAAAAAAGGGAAGGACAACACAGGGAGTGAGCACCTTCACTTTTCACCTTTTACATTTAATTTTTTTTCTTTTTTAGACAGAGTCTCACACTATCACCCCAGCTGGAGTGCAGTGGCTCCATCTTGGCTCGCTGCAACCTCCTCCTCTCAGGCTCAAATGATCCTCTTACCTCAGCCTCCAGAGTAGCAGGGACTACAGGCACACACCATCATGCCCGGCTAATTTTTGTATTTTTTTTATAGCGATGGAGTTTTGTCAGTTGCCCTGGCTGGTCTCAAACTTGTGAGCTCAAGTGATCCTCCCACTTTGGCTTCTCAAATTGCTAGGGTTGCAGGTATAAGCCACCATGCCTAGCCTGCACTTAATTTTTTAAGAATTTAGAAGTCCTCAAATCTTGTGTTACATCTGGGTAGTAGCAACCTGGGATTCTGTTCTATTATTTTGAGGATTATTTCTGAATATTGGAAATGCTGCCTAATTTGTTTAAAGAAGCATGCTGCCATTCTTTCTATATTTGTCCTGTTCATATAAACATGGTAGAAGTGGACAGGGTTGAAACATCTGGTTCACCATTTGATTCTCATGTAGACTGGCTACACAGAAACTTGAAAATATTAAACTTCGACTTATGTAACTGACCTCATGAGCCACAGTGACTCAGACTGCCCAAATATTTTGGTCACACCCCATTACATGGTAGAATACAAACATAAGCTAAAAGAAAAATATCAAACTTTCAATTAATTATATTCAAGAAACAAATTTTCTTTCATAAAAAACAGATATTTTGGGGGCAAAACAAACTAGTATCAAAGTTTTCAGATTAAGTCCTGGCATCAGTGTTGATTCAAGGTAATTTTCTCATGTTCAGTATTAAGGTAGGAGAGTGGTACGCTTCTGAAAAACATTTTCATCAAAGACTGAGATAAAATAAGCTTTCTACTTGATCTTCACCTTACCAAAAAATTAATTGTGTATCAAATACAACAATACTGATTTTATTAAAATAAAATTATTTCATTTTTGTTGCAATGTAATTCCATGATTTTAAAAAAAATCCTGTGAGAGGATGTAGGTGTTGGAATTGTAAATAACTTATGCAAATGAGGACTGTCCATAAATTCCAAGTCCCCAGTGAAACCTATTGAAAAAGTTCCATTAATCTTTACAAGGCAAGATATTTCTAAGCAGCCAATGTCCCTGATTTTGATAGTATCTTTTTACCCTAAACCCCACAAACAAATTAATGAAAGACCAAATTTTTACCTAAAACTTTAGGTAAAAACATAAACAGGCCGTAGTCAATCTCTCTGCCATCTAGAGCCAGTACTGCAAACACTTGTTTTATATGGCAAGAGATGGAAAGATTTAAACCCAATATCATTCCAGGTGGTAATAGATAAGAAAAGGGGTTTGTGGCCAAAAGACAACATCTTCTGGGACTTGGGAGAGGCTGGTATGAGACAAACACACAAAACGAAGTGGAAAGTACATGTTCTGAGGCAAGTCACATTACACACGAGCTGAGGCAGCAGAGTAAGTCAAGTCTACATGTAGCTGAAAATAAATTAATTTATAAACAGAGGTGCGAGGCTCTCTGCCCTTTACTTATCAATTATATATATTTATGGCCTTTTTTCCTTTCTGCTGCTTCTACCACTCATAAGTGATTACGATACAGTCTGTAGAGTTTCAAAAATAGAATAGCAGAAGGTCAGGATAGCAGGGGGAACCAAATAGCAAAATCACTTCTCCCAATACTTGAGAAGACAAACCAAAACTCTATAACAAAAATAGTAAAATATGAAGAGTACTTAGTATGTGCCAGGCATTATTCTAAGAACTTTATACATTTTAACTCACTTAATAATATCTTCATGAAAAACAGTATTATATCCTCATTTTACAGAGGTGGAAACTGAAACACAAATCATAGCTAGTAAGCAGCAGACCTGAAGTTTCATTCCACAGTCTCAGTTTAGAGCTTGTATTTTTAACCACCACACTATACTGCTGTCAGACAGACAAAATAAGCAAATAAGTCATGTGAAAAGCAAGAAAAAAAGCCACCGTTAGCAAACAAGGAAAGGACCAAAGCTTATGCCTAAACAAACAAGACAAGAACTGAAGGGGATTGAGAAGGTATGCTAATCCTGTTCCCAGTTACCAGAAGCAATATCGTTTTAATATTCTGAGCGAAACAAATCCAGAAGATTCTCACTAATACATCTCCCCTGCCCCCAAATAAAGTGTTTGGGGAAAGGTGGAACAGTGGAGTGAACAGGCAACCTCAGGCGTTAAATACTCCAGGTCTCGCCATTTTCCAGAACTCCATGAACAATTAGAAAAATGATCTAAGGCCTGAGAGAATCAGTTCAAGAACAAAACACATCCCAAACTAGTTTGATTGATCTTTGGTATAGAATATTTAGCAATATCTCAGACAAAAAATGAGCTTAGGTCTTCTAACAGACTGCATGTAGTTCCAATCTCGATATGCAGCCTAAAAACCATACCCCAAATGGAAGAGAAACAAATCTCACATAAGGCGGAAGGCAGCCAAAAGAATGCACCTACATCAGAGAAAATGTAAATGAGCACATTTAAAATGAGCATGAGCCAGGCGCGGTAGCTCACATCTGTTTTCTCAGCACTTTGGGAGGCTGAGGCAGGCAGGCTGTTTGAGCCCAGGAGTTCAAGACCAGCCTAGGCAACAAAGGGAGACCCCCATCTCTACAAAAAATACAAAAATTGTTCGGGCATTGTGGCACACACCTGTAGTCCCATCTGCTCAGGAGGTTGAGCTGGGAGAATTGCTTGAGCCCTGGAGGTGGAGGCTGCAGTGATTGTTAGTGGCACCACTGTACTCCAGCCTGGGTGACAGAGTGAGACCCCATCTCAAGAAGAAAACAAAAAAAAGCATCATATAGTCAGGAGGCTGAGGTGAAGGGATTGCTTAAGCCCAGGAGTTCGAGGCTGCAGTGAGCTATGATCACACCACTAAACTGCAGCCTTGAGACTCTGTTTCTAAAAAAGACCAAAAATAAATGAGTATGATAAAAATTAATGATATAACAGTGGCAAACACTACTCACACAAGAAAGGAATATGACATACAAAAAAGCAAATTAAGAACCTATCTGGAAGAAATCACAACCTAAGGAAATTTTCCTGTGTCTCTTTTTACCACAAAACATTAAAAGAACATAAACTCAATGAAACACGATCTCAATCAATAAAACTGGAGAATAAAACAATAAGATGAAAAGACAGTTTGCAGAGTTATGAAAACTAATTGAGCACTAAAACTACACCACTGGAGTAGGGATCTGCAATCTACTGCCCCGGGGAAAAATCTAAGCTACTACTTATTTTTATAAATAAAGTTTTATTAAAACACAGCCACATCCATTTATGTATGTATTGTCTATGGCTGCTTTTGTATTACAACAGCAGAGCTGAGTAGTTGCAATGGAAACTTTATAGTCTACAAATCCCAAAATATTTACCAAGTGATCTTTTACAGAAAAAGTTTGCCTGGCTGGGTGTGCTGACTCATGCCTAAATCCAGGCACTTTGGGAGGCTAAGGTAGGAGGATCACTTGAGGTCAGGCATTCAAGACCAGTCTGGAAAACATAGCTAGACCCCATCTCTACAAAAAAAGTTTGCCTAAAAAAATGAATGCATTATAAATGACCTGGGCCTTCCTGTCCTGGGCTCTTCTACCTCATTTCTGTGCTGCTATTAATACTCTCTTGGTTACACTCTGAAACTGAATGCTCACTACTTTTAAATGCCATATGAGTCAATTGGTCACACTTTGGACCTCTGCAACCTCAAACCAGGCCCTTGGGAACTACCACATTATTACATGCCTTGAAATATGTAGACTTCTCACCCTCAGCTCAAGCCAAGTATCTTTGATAATATATAATTATAGTAGTTTTATTATTTTTTGGGGAAATAAGAGCCAACAAACAGCTAACATTTCTTTAGTACTATATGCTGGATAGTATTGTGCACTTCTAAGAATGTAGGAAAAAATGGTAAAGGTGGTAGATAAATAAAGTTGAGGCAATATTACCAAAGTGGAAAATACTTCCCTATTGCATAATAATCTAAAAATGAGACAATACAGGAGAAAAAGCAGGCTCAAATTTTATAACACTTTATTCTACTTGTATAAACATGTTTTATTGGAAGTATCATTGTAGTAAACATATTAGAGACTTATTTACTTTATTAATTTTCAGAAAAAAAGTATTAGGCTGTAACCCCAATTATGAAAGAGTTATAGTTCTTTCAAAAGGTTACAAAGTACACTGCAAATTATATGTTTCTACTTTAACTGTGGCTAGGAGTAAACAGAAAGCACATTTTATTTTCACTGGTCATTGGACTGGAATTTACTACTTTAAGGCAAAATAACCCATTGGACTAGTCTGTTACCAACTCCTCAAATCCCTGATCCAAGCTCCACAGTTCCCTTGGCTGTTTCTTATTGAACAGAACAGAAGTTCACTTATTTGACAATAATTTTGAAGTATTGTCAAGAAAGCAATTTTTGTTCAGAAACATTTTTCAAAATGTACATAGTTGATTGTAATGTCACTATTTTCTATATTCTCTGTGATCATTACATTTCAGTTTTATTGCACTCAGTTATCAAGGTATGTCAAAACATAATCTAACATTTTAGCTTTCATTCTGCAAATATTTATCCAATGCAAATCATGTTCTCCAAACTCTATGAGAGGAGCTAGAGACACTAATAAATAAACTGTCGGTTTTTTGGAATTCAAAGTCAAGAGTACAGATGAGGGCCCGGCTTGGTGGCTCATGCCAGTAATCCCAGCACCTTGGAAGGCCAAGGCGGGTGGATCACCTGAAGTCAGGAGTTCAAGACCGGCCTGGCCAACATGGAGAAACCTCATCTCTTAAAAAAAAAAAAAGTACAGATGATATCTTCCAAGATAGTTATGCAAAACAGAAGCAGAGAAAATGCTTCTTTTCATGTGCAGACTCTGATCACTTGGTGGCTGCCTGAAGCATTTTTTAGAATTCTAGGATAGAATCAGGATTCAGAGAAAATTGCCAAAATCAATTAGCAATGTCTGCTGTGGGCATGTGAGATCTGATGCATATTGTATGTTCATAACTTTTGTAGAATTAATAGAAAAAAGGACCAAGTATGGAATATTGAATATCAATAATTATGGTATGGGTGAAGGAAGAATAAGAATAGCAGAAGACTATTCAATGGCGACACCATGGAGGCTAGAGACTATAGAGCACAGTGCAAATTACATGAACTTGTAAGAAGTGAATTTTCAGGAAGAAGTACTCCATCAAGTCCAATTTTTTCCTTGCAGAAAAAAGTATGGCAAATTGTAATTCATTGGTGACCTCTCGGAAAGCAGTTTCAGTTGATTGGTAGTTGAAACAAGTACAGTGACTAAGGAGGTAAGAAAGTAGGTACAAACGACATATTTTTTAAAAATCTAAAATTCTTCAGACTTCCTACTGCTTCTTAATATATAATAATGCATTGGTTCTGGGCTTATTTCTTTGTTCACAATTATGTACTCTGAAATTGCAACATCTAGGTTGCATTCTTCTGGTACATCCCTATCTCTATTATATCATTTTTCTCTGTAAACACAGGTGGTTCTGGGAGCTTATTTTGTGTTATTCGGATGCTACACTCATATAGCTATGTTGCCTTCTATTTGCTAAATTATTTACTTTTGTTTTTGCTAAATAGTGTCTTCTGTTTCAATAACATGAAATATGTTATTACTATACAATATTTACAACTCCCAGGATATCAGATTAGCATTTCTAACAGCTTTCCTCAGTTAAAGTTCAATAATGAGTTCTGAGTCTTCAGAATCTAATTAACTAATCAATATTTTAGAGTTTAAAAAATCCTTTTATGGGCCATGCGTGGTGGCTCACGCCTGTAATCCCAGCACTTTGGGAGGCCGAGGCGGGCGGATCATGAGGACAGGAGGTTGAGACCATCCTGGCTAACAAGGTGATACCCCGTCTCAACTAAAAACACACAAAAAATTAGTTGGGCATGGTGGTGCGTGCCTATACTACACACGCGTGCCTGGCGCGTGCCTCCAGCTACTCAGGAGGCTGAGACAGGAGAATCGCTTGAACCTGGGAGGAGGAGTTTGCAGTAAGCCGAGATTGCACCACTACACTCCAGCCTGGGCAACAGAGCAAGATTCCATCTCAAAAAAAAAAATTCTTTCATAGTATAAAAAATCCTGAATTTGGTTAGGGTACTCTAGTGTAATTAATTCAGTAAGAAACATTTAATCTAAATCATGCTGTGGCAAAGAAGGAGAAATATTATGTGCCCTAAATATGGTTTCTGAATGTGAATATTCACTAAAATTGTAGGCAATTTTATACTCAATTTCTAGGAGTCATAATACTAAAAATATACAATATGGGGTGAGTACAACCAGTTGCAATAGCAGATCATGGCACAATTTGCCACATCTCATTGATGAGAACCTGGAAATACCAGTTTCTACTCATGTAACAAGTCTTGTTTTAGGGAAAGAACTGCACACAGTGTTTCAGATTAATATGATTTTACCAGACTTTTAAACATCTAAACAAAAAAAATTTAAATAAATCAGGAGTCAGAGAAATTGAAAAAATGTTATTTGCTGGGAGAAATAAACCATAAGCAGAGCTGCAAATCATGACTTTGAGTCTATTCTCCCTTCTGAGGTTGGTGAAAATGATCAATTAACATGACTGAGTCATAGAAGTCTAAGCTCTAATGTTCTTTCTGGTTCTAATGCACTTTGCCACTAAGAGTCTACAATGCTAGGGAAGCAGAAAAAGATACAAAGAGAAATTAGAAGAAAGATGAGCTTCAAACTCAGGCAAAACGAAGAGAGCCCTTGTTTTAAAGATTAGGTTTGTACTTAGGATAGTTAAGGAAAATGGCAGGCAAATTCACTCAGAAACAAATCCCAGTCAACCCTTTGGTCATCTTTTTTAAGCTGTGGACCTATTATGAAGGTAAGTTATGATCTCCTAAAATGTGCCTATACAATCAAATCCTCCTTGTAAAAGTCAGGATGAAGGAAATGCTAGTCTATTACATCATGCATCACTAAGTGAGTAATTTAAGCTATGTCAATAGCTTGTGTAACAAGAATAAATCCATTATTATTAAACATTAGGGTAAGATTTGTGTCACATCATTTAAAAGTCAGGATCAAAGCTTTGTTGTGGCACAAACTACCAGCTCATGGCTTCATGATCACATTTTATTACATTAGCAAGATTTTTTTCCATTTATTCTTATGTCTAGTAAAAATTTAGTCTTAATTTTGGGGACAGTTCTTAAATATAGACCAATCTCAAACATAGCAGAAAGCTTCATTCTGCCAGGCAAGTCATTATTCATTCCCTAACTAAATTTTTAAAAAATCTATCTTTGAACTTCATTCTCAATGGCCAATATAAAAAAGTTAGTCATATAAAAGATATAAGGTCTCACGCCTCATTATGTTGGAAGGCCAAGGTGGGTAGACTGCTTGAGCCTAGGAGATCAAGACTAGCCTGGGCAATATGGCAAAACCCTGTTTCTACAAAAAATAGCCAGGCGTGGTGGCACACCCCTGTGATCCCGTGGACTCAGGAGGATGAGGCAGGAGGATCACCTGAGCCTGGGAGAGCAATGCTGCATTGAGCCACTGCATTCCAGCCTGGGTAACAGAGCAAGACCCTGTCTCAAAAATTTAAAAAATATATATATAAGGTCAAATCACCTGGTTCTTTAGAATCACCAAGTGAAATCTAGTTCTAAACAGATGTATCAAGTTTCAGTTTGCATTTCCCAAAATGTCAAAAAAGAACCTCCCCATATTTTTCATATAAGTAATAATATATTCAATTTTTACTATGTTTCAATTGTACCAAGCATTTTACGTGATTTATCTCATTTAATTCTCAAAGTAATTTCAGGGAAAAATATCATTATCCTCATTTTACAGATAAGGTAACAAAGGCTTAAGGAAATTAAATGACAAAATGGCAAAGCCAGGCTTTGAAGTCACATCCCTTAACCTTTGTGGCAGTGGAGAGGTGACAGATCGAAGGCAAGCAGCTGATTTCAGGAGAATAAGAACATGGTTTCCAGGAAAACTGGAATTCTACTTACTTGATGATTCTTTGGAATATCCACCAGGCATTCAGTAAATCCTTAGTGATTGACAGCTGATTGATTAAACCTGGAATTCAATGTGACCATTATCAAAGATGCGAAGATTTGACTATGATAGCAAAAAGATGTTTGGTATTATAATCAAACTCATTGATTGGTTAAACCTGGAATTCAATGCGATCATTATCAAAGATGAGGAGAGTTTGATTATGAAAGCAAAAAGATGTTACCATTCTTGTTCTACAAAAGAGTAAACAGACACTCAACGAGGGTAAACAATTTACAGAAGTTCACGTAGTAAGAAGTGAAGCCAGACACACCTGCAGATACTTCACGACCGAGTCCAGCATTCTTTCCACAGAGCCGCGTGAGCTTCCCAAAGATGGTGCTCCGGGCCAGTCAGTGAGGGCCACTTATCCATTGTAACCTCATTGTTTAGATCCTTAGTGACATACCGAGACTGTCTTGGACTTTCCCCCAACCCAAATATCCTGTTAAGTTATATATTTGACCTTGAACGTGCCTCGAACTAGATGCAGCACTGCTCCTACTGCCTGGAGGAGGCACTCCGACCCCTCCTACCAACAGAACTTGGAAGAAACAAAGGCTTTACACCTGATGATGAGGTGATGTTATCAGCCCTTCAGCATGATGGAAGGAGATGATCACCACAGGGAGGCCTTGGAGCCAAGGACAAGCCCAGCATTTGGAAGGAATTCTATAATGTTTGCTTCATGAGTGACTGAATGAACACAACCACAGTGCCCACTTCTGATTTAGAGCAGTGGTCTCTGGCATAGGGAGCACAAATTCCAAGGGATATATCATACGGTCCATTGGAACGTATAAAGAAACTATTAAAATGTCTACGTAGAATTTTTATCTCATCTTTTAAAATTTCTCTTTTGTTTTATAATGTATATATTAGCATAGTGGTACTTGTAAGTAAGTTTAAAATAAATGTATAAGTAAATATATAAACATTAGAATTACATTACACAAAAGATTTTATTGATGGGGATGCGTACATTTTTAAAATATAGAAACTTCTGGTTAAGACCAATTTATCTGCCTTGTCCTTTATGAGCCTCAGAAGGGCTCCAAAACATCTTATGTAGTGGTTTTCAAACTTTTGTGCGCCTAAGAATCATTTGGATAGTTTGTTAACAATGCAGATTCAGGGTTCCATCTCTTTATACACTCCGTTGATCTGCGGCAGGATCCAGACTCTGCATTTCTAACCAGTAACTAGGTAATTCTGCTCCAGGTGGTCTCAGGAGAAACACTACCTCTCAAGGTTACAGTGACCTGGAGAATCTCCTACTCCTGCCACCACCAACACAGATCAGATACCCCAGTGTAGTTTTGAGAACTAAAGGGATAAATGTTCTCTTAGGTAGGAATAACCACATATTGCTTATGAACCTAAAGCCTTGAATAAAAAATATAATTATAATAGTAATAATAAAATCAGCCACTGTTTATTGGACACCCACATAGGATAGTTTCTTTCTGATTATCAGAATTCAACAAGGTTTCTATCATCAGCCTCATGTTACAGAAAAAGAAATGGGTCCTGGCAAGGTTTAGCAAGTTGCCCAATATTTTCAATTATAGGTTGAGCATCCTAAATCTGAAAATCCACAATCTGAAATGCTCCAAAATCCAAAATTCACTGAATGCCAACATAACGCTCAAAGGAAATGCTCCTTGAAGCATTTTGGATTCTGGATTTTCAGATTTTGGATGTTTGACTGGTATCATGCAAATATTCTAAAATCTGAAAATAATCAGGAATTCAAAACACTCCTGGTCTCAAGCATTTACAATAAGGAATACTCCACATGTACTTTTTCTAAAAGTTTTGAGGCCCAGAAGAATAAACTTTCTTTACGACTTTTGAACAACTCATTTTCCCAGTAATGTGTGGGAGACTTAGCTTTAGGATCTTGATTCTTTTTCTCTGTGATTTACAGATACCCAGTTTCCTCATTGTCAGCCACTATCTTGTCTTTATTCACAATGACCTTGGAAAGTCCAGAGATTGCTTATCTATACTGTGCTGTAACAACCTACCTACAAAGAGATGTTAAAGAGGATAATTCTTTTAAATACAAATACTCCAAGGTATTTATGTAGAAATTCATCTCTCATGTCTTCAACTGGTATCTGTAAAATGGGATGTTTTAACTAAATATTTGGTCAAATGCTTCTATTCCAAAAGTCAGACAATAATAATTTTATTAGGCAATGAATGACAGCCATTTATTCAGAAGGCTTCTCCTAGTTGCAGTGCCCGCATCATCACCCACCTTTCTTATCTTCTGATGCAGACTCATTTGCTTCCTTTGAAAGGCAAGTGAGTAACCCTTGGGAAGTCCACATCATTCCCAACTAAATTGGCTGTCAGGGGCATGAAGCCATGAAGCAACTTAGTGACACCAAGAGGCTGTAAATCTCAAAAATCCAATTTAGAAAGCCATGTTAATTGCAGTTCTCCCTTCTCTCTTGCGTTGTTCACTTTGAGGGAAGCCAGTTGCCTTGTCACGAGGAGAGTTGATGGCAAGATGGAAGGAGCTGAGGCCTCCAGCTGATAGCCACATGAATCAGCCAGCTTGAGCCAGTGATGCATTCTCTTGGAGTAGACAGTGCCCCGGTCAAGCTTTCAGACAATGGAGCACTCACTGATACTCTGGCTGCAACCTCATGAAAGACCCTGGGCCAAAACCACCCAGCTAAGCTGCCCCCAGATTCCTGACCCTCAGAAATCACGAGATCATAAATGTTTGCAGCTTTAAGCTTAAACACACATCTCCATATACACAATAGCAAAATTCCTAGGACTCACTTCTGAGATAAAAGGCCCAAAACAGCCCCTCAGAGATTTGTCCTAGCAGGGAGTCTAGCCTGAACACCAAAACAATATTTTATAATCATGTTTTGTTGATGCACATTCCAATGTCAGCAACCCCCAAAATGGGTTGAAGAATTAACTAGGCTCAGTGGTATGCACCCTGCAGTCCCAGCTACTCAGGAGGCTGAGGACTGCTGGAACCCAGGAGTTCTGGGCTGTACTGTGGAATGATCATGCCTGTGAATAGCCACTGCACTCCAGCCTGGGCAATGTAATAGTGAGATCATGTCTCAAAAAAAGAATTAACACAACACTCCCATCCTGCAGCCTTCGTGGATCTAATCAGGAGGGGAATTGTAAGTGCTGGGGCAGTGTGGGTGTGCTCTTTTAACCATAAACTCATTGTTAGGTGCTGGCACCACATATCAGATCATTCTGATCCTGAGCTATTCACCAATCTTGTATTTGAGTGCCTTACGTCTACATGCTTTCATAATGAAGAACAGCTACCATTGAGCTCCAATCTCTAGGAGTCTCTCAGCGTTTGCAAGGAACCTAGGTTGGCCTATGTGGTCTGTGACTATGACATTCATGCTCTTCACACTATTGGACCATTGCCTCTATCCTGCTCTGTTGAGATGCCTAGGCATTTACACAAACAGATGTCAAAGATGAACCATGTTTGGCCCCAAAGAAAGCAAGATAAATGAAAGAGGATTCTCAGTATTCAAAGAAGAGACTGGTGAGTCTCTGGGCCATAATGATACCTCTTTGCGACTGCTAATATGACCGGTAAGTTATCTGTCTGGTGCAGCATGCTTGAGTAATAAGATAAGAATCAGCCTTGCATTGACTTGCTCCCTATGTGCCTGGGGCACAGCCTCACTGCAGAGTGTATTCTCTGACTTCAAGGAGAACTGTTATGAAGAAGTCATGCTTTGAAATGGAAGAATAAAGCTAAATATGTGTCCGTGGATAACTATGGACGGAAAGGCTGTTTTTAACATCTTTGCCTATGTTTTGCAAGTAATAGGTATTTTTTAAATGTGCACCAACCAAATCAAATGGCTCAGATACTATCTAGTAGGCTTTTTTATAGCGAATTTTCCTTTTTAAATTCCACTGTCCTTCAGTGGAAGGACATAATTTGCATCAAGTTTCAGCAATGTGAGCATTCAGTAGCTTATCATCATTTAATTTCACAAAAAGCACACTATGAAATGACTTCTGTTAGTTTTTATTTTAGTAATTGTTTTCTTTGTCCCATGAAACTTTTTTTTATGCTGGAAATGCAGGTTAAGAAGCTGTGTCGCCTTCCCTTATCACCCTATTGGTGCCCTGCTATACCATTCTGAACAGACCAGGTTGAACTCTTCTGCCACTACCCACGGGACACTGAGCCTCAGTTTCACCAACTTTATACGGGAAGATTTGGACATGGTGATTAAGGTCCCTTCTCATGGTAATATTCTATAGACACAAAATCTGGGTTTTGTTTTTAGTGTTTTTAAAGCAAACGTGGTGGAAAATTAACCCTTAAGCTACAGCTACAAAACTTAAGTACATTAAAAATAGTCTGGTTCAAGACAATTCCATATAACTTTCCAACATTTCCTGGGATTGTTTCCAACCTTTAAGAAAACTTAGCCTGTTCTTTTTAGCTTCTGCTTCTGTTTACTCCCTACCCTCCAAGGAAAGGTTCTCTCCCCCATGTGTTCCTTGGTCAAAGTGCGGCTGAAACACAAACCACCTTATAGCATTGTAACGAGTTCATTCCACTTGTTTGTAATCTGGCTGTGGCTATCAGCTATGGACTCTGGGGAGAGTAGAAATGAACACATCAGTGGTGGTTTGGTCCACGTGTATGTAGTCTTTACCTCTCACAATCAGATATCTTTCCGTTCCTTTAAAAATATGTCTGTGTGAATCCTATTCTGGTTTGCCGTCCTATTCTTCAGAGGTCACAGACTGACCTCCTGCAGGCTTTATGATATTTAATAATATTGCTGGAGTGCTGGCAGCTGTGTATTGCTTTGTTTTTCCTCCACATTCTAGGAGGACCAATCATTCCAGTGTGGCCTGGGCTGTCCCTGTTTTACCAATGAAAGACCCATGTCCCAGGTAAACCCTCAGTCCCTGGTAACCCCTCAGTCCCAGGTAACCCCAGTCCCGGGTAACCCCTCAGTCCCAGGAAAACCTGAATGGTTGGTCACCTATTTAAAATGTTGGCCCAAGAGTTTTGTTGTTGATATTTTAATTTTAAATTGGTTGCCAATATTTAAATATCAGATGATTACAGAAAAATCCAGATTTCTGGCTTCTCTTTAAAAATGGAAATATCTGACACAACAGGACCCTCTTTCACTGCAACTACAAGCAGGAACTGAGTCGCAGCTGCCGCATTAGGTAGCTCATGTTATTTTCAGGATCCCGCAGGCCCTGCCACTTTATACTGCTCCCCAGAGGTAGAACATCAGTCATTCACTGTTGCCCGCTGGCTATTGCTTTTCTTACCGTAAAGTAGAAAGTGAACTTCACTATATCTACACTTCTATCATGGATGAACCTGGAGAACATCATTCTCAGCAAACTGACACAAGAACAGAAAATGAAATACCACATGTTCTCACTCATAGGCAGGTGTTGAACAATGAGAACACATGGACACAGGGAGGGGAGTCTGTTGCGGGGAATAGGGGAGGGACAGTGGGGGGTGGGGAGTTGGGGAGAGATAGCATGGGGAGAAATGCCAGATATAGGTGAAGGGGAGGAAGGCAGCAAATCACACTGCCACGTGTGTACCTATGCAACTATCTTGCATGTTCTTCACATGTACCCCAAAACCCAAAGTGCAATTAAAAAAATTAATTAAAAAAAAAAGATCTAGTGATAGGAGAAAACGTATTGTGTGTATGTAGAAATTGAGAATATTCCTACCTGTTAACAGTCCTGGCCCTCTGTACCTGTGTATGCAGCCTACTAGCCCCTCTGGGCATTGAGGTCCCGTCACACAATGGGATCTGTAGTTGATGGCTTGTGAGGTTGGTACCTTTATTTAGGAATCTGGCAATGCACGGGCTGCTAGCACTCCAGAAATATTATTAAGCAAGGTCTTAAATACTTGATCCTTCCTAGCAAGAACTCAATTTCTATTATTTGCTTCTACTCCATGTAAAAATCAGATAAACTTGATCTTCCCCACCAGGGATTTCTTGAGTATCGGCCTCTAATTAATTTCCGTGCTTCATTCGTCTTGAAGTCATTAAGGACTCTAGTCCAACACATAACCTATGCCTAGCAATCAATTTTAATGTTCTTTCTGTGGAAATATTAACAAAATGTTCATCTCATATATTAAAAACATTTTTTTCTCAATCTAAATTCTTTTTTTTTTGAGATGGAGTTTTTGCTCTTGTTGCCCAGGCTGGAGTGCAATGGCACAACCTCGGCTCACGGCAACCTCCGACTCCTGGGTTCAAGCAATTCTCCTACCTTAGCCTCCAGAGTAGCTGGGATTATAGGCATGTGCCACCACGCCCGGCTAATTTTGTATTTTTCTTAGTAGAGACAGGGTTTCTCCATAGCGGTCAGGCTGCTCTAGAACTCCCAATCTCAGGGGATCTGCCCGCCTCAGCCTCTCAAAGTGCTGGTAATACAGGCATGAGCCATCGCGCCCAGCCTCTCAATCTAAATTCTTATCTGTGTTTGCAGGGAGTTAATCCTCATCTGTAAATACTGAAAAAGCAACTAACCTTGAGGGAACAAAGTTCTCAGTTCTGTGGAAGCAGAGATGGTGCCCTTTTTATAGCTCATTATTTTAATGTTGGCAAATGCCTGGTCCATAGTAAGCATTCAAGTAGACTGACTGACTGATTGAATGAATGAATGAATGCTCAAATGAATACATAAGTGGTGCAGAAGGTGGTGGTTTTTTTTTCATTAGGGCTATGATGAAGAAGGTGTAGGCTTTGAAGTTGGGAAGATATGAGTTCAAATCCTAGTTTAGTTTTTAATCCCAGCTCTGCCTTCCTTTGCCAGGTGTCTTTTAACAAGCATTTCCTCCGAGCCTCAGCATCCACATTGGCCAAACAGAAATAATACTACCTATGCCTCATAGGGAAGCTATGAGGATTCCATGAGAAAATGTTGAAGGCCTCACATAAAGGAGGTACCCAATAAAGAGTCATACACAAGGGAAGTCAGACGTGGTGGCTCATGCCTGTAATCCCAGCACTCTGGGAGGCCAAGGAAAGCAGATTGCTTGAGCTCAGGAGTTCAAGACCAACCCGGACAACATGGTGAAACCCCATCTCTACTAAAAATACAAAAAAAATAGCTGGGCATGGTTGCATGCACCTGTTGTCCCCGCTACTGAGGAGGCTGAGGTTGGAGGATCACTTGAGCCCAGGGGACAGAGATTGTAGTGAGCTGAGACTGTGCCGCTGCACTCCACCCTGTGTGACAGAGTGAGATTCAGTATCAAAAAAGAAAAAAAAAATGAAAGAAATCCTTAAGCTATCTCTAAGTATGAAGTACTTAAAATGGAGAATGCAAAAGTTTTAGTTTTAAGTTTCCTAACTTTGATAAAATCACATTCTTAAAAAGCACATTCTAAAATTTTGTTTAGGTTTTTCCATATTTCTATTTTTATATAAGCAGGGGATTCTCAATTATTATTTCATATTGATTTTATTTAAAGTTATATTTTAAATATGTAAAACAGATAAGCCAACAATATCTATAATTGCAATGGCCTTTTTAAATAAAAAGCTCACAGATGCAAGATTAAGAATAAAAAGAATTTTACTTGGGAGGCTGAGGAGTAGGGATTGTTTGAGCTTAGGAGGTCAAGACCAGCCTGGGCAAAATAGCAAGATCCCATCTCTTACAAAATAAAAAAGAATAAAAAGAATTTGTGGATTATCACTCCTCTAATATATGTATGCACACTCTATATTATGTAACCCAGTAAAATATATACAGCATGTTTTATGAAAATAAATAATAAATAGATTCATACAAATAAATATTTAGGAATATCAAATAATAAAAGTAAAATCAAGTAATGGATTTCTTTCTTTGCCAATACAAAAATTCCCAATCTGAGCTTCTGTGCAATTAAAACCCTCCTTAAGACTTAAGTTTAACCGCTGCCTTATGTTGGAAATAAACATACATGACAAGCTATGACAAACAGTGTCTGGGCTGATTGATCTCATAGTTTTCTGGTAGAGATAGGATATGAAAACAGTTCCACTCTCCAGGAGAGCTCAGATCATGGCTTTGTTGAGTTCAGTTTGTCAGAGACTGACACTTAAGAAATGGTGACGCTATTCATGGTCACAAACTTATTGTATCTTTGGGGAAAAGTAATCGTTCCTGAAATTGTTATTTATACTGCCCCTCAGTATCAAGTAGAAGAATCTCTTGTTTGTTTATTTGTTTGTTTGTTTAGACTGAGTCTCGGCCTGTCAGCCAAGCTGAAAACAGTGGCACGATCTCAGCTCCCTGCAACCTCTGCCTCCCAGATTCAAGCAACTCCTCTGCCTCAGTCTTCTGAGTAGCTGGGATTACAGGCACCCACTACCATGCTTGGCTATTTTTTTTTAAATTTATTTTAGTAGAGACAAGGTTTCACCACATTGATCAGGCGGTCTTGAACTCCTGACTTCAGGTGATCTGCCCACCTTCACCTCCCAAAGTGCTGGGATTACAGGGGTGAGCCCCATAATAGCACCCAGCCCTATATAGGTTTTTTACTGAGACCTTGCCTGGCAGATATAAACTTGAAGATTCATTCACTTTTTAATAATCACTTATCTGTCCATCCTATGTATGATGAATTAGCAGTCCTCATAGCCATTCTAACCTCTTTCCAATGTGCCCTCCCATGCTGCAGAGACTGGAAAGCTGAAAGCCACATCTCCCAGACTTCCTAGTTTCCAGAGCTTTATTCCACCAATCACATGCACTGGCACGGGAGCTGGAAGACAAGACAAATAAGCTGAAGGACAAGCTTTGGCTGCTTTGGCGCTTCCTGCTAGCCAGCACTAGAGTGGCAGTGTCTGGTTTTTCTGAGGTAGTTTCTTGAGAGTATTTATTTCTTCTGAGTTAACTTCCTAGGAAATTTTTTTTAATTGGAGAAAAGAGATATGAATTTTATTAATGCGTACATGGGGAGAACCACACAGAATCATACTGCAGCTTCTTGATCTTGTCAGTTTCTAGCAGTGCTGACCTCCTTTTTATGTAGGTGTGATCTTCCCAGAAGTGGTTGTGTGGTCCCAGAGCCAGCAGCTGACCCCTCAGTGTCCCAGCTCAGCTGTAGTTCACCCAAGAAGAGCAGTCTCTACCTTGGTGGCCCAGTCAGTGTGTGGTTTCCAAGGTGGTTCCTGAATGCTCACTGTGAAGCCTATTGCTGCAGCCTTCTCAATGGTGAAGCGCATTCTGTAATTAATACCTTTCTGTCTAAACTAGCTACAGTGGGCTCTTTTTTTTTTTTTTTTTGCTACTGGACCTTGACAGACACACCCCTTAAACCCTTTTATTGAGACTGTCTTCCACACTGAATTGATTAAAAGACAGACATGTTTATTCAATGGCCCCATAAACTGTGGGCCTTGAACTCTTTCAGACAACAAGGATGCCATAATAAGCAAAGCAGATAATGTGGAGTGGTCAGGGAATATTCATTTAAGGGGGTGAAGTGGACAACTGCTATGTAAGCAAGATAATTTCCAAGACAAATGTAATGTGGAAACTAAAACAGAGTAACAATATAGAGAGTGACTCTGGTTGGCAGGGAGGGTCACATAGGATAGGGTGATGGGGGGAGCCTCTCTGAGCAGGTGTCATTTGAGCAGAGATCTGAGTAACAAGTAAACAGAGACCTGCAAATAGAGCTTTCCAGGAGTGAGATCTGAAAGAGAAAGGCTGAAAGGTGAGAACGAGCTCCAGATGTGTGACACGAAGAAGAAAGGTCAGTGTGGCGAGAGCTTAATGAGCACAGAGGAACAAAATCAGAGTGCATTTCATTTCTTCACCCATGAAATATCTGTCTGAGCACCTACTATGCATCATACCCTATTCAGGGTGCCTGCATTACATCAGTGGAAAATAGACACAAATATTCCTGTTCTTGTGGAGATGATTTCTGTCGGTGGGGAAGGGAGGAACAATAAACAAATACATAGGTAAAATACGTATTTGCATTAGATCAATGACTCAACCAGTGGTGGTTTTGTCCCCCAGGAGGCATTTCTGGCTGTCGCAATCTAGGGAGGAAAGTTGCAGGTATTGAGTGGCTTGAGGGTCGGGATGCCACTAAACACCCTGCAAGGCACAAGTAATACCGTACAACCAAGAACTGTCCCAAAATGCCAATCATGCCAAGCCTGAGAAGCCCTGCATGAGGTGGTGGCAAGAGCTAAGGGAAGAAAATCAGAAAGGCCAGCGGAGCGGGTGAGGAGCTGTTCAGAGGAGAGCTCACCAGGAAGATGACATCTGAAGAAAAACCTGCAAAGGAGAGGCGGGGAGCCGCTGTCGATATCAGCAGGAAGAGCGTCATGGGACAGGAAATGACAAATGTGTTGGGCAACTTCCGGGAGAGCAGAAGACCAATGTAGCAGGCGCAGAGTGAGCAAAAGGAGGAGGAGCAGAGATGAAGAGCGCACGGGGAGGTGTGTCGAGCTTCAGCTTGTGCTCTGAGTGGTCAGGAAGTCATTAGGGAACTTTGGGCAGAGCAGTGACATTACTTCTGAATCCATTTTTGAAAGGATCACTCTGGCTGCTGTTTGGAAACTGATTCGCAAGAGAACAAGGGCAGAAAGCAGGGACACACCAATTAGGTGGCATCAAGTAGACTGCAAGAGAAGGAGGTGGTACAGAGAACAACCAAATGTCTGGTGTAAGCAAGAGAAGGTCTGAGACGCTGGAAGACGGGAGAGCCGTGACAGAAGCCGGTTTAGGGGCAATAAAGATCAGGCATTCCAGGTTAGACATATGGAGTCTGAGATGCCTAGAAGAAATCCACATGGAGATGTCACAGACTGTAGAATGAGTCTAAGGTTTACAGAAATCTGGGTTGGACATACAAATCTACTGGAATTAACAAATGACATCTAAAGTTGTAAGAAGTATAAAATTGCCAAAGAAGTAAGCACGGAGAGTAGCAGGATGAAGACTGGGGACTTACATAGGGCCCAGATCATACAGAAGGTTATCAAAATGCTAGACACATATGGTCTGGCTGGGCGTGGTGGCTTATGTCTGTCATCCCAGCATTTTAGAGGCCAAGGTGGGCAGATCGCTTGTGCCCAAGAGTTCAAGAGCAGCCTGGACAACATGGCAAAACCACACCTCTAATTTTATTTAAGAAAAAAAAATAGATAATTGTCACTACAAATTCCTTAGAGAAAAGCTAAAATCAAGATTTTTAAAGCACAGTATCATGGATTAATGGAGTTGTTTAAAGAATTCCATGGCAGGACCATAAAAATCAACTAATTTAAATCCAAAATGTTAGAGATGAGGAGGCTGATGCCCCACATAGCCAGGTCACAGAACAGCAGGACCCTGGAGTGCCATTAGCCTGGGGTCCACAGCTGACTATGGGCATAATCAAAACAAGAAGCTTAATCTCCTTTCTTACTCTAATGCTCTTTCTTCTTCCTCACGCTGAGAGGTCTAACTCAGAAGTCCATTTCAAAACAAAGAAGAAATTCTTCTGAAATAATCATTTCAACTTGGAGAGAAGTTTGATTTGCTTACAAATATTTGATATTCACAAAACTCGTCTTATAGACAACCTGCAGCATAAGGCAACACACATCTGTATCTATAGGAGAATAAGAAAAATCCTGTATGCTAAACTCAAGGATGAAATACCGATCTTGTTTTGTGGAGGTAAAATAAGCTCTCTGGCAACTGGTCCTGTCGCTTTAGCAGCTAGGAGGAAAGTAAGGAAGTGAGTCAACATGGAGATGTAACTTGGTTAGCCCAAGATTTTATTCTTACCCTGCAATAAACAAGCCAACATGAAGAAAGCTGTTGGGTGTCCCGGATAGAATCTCTCGTAAATATTGCTAACAGTATTAGGAGGCAGAGTGATTCTCTGCTTTGCCTGAAGAGGACCAGAACTAATCTCCTTTTCATCCCTGTCTCAAAGCACACTCACAAAGATACACATTTATTTCCATGGAATGAAGAGAGACGGTGAGGACTGCTATGGTCCCACTGTACACAAAGGAACAAAATGTCAGAAGGGGAAGTGAGCTGGCCCTGCCATTCTGTGACTCAGCGATGAGGAGACGATATTCTCTCCACAGCTTAGCCACTGACCATGTATTCACTGTCTGTGCTCAGCAAGCAAACCCAGAGAGGCAGAGCAGCCCCAGGCCTGGACAAGACCAGCACAGGGGGAGATGAAAAAGACAGTGAACCTTCACATGGGAAGTAGCCACAGGGTACAACGTGAACCAAAACACCTCAGACCTCAAACCTCTGCTTTCAACTGTGCCACGGTTCTCACTCTTTTTAAACAATTTCTGAAAAAAATACCTTTTAAAATGTCTCTTTCTTTTTGTTTTGTTTTTCAAAATGAGTATTTACAGTTGCTTTCCTGAACTCTGTTTACTTCATTTCTTCTATCAGCATAAAATTACTCTGGGAACAGGAAATATGGTTTAGTAAGAAAGCTGTATTTGTTGAAAAAGAGAAATACTGACTGCATCTTCTGAAAATCAAAGGACACAGTAATCTACATCTCCAAAGCAAGTCTTTGAATGGTAAATGCTCCACTATTGTCTCTTGGGAAAGGCAGTTCTTAAGCAAGTAACCTGAATCTTATCGAATTATTTTCCCATGTGATACAACTTTGCTTATTTTCTTCCTTTTCTTTTTTTCTAGCTCTGTTGCCCAGGCTGGAGTGCATTGGCACAATCTTGGCTCACTGCAACCTCCAACTCCCGGTTTCAAGTGATTCTCCTGCCTCAGCCTCCCGAGTAGCTGGGATTACAGGTGCCCGCCACCATGCCAGGATAATTTTTTGTATTTTTAGTAGAGATGAGGTTTCACCATGTTGACCAGACTGGTCTC
The DNA here is from genome assembly GCA_031835075.1 of Saguinus oedipus. Lineage (NCBI taxonomy): Eukaryota > Metazoa > Chordata > Mammalia > Primates > Cebidae > Saguinus > Saguinus oedipus. Next base: position 25,755,458 of record CM063190.1, read on the forward strand.
AAACTCCTCACCTCGGCTGATCCGCCCACCTCAGCCTCCCAAAGTGCTGGGATTACAGGTGGGAGCCACCGTGCCTGGCAAAACTTTGCTTATTTTCTAGGCCACTCGTGGAAAAGTCTTTCCAAATTCCACCCACACTTCAAGGTCAAGTTCACATACTATCTCTTTCCTGAAACTTCCCTGATTATTCCTCTGAGCCAATGTGTGTGTCTTGTGTCTAATTTCTCTACTAGGCTGAAATGTCCTTAAAGACAAGAGTCTAATAGGATTATTGAATCCTATTCTCTCTTTATAGTATCTAACATGGTTCTTTTGTATAAAAACAGAGGAATCCCATATATTTATACCTAGAAAGAGAAGGTTAGTTGGTTCCTAGACGAAAGGGGACATTCCTAAAAGATTCTAGATATCTTTGGGGAATCAGTATATATATCTAGAAAGGCTACTCACAAAATGGGGCATTTAAGTGCATCACATATCATGGAAGGCATTCAAGCAGAAAGTAGACAATCACTTATGAGATGTTAGATAGCAGCCTGTAAGGTAGACCAGATGACCTCTTGGTCCTTCCAACTCTAAGTTTCAAAATGATTTTTAGAAGGATTGGTTAGCTGGATAACCCTGTTTTGCTTTGTCTCTGTGGACACTACCACTATAGCAGGAAACTCTAGGAGCTTTTCCAAACCTCCTGATTGAAACATCCCAGCTTATAGCTCCTAAGGAATGCATCCTAGAACCTTCTAACTTTGCATTATCCTACCTTCAGTTTACGTGGTCACCACAAAGAGTCATGGTTCAGGAAGACCACAAAGTGGTTGGAACTTGAACTCTTTAACTCTCAGTACCAGATACAGAAATGTAAGTTCTGGGTCAATTTTGCACTCACTTGCTCTGTGCTCTTGGTTTCTCCAAGATCCGGTAGAGAGTCTGAGAATCATTTACCTAATATTTGCCATTGTTGCTTTTCTGTGTATCTTGTCAGTGGGAAATGCTGCAGGGACTTTGGCTGGATTCATTCTTTCCCATTGTGTATGTGTATGTGTCAGATTAGTGACACAGAGAAAAAAGTAGCGGAAGAGTTGAAAACAAGCCCAGTAAGTATGCTGTACTTCTTGATTGTTGGTGTTCCTTAAGGTAGCATCCTCACTCTTTGAAGGACATGCCCAAAATGCTACTGAGGAGGAGTATGCCTAACACTATGGAGGCATAATGCATTCATAGTGGGATTTCAGGCATCAGTGGGATTTGGGGACCAAGTTAAGAGTGTTTCATTGCTGTCTGTCTATCTATTTCTCTTCTAATCACAACTAGACAATAGTAATGCTAGTCCCTATGGAGGTGTATGCAGATTTGTATAGACCAAACAGTTGAAGGTGTGAATATTAATCAGGACTCAAATAGCAATATGTTATAACATGATAATCTGTTTCTTCATTCTAATTGTTTGTACTACTTTGAAAGATTGATAAAGCTAAAAAAAAAAAGTGACAGACCTGTCACATGTTTCTTTCCACAAATCTACTTCACAATATAAGTGTTTTTGTGAGATTAATGCAGTTTTCTCCAGCTAGAGATTGTTTTCATTACTATAAAGCTAAATACCCTGTATATTAAATTCTAAAGTATAATGATCACAAATTACTTAAAGTAAATTGCAGCTAATTAAAAAATATGTTCTCCATTTAAAAATTATTTATTATATTTTCAAGAGCCTCTTAATTATCCTTGGGAAAATATGACCCGTTTGGGCATCTGTAGAAGTAGTTACAGTGCAAAATAATTGTGCCACCTCTTATGTTAAACAATCCAACAAATGAGAGCAAAATCAGTGATTGCTTCAGCTTTTAAAAAGACTTCTCCCATGATATTAGACCAGGCTCAAGAAGACATTGTATTGATTCATTGCCTGTGTATGAATACATTGAAAAGGCATATCCTGATAGGATTGTTGTGAATCCAGCAAAAAGACAGGTTCAAGCCCCTTTTATAAGAATGAAACATATGTCCTGGCATGGTGGCTCATACCTGTAATCCCAGCACTTTGATAGGTCAAGGCAGGAATATCCCTTGGGCTCAGGAGTTTGAGACCAGCCTGGGCAACATGGTAAAACCCCATCTTTACAAAAAATACAAAAATTAGCCAGGCATGATGGTACTCACCTGTGGTCCCAGCTGCTTCAGGGGACTGGAGTAGGAGGATCTCTTGAGCCTGGGAGTCTGGAAGTTGCAGTGAGCCATGATCATGCCACTCCAGCCTGGGTGACAGAGTGGGACCCTGTCTCAAACAAAAAAAAGACAGATACGTTCACAGTATCTCCAAACCCTGCCTGACTTCCCTAAATGCTAAACCAAATATGGGATCCTGTAGCTTAGCACATTAGTTGCTTATTAAAAGTTATTACATTAATTCAAATAGTCACCACATCGTGTTACTCAAACCAGCAGTTGGGGGAAAGGAGGACAATGTACTTGGATTTATCTTTTTCACCAAGGACTTTGATTTCATCTAGTCTGTAGGTCATCTTGCCATTGCATAAGTGCTGCTATTACTGTTACCCATGCTGGACATGGTCCTGAGTCCTTCACAGCACCTCATTTACACGGACAAAAAAGAGAAAGAATTGAGACATCTCACTTCAGTTGCTAAAGAAGTGAGGCATCTCACCTCAGTTGCTATAAACCTGGTGCGTTTAGCCACTGACCATGTATTCACCATCTGTGCCCAGCAAGCAAACTCAGAGGCAGAGCAGATTGAGGTCTGGAGTAGCTCAGCACAGGAGGAGATGAACAAGAGAGTCCACATTCACTCTCTTGAGTGACCAGAATCGGATAAGTTAGAGGACCCTCCATAATTTTTCAGGCAGCTATAGAGGAGGAAGCACATCCCCTCATTTTCCCACTGAAAATCACCAAGCAGGACATGGCAAAATCCCAAACCTGGCACCTCTGCTTTAACCAGCCCAGCTGGCGTCCTGGCAGACCAATTTGGAAACCATGATTAATCCTTTGGTAAACAGAAAATAGGCTCTGGAGCCAAGAGAAGCCAAACCTGAGTCACTTTCTGGAGACTACATTTGTCCAATTCAGCTTTACCTCCTCCTCCAGGAGCTGGCTCACTCGCCTGGTGACTTTCAGCAAACAGAAAGGCTTTTCCATGATGGCAGAATAGCACAGTGAACCAGAGACCGAAGCGTGGCTGCGAGTGATGGCCATGAGCTGGAGTAACCTGGATCTATGCAAGGGTCACCATGGCCCATGTGGATCAAATGAAATTGGCTGAAACCCTATCCTATATGAAATGGAAAACTCAACAAGCTTCCCATTTTCTCCAGCAAGTGAGGGGAAAGAAGACAATGTGACTGAACTTCTCTTTGTCATCAGGGAGAACTTGTCTGGTCTGTGGATCATCTTGCCATTGCATAAATGCTGCTACTCTGTTGTCCATGCTGGACATGGCCCTGAGTACTACATATTCACACCTCACTTTAGGTACTTCCCCAGAATACCACCAATTTCAGGTTCTGGATGTAATTACCTTTTATGAAAGATTCAGGGCAATGGAGAAGGTTGACATGGAAACATCAAAAATAATTTAAAAGCAAAATTATATATCATTGTTCTCTAAAGCCTTCTACCACTCTGACCCCAGAAGTTTCAGACCAGGTGTTCTTTCTTCTCAGGCTTTGGCCTCTGGCTCTGCCCACTTCTTTGCTTCCTGCTTTCTGCCCTCTCCTCTGTCTCCAGTTAAGGCTCTCTCCCTAATTCATGTCACTTTATGTAAATGTAATTTGGATTTCCCATCTCCTTGCCCATTGTGTCCTCACCTTGAAATCTTAAAACATTTTCCTAAAGAAAAGTGCCTCTTTTGCAAAGAGGAAATGTATGGCCCAGTGTTCAAAAAGATTTACACACACACACACCTGCACCTATTGACCATCAGAAAACACAGGAGCAGAGGTACAAGTTTCCAGAGGATGTGCCCACAGGACAAGAATGGGAGAGCTGGGGAAAAGGTGAGGTTTTTAAAATGCATTTTCGGTAGGTGGCAAGATGGCCAAATAGGAACAGCTACGGTCTGCAGCTCCCAGCAAGATCAATGCAGAAGGTGGGTGATTTCCACATTTCCAGTTGAGGTACCTGGCTCATCTCACTGGGACTGCTTAGATAGTGGGTGCAGCCCACAGAGTGTGAGCCAAAGCAGGGTGGGGCATCACCTCACATGGGAAGCAGAAGGGGCTGGGGAACTCCCTTCCCTAGCCAAGGGAAGCCATGAAGGACTGTACCATAAGAAAGGGTGCACTCCATCCAGATACTACACTTTTTCAACTGTCTTTGCAATCCGCAGACCAGGAAATTCCCTCCAGTGCCTATGCCACCAGGGCCCTGGGTTTCAAGCGCAAAACTGCATGGCTGTTTGGGCAGACACCAAGCTAGCTGCAGAAGTGTTTTTGTCCTACCCCAATAGCACCTGGAATGTCAGCTAGACAGAACCATTCACTCCCTTAAAAAGGGGGCTGAAGCCAGGGAGCCAAGTGGTCTAGCTCAGCAGATCCCACCCCCACAGAGCCCAGCAAGCCAAGATCAACTTGCTTGAAGTTCTTGCTGCCAGCACAGCAGTCTGAAGTTGACCTGGGACACTGGATCTTGGTAGGCGGGACAGGCATCTGCCATTACTGAGGCTTGAATAGGTGGTTTTCACCTCATAGTATAAACAAAGCTGCCAATAAGTTTGAGCTAGGCAGAGCCCACTGCAGCTTGGCAAAGCTGCCTATCGCCAGACTGTCTCTCTAGATTCCTCCTCTCTGGGCAAGGCATCTCTGAAAGAAAGGCAGCAGCCCCAGTTACGGACATAAAGATAAAACTCCCATCTCCCTGGGACAGAGAACCTGGGGGAAGGGGCAGCTGAGGGCATAGCTTCAACAGACTTAAATGTTCCTGCCTGTCAGCTCAGAAGAGAGCAACATATCTCCCAGCACAGCACTTGAGCTCTGTTAAGGGACCGACTGCCTCCTCAAGTGGGTCCCTGACTCCCATGCCTCCTGATTGAAAGATACCTCTCAACAGGGGTTGACAGACGCCTCATACAGGAGAGCTCTGGCTGGCCTCTGGCAGGTGCCCCTCTGGGATGTAGCTTCCAGAGGAAGGAAGAGACAGCAATCTTTGCCTTTCTGCAGCCTCTGCTGGTGATACACAGGCAAACAGGGTCTGGAGTGAACCTCCAGCAAATACCAGCAGACCTGAAGCAGAGGGGCCTGACTGTTAGAAGGAAAACTAGCAGAAAGGAATAGCATCAACATCAACAAAAAGGACATCCACACAAAAACCCCAACCAAAGGTCACCAGCATCAAAGAGCAAACTAGATAAATCCATGAAGATGAGGAAAAACCTCATCAGAGAACACTATAAACAACTCTATGCAAATAAACTAGAAAATCTAGAAGAAATAGATAAATTCCTGGACACATACACTCTCCCAAGACTAAACCAGGAAGAAGTTGAATCCCTGAATAGATGAATAACAAGGTCTGAAATTGAGGCAGTAATTAATAGCCTACCAACCAAAAAAAGCCCAGGACCAGACGGATTCACAGCCGAATTCTACCAGAGGTACAAAGAGGAGCTGGTAATTCCTTCTGAAATTATTCCAAACAATAGAAAAAGAGGGACTCCTCCCTAATTCATTTTATGAGGCCAGCATCATCCTGATACCACAACCTGGCAAAGACACAACAAAAAGAAAAATTCAGGTCAATATCCCTGATGAACATTGATGAGAAAGACCTCAATAATATACTGGCAAACCAAATCCAGCAGCACATCAAAAAGCTTACCCACCACAATCATATTGTCTTCATCCCTGGGATGCAAGGCTGGCTCAACATACACAAAGCAGTAAACAATCCATCACACAAGCAGAACCAATGACACAAACCACATGATTATCTCAATAGATGCAGAGAAGGCCTTCAATAAAATTCAACACCCTTCATGCTAAAAACTCTCAATAAACCAGGTATTGATGGAACATATCTCAAAATAATAAGAGCTATTTATGACAAACCCACAGCCAATATCATACTGAATAGGCAAAAGCTGGACGCATTCCCTCTGAAAACCAGCATTAGACAAAGATGCCTTCTTTCACCACTCCTATTCAATATAGTATTGGAAGTTCTGCCCAGGGTAATCAGGCAACAGAAAAAAATAAAGGGTATTAAAATAGGAAGAGAAGAAGTTAAATTGGCTCTGTTTGCAGATGACATGACTGCATATTTAGAAAATACCATAGTCTCAGCCCAAAATCTCCTTAAGCTGATAAGCAACTTCAGAAAAGTCTCAGGATATAAAATCAAGGTGCAAAAACCACAAGCATTCTTATATACCAATAACAGAGAGCCAAATCATGAGTGAACTCCCATTCACAATTACTATAAAGGGAATAAAGTACCTAGGCATACAACTAACAAGGGATGTGAAGGACCTCTCGAAGAAGAACTTACAAACCACAGCTCAAGGAAAAGAGAGGACACAAAAAAATGGAAATACATTCCATGCTCATGGATAGGAAGAATCAATATCATGAAAATGGCCACACTGCCCAAAGTAATTTATAGATTCAATGCTACCCCTGTCAAGCTGCTACTGACTTTCTGTACAGAATTAGAAAAAACTAATTTAAATTTCATATGGAAAAAGCCCATCTAGCCAAGACAATCCTAGGCAAAAAAAAAAAAACAAAAAAAACAAAGCTAAAGTTATCATGCTATCTGACTTTGAACTATACTACAAGGCTGGAATAACTAAAACAGCATGGTACTGGTATCAAAACAGAAATATAGACCAATGGAACAGAACAGAGGCCTCAGAAATAAAGTCACACATCTACAACAATCTGATCTCGGACAAACCTGACAAAAGCAACCAATGGGGAAAGGATTCCCTATTTAATAAACAGTGTTGGAAAACCCAGCTAGCCATATACAGAAAACTGAAAATGGACCGCTTATACAAAAATTAGCTCAAGATGGATTCCATACACTTTATATAAAAATTAACTCAAGATGAATTAAAGACTTAAATATAAGACCTAATAGCATAAAAACCCTAAAAGAAAACCTAGGCAAAACCATTCAGGACGTAGGCATGGGCAAGGACTTCATGACCAAAACACCAAAAGCAATAGCAACAAAAGGCAAAACTGACAAGTGGGGTCTAATTAAACTAAATATCTTCTGCACAGCCAAAGAAACAGTCATTAGAGTGAACCGGCAACCTACAGAATGGGAGAAGATTCTTGCAATCTGTCCAATCTAACCAAGGGCTAATATCCAGAATCTACAAAGAACTTAAACAAATCTACAAGAAAAAAACAACCCCATTAAAAAGTGGGTGAAAGATATGAAAAAACATTTCTCAAAAGGAGACATTTATGCAGCCAACAAACATATAAAAAAAAGCTCATCATCAATGGTCATTAGAGAAATGCAAATCAAAACCACAATGAGACACCATCTCACACCAGTTAGAATGGTGATCATTAACAAGTCAGGAAACAACAGATGCTGGAGAGGATATGGAGAAATAGGAACACTTTTACACTGTTGGTGGGAGTGTAAAGTAGTTCAACCACTATGGAAGACAGTGTGGGGATTCCTCAAGGATCTAGAAACAGAAATATCATTTGACCCAGCAATCTCATTACTGGGTATATACCCAAAGGAAAATAAATCATAAAGGCACATACACGTGTGTGTTTATTGCAGCACTGTTCACAATAGCAAAGACTTGGTACCAACCCAAATGCCCATCAGTGATAGAGTGGAAAAAGAAAATGTGACACATATATACAATGGAATACTATATAGCCATCAAAATGGAAAACTTTATGTCTTTTGTAGGGATGTGGATGAAGCTGGAAACAATAATTCTCAGCAAACTAACACAGGAACAGAAAACCAAACACCACATGTTCTCACTCTTAAGTGGGAGTTGAACAATGAGAACACATGGACACAGGAATGGGAACATCACACACCAGGGCCTGTCCAGGGGTGAGGGGAAAGGGGAGGGAGAGCATTAAGACAAATACCTAATGTAGATGATGGGTTGACGGGTGCAGCAAACCACCATGGCACAAGTACACCTATGTAACAAACTTGCACGTTCTGCACATGTAGCACAGAACTTTAATAATTTTTTAAAAAGCATTTTAATTTGTACATATGAGTACTACTTTTCCCTTACTTTCCTAGGGTGTGTATTCACTGGTAATGTCAAAGATTCCTGGTTGCTGTGTGACTGAGGCCAGGTGGGCCATGAGAAGCTAGCTCCTGTTACTCACCAACACATACATGGTGCTCCTGGCACCTCGGGCTGTCGCTTCACTTTCTCTGGGTCCTAACTGTTATTTCAGTCACTCTGCTTTTGCTCATGCTGTTTCACTCCCACCACTCCCCTACATACCCTTTTCCCTCCTGCAATGCTTTTCTACCTTTCATCTCCTGAATTCACGTCCATTCTTCAAGGTTCCTCTGCATGAAGTCTCCCAGATTGTGGCATTTGGTTTTATGCTCCTTATTTGTTTCATTTATGTAGGCATTTCCTCCCTACTAGTGATATGTCTGGCACTTTCCCTGTGTTCCCCTAGATGAACTGGCACAATTTTAGACACAAAATAGATGCTCAGCAATGCCTACTGAATTGGTTGAAATAGATCACTGTGTCTCTAAACAGGAGTGTAATTAACCCCAAATATTAATTTGCCCAGCTGAGGTCAGCTAAGGAAACTCAAAACCCTGGAAATACCATTGTCAGGAGATTTAGGTAGTTTCCAATATGAAATCTAGTATCTACCTTTTTTTGTGACTTTGATCCAGTTATTTAGCTTCTTTGAGCATCATTTTAAAATCTGCAATACAAGAAAAATAAAAATACTTGCCCTGCTCATCTCATATAGTATGCAGTTGCAAGAATTAAATGGATATCTACTTTTATACATATTATTTTATATATTCATACATTATGACAATGGTCTGAGAAGCATTGTGCAGAAGACAAATTATTACAAGTTCCGGATGTTCCATATATCTTTTTTAAAACTTTAGTATTTTATCAAGTAGCATAGACTACACATAGACTATCTTCTCATATTTATTATGAAACATTTTCCCATAAATAAATGCCAATTTATTTCCCCAAAACACTTCCTTAACCATAAAAAAACTTTATGACAGCTTTCTAACCTATGCAAATCTCACCTATAAGCAAAATATGTCCTGTTTCTTTTCTCCTGACAAGAGAATTTGTTTTCTTTCCTGTGGGATTTGCAATCATATGAAAATTAAGATATATAAACGTCATCTTTGATGCCAACATTATAAAAATTCTTACACTTTAACATTTGATGGCAAGCTGTGTTAGAAAAAAATGTTTAAGAAGTGGCAAATTTTCAAAAGGATCACTAATTTTAGATAGTTAAAAAATAATAACAAGCAGCCGGTCACGGTGGATCATGCCTGTAATTCCAGCATTTTGGGAGGCCAAGGTGGGTGGATCACGAGGTCAAGAGATCAGGACCAAGCAGGTCAACATGGTAAAACCCTGTCTCTACTAAAAATACAAAAAATTAGCTGGGCATAGTGGCGCGTGCCTGTAATCCCAGCTACTCAGGAGGCTGAGGCAGGAGAATTGCCTGAACCCACGAGGCGGAGGTTGCAGTGAGCCGAGATTGCGACATTGCACTCCAGCCTGGGTAACAAGAGTGAAAACTCCGTCTCAAAAATAATAATAATAATAATAACAAGCATATTTTCTAATAAGAATCTAATACTTTTTCAAGTAATTTAATGCTGTCTCCTCATTCCTTATTTCAGTGTGTATTAGTTTCCTGTGGCTTCTCTAACAAATTGCCACAAACTTGATAGCTTAAAACAATGGAAATTCAGTTTCTCACAGTTCTAATTCAGAACTATGATTCAGCAATTTGAAGTCAGTTTCACTGGGCTGAAATCAAGAGGTCAGCAAAGCCGCCTGTCTTCCTTCCACATGCTCTAGGGGAGAACCCATTCATTTCCTTTTCCAGCTTCCGGAGGCTGCCCTCATCCCCTGGAGATCCTCCTCTTCTGTGTGTGTAATCTCCCTCTGTCTCTCTCTTAAAAGGGTCCTTGTGCTGATATTTAGGATTCATTCAGAAAATCTAGGATAATTTCTTGTCTTAAGATCTTTAATCAGATCTGCAAAGGCCCTATTGCTAAGTAAGATAATATTTTATAAGTTCCAAGGATTCAGATGCACTACCTTTTGAGGTTCCATTTTCAGCCTATCACACAGTGGTTCTCAAACTTTCATGTTCCTTAACACTGTATGAAGGGCTTCTTAAAACACAGGTTACTGGGCTCCACTCCCAGAGCTTCTGACTCAGTAAGTCTGGGGTGGGGCTCAAGATTTTGAATTATTAACAAATTTCCAGGTGACAGATGCTGCTGGTCCTGAGGCCACCCTTGGAGAACCACTAGCTTACCTTATCAAAGCTGTAAGAATCATATTCTGGCTTATTTTTCCCACTTTAAGCTATAGGTCACCAACTTTTTGTGTCCCTCTTTTGTACATATTCTAATATCAGAGTTTTACACAGAAAGCAGCAAGCACCTATGTTCCCCTTTCTTATACTGCCACACGTTCCTCCATTAGAACTCTGCAATTAGACATGTGCAGAGACAAAAAATCTTCTATAGACTCATTTAATGCAGCCATTGGTTTCTGTGAGAGAAAGCACAGGATAATTAGTTCACATTCCTAGTCTGGCGTTCAAGGGCCTCCATAATATAACTTTAATCCCTACCTTCGGTTTGCAGCTGATTCTTTATAGTTCCCCAAATGCCCTCTGCACACCTCTCCCAAGTAGAAGGCTTTCTCATGCAGTGTCAGCTAAATGGGGTGTCCTTTCTTCACTGTCCAAAGTGCCAGCTCTGCCCATCAAAATCCCAATGTCCCGAAAGCCCAAATGATCTGCCTAGCCTTTTCCATTCAAATCAATGGAAATGATCTCTCCCTTGGCACTGAACTCTCTAGAGCCCTTTATAAGTTTCTTGTGATAATTAGTATGTTCTTTTTTGAATCGTAATTACCTGTGCACTTTCTATCCCCTCCATGGATTATAAAATTCTTTAGGATAAAGATTATTCCTTGTTTATGATCATTTCTTGAGTGGCAGTGATAAATGTTTGTAAAATTGGCAAGAGAATTTTGTCTGTTGTTTAGCACTTCATATCTGCTCCAACTTCTTTGCAGTTAAAAGGCACACAGATGACATGATTGTCTTTTTGGTGACCCGGTAACCCATGACTTTGGGGGAACTCCTCCCACCCCATCCAAGCAATGTGGTTCTGATGATGGCTGTCAATCACAGTAACCCACATATAACCCACATTCCTATCTCTTTTACAGATGTGAGCCCCTTTCCTAGATTTTTTTACCTTGGCTTCTAGAGAAAATGAACCCTTTCCTCTCTTGGAAGCAGCTGGGAATAGGTTGGCCTTGCAGGGAAAACAGTCTTCAGAGAATGAGATTAACATATAAAGAGAAGAATGAGAAGATGGGAGATGTGAGTCCTTATGCCATCAGATCTCCAGCAGTTTCATTTTATGGACTAATATGGTTGCCATTTTGCCCACTCTCATTCAAGTCAGATTCTGCCACATTCAGTCAAGAGTCCTATCTAATAATCCATGTGAAGGGTAAAGGAACTCATTATCCTTGATATCCTTTTAGGTTGTCTGGATGAGAGTGAGGCTAAACACCATGATAAGAGAGCTTCTGACCCTCTGTGTATATAGATAATGTACTGCCTGTGATGATATTAGGTATAATGGAAACTTACATATAATTAATTGTTATGAAGCTATGACAGCAGAAAAACAACAGAGGAGTCCAACGCTTTTTTTTTCAGGAGAAATATCCCCAGGAATCTTGGTAAGGAAGTCAAACATCATTAATTTTACTCTCGATAGCTTCAACAGGTAAAGCCCAGATCAGTCAATAGGTTTTAATTATGTGATGTGACGATAACAAAAGACATGATTCCTCTTAAAAGAATGGTAATAAAAAGCCCAGAATGGCACGTAGGTAAATACATTTAGAGGGTCAGAAAGACACATACCGAAGAAGTTTAACCAGATGAACAGCAATTTTCCAAAAGCCATTATTTTTCCAGTGGCTAGCTTAACTTTGGAAAAATCCTGGTAATGTGACTTTTAATGAAGGCCCTTCAGGTTATACTTGTTCACATTGCATATGACTAGGATATGTCCAAATCTTGGATCTTCTACAAGTCTACTCTATCCTACCTACATATGCCTACCTATCCTACCTATATCAGACAGATCATTTGGGCTTTGGGGACACTGGGATTTTTATGAGCAGAACTGGCACTTTGGACAGTGATGAAAGGACACTCCATCTCGCTGAAACTGCATGAGGAAGTCTTCTACTTGGGAGAGGTGTGCAGAGGGCATTTGGGGAGCTGCCCAGAATCTAGCTGCAAAGAATCTAGCTGCAACAGAAGGTGGGGATTAAAGTTATATTATGGAGGCCCTTGAATGCCAGGCTAAGGACTTCAGACTAAATTTAGAACAGATTTTAGGAATGAATGTATAACATTTACAACGTTCTTCTCTTCTTTAGAATCTGCTTAAATTTAAGAAAAAGGATTTGGTTGCCAACTCACAAGTCTATTTGTCAAGAATACTTCTAAACCAAGACATTCATTTATTAACTTTGATGTAGACTCTTGGGTTACCTAACAGAGTCAAATGCAGTTGTTACCAGCTTTTTTTTCCCTGCTTTAATTTTAGGATCCGGGAGTACATGTGCAAGTTTGTTATAGGGTAAACTGCACATTGCTGAAGTTTGGTGTACTGCTGATGTTGTTACCTAAGTAATGAGCATAGTACCTGATGGGTAGAGTTTCAACCCTCACCCTCCTTCCATCCTCCCCCTCAAGTAGGCCCTTTTGTTCCCATCTTTGTGTCCATGTGTACTCAATGTTTAGTTCTCACTTAAATGTGAAAACATGGTGGGGAAGGATCCAAGACAGCTGAATAGGAACAGCTCTGGAGTGCACTTCCCAGCAAGAACAGCACAGGGGGTGAGTGCTCACTGCATTTCCAAACAAGTTTTCACTGCCTACAGACCAGGAGATTCCTAGGTCGAAAGCACCATAAGTTTTCAGCGCAGTGGTTTCAGCTGGTGCCGGGTTGGCACATAGAAACTCACACAAGTCTGGCAGCTGTTTTGACTGGTGCCTGGACCACCTGGGAGACAGAGCCACCCATTCAACTGAAAGGGAGGGGGCAGAGACAGGGAGCCAGGTGATCTGGCTCCGCGGGTACCACCCCCACAAAACAAGCAATCTGAAATGCTGTGGATTGAGTTTCACAGCAAGCACAGGTGGACCCAGAATGGTCCAGCTCAGTGGGGAAACAATGCCCCCCACTACCGAGGCAGTCCACCAATACCGAGGCAGTTCACACAGCACAGGGCAGAGCCTGTGGCAGCTCAGCAACACCTCTGCTAGCAGACTGTGACTAGAGTACTCTGTGAGGAGCAGGGCATCTATGAAAAAAAGCAGCAGCATGACAGGAACATATAAATAAAGCCGACCTTCCTAGAACAGAGCACCTGGGAAAAGAGGCAGTTATGAGTTCAGCTGCAGCAGACTTAAAGGTACCTGCCCAGCAGCTTTGCACAGAACAACAGAGCTCCCAGCACAGACAGCACTTGAACTCCTATAAGGGACAGACTGGCTCCTCAAGCAACTCCCCAACCCCCGTATACCCAAAGAGACACCTCATAAAGGAGAGCTCAGGCTAACATCTGATGGGTACCCTTCTGGGATGAGGATAGCACAGGAAGAAACCAGCGGCAACCCTTGCTGTTCTGCAGCCCCCACTGGTGATCCTCAGGTGAGCCGGGTCTGGAGTGGACCTCCAGTGGTCCTGCAGTGGAGGGGCTGGACTATTAGAAGGAAAACTAAGAAGCAGAAAGAAATAGCTTCAACATCAACAAAAAGGACGTCCACTCAGAGATCCCATCTGAAAGTGACCAACTACAAAGACCACAGGTAGATAAAACCACTAAGATGGGAAGAAACCACTGCAAAAAGGATGAAAACACCAAAAACCAGAATGCCTCTCCTCCTCCAAGGGATCACAACTCCTCACCAGCAAGGGAACAAAGAAGGATGGAGAATGAATCTAATGAATGGACAGAAACAGGCTTCAGAAGGTTGGTAATAACAAACTTCTCAGAGCTAAAAGAACATGTTCTAACCCAACACAAAGAAACTAAGAACCTAGTAAAAAGGTTAGATGAGATGCTAACTAGAGTAAACAGCTTAGAGAAGAATATAAATGACTTAAGGGAGCTGAAAAACACAGCATAAGAACTTTGCAAAGCATAACAAGTTTCAATAGCCTAATAGACCAAGCAGAAGAAAGGATATCAGAGATTGAAGATCAACTCAATGAAATAAAATGAGAAGGCAAGAATAGAGAAAAAAGAGTGAAAAGAAATGAACAAAGCCTCCAAGAAATATGGGATTATGTGAAAAGTCCTAATCTACAATTGATAGGTGTACCTGAATGTGACAAGGAGAAAGAATACAAGCTGGAAAACACTCTTCAGGATATTATCCAGGAGAACTTCCCCAACCTAGCAAGGCAGACCAACAATCAAGTCCAGGAAATACAGAGAACACCACAAAGATATTCCTCAAGAAGAGCAACCCCAAGGCACATAATCATCAGATTCACCAGAGTTGAAATCAAGAAAAAAAATGCTAAGGGCAGCAAGAGAGAAAGGTCAGGTTACCCAAATGGAAGCCCATCAGACTCACAGCAGATCTCTCCACAGAAACCTTACAAGCCAGAAGAGACTGGAGGCCAATATTCAACATAGTTAAAGAAAAGAATTTTCAACCTGGAATTTCATATCCAGCCAAGCTAAGCTTCATAAGTAAAGGAGAAATAAAATCCTTTATGGAAAAGCAATTGTGGAGAGATTTTGTCACCACCAGGCCTGCCTTACAAGAGCTCCTGAAAGAAGCACTAAACAAGGAAAGGAACAACCAGTATCAGCCACTCCAAACACACACCAAATGGTAAAAACTATCGACACAATGAAGAAAATGTGTCAACTAACGTGCAAAACATCCAGCTAGCATCAAAATGGCAGGATCAAATTCACACATAACAATGGTAACCTTAAATGTAAATGGACTAAATGCCTATTCAAAAGACACAGACTGGCAAATTGGATAAAAAGTCAAAACACATCTGTGTGCTGTATTCAGGAAACCCATCTCACATGCAAGGACACACATAGGCTAAAAATAAAGGGATGAAGGAAGATTTATCAAGCAAATGGAGAGCGAAAAAAAGCAGGGGTTGCAATCAGCAAATGGAGAGCGAAGAAAAGCAGGAGTTTAGTCTCTGATAAAATGGATTTTAAACCAAGAAAGATCAAAAGAGACAGAGAAGGGCATTATATAATGGTAAAAGGACCAATGCATCAAGAAGAACTAACAATCCTAAATATATACGCACCCAATATAGGAGCACCAGGTACATAGAGGTAGTTCTTAACAACCTACAAAGACACTTAGACTCCCACACAGTAATAGTGGGAGACTTTAACACTCCACTGTCAATATTAGACAGATCAACAAGACAGAAAATTAACAGGGATATCCAGGACTCGAACTCAGATTTGGACCAAGTGGACCTAATAGACATCTACAGAAATCTCCACCCCAAATCTACAGAATATATATTCATCTCAGCACTGCATGGCACCTACTCCAAAATTGACCACGTAATTAGAAGTAAATCACTCCTCAGCAAATGCAAAAGAACGGAAATCATACAAACAGTCTCTCAGACCACAGTGCAATCAAATTAGAACTCAGAATTCAGAAACTGACTCAGAACCACAAAAGTGCATGGAAACTAAACAACTGGCTCCTGAAAGTTGACTAGATAAACAATGAAATGAAGGCAGAAATAAAGATGTTCTTTGAAGCCAATGAGAAAGAAGACACAACATACCAGAATCTCTGGGACACATTTAAAGCAGTGTCTAGAGGAAAATTTACAGCAATAAATGCCCACATGAGAAGCAAGGAAAGATCTAAAATCAACACCCTATCATCAAAATTGAAAGAGCTAGAGGAGCAAGATCAAAAAAACTCAAAACCTAGCAGAATACAAGAAATAACTAAGATCGGAGCAGAACTGAAGGAGATGGAGACACAAGAAAGATCCTTCAAAAAATCAATAAATCCAGGAGCTGATTTTTTTTAACAGATCAACAAAATAGACCACTAGCCAGATTAATAAAAACGAAAAGGGAGAAGAATCAAATAGATGTAATAAAAAAACAATAAAGGGGATATCGCCATGCCTCCACAGAAATACAAACTACAATCAGAGATTACTACAAACAACTCTATGCACATAAACCAGGAAACCTGGAAGAAATGGATAAATTCCTGGACACATGCATCCTCCCAAGGCTAAACCAGGAAGAAGTTGAAACCTTGAACACACCAATAACAAAGGCTGAAGTTGAGGCAGCAATTAATAGCCTACACCAAAAAAAGTCCAGGTCCAGATGGGTTTACAGGTGAATTATACCAGACATACAAAGAGGAGCTAGTACCATTCCTTCTGAAAGTATTCCAAACAATACAAAAAGAGGGAATTCTTCCCAAATCATTTTATGAGACTAACATCATCCTGATACCAAAACCTGGCAGCGACTCAACAAAAAAAGGAAACATCAGGCCAATATCCATGATGAACATAGATGCAAATATCTTCAATAAAATACTGGCAAACTGATTGCAACAGCACATCAAAAAGCCTATCCATCACGATCAAGTAGGCTTCATTCCAGAGATGCAAGTCTGGTTCAACATACGCAAGTCTATAAACGTAATTCACCACATAAACAGAACCAAAGACAAAAACCACATCATTATCTCAATAGATGCAGAGAAGGCCTTTGACAAAATTCAACAGCGCTTTATGCTAAAAACTCTCAATAAACTAGGTATCAAAGGAAGATATCTTAAAATAATAAAAGCTGTTTATGAAAAACCTATACCCAATATCATACTGAATGGGCAAAAACTGGAAGCATTCTCTTTGAAATCCAGCACTAGATAAGGATGCCCTTTGTCAAAACTCCTATTCAATACAGTATTGGAAGTTCTATCCAGAGCAATTAGGCAAGAAAAAAGAAAATAAAGGGTGTCCAATTAGAAAAAGAGGAAGTCAAATTGTCTCTATTTGCAGACGACATGATTGTATATTTAGAAGACCCCATTGCCTCAGCCCAAAATCTCCTGAAACTGATAAGCAACTTGAGCAAATCTCAGGTACAAAATCAATGTGCAGAAATCACAAGCATTCCTATACACCAATAACAGACTTAAAGAGAGCCAAATCAAGAATGAACTGCCATTCACAATTGCTACAAATAGAGTAAAATACCTAGGAATACAACTAACAAAGGATGTAAAGGACCTCTTCAAGGAGAACTACAAACTACTGCTCAACAAAATAAGAGAGGACATAAACAGATGGAGAAACATTCCATGCTTATGGTTAGGAAGAATCAATATTGTAAAAATGGCCATACTGCCCAAAGTAATTTATAGATTCATCGCTATTCCCATCAAGCTACCAATGACCTTCTTCACAGAACTGGAAAAAAACACCTCAAACTTCATATGGAACCACAAGAGAGCCCGCATTGCCAAGACAATCCTAAGCAAAATGAATAAAGCTGGAAGCATCACGCTACCTGATTTCAAACTATACTACAAAGCTACAGTAATCAAAACAGCATGATACTGGTACCAAAACAGAGATATAGACCAATGGAACAGAACAGAGGCCCTGGAGCAACACCACACATCTACAACCATCTGCTCTTTGACAAACATGACCAAAAAAAGCAACGGGGAAAGGATTTCCTGTTTAATAAATGTTGGGAAAACTGGCTAGCAGTGTGCAGAAAGCAGAAACTGGACCCCTTTCTGACACTTTACACTAAAATTAACTCCAGATGGATTAAAGACTTAAACATAAGACCTAACACCATAAAAACACTAGAAGAAAACCTAGGCAAAACCATTCAGGACATAGGCATAGACAAGGACTTCATCACTAAAACACCAAAAGCATGGCAACAAAAACCAAAATAGACAAATGGGATCTAATTAAACTCCAGAGCTTCTGTACAGAAAAAGAGATGATCATTAGAGTGAACTGGCAACCAACAGAATGGGAAAATATTTTTGCAATCTACCCATCTGACAAAGGGCTAGTATCCAGAATCTACAAAGAACTAAAACAGATTTACAAGAAAAAAACAAACTCATCCAAAAGTGGGAGAAGGATATGAACAGACACTTTACAAAAGAAGACATATATGAGGCCAACAAACATGAAAAAATGCTCATCATCACTGATGATTAGAGAAATGCAAATCAAAACCACATTGAGATACCACCTCATGCCAGTTAGAATGGCGATCATTAAAAAATCTGGAGACAACAGATGCTGGAGAGGATGTGCAGAAACAGGAACATTTTTACACTGTTTGTGGGAGTGTAAACCAGTTCAACCATTGTGAAAGACAGTGTGGCACTTCCTCAAGGACCTAGAAATAGAAATTCCATTTGACCCAGCAATCCTATTACTGGGTATATACCCAAAGGATTATAAATCATTCTATTATAAAGACACATGCACATGTATGTTCATAGTGGCACTGTTTACAATAGCAAAGACCTGGAACCAACCCAAATGCCCATTGACGATAGGGTGGACAAGGAAAATGTGGCACATATACACCATGGAATACTTTGCAGTCATAAAAAACAATGAGTTCATGTCCTTTGTAGGGACATAGATGAATCTGGAAACCATCATTTTCAGCAAACTGACACAAGAACAGAAAATCAAACACCACATCTTCTCACTCATAGGTAGGTGTTGAACAATGAGAACACATGGACACAGGGAAGGGAGCATCACACACTGGGGTCTGTTGAGGGTGCCAAGTGAGGGACACAGCGGGGGAGGTCAGGGAGGGATAACATGGGGAGAAATGCCAGATGTAGGTGACGAGGGGATAGAGGCAGCAAACCATATTATAATCCTGCATAATCTGCACATGTACCCCAGAACCTAAAGTACAATTAAGGAAAAAAAAGAAAGAAAAAACTGTGAGAACATGGTATTTGGTTTTATTACCAAATACCACATGTTATCTGCATTAATGCACTTAGGATGGTGGCCTATGGCTGCAAAGGACATGATTTTGGTTTTTAATGGCTTCATAGTATTCCACGGTGTATGCGTAGCGTATCACATTTTCTTTATCCAGTCCACCACTGGATGGGCATCTAGGTGGAATCCATGTCTCTACTATTGTGAAGAGTGTTGTGATGAACATACAGGTGCATGTGTCTTTTTGGTAGAACAAAGTGTTTTCTTTTATATACATATCCCAGTAATGGATTTTATTTTATTATTTTATTTTATTTTTATTTTATTTTAGAGATGGAGTTTTTCTCTTGTTGCCCAGGCTGAAGTGCAATGGCGTAATATCAGCTCACCACAACTTCCCAGGTTCAAGCACTTCTCTTGCCTCAGCCTCTGAAGTAGCTGGGATTACAGGCATGTGCCACCACACCCAGCTAATGTTTTTGTATTTTTAGAAGAGATGAAGTTTCTCCATGTTGGTCAGGCTGATCTCAGAATTCCCAGCTTCAGGTGATCTGCCTGCCTCGGCCTCCTAAAGTGCTGGAATTACAGGCATGAGCCATCGCACCCAGCCCCAGTAATGGAATTAATTGTTGGATCAAATGGTAGTTCTAAGTTCTTTGAGAAATCTCCAAACTGCTTTTCACAGTGGCTAACCTAATTTACATTCCCACCAGCAGTGTCTCAGTGTTCCCTTTTCTCTGCAACCTCACCAACATGTTTTTTGGTGTTTTTAGTTTGTAACAATAGCCATTCTGGTTTAATAATAGCTTTCACTGGTATGAGATGGTATTTCATTGTGGGTTTGATTTGCATTTTCTCTAATGATTAGTGATGTTGAACATTTTTTCATATGTTTGTTGGTTGCATGTATGTCTTCTTTTGAGAATTCTCTGTTCATGTCTTTTTCCTATTTTCTTAAATGGGGTTGTTTGGTTTTTTACCTGTTGATTTAAGTTCCTTATAAATTCTGGATATTAGACCTTTGTTAGATGTAAAGTTTGAGAATATTTTCTCTCATGCTATAGGTTGTCTGTGTACTATGTTGATAGTTTCTTTTGTTGTGCAAAAGGTCACTAGTTAGATAGTTTATTTTGTTGTGCAAAAGGTCATTAATTAGGTCCTACTTGTCAATTTTTATTTTTGTTGTGATTATTTTTAGAGTCTTTATCATGAAATCTCTGCCAAGGTCTAGGTCCAGAATGATATTTCCTAGGTTTTCTTCTAGTATGTTTAGTTTTAGGTCTTACATTTTAGTCTTTAATCCATTTGGAGTTTATTTTTGTATATAGTGAAAGGAAGAGATCCAGATTCAATCTTCTGCACATGACCAGCTAGTTATCCACTCACCTCAGCCTCCCAAAGTGGTGGGATTACAGACATGAGCCACCACACCTGGCCTACCTATCATTTTTAATGGCAGTGTGACATTTTGTTGTGTTAATATAACTTATGTACAGATTTTCCTTTTATAGGATATGTAGGTTATTTTTAATCTTTCACTGCAACAAACCACTTTGCAATAAATATCTTTATGAATCTTTTTCATCATCGTCAATGTTTTCCTTAGGACAAACTCCTAAAAGTAGTGTTTTTGTAGTATTTGGGGGTCAAAGGGAATGTACATTTGTAAAGCTTTTGATATAAGACTGTATATTTTTCTGAGGATGCTTTGAAACACTTGTATAGAATTTGAGCAACATGCCAGTGAAATATAGAGTCTGAAAGTGGCAAAACTACACCTAAAGACACCTTTAATCATCCGCTTTCTGAGGATAACTCTGAGGTGCCAGCAGGTCAATTACTTTTTATTTTAATGGGGCCTTGTTCTGTCACCAAGGCTGGACTGCAGTGGTGCAATCACAGCTCACTGCAGCCTTGACCTCCTGGGCTGAAGTGACCCTTTTATCTCAGCCTCCTGAGTAGCTGGGACCATGCCTGGCTAATTGTTTTATTTTTCTGTAGAGACAGAATCTCCCTATGTTGCCCAAGCTGGTCTTGAACTCCTGGGCTCAAGTAATCCTCCCACCTCAGCCTCCCAGAGTGCTGGGATTACAGCTGTGAGCCACTGCACCCGGCCCTGATTACTTCTTTAGTACATTATATATTACTCTGATAATCTGAAAGACAACAGTTTAGTTTATATGTACAGAATACACACTACAAGAATTTGTCACTGTTTTCTAACGTTAGTTTGATTCAGGATTTGTTTCTTTGGATTGACATTTGGGTTGCTATTGCTATTTTTTAATAAGTAGACATTTTCTGGTTTAGCACAATAAGATAGTAATAAGTTTGTAATGAAACGGTAGGGAAAACTTCCACCCTACCAGTCTACAACCTCTCAGAGCTATACTTCCCATTTTGGTTACAGCTAAGGTGGCTATGTGACTTGGCACTGGCCAATGATATGCAAGCTACAAGGATGTGAGCCCTCCCCTCGGCCCTTCTCCTCTTCCCACTGGTTGGAATGCAGATGGAAGCAGATTCGGGAGCAGCCACATTAGAACATTTCCACCAGGTGGAAAGTTCACATAGAGGATGGCAGAGCAACCAGATGGAAAGAGCCTGCTCCCTTGTGCTATGAAATGGCCGTATCAGCTCTCCTCTATTTAAGCTTGACTATTCTGTGAGAAAGAAACTTACATCTTGTCTGACACTGTTTTTTTCGCCTTCGTTTCAGGAGCTGACCTGGGATCCTAACACAGAGAGATTTGGAGACTTTGGTCACTTATTTTCAATGCCCACTACCATAGTATTCAATGGCAGATTCAAATTGTAACAAAGGTCTTATTTTTGACAGTCAAGTAAGCGAAAGCCAAAATATTTTACTATAGACATAGGTACAAATTATTTCACTATTTAATGGGTTTTTTCCTTTGAAACAAAAATCCACTTACAGTATATAAAAGGAATGATTTGGTTCACTGACTTTTTGACTTGCTCCTATAGTGAGTGAAAAGTTACACTCCACGGCTTTGGTCTCTTTTTGATTTAATTTTTGGTGATTCTACAGATTTCCTCAATGTCTTTAACATTCAGGGATAACGTAAAGCTTTAAATCATAAAAATTAACTCAAATTGCATATGGAAACATGCAAACATTACTGTTTTATAAATTCTTTTTTTTTTTTTTTTGAGACGGAGTTTTGCTCTCGTTACCCAGGCTGGAGTGCAATGGCTGCAATCTCGGCTTACCGCAACCTCCGCCTCCTGGGTTCAGGCAATTCTCCTGCCTCAGCCTCCTGAGTAGCTGGGATTACAGGCACGTGCCACCATGCCCAGCTAATTTTTTGTATTTTTAGTAGAGACGGGGTTTCACCATGTTGACCAGGATGGTCTCAATCTTTTGACCTCGTGATCCACCCACCTCGGCCTCCCAAAGTGCTGGGATTACAGGTGTGAGCCACCGCGCCTGGCCCTGTTTTATAAATTCTAACCATACTTACATATTACCTCTCAGGCTAAAAAGATCTAGATGCCACTAACTAAATGATCATTCATATAGTATTTAGTAAATACATGAAGTTAATGATTTCTATATCCCTGTTAGTGGTAAGGAGATAAAAGCCATTAGGTCACAAATGAGTTGATTTGCAGACACTAAAGATTTACCAAAATGGAGATTTTTCCATACAGTTGACCACTGAACTAGACAGGTTTGAACTGCATGGGTCCACTTATACACAGATATTTTTCTTTTTTGAGACAGGGTCTCACTCTGTTGCCCAGGCTGGAGAGCAGTGGCATGATCATGGCTAACTGCAGCCTCAGCCTCCCAGGCGGAAGTGATCCTCCCACCTCAGCCTCCCGAGTACCTGGGACTACAGGCATGTACCACCATACCTGGCTTATTCGTGTTTTATTTTGTTTTTGTAGAGACAGGGTTGTACCATGTTGCTCAGGTTGGTTTGAAACTCCTGGACTCAAATGATCTGCCCACTCAGACTCCTAAAGTGCTGTGATTATAGGTGTGAGCCACCATGTCCAGCCAACAGATAGTTTTCAATAAATATATTGGAACAATTTTTGGAGATTGGTGACAATTTGAAAAAACTTGCAGACAAAATGTGTAGCCTACAAATATCCAAAAAATTAAGAAAAATGTAGGCATGTTATACACGTATAAAATAAATGTAGATACTAGTCAATGTGATCATTTACCTTCATAAAATACATACAAACCTATTATAAAAAGTTAAAATTTATGCACACAGACCATTCATGGCCTCATTTGCAGTTGAAATGTAAATAAACATAGAGATGCAGCATTCAATCATAACTACACAAAACTAACTGCAGCAAATGCCAAACTGCTGTAATAATTTTGTGGCCACTTCCTGTTGGTACTGCGATAAGTTCAAGTGTTGTGAGTATCTGCTTAAAACACTGTGTGACGCTGATTATCTCCATGTGAGCCATGTGTCTTTCCAGTAGAATTGCAGTAAAATGTATCTGTCACAGTTCTTGCATATAGTCCACCATGCTTAGTATGATACCTCACACTTGAATAACACCAAGGGACCCATACAGACGCCACCAATGATGCTGGAAGTGCTCCCAAGAATCAGAGAAAGTCATGACATTACAAGACGAAGTTGAATTGCTTGATATGTGCCATAACTTGAGATCTGCAGCTGCAGTGGCTGCCATTTCAAACAGAAGCCATTTCATCTTGCAAACAGGTGACATAAACT
This sequence comes from Saguinus oedipus, assembly GCA_031835075.1. NCBI lineage: Eukaryota > Metazoa > Chordata > Mammalia > Primates > Cebidae > Saguinus > Saguinus oedipus. Next base: position 25,779,490 of record CM063190.1, read on the forward strand.
TAATAAACAAAGAACAGTACCATAAACATTTATCTTCCTTATGATTTTCTTAATGACCTTTTCTCTAGCTTACTTTATTGTAAGATGACAGCATATAATATAACACACAAAATGTGTTAAGCAACTGTTTATGTTATTGGGAAGACTTCTGGTCAGCCATAGGCTAGCAGTAGTTAAGTTTTTGGGGAGTCAAAATTTATATGGTAATTTTTGACTACAGGGGCATCAGCATCTCCAACCTTCACACTGCTCAAAGGTCAACTGTACATAATATCTCCATATTGTATATCTCTCTCTCCAGCTATACATCTCTAGCATCCATTTCTTTCTTTCTAATCATATCCAGAATTCCTTTTGGAGAAAGGAAACCCCCTATTCAGTCTTCAGTCCTGTAAATGCAGATGCATGCCTCTGTGGAAATGGAAGGGACCATATCCTTCCTGGCCGCTGACTCACCTCAGCCAAGGAGCAGGCAATGAGGAATCAGCCAGGCATGCCCTCCCCTGGCCTTTTGAAACTTGAGAGAGATACAAGGAAACAGCTGTGGCTCTGACCTCAAGAAGTCTTTTTGAGTGCCCAAGGTTTCAGCCTATTTCCAAACCTCCAACATCCCATCAATTCTAAGCACGCCACCCCCGGCACCAAATCTTTCATGCCAATAAATATTCGTTAGCTTCAGTTAGTGAGTCAGTTTTTGTTAGCAACAGCCAAGAGACTCTCATCATTATACAACTTTGCATTCTCTAGCAAGTAATCTTTGTTAAAAACCTAAATAAATGAAGAAACTACATATAAAATTATGTTAAGTTTTATAGGGTATATGTCTATGTTTTGCTAGATACAATTCAAGAATTTGGTATGTGTATTTTAGTTTTTTCCCTTTAAGATAATATATATATATATATTTTGAGATAGAGTCTTGCTCTGTCACCCATACTGGAGTGTAGTGGCACAATCTCGGCTCACTGCAACCTCCACCTTCCGGGTTCAAGTGATTCTCCTGCCTCAGCCTCCAAGTAGCTAGGACTACAGGTGTGTGCCACCATGCCCAGCTAATTTTATATTTTTTGTAGAGACAGGGTTTCACCATGTTGGCCAGGCTGGTCTTGAACTCCTGACCTCAAGTGATCCACCCACTGTGGCCTCCCAAAGTGCTGGGATTACAGGCATGAGTTACCACGTCTGGCCTGTCTGAAACTTTTAACATGTACTTTAACACTTAGGTAACTTTTTAAAGTCACTGAATTATTCTCTTTTTATATACTAACTTACATCTTCTGAATTAATCTGAATTAATTACTATTCTTTAAAATAATTAGTAAATATCATGGTACAGCTTCAGATTTTAACTGTTCCACACTAGGAACCCTAAACCAAGTTGGGAAACAATGTAATAGTTAAAACCAGTAACTTAGCACTCCTAATGCACAGAATTATTTGCCTCTGATTTGCAGTTTTCCATTTTACACGTCAGCCACATGGAAACAACTGGTTGCTAAGCAACAGTTTTCCCTTAACAATCAGAAATAGAATACATAGAAGGTCAATTTTTAATAATATAATATACATATATATGAAGTTAAAGAGGGACTGTGCCCCCATAGGTTGGCTATTTGCCCAGAATTCTTGTCATGAATATTGAATTCATGATGACAGTTTGTGAATTCTGGATACATTTGATGTCTGAATCCTTGGGTAATTATATCATTTTGTATTTTCTTCCAGTATCTTCCTCGCTGCTGAAAAACTACAGAATAATATAGAAATCAGGATTTTGAACGAAATCTCTTTTGAAAAACTGTTTGTAAATGTACAGTTAGGTTTTGTTGAACCAAGTCATTCTTAAAGTAGCATTAACATTCTTGCAGCATGACTGCTCTCTCTGTTAAAACTACATACATGTTTAATGCTCTGGAAAGACAGAGTCTGAGTGGTTAACAGTGAACACCACAGGTAAAAGGGCATTCACATTCATATCTATATGTTCTTTACAAAGAAAATAATAATTGCTAGTAATTATTGGGTGTTTACGAAGTATGAAGTACTCTTCTAAGCTCAATATACGTATTAACTTGCATTAATAGTCCCCATTTGGCAGATGAAGACAAAGGCTCAGAGAAGTAATATAGCATGCTCAAAGTCATACATCTAGGAAGTGGCAGAGCCAGAATTTGAACTCAAGCAGTGAGGCTCCAGGTCTTCGCCATTTCACTGTTCTGCCTTTTACAAGATGGTTCCTGTATTGCCTAAATACCTTTTTTAAAAATTATACTGCCTCCGGATACACAGAATTATAATTATCTCTGGGTGCTCAATTCATTAGCAGTTTTCGCCACTGGCTCTAATCAGTTTCACACCAGCCGGAATTAAGTGCGTAACAGAAATGGTAGGGGTGATGGAGACCAACATGTGGACTGATCAGTCAACAGAGAACTAAAATTGTGCCAAATCGATGGACCTGTGGCCACATGCTATGCTTGCTCAAAATAGAACACACAGCGACGGAAGTTTCTAAGGAATCTCCTTAAATAAATACCACTTCTGGGAATTGATTTCCTTCTTAGAGACATATTTAGTGTTTTCTTTTCAAAATGTACTTAGTATACAAAAAATAAAAATAAAAGACAAACATTATTAATTTTAGCAGCTACAGTGAGATACCATCTTTTTTTTTTTTTTTTTTTTTTTGTGATGTCGTTTTGCTCTTGTCACCCAGGCTGGAGTGCAATGGCACAATCTCAGCTCACCACAACCTCCACCTCCCAAGTAGCTGGGATTACAGGCATGCAATACCACGCCCAGATAATTTTGTGTTTTTAGTAGGGATGGGGTTTATCTGTGTTGGTCAGGCTGGTCTCGAACTCCCGACCTCAAGGTGATCTGCCTGCCTCAGCCTCCAAATTGCTGGGATTACAGGCGTGAGCTACCACGCTCAGCCAAGTGAGATACCATCTTAATGAGAGCCAATCATTTATTCAGAAAGTGTTTTACTTTGTCTGCTTAGAGTTTAGGCTGACAAGGATTTGTACACCTGTGATCTAGCTACACACACACAAGAATATTGGATAAAATGTAGATACTTTTTAAGTTTAGAAGAAGATCGAAAGGAAAGGAGACAGAGTAACTGACAGGAGAGAAGAGATGTCCAGTGGGTATTTGAAGGTCAAATGTTTTGAGTGACACAGAACTCTCCCTCAATTTCCCCTATGAATTGATAAAAAATGTCCATGTTTCTCACTAAATAAATAAACATTATTTTCATTTAGAGTACCTTATAGCAAATATCCTTTAAAGTAACTTTACTCTCCCTTTGTATTGCTATTTAAATTTCTAAAGTGATATAAATTAATAAAAAACCATGCTCTGGTATGTTTCCCTCCTTCTTTCTCACTTTTGGGATCACTGTAGATGAGATGAGTGTTTAACAGCAATACAAGCAGAAATTATTTTCTTCTTAAATTATCCACCCACAGAGGTAGATAGGGTATTCAAGTAAAGGAAAACATAAATCAGACTGGGAAAAGACCACTGAAAACTTTACTGATTAAAATCAATTTAGGAAAGACGTAAAACACCAAATATGCTGGTTAATCTCTTTGTTAGAACATTTTTTTGTTCATTCATTCATTCATTCATTCATTCTGTGTGAGGACACTTCCCTGGACACTAGAGACACAGAAATGAAATGCACACTCCTATACTCACACTGGAGAAGCAGCAGCACATATATAAACATGAAATTGCAGCTTAACCTAAAGCCTCCTAATGGAGGTAGAAAGATGGTAGTGGGAACCTGGGGAGATGGATTGATCCCCTAGGAAAATGAGATATAGGTCTTAAAGCATGAGAACAAATTTGCTAGGAAGAGAGTTAATGATTTGTGCAGAGTCCCAGGAAGACATATATATGAGATCAGTGAGAACTGTTTGTACTGCAGATTAGGCCAGGGAGATAGGATGGGATATTATTTACTATGGAGAAAATCTGGACTTTATCCTGAGGGCAATTAGGAACTAAGCGAGAGACGTTAGAAGTCAATGGAGCATGTTACAAATGTGACTGTTTTAAATCATGGCAACATAAAAATAAAAACATAACTAAGAAAAATCAAAATAAGAGAGTGAAACAATGGATACATGTGCTAATTTACTCGGTTTTTATAGCAAGGAGTCAATAGCTATATCTAAAAATCAGTTAGCAAATAGGGGCCATCTGTGTTATGCAAAGTCATGAGACAATCAGTAGACAAACTGAATAAGCTAGACCTAACAAATATGAGAGGTAAAAGACAGTAATTCAGGCACAGGGTTCTATAAGAATACTTCCCATGCTTTACAGTCAGTAGATACTGCCCTGAGATGATAAATCACAAATAAGAAATTGGCAGAACTTGAAATCACTGCCTCTGCAAAAGAACACTTGGTTACAAGGGGTGCCTGGGGAAGGAGACATTTATTTTCATTGACTATGATTTTACGTAGTTTGAATGAACATTTTTTCTTCTATGCTTTTTAAAAACTTATTTATGTTTTGCCTGGCACGGTAGCTCACACCTATAATCCTAGCACTTCGAGAGGCTAAAGCAGGCAGATCACTTGAGATTGGGAGTTCGAGACCAGCCTGGTCAACATGGCCAAACCCCATCTCTACTACAAATACAAAAATCGGCTGGGCACAGTAGCATGCACCTGTAATCCCAGCTACTTGGGAAGCTGAGGCAGAAGAAGAGCTTGAATTTGGGCAGTGAGCTGAGATCACGCCACTGCACTCCAACCTGTGTGACAGAGCAACATCTTGTCTCAAAAAAAAAAACTTATTTAGGCTTGAAGGAGAGAGATGGGAAGTGAAAAGTGAAAAGGAGAGAGAGAAAACGAGAGTGGGGCAAGAGAAAGAGGGATTGAAAAAAGGCTACCACCAGGTAGAAATCTACCTGGCATTGGTCAGGCAAGGTAGATATATAGCTCCTACCATCCTCCTTCCTAGAGCAGTCCCAGCAAACACTTAACCAGGCCTTTTATCTTGAGTTATTATTCATAGTTTAGCTAGGTCTTTGATTAGAAACAAATAGGAACTAATCTAAAAGGAAATATATGTAGAATGTGCTCTGCAAATTAAGATGACACCAAATATGAAACATTAAGTGGTTCTGACTTTTTTGAAGCAGAAGTAATAGAGTTTCCAAAGTTATATTTTAGGTTGAAGCTTCACAAGTAAAATTGCTTAGCAGATCACATAAAGTATATAAGTGCCATATTTTCACAACCATAAACTAAGATGTGAAATCTGACAATGAGTTTTTTCAGAGCTGTGAATGTATTATAGAAAATGTTGGTTAGAATTATAATGTTAAAAAAAGTTAACCATTGAAAAAAATCACCTTTATTAAAAAGAATATTATTCTACAAAAGATCATTCCCAGTATTCTATAAGAAAGTGCTTTATGCTGGACACAGTGGCACACTCATACCAGTAATCCCAACTCTTTGGGAGGCCAAAGTGTGAGAATCACTTCAGCCCAGGAATTCAAGAACAGCCTGGGCAATATAGTGAGACCCTATGTCTAAAAAAAATTTTTTTTAAGTAGCTGGGCATGGCGGCACATGCCTGTAATCCCAGCTGCTCAGGAGGCTGAGGTGGGAGGATTGTTTGAACCTAGAAGGTCAAGGCTGCAGTGAGCGATGATTGTGTCGATGTACTCCAGCATGGGTGACACAGCAAAATCCTGTCTCAAAAAAAAAGAGAAAGAAAAAAGAAAAAAATCCTGTTGGTTTTGAGATCTGGAATTCTTTCCCTATATCTGGTACAAAAGGCAAAAGGGGCACAGAGTTTTGCTCTTTCTTTTTCTTTCATCACTTTCTCCAACAGCATTACTTATCACTGTACAATCTTTACAATTCCATCTCTCATCTCCTTTCTTAGGAGTAGGTCTCCAAAGGGATGTTTCGGTAATAAACAGCCTTCACCAATATAATGAGAAAAATCATCTGTAAACCACGCATTCAATATAAAATATAGACTCTTGAAGACTTCGACAAACTTAAAATAATTAGTTCTAGTGTCACTTCTCTACTTTAGATACAGAAAATCTAAGGAACAAGAAATGTAAAGCCGTTAATCATAAATCACAATGCAGATGCTAAATTAACTTCATTGTTTTTCATTTCTTCATCATTTTGTATTTATATTATGGACGATTCAAATCTTATTAAAACAGTCTAAATGAATGTTATGGAAGAATGAAGAAATGTCATGGGAGTTTTAAGTTCTTCTTGGAAATAACATCTTTCTTTTGTGACAAAATTCAAGCTAAATTTTTTGAAACAGTTTAAAATATCAACAACAATCTGTTGGAAGATCTTGCCGAAAAGCAAAGAGCCAATATCCCTAAAAAGAAAAGATTCGTGCCATCATTCTAAGACAAAAATAATGACATCAGTTACAGTAAAGACAAAACCATCTAAAATGCTTCTGATAGGATCATCTACATAAAACCTGACATGACCAATAAGCCCTTCCTCTTTGCATGTAAAAACATATACATACTTATGAGGCTATATTCTATAACATTCAAGAATCTGAGGCTGACTCTGCAATACCTAAGTTGAAAGCTCAGCTTTGACACAAGCTAGGTGACCTCAGACCAGTTGTTTAATCCAGGTCTCTGTTTCCTAAAAGCCCCTGTTTCACAGAGCTGTGGTGAGGAGTAAATAGAAAAATGGATATAAAGTGCTCAGCATAGTGAATGGCACAATGTTAGCTTTTGCTCTAAGTAAACTTTCATTTAGTTGTTTTAACCGAAATATTTTCTATTTTAAAAAGTACCTTTTAAGACAAATATCCTAGGCTGGCAGTTAATTTTTAATAAGTGAAAAAAATCAGAATTGTGCTTAGTTACCTGCTATGGATCCAACAAAGGAAATCTAAATAATAACAATCTAGAAGCCACAGAGGACGTTATAACATCACCCAGCCCCTCACTGCTTATCTTCATCAGTGACCATCTCCTTCCAGAGGGCCCTCTCCCAAAGAAACCTTTTTCATTGAGAAGCTATTTTCTCACTACCAAGAAATGATTTGGTTATCATCTGTTGGAATGAGAAGACTGCTTATGTGATCAAGGGTAACTCCTACAAAACACTTTATAAATCCAAATGCCAACAGGATTTTCCTTTGACATTTCTGTCTTAGCATGCTGTCAATTCCAGCATCAGACAGTCTCCTCTGGGCAGGGAGTGGAGGTGGTACAGTGGAAGAGATATTGAGAAGACACACATATACCGAAAATACATAGCCCGCAAAGCCTAAAACATGTTCTATCTGGTCCTTGACAAAAAAAGTTTGTTAACCCATGCTTTAGAGCCTAAACACTAAACTTTCACAGCCCCTGCCTTAAGAATTTCAAAGTCTGCAAGCAAAGCAAATTGAATCCTTGGTTCCTGTGTAATTAATGAAATGAACAAGTTCTAGCTATGGGTCTGAGATAATGACTAGAAAAGGACATTTTCTCTTCTTGCATCCATTTGTTTGAATTATTATAGATAAAATAATTGGTTTTGTGGCACAGAGTTGTCATCTAATCAGAATCATGTGTCATCTGTCCTATCACTGGGACTGGAACTGAGAATAGAAACAGGAACTTTCCTAAAGCCAGCAATCCTCTGGGTCATGCAGCACAGAGAACTGCCATTCAGCACTAACACTTCCAGCCAGAAAAGCAACTCAGAAGCTCTTAAAATCGGGAGTTGGGAGTTTTCCATGCTTTGGGCACTAAAACTCATTGTTGTGGAAAAATCTGAATGCGACTGATGTGGGCGATTTGTTGCCTTAACCCACCTAGTGTGGCTATTCACTTATGCTGCAGAAGTGTTGGCATGTTTGAGTACAGGGCACTAACCTAAAGTATGCTGAGTGTGTAATGAATGAGAGTTCATGCGCTGCCTTCTAAAACCCGAAGAAAAGAAATGAACTCTGAACACATCTTGTCCCAAAGGTTTTCAATAAGGAACTGTAGACCTATGTTCCATTTGATTATGGTTATAGCAAAAGGGGGCCTATGCAAGTGCCACTACTTTGAAACCACTGAATTCTTTTTTCAATGATACTCTCACATAATAACCCCACACCTTCAGTTGTTTGGTGTTTGCAAACACTCTACCTAACATTTAATTCCAGTAAACAAGTGAATGCCTCATCCAACAGGTTTCTCTTTAGACTGTGTACACAGCGGTAACATCAGGGTTATAAACACTATGAAAATAAACAGAAGTACTTTTAAGGTTATACACACTCTTCTCTCTTTATTGTTACCACTTGCAATTTAAATGAATTTAAATCAAAAAATTATTTTTGAGACCCTCTTATATACCATGCACCAAGATGGATACATTGGTGAACAGAACAGGCATTTTGTCTCATAAGAAAGCTAACAAGATTCGTCTAGTTACTCATTCATTTACATAACAAATACATTTATTGAATGCCTCCTACAAACCAAGCACTATTATAGGTGCTAGTAATTAATAAGACAGAGAAAAATCCCTATCATCACAAATTCTACATCCTAATAGACAGAGATAGATAATAAGCAAAATAAAAAATAAGTAAAATAAATAAATACAAAGCAGAGCAGAAAATAGGGAGTGCCAGACTGGGGGATGCAATTTTAAATAGGGGGATCAGAGAAGGCCTCACTGACAAGAAGACGTTTGAGGAAAGTGACAGAAATGAGAGACAGCCATGGATATTGGGAGGTGGGGGGGCTCCAGGAAACTAATTAGCAGGTACCAAGGTCCTGAGGTAGGGGTGCTGCCACCTTTGAGGAATAAGAAGGAGGCCAGGATGGCTGCAGAAGAATAAACAAAGAGAAAAATTAGTAGAAGACAAGGTCTGAGAGTGGGAGTAGCTCATGTAGGACCATGTAGGCCACCAAAAAGACTGGACTTTTGTCTGAATGGACAGTGTAGGCCACCGTGAAGACAGGACTTTTGTCTGAATGGACCGTGTAGGCCACCATAAAGACAGGACTTTTGTCTGAATGGACCGTGTAGGCCACCGTAAAGACTGGACTTTTGTCTGAATGGACCATGTAGGCCACCGTAAAGACTGGACTTTGGTCTGAATGAACCGTGTAGGCCACCGTAAAGACTGGAATTTTGTCTGAATGAAATAGAGAGCCTTGGGAGGATTTTGAGCAGTTGAGCAGCTCACTAACACCCCAGAACTTTCTGCCATGAAAGCACTGAGTGTGGAAGAACATCCAGTAAAGCAATTTCCCTCTAAGAGGTCCAAGAAGGCCTCCCTGAAGAAATGACATTGAAACCTGAAGAAGTTGTTCACTGTGCGAGATTAGTTCTAGGGAAGAGAGGAGTGCTCTCTGGCTAAGAACGCTACCTAATGGATGGGAGAACAGAGCAACTGGGAGGCTTTTAAAGTCACAATAAGCATCTCATACTTCACCTGCTAAGGTAATGAGTATGAAATTATTGAAGGGTTTTAAGCAAGAGAATGACATGGTCTGCCCAAGGTTTATAGACACTATTCTGGTTGCCTTTTATAAAATGGAATAGGCAGTGTTTTTAAATTGCTGGTTATCCCTCATCAATGCAAGAGGTTACCAACTAGCTTTTTTGAGAAAATGAAGCAATAGATAACATCAGAATATCCTGCAAGTTGTGAGAGTAAGTATAGTTTGCAGAGAACCTGATTCTGTATACACATATATGTCTGGAATTTGAAGTCACTTGGATTAGAAGGAAGGACCTACAGAAGAGGAAAGCAATAGAGACTGTGCTGTAACTTTAGTAAAGGTATTGCTGGCTACTGAGACTAAATAGAGAAGCAAAAGGGCCAAGCTAATGGATGTGGTGCAAAGGGAATGGTCAGGGGCAGTTTCAAGAACTGGATGGATGGAGGCAGCATCACTGAAATTGAGAAGACAGGGAGGAAAATGATGAGTTACATTTTCAACATGTTGCCTGCAAGACTTCACAGTGGAGATCTTCAGTTTAAAACACATGATGAGGCTGGATACTGAGATTTGGAAGTAGTCAGCATTAACTATGAAATAATTTTTTAAAGGATTTCATAACAATTTATTTCATATAATGTTGTAGTCATCCCATGTAATATTTTGGAACAAATTTATACTTTAAAAAATTGGTGGCCGGGCGTGGTGACTCACACCTATAATCCCAGCACTTTGGGAGGCTGAGGTGGGCAGACCACAAGGTCAGAAGTTCAAGACCAGCCTGGCCAACATGGTAAAACTCCATCTTTGTTAAAAATACAAAAATTAGCTGGGTGTGGTGGTGCACACCTGTAATCCCAGCTACCTGGGAGGTTGAGACAGGAGAATTGCTTGAACCCAGGAGGCAGAGGTTGCAGTGAGCCGAGATCTGTCACTGGGTGACAGAGCAACACTCTGTCTCAGAAAAAAAAAAAAAATGGGTGGTATATCTGAATTCATATTTAATAGGGCATCCTGTATTTTATCTGGCAATCTTAGTTAGAGTTCAAGTCCCCTGAGAACAGAGGCAGACCCATCAGTTAGGACACAATAACAACAATCCAGGCAAGAAGGAAAAAAAATACTTAAACTAGTGTTTCCTGGGAAGACTTTGCTTTTTTTTAAGAGACTGGTTCTCACTCTGTTACCCAGGTTGGAGTGCAGTGGGGTGATCTCAGCTCATTGCATCTGTGAGCTCCTGGGTTCAAGTCATTCTCCTGTCTCAGCTTCCTGATTTACTAGGACTACAGGTACACACCACCACACCTGGCTTTTTTTTTTTTTTTTTTTTTGGTAGTAACAGGACCTTACTATACCACCCGGGCTGATCACAAACTCCTGGCTTCAAGTGATCCTCCCGCCTCAGCCTCCCAAAGCAATGAGATTACAGGTGTGAGCCTCTGTGTCTGGCCTGCTTACTTAGTATAAATGCAGAGTCTCAAATGCAAATTTAAATGATTAACCTATAAATTAATTATAGGCACAATCCCATCCTACAGGCTACTGCTCTGTCAGGGTTAGGATGTGTACCTGGTGTCTTGGAGTGTGTGGCTGGCTCCAGCTATGGGGCTCAGATGCATGATGGACCCTGCTGCCTGCTATTGCAGATTCTCAGACACGGCACCCTAGAGAGGGAACTGAGAACTGGCTGGGCTGTCCTAAAGGGACAAAATTGTGGAAAGAAAGTTCTATTTGTGTTTTTCACTTCAACAGAGCCTGTTTACAGTGTTGAACTTGACATAAAAACAAACACTGAATGGTCCTATTGTAGATATAACTTTCCTTCAGGAAAAGGTTTAAACCACACACATTCTCAATCTGTAGACCCATGAGTTTAGTCATTTGGTTTTTTTTTAAAAAAAAGCCACAGAAAAACAAAATAAAAATAAATGCCACATATCAAAACTATCTCAAAATACATAATATTTTCTTCTTTCAGGGCAGCTGTGCTTCTACTGCCCTGAAGTTTCATATAATACACACAGAAAGGGAATTCCATGGCCTTGATCTATCAGCAAACACTGAAGACCTCACTATCCCTGGACTCTGGCTCCAGAGGGCTTCTGGGAAAAAGGAGCAAACAATTGCATACACATGTACACATTCTCAAAGTGTGGCAGGTCCCACAATGACAGTATCTTGGCTTTTGCAGGCCCAAGTTCCATGACTAGAAATGTCTACAATGGCAAAAGAATTTTTAAAAGCTTGTAAATAGATGTAGAACAGAGACATGATTAAAGAAACATGAGTGACAGCTGTCATTCAATCACATGACATCTTCAACACTGAGATTCAAATGTAGTTTCAGTGAAGGCAGTAATGCTAGTCTGGGCCCTGTTTTCTCTTCACAAAGTGAGGCAAGGTGAAAAGTCCAAGGTAGCCAGTCAGCATGTTAAAGGGGATGCTGGAAGTATTCAAGCTTTCCATCTTGAAGCTGTCAAGAGCAACTCAGTAACCAAAAGTGGCCCTTCCAATTCTTTCATTCATTAAGAATCTACTGAGAGCCAAGTTTTGATATGTGGCATTTATTTTTATTTTGTTTTTCTGTGGCTTTTTAAAAAACCAAATAACTAAAATCATGGGTCTACATATTGAGAATGTCTGTGGATTAAACATTTTCCTGAAGGAAATATCTATCTAGAATAAGACCATAGGCACTGTGATGGGCCCTGTGCTTCAGGAATAGAAAAGGCCATTCTGTTGGGGCACAGAAAATGATTCCACAAAATACAGTGCTTTGACATGCTGAGTGCTTTGAAAATGAAAAGGCCTCAGAAATAAGCCTCAGAACCGAGGTCTATCAGATATTCCCACCTCTGAATCTCTCTGATCTCTCCCAAAGCACCAGGAGATACTCCCAGAAGAATTTTCTTATCTAAGAAAACTTCTTTCCAACAGCTTTCCAAAAGTTGTCTTAAGACTTCCTCAAATAGGAATCTCATCAAATAACCAGGAAAAATCAACCTCAACCACAAAAGAGAAAAGAAGACAGTGGGAGTTGACAACATGCCCAGACAGACTTTTAATCTATTCTTCTGAGGCAGTTCCTAGCAATCACCTGGGGGACTTTATCTGCACAAGGCAAACTTTTGTTCCTGTGCCATTCTGCCCTCGCTTTCCCATAAGCTGTCCCATCCAGCTTCCAAAGAATCGTTTACAAAATAATGTCTTCCTCCTGGGTTCATACACCACTCCCCTATGAAGAGAGTATTTAAGGCTCAACCATCCGGCCCCTCTTTGACTCATACTGTGTGTTTGGCTTCCATGTTTATGCATGTTAAATGAATTCTGTATGCCTTTTTCTCCTATTCTGCCTTTTGTCAGTTCATTTTCAGCAAACTTTCAGTGGGTGAAGAGAAAGCTCTCCTTCTGCCCCTACACTATGTAAACTGGAAGACCTATACTGCAGAAATCCACACTTTTAAACACTAGCCCTAGGTGCAATTAAACAAAATTTAGGGAAGACCATTGCTTTGGGCCAAGCTCCTGCACTAGGCCCCAACAGACCAAACCAAAATGGAGTAACTCATGCTAAAGTTCCATGCCACCAAATCAAAACTAAGTTGCTTATCTGACCCTCAGAGATATCAGGAGAGAGAGAGAGAATAGCCCAACTCCCAAACAGGCCAGTTTTCGCAGCGTAATAAGGAAATCCCCTGTTTTTAACTCTTCCAAAGAAACTAACCTGAAGTAATCTGGTGTTCATCTATGAGTCTGATTTTTATTATTCTGTTTCCTTGTTCCTGCTCAAACTACCGTTATAAAAACAGATTTTTCTGCCTTGCACAACTTAGCATCTGTTTTTCAATTAAATACCACCTGATTCAAGAATTGCAAATAAAAACCAGTTCAGTCATTTAAATTTGTTGAGATTTTGTCTTTGACAATGCTATCTTAAAAGAAAGCCAGTATACAAAAACCACCAAATTATACATTTTAAAAGGTTTAATCCTATGTGAGTTATACTTCAATTTTTAAAAAGTGGTTAGTATGTGTCCGTGGTGCCAACCTCTCAGGAGGCTGAGGCAGGAGGATCAACTGAGGCTAGGAATTTGAAACTGTAGAGCACTGTGATCACACCATGAATAACCACTGCACTTCAGCCCACACAACACAGATTCCATGTTTAAAAGTAAAATAAAAGCCAGGTGTGGCTCACGCCTGTAATTCCAGCCCTTCGGGAGGCTAAGGCAGGTGGATCACAAGGTCAGGAGTTCAAGACCAGCGTGGCCAAGATGGTGAAACCCCATCTCTACTAAAAATACAAAAATTTGCCAGGTGTGGTGGTGGGTGCCTGTAATCCCAGCTACTTGGGAGGGTGAGGCAGGAGAATTACTTGAGTTGAGATCACACCACTGCACTCCAGCCTGGACAATACAGTGAGACTTCATCTCAAAAAAAAAAAAAAAAAAAATGTAAAATAACAGTTGAAAATTTTAAAAAGTGGGAAGCTAAAATGTAATTGGGTACTATCCTTTTTTATGCAAGTGGACAGAGAGGCAGTAAAATTAATACTTCTTAATTAACAACTACAAAAAAAGAAGAAATTATCAAGTTAACAAGATACTACCCAAAACCAAACAATATAATTAACATTTTTTTTTTAATTTTTTTATTTTTTAAGTTTTATTGCATTATAGGTTTGGGGGTACATGTGCAGAACGAGCAAGATAGTTGCATAGGTACACACATGGCAGTGTGCTTTGCTGCTTTCCTCCCCTTCACCCACACTTGGTATTCATCCCCAGGCTATCCCCCCCAGCCCCCCCTGCTGTCCCTCCCCCATTCCCCCCAACAGTCCCCAGTGTATAGTAGACCGCCTCTCTGTGTCCACGTGTTCTCATTTTTCTCACCCACCTATGAGTGAGTATATGCGGTATTTCTTTTTCTGTTCTTGTGTCAGTTTGCTGAGAATGATGTTTTTTTAAAGACAAAAGAATGAATGTCTTAATTTCAAAGTAAAAACTGATTTCCAACTGCCTGGGAAAAACATAAAATGACTGACATCAAGTAAGAGAAGAGCAAGATGGGGGGAGATTCTCTAAAATGAAAGCTTTTTCTGGATTCTTGGCCAGCTATTTTTAAAGAGAAATGATTTTCAAAATAGGAGTAATTTTAAGACAACTTTTAAAATAAAGGTTATGTAAGAACTGTTGGACCTTTGTTCCATTACTTAGTAAATTTTAAAAATTTAAATTTAGAAAATTGTTTTATGAATTACCAAGTGCTATTATTTGGATGTTTGACCCTCATATTGAAATTTGATCCCCCCGTCAGAGTGGGGCCTAATGGGAGGTGTTTGGGTCATGGAGATGGTCCCTCATGAATAGCTTGGTGTCATCCTCACAATAGGAGTTCTTCTATTAGTTCCTACAAGAGTTCTCCCAAGAGCTAATTGTTAGCAAAGGGCCTGGCACCTTCTCCCTCTCTCCTGCTTCTTCCTCATGATGTTATCCCTGCATGGCAGCTCCCCTTCACCTTGCGCCATGAGTGGAAGTTTCTTAAGGCCCTAATCAGAACAGATGCTGCCGCTATGCTTCTTGTATTGTCTGCAGAACTGTGAACCAAAGAAGCCTCTTTATACATTACCCTGCCTTAGGTATTGCTTTACAGCCACAAAGATACCAAGTCTGTATTTTATAAATTACCACATCAAAATAATATGCAGATCTAAGTAAATCCAATTGCTTCCAAAGTTATCTCAAGCCCTACTGGAGTGTTAAAGAAAAAAAATTCATGACACTTATTAAAGATGGTAAGGAAGACTTTATTCACTGGAGGGTGTGGGGGCACCATTACAATGAGGTTTTTGTTATCAGGGGAACAAGATCAGGTTCAACTCCAAGTACAACAAGAAAAAGTGGGAATTTACAGACAAGGAGCACAGCGCAGGAGTAGGTGAATGGAAAATTGCCAAGAGAAAACATCAAGGATAAGGGGTTTTTCTGGTTAAACAAACATAATGGGATTCTTGCTGAAGGCAGGTCAGGGTGATCAGATGTTACATAGTGGATGGTGGAGGATGAGAACATTGATCAGATTTTGAGGATGATCAGATATTAAGGTGGGAGATTTCGACTAAACAATTTAGCAGGATTCTTGCTAAAATTGGACACTTGGGAACATGCTCAAGGATAGGGAAGTCAGACTCATAGAAGCCTGACTAAGGTTTGGTCAAGGGGAGACTCCGTAGCACAGACACAGCTCTAAAAAGGCACTATTACATATGTGGCTGTAAAAAGGCACTGTTTCTCTCTTAAGTTGGAAACCACAAGCAGGAAATGGTCTACAAAGGCTGAGGTTTCCTTTCAGATCCTCCTTTTAATCCACAAGCTCAGCCGACCATGTCTTATGCAACTAAGAAAGTTTTTGCAGCAGGAACAAAAGTTGCTTTAGGCACTAGGAGTACCCCAGTCTGGCTCCTGAGTCTTCTGCTACCTGAGTGTGGATGACAGAGTTATCTGTAACGAGGTCTTCAGGAAGACAAACATAAAGGTAAGCTGCTTGGTAATTGTAAATGTTCAACAAACACGAAGGCCTAATCTAAGAGTTGCAATCACATCTGCCTTGGCATTCTGAGACTCAACTGGAGTAAGTGATGGGGTCTAAAAAAATGGTCTTCAAACTGGGGTACCTGTGACTTTCCAAGGGTTCACAGGCATGGGCAGCTTTAACAGAATCTGTGTTCAAATCCTCAGCTCTCACATGCCCTCTCCTAACACTGCTCTTCAGAAGAGAAGCCTGCAGCGGCCCATGGTTCCCTTTCCCACATCCTCTCTCCCAACCAAAGGCCCTGCGACCACTTTATAAAAGAAAATGAAGGCAAAGCCCCACTGGGACCTAAGTGTCCTGTGTGCTCACTCCAGGGGTAAACACCTCTGGGCCACCAAGCAGAGGGACCAGGGGATGGAGATTTTGGGAGAGGGAGGGCAAGGTGAAGAAAGCCGCAGTAAAGCTCCATGCCTTTTCTCTCATTCTCTCTCTCCCCTCCCCAACCTTGTGCCTCTTACATTCAGAAGTGAGGTTGCACAGACATCCCTGTAATCACATTTATTTTCCGTAAAAATAAAGACAGAAAGTCAACTTTTTTCCTGACAGAAACAGTCAGTCTGATTTGATCAGATAATTTGCTCTATGAACAATTCCTGGCCCGAGACAAATCTGAAACTCTGTGATTTTAAGGAAAAAGTATTTAAAGCATGAAGATAACACTGTTAAATAAAAATCACGGGATGCATTGTTTTGGACTGTTTCTGCACCAGGCTTCAACAGACCAGAAAAATAATCAGAATGGCATCACTCATACTAAAGTTCCCCTCTCCCAAATTCAAACTAAGTATTTACTTGCCCTTCTGAGAAATCAGGAGAAAGAGTTAACAGCTGATTTCCCGAACAAGCCAGTTTAAATCTTCAATCAGCATGAAAAACTACTGCTTAAATCCTTACGCTTATAAACAGTTAAACGTTTTCAAAAAGTGGGAAGTTATAATTAGATACTATCCTTTTTTATACAAGTGCATATATATAGAGGCAGCAAAACTAATAATTTTTACTTAACAAAAAAACCTAGAAATTGTCAAGTTAGACTAAGATAGTACCCCAAACCAAACAATATGATTAACATTTTCTAAGACAAAAAAAATGAGTGTCTTAATTTCAAAGTAAAAACTGATTTCTGACTGCCCAAGAAAAACAAATAAAATGACTGACATCAGGTAAGAGAACAGAAAAGCAAGAGGGAAGGAGATTCTCTAAAAGTTTTTCTGGATTCTTGGCCGGCTACTTTTAAAAGAAAATGTTTTTCAAAATACAGGAGTAGTTTCAAAACAATTTATCTTTTTTCTTTTTTTAAATAAAAGCTATGTAAGAACTGTTGGATCTTTTGTTCCATTACTTAGTAAATATGAACACACACACACACACACACACACACACACACGGTAGCCTAATGTTAACTAATCAGTTATTCTTTCTCTCTCTCTCTCTTTTTTTTTTTAAGAGGGGTTGGTGCTTTGTCACCCAGGCGGGAGTGCAGTGGCAAGATCATAGCTTGCTGCAGCCTAGAACTCTTGGCTTCAAGTGATCCTCCCACCTCAACCTCCTGAGTACCTGGGATAACAGATGGGAGCCACATTTTTTTCTATTACTCTGCTTCCTTGTCCTGCCTTACAGAAAAGTAGCTGTGGAATCATTAATATACTCTTTGCTCTCTTTGCTTTTGCTTTCAGCTGTCCTCCGCCTACAAAGCCAACTCCTTCTGCTCAGCTCATCAGAATACTTATTATATTTTATAGAATGAAGTGTTGCCCAATTCTAGAGTTACAATACAGCCAATTGAGCTATTTAAACTAAGTTTGTTGTAATTCTGTCTGTTGACAACAGAAAATAGATCCTTTATACAATATGTTCATGTTGACTTGAAAATTTGCAGATACTTTAAAAGTTTTACGACTCTTAAAGATTTTGAGAGCAAAAACTTTGAAGACTAAATAACTTAATTGGTCTAAAGAACTTAATTAAAAGGTCTACACCAGCTTATATACATGATTTAATGACAAGCACGGGTCTTCTTAAGGAAAAGGTGGTTTAAAAGGTGGTTTTGAATGGAGGTGGGTTGTGTCCAGCCCAATCCTCGGGAACTTGCATAGAGCCACAGCACCCAGATATCTGTGGGAAACAGCTCAAAGCAGCACAGTTTTAAGACAGATAAGTGAGGGGTGAAGTACTAGCCTCATTATTGTGCCTATTTCAAAGGCCACAGGGCACCAGAAATACCACAAGGTAGCCAGAGAGACCACAGAAATTCAAATCGCTGTCTGACAAACCTTGGGAACCTTCTGCATTAGTTGGGAGAAGTTTGGGGAGCAGGGATGTATGTGGTTCTAGCTCCCTCTATTTCATCCAATCTGTAGGCTCAGTATCTCATTGCTGTTCTTGAGAGCTCACTGGGCATGGCCTGGGGAAATGCAAGTAACACTTTTGATAAAATGTCCAAAAGTCATTAAATAGACAATCCCTTCCTTCATTGTCTCCACCTCCAGCCCCCTTCTCTTCCCAATCAAATATGAGGAAACTGAGGCCCAGCAAAGTTGAATTGTCAAAAGTTCTGAGGCAGTGCCTGGTCAAACTGAGAAAGGAACACAGACCTTTCCATTGCTATTTCTACTCAGCTCTCCTAATTTCAAGTCCAGAATTTTAGCCACAAACCAGACACTACTGCAAATAAACTTTCAGAAGGACATTACTTTGTATTTTTCTCAAGTTGTTTTTTATGTCATTTGGCTAAGAAACAGAATTGGATGTGGACAGCAAGCTGGATGTGAAGTTGTAACTTTTCCTGACTCACCAGGTGCGCCACTACACGTGGGCAGCAGCTCACCCATCAATAGGACAAGCCCTACTAGGAGATGGTGGCAGGGATTTGTCTGGATGCTGTGTGACCAATAATGACACAACAGGTACTAGTTTCTTCCATCATTCCCAGTCTAATATACCTCCACTTGATAGTTTCACCTATTGTAGGTACTTTAAGGTATCCCTGTGGCCCCTCAATATAAAGAAAATTCTTTATATTGAGAACTTCATCAAGAATTTTCAGTTCTGCTTGACAAAGTACAGATATTAACATGAATTTGATTTACTCACAGGAAAGACCAACTGTACAGTCTTCAGCAGAAATTCTCATACAGACACTATACAAAATTTGAAGATGTAAACTTCATGTGCTAAAAGATATTTGTAGACTTCTTCGTCAAGGACTCCTTTTTATGGGGTGCTGGGTTGTATCACATTTCTGCGAAGTTCGTTTCTAATCTATATCAATGTTACTTGGCTCCTTTGTACACCAGTTTCTTCTAGACCTATAGCGTTATATACACTCTGCGTGATTTGACAAGATATTGTCGTCAGTCATTCTATTTCTCAAATTGTTTCTGATTCAATCCAGCTCACAGCACCCTTTACAACCTAACATACTTCGAGTATAACTTAGAAAGGGGGTGGCAACTACGAGAATGGGGAGCTTCACACAATTCCCCCAGATAAGGCATATATTGCTCACCAATTGCCACATTTGTTTCATGTATTTAGTTGAGGTTCAGTCTCAACTTTTCTCGCCCTAATACTCCAAGCAACATTGACAACTAATTAGAATTGACATTTAAATATCTCAATTAAAATTTATTTGCTTGGATAAGCATATGCACAGAGGAAAGAAAAAGAAAAAATCTATTTGCAACCCTAGGATTAGATTTAATCACTAAAAAATCTAGTTCTTGAAAGTTTTTCATGTTTTAGGTTTTTTTTTTTTTTTTGAAGATCCGAGGTTTCACTATTTTGCCCTTGAACTCCTAGGCTCAAGCGATCCTCCTGCCTCAGCATCCCAAACAGCTGGGATTACAGGTATGTGCCACTGCACTGGCCTTAAGAGTTTGCTGAGGATCCCAAATCTTATTCCTGGCACTTAAATGTTACATTCCCAAGGCAACATTCTTTTTTTTTTTTTTTTTGACTGAGTCTTGCTCTATCGCCAGGCTGGAGTGCAGTGGCACAATCTCGGCTCACTGCAACCTCCGCCTCCTGGGTTCAAGCGATTCTTCCGCCTCAGCCTCCCGAGTAGCTGGGACTACAAGCGCGTGCCACCATGCCCGGCTAATTTTCGCATTTTTAGTGGAGACAGGGTGATAACATTCTTTAGATGACTCCAGAGTTCCATCTCTCTTTGACTACACATTAGAATTCTAACCTGCTGAGTCTTAACATGTACCAAGAAATATCAGGTGTGGAGATAAGGGATGGTTTATCTACTCCCTCTTTTCCTTTCATTCTTTGAAGTGAGTAGACCTACTGTTCCCCAAATTTTCTACTAAGTTGGCCCTTAGGATTTTAGTTTGATTTGAGTTTAAGGTGGAGATTATATCTGTTCATATTTTATCTGACTTATCCATCCTTCAGGACTCTGAAAAATAGTCACTGCATAGTTATTATTAAATATCAACAGACTTAAGAGCTTGTATATGCCCCAGATAAGGCAGATACTGAATGGATGAGCATAATTCCATAATGAATAAGTAAATTCAAATCTTATTTTTTTAGGATTTCAGAACTTAAGGAAGAAGCTTAGAGTTTGTAACCAAATCAAATGTATCAGGTTCAGTATTTTACCAAGAGTGCTCCTTAGAAGAACGTTAAGTTCCTTATATAAAAGGGATCCTGTGATCAATTAAGTTTGGAGACCCTGAATCCAATGTTTCACTCAAATATTCATAGTTCGTATTATCATATTAAATGTTGTTTTAAAAAATACTGCAAGAAACAGGCCTATTCAGTTGTGCCTAAGCCAAACTTCTGGGGAGCACTGAAACTTTGTTTTCTGTTTCATCTGTTAACAGACAGAACGACTCTTCTAAAGAATCCACCGTAGGAAGTCTGAACACGTCCAACCTCAACCAGAAACAAAACTTAAAATGTGAAAGGCGACGACCACCCTTTATAAAACATCTTCAGTCTGAAAAGGCTACCAATTCCCTTCATAACCTCTGTCTAATCCCCACAGGGTCAAGTTCTTCCTTTGTCTAATCCAATTCTCTCTTGCAACAATTCATTCCCTGCATGTTATCTTTTCCCTCTTACTTTCTCCCTTGTGGATATAGAGAACTCAACAGACTGCTCTTTAAGAAAATCATCCACAAAGGCTTTAAAAACAAAAATCAGATATGATAATATTCCTCCCTAGATTAGTTTCTCATTGCCTTTAAGATGCTGGGACTGCGCTTTCTATTTCATAGAATGGGTTGTTGCTGGATACTAAAAATTAAAATAATAGTAATAAGACAATCCAAATTCTAAGGAATAACTATGGCAAGGAAGTTACCCTTTTCCCTGTTCACCTTTATTGTTGTTTTTTTTAGAGACAGGGTCTTGCTATGTCACTCAGGCTGATCTGGAACTCCTGGGCTCAAGCCATTTTCCTGTCTCAGCCTCCTAAGTAGCTGGGATTACAGGCACACACTACTGTGCCAGCTTCACCTTCCTTTCTTTGGTATCCAACTTGCTTTCTTTTTTTTTTTTTTTTTTTTGAGACGGAGTTTCGCTCTTGTTACCCAGGCTGGAGTGCAATGGCGCGATCTCAGCTCACTGCAACCTCCGCCTCCTGGGTTCAGGCAATTCTCCTGCCTCAGCCTCCTGAGTAGCTGGGATTACAGGCACGCACCACCGTGCCCAGCTAATTTTTTGTATTTTTAGAGACGGGGTTTCACCGTGTTGACCAGGATGGTCTCGATCTCTTGACCTCGTGATCCACCTGCCTCGGCCTCCCAAAGTGCTGGGATAACTTGCTTTCTTTTTACCCTCTCTCCATCATACTCTATTTAGGAGTCCTCACATATACTGTTTTTATTTTGCACATGCTTTCTAAAATGTCTTCCCCATCCACCAGGTAAACTCACACCCATCTTTAAGCCTCAGGTCAAACCCTGCCTTCTCTGGAATCTTCCTGATCACTGGCTCACCTGCCCTTCTGCCAGGTTCCAATAGCATTTGGAATCTATCTTCCCTCAGCATATCACAGTGATTATAGCCATCTATTTCAATACCTAACTCTGATCCCATAAGACAAAACCTTACCACAGTATCTGGTGTATGATAAGCATGTAATCAACATTGCTTAAGGAATTAAACAAGCTGACTTGAGACTTGGAGGTCAATTTTTCCTTTTTTAGTAAAGAAACCACCAGGCCTTTCCTTATTTATCCTATTTTCTACCTGGTAATCTTTTCCTAGGTACTTCTCTGGCTTTTCCACATTCCTATGAGAAAGAACCCAAAACATGACCCTGAACAGTATTTTATGGTATGTGGCACCTCAAGGTTTTTCCCTATGGCTGAATCTACAATAAATTTGATTTCAAAACTCCTATCAAAATTTGGTATTTCTTCCAACAAACATTTTCTTTTAAAAATAAAAGCAGGAGGCAAGGCGCAGTGGCTCACGCCTATAATCCCAGCACTTTGAGTCCAAGGTGGGCAGATCACAAGGTCAGGAGATTGAGATCATCCTGGCCAATATCATGAAATCCTATCTCTACTAAAAATGCAAAAATTAGCTGGGCGTGGTGGCACGTACCTGTGGTCCCAGCTACTTGGGAAGCCGAGGCAGAAGAATGACTTGAACCAGGGAGTCGGAGGTTATAGTGAGCCGAGATCATGCCACTGCACTCCAGCTCGGCAACAGAGTGAGACTCCATTGGATGGATGGATGGATGGATGGATGGATGGATGGATGGATGAGTGAATGAATGCAGGAAATTCAAGTTAGAACTTTCGACAAAGGAAGCTTCTGTTGCCCAAGTCAGATCTGCAGCAGTTACTGTCACCACCCGGAGTGGCCAGGACCCTCTGCTGGCCACAGCCCTTGCCCAGCTTTGCACAGCACAAGGTTGGAGAAGATCTTCAAGCAGTGCCACTCCTTCCAACAAAGAGTGGGTGCCTCACTTAACTCACAGCAGCATCCTACCAAAATCCCAGTGACAAAAGAAGGACATGGGAGAGAAGCAACTTCCTGTCCTGGAAAACCACATATTTTTGTACCTGATCAGGTCAATGTGAGTAAACTCATCAAGATAATTAGAAGGCCTTTACAGGTTGATGGTAATCAAGCCCTCTTTCTAGTGGTGAGCAGACACAGCTTGGTGAGTATTTTGATGCTGATTTCTGACGTGTGTGAAAGTGAGAAGGATGAAGACAGATTCCTGTCTGTGACAGTTTATACCTCTAGGGAGGTATAATTTGGAATGAGACTGTCAGTATAAGACCAGAAACACACACACACAATGCATCTATTCTAGAATGTTTAAATCCTTCAAGAGGGTAAAAAAAAAAAAAGGGTAAAAAAGGGATGTTACCAACTGAGATAGATCCGTTCATCTAATCACAGACCATCAAAAGAGCAGTGTTCCCACCTAGTTTTAGAAAGTTGTGTTTGTATTTCAAGCAGAAAAACTGAGCTCTAAATGAGCACATTCAATTTTAGAGAACTATATTATTTATCCTAGGCTATCTTGTTTTCAAATTTTAGAAGTTCAAAAATAAAATACTTTGCATTCTAAGTTGCCAGTGAAATAATTTTTCAAGTTATTTTAATGCTTTTTCCCCCCAAATAGGCACTTGCAAATTGAGCAGTGACTTAAAGGCATTCAGAGAGACACTGAGTCTCTCTTTAGGTTCATAGAACCTGCCACATTTTATCAGAAGGGTTCCTACTTAACTAGAGAAATCTGTTAAGAAGATCTCTAAGCAAAAATTGCCCAGCAACCCCCTCCAAAATACCTTTGCCATAAGACTGGGCACAAAACAGAGAACATGGGGCATATAAGAAAATGAGACTGACTGTGAACTGCTGGTAAAGATTCCTAATAGAAATATACCAAAAGGCAATGCTCTTGCCACGTTAGGACATTCTTATTTGGTTTGTTCTATTTTTTTTTGAGATGGAGTTTCGCTGTTGTTACCCAGACTGGAATGCAATGGCACGATCTCGGCTCACCGCAACCTCCGCCTCCTGGGTTCAAGCAATTCTCCTGCCTCAGCCTCCCAAGCAGCTGGGACTACAGGCACGCGCCACCATGCCCAGCTAATTTTGGTATTTTTAGTAGAGACGGGGTTTCACCTTGTCGACCAGGATGGTCTCGATCTCTTGACCTCGTGATCCACCCGCCTCAGCCTCCCAAAGTGCTAGGATTATAGGTGTGAGCCACCACGCCTGGCTTTGGTTTGTTCTTTAGACAGTTACACAGAAAAATACCACTGCTCTATAGATAAACTTGGACTAGTTTCTTTAAAGGCCCTAGAGAAAAAGAGGGGCATTTCTTGTTTTGTATTTTCTCTAATCTAAGAGCTCAAACTACTGCCTCCTTTGGTAAATGAAGCAGTTGTATCCATTTGATTCTTTAGAACAGTATTAGAAACTACAGAAAATGAAAACTAAAAATATTAAAATTCAGATGCATTCCTTTCTACCTCTTTGCACAAAGTTATAGATGACCCATGTTTTATGTTAATTATGTGAATAAAATATTATCATTATTATTATTATTATTATTATTATTTGAGACAGAGTCTCTCTCTCTTTTCCCCAGGCTGGAGTGCAGTGATGCAATCTCCGCTCACTGCAACCTCCCCCTCCCCGGTTCAAGCAATTTTCCACCTCTGCCTCCCGAGTAGCTGGGACTACAGGTGTGCACCACCACGCCCTGCTCATTTTTTTGTATTTTTAGTAGAGACGGGCTTTCATTATGCTGGCTAGGATGGTCTCAATCTCTTAACCTTGTGATCTGCCCTCCTCGGCCTTCCAAAGTGCTGGGATTACAGGCGTGAGCCACCACACCCAGCCAAAATATATTTTTGAAAAGCAGTTTAGTTATTACTGTTAGGTCAAACAACTATCAAAATTATCCCACTCTGATAAAAGACTACAAATTAGGTTTAGTATATACTGCTTGGGTGATGGGTACACCAAAGTCTCACAAATCACCACTAAAGAGCTTCCTCACACAACCAAATACCACCTGTTCCCCAAAAACCTATGGAAATAAATATCTTTAAAAAAAATTCCCCCACTCCAAGTGCAGGTCAGTTCTGAGGAAAACATAGCAAAAGGAAACATGCTCTTTACAAATATTAATATCAAGATTAAATATCTTCCAAGCTCAAACTAGGAAAAGCGACCAGTGTTTCCCACTGCCTACATGGGGTTTGCTATTTACTACTTTCTTGGGAGTATCACAGAAAAATCACAGTTATACCACTTTAGATTGTACATTTAGCAGGTCACAATGTAGTCTTGTGTGCTGAATGTATGCGGGATACCTGTATCTGTTACTGAAAGTTATTTTCTATAATGGAATGGGGAAAAGCATCATAACTGCACATGAGCACTCAACTGATCATTAAAGGGAATCCCATCACCTACTCTCCCCACTGCAGGTATCTGTCCACATGTCTCACTTTTGACATGGACTATACTTTTACATTATGTAAATTCTTTTTTTTTTTTTTTTTTTGAGATGGAGTTTCACGATTCTTGCCCAGGCCAGAGTGCAATGGTGTGATCTTGGCTCACGGCAACCTCTGCCTCCCAGGTTCAAGCAATTCTCCTGCCTCAGCCTCCTTTTTTTTGAGACAGAGTTTCACTCTTATTACCCGGGCTGGAGTGCAATGGCACAATCTCGGCTCACCGCAACCTCTGCCTCCTGGGTTCAAGCAATTCTCCTTCCTCAGCCTCCCGAGTAGCTGGGACTACAGGCTGCGCCACCATGCCCAGCTAAGTTTTGTATTTTTAGTAGAGATGGGATTTCACCATGTTGACCAGGATGGTCTCAATCTCTTGACCTAGTGATCCACCTGCCTCGGCCTCCCAAAGTGCTGAGATTATAGGCATGAGCTACCACGCCAGGCTATGTAAATTCTTAATCAGCCTGTCTGGTTTAGATTGTATATGTCATCACATCTGACATTCTTGTAACTACTATGTGGTCAATAAGGCTCCTACATTGCACTCCAGCCTGGTGCCTGGTCACAGAGTAAGACTCTGTCTCAAAAAAAAAAAAAAAAAAAAAAAAAAAAAAGATAAAGAAATACTGCTTTAAATTAAAAAAATATCACACTGAGAGGTGACCTATATCCCACATCAGTGGGTGGTTATTTATAGGATCTTTAAAACAAGTATATTTTTAATGAAATAAAGTGACTGAAGGCACAACTGTCAAAAAAAAAAATGTCAGAACTTTGGTGGATGTATAAAGTCACAGTATTAGTGATAATTTCTGATTTCTTCCAGAAAAATGTTCCCAATAGCAGCATTGCCAAGAATTCTCAAAGATGTAACTGACTTTGATTGGGCTATGACTTTAGAACTCTCTTTACTAGAGAACTATGTTTCAGGCACAAGGAGGAACACATTCTTTTTAATGTGGAAGGACTCTGGATTCTGTAAAAGAAAACAGTTTTAATACCTTCAGAGTTATGTATATAACATATATCAGAACATAAAAGATTAATAAGGATAGTCACATATTTTATAAAGACTAGTAAAAACGATGACTAAAAATAATGTAGGCTAGGCATTATGGCTTATGCCTGTAATCCCAGCAGTTTGGGAGGCTGAGGGAGGTGGATCACTTGAGCTTATGAGTTGGAAACCATGGTGAAACCCCCTATTTAAAAAAAAATACAAATATTAGCCAGGCATGGTGGTGCGCACCTGTGATTCCAGCTACTCGGAGGCTCAGGTGGAAGGTAGTTTGAGCCCAGGTGATGGAGGCTGCAGTGAGCCAAGATTGTGCCACTGCACCCCAGCCTGGTGACAGAGTCAGGCCCTGTCTCTAAATACATACATACATACATACATAAAGTGAACCTGCCTTTTTTTTTTTTTTTTTTTTTACAGAGTCTCATTCCGTTACCCAGGCTGTAGCGCAGTGTCACAATCTCGGCTCACTGCAGCCTCCACCTCCCGGGTTCAAGTGATTCTCTTGCCTCAGACTCCTGAGTAGCTGGGAATACAGGCATGTGCCACCATGCCCAGCTAATTCTTTTGCATTTTTAGTAGAGATTGAGTTTCACCATATTGGTCAGGCTGGTCTCAAACTCCTGACCTCAAATGATCCACCCACCTCAGTCTCCGAAAGTGCTGGGATTATAGGTGTGAGCCACCACACCCGGCCAAACCTGCTATATTGGATTATTATGTAAAATGAATAAGAAAATTTCTTCAGCCAAATATACAGAACAGTAAAATTCAGAATCACAAACATAACCATGCCTCCAAACATAACATTGCTGAATTTGTCAAAACAATTAACTATATTTCTTTTATTGTGCCCCGTAGCCAGGAGAATCCCAGAACAGGACACTAATAAACTCTTTCAATTATCAGCACTTACTGGCATAAATCCACCTTGAGAAAATATGCCAAGAACATAGGCATTCTGGTGACAGTGTGCCGCAGGCAACAGTTCAAGTTGAGAAGTGGCACGCATGGCAACGGCCAGGACTACTGGGTTACATGTGATGAAAAGCCAAGTCACCTGGCTTAAAAAAAAAAAGGAAGTTAATAGATTTATGTAAGTACAAGGCTAAGCACTGACTTCAGTCATGACTGGATCCAGGGCCAATGCCACTGGACCTTGGGCTTGGCCTTTTTCATCTTACAAGCCTTTTCCTCTTTATTGCTTTACTCAAAGGCAGCTTCTCTCCATGTGATGGCCCCAGCAACACCAGACATGTATCCTCCAGATTCCTGTCCAGTCAGTGTCAAGGACTCACTCTAAGTGGACCAGTTTTGGTCACATATCCATTAACAAACCTTTACTGTGGCTAAAGGGTTATAGTCCAAGGAGGAGCAGTGAATGCTAGACAGCCAGAAACAATAGATTTCCACCATGGTAACTACATAACAAACTTTATATTGCTTTTGATCTGTGTAAATACCTCAGATCCTATTTCTTAAAAATTGGACATCCTGAATTCATGGATCCATCTGTCATATCATAATGGTTATTTTAAATTCAAGTGTTCTCTTTGTGACAATTAAATCATGCTAGCTTTATTTCTGGGAAGGTCCTTATTTACAGCATGCTGCACGAAGTTTTGTTTTCTTTATATTTTAGCCTAAGTCTCAAAGCTGAAAATGAAACAATTATTCTCATATTCTAAAGGGAGGTGCCTGACACATCCATGTCACTCAGTATAAGAAGCTAGAACAGGCCGGGCACGGTGGCTCACACCTGTAATCCCAGCACTTTGGGAGGCCGAGGTGGGTGGATCACGAGGTCAAGAGATTGAGACCATCCTGGTCAACATGGTGAAACCCCGTCTCTACTAAAAATGCAAAAAATTAGCTGGGCATGGTGGCGCGTGCCTATAATCCCAGCTACTCAGGAGGCTGAGGCAGGAGAATTGCTTGAACCCAGGAGGCGGAGGTTTTGGTGAGCCGAGATCACGCCATTGCACTCCAGCCTGGGTAACAAGAGCGAAACTCCGTCACAAAAAAAAAAAAAAAAAGAAGTCAGATCAGTCTAGTATGTATAAAACTCTTACCTCCAGATTCTATCTGCCAAAGTCAATGAGAACAGGAATTCAAAAGAGTAAAGAATGTGCTGGCCTTCTTTCACCCCTCGTCATACAGGGTAGAAGGGTAATATGGTTAGTCTTCGTGTCCCCACCCAAATCTCATCTTGAATTGTAATCCCCATGTGTCAAGGGAAGGCTGTTCTCATGCTGGTGAGTGAGCTCTCAGGATATCTGATGGTGTTTGTTTGTTTTTTGAGATGGAGTCTCACTCTGGGTGGCCCAGGCTAGAGTCCAGTGGTGCAATCTTGGCTCACTGCAACCTCTGCCTCCAGGGTTCAAGCAATTCTCCTGCCTCAGCCTCCACGGTAGCTAGGATTACAGGTGCCCTCCACCACACCCAGCTAATTTTTATATTTTTAATAGAGATGGGGTTTCACCATATTGGCCAGGCTGGTCTCGAACTCCTGACCTGGTGTTCTGCCCACCTTGGCCTCCCAAAGTGTTGGGATTACAGGCATGAGCCACAGTGCCTGGCTGATCTGACGGTTTCATAAAGGGCTCTTCCCCCTTTACTCGGCACTTCTCCTTATGCCGCCTTGTGAAGAAAGTGCTTTGCTGCTTCTTTGCCTTCTGCCAAGATTGAAAGTTTCCTGAGACCTCCCGAGCCATACTGCACCATGAGTCAATGAAACCTCTTTCCTTCATAAATTACCCAGTCTCAGGCAGTTCTTTATGGCCATATGAAGACAGACTAAGACAGTGTGTTATCTCCCAACCTCCCTTGTAAAGATAGGAGGCACCTGCAGAAGATGAAACAGGAACCTAACTTCACAGCAGAAGTATAATTTAGCAGACAGTGAGATGAGAAAAATAAAACAGAGTAAGGAAATGATGGTTGTGGACATGTGCCGCTTGAGACAGTAAGGGAAGGCCTTGCCGATAAGCTGAATTTGAGCAGAGGCCTGAGTTGAGCAGAGGCCTGAAAGTGAGGGAGTAAGCCCTGCAGCTAGCTGGAAGGAAGGGCTTTAAGCAGAAAGAACAGTAAATCCAAAGGTTCTTAGAACATGCTTAATATATTCTGGGATGGAAAGAAAGACGCTGGAACTGGAAAGAAATGAAAAACAAGGAAAGTGGCAGGAATTAAGAAGGCAGATTAAAATGGAGTTGCCATTTACTACCATGTGGTAAAGAGTAAACTAACAGTCAGAGAAAGATCACATCCCCCAAGCCCCCTGTGGGCGCCTGAGCCTTGGGAGGTTGGGGAAGCCAGGGAAAACTCTGTATTACATGTGAGAAAAAAGGCTTAATTTAGACCTAACTGTATCATTTTTCTTTTACTATCTGAAAATGAACCTTAAATATCCAAACGGACTAAACAGTTTTGGGATCTGAAGGGTTATCTATAGGGCAAGAATGAAAGAGTTATCAGTGAATGTTTGAAGGTCAGAAAAAAATAAACCCACTCCCCATTTGTACCCCACAGATTCTACCCTATTCAATAAACTGGTTGCTTTCTAAAAGAATCAAAAACTTCACAACCCATCTGTAAACTTCACTGTATTCAGCACAATGCTTTACACAAAGCAGACACTCAGTAAATATTCGCTATAGCCCATCAAGTAGACTAATATGCCATTTGGGAGAGTAAAAATGATGTAGTACTAGATTAAATGGTCAGATAAGAGAGAAGTGAGTAGGGCTTAACCTTCTAAATTGCAAAGTTCAAAATTTGAGACTGTAGACTTTACAAGTGGTCTTGACCTTTAATCAGAGTCACCTACAAACAACTTCCTGCAAACCTGACAGAATGAGTAACTAGTCTTCAGCACTGAAACTGTTGGCGACTTGCTAGTTTCAAGTGTACCGTGTAGACTCAAGGAAATACAAACAGCTACTGTATCATAAAATGAAATATATTGAACAGAAAGAATAGGATACAAAAAGGATACTTTTAAAAAGTGACAGCTGTCACTAAATTGGCCATTTCCATTTTTGGCTTAAACAAATGCAGAGGAAGGCTAGAGTTTGGGAGTCCCGAGTATGTGTGGCAGCTCAAAGGTCACTGGGAGCTAGATTTGTTCTATGGCACTTCTCTGGTAATCTTTGGTGTGTCACCTCACGGTCTAAAATAACTTGAATTCGAGGCACTTTTTCTAAGTCTGTTAGCTCATTTGGAAGTAACAGAGGAAGCACTGTACCCTTTTGTTTGTAAAACAAATATTCTAAAAAGCTTTTAATTCATTCTGATTGGCCTAACCTTTTAATAACTTCAATTTCATTCTTTATACCACTTTAAGTATGAAGTGGTATAGTATGGCAAATAAATGACCATGATTCTTTGATCTTTTTAGGATTTTCTTAACCTATATAACTGGCTTTTCTGATGTAGACCCAAAGGCACGTCTACACTGTGGTTTCTTTGAGTGTGGGGGCATCATGCTTTAAACTCAGACCAATAACAGATTATCTAGAAATGTCTATATACAGTAGTGACAATGTGGCCAATTAATGAAGCTAATTTCCCAGTAGACAATCTGGTGCTGTCTGTAAACTGAAACACTTTCCTCTTTCATTTATACTTAACATGCAAACTGTGCATCCATAAATTCATTCCAGATAGAGTAAAAATAATAAAAGTTTTATAATTTAGTAGCTCTTAAATCACTGAAGACACTGTAAGTTCTTGAAGAAATCATTTTAAAATTTGACAGGATCCCCTTAAAAGCAAAGAAAATATTAGTCCTTTGCAGAAGAGAAAATTTCCTACTCAATTGACATAAAGAAAATCACTTCCAAAAGTTCAATTCATCTATTTTTTTAGAAGACAAAAATCATGTGCAAACATACTATGATAGGAAGTATGGTGAGATGCAAAATGAACCATGGTCTTTATCCCCACAGAGATAAGCACAAAGCACAACAGGGTTCCCTTTCTATTCCCACAACAGTTTCCTATTAACAGAGAGAGCTACAAGAGGCACAAATGATTATGACATTAATTCATCCAACACTTCTGAGGTCAGAGGCACAGCCCACTTAGGAGTCTAGGTTGCTGCCATGTACTCAAAGATTCTAATCACTTAATTCTTAAATTTGTAAGTACACAAATACCCTGCAGTGGATTAAGTATCAAATAAGTGTTACTAATGATGTGTCAGGGTTCACAGATTTGGAAGAAAAGCCATATATGCTGGCATAATTGGAGGAAGCCTTACAATAAATAAGTAAACAAATATTTACTCATAACACTACATGCCAAGTATGTATTGGTTGGTGCAAAAGTAATTACAGTTTTTGCCATTAGAAGTAAATGTCTGCACCAACTTTAATTCTGTGAGATAAGTTTTATTGCTCTCATTTTAAAGACTAGAAAACAATCACCAAGAAGACATGATTATCTGCCTTAGGTAGTTGAGTTACAGAGCCAAGATTTGAACTAGGCATCAAGTCTAGCATTCTTTCCATTATGCTAGCCCACTCCTTTGAAATGAAAAGGTACTAGCTGGGTCTAAAAGGACAGGAGCAAGGTATTGAGAACAAAGAAGTGCTATTGTGGGACAAGGGTGACTGAGGCATAGTGACCCAATAAGACCTGTTGGTAGAATATGTTGCCACAACAGTTTTCCTTTCACATTTTCCTCTTTAGTAAGATGATAGAGATGGTTGGGAAAGAAAACATTTCATTCAACAATTATTTCCCCAATGGCACCGATTTTGGAGTAGTACAGCAGGGAGGAATTATTCTCAAGGGGCAAGAACTTCTAGTTAACAGCTTTGTGACTTTCCATCTTTTTTAGTTAGAAAGCCTAATTCAGGCTGGGCGCCCTGGCTCAAACCTATAATCCCAGCACTTGAGGTGGGTAGACTGCTTGAGCTCAGGAATTCAAGAATATCCTGGGCAACATGGCAGAACCCTGTCTCCACAAAAAATACAAAAATTAGCAGGCATGGTGGTATGCACCTGTAGTCCCAGCTACAGGGAAGTTAAGGCTGCAGCGAACTGGGATTGTGCCACTGCACTTCAGCCTGGGTGACTGAAATGAGACCCTGTCTCAAAAAAAAAAAAAGAAAAGAAAGCCCAGTTCACTCTACTCTTGTAAAACATCATTTTCTCCTTGTACTTCACTCTGCTCTTCTTCAGACAGTAAGAAATAGTATAGAAGAAAGGAGAACTAATGTTACAAGCAACTGCTCTGTCCTTTCTTGTTTTCTCATTGAAGGAGTCTCTTGACTTCATGTTGAGTGATCAGTTTACACAGGCAACAGTTGGCTAGCTAGTCCAACTGAATTATTCTTCTTTTTGTTGTTGTTTCCTGAAGCACTGCTTCCTGAATAGTCCAACTGAATTATACTGGGTAACTTTCATTCACCAGGTATCCAGTTTTGAATGTTATTGCTACAAAAGATCTCTCTCTGAACTGAACTGTACAGACTGTGCTATAGGTTACCACACTTCTGTTTATACATTTGATTTAGTGACTACATTAAAAACAACTTAGTATAAAGACTGCTTATTCCATGCCTTGTTTATTCTCAGCAATCAAGTTGATTAAAAAATAAGTTTTTTTTATTTAAGCCCAGGCTATCCATCAGAGTTCATGGCTGAATATGACACATCCAAAGACAGAGCAGGCTTGAAGTTTATACTATGTTATGGGATACATATTTGAATGACATAAGAAGTTTTAATTCCTAAGAAACCGTTGAAAGTAAAGAAACTATTAGGGAATCCTGGTTGTTGAATGAGGAGGATAAAATTGTTCTCAAAAACTTTAACAGTAATTACTCCAGAAAACTAGCAAAAAGTCATTAGTAAAATAGTTTGCTTAGATAACATAATAGCTGATAGAAATAATTCAAGACTAAAGTATTCAGAGGCACGTATTTGGAGAATTATAAACCTTGATTGATTTTTTTTATATTTTGGAAGGGGTCTCAGGCTGGTTTATGTTGCCCAGGCTGGTCTTGAATTCCTGGGCTCAAGAGATCCTCCCACCTCAGCCTCCCAAGTAGCCGGAGTTACAGGCAGGTGCCACTTTGCCCAAATCCTTGGATTTTTTTTTTTTTTTTTTTTAAGTAATCACAGTTTGCCTTGTTTTGATGAGGTATCTATGGAAGCCTTATCTGGAAATGGAAGACTTTCTCTGAAAGGGAAACTAATTTAAAAAACCATTTTTTTTACAGCGGCATCAAGTTCTCAATTTGTTATGCATTGCAACACTTTTCCAATGACCTACTTTAGTGGAAGTATGGAAGTTTTAAGATTTTTCCCTAGGCTTCTTGTGCCTTTTATGACACCACCATTTTCTTGTTTCAGCTCTTAAGACACCATTAATATACCCTAAAAATATTTTCAAGTGCCGTAAGGAAAGAAGAGAAAGAAAATTGAGAACAGCAGCACTGACTCCAAGGGACGAAAGAAATGTATGAAACAGAAGTCAGTCACTTAGAGCATAGGAGAAAGTAGCAGACTGGAGAAGGCAAAACATTGTTTTCTTTGCCAAGTCACAAATTGGCAACAGTTTTTCATTAGGCAAATGCCACCCAGAAAATGCAGACAGTTGATCAAAAATAATGTGATGTGGCATAGAAGTTTTAAAATATAAGTAAGATTCCAACTTAATATTAAGACTATGACTGGTACACTGAATTGCTAAGTAGTATTATTGAATGAAATCAGCTTATCATAACTAGCACGGTTAATAAATAAGAGAACTGACTAATATCTGAGGAGAAATGGAGCATATTCACATGCCTAGAAAAGGCTTTTGCAATTGCAGTGGTTTTCTGGCTTTAGCAGGGGTACAAGATGCTAGGATGTTTGTCAAAATGTAGGTTTCCAGGCCACTTTCCCAGAGACTAGACTTACCAATTTTAGGACACGGTTTCTCAGTCATGGCATGAGTGATATTTTAGGTGAAATCCTTTTTTTTTTTTTGAGGCAGAGTCTTGCTGTGTCGCCAGGGGCCAGGCTGGAATGCAGTGGTGCAATCTTGGCTCACTGCAATCTCCGCCTCCTGGGTTCAAGCAATTCTCCTGCCTCAGCCTCCCATGTGGCTGGGACTACAGGTGCGTACCACCACGCCCAGCTAATTTTTGAATTTTTTAGTAGAGACAGGGTTTCACCATGTTGGCCAGGATGGTCTCGATCTCTTGACCTCATGATCTGCCTGCCTCGGCCTCCCAAAGTGCTTGGATTACAGGTGCGAGCCACTGCGCCTGGCCAGTGAAATCGTGTTTTGTTATTGTGGGACACTGTTCCTTATAGGAAGTTCAGCAGCATTCCAGGTCTACTAGATACCTGTAGAATGTCTCCCCCAGTCATGTTTCCAGGGATTGCCAAAAGTTCCCCAGGGGAAATAGTCTAGCGTAAAGCCTAAGGACCTGCATTTCTAGTAAGAATACACAGGTGACTCCAACAAATGTGGTCAGTGGACCACACTTAAGAAACAATGAACCAAAGTTTCATGAGTTGAACTGTGTTCCCCCAACGTTTGTATGTTAAAGTCCTAACCCCCAGTACCTCGGTTGGTACGGTGATCTTGTTTGGAAACAGAGTAGTTGCAGATTTCATTTAAATGATGTCATACCAGAGTAGGGTGGGCCCCTAATCCAATTAACATTGGTGTCCATACGAAAAGGGAAAATGTGAACAATACCCTCAGACAGGGAGAACATCATGTGAAGACTGGAGTTATGTTGACAAGCCAAGGAACTACCAGAAGTTAGGAGAGTGGCCTAGAGCCTTCAGAGGGAATACAGCCCTGACGACACTTCTAGCCTTCAGAACTGTGAGACAATAAATTTCTGGCGGATTTTTTTTGTTTGTTTGTTTTAGAGACAGGGTCTTATTCTGTTGCCTATCTGAGTGCAGCTGCACGATCATAGCTCACTGCAGTCTTGAACTCCCAGGCTCAAGTGATCTTTTCCCTACTACCGGTGGCTGGGATTATAGGTGCAAACCATCATGCCTGGCAAATTTCTGTTGTTCAAGCCACCCAGTCCATTACGCAGCCCTAGCAAGCTAATACATCAAGAACAAACAAAACACAAGTCAGAGTTAAGAATGGAGACATCTGAAACAGGATCAGGGTGAACAATGAAAAGATGGCAGATTGAGTGACATAAATAGAAAATTCCAGAAATAAACGATTCATAAGTTTTACATTGTACACCATTCTGAGCATAGTCTGCTCTGTCCCTACCCAGACTGCCATTTTCCAGCTGCTGTCTGGATTGTCAGACTGTTGTAGTGTGACAGTGCTTGTGTTCGTATAGCTCTCATTTTAGGTAATGATACCCCCCAAATGCAAGAGTAGTGACATAATATTTTTGGACCATGGTTGACAGGATGTTGGAAAATGAAACCAAAAATAAGGAAGACCACTATATTAAGAGCAAAATCTTACAACGAATTTCGTTACTTTAAGAGGCTGAAATTAAACATCAGGTTCCCTGGAAGGCAAACAGAATACATAAATTATGCCGTTATTCATAGAGAAGGTAATAAATTTGAAATTCCATACAAAGCAAAAATACAATGAGTGTGGGCACACTGTAGCTTTAAGAAAAGTGTTGACTGTTTGAAGTCACAAAGGCACTATTTAGAGTACACCAAGTGAGACCATGTGTCCAACAGGCCACACAGTCATGTGCCTACCCAGAGTGGGCAATTCATGCCCTCCCACTGGAAGGATGAAACCCACTGTATTAAAAGAGCTTAAAAGGTATGTACCCTGATCGTTTCATTTGTAATCAAAGTAAACATTGCTGTCAGTTCTTATCAGTGAGACAAAACAAGGGCTCAGTGTCAAATGTCAGTCTTTTTCTCCGTAAGAAATACATAAAAATCACACCAATAGACATCTTGGTTCCTGTTTCCTCCTACAATTGAATTGTCGTGGGGAGACATGCAAGAAACCTGTGAGAAAAAAAGGAGGAATCCGTCTCCTTGCCTCAAGATTTTAGAATACAAAGTTGTAAACCTTCTATTGCAGATGAAGGCTCACCAAATTTATTTTTTCTGCTTCGATAAGCATAAATAGCTAATGATAAAAACGGTAGGAAGCACTGACCAAGAGCTCTCAGAATGTCTACAAATTAAGGTGAGTGATCAAACACAAGGTTAGGCCTAGACAGCTCAATTGCCTTCTACAAATCAGGATAAGCGTAACAGGACATTAACGTGGAAACCTTTACCAAACTCTAATTTGGATATAATTTTACCTCACGAAATCCCTCACCTTCAATCAAAAAAAACTTTCCCACGTGCCCTTCAGTTATCCCAGCTTAAATCACGTTTCCCTTTCACACATCTCCCTCCTGGGGAAGGTGGTGGGGTGGATAATGAAGTTCGGCACCTGGTCTGAAAGGCCCCAGGAGGTTAGGACAGGGACTAACACTTCTCAGCCCTGTTTTCTTTTTCCGGAAGAGGGCAAGATCAGTAAAGAACTGACTCAGCGTCTCCAACAAGAGAAGAGCTGCACGCAGACAAAACAAACCCGCGGGGTGAAAAGTGGAAGTAAACCGGTGTTTGTGGCACCACTGATAGTATTATACCTTCTCTGACTTCTCCAATTTTTTTTTTTCCCCAAGTGACTCAATCTTCTCACCCAAATCAGGCAAAAGGAAGGGTTAGTTGTTCGACTTCTCAGAGTGCCTCTCTTCTTCCTCACACTCTCCACGCCTCCTCCCTGCACAAGCTACCTCCCCCTCCATTTCAAATATAAGGGCTGATGATGCCCAACTAGATCCTTATGTCCACGGCGAGCAGCTTCAGTCTAGAGCGGTTGCTCAGAAGTAGGTCTGACGCCGAGCAATCTAATCTCCCTCATCTGATCTCTCAGGCTATTGTGCCTCAAGGGGAAGTCAGAACAGGTGAGGGCGGCTGGAAGGGAACCAGTTCCGGGACAGGCAACGCATTGGGCGAAGTGAGGGTGCGGGGCTAAGAACGGAGGGAGGGACAAAGGCGCGAAAACGAACGAGGACGCCCCCCGAGCGCCGCCTATCTCCCCAGAATCACCTTGCGCTGACCTAGTTGCACCGAGAAGGAAGGAACCCGAGCCAACAAGGGAGGAGGGCAGAGCGGGATGAGAGCGGGGCCGCGGACGGGGGCGGGGCCTAGAGCAGGATCTTTATGGGGCTCGCCTGTGATTCGCAGACGGATTCCAGCCGGAAGCAGGCTGGGAGGTGTTGGCGGCGGCGGCGCACGTGGTGACGTGCGAGGGGGTGCGGCGCGAGCAGTCGGCGGCGGCAGAGGCAGTGTCTCCCGGTCGCGCGTGGAGGTCGGTTGCTCAGAGCTGCTGGGCGCAGTTTCTCCGCCAGCTGCTTCGGCGCGGCTGTGTCAGTGAGCGAGCGAGTTCCTGCGACTTTTCGGTGGCGCTTTCCCGCTCCTCACTCTCCACGGACTGGCCCCTCGTCCTTCTACTTGACCGCTCCCCTCTTCCGCCGCCTCCTGGCGCTTTCTTTCTCTGGGCTGATTCCCGCCGGCTTCCTCCTGCTTCCCGTCGAAGCTCTGGAGATGAATGTTTCCATCTCTTCAGAGATGAACCAGGTAATATGCTCTGGTTCTAGGAACTGCAGTTGAGGGAGAGGGCGCGGCCGGAATCGGAGATGAGGGGATGTCGCCGGCGGATAGGAAGAGGGTGGGAGGCGCGGAAGCGGTGTCCTCGTCAGGGTAGGAACCCCCAAACGGCCGCCGCTGTCGCCCTCTGGGACGTGAAGCCCGCGCCGCACTGGGCCCGCGCTCTAGCGCTGCCATGGTTGCCAAGTCGCGTTGGCGGCCGAGGGCGGGCGCCTCGGAGAGCGCGGAGGCTCGAGCCCCTTTTCTACACCGGCGCGGGGGAGGCAGGCTGGGAGGAACGAGTTTTTTTGCTCGAAGGGCTTTAGGGGGCCTGGGTTAGGGCGCCGCGGGGCAGGGATGACCCGCCGGAAGGAGGACGCGGGACTCCGGGTTCTTGCTGTCTGGAACGGACGCCTAGCCATGGGTTTTGCCTGGGGTGTGGGATTCTCTTCTGTAAGAGCTCCCGGGACCCGGTGCCTGTGGGCGGGCAGCCAGCCCTGGGCCTGGAGTAGGGTGGCACGGAGTTCCCGATCGCCGTGGGCCGCGGGGTCCTTTGTTCCCGCTCCACGTTGCCCGCTTTTCTTGCCAAGCGCGGGGAGAAGGGGGCGGGAGGAGGGAGGGAGCGGCTGCCCTGACGTGTTGGTGCTGAGTGACTGCGGGGCTGGCCAATCCCGGGCGGGGGTGTGCGGGCGCTGGGGGCCTTGCCTCGCAGCCTTCGGAGTGGGCGCCGACCTGGCCGCGCGAGAAAGAAGGCCTGAGACGCCTTTTCTGTTTAATGAAATAAGTCAGTGGCAAGATTTTCTCTTTTTCCGTCCCTCCACGCTTTTTGTAAAGTGTATCTGATTATAAGCTCTTGATGATAGGAAGGCATCAGGCCGCATCAGGCTAAGGGTTGAACCTAGGGAGACTTTAACCACTACTTGAGAACTGCATGTACCACCCGCCCCCCCATACGTAGTGGACAGACATATCTATTGGTTTGAGACAGCTGACATTTCAAGAAGAAATCAGATGGCCAAAAGGGCGCATTTTTGTTTCTTGAGTCTGTTGCAGTGATGGAGTGTTAAAACACCTTGGCGTCAAGCTATTCGTTGATTTGTGAGTTGTGATCTGTTTACTAATGACAACTCTGGAAGCCTAGTACCACTCTAACAGATGAAT
This sequence comes from Saguinus oedipus, assembly GCA_031835075.1. Classification (NCBI taxonomy): domain Eukaryota; kingdom Metazoa; phylum Chordata; class Mammalia; order Primates; family Cebidae; genus Saguinus; species Saguinus oedipus. The sequence continues at coordinate 25,818,785 of CM063190.1, forward strand.
AAGTGCAGCATGGACTAGACAGCCACAGGCCATGCTTTTTTCTAATAATTCTAGCACCAGTGGTGGATTTAGGAATCACAAAATACTGATGATTACTTTTAGGCTAAAGCCTGCTGAAACTTCTGTCTTAAAGATTTTGAAGGAGTAGTTGTATTTCTCTGGATGTGAGGTAAACATGGACTTTAGAATTGGATTGATACTAGTATCATTTAATGCCAGCTGCAAGCTACTTATCAAGTCTGTAATTTGGTAGCCAGAGGTAAACTCAACTTGAGCCACTGACCAACGAGAGCCCTGGAATGATTTTCCTCTGTATTTTCCTAATATATGAAATCTCTACTCAACTAATAGATACAAATTTCTCTAGCCATTTTCTTAATTTGTAGTTGATTTTCTAACTTTTTCTCCCAGGACAAAACATTGCAGGTTTTAGTCTTAGTTTTAAATTAGTGTCTTTTTGGCCACTTGATTTTGGAAGGTAGGATTTTGTTTTTCTTGCTTGAAGGATTTGTTAGATGGTAATTAAACGTGAGTTTGCAAATACATTTTTAAATCTAAATGTTTTTCTGTTAGGGAAGTATCTTAATAACTGATACTAAGATGAAGTAACTCTAAGTAAGTCATTTCATCCACTTTTTAGCAGTATGATTCTATAGTCAAATCCTGCAAGTAGGAATTCTTAAAGGTTGGGTGTCTTCCCACCATGTCATGTGCTAGAGTGTGTGTGCAAATTGAAGTATTATTAGTAAGAGAGGGATTTCTGGATTTTTGTTAAAACAGCAGGAAATACATACTTGTAAACTACAAGTTGTAAACCTTGTAAATGTTTCTGAACCTATGCTTAGATCACTATGATACTTTTCTTACTAACATGCAGATACCTCAGTATTAGAACATCTCAAACCAAATTCTTCCTTTCCTTCCTTCCCTTCTCCATGTAGCAAACTATAAACGACTTCCTATTATGCTTTTTGGAATTATTTTCTTAATTTTGATAATTGATTTTCATAAGGATGCCACATATCTAAGATAAAATATCTTAAGCCCTCACTGCTTTAAAGGAGCATGGGTGTACAGAATCTTTACTAACTGTCCTTTTTTTATGCTTTACTTACTCCCCTAGACCACCACCTACTTTTCTGCTAGGATGCCCTATGCTTCCTTGTTTAAATCCTTCATCTGCTGTCCATGCTTAGCATTGTTTAAACCTTAGAATTAGGCTCTTACTTCCTCGCCCACTATTATCATATGCATACTGCAAATCTACAATCTACTGAAACCAAAATAGCTGCAGTTTCTGGAATATATTTGCTGTCATACCTTTTTTCCCTGTTGTTCAAGCTATTTTCACAGCTTGTTTTATCTTTCTGACTGGACTGTGAAGTGTTCAAGGCTAGGAAATTGAGTTAACTCTATTGTGTTATGATACGAGCTTTCCATTTCAGTTTGTGCGTACCATATGTTTAGTAAGTCTTTCCTTTAAAAATGTAGTTGATGGCTATTTGGTGGGAGTTGACTGCCCTGAAAAGATTGCCTTTTGTTTTTATGTTGCACTTACTGAAGGCCAGAGAAAAATTTTAGGAGAGGCCATATTGTGACTACCTTTTTAATAACTCTTTGATAAGACCTGTTGAATTGTATTTCACTTAAGCTGTGAACTTCTGGGTGTTATTAAAGAAGTTTAATTACTCATTTATGAGTCATTGGTATCCCTTGCACTGGCCATAGTAAGGAACTAAAGTATGCTGAATTTATCTGAGTATGTTGTATTTGATCCCAGTTTTAATTTTAAAAGTGTACGAATAGTGACCTAGGTGTAGATTTAGTTGAAAGTGTATTTTAAGTGCCAAACAATTCTGTTTTATACTCTTTTTTTTTGAGACGGAGTTTCACTCTTGTTACCCAGGCTGGAGTGCAATGGAGCGATCTTGGCTCACTGCAGCCTCCACCTCCTGGCAATTCTCCTGCCTCAGACTCCTGAGTAGCTGGGATTACAGGCACGCGCCACCATGCCCAGCTAATTTTTTGAATTTTTAGTAGAGACGGGGTTTCACATGTTGGCCAGGATGGTCTCGATCTCTTGACCGCGTGAGCCACCACGCCTGGCCCTGTTTGATACTCTTATATGACTCTGGGATGTTTGGACTTTTGGTTTGGATATCCATAGAAAAAAATTTCCCCATTTTTTAAATTCCACTAGTTACTGTACTTAAGTTTTATACACCAAATAAGATCTCTCGTCAATTTGGAGAGTAGTTTAAAACTCTTCATTTGCCCTAGCTTACTTTAATGAAAGTAAACGTGAACTTTCAAAAACATAGTTTTATAGTCGGGAATTGATCTGATCCCCTCCAAACTTGAGGTGGGCGGGAAGTAGGAATATAGTTATGAGGACAATAATTGAATAAAATTAGTTTACATTAACTTAAATATGTCATCCAGATTTGGGCTGGCTTTTTAAAATCAAGTAGCTTTGTACTCTGATCAGTAGATATTAAAGAGATGAGGTTCATATTATGACCTTGCAGTACTAAAAATCAAGTACTAATAATTTGTCATGGAATAGAGTTAAAAATCAAGTACTAAATGTAGATAGGATTCATTTTATTGCAAAACCCCTAACAATATTGTACAAATTTGTCTGATGCAAATTGCCCCAAATTCTCCAGTGTTTTCTCCAAGGACTGCAGTGATATTTACCATTTTTTTCCAAAATAAATTTTAGGTAGAACATTCAATTTATCAAATATAATAAATGGATACCATTGTTATTTTTGGTTAGATCAAGGCAAGTTTATAAGTAAAAAATGAATAAAAGTGGTCAAAGTTTAAAATAGTACAAAATCTCCACATTATGTTTTTGGCTTTTCAGAGGATGCATTTTAATGTAACAATTTGCATGGGGACTCCTTCCTCTTACTCTTATTTTAAGAGCAGTTTATGAAACTGAAGTTAGGAGTTGCCAGCTATGCCTGTGAGTTGACTGTACCAGTATATATCATATATATGAAGATTTTCTTTAGTTTGAGCTATAGGTCTTGGCTGAAGATGTTGTAAGATTTCTTTAGGATAGTGTGTTCTCTCTATATACAAAGAATTAAATATAACCAATATTTGGAAAACATTTGTTAGAACTAGTTTATTAGAGAAAAGCCAACTTAACCTAGATAAAAGGTAGAGCAGAGGAAATGAATATTACCTATTTCTGTGATATAGTTTTGATAGAGGGGTAAGCATTCACAACAATCCCAACCTGAATTGGCATTCTTCAGTTTCCTTGAAATGAAACCTGTTAATAGAGAAACGTGTTAGGACACATGTTGAACTAAACATAGTACGTTTGTTGAATTAGAACTGGTCCAGCCTGCAGTGGAGTCCTGTGGTAAGTGGATTATTCACTTTGACGTAATTGTTAGATTTAGAATTGTTTTATTGATGTACAAGGCAGATGATCTTAAGATATCCATAAAAATAAATATTTTTGCACATATTTCAAGTAAGTTATTACTTTGTTCTCACTTCCAGACTTAACAGTGGTGTAGTAGCAGTTCAGGTGATGGAAAAATAAGTACCATCTGAATTTGACTTGAGTAATAGGGAGGGAGGGAGAATAGGTACGAGGACTGATTACCTTGAAGATTAGGTTTGAACCAGAATTATTCCATTGGTAGTGTATTACTGTATATGAGAAAAATGAACATAGGAAGTACAGGCATCAGAATTTTCCCTTCTGTTTAGTTTATTCCAACAAATTACTCATCTTGATGTTCAAGTTTTTAGGCTAGTCCTGGTAGAGAGGAGATGGGATGGATACAAAAGATGAACAAGACAGAAGCTTTGCCCGTGAGTGAAGGAAGATAAACAAGTACATATAAATACAGCATGATATAGACCAGCTGGAAGATTATAAATACCTCTCAGAAAGGGTTCTATATGTGGAGGATGAGGAGAAACTGCTTTCCCAACTGGGAGCATTTGGCAGAGGCTCCGTGTGGCTATAAGAGTTCCTCTGGCAGAGGTTGGGTTAAGGACTTTGCAGGTAGAGAGAAAAACTTGAACAAAGTTAACAGTCTGGGAAGTATAGAGTTCGTTTTGAGGAACAGTTTGTGGCACAGTATAATAGAATAATGCCCAAGGTTGCTTGCTGGCTCGAAACAGATCACGTTTGCATATTAGTTGGAAATTAATTGCAAAAAATATTAGAGTTAACCAGTATTGACATTTGTTCTGTAATTCCTGTGCTTTTATACCTCTCATAAACATATGCCATTAGCCCCTGCCCCTGGGGAAAGGACCTTTTTTTCTTTTTTTTTAAAGATCACTTGGGTTGTTGCAGGGTAAATGAAAAACGTTTATGTGTAATTGAATTTGTGTTCTTTATGTAATGGGAATATTTTTGCCATTTATCTCAGATTTCTTGAAGATCAGGACTTTTTACATGGTCTGCTCTACCTGGATCAATAACAACAGTCTTTGATCATTCTGACTAGCTAACTTAAATTTATCATTGTTATAGATTATGATGCACCATTATCACAGAAGAAATTCATGTCTATAGCTTTTAAGGACTTGATTACATCATTTTCAAGCCTGATAGTTTTGGAATCACCATTAGAGCTTAAGACACGTCTGCCTTCACTTCAACCGCCTGTCTTCATACCCTGACGAAGTGCACCGTTTAACACTCCTTTGTCCTTGGATTATTTAAGAGTTCCCAGAAATACATTTACCACAAACAGAGTAGGTAAGTGAATGTTCTCTGCCTAGTCCAGTATTAAAACACATTGTTTTTCTGAAGACTATGTTGAGTACAGTAAACCTTTTATACTTTTTTTAAAGGCAGAGAAGTCAGTAATCATTTACATATGATTTTAAAAGGCAGAGAAGTTAGTAATCATTTTAGTATAAAAAACATTTTCATATTTTTCTTTTACTTTAAGTAAATCAGTTACTTCTTACTGCCTTTTTTTTTTTTAAGAGAGGGTCTTACTCTGTTGCCCAGGCTGGAGTGCAGTGGTGGGATCATAGCTCATTGCAGCCTGGAACTTCTGGGCTCAAGTGATTCTCCTGCCTCAGCCTACCTAGTAACTGGGACTACAGGTGTGCACCACCACCACGACTGGCTAATTTTTAAATTTGTTGAAGAGACAGGATTTCACTGTGTTTCCCAGACTGGTCTCAAATTCCTGGGCTCAAGACAATCTTCTTGCCTTGGATTCCCTATTACTGTATTTTAGTTTAGTTTAGTTTTTGAGATGGAGTCACTCTTTTGCCCAGGCTGGAGTGCAGTGGCACCATCTTGGCTCACTAAAACCTTTGCCTCCCAGGTTCAAGTGATTCTCCTGCCTCAGCCCCTGTGAGGGGCTGGGATTATAGGTGCCTGCCACCTCACCTGGCTGAAAATTTGCATTTTTAGTAGAGATAGGGTTTCACCATATTGGCCAGGCTGGTCTCGAACTCCTGACCTCAAATGATCCACTTGTTTCAGCCTCCCAAAGTGCTGGGATTACAGGTGTGAGACCGTGCCCGGCCTATTACTGTTTTTTAATTATGAATTTTGTGTAGTCATTAGTCAATTGTTTATAAATAATGGTTAAATTAAAAAAAAATTCAAGTTTCCATTTATATAATCTGATAAGTGATTTAGAATATATGAACAAAAGGGAACAGAATATAAGTTCATCTTTTTTAATCACTATATATATTTCAAAACATTTATAAAAATCATTTTGAGGATACCATGACAAGACTAATCAGACTTTTAAAGTTTGTGTTTTAGGCAAGGATGGAAGAAATTAGGCAATTTTCTACATATAAATCTTGATTATATATAATTTTGAAGACTATAAGGAATGACAGGAGCCCAAATCCAAGGAAACCTATATGTACTCAACTTTTCTGTTTCACCCTTTCAGGCTTTTAGGTTACTTGCTATATGGGTTTGGGCAGGATGGAGTTTCATTTCCTTCCCTTGAATGAATTTGCTTAATAGGCATGGGAGCCTGGACAAATTTTTGAGATACCTGCTACTGTTTGAATCCTTTAAAAGTCTTATGACCAAAGTATAGGGGAACAGAGACTTGGACATTTAGCATAGGTTTTGGGCTAAAGACAGAAAATTTGGGCTAAAGTCTTACTATTTCAGCAATCTTCTCTGGTAGGGTGGTTTTGTCAGCCTCTGATGGCATTAATTAAAATTAATCTTTTTCTTAAGAGTTATCACATTGTGGCCGAGCGTGGTGGCTCATGCCTATAATCCCAGAACTTTGGGAGGCCGAGGCAGGCAGATCATGAGGTCAAGAGATCGAGACCATCCTGGCCAACATGGTGAAACCCTGTCTCTACTAAAAAAAATACAAAAAAATTAGATGGGCGTGGTGGCACATGCCTGTAGTCCCAGCTACTTGGGAGGCTGAGGCAGAAGGATTGCTTGAACCCGGGAGGCGGAGGTTGCAGTGAGCCGAGGTCATGCCACTGCACTCCAGCCTGGTGCCTGGTGATGGAGTGAGACTCTTGTCTCAAAAAAAAAAAAAGTTAATCACATCAGCTAAGTTTTTGTGTGATTAAATTTTTATGTGTTGTTTATAGGATGGAATTTGAGAATAAAGAGACTGTATTACTCTTTAGCATTATATTTTTAAAACCATTATTTGCAAGTAAAATAACTCAGCTTTCTTTCTGTCATTTAGACAAATTTATAAGGAAAAATGATTCCCAATGGATATTTGATGTTTGAGGATGAAAATTTTATTGAATCTTCTGTTGCCAAATTAAATGCCCTGAGGAAGAGTGGCCAGTTCTGTGATGTTCGACTTCAGGTATTTAAAACTTATAAAATTTATAGAATTTGTTAATACTAAAAGCTCTAAGTTGTTAGATTTGCTTATTTTCTTTTTCATAGGCATTTAACGAAATGATTTTTTAAAAGAATACTAAGAAATGTAAGATAAAGGAATCCGATGTAGTAATTAGCTAGAGAAGTACATAATCCACAATACTTCTAATTATAATTCTTCAAAATTTCAGGTCTGTGGCCATGAAATGTTAGCACACAGAGCAGTGCTAGCTTGCTGCAGTCCCTATTTATTTGAAATCTTTAATAGTGATAGTGATCCTCATGGAATTTCTCACGTTAAATTTGATGATCTCAATCCAGAAGCTGTTGAAGTCTTGTTGAATTATGCCTACACTGCTCAGTAAGTACTTTTAAAGTGAACCATATAATTAAGGACTATCTTCAGGAAATTCCAAGTCATGCTACATACATTTAAATTAAGTATCTGTGTTTTATGGCTTTGGTATCATAAGTAACTTTTTTTTTAATAGGTTGAAAGCAGATAAGGAATTAGTAAAGGATGTTTATTCTGCAGCAAAAAAGCTGAAGATGGATCGGGTAAAGCAGGTAGAGTATCAGAAGTAAATAAAATCACTTATAGAGTGTAATTTTGTGGGATTGGAATGCTGAATTTGTCATAAAACATCTTGTTAGTCTCAAGGACTTGAAAATGTCCCTTTTTTCCCTCAGAGGAGTCAATATGTTATTTTAACTGTTTGGCTATAATAATGTAGCAAGATCACACTTCTTCTCAGATAATTGAGGCTAAAGTCTCACTCTCCCAGCAGTCTTCTCTGATTCAGCCTCTGATAGCATGAATTAAAATTAATGTTTTTCTTAAGAGTTAATCACATAACTTATGTCCTGAATTCAGTTTTCTAAGCTTCTTTTGCTCTCTAAAAGTATTCCTTCTAGAATTTAATGTCAGTACTTTTAAAAACTACTTAATAATTCATTGGAAAAAAGGCATTTAATACTCTAATGCGTGAGGTCAGTAAACTTAAGGACCACAGGCCAGCTGCCTGTTTTCATAAAGTTTTATTGTGAAACAGCCATGTGTGTTCATTTACATATGGTCTATGGCTGCTTTCCAGCTACAGTGACAGAATTGAGCAGTTGTGACAAACAGAATGGCCTACAAGCTTAAAGTGCTTTTACTATCTGGCCCTTTAAGAAAAAGTTTGATTTGCTAGCCCTTCTTCTAATGCCACTCCTTTGCTCAGAAATCCTTCCTTAATTTATAGCACCTATCACTGAATTTAGTATTTTAGATACTCCCTAATATAGTTGCTGTTTTTCCAAAACTATTTCCTAGTCCTTTTCTCCAACCAAATTAAATTGTTTGCAGCATCTTCCCTACTTCTGTCTGCATTCAACATCATCTATCCTGTAGAGCTCAGTGCAAATATTGCCTCTCATGGAGCCTTATTAAATTGTTCTACTTGAAAATACTTATATGAACCTACATAGCATTTCAATTTGTTGCATCTCTCCTTAAACTAAAACTTGCGTATTTGTATGGCATAATTTGATGTTTGTCGTTTGTATACATGTTAGTACCACTATTACATCTGTTTTATTAAGACAGTAGTTTTTGATTTATCTTTGTATATTCACATAGTGCTTACACATTGAACATTATATATTTGTTGAATATGTAAGATATGTAAGTGTTGGCACTCATATATTTCTTTTCCAAGGTTTGTGGTGATTATTTACTATCTAGAATGGATGTTACCAGCTGCATCTCTTACCGAAATTTTGCAAGTTGTATGGGAGATTCCCGTTTGTTGAATAAGGTTGATGCTTATATTCAGGAGCATTTGTTACAAATTTCAGGAGAAGAGGAGTTTCTTAAGCTTCCAAGGTTAAAGGTGAGTAAAGTCTATAAACAGATGTATACTATCTAATTCCAGGCATGGAATCTTTGTCCATGTTTCATCAAGTGAGTAATGATTATAAAATAATACACTGAAATTATATTGTTATTTAGCAGTGTAATGGGTTTCTATCTACCAGTTTGTTTACTTTCTTTGTTTTTGATTACTGGTTCCTTACAAATTAGAGTAAATGTATGGAATGAATTGTGCATCTACGACAACTTTATTATGAAATTGAGAATTAAGGGGAGAATTAGAAGCCCAAAACTGATCCTTTTGTCATTGTCTTTCCCAAATCTAGTTGGAGGTAATGCTTGAAGATAATGTTTGCTTGCCCAGCAATGGCAAATTGTATACAAAGGTAATCAACTGGGTGCAGCGTAGCATCTGGGAGAATGGAGACAGTCTGGAAGAGCTGATGGAAGAGGTTAGTTTTAAAGTAAATGGGATTCAACCATTTTTAAAAATTATTTTGCTATAACATGAAGGATTCCCTTTCACTTTATTTTATAACCATGACCCTAAAGAATTTAAATTTTGCTATAGGTACCCCTAAGCTGAGAAACAGGGGGGGTGTCCAGGTGAGCTGAATGAACTGTTCAGTTTGGTCTTCTGCTTTTCTTTTTTTATTTCTTTGCTTATTATGTGCTGTTAACTTTCTTTAAAGTAGCATGTAATTTGCTTTAGAAATGGGAAGTGGTACTGAAATTTTCTGTAGATTCTTAACTTTTCTTCACAGGTTTTTGCTTTAAATTTGACAAGTAGGTAAAAGCTTCTAATGGTTGTTCCTCCCCATTGATTTATCTCCCCATAGGTTTATTAACAAAACTAGGATACCCAAGACTGAAGAAACAAGAAGAAACCTCAAGTGTATTGACACGTAAAGAAGCAGCAGTCCTGCCCCAGTTCTCCTAAGAAAAATCCGCTGTGGGCAGAGAACGATGATGATTTAATGGTGTTTACTCCTTTACAGGATTCTTGTCTTTAAAGCTGTGTGTTTTTCAATGGTGTTGTTCATACATATAGTCACTCACTTAACTTGGGCTACTTTAAAAAAAAATACACAAGATAAAACAAAATTGATGGTGAAATAGTGGGAATTGAAATCACGCAGGTGGAGCAGTGGAGTAACCTTGAGTTTCTCTCTCCACTTAAACCTTTCGGAGTTCCTTTATGAGGGTTTACCAAATCTGTTAGGCCTGTAGAAATATGTCATCGTTATGTTCTAAAAGGGCTAACAGATTATCTTTAAATTCTGTGATTCCCACTTGAAAGTCAGATGCATTAGCTATATATTCGCATCTGTCAAAGAAGATAATTCTACAGCTTGCTTGAATTTTTGCATTTGTTTCTTTGTTTTTCTTGACATTGCTTACAGGAAGGAAATATGTTTATGCAAACCAGACCACTTATCTGCAAAGGTGTAAACTATATTCAGTGTTTTATTGTAAACATGTATATTCTTTAAGACTATATGTTGTACTAGTGCTTTTTTTCTTACTGTTATATAATAGAAGCTATGAAAAAAATGAAGATTTCTTTCAAGCCAATCAAGCCAACGACTCTTCAGCCAGTACTAGAAGATTTTGTATTTGATTTTGGTTTTTTTGTTTTTGTTTTTTTAAAATTTTTACCACCATGACATGTATTTTTCTTTACCTCCGGATCCTGCCAGAGTAATATGTCAAGAAGCTCAAGAAGCACACTGGAGGTTACCTTGAGGCGTTTGTGTGATCTGCATACTAGTGGAGTAGCCATGGTGACCGTAGCCACATGGGTGTTCTGTTGCTGTTTTGCAGGTTCAAACCTTGTACTACTCAGCTGATCACAAGCTGCTTGATGGGAACCTACTAGATGGACAGGCTGAGGTGTTTGGCAGTGATGATGACCACATTCAGTTTGTGCAGGTACACATTGCACAGTCTGAGGTAACCTCAGGTTAAAATTTGACTAGAGAATTTTATAGCATAAATTTTCCTTTAATAAAGGAAAGTGGACCAGTTTCATTGGTATAACTGGACAAAAACATTTTCGGGAGAAAACAAGCATATCTTAGAGTTAGTATTTTTCCCACATGAAAAGATATTAACAAATTAGGAAACCCTATTGAAACTTTTTTCTCATAAAGCAGGAATTACAAATAGTAAAGGCCAATAAGATGAAGCAATTTAGAAATTATTTGGGAAGATTATGAAAAGTAGTTGTTTGTGGCAGGCATGACTAATAAACTCAGTTGTTGTTTTTTTTTTTAAAGGGGCAGGGGGACTTAAATTGTTGATGGCTATGAAAGAAATTTTTTGGATGTTACCTTAACTACTGAGCTGTCTTATTGGAAATTACAAATGGTATAGTTAAGACTAACTATACAATGTAATAAATTTAAAAGTGGTTGACCATATGTTACAACCTGATCTAGATGTTTCTTAAGCAAAATGAATTAAAATATAGTAGAGTTCCACTGTGCTGATTGAGTTACTTTGCCTTTTATAAAATCCAATTTCATTTTTCCCCTATGGGTAAACACATAGCTATTCAGACACATTACCAACAATTAATAGAGACCTTTTCAGGTATAAACGTTTTCAGTTTATGGACAAATACAGAAAAGTACACAAGCCATAACTGCCACATAGTGAACCTACCAGTGTAAACACTACCCAAGTCAAGAAGAGAAAGTTTCTAGCATCCTGGCAGCCTTTCTCCTGCCGTATCTCAACCTTTTCCCTATAGTGCTCCCAAAGGAAACCATTATCTTACCTTCTGACACATTACATTAGTTTGGCTATGCTTGAAAAATTTATATAAATGGTCATATAGTAGGTATTCTTTTTATTTGATCTTTAGTTCAACATTATGTTTGTGAGGGACAAGCTATTAAGTAGTCGACTCAACCAAGACTAAGGAATGTTTTCCTTTAAAAATCAGAGGGTAAGTGGTAGATTCAGTAGTAGCCTACATGGTTACATTATCAGGTGTTAGCTCTCTCTGGTGTCCTGTGGCAATAGTAGCTGAATATCTTTATTTTCTAAGTTTTGGAATGTGAATTAGTTGAGAACTTATGTTTGTAGATTTTGAATACTGAGGATATTTTTTCCCTTAACTCTAAACATTTTGAGTTAACATTTTTAAAGTACCTTTTCAACATGGAGAAGTTGAGTGCCAAATAAGTGGTAGACCATAATGTGCAGTATGACAACACAAAACAGTTTCTGCTTATAGGACCTTCTAAGAGTGGGCAAAAAAAAATACAGGCTTATGAGAGGTAGCTACAAAAGACCTAAAGGGGAGGACACAATGAGACAGGAGAGAAGCCAGGGATATTTCACACAAGAGGTAACTTTTGAGCAGTCTTAGGATTTAGAGGAGTCTGCATAGCAGATAAAGGGAAAGATGTTAGATAGCAAAGAGTATCTGTGCAAGAATGATACTCTTGGAATTGTAGATCATAAAACTGGGAAAGTAGGTAAATGCTCCTTGAGTGGGGCTTATACTTTGTCCTATAGGCAGTGGGAATCGTTAGGTAAGACTACAGCGATATGGAAGTTGTGCATTCGCAACTTTAGTAACTAAAAAACTGGGGAACAGTCTATTAGGTAGCCATCTCTGGACTGGGATATCCCAACTGATTTTTGGATTTTTATGTTCTAAAATTATTGCCTGGGACCCTTCCTATTTTTATAACCAGGCACAGAAGATCAATAAAAGTCTGTGAGCCCAGTTTATAGACTATTGCCAGTAGTAGTTAAGGTTTTTTAAAAAATGAGGGCTTAATCTAGGAGTATGAAGAAGATAGGATGGATTTTCTATTTACGTCTATAAATAGACATCTATATTTACAAAGGTTGTTTTAGCAGGCCTTAATGATTATTTAGGGAGATTAGGGAAAAGGAAGAATTTGAGAATGAGTGGGATTCTGACATGTGTGACTTATTAGAATGTAGTGCCATGAATATAGAGATTATAAAGTGAAAAGGATGAGAGAGACATATGTTAGACTTCAGGAATAGAAAAAGGAGGTTGAGAAGAAGCAATAGAAAAGTTAGAAGACAATAAGAATCTAATCGTGTTGTAAAAGCTAGCTAAGGTAGGAAAAAGTTTGAAAAAGGACTAAACGGTACACTGTCAAATCCTCTGGGAGGTCATGTAAAATAACATTTAGGGATGTATCCTTTACATATAAAGGATTTAAACAGCATTTCTATATTAGGCCTGTTGTCTTCATTGCTATTGGGGCTTTATCTTTCACAGTCATTTCCTCTTAATAGTTTGTATATTAGAACAGTTTTCTTACTCCAATACAGCCTCAATGTAAACAACATCCATTTGTGATATCTGGACCCCTTCATCCCATAGGTTGGGATGGGGTTTTATGTACCTTGTAATTCATAATAATAAGGTTAGATAACTCTAACCTTATTTTTTATTCTTAATATTCACAGTATAAAAGTGATATGAACAGATGCATTCACAACTTTAGTAATGGTGAAAAACTGGAAAACTGTCGTAAATCTGTTTTATACTATGACAGTCTGTCATAGTATAAAAAGGGTGGGTTTTATCTTTATAACTCCTAATCTTTATTTTAGCTGTATTGCCTTGCACAATGCATATATTCCTGAGTTTCCATATTTTTATCTATAAAATGGGTAGATAATATAACCCTCACTGGCTAAAAGAGATGATGTAAATAAAGTACCTAGTAATACCTAGATACATAGTAAACATCTAAGTGAAATTTAATGATAGCCACTGATAATGATACATTCCTGCCTTTTCTCAAAATGGCCTATGTATGTTGTAACCACACTAGTTGAATGGCTCAGGCCTAACTTTTGATAGTTTTCTTTATAGCTCCAAGTAACAACCAAAATCTTTTTCTCTATTACTTGTTACATGGCTTTGTGCTTCCACTAGCAACAGAAATTTCCATTAGAAATCTTACCTATCCATGTGGTCTGACCATCTTCACCAGCGTAAGTGGGATTAGCACACTGGGCCAGGTGCTGAAGGGTGCTACCTGTTCATTTGGCAGTTCCTCTCAGAGTAGTCTTTAATCTTCCAATTCTGTATGATCATATCCTTTGGAAGTGGCAAGGGCTAAAGTCATTGGAAGGAAGCCATTAAGGAAAACTCGTACATGAGAACACGTATGTAGTTCTCTTATAATAATTTTGAAATTGGCAGCTTTGTTCATTTCTCCCCCTTTAGTGTTCCTGTATATTCTACTTTTGTGAATATTTGGTTGTTTTTAGTAATGTTTCATTTCTAATTACTATTGTGTTTTGATGTAATTTTGTCTAGAAAACCACTCGATAATACCATAAGTTAACCCTAAAGAAATATTCTTTAAGTGTTTCTTGTAATTGCCACTTTTTTCCTGTAAAGTACTTTCAGAGAAACTGGATGAATCTGTCTGCTTACGTTTTGCTGACCTTGTATGAAGGATACCTGTAAACATAATTTAGTTAGGTGTGACAATTTCGTGAAGACCGTGGGCTAAATGTATTCTCTGTTAATTCATTCTATTTTAAATTTAAAGCATTCTTTTAGAAGATTCTATACTTAATATAAAAATCTGTGAGCTTATATCAGTTACAGGTTTTTTTCTTCTATTGAGGTCTTGATTTGCAACGTTTCTCAAATGGTTTAAACTGAGCTTTTTATTGCCTGGGCCAATTGTGTAGGTGTAGTTGTCTCATCATTAAGTGGAGATGGAAGTATGCCAGTAATTTGTGTCATTTGCAAAGTGTTGGCTTGAATTAAAGTTAGTGTGCTATTCATACATAGGTGAAGGATACTCAGTGTTGTGGAATAGCTCAGGAACAAAGGTACATCAGATGTGGTCTTTGGCTAGGTTTCTGTAGCTACCTTTTGATTTTGCAGAAAAAGGCACCACGTGAGAATGGCCATAAGCAGATAAGTAGCAGTTCAACTGGATGTCTCCCTTCTCCAAATGCTACAGTACAAAGCCCTAAGCATGAGTGGAAAATCGTTGCTTCGGAAAAGACTTCAAGTAAGTATATTTCACTTGCCAGACTGTTTTCAGCTTATCTATTTTTTAAAAGGAGTGTTACCAGTTTAATACCTTTTAAATTGACTACTCGAGGAAAAATCTCAGAAGCAATTAAATTTGGAAAACGATAGCAGGTTGTTCCAGTCTGGGATATGGAGAATGTGGAGTCCAATTCAAGATCATTTACACCAAGCAAAAGTAATAATTACATCTTAAACATGGAATTCTTGTGCTTACAGATAACACTTACTTGTGCCTGGCTGTGCTGGATGGTATATTCTGTGTCATTTTTCTTCACGGGAGAAACAGCCCACAGAGCTCACCAACAAGTACTCCAAAACTAAGTAAGAGTTTAAGCTTTGAGATGCAACAAGATGAGCTAATAGAAAAACCCATGTCTCCTATGCACTATGCACGATCTGGGCTGGGAACAGCGGAGATGAATGGCAAACTCATAGCTGCAGGTAAGAACAGAAGTATGAGTGATATAACAGAAGCATTCAACAGGCTAAGCATGTAGATGAGCATTTTTATGACATACAGACTTTTAAAGGGAGGGTTTAATATGCCATCTTTTACAGCAATACAGTAAGACAGAGAAATAACAATACTATTGAATATGCCTAACCTTCAATTTTTT
Organism: Saguinus oedipus; assembly: GCA_031835075.1. Taxonomy (NCBI): domain Eukaryota; kingdom Metazoa; phylum Chordata; class Mammalia; order Primates; family Cebidae; genus Saguinus; species Saguinus oedipus. The sequence goes on from CM063190.1 coordinate 25,834,153, forward strand.
AAAAAATTATGATATGGCTGAATTTTTCTAATTTTCAAGCCAAGACTAAGCCATTTACTTACACTGATAATGTTATTTTTTAGCTATTCAAGCACTTAAAAGATCAACTAAGGCATCCTTAAAAAGTTTTAATACTTTTGCTCATTGTGCAGATTTCTGAAACTTACAGTACTAGAAACCCTGGTCCAGTTTAATATTTTAAACATAAATCTTCATGATTTTTTTACCAGGTGGCTATAATAGAGAGGAATGTCTTCGAACAGTCGAATGCTATGATCCTCATACAGATCATTGGTCCTTTCTTGCTCCCATGAGAACACCAAGAGCCCGATTTCAAATGGCTGTACTCATGGTAAGCCCATTCTTTTGCAGGAGCAACCCATATTTTAGCTTTTTCCTCATAACTTCAGGACATCAGAAATTCTCATCTCTCCCTTTTGGCACAGGGTCAACTCTATGTGGTAGGTGGATCAAATGGCCACTCAGATGACCTGAGTTGTGGAGAGATGTATGATTCTAACGTAGATGACTGGATTCGTGTTCCAGAATTGAGAACTAATCGTTGTAATGCAGGTAATAATAATTTTCTCCTGAGATATCCAGTATTTTAATGTGATAATTATCAATATGTAACTTTATTTTGTACTTACATAGGAGTGTGTGCTCTGAATGGACAGTTATACATCGTTGGTGGCTCTGATCCATATGGTCAAAAAGGACTGAAAAATTGTGATGTATTTGATCCTGTAACAAAGTTGTGGACAAGCTGTGCTCCTCTTAACATTCGTAAGTTGATTTTTTTTCCTTAAAGTTTTTTTTTTTAACGGTCTTCAAATCAACACTATGTATACTACACACTTAAAGTCTGGGAGATGTAGCAATAATCTTGACTTTTTTTGTAGGGAGACACCAATCTGCAGTCTGTGAGCTTGGTGGTTATTTGTACATAATCGGAGGTGCAGAATCTTGGAATTGTCTGAACACAGTAGAACGTTACAATCCTGAAAATAACACCTGGACTTTAATTGCGCCCATGAATGTGGCTAGGCGAGGAGCTGGAGTGGCTGTTCTTAATGGTGAGTGTTGGTATTTGGAGAGGTGAAGAACAGATAGTGGCAAGACTTTGTTCTAAAATTCCGACAGGAAAGGTCAATGATAACTGTACTTGTACTGTTAAGAATTCAGAATCAGTCATCTGTTTTGATGCAATGAATATTGAGGTGATTTGTCCTTTAGAAATATATTTTCTAATCAAAGACTTCTAATACTTGATATATATAACTTAATTCACCAGTCTTGATGGGTGCACTGAGAGAATTTGAATTTCTAAGTCATTTTCTTCTATAAACCATATCCATAATGCATCATCTTGGATTTTGAGTTTCCCCTTCTTTAGAGCCAGAATTTCAAGAATCTCATCTGCAAAACAAAGTAAATGGAAATCCCTAGTCTTTTCCAATTTTCTACCCCATACCTAAATGGAAATAACAACCTTTATTTTAACAAGTTTCCAAAAGCATTAAACTTTTTAAATGTAGACACACAGCTTTCTTTCCACATCCATTTTATTGACTTTTATTTAATGTGTAATTATATCATCGTAATTTAAAAGTTAGCATTGTTTTTGGTACCAGGCTGAATCTTAGTAGGCTTATGGCTCAATTAGTGAAAGCTTAAGTGTAGACACACTAGCAGTTAGCCTACTGGCCTGGAGCCTTGTCAGTGTGCTTTACAGATACATGGAATGCAAGTTGGTTACGTGATAGTCAAATGAACAAATAATGAATTTGCAAATTAGTAATAATATTTTTTAAGCTACAGAATATTTATTGCTAACATTTTATCTATTTCAAAGCAGTCATAACTCTGTTTCCTGAAGAAATTTCTGTACCACAATCATTTTATTTTTTTAATAAGACATGGTCTCACTGTGTTGCCCAGGCTGGTCACAAACCCCAGGGCTCAAGTGATCCTCCCACCTTGGGCTCCCATAGTATTGGGATTTTAGGCATGAGCCACCGCACCTGGCCCCCTCCTAAGCATTTTATGCAGTTGGAAAGCTCTAAAATATTTTTCTGCTTTCCTATAATCTTTTGAGTCTTAATTCTGTACATTGGGCTGATACAAAGTTGAGCACAGAACTATTCTGGTTTGTTACTTAGTAGCTGCATCTGTAGGTAATTGTCCAGCTTCTTCTGCTTCTTTTCTTCTTCTCTGAAATAATAGTAACAACCACAGAGCTGTTGTGAAAATTGTATTTTATTTAGATGCTGTTAGTGTTTCCTCTCCCTCCCCCTTTTAAGGTGTCTAAGTTCCATGTGGGAACGGTTTTTTATTGATTTGATTCCCAGCTCTTAAAGAGTATTTGCCATATTAATAGGCATTTAATAAGTTCTTTTTGACAGAATGAATAGGTATTTCTATTTTTAAAAAATCCGACTTTTAAGCAAAAGATGGATTTAGGGGAGTTTTACCTTATTACACTTTAGTCTGTGGATTTACCCCATCTTATTTCTCTTTTAGGAAAACTGTTTGTATGTGGTGGCTTTGATGGTTCTCATGCCATCAGTTGTGTGGAAATGTATGATCCAACTAGAAATGAATGGAAGATGATGGCAAATATGACTTCACCAAGGAGCAATGCTGGGATTGCAACTGTAGGGAACACCATTTATGCAGTGGGAGGATTTGATGGCAATGAATTTCTGAATACGGTGGAAGTCTATAACCTTGAGTCAAATGAATGGAGCCCCTATACAAAGATTTTCCAGTTTTAACAAATTTAAGACCCTCTCAAACTAACAGGCTTAGTGATGTAATTGTGTTTAGTAGAGGTACATTTGTGAATAAGGAGGGTGGGTGGGTATAGATGTTGCTAACAGCAACACAAAGCTTTTGCATATTGCATATTATTAAACATGCTGTACATACTTTTTGTGTTTATTTGGAAAGGAATGCAAAGATGAAGGGTCTGTTTTGTGTATTTTTAAGACTTTGGTTATTTTACTTTTTGGAAAAGAATAAACCAAGAATTGATTGGGCACATCATTTCAAGAAGTCCCCTCTCCTCCGCATTTGTTTTGCTAATTTGCACATTAAATGACTCTTCCCTCAAATGTGTATTATGGGGTAAGGGGTAGGGCTTAAAGATGTAGACAGCTGGGTTTTTTAAGGGCCCTTTTTCAATAACTGGAACACTCTATAACAAAAGATACTTATTTAAATAGATGACATTGACTATTTTTGTTTTTATTAAAAGGAAGCTGACATGCCTACCAATATTTAATCTTTTATGATTGCCTTTTATAACTTTTTATATTCTCAGCAGAGTGCTTTACCTATTGAAGTAAAATTTGGCAGGTTGGAGTTACTGAAGCAGAGTGGCAGTCTTAAAGTTTGCAGAGTAGGGTCTGTCTTTTAAACTCTGAGTGCAAACTTCAGAGCTTTTGCCTTGGCTGCAGTTTTTTTCCTTCTAGAATACAGTACTAATTTTATTTGAATGGAGTTGCTGAACAGTAACATGGCTGGGATTTTTGGTTTTTGAAACACTGGTTTTAAATATTTTGATTTGTTGAGGGTATGTTTTATATAGCAGTAAGAAATGGTGTTTTATCTTCTATATAATTCCTGTTTTTATTATTAACAAAACAATCCTAAATAGCATCCCTCAACTGTAAAAAAAAAAATAAAAATAAAAAAAAAACCTTTAAACTACATTAGGTTGTGAATGCAGGCTTTATCAGAACTATGTTTTTGTTCAGTTTATCTGTTCATATGGATAAATATTGGTTGGGATGACTTGGTGTCTAATGTGTAGTGCTACACACCTAACTTATGGTGCCAAAAAAGCATGTCCTAATGCTTGCTGCTGATGCAAACAAACACAGTAAGAGTACTTTGTAGGAAATCCTTCACCATGGGATTAATACCCAATTGCTGCTTGTGCAAGCATTCATTACTAAATGTTTTGAGAAATTTTTTTTCCAGTTAGAGCTTAAGAAATTTGTGGAAAATAACTCACCTGGCATTATACATCTGAAATAAGGAATGATGTAAGGTTTTTTCTCAAAGAAGATGAAGCACACCTAATGGGCCACCTGGGATGAGATGACTATTCAGTGGCTAACTTGGGTTAGGAAGGAAATAATTTTAAGTATCTTCTCCAAATATTCACTGGTACTCTGCTACTTTATTTCTCTTATCTGTTACACAAAGAACCACCAGGAAAAGAAAATAGTTTGCTTGGTAACTCTGTAATTACTATCACTGGTTTGGTTCTGGACTAAAACTACATTGACAGATTTGAATTTGCCTAATATGATGACTGTTTTTAATATGGATCTGTATGTGTTCTATTCAGCACAAGGAAATAAAATTTTAGTTGAGGATTCAGCACAAAATCCTTGAGATCACCTCTCATTTCATAAGTGACATGCGTACTGTAAATAATATACGGGAATACTTTGGGTCAAAGTTTTCCTGCATTACCTTGGGTGCCAAAGAGGTAGTTTGGTGGCCAAAAAGTATGTTTTTTTTTAGAAGTTGTTACGGCCAGTCTTCATGAACATGAGAAGTTTCCATAAAGCAGGGGGGAAGTGCTCAGTGGCCGTTTGTTACGTTAATCCATATCTACAAGGTACATGTTTGTGTAACTTATTACCTCTCCTGACCTCAGAATTCTTAAAATTGAAGTAGGCAAAGGAGGAGCCCCAATAGGACATTTCTGTAACTGCAAGTTGCCTTCAGAAGGGTGAATATGATTTATGGAAAACTCAGTTGCTGTCATAATTTGCATGCAGCCAAAAGTTCCAAAAAGGATCTGAAGAGTCAGCAAATGAGACATAAGATACAAGGTTAATTAGGTATAAGGGAGAAAGAAAAACACTGATATACAAATCCTTAAATCTTTGGTAAGGCTGAGCTGCAGTTTCATTAAGTTAAATAAGTGTCTCTAGGTTAAAAAAGAATTGGTATGAATTGCAGATATCCTTCATAATAAAACTGGAAGGTTTTCAAGAGTATTAAAGATACTGAACAACAAGTATAATTTATAAACAGGAATATACAAACATGTGAATGTCATGGGTTCTTCAACCTACAAGCACCAATAATCTTGGCCAATAAAATACTGAACTTTACTATTAATAGCTCCACACCTTATTGGGGATTGAACAAAGCAAAACTCGGTCATTATGCTGGATCTGTGTGTAATGCCTTTAACAGGCATATATCTGAATAGAGGCCATGTATTTGCTCAGGATGACCAAAGGGAGTAACATAATTTTAGCCAGAAAAAAGGCACACAGAAACATCTAACTTGGAGTAATGAAACTTCTGATGTGAACTGAAATGTCCAGCAAGGTAATAAGATGAGTTATATCCATAAAAACAATTTTTAAGTGGGAAAAATATTTGAAGACACTTTACAAAAGAAGTGGATGCCAGTAAGAACATAAAAAGAAAGATACTATCATAAATCATTGGGAAAATGTAAATTAAAAGCAAAAGGACAATGCCAGATTCTGCTTAGATTGCAGAGCAACTTGAACTCTCCTACATTGCTGGAGGATCCACAGAGGTGCACAGGCAGTTTACAAAACAATCTATATATTTTCTAATAAGCTGTGATAAGTAATCCTATTCATAGGTATTTACCCAAGTGAAGGAAAATATTCACACATACCTGTATGTGAGTACAGCAGCTTTATTCATAATCACCAAAAACGGAATTCAATGTAGCCTTCCACCTGGTGAATGAATAAATTTGTACATCCATGGCAATGTAATACTTACTGGGAATAAAAAAATGAACTACTGATAAACAATATGGATAAATCTCAAGCATCATGCTAAAAGAAAAGCCAGACTCAAAAGCCTCCTTTTAGGTGGGCATGCTGTCATGCACTTGTAGTCCCAGCTACTCAGGAGGCTGAGGTAGGAGTTGCCTGAGCCCAGGAGTTCAAGGCTATAGTGTGCTATCATCATGTCTGTGAACAGCCACTGCACTAGACCTTGTGCAAAATAGCAAGATCCTGTCTCTTTAAAACACAGTTTCCTTTTATATAGCATTCAGGAATAGGAAAAACTACAGGGATGGCAAACACATCAATGGCCTCCTGAGATGGAGATGGGAGTTAACTACAAAGAGACGAGGGGATTTTTAGAGGTGTTGTGACTTTAATATTGTGACATGTTTGACAGAACTCTATTCTTACGAAGGAAAAGTTTTGTTTTTCTAGCTTAACCAAAGTGATACCAAACCTTTAAAATATCAAACAGAAGGACTAGAACATGTCCATATTTACCTCATTAGAAATTGCACCAGGAAGGCCGGGTGCGGTGGCTCACACCTGTAATCCCAGCATTTTGGGAGGCCGAGGCGGGTGGATCACTAGGTCAAGAGATCGAGACCATCGTGGTCAACATGGTGAAACCCTGTCTCTACTAAAAATACAAAAAATTAGCTGGGCACGGTGGCGCGTGCCTGTAATCCCAGCTACTCAGGAGGCTGAGGCAGGAGAAATACCTGAACCCAGGAGGCGGAGGTTGTGGTGAGCCGAGATCGCGCCATTGCACTCCAGCCTGGGTAACAAGAGCGAAACTCCGTCTCAAAAAAAAAAAAAGAAATTGTACCAGGAAACCATTTCCAGTGACCTTGCAGGGGTCTGTATGAGCTACTATAGTCTAGCCCACCACCATTAGTCTACAACGGAGCTGCAAAGACAAGAAAATCAGAAGTCATAAAGAACAGGATGTTGAAAATGGTTTGTGCTTCAGGAAGACTGAACCAAGCTAGTAGCTCAGATTTGGGTGTCAACCACCTCACCTTCCAGGTTTATAACTAGTAATTCTGCTCAAGAATCTGTCCTCAATGTTTTCAATATCAAGAATCAATTTGGGACAAACCACACCTAGTTCATAAACCAAGCTAGATCAGAATTAAAAAGGATTCCTGTCATGAGCCAAAACTAGTCTACAAACCCCCAAGGTGGCCAATTCTTGCTTTTAACAACAGCCAAAGATATTAAAGAATTCCATGAATATAGAGATGGATATTTTAAAATACAAGTATATATAATACTAAAACCCTCAGGAAAGCCAACACCTTGAGGTACTCTGGCTTCAGAAGAATCCATTTCTGTGGGGCCTATTCCAAGATCTAAGAGAGGTGTTATCTGTTTGACTTTACTGAGTGGCTTTTCACCTGACAGACCCGACAAACTTAAAAGCTTTCAAGTCAAACTTTAGTAGACAAAGGTAAAGTATTTTTTTAAAAGTAGGTGGGCCTGCTTTTCTTCTATTCATCGAAAATATTAACTGACCACAATATGAGACACTAGACACAGCGTAGTTCCTGCCTTCATGGAGCTCAGTTCTATTCACTGGAGTAGGTTTTATTAGCAAGATAACCAATAAATAGGAGTGTGACTGCCTGTCCAATCTCAAAGTCAGAAATGGACCATGGGTAGCATCACATCCTGAGAGACTGGATGCAGTTACCACCCTTTGAGGAAAGAGGTAAATTCATCCCAACCCATCATACTAGCTAAGGAAGCAAAAAGTCAAAAATATGAACAATTCGACCTAGGCTCTGAAAGCTGACCAAGATGCCATCTAAATAAACCTGGATTGACAATGAAAGGACTTTTGTTCTCCCTTAAAATGATGTTCAAAGTATCAAGGAAATAGAGCTTCAGATCTGTCTTGTGTCACCTGATCTTTCATGTGACGGTCAAAGATCCACAATGTGAAAGTGGGATTAACCCATCTGTGAAGTTCTAATCTGTGCAGTCACAACTGACCACTGCAAGTTTTAACAAGAGGACCCTGTGGGAACCTTTTTTTTTTTTTTGAAATGACGTTTCGCTCTTGTTGTCCAGGCTGGAGTGCAATGGCACAATCTTGGCTCACTGCAACCTCCACCTCCCGGGTTCTAGTGATTCTCCTGCCTCGGCCTCCCTAATATTTGGCATTATAGGTGCCTGCCATCACACCCAGCTAATTTTTTTGTATTTTTAGTAGAGATGGGGTTTCACCATGTTGGCCAGGCAGCTGGTCTTGAACTCCTAAGCTCAGGTGATCCGCCCACTTCAGCCTCCCAAAGTGCTGGGATTACAGGCGTGAGCCACTGCACCAAACTCAGACCTCAATTCTTTAGCCAGCTTTTCCTTGGACCAGAATATGAAGAGAGCTGGAGAGTCTCCAAACCAGGGGATATTTCCTGGTCTTCCCAAGGAAGAAATGAACTATTTTTTGTAAAAGTAAGTTGCAAAGGCCAGGTGTGGTGGCTCCAGCCTGTAATCCCAGCATTTTGGGAGGCCAAGGCAGACGGATCATTTGAGGTCAGGAGTTCAAGAGCAGCTTGGCCAACACAGTGAGAGCCAGTGCCTACTGAAAATACAAAAAACAATTAGCCAGTCATAGTGGTGCACACCTGTAATCCCACCTACTTGGGAAGCTGAAGTAGAAGAATCACTTGAACCCAAGAGATGGAGGTTACAGTGAGCTGAGATCGAGCCACTACATTCCAGCCTGGGTGACAGAGTGAGACTCAGCCTAAAAAAAAAAAAAAAGATTCACGCCTGTAATTCCAGTAATCCCAGCACTTTGGGAGGCCAAGATGGGTTCACAAGGTCAGGAGACTGAGACCATCCTGGCTAATGTGGTGAAACCCTATCTCTACTAAAAATAAAAAATTAGCCAGGTGTGGTAGCATGCACCTGTGGTCCCAGCTACTCAGGAGGCTGAGGCAGGAGAATCGCTTGAACCCGGGAGGTGGAGGTGGCAGTGAGCTGAGATTGTGCCTCTGCACTCCAGCCTGGGTGACAGACGGAGGCTCCATCTCAAAAATGAAAAAAAAAGAAAAGTTGCAAAACACTAATGTAAAGGAACCTCAACCCCTGCATTACATGATTAGGACAACAAATAGAAAAGTAATAAAGTTTAAGATCACACACACAGGCCGGGCGCGGTGGCTCAAGCCTGTAATCCCAGCACTTTGGGAGGCCAAGGCGGGTGGATCACAAGGTCAAGAGATCGAGACTATCTTTGTCAACATGGTGACACCCCGTCTCTACTAAAAATACAAAAAATTAGCTGGGCACAGGGGTGCGTGCCTGTAATCCCAGCTACTCAGGAGGCTGAGGCAGGAGAATTGCCTGAACCCAGGAGGCGGAGGTTGCGGTGAGCCGAGATCGCGCCATTGCACTCCAGCCTGGGTAACAAAGAGCGAAACTCCGTCTCAAAAAAAAAAAAAGATCACACACACCAAAAAAAAGCAACAAAAAAGGGAGAGGGAAAACAAAACAAAGCAAAGCAAGCCCTAACATTTCAAATGGGAGAAACAAAGGCTAAAACAAAATTTTAAAACAATGTTTTAAATAAAGACTAGAAAGTTAAAAAAGCACATCTTCGCATCTCAGTAACATTGAAAAAGTTTTAAAATAAAGACTGAAATACACGTAAGGGTAAATATGTGATAGGACTGAACAGAAATTTTATGAAAAGGATTAACCGACATTAAAGCGATAAAAAAGGAGGAGGTAACAAACCAGAGCAAGGAAAAACAAAACCCAACAACAACTAGAACTTGAGGGATAAAGATCTGAAAAAAGTTCTTTTCGTTGGGTGGGCAGGCGACAGATGAATGTACATTTGGCTTCTTGGGAAAGAAAAGGAAAGAGGCAGAGATGCCCTCTTAAAACTTCTCCATTCGCCCGGAAGCTCCTATCTCTGAGGGCACTGTGAGCCCCATCTGTGCAGCTGGTGGTGTGGTTTCCTAATCTGGCAAACCCAAAGCTTAACAGGTCCTACACCAACTAGTGAATATCCTGAACACTCTTTTATTGGAGATAGTCACTTTTAAAATCATACCTTATATACATATCAGAAACAATTTGGAAGTAAAATTAAAAGCCAAATCTTAACAAAAATAAGTTATTTATTGTCTTAAAAAATAAGCATTTATAATAGAATACCAAATTGGATTTAATCTAATGTGTTAACAAAAGCATAATACATTCCAGTAAACAAGGATTTCCAACTTACTGTATAACTAAAAAGTCAACTAAACAGTTGGTTTTAGCTAGAGGCAAACATCAGTTACTGCCACCAAATTCTGTTATATAAATCCATTATGCTTCACATTTAAGGAGAAACTCAGCAGAGGGGTCTCCCTGCGCTTCCATACTAGAAATGCACTGAAAAGGGACAAGCCCACAGAAGGAAAGAGGCTGTATAAGGAAGTAGGAGCTTAAGTCAAATTTCTACTTTCATTACCTTGAGTGAGGTGAAGGAGGGTATTATTTTCACCAGCTCAACATGGATGACAGTTTGATCATAGAAACGGCCCACAGTAAGATTTCATTTGTGGAATATGGTGAGCATGATCACCATGTTCTAATGATTTCTTAGGTTTTGGCAGTATCTCTGGTCACATGCCCATACCTAAGGTTGAGAGAAATGCTAATACTGTACCCTGGCTCTTCCTCAGATCCACAGTGGCTCCTGCCCTAGGATGACTGAAAATATGGCTCTCCTTTCCTTAGAGATACTGGCTCACTATCAAGAGTAGAGGTAGGGAGGCATTGTGAACTCCAGAAAAACAGAGTCCGTGGAATTTATTTCATAATGGACCCATTAGGCTTTTTAGAGCTTCAATGAGATTGTCAGTGATAGGTAATCACCTTTTGGTACCCACAAAACATTTCTTAAAATTCTCAAGTTCAGGCTAAAAGGGTGACCAGATTGAAAGGTACTCTGTTATTCTTAAGGGCAAATGCAAGTCCTTTAAAGTTATGAATCAGTACTTATGTCCTATAGTTGAGCATGTCTTCACACCATCCCCGGTTTTTGGCTTCCATATAAACAGATGCATTGCACTGCTGCATGGTATATTCCATCTCAACCAGCTGGCGGCATCCAATGGTTAATTTTTCTCTGGGAGAAAAAGAAATGTTAAATCACCGTAAGACAGCTAGTCAGAGAAATAAAAATTCTTTTTCATTTTACTTTACATTTTTAACTGACAAAAAAATATAGATTTCTTATGTATAACATGATATTCTGAACCAAGTATATATTGTGGAATGGCTCAATCAAGCTAAATAACATATGCATTATTCCACACACTTATTTTTGTGGTGACGACGTGTAAAATCTACATTTTTTAAATTACTATTTAAAAAAAATTTTTTTTTAGAGATGAAGTCTCAATATCTTGCCCAGACTGGTCTCGAACTCCTGGGTTCAAGTGATCCTCCCACCATGGCCTCCCAAAGTGCTAGGATTACAGGTATATGACACCACGTCCAGCTGTTGCCCAGGCTAGAGTACAGGAGTGCAATCACAGCTCACCATAGCCTCAGCCTCCTACGCTCAAGTGATCCTCTAACCTAGCCTCCCAAGTAGCTGGGACCACTGGCATACACCACCACACCTATGTTTTTTGTTTTTTGTTTTTTTTGGGTAGGGACAGGATCTCACTATGTTGCCCTGGCTGGTCTAATTCCTGTGCTCAAGCAGTTATCCCACGTTGGCCTTCAAAAATGTTAGGATTACAGGCATGAGCCAGTGCACCTAGCCAAACTCTGCTTTCTTAGTGACTTTCAAAATACAATACATTGTCACTAACTAAAGTTGCCATGTTGTACAACATCTCTGAACTTATTTCTCCTATCTAACTAAAATTTTGTGTCCTTTCACCACCATCTCCCCAAACTCCCCTATCCTCCTAGCCCCTAGTAACCACTATTTTATTCTCTACTCATACTCTTTTAGATTCCACATATCAGTAAGAACATGTGGGTATTTGTCTTTCTGTGCCTGGTTTATTTAACTTAAAATGATGTATTTTAGGTTCATCCATGTTGTTCCAGATGACAGGATTTCCTTCTTTTAAGAGTGAATAGTATTCCACTGTGTATACAACCCACATTCTCTTTATCCATTTGCTGACTGATGGACATTTAGGTTGATTCCATATCTTGGCTATTGTGAATAGTGCTGCAATGAACATGGGAGTGCAGATATCTCTTCGACACACTGATTTCATTTCCTTTGGATATATAAATAATTCTATTCCAACTGTGCAGCTTATTCCTTGGATTAAAACACCTTAACCTAAGTCCATTTCCTGCTATGAGAGGTCCTTCAGAGAGTAAGGTAGAACTAGATTGTTCAACCCAGCCCATTGTATGAAAGGTTATGCTTAAGTATCCAGCTTTGCCTGTTGGCAGCAGGTCCACCACGGAAGCCCTTATTCCTGAATTCTAGGAATCACGTCAAGGTTGTCTTCATGTTGGCTATGTAAGAATTTGTGCAACTAAATGCTTTTATCTTTCTATGTTGTTTTGTTTGTGCTAATAAATCATAACTGACAGTATTTCACCTCAAATATCAAATAATATATTTCAAATCCCAGTGTAAGTCCATTGTATTAAGAATTTTTATTTTTCTCTTATTTGGCTTGAGAGTTAAACAACAGGTGGACTGGAAGATGGATGTACCTCCTGAAAGGAACAATTAATTGAGAGGGGTAAGGAAGTTGACAGAGTTTCAATTCTTAGAAAAGACCGCTGAGACAAGTTACCTAGCAGTTACCAAATCAATGTGAGTATCTCTAAACCAAGGGTGGGGAAGCAGAAAGTAATGCCTAATATGTGCCGTATTTACTTCACAATTTTACTTAAGGCAAAGGCAGCCAGGCTCTCAAAAGCTGACATGGGTCTACAAATTGTGGGATCCCAAACTGTAGGACACCAATCCATTGTCTAGCATCTAGAATTCAAATCAATTATCTAGTGTCAAATAATTCAATCTCATAAATTTTAATCTACTGGGAGATGGTCTACTTAAGTTCAAAGAGCACCCAACATCTAGTATAGCATCTGGCATTTTAGGTATTCAAAATTGGCAGTCATTTTTATTGTAACAGTTAGACTGTCATTACCTTGTTGGCTTCTGAGATAGGTCTGCCATATTCATGGTGCTGGAAAAAACTACAAGCTATCTCTCCCACTGTCCCTCCCACATGGCAGATCCCTTGATGGAGGGTACAAGAGAAGAATAATTCAGGGAAAGATCAGAACTCAGGACACAGGACAAGGAGGAGTAGTAACAACAACAAAGTAAGTAATAAAGCAAATGTACCATATTTGGAATAATCTCACTTCCTGACATTGTGTAGTTTCTCTGAGACTGATTAAAACCTGACTTTTGGGTGGCTCATGCCTGTAATCAGCAACTAAGAAGGCTGAGGCAGGAGGATCATTTAAGGCCAGGAGTTTGAGAGCAGCCTAGGCAACACAGTATGACCCACTCTCTGAAACAGAATTTTAAATCTGACTTTCGGCTTTGTGTAACCCTAACCTCATTTTCTATATTTAAAGCTTAAAATTTGTGCTATGGTACATCAAATTCTTCACAACGACTCAAAAAATAATTTGGAAACACCCTTAAGAGATTCAAAACAGCAGATAGATGTTTTCTATAAACTTAAAAACAAAACAAACTAAAATGGTAGCCCCTTATTCCTGTCCTTATTTATTCCACATGTGAAAAAAAAAATCCTTCAGTAACTAGACTTTTGAATCTATTTCTTTATCTTATCTTTTTCTTCCCCTCGGCCCTTGTAATTAAAAAGTAAGCAGCTCTATCTTCTCTTTTCCTCCTAGTGGCATTTGGTTTCTTAATTGATGTGAGGCAATATTCTGACAAAGGATTATTACCTACAGATTTTACTTCCTGTAGCAAGTTCTGTCATCCCTGGCTGATAAAAGTATTGGCTGTTTTTCACAGTCTCTGCTTGGCCTATACTTTTTATTTGATCATGACAATAGGGATTCTTAAGTTTCTTTTCCTCATGGTTAATCTGTAGAATGACAGGATATTAGCTGTGGGGGCACCCTGACACCACTGCTTGTCATTCTGCAGCATCTCCAGTGAGTCATCTCACCTCAGCTTTTCCTTCCTAGTGATAGGACATTCACTGCTGTGAGAGGCAGTTCATTGCTAGATAGTTCTTCCTTTATGTTGGGCCTATAAAAAACATCCATTTGACCTGAGTCTGCCTAAATTAAAACAAAACAAAAAATATCTTTCCCTTTTTCCTCTGAGTACAAATATTTTATGTCCCTATTTCTTTTTTCCAAGTGAAATGATTCCAATTCCTGATCCTTTCGAGAACAGAGTTCAAAACTGGAGGTTGCTTCTAGTTCTGCAATACATGAGCCACTATTTCTCGAGATTTTCCTATTAATGGTATCAAATTTGCTTTGACCAAATCTCAGGTTAAAATAACTGGAAATTTTATCAAATCAATTTAAAAATAATTCCACATGGTTTTGTGATTCATCCTCCATGACCAATTTGGTCAAAATGGCATGGTACTAGTGAATTTACATGATCTAATTCCAGTGTTTGATGCAATTTCTCCAAAATCCAAGAATGAGGTCTATAATGGATACTTGTTTTACAACTCTGAATTTTTCTATACATTTGCAATGTATATCTTAAATAAAAGGAAACTGGAATAGAATGTAATACATAAAATATAAATACAAAAGCAGAATAGCCAACATCAATGGTAAAAGACTGAATGCTTTCCTCCTCAGACCAAGAACAAGACACAGAAGGCTTCCGTCACTACTATTCAACATTGTACTAGAAGTTCTAGCCACAGCAATTAGACAAGAAAAATAAATAAAAGAGATCCAAATTGGAAACAAAGAAACAGAATAATTTCTATTTGTAGATCCTAAAGAAGTCACAAAATAACTGTTAGATCTAATAAACTAATTCAGCAAAGTTGTAAAGAGAGCAACACAAAAAATCAACTGTATTTCTATACATTAACAATGAACAGTCAGAAAAGGAAATTTCACTCATGTAAGCATCAAAAATAACAAAATACTCAGGAAATCAATTTAATCAAAGAAGAATAAAACTTGTACACTAAAAACAAACAAAAAATGCTGCTGAAAGAAACTAAAGACTATCTAAACAAGAGAAAAGGCAGCCTATGTTAATAGACTGTAATATTTAGCAAGATAGTAATACTCCCCAAAGTGATCTACAGTGTCAATGCAATTTCTATCAAATCCCAACAACCTTTTTTTTTTATAGAAACAGAAAAGCAGATCCTAAAATTCAGAAAAAATTGCAAGGCATCCCAAATAGCAAAATCTTGAAAAAGGAAATGTTACAGAACTTATACTTGTCAATTTCAAAAACTCACTACAAAGCAACTGTTATCAAACAGTTTGATATGAGCAGATAGACAGACATCCAATGGATCAGAACTGAAAGTTCAGAGATAAACCCTCCCATTTACGGTCAACTAATTTTCATCAAGGATGCCAAGACCATTCAATGGAGAAAGACGGGTCTCTTCAACAATAATGGTACTAGGACAACTTGATATCCACATGCATATATATGGATGGATGAATGCATGAATGAAACTGGCCCCCCACCTTACGTCGTATACAAAAATTAAGTCAAAGTGGATCAAAAGCCTAAGTGTAAGACCTAAAACTATAAAAATGTTAGAAGAAAACACGGGATAAACCGTCATAACCTTAGGTTTGGCAATAGATTCTTAGGTAGTCTTAAAAGCATGCGCAATGTAAAAAATAATAATACATAAAAAATCAAAATTAAAAACGTTCGTGCACCAAAGGATACTACCAAAAAGTGAAGATAACTTACAGATTGGGAAAAAATATGTGCAAATTATATATCTGATAAGGGTCTAATATCCAGAATATATAACATGGTGAGCTGCCAGGTGTTGATGTAGTTAATAAGGACAAGCCAAACTAAAAGTAACAATCAAGTCTTTATTCACTTCTTGCCACAATATAAGCAGGGAGCAAAATGAAAGGTGCCAGTTCTCCAGTGTATCATTTTTTCCCCAGGAAAGGGTCAGATAAATATGCACAGCAGGGTTGTGGGGGTGGGGCACACACTGTCTCACTGCTGAGAAGCCCTGAAGAAGGCTGCTGCCCCTCTGCATCTTCATGAACCCAGAGGCCCATGGGGAGGAAGAGGAAGAAGGGCTAGAAGTAGAAAAATAGTGAGTCAGAGAAGAGAGAAATACCTTAGTCAAAGCCTCCAAAAGGAAGCCTCAGTGGAGGTACCTGGGAAGTATCTCAGCCAACTCCCCCATTTCCCCATAAGAAGTCCTCCAAATGGAGTCACCTGAGCTAGGAACACAGCTGTGTGTGAGCATAGCTGCAGGGAGTCTGAGTCACTGCCAGCAACTACTTCCAGAAAACAGCATACACTGGCATGGAAAAAAAAAAAAAAAAAAACTTATCTGAGGAATGCAAGCCCGTTTAAACTATCTGGTCCAGAGAGGCACTGGAATGAAACAGCAGTCACATCACACCCCCTTGGGCTAAATAATTATCACTTGAAACCACTTGCTGTGTGGGCTCTAGGCTGACAAGAAGCTATAGCTGCCATATGCTGGACACCCTAACTCATACCCTCTAATTCAACAATGTATAGCCAATCATCTATTGAGAACTCCTGTCAAACAACTTTGTATCAGCCCACTCCTTGTTCTCTTTGACTTTAAAAATTTCCTTGTAACAAGGGCTGAGGGTGCACTTCCCAAGGCAACTTTAACACATGTCAGGGGCAGCTGTCCTCACTCTGGCTCAAGTAAACTCTATATTTTGTGCCTCAACTCTTCCTTTCAGGTCAACATTTCCTTAGGTATGAGGAAAGCAGCTTCCCCCATTAAGTTTGTCAAATGAAGCCTTTCGATTGTCTATAGTGGGCTAAAACATCATATAGAGGAACGACTTTGGCCTGGAGCCAAATTCCTCATAAAGAATTTCTGTTATTACAGAAAGAAAACCAATCCCCTAAAAATGAGCAAACGGCTTGAATAAACATTTCTCCAAAGAAGACATACAAATGGCCAAACAGCACACGAAAAGAAGTTCAACATCTTCCCTAATTAATATTAGAGAAATACAAATTGAAATCACAATGAGATACAATTTCACACTCATCAGTATGGCAATAACCAAAACCAAAAAAAAGAAAGTAACAAGTGTTGTCCGAGATGAAGAGTAATTGGAACTGTTGTATATTGTTAATGGAAATGTAAAATAGGGTAGCTTCTGAGAATTAGAATCTCACCCAGGAATTCTACTCTTAGGTATATGCCCCCCAAAATGGAAAATAACTATAAGAATTCAAATATTTGTCTGGGCATGGTGGGTCACGCCTATAATCCCAGCACTTTGGGAGGCCAAGGCAGGCAGATCACCTGAGGGCAGGAGTTTGAGACCAGCCTGACCAACATGGAGAAACTCCATCTCTACTAAAAATACAAAATTAGCTGGGTGTGGTGGCACATGCCTGTAATCCCAGTTACTCAGGAGGCTGAGGCAGGAGAATTGCTTGAACCCAGGAGGCAGAGGTTGCAGTAAGCTGAGATCACACCATTGCACTCCAGCCTGGGCAACATGAGTAAAACTCTGTCTCAAAAAGAAAGAAAGAAAGAAAGAATATTTATACACAAAGAGCAACACTATTTATAACAGTCAAAAAATGGAAAGAACCCAAATGTCCATCAACAGACGAACAAATACACAAAATGTGATGTGTATGTTTGTGTGTATGTGATGGAATCTTATTCAGCCACAAAAAGAAGTGAAGTATTGATATATGCTACAATGTGGATGAACCTCAAAAACATTATTCTAAGTGAAAAAAGAGAGATACAAGGCTACGTGTTATACATTGGAGATGGGGTACATCTGACTGCTTGGTGTCAGAAATGTGTTGTGATGAGTTTCAAAATAAGAAAAACAGTTTGGTTTGGTATCCACCTCATACACTCAGGTACTTTGAGGTCAATGTAACAAACTAGTTTATATCTCATATGGGGAAAAAAAAAAAAAACATTAGAAACTTGTCTAACAAACATGTCAAAACACTTTATCAAGAACTTAGAAGACAAAAAAAAAAAAGTGAATTAAATGCTGTACCTAACTAATTTCTCATAAAGATAGAAGATAACACACAGGAGATTTGTTTGGTAATGTTTGATAATCTCCTTAATTTACCATCCTGGATTTGGAGCACACTCCTCATCTGCTCAGGGTAAGCAGTGCTCACACACTCCACAGTCACGAGCAAAAGCTACTTCCAAGAGTCTAAAAACTGGAGAAGACAAAACACCAGTTGAATTATAGATATAAGCACCAAGGTTTTGTGTCTTATGGAATTTGCTTTTCATCAAAGTGACTTTAATCTAAAACCTTAATTCCTTGCTTTATTAGAACCCATCAAACAGTTTTATTTATGCTCTTGAGGTACTTAATTACATTCATATGCGAGGAGGGTGGCACACCCAACTCCATGAGGACAGAGGCTCCTATGTTTGGGAACTTCCTGAACCTCACTTCATGTATCTCTTCTTCATTTGCCTGTTCATTTGTATCCTTTAATTTATCCTTCATAATAGATGGTAAATGTAAGTAAAATCTTTCCCTGAGTGCTGTGAGCCATTCTAGCAAATTAATTGAACCTGAAGAGGGAGTCATGGTAATCTCCAATTCATAGCCAGTTGGTTGACCTGAAGGTTGTGGTTTTTCCTACTATACTCTCACACACTCAACAATTCTGACCCCAGATGTATCTCGGGTTTTCTCTACACAGCAAGCAACGTGGGTGTACTACACACCACATGGGTGTACTATAATTCAATTCAATTCTGACACTATCTGGAGTTAGAGTCAACTCACACAGGTTGAGGGCTCAAACAAGACTGTCCCCCACTTCAGACAACAACTACAAGTAACAGTTTGTCACCTATACTTCTGACCAACTGGCTTATAAATCAGGAGAGTTCCCACAACGACTTCCTCCTTGGGTTTAGTTTGCTAGGACAGCTCACAGAACTCAGGGAAATATTTATGTTTTACTCATTTTTAGAAAATAATTGATACTACCAACTATACGTTGGAAGGGGCTGGAGCTTCCATGCCTTCTCTGTGTGAGCCACCCCCAAAACGACTCCATGGATCCAGCCACCTGGAAACTTTCTGACCCTGGTAGTTCAGGGATTTTTTTTTTTAACCAAACCATTTAATTGTCTTTGAAGGTAAACAATATATAGAGCTGGATCCCAAGCCCTAAGAATGCCAGAACTACACAAGTAGATCCAAAATGTGTGTGGTTTTCACAACAGAGTTCAGAAGGGTCAGAACTCAAAGTGTTAAAAGGCAGAGAATGGTGGATTTCATGCAGTCCATTTAGCAATTTTGGAAATTATCAGAAATAGACCCCAACAATCTTTTAAGGTGGGGGGAAATTCAACTCCTGGTTTTACAGTAAAAACTGAAGAGTACCAAAAATGTTATGTTGACTTCTCTTAATTTTTCTCACACAGTCTGAAGCCTGAGCTGACTATTATATCCTCATGTCATAGCAGCTAAAGCTGCAGTATAGATACAAGATCAGTCCCTCTATCCATTAAGCATCTAATCATGGTTTGGTCCGTTTGCTGACCAGTCCCCCATCTAGGAGCCCACCAAGAGTTGCCTCATTAGAGCAAAAAAAACTCTTATCACCTAGGAAATTCTAAGAGAGCTCTATGTCAGGAACTCAGGTCAAAGACCAAAGAGTAGAACAAAAGATTCTCCCGGCAATCTTATCTATAAGGGTTTTAGGACCTCTGTCTCAGGAACCAGAGTCAGCAACAGTCATTAGTCCATTTTCATACTGCTATAAGGAACTGCCCAAGACTAGGTAATTCATAAAGGAAAGAGGTTTAACTGACTCACAGTTCAGGATGGCAAGGGAGGCCTCAGGAAACTTACAATCATGGCAGAAGGCAAAGAGAAAGCAAAGCACCTTCTTCACAAGGCAGCAAGAATGAGAAGTGCTGAGTGAAGTGGGAAGAGCATCTCACAAAACCATCAGATCTCATGAGAACCCACTGACTATCACAAGAACAGCATGGGGGAAACTGCTATCATGATGCAATTACCTTCACCTGGTCTCTCCCTTGATACATATGGATTAAGGGGATTATAATTCAATACCAGATCTGGGTAGGGACACAAAACCTAACCGTATCACGGCACAGATAAATTTCTCATTATTTCACATCTCCCTGTTGCAATAAATATGATGTGGCACACCAACAGTTTCCTCATTTACAACTAATGCTTTTTTTTTTTTTGAGACGGAGTTTCGCTCTTGTTACCCAGGCTGGAGTGCAATGGCGAGATCTTGGCTTACCGCAACCTACGCCTCCTGGGTTCAGGCAATTCTCCTGCCTCAGCCTCCTGAGTAGCTGGGATTACAGGCAAGCGCTACCATGCCCAGCTAATTTTTTGTATCTTTAGTAGAGCCAGGGTTTCACCATGTTGACCAGGATGGTCTCGATATTTTGACCTCGTGATCCACCCACCTTGGCCTCCCAAAGTGCTGGGATTACAGGCTTGAGAAAAAAATTGTTACAAAGATTATCAAATTCTGACAATTTAAATAATTGTCTTAAGCATTAAGTAACTGTTTTTCACATTCCCAAAGGGAGCCATCTATATGCAAGTTAAATCATTCTTCTGTTTTCACCTCTGAGTCATAGGAAAATGGTGCCACCTTCCATCTGCTACAATTGGCCCTGTATCTAGTATGAACCAGTGAAACAAAAAAAAAAAAACTCTTTTGGCAGCTTATTTGAAAATTTTAAGTTGTGGAGCACTCCAGAGATGCATATGGAAGATACTCTAAATATTGGCAAATAATTTCACAAGAAACCCAACAGATGTAAATGCTATTAACTGAAAGCTTGCTGAGCAGCAATCGCCATTTTTCAATGCATTCAAGATATTAAATATATTTGATTTATCTTTAAAATCATCCTTCCGGGTATAAAAGAGGGTTTACTGATTAACTTTCACAGTTTAAATCCCTGACATAGTAAATGTAAAGAAAAAAAAAAAAAGATAGGTACAACTACTTTAACTATGAACATTTGACCTGACTCTTGAACTTCCCCCCAATAAGAATCCTCCCAACTACTCCAAAAGTAAGCTAAAATCAAAATAATTCTAGACATCAACTAGGATCATGATTCCAGAGATTATGGCCTCCAAGTTATCTACAGTAAGATTTTTACACTCAAAAATATGGCTAAGGCTGTAACATGCTGTGTTTTTGACACAAATCTCACACAATCCCTTAAATGTGGATTATTTGTAAAGATCTATATATATGAGTACAACCAATTCACTGATAATCTGACGATTAGGATAAGAAATCATTTTCTCCGCCAACTACAACAGATTTGTTTATGCCAACTGGCTTCAGATTTTCTTGAAAAACTTATCTAATGAGTTGGTGAACTTTCATAGTTGTGTTGAAACATTTGTGTATAATTATCAATCCTACTATCTGCCCTCAAACAAATTTATCAGCCTGGAGCTTTAATAGTAGAAGCATTTTGCTAGTTAACTTTGTTGTTAGGCCTGCTCATAATATTTTGCAGCCAGTCACACAGGTACATATGTAAGTTATAAATAGCAAAGGAACTGTGGTTTAGTGATACAATAGCATATCACATAGCAGTGAAAATACAGACAGCCTTGCTATAGTGTTCATTTGAATATGTGAGTTTGTTTCAACACCACTGATATATTAAGAAATAACTGTAGCACAATCCAAACTCTGCACTTGCTGATACACAAGTTTGGCAGTTGGAAGCACTAGGTGAACTAAGCCACTTAGTAATACACAAAACACACACATGCACACACCTCAAAAAAGTAGCTACCTACGTTTTCCATGTGTTATGAGTGACATACCCACACTCCGTGTTGCAACTTTACATCCAATTTCAGATAACCCTCAAGCTGCAACTCTTCCAATGATTACTCTGTAAGTAAACTTCAGGTCTTTTTTTAAGGTAAAATACCAGATTTATTATAAGATATTTCTTAGCCATGTAACATGTCTAAAATTGTGATATCACTTTTATCAAGCTCCTATCTTTTTAAAAATGTGTCCCAAATGAGGTTGAGTATTGTGCTCCTAATCCTTTGTGGTTTTTATTGCATGACTATAAAATGCAGTGGTGACATTTATAAAATGCACATGTCGTGTTATAAAAGAACTCACTGAAAACCAACTATTGCCCCATGTATCAACATGGATGAATCCCAATGTTAAGCTGAAATCGAGTATGTAGTGGTGGAGGGTATTGGCAACAGTGAAGAAGTTAAACAGTTTTAGCTCCTCATTAATTTGCCTGGGCCTAGAATTAGTGAGATATGTTAGACTGTTCAGGCTGCCATAACAAAATATCTTAAGACTGGGCAGCTTATAAATTGCTTACAGATCTTGAGGCTGGGAAGTTCAAGATCAAAGCATCAGCAGATTGGTACCTGGTGAGGGTCCTCTTCTTCATAGATAGTGCCTTCTATGTGTTCTCACATGGCAGAAGAGAAGGAATTAGCTAGTGCTCTGAAATCTCTTTTATAAAGGCACTAATCCAATTCCCAAAGGCCCCATCTTCTGATACTATCACATTGGGGATTAGGTTTCAATGTATGAGTTTGGAGGGTACACATTTAGTCCACAGCAAAGGCTTCACAACTGTTTCCTGTGTATATAAGAACTGGATTTATGTCTGGGTGTGGTGGCTCATGCCTGTACTCCCTGCACTTTGGGAGGCCGGGGCAGGAGGATCGCTTGAGCCCAGGAGTTCAAGACCACAATGGGCAACATGGTGAGACCCTGTCTCATTAAAAAAAAGAAGATTTAAAAAAGAATTGGATCTATAATATTTTCCCTTTTGTTATGTGTGAATGTTATAAAACAAATTATTTTAGAAAAAAAAGTATATAGTGTGATACATTTAAGTTCAAAAACCAGCAAAATAAATCAACATATTTTTGTTATAAATAATACTAGGTAAAACCATAAAGGAAAAGATGAGAACTATAGAGGCACAATCCCTAGGGAGAGAATAGAAGGGAGGTTACAGCTAGAAATGGGTAAAATTCAAGTTTGTTAGTTGAATGGTAGGTAGATGGATATTTTTTATATCAGTTGTTCTTCAAAACATGGTCTCGGAACCACAGGGAATCTAAGACTCTTTCGGAGTGTGTGTGAGGTCAAAGAAGTCAAAGCTACTTTCATAGTAAGACTAAGATTGCTTTGTCTTTTGTACTCTTGTTCTGGCAAAAGTGAACAATAGTTTTCCAGCAACTTGGCCATGCTTATCACAACAGATTGAATGGAAAAGCAGTTATAAGAATCCTGCTTCCTTCTATTAAGCCAGTCATTAAAAGATTTGCAAAAATGTACAACAGTGCCACTTTTAATATATTCATAATAATGTTATTTATCTTAATATATAGTTTTTTAAATGAATTAATAAACATTTTAAAATTCTCAGTTCTAAGTTTTAATAGAGCAAATATAGCTAGATAATGACCCACATAAAGAAAAGCTCTTTGGGATCTTCAATAATTTTAAAGAATGTAACAGAGTCTTGAAGCCAAAAAATTTGAGAATCACTTTAAACTTTACAGCCAATAAACACACACACATGACCCTTTTGTATGTAGGAAATATTTGATATTAGTAAGGTTAAAAAAAATAGTGTAGTGAAAAGACAATGAAAAAAACCACATCACCACCACCACCAAGTGCTGCTGTATATGGAAAAGCTTGTTACAATGGTTTATGTCTAATGCAGATATGACTTACCTATACTCATTCTGAGAAACACAATCATAAAGTTCCTGGGCAGTAAATTTGACATTTTTATTTACCTGAAAGAACCCAGATATAGTTATTAAAAATATATATCAAACAAAATGAGTGATGACAATAAAATTAGAGTAGCCCATATTCTGAGATGGAATTTTCACATTTCTAGTTATTACATTAAAAGGATTATACAGTAGCAAGAAGAGTGCAGCGACCATAATGCTAACATAGAACTGTGTGCAAAAATGTGAATCCCACTGTTAAAATTTAATCTGTTAGTAGAACCCGTAGAGGTGAGATGGGCCTAGATACAGTAGAGATCAAATGAACAGAAAAACACATAATAAGGTTATAAACTGCAGACAGTTCTATCTGGTTTAGGAAAGCTCGATTTATAGATATTTTCTAAAGAAATGTATGTTTCAGATTCCTGAGGTCTACATGTTTAAACTAGTAAGTTTAAGTCAATAAATATCTATTATAATTCAGAGATACAATTTATAATACCATAAATATAAATATCTTTCATCATACAGCCAGGTGCACTGGCTCACACCTCTAATCTTGGCACTTTGGGAGGCCGAAGTGGGTAGATCACAAGGTTAGGAGTTCAAGAACAGCCTAGCCAAGATGGTGAAATCCCATCTCTACTAAAAATACAAAAAAATTAGCTGGGTGTGGTGGTGGGTGCCTGTAACCCCAGCTACTCAGGAGGCTAAGGCAGAGAATTGCTTAAATCCAGGAAGCAGAGGCTGCAGTGAGCCGAGATCACGCCACTGCACTCTAGCCTGGGCGACAGAGGAAGACTCCATCTCCCCAAAAAAATCTTTCATCATATAAAAACTAGCTGTGGCACACATATGGAAGACACAGTGAAGGAATCTTTTATTTCTTAAAGCTTACAATTGATTTAGGCAATATGCCTGTTTATATGCAAGGAAAAACCTGAAAACTTGCAGAAAAAAATTATTTTGATCAGATAACAAACAGCACATTGCCTAAATTTTCAGAAATTTAGAATTAGTAAAAGGAAACAATAAGGCTAATTATATTCAATTTACTTTAAAAAATATTTCTGTTACTAGCTGGCATGCATTTTTTGGTGGGGAAAAATGATACCACCCTGATTTAATTACCACTAATTTAAAGATTCATATTATAAAAGCCTTCTGTAGAGTTCAATGTATTATTTACTGGCAAAAATTCCAAGACCTTCTTTAATGTTTTCATAGGAAGTTTACCATATTTGTGTAGAAAATACTTCATTCACTCAAAGTTTAAAAATACAGTTTTTGGCCAGGTGCCATGGCTTATGCCTGTAATCCCAGCACTTTGGAAGGTCAAGGTGGGAGGATCATTTGAGCCCAGGAGTTTAAGACTATCCTGAGCAACATAGTGAGACCCTGTCTCTATTTTAAAAAAGAAAAATTGCCCGGGCGCAGTGGCTCCTGTCTGTAATCCGGCATTTTGGGAGGCCAAGGTAGGCGGATCATAAGGTCAAGAGATCGAGACCATCCTGGCCAACATGGTGAAACCCCGTCTCTACTAAAAAAAAAAAAATTACCAAAACTAGCCGGGTGTGGTGGCCTACACCTTTAGTCCCAGCTACTCAGGAGTCTGAGGCTGGAGAATCACTTGAACCCGGGAGGCGGAGGTTGCAGTGAGCCGAGATCATGCCACTGCACTCCACCCTGGCAAAAAAAATTATATATTTATATACACACACATATACATAGTTTTCAAATATTTAAATGAATATAATATGGATATTTTGCTTAAAATTAGTTTATATTTATGTATTTAGTATTTAATTATATAATATTGGATATTATATTTAATGATTATATGAAATTGGTATATAATTTACCATAATTTAAAAGAATCTTCTAAAAATGTTCCAAAATATACATTTAAACTATCAACCAGTCCACTTCTTCCTTCTTTACATGTTCTACCTTCTCCTAAGGGCCTTTGATATGTTTACTGTAGCCCCACATTCCAGTACCTACAATGTATCAAAAACAAAGGCCACCAAATGTCAACACACTGCAGCTATTCGATCAGAGGATGAAAGGAAGGATCCCCTTTCTATCAATTGTTGAGAAAAATCAGCTGAAGAACTGACTTTGAATCTGTTATAATATGAATATAAAATAATTTATATTAAGCTTTTAATATAATTTTTTTAAGTATCTAGATTTATCTTTAGTCGTAAAAGCAACAACCATTTAGACATTTATCCAAGAACACAGCTGGGAGTATAAAGGTGACATAATTCCAGGTGATAGTAGATAATTTACAAAGTAAGTAGTCACTTTATCAATAAAGAAAAACTGAAGCACGGATTCAGGATGTTCTAAAGTATCTTGTTTCACCATATTCATTAATTTTGACTAGGAAGGCATTTTCACTTACCCATATCGAGACATTTTCAATTACACTATTAAATAACATCTATAACATCTCCATGCTTAAATGAGTAATTTTAATTTCCAGGGGAAAAAATGGCTAAAAGATGCCATTGTCAGCAAACATTAGAGTTATAACTATAAAATGAATTGTGAAATGGGTACCATTACTTTTTAACTGTACTACTTACAATGAAAACCAGATATTAGAAATGGCTTAACTATTTTTAATTCTAAAAAATTCAAGTATAAAAGACAAAGGAGAAGTATAAAAATAATCAAAAGATTTAGACAGTCTTACCACCGTTTTTTATATTATCTTCAGTGTAGTAACTGGTGTAGACAAATATCACCAATGTAGTAACTGGTGTAGGAAAAGTAATTCTTTTAAGAGAAATTATTTAAAAAAATTTGTGAATCAGTCAGGCATGATGGTATCCAGCCATAGTCCCAGCTACTTGGGAGGCTGAGGCAGGAAGATTGCTTGAGCCTAGGAGTTCAAGGATGTAGTTTGTCCTGACTGTGCCTGTGAACAGCCTCTATAACCTAGTCTGGCAACACACTGAAACTCTGTGTATATATGTGTGTATAGACATATACACACGTATGTATATATATACATATATATCTGATTCTTAGATCCACATATTCTTTTTAATTTTTAAAATGTTTTCTAAAACATATACATATATATGTGTCTGATATGTATATATCAGACACAGAGTCTCAGTGTGTGTATATGTGTGTATATACACACATATACACTATATACACACATGTATATGTGTATATACACACATATACACACGTATGTATATATATACATATATATATCTGATTCTTAGATCCACATATTCTTTTTAATTTTTAAAATGTTTTCTTGTTTCTTTATAACACAAGATATCATCAAGCAACAGATCCACATAGTCTTATAAATAATACGTTAGGTACTTTCTTCTAACACTCTTAGCAATAGAAAGCACTAAATTCAAAAAGAACTATGTCCCAGATTTTTCCAGAGTATGTGATTTTAAAATTGTCCTATCATTTATATATATTTTAGAGCTAGAGTCTTGCTCTGCCACCCAGTCTGGAGTGCAGTGGCATGATCATGGCTTACTACAGCCTTTAACACCTGGCCTCAAGTGATCCTCCTACCTCAGCCTCCTGAGTTGCTGGGATTACAGCTACCATGCCCAGTTCTACAAATATATTTCTATTAGACTTAATGTTTTGATTTGAAATTCAGAAAGTAAGATGAAATAATTACATAAATCATCTAAAAAGAGAAAGTCCTCTTCATAATCATATCACATGGTGATAAAGATTTAAGGCTGACTCTTTTATTTTTATTTATTTATTGAAATGGAGTCTCGCACTGTTGCCTGCGCTGGAGTGCAGTGGTGCCACCTTGGTTTACTGCAACCTCCGCCTCCCAGGTTCAAGCGATTCTCCTGCCTCAGGCTCCTGAGTAGCTGGGATTATAGGCACCTGCCACCGTGTCTGGCTCATTTTTTTGTATTTTTAGTAGAGATGGGGTTTCACTATGTTGGCCAGGCTGGTCTCAAGCTTTTGACCTCATGATCCACCTGCCTCGGCCTTCTAAAATGCTGGGATTACCGGCATGAGCCACCATGCCCAGCGTATTTTTATCTTTTTGAGACAGTCTCACTTTGTCGCCCAGGCTGTAGTGCCGTGGTGCAATCTCGGCTTACTACAAACTCTGCCTTCCAGGTTCAAGCAATTCTTCTGCCTCAGCCTTCTGAGTAGCTGGGGGATTGAAGGCCGGTGCCACCACTTCCTGTTAATTTTTATACTTTTAGTAGAGATAGGGTTTCACCATGTTGGCCAGACTGGTCTCAAACTCCTGACCTTTCAAGTGATCCACCTGCCTTGGCCTTACAGCACCCAAGCAAATTAAGGTGGACTCTTAAAAAGCACATGTAAACACCATTCATTGCTTAAATAAAAGTAGTTAACTATCCCTCTCCCACTTTTTTTTGAGACAGGGTCTTGCTCTGTCAACCAGGCTGGAGTGCAATGGTGTGAACATGGCTCACTGTAGCCTTGACCTCCCGGGCTCAAATGATCTCGCTTCAGCCTCCCAAGGAGCTGGCACCAATTTTTTTTTTTTTTTTTTTTTTTTTTTTTTTGCTTTTTTGAGAGATGGGGTCTTGCTCTGTTGCCCAGATTGGTTTTGAACTCCTGGGTTCAAGTGATCCACTGGCCTCAGCCTCCCAAAGTGCTAGGATTACAGGCAGGAGCCACTGAGCCTGGCCCAGACTAGTTAACAATTGTCAAACACTCACTCTGTGCCTGGTACTGTTTGGAGCACTTTACATACATTATTTAATCTTTGCAGAATACACATAATTCACCTACTATTGTTACTCTCATTTTACAGATGAAGAAACTGAGACAAGGAAAATTAAATAACTCTTCCTAGATCATATAATTAATAAGTAGAAGAACCAACATTTCAGCACAGATAACTTGACCTCAGATTCTGTGTTCTTAATCACTGATTTTTAACAGAAGATGTGGCACACAGAGAGTTAAATAAAGAGCTAACCAGGAATAAAAGAGAAGAAATATATTTAAAGGAGTCTGACTTCATAAGAAATGTGAGACCTGAATATATTCTACATTCCTTCATTTAGAATGTTTTAAAAATTAAACACATATACACACAAAATTGAAAAGTAGGAATATTACAGGAAATGTGGGCACAGAACACTAAGCAACTAGAAACTGATAATCAACAGAATACCCTCTTCAGTTCAGCAATAATGAGGAATACATGCAGGTTAATTTACAAAATACATTGAAGCCTCATTACAGTTCCAACCTCAGGGTTTGTGCTCCCACTATAGAGGAAACTAAATTATAGCTTTCCTTTCCATTAGTAAGTGGTTCTCAAACAGGAGTTCTTCCTTTCTGAGGTATTCTGGGTATGTGAGTTGGGTGGGGAGATGAAATACTTTTGGTTGTCACAACTGGGATAGCTATAGGCATTTAGTACCTGAGGTACAGGGATGTTCAACATCCTGCAGTGTTCCACACAATGAAGAACTGACCTGTCCAAATTGCCAATAGCACCCCAGATGAGAAACAATTTCGCATTGGAGAAAGTGTGTCATCTTAGGACTCTATTATATTTATACTTAGGGAATGAAAGAAGAATTTGAAAATGTCACTGGCAGAGAGGAGAGGAGAGGAGGAAATGGATAGATATAGGTCACAGGATAGGAAGTTGCAGATACCCAGGATGAACAAGCCTAAAGATCATACTACATGAGGACTATAGCAAATAAGATTGTATTATATTCACAACTTTTGCTAAAAGAGTACATTTTAGGACTCTTGTCCCACACACAACAAGAGGTAACTGTAAGATAATGTATATGTTAATTTACCTACAGAAACCATTTCACTATGTATAGCATATCAAAACATCAAGCTGTACACTTTAAATATACAGTTTTTTAAAAGGGAGAAAAAAATAATATGTCACAAACTTTTATGGCATTCAATAATTTAAAGCAAGTATCAATTAAATAGCATTCCATTATGTTTTAGAACTTCTACTTTGTTTATTTACATTAAAACTTGTTTAAAGTGGAAATGTGATAAATACTTTAAAATATTTCCCATACCTCATACTTGATTAAGAAGTTATAGAGGGTCTCAACATCTTGATAATTACTGTTTGGGGCCAATATCCTAACAAATAAAATAAAAACAAAGAGGGGGAATAAATGATTTCAGAAAAGACCAACAGCTTAAATTTTCTCCCCAAACATACCCATACCATGAGAGATAACTTATTATTTAATAAGCTTAAAGGTTTATAATATTTTCAAAAATCAATTAAAAATTATAAAACCATGAACTTAATTCAACAGAGGTCAACTTATTAAAATGTTTTTGCTTATTTAAATTGATACTTATAACATCAATCAACTATAAGCATTCTTACATGTGAAGTTATAGTTCACATTTTAAGTTACAATATAGATTTCTCAAAAAGCAGATAGAAATGTGACGTGCATTTATACTTCATTATCTTTTAAGCTGCAGACAAAGCTTGAGTATTCATCACAGAAATGTTCAACCAGTCCAAACAGACAACTGATGAAACTCTTAGACACTTAAAAGATATCCTAATAAAAGACTTTGACAAACTTCAAATAACATTGCTTGAAGTATCAGCCTACAGCTCTATGAAAAATCAGATTACATAAATTGTTGAAAATAACACTGATTTACAAAAAAATAAAAAATAACAAATGACAGAAACAGAAATCAAACAACTTTAAAATTTTTTTTTTTTTTTGAGACAAGGTCTCACTCTGTTGCCCAGGCTGGAGTGCACCGGTGCAATCACGGCTCGTTGCAGCTTCAACCTCCTGGGCCCGAGCGGTCGTTCTACCTCAGACTCCCAAGTAGCTGGGACTACGGGTATGCACCAAGTCCGTTTAGTATTTTAAAACATTATTTTGGTAGAGATTAAGTCTCCCTATGTTGCCCAGGCTGGTCTCAAACTCCTGGGTTCAAGGGATCAGGCTCCCAAAGTTCTGGGATTATAGGTGTGAGCCACAGCACCTGGCCATAAAAATAAAGGGAAGAACTTATTTTTCTTTCTAGTAGCAAAGTACTAATCCTCATTTCATTATACTCAATATTTTTTCATCCTTTCAGCATGAATACTTTTTTTTCTTTTGGGAAAGTAAACCAGTGTGTCGTTTTGGTACAGTGCAGTGGCTCTGAGTACTGTCAGTCTTAGCTGTGTGAGTTTTGTCTAGCTGTGTGAGTCACCTAACTTCTATGTGATTTATCTTCTTTTCTATTAAATGAGGATAACTGTCCCTACTTCATAGGGCTACTGCAAGAATTAAATGAGTTACTATAAGAAAAGTCATTACAACAGCATTGGGAATACAGCAAGCACGATACAGTATATGTCAATTATAACAGCAACAGTAACAACTATCATTATCATCTAATACAGATGCTCCTTGACTTATAATGGAGCTATATCAGAATAAACCCATTGTAAACTGAAAACATCCTAAGTAGAAGTGTATTTTTGACTAGCAATATTTTCAATTTATGATGAGTTTATTGGAAGGTAACCCCATACTAAGTCAAGGATTGTACTAAATGCTTTGCACCATCATAGAGTTGAAAAATCCTAAATCAAACCATTGTAAATTGGAAACTGTAGTTTCCAATCTATAGTTTCAAGCCATAAAATAAGTAAATATTGATATAATTAATAAGAAATCAAGTTACCTCAATTAATTTTTAAATTCCTAGTGGCTTTCAATTACAACGCTGTCTCTGGGTCTTCATGACATTGCCAATACTTGAATCTGTCAAACCTGATAATTAACTGATCACAATAATCTTACTTATATCTTTAGACTATTTGGCCTTTATTATACTTGTGGGAGTGCTTTTATAAACAGTTTTTCAGGACATAGTAAAATTTTTAAAGGCCCCTTGGAGGGGGCACATACAAAACATCTTTAAGAATATATGACAATCTCCATAAGAATACTATTTCATGGAAAAAGTTTTTCTCCCAACAAATAATTTTAAAATATATATTAAAAAAAATCTCTTAACCCCGCAAAAAAGCCCTGAGGGATAATACATATGGAGAAGGGTCCATACAAAATTTGCTTAAAACATGAAGACAAAGTTGTCTAGACAAGTTAAACC
The DNA here is from genome assembly GCA_031835075.1 of Saguinus oedipus. Classification (NCBI taxonomy): domain Eukaryota; kingdom Metazoa; phylum Chordata; class Mammalia; order Primates; family Cebidae; genus Saguinus; species Saguinus oedipus. The sequence goes on from CM063190.1 coordinate 25,866,036, forward strand.
AATCCTTTAGAAAGGCAATGGGAAACATCCAAACTACTGTGTTCCAACTTGGTAACCCAAGTGAAAACAAACTCTCAGCCATGTGGAATAATTTATACCAATTACTTTTTACGGCTTTAGAAATAATCTGAACTTTCCATAAAAGAGGGTGAGACAATTAGATAAAACAAGATGTTCTATATTAAGAAGCTAGTAAGTTTAACATACTGTATTAGACCCCAGAGGATGAGACAAACTCCAGTGAATAATGTTCAACCCTTACAAAGTATTTGATGAGTAAATAAAAAGATAAAATACGTACTAAAGTTGCCCAGATCAGAACAAGGGACCCTTTATTCTCTCACTCAACAACTATTTTGAGACCTACAACCAGGCAAGCACTGTTCTGGGCCCCTGGATACCACTGTGAACAAAAAGACAAAGATCCAGAGTAGCCCAAAACTTCATGGTTCTAAAGAGCACAAGAAAGAAACAAATCCTGACCAGACACAGGGAGATAATGAAGGAAGAAAAATATCTCATTTTTGTCCATTTGGCCGTCTCTTCCAACTTTTCAACTGCAGCTTGTAAACAAATTAAGAAGCACAGGAATTTTAAGTTTCTAAGAAAGAAGTAATTTGTTCTAAATGTAAATATTTCACAAAATATCACAGAATTGTATTCTAAGGAAGAAAGGTTTACTGGGATCTCATCTTCATTCACAGATATACTACTTTTATAATCAGAAGAAAAACTATACATGTTACTTTTTAAAACCAGGATATATATTATACGATATGTTATAAAATTTGTTATTTTGAAAGAATGGTTAGAGGTAAACTGATCCCAGAATGGACCAGATAACCTTTACTAAAATACAGTCAACTTGGGGTTGAAATTAGACTTCATTACTTCCTATGAACTCTGAATATGAGAGAATAGAATGTGGCCTGGCACAAAAAACTGCAAACTTTTACTCACTAGAACGACGGCTTGTTGAAAGTACATAAAAAATAAAATGGAGAAAAATGCCTTTGCAATTCCCCACACAAAAATTCTTGAGAGGTCAGCCTTCCCTAAATTTTTCTCATTCTTTTTTTTGTATACCCGTATGAAGACAAATGGCTTTTTGAATCAAAGTCCTAAAACTGCCCTTCAATGGCGACCCTTTAAAAGAATGGTGGAATAAAGAATTAGCCCTTGGGGAAAATATATTTTAGATAATGGTCATTTTTAAAATTTATAAATATATTCACATTTGTCTTTTAAAAAGAAATTCATAACAATCACAGTAAGTACATATTAAATGCATGTTTGCTCAAATGCATATGAAGCTATGAAATATTTTAAAAAATAATAAGACACGTTCCATTCTCAACTGGTTTATAGTCTTAAGATTTCACTCTTGAATTTTGGAATGAGTTTTGAGAAACAGACGTTGAAGCAGGATGTAATCTGCAGCTCACAGCCATGTACTCTGGTTTCCTTTATCAATAGCATCAATAACAACACATAATGACTAACTGAACACTGAAGTCTGACCCTGCTTTACATACGCCATCTCCCTGAATTTAATTTCCTAAATTTTTACACCCTGAATTTGGTTTTGCAACCTTGATCAAGTTGCCTACTTTTGTATCTCGGCTCCTTACATGTGAAATGGGGATAAAGTAGTGTTAACCTCGTAAAGTTACCCTACAAATTAAGTAATGCATCTGAAATGTTTAGCACTACATAGGGCACACAGAATATGTTTAATAAATATTAGCTTTTATAAAATGACCACTTTTCAGATGTAGAAACCAAAGTCCAACATCTTAAGATACTTGCCCAAGATTACACAGTGAACGGTACAAGGTATTTAAATCTCTTTGGGTTTGAGTCTGGAGCTCATACTTTTCCCAGCAATAAAAGGACAACCACCACCATCTTCTTGCCTTTAAATTATTTTACAAAATCAAATGAAATAAAGTTCATTTAAAATAAAGTATTACTTTTATATGTAAGCAAAAAAAGCTATCTTTTATCAAATGCTTCTAGCAAATTATTTCATGCATGTTCAAACACTAAATCTTTGGTAGTTGTTTTATCTTTATCAGAGCCACAAAGCAAGTCAGTTAACAGAACCTACACTCACTAAAGGACCTGACTCAGTCACACAGGTACTCTGAGTATTCTATTTATCCATGAACAATTAGCATTAATATTAATCTGAATTAAACAAATTTCATTTCTATATAACTCAATATTAGATAAAAATCAATATATATCTTTAAGAAAAAAAAAATGCCACTCAAGATTTAAAAAAAAATTTCCCCCAAATGCCAGTCAAGGGAAGCAGTGGGAGTGGAGAAGGAGCAAAGAAATCTGTAACTGGTTGTGATAAACTGCCACTCAAGCTTTTAGAGACAAAAAATCACCTGACTTAAATTAAAAACTAATTCATTAAAATGGACTAAACTTTCAATTTGAATTTTTAAAATTCAAATAAAACTTATCTCCTATTTAGGAAAAATAAAGTTGCAGATTCAGAAACAAGGAAAGAAATCTAAAATATTCCAGCTTAATATTTAATTCTAGAAATTGAAAAAAGTAAAATATATTCTTGGACATTTATAAATCATGACTTACAACCCACAGAACTGAATAAATTGTGGTCCCTTCTGGCAAAACAATGTTTTACATTAATATAATATTTAAAATAGTTTTAGCCGGGCGTGGTGGCTCATGCCTGTATCCCCAGCACTTTGGGAGACCGAGGTGGGCAGATCACAACAAGGTCAAGAGATCGAGACCATCCTGGCCAACATGGTGAAACCCAGTCTCTACTAAAAATACAAACAAATTAGCCAGGCATGGTGGCACGTGCCTGTGGACCCAGCTACTCAGGAGGCTGAGGCAGAAGAATCGCTTGAACTCAGGAGGCAAAGGTTGCAGTGAGCAAAGAGTGCACCACTGCACTCCAGCCTGATGACAGAGCAAGATTCTGCCTCAAAAAAAAAAAAAAATTTTTAGAGAGTGTGAAAAAAATTAAAGTTTCAAAAAGAAGTGCATGATGTATAAATTTTTACATTATATTAAAAACTCACTTTTGTATTCTCTATAGCTAAGAAATGAGTTAAGGTTTAAATATTATGAACCACTTAAACTGATATTGAGGATAACCAAATCATTTATTGAGCATCCACTAAGTGCAAAGGACTAAATAAATGCTATCTCCTTTAATCTCTATAATAAAGCAACTATTATAAACTCCATATTAGGAAACAAACACAAAAAGGCTAATTTACCTATCTAGGTTAACAAAGCTGGTGCATGAATAGAACCAGAACTCAACTTCAGACCACTCTGTGGCTCAAAGCTCTGTTCTCATTTTAATATAGTGACATGCCTGAATAATATCATCAAACTGGATGTGACTTAAGAGTAATTTAAGTTGGTTACTGATAAACTCGGTGACAATTTATCAAATCCACAATGAGGAAATACTAAGGAAAAACGTCTTCGATCTTAGAGCCCCTTTCGGGGGGGGATTATTTATTAAAAGTAAAATTAAAATTATACATTTTTTATAGTTAATTTAGAAAATCAGTTATGCAAATGAGAGATAGCCATCAGTCCTAGATTTTGAAAAAAATGCCATACATAGCTAAAATGGTGAAAGAACAATTAAACAATTTAAGTAAAATTGTTAAAATTGTATTCTCCTGTTTTCCCTTCTGAGATAAAAATTTGCAAGCTGATTATACTAATTACATATATGTTGACTATACTAATTTCATATAAGTATTAAACATAAAAACATTTTTTAAGACAGAGTCTCGCTCTGTTGCCAGGCACCAGTCTGGAGTGCAGTGGCGCAATCTCAGCTCACTGCAACCTCTGCCTCCTGGGTTCAAGCAATTCTCCTCCCTCAGCCTCCCAAGTAGCTGGGACTACAGGCACGCATCACCATGCCCAGCTAATTTTTCTATTTTTTAGTAGAGACAGGGTTTCACCGTGTTGGCCAGGATGGTCTTGATCTCCTGACCTTGTGATCCGCCCACCTTAGCCTCACAAAGTGCTGGGATTACAGGCGTGAGTCACTGTACCCGGCCTAACCATAAAAACTTTTGACAAAAGTTTTGACAAAGTTCAGAATTAAAATTTGATCAATTCAGAATACCAGAAATCTTTTATTTTTTTAAGTTGGTGGTGGGAATAGGAAGAGTTTTAAGTAATTTTAACGATTATATTTCAGACTTAATTTAAAAAAGCAATTCTAGAATAGGAAAAGGTCATTTTGATAGTTAAAAGAACAGATTATATGGCTTACTTGTGTGTTAGACATAAAGATATATACAATAAGAATACACTAATAAATACTGCAGCTTTTTGCTGCCTCACAGGCAACGCCACACATCTACAACCATCTGATCTTTGACAAACCTGACAAAAACAGGCAATGGGGAAAGGATTCCCTATTTAATAAATGGTGTTGGGAAAACTGGCTAGCCATGTGCAGAAAGCAGAAACTGGATCCCTTCCTGACACCTTACACTCAAATTAACTCCAGATGGATTAAAGACTTAAAACACAAGTCCTAACACCATAAAAACCCTAGAAGAAAACCTAAGCAAAACCATTCAGAGCATAGGTGTAGGTGAGGACTTCATGACTAAGACACCCAAAGCATTGGCAACAAAAGCCAAAATAGACAAATGGGATCTAATTAAACTCCAGAGCTTCTGCACAGCAAAATAAACAATCATTAGAGTGAATCAGCAACCAACAGAATGGGGAAAAATTTTTGCTATCTACTCATCTGACAAAGGGTTAATATCCCGAATCTTCAAAGAATTAAAACAGATTTACAAGAAAAAAACAATCCCATTCAAAAGTGGCGAAAGATATGAACAGACACTTTTCAAAAGAAGGCATATATGAGGCCGATAAACATGAAAAAATACTCATCATAATTGGTCATTAGAGAAATGCAAATCAAAACCACATTGAGGTACCATCTATGGCAATCATTAAAAAATCTGGAGACAACAGATGCTGGAAGAGGTTGTGGAGAAATAGGAACACTTTTACACTGCTGGTGGGAGTGTAAATAAGTTCAACCATTGTGGTGATTCCTCAAGGATATCCAGAAATTGATATTTCATTTGACCAAGCAATCCCATTACTGGGTATATACCCAAAGAATTAAAAATCATTCTATCATAAAGACACATGCATACCTATGTTCATAGCGGCACTGTTTACAATAGCAAAGACCTGGAACCAACCCAAATGTCCATTGATGATAGACTGGACAGGGAAAATGTGATGCATATACACCATGGAATACTATGCAGCCATAAAAAACGATGAGTTTGTGTCCTTTTTAGAGACATGGATGAATCTAGAAACCATCATTCTCAGCAAACTGACACAAGAACAGAAAATCAAACACTACATGTTCTCTGTCATAGGTGGGTGTTGCACAATGAGAACACAAGGACACAGGGAAGCGAGCATCACACACTGGGGTCTGTTGTGGGAGGCTAGGAGAGAGACAGCAGGGGGTGGGGAGGTAGGGGAGAGATAACATGGGGAGAAATGCCAGATGTAGGTGACAGTGGGATGGAGACAGCAAACCACCTTGCCATGTATGTAACTATGGAACAATCCTGCATGATCTGCACATGTACCCCAAAACCTAAAGTAAAATTAAAAAGAAAAAAAATGGTTAAGAAGATAAACTAAGTTATATGCATTTTACCACAATTAAAATGTTTAAATATTAGACTATTTTTTAAGGAAGGCAAACCTTGATCAAAAAGATAAAGCAGTTTTTGAGGAACCAAAAACTTCTTGGAATTATTATGGGGAAAGAGTCAAGAATAATTTCACATGTCATTATTACAGAATCACTTTTGCTCGGGTATTTGTATTATTGCAAAAGGTTTCATCTTTTCATGTATAATCTAAGAAACATTGTATACTACTGACTTGGCCTTTTGTTTTTCCAAGGAAGTCTAATACACACACTCATAAAAACAAACACTTTCACTTGATCTTGTAATCTCCTCTAGCTACGATTATGTTATTTTGCTATTTCCACTTCCTCACCTCCAAGTCACTCCTTGGCCTACTATCTAACATTTGCCCCAACATTCTCATGAAACTGCTAAGGCCAAATTCACCAGTGACTTCTGTGTTGTTCAATCTAATGGATACTTTTAAACCATATCTTATTTGGCGTCTCAGTAGTAGCATGATGCTGTTAAAGATTCATTTTCTTTTGCAACTTACTCCTTCCTTGGCATTTGTGAGGAGCTTTGTGCTAGTCTCATGAATTTTTCCTTCTACTCCTCTTCAGCCCCATTTACAGTTCTGTAGTATTAAACTAAACTAATTCACTTACGCTGCACAGCTAATGATCAACAAAATAAAAGCATGAGGCCGGGTGCAGTGGCTCATGGTTGTAGTCCCAGCACTTGGAGGCCAAGGTGGGCAGATCACGAGGTCAAGAGATCGAGACCATCCTGGCCAATATGGTAAAACCTAGTCTCAATTAAATCACAAAAATTAGCTGGGCATGGTGCCACACACCTGTAGTCCCAGCTACTCGGGAGGCTGAGGCAGAAGAACTGCGTGAACCTGGGAGGCAGAGGTTACAGTGAGCCAAGATGGCACTATTACATTCCAGCCTGGTGTCAAAAAAAAAAAAAGGAAAGAAAAGAAAAAAAACGTAAATGTCTTGGGTTCTCTCATCCTGTACCTGCCCTTATCCTTTGTTCCCCAATCCTTTCCAGTGTCTTCTAGACTCCTTCCTGGTTTTTACCTCAAATATCTGGCATCACAGTTGCCCCTTGGGCTTAAGGATGGTTTCCCATATCTTTAGCATCTCCTTGGTACTATCTAAGATATCATCTGCATTCATCCTCTACAATAACCATTCTTTTCCTTTCCCATCCTAAGCTTAAAAATAGCAAGTATGCTCTGTAAGTTCCAAGGCATTTCCAAAGTACTCACGCATGTTTCTCGCTATATAACAGATTAGATTAATACCTACCCTAAGAGATGATCTGCAAACCTACTGCTGATAGAATCTTAGTGACTATCCAATTCTAACCAAGGTCATCAAGGTATCTCTTTAGGGAAATATGAATGTGATGCTCAAGATAGCTTTAGGAGGCTGAGGTAGGAGAACTGCCTGAACCCAGGAGGCGGAGGTTGTGGTGAGCTGAGATTGCGCCATTGCACTCCAGCCTGGGTAACAAGAGCGAAACTCCATTGCAAAAAAATAAAAAAAGAAGATAGCTTTAAGATTTTACCCCAACCCAGGCAAGGTGGCTCATGCTTGTAATCCCAGAATTTTGGGAGGCTGAGACGGGAGGATCACTTGAGCCCAGGAGTCCAAGACCATCCTGAGCAACATGGCAAACCCCATCTCTACAAAAAAAAAATAAAAATTAGCTGACCATGGTGGCATGCAGTTGTAGTGCCAGCTACTCAGGATACTGAGGTGGGGTGATTGCCTGAGTTCAGGAATTCAAGGCTGCAGTGGGCCATGATCACTCCACTACGCTCCAGCCTGGGCAACAGAGTAAGACTCTGTCTAAAAAAAAAATAAATTTACCCCAGGTCACATGCTAAATGGTAACAGAGCTACCAATGTTTTCTTATCCCTAGTGCTAGGTGTGCTTAAAAGGAAAGAGTAACAAAATTGTATTAGCCTTAAAATTCAAGTAATTAGTTCTTTCAGATACTGCTCATGTAAGTAATACATGCTATGCCTTCTTAGCCCTGTTTTCCCCAACATCACTTGGAAAGTCTGTAGAAATGTCTTACCATTCTCAGATTCAGATTTTTAATAGCATTAAGATAGGGCCTGACCACTGTTATTTTTTTAAACTCGCAGGTGATTACAGTCTGCCACTAGGGCTAAGAGTCACTTAGGCCAGTGATGCTCAGCCCTTAGCATAAACAGAATCACCTAGAGGACACAGACTGATAGGTCTCATGCCCAGAGTTTCTGATTGAATAAATCTGAGAGGGCCTGAAAATCTGCACTTTTTACAAGTTAGATGTGGTGATTCTGCTGGTTTTGTGACTACACTTTGGGAACCACTGGATAAGCATACTGGCTAGAGGTTCTCAACCTTCCTGACACATATGAATTACTTGAGGAAATTTTTAAAATCCTGATTGCCAGGCACACCCCAGACTAATTACTTTAGAATCTCTGGGATGGAAGATCCAGGCATCAATATGTTTTAAAGTTCCTAAAATTAAAAAGATTTCTCTATAGCAGGGGTTTATAAAGCCATTAATACGCTAATAATATAAGTTATTTCCCCAGAAGGTGGTATAGTATGCAATATTTCCAAAGTATTTTTGAACCAGAAACACTTTGGTCAAGGGACATCATTAACAGTTCCAAATGTCTGAAATACTGGCCTATCAGATAAAATGGAAAGTGCTTTGCATGGCCTGAGACACTCTGTTCCAACCTCAATCCAGCCTCATCTTTTGACAACCCTTCCTCCTGCCACTGCATATATATCTCTATTAAAATACTAATACCTTTTGATTGCAAGATCTGTTTTAATGTGATTGAATTATTCCTACAAGCTGTTTGGAGTCAGAGGTCGTATCTTATTTCGCTTTGGTCCTCAGTGCCTCGTATGATACCAAGTATAGCTGGTGCTCAATGAACATCTGCTGAGTGATTAAATATAAATTTATATCCTTACTTTCCATAGAAAAAACACTGTCAAGCATGGCTTTATGCAATCTAGAGTGAACAACAGTTTTTACATAGCTAAATCAGAACTGAATAGTTCACCCTTTTACAGTCACTCTTATTTTAATAAGGCTTTAAATTATAAAGGGACTATTTGCATTTAGAGGTAACATTTAACTTGTCTTAGGATCTACCATACTTTAAATTCACTAATAACTTAAGAGTGGCAGAAGGTTTAAATAACATTTTATTCTAAGAATTATTTAGGCCAACTGTGATTATATATTAACAATGAGATTCAATGAAGTTTCCAAAAATCATTAAAGAGAAATGAAAAAAAAAACTTGAACATAGCAAAATCAACTCAGTTTTGTTTTTGTTTTAATTTAAAAAGAACAGTATTTTTGTGTTATCAACTTGTGTATCTAATTCAGGTCAAACAATTTTGGTGCATACCAATAAAATTGCAAAGGTTAGAGGTATCCTCCTTTAGTGCCACAAAAGAAAGCTATTTCATGCTATAAAGTGCCATGGTCTATTCTATAGCTTTCTGGCACTGTATTTACCATACCATATGCATCACAAATATTAAAAATAATCACATATGTATAAATTTCAAAGCATAAGACTATGTTGCTTTTTTTTTTTTTTTTTTTTGAGATGAAGTTTCACTCTTGTTGCCCAGGCTGGAGTACATGGTGCAATCTTGGTTCATGGAAACCTCCACCTCCCAGGTTCAAGCGATTCTCCTGCCTCAGCCTTCTAGTAGCTGGGATTACAGGCACCTGCTACAATGCCTGGCTAATTTTTTTGTATTTTGAGTAAAGACAGGGTTTCACCATGTTGGCCAGACTGTTCTTGAACTCCTGACCTCAGGTGATCTGCCCACCTCAGCCTCGCAAAGTGCTGGGATTACAGGCATGAGCCACCGCGCCTGGCAACTACATTGCTTTTCAAACTTATTTCAGTTTACGGTTCTGTAAAACTATATTGGAAGAAAAAAATCATGTTAAAAATATTAATGTATTTGTTTTAAAGAGCAGTGATAATTACCTTATCATGTATTTATTCCATGAGAATTATGGAGTGCCCATTACATGACAGGCACTATTCTAGGAGTTATAGTTACACAATAATGAAAAAGTTAATGAAGTTTACAATCTGGTATTTTTTTTTTTTTTAGAAAGGGAAAAGGTGGAAACACTCCTGTGGTCTCAACTAGAAATAGGGATTATTTGTAGGAGAGAAAGAAAGAGTTGAATCTAAAAGCCATTAGTTTATAAAATTTGTAGGCGACTCCTAGCAACTCTGAAAAAGTTGATAAGCCTAGGAGAAAGAGAAAAGTAATAAGTAAATAACACTTTAAAATTAATAGTGTTTACCTTTGAATTCCTTCAAGAATATCCTTCACAGCTGCAATTAACTTTTGAAGATATATAAATGCTTCCTCAAATGATGCTATATTTGAAGTAGTCAGAGCTGAATTTGAGCCCAATCTCTGAAATACATCCGTGCTAAAATAGAGAAAAAGAAAAGATACTCATAGGTGTACATACATATTTAATGTGATTCAAGGATTGCAAATGCATAAAATAAAGTAGTATTTATTATCATTAATGTCTCAGAATGCTGATCTATTTAAATTAGAAATAAGAGATAGTGAAATATGGGCTAATATTCATGTAAAGGATCTAAGTCAGACACCACACAGGTCTAATCTAAATTAAAACTATGAACATTGTGTGAATATTGTTTCATTCTAAGAGACCATAAGAGAAAGAGGAAAAGTAATACTATCAATCTGCAATTCAAGTCAGTACAAAGGATAAAAAAAAAAATAAGAGATCAGATTATTTCTGTTGAAACTGGAAGTTTATCCTTGTAATTCCACTTGTCAAAATCTCTCATTAAGGCGGAGCGGGCCGGGCGCGGTGGCTCAAGCCCGTAATCCCAGCACTTTGGGAGGCCGAGGTGGGTGGATCACGAGGTCAAGATATCGAGACCATCCTGGTCAACATAGTGAAACCCTGTCTCTACTAAAGATACAAAAAATTAGCTGGGCATGGTGGCGCATGCCTGTAATCCCAGCTACTCAGGAGGCTGAGGCAGGAGAATTGCCTGAGCCCAGGAGGCGGAGGTTGCGGTGAGCCGAGATCACGCCATTGCACTCTAGCCTGGGTAACAAGAGCGAAACTCCATCTCAAAAAAAAAAAAAAAGGCCAAGCATGGTGGCTCATGCCTGTAATCCTAGCACTTTGGGAGGCTAAGGTGGGTGGATCACAAGGTCAGGAGTTCAAGACCATCCTGGCCAACATGATGAAACACCATCTCTGCTAAAAATACAAAAGATTAGCCAGGCATGGTGGTGCGTGCCTATATTCCCAGCTATTCGGGAGACTGAGGAAGGAGAGTTTCTTGAACCCTGCAGGCAGAGGTTGCAGTGAGCTGAGATCATGCCACTGCACTCTAGCCTGGGCAAAAAGAAAAAGAAAGAAATGTATCATAAGTTAATAATAGTTATTCACAATCAGGTGACAATTAGTAACACCCTAAATGTGTAACAATATAAACAGTGTTAAAGTTGGCCACTTAATAACATACCAAACTAGGTTGGGCATGATGGCTCACCCATGTAATCTCAACACTTTAAAGGCCAAGGAGGGAGGTTCACTTGAGGCCAGGAGTTTGAGAGTAGCCTGGGCAACATGGTTAGACCTTGTTTCTACAAAAAATTTAAAAATTAGTCAGGCATGGTGGCACTGCTTGTAGTCCTAGCTAGTTGGGAGGCTAAGGTGGGAGGATCACTTGAGCCCAGGAGGTCAAGGCTTCAAAGTGAGACCCTGTCTCAAAACAAAGCAAATAAACACATGCACACACCAAAAAAACACCAAACTATTAAAATAATCCTTATACCACCAATAGAAAAATAAAAGTAGAAAAAATTTATAACATAACAACTATATAAAAATTCAAAACATGTTGTGCTTGTTTGAATAGTATCCCCTTCATAATTCATATATTCACCCAGAACCTCAGAATGTTACCTTATTTGAAACAGGGTCATTGCAATGTAATTAGTTAAGTTAAAAGGAAGTCATGCTGCATTAGAAAGGGCCCTGCTGCTCTATGTGAAGAAAAAGGCAGAGATGGGTGATATATCTACAAGGCAAGGACTGCTGGCAACTACTAGAAGAAAGGACAAAGACATGAAACAGAACCACCCTCAGAAACTCCAGAAGAACCAAACGTGCAGACACTTGGATTTCAAATGCCTGGCCTCCAGGTCTGCAAGTGAATACAGTTCTGTTGTTTTGAGCCAGCCAGTTTGTGGTACTTTGTTACAGCAGCTGTAGGAAACTAATAATACTCCTAAAAAATAAGGCTGAGTGTGCTTAAGAAATTTACAGCACATTACCTAGGGTCAACATTAGGAAGTAGGACTCAAAGGAATTTCCTCCTCTCTTTTACTTTCCAAAGTATTCCTTTTATAACTGTGGTAAAACACACCTCACAAAAAATTCGCCACTTTGAACATTCTGAAGCATGTAATTCAGTGGCATTTAGTACATGCACAATGCTGTGTAACTATCACCACTATCTAGTTACAGAACATTTCATTACCTCAAAAGGAAATTGTGAGTCCATTGAGCGGTTTCTCCCCAGAATTCTCCTCTTGTCCCGCCAAACCCCTGCAACCACCAGTCTGCTTTCTGTCTCTATAGATTTGCCTATTCTAGGTATTTGCATGTGTGCATTTGTTATTTTTTATATAAAACCAAATTTATTTTAAAACATTTATATTAAAAAATTTTTTCTACGTTTAAAACCTAAAAGGAAAATCTAAAAAGAGAATACATAATACCCATAGTCTACCAACCAGAGATAAGCATTACTAACATACATGGTTCTTTCTTCAACTTTTTCTTGATATATAAACAAATTGTGTGTGTGGAGGTGTAAGAGAGTGGCTGGGGAGGCAGGAGGAAAACAACATCTTCCAGGAAACAAAATCTTCCAGGAAAGCCATCAGTAAATCAAAATACTATATACCAGATACTATCATTCCAAAAACATCCCTTATAAATTTTATATAGATTTACACAGTTCAGGTAAAAGGATGAGGGCACTCATATGTGGAATCAAAACAAAAACAAAAAAAAATTGATCTCAGAAAGGCAGAGAGAACAGTGGTCACTAGAGAATGGAGAGGGGAGAAGGAGGAGAGGTTGGTCAACAGGTATAAAGTTATAGTGAGATAGGAGGAATAAACTTCTGGTGTTCTATTGCATAGCAGGGTGACTATGGCTCCAAGTAAAGTATTGCGCATTACAAAAGCAAGAAGAGAGGAGACTTTTGAATGTTCTTTTTTTTTTTTTTAAATGAAATCTTGCTTTGTCATATAGGCTGGAGTGCAGTAGCAAAATCAGCTCACTACAACCTCTACCTTCCAGATTCAAGCAATTCTCCTGTCTCAGCCTCCCAAGTAGCTGGGACTACAGGCACATGCCACCACCATGCCCAGCTAATTTTTGCATTTTATTTTTTAGTAGAGATGGGTTTTCACCACATCAGCCAGGCTGGTTTCAAACTTCTGACCCCAAATGATTCGCTCACCTCCACCTCCCTAAGTGCTGGGATTATAGGCATGAGCCACCACATCTGGCCTGAATGTTCTTATCACAAAGAAGATCATAATAAATGCATAAGGTGATGAGTACTTCATGCATTTATCATGAGATATTCATCACGTTCACTAGCCTGATCATTATGCAAAACATGTATCTACTGAAACGTCAAATTGTACATCAAACTGTACCTCATAACTATATACAATTATAATGTCAATTTTTTAAATAATTTTTTTTAAAAACCCCACAAATTGAGTACCTGTTCTGATATATTGTAATCCAAACACTCTCTAGGATAGACCAGATTTCTTGATGCCTGTTGGGTTGGGGAAGATGAGAACCTGAGAAAACCGTGATTTCTTGATTATGAGACTTCATCAGTGAAGTGCCTTCCTGCTTTTTAGTCACTGTGTTTTCTGAAGAATTTTGCTTCAGTTTTGTCTTGACCTGGGGAAATAAGAATTACATAAAATGCAGCTAGTTCTTCATTCATAGATGAGAAAAAGGGAATGCCAACTGTGCTTACAAATGTTCTAGCTTTCTGAGAAGTGGTGGCAATTGTTTTTCCTTTATTATGTACATAATATTCCCAGAAAAGAATCAGAGTTAGAAAAGATATTTTCCTTTTCCATTGAAATCAAACAGTATTTCCAATCTACTTATAATGACTTGTTTAGCTAACATGCTAATGTCTATTTAATAATACTGCTTAGGCAGTAATATACTCAGAAGTGCACACTAAGATAAATGAGAACAGAAGAAAGCGAAGGCAAGAAGACTAGTTAGAAGGTTACTGAAATAATCCAAGAGAAGAATCCTGAGAACATGGATTAGCTATAAAAAGGCAGCAGAATGAAAAAAAAATAAAATGCATGTAAGAAATATAAAGACTTGGCCAAAGACTAGATCCAGGGAGTGAGGGAGACCCTAAGACATTCTTTAACCTAGATGTGTTAGAAGAATGATACAAATGATAGGAACTTAGGGTGGTCATAAATCTAGGAGAGAGAGAGAGAGAGAGAGAGACGACTCTGTGTGTGTGTGTGTGTGTGTGTGTGTGTGTGTGTGTGTGTGTGTGTATGTGTTTTCTAAATAGATTGAACCTTCTTGATTACTTCCCCAGAGGAATGTATACTGTTTTACTTAGTAAAAGTCAAACAGACAAATACTTTGAAGCAACACATCTCACATACATATATAGGAATTGATGAAAATGCTATTTGATGTGCCACAATCACTGCAATTTTAAACAGCACATTAACTTATGCATTGCTGATGAGAGACAATACACTGAACATATTACATATTATAGTGTAGTAGCAATAAACTGTAGTATTTGTCTATGTTTCCAAATTTTATGGCTTCTTGTTGTAAAGCTAAGAAGAGAGACTTGTATACCTATGTAACAAACCTGCACGTTCTGCCCATGTACCCCAGAACTTAAAGTATAATAATAAAAAAAAGAGAGAGAGGCTGCTTGCAACTAAGAATCCTCTTTGGATGAACAGAATATAAGTTTGTTTTTTAGGTATATGTTGAGTTTGAGGTATAAAAAGTTATCCAGGTAAAGACAGCTAGCAAATAATTGGATACATAGATCTGCAGCTTAAAAATACAGCTGAGATTCATTCTCATGGACACAAGCCTTAGGAGATGAAACAGGTAAACTGATGGGGGAAAAGTAGGAACTAGCAAAAATAAGAGGGGAAGAATCAGTATGCAGTAACAATGGAAGCCAAGGGAGTCAGGTTTCAGGAAAGAAAGCAAAGACACCACCAAGCACTGAAGAAGGGCTAAGAAGTAGAATGAGAAAGAGTGATAATCAGAAAGCAATGATAACTTATGGTTTCTTTCAGTGGAGTATGGAGATAAAATTCTACTTGTAAAGGATTAAAGGGTAAGTGAGTGCTCTCACACTTTGTATTCTAGCCTTGTTCAGTTAGTTGAAAAAAAGAAAGAAAAGAAAAAAGAGACAAGAAAATAAAACAACAAAAGAAGTGCAAAATGAAAACAATGATTAGAAATTACCTTTTTTTTTTGTTTGAAACAGGGTCTCACTCTGTCACCCAGGTTGTTCACTGCAACCTCTGCCACTAGGGCCAAAGTGATCCTTCCAACTCAGCACTCCCCAGTAGCTGGGACCAGAGATGCAAGCTATCAGGCCCAGCTAATTTTTGGTATTTTTTGTACAGACAGAGTTCTGCCATGTCGCCCAGGTTGGTCTCAAACTCCTGGGCTCAACCAATCCTCCTGCCTTGGCCTTCTAAAGTACTAGGATAACAAGTATAAGCCACCATGCCTGGCCATAAATGGGTCTTTTAAGAAGTTTGGTAGTTGATGGAAGGACAGTGCAGTAAATAGAATGGCCAATGAAAAGTACAGTATTTAAGAATAGAAAAAAATCTAAGCATATTTTAAAGCACAGTAAAAGAGATATACTATTGATTGCAGTGATTTTTTTTTTAAAAAGTATTACATGGAGGAAAAGCATATTAACGTTTAAAGGAAAATTATCTGATAGAATGGACAAAATATTTAACTATAAGTTTAAAAACTTATTTTGGTCTTGGCTCTATTATAAATATGCTTTGTAAACTTATATAAAATTACTCTGTTTCTCTAGGCTTACATTTCCTGTGATCAAATGATGATTTCAAAGGTTAGCTTCATGGATTGCTGATTTCATGCCTATTCAATTTTTTAAAAGTAAAATTTCCAATACTAACAGTAGTAACTGTTAATATGTATTTAGCTTTTGTTAGGTGCTTTCTCAGAATTTTATATTAATTAGCTTATTTAATCCTAACAACTACCCTGTGAAACAGATACTATGATGATCCATATTTTATAATCAAGGAAACTGAGGCATAGAAAGGTTAGTTAACTCAGCCGAGTTCACACGGATGAAAAGAGGCATGAGCAGGATTTGACCTTCAGCAGCCTGACTAGATTGAGGTTATGATCTCTCTTTATTTCTGAAAGTACATGTTACCCTTCTTTATCTTCTAGGGCAAGAAGAAAAATTAAAAAGATAATTCTTCCCATTTCTGCCTGTTTACATTAAATTCCGAACTTAATAAATAGACATAAATGAAAGACATTTTATCCTGAGATAATTTTTTATCACCAAATATATTTAAAATACAGCCCAGCATTTACCTAATGCCTCTTTTCTTCAGCTCTTAAATAGTAGTGTATATACTACACATGTGGATTTCTTTATCAAACATTATATAGCACTTACTACAGGCTAGGCATTAAGGTCTCCACAGGCATTAACTTGTTAATTCAAATGACAATTCTAAGGCCAGCATTATTATTATGCTCATTTTACAAAAGAGAGAATTAAGGTCCAGATTATTTAATTAACTAGAAGTTAAGAACACCACAACTTAGGATCCTGAGGCACATAAGCCTAAAGCTTATTAACAAGATTGATTTTAATTTCTCTATCATCTTAATAAAAAGCAAGTCCTATTTTTTTTTAGTGGTTAGAAGGCCCAAAAAACAAAAATGTACATACCCTTTTCCTATTCCCCCTCATCACCTTATATGAAAATCTGCAAAAGGCAGGGCATGATGGTTCATGCCTATAATCCTAGCACTTTGGGAGGCTGAGGCAGGAGGATTGCTTGAGGCCAGGAGTTCAAGACCAACCTGGCAACAAAGTGAGACATGGTCTCTACAAAAAAATTTAAAAATTAGCTCTACATGGTGGTACATGCCTGTGGTTCCAGCTATTCAGAAGGCTGAGGCTGGAGGATCATTTGACACAGAGAGGTCAAGTCACAGAGAGCTATGATCATTCTACTGCACTCCAGTCTGGGCTACCAAGAAAGACCCAGTCTCCAAAAAAAGAATCTGGAAAACGATCAAGTTAGTTTATCTCCATTTTGGTTTCTAAGAAGCAATCAAATAATAAATACTCCTCTTTTCCTGATTTTCTACACTTAATAAATTAAGATTAGGTAGTTTTTTACATTTACTAGCAGATGCCCTATCTTTGGAGGTAATCCATTTGTTGCTCAAGTTACTGAGACATGACCAAATATATAAGACATATATTAAATCTAGTGCAGTCTATAAAACCGCTCCTGTTAAAAGTCCCAGTCCCCAACCTTTTTGGCAACTGGGACTGGTTTCGTGGAAGACAATTTTTCCATGGACCAGTAAGTTAGGGGATGGTTTCAGGATGATTCAACCATATTACATTTACAATATTACATACTGTGCACTTTATTTCTATTATTATTACATTATAATATATAATGAAATATTTGTCCAGGCATGGTGGCTCATGCCTGTAATCCCAGCACTTTGGGAGGTCAAGGTGGGTGGATCACATGAGGGCAAGAGTTCAAGACCAGCATGGCCAACAAGGTGAAACCCTATCTCTACTAAAAATATAAAAATTAGCCAGGTATAGTGGCATGCACCATAATCACAGCTATTCGGAAGGCTGAGGCAGGAGAATCGCTTGAACCCGGGAGGCAGAGGTTAAAGTGAGCCAGGATTGTGCCATTGGACTCTAGCCTGGGCAACAAAAGAGAAACTCAGTCTCAAAAAAAAAAAAAAAAAGAAAAGAAAAGAAATAATTATACAATGTACCATAATGTAGAATCAGTGAGAGCCCTGACCTTATTTTCCTACAACTAGACTGTCCCATCTGGGGTGATGGGAGACTGAGGCAGGTGGATCACCCGAGGTCAGGAGTTCAAGACCTGTCTGGCCAACATGGGAAAACTCCATCTCTACTAAAAATACAAAAATTAGCCAGGCGTGGTGGTGCACATCTGTAGTCCCTGCTATGTGGGAGGCTGAGCAGAAGAATCACTTGAACCCAGGGGGTTGAAGTTGCAGCACTCCAGCCTGGGCCACAGAGCGAAACTCTGTATTTACAGTTGCTCCCCATCACTCACATTACTGTCTGAGTCCCACCTTTTGTCAGATCAGCAGTGGCATTAGATTCTCATAGGAGCATGAACCCTATTGTGAACCGTGCATGTGAGGGATCTGGGTTGCATGTTCCTTATGAAAATCTAATGCCTGATGACATTAACATTTGGAGAATCAGGGTTAAGAATATATATGGGAATTCTCTGTACTGCTCTTGTGACTTTTTTTTATAAGTTTGAAATTATTTCAAAATAAAAAGTAAAACAAGAACAACACTCCCAAGTACCACTATCAAAAAATAGATTCAGTAGGGTTTGAGCAAGTCTTGGCATCTGTATGTTTAAAACAATTTCCTAAATATTTCTGATGTATGTGAGACCTACTGGCCTAGGGCACTGTAAATGAACAGTCAAATAGCAATGCATAGCTTTCTTCCATCCATATAATAAAATAAAATTCCAACAACTGCTGTGACACTGCTTCCATAAAAGGATGTGTGTTTTGTAACTTATAAGAATTGCTTACTTTCTATTCAATTCATTTACTTAATACCTTTAGTACGTTCAAATAAGTTAGAACTAAATTATCCTTTACCTACTGTTGTCTGCTAAACACATTTTCAGAATATATATAATTAGCTACTCTAACTGGCATTCCAAAGGCATCTTACCTCTGCAAATGTCTGAAGCAGTTTGTTTACTTGAGCAAAGGCCTGTGGAAGAATACCATCATAATTTGACCTTATACTGAAAGCATGTAACAAACTTCTAGAATCCTGAAGCAAGAATTTCACTGTTGTAAAATCCACTGCATTAGTAGCTGGTAAAAGAAAATTAAGGAAGAAAAATATAGAAGAATGAGTATACATCATAAAAATGTCTTTGGAACACTAATATTAATTGTGAAATTTCACAAGAATATACATTTACACCTACATGCCCCTCCTAAGTTATCTCTCTAGTATAAAAAGCAATAATTTAAAAGATTTAGTTATAGATAAAGTCCTTAGAGTTGATTCTGGTATTCGGAATTCAGATTTCAGGAGTTCTCTCAGCACGGTCATCTTCAAAGTAAAGTTAAAGAACATTACAATTCTCAGAATAAAAGAGAAAATCACCAAAGAAACAAGTCAAACCACAGATTTCAATGCTGAGGTGATTTCACATACAGAGAGTACTATGGAGGGATCAGAAGAGTCAGACCATATTGGTAAGCATGTCAGTTACATATGGTACCTCTCATCATCACCTCAGCTCTCTACACAGTGATTTATCTTCAACACCGTTACATGAAACTTAATACTATGTTTACTGAAAACGATGTGTTATCTCTATATGTAGAATACAACTTCAGGAGAGAAAACCAGTTCCGGCAACAGTGAGAAGCAAAAGAAGCCTGCAGAATATTTTTCCTATAAATTAAAAGTGAGATAATCTACAAACAACAATTTAAAGGTATAACAATTTTCTCTCAAGGAACTAAAACTGCTTACATTAAATTATTAAACTAGTTGGGAAAGCTGGTGACAATATTTTCAACAATTTCAAAAGTTATAAACAATAAAATTAATTAACTATCATAAAACTCAGAACAGAAAATATTATTTCCATTATTAAAGCAGAATGCTACCTAACAGTTTTCAAAATAACAATGCTACAATGTTGTTTACTTTTTGTTTTAATGTTCACAGTTTCAGAGACTATTGTATTCTCAAACATCAGTATGGCTGTTCATTGGCACTAGGAGTTTAAAGGAGTTCCTCTGTATCACTTAAATAAGAACTTGCTTATGAAATCCTGAAGGGTCCAGTGAAATAAAAAGTGCATCTTAATAATTAATTCCATGATATTCAGAAACTCTAATGTAATGTTTATAGCCAAGCCTCTGGCTTCCCCTTTATCCAAAAAAATTTAAAAAATAATAATAAAGCAAGCCAATATATTTCCTTACAGTAACACTTTTATTTCTTTTCAAAGCCAATGGCTAGTTTACATTCTTGTGGGAAATAAGAGATGCTACACACAGGACAGCCTACAGATCTGATGAACTTAGTAAATCCCCTGAGGAAGAAAAAACTGGACAAAACTTCTTTGAAGGGTGCCTTTCCAATGTAAGGTATGTTTAAAGAGGCTTACGTATATGAATTAATCATTTTATTTCTGTCTTACAAAAGTTCCTTACTAAGAATATGAGGAAAAGGGTAATAACAATAACAAATCCAGTATACAGACACAACAAAAAAAGAATCCACATGGATGAAATAGTCTAATGTTTACCCTAAGGCCAATATTTAAAGCTAATATGGGTAACAAGTCATAAAAAGTTACTAGTCATTTTCCACACAATTTTCTATGAACTAATCTAAGGATACATGCTTCTTATTCTGAAGTCAAACAAATACATAATTCAACAGCTGAAGATACTACTAAAAGATAGTAAACAAGACCATAAACCGTGATTTTTTTCTAATCCAAATTTATCTTCGAGCAAGAGGTACTTTCATAATCCCATGACATATTCTTCCTAAGTCACTAAATGTTAGGCATCAGATTCTTCTAGATCAAAGATCAATAATCTATGTACACAATGATTGCAAAACTGATTTTTAGCAGAGGATACAGTCATCACATCTTCACTTCTTTGCTTATTGTCAGTTAGAGCTGCCATCTACCACCTCTTAACTGTGTCTAAGAGCAGAACGCCCTGCCAGGAAAAACAGATGGAAGACGGCAACTAGATACCTCATTTTTTACACTAACTTTGAGATCACACATAGTTTATGGACTCTCTACTAAATTATGCCCCTGGTAAAAGGTATGAAAAAAGGTTCTACATGCTCTACAAAACTTCTTTGAAGAGATGTCCAAAATGTTGTTCCATGTCCTTCCTATAATCATATCCCTAATAAAGAACTTCTACAACTAAAGGCAAGGATGGGAAAGTGTTGTTTCTTAAAAAATTGGCAACTTTTAAAAATAGATATTCATCTAACATCTATCATGGATGAGACAAAAGGGAATGACTAGGTGCTTTAAATCCCCTAGGGGAAATATTTATTTATGACTGACAGATAATTGTACATATTATGGAGTAAAACGTGATGTTTTGACACATGTATAAATTGTGTAGCTTTTTATCCATTGCTCAATCTCTTACTATCCCCTACCACTGCACCTTCCCCATCCTCTGGTAATCACTATTTTCCTCTTTACTCCTCTGAGAACAACTCATTTTCAAAGAGTTTACACTTCAAGGGAAAGACAGAGAATAAGGTACACCCAACATAGAATATGCATTTTTTTTTCCTTTCTGTCTTAGCTGCTATGAAGCTTAATGTTAAAATGTGGGCTCAAGTGCTGCAAAGATTATTTGCATATGATTCATGATAAATCATCTATTCTTCATTATCTGGCCTTGGTGCCTTTAATAATTTAATGGCCCTCTTGTACTCAGGTTGTTATAAGGCATTACAGTTATGTTTCAGAAGTAGGCTGGATATAACTAATATATGAAATAATAAACACATCATTTCATGTGAGGAGTTTGAAAAAAGTAAAGAACCAAATGAACCCCTAATAATAATCACACTTTGCTTTTTTATAATATATATATATGTTTTTTGAGTCAGGGTCACATTTTGCTGCCCAGGCTGGAGTACAGTAGTGCCATCTGGGCTTACTGCAACCTCCACCTCTCAGGCTTAGGTGATCCTCCCACCTCAGGCTCCGAAGTAGCTGAGACTACAGGCATGCACCATCACACCTGGCTAATTTTTTTATTTTTTGTAAAAAGGGGGTTTTGCCACGTTGCCCAGGCTGGTCTTGAACTCCTGGATTCATGCAATTCACCCAACTTGTGGTTACAGGCATGAGCCACCATGCTTAGCCTTTGCCCTTTAAAGGCATAGCAAGACAAATCTAATTACTTGATTTCGGACAAGTTGCTTACTGTTTCAAGACTGGTTTCCTTGATCATAAAATATAGGCTTTAATAACATCAAATCAGTTTTCTCACATTTTTTTCTTCACAGCAGATAAATGTTTTTTCAAGTCCTATATAGAACTCCATATATAAACAAATTTTTAAAAGCTGCTCTGGCTAAAGCTAGGGTTGAGGGCCAAAGGCACCATCAACTAGACTCCCTATCAATCTTTCCATCGCCCATCTGTGGCAGCAGAGGCACTTCAAGAAGCCCAAAATTCTGTTTGATATAGTTTAAAAACCAACTAAGTTGTTCACTGTGGTCTCTTCCAGTTCTAAAATTCACTACGCACCAAAACCAAAAGTCTCCTATTCCTTATCCATATAGTTTAAATAGAAACTCTGACACACTACTTAGAAAATTAGTACATGAAACGTGCTCAAAATTTGCATTAAATACCATGAGAAATGAAAAACATCTAATTCTGTTGGTATATCTAGACTGTAAAACATGATTTTAAAAGTTTTCAAAGTAAACATCCTCAAAAATGATATATTCACAATATCTTGAAATGTCAACAATAAT
Source organism: Saguinus oedipus (assembly GCA_031835075.1). Classification (NCBI taxonomy): domain Eukaryota; kingdom Metazoa; phylum Chordata; class Mammalia; order Primates; family Cebidae; genus Saguinus; species Saguinus oedipus. The sequence continues at coordinate 25,888,765 of CM063190.1, forward strand.
ACTATTTACAGTCACAAGCTCTATGAGCTACATCTATTCATCCAGTTTCCACAATTACTTTTAGAAATTAGAAGTATAAATGATTAAGAACTAATTGACACATTCTTCATTAACTTATCTTCACATCCCATGGAATATATCTGCTAGTCTGACTTAATACAACACTGATAAAGAGAAAAATAAAAAGATTCGGTCCCATTTGTCTATTTTGCCAAAATAGACAAATGGGACCTAATCAAACTCCACAGCTTCTGCACGGCAAAAGAAACAGTCACTAGAGTGAATCGGCAACCATCAGAATGGGAAAAAATCTTTGCAGTTTACACATCTGACAAAGGGCTGATATCCAGAATTTACAAAGAACTCAAACAGATTTACAGGAACAAAACAAACAAGCCCATTCAAAAATGGGCAAAGGATATGAACAGAAACTTTACAAAAGAAGACATACATGAGGCCAACAAACATATGAAAAAGTGCTCATCATCATTGGTCATTAGAGAGATGCAAATCAAAACCACATTGAGATACCATCTCACACCAGTTAGAATGGCAATCATTAAAAAATCTGGAGACAGCAGATGCTGGAGAGGATGTGGAGAAATAGGAACACTCTTACACTGTTGGTGGGAGTGTAAATTAGTTCAACCACTGTGGAAGACAGTGTGGCGATTCCTCAGGGACCTAGAAATAGAAATTCCATTTGACCCAGCAATCCCATTACTGGGTATCTATCCAAAGGACTATAAATCGTTCTACTATAAGGACACATGAACACGAATGTTCATTGCAGCACTGTTTACAATAGCAAAGACCTGGAACCAACCCAAATGCCCAACGATGATAGACTGGACTGGGAAAATGTGGCACATATACACCATGGAATATTATGCAGCAATCAAAAATGATGAGTTTGTGTCCTTTGTAAGGACATGGATGAATCTGGAGAACATCATTCTCAGCAAACTGACACAAAACAGAAAAAGAAATACCGCATATACTCACTCATAGGTGGGTGAGAAAAATGAGAACACATGGACACAGAGAGGCGGTCTACTATACACTGGGGACCGTTGCGGGGAATGGGGGAGGGACAGCGGGGGGGGGCTGGGGGGGGATAGCCTGGGGATGAATACCAAGTGTGGGTGAAGGGGAGGAAAGCAGCAAAGCACACTGCCATGTGTGTACCTATGCAACTATCTTGCACGTTCTGCACATGTACCCCCAAACCTATAATGCAATAAAAATTTAAATAAATAAATCAATAAAAATAAAATAAAATAAAATAAAAAAATAAAAAGATTCATACCTTTACGGAGATTTTTGTAAAGGTTCTCAATAGTTAAAAGCATGTTATTTTCCATAAATAATCCAAATACAGCCAACCAATGTTTTTTAAAGCACTGTAGTAAATGTAGTAGAGTCCACGGTGGTTTCAGGTACAGGATCTAAAGAGCATGTAGAAAATAATTAACACCTCTAGTTTTATTATTACTATTACAAAAAAAGAACCTACTTAGGAATTCCTACATATATATAGTTAGCTGAATTCTTTTAAAATTAAAACATGTAAAGTCAATCATAACATAAAAATGCTAATTACATTGCAAATTGCTTTTGTAAAACTCATATTAGTATTAATCTTTATAGTTTCAAAAACTGTATGTGCAAAAAAGAAAACATAGTTCCAATCAGAGGAAGCATAGTTTTCATTAGCAAAGGTCCTTCAATCTACTTGTCAACACAGTCATCTCTATGAGAAAATTATCAAATTATTTCATATAACTGGGGGAAAATCCATACAGAAAAAAGATGTCTACTAAAAAGATTGATCATTTAGTTCTATAAGATGTCCACACTTCCTTTTCTGAATCATTCATATGTATATATGCAATTACTTTCCTTATCCCTACCATGAGATATCAACACTCCTAGTATCTTCTGATAATTCGTCATCATTTTGGTTCAACTTTGATAATATAATCAAGTAGCAAATACACCATCCTGGCAAATATTAGAATCTCACTGAATAGCTGGAATAGATATAAGCTACGATTGATGGGAAATCATATTTCTCCTAGCTATAAAAGTGAACAGCAAACGAACATTAAACTGACCTTTTGAAACCACTGTTGTTAGATTTGGTGTTTTACTGATTGTTGAAAAGGTGTGAATCCAAAAAAATTTAAAATATCTTGCTAATACAATCAATATATACTCTGATTCTTATATTTACATGGCACAAGCCAAAATATATACTTCTTTTTCTGAACATATTGGTAGGGAGATTCCTTACATTAGAGATTTTGACTCAAATTAAATAGATAAGTTTTTCTGAGTTCAATTTAAGCACCATGGGACAGTGCATTCAACACACAACAGACGCAAAATAAGTATCTGTCAACTCAAAAAAAAGAATAACATATATTCCTAACCTTTAAGAAATGTCCATCATCCAGCTGTAAAAAACTGTTTCAAAAATTTGAAGAAAAATGTAACATTATACAGATTATTCAATGAAACTTATGCATTTTATATAAATAATATTTCTTAAGAACAAATCTTCAGCAATAAAAATGATATTTGCAACTAATAGAGTTGAACTAATCACCTCCATCCAGAGATTTCCAAAAGCAATTTTCATTTCTGTTTCTAATATTGTAGATAAACCTGTTCCAAGAGATTTTTCAAGATCAGATACAATGCTCTCAAGTAGAATGGACAGTCCAGAATTTGTAGATTCTTCCTTAAAACTCTCTTTCAAGGATGTTGTTTCTTTAAAACAAATAGTTATAGACTTTATTTAGAATACTAACAGTAAATATTATACATATATAATTGGTACATGGTCATAAACAATAAACATTTTATGTATATAATTAAATTTGAATTATATTTACAAAAAAACAATACTTTATTTTCAAAACAATATTTAGAAACATGTATCTCTACTATAGTTGGCAACATAAATATATTACTTTAACAAATGCTTTATCTTTTAAAAAGGCAATTAAATAATGTTTTTACTCAAATAAAAATGTAAGAAATATATGTGATATTTTAACACATAATGTAATTTTATTATATTTCAAAAAGAGTTACAAGAATGCCTTGGATTTATCCACAACAAAAAACCAAGAACTATGGATCAAAATGGGTTTTTTCCAAAATGGAATATTTTTCTAAACTCAGCCCACATCAATAAATTTCCAGCTTAACCACCTTCATGATCTCCTCTTTTAAAAGAGAACTTTTATTATTTTAAGTGATATCATTTCATTAACATTACTTTTTAGATACTTTAAAACAACTGTAATTTTATTATGGCAAAATTCAAAATATTAAATGGCTGATCTCTGCAAAGTGAACAAGCTAAAGGCACACTACCCTTGAAAAATGGTAAACTAGAATATGCTGTTATTCCTTCAAAGGCCATTTTGAATATTATGATGAAATCTTATGTTATTTCCAAAAGGTGCAAATAAGTAGCATATATGTATATATGAATATTTACACAATTATATATAAAATGCACATATATTAGAGACTTTAAAAATCATTTTCCCCAAAGAGGGAAAAGGTGGGACGTACTTATAAATAATGTCAAATTTAATATAATATTCCTTCAAATATCAAGCTGTAGAACAGATTAGATTATTCTGGTGAAAAAAGAAATGAAATAATCGTATTGTCCTTATTTAGTTGTTTTTTGTGTTTTGAGACAGAGTTTCGCTCTTGTTACCCAGGTTGGAGTGCAATTGCACAATCTCAGCTCACTGCAACCTCCGCCGCCAGGGTTCAAGCAATTTTCCTGCCTCAGCCTCCAGAGTAGCTGGGATTACAGACACCTGCCACCACGCCCAGTTAATGTTTTGTATTTTTAGTAGAGACAGGGTTTCCCCATGTTGGCCAGGATGGTCTCAAACTCCTAACCTCAGGTAATCCACATGCCTTGGCCTCCCAAAGTGCTGGGATTACAAGTATAAGCCACTGCGCCTGGCCTGTTACTTCTTAATTATTCATTTAAAATTTTAAAAAAGAAAACTATTACTATATTCCAATAAGTTTCTCTATTACTTGCTGAGTTTTTACCATATTAATAGAAGGCTATAAATAGAAAGCCAATTTAAAAAAAGGAACTAAAAAATTATCTCTATGTTATCTCCTATAACTGCTATTAATTTAAAAGGGATATTCTGTTTCACTTGAAGAAAATGAAGGTGAAAAACAAAGGTATACTCTGCAAGGTACAAATTAGCATGCACACAGTGATTATAAATATGTAAAAATGTACGAGTTTGCAGACAAAAACATCAAATTAATTCGTAAAAGTACACGTAGAAAGTAACAATGCTAATTATGTTTTCTCTTGGATTACCATTATAATTTTCATTTATTTCAATGATTTACATGCCAGCAAGTATTCCAAATGTTATTTTAAACATACAAGACAAAAATTTACTATCGATTCTAATGTTATAAATAATCTTAGTGTATAAAATAAGACATATCTCTAATTATTATACAGTAAAAATACTACCTGCTTTCAACTGTTCCTTAGAAATACCAGGCTGATGACACACATCTGTGTTCAGAGATAAGCGTAATAACTCTGCACTCAGTTCTTCTTTACTGAGTGACTTCACACCACTTACTAGGCCTTTGTTTCTTAAGTTTCTATCATCCCTAAGGTTGGGATTAGGAGGAAAAAAATATTTTTTGTAAGATAAACCACACGACAACTCAAAACACATGAGATTTAGTCAGAGGCAGGTGATTCTCAGCCTATACATTGAGAAAGGATGACAACTTTTTTAAAAAAGTAGAGAAGATAAAGGAATTTACACAGAGTCACATCATGTGAGCTTTCGATACTAGGCACCATTCTAAAGTGCTTTATATATATACTATTTAATCCTCACAACAAACTTCTGAGGTAGAAATAGTATTAACTTTACTCCCATTTCACAGATGGAAAACTGGGGTGTAAAGAGGTTAAATAACTTGTCCAAAGTTATACCTGGTAAGTGAGAGCTAGATTTGAACACAGGAATGTGATTATCAGAGAAATAAACAGAGATTTATGTATGAGAAATAATTTACAGTGGGAAGCCAAGTACAAATTTACTCAGATTAAGCATAAGACAAATAGCATGAACTTGCTGTTTGCTGAAAGAAGCCAGATTCAAACACAGTGCATGAGACCAGTTTATGAGATTACAGAGAAAGCCAAGGGCATTAAAAAACAGAAGGACATTTAAGGGCTTCAATGGGGAAATGACATGATCAGATCTGTATTTATTAAACTGTTCCAGAGGCCAGTAGGCATCTAGCTTCTGTCTATATCAGAGCAGCTTGGCCACATTAACACTCCTACAAATGAGAATTATAAAACCTAGACCCCCCCCAAAAATTAACTATTTGAAGGTACTAGAGAGCAACAAAATGTAGGCAGAAGCTGGAGTGAGAGTCTACCCTGAAGACACAGAAATGCATAGTGAGAACTACAAGTCCCTTTTTACCTGAGGGCATTTTCCAATTCATAAAGGGTGACTAGTATTAGTGGCTTGAAATGTCAAAGAACCACCTTCAAGGTTGGCCAGGGCAGCTAGAAAGTTAAGGGAGGAACTGAAGACAAGAAATCACAGAGCAAGTAAGCCCCAAAATCTGCATATAAATTATGCCTAGAAAAAAACAACATACTGCCAACAGTTAAAGTAATCAGCAGAACTAGACTCGGATACAACACAGATATTGAAGCTATCCGACAGCAAATTTAAAGTAATTTTTATTAATATGTTAAAGGCACTAATGGAAAAGGTGGGAAAGGGAAAATCAAGCAGTTTCGCAGAGATGAAAACCATAAGAATGAAATGGAAGTGCTAGCAACAAAAAAACACAGTAACAAAAATAAAGAATGCCTTGAACAGGCTTGTCAATAAACTTGACAAAGGCAAGCAAAGAATCAACAAACTTGAAGGGAAGTCAAAAGAAATCACCCAAACTGAAACAAAAAGAGAATAAAAGGTTTTTTTAAGTATCCAAGAGCTTATGGGACAATATATACAATGGCAATATCCTTATACTACCTGTGAAGCAGTATAGTATTTGCAGGTAGACTCTGATAAGTAAAGACGTACATTGTAATTACTAAGACAACCATAAGAAGTTTTTTCCAAAAGTATAAATAAATAAACAATGGAGACAAAAGGGTATGACTAAAAATGCACAATTAATTGAAAAGACAAAAAGGAAGAAAAAAACAGATGGAACAAAACAAATAAAAAGTAATTTGCAAAATGATAGATTTTAATCCAACAAATTAAATGTGTATGGTCTAAACTTACCAGTTAAAAGACAGAAATTGTCAGATTGGTCAAAAAAGAACCAATATGATGTCTACAAGAAACTAACTATACAGACATAGATGGGCTAAAAGTAAAAGGATATCGGGGCCCAAAGTGGCTCCGGCCGGATGTCGTGGCGCTTGCGAAGGCGAGGCCAAGAGTTCAAGGCCAACCAACCTCAGCAACCTTACAAGCTCTCATTGATTGGCAAAAAAAAAAAAAAAAAAAAAAGTAAAAGGATACCAAAAGATATACCATGTAATTATTAATCAAAAGAAAGTTGGAATAGTTGCATTAATACTAGACAAAGAAGACTTTAGGACCAGGAATATTGTCAGAACCAAAAAGGACATTATATAATTATAAAAGAATAAATCCTCCAAGAAGACAAGCATAAACAATCTTAGATGTATATGCATCTCACTGCAAGTTTCCATCTTTCTGCCTGAGGGAATTCTCCAATTTATCAATGGCTTTACCACAACAGAAAGCCATAGCTTTAGAGGCTTTCACGATATGTGAAGCAAAACAAACAGATCTGAAAGGAGAAACAGACAAATCCACAATTATAGTTGGAGACTTCAATACTCCTTTCTCAGTGATGACAGAAAAAGCAGACAATCAGTAAGGTTACAGAAGACCTGAAGAACACTATCAACCAACTTGACCTAATTAAAATTTATAGAATACTCCACCCATAAGAGCAGAATATACATTCTATTCAAGGGCACAGAAAACACTCACTAAAACAGACTATATTCTTGGCCACAAAACAAACTTTAACAAATTTACAGAAATCATGTAAATTATGTTCTCAATTCATAAAGAAATTAAACTACAATTCAGTTTAAAAAAAAAAGTATCTAAAAATTTGCAAATATATAGAATTAAGCAACAAATGTCTAAATATCCTATGGGTCAGAGAAGAAGTCACAAGGGAAATTATAAAGTATATTGAATAGAATGAAAATGAAAACACAACATATTAAAATTTGTGGGATACAACTGCAGAAGTGCTTAGAGGACATTTATATCAGTGATCTAAGTTTCTACCTTAAGAAACAAGGAAAAAAGAGCACAAAAGGTCAAGAGAGTATGTTCTGGGCCAGGCACAGTGGCTCATGTCTGTAATCCCAGTACTTTGGGAGGTTGAGATGGCTGGATCACCTGAGGTCAGGAGTTTGAGACCAGCCTAACCAACATGGCGAAATCCCACCTCCACTAAAAATACAAAAATTAGCCAGGTGTGGTGGCACTCACCTGTATTCCTAGCTACTTGGGAGGCTGAGACAGGAGAATCACTTGAACCTGGGAGGTGGAGACTGCAGTGAGCCGAGATGGTGCCACTGCACTCCAGCCTGGGTGACAGAGTGAGACTCCATCTCAAAAAAAAAAGAGGAGTTACCGATGTGTTCTATATATTGACAGGATGTGAGCTACACCATTGCATCCATATGTCAGCATTGTATAGTTGTGATCTGTACATTTCCTCAGCTACTCGGGAAGCTGAGTAGCTCCCAGGAAGGAGGATTGCTTGAACCCAGGAGTTTGAGACCAGCCTGGGCAACATAGCAAGACCCTGTTTGTAAAAAATAAAACCAAAGAAGACCACACAAGACTGGCTAATTCACTATATATAGATTATGAAGAAAAGGCAGGTATCAAAGTTTACTCCCTGGTTTCTGGCTTTAGCAAATAGGTGGGGGGTGACCCTTTTTATTCAGGCAGAGAAGAGTTGAGAAGAAAAACTCAAGAGTTCATTTACAGAGATGATAGGTTTCGGATGTCTATAGACATCCAAGAGATATCAAATAAACAGTTGAACAAAGTAGTCTGGAGTTTGGAAGAGCAATATGCATTGGAGACATTAATTGTGTTGCTGGTCCAGACGTAGGATTGTAAATGTAAGCACTTAGAATGATGCATAATATGTAAGTGTTACAGAAGTTTTTCCAATTACACTATCACTATCAATTGACATAATCATCATCCATTTTAAGTAACAAAAAAATATGTCCTAACAATAGTAGATATGACTTATTCAATACACATGATTATCACTATTTTTTTTTTTTTTTGAGACAGAGTCTCGCTCTGCCCAGGCTGGAATGCAGTGGCGAAATCTTGGCTCATGACAAACTCCACCTCCTGGGTTCAAGTGATTATTCTGTCTCAGCCTCCCAAATAGCTGGAGCTACAGGAATGTGCACCATGCCAGGCTAATTTTTGTATTTTATTAGAGACAGGGTTTCACCATGTTGGCCAGGCTGGTCTCGAACTCCTGACCTCATGATCCACCTGCCTCGGCCTCCCTAAGTACTGGGATTACAGGCATGAGCCACCTTGCCCAGCCAGATTATCACTATGTAAAGAGAAAGCAAACAAACAAACCAAAAAGAGAGAGAGGAAAAAAAAAAAAAGGCTTACTACTTGGAATGCGACTATGCCACAATTAAAAGTAAGGTTTGGGTATACATTTTCCGTCACTAAAAAATAGTATGTCTGTTAATACTCAAAAAACAATGAATATATAAATAATGAAAATTGATAGTTTTGTCAATTTAATTTTCATTTTAAGTTGAACTAGAAAAATAATTACACAACAAAGAATTATTTCTCAAATTTATCTCAAATTCAAAATGGTTTAAATATTGCCATTTCTATTTCAGCCTTCAACAAACTCCAAAGTAATATGTCCTAGACCAAAATATAATTTAAAACATATAGATAGAAATCTCCAATATTTCCTTTAATAGCAAAAAGAATAACATTATCTTTGAAGACAGCCAAAATAACAACACTGACAAGAACGTTTGCAAAAAACATCTTAGGGCTACTGATTTCTATAATCACTCCATTTCACATAAAGAATTTAAGCATAATCATGAAGCTATAAAAACTCCATTTTACAGTGAATAAAATGCAGATTTAAATTGCAAATTTCAAAGCATGATGTAGGCTGATTTAAAAAAAAAAACTGCAAATTAAAATTGCTCTTCTGTCCCTTCAGAACCTTTTCTCATACATGACAAAATTTTGTTTAGCATTATCTTAGTTTTATCTTTGAACTAAGTTATGGAAAGGGAAGTAGAAAGGGCAGATGCAGGGGGAAGGGAGAAGAAGGGAGAATACTCTCATTGAGCTCTTACTATATATTAGACACTATTCTAAGTCCTTTATATATATTAATGGATTAAATACTCACAATAATATCATGAGGCAGGTATTACTATTCTCCCTGCTTATTTCACAGGAGGAAGCTAAGTTAAACAACTTGTCCAGGGTCTCAAAGCTTGGATCTAGGACTCTAAGCCAGGCAGTCTAACTCTCTAATAGGCACCCAGCACACAACTCCAACTAAACTATGCTACCTCCACTTCACCAATAAATAAGTAAACACATTTCTTGTCTCATGACTAAAACACCCTGTCGGATTCTGATTTTTAAACTATTTTGGAGGGATATAAAGTTGTCTTTTCCCCTGCTTTTTCAAGTTTTCTAAATAGTATAAATATTAAATTGAAATTAAACTTCATCTACTTGAGATCTCATTCATCTAGACCTCACACATTATAAGAATATCAGATATAAGTGGGTATGCTTACTGGCAGATTTGGAAAATTATATATGTTTTTGATCTTTGGTATGCTGGATACAGTGTGTTTTAATTATTTGGTTTAAAAAATATAAAAAATAAAATGACTATGAAACTCACGTGCACAGAATAACAAAGGAACAAGGGAATAATTCCTGGTGCTGAAGACAGCATTTTAGTACTCGATCATCATTGTTCTCATCACTCAATCCATCTGCAAATTTAGTAAAGACAACCGTTAATAAGTATACTAGAAATGTGGGTGACACAGAAATAATCTAGGCTGTATTTATAAATCAAAAATATATAGCGATTTAAGTTAGTTAAGGTATGATACTATGATGGTAGACACCAGTCATTATACATTTGTCCAAATCCACAGAGTGTACAAACGCCAAGAGTGAACCTAACATAAACTATGAACTCTGGGTGGTAATGATGTGTCAATGGAGGTTCATCAACTATAACAAAGGTACCACACCAGTGAAGGATACTGATAATTGGGAAGCTATGCTTGTGTGGGGGCCAGAAGTATGTAGGAAATCTTGATGTCTTTTGTGCAATTTTCCCATTAAGCTATAACTACTCTCAAAAAAATCTATTAAAAATATATGTATCTCAGCCAGGCACAGTGGCTCACGCCTATAATCCCAGCAATTTGGGAGACTGAGGCAGGAGGATCACTTGAGGTCAGGAGTCTGAGACCAGCCTGGCCAACATGGTGAAACCCCCATCTCTACTAAAAATACAAAAATTAGCCAGGCTTCGTGGCAGGAACCTGTAATCCTAGCTACTTGGAGTATGAGGCAGGAGAATCACTTAAACTCGGGAGACAGAGGTTGCAGTTAGCTGAGATCACACCACTGCACTCCAGGTGAGACTCCAACTCAAAAAAAAAAGTGTGTATATATATGTGTGTGTGTGTGTGTATATATGAGTGTGTGTGTGTGTGTGTGTATGCTACTGTGATATATGTCTTCTCATATATATGAAAGAAAAAACTTTCATATATTAAAAAAAAAGAATCCACATGTAGCTACTGGCTACTGTATTGCACAATGCAGGTGTAGGGGAACCCTCTGCAGATTTTCTAGAGCTCTCTTTTTCTTAAGAAGCTCTCTCCTCTTAAATACTCTGCCCCACAAATTCTAGCTGCCTTGGCTTCTCATCCCTACCTCTATCTCCTCAATTCAAGATTGCCAGCTCTGTATGCATATCCCTCCCTACCTTGTGCAGCCTTCTTAGTCCCACCCAAGCCCTGCTGACAAAAAAAAAAGAAAGAAAGAAAGAAAAAAAAAACTTTAAATAAAAAGACGAAGACAAGTAAAATAATTTTTTAAAACTCTAAATCTAAAATTCACATAGCATATAATTGTAGATTTAATGTGGTTAGTTCACTAATAGAATGGACTAGGATATGGCTATTAGTAAACTCAAAGGAAAGAAATGTGATCAGAAGGCTGTCAGATTAGAAACCATAAACTATGAACTCTAGTATCAATTCAGTCACTTACAGATTGTAAGTAACTTAACATTTTCTCAGCTTAAGAAGTCTGTGAACTAATAAGCAATTGTTCTACCAGCAACTGAACTAGTTCCTGTGTCTGCTCTTCCTTAATCTCTAAAGCAATACAATTAGAGATATACAGGAGAAAGAAATATGAGCCCTGGGCAGGTAATATAAAAAGTAATTCCTAACAAATATTAATCAGTTGCTAACAGGTTGTCCTCTGGCATTCTCTAAGCCTCAAAACCTGTAGCAAAAATTCAGTTTTTGTAAAAATAATGCAGGCCAGTTGGGGTGGTGCCTATAATCCCAACATTTTGGGAGGTTGAGGCAGGAGGATCGCTTGAAGTAAGGATTCCAAGATCAGCCTGGGCAACACAGAGAGACTCTGTGTCTACAAAACAACAACAACAAAATAGCCAGGTTCAGTGGCACACTTCTGCAGTCCTGTAGTCCCAGCTACTCAGGAGGCTCAGGAAAGAGGATCACTTGAGCTCAGGAGTTCAAGTCTGCAGTGAGCTATGATCATGCCACTGCACTTCAGCCTGGGTTCAGGGTACAACCTCATCTCTAAAAAAAATTAAGAATAAAACAGGCCAGGCTCGGTGGCTCATGCCTGTAATCCCAGCATTTTGGGAGGCTGAGGCAGGCAGATCACGAGGTCAGGAGTTCAAGACCAGCCTGGCCAATATGGTGAAACCCCGTCTAAACTAAAAATAAAAAATTAGCCAGGCATGGTGGCACATGCCTGTAGTCCCAGCTACTCCGGAGGTTGAGGCAGAAGAATCCCTTGAACCCAAGAGGCAAAGGTTGCAGTGAGCTGAGGTCATGCCACTGCACTCCAGTCTGAGCAACAGAGCAAGATTCTGTCTCAAAAAAAAAAAATTAAGACTAAGATAATAATAATAATGCAATGTGTAGAATTGGAACAAAAGATAATATTTCCCATACTACCTACCTGAGAACTCCCTAGGGTACTTAATAATACAGAATGCAGGACCACATCCCAAATATATTCCTGGGTAAGAATCCCTGAAGCCTGGACCGAGACACAAATTTAGGCTCTCAGCCAGTCTCTTATGCACTAAAATTTAAGACATACTAGCCAATCATTCTCAATCGTCTTCCCAGTTTATCATCATTTTTCTCTCTACTTCTGGCCTATGTTACTTAGTCCTCTAATCCTTCAAATTAGAAAACTCATTCATTCATGCAATGAATATGTATATAGGGCTTAATTTGTGCCAGATCCCCATGCTAAGCAGCTGGATATGCAAAGACAAACTCTTTGGGAGTTCACAATGATGAAATCTAGACACAGTTCATTATGTCAGGACATGAGCATGAGGAAGATGGGATTACATTTCTTGATCAAATGACCAGTAAACCAGACATACATATATCACAGTAGCCAATTTTACTGAAATTCAGAGAGTCAATGCCATGAATAGTGCAAAATGTGTAATTCAAACTCATTAGTTAACTTTAAACAATTCAGCAGATAAAAGGAGGATTAAAGGTAACAGCGTACTGCTCTAAAGGCATCAAAGTTCAAGATTATCAGTAGTATCACTTTTTCTAAGATATATGGAGCTGAAATGTATACTTAAATGGTAAGACTATTCATGAAATATGTAATTATTCAAAAAATACTCTTGAGCATCTGTACAGATACTGTTCAAAAGTGAACAAAATAAAGACTCTGGAAACAGACCAGTCTGGGTTTGAATGCTTGTTTTCCCACTTACTAGGTTTGTACCCTTGGGCAGTTTTTAATCATGAGGAGTAAATGAGAATGTATATAAAGTACTTAGCCCAGTGTATGGCAATAGTGAATGCTTGAAGTACCATGTGCTTATTACTTATGACTCAGCTTAGCCAGGCACAGTGGCTCACTCCCAAATCCTAGCACTTTGGGAGGCCAAGGTGGGCAGATCACTTGAAGTCAGGAGTCCAAGACCAGACTGACCAATATGGTGAAACCCCATCTCTACTAAAATATATATTAAAAAAAAGAAATTAGCCAGGCATGATGGCACATGCCTGTAATCCCAGCTACTTGGGAGGCTGAGGCAGGAGAATCACTTGAACCTGGGAGGCAGGGGTTGCAATGAGCCAAGATCACGCCACTGCACTCCAGCCTGGGCAACAAGAGTGAAACTCCATCTCAAAAAAGTAAAAAAAAAAAAAAAAAATTAAAAAGATTCAGCTTAAATGGTACAATATCAATGATCTCTACTAATACAGAATAAATAAAAATAAATTCTATATAAATTATAGTTATTAAGATTTTTAATATTTAATAGAATTTAATCTCCTCAACAGCAGGGTTTATCTTTCTCATTCACTGTTACAGGCCCAACACTTGGAACAGTGGTACAAATACTGGGCAGACAAATGAATCAATAAAAATACAATAAAATAACTATAAAAATACAGAACAAATGTCTGATTGAGGGAGTAGCAGATAACCATCTTTTTGTCTTTAATTATTTTTACCTTCTTATTAAAAACATATACAATTTTATTGACCGGGCGTGGCAGTTCACGCCTCTGGGCCAAGGGAGGCCAAGATGGGTGGATCATCTGGGGTCAGGAGTTTGAGACCAGCCTGGTTCGAGACCCCATCTCTACTAAAAATACAAAAATCAGCCAACAGTGGTGGTACACACCTGTAACCCCAGCTACTCAGGAGGCTGAGGCACAAAAAGCACTTGAACCCAAAAGGCAGAGGTTGCAGTGAGCTGAGATCACGCCATTGCACTATAGCCTGGGTGACAGAGCGAGACTCTATCTCAAAAAAAAATTCTTTAAAACTCTGGAAAACACAGAAAATATCAAGAAAATTAAAATAACTGATAAATCCATCAGGTAAATATCACCTCTATTCATCACTAATAAGCATATGCACATAATTAAATAAATTTAGAATTATACTTCATATATTTTTTACTCTTATGTGTGTTTTTATTTAAAATTATATATCATTAATGTTTTTCAAATATAGTGTCCTCTTGTGTGGCTATAGCAATATATGTAACTTTTCCAACTGTTATACAGGTTGATTCTAATTTTTTGTTGTTACATAAATAAGGCTATAATGAACATTATTTATAGAAATAACTGCCTGCATCTCTCACTTTTTTTAGGATACATTTCTAGAAAGATAATTACTATCCCTAGGCTTATTCAAGCACATTGCTAAATACTTCTCTTCTACAAAGTTACCAATTCAAAATCAAAGCAGTGCAGCACTGTGAATCCTCCTAGCAGGTTGGGAGAGAGTAGCTTTCTAAACTTAGAAGCAATAAAAAGAAATAAGACATTTAAAAAGTGATAGATGAGTCTTATCAATCTGTATAAGCTTTCCATATAATGAGGACAGAAGAGAATCATTGTCTATTCTGAATCATAAGCTATTAAGTAGTTTAATACATTAACTCAACCAATCTTCACAACCATTTTATGACATGGAAGTTATTTCCTCTCATTTCATTTGTTCAATTTCTTCACTTTAACTTTCCCCAGGTTATCCTATAAACCCAAGTTGATCATATTTCAAATCCTGTGTTCCTCTCACTATAATAAATACTATAGCAAATAAATACAATTTTGAAAATAGTTAAGGACAAGGCTAAAATTATAGTCAACTAAAGCTGCTCGACACAGACCATCTGCACTCAAAATTCATAAGCATTATATCTGGAACATACTAAGAGCTAATAAATATTTGTTTAGACAATGAATGAATGGTAGAGACCCCTTTTTCTTCAAAATTTTAAGACTAAACAAAAATTTAACACTAAAACAATTCAGCTTAAGATGAATCTAATCATAGCTTTTAAAGCCTTATCATAGTTAATACCAAAAAGAAGATTCCTCTTTTTCTTTTGAGATGGAGTTTTGCTCTTGTTGCCCAGGCTGGAGTGCAATGGCACAATCTTGACTCCACCTCCCGGGTTCAAGTGATTCTCCTGTCTCAGCCTCCTGACTAGCTGAGATTTCAGGCATCCGCCACCATGCCTGGCTAATTTTGTATTTTTTACTAGAGATGGGGTTTCTCCATGTTGGTCAGGCGGGTCTCGAACTCCCAGCCTCAGGTGATCCACCCACCTAGGCCTCCCAAGGTGCTGAGATTACAGGCATGAGACACCATGCCCGGCCTGGATTCCTCTTAAGATGAACTCTTTCAAATCTTATGGTCAATATGGGTGCAGTAGACAGTACAAGTCCATGGTATTTAAAGTAATGTAAATTTACATATATAAATAATTCTGAGCTGGGAAGAAACAAATTTTTAGAGAATGAAATAAATCTTCTAAATAGACACATAAACTTCACAGAAATAACAGTATTCTTTTACATATAGATATTTTTCCAGAAAATTATATAAAACATAAAGAACATACTTAGCTTCTAAGACTAAAGCCATTTTTTAAATGACTTAAAAGAAACTAATAAGGAAAAAAATTAAATGAGGGGAAAATCCATAGACCTTTATTGTAAAAACACAACCTTATTACCAATTCTGACAAACCACAGGAAAACAATATCTGTCTCCACGGTACATTAACTGCATGCGGTGGTATTAACAGACTAGAAACCCAGATCACTTACAGATTTCATTCATCACTTAGCAACGGTATTTTTAAAAAAGGAGTCCAAGGTTCTATGATACAGACAAGTATGCATGCACAACTATATAGTCACTATCTGTGAAATATAGACATAACCTAAGAAAGTCTATGAGAAGCAGAAAAACAAATTAAAGACTCCTAATCTAAGCCACAAATCATCACAATGCCCCTTTCATTTCACATTCCAATGAGTTTAAATGTTTTAAAAGTTTTGCACCACTTCCCTCCAATAATGAGTCTGCACCCAAACAAGTATTAACCAGGAGGCACCTTGAGAGAACAATACTTACAATGTTTCTGGGATGCAAGTTGTATTGATTGACCCCATAGCTTTCTATCTTGATTTTTGAGACTGTCATGGATGAAATGAATTGCAGGTATAGCTTTGTGCTGAGCGTGTTTTAGTAGTTTTCCTTCCTTCATACGATCTAGCTCTTGCATAACAACCCAGGGAATTATTAACACAAGTTTGTCAAAACCTAAAAAATACAGATTTCTTAGAATTCAACAAAAATTTATTGAGCTACTAAATGGAATTGCTGTAGGAGAGATGAAAGTCTGAAAGCACACAGTCCCTACCTTTAAGAAATTCACAATAAATTGAGAGACAATATATAAAAAAATTGAAATTAAAAAGAGCATCATGTGTCAAAAGAATGTTAAAAAAGTACTCTTGGAGATCAAAAAAATAGTTTAGATTGCTAATTTAACCTGTAAAGGCTTTTTTAAAACTTAGAACACCGAATGTGCTTAATATATAGCATATCCAAATGGAGACATGTTCATGAAAAAAAAAGTCATACCACAGTTAATATAAAATATCAACTAAAGAAAGAAAATCAGAATCTTTAAAATGTTCTGTAAATACCTGGTGTTTCTGTTGTCTTCAGCATTCTAAGAAATTTGAGATGATTCATCAGAATATTCGTATCAATAACAATTAGGAGCTTTCTGTCTGAAGTATTATTTGCTAGCGAAAAAGAGCAAAGATTTCATGACACTTGATAATAGACTTACATAATGACTAAAATTTTGACATCATAGAAGCACTGACAATTCAATTAAATTTAAAACACCTCTTTGTCTTGTTAACTGTATCAGAGATTTACGCCGTTGGCTAGACTCTCGAGCTGGTATCTATCTGGCCCGTATCTTTGTTGCCAAGTAAATTTCTCCTCAATCAATTAAGGGTCCTCTGAACAGGAATGGCAACCCCTGTTTGGACTGGGAGTGGGGTAAAGAATCATCTAAGTCCAAAGAGGCAGAGAAGGTAAGGCCTGGCAAAGCAAAAATACACAGGAAACCTAGGGCCAAGACTGTGAAGAACCAGCCAAGGAGAATGTTTTTGTTAGCATTCTTAAGAGAAGTCCTTTAGTCAATAAAAACAAAACTGTTTTTACTTCAATTCTTAAGAGAAAGAATAGTAATCAATGTTTAATTACCCACCAGTAGAATATTATAAATTCCTTATAAGTGGATTTTAAATGATAAACGGATTTGCCTGGGAAGTAACTATGTTTCTAACATCTGTCGTGGATCACTGGTAGTTGTGGACTCATTAATTATAAGCTAATTTTAACATATTCTGAGTGAACATAATTAAAAGGTAAATATGTATAAAAGAACATACATAATAATACTAGCATTGTTATTGCATAGGATCATATTGCACAACTATCTGATTAACAATCAGATAAGTTAATGCAAAGGAAAACACCTGAAAGATTAAAACTGCAATGTGAATGTAAGGTAGCATTACTATTTTTTTTTTTTTTTTTGAGATGGAGTTTCACTCTTGTTGCCCAGGATGGAGTGCAGTGGCTCAATCTTGGCTCACTGCAAGCTACACCTCAGCCTCCCAAGTAGGTGGGATGACAGGCATGCGACCTGCTAATTTTTCATATTTTCAGTAGAGATGGAGTTTCACCATGTTGGCCAGGCTGGTCTCGAATGCCTGACCTCAGATGATCCACCAACCTTGGCCTCCCAAAATGCTGGGATTACAGGCGTGAGCCACCATGCCCAGTCAGCACTGCCATTTTTAAAAATAGAATTTGAAATAGTATACTGACAGATTTTGGGTAATCTCTATCATTACCTTCTCCCAGTAGCAAAAAAATGATCAAAATTTTATGACATGAACAAGAAACTCATAAATATAATACTTTCAAGCAATCAGCATTCTTTCTTCTTCTTCCTTTTTTTTTTTTTTTTTTTTTGACAAAGGGTCTTGTTCTATTACCCAGGCTAGAATGTAGTAGCACAATCTTGGCTCACTGCAGCAACCTCCCAGGTTCAAGCAATCCTCCCACCTCAGCCTCTTGAGTAGCTGGGCTTACAGGCACATGCCTCCACACCGAACTAACTTTATTTTTTGTAGACACAAGGTCTCACTATGTTGCCTAGGCTGGTCTTGAACTGCTGGGTTCAAGCCATCCTCTCACCTCAGCCTCCCAAACTGCTGGGATTACAGGTGTGAACCACTGCACCACCTATTCTGCTATTTCTGATCAGTGCTTTACCAAGTTGAAATTGTTAAAGTGAAAACACCAAGAACAAAAGACAACTCATAATTCTAATTACTGCCTCTTGACAGAAAAAGAAAGAGAAAATATATCTAACTAATAATGTGAAATATGTAAAACAAATAAGACAAATATTGGATCTAATTCCTGTAGCTAAAAAAAATACTTTATCATTCATTTCAAGTAAGCATATTTTAACATTTTTCATTTAAATATTATAAAAACTGAATATTGGCACATTAATTCTTAGGAAAGCAAATGAGAGCATAAACATAGGAAAGCAAAATATATAGAGTATACCAGAGGAAGAATGTACATCATCTTCCACCAAGTCAATTTCCATACTCATTAACTCTCCAGGTAAATCCACACTTTTTCCCACACGTGCAGCATGAAGCTCTTCTACTATCTGCATCTAAATTGTAAGAGACCCCAGTGAAATATTTTGAGTCACTTTGCAGATTAACAAGAGAATAAAACAATTAATTATTAATTAATTCACTTGAGATGGTTTATGGAAAGAAAAAATTTTATAAAACTTAAGGTAGTATAGTAAAAGAATAAAGATTTATAATCACACACATGGTTTTCAAAATAGTTTTCTTCTTACCTTTGTAACCTTATGCAAGCAAATTATTTAACAACTTTGGGTCTCATTTTGTTAATCTACAAAATAGGAATATTTAATATCTATTTCCTTTAGGATTTTTGTGAGGAATAAAGGAAATAAGCTAGGTGAAGCTCCTTGCACAGAGCCAAATACCTAGACATTAAAATAAGTTAATTCTCACTTCATTTTAGGAGTCAAATTTTTTTATCTTGACAATAAGCAATCTTCTTGAGATTTCTAAGATTGCTTATGAACCATCATAAACTGAAATCTAGATCTTAAAACCACACAGAAATACTTCTCAGATGTATTCTGACACAAAGAAATGAAAATACAGTCTAGCTTTAGGTCAGAGGTGAGAAACCCTTCTTCTATCAAGGAGCACCTCAAAACACAAAAATGCAACTGACTGTCACAAATAAAAAGCAATTAATATAGACTGAAAGTCTTCTTTAAATAGAAAATTACAAAGTGTTCCATGAATCTAATCTTAACTTGGGACAAGTGAACATACAATTCTATGAAGGTCAATCAGGGGACTATAGCTGGGAAATGAAGCAACAGATAAAAAGATAAAACACTCGTGTACTCTTGTTTTCATTCAATAATGTTTTCACCTTATTGATGATTTTTAAAATCAAGTAAAAACATGTTAATGTCCTACTGCATTTTGGTAACCCTAGGCATAAACAGGGAAAGTGTCATAACAGTAAATCAAAATTCAGATTATTTGTGGGCCCCTGGTTTCATGCTCTTTGTTCACAACAGATAACCTTACTAGAAACAAAAGTAAAAAGTCCTAAAGTATTTTCTGAATAGTTTTGGATGACTTCATAAAACCTTACATATTGATTTAGAGACATCATTGTTATTTTCATTTTATCAAGGTTTCTACAGTCATTATTTTTTATTAAAAGTAGAAACTGTTTGACTTAATTTCATTAAAAATATCAAAGTAAATAAGAATATCAGTAACCTCTTGATCTGTATCCTGGATAGTTTCAGTTGACACTGAAGAACATGGTGCTTCAAAACTCTGAAATGAAAGTAATTTCATTAGCTAAGAATAAAGTGTAACCTAGAATAGCGTTTTTCAACCTGGTCACTATTAACCTTTGGGGTCAGATAATTCACTTTAGGGGTTGTTCTGTGCATTGTAGGATGTTTAGAAGCATAACTGACCTCTATCCTCCAGACGTCAGTAGCACTACCCACCTATCCCTACTCCCAATCTTTTCTTTTTTAAAAAAGATGGGGTATCACTGTCATGCAAGCTGAAGTGCAATGGCATGATCATGGTTCACTACAGCTTCAACCTCCCAGACTCAAGCGATCCTCCTGCTTCAGCCACCCAAGTAGCTGGGACCACAGGTGTGCCAACATACGTGGCTAATTATTGCATATTATGTAAAGATGGGGTTTTGCCATGTTAGCCAGGCTGGTCTCAAAACTCCTAAGCTCAAGTGATTCACCCACCTCAACCTCCCAAAGTGTTAGGATCACAGGCATGAGCCAGCACCAGCCCCACACCAGTTTTGACAATCAAAAATGTCTCCTGGCATTGCCAAATGTCTCCTGAGGGGCAAAATTACCTCCAGATGAGAAACTAACTCTAGAATAGAGAAGTCCCATTCTATCAAGTCATGGAACATCGTAGAATTCTTCATATACAGATTCATAAAAATGCCACATTCTAAGAATAAAACTACATGCCACCCTAAAAAAAGAGAAATGAATGCAAAGGTAAACAAGTTGGCCTTCAGTGGTGAAAAATTTTCATCCATAAGTAACTAAGCCATTTCTACAAGTGACACAATAAAACAACAGAAGGAATTGAGGCTAAGAAGGAAAAGCTGAAAAATGCATGATTATATTGTATGTAGTTAGAGTACCAGGGGTCTGTGCTTCATTTTCTGTCTTCAAACAAAGTTTGAAAATCTCTCTCCAAATTCCAATTTTCCACTGGCACCTCTGCTGAGTGAATGAGACCTACCTGACCCTACATACAGGTGACAGGAAGCTCAGCAAAAGAACTAAATAATCTTCTAAGAATTCTCCAAGCTAACATGTATTTTACAGAAAGCTAGTTCTGGTATAAACTACAAAAACTCTTTTTTCTTTTTTTGAGACAGAGTCTTGCTCTGTTGCTCAGGCTGGAGTGTAGCGGCATGATCTGAGATCACTACAACCTCTACCTCCTGGGTTCAAGCGATTCTTCTGCCTCAGCCTCCTGAGTAACTGGGACTACAGGTGTGCGCCATCACACCTGGCTAACGTTTGTATTTTTAGTAGACAGGGTTTCACCATGTTGGCCAAGCTGGTTTCAAACTCCTGACCCCAAGTGATCTGCCCACCTCGGCCTCTCAAAGTGCTGGGATTACAGGTGTGAGCCACTGCACCCACCTAAATGCTCTTTCAACGAGTACATCAACATCATATGGAGACATACTTCACTGAAAATTCAGCTTCCACCCTAACTTTCCAGCTAAACACTTTACTGGGAATTCAGCTTCCACCCAACATCAAACTTCACACGATATAATAACATACTTCACACACACAGGCTCATTACAGCTTTACTATTCCAGGACCCTGAGATTCAGAATCCCTTCTCCATGTAACTTTAAATATTACTGATCACTGGGCACTGTGGCTCACATCTGTAATCCCAGCTCTTAGGGAGGCAGAGGTGGGAGGATAGGTTGAGCCCAGGAGTTCGAGACCTGCCTGAGCAATACAGCGAGACCCCGTTCTCCACAAAAAGGAAAAAAAAAAAGACAAATAAAATCTTACTGATCTTTAAAGTTCTCTTTAAGAAGTGCCAGAGGTTATTATCAGAACTTCTTGTGGCTTTTGACATTCTACATCTCTTTATTCTCTTCCTTTGGTTACTGTAATATTACTTTGCTCTCTGTCCATGGGCCACCTCCAGTGACTTCAATGAAGTTTCTAACACCCAACAATCCAGAAAAGTTAATGCATTTAACGGTTTGCCTCCCCTACCATACTTCATTAAACACATAAGTTGGGATAAAGCCTTTCCTGATGACAAAAGGGAGTATCATAACACAGATAATAACGGTTTTATCTACCGAAGTGATTCCAAATGGAAAACACAATTATATTATTTCCCTGATTGTGGTTCAGTGGCTCTCTTCCATCTACAAGATACAAGATAAAAACCAGTCTTTCCCATGAGATACAAAATCATCCATTGTCTAGAGACCCTGGCTTTCTCTCTAACATTGTTTCCTATAGATTCTCTACCCATCTTGACTCTAGTGATACTGACAACCTATGTGCTCGTGTACGTTTCTGCCCATGCAATTTCACAACTCTGCCATTACACACACTGGCCCCCTATCCTAGCTGGATAATATTTCTATTCTTCACTCCACATGTCCTTCGAAATCAGGCTTTAGAATCACCACTTTAGTGAGCCCTTCTTTAACTCACCCAGAAATTTATACTAATATCACACCCAATTATTAGGACTCTGATATTTACTTCAATATAGTATGATCATATTTTTTTACTTACTAATATGACTCCTTGGGAACTTCTTGAGGTTAAGAATCATCTTACTCATCTCTAAATCCCTAGCACCTAGGAAACTGCCTGATACATAATAGGTACCTTTAATAGATGTTTGATAAAGGAATAAATTTCTACCTTATAGCCTTTTAAGAATTAAATTGGATGCTGTTTTTAAAAGTGGTCTATAGGCCAGGCGTGGTGGCTCATGCCAGTAATCCCAGCACTTTGGGAGGCCTAGGCAGGCAGATCACAAGGTCAGGAGTTTGAGACCAGCCTGATCAACATGATGAAACCCCATCTCTACTAAAAATACAAAAAAAATTAGTCAAGCATGGTAGTGCATGCCTATAATCCCAGCTACTCAGGAGACTGAGGCAGGAGAATCACTTGAACCTGGCAGGCAGAGGTTGCAGCGAGCCAAGATTGCCCCACTACACTCCAGCCTGGGTGACAGAACGAGACTCTGTCTCAAAAAATAAAAATAAAAAAAGTGGTCTATAAACCATAAATATCTAGGACACGAATTTTCAGTGAGAAGGAGGTTTTCAATTTGAGAGGAATCGGTATCAAAGAACTATAAAACCTAAGAAACAAAAGAAGTTATTTTTTCTTTAGAAAGCATAACAGGATTACTAAATCCAGAAAATACAATTATTTTCCTTGTAGAGTACACTCATTATTTTAGGATAATAATGACCTATTGAGAAATTAGTGGGTAAAACATAAAAACAAACATGGTATTAAGATGATTATCTGCTGTCAATAATATGCTGAAGATAATATATACAACATAAGGACAATATTTACTTGTAGAGTCTGAATCCCACTAAGTGGAAAGTGATCAGGCAAAAACTGCTTCTTTTGCAACTTGCTATGTACCTGTTTTGGTTTGTGTAGTAATTCTACACAAAGACCAAAAGAAACTATAAGATGCACTGCAGAGATTTCTCATACCATTCCTTAGATGTACAGCACAACAGGAAAACCAGGCAATGACACAATGATGATCACTGAACATACTGGCAATTTCAAGTTCCTTTCTTTCATTCTACTCTAGAGAAACGGTTATAACACAAGAAGAAAAACTGGAGGTTCTTTCCTTTAAGAAAGCAGTGAAAACAAAATCAATTCAAACTCAACTCTTGCCCTCTTTGGGCCCCTTCAAGTTCACTTAAGCTAAAAATACTTACTCCCATGCTCTTCTGGCCTCCTTAGTTATAATTCTTCCACTTTTCCTAAGAAATATTTTATCATTGCAGTTCACAGTCTTAATAGCTAAAAGCAGGTAGGCTTAACCACACCTGTTTATCAGTGGTCTCTAAGTTTCAGAATTTATGAAGTTCTAAAGTTCTGAGGTTCCACAGTTCTAAAAAGTTCTCATAAAGGTAAATAACTTTATCTGACATAGAAACAAAGTTATAGAGATTAGGTTCTCAAAGTAGTCCACAAATGCCAGTTACATTACATAATATTAAAGCAAAATGGACATGCCAAGATTTCAAGCCTAGATCCCTGCTCCTGTAGCTCCCTCTGTCTAAAATATCCCTGCTTCTCCCATTCCACCTCATTTCACCTCCAGCTAACTTCTACTCATTCTTTAGGTCTGTTTACATGTTACTCCCTCCGGCCTCCAGTAAACCGTTTTTTTGTTTGTTGGTTTGGTTTTTGTTTGTTTTTTTGTTTTGAGACTAGTGTTCCTTCTGTCACCTAGGTTGGAGTGCAGTGGCATGATCAGCTCACCATAACCTTGAATTTGTGGGCTCAAGTGATCCTCCCATCTCAGCCACCTGAATAGCTGGGACCAGAGACTCACACCATCACACTCAACCAATTTTTATTTTTTTGTAGAGACCCATCTCAGTATGTTACCCAGACTGGTCTTGAATTCCTGGCCTCAGGCAATATGCTTGCCTGGGCCTCCCAAAATATTGGGATTAACCAGCATGAGCCACCGTACCCAGGCCCCTCCAGTATACCTTTCTAAACTAATTCTTCCATGATGTACAAAAGCTATATTAATCCCTGCTGTATATTCTCTTAACTGATAGGTATTTTACTTTCATATTTAAGGAAATTCCTTGTGTCTCTCCTCACTTGAATAAGTCCCTGAAAATAGACTGTGTTATCTCTTACAAGCTATTTTATTGCAGTGCCTGGCACACAGTGACACTGAAAAAAATAATCTGTTTAAAGATTATTCAGAATATTGTCCCGAGTGTTCTCCAGCATACAGTACTTTCTCCAAAGGACTATCTGTAACTGCTTCTCACCACATTTTCACACATTCCCTTCTATTATAAATCTTTAATATCTCCCAAAATATCTTCCTAAAAAAATTGGAAGAGAGTAAAATAAAGAAACCAACATGTATCTTCATGAATAAATTTGAATCAGTCATCTGTGATTATCATCAGTAATAGAAACAACTAAAAAGGCCAGGTGCAGTGGCTCACACCTGCAATCCCTGCACTTTGGGACGCCAAGGTGGGTGGACTGCTTGAGCCCAGAAGTCCAAGACCAGTCTAAGAAATATGCTGAAACCTCATCTCTACAAAAAATACCAAAGTTAGCCCAGTATGGTGATGTGTGCCTATAGCCCTAGCTACTGGGGAGGCTGAGGCAGAAGGATTGCTTGAAGCTAGGAGGTCAAAGTTGCAGTGAGCCAGGATCGTGCCACTAAACTCCAGCTTGGGCAACAGAGTAAGACCCTATCTCAAAAATAAGAAAATAAAAAAAAAATTATGGAAAAAGCTTAACTATATTAATAAACTCTAAGTTAAAATCTTATATTCCTCATTTGTTACCACCTTACCTGGGTTAGGTTTTCACTAGAACATGAATCATTACTTTTTTGATGGTCATAATGATGTTTTCGTTTCCACTCATGAACAGTCTCCTTATATGTGGAATCTGAAAGTAATTGTTCGGTTTTCTGCCTAGTCACAGTTAATGAAACCTGGGAGCTTTCCAGGTATTGTTTTTCTTCCTGCTTAGTCTTCGACTTGTTAGAATCTAAACTGAAGACATTTTCTTCTACAAGTTTCTGGAGGGTGTCACGGGATTTTATAGGGATTTTGAAACTGATCTTCCGTCTTCTAGATTCCAAGGGTTCCTTAATCATCTTGTTGGAATTATAATCCTGAGAAAATTGGTTTCTCTTCAATTTCTCTAAGACACATTTTTCAGAATTGTCTCTAAATTTATTGTTTCTTTCTTTCTTGAGTTCTTTCATCTTCTCTTTCTGAATAAGTAAATGAGACCACTTATTTTCACTTGCCTGGCCTTCGGCTTTAGGTTTCACATCACTGGCAATCTTAGGACTACTAAGGCTTTTAATTTCATGGTCAAGCTTGCTCCTAGCATTTGTCAATTTGATATCTTTAGGTTTAAAATCTACACATTTATGTATGTCCTTTTTAGTTCCATTTGAAGAAGGACCCTGTGAAATAATTTGATTATCATTTGAATATGATGCTTCTTGGAGTTTAATAGGTCCTTGGGATGAAGAACTGATGTTTGGTCTCTTTCTGAGAGGGTCAATTTTTATATTCAATCTGTAAAACAGCACAGAAACCCAGGTTACATTATAATTACACATAATGTTGCACTCTATCATTTTAGTTAGAAGTAACAGAATTAGGCTGACACTAAGCTTCACAAAAAGTAAGAAATAGCTACATTAAGAATGAAGTGGGAAGGATTACTCACTAAATGGTGTTAGTTTGCTATTTGGGAAAAAAAAGTTACAACTTCAAATAGTACCAAACAACATATTCCAAATAAACACTTAAGTGTAAAATTATTACTATTATCATAATAATTTTGTACTTTATATTAAACCTTTAAAAACTAGCGAGGAAAAAGAGAATATGGCCAGGCATGGTAGCTCATGCCTATAATCCCAGCACTTTGGGAGGCCAAGGCAGGCAGATCATGAAGTCAAGAGATCGAGACCATCCTGGCCAACGTGGTGGAACCCCGTCTCTACTAAAAATACAAAAAATTAGCTGGGTGTGGTGGCTCATGCCTGTAATCCCAGCTACTTGGGAGGCTGAGGCAGGAGAATCACTTGAACCCAGGAGGCAGAGGTTGCCATGAGCCGAGATCATGCCACTCCACTCCAGCCTGGCAACAGAGCAAGACTCCATCACACACACACAAAAAAAAAACTCTATGTCTGATTTCTTTTTTTTTTTTGAGATGGAATCTCACTCTGTAGACTAGGCTAGAGTGCAGTAGTGCAAACATGGCTTACTACAGCTTCAACCTTCCAGGCTCAAGCAATCCTCCTACCTCCCAGACTACCACGTAACTAGGACTACAAGGGCATGCCACTGTGCCTAGCTAATTTTTGTAATTTTTTTGTAGAGACAAGGTTTTGCCCATGTTGCCCAGGCTGGTCTTAAACTCCTGGGCTCAACAGATCCACTTGCCTTGGCCTCCCAAGATGCTAGGATTACAGTTGTAAGCCATTGTACCAGGCCTATCTGATTTCTCTTTTGTGTTTTTGGAGACAGCGTCTCACTTTGTCACTCAGGCTGTAATGTAGTGGTGCAATCTTTGCTTACTCCAGATTCAACATACCAGACTCAACAGATCCTCCTACCTCAGCCTCCAGAGTAGCTAGAACTATAGGTGCACACTACCAATCCAGCTAATTTTTTCTTTTTTTTTTGAGATGGAGTCTCCCTCTGTTGCCAAGCTAGAGTGCAGTGGCTTGATCTCAGCTCGCTGCAACCTCTGCCTCCTGGGTTCAAGCAATCTCCTGCCTCTGCCTCCCAAGTAGCTGGTACAAAGTAACTGCTAAAATTTTGGAAGTGACTTTAAAAAGTGATATATTCATATGATGAAATAGCCCAGTTTTTTAAAAGGATGTTTATGAAAAGTCTTCAGTAACATAAAACACATTGAAAGGCAAAAAACAAGCATGATACAAATCTGTACACATATGATCTCAACATTTTAAACAAGCATGGTAAAAAGGCCAGAGAGAAATGTGCTAAAATGTTAGAAACAGCAATAGCAAGAGGTGATAATTATATTTTCCTGCTTAATAAAAGTAGATATTACTTTGTAGTCAGGAAAAAAAGGGGAAAAATGTCAATCAAACACAATCTATTAATTTATATCAGTAGGTACCTGAGAGCCAGTAGAGGACAGAGCAGATAGGGTGTTTACCCTGAATTAGATTATATCACAGCAAAAGAGAAACACTAAAAAAGTGATTTCTCAAATAATTAATTATGTCAGAACAAACTATAAATAGAGGTTTTATAGAGTCTCACCTGAGTTTTCATCATATATGTATGCATGAATGTATGTATGTCTTCTTTTGTTTGACAGAGTCTCAATCTATCACCCAGGCTAACGTACAGTGGCAAGATCAAACTGCAGCCTGGAAATTGTGGGTTCAGATGATCCTCCAGGGTCAGCTTCACAAGTAGGTATGAATAGAGGCATGTGCCACCACAACACTCACCTAATTTTTTAAAAAACTTTTTGTAGGCTGCGTGTGGTGGCTAACATAATTCCAGCATCTTGGGAGGCAGAGGTGGGCAGGTTGCTTGAGCTCAGGAGTTTCAGACCAGCCTGGGCAACATGGCAAAACCCCGCCTCTATAAAAAATACAAAAATTAGCTAGGCATGGTAGTCCCATGCTAATTAGTAATTACTAGTAGTAATTACTAATTATTACAGTAATTAGTCCCAGCTACTCAGGAGGCTGAGATGGAAAGATTGCTTGAGCCCAGGTGTTGGAGGTGGCAGTGAGCTACCACTCACTCACTTGTAACCAGACTTTTTTTTCCTGCTTGAAAATTTCAATTCTCATGGCAATAGGAGAATAGAAGGAGACACTGACATTAAGGGAACTGATGGTCATTGGGCAGATAGATGAGAGTATGGAGATGTAGGCTGCAGGTAGCCACTGTTTTATTTTTAAAAGTGTGACTGTCAATCGTCTCTGGCGCTTTTCTCAAAAAAATGATTCAGGAATACAAGAGGGCTCTTCTAATTACTTTAAAGAAAACAGGTGATGTCTTTCTAAGATTCCCTGTGGGAAAATGACAGTGTCAATAAAATGCAGGTTTCTGGGCCCTTCGTCTTACTTTCATTTTTTCATTACAAATTTGTCTTGATGTACACAATTATGTATAGAAATCCTTTTCTTCCTATAGAAAGAAACTCTGCTCCTTCAGAACTGCTGCGTAGTCCATCACCCACCATAAAAGGTTTGGAGAGCAACCGTAAAAAGTCCCAGGCTCTAAATTAAGTAAATATGTACAAGAATGAATGTATACATCATCTGTTTCTACATGTCTTTGCAACAAACTGTCACTTTGGTTTCCAGCAGAGGGAGCTAGAGGAACAGAGCTTCCATATGTGGCCTCCTGTGTGGGTCCCAGAGTTAAGGGCCCTTCATGCCAAGAGCTCTGGAGGCTCTCCTGAATGGGGCGGCGGGGGCGGCGGGGTATGAAGAATAAGTGACTGAGAAACCTCCCATGACAAAGAGACAGGAGGTGCCCAGGAAACAGCTGCTTCATGCTACTCAGGCCATGACTGGATTTAACATCAGAAGTCATTCTACAAACAGTGGTGTGCCTCAGTGTGTGCAGAGGCTAGAGAACCACCAGAGAGGGCTACCAAAGTTAGGAAGACAGAATTGTTTCAGCGAGTGACTTAAAAAGAGACCCTGATGCCTTGTGATGCCCTTCAGAAATTCAAACAACAATGCAGAAGTATCTGCCTTGTTTTAGAATTTACGGGGTATAAAATTTATGTTTTTAAAAGAGCTTTCCTACAGTTGTTTTCCACACCTGAAATTGTGATGCTCTGAGAGTTACATAGCTGAAAATTCAATGTTCAATTCCTACCTTGGCTCCAATTTAACATTTGGTGCTTTGTGGATTGACTTGAACTGCTGAGGCTTTGCAATTTCACTTGTGATAATGGCTCTACATTATTTCTATGCAAATTTCTTTGAAGCAGGATTGCTTGCATATTTCTTCTCTGCCTTCAGCAAAGACAGTTTCTTTCAAACTTCACTGAGGCATCAACAGCTCTTTGGCAATGTCCCTTACCATGATCATTAACTCTAAGTTTTTGCCTTGAGTTTACAAATCTTACTTGTGTGTTGCACGGATGTTCCCATGTAGTAATTTTTAGTTGGTTGTGAAAAAAATCAATCCTGGGCTGAAATTAGCATTTAAGTTGTTTAAAAAAAAAAGAAAAGAAAAAGAAAACTAGTCCCAGATTTAAAAACTTGTAATTAAATTGAAATTTTAAAAAATAGAAAAAAAATTTTGTGTGTGTAGAGATGAGGTCTTACTACATTTCCCAAGCTGGTCTTGAACTCCTGGCCTCAAGCCTTCCTCCCACCTTGACCTCCCAAAGTGCTGGGAATACAAGTATGACCCACTGTGCTCAGCTTCTTGCTTATATTTTTATTGCTAATACATTTCTAAGTATTTAAACCACAGAGCTGGAATTATGGTAATGGTGCAATGTTAACTGCCTTTCCAGATGATAAAATTATCTCTAATTTTTCATCTGTAGCACAGCTTTCACTATTTGCACACCCATTTCAGAAACTTCTCTAGAGTTGAATTAATAGGGAGATTTTTGTAGACCATTTTATACTTTACTATCTTACATATAGATATAAGGTCAAGGGCTAAAAATGTGCCCTTAAACAAAAGGTAACTTGTTTAAGGTCAAGCAGTGTTTTAGAACTTAAAATTAAAAAAAGAAAATAAGGAGATCAGTCTAAAAGGCATTAAAATAGTTTAAAAAACATAGCAAGGGAGAGTCAACATAATATTTGTGCAATAATATACTTTGAGAATAACACAGAAGCAAAGTAACACCAAAAAACAGGAGATGATTCAGAAGAAAAACTGAAGAAAAGTCACAGGCAAGTTGAATTTTTTTGTTTTTCATTTTTAGCAAACACCAACCGAGACTTTTTGGGAAGCAGAACTTTTAACATATAATGCCATCTTACTTGTTTTCCCTTAACTTCCTATTTTTGGAGAAACCTTGATGTCACCAGGTTTTATCACACATTGTAACATTCTATACTTATTTACCACCATTAGCAACAAGTAATTCCTGCACCACAAAATTCACTGAAATTTGTATCCAAAAAGTGCAAAAATTAAAGAACAATAATTTCCAATATTCTGACCGTCATTCCCCAAGTTCTCTAGCTATAAGCACATTCTGGTTAATCAACATGGTTTTAGAGCCATATTAATTCTGTAAGATACGTATTCACTTCATGGGTAGTATCTGAAAATGATTTATCCAAAATTTCTAAATTAGCCTCATAACTCATCTCACTAGCATATGTAATGAAGTTATGTATCTTACAATCATGTGCCAAAATCAAATCAGTTGAGGTAAAAATGTACATTTGAGTGTAATTTACATGATAGTTTTCATAAACTTATTTCACTCATATTTTCCTTAAATTTACAGTAATATTAAGATAATTTTAAAATCATAATCTGTGGTAGAGCTAGAGATATTTGCATGCAAAACAGTACTCTTCAAAGTAAATAAAAATTTTCCAAATCTAAATTTTTAGTCTCATAATTCTAAACCAAATAGTAAAAAAAAAAAAAGGAGAAATTTACCTTTTCAGTTCTTGTCTTCTTTTCATATTACAGTACAGAGTATCTGCATGATCTGATTTCTGAAATTTTTTTAAAAAAAAAGGTCCATCATTTAGGAAACATAAATTGTACACTGATACATATTTTTTTCTACAGTTTATGATAGTGAATAGGCTGACACAATAATTTACTTAACAATTCCAATAATCCCGTCAGATAGTATCATCATCCCTGTTTCACAAAGTTCAAACAGAGCTAGGTATCTTTCTCAAAGTCAGAGCAAGTCTACAGCAGAGCAGTCATCTGAAACCAGTTCTGTCTGACACTCTCTATGCTACCAATCTATCTCTCTACGTACTCTGAGGAAACAGGGCCAAGCACAAGAAAGATAAGAGAGACATAAAATATAATTCATGTCCTACAGAGCTTAGAGCTTATTGTTTTACATATAAGAATAAAGACAAGAGAAGTAGAACATGTACGAAAAACCTAATATAAGGATATAACTAAGTGTCAAAACAGAAGAGTCGAAAAGTGCTAAAACAGTTCAAAATATCAACCACCTAAAGAGGAAAGGTACCTAGGAAAACAGGTGGACAAAATAATAATCATAAATAATAAAGCTTGAAAGGGTAAAAGAAGAAGGCATTCTAAGAAGCTGAGGATAACTGGTATAAATTCAGCAGAAAGAAAATAAACCAGCCTAGCTAAAGGCAGAGGGCCTCTTTCAAGGAAGAATGGGGAAAAAAAAGAAAGAAAGAAAACTGGTTAGTCAAGGTATGAACAAACTGAAGAGAGCCCTGAATGAGTAGTGAGTAGAGATTTTCAGCAGAGGAGAAATGGGATGAAACTAGTGTTTTAAGAAGGTTAATATTGCAAAAATAAATAGAAACAGCAGCTTAATTATATGAAAACAAGCAAGTAAATTCTTAAAAACACAATTCTGCACCCCAGAACTTTCACCACCTTATCTTATATACGCACTATGTGGCTATCCTGGATATGTATATAACTTCAACTTGAATGTGGTAAGTACTTTTACCACTCGCCTATGGACTAGCTTAATGTGTTTAATCTGCTGTCACTGTTTCTCATTATTTGTATGATAGTGGAAATAACTCTGGACTTGGCTCTGTTGCTGTACACAGTTTTGTGGCCTTAGAAAAGTCACTTAACCTTCTAGATTTCAATTTCTGAATCTGAAAATGCAAACAATGCATCTGCCTTGACTACCTCAAAAGGAGACAAATATAACTTTTGGGAGGCTGAGGTGGGAGGATCACTTGAGGTGAGGAGTTTGAGACTATCCTGGCCAACAAGGTAAAACCCCGTCTCTACTAAAAATACAAAAATTAGTCTGGCCTGGTGGTATGCGCCTGTAATCCCAGCTACTCAGGGGCCTGAGGCAGGAGAATCGCTTGAACATGGGAGGTGGAGGGTGCAGTGAGCTGAGGCAGCATCACTTGAACACTGGAGGTGGAGAGTGTACCACTGCACTCCAGCCTGGGCAACAGAGCAACACTCTGTCTCAAAAATATCTATATGATAACCATATATGTGAGAAGATTTAAAAACTGTCTAAATTTAGAGTCATGTTGTCTAATCCCACATGGTAGGGCCTAACAGTACAAGAAATAAAAAACTTGATAAATGGTTTAGTGTGTAGAAGAAAGAAAACAACAAACATTGTCTTTCTACTGACTATCAAAAAGTCATTGGAAGAATTTATATCACAAACCCTCTGTCAATTAAAACTTTAGTATAGGCCGGGCCCGGTGGCTCAAGCCTGTAATCCCAGCACTTTGGGAGGCCGAGGCGGGTGGATCACGAGGTCAAGAGATCGAGACCATCCTGGTCAAAATGGTGAAACCCTGTCTCTACTAAAGATACAAAAAATTAGCTGGGCATGGTGGCGCGTGCCTGTAATCCCAGCTACTCAGGAGGCTGAGGCAGGAGAATTGCCTGAACCCAGGAGGCGGAGGATGCGGTGAGCCGAGAACGCGCCATTGCACTCCAGCCTGGGTAACAAAAGCAAAACTCTGTCTCAAAAAAAAAAAAAAAAAAAAAAAAAAACTTAAGTATAAATAACTTTTAGTGAGCTATGGTATCTAAACACTCACCAGTTTTCTCTTTTCTGATGAACCTGATCTTATAGAAGATGAACGAGTAGAACTTGATGAGGTTTCTCTCTCTTTGTCCTAAAAATGCCATAAAGAAAATGAATTTTAAAAAGCACAAAACAAAGCACAGTATAAACAGAACTATTACATCACTAGTATTACGAATCAACATTTCCATTCAATAACGAACTTCGGTGGAGAAGAATGTTTACAAATACACAAACTTTGGTAAAAGGAAGGAGATTCAACTAGAAATCAGAACTTCTAAATGCTCATGAAACACAGATGAGAAAAGACACAGGTGTCAGAGCAGGAAGCCAGCTGACAGCTCAGATAAGGTCATTGTGAGGTGGCACTGCCATGGTGAGATTCTGACAAAGCAAAACCACACATCCACTTATTTTTCAGTGGATTCTGAATTCAACAGACCTAGGACAAGTTTGTTTGAAGCACCTACCATGTACTAAAGACATTCTAGACAGTGGAGAGAGATGAATAAAAATAATAATAACAGTTCCTGCCTTCACGAAGGTCAAAATCTAGTACAGGAATTTACAAATAGAAAAGTAATATATTTAGTGTGTCAGATGATACTATGGGGGAAAAAAGCAGAGAAAGGAAACAGGAAGAGCTGAAAGTCAGGAGTGGGGAGATTTGCCATTTTAAACAGAGTAGTCAGACCCCACTTACGAGTTGACATCTGATTGGGGACCTAAATAAAGTGAAGACACAAACCATTAGAATATTGAGGGAAAGAGTTTTTCAACTCAAAGGAAATGCCAGTAAGGGCAAAGCCACAGAGATAGAAACATGCCTGGCTTGTCGGAACAGCAAGGAAGCCATGGAGTAAAGAGGATGATGTCAGGAAAGTGTCCGGGGGATAGGATAGGGAGAGTAGGTGGCATTGTCAACCACGGTAAGGATTTCGGCTTTTACGCTGGATGAAGTGGAAAACCACTGGAAAGTGTTTAGCTGAGGAGTAACATGACTGGACTTATATTTTAATAGGACCACATTGGCTAGTGTGTTGAGAACAGACTATAAGGAAGCAAATGCAGAAGCAGGGAAGTCAATTTGGAAACTACTGTAACAATTTAGGAAAACAAGGCGCTTGGATCATGGGCCTAGCAGTGGAGGAGGTAGTCAGTCTCTGAACACCAGTGTACCTTATTTTATTGTGCCTCACTTTATTTTACTTCATAGACAATTGCAATATTTACAAATTTAAGGTTTATGGCAAGTCTATTAGCACAATTTTTCCAACAGTACGTGCTCACTTCATGTTTCGGTGTCACACTTTGGTAATTCTCACAATATTTCAAATGTTGTCATTGTTGTTATACTGCTATGGGACCTGTGCTCAATGACCTTTAATGTTATTATTGTAGTTGCTTTGGGGCACCACAAACTGCCCATATGAGACAGCAAACTTCATTGATAAATGTTGTGTGTGTTCTGTTTCACCAGTCACCTGTTCCCCAGTCTCCTCAGGCCTCCCTATTCTCTGAGACACAAGAATCTTGAAATTAAGCTTATTAATAACCCAACAATGGCCTCTAAGTGTTCAAGTGAAAGGAAGAATTATAAGTCTCTCACTTTAAATCAAAAGCTAGAAAGGATTACACTTACTGAGGAAGGCATGTCAAAAGCCAACATAGATTGAAAGCTAGTCTTGTGCCAAACAATTAGACAAGTTATGAATGCAAAGGAAAAATTAATGAAGGAAATTAAAAGCACTAGTCCAGTGAACACATCAATGGTAAGATAGCAAAACAGCCCCTTTACTGATATTGGGCAAGTTTTGAGTGGTCTGGATAGAATATCAAACCAACCACAGTGTTCCCTTTAGCCAAAGCCTAATCCAGAGCTAGGCCCTAACTCTCTTCAATTCCATGAAAGCTGACAGATGTGAGGAAGCCTCATAAGAAAAGGTGGAAGCTAGCGGAGGTTGGTTTACGAGGTTTAAGGAATGAAGCCATCTCTGTAACATAAAAGTTTAAGGTGAAACAGCAAGTGCTAATGTAGAAGC
The DNA here is from genome assembly GCA_031835075.1 of Saguinus oedipus. Taxonomy (NCBI): domain Eukaryota; kingdom Metazoa; phylum Chordata; class Mammalia; order Primates; family Cebidae; genus Saguinus; species Saguinus oedipus. Next base: position 25,924,287 of record CM063190.1, read on the forward strand.
TACAGAAAATCCAGTTGAGATTATTGATGAAGATGGCTGCTACACTAAACAACAGATTTTCAACATAGACAGTCTTACAATGAAAGATGATGCCATCTAGGACTTTTACAGCTAGAGAAAAGTCAATGCCTAGTTTCAAAGGACAAGCTGATTCTGGTTAGGGGCTAATGCAGTTAGTGACTTTCAGCTGAAGCCAATACTTAAAATTTACCACTCAGATAATCCTAGGTACCTTAAGAATGATGTTAAATCTGCTCTGCCTGTGCTCTAGAAATGAAACAACAGAGCCTGGATGACAGCACATGTGTTTATAGCTTGATTTACTGAATATCTTAAGCTCACTGTTGAGACCTACTCAACAAAAAACAAAAACCTTCATGAAAATGTTTTGAGAAGGTGTAATCAGCTGTATCAAATACTGCTGATATGCCAAGTCAGATGAGATCTTAGAAATGACAAATGGATTTAGCAAGATAGAAACCACTACTATAGAAGTGATGGCAAGAAAAAGTCTGATAGAGTAGGTTTAAGAGGGAATGAGGGGTTAATTGCAAACAGCATACCAATTAATAATGGCAAATGAGGAGGAGAACTATATAAATTACACACAGTACCGGCTGGCCATGCTTCAGGGTTACCTTTCCAACTATCACTATACCTGTAAGGCCAAATTGGTAATCAGAAAGTTAATAAGTAGGCAAGGAACAAACACCAAAAAGTACACTATCTAGAACTTCACCCAGGTCATGAAAAAGTCTTATGAACTAAGCTGCTACCATAGAAATCACTTTATTTTGTGAATATTCACCTTTGCCAGATTAGTCTGTCATCTTGAACAGTAACACAGCATAAACACTGTGTAATTCTGATGATCGACTATCAGACTGTTCAGAGAGCATATACTAAAACTGGTCTTTTGCAGTTTGGCTTCCTGGAGATAATACCCAGCTCAATTAACGAGATGTCCTAAATTTCATCTACCAAAACAGTACTTCTTTTTTTCTTTTTTGAGACAGAACCTCACTCTGTCACCTAGGCTGGAGTGCAGTGATGAGAACATAACTCACTTCAGCCTCGATCTCCTTGGCTCAAGGATCCTCCCACCTCAATCCTCCTCCCATCGCAGCTGCCTGAGTAGCACAGGTGCACACCATCATGCCTGGGTTTTTGTTTTTTGTTTGTTTTTTTTTTTGGTAGAGACAGAGTTTCACCATGCTGCTAGGCTGGTCGTAAATTCCTGGTATCAAGTGATCCTCCTGTCTCAGCCTCCCAAAATGCTGAGATTACAGGTCTGAGCCACCACACTCAATGCCCAAAACACTTCTTAAGGTAGTTTCTGAGAGAACAAAGATATGGTAAATATGTCTTCTCCACTACTAGCCTCACCCACATAGTGCTGGCCATTCGATTGATGAGAATGCAATCCTAGCCAAGGTTGAGGAAACTGAAAAAGGAGAAAACATGGAAAATGGTTCAGTGGTGAGTTATTGCTATTTAGGGGGCTTAGAATTGAGTCCAGGAATGCCTAGGCAAACAACTTACCTCTATGTAACTACTCTCTAAGCCTCAGTTTCTTCATCTGTGTAATTGGAATAATAGTACCCACCTCATAGAGTTGTGAGGAATAAATAAAACAATGCAAATAATAAATAGGAAAAGCAAATGACTTTTCCTGGATCAGCTGGGCAGAAAACAAAATATTTATATAAATCATTATAATAGTAAGGTGTATTCTTTTCATTACTGTTAAAAAAGAAAGCTATTGGTCGGGTACAGTGGCTCACACCTGTAATCCCAGCACTTTGGGAGGGCGAGGCATATGGATCACAAGGTCAGGAGATCTAATCCATCCTGGCCAACATGGTGAAACCTTGTCTCTACTAAAAATACAAAAATTAGCTGGGTGTGGTGGTATATGCCTGTAATCCCAGCTACTTGGGAGGCTGAGGCATTAGAATTGTTTGAACCCAGGAGGCAGAGGTTGGAGTAAGCCAAGATCACACCACTGCACTCCAGCCTGGTGACAGAGCAAGACTCGGTCTCAAAAAAAAAAAAAAAAGAAAGGTATCTCTAGGTCAGTAAATCAATATTCTTACTTTTTCATCAAAATTGTGTGATGAGGTGGTGGTGTCTTTCCTTTGAGATGTCTCTTTTTTCCCACGGGATTCTTTGCTGGACATCCTGAGAAGCTAAAATAAACATTAAAAATGCATGATGTGTTTTTTGCAATAAAAAATAAAATAGAAATTCATCTTTTCAGTTATTTAAAAATTGGAGTTTTACAAAATGATTACTATCTTTTAACCATTCCCAAGATGACAAGATTCTCTCACTGTTTCACTTCCCTTCACCTACATTCTTCAAAATTACCTATTCCTCTCCTTCAGCTTTATCTATCACCTTTCCAGGAATGAGTCTCAAACCATGCCTTGATCCCTGACTTCTCACTTAAGATTCGGATCACCATTTTCAATTGCCTCCAGGACTGCTATATTCTGCACCCACCTACACTTCAAAGCCAATTAGCCAGTCATAAGTTTCATTTTCCCGAAACACCTTCAGTCATTCAGTGAACAAAATTTTGACATGGTTGTTTTTTTGTTTTTTTTTGAGTCTTGGTGTCATTACACATAATATAGATAACCTATCCCAGAGGGTTTTTGAGGTACTCAAACAATGGATGTAAAATATATCTTGGGACCTGGCACAGCGGCTCACGCCTGTAATCCCAGAATGTTGGGAGGCCGAGGTAGGCAGATCACTTGAGGTCAGTCTGAGACCAGGCTGGCCAACATGATGAAACCTTATCTCTACTAAAAATACAAAATTAGCCAGGTATGGTGGTGTATGCCTGTAATCCCAGCTACTTGGGAGGCTGTGGCAGGAGAATCGCTTGAACCCGGGAGGCAGAGGTTGTAGTGAGCAGAGATAGCACTACTGCACTCCGGCCTGGGTGACAAGTGTGAAACTCTGTCTCAAAAAAAAAAAAAATACACACACACACATCTTGCATAGGTTGGTAAATAGTAAGATCTACATACATACTTGCTTGCAAGGTTGTCTTTCTACTAGACCCTGAGCTCCTTAAGTATGCTGTATTAAAAACTTAGAAGGTGCTCATGAATGCCTGAGTGAATAAATAAGCGAATTCTTCTTCCTTGGAATACTAACTCTTTCATTCTGAACCACTTCAAATTTGTTCACTGTAGTTCCTCTGTCCACTTCCCATCCCAGTCTCACTTTTCCAGCCCTGCTATGGACCAAGTCAATACTATTAATGGATGACAGTATTGTGGGCTATTCCAGAAAAACATTTATGTTTATGTTTACTCTGACAAATGTTTTTATATTCATTCTGGTGTGAAATTCCTATTGATTTTATGCAAATCAAAACATAAAGGAGGGGAGACTTCATGTGCTGGCCAGTTTCAAGATGGCTCCTGATGATTCCTGCTGCACAGTAATCACACACTTACATAATCCCCTACCACAATCAATAGGGCTGACCTGTGTAACCAATAAAATATTGCTACATGGTGCTATGTGGCTAAATCATATAAGACATCATGACTTCTGCCTTTTCTGTCTTGGACTGCTCACTCTAGGGAAAGCCGGCCACCACGTCAGGAGGACAAAGAGCCCACTGAAAGGCTCACAAGGGAAGAACTACTGGCCTCTTGCCAACAACCAAGACCAACTAAACAGCCAGGCATGTGAGTGGGGTACTTTTGAAGCTGATGATATTGCACCCCTAATCAAGTGACATGACAGCAGCCCTGGCACATATCTTCACTGCAACCTCATGAGACCCAAAGCCAGACCAAACCAGAAAGTCATTTCTGAGTTCCTGACCCACAGAAACTGTGGAGTAATAAATGTTTATTGTTGTTTTAAGCTACTATGTTTTGGTAAAATCTATGCAGCAGCAATAGATGAATAACATTATCTCTTTAATATAATTCTTGAAACATTGAAGATTTCTTCTTTAGGATGTCTTACAAGCAGAGACCATGCTTAAAAACTCTTTAAAAAATTCCTATATAATCCACATACTAAAATCTAACCCTTTTTATCTTCTGGTTTCCAGCTGGTATTAAGTAATATTAACATACTGAATCCAGCTTTCAGTTAATCATCTAGTCATTTAGAAATAAAAAATCATCATGAACGACAGGAAAAAAAAGAAAAATAATTATTGGATGATGCACAGATATAGTTAGCATTTCCGTAAGTTACAATCAGCGTTATCCCATTTTTAATTGACTGTTGCGCCATGAGTCAACTATACATCCAGGAATACTAGATAGAAGCCATGAAGGACAGTCACTAAAAGGGATTTAGGACTATAACTCACAGAAGCTTCACGGGGATAATCTGTTTCCATTAAACTGGGAGAAGTTAAAAACACACACACACACACACACACACACACACCATTCCAGATATACTTCTTAACTATAGCGGGAGGAGTTAACTTCCAGTTAGAGCTTCAAAGTGCCAAATAATCATGCTATGTCTTCTCTGGGGTTCTGAAACAAGTAGAAAACAAATAGACTAAGAAGATAGGCATTTATCAAGCTCATTAACTAAGAAAAGCTAACTGGAAGCGTTGTTCTCGAGACTAAATTGAGCTTCCCTCTCCTTCCCTGCTGCCTAGACGTTCGGACCAAGCCCAAGCAGGGCATCCAGAAAGCTCAAGTTTTTCTCCTGCCTGTCCCAGTGGATTTATCGGGGGTGGGGGTAGGGGAAGGGTGGAAAAAAGAACAAGAGAGGCTCGAACGCCAAGAAGCCCCAACGAGTGAAGGGGAGGGAAGTGCGGGGGGCAGGAGACTCACTAGCATATGCTTCGGGGATCTGAAACGCGTCAAAATCAAACGCCCCGAAGCTCTACCCACTCTGAGCTCTGGTTATTAAAAACCTAAAAACAATGCAAAATAGAGCAAAACAACTAATTTCTATCCACTGGCCACACTGCAGAACTGCTGATACTGGCAACATGAAGACTAGAGCAAAAATAAAAACAAAGGAAAAGAGCGTTCGGGTCACGATGTAGGTGAGGGTGCGAAATGAAGAACAGACCCTAATTCCAAGTTAGCTGGATAAACAGGCAAGCTCGTCGGCTGCTGGTAAACCGCCGTGGCCCGCAGGCTCTTCACGAACCGACCAGACCCTAACACCGGGCAAGGGGCAGCCCCGGAGGCAGGCCGGGCCAGAACCACACCCTCCACAGAGCTAGCTCGTCCCCGGATCCGCCCACAGAGTCGCCCCGCCCAGGTCCGAATGACTCCAGAGTCCCCAGTCCGGCCAGCCGCCCGCCCGCCAGGATACTGCGGGCGGGGGACAAGAGGCAACCTGACCAGTAAAACGTCAACGCACCCCTCTGTTCCTACCTTACCAGCGCCGCTGCGGTAGCAACTCCGAAAGCCCAGGCCAAGGGAGACGACCCCCGCTCCACCCCGCCCCACCAACCCTATGCCCGCTGGGAAACGTAGTTCTACGCCCGACCGAACGCTCCACAGCGTTGGCTTAAATTTGCCTTTACTTCCCCTAAGGCTTGAAACGCCGGCCCCGCCCCAGGCGGCGCAGTGCACTCTGGGTGCTGTAGTCTTGGTTCGGTTCGATGGTGGGCCGGCGAGACAGAGACGCACTATGGAAACCGAACCCTCTTATCCAATTGGACGCCGTCCCCAGTACGCTTCTGCGCAGTTTGTGGTGGCGTCGTAACGCCTCGGGGAAAGGGGAGCGGATGGGTGTCTGGAATCGCTGCCTCTGGCTTTCTATTTTCTACTAACAGGAATTGGTTACTGGTTCTTCATCTTTTGTCTGTTGCACGCATCCCGCCCTCCCCACTTTCTTCCCCACTCCTTGGATCCAGCCCTGTGGGCATTCACGTCAGTTCTCTGACCCCGCCGTGAGCCCCCACTCCGGGTCCCCGGGCAGGCCTGGCACAGAGGCGGTAACTATGGAGAATATGGCGGAGGAGGAGCTGCTGCCCCTGGAGAAGGAGGAGGTGGAGGTGGCCCACGTCCAGGTCCCGACCCCGGCCCCGGACTCGGCTGGGACCCCAGCTCCGGCCCCGGATTCGGCTCTGGACTCGGCTCCGACTCCGGCCTCGGCTCCAGCCCCAGCCCCTGCCCTGGCCCAGGCTCCGGCCCTGTCCCCGTCCCTAGCCTCTGCCCCTGAGGAGGCTAAAAGCAGTAAGTGCAGGAGGCCCAGATCTTTTTGCTGCAGAAGAGAGAAAGTGCGCCTTGCTGGGAAGTAGGGGAGGCCCTTTTTCACCGGGTTGGTTTTTATGGGGGAAGGCAGATTTAGGGAAATGGGGAGGGAAGAGGGGCCCGTGTAGCGGCTAAAGCGGGGGTACAGAATCGGAGACGGCATTTCCATAAGCCTCCAGGATGTCACGGTGAAGGATATGCGGAGGGCAGGAATGCTATAGATAGAAGGAAATAATGAGGTTAAGGGCTTTTTCGTAAAAGAATCTTTATAAGGTACAAAAATAGGAAGTTACATATAATTTGGGAGTTTCCCTCAGCCCAGTCTGCCATGGTTAACTAAGTTATTTCAAATGTGACATAGTAACCGAGGCAACCTGTTTAGGATAGTAGATCCTAAGCTGCCAACATTTGTAAACCATTACTGTCAACTAGCTTTGCTGCTTCGACATACACAAGGAGATGAGTTTTTCTCATTTCAGTTTTTTTTCCCCCCTAGCAGCTTGCTTCCGAAGAGTATTTGAGGCTGAGTAGTAGTTTAGTAAAGAAACGACTAAATTTATGGATGTTTTCCTCCATACATAAATACCAATTGAGTTTTGTACTCCATTCCATCAGAAATAGACTGTTGAGAATTAATGGCCCATATTATTGTGCTTCTGAATGTGCCTGCATGTTTTCTAAGTGGTGGTTTTTTGAACCTTATAGGAATTTAAAAGATTGATGAGTTACACTTTGTTAACGATCTTCTAACATTTTAAAATGTAAGGTCTAAGAAAGACTTAACTAAGTTCTTTAAACAAGTTAGTTTGTGGTCATAAAGTGACCTTTATATGCTTTCTGAATTGTAACTTAAAATAATCTTTAATTCATTATTTTTTCCTACTTCTAGGCCAGTTTTGAGTTTAATATTTATAAAACATTGGATAGTTATAGATAGGATTATTTTGCAGGTTTGAAACAATATACAAATTGTTGCAGATTTCAGAGTAGGGCTAATCACAGGAAAGACAAAAGTCAGGATGCTTCAGGTAAGCCCGTCCTCATCATATAAGATCAGAGCTTGTAGGTGCAAAATAAGGCCAGTTATTTCTTCAACTACACTGGGTAGGTAGGGGTGGGGGAGGCATGGGGAACTGAGGAGGTTGCACTCTCCTAAGTAGCCTCTTACCTCACTTCCAGGTTGTATTTGTTTATATTAGTCAGAAGTGGTTCAGCAGTTTTAGGAAATGTACGCTTTCTCCACCTCCCTACCATCAAAAATATGTTAAACACAGTTTTTAAAGACTTATTTATAAATTCCAAAATTTGCAAATATGTAACTTGAGGAATGTATACTGTATGGGAAACCCGAAAATGCATTAATAGGACAAATAAGTAATGACTGAGAAGTCTGAAATGCATTAGAGTTAAAATATATATTAATCATTTAAAAAATTATTTTTAGTTGGTCCAGTTAGTCCTTTGAAGTCAGTCATAACTAGGTAAAGATGAAGATAGCTGATCTGAAATAGAATTGAAAATTGAGGAAAAAGTAACAGATGAAGTTGAAAAAGACCTTCCTAGCATCTTGGAGACCTCTGACGTAACAAGAGAAATTTGCCTATTGACTTCTGGATTAATAGTGTGTTACAAAAAGCAGATTGAGTATCTTGCATACAGATTGTCTGATATATACTATCTTAAACCAGGGAGTGATTTCAGAGATGTTTATAGGTATATCATGAATTTTTAGACAGATCTTCAAGAATTTCTTTAGTAGTGGACCACAGGATTTTTAGTTTTCTAACTTAACCAAGCTCCTTTCTCTTATTTTGTGATATTTAATAGTTAGAATAATTTCAATAGGCATGTCTTTATTGATTGCTATGTATCTTGTTTCATATACACAGATCTTTGAACTCTGGAAGCCAAAAGCCTTTATGGTTACAAATTAGATAAGCTAGTTTGTACACATGGATTCATTTTCAGAATATTACTGTCTGACCTAGCAAAAGATGTTTATGAAATATGAAAAAGTTTTAACTGTTTAAACAAATTATATCTCATAACTCATTTGAACAGTATCAGATATAAGAAATTAACCAATATTGTTTGTTGCTCCTTTAAAAATAAGGTGAATAACCAGGCACGAGCCTATACTCCCAGCTCCTAAGGAGGCTGAGGCAGGAGGATTGCTTGAGCCCAGGAGTTTGAGGCTGCAGTGACCTGTGATTGAGCCGCTACATTCCCTATGTAGGCTGGGCGACAGAGCAACAGCCCATATCTAAATAATAAAAATATGAAAAATTACCTTTTAATAAATTTGAGCAGGAATGTCTGATAGTGCTGAATTAGATTTCAAAATTATTGACAGTGTGCTACTGCATCCGAAAGGTCTAATGATTTTTGTTTTAATTTTTGTTTAACAAATATTAATGCCTCCTATCTGCAAGTTACTGCATTAGGCCCTTAGCTATCAGAAAGATAAACAAAGCATACACCTTATCTTCCTGTTGCTTATTTGTGGCGGAGTGAACAGGGACACAAATTATACAAATGGGTAAACAAATGAACTGATAGTGAAGCTCAGAGAGGAGTAGGCAAGAAGGTTGTAATACCAAGAACTGAATTTTAAAGTCTCAAGATTTAAACTGTATAACCTAATAATATTAGCCCTGTTTATCCCACCATCTCCTGTCCCCTTGGGCTCTTTACCTATCAGTTTCTCCTAATCTTATATATTCAGTCCCCACTTTGTAATTGTTCCTTTCCCTTGGAATGCACATATATTCAGTTCTCTCCATACTTAAAAAGAAAAAAAGCAAGTTACTGTCTCATTCATTTTCTTTTTTATACCATCAAACTTCTCCAAAAAAATTTATTTTCTGTATATCCTTTTCCCTTCCAATTTTGTTTCTACTCCCAAACACCTCACTGAACCTGCTTTCTTAAAGGTCGCCAGACTTGCTTTCTTGATCTCTGCAACTGTTTGTGATATTCAGTGTTAATGTTTTGCTTTTATAGACTCTTCTCCTTTGACTTCTGCATTACCTTGATTCCCCTTACCATTTATTTTCTGAATCTACCTTCCTGATTCCTTCTACTTAATTTTTCTAAGGAATATCTACATCTCTCATACCTCACTACCAGATTATAGCTGTCTATAATAATCAGCAGGTTCAGCAGCATTAAGGATGTATCCCCTATTGGCTCCAATCAGAACATGTTAAACATATTTTAGACTTATTCATATATTTCCAAATTTACAAGCATTTAATTTGAAGAGTGTATAATGCTTGAGAAACCTGAAAATGCTTTAGTGGGACACATATGTAATGACTGAGAAATCTGAAATGAATTAGAATTAAAATATAAATCATATTTTTAAATTAATTTTACATAGTCTCGTTAGTTATTTGAAATCAGTCATAACTAAGTAAGACTGGGTCTTGGCTTTTTCTCCTATTTTTCACACTTTTCTTAGGCTTTCTTATTTAGTCTCATAGTTTTGCCTAACATATGTTACTTATGATTTGTATCTCCAGAATCCCTCCTAAGCTCTAAAAACAAATTGCCAACTGCCTATTGTACTTTATTACTGGAATATTGTACCAGTATTACATCAAACACACTATGTCAAAAACTAAATTTTCCTTTCTCTTTTCCGCCAAAGAGTTTCTTTTGTCGTGTTTGCCTCATGTTACCATTATTCTCAGCCACAAAAACTCAAAGTCTTAGAATCATCTTTGATTTTATCCTTCACCTTAACTTTTCATATCCCGTTTCTGTTGCTTCTTTTTGTACCTTCTATTCTGTCCCTTCCCATTACTAATTTTCTCTGTTACTGATCTTTGGTATTACTGCCAGAGATAACCTGAAACTCATTCAAATCATATAATTCACTTCCTCAAAAACCTGAAGAGACTATTACCTAAAGAATAAAGTCCAGACTAACTTGCATAGAATTTATGCTTTCCATGGTCTGTACTACATCTTCGGCTGCACATATTTCTACTCACTGTATCCCCCCAAATACTCCATTCCACCAAGGGCGGGGTGGCATGGTTGTATGTTTTATACAACATACATTTGTTCATGAGGTTACTTCAGTTTATGAAGCCAGTTAGCAAATCTCTACCTACTGAAATTGTATTCATACCTTAAGTCTCAGTCAAATGGCACTTCAATAAAGACATTCTCAGAGTTACTTATTAGAATTAATTACTCCTTCTTCTGTATGCCTACATTATGTTACCTTACGTCTAGTGTTCATTTCATCCTATCTCATATGATAGTTAGAAGTTAACATATTACCTTCTCCCACCTGATTGAAAGTTCTTTGAAGATAGAAAACATGGCTATGTTTCCTTCTTCAGTATTTTGTATAGGATAGAAATATTTTTCATAGAATTATTTTGACTAATTAGATACAATTTTAAAACTATGAATTTATACAGTGGGTTTTCCCCCCAACTTTTCATTCTAGAGCACACTTGTTACTTTATAAACTGAGTTGTGGTAGTATTCCCCATATAGGTCCATAACACTGTATTACAGGAAATAAACTTTTATACAATGTGATCAATAAAAATGGAACTTAACTGTTAAAGCGTAATCTCAAATATTTTTTTCAGAGAGACACATCTCAATTCAAAGGCAGCTTGCTGATCTAGAGAAGTTAGCTTTTTTAACTGAAGGAGATTTCGACTCTGCCAGTTCATCGAACTCAAATAATGCAGGTATTTCATGTTTGGGGTTTTGTTTTGTTTTTTTTCTGAATTTCTAATAATTTATCATCTTTGCAGTCACGAAAATAGTTTGGTAAGAGTAGACTTGTTTATTCTTACTGAACTAGAACAGTAGTAAAATAAAGTTTTTTATTCAGGAAATTGGCAACCGTTTATGTGCAAAGTTGCGATGGAAATAAGTTATACAGCTCCTCAAGAAAACTACAATTTCATGGATGTCTAAGAGCTGTATATTCGACAAGTTAAGAATTCCATTTGACTACAAGTAACAGAGGTCCCAAAAAACATTGTCTGAAGAGGTTAATACTCTTCTGTGTAAATGAAGTTCCAAGATAGGCAATTTAGGGCTGGTACGAGTGTTCCATGTTATCAATGTCCCACACTCCTCTCTTTCTGCTCTACTTTCCTTATTGCTTAGTTTGCATCCTCAGGATCACTGAGTGCATGGTTTTTTGAAGTAGGCAGTGTAAAAATAAAAATTGTACCTATGCTGTATTGTACTATATGTGAAAGATATTTGTTGGGTTAAAAAATAATATGAGCTGACAGGTGTGTAGGTATAAGAAAAGAAAAAAGAAAAAAATTACTAAATGAGTTATTGATCCTTGCTGTATATTTTATTGCTTTAAACCTAAATTTGAGATTTAATTCTTTCATCTATACTATCAGAGTTTTTATTTGAGATACGTTATATTTGTAATTAAATAAGACATTTTGATGATACATAATCTTTTAAGAAAATGTTAATAAAGAAGGAAGAACTTGAAAATTCAGTAATGGATAGGGTGGTTCTAACTATGCCGCCAGTCTCAGAACAGCAGTTATATTGGATCCCATCTATTCCTTTCACTTCCTTCTTCCATTTTTCTAACTCCACGTTAACTGTTTTTGTTGCTGCCAATTTAGTAGTGGAATATCACAGCAGTACTTTTGTCTTTGTCCAGCTCCTGTCCTTTTGGGAGTATAACTGCTGTCCTTTTCAGCTTTCCAAAATACAGAGTGATGCTCTCAGTGGCAGAAATTTTGGCTGGAAGGATATCATACAGTTTATCACTTCTTCAACCTCTTTGTTCCCAGTAACAACAAATGCATCAGCTATCCATAGAGAGGAAAATCTTAGGGTGAAAAAACAATCGCTGATCATGTGCTACAACAATTATTGTTAACTACCTCCTGGGTCAAGAATAATGACTTCTTCCTAAAGTTAAGAAAGACTTTTAAGAAGTAGAAGGGGGAGTCCCCATTAACCTCTTTGTGGCTGAATCTAGACATTAATAACTAGTATATTCTGTGCTTTATTGATTCTTTTTCCTTTTCAAGGCAACAGACAGGCTTGTCCATTGTGCCCTAAGGAAAAATTCAGAGCTTGTAATAGCCATAAGCTTCGTCGTCACCTCCAGAATTTACACTGGAAAGTCTCAGTTGAATTTGAAGGTTAGTATTTTTGTGCTTGCAAAGTAGTAATGTACGTGAAATTTAACTTTTTTTTTTTTTTTTTTTTTACCAGTTTTGGCATTTTATCGTAAATATAATCAAATATTTTCATTTTAAAATGTGAAGGATTTAATGCCCTCATGTCTAATGTATGTACTAAGATACCATATAGCTTTTTAGGCAGTAGAGATCTATATGACACAGTTTAGTTCAGCAAGCATTTATTATACGTCTGTTCTATACTGGGTACTCTGGCCCTGAGAGTCCGTGTTGCTTATTGAACAATGTTTTAGTAAGTTTTACTTTTACTTTTCTTTTACACGCATTTTTGAAGGTGTAGTTAATGTAGTAAAACAAGGAAATAAAATAATTTGTATGAATATTGGAAAGTAGAAGATAATATCCCTTTTTCTGCTGATAGCTTAAATAAACTACTAAAGTTAAGAGAATTCAGAATGGTGGTGGGATACAAGATAATTCAGAAATCATAGCCTTTTTCTGCTTCAGAGAAATGGAAACAGAAACAAATATACCAATTACAATTCTGATAAAAATGACACAGTTTGAGGGAGTAAGTTCAACAAGAGGACTCACCATGAAAAGAATAAAATCGAAGGACAGAAAACAAGAACTTTTCAAGTTAAAGGGCTTCCCTAAGTTCTGAGATAGTGAATTATGTGAATTATTACAGCATTTTTGGGAAAAGATCTGACAACATCTTTTAAAATTAAAAATACACATGACCATCCACCAGGGACTTCCTCTCCTAGGAGTGCCTTAGAAGTAAAAGAATCAGGGTTGGACACAGTGGCTCATACCTGTAATCTTCCTACCTTGGCCTCTCAAAGTACTGAGATTACAGGCTCATACCTTTAATCTCAGCACTTTGAGAGGCCGAGGCAGGAAGATCACTTGAAGCCATGAGTTCAAGACCAGCCTGAGCAACATAGTAAGACCCTGTCTCTATAAAAAGTGAAAAAATTAGCCAGACGAGGTGACCTGTTGCTGCAGTCCAAACTACTGGAGAGGCTCAGTGGTAGGATTGCTTGAGTCCAGAAGCTTGAGGCTGCAGTGCCATAATTGTGCCATGGTACTCTAGCCTGGGCAGTAAGACTCTGTCTCTTAAAAAAAAAAAATCAGTAGGCAAGGATAAATGTACTAGGATATTCATTGCAATATTAGTAACAAAAACTTGAAATTAAAAGAAATGGTTGAATAAATTATGGTACATACATACCATGAAATGAGTATATTAGATATATACCAGCTAACTTAGAAGTATTTTCATGGTCAACACCTGACGAAAACAGCAATATATAGGGAAGATTTTATATTCCATTTGGATAAAACAAAAAGTCCCACCCTCAAAAGAAACCTAAGTATCAGTCTTAAACAAATGTACGTTTATATTTGTATATGATTATGTAAACACAGAAACTGTAAAATATGGTTGGAGTTTCAACCAACCTTGATAAAGCAGCTAGTAAGAGACACCCATAAAAGAAATCGGAATTATGCTGCAACTAAAGATTATCACTAGTTATTTAGGGAAAAAGGAATCAGATACTAATTTAGGGGCTGTCCCGTCTTTTAAGTTTAATTATATATAATAATGTCTGATAAACCATACTGACTTCTTATGAAAAAAAAAGGTCTCATTTCAATTAAAAGGATATCTTCCATATTTTTTCTTAGGTCATTGTTTAGCCTTTAGGTTTGGTTTCCCTCTTCCAAGTTATTCTCTTTTCTTAAATCTTGTGATATTTCTTTACTTACTCATGGATGTGGTTCTCTCACGTACATTAGGCTGTTGGGTTTTTTTCACATGCTACTGATCTGGTAAATGATGAAGATAAGATAGTTTTTGTCTCAGTGAGCAGGTTCAAGTAATTGACCAATATGTTGAAGGTAGAAGCAACAAGATCTGCTGAAGGAATGGATGAGAGAAAGAGCCAGGAATGCTTGGGGATGGGACTTGAGCAAGTAGACAAATGGAGTTGGCCTTTACTGAGCTGGAGAAGAGTGCATTAGGACCAGGTGTGGGAAAGAAGGCCAGAACCAGAAATTTGGGCATTTAAAGAGTGAGATGCATTTAAGTGGAGAATGTCAAGTAGCTCATAGGTTATATGAATATGGAGTTCAGGGAGAATGTGGGGCTAAAGATATGCATTTGGGAGTTGTCAGAAGACAGATGGTATTTAAAGCCATAAGATGAGATAAGCAACTAAAAGAGTACATATTGATGGAAAAAAGAAGTTATCCAGTACTAAATCTTGGAGCACTTCAACATATACAAGTAAGAAATGATCGGATCTAAGGTATAAGAAAAGTGGAGTTAGAGATGACTTACAGGCTTTGAGTTAAGAGCAACTATAAGGCATTATCATTCAAAAAAGTAAAGAGACCTGATGTAAGATAAATTATCAGTTTAGTCTTGACAAGTAGGTTTTGAGAGGCTGTCTAGATAATCAGTTACATATCCTTAATAGGCAATTGGAAATAGAGATCTGGCTCATAGGAATGAATTAGTAGCTAGAGCTATAATTTTGGATTCCTTTCCTCTGGAGAGATAATTGGAATCATGAAAGGCACTTAAATTGCCAAGAAAATGAGGAAAAAAGTCACTTAGCCATCCAAGCCTATGGAATATCTACATTTTAGGGCATGAGAGAAGGAAGAAGATCTGTAAAGAAGAAGGGTGGGAAGAGAACTGAGATAGTACCATATGAAGAAGGGTCTGTATAATGGCAAATACATTAATAGCATGAAGCAAAGATGAAGCCTAAGTAAAAGTTAAGGTGGCAGAGAATACATGATAAAGCTGAGTCCCAAAGACACTAAATGACTAATGCAAGATAAAACAGATAGTCATGGCTGAACCAGAGTTCAAACCTGGATCCTTCTATATTTGTGTATATAGACACATAGACGTATATATGTATACATACTACATATATCTCATGTATAACAGTTGTGAAAACCAAAGTAATCTCATTTGAGTAATTATGACATTACAAATATATGAGTAATTCCAATTCTTATAAAACTGGCTTATAATTTTTGATAATTGAATATTTAATGAACAGTGATATGATAACCAGCATTTCTTCATTCTAGGTTACAGGATGTGCATCTGTCACTTACCTTGTCGACCAGTGAAACCCAACATTATTGGAGAACAGGTAAACAGATATTAGATTGTTTCTTTTTAAATTTAGTCAGTTTTAAAGCATAATTTTTACTTACTGTGTAAGTAAAATATGTATGTTCAGTAATGTAGTTTACTTTAAAATTCTGTATCAGTCCTTTTAGACTATCATAATAGGAAAACTGTGAAATGTATGAAAAAAATTGCTATATCGAAGTTGTCACTTTATAGTTTTTAGTTTCAGTCAGATAAATTGCTCCTTTGTGTTCAAAATGAAAATTAACTCATTTACTGAGTTCGGAATGGAAAATTTAGAGAGTAGTCTTTTTCTCTTAAAATTTTGGTCATGGAATAGGACCTTCCATTTCTGTGATTTAGTAAATATCTTAGTATGTTTTAATTTCATTCATCTTCCCCATGTCCTTCCTTTTAAGTTCAATCTTTTAGAATCAAGAAACTTTCTGAAATCTTAGTAACGTTTAAAAAATACATGTGTTTATTTTGAGGGTCGATTTGACCTAAGTGGAATACAAACTATAAAATTTTTTAGTGACACTACCATGGATGCATATTAGTTAATGGGTTCTCATTATTAAATTTTCTTTTGAGTCACTAAAAGCAGTATAGTGTTAAAAAAAAAACAGTGCCTTGTTCACCAACCCAGTCCAAGATATTTTGAATATGATAATCACAGTACCACAAGGAACCTTAGGGTAATGTGCTTGAGTATTTTCTATTTTCTGTAAGGTCCCAAGTGAAAAGGAGATAGCCCCACTAAGTAAAAGGCATCAAAACTAGGAAAAAGCCATTGGAGCAGTCTTTTTGTTCTCAGCTACATGAGAAATTATGGAGTGAGAATTTCTTTATTTGGAAAACTACACTTCTAATTAGGTCTCTAATATTTAGCAGGGTGTTGGAGCTGGCTCAAATTTTCAGAAATCTTTCAAGCTGGTTGTTTGGTATGGCCACCATTAAAAATTATATAAACCTAAAAATGAATGAGTTATATTAAAAAACGAAGTTAACAAATGTTCACCTGATATCATTGCTCTGCTGTATTTTAATATTATCTGTGCACCTAAACAGTTATTTACATCTATTATGTTTGCTGAGTGGCAATGCCCTGTAATGGTATAATATTGCGCATCTCTTCCTAAATCCACATTCAGTGATGTTACATTGGTAGCTTAAAATCTATGACAGTTGTAGCTTGAAATTGGCTATGGCAGGCCGGGCGCGGTGGCTCAAGCCTGTAATCCCAGCACTTTGGGAGGCCGAGGCGGGTGGATCACGAGGTAAAGATATCGAGACCATCCTGGTCAACATGGTGAAACCCCATCTCTACTAAAGATACAAAAAATTAGCTGGGCATGGTGGCGCGTGCCTGTAATCCCAGCTATTCAGGAGGCTGAGGCAGGAGAATTGCCTGAACTCAGGAGGCGGAGGTTGCGGTGAGCCGAGATCGCGCCATTGCACTCCAACCTGGGTAACAAGAGTGAAACTCCGTCTCAAAAAAAAAAAAGAAATTGGCTATGGCAGACTACTAATACCACAGAAATCTGCAGACACTACAAATCAGGGCTTTATTTTCCTGGAGAGCCAGTTATTAAACATTTACCAGGATACCACTCCTAACATTACACTATTTATAAATGCAACTTATAGAAAATACAATTATTTTCTGATTGGAATGAATGAGAAAAGCTAGGAAATTAAACTTCTGGCCTATTGTAAAGTAAGATTTAAAAGCATATATAAATAAAAGTAAGGAAGTTAAGATCCTTTCAAAGTCACAAGGCAAAATTAAAATTATCTCCTATACCATTAAATCCAGTACACACTAATATCCTTGAATTTGCAAACTTATACTTCTGTTTTATTGTCTTAGTAACCTATTTAAACTAAATACTCTGTTTGATAGGTATCCAGTAAAATGGGAGCCCATTATCATTGTATCATTTGTTCAGCAACCATCACCAGAAGGACTGATATGCTAGGACATGTTAGGCGCCATATGAATAAAGGAGAGACTAAATCCAGTTATATTGCAGGTAAGTGTGCAATCTCATTAACATATTAATATGTAAATCTTTAACTAAGGTCCAGTTATTCTTTTCAGACATCGGGCAGACAAAATAATGGTGATTTAACCAAATAATTTAGTTGACCGGTCCATTACTTCAGGTTTTGGTTTCTTCCTGTAAGGTCTCCAAAAACATTTTAACATTCTCAACATGTATATTTAATAAATGGTGTAGAAAAAAGTAAGTGACACTCAAGTGAATATAGGTATTTTAAGGAAAAATTATAGAATTGTATTCCCAGTGACAGCTTTTACAACCATAACTGTCATATATATATAGTTGGAAAACACTGGAAGAAAGATATAGTGAAATAAAGACTGTTACTCTTAGTGATGTGAAATCATTAATAGCTTGTTACTACTTAGAGATCCCTTCTCAAGAATTAAGCACTAATGTCCTAAAGTATGTATTATATGTAATGAATAATGGCTCTCCTCTATGTCTAGAATGGCACTATGTACCATTCCTTTAAGAATTGAAAAAAAGTCACTAAACTATTTTTCTGTAAAGCTTAATTTTCTCAAAGAACCTAGATTGAGAGAAAGACTTGCCTCTTCAGTGGCTAGAAAAGGATATGCAACATAGTGTTGGGGAAAGTTACTACTGTTTGGCATTTTAGAAAGAAAGATATGGTTGGCATTTAGTTAACATTCTGAATGTAATGTTACCAAGAAATCTAAAAATAAAGGATTCTCGATTTTCCCACACATGCCATATCTCATTTCTTAAATATTTAAAATATATGCACATATATACACATCAATATTTCATTAGTTTATAGCTAAATGATTCTAACATATTAAATGTAAAATCATTTTTTCATTATTTTGTAGCCATTTCAATGTAATTTGTGACTTAAAATCATAATTATGAGAAACTATTCTGAAGTCTACCATGTTCAGGAAATACAGTGATTCTTAGTAAGCCATGCTAGTTAATGGAATGCAGCCATATGGAGACACTCATTTTCCAACAATTATACTATAGTAAAATATACTTAGCAAACAACGTAGTGTTTGACAAACCACAAAAATATTTTAGGATTTTGTATTGTCCTAGGGTGACTGTTCTTACTTATTATAATGCAGACTTACTGATGTGCTAGACAGTCAAGATAGTAAATTAACTTTCTTTCATTGATCAGATATGTAACTGAGTGTTACTCTTTTGCAGAGAGTGCTGAATAAATCAGTTTTTTGGTTTTGGTTTTTTTACAGCTGCCCAATCATTTGCGTTAATGCAACATAATATAAAGTTATTTTTCAAAATATATATTGTCTTAGATGTTTATAATTATTTTGTGTTTCCCTGGAAATCTTTTCTTTTTTCCATCTTAGCTTCCACTGTTAAACCACCTAATGAAATTTTGAAAGAGGCAGACACGGATGTACAAGTTTGTCCCAACTATTCTATACCTCAGAAAACAGATTCCTATTTTAATCCCAAAATGAAACTAAATCGGTAAGATAAATTGAAAATAGGGTTATGGGATGTTTCAAATTAGTGTAAATGTACCGTCTCGTAACCTTTATGTTCTAATATATTAAAATTTAGAACTAGATGCAGAATAAAAATCATCTAACATTTTTCTCAGAAGGATTGTTTCTTTTTTTCTACCAAGCCAATGCCTTTATCAGAGAGTAAAATAGGCCTAACTTTATATAATTACTGAACAAGCAGGTGCTTTTTGTGAGCAAGTTTTGCTTATAAATAAATAAATATGTTAATAGAATCCAACTGGATTCATAGTTTAATTTCACATACTTTTAGTTCTTACAGTATTAAATTGGGAATATGTTTTTAGGTCTCCTTTTCAAGTATTTTAGGAACTTTGAGTAACTAGGAACCTCAATTCACTATTCTTAAATAAAATCTGTGATCATGAAGCCATGGTAAAGTAAAATTATTTCAGATTATGATTTCCTTGTAGGCAGTTAATATTCTGTACATTGGCTGCTTTGACTGAGGAACGAAAACCTTTGGAATGTCTAGATGCTTTTGGAGCCACTGGTAAGTGAGGACACTTTTTTGGAACCCCATTTTATTTGTTTGACTTTACAGTATCTTTTCTTAGAAAATGTATATGGGAAGTGATGTAAAAAAATTAAAGATCCAAGGCAAAATTTTTAATTTTTTACTGTGAAAAATTTTAAGTATATATTAAAGCGTATAGTAAGTGAGTTCCTGTATATCCATCGTTGCTTACTTCAAAAATTAGTGGTTCATTCTCAGTTGTTTCATCATTGTCTTCATACCTCATATCCTAATCTTTTGATACCTATTAATTTGAAACAAATAACATATATCATTTCATCTGTAAGTATTTTAGTTGGATCTCTAAAAGGTAAAGATTTTTTTAAATAAAACCACTCTACTATCATCATACTTTAAAAAATTAGGAATAATTTTTAATATTAATTGTTTAGATATGCCCAATTATCTCATAATATGTTTTAAAAAATCAGAATGCAGACAAAAACTGTATTGCAATTGTTTGTTATGTCTAAGTCTCTTTTAAATCTGTGGTTCCTTCTATCATTTTCTGTGTGTGTGGTAATTATTTCTTGAGCTAACAGGTCTTTTGACCGATAGTTTCCTGCAGTCTAGATTTTTGCTGATTGTATTGTTATGGCTTATATAACGTGTTCTCCAATTGCCTGTATTTTTTAAAATTGATCATGTGATTGGATTCAAATACATTTTTTTTTGTTGTTTTTTTTGGCAATAATACTTGTTTGCTGCAATCAGGCAGCACCTGATGTATGGTGGTGTCTCTTTTTTGTGTTGTGATGATCACTGACTAGCCTTTAGACAGTGGAATAAAGTGAAATTTTAAATATTGAGAATATTTTTCCCAAAAGACTTAATGGTAGAGAAAAGGTAATAGAAACAGTAGAACATTTCTAAAAAGCCTCTGTACCCAATCCAAGTCTTTCTTCATAAATATTATAGGAGTACACTCTTGGGGAGTTTGTGCCAAAAGAGTGAAAGCATGAGTTAGCTGTCCTTCATAAACTCCTCTCCTCAGGGAGAGGTCGTGGTTAAAAGAATGGACTGTAGAACCAGACTGCCTGAATTCAAATCCCAGCTTTATCACTTGCTAGTTGTATGACCATAGGAAATTGTGTCTCAATTTGCTTATGTATTAAAAGAGGGGACTACCACCATGATCATCATTAATACTGTCTCAGTATAAATATGGTAAAAGTGATGAGGTGATGCTTCTGACTATATCCCAAGCCACCTGGATTTGAAATTTGAATCAGTTTTTTACTCCTTATTTTCCTGTTGCTGTTTCCATATCTACTCAGCCACCAGATTCTAATTTTTCTTCTCTAATATAACTCACATTTTCCATTCCATATCCACCAATTTAATGATTTGATAGCAAGCCTATTGCAGTAGCCTCTAAATGGTACCCTTGCTTCCAGTCATTTCTCTCCTCCAATTTGTCTTGCCTGTTACTGCTAAACAGCCTTTCCTCTGAAGCACCACATTAATAATGTTACTTGTGAATCAAAAAAAGTCATTCATCTTTATTGCCTAGAGTCCAGACTTCTCAGACTACATTTAATATCTCCTATATCTGATCCTAACCTGCTTGTGCAAATTTATTTCGCAGTATTTTTTTCACCATACACCCTTTTTTTTTTTTTTTTTTTTTGAAACAGAGTTTCACTTTGTCACCCAGGCTGGAGTGCAGTGGCACAATCTCGGCTCACTGCAACTTCCGCCTCCCGGGTTCAAGTGATTCTCCTGCCTCCCAAGTAGCTGGGATTACAGGTGCCTGCCACCACACCCGGCTAATTTTTGTATTTTTAGTAGAGACAGTGTTTTGCTGTGTTGGCCAGGCTGGTCTCAAAGTCCTGACCTCAGGTGATCCACCCATCTGGGCCTCCCAATGTACTAGGATTACAGGCATGAGCCACCACACCCAGCCATTTTAACTCACTTTTAAATCTGAAGTCATTAAAGCTAATGTCTAAGGAATATCTTTCCAGCTTTTTCTTTTAATGTGCCTTTGTAAACTTAGATCAGATCTGGAGCAGCCATTTTACATGTTTTGCCATTCCTAAAATGAGGATATGAGAACTTACCTCACAAGCTTGTTGTGAAAATATGAAAAATACATATATGTGAAGTCCATAACACATGATATTTTTCCATTTATGAGACATGTATGGAGAAGATGGTCAGTATTACCAATCTATAAAGGGTTTTCTAATCTATATTGGTTGGGCTTGTGTTACCATCTCCCATTTTGTAATGAATGTCCTTTATGACTAGTGGATATGGAAAACCTGTGAGAAGGGGCCCTTTTGTCTGAATTCTTCTTAATCATTTGCTTGCAAATTTGCTTTTTGTTGTTTTTGAGATGGGGTCTCAGTTTTGAGATAGTGTCTTGGCACCCACCATCTTCGCTCTCTGCGTCTAGACCTCCTAGGCTCAGGTGATCCTCTCACCTCAGCCTCCTAAAAGTAGCTGGGACCACAAGCATGCACACCATGCCCAGCTCATTTTTGTATTTTTTTGTAGAGACAGAATTTTGCCACATTGCCCAGGCTGATCTCAAACTCCTGGCTCAAGTAATCCACCCGCCTCGGCCTCCCAAAGTGCAGATATCATACGTGTGAGCCACCACACCCAGCCACACATTTTTTTTTAAATTCACAACGATACTGTTGCGCATTGTTTGAAAAGCATTGGTCTAGAAAAGTTTTTCATATTTTGGTCCATGAGGGTAAACTTCAGCAGAAGGAATTCCAACTTTCCATCCTCCCTTCAAGCAGAGTAACCTCATTCGTATATTCTGTGGTAAGAAAAAAAGCAAAAAAGAAAACAGCAAACATACATAGAGATTTTATTTGAACAAGGATCATAAAAAAGGTTTGTAAGAAGTATTAATGAAAATCTGTTAGACACATTTTTAGTTATAATTTTTCTTGAGAAGCTTTGTAGTAAGAAAGAATCTTATTCTTGGCCAGGCGCGGTGGCTCACGCCTATAATCCCAGCACTTTGGGAGGCCGAGGCGGGTGGATCACTAGGTCAAGAGATCGAGACCATCCTGGTAAACATGGTGAAACCCCGTCTCTACTAAAAATACAAAAAATTAGCTGGGCACGGTGGCACGTGCCTGTAATCCCAGCTACTCAGGAGGCTGAGGCAGGAGAATTGCCTGAACCCAGGAGGCGGAGGTTGCAGTGAGCCGTGATTGCGCCATTGCACTCCAGCCTGGTAACAAGAGTGAAACTCCGTCTCAAAAAAAAAAAAAAGAAAGAATCTTATTCTTTCTTACTACAAAGCTTCTAAAGGTTATAATTAAAAATGAAAACATTAAATTTTGAAATAATTTATTTATAAAATGCTGTTTTTCTTTAAAATTATTACAATTATAAAACTCATTTTCCTCCCCATTTTTCCAAAGGGATCATGGGATTACAGTGGGCAAAACATCTTGGAAATGCAGTCAAAGTTACAATCAATGACTTGAATGAAAACTCTGTGACATTGATTCAGGAAAACTGCCATTTAAACAAATTGAAAGTGGTGGTGGACAGTAAGGAAAATGAAAAGAGTGATGATTTTCTTGAAGAAGGAGAGAAAAAGCTTGGTAATATTAAGGTGACCAAAATGGATGCCAATGTGCTGATGCATTTGAGATCTTTTGATTTCATGTAAGTAGAAAACATTTGCCATGTCACTTTCTAAACTTACCTGGAATTTTGGGGATGAGGGGTAGTTAAAAATTAAGACAGTTTGTTGTTATTCATTTATTTAAATTAATGCCATTTTTTTGGACATTGGCCTAAGGTATGCAGCATGAAAATTTTCTAGTATTTGAAATAAAATACCTGGTCATGTCACTTTTCCTCTAACCCAAATTTATTTTTACATGTCTCACATACCATATTATCATTTTATTTCTTAATTTAAAAACAGAATTATGTACTTAAAATAGATTTGCAGTGTACTTTTACATCCATGGAATTTTATAATTAGAAATAGTTACGATGGTATTATTTTTGTTACTAATATGACTTTAAAATATGGGGTTTAAAATATGGGTTTTTAAATATGTCTATATTCTTTCTGATTTTAGACATCTAGACCCTTTCGGAACATCTGTGAATTACCTAGATTCTGCATTCAGAAATATAAGAAACCTTGGCATAGTGTCAGTGACTTCTACAGATATCAGTTCTTTATATGCCAAGGCGCAGCATGTTGCCCGGCGTCACTACGGATGTAACATTGTCCGAACTGAATATTACAAGGAACTAGCAGCCAGAATTGTTGTAGCTGCAGTGGCAAGGTACAAAATTGCCAACGATATACTTAGTGATTTTTAGTATTTGATCAAGAGAGATAATATTACAAGAAATACCTATCTTATTATTCAAAATACGCACAAAATAAATTCTGTATTCCTTATCTATAATATTAGTTTTTAGTCTTACATGGTATCCATTGTAAAAAAACACTTATGCCTGAAATATCCAGTTTATCCTCCAATTAAAATGTTGCTGAAATAAAGTAGTAAGAAAGAAAACATAAAAGTGAAAGTTCATTTCCAGTTTATTTGAACAATGTAGGGCAGATAAAGGACAGCAATATGAAAGAAAAAGCAAAAATTGTTTTGTTTTGTTTTGTTGCCATATTGCCCAGGATGAAACAAGCCTCCTGGCCAACATGTTGAAATCCTGTCTCTACTAAAATACAAAAATTAGCCGCACATAGTGGCACTCACCTGTAGTCACAGCTGCGATTACAGGCTAAAGCACTAGAATCCAGGAGGCAAATACTGCAGTGAGCAAAGATTGCTCCACTGCACTCAGCCTGGGCAACAGAGCGAGACTCTCCCTCAAAAAGAAACAGTCATTTCTTTGATATTCATTCCATTTTATCTTCTTTATTTATATAGTTTGAATAAAATGATGCCTTACAAACTTGACTCTGCAAAATGATCTTACAAAATGGGAAGTTCTCTCCATTTCCCACTAGGATTTCCAAACAATTTAAAAAGTTATTTTTAAAAGAGTGACTTTTTTTGAGTACTTACTATATGCACATTATCCTAGAATAATATAATATAAATGGACATTGTGAATATAGATAATGATGATCAGCCAGCTCACTCACCAGCTCTAATACTAGTTTCACAGCATTTAAGTGGAAATTTCTACCTCAGCATAAATACAGATTATTTGACTTCATAGACCTTCAGACCTTCAGGATTGTTTCTAATTACCTGAAAACTGATGTTCACTTTATGCATGCTAAGGACCTACTGCACTTACTTAAAAATGTATATAATATCAGCAAATTCAGAGTGATGTGTGTGTGTGTGTGTGTATATATATATACACACACACACACACACACACACATACTAAATTTAGTATATGATTGCAGAGTACATAAATGATATATAATGGAGCTTAATCCAGAAAGTCTGTAAAATTCATGGTGGAAAGGACTTTGACTATTCTTTTTTCACTGAATTTTCAGTAGCATACTATCCTGCATATAGTCATTACTCAATAAATATATAATGTTTAGAAGAAGCTTTTATAGGAAATAAAATAGATAAAAAGAAAGAAATGTGGTGGTGATAAGAAACAAAGTGAAAATGACTGAAAACCAGAAAATACTGCCCTATGGAGCGGATATCATAAGGGAAAAAATGCCCAGAAACTGAAGACCCTGCCAAGCATCTTTTATTTCCTGTGTTTCAATTTCTGTAAGAGTTACAGTAATTATCTTTTAAAAGCACTGCTACTGAGAATCGAATTTTTCTTGATGTCCCATAACTTACCCATAGTCTAATGTCCAGGTTAGTATTAGTATAATGCCAAACAAAGGAAAATGATGAGTTCGCAAAATAACTTTTAAAAATTTATTATAGAGCTGCAGCCCGATGCAACAAAGGCATAGAAGTACTGTTTGCAGTGGCTCTGGAACATTTTGTGTTGGTAGTTGTGAGAGTTTTGAGGGGACCTACTTCAGCAGATGAAACAGCCAAGAAGATTCAATACCTGATCCATTGTCAGTGGTGTGAAGAGAGAATTTTTCAGAAGGATGGTAATATGGTAGAAGGTAAATTCAAGTTATATGTTATGTTTAATTTATCTGTAATCCTCCAGTGAATAAGCCTTTATCACATCCCTAATTATACATATTGTTGTCCTTTGATTTTAAAGATTACAGGGCTAACTTTGTTATTTCCTATACTGGATTTCCTTTCATCAACAGACAAGACATTCGTGTGAGTTTATTAAAGTTATTTACTAATGCTGTACGATGTATGCTTTCTAGCTCTGCCCTCTCTCGAAACATCTAGAAATAACTTAGTTTCCACTCTCAACTAATTTTAGAACATAAGTCAGATTACCTTTTTGACCAGGCTGTTACAAATCATTAATTTTATAAAAATAATTTTGATGTTTCTGGCTGTGTATAAAAGCCTTCAGTTGTAAAATGTATTCAGTAAACATTTGTTGAGCCTTTACTATATGCCAGGCCTGGGGATGGGAAACAAGGCAAAAGCTGTGTTTATGCCTTCATGAAGCTGTTTCTGTTTATTTCAGTTCTGGGACATGGAAACAGTTGCTCACTGTTTTCTTGGTGTTTTTTAATATGAATTTTTGAGTTTAGCACTTGTTATGTAAGTTGTAGATTTTTTTTTCCTCATTTTGTCACATTTGCTTTTTTTAAAAAGTTGTCTTGCAGAAGTTTTTTGTTGCTAATTCAATGTTTACGTAATCTGGATTTTGTCTGTAGTTACAAAGAGCTTTCCTACTTCTAGATTATTCAAAGCAGATTAAATTGTATTGAATAGTACACCTTTCCTCCACTGATTTGAGAATACCGTCTTTATCTTACGAAGTTCCACATGTATTTGAGTTTGTTTCTAGGTTTTCTATTCTGTTCCAGTGGTTGGATATTTATTCATACACATCTATCATACTGTTTTGACTACAGAGGCTTTTCATTGCCGTTTAATATTTGTTATGGCAATGCTTACTCAAAGCTCTTTGTTTTCAGTGTTCCTGTACTGATCTTTTGTTAACCCCTTCATACAAAAGTAAATAATAACCCAGTGGCCTATTATTTTGATCACATTAAATTGGGGAGAATAGACACTGTGCTTTTTGAAGCTTCCTACAAATATAATATGCTTTTCATTTGTTCAAGTCCTTTAGTATAATGTTAACTGGTGTTGGTAATGGAGGGCATTCTGTCATGTTCCTTATTTTTAGTTCCCTCTGGGGCTTTCTATTTTTTTATTTTTTCAGATAGAGTCTTACTTTATCACCCAGACTGGAGTACAGTGGTGTGATCTTGGCTCACTGCAACCTCTGCCTCCCGGGCTCAAGTACTTCTGCCTCAGCCTCCCAAGTACCTGGGTCTACAGGCACACACCCACCAGGCCCAGCTACTTTTTGTATTTTTAGTAGAGATGGAGTTTCATCATGTTTGCCTGGCTGGTCTGAAACTCCTGACCTCTAGTGATCTGCCTGCCTCATCCTCCCAAAGTGCTGGGATTATAGTCATGAGCCACTGCACTGAGCCTCTAGTGCTTTCTGATTAAAGCATAATACTGACTTTTCATCTGCAATATGTATCATTTATCACATTAAGGAAGAATACTTCATTTCCACTTTTATTGTATTTTATCAAGATCAAGTTGAATTTTGTCATAATGCATTTTCAACATCTATGGAGATGATTATATGGTTTTTCTCTTTAGGCTTACTAATTGGATTAATTGTAATAAAAGTTTCCAGTATAGAACCAAAATGGATTTTTTAGAATAAACTACTGTCAGGTGGTATTCTTTTAATACATTGCTGAATTTTATTTATTTTTTTATTTTATTTTATTTATTTATTTATTTATTTATTTATTTTGAGACGGAGTTTCGCTCTTGTTACCCAGGCTGGAGTGCAATGGTGTGATCTCGGCTCACCGCAACCTCCGCCTCCTGGGTTCAGGCAATTCTCCAGCCTCAGCCTCCTGGGTAGCTGGGATTACAGGCAAGCGCCACCATGCCCAGGTAATTTTTTGTATTTTTAGTAGAGACGGGGTTTCACCATGTTGACCAGGATGGTCTCGATCTCGACCTCGTGATCCACCCGCCTCGGCCTCCCAAAGTGCTGGGATTACAGGCTTGAGACACCGCGCCCGGCCTACATTGCTGAATTTTATTTGCTAATTTTTAAAGGATTTTTTGTTTCAGTATTTATAAATGAGAAGGTATATAGTTTTCCGTTGTAGCATAATTTTAGTTGGGCTTTGATCTATCAGTTTATACTCCCTTCAAAAATAATTTAGAATGCTTCCCTTTTTTCAATTCTTAGAAATTGAAAAACTGATAGTTTAGTATTGGAATTATGTGCTCCTTAAAGCTTTAATAGTATTCACCTAGCATTTCTGTTTTATTTACATAGGATTGAGCTAAGTGTTGTCTAATCATTTCTTTTAATTTCCTTGGTTCCTATGGTCATATTCCCCTCATATATTTTTATTTATCCTTTCTTCCATTTTTCTTGACTAGATAAGAGTCTGGTTTATATATTTTATGTAATTGTTTTTCTTAATGTCTTCTTTTAGTGGTAAATATGTATATACTTCTGTAATTTGGATTTACCAGTTTTAAGTAATATCCTTTGGCTCCTTGAGATCTCAAATGAGATAATTAGCTTCCCATTTTACATTTTTCCCTGCCTAACTTTTGTTTGTTGTACCATCTCAATGTTATTAGAATATGTAACATTTAACATTCTGTTTTACCAGATTAATCTCTACATTGAAAATACTCTGTGTATGTCCTCAATCTTTTTGCCATAGTTTCTCTGGTCATCTCTTATTTGGTTGAGTTTAACTTTCTCAGTTTACTCAATAGAACTCATGAGAAGAATACTACTTTGTTTCCTTCATGTTCAAAGCTTTTCCTTGCCCAAAGCATGGCCATAGCCTGTATACTTAAAGAGTTTAAATAATTTCTTTGAGTGCTTTATAGAAGTTCTTATGATTTTTCCTTCTTATGTATGTGACATGATTGTTTTGCTGGCTCTGCAAAGGAATTTTTATTTACTTTTTAAGTCCAGTAACTTACTAAAATATATCCTTTTAGGGTCCTAGATCATGGTGTACCCATTAAACATGTAGTTTAAAATTTTCTTTCATTTCAAGAAAATTTTCTTAAATATTCACTTAATTCTGACATTTGTCTTACCTTTGTACTATTAAGCCTATATTAGATCTCCTCAGCCTGTACCTGTCTTAACTATTATTTTACCTCTAAAAATGTGGATATAGATTATAATTGTTATATCTTCTCCATATATTGGCCCTTTTATCATTATGAAATGTTCCTCGTTATACATATGGATATTTCTTGTCTAAAAGTCTGTATTACCTGATGTTAATGTAAACATTGCTCTTATAGCTACTGCTTGCATAATATATTTCTTTACATAGTTCACTTTCAACTTATAGGTGTCTTCTTAGATCTTTCTTTTTTTTTACCCAGTCTGATCATGTCTGACTTTTGATGAGATATTTAGACCATTTGCATTTAATGCAGCTTGTGTTTTTTAAATCAGACACTTGTTTTATTATTTATTTATTTATTTTTGAGACTGATTGACTATGTCGCCCAGGCTGCAGTGTAGTGGCACTATCTTGGCTCACTGCAACCTCTGCCTCCCAGGCTCAAGCAGTTCTCCTGCCTCAGTCTTGCAGGTAGCTGGGATTACAGGCATCTGCCACCATGCCTTGCTAATTTTTGTATTTTTAGTAGAGACGGGGTTTCACCATGTTGGGGCTGGTCTCAAAACTCCTGCTCTCAAGTGATCTGCTCACCTCAGCCTCCCAAAGTGCTGAGATTACAAGCTTGAGCCTCTGCGCCTGGCCCAGCCATTAATCAAACATTTTAAAGAATTTTTGACTTGATAAGTAATAACTATAAAGCAGTGATTTGTTTTTGCATTTTATTTGCAATCATACAGAACTTAGAATAAACTGGTATATCCTACCAAGAAGTCATCTCATTCAGAATTTTTATCAATTTGTGTAATACATGTTTAAAAAGTCCAATACCAGGGCACAGTGGTTCACCCCTGTAATCCCAGCACTTTGGGAGGCTGAGGCAGACGGACCACCTGAGGTCAGGAGTTCGAGACTGGCCAAGACGGTGAAACCCCATCTCTACTAAAAATACAAAAATTAGCTGGGCATGGTGGCAGGCGCCTGTAATCCCAGCTACTCAGGAGGCTGAGGCAAGGGAATTGCGTGAACTTAGGAGGCAGGAGGTTGCAGTAAGCTGAGATCGTCCCACTGTACTCCAGTCTGGGTAAAAGAATAAGACTCTGTCTCAAAAAAAGAAAGCAAAAAAAAAAAAATCAAATAGTTCCATACATCTTATTAATAAAATAATAATCTCTGCCTGACTCCCTAAACAGTTAAAATCTCACAGTTGTTTCTTCTAATGTTTACATTCATATTTCTAAATAACATGCTTATAATGCATCTAACTTCCTTCCATGGAGAAAGAGTATTTGGCTTTTTAAACCAATCCAGTCACATGCATGTTCTCCTCTCTACTTTGGACTACATCAATATTTAGTGTTTATGTTTTTATAAATATATAAATATTGTTCACAAATTGTATTAGCTGTCTATTGCTGTGTAACAAATCACTCTAAAATTATTAGCTTTAAACATTTATTATCCCATAGTTTCTGTGAGTCAAGAATCTAAGCAGGGCTTAGTTGGGTCCACTAGCATAGGGTCTCTCACAAGGCCACAGATCAAGCTGTTGGTCAGTGGTTTGTGCCAGCAGTCCCAGCTACATGGGAGGCTGAGGCAGGAGGATCACTTGAACCCAGTAGTTCAAGGCTACAGTGAGCTGTGGTTACACAACTGAACTCCAGCCTGGGTGATAGAGTGAGATGCCATCTCTTAAAAAAAAAAAAAAGCAAGTCAGAAGAACCAGAGATTGAGTTTGAGTGCAAGCAAGATAGAAAAGTTCTCTTGTAATGTAATCTCAAAGTAATACGCCATTACTTTTGCCATATTCTAGTTGTAAGAAACTTGTCTCTAGATCCAGTGCCTACTCAGGGGAAGGGTATTACACAAAGGTTTGAATACCAGGAGGCAGGGATTATTGCTGATCATTTTAGAAGGCTACTGCAGCACAGATAAACCGCATGGTGACTCATACCTGTAATACCTTTAGGAGGCCAAGGTAGGATTGCCTGAGATCAGGAGTTCAAGAGCAGCCTGGGCAACATAGCAAGATCCTATCTCTACAAAAGTAAAAATGAAAGATTATTCATATAATAATGTTTCCTTTCTTAGACAACTCTTTGGTAACTCTGGAATTAATACTTACTGTGCTTGTTTGTTACCGTCTTTAAAAATTAACTTTTTAGAATCCATCTCTAAACTCTTTGCTACATTTCAGCATAGATAAGCACGTTAGGTATTCTTTGGCTTTCAATTTCACTCTCCTGGAGACGCTCCTTGTGCTCTGGTTTGGATTGTTTGTTTTCTATATCTGCTGAAATCTGTTGTCCAAGGGCTTCTGTTTAACCATCATCCTGGAATTTTTCTTTGACTTTCTTTTTGTGATAAATCTCATATCACAGATCCTATGCATTTTCCCACTTTCCTTGTTTACTTCTTCATTTCATGTGAACAGTTTTACCTATAGATTGCTGTGAAGTATTGCATGGCCAAGTACAGAATTCTAGGATGGAAATCATTTTTCCTCAAAGTGTTCAAGGTATTATTTCATTGTTTTCTAGCTTCCAATGAGAGGTCTGCTGTCTATTATTTTCTCTCTGAATGCTCTTAAAATATCTCTTCTAAACCCAATATTCTAAAATAATTTTGAGATAATATGTGTATGAATTCATCTTTTTAAATTCATTTTACTGCTTGATCGGAGTTCTTATTTATTTATTTAATGTTGTTGTTGAGGCAGTCTCACTCTGTTGCCCATGCTGGAGTGAAGTGGCTCACTGTAACCTTCACCTCCTAGGTTCAAGCAATTCTTGCGCCTCAGCCTCCTGAGTAGCTGGGATTACAGGTACATGCCACCACACTCAGCTAACTTTTGTTAAGTGATCCGCCCTCCTTGGCCTCCCAAAGTGCTGGAATTACAGACATAAGCCACTGTGTGTGGCCTCTGAGTTCTTTTAACTCACAAACTTGAGCTCTTCAGCTCTGATAAATTTTGGGGGTTAGGGGGTAATTTTTTCTTTTTCTTTTTCTTTTTTTTGGATGGAGTCTTGCTCTTCTCCCAGGCTGGAGTACAGTGGCGTGATCTTGGCTCACTGCAACCTCTGCCTCCCAGGTTCAAGCGATTTTCCTGCCTCAGCCTGCCGAGTAGCTGGAACTATAGTCATGTGCCTCCACTCCCAGCTAATTTTTATATTTTTAGTAGAGATGGGGTTTCATCGTGTTGGCCAGGCTGGTCTCAAACTTCCTGACCTCAAGTTATCTGCTCACCTCATCCTCCCAAAGTGCTAGGATT
Source organism: Saguinus oedipus (assembly GCA_031835075.1). Classification (NCBI taxonomy): domain Eukaryota; kingdom Metazoa; phylum Chordata; class Mammalia; order Primates; family Cebidae; genus Saguinus; species Saguinus oedipus. The sequence continues at coordinate 25,956,441 of CM063190.1, forward strand.
ATAGGCATGAGCCACCACACCTGGCCCTTGGTGGGTGTTATTTGTCAAGTTTTTCCCTTTCAAATTATATTTGTTTTCTCTTTCAGGAACTTTAATTATATTTTGGATCTTCTAGATTAATCCTTTTTAAAAAAAAAAAAAACCTATACTGTTCATCTGTTCTACTTTATACTTTTCCTTTTTATTTTCCAAGTCTTATTTAATTTCTGTCATATTTTGTCCATTTTTAAGAATTATTTCATATTTTGTCACTGTTCTTTTTCTTTCTTTAGGCTACTTAAGTGATTATTGTTCCTTTTTTAATAGTGTCACATTATTGTTTCAGGGATCCAAAATCTCTTACCTTTCTAAGAATTGATTATACTTGAGTAGATTTTATATTGAGGGGAGAATAAAGGTTGTTTGTTTTGTATTGTTGCTGTTGATTTGTTGTTTGGTTCTCGTATCTTAACATTCTGTTTTGTGATTTTGTTCTGTCTGTTATGGTAGATCTCACGTGTCTGGTGGTCTTTGGTTGTCCACGGTGAAAAATTGTTTTGAAGCTCTTGGGGCAGAGCTTATAAACCAATGAATTTTACTGTAATAAGAAGATACCAGTCTCTTTAGTAGGACACCCCCAAATACCAGCAAGTATATATAGATCTTTTCTCTTGGATTGGTAAATTTTTCCAGAGAGGAATTGACTAATCTTTTAGCAGCTCTGGGAGAGCCTCACTGGGGACAGAGACTGGAGAGCAGATTTTTACTTAATCCCTCTGTTTTCAGACATTTCACTGTCAGCTGTACCCAAAACTCCTGGTTCCGTATCCTCAATAGTTTAGCCTCACCAAAGATTAACTTCATCTTTTGGAATGGGGAAGACACAGAAGCCTGATTTTTATTAGAGAAGATCTAGAGTTTTAATTGAACCCTTTAAAAATTGTAACAAGACCTCTTCTTTTGCAATACTTCTCTATAGTCATCTTCAGAGACAATCGTTACGTCAATTTTCAGGCCTTTGCAGGGTCCCGCAACACTAATGAACTTTCTGTTTTCTTGGCTGCCCATCTATCCATTTCAGGCTTAGGCTTTAGATTTCTCTGGTTATCTAAATAATCTGTTATCCCATTATATATGGGATTCCTGCTTCTGAAATTTTATTGGCATCTGTCATCTTTTGTTACCTCTTCTCCCATTTTATTTATTCTTGTGGTTTAATTTTTATTCCTTGCTGTCATTTGATTTAAGCATTAAGAGACAGCAGAGATAAAGTGTACATTTAATCTGTTGCATTTAAATAGAAGTCTCAGAATATTTTTAAATTCTTCATCTGGAATTGCTTTCCTTACTTATATACTGGTAACACAGAAATACTAGTTTTCTTTCTTCTTTACCTCTTCATTATTTGCTGCTGGTAACTTGAAATGATAGCCCTGCCCCTCAGAGAGGAAATTTGCTGATGCTAATCTAGATCTGAGAAATCCTAGCAAAGAGGATTGGGAAAAGACAGGTTTGTATGATAAGATTATTTTGCAAAGTGCATTAAAATACAAAGTAGTATTCATTTGTGCAGTCTGCCTGTGGTAAGTGGCTGTAGCTGATAGAACTATACTGTAAATTGCTATCCTGAGTTGGATGATGACTGCTTATAAGTATTTGTAGTTTAGTGATGTAATGGTTCAAGAGAAGACTTCTTGAGTATACTCATACTTGAGGAATATAGTTCTCATCAAAGCTTATGTCAGTGCTAACCACACCCTTTCATCAAAGCTTAGAGTTAAATACTGAAAAGTAGATCTAGGAGCAGTGAAGGATACTTTTAAGTAAATGTAAAATAAGATGTCATAACCATGCACTATACCAATAATTGTATTGAACAGCAGAGTGATATTATCAGCTAGCAAGAGGCTATTGACTTATGTTCCTGCCACCATAATCTTTGACTCTGAATATATCTGGGTCTGATTGATTAGATCAGGCCATTCTGAGAAAGTGAATGATCAACGCAGGAATGTCCTGAAGTGGAGGGAATTAGCTGGAGAATTTCTGATATAAAATGACTATTTGGGCCTTGCGTGGATTTAAAAGTTCCATAGTCAAATATTGCCCCATTTTGGAAACTAAACTAAGAACTAAGAATAGTTCTGGGCCGGGTGCTGTGGCTCAAGCCTGTAATCCCAGCACTTTGGGAGGCCGAGGCGGGTGAATCACGAGGTCAACAGATCGAGACCATCCTGGTCAACATGGTGAAATCCCGTCTCTACTAAAAATACAAAAAATTAGCTGGGCATGGTGGCGCGTGCCTGTAATCCCGGCTACTCAGGAGGCTGAGGCAGGAGAATTGCTTGAACCCAGGAGGCGGAGGTTGCGGTGAGCCGAGATCGCGCCATTGCACTCCAGCCTGGGTAACAGGAGCGAAACTCCGTCTAAAAAAAAAAATAGTTCTACTATCTCCCCAATTTCCTTTTGATTATACCAGGCCTCTCATTCATTGCTTTTTAAACCAAATTAGATTCTTCTAGCACATTTTGAAGGCTGAATATGAGTCAAGCATAGGGAATACAGTAACTCATTTTCTTTCCAACTGCAGTAAAGTTAACTTATGAGAAATACCTACATTTTCATTGGTATGTTGGTTACATGGGTGTATACATTTGTTAAAACTCATCAACCTTTTTATATAAAATACATATATTTTCTTCCTCATTAATGATTCCTTAATCAGTTAATTTGCAAATATGATCTCTTGTGAACTTTATAAGATTTTTTCCTTTTTTATATTATTTCATGTGGTATAGTAAGTTAATACCAGTTACATCTCTAATAAGCCATTTGACATGGATTTCCACAACCTCTCTTAAGCTTTAATCCTGATATGTGTAATTGAGATTTTAACAGTACCTACTACAGAGTTGTAAGGATTTAAATTAAATATACACACACACACATATATATACACACACACACACACACACACACACACACACACACACACAGTTGTAAGGATTTTTTTTTTTTTTTGAGACGGAGTTTCGCTCTTGTTACCCAGGCTAGAGAGCAATGGTGTGATCTCGGCTCACCGCAATCTCCGCCTGCTGGGTTCAGGCAATTCTCCTGCCTCAGCCTCCTGAGTAGCTGGGATTACAGGCACACACCACCATGCCCAGCTAATTTTTTGTATTTTTAGTAGAGATGGGTTTCACCATGTTGACCAGGATGGTCTTGATCTCTTGACCGCACGATCCACCCGCCTCGGCCTCCCAAAGTGCTGGGATTACAGGCTTGAGCCACCGTGCCCGGCCCAGTTGTAATGATTTAAATTAAAAATATATGTGTGTGTATATATATGTGTATATACACACACGTATATATATACATATACACATATATATACACATGTATATACACATATATATATACACACATACATAAAATACTTAGCATACCTACGTGTATATATGTGTATATATACACACACGTGTACACACATATATACACATGTGTACACATATATACACACACATATATACACATACATACATAAAATACTTAGCATAATACCTGGCACATAGTAGATCCTCAATATATAGTAGCTGAAAATTATTATTTATTATAACCATTACTACTATTTGTATTAGTCATTTCTCCTTTGATTTCTCCTTTTATTATCTTTTTACAGAAAACCCTTATAGACAGCTGCCTTGTAACTGTCATGGAAGCATGCCTGGAAAGACAGCAATAGAACTTGGACCTCTGTGGTATGTGACTAGCCATAAGAACATAAAATTTGATTTATTGATTGATTTATTAATTGCAGATTTTTATTATGTGTGGTAAAGACAAGTAAATTTAAATTTAATTTTTAAGTCTAGGCAACTCATTATGACTCTTCTCCTCCTATCAACCTGAAGTATTTTCTATTTTCAGATTTTTCTCTACCATTATTCTCTGTAGTTTGTGACAAAACTAAGAGGCAGTGAAGGTGAAAGAGAAGCCTGGATGATCGGAAACTAGATAATTTATTTCTGAATAGTAAGAAAGAAGCTTTTTTAAATTCATCATTGCAGATCTAGCATGTGATTTTAAAATGATCACAATAACTTTTTATAGAAAAGTTATATAAAAGGTCCTAGAGGAATTAGTTTTAAGTGAGATGGACATGTAAAATTGTCCACCTTTGTTTTAGGTAAAGTTATTTAGATGGGACACAATTGGAAATATTTCATGTGTATATGCTTTTGTATCGTTGGTAACAACGTTGGTACCTTAAAGTTGAACTGTTTTTAATCAGAATCCTTACCTTAAGTTTGTTACTAGAGATTCCTTTTTTTTTTGAGATGGAGTTTCACTCTTGTTGCCCAGGCTGGAGTGCAATGGCGGGAACTCAGCTCACCACAGCCTCCACCGGTTCAAGCAGTTCTCCTCCCTCAGCCTCCAGAGTACCTGGGAGTACAGGCATGCACCACCATATACTTGGCTAATTTTGTATTTTTTTAGTAGGGATGGGCTTTCTCCATGTTGGTCAGGCTGGCCTTGAACTTCCAACCTCAGGTGATCTGCCCACCTTAACCTCCCAAAATGCTGGGATTACAGGCATGAGCTACCATGCCCGACCAAGATTCTTATAGAAATTCAAGATTCCTAACAACATTGTAACAAGAATTATTGCAAATTTCTTCTCATTACTTTATAAGGTGAAGGCTTAAGTACCTACTAAACCTAGAAATTGCCGGTAAATGTTTTTGTACTGATGCTTATTATTTTCTCTTATGAAGACCTAGCCAGCCTTATCTTCTAGTTTTACTAAAAATAGTTCATTGATCCTACTCACCAATTCAGAACTGGGAAAATTAAAAATAGCAGGTTACTGGATCCAGAAGGAAGATATTCTAGCCTAACTGCCTTATTTTACACATGAGGAAGCTATGGCACAGTGTTTTTAAGTGCTTGCTAAAAGTGACTAAAAAAATTAGTACCACAGTCAAGGCTAGAACTTAGGTTTTCTGACTCCCAGTACTGAATTCTTTTTTTATTTTTGAGACAGAGTTCCACTTTGTTGCCCAGACTGGAGTGCAGCGACACAATCTTGGTTCACTGCAACCTCTGTCTTTTGGGTTCAAGCAATTCTCCTGCCTCAGCCTCCTGAGTAGCTGGAACTGCAGGCATGTGCCACTGCACCCAGCTAATTTTTGTATTTTTAGTAGAGAGGGGGTTTCACCATGTTGGCCTGGCTGGTCTTGAACTCCTGACTATGCCTGCCTCGGCCTCCCAAAGTGCTGGGATTACAGGTGTGAGCCACCACTCCCGGCCTGAACTCTTAATAAAACTTTATGATTTCCATATCAGAGCTATTGTTCATGTCTTTATACTTGTCCACAATACCTTCCCCTCTGCCACCTCCAATTCAAATTGTACTTTCTTTTTGAAGTCTCTCCTTAGTGCTTCAACTCAATATAATCTCTAAACTCCTTTTAGTATTATTGATCATATATTTGATACTTTAAAATCATACATTCTTTCATATATATTTGCTAACCCTAACAATAGGAGCTACCATACATTGAGGATATATAGAGAAGTTTTATTTTGCATTTCATGATGAGGAATGTAAGACTCAAAAGTAATAATTACTCAAGATTAATATAGCTAGCCCAGCATAGTTGCACACATCTATAGTCCCAACTACTCAGGAGGCTGAGGCAGTAGGATCCCTTGAGCCCAGGAATTCAAGTTCAGCCTGAGCAACATAGTGAGACCCTGTCTTTTGATAAAAAGATCACATAGCTGGTAAGTGGTGGAGCCAGGATTGGAATCCAGTTTTTCTTAATCAGAATTTCATATTTTGTCCATTATACCTGTGATTTTCAAATTAAATGGGAATCATATCAGATTCACCCCAGGCCACTTTTTAACCACACCATTACCACATGTAATTCTCATATGTGTGGCCCCCTGCCCTGCCCCAGCCTACCACCATAAACACACCAGAATTAAGATTTTCTATTAGTGACTAGAATGAGCATTGTGAAAACCTCTTCATTGCTCTATTTTCCTGTCTAGATTGATAGGCTTTTATAAGGTCCACATTGTATATTATATTTTGGTATATTCTCCACATACCCTCTATATACCACAGTACTGTATACCTTATGATAGTTCAATAAATTCTTTTTTTAATTAAGGTAACATACACATAAAATATTTTCCTTCTTTACCATTTTTAAGTATATAACTTCAGTGGTAATAAATATGTATATTCTTTTTCCCTTCTTCATCACCTTCTCCCTTCTCCCCTTCCCAGACTCAATAAATTCTTGTTTATTTAATGTGAATTAAGTTTCCTTGACTAATGCTACTAGTTTAGAAAACTGATATCATAAAATTAGTGGCAAATAGAAAATAAATAGTTTTAGGCCAGGTGTGGTTTCTCACACCTGTAATCCCAGCACTTTGAGAAGCCAAAGTAGGAGGATCCCTTGAGGCCAGTAGTTTGAGATGAGACCCCATCTCTATTAAAAAATAATAAAATAGCCTAGGTACACGGCATTACTCTGTCCCAAATAATAATAATAATAATAAAATAGTTTTAAATCATAAAGTTTTTTTTGAATTTAACTCTATCATATAATTATGTATCTTACTTATAGTTAAATTTTAAGAACTTCTTTTTAAAAGAAAAACATTTCTCAAACCCAGTTCTCTGTATATTCTTTTCTTTTCAGGTCAAGTTCCCTTTTCAATACTGGATTCCTCAAAAGAATGCTATTTGAATCTCTTCACCATGGTTTGGATGACATTCAGACCCTAATAAAGACATTAATCTTTGAATCAGAGTGTACGCCTCAAAGTCAGTTTTCAATTCATGCACCTTCAAATCTCAACAAGCAAGGTAGCCAATAGAACACTAGCTTACTAGCTTAAAATTTCTTATCAAAAATACTGTATCTTTTTCAACTGTATTGGATTTTTTAAGAAAAGCAATATAAATAGTTTATCTTTGAGATGAATAGATGAATGATGAATAGTGTGTGTGCGTGTGTGTGTGTGTGTGCATGTGTTTTCCCCTGATACTGGGTCTCACTGTTTCACCCAAGCTGTAATGCAGTGGCACAAACATGGCTCACTGCATTCTCAACCCCTGGGCTCAAGCAATCCTCTTGCCTCAGCCTCCTGTGTAGCTAAGACCACAGGCACTCACCACCACACCTGGCTAATATTTTGTAGGCATGGGGTCTCACCATGTTGCCCAGGCTGATCTCAAACTCCTGGGCTCAAGTGATCCTCTCACCTTGACCTCCCAAAATGGCTGGGATTATAGGTGAGAACCACTATGCCCTGACAATTTTTTTAAAAGATAACCTCCCTTTTTTGTTTTTCATTTTACTAGAGTTAAAAATAAAAACAAACAAAAAAACTAAAGGTCCTTTGTGATTTTTATTACCCTAGATCTGCTTTCTAGAAAAAGAAACCTTTGGTAATTCTAGGAATGGTGTGGCCAAAAATTGTAGTATCATACACCAAAACTAAATTTATACTTCTTATTCCGTAAAGCTATGTGTTTTTTCTCTTTAGTACAAACAGGCAATTTTGTAGTTGTATCTGACTGTTGATATAAAGGTCAACCTATTGAATATCCTAGTGTTCTCATAATTAGAAGAAGCTGCTATAATAGAGGGTTACAAAATATAATTTTTGCAGTCCAGTTTGGCCACAGAATCTCTTGTATATTCATGAAAATACTGTGGATGGTGTTTCAAACTTTTATTTAAACTTAAGAGTTGTTGCTTTATGTCATTCTGTAAAATATTTTTTCTCATTTGTTTTTTTTTTTTTAGAAGAAAATGGTGTGTTTATTAAAACTACAGATGATACCACAACAGATAATTACGCTGCACAAGGTATGTATGAATTTATGTGTGTATATATGTACATATCAGGTCAAAAAGTCATACAGCAAAAGAGTAGGAAGAGAAGAGATTGTCATGGTAGCCTACTTAAAATACATTTCATATTATATGACAACAAAACTATAGTAAAACTTGTTTACCAACATTCACACATTGAAAATTTCTGTTAACAAATGCTTATATTATATATATTTAAGTTTCCTTGTCTTTGAAGGTCAAAACTAAACTGTTGATCAACTAATAAAAATTACAGCTTATAACTAAAAGCCACTGCTCTTTGAAATTTAACACTCTAGTCTTCTTTTCACCTGTATTCAAAAACACATCTGGAATCTAAAGTTTTTTAAAAAGCAAAACAAAACCTTAGACATTAAGGCACTGATATTTTATATCTTTACATCCTTTTGGTATGAATTTACAATATCTAACACAGCTATATTTAAAGTATGCACGTATCCTAAATTATAAGAAAGGCCATATAATAAATTTTTATGGCTGAAGAATTAGGTCTTCTGGTTAATCAAATGGAATTGCTATAAATCATATATTAATGAACAATTTTTAAAAGAATTAGAATAAAATTTTACCTTAGCTATAAAATTATATACATGGTATACCTTTATCGTATATAATTTGATCTTAATTTAGTCACATGGTTCAAGATCTTAACAGTTCTTTCAAAGGGATAAGCATACATTATGGATGTGAACAAAGCATATGTAATATAAGCATGTTATATTACAGAGAAGGAAACTTAAATTCCTTTTAATAGTATATGGTTTAATAACGATTGCATACTCTTTCCAACAGCCATTGGCATCTTCAACCAATTTTATAACTTAAATTGATATATTACCTAATTTCTCTGTTGGAGAGAAAGCAAAGAAACGTTATGATACACTGTAAAGAATGTTAGATTTGTTGGGCATGATGGCTCACACCTGTAATCCCAGCACTTTGGGAGGCTGAGATGGGTGGATCACTTGAGGTCAGAAGTTCAAGACCAGCCTGGCCAACATGGTGAAACCTGTCTCTCCTAAAAACACAAAAATTAGCCAGGTGTGTAGGTGCAAGCCTGTAATCCCAGCTACTTGAGGGACTGAGGTGGGAGAATTACTTGAACCTGGATGGCAGAGGCTGCAGTGAGCCAAGATTGTGCCACTGCACTCCAGCCTGGGTGACAGACTGAGACTCTGTCTCAAAAAAAAAAAAAATTTAGATTTAAGAGCATTATCCTACTGCAGATGTTGTTAGTTAAATAACCTCAACCAGGTCCCGCCCCTTCAGCAAAATTGTGTTAAATCCTTTTTAGAATAAAGTAAAACATAAATAAGCTTTCAAAATATTTTCAAGAGCCAAGAGCACAGTGGCACACACCTGTAATCTCAGCTACTCAAAAGGCTGAAGTGGGAGGATAGTGTGAGGATTGTGTAAGTCTGGGTAACATAGCCAAACTCCATCTCGAAAAAAAATTTGTTTTTAATCTCTGAGCCTTTCTCATATATAAATTAAGGAAATTAGACTAATTTTTGCGGGCTCTTCTATAACTCTTAAATTATATGGTTATTCTAAGACCATCTGTCAACACATAAAATCTTAAAATGATAGTACGAGGCAAACCCAGAGGAAAAGAATTCATTCTACCAAAGATACGTTGTATGTTCATTGCAGTGCTATTCACCATAGCAAAAACAAAGAGTCAACCTAGGTGCCCATTATCAACAGACTGAATAAAGAAAATGTGGTACATATATACCATGGAATACTAGTCATTCATAAAAAAGAACAAAATCATGCTCTTTGCAGCAACATGGATGTAGCTCGAGGCCATTATCCTAAGCAAACTAATGCAAAAACAAAATCAAAGGCCTTTGTTCTCCCTTGTAAGTGCGAGCTAAACTTTGGGTACTCATGGACATAAAGATGGGAACAGTAGACACGGGGGACTACAGGATGGGGAGAGATGGGATGGGGAATGGGCTGAAGAACCACCTGTTAGGTACCATGCCCATTGCCTGGATGTGGGGTTATTGGGACTCCAAGCCCCAGCATTATAAAATATGCCCACATAACAAACCTACACATATACCCCTTAATAGATAAGGAAAGTTGAAATTATTTTTTATAAAAGAATAAATTACCAGGCCAAAAAAAAAAAGAAAAGAAAACCCATATGCTGCTGATGATAGTCACTATTAAGGTAGTATATCAGGTTTTTTTGCCTCAGATGCTCCTAGAACTTGTACTAAATCTGGGTGTCTATCCTTTGACTAGGTGCCTCATTGGATTTCATGCAATTTCAAATTTTAGATTCAGATTTTAATTATCTGATTTGATGGATGGATCCCAAGTTGTCCTTTTTGCTTTATGTTTTTATGTAAAAAGCAATAATTTAGCAATACTTTATATTTATTTTGAATGTAATTTATCATTTGTATGCATCAACTTTGCCTTTTGAATTACTTGTTTTTGGTAGGAGGCAGGGTCCCATTATGTTGCCCAGACTGGCCTCAAACTCCTAGGCTCAAGCCATGCTACCACCTCAGCCTCCCAAGTAGCTGGGACTACAGGTGTGCACCACCGCCCCTGGCACCTTCTGAATATTTTGCCTAAGCAGATGTTAATTACTTTCCCTGAAGAAGTAAGATTTGACCAAAATGTTCATATATAAATAATCAAGGGTTGAACATCAGGCAAAATCTCATTATAGTATTGGATATCTCAGTTGTTTTCCTTTTATGATTTTTGGAAGGATATAGTTCTAGAATCTTATTTTTGCTGGCTTCCTTTCACACAAAATGAAAAAACTAAGTCCTGTGATGAGAAATAGGCAATGAGATCATAACATCCTTTTGTCAGTTTCCGTGTCCCCTCTCGAGACTTTGTGTTGTTTAGTGACCACGGAAGACCCACTATGCATCCAAGACTGAGCAATCAGTAGAGATACAGGTATAAAAATGAAAGACATTGTCTGTAGGAACTTAGAATATAACTTGGGGAGTGAAGACTTAACACACATACAAGAACTACAAGAATAGAAAAAAATAGCAGAAGTTAATCAAACTCTGAGTAGTATTAATAATGAAATCTGTGAAGTGACTGGCCCTGAATTCATAAATGGCTTCCTACAGGAGACGAAAATAGTGTGGCTTGAAGTTGAAGAAGGCAGAAAAGAAGTTGTGATTCAGCAGACAGTTAAATATGAAAATTACATAAGTGAAGGACAGTGAAAATAGCTAGAATAAATTATAAGAATTAAGATTGGATAGATAGGTTGCAATAATGTGTCAGGATTTAGACTTAAGACAAATATATAGCTATAAAAGTATTCAGCTTGTAATCTTAAAGAGCATGCTAACTTTGTGTGTGTGTTGCAGGAAAGAGAAAAAGTAATGAAATGATCACCAATTTAGGCAAGAAGCAAAAGACTGATGTCAGTGCCGAGCATCCGCCATTTTATTACAACATTCACAGACACAGCATTAAAGGAATGAATATGCCAAAGTAAGACACCCAGTCAATGACAAAGTATGTATTTTAATAATATTGTGATTTAAATAAAAATACAAGAACCTAATTATTTTTTCTCTTTCCTTATTACAGGTTAAAAAAGTTTTTGTGCTATCTATCTCAAGCAGGCTTTCGAGTAAGCCGAACTCATTTTGACCCGATGGGTGTACGCACAGATGCACCTCTGATGCAGTTTAAATCTATCCTTTTAAAGTACAGCACCCCCACCTATACTGGAGGACAGTCAGAAGGCCATGTCCAGTCAGCATCCGAAGATACAGTAACTGAAAGAGTTGAAATGTCAGTGAATGACAAAGCAGAAGCAAGTGGCTGCAGAAGATGGTAAACATAGAGAAGAGTTGGTTCTCAGGTGTCCGCATAGATGGCCTAACAGTTCTCTATACCAACTGTAATTCTTTTTCTATTCTTTGAATTCAGTGGAGTAAAAATAAAAACGATGTCATTTTCATTCAGAAACTGAGCAGTTTCTAACTTAGCTGGTTTGGGAGCTTTGCTTTCCAAGTTTTTTCTGTTATAAAGCAAACTAGAAATTTTAATGAAAACATTTCATATGAAGCCAAGTCTCACTGAGATCACCCTCCTTGCTTAATGACACAGAAAATTTTCACATGCAAAGTGTTTGGAATTTTATGTGTTATGAAAGCCATCTTTTACAATTCTTAATCACATCTCTGCTTAAACCGACTCATGATGTTTATGTTTTCCTGTTTGTAGTGTACAAAATGAAAGCGAAGCCACTTACATATTAAAATGACCCTGAATAGAATAGGAAGAACAATGTTCTTAAGGTCACTAATGTATTTCACAATTAGAAAACTAAAATATGTTTCCATTTTTAAGAAATCATACTTCTCCCTACATTGATCTTTTCATTTATTGCTAGCTTTTGAAAAATACTTGCCTGGGATAGAAATACTTTATTTTTGTAAAAAGGTCTAAATGACTAAACTTCAGAATAAGATTTTGTCAAAATAATAAATTGAAACCCAGTGTTCTAATATAATTGTTCATGAGTCCTGAAATCCTGAAGAGGAGAGATTTGGTTATAAATTAAACAGGTTGGGTGATCTTAAGTGCCTCGGTTTATGCACGTACAGTATTCATTTGGTTGGTTGTACTACCTCTCAGAAGTAAAATTTGTCATCTTATGGAATGAGGGTTTTTTGGTTTAGGGATTTTGTTTGTTTGGTTTGGTATTTTTGGTTTTGTGTGTATTTGTATAAATTTTTTGTATAATTAGCCCAGGCTGATGTAACTATAAAAATTAGTTGAAAAAAAATATTGTTTCCTTAATGAATTCTCACTTTATTTGAAGATAAGATTTTAGATGAAAAGATTTGATATGAAGTGTAGGTTTTTGTCTCAAGGATTTAATCCATATTTATCCCTAAATCTTTCTTAAGGGAAGTAACTTTTTACAACCATTAAGGTGGGAGTTGGGGCAGAGAGGCGTGGTAACTGAAAGGTTTAAATATACTACCTAAGAAAAAAGTACTTCTGTGACATATACAAAAAAATCTGGTGGATGGGCATTAGATGAATGTAGAATATTAATTTTGCAGAAATGAAGGAAAATCTTTTTGTGCTATGACAGCATATTCCCAAGACAATTTAATTTTCCTTTCTTGAATTGATGTGATAAATTTCAGTAAAATCAATGAATAAGTGAAGTATAAGCTAGTTTCTATAATGACCATTAAAAAAATTCTACTTTAATTCTTGCCAGTTAAAGTTATAACTTACAAATGAGTAGAAGAAATGAGGTTTTTGTTTGTATTATTAAAAATAAAGGTTACTATAAATCCAGGAGGCAAACTATTACTGCACTCAGATTATCTGATATAATACATATTATTAAATTGAATATCAGTCTCAAATTTTGCTAAATGCTTATCAGCATGACATATATTGATCAATGAGTTGAACTGAATGCAAAGATCCTAATTTAATAAACCTGTAAATTACTGTTATCTAAAATATACATGTATATTAATTTCACATATAAAGGCAGATTTTTCAAAGAAAAATTTGGTAGAAAGTAGTTTAGAACTCTGTGATAAGGGACATCAACCAAAAGAGGAAATACTTTAAAAATTCCATTTAGCAACCTAGGCAATCTTGTTCTTATAACAATAGTAGTAATTTGGGACAATACACATTGTAAGTAACATCAATTGTATCCTTTCATTAAAACTTTGTAAACAAAAGAACCAGTTAAGGAAACAGTATGTTGACTCTTCTAGTTGCTGATGTTAATATTCTAGCCATATACTCAGGAAAGGGGAGAAGTAGTAACCAAGGGATGGGTTTGAGGGTCACTGTGATGGACCTGAGTCAAAACTCCACTTATACTGACTTCCTCAAGACTCCACTCTGAATAAATGTGTGATGTTCTGGTTGCCCAAAGTTAGAACTAACTCAGCACGTTTGGTGAGCCCAAAAGGTCTAGGAATTTATTTCTGCATTGTGTAACTGCTCTGGTAATGGCTACCGGTTATTTTGGCGAATACTAAGAGACAGATAATACATACTCGTGATATTATGTCAGAGTCCTTTCTCCAGGGTCTCCAGAAATTGAATTAAATCAGACCTGAGAACTAGATAAGGATTCCTACTATAGTGGCACAAGTCAGACTTAGTTTTTAGTAGCATCAACCAAATAGGACTATCCATTTTTGTTCTTTAGATCACATGATCCTTCAGCCAAAGCCAGACTTGATGTTAGACTATACTGATTATCCTGTGGTTCCTGCTGTCTATTACAGTAACCATGCCCACCTGTCTTGGCTAGCAATTAAATGCACTACTTTGTCTCTGCCACAATACAGTTCTGAAAATCCCTATTGAATCAAGGAGTCTGTTTCAACTGAAGCATCTCCCACTGGCATCTCTGGCCTGTAGACAGACTATACGGCTTTTCAAGAGTCCTGGTGCTCTGCTCACTAGTGTTTTTCTCAATGCTTTGGGAGAGAGAGTTGACTAGACTCTTACGAGGGATACAGTTAGAGGATCACTCATATTAAATCCTCCCCAATATGGCCCCTTTTCTTTGATTTCTTTTCTCTACATCATACCAAATTTCTGCATATCATCTCTAATTTAGATGAGCCACTGCTGAGTCAAAATGTCTTTCCTCCAAGTAAAAAAGACCACTTCGAGCTGTTCAGTCTGATAGACTGGGCCAAAATCTGTTATAGGTTTACCCATAATGATCATTTGACCCAATTTAAAATTATGTTCTGCCGAGCATGGTGGCTCACGCCTGTAATCCCAGCACTTTGGAAAGCTGAGGTGGGTGGATCACCTGAGGTCAGGAGTTTGAGACCAGCCTGGGTAACGTGGTAAAATCCCGTTTATACTAAAAATACAAAAAATTTGCCAGGTGTGGTGGCACGCACCTGTAATCCCAGCTACTCGGGAGGCTGAGGCAGAATTGCTTGAACTTGGGAGACGGAGGTTGCAGTGAGCCGAGAGAGCAACACTGCATGCAAGCTTGGGCAATAAGTGAAGCTCCATCTCAAATCAATGAATGAATTAATTAAATTATATTCTTTCAAGGTCCTACATACTCAAAATCTATTTCCACAGATATTCTCCACCTATCAATATTAACATCCAAAAAAAAAGACTCTTTCAGATCACACTTTGTATTTGTGTCCCTGGGACCTGCTGGGATCTGACTCAAACTGTGTCCTGGAAACAATGAGGAATTGTAGGGATAGGGCATATGGGCTTCTTTGCAAAAGGTAACTAACTCCTTTAAGTCAGGTTATTAAGGGGTTGATCAGCCAAGGTAACAAGCATATCTCAAGGATTCTTTCAGCTTCAAATGAGGAGTCTGGGATTTAGGATACTCAACTCATCGAAGTCTTTCCAAAAATTGTTTTTCTGCTCTTGTTGCCCAAGCTGGAGTGCAATGGTGTGATCTCGGCTCACCACAACCTCTGCCTTCCAGGCTCAAGCAATTCTCCTGCCTTGGCCTCCTGAGTAGCTGGGATTACAGGCATGTGCCACCACCCCTAGCTAATTTTGTATTTTTAGTACAGACAGAGTTTCTCCATGTTGATCAGGCTGGTTTCGAACTCCCAACCTCAGGTGATCTGCCCGCCTTGGCCTCCCAAAGTGCTGGGATTACAGGTATGAGCCACCACACTCAGCCTCCAAAACTCTTATTCTCAGACTATCACTCTTTCCTGATCAGTGTCTCTACTCTCAAAAGACCCAACAAGATAGGGATTCTGCCAGCTTGCAGAATCCTAAGGAAAACATTCCCTAGGAAGTGGAGTATTCACTGCAATAGCTTATATTTATATGAGACTTAGTACTACACAGTGCTGTCTTTACATAGATTATATAATCCATAGCAGTAGTTATGATCATCCCCACTTCATAGAAAAAGAAACTCAATCTAAACAAGATTAACTTACTTATGTAGTGCCATTCTAAAACTGGCCAGTAGAAGAGCCAGGATTCAATCCCAGGCCAACTTCAGAGCTCATGCTTTTAGCCACTTGGTAATCTTCCTTTATTGAAGAACATATAAAGACATGTAAAATAAAAGATTAATATTTATTTGGCCAAAGGCAGTTCCGTAGAAACTCAGGAACAGAATTAATTACAAAAGAGTAACCACTGCCCTATTGTATATTTCCATTTCTAAAACCTCTTAACCGCTATACTTTATCATCTATGCTTCTGTAGAAAACACTCAGTCTTTCGGCTTCATTCTCATTTTCTATGGCTGAGATTGTCCCATAGCTTAGTTTTAGAATGACAGAAAAATCTCTACTAACCCTTTCTATGGCTGAGATTGTCCCATAGCTTAGTTTTAGAATGACAGAAAAATCACTACTAACTCAACATTTTGGAGACAACAGGTAAAAACTCATTAAACTACAGATCTCTCTCAATAATCAGTTACAACTTGAAAATCTCAATACATTTGATGAGAATCTATTATCTGAAGTCAGTTCAAATCTGTAAAGATTTTATTACGTAATGTAAGTCCTACTGTTGCTGACAGGTTCTTGGAAACTGTGACTTTAAGCAAAATGACTTATAATGACACCAATTTAACCATAGGATAATTGATACAAACAAGAGTTAAGTTCCTACAACACATTTCTGGTCACAAAAACATCACCAAACTTCTAAGTAGATACCTAAAACACTTCTAATATTAAACATTGAAATACATGTGAGCTATGCATACATCTAAGAAAGATCAATAAAAAAATACATTTACCCAAGTTTTGGTAAATCAGTGAGTGACAGTAATTGTAATGCTGGGGGGTTTAAATCGAGGAATAAAAGTTTGCAAAGCAAAAACTGTAAAGACCACCTTCTACCACTGCACAGTTCAAACACAATGACCAATATGGTGGGCTCACTGAGCACTGCATTGCTGTTGTTTTGTTTTGCTTTGCTTTATTGTGATAAACCCCTTTGTGATTATCATTTACTTCACAAATTTCTATTTTACAATAATTTGTATTCATTTATTCATTTTCAACCTGATTATTCCAGTTCAGGGTAGCAGATGGCCAGAGCCTGTCCTAGCAGCTAAGGGCACAAGGCAGGAACCAGCCTTAGACAGCATGCCATACAATGGCCAGGTGCACTCACACTCACACTGGCACCATATAGACACATCAGTGAACCCAATTTGGGCATCTTTGGGATGTGGGATGAAGTTGTAACACCAGGAGAAAACCCACACAGATGGGAGAATAGGCAGACTCTGCAGAGAGAGAGGTGCCACCAGAAAAGTGATTATTTTTTGGTCATCGACATTGTAAGAGAACATTTTTTCAAAGACCTGCTGTACTTTCAAAAATAAAGTATTTGTGTTTTACAGATAAAAAGAACCACAGACATCAACCCCTCCATCAGATAAAACAAAGAACTAAGATATTTGGCCAGGGTTACACCATATTTAGGTACAAGAATGAGACAAGAGTACAAGTGTTTTATTTTCATCTAATTTTGGTTTGGTTTTGCCAAAGCAATGCATATACTTTATTTAGCAAGTCAAATTAATTCTTAGGAGTGAAAGAGGTTAAGTAAGAATTAATTATTTTAAAATAATACCCAATAGTACTCCTGTATTCCATTTTAGGTTTTATCTATTAAATTCTAACTACAGAAGATAGGGATAATTTAATTTTCTTGAACAATTTTTGAGATATCCATTCTATGATTTCTTATCTCTTTGAGAGAGAGAGAAAGAGCGTGAGAGACAGAGAAGAGAGACAGCGAGAGAGAGAGAAAGAGTTTCTCTTTTCTGGAGGTTTTAGCATCTTATTATCCGTATTATGCTTAATGTGCTTCTTTTTTTAAAAAAAATTATTGTGCTAGGCATTCTCTAGGTTCTTGTCATTTTCTTATGTTAATAATTTTCTTTCCTTCATTCCATCTTTCTCTTCCTGAAACTTTCAGATGTCAGACTTCCAGGTACATTTTTTAAATTGCTATTTTTTACTCTATCTCCATCTTTTTATTATTATTATTGTGATACAAAGTCTTGCTCTCTCTCCCAGGCTGGAGTGCAGTGGTGCAATCATGGCTCACTGCAGCCTCGATTTCCAGGGCTCAGGTGATCCTCCCACTTCAGCCTCCTGAGTAGCTGGGACCACAGGCATGAGTCACCACACTTGGCTAATTTTTAACTTTTTGTAGAGATGAGAGTTCCCTATGTTGCCCAGGCTGGTCTCGAACTCCTAGGCTCAAGCAATCAAGCTAGGATTATAGGTATGAGCCACCACTCCTGGCCTTTATTAATTTCTGTGAGATACATTTCACATTACATTCTAGTACTTATGTTAGGGTTATTTTGTATTTTTAAAATGATATAATTCTATGTATTTTGAGGGTACATGGGATATTTTGATACATGTATATACAACGTGTAACCACCTTCCAGAGGCCCCCAATTCCAAATACTGTCACATTGGAGATGAATTTTGGGGGAACACAATCATTTAGTCTACGGTATTGCATTATCTCTTTCTTCTTTCACTGGTTTTTGTTTTTCTTGCAAAACTTCTAATTATACCCTTTGACATCTCCCTATCCCTCTCTATGCCCAACTCTTAGCCCCAGGCAACCACTATTCTATGAGTTTGTTTCATATTTCACATGTGAGAACATGCAGTATTCATTTATATTTGGCCTATTTCACTTAGCATAATGTTCTTCAGTTTCATCCATGTTGACACAAATGACAGAATTCCCCTTTTAAAAGGTTGAATTGTGTTCCATTGTATGTATACACCACATTTTCTTTTCTTTTTTTTTTGAGACGGAGTTCTGCTCTTGTTACCCAGGCTGGAGTGCAATGGCGCGATCTCGGCTCACCGCAACCTCCGCCTCCTGGGTTCAGGCAATTCTCTTGCCTCAGCCTCCTGAGTAGCTGGGATTACAGGCACGCGCCACCATACCCAGCTAATTTTTTGTATTTTTAATAGAGATGGGGTTTCACCGTGTTGACCAGGATGGTCTCGATATCTTGACCTCGTGATCCACCCGCCTCGGCCTCCCAAAGTGCTGGGATTACAGGCTTGAGCCACCGTGCCCGGCCTACACCACATTTTCTTAATCCAGTCATCCAGTGAACACTTAGGTTGATTCCGTATCTTGGTTATTGTGAGTAATGCTACAACTAACATGGGAGGGCAGATACCTCTTGGACAGAATGATTTCATTTCCTTTGGATAAATACCAAAAGTGAGATTGCTGCATTCTATGGTTTTGTCAGAGATAGCGTCTTGCTCTGTCATCCAGGCTGGGATGAAGTGACACAATCATGATTCACTGTTACCTCAAACTTTTGGCCTCAAGCAGTCCTCCCACCTTGGCCTCCCCCATAAAGGTTATACTAATTTACATTCCCAACAGTGTACAAGGGTTTCCTCTTCTCCACACCCTTGCCAATATGTATCTGCTGTCTTTTTGCACAATAGCAAAGTTTAAATTTATTGAGGCTAAAATATGGCCAATCTTGGTGTATGTTCCATGTGCATTAAAAATGAAGGTACATTCTGTGGTTGTCTGGGTGTTCTGTAAATGCCAATTAAATCTGGTTGTGTTGCTTTTCCATTGTTTTCTATCTAGTTTTACTATCATCCTTTGATAGTGTTGAAGTCTCCAACTATAATTTTAACTATTTCTACTTTCACTTCTATTAGTTTTGCTTCACATATTTTGCAGCTCTTTTGTTTATTGCATGCATCTTTAAGCTTGTTGTTTTCTTAGTGGATTGGCCCTTTTATCATTATATAACAACCCTTTGTTTCTGGTAATTTTCTTTGCTCTCAACTCTACTTTTCTAATATTAATATAAATACTACTGCTTTCCTCTAATCAGTGTTTATATGATATGTTTTTTCTATCATTTTACTTCCATTCTGCCTCTATCATTATATATGAAGTGAGTTTCTTGTGATATGTAGTTGGGTCACATTTTTATTTTCTTAGAGACAGGGTCTTGCTGTCACTCAGGCTGGAGTGCAGTGGTGTGACCATAGCTCATTGCAGCCTTGAACCCTTGGGCTCAAGTGTTCCTCCCACCTCAGGCGCCTGAGTAGGTGGGACTACAGGCATGCACCACCGCATGAGCTATTTTTAAATTTTTAATTTGTAGAGATTGAGTCTCACTATGGTACCCAGGATGGCCTCAAACTCCTGACCTCAAGCAATCCTCCCACCACAGCCTCCCAAAGCACTGGGATTACTGGCATGAGTTACTGCACCAGGCCCATTTAATTTTTTTTTTTTGAGATCGGGTCTTGCTATGTTACCCAGGCTGGCTAACTCCTGGGCTCAAGTGACCCTCCTGCCTTAGCCTCCCAAGTAGCTAGGACTACTAGCACTCAACCATGCCCAGCTGGGTCATGTTTTTAAACTAATCTCCCAATCTTTTAATTGGTATATTTAGACTATTTATATTTAAAGTAATTATTGATATTTTAGAGCTTAAGTATGCTTTTGGTTTTATATTTGTTGTAGTGTTTTTCATTTTCTGCCTGTGCTACTTGAACATTTTTCAGAATTCTATTTTTAGTGTATCTCTGCGTAAACACTATAAAACCACTTTTAGTGGTTGCTCTATTATATAAAAAATAACTTTTCAGTCTACTGTTTTACGAATTCAAGTACAGAAAACCTCCCTTTAACTCTTCCTGTTTACAATCATTAAATACTAACTCTACATACATTTTGAACCATATCAATGGCATAACTTTTACTTCAGCCATCAAGCAACATTCAGAGAACTTAGAAGGAAAGTGTATTCAATTTAATTGTATTTTTTGCTTATTGAGTCCTTTTTTCTCTATATCCTGTTCCAGAGTTCCTTCTATTATCATGTCCTTCCTGTTTGTATAGGATTTCCTTTAGCCATTTATTTTGGAGGCCAGGTCTGCTGGCAGCAAATTCTTCCCCCTTCATTACTGAAGGATACTTTTGTTAAAGTACCTGTATTAGCAGTTTTCTTTCAGCATCTGGAAGATACTCTGCAACTTCTTTCTGGCCTCCACGGTTTCAGAATGAGAAATACCTGTTGTTTAAGCTATCTGGTCTGTACTTTGTCATAGCAGCCTGAGCTAACACATTTATACTGTCTTTTATATTTAACTATTCAGTTACCTTTTCCAGTGCTATTTGTGTGGATTCATGTTACCATCTAATTTTTCATTTCAGCCTAAAGAACTCCCGTTAGTATTTCTTGTACTTAAGGTTTGCTAGTGACAGTCTTTTTGTTCATGTGGGCATGTCTTATTACTTTCTCCTTTGTTTTTGTGGAATAATTTTACTCATAAATATTTCTTGGCTGTTTTTTTCTTTCAGTACTTGGAATGCCATTCACTGCATCCTGGCCTCTATGGCTTATCATGAGAAGTGAGCTGTTAATCTTATTTAGGAACCTTTCCTTGTGAATTGATTTTCTCATGCTCTTCCAAGTATTCTTAGTTTTGTGGACCTCTTTGAGTTTATATGGTAGTTTGTTCAGCTTTTTAAATGTGCAGGTAATATTTTTCATCAAATTTCTAAAGCTTTTGACAATTATTTCTTCAAATATACTTTCTGCACCTCTTGCTCTTCTCCTGGAACTCCCATTCTGCATGCTACTTACTACAATTGATGGTGTCCTACATGTCTCTGAGGTTCCAATCTTTCTCACTTTTGTTTTTCAGTTAGATATTCTCAATTGGCCTGTCTTCAAGTTGACTATTTCTTCTACCAGTTCAAATCTGCTGTTGAGACTCTCCAGTGAATTTTAAATTTTGATTCCTTTACCTTTCAATCCACATTTCCATTTGATTTGTTCAAAATTTCTTTCTTTATCAATTTGATGAGACATTCCTCTCATATTTAGTTCTTCAGACATGGTTTAATTCTTTGAACATGTTTTTAAAAGTTGATAAAGTATTTGTCTAATTAGTCTAACATCTGAACTTCCTCACAGACACTTCTGTTTCTTTACAAGTCTTGTAATTTTCTGTTGAAAACTAGACTTTTAAATATTAGCAGTCCCCTCTTATCCTTGGGGGTATGTTCCAAGAACCCCAGTGGATCCTTGAATCCGCAGGCAGTACCAAAACCTGTGATCTTCTGTAGGTGTTTGCCTACACCTACATACCGATTAGATAAAGTTTATAAATTAGGCATGGTAGGAGATCAACTAATAATATACAATTAAAGTACACTGTTCATAATTTGTGATTTCTTTTGTCTCAACTTTGACATAGAAAAAAAGATTAGTTCTTCTCATAGACCTTAGCAAATTCAGTATAATTTATTTTTTCTTTCCTTATTAAGAACTCTTTATCTTTTCACTTCAAGGAAGCACTTTATGGCTTCTCTCTGGTATATCCAAATTGTCAACATAACTACCCTTGCATTTTGGGACCATTAAGTAAAATGAACATAAACGCTGCAATACTATGACAATCAATCTGGTAACCATAACAGGTACTAAGTGAATAATGGACGAGTAGCATATACAGCAAAGATATGTTGGACACGAGGATAATTCATGTCCCAAGCGGAATGGCAGAAGATTTCCTCAGGCTACTCAAAACAGTGTGATATTTAAAACTTGTGAGTTATTTCCAGGATTTTCCATTTAATATTTTCAGAGTGCGGTTGACCATGGGTAACAAACCACAAAGGCAAAACTGTGGATAACGGGGAAGTTAATACAATGTGGCAACTCTGGAAATCAGAATCCCTTTAGGACACCAGGGTTTGTTGTGTTTGCTGTTCACTGGCCTTTTTTAACACTGTAATGTGTGCATTCTCTGCTGTGACCACTGAAGTCTCTGCTTCATTAGCTTAGTGGTCAGCTAATAGACAGAGATTTCCTCAAATGTCTTGAACCTGTAAGTCTCTGTCTTGCACCTGTTAAGTCTCCATCTTGCTAAAGAACTCTGTCTAGGATATGCCTTCAAAACTCTGGCATATAGTTTACAACTGTGCCTTACCCTTCACTTCCTGCTGGAACAGAGCGTCAATGTCTGCTAAAGGTGAGGTTAGTGCCTCAGAATTTTTTCTTGGGCATGGAAAGAGTCTTGCCTATGTGCATTGCCTTTAAGCTTCCCAGGAACACAATGAAACTTTTCAAGCCCTGTACACTTCCTACTTTTTGGTCAGCTACTTTTTAGCCCCACCTGCCTCAGGCAACTACTGTATTAAACAACTAACTGCAGGGAACTATTTTTCACAACAGCATGAAGACAGAGCTTTTTAAGCAAAGTGAGCTGAGTCCAGTCAGAGACATGTTCAGAAAAAAAAGGGCTTTGTCGGGTGCAGTGGCTCACGCCTATAATCCCAGCACTTTGGGAGGCCAACGCAGGTGGATCACTTGAGGTCAGGAGTTCAAGACAAACCAGGCCAACGTGGTCAAACCCCACGTCTACTAAAAATAGAAAAAAATTAGCTGGGCGAATTGGCAGGCGCCTGTAATCCAAGCTACTTGGGAGGCTGAGGCAGGAGAATTGCTTGAACCCAGGAGGCGGAGGTTGCAGTGAGCCAAGATCGTGCCATTGCCATCCAGCCTGGGCAATAAGAGTGAAACTCCGTCTCAAAAAAAAGAGAAAAAAGAGCTTTTCAGTGAGGTTCCAGACAGGTCAGAGAGTGATAATTTTCTGGAGTCTGATTTTTGGGGAGTTTCAAGGCTATTTTGGGGGAAACAAACTTCTCTGAATAGAAATACAACAGGAATTTAAGAGATGCCTTTTCTCACTTGGCATTTCAGTTATTTCACATTTAGTTATCCAAATGAGAATCCTGAGCCTTTGTTTTCTCAAATGTATACAAGGGACATACTGTCTTCCTAAGGTTGAAAGGGTTAGAAATGATATAATGTAAAACTTACTACAAAGCTAAAGTAATCAAAATAGTGTAGTACTGGCATGAGGACAAACATACAGACCAATGGAATACAACACTCAGAAATAAACACTCACATATGATTTAGAACAAGAGCACCAAGATCATTCAGTGGAGAAAGGGCTAAGAAAACTGAATATCCAAATACAAATGAACAAAGCTGGACACTGACTTTTCACCATATATAAAACTCCAAATGGAACAAAGATCAAGAGCTGAAACTATAATACAACTCTTAAGAGAAAACAGGAAAATCTTCATGACATTGGGTTTGGCAATCTTCTTGAATATGACTCCAAAAGCACAGCCAAAAGAAAAAAGACAGATACACTAGACTTCATAAAAAAAAAAAAAAAATTGTATATCAAAGGACACTATCAAGGGAATAAAAAGAAAACCCAGAGAATGGGAGAAAATATTTGCAAATCACGTATCTGATAATGAATTACTATCTAGAATACATAAAGAATGCCAACAACTCAACAATAACAGAACAACCCAATCAAAAATGAGTGAAGGACTTGAATACATTTCTTCATAGAAGATACACAAATGGCCAGTAAGTGCATGAAAAGATGCTCAGCATCCAAGCCATTAGGGATATGCAAGTTAAAACCACAATGAAATGAAACATCCAATAAGATAGCCATTATAAGGATACCCATTAAGACAGTTACTTTAAAAAGAAGAAAAGAAACTAACAAGTGTTATAGAGGATGTGGAAAAACCAGAAGCCTTGTTCATTGGTAGTAGGAATATAAAATAATGAAGCTGCTATGGAAAACAGTTTGGAGTTCCTCAAAAAATTAAACATAGAATTATCCTATGATCCAGTAATTCTATTCCTTCATATATACTCAAAATAACAGAAGGCAGAACTCAATTATATACTTCTGCAATAATGTTCACTGCAGTATTATTCACAATACTAAAAAGTTTCCATCAACAGATGAATGGACAAACAAAATGTGGTATATACATACAATGTTATTCAAGCCATAAACAGGAATGAAATTCTGATACATGCTATCATGTGAACCTTGAAACTAATGTGTGATTCCACTTCACATGAGGCACCTAAAATAGTCAAATTCAAAGACAGAAAGTAGAATAGAGGTTACTCGGGGTTGAGAAGAAGAGAAATGTGTTATTTTAATTGCATAGAGCTTCTGTTTGGGGTGATGAAAAAGTTTTAGAAGTAAATAGTGGTGATCATTACACAACACAGTGAATGTACCTAACCCCACTGAATTACACACGTGATTACAGAAATTACTTAGATAATACTTTATGAAACCTTGGTTGGTAGTGATGGCCAATAGCATCTCCTCTCCGCCTCCCCCAACACACATCCATGCACACACATACACCACACTAAATACATTCAATACTCTATCAATACCTAGAATTATTTTTCACAAAGGATTACACAACCAATAATTTCACTAATGATGCAGTTTATATCCTCTCATACTAACAGATAAAAACACATACATTCTCTAAGCACAAAGCTTATATTCACAAATAACTCTCTGCTTAAAGACAAAATTTCAATTAATAATCACCATAGGAACTTAGTTATTTAATGCAACTACTAATCTAATGTCATCAATAAAATCTAAGCAACTTTATCACAAAACCAGGGTTATATTCAGTTGGCATGCATTAATAATCTTTACAATTTTAACATTATACCAGAAAAAGAATTGAATATATAAAAGTTCCCTTGATTTTTGGTGGTTTTCAAATTTCATGGCACAGATTACAAAAAGAAAAGCCCTGTAAAAACAGATTTTAAATATTTTCAATAAAATGGTAAAAAATTGAATATATACCTTTAAGCTTTCATACCGGGCTGAAGATTTAAAACATCAAGCTGGCCCCAATCTGTCAAAACTGACAGGTAAATATTTACAATGACCAGACAGAGTTTAGTTACAATGGTACTGGAGTTCTACACTCTCCTATCAAAAACGCTTTAGGGTTAATTTCTCAATGCAAACATGTCTTTTTAAATACTGTGATATATAAACTTGGAAACATACCTAGAGTTTGGAGAGAGATGAACAATAACACACAAGTCAATCTTACTACTGACCTGTCAACAAAGCCCTCTGGCTCCCAAACACCCAACATTGTCCTTCAATATAAAAATTAAAAACAGCAGAATGACCTTACCCCACTGGCTGACATTTTTCTAGAGAATGATCTTTCACTACATATCAAAGCAGGGCTCAAGCTCCATTAACCTTCTACAAAGTGTAATAGAAGAGCACCAAATTTATAAACTGATCTGGCAACCCAAAATGATATACCTTTCAAATGGAAACAAACTTTTTCTGATTGTTTTATGTGCCATGTTATTCTTGAAACTTACTTGGCTACAAATAAGAAAAAAATTAGGGAAGCTTTGAATATATCTTGTACTTTTCATCAAGGCTAAAGTGCAAAATATCTCCATTATCTCTGGTATTTTAATGGGGGAAAACATCACATATAAAAAAGGAAATTAAGTGACAGCAGAACTAATACAAAGAAAGCACTCTCAAATATACACTTGAAAACTATTATTTTACTACCAATTTAATTTTTCTTTCTTCAGTAAAGTCTGTCAACGAACCAAGTTCTCATAGAACTTAAGATTCTGTTTCATGCTTTCCAGGACCAGAAATTCCAAAATTACAGGGAAAAAGAATGGAAAAAAAATAACACTGCATGACAATCGACACTAAGTTCATAAAGAACTTCTTTTTAAAATGAAATATTATGGAAGAAAATACCATGAAAAGAATAATCCTATGAGAATTATTTTTAAGGACAGTAAATTTGAGCCTTGGGTCTTCATGAAGATATTACAATTTATATAGAAAACTATAAATATACAAGACTCCGGTGGGGGGGGGGGGAGTCAGAATACATAATATTTAACATTCTATAGGACTAAAAATCTTTTGAGGGAAGTGGGAAAAGGACAGCCAACTGAATCTTTAAGAATTCAGAAACTATGAAAAATTCCTGGGTCAAAAAGGTGCTCCACGTGGAACCACACTTTGTGGGGGGGAAAAAAAAACACATGAAACTTTAGATATATTTTTTAAAATAAGAAAAAAGTACTGAATAAATGCAATCCTAGCCGAAACGGAAAACTTAAATTAAGGGGAAAAGATCTGAATAGTGTAAACAAGTCTGGCTCAGAAAGGAAACTGAACAACATATCCAAGATCTGTCCATAAAAGTAAATAATGCCAGTACATCTTTAATATTAAAGAAATAGGCTATAAAAAATTCAGTCTCAGAGTTGGTTTTTAAAAGCTCATTTGTGCTCCTTTGTAGGTGCGTAGTAAAGTTCCATAGGTTTGTTCACTTTCCAGTATTTCTCACTCACCAATTCCAAAGAAAAAGAGCCATTCAATACCTAAAACAAAAAAGAAATTAGGAAAACTGCTGAAACCACAATAATAATGAAAAGAAAACAGAAGTCCACAGAATCTTTTTTTTCCAAATCTTAGGGATAACTACTTGTCACTTAACATTGTGTTGCGGTTTTTTACATTATTTATTAGATTCTACCCCACCATTTGCCACTCAGTTGGTCAATGTGCTCCCAGTTTCAACAGTCTATTATTTTAAATACTCACAGTGAACTGGCCACTGGCTGTTGCTATATAAATGGTATACTGCTTCTCACTGGCTGTATCAAGGTTCATCTGGTTTGATTCACCTTTGCTTCGAAGTTCTTCTAAAGCTAACCTCACAGCCAGATACTTGGATAAGTGATCAACAGTGGCGTTACCTGAAGTCTTTATGTATCTGGAAGAATAAATTGTTAAAAATTTCATTTCTAGAATATGCCAATGAGAAAAATGTACTTAAATTATGGAACTAATACATTTCTTAAGAACTAAGATGGAAATGTCTCAATTATTGACAAAATAATATCAGAAATTTACTGCTCTACAATCTAAATTTCTTATTGATAAGTACAGAAGAGGGGAAAGTAAACAGTCAACATCTTGCTGGCAGGCCATGAAAACTTCACCTACCTTATCTTCTGCAAAATATGATACACAGTGCCAAAAATCAAACAGAAATATACAAAGTACTAACGGGGAAAAAGGAACAACATATCCCTCAAACCCTAATGACCAGAATCTGCTAGCTGTAGCAGTAAGAGAAACAGAATAGGAGCAAATTTCTTATTGTCTAAGAATTAAAATGTCTTTTTTAAGACTAAGCATAGAAATGTTAATCTGGGCTGGGTGGGCACTTTGCAAGGCTGAGGTGGGGGGAATCACTTGTGGTCAGGAATTTGAGACCAGCCTGTGCAACATGGCAAAACCCCCATCTTTACTAAAAAATACAAAAATTAGCTGGGTGTGGTGGTGGGTACCTGTAATCCCAGTTACCCGGGAAGCTAAGGCAGGGTTCGCCTGAATCCGGGAGGCAGAGGTTGTAGTGAGCCGAGATCATGTCACTGCACTCCAGCCTGGGTTACAGAGCAAGACTGTTTCCAAAAAAAAAAAAAAGAGGGCAGGCTCGATGGCTCACACCTGTAATCCCAGTACTTTGGGAGGATGAGGTGGGTGAATCACGAGGTCAAAAGATCAAGACCATCCTGGCCAGCGTGGCAAAACCCCGTCTCTACTAAAAATACAAAATTCAGCTGGGCGTGGTGTTGCATGCTTGTAGTCCCAGCCACTCAGAAGGCTGAGGCAGGAGAATCACCTGAACCCAGTGGCAGAGTTGCAGAGGCTGAGCTGAGATTGTGCCACTGCACTCCAGCCTGGCGACAAGTGAGACTCCATCTCAAAAAAACCAGAAATGTTAATTTGGGGATTTTTAAAGCATAATATATCATTCAATCCCTCATTCAAAAAATATCTGATGTTTATCTGTACTCAATGGCAGGCAGTGTGGCTGAAGAGACAGTGATAAAGCAGCCATTCTTGCCAGCAAGAGTTTTAGAGCCTATTGTTCCTCTAGTAACACTGTTAAGAAATTTGACTGGCTCCCTTTTCCTTCTCTACTACGGAGAGTCATTCCTTTCAGATGTGCTCTTTGAGTGGTAAGCACATGAGGGAGGAAGGAAGAACACAACAATCTTGACGGCTAGTAACTGAACCCCCACAATCAACGGGATGACAAATATTACCCCTACTTCTTACAGAAGACTGCCTTTTACCTCCAAATTAAACATTCTGAATTTAGATAATCTGAAACTAATCCACATACTTACCTTGTCTGTGCACTGTCATCTTTTTCCATAAGTGTGGGGTGAGGCCTGAATACTAATTCAATTTCACTAGCACCATCCATTACTGGATCAATTGCCACTGCTGCATTGTTATTATCAAGCTCAAGCCCAGAATCATCAGATGTTTTGGTCCGTTTGTTACTAGGGCCTGCTTCCTGATTGCTATGTGTGGAGGCATTACTACAGTGTGAACTGTCACCATTATCTTCTGCTCCACTACCATTTTCAATCTGTTGTTTCTTGCCTCGCTGCAGTCTAGTCAAGGAGAAAAGGATGCATAAAGTTTACTTTTAGGCCTTTAAAGCAACAAATTTGAAGCACATCTGCTATTGAACTTTAGAATTCCAAAAAATATTGGTAACTGAATTTGCTCTGAGTTGGATGACATTGTTTCCCACGTGTTTCTGAAAGGTCTAAAAAAATCTCTCTCACAGACTAATATTTAAATGATTTTACAAATGTTTCTATTCATTTAATAATTTTACTGGCCAGACATGTAAAATTACACCTGTAATCCCAACACTTTGAGAGGCCAAAGTGGGAGGAGAGATTGAGGCCAGGAATTGAAGACCCTATCTTTACCGACAAAAAAAAAAAATTAATTACTAAGGGCATGGTGGTGTGCACCTATCATCATCATCTCAGCTACTCAGGAGGCTGAGACAGAAAAATGAAAGGCTTGAGCCCAGGAGTTCAAGGGTGGAGTGAACTAGCATTGCTCCACTGTACTCTGTCTGGGCCAGAATGAGACACTCTCTCTCTTTTTTTCTTTTCTTTTTTTGAGATGGAGTCTCACTCCAGGCTGGAGTGCAGTGGTGCAATCTCGGCTCACTGCAACCTCTGCTCCTAGGTTCAAGCGATTCTCCTGCCTCAGCCTCCTAAGTAATTGGGACTACAGGCACGTACCACCATGTCCAGCTAATTTTGGTGTTTTTTTTTTTTTTTTTTTTTTTTTTTTTTTAAGTAGAGACAGGGTTTCACCATATTGGCCAGGCTGGTCTCAAACTACTGACCTCGTCATCTGCCCACCTCAGCCTCCCAAAATGCTGGGATTACAGGTGTGAGCCACCGGGTCTGGCTGACGCCATATCTTAAAAATAATTTTCTTTATTAAAAGACTCTAAGAATTATTGACAAATTTCTATATTCTGAGCATTTTCTCTCATGAGATTACAGTCTGAAGAAAGGTTATGATACAGATACGAAAACGTAAAAATTCTTAGGGAAGATACTTATGCCTCTTTAATTAGAAATTCTTAAGGAACAAGATTTAAGAAGAAGAGTAAGAACTTCCTCCCTGCTGACCTTCCTCAAAGTCAGTTACAGTGATGCAAAATGATTCTACCGAGGAAAATGTGATGGTATCTAAATAGCCAATGTGGACACAGAAGCTGCTCTTTAACAAGCTCAGATACTAAAACGAATTACTGGTAGGGCAATGCACTTTATACATACAATCGAAACTTAAGTACAAGATTAAATAATTTGCCTACGGTTATACAACTAATAAGTGCCAGAGCTAGAGCTAGGATGTGAACCAGACAACATTCTTTCTACCACATTGCCTGTCTCTCTACCTGTACATAAAAGAAAAAAGAGGCGGGTGCAGTAACTCATGCCTGTAGCACTTTGGGAGGCCAAGGTGGGAGGATCATAAGATCAGGAGATCGAGACCATCCTGGCCAACATGGTGAAACCCTGTCTCTACAAAAATACACAAAACAAAAAAAAAATAGCTGGGCATGGTGGCACATGCCTGTAGTCCCAGCTGCTCGAGAGGCTGAGGCAGGAGAACTGCTTGAACCCAGGTGGCAGAGGCTGTTGTGAGCCGAGATCGTGCCACTGCACTACAGCCTGGGCAACAATGCAAGACTCCATCTCAAAAAAAAAGGAAGAAGAAGGAATATATGATGTAAAAGAAATATGAAAGAATGCCTGGCACTTGTAAAAATACTGTCATTATGTTTATTGCCAAAACAAGGAAATAACAGTCCAATGCTTAGGAAAGATGCTCAAGAACTCATATTAAAAAAAAAAAAAAAAAAAAAAATCCTGCTTACAAAATGTACAGATTACTGCAAAACTAAGAGGGGATGACTAGTATGCTAAATAACAAACTATGATTCAAAAATATATAAGCATACACAGCAGAATATTACTCATCCCTAAAAAGGAAGGAAATCCTGCCACATACTACAATATGAATAGTCATACTGAGGACATTTAAGTAAAATAAACCAGGCACAAAAGTACAAATACTTAACTTGGTGGCCTATGGTCACGTAAAAAGAGAAATAAATACTACTACTACTAAATAACAACAAAAAGCCCAAAAGTAGAAATACTGCATGATTCCACTTATATGAGGTTATCTAAACAAGGGAAATTCATGAAACAAAGTAGAATGACAGTTACCAGGACGGGGGTGGGAGGCGGTGCAGGGGGAATGAGGAGTTAGTGCTTAACGGATACAGGGTTTCAATTTTATAAGATGAAAAGAGTTCTATAGATTGGCTGCACAACATTGTGAATGTTCAGCTTTGGGGAGTCAATAGTTAAAAAAAAAAAAAAAAAGAATGTACTTAACACTACTGAACTCTACACTTAGAAATGGTTAAGATGGAAAATTCTATGTCTTTTACCACAATTTCTAGAAAAAAAGAAAGCATAAACAGGCTAAAATGACGAGACAAAAAATTAAGAGCACAATATAAAGACTAAAATATCTTCTAAAATCTACAACTAAAGCAAATAAAAAGTTATTTTAGTTGACAATAAATTACAATGACCTAACAAGTTTATTAAGACTCAAGATATTTTTATCCCACAACTCTTTCCAAAAAAGGATTGATGTGACAGAGCTACATTAATGTAACTGCAGGCAGCATTTAAAGAATAATGTTCATATAAAAGACATTACTAGTCTATTATATCCTGTATTTATCAAATCACATTTATAGTATTACATACTGTCCTGATGATAGCATTTTAAGAATGACACCAATCTTGAGTGTCATGAGGAACAAAAAAGAAATGAGGAAAGTGAATATTAAGCCTTAAGAGGAATATGCACAAACATATATCTATATATAAAAGTATCTGAAAACAAAGGATTCGAATCTGAAATACATGTAAAAGTCAACATAAGTATTTCAACCTAAGACAAATTCAGACTGCTGCACACAAGAGACTAATTTTAATTCAATATAAAGGAAGAATGTAAACAAAAATTCACAAGTCGAAAAATATTTACTGAGCAGCTACTACTTTAAGCCAAGCACCGTTCTAAATAATGGTGTTATAAGAGTCAATGAGGCTGCGCACAGTGGCTCATGCCTGTAATCCCAGCACTTTGGGAGGCCAAGTCAGTGAGGTCAGGAGTTCAAGACCAGCCTGACCAAGATGGTAAAACCCTGTCTCTACTAAAAATACAAAAATTAGCCAGGCATGGTGGAGGGCGCCTGTAGTCCCAGTTACTGGGGAGGCTGAGGCAGGGAACTGCTTGAACCCAGGAGGCAGAGGTTGCAGTGAGCCAAGATTGTGCCACTGCACTCCAGCCAGGATGAAAGAGTGAAACTCCGTTGAAAAAAAAAAAGCCAATAATACGGACATAGTCTCTTTCCATATTCTAGTGTAGCAGGTAACATATCAGAGTGATAGGTGTTATGGAGAAAAAAATGAGGCAAGGAGGGTAAGGAAGTATAGAGTCCTAGAATGGAAGCTGAGAACTTAAGCAGACACCTGCTAAGAAAGTGAGGTAGTGTGCCATGTGGATTACCTTGAAAAGGAGGGTTTCTGAAAAACAGTACTGTAAGTACAAAGGCTCTGAGTCAGAAGCATTCTTGGAGTGTCGGAAGAACAGTAAGGAAGCTGTAATAAAGTCACCAACAAAAAAAAGGAGTGTCTATCACATAGCCCCACTACTAGAAATGTATAAGCAAAACCGAAGGAATATATACAAAGGACAGTCTTGCTTTTAGTAAAAGGCTACTGAACAACCATTAAAGTCCTTCCAACTCTTAGGAATGTAAAATTATTTTAAAAATAAATACATTTAACATTTAGTACTTTATTATACTTTGATAAACACAGTGATAGGTCAGTTTAATACAGTTAGAATGGAGCACATCTTTGAACCTTTAAGCCAGTGGTTTTTGACCTTGTCTACACTCCACAATCATCTACAGAACCTTAAAAGCAGAAATATCTGGGCCCTGTTTACTGGGACAGGGATAATACCTAAAGCCTTGCGATTTAAAAGCTTTCTGAGTGAGTCTGATGTTCAGCCAAGGCGAAAACCACCAGACTGAGATGGGGCTTTATTATCTCCTTCTGTGGAAAATGATGATTATATCCTTGAGACCTGAAGAAATGAGATGATAATGTCAGAGAGGAAAAAAGGATGAGGGTTAAGGGAAAATGCCCAGATTAAACAGGGTCTTGGAAGCCATCATTAGTCTTTTGGTTTTTATCCTATTAGATGACTCCAAGCAAAAGAAAACCATGATCTTCCTCTCAATTTAACAGTATCTCTAAGGGCCAGGTTCTGTGGCTCATGACTGTAATCCCAGCACTTTGGGAGGCTGAGGTGGGTGGATCACCTGAGGTCGAGAGTTTGAGACCAGCCTAACCAACATGGAGAAACCCTGTCCCTACGAAAAGAAAAAAATTTACAAAAAATTAGCCTGGCATGGTGGCAGGCACCTGTACTCCCAGCTACTCAGGAGGCTGAGGCTGGAGAATTGCTTGAACCCAGGAGGCAGAGCCTGCAATGAGCCAAGATTGTGCCATTGTACTCCAGTCTGGGCAAAAAGAGCAAGTCTCCATCTCAAAACAAAACAAACAGGATTTCTGGCTGCTGTGCTGAGAATAGACCATGTGGGAGTAAGCATGGGAAGTAGAATAACCAGTTGGGAACTTATTTCAATACATCAAATGAAAGACTGTTATGGCCTGAATTAATCTGGATATACTATGCAGAAAGCAAAAAAGTATTTATTTACAGATTGGAATACAGGATGTGTGAAAGAGATTTAAAAGTGACTCCAAGGTTTTTTGCTTAAGCAAGTGGAATGACAGAGTTGCCATCAACCAAAATGAGTAAGAACAAAGAGAAGTAGGGGGTAAGTTCAGTATTGATTATGTTAAGTCTGAGATGCTTATTAGCTACTCAAAAGGAGATGTGTCGAAATTTCAGGTAAGTCTGGACTGGATATATAAATTTGGGACTCATCAGCATATAGATAGTAAATTAAACTACGAAACTGAATAAGATAATCTGGAGTCAGATTTTGTACTGAGAAGCACTATTCTCTGGAACACTCCACCTTTAAGAGTTTGAAATTAAAATCAAACTACAAAATAAACAGCTAATGGCATACAAAGGGAACCAGGAGAATAGGGCCTCCTAAAAGCCAGGTGAAGAAAATTATCCAAAGAGAAGTTAGAAATTAATTGTGTCAAATGCTGCTAAGTAAGACAAAGTCTGAGAATCAGCCATTAGATGGCACAATGAAGAGGTCACTAATAATGTTGATAAGGGCAATATGATGGGGTGATAAGGATGAATGGAGGGGGTTCATAAAAGAATGAAAAAAGAACTGGAGATACAACTCTTTCAAGGGATTTTGCTATAAAGATAAGAGAAGAAATAGAACGTTAAGTCGAGAAAGAAGTAGGCACAAGAGATTTTAGTATTTTAAATGAAATACCCTTTATACCTAGAGGCATCTATTATACCTACACGAAAGGTAATCAGGCAGTCTACTATTTCTTAACTGTATTTTACCTTTTTTGAAAGTAAATTTAATATTTAATAACGTATTCAGAAAAACAGCTACCCTCTCTGACCCTCTTTCCCATATACCTGTTCATGGCCTGTATCTTCAGTCCTTCCTCAATGCTGTGACTGAGTGCTTGCTGATTATTGTGCTTGTTGATCCTGGCTAATACTCTCTCTTGATGAGCTTCATACTCATCACGACTTGGATAAATTTTGCTGATGAGTGCATCAAAGTTTGGGTCTGGCCTTAGTGATCTTTTGGAAACTAGTTTTTTCCGACAGGTAGGACATTCTTTGTTGCTAAATAAAAGGAGGGGAAAGCAAATGTAAACAATCCTAGTATCTTTGGGCTAAAGACAAAAAAATACAGCTTCTGGAGAGTTATCACCTACAACATCTTTAATAAGTCACAGAAATTTAAACTGATTAACTTGAATTTCCTTGAACATCTGACTAGTGGGTAAGCAAGATTTTAGAAACCTCACTCTATACCACTCATCAAAAGAAAAAATTGAGTATTTCCCAAGATAACTTATATATAATCATCTTAAGAAATAAAAATCTATTCTTTTCTAAATTTCCTCTTTCTGATAACCATGCTTTACATGAAAAAAATACCCATATACATACACACACACACACACACACATTTATATGTAATAAATTGTTTTATTGAAATAATACTTTCATAAGAATATTATTTTATATACTGAAGTGGAAAAATCATGGTTTTATGCTTTCTAATTTCCTCAAAGCAAATACTCATCCTATGAAACTTCTAAAAATCAGCAATCTCAAAACAAAGATTTTCCCATAATTAAAACTTAGTGACTTGAGAAAGATTTCTAATTTTCAATCAAATACTTATAGAAAATGTATTTCTCAGCCAAGCACAGTGGCTCACACCTGCAATCCCAGCACTTTGGGAGGTCGACGCAGGCGGATCATGAGGCCAGGAGTTCAAGACCAGCCTGACCAACCCGTCTCTACTAGAAACACAAAAATTAGCTGGACGTGGTGGCACGCACCTGTAATCCCAGGTACTCAAGAGGCTGAGGCAGGAGAATTGCTTGAACCTGGGAGGCAGAGGTTGCAGTGAGCCAAGATTGTGCCACTGCACTCCAGCCTGGGCAACAGAGCAAGATTCCATCTCAAAAAAAAGAAAGGAAAATGTATTTCTCAGCCAGATGCAGTGGGCTCAAGTCTGTAATCTAGCACTTTAGGAGGCTGAAGTGGCTGGATCACCTGAG
This sequence comes from Saguinus oedipus, assembly GCA_031835075.1. Classification (NCBI taxonomy): domain Eukaryota; kingdom Metazoa; phylum Chordata; class Mammalia; order Primates; family Cebidae; genus Saguinus; species Saguinus oedipus. Next base: position 25,992,534 of record CM063190.1, read on the forward strand.
GTCAGGAGTTCGAGACCAGCCTGGCCAACATGGTAAAATCCTGTCTCTACTAAAAAAACAAAAAAATAAAACAAAATAGCCAGGCATGGTGGCAGATGCCTGTAATCCCAGCTATTCGGGAAGCTGAGGCAGGAGAATGGCTTGAACCCAGGAGGTGGAGGTTGCAGTGAGCCAAGATTGCGCTATTGCACTCCAGCTTGGGCAAGAAGAGCGAAACACCATCTCAACAACAACAAAGGAAGAAGAAAAAAAGAAAATGTATTTCTCAAACCCCGGAAAGCACTCCCATGGTACAATTTAAGTACCTAGCATAGTAAGTCTTTTCAACATACCCACTTCTAAGGGCTGTGATGATACAGTCTGCACAAAAACGATGCAAACACTCCTTTGTAGTCATGGTGTTCTTCAACATATCCAAACAAATTGGGCACATTAATTCACTGTGTAGACTTCGAGGTGAAACCACAATTTCTAAGCCATCTGTTATTGCCTCCTGTAAGAGAATTACTTCAAAATTAAAAGCTACTTAATTTTATTTTTATTATGGACAAGTTCAAACGTATAAAAGTACTAGAAATTGTAAAAAAAAAAAAAAAAAAAAAATGAACATTATATGTACTCATCAGCGAGCCACAACCATTGTCAACTCACAGCTAATTTTGTTTTGGCTATAACTGCCTACAGCTCCCCTCAGCCCCCACCATCACTACATTATATAAATGCTCTTAACTTTAAAATGCTAAAAATAAGATATTAAGGTTATTTAAAAGGTAACTAGTGGGTAATTAGCCTGGTATAATAAAAAAGCACTGAATTTAGGACCATATATCTCAGATTTGATCTAATTCTAGTCATATTAACTGAGTCTAAACCATTATTTAACATTGCTTTCTTACCTGTAAAAGGAGAAACTGCTAAAATAACCCTCAGAATACGTCCATCTTCAAAAGTGACACCATTTTCACAATAAATTATGTTTCATGCTGCCCGTCAAATAAGATTCCAATATTCTCTAGTTTATAAATAGCTTAATAGAATTTCATTTCCAAATACTGTTGAACCCTCAAAATTCTTTTCCACAGACCAATTTTATACAAAGCGGTTAGCTTCTCACCAGAAGCTGATTTAAACCAGAATATAACCAAAGTATAAAATGTACTGCTATTATCTAATTGTCATGCCTAAAAATGTTTGTCTCCAAATGCATCTGGAGTTCCAATGTAAAATTTCAGGACATATCTCCCCTGCTGCAGAGTGACTAGTGAATCCTACTTGCTTCATCACCATTACCCATCCTCCCCACAGGCTGGCAGTGAGAATACAGATTGCTCAGCTCTAATGCTACCAATATCAACTCCTATAGATTGAGGAGAGTTCTAGCATGGTGAGAATTGTAAAGCAAGATGCAGGTTTAAATAAGCAGCTTTCAATAGGCTCCGGTGCTTCCTGTTTCCACTGGCAGTTCATCATACTTGTGCTTTCTTGATATAGTCAGAGATGGATTACTTCAAAAAGAAAAACATAGAAACTATAGCTATTGTTCATAAAGGGCTCAACTATTAATAAAATATGCTTGTTAGATTTCAGCCTCTCTATATAAATAAATTACATAAATATGAATATATATAAATAGAAATAAATATTTCTTTTTTTCTCTTAATTTAACACTTAGACAAACTTTTGATTTAGGAAACTATCACTCAGAGTATACTGATGACCCAGAGAGTAATCAAGTGTGCTCTCCTCTCCTTCTTTAGAACACACCTAACAAAATCCCAACCCTGGATAAATTCAACCCTCTACGTTCTCCTCCAGGGCTGTACCTGTGCAGATGTGTAGCACTGTGGGAGAAAAGAAAAAGGGAAAACCACCTTGGTAGAACTGAACATTTTCCAAGCCTCATATGGGTGTTCAATACTGCTCAGCAACTGGTTTCTTTTCCTTTCTATACACTATTTTACACCTTTTTTTCCCTCTATCTGCTGACCTTTTTCCATCTGCACTTTCAATAAACTACCTTACCTCAATTTATCAAGATATTTCATTAAAAGAGAGTTCCTTCATTTCCTCTCTACCAAATCTATACATCATCTTCTCTCTTGTTAAAAGGAGAAACTATATACCTCTTCCTATCAAAGGTATATTCCTTTGTACCTTCTCAAAGACATCCCTCTTTTTATTATTGTTTGCTCTCAGTCTTCAGCAATCTCTCCTCCACTGAATCAGCCTAAGAGACTGGAATCTCAACTTAGGCTGCGGCACAGTAAAATGTGAATGATGCACCCTAGAGCTGTGCAAGGGGAGAGGGAAGATGGGCACTCTATCTCCATCTTTTTCTTGTTTTGAGACAGAGTTTTGCTCTGGTTGCCCAAGCTGGAGTACAATGGCGCAATCTTAGTTCACTGCAACCTCCGCCTCCCGTGTTCAAGCGATTTTCCTGCCTCAGCCTCCTGAGTAGCTGAGATTACAGGTGCTCGCTACCACACCAGGCTAATTTTTTGTATTTTTAAAAGAGATGGGGTTTCACCATGTGGACCAGGCTGGTCATGAACTCCTGACCTCAGGTGAGCCACCCGCCTTGGCCTCCCAAAGTGCTCGGATTACAGGCGTGAGCCACCACACCCGGCCTCTATCTCCACCTTGTAAACAAAATTGAAAACTTAATTTCACATTGCATAGCCAAATTTCTCTGAAGAACTGCCAATTCATCTTTTCTCACTTCTACCCTCCCCTTACTAGACCATATACATATAATTATCATATACTTGATTCATCATGTGAACCAATGATGAGAATGCATCATGATTCCATTCAGCCCTCAACCTGTACAATCTACTCAGGTTAATGTGCTCTTGTCAAGGTCACCAAACATATATAGTCGACCCTTGGCATCCATGGGGGATTAGCTCCAGGAACTTCCACATACATCAAAATCCTTGGATGCTCAAGTCTCTTATAAAAAATGGCATGATATTTGCATATAAATTAGGCATATTCTCCCATGTACTTTAAATCAGGGGTCCCCAACCCTCAGGCTGTGGACAGGTACTGGCCTGTTAGGAATCAGACCGCACAGGAGGAGGTGAGTAGCCGGTCAGTAAGCATTACCGCTTAAGCTCTGCCTCCTGTCAGATCAGTGGTGGTATTAGATTCTCATAAGAGTGTGAACACTACTGAGAACTGCACATGCAAGGGAGCTAGGTTGTGTGCTCCTTATTAGAATCTAATGACTGATGATCTGAGGTGGTACAGTTTCATCCTGAAACCATCTCCCACTCACCCACCCTGATCACCATGAAACCGGTCCCTGGGACTACTGCTTTAAATCACTAAATTACTTGTAATACAATGCCCATATAGCACCTCATTTGCATGGATTCAACATACTTGGCACACAAAAAATTCAAGTTTTGGTTTTTGGAACTTTGTGAAAATTTTTTGTTCCTGAATTTTTTCGATTATGGTTGCTTGAATCCACAGATGCAGAACCCATGTATGTGGAGGGCCAACTGTATTGTCAAGTCATATTTACACCTTTCTAATCTTCAGCTTATTCAGCCTGTCACTAGTGTTAAACACATTAACTATATCATCCTTCAAATAATTCCTTTAGCTTTTAAATCCCCCCTCTCCCAATCTCCTCTTTTTCCTTCCTTTTCTCTGGATGTTCCTCTCAGTCTCCTTCACTAGCTCCTTGTCCATTACCTAATTTCTAAATGTTGAAGCAGCTCTGGATGAAGTTATAGGTCCTCTGCTCATCTCTCTGGATGATTTTATCCGTTCCTATTGCTTAAAATGTGCTGTCAATACCTAAAATTTTGCATTTAGTTCAGACTAATATAAAAATGATCTCTAGTTAGCATCTCTGCCTGCCTGTTGCATAGGAATCTCAAAATTAGTCCAGTGTTAGGCATGGTTATTGCCTTCAAACCTGCTCCTCCCCTAGTCTTTGCCTATTCCTAGTCTTCCTTGGAACCTTATCAGTACTTATTAGAGAAAGGAGGACTTGTCCAACTTTCTCTAACTTCTCACATGTGAATTTTAGATAGATAACTTCTCACATGTGAATAGATACTTATTTTTTCAATGTCTGTAAAGTCCATGGTTGGTGCTACCTCTGTTTTATTCACCACTGTTCACCCAGTACCTACCACAAGAGCTTGTACAGAATATTCAAATTATTTGTTCAATCAGTGAACAAAGTATTAGCCAACATACAGAAGTCAGGAATGCTTGCATAAAAGGTATTATTACTGTATTTCTATTTAAGTTTTCATGTTCTAAAAATGTATCCCAGTTTACATGCCTCATATGCCCCTTAGCAATCATCTTCAGTCATTACCTGAGGTGTTCGTTGTAATTCATATAAACTGAGCTCCCATGTTTTGCTTAATGGTTGAGTTCCGTTTGTCTGCACAGCCTGAGACATTGCTAGAAATAAGAGACAAAAACAATTTTAGTATTTGAAAGGTAAGTGCTATGGTATGAATGTATGTGTTCCACCAAAATTCCTATGTTGAAATCTAACCTCAATGCAATAGTATTAAGAGGTGGGGACTCTGGAAGGTAATTATAAGGGCTCCACCTTCATGAATGAAATTAGTGCCAAGGGAATCTTTTGGCTTTTTGAGCATGTTTGGACACAGAGAAGCATCTATAAGGAATAGGCCCTCACCAGACACTGCATCTGCTGGTGCCATGATCTTGGAATTCCCAGTCTCCAGAATTGTAATATATTTCTATTGCTTATAAATTACCCAGCCTAAAGTATTTTGTTATATCAGGCTGAATGAATTAAGACAAGTAAATCTCAAAACTGATTTTTAGGAATTGTTAATCTCAATAAAAACAAATTATTCACTGGTTCTCAAAAATTAAAAAGAAGAAAAACTCAAGAATCTTTACACTTATAAACTACTTGACAGTAAAAGCCTACTACTGACTTCCAAATGCCCAAGAGCTGGCATACAGGAAGTGCTTAACATATCAAAGGGCTTAATTACTACTGAAATGTACAGCAGATTGTTTTAACCCAAAACAATAAATATTTTTATAAAATTTATGGTCATGGAACTTAGAACAAAATCAGCAAAATTTCAGATTCTTCAGCATAGCTATCTAGTCCAACATTGTCCAAGATAAAAAAAATCTGCTTTATAGCACTTTAAACCACTAGTCATTCTGTCTCTTTCACAGCTTACTCTCGAAAAAATCCCAACCTCATGTTCAGAAAGCTTTCCTAATGTAGAAACCTAAACTGCTACCTATTCATCCTATAGCTGCCCTCTGAAGACAAACTAATAATAATAATAATAATGTCTGAAAACTTTTCTACAAAAGACTTTCAAATATTTAAAAAGTGGTATCATATTCCACCTGATTTTTCTTTCCTTTTGGCTAAATATCATAGTTCCTCCTATTCCCCATCTGACACCATTTCAAAGTCTTCTCACCACCCTGATTAATTCTGCCTCCTCTCCTGATATAAATGAACTGAACAGCATAAGACCAACTTCTCCGCTTGTCTTTGAGTAGGAGGACATCTATTATAAACGTGGGAAAGAAGGTTGTAGATTAAAAAAACTCACACCTCTGGGGCACAGAAAAATGAAGTGACCCCAGTCATCCAAATTTTTAGTAAATACCTATGACTAGTCAAGCAGAACTACCCCAGGGCCCTTGTCTAGAAGGAAACAGCTAATCTACAATCAATAAGACAAAGTCTAAACAGAAATATAGAAAAAAAGAATATGAAATTTTATAGCGGTATTTGAGAGCGGTATATAGGCCAATTTGAGAAGTGAAGGAGGCTTTAGCAGAGATGAAATAAACCTTAAAAAGAAAGATTATCAATCTGAGCTTAAATAAAAAAATTAATATATTAATAGAAAGAGACTACTTACAGTGGAATGGAAATACAAAAGAAAGAGGGTTCTAGGCAAGTTACAGCAGCAGTATGGGCATGCTTGTGATTGGAAGATATTAAAAGTTTAAACAGGAGAGTAACATGAGCAAACACCATAAAAACTCAAATAGTATAGAAGGTAGAAGACTAGAAAGCAAAAATAAGATCAGTGAGATAAAGTTGTCAAAAACCTGTATGATATTCACTATCTGAACTAACGCAGTTAAACATGGAAGAGAGACAGAATTAGACCACTAAGTGATATACAAGATACTGGTATAAGAAAGAAGGGTCAAATATGGCTCAGAGAAAACAACCACTTTTTACTGAGAGAGAACACAGAAGGAAAAGTATGGGTTAGAAGAGTAGTACAGTTGCTACACGCACTGAGTTCCAGTTACTCATGGACAACTAAGGTAGAGTGGTCCAGTAGATAGTGTGGGCAAAAAAAATTCCCACAACTCCCTGAAGACACAACATGTCCCTGATTCCTGTACTCTGGAGCTAAAGGTTAACAGACTGGTAATCAGGGAGTCTGATTACTGAATCACAGGACGTAGCCATCATTTTACAAACATTATTAGACATCTGCTATGGCAACCCTTTCTTGTGAATCAAAGTGAAAGCTGCAAGCTTTTCCTGGTAGAATTCCTGCTACACGCATTCTTACTATAATCCTGAATTACTGTGCTTAGTAGGCTAGATGGCACAAGTTCTCCAAGGATGATTTCTAGTTACCTCAGCTATTACGGAGAATTTCGGGCACATCAAAGATAAATACAGCTAAGAGAAGCTCTAGAAAGGAAAGGAGAAACAGTACCAAATATACAATGGCCTTTTGTTACCTACATGCCAAGGTCTCAAAATAAAATGGACTTGAAAACAGCATCCCAAGATTCTCTTGCAAAAGTCGGAGGTGGAGGGGAAGGACCTCTCAAACGATCTGAAACTTGCCCTCCTTATGCAGCTAACATTATCATGCTTCAGCATCACCATCAGCACATATTCCTTCTGTTCTTCTGCATTCCCTACCCCAAAATCCTAAATGAACTATCCTTTCCTAAGGTCTTCTCCCCCAAAAAACAACCAATGACCTAATACTCATTTAAAATTGCTACAATGTTGCTTCCAGTGGTAAGCCAACAGAAACTGAATTAAGGCACGGTTTAAGGTTGAGCCAACCATTAAAGCCAACAGAGAGCCAGAAGACACAAAGACTGGGTGTGTATGGTGGCTCACCGGACTGCTTGAGGCCAGACGTTCTAGATCAGCCTGGACAATATAACAAGATTCCATCTCCACACACAAAAAAATTTTTAATTAGCTGGGTGTGGTGGCGTGTGCCTATAGTCCAGGTACTTGGGAGGCTAAGGGTGGAAGATCACTTGAGTCCAGGAGTTTGGTTTCAGTGAGGTATGATTGTGCCACTGCACTCACCCTGGACAACAGAGTAGCCCCTGTCTCTTAAAAAAAATTTTTCTTTTTTAAGGAAAAGACAAAAAAAAAAATGTGGGCCAGGCACAGTGGCTCACACCTATAATCCCAGCCCTTTGGGAGGCCGAGACAGGTAGATCACCAGAGTCCTAGAGTTTGAGACCAGCCTGGGCAACACAGCAGAATCCCACCTCTACAAAAACTACAAAATGTTAGTCAGGAGTGGTGGCACACACCTGTAGTCCCAACTACTCAGGAAGCTGAGGTTGTAGTGAACTGAGATCACGCCTCTACACTCCAGCCTGGGCAAAAGACTGAGTGCGTGTCTTAAAAAAAAAGATGCCAGGTCAGGCACAGTGCCTCCCGCCTGTAATCCCAGCACTTTGGGAGGCCAAGGTGGGCGGATCATGAGGTCAAGAGATCGAAACCATCCTGGCCAATATGATGAACCCCCCCCCCCAACTAAAAAATACAAAAATTAGCTGGGTGTGGTACTGTGCACCTGCAGTCCCAGCTACTTGGGAGGCTGAGGCAGGAGAATTGCTTGAACTCAGGAGGCAGAGGTTGCAGTGAGCCAAGATCGCGCCACTGCACTCCAGCCTAGCGCCTGGCGACAAAGCAAGACTCTGTCTCAAAAAAAAAAAGATGCCTAATAATAGGGCTGGAGTGAGAATAAAAAAAAAAAAAGAGTTGGCCTGTAGTCCCAGCTAGACAAGAGGCTAAGGAAGGAGGACTGCTAGAGCCCAGGAGTAGTTCAAGACTGCAGGAGAGACCCTGTATGGGAGCGGAGGGGAGAAGGAGGGAGAGAGAAAGTAAGAGTGGAGGGAAGGAGACCTGACAAAACTGCCATCAAGACTTCATATTGTGGAACAGACCCAAAGCTAATATAATAGAAATCCTGCCCTGTCTTCTTGTTAATAGGCTAAAACATAAAATACAGGACTTCTAAAAGAAAATTAAAATGGAAAATTACAAATTTGGATACACTCCAACATATGGCTGAAAACATTGGAAGAACCTTAGAAAACTGACAAAATGCAAACTAAAACAAACATACAACCCTTCAAATAAACCAAGCTATCAAAATAATTTAAAAAAAATCAAAAGGTATTTTATCCTCTGAGAATTAAAGACCTGTTGATACTAGTAGATAAAACAAGCAGAAAAATAAGAGCAAACAAGCAAAAAAATATTAGCAAAAAAAAGAAGCAGGGGGAAAAAACAATGGCCAGAACATATCCAATGATGCTGCTTTGAAGATTACTCTAGTTGTTGAATTTGAGGTGAATCATGTATAAATATAGATGGCCAGCTTCTCTGTAGATAGGTTAGTGCAAAAGTAATTGCGGTTTTTGCATTGCTGAAATTCACCATGTGATACTGGAACACCCTCTTAAATAAATGTGGTTATGTTATACATCACTTCAATGGCTCACCTTATGATTTTTGCTAAATGACTTACTACTTGCCATTTATGTTTATTTTGGACTATGGAAATGATCTTAGACAAAAAACAAATTCAAGTGATTTTCTTATTCAAGTTCTAAATGGGTTGTAAAGTAGTGGAGACAACTCACAACATCAAAAATGCATTTGACCCAGGATCCGCTAATGAATATACAGGGCAGTGGTGGTTCAAGAACATCTGCAAAAGAGAAGAGCACCTTGAAGATGAGAACCTTGAAGATGAGGAGCATAGTGACGAACCATAGGAAGTTGATAAAGACCAATTGAGCATAATCTTAGAAGCGGATCCTCTTACAACTACATTAGAAGTTACCAAAGAATTCAACCTCAACCAATCTATGGTTGTGGCATTTTAAGCAAACTGGAAAGGTGAAAAGGCTCGGCTACTGGGTGCCTCATGAGCTGAGCGAAAATTAAAAATATCATCGTTTTTCAGTGTCGTCTTCTATTATTCTATGCAAGAATAACGAACCACTTCTCCACTGGATTGGGAGGTGCAATGAAAGTGGATTTTTGTTAGGCAACTGGTGATGACCAACTCAGTGGTTGGACCGAGAAGCAGCTCCAAAGCACTTCCCAAAAGCAAACTTGCACCAAAAAAAAAGGTAATGGTCACTGTTTGGTGAGGCTAGAGTTTTGCCTCATCCATCATATTCATCAGACCTCTGACCAACCCACTACCACTTCTTCAAGCATTCTCAACAACTTTTGGCAGGGAAAACACTTCCACAACTAGCAGGATGCAGAAAACATTTTCCTATAGTTATCGAATCCCAAAGCATGGATTTTTACACTACAGGAATAAACAAACTTATTTCTCGCTGGCAAAAATATGTTGATTGTAATGGTTCCTATTTTGATTAATAAAGATGTGCGTGAGCCTAGTTATGATGATTTCAAAGTCATAGTCCAAAACTGCAATTACTTTTGCACCAACCTAACACGTGTGCCATTATTTCTACTATATATTCTACTACAACACCATAAGTCTTTCAGAGAACCGAAACTACTCAGGAGGAATTTCTAAGAATTTCAAATGCTAACCCATGTTCCAACCTGTAACTGTTACCCTAGGACCAACTATAAGCAGAACACTCCTTCTGTCTCCTGAAAGCTACCCTAGAAAATTAATAGAAACTATCAAATAAAATATTCCACTGAAGTATTATATTTCTAGAGATACTAGGTCTCTTGCACATAACCAAATTATACCTGATGTGGCAAATAAGACTTAGGAGTGATTGACAAGTTAACTGTACTTCCAGAATTTCCTGGTACCATTTGGAAAAACTAGAATTTTCATGACTTTGCAGAATTTCCTAGTCCTTCCTTACCTTTCTGTTAAGTCTGCATTACAATAATATGTTCTATGGTATCTACCGTCTAAAATGCTATCACATGGATGCTATCTTACCATAGTACAGCAGGTGAATCCTAAGACCAAAAATAGGGCAAAATCTTGCAGATTGTCAAAATCATTATCTCAATTCTTATGAACATGTCACTGAACAGGTAAGCTCTTGAGAATTAGTGCATCTTGGCTTTAGATCGATATACATCTTCATTTAATTTAAATTTACCCTGCCCCAAAATCATATATAATCTTTCCTCTTCTTTTGTTTGGTGAGAAGCTACATTTCTGCCTGTGGTTCCCCCTTGCCCAAGCCAATAATATGTAATACATTTAGCTTTTGTTTTTCAGATCTGAATGAAAAGTGATTTCAATGAACAATAAGAGTCACCTATGTATAGATACTAACATATACACAGAGTAGAGAAATACGAAAAGAACATGAATGGATGGCCAAGATACAGTCTGAAAAACTGAAGAGTAGAGTAGAAGCCAGTGAAGAAGACAAAAAGTGAGGTGCCAGACAAAATGATCTTAAGGATTTTTTCCAGTGACAAGAATGTGCTCCTTAGATCACAACAGTCTAAAGATCCTTGTCACACAACAGAACAAGATCTAGGTCTACCCAGGGCCTATCAAAATACAAAATTATAACAAATATAAAGAAACAATTGGCTTTTGAGTTCCTGGAATTAGACAACATCTCATTTTAGAAAATGACAGTTCCAATGAGAAGAGGGGAGGTTGGCTTTAAAAGCAGAAAAAGGCTGAAGAAAGCAGAAACAACAAAAAGGCAGACTGTTTCAAAGATGCCTTCCTCTTATTATAAGGTTAAAACAGAGGAGATTTCCTTATTATGAAGACTAAGGCTGACTGTATCACCTATGGTTTAGAAAACTGGCCCATTTTCAAATTTGATTATAAGGCACTTAGCACAAGTGATTCCAGTCTGGTTTGTTCTGGTCTGGTGGGGTCTAGTGCGACAGGCTAATCTGGAACAGTAGCCTCCCATAATGTTGTTTCACAGGCCCAATTTCCAGTTACAGCTCATTAATTATACTTCCCAATAAAAGACATATCTGAAACCCCAGAAATGTTTCTATAAGAAGTAGGTGCTCAAATTTGTGGAGAAAATATATAAATGAAAAGCATTAGTCTGAGTAAGATAACTTTAGCTGCATAGGTAGAAACAAAATAAATCTGAAAAAAAAAAATCTAGTCATATATTATGAAAGCTGGCAGCTTCAATAATCAAAGGAAATATATCAATAATATATTCAGAATTATCTTTTAGGGACCATAATACCTGGCATTCACAATGACATTCTACACCTTCATATTCTTTTTATCTTTTGAGACGGAATCTGGCTCTGTGGCCCAGACTGGAGTGCAGTGGCATCATCTCAGCTCACTGCAACCTCCGCCTCCCAGGTTCAAGTGATTCTCCTGCCTCAGCCTCTCAAGTAGCTGGGATTGATTACAGGTGCACACCACCATGCCTGGCTAATTTTTGTATTTTAGTAGAGACAGGGTTTCACCATGTTGGCCAGGCTGGTCTACAACTCTTGACCTCAGATGATCAATCCACCCACCTCAGCCAAATGTTTGTATTTTTAGTAGAGATGTGGTTTCACCATGTTGGCAAGGCTGGTCTCAAACTCCCGACCTCTGGTGATCCGCCCACCTTGGCCTCTCAAAGTACTGAGTTTACAGGAGTAAGCCAAGGTGCCCTGCCACCTTCATATTCATATGAAAGATCACTAAGTGTCACCCAGGCTGGAGTGCAGTGCTAAGATTTCAGCTCACTGAAACCTCCGCCTCCTGGGTTCAAGTGATTCTCCAGTCTCAGCCCCCCAAGTAGCTGGGACTACAGGTACATGCCACCACATCAAGCTAATTTCTGTATTTTTAGTAGAGACAGGGTTTCACATGTTGGCCAGGCTGGTCTCAATCAAACTCCAGACCTCAGGTGATCCACCCACCTTAGTTAGCCTCCCAAAGTGCTGGGATTATAGGCCTAAGCCACCACGCCTGGCCCCCTACATGTCCTTTATAAATAAATAAAATGAAAATACTACCTTATCACAATGTATGGTCTATGTAGTGAGAGAAATATCGTTAGAAATATTGATAACCTGTAATTTTAAAACAATGAAACCATAATGAATGAAAAAAATGAATCAAGCATTAAAAATTAGAAAATGAACCTAAACAAAGTAAAATGGAAAATAATCACTACAAAAGCTGAAATCAAATGACAACAGCTAATAAAAAAACACAAAACAAAACAGATTTGCTCAGCATAGTATAATTTAGTTGTTAGGTACACCCAATAATATAGTTAAATTTCTGGCAAAAAAAGTGAATTTCTAACAATTAAAAAACCACACATATGTACAGATATGAGATTTAAAAAACAAAGTTAGAGAATGTTATCTTCAACTCTGTACCAATAAATAAACTATTTCTAGTAAAAAAGTCTTAGTAAGTTAGAAATAAATGGAAAATTCTTAATCACATGAAAATCCACTAGAAGTCCCAAAACAATCAATGTTAAAAAGTAGTAACATGGTGGACTGAAGAGAAAAAATGTCAAAATAGGATACAATTTTCCTACAAACAAGGAATAACCATTCAGAAATAAATTTAAAAGATCTCATTCATGATAGCAACAAAAGCTTATAAAATCCTTAAAATAATTTCACAAAATATTGAAAAAATAAAACTCTACAACTTAACTGAAGTACACTAAAGAGGATCTGAACTGGATTAACATAATATACATATGCATATAAATCTAATGCAATGCAATCCCAATCAAAATACCAGCAGACAAAATGATTCTAAGTTTTACCTGGGGATGCACAAAAACGCCCAGAGTATTTTTAAAGAGAAACAAGAGAAAGGAGAGTTTATCTTAAACCAAATATTAAAGCTTAATAGAAAACAACACTACAATCTCAAGAAAAAGTCAAACAGATCAATGGAACAAAACACATGGTTCAAAAAAAGATGTGAATAGAGGGTATTTTAAAATCAGAATTTTTTAAACCCTTTTCAAATAAATCAGATACCTAAACAAATAAATGAATTTTAAAATTCTAGAAGGATTAACATTTAAAAAAAAAAAACAAAAAACACAAAAGATAAAAGCAACATACAATACCCAGAAGACTAAAGGTTCACATTCTACCTCACAATTTTTTTTTAAATCTCGCATACAAAAATCAATAAAAGACACTATGATCAAATTTAAAAGATAAGCAATGGGTGGGAAGAAAATATTTGCAACATATGTAAATTAACAAAGGGCAGTGTAAATTAACAAAATGTAAAAATATCCATAATATATACTGAGCACTAATTCAAATCAATCTAAAAGACAACTCGATATAAGCAAAATAATTAACAGAATATATACAAAAAAAATTAAATTGTGCTAAACTTCACTAATAATCAGTAAATTGCAAATCAAAACAATGTGTTCTATATAGGCTCTGTTTTTTGTCTGTGATATTGACAATAATTAAGATGACTAGTATCTAGTTGATATGGTTTGAATTTGTAGCCTTTACCAAATCTCATGTCAAATTATGATCCCCAGTGTTGGAGGAGGGGTCTGGTGGGAGGTGACTGGATCATGGGAGTGGATTTCCCCCTTGCTATTCTTGTGATAGTGAGTTCTTGTCAAATCTGATTGTGTAAAAGTGTCCAGTATCCCCCCAGCTTCTGCCTGCCCCAGACATGTAGGACCTGACTGCTCCCCCTTCACCTTCCACCATGAATGTAAGTTTCCTGAGGCCTCTCCAGGACCTTGAGCCAATATTCATGCTGCAGGACCTTGAGCCAATATACCTCTTTTCTCTACAAATTACTCAGTCTCAGGGAGTCATAGCAATGCGAGAACCGTAGTGTTTAAAAGTGTGTGCAGAAACAGGAATTGTCACACTACTGGCAAAGTTCTGGGGACAATTTGGCAGCTAAGGCATAATTACAGTATTTAGCATAAGGAATGTATTTCTTGAAATGGGAAATGGTTGAATCAAGCTATATGGCGCAATTACAGAATCTCTATGGACATGCTGTAAGAAATATACAATAAAAAATATATATAGTCGTCCCTCAGTATCCAAGGGGGACTGGTTCCAGGACACCCTCTGACCCCCACAGATACCAAAATCCATGGATACTCAAGTCCCTAATATAAAAGGTACAGCATTTGCATATAACCTACAAAAACCCTCCTGTGTACTTTAGATCGTCTCTAGATTACTTGGAACACTCAATACAATGTACAAGCTATGTAAATAGTTGTTATATGGTATTATTTAGAGAATAATGACATGAGAAAAAAAATCTGTACAGGTGCAGGTGCAACCATGCCATTTTTTTCCACCTAATATTTTCAATCTACGGTTGGTTGAAACCATTGATACAGGAAGACAGACTGTATTTGGTCTTAGTCCTCGGTTCCTGACATAGATCACCTAAAACCTTTGGAATCTCTGAGTCAAAGGGTAAGAGGAGCCACTTTTCTTATTCATAGTAAGCCCCTTTCAACCACACCTTAGTTTATGCTAATATGGTTACTCTAAGTAGGCCCCTAGATAGATTCAGGACAGCAACTTGTTTCCAGGAGAACCAACCATTGTGATTAGAGGGTTAGAATGTTCAGCCCCATCCTACCCCTACCTCTAAGAAGGGAAAAGAGGTTGGAGATCCAGTTAATTACCAATGGCCAATGAGTCAAGCAATCATGCCCATGTAATAGAATCTCCATTAAATTCCTAAATGATGGAATTCGTGGAAGGTCAGCTACCAGAAGGGTGACACACTCTAACTCAAAGCTCCTATGCTTGGAACCCTGATGGACCTCACTCTCTGTATCTCTTAATATGCTGTATCTTTTATAATGCCCTTTATAATAAACTGACAAATGTACGTAAAATGCTTTCCTGAGTTTTGTGACTCATTCTAGCAAATTATCAAACCTGAAAAGGGGATTGTGGAAATCCTCAGCTTATAGCCCATTAGTCAGAAATGCATGAGGCATGGGCTTCTGAATGGCATTTGAAGTGGAGGCAGTCTCCTGTGGGATTGACTCCTTAATGCGTGGGGTCTGGCACTCTGAGTAGTGTAATCACTGAAACAAATCATTGTTGGACACCCAGTTGGTGTCTAAAGAGTTGGAGAATTGTTAGTGAAGAAACAAACCACATATTTACTGTCAGAAATGGTGTGAGAAGAAACAGATTACAGAAGTAGATGCATTTTCATTTTATTATCTTTGATCAACACAAAATAAAAATTTACTGGCTGATGTAATTATCTTATCCATATTCCTTATACGTAATGGTAGACACATCAGCCCTTAGAACCACAGTACAACATGCATTTTAACATACACAGGTACCTTAAACTATAGAACAATCAAATTTATGTATCCTTTTAAAAACTCAGTAAAATTAACTGCTGTGAATCAAAACACAGTATCTGCAAAACAGATGCCAATGAAACAAATACACTGAAAGAACAGACTGGAATCCTCACTAAAAATTGCTGCGTATCTCTGCTCTTTGGCTGAATAAAAGAATAATACTCACTCTATTGTCTTAGCTGAATCCTCACCTCTCAAAGCAACCGATATTTGTCAAATGGCTCCTAAGTTTCCACCTTGTTAATAACTCTCTTAAGAAATTTACCCAGAAAAAAAAAAATCAAAAATTTTCTTTAAGAATTAAAAATAAAAAGTTTACCTAGCAAAAAATATCATACAGGGATAGCGTAAGTATAAGGATGGTTATCACAACATTATCTGTAGTAGCAAAAAACCCGTAAAAGTCTGTCAATAGAAAAATGGCTAATTAGGAAAAATCCATAGTACAGAAAACTATGTAGTTATAAACACTGACATAGAACTCAATATATGTACATAACACACATTAAGTTAAAAAAAGCAAGTTGTAGAGCAAAATGTGTAATTTGATCCTATTTAAGCAATTAAAAACAAAATATAACATCTAAATATATGTCATTCTGAGTTCTATTCACTATGATTTAGCCATACTTGCTATCTTTCTCATTATCAATCTTGCAAAGATCATTCTCATTTTAGAGTCCTTTCACAGCTTGTCCTTCTGCTTGGAAAGGAGTGATTTCTTTCCCCAAGATTTTCCCATAGCTAGTTCTCTCATGCATTCTAAAGAAATTCTAACCTTGTAATTCTTTCTCTCATGTTCTCTCTTTTCTTAACCATAGCATTTTTATAGCCTCTAAGCTTCTTAAGAGTAGTTACCTCTTATTTACCACAATATCCCCAATACCATGCACTGTACCTGGCATATAGTAGTCATTCAACAAATATTTGCTGAAGAATTCATCAATGGTGATGAATAAATAAAAAGAGGAGTTTAAAGTAGGCTACTTCGACATTTCACATTTTCATGCCAAAGGGAAAAAAAAACCCGCCACATGGGAGTCCAGACATTCTTCGTAGTCACTTTGGTTTATTGCTTCAACTGTGCTTGGAATCCCCACTCTAGCCAGCAGCTCAGAGCCAACCCCCTGCTACCTCCTCACAGCACCCTCTAGGAACCCCAAAGCTTGTGCCACCAGTTTAATGCAGCTACTTCTCAGCCGCCTCCCAGATGGTATCCTCTACCACCAGGACCATCAACTGCCAGATTAATCTCGAGCTTTGTCTCTTTGTCTACCTATCTCACTAGTTTGTCCACAATGATACAGCTTTGTCAACGTCATGAGGAAAGGGAACATAATGAGAAAGTGATGGAGCTGCACAACCAACAGAGGGGCCTAATATTCCTTTAGGATATCAAGAAACCAGACCATAATGATTGGGAGGGCAGGTTGAAGACAATGGAGCACGCATTATACTTGGAAAAAAGCATGAATCAGTCACTACTAAAAATACATGAACTGGCCTTTGACGAAACAACCCCAACTTGTGTGACATCACTGAGATGCATTTGTGATATAGCTGGCCTAGAGTTAGAACCTGTACAATGTCATTTTATAAAGAACAAAACTGTTTCCATTCTCCTCACAGTGACTGCTAACCTTGGTTTCTGTAAACTGCTAGATTATTTGCAGGATGCAAATTGAGGTAAAGCTGCATACCTTCTCTTATCTGTAAATGCCAGAGTCACTGGCCTTTGTTTACCAGAGTAAGCACCCCCAGATAATTCCATCCTGGCGCCAAGTAAATAAAAATCTATGGATCCCACGCCCACCCAGACGATGTGTAAACGAATGTTAATCTCAGCATCTGTGAACCCCTTAAATAACAATAAGAATGTCAAATAGTCTCCTGGCCCTCGAAAAATCCGTAACTCCCTCACCCTCATCTCCGCCCAGAAGGTGATTTGAATCTACTGGCCCTCGGAATGTTTGAAGCCCCTCACCCCCAAGGTGATTTTACGGGTATAAAAGGTCTTGCCACCCTCTTTTACAGGCCACGGGTTGGAGAGACGCGAGTCCTCCATGGTCGCTGGCAATAAACCCTGCAATTTGGCATACTTTTGTCTTGGTGTTGATTTTCTGTGCTCGGTCAAATATAACATTTGGAGAACCCCAGCGAGATCTTTTATTTTTCATCACCAGACAAAAGCCATCTCAGAGTCTCGCCCGGGCGGCCGCTCCCTCCTCGGGAGCCTCTAGGGGAGGAGCCCCCTGAGCTGTCTCAGGGCCCCGGAGTGCCACCGCGGAAGAGTGCCCACCCGGCTGATGTTCACCCAAAATCCTTCAGGGTCCTAAAAGCCTCCGGAGGTAGGTTTGGTTTGGAATCTGGGAACTAGTTCAAGGGAAAAGGGCCTGTGTCGGGGGACTGATGAGTCACTGCAACTCTGACCTGGCAAGCCTCACCGAGACGTCGCTTGAGGCTTCTGGTGGCTGGCATAGTGGGTGCCAGCCTTCTGGTGGCTGTCATAGTGGGTGGCAGTTTTCTGGTAGCTGGCATAGTGGATGTCAGCATTCAATTGTTTTCCGTAGCCTCTATGTGAGTGAGAGAGTGTGTGCATATGTATGTAGTCCCACGGCTGAAAGCTACGGGACTTGAGTGGGCCTCCACCCGCGGTTCCACGGAAGCGTCATAAGGCATAACGGTGATTCACTTCAGAGCTGTCCTACTCGGACTTCCATCCTGAGGTGACCAGGCCCGGGGGTTATACGGGTAAACCTTAGCCAAGACGCACCTGAAAGACCCCTCCAGGGGCATGGCCGGGCAGGCAACCGAGTGGTCTCCTGTTGGGAGGCTCCCACCCTTTGTCCGTTACTCTTACGTGGTCCTGTCTCGTCTGTAAATTTGTCAGCTTTATTAGACTCCTGCTAGCAGAAATACACTGGTTCAGACCATCTTCCCTTGAGGTACAAGATATTTTACAGTGGTTAACGGACCACTGGATGCAGGGAACTTTTATTGATTATACCCCTGCAGAGATTACTCTATTATAATCTTTTTCTTCTATCACTGAGGCCTCACTTTTTATCCTTCCACCATGTGGCAGATAGTCTTGACTTTAGTTGTTTTAATTCTCTTCCTTGTTATGATCATTGTGGCCTGTAAATTTTCCCAGCCACCTCCACCGGGAAAGGAGTATTTTTGCCCGTGCTGGGTCTCAGTCCATGTCTGGAAGGCAGCTGTGCCCTCAGCACCTCAGAAGTAGTTTCTTTGGGGTTGTAGGAAACAAAGTCCTAGATCAGGGTCTACAAGAGCTCTTTGTCAAGTTGGGATAGAAAACTGGTAACTGCCTATTCTGTCAGAAAAGTAACCAATGCTGTTATGGGCAGTGCCTGGTGGTATATCACAGGGAGACCCTACTAAAATCTGCTTTAGAGAGGGCAGAAATTTGAATTGGAGACTTTTCAAAATTGGCTATACTACAGAAAGAGAGAGAGACACGAGTAAGCAAGAGTCCCGAAAGAGAGGAGACAGAGAAGAGAGTGAGAAAAAAAAAAAAAGCTGCAGGGGCGGGAAACTCGCAGCCAACCCAGCGGCTTGGAGCTCAGTTTTAAACCGACACAAAAAGCGTTTTTTTTCTCCTCTCTGCCGAACGCCAGCCCCACCCGGCTTTCAGGCGGACCACACTGCCTCAGAGTGTAGCATTTGCATCTAAAAACTGGCTTTAAGAACAGCTTTCTAACTCTTTGTAGTGCAAGTTACTTGTTAGCACAGCAATTAAGGTGGGGGGGGGCTTGCAACTGTGAGATTAGTGGTTCAAAATTCAAAAATTGAAGAAAACGACCAAATGGGCTCGTCACAGTCCCAACCATGCACCCACCTCCGATGCATGATGGAAAACTTTAAAATAGGGTTCTCTGGCCAGTATGGTGTTAAACTAACCCCACAGAGGCTTCAGACCCTCTGTGAGTTAGAGTGGCCAGCCTTTGGGGTAGGCTGGCCAGATACGGGGACATATGACCCCAAGATAACTCAGGCTGTCTGGAACATTGTGTCAGGGTCCCCAGGCCGCCCTGATCAATTTCCATACATCGATCAATGGCTGAGGCTGAACCAGCACCCCCCTCCTTGGCTTGAAAAATGTATAAAGCGTGCCGGACTTCAGGTTATGCTAGCAGGCCCTAAGAAGGGCCCCTCAGCGCCGGCTGTTCTTCCAGGCCCTGCCGAGGACCAAGAGTTGCCTCCACCATATTCTCGGCCTTCAGGAGCTGGGTCCCGACACCCCTCCCCGGACAGTACTAATGACCAGCCCTTGTCTCCTCTCCACACTCGAAGCGGGGCCCCACACCCGCCAGAGCTGTTGCCCCTCCGGGAGGCACCTCCCACAGATGGCAGCAGCTGGGGCCGCCCCTTCTTTGTTCATATCCCCTTTTCCTCTAGTGACTTGTATAACTGGAAGGCGCAACACCCTCCATTTTCTGAAAAGCCCCAGGCAATCACAGGACTCCTGGAGTCAGTTTTACAAACCCACCGTCCAACCTGGGATGATTGTCAGCAGCTGCTCCTGTTGTTTACCATGGAGGAAAGAAGTAGAAGTAGACAAGAAGCCCATAAAGCAATACTTGGGACAGGGGAGGGTAAGTACAAGACCGCCAGGAACAAATTAATGAAATTTTCCCTTCCACCAGGCCCCAATGGGACCCAAACACCCCAGTGGGCATGCAGGCTTTGAACAATTTTCACCGGTACTTATTAGAAAGGGTTAAGGGGGCAGCCTGAAAACCCACCAACCTCTCCAAGGTAGGGACTGTGACCCAGGGTCCACAGGAGCCTCCAGCCTCTTTCCTTGAGCGCCTACAGGACGCCTACCGCACCTACACCCCTATTGACCCCGAGGCCCCGGAAAATCAGAGGGCCATCAATCTGGCTTTTGTTTCCCAGTCAGCCCCAGACATCAAAAGAAAGTTGCAAAAATTAGAGGGGTTCCAGGGAATGAATCTAACTCAGTTGTTGGAGATCACCCAAAAAGTTTTTAACAATAGAGACACCTTAGAAGCCAAACAAGATAAAAGAGTTACTAGGGCAGTAATAGCAGTTCTCCAGGAAACCCATGCCTCCATTGGAGACCAGAAAATCCGAGTTATCCCAAGGGGACCAGAAATCCAGCAGGGAGGCCCTAGGAGACAGAGGCCCCAGCTGGGGCCTAACCAATGCACATTCTGCCGAAGGGAGGGACACTGGAGGAAGGAATGTCCAGAAAGAAGGAGTCGAGGAGTAATACAGGAGAGACAGCCAAGGGCTGTTTTCAGCTTAGAAACCCAGGACTGACATACCCCAGGCTCTTATCAACTAAGCCCCCAGGAGCCCAGGGTCACTTTGAAAGTTGGGGGCACACCTGTCAGTTTCTTGGTCGACACCGGAGCGGCCCACTCAGTCCTTACTCAGCCGTTGAGACCACTGTCCAGTAGAAAAACAATTATTCAGGGGGGCTACAGGAAAAACCACATCAAGCCCTTGGACCACCAACCGACTCGTTGATCTGGGAAATGGTACTGTCACCCACTCCTTTTTAGTTATTCCAGAGTGTCCATACCCACTCCTAGGATGGGATTTACTCCACAAACTTCAAGCAAATATTTCTTTTTGCGAGAGTCAGGCTTGCCTCTCAATTCCTCCTCCCTTGACATCAGGGCCACCTCAGCAAATCCTCATCACCTGTGCTCTGTCAGACAAGTTATCTCTTGCAGGAAGCTTTATCCTCAGAGGCAGATCAACCGCCAACATCAGACCTCCTCCGCCAGTTTCAAGAAAAGGTACCTGGAGTGTGGGCTGAGACAAATCCCCCAGGCTTGGCAAGTCACCGTACCCCGGTCATGGTCCAGCTATTGGCAACAGCAACTCCAGTCCAGGTACGACAATATCCCATGAGCCAGGAAGCTAGAAGGGGAATTGCTCCACTGGGAATTGCTCCAGACTTCTAAAAGGAGGAATCCTTACTACCTGTAAGTCCCCCTGGAATACTCCCTTACTCCCAATCTTAAAACCAGGCACAAAGGACTATCGACCTGTACAGGACTTGAGGGAAGTAAACAAACAAGTGGAAACTGTTCATCCTACAGTTCCGAACCCGTACACCCTCCTGAGTCTATTGCCCCCAGACCACCTCCACTACACGGTCCTGGACCTAAAAGACGCATTCTTCTGTATACCGCTGGCTCCGGTCAGCCAGCCCATATTTGCTTTTGAATGGACTGACCCAGACACAGGGGTTTCTGGGCAACTCACTTGGACGAAACTGCCACAGGGTTTCCAAAATTCCCCTACGCTGTTTGATGAAGCGTTGAGCCAAGACCTTGCAGCTTTCCGAGCTGAGTTCCCAGAATGTACCCTGCTCCAATATGTGGATGACTTACTCTTGGCTACAAAAACCCAGGAGGCCTGTAAAGAGACCACTCAGTCATTATTAAAGACCCTGCAGACTTTGGGGTACCGGGTCTCAGCTAAAAAGGTCCAACTCTGCCAGCCAAGAGTTACTTACCTGGGCTACATTATAGAGAAGGGTAACCGGGCACTGGCACCCAGCTGAATCCAAGCAGTGCTGCAAATACCCACCCCCACCACGAAGCACCAAGTTAGAGAATTCCTTGGGGCAGTAGGATACTGCAGACTATGGATTTTGGGATTTGCTGAAATAGCCAAGCCCCTGTATGCCTGCACTGGAGGAAATCAGCCCTTGACATGGACAGAGGTAGAGCAACGGGCTTTTGACAAGCTCAAGACTGCCCTGACTGCGGCCCCAGCCTTAGCCTTACCAGACATCTCTAAACCTTTCCAGTTGTTTGTGCATGAAAAACAGGGAGTCGCTAAGGGGGTGCTCACCCAAACTCTGGGGCCCTGGTTCCGGCCAGTCGCCTACCTCTCAAAAAAACTTGACCCCGTAGCCTCCGGATGGCCAGCTTGCCTAAGAGCGGTGGCGGCCACAGCCTTATTAGTCAAGGAGGCGGACAAGCTGACTTTGGGGCAGGAGTTAAATTTAGTAGCTCCCCACGCGGTGGAGTCACTACTCCATGGAGCCCCAGGAAAATGGATGTCAAACGCCCGCATAGTTCAATATCAGGCCTTACTTTTGGATCAGCCCCACATAAAGTTCTTAAAAACCACAGTTTTAAACCCTGCTACATTGCTACCTGACAGTGAGCCAGAGGAGCCCTTACGTGACTGCCAACAGACAATAGATGTCCTCCACGCTGCACGACCGGATCTCACGGACATCCCCCTGCAGAACCCGGAAGAGGTATTGTATACAGATGGAAGCAGCTTCATGGTCAACAGAGTGAGGTATGCCGGGGCAGCTGTGGTCACCTTAGAGCGGGTTATCTGGGCCCAGGCTCTCCCACACGGGACCTCAGCCCAGAAGGCAGAACTCATAGCTCTGATAAAGGCCTTGGACTGGGCAGAGGGAAAAACTGTCCCAGCTCATGTACATGGAGCCATTTATAAAGAAAGAGGGCTGCTTACCTCAGAGGGAAAAATCATCAAAAACAAAGAGGAAATCCTAGCCTTGCTAGAAGCCATATGGAAGCCTAAGGCAGTGGCATTAATACACTGCAAAGGACACCAGACGGGAGATTCACCAGAGGCAAGGGGAAATAGGGCAGCTGACCTGCAAGCCAGACAGGCAGCCTTGGGACCAGTAAAACCTATGCCTCTTCTTGTGACTGTCAGCCCCAAACCTGCCTCCTACCCCAACATACTCGCCTGAGAAAGAAAACTTTGCTAAAGAACAGTGGGGAGGGCAAGATTCCACAGGATGGTGGATTCTACCAGACACAAGGATTGTGCTCCCCGAGGCTCTAGGAAGGGCTCTAGTTAAGGATATACATCAGGCTACCCATTCAGGGCAAACAAAACTAACTGAGCTCCTGAGGACCAGATACTACAGTCCACATTTATATGAGATTGTTAAGGAAACTTCTACTCGTTGTGATGTATGTGCCAGAGTAAATCCAGGGGCCAGTAGGGATAGTCAGGCAGGGATAAGACTTAGGGGTGCCAGCCCAGGGGAACACTGGGAGGTAGATTTTACTGAAATAAATCCCCCAGCGTGCAGCTATAAATACCTCCTTGTGTTTGTAGACACTTTCTCTGGATGGGTCGAGGCTTTTCCTACTAGGTCAGAAACCGCACTGGCAGCAACAAAGGGATCGTTACAGGACCTGGTTCCTCAGTTCGGCTTGCCCCTGATGCTGGGATCAGATAACGACCTCGCCTTTACGGCACAAGTTTCTCAGGGCCCGGCCAAGGCCCTGGGCATATCCTGGAAGCTACACTGTGCCTATCGCCCCCAGAGTTCGGGGCAGGTTGAAAGGATGAACCGGACCATAAAGGAAACTTTTACAAAATTTATCCTAGAGACCGGTGAAAACTGGGTCAACCTGCTTCCTTTTGCTCTCCTCCGTACCCGATGTACTCCCTGTAAGAAAGGCTTTACTCCTTTTGAAATTATGTTTGGGAGGCCCCCTCTCTTACTCCCCAAACTTGCAGACACCATACATGCGGAAATCCATAACCATACACTCCTTAAATCCTTGCAGGCACTCCAGTCTGTTCAGTCCCAGGTGCATTTGCTCATCAGGGGAGCTCAACCTACCTCAGGTGACCTCACTGACCAGCCGTTACACCCTTCCAGCCGGGGGACGAAGTCCTGATAAAGAGATTCACCGCCTCAGGCCTGACTCCTCGATGGAAGGGACCCTACACCGTGATTCTGGTCATCCCCACGGCTGTCAAGGTGGAGGACTAACTGCCTGGATTCACCACTCACATGTTAAGACTGCCCCCCCCCCCCCGGAAGCACAATGGAGAGTGACCTCAGCTTCAGCAGACCACCTAAAGCTAAGACTTTCACGCTCCTCACAGTAACCTTCCTTGCCCCCCTGATTCCTGGTGTAGCCCTTCGGAGGGGACCCCCCTTGACGCCCACCTATTACCGATGGATCCTTACTGAAGGGGCCACTAGTGGATATGTTAGTTCTAAAACTGAGAGGGGATCCACCCTTGTCAATGTAACCCTGGAATACATACCCCATAACCTTTTCCCTAGACCTTTGTGCCCTCTTGGGAGTGACTCTCAACCAGGGGGGAACAGGTGTCAGAAGAAAAAGGGCAGGCTTCGCTTGGGGAGGCAGAGTAACAACCCTAGATGTAACAAAACCAGGGTCTGGTAATGTGGGGGCCGAAAAACGGCTTCAGATAATGGGGCTATATCTATGCCCAGGTTCCACAAGAGATAAGAGATGGCACTGTGGAAACTTAGATGAGTTCTTCTGCCCCTATTGGGGCTGTGAGTCTATCTCCACTATAACAGGATATGCTACAAAGAGACACTTTCATCTCATTTACCCGAGACTCTCCCCCAAGCCCTTGCCACACCGGTTCTTGTAACCCACTCAAAATAACGGTTCTGTATCCAGATGGGAGATGGGCAACAGGGCGAACCTGGGGTCTTAGGGTATATATGAGTGGATGGGATAAAGGAAACATCTTTACCATCCAGCGTATACCATTGCCCAGAACTGACCGCCCAGTGGGACCCATTGCCGAGGTCCTAAGGCCCCCAGAAATCATCCCCAAGGTCCAGATAGCCCCAGTCCTAGCCCTGTTGCTCCCAATCTATCCTCCACTCCTAGCTCTGTCCAAAGGCCCCCAGAAATCATCTCCAAGGTCCAGATAGCCCCCAGTCCTAGCCCTGTTACTCCCAATCTATCCCCCACTCCTGGCTCTGCTATCTCCATTCCAAACCTGTTCACAGAAGCCCCCCCAGACATAGAAGGCTTGAACCTTCTAAACATGTTGTCCTCCATACACCACCTGCTCAACCAGACAAACCCAGATCTAGGAAAAGATTGCTGGCTATGCTTAAATCCACAGCCACCATTTTACATAGGCCTAGCAGCCCAACCTGATATAGCCCCCTCAAATACCTCATGTACTGAAAGGCAATTCCACATAACACTAGGTGATCTAGAGGGAGAAGGCAGATGTTACCACTCCCCTAATTATAATCTCACCAGCTCCCCCTACCGACATTTTTGCAAAAATACCCTCATTTTAAGTTATAGTCAAACAAGTTTTTACTACACTGCCCCAGACTCGGTCTGGTTTGCCTGTACTTTTAGCCTCACGAGCTGTATTTCCACCTACCATTTCAGCAACTCCTCAAAACCCATTCTTTGTCCCCGGGTAAATGTTTATAGTGGACCCCGAGGTGAAATTCTCATGGCACCCGATACAGACAGACGTTGGAGACGGGCCCCCATAATTGTACCCCTATTAGTGGGACTTGGAATAGCAGGGTCCACTGCTATAGGAATCTCTGCCTTAGTCACTGGGGACCAAAATTTCAAAACTCTTTCATACCAAATGGATGCAGATATTACCCATCTGGAAAACTGCATCACCAAATTAGCTGAACAAGTGGACTCCTTGGCTGAAATGGTATTAAAAAATAGCAGGGGGTTAGACTTGCTGTTCTTGAGGGAAGGGGGACTGTGCACGGCTCTCGGTGAGCAATGTTGCTTCTATGCAAATAACTCTGGAATTATCCAAGACAGCCTTTCTATGGTTAGGAAAAACTTAGAAACAAGGAAACATCTCAGAGAGGCCTCAGGAAATTGGTACCAAAAACTATTCTCTTGGTCCCCCTGGCTGACATCCCTGCTCACTGGATTAGCAGGACCCTTGATGTTAGTGGTCCTAGGGTTGACATTTGGACCATGCCTTTTAAACATGCTTTGTAAATTTATCCAAGAAAGAATAGATTCAGTAAAATTAATGGTTCTAAGATCTAACTATGGGCCCCTGTGTCAAGAAGAGGACACTTATTAAAGATTTAATACATGTTATAAGAACAGGGGGAAATGTGATATAGCTGGCTTAGAGTTAGAACCTATACAATGTCATTTTATAAAGAACAAAACTGTTTCCATTCTCCTCACAGTGACTGCTAACCTTGGTTTCTGTAAACTGCTAGATTATTTGCAGGATGCAAATTGAGGTAAAGCTGCATACCTTCTCTCATCTGTAAATGCCAGAGTCACTGGCCTTTGTTTACCAGAGTAAGCACCCCCAGATAATTCCATCCTGGCGCCAAGTAAATAAAAATCTATGGATCCCACCCCCACCCAGACGATGTGTAAACGAATGTTAATCTCAGCATCTGTGAACCCCTTAAATAACAATAAGAATGTCAAATAGTCCCCTGGCCCTCGAAAAATCCAGAACCCCCTCACCCTCATCTCCGCCCAGAAGGTGATTTGAATCTACTGGCCCTCGGAATGTTTGAAGCCCCTCACCCCATCCTCTCCCCTCATCCCCAAGGTGATTTTACGGGTATAAAAGGTCTTGCCACCCTCTTTTACGGGGCCACGGGTTGGAGAGACGTGAGTCCTCCGTGGTTGCCGGCAATAAACCCTGCAATTTGGCATACTTTTGTCTTGGTGTTGATTTTCTGTGCTCGGTCAAACATAACACATTACCTGAATGAGCAGGTGAAATCTATCAAAGAACTGAATGACCATGTTCAACTTAACCAAGATTAAGGGGGAGGTAAGCCTGAATCTAGCATGGCAGAGTAACGCTTTGACAAGTACATCCTGGAAGACAGTGATGATGTGAAGGAAAATAGAATCTCAGGACTCTTAAAACTCACTATGCAAAAGGGAAATTTAAGCTTAGGAACTAAGCCAGACAGACAGCTGTAATTTCACAACCGAGACATCCATACGGCACGTTCCCACAACAATAGAGGGCCACATATCTCCCAAGATGGCTTCCCTCATCTTAATCTAAATCTTCCAGGATATACATCTTCCCTATAAACTAGCCAGGAAACTCAGTTGTATTGAAGTTCACCCCTAACTTGCTTTCTCGCCAGGCTGGAGTGCAGTGGCGTGATCTCGACTCACTGCAACCTCCAACTCACGGGTTCAAGCAATTCTCCTGCCTTAGCCTCCCGAGTAGCTGGGACTACAGGCACACGCCAGCACGCCCAGCTGATTTTTGTATTTTTAGTAGAGATGGGGTTTCACCATGTTGGCCAGGATGGTCTCAATCTCTTGACCTCGTGATCCGCCCGCCTCGACCTCCCAAAGTGCTGGGATTACAGGTGTTAGTCACAGCGCCTGGCCTTAGCAGTTTATCTTTACACGGAGAAGACAAGGATAAAAACCAGAAGTAATCCCTTAGCCTACCCTGAGAAGAATGCATAACTGACTTTTTCCTCTTCTCCCTCTTTTCATATGTAAAATACAGATTTACTGAGGCTAATCAAAGCCTCGTAAGAGTATAACCATTTACCTCAGTGCCTACCTTCCCTCCTCTATTCCTCCTGCTTGCTTTTTCCCCCTTTAAATAATCAAGTTCCCCAACCCCCTTTGGAAAAAGCACATGTCACAGATGCTCCTGTGACTGTTTTTTCTCCAGGGTACATCCTCAACCTTGGTTATATAAACCTCTAATGACAGAGACCTGCCTTAGTCACTTTTTAGTTGACAATGGCAAGCGAATCCTTCAGGCTGACTTCCCCATAGCCAATGGGAGTGATCCCTGGTAACCAAAGCAAGGCATGCATGTTGGGTTATTCTAACTTTTCTGTAAGTTTTACCAAAATACCCACTTAAATCCCTTCGTTTGTACCATTCCTTCAAATAAAGAACTTTGGTTCCCCCCCCAAAAAAAAAGCCAAAACATGGGAAGGGGTAAGAGAAAAGAAAGATTTAATAGTTGGTTTATTTTCTACATGAAGAGGAAGTATTTTCTGCATTTCTGCATGGTCAGGTATTTCTTAGCAAAGAAATCTATCCTTCGAAGGACAAACCTGGAAACTTAATGTAACAGTAGACAGTAAGAGACTTACCTCTCTAGTGGTATGTGTTTACATCTCAGGGAAGATGAAACCTCAGACTATGGAGACATTCCAGGGGTTGTAAATTCTGAAACTAGTCTGATCTCCCTCCTCAGCCCGAACATTGATTTATATTCCAAAGATTAAGAACCTAGGTTCTTCCTCCACCTTCTGCTCCAAAGATTAAGATTTATATTAGGAAGCAACCCCCTCTCTCAGGAGCCGGGGTTGAACAACATATGTACAAGTTCCCAGATTTGTATTTTCTGGTTCCTCAAATATCAAATGAATATTCCACTCTCATCACATTGTCCTGGGAGAGAACTAGGGCAGAGGGGAACTGGTGTTGTCATTGCTGTAATAATTACTCTGTGCCTGCTCCAGAAATTGAATGTCTACTAGAAATTCTAAAATTTTAAATCCCCAACTAGAAACTAAAATTTTCATTCTAAATTTTTCCATTAAAAACATATACTTCGCTACGCGGTGGCTCACGCCTATAATCCCAGCACTTTAGGAGGCCAAGACGGATGGATCACAAGGTCAAAGTGATTGAGACCACCCTGGCTAACATGGTGAAATCCCACCTCTACTAAAAATACAAAAATTAGCTGGGTGTGGTGGCGCATGCCTGTAGTCCCAACTACTTGGGAGGCTGAGGCAGGAGATTCACTTGAACCTGAAAGGCTGAGATCGTGCCACTGCACTCCAGCCTGGCGAAAGCCCGAGACTCTGTCTCGTAAAACAAAAAATGCACACACACACACACACGCACGCACAAACACACACACACACACAAGAGTAATGTGCTTGAACTACTGAAAAATCTGCATTTATATACTAGTTCAATTATATTACAGGTTAATCTTCTGAAGACTAGTCTAAGGACCTAACCAATAATCATAAATTGTTTTTACACAAATACTCACTTTATATTATTTGGCAAACGAAGTAATGCAGAGGTTCCCTAAAATACCATTTCTACCCCACTTCTAAGCTACAATCCTTAAGTTAGTTGAGGGGAGTATGAAAATACTGCAGTCTGCAGAAGTTAGATGTAGCAAAGAATAAGTTTCATATGAAAAAATTGAGGACAATACTAATAGAGGTTCCTATTCAACTCTTTGAGATCCCAAGACAATAAGATCCTCTGACCGGGCCACATATTTGTTCCCAAGACCATTCAATGAAAAACACATCCATTAAACTATAAATTCCTCAAGAGTAAAGGCAGAGAACTAGTTTAGGAACCTTGTTATGTTATAAAACAACAAATGAGACAGTCAGAAAGTATAGTAAATGATCTTTGGAACTAGATCAGCTTGGATTTGCATCCTTGCTTCTCCAGCAGTCACTAGCTGTGGATTCAATGGCAAATTTCTCAACCTCTGAAGGTTTTTTTTTAATTTGCAAAGTAATAAATTTGTTTAGGTTCACTGGCAAAACTGAATGAGATATTCATATGAAGTACCTGGCACATTCCATAAATGACAGTCATAAAACAGATGAAATCATCTTTCTACATTATTTCAATTTGAAGAAGCATTTCTATTGCCTAGTCCCCAACATGTAAAAGACTAGAGAAAAAAATATTTAGCAACCCCCTTACTTATCAAGAATTTTACATTACTACTCTTTCAAAAAGAATAAGTTATTTTAGAGAAGAAAAAGAAGAAAACCAAAATCTTTGGTTAATGTGCCAGATATGACAGAAAATCAATGGCTGATTCAAGACTACTCATTCAAGGCTTATTCTATAATAAACAAAATTCACCAGAAAGGGCAGATTTCTTTATTAGTCATCAACTGTTAATAATCTGTTATGTGGCTAAATATTCGGTTCCTGGAAGCTTAAGGGAAAAAGAAATACACTGAACAGAGACATTTCTGGATTAAATTTCAGTAGAAATTAGTGAATTCTTCATAAAATGTTTCTTGGATTATCCTCCCATATCTCCAAAGACATACCCAATCTTTGAGGGGATTAAGATACTACAGACTAGGCATACTGCTATCTGATGATTAAGAGTATAGAGCTAAAGTATACAGAATCTACAAGGCTTACTCTTTGGTCAGACCTTATAAACCAGTCTCAAGTGAGACATGCTGGATCACTGTGAACTCACAGCTCAACTCTTAGAAATCGCCTCAAATATGTATTTTCCTTTCTGTTTTTAAGACAGGATCCTACTCTATCAACCTGGCTGGAGTGCAGTGGCAATCATGGCTCACCACAGCCTTGACCTCCTGGGCTCAAATGACCCTCCAGTCTCAGCCTCTCAAGTAGCTGAGACTACAGGCATGCACCACCATGTCTAGCAAAGTTTTTTTGTGTGTGTGCATTTTTTGTAGAGATGGGGTTTCGCTATGTTGCCCAAATTGGTTTCCAACTCCTGGGTTCAAGCAATCCACCTGCCTTGGCCTTGCAAAGTCCTGGGATCATGAGTCATTTGCCCAGCCTCTTTCAAGTGAAATTTTGAAAATGTATATTTTCAATAGTATAGGTGAAAGAGGAATTCATATTAAAGAGCAGTTTTGCATGCAAAAGAGTTTACACTGTGTTGTAAAATTTTAGGAGCCTGAATTGTACTCTTACCAGAGTAGCTATGAGGGAGAAGGCAGCCGTGAGGTAGTTGCAAGATTGCATGAAACATTTTTCTCAAAAAAGGAACTTTAAATATAACATATTTTGACTGAAAATGTCAAGAGTTCTGAGTCTAAAAATGTTTACCAGTTGTTTTAATCGTAAACATGTTCTGGTCCACAGAGTATGTGAAATAAAGTTATAGTTTAATATAAGTGAGCTATAAAGTACACTTCCCAAAAGGAAAAAGAGTTTAGGTAAATTGAATTATTTAGAAATGTCCCCTTACATTTTGAACGACGACTGGTATATTAGTTTTCTATGGCTACTGTAGCATACCACAAATTTGAAGGCTTAAAACAACAGTAATTTATTCACTCACAGTTCTGAAGGCAAGAAGTCCTAATTCAATTATCATTGGGTCAAAATCAAAGTATTAGCAGGATTGCACTTGGCTTCCAGAGGCCCTAGGGAAGAATCTGTTCCTTACCTCTTTCAGGTTGGGGCAAATGTCAGCATGCCTTGGCTTGTGGCAATAGCACTCCAATCTGCCTCTGTGGTCACACTGCCTCATGCTCTTCAATGGCTAGAACTCCCTCTGCCCCTTCTCTCAGAAAGCCACATGTGGTAACATTCAAGGCCAACCTGGATAATCCAGGACAATCTCATCTCAACATCATTAACTTAATTACACATACAAAGATACATTTTCCAAGTAAATTAACATTCACAGGTTCCAGAGACTAGAATGTAGATGTCTTCTGGTGGACATTTTTCAGTCTACCACACTGACCAAAGGTTAAGACTATAACCCACCAATGAATATAACCAACTCCACACAGATAACACTTAAGTCTTTATCCTATATATAAGTTGTTTCCTTCATTTGTTTTATAACAAATGTGGAATACATTTCAGAAAATGTAACCACTTTACTGGAGGCTGAAGTAGTAGAATCGCTTGAACCTGGGAGGTGGAGGTTGCAGTGAGCCACAATTGTGCCATTGCGCTCTAGCCTGGGCAACAGAGTGAGACTCCATCTCAAAAAATAATAATAATTAATTAATTTTAAAAAAAGAAAATGTAACTACTTTTATATTACTTAGATTATCTCATTTTCCCACAGAGCATTTTTCTTCATTTGTTTGACATACACTTCCCTAAGCACTATGAAACAAAGAAAAACTAAGATGCCTTCTCTCTTTTAATGAGGTATCTTTTTCTTCCAGTTACTGTCCCTTCTGAACAGAGTAAAATAAAGGTCACATCAAATTAACTCTCTCAATCTTCAGCATTTTTCTTTTCCTTTTATATTACCCAACATGTGAATGAGCAAATAATTTCTTCCTTGATTAAAGGAATGCTTGCTTACAAGATACAAGTGTTAAGATTTTAGAAATTTACTCAAGACTAGGCAAACCAAGGAGCAATAATAAATTCAGAGTAAGCAATCCAACTGCCATCATAACACTGCCTGCAGTAACCATCACCTCATAAAAACCACTTTCAGCAGTTCAATCTAAAACTACAGCTGTAAGACAGACACTAATTTCTGTAAGCTTCTAAAGACACAAAGTATTCTTTATTGAAAAGCTTGTCACTGTACTAAACATCTGGAATACTCATCTAAATTACTTTTGGTAACCTAATAGCTTCTTTATTTAAAAAGGCAATACCAATTCCCAATTGAATTATATCTTTTCCACACTGTGCACACACAACAGGAAGCATTCAAAGGTGATTTGCCAAATCTTCATTATCCGGTCTTAACTTTTTGAATACCAGTAATAAACAACATTTCTAGACTAAGCTGTGTTACAAGGAAAATATATGCTTTTAAGATTTTTAAAGCTTCCCCTTAAAATGTAGATCTAGATATTTAGTGTGATTTGTGCTTCCTACCACATTTCTCCCATCACCCATCACTCTCTCATCTCCTCTAACACTACCCCTGCCCCCAGCACAGACATAGATACTTTAATAGCCCAATTTAATCTGTTTTTAAGATTTCAAAATACACCTATCACGGTCTAATTATGAGTCAACACTAATTATAATAGCAGCCTTATTTTCTTTCTGTCCCTTTGCGTACCCATATTAGATGCTAACTGATCCATAATGGAAACCAGTTGAGTTCAGCAACTTAGGAAACATTTAACGAGCTATCATGTGATAGAAAATGAGAACCTCCAAGAATGTATTAACTACTGAGGTGGACACTCCCTGAACATGTTTTCAATACGATTTGATAAAAGCTAAAAAGCATAAATAAGCAATCAAATGGGAGAGGAGAAATCAGAAAATGTTTCCTGGAGAAAGAGACTCATCCTTGGAGGAAGAATTTAAGGCTAAGTGCAAGTTAGCCAGGTAACACTGTGAGGAAGGAAAGCAGTCCTGAAGGACCAACATGATAAGGAAAGGTACACTCAGCATAGCATGTCTGGGAAACTCCAAGTAGTTCACTATTAAATGAGTGGAAAAGAAAGTAGGGAGTACAGCCCCAGCACGGGGTGAGGCTAAAGAATTTAAATGTTAACTAGATCAGCAAGACCTAGAAAGCAATACAAAGGGGTCAAGAAAGATCCACAGCGCAATGACGAAGAGATCACCTCTGGTAACAGTAAAGGATGGATCTGAGAAAGTCAAGAATCCTAATCTGTGTAATCATCTGAAGAAGAGATGAGAAAGGCCTATAGTAAAGCTGTTAATAAGAATAAATATACATACACATACACATATTCATTCCTTCCTGAGTATCCATGGGGTTCTGAAGATGCCCAGTGACCAGAGACACCAAAAGCCACAGATGTCCAAGTTCCTTACATAAAATGCGGTAGTATTTGCATAACCTACACACATCCTCCCTATTCTTTAAATCATCTCTAGGTTACTTACAGTATCTCATAAATGCTATGTAACTAGTTGCTAGACTACAATTTTTTTTTTTTGAGATGGGGTCTTGCTCTATCGGCAGGCTGGAGTGCAGTGGCATGATCCCAGCTCACTGCAACTTTCACTTTCCAGTTTCAAGCAATTCTGCCTCAACCTCCCAAGTAGTTGGGACTGCAGGTACAGACCATGCCCGGCTAATTTCTTTTGTATTTTTAGAGGAGATGGGATTTCATCATGTTGGCCAGGATGGTCTCTATCTCTTGACCTTGTGATCCTCCCAAAGTACTGGGATTATGGGTGTGAGCCACCTTGCCTGGCCTAGACTGCATTTTTAGAATTTATATTACTATTATTATTTGAGATGGGGTATCGCTCTGTCACCAAAGTTGGAGTGCAGTCGCGCAATCAAGGCTCACTGCAGCCTTGACCTCCCCAGGCTCAGGTGATGCTCCCACCTAGGCCCCTTGAGTAGCTGAGACTACAGGTGCGCACCACCGAGCCCAGCTAATTTTTGTATTTTTTTTAGAGACAGGGTCTCACCATGTTGCCAACCCTGGTTTCAAACATTTGGGCTCAAGTGATCCATCCACCTAAGTGCTGGGATTACAGGCATGAGCTACCTGCCTGGCTAAAAATTTGTATTATTAGTATTATTTATTTTTTTATTTTTATTTTTTTTTGAGACAGAGTCTTGCTCTGGTACCAGGCTGGAGTGCAGTGGTGCAATCTCGGCTCACTGCAACCTCCGCCTCCCAGGTTCAAGTGTTTCTCCTGCCTCAGCCTACAGGCGCTTGCCACCAGAGCCAGCTAACTTTTGTATTTTTAGTAGAGATGGGGTTTCACCATGTTGGAGCCAGGATGGCCTTGATCTTTTGACCTTGTGATCTGCCTGCCTCAGCCTCCCAAAGTGAGGCCTTGTATTATTTTTAAACTGTTGTACTGTTTTTTATTGTTTTTTTTCCTCAAGAGTATTTTTCCATCTGCAGTTTATTGAATCCAAGTATACGAAACCACGAATACAGAGGGGTGACTATATTCATGGATCCTTAGAAATTCCTGGACTGAAAGTCAAGAACATCTGCTCTGCAGTACCTAAAAAAGAATTATCAAGTCTAAATGGGGAAATGGGCTATCTTCTTTTATTCTTTCTTCGTTTTCTTCAACTCTAATGCACAAGAAGCTATTGCCATTAAAGACAGTTACAGATTCATTCTTGGAAAGGTAAACCTACGGGGACAACAGGTACTGCTTTACTTGCATCCCATTGCCACATGAATAATGGACATCCTTATCATCAACATAAATACAAATCTAAAAGGAATCTTATAATCTAAACACAAGGAAATAGTTAAATACAGTATGGTTCATACACCTGAAATATTATGTAATCTTACAAATGTTAACTAGCTATGGCATAGAAAATGTTAATGATGTTTAGATTTTTATTATTATTATTGTTGTTTTTGAGACAGGGTTTACCAGGTTAGAATGCAGCAGTGTAATAATGGCTCACTGCAGACTCTAACTCCTGGGCTCAAGCAATCCTTCCATGTCAGCCTGCATAGTAATTGGGACTACAGGTGTGCACCACCATACTCAGCTAATTTTGTTTATTTTTCTTTTTATAGAGACAAGCTTCCATTATGTTGCCCAGGCTGGTCTTGAACTTCTAGTCTCAAGTGATCCTGCTGCTTTTGCCTCCCAAAGTGCTGGACTACAGGTGTCAGCCACTGCACCCAGCCTAGATTTTAAAACGAACATAAATCTAAATCTACATATAAAAACAGTTGAAACTATGTTTTAAACAAAATCAACCCAAAATCTAAAATTTATTTCCAAAAGGGAACAGAGCAAAAT
This sequence comes from Saguinus oedipus, assembly GCA_031835075.1. Classification (NCBI taxonomy): domain Eukaryota; kingdom Metazoa; phylum Chordata; class Mammalia; order Primates; family Cebidae; genus Saguinus; species Saguinus oedipus. Next base: position 26,028,344 of record CM063190.1, read on the forward strand.
GTAACAGCGATTAAGTACTGAAAGCATGATTTTCCCCACTTCTTCGATTTCCTAAATTTAAAAAATAAATTTTAGGCAGGGCACAGTGGCTCAAGCCCGTAATCCCAGCACTTTGGGAGGCCAAGGCGGGTGGATCACGAGGTCAAGAGATCGAGACCATCCTGGTCAACATGGTGAAACCCTGTCTCTACTAAAAATACAAAAATTAGCTGGGCATGGTGGCGCGTGCCTGTAATCCCAGCTACTCGGGAGGCTGAGGCAGGAGAATTGCCTGAACCCAGGAGGCGGAAGTTTCAGTGAGCCAAGATTGTGCCATTGCACTCCAGCCTGGGTAACAAGAGCGAAACTCTGTCTCAAAAATAAATAAATTAATTAAAAATTAAAAAAAAAAAAAAAAATTTAAAAAAATGAATAAACAACTGAATACTATTACAATATTTTATTCAAAGACAATTTAAGTCATTTATGTATTTTCCCTGATTCCTAGTTCTAAAAACTACTTCCAAAAGGACTAAGTAACATATTGAACATAGGGATTAAAAACAAAAACAATCCATTTAAGAAATGAATGATAGGCCAGGTGCAGTAGCTCACACCTGTAATCCCAGCACTCTGGGAGACCAAAGAGGGAGGATCACTTGAGACCAGGAGTTTGAGACCAGCCTGGGCAATACAGCTAAACTCTGTCTCTACAAAAATTAAAAAAATAAGGCTGGGCACGGTGGCTCACGCCTGTAATCCCAGCACTTTGGGAGGCCGAGGCAGGTGGATCACGAGGTTAAGAGATCGAGACCATCCTGGTTAACATAGTGAAACCCCGTCTCTACTAAAAATTCAAAAAATTAGTTGGGCATGGTGGCGCGTGCCTGTAATCCCAGCTACTCGGGAGGCTGAGGCAGGAGAATTGCCTGAACCCAGGAGGCGGAGGTTGTGGTGAGCCGAGATTGCGCCACTACACTCCAGCCTGGGTAATAAGAGTGAGACTCCGTCTCAAAATAAATAAATAAATAATAATAAAATAAATTAGCCAAGTATGATGGTGCACACCTATAGTTCTACCTACTCAGGAAGCTAAGTTGGGAGGATTCCCCAAGCCCAGGAGCTCAAGGCTGCAGTGAGCTATGATCATGCCACTGCACTCCAGTCTGAGCAACAGAGGGAGGCCCTGTCTCTAAAAAAAAAAAAAAAAATGAGGAAAAAAAGAAAGAATGATGGATAATTTATCTTGTAAAATTTTTCTCACTGGCACACCAATATTGTCTTAATTTTCCTAAATCAATTATTTCAAAGATTACTCAAAAGGTTTCAGAACAAATTAAACTGACATTAATAATGTTATCTACATTATACACAAATATAACATTATTTTTCAAGTAATGGAGAACTGCTGAAAAAAAAACATTTCAGGAGACTGCACTAACAAATTATCACAGAGTAACACAAACTGATAAATGGAACCTATAGTTCAACACAACTGTAACAATTCTAATAACATTAAGAATAAAGAAATTTGGGGCCCAAAGTGGCTCCGGCCGGATGTCGTGGCGCTTGCGAAGGCGAGGCCAAGAGTTCAAGGCCAACCAACCTCAGCAACCTTACAAGCTCTCATTGATTGGCAAAAAAAAAAAAAAAAAAAGAATAAAGAAATTTAGTCTTACTATTCTAGATAGTAATTTAATATTTGACAGCCTTTAAAAACATACAATTTTAAGAAAATGTTCTTAGAGGATAGTAACTCACAGCTATATATATGTTTTTTAAAAAGCACCTTTGCACAAATTCAACGAGCCCTTTTTTCTTCACAAATATGCTAAAAATTTTAAGATCAAGGACAAAAGGATAGGTTCATTAAAATTAAACAACAGATATAACTTCCAATCTTCCCAAGTAAATTTATAAAAGCAGCGATTTTCTGAATTTGATATAACTCTCATATAAAACAAAACTACAGGCCAGGCAAGGAGACTCACACCTAGTAATCCCAGCACTAGGTATGGGAGGCTGAGGTTGATGGATGACTTGACATAAGGAGTTTGAGACCAGCCCAGCCAACATGGTGAAACCCTATCTCTACTCAAAATACAAAAATTAGCTGGGCCTGGTAGTGGGTGTCTGTAATCCCAGCTACTCTGGAGGCTGAGGCAGGAGAATCACTTGAACCTGGGAGGTGAGGCTGCAGTGAGCTAAGATCTCACCAATGCACTCCAGCATGGGGAACAAAGTGAGACTCCATCTAAATTTAAAAACAACAGGCTGGGCACAGTGGCTCACCACTGTAATCCCAGCACTTGATGAGGCCGCAGCGGGCGGATCACAAGGTCAGGAGTTTGAGACCAGCCTGGCCAAAATGGCAAAATCCGGTCTCTACTAAAAAATATAAAAAATACAAAAATCAGCTGGGTGTGGTGGCACTCGCTTATAATCCCAGCTACTTGGGAGACTGAGGCAGGAGAATCGCTTGAACCCAGAAGACAAGAGGTTGCAGTGAGTAGAGATCATGCCACTGCACTCCAGCCTGCACAACAGAGTAAGACTCCATCTGAGAAGGAGGAGAGGAGGAGAGGAAAAAACAAGACACTACATAGTAATTTCTGGCCAAAATAAGCAATACAGGTTTAGCACCCCAATAAGAAAATCTAAACCTATTTGTACATGGACACGATACTCAAAAAGTCATGCTAAAAAGATGCTCACTGGAGCATTTCAGATTTCAGATTTTTTAATTAGGGATGCTCAACTGGTAAGTAAAATGCAAATATTGCAAAATCCGGGAAAAAAAATCTGAAATCCAACATACTTCTGGTTCTCAGGATCTTGGATAAGGGACACTCGATCCGTACAGCATGCTTTCCCTACTCCCTCAGGCCCCTGTCATTTAAATAATCTGCAAAGTGATAGTTTTGTTCCTACTTGCGTAAGGAAACTTTTGGGGTGTTCTCTCATTATATAAGCAACAAATATAAACTTGGTGAAAAGAAACAGCCGGGCACACTGGCTCACGCCTGTAATCCTAAAACTCTGTGAGGCCAAGGCGGGTGGACTGCTTGTGCTCAGGAATTCAAGATCAGCCTGGGCAACATGGCGAAACCGCGTCTGTATCAAAGATAGAAGAAAAATAGCCGCGCGTGGCGGTGCGCGTCTGTGGTCCCATCTACTTAAGAGGCTGAGGTGGGAGGACTCCTTGATCCCAGAAAGCGGAGATCGCAGTGAGCTGAGATCGCGCCACTGAACTCCAACCTCGGCGAAAGGGACCTTGTCTTAAAACAAAAAAAGAAAGAAAGAAAAAAAAAAAGTTAAGAGAGAGAGAAAAAAAGGAAAAAGAAATTGAGGCGCCATGTCAATATTTAAAGACAATTATTTAGGAACTTAGGTCCCGCTCCACGGGTGTGGCCTCGGGATCCAGGCCGCCGCCATTTCAGAGCTGAGGAACCCACACTCCGGAGAGGCATTCATAATGGCGAAGAGTCGCTTTCGGCAGGCTGGGAGGGGCCAGAGGCCTAGATCGGAAAGAAAGGCCTGCCAGCCAGCATTGTAAGGCCCAGCGATCACCAGACGCGCCCCAGAACACAGAATACAGTGTCCAGCTTTGACGTGTCCTCTCCGGAGTCGCTTCTGAGTCAAATCACGGGTTTGCCACTTGCTAGTTACATGGACAGTCCCTGAACTGAAGCCACCATTTCCTTATAAACTGGGGGTTCGTTTTCCCCCATCAGATTAGCAGAAAGTTAGAATGATAATATCCAGTTTGGTCCAAGTCATATTGAAACCTATTGCGTGCCCTAACAGCTCTACTGGGAATGGATAATGGGCAAAACTTGGCATTACCTACAGACATTTTACAAGTATATTTCTTTCCTTTTTCCACACAGTTTCACTTCCAGGCACTAGTTCTAAAGAAGTAAGTACACATATCACAAAAAGTAATTTGTGAAGATGTGTAATGCTATATTGTTTGCATGCTAAAGAAACACTGCGGGGAGAAATGCAGATTAATAGGAAACCAGTTAAGAGAAGCTGCTACAACCAATCAGGATTATCATCATCCATCCAATAAAGAGCTACATCTAGGTACTGCCTTTTTTTTTTTTTAATCCAAGACATTAAGTTTAAAAAGCAGAACATTATATATTATATGGTCTTATTCAAATACAGGCACACAAGATGCCTACCTAATACTACTTAATGTCACGTGCACTATTCCTTTTAGATATTTACTGAGAGCCTATTATGTACCACACATTATTTTGGATACTGGAAAACCAACAGTAATTAAAATTCCTGCCTGCTAGTAATGGGAGACTAAAAGAAAATATAAATAATAAAATTCAGGCTGGATGTGATAGCCAAAGCCTGTAATCCTAGCACTTTGAGAGGCCAAGGTGGGAGGACTGTTTGAGACCTGGAGTCTAAGACCAACATGGGCAATGTGAGACCCCCTATCTCTACAAAAATAAAGAAAAAAGTAAGAAAATTAGTGTGCATGTGGTACACTCCTATAATCTCAGCTACAAAGGAGGCTGAGGTAGGAGAGTCACTTGAGTCCAAGAGTGGGAAACTACAGTGAGCTATGATTGCCTTACTGCCTGGGCAACATAGCAAGACCCTGTCTCTTAAAAAAAAAAAAAGAAGGAAAAAGAAAAATGAAGCCAAGTGAGATAATAATGACAGGAGTATGTGGATCAACATAAAAATAAATGTAGGGGAAAAACTAGAAGGTAGAGAATGTGGGAAGACCATGAGAGGGATTTTCCTTATGGGAATAATAACACCTTCCTTAATAAAGGATTAAATGAGATAAAACCTGTAGAGTTCCTAGTGCAGAGCCTGGTGGTTGAGACGTTAATGTCTAGAGCCTGACTTGCCTAGGTTCAAATCTGGACTTTGTCATTTCCTTATCTGTGTCTTGGAGACATCATTTAAACTTCTTAATTCCTCAGTTTCCTTGTCTATAATGGAAATGTGATGTCATACCACCTCAGAGTTGTAAGGATTTAGTAAGTTTTAGATGTAAAGTACCTGGAACAGTGCCTGGCTCATATTAAGCACTGTAGCTGTATTATGGCATCTCTCATTATCATCACCATCATCATTACTTGAGGCAGAGCTTTGAAGCCACACTTGCTGAGGCTCTGGTTGTTCCTTCCTTTAGCATCCCCAGCTGATACTTGCCCAACACTTTAAGGAACAAAATTTCAAGGAGCCTATGCCTCATTCTAACTTTTCAGCTCACCTGGAACCATGATCATTTTCATTTTTTAAAACATTTACTGGGGCCGGGCGCAGTGGCTCAAGCCTGTAATCCCAGCACTTTGGGAGGCCGAGGCGGGTGGATCACGAGGTCAAGAGATGAGACCATCCTGGTCAACATGGTGAAACACCATCTCTACTAAAAATACAAAAAAAATTAGCTGGGCATGGTGGCGCATGCCTGTAATCCCAGCTACTCAGGAGGCTGAGGTGGGAGAATTGCTTGAACCCAGGAGGTGGAGGTTGCGGTGAGCCGAGATCATGCCATTGCACTCCAGCCTGGGTAACAAGAGCAAAACTCCATCTCAAAAATAATAATAATAATAAATAAATAATAAAACATTTACTGAGGTGAAATGAACCATTTTAAATTGAACATTTGCTGGCATTTAGTACATTCACAGTCTTATGCAGTCACTAACCCCTAATTCCAAAACATTTCCATTACTCCAAAGTAAAACCCCTTATCCATTGAGCGGTTTCTTCCCCATCTCCCAAACCTCTGATGATCACCAATATGCATTCTGTCACTATGGATTTTTCTATTCTGGATATTTTATAGAAACGGACTCATGTAATATGTGGCCTTTTGTGACTAAATTCTTTCACTTGGCATGTTTTCAAGATTTGTCCATGTTGTAACATGTCTCATCAGTACTTTATCCCTTTTTGTGGCTGAGTAATATTCCACTGTAAGTTTACACCACATTTTGTTTATCCATTCATCTGTTGGTGGACATCTGGACTGTTTCCATTTTTTCGGATATCATGGATAGTGGGGCTTGGAACCTGTGTGTTACATGCTGGGTTGCACATCCCTACTTTGGATACTTCTGGTTTATTGGTAGGAGAGGTCAAGAATGCTAAACTTATTAGGAAAGGTCTTAAAAGAGGAATAGGAAGAAGGAATGAGTCTGAAATGGTCTGAAGGAAGAACAGATATTCCATGATGTCAGATCAAAAACAGAGGAGTTAAATAATGGGCAGTGTCCTAAGTGAGAAAAAAGGATTGAGAGGGGAAGGCTAACACTGAAACTTTCCTGGGTAACAGAATGTTCTACTTCTTAATATATATTTATATACATAAAACATATATGTATGTATACTGTTACTCCTCAATAACAAATTTCGAAAGATGAAAAAAAGACAATTATTTAAGAGGGGAGTGGAATGCTACACTATCAACCAGACTTGTGAAAAATAGGGTTACAGGACATCCACAACTCCTCCGAGACCCCAATACCACCCAAAACGCTTTTTTAAATACAGAAACTCAAGAACTTGAAAGTAGACACAAACCCATCCCCAAGATTCAAGCCAGGGACCAATGGATCTCACTCTCACTTTTCTTTCTTCACATACACCCCTTACAAAGTGCTTTACTCTTTACAAAGACCCCTTTACCTACATTACCTCTTATATCTTTTCAAATAATCTGTAAGGTCAGTGAGGGTGGCATTTTAAATTTTTTTAACAAAAGAGTATAGACTCAGAAAGGCCAAGAATCTTGCTAGTAGTAGAAACAGACCTAGAAACCAAGTCTCCTGCATTCATCTCTGAACCTCCTTCTACTTACTACGCACAATATTAGTCCTTCTCTAATATAGTAAAGCCTTCCAGAAACACTTGGCTGGATTCCAAGACAGCAATCCCAGACTCAGTAAGACTCTATATAGCAAATAGTGTAAATATTGAGGGTTTAATGCAATTACTAGCATGGAGGCATACATCTTTTTTTTAAGTGAATTAGTTGGTTTTAAAGTAAATCAACACGGTGTGTGAATGGTGGGGGAAACAAGCAGAACACTCTTGTAAAAAGAAGTCAAAATGAAGTACTGCCGATTTGCACATTTCTCAATAGCAAATAGAGGTAGTAGTAATCAATACAGGAAGGAAAAAAAAGACAAGAGTGGACAATTAGGAAACTACATAATGTTTTATTTTTGGGGACTCACCCCATATCAAAAAAAGATTGAGAACATTAGTTTATAAAATACTAAGAAGGAGAGAGAATTTTATTTAGCCATCAAAAAGAAATTCCTGTCAAAATTGCTGGCTCCGAAAGAGAGTTGATCAGAAATCTGAAGCCCCATTTTTAGATCCCTTATTGGTACTATAGAGTTTAAATTCACTAATTATTTTACCCTCTCAATTTTTCTGTCTGCAAAATCAAGTAACACTTTACACAAACTACTTTCTAATGACCTTGGAAGGCAGAAATGATGTCTAAAAAGGTAATGATCAATATTTTATTTTCATTAGCCACTGAAGAAAACAAGTATTTCTCAAGCATCTATGTGCACAGTACTAAGCTAAAAGTGCATAGAAAGCAATGGTCTTTATAATCTAGATGAATAAAGCAGAGAGAAATACAAAGTAATGATTATGTGACAAAATTGCAACATCTCAGAGAAAAAGATTTCACAGGATTTCAGTTGAACACAGCAATGGGAAAAACTGAAATCGATTTAATCAGGATAGAATATAAAAAGAGTAGTCATAAAGTTTAGGTAGGCAGAGAAAAGGCAAGTTGGTTGCTACTTCCTCTGGGCCCCCAAAACATATTACTCATGTATTATTGCATTGAAAACACTGGATAGTAGTTTATTCGTCATTACCACTTAAAACTATAAATTCCTCAAGGACAAAGACCTTATTTGATTCATTTTTCTATTCCTAATCCCTTGCACAGGGTCTGGCATACAGAAGATAAATATTTTTTGAAAGGTAAAGTTAACACAGAATTCCCTACTTAAATTACTGCATCTTAACCTAAGCTATTTGTCCAGATCATTTACTTATTGTCTCTCAACTCCAAAACTACCCTCCCAGACTCTATATTGTTGTGGCTAAGACTGCAACTGTATTTCGCCAACTCCTTTGCCAGTTGGGATCCCGTTAGGCTTTGCCAATAGCAGTAGTAAGTGAAGACGGGAAAACAGCAAGGTGGGTGACAGAACGTCCTTCCAGTTCCTGTCAGTAGCAACTGCACCCCTAACCCTGGCAGTCAGCAAATAGTTCCAGTCTCCAGCTTTTTGTGGTTCTCCCAGAACCAGCAACAACACATGCCTTATATGTACTAACACCAACCGCACAATGTTGACCTACTCAAAAGTCCAGCACCAGGTCCATAGAACCTCTTCTCTGAGCTCTTAGGTTCTGGTTACTGTAATGTTCCCCCCTACCACCACCCTTTTTTTTAAAACATCCATCTAACCAATTCCCTATATTAAATCCTCTCTTGAAATTCCTACCAAAGTCTCTGCTTTTCCGACTGGACCCTACTATACCGTAAAACACAATGATTCTAACTGTTCTCAGATATCCTGCTGCTTCACTGAAGGGGAAAGTAAACACAATTTGGGTTATTTTATAGATAAAAACTATTTTATAAAGGATAACTTGAAACACTCTAAATTTGCTTCTGTTAAGCTGCAGCACAAAAATCACTTGACTTTTGTGATTTAAACTACTACACTGTTTAAATGAAAGAAAAAATGAGAAATAATTTTAAAAGTGCAAGTTACTCCAAGCACACACACTCACCTCCTTTAATGTAGCTCATATCCTAGAGATAATGTGAAATAATAAAGTTGTTCTGCTATTCCCCAGTGGTCCCAGTTCTCACATCCTCTCAGTGTGGCATGAGATCCTGATTCTTACATTTAAAGGTGCTCCACTCCCAGCCCCACTCCCACCCCTGCTGCTCAATAAGGTCCCTAAACTCAAGCTAACTACTTTATGTAGTGCTCAAAGAAACAGCAATCTGTTCCAACACAAAAGCTTAGCTGAACTTATTGGTATGTTGTTCTGCCTTCCTGAGGGATTTCCAAGCATGACGTTTTTTACTACACATGATTTTCATTTTATGCATTGATTTCAAAATCTAACCTCTTCATACAACTCCACTCTATAGCACAGAAACAAACAAACAAAATCCCCCTTGCAGAAGAGCCCATAAGTAACCCATTTGTTGAAAATAAATGACCAAAAAGCTTAGATGTTTTCATTTGGCCTGCTACTTCATAGTATGCCCTCATTAGAAAATTTAACCCCAAGTTAATTTCAAAACTAATTTTTCATCATTGTACTTAATACAAACTGATTTTTAAAAATTATGATAAATGGCAAACATGTTAATTCTTGAAATGGGAGATGGTAAATTTAAATCTTACAATTTTTAGTAATGTATAGAGCTCCTGAGCATCCAAAAAGAAATATCACCAAGCCCAATCATACCACTCTGCCTCAGTTGCCTAAAAACCATAAGGCAAAGAAGAATTAAGAACATGTCCAGTTCGACTGGAGTTGCTCCACAGAACATAAAATTGGTTAATGAGTCACCTATGCTCTTAGCACCTATGGTCAGAGACTCATCACTTACTGTGGCAACAGGTAACACTAGCTTCCACTTAAATGCCAAGAGTCCCATTACCACAGTCAGAATTATCTGTTAAGACCAATCAAACTGCACTTCCCACAAGAAATACCAGAAGATCCAGTAGACATACTAGGTAGAAAGGGTAGAAGATCAGTGGGCAAACAGTCTGGATATCTGGACTTTTAAGGAATGGACTGTATAAATGTTATTGTACCTTTGTACCCCAAATTATATGGAGACTTACTCAGTGTTAAATGCAAATAAAGTCAATAAATTACTATGACAGCTAAGATGTCAGATAAGTCAAACAAGAAATTAACCGTTGTCTGATGACAATGTCTGACTTCTACAGTGTGTGCAATAAACAACACGAATTAAAAACCAATTGTGGATCTGCACGTGTGCAGAGTACATAATCTCAAATTTTTCCTTTTTTAAAAGCTGCAAACTATGATGCATTCTTAGTTTCTCCAGAATTTAATAAATGAGTCATTACAAAACTATGAAGTGCTTTAAGTCATATTTAACTTACTGCCATCATTTTAATAAAGTGAGTTTCAATGTTAACTCATTTCTCTCGCTGTAAGAAATTATGCTTCTTTGCTAATGTATAGAAATGAAACTGTCACTGAAACATCTGGTTACGTATTATTCATTAGGCATATACATCACCTTTACTCCAAAGTCTGTATAATATAAACACAAATCATGAATAAATCAGATTAGACACACAGACGTGACACCACAAACTGTAGGTCAGTAATAAAATTCCAAAGATGTTTGCTGACCTGGTCTGTATTTGAACCTGGGAGCTAGCTGAGTGCTTCACACCGGCAGAAAAAAAAACTCCAAATTCCCAGTTCTGCATGGTCTATATATATGATGTGAGTGATTGTAACTGGAAATTTTTCTAAGCAGCACACTTTAGGACGACTAGCTTATTTTTCAAATACTCAAACGGATTGGCCTGACTCGGGCAGTTTTTCCTCATAAATCTGTCTCACCATAATTAACCTCAAATGTGGATGCCACAAGAGGACCTGAGGGAAATAACTATAATCCTTACAAAAAGTGAGAGGCTATATTTGCTGTGCTACCTCTAGAAAAAGGAGTCAAATATAATAACTACCTATTATTTTACTAAAAAGTAGGTTAAGAATACAATCAAAATTTTTAAAGATACTTGTTGACTGTGATGAGTAGAAATTTCAGGGGAAAAAGAGAAAAACCAAGAGTCATATTGCTGCTATTTAAAAAGTTAATAGGCCGGGCGCAGTGGCTCACGTCTGTAATCCCAGCACTTTGGGAGGCCGAGGCGGGTGGATCACGAGGTCAAGAGATCGAGACCATCCTAGTCAACATGGTGAAACCCTGTCTCTACTAAAAATACAAAAAATTAGCTGGGCATGGTGGCGCATGCCTGTAATCCCAGCTACTTAGGAGGCTGAGGCCGGAGAATTGCCTAAACCCAGGAGGCGGAGGTTGTGGTGAGCCGAGATTGCGCCATTGCACTCCAGCCTGGGTAACAAGAGCGAAACTCTGCCTCAAAAAAAAAAAAAAAGTTTATAAATCAAAGGACTATAAAACAAACTCTTACATCTAAAGTTATTAAAATATTCAACAACTGCACTTAATGCAAAGCAGACTGATTATCTACCAATTACACTAAGTATTCCAGCTGATCATCTTGGAACTACCAAAAGTAGATTATGTAATGTAAATCGCTCGTCCATTAGTTTTAAACATAACCCTTGGTTTAAAACACTGAAACCATGCCTTTATTTTGATTTAAAGAAAACCCAGCATATTACTAAAATACCAGGTGCATGTCTGTACTTTCCTTTTCACGGCACCTCAAAGAAACCTGAAATCTTCAAACCATTATACAATGTAAAGTTAACATTTTCTAAAACTTCCAACGACCACGAAAAAGATACCCAAAGGGGCTTCAAACAGATTAGTCTATAATTGGTCTTAGCGGGCAAACAACTGAAATGAACCTCAAAGTTTGAGATCAATTTTTACTCACACCGTCTTTGAAAGAAAGAAGGCGACTTCTGCAGAAGGGAAACGATTCTGACCAGAGGGACGTGGGCTCTCGGCAACAGTGGGTACAAGGATTTCAGCGTCAACGACAGGGTTCAAAACGCGAAGCTTCCCGCAGAAACAAACCAAGACACCCCCTCCCCCCACGACTCCTCCGGGGTACCCTCGCGGCTTTAGAAAGCAGCAACAGATACTCCAGAGCAGGAGGCGGCACTCCAGGAATGTCTAAAGCAGAAGGGGTCTCCCCAAAGCTTACGAGGAACCCCGACGCCAAGCAGCTCCTCTACATGCGAACCCAGACTCCAACCCCTCAGGAGAAAGGAGCGGTATCTGCGCAGTGTCCCTACCCCACCCCCACGGTGCAGACACATCCCTGGCAGCAAGGGAGAAGCCCAGAGAAAAAACCCGCATTCCACTCCGTCCGCCTCCTGGGTAGGGCGGCCGAGAGGCTGGGGCCCACGCCCCCCGGAGGCCAGTGGGCCACGCCGCAGCTCCGGCCTCCGCGCAGAGGAAAGCGCAGCCAGAGGTTCGCGGCGAAGGAAGGAATCCCGGCGCCTCGCCGACCCGGTCCCTAGCAAACCTTCCCTCCCACCACCCTCGAAGACAGGAGAACAATGAGAAGCCGTCTCCCCCGCCGTCCCCGCCCCGAGAGTTGCCGGGGGCGGCGGCGGCGGCGGCGGCGCCATGTCCCCTCACACCCCCGCGGACGGACACACACTATCCCCTCGACTGCGCGGACCCCGTCTGCCGTCTGCCGCCTGCCGCCTGCCGCCTGCCGCCTGCAACCCGGCCGAGCGGACGCGCGTCCAGGACTGCCGCTCCCGCGCCCCTCGCCTCCCCGCCCGCCCCACTCACTGGCTCCTGCCCCAGGCAGGGGCTCCGCTGGCCGCCGCCGGAGCGAGACTCGGGTACCAGCCGCCGCGGCCGCCGGCGCCGCCGCACAATATGGCGAGCCTCGGCTTCCGCAATGGAGCTCGGGAAATACAACAGGGGCCGCTCAATATTCATGAGAGACTGAGGGGAAGCCGGCTCGGCCGGCGCTGCGGGGAGGGCGGGAAGGAGCGAGCGAGCGAGGGGCGGAGGCGCGGGACGAGAACGTGCACGGCGCGGGGAGGCCCGCGGCGCGAGGGAGGGTGCGCCGCCGCGTGTTGGCCTGAGGAACCCGAGCCGCCGCCCCGCCCCGAGCCGGCCGGCCACGCCCCCCGGGCGCCCACCGCGGCTCGACGCAGCCCCCAGGCTACGCCGGGATGACGGCGCCGCCACTTTGTCGTAATCAACGTTCTGCTTGGACTCTTCTGCCCTGGCTTCGGCCCACCCAGTACGCCTTCCTGGCCGGGTTCTGGGGTTTGGCCTCAGGCTTCTTTCTCGTGAGTTCGTCCTCTTAAACCCATCCCACGCGGCGGAAATTCACGTTAGGTTTTGGTCTGCAGAACTTCCCATGAACTTCAGCACCCTTCCACCCTCATACAGCAAACACACACTTTTCATCCTTGCAGGACAAAACTGCAAGGTGTGATTACTCCAGGGAAAATGACCTTCCACTCTAAACTTAGCTTAACATTCTGATTGTGGTCAACAGCTCTTTACCTTGCTGTTGCTTTATTCCTACCTCCTCAGCCCCTTCCAGTATTATCTTCTGAACTTGAGGATTTACGAAGGAAAGATTAATAGATATAATCATTACCTAAAATACAGTCAGCTAGCATCCAGTAAATTATTCGACATTTAATGCATATAAATTATGAGCTGAAGAAGTAAAAAAGAATTGAAAGTTCCTTCCAAGATGTGCTATTGTTGAGCTGTCACTCATGTTCTCTTTAGAAGATAACCAACAATACCAGACCGTAAACATGTAGGCACTTGAGGCATAAACCAATGGACTGCAGTGGGAATTGGCCAAACTAGGTTCATAGCCTCCAATGTGTGTCTAACTGGGTGACATATGTAGATTGTATAACTCTGTACTTCATTTTCTTCCTCTGCGAAATGAGAGCGTTGTATTGAATCCTAGGTCATTTGCAATTCTTTAATGCTCTAAAACTCTCTATAAGCAATTCCAAATAAATGATATGAATTTACATAGGATTTGGAAAAGAAAAATATCAATTCCAGCTGGTGCGTTTGGGGATGCTCTCCTGAGGAGCCAGAATTTAAGATGGTCTTTGACGCCTTGGATGGGTGGAAAGAAAGAGGACATGGGTTAAATACAGCGCATTATGTATGTAACAATCCATAAAGTAAACAAGGGCAATGCAGTTTTCTTTTTCAGTGGCTTGAAAACTTTGCTTATTATCCATAACTTTTAAGTAACAAATGACAATTATCTGACTCTACAAGCCCTTTAAGGTTAAACTCTTCCTCTAATGTGGAACAAAAAAAGGTCCGGAGCAGTGGCTCAAGCCTGTAATTCCAGCACTTTGGGAGGCGGAGGCGAGCGGATCACTTTAGGTCAGGAGTTTGAGACCAGCCTGGCTAATATGGTGAAACCCCGTCTCTACTAAAAATACAAAAAAGTTAGCTGGGCGTGGTGGCGGGCGCCTGTAGTCCCAGCTACTGGAAAGGCTGAGACAGGAGAATCACTTGAACCTGGGAAGCGGAGGTTGCGGTAAGCTGAGATCACGCCATTGCACTCCAGCCTGGGCATCACAGCGAGACTCTGTCTCAAAACAAAAAACAAGATCAAAACAATCAAGGAGGCTCTGCTTCTCCCTTTTTGTGAAAAGTCCAGATTCTAGAGACAGTGCAGTTGCAGACGCACCTTTCTTCTTCCTTCATGACGATTGCATGTGTAGTTCAATTAAAAGAAGACAGGATGGTCATAATTTAGAACTGTTGCTCTAATTAAAGTGCTTTTGAAAATCATGATGTGAGGTTAGATTAAGCAATTCAACTGATGTTGAGAAAAGTGATCATTTGTAGAAAGCGCAGGAACTTTATGGATAAAAGTTAAATATAGTGCTTTAAAAAGACTCACAGGAGAATTACTGGAAAAATGGAAAACTTATGGGATATCTGGATTAAATGTGATTAAAAAGCTAGACCTCGGGCTAACATCCTTAATATAAAAAACACTACTGACAAATTAATGGAACTCATTTAATCTATTTTATCTCTTACTCAGAAACTTGGCACTGGATCTCCCCTGACTATATTAATCAGGAAAGCGTATGTTATGGTACAGTAACAAACATCTCCAAAATCTACATGCCTTAACACAACAAAAGTTTATTGCTTGGTTATGCTTCATGCTTCCTGTGGATCCAACTCACTCTGTTCCAGTCACTCCAGGAACCAGATTGATAGAGACTCCACCATTTTGTAGCTGTAATCACACTGGAACACAGAAACTTATTCTCTGTGGCAAAGGAAGAAAATAACTAAAGAATCCCCGTGGATTTTTCATAGCCTTAGCTAGGAAGGGAAACAGAGCACTGATCACATTTCATTGCCCAGAACTAGTTGTACAACCCCACACATCTGCAAGGGGACTGAGTCCTTGAACTGAGTTCAGGAGAAGTGAGGATATTTTGAACAATACTGATGTCAGCCACCCTGACCTCATCACTCAGTTCATAGATGCTATGGGAAAACTCTAAGAGGTTTTATTCTGTAACACTGGTTCTCTTGAGTGACTCCAAGAAAGTTATGCTTTCAAAAGTAAACTCTCTTACTTGTTAAGAGTTGGCTGTCATGTAAATAGAGTGGACTTTCCATTTTCTTCCCTGTTGTTTTAATTGTGTATTATATCAATGTAAACTCCATAGTAAATATATCAGTAGTGATTGACAAATCCAGGCCACATTCTTTTTGCTAATGTTTTGACCTAACATAATGGATATCATTCTAAAATATATTTTATAGTAACACTCTATCTGCATGTTAAATGTACTAACTGGAAGTGATATTTGTATTTTAAGTAGAAGAACATTAAATTAATGTTACATAATAGAAGTATATTATGGGTGATGACTCAATGAATTCTAGTTTAAAAATAAATCTCTTCCTTTAACACTTCAGAAGTAGTATCAGGTTAATTATGTGGTGAATTGGGTGGGTATTTCTAAGTGATTACAAAAATTACCTCTTGGCCAGGCATGGTGGCTCATGCCTATCAATCCAAGCTCTTTGGGAGGCCAAGGCAGGTGGATCACCTGAGGTCAGAAATTGGAGACCAGCCTGGCTAACATAGTAAAACCCCATCTCTACTAAAAATACAAAAATTAGCCAGGCGTGATGGCACACGCCTGTAATCCCAGCTACTCTGTAGGCTGAGGCAGGAGAATTGCTTGAACCTGGGAGATGGAGGTTGCAGTGAGCTGAGATCACACCACTGCACTCCAGCCTGGGTGACAGAGTCAGACTTCGAATAACAAAAAATTACCTCTTTACTGGCGTTCTTCTATAGTCAGGCAACAAAATTAAACTAGTTCAGGTCAACCAACTTTTATTGAGCATCTAGTATGTGCTTCGTATCAAAATAAATTTACCTCTTTACTGGCATTCTTCTAAAGTCAGCCTACAAAATAAACTAATTCAGGCCAACCAGCTTTTATTGAGCATCTACTATGTGCTTTGTATAAAAAAAATTATCTCTTTGCTGGCATTCTTCTATAGTCAGGCTACAAAATTAAACTAGCTCAGCTCAACCAACTTTTATTGAGCATCTAGTATGTGCCAAGTACTTTATTAAGTGCTTGGAATAAAAACATTAATATAACTAGGATATGAGTTCCTTGAAAGCAGAAATCTTGTTCACCGCAGATAACCAGAGACTAGCACAGTGCTAGCACTTAGCAGATGCTCAACGAATAGGTATTAAGAGAATGAAAGACTGGGATTCTTTGACTCTAGTGTGTATATGAAATAGAATAGCACATATGGGCTTGGTTTGCTTCATTTTCATTACTTAACAGAGGAAGTTTCTGTGAAAGTGTATTTAGTCTCTCCAGAGGCTTTCTCTATTTAGGCAGTATGTCTTAAATGGAAATTCACACTTGCCTATTCTATATCTATCATATAAATTTCTTTTCAGCCATGCTCCAAGTATTTAATGGTTATCTGCTCATCTGAGATGAAGACTGCAGGCCACCAATCACCTGTTAATGCTAAGCTATGTATGCATCACAGTTTATGGAGCACCTTTAGATCCGTTATTTCATCGAATTTTCAGAACAGTTTTCCAAGGTATTATTCCTACTTTTTGTAGAGAGCCAGAATAGCCCACCCGCTCTGGGGGAATCAGCAGCAAGGCTGCTGTAAACTTTGGGTGAACTCCAGAGAAGAGAAACCATAATAGGGGAATGTGTATGTCTCAGAGAAGAGCAGAGAGGCCTAGAAAAAGATAACCAGCTCTCACTGACCTTGCTGCAAGATAGTTGTTAGCTGAAATATGTTAACTAAACTGTGAGAATTATACCACAGGCTGTTCTAAGTAACTGCACCCTCCCTCTTCTATGTGCTTTGCAAACATATAAAATAAAGTACTCTGAGGCAGGTCGGGGCCGAAGAGACTGACACCATCAGCTTTTCAGACTGCCTGGCCCAGCTTTATCTACGTCTGTCTGTATGTCTTTATCCCCCGCTGTTCCCTCTTAGGTCTTTGAACCGTTGTGCAGCCTGGGATGCAGCACAGGCCAGATTTTATGGAGGAGGGAAATGTGACTTCTCCAGTTCAATAACTCTCCCAAACATTGAGTTAGTGAGTGGCAGAGCTGAGGCTCAGACCTTGGTCATTTGACTCCAAGTGCAGGATACATTCCATTCTGCCACATCTGCCTTGCCACTGTGCTGCATACACAACTGCAGTATCCTTCTTCTTTCTAGCAAGTGGTATATGAGTCAAACATCTCTGGAGTTTCCTTTCAACATTATTATTTATTCCAATTCTCAATGCAGTATTTTTTTCAGAAGTTTTGCTCTTTTCGCCCAGGCTGAAGTGCAATGGCATGATCTCGGCTCACTGCAATCTCCGCCTCCCCAGGTCAAGCAATTCTGCTTTCTCAGACTTCTGAGTAACTGAGATTACAGGTAAGTGCCACCACACCTGGCTAATTTTTATATTTTCAGTAGAGGTGGGGTTTCACCATGTTGGCCAGGCTGGTCTCAAAATCCTGACCTCAGTGTTTCACCCACCTCAGCCTCCCAAAATGCTGGGATTACAGGTGTGAGCCACCACACCCGGCCAAGATGATTTTCAAGAAGCTGATCCATTAATAGGAAACTAGCAGATGTTGGTTTTATCTTCTTAGAAAACTTACTTTTAGAGAACAAAATGAAAGTAAAAGATAAGCCAGAAGATTGGGATTTAACCACTATATATAGATATGATTGTTGAAATATATCCTCTACCAAAAATCTTTCTTTGCCATCTTTTAGAAATGTTGTATTTTCTTTGAAAGAGCAAAGTTAAATGGGGACATTGTAGAAAGGCCTGGAGAGACCTATAATTCAAGGTGGCTCCAGGAAGCAGGCAACTCGATATTTACGACCTCTTCAGCTGAAAAAATATACCTCTAGCCATAAGCTCTTGTGAAGTTTTATTTGTATTTCAGCATAGTGCATTTCTGTTTGTGATGCTTCCCTTGACACTAATTCCTTTTTCTATTCCCAAAACAACCAAAATAATTAGTGCTACTTTTATTTGCTAACTGTTCGACTTAAAGGAGTTAAACAAGTTAAATGAGATGAGCTAGTTAGAAAGACTTTTGAGGAAAACTAACCAATATTGCTATTTCCCTCCCATGGAGATGTGGAATGGCATTTTATATGTCCCAGATGTGACCACATTCTGTCTAACATCTGTTAGTGCATTTTATTAAAATAATGAGCTAACGTGTTTGAAAAGCCAAAAGAATGTTAAAGTTTTCATTCTGATGTAGCAGGGATAGCTGTTTCTTTATAGTTCATAATGGAAGTGGGGGATATTATTGTGTTATCCATTTTCAAATATAGAATAAAGTATGATTTAATAATTACTGGCTTTCTGGTATGAAGAAAGTTCATTCCAATCAAACAAACCTGTGCAGATTTTTATTTCTTTCAAAATGTTTACTGTGAGAGATGAGGTTTGTGCTTTGGCATTGATCTAGGAACATCAACAATCATCCTGGAAACTAATAAGGAATAGATGATTCAGACTGAAACTCAGAACTAAAATGGAAATTCCTCTAGTAAAGAAGGCTAGAAGATCTCAAAAGGAAAGTACAGTTGAAGAGTGCAAAATATTTAAATCAAGTCCCCGTTCGCTCAAACTGCTTTTGTGGACATTTTTTTCCCACTTAAGAGAAGCATGGTGTCAGAATGATTTTTTGTGAGGTAAGAGAATGAAGGGTAAAGACATCTCCTATCTAACACAGTTCATAGAAATATTTTTTAGTAAAGAATTTAAAAGAACTGCCAAATCCCACCCATGTAAGATCATTTAATTTTATTTTAGACTATATCAAGATTTGGAAACTCTTGCAGCATCCATCTGCTGAGACATTAGCATTTCATACTCCATAAAAGCAAACCACTTACATATATATTTAAAAACAGGCTAAAGTAGGTTATAATCTAGGTAAATTTGAAAAATCATTCTGGTCAACCTATAATACTAAGGTTTTATGTGCTATATTTCTAGTCTTTCCATAGAAAATTTTTGTTTTATCGTTTTAAAAAAACCACATTTCATAAGCCATGCTTATAAGATCAGAATCGACTGTGGTTCTGTATGTATTATGAAGACTACCACATAAGGAGTAAGATGGCATAAAGTTAGCTGCAAATGACTCCTCTTGTCACTGTCCTGTTAGGGATATATGGGGTGCCTAATGCACCTAACACTTCACCTCTGATGTAACTATAACTAATCCTTGTTCTGTAACAGTGTTATATTCAGTTAGTGGATTTCCCATTCCATGACTTCTTGGCATATACATATCCTTAGCTATCCTTCTTCATTCTTGGACTTTATCACATTAGCTGCCCTAGTTGGACCCTTTCCTAAAATTTGAAAGACTGCTGTGGGCTTATTCTTAGTGCAGCTGTCTCTTCTTCCACATGATCAGTTCTTAGCTAGCTGCCAACCTATTTGCTTTCTAACTTGGCCCTTGAATTTGATTTGATCATATCTTTTACCCAACCTTTAGCTTTGGGTTTGATACACATAAGTAAATGCATTACGTAGTAATACGTAATGTATCATGTAAAACTGCATTACAAGAGTGTGTCACAAACATAACTCATGGGGAAAAAAAAGCCTCTATCAACAAATGCAGAAGGAAGTAGGAAAAAATGAGGAAGAATGAGGTTTTCATAGTTGGTACTGAATACTAGAGGATTTATTTTAGGTCAGGATTTTCAGTCATCACATGATGTTACGTGATGATGTTGCAACTACCTACAGAAAAATAACGACCAACAGGAAAGTTTATTCTTGGTGAACTGTCAACATGTAGAACAGTATTTGGATGTTGGTTTTAAATAAACCTATCAAAATACACTATCATTTAAAAATAAAAGTTTAAGATGCTATACATTAATCTTTATATTCCAATTGGAACTTGAAATTTGACTAGTTCTATTCTTTTTTTTTTTTTTTTTTTTTTAACTAGGCAAAGAACTTTATTAACCTTGGTTTCAAACTTGATTCCCAGGCTTCTTCGGCTTAATTAGCTGCAAAGAATGAATTGTGTATAAGCAAAAAACTGAAAAGAGCTGCAGTGTCCAAGGGGCTTGGGCTTAAAAATATTAGAGATCTAGATTTTATCAGATCCATAAACAAAAATTTCTTAAAAAGCAGTCATAATATAAAATAGCAGCTCCCAGTAACTCTTCAAGTTTTATCTTCAGAAGTTGACTCAATTCAGTTTGCCTCATTCTTGGAAGCCTCATCAAAATTCTCCATAAGATTTGGAACTTCATCATCCTCCTCCTCTCCAGTAGCAAGTGGTGCTTTTCCATCCATAGATTGTTTGGGCAGAGCTTCAGCCAGTCTCCTTAAACTAGTCAGACTGTCTGCCCCAAGCTGGTTTAAGATGCTGGGTAGCATTTCTGTCAGCTGCTTTGTCTCAGCATGGCCTGTAATGGTGAAAGTGTTTGCTGCCAGAGATGCCTGAACTTTAGGGTTGTTAAAGTGGATCACTGTTCCTTGGTTTGTAAATACCAGAGATATTGTTTCAATATCTTGGTTTCAATACCAGAGATATTGTTCACCCCTAACTTCTTTAAGGAGAACTGAAGTTTTTTATCATCTGCTGTGGCTGTTATATGAACCACCTTCTTTCTGAGAGCAGTTCCTTTCCCACCAATGCGCACTTGTGCCTGCAGTTTGGCGAGTTTTTCCTGGTTCATGATTATTTCTTTCATCTTGTTGGAGCGGATAAGGGGTCGCTCTGGGGACTAGGGTTGGTGCTCAGGGGCTCTCAGGTAGACCAGCTGAGATTAGGCGCACACACGTGGGGACGCAAGATGGCAGCTAAAGGGACCTTTTTTTGGGGGGGGACAGAGTCGTGCTCTGTCACCCAGGCTGGAGTGCAGTGGTGTAATCTTGGCTCACTGGAACCTCTGTCACCTGGGTTCAAGTGATTCTCCTGCCTCAGCTTCCTTAGTAGCTGGAATTACAGGCGCCCACCACCATGCCCAGCTAATTTTTATAGTTTTAGTAGAGACAAGGTTTCACCATGTTGGCCAGGCTAGTCTTGAACTCCTCACCTCAGGTGATCCGCCCATCTCAGCTTCCCAAAATACTGGGATTACATATGTGAGCCACTCCGCTCGGCCTCTACTTAACCATTTTAAAGGAATTATAATACTCAATGTTTATAAACACAGATACTGCATACATTATTGATGTTCATAAAAAATGACAAAACCTTTTAAGAGGGCAATTTTGTAGTTATCAAAATTTTTTTAAAGTTTTACATTTTTCTTTTTAAAAAGTTTTTTAAAAAAACTTTCATAGATACGGGGTCTCACTATGTTTGTCCAGGCTGGTCTTGAATTCCTGGTCTCAAGCAATCCATCCATTGAGCCTCCCAGAGTGCTGGGATTACAGGCATGAGCCACCATGCCTGGCCTCTCAAAATTTTAAATGTGTATATCTTCTAGCCTGAGAAATGTTCAATTCCACAGCTCTGTCCTGTAGAAGTATCCACACAAGTGTGCAAAGAAATGTGTACCGGGATGTTAATTTTTGTATTGCTTGTATTTGTAAAAAATTAGAAATAACCCACTTTTTGGTTAAATAAATTTTGGTATATCCATAAAATACTACATCATATAGCTGTCAAAAGAATACGATAAAGCCACAAGCACTAACATAGAAAGATATTGAAGATATAGTAATAAGTAAAAAATCAAGTTAGCCATATGTTCCATATGACCCTATTTTTATAATACAAAAAAAGTCAAAAGATTATGCATGAAACTATTAAAAGGTACTGCATTTGAAGAGAGGAGGATTTCTAAATACTTTCATGTTCTAAATTATTTCTTTATTTCTGCATTGGTTTGAATGCTTCACAATGAAATAAAAAATTGTGTTTTTGTCACAAAATTGGTAAAGATACAATTACGTATAAAAAGCAAACTGGTCTAATAAAAGAGACTGAAAATTTTAGCATATATCTACCTATTATTAACTGCAGGACTGTGCTAAAGAAAACAGCTTTTCTAGATCAGGCATCATCAGCCAAAACAAAGAGAAAAGCTAGAACTTCAAAATTCTTTGTTTCTACAGGTCTAGTTGTGTAGTGTCCTTAAAAATCAGGCATTCAAATGGCTTATTATTAGACCTTAATCTCTACTCCCTTAAACATTCCTTATCCTATCTAGTAAGAAGTTAGGCTAAACAGAGACCAACCAATTACTATAGATCCCTCAAATAGCAGCAAAGAGTTCTAGGACCTATATAAATTATCTTGGGACTCAACTCTTCTTCTACTAATTTATATCCACAATCTCTAGGGAAAATATCAGATGTTTTTTGCTAATTAGTCTTCTTAGCGCTCCCTCAAGAAATTTCTGCTGATTTAACACATGATTGCTAGAAGCACCTACACATGGTAGGTTGAGAATTTAGTATTTGAATTTTCTATCTTATACATCTCTGTTCCAGGGGATTTTAATTTTTTAGACGTTTTGAGATCACCATATAGTAAAAGGTTTCAATGATGTATTAGGCTTGTTTCAGAAGACTTGACCTCCCTCCAAATCTGGTGCAAATGGCTCAAGAGGTCACAGCAAGAGCACTGGCCACTGCAGTTAGGGTAGAGTGGGGTGAGAGGCATGCAGAAATAGAGGGACTCCAGGACTGGCTGAAAAGGACAGGAGATTTGTCCAAGGTGGCCAAATCCCCAGAGCTGGAGCAAGAACAGAATACACAGGCAAGCAGGAAGTGCAGGAAGTACAGGAAAGGAAAGCAAGGCTCAATACATTTAAGGGGGTGCAAGGGACTCACCTGAAAATTGAATTGGAGGTCTGAAGCCAAGAACATAAAGAACAGCTATACCTCCTCCTCCAGTGGAGATGGTGGCAAGTGTGGTAGAGAGTTAGGCAGAGGTACAATATGGCTGATGTGAGCTGAGGCTGGCAAAGGGATACCCTTGACCTAGACTCTAGGTCCTAAAGTTGTAAGTAGGCAAAATCTAAAGACACATGCAAAACCCAAAGTTATTGGTGAGGGTCATGAAAAGCAGAGCATCAGTTAGGAAAAACTAGAGATGCAGATGCAAACAGCTCATTAAAATTGGAAATGGAAACTTTGAGATAGATGTGAGGAATCAACAAGTGAGATGAAAAGAGCCAGGGACAGTGAGACCTGGACATGTAATGACTGGCTTTTATCTGGGTTCTCCTAATTTCTCTGACCCTCTGACCCACTTAAGCTCAGTCTCTTTTGTGGCTTCTCATCATTCACCCCAAACCCTAAAGTTTCGGAATGTCCCAGGATTTAGTCTTAGGACCTTTTTCCCTCTTACTTTATGCTCTCTTTCTGGGTAATCCTATTCAGTCACAGGGCTCTAAGTACCATCCATTTGTTGACAACTTTCAATTTTCTCCAAACTTAAGGACCCCAGACATTTCTCCAGACTCACAGTCCTCTCCTCCACTTATTTGCCCCTCCTTTAGATATCTGTTAGGTATCTCAAATAGAAAATGCCCAAACCCAGCTTCCTTTTTAAAATATAAACAAAGAGTAATATATGTTGTTAACTGTCCTTTTATTAATATCTATGTTGCTGGCCTGGTGTGGCGGCTCATGCCTGTAATCCCAGCACTTTAGGAGGCTGAGGCAGGCAGATCACGAGGTCAAGAGATTGAGACCATCCTGGCCAACATGATGAAACCCCGTCTTTACTAAAAAACACAAAAATTAGCTGGGCATGGTGGCATGCACCTGTAGTCCCAGCTACTTGGAAGGCTGAGGCAGGAGAATTGCTTGAACCCAGAAGGCAGAGATTGCAGTGAGCCCAGATTGGGCCACAGCACTCCAGCCTGGCACCTGGCAACATAGCAAGACTTTGTCTTAAAAAAAAAAAAAATCTGTTGCTTCACTAGTCCCAGGAGAATTAAAAGAAATTATTCTTTGAAGAAATTATTCTCCCTAATTACTTAAATCCACAAAATAATTCAAATGTAAAATTAGTATATTTGCAGGAATTTCACTTATACATCATTCCCTTATTAAGAGTCTACAAATCATCACACTAACTAATTCAAATAGATGTAAAATATAAAACCTATCCTCAAAGAACCCAGTGTCTAATCAGGGGATCCGGCACGTACGAAATGTTATGAGGCCAATAGGAGTAAAGCCAATAGGAATAGCTCCCCCTAAGGCTCATTATTAATTACACACTATAAAATAGCATCTCTCATAGGGTTCCAGTCACAGCAATATTAGTTTCAATCCTGGAAATTACAAGAGTTATAGGCAAATTCACAACTGTACTAATAGCAAACAACCTCATAAACTCTGTGTCAGGTACAGTGCTGAGTATTTCATAAATGTCATTTCCCTGAATCTTCACAACCCTGTGAAGAAATTACCATTAGTATTATCACTTTATGCATTAGAGAATAAAGGTTTAAAGCATCTTAATACTTACCTAAGTCACCTGAGAATAACAGGATGGGCAAATCCATACCCTTAACCACTATTCTTTTTGTTTTTGTTTTTGTTTTTGAGATGGAATTTTGCTCTTGTTGCCCAGACTGGAGTGCAATGGTGCAATCTCAGCTTACTGCAGCCCTCTCCCATCAGGTTCAAGTGAATCTCCTGCCTCAGCCTCCAGAGTAGCTGGGACTACAGGTGCCCACCACCATGACTAATTTTTGTATGTTTAGTAGAGATGGGATTTTGCCAGGTTGGCCAGGTTGATCTCAATGCCTGGCCTCAGGTGATCTGCCTGCCTAAGCTTCCCCGAGTGCTGGGATTACAGATGTGAGCCACTGCACCTGGTCCCACCCTTAACCACTATTTTAAACTATCTTTTCATAATCGATGGCTCTGCTTTAACTAATAAAATACTGCTTAGTTGTTTTTTTTTTTTTAATATTTGTACTAAAATGAATAAATTTCTGAATAAACCTAATAGTGAATATGCCTATTATACTCCAGTAGTAAACCTCTGTTACTAAACATAATTGGGTAAAAAGGACCATAGAGTAGGAGGGCTAGCTTCATGAAATGGTGGGGTTAGTTTTCCAACACTCATAAAGACACAGTAGCACAGACTGGTCTTTTAAAGTTTCCTGCTGATTGATTGCCTTTGGAGATAAGCTCTTTATTCCAAAGGATCTGTGTTTGGGGCCCTCTCTTAGTAGTTATCCATAGATAACTAAGATGGAGAAATCATCAGATTTGCAGAGGCTAAGTGAATAGAAGCCAACACCTATAGGAATACACCTTGCCAAGTGTATTATCTGTTATGCGTTGATTTATCACATATGGCAGGAACTTAAACCAGATGTATTTTAATGTAGGGGCCATCCCATGACAAGAGCACAGGAATGTGGCCGCAACTTGAAAGTAGAGAATCAAGACTTTTAGGTAGTTCAGAAGTTTCCTTTTATGCTAGTTGTATGATAGAATAAAAGTTTTCCAATCATCTTTTCAAATTAAGTGGGACTCCACTTCTTAATCTGGAAGTTGTTGAAACTTCTGGCTTTTGAAATTCAATTATTTTCATTTTAAGAAAGATCCAGGATTTTCTGAGTAGTTTTTACTTAATCTAAAGCAAAACATTCTTGGAGAGTACAGCTTTGATATGTAAATATTCACATATACGCATCCCCATTTGTTCCATTCTCATCTGGAATTTAGACATCCCATTTTCATAGCTGGTACTCAATAGCACATCTTTGTCTGCCATCTGCTTTTTTTTTTTTTTTTTTTTTTTTTTTTTTTTAGTTAAACCAATGTCTTTAAAAACTCAATTATTTGAAGTCACATTTAAGTATTGAAAAAAATTCATTTTGATGATGTACATTTAAGGAAAAAAAAATTTTCCACGTTAGCCCAAAATGAATTTTGGATACACAGTTATAAAACCTTTTCATTTTTCAAACAGGTAAAAAGTATTAGTGGAGAAAAAAATATTATAAATGTTTTAGTTTAGGAAATAGTCTTGGAAATAAAACATATACAATATGGGTCAGGCCAGTGGCTCACACCTGTAATCCTAGAACTTTGGTAGGCTAAGGCAGGATAACTGCTTGAACCCTGGAGTTAGAGACCAGCCTTGGCAACACAGCAAGACATCTGCTCTACAAAAATAAGATAATAATAATAATATGCAACAGAGAATAAGTGTGCAGTCCTTTCTAAGAGAAAATTATAAAATCATTAACTGAGCAATGATATTAGAAGTACTTGTGATTTAGTTTTCAGTACAGTTTCGAGATACATTTACATGGTAAGATATATTTTTAAAAATAATTAGGCAGAGCGCAGGTGGCTCATGCATTTAGTGCTTGCATTTTGGGAGGCTGAGGCTAGTGGATTTCTTGAGTCTAGGAGTTTAAGACTAGTCTGGGCAACATGACGAAACCTCATCTCTGTAAAAATTACAAAATAGTCAGACGTGGTAACATGTACCTGGAGTCCCAGATACTCAGGAGGCTGAGGCAGAAGGATGGCTTGAGCCTGGAATGCAGAGGTTGCAGTGAGCTGAGATCATACCACTGCATTCCAGCCTCGGTTAGGGAGGCCAGACTCTGTCTAGAAAAAAAAAGAATTTTAAAAAAGTCAATGCAGACAGTTTCTGCTACAGAAGAACAACCAAAGATAATCAGTCATACTTCAGATATATACACGTGCACACATACGTGTGATTGACTGCCAAAGAAAGTTAATTTACTCAAAACCAGAAAAAAAATCCCTCACTCTATAAGGAGTTATATGTAAAAAATTAAACACACACCTGATAGAAGCTATCTGAATACTTCATTGCATTGTGTATAAACTGTCAAAACAATTGGTTCCTTTTTTATAACTTTCCTTCATTGTGTGTTGAGCATTCGTTGTATTCTGGACACTCTTGTAGGAGTGAAGGTGGGGGTTGGGGCACCAAAAAAGATGCATAAGTGATGTATCTTGTTTGGCCAGTTTAGAATAACTGTAAGGTTATATTTCTTTCTTATGAAGATAAAATTTACATATAGTAAAATGTACATCTATTAAGCATACAAATGAATGAATTTTAACAAATGTATATATCCATGTAAGCAATACCCCAACCAAGACATAGCACATTTCCATCACCCCTAGAAAGTTCTTTCATGCCCTCCTTCAGCCTGTCTTCCTTTCCCCATACACAATCTTGTTCTGATTTGTTTTTATCACCATGGGTTGGTTGATCTGCTCTTGAAAGTTACTTGAATGGAATTATACATATATATATAGTTTTTAACCTGTTTTTAACTCCACTTAATGTTTTAGAGATTCACGGTGTTGTATTAGTAGTTCATTCCATTTAATAACTGTATAATATTCCATTGTACAAACATAACACTATTACTTTTCATTCATAATCCTTTTGAGAGTTATTTGAGTTTGTTTCTAGTTTTTTACTATTAGGAATAAAGCTGCTATTAACATCATTGGTCAAGTCTTTTTGTGTGTGTGTCAGGGTCTTGTGTTGTTCAGGCTAAAGTGGTGCAGTGCTGTGACACTGCTCAACACAGCTGCAATCTCCTGGGTTCGATCATTCCCTCGATTCTCCCACTTTAGCCTCCTAGGTAGCTGGGACTACAGGCACATACCATCATGACCAGATAATGTTTATTTTAAGAGATGGGGGTCTCACCCTGTTGCTCGGGCTAGTCTCAAACTCCTGGACTCAAGAAATCCTCCTGTCTCAACTTCCCAGGGTGCTGGGATTATAGGAATGACCCCCCCATGCCTGGCAAGTCTTTTTGTAAACACATATTTCCACTATTGTTGTAAACACCTAGGAGTTGAACTGCTGGGTCATTAGGTAGGTGTACAATTTTATAAGAAGCGCTTAGTTTTCCAAAGTGGCTGTATTATTTCATACTCCAACGAGCAGTGTATGGAGTTTCATTTGTAACACACCCTTGTCGACCTTTGATAATGGTCCGTCTGTTTATTTTTCACCATTTCTGTTGGTGTAAGTTGGAAGTTTAGTGGGGTTTTAACATTTCCTTGATGACTCATGATATTGAACACCTTTTCATGTGTGTATTGACCATTTATATATCTTCTTTTGTGAAATGTCTTTTTAAGTCTTTTGCCTATTTTTTATTTGCATTGTCTTTCTTTTTTTGATTCATCTTTTATATGATACAAGTTTCTTAACAGATATATGCATTAAGAATATTTTCTCACAGTTTCTGGCTTGCATTTTTTAAGACTTTATTTTTTAGAGCAGTTTTAGGTTCACAGAAAAAAATGCAAAGATTTTCCGTATACTCTCTGCCTCACAAATGCTTATCTCTCACTTTCAACATCCTGCACCAGAGTTTTACATTTGTCACAACTGAATGCTTCTACAGTGACACGTCACCAAAGCCCATACTTCACAAGGCTTCACTGTTGGTGTTGTACATTCTATGGATTTTGACAAATATGTAATGGCATATACATATACCATTACAGTATCATACAAAATAGTTTCCCTGCCCTAAAAATCCCCAGTGCTCTGACTATTCATCCTTCCCACCCCACAATTCCTATAAACCACTGATACTTTTACTGTCTCCATAGTTTTACACTTTCCAGATGGTCATATACTTGGCATCATACAATATGTGGCCATTTCAGATAATTTTTTCTCACTGTGTACCATACATTTAAGGTTCATCCATGCCATATCTTTTCATAGCTTGATAGCTCATTTCTTTTTAGTGCTGAATAATATTTCACTGTCTGGATATACCCCAGTTTATTCATACATTTACCTACTGAAAAACATCTTGGTTGCTTCCAAGTTTTGTTTTCTTTTAATAACTCTGCCATAAACATTTGTGTGCAGGTTTTTATGTGGACATAAGTTTTCAACTCACTTGTGTAGATACCAAGGAGAGCAATTGCTGGATCATGTGGTAAGAATATGTTTAATTTTATAAGAAACTAACTGTCTTCTGAAGTGGCTATACCATTTTACATGAATGAGAGTTTCTTTTGCTCCATATGCTCACCACAGCATTTTATGGTGTTAGTGTTTGGGTTTTGGCTATTCTTTTTTGTTTGTTTGTTTTTGAGATGGTCTTGCTCTGTTGCCCAGGCTGGAGTGCAGTGGTGTGATCTCAGCTCACTGCAACCTCTGCCTCCCAGGTTCAAGCAATTCTCCTGCCTGAGCCTCCTGAATAGCTAGAATTACAGGCTTGTGCCACCATGCTCACCTAATTTTTGTATTTTTAATAGAGTTGGGTTTCACCATATTCGCCAGACTGGTCTCCAACTCCTGACCTCAAGTGATCTGCCTGCCTCGGCCTCCCAAAGTGCTAGGATTATAGGCATGAGCCACCATACCTGGCCTGAATTTTAACTATTCTAAAAGGTAAGTAATGATATTTCATTGTTGTTTTAATTTGCAGTGCCAGTGTAAGATCTGTGTTTAGATTTCTTTTCTTTATGTGGATGTCCAGTTGTTCCAGCAGCATTTGTTAAAAACACTGTCTTAGCTCTGTTATATTGCCTTTGCTCCTTTGTCAAAGATCAGTTCACTCTACTTATGTGGGTGAATTTCTGGGGTCTCTATTCTGTTCCATTGACTGTCCATGGGATTTGTAGTGATGTCCCCTCTTTCATTTCTGATATTAGTAATTTGTGTCCTCTCTTTTTTTTTCTTAGTTACCCCAGCTAGAGGATTATTAATTAATTAATTATTTTTTTGAGATGGAGTCTCACTCTGTCACCCAGATTGGAGTGCAATCTCAGTTCATTGCAACCTCCACCTCCCTGGTTCAAGTGATTCTTCTGCCTTGGCCTCCTGAGTAGCTGGGATTACAGGTGTGTGCCACCACACCCAGCTAATTTTTTTGTATTTTTTTAGAGATGGGGTTTCACCATGTTGATCAGGCTGGTCTTGAACTCCTGACCTCGTGATCTGCCTGCCTCAGCCTCCCAAAGTGCTGGGATTACAGATGTGAGCCACTGTGCCTGGCTGAGGATTATTAATTTTGTTGACTTTTCAAAGAACCAGCTTTTAGTTTTGCTAATTTTCTGTATTGATTTTCTGTTTTCAATTTTATTGATTTCTGCTTTAATTTTTATTTCTTTTCTTCTTCTTACTTTCCTAAAGAAATTAGAGAAAGAAGAACATATTAAATCAAAAGTAGGAAGATTTTCTTGTTTTCTCTCTTTCTTTTTCTAAACATATTTTATTGTTTTCTCTCTTTCTTTTTCTAAATATATTTTCTTGATTTCTCTCTTTCTTTTTCTAAACATATTTTCTTTTTATTTTTAGTAGCGATTGAGTTTCATTAATAATATGGTTTGGCTCTGTATCTCCACTCAAATTTCATGTTAAATTGCAATCCTCACTGTTGGAGGTGGGGTCTAGTGAGAAGTAATTGGATCATGGGGGCAGATTTCCCCCTTGCTATTTTCGTGATAATGAGTAAGTTTTCCCCCTTGCTGTTTTCATGATAATGAGTGATTTCTCACGAGATCTGGTTGTTTAAAAGTGTCTAGCACCTTCCCACTGCTCTCTCTTCCTTCTGCTCCAGACATGTAAGATATGCCTGCTTCCCCTTTGCCTTCTGCCATGATTGTAAGTTTCCCAAGGCCTCCCCAGCCATGCTTTCTGTACAGCCTGTGGAATCATGAGCCAATTAAGCCTCTTTTCTTTACAAATTACCCAGTCTCATGTAGTTCTTTATAGCAGCGTGAGAACAGACTAATACCAAAAATTGGTCCCAGGAGTGGAACATTGCCACAAAGATACTTGAAAATAAAGAAGTAGCTTTGGACCTGGGTAACAGGCACAAGCTGGAACAGTTTGAAGGGATCAGAATAAGCCTGGAATATGTAGGAATGTTTGGAATTTCCTAGATATGTGTTAAATTGTTGTGACTAAAATGTTTATAGTGATGTGGACAATGAAGTTTAGGCTGAGGTGGTCTCCGATAGAGATAAGGAGATTGTTAAAAACTGGAGTAAAATTCATTCTTGCTATACTTTAGACAAGAGACTAGTGGCATGTGCCCCTGCCCTAGAGATCTGTGGAACTTCGAACTTGAGAGAGATGATTTGGGGTATCTGGCAGAATAAATTTCTAAGAAGCAAAGCATTCAAGATGTGACCTGGCTGCTTCTAACAGCATAGGCTTATATTCATGAGCAAAGAGATTATCTGAAACTAGAACTTATATTTATATTTAAAAGAGAAGCAGAGCATAAAAGTTTGGAAAATTTGGCCTGGCTATGTGGTAGAAAGAAATAAAAAACAATTTTTAGGGGAGGAATTCAAGCTGGCTACAGAAATTCATAAAAGTAAAGAGGAGCCAGATGTTAATAGCCAAGACAATGGGGAAAAAGGCATGTAAGGCATTTCAGAGACCTTCACAGCAGACCCTCCCATCACAGGCCCAGTGTCCTAGGAGGGAAGAATGGTTTTGGGAACTTGGCCCAGGGACCCACTACCCAGTACAACCTTGGAACACTGTTCCCTTCATCCCAGCCACTCTGGCTCCAGCTGTGGATAAAAGAGCCCCAAAAACATCTCAGGCCACTACACCAGAGGGCACAAGCCTCAAGCCTTGGTGGCTTTCATGTGGTGTTGGGTCTGTAGGTGGGCAGAAGGCAAGAGTTGAGGATAGAGACTCTCCAACCAAATTTCAGAAGATATATGAAGTCTGCTACAGGGGTGGAGCCCTCAAGGAGACCCTGTACTAGGGAAGTGCAAAGGGGAAATGTGGAGTTGGAGCTTCCACACAGAATCCCACTGAAAAGCACTGCCTAGAGGAGCTGTGAGAAGGCCACCATTCTATAGCCCCCAGAATGATTA
This sequence comes from Saguinus oedipus, assembly GCA_031835075.1. NCBI lineage: Eukaryota > Metazoa > Chordata > Mammalia > Primates > Cebidae > Saguinus > Saguinus oedipus. The sequence goes on from CM063190.1 coordinate 26,060,476, forward strand.
ATCCATGGCCAGCTTGCATTGTGTGCCTAGAAAAGCTGCAGGCACTCAAAGGTAGCCCATGAAAGCAGTTAAGGGGGTTGTGCTCTGCAGAGCCACAGTGGTGGAGATGCCCAGGCCTTGGGAACCCATCCTTTGCATCAGTGTGGCCTGAATGCTGGGTGTTGTGGCTCATGCCTGTAATCCCGGCATTTTGGGAGGCTGAGGCAGGTGGATCACTTGAGGTCAGGAGTTTGAGACCAGCCTGGCCAACATGGCAGAACCCTGTCTCTACTAAAAAATACAAAAATTAACCAGACGTGGTGGCACATGCCTGTAATCCCAGCTACTTGGGATGCTGAAACAGCAGAACCACTCAAACCCAGTAGGGGGAGGTTGCAGTGAGCCAAGATCATGCCACTACACTCCAGCTTGGGCAACAGAATGAGACTCTGTCTCAAAAAAAAAAAACAAAAAAAATTCAATGACTGCCCTGTTGGGTTTTGGACTTGCGTGGGGCCTATAGCCCCTTTGCTTTGGCTAGTTTTTCCCTTTTGGAGAAAGAGCATTTTCTCAATTCTTCTATCTCCATTGTGTCTCTGACGTGGCTTTTTAATTTTGAATGCTCATAGGCAGAAGGGACTTGCCTTGTCTAATATGGGCCTTTAGACTTGGACTTTTGAGTTAATTCTGAAATAAGTTAAGACCCTGGGGGACTGTTAGGAAGGCATGATTGTGTTTTAAAATGTGAGAAAGACATGAGATTTGGGAGTGGCTGGGGCAGAATAATATGATTTGGCTTTGTGTCCCCACCCAAATCTCATATTGAATTGTAATCCCCAGTGTTGGAGGTGGGAGGGTGATTGGATCATGAGTGCAGTTTCTAATGGTTTAGCACCATCCTCCAAATGCTGTCTTGTGAGAGAGCTCTCACAAGATATGGTTGTTTATGTATTGGGTAAAAGGAACTGAGGTAAACAGGCCTTTAGGAATGTATTGGTAAGTTGTGGCGGGGAGGGGAAGCATTCAATAGTCCTGTGATTAGGTCTCAATCTTTTAATAAGCCTGTGCCTTGGACTGTGAATTACACAATAGTAATTATTCTCTCCCTTTAGTGGGACAGAATTGTTAGAGTGGGCTGGAGTTGAGTATTTTCCTTTCCCCAGTTTGTTAGCCTCCAAAAAAAGCCCTAATCGTTTAGGCTCTTTAAAATAGTTTCTCTTGAAACTAGACGAACATTGGTTTGACATCAATCATAGATGAAATATAAAATGTAAAACCACAAAGATCCTAGAAGAAAACACAGGAGAATATCTTTGCAAACTTGTGATAGGCAAAGACTTCTTAGAACACAAAAATAACTAACCATAAAAGAAAAAAAGGATAAATTCAACTTTATCACAATTTAAAACTTCTGATCATCAGAAGACGCTGTTAAGATAATTTAAAAGGCAAATTAGGTTTTCAGTCTTGTAGATAAGCACCTTTGAAGTCATTGCTCCATTCTAACAAGTAAAGAGCTGAACAAATTGAAAACTTAATAACTCTTCTTAAACCCATCAGAAAAGTGAGATCACTGCTCTCCCAAACTTGGAGAAATGGGCAGATGAATACAGGAAATTACAAGTTCCTGGGACAGAAACCCATAAGAAGAAACTGCCAAAGAAAGAAGTCTGGGATAGGAAAACCTGAACTGTAATTGACAAATCACTGGAGGCCCAGTGTGGACAATTCTGAGTTAAAAACTCAAGGGGGACTCATTCATGGAGGGGTCCCCACGCTTTTGTGAGTTTTACCTCCAGGAGCTCTACCAAATCTTCACAATACATATTGGAGAAACATCCCCATCTGCTTCTAGAAGGGGAATGAGGAAATTATAATTTGAAATATACCAGAGCATTCTGTTCTTAACAAGGCCTGACCTCAAGAGAAACTATTTTTTTTTTTCTTTTTAATTTTTATTGCATTATAGGTTTGGGGGTACATGTGCAGAACAAGCAAGATAGTTGCATAGGTACACACATGGCAGTGTGCTTTGCTGCTTTCCTCCCCTTCACCCACACTTGGTATTCATCCCCAGGCTATCCCCCCCAGAGAAACTATTTTAAAGAGCCTAAACGATTAGAGCTTTTTTTCAGAGGCTAACAAACCAGGGAAAGGAAAATACTTAACTCCAACAGCAGATAGGGTCAAGCTTTATTTTTTCCCATACCTTTTGATAGCTGTTTCAACACCAATTGTTTAGAAGAGTTTTTTTCCCATTGAATTGACTTGGTGTTTTTGTAAACATTCAATTGACTGTATATGTTTGGGTCTATTTTTGGAATCGCTAGTCTGCTCCATTAATCTATTTGCCTATTCCTATGCCATAATCATGTTTCTCTTTAATATATAATATAAATCAGTAAAAAATAACCTAATTACTAGACATTTTTGGGCAGAACTCTGGGCAGCAGTATGGGCCCCGTTGAAGTGAAAAGTGTGAGTTTACAGAAAACCATGTCAACAAAGTTCCCTGACTTCCCCTATCAAGTCATCAGCACTTAGAAAGTAACAATAAAGATGATTAAGACACAGCAGATATGGGCATGAGAGTCGGGGTAGGAGGTGGGCTAGAGATTTTAGGTGCTTCTTTGAGATGGCTGATAATGGGATCAGGCTGAGGGTTCAATGTCATTTTCCTAATGACATGTAACCAGATGAATGGGTTGGATGACTTGGGAGGGCTCCAGTGATGACGGAATCCAGAGTGGTGGTCCCTTTACAACTGCCAGGGAGGACAAATTTCCTGTACCCTCTTAGATTCAATTTTTGGAGGCTTTCAAATGAAAACGACAAAGGACAGATTAACAAGAAAATAGATTTAATTATCTATGTGCAGGACTTCATAGAAATTGGGACCTGTATACCATTTCAACAGGGAAGGGGAGGAAATCAGTGTTTATGGGAAAACAAATGACTTTCTGGAAAGACTTATGGACTTCTAGGAGAATAAACAGGACATATAATAGTTTTGTGACAATGCCTGTTTAAGAGTGATATGGAGACTTGTGGCTCACACATGTAATACCAGCACTGTGGGAGGCAGAGGTAAGTGGATTGCTTGTGTTCAGGAGTTTGAGACCAGCCTACGCAACATGGTGAATCTCTGTCTCTACAAAAAAATGAAAAAATTAGCCAGGTGTGATGGCACATGGCTGTAGTCCTATCCTAGCTACTGGAGAGGCTGAAGTGGGAGGATCACTTGAGCCTGGAGAGGTCAGGCTGCAGTGAGCCGTGATTGTGCCACTACACTCCAGCCCAGGCAAGAGTGAGATCCTGTCTCACACATATATACACAATTCTAGAGTAGTGAATTTGAGCCTTGCAGCAAAAAACAAAGAGTCAGCTTCAATTATTTTTGTTCCTGTTGTCATATATCTGAGGACCTTGTAATTTCAATACTAAATTGAGACAATAGCTTTTTATCATAGATTGTACTGTTAAAGAAAATAACATAATGATACAAGACATACTGCCTGTCCTCAAGATGTTTATCATCTAGTGGGAGAGGCAAGATTGATATTCTTCAAGCCTGTCACTTGTAAGTTTGTGTATTATAGATTATAAACATGATTTGATTTTAAATTCTATAAAATCAGTGTAAAATAGTGGGTCATCGGCAGAATCTGATAGATATCTACTGCTTTCTTGGATTTGATCACCAGTGTAATACTGAGGTTTCAGCCATCCTAGAGAATTCTGCTTGCCATTGAAAGTGCTCTTTTGAGATTGTGTTATAAAATGTTCAAGCCCATTTCAAATTTAAAGTATCTTACCATTGTTATGATTAGTCAAATGATGCCAGCTCTTGACCACACCATTCTAAGTTTTCTCTTTGGAAAGAGAAGCTCTGGTAATACTTACCTTTTAGCCAAGTGGCAATTTTTATGCTCTTCTTTTTACTTTTAAAGAGGTTTTTATTGTTGTTGTTGTTTTTTGAATGTTATTAGCAGTCTACAGAGGATCTGTAACACAAAGGGTAATATATATTGAATCTGTGCATCACACAGATTCTGCTTTGATTTCTGCTGTAAATTGTTCAGTATGTCTGTATGATTTTTTTAATTCAACCAGTGCCTGCTTTTCAGTCTAGACACATATTTGTCTGGCAGTAACAGGTGATATTATCTCTATATGGGAATAGGCTCTTATTAAACACATTTGTGGTTGAAAGCACCATTTTTTAATGTGAGAAACCATGTAGAGAGAGCTCTGCTTGTATTATGGGGGGGTTGGGGACAGAATGATATATTTCTTCCTTAGCTTATTATAATTAGAGATATTTGTGTGAAAATAGAATCTCTGTTGCTTAAGTGTTGCTCAGCTCCTGCTGATCTGTTCTCACTCACAGGCACAGTCCTTTGTGATATAATAGTTAGTTGCTGTGGAGATGATTATCCTGTCATGGAGAAAGAGACTTATGAATTTAAATGAAGAATGAGCAGCAGGAGCAAAAGAACTAAGCCAAAAGCCAAGCACTTCATCCAATTTAATTTTCTCTTGCCTTTTTAATATATGTTATGTCATAAAGTTGGATGTATCCACTTCAGTAATACAGTTTCAGGGTTAATGACAAATAATGACAAAAGGCAAATTTGAAAGGAAAAGCAAAGTATAATACTGACATTCTATACAGAGGCAAGAATGAGTTCAAGTTATAGAAAATTCAACAATAATAAACATATACTATTGGGCCATGCCGTATGCCTTAAATAAACAATTAAGCATTTAGACACTTCTACTGCAGTCTTGATGAATTGTTCAGGTAATTTAGGCATAATTCAACAAGTAGGAAGCAGAGTGTTGAGATAGAAAGAGAATATATTATGTATCAAATAGTTGATTTGAATTCCTACTTGGCCATTTACAAGTCAGTGTCTTAGGCAAGCTCTCAGTGCTTCTGTTTCACCAATTATAAAACTGGGATTAATTTGTAGAGTTGTTTTCATGGCTGTTCAATTGGTATGGACTCATACGGCCACGTCAGTCATTTACAGCCAATGACATTCATTCATTCATCATTGCATTCATTCTAATAGGTTAGTGCATATTCTGTACTAGTTATTACATATTTAAAATATCATCTATGTGTGTTAGACAGGATAGACTCTGCTGCTTAACAGACAAATTCTGAAACTTTGGTGGTTTAACACAATGAAATTATATTCTTCGCTCTCGTAGATTCTAGTGTGGATCTGTCAGCTTACCTTCCTCTTGTGGCTGGTGGCTTCCAAATCCAGATCATTATTTCAAGAGAAAAGAAGGATGGAGGAGGTAAGCCAGCTTTTAACTTCTTTGGACCCAGACACATGCTATTTCTACTCATAGTTCTTTGGTGGGAACTAATCCCATGGTTCCAATCTATCTGCAAGGGAGGCTGGGAGATGTGGACATTTTGCAGTCATTGGTGAGCACTGTAACTGTTTCTGCCATATCACCCTTTGTTTTTGTGAGTATTAGATAAAATAATGTAGTTGAAGGATTTACAATTATGTCTGATGAGCGACATTAGATGGCAAAGGTTGATCCAGGCTTAAGGCTTTGCCTGAATGATGGCGTGGTTGAGATTTTCACCTGAAGCTAGCAAATAAGCAGAAGAAAGGATATTTATGAATTGATTAAAAATATGGGTAATACATGTTGAAGCAGTGCCCCAGTGCCTCTAACTGCCTTGTTCCTTATGGAAGCACATCTCAGCTCAGCAACCTCAGCAGCCTATGGAGGGGAGGAATATATCAGGTCCAAGAATGAGAGGCTTGCTGTCTTTCAACTATTTTAGGGCTGGGTGGTGGTAGTACGGTGAGTGAAAGGGATATGTTGATATGCAAGAGTCTGCCCTATTCCCATAAAGAAATTTCTTTGCCTTGGTATCTCAGTTAGGAAAAAAAGAAAGAAATTTCTTGCTGAGTTATAGTTATTACATAATTTATTCCTCACTAATCTTTGAGACTATATGAATAAGAATGTCCTGAGTTTATACCTTGTGTCTGTGGTAAACTTATGCTGGATATTGTAGGGTATGCTAAAGAAAAACAGCACCTAATCTCCTCTCCTAAAGAGTTTATAATCTAATTAAGGAGATGCAAGTCTATACATAATGTATATCATAATGTCAAGGTGCCACCAACTAATCAACTGATTCCGCTACTGTTTAATATTTAAGTTGTTTTAAAGTTTTTTTTTAAGTTATGAATAGTTTATGAACACTTAAGTAGATCACTTGAGCACATTTAAGTAGATCTTAAGTATTTTCACCTTTTACACACACAAAAATGGTAACTGTGTGAGATGATGGATGCTTTCATTCATTTGTGTGGTAACCGTTTCATAACGTATATGTTTATCTATATCAAATCATGTATACATCAATTATGCACAATTTTGATTTGTCAATTATATCTCAATAAAGCTTGAGGGAAATAATCTAAGGTGAAGATTTTTACACATACATTTTACATATATAAGATTTACATGTATACTTACACATGAATCTCTTTAACATTAATGCTTTATTTTTTTAAAAAAAAAACCTTTTCATTTCAGGGGCACATGTCCAGGTTTGTTATACAGGTAACTTGTGTGTCATGGGGATCTGGTGGACTCATTATATTGTCACCCAATAATAAGTATATTATAAGTATACTTATTATATACTTATAATAAGTATAGTACCTGATAAGTAGTCTTTCCTTTCCTTTCATTTCGTTTCCTTTCCTTTTCTTCCTTGCTCTGTTGTCCAGGGTCTTGCTCTGCTCTCCAGGCTGGGATATGGTGGCGTGATCTCAGCTCACTGCAACCTCTGCCTCCTGGGCTCAAGTAATCCTCCCATCTCAGTTTTTCAAGTAGCTGGGACTACAGGTACTCACCGTCACACCCAGCTAATGTTTTGTATTTTTTGTCAATGTGGGGTTTCACCATGTTGCCCAGGCTGATCCTGATCTCCTGAATGCAAGCAATCCACCTGCCTTGGCCTCCCAAAGTGTTGGGATTACAGGCAAGAGCCACTGCACCTGGCCCAATAGGTAGTTTTTCCATCCTCTCCCTCCTCCCACCCTCCACCCTCCAATAGGCCCCAGTGTCTGTTGTTCCTTCCATATGTCCATGTGATAAGTGGACACATGATAATTGAGAACATGTGGTATTTGGTTTCCTGTTCCTATGTTAGTTCGCTAAGGGTGATGGCCTCCAGCTCCATCCATGTTGCTGCAAAGGATATAATCTCATTCTTTTTATGGCTGCATAGTATTTCATGGTGTATATGTACCACATTTTCTTTATCCATTTTACTGTTGATGGACATTTAGGTTGATTCTATGTCTTTGCTAGTGTAAATACTGCTGCAGTGGACATACATGTGCATATGTCTTTATGGTAGAATAATTCCTGGGAGTGGAAATACTGGTTATCAAACAGTTTAGACATTTTAAAGTTTTTGATAACATTAAATTTGCCAACCGAAAAGTTATATCAACCACCACTACAACCAATAGTGTATAAAAATGACTATTTCCCTGAAACCACCTGCATAATAGGTATGGTAACTTTAAAGTTTTTATTGGTCAATCTAATGGCAAAACATCCAAAGCTCAGAGCAGCAGCAATTGCCTAGATTTGTGGTATTCTAGTAACCCTTGGTGATCCTCGCTTGGCATTAATCTTTAATATGGTAACAAATGTTATATTAATTAACTATAATTTATTTGCATACTTAACATTAGCCCCTCTTGAACAATGAATGCAAACCTATATTAAAAAAGTTAAGTCCCTGAAATTTATTTAATTGAGGTCAGCAACATTGCTCAGACAAAGACGATTATTCTGTCTATTGGGAGACTTTTGACTAAACCGTATCAGAAATTCCTTCTATAGAGGTGAGTAAAAAAGTCACTATCCTTTAACATCTTTGTAGACATGAAGTCATCAGGTATTCCTGTGTTTTTGATCTTGGGTATGGGTTTATGTGTAGGAGGACAGAGTAGAAGGCTGAAATGCTGTTCTGTAGTATAAATGAGACTTCAGAAAATGAAGGAGTGTGATGAAAAGTAAAATTTTTCTTAATAAAAATTGCTAAGAAATGAGTTTTAAAAATATTTTGTATACGGCTTTATGTTTTGGGAGAAATAAAACTCTTCTAGGACTCAGTAAGTAATTTCTATCAAATATGTATAGCTTACCAGCTAACACATAAATAAGATTATTATCTTAAAAATAAGCATTTTCATGGACATTTTAAAATTACTAGTGGCATGTTCTTTATAACAAGTCTAAAATGCTACCTAATTTGTATCTGTTCAGCTGACTAAACCACGGTGTCAACAAGGAGGCTGCCTTAATTTCCAATTTTAGATAAAAATTCGTACAGTATAAACATGTATAATAAAATGAAAAGCAATAGTGCATAACAAAATCTCAGTATTAAGAGGATAGTCTTTTGAGTCAGAAAAAAAAATTGGGTTTATATCAAGTTCTGTCACTTCTTAGCTGTTTAATTTGGGTGCAAGGCATAGTTGCTTAACCATTTCGCATAGTTATGCTTACACTCACCATGTGCCCAAGTTGGAAGGGTTAAAGGAGAATATGTATTTGAAATGACTAGACATGTAGATAGCTAATAAGTGTTACCTATTTCATTATTCAGCATCTTCTTGGTAGATAGACTAGTGACCCAGATCTGTAATTATTTAGCTACTCTGTACTCACACTAATTTGACCTTATAGTAATTTAATTTGCTTAGTTATAATAAGCTGTCATTCTCACTGTGGGTACCATTAGGTGTGAAGTAAACAATATGTAGCTCATTATTTTCAGCTAACAGTAATCCAAGCCAGGCTCCAGGAGGTGAATAAAAAAACATGAAGAGCAAAAGATCCAAGGGCACTAGAATATAAAATAACTCTTGAAGAATTTTGAGAAAATAAATTGTTTCGAGGTTGACATTTATTTGAAAGTGAGATACAGCATTAAACATGTGCAGGGAATTTTATGCTTTGAGTCGACATGGTTTAGTGCTAAACCTTAATATAATTCATTTAACAGCCTCATAATCTGTTAAATAGCCAAGTGATTTTATTTTTATGTATTTTAGGCAGCAAAATGAATAGCTCTTTAAGTGCTTTTTGATGTGTGAGTTTTTACATTGACGCTAGTTAAGTATTCTTAGTTTAGTGAAGTCTCTTCCCCATCTGTGGATGGTTTTTTTCTCTGACAAAGCAGAACATGTTTGCTTGTTGGTATCCATAGATATTATAATGATCTTTTATAAGTGTGGTGACAAAGGTTTTATAATAATATGTGAACAAGTAAATATGAAGATTTATATGAAATGTATCAATGTAAAAAGTTATCTTTATAAGTGGCACCAGAATTTATCTTAGAGAGGGAATTGTGTTACTTCAGAAAGGCATACTTTAGTAGACTGCTTGGAGTGGAAGGTGAGACTCTCAGTTGGGTCAGTGGAAGACATGGACAAAAAGGTAACATAGATGAAGGATTCTGAAAAGATAGTAGAGTAGGGAGCACCAGAAATCTGTCTCTCCATGCAGAGAACAATTGCATTGGCAGAGTTTATCTGATGTAACTATTTCAGAAATCTGGAGTGTATTAAAGAATTGCAACAACAACAACAACAACAAAAGAATTGCAACATCTAGGGGAAGGCTTATGGTAAATTGTGGTTAGTTTTGTTGGTTTTCTGTTTGTTTTTATTTTTATTTTTTATTTTATTTTATTTTTTATTGTGTTTTAGGTTTTGGGGTACATGTGCAGAACATGCAAGAGAGTTGCATAGGTACACACATGGCAGTGTGTTTTGCTGCCTTCCGCCCCTTCACCCACATTTGGCATTTCTCCCCATTCTATCCCTCCCCAGCTCCCCCCCACCGCTGTCCCTCTCCTATTTCCCCCAATAGACCCCAGTGTGTAGTACTCCTTTCCCTGTGTCCATGTGTTCTCATTGTTCATCACCTGCCTATGAGTGAGAATATGTGGTGTTTCATTTTCTGTTCTTGTGTCAGTTTGCTGAGAATGATGTTCTCCAGATTCATCCATGTCCCTACAAAGGACACGAACTCATCATTTTTGATTGCTGCATAATATTCCATGGTGTATATGTGCCACATTTTCCCAGACCAGTCTATCATCAGTGGGCATTTGGGTTGGTTCCAGGTCTTTGTTATTGTAAACAGTGCTGCAATGAACATTCGTGTGCATGTGTCCTCATAGGAGAACGATTTATAGTCCTTTGGATATATACCCAGTAATGGGATTGCTGGGTCAAATGCAATTTCTATTTCTAGGTCCTTGAGGACTCGCCACACTGTCTTCCACAATGGTTGAACTAATTTACACTCCCACCAGCAGTGTAAGAGTGTTCCTATTTCTCCACATCCTCTCCAGCATCTGTTGTCTCCAGATTTTTTAATGATCGCCATTCTAACTGGCGTGAGATGGTATCTCAATGTGGTTTTGATTTGCATCTCTCTAATGACCAGTGATGATGAGCATTTTTTCATGTGTTTGTTGGCCTCATGTATGTCTTCTTTCGTAAAGTGTCTGTTCATATCCTTTGCCCATTTTTGGATGGGCTTGTTTGTTTTTTTCCTGTAAATCTGTTTGAGTTCTTTGTAAATTCTGGATATCAGCCCTTTGTCAGATGGGTAAACTGCAAAATTTTTTTCCCATTCTGTTGGTTGCCAATTCACTCTAGTGACTGTTTCTTTTGCCGTGCAAAAGCTGTGGAGTTTGATTAGGTACCATTTGTCTATTTTGGCTTTTGTTGCCAATGCTTTTGGCGTTTTGGTCATGAAGTCCTTGCCTACTCCTATGTCCTGAATGGTTTTGCCTAGATTTTCTTCTAGGGTTTTTATGGTGCCAGGTCTTATGTTTAAGTCTTTAATCTATCTGGAGTTAATTTTAATGTAAGGTGTCAGGAAGGGGTCCAGTTTCTGCTTTCTGCACATGGCTAGCCAGTTTTCCCAATACCATTTATTAAACAGGGAGTCCTTTCCCCATTGCTTGTTTTTGTCAGGTTTATCAAAGATTGTATGGTTGTAGATATGCTATGTTGCCTCCAATGCCTCTGTTCTGTTCCATTGGTCTATATCTCTGGTTTGGTACCAGTACCATGCTGTTTTGATTACTGTAGCCTTGTAGTATAGTTTGAAGTCCGGTAGTGTGATGCCTCCTGCTGTATTCTTTTTGCTTAGAATTGACTAGGCTGTGCAGGCTCTTTTTTGGTTCCATATGAAGTTCAAGGTGGTTTTTTCTAGTTCTGTGAAGAAAGTCGATGGTAGCTTGATGTGAATAGTGTTGATTCTGTAGATTACTTTGGGCAGTATAGCCATTTTCACAATATTGATTCTTCCTAACCATGAACATGGAATGTTTCTCCATCTGTTTGTGTCCTCTCTTATTTTGTTGAGCAGTGGTTTGTAGTTTTCCTTGAAGAGGTCCCTTACGTTCCTTGTAAGTTGTATTCCTAGGTATTTTATTCTCTTTGTAGCAATTGTGAATGGCAGTTCATTCTTGATTTGGCTCTCTTTAAGTCTGTTATTGGTGTATAGGAATGCTTGTGATTTTTGCACATTGATTTTATATCCTGAGACTTTGCTGAAGTTGCTTATCAGTTTCAGGACTTTTTGGGTTCAGGCGATGGGGTCTTCTAGATATACTATCATGTCGTCTGCAAATAGAGACAGTTTGGCTTCCTCCTTTCCTATTTGAATACCCTTTATTTCTTTTTCTTGCCTGATTGCTCTGGTTAGAACTTCCAGTACTATATCGAATAAGAGTGGTGAGAGAGGGCATCCTTGTCTAGTGCTGGATTTCAAAGGGAATGCTTCCAGTTTTTGCCCATTAAGTATGATATTGGCTGTTGGTTTGTCGTAAATAGCTCTTATTATTTTGAGATACGTTCCATCAATACCAAGTTTATTGAGGGTTTTTAGCATAAAGGGCTGTTGAATTTTGTCAAATGCCTTCTCTGCATCAATTGAGATAATCATGTGGTTTTTGTTTTTGGTTCTGTTTATGTGTTGAATTACGTTTATAGACTTGCGTATGTTGAACCAGCCTTGCATCCCCGGGATGCATCCTACTTGATCATGATGGATAAGCTTTTTGATGTGCTGTTGCAATCGGCTTGCCATATTTTATTGAAGATTTTTGCATCTATGTTCATCATGGATATTGGCCTGAAGTTTTCTTTTCTTGTTGAGTCTCTGCTGGGTTTTGGTATCAGGATGATGTTGGTCTCATAAAATGAATTGGGAAGCATTCCCTCTTTTTGGATTATTTGGAATAGTTTCAGAAGGAATGGTACCAGCTCCTCTTTGTGTGTCTAGTAGAATTTGGCTGTGAACCCATCTGGACCTGGGCTTTTTTTGTGTGGTAGGCTCTTAATTGCTGTCTCGACTCCAGACCTTGTTGTTGGTCTATTCATAGTTTTAGCTTCCTCCTGGTTTAGGCTTGGGAGGACACAGGTGTCCAGGAATTTATCTGTTTCTTCCAGGTTTACTAGTTTATGTGCATAGAGTTGTTTGTAATATTCTCTGATGATGGTTTGAATTTCTGTGGAATCTGTGGTGATTTCCCCTTTATCATTTTTTATTGCATCTATTTTGTTGTTCTCTCTTTTCTTTTTTATCAGTCTGGCTAGTGGTCTGTCTATTTTGTTGATCTTTTCAAAAAACCAGCTCTTGGATTTATGGTTTTCTGTTTGTTTTTGATACTGAGTTTCGCTCTTCTTCCCAGGCTGGAGTGAAGTGGCATAATCTCAGCTCACTGCAATCTCCCCCCCAGGTTAAAGCGATTCTCCTGCCTCAGCCTCACAAGTAGCTGAGATTACAGGTGTCCACCACAATGCCTGGCTAATTTTTGTATTTTTAGCAGAGACGGGGTTTTACCATGTTGGCCGGGCTGGTCTCAAACTCCTGACCTCAGGTGATCCACCCACCTCAGCCTCCCAAAGTGCTGGAATTACAGGTGTAAGCCACTGCGCCAGGCCAGTTTTGGATAACATTAGCTCTGGACATAGTAGCAGCTACTCATCCCCCACCCTTTAGCCCTGTAGCAGGCAACTATGCGTATGTATACAACTTGTAGGAGCCAAGGTGAGCAAAACAGAACCTGATCTCCAAATATTAGGAATCTGTGCTCTGATCACTGATTGCTGCTTCTCAATACAGGGATGTGGACAAAAAAGCGGTGGTCATTGTTGTGCACTTCTCCCTCTTAATGTAAGCCCCTCTTCCTCTTGCTGAAGTGATTTCCAGAGAATTTAAACAGATGACACCTTTTTATCCCCACCTCCCTTTTTTTGTCACTTTTGGGAGCCAGAGAGTGAAGAGTAGGACACTCAAAAGCAACTGCATATAAAGCGAGAAATTAGGAAGTCACCACAGATACTCAGAGGAAGGTCCAGGCTCAGAAAAGACCTGAGAATACCTTACATTTACACCTCAGGCTGATCTTTGGCAAAACAAACAAAACAAAACAAAACAAAACAAAACAAAACACCCTACAACAATAAAAACAAAAACAAAAACTAGCAAACCCTGGGAAGGAGAAGAATCTGATTTCCAGAGTTATGACATCAATAGATTCAGACCTTCAGTTTTCAATAAAAACAATCAGAAGGCATACAAAGAAACAGGAAATTATGGCACATTAAAAGAAAAAAACTAAATAAATCAATAGAAACAATCTCTGGAAAAGACCTGATAGAGGATATACTAGACAAAGACTTTTAAAACAACTGTCTTAAAGGTGCTGAAAGAATTAAAGGAAGATGTGGAGAAGGTGATGAAGATGATGTATGAACAAAGTAGAAATATCAGTAAATTGATAGAAAACCTAAAAAGAAACCAGGATGAAATTCTGAGGCTAAAAGTTACAATGACTGAAATGAGAAATTTACTAGAGAGATTCAAAGGCAGATTTGAGCAGGCAGAAGGAAGTATCAGTGAGTTCAAAGATAGGACAATGGAAATTATCAAGTATGAAAAACAGAAAAAAGATTGAAGAAAAGTAAAACAGAGCCTAAGGGATGTGTGGGACACCATTAGGCTGACCAATATATGCATTGTGGCAGTCCAGAGAGAAAGGAAAAAGAGTGAAAGAGAAAGGATATTTGAAGATATAATGGCTGAAACTTTCCCAAATTTGATGAAAGACATGAATATATACAGGTAGTGAACTCAACAAACTTTAAGTAGGATGAATTCACAGACTCACATTGAAACACAGTATCATCAAACTGTTGAAAGCCAAAGACCAAACAAAGGATTTTGAAAGCAGCAGGAGAGAAGTGACTCAATACATATGGGTGATCCTCAAAATGTTTATCAGCAAATTTCTCTTCAGAAACTTTGGAGGCTAGAAGGCTGTGGGCTGACATATTTAAAATGCCAAACAAACAAAAATAAAAAACCCAAACTGCTAATCAAGAATCCTGTATCGCTGATTCAGGCTGATGGCTTCAGCCCAGGAGTTTGAGACCAGCCTGGCAACATGGCAAAACCCCCTCTCTACAAAAAATACAAAATACTATGGCATATGCCTCTAGTCTCAGCTGCTTGGGAAACTGAGGCAGGAGGATCTCTTGAGCCTAGAAGGTTAAGGCTGCATGAGCTGGGAGCATGCCACTGCACTCTAGCCTGTAAAACAGAGTGAGACCCTGTCTCAATAAATAAGCAAACAAACAAATAACTAAGTAACAATACTAGTTGGCAACTTCAGTACCCACTCACAATAATGGATAGAAAAATCAGAAGATTACATTAGAAATTAAAGGACTTAAAAAACACAATAAAGCAACTAGAACTCACAGTTATATATAGAACACACTACCCAATGACAGCAGAATACAATGGGACATTTTCCAGGATAGACCATTTATTAGGCCACAAGTTAAGTCTCAATAGATTTTTAAAAGACAGATATCATGCAAAGTACCTTCTTCACAAACAATAATTTAATCATTTGGATGAAGGGATATGCATACTTCTCATCTGTATGAATTGAAAGCATTCAGAATACTTTTTTCCTTTAGAAGTTATACTATTGTTTGTGAAGCTAAGCTTCTTACATTATACAGCATCTATCTCAAATAATGTAATTTTGCCTCATAGTAAATGTGTTAAGTAAGCTTCTAAATTTAATATAAATTTACGAATTTTGCTCAATAAAAGCCAAAGAAAATATAGAAGGCTACAGAAGGTACTTTGCATGATAGCAACTTATTCTCTTTCTTCTGACCTTGCCAGTCAGCAGAAACACAAAAAGTATCGCCTTCCCTCCATTTTCTGACATCAATATGTGCATGCATTCATTCATGTATCCATTCAGTGAAGTTTCACTTCATGTTCCAGGCATGGTGGTGGGTGCTGGTGATAAAACACTACTGTTACTGTCTGTCATCTTTGTTCTCAGGGTGTGGGAAGGACATGATGTTATCTGCAGGCATCCAGAAAACAGTATTTTATAGTTCAAGAAAAATACAACATATTAAAATGGGAAAAGATAGCAATAAAGGATGTAAAGTGTCTTAATGACAAAATACTTGTCAGTTGTGGCTGGCATTTGTATTATTCACCAATATGTTCCATTTGTTACAATGGACAGCCCAGTTTATATGCTTTACCTGTCATTTATAATAATCGAATTAAAATGTAAAAGAACAGCTTTTGCTTTAAAGTTCTGCTGCTTTTGTACAAAATTAGGGATGGTGATAGTTAACCTTTAGCTTTGATTATATTTTGATCTGTTTGGAATTTATTTTGGTGTAAGGTTTGAGCTTTATTTTTTTCCAGATGGCTACCAATTATTCCACTAAAATACTATGCCTGTTAAAATGATTTCAGCTGTAAGTGGCAATAATCAACAAAAAAATGGCTCAAACAATCAGTACATTTATTAACTCACATAATCAGAAATCTGGGATAAGGCCGTTCCAGAGTTTCTTAATTCAGTGGTTCAATGATGATTTCAAGGACCTAGGTTATTTCACTTTCTTAGTGTGTTGACTTTATTCCTTTGAATAACTAAAAACTTAGGACAATGTCTCTCTTAGATTGTATTCAAAACTAATTTCCTTTCATTAAGTAATGACTCTTTTGCATCACTAAACTTAGATGATTACGTTTGTGGCATAATTTCACACTGTTGATCAGTAGAGATAGGACTTACATCTTTCAAAACTTTCAACTATTGTGTCCTATACAACAAATAACGACTTTATAATTCTAAGGGTGGCTATGTGGTTGCAATCTGAAGTAGGATTTGGAAAAATCGGGTTCAACTCTGATGGAATTAGTCAAGAACTCACCAAATCCTGCAGCCACCTGGGCCTGAGCCCAAGCACCTAACCTTCCCTCAAATCATAGTGGAAGAAACATCCTTGCTGCCTCCAAGGCCAAAGGCGAATTTCTCCACATTGCTTTGTACGTCATCCTCTGTTGCCCTCTCCGAGACTTTGTTTCTTCAGTTATCTCCCTGTTCTCCTTCCTTATTGGTTGGATCATTTTATTAGCAGTCCAACGTCTCTCCCTTGATTCCCCATTCCCTTCCAAACATGACTCCATTTTTCTTCCTCACTCCATGGAAAGATCTGAAGCCATGTTTAACTTGCTGCTACTGTGTCCTCACTTCCCATTCTTACCTCACTACATATCAGTTAGGCTCTCCTTCCCCCATTCTCCCATTTCCATATTAATAACAGTCCTTGTCAAGGTTGCTCATGAGACATCTAGGAAGCCAGATTCTTCTGTGCTTTTTCTCAGCATTTTTTTTTCTGGGTCCTCCTCCAGAAGATCTCTCACAGTGCTCCACACTGTCTCAGTCCTCCTTTCTTCTCTAACCACAGTATTTCCCTAGAGCCATAGTTTTAAATATCATCTATTTATTGGTGATGCTCAAATTCATGTCACCTCCCCTGACATCTGTTTTGAAGTCTAGACTTATTTATCCAGCTGTGTTTTAGAATTTCCACTTGAATGTTTAATAAAAATTTCAGACTTATTAAACCTGAGAAAGCTGATTAAAAAAGATTTCAGAGTAGACATGTCCAAAGCAGAGCTAATCATTTCCCCATCTTCCCAATTCATTCTTCCAGAGTCTTCTCCATCACTGTAAATTGCATCTTCATTTGCTCAAACGCATCTAGCAGTAAGTCCTATAGGTACTTACAGATGTCTTGAGTCCAGCTACTGCTCACCCTCACTACTGCCAATCCCAGTTCAAGTGACCACTGTTCAGCTTTGATTACTTGGGCAGTCTTCTAATTAGTTTCACAGCGTCATCTCTTGCCTTATCCCAGTGCCTTCTCCACACAGTAGCCTGAGTGATTTTTCCAAAATGAAAATTAGATAATATGACTCCTTTCCTCAAAACCTTTCTAACAGTGTCTCATCACACCCTGTAAAACCCACAATTACTTTTCCTGATATACAGTACTCTACAGGGTTGGTGTTGGCCCAACCTTGTCTCTGTTCATTTTCTTCTCCTCCTCATTCTAGTTGAAATGCTATGGCTGTTTTCATCAAACACATCAAGCTTCTTTCCTTCTCAGACCCTTCATACTTGCATTTCCAGTACCCTTCCTCCATACCTTGCATGGCTGTCTCCTCATCATTCAGGCCTCAGCCCCCGTGAGAGTCTTTACAGCATCCAGTTGTGAGTAACCTGTCAGTTATGATTCTCTCCACCATCCATCATTTTCCACCCCAATATTCTTCATTAGAATTTTTGTAGCATCACTTTTATCAGGGCCTGAAATTATCTTACTCATTTACATATTTATCACCTTTCCCACTGGAACATAAGCTCCTTGAAAGCAGAGACTTTAACTGCCTTATGCTCTGCTGAATCAGTGTACACTACTTGATAAATGTTTGTTGATGGATTTACTACTCCTTTCTCTGTTTTGGGCAGTCACTTTACCTTTTCTTGTCTCAGTTCCTTTAATATTAGGATGAGGAAGCTTGAAAAAGGGACACCTGAAATTCCTTCTGACTCAGTCCACAATGTCTATGTTTTATCACCTATAGCAAAAACAGAAAAACTCATGTCGCACCAGATTTGCATCTATTATAAAACACTCATTCATTCAATAAATCTTTATTGAGCACTGAAGAGCCTGGTGCTGTTCCAGTCAGTGGATACCAAGCCATAGCAATAAAGATCAGAGTACATCTGTCTTAGAAAACCAAAACTAAGCAAACACACAAACAAAAAACTCCCCAACAAATTATGAAACCAAACAAAAAAATCCCATGGAAAACCCAGAAGGTTGATCCTATCCTTCTTCTCCAGCTGGTTTTCTACTAATATTTTCATGATAGCTACCTCAATATTACTTAATTTATCTACGCTGGGCTCTCTCTAAATTAAAGTTGTTATAAATTAACAGTAGTTAATTTCCAAGAATTCTAAGATTAAATGATATAATTTATATGGCTGTAACTTCTAACACTATGTAAAACATGGCCATTAAGGTTGCAAAATTTCTGCCAATTTGATTTAGTTCTAACCCAAAGTCTGCCATGCTTCTTAATTTAATTGCAGCATGACTTGAACTAGAAGTTAGAATTTTATGAATCTAATTTTTATAAAATGAATACAACAGGAATAAGAGCAGACTATTTTTATATATATTCAGATCCTGATATATGAAATCACTGCTAATTCTTTTGCCAAGATTTGAGCCAGCTGCTTTTAAATATGAATTGGAATTAGTGTGTATCTATAGTCAATAATTAATGGAATGTCTAGGATGAAAATAAATCATTTTTGAAACTGACTATAGAGAATAACAAATGAATGAGGGAAGTAAATTATATATTGTGGCAGCTGCCATTTGTTGGCATGTGCTGCAGATCACTCACAGAAATTTATCTGCTTATATTTGCTTTAATCAATTATATAAAAGGATATAGTATAACTATAGAATATTTTAATCTTGCACACAAGCACTATATTTAAAGCCTTATATTAGTCAAAATGCTTTTCACTGGGAAGACAGAAATCCAATTCAAACTTGCTTAATAAACACAAATGAGAGGATTTGTTTCATGTAACTGGACAAGCCAGGGCTCAACTAATGAGATGTCATCAAATAATTCTTTTCTTTCAATCAGGGGCTGTCTTTCTGGTAGACAAATGTCCACTTAGTGGCTCAAGATTCCTGTTCTACCAACTTATCACCCCAGGGGAAAGAAAGTCTTTTTTAATAGGTACAGTAGAAAAGTCCTGGGCAAGATCCTGATGAACCTAGTTTGGAAGTAGACTACCATTATGTGTTTTGAGGGCCCATACTCCAAGATTACTCTTTCCTTCTCCTTCAATACTGTTTCTCTGGTAGTGAGCTGGTTTTAGCTAAATTTTACAAGGCATGCAATTTGATGATATGAATTCACCTTAAGATATTTAATATGATAGCTTTATAACTTGTAACCTAAATGATAATTGGTACAATGTCAAAATAGCAAAAAGATTTTAAGGCAGTATAGATGCTGATAGTTTTAATTAGGTATAATACGTCGTGCCAATGTATAAGAGAGATTATTCCTTCCACACACAAGGCATATAAATCTGGACATCTCTGCCTCACTCCCTACACCATTTGTGAGTGAAATATTTAGAGGTATATTGGAAGGAATGCTGTGGGAGTGGTCTGCCCTTGATTCAGGCAAAATGGGGTACATTTTCTGTAGAGCATAGAAAAGCAATAATAAAACTAACTTAGGTTGCATTTTATTTTTATCACCATGTACAGGAATTCTCAACAACATTAGTGACATGATACCCTACCCCACTTTGATGAATGAATTCCACTGTTCCTACATGCCTTTGTGGTTCCACTACCAATACTTCTTCCCAGCTGGACGTGGTGGCTCATGCCTGTAATCCCAGCACTTTGGGAGGCCGAGCCAGGCGATTCACTTAAGATAAGGATTTCAAGGCCAGCCTGGCCAACATGGTGAAACCCCATCTCTACTAAAAATACAAAAATTAGATAGGTATATTGGCATGTGCTTATAGTCCCAGCTACTTGGGAGGCTGAGGCAGGGAGAATTGCTTGAACCCAGGAGGAGGTTGCAATGACCTGAAATCGTGCCTCTGCACTCCAGCCTGGGCAACAGAGCAAGACTCTGTCTCAAATAATAATAATAATAATAAAAACTTCTTCTCATCTCCCCATTCAGGCATAACAGTAGAAATCAGAGCCCTGACCTCTTCTCATCAACTACTGACACTTGACTAAAAGAATTACTATGCTGGCATTTTGCACTGTAAATACAAGAAGAACAATGACTCTAAGTCAAAATAATGAAAACAAAAAAAAAAAAACCCTGTGCTTTAAAAAATATCATTAATGTCAAAAATGTGTTATGAGCACATTTGGTGGGTACAAAGCTTACACATGTGTACAAATTTGCATCGTAAAATACTAGAATTAGCCCATAAAATAAATTTAGCTGGGAAAGTTCCGTTCTCAAAGAGTGACTCATTTGTTAGCTGAGAAAAAAGAAGCTTTGATATTAGTATTTGTAAGAAATGACTAAATAATTCCAAATGACTGTTAGGCTAATCTAGGCATAGCAAAGTGAATCTAATTTGGACTAGAGTCAGTGTTCTTTCCCTACCTGGCCCCGTAGCTGTGGCCCCCACAGGGAGTATCATTGGTGGCCCAGCAGGTGGCACTCTTCCCTTTGTGCACCAACACTAAACTAACAACTTCCCCAAATATAAGGTCCTTCAGAAGAACTCATATAATCTATTTTATCTTTGGCAATAATACGGCTATAGTTTTCACAAAGGCAAACTGTGCTGGTCTGATATTTGTCAGATTTGAAGATTAGCACCTACACATCTAAACATCCCTTGGATTCTAGAGTTGTCAACCTGAGTTCTAAGCCTTCCCTGGTTTCTGTTAAAATACTTGAATTTCTATTCTGTGTCTATAGTCTTATGCAAATGCTAAAGGTCTATATACAATTGTGATGACTTATATTTGAAAAACACATTGAGCAAGTGTTTCTCAACTTAAAAAATATCTTTTGTCCAATAAAAATGCCACACAATGCACACTTACACACAGACATTTAGCTTAAAAGGTATATATAAAAAAAATGCCACACAGTCCTGGAGTTCCTGCAACTTCAAGAGTCATTGATGAGCAGAAGTTGGATTCCATCTCAACATGTTACCTCTAGAAAAGATTTTATTCAGCATAGTTTTCTATAGTTTGTATTATGAAGACAGTTGTTTTTTTGTTGTTCACATATGCAATTAAAATATAGTAATATACATTTTCCCTTTCAAAACTGGTATTAATACCTGCCCTTTGGGGAGTTTGATGTGTTGACTACAAAAGTATTATAATAAGCATATGAATAAAAAGGACTAACATTGATAAAACAGTTAAAGGACCTTTTTATTTATCACTTGTTATATGTAAGCTTCATTTAGAGAATGCTAAATATGTTGGAATAATCATATGTATTAAGTATATTACACATATGACCTCATCTAGTTTTTGCAGATATCTATTTTGAAGATAAGGAATATAAAGCTTAGAAAATTTAAGTTATTTCCCAAGATCATGAGGCAAGCCAGTATCAGAGTGAGGATTGGAGCCTAGTCTTTTCCACTCTAAACTTTGAGCCCCTAAGACAGATTGTATAGATTATTATAACCGTCTTTTGAGGCAGCAAGTAAGTTATTTATTTTTTTAATGCATGAAATCACTTCCAAGTTAATCTATTTTGCATAAAAACCCTAGGTACAACAACCTATAGGAGATATTATTGATTAGGCTAGGCATTCTTTTTTTTTTTTTTTGAGACGGAGTTTCACTGTTGTTACCCAGGCTGGAGTGCAATGGTGCGTGAACTCGGCTCACTGCAACCTCCACCTCCTGGGTTCAGGCAATTCTCCTGCGTCAGCTTCCTGAGTAGCTGTGATTACAGGCACGCGCCACCATGCCCAGCTAATTTTTTGTATTTTTAGTGGAGGCGGGGTTTCACCATGTTGACCAGGATGGTCTCGATCTCTTGACCTCGTGATCCACCCACCTCGGCCTCCCAAAGTGCTGGATTACAGGCTTGAGCCACCGCACCCAGCCGGCATCCTTTAGATATTACATAAGGGTAAGAGGGAATGAGGAAAGATGAGAAGGTGGCAGAGACAAATTTGATTTGTTAATTTGCCGATGGTTAGATCAATATTCAGAAAATAAAATTCAATATAGAGCACAGGGAAATATGTTTTAGTAAGAAAAATGTGTTTAATTTGCATCGTGTTTTACAGTAAAAGGGTTAATGTCTCTAATATATATAAAGCTTTCCCATAACAGTAAGGATAAGAAATCAATAGAAAAATGGAAAAGTACAAGAATAGGCAATTCACAAAGAAGGAACACATATGGCCAGAAAGCCCATGCAAAATTTACTCGTCATCATTAAGAATTTCAGAATTGAACAACAGAATGTGACACCTAGTTAGACCTCCAAATTGACAAATATTAAGAGGAATAACAATAATAATTATAGGCTAATTTAAAAAGATGTTAAAATGTCCAGTGTAATCTAGGAGTATGGAAATGAGAATTACACATTGTTAGTAGGTGACTGAATTAAGCTACATTTATACAGTGAAATACCATTGACTTAGATATAAATATTTAGTTAAGTGGAAATACTCCAAATGAAAAATTATGACACAGATTAAAGAATATATAGAGCATAACATCTAATTTCAATGAATAAGTAATTATAGTGTTTATATATAATTATAAATTATAATTATGCATGTATTCATAATTACATATAAATCTGTAGGAATTTACATCAAACTGGTAATTGGGACTCTATAAAAATATTGGTATTGTGATTTGAACATTTTTCTCCCTTTTTCTTATAATTTATATTTTCTAATTTTTTATAGTAAAGCCTGAATTACATAAATAAACAAAATCAAGATTTAAGATAAAAGCAATAGAATGGTTAAGAGGATGAACTATGGAGTCAGACAAGCCCAGGTCACAAGTGACCTTAGGTAGATAAATTCCTAAAACTTCTTAACATTGGTTTCCTCATCTGTCAAGTGGTGATAATAATAGTCCTTGCCTTAGTGGGTTTTTGTGAAGATTAAATTAGTAATGATGTAAACTACCGTGTGTACTTATCAACTAACCAATTACAAAATTCCTACTCCTATATCACAAGGCAGTGTAAGGTACTTGGAGAAGTACAAAGAAGTTTGAAATAGTCTCTGCTCTACAAACAGTTAAGTAGATAGATTCCATTAACTCATATGAGACCACAGCAAAGAAGGACTTCATAGTTATGTGATGTGCAAGGGAATCCAAACACACAAACACACTTTAAAGATGTTAAATATCTAATAAACTAATTTGAGCTTTTGGAAAAAAGGTAACGTACGTGGGTGAATTTTACGGTATATGAATTGTATCTCAATGAAGATGTTAAAAAAGTAATCATTTTAGTATGTGATATTTACCTGAAAGAAATAATCTTGAGTATTTTAACAAAAAACACAGACACAGTACAAAAACTACCATTGCAGATAAAAATTTCTAAAGTAGCTGATTTGAATCGTGAAATTGAATCTGGTTCATAAAGTCATTGAATTGCTTGGAGACTCGTTTTTAGTGTGTGATTAATAAAATGATGCCCACAAAGGATTTGCAAATATTAAATACTATGACTAAAATAATGAATTCCTTAATTTTTCCTGTAAACCGTTTGGGGAAAAAACTTTATTTGTTTGGGGGAAGAAAGGAAGCAGCAGCTCTTTCTTAATGTAACATCAATAATTTTCAAGGTCCAGTTAAAATTTCACTAGAAAATTGCTTTCCTTCCTCACTCTTGCCCTTTCTGGTAATAATAATCCTAGGTGTTCTTCACTGAACACTCACTATGCTCTTGGGAATCTGTCAAGTCATTCATAGACCTATCAAACTTAATTTTGACAACAGTTCATGAGGTAAATGTAACTAGTTTCACTTAATAGATGAGACTGAAACAAGTAAGTTAAACAACTTGACCAGGTCACATGGCTATTAATTAATTCAAAGCCGGAACTGCCAGGTTACAAATCTGCTAACCTGTAATCCTATATGTGAATCTATCTTTAAAAATATTTTATTCTATCTTTTGACTTTTAATTTCAGGGGTACACGTGCAGGTTTATCCTATAAAGAAATTACCTGTTGTGAGGGTTTGGTGTACATATTATTTTGTCACCTAGGTAATAAGTATAGTACCCAATTGGGGTACTAAAAACTACCAATTGGTAGTTTTCTTGTTTTGATTTTTGAGACAGGGTCTTGCTCTGTTGCCCAGGCTAGAATGCAGTGGTACAATCTCAGCTCACTACAACCTCTGCCTTCTGGGGTCAAATGATCCTCCCACCTCAGCCTTTGGAGTAGCTGGGACAACAGACACATGTTACCTCACTTGGCTAATATTTTTGGTATATTTTTTAGATGGGGTTTTGTCTTGTTGCCCAGGCTGGTCTTAAACTCCTGGACTTAAGTGATCCTCCTGTCTTGGCCTCCCAATGTGCTAGGATTACAGGCATGAGCCACCATGCTTGGCCAATAGGTAGTGTTTTGATCCTTGCCTTTTTCCCACCCTCCACCCTCAAATAGGCCCTGATGTCTACTGTTCCCTTCTTTATGTCCATGTGTACTTAACATTTAGCTCTCATTTGTAAGTGAGAACACGTGGCATTTGGTTTTCTCTTCCTGTGTTAATTCACTTAGGATAATGGCCTCCAACTCTATCTGCTGCAAAGGACATGATATCATACTTTATTATGACTGTGTAGTATTCCATGTGTATATGTACCGCATTTTCTTTATCCAGTCTACTGCTGAAGGGCATTTGGGTTGATTCCATGCCTTTGGTATTGTGAATAGTGCTGCAATGAACATATGCATGTATATGTCTTTATGGTAGAGTGATTTATATTCCTTTGGGCAAATATCCAATGATGGGTTTGTTGGGTTGAATGGTGGTTCTAAGTTCTATGAGAAATTGCCCATCTGCCTTCTGCAGTGCCTAAACTAATTTACATTACTACCAGCAGTGGGAGCTTTTTAATAATAGCTCTCTGAATGTTATGAAATGGTATCTCACTGTTTTCGATTCGTATTTCCTTTAATGATTAGTGATGTTGAACAGTTTTTCATACGCTTGTTGGTTGCATATATGTTTTCTTCAGAAAAGTGTCTGCTCATGTCCTTTGCCCACTTTTTAATGGGGTTGCTTGTTTACCGCTTGCTACTTTAAATTTCTTATGGATTCTGGATATTAGATCTTTGTCAGATGCATAGTTCACAAATATATTCTCCCATTCTGTGAGTTGTCTATTTACTCTGTTGGCAGTTTCTTTTGCTGTGCAGAAGCTATTTAGTCTAATCAGATCCCATTTGTCAATTTTTGTTCCTGTTCCAACTGCTTTTCCTGTCTTCCTCATGAAATCTTTGCCAGGGCCTATGTCTAGAATGGAATTTCTAGATTTCTTCAAGAGTTTTTGTAGTTTTGGGTTTTACACTTAAGTATTTAATCCATCTTGAGTTGATTTTTGTGTATGGTATAATATAAAGAAGGGGTCCAGTTTCAATCCTCTGCATATGGCTAGCCAGTTATCCTAGCACCATTTATTGAATACAGAATCCTTTCCCCATTGCTTTTGTCAACTTTATTGAAGATTGGATGGTTGTAGGTGTACAGCTTTATTTCTGAGTTTATTTCTCTATTCTCTTCCATTGGTCTGTGGGTCTATTTTTGTCCAGTATTTTTGGTATACTGTTTTTGCATCAGTATTATGCTGTTTTGGTTACTGTAGCCTTCTAGTATAGTTTGAAGTCAGGCAGTACTATGCCACCAGCTTTGTTCTTTTTGCTTAGGATTGCTTTGGCTATATGGGCTCTTTTTTGGTTTCATATAAATTTTAGAATTGTTTTTTCTAATTCTGTGAAGAATGTCTTTGGTAGTTTGATAGAAATAGCTTTGAATCTGTACATTGTTCTGGGCAATATGATAATTTTAACAATATTGATTCTTCTTATCCATAAGCATGGAATGTTTTTCCATTTGTTTGTGTGAATCCATCTTTTTTTTTCTTTATACCTCAGTTTTCTGCGGAAGTGTGAATCCACCTTTGTACTTTGTTTCATCTGCAAATGTTACAAATGAGTGGACAATGACAGACGAGGATAGTAAGTCCTTTCCCAGAGAGTTCCTGAACAAGAGGTGACACGCTAAAACTACACTTCTGACAGGACATCCAAGTTAGTTTTCTTCAATAACAGTATCCTGAGGCACAACTATAGTAATTTGTATAGTCAAAGAAACTACTTGTCCAAGAAGATACACTTCACTCTAGGAGCCAACTAGAATATTGAGAGAAGAGTTCAACATTAAATAGTTTAAATCATTAAGTTATTATTTAGAAATGCTTGAGATCATAGTTTTTTTGAGTACAGATTTTTACATTTTATTTTTCATTCATTTACTTATTCAGTGGTTATCCACTGGGCACCTACTATGTGCTAGGTGCTCTTCTAGGCATTTGAGTTATAGCAGAGGACATAACAGACAAAAAAAAAAAAAAAAAACAACCCTGTCCTAAGAGAAAAATAGTAATAAAAAGGAAACAAATTTTGAGGGAAAAAAAAACACTAAGAAACAACAGTAACAACAAAGAAAATCCCTGACCTTACAGAGTTCACATCGCAGTGGAGGAAGACAGACAAAGAAATATGTGTTAGATGATGCTAAGTGATATGAAATAGAAATAATGAGCAAGTGGTAGAGAGAGGTGAAGGCTGGTGTTTAGATACAGAGAGATGAGGGCTGATGTTCCTGGGTCAAGGAGAAATTCTATGAGATACTACATTAAAGTGGAGGCTTGAATGAAGTGACTGAGAGAGTAAACCATGTGAATATCTGAGGGAAGAGCATCCTACAGAAATGAAGAACAAGTGCAGGGGCCCTGAGCTCAATGTATCCTAGAAAGAGAAAGAAAAAAAAGGCTAGAACAGAGAGAACACGGAGTGGTGGTAGACAAGGTCACAGGGGAAGCCCTGCCTAGGCCCTGATAGACGCTGTGGCTTTTCTCTGGGGAAGGTGGACCGGTTAGGCAGCTAGTGTAATGACTGAAGTGAGAAGTGACATAGGATGGCAGTAGAGGGGATGAGAATTGGTTGGCTACTGGACATATTTAAAAGCTGAATTGACAGGATTTACTGATGGTTTGGAACGTAGAGTGTGAGCGTGGTGAAATAGTAGTGTTAAAGTGCAAGTTAACTAACAGGAAATGCAGGGGGGCGTGGGAAAACCTTCAGAGTCCTCCTCAGGCCTGGTTCTAGTGTATCCAGACCATTTGACCTTGAGGTTAAGTCAATAGGAGTCGCAAAAAACTGACTACTAAGAATAGGACAAAATCAGAGGTGACCCCTCTGCCCAAGTGGGTCTTGTTCCAAGAGGCTGCCAAGCTAAATAGTGGTTGTGGGAAAAGAACAAGTATCTTTTCTAAGGATTGATTTCCAGTTTGTAATGGAAAGTAAAGGTGTAAGATCAGACTTTCATCAAGTCTGAGGAAGTTTCAGGGCTGGGAGTATATTGTAGGGCCAAGCCTTAGTTTTTCTGTAAGTCTTTTCATTTTTTTCCCTCTCTTTCCTTTTTCCTCATTTCCCCACTTGCTCCTTGGTCTAAGTTCTTTCTTGCAGAAAGGTAGTTGGTTCTCAAACTTAAGGGGGCATCAGAATTTCCTGGAGGGCTTGTGAAATCAGATTGGTGGGCCCCACTCCCAGAGTTTCTAATTGTGTGTGTGTGTGTGTGTGTGTGTGTGTGTGTGTGTGTGTGTATGCTGAGATTTTGCATTTTTTTTTCTTTTTTAATTGAAGATGGCATCTTGCTCTTGTCGCACAAGCTGGAGTAAATGGCACGATCTCGGCTAACTGCAACCTTCGCTTCCCGGCTTCAAGAGATTCTCCTACCTCAGCCTCCTGAGTAGCTGGGATTACAGGCGCCTGTCACCACGCCCAGCTAATTTTTGTATTTTCAGGAGAGACAGGGTTTCACCATGTTGGCAAGGCTGGTATCGAACTCCTGACCTCGTGATCTGCCGGCCTCGGCCTCCCAAAGTGCTGGGATTACACAGACGCAAGCCACCGTGCCCGGCCAAGATTTTGCATTTCTAACAGGCTCCCAGATAACGCTTGAGAAGAACTGTTGCTTCTTGGACAGGAGCACTTACAAGGCAACGTGATCTTGAGCTTCACCTTGAGGGATGTTAGCGGGGAAAGTTCCAGCTCACAGAGGTTTACAGTCACTTGAGAAAATGGTCCACTTCCTCCAACGTGTTTCTTGGATGCCCCAAACGGAGGAAAACGAGAAGTGACCATGGGTGAGGAGGAGGAGCTGGAGCTGGCGTCCTCTTCGGTGGGGCAGGCGGCCGGCGCTCTCCAGCGCGGCGAGGGCGGGAAGACAGCCCCCGGGCCGGCCCACAGATCCTCAGAGGGCGCGGACCTGGAGGAGGCGCCCCAGAAGGCGACGCCTCTTGCCTCTCGCCTCTCAGAGGAAGTTTACCCTTAATTTCAGAGCCAGGGTCGCCATCCGATCAACCTCCAGGAGCGAGCAGCGGGCGCGGACCAGAGCAGCCAGTCCTCCCACCGCGGCTGGGCAGTTACCGCGCTCGGCACAGGCGGTTCGCGGCCATGGGCGGCTCGGCCTCCAGCCAGCTGGACGAGGGCAAGTGCGCCTACATCCGAGGTACACCCGCCCGCCTCCCCGGGGCCTGGGGAGCCCCCTGACCCGTGCGCCAGGCTGGCCACCGCGGCCGGCGCCCCGAGGGGCGCGATCGGGCCCTCTCCCTGCAGCGCGCGGGGATCCCGACAGCAGCCCGCCCACGCGAGCCGGGTTTCCCTCCCCAGCCGGCGCGCTCCGGCGTGGCGCGGGTGTGGACCGGGGATGGGGAGGTCTTGGGAGCCAGGCAGGTGCAGGATGCCGGTGGGGACGCCGGCGCCTCCGCCGCTCCCGCCGTCCTGGGGTCAGGGCCGTCCCTGTCCGGCGCACCTCGCCCTCCCGTGCCTGCCCTAGGTTGAGTTCTGAGCGGTTTCTGAACTGGCCGCCCGGAGAGCAGCGGGGATATCCCTGGTTTCTAGAGATTCCCCTGGGGATTCCCGGCGGCTACAGCAGAATTTCCCTCTTAGTAATGTGGCCTGGCTTTGGAAAGCGCGGGCTTTGCCCCCGCTTCACTGTAGCACTTGCAGGATGATTTCATCAGCGGCAGAAAGGATCCTGTCATGACGTTCCCAGCCCCTGCCGTTCCCTTCCCACCCCGGAGAGGGGCGAAGCGAAAGAGGAACACTGGTGTGCTTCGTAACGGTCGCGAAAGTTATAGATGGGGAGAAACTCATTTAGGGAGACCTTTAGAGGTGTGGGGACTCAGTAGAGAGCGCCGGGCTGAAGAAACCAAGACCCAAACCGCACTGAACTGCAGGAAGTCCTGACTATCTCCCGGGTGTATTTGGCCTCCCCTCTTCCCACCTCCCACCCAACCTTGCCTTCCACCACTACCTAACATTTGGTTTTCTTACCAATTACTGCCCTCCTTGCCCCGCCCCAACCCCCCACCCTCGGCTTTAGAAATACCTTCTAAACTAGGTATTAAACTCTAGGTCTGTTTGGCCCGTGAGTCCTTTCCTAAGAGGACATCATTTATTTGGTGTTCTTATTGCATATTTGTTTTTAGTTACCACAACATTTAAGAACATTTTAAAAGGGTATCAAATCAGCGCACTTGAAGAGCAACGGAACTGTTTTTCCAGATTCCTGCCCTGGTGTTTTTGGAGGTAAAAGATCCTCAATAGCCCGTAGTGTCAGGGGATAACAGTTGCTCAAGTATCACTTGCTTTTGTTTGTTAAAAGGGGGAAAGCTGGATGATTTATTTATATTAGTAAAAGAGCTGAACTAAGCCTAAAAGAAATAAATGAAGCCTGCCTTAGTCTTAAAAATGTGGTTACATGCTTGTGTTCACCAGTGTGTGGGGCTGAAGGGGCACTCCAGCAGAACATAGTGAGAAAGGGCTTGCATTTGATGTTAGCAAAGTTGTGTTTAAGGTATTTATGTAAGACTATTTTACTGGAAAGATTAGGAGCACCTAACGTAGAAGGATGGCCATCTACACTAACCATTTGAAGTTAAGCAATGTGAAGGATTAACTTGCTTAAGGAAGACTTCCTGGTCATGCCAGTTGTTGCTATTGATGCAAACACTGTAGTCAGATAATAAGAAAATGTATTACCTTCTTTATTCTGAAAGCCATTAAATTATTACACATACAAAAGCAGTGGGAGTTGGGGCAGGTGAAGAACTTGTAATGCATGTGTTTGAATGAGTAAAACTATAGCACATGGTGTGATTTCATTACATCCCCAGCCTTGTTCAGTTTTCTCTCTTCGTTCTATATTCAGGAGGGCACTTTGAAGGTATGTGTAGTGGGAGAGGGAAGAGAAGAGTTAGTTAGAATACCTCCAGAGAACGCCAGGTGTGGTGGCTCACTGTAATCCCAGCACTGTGGGAGGCCAAGATGTGGATCAACTGTGGTCGGGGGTTCGAGACCAGACTGACCAACATGAAGAAATCCCTCCTCTACTGAAAAGACAAAATTAGTTGGGTGTGGTGGCACATGCCTGTAATCCCAGCTACTTGGCTGGCTGAGGCAGGAGAATTGCTTGGACCTGGGAGGCAGAGGTTGCAGTGAGCTGAGATGGTGCCATTGCACTCCAGCCTGGGCACAAGAGTGAAACTCTGTCTCAGAAAAAAAACAAAATGAAACCTCCAGAGAAAAAGACTCATTGCTTCACTTGAGTATGGTAGTCTTGCCTAAAGAGAAAAGAACCTTGGAAAAATGCATGGTATTGTACATTGTTAGTGCGTGAGCAAATGAGGGTCATGGGGCTGTGATTTCCTGATGATTTTGAAGCCCAGTTTATTAATAAAATCGTAGCCCTATCTTTACCCCTTTGCCCATCTTTTAGCCTATAAATATTCTCAAGCTTTGATTCAAATGTAAGCAAAACAATTGAAAGTATGACAGTAAAGTTTAAAAGTACTTTTATGACCTGTTTCTCCTAAAGTAGCCATCAGTGAAATGCAGATTTGAAAGCCCCTGAAGCTGAGACAATAACTTTCTTTTAAGCTTGATAAACTTTGCTAGCAAGGAGAGTAGCTAGTCAATATATTTTCAGTGACTTTTGTTAACTTTATTTTGTATGCAATATAAGCAGCTGTATGCCACTGACACTGAATCAGCCCTTACTTTTTATATTTTGAGATGGAGTCTCGCTCTGTAGCCCAGGCTGGAGTGCAGTGGCGCGATCTTAGCTCACTGCAACCTCCGCCTCCCAGGTCCCAGTTCAAG
Source organism: Saguinus oedipus (assembly GCA_031835075.1). Lineage (NCBI taxonomy): Eukaryota > Metazoa > Chordata > Mammalia > Primates > Cebidae > Saguinus > Saguinus oedipus. The sequence goes on from CM063190.1 coordinate 26,091,954, forward strand.
CAATTCTCCTACCTCAGACTCTCAAGTAGGTGGGATTACAGGCATGAGCCACCATGCTCAGCTAATTTTTGTATTTTTTTAGTAGAGTCAGGTTTCACCATGTTGGCCAGTCTGGTCTTGAACTCCTCACCTCGTGATCCGCCCGCCTCGGTCTCCCAAAGTGTTGGGATTACAGGCATGAGCCACTGCTCCCGGCCAGCCTTTACTTTAAGACAAATCATTTAACAGCTGCCATTCCTTGTGTGCCTCAAAACATCTGTGTTATATGGATGTTTCAAAAATACATAGTTTCTTAGGATTTAGTTAATCTCCAGGTAAAGGTATATGAGCTGTGTTAAGGAGTTACTTAATTTCTAAAGATGTTAGTTTTGGAAATTGCTACAATGTTCATGTTTCTTACAACAGAATAAATTTTTAGGATTGTTTCTAGAGGCCTTTCCCTAATGTCCCTGATGTTTCTATTAATAAATAATACTGAGACCAACTTATGATCACGTGAGCCGTGTCATATGTTAGTCTTAAGTGATGCTTTTAGCACTGACCTAAAATAATCCTTTTTTTTTTTTTAATGAGGAAGAAAGCTCAGATTCCAGGCCCCAGTGGTCAATTTGGGTGATATTCTCTCTTTATACCATCTTTTCTTTTTTTAGTTTTTTGAGACAGGGTCTTACTCTGTTACTCAGGCTGAAGTGCAGTGCAGTGGTGCAATCACAGCTCACTGTGAGCCTTGACCTCTCCTGGCTCAGGTGATCCTCCCACCTCAGCCTCCTGAGTAGCTGGGACTACAGGTGAGTGCCACCACACCCAGCGAATTGTTGTATTTTTTGTAGAGATGGGGTTTTGCCATGTTAACCAGGCTGTTTCAAACTCCTATCCCCAAGCAGTCCTTCCATCTTGGCCTCCCAAAGTGCTGGGATTACAGGCATGAGTCACCATGCCCAGCCTCTTTTTCTTTAAAGCTTTCCGTATGCCTGAAATTAAACTATAGCTTTAAAAAAATACCCAAAACAAAACCAAAAAACCCCACAATGTGTTTTCCTGTTTAAACAATAATCTTATTTCCCTTTAAAAATTACCCTTGAATTTTTCGTGAATCAACAAGAAAACAAACCTGAAAGCTCTCCCCTATAAGAAGTCCTGTGGAGGACCAGAAAAGTACTGGACAGTCAGTGCTGCAGTTGAGAGCTGTAGGATACACAGATCCTTGTGTGCACTTGCTTGCAGGTCTGCCAGCAGCAAATACCAGTTAGGAAAACTGTTTCCCCCACTGGATTTATTAGTGCATAGTCAGTTACACAATATATAAAGGGCCCAGTGGCTTCTTCCGAATGCTCATCAATGATCTGATGCTTACAAAGTAAGAAATGAGTTTCAGCTTTAAAACAGCACATGTTTTTCTCAGGGGAGTTCACCCTTATTTATACAAGGGTCAACTTAGGTGGCTAGATATAAAGTTTAAAGTGATGTGTCTAGAATGAAGTCTCCATGGGCAAGGTGGAAGATGGGGGGAGCTGTACACATCTGCAGTCTACTTAGTGTAGATGCGTCATTCTAATCCACACATTTGCTTTTTCGGCCATAATTTGTTGGTGGGAGATGGGCATAAGAACTGGTCTGATTTATTTGAATATTTTTGGTAGTGTGATCTTAGAGTCCAAGTTGGGTAGTAATGGCAATATACCATGATGAAAAAGTTAGGAAATGGATTATGGTAGATGCTGTTGTATGTCAACCAAAAATCCTTTTCCCGTTCCTCTCCCCGCGTTTTCTTTTGAGACAAGGTCTTAACTCTGTCACCCAGACTAGAGTGCAGTAGGACAATCATGGCTCACTGCAGCCTTGACCTCCCTGGGCTCAAGCAATCCTCCCACCTCAGCCTCCTGAGTAGCTGGGAGTACAGGCACGTGTCACCATACCCAGCTGTTTTTTTTTTTTTTTTTGTAGAAACGGGGTTTCGCCATGTTGCCCAGACTAATCTCAAACTCCTGAGCTCAAGTGAGCCACCTGCCTTGGCCCCTCAAAGTGCTGTGATTACAGGCAAGGGCCTCCGTGCCCGGCCCCCATTCCTCTTTCTGAAAGAACTCCAGTTTTTTTTCAGGTATTAAAACTCCTGGCCAGATGTGATGGTTCATGCCTGTAATCCCAGCACTTTGGGAGGCCGAGGCAAGAGGACTGCCTGAGCCCAGAAGTTCAAACCAGTCTGGGCAACATGGCGATACCCCATCTCTCTAAAAAAAAAAGAAAATCCCAATGTTGCCCTCTGTTTCAGAGATGCTAGCCCCATTTAAGGCCCCTGAAAGGTCTGTACCTGTCATGGTGGCGGTGATCTCCTTGCCAGTGATGATTATAGTATCCATGGGATTAGGTTGTCATCTGGTCAGTGATACTTGAGGGGAAGTTTGCCAGCTGCTCCTAGGTGAGTTTTCGTCCCTTTTAAAAAGGAGGCAGACTGAAGGGCACTTCCTCTGCTTCTTCTTTTGACTTCGTTGCATCTGTGATGTTATGCCTGCAACTGCTGTTTTTATCTTGATGAGCAGGAGGGAAGCTAGCTTAAAGACAAAACCAGTACTTGGAGCACTGCAAAGCTGAAGTGTCTCAGAGAAGAGAAGCAAGATCCTCGACAAACTTTGCTAATAGCCATCATATCCTAACCCTGCATACTTTGTATTATGAGAGCCACTAAATTCCACTTCAGATTGGAATAGTAGAAATAGCTAGTTATCCCCAATATCATTATCCCCTGTTATGTTTAATGATAGAATCCCCACATTTTAGCTGTCCACATGGACTCCCATAATAAAGATATTTTCCAAACTCCTTCGCAGCTAAATGGGGTCACATAACTGAGTTTTGACTGGTGGGTTGTAGATAGAAGTGCTGTTCTGGAAAGTGACATTAAGGGAGAAGGGTTGGACCGTCTTCGTCCTAGTCTCCACACTGCTGGCTGGATTGTAACCATGCCTGAGCAGCCATCATAGACTGTGAGGTGTCCTTTCAAGAAGAAGCACATGTAGGGCAGAGTAACTAGACAAAAGGAGGTGAAATTCCCATGGCTTCATAGAGAAGAACCTCCACACCAGCCCTGGACTATTTACCTCTGGACCTTAATAAGAGAAAGAAACTTCCATCTCCTTAAGCCAGTGTTATTGTGGTTTTATTGTTATCCACAGACAAACCTTATTCTAACTAATACAATTATCTTCTTTTTACTTGTGGCCAAAAGCATCCTAACCAGTACACTAAATGCTGCCTTACTGGTTCTCCTTTAAGAAAAATTAATCCAAAGAAAGTAGGCAGTGGGTAACGATTATACCATTAGTATTTGTCTCAGCTCCTAATTTGTAGAAATGAATAGGCTTTTCTAAGAAGTGAGAAATTGCAGCACCTCCAGAGTAGTGGGTATAGGGGAAACAGGAGGGAGAGGGCCCACTATGAAAAATGCACGAATGCATATTGATCATTTTATATTTTAAGTGAAAAAACTGCCTTCAAGCATGCTAGACTACCAAGGAAGCTAGCAGGAGTTTCAAATAAGGAAAACTACTGCAAATTAGGAATCGCTAGTATCAATAATTACTTTCTATTTCCTTTGGTCTTTGTGAATTGAAACTAAAACTTTAGAAATGGGAAGCTCTTTAGGAAGCCAAATCTCATGTTGCAAAGCCATAAAGGATTTTGTGAGTTGTGAGTTTCTTAGAGTCAACCATAAAGACAGAAAAGACAGTAGACCGAGACAGATTAACATTTTCTCCTGTACTGGTAGAACAAAGAGTGACTTTCCCTCTTGTGGCTTCTAATACAAGCCTTGACGAACCCCATAGAGTTAGATGATGAATCAAGCTTTGGTCTTGTTGAAAGACTTCTTTTTACTATGGACGTCGGCTGTAAAAGGGCCACATCATCAAAGGTGCTCTAGTAATAGTAACTACTAGGGTGACAATAGTAATTTCTATTATCTTTTACTGTGAGCCACCGAGCTGATTGTAGTTTTACCCTATTGTAATCTCTGAGAAGGTCTGAACTGGTTTCACAGGTAGAAAGTGCTATAGCAGGAGCCCAATTTGTAAAGGTAGCTTCTAATTTCATAAAAATAAATGTACTGTGAACATTTTACAAAATATGCAGTGTGAAGTATGGCAGGGAATTTTAATCTCCTAATCAGAAATCTTAATTTTTTGTTATATAGCTGGGTAACATCACTCTAAGAGATAAGGTACATATAACAATTTGCACTGTGAAATGGGAAATGAAGTCAGAAGTGAAGATAAAAGCATAATGGAAAGGAAGGCAAAAGAATACACAATTCATCTGCTATAGTCTGTTTAAGGCACTTTACCAGCAGTTCAAAGTGGATACACATATGTACACATACACACACACACACACACACACACAGACAGAGAGAGAGAGAGAGAGAGAGAGAGAGAGAGAATTAAACAGAACCCCAAATGCAATACAGATTTTCTCCTTTGAAACTGGAAAATTCATTTTAAAAACAGACTAGTAAGATGCTGCCAATGTGAAAATGCATGCCAGCTTTTAAAAAGTGTCCCCTGCCTTTGGTACTGTATTTTTTTTTTTCTCACTTAGAGAAGAGAATAAAAGCTTTAGAGATAGAAAAGCAATTAATTAACTTTTGCAAATTGCAAGGTCTAGGACCTAAAAAAGTTTGGATTTCTATGCTTGATGTTGCATGGGATGCATCTATAGGATTAAAATAAATTAATAGTTTTTACTAGGAGCCCCAGAGTGACTTGTGAAAGGTCCAGAGTCTCAAGGAATGTTGGAAGTAGGATAAATGTCTCTATGCCAAACCATGTGCATTTTTTTTCTTTTTCCTATTTGAAAACTATTTTCATTTTAAAAGGAAATATAGGCTTAGACAGCCACACAGAACAAATGCATAGCTTAGTGAATCATAAGGCAAATAGTTAGTAGCCACCACCTAGGTCAAGAAATAGAAAGCACTTCACTAGCCATCAAAGGAGCCTTCCATGTGCCCCGTCCCAGTTCCAGGCGTCTTTGTTTCTCCAAAAATGACCACTATTTTCAGTTATCTATTTATCCCTGTTAAACTACCTCAGAGATCCTGGTTCTTAAAACAGATATTTGTTTGCTCACAGTTCTGCCGAAATGGGTCTAGCCTGGGTGGTTCTACTTTTTATTTCCACTGGTGGTCATTTCTGTGGATGTGTGCCTCTGGTGAATCAGTTGGTGGCTGGATGTAGCTGAGAAGGTTTTCTTTTTCTCCAGTTGGGTTTTCTACATGACCTCTCCAATAGGATACTGAATTGTTTAAATGGTGGGTCAGGATCTTACACTGCTAGAGTGTAAAAGCATGTAGAAGCTTCTAGGATTTCTTGTGGCTTGGGCCTGGAATGGTGCTGCATTACTCTGCTACATTTTGTTGGTTAAAGTGGGTCTCAGAGCCAGCCCAGATTCAAGAGAAAACTACACACAGGCATGAACACTGTGAAGTATGGCTATGTAGGGGCTCCCCTGGTGATAGACTACCACCCCACTAATCCTAGGTTTTATAATAATGTCTCCCTCTATTTCCTTATGGATTCATCATCCAACTATGTGTTTTTAAACATAGTCTTAACCCACTCATAAAGATGTCTCTCTCTCTCTTTTTTTTTTTTTTGAGATGGAATCTTTGTCACCGAGGCTGGAGTAAAATGGGGCAATCTTGGCTCACTGCAACCTCTGCCTCCTGGGTTCAAGCGATTCTCCTGCCTCAGCCTCCTGGGTAGCTGGGATTACAGGCACCTGCCACCATACCTGGCTAATTTTTGTATTTTTAGTAGAGACGGGGTTTTACCATGTTGGTCAGGCTGGTCTTGAACTCCTGACCTCAGGTGATCCACCCACCTCAGCCTCCTAAAGTGCTGGGATTACAGGTATGAGCCACCGTGCCTGGCCCAAAAAAATGTCTCTTTTAATCTGTACATTTCTCCTACATCTTTTACTTGCAGATTATCTGTTGAAAGACTTGAGCTGTTTGATATGTAGAGTTTTCCACACTCTGGAGTTTACTCATGGTGCAGTTCCACACATTTTTCCTGTGTTTTCTACAAGTTGACAGAGATAGTAAGATGTGATCAGTCTCAGAATCAATTCTCCCTTTGATTTAACTTTTATGTTAATTTCAGGGAAGAGGTGCAGCACATGCAGGTTTGTTACACAGGTAAACATAGTGCCATGGGGGTTTGTTTTACAGATTATTTCATCACCTGGGTATTAAGCCTAGTATCATTAGTTATTTTTACTGATCCTCTCCCTCCCCCTACCCTCCACCCTCTCATAGGGCCCAGTGTCTATTGTTCCCTTCTGTGTGTCCATGTGTGCTTATCATTTAGTTCCCACTCATCAGTGAGAACAAGGGGCATTTGTTTTTCTGTTCCTGCATTAGTTTCAGGAACAATGACTTCCAGCTCCATCCATGTTCCTGCAAAGGATGGCATGCATATGTTCATTGTAGCACTATTCAAAATAGCAAAGATATGAAATGAACCCAAATGCCCATCAATAAAGAAAATGTGGTACATAAACGCCATGGAATACTATGCAGCCACAAAAAGAATCAATCCTTCTGTTAAGACTGTAGGTGGTGGTGTCTATTCTTCATCTGGAGGCACATAATAGCTGGCTGTCTCTTTTTTGTGATATTAGTAGCTGTTTTATTGATGTTCATTGCTGAGACCCATTAATTTATTGGGGGTTGAAAAATGGTGATATTTTAATATGCCATTTTGTTATTTATTAGCTGGGATAATTTGATAGAGCAATACTTGCCATATCTATCATTTGGTTACCTAGTATTAATTGTTCAAAAGCAGGAAAAAACCAATATCTTTTCCTTTTATCAGTTTTCAAGATATTTTACTGGTTTCTTGTCATCCTTTAAAGTTGATCAATTGACTATAAAAATCATTATGAACTCAAGAATTTCATTGTAATTCTTGTTTTACTGAAGCTCCATTTTCCCATCATTGGCCAATGAAAAACTCTTCAAGTTGGCTCCGGAATTTTTAGAAATTACCCCAGTAGTATTTGATAGCTCCCTTGCCACCTGGTAGGTCAAGATCTTTCCTGTCCCATACCAGGAGTAAGCAAAATCTAGAAGAAACTCTGGTTTCTTTTAGTGGGAAATAGTATTTCAGTATTACAACTTGAGTCTAGCTATGTTCACTGTACAACTGGGTTGGTCATTATTTCTGGACTTTTTTTTTAGTGTACAGTACTAGGGAAAATATATCTTTTTAATATTATATTTATACATATCCTTTTCTACACAGAGAATCTTGGTTCTTAAAGGCACAAGGCAATGATAGAATTAAATATACTCAAATTTTCATTTGCTTTATCATACCAAATACAACGGTCTCAGAATAATAATACAAATACTGCCATCATCAATTCTATTTATGGAAAGCTGTGGAACAAACTACCTTTAAAATCAGAAACAAAATTTTTGTATATGCCAATCCAATTCTTCCTCAACTTTATTTTATGATTTTACTACATTAAAACATATAATCATTATATTCTATTCTCTTTTCTCATTCAGTCTTTGTTTCACAATTAAGGGTTATTTAATGCATCAGTCCTTATGTTGGTGTGTTTCTGGCGTTTGGAGCTCATTATCTAGTAGATTCCTCAAGAAGCGCTCATGGGAACTTAACAATGTATGAAGGTAGGATTAATTAAGTGGCTCAGTAATACCACCAAAAGCCAGCTAATTTCTTTCTACTCTCTGTGGCCCAGCTCTCTCATGGTTGAAAGGTGGCTGCAGCAGCAAATGGTATCAAATTCTCAGGCACAGCAATGTCCCAGAGGCTAAAAAGAGATCTATTCTTTGAGTCTCCATATAAAAGCAAAGAAACCTTTCCCAGATGCCTTACTAGCAGAGTTTCCCTTACATCTCACTGATCAGAATTGGGTCACACATTTCTTCCTAAGCCATCATTGGCAAGAGTATGAAATTATCATGATTTGGTTAGACCATTCAAGATGCACCTCTGGATTGGGGTTCGGGCGGTTTCTCTGAAGCACATGGTTATAGGGTGGGTCATGGATACCCAAACAGAATCAGGTTTAGTTAGCAGGAAGGAAGCATAATGGCTATTAAGTAGATAACCAACATTACAGATTGTGCTAAGTGTCATGAAGGGATTAAAAACAGCACTGATGGACGTGGATTTGGAGATGGCTACAATAGGTATGGAGGAGGACCCGGAAGTGGCAATTTTGGAGGTAGCCCTGGTTATGGAGGAGGAAGAGGAGAATATGGTGGTGGAGGACCTGGATATGGCAACCAGGGTGGGGGCTACGGAGGTGGTTATGACAACTATGGAGGAGGAAATTATGGCAGCGGAAATTACAACGATTTTGGAAATTATAACCAGCAACCTTCTAACTATGGTCCAATGAAGAGTGGAAACTTTGGTGGTAGCAGGAACATGGGGAGACCATATGGTGGAGGAAACTATCGTCCAGGAGGCAGTGGAGGAAGTGGGGGTTATGGTGGGAGGAGCCGATACTGAGCTTCTTCCTCTTTGCCATGGGCTTCACTGTATAAATAGGAGAGGATGAGAGCCCAGAGGTAACAGAACAGCTTCAGGTTATCGAAATAACAATGTTAAGGAAACTCTTATCTCAGTCATGCATAAATATGCAGTGATATGGCAGAAGACACCAGAGCAGATGCAGAGAGCCATTTTGTGAATGGATTGGATTATTTAATAACATTACCTTACTGTGGAGGAAGGATTGTTAAAAAAAAATGCCTTAGAGAGAGTTTCTTAGCTTTTTAATTATTGTTCTTTCTAGTGGTCTTTGTAAGAGTGTAGAAGCATTCCTTCTTTGATAATGTTAAATTTGTAAGTTTCAGGTGACATGTGAAACTTTTTTTAAGATTTTTCTCAAAGTTTTGAAAACTTATTAGCCAGGATCATGGCGTAATAAGACATAACGTTTTTCCTTTAATAAAACTTAAGTGCGTGTGTAGAGTGAAGAAGTTGTTGTACATTTATGATTTAATAAAATATTTCTAAAGGAAAATAAATAAATAAATAAAAACAGCACTGAGTTAGAAAACTGATGGTGGCAATTGGGCATGGAATTGAGATATACTTGGCTGTGATATTCAGAAGGATAACAAGTTGCTATGTGTGTGAAGAACCAGGGGGAGTACATTTTGGCTAGAAAGAACATCATATAGAACGGGGAGGAGGAGAAAGTACTTGAAGGACCTGAAGAAAGTGTGTTATGTTGGGAGTGTAGTGAGCAAGAGGGAGAAAGGTTTAATGGGAGGGGATGCCTGTTAATATTTTGGTATTTTGTTGCCTGGCCAGGCATGGTGGCTCATGCCTATAATCCCAGCATATTGGGAGTTTGAGGCGAGTGGATCACCTGAGGTCAGGAGTTTGAGACCAGACTGGCCAACATGGTGAAACCTCGTTACTACTAAAAATACAAAATTAAGTCCGGGCGCGGTGGCTCAAGCCTCTAATCTCAGCACTTTGGGAGGCCGAGGCGGGTGGATCACAAGGTCAAGAGATCGAGACCATCCTGGCCAACATGGTGAAACCCCGTCTCTACTAAAAATACAAAAAAAAAATCAGCTGGGCATGGTGGCATGTGCCTGTAATCCCAGCTACTCAGGAGGCTGAGGCAGGAGAATTGCCTGAACCCAGGAGGCGGAGGTAGCGGTGAGCTGAGATCGCACCATTGCACTCCAGCCTGGGTAACAAGACTGAAATTCTGTCTCAAAAAAAAAAATTACAAAATTAGTCAGCTGTGGTGGCACACGTCTATAGCCCCAGTTATTCGGGAGGCTGAGACAGGAGAATTGCTTGAACCCACAGGGGTGGAGTTGTAGTGAGCCAAGATTGTGCCACTGCACTCCAGCAAGATAGAGCAAGGCTCCTTCTAAAAAAAAAATCTGTTGCCTGTCTGCCACCACTAGAATGTAAGCTCTATGAAAGCAGGACCTTTGTCTCAATTCATTTCTATGAAATGAATAGCACCCTCAGAAAATAGATGAATGTCTGGTTCACGGTTCCTGACTGATAAATATTTGCTTAATGAAAGGATGAAAGGAGAAGAAAAAAATTTAAACTGTAATTAATATCTTCAAAAATAAGAGAAGAATTGCATTTATAAAACAAGTTCAGGGTGTGATGAAGAAACAATAATAGAATAAGAAAGAACTCTTGGAAATTAAAAATCTGATGATCGACATTTTAGAAAATCTAATTGTTGCTTTGGAAAATAAAGTTGAACAGATCATGCTTGCATCTAAATTCTAAGATCTAAAATTCTTATTTATTTTAAATTAAAACAGTACATTTCAGTTATTGTTTTTAACATAATCCTTCTCTCTAAAAGACAATTTTAAGTATGTATCCTTCAGATATTACACATTTGCCATAGTTGCTGATAAAACTTGTCTTTATTTTAACTTTAAGCCTCTGTCTTCTTTGCTTAGACAATAGAGCACAAAGATTAAAAGATGGAAAATAGAAGAGGCAATTAAAAAAAATTAAAGGGTCAGTTCAAAAATTTCAATATCGGACTAAACAGAAGTGCCAGAAAACAGAGAATGAAGAAAATGAAGGGGAAAAAATTATTAAACAAGTAAAAGCTTATTTTCTAGGACAGAAGATCATGTGTGTCTGGATTTATAGGGCCAAAGAATTCCTGGACTTCACTCAGAGCTGGAAATAGTTCATGTTCCCATCATGCAAAGTAGAAAGGCCTTGTAATATGTAGGTATGGGTTAGAGTTCTCAGCAGTAGTGAGCAGAAATTAGCCCTAGACTAGAAGGCTGCTATGGACCTGCTCTAATAAAAATTTAAAAGCAAACCTCAAATAGATCAAACTGATCCCAAGTAACTTAACTGCCTGCTTGAATAAAGTGCAGATTCTTTATAGAAATACAACATACCCATTCAACAATGTAAAATTCACAATATCCAGCATCCAGTTAAAAACTATCATAATAGGCAGAAGAAACAGGAAAATATCCACAACTATAAAGAAAATAATAGAGATAGACTCAGGAATTATAGACATGGTGAAATTAACAGACAGGGATGGCAAAGCAGTCATTATATGCTCCATGTGCTAACACAGAGGCAAACATGAGCATGGTGAGAAAAATGGAAGATATAAAAAAATCTTTCTAGTCTCCAGTCTTCAGGAAAGAGCAATATGACTAGTGTGTTTCTGTAGCCTGCTGGAACACCTAGGCAGAATGTAGCTGTACTGACCTGCTACCAGCATTCTCCATGGACCTGGGAGAGGAACAAAGCAGCCTGCAGAGAACTGAATGTACACAGGAAGCTGCTGAGGTGGTACTTGTCTGGGGCCAGGGCAGCTGAGCAGGATCAATTCAGAAATGAAGGAAAATTGTGGATGTTCCTTTAAAAAGCACATCATTATTAGTGGTCTTGTGTCCTTAATTCTGGTTCCCACACAGAACAAGTGACAATTTCCATGATTAGCTCAAAAGAATTCAGAGATTTTCCAAATTTGGATTGAATGTGTTTGTTTAAAGGATTATTTCCTGTGTAATTCATGCTGAATGAGTGACACAGGAGAAGTTGTCTAAGCAAATCAGATGCAGGCTTAGAGTTAAAGCCAAATTTTATGAGGAACAATGGCAAATGTGTAAGATCTGGAATATAAATATTAAAATGGTTTTGTTAGAGAAGAGAATTAAATTAGTAACAGTAATTGAAATGTACTGTTTACATTTAAAGTAAGTAAGAATTTTACAGCATGACTAAGACCTGAGTATGTTAACTGAGATGTTAGTTTCTAACTAAAATGCTATCTCCTGATCTGAGAAATGATAGTCACTGTAGTAAAAGCTAACATTTATTGAGTGCCTACTATGTACCAGGCAAATAAATGTCTCAGATAAAAGGTAATAGAATATCAAATGCTCTTCCAGAAATTCTAAGTGTTTCTTCCAGAATTCCAAGTATGCATAGCTTTTTCTTTAATGAAAAGGAGTATCAGCTTGACAGTATTTGAATGCTCACTTAGCTGCTTTAGCTACCTTAAATGAGCTAAACCCTTGGTATAAATGGAAACATTTACTAAACTTTTAAACTTTTGATTCCATTTCCATTTCCATATCTTAATTCTAAATTATTTGGTTATTATTATTTTCTTTTTTAGATAGAGTCTCACTCTGTCACACAGGCTGGAGTACTGTGGTGCGATCTTGGCTCACTGCAACCTTTGCCTCCCGGGTTCAGGCGATTCTTATGCCTCAACCTCCTGAGTAGCTGGGACTACAGGCTCCTACCACCACAGTTGGCTATTTTTTCTTGTTTTGTATTTTTTAATAGAGACAGAGTTTCACCATGTTGGCCAGGTTGGTCTTTAACTCCTCAAGCAATCCACCTCCCTTGGCCTCCCAAAGTGCTGGGATTATTGGCGTGAGCCACTGTGCCAGGCCTTTGGCTACTTTTTGAAGTGGATATTTTCAGTGAATGAGATGGTAGATTATAAATAGCTTAATCTGGAAATTAAAATTCAGCTAAATGTTAGCAAAACGTAATATGGAATTTACAAATAGGCCAAAACAACCATTGCAATCACTTTAAACTAACTTTAAATAAAATGATACCTTCATGCAACTTCTTCATTATCAAAGAAAATATATATATTGGGAAATAAGGCATACAATAAAAAAATAAAAATAAATGGAACTTTCACCTCTGTAAATCAGGCACGGCAGTTTCCTGAGGACTTGCTGAATCTGAAGTTGGATTCTCTGCAGATTGTGGACCTGTCGACTGGTTGCCTTCAGTTTCTCCTACGAAAATGAGGACAGTAGTAATGCCCAGTCAGAAAAGGAGGGTCAGAAATGAATAATAGAATGTAATAAATGTGATGTTATTCTCACATTTCCCAGTCCTACCATTATGTTAATCTGTTTTTACTATCAGTAATGGCATCAGGCCTTTGCAGAGTAAATAATTGGCTTTCACATACTGCTGAATAATGCCTATCTTACACATTTGTTCTGCAGACTAATTAATGTTTCAGTGTTTAAACCCAATGCCTCTACAGAAGCAATGGCATTATAATGTGTTGGGACACTCTAGTATTGTAATTAGTACTAATTAGATTCTTTTCAACAGCTTGTTGAATTTACAAATTACTGCCTGTAAGGTATTCGTCTTTATTTATTCATTAGGAAAGAGTCAGACACAAGGGTTTAAATAGGCACCTTTAAACAACTATTCTCAAGGTCCTACACATACTCCTCCCCTCAAACCAGGTAAGGGCAATAGGAAGACACCCTTTTCAGGAAAGTTGTAAGGAAGAGCAACCCCAGTGGTATGCTAGGAACCAGCTCACACTGGCTGGCCAGAGCTGAATCCAGGCATCTTTTCCTAACTCAGAGCTCAGGGACATCACATTGGTAGCTTGAGATCATCCATAGTGGGAGTCTTTTTGTGTTGTTGTTGCTTTTTGAGGTCCAGTTTACCAGCACATCACTGCTGGTGTGTTTCTCTTCAGTGCATGGAAGCTGGTTAACCAGTGGGCCGTGGCCTGAAGCCATGTTTCAGTTGGACATTAATTAGAATGGACTAACTGCTGAAGCAGCCATCCTTCAAAGCTCAGTGGCTTGTAATGATTTATATTTCACTTATCACACTATCCAAGAAGATTTGGTGGGGGCGTTAATGAAGGGGAGTGGACTTGTGTGTGGACACAGACTCTTTCCATCTAGTGCATGGTACCATTCACCTCTTTGGTGGTTTGCTGAAGCCTATGGACCTCTTTTTAGAGTTACATTTTTAAATGAAAATAAAAGTACAGAGGATTATAAAAGAAATGAATTTTATTGAACTGTAGTTATCCAAATATTTTTCAAATCTGTGATATGATAAAATCAATGACAAGGTCTCATGGAGTTTAATAACTGTGCGTTTGAAGAAGTGCTGTTCTAAGGTATCCAGCAACTTAAATGTGCCATGAGAACATCTGTGAGCTCTGTTGGTGACAAAGTCACAAGTACTGCTAAATTCCACTGTAGTTTGTTCAGAATTGGAGGAAATACTGAATTTGAATTGAAGATTAATAAAACACGGTGTTCTTTTCCTCCATTCAATGTTTGGTTGGCCTGAATTCTATCCAGAGCCCATAAGGGTCTACAGGCCCCAGATTAGTAATCCTTGACCTGGCTGGGCATATCCCAACACCGTAGAAGGCCCAAGTCAAGAGGATCACTTGAGTCCAGGAGTTTGAGGCCGGTCTGGGCAACATAGTGAGACCTTGTCTCTACAAAACCAAAAATGAGCCAGGTATAGTGGCACGTGCTTATAGACCTAGATACTTAAGAGGCTGAGGTAGGAAGATCGTTGGAACCCAGAATCAAGTGAGGGTGCAGTGATCTGTAATTGCACTACTGCATTCTGGCCTGGGCCAAGAGTGAGAACCTGTCTCTCAAAAAAAAAAAAAAAAGAAAGAAAGAAAGGAAAGAATCCCTGACCTAGTGGCTAGTGGCTTCATGATTCTTAGGGCCACAAAGATTTTAAGTGGATACTGTGCATACCTCTGCAGATAAGGACAGATAGAGAGTGGAGAATTATGTGGGTAGATTTTGTGTACCAGGCCTGGAGGTGGCACACATTATTTCTGTCCAACCTTCTCATCTCCACATGACATACCCTTCCTTTGTATCTTTCCCATTGCCAATTCCTGTGAAAAGTCTTATCCCTTGTTTTTATTGTCACCTTTTCTCTTATATCACCCTAAACATGTTGAACTTAACATTTCGATGAATAGATTTTTTACCTTAAGTGGATTCTGATTTTGAAGGTAGGCTATATGCTTCATTTTTATTTATGCAAGAAAAGTCGAGGCCAGGTGTGGTGGCTTATGCCTGTAAACCTAGCCCTTTGGGAGGCTGAGGTGGGTGGATCACAAAATCAGGAGATTGAGTCCATCTTGGCTAACATGGTGAAACCCCATCTCTACTAAAATACAAAAAATTAGCTGGGCGTAGTGGTGTGTGCCTGTAGTCCAGCTACTCGGGGGGCTGAGGCAGGGAAATGGCTTGAACCTGGGAGGCGGAGGTTGCAGTGAGCCAAGATCGTGCCACTGTACTCCAGCTTGGTGACAGAACAAGACTCCATCTCTCAGAAAAAAAAAAAGTTGAAGCCTTCTATATCTATTTGTCCAATTCAACAGCCATTAGGGACATATAAATAATGAGCACTTGAAATGTGGCGAGTCCAAATTAAGATAGGATGCAAGTTAAAAATACATTCCAATTTTGAAGTTTTAGTACAAAGAAAATAATGTAAAATATTTAATTAATATTATTTAATATAAAATATTATTTAATAGCAATTACATATTGAATTAATACAAATTTGGCTCTATTATTGGGCTAAATAATATATATTAAAGCTAATTTAATCCTTTAAAAAATTTTAATGTGGCTTCTGGAAGACAAAATAACATTTGAGGTTAACATCTATGGTTCAGATGATATTTCTTTTAGACAGCTGTTCTTGAATAAAGATTCATATAAGATTCATGGAGCTGCAAGGAATCTTAGAGATAAACATCTAATCCAACTCTTTTATTGTAATCCCAGAAGCTGAATGAGCTGTTCCCATCTGTCTAGCTAGTAACAGCACACATAGGACTGAATTCAGGTCTCTACACTCCGGGTGCAGAGCTCTTTTCATAGTCCATGGTATCCAACCAAACCAAACCAAACATTTCCTAGATTTTGGTTTCTGGTTCAAATCAAAATATACTCTGATTCTGAGTTACACATAAGCACCCGGAAAATGACAAGCCTTTTTTCCAATCTGATGTATTTTCAACCCTAGTCTTAAAACTGAAGTATAATTTCCCTGTCCCTGAAGAACTACAGGCAAGAGCAGGCAGAGAGATGGGCTGGTGCTTGACTCCCTCAGGAACCCAGTTAAAAGAGGCCCTGAGGTCATTTGCCTTTGCCCTGGTCTTCTGCATTTCCCTCAGCTGAATAGTTAAACTCAAAGAAATGCTAAGATAGTCTTATCTCTTCTGAGTTTTCTCTTAAAGGGGAAAGATGTGAAAATCTGGTATTTCACATGACTAGCCCTTTTTCCTAGCCAGGAAGTGGCACAGTGGATAGCAGTTAAGGGAAATACTGGATGGGTTTCATTTTCTTTTGTCTCATTTTCTGTTCTTGGCTTTCACTCTAGACCTACAGCCAAATTACCAAGGTCTGGAATGTTTTCTGACCTTTTTGTCTTAGAATATTCCCAGGTTTTCCACACCCAACTCACTTTCCCTCTCTAACTCACCGATTTCCATAGAATCACGTTTGAACCATAGTGTATTTAGATAATGTTTCAGTAAGGGCTTAGATTTTTTTTTTTTAAGTTTCTTTTCTTAAAAAATGTAGTGTCAATACATAATCTTTCCCCCTTAGGAATTTTAAGTAATGACGTGCTCCTTGAATCATATAATTTGCAGTTGCAATTGAAAAAAATGTAATTACCTTATTTAGTGTTCTGCGTAAAACATCGTTACTAGACTGTGAGCTTGTCTCATTTTCTCTGAACTTTCTCACCATTTTCAGTGGTTTCTGGAATGTTAAATTCTGAAAAGTATGCCTTGTGACCCATGACAACTTTAGTGACTAACCCACTTACTGACACATTCGTTATCATTATTTGGTGCTTTCACAAGAAACTCCTGAGGCAAACTATAGTTAACTACTTTGCTCATTTCAGATCATCACCGCTGTTGACATTAGTGGATGTTTGAGAAAGGGAGCACAAACCTTCCTGTCTTTATATATTTTTTCGGAAATATTTGATGCCTTAAGGTGTGCTGATAACCAAACTCAGCATTTCTCCAGGGATATTTTTAAATTTTTGCGTTGTTCATTCAAAGGAGAAATGTACACATATGATGTATTTTGCAAATGAGCATAATCTTTACTAAGATATGTAAAATACATTTTCAAAATGATATTTATAGTATGTCTCATTTTAAGGAAAGTGGACAAAATAAAATGAACTTACAGAGCAAGCAAATCCTTAAAAACCATTTATCATAAAATGGTAACTGTGCAGCTTTCTTGATTCAGTAGGGCATTGGTTCTGGAGGTAGAGTACTCGAGTGTAGATGATGGCCACATCTCTTGCCAGAGGTGCTACTTTCTGCAAGTTGTCTCACCTCCTCCAGCCTTGGTTTCTTCCACTGCAAAAAGGTTGTGGTAAACAATCATTGCACTGATCCTTGTAAAGTACTTAACACTGTGATAGGGACACGAACTCTCAACAACTGGTAGGTGTTTTATCATTTATAATAGTATACCTTCTGCAATCTAAAGTCAGAGATTTTAAATAAAGGGTACAGCAAATAAAATACTTTTCTTTAAAATCCTTAGTCAGCCAGTCCTGGTGCCAGTTGGAACCAGAACTGAATTTCTATACATTTTCTATCATTTATGGAGTCGAGACTAGCAGGCTTCAGACTTAAAAGATAGCATAAACTTCAGGGGCAAGAACATGAACTTGGTGCAGAAGGAGTTGTTTGAATTGTGGTTCTAGCACATACCATGTGACTTTGGGCTTGTCTTTAGGCCTCGGTTTTCTCTTTAGTGAAACAAGTTGTTTAACTGATTAAGTCTTTTCAAAGAAACTTACTTAGAATAAACTTATAAACCTTAACTTGCAGCATTTAATTTAGACCAAGCTTGTCCAACCCATGACCTATGGGCTGCATGTGGCCCAGGAAGGCTTCGAATGTGGCCCAACACAAATTTGTAAACTTTCTTAAAGCATTATGAGGTTTTTTAAAATGATTTTCTTTTTTTTTTTTTTTTTTTTTTTTTTTTGAGACGGAGTTTCGCTCTTGTTACCCTGGCTGGAGTGCAATGGCGCGACCTCGGCTCACCGCAACCTCCGCCTCCTGGGTTCAGGCAATTCTCCTGCCTCAGCCTCCCGAGTAGCTGGGATTACAGGCACGTGCCACCGTGCCCAGCTAATTTTTCGTATTTTTAGTAGAGACGGGGTTTCACCATGTTGACCAGGATGGTCTCGATCTCTTGACCTCGTGATCCACCTGCCTCGGCCTCCCAAAGTGCTGGGATTACAGGCGTGAGCCACCGCGCCCGGCGCTAAAATGATTTTCTTTTTTAGCTCATTAGCTATCCTTAGTGTTAGTTTATTTTATGCGTGGCCCAAGACAATTCTTCTTCTTCCATTGTGCCCCGGAAAGCCTAAAGACTGGACATCCTTGTTTAGTCCTTAAAACCTCAAATGTCATGGAACACATCTATTTCTTTTTCTTTTTCTTTCTTTTGAGACAGAGTCTTGCTCTGTTGCTCAGGCTTGAGTGTAGTGGCATCATAGCTCACTGCAACCTCTGTCTCCTGGATTCAAGCTATCCTCTCACCTCAGCCTCCTGAGTAGCTGGGACTGTAGGCATGTGCAACCATACCTGGCTTATTTTTTCAATTTTCTTTTGTAGAGATGAGGTCTTGCTATGTTGCCCAGACTGATCTTGAACTCCTGGACTCAAGCGATGGCCTGCCTTGGCCTCCTAAAGTGCTGGCATTGCAGGCGTAAACTACCATGCCTTATAATGAGGCATTCATTGTGTGTCTTTCCTTCTAGTCATCAAATAGAAATATGTCCTGTTCTGTGAAACAGGCTGAAGAAAACAGACTGAATCCCTGCTTTCATGGAACTTACATCATGGAGGTGGTGGTGGGGAGAAATGAAAATAAGAAATAATAAGATGGCATTGGTACCAAGGATGATGAAGCAGAGAGGTCAGCGTGGTTACAGAGGAATGAGCAATGAAAACTGTGGGCAGAGACAGGGCAGCAAGGTAGGTGGGATCACATCTCAGGGGTACTTGTGCCATTGTAAGGACTTGGGCTTTTACTCTGTGTAAGAAGAGACACTATGGGGAGTTTCGAGCAGAGGAATGCCATAGCCTGAATTCTCTTACTGTTACGTAGAGAATAGACTATAGCAGGGACAAGGGAGGAAGCAAGTCAGGCAGGAAGAAGCTAGAGCTGTGATCTAGGCCAGGGATTATGATGGTGTAGACTAGAGGGTAGCTGGAGGTAGTGAAACATGGTTGGGTTATAAATAGATTTTGGAGGTAGAGCTGACAGGATTTGCCGATGAAATATATGGAATATGAGGTGGAAAAAGTGGCTTCAAGGATGACTCCACGGTTTCTGACCCAAACAAAAGAAAGAATGAAGTTGGCTCTTATTGGAAGAGGGAAGACTAGGGTACACATTTGAGGGAGAAGAGTTCACTTTCGGACAGGCTAAGATTGAGATTCAAGTGGAGATGTCAGCTAGGCAGATGGATGTCTCATCTGATAATCACTGTCATTTATTAAGTGACATCCTTAATTACCTGTCAGGCACTAGGTTAGGAACATTATATGTGTTACCTCATCTAAATGATAACCCTCCAAGATAGGTACTGTTATCATTTGCAGTTGGTGAGACAAGCCCAGGGAGATTATGACAAAGGCCACATAACTAATATTTAATGCACATGGTTCTCCTTGAAGCCAAAGCCCCACTCTTACGTACAGTGTCACTCACTATGTAGCCACAAGAGGAGGAGGACGGGTGTCAGAAACACTGAGCTGAGTTTATGCTCACATGAGGAGTTTGCTGTGTGGCTTATATCCATTGCCTCAACCTCTTTCTTTCTTAATTCTCATGGATATCTTGAAGGTTACTGAATTCAGGTCAGAAATAGCATTTACTATTTAAGGGAAGAAAGATGCTGATGATATATACTTGCAATATATTTTACTTCTGAGGATTACAAATAATTTTTAGCATCAAATACTGTAATTCAATGGAGCAGTAAGAACTGTCATTTAATGAAATTATTGTTTCCAAGGGAAATAAGCTTGGATGCTGATCTATGTCCATTATTGTCTTCTTTTATAGCAGAATTAGGCATTTGGCCATGAACTTTCATTTCTAGCATAACCTAATCTAAAACCAGCTTCTTATTCATGATGCTACTGAGCAAGTGAAGTTTTTCAATCTGTATTTCATGATAGCCTTTAGATGAACAAGCAGAAGTATAATCGTGAAGTTCTCATTTGCATAAGCATCTTCTTGACAGGCCATCAGATATCTTTATTGTTCTTGGGTACATTTCATGGGCTGCTGAAAGTGTGCATAATGATCTCTAGCAATTCATCTTTTTACCTAGCTTAATGGCCCTTGTTACATATCAGGAGAATGATGGAGTGAAAAGACAGTGTTTCCAGGGCCTGCCTGCCTAGGAATATGGAGAAAATTACGTTGGGAATAAGTTTTATTAGCTCCTTCTCATCATTCATTTACCTTTTGTAAATTTCATCTCACTATGCTTAACAATGCTGGATGGCCTGGGAAAAAAATTGTGTACCTTCTCACCAACAGGCTCAGATTCCTTGTTTGTTGTCAAGATAATAGAGACCAATTATATTAGCTCATGAGATCATCTTCTTCTAAATTAACAGACTTCTCTGCACTAGTTAACAAGGTGAATGCATTCATTTGGGTTGGGGCTGGGTGGGGTTCTTTTATAACTCTTGTTTTTTTTAAATGATTTTGGAGATAAAGCAAATAAAAAATCATTATCTTGATAGAGTAGTTTTAAATAAATATTTGATTGAATTATCTTTTTATTGTTTCTTTCTTGGCCTCCACTCAACAATAATGATGGTGGTGACGGTTGACTCCCTGGTTGTGCAAGAGACTTAACCTCTGGCTGGTCTGTGACAGAGAAGGGACCCAAACCCAGTACTGCATAATTTTCTGTGGATATTGTCATCCCCAATTTCCCAGTTAGAAACTGAGACTTAAATTCTAGTCTGAGATTCTTCACTTGATTATGTGTAATTCATGCCCCTTAGCATAATACTAGTTCAATTTTAATAGTTACTCTGAAGGAAAATTTTTTCACAGGACTAATGTCTCCTCTGCTTTCAGAGAGAAGTGCAGTGTGCTATATCTTACCCTTATTTAAACTTATAGTTGGTTGCACAAGCAGGAAAAAATCTTGAGTGGCCATGTGCCTCAACGGAAAGACTGGAAAAAGAATTTAGGGCAGTCCATTTTTGGGTCCTCTTTGTGCAAGTTATATAACTGAGCCTTAATTCCTTTGTATGTGAAATGGGATAATAACTACTAATTTACATTTTGTTGTGAGGATTAGGCTATGCTGTATGCTGTTCATTAGGGCTCAATAAGTGGTAGTTATTCTTATTACTATAGCCAGTTTCTTTGAACAATATTCCAATTTCAAAGAAAAGAAAATCTCTCACCAAATGTCAGGGTATAGTAAATCCAGAAGATTTTAGAACGAAAATTAGGGAAAAATATTAAAAGCCATTACTTTTTTTTCTTTTTTCATCCTGTGCTGCTATACAAATTAACATAAAGCCATTACTTTTATTTAAATATTTTAAGTAACAATTAATTCTGACTCTAAATTACTATACAAAACATGAAGAAAAATAGAAAAAAAAGTGAATTATCCATGATCCTTCAATCTGTTGTTAAGTAATATTAGTATCTATTTCCTTTCTCTTTTTTCAATATTTCATATAAATATATCCACATACATATAAATCAAAATTTGGATTATATTTTGTGTAAATCTTTATACTGCTGTTCCACATTATATTGCAAGCATTTCCCTTATTGTTAAATATTCTCTGAAATCTTAAGTTTTAATGGCTGTGGAGTATGCTGGCTGTGGTATATCCTATGATTTATGTAACCATTCTCTTCTTGTTGGACATTTAGGTCATTTAAAAATTTTCATTATTATAAGCAATATTTTAGTGAACATCCTAATGCATAAATATTTATGTGAATCTCTGAATACTTCCTTTATAATTACTTCTTAGGTGTCAAAATGTGAATAGTTTTTAAAAATTATAGTTTTAAAAAGAAAGGCCATCATAGAAGCATAATATATCAGCCACACTGAATTTCTAACCCCTTGGAACACAGTAACTAGTCTGCACTCTTGGTAGCAGAAGTTTTATCTTATTCATTTTCCTACCCTTTTTGTGTTCCATGATATCTATTCTATTAAAGTCAACTCGTTTGCTGAATGAATGAATAAATGAATACATACATACTTTGAGCAGGATTTAATTGAATCTAGACCTGTTTCAGATAGAAATGTACTGGAATTAGCCCTTTCTCAGTACCATATATATACCTAAGGAACTCTTGAAAATAAATTCATAAGCCTTTATAATGGCTATTATAATAATTCTTATTCCTAAGTATTCTTTTATTTTTATTTCGTATTTTTGAATATCCCAATGTGCTTATCTGGGAGTAGGTTGAATAAATAATCTGAGAGTTCTTTTTCTCCATTATTTTTCCACTTTGCTTGAAGTGGAACGTTTGGGAGATGTTTCTGTATGTCTTATAGTTTAAGGAGATTATGGTAAAGGAATAAACATCATGTGCTTGCTCTTTTGGAAGGGAATTTAAAAGTCATTAAAGATAATTTCGTGCTTGAATGCCCTTACCAAGGGGGTAAGCAGCTTTCAATACCTCCAGTAATAAAAAACTCACTATCTCCTAAAGCCCATCAATTCATATTTGGACAGTTATTTTGTTAGTGAGTTGTGCCAGAACTGAATTCTTCCTAGTTTCTGCACCACCTCTTGGCTCACACTTAGCTCCTGTGCCATGTCCTCTGCCACTTCCTCTTGCCTATGCCCAGCCAGTTCTCTCTGACCTCTGGCCCCTGGCTCCTGGTCAGCACAAGGCTCCTGTCTGTATAGGAAGGGGGGCTCAGTGTACAGGAATCTGGGATTCAAACCCAGGATTATTTGATCAAAGCCAGGCCTTTTAAGAAATTATTGTTGGAAAATATACATATTTATCATGTTAACCATTTGTAAGTGTGCAATTCAGCAGCATTAAGTGTATTTATAATATCGTATAATCATTACCACTATCCCAAAACATTTTCATCATTGCCAACCTAAACTTTGTACTCATTAAATAATAACTCTCCATTCCTTCTCTCCCCAGACCCTGGTAACCTCTATTTCACTTTCCATCTATGCTCTATGAATCTTGCTCTATGTACCTCGTATTAGTTAAATAATACAATATTTGTTCCTCTGTCTGAAGCCAGACCTCTTTTAACGACAGCACCCTACCTTCATAGCATCACTTTCTATCACTAAGGCAATTTGTTTACTTAACCTTCTTAAAGTCATTTGAGTACAAGAGCTGTCACACTTTTATAAAGATCTCGGCCGGGCGCAGTGGCTCAAGCCTGTAATCCCAGCACTTTGGGAGGTCGAGGTGGGTGGATCACGAGGTCAAAAGGTCGAGACCATCCTGGTCAACATGGTGAAACCCCGTCTCTACTAAAAATACAAAAAAATTAGCTGGGCACGGTGGCGCGTGCCTGTAATCCCAGCTACTCAGGAGGCTGAGGCAGGAGAATTGCCTGAACCCAGGAGGCGGAGGTTGCGGTGAGCCGAGATCATGCCATTGCACTCCAGCCTGGGTAACAAGAGCAAAACTCCGTCTCAAAAAAAAAAAAAAAAAAATCTCAAAGGCTTGGGCAAACATATCATTTGATCCAATAGAAAGAATGGTAGGAGAAACAGTGGTTTTCTTTGTTTAGAACTATATTCTCTTTTTAAGGCAGCTTTTCCTTCCTGTTGTTCCAGATTTCATTTTATGAAAATATGAAGAGTGGAGAATGAGGCCCTCCAATCCCAATAGCAGTTATTCTAGTTTTTATTCTGCTTTAAAAAAAGAAATATCTCTATTATTTCTCCAATAAATTTGATAGCAGCTTTTAGGTTAAAAACAGTTTCTGATCTATTTTTTATCATGAAATTTCAAACTTCCCCATTAATATCAACTCCATAATCTTTCCCGGTGTTATAATTAAGCTGCAAGGCTTAAATAATGCTGCATACATTTTCATTCATCCTTCCTCTTTTCTCTTTTTGGGAATCAGATCTACATTTGTCCATTTAACTCTTCCAGCAACAGGTGCGTTGGTGGTATAGTGGTGAGCACAGCTGCCTTACAACTCTTCCAGCATCTCCACAGGTTGACGACAGTTTAGCATTATTTGTAAATTTTCTCAGCATGCTGGATTGTAGTTATTTTACAGCATCTCACTGCTCACTTTAAATCTCTTTACTAATCTTCAGCTTCCTTTTTCTGTAGCCATATTTAGTCTACTATTTTAAGTCTGAAAATCACTATTCTTGGAAGATAAGTAATTTCGAAAGTAATAGGGGAGCAGTTCTCTTTTCACTTTGTTATTCCAGCAACATGATGTCATTGGTGCCAAACATCTGGTTTATTTCTTCCTGGTATTCCTTTTGTCCCTAACATAAGCGTAAGAACGCTTCTTGTTGTTCTTATAAATTATAGGTCTCAATCTATCTGTCCCTATTTTTGGAGAGCCCCAAAACTCTCTTGCATTTGTTCTTGAGAAGCCCCTCTTTCTTTTTTTTAATCCCAGCCCTTTGAAATCAGCAGTCATAATAGAACTATGCAGGAACCCCCATCCTTTCTCCCTTGGTGGAATCACCATCTGTGACTACGTAGACAAAATAGTCCATAGTCTGTGGACAGATGGATGCTATTTGACTCATTCAGAAGGCTCTTCCCACAGAGTCATGATTCTGTTTCTGCTGAGCCTTTTGAAATCTGCCTTCTTGAAGTCCAGGCCTTCTTGTCATATTTTCAGCAACTCTCTATCTGGCTATCAGAAATGTCAGGGTAAATATCTTTTATCTATTGCTGTTGGAATGGAGTTGGACAATTAACCAAAAGACAGTTAAAGTAGCAAATCATAAAAAGGTACCCATATCTTTAATCTTTTATCTTAAAATATATTAATGAAACAAATATGTTCACTTGCTGCTTGCTGCTCTTTGACATAGGGCTGAGGTCTTTTTTAAAAAATTGCTTGCAGTTCCACAGTGTTATTTTTACATCATCTATCATTTTCAGTCTTGATTTCTTTTAAGTTTGTCAAGACCTTGTAAAGAAATCTGATGACAGAATCCATCTAGATCTGTATTTGTTGTTGTTTTGCCTACATGTAATTTAACAGTATTTTTAGAAACTCTTTATCAAAACTCTCTAAAGCATATTTTACAAAGATAGTGAAAAGCCTTGGATGAGTGGAGAGTGGTTAAGAGGGATTCTGCCATGTGCTCACATGACATCGTTGATTTCATCCATGGTTCCTTATTTTACTTCACTAGCTGGTATCTCTCCAAGTAGCAGTCCCCTGGCTACTTCCTCTCTCTATAAGGAAAAAGGTTGCTATTCACTGCAGGCAGTAACTTACCAGACCTACTGCTTTTAGTTTAGAGTCTCCAATCAAACATTGTGGAAATTTCCCATCATAACTGTTTCATGCCTCTGTGCCAGCATTGTAAAATAAATTAGAACGTATCTCTCATTTCTTCCATTTGGCCAGATAGTTTGTTAATACCTATTTCATCAATAATATGATTTCTTTTCCTCTTATTTAATTCTTGTGTGAATGCCTCTGCATCATCATTACCACCTAGGGTGCATGGATTTTCACGCAGGTGAGCGGTATTTCTTTACCTCCTTTCCTTATAGATATTTCTCTGGCATACTACTAAATCCCAGTAATTATTATGAGATTGTATTTACCACCTTACTCTCAAGTTCCCATGCTCTGGACTGGTCCCATACAACTATAAGGAACTATAAATGATACCTTCAGAGTATCATTTTGGGAATGTTTTCCAATTGTTTTCCTGTAGGAATTTCATGGCTCCTCTCCAACTATTCTTTTTCCCATGACATTACTGCAGACCTTTATGGTAAATGGTTTCATGTTACCATATAAGCATTGCTTTATATAAGCACTACTTCTTTACTCTCCTATATTAAGTTTGGAGACCACTTAGTCTCCAAGACTTTCCTGTCCTCATGACATGTACTCCAACCCTACCCAAAGTCCATTACTGTATTACCTAAAGACATTAAACAGAAAATATCCTATTCACCAGTCACCTCTTCATAGTTAGCCGTTCACTTTCCCGATATTCTGTCCTTTTCAAAGTCCTAACCATTAAGAAGAAAAGGCTAAAAGAACCCCACCTGTGTGCCTGGGTCTTCTAGTCTTCAGCTTGTGACTTCTTAGGTGCCACAGTGCTGCTTCTTTTGTCTTCTAGCAGTGTGGTCATTCCTGTAAGGACCCAAGAACTGAATCATGGATTAGTGGGCTTAGTATGTCTCAGTAGACTTATAATCTAGAACTAGTCACCAGAAAGATGGACAGCAAGCTTGACGGACCGTATCTTACCCGCATGGAGCCTCTCACTATCGCCAGTAAGGAGTGGTGACCATCATCCATCCTCTACCTCCCAGGGTAGCAACAGGTTTCCTTTTACTAGTGGTAGTGGGATATCTTCTGGATATCCCTTGATGCTCCATGTACACAAAGACAGCAATCACCAATGTCCATAGAAGTAGCTGTACAGCTGTTTCTGTACAAAGTGTCAGGGACAAATGTAGTGTATGACTTTTCCATATATCTTTTTGCTAGATCGTCCTATCCATCTCACCCCGTTTTTGTGATAAGCTTAAAATCTTGAGCTTTACTTTTTCCCTTTGGGTTGTATTCTTCCATAGTGAACTGTATACTATTGTTTCACCTCAGGGTCTAGTGTAGTGTGTTAGAAAACTTAGAACTTAATGGCCGGGCGTGGTGGCTCAAGCCTATAATCCCAGCACTTTAGGAGGCCAAGGCGGGTGGATCACGAGGTCAAGATATCGAGACCATCCTGGCCAACATGGCGAGACCCTGTCTCTACTAAAAATACAAAAATTAGCTGGGCATGGTGGCGCATGCCTGTAGTCCCTATTCAGGAGGCTGAGGCAGGAGAATCACTTGAACCTGGGAGGCAGAGGTTGCAGTGAGCTGAGATTGTGCCACTGCACTCCAGTCTGGGTGACAGAGTGAGACTCCATCTCAAAAAAACAAAAAGAAAAATTATAACTTAATAAAGATTTTTAAGTTAATTCACATAAGCTAAAATTCCACTTACATGAGCAAAGATTTGGGGAATCATTTTTTAAAATTTTATTTATTTATTATTATTTGCTTCTCTTTGATAATCTTGGTACTAGGATTTTGGGGGTCATTTTTGAATAATAATTTGAAGTTGCTGAGTTTTTAGTCTATGACTTGCTATACTGCCTTTCCTTAGCAAGTTGCAAATATACAAGCAGCAAGATATGTGGACAACTTCTAAAAAGTATGGTTGTTTTTTATTCTGTGTCACTCAGCATTAACATTATCCTCTGAACCCTAAATATGACCTCTTTGCTTCTATCAGGAAAATAGAAATTCTTCTCTAAGAAATCGCTCACTGCATTGGGAGACTAAAGTTGCAGTGATCCAGTGCCTATATTAATCCCAAAGAGTCATCTTTTGAAAAACTGAATTTAAGTCTTAAATAAAACATCCATAAAATTTAAATGTAATCTCCTCTTTTCTTTACTCTCTCAGGCTAAACCCCTTGTTTTTCCATTTGCTGCCAAATGCAGGCTTCCCATGGAATTCATTCTGATCAAATTTTTTAACTGAGAATATTAGGCTTGCTAGTTTCAGAAGGGTTCTTCACAGACATCTAAATCAAACTGTCTTGACTTGAGGTCAGAGAATTGGAAGCAGCAGAATTTTATGTCTACTATGTTTTTCTGGTATCCAAAGCCTTCAGCAGATTATTAAAGGGGCCTGTGGCCCAAACGTAATCATTTTTATAGACAGATTGTAAGAAGAGATATCACTTTCCAAAACAGCAAAATGTTAAGAAGCTCACATTCCCACTGATGTTCTTCTCTTTGCCTGTTACTTTTTCCTCTTCTTGGAAAGAAGAATTGAGGATTTTTCTGAAACATCCTGATTTTTGAGTCATTTGGAGGTGCCTTTTCTCATAGTCGATGTGACAAACCACAGTGCTGGCTGTGTTGTCAGTGCAGAGTTACAAGGTGAATGTGAGATTGCTCCTATCAGCTGTTGCCTCACTGACCAGATAGGTAGGCACATCAGTAGGCAGCGTCCAGGAAGAACCTGATTCTTTTAAAAATGGCAGCTCTCAGCACATTTCCACTGCACATATATCTAAGGTTAAAGTTTGCCCATTAAATATACTTGTAGGCCGGGCGTGGTGGCTCACGCCTGTAATCCCAGCACTTTGGGAGGCTGAGGCGGGTGGATCACGAGGTCAAGAGATCGAGACCATCCTGGTCAACATGGTGAAACCCCGTCTCTACTAAAAATACAAAAAATTAGCTGGGCATGGTGGCGTGTGCCTGTAATTCCAGCTACTCAGGAGGCTGAGGCAGGAGAATTGCCTGAACCCAGGAGGCGGAGATTGCGGTGAGCCGAGATCATGCCGTTGCACTCCAGCCTGGGTAACAGCAGCAAAAAAACTCCGTCTCAAAAAAAAAAAAAAAAAAAAAAAAAAAAAATATATATATATATATATATATATATATATATATATACTTGTAAAGATTTTTTTCAAACAGGTGATGGAACTCAAGGCATCTGTCAGTTTCATTTGCATTCTTCCTACTATGCTAGAGATGTGGTCCAAAGCTGTTTTTGTATTTTATAACCCACAAATTGCATCTCTTTTAAATTGAAAACAACTAAATGGACTAAAAAAAAAAGTGTAACTTTAATGTACACAGGAAGCAGAAAGACACAGTACTTACCAAGTTCTTTTTCTGATAGTTTATTATTGTGTTTCTTGGCCTATATAACTTTCATTATGAACTCTATCAGCTTCCTGAGAAATTATTCTGCAGATCAATAATTTGTATTTGAGTAAATGATAACTCAGATACTTCAGTAAACTTTAAATTGTCTACTCAATTTGTTTTTTAAAAAACTGTAGGCACAAGTATGATACTATGCATTGTCTTAAGATAGTTTCTGTTACTGGGCTATTAGCTATGGGAAGTTGAGTCAACATTAGTCAGAGAATGGCAAAATAAGTGGTTGAAAAATCTGTAACAAATGATGGTAAATATGATCTCCCCTGTCTCTGAGCAGCTGATCTGTTGCCAAACCCCAGTTGTAGCTGCATCTCTGAGAATATTGTAGGAATATGACCACAGACACCAATCTGTGCTATCACTTAGCATGGGGCACAGGGAAATACTTCTCACTGGCATTTAGTAAACAGAGTAAAACAACTATTATTGTAAGATACATGTGTTATGCTCCCCCATCTCACACCCCCAGGGATCTAAATTCAGGAGATCCATAGGATCTTTCCCACTTTTGTTTGTTTGTTTTCGTTTTGTTTTGTTTTTGAAACAGGGTCTTGCTTTGTTGCCCAGGCTAGAGTGCAGTGGTGTGATCTCAGCTCACTTCAGCCTCAACCCCCCAGGCTCAAGTGATCCTTCCACCTAAGCTTCCTGAGCAGCTGGGACTACAGGCAAGTGCCACCACGCTCAGCTAGTTTTTGTATCTTTTGTAGAGACGGGATTTTTCATGTTGTTCAGGCAGTACTTGAATTCATGAGCTCAAGCGATCTACCTGCCTTGGCCTCCCAAAGTTTTGGGATTATAGGTGTGAACCACTGTGCCCGACCTTTCCACATTCTTTAAATGAAAGTGCTGACATTTTAAGTATTTAACTTTCCTAATTTAGAATAAGACTTAGAGTTGAGAGGGAAAGGATTGCCAAATAGTTTCAATTGCTTTAGTTTACTTGCCTTAATTTCTTGTCTCTTCAAACTCTTTCTCTTTCCTTTTCCTCCTTCTTCCATTTGTTGGAACTGTAAGTGGTTTGGGCATTGTCCTAAGTGATGTTCAGAGTCAACACAATGTATATCAAATTTTCCCATAATGTGAACCGAAAAAGAATTGGGATATGAGAAAGGATAGATTGATGTGTGTCCAGATGCCTTCTCTGTTGTACCTGTTTGCGGCACATTGCCCTCTTAACCCACTAGGAGATACAGTAAGTCAACCTGTTCAACACATCTGAAGCAGACGTAATGATGAAATGTTGATGATTTCACTATACCTTTTCCACTAAGAAATAGAACGGGCCTCCTCACATTTTTGCAGCCATTATCTATTTCATCTATTAACTGGGACTACAGAGTGTGCCTGAGCATTCTTACTCACAGAACTAATGAGAAAAGTTTTAAAACAATTTATTATGCAGTGGATTGCTTGACTTTCTTGCTACATGACCATTGGAAGTTAATAGGAATCATATTATTATCAGAAGGTTTTAAGACAACACTAGTTCTCTCCCTAGCCCACTACCAAAATACATTGTGGTATACTAATTTACACAAATTAGGGTACTAGGTACTTGTTACTATGCTCTAATCAGAAAAGCATGTAAAAGCATTACATTGTAGATTGTTTTCTTTCCTATATTTTAAAGCCACTTATAGCTGAGTGGTATGGGAGAAGTCTGTGGTTTATACCATTTGAGGAATTCAAAAAGTTCCACATTACTGCCAAGCCTGCTAAAGTAATTTGGGAGAATTTATTTGCTATTATGCTTCCTTACTCCCATTTACAATCACTGATTTGTTCAAAACTAGAGTTTTGCAGTGGAAGTGGAGATTCATATTTAGCCTCTGAGGGTCCAGCCATGGTTTTGCTGGTGCTGACAGTCCAGGGGATTTGGCTCCTGAGGTCTCTTGTCAACATGGTCTCTGGGTAGTCAATCACCCACACTGTCCTTTTTCAGGGAACAAGGTCTCTAGCAAGAATCCCAGTT
Source organism: Saguinus oedipus (assembly GCA_031835075.1). Classification (NCBI taxonomy): domain Eukaryota; kingdom Metazoa; phylum Chordata; class Mammalia; order Primates; family Cebidae; genus Saguinus; species Saguinus oedipus. The sequence goes on from CM063190.1 coordinate 26,122,790, forward strand.
AGCCCAGGACCTGGCCCCTTCACCTATTCCTTCTTATTCTGTATCTGGAGACGTTGCCTCCTCACTGGTTTCTTCTTACCCCAGAAACAGTCTTTCAAATTCAGAATCACCATCTGCTTATTGAATATTTTCTCTTGAAGATATTCTGAGACACTCATGGAACCAGATACTGGTCACTGAAAATTTTATTTTATTCCACATTTTCTAAATGTCATAATGGAGTGTAGAGATACAAAGATGAATAGGATTCACCTCTACCCACCAGAGGTGTACAATCTACTGTGGGAGACAGAGCTCTAAGTATGGAATAATGATAGTGGCTAGCAGCTATTGAGCCCTCGCCTTTGCAGGTATGGTGGTAAGCCTTCGACATAACTTACTCCATGTAATCCTAGCTGATTCTGTTGGTATCAGTATCTCCATTTCCTAAGTGAGGAAAGCAAAGCACAAAAAAGTTAAGCAACTTGCCCAAAGTCCTTCTGGTGACAAGTGGCAAAGTGGAGACTTAAAACCAGGCAGTGATTCTTAATATTATGTGATAAATGCATTTGAAATGTGTCCGGCATGGGTTCTGTGAATTCCAGAAAGGAAACTAACTTCTACCTAAAAAGAGAAGGCTCCTCAGAGGGAGTAATGTTTGACTTGAGACCCACACAAAGAGAAAGGAAGGAAGCTTGCAGAGGAGCCTCAGCGACAAGGAACATGCTGTATTGTGGGGACAGTGGGAATAGGGGAGAAGCCTTGGCCTTGTCACTTTCTGCCTTTTTGGTTTATGCGGTTGTCTCTGCCTAAGATTTTTTGTCTACCTTTGTTTCTGCTTCCATGTTACTCCTCCTGGAACTGTCACTCTCTTTTAAACTCGAAGACCCTTGTTTATGGCACTGATGTGGTGCCCAGTGCATTCTGCTTTGTACTAAATATGCCTTATCTCCCCTTTGTGTCAGCACCAAACTGTGTTCTTTATAATTCTGCAGCTTCTAGTACAGTTGTACATCATAGCAACTCAGTGCACATTTGTTGAATGAATGCTAATCCAGGCAAGACAAGCAAATTTCTCAAATAAGTCAAAATAATCCCTAGTCCTTTCCAGATGGAATGGTAATCAATTTCCCTCAGGAATAAATTAGCCAACGGATGTTTGATAACATCAGCCACCCCAGGTAGCTCAATTTAGCTGCTGAAGCCAGCTTTTAAAGATGCAGTTTATCCACTGGCCATGGGATGGATATTGATCATGATTACTGGGGCAAGCCCTAAAATTCTATCTTTAAAATTGTACTTACATTTGGCATCTACGCTTCACTCTGTATTCTTATTAAAAGTACACTTTAACTTGATAATTCCATTAGAATCATTAAATTTTCTGAACAGAAAGCTTAACAGTGTTTAAAAATAATTTTTTAGTGGCTTCATGTTGTCAAACACCCACTTGAAAGCTGAAAAGCATGTTAAACGTACTTTAGTATTTATGTCCCAGTTTGCTTTTTCTGATTCACAAAAAAGATTTGATTTGATTACAAAGAAGAAAACACAGGGATAGAGACAGAGTGAAAAAGAAAAGACCAAAGGAAGGAAGAAAGGAAGACAAAAAAGAAAAAGAATGAAAGAGAAAGATTTCATTGTTTTGTGATTATGTAGACATTAACTCGAGTATCTCAGAGCCATCCTTATCTCTCCCTCTCCATTAGCTGCCACAAACAACCCACCACTAAATAGTAAATACTAACTCCAAAATGTCTTTGATATTCCTTCTCTTACTCATTTCCATGTCACTGCCTGACTTCAAGCTTTTATGAAGCTTGAAGTTGTCTATCAAATTGTAACTGATCTCCTAACTCTCATTTATGTATGTGTTCTGCAAATAATTCCTGACATATCTGTGCAAATCTGAGCACGTCACTTCCCCAGTAGAAGATATCCATTGGCTCCCTGTTAATCTCCATGACCAGAGATTCTGTCCACCTCTCCAGCCTCATCTTGTGAGCTTTATTCCAGTCATCTCATGCTTTTAGCCTTTGCCTTGAGTGGCCTGATAAACCTGCCAAGTTTCAGTTCAAGCCTTAGCTCTCTGTTAAGCTCCCCCAGTCCCTCAGCCAGACTCAGATGCTCCTTGCACCTGCAGTGGGTCAGGTGCTTTGCATCAGTTGTACTCTTTAGTTCTCACGTAGCTGTTTAAGGTGGGTGGTCTTTGTCTCTATTTTGCAGGTGAGAAAAGTGAAGCCCAAAGAGCTTAAATCATTTGCTGATGGTCACACAGTAAGAAAGTCAGTGGCAAACTGGGATTTGAAACTGGTTCTTTGTATTTCAAGAACCTGAGCTCACTCCTCAACCTGTTGGTCCTTGGCTTTAGCTTTGTCCACACTTGCTTTCATTTTGTTATGACGTTCATCAGGTTTAGTATGTTGGCAATTCTCCATTTCTGCTACACTCCTTGAAGGCATTAGCCCCATCTTTCATCTTTATGTCTCCAAAGACCTGCACAGTGTCTGCCTCATGAGAGGTAGTTAAGAAATATTTATTACAGTGACGAATGAACCAAAAAATATGCAAATAATATGTACCCTCTTCTCTGTATGGTGGTGTGGAGAAGAAAGGGAGAAGTGACACTTTCTGGAGTAGAAGGGTTCTAGTGGGACAATAGAAGGTTGTATGACCTTCAAAACCATCTTAAGAGTGATTTTAGGATTAGCTACTTAGGGCAAAATGGCACACACCTGTAGTCCCAGCTAGTCAGGGGCTGAGGTAGGAGCATTACTTGAGCCCAGAAGTTAAAGGTGTATTAGAACACTATGATTACACCTATGAGTAGCCACTACACTCCAGCCTGGGGAACATAGCAAGACCTCGTCTCTCAAAAACAAACAAACAAACAAAAAACCCAAAAATCCAGCTGCTACCAGAAGTCAGCAATGAATACTAAGGTCATTTGTATTACCTAATAATTATTGCTTCATTGGATGAACTTACCATTAATTTCATATAAAGAAATGTGCCTGTATAAGGAAGAAAGGGTTATAGGAGGAAAGCAATAGGATGGAGAAGAGTCTTCCAGTGTGGCTTTATGTAAGTCCCTCAATTTCCTTACTTGAAAACATCTTTATATTAATCATGGGGATGAATTTTATTAATGTGGGGTAGTGGGCTGAAGAATGTTCTCCAACGATATCATGTCCTAATCCCTGTAAAGTTACCTTATTTGGAAAAAAGTGTCTTTGTAGATGTGATTAAGTTAAAGACCTTCAGCTGAGGAGATTACATGCAATCACATATCTTTATAAAAGCAGAGGGAAGTTAGACACATACACACGTGCGCACAATCACGTGTGCACATATGCATGCACACGCGCGCACGCACACACACACACACACACCCGCAATGTGAAGACTGAAGCAGTGTGGAGTGATGCAACCACAAGCCCGGAAGTCCCAGCAGCTGCCAAAGCTGGAAGAGGCAAGGAGTGGAGCCTCTGAAGGGAATGGCCCTGCCAGAGGGCAGGTGGGCCTGCTAACACTTTTATTTCATCCCAGCGATACTGACTTAGACTTCTGGCCTCCAGCACTGCAGAGCAAGTTTCTGTTCTTTTAAGCAATGAAGTTTATGGTAATTCGTTACAGCAGTCACAGAAAACTCACCAGGAGGTAACAATACAGGAACATGAGAAATATGAGGCCCCAGAGAGAGCTCCTTTGGACGTCTCTTCCTCCCCACTTCCCTTGGAAAGCTTGCTCTTTCACTCTCCAGGGGATCAAAACCAGGGAGACTGTCTGTCGCTAAACTACACTCCCGGAATCTGTGAGTTCTCCTGTTCTTTTCTCCCTCAGGATCCTCCAATTCCAACATCTATCATAGTCCAAGCAGAGCACATTTCACTCCTTTTGAGTACATATGGCTTTCACAGTCCGGTGATGGAATCTGGGAACACAGTTATATTTGGATGAGGTCAGTTCTGGAGTAGCAAGCTCGTGTTACTTAATTAGTTTAGCATAAGTGTAAACCTTTCAATAGACGCTTAGCTTTCCCCTGTATATTTTTGTATCTATCACAAGAATAGTTGGATTAGATAATAGCTACGGTTCCTGCCAGCCCTGAAATCCTGTAATTCTCTCACTAGTCTGCATTTGCTTTCACCTGTGAGCCTGTTGCCCGTTAGTCCTAGGGAAATTCTTCTAACATGAGATCCAAGTTGAGCTCTCTCAGCTACGTAAGTTCCTGGAAAAGGATTGTTTTTCATTCTGGATTTTAGGTCAAAGCTTAAAAAAAAAAAAAAAAAAACCTAACTGTTGACTTAGTTGGTGTTGCTAGAATCAGACCTTGAAATTTACCCAACTAGCTTTCTTTTTCCCAGGTAGCTATGTTGTGCTCAGAACTATGAACAAAGCTTGATTGAGCCAGTCTTCATCCCCGTTTTCACATGTTTTTAAAATATATATTTCAGTGTATTAACTGTTGCTTGCTTTAGACCTTCCAAACTCCATCAGACCAGCATTAGATTATTATCTCTTTCTTTTTTAGCTGGATCTTATTTTAATTATTATTGTTACTTTTAAGACAGGGTCTCACTCTATCACCCTGGCTGGAGGGTAGTGACACAATCATGGCTCACTACAGCCTTGACCTCCTGGGCTTAAGTGATCGTCCCACCTCAGCCGTCTGAGTAGCTGGGACTATAGGTGCATGCCACTGTGACCAGCTTTTTTATTTTTATTTTATACAGACAGGGTCTCACTGTGTTGCCCAAGCTGGTCTTGAACTGCTGGACTCAAGTGATTCTCTCACCTCAGCCTCCCAAAGTGCTGGGATTACAGGTGTGAACCATTCCTGGCCTCAGATTTCATTTTTTATTTCCCTCTGAAAATCTCTACCTCAAAGACAGAAGCTTTGATTGTCTGACAGCTGTAGTATATGACATTTGCTAAAACTTAAAAAAAATAATTTATTCTATTAAATGATGGTCTGAAAATAAACTTCAACTTGATTTTTCTTTTTGTGGGGAGAGATTCTTGCTCTGTCACCCAAGCTGGGGTGTAGTGGTGTGACCATGGCTCACTGCAGCCTTGACCTCCCAGGCTCAAGTGATCCTCCTGTCTCAACCTCCTGGGTAGCTGGCACTGCAGGCACATGCCACCATGCCTTGCTAATTTTTATTTATTTATTTTTGTAGAGATGGAGTCTCACTGTGTTGTCCAGGCTGTGTTGAACTCCTGGCCTCAAGTGATCCTCCTACCTTGGCCTCCCAAAGTCCTGGGATTACAGGTGTGAGCCACTGAGCCTAGTCGATTTCAACTCTTATTTTAGATTCAAGGGCTACATGTGCAGGTTTGTTACATGGTATATTGCATAATGCTGAGATGTGGGGTACAACTGATCCCATCATCCACATAGTGAGCATAGTATCCAATAGTTACTTTTTTTAGCACTTGCCCCCCATCATTCTCCCTCTAGTAGTTTCCAGTGTTGATTGCTGCCATCTTTATATCCATGAGTACTCAATGTTTACCTCCCACTTGCAAGTAAGAATATGTGGTATTTGATTTTCTGTTCCTGCATTAATTCAGTTATGATAATGGCTTCTAGCTGCAACTATGTTGCTGCAAAGGACATAATTTTGTTATTTTTTATGGCTGCATAGTATTCCATAGTGTATATGTACCACATTATCTAATCCACTGTTGATGGGCACCTACGTTGATTCCATTCTTTTATTGCCTCTTTCTTGAACTCATGATTTTCCATATGCATTCTGAGATCCCTCACAGCTCTCACCTTCCTCTTCCAACTTCCAGTAAAGGTTCAGTGTGTCCTTGTTTCACACAATGTCAGGGAGGTCATTTGGTTCTCAGACCCCCATCATTGTCAACCAGCACTGGCATTCCTCAGAATACTTGGAGTACAACTTTCTTATGAAACATTCTTTGAGTATCTGCTATAAACCAGACATTTCTATAGCAAGTGTTCAAAACTGTATGTTAGGCTGTGTAAGATCGGCGCGGTGGCTCAAGCCTGTAATCCCAGCACTTTGGGAGGCCGAGGTGGGTGGATCACGAGGTCAAGAGATCGAGACCATCCTGGTCAACATGGTGAAACCCCGTCTCTACTAAAACTACAAAAAATTAGCTGGGCATGCTGGCGCGTGCCTGTAATCCCAGCTACTCAGGAGACTGAGGCAGGAGAATTGCCTGAACCCAGGAGGCGGAGGTTGCGGTGAACCGAGATCGCACCATTGCACTCCAGCCCGGGTAACAAGAGTGAAACTCCGTCTCGAAAAAAAAAAAGTGCCATTCTAATAGAGAAAGTAAGATAACCACACAAATAATAATAAGGTCAAGTGGGTGCTGCTGAAATATTGATGGAAATAGCCCCAGATGCAAAACTTGTTAGAACTACATTTCATTTCCTAACAGGGCATTTGCCATGGATGTGAATTTATGAGCATCGGTTTTCTTACATGCCCAGGGGTCTATGGAGGCCCTATTTGTGTATGAAGATGTGGTGTGGAGTAAATGATATAAATGTATGTGAAAGTACCCAGCATTATATAGTAGGGGATTGGTCAGAGATTCTTAAATATCAGAGAAAGAGTTTCAAAGGAAGGAGAGATCACAGGTGGTTTAGCAGATCCAAAAGGGCTTTGTGGAAAATGTGGCAATTAAGATAGGTCAGACTGGTGCCTCCTTGGGGCAGGGACTTTTTGAATTACTTTTCCTATCCTTGATATTTTATAAATAGACTGTGCTTGATATATTTTGAGTGAGTAGACTTTAGGGGATGGACAGGATTCTGAAGGGTGGAACTGGATTTTGAGTTAGGGCATTGCAGCAGGGGCATAGCAGAGATGGGAAGGTGCAGGTCATGCTGGCAGAATGGCAGTCTAGTTTGGTGGGAGTGTAGGGAAGTAGAAGGAAGAGTGAAATGTAAGTTGGGAATATTCTGTGAGTATTCAAAGTGCTTTCATTGTTAGACTGGGAACTTGCACTTTACCTAGTTCCTCTTTAATTTCTCTGTCTCTAGTCAAATTTAAGGGGAGGAGTTTTTGTTATGCTTTCTACGTTATTGAGAATTTACCATTTTAATTGCCATCTGTTGTGTTTCTCCTTTTTGTCAGAAAAGTTGTAGGCAATCTTTGACAGGGATAAAGGGATAGTTTTTCTATTCACTAAAAAAAATAAATACAAAGAGACTGGCGCTAACAAGGAATAGAGAGGGAGATAATTTTTTCTTTGTGTATGTCCAAATCTTGTCTTTCTGAAATATTATGTTATACATTATTCATAGCTTTTAAGCTTTAAAAAAAAATCTTAAAATATACAAAAGAAAAGAATATTTTAGCCTATGACTTTCCATGTGTTCTAGATCAGGGGTTCCCAACCCCCAGGCCATGGATCAGTACCGCTTGGGGCCCTTTAGGAACCAGGCCTCATAGTAAGAGGTGAGCAGCAGATGAGCAAGGAAAGCTTCATCTGTATTTATAGCCGCTCCCCATCACTTGCATTACCACCTGAACACTACCTCCTGTCAGGTCAGCAGCAGCACTGGATTCTTATAGGAGGACGAACCCTATTGTGAACTGTGCATGCAAGGGATCTAGGTTCGTGCTTCTTATGAGAATCTAACTAATGCCTGATGATCCATTACTGTCTCCTGTCACCTCCAGATGGGACTGTCTAGTTGCAGGAAAATAAGCTCATGGCTTCAATTGATTGTAAATTATGGTGAGTTGTAAAATTACTTCATTATATATTACTATGTAGTAATAATAGAAATAAAGTGCATGATAAGTGTGATACACTTGAATCATCCCCAAACCATCTGCCACCCCAATGCTGGTCCTTGGAAAACTGGTCTTCCATGAAACCTGTTTCTGGTGCCAAAAAAGTTGGGGACCACTATTCTAGATCATTTCAAGGAAGAATGCAAAACATTTTTACAGCTTGGACCACTCTTGTATATAATATAATTAGATGCTATGTTTCAAATATTAGTAGCCCTGGGGGTGGGTAACACTAATGTGCAGAAATAGCTGGGGAGGGGAGTGTGTGAGACATCTGGAGGAAGGGAGAACCATGGAGAGGGTGCTAAAGACAAACCTGACTATAGTATTTGATGTGAACACGACCTCAATTGTAAGTACACCACTGTTTTCTGTGCCTTTAAGAAAAAAGTGCTGTCAGTTATGTTTAATTATTGTGCTGCACTACACATGAGTTGGTTATACTGGCTTCTTATTGCTTTGACATTTCTTGCATTTCTTCTGGGATATTTGGCACCTTTGCCTGCTTTCCTGTATGGCTTGGCATAAAATAGACAATTCTTTGCACATGTCTGTAGCAAAATGCAACTCAGCTTCATTTACCTCGTTTAGATCCTATTAAGACAATTGATTGCTGCTTTGCAATAAAATACAGAGTTGTAGTCATTCTTCCAAAGAAAAATATTTATTCCACTAATATCAAATTTATCCTGCAACTTCATTTCTATGCTTTTCTATTTACACAATAATTTTTCAGCGTGGAGTTACATGTAAAGACATGCAAAATGAAAATAAATTTAACACTATAAGTAAATCTTAGCTAAAGCGACAGTAATATTAATGGGTGTGATCAAGATTGTGCACATGCAACTACATCATGATAGCAAGTAGTGGATGCAGTTATAAGACCCCGTTGATTAAAGACATGCTCACAGTAAAGAGATGTTAAAATGAGAAGAAAAAGTACACTAAGAAACAATGAAGCACACTGTCTTTAAAACGTGCCTACAGACTTGTCTACCTCATGCTGAAGTATTTTCTCTAGCACTTAAGACTAATTGCTTGAGCCACATCCCTTTATGGCTCTGGTTTTATGATGTACACCAACCTGTGTCATAAAACCATAATGTACATTTGGTGACCACAATCACCTTATCAAAGGGCTCTGCGAGAAGGAGGGCTGACGTAATGAGTATCCATACCCTAAGCTCTGTTTTCCAAGTTGTTGGTTGTATGGTTATATATAGAAGCATCATGTTCATATTTGCCCTTGCTCCCTTCTACCTATTACGTGTACCAGTTAGGAGTTTATTTAATGATGTTTTATGATTTTCTTGTCTGGTTTACCTTTTGATGGTCCACATTTTATAAATCATATCTCCTCTTATATACAGGAAAGCATATGTTGAAATCACTGAAATTACATAACTTGTCCCCTTTGAGTCAGTTTTCTTCTTATCACTTTGAACATGCTCATTTCAGGCATCCCTACGCTACAGTGTGTGCCCTACAAATAGAGAGGTGGGAAACCTGCCAGGAGAAATTAAACTGTCAGTCTCCTCATCTTCCAGATGAGGGTTGATAGATACAGCTCTCTATGTTGTGGCAGCCTTCAATCTGCATTGAGCAGATTTCAAACATTTCTCTCAGCTGTGTACCTAGAGTTTAATCTCTGAAGACTTACTTCATTGCCGATCATTTGAGAGATGGATAGACTTGAGTTTTACCCTATCTGTTTTTCTCTTGTCACTTATTGGTAAAAGCAAGGAAAAGCTCAGCAAACTAGAGGGTCCTGAAAAGCCTGTGAGAGACACATGGAAGGTAAACATGCTGGTTGCTTTTGTTTCTGCCAGCTGAGGTCATGGGAGCATGAACAGGGCAACTTCAGCTTGGATCGATGTCCTCGTCCTTTGGAAGCTCTCTTGGGATGGAAGGGTTCTCAATACCTGTTTTTGGTCTTACTCTTGTTACTATCTCAGGAGGGTTGCTTCTGTTCTAATCTGCTGGTTGCAGGCTTACAGTTGCCTGGATGATGAAATGTGATGTTTATAGCATCAAGTACAACGTTTGGTAGGTTTTGACAAATCCTCCTACTAGCAATTCATGATAATTTAATCTATCAGAAATACTTTAACAATACTTTTGACCACATATTAGTGAAACTCATGCAATTAGCTAGTCCTTGTTTTATTGTTATATTAAGAAAAAAACCAGAATTTAAATTTAAATACACAACTCATGTGGTGGAGGAAAATAGACATACTTTCAGAGGGAAATCTTACAAGTGAGTTTTGTGGCTTAAAAACAGAATGCCTTAAAATCTATATATATTATTTTTTGAGGTGAAAAAAATCTAGAAGATTACTATTTATTAAGAAGTAAGTGGCATAGATCTTTCTTTCAAACTTTAGAAAACTAGACTTACTAAATCTCACATAGTCAAAGGACACGACTGTTTAGAAGCATTTAAAACGTTATAATGTTGGGGTACTTGAACATTTGAATAGAAATAAAAGCAATTTTTTTGGATAGCTTGAATTGTTTTTTTAAGATTGGGTTTTTGGTGTGATAAAAATATTTCATGATTGTGTGGTAGTTGTACAATTACAAATATATGTCAAACTCACTGAATTTTACTCTTAAACTTGGTGAAATTTATGTCTGTAAATCATACTTTAATAACACTGACAAGAAAAATGAAGTATTTTGGGATTTAGAAAAGGACTGGCTGGAATTTCAGGGAAGGGACTTTCTGTGGACACACAATATGACACCAAAATCGTAGATAGGAACAGAAATTATTATTTTAATCAAAAACCAAATGTAATGAAACTATTAAGAAAAATGAGTTAGTGACTATATTTTGCATGTTTATTATACTTCTCATTACATTTGGGTTATTTCCCCACTTATATTCATTTGTACGTATATAGGTAGAGTAGGGTGGGGACAAGGGGATGGGAAGGTTGGGACAAGGGGATGGGAGGGTGAGTGTCTATCATGTAAAAATGAAGAGGACTTGGAGCAGAACAAGATGGTTTAATAGAAGCCTCCAGTGATTGTCCTCCCTGCAGGAACACCAAATTGTACAACTATTCACAAAAAAAGCACCTTTATAAGAACCCAAAATTAGGTGATCACAGTACCTAGTTTTAACTTCCTATCTCTGAAAGAGGCACCAAAAAGGGTAGGAGAGGCAGTCTTGAATTGCCTATACCACTCCGTCTTCCATCCACTGGTATGGTCCTGTGGCACAGAGACAGAATCTGTACATTTAGGGGAAGGAGAGCACAGGAACTTCCCATTGGAACTCACGGTGGAAAGCAATGCCAGGCAGAACTCAGCTGTCACCCATGGAGGGAGTATTTAAATAAGCCCTAGCCAGAGGGGAATCACTCATATCCGTGGTCAGAACCTGAGTGCTGGCAAGCCCCATCACCATAAGCTAAAGCACTTTGGGGTCCTAAATAAACTTCAAAGGCAGTCTAGGCCACAAAGACTGCAATTCCTAGGCAAGTCCTGGTGCTGTGCTGGGCTTGGAGCCAGTGGACTTGGGGGACATGTGACCCAATAACACACCAGCTGGGGTGGCCGAGGGAGTGCTTGCATCACCACTGCCCTAACCCCAGGCAGCACAGCTTGCATCTCCTGGAAAGACTCTGTCCTTCTGCTTCAGCAGAGAGAAGAGTAAAGAGGACTTTGTCTTGCAACTTGGATACCAGCTCAGCCACAGTAGAATAGGGCACCAAGAAAAGTCCTGAGGTCCCCATTCCAGCTCCTAGTTCCCAGAGGACATTTATAAACATATCGTGGACTAGAAGGGAACTTGCTGCCTTGAAAAGAAGGCCCCAGTCCTGGCAGGATTCATCACCTGCTGGCTAAAGAGCCCTTAGGCCTTGAATAAACATCAGCAGTACCCAGGCAGTACTAGCCATGGGCATTGAGTGAGACTCAGAGCTGTGCTGGATTCAGGTGGGACCCAGCACATTCCCAGCTCTGGAAGCCACAGGGAGAGACTCTCCTGCTTGTGGAAAGGGGAGGGAATAGTATAAAATATTTTGTCTAGTGGTTTGGGTACCAGCTCAGCGGCTGTAGAATAGAGCACCAGGTAGATTCCTAAGGTTTCTGACTCTAGGCCCTGGCTCCAGGATGGCATTTCTGGACCTGCTCTGTGCCTGGGGGAACTCACCACTCTGAAAATAAGGACACAAGCCAAGCTCATCTTGCATCTGCTAATTGTAGGGCCCTAGGGTCTTGAGCAAACATAGGTGGTAGGCTGGCAGTGGTTATCACAGGCCTTGGGTGAGTCCTAGTGCTGTGCCTGGCTTCAGGTCTGATCAAGTGCAGTCCCAGTGGTGGTGGCCACAGAGGTGCTTGTGTCACCCCTCCCCCAGCTCCAGGCAGCTCAGCACAGAGAAAGAGACTCCATTTTTTTGAGAGAAAGCAAGGGACAAGAAAAAGACTCTGCCCAGTAATCCGGGAAATTTTTCTGGATCTTATCCAAGACCACCAAGGTGGCATCACTGTGCATCTGCAAGAGCCACAGCATTACTGGGCTTGGGGTATCCCCTAATGCAGATATGGCAGAAGTGACTGAAAACTTAGATGACAACACCCAAGTCCCATTGAATACCTGGAAAGCCTTCCCAAGAAGGAATGGTACAAACAAGCCGAGACTGAGAACAGTACAGCAAATACTGAACTCTTCAATGCCAAGACACTGATGAACATCCACAAGCATCAAGACCATCCAGGAAAACATGACCTCGCCAAAGAACTAAATCAGGCACCAGGGACCAATCCTGGAGAGACAGAGCTGTGTGACCTTTCAGACAGAGAATTCAAAATAGCTGTTTTGAGGAAATCCAACAAAATTCAAGATAACACAGAGGAGGAATTCAGAATCCTATCAGATAAATTTAACAAAGAGATTTAAATAATTGAAAAGAGTTAAGCAGAAATTCTAGAGTTCAAAAACGTAATTGACATACCGAAGAATGCATCAAAGTCCCTTAAAAACAGAATTGATCAAGCAGGAGAAAGAATTAGTGAGCTTGAAGATGGGCTGTTTGAAAATACACAATCAGAGGAAATTAAAGAAAAAACAATAAAAAAGAATGAAACATGCCTAGAAGATCTAGAAAATAGCCTCAAAAGGGCACATCTAAGAGTTACTGGCCTTAAAGAGGAGGTAGACAGACAGATAGAGGTCGAAAGTTTATTTAAAGGAATAATAAGAAAGCTTTCCAAACCTTGAGAAAGAAAGAAAAATTCAAGTACAAGAAGGTTATAGAACATCTAACTTGGGTTATAGGTTTAACCCAAATAAGACTATCTCAAGACATCTAGTAATTAAACTGTGATGGTCAAGAGTAAAGAAAGGATCCTAAAAGAAGCAAGAAAAAAAGAAACAACATATAACAGAGGCTGTGTGTGGTGGCTCATGGCTATAATCCCAGGACTTTGGGAGGTCAAGGTAGACAGATGACTTGACGTCAGGAGTTTGAGACCAACCTGTCCAACATGGTGAAACCCCATCTCTATGAAAAACACAAAAGTTAGCTGGGGATGATGGTGCATGCCTGTAATCCCAGCTACTCAGGAGGCTAAGATGGGAGAATCACTTAAACCCAGGAGGTGGAGGTTCAGTAAGCAGAGATTGCACCACTGCACTCCAGCCTGGGCAATAGAATGAGTGAGATTCCATCTCAAAAAAAAAAAAAAACAAACAGACTGAAAAAAACATACAATGGAGCTCCAATATGTCTGGCAGCAGACTTCTTAGTGGAAACCTTACAGGCTAGAAGAAAGTAGCATGACATACTTAAAGTACCAAAGGGGGAGGAGGGAAACCCTTGTATCCTAGAATAGTATATCCAGCAAAAATACCCTTCAAACATGAAAGATATATAAAGACTTTCTTAGAGAAGCTAAGGGATTTTATCAGTGCCAGATCTGTCTAACAAGAAATGCTAAAGAGAGTCCTTCAATCTGAAAATAAAGAACATTAATGAGCAATAAGAAGCCATGGGAAGGTTCAGAACTCACTAGTAGCAGTAAGTACGCAGAAAAAGCCAGACTATTATAACACTGTAATTGTGGTGTGTAAACTACTCATGTCTTTTTTTTTTTTTTTTTTTTGAGGCGGAGTTTTGCTTTTGTTACCCAGGCTGGAGTGCTATGGTGCGATCTCGGTTCACCGCAACCTCTGCCTCTTGGGTTCAGGCAATTCTCCTTCCTCAGCCTCCTGAGTAGCTGGGATTACAGGCACGTGCCACCACGCCCAGCTAATTTTTTGTATCTTTAGTAGAGACGGGATTTCACCATATTGACCAGGATGGTCTCGATCTCTTGACCTCGTGATCCATCCGCCTCGGCCTCCCAAAGTGCTGGGATTACAGGCTTGAGCCATCGCGCCCAGCCTCATGTCTTGAGTAGAAAGACAAAAGATGAACTAATCAAAAATAATAACTACAACAACTTTTCAAGGCATAGACAATACAATAAGCTATAAATGTAACAACAGAAAGTTAAAAAGTGGATTAACAGCAGGAAGTTAAAAAGATGAAGTTAACGTATTAGAGTTTTTATTAGTTTTCTCTGTTTGTTTATGCAATCACTGTTAAGTTGTCATCAGTTTAAAATAATGGGTTATAAGATATTATTTATAAGTCTCATGGTAGCCTCAAATAAAAAATCATACAACAGATACACAAAAAATAAAAATCAAGAAATTAAAAACACCACCAGAGAAAAATCACCTTCACTATTAAAATGGCAGGAAGGAAGAAAAGACCACAAAACAATCAGAGTTCAAAGATATAGTAACCAAAACAGCATGACTTTGGCATAAAAACGAACACATACACCAGTGAAACAGAATAGAGAACTCAGAAATAAATCCCAACATCTATAGTGAACTTATATCCCGCAAAGATGCCAAGAGCATACACTGGAGAAAGGACAGTCTCCTCAGTAAATGGTGCTAGGAAAACTGGAGATCCATATACAGAAGAATGAAACTAGACCCCTATCTCTTGCCATATACAAAACCCAAAATAGAGTAAAGATTTAAATCTAAGACATCAAAGTATGAAACTACTAAAATAAAACATTAGGAAAACTCTCTAGGACATTGGACTGAGCAAAGATTTCTTGAATAACATCCCATAAGCATGGGCAACCAAAGCAAAAATGGACAAAAGGAATCCCGTCAAGTTAAGCTTCTGCACAGCAAATGAAACAATCAAAAAAGTGAAGAGACAACTGACAGAATGGGAGAAAATGTTTGCAAACTTTCTTTTTTTAATTTTATTTTATTTTTATTTTTATTGCATTTTAGGTTTTGGGGTACATGTGCAGAACGTGCAAGATAGTTGCATAGGTACACACATGGCAGTCTGTTTTGCTGCCTTCCTCCCCTTAATGTTTGCAAACTTTCCATCTGACAGGGACTAATAACCAGAATGTATAAGAAGCTTAAATAACTTTATAAGAAACAATCTCATAATCTGATTTAACTCATGCCAGTAATCCTAGTACTTTGGGAGACCAAGACAGGTGGATCACCTGAGGTCAGTTTGAGACCAGCCTGACCAACATGGTGAAACCCCAACTCTACTAAAAATACAAAAATTAGCTGGGTGTGGTGGTGGTGGGCGCCTGTAATCGCAGCTACTCAGGAGACTGAGGCAGGAGAATCACTTGAACCCGGGAGGCAGAGGTTGCAGTGAGCTGAGATTGTGCCATTGCACTCCAGCCTGGGCAACAGAGCGAGACTCTATCTAAAAACAAAAACAAAAACAAAAGAAATACACCAAAAAAAACAAAACAAAACCAAAAAAAGGGGGACAAAAGATCTGAATAGACATTTCTCAAAAGAAGACACACAAATGGCAGACAGGTGTACGAAAAGGTGCCCAATGTGAGAACTTTGGATGTTCTCACTTGTTTGTGGCAGCTAAAAATTAAAACAATTGAACTCATGGAGATAGAGAGTAGAACAGTGGTTACCAGAGGCTAGAAAGAGTAGTGGGTGAGGTGAAGGGGGTTGGCTAATAGGTACAAAAATGTTGTTAGAGAGAATTAATGAGATCTAGTATTTGATAGTGTAACAGGGTAACTACAGTCAACAATAATTATTGTACATTTAAAAACAACTAAAAGAGTATACTTGGATTGTTTATAACACACAGGATAAATGCTTGATGTGATGGATACCCCATTTAAACTGACGTGATTATTACACACTGTATGCCTGTATCAAAATATCTCATGTCTCCCATAAATATATATACCTACTATAGACCCACAAAAATTGAAAACTAAAAAAAAAAAAAAAAAAAAAAAAGAGATGTGAAAGATAAGTGATGAGGGTATAGTTGTGGGGAGAGTTGTTCCTTCTACTCTCATCAATTTAATTATGTGCATGTAATTAATGTGTATTTCAAAGGACTTGTGTGTTATAATTAAATTCAAAAAGCATTTGCTTTTATAGAGAAATAGAGGAGCCCCAGTTGGTATTATTGGTATTATTATACAATTACTGCTCAATTTAAAATTGAGCCTACATGGCTGAAAATAACCAGAGCACAGAATCATAGTTTAGCTAAATCAATTGCCTTATTATAACCATTCGAATGTTCTTCAAAGTGATGGCAGAATCGATGCTAATTTGGAGATTACTATTGATTGATTGCTCCTCTTGAAATTATTGGATTGATTATGCTGTGCTTTGGCAACTGATGGCCACCCATTTGTCTTGATTTTTACATACAAACTTAATGATATGTACTAGTTTTAGTTGGACAAATATTGTGTGCTCTCTAAGCAGACTATTACTTTATACTGTTTCTTTGAAGAAAATTTCTTTCTTATCCACTTAAAATGAAATATGTCTTAAAATCACACCCCTTTGTAAAAATAGAAGGAAAAAAATTTATGAGCCTATTACCCAATGACAATCACTTATAATTTTGGTGTATTTTCTTTCAGTCTTTCTTCTCTGTTCATCTGGTTCTGTTTCTTTTACTTTTTTGTGATCGCTCTCTCTACAAAAGTCTGTATTCACTTTTTTATTGTTTTTGCTTACTTTATGATGTCTTTTTATATGTTTTATATATATATATATATTTGTTTTTTGTTTGTTTGTTTGTTTTTTTAAAGAGAGAGACTGAGTTTCACACTTGTTGCCCAGGCTAGAGTGCAATGGCATGACCTCAGCTCACTGCAACCTCCACCTTTTGGGTTTAAGCAATTCTCCTGCTTCAGCCTCCTGAGTAGCTGTAATTACCAGCATGTGCCACCATACCCGGCTAATTTTTGTATTTTTAGTAGAGATGAGGTTTTATCATGTAGGTCAGGCTTGCCTCAAACTCCTGACCTCAGGTGATTTACCTGCCTCGGCCTCCCAAAGTGTTGGGATTATAGGCATGAGCCACCGTGCCTGGTCTACAAATATATTTTTAATGGTTGCATTCAATTTAAAATATACGGTATCTTATTTCCCTGGGTTTACCACTCTCTTATATTTTATTATACATAATTAGATCACAAAATACATTTCTTTTTGGTGGGAGAAAATTATTGTTTGCTTTGACTTTTTTTAATAACTTGAAAGCAGTTGATAACCAAATTTAGTAATAATGAAGATATCTAATAAATATTGCATGTTCTCACTCTTGTGGAAGTTAGAAAAAGTTGATCTCATAGAAGTAGACAGTAGAATCGGGGTTACTAGAAGCTGGGAAGGGTGGAGGGAATAGGGAGAGGTTGGTTAAGGATATAAAATTATAACTAGGAATAATAAATTCTAGCATTCTGTGGCACCATAGGGTGAATATAGTTAAGAATGATTTGTTATATATTTTCAAATAGCTAGAAGAGAGGATTTCTGAATGCTCCCAACACAAAGAAATGATAAATATTTGAGGTGATGAGTATGCTAATTACCCTGATTTGATCATTACACATTGCAAGTACCAAAATATCACTCTGTATCCCATTAATCTGTACAACCATTATGTGTCAATTATTATGTCTTCTTATGGTCTCTTCAAATAGCCATAAAACATTAATCAGTTGTATTTCCATGTCTTTTTGATAATCTAGTCATGGGCTCTGAGTTTCTTTCTTAAGATGAGAGCCTTGATTTTTTATTTTTGCACATTTTGTGGCTTCCTCTTCCTCAATGTCCTCCAGTTGAAGGCTCAGACCCACTTCCTCTTTAAAGTTTGCCTCATTTCCTGTCCATTCATTTCCCTGGCTTTGGTGTTGCATCTTATTTTTTTAAATTATAACAACTATATAGTTTTTTCTTTCTATCCCTGGGTAATTAATTGAAACAAGACTTTTCATCCCCAACACCTCCCTGACCCCCAGCCCTTAACAAAAGACAGTTTCTTCTTCTTGAAGTTACTTTGGAGTGCCTGTGATTAAAAACAATTATTTTTTTTGTTATCTGGAGATTATTAAAGAGCCAATGACTCATAGAAGGCATTGTACATTTTTCATATATATTATACTCATTACCTAGGATGTTTACAGAATTTCCCCCTTGGGAGTTAATATGCAGCTGCTTTTTATTCCTCACCTGTTACCATTACCCTAATAGAGACAAGTCCAAAGTGCCATAGAAGCCCTTCAAGAGAAACAGCAAAACAGATGACAAAGCAGCTCATTTCCTTTCTTCTTAATGGTCTCCTTTTAAAATTATTTCCAAAGCAAATTTGAGTGTGTTTTAGTTTTCCAGTAAGTAAATAACTTCTGATATTCAGACTGTTTACATGTGGTTATTTTCCCCTTTACACTGAATCGGATTAAGTCAACCAAGTATTTTGTGCCACATAAACATGATCTTAATCTAAATTTTCACCTCAAAACTTTCTCTGTAAACATGTAGTTTTGATGCCTTACTTCCAACATGACAGTAAGCTTCACATGGGATTTGGAGAAAAGGAATCAAACACTCCAACACTCCCTTTGGGAACGCCTCTTCTGGAACTCAAGGCTGCTTCAAGCAGGTCACCTTGATTCATGTATAGGTCAGCACAGGACAGTTTGCACCAGATATTTAAATGCATAACTTACTGATCTTTTTTTGTTTGTTTTCAATGTGTCTCATACTAAATCACTACATAGTAAACATATTACTTTAGGATGAAACTTTCTGACAATTTAATATTTATTTGAAGTCTTTCTGGTTCTCTAATGATGGAAAAATAAACTCACAGTTTGTAAGAAAAAGAATAGTTTTGGAATGGAGTTTTCTAAAGAATTTTAGAGGTTTTTTTACTAGTTTAAATATTGGTATAAATATTCCATTTGTGTGGCAAATTAATTTTCTATGTGCATTCCCTTTATTCTGATGGTGGAGGATGTTGGGAGGGTAGACAGAGAAAATGCACTTGCTGTAGAGCTAATATCAGTTCTGTGTCTGATACTGACCACTCTAGGCTCTCAGGAACAAAGATGAGCAATGCACTTTCAATGAGCTGCTATATTGGAGAGAGAGGGCATGTAAACAAATCACTGCATTGCATTATGGTGTAGACTTTGGAAAAATGGGGTTCAGATAAAGGACTGCATAAATATAGAAAAGGTAACAATTCTGATGAAGGCATTGGGTAAGGAATTCAGGAGAAGCTTCAAGGTAGACTTGGAATTTGACTTTGCAGATGAATAGGAATTTATCTGAGTCTATAGGTTCCAGGAAGGGTGAACAGTACAGGCAGGTCAGAGATGTGCTATGCTTAACCACTGTGGGGAGCGTGCCATAACCAGCACATACAAGGCTCTGTGAATAGAGGAGAAAGAAGCTGGAGCAGTGGGTTGGGACCAACTTGAGAAGAGCCTCGAAGAACCCAAGGTGGTTTTTATCAGGGGAATGACCTGATCAGTTACGTGTTTCCCAGTGTTACCTTTGCTGTAGTGTGAAGAGTGGGTTTGAAAGGGGAGCAGTCAGAGGCAGGAGACAAGTTCACTGCTGTCATTATTTTTGTAAGAGACGAGGACCTGAACCAATCATTGGTGGCAAGGTTGCTTTTGAGAGAGATCCCCAAGGCCAAAAGGGCAGGGTTTGCTGACTGTGGCACCAAAAGGAGATCCAAAAGAATGATTCTGAGGTTTCTACTGCAGGCACCCAGGTGGTGGTGAATCTGTTAACTGAGATGGGGGAGCAGGTTGAAGTGCCTGTCAGGACTTTCACATGGAGTTATTCAGCAGGAGACAGTGGATATATATGGCAGGGATCTAGGAGAGGTTGGGACAGCAAACACACATGTAAGAGTCATTGAGTTGTACAGGCAGTTCAGTTGGGTTGTGTTTTTAAGGGAGAGAGTGAGTGATTAAGAAGTGGATAGAGGTGATGAATCTGAGAACAATGGATTTAGGATATTGTTTCAAGAAGTTTGGTGGTGAAGGGAAAAAAAGAGGGCAGTTGCCTGAGAGACAGATGAGTAGTTTTCTTTTCTGAGACTTGAATGCATGTGTGGGCGGAACCCAGTGGAGAGGAAGACAGTGGCTATTCAAGAAAAAGGAAATAATTAATGTGGTGAGAGTTTGGAAGAAGAATATTGGTGAGGTCTTCCTTTTGAGGTGGGCAGAAGGAGGAAAGTATAGTAGATAATGAGATGAACTTAGAGGTAGATAGAAGAGAAATGAAACTTACTGTACCTCCATTTTCTTTGTATATATATTATACTTTAAGTTCTGGGGTACATGTGCAGATCTTGCAGGATTGTTACATAGGTGTACACATGGCATGGTGATTTGCTGCCTCCACCCCTCAACCCATCACCTTCATTACGTATTTCTCCCAATGTTATCCCTCCCCATTTTCTTAAAAGAGGAAGTCTGAGTAAAGAGAGGGTGGAGAAGGGAGTTTAAGAGTACTTTTGAAGATGCAAGAGCTGCTTTGAAAAGTGGAAGAGACAGTCATGGGGATAAGAAAAAGTTTGCTGAACAGCAATAGGTCCAACCCAGGCTGGGGCTCATTTGTCTGCAGAGGAGCTGAGTGCACAGCTTTGCAGTGTTTTCTGTGCTGCTGGGAATCCTGCAAGAAGCGAAAATGGGCAGGTAGATTGATCTGTGGCTACATATTGGCTGGCCAGATTTTGAAGAAACACTTTCTCAGGGATAAGAAAATCAAAGATATTCTTGATTGGTATCAATGAATCAACCATGGGTCCTGGAGATCAAGGATAAGTAGTGAAGGAAGTAAAACTTGGAGGGGTTCTAGGGGCTAGGGAAATCAGGAGGGGCAAGAGCTTGGAAGGCTGAAAGAATGAAGAGTAGAATAGCATGTTTAAAAGAGAGAGAAAAGAAAAAGGAAAGAATGTTATGGGCCAGGCATCATATTTTCATACATATCTAGTTTATTAATTCATATTAAGTCATTCCTTCAATAATAAAAATATTTACTTTTGTCATATTATTATAAATATAAAATATTTTATTTTGTTATATTAAATGCAACAAACACTTTTCAATCTTACCCTGGAAATTGAATATTTTACTTAAAAAAAAAAACCCTCATTTTAAAACTTTGGCCAAGCTGCATGTAATTTATTTGGAGATACACAAACACACACAAACACACACACACACACACACACACACACACACGCATACTTCAAGAGGGGTAAAGGGAAGTTAATGAATTAGATTTTTTTGCTCATAGCTAATTTATCCCCCATCTACTGTGGTAGTCAAGTGAAAATTAAATATTTACAGTTAGTCTAATATTATCATGTACCTGTTGCAATGAAATAAAGTGAAAATTTAACATGTAAGCTCAAGTGAAGTTTTCAACCTAAGCTTCTTTTAGCATTACATATAAATAATGTATTTACCTTTTGCAGCTTTCTTCTTTCCCTCATTACCATTTTTTCATTCCCCTACAGTGATATCTTTGTTACAAAGCAATGGTATCTATTTATACTAACCAGATCAAATTCCTTGATGCGAAGAGCTCACAGAAATTATAATAGACACATTTATTTGCATATGATGTTTCTGCTTCTGCAAGTAATATTCTTTCTTATAATGCTTGCATCTTTTACTTGGAGAGCTTCAAGTGATCTGGAAGGATCCCACTGTATTCCATAAAGGGGAGTAGATGAGCAGATGGCTCCCACATCTGCAAAATGGGAATGTTCATGGATTTCTGAAACTATATTGAAATTTCAGAATTCTCTGTGGTGGTTATATAACATGCTCCTTGAAACAATAGCCCATTCCTGAATGAGCTCATTCAGGAATGGGCTAGAATCCAGGCCATTTGCCAACAAGCCATTCTTTAATCCTGTTGAGATCATTATTTTTTCTATTTCATAAAGTCAACAACCTGACATTAAGGAAGCCTTTGCTGTAGTTTTCTTTCAACCTATGTCTCTTTGTCTCTGTCTCTTTCTCTCTCCCTTTTACATCTGTTTTTCAAATTACATTTATGTGTAGTTACACATTAGTAGTTCTCTCTTATCTCCATAGATTTCAAAAATAATTTACCATATTAAATAGAGCCAGGGTCATCCATCCTTCAAGCTACCCATCATCAGAGCCATACCTTATATATTATTCTATTCCTCTCCATCACAACAAAACAAAGGAAAACTGATCAAGCTGCCTCAGCATTCTGGAATACAATCTCCCCCATCACCCCAGAAGTACTACACCATCTTACTATTCTTTAGAGAGTTTCGAAGTGGGTACTCTGATACTAGACAGCCACATACGTCAATGCAAACTAACTTGTCCAGAACAAGAGTCTTCTCCCTCTGTGATTGTACAGATCCAGGCATCTTGCTAATGCTTACAAATGTCAGATTTATTCTTCATTACAATGCTATTGAATATAACAAACCAGCCTCATCATAGGAGTCTCCTGGAGGAACATATTGAAAATACAGTTTTCTGGCTTCTCTCAGATAGATTCTGAATCAGTAGGTCTGAGGTAGGGATTGGAATTTTCTACTTTTTATCAGGCAAGTGAGGATAATCTTACAACCAGTAAGACAAAGGAAACACTGAGATCGGTGACTTTTATCT
This sequence comes from Saguinus oedipus, assembly GCA_031835075.1. Taxonomy (NCBI): domain Eukaryota; kingdom Metazoa; phylum Chordata; class Mammalia; order Primates; family Cebidae; genus Saguinus; species Saguinus oedipus. The sequence continues at coordinate 26,145,583 of CM063190.1, forward strand.
CTATTTTAAGATGAAGACATGAAAGGCTTTCTAGAGAGGTACTGCTCAATATGGTAACCATTAGCCACATGTGGTTATTAAAATGAAAGTTAACTAAACCATTAATTTTGTAAAAGTCACTATGTAAGATGAGAGATATGTTAATCTTCTTCACAACAGTAACCATTTTATTACCCATATGTATCCAGTAACATCATATTGTAATCCTCAATTGTACATAATAGAATTTATTTTGAAAACTAATGAGAAAAGAAAAAAAAGCATTACATTTTTCAGTCATGCTAGCTACATTTCAAGTGTTCAGTAGCCCCCCCATATGACTAGTGGCCATTGTACTGCCACTAGTCATCCCCCAAATTTCTATTAGACAACACTTCTAGTAGACACCACATTTGTTAGCATGTGATGTTTTTGCTTCTGTGAGTAATAACCTTTCTTGGAATGTTTGTATCTTTTATTTGCAGAGCTTCATGTACTCTGAAGGAATCCCATTATATTCGCTTAAGAAAAGCAATGAGCAGATGGCTTCCACATCTGCAAAATGTGTTCTAGAGATAAGGTGATTTGCCCAAAGTCATATAATTAAAATGTAGTAGAACCAACTTAATGAGGATTTAGACCTGCACCTTTCTGAAGTAGAATCTTGTGCCACTGTGAGTCCAGCTTTGTTCAGTGGAGACTGAGTCAGCTTGAGGGAAAGGATCGAAAATTTGCACTATGCTGAGTTTGAACCAGCTCTCCTCAGATGTTTCTGAAAGCCTAGATGTCTTCCTTTTTGGGTGGTAGAACTGAAACAGAATGGGCCCTCTGAGAATGGCTTGGTATAAACCGCTAATGGTTGATATTTGGAGGGAGTGCAGACAGATGACAGCCATTAATCTGACTGCACAATAAGCCAAATTTGCATCCATGGAAGCAGTCCATTTCTTATCTACATCCAACCAACAGGAAGTTCACCTGATTCAAGAGAGCATTTACTTTCAAAATGTTTCCTTTTCACAATGTGGAAGTAACAGTTGCTCTTATATGGAGGCAGTTCTTCCTGTTCTCCCAATGTTTTAAATTTGAATCAGTGATTTGGATTCTGGAATACTCTTATCTTGCAGAACCAATATTATTGAACATTGGTTTGGTTTTCACCTATAAAAATCTGCAATGTACATAAAAGAAACAATATACCTAGATTTTAGCCCATGTTGCATTCTCTATTCATGTTGGGCTGGCTGTATCTGCCCTGAAGAACGGGGCCACTTTCCATATTTTGCACATAAATGCTATACAGCTAGTAGCAGTCTGAGACTGTGAAAAAGCTTTCAGTCTCTAAAAATCATAAATTTATTATTCTGATAAAAGTGCCAGCATTGTTTTTCCATAGGACTTAACATAATTCACCCTAAATTTATAAACAATGCCTACGTGTCAGTAAGAAGACATGGGGAGAGGATATGAAGTCACAGAATAAGAAACATCAATGGCCAGTAAATACATGAAAGGTTGTTCAACCTCACTAATAAATGCAAATGAAGGCACCATTTTTCACCCATTGAAATTGGCAAAAATGTGGAAGTGAGACAGTGCCAAGAATTCCTGAGGATGTGGGAGGAGGTCACTCTTATACACTGCTATGGGATGTGAATTCCACAGCCATTTTGGAGGGCAGTTTCGCTATATGAAGTACAGGTGAAGCTACTCACACTTTTCCCTTACATTCTTAACACACACACTAGAGAAACTTGTATATATGCACCAGGAGATTCATGCACCAAGGTTCACATAAGCATTGATCGTGTAAGGAAAAAGAGAGGAAATGAGTGAGAGGTTCATCAACAAGGAAATAAATTGTAGTATATGTTAGAATTACAAATAACAGTTAAAATAAGTAAACTAGAATTAAATATCCCATCTACATTTGTGTATATATATATTTACACCTATATATGAGATATATTTCATAATGTGGGTAAAAAAACAAGCTGCAGAATGATAGGTAGAATTAAGCTTGAACACATGTATAATAATATTATGTATGAATACATACATATGTTGTAAGAGTCTGAAATGTTTGACAGGAGTAAACACACACCAGTTTTAGCATAGTGGTGCCTGGTGATGTTGTGGGGCAGGGTAGAGAGGTTGCAAATTTAGCTGTAGTATTTCGTTTAAAATTTTTTGAGGCAAATGTGGCATAATATTTCCATTTTGTTTAGCTGAGTAGTAGGCATATATATTATTCACTTTATTATTCTGTCCGAAATGTTTCATAATTAAAGAAAACACACGCATAAACCCAACTCTTGTTATAGTGGTCTATAAATTATCGTATCTCATCTCTTGGCATATATAAAGTTGGTTATAGAGCAGAGACCAGTGAAACTTTGTTAAAGACTTTTTAAATAACATGCAGATGATGGGACTGGTTCATAGCAGTACCTTTTAACCTTGATTTTGTGCAAAACAGATTCTTAATCAGTAGATAAGAAAATCTACCTAATTAGTGCATTTTCCCAGGGAGCCTTATGGTATTAGCCAGCAAAGACTGCAGCTTTAATTGAGACAGTGATGCAACTTAATTGGAACACCCGAATGAGATTAACGGGGGGTTATTCATATAAGGTCGGCTGGTTTCCCTAGTGCCCAGACTCCAGGGTCTTTGCGTTTTTGCTGACAAACTCTGCCAACTGAGATGAAGCTGAGCCAAATGCTTTTACTGTCTTTCATAGATCACTTAGGATAATGTCTTCAATACAGATTCCATGTATTTCAGGGTGTATTGTGAAACACAGTGGCATGCTGATTCTACCGGCAAACTTTAGAACGTATTACATAGAAGCACTAGATATTTTCATTGCTTTTAACTTTTTATTGATGCAGCAGTTTAATATACATTAAGTGAAATAAATTAATAATTGTGTTGAGACTCAATAATGTATTTTAATTGATGCATCTTTATTAGGGTTCTCCAGAGAAGAGAAACATAACGAATGGGATATATATGTGTATGTATCTGTGTATTATATGTCTTTGTTGTAAAGAATTCGCCCAGAGTTATGGAGGCTAACAAGTCCAAGGTCTGCAGTTGGTAAGCTGGAGGCCCAGGAAAGTTCTAGTCTGAAAACTAGCAGGCTGGAGACCCAGGATGAACCCATGCTCTGGTCTATGTCCCAAGGCTGGAGAAGACCAATGTCCAAACTCAAGGGATTCAGGAGGGAGAACATTTCTTCTTACTCGGGCTTTTTGTTCTATTCAGGCCTTCAACTGATTGGATGAGGGCCACCCACATTGCCCAACCTGCTGTACTCAGTCTGCCCATTCAAAAGTTAATCTCATCCTGAAACACCCTCACTGACACACTCAGAATAATGTCTGGGCATCCCATGGCTCAAACTGACACACAGAATTAATCATCACAACATGTTTTTACCCAAATTTAAGATCATTTTACAAGGCTTCTTGACAATGTAGATTTTATTACTAAAGAGTACTTATATACCTTCATTAATTTAAAAAAGTGCTTGAATTCTTCCATAAAAATTAATGTAGTGCTAACAGAGAAGAAAACTCTTTAAAAATTGTCACTAATCTTTAAACTTTTTTTTTCATAAATGTTCTATTACTAACTAGTTTTGTGACCTTGGATCAATTAATTTTTTGATCTGAAAATAGGAGAGCATTAGAAAAAAGATCATTATTATCCCATCCAGCTCTAGAGGTCTGTAATCTTTGATCTTTTCATCAGCATATGGATGTTGAAATGTGATTGATGTTGACATGTCTATACTACCTGCTACCATCCAGATAAATTCAAGTTGCTTTTGTAGGTGGATTGTGGAATGTAGTCTCAGTTATTTACAGTTCTACTTCATATTTAATCTCCTTGGTTCATATAAGGACTAGTTAGAAGTAAGTGAATTTCACCTATGAGGCCTATACTCTGAGCAGAGCTGATATCACGAGGATCCAGCACATTTATTAAGCACTGGGTGAACCCACCTATGGAAGAGCAATTTCTATAGGAAAAAGGAGTGACTTTAAAGAACATGCTATCTACATAGTCAATACTATTGGATTTTCAGGTGAAGTTTTTTGCCTTTGTTTTTAGAGCATCATGTACCATAGCTTTGGGGTAATCTTTTGCTAATATACATTACTTAGGAACATTTAAATTTAGTGATTAACTGATCCAGTGACTGGCAATCATTAGTTTGCCAAATAAATGAAATTTGGCTCTCTGATGAGCTGTATTTTCAACTGTTCTAGGTCAGATTTTATGATTGGAGATGTTTGGGTTATTATCAGAAAAAGTATATCCAGAGACTTAGTGCCTGACCAAATCATGTAGACAGTGGGTCAAAACCATTTTGGCACTTCTCAAAATCTTGTGAGGATAAGTTAGAGCATGCTAAAGTGATTTTCACTAATGAGTCTTCTGTCAACCTTGTGAATAGTTTCAGAAAATGTCAGCTGGCTGCAGAAATGTTGAATAGTTTATAGACTTCTTCCTGGACCCTCCCAAGCCTAGCAATGCCACCCTCCATTTTCTAGCCAAGTTCACTCCTTACTGTTACACATATCCCCAAACTAACAAAATGCCAGCATATCTGGGCCCAAACCATAGTTATCTAGAAATGTATTTTTTTACATTAATGGTATAGATTCTTGAGAAAGAAAAATGTAAAATATAAAGCAAGCATTTCAAACAAATGTATATCTGTGTGGAGAGAAGAAAAATGTAATCAAATAAGAAAAAGGAAAAGACAGAAAAATAAGAGAGAAACCTAGAGGAGACACCAATGAAAATGATGTGTTGGAAGAGAAAATCACTCAAATTCCTAGGCTTGTTGCCTGGGTTATTTTATGGCTGGCCTGATTTCTCTTAATGTGCATGTTGTGTTCATTTGCATGGTTGCAATCTTTAAGCAAAGTATATTTTCAAGATTTTGGAATAATCTGAGAGCCTCTGATAAAATATGTGCAGAAAAAATTTAATAGCTATGATTAGTCACAAAAAGAGCAAAGAGAATCTCATTATTTCAGTTTCTGAATTTCAAATATATGTTTTCCTTGAAACCAAGAAAGGTTGTCTAATGGGCAAAAACATTGTTATTCTTCATGAATTCATAGTTCTTGTGATGCTCTCTAAAAAAGCAGCTGTATCAGATTAGTTTAATTTTCTTTTTCATAGTCTTCCTTCTCATTTGTGTGAAGAAAAAGACAGCCAATCTGTGACTTCCTTGAGGGACATTAGACAGCTTAGAGAAGTGGCAAAATAAACAAGATGTATTCTCATCAGATGTGTCATGAGAAAATTGGAGGCGTGCTGTGAGGTAATGACAAAATAATCTTGAAATTTTCCGAGCACTTCTTCCAAGTGGAATGGAAGGAAATTTAAAGTCAGCTTCCATCTATTTACAGCTGAAGCAAGATGTGTACATAAATGTCTGAGCATATATATTTTTCTAACAACACTAATGGTTTCCTCCCCTAAAAAAGAGTAACAGACTAAAAGTCTTAGAGTTCTAGAAAGCTGGTCTCTGCAAAAGTTGACCACAGTGGGATTTTAATTTTTCTGTGGAATAAGGTACTGGGAATTGTAACAAAAAATGGAAGTATATCTTTCCTCTTTACCCGTCTTCTCCCATTTCTCTTACTTACATTAACCTGTGAAGGTATTGTTCTAGTAAATGCATAGTGCTGATTGGACTGTAATTTATTTCGGTGGTCATTTGCAGAAAACATTGTTTTTGCTTCTGCTTATCCACTGGAGCTGGTATATACTCTCTTATGTAGCATCTGTAAGAACACTAAGATTCATTAAATGCCTTTGATGGGCTAAGCTTTGTGGCCAGATTAAAGATACCAGGCTTGCTTTTCAAACAGGATTTGGGAAGAACTTAGGGTTTCTTACAGTCTCCGGGCAAGTTCGCTGCAGGTTTTACTCACAGAATTTGGGACCTTTAGGAGGGTGAATGTTGGGAAGCAGGAAATGAAACCTTATTGTTTATTCTTAAGCATGCCTGCTTTCCATCCAGATGCTGGCTGAGCCCTAGGAGAGTCTTGGCTCTGCTTTGATATATTTCATATAAGCTCTTGCGAGCATAAGTGTTTGTGTGTTTCTCTTTGTGGATTAATATTCAAAGTAAATCACAGAGAACTTAAGTTGGTTTTTATGTCTTTTATTTTTTTTTTGAGACAGAGTTTTGCTCTTGTTACCCAGGCTGGAGTGCAATGGCGCGATCTTGGCTCACTGCAACCTCCGCCTCCTGGGTTCAGGCAATTCTCCTGCCTCAGCCTCCTAAGTAGCTGGGATTATAGGCACGTGCCACCATGCCAGCTAATTTTTTGTATTTTTAGTAGAGACAGGGTTTCACCATGTTGACCGGGATGGTCTCGATCTCTTGACCTTGTGATCCACCTGCCTCGGCCACCCAAAGTGCTGGGATTACAGGCTTGAGCCACCACGCCCAGCCTATGTCTCTTATTTTTAACTCGGTGGCATTTCTGCAGGGTAGGCCGCAGAATCGATGCTGCCCATGAATCATTTTGCCTTTTCCTGGGAGAGATTGTTCAAAAACCTGACTCTCAGACACCAATAATAAATGTGCTTTAAAAACATACATACACCCCCTTCAGTTCAATTATGGAGAATCCAATTTATCCCCATTCTTTAAGGCATTTACCAGAAGAAAAAGGGAGTCCTTGGACGTTATTCTATGTAATTAGATTTTTACACCTCTGTATTGTGAATTGGGATTTCCAGTTTCTTCACCCTAAGGTGTAAAGTGATGGTGCTTAGCGACCTAAGACTGTAGCTGATGTTATAATTCATCAGGACTTTTAAAGTGTTGTAATTTGAGAAACTCTGGTGAAAATAAACAGTAGTGGATATTGTAATTTATTGTATAAATATTAAGTCTATTTTATTTTTTAGAACAATTTGTCTTGTTTCTCAAAATTAATCTTCACCTGAAACGTTTTTAAGAAACTGTGCCAATGGCCTGATTAATCTTCTCATGTGGATTTTCCTCAGTTGCCAGGAAATAACCATCTGGTTAAAATAAACTTATTTTTATTTATTTTCTTTTTTTTTTTTTTTTTTTTTTTTTTTTTTTTTTTTTTAACTAAAAGAGTTGACAGTTTTATTTTCACATTTCCCAATACAAATGAAAACTGCATCTTTTTGCCCCACCTCTCCCCTCCAAAACTATTCTCTTTGATCAGACAGGGGAGCAAGTCTTCCTTATGCTGTTTAGAAAACCCAGCATCACAGCAGCATGATCTCCTGGTGAAGCCAAACAGGTAATATAAAACTGATAGAATGAGGCCTCCCCTCTATCCTTATCTGTCTGGTCGAGTCATTCCAGGCCGAGTGGGCACCATCATGGGACGGGCAGGAGGTCTCATCATTGGGGGCCCAGGCATCATTGGCATATGGCCTCCCATGGGTGGCCTCATTCCAGGAGCAGGTCCCACTGGCATCATCCCAGGAGGAGGAGGGCCCATCATTGGCATCATGGGAGGGCCCCCCATATGGGGTGCTGGCATCATACCAGGGCGAGGAGGACCCGGAAGACTTGGGGGAGGTGGTATCATCGCCCCTGCAGGAGGAGGAGCAGAGAATGGAGTAGGAGGTATCTTTCCTTGTTGAAATGCAGCCGTTGTTTTGTCAATCAGGCTCTGAGCCTGCTCTTCCATCCATTTCTGATAGTAGTCTTTCACATTCTCTTTGTGTTTCCTACCACTGCAGTGTGTCTTTCTCACAGATGGAGAGTCATGGGTGAGGTATGTATCGCAGTAGTCACAATAAAACTTGGGCATGTTGCTCTGCAAGCCGTTGGCCACTCCGTTCCGTGACGCCCGGAAATGACCATTTTTATTTATTTTCATATGTTTCTCCTTCGTAACAATAAAAATGTAACATCTGAAAATCATGATTTTTCTTGCAATGTTATAGGAAAAACCAAAGCTAAAATGTAGATGTAAATTGTAACAGTCTAAACTATTTTTTAAAAGAACTGAAAAAAGATTAGCAGAAAATGTGGTAAAAACAGTGTTTGGATTATTTATATCTTTTTGCACTTAATGAGTACATTTCTGTGCTTTTCTAAAAGTAATTGAAATAGGAAGCTGCATATTTGAGAGAAGATTGTAGAATGTATCTTAGTTGTGATGACCCTGAGAATGTTGGGGGAATGAGGCATAATCTGCTATAAATAGTATCTTCCAAGAAAGACTGCTGATAAACGGTAGATTTGAGTTGATCTGCTTCAGGACTGGGAACTGGTTTTAAAAGAACCTTCTAGAATGAGAAAATACACAAATTTGTCATGCTCGTTAGACTTCATAAAAGTTTTTTCCAGAGCCTTATACTTGTCATGGTTTCAGACTGGTTAAGGAAAACAGACAAACCAAGAAAGGATTTTGCTTGTAAATTATTTCCCACAAATAATTTCATGGACAAAACTCATTTAAAAGCTTGAAAGGAATGAACTTGTAAGAGTCTGATTGTTTTGTAAACAGATATGAATTGAATTTCAAGTGTGTGTGTGTGTGTGTGTGTGTGTGTGTGTGTGTGTGTGTATATATATATATATATATTTTTTTTTTTTTTTTTTGAAACAGGGTCTTGCTGTATCACCCAGGATGGAATGCAGTGGTATGATCATAGCTCACTGCAGCCTCGAATTCCTGGGCTCAAGCAATCCTCTGCCTCACCAGTACCACCCTACCACCACTGTTGCTGAGTAGCTGCAACTACAGTTGTGTATCACCACACCTGGCTATTTAAAAAAAAATTTCTTTTTCTGTAGAGACAAGGTCTCTCTATGTTGTCCAGACTAGTTTCAAACTCCTGCACTCAAGTGATCCTCCCACCTCAGCCTCCCAAAATGCTGGCATTACAGGTGTGAGCCACCATGCCTGGCCAAGAGTGTTTATTTTTAGTGATTAATATTTAAGTTGAAAACTTGAATATTATCAATCAATATTATCAATATTTCAGGTTAAAAACTTGAAAATTTTAATGGTTTCTTCTTTCCTGGGGCATTGGCATGGGTTTTGTTGATAGAATGTATTATAATTTGGTTTACAATGGCTGAATGTTTACTCAGCCATTCTTTCAGTCATTCAACAAATATTTACTGAGTATATAAACATAATATACCCTTGGAGGAGAGATAAGCTGTATTTGAACAGCTGTAGTAAAAGTGGTACACAATTTTGGGAGAATGCCAAAGAAGGTGTGATTGCTTCCAGCTAGGGAGATCCGAAGAGGCTTCTACTCAGGTTGGGACTGTCATGTGGGCTTGAAGGGTCTGAAAGTGGCTGGCAGGGGACTTAGGAGGAGAAGGGAGGAGAGGAGGCATAGGTATGCACAGGGGCAAGAAGGCTTAAGTTGAGTGAAAGAAGTGAAAAGTAAAGACAGTTGAGGCAAGATCCCAGGCCTTTGGTGCTAGGACAAGGGGTTACTACCCTGGGCAATGGGAAAACACTGAAGATGTTTTTTACAAAGATAGTGGCATGATCTTGCAGCAGCATGTTAAATGAAAGCTGCCAGTCTGGGACAACCCAGAAGGCTGTGCCTCTATGACTAATGAGGTGTGCCCCTTATGATTTTCTAAAGAGTGTCTTAGTAGCATCAGTGCCAATATTTGGTTCTGAAATATAGTTCCCCACTCTAACATCTGGGCCTTTTTGTAACTTGTGCTATCTTTGAGTGGGATCAAGGTGGCCAGCTTTGATTTAACCCCTCCTGTTCTGCCCCATCAGCCCTGGGCTCCAGCTACTTCTCAGAACTGGCCTCTGCCGCATACACCAAGCTTTGACTCGTTCCCCATAATCCTCCAGGATCTGTGTATCAGCTGTAGCACTCCCCCTCCCACTCTCCTGCTCTTCACTTTTTTGTTCCTGTTTTGGAACTGAGAGCTAGTTAAGTTTTTTTTTTTTTTTTTCTCTTTTGCTGTGATGCTAAGGTATGGTAGATTAGGAGACTTTCTTTTTTTTTTTTCAAACAGTCTAGCTCTATTGCCTACAGTGTGGTGGCATGATTTTGGCTCACTGCAACCTCTGCCTCCCAGACTGATGATTTTCCTGTCTCAGTCTCCCAAGTAGCTGGTATTACAGGCATTTACTATCACGCCCAGCTAATTTTTGCATTTTTTGTAGAGACAGGATTTCACCATGTTGTCCAGGCTGGTCTTGAACTCCTGATCTCAAGTGATCTGCCCACCTCAGCCTCTCAAAATGCTGCGATTGAGTGAGCCACTATGCCTGGCCTAAGATACTTTTAAAATGTCATTGAGAGATAGTAGAGGCTTAATTGAAGGTGTGGTGGTTGGGATGGGGAAAACGAAATGGATTCAAGAAATTTCTGGAAATAAAAGAGGCAGCATCTGATGACTGAATCTGGGATTGGGGGAGAAAGAGTCAAATTAATGCTGAGTTTTTGAGCCTGTATAGATTTAATGGCTTTAAGGGGATCAGTAGATATTTTTCTTAATTTTACAAGTTATGTGGACAGAGTTGTCAAAGAGGTGTGTTAATAATTTGTTTCCATTGCTGTAAAGAAATATCTGAGGTTGGGTAATTTATAAAGAAAAAAGTTTAGGGTGGGCATGGCGGCTCATGCCTGTAATCCCAGCACTTTGGGAGGCTGAGGTGGGTGGATCACTTGAGGTCAGGAGTTCAAAACCAGCCTGACCAACATGGTGAAACCCTGTCTCTACTAAAAATACAAAATTAGCCAGGTGTGGTAGTGTATTCCTATAATCTCAGCTACTCGGGAGGCTGAGGCAGGAGAATCACTTGAACCCGGGAAGTAGAGTTTGCAGTGTGCCAAGATTGCGCAGCTATGCTCCAGCCTGCAGGATAAGAGTGAAACTCTGTCTCCAAAAAAAAAAAAAAAAAAAATTAGCCAGGGGTGGTGGCACAGTCCTGTGGTCCCAGGTACTCAGGAGGCTGAGATGGGAGGATTTCTTAAGCCTGGGAGGTAAAGGCTACAGTGAGCTGTGATTGCACCACTGCACTCTAAGCCTGGGTGACAGAGTAAGACTATCTCAAAAAAAAAAAAAAAAAAAGAAAGAAAAGAAAAAGAAAAGAAAAAAAAGATAGGAAAGAAAAGAAAAAAGAGGTTTAATTGGCTCATAGTTCTTGATTCTGTAGCCTGTACAGGAAGCATAATGCTGGCATGTGCTTCTGATGAGGGCCTCGGGAAGCTTACAATCATAGCAGAAGGCAAACTAGGAGGCAGGTACATCACATGACAAGAGCTGAGCAAGAGAGAGGAGGAGGTGCCAGGCTCCCTTCAAACAACCAGCTGTCAAGTGAACCAAGGGGGCAAAACTCACCTATCCCCAAGGGGATTGCACTAAGCCATTAATGAGGGATCTGCCCCCATGACCAAAACACCTCCCACCAGGCCCCACCTGCAAGAGTGGGAATTACATTTCAACATAAGATTTGCAGGACACAGAAGATCCAAACCATATCAAGCAGCTTCTTTTAGCATCAGTGATGATTACCTTGAAGGGTGTTATGAATAGCTTGGTCAAGTGAATTGCACTAATGCAATGCCCAGCACAAGCTGTAATAAGCAAGTAGGATTAGAGAAACACGCCTGTGCCAAAAATGCTGATATACTAAAATGTGGAAGAAGCCCTTCCATTGGTTTTAGTCTTTCATTATTGAGTAACCTTTCAGTAGAAGACCTGGCACTGTGTTTTATAAACAATTTAGGAAAGAGAATGTGATACTAAATTTGGTGGCAGGGATATGAAGATAATTCATTGCTTAAGAATCTTGAAAACTGTGATGAACAATGTAGTTTCAGCTGAAGTTATTTTGTGTGGCCCCTGTGGGCTGATTCACTTGTTTTAATGTTTTCATTGTGGAATATTAAATAGTAGTCAAAACTGATTGATTGACTAATATGTATCAGGCACTGTCCTAGACAGTTTTCAATATGCAGAATATTTTACTTGCTTTTCATGAAACCTGTGATATGGGCATCTTATTATTCTCATTTTACAGATGAGAAAATTGAGGCTCAGAGAGAAAAGCTCAATGAAACACAGCCCCTAACTTACACTTTTTGCTTCAGTTTGTTAATGTTGATGCTTTATTTAGTTGGTTTTAATTCAGGAATGCACTGAGGGCCTTCTATGCTGAACCTTTGTGAAAATGTAGATTGTATTTCTTTAGAACCTGCAATGGGTGGGGCAGCTCTTCTGTATATAGCAGGGCAGGATGGCCCTAGTGCAAGAGTTGCAGTAAACAACCTACTTTTTTCTTCTCCTTAATTCTTTAGTTTAGCTTGAGGACTTTATCCTGGTGCTTGCCCAAGGAACACCCTCATCACCATGATCAATCATCCTTTTAATTATGATCAATTATTGAACATTTTGTATGTGTCAGCTATTGTGCTGAGCACTTTACTGCATTAGTGTATGGAATCATTAGAATAACCTTACGAGGCTGCTACTCTTGTTTTCTTCATTTAACATGTGAGCAGAAAGAAATAACTCACATGAGATCCCACAGTGGTAAGTAGTAGAGATGGGATTTGAACCTGTCTATCTGACTCCAGAGTCCATCTTCCTAATCACAGTGGTATTTTGCTCCAACATCAGACTATTTTTAAAAAAATCAGAGATGGAGTCTTGCTCTGTTTCCCAGGCTGGAGTACAGTGGTGCAGTCATAGCTCATGGCAACCTCAAACTTCTGAGCTCAAGCAATGCTACTGCCTCAGCTTTCCAAAGTGGTGGCTTATAAGCATGAGCCACCAAGCCAGACCATCTCCTGCTTCAACACAGACTTTGCTCTCAGTCTTAGCATCCCTACATTGGGTACTTATTTATTTGGATTTAGATAGGTTTAATCTAAAATCAGATATACTTGCCAAATAACTTTAGGTTATTCCCCCACCCCAGAACATGTGATATTGTTAGCTATTTCATACATATTTTGAACTAGTTGTTAGATTAATTACCTAAGGAAGCTGCAGTTGCTTCTTTATAAATGCTACCTGGTGGATGATGTGTTAATGGGACAGTATGCAGATATTCAAATCACAGAAGCATTTTTCTCATACATGAGAAGAGAGCATTATGGCATCTCATCAGAAGCACAGCGTCCCTGGGGGAGGCTTGGTGATGTGGCAGAAAATTAGCTTTCAAAGCTTTATAGAATTAATCACAAAATGACTTCCACCTCCTTTCATTTCAATCCAAATGCTTTCAAGAGTACAAAAATAAACATCAGAAATTAACAGGCTACGTTTCTGATAGACCAAACTGTCTTCTTGGACCTAAAGGGCAAATTTTATTTATTCATAATTTATATGTTTTGGTAAAGTGAGATTTGTTTTCCTTGTGGGAATTCCCACACTGTCCCACTCCTATGTAAGAAAATTATAGACAAGCATAGAGAATTGGACTGCATAAAAGCTGATAACATAATAACCAATTAGGTGATTATAAAGCCAAGTATATTAAAGTATTATGCAAATACTGATTAATTGCAATACCATAAACTCGCAGAGCAAGCAAAAGCATGCCTGATTCGAATTATAGGAGCTTTTATTTGGATTTCGACAGAATCTATTATTTGTGGGTCTCAAAGCACCTTATAAGTAATAATTATTAAAGCTCATAAACATGACCAGTAAATGTCATGTTATTAAGTGAATATGAAAGAATTCCTCTTTACCTCATATGGGCATTGTAAGACCTAAATGCCCAAACAAAAGTAGGATTCTCTGCATATGGAGAGTATTCATACACTATGGGTGTCTTTGGCTATGGTTCTGTAGGCTTAGAAATGGGTTGCTATGGATTCAAGGCTTTCCTATTGAGTACCTCAATCTATGTGGTTAGAACTCTTCAGTTATTTTTGAAATTTTACATACACTCTAGCTCTAAACAAATCTTGCCAGTTTGTTATATTTTAAGATCTCTCTATTGACTATAATACCAAATTTTAAAAGCAAAAAATGATGTCAAATTCACATGAAAGTATTTTAAAATATTTTGGAATATTACATTGGGTGTATTTTTCCTCAAGCTGTACCCTGTTCTGTGGACTAATCGTTTGTGAGCAGTTAGTGAAGCTTTTGTTTCTTTCTGTACCCTGCAACAAGTACTTGAAATGTTGTGAGGGTTTCTAATCTGCGTGAGAATGCTCCTACACCCTTTCTCCTCTATTCCTCCTTCTCTCTTTTCTCCTTTGCCACTCCCATACTCTCTAAAGCTAAGTACAGATTGGAAAGGCACAAGATTGCTTCCGGTGTCTGACTCTCCCTGCCCCTTCATCTGAAGTCCTCAAGCTTCCCCAACTTGGTTCATACTCAGTTTGATTTACTTCTGGTGCTGAGAGATTATTCAGTACATTGCAGTTTCTGATCACTGTCTTGAGGCAGCTGGACTTTCGTACTGTACTTATACTTCAGTGGCACACAGATCCAAAGAAATGTGGACTAGTGAGCACCTTCCTTTACAGTTAGGATGCAGGAGCCTTGAGAGTCGAATAACTTGACTGAGGTTATACAGCCGGCTTCTGCCTCACAGTCAGAATCAGGACCCAAACTCAGGTCTCTTGGCTCTTATACCAAAGTTTCCCCTTCTATCTTGTGGTAGTTATATACTGCTTTGAATCACACAAAAAATTTTAAACCAGAAATATTGGAGCAGAATGAGAGGAAACACTTTGTTGATTTTATCCAGGACTGTGAGTCACAAGACTGGAGGTGGAGGCTCAGGGATCTGAAGAAAAAGGGAGTGATGTGCATGCAGAATTGAAGGGGTACACCTGGGATTCTTGTTTGAAAGGAGGAGCTGAATGGTTAGAGGTCAAGGGGAGTAAAGGGCAAGTTGAAGTGGAGAGAGGGTGGGGTAGAAGAGGAGTCTTAGAAGGATTAGAAGGATGGTTGAATTTATGGCCATGGCGATAGATCATTGAGATAAAATAAAGCAAAACTCTTTAGGTTACTGGATGGATGGTCCTTAGGGTCTCTGAAGCCTCTCAGGATGATGCCAGAAGGGAGTGAGAGATCGAGCCTGTGCAGCAGGTATCCAAGTTCTCCAGGAATGCAGGCTACTGGCAAATCCCTGGGAAACAGGGGCAACTGGAGGAATGGAAACAGAGAGACTGGAGGGATGGTTTTGGAACTATGTAGTTAGTGGTATATTCTGTGCTATACTTCAGAATTCTAATTCCCATATTTTTCTAGGGAAAACTGAGGCTGCCATCAAAAACTTCAGTCCCTACTACAGTCGTCAGTACTCTGTGGCTTTCTGCAATCATGTGCGCAGTGAAGTAGAACAGCAAAGAGACTTAACATCACAGATTTTGAAGACCAAGGTAAGCCATGGATAGTTGGTTTACATGATTTTCCCCTTGAAGAAAGCTGTATAGCACACAATATTTCTGAAATAAACAATAATTTGAATGGCAGTTTTAAAAACTCTGCTCTGAAATCATTTCATGCTCAAAAAGCTACATTTGCCTGGAAGTTAGAATGTATGATTTATTGTTGCTGATATAAATCGTATAAAAAGGAAATTAGCATGAATCCAATATTGTTATGTATTTTTCCCACATGGATGCTTTGCTATCAGAAAATTTGACTTACTCTAGTGAAGTTTAGTTTTTAAAAGTTATTTCAATGCCTTGCATTACAGGCATTTTCATTTTGGTAATTGATTAAATATGATTTTCTTTTTGAATTCTCTAATTTATTCTTACTCCTTTGCTCCCTTTTAATAAGTAACCACCACCTCAACAAATGTTTATTAGCTGCTACTATGTGCCAGGCTGTAGTCTAAGAACTGGGGAATTAAGACAAGTTCTCTGCCTTCCTGGAGTTTATATTCATATGCAGGAAACAGGCAATAAACAAATTAAAATCAGGTGACATAAGATAATAATAAATGCCAGAATCTTGCTCTGTCGCCCAGGCTGGAGTGCAGTGGCACGATCTTGGCTCACTGCAACCTCCGCCTCCCAGGTTCGAGTGATTCTTCTGCCTCAGCCTCCTGAGTAGCTGGGATTACAGGTGTGCACCACCTTGCCCAGCTAATTTTTGTATTTTTAGTAGAAATGGAGTTTCACCATGCTGGTCAGGCTGGTCTCAAACTCCTGACCTTGTAATCTGCCCACCTTGGCCTCCCAATGTGCTGGGATTACAGGTGTGAGCCACCATGCCCAGCCCTGAGTGACATATAATTTTAAATGATCTGTCTGGCCTCTCTGTAAAGAACAGACTATGGGGCAAGAGGGAAGAATGGAAACTGGTGAGCAGGATACTGTAGCATCCGAGGGAAGAATGATGCCAAATTGGGCTAGAGTGGTGATGGCCATGGTTGTGAAGAGAAGCGTTTATGATAGAACTGACAGAACATACTGTTGGATTGGGTGTGAGATAATAGAATAATAGAGAAATCCTTGATGACTTCTTGGTTTTTAACCAGAGCAAATAAATGGATGGAGTTGTCTTTTACTTAGAAGGAAGAGTCGGGGTGAATGGGATTACAAGTTCCCTTTTGACTATGTTAAGTTTGAGTTGCTAGTTTGACATACACCTGCGGAAATTTTGAATAGGCCATTGAATGTTTTCATTTGGAGCTCAGCAGAGTGATTGAGGCTGGAGAACAGAAATTTGAAAGTTGTTAGCTTATAACTGGTATTAAGGCCATGGGCCATAAAAGAGGGAAAGAATATAGACAGAGAAAAGAAATAGTACATTGACCCCTTCAGGAAAAGGAGAAGGATCCAGCAAAATGACTAAGAAGAAACAGTCTATGGAGTAGGGGAAAAATTAGAAAAGTATAATGTCCCAGAAGGCAAATAAAAAAGGGGTTTCAGGCCAGGCACGGTGGCTCATGCCTGTAATCCCACCACTTTGGGAGGCCGAGGTGGGTGGATCACGAGGTCAAGAGATCAAGACCATACTGGTCAACATGGTGAAACTCCGTCTCTACTAAAAATACAAAAAATTAGCTGGACACGGTGGCGCGTGCCTGTAATCCCAGCTACTCAGGAGGCTGAGGCAGGAGAATTGCCTGAACACAGGAGGCAGAGGTTGCAGTGAGCCGAGATCGCACCATTGCACTCCAGCCTGGTAACAAGAGTGAAACTCTGTCTCAAAAAAAAAAAGGGGGGTTCAAAATTAAGAACTCAATTCCATTTTTTATAGCCACCCCCACCCAACACACACACACACAGGAGTGCATTTAATGAAGGAGATGAAAGATCTCTATAAGGACTACAAAACATGATGAAAGAAATTGTAGACAACACAAACTAATGAAAACACATCCCATGCTCAAGATTGGAATAATCACGATCATTAAAATGACCATATTCCCCAAGCAATATACAGCTCCAATTCAATTCCTATCAAACTACCAATGTCATTTTCTTATTAAAAAGTGAAAAAATAACAGATGATGTGGATGTGGAGAAAAGGAAATGCCTCATACACTGTTAATGAGAATGTAAATTAGTTCAACCTTTAGGGAAAACAGTGTGGAAGTATCGCAAATAACTAAAAAAGAACTATCGTTCAACCCAGCAATCCTACTACTGGGTATCTACCCAAAGGAATAGAAATCATTATATAAAAAAGACTCCTGCATGCATATGTTTATCACAGCACTGTTTTTAATAGCAAGGCCTTAGAACCAACCTAAGTGTGCACCCTTGGTTGATTAGATAAAGAAAATGTGGTATATATACACCACAGGAAGCTACAGTCATGAAAAAGAATGAAATCTTATCCTTTGCAACAACATGGATGGATCTGGAGGCCATTATCCTATGTGAACTAACTCAGAATCAGAAAATCAAATACCACCTGTTTTCACTTACAAGCAGGAGCTAAATAATGGGTACACATGGATATAAAGATGGAAAGAATAGACTCTGGAGACTCCAAAAGTGGGGAAGGTGGGAGGGCGAGTGAGGGTTGAAAAATTACCTATTGGGTACAATGCTCAAGATTTGGGTGATGGGCACACCAGGAGCCCAATCCCCACCCTTATATATAATATACATGTACCCCTTGAATATAAAATTTTAAAAAACTAAAAAAAGAAGGGGTTTCAAGAGAGAATAAGTGATAAGTGAGCACATAATGCTGAGAAGTTAACCAATAGATTCAGCAGCATGAGTATATGGGGATAACTGATTGCTTTCCCTCATAAAACAGTGATCTCAAAATTTAGGAGCTTGTTAAAATGCACACTTTAGATCACAGCCTCAGAGATTCTGTATAGTAAGTCTATGGTGAAGTCCCATTTTTAACAAACATATCAGTTGATGAAATGGCCCAGGTTTTAAGAAAAGCTGCGCGTAAGAACTATGAAATTCAGCTTATACCATGGTTTTAGTCTCATTTAAAGGTAAGAGATTCTCTCTTACCTTTTCATTAAAAGCAAGATAGGAGACTGCTTCATTATCTGTCAGGATAGAATATTAAGTACTGGAATTTGGAAGGGAATTTGTTTCATTCCTTAGATGATTCTTAAAAGAGATTGGCATATCTATTTTATTCTGTATGGTTCATTTAAAATTTCACTTGAAAGTAGAGGGGTAAGTTTCTGAAAGCATTGTGATTTTTTAATAAAGGGAAAATAGATTAAGTTCAGTGACATATAAAAGACAAGAGGCCCATTTGTATGTTTTGAAATAATATGAGAATTGCACAATGAAGCAGGATGGGAATTATCCTTGTACAATTAACTCAATGGAAGATATAACTAGGAATCTAATGGGAATGGCGATATGACACATAGATCGCCATGGTTAATGAGAAATCCTGAAACTATTAGGTAGGAGAGGTAGAACTGAGGTGTTCTGGCTTGATACCTGCTTGTTCTTTAAGCGAATAGCAAACATGATCTTGATAGCATGGAACAGGGCCCATGGCTTTGGGTTTAGGAAAACCAGTGAGCATTGGAGGCTACATCCACAGGTGCAATGAATAGGGGAATGGCCTGTTAATTCTCCTGCTTTGTGGGGTTTAACCGTGAGACATGTTCAGGGTGTCCAGGTGGATATTCACACTTACACTTTCCTGCCTCACTCCCTCTCTCCTATAGAGTTTATCAAGCATTTATTGAGTGCCACATATATATAAGGCATAATAACCTTATTACTGTAATTCCTTCTACTATATGCTTCTGTTCCTTTAGCATAATTGAGGGAAATGAAAATCATAAAAATACTAATAAGACAAATATTTGCAATTGGGTCAAGAGGAGTAGGAAAGGGAAATTGTTGGGGGAGAGGAGGAAGCAACTGTTTCCCGGAAGATAGTTTTCTAAAATATTCCTTGAAATATCACGGATAACTTAGTGGTAGCAAGATATGTTATCTTTTTTTGTGATAGTTACTTGTATTCATCTTCTTTAAGCCACCATTGACACCTGGAACTGTTTTATACGAAGCAGAGCTGTCACAATTTTCTGAAGACATAAAGAAGTGGAAGGAGAGATATATTGTAGTTAAAAATGATTATGCTGTGGAGAGCTATGAGAGTAAAGAGGTAAGACACTTCTTTGCTGCCACTGGTTCTTGAACTATTCTTAAAAATTTTTCTGGGTTGATTGGTGTGCCCTCTCCTTAGAGACTGATTCATTCAATAAGCACTCATGCATGTCGGTACCCATTTCAGCTAACAGATATTGATTGAATGCCTACTGCATACCAAGGGTTACACAAGGTTCTGGGTGTACAGCAGTTGATAAGATGCTTGCCGTCTAGTGACAAGATAGACTTTGAAGAAGTGATTGCAAGTGTTTATACAGATAAAAGGACCAGTATTGGCATACGAGCCTTTCCTATGATAATTCAGCCTCGAGGTCTTTCTCAGCCACTGTCCTGATGTCTCCCCAGCTCTGCTCTGCATCCCTGTCTTCCCACTCTGAAGCCCTGTGCGTGACAGGTGGCTGGAGTTATTTTGTAGGTTGTTATTAAATTTGAATCTTCCTGGGTTTGCCTGGGTTCCTAGGAATTCAGAACACCTCACATACTTTATTCCCATGGAAGTTTTTTTCATTTAACTTTTTTTCTGGTTATTTCATTATTTTTCTTGTCTGTAAAATGTGGAGAAAATGAGATAATGTGAGTAAAGCATCCAGCACCTGGGAGGACTTCAGTTGTTATTGGTTCCCATTTCTTTCCTTATTTAGGGAGGTAGTGTGGTATATCAGGCAGTGACTTTGGCAAAGCAAAGGTTAGGTCAAGTTGTGCCATTAACTAGAAGTGAACTCACTGACAAGTGACTTCTTGTCTTCAGGCCTCAATTAAGCCAGACAGTTAGGTCAAATGATCCCAGTATCCTTCCAGATCTCATACTGTACACATTTTTTAGTCTACATAGACCCTCAAGCTCCTTTTGAAATGAAGTTACTATTTATCAGTGAAGAATAGTAACAGATTTAAAACTATGCTTTCTGGCCTCTAAGTTCAAGAGCAGTCCAGAGTGCTGGGCACAGTGGCTCATGCCTGTGATCCCAGCACTTTGGGAGGCCAAGGCAGGCGGATCACTTGAGGTCAGGAGTTCGAGACTGGCCTGGCCAACATGGGGAAACCCCATCTCTACTAAAAATACAAAAGTTAGCTGAGCATGCTGGTGTGCTCCTGTAGTCCCAGATACTTGGGAGGGTGAGGCAGGAGAATCACTTGAACCCGAGAGGTGGAGGTTGCAGTGAGCCGAGATCATGCCACTAAACTCCAGCCTGGGTGACAGAGTGAGATTCTGTCTCAAAAAAAAAAAAAGAAGAAGAAAAAAAAAGAATAGTCAAGACAACCTTCACAGAGCACTTTGAGGACTACTCCTGATGCTAAACCGTTAGGAAGAGGCTTCAGACTGACAGACCAATCTGTTTCCTTCCCATTTCTGATGGAAAATAGAAATAAAATATACTACAAACTTATTTCACAGGCTACCAGGCAAGGCTCAAGTGCTCTTGGGTAGACTTACTCTTTTAAATATTTATTAAGCTAATATTTTCTGCTTATCAATATTAGGATTTTTCAACACTTAATTTGTACTTAGCAACAAAGTATCAATACACTACAAATAATGATGATGATAACAAGTCACCTTAGGTTTTGTATGGCCCGTTAGAGTGTCCTTTCGGAGGAGCTTGAGGAGGGACAGTGTAGCATAATATGGTTCATGCTATGGGCTTTGGCTCATACCTTTACTGCTTACTAGATATGCCCCCTTGCCTAAGTTATAAATCTTGAGCCTCTGTTTTCTCATCTGTAAAATGGTGAGTGTGATTTCTTTGCCATGCTGTTGAGAGGAACAAGTGAAGGAATGTACTGAAGCAATTAGCATGTGGCTGGGCCTGTGGTAAAGCTGGACCCCAATGTGGAGCAGTTGTTGGTATGATTACTACTAACTCACTGGGAGGACACAGCCCTAGATCTTGTTCTTGGATTTATTAAAGCTTTTCACTGCATTCAGTACTAACTGAAATTTCATTTTCATTTTGAATCAAATCCTTGCTCTGTCAACTTGCAGTTTACACATTGCACTGTTTTTTCTTTGTTCGTAGTTTTTCACTGAACCTGTTCGGATTGTTAAGATACGGTGACTGAATTTGGTAATAATGAAGTATTTTTTAAAACTTGGAATTTCTTTAAAGTTCCTACAGTTTGTCATAATTTCTCAAAGTTTTAATAATGTCTTGTTTTTTAAATTTATAGAAATATCTTGTAAAATTGTATCTCAGTTATGCATTAAGTACCTGTAAGTTGTCTATTATTTTATTTAGAGTCCAGTTTTGGCTGGCAATTAAACAGGAACAGTGAAACAGTCTCACTTGATAACCGGTTTCTATTTTGTATGCATTGGGGCTGGACAGACATGTGTATGAGTCCTGGATGTGTCACCTACTCAATGCTGGGCCATGGACAAGTTATTTGGTCTCTTTGAGCTTCATGTTTCCCATTTGAAAAATGGAGATAACATGTAATGCGTAGAACTGTTTTGAGGATTAAATGGTGTAATGCTTACAAAAGTCAATATCGGGGCCTGTTATAACTAATAATACAATTCACATTTCCATCCAGTCTAAATCAAATTGCTTCTCAATCTTCTTAATATCATACAAGTTTAGATTCTTCTCTCTTATATTCTTGTTCCCTGACATGCTTAAGCAGTTGATTAGTGGTTGTTACAAGTACGAAGACAAGCCTTTTAGCTATCTGAGAGTTTGTTCTGTTTGGATGTCTTCACTGGCTTATTGCTGCAGAATGTGTTATCATTACTCTGACTATGTTGCTCAGATCAACATTATTTAGTTATCTCCAAGAGTATATTCTAGATTTTCGGTCTCAAAATTTCTTGGTTTCAATTCTCAACTTGCCTTTAGGTTACTAGTTTCAAAATTTTTGTCTTGGCTTAAGCCCTCCCATCAGATGCACATACTTAAATTTTGTCTTATCTCTATGTCCTTGTGGGCATATCTGCTTACCAAATTGCTTTAGCAACTCCCAGTGCCTCTTTTCTGTGTCTCAAATAGCAGAGCTTCTTGTCTGCTGGGCAGAATTTGTTCTGATGTCAGAATGCTGTACTTCCATCCCAACCATTTTACTGCAAAACAGTGTCAGATCTGAGGGAAAAGTAGTAGCATATTTATCATGCCAACATTTTAATGTTTTGATGAAAATCCATGGTAACCATCATTGCAGCTGTGTGTTTCACAGTCTCATTAGTCATCATATGTGGCCCACATCAGCCAAAAAGCACTCTGTGCAGTGTTCGTGTGATTTTTTTTCACATGAACCTTTGTGGTTATTATCAGAATGATTCAGGTGTTAGCATCTGAAATGGTAAATGTGATACGGATTTTCTGGAAGTTACTGAGATTATGTTTTCCACATTCAAGAATATCTACAGTGACTCTCCCTGAGATTAGAGACTCTTATTTACCATGTTGTGACTGTCACACAAAAGTATTAAAATATTTTTTGAATAAGTAACTGTAACTTAGTAACATAGTATGGGGATTGCTATCTCTGGGGGTATCTGAGTCTGTCTAATTTTTATATTCCTGATATTTTCCAAAACTCAAACAGGGAAAAAAATATCATTCCTGTATGCCTTTTCTTCCCCAGGCCTATCAGAGAGGAGCTGCTCCTAAAAGCCGAATCCTTCCAGCCGGTGGCAAGGTGTTAACCTCAGAAGATGAATATAATCTGTTATCTGATAGGCATTTCCCAGACCCTCTTGGTGAGTTGCTGATCATTCTTTTCTAAGGCAAAATGACTAAGCTCCTTTGTTTAGCTGGAGTCGTGTTTCTCAGTGAAGGAGAGGGATTTCCCTCCAGGGACATTTGGCGGCATCTGGAGACGTTTTTGTTTGTCACAATTGGAAGTGGGGTGCTGTGGCATTTAGTGAATGGAGGCCAGGGATGCTGTAAAATGTCTTAGCATGCACAGGTCAGACCCGAACAATGAAGAATTATCTGACATAAAGTATCAGTACTACCAAGGTTGGGAAACCCTGGGCTAGACACCTATGTCCCATAGAAAAATGGAAGATGTGATTTTTCTAGTTTAGGAAGACTTTTTACCACTTCTGTGATTTCTAATCCCATTCAATAATACATAGTCTCTGTGTTTCTAGCACATGGAAAATGTGCTGTCAGCCAGGTATCTTGAAGCTTTTAGAATATATTGCAGGCTTTTATAGTACCTGACAAGGCAGCAGAAATAAACAGGTAGGGCCCAGTCCATGACATGTACAGTCCCATCTTTTAGTAAGCCTGGACCTATCAGGGAATATGATTTTTCTAATTTTGGGATGATATGCAGCAAAATACCCGAAATAGACAACTTTTAATATGTGTTACAGTAACTGATAGCTACAGTGTTAAAAAAAAATTGCATTAATTTACATATGTATGAATAAAGCTGGGATGCTGCCATGAAAAGAGAATTGGGAGATTGGATTTTTAACTAGTTCTGGCTGTGCCACTTACCAAATGCTTTAGCTTAGCTGGCTGCTGAACAACTCTGGTTTCTGCTTCTCTAACTCAAAAACAGGGCTTTGAACTTAAAAACATAGAAGGGTCTTTCTAGCTCTACCCTGCTTTGATTCTCATTCATTCTACTTTTTTCATGTGGAGAAATGATGGATAATATATAGCCCAGACCAAATAGGGCAATTCACAGAGATTCATGAAGTGTGGATAATGTAATAACTCCATCTGGCTTTGTGTAAATCATACTACACAGTAATTACTTGGTTCTTGAAGAGAGCCCTGGTTCTTATTAATGAGCATAATAATTCCATTAGAATTTATGGAGAAAAACATAATCATTTTATTAATTGTCATTTCGGTGCTGACTGCTTAGCACAGTGTTTTTAATAACACAATTACAGGATTGGGACATGAACCATAAACCAAAACAAATTATTACTAAGTAATTCATGCTAAAACAACACTTTATATGTACTATGCATATTATTATATTTTTATTATATTTTCTTTTAACATCTACTTATATGTCCTTGGTGGTGGAGCTGCAGCTAGAAATGGGAATACCAATGTGTTGACTCATCCAAATCTCTTGAAAACTTTCCAATGAAATCAGTCAGAAGAGACAATATATTTATTGATTTGTTGCTGAAATCACATTGTAAGGAATTAAAAGGACTAAAAAACCCAAGTCCTGTGTGATTAATGCCAGTTGGCCAAGGCTTCAGATGGGGAATTTCAATGACTTTTTAAATTGTGTGGTGTGGCCTTCTGACTTTTAAAATAGAATATTCTACAGTAGATCGTTTGTGATATTCTTATAACTCCACTTGGAAAAAATTCACTGATGGCATCTGGAAAACTGTCGTAAAAGGTTAGGTGAGAGATAACTAGAGGCCAGTAGGAATGAATTTTATGGGCTTGTCGAGGCTTTTAAATGCAAAGAGTCAGTGTCGCTTTTGGTTGGTTGTACAAAATTGTGACATTCTTGGAGAGGGCAGGGAGGATCATTTGGTAAAACTATGTCAGTCAGGAAGACTGACTGTGATATTTCTGTGGAAAGAATAAAGGCATCATAAAGATGGGAGGAATTAACCTTGCTTGAGAAAAAGCATTAGAGGCTTATGAATAAGTGCATTCCTTTTTTCTTTTTTGAGACAGTCTCACGCTGTTGTCCAGGCTGGAGTGCAGTGGTGCAATCATGGCTAACTGTAGCCTCAACCTCCTGGGCTCAAGTAATCCTCCCACCTCAGCCTCTTCAGTAGCTGGGACCACAGTTACATGCCACTCTGCCCGGAGGGGAAAAAAAAAAGAACTGCAGAGATGAGGGTCTCACTCTGTTTCCCAAGCTGGTCTTCAACTCCTGAGCTCAAGTGACCCTCCTGCCTTGGCCTCTCAAAGTGCTGGGATTATAGGCATGGGCCACCATGCCTGGCCAATAAGTGTATTGTTTACAGAGTGTTCAGCTGAGTTGATACAGAAAAAATACCCCTATGTTTTGCTAAAGTAATTCACATATGTGGCATTTTATTGGTTAGAATCTGGTTCACTGCATACAATAAAAAACTCACAGTTTTATTATCTCACTAAAGGTATTTGGATATTAGTCCAGGGCTGGTGTGGACTGAATTTGTCAGAGGCTCAGGCTCTTCTTCGCTTTCTCTCCCTTTATTTCTAGGTCGTGGCCCTTATTGGCAAAGTCCAGGGTGGCTGCTGAGCCCCTACCATAGCATTCTCACTTCAGATAGCAGGGAGGAGGAAAGGAAAGGAGGAGGATACAGTAGCTTTCTTTGTCAATTCCTTCAGGAATTTTCATATGCCACTTCAGCTGACATCTTATTGGACAGAACTTAGTAGCTGTGGGTTCACCAAGCTGCAAGGGAGTCTGGAAATGTAGTCTTATTTTATGCAGTCACTTGCCCAACTGAAAATCAGGGCCTTTATTCTCCCCAGAAAGGGAAATAGATATTGTGTTACAACTACAGGTGTCTCTCTAGCATTCATTCATTCATTCATTTGCTCATTTTCATGTTGATTCATTCCCAGTACTGTGCTAGGTCCTGGTGGGTCAGAGCTTGTGCTCACAGTACCTTTTGCTCTGTTACCTTCATATTCCAGATATATGGGAACAGGGCTCCCATATATCCCCAGAAATTTATTCTTTATATAAACCAATCCTGATTTAATAATTTGTCAGTAACTGAGTCAGTTCTGTAGCCTCCCTTATGGTTATGATTCATTTCCTGGTATTCCCAGTGCTTTCAATGGCCTCTTAGAGAGCCCCTCTTCCTTACCTTTCCCTGAGAATGAGATCAGTTCCCGTGCAGTTTGCCTCCCCAGGGAGCAGAACCACTGCTACACACTGAGCGCCTAGAGACGCAGACTGCATCTTCCATAGTTTCGTATTCTTAGCCCACAGCACAGTCATGGAACACAGCAGATGTTCAACTTCGGTTTGTTGAATTAAAAAATGTGCTATGTTGGCCTAGGAAATTTTTCTAAAAGACCTACACAATGGGACTTTTACCCCTTCCCTCAATCAATTCCAAGGAACTCATTTTAAAACTTCTACTTTTCAGAACCCCTATGTAAGCCTTCCGCCTTTCCATGCATTGCATTCCTATTATGTGATATTGCACTTGGTTAAATGAGTCCCAGTCTCTAAAAAGACAGTGTTTCAACTTGTTGGCCAGGCTGGTCTTGAACTCCTGACCTCAGTGATCTGTCCGCTTCAGCCTCCTGAGTAGCTGGGATTATAGGCATGCGCCACCACATCCAGTGGTGGTGTGCACTTGTAATCCCTGCTACCTAGGTGGGAGGCTGAGGCAGGAGAATCATTCGAATCTGGGAGGTGGAGGTTGCAGTGAGCCAAGATTGTGTCACTGCACTCCACCTGGGTGACAGAGAGAGACTTTGTCTCAAAAAAGAAAAAAAAGAGAGAGAAAGATTGTGTGCCTCTTGGCCTCACTGTCCCTGTGGTTATTAGGTAGGAGGTCAGGCAGCTGGGGCTATGGGACAGGGGATGCTAGTGGAGGGATACTAGAAGAGCCGGCACTCCCAGTTTTCCGGCCCTGTGAAAATATCTCACCAACTTTCCATTCCATAGGCTTCCCCATATAGTTACCCTCATGCCCTGAAACACGTGTTTGAAATAAAAGATAGATGTTTAAAAAGGTATTTGTGTTTTCAATATTTCTTTAGCCTCCAGTGAGAAGGAGAATGCTCAGCCCTTCGTGGTCCTGCCCAAGGAATTCCCAGTGTACCTGTGGCAGCCCTTTCTCAGACATGGCTACTTCTGCTTCCATGAGGCTGCCGACCAGAAGGGGTTTAGTGCCCTCCTAAATGACTGCGTCAGGCATCTGAATCACGGTATGGCATGGCTCCCCTCTCATCCCTGGGTCGGGGTGGGGGGCTGCTCTTGCTGAGTTGTCCTGGCCTATCATCTGTTGCAGTGATGATTCTTCTTCTTCTTTCTCCTTCTCCTTCTCCTTTCTTTTTCTTCCTATTCTTTCTTCTTTCTTCTTCTTCTCTTTTTTTTTGAGACGGAGTCTTGCTCTGTTGCCAGGCTGGAGTGCAGTGGCATGATCTCAGCTCACTGCAACCTCTGCTTCCCTGGTTCAAGCAATTCTCCTGCCTCAGCCTCCTGAATAACTAGGACTACAGGCGTGCGCCACCACACCCAGCTAATTTTTATATTTTAGTAGAGATGGGGTTTCACCGTGTTGACCAGGGTGGTCTTGATCTCTTGACCGGCCTTGTGATCTGCCCACCTCGACCTCCCAAAGTGCTGGGATTACAGGCGTGAGCTACTGCGCCTGATTCTTAGAAAGAGCCATAGATGGTGCTGCCCCAGCTAGGAAGAGGGAAACAGGTAAAGTGAGAGTTCTGTGTACAAGGGGCCTGGCCTGCTTGCTGGTTTTCAGGCGGGCCTGGGAGGCCCTGGTGAAGTTGTGGGGGGACATTTTGACTGCCCCTAGTTTATTCATGTAGACTATTTTGCATATAATTCACTCTCCTTCTTCTTGATTTAAAAAATCTAAATGCCACCAAGAACATGTTAGTTTTCCCTGGCAAATTCTAGTCTTTATGACATTTCCTTTTCATTTTCACCTTTTTTCTGAATAACAGTTACTCAGTTAAGATCAGTGACACAGTCCGTGGTAATCTAATATTTGTTTCTAAATCAGTGGTTCTCAAAACTTTAGGGTTCTTAAGTATCACCAGGAGAACTTAATTAAGCCACATATTCTTAGACTTCACCCCCAGACATTCTGACTCAGTGGGTCCACCACGGGGCCTGGGCTTGGCATTTCCAGCACACAGCCGAGTGGCGCTGATGCTGCTGGTTCGCGGACCACCTTTGGGGTGGTGTTGCTTCACACCATGTTGCCTCCAGGCATGGACTTAACTAATATGACGTCTACAGTAAAAGAGACTTCTCATTCCAGTACGTGATGTTTTTGATCTACGGATGTGCATGCTGGTTTTTCTGGACTCCATAAAGTCTTCAGTTACAGATAACTGCACTCTTTGTTCTTGGTCCTTGGAAAGGCAGCCAGTCTAAGAGCACTGAGGGCTGACACTGTACCAGCCTCTATGTAGTCATTAGGAAGAGGATGATGAAGCATTCAGAGTTCCTGACTCTAGGAGTTTAAATCCAAACATTGAGGATGGATAAACACCCACCAATTACCATTTGAAAGTTATCACAGTTAATGTGTTAAAGAGCAACTAGAGGTTCCTAACAAGTGAAGAAGGGAGTGTGGAACTTTCAGCTCTCCAGGGGAGGCCTCTCTGAGCAGGTGACATTTGAGCTGAGTTACCTCACCTGTGTGCCTTTATTTCCTAATACGGTTAACTTCACTATATACTTATTTTAAAATTCAGAGGTTTCCCTGAGAGTGTCAGTCTCGCAGAGCAAGATGCATCTCAGCTAACTTTTGGTTTTAGCTGTGTATCGATGGGCATTCATGGAAGGAGGTAAGATCAGTCTGTTTTGCCATAGCAACTCTGAGTAATATTCATCAACATACTGGCTCATAACTAGTTAGGGACTTTACAAAAATGATACTGTTATTAAAATCTTGCCTTGTGGTTTTGATATTCTAGAGACAAAGAATTGCCCAGTCCTGACTGCTCCATTTAGCTCATTTTCCAATGCACTGCCTGTCTGTGTTTAGGGCCTTGGTCTAGTAGGAACATGCAGTTGGCACTCAGCATGGAAACTGCCAAGTTTCACAGAGCACAGAATGCTCCCTGCCCAGCCAAATGGGACTTACTGCATTCCCCCTTTCGTGTACATAATAGGAATTTCTCTGAGGAGTTTTTGGATGTTATGTAGCCTGCATTTAGACTCCATTTATGGAAGATTTCAGCCCATTAAAAACCTCACTCTGCTCTCCAGTATGTTATCAAAGGCACTAAGATAATGAGGTCTAGTCATATTTCCCTGGTTCTATGTCACATTCCTCTGCCCAGAAACTGTTTTAGCCTCACTGAGGCTTTATGCAGACTTAATTTGGCATCACTTCCAGTAGCTCCAGTGAGAACCAGAGACTCTGATAATAACATCGTAGGGAACATCCTTGACTATCATGGGCCAAGGAGTGGGCCTTTCTTTTCTTGCCCCTTTTCCTGTTTTTGACAGCATGGTGTACCAGTCGTCTTTATTGTCTGTCACATTTTCTGTTCTAGCCTCTGCCTGTTACTCATTGTATGATTTTGAGTAAACCAGAAACAGGTTTTCACAAGCTGCCAGTTAACCACTTTTCCCCATAATTACCTGAATAGTTAAGAAATAGATTTAAAATTAGGGCTGGGATAAGGGCCAGAAACCCTGAGGTGGCTGCTGGGAGCCTGCTATCCTCTACCCGCATGCAGGTGAGGAATGGCTATCAGCCTGCTATGGACATTGCCTCATTGGCTCTCAGGCCACCGTGATTCTCTGTTGACAACTGGGTCCTAGGCATTCCAGTGTCAGAGGCATGTGAACCAGAGCAGCTCCATCTTAAACAGGAGATGGGTAAAATGAGGCTGAAACCTACTGGGCTGCATTCCCAGATGGTTAAGGCATTCTAAGTCACAGGATAAGATAAGAGGTCAGCACAAAATACAGGTTA
The DNA here is from genome assembly GCA_031835075.1 of Saguinus oedipus. NCBI lineage: Eukaryota > Metazoa > Chordata > Mammalia > Primates > Cebidae > Saguinus > Saguinus oedipus. The sequence continues at coordinate 26,175,693 of CM063190.1, forward strand.
TAAAGACCTTGCTAATAAAACAGGTTGCAGTAAAGGAGCTGGCCCAAACCCTCCAAAATGAAGATGGTGATGAGAGTGACCTCCAGTCGTCCTCACTGCTACACTCCCACCAGCACCATGACAGTTTACAAATGCCATGGCAACGTCAGGAAGTTACTCTCATAGTCTAAAAAAGGGGAGGAATAAATAATCCACCCCTTGTGTAGCATGTCATCAAGAAATAACCATAAACATTGGCAACCAGCAGCCCTGAGGGCTACTCTATGAAGAACATAGATATTCTTTTATTCCTTAACTTTCTTTTTTTGTTTTGAGACGGAGTTTCGCTCCTGTTACCCAGTCTGGAGTGCAATGGAGTGATCTCGGCTCACTGCAACCTCCACCTCCTGGGTTCAGGCAATTCTCCTGCCTCAGCCTCCTGAGTAGCTGGGATTACAGGCCCATGCCACCATGCCCAGCTAATTTTTTGTATTTTTAGTAGAGACGGGGTTTCACCATGTTGACCAGGGTGGTCTCGACCTCTTGACCTCATGATCCACCCGCCTCAGCCTCCCAAAGTGCTGGGATTACAGGTTTGAGCCACCGCGCCTGGCCTCCTTAACTTTCTTAATAAACCTGCTTTCACTTTGCACTGTGAATTCACCATGAATTTTTTTTTTTTTTTTTTTTTTTTCCGAGCTAGCTGAGATTTTATTTTGGACACACAAAAAAAGCAATTGAATTGTTTTGCAGCTGGAGGCATGGGCAAGGGGGGTCCCCAGGCAGTAAACTCCCCGCCGGTGGGCTGAGGGCCAGGGCTGAGCGTCAGGTGGGTCTCCTGTTCCCTGCGCTCCCCGGCACAGCAGCCTCCCTCCTGGGCTCTGGGGCAGCCTCAGGAGGGGCAGGCTGGGAGGGGCTGTTGCAGCTGTTCACTTGGGCAGGACGTCAGAGGACTCGGACACCAGCCTCCCATCACGGGTCTCAATCTTCTTCACAACCACAGCCTTGGTGGAGCTGGTGCGGCTGAAGGAGCTGGAGCCCGTGACAGAGCCAAAGCCGGAGGACAGGCCGTAGCTGAGGCCAGGGCTTGTGAGGCCCCCATAGGCAGAGCTCAGACCTCCTGCATAGCCACTGGTGGTCTTCGTGTGGATACTCATGTTCTGCATCCCGGACTCCAGCCGGCTCTCCTCGCCCTCCAGTAGCTTGCGGTAGGTGGCGATCTCGATGTCCAGGGCCAGTTTGACATTCATCAGCTCCTGGTACTCACGCAGCTGCTTTGCCATGTCCTGCTTGGCCCGCTGCAGGGCGGCCTCCAGCTCCTGCTGCTTGGTATGAGCATCCTTGAGTGCCTGATCCCCGCGATGCTCAGCATCTAAAATGGCGGCCTCCAGGGAAGCCCTCTGGCCTTTGAGGCCCTCAATCTCAGCCTGGAGCCGGCTGATGTTCCGGTTCATCTCAGAGATCTCAGTCTTCGTACGCCGTAGGTCATCCCCGTGCTTCCCAGCCAGTGTCTGCAGCTCCTCATACTTGATCTGGTATACGCTCTCTGCCTCAGCCCGGCTGCGGTTGGCTATCTCCTCGTACTGCGCCTTGACCTCAGCGATGATGCTGTCCATGTCCAGGGAGCGGCTGTTGTCCATGGACAGCACCACAGACGTGTCGGAGATCTGGGACTGCAGCTCCCGGATCTCCTCTTCATACAGCTGCCTGAGGAAGTTGATCTCGTCAGTCAGTCCTTCCAGGCGAGACTCCAGCTCTACCTTGTTCATGTAAGCTTCATCCACATCCTTCTTGATGAGGACAAATTCATTCTCCATCTCCGTACGCTTATTGATCTCTTCTTCATACTTGTTCTTGAAGTCCTCCACCAGCCCCTGCATGTTGCCAAGCTCTGCCTCCAGCTTCAGCTTCTCCTGGCCCAGAGTCTCCAGCTGCCGCCTCAGGTTGTTGATGTAGTTCTCAAACATGTTGTCCATGTTGCTCCTAGCCGTTTTCTGCTGCTGCAGGAGGCTCCACTTGGTCTCCAGCATCTTGTTCTGCTGCTCCAGGAACCGCACCTTGTCGATGAAGGAAGCAAACTTGTTGTTGAGGGTCTTGATCTGCTCCTTCTCCTGGGTACGCACGGCCTGGATGTTGGGGTCCACATCCACCTTAATGGGGTTCAGCAGGCTCTGGTTGATGGTGACGGCGGTGATGCCTCCCATGCCTATGCCGCTGGCCCCAGCATAGCCTGCACCCAGGCCACCCCGGAAGCCACTGCTGCTCATTCGGGAGAAGCTCAAGCGGGCACTGGGCCCACTCGTGAAGGAGCGGCTGCTGAAGGCCCCAGGGCCAGAGGTGGACACCTTGTAGGAGGACTTCTGGGTCACCCTCATGGACATGGTGGAGGCAGGAGTGGAGGCAGGCGGGCCTAACCAGGGAGAGATTCCAGAAGGAGCGGAGAAGCTGCTTCTTTCACCATGAATTTTTTCTTGCACAAGATCCAAGAACCCTCTTTTGGGGTCTGGATCGGGACCCCTTTCCTGTAACACGAGCAGCTGATACTAGGCATTGTTGATCTCGCTTGGGGTTCCAGGAAATGTTCCTTAGTACTCAAATTCCTCCACAACCCAGACTACTTGCCCCAGGAGTGTTTGGTCTGAATTTGGTTACATGTTCATGTTCATTCATTCTGAATCTGGCACCCCCTTGTCCTGTTCTTCCTTATAGGGCAGGCATTTCCTATTTAACCCTGATGAAGGGCCTGATTATGCCCTGTTCTCTAACTGTAAGGCTAACTCCTACAGTAGGTAAGGGTCATGAGAGCTCTAAGTCTCTCCCTCCTTCAGAGGAGAGAGCAGCCTTTAGGAACCTCAAAGATCATTTGTATCCTAAGGAGAATAAACAGGTGTGTGTGTGCACGTGTGCGTGCATGCACATGCTCACATGTGCACCTTTCACATGTGTTAGGTTTTTTTTGTTTTTTTCTCACTCTCTTTTTTATTGTACTTTAGGTTCTGGGGTACATGTGCAGATCATGCAGGACTGTTTCATAGGTATATACATGGCAAGGTGGTTTGCTGCCTTCATCCTCTCTCTCATCACCTATATCTGGTATTTCTCCCCTCATTATCCCTTCTTGGATCCTGTGTTATGTTTTTATTTAGTTTTGGCAACTCTTCATTGGGCAGGCATAAGAAAATCCCACAAAATTAATCCTTAGTAAAACATCCCGCTCCACCTCGCTGGACTAAATGTCAAGCCCACTGCATAACATGATCCTACAGCAACTGCTGTCCTCTGTCCCTTTTGGAATCACACTATATCCGTTGTCCCTGATCAGGGAAGGCCTTGTTTCTGAATGTCTGCTGCCACAAAATGAGACTTATGTAAAGCCAAGATGTTCTGAGACAGTCCTGTTGTCAAAAATGCAATCCTATTCTTCAGAACTTTAGTTTGCAAAATGTGCCATTGTAGATATAGGGTCCTGACAGTACAGAGGGCCAAACATATGTAATGTGGAAGAATGATCATTATCAATGCAAGTCTGTTTTTCCGTCTCAGAATAATCATTTCTTGGCATGTAAATGTGCAGGAAGGAGAAAAAGTGTTTCTCGCAGGAGGAATAGGATATGCGAGGGCCAGGAATAAGACAGGGCATGAACCATTAAAGGAACAGGAAAGAATTTTGTGTGACTGGTGCTTAGAGAGGAGATAGGAGGACGGGCAAGATCCATGCTATTGAGGGCTTTGTGATGCATATTAGGAACTTGGGCTTTATTATATCAGTAATAGGATGCCACTAGGATTTCAAGTAAATGAGCAACTTCATCAGATACTCACTTCAGAAAGGTTACAGTGGCTACAGTGTAGGCAGTGGATGAGAGGGTAGCATGGTGGGGAGGCCATTTAAAAAGCTTTGGCTGGCAACAGATGGCAGTAGCTTGCACCAGAGTGAGGGAAGGCATTTGTCAATATCAAGCCATCATAGTCAGCCTAAAGGATTTGGTGGAACCAGATATTAGAAGGCAGCCATTACTGGATGAATGGTGATTCTGGAAAGGAGGTGGAATGCTGGCAAAGTTTTGTTCAACAGTGCTGTGCTAGCTTGAAGGACAGCCAAGACTGCCACTAAACAGATGCCAGTTTTCACATTGTCATGAACACTAAGAAAAGAGGACAGTAGAATATCTGGGAAGCATGAGTGCACACGGGTTAAAAAAGATAGTATCAAAGAAGAGCCCATAGAATTTTGGTGAATAGACCACAATGATGTAAAGGTACTCTGCAAACCAGTGCTTCAAGTTGGACTAGTTCAATCACTTCCGACAATGATGACATCCATAATTGCTAGTATAGAGTGTGTCACGTGGAATGTGGAGCTATAACAGTGGTTTTGTGTTGGAACTGGTTACTCTGCCAGTATTATATGCTTTGAGCTCTTACCCCAGAAATCCCATGCCTTTATTAGGTTTGATTTTGATACTTGCAATTTTAGGTGTTCAATAAATGTTTCAGGATTAAATTTAATTTTAGAACAAAAGAAGATCTTACAATTCAAATCAGACAGAGCAAATCCTTTTTGGTGTGTTTATTTGAATATGATCGTTTTGCTGTCCAACACTCAGCAGCAAATCTCAGATCTGTTTTCCCCAGCTTATTTCTTCTTGTAGCCTATTGTCACCTACAAAGCAAGTTCATTACCTAGAGCCTATTGTCACCTATGAAGCAAATTCATTGCTTATATCTGGTATGGACATCAATCAGTTCTAACTGAAAACATACAATGAATTTTAGTTTGCAATATGTGAAAACATACTTTTGAATTTTGTGACACATGCTTATGTTTATGGACATACACATATCTATGAGTTGGAAAATTCTAACCTACTTAGGCTCCTTTGGGCACTTTACTACAAACTAATAATGTTTAGAGGTAGATAAGTAAGAATATAATTCCTGTGAACATATCTTTGAATGGTTTTACTTATAAAAATATTCTTTAGTATAGATGTGTTGAAATGCATACGTAAAACCCTCTATGCACTGCAAGCAAAATGCTTGCTAGTTACTGTTTAATAAATAAGTAGATATTAATTTCCAGTTTTCCTAGGAGTATCCAAAACAAAATTCTTTTAAAGTATTCTCTCTGCTTGAGCTACATTCTTTTCTGGAGTTTTAGCCGGTGCTTTTTGCCTCACATAGTTAATATTGTACAATTATAAATATTCCTCTCTGTCTCTGTGAGTGTGTGGTTTTTTTCATAGGAAGTAATCACTCCCTTACATCCTCCACTTCCCTCCACTCCTGGTCCATGAAACTCTAAATTTGGTCCCCTAGGTCACTGCTAGTTAGTGACTGAGAACCAACTGTCCCAATACCTGGTCTTTGACATCTGTTTCAGTTGTACATATCATGTTGTCTTTTCAGTGTTATTTTATGAAAGACTCATCTCTTGGGCATTTTAAACATGCTGCTATTAAATCAAACTACTCTTTGCATGATATGTTTGCATGATCCAGAGTAAAGCAAATCCAGAGCTATTCACTTACAATTACCTGAGACCCGGGTATATCCGGCTTCTCGATAAATTGTATGATCTAACTTTAACTTGGTATTTTGTCCACAGGCTAACCATGACTATATCTTTTAGTTTAGAAATGCTCCAAGGATAAAATATTTGATAGCATAACTTGTCTACTTGTTAATTTAGTGTTGTTTAAAATAGATTATTTCATGCAATTTAAGTAAAAACTCTAATTTGTAAAGGAAGATTACACTGCTTGTGAAGACATGGGTTGGAATGCTTTAAAAATAATAGATCTAAAATATGCCTTAATATTATTTATAGTTGTGGATTTACTTTAGTTACTTGAAGCTCTCAAAGCAATTTAAGAGGTGGAACTAGAAGAACAGGGTTTTATCAGTGACTAGAATAAACAGAACTGCTCTTTCTTAGCCATTCAGTGTTTCTCCCTGGCAGTATATAGGATATATAGTCCTGGGTTCACTGTTGTCTAAAGCTATGTTGCCAGGAACTATATTTGAATACTTCTTTTGGCCCATCAAACATGGTGCTCTTTCGATGCAACCACTGACTTCCACCCCATCTCCCCCAGTTCCAATGAACCAAATAGTTATTTGGTATGAAGGTCTAAAAATTGTGTGGTTATGATAGTTAAGGATGACAAATTGGAACAATAATTTTAAAAAGATTACACAAGCAGAGTTAAAGTTCATTTAAGCAAAATAAATTTTTTTTTGTTCATGCTATTTAGATTGGGTAGATTCCAATATCACTGGACAGTTTTTGATATTATAATCAACTGTGGCAAAGCCTGAATAGCTTTCAAGTTTTGGGTTTGTTTTTCTTTTCTTACTCATAGACGGGATATATTACAATTGAAACATACTTACTAAAATTGCATAGTAAATGTAATGACTGTTTTAATATGTGGTTAGATAATCAGCATTATGAAAGGAATCTATTTGGCACATAGCCCAGGATTTCTTTTAAATATAAACATCCAGGAGAGTTTGGATAAAATTCTCATCTGTTGTCATTGAACAGTGAATCACATTCATTCTTCCCATACCGTGAACAAACTTGGAGCTATCATTTATTCTTTGTTTTGAGTTTTTAAAATTAAATATTGAGTACATAGAGAAGAATGTTATTAAAGTATGTACAAAATATAAAGAACATTATTGTTATCTCTGAAATTTCTTATGTGTCATTCCCTGATCCTATTTCCTTCTTTTCCCTTTGAGAAAGCTCCATATTAGATTTTATATTTTGCTTTCCTTTACAGCTTTATCACATATGCTTAATCATTTTGTGTATTTTTACCTTTATCCATACGGAATTTCACTACATTTCTTCCCATGACTTCTTTTTGTTCTGTATTATATTCCAGTGCTTCATCCATTTTATTGCTTGTAGCCGAAATTTACTGACTTTCAAAGCTACACATATTCTGTTATATTAATATACCATAATTTCGAATATCCATTTTACTCCAGATAGACATTTGGGTCCACTATTTATTAACAGTGCTACTGGGAATACTTTGTTTGGTCCTGGTTTTATAGGCATTTATTTTTTATTTGGTTTGCTAATATCTAAAGGAATGTTCACATCTTTGTTAACCAGTGTATTTGACATGTAATTTTCCTATTTTTCAGTGGCATTTTCTGATTTTACATCAAGGTGATTTTTGCTTTATAAAATGAGGCATTTTTTTTCCTTTTCTATAATCTGAAATAGTTTGTGTAAAACTGGAATTATTTGTGAGTATAATATTTGGTAGAGTGTACCTGTAAAATCATCTTAGTTTGTTGTTCTCTTTGTGAGGAGTTAAACTACTGAGTTAAATTGTAAATATTCTCTTAAACTACTGAGTTAAATTTTAAAATTGTTATAGGATTACTCAGTTTTTCTATTTCTTTTCTTTTGAGATAGGGTCTTGGCTGGAGTCCAGTGGCACCATCTGGATGCCCTGCAACCTCTGCCTCCCTGGCTCAAGCAGTTCTCCTGCCTCAGCCTCTAGAGTAGCTTGGATTACAAGCATACACCACCATGCCTGGCTATTTTTTTTTGCATTTTTAGTAGAGATGGACTTTCATTATGTTAGCTGGGCTGGTCTCGATCTCCTGACTTCAAGTGAGCCTCCTTCCTGCCTCAGCCACCCAAAATACTGGGAATGTAGGCATGAACCACCATGCCCAGCCCTAGATTTTCCATTTAACTCAGTTTTAGTAGGTTATACTTTTCTTTTTATTTTATTTGACGTTGGGTGCATACTATATCTGGCATTTCTCCCCATTATTCCTCCCTACCCTCCACTGTCTCTTCCCTACCTGCTCCCACCAACTGCCCCCAGTATGTGATGCTCCTCTACCTGAGTCCACGTGTTCTCATTGTTTGACAACCACCTATAAGTGAGAACATGTGGTGTTTGATTTTCTGTTCTTGTGTCAGTTTGCTGAGAGTGATGGTTTCCAGATTCATCCAAGTCCCTACAAAGGACACAAAGTCATCATTTTTTATGGCTGCGTAGTATTCCATGGTATGTATGTACCACATTTTCTTTGTCCAGTCTATCATTGATGGCCATTTGGGTTGGTTCCAGGTCTTTGCTATTGTACACAGGGCTGCAGTGAACATACATGTGCATGTGTCTTTATAGTAGAATGATTTATAGTTATTTGGGTATATACCCAGTAATGAGAGTGCTGGGTCAAATGGAATTTCTATTTCTAGATCCTTGAGAAATTGCCACACTGTCTTCCACAATGGTCAAACTAATCTACACTCTTATCAACTGCGTAAGAGCGCTCCTATTTCTCCACATCCTCTCTAGCATCTGTTTTCTCCAGATTTTTTAATGATTGCCATTCTATACCATGAGATGATATCTCAATGTGGTTTTGATTTGCATTTCTCTAGTGACCAGTGATGATGAGCATTTTTTTCATATGTTTGTTGGCCTTATATATGTCTTCTTTGGAAAAGTATCTGTTCATATTCTTCTCCCACTTTTTGATGGGGCTGTTTGTTTTTTTCTTGTAGATTTGTTTAAGTTCTTTTTAGATCCTGGATATTATCCCTTTGTCAGATGAGTAGATTGTAAATACTTTCTCCCATTCTGTAGGTTGCTTGTTCACTCTAATGATAGTTTATTTTGCTGTGCAGAAGCTCTTTAGTTTAATTAGATCCCATTTGTCAATTCTGGCTTTTGTTGCCATTGTTTTTGGTGTTTTAGTCATGAAGTCCTTGCCCATGCCTTTGTCCTGAATGGTATTGCCTAGGTTTTCTTTTAGGGTTTTTATGGTTTTAGGTCTTATGTTTAAATATTTAATCCATTTTGAGTTAAATTTTGTATAAGGTGTAAGGAAGGGATCCAGTTTCACCTTCTTGCATATGGCTAGCCAGTTTTCCCAACACCATTTATTAAAAAGGGAATCCTTTCCCCATTGCTTGTGTTTGTCATGTTTATCAAAAATCAGGTGGTTGTAGATGTCTGGCACTATTTCTGAGGCCCCTGTTCTGTTCCATTGATCTGTATCTCTGTTTTGGTACCAGTACCATGCTGTTTTGATTACTTTAACCTTGTAGTATAGTTTGAAGTCAGGTAGCATGATACCTCCAGCTTTGCTTTTTGTTTGTTTGTTTGTTTGCTTGCTTAGGATTGTTTTGGCTATGCAGACTCTTTTTCAGTTCCATATGAATTTTAAGGTGTTTTTTTCCAATTCTGTGAAGAAAGTCAGTGGTAGCTTGATGAGGGTAGCATTGAATCTATACATTACTTTGGGTAGTATGGCCATTTTCATGATATTCATTCTTCCTAACCATGAGCATGGAATGTTTTTCCATTTGTGTCCTCTCTTATTTCGTTGAGCAGTGGTTTGTAGTTCTCCTTGAAGAGGTCCTTCACATTCCTTTTTAGTTTTATTCCTAGGTATCTTATTCCATTTGTAGTCATTGTGAATGGGAGTTCAAATATCATTTGGCTTTCTGTCTGTTAATGGTGCATAGGAATGTGTGTGATTTTTGCACACTGATTTTTTTGTCCTGAGACTTTGCTGAAGTTGCTTATCAGCTTAGGGAGATTTTGAGCTGAGACGATGGGGTCTTCTAAACATACAATCATGTTGTCTGCAAATAGAGACAATTTGACTTCTTCTTTTCCTAGTTGAATACCATCTGTTTCTTTTTCTTACATGATTGCCCTGGCCAGAAGTTCCAGTGCTATGTTGAATAGGAGTGATGAGAGAGGGCATCCATGTCTTGTGCCGGGTTTCAAAAGGAGTGCTTCCAGTTTTTGCCCTTGAAGTATGATATTGGCTGTGGGCTTGTCATAAATAGCTCTTATTATTTTGAGATACATTCCACTGATACCTAGTTTATTGAGAGTTTTTAGCATAAAAGAATGTTGAATTTTGTTTAAGGCTTTCTCTGCATCTACGGAGATAATCATGTGGTTTTTGTCTTTGGTTCTGTTTATGTGATGAATTACATTTATAGATATGCATATGTTGAATCAGCCTTGCATCCCAGGGATGAAGCTGACTTGATCATGATGGATAAGCTTTTTCATGTGCTGTTGGATTCAGTTTGCCAGTATCCTATTGAGGATTTTCGCCTAGATGTTCATCAGGGATATTGACCTGAAATTTTCTTTTTTAGTTGTGTCTCTACCAGGTTTTGGTATCAGGATGATGTTGGCCTCATAAAATGAGTTAGGGAGGATTTCCTCTTTTTGTTTTGTTTGGAATAGTTTCAGAAGGAATGTTACCAGCTCCTCTTTGTACCTCTGGTTGAATTTGGCGTGAACCCATCTGGTCCTGGAATTTTTTTGGTTGGTAGGCTATTAATTGCTGTCTCAATTTCGGACCTTGTTGTTCATCTATTCAGGAATTAAACTTCTTCCTGGTTTAGTCTTGGGAGAGTGTACATGTCTAGGAATTTATCCATTTTTTCTAGATTTTCTAATTTATTTGCATAGAGGTATTATATTACTCTCGAACAGTAGTTTCCATTTCTGTGGGATTGGTAGTAATGTCCCCTTTATCATTTTTTATTGTGTCTATTTAATTCTTCTCTCTTTTGTTTTTTGTCAGTCTGGCTAGTGGTCTATCTATTTTATTGATCTTTTCAAAAAGCCAGCTCCTGGATTCACTGATTTTTTTGAAGGGTTTTTTGTGTCTCTTATCTCCTTCAGTTCTGCTCTGATCTTAGTTATTTTTGGTCTTCTGCTAGCTTTTGAATTTGTTTGTTCTTGCTCCTCTAGTTCTTTTAAAAGTGACATTAGGGTGTCGATTTTAGATCTTTCCTCCTTCCTCTGAGAGATAATAAATATTTGTTTGTTTCAAGCCACTAACTTTGGGGTAATTTGTTTTACAGAACTAGAAAACTAATATGCTCATTAATTTTCAGCCATGTTTTCACTCTAATACAAGCATTTAAATGCTATAAATTTCTCTCTACATTAGCTGAATCTCACAAGTTTGGATATGCAGTATTATTTGGATTTAAATATTTTCTGATTTCTATTATTATTTTTAACTTATGAGTTATTTAGAATTGTGTTTCTTAATTTCCAAATATATATATTGTATTTTGATTATTGATTTCTAGCTTAATTGCACCAAGGACAAAAAATATAGTTTTTATGATACCATCTTTTAAAATTTGTTACACCTTGCTTTATGCCCCTGTATATGGTCAATTTTGATATAAGCTCATGGGCCCTTGAAAACAATATATATTCTATAGCCTTATGTGTCCCTTATCTTAGGTGTATTAAGAAATTTTGTCATTCAAATTTCTATCCTTATTTCTGTTTTTATTTCCGTAAGCCTCCTCTGTGGACAAATATATCCTCATAGACTTTGTGCTATGCTAAATTTATCACTTATTGAGAAAAGTATATTCAAATATGCCACTGCGATGATGGATTTATTTTATTGTTTGCATTTCTATCGTTGAATTATATGTTTTGAGTTATATATGTGTATACACATACACATACACTATATGTAATGTTCTAGATAGATTCATGTTCAGAATTATATCTTCCTAGTGAACTGAACTTTTATCATTATGAAATGGCACATTTTATCTCTATTAATTCTATTTGCCTTAAAGTTTATTTTGTCTGATATTTGTATAACTATACCAACATCTTTTAAGGCTCACATGAAATATCTATTTAATAAAAAAATCTGACAGTCTTTAAATGATGTATATGTATCATTTTAGAGATCACTTAAATGATACATATACATCATTTAAAGACTATATCATCATCTTTAAGTGAGCATGTAGTTTATTTATATGTATTATAATTACTTATATTTTTGTTTGTAAATTTACTGTCTTATTTTGTGTTTTCTATATATCCCACATTTTCCGTTTCCTTTTTTCTACTTTCTTGACTTCTTCTGGGTTGATTATTATTAAAACCTTATTATTAGCAAAAATGATCAATAAACACAATATATTTTATATTCTATTTTTATTTTGTATATTCTATTTTTATTTTGTTAGTGGGTATCCTAGAAATTTTAACTAGCAGAACTTATAAAAGCCAAAAATTAATCAACATCCTTAATTTTCTCTCAAAATAATACAGATAACTTAGAATGCTTTAGCTCCTTTAACACCCCTCTCCACTTATAGGCTGTTGTGTATTTAAATTTTAATTATATTTTTCAATTTTTAATCCACCAACATATTATTATTGCCATTTTATACAGTTTTAATATTTACTGCATTTTCACCACTGTAGGGGAGGAAAAACTTTTACTATACTCTCTTAGGTTCTGCTGGAATTGGTGAATTAGGCTGATAAAAGTTGGATTAACAGGAAGAAAGCATACACATTTTATTTAATGTTTTTTTTTTTACATGGCAAAAGGTGCTTCACAGAAAAAAAAAGAGAGAGAGAAAATTCCCAATGAAGCAGTTAGACTTGGGGGCTTATATACCATTTTAACAAAAGTAATAAATTAAGGAGAAGTGACTTGACAAGGGAAGGGATTTTAGTTCCTGAGACTATAAAATTGTGGGCAACCTAGAGGAAGATGAGGGTTATTTTAGTAAGGTATATTTGTGCAGATTCATCTTGGCATTCACTCTTTAACTCTGGTGATTAGAATATTATCTTCCTGATACCAGGAGGGCACCTTTCTCATGGAAAATTTATGCCTTGCTTTTAAGCCAAAAGGGCAAGGGCAGAGAGCTCTTCTTGCATCTGCTGTTTCTCAATTGCCTTTGGCTCAAAATAACCAATATGCCAATGCAGCATATTCTGAGGTGGCGCGTTCTGAGCCTCAGCCTCCACCTCCCAGGTTCAACCCCTTCACTGCTTTCTTTGCTCATAATTTCTTCTTGCATCTCAGACTGTCCTCTGGAAACATTTTCCTTTTGCTGAAGTACATTTTGTAGAATTTTCTTTAAGTTTGTTCAAAAGATGTTTCTAATCTTTTTCTCAGTTTTTGTTTATCTGAAAATGTCTTTATCTCATTTGTATTCTTAAAAGATATTTTCACTGCATATAAAATTTTGGTGCAGCGGCTATTTTCCTATCACCACACTGAATATTTTGTTTCATGATCTGGCATCCGTTACTGAAGTTGAGAAATATCTATCAGCTTAATTCTTGTTCTTTTGAAGGTAATTTGATATATTTCTTTCCTGTTTTTTTTTCTAAAAACATCTTCTTTTTGTCTTTGGTATTCTACAGTTTCACAAGAATGCGTTTTAGCTACAGATTTCCTATTGACTTATACTGCTTGAAATGTGTTGGTCTTCCTGAAATTTCTTGGTCTTCCTGTTTCATCAACTTTGGAAAATTCTCAGTTATGATTTCTTCTTTTCCTCTATTCTCTGCCCCTTTTGGGAAATCTGATTACATTTATATTAGATATTCTATCCTCCTCACCTCTTAACCATTTTCTTTTTTGAGACAGAGTTTTGCTTTTGTTGCCCAGGCTGCAGTGCAATGACATGATCTACTCCACCTCCCAGGTGGAGCAGTCCTCCACCTCCCAGGTTCAAGCAGTTCTCCTGCCTCAGCCTCCACCTCCCAGGTTCAAGCAGTTCTCCTGCCTCAGCCTCCACCTCCCAGGTTCAAGCAGTTCTCCATTGCTACCTCCACCTCCCAGGTTCAAGCAGTTCTCCTGCCTCAGCCTCCCAAGTGGCTGGGATTACAAGTGTGCACCACCATGCCTGCCTGCTTTTTTGTATAGATCTTTAGTAGAGATGGAGTTTTACCATGTTGGTCAGCCTGGTCTCGAACTCCTGACCTCAGTGATCCACCTGCCTCGGCCTCCCGAAGTACTGGGACTCTATAGGTGTGAGCCACCACACCCAGCCAGCAGGTTTTCCTCTTTTATAAGGATACCAGTCATATTGGAATGGGGGCTTATCCTGTTTCAGAATGATCTCATCTAAACTAATTACATATGCAGTGACCCTATTTCCAAACACGGTCACTTTCTGAGATTTGGGGGAATCAAAATTTCAACATATGAATTTGGGGGGTATACAGTTCAATCAAAAACAGGTTCCTTACATTATTGCCAGTTCATTGAGGTATTTAAAAGGACTTTTTGAAGTGCAATTTGTCTATGTCTTTTCTTCAGTAAGAGGGTTGGTTACGGTATGTAATTATAGTATGCTATACTGCTGAACACCATAAATTTTTGCATGGTGTTGACAAGTTAACTGTCACTAAAACAGTTTTACAAAGGCTGCTTCCATTTTTGGGGTAACCATTCATTTCACAACTGTGTTGCATTGTCCTTGAGGTTCTGAGGCTGCACCTTTGCCACCTTGACCTTGGAGGAAATGACGCAAAAGCGAAACCTGACATTCAGAACATTTTAGAGTTGTAGAGCCATTTTAGGAATCTGTGTTTCAGTCAACGCTGTGTTGAATGCTCTCTACAGCTATAACATATATCAATCATAACAACAATGATAAAGAAACCTCAGTCATCAAGAGTAAATTATACCCTTTATGTTATGTGTTAGATGATGGAGAAATGTAGAATACATTTTAGGAAGCTTTCCATCAAAGACAGTTTAAACCTTTGCTATGTATAAAGGATTAGCTCTCAGCTCTGAAAGTTTACTTAATCAGAAGATTTTATTCATTTAAGGTTATTTAAAGACAAAGACTTTTAGCATATTTTAATCTATCAACCACTGCTTCTGAATAACTTGGTGTGGAATCAGAGTGGAGGAGAAGAGACTTAAAATTTCAGATTCCCTGGCATTATTCCACCAGACCTGTGAATTAGAATCTCTGAGGAAAGGAGCCCAGAAATGTACATTCTAAACAGCATCCCTTCAAAGTTAGAGAATGGTTGTTGCCTAGGGTCTTCCCCTTAAATATAAGGTATTTTGCTTTAAGCAACTTAATTTTTATTTTTCTTAAATTTTCTTAATTTTTACAGTACAGTTAAAGAGTGGTGAATGGTGGGCCAGACGTGACGGCTCATGCCTATAATCCCAGCAGTTTGGGAGGCTGAAGCAGGCAGAATATTTGAGGTCAGGAGTTCAAACACAGCCTGGCCAACATGATGAAATGCTGTCTCTACTAAAAATACAAAAATTAGCCAGGCGTGGTGTTGCACACCTGTAGTCTCAGCTACTCAGGAGGCTGAGGCAGGAGAATCACTTGGACCTGGGAGGCAGAGGTTTCAGTGAGCTGAGATGGAGCCATTGCACTCCAGCCTAGGCGACAGAGTAAAGCACTATATCAAGAAAAAAAAAGTAGTGAATACAAATAAAATTAGTGAATGGCCACAATGTGCTTAGCAATTAGAAGAGAAAATTAAACTAAATATTATAATATTTTAGTGAGAGGACCACAACCGGACTCTATAGGGTTTCCTTTTTGAAAATTATTCTGAATCTAATAGCAAGCACAACTGAGACATTTTCTTTACTAAGTTTTGCATTTCCAGTGTGACCCTTTTGCCTTTTATAGTGTATTATCTAATTTTACGTAAGAGCTCACTCTGTTAAACTGTACCGTGTGTATGTGTGCGTGGATGATCTCCACTCGTGAGAAAAAATACCTTCTACTTTTGTTTTCTTCTTCTGTCCATTTGAGAGGCAACCTACCACCTCTACCTTAGAGATGGCCATAAAATCCCAGAGGAAAGCAATATGCCTAAAAGTTATGTAGTCTATTCCCCTTTCTTAAGTATGTATTGGAATACTGGTGGGCCTGTTAAAACATGGATTGCTGGGCCCCACCCCCAGAGTTTGTGAGTCAGCAGGTCTGTGTTGGGTCCTAAGAATTTGCATTTTTGACACGTTCTCAGGTAATGCTGATGCTGATGCTACTGGCCTGGGCACCCTACTTGGAAAGCCACTGTATTAACTCATTTAATTCTCACAGCAGTCCTGTGAGGTAGGCACTATTATTTTTATCATGCCCATTTTATAGACGAGGGTTCTGGGACAGCTGGTAGGACAACTGGTGATCAGGAAAAGATTCTGAAGCCAGGCAGGCTGACTTCAAGCCCATGCTCTAACCTACTGTACCATGTGCCTTCTCAGTCAGTAGGTACTTATTAAACACCTACTGTGTGCCCTGTGTTTGACTAGCTGCTATAAAAACAAAACAAACCCTAATCTCATTCCTTATTCAGGAACAGATGATTTGAGAATACTCACTTCCTACTGAACTTGACAGGGATAACTTCTTGGTATCTACTTGAGAGGGACATGAGCTGCTGTACATCTGTTGAAACTCAGGTGACAATTGAGACGCAGAAGTTAAGTCTTTTCTCTGCTTTTAAGCATGAAGTTGTGCCTTAACCCAAATGGTTGTTCCTGTGGTAAACTGTGTACTCTATAAATGCTCTCCAAAACTAGAATTTTCTTGGTTTATGCAAATGTACAGCTGATTTTGTGCAATGTACAATAATTTTGTGGGGTATGTTGCAGGGGTGGGGTTGAAATTTTCATGGTACTTATCTATTACCAGTTCTTTGTGTTTTAAGTACTTAGCTTTTATTTTTTTTCCTTTCAGCATTTTCTTATGTTAACTGGATTCCCATATTGGCTGTTGCTGAGCGGGTGAGGGAGTCCTGATTTGACCTGAATTTTTTTTAGCTTTTTTTTTTTGGAGACCACAAATCATACTTTAAGTCAACAACATCTGGCTGTTAATGGGACATTTCTATTTTAAGGGGCTTAGAAAAGGAGGTAAAAGAGAAAGAAGTTGGAAGTTGGTACAGAACAATGAAAGCAAGGTACTCACTTTCACATCTTACCAGGCACAGCCCCTCCCTGCCAAGTTCCTTTCTGGTGGGAGATCAGGGCATGGCCCTTGCAAACACCAGCTAAGAAAGGAACTGAAACTTCTCTTCATTTGTTCTTTTTTCCTTCCCTGCCTTTCCCTAGAAACTATTAGACTGCCACACCATCCCATTGCCTAGATTGGTGATTACCTGTTTCTTCTAGTTTTGTGCATGTGTGTTAGGGATCAATGACACTTTAAGTGACAGGGTAAACAAAAGCTGGAACAAAAGAGCCTCTATTAAGGTAAAGGTTTACTGTGACCGGAACATTGTATTAGATGCTGGGGGGCAAAACAAACCAAAAACATTGCTTACAAACCAAACTCAGTTTGTAAGGCTATCACACTCAATTAATAGAGGGGAGATTTTCTCCTGGCTTTCTAGGATAGGTGGAATAAAAGAAATGGAAAGTAGACCAGGAACATCATTTTGCCTCATTCCATCTCACTTTAAGTAAGCTCTGGCCCAACCCCTAGTGGTTCTGTTCCAGGAAACACAATGGGTCAAGCCAGATGTGACTTTATAACACTTCTTAGCCATTGTCTTTCCTTCTTAAATCCCGAGTGAGGAGGATAATAGTTGAAGATATCCTTCTTTCTTTCTTCTCCAGGCTTTAGGATATCAGATTAGGTATTTTCAAGTTGAGAACAAAAAGCCTTTCCACAAAGTTGTAGACTCCTTGTGCCAATAGCAATGAGTCTTTCTTGCTAAGAACATAGGTGTTTGCATCTTTCTAGTGCTTTTTATCAGAAGAAGCTTAACATGCACAGAGGGAGATATTTTTTCTGGCACTAGTCACAAACCACAAAGTTTCGCAATAAGGCTAGGTTAAGTGAAGGCAATATTATAGCTTGGAAACTTTTGGGGTGTGTGTGTGTGTGTGTGTGTGTGTGTGTGTGTGTGTGTGTGAGAGAGAGAGAGAGAGAGAGAGAGAGAGAGAGAGAGGTGTCTATGTGTGATGGGGTTATACCTCAGCTTCCTGGTTGGCCTTGCTGATGTCACTGCATTAGTACAGGTGCTGCACTTCATATTTTTTATCATCATATTTAGTGTTTGACTTTAAAATGAATGGTTTTATGCACATGTGTGCTGATAAATTAATAACAATAGAAGGGGAAAGAAATTTTGGATTTTGATTAGATGAAAGAGGTGCAAAACTTCCACTGTTTCTTTCATAGACACTTTGCAAACCAAAAGCTTTCTAGAACTGCTAGGTGAAGTTCTAAATATCACTAATTTTGAGTTAGGCTTATTAACATTTATTATTGGGTCTGGTCATGATGAAGGATAATGAAATTCTCAGCACAGATGGGTGAGTTACCATTGGTCTAAAATTTTACAATCTCTGGTTTTCTTCTGATTTTTAGTTCCACATTTGGTGGCTTTAAACACAGTTCTTTTCATACCCTGTATATTTTTGAAATCTAAGAAACTTATGATCTAATTTAGATGTCTCTGGAAATGTGAATTTAATAACTACTAACTGGTTGCTAGTTGTAACTAGTCACAACTAACTGGTAACTGGTCACTAGTTGTAACTAGTTATAACTTTTTTACTAACTACTAACTAGTCACTAGTTGTCTAATAACTAAATATTGCCCCGTTAATAGGGAAATGGATTGGACAGTAGAAGTCCATTCTAGTTCTATGGTTCCGTTATGCCTTCCATAAACACAAAATGCAATTAGGAACTGTGAATGCGCAAGAGGGATTTACTTCTTATTAAGACACCATCACAGGAAATGTGTGCATGTGTGTATGGGCTTCCATACATGCACACAGAAACACACACACACACACACACACACACACACACACACACACACACACACACATTCCTGCAAAAGCTTTGACATTTCTGACACAAGAGGTTTTATTTTTATTTCCTCTTTTATTCTATTTTACTGTAAGGGAATTAGATCATCAGACCAATTTTTTCAAATAGTTCCATGGAATGAGTTAATTACAATATGTGATCCAAGTCTGTACCCACTACTGAAATCGTCTGCAATAGAAACAGGGGGTATCCAAATCCATCAAGCATTTTAGCTGTTCTTTTTGGTGGAGAGTAGGACCAGGGTGAACAATCTGTTACTATAAATATAGCTGATTGTTGTAAGGATGTATCATGTTTGGAAATGATCTCATCTATCTGTTGCTGATAAGCAGTTTTCTACCAAAGTGAGCAAGAATATTACCATATGACATTGTTGTTAGAGAACCCTCAAAGTTAAAGCCACCAGGATTCCTCACTGCCCGTGAGGTAGGGTCTATGAGTGAGGTATCACTGTCGAGGGTCTTGAACTTGAACTAACCTTAATCCACATGGGGACGTGTTACAAGTTATTTTATTCCTTAATTTTGTGTATTATTCTGATTCTGGGATTGTTCTATTAGATAAGCTGTGCTATGTATGTAATGATGAATTATAGAAAAAATCAAGTTTCTTCCTTCTTTATTGATATTAAACAGATCCCTTTGTAATGAGGCTGTTTGAACATGATCAGGTGTGCAGTGGCATGCTCTCTGTCATTGCCTCCTCCTCTGTCCCCACTCAAATAAACAACATACTCTTAAACCACAAGCATCTAGGGTATACTGTCCAATATGGCAGCCATAGCCCATGTGGTTAATAATCACTTAAAATGTCCCAAATTTGAACTCAAATGTGCTGTAGGTATAAAAGGCACAGCAGATTTCAAAGACTCAGACTAAAAAAGGAATGTAAAAATCTCAATAATTTTTATATTGATTACATATTTCAGATATTTGGAGTTAAATAAAACTATTATCATTAATCTGTCTTTTTTTTAATATGGCTACTATAAAACTTAGAATTGCATACCTGGCTTTCATTATACCTCATTCTATGAAATATATTTCATTATATTTCCTTTGGATAGCACCAGTCTAGAGTCTTAATGGGAAGGCAAAGAGACTTCCCATGCCCTCTTCTTTTACCTTGGGAGAGGCCTTTAAGACAAAGTATTGATTACTTTCTGCAGCACAGAGAAAGATGTGTGTGTTTGCGTGTATGCACATGTGTATGTGTGTGTGTGCACAGGTGTGTCTGTGTGTGTTGAGGGTGGGAGAAGTTTCAGTGGGAGGAAGCATGAGAAGGGAGGAAAGAAAAGTGAGCATTTTCAGCCAGTTGGTCTGAGATGCCATCTACTCTCACTGGAAGTAAGGAACAAAGAATTAGTTCTCAAAAGGAAAATTTGCTTTTTGTTTAAAATAGAATGAGTCATTGGAGCATCAGACTCATTTGTATTCAACTGTAAATGTAAATTAGGCTTCATTAACATCAGTACAGAAGCAAATATAAAGTTTTAAGAATGACTGTCATCGCTTTATCAGTAGTTAACAAGGATAGTCAAGAACTGACCTGTATTCTAATGTATAATCTTGATTTATACAAAGGGTATAATTTATTTTGTTCTGAAACCTTTTTTTTTATTTTATTATTTTATTTTATTTTTAAAAATAAAGATGGGCTTTCACCATGATAACCAGGCTGGTTCTGAACTCCCAACCTCAGGTGATCCACCCACCTCAGCCTCCCAAAGTGCTAGGATTAAAGGCATGAGCCACCACGCCCGGCCACAAATAGGACATTTTATTTGCCACTATTATAAGTCTTATTTTAAACAGATTATTGGACTGGTGGTTCATATCCATCAGCTCGTTCAACTTTAGCACCTGTCTCATCCCCAGTGGCTTTTCCAGAACTACTGCCTTCACCATGAAGCTCCATGAGTTTTCCCAATTCAAACTTTGGCTTCTTCAGCATTTTTACTTTTCTTTTTTTTTAAATTTAATTTAATTTTTTTTATTGCGTTTTAGGTTTTGGGGTACATGTGCAGAACATGCAAGACAGTCACATAGGTACACACATGGCAGTGTGTTTTGCTGCCTTCCGCCCCTTCACCCACATTTGGCATTTCTCCCCATGCTATCCCTCCCCAGCTCCCCCCACCCCCCACTGTCCCTCCCCTATTCCCCCAAATATACCCCAGTGTGTAGTACTTCCTTCCCTGTGTCCCTGTGTTCTCATTGTTCATCACCCGCCTATGAGTGAGAATATGCGGTGTTTCATTTTCTGTTCTTGTGTAAGTTTGCTGAGAATGATGTTCTCCAGATTCATCCATGTCCCTACAAAGGACACGAACTCATCCTTTCTGATTGCTGCATAATATTCCATGGTGTATATGTGCCACGTTTTCCCAGATCAGTCTATCATCAATGGGCATTTGGGTTGGTTCCAGGTCTTTTCTATTGTAAACAGTGCTGCAATGAACATTCGTGTGCATGTGTCCTTATAGTAGAATGATTTATAGTCCTTTGGATATATATCCAGTAATGGGATTGCTGGGTCAAATGGAATTTCTATTTCTAGGTCCTTGAGGACTTGCCACACTGTCTTCCACAATGGTTGAATTAATTTACACTCCCACCAGCAGTATAAAAGTGCTATTTCTCCACATCCTCTCCAGCATCTGCTGTCTCCAGATTTTTTAATGATCGTCATTCTAACTGGCGTGAGATGGTATCTCAATGTGGTTTTGATTTGCATCTCTCTAATGACCAGTGATGATGAGCATTTTTTCATATGTTTGTTGGCCTCATGTATGTCTTCTTTTGTAAAGTGTCTGTTCATATCCTTTGCCCATTTTTGGATGGGCTTGTTTTTTTCCTGTAAATCTGTTTCAGTTCTTTGTAAATTCTGGATATTAGCCCTTTGTCATATGGGTAAACTGCAAAGATTTTTTCCCATTCTGTTGGTTGCCGATTCACTCTAGTGACTGTTTCTTTTGCCGTGCAGAAGCTGTGGAGTTTGATTAGCTCCCATTTGTCTATTTTGGCTTTTGTTGCCAATGCTTTTGGTGTTTTGGTCATGAAGTCCTTGCCTACTCCTATGTCCTGAATGGCTTTGCCTAGATTTTCTTCTAGGGTTTTTATGGTGCCAGGTCTTATGTTTAAGTCTTTAATCCATCTGGAGTTAATTTTAGTGTAAGGTGTCAGGAAGGGGTCCAGTTTCTGCTTTCTGCACATGGCTAGCCAATTTTCCCAACACCATTTATTAAACAGGGAGTCCTTTCCCCATTGCTTGTTTTTGTCAGGTTTATCAAAGATTGTATGGTTGTAGATATGCTGTGTTGCCTCCGATGCCTCTGTTCTGTTCCATTGGTCTATATGTCTGTTTTGGTACCAGTACCATGCTGTTTTGATTACTGTAGCGTTGTAGTATGAAGTCCGGTAGTGTGATGCCTCCTGCTGTGTTCTTTTTGCTTAGAATTGACTTGGCTATGCGGGCTCTCTTTTGGTTCCATATGAAGTTCATGGTGGTTTTTTCCAGTTCTGTGAAGAAATTCCATGGTAGCTTGATGGGGATAGCGTTGATTCTGTAGATTACTTTGGGCAGTATAGCCATTTTCACAATATTGTTCTTCCTAACCATGAAGATGGAATGTTTCTCTATCTGTTTGTGTCCTCTCTTATTTTGTTGAGCAGTGGTTTGTAGTTTTCCTTGAAGAGGTCCCTTACATTCCTTGTAAGTTGTATTCCTAGGTATTTTATTCTCTTTGTAGCAATTGTGAATGGCAGTTCGTTCTTGATTTGGTTCTCTTTAAGTCTGTTATTGGTGTATAGGAATGCTTGTGATGTTTGCACATTGATTTTATATCCTGAGACTTTGCTGAAGTTGCTTATCAGTTTCAGGAGTTTTTGGGTTGAGGCGATGGGGTCTTCTAGATATACTATCATGTCGTCTGCAAATAGAGACAATTTGGCTTCCTCCTTTCCTATTTGAATACCCTTTATTTCTTTTTCTTGCCTGATTGCTCTGGCTAGAACTTCCAGTACTATATCGAATAGGAGTGGTGAGAGAGGGCATCCTTGTCTAGTGCCGGATTTCAAAGGGAATGCTTCCAGTTTTTGCCCATTAAGTATGATATTGGCTGTTGGTTTGTCGTAAATAGCTTTTATTATTTTGAGATACGTTCCATCAATACCAAGTTTATTGAGGGTTTTTAGCATAAAGGGCTGTTGAATTTTGTCAAATGCCTTCTCTGCATCAATTGAGATAATCATGTGGTTTTTGTTTTTGGTTCTGTTTATGTGGTGAATTACGTTTATAGACTTGCGTATGTTGAACCAGCCTTGCATCCCCGGGATGAATCCTACTTGATCATGATGGATAAGCTTTTTGATGTGTTGTTGCAATCGGCTTGCCAATATTTTATTGAAGATTTTTGCATCTATGTTCATCATGGGTAATGGCCTTAAGTTTTCTTTTCTTGTTGAGTCTCTGCCGGGTTTTGGTATCAGGATGATGTTGGTCTCATAAAATGAATTGGGAAGGATTCCCTCTTTTTGGATTATTTGGAAGAGTTTCAGAAGGAATGGTACCAACTCCTCTTTGTGTGTCTGGTAGAATTTGGCTGTGAACCCATCTGGACCTGGGCTTTTTTTGTGTGGTAGGCTCTTAATTGCTGTCTCGACTCCAGACCTTGCTATTGGTCTATTCATAGTTTCGGCTTCCTCCTGGTTTAGGCTTGGGAGGACACAGGTGTCCAGGAATTTATCTGTTTCTTCCAGGTTTACTAGTTTATGTGCATAGAGTTGTTTGTAATATTCTCTGATGATGGTTTGAATTTCTGTGGAATCTGTGGTGATTTCCCCTTTATCATTTTTTATTGTATCTATTTGGTTGTTCTCTCTTTTCTTTTTTTATCAGTCTGGCTAGTGGTCTGTCTATTTTGTTGATCTTTTCAAAAAACCAGCTCTTGGATTTACTGATTTTTTGAAGGGTTTTTCTTGTCTCTATCTCCTTCAGTTCTGCTCTGATCTTAGTTATTTCTTGTCTTTTGCTAAGTTTTGAGTTTTTTTGAACTTGCTCCTCTAGCTCTTTCAATTTTGATGATAGGGTGTCAATTTTGGGTCTCTCCACTCTTCTCATATGGGCACTTATTGCTATATATTTTCCTCTGCAGACTGCTTTAAATGTGTCCCAGAGATTCTGGTATGTTGTGTCTTCGTTCTTGTTAGTTTCAAAGAACTTCTTTATTTCTGCCTTCATTTCATTGTTTATCCAATCAACATTCAAGAGCCAGTTGTTCAGTTTCCATGAAGCTGTGCGGTTCTGAGTTAGTTTCTGAATTCTGAGTTCTAACTTGATTGCACTATGGTCTGAGAGACTGTTTGTTATGATTTCAGTTGTTTTGTATTTGCTGAGGAGTGCTTTACTTCCAATTATGTGGTCAATTTTAGAGTAGGTGTGATGTGGTGCTGAGAAGAATGTATATTCTGTGGATTTGGGGTGGAGAGTTCTGTAAATGTCTATCAGGTTTCCTTGTTCCAGGTCTGAGTTCAAGCCCTGGGTATCCTTGTTAATTTTCTGTCTGGTTGATCTGTCTGATATTGACAGTGGAGTGTTAAAGTCTCCCACTATTATTGTGTAGGAGTCTAAGTCTCTTTGTAAGTCATTAAGAACTTGCCTTATATATCTGGGTGCTCCTGTATTGGGTCCATATATATTTAGGATCGTTAGTTCTTCTTGTTGTATCAATCATTTTACCATTATGTAATGTCCTTCTTTGTCTCTCTTGATCTTTGTTGCTTTAAAGTCTATTTTATCAGAGAAGAGAATTGCAACTCCTGCTCTTTTTTTGCTCTCCATTTGCTTGGTAGATCTTCCTCCATCCCTTTATTTTGAGCCTTTGTGTATCCTTGCATGTGAGATGGGTTTCCTGGATACAGCACACCAATGGGTTTTGGCTTTTTATCCAATTTGCCAGTCTGTGTCTTTTGATTGGTGCATTTAGCCCATTTATATTTAGGGTTAATATTGTTATGTGTGAATTTGATACTGCCATTTTGATGCTAGCTGGCTGTTTTGCCCATTGGTTGATGCAGATTCTTCATTTTGTTGATGCTCTTTAGCATTTGGTATGTTTTTGGAATGGCTGGTACTGGTTGTTCCTTTCTCTGTATAGTGCCTCTTTCAGGAGCTCTTGTAAAGCAGACCTGGTGGTGACAAAATCTCTGAGTACTTGTTTGTTCATGAAGGATTTTATTTTTCCTTCACTTAGGAAGCCCAGTTTGGCTGGATATGAAATTCTGGGTTGAAAGTTCTTTTCTTTAAGGATGTTGAATATTGGCCCCCACTCTCTTCTGGCTTGTAGAGTTTCTGCCGAGAGATCTGCTATGAGTCTGATGGGCTTCCCTTTGTGGATGACCCGACCTTTCTCTCTGGCTGCCCTTAGCATTTTCTCCTTCATTTCAACCCTGGTGAATCTGACGATTATGTGCCTTGGGGTTGCTCTTCTTGCGGAATATCTTTGTGGTGTTCTCTGTATTTCCTGGACTTGGATATTGGCCTGCCTTGCTAGGTTGGGGAAATTTTCCGGCATAGTGTCCTGAAGAGTATTTTCCAGCTTGAATTCATTCTCTTTGTCACATTCTGGTACACCTATCAAATGTAGGTTAGGTCTCTTCATATAGTCCCACATTTCTTGGAGACTTTGTTCATTCCTTTTTGTGCTTTTTGCTGTAATCTTGGTTTCTCGTTTTATTTCATTGAGTTGATCTTCGACTTCTGATATCCTTTCTTCTGCTTGGTCAATTCGGCTGTTGAAACTTGTGCATGCTTCGCAAAGTTCTCATGTTGTGTTTTTCAGCTCCTTCAATTCATTCATATTCCTCTCTAAGTTGTCCATTCTTGTTATTATTTCCTCAAATCTTTTTTTAAAGTTCTTAGTTTCTTTGCATTGATTTAGAACATGTTACTTTAGCTCACGGAAGTGTCTCCTTACCCACCTTCTGAAGTCTGATTCCGTCATTTCATCACATTCATTCTCCATCCAGCTTTGTTTTCTTGCTAGTGAGGAGTTTTGGTCCTTTGTAGGAGGCGAGGTGTTCTGATTTCGGGTATTTTCCTCCTTTTTGTGCTGGTTTCTTCCCATCTTTGTGGATTTATTCACCTGTCAGCTGGGTAGTTGCTGATTTTTCGATTGGGTCTCTGAGTGGATGCCCAGATTGTTGATGATGAAGTATTTCTGTTTCTGAGTTTTCCTTCTAACAGTCTAGTCCCTCTGCTGTATGACTGCTGAGGTCCACTCTGGGCCCTGCTTGCCTGGGGTACACCTGTAGCAGCTGCGGAACATTGAGGGATGCTACCAGTTTCTTCTTCTGCTATCTTTGTCCCAGAATGATGCCCGCCAAATGTCAGTCTGATCAGTCCTTTTTGAGGTGACTCTTTGTGTATACGGGGGTCAGGGAGCTGCTTGAGGAGACGGTCTGTACTTTATAGGAGCTCAAGTGCTGAGCTGTGAGCTCCCTTGTTCATTCAGGGCTTCTAGGCAGGTGTGTTTAGGTCTGCTGCAGCAGAACTCATAAAACCCCTTTTTTCCCTCTGACGCTCTGTCTCTGGGAGTTAGGGCTTTGTTTATGAGTATCTGTTGCACTGTCCTGCCCAGCTAGGAGGCAGTTTAGTCACTATTTGCCTGCCGAGGCTCTGTCCTGCTGCCGTGGGGTCTGCCCTGTTGCCGTGGGGTCTGCCCTGTTGCCGTGGGCTCTGCCCTGCTGGTGGGCTCTGCCCTTTTGCCATGGGCTCTGCCCTGCTGTCGTGGGCTCCACCCTGTTGCCATGGGCTCCGCCCTGCTGCCGAGTGTAATTCCCTGTAGTCCTGCTTATATGGGTGTGGTTAGGACTGCTCTGGTGACCCCGCCTCTGTATTGGCGGAGTCTCTCTGTTATGGCGGATTGCCTCAGCAACGGCAGGCTGCATCAGCAA
The DNA here is from genome assembly GCA_031835075.1 of Saguinus oedipus. Classification (NCBI taxonomy): domain Eukaryota; kingdom Metazoa; phylum Chordata; class Mammalia; order Primates; family Cebidae; genus Saguinus; species Saguinus oedipus. The sequence goes on from CM063190.1 coordinate 26,202,270, forward strand.
TGGGAGAGTACCTCAGTAGGGGCAGAAAGTCTCGGTAATGGCGGACGACCCTCCCCCACCGAGCTGCACCATCCTGGGTTCAGCTGTGCCCACCTTGAAACTCTCAACCCCGAGCATTTTGAATCGCCGTTTTGTTTGTCCCTGTGGGGGTGGGACCCGTTGAGCCTGATCACCTGGCTCCCTGCCTCAGAGTCCTTTTTTTTTTAAAAAAAAAGTTGAACAGTTGACTCTCTCCCAGGTGTTTCAGTCACCTGCTGAAAGGGCACTGGGATCTGTGTGATTTCCCATGCAGTGACCCAGTGTGCTGGCTCACATTTCGCTTCCCGGGAATCTCCTGGCCTGGCTCACTGTCCAAGTCCCGTTTAATCAGATGAATATGCTAATCTGCCCTCCCAAATCTCAGATTGCCGGTTTAACAGGGCACCCAGACCAGTGCGTTGTGTGCGGAGTGCCACCGCACTGCAGCCCTGGCCGAAACGCCCGCACCAGCCAAAACAGCTGCGCTGGTGTCCTGTGTCTCTCCTACACCTGGGAATTTCCCTGTTCTGTGGGCAATAAAGATCCGTCTGGAAATGCAGCATGAACTCACCCTCTGCGCCTTCACTGAGAGCTGCAATCCTGAGTTGCTTCTAGAGCGCCATCTTCCCCTGCTCCCCCAACATTTTTACTTTTCTAATGACGACATCATGGAGAGGATAAATAGATTGGCAAGCCTTTTCTATGTCTTTTCCAGTGCTCTCTGGAATCAATTTATTGACCACTTCTTTCAAGTCATTTGTCTGCACCTCTCAGGTCATGATTTCCATCATCTTCTTCTGGATTTGGTGGACCTGTTGGTGCTAAGCATAAGAGGTCTTCCGTATCTGATTGCTGCATTTTTTAGTAAAACCAACACAGAACAGACGAAGCAAGTAACCATCGGTAGTCTTGACATCAACATGAGCTTCAATCATTGTCTGCCATTTTTTGACCATGGAACACATTTTGTCACGGGTACGATGCATGCCATGGAAGTTAGTCAGGCAGTTTTTGCCCTGAACATCTTCAGTAATCAGCTTGAATTTCCTAAATGCAACTTCATCATTCTGCAGATCAGCAAGACTAACTTCATACACTCGACCCTTGAGGCCATCAGATGCAATATTGGTTCCTTGGGTCCTGGTGACTAGCGTCTTTCCAATATCTCTTATATTGAACATAGCAGGTGCTTTCACATCATACCAATCTTTCTTAGAAAAGGGATCAACCACTTTTTTCTTGGCTCCCTTTTTGCCACCTTTCTTAAGGTGCTTGTTCTTGCCAACCGCCATGGTGCTGCTCAGAGAGCCAAAAGGCTGAAGCCTTTTTTGAAAGAAAAATTTCTGGTTGAGATAGAATCACTTAATGACCTTACAGTTTATACTCAAATAAACACCCAAACTAATAAGGTAGCTTTTCTGGATAACTGGATGATTTTGTAAATCACAATGCTTTTGTTAAATGGTAAATTAAGGTGTTTAGGAAGGAACCTACTTTTTCAAAGAAAAAGAAAGGCATTTTAGAGGCCAAGCCCATATGATTGTCTGAATTCCTGATGTAATATTTAATAGTTTTGCTAATCTTGTCATTGACCATGAAATGGCAAATTTGAATATGTTCACTATTTTAGTAGGTTAATTAACCAAATATCCCATATGATAAGCCCAATGCAAATAACCACAAAATGAACTGTTATTCAGGAGAGTAGAAGGGGAAATGAGGAGAGCAAAGAGACCCTAGACAGGTGCTGTCCAATAGAAATATAGTGAAAGACATCATTTAATATCTTCCATTAGCTACATTGATGACTTTCTGCAGCCCAGAGAAAGATGAGAGGGAGAGAAAGACACACACACACACACACAGACACACACACGGGGAGAAAGAGAGAGAGAGAACGTTTAGTGAGAAGAAAAGGAGAAGGTGGCCTTGAAGATGGACCTTTGTGTCCCTAAGTTGAAGTACTGTCGTGGAAAGCACCAACCAAATGTGAATAAACTAACTGTACTTTCAGTTGATCATGGAATTACATTGTTTCATAGCTGAGAAAGCAGACATGATGGTCAGCCTTTCGCCTGAAATGAAAGATTAGGCCCAGAGAAGCAAAGTAACTCACCTTGAGTCACACAGGAGACATTGCAGAAGTGGAAATAGTGCCCATTTTTTATTCTCACTGGACACTGTGCTGTGGCCTGAGGATACAGTGATAAATATGACAGTCTTTGTCCACAGGACATTCTAGTGCAGTGGGACACAAGTCCATCTGGGTGTATCATGGACCCATCACCTATGATACATGCACACTAGTGTTGTCTCCCGATCATGCCCAGTTTTGTTGTCAAGCAGTGGATGGTAATATTACTTTCAAGGACATTTGTGATGTCTCAAAAGTGTTCCAGGCTGTAAGGATTTTCCCTCCATTCCTGAAAAGCAGAACATTTGAACAATTACTCCGCTCACTCAAGTTCAAATCCTTCGTAACTCACCTATCATTTCTTATGCAGTGGAGACCTCTTCTGAGTAAACCACGCCAAACAATATCTTTCAGGAGAAAAAAGAATGACCTCTTCAGTTGACATCACACTGGAAACTGCTTGGTGGACTGAGTCAGGAGCTGGGCAGGAGCTTGGCCCATCCTGAGGGACAGAAAGGCTCACTTCGGTGTGAGTCTCCTCTCACTAAAGTTCTTTATGAACACCTTGGATTGGACCCCCTGTGTGGACTGGACCCCCTGTGTGGATTAGACCCCCTGTGTGGACTGGACCCCTGTGTGGATTGGACCCCCTATGTGGACTGGACCCCCTGTGTGGACTGGACCCCATGTGTGGACTAGACCCCCTGTCTGGACTGGACCCCATGTGTAGATTGGACCCTATGGTGCATGCTGGGCTTTGGCAGCTGCCAGTGCTCACGAGAGCTCTCTGAGATCCTAAGAGGCACAGGACAATTTTGACTCTGGAAAGGCAAATATCAACCATGGTCCTAAGAAGATTAGTGAAAAAAAAAAAAAAGAAAAAAGAAAGAAAGTCATTAGATTAGCCTGTATCTTCCTAAGGATAAATAGTAGTATAACATTTCATAAGCTTTGAGACTCAAGTTCAAATCCCTCATAACTCACCTATCATTTCTTATGCATTCTATTTTGATCCTTGCTCATAGTTTGCATTACTTAATCAGGATATATATGTAATTTTATAATCTACTTCTTTTTAAAATTTTTGTAGAGACGGGGTCTCACTATGTTGCCCAGGCTAGTCTTGAACTCCCAGCCTCAAGCAATCCTCCCACCTTGGCCTCCCAAAGTATTAACATTATAGGCATGAGCCGCCATAGTTGGCAGGTAATCTGGTTTTTTTTGCAATTAAAGTTATCCCCAAACTACTTTTCCATAATGTCATGATAATTATTATTTTAATTTCTGGAAAATAAAAAAATATTATTTTAGTGACTACATAATATTCTGTTTCGTAATCCCATCTTATTTTGTTTAAACTCGTTGTTAGCTCAGTTATTAAACAAGATGCTCCTTGAACTTTACTGAAAATAATTGTAATGCTTAGAGTTTTCACAATAAAATCACCTATTTTCCCTAAGTGTAAATGGATCCTGTAGTGAGACAACTCATGCTGATGATGCACAGCGTCCCAAGCCTTTGGCCACCCCAAAGGCAAAATGCTTTCCTAGTGTCTTTTGGCTTAAAGCAATTATGCAGAATTGGTACGCATTGTGGGCTCAGATAACCCAGAAATTAAAGGGAACTCTGTTGGCAGTACTGCTGCTTCTTGTAATAGGTCAGGAATGTAGACATTATCTTTATTGGTATATGACTATTGAAATTCTCATTAAAAAAAGATCATCTGGTCTCTAAGAGGACTAAATTGAATACTGCCACTCCAAATCTAAGGAGTGGGCCGTGAAATTAGCTAGTGTTCTCACCTTTCTGATCAGGGCAGGCTAATGGGTTTGCTGGAGTCTGTGGCTGCCATCCCTCCTTCTTAGGAAGAGAATGGAGCATGGGTCAGTTTAATTTCTTAGGAAGGAACCTGAGATGTATTGTTCTAGACAAGGGTAAACTGCAACAGTTAAAAGTTTTAAGTTAGGTTGGTTCTTTTTTGAAGCTAAATCTGTATGGGACTAGAAATTTATATTGTGCCTGTTTTTATTCTTATTTTCTGACCTGATAAAATGAGTTATCCTTGGGCAATGACATAAACTTCTTCGATTTCATATTTTTCCATTTTCTACCAGAAATGATGACATCTGTCTTAACTGTCTTATGAGATTGCAATGAAAATCAAATGAAATGTTGTAGACTGTAAAAGCCTCTGACAAGTTCAGGGGAGATGCTATTATTAATCGTTGGTAATGATGATGAGTAGAATATTCCAGATAGCATCATCAGACGGAGCTACACTCTGTGGGAATGTTAGGGTAGGATATGATGAGTGATGCCAATTAATGCCAGTGATTTGTTCTCTCATGTAAGCTGGCCAAGTTATTTTACTATCTCCCTTTACTTGTAGAAAGCATGTGCTCATGGATGCTGGTAAGACTGAGGTGTTCTGATTTCACAAGATTAAGGCAATCCATAGAATTAGGCAGCAAGAATGTCCCTAATATTTTGTGTGCCACACTGACCAATTATACCAAGACCATTTGTCAGCAGCCATTTCTAGAAATAAAAGAAAGTGTCAACAAAAATGGACAAGTCGTGACTAAAGAAGCATTTTTCCTATTGTTTGAACACTCCAGCTTGCTTTAAATCGCATCCAAGTTGTGTGGTAGACTTTTGCCTGCAGAGAGGAAGCCATGCAGCTGCCCACAATGTCACTGAGAGGCACATGACCCAGTTTCTGTGGTCTGAGCTGAAAGAGAACCTGGGTGTGTGGTGGCCACAGCTGCCTGTAAAACGTTATATGGTGGGTACTTTTTCAAATTCACATTTTTAAAGGTGGAATTAGATGGTTTTCATTTGTTTTGCCTAGGTTTTGGGGTGTCATTTTTTTCTCCTGAGATCATTTCAGCAGCATCTCCACAAATAATTATCAAGGGATTGGGAGACAGTTTTGTATTGACTGTCTTAGAATACAAATCTTCCCATATAAAGCTATATAGATTTGTCTGGGGAAGATAGGAAATAATTGATTGCATCATTGTTCTCTCGACCTGACTTTGGGTAGCTGTGGCACATGGGTGATAGATTAACTCTTTCAGGTGCATAGAAAGCATTTTCAATGAATCACAACTTCAAGACACAGAGTATTTTGATGGTATTTGGAAAGAAGCAAATATTCTTTTGTTTTTTGGAGGAGGGGACTGATGACACCATCCATACTTTTTTTTTTTTTGAGATGCAGTTTCACTCTTATTGCCCAGGCTAGAGTGCAATGTCATAATCTCAGCTCACTGCAACTTCCGCCTCCCAGGTTCAAGCATCTCCTACCTCAGCTTCCTGAGTAGCTGGGATTATAGGCATGTACCACCATGCCCAGCTAACTTTTTGTATTTTTAGTAGAGAGGGAGTTTTATCATGTTGGCAAGGCTGGTTTCAAACTCCTGACCTTAGGTAATCCACCCACCTAAGCCTCCCAAAGTGCAGGGATTACAGGCGTGAGCCACCATGCCCGGCCACCATCCAAACTTTTTAGAAGAGACTAGAGTGTGGGTCATTTTTGTATCTGTGAGTCTTTGACAAAGGAAAAAAAGTAAAGAAACAGATCGTTCATACTAGAGAAAAGAAGGCTATCACTTGCAAGCTATATTCCACATATCCATTGACTGTCAGAAAAGAGAAAAAGATCAATCAGGGTTATATCTGAGGTTTACATCCAGACAATGATGACTGTTTCCAGAGGGAGGAGGTGGGGTCCCACCATGGGTAGAGTTTTAGTAATTTGGAATGGTGTCTTCATGAATCCACCTGAAGTGTTGATTCCTTATCCACGTATTTTTTGATAAAGCTTCATTGTGGTACTATTTTTAACCATCACTTTGACTAAGTACAAGGGTTCATTTGTGTTAAGGGGGTGATCAGTTGACAGAGTAGACCTTTTGTAACCTGCTAAGGAGGGAACAAGGTCATCAAGACCCTAAGCATTCAAGAGCCATGGTCTTCTACTTTCTCCTTTTCTTCCATGTTACTTTTTTTTTCCTCAAATGTGATTTGTAAATCACCTGCAACAGAATTACCTGAAGAGCTTGTTTAAATACAGATTCCTGGATCCAATTCCATGCCTGCTGAATCAGAATCTCTATGGAAAATCCAATAATTGATTTTTTTTTTAATTTTTGAGACAGAGTTTTGCTCTTGTCGCCCGGGCTGGAATGCAATGGCACGATCTCGGCTCACTGCAGCCTCCACCTCCCCAGTTCAAGTGATTCTCCTGCCTCAGCCTCCCAAGTAGCTGGGATTGCAGGCACACATCACCACACCTGGCTAATTTTGTATTTTTAGTAGACACAGGGTTTCACCATGTTGGCCAGGCCGGTCTCAAACACCTGACCTCAGGCCTCCCAAAGTGCTAGGATTACAAGTGTGAGCCACCATGCCCGGCCTCCCCACAAGTGATTCTGATGTTTGAGAACCACTCTCCCAATGCTGGGTAGAGGAGTGGTTCTCAAAGTGTGTTCCCGGACCTGCACTATCAGCATTACCTAGGAGCTTCTTAGAAATTCAAGTTCATGGGCCCTCTCCCATACCTTTTGAATCAGAAACTCTGGGACCAGGGTCCAGCTATCTGTTTTAGGTGATTCTGCTAGGTGATTTTGATGCTCACCAAAATCTGAGAAGCATTGGGGTAGAGGACATCGATTTTCTTCAGTATCTCTTTACAACAGGAGGGAAGGGAGTCATTAAGACAATGTGAATCATTTGCAACCTTGGTTTGTTTGTAACCATGGAATTTTGAATTAGAAGGAACTTTATAGAAGATATAATCCAGCCCCCTCCCCTAGTGTTTTAATCTCTTTCTTTTCCTCCTGCGTTCCCTTTTTTCTTTCCTTCTTTGAACATTTAATAAGTACTATGCACTAGGGAGTAGGGATGCAGGAGTGAATACAAATGGCAGCACCCTATCCTCTTGGAGTTTACAGTCTAGGGGAAAGACATATCTCACATGATTACACTAATAGCTATAATATTATAACTGCTATAAGTGCAGTGATGGGGAGGCACATGGTGCCTTGAGACTATATAATAGAAATTTGAGCAAATCTGTACACCTACAAGGTAACTCAGCCCAGATGGAGTACTTCCTTTCCAGGGGAATGTTTGATATCCCATTGGAGCCTTTTTGACTTTAAGATAAGTCCATATATTAGAAGTTTACTCTTTATGTTGAGTCAAAATCTGCCATACTGTAGATGACACAACCCTGGCTCTAGTATCTGAATCTCCATAAAACTAATCCAGTCTTCTGTTCCATTGAAGATCTTCATGTAAATAAAGATCTATTCCTTCTAATTTTTTTCTTTCCAAGGCTGTGAGATTCCTCATTCACTTGGTCTCCTTCAAAAGTATTCCACTTTTTTCTTTATTTTAAAAATGTTTGTAAAATATTCTTGTGTCCAACATGAGCTAGAGCCATGGAATGATGGGCTCAGAGGAGCATTATCTCAGAATACATCTGTGACATTCTTATCCCTGTTATATTTCATATTTCTGAGGCTCAACCTTACGTGCTTTGTGGACAATTGTATCACATCCCTGGCTGACTTGCACTGAGCTTGCAGCTAAATGAAAGCCCAGGGTTTTTTTTTTCTTCAAACTTAGTACCTTTATTTATTAAATCTATTTACCAATCTTTTATTGTATGCCTACTATGTATCAGGCACATATTGTTTACTTCTGTGGATGTGTTTTTGGACTTAAGTGCTAGATTCATTTATCCATATTGTACTTCATTTTGGATCCTGATTCTGTCATCCACTAGACTGTGAAGAACTTGAAGTTAAAAGCATGTTTTTTTTTTCAGCTTTGTATCCTCAGAGCCTGACTCAGTGCCTCATATGTAGTTGGTAAATAAAATTTAATAATTCGAATTCTCTCTCTCTCTTTCTCTCTTTTTCTAAGTAATGGAACCTGTTTTAAGGCAGTGCTCTGGAGATTTCCCTCTAGGATGTCAGTAACCTCAGCCTTCTTACCCAGCACACATCATTTAGGTGTTTTTTTAACTATTCGATTATGTCTATTTGCATCATCAGCCAATCTAAATTTCTTTACTGTGCCAATCAAAATCAGGCAAGATGTTAATAGTTGCCTAGGTACAGGACGTCTCCGACATTCTTCTAATGTACCAATCTAGTACGTTTATCTGAAGGAAATGAGGTTAGTCTGTCTTCCCTTGTTCTAGTAGTCACCACTTCCTTTTCACTGTTGACAAATAGTCTTTTAATATTTTTTGACAAGTCCAGGATTCAAGAGATGGACTGCTTTTAGCTGGACGAGATATGCAGTATTTTTCTGTGTGGCCAAAAATGTATCTCAGAACAATGTCTTTACTAGAAATACCTTTCTCCCATTTGTTTGAAAAGTGTTCTACATTCTCAGAGTGAGTTCTTGTATTTTTATACTTTCAACTAGAGCAACATGATTGTAACTCATCCTTGGGTCCGTAGATCTCCATGGGGTATACATTTCTTCTTGACACATCCCTCTTCTCCTTCTGGTAGGTCTGTGTACACTAACACAGATATGATATGGTCATAGATTAATATTTTTAGTATTATAATTTATAAAATATAATTGAGGGAACTCTGATAACTTACCAATTTCTTCTAAGTAATGGGGCTGGTTCCCATAAGAGTTATCATTTATAATATGGTGATAAGTCTTTGCTTAGGTTGGTCATGTATAAATGTGTTTTTAAACAAAATGAAAACTTCTGTTACCATTTCATTAGAATGAGTACCATTCATTGTTAATTCCAGGGAAGGAGTTTTGTTTTGTTTTGTTTTATTTTTAGTAATGCCATGTCACACTCTGTCTGGCCCTCAGTCATTTGTAAAGTGAAAGATTTGGACTAAGTGATCTCTAATTTATGATCAAACTCTAGAATTATATTATTTTAAACTTTGAGAAGGAAAGTCTCTTTTAAAAATAACTTTAAAATTAGGCTGAGCGTGATGGCTCACGCCTGTAAACCCAGCACTTTGGGAGGCTGAGGCGGGTGGATCACCTGAGATCAGGACTTCGAGACCAGCCTGGCCAACATGGTGAAACCCTATCTCTACTAAAAAATATAAAAATTAGCTGGGTGTGGTGGTGAGCACCTGTAATCTCAGCTACTCAAGAGGCTCAGGCAGGACAATTGTTTGAACCCAGAAGATGAAGGTTACAGTGAGCTGAGATCGCACCATTGCGCTCTAGCTTGGGCAACAAGAGTGAAAAAAGAATTAAATGTGATGGCACACATGCACATACACACAGGAGTACATATAAAACTAGTGAAATCTGAATAAAAATGTTGGACTGCAACAATGTCAATTTCATGGTTGTAGTGTGTTGTACTATAGGGTTGCAAGATGCTCCCTTTTGGGAAACCTGAGTGAAGGGTATATATAGGACGTGCCTATATTATTTCTTATAACAGCATGAGAAATAAGAGCTAATAATTTGAGATAATCTCAAATTTGAGATCTTGAGATAATCTAAAATTATCTCATAAAGTTTTTAAAAATTACATCCTAGAGTGTTACAACAGGACTTAGAGATAAGTGGCCATTGCTTGACCACATGCTAGCTTAAAGAAACTATTTAGGCTTCCCCAAACTCCATTTCCTTGTCTTCTGTAAAGTGGGGATATTAATTCCTCCCGGATGGGATTGTTAGAAAGATTATATAAGACTGTGTGTGTAAGCATCTCGCATGGTTTATGCTCCATGGTAGGGACTCAATAAATGTTGATTACCTTCCCCTGTGCCCCTTCTTTGTTCTAGAAAGAAACTAGGGCACACAGCCTCACTGCATCTCTCATAGGAAAGGTGACATCTGACCTGAAGCAAAAGACAGTTTAGAAGTGTAACTCAGTGACACGAGCCCTGTAGCAGCATAGTGAGTCATGCTGTTACATACCTTTCATAAATCACCCAGCAGATCAGCTAACAGGGCTTGGCACAGTTTACTGATAAAATAAAATAACAGGGCAGCTTCCAAACTCAGCCTGAGTCAGGGGGTCCCAACACCATAGCCAGAGTCAGAATCTAGAATGACTCCACAGGCCTTGGAACTTTGGTGTTTCAGTTGATTCAGATGCGTTATAAATCTGTATAAGTGGAAAAAAACAAAAGCAGCTTCTCTCTGGCTGGCCCCATGAATAACTGTCCCCAAGAGGCCTGGAGAAATTTTCCTTTCTTTGCAGAATCCTTAATGTCTACTAAATATGAGTTTTCCATGCAGCCGCACAAATGAGGAAGTAGGGAGAGAGTAAAAAGAATAGTGCATTCCTAGACAGTTTTTGGTCCTGAGGATGTGATTGTTGAATGAATGGCCAAAATGTGCCTCCCCCATACCGCCCCAAATGCTTACCATTTCCCAGGGCTCTTTCCTTATCCTGATCTGGTGAATGTTTTTAAATCTATGAGTTGGCAAGAAGCATAGAAGGCAAACTTACCAGATTTTCGAATGATACTGTGGTATATGAGAATCAGGGGACAGAATCACAGTTTTTAAATGATTTCAGCAGGTTTGGAGCACTGGGCTGATCACAGTCAGTTGTAATTTAATAGGGATAAAGTTAAAAATCTGTCTTTCAGCGTCAAAAGAAGAAATACAGGCTAGGAAAGACTTATATTCTTATATTGGTAAGAGTTTTATATGAAAAAGGTATAAGGATTTATAACTCAAGAAAGACAGGAGTCAACAGTATGACTCCTGTGGTTGTATTAAAAAGGAGGTTGGAGTTCAGAAAAAAAGTCTCCTTCAACTTGGTATGATTTGCACCAGTCAGACAATACCCAGTCTATTGTATTCAGTTGTAGGGGCCAAATTTAAGGAACATATAGATAAATTTGAATGGATCATTGAGGGAAAGAAGTAAAAGGGAAAGTCAAATTAAAAAGATTCAAAAGATACGTTGTTTGAAGAACAGTTGAAGAGGAATAAGGATATTCAGCTGATTACTGTTTTTGTTCAGCTTACCATATGAAGAAGAGTAAACTTGTCTATTTTGCTCTGAAAGGGAGAAATGAGATTATTGGGAGAGTCCATAAAAACAGATTTTGGCTCAATAGAAGGAAAATTTGGAGCAGTTCAGTGACGGAAAGAACTATTTTCACTAAATTGTGAGCTTCCTGTCACTGGAAATAATCAAGCCAGGGCCAAACTAGTGTCTGTCTGGGATTCTGAAGGATCCCAGCATTGAACGAGAGCTTGGGGTCGGTGACCTTGAAGATCACTTCCAACTCTCATAGTCTGTTATTTAAGTTAGCATGAATGCCAAGGCCGCTTACGACATGCCAGAGCCACTTTTTCAACTTTTGGCTCTGATACTGACCAGCTGTGTGACCTTCAGCTAGGAAATTAACCATTTCTTGTTCCAGTTTCCTCATCCATTAAATGAGGGAGCTGAATGTAGTGATGTCTCAGTTGCTCCCTGGCACATCTGTCTCTCAGGCCTTCTCATAATTATGGGATGCTGGAAGAGTAGAGTCTGGGCTGACACCTGCCATTTTTTTTTCTAAGTTGGCTTGCCAGGAGGTGGCTTAAAAGCCAAAAACCACTGTTAATTCTGAGGGCCACAGAAAGATACTCTCAATTTGCTTGTTGGCAGGAGAGTAGGTGATTGTGAACCTGGAATTTGTTCCCGTGAGATCTTTGTCAGGAAGTTCATCAAATAACAGTTAATCTGGTTTCTCTCGAACATCTGTACTTCTGACTGAGTTCAGCAATGCCTTTGCAAACAACTTAGAAGAAAGGGAGGTTGTATTACCATTGCAGTACAGTGTTATCTCTTACAAAGCAAACCTTTGTCATTTATTTGCTTAATGATTTGTCCGTTGCTATTGACCTGTGCTTATAATCTTAAGAACATGTTCTTAAGGCAACTTACTATGTGGCAGATTTATTCTAAAAGTTTTATGTATATTAATTTATTTAATGCTTTATTAGCTGAAAATACAATGATGAATCAGTAGATTAGATCTTTTTCCTCTATAGAAAGGAGGTAGTTAAAATCTAGTTTAAGTCTGTCTGAATGGTAGAGTCCAGAATTCAGATCCAGGTCCTCATTCTCTGAGGCTTCATCGTTCTATGACTATAATTTCTTTTGCAGCCCATTTGATTACTAATACTTTTATTTTCTTCTGTATTAAGGTGGCTCGCTTCCATCACTCTTACATTCAAGCTCTCCTTCTCGTTCCTTCTTTGACTTCTGTCTGACATCCACATCTCCAAATCCCATTTCTTCTTTTTTCCAAAGATCTTTGAAAATGCAACAATCAGTGAGAGTGTCATTGTTTGCTTTGATATAGATACAGAAGGTAATGGACAAGATTTTAAGCACCTCCTGCAGTTACTGAGGTCAGTAGAGGAGGAAATATGTAAATTTATGCTTCTTATAAGGATGTGAAGAATTTAAAACTTCATTCCCTGTCTTGCAGATCTGGCCATACTTACTTCGTCCAGATACAGTACCATATTTCCTTCCATCTCTTTGTTTTCTTAGGTTGGAAATAAAAACAGCTGTTAAAAATAAGAGCACATGAGTCAGTCTTGAATCCCAATGTAGTAATTACAGTTTCCATCTCAGTTGGTAAAGTCCCTCCTAGTATACTAAGCCCCATATCACAATCCCCTTGTGGGGAGAACACTACCAATGGTATTGTCAATTTTATAGCAAGATTTTAATTTTTGTTTTCCAGACCTGTAAGATTAAACATTAAATCACTCGCTAAGTCAAGAAAAATAACAAGGAAAAAACACTTCGGTTTAAAAACTTGATTCTTGAAACATGTTGTCTTTTCAAATTTTAATTTAGATTTTGACCAAATCTCCATGTTGATGTTGGAAATGTCAGTTACTATTCTACATTCTTTTTTTTTCTTTTGAGACAGGGTCTCACTTTGTTTCCCTGGATGGGATGCAATGGTGCAATCATAGTTCACTGCAGCCTCAAACTCCAGAGTTCAAGTGATCCTCCGGCCTCAGCCTCCTGAGTGGTTGGGACTACAGGCGTGTGCCATCATGCTCAGCTAATTCTTTTTGTAGACATGTGGTCTCACTATGTGGCCCAGGCTTGCCTGGAATTCCTAGCCTCAAGCGATCCTCAGTCCTTAGCCTCCCAAAGTGTTGGAATTACAGGTATGAGCCACCACCATGCCTGGCCACTGTTCCACATTTTTGAAAATGGAGCTTTCAATAGACTTCATGATATTCTCACTGTGAATACTTCTCCTTGAATTCTTGTAGAGGCTAAGCCTTGAATTGTTTTCTCTTTTCCAAGTTTCTGAGGTTTATGATCTAGTAAGCCAATCTCAAAAGAGTCATCCACCATCTATTAATTGACTGTCACCTTTGAAAGCAGATTGAACATCTTTTCATTCTGCTTAGTCCGCCATACCAACTCTTTAGTGTTTTACTGAAGAATCCCACTGTCTAAAGCTGTGATGGTTCCTCCTCACCTCTAAATCTAATGTTGCCGTATAAATATGCTACTGAAGGAGAACTTTGTGCCTTGTAGGAGGAGAGTCAGGGAACTTGGCCTTTTCACTCGCTTCACTTTGCCCATTTTATTCCCCTTTCTAAGACTTGATTATTTATTATTTGATTAGATTATTTCTAAAGTTCATTTCTCCACAAAGATTTCTGTAGTTCTGTTATCATTATGTCCCCCAAGAGCCAATTTTACGTGCTGGAAATGAAGCCACTGCATGCCTAGCATGACTTATGAAACTCTGAGAAGGCCATTCAGCCCCAGATCCCTCTACCACACCTAAAATTCCACCATTAGATAGTTATTCCTTGTGGTAGGATAGTACCTCTCAGATGTGACACCATTTAAAATCCAATATGTTTAGAAGGGTGAACCCATAAAACTAGTATGTGAGACAATATAGTGTCATGGCTAGAGACAAGCTCTGAGGTCAGACCACCTTTCACACCTGGGCTCTGCCACTCACTAGCTATATGAGCTAGGCAATTAATTCATCTTTCAGTGCCTCAGTCTCCTCATCTGTAAAATGAGGATAATACTACTCTTCTCAAGGGTTTTTGTAAGGTTTCAATGAAATATGTAAAGTGATTAGATGAACATTATCCTGCTTTGTAAGGCTTAGCAATTATATCTTCATTTGCATAAATTTGCATGTTGTGTTGATGCATGTTGTAGCTGATATCACATCACAGAGAAATTGGAGTTTTGGTTGGGAAACTGGAAGGATATACTTTGAACACAAGAGGCACTTTTAAGGGAGAGTCTGCCTGAGTACGGTGTCACAGCTGGTGGCATAAAGTCCTGACTGCCTGTGGGTGGATAGGGAAGCATGTACAAGAGAGGATAAGGGAGATGGGACTGCCTCCAGTCCTAATCAGCGTGCTCAGTAACTGATAGAATTTATCAGCTAGGACAATGAACCAGTAATGTGATGTATACCTCACCTCAAATTAACTTTGAATTCAGTACTTTCTTAACTTTCTCTGTGTCTCATAATTCCATGGATTCTCATGTTCAGATAATGCTAGGTCTCTGAGCCATTGCACTTGAAGAGCTATGGGGAAATGTAGAGTGTTTTACCTTGCTCAATGCCCCTTCATCTTTTCTTTAGATTACATGAAGCAAATGACATTTGAAGCCCAAGCCTTTTTAGAAGCTGTGCAATTTTTCCGACAGGAGAAGGGTCATTATGGCTCCTGGGAAATGATCACTGGGGATGAAATCCAGGTAACATGGGGCTCAACATTTTGGATTCTGTCTATATTTGGGTGTTTGGGTGGTAGGAAGTCAGGGTCATTTTATTAAACATCAAACAAAAAAGTTGCAAGTATGGAAGATGTGGTTCCAAAGGCCATCTCTCTCATGTCTGGAAGCATTGGTCAGCAAACTACTGGGCATGACATAGGGATGCCAAAAATATGGCAACTACAGTGGAAAGAGCTGCCTCCACTGTTTTCTATGAAAAGAATTACTCTTTCAAATGACCTTGTGCTTCCACACCAGAATCAAGTGTGAGTAATGAGGAATAGTGCAGAGTGTATGACAGGGCTTTAGTTAGGGTCATGAAACTTGAACTTAAGTCATGCCAGCTTAACCTCTTTCAGTCTCAGATTACTCCCCTGGAAAAAAATTAGAATAATAATGTTTACCTTGCAGCGTTGTGACAAGTGAGATGCAGTTGGAGAAGTATTTGGCACGCAGCTGTCTTTTTTGAATTATATGTAAATGAAGTAATAAAAAAAAACAAATTCAAAGCATTAGACAGATTTCTATATGTTTCATTTACCTTTTCTAGTTTTCTGTCCCCTGTGGTACATTATAACTTCTCATGACCCTGATTAGATGCCAGTCATGGCCTGAGCACTTTGGTGGGCTTGATCCCAGGGACAGTATTATAAATCTCCAAAGGAAACTATGCTTTATGATGTGATCCCAAACTCCATGATGACGTCAGTCACATGGCTGCTTCAGCCAAGAAGAGGAGGCTGGATATGGGCAGATTTACATAAAGTAACATGATATTTAAGAATGCTGTCTTTTGGGCTGGGCGTGGTGGCTCATGCCTGTAACTCTAGCACTTTGGGAGGCCAAGGCAGGTAGATCACTTGAGGTTGCGAGCTCAAGACTAGCCTGACCAGCATGGAGAAACCCCGTCTCTACTAAAAAAATACAAAATTAGCTGGCCATGGGAGTGCATGCCTATGATCCCAGCTACTTGGGAGGCTGAGGCAGGAGAACTGCTTAAACCCGGGAGGCAGACATTGCGGTGAGCCGAAATCATGCCCTTGCACTTCAGCCTGGGCAACAAGAGCAAAACTCTGTCTCAAAAAAGAATGCTATCTTTTTTAATTTTTTATTTTTTCCACATCTCCCATGGTACCTCTTTTGGGAGCTAGTGGAATTTGTTATTAGAGAACAATATTTGGTGGATGCCAAATGGTGCCTTGCCTCTGTGTGGCCATTAAACATTAATGCCAAAAACCCATGAGGGAGCTCTTCTTTATGGTTTCACCATGTGAGAACATGTCTTTACCATTAGAATCTTCTCTTTCGTTTTTTCTTTTTGGCAGATTCTAAATTCATATATTTCCCAACCTGAGACTTACTTCTTCCAGAATTTTTAACAAGTCTTGGTTTCTGATATTTTGGGGAAGCACATCCGTTCATAAATCTGAGAGAACGAAATAGTTACTGTACTATGCCATAAAGGAAAACAGAAACTATCAGAAGGGGCGGCTGAAGCACTTGACACCAGCTGGCCTGCCATGTAAGCCAGTGTAGTTAATAGATAGACCAGTAGTCAAATGCCTTTCTGTGATACTTGATAACATTCAAAACCTAATGCTGTTTGTCTTGCCAATCTGATGAGATGAGTAGGGCAGTTATCATTATTTCAATTTTGTAAATGAGAAAACGGAGGGAAGCATATAACAGCAAAGTGACTTGCCCAGTTTAATTCATTCAACTACTATTTTTTTGAGACTGAGTCTTGCTGGGCTGGAGTGCAATGACGCAATCTTGGCTCACTGCAACTTCTGCCTCCCAGGTTCAAGCAATTCTCCTACATCAGCCTCTCAAGTAGCTGGATTACAGGTGCATGCCACCACACCCTGCTAATTTTTAGAGGCAGGGTTTCACCATGTTGGTCAGGCTGGTCTCAAACTCCTGACCTCAGGTGATCTGCCCACCTTGGCCTCCCAAAGTGCTGGGATTACAGACATGAGCCACCATGCCCGGCCTCAACTACTATTTACTGAGCACTGACTCTATGCCAGGCACTGGGCTGGGGGCTAGTGATCCAGAGATAGACAAGACCAGAATGGTCCTGGCTCTGTGGAGCTGATAGTTTCAGGATTATATATTAAGTGGACAAATGGCAAAGGAAATGATGGCTTCTGCTTCTGACCCAGTGAAAGACCAACACCAACCATGGGAATATACTAAGTTACACATTTATTTATCGTAACTCTCTGAGTTCAGCCATGCCACTTGCTTCGTTTTTTTTTTTTTTTCACTTGAAAACTTATGTGAACTCACATTCCTCCATGATGCCATTGAAAATAGGTATTTAATAAGTCCTTTCTGGGAGTTGAGTTTGAGTTTGTTTTGTCTTCTTTTGCTTACTTTCTGCTTTTGGCTTTGGCCTGATTATGTGCTAAGTGGTATAAGTTGGAAGAGAGAGAAAGTGCTCGTCCCTTGCCATCGTGGTGAGGCAAGACACACATAGAAAGCATGCAGAAGACAAGGCACTTATGTGTGTGGGGTATATGTATGTGTGTCTCTATATAGATGGAGACTGCAAAGCATTCGTGCAAGTGGTCATAGTAAGCTCCTAGTTTTGCAGTATAAAAAACGTTTTAAGTGGGAAAGCAAAACAAAACAAAAAAAGCAGAGAAGAGATAAAAAATCACTGGAGTTATCAAGTGTCCCAGTAAGGAGTTTCACAGGGGCTGCCTGTGGTGGCTCATACATGTAATCTCAGCACTTTGGAAGGCCAAGGTGGGAGGACTGCTTGAATCCAAGAGTTCGAGATTAGCCTGGACAACATAGCGAGACCCTATCTCTTCGAAAAGTTTTGTAAAAATTAGCTGGGCATGGTGGTATGTGCACCTAGTCCCAGCTACTTGCAGCTACTTGGGAAACCAAGACACCAAAACAGTAAGATCATTTAAGCCCAGGAGTTCAAGGATGTAGTGAGCTGTGACTGTGCCACTGCACTGGGAAACAGTGAGACCTTGTCTCAAAGAAAAACAAACAAACAAAAAAAAGTGGTTTTGCTCCTCCCATAATTTAAGTATTTTGGCAAAATAACAGACTCATAAAATGTGAGTGCTGGAGAGGCATTTCAGGATTATTTGTCCAGCACCCTCCAGGTGAGAGAAAGAACATTCAGAGCAGTCAGCTGAAGTCACAAAGCTAGTCTGTTACAGAAATGCATTTAAACCAGCTTGGAGAAGCTGGTAAAAGGAAATGGCTTCCAAAGCTTCCTGTGTGGGGCCAGGTAAGGATTAAGGTTCCCCACAGACTCTAAGACATGGAGCATAACAGTAAAGCAGTGTCTACCCTAAGACTCATAGAAAAAAGAGGCCGGGGGCCCGAAGAAGTCACCAAGTGGTTGAAGGAAATGGTGTGGCATATGGTATAGCATAACAGAGTTGGAGAAAACGACATCTTTTATTTAAAGCCTTGGGTTTATTTGCATTTTTTCTTCCTGTCTGCTAAGACCTTTATCATAATTCTGTCCTGAACCCCTCTACCCTAGGGACCTGCATTCAGACTTCCAGCCTTGTTCCATTACCTTCGTAGTAATGACTCACATGGCAAGTGTGGAAGGCCCTTGTGGTGATGGTTATTTTAGGCAAGTTTCCAGGCAAAGCAACTATCTCAGAATAACTTGCCTGTCAGTCTGTTAAGGTGAAAATACTTGTATGTCAGTAAAAACATCAACATATTTTCTACTTGTCAATATAAATATATCAAATGAGATCATGAGGAAAAGGGCTTTGCAACAGTAAAATATCTCTAGCTATGTGGTATATTTATTATTTGCTTTTAAAATACCCAGATGGGCTAGAGAACAGCTCATAATTCCCACAGAACAGTTTCAAGACCAAAAAATAAAAATAAAAATAAAAAAACTACCCACATATTTTAGGCCTTGTCCATATGCTCCAGAGTTGTCTTTTGCTGAAAGATCTTGAATGTGACCCCTCTAGAGTGGATTCTTTCACCCATGGCCACTCAGTAACACATGGGGCCTGGCCCAGCAGCTTGATGAGACCATGAGGCCTGCTTCAGGAAGGAGGGTGGTCTCTCTGGATGTCACACCTTCCTCACAGCTCAGCATCTCAAAGGAAGCACTGTGGTGTGACCTTCAAGAGGTGATCCTGGGTTTGTTGGTTTTGATCAACCTAGTGACATGCTTAGTTTCTTATAGGAGTGATAGAAATTTTAAATCTCTAAGTCCTACCAGTTAAGTATGCAAACACTCCCCTAGCCACCACCCCCCATTAAAAAAAAAAAAAAACTAAAATGATATTCTTAGGTTGCTTATGTTAATATTCAGTGGATACTATTCTGAGGGGAGGAAGTTAGGGAATTCCTTCATTATTATGATTTATTAGATTAGTTACTTTCTCAAAAAGAGTCCAAAGGCTTCAGACTCTGCTTGTGGAGGCAGACCATGGTAGGGAATGCCAGAATGGGCTCTGGGGAGGTGAGAGACAGCACGCAGTCAGGGCAGGGTGGGGCTGAAGGTTGGAGGGTGAAGATGGTGGTTGGGATGAGATACACTTGAGCTTCAGCACCCAGAGGATCTGCTGCCCTGTGGCTATTCCCTGAGCCCCACTCCCCTGCTGTATTAGTCCATTTACATGCTGCTGAAAAAGACATACCCGAGACTGGGTAATGTATAAAGAAAAAGAGGCTTAATGGACTGACAGTTCCTTGTTGCCGTTAAGGCCTCACAATCATGGCAGAAGGTGAAAGGCATGTCTTACGTAGCAGCAGATAAGAGAGAATGAGAGCCAAGTGAAAAAGGAGACCCCCTTTAAAATCATCAGCTCTAGTGAGACTTATTCACTACCATGAGAACAGTTTGGGAGAAACTGCCCCATGATTCAATTATCTCCCACCAAGTCCCTCCCACAACACATGGGAATTGTAAGAGCTACAAATCAAGATGAGATTTAGATGGGGACATAGCCAAACCATATCACCCCCTACTTGGAACCCACTCCCACCCCTTCTTTTTCTTCCCAGACATATTTCCTTTATTTCCCTAAGTTGTAAAATAGAACCAAATTTCTTGGAACATTGTGTGGGAAAGACTAAAGAAACTCTAAGCCCACCCAAATGGAACATCATTTTTCTTTGGCCTTTATATACATTTTTATATTTTCAAACCCGTTTCACACTTAAGCTAAAATTCTAACCAATCTCTGCAAAAGGATGAATTGGGACAATTCTTATGATCCTTGGGTTTCAAAATGTCAACCCACTGATTTTAAATTCTGGCATTGGTCTCGGTTCCTCTTGGCTCACTCTTCCCATACCACAGTTTGGGCAGATGTGTTCCAAACAAGAACTTATCCCATTGAGCAGGGTCAGCTGGTGGACTATTAATTACCCACTGAATCTATTAGGTTGGTGCAAAAGTAATTGCAGTTTTTGCCATTACTTTCAATAATTGTTGGACCTGCTAATTTCCATGGAGTTTTACACGTTAGGTTCCTCTTAAACTCTGCAGAAAATAGTGATTCATCTCTCAACTGCCCCCAGAGAATGGTGAAGAAAGGTCAAAAACATCTCCACCAGTGAATTACCAGGGCTAGTGGAAATCCTGTCCCCACCATAACCTTTGTCACACTAGGCAGATCCACAGATGACAGGAGCTCCACTTGCTGCCCTGAGCTGAGCACCTTCTATCCCAGCAACCTGCAGGCACAGTGAGCTGGATGGCTCCTCAACCTCTACCCTGAGAGTGTTTCTGTTTGGTTCAGCAAAAACGTTACACCCTGCTGTGACAGAGCCCTGATTACAGGCAAGATCGAATGAGCTCATGAGCATTTCCACCAGCGTGAGGCTGACCAGTGACCTCAGAGCAAATCTTCCTTAATTCCCAAAGCATAATTTGAATTTTCATGAGATGCTCAGTTATTTTGGACAAATATTATTTCAAACTCATAGAACAGATGCTTCAAGTGATTCTCTGTTTTTCTGCCTGCTTCCTTTCTTAAAACTCTGCTTGCCCCGTTTGTAAAGCTTAGTGTGCAGACTGTGATTGCAAGCTGAGCTATGGGCCTCAAAAGATTCATGGTGAAAGTGAATCTGAACAGCAAAGCTGCTGCAATTCAGGGACAGGGGTAAAGAAGGAGGGGCTGGTAGCATGAGTGGATATGTAGAATACTGCTCAGATTCACAAGAAATAGTTTAATTTATCCAAGCAAAATTTTAGGAGTGATGTGGGAACACGTTTTTTAAAAACACCTGAAAAGTTTAGACACTCCCTCCCCTTTTTTTTTTTTTTTTAGTTTTTCCTTTTTTTATTTGTTTCAGTCTCCATTAATTATCTCACACCCCTCCCATAAATGCTTCAAATGTTTGATTGTTCCAAAAATATTTATTATTCTCTTCTTTTTCCTTTTTTAAACTGTATCCAGCCTTATTAAACATGCTTTTTTATTGTACTTTAAGTTCTGGGGTACATGTGCAGATCTTGCAGGATTGTTGAGTAGGTACACACATGCCATGGTGGTTTGCTGTCTCCATCCCACTGTCTAAAGATGCTTTTTATAAGCAATCATAGTATATTAGGCAGGACATGAGCAGGCAATCACTAGTAGTATACAACAACTTCCAAACTCTCTTCTTCA
Source organism: Saguinus oedipus (assembly GCA_031835075.1). NCBI lineage: Eukaryota > Metazoa > Chordata > Mammalia > Primates > Cebidae > Saguinus > Saguinus oedipus. The sequence continues at coordinate 26,223,811 of CM063190.1, forward strand.
ATGAACCAACATCAGAAAGCTGTATAAAGCCCAGTGAAATAATTTGCTTAGACTCTTGATTGCAGTGAGGGTTGACATTTCACATGTCGCATGTTGTTTAACAACTTTTCATGAGCCAATGACTTTCAGGACATGAAATGAAAATTGCAGAATCATCAGTCTGGAAATCCACAGTCTAAAAAAGGAACTGCTGTTCTTTTGAGAGATGTCTTTTCAATAGGGGTGACTGGATGATCCAGATGACCCCCTGACTGCTAACTAATTTTAGGTGTCAGGTCCCAACAGGTCTCTGGGTTTAAGGAAGTTGAGACCATACTAAAGGCAGAGAGGGACACGAGGAAATAAAAAAGAATTTTTGTTTTTCCACACCATAAGGTGTTTCTACCAAGGTAATGTGTGTCAATGTCAGGGAATCCCCTTCTGAGAGCCAAGAGGAAGTTTCTCAAAACTGGAAAGAAAGGTGTTTCCCCACATCAGTCCAGCTTCAGACACATTCTATTAGTGACATATGCCCCCTCCTCCAAACACAATGAAGTATTCTGTGTGATAACATAGCTTTAAGAAAAGTAAGAAAACATTCTGCATTTTTATAAAACTCCATTTTAAAAAACAGTATTTCAAATTGTAGGGTCACCAGAAGTACGCAGTTACCAGAAATGCACACGCTTCCCCTGGTGTCTCCAGCACCGACAGCTTTCTGTGCCTGGTCTATTCTGGCGTCTTCATTTTCTGTGGGATTATTTCCCTCCTTGCCAATGCCAGCCTTTCCCTTTTTTCCTTTTGTGTACCTTCTCTTCCTTCTTTGCAGGGGCCTTTTGAGGCTTGAGTTCTGGCTTTGGAAGAGCAAGTCTAGCAGACAACCTTGCAGATCTTCTTTGTGGTTTACCCTTCAGTGTGGCTGTATCTCCTGGAGCACCCCCTCAGCCTTTCTCCAGTGCTGGATGAAGGTGCTGCATGGTGGGATACAGTGGTACATGGGGTCTGGTTGGTCCAGGCATTATTCTCAGTTCTTCACACTGCTCCTCCCTTCTTCTTCTAAATATTAAAGAGGATGATGATGGGGCACAAGGGACAGTAGGGACTAAGAGCATGAAGACACTTCAATACCTTGATCATGAAGGGGCTTAGGGGGAATGACAGTCCCAGGGAACACAGACCAAGACTCAAGCCCCCAAAACCAAGCCTAGCATTCACTTCATGATTTTACTAAAGACGTGCTTATCCCTTATTGAAATCTTCCATCTTACTCTACCCTCTAAGTTCTAGTTTATGTAGGAATCCCCTTAGGATGATAGTAAAAATATGAAGGGAAAAATAGTAGAGAAAGTTTATAGAATATAATTTCAAACCCTTTTGGAAGGGTTTTTTCATAGTTTCAGTAGTAGTTTCAGCTGAAGGTAGCCTAAATCCCCCTTACATTTAGTTAATAAGTAAGGCAAATAGCTAGGGTATGTGGGGAGTTTACCTAATTAACTTGTTTACTCATGTGGTCTTGAAACTAAACTTAGAGCTGGATGGCCCTCTTGTGGGGAGATTAACCAAGGATATTATCAATTCATAGGGTTTGCTTTAAGCATCAGAACCTGACCTTTAAACCTTCTCTATTAAGTTTATTGACTTAAAGCCTCTGTTATTAAATCTATACTAAATAAATGGGGAAAGGGTGAGCTAATGGGTGTCCCATAGCTGCGATCTCTCTCTGTGAGAAGCTCACAACCCCTCAACCCACTCCCTCACTGTATTCTGTATGTGAGTGCATTTATTCATCTGTGGTACAGCTGGGGTCTGTAGGCAGATCCCAGCAGGCAGTGACCAGAACATGATCAATGTCACAAATTTGAATATGTGAATTTTGAAATTGGGGAAGTTGTTATTTTCATTGGGAAAACAAGGGGAGAATATCAGCAGATGTTACTGTTCCTTGTCGATGTTTAAAAATGTTCAGCCTCTAAGATTGTCTTAGTTGGGATTTCTGTGGCCTCTGTAGTAGGTTACACTGTTAACCTACTACAGAGTTCTTCTGGTCTAGGACAGGGACAGCTAATCAGGACGTCTTTAGTTGGCCTGATGTTCAGATGTAGCCGTCACCGACTGACTGACTCCGGGCTGTCTTCTGCTGTGCAGATCCTGAGTAACCTGGTGATGGAGGAGCTCCTGCCCACTCTTCAAACAGACCTGCTGCCTAAGATGAAGGGGAAGAAGAACGAAAGAAAGAGGACCTGGCTTGGTGTAAGCAATGGTTTTGCACCACAGCTGAGCTACTCAAAATGGGAGCATTCCCTTCCCTTTTCTTTTAGGGCATTTGTAGTTGTTTTATAATTCCTTCCCTGAGCATAGAAATGCTTACCTCAAACCTACTCAATCTCATTTACATGAAGACTAATCCAAACAGACTCCAACTTTGAAAGAAAAATTACAATGTGTGTGCAGTTCTGTTTATGTTATGATGGTCTGTGATGAAGGCTCCTCCCTCTACTTGACTCCATCAGTGCTTACACATGACAGAGCCCTGATTTATGTGTTATTCCCTGTTGCAGCTTCTCGAGGAGGCCTACACCCTGGTTCAGCATCAAGTTTCAGAAGGATTAAGTGCCTTGAAGGAGGAATGCAGAGCTCTGACAAAAGGCCTGGAAGGAACAATCCGTTCCGACATGGATCAGATTGTAAACTCAAAGAACTATTTAATTGGAAAGATCAAAGGTCAGTGGAGATAATCCATGCTCTTACTAATTAAATAAGCTGTACACACAGGGATCCACCATGTAGAAGGAATGCATGGTTTCAGAGGATAATTAAACTAAGAAACTGGGAGGAGGTGATCACAGCTGCAACAGGAGCATGCTGGAGGTACCATTAGGGGTCTGGGCCTTCCTGTGGAAACTTCATGGACACAAGGCAGAGGAAGGTTTGCTTCTTGCCTTTGGCAGTGCCTGTGTATTCCGATACTGCCTGCACTCCCAAGTCCCATTGTAGCCCTCCTGATACTGAATTAGACTGGCTTCTGCCCTGCCTCCTCTCTGCTATAAGCTCTCAAAGAGCTGAGCCATGTCACCCGGGTTTACTCAAGTACACCCAAGGCCTGGTGCCATGCCAGGCATATACAGACTCTCAGTGAATATTCAAATCAATGAATACATGGATTTTCCTCTAACAGGAAAAAAACCTAAAATTTTGACTTAGAGTCATACCCAATAAATGTGGGTTTGTAGCCTTAACTCCAATATTAGCCAGTCCATGCATACTTGGGGAGTTCACTCAACTTCTAATTATCTCAGTGTCCTCCTCTGAAATTAGGAGGATCCACAGGAGTGGGGTTGGTAAACTGAAGCCCTTGAGCTGTATCAGGCCACCACCTGTTTTTGTAAATAATGTTTTATTAGCACACAGCCAGGCACATTCACTCGCATATTACCTGTGGCTGCTTTTGTGCTGCAACAGCAGAAGTGAATAGTTGGAACGGAGACCTTATGGACCACAAAGGCACAAATATTTACTATTTGGTCCTTTACAGAAAACAGTTTACTTATTCTTATACAAGAGGCCTTAGATGGCCTCTAAGAAATACTGCAGAATGAAATTCTATGGTTCTCCATTCTATCTGGGGCCTCTATACCCCAACACACACACCACACCTAGTGTCACTTCAGAGGAGAAGCTTGCAGGCTGATTGTTTATGGACAGTCTTCTTAGAGAGTTCTTGGATTATTCACTCACTCACTCATTCATTCAATAGAAACTATTCAGTAAGTGCTTTCCAAGCCAGACAATGGAGCTTTAGCAGTGACCGAGGAACACCCTATTCCTGTGCTCAGGAGGCTCGAGTCTCTGGGCTGTCTGCTTTGTGGATTATCCTCTGCATTTCAGACCCCCTTTCTGCTGCAGCCCAGCTTGCTTCAGGATTCTTAGCACAGGTCCTGCTGGGAGGAGGTTAGAGGAGGCCCAGCTCCAGCACGGGTGTGTGTGTCTGTGTGTGTCTGTGTATCTCTGTGTGTCTATTTACGCCATCCTTTCCAAAGCCAGCTCTAAATTAATTTCAGAGTATTTGATGTTTTCTACTATTTGTGTCTCTTATTCCTCCATTAGCATAACTAATCTAGAGTTGGCCATATATTTAAAGACTCTGTACTACTTAAAACTGCCAGTGCTCAACTCCTGTGGCAAAATTTGTTCTATCTGGGCTAATTTGGGCCTAACCATAGCCATTCTCACAACTGAAATTAAATCATCCTCCTTTGCCTAAATCTCTTTGGCTCTGGTGTATCCATATATGATGGAAAAAGATTTTGCCTGGGATCAGTATTTATTTCCTAAAAGAAGCCATAAAAGGAAGTAATGATCAAGTCCTTTTTCAACAGAATATCAGTGTTACAGCTTGTTTAGAATTTGTCTAGCAGGCTTTCCAGTTTTTGCCAGAAAGCCCCCAAATAAATAAATAAATAAATAAATAAATAAAATGAAATACCACAAACACATTTTAACCAGGCATCCAGTGCTCCACCTTTAAAACAAGGAAGTTTACCTTAGGCTGCATTAATAAAAGGCTTTGGATTTCTAAAAAAAAAAACAAAAACAAAAAAACAAAAAAACCTGGGGAGTATTAAATGGTGATCTCTCCGTTTCCTCCCATGTGACTCTTGGGAGTAAAGCCCCTGAACTTTAGTTCTGCTGCACAATTATTTATTCATTAAATAAGCGTTTATTCTATTTCTGCTGAGTACAATGGCTAGAATGATTCAAAGGAGACCATGTGATTTTACAAGGAGAGGAGGATACAAAGCATGTCACAGATGCTGAAACAGAAGAAAAAACATGTTCCCACCAGAGGCAGGAACAAAGAGCACAGTGGTCCCCATGTGAGCATTGATCCCATTTCAACCTCAAGAAGTTCACGTGGGCAATGAGAGCACAGGTCTAGTGTTGGGCACCTGGAGAAAATACCAATGCCAGCAGGTACAATAGGAGCTAACAGTTACTGGGTCCTTCCAAGGGGCCACTTCCAGAGTTGTAAGCACTTTTAATACAGTAAACTCACTTAATCCTCACCATAATTGCTTTTGTTATCTCCGTTTTACAGATGAAAATGCTGAGGTAGAAATTCAGTAACTTTCTGAGATTCCAGAGCTAGTTGTGGGAGAGTCGGGCTCCAAACCCACCTCCGGCCCTCACTTTTCAGGCATCATCACTCTGTTCAGCTCCTTCCTTCACTTCAGTAAGGCTTATCAATTAATGTGTCAAACACATATGTATCACAGCGGCATCTCTGCCTGCTTGAAAAATAGTAGAGCCAGGTGTGGTGGCTCACGCCTATAATCCCAGCACTTTGGGAGGCTGAGGTGGGCAGATCACCTGAGGTCGGGAGTTCGGGACCAGCCTGACCAACATGGAGAAACCCCATCTCTACTAAAAAAAAATACAAAAATTAGTCAGGTGTGGTGACACATGCCTGTAATCCTCAGCTACTCAGGAGGCTGAGGCACGAGAATCACTTGAACCTGGGAGGCGGAGGTTGCAGTGAGCCGAGATCACGCCATTGCACTTCAGCCTGGGTAACAAGAGCAAAACTCCGTCTCAAAGGAAAAAAAAAGGAAAAATAGCAGCACATACACGAATAGGACATGGAACTTATCCAGCCCATAAGGAAACACCTGCAGACCACAGCTCAGGAAGCCGTGCAGGGGTTCCAGGAGGTTACGGTGAAATTTGAACTGGACTTTGAAGAGAGGGGTAGGATGTTTACAAGCAGAGGTAGAGGAAGGAAGGCAAGGTAAAGGAACATTGAATAAAGGTGCAGAGAGGGGACGGGAGCATACTGTGGGAAGTAGGGATAGAGAGAGAGGGCAGAGAGGAACGTTCCCTCCCACGGCCCTCCCGTGCCTATCTCGGCCCCACCTAGCAGGTGAAATCTGCCAGCTGCTGCTAGATGTTTATCGTCTGTTACTCATATTCAGCATTGTTCTGAAATTTCAATTAGCTGCTTTTCAAATACTTCCTTTCTTTAAAGTTAATTAACTAATAATTAATTTATTCTCCTGACAAACAGTTTTACGTTTTAGTGTCAAGCAAGTAATTTTTAGAAGACTCTTAGATGGTGTCATGTTTGGATCATACAATTGAAAGGGTTTTTTCCTTAATAACGTTATGACCTGTGTAATATTTTACATCCCAAATATTTATAAGTGATTTGTAATATTCATAGGATCAGTCATTTCAGATTCTCAGAATAAGAGGCCGTGATCTGGCCCTGCATAACTCTGTGAAATATTTCTGCCAGTTGAAATAAGAACAAGACCATTCATCTCACTGTAGGCAAATTGCCGAGAAGAACTTAAGAAAGATACTTGAATGGTAGCCCTGCTCCTGCAAATTAGGGTGTGATGTTTGTGGAGTCATTGAACATCTCCAGGCCTCATTTTTTCCATCTGTAAAGTGGAGAGACTGGACATCAGCTCCATTTGTGCTTTTGTTCTTCGTTCTATGATTCTATGACAAGGCTCTGTGACCTGCCTAGATCCACAAAGCTAGCTTTCCAGTCTGTGGAGTGAGCTCAGGCTTCTTCCAGTTCCGGCCTCCTTCACTCTATTGTGGTTTCTTGGCTGATCATGAGAATCACCTCTGCTCTGAAAACAATGCAGGTTTCCATGTGCTACCTGGACTGGACCAGGAGCTTCACTGTGCTCACCCTCTTCTAAATCAAAGAGCAGTACTTTCCTCTGGGGAGCAGAATTATGGGGACATTTTTTCATTCCTCTTCATGATCAAAATGTACTCTACATTTGTGTCACTAAGCATGTCGTCTTGATCAGAAAAACCTGTTGTGATTTTGTTTTGTCTTGTTTTAATCAGGAACGGGGACAGGAGGTAGGGTGGCAAACTGAATGAAATTTGGTTCCAATGGCTCGAGAAAAGAATGTACTGGAGTTCTTAAAAAGTAATTTGGTGAGGAGAGGGGGATGGAATTATATTGAGCAATTAACTCCTAGAGAACTGAATTAAAACAATAAATTGTGTTTTTAGAAAACAAACTGCATATTTAATGATGGTAATTGACAGCAGATAGGTGAATCACCAGCTTTTTCTTTATTATATGAAGAGTTGGTTGTTCAGAGGGACCAAGCAGAAAAATGCATCTTATCCCAGGGCAGAGGAAAGCTTGGGACATGGATAGGTTTGTTCCAGTTCTCAAAAGGGTCCAGTGGTTTTCCTTTCTTGTGACCATGGGCACTGGGCTCGTTGTACTAGTCTATCAAGGGCACTTGAGCTTGCCTTGCTGTTAAATGGCTCCATGGGGCACCATTCAGCTCTGGTCTGGCTCCAGTACCCACAAACCCAGTTTTACCCTGTGTCACGGTTTTTTAAAAAATCTATTTCCTACCCCAGCAATGGTTGCTGAGCCAGCAGAGAAAAGCTGTGCAGAGAGTGTGCAGCCATTCCTGGCATCCATCCTGGAGGAGCTCATGGGACCAGTGAGCTCGGGATTCAGTGAAGTACGTGTACTCTTTGAAAAAGAAGTGGATGAACTCAGCCTGAACTTCCAGACCACCAAAGACAGTGTCCAGCTAAAGGAGGTAGGATACAAAGCTAAGGAGCTGGGCGTGAATGGTCTGCCTGGCTGTCTTTTCTATGAGGCTTCACTTGCCATTTCTCCCTCCCTTCCTCCCTTCCTTCCTCCCTTCTTTTTTTGTTTCTATTCTTCTGCCCTTCCCTCCATTTATTCAGCCTTTTTTCCATTCATTCAGACACCCGATTCATCCATCTACCTGATATTTTTATTGATGGTTTTCAAGTTAGAAAAATAATAACTTGTGCCAGGCGCAGTGGCTCACGCCTATAATCCCAGCACTTTGGTAGGCTGAGGCGGGTGGATCACGAGGTCAAGAGATCGAGACCATCCTGGTCAACAAGGTGAAACCCCGTCTCTACTAAAAATACAAAAATTAGCTGGGCACGGTGGTGCGTGCCTGTAATCCCAGCTACTCGGGAGGCTGAGGCAGTAGAATTGCTTGAATCCAGAAGGCAGAGGTTGCGGTGAGCCGAGATCGTGCCATTGCACTCCAGTCTGGGTAACAACAGCGAAACTCCGTCTCAAAAAAAAAAAAATAATAATAATAATAACTTGTTTGTACAAGTGAAAAAACACACTGAAATATATATAAAGGCAAACTTAATCACCATGACGGATACCCACTAATCCTACTCCAACCCAGACTCCTAGGCAATCCCTATTCCCAACTCCCTGAATTAACTAACAGAAATAGCTTGGTATATATTTTTCCCACAGTTTTTCTTTGTTCATGCAAGTATATATCCTCATTTATAGAACATTGTTGGTTTGTTTTCAAAAATATAGTCTCATGATAAGAGATCTGATTTTTTTAAAAAAAACTTCAGACAAATTAAATTTAAAGGAGTTTAACTGAGCAACAAACCATTTGAGAATCAGGCAGACCTCAGAATCACAGCAGATTCACAGAGACTCCAGGGGCGCCTCATGGTCAGAACAAGTTTATAGACAAAAAAGGTCATGTGACATAAAGAAATTGGAAGTGAGGTACAGAAACAGTGAGATTGGTTACACTTGGGATTTGCCTTATCTGAACACAGTTTGAACATTCAGCAGTCGATGAGTGGTTGAAGTGTGGCTGCTGGGATTGGCCAACACTCAGCTGTTATTACCGGTGCATACTACTAAGTTAGGTTTTCAATTTTGTCTGACTATTAAGCAAGGTTACAGTTCATCCACAAGGACTCAAATATACAAGTACGGAATCCTTCTCAGGCCGTATTTAGTTTTCCATAACAATTCCCCCCTTTTGGTCATTTTCTCAATTTTGCGAGATTGACCAAAACTTTAGTCATTGAGGTTACTATCACTACTGTAAATATAATTATATGGTTTGAAGCCTACTGGGAAACAGTAGAACAGTGGATTATGCAAGGAGGGAATAAGGACTAAGTAGAGGGTACCTCCTTATGCCAGAATATCCTGTTTACAGGAGAAAAATAAAACCTGGTCTGATCTGGGATCTGTGTGTTTTCCTAAAGCCCTAGCTTGGTTATGTCACTTTTAGCATGAGTGACTCTATTTTAGTTTGGTTTGTTGGGGCCTAATGCATGAGCTTAGTCCAAAATAAGGGCCTCCCATTTAAAATTTTGTTTAAAAATAATTTCCCTTTTTTGCTCAGGTTCTCACTTAGGTGAGAGTATGACCAAAACTTAGGGCCTTAGTGCCACTCTCAGTTGCCATCATTTTGGGTTTCCAGTCTCAGCATGTCATTCATATAGGTTACAGAGTCCTCACAGTCACATGTTTGTTTCAGTTTTTGTCATTTCAGTTGAAGAGGGACCATTTGAGGTTCTAGAGATGGCTTCATGCAAACATTTAAAACCTTTGAGAGAATACAGTGCACCAGAAAGACCATTATTACGACTATTGGGAGGATAATACCAAGAGTTTGGAGTATGCTCCTTACCCAGGGTCCTCATAAACCAAACCACCTAAAATTAAGTAGATTAAAGAATGAGTTAGATGAAGAGTCTACTCACCTGACTAAGTTGTCTTTTCACTAATGCTCTACAACTGAATTTTTATAATCTACATTTCATGTATTTCTCCATAGACCACAAGTGTCAGCAGCTGCACAGGTACTTTTCTATTTAGACAATTTTATTATTTAGCAAAACTTTCACAAGAGAATTTAAAGTCTGTTGTGTAATGATAGCCTTTAAAGTAGAATTTGCTGTAAGGCCTATTATGAGTGAAACATTTCTAATTATTGCCTCTTTTATTGTATACCATGGAAAAAGGACCTAACAAATGATGTCCTTCTAGAAGAGTGAAGGCCTCCTGGCAATGTTCTCTCTAATCCATGATGCATGTTAAGAGGAGTTTTGACTGATTATGAAGCAACATATATACCACTAAAATTTCTCACCTACATTAGGCCTTCATATTTTATCTATGAATGTATAAGGTTATAAGGCTGAATGTATAACATATAAGGCTGGCTGCAAAATCCTTCACAAATAAAAGTATACCCTATAAGTACACATTATAGACCCCCTTTCATTTATATTATTCACAGAAGCATACACAAAAAAAATATTCAAAGATCAGAGTCCTGTGATAGCAGAAGTCTTGGGAATCACATGCTCTTGGGAAAAGCTGTTCATATCAAGAGTGTCATCTTCTTCTGGGGAGAAATTTCCCTGGTTAATTTAGCTTAAGGGGTCTAATAAGTGTACAGTTCCAGGAGTGTGGAGGGACCCTTCTCAGTTGTGAGATTATGAACCCAAGTTTCAAAGCTCCAAAGTTTTGCTGTAGTGTGGAGGGCAAGGGGACAGTCTTTCTCTGATGTTTTCAGAAGATCTAATCTCCAGATTCTAGATTATGAAGGGATTGTCCTCAGGAACCATAAAAAGCTTTCTTTACCTGGTGAAAATTTGTAGCATAATAAAAATCTACTGTTATAATATTAGCCCTCTAGCATGGGAAAACTTTTATACAACAAGGAAACATGCATTGAAAATGACAATTGAATGAAATCCCTTTGTAAATGTTTAAATGGCCCATCAGGTAGCCAAATGTACCTGAAACTGTTACTGTTTTCCCAGAAATATGGAACCAAACACTGGTTTTAAACTATTTCCACAATTTATAAGTCACCACATCAGTATATTCAATTTGGATAATTTTATCTTTTCCATGGTGTGTCATTTTTTGTTATTAAGCAAAAGCTTAAGGAATCAGCAAGGACAAGGCAGCTATCCTGGTTCTTCATGAGTCTGTGCTTAACATAAGAGGACTTACATCCTCTTGAATACCAGTTGTTTCTCCAATTCAGGTGCACAGCACTGATGACTAATGGGTTATCATGGGTAATTTGACTTAGACCATGGAGTTCATTCAGATTGTATATTTAAACAATTTTAGCATTGATCAATTTAGCATGATAATCTAAAGCTTGGTTTTGAAAGGTTTGTTAAATACCACAGGTTTAAAACATTGAATATTACAAAATAGAATCTTAGGTTAACATAAGTCATTCATTTAGCCAAAATGATAACTCAAACATTTTTAAAAGGATGAAACATTATTCTGATAGAAAGGAGACCAGTTTTTTAAACAAGATCCAATGACATTAGCATAAGGCCAACTGACTATCTCCTTTCCTTCCCTTCCCTCCACTTTTTCTTTTGTAGTTTACTTAAAAGGTAAACAAAACCTTTTATTATCTTTTAATATAACACAAAAATCCTTTTAAAAGAGAAAGCCAAATTTAGTGTTTCCATTAGTGTATTTTTAATGTTAAAGCTAGTTTTTAATAACGTTTTATAAATATATTCAGTTTTAATTAGTTTGATCACAAGGTAATATTTTTATAAATCTTTATAACCCTTTAGAATATTTTTCCTCAGAGCAGAACAGTATTCCAAGAAAACTCTGTTGTGCTTTTATTCCAATGTCCAATTTAGGGAAAAAATAATAATGTCATTTTATTTAGCCAATATATTCATACATAGAATCTCTTACAATAGATTTTTTATAAAACTTCCACAACTTGCTCAAACCTTTAGCTTTATTTAATTTAAAACAATCCTTTAACCGTCTAACCTGGGCAAAAATTTACATTCCTATACCTTCTTATAATCTCTTACAAAAACCACATTTCATTCTCCTTACACACCTTGCATGTAAACCTATTTTTTCAGTTGGCTCAATTACATATTACACTGTTAACTATTAGCAACTTTTATGTTTGGTAAAAACCTTGATAAGCCTAGTGTCCCAGGCCTTACCTAGAAGTAAAGTAGGCAAGCTGTACAGTTAAAAGTCATAGTGGCATTTTATGAAGCATTTAGGAGGCCTAATCACCTTTAAATTGTATAACATTTCTGTCACAAATTCCTTTTAATAAATTATTTCACAACTTACACAGACCATATATGACATATTTAGACTTTCTGACTTGCCCTAAACCTCCCTCTTTTTAAACAACCAGTCATTTTATTTTAGGACAAGAATTTACCATATGACATCCTCTCTTATATAAAACCTCTTTTCTTTATAACTTTCTTTGCACAGCTAGGGGACATGGCTAATTCCATATATCCCCAGGCTTTATTTAGAATTTAATGTCTCCAAAATAAATTGAACAAATTTCAAAAGTCAAAGCAGTTTATGACCTTAAAGTATTTAACAAACCTGTTATCTGACCTGCATAATTTAGACAAAATGTCTTTATTTTATCAATAATATTTAAAGTTGCTTTTATTTCTCAAAGATTACTGAAGTTACATGAACTAAAAGGCATTACAGTTTTTATTTTGCTTTCAAAATATTTGATTTAAGCAGTTATTTTTACTTAAACCAATTAATTAGAGCTTTTTACGTAAACATTGCACACAACACATATATAATTATACAAACAGAACATTACTATAGCAGTTGTAAGATTTTTTTTATTCGCCAGTTTTTTTAGTTTCTTAATTGGTTATTGGCTTTATGGTGGACCTTGGAAGAACAGAACCAGGAAAGGGGTCTCTGGTGCCTCCTGTTTTTCCCAAGGAGTCCAGGCTGTTAAAGCTTGAATATCCACTTTTAATTAAGCTGACTTTTAACCATAGCACTCTTCAATACAGTCTTTTCAACATTTCTTATTACCCAATTTTAACCAGGCCAAATGGCCAATATTTCTGGCTTTTGAATTTTATCAAAGGTAATCTCCCAGGTGCTCAGATAAAGAAAATTTAAGATAGTTCATAAAGGAGAAGAAACTAGACAAGGTCATACAGATATTCAACCAGAAAAGACTTACTTCCTAAGCATGGAATTACACCCAGACCACCAGTGTGAAAGGGCAAAACCTTAGCTACTGAGCTACAGCATGGGCAATCTCTACTGCCCTTCCCAGAAGGAATCTAAAGTCATTAATCTTGAGTTTGCGAAGGCTTTTAACTACTCAACATAAACCTTAAACTTCCTGTTCTCAGGAAGGCAGAGACCAAGAGAAACTACTGCTATGTGGTTACAAAGTCAAGCTCCCAAGGACATAAAACAAGATGGAGATAAACAGTGATTTTTACCATTCATTTGATTGTTTTCACAGAGAGAGAGAAGCCAGAAATCTGACTGTTAAGAAATTCTTACCTTTTGGCCAGCATGCCAGGCTTTTGGGTTTCCTTTCCCTGGTGGCCCTAGTGACCCAGCTTGCTGCACCATTGTGCTGGGGGCCAAGCTGCATTGTAAAGAAAAATTAATTTTTTCTTTCTGGCCAGAGCAAAATTCGTGTTATAAAACAGACATTAGCCACTCTGCTTAGCACCCAATATCCAACTGGCAAGGCTTAAATTTGCCCTCAGAAGGCTCCCCTCATCTTTAGTCAAACCTCCTACTAAGAGTTTCATTACACAGTCTCTGGGCCAAGATGGTTTCCCTGAGTAACAGAAAAGACAGGAAAAGAAGAAAAAGGAAAGTATTGCCTGTGGCAGAGTCGGACAGTGCATCCCATATTATTCATATGCACCCTGCCTCGTTACCCAGTTCTCTTTAGAGCCTCCATGTTCAGAACCTTTCTTTCTGCCTCCTTCCACCCCACCCATTCCACTGTTTATTTTAAACCTCTAGTATTCCCTTTAAAATGATTTTAAAATAAGTTTGGAAAACAGAATGCATTCTGTTGCGACAACATCTGTTGATAGCACTTTAGGGCTTTAGCAGATGAGGTCTGATCCTGGAAGCCCAATGACCTCATCAATTGAGTACAAACTAGAGTAGGAGGAACCCGTTTTTCAAACTGGATACTTCTCCCAGGTCAGGCCTCTGCCTATCCACTTCCCGTCCACTAGCACCTGAAGCAACCTGTAGCAGAGGGAAGCCCTGTGGGCCCTGGCAGAGCCTCACAGAACTGTGATGAACTCTGGCTTCCCTTCCAAAGTCCAGGAGTCCAGGGAGCATCCTGACCTCCCTGGGGTTTTTTAAGAGGAGCATCACTCATTAAAGAAGGTTTTGGAAGCCTGGGAGCCCAGCAGCAACCATGTGTCAGAGCCTGCCTGCCTGGTTCTTAAGCTCTGGAAGTGGGAGCTTAGAGTGTAACAACAGCTTACAAAGACTGGAGTCCTCTTGGGTGCTCCCCTGGGTCTTCCTATCATCCAGTTGGTGTTTCTGCTGGTTTCTGTCCTAGCATTACAGATGCCCTAGGAACCGGAGGAAAATAAGCCAGTTGAAGGTGTCACAGATGTAGGGATCTGACTAGTGTTTCACTTCATCAACATGCATTGATTGTTTAGAATGTATGTAATATGCAATATACATGCAATACCACTTCTAAATCTGAGGGTGTTTAATGTTTCCTTTCACCAATATGCAGCATCTAGACCAGCTTATGAATCTTCCGCTGCATTCCGTGAAGATGGAACCTTGTTATACTAAAGTCAACCTGCTTCACGAGCACCTGCAGGATCTCAAGAGCCGCTTCAGATTCCCCCACGTTGATCTGGTGGTTCAGAGGACACAGAACTACATGCAGGAGGTGAGTGTGTCAGGGGCATCCGTGGTGATTAGGTGAGTGTGGCAGGGGCATCCGTGGTGATTAGGTGAGTGTGGCAGGGGCATCCGTGGTGATTAGGTGAGTGTGGCAGGGGCATCCGTGGTGATTAGGTGAGTGTGTCAGGGGCATCCGTGGTGATTAGGTGAGTGTGGCAGGGGCATCCGTGGTGATTAGGTGAGTGTGGCAGGGGCATCCGTGGTGATTAGGTGAGTGTGGCAGGGGCATCCGTGGTGATTAGGTGAGTGTGGCAGGGGCATCCGTGGTGATTAGGTGAGTGTGTCAGGGGCATCCGTGGTGATTAGGTGAGTGTGTCAGGGGCATCCGTGGTGATTAGGTGAGTGTGGCAGGGGCATCCGTGGTGATTAGGTGAGTGTGTCAGGGGCATCCGTGGTGATTAGGTGAGTGTGTCAGGGGCATCCGTGGTGATTAGGTGAGTGTGTCAGGGGCATCCGTGGTGATTAGGTGAGTGTGTCAGGGGCATCCGTGGTGATTAGGTGAGTGTGTCAGGGGCATCCGTGGTGATTAGGTGAGTGTGTCAGGGGCATCCGTGGTGATTAGGTGAGTGTGTCAGGGGCATCCATGGTGATTAGGTGAGTGTGGCAGGGGCATCCGTGGTGATTAGGTGAGTGTGGCAGGGGCATCCGTGGTGATTAGGGTAGAGAGAGAGCAGAGAAATGGGTGCTGGCCAGTGAGACCAGCTGCCAGTGTAGCTCAGGGAAATACATTGCATCTCTTTAGCCGTCATGTTGAGGGAGGACAGGTTCTGCCCTCCACTGGCTTCATCTTCCTTCCATGTGGATGAACATCATAGAGAAGACATAGCTCAGAAAAATAAAGTAGCATTAATTGATAACTACTTGATTTATCACATCAGTGCTTTAACCTTGGCTCATAGTGGAATCACCTGAGGGAAATACTAATGTCTAGGCTCCATCCCCAGTGATTCTGATTCTATACATACCATATATATATATATATATATATATGGATACTTTGCTCTATACATACATATGTGTGTGTGTGTGTGCGTGTGTGTGTGCACTTTGTTATTGTTGAGACAGAGTCTTACTCTGTCACCCAGGCTGGAGTGCAGTGGTGTGATCTTGGCTCACTGCAACCTTTGCCTCCTAGGTTCAAGTGATTGTCCTACCTCAGCCTCCCCAGTAGCTGGAACTACAGGCATGTGCCACCACACCCAGCTAATTTTTGCATTTTTAGTAGAGATGAGGTTTCACTATGTTGGCCAGGCTGATCTCAAACTCCTGACCTCAAGTGATCTGCCTGCCTCAGCTTCCCAAAGTGCTGGGATTATAGGCGTGAGCCACCATGCCCAGCCTATATGGCTACTTTGTGATAGAACTTCCCTACCCTGATTCCTTCTGCTTCTAATATGCAGCCAGGAATGAGAACCACTGGCTTAAATTAATTCCCTGATGTAATTAACAGTAAACCAATCAATCAAACAATCAGTTACAGCTTCATATTTTAATTTCTTGTGTCTACTTGACAGGTTTCTTTTTATTTTTTTTCATAAGGAATCTTTTCCCCAGGAACAGGAATGAATAGCACAAACTCCTTCCATATTATGGTGTTTCCTAAATGAACCAGGGTGTGGTCATGAAAGCTCTAGAGGACACCATGCCATTTCACACAGATACTCTAACCAGAGCTTACTGTGGGCCGGACGTGTACCAGATCCCACTTCAGGGAGCCTGAGTGAGACATATTCTTAGATAAATTCACTACAGTGTTGAAAGTGTGATAAAGGTATATATTGTGGCCAGGCACAGTGGCTCACGCTTGTAATCCAGCATTTTGGAAGACCAAGGAGGGTGGATCACTTGAAGTCAGGAGTTTAAGACCAGCCTGGACAGGGTGGCGAAATCCCATGTCTACAAAAAATACAAAAAAATTAGCCAGGCATGGTGGTGTGTGCCTGTAGTCCCAGCTACTCAGAGGCTGAGGCCAAAGATTCTCTTGAACCCTGGAGGCAGAGGTTACAGTGAACCAAAATTGTGCCACTGCACTCCAGCCTGGGCGACAAAGCGAGACTGTATCTCAAAAAAAAAAAAAAAAAAAGTATATATTGGGTGCTTTGAGATCTCAGGCTTAGGAAAGAAAGGAACATTTTTTTCATAAAAGTTATGAGCAGGATAAATAAACTAACCCTTGAGTTGTAAGGAATTAAAGAGGAACAAGGAACAAAATTGGGCAACAGTTTAGCAGAAGTCTCTTTCACAATACTGGACCCTGGTGACGGGAACACAGGCAAAGGTGCCGAGAATACAGGCAAAGGTGCCGAGAATAAGATACCTGAACTAATTCTGCTTTCTGACCCATGAGCGTGTCAGCCACTGTCCCCAGCCATCCCTGACCTGCCCCTCTTCCCAACCCTGCAGAGAGGACGGGATGTGCTGCAGAGTGGTTACATCCACTTAAAAGTGGAGGTGCAGCCAAAAACGAGTTGAAGAAGGCTCCCGCCTCATCCCTTAATCAGTGGCTGCAGGTATCAAAGAACAGAAGTGCCCACGGAGGTGACAGAATGCTTGTTCAGTCCCGTGGTTTGGGGTTTTCCAACTTCTTCCTGCCTCCACTGTGGCCATGTAGCTTTTTGTTTCACAGCTCTGGTGGTGAGGTGATGTTGCCCTGGATCACTCCCTAGGAGCCGCCAAGAGGACTCCTCTGTGATGGCCGCTGCTCTCCAGGTCCACGTAGCCAGGCCTGCAGGCGGTGATCCCAGCCTCTGACTGTTGTCTGTTTCTGTGTCCCTCTGGTTTCTAGCTAATGGAGAATGCAGTCTTCACTTTCGAGCAGCTGCTTTCCCCACATCTCCAAGGAGAGGCCTCCAAAACTGCGGTTGCCATTGAGAAGGTTAAGCTCCGAGTCTTAAAGGTAAAACCATTATCTTGTTTGTGGGAAGCATAAAATGAGAATGTGTTTCTCTCGTTTCTTTTCTCTTGTTTCTCCTGTTTCTTTTGTGAAGTGGAAAATACCATGTTCTCTCCATTGCTCTAATCTTTCCCCACCCCTTCCTCTCCGAAGTCCAGTGACTGTCAATCCGCCAGTTTCTCCAGTGTGACTTCCGTGCCTCTTCTGCCATCTAGTGGCCATTGCTGGTCCCTAGCTTCATAGGCCCTGCATCCCAGCCTTCATAGAGATCGAATTTGACATCTATTGGCTGTCCACTATAAGCCTTGTGTGGGATGTAAAAATAGGCAAGGCACAGCCTCTTTCTTCAAAGAGGTTGCAATATAGTAAAATCCATTAAACTTGCAAATACTTTATTGATTTTGAAAAATCAAAACCTCATGTAAAGGAAATAAACTCCAAGGAAAAGAAGCCTACCATATGAAGTTGTTTTAAATGTACTTCAGCATGAGTTTATATTAAAATAGTTTTAATAATAGGAACTTGCACATATATGTTGTATTTTAAAGGCTTTTACTTGATCCTGACAAGAACTTGTGCATTAATTAGAATATGCCCCCATTGTACAGATGAGGAACTGATTCTGTAAAAGCTAATGTGACTTAATTAAGCTCAACAGGCTGGTTAATGGTGAGTTTAAGGATAAACTATCATACACCTAGTCCACTAATTTTTTTTTGCTGCTGTCTAGTTCCCCCAAACTGTCTGTTCTGCCTTGGAACAGAAGATCAAAGTCCCACAGAGCCTGGGGGGGGGGGGGGCCTCTGAATTTCAGACTTGATCTTGATGCCTCACAAGCAAGAGGAAACTCTAGCAACCAAATCGTGGATACTGAAAGTAATATTGATCATGGTAACACACATAGTAATGAACTTGCTGGAGCTGAAAGAAACAGTAGTATCAGTGTCACATGCTTTAAGCATACAGAAAGAAAGGAAGAGAAAACATAGAAAGCTGTTCAAATATTAGGTCCTCAGGTTTGCAACAGATTGTGAGTGCATTTAGTTCAACTTCATATTCAGTGTTCAGCAGGTTCCCACAACAGGTAGTCCCACTAGTGCTCAGACACCTGCACTATCAGGAAGATTTCTGCCTCTCAGGATAGCCCATTTTAGTTCTCGACAGCAAGAACATGCTTTTTTATGTTAGACCAAAGTTCTCACCACTGGTCATTCCAGTTCTACCCGTTTCATTCATAGCCTTCTTCAACATGGCAGCCTTTGGTTGTTTGAATAGAGTTATAATTTGCCCTAAGTTATTATCTCCAACATAAACACCGTCATCTCTTTGACCATTCTTCACTTGGCCTGACTATTCTTCTCACTGCCTGTGATTATGCTCTGATTTATCTGTGATCCCCTTGAAGTGACATCTAAACTTAAATCCTGGTTTCCATGTTGGGATGTCCATTGCAGAACAGAGAATCATCTTTCCTGCTCTGTATACTGAACTTCCTTGGCTAACATGTCACAATATTAATGGAGACACTAGTCAGGCCTTCTCTTCCCTTTTGGAATCATTACAACCCACTGACCCTGCTTTGAGGATGTGGAGTAATAGATGATCATGGTTTCCACGAACCTACCTGGGACAGGAGTAATAAAGTACAAACTCACTGCCAGTTCTATCTCCAACTTCTTTATCATGCAGAAGTCACCACTCCGTTTTGATCTTGCCTCAGTTTCTATACCTGGAAAAGGTAAGAGTGAGGTGGGCCATTATCAGTTACAACCTGTGCCTGCAGTTTGAGGGAATTACACGGAAAGATCTCTGAGGCTTTGGACATACAAGAGTTATCAGACATTAGTGGGAAAAGAGAGGTACAGTGGGTGGCTGAGTTTTTTGTTTAAGCATAAGTCAACAGATTGTAATGTTACTATTTAACGTATGTTTCTGTATTGACAGCAATATGATTATGACAGCAGCACCATCCGGAAGAAGATATTTCAAGAGGCACTAGTTCAAATCACACTTCCCACTGTGCAGAAGGCCCTGGCGTCCACGTGCAAACCAGTAAGGGGATGAGTTACCCTAAAGAGCTTGCCCTTCTTGTCTCTGAACTTCAAACAACTTTGACTAGACCAGGGAGGGGTTGGCAGACATTTTTGTAAATGGTCAGATAGTAAATATTTGAAGCTTCATGGACTACACTATTTCTGTTGTAGCTATTCAGCTCTGCTGTTGTAGCGCATAAACAGCCACTGACTACATATAAACAGACTTTATTTGTAAAAACAAGATGCTAGCCAGATATGCTGGCCCCTGGACTAGACAAAATCGCAAAGGACAGTGATCTGGATTTGAGCCAAACTAGGAGCTGACATAGAATATCTAAGGATGCCAGGTGTTCCTCATTACAGTATGACTCATAGGTCCAACATGTCCTCTGAAACTTGACCACTGCCTCCAGAAAAGATCTTAGCTAACATGATTACAGAAGGATATTTATTCTATTAAATCCAGTAATATTGCTTAATGAAATAAATGAAACCATTTAAAACCTCTGCAAACATTGAGTATCCAGTGAGAGCCATGATTGCCAGGTTGTGACTTCATCTGCAGAGCAGAGCAGTGGGCCAGCAGAAACTGAAAACTGCTTCAGGAGGTGGTATTATTTATACCCTCACTGTACAGATGAGGAAACCTGAGTGGTTGAGCCACTGAGCCAAGGTCACAGACCTGGTGGCCACCAGAGCATGAACCCAGTTTACACTTACCTGTAACACGACAGGCACTCAGGAAACGGTATCAAGTGCTACTACCTCTACTATTATCACTACTTCTACATTTTAAGAATGATCTATTAACCTGGAGCAAGGCTTGCTCCCTCTTGGAGCAAATGATAAAGAGGTTTTTGGAATTTAAAAAGGGCATTTTGGCAGCTTGGAGAGTCTCCAAGCACTAGAACATTAAAATCCTTTGCCTGAGTTATTTTACTCCAGACATTTCTTTGGTCATCTTCATAGTCTGTAAATGCTGTTTTTCTTCATATCATCACTAGATGTATTTGGCATTTATTTCTGGGGCATATTTCTTTGATAGGAAAGGATTTCATTAAGCCAAGGGATTGACCCTTGGCCTTACATGGCAGAACAGTTCAGCAGCCCAAATGATGATGGTATCCACTGCTAGATGGGTTTGCACACAGATGTTCTGCTTAGGATCTTTTTTCAATCCCAAAAGCAGTTTGGGGGCCTCAGAGCCACCTCCTCTCAGGAGAAAGGTAAGGAGAGTTCTCCTTCTCATCTGCTCCTATCTTTCTAAGCATCAGCAGGGTGTGCTGTGCCTAATCTCTAAGAGGCTCTTGTAATTTTTTAATCAGGAGGCATTGATTTCAAAAGAGCTTGTGACGCAGAGTTTTTGGTAATGGAGGCTATTATATCAGCATCATGAGCTTTTTAAAAGTCTGGATTTACAGAATAGATGAATGAGGGGATTATCTGCTTCATAGAAGGAGTCTTTATTTTACTAAAGTACATTTCCCTTGGTTCTATAAGCAGCAGCTTCCTAGATCTGTGGTACTCAACCTCATCCCTAGCTATGTATTAGAATTGTCTGGGGAACTGTGAAAACATGATTCTGACTCCCCAACACCTACTTCAGGGATACCAATTTAATTGGCCCAGGGAACTAAACCTATGGCCCTGTTCAATCAATTCGATATAGAAGACCTGTTTTGTATAGTTGGTCACTTCACAACAGTATAAATGTCTGTAGAAAGTACTTCTTCCCATGGAATTATTTAGCTGGTTGAAATTTTAAAGGTCAAGTATTAGATTTGCATCACATGTGATCCAGGCATTGTGCCAGTCCAGCATCCCTGCAGTCCTGGAGTTCATGGTGGACAGCAGGAGACAGACAAACAGGATGCCATGTGAGGAACACAGCAGTTGCCTTATGGGGAAGAGCTCCAAGGAAAATGCCAAACTCTGCTTATGCAGCCAGGAAGGACTTCCAGAGTCATGCTTTCACCCAGTCCTGAGGGATGAATGACAATCAGGGGAACAGGAATGGGAGACCACGTGGGAAAGATGAAAGGGTGTTGCAGGCATGAGTCTGTGCCTCTCATTTAGTAGAGGAAGACACAGAGGCACTGATCAGTGATGTGGCCCACCAAGGTCCCATAGCTAGTCCAGGGCAGTGTCCAGTCTCCTGGGCAATGCTCTTTCCAAATCTGTCAACAGTCCTGCCTCCAGACCCTCTAGGGAATCATAGAAGCTCATTTCTCTCTAATCCTTTGCGTTTCTTCTTGGTTGGGTATAAAGGAATCCATTATTACCCACTGTGATCTGGGCTACAGTGCCCCAAAGTCCTAGCACTGGGAGTTGTATGAGGTGGTACTTCTGATCACCTGCTGTAAATCCTGTCCTTCCAGGCACGGGACCACAAATCCCATGGCCAAGTCCCTGATTCTCTAAGAGCCACATGTGGGAAGCCTTCCCCCTAGCACTGTGAGGCACAAGGATTACTGAGTTAATCACTGGGATATGATTTGGTATATTTTGATCCCTGCCCTGTCCTCATGCTTATAAAAGGCAAGCCATGTGGAAGCCCATGGAAAGGAGGGAGGGTTAAGGGATGCAGCATGCCTGGGCTCTCCTAGAAGGAATCAATGAGTGTCGGGGAAGGGAGAATGTTTCTGAAGAGCGCTTGACTAGATTCTCCCAACTCCTAAAGTGGCCCCATTCTAATAAAGTTAAGCATATATCTACCCTGTGACCCAACAACTTCATTTTTAGGTATATGCCCAACATAAACAAGCCCTTAAATCCACAAAAAAATGTACAAGAATGTTCACAGCAATTATATTTATGGTTAAAAATAAAAAAAAAATTCTTAATTTTCATCAACATGAGTGTGGATGAACAATTTTTGCCTATCCATATAATGAATACTACTTAACAATAAAAAGAAACTAGCTACTGATAGATGTAGCAACCTGGATGAATCTCAAAAACAAATGCAAAATAATTATAATTTCATTTCTGTAAAGTTCAAGAACAAGCAGAAATAAATCTACCACGATAGGTATAAGATCAGTGCTCATATCTTGGGGGGTGCAGACTGAAAGGGGTATGAGGGACGTCTGGGGGTGATGGAAATGTTCTCCTTCTTGATCTGGGTTATGGTTACATAACTGTATTTACATATATAAAACCACTGAGCTGTACTTATCTGTACATTTTACTATCTATAACATACCTTGGTAAAGTGCTGTTGGCATTTTAAAAAAAGGAGGCCGGGCACGGTGGCTCAAGCCTGTAATCCCAGTACTTTGGGAGGCCGAGGTGGGTGGATCATGAGGTCAAGAGATCGAGACCATCCTGGTCAATACGGTGAAACCCCGTCTCTACTAAAAATACAAAAAATTAGCTGGGCACGGTGGCGCGTGCCTGTAATCCCAGCTACTCAGGAGGCTGAGGCAGGAGAATTGCTTGAACCCAGAAGGCGGAGGTTGCGGTGAGCCAAGATCGCGCCATTGCACTCCAGCCTGGGTAACAAGAGCGAAACTCCGTCTCAAAAAAAAAAAAAGGAAAAAGGAAACATCTTGGTGATCAGGGAAAAAAGGAGGCTCCAAGCCTACTAATGAGGCCTTGAGATGATAAAAAATCAATGCTGTCTTCCCTTGTGAAAAGCATAAAATGCATGGCCAGTACAAGGAAAGCACCAGAGGCTGAGTGAGTTCCACACCTTATCATCTGCAGTAATAGGTGATGTGTCGCGGTCATGCATGGTGCCTAGACAGTGAATTGAATTGAAGGGAACCCAATAAAATATTGATGAATTGAGTAATTTGCCCAAGAGCCAACATTGTTCTCCTCCCACACCCTCCAAGAAGGGAATCATGAGTGGGAATTGTCCTTTCTGTATCTCCTCTAAGAACAGGCATCTCATGTCTTTTCATCTTTATCTTCTTGCCTCTTCCTCTCCAGGAGCTTCAGAAATATGAGCAGTTCATCTTTGCAGATCATACCAACATGATCCACGTTGAAAATGTCTATGAGGAGATTTTATATCAGATCCTGCTTGATGAAACTCTGAAAGGTAAGGAAGGCTACCTGGTGCTGCAGGGACTCTCCACAGAGGGGAGCACCCCTGAAATGGACTCTGTAAGGCCAGTCAGGGAGGAAAAGAGAAGAGGAAATGGACGTTGATGAGGTGGGGAGACAATGAGGAGAGAGAAGTAAAGAAGGAAGGATACTAATCTTGATTGAGCGTTGTGATTAAGCACATACTAAGCTAGCTTTTTAGATATTATTTTCCTCTTTTAATAAAAAAATATGAATGCTATGAGATGGGAATTTTAAGTTTCATTTTACCGATGAGAAAGTTGAGGCTTAGTGAGATTAAACCTCGAGTCTCTCATGAAGAGCTGTCTTCCTCTTGCTGTTCCAGACAGAACAAAGGAAAAAGGGCTCTTCCTAGGCACAGGCTTCTAACTGCCCCTGCTCCCCACCCTTGAAAGCTGAGAGGAGGCGATTCCAGCAGCAAGGCTTATTTATGGCTCTCTCAGCACATTCCCAGCCTCCACTCAGCCAGACAGACGAAGGCGCAGGATGATGATGCAGTGCCGTGCAGGTCTCGGTAGGACTCTGGCACCCAGTATCCTCAGGAATCACGCCTTGCCTGGGATTGGATTGTGGATAGGAACACTTTGTTAAAAATATGCTGGAGAGGTCCAGGTATGGTGGCTCACGCCTATAATCCCAGCACTTTGGGGGGTCGAGGCAGACAGATCACTTGAGGTCAGGAGTTTTAGACCAGCCTGGCCAACATAGTGAAACCTCGTCTCTACTAAAAATATTTAAAAATTAGCTGGGTGTGGTGATGCATGCCTGTAATCCCAGCTACTCCAGAGGCTGAGGTAGGAGAATCGCTTGAACCCAGGAGGCAGAGGTTGCAGTGAGCTGAGACGGTGCCACTGCACTCCAGCCTGGGTGACAGAGTGAGACTCGGTCAAACAAACAAACAAATGCTGGAGAGGGTTACCATCAAACCATGGGCCAGAAACATATCTGATCTCCTTTGGGAAAGTCTGCATATCACAAAAGACCTTCCTCATTGAAAACTGGCCAAGCACAAGCCCTAGGCCCCAGTAGCTAATTCCAGGGGATCCAATGAGACCAGGAATAGGTGTCAGCACAGTGTCTGCACAAAGGAAGGCTCAGTCAAGGCTACTGCCAGTCCACCATGGGCGCCTTTGGGTGAATTAGAAAAGGACTCCTTTCCTCCACTTCATTGCTCTCTGTTAGGAAATTGTCACAATATATTGATTTTGTTGGAGAAGGAAACTCTACAGCTAACTGCTGAAAAATTATGCTGAATACACAAATCCATACTGCCTTTGATATGAATGGCACCCTGGGATGTGATATTGTTGGGCTCTACGGCTCCTGCACAGCCATAAATAGGAGGCCTGTGGTCAAAAATGTCACTTGTTGTTGTTATTGGATTTGCCCCTCTCGAGGCCTTTGAACCTGAGCTAGCTGCACACACATCTTCATGTTGGCCGCCTCCTCTGCATGTGCAGTACCAAGTACCTATTACACATTCAGGACTGCACTGCAAGGTAGAGCAGAGAGGGGTAAGCCCTGCCTCTGCCCTAGAGGATTTTGGTCGGGAGGACAAACTGGAACCACCCATATTAGCAGCTAATAAAATGTGCTGGGGCCTCCCTGAGGGATACAGGTGATACTATTGTAGACCCCGTGTGTCTTGAAAACAGAGGCTACAATTTATTCATCTCTGGATTGCCAGGATCTGTCCCATGTTAGATGCCCTGCAAATGTTTGCTGTTTAAATGAATGAATGAATGAATGAATGCTACAGAGGCTCAGAGTTTGGAAAGAGTTTACAGTCTTTGAGGCTGGGCGCTATGGCTCATGCCTGTAATCCCAGGACTTTGGGAGGCCAAAGGTGGGTGGATCACCTGAGGTCAGGAGTTTGAGACCAGCCTGGCCAACATGGTAAAACCTCATCTCTATTAAAAATACAAAAAAATTAACCAGGCGTGGTGGCACGCACCTGTCATCCCTGCTACTCTGAAGGCTGAGGCTGGAGAATCTCTTGAACCTGAGAGGCAGAGGTTGCAGTGAGCCGAGAATGCGCCATTGTACTCCAGCCTGGGCAGCTGAGCGAGACTGTCTCAAAAAAAAAAAAGAGTTTATAGTCTTCGGTCATCACAGAAGGCTCCCTGATGTAAGCTGGGTCTTGAAATGGAGAAATTTCTGTAGCCAGAGAGGCTGAGAGGGGACTTTGGCTTCTCAAAATAATCAGAAAATCCAGGTGACCAAGGGAGAGTGTTAATGTCATGTTTTGTTTTCTGATATCGCTCAGTGATAAAGGAAGCTGCTATCCTGAAGAAACACAACTTATTTGAAGACAACATGGCCTTGCCCAGTGAAAGTGTGTCCAGCTTAACAGATCTAAAGCCACTCGCAGGGTCAAACCAGGCCAGCCCTGCCAGGAGAGCTTCTGCCGTTCTGCCAGGAGTTCTGGGTAGTGAGACCCTCAGTAACGAAATATTCCAAGAGTCAGAGGAAGAGAAGCAGCCTGAGGTCCCTAGCTCATTGGCCAAAGGAGAAAGCCTTTCTCACCCTGGGCCCAGCCCACCCCCGGGTGGGACTGAGCAGGTGATTATTTCAAGAGTGGATGAGCCCGTGGTGAATCCTGTGGCAGCAGAGGAAATGGCAGGACTCCTGGGCACACGCTCATCAGAGCTGGAGCATGGAGGGACCCTTGAGGATGAAGAACCCGTCCAGGAAGAGCCAGAACCCATCGCTGCCTCAGGTTCCTTGAAGGAGCTCAGAAAGTTGCTGACGGTGTCCATGGAAGTACCAGTGGATTCTGCTCCAGCGATAGAAAAAGATACAAATGGGGAGAGCCTTGTTCCCCAAGAAAATGAAGAAGAAGAGGAAAAAGAGGCCAGTCAGGCAGCTGCCACCCATCTGGACAACTGTGAAGAAAGTGAAGTCAGTGACACTTTCAAGGCCCAAGCTCCCCTTCCCGAGGCCTGTGGGGAGGAGTTGGGGGGATTTCCAGAGGTAGGCAGCCCTTGCTCTCAGCCAGCCAGTGGAGGGTTCACTGAGGAGCCCCTGAAGCCTGTGGAGGGGGCACTCCCGGGAGAGGCCTGCACACTCGCTGCCCATGATGGAAGAGGGGGCAAGTGCATCGAGGAAAGGGAGGATTCGCAGCAAGAGGGCTGCACTTTAGCTTCTGACCCCGTCTGCCTCAGTGAGAGCCAGGTTTCTGAGGAACAAGAAGAGATGGGAGGGCAAAGCAGCACAGCCCAGGCCACGGCCAGTGTGAATGCAGAGGAGATGAAGGTAGCCCGAGTTCATGAGTGCCAGTGGGTGGTGGAGGATGCTCCCAACACAGATGTCCTGCTGTCACACAAAGATGATGTGACGGAGAGAGAAGGTGGCCAGGAGAGTTCCCCAGAGCTGCCCTCAGAGGAGTGAAAGGGACCATTTGGCTAAAGTCTTTCTCTGAACAAAGCCAAAGGGTTACAGGGGTATTCTTAGGGGGTTGCATGTGAGCTGTTACCAAAAAATGTTTAAGTATTTTCTTCATTTGAATAATAAAACCAGAGGAAATGCACACAGGGCATGAGCAA
Source organism: Saguinus oedipus (assembly GCA_031835075.1). Lineage (NCBI taxonomy): Eukaryota > Metazoa > Chordata > Mammalia > Primates > Cebidae > Saguinus > Saguinus oedipus. The sequence goes on from CM063190.1 coordinate 26,250,901, forward strand.
CTGAGGCAAACCTCTGTGGAACTGAATTGTTCTACCATGAATTTTTACATTAGTATTTTAATAAGAATTACAGAGGCAATGGCGTACTGGGGCAAGAGGGAGCTCAGGATGTCTGAGGAGGGAATAGTATTGCAGGGAAGACCGAGAAAACAGTAGGTTCACAGTTTTGAATATACTCTGCACTTTGCAGTGGAGCAATCTTCTCATGCACTTTAAAGCTTTTTAATTTTGTTTGAGAATGCAAATGTATACTCTAAGTCTAGCTTTACTGTCTACTATGCCTGCTTCACCATCTCTTAAGGACTCAACATTTGTCCACAGTCAGGCTGCAAGAAAGGGTAGGTCATGAACAGCCACCCCTGCTGGGTGGAGTCCCACTAGAGCCAATCATGCCCAACAGAATCAAGAGAAGCTGAGCAGAAATGGAGGGAGGAAGGTGTGATGGTCTGCGGGACTGTCTGGGCCTGTTCCTCGTCCTGCTATCGATTTCTTATTAATTAATCTTGATGATTCTTATTAATTAATCCCATTTTCAGGAAATTCAGGTGAGGCAAGAAAATTTTATTAGCCTGGGTAAGCCTGAAAGCATTCCAAATTAGGCTTAGACTATGCAAAGGGCTTAGCTGAATTATCAAGCTTAAAGCCTATCAATTAAACAAACATTATTTGAACAGTTACTACATGCCACACATGGTGTTGGGCTTAGTAATAAAAAAAGAAAAGATAAGGTGCTTGTTCTAGCATAAATTAAAAGGTCCAAGGGAATTTAATCTAGAAGAAAACATATGCCAATTTTCACACTGACAGCTTTTTTTTCCTCTCTTTCCCTTCAAACAGTCCTGGTTCATTTCCAGAGGGGCACAAAATGAATGAATGAATAAATAAATGAATAAAGACAAGAGCCAAGGTATATGCCCTCAAATTCCAAAGATGTTACCAAAAGCTGAAATCATTTATTTGGTCATTCAGCAAGCTAACTGAGTCTCTGTTATATATCAAGCACTGGGTGAAATATCAAGCACATGGTGAAAAAGAACTTTGTTCCTTCCTCCGAGAACCTACCTCCTAGAAATAGACAAGACACATCTTCCGTAACCATTAATGTTGAAAATGGAAGAGACTTACTTCCAAAAGATTGAAAGGAGTTTTTCTTTCTCCTTCAGAAAAATACCAGCTCGTTTTCTAAAAACTCAAGTCCCTGTTATTACATGTTGGTTTTCCTCCCCCAGTTTTTTTGTTTTTTTTTCTTTTTGAGATGGAGTCTCACTCTGTTGACAAAGCTGGAGTGCAGTGGTGTGATCTCAGCTCACCACAACCTCTGCCTCCTGGGTTCAAGAGATTCTCCTGTCTCAGCCTCCCAAGTAGCTGGAATTACAGGCGTGCGGCACCACTCCCAGCTAATTTTTATATTTTTGGTAGAGATGAGTTTTCACTATGTTGGCCAGGCTGATCTCAAACTCCTGACTTCAAGTGATCCACCCACCTCGGCCACCCAAAATGCTGGGATTATAGGCGTGAGCTATCTGGCCCCTCCCAGATTTTAATATCAGATTTCAACTTCTTTTTTTTTTTAAAGACAAGGTTTCACCATGTTGGCCAGGCTGGCCTTGAACTCCTGACCTCAGGTGATCTGCCTGCCTTGGCCTCCCAAAGTTCTGAGATTACAGGCGTGAGCCACCATGCCCGGCCTCAACATATTTGTTGAGAGCTTGCTTAGATCATCAAGTAAACTCATACCTGTTCCTTTTTTTCTTTTTGAGAAGGGATCTTGCACTGTCCCCCAGGCTGGAGTGCAGTGGCACAATCCCGGCTCACTGCAACCTCTGCCTCCTGGATTCAAGTGATTCTCCTGCCACAGTCTCCCGAGTAGCTTGGATTACAGGTGCCTATCAACATACCCAGCTAATTTTTTGTATTTTTAGTAGAGACGGGGTTTCACCGTGTTAGCCAGGCTGGTCTCAAACTCCTGACCTCGTGATTTGCCCACCTCGGGCTCCCAAAGTGCTGGGATTACAGGCATGAGCCACTGTACCTGGCCCTCATCTCAGTTCTTTAGAGCAGTTCAACCATTTAACCAGAAATTAAAATATCACCCTCTTCAGCCCTCCCATGAAGAATTTCTAGGTCATAAAGGATAAATAATAATATTTAATTGTTGCAGCTTTTCTTGGAGTGTTTAGATCCTCATGTCTTTGAGGGATCCCACCATAGGGAAGAAGGTAAAGGCCACTTTGCCCTCGGTCCCTGCTTTCCCCAGTGCTCACTTACATCCTGGCATTTAGCATGGTATGTTGAAATGAGGTTTACTTCCTGTCTCCCCTCTCTTCAAAAACAGAAACTAGGGTTTAGTCATCGTCTCTGCTTCCTGTTAGAAACCCACAGCCTTGAATAATGGCTTCCTGCCTCTTTGAGTCACTGTAGTATCCTGGTGCCCAGTATAGGACCTGGCATGCATCAGGCTGCGCGGGAAATGTGGGAACTGGACACCCAGCACACTGCTGTGCTGGGGCTATTTGGGGCCTGCTGGCAGGCAGAGAGATGTTTTGAATTGGGCTCTCTGCCCTTGTTGAGTCTTCTCTTAAGTAAAGTCCAAAGTCCAAGGAGCAGATAGCCAGATGCACTGCCTAGGAAGGCAGGAAGCCAAAGGAGCAGTGCCTAGCCCCACAAAGACAGCCTGACTCCCTGGGACAGTAGCGTGGAGCCCCAGCCCAGGCTCACCTCATACCAGAGCTTCCTAGCTTCCTTGCTTTGCTCAACGCAAGGCTTCTTGCACTCCCTGGAAAGCTAAGAGATTTTCTCAAGCCTAAAAGACAATACATTTCACTGCATTGGATAGATGAACATCAGTGCCCTAACTTTATCCATTATGTAGGTCAGGGAGAACTAGGCACTATTTGTCAGGATGTACTTTAGAATATAGTCAAAGAATTTTCTATACCTATTTCACTAAACACAAGTTCTTGGGCTAGATGCAGTAGCTTATACCTATAATCCCAGCACTTTGGGAGGCTGAGGTGGGAGGACCACTCACACCTTGGAGTTTGAGAAAAGCCTGGGCAACATAGCAATATCCCATCCTTACAGAAAATAATAATGGTACATGCCTGCAGGCCTAGCTACTGGGGAGGTTAAGGCAGGAGGATTGCTTGAGCCAGGGAAGTTAAGGCTGCTATGATTAGACAACTGCTTGAACCAGGGAAGTTAAGTGAGCTATGACTGTACCACTGCACTCCAGCCTGGGCAATAAAATGAGACCCTGTCTCCAAAAAAAAAAAAAAAAAAAGACAAGTTTTCTAGAATAAGCAGGATGATTGTTTCACTTGGAGATGAAACGGGAAACTAGACTACATTTAAAATGCTCTGTATTCATTTTAACATGTTGAATGGAATAACTTCATATCACCATGAGTTTATTTTGCTTTTCATACAGACTTGTATATATTGTTTCAGTGGTTTCCAGATTGGAGCAAGGTTATTCTGATCTAAACGAGCAGCATTAAAGCCTCTGTGTGCCGCTCTGGGGATCTCTCCTATGGGCAAAGCCATTAGAAATGCATAAAACCTTGAGGCATGGTTTTTGGCAAAAACTCCATGACTTTAAACTAGTTCTTTTACTACTGACCTTTCATAAGGAAAATATATTTTCCTTGAAAAAAATTGGGCTTGTCGTTTTTTTCCCTTGTAGCTTTGAGCAAAGAGAGAGTAGTGCCTTGCATTACACACAGTAAACTCTCTTAAAAAAAAAAAAGATTTTGGAGACTACAAGGGTAGATTCCAAATTGTCCAAAAGCTTTCTGGCCTTACATATTTTATTATAAAAATTCTCAAGTCTGGTTTTGTAGTCCTCTATATCAGAGCTAGTGATTTCAAAAGGTTTCACGATTCTCCAAGACAAAAGTGATTTTTGTTCATCGTAATAAGGTTAAGTGATATGTGATCCATAGCAATTTTGATGTGGGGAAGGGAAGGACATCACTGACTTAATAATAATAGTTCCATTCAGTGCAACATGTGTCTTCGCACTTTACCATAAAGAGATGGGTTTGAGGCCTTGCCTTCTAAAGTCGCAACATCAAGAAAAAAAATCTACACTGTGGATTGACTTTTCTGGTCACCATATAAAGCAAGTAAACTTAAAACACTTTGTAACCATGTATTTACTCTGCCAAGTGCCTATATTCGAATAAAATGTTCATCCTCGAAGAGCTGTCCAGATGTCATTCATTTGGAATGAGGCTGGTTTCATCTTTTAAGCAGATGTCACACTTGAGTTGGGAGGAACAGCCCTCTGAAAGGAAAAGGTGAGTCACTCTTACTGAATTATGGAACTTTTACTTTTCTGTTGTCAGGAAGGAATCTGCAGGGAAGCCACTTAATGACAGGTATAATTATGCTTTGATAATGCATGTGCTTATTTCTCCATGAATTGGATCACATCCATCAAGCAGCAGTAGGCAATTTCTCTTGATGTAATTGAACTGCTGTTCAAACCTAAATTTATTTCCGGTGGGTGACATTGAGCAAAACATTCATTCTTTCTGTAATTATACATAAAACAATATTTATTTGCCATGTCCATAGTCGCTCATTTATCTGTGGATTTATTCATCCAAAAAATAATGACTTGGCCCCTATTATAAGCAGGCACTCCAGTGGGTGGTGAAGAAATAAGTGAACACAGTAGACGTGATCCCTGACATCAGCAAACCCAGATTCTCAGGGTGGACCTGACCAGGGAGAACCCCGAATGAGTATTTACTTTCTCACCTGGCCTACATCCTGTCTATAATGTCAGCTTTAACTCACACCAATAGCTTCAGGTGAGAGAGGAACAAACATTGGAGAAATCAAGTCTGCCAGTGAGGGGGCATAAAATTAATCATTCCTTCTCCCCGTTCCATACCAAACGTCCAGGGTGCAAGAGTCTCTTCCAGAGTGGCCCCTCAGACCTTCCACTTAGAGCCAAAATTCAGATTGGAATTAAGGGACAGGGAGTTGATCTGAAACTCCGCAGAGTTTTTTCTGAGGTCATATGTTTATTGGGTGTGGCTTGGACAGGACCGATGAGTCTTGGGAGGGTCAACTAAAGCTATTCTCTACTCAGCCACACTTGGAGCTGCCCCTGCTTGAACACCTCTCAATCTTTGCCACATTCTTCCTTCTGCTAAAAACATGTGGCTCTCTCATCTCTATCTGGCCAATTCCCACTTTTCCTGTAAGTGTCAGGATGAGTCAGACCAAATCCACTCTGCCCCCAAAGCCAGCCACACTTTTCTCAACTCTCACCCTAATTTTCTTGCCCACTTCCAGTCATCCTCTATTGCAGCATTTACACTGCCCGTGCCTTTGGGACAGGTAGCCTGTCTTTAATCTTTGTAATCGCAGCAGAGGAATACAAAGCTCAATAACAAATGTCCGATGCATGTTGAAGGGGCCCAGCACAGTGGCTCACGCCTGTAATCCCAGTACTTTGGGAGGCCAAGACGGCAGATCACCTGAGGTCGGGAGTTCGCGACCAGCCTGACCAAATGGCAAAACCCCGTCTCTACTAAAAATACAAAAATTAGCTGGATGTGGTGGCAGGCCCCTGTAATACAGGTACTCAGAAGCCTGAGACATGAAAATCACTTGAACCTAGGAGGCGAAAATTGTAGTGAGCTGAGATCATGCCACTGCAGTCCAGCCTGGGCAACAGAGCAAGACTGTCTCAAAAAAAAAACCACGAAAGAATAGATAAATATCACCCATTCTAGATATAGGAGACAAGTGGATATAGATATATAGCTGACGATCCCTCAGCATGCCATAAGTGGCTGCAAAGCTGGTAACTATTTATCCTCAGCCTACTAGGAGAGTTCCGTTTCAGTGATGAAAACTGACCATGTTTGTGCATACCCACACCTCTGGGAGGGAGCTTCAGAGCCAAGTTACCCCCAAGTCAAACTAGCTGTCAATACTATGAACCACCTCCCAGTTCTCAGGACAGTGGCTGCCACTGGATTTTCTTAGGGTCTCTATGATGCAATCAATGCAAAAAGTTACGAAGGTCACCCTTGAATTGCACCCAAGTCTGCAAAACACAAGCAAATGCCCAAGAGTTCATGGACAGCATCTGCCTCCAGCAAGCCCCTCTCATGTATGGGCAGGGAACAGAGAAACAGATATGGACCCTGCTATTTAGGGAGGTCAGTCCATTTGAGAAGATTGAGAAGCAAATGATGGTTCTGCAAGAAGAGGAGGAAGCATTGTGGCAGCACAAATGTAAGACAGCTCCTGAGTCTACTCAAGAAACGTCAGGTTTGGTTGTTGAACTTCTTAAGCCTGCTCTTTATTTCTTGCCTCCTTTATCTCTTCTCTGTCACAAATCAACATCCAAAATCTTGCTGCCTACCCTGAAGGAAATTTTTACCAAGATCTCTATGGCAGCCCCACACAGTCTTTCCAGGAATTGGGGTCCTCTGGGAATGCTGCTGTAGACCTCCTGTGATTCCATTGTTTCTTTACTTCTGGACTCCACACAAAGCTGTGTACATGTATAGTAGCAAGAGCTCTGTTTGTGTTAGCGACTCCAAGTTGGGGTGAGGGAGCAACAAGACAGGTCGGGTGGGAACATGGAAGAATTCCTACAAGACACCGAGGTGATTTTAAAGCTAAGAGATGGCTTCTCCTGGTGAGACTTCAACTTTCCCCTCCCCTGTTTGTCCTCATTCTGCGCTACTGCCTGGACCATTTGAGGAACAGCTTTTGTGCACACTGGTGTGAGAAAGATCAGATGAAGGAAGAAAGGAAGGTTTTTCTGTTTCCATCTGTTGGAGGCTTCAAGTTTTGAATCATTATATTTTTGGTTCAGTTGTTAGAATAGATGGTATTCTCCATGGACCATTTGTCAGGATTCAATCATGGATTCATTAGTAGAAGTAGACATCAATACATATTTTTAATTAATATCAAATAATATTTATTGATATCTACTAAGGTGCTACAGACTTGGCAAGGCCCTGGGAATAGAGTGGTAAAACAATCAGCCCTTGGCCTTCACTACATTCAGACTTCTGAGTTATCTTTTCTGCACTGAAAATTTCAATTATTCAACTTAAGGGAGATACTCTTAATATAAATGAACCTCTCCAACTTTCAAATTGCATTTCGGAATTCTTCATTAACTTACCTACAAACTTGGTTTACTTTGAGATTCTTTATGAGAAAGTTGTCTGCCTGTCAACTCACTGTATTACCTTGGGCTAATCACATAACCTTTACAAGAATTTCTTTGTAGAATGAGAAAAGTGGCACTCACATCACAGAATTATTATGAGTATTAAAAGAGATCATGTGTAATAGCCATTTAAACACAGATGAATAAAGTGAGGCTCAGAGAAGTTAAGCCACTTCCTGAAGGTGACATAGCTAGTAACCGGTGGAACCTGGCATGTCATATGGCCATTGCTACAAAACAAAACCACTCCAAAACTCAATACTTCAAAATGGTAAGCTCGGAAGACTACAGGTCAAGCATCAGGTGGGCAGTTCTTGTGATCCTGGCTTGCTCTCTCAACATGTGTGGGAGCTGGCTGGCTGTATGTTAGTGTAGCCTAGCCACAACTTGGACATCTGGGCTCTACTCCATGTGGTGTCTCAGATTTCAGCAGGTAAAAGGCATGAAATACGTCCATTGGCTTACAAAAATGACATTAGTACCTCGGTAAGACAAAGCACATTGCAATGAGATGTGAAGGAAAACACACCCAGTTTGTCTTGGTCTACTGTAGAGTGTGTTACCCTAAACAGTCTGATGTTCTAAGTGTGGTCTGACTGGTGGAGTAAAGTGGGATCCTCCTCACTTTGATCAGTCTACTCTGTGTCTACCAATGTAACTTCAGACCAAATTAAGGTTGTGGGTTTGTTTTATTTTTTTGGCAATCCCACTTACTGCACCACTCCAGTGACTCATATGAAATGCAATCTGCCTAAACCTTATGTCATTTCCATATGAAGCAGAGGTAGCTCATGACTTCCGACTTGTGCTTGAACAGCTGAGTTTTAAAACTAAATTTGGAATTCCATTCAGCTACAATTTACGTTGTTAGCTTCAGTTCTTTGTTCCAGCCTATGGAAATCGCTATTCTAATTCTGCCAACATTAGTTATTCTTCTGGCTTTATGTCATCCATAAATTTTATTTACTCATCATCACTATTTCCATCTAAGTTATGAATAATGTCAAGTCCCACACATTCAGGCAAGAGTGGGTGAAAATTGGAAGATATGGCTGGGTCTGAAGTCAGCAATTGTCAAAATGCTGACACTAGCAGGTCTGAAGCCAGGGGAGTTAGTGAGTTTGGTACTAACAGTTGCAAGGAGGGATGGGCAGTACATAAGAGATGATGCAGAATCCAGGAACTCAGCCAAATCACAACCCAGAGGAGAAGCTTTAATACAAAGGGCAAATCTGGAAGCTAGAGAAATTGAACACCTAAAGTCATAACACACTCAACGAAGGAAATGCATATGCACTTTTGGACTTCCAAGTGGCTTTTATTTCCTCCCCTCCATATGCAAGTATATCTTTCCTTCAAAATTTCAAAGACCTTAATAAATAAAAACATGATAAAAGATAGACCTTCTAGCTCGTTCCTTAGGACCTTCTCCTATGTGGAACTTTCTTGGATTGGTCAGGTAACCAACTACTAACTCATCTAACAACTATCTCCTGCTTCATTCATATTTTCTTCCTGTCTCCAAGGAGATGAGATTTTATGAGTGTTGGGGGATTTCTTAGTCCATTTTCTGTTTCTAAAACAGAATATCAAAGACTGAGTAATTTAAAAAGCAAAGAAGTTTATTTAGCTCATGGTTCTGCAGGCTGGGAAGTCCAAGATGGGTAACTGTATCTGGTGAGGGCCTCATGCTGCTTCATGGCCAGGTAGAAAAATAGAAGGGGAAGCCCACATGTATGAAAAAGAAGACCAAACGCAAGAGGCAGCCTCGCTTTGTAAGAATTTGTGGTAACTAATCCAGTCCTGCAAGAGTGAGAACTCACTCACTCTCAGGAGAGGGTGTTCACCATTCATGAGGTATATGCCTCCCTGACCCAAACACTTCCCACTAGGCCCCACTCCCAACACTGCCTCATTGAGGACCAGGCTTCCAACACATGAACTTTTGGAGGATACACTCAAACCACAACAGGGAGAACAGGAAAAAAATCATGGATTTTCACTGGAGTTCCCATGTTTTATTCCACAGTTTTATTTTCAGTCCTGGAATTTCATCAAGGATTAGCATCAATATTATTTATTATTATTAGTTATTGTTATTATTTTGAGTTGAAGTCTTGCTGTCACCCAGGCTGGAATACAGTGGTACAATCTTGGCTCACTGCGACCTCCGCCTCCCAGGTTCAAGTGATTCTCCTACCTCAGCCTCCCAAGTAGCTGGGATTACAGGTGCCCACATTTATACCAAGCTAATTTCTGTATTTTTAGTAGAGACAGGGTTTTGCCAAGTTGGCCAGGCTGGTCTTTAACTCCTGACCTCAAGTGATCTGTCTGCCTCGGCCTCCCAAAATCCTGGGATTACAGGCATGAGCCACCACACCCAGCTAGCATCAATATTATTTTTAACACATGCGACCAGAGCTAAAATGAAAACAAAATTGAGTGTCAGTGAAAATGCAACTGGAACTTTCATACATTGCTGGTGGAGATGCAAAATGGTATGGCCACTTTGGAAAACAATTTGGCACTTTCTGATAAAGTTAAACATACCCTTACCATATGACCCAGTAATACCACTTCTAGGTGCTTACTGAAGAGAAATGAAAACTTTTGTTTACACAAAATCTTCTGCAGATGTCTATAGTTGTTTTTATAATTGTCAAAAACTAGAAACAACCCAAATGTCCTTCTGATGAACGGGTAAACAAACTGTGTTACATCCATGTGATGGAATACTGTTCCACAATGAAAAGGAATGCTCTGCTGATATGTACAGTAACATGGGTGAATCTCAAAACAATTAGGAGTGAAAAAAGCCAGACAAAAAGGCTACATACTGTATTATTCCTTTTACATAGCATTCTGAAAAATAAAAAAACTATAGGGACAAAAAATAGACAATTGGTTGCTAGTAGCTAGGGATAGGGGAAGGACTGACTAAGGAGGGGCATGTTAGAGAATTTTGGGGGATGATGGACCTGTTCTGTATCTTGACTATGATGGTTACTCCATGATTATATATGCCAATGCTCATATTAGGTTGGTGCAAAAGTAACTGTGGTTTTTGCCATTAAAAGTAATGGCTTCTATTGGCCTTTAATGGCAAAAACTGCAATTACTTTTGAACCAACCTAATAAACCCATATACTAAAATGAATAAACTACATAAAAGAGTAAGTTTTACGTACTAGTTAATTATACTTGACAACCTGACCAAAAAATTTTATTTAATGGCCCAAATTTCCAAAAATAAAGGAATCATAAAATATATTATGAAAGATTTATACAATAAAGCATGACATAGTTGCATTGGACTTTGTTATACAAACAGCCTTCCTACATGTGGGAAATTTCTCCCCTTATAAGTCTACCTGTTTCTAAATTAGAAGTCATCAACTTCCTTTTCCACTCTTCCTGCAGGTAGGGCATGGGTAGTCAGACTCACTCTTACAAAATTGCAGTTCAACAGTATGATAAGAAGAATGGGGTGTCTATGAAAAATTTTATTCTGCTGAGGGTGGTGGATCATGGTAAATAGATATCCACCTCTCAATGTGGCAGTAAGAAATGTTCTAGCAGCAGTAGGAGCTTCCAGAGTTAGTGGTAAGGATTCTTCAAGTCTGGGTCTTGGGCCCTCCATGAGATGAGCCCATTTGGATTAATTTACATTTTTTAATTCATTCCTTAAATTGTCAAGAGTGTTGTCTGCAACCAAAAACTGGAACTGATAGAATAGTCATTGAAAATTATGCCTAAGACCAGAATCCTATCAATGTGGGCTATGACTACACTATGAATACAATGGTTTAGACCATTATTGAAAAATGTGGCTTGTGCCTGGCCCAGATTTCTACACCACTAGTGCATGAAGGAGGTGAATGCCATCATACCCGGCAAAATATAATCTGTGTCACTCATCTAATGAAGAAGATTCTGAGTCTCCTAAACTGCAGGAAGAAAGGAAAGGAAAGAGAACTGTCTTCTTCAACTACACGTCTCCAAACTCAAAGCTGCAGCTGTGATGAATTTCAAAACGGCAACAAGAGCCATTTGAATCTCTCTGCTGCACAATTTATTTTCAATATATCTGGGTATAGCAACCTTAAAAATAATTTGTTTACAAATTATAATATGGAAAGTCTTAGCTATGGTTTTGGGTTTTAAAAACATAGTCACAAGAATATTAAACATATATACATAGGCAAGAAAGCCTAGAAGAATATTTACTGGAATAGTAAGAGTTGCTTGGGTTGGTGAGATTTTAAACAGTTATGATTGTCATCTGTTTCTCCTCCTTGCCCTCATGTTCCACAATGAAGATGTGTTACTATCAAAATCAGAAAAACATGTTCTTAAAAATACTTTAAATTTTCATTTAAAATTGGTAAAAGGGTCCTCTGTGTTCCTAGAATCCCACAGGCTAAGGGATTCTCTGGGTGCACTTACTCTAATCCTTGGGCTTTTCAGCAGTGATGTATAAATGGGAGTGATATATAAATGGAAAGGAAGAAATTACCAGAAATTTTTGCCAAGTTAAAATTGGCTCCCTAAAATAACCATTTGATGAGTACTGTTCTGAAGGACTCTGCTACTCTCTCAAGTTCTAACCTTGACTCAGATCTTCACCAGCTTTCCTATGGTGATGGTCTGGCTGTTTTGTGTGTGTGTGTGGGGGGGGAGGGTGGGGAGTGGGGAACTTTCTCCCCACCATGGGAACCTGAGCACCTGGGCATGGTGAGATGTGACAGACTGTCCAGTTGGAAGTTAGTAACTCCCAGGTTATACTTTCAGCTGTGTATTACTGAGGAATCCTCCAAGAGGTCTAACATGAAAGACTATATCAGTTAAGCCCATTTCTACTTGCTTGATATGCCTTAAGTAATTACAAATACAAAAGAGATCACACTTATTAAAGCTCAATACGACATGCTGTGAAAAGCACAACATGGTTATTTGAAGTCTGAAAAGCCCACTGAGTTTTAAATTTTTCACTGGAATATGCTTTGATGCATAAATGTGTCCTTTTTGATTTTTTTCACAATAGTGGTTTCTAGATCAAAACCACATATAGAATCTTTCTCTTGGTAGGGAAAAATTACCTGAGATAAAATTGCTAGACTCTCTTAAAGAGTTGATATTAAACACAGGAGCACAAAGCATTTTAAACACATCATGAACAAGACAACCTCACGATTACCCTTTAAAGTTTAGTAAACCCATAGAAATTGGAGACACACTTCTCATGGAAATAGCAACTTTGTTCCACTTAATTAAAACTGATAACTTGGCGGGGCCTGGTGGCTCACAACATTTTGGTAGGCCAAGGTGGGCAGATGTTTTGAGCCCAGGAGTTCGAGACCAGCCTGGGCAGCATTGTGAAACCCCACATCTACAAAAAATACAAAAATTAGCCAGGCATGGTGGCACATATGAGAGGTTGAGACAGGAGGATCACCTGGAGGTCGAGGCTGCAGCGAGCTGTGATCTTACCACTGCACTCTGTTCTGGGTGACAAAGCAAGACACTGTCTCAAACAAACAACCAACAACCAAAATACCTGATGACTTTTTATAAATTATACACAGCTACTATCAAGATATATCTATTTTAAAAAGGAGAGGCCGAGTGTGGTGGCTCACACCTGCAATCCCAGCACTTTGGGAGGCTGAGGCAGGCGGATCACAAGGTCAAGAGAACACTTGAGGTCAGAAGTTTGAAAAAAGCCTGGCTAACATGATGAAAACCCAACTCTACTAAAAAAAAAAAAAAAAAGTGCAAAAATTAACTGGGCGTGGTGGGGCACACCTGTAATCCCAGCTACTTGGGAGGCTGAGGCAAGAGAATCACTTGAACCGGGAAGTGGAGGTTGCAATAAGCCAAAATTGCACCACTGGACTCCAGTCTCGGTGACATAGCAAGACTCCATCTCAAAAAATTAAAATTAAAATTAAAAAATTTTTTTGAAAAAATTTGTTGGACTTGGCAATGCTGTAGTTAAATCCTTGATAATAGGGATTACGCACCAAATTTTATATCCTGCTACCAAAACTAGTGTTGTGGATGATGAAAGTCTTGTGAAGTATGCAGAGTTTGCTTTCTCCTCCTCTATTACCTGCTTGGTCCTTTAACCCCATCCCAGGACTTCAGTTACAGTTTGTGTTCCAGTTCTTTTCTCTGTAACAGTTCAGATGCACCAATAAGACATTAGCTATCAAGTGCTAATCTTCCTGTCTCAGTCAATGCTATTTTGGTTGCAAGTAACCAACCTTTACTCAAACTAGCTTAGGCAAAAGGAAAGTGTATTTTATAAAGTATCTCATGCAGACTGAAGAACCCCAAATCCATCTGGAATAATTCCTCCATCTTTCACTGTGTCTATGGCTGTCTCATATCCTATTTGTTTCTCTCTGCACATCTGCTCAATTCTCACCTATCTGTAGTATAGCTTTCTCTACTTTTCTGTGCATAGAAAGCACTGTTGACCACACCATAGGCCTTAAGTTTATTTACTTATTCTTATTTCTAGGAACTACAAAAGACTAACTATAATTTCTGAATCTCACTTCAAAATTTCTGAGAGAGAGAGAGAGAGAGAGACTCTCTGAAACCTAATTTGGGTCAGGTGTCTACACCTGGGTGATATAGTCTAGATCTGGACCAGCATTTCCCAAAGTTAGTTGAACATAGAACTTTGTCCACCCTCGTCCCTGGCTCTGGTGGTTGTGATTGGGGGCATGTTATAGGACACACCCATTCATGTCCTTTAAAACAGAATTTCTCAAGATGTCATTTTGGGATCTTCTGATCTAATTTACTACTTTAATATTAGGGATGACCAAACTTGGACCCAAAGAGACAAAATAATTTGCTTAAATTACCAAGATAGTGGCAGAGTAAAGATTGTATTTTGAGCTGAAAAACTTAACATTTTATACCTTCAATTGAACCTGGATATCGAGAAGAAGTATAATGGCTACTTGGTCCAAAAGAAAGTCCAAAATCAAGGTGTCAGCAGGGCTGTGTGCCCTCTGAATGCTTTAGGGGCAAACCCTTCCTTATCTCCTCCAGGTCCTGGTTGGCTACAAGGCATTCCTTGTGTGCAGCTGCATAAATCCAATCTCTGCCTTAGTCTTTGTGTGGCCTACTCATCTATGTCTTCTCCTCTTTCATTTCCTTTGAAAAAATTTGTCATCATCTTTCAGCCTCATCCAGATAATCCAGAATGAAGTCATCTTGAGAGCTTTAACTTAATTACTCTGCAAAGATCTTTTATCAAGGTAAGATGACATTTATAGGTTACAGGGGTGGGGACATGGTCATAACTTTTGGGGGGCCATTATTCAAACCACTGCAAAGGCCTTACAAGGTATTATAAAGTACTTAAAAGCATCAAGAGTGGTAAGAGGGAGGGAATAGCAGGACGATGATTGGGATGTTTCTTCTCAAAGGTAAAGGATGCAGGATTGATAAAATGTAGTCGCATCCAAGAAAATGCAGCATCTTAGTTTCCAAGATGAAAAATTTACATTCCTATTTCTTCCTTGGTTCATTGATTCCAATGATTCCATTGATTCCTTGATTCATCCAACTAACATTTTCTAACAAATATTTATTGAATTAACTAAAGAAAAGTAATCAAGGGCAAAACTTGGAAAGAATAATATTGAAGACAAAAAGAGTCAGATTCTGTAAAATATTTGAAGAGATTTATTCGGAGCCAAATATGAGTGACTATGGTCTGTGACACAGCCCTCAGGAGGTCTGAGAACATGTGCCCAAGGTGGCTGGGGCGCAGCTTGCTTTTATACATTTTAGGAAGGCATGAGACATCAATCAAATACATTTAAGAAATACACTGGTTTGGTCCAGAAAGGCGGGACAACTCAAAGTGGCAAGGGGTGGGACAGGACTTCCAGGCTATAGGTAAATTTAAACATTTTCTGGTTGACAATTGGACGAGTTTGTCTGTAAGACCTGAGATCAACAGAAAGGACTGTCTGGGTTAGGATAAGAGGTTGTGGAGACCAAAGTTTTATTATGCAGATAAAGCTTTTAGCTAGCAGGCTTCAGAGAGAATAGGCTGCAAAATGTTTCCTATCAGACTTAAAGTCTGTGTTGAGTTAATGCCGGAGAGCTATAATGAGGCATGTCTGACCCCTACTTTTCATCATGGCCTGAAACAGACACTCAGGTTAAATTTTAAGACCCCTGGCTGTGCATTCAGATGGTTTGGAGGTCTTAGAATTTTATTTTTTGTTTACAGTATTAAGCATGAAAACTAACGTTTCAGAGATAAATGCATAGGTTAATAATGTCCTAGTGGGGTGTAATGACTTTGTAGTAGGTGAGGGAATTAGCAAAGTGAGTATCTTGAGTAAGAATGTTCTAGGCAGAGGGAAAAGCTAGAATAAAGTCCTGAAGGCAGGACTGACTTTGGCATGTTCAAGGCACAGAAAGGAGGCCATCTGGTTAGAGTGTCTAAGAGGGTGACACAGGACAGAGGTCAGAGAGATAACAGTAGAAGGAAGTTGATTATAAAAAAATTAAAATGTCAGCTTTCATTTCATTTGTGCACTAATCTTAGAATGAACAAAGAGATGAATCAAGTTCTCAAAGTTATCTACTGCTGCATACCCAACCATCCCAAAACGTAATGGTGCAAAATAACAACTTTTTCATTTCTCATAATTGTGGGTGAACCATGTGACTGCAACCAGCTGGCAGCTTAACTGGGGTTGGAGGGGTCTCAGGTGGCCTTACTCACAGGTCTAGGGTGTTGGTGCTATTTTTCAGCTGGACCATTCTTTCCATGCAGTCGCCCACCATCCAATAGAATAGCTTAAGTTTCCTTGACCGTAGCAGGAGCATTCCAAGAGTCCAAAAGGGAAAGCTGTGAGGGGTCTTGAGGCCAAAGCTCTGGACTTACACATTGTCATTTCCACCACGTTCTATAAGCCAAAGCGAATCAGGAGACCAGGCCAGATTCAAAGGGTGACCAGGGGACTCCAACTTTTTTTTTTTTTTTTTGAGACAGAACATCTCTCTGTTGCCTAGGCTGGAGTGCAGTGGCACGATCTCAGCTCACTGTAACCTCACCCTCCTGGGTTCAAGAGATTCTTCTGCCTCAGCCTCCTGAGTAGCTGGGATCACAGGGGTGCACCACCATGCCTGGTTAACTTTTGTATTTTTGGTAGCGATGGGCTTTCACCTTATTGCCCAGGCTGGTCTCAAACTCCTGACCTCAAGTGATCCGGCCACCTTGGCCTCCCAAAGTGTTGGGATTACAGGCATGAGCCACCATGCCCAGCCAAGACTCCAACTTTTGATGAGAGGTAATGAAATATATTAAGGCCATGTTTTTCAGTCTATCACACGAATGTGCTGCCATTTTTTTTGCCAAACCCTTTACTGACAAAATTTTTGACAGTACGATGAGATAATTCACGTCATATGAATTTTGCTATGCTATCATAAAAGTCATGTTTTAAAGGGCTTCATCAATTTTCCCATGGTGCTTCTCAATCCTTTGATATTTAAATTACTGTCTTTAAGATAATCTGTTGTGTCCTAGACACTGGTGTTGAACTGAAAGTAATGTCTGAGTGCAGACTAACTTTTTAGAGGTCAGTTCCTTACTGAATATTTTCATCTTATAATGACTCTTGCTTCCTTTCACAAACTTGTATCTGCAGAATTTTGGAAAATGAATATTCTGATTAAAAAAAGAACTAATGAGAAATGAGAATGTGTCAAATAAGAGAGAAGAGGGATTATTCTCTTTGCCCTGGGGAGGAATAGATTTGAACCGGTGAAGATGGAAGGGGCTGAGAGCTGCTGATAGATCCTTACATACTACCTTGCACTTTTTAAATGGAATTAAACAGAAAAACAGACGGCAAGGATTAGATACTTTAATTACACTAGAAGAAAAAATCTTAGAAGTTGAAATTACGACAAGTCAAATTTCTCCCCAGTATGAGAGGAAGGGCTTTCTGGTAGTTGGAATTGTCCAGGAATGAAAAGGAACATCATGCAAAGTAGCAACACATCATTAGAAATTGTTCAGCCCAAGGCTGACGATTCTGGGCTACACTACCAGTGATCCTGCATTGACGTGGTGTGTGTGGGAACTTCACGTGGAGAGGCTACTGGTTTAAAACTCATGTCTGTAATCCTAGCACTTTGGAAGGCAGAGGTAGGAGGACAGCTTTAGGCCAGGAGTTCAAGACCAGCCTAGGCAACAAAGCAAGACCTCATCTCTACCAAAAACAAAAAATGAAAACAAACAAACAAATTAGCCAGGCATGGTGACATGTTCCTGTAGTCTCAGCTACTTGGGAAGCTGAAGAGGGAGGATTGCTTGAATCTAGGAGGTTGAGGTTGCAGTGGGCTATGATCTTGCCAGTGCACCACAGCCTGGGTGACAGAGTGTAACCTTGTCTCAAAAACCACAATAGACAAAAATTTTAACAAACAAAAAAAACCTCTATAACCTTTGTTCTTAGAATAGGTCAAAAGCTGGTGAAAAAGATCACCTGTTCATTCTCTTATTTAGCTTTTAAGTCAGCACTCTCCAGGAGAAATGAGTCACAATGTAATATAAAATTTTCCAGTAGCCACATTTAAAAAAGTGAAAAGAAACAGGTGAAATTAGTGTTTATCATATATTTTATTTAACTCAATACATCCAAACAGTATCATTTAAACATGTAATCAATGTTAAAAATCATTATTTTACATTATTTTTTCATAACAAGTATTTGAAATCAATACTTTGAAGAAAATTCAAGTCTATTTACGCTTATGAATTAACTACATTTCAAGTGCTCAACTGCCACACGTGGGTAGTGGCTACTGTATTGGACAGCATAGTTCTAGAACATACTAAAGTGGTGTTGTTGTTTGGGGTAAATACTCAGGGTTCATTGTCTTGCACCACGATTAAGGACATGGACACATACAAGGAGTGAGTTTAGGAGCGAAGGCTTAATAGGCAAAAGAAAGAAAAAGGAGAGCAGCTCGCACTCTCTCTCTCTTTGTCTCTCTCTCTCTCTCTCTCTCTCTCTCTCTCTCTCTCTCTCTCTCTCTCTCTCTCTCTCTCTCTCTCTCTCTCTCGGCATCGGAAAGGGACAATCTGGCCTGCTGCAGACTGCAGCAGACTTTATAGGCAGGCCTGAGAAGGCAACATCTGATTCATATAGGGCCCACAGATTGGTTTCACTAGGTGTGACGTTTACACAAGGCACGGAGAAGGCTGGTTGCCCCACCCTAATCTTATTATGCAAATGAACTTTCCACTTGGCCAGTGCAATCTGGTTTGCTCCTTACTGGACACGAGGCTGGCAAAGAGAAGGGAAGATGGAGCCGCCATTTTGAACATGCCTAGTCCCAGGTAGCCCGTTCCTATTGGCAAAACTGCCAGCATTCACCTGTGCAAGCCTCCAGCTTGCTTGGCATGTTTGCAGCTTGATTTTACAGGCTGCTCTTTGTTAGAAAAGAAAATGATTTGGGGGCTGCTTTTCATTAAAAGGAAAACCTTACTGAGGACTTCCTGACCCTCACTATCTGCCTAAATAATTTATTTTTAACTCCTGTATCAATACCACTAATAAAACCACTAACAACAGGCCAGTTGCAATGGATCATACCTGTAACCCCAGTACTTTAGGAGGCCAAAGCGGGAGGATCACTTGAGGTCAGGAGTTCAAGACCAACCTGGCCAACATGGTGAAACCCTGTCTCTACTAGAAATACATAAATTAGCCAGGCTTGGTGGCGCACGCTTGTAATCCCAGCTACTCAGGTGGCTGAGACACAAGAATCGCTTGAACCCAGGAGGTGGAGGTTGCAGTGAGCTGAGATCGTGACACTGCACTCCAGCCTGGGCGACAGAGCAAGACTCTGTTTCAAAAAAAGAAAGAAAGAAAAACCTTCATAAATGCACAAAAACCAGCTTGTTAAATCCAGGTTCCCTAGCTTCCTGGAGGAATGGAAGTGATGGAAAAACACTTCTGTTTACCTGTTACACATTCTTACTTCCTTGGGTGACAACTCACAATTTTGCTTTCTCACCAAAACCCAATATTAAGTAAATTATATAATGTTGCAAACTACTAACTTTTCTTATCAACTTCTAACAGGTTCCACGTCTCCAAAAGTGGAACGTGAAAAACAGCCCTCTAGTATTTTTATGCTAATCCTATTATGTTTAATTCTTCTTTTATTCCAGGAACTACTGCAATTAAATGATATTATGGCTTTCATTGTTTACTAGCTGTGTCTCTCATCACCACGGGATTCAAGTACTCTCCAGGGAAGCTGCCTTGTGCCATTTCCAGCAACATATTATGTGTACACATCTTCTATAGAGGAGAAAGGATAAGGAAAGTCATAAAGATAAACTCGGCTGCCTTTGCAACTGTAAAATTTCCCCAAGGCTCAGTCAAAATAATGAGGTTTTTAAATACTTCTCCAAAGAGATCCCGCTATTTCTTAAGAGAATTAAGGGATTCAATAGACAGACTATATATAATAAGCAAAATTAAAATGACATTGATTTTCCACAGTTAACCTTTTTAGAAATTTGTGAACATATCAAAATTTCATATTTGCACCGTTACTGTAATGATGGCTATAAAACTTCAAAGCAAGGGTTTGACAGAGACTGCCAAGCATCTCCCAGTGTTTGTTATCTTCTTCTCCTTCCTGGTTATAGAATCCCTGAGTTTAAGATAGGCAGAGGGCTACCACTTAGAGAATAAAAATCTCAACCTTCCTTGCACTAGATGTGACCAACTGACTGAGGACTTTCCAGTAAGATTTGAGCAAAGACGTGTTCAACTTCCAGGTCACATCCTCCTTTAAGGAACTTGCTTGCCTTCCTCCTTCTCTTTCCACGTTCAGGCAGGCTGGAAGGTTTATGTGATGCTGATGAACCAGTGTCTACCATGGAGATGCCTGCTGGGGACAGAACAGCAACCTGCGTTCCTAGATAGCTGTGGAGGAAAGTTGCCTGTCAGGTCTGAATCACGCACCTGCTTCTGAATACTGTCCGGGAAAAACACACCTTCTATCTTGTATAAACCATTGTCTATGGGGCCTTTTTCTTCCCATACCTTGGCTTGTACCATAACTAAGAGTATCATCATCATTATCATTTGTACTATTATGCTTAAAACCTCTGTTTATTAACTATCTATCTATCTGTCTGTCTATTTCAGAGACCATCTTCTTAAAAGACTTAGGTGCTTTTTTTCCTCCTCTCTTAAGAGGCTCCTTTAACTACTTGCTTCTTTGAGGGGAATTGTGAGTATTAAATAATATAATATTGATCACAAATAAAAAGGCATTATATTATTCTTGAGCTAACAATTCAAGATCATATTGGGTTAATAATATTTATGCAAATATTAGCCAGCTAGTGTGGCCCACCTCTGAGGTAACTTAATCCAGGTGACAAGCCCTTGCTTCCAGAATGATTGGTCTTTCAGGCACTGTAATATAGCAGTAGGAGGGATAGTAAAGTATAAGGAGATAGATACCTTTTCACTTACTCCATGGAAGTGGCTGCTTACTTTACCTGTGAATAAAGTTGGATGTAAGTATTTGAGAGATTGATTCAGTTCACCAATTTACACAATTACAATTTACACAACTTCATAAAATAACCTAATACAGTGCAACTGTCTAATTTCACGTTTCATTTGTTAATGTAAGGCAAACCTAATGGAACCTGCCATAAGCATATCATTTTATTGATTTCACCTTTTAACTTCATGCCTCTCAAATGATTTAAAGGACATACGTTTTTAGTACATTAAACATGAACTGAGTGCCTGTTGCATACAGAACCTACCCTGAGGAATGTGCAATTAAGATAGGGAACTCTGTCCTTATCTTTTTTGACCTTACTGCAGCATGGGACACTATTGGCCACTCCCTCCTTGAAAGTATCTCCTCCTTTGACTTCTGTGACTCTTTTCCCTTTTTCACTTCCAAAGTTGGTGGTCTTCTTTATCACTCTTCTTCTGCTTCTTAAATGTTAGAGATCCCAAGTGTTTCTCACTGAAACTTGTCTTTTCAGACTTATTCTGAGCCTTTTTTTTTCTGGAGACATGAACCTCCTGAAGAATGTGATAAAATTCAGGAATCTTCTTGGGGAAGGGCATGTTGCATATAATGTTAGGGTTACATGGAGCTCCTGAAGCAACTGATAGACTTCCTAAGAGTTCTTACCCCTCAGGTTAAGAATCACTTTTCCATAGCTTTTAATACCACCAATGGTGCTTGACCGCTCTAAAATCTTTTATATTCATTTATTTATTATTTTTATTTATTTATTTATTTATTTGAGATGGAGTCTCACTCTGTCACTCAGGCTGGAGTGCAGTGGAACGATCTTGGCTCACTGCAACCTCTGCCTCTCGGGTTCAAGCTATTCTTCTGCCTCAGCCTCCTGAGTAGCTGAGATTACAGGTACATGGCACAACATCCGACTAATTTTTGTATTTTTTTATTAGAGACATGGTTTCACCATGTTGGTCAGGCTGGTCTCGAACTCCTGACCTTTTGATCCTCCTGCTTTGGCCTCCCAAAGTGCTGGGATTACAGGCTGAGCCACTGCACTCAGCCGTCGTTTATATTTAAAAGCCTACATCTTTCTCATGATCTCCAGACCCACATATCCAGCTGCTTATTTTATTCCTTCATTAGAATGTCAAACAGGCACTTCAAACTCATCATGTTCCAACTAAACTCATCTATCCCTCTCTTCCAAATATTTTTTTATCCTATGGTTTCCATTCTGGTGAGTGGAACCACCATTCAACCAGTTGCCCAAATTATAGCAGCAGTCACCAAGCTTTTGGACACCAGAGACTGATTTTGTGGAAGACACTTTTTTCCACAGATGGGGTGGGGAAGGGGTATGATGGCTTCAGAATGAAACTATTCCTACTCAGATCACCAGGCATTACAGTCTCATAAGAAGTGTGCAGCCTACAGCCCGCAAATGCATAGTTTCACAATAGAATTTGTGCTCTTATGAGAATCTAATTCTGCTGCTGATCTGACCAGAGATGGAGCTCAGGCAGTAATAGCCAGCTCACCCTCTGCTCACCTCCTGCTGTGCGGCCCAGTTCCTAATAGGCCACTGATGGGTACCAGTACCAGCCGGTGGTTGGAGATCCACGTATAGAGAAATAAAGGCAGCAACCCAGACTACTACTTCTGCACAAATGCTTGTTGAGTTACTAAATTAATGAAAGAACGTAAAGACAGATCTACTATGATGAAGACAATAGAGAACAGCTGCTGAGAACAGTGTAAGAGAGCTTATTTTCCAACGTACACCCAGTTGTATGTTTATTAAGTACCTACTGCATAAGGTACTGTGCTAGGCACAGATTTCATTAAGATTGGAGTTTAAAAATATTTTCAGATGGAGGATTTCCAAGATGTCGCGGTAGGAACAACTCAGGATTGCAGCTTTCAGTGAAGGTGCAGAGGGTGAGTCCTAGCTGCATTTTCAGACGGACCTTTGTTGCCCACAGAACAGGGAAATTCCCAGGTGTAGGAGAGACACGGGACACCAGCGCAGCCCTTTCGGTTTGCGCGGCCGTTTCAGCTGGCGCTGCAGAGCAGCGCCAGCCCACACAAAACTCACTGGTCTGGGTGCCCTGTTAAACCGGCAATCTGAGATTTGGGAGGGCAGATTAACATATCCATCTGATTAAACGGGACTTGGACAGTGAGCCGGACCAGGAGATTCCTGGGAAGTGTGATTTGAGCAGGTGCAGTGGGCCGCAGCACGGGAAATCACACAGATCCCAGTGCCCTGTGAGCAGGCGGCTGAAACGCCGGTGAGAGAGTCAACCATTCAACTTAAAAAAAAAAAAAAAAGAGAGCGAGAGAGAAAGGACTCTGAGTCAGGGACCCAGGTGATCAGGCTCGGCGGGTCCCATCCTCACAGGGACAAACAAAACAGCGATTCGAAACGTTCAGGGTTGACAGTTTTACTGCAGGCTCAGCTGAATCCAGGACAGTGCAGCTCGGTGGGGGAGGGGCGTCCACCACTACGGACGCATACTGCCCCTACTGAGGTACACGCCCATTGCCTAAGCAGCCTGCCATTGCCAAGGCAACCCGCCATAACAGAGAAACTCCGCCAACAGGGCGGAGCCCACCACAGTAGGGCGGAGCCCCACGGCAGCAGGGCGGACACCGCGGTAGCAGGGCGGAGCCTCGGCAGGCAAATAGTGACTAAACTGCCTCCTAGCTGGGCAGGACAGTGCAACGGATACTCATAAAGAAAGCCCCAACTCCCTGAGACAGAGCATCTGAAGGAAAAAAAAAAGGGGGTTTTATAAGTTCTGCTGCAGCAACCTAAACATACCCACCCAACAACACTGAATGAACAATGGAGCTCACAGCTCAGCACTGGAGCTCCTATAAAGTACAGACCGTCTCCTCAAGCAGCTCCCTGACCCCTGTATATCCAATGAGTCACCTCAAAAAAGGACTAATCAGACTGACATTTGGCGGGAATCATTCTGGGACAAAGATAGCAGAAGAAGAAACTGGTAGCATCCCTCACTGTTCTGCAGCTGCTACAGGTGTACCCCAGACAAACATGGCCTGGAGTGGACCTCAGCAGACGTACAGCAGAGGGGCTAGACCATTAGAAGGAAAACTAAGTAACAGAACTACTTCATCATCAACAATCTGGGCGTCCACTCAGAGACCCATTCGAAAACTCAGCAACTACTAAGATGACAGGTGGATAAATCCAAAAAGATAGGAAGAAACCAGCGCAAAAAGGAGGAAAACACCTGAAACCAAAACACCTCACCTCCTACAAAGGACCAAAACACCTCACCTCCTACAAAGGACCAAAACTCCTCACCAGCAAGGGAACAAAGCTGGACGGAGAATGAGTGTGATGAAATGACGGAATCAGACTTCAGAGGGTAGATAATGAGAAACTTCCGTGAGCTAAAAGAACATGTTCTAAATCAATGCAAAGAAACTAAGAACCTTGAAAAAAGATTTGAAAAAAGATTTGAGGAAATGATAACAAGAATGGACAACTTAGAGAGGAATATGAATGAATTGAAGGAGCTGAAAAACACAACACGAGAACTTCACGAAGCAAGCACAAGTTTCAGCAGCTGAATTGATCAAGCAGAAGAAAGAATATCAGAAGTTGAAGATCAACTCAATGAAATAAAACGAGAAACCAAGATTACAGAAAAAAGCGCAAAAAGGAATGAACAAAATCTCCAAGAAATGTGGGACTATGTGAAGAGACCTAACCTAAGTTTGATAGGTGTAACGGAATGTGACAAAGAGAATGAATCCAAGCTGGAAAACACTCTTCAGGATATTATCCAGGAAAATTTCCCCAACCTAGCAAGGCAGGCCAATACTCAACTCCAGGAAATACAGAGAACACCACAAAGATATTCCGCAAGAAGAGCAACCCCAAGGCACATAATCGTCAGATTCGCCAGGGCTGAAATGAAGGAGAAAATACTAAGGGCAGCCAGAGAGAAGGGTCAGGTCACCCATAAAGGGAAGCCCATCAGACTCACAGCGGATGTCTCGGCAGAAACTCTACAAGCCAGAAGAGAGTGGGGGCCAATATTCAACATCCTTAAAGAAAAGAACTTTCAACCCAGAATTTCATATCCAGCGAAACTGAGCTTCATAAGTGAAGGAAAAATAAAATCCTTTGCAAACAAGCAAGTATTCAGAGATTTTGTCACCACCAGGCCTGCTTTACAAGAGCTCCTGAAAGAGGCACTACACATAGAAAGGAACAACCAGTAAGCCATTCCAAAAACATACCAAATGCTAAAGAGCATCAACAAAATGAAGAATCTGCATCAACCAATGGGCAAAACAGCCAGCTAGCATCAAAATGGCAGTATCAAATTCACACATAACAATATTAACCCTAAATGTAAATGGGCTAAATGCACCAATCAAAAGACACACACTGGCAAATTGGATAAAAAACCAAAACC
Source organism: Saguinus oedipus (assembly GCA_031835075.1). Taxonomy (NCBI): domain Eukaryota; kingdom Metazoa; phylum Chordata; class Mammalia; order Primates; family Cebidae; genus Saguinus; species Saguinus oedipus. Next base: position 26,276,143 of record CM063190.1, read on the forward strand.
CATCAGTGTGCTATATCCAGGAAACCCATCTCACATGCAAGGATACACAAAGGCTCAAAATAAAGGGATGAAGGAAGATTTACCAAGCAAATGGAGAGCAAAACAAAAGCAGGAGTTGCAATTCTCATATCTGATAAAATAGACTTTAAAGCAACAAAGATCAAAAGAGACAAAGAAGGTCATTACATAATGGTAAAAGGATCGATACAACAAGAAGAACTAACGATCCTAAATATATATGGACCCAATACAGGAGCACCCAGATATATAAGGCAAGTTCTTAATGACTTACAAAGAGACTTAGACTCCCACACAATAATAGTGGGAGACTTTAACACTCCACTGTCAATATCAGACATATCAACCAGACAGAAAATTAACAAGGATATCCAGGGCTTGAACTCAAACCTGGAACAAGGAAACCTGATAGACATTTACAGAACTCTCCACACCAAATCCACAGAATATACATTCTTCTCAGCACCACATCAAACCTACTCTAAAACTGACCACATAATTGGAAGTAAAGCACTCCTCAGCAAATACAAAACAACTGAAATCATAACAAACAGTCTCTCAGACCATAGTGCAATCAAGTTAGAACTCAGAATTCAGAAACTAACTCAGAACCGCACAGCTTCATGGAAACTGAACAACTGGCTCTTGAATGTTGATTGGATAAACAATGAAATGAAGGCAGAAATAAAGAAGTTCAAAACCAACGAGAATGAAGACACAACATACCAGAATCTCTGGGACACATTTAAAGCAGTCTGTAGAGGAAAATATATAGCAATAAGTGCCCACATGAGAAGAGTGGAGAGGTCCAAAATTGACACCCTATCATCAAAATTGAAAGAGCTAGAGGAGCAAGATAAAAAAAACTCAAAACCTAGCAGAAGGCAAGAAATAACTAAGATCAGAGCAGAACTGAAGGAGATAGAGACACGAAAAACCCTTCAAAAAATCAATAAATCCAAGAGCTGGTTTTTCAAAAAGATCAACAAAATAGACCACTAGCCAGACTGATAAAAAAAGAAAAGAGAGAACAACCAAATAGATGCAATAAAAAACGATTAAGGGGAAATCACCACAGATTCCACAGAAATTCAAACCATCATCAGAGAATACTACAAACAACTCTATGCACATAAACTAGTAAACCAGGAAGAAATGAACAAATTCTTGGACACCTGTGTCCTCCCAAGCCTAAACCAGGAGGAAGCCAAAACTATATGAATAGACCAATAACAGGGTCTGAAGTTGAGGCAGCAATTAAGAGCCTACCACACAAAAAAAGCCCAGGTCCAGATGGGTTCACAGCCAAATTCTACCAGACACACAAAGAGGAGCTGGTACCATTCCTTCTGAAACTATTCCAAATAATTCAAAAAAAGGGACCCCTTCCCAAATCATTTTATGAGACCAACATCATCCTGATACCAAAACCCGGCAGAGATTCAACAAGAAAAGAAAACTTCAGGCCAATATCCATGATGAACATAGATGCAAAAATCTTCAATAAAATACTGGCAAACCGATTGCAACAGCACATTAAAAAACTTATCCATCATGATCAAGTAGGATTCATCCCGGGGATGCAAGGCTGGTTCAACATACGCAAGTCTATAAACGTCATTCACCACATTAACAGAAACAAAAACAAAAACCACATGATTATCTCAATTGACGCAGAGAAGGCATTTGACAAAATTCAACAGCCTTTATGCTAAAAACCCTCAATAAACTTGGTATTGATGGAACATATCTCAAAGTAATAAAAGCTATTTACGACAAACCAACAGCCAATATCATGCTTAATGGGCAAAAACTGGAAGCATTCCCTTTGAAATCCGGCACTAGACAAGGATGCCCTCTCTCACCACTCCTATTCAACATAGTACTGGAAGTTCTAGCCAGAGCAATCAGGCAAGAAAAAGAAATAAAGGGTATTCGAATAGGAAAGGTGGAAGCCAAATTGTCTCTATTTGCAGACGACATGATAGTATACCTAGAAGACCCCATCGCCTCATTCCAAAAACTCCTGAAACTGATAAGCAACTTCAGCAAAGTCTCAGGATATAAAATCAATGTGCAAAAATCACAAGCATTCCTATACACCAATAACAGACTTAAAGAGAACCAAATCAAGAACGAACTGCCATTCACAATTGCTACAAAGAGAATAAAATACCTAGGAATACAACTTACAAGGAACGTAAGGGACCTCTTCAAGGAAAACTACAAACCACTGCTCAACGAAATAAGAGAGGACACAAACAGATGGAGAGACATCCCATGTTCATGGTTAGGAAGAATCAATATCGTGAAAATGGCTATACTGCCCAAAGTAATTTACAGAATCAGCGCTATCCTCATCAAGCTACCATGGAATTTCTTCACAGAACTGGAAAAAACCACCATGAACTTCATATGGAACCAAAAGAGAGCCCGCATAGCCAAGTCAATTCTAAGCAAAAAGAACACAGCGGGAGGCATCACGCTACCAGACTTCAAACTATACTACAAGGCTACAGTAATCAAAACAGCATGGTACTGGTACCAAAAGAGAGATATAGACCAATGGAACAGAACAGAGGCATTGGAGGCAACACAGCATATCTACAACCATACAATCTTTGATAAACCAGACAAAAACAAGCAATGGGAAAAGGATTTCCTGTTTAATAAATGGTGTTGGGAAAACTGGTTAGCCATGTGCAGAAAGCAGAAACTGGACCCCTTCCTGACACCTTACACTAAAATTAACTCCAGATGGATTAAAGACTTAAACATAAGACCTGGCACCATAAAAACCCTAGAAGAAAATCTAGGCAAAACCATTCAGGACATAGGAGTAGGCAAGGACTTCATGACCAAAACACCAAAAGCATTGGCAACAAAAGCCAAAATAGACAAATGGGACCTAATCAAACTCCACAGCTTCCGAAGAAGCAAAAGAAACAGTGGCAAAAGAAACAGTCAATAGAGTGAATCGGCAACCAACAGAATGGGAAAAAATCTTTGCAGTTTACCCATCTGACAAAGGGCTGATAAACAGAATTTACAAAGAACTCAAACAGATTTACAGGAAAAAAACAAACAAGCCCATTCAAAAATGGGCAAAGGATATGAACAGACACTTTACAAAAGAAGACATACATGAGGCCAACAAACACATGAAAAAATGCTCATCATCACTGGTCATTAGAGAGATGCAAATCAAAACCACATTGAGATACCATCTCACGCCAGTTAGAATGGCGATCATTAAAAAATCTGGAGACAACAGATGCTGGAGAGGATGCGGAGAAATAGGAACACTCTTACACTGTTGGTGGGAGTGTAAATTAGTTCAACCATTGTGGAAGACAGTGTGGCAATTCCTCAAGGACCTAGAAATAGAAATTCCATTTGACCCAGCAATCCCATTACTGGGTGTATATCCAAAGGACTATAAATCATTCTACTATAAGGACACATGCACACGAATGTTCATTGCAGCACTGTTTACAATAGCAAAGACCTGGAACCAACCCAAATGCCCATCGATGATAGAATGGACTGGGAAAATGTGGCACATATACACCATGGAATATTATGCAGCAATCAAAAATGATGAGTTTTTGTCCTTTGTAAGGACATGGATGAATCTGGAGAACATCATTCTCAGCAAACTGACACAAGAACAGAAAACGAAATACCACATATTCTCACTCATAGGCGGGTGAGAAAAATGAGAACACATGGACACAGGGAGGGGGGTACTACACACTGGAGTCTATTGGGGGGAATTGGGGAGGGACTGCGGCGGGGGGAGCTGGGGAGGGATAGCCTGGGGAGAAATGCCAAATGTGGGTGACGGGGAGGAAGGCAGCAAAACACACTGCCATGTGTGTACCTATGCAACTATCTTGCATGTTCTGCACATGTACCCCAAAACCTAAAATGCAATAAAAAAAAATTTTTTTTTCAGAAAACTGAGAAACACTGGCCTTGGTGTGGGTGGCTCAGATGTGTTAATCCCAGCACTTTGGGAAGCCAAGGCAGGCAAATTACCTGAGGCCAGGAGTTCAAGACCAGCCTGGCCAACATGATGAAAGCTGTCTCTACTAAAAATACAAAAATTAGCAGGCCTGGTGGTGGGTGCCTGTAGTCTCAGCTACTCAGCAGGCTGAGGCAGGAGAATCACTTGAACCCAGAGGTGGAGGTTGCAGTGAACTGAGATTGCATGACTGCACTCCAGCCTGGGTGATAGCAAGACTCCATCTCAAAAAATAAAAACAAAACAAAAAAACCCCAGAAATAAAAGCATTGTTTGTCAGAAAATGGTAGTAAGAGGATTTCAAGTGGGAGAAATTACTTTACAACTTCAATTCATCTTACTTCATGACCAAGAATGCTAAATTTTAATAGCTTCTCTAACATCTTGCTCCTTGCTATGATACCTTCTGATATTACATCATGGTTTATACACAGTAGTGATTACAATGGACACTCAAGAAGGTGGGATACTCTTGAGGGTTTTAGGCCATGAAATCTGGCAGCTTTGCCTCCCTGAACTTCCTTAGCTCTTAATTTACACATCTCTGCTGACACTTATTTTCTGCTTCATTTTGTGATGACTTATGGATATCCTATCTCTCCTATCAGAGAGGTTCTTTTTCTCCCCCACAGACTATGCACACTAAATTTTGTGCCTTGTATCTGGGAGGTGAGCAGTAAGTTATTCATTATTGACTTAATGAATCTCTCTTTCTTTCATCTCTCTCTTTCTTTCTTTCCTTCTCTCTCTCTCTCCCTTTCCTTTCTCTCTCTCTCTCTCTCTCTCTCTCTCTCTCTCTCTCTCTCTCTCTCTCTCTTTCTTTCTGATGAAGACTCACTCTGTTGTCCAGGCTAGAGGGCAGTGGCACGATCTCGGCTCACTGTAACCTCTGCCTCCTGGGTTCCAGTGATTACTCCTGCCTCAGCCTCCCAAGGAGCTCAGACTACAGACACCTGCCACCATGCCTGACTAATTTTTGTACATTTAGTAGAGACAGGGTTTTGCCATGTTAGCCAGGCTGGTTTCAAACTCCTGATCTCAAGGGATCTGCCCACCTCAGCCACCCAAAGTGTTGGGATTACAGGTGTGAACCACCACACCCAACTGATATTTCTTAATATTAAAAAAAAGTCTTTGCATCCACTGAGGCACAGAAAAAAAAATAGAAGACATAAAATTTAAAAATTAAAAGAAAAAATAAAATTAATTTAAAGAAATTTTGAATTCATTTGAAGGTAATATAAATGTCCTCTAAGTCAAATGTTGTTACAAGTGGTATAAATTATAATATTTTCCAGTGCAAGTGTGGCATATTAAATATTTAAATACATTACAGATTTTATTGTAGGCAATCAGGTGGTAGGGAGTATGCTAAATCTTAGAAAGTTATTTGTGAGGCAGGGCACTGGCTGGTCAAATGGTGCATCTGTAGCTGGACTGCAGGAGTTTTAAACTTGGCTCTACCACTTAATGGCTGGGAGCCTGAGGGCCTCTTGCTGCCTCACTTTCCTCATCTGGAAAATGCAAATTGTATTAGAACTTACCCTAGAGAATTGTTAGAAAATGAAAATAAAGTATACACATAAAGCACCAGGAATGCTGTTAGGACTATTAGACGATAGCCACCATTTTCTTACAACCTTAATAAGAAGGTAATGGGCAGGTGATGCTCATTTGTGGGGGTTCAGTCAGAGTGGTAGGAAGATTTGTAAGAGAAATTATAAAGGAAGTTATAGAAAATAGTCACAGACTTTCTTGGAAGGCTGGAAGGTTTTATAAAAGCCTCAGGATAAAGTTATGGCTGAAGGCAGACTAATCCTCTTTGAGTGACTAGCAAGAGTAAATAACAAAGGAATGTAAGGGAGTTTATCTAAATAAGTGGTTTACTCATGTAGTCCTAAGACTAATCTTTGATCATCTGCTGTTACACGATTGCTTTCTACTTGGCGGGAGGGTGACCAGATGTATTACTCACAAATGGTGTTTGCTTTAGGCCTCGGAACCTGGCCTTTGATAATTACCCATAAGTGTGTTGGCTCAGAGCCTCTGTTATTAATCTGTACTGAATAAATGTCCTGAGTGCCAGCTGGTCAGGGCTGTGGCAGCTGTCTCTCTCAGAAATGTCTGTGAGTGGCCAAGGACACCCCAGCCCACTCTTTCACTATATTTTGTGTCTGAGTGAATTTTGTTCATCTGTTGCTGGGTCAGGGTCTGCAAGTCAGACCCTGACACTCATTTATTAGGTTAAGAAACAATGGGCTGGGCATGGTGGCTCATGCCTGTAATACCAGCACTTTGGGAGGCCGAGCTGGGTGGATCACCTGAGGTCAGGATTTTGAGACCAGCCTGGTCAACATGGCGAAACCCTGTCTCTACTAAAAATACAAAAATTAGCCAGGCATGGTGGCAGGCACCTGTAATCCCAGCTCTTTGGGAGGCTGAGGCAGGAGAATCAGCTGAACCCAGGAAGCAGAGACTGCAGTGAGCCAAGATTGCATTACTGTACTCCAGCCTAGAGGACAGAGTGAAACTCAGATGGCTTGTGGGTATTATCAAGATGTGGGTAAGAGTTAAATACATTTCACAAATTTAATACATTTTATAAATACATTTTATTATAAATTGTGGTATGTTTCTACATGCTACTAATCTGCATGCTGAAGCTTTATTTTTATTTTTATTTTTATTTTTTGAGACAGAGTCTTGCTCTGTCACCAGGCTGGAATGCAGTGGTGTAATCTCAGCTCACTACAATCTCTGCCTCCCAGGTGAATCTCCTGCCTCAGTTTCCCGAATAGCTGGGACTACAGGCATGTGCCACCACACCCAGCTAATTTTTGTATTTTTAGTAGAGATGGAGTTTTACCACATGGACTAGGATGGTCTTGATCTCTTGAACTTGTGATCCGCCTGCCTCGGCCTCCCAAAGTGCTGGGATTACAGGCATGAGCCACCATGCCTGGACCCATGCTGAAGCTTTTAAAGATGGCATCACCAGTAAATTATCCAGATTTCTGTCTTTCAGGAATTATATTTATTCATTCAATAAATATTTATTAAATGCTATATTTATTGATTTGGCAACCAACAACTAAATGTTGCATTTTCACAACTATTTACACAGAATAGTCTGCCCTAAAATAATCTCTGCACAAATTGACACTTTTCAAAAGACATTCTTCCAGTGAGTTTTGATCCTTTGAAATAAATAATATATCTTTAAGAAACAATTTCACTAGAAAAATTTTTATGCTTCCCAGTCTTTAGAAAGGGTGTTTATTATGTATGAGATTTGAGTTAGAATCAATAGGTGTAAATTCCACACATGTAGTGCCCTATCCCTTTTAGTGTTCCCTACTCATAAGACTTATTTCCCTTCCCAGACTGTGGCAAACAATCTTAATTTGTGATTGTCTCCTTCTCTTGATCTTCCTCTGCCTTCTCCAAAACTCCTGGAATTTAAAGAAAGAGACTGGATCTAACCACATCTAAGGTAAATGCAAATAATTAATTAATTAATTAATTAATTAGTTTTGAGATGGAGTCTCACTCTATTGCTCAGGCTGGAGTACAGTGGTGCGACTTTGGCTTACTGCAACCTGTCTCCTGGGCTCTGTGATCCTCTTGCCTCAGCCTCCCAAGAAGCTGGGATTACAGACATATGCCACCATGCCTGGCTAATTTTTTTTTGTATTTTTAGTAGAGATGGGGGTTTTGCAATGTTGACCAGGCTGTTTTCAACCTCCTAACCTCGGGTGATCTGCCTGCCTTGGCCTCCCAAAGTTCTGGGATTACAGGCATGAGCCACTGTGCCTGGACTAGAATTAACTTTAATCAGAGAATTCCAGGCTGTCTAGTTGGCCATGCTGACCTCCAGATGTTCTTATTCTGCCTTTGGGCCAATCACTGTGAGAGCCCAACGCTGGCAAGACCTCAGGCAATATCAGAGGTGGCAAGAAAACATCAGTGGCTGTCTTAACCTTGGTGCTGAAGTTTCAAAGAATAGTAACTGTCGGGTGGGGGGACATGGAAAACAATGGAGCAGTAGTCTCTGACTGGCATAAATACAGTATATATAACCAGTCATGGGATGATGCAGACAGAGGGCTGCTTTTGCCTACACAATAGCACTTCATAGTTCTGAAGGCTTGCTCATGACTTGATCACAAGGCAGCATGTCTCTGCCATGGTGAACCCTCAGCTGAGGAAAGGCCAGTATTTCCCAACCCATACACATCCATGGACAGTTGTCTTTATAATTTCAGGAAAAGGTCATGGCAGTGATAAGGGATTCTGGATTTGCCTGAAAAAGGAATGCTTTTTGAGTAAACTTTCAGTGCAAACAAGAGAGGTGCTTTTCAGCTTGTTTCCATGGTTGACTAATAAATCTAATTCTATATCACAGTGTGACTTTTATCTTATACCTAAATAAGGTAAAATTTGGGTGCAAAACTATTTTCCCCTCCAGTGTTCTAGGGTAAGTATAAATGGAAACAGACACCAAATTTAGTCAATTGGGCAAACATGGTTGGTTGAAAACATAGCTTAATTTCACTATTGCTCTTAATTTTCCTCCTATCATCTTCATTAAATTTTAGGATAGTCTTTCCAATTTTGGGGGGACTCATGATTATACCTTATTAATAGAGGAGACTTATATTTCCTGTAATCATAAATTTTTTGCCTAGATTATGCCACCTAAGTATGCTGTGTTTTTTTTTTTTTCTCCCTTATATTCAGAATAGTGTGATGGGGCAAGAAGAGGCCAGGCCAGAAACACAGCTGTGTCTTGTTCCTATGCTTGATAGACTCTGACATAATTGGGGGATGAAGGTCTTGGATTTTGGAGGCAATGTAGTATAGTTTGTGAGATCATATTTTTATTGTTTAAATTGGGACATTTTTGAAAATGAAAGGGGGCACTAATCGGATAGGATACTGATATGATTTGACTGTGTCCCCACCCAAATTTCATCTTGAATTGTAGCTCTCACAATTCCCACATGTCTTGGGAAGGACCCAGTGGGAGATAATTGAATCATGGAGACGAGTCTTTCTCCTACTGTTCTTTAAATAGTGAATAAGTCTCACAAGATCTGATAATTTTAAAAAGAGGAGTTCTGCTGCACAAGCTCTCTTTCTCTCTTTGTCTGCACCATCCATGTAAGACATGACTTGCTCCTCCTTGCCTTCTGTTGTGACTGTGAGGTCTCCCCAGCCATGTGGAACTGTAAGCCCATTAAAGCTTTTTTTCTTCCCAGTGTTGGGTCTGCCTTTATCAGTAGCATGAAAATGGACTAATACAGATACCATGAAAATGATGGAAATCTGGTTACAGGGAAACCAGAATTTATGGTCGTTCTAGTACAGTAGAAATAGTCTGGACTTACATCCAAATTTTACTACCATTTCCCTGTTTTGACCTGCAATATAACCTCTCTGTGAACTTCATTTACTTACTTTCTTTTTTTTTTTTTTTTGAGATAGGGTCTCGCGCTGTCACCCAGGCCAAAGTGCAGTGGTGTGATCATAGTTCACTGCAACTTTGAACTCCTGGGCTCAATTAATCCTCCTGCTTTGACCTCCCAATGTGCTGGATGATAGATGTGAGCCATTGTGCCTGGCCTGACCTTTATTTTCTACATCTGTAAAATAAGGATATAATTCTCACAAGGCGGGAGGGAAGAAAGTGCCTTATGTGTTCTTTGCAGATATTATTATCAGTATGATGTCTGCCAACAGACCTCAAAATTCTTCAATATAGACAGTATATTTTGTATGGCTTAGGTTAAATTACACTCAAGGTACAGTCCGTTGCACTAATCATAAATTCATATTCTAAGATGGCAGGTAGTGGTCTCATCAGGCAGACCCCGATGAGGTGGGTACTGCCAAGTACATCTGTCACTCTTATCTCTATTAATAGCAAAAAGCATTATACAACATATGTAAAAAGTGAATTTTCTTTTTTTTTTGAGACAGAGTTTCACTCTTGTTACCCAGGCTGGAGTGCAATGGCATAATCTCGGCTCACCGCAACCTCCGCCTCCTGGGTTCAGGCAATTCTCCTGCCTCAGCCTCCCGAGTAGCTGGGATTACAGGCACGTGCCACCATGCCCAGCTACTTTTTGTTTTTTTTCTTAGTAGAGATGGGGTTTCACCATGTTGACCAGGATGGTCTCAATCTCTTGACCTCGTGATCCACCCGCCTCAGCCTCCCAAAGTGCTGGGATTACAGGCGTGAGCCACCGCGCCCGGCCAAAAGTGAATTTTCATTGTCAAAATTAGTGGCTTATTAGTTATCACAGTAGACATTACAAACAGACTGTCATATAGTTAGTGATTTCCAAGATATGAGGAGTGGCTAAAATATTTTAGAGACACTCTCATTCTCACATGAACAAGACAAAAGAAGCCAGACGGTTAGGGATGGTGTGTGAGTTGAAGGACTTCCAGTTGCCGGATGCTTATTATAAGCGTGATGGAATTCTGGCTCTGGAATATTATTCATCTGCTTCCAATGAATCTTTTATGCAAGGTCATGATTGCAGAACTTAAAAAGACAGAGATCTGGGACCTCATCAAACTCACAGAACAGGCCTATCACCTTGTTTCTGTTTGCTAACAAATGTTTGTTTAATGTCTGTATGTGTGACAGAAATCAGCCTGAGACTTGGTTTAACTGTTATGAAGTTGATGGGTAATAGTTTTCACCCCAGCTCCTATAATTTGACTATTATGTCTGTCTACTAAAAACAAGCCAATAGTTTTGCATGATTAAACTGTAATAGTTATTTCCCTCTTTTAAACCATGAATCTGATTCTACATCTGGAACCTCTGCCCACTTCTCTAGGCCCTATGAACTGAGAAAAACAAAACCAAACCTGAGTCTTAGAGAAACAGATTTCCACAAGGATGGTAACTAGCAGATCTAAATGTAGGACCCAAGTCAGCTGATTCAAAGTTCAATGCTCAGGAGCTGGCACAAAGCAAATGTGTGTGTTTGTGTATGTGCGCACAGGAACACACATGTGCATGCAGAATGAAGAGGAGCAGGAAGGAAGAGGAAGGGATGTGAGGTGACGCAGAGAAAAACCAGGAGAAAAGCACTGAACATTAGAGTGGGGGCCTTGAGAACCCAGAGATTGTGCTAAAATTGGGTGCAAGTCTCTCCAAAAGGCCTTGGAAGACTGAAGACCATATTTGCTTAAGAGCTACTTCTGTAAATAATAATAAAGTCTTTTAATCTCGAGCAATGAACAATAGTATATTTTGTGCACAATAAAACTACACTTGCCTCATAGCACCTAGTACCAAGAAAAATAGGGTGATCTTCAAGAGAGCTGTGATCTAACACCATATCTCTCAAAGTTTTAAGTGTAATCGTGTATTTGAAGGTTGTATACTGATTTTAAAGTATCACAAAGAGATTGATCTGCAGAGAAACCAAGAACTCTTTATTCTATTTCTTATCCATGAGAAATCTTCACTGCCCCTGGCTTATTATCTAACATATTAAAAACCCTATCTGTAAAAAACAAACAAAAAACAATTCCAACCAAAAAACTCCAAATTTATCAATACATTTGGAAGAGAAACAGAAATAAGCACTATTTTCATACAACTTTAAGCTAGAGGCCAGGAAATATTTAATTTCAAATATTTAAGGACTGTTAGCATTTACCTCTGAGGTTAATAAATGCTGGGGATTGACAAATTTGGACCACTCTGAGGATTACAGGATAGGCCTGAAAAGACAGTATTATGAGTATGTGTATACACATACATATATGTGCAATATATGTATATTGTATACGTGTGTATGTATATCTACATATAACATATGCATATACAAAACATATATGTATATGTATGCAAAAGGAGCTCCTCAGAAGAATGTGGGATTTGAATAACAATTCTAGAAAGAATGTTGGATTTGGATAATGAGAAATGATGGATCATTACAGAAATAACTTATTTTTAATTCTTAAGTGTCCTAATATTGGGATTACTCTACCTAATGCTTTTTGACAAGATCAGCTGGGCACCTTTCACTTTGATCCTTAATATCATACATTATTAGATAACCTGTAAAACTATCTTTCTAAATCCCTTGGAGGTTAGAGGTTAGATGAGCTTTTATAAAAGCAAAGTAAAACTGAAGAAAGTCACACAAACAAAAAACTAGAAAGATTTTCTGACAACTTTATTCCAGAATGTTTATAATTTAAAATGTCTTACAAATGAAGCCACTGCTAATTTTAAGAGGAGAGAAAAGTACCTTGTGTTTTTGTGCATATTTACTCAAATACAGGGATGAGGCTCTATAGCTCATACAAACTGCGGCTGAATTCCACAGTCTCTGGAGTTGCCGGCCTTGCGGGGGCTACATTTTTGGATGGGGAGCCTGCAATGGCAGCATGAAATAAGCAAGCAGAGGAATAGACAAGATTCATGAGGCCAGGGGTAGTGGCTCATGCCTGTAATCCTAGCACTTTGGGAGGCAGAAACGGGAGAATCACTTGAGTCCAGGAGTTGGAGACCAACCTGGGCAACATGAGGAGACCCTGTCTCTCTCTCTTTCTCTTTTTAAAAAATAATAATTAAAAAACAAAAAGAGATTCAGGGCTGAGAATAAAACCAAGGCCATGGATGCTGTTGGAGCAGCTGCACTCATTGTTGAATCCTACTGTCCAGAATGTCAGTGTTTCCTTTTCACCTCTTAACAGTGATATCAGTATCTACTATTTACTGAGTTCTTTCAAACTGTACTAAACGTTTTACACACACCATCGCATTATCTTCACAACATCCCTAAAAGGAAGGTATAACAATTAGACCACTCAATCTTAAAAATGCTGTGAGGTAGGTATTACTCTTCCCCTCATTTTATGAATAAGGAAACCAAAGCACAAAGAGATTTAGTCATTTGCTTAAGGAAGCCCAGCCAATAATCAGCAGAGCTGTCTCAGAGCCATTGTTCTTGGTCTGAATGGTACCTGTGCAGACTGTTGCTGAATGGTGCTCACCTAAATCCTGTGGCCACACTGTACCAGTAAGTGGGAACTATGCTGATGGTGAAATGGGAATTTAAGAGAGGGACCAGACACAAAATGTACTCCCTCAAAGAGCCAAGTGACTTGGTTTTGCTTCTGATACTGGAAGTAAATGGAAAATACTCGAAGTAAAAGTAAATAAGTGACCCAACCAAAAAGTCATGACACAGGAGCAAAGTTTCTTGCCTGAGAGAGCTGGAGCTGGTGCCAATGAGAGATGGGATCATAATCTGAAGCTGAAGTGATTTTGAATATCTCAAACCAAGATTGAGAGGTGGAAAAAGCCCTGGGGACATCTTTGGGGGAGGTGAATCATCTGAATCTCTCATTCTCTTAGAATTTGAAAAAGTCAGTCTGACAGCCATGCAGGGAGTCAGCTGACAACACTCACTGAGTATCTTTTTCAAGAAGTGCTCTAAGGCCTTAAAGTCACTAATCGTGAATACAGAATAAGTACTGTCTTTATTTAATGTTTGCAAGATTGGGTTCTCTAGAAGAAAACTGTTCTGTAAATTCTGCACACTATCAAATAGGAAAAGCAATTTGAAGAATGACAAAACCACCACTCCCAAATTCCATACTAGAGTTTCAGGAGCAATTAGAACTGTGGTACTAAAGAATTCAAATCATTTAGGGGCAACTGCTGTTCTAGGACCAGTTTTGCACAGCTGGTCCCAGCTTCCTGGGACTATTTCTGAGTCATAATATTAAAATGGGGCCTCTCCCTATGTTTTTGAATCCATATGGTTCTACCTAGGGCTCCTTTCCTTCCCTAACTTCTGACACATCCAAGCAGGAAAGTGAGCATACATATTTACATAAGCTACAAGGCTGTGCAAACAGACTTTTAACTGCTTAAAGGGCATTTTAGCAATGGCTGTTATTTCTTACCATTTTTAATGGGCTTTACCCATCTAAAATCTTTACATCTTTAAAAGTCCTTATCCTTATTTTCCTGATGTGCTTTCTACGTCTTTTTCCCTTTGTACAACACTAGGCTCTTTCAATTAACTCTTACGTCTTTTTTATCACTAAGTGTACAGGTTTTAAAATAATGTATGCAAATTTTGCCTAGCGTTAATAAAGTGCCAATTACTGAAGAATTTCCAATATTTTCATTAAGGGGTTAAAAATGGGTTCTCTTTTTTTTTTTTTTTTTTGAGATAGAGTTTTACTCTTGTCAACCAAGCTGGAGTGCAATGACATGACCTTGGCTCACTGCAACTCCACCTCCTGGGTTCAAGCGATTCTCCTGCCTCAGCCTCTTGAGTAGCTGGGATTACAGGCGCCTGACATCGCACCCAGCCAATTTTTGTATTTTTAGTAGAGATGGGGTTTTACCATGACGGCTAGGCTAGTCTGGAACTCCTAACTTGAAGTGATCCACCCGCCTTGACCTCCCAAAGTGCTGGGATTATGGGTGTGAGCTACTGTGTCAAGCCAAAAAAAAAAATGGGGGGGGGGGTGGAAATGCATTTTGTGAATACATTTTTCTTTCATTTCCACCTTTCATATGTTTCATTTCTACCTTTGATAAGTTTTAGAACTTTTTAGGTCACACTAAATTTTCTACTTAAGGTTGCTGAGATCAGTGAAAAACAGACTCAATTATTAGCTAAAAATTGAATTTCAACAAGGGAAAAAAAGATACTTATTATGTAGCAGTTTGAAAAAGAACGTGTTCTGGCTTCCCATTATAATCTTTAAAAATGCAGTGTCAACTTGAAAACAAACAAATATGCCAGAAAATGTTAAACATTAAAAGCCAGTACTTCTTGGCCAGGCGCGGTGGCTCAAGCCTGTAATCCCAGCACTTTGGGAGGCCGAGGCGGGTGGATCACGAGGTCAAGAGATCAAGACCATCCTGGTCAACATGGTGAAACCCCGTCTCTATTAAAAATGCAAAAAATTAGCTGGGCACGGTGGTGCGTGCCTGTAATCCCAGCTACTCAGGAGGCTGAGGCAGGAGAATTGCCTGAACCCAGGAGGCGGAGGTTGCGGAGATTGCGCCATTGCACTCCAGCCTGGGTAACAAGAGCGAAACTCCGTCTCAAAAAAAAAAAAAAAAAGCCAGTACTTCTTTAGTATGTTGTTTCTTAATGACAGTTCATAGTTAATTTTGAACATCACGAAGGTAAAGAAAACTGTGTTATTACCAATATCCACTTCAAATTATTGACTTGACTATATCTATATTTCCATATAACTGAATATTGTTATTTTCTATTTTATTTGTTCTTGGTTTTCAAATACCATATGATTGGTGTTGACCTTTAGTTTAAAATGTTCTCTATGTAAGAGCCAAGACCAACTCACAGGTATTTATTTAGCTAACTTCATCACTAAGGCTGCCAAAGAGGATCCAGGATGGAACCAATGTTGGATTGCAGATCCGTCCAAAAAAAGGATAATATTAAATATTGTATAGAAGTGACCTCATGTGTTTTCATAACATCTATGGAAGTAGATAAAAGGACTATATTATTCCCACTTTTTAGATAAGGAAACTGAAGGAATACAGAAACAAGTATATTCAACATTTATTGAGCATTTAGAGCAGGAGAGGCACAAAGCTAGGTGTTTCAGAATATCCTTATGCTATAGTTTGAGTGTGTCCCCCAGAATTTGTGTTGGAAATTTGGTCCCTGGTATGGTGATCTGGGGAGATAGGGCCTTTAAGAGGTGATTAGGTAATTAAGAGATATGTTACTCTCTCTGATCTGGGTTACTTCTTGGTAGAGTGGGTTCCCATTCTCTCAGGAGTGGATTAGTTACCACCAGAAAGGGTTGTTATGCAGAGAGGCTACCCCTCGTGTTTTACCTCTTTCACATGTACCCACTTTTCCAGCACATCATGATGCAGCACCAGGCACTCATCAGAAGCCAAGCAGGTGCTGGGTTCTTAGATTTCCCAGGCCAGAATCGTAAGAAATAAATTACTCTCCTTTATAAATTACCCAGCCTCCAGTATTCCATTATAGCAACAGAAAATGGACTAAGACAATCTATAAATAAGCAAAAGTCAGTACTTTTCATGTGGTCAAAATGTAAATGTAGTGGGTATGCAGAATGTGAAAAACACAGTAACAAAGACACAGAGTACAAGGGAGAAACAGAGAGAGGATGACTTCTGCTAACTAGAAGGTTCTGGAAGGATTTTGTGGCGATGGAATCTGAGCCCAGCCTTAACAGGTGGTGAAGGCTATATAGACAAAGATGATGGGATAGCATAGACAAAGGCATGGAAAGGATACAGGATAGGAATTCTTTAGTTATCACATAAGATTCAAGGGCAGGGCAGACTGGGAGGAAGAAAGAAGGTGCTGAGAGGGTTTGCAGATGTTCTTGAATACTAATTCTGACGGCCATGTATAGAGGAGAATGGAGCCGCAGGGAGATCATCAGTAACTTCACTAAGATTGCCAAAGAGGACTAGGATAGAACCAATGTAGGATTGCAGATCCACCCCCAAAAAAGGATAATATTAAATATTGTACAGAAATGACTTCATGTGTTTTCACAGCATTCACATTAGTAGACAAAAGCAGGGGTCCTCAAGCCTGGGGCTGTGGACTGGCACCTGTCTGTTGCCTGTTAGGAACCAGGCCATACAGCAGGAGGTCAGCTGCAGGCCAGCAAGCATTACCACCTGAGCTCCACCTCCTGTCAGATCAACTGCCTTAGATTCTCACAGAAGCATGAACCCTGCTGTGAACTGTGCATGTGAGGAATCTAGGTTGTGTGCTCCTCATGAAAATCTAATGCCTGATGATCTGAGATGGAACGGTATTTTTCCTGCCCTGTGGAAAAATTGTCTTCCATGAAAGTGGTCCCTAGTGCCAAAAAAGTTGGGGACCGCTGGATAAAAGGACTATATTATTCCCACGTTATAGATAAGAAAACTGAAGAAATGAGGAAACAAGTATATTCAACATTTATTCAGCCATTGTAGTATTTTAGGAGAGAGGTAATGGAAATTTGAACGGAGCAGAAGGGGGAATAGAAAGAAAGGGGCTACTCTGAAAGATAGAAGAGGTAAAATCTATGTAATTTAGTAAATAATTGCACATGGACCACAAAGGATAAAGATGAGTTGACAATGATTCCAATGCATTAATTTGAATCAGAAAGCATCTTACATTCGAGCTACCCTTGGGCCAGACATAAGGACATTTCTATGAGGGAGGTGGAAACGTGGGTCGAATGATCTGGACATACTGATTTAGAAATCAACCACAGAGATATGTTGCCTGAATCCTTAAGAGTAGAAGAAATCCTCAGAGGACCACATATCCCAGAGTACAGAGAGAAAAAGGACAAAAAGAAAACCTTAAGGGAACACTTGTATTTTAATATAAAGTGGAGAGAGAGTGACAGAAGATGGGTCCGTCAGAGAAGAGGTTAAGAGGTAAGAGGTAACGTGATAAAAGTCAAGGAAGAAACGTTTCCAGAAAGACAGCTGAATGCTACTTAAGGGACAAGTAAGTAATTTATTGTGATTATAGAGATCACATCCAAGCTCCTGAACTCCACACCTACCTATTGAATGACCACACTAGAAAAACAATGTGTTTATTTTTTCAAGAGGACCTGACATGTCATTTTGCCAATAGTTAACCTGGGACTCAGTCATCAAAATTCATTGCAAGTTCCAATCTCCTTCATTAAACCTTCTTTGCAGCCCACACAGCTCTCTTTACATTGAGCTTTTTAGATAACTATGATTAATCATGTACAAGGACCCACGTGCTCTCCTTCATTCTTGTAGCACTGCGCAGTGGTTAAATGCATGGGCTTCCGAATCAGAGGCTGGTTGGAATCTGATCCAGCAGTGTGACGAGCTCTTCTTAACCAACTTTTCTAAGCCTCTGTTTCCTCGTCTGCAAAAGGCGGGAAAGGGGTACTTACCCTATCAGAGTTGAGAAGAGTGCATGAGATGATTGCAAGTAAAACCCTTAGCGCCATGCCTTCAAGGGCTCGATTCATTTTGCTGTTACTGTGTTTTAGAATTTCCCTGAAGGTAGAGGACTACTCCAACACTATTCCCTAAGGCATGCAGCACTGACTTGGGGGCAGTGCGTCTCATTCAGCCAGCTCTCGGGGAAACATCTTTATGAGGAAGAGGGATAAACAGCTGACGGGTTTCCCGAGACTCAGCAGCCCACCGAAGCAGGACTGACTGCAGGGCGCAGAGGGAAGGAGGAAGTGGGATCAGCACACCACCGGTGACCTCGGAGGACCACACGTCCCAGGGTGCAACGCGCCCACCGAGGGTAGAAGCAAGCGAGGCGTCTCCAAGTTCGCCTGCGGGAGAGCCGAAGAGGAAGCAGTGCACACTGGGACTGGTAGTCCTCCGAAGGCAACTCCGCGGGTCGAAGCGAGAGATCCCATCCCAGTCCCGCCTTTTGTCCACGTGTCACTTCTCCTGGCCAATGCCCTTTCCAGTCGCGGGAGACAGCCCCTCTCCGATGCGATCCCCATTGGTCCTGAGGCTCGACGACTTCGGCCCTACTCGGAAGTAACGTGGGGTAGGCGGTTTCCTAGACTACGACACCGGAAAGCTGGGGGAGGTGCTCTGGGCTACTGAGGGCGGAGGGCGGTGGCAGCGCTGGCGCTGGCGCTGGGGACCGGCTCGGTGGCTTCGGGAAACAGTTTGGCGCCGGCGGCCGCCCGGGTTACTCTGCATCCCGCCCCGTCTCAGCACGGCTCGCAGCCCCCCCATACCGGCGTCCAGCAATGTGTCCCACCGGCCGGGCGTAGCAGCTGCGCGTGCGCGGAACCGCGGGGCCATGAGCGGAGCCGGCGGCCGGAGCTGTGGGTCCCCGGTTCTCCAGCGAGCACCATGGAGCCTAGTGGCGGCGACGGCCGCGTTCTGCCTGGTGTCGGCCACGTCCGTGTGGAGGGCGGGGGCCGAGCCCATGAGTAGGGAGGAGAAACAGAAGCTTGGGTAAGGGGTGCCTGGCAGCCTGGGGTGGGTTTCTCGGTGAGGCTGACTATAGGAGGGTTGCCTGTCATTGCGACCCAGTCGCGTAGTGGCCTCTCCTGTCGCGATTGGAACGGCTGTTGCCGCGGGAGAACCCTGGTGGGGTGGACAGGGTCCGGGGAGGTGGGGGCCGCTGCCCGCGACCTGACCTCGGGGGAGCTGACAGCGTGTCGCCCTGGCTGCCGGTGACATGTGCAGGCTCGAGGCCAGACGCGGTGTGTCAACGCGGCTGCCATGTCAGTGGCCCGAGAAGGGGGCTACAGCCCGCATCGCTGCGCGTTGGAGCCCTGCGGTTGCCTGTCGACCGAGGCATGGTTGGCTTTCTCGCACAAGTGAGCTTCCAGCTGGGAAAATGTTGCTGATCTCACAGTAAAGGAAATGATGTTTACACCTGTTACGGAAAAGGGGGCGTTCATTGGAACCTGAACTTTACACATTTTACTATTTCCTTGCAGTGTTTTCTTGCACTGTATTTTCATAATAGAACCGAATATTTGGGGAGAAATTATTCAAAAGTCTCAGGCATACCTACTCAGTAGTTTTTATCCATCTTGGAAGTGTCGTAAAATTATCAATTCGATTTACACCATTTAATTCAGAGTCAGTAATACGAACATAAACGAGGTCCTACACATGCCTAAGAAAAAAGCCAAGAACCAGTAGAAAATGGTCAAAAGGCGTGAACGGTTAAGTCAGAAAAGGAAGTGCAAGTGGTAAATAAACATGAAAAGTTACTCATCCCCCATAAATGTTAGAGATGCAGATTAAAACAAAGAGCTAGCTGGGTTGCCCATAGGATTAGTAAATATAGCATAAAAGACAGGGATACGGTTCTGGCTAGTTAAGGTGTGAAATAAAAAGAGTTGGTGAGAGTGTAAATTGCTGTAACTTATTGGTAGTATCTCCTAAAATTTAAATTGTGAATCTTTGATTCATCAGTTCTATTTCTGGGAATCTACCTTATGACAATAAAAGCACTCTTAATGTAGAGATAGATTCAGCCTGGGCAACAACAGCGAAACTCTGTCTCCAAAAAAAAAAAAAAAAAAAAAAGTGCATTTTGAAAGAACAACTGTTCCTTGGAGGAAATGGTTGAATAGGGTACGTTCATATTATGGAATAACATTCAGACATTAAGAAGAAGGAAGTATGTCACTGGAAGCCTATCCAGAATATATTTCCAAGACAAAAAAAAATGCAAATTGTAGAATAATATGTATAGTACTATCCCATGTTTTTTTTAAAAAAGAAAAAAAAAATTATCTAAGCTCAGAAAAGTGGAATGAAGATTATCTCACTGGGTTAGGCCGGAGGGGTGGCGGAACCATCAGGTCTTACTTTATGTACTTCTTTATTTAAATCATTGCAAAGAGTCTTGCATTTATTTCTAAATAAAATAGCAATAAAGATCACCTGATGGAAAAAAGTTGAAGTATCAACCATCAAAATAAAATTACCGGTAAACTCTAACAAGTAGCTTACATTTTCTCTCATTATGAATTTGATGTATCATTGATACCTTTTACCAAATACCTCTGTGAGCACTTTACATATGTTATCTCTGTAATCCTTCCTATTTCCCAGTGAAGTGAGTGTGATCCACATTTTGCAAATGAGGAAGTTGAGACCCAAGGTTGACTTGTTCAGTCGCAGTTAGTAGTTGATAGAGCCAGTATTCAAACCCAGGTCTATCTGATCCCAGAGCCAGGCTCTCTCCAGTGTGTTGCAATTTCATTAGACTTGGAAGAGATGTATATATTAAGTCTGCCAAGAACAACAAGAATCTTATTTGACCACCACCCTTTCTCCATTTGTTTTAAAAACTTTTATTTGTAAAAGAGTCATCGGATAAATCATTTTTGACCAGTTTTTAACTGGAAAAGTTCAACCAAATTGGCTTGAGATTTCAGCTCAAATTTTGAGATCGTTTATGAAAGTGAAATTACGATTATTTAGGCATTTATTTAGAGTGCTGTACCCTTAAGTAAAGGTAGAGGAAGACTCTAGAGCTATAAATGACAAATACACAACAATATGACTTTTCTACTCTGGAAATTTTCAGAAAACTGAACTTTGATTCATTAAGTTTACTTGTGCATTTTTTTTTTAAAGCCCACATAATGATTTGTGATAAAAAGCAGAAAATGCCCCACCCCTTTCCCCCACTCCCCCAGCAAACCAAACAGATAAAAGACTGGAATTGTCATGAATAGTAAGCTTCATTAGTAAACGCTTGCTCAATAACTATACTTTGTGAAATTATTTAGCTGGTTATATGTAGTCTCATCCTTCATGGAATAAGCTTTTTGGTTTTGTTTTTAAAATTTTACAAGAGGATATTTTGTTAATGTTATGTTTTCATTAAAAAACGAAGTACAGCCAGGCGCAGTGCCTCATGCCTGTAATCCCAGCGCTTTGGGAGGCCAAGGTGGGTGGATCACAAGGTCAGGGGTTCCACACCATCCTGGCCAACATAGTGAAACCCCATCTCTACTAAAAATACAAAAATTAGCTGGGCGTGGTGGTGCGCCCCTGTGTTCCCAGCTGTTCCAGAGGCTGAGGCAGGAGAATCACTTGAACCCGGGAGGTGGAAGTTGCAGTGAGCCGAGATTGTGCCACTGCACTCTAGCCTGGTGACAGAGTGAGACTCTGTCTCAAAAAAAAAAGAAGTAGAAAACAATCCAGTTTCTATAGCACATTGGCAGATGTAACTTTGGAAAAAGCCAACTTACAGAAATTACTTAAGAGAGATGTAATTGTTGAACTGGGTCTGATTTCCAATACATTTTAATCCAGTTGTTGAATTGATATAAAACCTTTTAGAAACTTTTTTTCTGTTCAATATGATATACCATTCTGTATTTAAATGTGACTTTGTTAGGCTTATATATGTAAGTCAGAGCGATGATATTAGCTCCACTTTCAAATAATTTGGTTCCAAAATTTGGTTATCATATGCTGCATAAATGTAAGGATTGGAAAATAGTGTATTCTCCTTGTATGCAATAATGATTTACTTCTAATCTTGAAAATTGAATGCTTGTAAAGTTCAGTTAGCAAGTAAGAGCTTATATCATTTGTCATACACGTGTCTAGGCACTACCATCGCCAGTTACAGGAATTTCTGCTGCTTGGTAATAATCTTGCATTCCATTTCAGGGAAGGGAAAAAAACAACTTCCATCTTCCAGTTATTGATATGAGTTCCTGAAAGGGACATTTTAAACTCTTTTTTTTTTCCCACTTAGGACAGAGTAAGAGTCTAGAGCTGTAAACTACAAATATAAAAATCATATAGCTCATTTGGAAGATATTTATCATCTGCAATATAAGTAGTGTCTAGAGGGATTCTTCAAAATACTCCATAATTTTCTGAGATTATTTGATCCATATTCTGTTTATATATATATATGTATAGATAAACTTACAAAGAATTAGTGCTTTAGTAAAGTGGTAGTAAGGTTGTATTTTAAATAATGAAGTGTTTTTAAATTATTGTCATAAAAGTTGTCAGGGCTCGTTCACTTCATAAGTTTGAGTGTACTTGATTTTGCTGGTCCTCATAGTCAGGATCTGGAACTGAGGTCTTTTCTGTTTGCTAGCTCTGTTGTTACCAGTATTTCATCATGGTGATTATAGTTTTAAAAATGACAATTGCTGTATAACAGGAGGCAAAATAAAAATATAGTGAGTAATTTCTTTAACACTTTTCAATTCTTGCCATAAGTAATTGGAACTTGGGTAAGAGAAAAGTTAATAGGACGAGCTTGATGGCTCCCGCCTGTAATCCCAGCACTTTGTGAGCCTGAGGCAGGTGGATCACCTGAGGGCAGGAGGTCAAGACCAGCCTGACCAGCATGGTCTCGATGTTGGTCAGATACAAACATTAGCCAGGCATGGCAGTGGACACCTGTAATCCCAGCTCCTCGGGAGGCTGAGGCAGGAGAATCACTTGAACCTGAGAAGTGCAGGTTGCAGTGAGCTGAGATGGTGCCACTGCATTCCAGCCTGGGTGACAGAGTGAGACCCTGTCTTAAAAAAAAAAAAAAAGAAAAAAAGAAAAGTTATTAAAAGATTGCTAAGCTGTTTTTCCTTTGCTAATTACTTGACCTTCTCTAGTCATACCATTAACCTGTACTTTTTCCTGTAGTCCTAAGTCCCTGAACTTGAGAGTGTTTAACTGAAAGACTGCTTCCTCCATCTCAACCTTACAGGTTTTGATTTAGTAAAATTCTGGTATAGTGATCAGACATTTCCATTTTAAACAACTATTTTGGAGATTCAAAACAATTAGCTAAAATACAAAAATCTCTTTTTGAGCATTAGTTTTTTTCATTTTTGAAATGAATACTATTTATTTGATTTTTGACAGTTTTTTTTTAAAGTAGAGCACAACATAAAGAGTATCTCTTGAAAATGTGACAAGCATATTAATAAATATGTTTGTACTTAAACTAGGCATTAGTGGTTTTATTCAATATAAGGGCAAAGGCACAGGTTTCATAAAGTATTGTTATGTACAGGTTTCATAAAGTGTTATTTCATGTCACTACACACCCGCTCACTTCTCTTATTTAGTAGAACTTATAGGGAAAGCAATAAATGGCAACAATAATGGTTCTTTTTAAGGGCTGTCCAGCAAAATCCCCCTCTTCATGACAGATATGTTAAATAATTGTGCTAAGAGGTTATTGTTTTTCTGCATCAGATTTCCTTCTCTGATTACAGCATCTGTCATTGATCAGTTTTCTTAGGAAAAATTGTAAGATGAATTGTACATAAATTACTAGTAGTCATTGAAGTGTGGCTCAGCTTTGTGTGGTGACTTCATGAAAGCTTGTCTGCTAACTGTTGTCGTTCCTGACCCTGTTTATGTCCCTTTCTACCTAAATTTTTCTTTTGTTTTTATTGGTATTTATGAGGGAGAATTAACTTTTTGAAAGACAATAAATAGAATATACTTACCTTTTTTTTCTCCATTTCTGCTCTTTTAAAATTAGGAATCAAGTACTGGAAATGTTTGATCATGCTTATGGTAACTATATGGTAAGTAGAAAGCTTATCTTTACCTACCATTTATGTGAGCTGATTATTATGTGAGCACAGTCAACTGGGAATTTTGAAACCTAAATTACAATTACGTTTCTTAAAAGGAAGTTTTTAAAAAACAGGGTAAAAATAATCTTTCTGATAGTGGTTCACAGGGAACCAGTTTATTGAGCAGGTAAGTATAAATTGAAATTAGATTATGAAACTTCGTTTTTAAATAGCTTCCTTGGATGCCATCAACAATGTTCGTTGAGTGCTTTATGTAGCTAGATATTGTAGACATACATGAAGAAGGTGTTATCTCTGGGCTTAAGGGAAATTATTCTCTTCATTTAAAAAAGTTTACAATATTTATACACTGAAGAAAACCATTGCTTAAAAGAGAGATTATTGGCCGGGCGCGGTGGCTCAAGCCTGTAATCCCAGCACTTTGGGAGGCCGAGACGGGTGGATCACGAGGTCAAAAGATCGAGACCATCCTGGTCAACATGGTGAAACCCCGTCCCTACTAAAAATACAAAAAATTAGCTGGGCATGGTGGTGCGTGCCTGTAATCCCAGCCACTCAGGAGGCTGAGGCAGGAGAATTGCCTGAACCCAGGAGGCGGAGGTTGCGGTGAGCCGAGATCGCACCATTGCACTCCAGCCTGGGTAACAAGAGCAAAACTCCGTCTCAAAAAAAAAAAAAAAAGAGATTATTACTTAGCCTTTGCCTTCATTGCATCCTCACGAACTCTGCATTGAGTATATTTTGCTTTCCAGTATGCTGATTCATACTGTTTAAAAATGTTTTAGGGCTCACTTAAGAGTAAATAGCAATTTCAGTTTTACAAGATGAAAAGTTCTGGAGATCTGTTGCGCAATAATGTAGATGAAATAGCTAGCAAATTTTGCAATTCAAAAAAAATTCTGCACGATATATTTGTGTAATTTGAAAAAAGTGTCGTCATATTATCCTGACCGTTATCCCTTATAACTTTGTTTCTACACTTTAAAATATGTCAGCAGGTTTTCTGTTATGATTGCAGCCTATTAAATGTAGTTGGGAAAAGTTTGGCAGAGGACTAACTTTAGTTCTAGTTAAAATATTTTTCAACTGATTCTGGGAATCCATTTTTAAAAATCATATATTAACCAAATATCTTCATATATCAACATCATTGTTATCTATGAACATCTAAATATATATAATTTATGCATTTTTAGTTTTAAATCCTGTTTTATATTTGACAATTCTTGTTCTCTTTTATATTATAAATTTGGAGACAGCACTTTTGAGTTCCTAATAAATGTTTTTAGAATATGATGATTTTTAAAGATATATTTAAATGTTAAAAACACAGTTTAAAATATTTCTCAAGACCTCAGTCATTCCCTTAATGTTTCTTTTTTTTGGGGAGTGGGGACAGAGTCTTATTCTTGTCGCCCAGGCTGAGGAGTACAGTGGCAAGATCTCAGCTCACTGAAACCTCCACCGCCCAGGTTCAAGCAATTCTCCTGCCTCAGCCTCCTGAGTAGCTGGGCTTACAGGTGCTCACCACCATGCCCTGCTAATTTTTGTATTTTTAGCAGATATGGGGTTTTACCATGCTGGCCAGGCTGGTCTTGAACTTCTGACTTCAAGTGATCCACCCACCTCAGCTTCCCAAAGTGTTGGGATTACAGGCGTGAGCCATTGTGCCATTCTGTTTTTTAATTAAATTTTTTTTTGTCACCCACATGTCTACTCTTAACATTTCTTTCAAAATCATTTATCCCATGTTAATTCAGTTTGGGCAAAGCATAATTTAACAAATCTAGCCTATTGAGTTTGAGATGGCCAAATGGATCCATGCTGTACCCTCAGACCTTAGCCCTGAGTAGCATAAATGCATACTCATGAATGTAGTTCCAAAGTCGAATAAAATAGCATATAGCTGGATAAGTTCAATTTCTCACAATAGGAGCATCTCTATAAAGCATGTTATCTTCAATATCTTGTTCTTTGTAGGTGGAACAGTTATATCAATGGCAGAAAGTTATATCAATACATGTTTTTTAGCTATAGAATATACTTAGTGGGTTTGTGACAAAGCAGGTACTGAGGACAGCCTTGAGAGGACTTGGGACCTAACTGAGTAATTTTCTGCTACAGTTAACTACTGATAGGATTTAAGAGAGAGGGATTTCAGCTTCAAAGACTGGGAACTCCTGAAAGTAACATTCTCTTCTATATTTCCAGTGGGACCGTATCTGTCCACTATAATACAGATTTTTAAATGTTCAGCCATTTTACAATATGAGTGATTCTTGGTGTGTACTTGCTCTGTGTTCAATCTGTGTGAGGTCTGTCACCCAAGATTTAGTCTAGAATTTACACTTCCTCTTCTCAGGTTCTCATCTAACATGACACAGTTCTAAAATAATAAAAGAGAATACAGTTGCCTTGTATTTGTTAATTGAAGTCGGTTGAATTTTTTTTTCCAGTCCCTATACTCAGAAACACTGTTAGCTTTCCATAGGGTAAAAGTGTATAGATTTTGGAGTTAGAAGAGCTTGAGTTCAAATCCTGTCTTAGCTATTTACGAGGTTGGACCCTAAGCAGGTTATTTAACCCATCTGAGCAGTGTCTTTCTATGTAAAATGAGAATAATTACAAAGAGTTATTGTAGACTGTAGATTTTTTTTTAGAATAGGAACCAATTTCTTTAATTTTTAATAGGTTGACCTTTTATATGTCTTGTGCCTGGTACATAAATGCTTAGTACATTTTTTGAAATAACTGAATTGAATTCTTGTGTAGATGAAGTAAAATAATGTTTTTTTTTTTTTTTGCATTTGATCATTGTGATATATCTGTGTTTTTAATGCAAAGAAATATTAAACTTAATTAAAAATACAAGTTTAAAGTGAATTTCAGGGGCTCTAAATCTGTTTACTTTTTTGTAGTCAGTTGCCTACTATGCTAAGATGTTTACCTGGTACATGGCAGGCTTTTAATAAATGTTGAAAGTTTTCCCTCATTTCTCACTAGTTCTTTCTAATATTACTCTCCATTCTGGTCTACACCCAGAACAATTCCTTTAACCTTCTTGCTTCCCAGGAAAGCAGTGGTATTTTCCAAAGACAAGCAATATAGTATTATTAAGAGCGAGAACTCTGGACTTGGAACAGTACACCCTGAGGTGGCTCTGCCACCTCTCATCTGGGTTACAATGGGAAAGTTACCTAGTCTTCCTGAGCCTGTTTCTTCATCTCTGCTAAATGGAGACAATGGTTTGCCTGCCTCACAAGGTTGTTAGATAGATTAAGCAAATGCATATGAAAATGCTTAGAACTAGTGTCTGGCAAATAGGAAGCATGATGTAAGAATTTACTACTGCTGCAGATAGTGACTACTATCATTATTATTTATTTACTGCCTAAATTGAAATTGCCCTCCTAAATCCATTTAGCCTGCAGATTAATTTGGATGGCAAAATGACATGTATTTGGGCCATCCAAGTGTAGAACCTTTTTTAGAGCTCCCAGTGTTTTTCCTGTCTATGTTAGACAGCTCAAAGTGTTATAAGCAAAAATTGTATTCTGGTAAGAGCCCTAAACATTACAAATAAGCTTGGAAAGAGTTGGTAAGCACAATTTATTTTAGTAGAATCATACCTCATAACTACTGTTAAAGTTGCTATTGTGAAAGCAACAGCAGAATAGTCTTTATTAATCAAACCAAAGGAACTGTTTAAAATGAACTTCCTATACATTTCTAGATTTATGTACATTTTCTTTGGAGTGCTTCACCCCTGCCCCCCAGTGTTTTAAGAAGAATTTTATGGTTGTAGAATATACATAATATATAATTTGCCATTTTAACTACTTTTAAGTGTACAGTTTGGTGGGATCAAGTACATTCATATTGTGCATCCATCTCCAGAATTTTTTTCATCTTCCCCATCTCAAACTCTGTACTCTGTGTTTCTCTTTAATGGTTTGTTCATCAAAAACAGTAACTCTGTAAGCAAAGTATTCTAGGCATGGTACTAATGGGGGTAAGAGAGATATAAATTTATAGTTACCTCTTTTTGTGTAGACTGTTGTGGGACTATCATGTATAAGTCACTGTTCTTGGCCTTTGCTTTTAGAACATCCTAAAACCCTACCAAAATTACACGAGATATTCTATAGTATCCTCTTAAAGCATTTTGTAATTACACTCTGAAACTCTACATAGAATTTTAACTCAATAGAACCAGATCATTTGGCTAATTCATCTTTTTTTATAATAATTTCAAATTAAGTGCACAGTGCTGTTTTGACAATTGTATACAGCCGTTTAACCATCATGGTCATGATATAGAACATTTTATCAACCCAAAATGTAACTTACAGTTATTTGCAGTAAATTCCTTCTCGCGACCTCTGACCCCTAGCAACCTTATCTGCTTTTTGTCACTGTAGTGTTCTCTTTCCTAGGATTTCATATAAATAGCATCATATAGTACATAGTCTTTTAATTTACTTTCTTTCATTTAGCATGATACTTTTGAGATTTATCCATGTTGTTGGAGATACATTTTAATTCCTATTTATTGCTCAGTAGTATTAGTTGATTTAATAGAACATGATTTCTTTGTCCATTCACTGGTTGATAAGTATTTGACTTATTTTTGGTCTTTGGCTATTACTGTATTAATAAAGCCGCTGTCAACCTGTGAGTGCAAGTTTTTATTTGGGCATACATTTTCATATATTTCCCACTTAGGAATAGGATTACAAGGTCATATGGTAAGCGTAAGTTTGACTTAATAAGAAATGCCAAACTTTTCTAAAATGGCTATAATATTTTGCGTTTCCTACCAGCAGTGTATGAGTTTTAATTATTCTGTGTCCTTCCACTGGGTATTTTCAGTCTTATTAATTTCAGCCGTTCTATTGAATGTATAGTGGTAGTTCATTGTGATTTTAATTTGATTTTTCCTAATGATTAATGATGTTGAAAAGGTTTCCAATGTGCTTATTGCTATTCATATATATATATAGGTATGCATGTATACATATGTATATATATATATATTTATATATGCATTTTTTTGGATAAAGCATCTGTTTAGATCTTGTGTCCACTTTAATATCAGGTCTTTTGTTCTGTTATTACTGAGTTATAAAAGTACTTTTTGGATATTAGTCCCTCGTCAAATATATGCTTTAGATATATTTTCTCCCATTCTGTGCTTTGCCTTCTAATTTTTTTAACAGGAACTTTTGAAGCACAAATATTTTAAATTATGATCAAGTTCAATTTATTATCTTTCTGATTCATGCCTTTTGTAGCCTACCTAAAAAATACTTGCCTAGCCCAAGGTCACAAATTTTTTCTTGTTTTTTTTTCTAGATGTTTCATAATTTTGGCTTTTTCATTAGATCTATAGTTGATTTTGAGTTAATTTTTGTATATGCTGTGAGGTAAAAGTAGATTTATATAATTTTTTTAATGTGGATATTTATTTATTTCAGCACTATTTGTTGATAAGAATATTCTTTCCCTACTGAATTATTTTGACATCTATATAAAAAAATGGTTTATCATGTATACATGGATCTGTTTCTAGACTCTGTATTTTGTTTTGTTGAATCTATCAACACTTACAAATATCAATTGTCCCAATTATTGTAGTTTTATAGTGAATCCTGAATTCAGGAACTTTATGTCTTTCAGCTTTGTTGTTCTTTTTTAAAATTGCTGAAGTTATCAGACCTACGAGCAAAAAGTGAATTTTTTATGCTGCTTTGACTCGAGTGTTTTAGAGCAGAACCTCAAAGCCCCGGTAAATTTAGAGTCTAATATGGAGGGTCTATTATGATTTATTTTATTTTACTTTTGCTCTTTGCTTTCAGCTAGGCACATATTCTACTAAATTTATATAGGACTGTTTTATCATCTGAGTTTTATTTCTGAGTGATAATTATTAAATGTTTCTCATGGCTCTGAATCGTATCAGTATGAATTACTTATTCCTCAACAATACACTGTGAAGAAAAAGGAGGTATTACTGTGCCTCAAATAGCCAGGATGTTTGAAGCTCGATAAGGCTGTTAATTTGCCACGTATGCATTGCTCTGAATTTGTACGAACTGTCTGTAGTTTGCTTTGTGGTTAACCCTAAGTAAAGGATGTGGTTGTATTTTTATTCTTAATCTTGAAACAAAGAGACAAAGTATTTTTACACCTGGTTTGAAACTCCCTTATTTGATTATTCTGGGTTGCAGTTGCTATTAATATTTTTATTATCTAGATTAATTTCAGGATTTGAATTTCATATTTAATTTAGGGTTTGAATTTATATTAATTTCAGACAGAGGTTTTTTTTTTTTTTTTTTTGTGTGTGTGTGTGTGTGTGTGTGTTACAAAACCCTAAAAACAGCAGTATGAAGTTTTTTATGCAGTGTTTAAAATTGTAAGGAACTCTTTACAACCTAATTAACATTTAAATGATCTTTTACAAAGATCCTTTCAAAATGCATTAGGAACTTTTTTAAAAATTTTATATTTCTTGGCTTTTTATATATATGTATTTTATTGCACTTTATATATTTCTTGGCTTCTAAGTGTTGTTTATATGTGTGAAATATAAAACTATAAAGCAGTAAAAATGTACATTCTGGGAAATCAGTTTTGGTGGAATTGACACATAAAAAAGTAGTAGTTTGACGCATGAAAAGACACATGTAAAAGTAATTAGGGGCTGGGTGCGGTGGTTCATGCCTGTAATCCCAGCACTTTGGGAGGCCAGGGCAGGTGGATCACCTGAGGTCAGGAGTTCAAAACCAGCCTGGCCAACATCATGAAACTTGGTCTTTTCAAAAATACAAAATTAGCTGGGTGTGGTGGCTCATGCCTGTGATCCCAGCTACTCTAGAGGCTGAGGCAGGAGAATTGTTGAGCCTGGAGGCAGAGGTTGCAGTAAGCAGAGATTGTGCCACCACACTCCAACCTTGGTGAAAGAGTGAAACTCCGTCTCAAAAAAAAAAAAAAAAAAAAGGTAATGAGGAATTTATGCTGAAAAATTATATATAATATTAAAATTACATGGTATCGAACTTAGAATTTAGTAACTGTATGTGGATTCTGATGATATCAAAACATTTGTGCCTAGAATTCTCTACTCTGGAATGAATCATTACAGAGCAGTCCATTTTTTGAATATCTGAAGGGTTGCCATCTTCAGTGCAAAGTGTTGTTTAGCCTGCTTTAAAAGTTTGGTGTTTCCCCCACCCTTCTGTGTGTATTTTTTTCTTCCCTTTCCTGTGGGTTTAGTGTTCCCCGCCTCTAGTCTGTATTTCTGCTGCTAATTTGCTATGAGTTTGGAATCTAAGTAAGTTGATTGAGCGGCAATAGGAGAGAGTTGGACATGAAATCAGGAATATTTTTGCTGAATTTCAAGAATTAAGAATCATATGGGCATTCAAGCAATAAAAACAAGTCATATACAAGGTACAAAGGTCACACTAGTCTTAGAAACTTTGCCATAGCAACACCCAGCAATGCAAGAGAAGTATAGAACTGTATCTTCAAACTTCTGAAGGAAAAAAAAATGTTCAAACATTTTATAACCATCCAAATTGTTCTTCAAATAAGGCAAAAGACAACCCAACCCTGGAATATCAGAGAACTACAATATCCATGATACTCTTTTAAAGCAAACAAATAAGCAGTCAAATACCGGAATACCCCAAGCAATCGAGATGAACAAAATGACATCTAAGAAATTGGAGATGCCTTAAGAAAATGGTATGCGTCAACTCCACTTGAGTTCTGATACTAGCAACTTGGGGAATTATGGCTCCAGACCAGAATGTAGGTGTTCAAAATCTTTGTCAAAACACTAAAAATTTTCTTTCGGATGGTTATAAATATAAGAGAAATGAAAAAACCCAAACTATTATTTACTTTACAGTAATTAAAAATATTAGAAATATTGAAATTTAAAGTGCTTTCATTTATTTGTTAATATTGAGACAGAGTCTCATGCTTGTCGCCCAGGCTAGAGTCCAATGACGAGATCTTGGCTTACTGCAGCCTTGCCTCCCGGGTTCAAGCAGTTCTCCTGCCTCAGCCTCCTGAGTAGCTGGGATTACCAGTGCCTGCCACCACACTAGCTAATATTTTGTATTTTTGGTAGAGATGGGTTTTCACCATGTTGGCCAAGCTGATCTCGAACTCCTGACTTCGGGTGATCCATCCACCTCAGCCTCCCAAAGTGCTGGGATTAGAGGTGCGAGCCACTGCACCTGGCCTTATTTATTTATTTGTTTATTTTAACAAAAATCTCATTAAGAGTAGCTTAAACAGTGCTTTTCTTGCTGCCTCCTCATTGTATAACTTCAGATATGGAGCAGGCATCTTTTCTACACTTGGCGAATTGGCATACTCCTTTAAATTTGAATCAGTTTCAAATATTTTATCTTTTGCTCTTTCTGTGTCATGAACTATGTCTGAGGATTTCTTTAATGGGAAGTTTTTTGAAGGCATAACTTTTTCTGTGACATCTTCAAACTTTATGTAACAACCACTTTCTTAATGTGTGTCATTAGGTTGGCCTTCATTAAGTTTCTTTGGCCACTTGTCTATAGTCTCCTGAATGGAGGTAGTGTTGACATTTCCATGTCAGCTGTCTTGTCTGTAACCTCATTTACATTCAATTCAAATTTCACTTCGTGTTGTCACTTTATTTTTTTGCCCAACTCTCATCTTTGTTGGCTAATTCCCCTTTTATTGTTCATTTTTGTAAACTTACGTAGGATTATCATGGGATGACAGGGAGGTAACATACACTCATCTCTGTGAACTGAGTAAACACAGTGATCATTCACTTGACTGACTTTGAAAGAAGTGATTGATTCTGGTCACGATGAGCATATTACTTATGTAGTGATTTGTGGACTAAAGAGCTAGCATCAAAGTTTGTGTTTTATGTAATTGCAGTTAATATATCATGATAACTAAAGTTTGAACCATGTTGTTGGGTGTGTAATGAAATTGTAGTAATTGAAACTTGTGCACAGTGAGACCATACAAAGTGAGACTGCCTGTAATAACATAACTGACAAAAATCCTGTATCGAAGGGGAAAATTATGAGTATGTTAATCCTGTTATTCTTGGCGCAGGGAGTTAGTATTATCTAAAGTTGAAACGTAGTTAATACAGTGATTCAAACCTCCAAATATTTCTCATCATTATATTTTATTAATTTTAGAGGCATCTTTCAGAGGCTCTCCCTTGGTGAAGGGAGTATAAAGATCAGCAGGGCTTTATTGTTTTTTTCTTTTCTGTTAAGACCCATGGCCAATAGGTAGAAATGTTCTAGTTTTACAAAAGCAACTTCCCAACTTAAAGAGTCTAGTTCTGGCTTGAGACCATGTATTCAAGGCCACCAGCATCAACTCCTGTGCCCTTTGGGCATTAACATGACTCCCATTAAAATCTGTCTTTATTCCTAACACCCATCTTGTGGTCAGTGCAGCTTTTATCTTCTGTATTCCACCATTTAATTTTGGTACTTGAAAATTTCTTATTCTCAAGCTCAACTATGTAACATTTATTTAGCATTTCATCGTGTTTGTAGTGGGTAGGGAAGGAAGATTCTTCCATGTACTTCACTACTATCTACACCAGAAATGATCTGTCCTGGTCATTCTTAAAATAACAAAAATTCTAGTAATTCAAACTATAAAGTACCTATTAATAAGTATTAAGAAATGTGTGCAACCTGTAGGATGAAACTGAATTCATAAAAGAAGATCTGAATTAATACAGTGATCTGTATTCTCTGATGGGAAGACTCAACTGGTAAAGATATCACTTCTCCCCAAATTTGATTTTTCCAATTAAAATTTCGGTAGAATTTAAGGAAATTTCAAAGCTTTCTAGAAGAATAAACTTGACAAAATAATTTCTGTAAAGTAAATAATAGTTCATTGATTTTTATGATAATATTGATTTTTATGACAAAAATAATTAATTTTACTTTTATTAAAATCCTTTATTAAAAGTGTTGATACTGATTTTAATTTTAATTATTTTAATGATAAAATAATTAAAATAATGGTTTTGGAGTAGGAATAGGCAAGTGGGTCTGTAGAACAAATAAATACTTCAGAAAGGTGTTTGTGGAAAGTTTTCAACTAAGGAACCCAATATTTCAAGCCAATGGGGAAAGGAGGGATTATTTTTAAAGTAGTATTTAGATAATTATTTATTTTGGGGGAGCAAATACAGTTACATTCCTATCTCATATTATAAATGAAAATAGATTCCAGATGGAGTAAATTTTTTTTAAAAAATTACAAGTGTGCTGTTTTCAGAGGCTCAGGGTATCCTTTTAAAGCATGCTTGAGAGCCAGAAACCATAAGGTGAAAGCAAGATAAAAGCAAAACAAAAGAGAAAAATATTTACTATATGTAACAGACATAATGTTTGAGTGAGACTCTTTTGGCCAAAAAAACAACCGATAGAAAGATGGCAAAGATAAACAGACATTTAAAAAAAGAAATAGCAATGGATAATACAAAAAATGTTTATCCTTATTAGTAATGAAACTTTAGATACCATCTTTTACCTAGGAGATTGACAAAATGTGAACTTTTGATCATTTCCTATGTTAATGAAAATGTAGTTGAGTGTATATTGGTGTCCTCAATTTGTAGCATTTACCAAAAATTAGTTATACATACCCTTGACCCTAATGGGTCCATTTTTAGGTGTCTAATTCATAGAAGTACTGGCATATGTTCAAAAGATCATGCACATAGGTGTTTATTGCTGCATTGTTTACATAGTGGAAAATTGAAATCAACCTGCATGTTCATCAGTAAAGGGATACTTTGACAAATGGGTACTACTAAGGGGATAGCTCTGCAGTCAGGGTACCTGGCTATGAATTCTGGATCATTTACTAGATGTGTGATCTAGGCTTACTTACCTTCTCTGGACCTCAGTTTTCTCATCTGTGAATTGGAGATAATTGAATCTACTTCAGAGCATTGTGACAATTATATTAACTAAAGTATATAGAATAGTGCTTAGAATCTAAGTACTCATTGAATATTAGCTAATATTATCAGTTTGTAGATATTACAAACAGTAGAGTACATCTGTAACATTCTAATAACATGGGGAAAAAACTTCATGATTTAAGTAAACAAATTTTAGAGCAATATGTGCATATGGCATGAACACCTGTTTATAAATAAAAGCTTAGAATAATATATGTGTATGTATTTGTATATGGGATAAATCTGGAAGGATAGATACCACTCTTTTTTTTTTTTTTTGAGACGGAGTTTCACTCTTGTTACCCAGGCTGGAGTGCAATGGGGTGATCTTGGCTCACCGCAACCTCCGCCTCCTGGGTTCAGGCAATTCTCCTGCCTCAGCCTCCTGAGTAGCTGGGATTACAGGCACGCGCCACCATGCCCAGCTAATTTTTTGTATTTTTAGTAGAGATGGGGTTTCACCATGTTGACCAGGATGGTCTCGATCTCTTGACCTCGTGTAGATGCCAGTCTTATCAGTAGTTACCTCTAGAAAGTGAAATTGGGGAGGGAAGGGGAAGCAGATTATCCGTTTTTTAAAGAAACTTTTTTGGTATTGACTTTTTTCCAAACATGTATTAAATTTGTAATCAAAGAGTTTTTCAAAGATTCTACAGGGTGTAAATTTAATACAACTTTCAACTATTATTTTTTTAATTGTGAAAAAGTTATGTTCTCCAAATGATGTGTGCTTTCTCTCATTTTCCTAAGTGACTTACTAAAGTTTTCATTGCAGGAACATGCTTACCCTGCTGATGAACTTATGCCTTTAACCTGCAGAGGTCGAGTTAGAGGCCAGGAGCCAAGTAGGGGTGATGTTGATGATGCCTTGGGAAAGTGAGTATTAACACAAGGCGTGGCGTGGCATCCCAGAGTTCCCAAGTCTTAGACTTTTCAAGGCAGTTTACATACAGTAATATGTCTAGGGATTGGCTAAATTTTAAAGACTTTTTATGTATTACATTATGTTCCTTTATTTTCTGTTATCTTTCATAAAAGATTAGTCGGTTTACATCTCAGATCAGAGAAAAGTTGTTAAGCTGCATATAACTTAAAAAATAGATAACATTTTTGTAATTTTTAAAATATTTATAAAGTCAGCACATTAGACAGTGTGTTTTAATATTTTCATTTGTTTTCAGAGCTAGTGAATGTTTCTGTGCATCTTGAAGATATGTAGATTCATTGAACATAAATGTAAAGGCTTTTTCATTTCTTTCAGAGCTTTATAGGTTACGTTGTGCTGTAGGTACATGGAAGTGCTGATTAATAGAAACTACCAGTCAGTGGAATGTCGATAAGTCTACTTGTACATTCATAGATAAACTGTTTCGAATTTTAATGTTTTATATCTTGTTACACTTGTTTCTTAGATTTTCCCTGACACTGATTGATTCTTTGGACACTCTTGTGGTAGGTTTGATTCTTCTTGGATTTATTTTATTAATTTCATGATATATATATACTTTATTATGAATATAATCATAACATAGTAAGTATGAAATAGAAGCCTTCAGAATTAAAGTTGTTCTGATCTTTGCTTCTAAATAAATATTTTACACTGTTCAGTTGATGATCTCAAATGGAATTATGTAAGGTAACAGCGATACCCAAATAATTTATGGGGACGTCAGCTTATGTGATGGCACTGTAATTAGGAAGGACCTTTTCCCCCTTTTGGATAAGGAGGTTGAAACTCTTGGGAAAAAGTAATTTTAGAAAATACCATTGATATTGTTCAATAATGACATGCCACAATGATACCAAAATTTTTAAATTAGAATTTTTATATTCTGTGTTCATAAGCAAAAATTAATTTTTCCCGGCAGTGATTTTTAGCACCAGGTGATCACTTCTTGGTACTACTTTTCAGCCTCATGTAGTGCAGAAATTTAATTATTTCTGGTTCAGGACTGTTGGTGCTGACAGGGGAAAGATTGAGTTCCAGATGTCATGATTTCTAAATACAGTATCTTTTAATTTTTTTGCTCTTAGATCATTATGGCATAAAAGTAGGCTTGTGAGAATTTTCCTTAAGGCATAATTCACAACTTCCAGTTGATGTCCCAAGTGCTGATTAATATTTAAAAAACAAAACAGAAAACCTTTGGGGTGTCAGAAATTTTTTGGAAGTAGGCTTTTTTTTCTCAATGTTGTTTCTGCATTCTTCTTTCACTGGAGTATGTTTTTTTTAGAACAAAAATTCTCAACTCTAAAAGCAGCTTGATTATTTGTGATTTTTAACAAATAGCCCCTCCTAAACTATTCTGACTTAGTTGTTTTGGAGTGCGGCTGGGCATCCCTTCAAAAGCTCTTTGGTTCAAAAATGCAGTTATGGTTGAGAAAATCATGGTTGTTGAGATCTTTTTAGCTAGTCAAGGTTTGAAAGTCACAGCTTCATTTTTCAGAGATTAATGGAATATGCAAAATATATTACAGTAACTATGAGAAAAAAAATATTGTGTGCCTTGTTTTTGATTTATTATTGGTCTGAGCTTTTCCTCATATAATAGGGGAAGAGAAAATATATACAAAATATCCTGGAAGGCACAGATTACCACTTTGGGAAAATCTAAATGGTGTTATTTATTTGTAACTGTAGCTGGTTTATGCACGTTAGATCTATTTTGTTATTGGGGAGTAAATGAAGAGCAGAGCTGTGTGCTGGAAAAAAATCATAGGTGCATTTAAACTTGCTTCTTATTCTGTAATCTTGTGCTTTATATATAGCAGGTTCCCCATCATTTCTCTGACAGTACCTAGTTGATTTTAATGAACATGGACCTTCGATAGCATATATGTTTTTAAAAATATTATCAGAAATGAAGGGGAGCCAGGTATAGTGGTGTGTGCCTGTGGTCCCAGCTACTTGGGAGGCTGAAGTGGGAGGATTACTTGAGCCAGGGAGGTTGAGGCTTCAGTGAGCTGTGATTGTACCACTGTAGTCCAGCCTGGGCAACAGAGCAAGATCCTTTAAAAAAAAAAAAGGGAGAAAAAGTTTTTGTAGACTATATAACTTCCTGCATTTACAGATCCATCTGGCAGCCATTAGTTTTTCTAGATGATATATTCTTCAGTTTATACCAGTTATGCATTTTGGCATAGGTTCTGAAAATACGATCCCTGGTCCAGCAGTATCAACATGTCCTGGGAACTTGTTGAAAATATACATTTCCAGACCTTATCCCAGAAATACTGAAGCAGAATCATTGAGAGTGAGACCTAGCAGTCTGTTTTTAAACAAGCTTCTACGTGATTCTGATGTATGCTAATTTTTAAAACCACTGTACAATGATACAGTGCTTTGTAAACTTTAATGTACTACAAGTTGCCTAAGGAATCTTGCTAAAATGCAGATTCTGGTCCAGTGGATCCAACATGGAACCCAAGAGTCTGCATTCCTTGTAAGCTGCCTGATGGTGTTCAGCAGACTACCTTTGTGTTATGCAGCTGTGGTGTGACCTGAGCTCTGACTTCTTGTGGCAGGAAGTAACAGGAAGTGATCACATATTTAAGTCTATGACCTTGGCCAAATTATTTAACTTCTCTGGGCCCCAGTTTTTACCTCAGAAGGGGCTAGACTGGATATTGGTTTCTATTAACTCTAAGATAATATTTCTTTCTGATCTTTGGTTCAGAATCCGATTAACAGCACCTGTTTGTTGAAACTATCTTCAAGAGGGGTCAAGAAGAAAGACTGACAATGTCTTACAAACATTTTAAAAATGATTCTTTATAAAATCTTTAAATTTCAGCCTTTCAAGTGGAATACCCAAAGAAACTTATATATCATCATCATTTTGAAATGAAAAAGTTCATTTTGAATTTTTATAGCTATCTTAAACATTATTTTTTTAGTTTGAACAGAATAATTAGAAGAAATTAAAGGACTTTGAAAGTTTTTTCTACATTTAAAAGGAAGGCTATCTTGTATATTTTGTCAATGCAAGTATTAATATTTCTAATTCACATTGCCTTTCCTTTGTTTTGTGATTACTTTTTTTCTTTCTTTCTTTCTTTTTTTTTTTTTTTGAGACAGAATTTTGCTCTTGTTGCCCAGGCTGGAGTGCAATGGTGTGATCTCGGCTCACCACAACCTCTGCCTCCCGGGTTCAAGTGATTCTCCTGCTTCAGCCTCCCTAGCAGCTGGGATTACAGGCATGCACCACCACGCCTGGCTAATTTTGTATTTTTAGTAAAGATGGGGTTTCACCATATTGGCCAGGCTGGTCTTGAACTCCCAAGGGCTGGGATTACAGGCATGAAACTGGGTAGGGATTATAGGCATAAGCCACCACACCTGACCTGTGATTACTTTTTTATTTTGTGATTTAGTAATTTGAAAATATTAATTGGACATGTCACTTATAACAGTACATACAACCCTACTGTTTTCATTTTGGTCATAACCATAATCTGTGAAGTAGAATTACTGTTGTCATAGTTTAATCTTTAAACTGTTCATAATTCCAACCATCTAGTTTCTGTTGATCGTAATGGAATCCAATACATTTTAAGCTTACCTTTAGATTCAACATTCCATGAAATCTGTAGAAAATATATACTGAGACAAAGATAATGGGCAACGGATGAGACCTGGGTTTATCCTTTGTTATTAACTAGGAGCTTAAGAAACTCATTAAGTAGTAGAATTGTAAGAATGAATTTTCTAGCTGATTATGGACAAGGATAATTCTCTTTCTACTTTATTCTTTCTTGAAACAAATGGCATTGGAACTATTATTCTTGCTTATTTTAATTTTGGAGAAAAAGAGGAAAAGCCATTTTTTAGATAGAGAAGAGTTCAAGAGAGAAAGAGTCCCAAGAGATGGCCGAGGGAGAAGAATCAGATTAGCAAGGTGGTGCTGAAATGTGTATGTGTATGGAGGGTGGGGATAGCGGAACAGTTACATCTCATTCCAAAAGTGGTAGATGTGCAGTATGCACCTGCATTTATTGCTGCCGACTTAATGTGGACTTAGAGATTGAGAAGGGAGAGCAGTCAGTTTAAAATCAGGTTTCATATTATGTTTTACTCAGGACTTACCCTAAATTTTACTTTTACTGAATTTAGGGAGATTCTCTTATGGAATGTTTTATAAATTAGTATCAAATCAAGTGAAAAAGCACTACAAATTATTATCAAACAAGGAGAAGTTAAACAGTTAAGTAAAGGAAAACTGCTTTTAATGCACCCAGGCTCTAAGTAACATCTCATGTGCAGCCTATATTTAGAGTGAAAAATCATAGCAGCCTCTGATTGACAGGGACCCCTCTTTGTCGCTCATTGCAGTAATCCACAAAGTTCTTAGTTTAGTTAGGATTCTGGATCTGCATGGTTAATAGTTGTAATTATTTTAAGCACTTAAGTCAGACACTCTACTAAAATCATTTTACATACATTATCTCATTTAAGAAAACAACCCTGTAAGAGTAGGTATTTCTTTTTTTTATACATGAAGGAACAAGCTCAGAAATAGAAGTTAATTGGCTGGGGTCACAAAAGTAGTGAGTGAAAGAACCAGAATTCAAATCATGGCATGTTCTCAACCACGACATTTTTATAGTCTCCGTAGTGAATGGGGCATCCATGGAGTGAAGATAGCAGGGCTGTATGGTTTAGGACCAACTGAACATGCTTCAAGAAAGTGCTTTCTTCTCAGAATAAAAGCAACTTTTAAAATGGTATCTGGTGAATATGATGTGTTTTCATTTTGTTTTGACTTAGAAGCTAAATTCTAGTAGAGCTCATTCATGTAGCCTGGGTCATTAAGAATCCAGTTAACAGGTCTGATGGTGTTAGCTTCAAAGTCCTCATAATATTTAGTGTGTGCAAAAAAGAAGTATATAAAGATGCTATGTAATTACTTTTTATTAAGTTTTAGACATTATTACATTTTTATAAAATACTTAAGGGAAATATTATTTGTATATGTCACTTTTTATAGTTTAGAGTAGACTGACTTTTAATAGCTTTTTCTAAGGACAT
Organism: Saguinus oedipus; assembly: GCA_031835075.1. Classification (NCBI taxonomy): domain Eukaryota; kingdom Metazoa; phylum Chordata; class Mammalia; order Primates; family Cebidae; genus Saguinus; species Saguinus oedipus. The sequence continues at coordinate 26,317,330 of CM063190.1, forward strand.
TTTTCCTTGACTTGGTAGAAAATAACTATTTCATAATTTTCTTCTCCTAGGTATTAAATAAAACTAAAGAATTTGAAGATGCAGTGAGAAAAGTTTTAAGAGATGTTAATTTAGATAACGATGTAGTTGTATCAGTCTTTGAAACAAACATCAGAGTTCTTGGGTAAGTAGGAAAGACACTAAAGCTATAATTTTATTTTATTTATTTATTTATTTATTTATTTGAGACAGAGTCTCGCTCTGTCACGCAGGCCGGAGCACAGTGGTATGATCTCGGCTCACTGCAGCTTCCACCTCCTGGCTTCAAGCAATTCTTTTGTCTCAGCCTCCTGAGTGGCTGGGATTACAGGTGTGCATTACCACACCCAGCTAATTTTTGTATTTTTAGTGGAGACGGTGTTTCACCATGAAGGCCAGGCTGGTCTCAAACTCCCGACCTCAAGTCATCTGCCTGCCTTGGCCTCTCAAAGTGCTGGGATTACAGGTGTGAGCTTCCACGCCCGGCTATAATTTTTGTAACAGAAAGTTTAGGGTGTACTGTTTATTTCTGGATGGTAATCATGCGAGAAGTTTCTTGTGTTTCAAAGATGTAAGTTGGAACATTATGAAACGCAGAGGCTGTGGGATTACCTTGCATTAAATCAGTCACAGATGTCTCTAGACTCAAAGGTAATATTTGTTTGTTGTTAAAAGGGAAATATAAGTTGAACATTAGTCATATTAGCTACATCACAGGTTTTTCACTAGCTTACATAGTTTGTTAACCTTAGCCAAGCACCTCTTCAGATAAGCCAAATGAAACTGAATTTATAGTATTACCTCTTAATGAACAGTTTGAAATGCTCTTGTGACATTTTAAAAAGATGAAATTATAGGATTTATCAGTTCAAGTTTCAACATTATTTAATTTTTATAGTTTTGATTACTTGTTACTGTAATTCATTTCCTTTTGTCAAAGTGAGTCTACTTTTCAGTTAAATATAAGAAAGTGTTACATAGTTTTACTAGTTTATTAATCTTACTACACTTAATACAGAGTAAGAGGTTTTTATGTTTTAAATAATATTCTAAGTTAAAGATTTCATGGTGATATGAAATTTTTAAATTTAAAATTTGCCAAAGTATTTGTTTTGTTAAGCATAATATCTAGGATTTTCTTTGTTTTAAGAAAATTTAAGTTATTTAAGAATGCTAAAAACTTCACAACAGGATAGAATATCTGACTTTTAAGAAAAATATATCGACTCTGTAATTGTAATGGTTTGCCATAAAATGAGTAGACAGTGTTAAGTAAATAATGTTTAAATAATTTTTGTCTTTCCTTAAATGTGTTAAATTGTATAACAAAGTACCCACATCTTTTTAGATGGTAACTTTTAATTTTTCTAGAAGATATAGATAATGTTTCATCTCTGTGATCCTAGGGGTCTTTTGGGTGGGCACTCCCTGGCAATCATGCTGAAAGAAAAAGGCGAATACATGCAGTGGTACAATGATGAATTGCTCCAAATGGCAAAGCAGTTAGGTTACAAACTTTTACCGGCTTTCAACACTACCAGTGGCCTTCCTTATCCAAGAGTAAGTACTTCTGAAAAATACACGTCTTTATAGACTTTCTTTGATGTTTTGCAGAATGAATTTTTATGATCAGAGCCATTGTTCTTCACCTGTTTGAGGCTGAAAAAAAATGCTTCAAATCTATATAACAAATTTATATTGACATTTCAATTAACCGATTATACTTCTAAGTGATGTGAGAATTAAATTAGTTTAAGCTTTTAAAAAAGTTTTTATTTCTAATTTCTATGGTACATACAGGTATAAGTTAATAGGGTACACGAGATGTTTTGATACAATCATACAGTACATAATAATCACATCAGAGTAAATGGGGTGACCATTACCTCAAGCATTTATCATTTTCTTGTGTTATAAACATTCCATTTATACTCTTTTAGTTGTTTTAAAATGTATGATACATTTCAGTTGACTGCAGTCACTCTATTGTGCTATTAAATACTAGATCTTACTCATTCTGTCTAACCTGTTTTTGTACCCATTAACCATCCCCTATTCCCCACCCCAACCAGCTCCACTTCCCAACCTCTGATAACCATCATTCTACTCTCTATTTCCATGAGATCAATTGTTTTGATTTTTAGCTCCCACAAATGAATAAGAACATTCTAAATTCATCTTTCTGTGCCTGGCTTATTTCACTTAATATAGTGTCCTCCACTTTCATCCATGTTGTTGTAAATGACAAGATCTCATTCTTTTTTATGGCCAAATAGTATTCCATTGTATGTATATATAATTTAAGCTTTAATGTTTTATTACATCACAGATTAGATTATGCTGCAGAAGGAAGAACAGATGCTAGACTAGAACTTGGGCACAGAATTATTTCTGTAGAAGATATAATTGAAGCAGTTAGTATGTAGGTGTTAACTCTCCAAAGATGAGGATAGAGAGAGAACTTACAGGACAGAGAAGGGCATGAGGAGGAAGGACAGCCAGTGAAAAGTAAAGTCACAGAGATTTAAAAGGAGAATCATAATGTAGTGTGGTGTACAGTATTATAAAATCCAACGAAGGGAACTTCAAAAGGAGGAAATGTTCCAGAAAACTTGAGAATTGGGTACAAACAGAGTTCTGAAGTTGTAGTGTAGTCGAATAAAGAGAAAAGGATTCAAAGTAGGTGAAAGGAAATAAGAATGAACCACTCGTTTTAAGATTTCTTCTGTGTTGGTAGTTAAAGGAGAGTTGGCAGCAAAGTCAGTTAAAGGAGTTTTATTGCTTTTCTCCTAAGAACATTTTATATTTAAAGGGGAAAAAGCCATTGAAGATTGAAAGAGCTTTTACTCTTTCCCTCTTGTCCAAGGCAGATACCTCAGCCATTAGCAAGGTCTGTCAAGTTTTTTCTTTTCTTACACCTATCTTACTGTTTTCTCTCTTGGCTTATGCTTCAGAGCACTTGAAAAACCAGGATCACTAAAATCTCATTTTTGTCAAATTATCTTTGAAAATTGTATGACTCTTCATACTGTATTGAGTGTCCCTTGACTTTCAGAAGTCTTTGTAGTTTGGCAGTAGACTTCCTGACAGTCTCTCATACTTCCATATCCCAGTAAATCATTGTTTTGTTTCAGCCAGAACAATCTCTAGTGTCCCCAGGGTCTCTAAATTTATTTTTTTCATTACATGCCTTTAGGTTTACCATCTCTATCACCTGGCATAACTTCTCTACCAATATAAATCAAATCAAATAAGGCTCATTTCCTCCATCAAGTAGTCGACTTTGACTGGAGACAGCATGATATAGGGCAGTGCTTTACCTATCAATTTAGTGAGTTATGAATAGCACTTTTTAAAAAATTAAGCAGACTATAATGAAATCTTTTATTAAATTTCTAGTTTGATATTTTAAATTGCTCTCCAGGGAACGTCATTCTTTTTTTTTTTTTTTTTTTGAGATAGTCTCCCTCTGTCACCCAGGCTGGAGTATGGTGGTGTCATCATAGCTCACTGCAGCCTCCAACTCCTGGGCTCAAGTGATCCTCCCACCTAAGTCTCCTGTGTAGCTGGGACTGCAGGCGAGTGCCACCATGCTCAGCTGATGTAAAAAAAAATTTTTTTTACAGAGATGAGGTTCTGACTATGTTGCCCAGGCCTGTCTCAGACTTCTGGGCTTAAGACATCCTCCCACCTTGGCCTCCCAAAGTTCTGGACTCACAGATGTGAGCCATCGTGCCTGGCTTCTGTGGACATAGTTATATATGACTTCTTACACATTTTTTATTTCTTCCTTAGGATAAATTACTAGAGGAAGTAATAAGTCACAGAGTAGGGAATGCTTTTTAAGCCATCAGGTACTTACGCCCAAGTGCTTTCCAGAAAGATTCTACTTTTTTACTTCATCAGTGTTCTGTAAAAGTACATATGTCATTTTTACTGTTACTGACACTGTATATTATTATTTTGCCAATTTTTGAGGAAAAATTGAACAATATTTTAATATAGATTTCTTTGCTTATTATTACAGTTAAATTTGTTAATCATTTTAACAAATTTTTTTTCCAAGTATATTAAAATTAAAAGCAAGTATTTTTAAAACAATATATAAACATTTATTTTAGTTTTTGTTATAAATGGAGGTGCTAGATTTTGAGGGATCTAGCATTTCTTTACTTTTGCCATAATATGAGAAACAGGCAAAGAATTGAAACAAGATACTATGAGCATTATGGTATAACAAAGAAACTTAAATTATTTTCTTATCTTCTGAAGTGTCAAGGAAACTTTAAAAATAATTTTTTATAATAGGACAGTAGAAGAAAGGTAACTGCTGTTTCATCCTTTCTTATACATGCTTAGTATGCTTTTGCCCATGAAAATTTGTGTGATCAGTCTCAGATAAGCATATGTAATTGATAGTAATTGGCAGCACTAATGGTTTTAACTCAGAAGAGCGTAGTGTACAGAAATGTTATTGTAAGAGTTAATGGTCATTTTTTAAACTCATATATAAACTTTAGAGCTACTACACACTTTGTAACATCATTTCCTCAAAGTTAATTAAAAGCAACTTGTCAGCTTTTCATGTAAGACCTTATTACTAAGGTTGAGTAGCTGATTATATCCATAAAATATAAGGTTAGTAAGAATTACACATATTTTAGGGATTTTTCAGTGTAGCAAATAGACAATGTAAACAAGTTTTGTGTAAGTAATTTATACTTTTACTTTTCAGTAAAAAGGTGTCCTTTTTAAAATTGCATTGTGACTCTCGGGAACACAGAATCAGAAGGAACCAGATTCTAGATTGCTTCATGCTTCATTTTATTCCCATTTTCTTCTCTTTTTGTCTTAAACCTCTCAAGAAAGCAGGACAATAGCTCCTTGTTACTAATTTCTACAGTAATAGATACTGCTACCGGTACCATCTCTAAACCCGGTCATTTGAGTCCCAGTCAGGAGGACAGGAACCTATCTACCAGCCCCTACATCAGTCAGGATCCCATAAGCAAAAAAAGCACTGAACCCTTCTTCCCCGATTTCTGGAAATGGTAGTGTCCCTTGGATGCTGAAATGCTTCTTGGTTCTATATTTAAAAGTTTTTTTGATACCACTTATCTTTAGGATACAAGATTGAAATGAGCAGTTACTATAGCTAGCAGGGTTAGTATTTATTTTATTTTACAAATCTATTAATTTTACAAATTTTATAGCCATTACCTTGGGATACAGTTCATTATACAAACATCTCAAGTATTATTGTACTAAAACGTTAATGATTCCAAATGTTTCCATTTTAAGGGAAAAGATACTGAAAGTGGGATCCAGAGATGTTTATTCTGTTCTGTTTTGCTTTGCTTTGTTATGACTGCTGTTGGACTTTGCCATTCTAAGCTCTCAATTCCCAATTCAGTGATATTTCCTTTTCGGAAACTTAGATTTTAGCACTTGTGACTTCGATTTGTTTTGTACTTAATTTGTGACTTTTCATTGTTAGTTATTTTCTCTATTTATGTATCTGTCTTATTTGCACTGTCTGGATTTTAAGCTCCTTGAGGACAAGGATCTATTTATTTGTATATTATCATAATATCCCCCACATGGTAGGTAAGTAATAAATATTGATTAGTTGATTGTAATAATTAACGGAACTGACCAGAAAATATTTTTCACTGTTGACTATTACTGCAAATACTTGTAAAATTACACTTTACCTTAGTGTAATTAATGTATTAAATCTTTATTTTGTTATTAAGGATTGCTTCATTTTAAGTTCATTATTTCTTAGTATCAGTTTTAAATATTAGTTCTGTAGCTAGGGATACAGGCAGTATAAGGGGGCAGGAGATACTTTTCATTCTTGTTTATGATGCAGAACTACCTAAAACTAGCTAATCTTGCAAAAGCACAAATGGTAGAGATAATTATAAATTTGAGAGGGAATGGAGGGGTACTGCTAGGCACATGAAAATGTCTGAAGTGACACTCTGCAAAGTAAATATCATTACTGAGGACAGCATTAACAGTGATCAACTCCCCGTGTCTCACCTACATTTCACATTTGTTGTTCATTGTTGAGGGGCATTTGTTTAGAAATGCCTGAAATCTGTTGATTGGACACGGTTACACCTAGCAATTGATTTCTGCAGATAAGTTGGAAGATAAATTTTTTGAGCTTCTCTTTAGCGTTTGAATAATAACTGAACCAAGAGTATACCCTAGATGTTTTATGTTTGACTTTTTTTTTGTTGTTTATTTATTTGTTATTAACTGAATCCTTGGCATATACCTCCTTTTTTTGTTGGTTATTTGGATTGTTGAAAAATACTCCCATTTCAATCAGGTTCTGCTCAGTTTGGGTCTCGTTAATCCAGGTTTATGCTCTAGTATTATTTGGTTGTCTTTGTTTTTGGGTTTTTTGTTTGTTTCCTAGGCAAGGTCTCGCTCTGTCACCCAGGCTGGAATGCAGTGGCACAATGTTGGCTCACTGCAACCTCTGCCTCCCATGTTCAAGAGATCTGGGCCTCAGCCTCCCAGGTAGCTGAGATTACAGGCACGCACAACCATGTCTGGCTGATTTTTGTATTTTTAGTAGAGATGGGATTACGCCATGTTGGCTAGGCTGGTCTCGAACTTCTGGCCTCAAGCAATCCACCCATCCTTGCCTCCCAAAATGCTGGGATTATAGGCATGAGCTTCTTCGACTTAATAAAGAAATATCCCTTTGAAAAAAATTGCCCTTTTGTTATTAGCCTGCCAGCAAGGCAACAGACTGTATATTTCAAAACTCTTAAAACCTATAAATGAAATTTTAATTTCCTTTCCAATATATACCATAACAATTCATTTTTTTCTCTATGATGAACTAGTTAATATATAATATAGACTGGTTTTTCACAAATTCCAAACTAAACCTCATTTCTTCTAAGGGTGATCTACTTCTCTATTCTTGTACTTACTAGTTCAAACTGACTAGAGAACAAAATTGTTATAAAAGATACCTTTCCTGTGCAATTTCTCTTGGATTATAATCATTTCCTTTGTTTACTCCAAGAGAAATGGTTATATTGAGTTTTGATGTCCTTGAGGAAGGAATGAAATAAAAACTTATTTACTTCATGAATATTATGTGCTTAGAACCTATTTCCCTAGATATTAATTGGAAGGTCACAGAGATCAACAGATTGAATTTCAGTTTCGTTATTTTATGAATTATTTTTATGATTTTATACAAAGACTTGATTGAAAAGTAGTTTCTTATCAGAAAGTCAATATCTTCATAACTGCTAATGGTAATTTTCTGATTGCATTTAGATTAATTTAAAGTTTGGCATCAGAAAACCAGAAGCTCGGACAGGAACTGAGACAGATACCTGTACAGCTTGTGCAGGTACCTTGATCCTTGAATTTGCTGCTTTAAGTCGATTCACAGGAGCAACAATATTTGAGGTTTGCGTTTTACGGTCTTTGATATCCTGGGTATTGGGCACAACTAACTTTATAACTTCTTCATTGATTAAATATTAGGATTATTAGTTGGAGAATTACTGTTATTTTAGTGAACTTTTTGTCTAAATTCATTACATGGTTTTTAACTATCAAAAACCTAGAAATCATTGTGAGGTAGCTATGTTAAATCCAACTTTGCATTTGTTCGCCAACTATAAAGAATATGTTTAGGTTTAGTCTTAGAAAAAAAATGTTTAGGCATACTACTTAAATGAATTCGATGTCTCCTTGATATCATAAATTCCTTATGTGAAATACAATGTCCCTGTATTTTGTTAAACTTCCAGATGATCTGTTGCACTTCTGAAAGTTCTGAAACCTTCCTAATCTTCTAAAACACAGTGAAATGTTTGTACTTAGGTCTTGATTGAGAGTCTAATCTGTACATTTGTTTACTCCAAGGGAAATATTATTCATTATCCAAAAGACTTAATGGCCCCACATAGTTGTTGTGGACTAGCTATGTCTCTCACTAAAAAAGTCTTAATTATTTAAGCATGTCATTGGAGTACACAGCACCCTCTTTTTCAAGCATATGACTTAGGTTAATGTTTAAAAAACCGAACAAATGGCAAACAAAACAAGCAGAGATAGGGACTGTATACCAGCATTACAAGCATTAGATGTGAATGTAAAGAAAACAGATTGACTTTGTGTGTATTTATGCCTTTGAATGTATGTGTGTATGTTCAAATGTCTTGACAGATTTATCATGTTTGGTTGGTTAATCTTTTAAACTTAAATTTTTGTTCTATATCTTGTTGACTAATATTTTCCCTTCATTAAAAAGTGTGGACACTTTTGCATACTTTAGTTACTATGGACTCTCAGATATTGATGCACTTACAGGTGAGGAAAATAAGGCTCAAAGAGTATGAGAGACATGCATAGCTGGTAGGTGATGCATGGAATTGGAATTAGAATCCATGTCCTGCTGAATTTGAAACCCATACTCTTTCCAATGGGCTATTTTGTGTTTATGAATCTGTTGAAAATCATGATTTTTAAAAACAAATTTCTTGAATATGCTGTAATTTATTGTCAGAAAAGAAACCTGATGCAGTTGACAGACAAAGCATTGATCTAATTCAGGGTTGGCAAACTACAATCTGTGAGCAAAGTCCAGCCACTGCCTGTTTTTATAAATAAAGTTTTATTGAAACACAGCCATCCTCAATTGTTTGTTTTTATCTATGGCTGCTTTGGTGCTACAGTGACAGAGTTGAGTAATTGTGCCATTAACTGTGTGACCCATAGCACTTAAAATATTTACTATGGGGTCCTTGTCAGAAAAAGTCTGCTGACCTTTGGTCTAATATATAAAGAGATCTGAATTCCCATATTATTATTTTTTGTCCTGTAACTCAATTTTTAACTCTAGTTAATCTTGAATTTCACTAGGCCAGTTTTCTTAGCTGTAAAATAAGAGTAGGGAAATATAATCTTTATGAAGTTTGCTGGCTCTGAAATTCTGCCATTTAATTAAAGTTATAACCTGCTTTGTGTTTAAAAGAAAGCATAGTTTGTGTTAAGAATTATAACTATTGTACACTCTAATTTACCAAGTGACAAATTGGTTTAATGACTTTTTCTTTTATCAAAGTACTTCTGCAGTGCTAAGTAGGTTCATGCTCTGAAATTAATTTAGGAACTTACCTGTACTTGCCTTTTACATTTATATTTTATAACATCATTTCATCCAAAGCCAAAAATTTGGTTAGAACTCATTTTATTTAGTGTCCAGTGGATAAAATAAATGAGAAAAAGAAAAACATGTCATAAGTTTACAAGTTTGGTGTTGTCAAATATTTAGTAGGCTAGTTGATTTAATAACTTTTTACTAATGGTTTAATAACTTTTTACTAATGCACCTGCATACCATTTAAAAAGTAGGATCTGAAGTGACCTTCAAAGATAGCATATGACCTTTGAAATTCTCTTCCCAGTTTTCTAAATGAGTATCTTGAGAGATTTTTACTTTGCATTTAAGTGGTAGAAATTATTTTAACAAGTAAATCTAATTATGTAAGCAATTAATATAATTTAATAATACATGTGTGTGTGAGTATGAACTTATGCTACAAGAGTAGGTAAAATGAATAAAAAACAAAAACAGTAGATGAAATGAATGGTCTCAAAAAGAGCCTTCCACTGAAGAGCGTATTCAGAGTCTTTCCTAACTATACTGATTGGATGAGAAAGAGCCAAGCTTTGAGTTTTAAGGAAATTTGTTTTATAAATAGTTATCTTAGAAATTTAATCTAATTCTTAAAATATCCCATGGGCCTTGAGTTTTGTTTGTTTCCTGTTTGCCAAAGATACTCAGTTCTTAAAATATGCATTTTTTTTTTTTAATTACAGGAATATGCCAGAAAAGCTCTTGATTTTCTCTGGGAAAAAAGACAGCGAAGTAGTAATTTAGTGGGCGTGACTATCAATATTCATACTGGAGACTGGGTGCGAAAAGGTATGTAAGTTAGGCTTTTTAAATCAAGCCTTTACATCCTCAAAATGGTTGGGAAATAAAAGGATTTTCATTTGTTAAAATAATCTTTGGGATACTATAAAGAATAGTTTCTCACAAGATTGCTGACATTTTAATTAATTTAGCCAGAATTTATTTTATTTTATTTTATTTTATTTATTTTTTTTTTGAGACAGAGTTTCGTCATTACCTAGGCTGGAGTGCAATGGCGCGATCTCGGCTCACCGCAACCTCCGCCTCCTGGGTTCAGGCAATTCTCCTGCCTCAGCCTCCTGAGTAGCTGGGATTACAGGCATGCACCACCGTGCCCAGCTAATTTTTTGTATTTTTAATAGAGACAGGGTTTCACCATGTTGACCAGGATGGTTTCGATCTCTTGACCTCGTGATCCACCCACCTCGGCTTCCCAAAGTGCTGGGATTACAGGCATGAGCCACCATGCCCAGCCCAGATTTTATTTTTTTATGCCAAATGTGACACTTTTCTTCTATGTGATTTAGTGTTCTGTTTCTTAATGGATATAGCATTATAGGTATAGGGTATAGATGAAACGCTATAATGTATTTGAAAACTAGAGAACCAGAGTTCCTCAGCCATCTCACATGAAGGCGTGGTTTAATTAAGAATGTGTGTTTAATAAATTCTTTATTTTTTCCTACCTCCAGAAATATAGTATAGTAGCTAAGAACATGGACTCTGGAATCATGTTGTTAGATTCAACCTATGTGATCTTGGAAAGTTATTTAACCTCTGTGTGCCTCTCTATTCCATATCTGTAAAGTGGGCATATTATTAGTAATTAGTTGTTCTGTATGAGGATTAAATCAGTTAACCGATGTAAAGTGCTTAGAACAGGGCCGGGCATGTACCACACTTACTATGAAGTAAGTGCTCACTTATGAGATGTTAGTCCCTTTGATTAATAATTTTACTTCTGGGAATCTAATCTGAGGAATAACACAAAACATAGAAAATTATTTGTGCCCCAAGATGTTCCCATGCAATTATTTATAAATAGCAGAAAATTGGGAAACAGTCTAAGTACGATCAATAAAAAAATAACTAAGACAATTATTTTACATCAGTATTGGAATATTGTTATTAAAATAAATGAGAAACGGGAAGGAACATGTAACAACGTTATATAAACAAACAGCATATTGAATATTGAATTGTACAAAGAATGTGATTTTATTTTTACAAAATACCCTTATAAAACAAGCATAGAAGAATGGAAATAAACTAGAATATTCTTAATGAAAATATCTTTTTTATACATTTTCTCCATTTTCTAGAAAGCTTATTTATATATGAAAGGTAACTTCTTTTATTTAAATAAATAAAATTATTAATTCAAACATATTAAAATAAAATTATTACCTTTATTCAGTATTGTATAACATTTTTCTGTTTCATCTAAATGATTCTTGAAACAGATTTGAAATGTGTGTGACTTAGGAATTTTGGAATTTTTTTCTTTTAAACCCATCTGAGATGCCAGGTGCGAGTTAATCATAATTAATTTTGAATTACACATAACCATTGTGTTATGACACACTGTCTTATTAGTGCTTCATGCATGGCCCATTTTACTTAGTCATTACTTAGCCATTTACTTAGCACTGCCTTGCTGGACGCATAGACCCAGACACAGACCATACCCCAGCAGAATGAAGCACCTGCCATACTTCTGCTGAAGCAAGCACGTAGTGTGAGGCTTCGGCCGTGGTTCCAAGCACCCGGGCATCCCCACAGCTAACTTTCCTGAGCAAGTAGTAGATAATCTTCCAGGTGATGTATCCACTGGTGTTTATTATGGTTGGACTAGTGTTGGAAGTGGAGATGTCCATAAGGTGGTGGTGAGCATTGTATGGAAGTCTTACTACAGGAACACAGAAAAGTCCATGGAAATTCATGTCAAGTATACCTTCAAAGAGGACTTCTATGGGGAAGTCCTCAATGTGGCTATTGTTGGCTACCTTAGACCAGAAAAGAACTTTTGACTCTTTAGGGTCAGTTATTCCGGTAATTCAGGGTGATACTGAGGAAGGTAAGAAGTGACTAGATTTACCAGAACATTTGAAACTCAAGACAATTGCTTCCAAGTTCCTAAAAGCAAAATATTGAATGGCCACTGAGAAAAATCACCTTATGTATTCATTCACTGTTTTCTAGTATTTCACTGTTTGTAACTGTCTAGTCTCATCTTGGTCATATTTTAAAAATCAAGGATTTTCCTATATCTGTGAATGAGTTTAAATAGTACAGTGTAGTTACCAGCTGTTAAATCCATCATGTCATAGCACTAAAAAAAATTCATTTAAAAATGAAGATTTAAAATAACATAAATGTTGATTTGAATGCACCACTAGAAAAGTATTATGTCTTACAATAGAAATGAAATGTATATAAATATAGATGAAAAGGCACGTCACTAGATTGAGATGAGAGCTATTATTTTCATGGTAAAGCACCAGCATGTATGTGCTTGTACAGTACATACACATAAACAGAGAAGGCTCAATGCATTTATGACGCAAATGTAAATGCGTTAAATAGAAGTTTGATGGTTTATTATAAACCTGAGAGGAGAAATCCAGACTTTGTATTTTTTTGATATTTTGCTCATCAATACATCGTTATAAACGTCAAGACTGAAATTTTTTTAGTCGTTTTCCTTACAATCACATCATTCTACCTTCTTCATTTTTGTCTAGAGTTGGTTCACTTCTAAGCAGTCTGGACTCTGCCTATTTTTTTTTTTTTTTTTTGAGACAGAATCTTCTCCTGTTGCCCAGGCTGGCATGCAATGGCATGATCTTGGCTCACTGCAACCTCTGCCTCCCAGGTTCGCGCGATTCTCCTGAGTTAGCTTCCCTAATAGCTGGGATTACAGACATGTGCCATCACACCTGGCTAATTTTTTTTTGTATTTTTAGTAGAGGCAGGGTTTCACTATGTCGGCCAGACTGGTCTCAAACTCCTGATCTTGTGATCCGCCCGCCTCGGCCTCCCAGAGTGCTGGGACTGCAGGCATAAGCCACCACGCCCAGCCCTGCCTATCATTTATTTTGTTGGTTAAGACAGTAAAATCAGTGTTTTCTGAATCTATAGGTTTCATTTTGTGTTAGATAACATTTCTTCTTTTTAAGAGTAGATAGTATTGTTCTTTAATTTTTTTTTTTGACTTTGGTTCTTTTTTCCTTTTTAGGAAAAAACAAGAGACTTCATCTTTAGATTTCCTCAAGACTTAAGTGTATTTACTATTCATTTATATATGCTAGTTTCTTAACTAGTTTCTTAACTTAGTTTCTATGCTTATTTTCCCCGTAGTGAAACTAAGAGCTAATTAAACTTTGAAATAGGTAGAAAATTATTTATTTTAAATGTAATTATATGTTCCAGGGCAAATCTAAACTGGTGTAGTTGTATATATGCACAATGTAATTTAATGCTAATCTAAGGAGTGCATGTTGAGGGAAAGGCATAAATAAACATTAGTTAAATAATCTATAGTATGGATTTTTCCTCCTACTAACTGTATTATTTTTGGCTACTTGCATCTTTTTGTTTATATTGGCAAGAAGTCTTTGGACTTCCAAGAAGTCTTTGGAAACTTTGGAAATTAACATTACAGATTGCTTTGGACCCCCTCAAACAGTATATTGCATCATTGTTCTCTTTAGCAACAGATTTGGTGGTGATGGAGGGATGGGGTAGAAGTATGTAGAGGTGATTTTAAAGATAATTCATTATAAATTTTTTCCTAATCTGCATAAATTAATATCCGAAGCTGTTGGAGGAGAGCTAACCATATATAATTCAGTAGGATTGTGTTTTACTTTTTGATGTAGGAATTTATAGTAAACAATGCCATTTGTGGCTTTTTCATTGCTTTATCAAAATCTTAAGTTAGAAATTCTATATTTGAAAGAAGACTCAATTTTCAGTGGCTTTATGAAGCAAAGTTAAAAACAAACACGGAAAAAGTAAAAACATTTGTGTCTTGTTTGCCACTAATTATATTCTCTTTAAGTGGGTGAAAGTTCTTTCATTCATTCGTAGATAGATAGATAAATTTTTTTTTTTTTTTTTTTTTTTTTTTTTTTGAGATGGACTCTGGCTCTCTTGCCCAGGCTAGAGTGCAGTAGTGCGATCTCTGCTCACTGCAACCTCCACTTCCTGAGTTCAAGTGATTCTTCTGCCTCAGCCTCCCAAGTAGCTGGGATTGCAAGTGCCTACCACCACGTGCAACTAATTTTTGTATTTTTAGTAGAGACAGGATTTCACCGTGTTGGCCAGGCTGGTCTTGAACCCCTAACCTCGTGATCCACCTGCCTGGGCCCCCCAAAGTGCTGGGATTACAAGTATGAGCCACCACGCCCAGCCGAAAGATCTTTTATATTTTATTGTTACCCCTGCATCTTGTTAAATAACAATTGGTTTTGAGAATCAAGTAGTTGTTTAGGGGTTGGTTAATTGTGTACATTTCCCAAAGTTTTATATTGATTATAAGAAGTTCCAGTAGTAAGTTGTAGTGGTATCATTATGATCAGTCTAAATGTTTCAGGTCTTGAAATCTTGACTAAGAGATTTTTTTTTTAAATCTAACAGTTCTTTAATGAAAAATCACATTTGTATTTCCATAGATAGCGGAGTAGGAGCAGGGATTGATTCGTATTATGAATATCTGTTGAAAGCCTATGTCTTGCTTGGAGATGACAGTTTTCTGGAAAGGTTTAACACAGTAAGTTGATACAATTTTATATTAATTTTATAATCAATTTCATTTGAGTCCAGATTTTGATAGACAATCCATTACCTGAATGACATTGTAAAAATAATTTTTAAAATGTGTAGTGGTTTGTGTCAGTATTTCCTGATGATGTTGGACAGGGACAGTGTAAAAAGTGACATATTCAAAAAAATTGGTTGATAATATAGTTTTATTTTCACCTTTTATCAGAAACTGCAGATCTGCCAATAAGTGATGTAATAAATTTGAGTTTTACCTAATCTTTGTACAAGGATAAGAATTATGAAAATATGTTACTAGTTAGCTTTTTCCTTTGGATTCCAATTCTTTTTGAAATCTTGGAATTTTGGCTTAGTCTTTGACTACACTGAAGACACAGGGCTTTGGAGACCTTAGAGAAACTAGTGAGTATTTATTTCAAAAGCAAGTCTTAAGACTGGCTCAGAATCATAGGCATATTTTTTGGGAAAAGTGGGAGGATTCTTAAACCCAGCTGAATCACCTTTTTAATTGAAGCAAACTGCGATTAATATAGCAAACTCATCATTTCTTTGCTCACCTGTCAGTTCATCCATGTTATATGTATGAGATGGTATGACATAGTGATTACAAGTATAGGAGATGTGCTGGTTTAAATTCTGATTATATCACCTACTGGTTTTGTGACTTTGGGCAAGTAACTGATACTATTTGCCTCTGTTTCTCATCTACAGAATGGGATACTAGTTCTATTTATAGGGTTATTGGGAGGATTAAATGAGTTTATGAATTCAAAGTGATTAGAGCAGTGCTTTTAACCTATGGCCAATATTCAGTAATAGTACATAATAGGTAAATTTGCAAAAAAAAATTTTGGTAAATGTTTTACTAAGTCATTAATTGAATACTTGATAAAATTATCACATAGATTGTTTATTAGATTTAACAATTTCTTGAGGTCAGTGGGGACAGGTAATTATTTTTGTTGGCTTGTTATCACAACTCAGCCTGTTGTCAAAGTTGAGAAATATCTAGGAGAAAAAGACAAAAGAAGGGGAAAGGAGTTTTCTAAGACCATAAAAAGCTGAGATAGCAAACTGTAAGAGTGGCAGCAGTGATGAGCTGCATTAGTTTAGATAGTAGTGAGCACTAAAATATTGTTAGCTGAGAAGGGATCAAACTTCCAAGATACAGGAGAAAACACATTCTGTAATATAGAAGCTGATAGCTATATTCCAAGGGGACCTACAAGCATCAGTGGGCTACAGACATATCAACCATGGGCTAACACCACAGGAGACAGAGATGTTCAGCTCCTTTTTTTTCAGAAGGCCCCATATTGCATATAGTCTTTAATAGTCTGAATCTGAGTTAGAGGACATAAAGGAGTACATACATATTTTAGAAAGATCTCCATCTAAAATAATTTAAATATTTATATAAATTGGTAGTTAGTGAATTTATATATAAATTCTAGTTTAGTTTCTGTACAGTGCTACTTAATGTGGTTAGAGTGGTACCCCTTTTTTCATCTAACTTTCATGAACACATGTTGTGATCTTTTAGCACTATGATGCCATAATGAGGTACATTAGCCAGCCACCTCTTCTACTTGATGTGCATATCCACAAACCAATGCTGAATGCTCGGACTTGGATGGATGCTTTGCTTGCCTTTTTCCCAGG
Source organism: Saguinus oedipus (assembly GCA_031835075.1). Classification (NCBI taxonomy): domain Eukaryota; kingdom Metazoa; phylum Chordata; class Mammalia; order Primates; family Cebidae; genus Saguinus; species Saguinus oedipus. The sequence continues at coordinate 26,333,762 of CM063190.1, forward strand.
CTTGCAGGTATAAAGAATTCCGTTTTCTTAATATGAACATAAGACAATGATGTTAATTAGGTGCATTTTTGATCTTTAAAACTGAACTACAAAACATAGTTGCAGTTCAGAATTGTATTGGTATACATTTTTCTGTTTATGTAATGATTAGAGATAAAAATCAGCTCATATTTTATTAGATAATTTTATTGTTGTTGATTTCTAGGTGTTAAAGGGGGATATTAGACCCGCTATTGAAACTCATGAAATGTTATATCAGGTGATTAAAAAACACAATTTTCTACCAGAGGTAAGCAAATAATTTTTAGAATAATCTTACACACACACACACACACACACACACACACACACACACACACACACACAAACACACACACCATAAGTTGCTAATTTAAAGGTAGAAAATGGCATCTTCAGGTCTTGTTGGTTCTTTTAATTTTTTTCCTATTATATAGTTTATTTTTGGTTTGTATAGTATTATATATTTTTTTGCTTTTCTTTGTGTGTTAAATCTGATTTAGGGTAATGCTGACATTTTTTAAATTTTACATAAAAAAAATTTCCAGCTTAGTGCTTCTCAACTCTTCCTAACCTATGCCATTGTAATAGTCTGTCATTCTAACTGTTATATGTACCTACCAGCTAGGGAGATTTTGTCACTTTTTATTTTCTAACGCTTGTCTTATGAAAACTATATATATGAAATATACTTACATTGCTCACACATGCCCCTTGGAAATGTAGAGAATGCCATCTTTTCCTCATGCTGATTGAGAATTATTCTTCCTGGTTTTTATATATTATTTTAGTAATAAATATTCTTGCTAGCTTGATATGACAAGATTTTAATAGCATACTTTTTGGCTTTCCAGAAATGTACCATTAAAAATTTCCAAATGTGTGTATGGCCTTGTTCTGTCCCTGCTTATTGACTACCCTCTGTGAGATATCTAAGCATTCCACCAACTTAGAATGGTTCCTAAAGTGTTTGTTTTGGAAAGTATAGTTTTATTAGCCTTCAGGTGAGTAGGACTGTGCATTGTAGAAAATTCATATCCATACAGAATAAACTGAGGTTTCAACTGATACATCTATCACAAATGAAGTTTTTCTTTAGTTCCCATAAAAGTTTTTGTTTGCTTTTGTTTTTATTTTCTTTTAAAAACCAGTTGATTATGTTATTGAATAAATTTCAAATAGAGTAATTTTATTTATTTTTAAATAATGCCCTGTCTTAGTCCACAGATAATGTGAATCTATTATAAAAGAAAATATTAGCTAAAATATGAAATATGTATGTTTGCACATTGCTAAAAAAGATTTTAAGTGTTCTTGCCACAAAAGAGATAAGAATGTGAGACAATGCATATGTTAATGAGCTTTATTTAGCCATTTCATAGTGTATACATATATCAAACATCATGTCATATACCATAAATATATGTCACTTTTGTCAATTAAAAAAATTTAAAAAGCAATATGAGAACTAGGGAAGGAATAATTAAGAAAGAGTAGAGAGAAGGATAAAAGAAAACACAATTATGTTGACTACCAGGACCTATGTAGTGACATTACTGAGTTTCATTACTGATTTTTTCTGAGTTTGTTAATAGCCAGAATGATCATTTAAAAAATAATGCATTTAACTGGTAAAAATAGCAGCCTTTACAAAATGAATTGTTATTTTAAGCAATGAAAATTGCTGTTTTTGATGAAAATGTTATGATTGCTATTTTAATTCCTTTTACTTATTTATATATATTCTAGAACTACTTGTTTATTTAATCACATTTTTTATGCCTATTTGTGTGTTGTTTTCAGGCATTTACCACAGATTTCAGAGTACACTGGGCTCAACATCCTTTAAGGCCAGAATTTGCAGAAAGTACCTACTTCTTATATAAAGTAAGAAAATATACCCCACTTTACTTTTCAGCCCCCATTTTCTGTTGCATCTCTCACTCTTTTATAATAGTAATTGGGTTTTCAGAGTCCCTTTTAATGTTATAATGGTTGGATATATCATGGTTCTTATTCATCTAGTCCATAGAATTATTGAATGATGCAAGAATTGACATATAAGTTTTTTTCTTTAAAAAATAGTATGTAAACATTTCTTTAAAGAGAAATTTTATGTTCTAGAATTACTTTCTAAAACATGTCTCTTGCCTTTTCTCAGTCAGGCAACATTTCTGAGTATTAGAAATTTAATCTAAAAATTAAGGTTATATAGTTAAATTTTACAATCGTATATTAAAGAAATTCTGTAAAGCAGATTCATGGCTCTTTTTCAGAACTCAGTTCTATATAATGTGTTCCAGTGCCTGATACAGTGCCTGGCACCTAGTAGGTACTCAATAAATATTTGATAAATGAATGGATATGTGGTAATATATAAGCTATGTATATGTATACATATATTCTCCTTTTTAATAGGCTACAGGAGATCCTTACTACCTTGAAGTAGGGAAAACACTTATTGAAAATTTAAATAAATATGCTAGAGTGCCTTGCGGATTTGCTGCCATGAAGGATGTTCGTACTGGAAGTCATGAGGACAGGTAAAACAATTGCTACCATCCCCTTTCCTCAGGGTCACTCTGAAACAACACAAAATGCAACTACCATTTAGGATTCAAATAAGTTTAATTCTTTTACAAAGGATCAAAACCTTGTTTATCGTGATTACTTTTTTAAACTGTTGGATAGACTAATCTTAATTAGTTTGAAAAGTTTGTATTTTTATCATAGCGCTTAGCTTAGAGTAGATGCTCAAATGACTTTTTTTTTTTTTTTTTTTTTTTTTTGAGGCGGAGTTTCGCTCTTGTTACCCAGGCTGGAGTGCAATGGCGCGATCTCGGCTCACCGCAACCTCCGCCTCCTGGGTTCAAGCAATTCTCCTGCCTCAGACTCCTGAGTAGCTGGGATTACAGGCGTGCACCACCATGCCCAGCTAATTTTTTGTATTTTTAGTAGAGACGGGGTTTCACCATGTTGACCAGGATGGTCTCGATCTGTTGACCTTGTGATCCACCCGCCTCGGCCTCCCAAAGTGCTGGGATTACAGGCGTGAGCCACCGCGCCCGGCCTCAAATGACTTTTAAATGAATGAATGATTGTTAAATATCAGTACCTTGGTATTAGGATTGTCTAAAATGTTGCTTTTTTCTTCTTTTATAATAGTTTCCTTTTTTATTACATAAGACTTTAGAAATTACCAAGATGATGAATTATCTGGAATGTGATTTGTGTTCAGCCAAGAATTCCTCAAAAGCTGTGTGTACTCTTACACTGTTGCTGACTTGCAGGAGTGGGAAAGACCAGTAGTAGTTTCTGTTTATTAGATACTGGATAGATGTAGATGGCATGTAGTATTCAAGCTATAAAAAGTGCCCCCTATAAAATTCACCAGCATTCTGCTTATTCTAAGACCACTTATCTGGTTATCACTTCTCTAAAAGAATGCTAAAGCTTGCTTGTCCATTTGGTTAGCAAATGTTCATTCCAAAAATATTTGCTGAGGACCCTTATGTGCCAGGGCTCTTACTAGTTTTTGAGGATTAAAGATAAGAAGATATGTCCTTTCTGTCTTTGAATCACTGATGGCAGGCCAACAACCAGACTTTTAAAACATTGTATACATGTTATGAAACATATTAACGGGGCATGAAACACAGGTTGGGATGTGATAGTCAGTGAAGGGTTCCTGAAGGATTCTGTGACCTCAAGGATAAGCAAGAATTAGAAGAAGAAAGATGTAAAAGAAGTTCCAGGCAGCGAGACTGAAGACATGAGAAGCACAGCACTCATCATCTACCCATTGAGTTGTCCCTTAGTTCTTCACTTTGTGTTCAGAGAGTGGTTAATTAAGCTTGGAATCTCCATCCCTAACCACAGCGAATGAGAAATGGTTAGGTTTCTGGAAGCAGGCATACAGATAATAGCAAAAAATAAAAGCAGATAATTTGTGTATTTGCCTATAACATTTGTTGACTGTTTTCTGCACTTCAGTCTTCTAAACATTTTATGTGTTTAACTAATTTGACCCTTACAATAGTCTTCTGAAGTGTAGTATTATAGTTTTCATTTTAAAGGTGAAGAAACCAAGGGAAAGAAAAGTTAGGGAACTTGCCTAAGGTCACACAGTAGTAAGATTAAGTCAGAATTCTAATCTAGGCAGATTGGCTCTTGACAATGATGTTTTATACTGGCAATTCATTAAAGAACAATAATTAGGCACTTACTATATGCCACACACTGCACTTAAGTATGGGGTAAAAAGATAAAATAGAACCAGTCCGTGTGTTCCCATGACTTGTAGTTAGTGAATAAAATAAGTGTGTAAAGAAATAATCAGAACCATGTAATATATTTTAAAGTATAAAAGAGGTAATAGGTTGAAGAATTACAGAGGAAGACATGATTTACTGTTTAGAGTTCCATTTTTCTTTTTTTGAGAGAAGGAAAGAAAAAAAAAAGGAGTGAAGGAGAGGAAGAAAGGAAAAAACAGAGGGAGAGGGAATGGAAATGTTGCTTTATTCTAAAAGAAATGGGTATTAATAATGGCCAATCAATATTTCATTTAAACCTATGAGTAGGTGTGATGTGGTGTTGACAAGAATGTATATTTTGTGTGTTTAAAGTGGAGAGCTCTATAAATATTTATTAAGTTTACTTGTTCCGGATCTAAGTTCAAGTCCTTGATATCCTTATTAATTTTCTGTCACATTGAGTCTTAAGTCTCTGTGTATCTGGGTGTTAGGATCGTTAGCTCTTATTGCTGCATTGATCCTTTTACCACTATATCTTTGTTGCTTTAAAATCTATTTTATCAGATTCGAGAATTGCAACTCCTGTTATTTATTTGTTTATTTATTTTTGCTTTCCATTTGGTTGGTAAATCTTTCTCCATCCCTTTGTTTTGAGTCTTTGTGTATCCTTGCATGTGAAATGGTTCTGGATGTAGCATACTGTTGGGTTTTGACTGTATCTTTTAATTGGGGGATTTAGTCAATTTAAATTTAGGATTACTGCCATTTGATGTTAACTGGCTGTTTTATCCATTCGTTGATGTAAATTCTTCTTTATGTTGATGTTCTTTACTATTTGATATATTTTTAGAAAGGCTAATACTGGTTGTTTCTTTCTATGTGTAATGCTTCTGTCAGAAGCTCTTGTAAAGCAGGCCTCGTGGTAATAAAATCTCTGAGTACTTGCTTGTTCATAAAAGATTTTATTTTTCCTTCAGTTATGAAGCTTAGTTTGGCAGGATATGAAATTCTGGGCTGAAAGTTCTGTTCTTTAAGAATGTTGAATATTGACCCCCACTCTCTTCTGGCTTGTAGAGTTTCTGCTGAGAGATCTGCTGTAAGTCTGATAGGCTTCCCTTTCTGGGTAACCTGACCTTTCTCTCTGGCTGCCCTTAGTATTTTCTCCTTCATTTCAACCCTGGTGAATCTAACAATTATGTTTCTTGGGGTTGCTCTTCTTGAGGAATATCTTTGTGGTGTTCTCTGTATTACCTGGGGTTGAATGTTGTCCTGCTTTGCTAGTTTAGGAAAATTTTCCTGAATAATAATATCCTGAAGAATATTTTCCAGCTTGGATTCATTCTCTCCGTCACATTCAGGTACACCTATCAAACGTAAATTTGGTCTTTTCACATAGTTCCACATTTCTTGGAGACTTTGCTCATTCCTTTTTATCCTTTTTTCTCTAATCTTGTCTTCTCATTTTATTTCATTAAGTTGGACCTCGACATCTGATATCCTTTCTTCTGCTTGAACAATTCAAGTGTTTAAACCTGTGCATACTTCTCAGAGTTCCCATATTGTATTCTTCAGTTCCATTAATTCACTTATATTCCTCTCTAAATTGTCTGTTCTCGTTAGGATTTCGTCAAACCTTTTTTCAAAGTTCTTAGTTTCTTTACATTGGGCTACAACATGTTCTTTTAACTCACAGAAGTTTCTTATTATCCATGTTCTGAAGCCTGATTCTGTTATTGGGATGCGCTTGTTTTCCATCAAGCCTTGTTCCCTTGTTGATGAGGGACTGTGATCCTCTTCAGAGGGAGAGGCATTCTGATTTTGAGTATTCTCAGCCTTTTTACGCTGGTTTCTTCCCATCATTGTAAGTTTATCCACCTGTCGTCTTTGTAATTACCACCCTTCAAATTGGGTCTCTGAGTAGAGGTCCAAGTTGTTAGTTCCCGGGGCCGAAATATGAGCAACCCACTGTGCCGGCCAAAACAGCAGCGTTAAGACTGATGGTGCTTTTCTGCCTTCCCGGAGCTCCAAACCTCGGTCAGAAGGGGAACCAGTCCCGTTTACTCTGCTCCAAGAGCTGCCGTGCCGAGGTGCCGGCAAAACTGCTGCTCCGGCCACAAGAGTCGCGCTGGCGACCCGTGCTGCTCCTCCAAACCTCGGTCAGAAGGGGAACCAGTCCCGTTTACTCTGCTCCAAGAGCTGCCGTGCCGAGGTGCCGGCAAAACCGCTGCGCCAGCCACAAGAGTCTCGCTGGCGACCCGTGCAGCTCCTCCACTGGGAATCTTCTGCTCTGAGAGCGACCAAAATTTGTCTGAAAGTGTGGCGTCCTTTCATTCTCTGCGTTTTCACTGGGAGCTACAATCTTGAGATGTTAGCCGTCAGCCATCTTGGATCGTTTTAGAGTTCCATTTTTCAAAGTGTAACATCCTTCTTTCTTTCCCCCACCAAATATTCCTTTTATGACATTGTTTCTGGACCTCTTACCACTGACATTGCCCATTCTGATTGTATTCCAGTATATACAATAACTTAAAATATCATGTCTAATATTAGCCATACTCAAGATGTGTCTGGCACAGCAGCACGATAACTGTCTGGATTCAGGCAAAGGATCACTAATTTTCTATGAGGTTGATGAGTTTCCACCCTCTCTCCAGTTGGGGACCACTGCTTCATAGACTCACTGTTCCTCAGGGGATCCTTGTGCCTCTCAGATGTGCATAGCCAAACTACCCTTCCTCATCATATTGTCTTATTAGATGTGCTTTAGATTTTTTAGGAGCTTTATTACATTCAGCTCACAGTGAGCTTGTGACCAACTAGCTTCACACACTTAACTGTGTAGTCTGCTGGCAAATGTTCTCCACCCTGTTCTTGAGCAGCCAAGTTTACTTATTTTAGTATAAACTTAGAATTTTTATACTTAGCAGAATTTCATTTCATTTAGTTTTGTTTCTAGATTTTGGTCTAGGGGTTGAATCTCATTAGCTAAACTACCAGTTTTCGGTGATATATAGTTTAGATAAGCATGACTAACATTTTTTTCATCCAAATTGTTGAGAAGACTTTTGGTTGGATCACAACCAGTGCCTCATGGCATTGCACTTGAGAGCTTTCAGTTACATGCTCTTTGCATGCGGTTATTACCCTGTAGTTCTAGCGCTATCAGTGTCCTCCAGCTCACCATCATCTACACAGACACATACACACACACACACTTTTCACAATGAAATATCTGTATTTTCATAATAATAGATAATTACTAAAAAGAATGTAAATGGCAAAATAATAGGAAAATATTTGCTAAGACACTCTCCCCTACCTGCATACGATTACCACTGTTAGCAATTTTATAAAGGCTTCCAGACCTTTTAATGCCTGTGTATTTTCATTTATATATATGTTTACGATTTTAAAATACAAAATAGATCATATGATGTGATACTCTACTTGTTAGCTTTGCCCAATTCATATTGTAGTTATCTTACCATGCCTTGTTCTTTTCTAAATGTTTACAAATTGTTTAATTGTAAATTGTCTTTATGGTATTTGCCAGTTATCAATATCCTCCTCATCGGCCTACAGTTCTTAGGATAGCATTTGCTCATGTAATAACTGTTGATCCTTCAGAAAGGTTAAATTACAATAAATGTATTGCAGATTAACAGGAAAGTGTCTTTATATAGTCTAAAAAGATTAATATCAAAAATAGCCAAATATATTTTGAAACATTACAGGTGAGTTTTTTGTTCCAAAATAAAAAAGTTTAATATATGTAGGAAAAATGATAGCTGTAGTTTCAGTCTCATGTATATGCCAGGTGCTATGCTGAATAATTGACATTTACTATCCCATTTAGTCTTCACACCAAAGTCGTGAGTGTATTTTTATGTTCTTTATAACAGTATTCTTCTGTTGAAGAAGAATTAACTGAAGAATAAACTGAAGCTCATAGTCATTATATAATGTCCTCACGGTGACAGAACTAATTAGCGGAAGATCTTTCTATTTGCGAAGCCCATGTTCCTTATCTCTGTGTTCTACTGCCTCTCCAGTTCATTCTTTAATCATGCTGTTTAAACTTGTATTTAACTTAGTAAACATTTATTGAGTGCCTACTATGTGCCAGGAATTGTGCTTGGCCAGAGGTATGAAACTGTGCAGTCTGTCCAGTAAACTAGAAGTTACTTATTACTGCCAAAACCTAGGATGCTTTGGGGAATAGTAAATTAAATTTGATGTTACTGTGACTCCGTCTCCCAGCCATGCTCTTTTCCTGACACTTTTAATTTAACTTCTCTTAAATTGTTACTAAAACAGTATAATGTTAAATCATATGTAAAAAGACATATAGTTTACTCTCTTTATTTCTCCACATCCCCTTCTGAACAGGTAAATAAATATTTAGAATGTTATAATTGTAGCCCTTGTGACTTTGTATTGTACTTTTTTCATAAATAGCTACATAATAAATTCCATCAAATTTTTATGACTTTTTCCAGTTCTTTAGTTGAAGATTCTTACGTGATTCTCACTAGTAAAATTCATCAGTTACCTCCCTGCTGTAGATTCTCTATAGAAGAAATGGAGAACTTTACTTCATTGAAAGGCCTATGGAAAAATCTTGTCTGCATTATTGACGAGATTCAGTGTATTGGTGTGGTAAATAGTTCCTCCAGTCTTTTTCATTAACATGGAGTATACCTGGAGTCAAGGTTATTCTGCCCCTGGGAGATTGATACATTCTGTAGTTCTTTGAACATCTCAATTGGTATAGATAGGATTATTAACCTTGACTCTATGGCTTTCATATAGTTGGCATTTAAATTATTTTTATCTATTTATATTTATTTGTGACTTTTTATTTTAGAATGGATTCTTTCTTCTTGGCTGAAATGTTTAAATATCTTTACCTGTTATTTGCTGATAAAGAAGACATTATTTTTGACATAGAAGATTACATCTTTACAACAGAAGCTCATCTGTTACCTCTTTGGCTATCTACTACAAATCAAAACATCTCTAAGAAGAATACAGTGAGTTTTTAAATTAAATGTCTTACTCTCTTTTTTATTTCTATATGTTTTATTTTTCCAAGTGAAGAGTAATCCATGGCTAGACTATAATAAATATATGTATGATAAGAAGAAACTAAATGTATACATTTTCTTATTTTGTTTTCTTTTATTGCATCCTGTATATACTTATATATTTCATTAACTTTTTCCTTTTAAAACTTATGTTAAGTAAACTGACTTTCTATTTATATAAATGCATAAATGTTTTTATATTGTAGGCCTCAGAATATACAGAACTGGATGACAGTAACTTTGATTGGACTTGTCCAAATACTCAGATCCTCTTCCCTAATGACCCATTGTATGCTCAAAGTATTCGTGAACCCTTGAAAAACGTGGTGGATAAGAGCTGTCCTAGAGGCATCATCAGAGTGTAAGATGTATTATTTTATATTTGCTAATATCAAAGTTATTTCTTAATAAATGACAGAGAAGTTAGGGAGCGTTAACAACAACCAAGAAGACATTCATGTAGGCCAAAAATGTTGAGGTATGTAGCCTATCACTGGTTAAAATAAAAATTATTAGTAAAGTTAGATAGTAAAGCTTGTTTTGCAGTAATATCTTTTTTATTATGGAATCTTTCAATATATCTTTTGTTTTATAAACTGAAGTAATAGTGGGCAGCATGTAACAGTTTTTAATTTCTATAATTCATTTTTCATGGAATAGTTTCATCAAATATTTTCTGGCTGGGCATGGTAGCTCACGCCTGTAATCCCAGGACTTTGGCAAGCTGAGGTGAGTGGATCACCTTGAGGTCAGGAGTTTGAGACCAGCCTGGCAAACATGGTGAAACTCTGTCTCTACTAAAAATAAAAAAAAAAAGCTGGCGTGGTGGCAGGCACCTGTGACCCAGCTACTTGGGAAGCTGAGGCAGGAGAATCACTTGAATCGGGAGGCGGAGGTTGCAGTGAGCCGAGATCTTGCCATTGCACTCTAGCCTGGGCTACAAGAGTGAAACTCCAACTCAAAAAAGAAAAAAGATTTTCTTTTGTCTATAGTTTCTGTTTCGTGAAAATACAGGTATTTTGTTTGTTTTGATTTGATTTTTTGAGGGAGTATTTATTCTTGCTTGTTAAAATTTTTGGGCTTAATGAGTTCATTTTCTGACGAATGGTTATATTCGAAAGGCCATTGCAAGGATTTTTTTAAAAATTGTTTTTACATAAATGTTGTTATTCACTGATGCAAGTATTGATTTGATTTTAAAATATTGGGAGAAAAATCTGTGTTTTTAAAGGAAAACATCAATAGTAACAAATCCCCAAGCAAACTTGTTCTGTACCTTTAAATACAGTTCTGTTGACTAGTAGTGCCTTATGTAGATAATATACATACTTTTATAACTAGAAAATGTTATATTTGAAAGTTATACCTGTTAACCTAAATTATATGTAAGAAAATACTTGTTTCCAGTTATTCCAGTTTCACTAGTTCTAAAACTAGCAATTTTACAAGTAATATTATTTTTATTTGACATGTGTTTTTTGCCAATTCTAACTCACAGTTTTTTAAGCCTTTCCTCTAATTACTTTTAGCAGAGAGGAGAGTTTCAGGAGTGGAGCTAAACCCCCTCTGAGAGCCAGAGATTTCATGGCCACTAACCCTGAGCATTTAGAAATCCTGAAGAAGATGGGGGTGAGTTTGATTCACCTCAAAGATGGGAGAGTCCAGTTGGTCCAACATGCGATCCAAGTAAGACATTGCTACCCTAATTAGACCCGTCCCCGCTCTGCTTTCTCTGGTCGCATTAGCTTTAATACGATACTGGCACTCAGCTTTTTAAACACTTTAAATATGTTGTTTAAAGTGAGACAGTGAGAATTTTAGGACTTGGAAGTATCTTGGAGAGTCATCCAATTCAACTCCTTTATACTATAAAGCAATTAAATAGATCAAGATAGGTTGGGTAATTCGCTGAAGTTAATATAGTCAATTGTAGGACTCAAATCTAAGTTTTCTGTTTCTCAGTCCATTGGCTTTCCTCTATTTTATTTACAACATAACTTCAAAAGCTAGTAATTAGTTTTAATATTCATATCTCTGTTTTACATCATTTTAGTTTCCAAAGAGCTACTGAATAAGTTCCATCAATTTTTTAAATTCTTTGTGACTTTTTCTCCTGGTCTTCTGTTATCCTTTCTGCAGGTCGTTTCTTCACCCCCATTCATTTTCCTGGTTTGTAGTTTGCTGAGGTCTTGCGTCTGCATATGAATCCTTCCATAAGTTGTACCAGAAATATCATGGGAGATACTTTTCTTCTTTTTTGGCTTGAGAGCTTTTGGCATTTTCATAGATAATTTATAAAAGTCATCTGATGCCAGGTGTGTCCTCCTCAGAATCAGATCCAATTAGGGTCCCGTCTCTTCCAGTGCAATCTGTGGTGTTCAGCAACCAGATTTCTTTAACAGCAGCTTAAAGCTTCTAAAGTAAATCTTCCCAGTCAGTGCAGTGAAGTGCAGAATATACTCTAATCCAGCCAGGCGGCTATTTGATACTGTAGGGCCTCTGAAGAAATCAGTAAGAAGACTTTTTAGTCTTCTATAATCTTCTGTTACATCACAATCATCACCAGCAAATAATAGCATGGGTTTTGTTCCCTCAGGACATTCACTGTTCTATTAATGTCTTTTAGAGAGACAAAATTCTCAATACCTAATTCAGTCATACCCAGCACGTGGTAGTCATACATATGACCAATGACTAGATTATTTGGCCACTTCTTGTTATGGGAGCCAAACATGAATAAAGAACAGACTTATTTGAAAAGAATTCCAGTGATGTCTGATCCTGAAAAGGTCTTGTAATATTTTTCTTTTTATACAGTATACTGTGTGGTTTTTTTCAGTGCATTCGCATCTTTACATACTTGTGTCACTGTTGCATTGGCATTTCCCCCTTCAATCAGCATGGCATTTTTAATATTTTCATTGAGTTTTGGTTCTCTCTTCTCAAGGAATCTCTTGGCTCTTTTCGTTTTGGGCTTTACAACTCGATCCAGAGCGAGGATTGCTGTTGCTACCTGCAACTCTTAACTAGGTGAATACACATGCACCTGGCCTGAGCCTTAAGTATTTCGTTCATCATAGGCATTTATTTGTCTGTGCCTAGGAAAGATAACATGTCTTTTTGAGAAATTGTTACTGATTTTTACTTTAAAAGTTTTTATAACGTGAAGTCTTTAAATTATTTACCTTATTAGTATATTGATTCTGAGAAAGCCACATAGTTTGCTGAGTAGTTTTTAACCTAGAACCATATTCAGGTATCCCTTAATCTCAAATCCAGCCCTCCCACAACTGCATCACAGCCTCAGGTTTTCATCTCATCCACATTCTTGCCACATTCTTCCTTCTTTTAAGAGTGTTCCTCTTCCTTATGTTTGATTTGCCCTCACTCCCACAAGAGGGAGTGACGTCTCTTGTGACAGTGCTTTTACTTAGTTAGGCTGCCAATGGCATAGTTAACCACCAAGTGGCCTCTTAATCCTTCTATGATTTAACGTTTCTGTAACTATTGGCTGAACCCTTCATAAAACATTTTCCCTTTTTGGCTTCCAGGATATGTCAGCAACAGAGTTCTTCTTCTACTTCTCTGTTTACTGCTTTGTAGCTCTCCTTGGCCCAACCAGTCAGTGTAAACAGTTTCCAAGAATCTGATGATAGTCTTTTCTCTATATACTCTTCTTCAGCAGTTTCACCATTTCTGTATGCTTAGTTATCATCTTTATACATATGGCTTCTTAGATATGTATATGAATCCTGATTCCTAACTTTAATATTGAATTCAGCTTTCATCTGCCTCTCATACGTCTTATATCTCAATCTCAATCTGTCCAAACCTGAAGTATCTCTTTCTTCTTTACTCTCTTTCTGCCCTCACCTCAACCTGTGTTTCCTTCTTTGGTTCTCCCTGTCAGTAAAACCGATCATCATTCTCTAAGTTACCAAAGCTAGAAATTTCAGGATAGGTTTTGACTTTTCTTTGTCTCCCAGTTCCTCTCTGTCCTTTCCCATCCTCTAACTCCTATCATGTCTTATTGGTTTTTCCTGTAAAGTGTAAGGAATCATTTTCTTTTTTCTATTATAGTCAGTTATTCAACTTTCCCTCTGTTAAAACTCAATTCATGGTGAAACCCCGTCTCTGCCAAAAATACAAAAAATAAGCTGGGCATGGTGGCGCGTGCCTATAATCCCAGCTACTCAGGAGGCTGAGGCAGGAGAATTGCCTGAACCCAGGAGGCGGAGGTTGTGGTGAGCCGAGATCGCGCCATTGCACTCCAGCCAGGGTAACGAGCGAAACTCAGTCTCAAAAAAAAAAACAAAAAAAACAAAAAAAAACTCAATTCAAATGTCATTCTAAATCTTTCCCGGGAACACACAAGCAGAATCACTTGTTCCCTGGTCTGTGCTCTTTTCTACTTTCCCACTTGAGAAGTTTTATCATAGCTAACTTTACATGTCTTTCTCCTCCAGACACAAACTGCTTAAGGACTGTCTCTCCAGTGCCTAGGCAAGTGCTGAGATGGAATAAGTGCTTGATACATAAGTTTTGAATCAAATTGAATCTGGTTGTTCACTATTTAAGGAGGGAAAGTGTGGGTCAGGTATGAGGTTTATTTCTTCAGAGGGAAAGCCAGTGGGGAAAATAAGAAAAATGAGCATTTGAGCACTTGGTAGAAGTCCAGTTCTCAATCTGAATCAGAAGTGGCTTATAGAATAGTGAAAGTGACATTGGTAAAAAAAATACAGATAAGTTATTTTCAGAAATATTATTTCTAAAAGTATTATTTTTGAGGACAAATAAGGTCATAAATACTTGGTGGTGATCTAAAGTGAAAGAAGTTTTAGAGTAGAATACCATAGTACAGTGTCTTTAGGACGTCAAAAAATTGGTGGAAGTTTCCAGAAAGGAAGGATAAAATGAATCTGTTTTTTCCATAGGCTGCTAGTTCAATTGATGCCGAAGATGGCTTGAGGTTCATGCAGGAGATGATTGAATTGTCAAGTCAGCAACAAAAAGAACAGCAGCTGCCTCCACGAGCTGTACAAATTGTTTCCCACCCATTTTTTGGCAGGGTAGTACTGACTGCTGGACCAGCTCAATTTGGGTTGGATTTGTCTAAACATAAAGAGGTATGTATACTGAAAATAGAGTTTTTGAAACTGAAATATTAAGTATTGCCTCATTTCTTACTCTCTTCTCTAATTTAGTAGTTTTAATGTATTTTAAAAACCAAAATAGTCAGTCTCCTGGATTTAAGTAAAGTAAAAGCATATCTTGAAAACTTTTAGTCGTAATTTACATATTTAACATGCGTATAGAATTTTAGCCAAAATGTTATCGAGGTTCTATCCAATTTCTTGGTCTGTTTTCTAATTTAATACTTTTAATTGATCTAAAAACTTTAGGCTTTCTAAAAGCCACTAGGGTCTTTCTTTGAACAAAAATCTAACCCAGGAGCTTAATGTAGAAAACAGCTAAAGACACAGAAGCTTTGGAGAAAGCCTGGGACCCTGAGGTTCCACTGGGCAAACTTTGAAGATCACTAAGCCAGTCCATCCTCTATAGTTATGATGTAGACAACAAAGACTTAACTAAACAATTCACAAGTTCATCTAATTAATTGATTGCAGAGCTGGGACCAGAGCCCAATTATCATGACAATCTAAAGCCAATGTTCTTTTTGCTCTGTTACTCCTAATTTAGACCTTTTTCTGCTGTGTATTTTAAACCATATAGAAGCTATACAGATTGATTCATTCACCTGTCAATTAAGTGCCTATTATATAGTCTGTGTACTGCTTGCTCTATCAGTTTACAAAACCAGTGACGATCCATGCCCATTTACATTTTAGGAGAATGAAGGATATTAAAACATCTTTATAGTAACGTCTTTAAAAAATCAGTTTCCTTGGTGGATTTAGTTTTTCTGGGAAAAATAACTGCTTGGAGATCCATATAGACTAAGTGCATTTTTTTTCCTCTTTCAAAAACTTTTCTGGTTACCAGTGCACATTTCAAATTGGTTCCCAGCTATTATAAACGTAGTGAATCTGCCTATAGATCCTAACTTTGCCACTTACTAACTTGTGTTAACATTGTGAGCAAATACATAACCTGAGTCTCAATTTCCCCATATGAGAAATGGAAATGTTATTTGTATTGTTTTGCTCAGGGTCATTATAAGTATCAGATTTTGTAGTTTATGTAGAAATGCTCACTAGAAACATTGATTGAATAATGTGATACGCCAAATGTTGAAACAAAAATTTATGCTGAATATATATTAGATATGTTACCATTAGAAAAGAATGAGTTATAGTTCTCTTAAAGCTCTAGGTACTGAGGTTTAATGACTTGATTGCCATTTGAGAAGACTGAAGTATTTAAGTTAGTTTGATTTCTGACAGACAAGAGGATTTGTTGCCAGCAGTAAACCATACAATGGTTGTTCAGAGCTTACTAACCCTGAGGCAGTGATGGGAAAAATCGCACTGATACAGAGAGGACAGTGCATGTTTGCAGAAAAGGCACGCAACATCCAGAATGCCGGAGCCATTGGTGGCATCGTTATTGGTAAGAAATCCGCCATGTCATTGTGTTGACTTAAAGGGAGATAATTTTTAGGATTTTTTCTTTTATTTTTCTAAAATTTTATCGAAGAGTTTGTCATATTTTTTTTACCTCACCTAGACAACGTAAAGATTACATAATTCAATGACTCTTAATTTCTAGATATCTAACATCTTTTTTAAAAGTCTGGATTTGAGTTTCTCTATATTAATGTCAGTGAACATACTTGGGGTTAGGTGTGAGGGTAAGGTAGGACTGAGTGGTAAAAACGTTCAGTACCATGGATAAGAAAATGTGCCCATGAGATCCATCACCCCTAAGGGGTAAGAATTACACTGTGCCACCTCCAGTAGGGAGCCATTGAGAATTTCCATTACTCCACAAAGATGCAGACTTTGGAGGCAGGCACATGAGAGTATAGTTCCTGGCTCTACCACAAAATTGCAGCGTAACCTTGGCCCAGCTTCAGTTTTTTAATCTGTTTATTTAGTAGACTAATTTTTAGGTTCTAATGAAAGTGATAATAAATATCTTTTAGGTGATTGTAAGGTTTCAAGATAATATATATAAAATTTCTTGGCAAAATAGCAGGCATAGGATAAGTACTACTGTAACAGTGGTTACAGTATTGTTAGCAGATCTTTATCCCCTTGGATCTTTTTCCACTGAAATAACAAATCACCCTGCTAACTGAAACAGTCTTTCTGTGTGCCAGTTTCAGGTCCCCTAGGGAGACTCAGAGTCACGTAGTCATCTTTTGTCTCATCAGTTATTACTAAGAGGATGGGTCATACATTCTGCACTTAGCAGGAACTGTGAGAGCGAGTGCCCTGAGACGGGACAGACAGTTTCTTCTGGGAGACTGGCATACGAGTTGGAGGTGGCCACGATTGTTGTCTCCAGAAAAACAGCACGTTACTAATACTAGTACTATTAGTAGTCCTACTACTATTATTTAACCAGTGCAAAATAGCAATACTGATTAGTTCAGCTTATAGAGGAAAGAGCACTATAGTCATAATTATTCTTTGTGTGCATTGTATAAAAAAGAACTATCCATATTTAGTTTGGTAAAACAGTGTAATCATGCCACTAGTGGAAATTTTAAACAATACAATTCATTCATACTTTTATCACTATACTCCAACTCATTGAATTTTTTCATTTCTAGGCTTTTCCATAAGCATATGAAAGTTTTATAGTCATAATCATAGAATTCTGGATTCTACTTTTTTAATGCATTATTATTCTGTGTGTCCTATCAAGTAGGTCATTATAGTTTACTTATTATAATGGTGTACAGTTGTTTACAATTATAACTAGTAAAATTCTTTGGGCATAGAGCTTTTTGCTTCTTTCGTATTATTTCCTTTGGATATATTTCTATGAGAATTAGTGGGTCTAAAAGTTATGTTTGTTTTTATGATTTTTGGTGCATAAAATTAATTCTGTCAGTGTAAAAATCAGTAGCAACTGGTAGAGAGATCTTTTTAATGGCTGGGTGTTTTGATGTTTGCTGTATTTATTTTCTGGCTAGATGACAATGAGGGGAGCAGCAGTGATACTGCCCCTCTGTTCCAGATGGCAGGTGATGGAAAGGATACAGATGACATCAAGATCCCCATGCTGTTCTTATTCAGCAAAGAAGGAAGTATCATACTGGATGCCATCCGGGAATATGAGGAGGTAGAAGTGCTCCTTTCTGATAAAGCAAAAGATCGAGGTAAGAGCAAAATACCATTTGTTTTTAACGCAACTTAGTATTGATTTTGCTAGTTTGATAACAAGAATGAGTAACACAAAATTTTTTTTGTTTCACTGATAAAAGTAAAATTTTTAGAAGATGATTTCAAAATATATTTTTCTTTGGGAAATAAGAATAAAACTTTTATTTTGCTTTGTTTTCTGAATTAGGATGTTTTTAGAAATATATTTTTATGTGTAATTCGTAATTTTGTCATGAGTCTGTTCAGTTGATAAAAATACAAGAGAGTAATTCTGGATGTTAAAGCCATTTTAACATCCAGGAATATTCCCCGTTTGATTTCATGGATACTACATCTTACATGTCTTTTATAAGGAATAGGAAGACATATATAGAATGTTGTGTATACAATATAGATAGTGGTTGGTTTCAACAGGCCACCTATAATCAAATGACCACTGTCTTGGTGAAGGCAATAGAAGTCTAGCAACAGCTTCCCGATGAGATCTAAGTTTATCACATGGATGTTTACAAGAGTTACAAATGGCCGTTTCTGAAAAAGAAGATAGCTTGCATTAATTTATGAGAGTAGATAGTCCTCTCTAGACCAAAATGTTTGTTAGTAATTTGAAATCTCTTTGAAACCCAAATTACTGTATAAATGCAAGGACTTACTAGCATTCTTACATAGTTTCACACCCAGGGATAGAAGAGAAATGAGGGAAGATGAGCTTTCAGACACAGGCTGTGAATCTTGCTTGTGGTAGCAGTCTTTCCTGTCCGATGGAGAGACCTGTAGAGAGAGCCGAAGTCCTCCCATACCCTTAAGTACATGAAGTTGTATAATAGTACAGGGTTGTTATATCCCTGGGGTGTTTGATAGATAGGTAGGAACCTGATTCAATTCAGTGTGACTTCCAAGTGGGACATTTTTCAAAAAAAAAAGTTTCGTGATGATCATGCTAACATAATCATGCTAGCCTGATTTTGGCTTCTTGTATTGCTTTATTCTCCTTTGAGATTTTTTGAAATGTCAATTATTTAAGAGCATTTATGTCAAGTAAGAAACAGCAGTGGAGTGAGTCAGTAGGATGTTTGTATATGTCAGTGTATACATGGAAACAGATCAGAATACACAGGTTTTCTGATCTTAAATCCTCTGTGTAACTGATTTGTTTTTTTCCTGGGCTCTTTTCTAAACTCAGATCTTCTTGCCTACATATATGCATTTAGGTATATCTAACATAGGCCGATTATTATTTCATGTAACTCTTTAATGCATTTGCTTTTTCCCCCCCTTGTTTTCTGCTACCACTGGAATTTCAGCAGCAATATTAAAAGGTAAAATGATTCCAAGCTACATTATTAATAGTAGTAAGTATCTTGCATTAATAAGCCTTAAATTATATATATATATATATATATGTGTGTGTGTGTATACACACACACAAGTACATATATTATTTTGTTTCAGTGGATACTGATATCTGTTGTAATGTAATAGATTATTTTCATGTCTAGTCAGCTGTCACATAATAGATTTTAATTGATTCTGTCATAACAAATTCTAATAATTATACATCCCATATAACAGATGAATTCTATGTCTATGTCCATGTAAGAGTCACTCTAACAAAGGCATTATTGTTTTGGTATTTATTACTTTGATCACTTTTTATTAGAACATAAGGTAAAATATTTAAGGTCTTGACTTGTTTTAAAAACTCATGTGTGTGTGGGGTACATGGGTTAGGACTACAGGCTTATGGTAAAGCATGTGCTTCCTATACCAGAGAAGAGGCATGAGACATGATTAATTTTACTAGAAAAAAAAATCTTGGTGAATAGTATCCCCTTAAGGACCTTGCATTAAAAGGACATTATTTAAAAGATACTTTTTGAAAAGCTTTGGTAGTCTATAAATGTATTGAACTGTGATTGTTATAGAGTGATCTTTTGATAGAAGTATGGAAAAGCTCCCTTTTTGTGTAATAGCCCTTTAGAGAACTATACAGCTGTATTAATTAGCAGCAAGATACAGCATAAATGTTAGTATTTATTAATGTAACAGAAATCAGTGATAATAGTTTTATGAAATCAACAAATTTATTCACTAGGATAGTATCCTAAGAAGCTACACAGTTTGTAGTGGTTATCATTTGTCCTGTACCATTACCACATACATCAGTGTTTCTCCCCTGCATCAGAATCAACCTATATACTGGTTAAAAGTGTTGGCTTCTGATTCCTGCTCCAAATGTTGAATCAGACGTTCGGAGTGTCGGGAATTGGAATCTGAAACTTTGGACAAACATCCTAGGTGACTGTGTTGTAGCTGCTTCCTCAGCTGCACTTTGAGAAATACTGAACAAGATTCAGAAAGCACCCCTTTTCTGTCTCCCAACTATGTATCTGGCCGTACTGTACCAGCACACAGGTACTAGTTAATGGGTTATATAAGTACACTAAACAATAACATCCTTAAAATCTGAACAATAAAATGTTCTCCAGATTGCCTTTTCTAGAAATGTCATTCCACAAATACATATTTTTCCCTGTGAAGTCACACAGTGCTGATTTAGCAGTCTTTTTCATATATTAATACAGAAAATAGAAGCCCTAAAAAGCCTTCACTCCTGTCTTACTCTGATACGTCCATGCCATTAGTACAGACATATCTGAAACTGTTCTGCTAGCAGAAATTTTCTGGTTATCTTATTACACATTCTTCTTTAGAAGCTTAAAAAGCATTAGCATTTTTATCAAGTGGTATTGCTTCCTTAGGTCAAACCTTCTGAAAGTTAAGCTGTCCACAGTCTATTGTTGAACAGAATTTTCCCTATCTCAGCGTTTCATTTTTCCAGAATTTCAGTTCATAAAGGTACTTAATTATTCCAACCCTGTGCCTACAAACAAAAGGTGATGTGTTGTTACCTTTAGGTCTAAATTGAAGTAGTTTACAATTAAATTTCCTTTTTTCAATAGTATTTCTCACAGGGAAGAAACATCACCATTTTTAAGTTCCAATACATTGTCATGCTTGCAGCTTACAGAGTGAGCCTATAGTGCCTTAAAGGCTCTAGACAGATGTTTTCAGCCTACTCTTTTTGTGCCTATCTGGTAAAGAGACAGAGAAAATGGAAAAAATAAAAAGAAAGTTTCATTCTTTTCCCTGCTCTGATTTAAGTCAGGCAGGACCGCTTTTCCTGATTATCCCCCACTGAACTTGATTGGGTGAATGTTCTATAGCTGAACCGTAGACCTTAAGTTGCTGTTGGAAAGGATTTGATCCCAAGGAGAAAAATCTAGTACATATGCAGATAAACTCTACCTGGAGAGAAACATTTGAAACATTCTTCTTAGCAGAGTTGATACTTAACTTTCTCTTCTCCATCCAAGGCATGTTTTCTCATGCATTTTCGCATTTGCACCATGTCTCTTCCCTTTTTCTGGAAATTCCCAGTCAATCCCTGTCCCCTTCCTCATGGCCCTTTTCCTCTTTGAGAACATTTAGACATCCTAAATTTCAAATGCCAACAACTTCTTTAGGAAATTTTCTGTTATTCTCCTAGGTAAAATTAATTTAAGGTTTTTGTTTTGTTTTGAGACACAGTCTTGCTCTGTTGCCCAAGATGGAGTGCAGTGGCATGATCTTGGCTCAACTGCACCCCTGGGTTCAAGCAATTCTAATACCTCAGTCTCCTGAGTAGCTGGGATTACAGGCGTGTGCTACCATGCTTGGCTAATTTTTGTATTTATTTTATTTATTTTTTTTTTTTGAGACGGAGTTTCGCTCTTGTTACCTAGGCTGGAGTGCAATGGCGCAATCTCGGCTCACCGCAACCTCCGTCTCCTGGGTTCAGGCAATTCTCCTGCCTCAGCCTCCTGAGTAGCTGGGATTACAGGCACGCGCTACCATGCCCAGCTAATTTTTTGTCTTTTTAGTAGAGACGGGGTTTCACCATGTTGACCAGGATGGTCTCGATCTTTTGACCTCGTGATCCACCTGCCTCGGCCTCCCAAAGTGCTGGGATTACAGGCTTGAGCCACTGCGCCCAGCCAATTTTTGTATTTTTAGTAGAGACGGGGTTTCACCATGTTGGTCAGGCTGGTCTTGAACTCCTGACCTCATGATCCACCTGCCTTGGCCTCCCAAAATGCTGGGATTACAGGCATGAGCCATTGCACCTGCCAAGGGTGTCTTTTTAATACAGTTCTACTATGATACTTATATAGTTCTTTGCCTGCTTCTCATCTCTATATTCCTTGTTCTCAGTAAACATTTAATGTACAGATGAATGAATGAATGGTTGTACAACATCCAATCTCTAAGTCTTTGCCAAGGTTCACTTCCTGTTTTATTATTAAAATATACTGATTTTCTTTTCTCTGTATTTTGAGATTTTCTCCATTATTTTTTCTTGTATTGCTGATGTACCATTCCTGAATTTAATATTGTGGTTGTTACGCTCTTAGGTCTTTGATGGCACATACTGATGAAAACAGGCACCTTAGGATCAAGATTTGTAGTGGTGTAGCAGATTTTAACTCTTCTTTTTGTAGTTCTCTGACATTTTTAGTAGTTCTATAGTTTCTTCAACTTGCAAAAACTAAAATATTTTCTTCTGTAGGTATCTTCAAAGTTCTCTCTCTCTCTCTCATTTCTTAATATATGTAGTGTTCAGTAACTTGCTTTTTACAGTTAAAGCTATATTAAAGACATTCCTTCAAGCTAGTAGGATAGCATAATTTATTATTTTGAAAGCTACATTACATTTTGTATTGTGACTGTACCATAATTTATTTAACCATGTCACTATTAGGCATCCAAATTGTTTCCAGGTTTTTTGTTTTGCCACTGTATGCAGTGGTGTAGGTAACATTCTTGTATATGTCTTCTTACATGTGCATACTTTTACTTTTCTAGAATTTTGACGTTTACTAAAATGGAATGGTGGCGGAAAGGATATGGATCTTTTAGCTTTAATAGATATTGCAAGTTGCATTCCAAAAAAGATCACATCCCTTCCAGCAAGATATGAGAGTATATGTTTCTTCCTAATTTTAGTCAGCATATTTCCCTTTATAGGTAAATTTTATGTTTTTTCTCTTTTTGGATTGCCTAGTCATATGTTTAGCCTTCTTTAAATAAGATAGTGTGTCTTTTCTAGGTATTTTATAGGATCTCTCTATTTTGTGTGTGCATTTCTTTTCCTGTATTTACATACAACACATAAAGAAATAGAAGTTCTATGGATTATCTGGAAAAGCCAAACACATATAGAGACAGAGAGGTTACACACACACCCACACACACACACACACACCCACACACACACACACACACACACACACAGTTTTCCCAACATGTCATCTTTTCACTTTGTTTATGTAACTTTTATAACGTTTTTATGTAATCAGAAATAATTAATTTCTTTAAGACCCCCGGGTCTTCCTTCTCACTTCAGAAGATCACTCCATCCTATTTTTACATAATATTTTCCTAAATTATTCTGGCATTTTTAAACCATTTTTTACATATTGGTCTCTAAATCATATGGAACTTTAAAATATAAGTCTTTCTTTCCAGTTGAGTTGTCAGCTGCTGAATACCATTTATGAAGCAAACCCTGAATCTCCTGCAGCTAAACCGTCCTCTTTGCTATGTAACAAATATTCTTGCAGAGTTGGATCTGCTTCTACACTTGCCCTTCTGTTCTACTAATCTCTCTGTTTTTGTGCCAGTAATGCAATAATTTGCTTTTTCAGTAAATTTTATTATCTGATAGGGCAAGTCCCCCACTCACTGATTCTTCTTAGAATTTCGTGACCTTTCTTTGACATATGCTGTTCTATAGAAACTTTAATTGTATTTGGTTCTAAAATGAAAACAAGAAGTACAAATGAGATTCATTTTGAAATTATATAATTGCATACTTTACATATAAATTAGGAAAATGTTAAATATTAAGACTTTTCATTTAAGAATATACCTATAAATTTAATCAAATCTTGTTTTAGGTTCTCATGATTTTATAGTATACAGGTCTTATACCTTTTATAATAAATCTAATTCTGTGTTTTGTAGCTTTTATTTTTATTACAAAAAGGTTTAATGATTATATTTTCGCTAGTTATTGCTACTACAAAGGAGTTACTGATATTTGCGGTCTCCTTACCAAATTCATTTATCAATTTTAATAGTTTTTTTTATTAGAGTTGCTTTGATAGTATACGATCACAATTTGAAAATACACATAATTTGATCTTTTTCCATATTTACATTGATTATTCTACTTTCTTGCCCAGTTGCATTAGCTAGATTTCCAAAGTAATGTTGTATATGTAACCCTAGGAGGGTGTTTGATCGCAAGCACAATCTCCATTACCAAGTAACCCTACACTTTTTCCTCTTCTTCTTCTAATCTGGAATAATAGAATCTAGAAAGAAACTTGGAGATTTTCTTTTCCCGAGGCAGAGTCTTGCTCTTTCACCCAGACTGGAATGCAGTGGCATGATCTCAGCTCACTGCACTCTCTGCCTCCTGGATTCAAGCGATTTTCCTGCCTCAGGAAAATCCTCAGTAGCTGGGATTACAGGCATGTGCCTCGGCCTCTCAAAGTGCTGGGATTGCAGGTGTGAACCACTGCGCCTAGCCGGAGGTTTTCCTTTTGTTCTCTCTTGACTTTAGGGAACCTAGGATAAATGAACCGTCAGTAGCCAGCTACCTTCATCTTTCTTTGGTCCCATCATTGGTTTCCCTAATTGCCTGATTAAATTGTCTGGAACTCCTCAATCCACCTCTCAACCCCCTCCCCCAAAAAAACCCTAGGAGGTAAACTTTGAGAGTCAGGCAATCGCACCTAATCAGGGTAAATATATGTGTGTGGTAGGGGCAGAAAGGGGGAATCCCTTTCTTCTCCATTATAAAGGGTTACAGCTGACAACTCTGTTTAAGAAAAAAGCCAGGTTAACAGGAGAAAGCATAATAATTACGTGTACATGTGTGCACAGGAGCCATACAAAATATGAAAGGGGACAGGTAGTGGCCGGGCGCGTTGGCTCAAGCCTGTAATCCCAGCACTTTGGGAGGCTGAGGCGGGTGGATCATGAGGTCAAGAGATCGAGACCATCCAGGTCAACATGTTGAAACCCTGTCTCTAGTAAAGATACAAAAAATGAGCTGGGTATGGTGGCGCGTGCCTGTAATCCCAGCTACTCAGGAGGCTGAGGCAGGAGAATTGCCTGAACCCAGGAGGTGGAGGTTGTGGTGAGCCGAGATGCGCCATTGCATTCCAGCCTGGGTAACAAGAGGGAAACTCTGTCTCAAAAAAAAGAAAGAAAGGGGACAGGTGGTTGAAGCTTACCCTCTTCTTCCGGGAGAGGAATACGAGAGAATGAATAGACCCAATGCTCAATGATTGGTAAATGATTCTTTTTGCATGTTGTCCAGAGAAAGTCCCCAGTTAATCTCTTGGAGCTGTCCGCAGAAGAAAAGTCTGTTTGGGTGTGCTGAGGACCCCAGTCTACTCTTCTATGATGGCCTTTTTTTTTTTTTTTTTTGGAGACAGAGTTTTACTCTGTCAGGCTGGAGTACAGTGGTGCGATCTCGGCTCACTGCAACCTCTGCCTCCTGGGGTCGAGCAATTCTCCTGCCTCAGCCTCCCAAGTAGCTGGGATTACAGCCATCTGCCACCATACATGGCTAATTTTTTGTATTATTAGTAAAGACAGGATTTCACCATGTTGGCCAGGCTTGCCTTGAACTCCGGACCCCAGGTGATTCGCCTGCCTAAGCCTCCCAAAGTGCTGGGATTATAGGCGTGAACCACTGCGCTTGGCCTGAAGGCTCTTTTTTTTCCTGCTTGATGACAGTGCTAGGGAGGGATTCTTGAGACAACTGCATTTCTTTTGGAAAGAAGCTTCCTTTGATAAGAAAATTCTAGAGAGAGTCCCCCCAGCTGCTTCCAGAAAGAGGATCATAGAGACAGGGAGGCAGGGGAGTCAGGGGAGGGTCAGAGACAAAGTTTGGTTCTGAGACATATTTCTGAGGCCTTTCAGTTTTCCAAGCATTCATCATGCTAAAGCACCATATTTTGGGGAATCGTTTTCTCTGTCCCAATGGTGCCTACCCATACCTTTCTGCAGGCCTACATTTCCTTTGGTTTTTCTGTTTTTTACATAAATCATCTACCCTCCCTTCTTTGACTGTTATCTCTACTTGTATTTTAAATCTCAGCTCAAGTGTCACTTTCTGAAGGAGCCTCTCAAATCGCTTTACAGCTCTCCCTCTGTATCTGTGGGTTCTGCCCCCGTGGATTCAACCAGCTGTGGATAGGAAATAAGAAGGAAAAGTCTGTATGTTGAACATACACGGACTTCTTTTTTTTGTCCTTATTCTCCAAACAGTGCAGTACACCAATGATTTGCCTAACATTTGCGTTGTATTAGGTATTATAAGTAATCTAGAGATGATTTAAAGTATATGGGAGGATGTGTGTCAGTTACATGCAAATACTGTGTCATTTTACATAAGGGATTTGAGCATCCAACATCCTTATCTTTCTTTCATAACATGTCACAGTCGAGTTTTCTATTTATTTTCTGTGATTATTTGCAGAATAAATATCTTTTCCCTCATTGGACTGTAAGACCCGTAAGGGCAGGTATAGCATTTGGTATTGCTCCTCATTTTATCCCTAGCACTGTGCAGAACGATCACTTGGAAGACACTTGCTGGCCAACTGCATCACAGAGGCAGAGACGGAACAGGGTGTAGCATTTGGGCATCAGTGCTATTTTAAGCACTTTCTTATAGGAACCCCAAATAAAATGCCTCTATTGGTTTCATTGTATATTCATTATAAGAGGTTTAACCCACCCTTCAGCCTTCCAGTGGATTTTAGAATGACTGTATCTTATAATTCATGTTCCTACAATAATAGAATTTTATAAGTAATCTCAGTTCTTGTGAAAATATTTTTGATCAATCACTCATTCAAAAAAATCTGTGTTATCTGCATCTTTATGGCTTACTGAGTAGGAATTTCACTTTTCAAAGCAATATTATTTTAAAATATAGCAATGATATATGCTGTTTAAAATGGATTCTATTTGATATGTTCTCATGTGTAAGCTTAAGGTATCTAACAAATTTTAGCCATACCTTCCAAATCTCTATATATTTTAATATTATTATTGGTTAGTATACTTCTGAGCTTACTAATGTCCACTGAAGTCAGTCTTAGTTACTGTCATTCCTTCCAATTTGGAAAAATGTTTATTTTCTAATACACATTTTGCACAGTGAATATATAGGAAAATGTGAATGCATAAAGACAGTCTTCATTTCATTGCTGATGTTCACATTCTGCATTAACATGATTCTCTTTAACTTGTTATTTCATCTTCTTGCACAAACCAATATGCTTTGGAAAGTATGTTTTTTTTTTAGAGAAGTAGCATGGGGTTTGTTTCTTTCTCATGCAGATCCTGAAATGGAAAATGAAGAACAGTCATCCCCTGAAAATGATTCTCAGAATCAGAGTGCTGAACAGGTTTCATCAAGTTCTCAGGAGGTTGATTTGGTTGATCAGGAGTCTTCTGAGGAAAGTTCTCTAAACTCTCACCCAGAATCATTATCTCCAGCAGATATAGACAATGCTGCAAGCATTTCCCCTTCTGAACAGACTTCTAATCCCACAGAAAACCATGAGACTACAAATCTTAATGGTGAATGTACAGATTTAGATAACCAGCTTCAAGAACAATCAGAAACTGAGGAAGATTCCAATCCTAATGTTAGCTGGGGTAAAAAGGTCCAGCCTATAGACTCCATATTAGCAGACTGGAATGAAGATATAGAAGCATTTGAAATGATGGAGAAGGATGAGCTATGACTTGCTAGACAATCTGTTGGTAGGTATTTAAAAAGAGAAGGTAAATGTGTGTGGTTAATAGACACCCTAATACTAAGCAGGCTCTCTAATGGGAGGCTTTAAGTATGGTGAGAACAACCACGTTCTGACTGGCGTAGTTATAGGAATCTGGAGCATGCTGTGTTAGAAATGACCTTGTTTAAAACTGTCCCATCAAAAATGGAAAACCACAATTCCCCTTCAAGTGCAGCACTGCACCGCCCTGCAACACCTCAGGCCAGGCAGAGGTTACTGAGCATTCCTGGGAACCAGATTTCCGTAGTCTGTGGAGAGACAAGAAACAAAATTCAGTTAATAGTGGAGTGGGGAATAGGAGTTTGGATAGTCTTCTAATTAAAGGAAGCTCGCCTTTCTTGGTTTTGGGGTTAGAGGCTCTTTGGGAAGATGTATACGATGTATTGTGGCATTCTGATTATGCTGCCTTCACGAAAACACTTTAAGTGACCTAAGTGGTTATGAAGCAAATGTATTTATGGTGAAAACAGTCTTTGCTCATCACTTTCACTTGTTTCATTTAGTGACAAATGATCGAGATGACTTGATTTTTTTGTTTCCTCTTAACAATGTCCTTTTTATTTAAACCAAAGGTGAAGCCAGTGTACTTTCTCAGTGAGTTTTCTGCATAAAGGCTAATCAGTGGGACCAGGTAAAAAGGTCATATAATATATTGTGGAGATTGCTTACCTGAGAGTTCTGAAAAACAGAGCAAGGGAGAAACTATAGTGTTGCAATAAGAACCTCCCATTGGGCCTTCCATAGGGAAAGCCATGACTACTCTGAAATGGAACCTAGCATCATATGCTTGTAAGGTAGTTTGTAAATCTTTTCCAGTTCATTTCTCAAAGAGGTGGTTACCTCTAGCCATCAGCCTTACTCCATCCCGTTTGGTATGCAATTTGAGCCACAAGGCTTATAGCGCCAACAGCTATATACATTTTGTTCCATTTTTCTGTCTTACAGAGCCATGATAAAACTGTGGTTAGTGTTTTAAAATTCCTGGAGTGACTACTGTTTTTCTCCTTTGAAACTTAGGTTTCCGAAGTTGCACCTAAGGAGTCTGTCATATTTTCTGTTGAATCATGGTTTTTGTTTTTAACAGATATTCCTTCTGATATGGACTTGAAAATTAGTCTATAGTGACCTGTGTTTAAAAAAAAAAGTACAGTAGCAAGTACATATAGCCATATAGCTTAATGAGAACCCCCACCCGCTTTTTGTGGTTGTAGTCTGGTGCTGGCCACATTTAAGTTTTAAAAACTTTTAAATTTTGTTGTTGACATCTGTAGACAGCCCTGTAGTTGAAATCATGGCTTTATTCATTTTATTTATTTTTTAAAACTAGCCTGAATCAGTTCTAAAGGAATATTTGAGAGACGTATTTTTTTTCTCTTTTCCATGACATTACACAATAACCTTTCCCTAAAACACAGTTTGAGATACTGGTGAGCTGTAAGTGGAGCTGTTAAAAACAGCAGTGCTGTATTGTAGTTATGTATATTCGTGTACAGTATGTCGTAGATACCAGGTAAACAGAGTCTTCTCTGAGAGGATAAATACCTGCATTCAAATATTCCAGCTAAACATAATTGAGTCAGGGAGTAGTAAATGTAATGGAGAATTCACTTTGGGGAGGGGGAAAAAGAATAGTATACAAGACCCTTATAGGCTCTTAATTATACCTGAAACCAAAATGGATACTTTTAGTCTCTCTGCATGTGAGATTTGGTGTAACAAGATAGAACTATAATATATATAGTATATGGAAGGATAGACATAGTGCTTTGTTCATTTTAATTGCAAAGCTGCCAAAATAGCTGAAGCTTAATTACTTGACTTGCCTTGATTTATAGGACTGGGGCTTGGAGAAAATGAACAGATGTTCCTCTAAGACATTGATTACAGAAGCCTTATATACATGGATTTGATTTTGTATTTGTAGCTGAAAGCCATTGTTGTCTAAATCTAACTTTTCTAAGTTATCAAAACAACATAATTTCTTTTCCAACAAGGAGAACTGTATGGCATGAAGGATTGTGTGACACGCTTGGAAAAGCCAGCTTAGTGCCACTTTCTTCTTTTGGCCATTAGAGGGAGCTGTTGCCTTTCATTGACGTTTAGAAACAAATTGTTCATTTGTCAAGAAAAGTAAATCCTTAAAAAGAAAAGAAAAGGAAAGGAAAAAAATGTAACCAATTTTTCTTAATATCCCGAAGGAATGACACTCAATTTTTCCCTAATTAAGAAAAGAGGACATAATGTTCGGTTTAAAAACACCGATGTTGTAATTGATTCTACATTCATTTACTTACTTGACATACTGCCGCAGAGTCGTTCTTGAGTTCATTAAAAATTCCAGAGGCATTAGGTTTTTTTTTTAATGTTTTGTTTTTTAGTTACCTTTTATAGACATTTTAGTAACTTGCTAAAGATTCAGGGGATTCTGTGAAGCCCCGAATTTAGAAACATCTGGTCTACCTCAGTTAAATGTTGACTGCTTAGAAATAGAGCTGAAGTGATCACCACAGCCATAAAATTGTTTGACTAAGAAAGATTTATATAATGTTTACAAATCTGGAATCAAGTAAGGATTTTAGCTGAAAGTTAACAGTAGAGCAAGTATTTAATTCAGGTATTTTCAAGTTTTAAAACTTGTTTACCTACTAAAAATAAAATAGCTATAGAGTTTTTTTTCTGCATATAAAAGTCCAACAAAATGAGATACCCTTATTTGCAGTACTTTTCCCATAAAGTTTTAAGTGTAAAAGAATTGTAATTTACTAGATATGTTTGGTATGGGATCTTTTGTTGGGTAGGTTTTCTTTTCTTAAATTGTAATAGGCTTCCAGAAAGAGGATAATTATTTCGGAGCAAATTAACTTTTGCCATTATACTTCTCCCTTTTTCTTTACGGTATTAGTAAAATGAAAAATTTTACACTCTCTGATGTTAGCTTCACTAATATAATTACTCTCTCAAGAAGTTTTAGAAAGTTACCATCACACAACCTTTTTATAGTAAAGCCAGCATTTGTTCTCTCACCAAACCCCATGCCAAATTCATCACGAAGAAAGCTCAGCATAAGTAATTCAAATACTGCTTATAATTTTAGAGGGGGGCAGAATTTAGCAAATATTCAAGCCGGTCGTTTTATGCACAAGGCTTCAGTCAGAACATAGGGAAAAAAAAAACATTCTGTGAATGAAATATTGTATGTTCAGATTTTATAAACGACATTTTTAAAAGCCCAATTTACAGCCGTATATTTTCTTATGATGTAATTTATGAAAAAGATGTCTGTACTAACAGGTGCTGTAATACTACTGTTGTTGGATTTTATTGTTTGGTGATAAATGTATACAATATTTCTAAGGGAAACTATGTACTGTGATGTAAAAGTCTGGGCAAAATGTATATAATCCTGTATATAATTGTGTATTTGATTATAATTACTGATTGTAAAGATTTAATAAATATGTAAATATTCTGGTTTAGTTTTAATTTGAATTTTTATAATTACTGTGCATATCTTTATACTTTTATGTCTTAATGTTTACCACTCTGTTTTCCCTTTTTTTTTTTTTTTTTTAAATCTTTTATCCCCAGGGGAGTTAATTCTGGGGGACATCTTGGCTGTAAAAACCCAGGCTTGTGGGCTAAAGTAAGGATTTTGGACCTTGTTCTAAGGGTAACATAAGAAATCAATGAAGGTTTTAAACAAGTCAATAGCGTGCAGAAAGGTAATGGTAAGTGAGTAAAACTCTAGAATTGTATACAAAGCATGATCCAGTGCTTATTCAACAAAGACGATGTGCATGCATGCCTTCTGTATGCCAGACACTATTATAGGACCTGGGGTGGTTGTAGTGGACAAATGGACAAAATGTAGTAAAGAAGATAGAAAAGAAAGTGGCAAATAAAAAGTACACTGAGATTGTGAAGAAAAAATTATGGTGCGGGGATAGAGAGTGATGGAAATCATGGAGTGAGGTTCTAGTTAAATAGCCAAAATACTAACAGTGGCGATCTTGGATTGTAGGCAGTTGCTATTTCCTTATTTGTATATGTCTGTATTTTCATAAGTTTCCAAAGTAAGCATTAAGATTTTAAAAATAAGTAGTTTAGGTCAGTGAAAGAAAAGAAGAGAACATAAAAAATATACACCAGGTGGAGTGTGGTGGTGCACACCTATAATCCCGTCTCCTCCTCAGGAGGCTGAGGTTGGGAGGATCGCTTGAGCCCAGAACTTTGAGACCAGCCTGGGCAACATAGAAGACCCTGTCTCCAAAACAAAAACCGAATTCACCCCAGACTCCTCCCATCTTGTGTTTCCGTACGATTCCACCACTCCCATATGTACTGCACACCTACCACGGACATAAGCAGCATTTGGCTGGAGTTCAAAAGCTTGAGAAGAGATGAGGTTAACCAAGAAAACTGTATGGAATAGGGAGAAGAGAAGATCTAAAATAGAGCCCTCCTGAGATTCCTAGAATCTGAGGACAGCAGAGGAGGAAGGACTTCTGCAGAAGGGAATGAAAAAGAGCAGTTGGAGAGGTGGGAGGAAAAGGCTGGAGCAGTGTATAAAAACCAAGAGCATTTCAAGGAGGGAGTGGCAAATAGCCTGAAATCCCTAAAAAGTAGTCTCTTGGTTTTAGCAACTTTTTCTGAAGTCCCCTACCCCATCAAGTAGCCACAGGAGGCAGTGGGGACTTGGTGCAGGCAGCCTGTTGCTATGGAAGAATGTGTGGCTCTATCTTTCAATATTTGAGAAAAAACAGAAACCCAGGTGAAATCTTATTTTAAAACATTGTTCAAGTTAAACAAAAGAAATGTGACAGCAAAGGTCTCCAGTTTGCAACCGCCAAGCTGTCAGATCCTTACCTCCACATGTGTATGTACAAAGACCACATTTGTTTTCAGAGGATCATTCACCTATTTCCAGATCCACATTTAGCATATGCACCAAAGACCTCTTTCAACTGTTGAAATTTTCTTATGTCTTAATGGCCCTGGTGGTGATTAAGTGGCTTTTTAAAGGTAGATTATTCATCTAATCAAGTAGGTCAATGAAAAGTAGACATCCATTCCATCCATTCACCTTCCTACAATGATTCTTTTTAAAAAAATTTTTTTGAGAGAGGGTCTCACTATGTTGCCCAGGCTGGAGTGCAGTGGCTATTCACAGGTGATAACATCATGCACTGCAGCATTGAACTCCTGGCCTTCAGTCCTCCCACATCAGCCTCCCAAGTAACTGGGATTACAGGCGCGTGCCTCCGTATCTGGCTTCACCTTTCTATATTTTCTAATGTCAACCTTTGAGACCATCTTTAACCTGAGGCAATGAAAGTTTCCCTCTTGAATCCAGTTCAGATCTTGCTTCAATCAACTGGTCTGGCCAGACTGCTGACTCACCTTCACCCCACCTTCTTCCTTCTCTGGTTCCTGAGCCCCATCCGAGTGGCATACTCCCCTAGGGTAATCTGTAAGCTTCTGCTCAGCTGGTTCCTTCAAGTGGTTCCTTCAAGTTTCAGTACCTCAAAGAGAACTGGTCCAGGCCAGCTCGCTAAGCTATATGAACACTAGTATCCTCCTTGCAGCCCTAATAATAAAAAACCAACACTTGGTTTTTTTTTAGACAGTTTTACTGTGTCACCCAGGCTGGAGTGCAGTGGCGTGATCTTGGCTCACTGCAACCTTTGTCCCCTGGGTTCAAGCAGTTCTCCTGCCTCAGCCATCCTAGTAGTTGGGATTATAGGCATGCAACACCACGCCCAGCTAATTTTTGTATCTTTCGTAAAGATGGGATTTCGCTATGTTGGTCAGGCTGGTCTCAAACTCTTGAACTCAAGTGATCTGCCAGCCTCAGCCTCCGAAAGTGCTGGGATTACAGGTGAGAGCCATCAAACCCAGTCAGAACCACCACTTTTTGAACCCTCACTAGGCATTACCATATATTGAGCACTCTATATATGTGATTCCTTGTCCATATGGCAACCTTGCAAGGTATCTATAATTTCATTTAAGTGGCTTGCCCAAAGCCGCAGAGCAAGTTAGATGGGTCTGGGATTTGAATCTAGATTAGCCTGATTTCTGTGATACAGACTGACTCTTCTAATTATGCACAATTACCTGTTTGAACCAAGTGTGAGTAACATGGCTGCCGTGAAGGCTGACTCAGAGATCCTTACAAACAACATTCACCTCCCAACCAGCCAGCTACCAAAAGGATCTGAGAGTTGAAGGCACTTCCCAGGGCGGGTGGGAATAGGAGAATGGACCGCTTACAGCTTCAGGCCTCATGGTCTCTTGAGTCAGAGGATATTAATGAGACTTCAGAATGGTAGATAGGAGAGAGGTCTCCTTGTTTCCAAGACAACTACCAATTTTTCTGATCCTTGGCTCCAGCATTTCATCATCTGTCAGAATGGCCCCACTTACGAAACATACAAACCACACGAGAAACCCACGTGTCTTACCAGCTTATCACTGGCCTGGGAGACACTTGAGAAAAAGGAAAAGTTTGGCCTTGTCTCTGTCTCAGCTTTGTCCGTCCCTGGCTCTAGAAAGGCACTCACTAAGCTCTTGCGGAGTGAACTGAATGAAACAACACCTGGTTCAGAATGAATGTCTTCTGTCACTTCCCCAAATCACATTTATCCTGAAAGGGCTACGATTTGTGATCACTGAGAAATGTCAAAGAAACGATTGCCAGCTTTGAAGACAGTTGAATCAAGGTAGTCCTAAACGTCGTTTTTAGTTGGAAATAAACACTGAAGAGAGCAACTCATGTCAGAGTCTCAGAATTTTCGAGCCAGTAGATTTAAGTTGTCACGCCATTGATTCTCCTCATTGGACAGAAAAGAAGACAGACGCCAGCGGTGGGAAGTGACTTGACCAAGGTCACACATCCCCAGAATGGATTGTGACCTTAGGCAGCATGAAGGTTCTGGCACAGCTCATCCTCAGGCCTTACAGCCTGAGTCCCTCCTGCCGGGTGAGTTAACATTCAGCCAGAGGGATAATTACTAACTTCAGAACTTCGGAGCTGCCCCTGAGATGCCTTGGCAAAACTCCAGGGCTCCACTGAGCAGTGTAAAAACTACTGAATTAGATGATGTATTTTTCCTCATGTAAACTTTTAGCATATTCAAGCAAAAAGGTCTTTCAATTCCCTGAAAACTGGCTATTGTCATTTACAGCATTGATTCTCTCCTTTCCTGATGAATAAGCTCATTAATGGAAGAATACATCCTGTACTTTCTTTTGTGTTGTTATTCATCTATCTGAATCAACGCAAGTGTGGGCAGAGCTCGAAATGCTGAGACCGAGACACAGATCTTTTGCTGGGGGGGCCCTCTTGTGGGTCTCGAAGTCAAGGTTTCCCAGGCTTTGTGGTGCTGACAAAAATGGTCCTCTTTAGACTATAATTACTGGATCTGCATCTCTAAATTTGAAATTTTGAGTAAGAAATACAGGAAAGAATGATAACCTTTTATCTCTGTATAGGTAGGGCAATAATGGAAAATTCTTGGCTAATAAGTGAGAGGCATCTCATTTTAAGCCAGTGCTTTCTAAACCTCTGTGAGATATAATCCCAGCACTTTGAGAGGCCGTGGTGGGCGGATCACCTGAGGTCAGGAGTTCGAGACCAGCCTGGCCAACATGGTAAAAAAAACCCATCTCTACAAAAATTAGCCAGGCATGGTGGTGGGCCCCTGTAAATCTCACCTACTCAGGAGGCTGAGGCAGGAGAATTGCTTGAACCCGGGAGGCAGAGGTTGCAGTGAGCCTAGATGGCGCCACTGCACTCCAACCTGGACGACGGGTTTGCGGGGACAAAAACCACCCTCTGTGAAACTCTCTACTACCTTTGTCATAATAATGCTCATTTATTGGGTGTTTACTATCAGGTACTGAGAACTTGTGGATTTGTAAGATCTTTGTGAGACAGATAACTCTGTTATTCCCATTTTATTGATGAGAAAACAGGCTTAGCAATGGAGTTTAACTGAAACCAAAGAAAGTCACTGGCTACATTAAACAGGCGAGTATGTGAGGGTGGATGCGGGAAAAAGAGAAGGCTCCTGGAGGCTTCTAGTGGTGGCACCAAGGGTCTGGGGGAGGGCAGGTGACATTTTCTCAACCTTTATTATGCATAACAGAAGTCACATGTATCCCATAAGTATGAAAATATTGTGTATCCATACAAGAAAAAGACCACAATTCCAACCTCAGACTGCTGAGCTTAAATCCCATCTACTTTGTCTGACCTTGAAACAGGTCTCAGTTTCCTCATCTGTGAAGTGGGGATAAAAATAGAAGCTGTTTCATAGGATGGCCGTATTGAAAGCAGGTGGCTCACCGCCACACTCACTGTGGGAACGCAACACAATAGCTACCATCGGTGGTTGTATAAAGTGCCACATGCAAATATGTTTTCAGTCCCCTCCTTCTTCCTTCCCTTCGGATTGCCGTCCCTGAGTTGCACGTGTGAGTTCCGTGTTAATGAGCTCTGGGTCACTGCCTGAGGCAGTTTGGGCTGAGTGACGTATCCGACTTCTGATAGGTCCAGGTAGAGATGCAGGAAGAGTATCCACCTGCTGAAACCGACCTAATTGTCTCAATCTCTCAAAATATCGCAGAAAAAGAGCCCTTGAAATAATAATGAGCTTTCAGAAGCCAGACGTTTGGGGGAGAAATGATCAAGGAGTGGCCTGGATTGCTTACCCAGCTTTTCTGTGGCTGGAGTCGGAAACTGACTCTTAGCAGGAGACAAAGTGCACACAGGGACTGCGTGTCCTCAGTACATCTGCCTGTTCTCATGGTCACCATCCCGAGAATCCCCAGGAGCGGGCCAGCCAAGCAGGGATGCCAGCCAGCCCTCCGGCGCAGGGTCTCCGGCTGCCTCCCAATAGCGCTGGCAGAGATGGACAAGGCAACAGCCCAGGCGACCAGCCAGAGGAGAACTGTCACCAGAGAAAATATGTGCATCAGAGTGTGCGGTACACCCAGAGCCCGAGGGACGAGGCTGCAAAGTGCCAGTGTCTTTGCAAAAATCAATCTCCAAAAACCAAAAAAGCTCAAAATTGCCGAGGCTTATGGGAACAGAGGTAAAGAGGACTTTGAATAGAAACAAGACAATTATTCCGGTAAAGTGCTGTCTTCACAAGAAAAATAAAGCTGCTCTCCTGAAAATTTCAACCTCACCATCAAAAATGGACATTGCACAACTCATCCTTCTGGAACAACTGGGGAGAGCATCTCCCTGGCATAGGCTTGGACCACACAGAGCCTTGTAGACTCAGAGTAGGGCATCATTTGTTCTTGGTTCTTGAGGCCTGCATCTTGTTGTTGAGGCTGAGTTAGGAGAATCTTTTGATCCCGGGAGGCAGAGGTTACAGTGAGTCGAGATTACGCCCTTGCACTTCAGCCTGAGTGACAGAGTCTGATTCCATCTCAATTTTTTAAAAAAGGGATTATTTGACTTTCTGCTGTTGAGTTGCTTGTATATTTGGATGTTAAACCCTTGTCAGATGAACAGCTTGCAAATATTTTCTCCCATTCTGTAGATGATCTTTTCACCTTGTTGATCGTTTCCTTGGCTCTGCAGAGCTTTTTAGTTTGATATAATTCCACTTGGTTTTGCTTTTACTGCCTGTGCTTTTGATGTTTATTTATAAAATATTTTCCAGGCAAATGTCCTGAAGCATTTCCCCTATATTTCCTTCTATTAGTTGTTTTTTTTTTTTTTTTGGAGACGGGGGACAGAGTTTCACTCTTGTTGCCCCAGGCTGGAGTACAGTGGTGTGATCTCGGGCTCACCACAACCTCTGTCTCCAAGGTTCAAGGGATTCTCCTGCCTGAGACTCCTGAGTAGCTGGGATTACAGGCACGTGCCACCACGCCCAGCTAATTTTTTGTATTTTTAGTAAAGACGGGGTTTCTCCATGCTAGTCCGGCTGGTCTCTAACTCCCTAACTCAGGTGATCCACCCGCCTCAGCCTCCCAAAGTGCTGGGATTACAGGCTTGAGCCACTGAGCCTGGTCCTTCTATTAGTTTTATGATTTGGGGTCTTAAATTTAGGTCTTTGATCCATTTTGAGTTGATTTTTGTATAGAGTGAGAGGTGGTTTCATTCTTCTGTTTATGGATATCCAGTATTTCCAGCATCTTTTATTGAAGAAACTGTCCTTTCACCAATGAATGTTCTTGGTACTTTTGTCAAAAATCAATTGGCTGGGCCACACGCGCTGGCTTGTGCCTGTAATCCTAGCACTTTGGGAGGCTGAGGTGGGTGAATCATGAGGTCGGGAGATTGAATAGAGCATCGTAGCTAACACGGTGAAGCCCCATCTCTGCTAAAAATACAACAAATTAGCGGGGCATGGTAGCATGTGCCTGTAGTCCTAGCTACTCAGGAGGCTGAGACAGGAGAATCACATAAACCCGGGAGGTAGAGGTTGTAGTGAGCCAAGATTGTGCCACTGCATTCCAGCCTGGGCAACAGAGACAGAATCTGTCTCAAAAATAAAAAATAAAAACCAGTTGGTTGTAGATAATGTGGATTAATTTCTGAGTTCTGTCCATTGGTCTTTGTGTCTGTTTTTATACCCGTACCATATTGTTTTGGTTACCACAGCTTTGTAGTATATTTTGAAGTTTGATAGTATAAATCCTCTAGGTAGGTTTCTTCTTTTTGTGAAGAATGTCATTGGATTTTTTTTTTTTTTTTTGAGACGTAGTCTCACTTTGTCACCCAGGCTAGAGTGTAGTGGCACAATCTCAGCTTATTGCAGCCTTCACCTCCTGGGTTCAAACAATTCTTGTGCCTCAGTCTCCTGAGCAACAGGGATTACAGGCATGCACCACACCTGGCTAATTTTTTTTGGTTGTTTTTAAGTAGAGATAGGGTTTCACCATGTAGGCCAGGCTGGTCTCAAACTCCTGGCTTCAAGTGATCCATTCACCTCAGCCTCCCAAAGTGCTAGGATTCCAGGCATGAGCTACCGCACCCAGCCGGTATTTTGATCTGGATCGGATTGACCCTGGATTGCTTTGGGGAGTAACAAATCTTTTCTTCTAATCCATAGGTTGTTTCTTCTCTCTGTTAATTGTTTTCTTGGCTGTGCTGAATCTTTTTGGTTTGATGCAATCCCATTAACAGATATATGAAAATATACTCAACATTACTAACTATTAGGGAGGCTACACATTAAAACCACAGTATCAGCTCACACCTGTCATGTGGCTATTATCAAAATTATGAAAGTCAGTGTTGGCGAGGATATAGAGGAAAGGGAACTTTGTATACTACTGGTGGGAATGTAAGTTAATACAGCCATTACGGAAAACAATATAGAGTTTCCTCAAGAAACTAAAAATAGAACAGCCATATGATCTAGCAATTCTACTTTCGGGTATTCATCCAAAAGATTGAAATCAGTATGTGGAAAAGACGTCTGCACGCCCACATTCATGGCAGCATTATTCCCAATAGCTACGATACGGGTTCAACCACAGTGCCCACCAACAGATAGATGGATTGTAAAATGTGGCATCTATGCACCAGGAAATACTATTTGGCTTTGAAAAAGAAGAACATTCTGTCATTTGTGACAACACGGATAGACCTGGAGAACATTATGTCAAATGAAATAAGCCATGCACAGAAAGACAAGCATTGTATGATTTCACTTATATGTGGACTCTAAAACAATCAAACTCACAGAAACAGAGTTGTTGCCAGAAGCTGGGGGCCAGGGAAAATGGGATGTTAGTCAAAAGGTGCAAAGTTTCAGTTAGGAGGAATATTTCTTTGGGATCAACTGCACCATGTGGTGACAATAGCCAACATATTTTGTACTTGAAAAATCTGAAGAGACTTTAGATTTTAAGTGCTTTTGTGACTGCCCAACAGGTTCACCTTGCCCACTGCCTAGACAGAGCCAATTTATCAAGAGAGGGGAATTGCAATAGAGAAAAGGTAACCCACGCAGAGCTGGCCATGCAGAAGGCCAGAGTTTTATTACTACTCAAATCAGTGTCCCCACCGGGGACCAGCATTTTCAAGGATGATTTGGTGGGTGGGGGCAGTGAGTTGGGAGTGCTGGTTGGTCGGAATGGAGATGAAATCAAAGGGAGTTGACGCTGTCCTGTGCTTAGTTCCTGGGTAGGGGCCACAAGATCAGATGAGCCAATTTTTCAGTCTGGGCGGTACCAGCTGATTCATCAAGGTCGGGTCTGCGAAATATCTCAAGCACTGGTCTTATGTTTTACAATCGTGATTTTTATCCCCAGGAGCAACGTGAGGAGGGATCAGAATCTTGTAGCCTCCAGCACTGTGACTCCTAAACCGTAATCTCTCATCTTTTGACTAATGTGTTAGTCCTACAAAGGCAGTCTAGTCCCCAGCCAAGAAGCAGGCTTGTTTTGAGAAAGGGCTGTTATCATCTTTGTTTTAAACTGTAACCTAAATTCTTCCCAAAGTTCGTTTGGTCTATGCCCAGGAATGAACAGGGACAGCTTGGAGGTTAGAAGCAAGATTGAGTTGGTTACGTCAGATATCATTCACTGTCTGTTATAATTTTGCAACAACAGTTTCATTTTCACCATAAAAAAAAGTATCCGAGGTGCTGGATATGTTAACTCACTTGATTTAATCCTCTCACATTGTGTAATCATATCATACCCCGTAAATACATACAATTACAATTTGTCAATTAATAATAAAAAGAGTGTTTTCCCAAAGTTGTTGCATTAATCCATACATAGTCCCATCAGCAATGTGTAAGAGATCCTATGGTTCCATATCCTTCCCAGGCATTGTCAGATGTGTTACTTCTATATTCAGGAAAAGAAGAATGTTCCTCAAAACAAACAACAACAGGAACAAAACTGCCTTGTCCTCCCTTCCCCGAGATTCTGGGAATGATTTGGGGCACAGGAGGTGATATGTAAAAAACGACTCCTCCACCAACAGCTTCTCGAAACTCCGGTTCCAGACAGCCTCTCCTAGCAATGGAGTGGAAGCAGTGTGGGGGCGAGAGTTTTGTGTCATGGGGACTCTTTCCAGCAGATGGTGAAATTATGCTGCAGGTCTGAATTAGAAACACCTCTCTCTCTGCCTTCCCCCCTCCCTCCCTCCTTCTCCTACCCTCCAGAAATACAAACACTGGACCAGCCGATTTTTATTTTGTGAAATATGTGCCCAAGCTATTTTCTTCATAACCCTCTTTGCAAGTATCAGAGATCTGACCTGCTTACCTTTCTGTTTTGCTTGACTGTGGGGTAAGAACCTGCTGTTTAAACTAAGTGAGGTGTGGCGCTCCCTACACAAGCCCTGCTGAGAAAAAGAAATTCAGTCTTAACAATCCCAATCGGAAAGCCTGTTTCAACAATGGCAACTCGCTTGCCTCTCCTTTCAACACTGAGTCGTAGTTTTTATCATTTTGAGTAGCCTTGGACACGATACAGAGCACCGGGTGGATATGAGGATGTGTGATTTTGCTCAACGATTCTGAAAAAGGTAGGCAGCCCTTTTAAAAATGTACAGAAAAACAACGAGGAACAGCGCTGACAAGCTTGAGGGCCACATTGCTCTCAGTCCAGCCCGGGATTTATCATTCAGCCTAGAGTGTGGGCCCCCAGAGGCCACGCTCCAGGTGAGTCAGTTCTCCAGGGGAGAGTGTGTTTTAAAGCAGGCTTGGTGGGATTCTCTCAGAGCACTGGAGAAAGTAGGAGACTTGGGAAGGCAGTTAGCATTCCATCCTATTTTAGATAGAAATAGAGTAGCTTCTAAATAGTCTATTTGACATATTTGGTTTCTAAATCAATTTTCTTTTTAGGAAAAAGTCCTGTTTTTAAAGGAAGCTTGGAAACCAGTATTAGTACTTTGAACCTTAATGGGAGAAAGGAAAAGAGGGTAGGTCTGAAACACCTTTGGGACAGCAGAGCTGAGTAGAACAAGATTATTGTGGATTCTCTGTTGCCAAGAGCAGGGTCCACATGATTCCAAAAGCAAATACATGGGAAAACAAGGCTTGGATCTTCAGATAAAAAGTAAGAAGCCAAACCCAAACTCTTGTTCCACTATGATGTAAGACTAATGAGGCGGAGAACTGTGCCACATTTGTTCACCACTCTGTTCTCGTGCCTACAAGAGTGCCTGATACACAGTGAGTGTTAAAAACAGGTTTGATAGAGAAAGACAAAAGGGGATGGAGGGAGACATACCGTGTGGGCAGGGCCAGGAGTTGCTTTGCAAGATACTTTTGAGACGTTTTCCAAAAATAACCGCGCGTGCACACACACACAGACACACACACACACACACACACACACACACACGGATGAAATTCCCGTTTTTCACCAGAGAGTATAATGAAGAAAAATTCATAATACTTAGCAAATATTTACCTCATCTACAGAAAAATTCTAACAACATACTTGTAACACATCACACTGACATGGCATAGATTTCTGTGAATCCTTCAGCGGACATTGTTTGTGGAATGAATCTCTATGAAATAGAATGAGCTCACCTGCTGCCTAGAGTTGTAAACAGACTAATTACATTTTTAGGAACATATGCCAAAAAATGATTTTGGCTTAATAGTAATTCATCCTAAGCCATTGTATCTGAAGGTAGAGAGGGAAAAGCTCTGTTTTTGTTCTCTGACCCTGGAGAGGACTAACTTTTCTGTCCTCAAAGGCAGGAAGAGTTAGGTTGACGGAAATATAGGCATTCTCTGGAAAGATCAAAAAGGGACTGTAAATCATTAGCATACGTTTTAAACAAAAGGCACAAAGCATGCTCTATTGGGCACTCCTTTGACTCCTTCCAAAAAATTATATATGTTTTTAAGAAAATCATACTTAACTCACCGCAGATCTGAAGGCAGTATAAAATGCTGGTCCATTTATGAAGCAGGGACAGTTATTTATTGAGCTTTTATTTTGAGCATTAGCAGCTAAATGGAAAATGGCTTTAATCCACAGAATGAAAGGTTGAGAAAAGCTCATCACGGGACAACAGGTGATCTTGCTGTTATTCATGAGAGGTGCCTGCACAAGCTGATAAAGAGCTATCAAGGGCCGGGTGCGGTGGCTCACGCCTGTAATCCCAGCACCTTGGGCGGAGGAGGATCACTTCAGGTCAGGAGTTCGAGACCAGCCTGGCCAACATGGTAAAACCCTGTCTCTACTAAAAATGCAAAACTTAGCTGGGCATGGTGGGGCGCGCCTGTAATCCCAGCTACTTGGGAGGCTGAGGCAGGAGAATCACTTGAACCTAGGAGGTGGAGGTGGTTGCAATGAGCCAAGATTGAACCACTACCCTCCAACCTGGGCGAAAGATCAAGATTCTGACTCAAAGAAAAAAAGAAGAAGAAGAAGAAGAAGAAGCAGCTATCATTGCACCATGGGCCTGGAACATAACTGGGGACCACTGAATTCTTAGGCAAAGTAGCTTTGGAAACCTCAGGCTGACCCTTATCAAGAAAGAAATGAGCAGCCGGGCACGGTGGCTTAAGCCTGTAATCCCAGCACTTTGGAAGGCTGAGGCGGGTGGATCACGAGGTCAAGAGATGGAGACCAACCTGGTCAACATGGTGAAACCCCGTCTCTACTAAAAATACAAAAAATTAGCTGGGCATGGTGGCGCGTGCCTGTAATCACAGCTACTCAGGAGGCTGAGGCAGGGGAATTGCCTGAACCCAGGAGGCGGAGGTCGCGGTGAGCCGAGATCGCGCCATTGCACTCCAGCCTGGGTAACAAGAGCGAAACTCTGTCTCAAAAAAAAAAAAAAAAAAAGAAAAAGAAAAGAAAGAAATGAGTATAGCATTTGGTTACATGTCCCGTAAACTGACAGGGCAATCACCTGAAGGAGACAGACTACATTCAATGCTCTTTCTGATGAGTTCACCCTGGTGAGCAAATTGCCTGGGACCCCCCACCAGTCAGAGTCGACCACAAATACATCTTCAGCGAAGAGGTCCTCATTAGGTGATCAATTTTTTTTTTTTTTGAGGCATTAAATTACACTCCATGAGAAGACATGATCAGAATCCATTCAGATAGGAACCTGTGATTTACACACACTTGTTCTGTGAAAGTTGTCAGAAACAAAATGGAGTCACTAATATAAGAAAAAGAAAAAGAAACACCTGACTAATCGGTCGAAGAAAGGCAATGAAGAGAGAATTCTCGTGCTTGTGTGCCTGGTGATAAAAACCATCGCAAAAGACACTTCAAAGTGCACAACCTTGCATAAAGGGCGTCACAACTCTGCACAAAAAATACTTGTGCCAGGGCATGTGCCCCACAGCTGCCTGTCCAAGTTCAGAGGTGTCACCCTCGTTACTGATCTTTGTAGCCAAGATCTCAAAACGATTGCATTCACCCTCCTCGTTTTTTCCTTGACATTTTTTGTCTT
Organism: Saguinus oedipus; assembly: GCA_031835075.1. NCBI lineage: Eukaryota > Metazoa > Chordata > Mammalia > Primates > Cebidae > Saguinus > Saguinus oedipus. The sequence continues at coordinate 26,377,766 of CM063190.1, forward strand.
GCTTTACCTTTCTGAGTGTGCCATAGTTTACTAGGACATACATATTCCCAACTCAATGCCCTATGCATGAACAAGTGTCTTTTTCTTTTGGAGAGCATTTCTCTGTTTGTTGTTTAGGTTGACATAAATGGTGTCAGAAATGGTACCTGAAGAAAGCTTGCTCTCAGAAGAATCAGCGGTTCTTGACTTCGGGGTGCAGTCCTGGCTTGAGCCCTCTGAGATCCCTGCCTCAGCGGCTTGCCCTTTCAGCCCCGGAGGCTTCTCTTAGGCTGAGCTTCCCTCTTTTTGGCAGGAGATTTTTGATATTATTTCAGATCTGGTATGGTTACAAGGCTGCTTAAATGAAGGATCTGACATCTCTTCTGGGATGATAAAAGACTGTATGTCTTTTCCAGTAAGTCCTTTCTGGTATAAAAACAAGTGTCTTTCTGTTTGAGTACTCTTATTTCTACGGAGTTTACAGTCTGCCTCTGAAACATGTTTTTTTTTCCTGGTGAATTCTCTTTTGGTCTGCGTGCCTAATGTTTCATTTGATTAATATGCCTGACAATTTGAATGGCGGTGACTACTCTCATGGTTTCCAGTGAGCCGTCCTGCATCCACCATTGAGCAGTTTTTGCTTCTGTTTTTTGTTTTGTTTTGTTTTGCTCTCGGAAGATTTTCAGAAACAAGCAAGGGGAAAGAGCCAAACCAGGTGAGTGTCATCAAAAAACTAAGATAAAAGCATCTGCAAACGTTTTAACGTAGCCATATTAATCCCAGGGAAGACTCCAGGGCGGAAAAGGCAAGCCACTGGGGCAGGAATCTCAGAGGGCTTCACAGAAGTATTTTTGTGTGTATGTAAAAGATTGTGATGGCCTTTGCGCAAGGTTGTGGTTTTTGCAGAGTGTTTTGTGCTGGTTTTTATCAGGCACACAAGCATGAGAACCTGTTCTTCAGAGCCTTTCCCAACCCTATTTGTCGTGTTTTTTTTTTTTTTTTTTTTTTTAAATAACAGTGACTCCATTTTGGTTGTGACAACTTTCACATTTCCCACCTTTGATCAGGATCTTTCTCTGAAAGCCTCACTGATTATCCTGTAGTTGGATTTGATGGCCCTTCATCCCAGTTGCTGGTCTCATCCCACCTTGTGGGGAGTGAATGGGTTAAGAGCCAATGTCAAAACCCTTTAAGCCACATTTGAACAATAAGGGAGATTTAGAGAAAGTGGTTCTCATGTTAATTCTACCTGGAGTCTGTTACTAAGTTCAATTTGTCTGTTCCACAGTCTTGTTATCAGCTCAAAGTGCTGGGCTAGCATTATCCTGTTAGGATTGTGTTTCTGCAACTGTGGGCTTTTTTTTTTTTTTTTTTTTTTTTTTAGTCAGAGTCTCTCTGTGTCACCCAGGCTGGAGTACAGTGGCGCCATATCAGCTCACTACAACCTCCGCCTCCCAGATTCAAGCGATTCTCCTGCCTCAGCCTCCTGAGTAGCTGGGATTACAGGTGCACACCACCACGCCCAGCTAATTTTTGTATTTTTAGTGGAGATGTGTTTTCACCATGTTGGTCAGGTTGGTCTTGAACTCCAGACCTCATGATGCTCCCACCTCGGCCTCCCAAAGTGCTGGGATTACAGGCATGAGCCACTGCACCCAGCCCTCTGCAAAAATTTTAATAAGTAACAGACACAAAGTTTTTGTTTTGTTGAGATGGGGTCTTACTCTGTCACTCAGGCTGGAGTACAGTAGAGAGATCTGGGCTCACTGCAACCTCTACCTCCCAGGCTCAAGCAGTCCTCCCACCTCAGCCTCTGCAGTAGCTGAGAGTTAGGACTTGTAGATACTATGTTTAAAAAGGGAAAATACATAGTAAAAGTATCAAGGCCGAAGTAAGCCATGATCCATGGTGCCACTGCACTCCAGCCTGGGAGACAGTGTGACATCCTGTCTCGAACAGCAGCAGCAGCAGCAACCAAGTAAAAATCATGGTATGAAAATACCAGTTTAAATAATGGTTTTGAGCCATATACTGAGGTTTAAAGAGAACGAACTGAATGAGAGGGAATTAAGTGAGAGCTGTTACTACCATGTGGCCTGCTTTCCTATTTAACCAACGGATATTAAAGGATCTCTTAGTCAAGTTACCAGCAGGAGCTTCTGATTGTGAAATTTCAATTACATCATTATCTTGCCAAGTGAAAAAGTAGGCGTTAAAAGGCTAAGAGTCTCATGATGTGGAGTCTTTTGATGTCTGAAGAAAAGCATGAAAACATCAACCTTCCTGGTTTGCAGTCTCAATGTCTCCAGTCATAACAATAGGCAGCATGCTGGACTTCTTGTCTGGCCCGGATATCAGGCATGAAAAGTGTTCCTTTCTGTCTTATTTCACTAGTATTAAAGAGAAAGAGAGACTTGATGAACAGGGTTTGGGAAGGCTATGAAGAGCGGGTTCACATGCTTGTGTACCTGTTAACATAAATGATCACAAAAGACTGCAAAAACCACAACCTTGCACAAAGGCCATCACAGTCTTACACACCACACACACACACACCACACACAGCACACACACACAGCACACACAGCGCACACACACAGCACACACAGCACACACACACCACACACACACCACACACACAGCACACACACACCACACACAGCACACACACACCACACACACACACCACACACCACACACACAAACAGCACACACACCACACACACAACACACACACACACCACACACACACACCACACAACACACACACACCACACACAGCACACACACACCACACACACCACACACACACACCACACACACACACCACACACCACACACACACACCACACATCACACACAGCACACACACACACCACACATACACCACAGACACACCACAGACACACACAGCACACACACCACACACACACCACACACACCACACACACACACCACACACCACACACACACCACACACAGCACACACACACACCACACATATACCACATACACCACAGACACACACAGCACACACACCACACACACACCACACACACCACACACACACAGCACACACACCACACACAGCACACACACCACACACACACCACACACACACACCACACATCACACACAGCACACACACACACCACACATACACCACAGACACACCACAGACACACACAGCACACACACCACACACACACCACACACACACCACACACACACCACACACACACCACACACACACACCACACACCACACACACCACACACAGCACACACACACCACACACCACACACACACCACAGACACAGCACACACACCACACACACACCACACACACCACACACACACACCACACACACAGCACACACACACCACACACACAGCACACACATACCACACACACACCACACACACCACACACCACACAGCACACAGCACACACACAGCACACACACACACATCACACACACACAACACACACATCACACACACACCACAGACACACACACACACACACACACACAATACTTCCGTAAAGACATCTGCCCAACAATTGCTTGTCCAGCCTTGTGCCGGCATCATCTTTTCTATTGATCTTTGTAGCAAGAATAATTATTTCGAAACAATTATTAATTCAGCTCATTTTCCCTTTAAACAATTTTGTTGTTTGTTTTTTGTTTGTTTGTTTGTTGACTTCTCTGGGTGTGCGCATAGTTTACGATGGGATACATATTCCCATTGCAATGCCTTACTCCTGAACAAATATCGTTTTATTTTAGAGGCCCCCTTCTGTTTGTTATTTAGGTTGGTAAGTGCTGAGATTGAAGAGCTGACAAAAGATGTTAGTCTGAATATGAACTCTCGAGTTCATACTCAACCAGTTCAGGCCTGGCTGCTTATGTCCCAAAACCTTACTTCATTCACGGTTGCAACGGCCAAACCACGGGCCTCCCATAAAGGATGGAGTCTTTTGGATCCAGTAAGAAGTTTATATAAGATTTGAAGCTGATAAAACCTAAAGTGACCTCTTCCAAAACCTATTAATCCATGGCCTCTGGAGTTTCGCCAAAGTCTTTGTTACTATTATTTCCTCTACCGGGAATGTGTAGGTACAACCTACATTGAGCCAACATGAAACAGAGAACTACTCATTCATTCCACAATATTCGTGAGTTATATCCCAGGCACTTTTCGAGGTCCTGTGGAAACAACAATAAAGTAAAGTTCTGGACCCCATACAGCCTCTTTTCCAATTTTAATCAACAATTCACTGATAGAGGCTAGAGAGAAGATGAATGGGATCTGAAATGGTGCTTTAAAAATATTCATTCAGCATAAAATCAGCCAGAAGGTTAGATGTTCTCTTTTACGAGATCTCATCTCAACCAGTCAGTCCCATCTGTGGACACAAATAGGCCTAGCACAGCTATAATAAGGGTTACAGGGAAGGGGACATTATTTATCTGACCTTACATCTTTATCTTCAATAAAAACGGATTAATTATAATATAATGCTGACACCGACTGTAGTGATAAAATTTTCCCCAGAGAGTTCCCCAGTTGCAGCTGTTTATTAATAGATTTTCTATGGAGGAGAGAGTTTAGCTATAAAATTTGCAAGTAAGACATTTCCCAGGGAGTGTTTCAGATTGGAAGTGAGTTACAAATGAATCTTAAAAACATCAGTATTTATTTATTTATTTTTTGAGATGGAGTTTTGCTCTTGTTACCCAGGCTGGAGTGCAATGGCACGATCTCGGCTCACCGCAACCTCCGCCTTCTGGGTTCAAGCAATTCTCCTGCCTCAGCCTCCCGAGTGGCTGGGACTACAGGCGCGCACCACCATGCCCAGCTAATTTTTGTATTTTTAGTAGAGACGGGGTCTCACCATGTTGACCAGGATGGTCTCGATCTCTTGACCTCGTGATCCACCCACCTCAGCCTCCCAAAGTGCTGGGATTACAGGCTTGAGCCACGGCGCCCGGCAACATCAGTATTTATTGATGGGAAGGCTGATGAAAGCCCCAACTCAGAGCAGCAGTAGCCAGAGAGGTAGCAGGGAAGTCAGCAAAAGCTTATGTTTTAGAGAAGAGTTTTCAGCAGTTCATGTCTAACCGTGCAAGCGGAATAGAAAGATCTCTAAACTACAGCTGAGAAAGTGTTCTTTGGGCGTTAGCCAGTAGGAGTTCACTGATGACATAGAAAGAATAGTTTCAGCCAAGAGCTGGAAGGAAATCCTGGATGCCACAGCTGGAGGAGGAAGAGGTGGGTGATAAGGCAGTAAGAGCAGGGAGGTTGACTCCATGAAGAACGATGACACCCCCTCCAAGCTGGCCGCCTTGCCTGTACTGCATCCTGCACAGCACTCACTCCTGGAATACACACTCCTAGGCTTAAAATCCCTTGTGGTGCTGTTATCTCCTGCACAACAAATGTCAATCTTAGCACAGACACCCCATCCTAGCCCAAACCTGGGTTACAATGATTTACATAACTCCAGTCTTTGCCAGTGGATTATTCTCTTTGAGAATTGTCCTTCTAGAGAATGTACCATTTCATATTTGGCATTACATGTCACCCCACCTCTATCCATCATGATATGGCACTCAACCCATGTGACTGAATGGAAAGTGACAGATGGAATGAATGAATTCCACTGTTACCAACAGTGTCTTTGTAACAGTGAATTTCCGAGTCCCCAAATGGACGTTGATGGTAATTTATAATTCTCCTTTGTGAAATGTCTCAGCAACTTGAAAAAAAGACTATAAATCTAGCACTCTGTTGTTGCTCAGTCACTATCAACCTGTTTTATTTTGGCGGTTTGAGTTACCTTAATGTTTCCTCATTATAAATTGACCAGTTCAGTTGAGATCAAGATCTCCGACTGTGATCCGGTTCTGCTGGTGATCTGGAAGCACTGCCATTCAGCATGATACTAACCGTAACACATGTCCCATCCCCTGTCGGACCTCGGACTCCTGCACAGAATCCCCAGAACAATAATAGACTTTGCTTCGTGATTCCTCTGGCGACGCATTTATTTTAGTTCTTCTGGCAGAGCTGGAGACTTGCACGACTAATTTGCTCTGACGTTGTTTTCTAATTAGGTGTCTTGACACAGCAGGCATTCCAGTCTCTTACATTTCTTTTGTTTCTCTAATGTGCCAGGAAGCTGTCTGCTTTTCAGCTGCCTCATCGTTCAGAAATGTTACCTGCCCTGTGAAATGAGGTAACACATGGAAGGCACCTGGCCCAGTCCGTGGCACCTGAGAGATCCTTGAGATCCTTCATTCCATGGCCCTGTTTCCTCTCTTCGCCTTCATACCTTCTGGTGCTTTAGTTAACCTCAAAGATAAAAATATTACCATTGTAAGATTTACATTTTTCTTCATCCCAAAATAGAACTCAGTAACTCTATAAGCAGATACTATATGGATTCGACATTTTATTTCCTCTTCTTCTCATAGGGTACAAGTTAGGAATTTTTATTCGCTCTGCTTTTTAGAGAAAGAAACCTTAACTTTTCTCAAGTAACCGAGGTTGCAGAGTGGATATGTAAGGAACGTGGGGCAAGAACCCGCAGGTGCCTCTCTTCAGAAATCTTCATCCTCACCCGCTGCACCAGACTGCCTTCCACACACGGGTTCGCAGAGGCCAGCTGGGCCTCTGGAGAAGCCAGCACCCTGTCTTGTCCTGAAGGCGTTCCTCTAGGCAGAAGGGAAGTGTGCCTGACTCCAGCGGTAAGCACCGCACCCTGTGGCCCCGAGGGAATCCAGGCGCAGGGCTTGGTCCTTCCGCATCCCCTCCTCTGTGCTGCCCGCGTGGAGTCCCATCTGGAGTGTGGAGGAAGAATTCACTGCAGCAAACGCACAGCTCGACCCCCTCCCTCCCTGCGAGGCCTCCCTCGCCAACTCCGTGCCCAATTTCAGCCTTGAGGGGCGCGAACAGCAGGTGCTGGGGCCGCCCTCGCCCTTGGTGTTCTGGGAGCCCATTGTCTAATTTTGCTCGGGCCTGGCCTGCTTCCTTTTTAGTCCTGGGCACGTGGGCAGAGTACAAGCTAATTGGCAGGGCTGCTCCAAATCCCAAAGAACGCGGGCGCTGCCTGCTCGCCAGCGGGAGGGCCGTGTGCCCAGCTTGCGCCCTGCGGTTTTCCGAGCCCGGGCGAGGCCACATGCCGGGCGAAGGCTTACCAGGGAAAATCAGGTCCTGACAGCCGGACAGGGAAAACCTCCAGAGGAGGGAGACTCAGCTGCTCGAGATGCCTGGTCAGACGGAGGAGAATCAACCTAGGACAAGGAAGGGGCCCTGAAGGGACAGAGGTGAGCGCATCCCCTAGCCCCCGGCCAGGCAGAAGCCACGCGGACCCCCAGGTTGTTGGGCGACGGTGGCGGGAAGAGGAGGCCGCCCCCAGCTCCGCAGCACCAGCGCCCTCACCTCGGGGAGACCGAAGCGTCGATCCCGCCTGCGGACGGCTGGGGGCGCTGCGCGTCAACCGAAGGCAGAGATGCTGGCCCCGGCGAAGCAGCCGCTCCCGGAGGAGAGGGCTCCGCGGCGGGGGAAGCTCTGCGCAGAGTGCGGAGGAGCCGCCTTTGCCGCCGGGTGTCTCTGCAGGTCTCCGCGGTGCCTCCGAAGTAGCCTGCCGTTACCCAGCGCTGAGCTAAGGGCTTTTCTTCACGGTGTCATTGAATGCTCGCAGCCACCCTTTAAGGAAAACGATCTTGCAGTCGTTATTTTACTAGAAATGGAAGCTCAGGGCCACCCCTAGCCCGTGGAGACGTTCCCGGAGAGCGGTCGTGTGGCTGGTCTGGAACCGCGAATTCCGTCGGACAGAAGTCCATGCTCTTAACCATTAGGCCAGATACTTTGTGCGGGGACTTGAGCACGGAAACTCACAGAGGACGAGTTTCTTAGTTTCCTCATCCCTGAAATGGGAACAATGATAATATTACCCGTCTTGCAAGGCTTTAGGGAAGATTAGAGCGAATGTAAAAAGGTCCCTGGGAGAGGTCCTTGTGGGTTAAGATGTGGGGGCCGCCCCCAGCCCCTCCCCGGGCGCTCAGAGGGATGTGGGAAGACTGCGGAGCCCAGGTTATTGATGCTGTTTCTTTGAAATTAAACCTCCGTCAGAAAATATTGCATGACATCGAAATGGACGAGATGTTGAGTCTGAATGTGAGGTCAAAGATTTTGTTTCTATTTTTACATTTATATTTTCTAAGTAAAAATAATATGTATCATGTTTTCTTATTATAATTGTAGTATGTGAGGTATCAATTGTGGAAAATACAGAAATTGTAAAAGAGGAACTGAGAAAAACCTTTGCTTCTCACTGTTCACCGATAATAATTTGTGTTCAAATAATAATTTGTGTTCAAATAATTCACAGATAACTACTGTGTTATAATAATAACTGTGTTCAAATAATAACTGTGTTCAAATAATTCACAGATAACTACTGTTCAAAATTTTAGACAACTCTGGAGGCTGAGGTGGGAGGACTGCTTGAGCCCAAGAGTTCGAAGCTGCAGTGAACTATGACTGTACCACTGCACCTCAGCTTAGATAACCAGCAAGATCCTGTCTCCAAAAAAATAAAATAAAAAATTTTAAAATATTTAATTAAAAATTATAATTAACAATAATGTATTGCATATCTCAAAACAATTACAAGGGAAGAATTATAATGTTCATGACACAAGAAGATAGACATCCTGACTACCCTGACTTGATATTACATGTTACAGTTGTATACACGTATCAAAATACCACATGCACCCCCATATAACCCTGATATAGCAATTTTAAAAATATGAAAAAGAGATAACTACTCATTTTTCCTTTACTTCCAGTGTTTCGTTAATACATTTATTGTTTGACAGAATTGGTATCACATTACAGGTCACCATAGTATACTCCACTTTTAAAATGTAATATTTCATAAACACTGTATATACCATGACATCAGATAATCTTAACATATGTAAGAATTAATGGTTGGTTTCCAATTTTCTTTGCAAAGTTGTTCATTACTTTTGTAACGGAAAAATATATTTATGCTTGAAAGAACTTTACTGTGTTAAAAATATACTTGTAAGAGGGGTGCACTGCTCTGCCCAGCAGTGCAGTGTGTTATGTTTGATGTCTAGTGCAGGTCTGGTGAAAGGGGGTAAGCCTCCAGCAGTAACTGTGATATGTGAAATGGAGATAAAGATGGTTGATTATGTGAGGATTAAATGAGATTAGATAGGCAATGTGTCTCTAGGACAGTGTGGGCCACGGTGAATGCTCAGTCATGACAAAATTATGTTAGTCAAGGGCAATGCTAAGAGAGTAAGATGGGTGTTGGCTGGGGTTGACCTGGAGAATGGGAGATGGCCCTGCCAGTGATGTGCAGAAGCCAGCTCTTATAGGACCTCAAAAGTCAATGTTAAATACTCAGGAACTTTACAAGCTGGTTGTAAAAGATTGTGAAATTTCACTGGTAGCTTGAAATCTGTTATGGGGTGAGCATTTATACCACCAAAATTGTAAAGCAGCAAACGCTACATTATCGTCTGTGTATCTACGTACTTTTCAGAGGGCTGATTTTACCAGCGCACCACTAGCAGGGATAATCCAAAGGCTTTGCTGCTTCTCAAAGTGGTAGAGCCTACAGGAATTGCTTGAGAGGGCTTGTAAAGCATTCATAGATTTTGTTAAGATGGTGTGTGAGAAACATGAGCTGAAATCTTGGTCTGATTGCCCTTGCTCTAACTGGAGGAAGGAATAGGGAAGCATAAGCTTTGGGGAACCTAACAGGGCAAACCAGGGGAGTTTTTGTTTATGTTCCAAAACCAGAAATAACTGGATTAGACAATAAGACTGCAGGAGATGGGAAGCGTTGTCACTCGGAGTGACAAAGACCTGTTAGTAAATGGGAGGCTCAGGGCTGGAGAGACATTCTTGGCCAAGAGAAAATTGTGTGAAGGAGTTGAATTGGTGAACACAGCAGTCTCTTTTGCCATAGAAGACAGGTGGCAAGGATCAGAGTCATAGGGTCCGTGCGCTCAAAGGGTTCACAAATCACTGGTCCACCTTCTTCATCTGACCCAGTCAATTACTTCTGAGATCCTCCACCCCACCTCCAGGTGTTCAGGTGCAGGCTACAGTCTTCCTCTCCCACTTCTCTGTTCTGCCAGCACACTATTGCTTCTGTGCCCTCTGCCGTTGCACTGTGGGTTTTCCAAAGGCAGAATCAAGGCCAGAGTTCCTTAAGAAGAAAGACTTCAAGATGTTTTAGAGATCAACACCTTGGAAAGGAAAAAAAGAAAGAGAATAGGGCCTGAAAAGAGAGCTTTAATGCAGACCCGATAAAACTTCTGCCAAACAGGTGAAGACCCTCTGGAGAGACCATTGCTTTGCTCAGTCCCCAAATGAAAGCTGCTCAGGAAGGGACAGTCAGGGCAAGGAGACTGCCTGCAGCTGAGGCAGACCCCAGAGGGACAGAGGCGGGGGACTAAGTACACTCCCACAGCGGGCTGCTTTTGGGGAGGTGGCAGAGAAGACACAGCTTTCTTACTCCTCCCCAGTGAGGGAGCAGCCTCCTTAACTACCCTCAATATTGCTGCTCTTTAGAGGAATTTTCTGAAGGGCTGGAGACATCAAAAAGGAAGTAGGACATAGTAGATATGCCATAACTGGTGTCAAAGGTGGCCACTCTCAGGGCTCACAGTTCCAGGCGGGCCTGTGCTCGGCCTCTCCAGAGGGTTTTGGGGCCAGGCTGCATTGGCTGGGCATCCTCACCCTGCGTATGACTTCCTGCCTCAGCCCAGCTCAGGGCCTGGCTTCCCAAGTTCCGTTTCTTGTACTAGGATCTACCCTCTCTCTGCATTTTTTAAAGGAAATGACTGCCTCCTTCTTGGGGAATGCAATTTTACACCCACAGGTGGGAGGGGTGGGACAGCACCTCATGCTGGTTTCGCCTCAGCAGATTCTGGGCGGCCTAATCTTACAGAACAGTTTAGGCTGAGCTGCCCTAGGCCAGTCATTTCTCTCTTACTGTGTCACACGTGGATTTGGTCCAGTAAAACTTCTTTCCAGCTCTCTACGTCTTGCAAATCATGCTCTAAAAATCCTCATGAGTTTGTTACAGGGTGCATTCTAAATAACTCAGAAAAGGACAACATTTTTCCTGCTTTTCTCTTTCCCTCCATTCCCACCATAAAACAAACATGAAATGCTCCAGACTGAAGAAAACATAACCCAATCTACAGAAATGTGAGCTCTGGTACAAGGCAACACGTGTCAGCATCAGCCTGCAGAACGCTCAGCATCCAAAGCAAAAATATTTCTTTTGGGAAAGGGATGATTTTACTATTTTTTTCTGAATAAACTTTATGAAACCACAGGCTTTCTTCATATGGTTTTCCCAGAATAGAAGAACAGTTTACCAAAAGTGAATTTGAGTTTGAATCTTTTCAGGAAAAAGTGGTCCACATTTCAAAATCACTGTTTTCTTCAGCTTTCAGTCAATGAATTAAAAAACAAATTAGGAAGAAGATTCTAGCTACGGGCTTCCATAAAAGACACACATAAGTTTGAAAATAAGAAAAAAATTCCCGATAAATAAATTGAGAATGACTTGAATGGAAAAGCTTTAAAAAGTTTAAAACAGAAGAAAACTATGATCAAATCATATTAATACATATTATTGCAAAAATGTTTGAGAAAGAATGAGCAAGGCCAGGTGTGGTGGCACACGCCTATAATCCCAGCACTTTGGGAGGCCAAGGCAGGTGGATCACGAGATCAAGAGATCGAGACCAGCCTGGTTAACAAGGTGAAACCCCCGTCTCTACTAAAAATACAAAAATTAGCTGGGCATGGTGGTGTGCGCCAGTAGTCCCAGCTACTCGGGAGGCTGAGGCAGGAGAATTGCTTGAATCCAGGAGGCGGAGGTTGCAGTGAGCCGAGATCGTGCCATTGCTCTCCAGCCTGGGTAACAAGAGTGAAACTCCGTCTTAAAAAAAAAGAAAGAAAGAAAGAATGAGCAAAGAGAGCAATGTATCATAATAGTAATAATAAATGACCAAGAAGGGCTTATTCTAAAAATAGAAGAATATAAGAATGGTTCAATATTAATAAATACATTAATGTAATTCATTATATCAATATATTAAAGCACATTATTAGTCAAAAAACTAAGTAAAGACATAAATGGGCCAGGCGCAGTGGCTCAAGCCTGTAATCCCAGCACTTTGGGAGGCCGAGGCGGGTGGATCACGAGGTCAAGAGATCGAGACCATCCTGGTCAACATGGTGAAACCCCGTCTCTACTAAAAATACAAAAAATTAGCTGGGCATGGTGGCACGTGCCTGTAATCCCAGCTACTCAGGAGGCTGAGGCAGGAAAATTGCCTGAACCTAGGAGGCGGAGGTTGCAGTGAGCCGAGATTGCGCCATTGCACTCCAGCCTGGGTAACAAGAGCGAAACTCCGTCTCAAAAAAAAAAAAAAAAAAGACATAAATGGAAAAAATATGAAAATATGATAAGGATTAACAAATATCTATAGCAAACATCATTATAAATAATGAAATGAGAATACCATTTTGATTAAAATCAAGAACAGAAAAGATATGCGCATTATCCCCAAAATTCAACATTAGTTAGTTCTAGTAAATGCAAGGAGGCAAAAAGTTGAAATATTTTGTATAAATATTGAAAAAGAAGAGATGAAATATCATACTTTAGTAATGTAATTTTATAGCTAGAAAATTCAAGAAATATAATAATGTTAGAACCAATATGAAAATTGTACAGGATATAAATATCCATCAGAAAGGCACAGGAGCCATATGAAATTAACTACAATATTTTAGCAAATGATCTAAAGCAAGATCAGAAAGGTAACCAAAAGACATAGTATGTAAGGGAAACTTCATGCCATAAAAATGTCATTTTCCTCAATAGTGACAGGTGTAATTAATGGAATTCTAATTTAAGTGAAATTTAAGTAAAATTTTTATTTAATTGGATACATAATTTTTAAGATTCATGTGGAAGATTATATATGTCCAAGCATAGACATGAAATAATGAGGAGAGAGTAGTGAAGGAGGACTTTCCTACCCAAAAATAAATAATTCATTAATTCCACTGTAATGGAAACAGTATAATTTGGTATAGAGATTTTTTTAAAAAATCAATACAATCCCGGGGAACAACATAAAGAGCCCAGAAATAGATCTCTCACTATATAGCAATATAGTAAACTATATGAAAATCATATTTTAATGTAGTTAGAGAAAGGACAGTTAATATACTGTAGTAAGTGATACTGGCTCTGTCTATTCATCCAGAAGAAAGCATATTCAAAAATAAAGTTCTGATTGAATAAAGCCATAAAATAACAAAAATAATTAGGCATACATGTATATGATAACCAGAACATATTGTTTGACATATATTTAGAATATAGATTGACACATAACATTTAAAAACTTTCACATGGTAAAAAAAATACCATTAACAAAATCAAGAGACGATAAATTTAGGTAAAAGCATTTGCAACCAGATTATAGGTAAAGAATTATAGTTACTATCTATCTATCTATCAAATAGCTCTTCAAATTGAGAATCAAATAGCAATCTAATAGAAAAGTAAGTAAAATATACAAATAAGCAGTTTATGGAAAGCATTCCAAAGTATCTACAAACACGTGAAAATACTGTGTGCCCAGAAGAAGCCCTGTGCAGTGACTGGACTAGTTAAGCTGTTGTAGCAACAGACTGCCTAGTGATATAACCCCGGCCAAGTTATCAAACAGTCTTGTGTGTCAGTTGCCTTATCTTACAAATGGGGATGATCATAGTATCTGTCTCAAGGGATTGTTGTAAGGATTGAGAGCTAATGTATGTAAAGTGCTCCATATAGAGCCTGGGCACACAGCCTGGCACAGGGCAAAGCATAATGCAAGTGCCTGCTAATGTTATGAATCAAGGAAGTGCCAATTAGAATGTAACAGTGCAGTAGCACTTCTCACCCATCAGGTTGATAAACATTAAGAGACTGATTGCGCTGGTGGTGGGGGTTCACAGAAAAGAGCTCATTGCTCGTGGAAACGTGGAACGTCACAGTCATTTTTGGAGTGCATTCTGGCAATATCGCTTAGCATTTTAAATCTATGACTACTTTGACTCATCAGTTCAACTCCTGGAAGTCTGTTCTATAGAAATAAAGCCACCAGTACAAGGATATTCATTGCAGCACTGCTTGTGGTGGCAAACATCAAGAAACAAACTGAGAACTCGTTGAAAGAGGAATGAGTAAAATCGTGGCACATTCTCAAACATGTCATGTTGGGCAATATTTAAATAGAGCTTTACCAATGGACTTGGAGAGATTTTTACAAAATGTTTTTAAGTGATAGAAGCAAACTTCAGAGAATGTATGGGAAAAAACATTTTTGTAAAACAAATATGACGTCCCTTAAATACATGTATACATCTTTGGATATTGTTACATGAACAGGAGAATGCTAGAAAAACTACACACGGGGTTGTTAACTGAGCACCTGACCTTACAAAAAAGTATAGAGAAAGATACAGACAATCTGAAATCCCACTACCTGGAGATAATCACCATAAATATTCTAGAGTTCATCGTTCATACATCTCTTATGCATATTCACAATTTTATGCGGACAGAGGAAAGGCTGTTTTTTAAATCATGAATTCCTTTACATAGAAAGAAAATACAATAAATCTAGTTTCATTTGGGGGAGTCAATTCCAACAAAATCTCACATTGAGTGAGCTTCTACCGTATGAGTAGAATTCTGGAGTGAAAGGAGATGCTGAGAAGTGCTGACTCTTGTCGGTTAATTAACTAGTACATTTGAGCAGGCGATTTCAATTCTCTGGGCTCCCATTCCTCCCAGAAAATGAAGCTTAAGCAGAAGAGTTATTAGCTTCCTTCCTGTTCCATCCAATACAGGAGTATTTGATGTTCCTATATTTTTACCTGTGAGAAAATCAGAATGATGTACAGGAGGGGAGCACAGGCTCTAGAATCAGCACCGAGTGAAATATCAAGTTTGTTATGACTGCGTCCTGGAACTAGAGAGGTAAATGCTCTAATGAGGCTCTTTGCTTGAGAAATGGAGAACTAACAGTTGCATTAGAGAACTTAAGGAATCACTGGAAAACATACATGAAGGATTAGCATATATAATATATATACACACACACTTCATACTTTATGTGTATTTCCACATCAGTGCTTTATTTATATATATATATATGCACATATATACATGTGCATATATTTGTAAATATACATAGCCTAGAGTATTTGTATATAATTATATATTATCTAAGTTATATAATATATAATGTACAATGTTTATATGTTATATGCATAGCAAGAAATATACATAACATATATGTACATATGTCTATACATATGTAAATAAACATAGCAGCACTCTTTTGGATCTAATACTAATTAAGAGACAAAATACTTTTTAATAAACAGCTTACAATAATAGGCTTTATATGTAATTTCCAAAGGGCTGCCTTGTCATTTAAGGTGAAACGTAGTTTAAAAATAGGACACGAAACTCCCCAGGATGAAAATAAGCAAGGATGAAACAGCAGAATAACTTTGCAGCTCTTTCAGCGGCTCATTCCTGAGCAGGTCTGTTTCCTAAACAATTTACTGATGGAACATTTCTATTTTGGAGATGCTTGCTGAAGTCCGCCCAAACAGGTGCTACTGAGTAGAGCCTTCTGGGGTTTAAGCAAAATGAAAAGAGGCAATATTTTCTTCCCTGTGCAAATGCTTCACATTTTCCATCAAATCAAAAGGGAATAAAAAAGCTGTGAGTGAAATTTCATTAATCAGGACATTTTAGAAACGCAGAAGCTGGACTTTGGATGTCACACCATAAATAAAAATGCAGGAAACCATAGTTTCCAACTCAGGCCACCATCATTTTGTATCCTTGGGCTACATCTTCCCTGGGAAGAGCTGTTTCCTTTCTCAGCAATTCTAACCCTTCTTTGAGGAATCCCAGTTACCACTGAGAACGAGTCCAAGAACTTCCTTCAATGTTAAGTCAGTGATCTAGTCAGATTCAGAAATATTCTTACAGAGTAAAACAATCATTAGAAAGTTTCAGGCTGGGCGCAGTGGCTCACGCCTGTAATCCCAGCACTTTGGGAGGCCAAGGTGGGTGGATCACCTGAGGTGAGGATTTCGAGAACAGCCTGGCCAACTTAATGAAACTGTGTCTCTACTAAAAATACAAAAATTAGCCAGGCGTGGTGGCCCGGGCCTGAAATCCCAGCTACTTGGGAGGCTGAGACACAAGAATAGCTTGAACCATGGAGGCGAAAGTTGTAGTGAGCCAAGATGGTGCCACTGCACTCCAGCCTGGATGACAGAGCAAGACTGTCTCAAAGAAGAAAAAAAGAAAGAAAGAGACAGAGAGAGAGAGAGAGGCAGTGGGGAGGGAGGGAGGGAGGGAAAGAGGAAGGAAACAAAGAAAGAAAGAAGAAAAAGAAAGAAGAAAGAAGAAAAGAAAAAAGAAAGGAAGAAAGTAAGTAAGTTTCATCATGCAGACTCCCTATTGGACCTCTAGCTTCATTGTATCATGAAAGATACAATTCTTTCAAAATTAGAAATCTTTCAAATGAAAGGTTCTTTGAACTGGCTGAGTGGGAGAGTCATGGCTTGAGTAAAGACCAAAGAGGAAAATAAACAAATAGGGTGGAAGAATTTGGGGAGTGATCTTTTCTCATGACATAAATTATGTTATTTATTATGTGCAGAAGACAGGAAGGTGTTGTCTGGGCGGAATCACTCTGTCTCACCAGCTACCAGACTCAGAAGTAAAAAAAGCAGCATTCTATCCAGGAAGAGAGCTGCTCTGGCCGGATTGGGACGATTTCTAGCCCCTGAAGAACTGTGTCTTAGGACGGCCTGTATGGGATTTGCTGTACAGGAATTCGGCTTTCTCTGATGAATTTCTCCTCTCTTGGTAGTCTCCTTTTGTCTCGTGCTCTGTTTTTAATTTGACCACCAGCCTTTGGCACTGAATGAAAAGCTCCCTACTCATTCAACCAGGGGGTTGCTGCAAAGAAGAACAAACCATTTGTTTGGTTTTAATTTATTTCCCTTCCTGACCCAAATACTAAATTGAAATGACATTGAAAGTATCAATCTAAAGGATGAGAAAGAGAATTCAAGGGATTTACTCCATTTGGAAAAGGCACGTCATTACTGCAGTCTAAGGGCAAGCAGAGCTATGGCGAGCCCCAAGCAGGTGACTGGGTGATGAGAGCCTTTTCAGTAGGACTTCTAGCTTTGCTGTGTTTTAAATTTGCAATAGTAATAGCTGACTTGTGCATTTATAATTTGTACATTTATATTATAATTTATATATTGTTAAAATTTATAATTTATACAATTGTGACCCTGATCATGGTTTTCTGTTCATTTTGGCTTAGAGCCAAAAATTTTGTCTCAAATTATTTTTATTTCCCTCCTCACTTTAGTCTTTTTTCTCTTTTGATTTGTGCTTTGCATATTCTTGGTTTGTTTTTCATAGCATGCTTTAAAACTTTTTTTTTCTTTTATTTTCTTTCCTTTTTTTTTTTTTGAGATAAGATCTTGTTCTCTCACCCAGGCTGGAGTTCAGTGGCACAATCATAGCTCATGGTAACCTTGAACTCCTGGGTTCAAGTGATCCTCCCACTTCAGCCTTCCCCTAGGACTACAGGTGCACACCACCATGCTTGATTTTTTTTTAATTTTGTAACCATAGGGTCTTACTATGCTGTCCAGGCTGGTCTCAAATTCCTGGGTTCAAGTGGTCCTCCCACTGTAGCCTTCCACAGTGCTGGTATTCCAGGCACGAGCCACTGCACCTGGCCATAACATTTTGTTTCCAATGTCTTTATTCTGAAGTTCGTTAAAAAAAAATAGAGATACTGTCTTGCAATATTGCCCAGGCTGGGCTTGAGTTCCTGGGTTCAAGGGATCTACTTGCTTCATCATCCTGAGTAGCTGGGACTACAGGCACACACCAGAGCACCCAGTTGAGATTTTTTTTTTGACACAGGGTCTTGCTCTGTTGTCCAGGCTGGAGTGCCGTGGTGCAATCATTGCTCACTGCAACCTAAAACTGGGCTTAGGTGATCCTTCTACCCTTCTACCTCAGCCTTCCATGAGCTGGAACTACAGGTACCTGCCACCATGCCCAGCTGATTTTTGGAGTTTTTGCAGAGATGGGGTCTCCCTATGTTGTCCAGGCTGGTCTTGAATTCCTGGCCTCAAGCAATCCTCCCACCTCAGCCTCTTAAAGTGCTTATAGGTGTGAGCTACCATGCCTGGCTGCAGCTGCAATTGGTATTTTTGTAAGCCATTTAAAAGTTTTGGAGAAATCGTGCACACACACACACACACACACACACACACACACACATGCATGTACACATAAATATCCCAGGTAGATAAGCTGAGTATCAAACCGAAGTGACTATACTGGATAAACATCTACTGCCATTCTTGTGGCATATCTTAAGTAATACTCTTTAGGGTTTATTCATTTTTCTACACTGTATTGTATACCCATTATAATTCTTCAAAAATTAAGGATTCACAGAGGTGTCATAGCACCATTTAATAAGACCTGCCATTTCTTGAGTATTTATTGTGTGCCCAGAGAGACTGACATGGGTTTTCTCTATTTCTCATAGCATTTCAGCAAAATGAGTAATATTATCTCCATCTTAAGCAAGGGAAAACTGAAGCCCAGAGATGGTAAACATCTTCGTTGAATCCATCCAGCTGGTAAGTGATGGGTTTGAGATGTAAGTCCTGGAATGTCTAATTCTTCATCCAGGACCTTTTCAGTGTATCATGCTTCCTCTTACACGGATCTTCTCTGGCTGGGAATGGCTATTATAACATTTCTCCTGCTGAGACTACTTTCTTCCCATTAGCTGATGTGCTGGTTTTAAAAGATGTCTACAAATTCTTCAATTCTCCTTTCTTTAAGAGGTGGAGCTTAAGTCTTAAATTAGCAACTCACTTTCAACAAATAGAATATCGTGGAAGAGACTGACTTCTGAGACTCAGGCATAAAGGCATGGAGGCTTCCCTTTTGCTTGCTCTCTCTCAGATCACTTGCCCCGAGGGAAGCCAGCTGTCTTGTCATAAAGACCCTCAAGTGGCCTTATGGAGAGGACCTAGTGCTGAGGATAACCAGTGAAAACTGTCAGCAGACACATGAGTGAACCACCTTGGAGGTGTATTCTCCAGCCCCAGTCAAGCCTTTGGATGGCAGCAGCCCTGGCCAATATCTTGACATCAACCTCGTGAGAGATCCTGAGCCAGAACCAGCCAGCTAAGCTGCTCTCAAATTCCTGACCCCCAGAGACTATGGGATGATGCATGTTTGTTATTTTAAGCTGCTAAGCTTTGGGGATAATTTGTTATGCAGCAACAGGTAAGTAATACAGATTCTGTATTATACAGAAATAGAATTTAAGGCATTGCAGATTATGGAATTTAAAGCATTACTCCAGGAACTTGTGTGAGCTCCAGACAGTGATCAGAGTTCTCTTACTGTAGCTACTGCAGCTCTCTGTGTTCCTGTGAAGTTGGTTCTCTTTTCCAGAGGATGAGGCTGTAAATCCGGCTGTTAAGCATCTGCAGGAGAGTAGCCCTTTGCCTTGTTGTCCAGTAGCTAACCCAGAAGGTTCACACTTTAAGCAATCTTGAAGAGCTGCAGTTGGAGTAATTGCTGGGAAGTTCAATGCAGAACAGACCCTGAGTGAAAGAAGACTTGCCAAATCTCGCTTACCCTCCTGATGTTTGAGACAGATGACAGACCTGGGAACTTGTTAGTGTAACCCATTTATAGATCCTCCACATCTATCCCAGCATGAAATTGTATTATAAGAAATCAAAGTACCTGGAATATGTTATATCATACTCATCAGAGTCTTCATAATTACAGGAGTCTCCTTTTGAAACAGTGTTTCTGTCACTTCCAAAAATCCTGCTTGGAAATATCCTTGATTCACAATTCAGCTAATATATATTTAGTGCTTGTTAGATACCAAGTGGTAATCTAGGACTGGGGCATACAGCAGTGAACCAAACAGACAAAATCCCTGCCCTCATGAGGCTTATAATCTAGTGAGGGAGACAATTAGCAAGCAGGCAGACACATAAGTAATGGACTTGGTTGAGTGGAGTGTAAATGCAATGGAGAGAAATAAAGGAAGGCAATGTGTGTTTCAAGTGTGGTCCTAGGAGTGGGTGCTGACAGGGCAGGGTGGAGGGGTGTTCGGGAGGCAGGATGGCTGCTCTGAGGGGACACGTGGGCAGAGATGTGAATGTGGAGAAGCTCTGAGGAACATTGCAGGAGATGGGCGAGTCCTGTGACAGAGTCAGTGTGGCCTGTTTGAGGAACAGCTAAATGACATTTTAGGACTGGGGTGTCCAATCTTTTGGCTTCCCTGGGCTACACTGCAAGAAGAATTGTCTTGAGCCACACATAAAATACACTATCACTAACAATAGCTGAGAAGCTTTAAAAAGCACCAAAAAAACTCTCAAAATGTTTTAAGAAAGTTTACAGATTTGTGTGGGGCTGCAGGCAAAGCCGTACTGGGCTGCATGTGACCTGTGAGCTGTAGGTTAGACAAGCTCATTTTAGGCAGTTTTTTTTTTTGAGACAGAGTCTTGCTGTATCACCGAGGCCCGAGTGCAGTGGCGCCGTCTCAGCTCATTGCAACCTCCGCCTCCCAGGTTCAAGCAATTCTCTTGCCTCAGCCTCCCGAGTAGCTGGGACTACAGGTGTTAACCACCATGCCCGGCTAATTGCTTTAGGATTTCATTGTAAGGATTCACACACCAAATCACTCTTGAGTTAGAGAGTTTTGGGAAGCTTTGTCTCTGCAGACTGATGTGTGATCTTTTGGGTGAGTACATGAAAACCATGTGCCTGCAATGTCTCTCCTTTTGCCTAGGCTTCCTTCCTGGAAGCTCAGAGCCAAAATCGGCGCCTGTTGATGGGGGGTAATCAATTTACCTCAGGGGTCTGGGAGCAGCTCCCACTCTGCTTCTTTACAGAACGAAATGATGGAATAAATGGTTCTTTCTCCACACTTTCTCCTTGAGTGGACTTGGAAGGGGCAGAAGAATTAAGCTTTTGATTGTCATTAAACAGGGTTGCCATTTCAAAGGAGGAAGCTGTAACCAGTGGCAGATGTCGTTACCTTGCTGTTGGTTCACTGCACAAACATTTATTAAATGCCTTCTTGATTCCAGGGGCTGGGCAGGGACCTGTGTAGAAAGATGAAGAGGATGGTTCTTGCCCTCCAAAATGTGTTTGCTCACATTCTTGAATGTAGTGTAATAAAAAATCAAATAATTGGCCAGCCATGGTGGCTCATGACTGTAATCCCAGCATTTTGGGAGGCTGAGGTGGGTGGATCAGGAGATCAGGTTTGAGACCAGTGAGGCCAGCATGGTGAAACCCCATCTCTACTAAAAATGCAAAATTAACTGAGCGTGGAGGCTGGCACCTGGAGTCCCAGCTGCTCAGGGGGCTGAGGCAGGAGAATTGCTTGAACCTGGGAGGCGGAGGTTGCAGTGAGCCAAGATTGCAACATTGCACTCCAGCCTGGGCAACACAGAGAGACTCCAACTCAAAAAAAAAATCAAATAATTACAAATATCTGATGTACACTGGCACAGGAGGGGAGCCCAAAGAGAGTGACAGCTGGTCCTGGGAGGTTTGGATGGAGGAGGAGGGGACTGGTGCATGGAATCTCCTTCTGTCCTCGTGGTAGGAGAAAGGCCACATCAGTCCCTACACATGGCACCATCTGAGGACGGTGGTGACCAGCTTCCCAGCCAGCCCTCCCCACCTTCCAGAATCCATTCCAGCCCCAGGGTACCCGGGGCTGAGCTATGCAGCAAGAGTTTTCCAGACAGAAAGAAAAAAATAGGTTAAAAATATCCGAGCCCCACACGTCCTATTTTTAATTGATTTGCACACAGACTCTTCAATCACAGCATTAATATTTAATTGTCCCGTCAGGTCAGATGCTTCCCAGTCAGACAGTTAAAAATGGCTTGGGACAGAGGAGGAATGAGGGGCTGGGGTGGCATGAAATGAGGAGGGTGGGGCGCCTGCTCGGAGGGGATTTGGATCTGAGGGACAGGAGGAGCAGACCCTGGCTCTAGGGTCCTGGGAGAAAGAATATCTCACTTGCTTTCTCTCTGCCCCCGTCCCTTCATTACACACATGTGGAAGCACACTGGCATTTCCCCCGAAAAGCCATTAAAGAAACCATGTAAGAGTTCAGACAACACCACGGTCTGTGGAGATAATGAGGTATTTCTTCGAGGAGACGCCAAGAGGCTAGTGTCTGGGGGAGAGTCCAGAGGGAGGGGCCTTCGTACCCTCAGTGTTGTAAGTTTTTGAGGGGCCGATTGGTGTTTTGACTCTGGGCCCAGCCCAGCCCAGCCCGCCCAGCTGAAACCTGATTTACATGCATGTTTCTTCGAGATGGCACCTGTGCTGGCTGCCCAAGTGTCACAGCAATATAGAAACATGGCTTGGGAACTATTTTGAGTAAAAGCACTTTCGGAGACAGCCAATAAATGTCTCAATGTGACTCATTCAAAAAGGCTATTAATAGACAGGAGATGAGAGGGACAGGAGAACTCAATTTCATTCTGTTTCAGCTTCTTGCTTTATTTGTTCCTCCTTTTTAAAAACAGAAATCAAGAAGTCAAGTTTGTCTTGTTGGGTATGAGTGGGGTGGGGAGGAAGGGCTTGTCTGCTGAGCAGCCATCTGCCTCCGCCTCTTCTCCCGGGGTCCAGAGAGAGAAAAGCCTATGGCACACTCACCTTGGAGGCTACTGCCGTCTTCTCTGTTCACTGCTGATTCCTTTGCTGAAGAAAAAGTCGAACAAGGCTGGACAGTTGTCAGGAAGTCATGTGGAGCTGATGTCTCATTACCCTTGAGGTCTGAGGAAAATCTCAGAGTCCTGTTCAGGATCCCCATTTGCCTCTCTGTGTGTCTTCTCGGTTTGGTGCAGTGATTCTCACTGGGGAGGCATCTGTGGGGTGAATTCGGTTGTCTTAATGGTTGAGTTGGGATGGTCTTGCCATTTAACGGGAAAAGGCAGAAATGCTAGACGGCCTACAATGCTCTGGTTGTGGCTCACGAAGAAGAACTGCTCCTGTCCTGCGTGTGGACTGGGCGCCCCTGTGCATTCTTGAGTGCAGAACATGTTCCAAATAATCTGAGCCTAAAATCACACTCCATTTGACTCATGACCGTGGAGTATTAGTTGCACATTTTAAAATGCATGAAGCTTTTCCAGGAATGCAACTGTTGGGAGAATCAGGGATAAACTTGATCTTGTGTTGTTCGCCTTTTGGCAAAATCACATCCCTAATGCCAATGCCACTTGTGGTATTTGAGTCACCAAAACCACATACACGTGTACCAATCTGCATTTGCAGCTGTCAGGTTTGCGGTGCTTCTATTTCCGCACATAAGCATCTGATTGTTTCATGCTGGCTGCTAAGGTAGTTGCCCCAGACTTTAACATACTGAAACACATATGATGTCATCATAAGCGACTTTTATATTTCAATTAGGGCATTGTACTGATTTTTAAAATTGTGTGTGTAGGTGGGTAATGCGATTTTAATTTCAGGGGTGTAATGGTGATGCACAGAATATTTGTTAGGCATTGGGTCTGATCAAGGTCCTAAACCAGGATTGAAATAACTGGTGTGGGTGGTTTTCGCTTTTTCTTTTTCTTTTTCTTTTGAGACAGTCTCTCTCTATTGCCCAGGCTGGAGTGCAGTGGCGCAATCTTGGCTCACTGCATCGTCCGCCTCCCACGTTCAAATAATTCTCCTGCCTCAGCCTCCTGAGTAGCTGAGATTACAGGCATGTGCCACACCTGGCTAACTTTAGTATTTTCAGTAGAGATTGGGTTTCGCCATGTTGCCTAGGATGGTCTTGAACTCCTGAGCTCAAGTCATCCACCCACCTGGGCCTCCCAAAGTGCTAGGATTATAGTCGTGAGCCACCGTGCCTGGCCTACCTGTGGGTTTTTTTATTTTTTGAGACAGAGTCTCTCTCCATTGCCAGGCGCCAGGCTGGAGTGCAGTGGTGAGATCTTGGCTCACTGCACCTCCTCCTCCTGGGTTCAAGCAATTCTCCTGCCTCAGCCTCCCAAAGTAGCTGGGACTACAGGTGCATGCCACCACACCCAGCTTATTTTTGTATTTTAGTAGAGACAGGGTTTCACCATGTTTGCCAGGACGGTCTCGATCTCTTGGCCTTGTGATCTGCCCACCTCCACCTCCCAAAAGTACTGGGATTACAGGTGTGAGCCACTGCACCTGGCCTAGCTGTGGGTTTTTAAGTGGCACAAAGCCCTGAGAGAAGAGCCAGGCAGGAGGTTCACCTGCAATTAGACTCCCCGGGTCATGTTGTACTCAGAGGCACAAATGCTTCAAATAAGCTTCAGGACAGTTTTAAAAACGGAGTTGTCTGCAAGAATCAGGCAGTTTGCAGAAAAAGGTGAAGGGTCAGAAGAGCAACAGCTCAGGGGCTGTGGCAGGTTCACCAGCCCTCAGATCACCAGGCACAGCGGGGCCTGCCACAAACTGTGACTCGGCGCCCGCTGACCGCTGCCCTGCGGGACTGTGGACATGGTGTTGCTAGAGCTTCCACTGTTTCAGTGGATGCTGGAAGTCGGAAATCTGACATGTTGGCAGCTGCATTTGTTAAGATAAGGCCCTGCTGCTCTGCCAACAATACAGTGGCTTAAGGGACCAGGACGGGGGTGCCTTTAGCATGTCTTGGTCATAATATGAAAGGTCATGATCATGGCTGGGTCACCGCCTGCCCAGATGTCAGCCCAGGGAAGAGAGGAAAGGGTGGTGAGTGGGGCGTGCATAGCTTTGTGAAAGCCCAGCTTTGGAAGTGGCCCTCCTCAGCTTCATGCGTGTCGTATGACTGGTGAGGAAATGTCACCCTTAGCTGGGCAGCCACTGCCTGGCTACAGCTCTGATGGTCTCTGCCAGAGCGCCTAATTCAGACCTTTAAAATGTATCACGTGGGCCCATCCTGTGCCGACTGTGGGGCTGGATTTCGCTGAAGGGCCGCTGGTCCGGGCCTGCGGGAGATTCAGTCCCACACATGGAGAAAGGATTCCGAACTGAGGACTGGGAGGAAGGCAAGCGGGCAGGGTGTTTAAGTTGGTGAAGGAGAGGCTTCCTCAGAGCCAATACTCAGAGTGGGGACAGTTTGGAGAATAAGGAGCCTAGACCTTGAATGCAGACAGGGAGTTTCTGCCCAGGTTCGCTGTCCCACCGCAGGAAACCTTTCCTTGGCCAGGTGAGGGGCTCGTGGTCTACACCTCCCTGATATGCCTGCGTGCCTCCTAGGACAGTGCTCATCACACTCACTGTTTTGCTCACCTCTGTTGCTCTTCCCACATAGACTGCAATCTGATTCTGCTCATGGCTGTATCCTCAGGGTTTTGCCGAGTAATTGGTATATGGTAGGTCCTCAAAAAGTACTTGATGAATGACCGAAAGAATCCTGTGAACGGTAGAAAATAAATGACTATTTTTGAGGCGGTGCGGGGCACAATCACAGTGCTTCGTTACGAAGATTAATCTGGTTCCCATGTGGAGAAGACCAGAGCAAGCAGCAAAAAGACAGGCAGGGTTGCCTGTGAAACCCTTTGCAAGTGACAGAGGAGAGATCCTGCCAGAAAGAATGGGCTCAGAAAGTGTGATGGATTAGGGGGTTCTGGGTGGGGGGAGGGGAATCAGAGACCCTGGCTCTGGGATGTTTCAGAGCACATCTAGTCAAGTGCTAACGGAGTTAGCTGAGAGAAGGCTGAGAGAAGGCTGGTCATTAGGAGACAGCTGTGAGTGGTAAGCCCTCGGGTGCTCTGTGCCACTAGTTTAATTAAAATAGAAATTGTAGGAGGGGCTTTCTGAATGAGGGAGCATTTATCATGGGCTTTGAGGCAAGAGGAATATGAGTGTTTTAGAAAAGCATGTCAGCTTCTTTAATTTTCCAAAAATATAGTAAAATCCAATACAATTTTTTTTTTTAAAGATGGAGTCTTTCTCTGTTGCCTGGGCTGGAGTACAATGGCACGACCTCGCTTACTGCTCCACCTCCCTGGTTTGAGCGATTCTCCTGCCTCAGCCTCCTGAGTAGCTGGGACTACAGGTGCCCACCACCACACCCGACTAATTTTTGTATTTTTAGTAGAGATTGGGTTTCACTCTGTTGGCCAGGATGGTCTTGATCTCCTGACCTCATGATCCGCCCACCTTGGCTTCCCAAAGTGCTGGGATTCCAAGCATGAGCCAGCACACCTGGCCTCAAATAAATATTTATACGAGTGAAAGGATACAAGAAGAAATGGCTTGCTGGCTCCGGTTGCACTAGACAATTTGGGAAAATGATCGGGAAGACAATTGAGGTTCTTCTCGAGTTAGGTTTTGTTCACCATGTCAGGCTTAGTCCATCAAAGAAAGCTGTTATCTGTGAGGAACAGAGTTCCTCTGGAGAGACGGCAGGGGGTTCACGGAGAAGTTGAGTCACTCGCTGCCTGAGCCAGTGATCTAAGACATCATGCAGGTGCTGTCCCTGCAGCCTCGTATCCAACCAGCTGACCTTGAGAGTCATGCCAGCCAGACTCCGAAGACTTCCACAGCCCCAGGGGCCAGTGGACAGCGCCCACTGAAACAGCAGTAGTTTCAGGCTTAAAGACACTAACCTGAAATATTCCCTATTAAAGTCAAGTAAGTGGGTGTCAAGAAACTTCAAGGAGCAATGATTTTCCTTTTTCATAGCTCCCAGAATCAATTAGAAATAATAGAATTTGGGGGCCCAAGAATTAAAAACTGAGATGGAGCTAAAGTACTTCATCTCAAATATCTCATTCTTCCAAAGAAGATGATCCAAATTACCCGATTCTGAGTGACACTAAAAAATGTACTTTGAGAAAGAGATTGGATTCCTTTGCTAAACTTAGGTCCAGTGTTTCCGAAATGACTAAGAACCAGAAAGATAAAATATCCAAGGCTGGGCGTGGTAGCTCACACCTGTGATCCCAGGACTTTGGGAGGCCATGGCAGGTGGATCACGAGGTCAAGAGATCGAGACCATCCTGGACAACATAGTGAAACCCTGTTTTTACTAAAAATACAAAAAACTAGCTGGGTGTGGTGGTGTGCACCTGTAGTCCCAGCTACTTGGGAGGCTGAGGCAGGAGAATCTCTTGAACCCAGGAGGTGGAGGTTGCAGTGAGCTGCGATCACGACACTGTATTCCAGCCTGGTGACTAAGAGAGACTCTGTCTCAAAAAAAAAAAAAAAAAATCCAAGCTTACCTCATGAACTAATCAATCAAGGAAACAGACATTTCCATTATCCAAGATAAGTTAACAAGCCCCAAAATGTAAACTTCTAAGAAATATCAGAATGTCCTGTTTGGAAGGGACTTTTAAAGATGAATTTAGCCCAACATACTTTACAGATGAAGAAACTGAGCCCCAGAGAAGAGGCTAGTGTAGGACAAAAAATACATGTACAAAGCTTACCTCCTCCTCTGCTGAATGAGGAAGACTGGACATGACTACAGTGTGTCCCAACATGGCACCTAGTTGCCAGGGACATGTGCATGGCTGATATGGTGGGATCTGTGGTTTTGTTTTTCCCTAGCTTCTCTTCCTTTGGGGGAACACTCCTCTCTTTCTCTTAAGTCTATCAGTCATGATGCTGTCCATCATGGGAAGGCATGTGACCCAGGTTGGCCAATCGTTGCAGAGATTGATCTGGGGTGGGCATGTGATCTAACCAGAACCAATCAAAGTCCTCTCCTATTTTTTTTTTTTTTTTGACAGAGTCTCACTGTCACACAGGGTGGTATGATCTCTGCTCACTGCAACCTCCACCTCCCGGTTTAAAGCAATTCTCCTGCCTCAGCCTCCCAAGTAGCTGGAATTACAGGTGCACACCACACCTGGCTAATTTTTATATTTTTAGTAGAGATGGGATTCCACTATATTGGCCAGGCTGGTCTTGAGCTCCTGACCTCAAGTTTTCTGCCTGCCTCAGCCTTCCAAAGTGTTGGGATTACAGGCATGAGCCACCACACCTGACCCTCTCCTGGGATTTTTATAGGAATGTTATATGGGTGCTTCCAACACTGTGGGGGCCACACAAACCTGTTCCCTTGGTTGCAAAGAGGGAACTGTTTAAGTAGGAGAGAATGAGGTTACTTCAGAAGGAAGTAAACCTAAGATTAGAGAGAGTTAGAGATAAATAGAGACATACACACGTGTACATAGAAACAGAGAAAAACAGCAAGAACCATATCCTACACCTGCTTACTTTTTTGGCTTGAGGAGTCTGAAGTTTCTGTTGCTTGCAAACAAAAAGATTGAGGTTCATATGGTGGAGATATGAAGTTCCTGTGACTTTGTTAATGATCTAAAGGAGATAAGTTTATGGCAGAAGGGAAAGAAGTAAGAAAAGCTAGATGGTCCTCTGCCACTTTCCTGTAAATCTGATTAAACGCATTTTTCAGGACAGAATGTTGGGCCACTTCCAACAAGCCACACGGTTCCCTGAAAACTCCACACGGTCCTCTGCCTTTGCAACTGCCGTCCTCGGTGTTCTTAGGATCATCTGCCCCTTCCCTTTTACGTTTCTTTTCTGGTTAACTCTTCTTCAACCTCCAAAGCATTGTGTGAGTCATTCATTCATTCATTTCTTAGCAAGAATTTGTTGATTCAAAGGCTACCTTAGGAGCTAGGGATATGACAAGGAAGATGACATTTATTTATTCATTCAACAGATATTTCTTGAATGCCTGTTATGTACAAGAGGAGGGAATCCAGTGGTGAGTGAGCTGAGCAAGATAAGGTCCCTGCCCAGTGGGGGTTATTCTACTGGGAGATGAAAGAATAATTTAGGAGTGGGATGTGTATTCTGCAACTTATCTCAATCCTCCTCAATAGCTACTTCTTTCATATTTAATGAAACTATGATAGAGGTGAGGAGACAGACTGAGTCCTTCATCTCCTATCTCCACAAGTGGCACAGGCCCAAGGAAAGGGGGCCTGCTTTGAGCCCAGAAGGGCTTCGTTAGTCATAGAGGATACTGCCCAGTTTTGGCAGGGAGGAGGGGCTGCTTGTGGGAGAAGGGACTGTGCTTCCCGGAAGCCTGGTAGACTCCTCTCCAGTAGTGGATGGGAAGAGGAATTTCATGAGATTTTAAAGAAGACAATAAAGAAGGTCCAAAACCCAGCCATCTGGACGTCTGCTCTAAATGAGAAAGTAAGCCTGGCTCCAGGAAACAGCTGGTTAAACTTTGAAGAGAAGCAAAGTATGTTTAATTTCTATTGAAAACTGTCTGGTGGGCTCCATGGGCAAGGCTGTGACAGTGCCCCTTAATGAGGCTGCCATGGACCATGGACTTCTCCAGCTCAGGAAGAGGGAAGTCAGTGGACCAGGGAGATAGGTTCAGGGCAGGGCAAATGCTGGAGGCCCTGAGAGGTGAGTCCCTGGGTGCAGAAATGGGGCCAAGACTCCTATGGCCAGGAGACCCATGGCGCTCTTTTTTTTTTTTTTTTTTTGAGATGGAGTTTCGCTCTTGTTACCCAGGCTGGAGTGCAGTGGCGCAATCTCGGCTCACTGCAACCTCCGCCTCCTGGGTTCAGGCAATTCTCCTGCCTCAGCCTCCTGAGTAGCTGGGATTACAGGCACGTGCCACCATGCCCAGCTAATTTTTTGTATTTTTAGTAGAGACGGGGTTTCACCATGTTGACCAGGATGGTCTCGATATCTTGACCTCGTGATCCACCTGCCTCGGCCTCCCAAAGTGCTGGGATTATAGGCTTGAGCCACCGCGCCCGGCCCCATGGTGCTCTTAGAACCAGAACTGAAGGGACTGTGGAGATCATCTGCCCCAACCCCTTTATTAGATGAGAAAACTGAGGGCCACAGAGGTTAGATAGCCTGACCAAGGTCAGACAGGTAGGTGGTGACAAAGCCAGGAGCTAGCCCTGAGTTCTCCTGACTCAGCAGCAAGCCAAGCCTCCTCAGGTAGGATATGGGAAACCTGGCTGCTACCCCATCGTATATAGACATGTTTCAAGATTCGTACCTGGTCCTCCATCCTTTCTCTCTTCCTCCCAACAAGAACTGAATGCCTGTATGCTTCAGGGACTGGAATAGGTGCTGAGGAGAGAGATGGCCAGGTATCGTGGCAGCCCTGAGGAGCTCACAGGCTACGGGGGAGGAAGATGTAATAACCACCGGGCAATTGCAGTTCGGTGTGGTCAGGCAGGACACTTCATGAGCTCTAAGTGCACAGGGCCCTCCTGGCTGAGCCTGGAAACTTCAGGGACCACCTTCTGGAGGACAGGACGCTTGTGCTGAGTCTTAAAGAATGAGAGGGAGTCTGGCATGGGATAGGCCTTAAGCAGGCAAACGAGGCTGGCTGGCAGGGAGACCCGTTAGAAGGCAGTCATCTAAGGAAGAGATTATGAGGACATATGGTTGCTAGCTGTAGGCAGGAAGGAAAAGATTTAAGGATACATAAAAGGTAGCATCAGCAAACCTGCCGATCGGCGAGGAGGTGGGGAGTGAAGCAGGAGGAGCCAGGCTGAATCCTCAGGCTCTCCTTCCCCCTCCAGGGTCCTGATGGCTCCTTTCCCAAGCTCCAGGCTGCTGGCTGGACCTCTCCATGCAGACAGCCTTCTGGCCTCTCAAACCCAAAGCTCCACTGGATTCTGCCCAAAACCACCTCCACCTCTTCATTTTCTGGTTTCAGTCAATGGTCCCCTACTCTCCCTTCCTTCAAGTTTCTAGCTTTTGCTCCCCTTGTTGCCAGGGACAACCTGTCATTACCTTGGCTGAGCAGAGGACACCTCTCAGAGCAGCTCAACGCACCTGGCTCTCCCAGCTGAGTTTTAAATTTAGTCACTTCCCCGAGTGGCTGCTGTTTACAGCTGATTTATCTAAAATTTGGTTCTAAGTCCAAAACACATTTACCAACAATTCACTATTTGCTGAGCCCTCAGAATCTAATGATGAACAGGAGGTTCCGTTTCTGCCCTCTAGGAAAACTCAGAATCGAAGGAGGTCCTTCTCCACCTCTGAACTGCAAGACCCTCAGCTCCAGGTTGCTTTCTTCACCTGGCTTTGGTGCGGAGAATGGAAAAAAAATTTTAAGTCTGACGTGAAAAGCAAAATAAGCGAACAACACAGAGCCCCTTTGTTTTAAAGGGCCAGAGGTTAGAACAATTTAGGATCTAGTGATAAGTCTGAGAGAAAACATTATTGGCTTTTGGCTTCATTGTAGGTGGTTGATAAATATTTGCAGAATGAATGAATGAACATCGGGGCTAACACAGCATTCATTGCACAGGTCCTGTAAGACCTGCCCGCGAGCAGGGTGGGGAGCTGTCCTGTAACATTTTCTATGCCCGTCACTGTGCCCAGCCATCACAGAATGCAGGACATGGTGGGCGGGTAAGCTCTCAGTTCTTATGATCACATTCACAGTTTAAAAAAATCAATGACATTTATTTGCCCTGGAAAATAGCTGGATATTTAACATAGGTCCCTGCATCCTGAAATCTAATTATTCAAATCAATTCAACATTTGCCAAGTAAGGGCATGTGGGTTGTTCAGAGATGTGAGGGAACCAGTTCTGATCCCCTGAGAATTGTAACCTAGTTGGTGGGGGCCTGGGGTGCAGCATGTGGTGCGAGCTCTGGGTGTCGGACAGGCCTGTGTTTCACCCCAGTTGCCTCATCAGTCACTGTGTTTGGGCAGACTACCGACCCTCTCAGACTTCTGGGGTTTTCCCCTGCCTGTCTCACCTTGGTGTGCTGGGAGGACTGTACTAGACTGTGTCGGGGCTGGACTAGGGCTGCCAACAAAATATCACAGACCGAGTAACGGAAACAACAGGTTTTTATTTTCTCACACTTTTGGAGGATAGAAGTCCAAGATGAAGGTGCTGGCAGGCCTGGTTTCCTCTGAGGTCTCTTTCCTGAGGTTGCAGATGGCTGTCTTCCCACTCTGTCTTCCTCAGTGCACCCCTGGTGTCTCTTTGTGTGCTCTATTTGCATCTTTTAAGGACACTAGTCAGACTGGATTAGACCCACCCTAACAATCTCATTTGATCTTAATTACCCCTTTAAAGGCCCTGATCTCCAAATACTGTTATATTCTAAGGTACTGGGAGTTATGACTTCAACATATAAATGTTGGGGGAAAACAATTTTGCCCATAATAAACACCAAATAAAATCACTGTACCACACCACACCATACTGTACCATACCACACCATACTGTAACGTACCACACCATACTGTACCATACCACACCATACTGTGCCGTACCACACCATACTGTACCGTACCACACCATACTGTACCGTACCACACCATACTGTGCCGTACCACACCATACTGTAACGTACCACAGCATACTGTGCTGTACCATACCATACTGTGCCGTACCACACACCATACTATACCGTACCACACCATACTGTACCGTACCACACAACATACTGTACCGTACCACACCATACTGTGCCGTACCACACCATACTGTACCATACCACACAACATACTGTACCATACCACACCATACTGTACCGTACCACACCATACTGTGCCATACCACACACCATACTGTGCCATACCACACACCATACTGTGCCATACCACAGCATACTGTGCCGTACCATACACCATACTGGACCGTACCACAGCATACTGTGCCGTACCACACCATACTGTGCCGTACCACACACCATACTGTGCCGTACCACACACCCTACTGTACCGTACCACACACCATACTGTACTGTACCACATCATACTGTCGTACCACACCATACTGTGCTGTACCACACCACACTGTACCGTACCATAGCGTACTGTGCCATACCACACTGTACTGTTGTACCACACCATACTGTGTCATACCACACCATACTGTACCGTACCACAGCATACTGTGCCGTACCACACCGTACTGTACCGTACCACACCGTACTGTGCCATACCACACACCATACTGTGCCATGCCACACCATACTGTGCTGTACCACATACCATACTGTGTCGTACCACACCGTACTGTACCGTACCACAGCATACTGTGCCGTACCACACTGTACTGTGCCGTACCACACCGTACTGTACCGTATCACACCATACTGTACCTTACCACACTGTACTGTGCCATACCACACACCATACTGTGCCGTACCACACCATACTGTACTGTACCACACCATACTCTGTCGTACCACACCATACTGTGCTGTACCACACCACACTGTATCATAGCATGCTGTACTGTACCATATCCTACTACACTAGATTGTACTATAGTACAATATGCCTAGTATAATGCCTGCCTGGTACATAGTAATTTGAATCCCTCTCCTTCTTTCCCTAGTGGGATAATAAAAGTTCATAATAGGCCAGGTGTGGTGGTTCATGCCTATAATCCCAGCACTTTGGGAGGCCAAGGTGGGCAGATCACCTGAGGTCAGGAGTTTGAGACCAGCCTGGCCAACATGATGAAACCTCATCCCTACTAAAGATACAAAAATTAGCCAGGTGTGGTGGTGGGTGCCTGTGATCCAGGTCACTCAAGAGGCTGAGGCACAAGAATCACTTGGACCTGGGAGGTGGAGGTTGCAGTGAGCCAAAATCACACCACGGCACTCCGGCCTGGGCGACAGAGTAGGACTCTGTCTCAAAACAACAACAAGAACAAAAAGTTCACAATAACCATATTTAGATAGAGCAAATATAAAATTTGGCCCCTGTGGGTATAAATTATCAATAAAATATGAATAAAGGGGATCCAAATTAATAAGTTTCCATTATCCAAGCTAGTTTGGAGATTCATTTTTCTGCAAGTTAGATTTACCGAGGTATAATTACATACCATAAAATTCTCCCCTTTAAAGTTTTCAGTTTGTTCAAGGATTTTTAACAACTGTGGATGGTCATGTAACTACCACACAATCAAGAGGGGCCTTCATGTGCTTTTGCAATTTCCTCCCACCTCAGCCTTTTGCAACTGATCTGTTTTCTGTCCCTATAGTTTTGACTTTTCCACCGTGTCATATAAATGGAATTATATGGGACACAGTCATCCGTAATTAACTTCTTTCACAGCATAATGCTGTTGAGATTCATCCATGTTGCCACATCTATGAGTTGGTTATCACTTTTATTACTTTTTATTATCAAGTAGTATTCCGTTACATGGATATACCACAATTTGTTAAATCATTTGCTGGTTGATGAACATTTGAGTGGTTTCTACTTTTTGATGATAATGAACAGAGCTGTTATGAATATTAAAATACAAGTCTTCTATGGACATATGTTTTCCTTTGCCTTGGATAAATATCTAAGAATTGTGGTACTAGTTGACTAAGGAGATGCTGAACTTTTCAGCATCTTGTTCCTGTAGTTCCACACCCTTGCACTTGGTACTTTTAGTCTTTTTCACTGTTAGCCATATTAGTGAGTGTGGAGTGGTATTTTACTGTGATTTAGCTTGTATTTCCCCAAGGGCTAATGATGTTGGGCATACTTATCAAATATGTACAAACATATATACACCTATGTCAGATATACACTTTGCATATGTCTTATCACAGTCTGTAAAATTTTTCTCAACAGTGTCTTCGAAGAGCAGACGTTTTAAATTTTGTCAAAGTCTAATTTGTTCATTTTTACTTCTATGATTCATGATTTTTGCCTGCTATCTAAACATCTTTACTTAATCCAAGGTCACAAAGGCTTTGTCTTTTATTTTTTCTTCCAGAAATTTTAGATTTTAATCTTTACATTGAGTAGTATGATCCATTTCAGGTTAATTTTGGTGTGCGGTTTGAGGTAATGGTCAAGGTTCACTTTATACACATGAATATCCAATTATACCGTCACAATTTATTAAAAAGGCAATCTTTTCCCCCATTGAATTACCTTGACACTTGTGTCCAAAAATCAGTTGACCATATATGTGTGGGCCTATTTCTGGATGCTTATTATGCTCCATTAATTTGTCTATACCGATTGTAACATCACATTGTCTCGATTGCTGTAGCATTATAGTAAGTCTTCAAATCAAGCGGTGCCAGTCTTTCAAATTTGTTCTTCTTTTTCAAAATTGTTCTGGCCATTCTAGTTCCTTTGCATTTCTCCATAAAGTCTAGAATCAGTTTGCCAATTTCTACACAAAACCAATCAGGACTTTTGTTGGGATTACTCGTTATCTAGGAGGAAATTTAGTTTTTATAAATTAGATGAATGCCATTCCTAATTGTGGACAATCTTTGAAAACAAGCTTTTGGCATTTCAGTAAACTGGTTATTTTTAATTAGGTTGAATGTTTACAAACTATAATTCACACCTTGCCTTCTGATCCTACGATGCCACGGAATAGGTAAAACCTCTGTCACTCGCTGGTGCTGACACCACCTTGGAATGCATCTTCAGCTGCAGGGCTGCCATTTTGTCCTGAGAGGAAGCCAGCTTCCTCCCTCGGGTGAGCTCTGTATATGTCTGTGATGGCGAGGGAAAGCCTAACAACCCAGGAGAATCTGTCCGAGGCCCTCCCAAATACTCACCCTTCTCTTGTTTGTCCAGAGCAAAGTTCATCTGGTTTAGGAAAAGGGGTCTCCCTCACAGCACAAGAACACCACAGGCCCCCGGAGGAAAGTCTTCTGGGAAGAGGTCAAGGAGAGGCCGAGAAAAAGCCAGGACAGAGGCCCGATATTCTGGAAGCACTGCCACTGCTACTGCGGGGTCTTCAGAGAAGGGGCCCCAACTGCCACACAGCCAGCTCCCCTGGGGCTACTCTCAGAAAGCCGGCATTTCAGCAGCAGAATTACTACCTGCTTTTTTATACTGTGAATTGTTAGCAGGTTCTAAATAGACCATTCATGTTTTCCCTTTAGCACAGAAGGGGCTCACAACTCCAAATACCGCCATGGGTCTGACTGTTTCAAGTCAAAACATGCCCCAAACCACAGCCCTCGGGTGAGAGCAAGGGCTGGCCAAGGGCTTTGGAGGAAAATTAACCACCCATCAGCCTGGAAACCACGGGGTTCACAGGAGGCTGACTCGCCTTGCTCACAGATGCTGTGAGACTGAGGATTTTACCCATCAGAGTTAATCTGACAGTCACCTTTCCCAAACCAGTGCCCACCTCCACCTCCACCTCCCCTTTGCCACAGGAAGGAAACCCAGACCAAGAGGTCTGAATGATTTCCCACGTCACATGTGCTTGGTGGCTGCCCAGCTCAGTGTCAGCGGTATGAACAGAGCACTCCCGAAGGGCAGGGAGAAGTGGCTCTGTGGGTAGTGGGATGCCACCTCCACTGTCCTTTAGTCCAATAGGACATGTAACAAATGTAAATAAATCCAGTGACATCACATGAAAAGGTCTTTGGCAAATGAAGTTCTTTTGACACAAAGCAGGAGACTGCTGAGAGCTGTGGGAAACCCTCGGCAGACGGGCAAGGATGCCACAGTGACTCACAGGAACAGGTCTCTCTGGAGTGGCTTGGGGAGAAGAGGGCAGAGCTCATGACCAGTGCAGACTGTCTCCAGGTCATCTGGCTGGCGAATAGAAAAGCTCGAGAAGAGAGTGGAGAGCTCGAGAAGGCAGCATAGGAGAAGGAAGAGGGAGAAGGATCTCCACGTGGTAGCTGCTGGGAGGAAGGTCCACCTGGGTGCCAGGCGTGGGGACTGGTTGCTTCTGCCCACACTCTCAGCTGTGCTTATCCACTAGTGAGGGGTTGGTTGGTCAGATGTGGCACAGGAGGGACAAATTTAGGACAGCTGTTTTGTTGAACAAAGGAAGGCTAGGACATACTGGATGGGAGTTGGAGAAGGTGGCAGTGGTGACACTGGCAGAGGGTGTAACCAAGTGTGATGATGATGGCATGGTGACCCAAGGCCCGTGTGTAAGTGGCACTGAATGCTTATGTGCCTGGGGCAGATGCATCTGCGTTGGTATCATGGCTCCATCACTTCCTGCTGTGTGACCTTGGGGAAGATACTCAGCCTCTCTGAGGCTCAGTTTCCCCAGCTGTAAATGAATGATCAGTACCCATTTATAAGGGATTGTTGGGATGACATCAGAGAACACTTAGTCACTGCTCAATACATGGCAGAAACTGTTTTGAGGATGGATCAATTCGGGACCCAGCAATGGCCTTGATGCCATGTTTCACCTGAAGGATGTGGACTTTGCCGCAATTTGGCAGACGCGGCCTCTGCTAAGACCGTATCACCAGGAACTTGAGGGCAGGTACTCAGGGCTGAGCCTGTTTCAGTTTGGGAAGAGGCTTCCGTGTGCCCTGGGATCTTCTTACTTATCCTGAGGACTACTTATTTCTATTTTGGAGGCTCCTCAGGCTTTTCCAATTACATCTAAAAGGGAAAAGTGGGGATAGGTGTTTGAAGCCACCGCTGTGGCCAGTAGCAGGAGCCAGAGGGCCCAGGGCACCTGAATCCCACTGTGTTGGCAGAAATACAAATCCCAGCTGGCTAATCTCAAGGATAAGAGAGGATTTAGG
The DNA here is from genome assembly GCA_031835075.1 of Saguinus oedipus. Taxonomy (NCBI): domain Eukaryota; kingdom Metazoa; phylum Chordata; class Mammalia; order Primates; family Cebidae; genus Saguinus; species Saguinus oedipus. The sequence goes on from CM063190.1 coordinate 26,415,462, forward strand.
GTGACCTGATTTAAAGCTTTCCTTTTTCCTTTTTTGGGCAAAGCCTGGGAGTAGGGGGTGGGAACTCAAGACAGAACCTTGTAAGTGACTTGATTTTTCACTTGCAGAGTGATGAACCTTTGGGAGGGGGTTTCTCTTCATGTTTCCCTCCCATCACATGCCATCAAACCTGATCTTTAAAACCCCATTTGTATTCCAGTCTGATCATGGGAGACTTGCATGCTGTGGGCCCCAGCTTGGGTTTGTGATTGACAAGAAATGTCCAGAGGAGTCTTCAGCGGACACAAAAAGCCTCTGGGAAACCAGCCAGCACTCCGCCCAGCATCCCCACCCCCTAGATGGGTCACTGGGGAGAAGGATGGTGGCAGATCAATCTCTACAATGGCTTTTTATTGGATTTTCTCTGTTGGTTGTACTGCACGCTATCAGTCCCTGATAGGACAGCCACGAGAAACTAGCATCGAGTTGATGGCCAAGTGCTGAGCATACCAATGACCAGAACTCTGCCAACAATTGGAGCAAGTGCTTGAAATCCCAGCCATGAGCCTGGCCGCTCAACGTGAGGTGATGCATAGGTCTTGGGTAACATACCAATTGGCAATTTCCAAACTCATCAGGATGATCTTTTACCAGGAATCCAACCACTGTGGCCCCCATGATAATAACAACCCCTGATCCGCCTTCCAAAGGCATCAGGTGTGTAAGTCCTGCTTTTCTGTTTATTCGGTGGAGGGGACCCTGCGGAGAGGACGAGCAGCTACTGTCCTCAGCCCCTTTAAGCCAGGGATCCCTCCTTCATACAAAGGCATTCCCAGGGATTTGCTTTCCCTGTGGGTTGTTGGTTACATCTTGTGGAGAGGGGGCTCATTGCCTGGATGCCTGTTCTAGCCTGCATGTGCCTTCCACAGTCAGGGGTGTTCTGAGGGGTGGGGGGCAGCTGGTTCAGGAAAGCGTAGGGCAGGAGCAGGTCTGGGCTGTTGCCTGAGGTTGGCTCTGAGGGATAAAACTCCTGCTCAGAAAAGGAGTTCTCAGCAGATGTTAGCAGGTCTCCTGTCAAGGTAGCTTCAAGAATTCTTTCTTCAGAACAGCTTGAGCGAAAGCACGTCTGGGAGCCAAATGAACTTGAGGCCTTTCCCTAGCCTTGACTCTTGGTCTTGTAGAGATTGCTTTATTCTCTTGTTCCATTTCAACAAGAGGAATGCTCCTTAATGCATCATTGGGGAGTCCCTGCACAGAGCCTGCCCATTCTTTCAAGTTTCTTTTTCCCGGCTCTCACAGCCCCTTGGAGTGTGTATTTGCAAACCTGCACCCTACCATCTCCAAGTTCCTCAGAGGTGGGCTTTAGTTCAGCTTTGTTTGCCAGTGCCCAACTCAGGGGCATGCAGGATGGCCAGGTGGTCCTCAAACTCTCCCTGTGCCTCAGTCACCTGAGGTGAGATGGTATTTACAATGCCAATGCCTGGCCCCATGCCCAGAGATTGTGACTCAACTGACCCGAGATCTGGACGCGGGCAGTCTAAGCTCCCCAGGTGATTCTAGTGTGCAGCCATGATGGTGGCCCAAAGGAGACCATTAATGAATCAACAAGGTGGCTCTGATAGAGTGACACCTCCTTCTTTCTCTTTTTGGTGGTGAGGATTCTCACCTCCTATTCATCCTTAGCATTTATCCATGGTTAATACCATTTCCTTGAGCCATACAACTCTTGGGGAACCAAGTTCTGGAAGGAGAGCTATTGGCTGGCATGTCTGGAACTGCACTGAGGACCTACTAAGTCTTACGGAATCCCTGCCTGCAGCGGACTGTGTGCTCTCATTCTCCTCCAGCTCCGCTCCACACCCACCATGGTTTCCTACAGCCTAGATCCCGGCTCCCAAACTTGATACTTGTCTGAATCCCTCACTGCAGTAGTTATATATCAGACCTTTCGAGGGGTCAGATGTGAGAGGCGATTTGTGTGTGTGTATTTAAAGCCCCCTCGGTGATTCTTTTTATGTATTTGCAGAGTGGGACTCACTGTCCCAGATCATCTCAGCTGGGCAGTCCATGCTGCTCAAAGCTCTGGGGGCCGCTCTGCCCTGAGGGACTCTGAGTCCTTGTGGAAAGCAGTTGTGGCAAGTCCGAAGGGCCTGTGTGTGAGGGTCTGGGGCGTGGGGGGGCATGCATGTGGACAAGGTGCTTTGTGCCAAATTGGAACACACCCAGGAAGACTGAATAGAGCCTCAGCCAGGCAAAAATGGTGAGATCTGATCCGAAAGCAATTGCTGAGGTCCAGTCCCATATCCAGCTCACTAAAGCTGAGACTTTGGCTTAGTAACATGATGTGAGCAGAGGATTAAAGCTTTGTCTCCTTCCCATGTCATCTACACAGGAAAACTAGAGAGAAGGACATAGAAATAGGAGATGAAGCAGATGTGAAAAGCCACCAGAGCTCTGAGAGGGGTGGTGTCCGTTCCCCGTCACACCACCACTGTTCTCCCCCGTGGCTGGCACCTGAAGCTCAACCAGCTGCATGTCACCAACATGAAGTTGCTCCTAGAGCACTCTTTGTTCCTTTAAAAATGATAAAACAGTACAAGCAAGCAGAAGAGCACAGATAAAGTTGTCTGTGTGTCTCCCTTTCTGCTTCCGCTGAGGTTTTAAAAGACTAGACCATTGTTAACCCTCACCTGTGCCATTTCCTGCCCTCTCCCTGCTCTTCTGAGATTGGTATTTGTGTTTCCCATGCATGTTTTTATACTTTGACTCTGTATAAGTATCCACACATTACAGATGACATGGATTTGCAAGCTTTCAAGCTTTATTTAAATGGTGTCATACTGTATCCTTTGCATATTTTTCTTTTTCTTTTTTTTTTAATTTTTATTGCATTATAGGTTTGGGGGTACATGTGCAGAACGAGCAAGATAGTTGCATAGGTACACACATGGCAGTGTGCTTTGCTGCTTTCCTCCCCTTCACCCACACTTGGTATTCATCCCCAGGCTATCCCCCCCAGCCCCCCGCTGCTGTCCCTCCCCCATTCCCCCCAACAGTCCCCAGTGTATAGTAGACCGCCTCTCTGTGTCCACGTGTTCTCATTTTTCTCACCCACCTATGAGTGAGTATATGCGGTATTTCTTTTTCTGTTCTTGTGTCAGTTTGCTGAGAATGATGTTCTCCAGATTCATCCATGTCCCTACAAAGGACACAAACTCATCATTTTTGATTGCTGCATAATATTCCATGGTGTATATGTGCCACATTTTCCCAGTCCAGTCTAACATCGTTGGGCATTTGGGTTGGTTCCAGGTCTTTGCTATTGTAAACAGTGCTGCAATGAACATTCGTGTGCATGTGTCGTTATAGTAGAACGATTTATAGTCCTTTGGATAGATACCCAGTAATGGGATTGCTGGGTCAAATGGAATTTCTATTTCTAGGTCCCTGAGGAATCGCCACACTGTCTTCCACAATGGTTGAACTAATTTACACTCCCACCAACAGTGTAAGAGTGTTCCTATTTCTCCACATCCTCTCCAGCATCTGCTGTCTCCAGATTTTTTAATGATCGCCATTCTAACTGGTGTGAGATGGTATCTCAATGTGGTTTTGATTTGCATCTCTCTAATGACCAATGACGATGAGCACTTTTTCATATGTTTGCTGGCCCTTTGCATATTTTTCATTCACTGTTATGTTTGTGAGGTTTATCCATGTTGATACAAGATCAACTTTATTGTTTCTTCATTCTTTTTCGGATGGGTGCTAAGATTGTGTCTTGTTTTTCCCCGTTAGAAATAATGCTACAAAATTCTTTACAATGTATGTTCTGTAGCCATGTCCTTAACACAGGTGTTCCTCTCTCTGTGATCATCACAGCTGTCAGACTTGCTCCCCGCCTGGACTAGACTCTGCTCTGGGGTCACCTTTCTCAGCATGGCAACTTGGCTCTTGAAGACCAAGCTGCACTTGAGGACCTGGTCTTACACCAGAATTCTCCCTGGGTCATCCTTGTGAGGGATTCCTACCCCACCTTGCCACCCACACCTGGCCCCTGCTAAGGGGAATATTCTTTGGCAGGAATGAAAGGCATGCATTAGGTCACAGGGTGAGTAGACATAGTTTGAGTGGTCAGTTTTAACTGGACCTCACAGGAGGCTCGGTTCCCAATGGTGGGGAGAAATGGGAGCGTTTTCCTGGTGAAGGGACATCAAGAGCCAGCATAGGCAAAGGAACATGGCAGTGTCTGGAGAGGACCAGGCAAAGATCTGGCCACAGATGGAAGCTGAGTGCTGCTGGAGAGTGAGAGGCTGGATTAGTAACATCAGTGAGCTGAGGAAGTTAAGGCTTTGTCTCCTCCACCGGATCACTCCATTTCAGCTTTGTGGAAGGAAGTGGCAGGTGGGGCAGTGCCAGTGGCAGGCACGTCTGGAACAGACGTGATGATGTTCTGGAGAGCCCCGAGGAGTGGCTCACCTGTGCTTCTGTGGTCTGTTCCTCACTTTTCTCCATCCATCCAGTGTGGAGGCTCTTTGGAGTTGAGCTTTCTTTGCCCTCCATCACTCACATCCCACTTCCCATCACCTGCTTCTGAGCAAGAGAACTCCAGGTTACTGGCCTCAGGCAGCAGTCCAGCTGTTACCAGTAAACTGGAAGCTGACGTCACTAACAAGACTTCAGGGAACACCAAGAGGCAGACCAGAGGTTTCCTAAGCTCCACTCCTCTTTGGCATGAGACTAAGGAAACTCCCCAAGTCCCAGAGGTGCAGGAGACCAGCGTGTGTGTGTGTGTGTGTGTGTGTGTGTGAGAGAGAGAGAGGAGAGAGAGAGAGAGAGAGAGAGAGAGAGAGAGAGAGAGAGAAAGGTAGGTGAAGAAGTCGGGGAGCTCTTTGAGCTTGGCTGGCCTTTGTGATTTCAAGTGAGCCTCTGCTGGGAGAAACAGGTTTGTTGTTACTGAAAGAACCAGCTTGGGTCCCAGGTTTCCTTTTGCCTTATTTGACAGCTCATAAAACTCAGCAGCAAATCTGAAATTCCAGCCCCATGGCTTGGAGGAAGCAGCCTGGGAATAGTTATCAATTCCCCCGTCCTTGGCTTGACCTCTCTCTCTCCCTCCCTTCTCACCACACCAGTTGGAAATCATGAAGACAATCTGTTCCCAAGAGCAAGGGCGGAGGGCAGAAGGCTGGCTGGGCTGATGGGGCCAATGCTTGTCAGAAATGAACAGGCTCATGCGACAGTGAAGACAGAGCAGCAGGAAACAGCTTTTGGCTTCATGCTTTGACAAAGTGCCCTTAGACTGCATGTGCACATTTCTGCTCAGTAAATCGTGGAAGGCCAGCACAATGGGAGAATCCATGTTTCCAGTCTCCAAAACGTGCCAGGTAGTCAGAGTTGACAGTGGGCTACGTGAGAGACTGTATGGTACTGGCCTCACTCTTCATGCTGCTGCTCTGGCCTTTGACTTTGCAGTGGGGTATTCCTTAAATTCACAGATCCCTGGCCCCCTATGTGGGAGACCCAGGCCCTGGCATACACTGTGCAATTAAGAAATGTCAGCTGAATGAATAAACAAAAGGGCCATTGTGCAACAGAAGGTTATTTATTAAGCACTTACTGTGGTATCTCCTCAAGTCAAACTCATGAGAAAATGATTGTTTTTACTAGGCTTAGAAAGGTTAAGTGACTTGTCCAAGGCCTCATAGCTAGGACCACGTGTGTGTGTGTCTGTGTGTGGTGGGGAATGTGTGAGAGGTTCATGGCATTATTTTATGCATTGCCCATTCTTGTACCTTCATCAAGTCTGTGAATTTATGAATTTGCTGAGGCTGATGGGACAGTGTGGGATGTCCCTGAAAGTTGGAGGAGGTGACAGCAAGATTGGGTCATTTGGGTGTCTGCTATGCCACATATCCTGTAAAAACAGAACATTTAGGAATGGAAAGAGAAGCCCTTATGTATATGGAATAGGGAAGGCAGAAGAGAGGCGGGACAAGGATGCCAACAGGGTCTTTTGTAGACATTTAGAATGGCCTCCTCCATGAGAAAGGAAAGAGGAAAGACATAAAAGAGAACAAAGCCAGGCCAACTCTTAAAAATTATTTAATAGAAAGTCCAATGTCAAAATGTAACAATAAACAAAAATACACATGTATAAATATGTATATATAATTAGACCTGTACACTTTCTCAGACCCTTTTCAAAATGGAATAGAATCATCATAACATCTTGGTGGTCAAATCAAAAATAGTATTCAAGCGACATGGGCCCACTGCTGCGTGGGGGTTAGCACTGCTGGAGCACTTCGAGGGTTCCAAGAATTCCAGTCAGGAGAGAGCTGGGGATATTGCCAGTGTCCTTTTCTGAGACCCAGAGAGGGAAGATGAACAATCGCATGGCTCTGTCTAGTGTACCTGACACCTTTGCTTAGCACCTGTAGCCACTACTGTCTAGGGACAGCTCTCCTTTGGGGTTTTGAATTATTTACACTTATGTTGTTTGAGTGAGCTTTCTTGCCTCATCTCCCAGATTTGAAGTGCCGGGGCATTACGTCTTAGGACTTCCTTATTCTGCAGGCCAATGTCGCACGGTGGTTTGGGATGCTATTTGTTGTGCTGATTTGCTAAAGCATGGGTGTTCAAAATGGGGTGTGCATATACCAGGGGGTACCCAAAGTCCTCCTCAGGAGTTCAGAGAGAAAATGCCAGAACCTCTGTTTGTAATATTTTGCATCTTATTCATTTAAAGTTTCTATGCTGTGTACTTTTTATAATGTGCCTCAGAGTACACAAGTAAAGGGATATATGCTTTAAATCAATTAATAAACATAGAGAGTGCATCTCACAAGTTTTTGCTGACAGGCATGTGGAATTTAGACAGATGGGGACCCACCGCTCTGTGGAATTCACGTGCAGGCAGAGTGGTTAGGGAGACCACCCTTCCGGGCTCCCTAGCTCACCTGAGGAAGCCTCTGTGGGTGTTCAGAACAGCAATGCCCCAAGATACCTCCCAGACCTGATTGAAGGTGATGCCTCATAATCTTGATATTAGATATTCCTTAAATGTAAGGCCACCTTCCTCAATACAATGCAAATCCCCTTGGGAAGAGCAAATATGTAGCCATTAACGACTGGTATGGAGGCATTTTGATCCCTTCCTGGCAAAGAGGTGGAGGTGAGTGGGAAGTGGACCAGGGCAGAAAATGGGAAGAGGGTGCCCTAAGGCGAACTTGGCTTATATTCCATGAACGTGTGGCCCTAAGGAGACCTGCCAGGGCTCCAATTCTTACATGGGTGAAGTGAGGCTCAATGTGTGTTGGTTTCCAGCATCGGGATTACCGCTGGACAAATTCTAAACACCTGGGCCTGTGGAATATCTGAGTGGGTATCTAGCCACAGAATTACAAATTCCTCAGTGAAGAGCAGGAGTATCTGGAAAAAGAGTGGGTGTTCAAGACACTGTTTTTCCAAGGGTCCAGAAGGCTGGCGTTGCTGTTGAGTATGCCAGGAGGGCAGGTGTGGGCGTTTTGCAAAAAATGCCAGCCCCGAGGAGCAGCAAGGCCCAGAGTCCCTTAGCTCGGAAAATTGCCTTCAGCCCCGACTCCTCCAGCCTCTCAGGGGAACTGTCTTCTGTTTGAGCTTTTTCTCGAGTTTCTGGAAACTATGTTGGCTTACAGCTGGTACTTTGATGCAGCTAATCCTTTTCCCTTCTCCTAAACATTTTTGTAATTATTTTTCTGGGGTCAGGGAGGGCGAGAAAAAACACAATGCTCTAAACTCTGAGTAGGTTATTTGGAAAACCTAAAAGGCACTGCCAGTTGTCTCCATAGAGAGATTCTGCTTCTCTGAGCCTTCCCTGACCCAAGCCTGCAGAGCTCCCAGCTCTGGCAGCCTCCAGGTGCCCACAAGATCCTGCCTCCACAGCTGTCTAGGCCTATGGGTATCCACTTGCATGTAATTTGTCTGTGCTTTTTAAAAATCCCCTTTCTTTGGCAGGAGTCGGGTGTGTACTTGGGACACAGAAGAGGCTTGGCCACCAGGTATATGTGACCTAATCCAGGGGAAGGCTGTCCAAGAGAGCTGCCTTTGGTTAGAATCACACACTAGACAGGGAAGCCCTCTGCTGCTTCCTGTATATTTATTTTAGGGTACATTCTCATCCTTGGGTCTAGGCCAGCCTGGTCCCAAAAGGTATTTTTGGCCTTGGTTGCTCTAAAGAAGGCCATCCTGACCCAGAGCTGTCCCCTTATGTCTCCAAACAAGATCCAGCCCAGGTTAAAGTCCTTGAATTCAAATAGCTTTTGGCAGAGGAAGAGGAGTTGAGGCTGTGTAAGGGACAGAGGACACCCTGGGATAAAACATCTCAGCAAGCACCCGTGCCCTGCTGCTGTGAGGAGGGAAACCCTGGCCCTGATTGTGACCACACCTTACCTGTCTGGAGGACCTCAGCAGTGGGCTGCAGAGGACATAGCACCACCTAAAGCTCTTATTTATGCTGCCTGAATCCCCAGCAAAGCCCCGGGAACTCCCGGTGGCTGGCCCAGCTCACTGCCCTGTCCTCGTCCCTTGCTCTTCTCTCTCCCTCCGCAAGGCTAAGCTCCAGCCTCTGGACTGCAGGCTGGCCCTGGACAGTCCACACTGGCCCTCTTTTGGGCTGAGTCCTATGCTGTTCTCTCAGCCTAGAAGTCCTTTTGTAACACTCTCCCTCAGTTCCCTGACACATCTGGGCTTTGATGCCACCACTTTGAAGCCCCTAATTGTCAAAGCTGGGCTGGCTGCCACTGTGAGATGCTCCCGCAGCACCCAGGACTTTTCCCTATAGGGCACTTCCATGCTGCCTCCCTCGCTATGGCTAGGTTCCTTGAGGGTGGGTTTAGTTCAGTTGTGCTTTGCTGGCAATTAGCACAGTGCCTGGAGTGTACCAGGGGCTCCAGAAATAAGTGAGTTCAATGAATGAATCCTCAAGACTGGAAAGACAATGTTAAAAATGCTACACCTGGGTCAGCCCAGATTAAGGGACCCCCCCAACTCTACACACTGGAGTTAGAGCATCCCAGTGGAGCTGCTGAAATGCCACAGTCAAGTCCACATGGATGAGGGAGAGTGTGTGAGACAGGCGGTGGTTGTATGTGGCTGGACCGGGCACACGCCCTTAGGGATGTGTCCATTATGCATGTAAGGCCAGGAAAGGATGTCAGCCACAATAGCCTGGCCAGTGGCCCAGATGAGTCAAGCAGATGGAGTAGGGCATCCGGGCGCAGAGGGGGCACAAGGTGAGACACTAGCAGACCTCGATTCTCCCATGTGAGTCGAACTCAAACTTTCTCAAAAGTGATCACTAGTTCTTCCTGTTTCGGTATCTCTGGAGTTATGCTAATACTTTCCTAGACATTATCTTGGAGATTACAGAAAGGCAAAATACAGCTTTTTCTTGAATTATTTCAATGATAAAGTAAATTTTCTTTCTCCATGTATCTCTCTGTGTGGGTATGTGTGCGTGTGTATGTGCGTGTGTGTTAATAAAATGGATCTGAATCTAAAGTCCTAATAAGGCAGCTGCCTGGCTCTACTCCAGAAAAAGTGAAGGATAATTTAATGAATTTGCATCTTGCTTAGAATGGAAAAACTGGCTTGCAATCGATTGCAAAACTTCCTTTGCTTGCTTGCCTATCAAGAGAGAACAGTCCCTGAAGGTCTGGACTGAAATGCCAGGACACCAGGGGGTATCCTCTGCCTTTGGCGTCAATGCCAAGAGGCCCCCCACTAAGGCTCTAGAATTATTTTCAACCCTAAGAGTTGAAAATAGAGAAAACAGAGACTCCAAGGGACCTCTGCCTGAGTTTATGGTGTTCTTTAAAATGCCTCTAAGTCTTACTCAATCACGTTCAAAGACTTGGGCTAAAAATAACTCCTGGGAAGGAAAGAAGGGCGAAATCAGGGTAGAGAGGGCAAATTCTTATCAGAATGGAGCCTTCCGTTTATAGGTGAATCTTCCAAAAATATAGCAATTTCTGTGGTTCCCAAGTTACAAGGGCCATTTCCCACATCATCTTGACGGGACAAGAGAGCTGCTAGGTTAGAACGAAGCAGGATCTTGGAGGACAGATTTCAAAGGAAAACTGGACATGACAGGTCCTTTACACAAGGACATTCTTTTGGTTCTTTCAAGCTAAGTAAGGAAGGGTGAGGGCAGGTCCCCTCTAGGCAGCACCTTTAACATTGCTATGGAGACATGAGTTGTCTTTAGAGGATGTGATTTAAGAAGCAAGAAGAGGAACTCTGCTGAGTTCTTGGCGGGGGGGTCTTCTGACCTTGGAACAAGTTCCCTAAGTGTCTATCCAAGTCATTATATGGCTATCTAAAACATGTAAGCTCTTCAAAGAGATTCACATCATGTTTCAGTGTTTAAACTGACCTGGAAGATACAGATCTCCAGTCCAAAGATCAAAAAGAGACATCAAACCCTAGCCCACAAGAAAGGATTTCAATACAAGTTAGTGGTCCAGGCATTGGCTTTCCTCCATGGCTAGAGCTCCCCCAGACCCCCATGAAGGTTAAGGCTTTTAACCTTAAAAAGATACAACCTGTGATGAAACATCAAGCCTTGGGAACCCAGGAAAGAAATCATAGCCCTCAAAAGCCTGTTCTGGTTGCATCTGGTATCTAGCTGCAGAAATACCTGGTTCCTTTTCCAGATTCTAGAAGGATTCCGAGGGGAGAGATGTGTGTCTAAATTCCCAAAGCCTTTTCCCCGGGCACTGAAGTCCTCCTGATAGCCAGTGGCCTCTCCTGGTGTGTGTGCAGCTCAGATGGGGGAGGCCAAATAAAACACTCCCCATGAGGAAACCAAGCTGGTGAGGAGCCAGAGAGAGATTCTGGAAGGCAGATGCCCCCAGGGGTTGTTTTCACAGTGTTGTGAAGGACACAGTCAAAATAAAAATAATTTGGAAAAGACTTGAATGACATCTTTCCTTCTTTCAACATGGGCATTTATGTTGGATAGATGCATTACACACTAGAGATCTGTTATTTAGAATGTGTGGGTAATAGATCCACTTCACAGGATTATGAGGATGACACAAAACAATTATAAAATGCCTAGCACAGTATCTGGCACAGAGTGAGTATAAATGACAAATATTAGCTCCTTTTTCCTCTTCTCTCAAGATCAGATTAGATTCCAGATAAGGGACAAGTGTCTCCTGGAAAACCTGGCATGGCTTGTGGGTCCTACGGTTTGTCATAGAGGTACTCACCCGCAAGCCTCATTTCGTACCCTAGCTTTCTGACCCTTTTCCAGAGACATACAAAAAGGTGACTGCTTAAGTTAAGGACACTATTCTCCCCTTGGAAAAACACATCCATCCATTGGCGAAAGGCAACTCATAGACCTCATTCATGGAATTCCAAAAGGTTTATTGCAGGCACGTGTGTAGTGTGACAGCCAACTGCCTCGCCCAGCTTCTCCCAGGCACACTGGCGTCCAGGCATCCACCCGTGACACTGGGAAGCCAAAGTTCCTGCTTCAAGCCACCTTCTTATTATGCCCTTAAATACATATTCCCTCCCCACCAACCATGCCTTATTATATTGTTGGCTGGGGTTTTGACAAAAGTCCAATCTCTGAGAGGTAGGCAGACATGAAGCTCTGAGAACGCCTTCCAGTGGGGAAGTGGGGAAGAGTGATCTTATGTAAAATTATAGCGTGCAATCTAATATCCTTTTTCTCTTAGGGGAGGCAGGAAGGAGAGAACTTTAGGTACCAATTATTTTGCTTTTCATAAAGAACATATCAGAATCCTGAAGTCTAAGATTCCAACTCAGTATTTTCTTGGATTAAGAATTTGAAAATATTTCTTCCTTCAGAACTCAACATGTTTAACCATGTTTCTTTTCTACGACTAGCAGAGATACAACACTTTTAAATTCTTGCCCAGTGTCAAAGCAGAACTTGCAATCCACATGCCAACCTGTGTCACAGGCTATGAGGTAAAGTTCGTAAGAGGTATGTATTATCTCTTTTTTAGCAGGCTTATGGAGAGTCTTGCTCTAAGAGAAAAACAGGGATGATGCTGGGAAGAGGATAATGTTATAGCAGGATAAAGTTATAAAAGGATAACAGAGCAGCATGACATCACATGGGACAAAGAAGGGGGCTGCATCATCCTGGGCCTGGTCCTGGGGGGCTGTCAGGTTATTGGCATGGCCGCTTCAGATGCGCAGGTGAGCCCTGACACAGAGGTGCTTCCTCGCCTTACAGTGATGGGAATGAGGACAGGGCCAGTGCAAAGACTGAAGACAGCTCTCCTCCTGGGCCCATCTTTGCTAAGTTGAGTCATCCCAGCCAAGGCTCAGATCATGGGCACTGCGGACGGAGAGAGACCTGTCTCCCAGAGGGCTGCTGTGTGCGGGGCTGCTGGGGTTTCTGAGGGCTGACCTAGTTTTTTCATCTCTGGACTTTATACCCTCTTTGTCCCTAAATAGACCACAACACCACTTTGTGTTCTCTGCAAGCCTGGGGCTAGGAAGCATCGCTGAGGTAAAGGCCTTTTTTAAGGTTCTCTGCCAGTAACAAACACGCCTTCAATTATGAGAGCAGTACTCCATGGTCCTGAATCTCTGCCAACCAAAAGAAAGCTGTGCACACACCGCTGAACTTTTACAACTCTACAACTCAGAGGACGTCAGGCGTGGGTGAGCCAGCTGTAAATCTCCTTGACAGTCTTGCCCCACCCACTGGCCACTAGGCAGCTGGATTTCCAATTTCACCCGCACATGGCCAACCTATCAACCCTCTCTGCTTAATGCTCTCAGTTCATTCCTCGTCGTTTTTCTATCCCTACTCACCAGGCCACTTCTCCTCCCTTCCTCCTTCCGGCTTCCTGAGCCCTACCGAGATAACAACTAGCAGAATGCATTAACACAGACACTGGATTATTCTTTTCACTGTGACTAAGCCTATCTACTTAATGTTCAGATACACATAGGGGAAAAAAAGGCAAAATATTTTGCTTTAGATCCTTTCAGAAGGCATAAAGAAAATAAAGTCCAAACACGAATCACTTGACAATTTTATGATGAAAACCAACAAATGGAAAACAGACGCTGTTGGGTGTTGCTGACACGATCAAGCATTTCATGCGACTCAACCACCCCATTCCTCGGATCTATTTCTGGATGTATCAAATGTGTCTGGAGATGAACTCACTCTTGCACATCAAAGATGTATCCAGTGTTAAACACCAGAGCCAGAACCTGGGTGAAAAGCTGTTGGTTCAGGTCAACACCATTTCCGGTTTTATTAAACACTCAAAAGTCAGGTTCCCAAGAAACGCTTGGATCTATGCACGTGTGTAACACATGTCAAAAGGATTGAACATGACCATGAGAAAAATGACATGAGCATGTTTCATGTTCGGGTGGAGGGTGGTGGTTTTCTGGGAAGACACTGAGACACCACCGAGTGGAGAAATCAAATGGAAGGTGTTTAGCATGTGCTTCATTCTTGCTTAACAAGAACAAGAAATCCCGGAAAAGGTCACCCACAGAACAGGGAACAAAGTCCCCAGTGAACAAATTTGAGGTGGGGCTTAGCAGTTCGTTTACAGTTGTGGAAAACTATTTTAGTCACTTGGCCAAAAACCATACAAGGGGAGGGAACCTGAAACCCTAGACTGCTTGACTCTGCCCGCATTTTTCTGCTAGAAGCAGAATAAAAAGCCTAAAATTTTGGCTGCATCTCTATTTATGTAACAGCCACAGCTGCTCCCCAAAACAGCTGCTGTTGGCCAAAAGAATTAAGGGATTTTGTTGCTAATATGTGAATCTATTGTCCATAGCACTCAGCTCTCAGCTTCCTTCCCTTCCCTTTTGCCACCCCAGGTCTAAAAGGAGATAGGGAATCTCACTATTCACACATCGATGGTGCCATCAGTTGTGTGGATAGATTTTAAAGTGAAGGTTCATCTTTTCGGCAAGAGCGAACTAACACGGAACAGCTTAACTCTCCACCTTCTATGGGTGGCAGTGTGGCTAACATCGAGGCCCTTCAAAATCACAACCCCAAAAGAGAAACATACAGGCTCCTGTGTTTGTGTGGGCCAAACCCAAACCCGGACTGCTGGCGTGGCATTTAATAGGATGCCCTCCCCTGAAAGTAACAAAGAGAACCCTCGTCAAAGCTATCAAACACATTAAAAAAATACAAAAGTTATTTTCTCCTTTTGATTGCTATTTACTTGTGACAATATTTGTTAAAAATATCACTTCTGTCTTTGAGAAGAGATCATTCTCTTCGTATAATATGGAAAAATAAACTCTGCTGAACACTCAGTCAACATTCCCCACCACAGCCAGGGGCTTTTGGCTTTCACGTCTCCAAATATCATCATCGGCATAAAATGTTTTTGAGGAGGCAAACACTTTTCCTGTATCTAGTTGCTGGAAGTAAGAGAAAAAGGAAGTGGCAAGGCTCATGTAGCATTCTGAAGGGAGAGAGTTACACAATAGGATGGTTTATTTGCTAACAAAATGAAAGGTAACAAGGTGGTTTCAGGCCCTCCTAAAAAGTCATAGGATCTCCCCTCACCTCTTCAGACCCCTTACATCCTTGCTAATGCTTGGTAGGTTATTAATGCAAGGGCAGGGAGCCCTTTAGGCTAATTATCAGTGTCAATGCAAAGGAGGGCTCAACTTCTACACCCAGGATCATCTTAAAACACTGAGCTGGATGAATGGGAGAAGACAAGGATCCATAAAAACAGTAAAATGTTTATTTTCTTAGAAAAAAAAAAGTGAGGAAGAGGGATTCAAAATGATTGTGATCACACTTCCATCTGCATCTGAGCAAAGCCAATGCTGCAAGCTTAATCCTTGACTAAGATACCTATGAACTCAAACAACCTGCCACTCACTCCTACGTCACTTCCAGGAGTCACATCACACCATGCTTCTAACTGATAATAGCTTCTCCACTTCTGAGCAGAGGAACAAGGCTTGCCATAGCAACCATCCAACTCCAAAGCTCAACACTGCCGGCAAGAAGCAAGGCTCGGTCCAGCTCTAGACTGTGTGCGAGAGATGGGGAGGAAGGAGAGGGGGCAGAAGATGCTTGTCTTAGAAGCAGAACCAGTTTAGAATACGAGTTTGATATCTGACTTCACCACTACCTCATCTTAGAGAAAACAGGTTGGAGAGCATCTGTAAAACCAGCAGTATCTTTAAGGTGAAATCGCTGCATACCTGGACACGAGAGAAGTGAAAAGTTGCAACAAGTTTTAACTAGCAGCAACAAAGAAAGTTCGATAACAGTTTTTTTTGTTTGTTTTCAGCAATATTCCTTTGCAAGTTCAGAAAGAAACACTGTAATTTAATGGGGCGTACGATATGGAACGATCTTCTTTTGCTATAATGCTGTTCGCTGAATAGAACCGACCTTTGCAAAGATTTCGACTGGGGTGTAACCTATTTACACAGTAGTAGCTCCTGGTTTGAGTGGTAAAATTGGTGCTATGTGATATCCTCTTCTTCCGAACAGTAATCCCGACCCTTGGAGGGAAAAAGAAAAAAAAGCATGTGAATGAGAAATTCAAAGCAGAGCCTGAAATACTTACTTGTAATCAATTTTCTCTCAGTATATGTCTCTTTGCAATAGAATCCAGGCTTTGTCAGTGATGGCTGGCACAGGGTAGCTACGTCATAAATACATGTTAACCAATTTAATAGGCTACTGATACCTCAGGGCATGAGAGTTCTACCAAGCCTCAAATAAGCCCTTACTTTATGTTGGTAAGAATTTATATTATAATAGGCATATTCAAGAGTCAGCTTTTCACTAAGAAATTACCAAATGGCCAATCCATTCAGATCAATTTCTCATCAGGAAGAATGAACAAGCCACATTCTACAGCAACATCCCTGTGCCTGAAACTCAACATTCTACAGAGGGAGAGTGTACAATCCAGGGATGCCCAGTTTAATTCGCTCTAAAATGAATTACAAAAAAACAACAAACAAGAATCCTTTAAAGATGCATAACAGGTCTATGCTTGGTATGTGTGGGATGCACAAGAAAGGCAAAGATGCTTCTGATTCATTTGCTCACAAAACAGATTATCTGAAACTCTAAGGACTATGTACAATGGTTACCTGTGAACATATTTTATCCTCTCTCCTCCAGGTCATAACTCAGTGAAGGCATGATTGGGCCTGGGCTTTAACGATGCACATTTAACCAAGCTGGCTTGTGCTGGTCAAGACACTTGACTCTCTTGGTCTGTAATCCGCCGCAAACAGTGAACAACGAAAGCACCTGCCCTGCCTGTGTCCTGATGTCATAGATAAGGGTTTTGTAAAAAGTCAGGTATTATTATTTGTATTCTTCAACCTTTTCTTTTAAAACACACACTACATGTTTCATTTTGGAGGGGGGAATGTTCTTTTAAAAGCAGAATTTTCTAAGTAACCGAAACTTATTTCTAAACGTACCAATACTTAAAAATAATCGTTTTGCATGTAATTATTTCTTAAATGCATTACATTTTTTTTGTCACATTGTCTGTATGACAGAAATATTTTACACTTTCCTAATATTTAAGCATTATGAAAATGGATTATTTTGTGCCATGTAGCTGGGTGCTCATCTTGGCTCTGTGACTTCCTAGCTCTGGGGTCCTGATAAAATTACCTCTCTGTACCTCAGTTTCTTCATCTGTAAAATGAAGAGAACAACAGTACCTATTTCACAGAACTGATGAAGATTAAATGAGTTAATAGTACTAAAGTGATGAAATCATTTCTGGCACATACTTTTACACATGATGTATATGTGCACATGCCTGTGTGTATCTGGAAAATTAAAAAATGCTGCCTGCTGGGCACAGCGGCTCATGCCTGTTATTTTTAGCACTTTGGGAGGCCAAAGTGGATGGATCACCTGAGGTCAGGAATTTGAGGCCACTCTGGCAAACATGGTAAAACTCTGTGTCTACTAAAAATACAAAAGCAAGCTGGGCATGATGCTGGGCACCTGTGGTCCCAGTTATTTCAGAGGCTGAGGCAGAAGAATGGCTTGAACTCGGGAGGCAGAGATTGCAGCGAGGTGAGATCACAACAGTGCACTCCAGCCTGGGCGACAGCGACAACAAAACAAAACCCTGCCATACGGTGAAGTCTTCAGGCCTGTGGAAGCTGCAGGGACTGCTCACTCCCAGGCCAGCTGGCCCCAGATTAATGCTCCCTTAGAATGGGATTCACCTGTTAGGATGTTTTGGTTTTCTCCACCATCAGACTGCTGACTCCCGCCCCTGCTGCTTGCAGAGTGTCTGGGTCTAGTGTCATCTCTAGGCTTGTTTTACTTGCTGCATAAAACCTCTCCTGAGCAGAGAAGCCGGGTAAGCAGCCTTCCTGAGAACAGGAGTGTGTACTTGGCAGTCCCCAGGGGCAGCCTCCCTGGTGATACTGTCGAAGCAGATGCCATCCCCAGACTTGCCCCAGACCACTCAGGAGACACGCTCTGAGTCACACACTGGACAGTTCGAAAGAACTTCAAGGCCCCTGGCCACTGGGGTTTTATTCTTTAATATGGGGAACAAGACACATACAAATGTGTCCACACAATGCCATACATGTCAAATGATGCTCTCCACAGACCCCCAACTCATGAGGCTCAGGGAGGAAACTTATAAATGGACCTGAGTATTCAGCTGGAGAGGAAACGCAGGGCTCGTGAAGTGTTCCTGAAGGTTTTATTAGGAAAGGAAAGTGAACATCTCCAGTATATATATATGTACATATACACTGTTGTTTGACATCGGGCATATTACTGGTCTTTGGTTTCCTGGGGATAATCATGGTCTCCATCCCATAGAGTTACGGTCAGGATTAAATGGAAAAATATTGTGTCTGGCAAAGTAGTTAATAAATGTTAGTTGCTGCTACTATTATTGTAATTGTTGTTATTATAAGCCCTGTGTTTGTAGGGACCTCCTTCCTTATTGGCTGTCAGGTGAGTAAGGACTGTGACCATAACCTGTCATCTGATAGGTGTCAGGGATCTCTTCTTCCCACCTCAGCCTTGTATCCCAGACAGGCCAGAAATCCATGTACATGAATCAAACTTCTATGGTAGAAACCAAAGTCCCTTTACTACCTATGACTAAAAGAGGCCTCGAAAGAAAGCAAAGTCTCAGCCAGCCAGTGTGGGGTTTAGAGGGTGCCTCATCCATGAGGAAGAACTTGAAAGGAATGGCAGACAGATACACACACACACACACGCACGTGCGTGCACACACACATGCACACCATGTGCGCACACACACATATACACACGTGCATACATGAAAAATGGTGTTCTCATTGTCCTTAACTCAGTAAATGAGTTTCTGGGGTATGCAGCAGCAGTAAAGGCTCTCCCACCCCACCTTTTGAGGGACAGATACAATATAAACCCTTTTTGTAAACCCAAGACTCTGCAGCTTTCATTTCCCTAACATTGGCTACTCTGAAATTATTATCATTACTATACAAAGGAGGAAGAACACAGCATTAGCTGCTTGGCGGATATTATTTCACTTACTATTCGTATCAGTCCTGCAAGGGTAGGAGGGGTAAGAGTGAAGCCCTGATACTTGTGGGGAACCCTCAGAGAAGCGCAAGCCCACTGGGCTGGTCCTTGCCTTTGTTACAACTGTAGTGACTTAAAAACTAAATTCCAATTCAATTCAGCTTCATTTTTATTATCACCTGTTTCAGCAGCACTGTGAAGCAACTGCTTTGGTAACAAACTTTGAAACCAAAACACACTGAAAGTAAGATATGGCCATAAGCCATACGGCCATCCAGTGACGTTCTAAGAAAGGAGATCTGAGGAAGGTGATTACCTTGTGTACATGACAGTAGGGTAGGGCGAGGATGAAGGGAGGTTGGTTAAGAAGGAATAAATTCTGGTGTTCAATAGTACAGTAGGGTGAGTAAATAGTAATATATTGTATATTTCAAAGTAGCGAGAAGATTTGAAAAGTTTCCAGCACAAATAAATAAGTCTTTGATGTGATGCATATATTAACTACCCTGTATGTAACTACCTAGTGTGTAACGACCCTTACACACTGTATGCGTGTCAAAACATCACAGGTACCCTATAAATATGTACAATTACTATATGCCATTTAAAAAATAAATAAATAAAAATAAAGGTGATTTGAGAGAACTGTTATTGGAGGGGCCCCATCTCAGCATCACAGGGGACCCCATCTGCACATTGGCCCTACTGGGCAGGACAGGGAGCCTCCTTCTATAACATGACTTCATGTCTCATTTAACTTTTAAAGAACTGTGCTACAAAGGGATCCTTAAGACCTTCAGCTGTCAGAAGGCAGGAAGTGGGAGCTGAGTGGATACACAGCAATTCTTTGCTGAAGTATGCCCTTCCCCCTTAAAGGAATCCCAAATGGAAGTCTTTGTCAGGATGCTTTACTCAATTAGAACTGGAGAGTCTTAGTCACAATCCCACCCTTGTGCAAGGGACACATTGAAAGCTGCAGACAGCAAGATCCCCAGGAGACCCTCGCAAGCTGAAAGAACAGAAACTCCTACTGACGGTGACAAAGGAGGGCTGTTTGAAAGAACCATGAGTGCCTTTGGGTGCAGACTCAAAAAACCCCAAGGAACCTTTGCCCACCCAAATTTTTCCAACCACAGCCCACTCTGTGTAGAGGCTTCCATGTGTTCTTCAGTTATCGGTAGTATTATCCTCTGGAAGTGTAGGTTGATGTCAATGCAGAACATACATTTCGGGTTTTTGTTTGTTGAAGGGTCTACAATAAGAATTAGAGATATTAAAGAATAGCAAAGGAAAGGACATTATCCTAATTTTAAATCCTGCTAAAGAGGACAGCTCAGAGTGACTTTAAGAAACTGTTCTTCCAACGTGCCTAAAAGTATTTTCCTCCACAGGTTTAAAACAGACAAATAGTCTAAGCCAGAGGTCTCCAATCCCTAAGCCATGGGCCATTACTGGTCCATGGCCTGTTAGGAACCAGGCCACACAGCAGGAGGTGAGCAGCAGGTGAGTGACTGAAGCTGAGCTCTGCCTCCTGTCAGATCAGCGGCAGCATCAGATTCTCATAGAAACATGAACCCTACTGTGAACCGTGCACTCAAGGGATCTGGGCTGCACGCTCCTTATGAGAATCTAATGCCTGTTCATCTGCCACTGTCTCCCATAACCCCAGATGGTGAGAATCTAATGCCAGATCATCTGCCACTGTCTCCCATAACCCCAGACGGGACCCTCTAATTGCAGGAAAACAAGCTCAAGGCTCCAGCTGATTCTACATTGTGGTGATTATGTAATAATAATAGAAATAATAAAGTGCACAATAAATGTAATGTGCTTGAATCATCCCGAAACCACTCCCACCCCGCCCCACCCAACTCCCCATCCATGAAAACACTGTCTTCCACAAAACCAGTCTCTGGTTCCAAAAAGCTTGGGGATTGCTGGTCTAGGTCTTGTCATTCAGTGTCAGGTATGACTTTATCACAGAAGTTTTTAGGACGTTTCTGTTGACACATCTGCATTCAGTCCAAAATACACACCCCTCAGACATGTAACTATCAGCTGTGAACTGAGTATTCTTCCACTGGAATAGACTAGATGAAAGTGACTGAGAGAATGTGTTAAATCTGTTTCCCCATCTGTAAAATGGGGACAATAAGACCTAACTTGCAGAGTTGTGGGAATTAAACGTAATACATGTATTTAGCAAAGCTAGATACATGGTGGGTGCTTAATAAATTACAGCTCTTCTGATGGTATTGAAAAATGAGACCAACTGATCCAACAGTAAATAAAGCTGTCTAGGTGAGAAATGGGGCCCACATCTGGATCAGTCAATTAACATTTAAATCCTCAAACAAGCCAAGTACCACAGGACCTTAGCACTTTTCACTTTGTCCTGGCTGGCTTCCCCTGCTCCCATCTCTTTAATTTCATTTTATGAGACAGAGTCTTGCTCTGTCACCCAGGCTGGAGTGCAGTGGCATGATCTCAGCTCACTGCAACCTCTGCCTCCTGGGTTCCAGCAGTTTTCCTGCCTCAGCTTCCCAAGCAGCAGGGATTACAGGTGCATATCACCATGCCTGATAATTTTTGTATTTTTAGTAGAGACGGGGTTTTGCCACGTTGGGCAGGCTGGTCTTGAACTCCTGGCCTCCAGTGATCCACTCGCCTCAGTCTCCCAAAGTGCTGGGATTATAGGTGTGAGCCACCAGGCCCGGCCTCCCAGCTCATTTTCTAGATCTCTGCTTGACTGCTACTTCATTGTCTTCCCTGAACACCCTGTATGAAATAGCACTTCTTACCTTGCTTCATTTTTATTTATATGACTTATCATTCCCTGAAATTATTAACATATTAATTCATCTCTTTATTGACCATCTTTTCCCTTGAACAGAAGCTCCTGCTGGGTAGAAACTCTTATTCTGCTGCATCCCCAAGATTTAGAGTAGTGCTGGCAACACACTAGATACGCAAAAAAAATTGTTGAATAAGAGAATGGATAAAAAGTACTTAAATAATTGTAAAATTTCGGAGTTGGGATGGGATCTAGAGATTTTCCTATCTGATCCCCCATCTAATTCTCTTTCCTGCTGGGGCATATCAGATATTTTTCCAAGCAGACCAAGAAACTGTTAAAACGGCAGATCCCAACTCCTGCAGCTCTGTAACTCCCAGAGAACAGCTTAGTCTTGGTCTTTGGAACCCAGGTTGTCTTTCCAAACCAACAGCACTCCTGGGTCCACTACCTATGAATGGAACCTACCATCAAGGTCTCCCTGACATGTGTGTCAGTTTCCCACATCCGGGTCTCCATCTCATGTGTGTCAGTTTCCCACATCCGGGTCTCCGTCTCGTGTGTGTCAGTTTTCCACATCCGGGTCTACCTCTCGTGTGTCCGTTTCCCACATCCGGGACTCCCTCTTGTGTGTGTCACTTTCCCACATCCGGGTCTCCCTCTTGTGTGTGTCACTTTCCCACATCCGGGACTCCCTCTTGTGTGTGTCACTTTCCTACATCCGGGTCTCCCGCTTGTGTGTGTCACTTTCCTACATCCGGGTCTCCCTCTTGTGTGTGTCACTTTCCTACATCTGGGTCTCCCTCTGGTGTGTCCGTTTCCCACATCCGAGTCTCCCTCTTGTGTGTGTCAGTTTCCCTCATCCAGGTCTACCTCTCGTGTGTGTCAGTTTCCCCACATCCAGGTCTCCCTCTCATGTGTGTCAGTTTCTCCACACTCTGTTTAAAATAAACCCATCAAAAAGTCACTAGCAGAACAAGATATCCCAGAAATACACCTTAACATATGTCAGAATTAAGTATCTGACAAAGGGAATCACCAGAAACAACAGATTCCAAGAGAATGTGTTAAATCTCACTAAAAATAATAGAACAGAACAGAAAACTGAACCTTTGTCAAAGATCTGGAGGGGGAGACAACTCTGTATGCTTTGAAGGCATAGAAAAAGACTGCAAAGTAAAATACAGATATTAACACATCTGAGCATGCAAAAATAAACATTTGCATGTTAAGAAGAAAAATAAAGCAAAATACAAAAACAAACCTCACAGTGGAAAAAATACCTGCAGCATACAATACATGAATGATGAAAGCTATAGAAGCTCAAACAAATCAAAATATGAATAGTCTTAAGAGAGGCCTATGAGAGTGAAAGTGTAGAAATCAAATATCATTTAAAACAAAATAAAACCAGAAAACACACAAATCAAAAGATGTTTCAGTGATCAAAAAATACAACATTAAAACCACTAGAAATTTAACAATGGCAATACCCACAACTCTCATATATTTTTGGCAGTATGTAAAGTTGTATGGCTGCTTTGAAAAGCAATTTGGCAATATTGAGAGTCATAAGAAGATTAATACCTTTTTTTTTTACAACAATCATAGAAATCAGAATCAAAGATAAACCCCAAACTCCACCCCCAAAACACACACACTGGTTGGGTTCCTCAGTTCCTGGGACTGGAGGTGGGAACTAGGATTTATTGTAAACAGGCAGGAGAGATCTTACTGAGGTGATGGGAATCTTCTCATACTGGAGTGTGGTGACAGTTGTACAATTAGTAATTACTAAAATTGATCTGTGCATGAAAAATGAGTAAGTTTTCTGGTATGTAAATTATACCTCCATAGTTGTTAAAGATATATGTACAAATATATTTGCACTGCAGCATTTTTATTAGGCATATGAAAAAATCTAATATCCCAAGGAGAAAATGGTTACTAAGGTATGGTTCATGCACTACTACCAAAAATAAAAAAAAAGAACAAATAAAAACCCAAGAGACCAAGCACCCACTGTGTCCAACAGGCAGGTCCTTCTTGCACACCACGGTGTTTTCACATCTGCTGCTCTCTTTCCTCACACCCTCTCCGCAGCTTTCTCTTCTTGGCTACTTAGTCTTTAGGATCTGGCCCCAACCTCATCCTCTGGTAAAATTCCCTGTAGCTGCTCTAGAGAGAATCAGTCTCTTCCCTTCTCAGTGGTCCTTCCACGGCACCACCATGTTGTACAGAATTTTGGGCAAAATGTTTGCCTCCCTTATTGAGGGGGAAAACATGTTTCTTGTCCATCTTTGTCTTTCGGGTACCTACTGGAGTCCTTGTGCGCCCACTTCAAAGGGTTATGAACACTCTGGCTTTGGAGAGAAGCAGTGCTGTGCTGTGGGGGTGGCAGGGTGGAGGCTGTTGAATGATGTTACATGGAAAGTGTCCTGGTATTTTAGTAAGGGAAGAAACCCATCAATGTTTTGCACATCATGATGGAAGATGCAGCCTTTTTAAACAACACAACTGATAAGTTTTGAGCAAGACTATGCATACAGAACAGGGCATAGGACCTGCTAAAAGAACAGCCTGGAACTTAGGAGAGATGCAATAGGACTGCAAAGAGAGGAAACCAAAGTTGATACTAGAATCCCACTGTCCATTATTCATTATTTATATTTATTTAAGTACAGTTGTCCCCCCTTATCCATGGGTTAGGGGAGTACTGAACCCTACATATACTATATTTTTCCTATACATACAAACCTATATAAATTAGGCTCAGGCCTGTAATCCCAACACTTTGGGAGGCCGATGTGGGCTGATCACTTGAGGTCAGGAGTTTGAGACCAGCCTGACCAACATGGTGAAACCCAGTTGCTACTAAAAATACAAAAATTAGCTGGGCGTGGTAATGCGTGACTGTAATCTTAGCTACTCGGGAGGCTGAGACAGGAGAACTGCTTGAACATGGGAGGTGGAGATTACAGTGAGCCGAGATCATACCACTGCACTCCAGCCTGGGCGACAGAGTGAGACTCTGTCTCAGAAAAAGAAAAAAGAAAAATTAGGCAAAAGACAGTAACAACAATAACAACTACTAATAAAATAGAGCAATTATAATAATATACTGTAATAAAAGTTATGCGAATGTGTTTTCTCTCTTTCAAAATATCTTATTGTATGTACTCACCTTTCTTACTGTCTCTGGGTAACTGAAATGGTAGATAAGGGGGTCTACTAGTACTCACATAAACCATATGTGGAATCACCTCCAGTTATCTCCATGATGTTCAACCAGGCATCCTTTTTTTGGTGGTGGGGGGATGGAGTCCGGCTCTGTTGCCCAGGCTGGAGTACAGTGGCACAATCTTGGCTTACTGCAACCTTCGCCTCCCGAGTAGCATGCACCACCACGCCTGGGCAGTTTTTGTATTTTTAGCATAGACAAAGTTTCACCATGTTGGCCAGGCTGGTCTTGAACTCCTGACCTCAGCTAATCCGCTTGCCTTGGCCTCCCAAACTGCTGGGATTGCAGGCGTGAGCCACTGCACTCGGCCTCAGCTAGGCATCTTAAACTCCATCTTTTGCTTTCATCACAAAGTTCTGAGTTAAAGAACCTCATAAGTAGGGCAATGGAGTCAGCAAAAAGGGCTGATCAAGAC
Source organism: Saguinus oedipus (assembly GCA_031835075.1). Taxonomy (NCBI): domain Eukaryota; kingdom Metazoa; phylum Chordata; class Mammalia; order Primates; family Cebidae; genus Saguinus; species Saguinus oedipus. The sequence continues at coordinate 26,440,453 of CM063190.1, forward strand.
TCTTGGGTTTGTAGACAGCAAACATGAAGTTTAGTAATAAAGGCTCATGACAGAAGTTCACTTTAATGAGGCTTCTTCCTGTCTGAAGTGTAAGCTGTTATACTTGTCATAAAGCAGGCTCTTGTTGCTTGGTGACTAGTTGAACGATTACCTGAAGAATTTTTCTTCCTCTCCTTTACTTACCTGGATGATGCTGGGAATCTCTTTTAGTTGCTGGACTGTGCGTTATCACTAAACTACATTTCTAATAACATAGTCACTAAGAAAATGTCCTTTTATTGAATAATTTCCTCATTCAGTAAGGCTTTTAAACAATTTTTAAAATTTTTATTTCAATAGCTTTTGGGGTGTGAGTGGTCTCTGTTTACATGATAAATTACACAGTGGTGAATTCTGAGATTTTAGTGTACCCATCCCCCAAGCAGTGTAGACTGTACAAATACGAAGTTTTTTACCTCACACCCTCCTCCCATCCTCCCTGTTCTGTCTCCCAAGTGTATTATATCCTGAGTCTCAGTTTCTTGACTTATCCTTTCTTGACAGCCTTTTCCCTGTACTGTGGGATGTAACTGCTTTCTGGGTGGCAAAGAGCATCTTGATTAATGAAGCACAATTGCCCCATCTGCATTCTGGTGCAGACATTTTATAGGCATTTCCCTCCTCTGTCCACCTAAAACCCTTTTTCCCATAGCCCTTTCCTCCATGTTTCACCATCCAGAGGCAACTCCCATAAGCATCTGTATGTTTCAGCTCTGTCCCTGAACCAGGACTGCAGGAGCAGAAAACCACGCACTACAGCTTGAGCATCTGTGAACGACTAGCTAGAACCCAGAACACACAGGAGGAGGAGGCTGAAAAAGCGGAAGGAAGGCTATCCCCAGAGGCTGCCAGGCTTAAACCTCCTCCTGCAGAGCTGCAGGGCCCTCCTCCTGCAGGAAGCAGATGCCCTCCTCCCCCTTCTCAGGGCTGGATGTGTCAGAGCCTCTTTAATCACAGAGCACTTTTCAGCGCATTTTCGTTTACAGTCAAACAACAAGTTATAAGAACAGTTTTAAATGCCAAAGACATGCTGAAGAAAAGCAAAAAATAATTAGCTGTGCTGTTAAAGTCTCCTCCCCCAGCTTACATCATTAGGAAAATCAATTGAGGCATTAATGGCTGTCTCCATCTCTAATGAGCTTTATTCTAATTAGACTCACACGCTATTATTTCAGCTGGAAAAAGGTCTCATTTGTAATGAGCAGTGGAGAGTGACAGCCACTGACTGTTTCTTTGACCATATATAGGAACGATCACCGTGATAACAACAGCAGTGACAACAATCCCAGGATATTGGGCTTTTCATTTCCAAGAGAGAATAAGTATTAACTAAACAGCTTTGAAACCCCCATGAAGTGTTTATGATACCTGAATCCCCATTTCACCAACAGTAAGGAGGGTATTTTAGAAGCTTTAAGGCACATACTTCTCGGGCTTTATCTGAGGCTGGCACTTGGATGACTTCAATGACGTTCTTTCCCCACAAGGAGGCGAGCAGGAGTGTGGATAAAGACAGGGCAAGAGAAGGTGGACGACGCGTTCTCTTGGCCATATTGAACGGATGTCTGAGAGCAGGCCTGGGCAAACTTCCTCTGGGAAGGGCCACAGTAAATATTTTAGGCCTTGCATTCCATATGGTCTCATTGCAATTCAACTGTGCCGTTGTAAACTTGAAAGCAGCCATAGTTAAAAGTAGATGAATGGGTATGGCTGAGTCCCAATAAAACTTTATTTATGGACACTGAAATTTGAATTTCATGCAGTTTTTTACATGCCACAAAATAGTCTTCTTCTTTTGTTTTCTCCCAACCATTTAAATGTGTAAAACCCAATCCTGTCTCACAGGCTGCATGTGGCCTATGGGCCACAGTTTGCCTGCCCTGCGCCAGAGAACAGAATTACCACCAGTAGCATCAGAGGCTACTGTTCAAGGGTTTTGCCCTCTTTAGAGCTCAAACAGCAGGGATAATTTCCACCTTGAGAGACATCTCTGCAGAACTCGTCTGCAAAAACTATTCTTATTTTACAAGCAAGAAAATGATCAAAATCAAAATTAAATGAAAAATTTATCTCCAACTGCATCTTCCCAGTCTTCAAATTTCATTTCAATCTTGTCCATATGCATGTCATTTTAATACCATTTCAATCCTAATATAGACACAATATTTTGTTTTGCTTTTTTCACTTAACATTATCTTATAAAATTCTTCCCTGTTGTGACCGATTTCTTCTAATCAGACATATCATTCTGTGGAAGATTTCTAGGCAATTTGTTGGATTTTATTAAAAGGGATGTCTTAATGTATCCTCAAGTGTTAAGAGTTAGGATTCGAATACTACCACCTTGCCCCCAAGCCAGGAAATCTGGGAAAAGCCACTTGGAAGACTGGAGCCTCGCACACGTCCCCGGGGATTCACTTCCTTTTGGACAACGGCTTTAGCAAATCTGGCATTTTAATTCATTTGCCTCTTGACAAAGATGTGTCTTTCAGACAAACTCTTTAGAGCTCTTTGTCCTGAAAGAGCACTCTGTTCCATGTACACCCTAGAATTCATATTGAACTTGGATGGAGGTTTGGGGAGACTAATCACACATCTTTGATTACAGTTGTTAACTGGAAAATACCAGAAAGAGTTAGATGAGGATCAGTTTTCTTGCTAGATTAGAGAACTTGGCAGGTCCCCATTAGTCCTTTGCCTCACACCTGCTGAAACCCTCTAGATAGTGATGGACTCAGCCAGTCACATGTGGAGAAAAGATAAGAGATTGGGTTTGCCCCTTCACTGTTTCATGGGCTGCGCCCCTGGAGAGGGAGAGGTGAGGGACATACTTTAAGTTGGTTCCTTTCTTTCCTCTCCACAAAGGGAAGTGGCACTGTTTGCCAGACCACAGGGCTCACCTTCTCTTCCTTTCTCTTTGCTTTCAGAATAGGAAGCACATACATTTGGCCAGGAAGAAGACTTCAGCTATTAATGGGAGGCCCCTCTCTCTATAAGGCAGAGAACAATGGACCAGCTAGATGGTAAGGAGAGAGGCCCAGAGGGCAGTAAGGAGGGGGCACCCGGGGCCTAGGGTTGGGGAGAACACTTCTGTTTGGCTTCCTTCCACTTCCAGAGCATGGCTAAGGTGGCCAACCTGCATGTACCCCAGAGGAGGAAGAAAGTAGGGCCCATGGGACTTTACTATGGGGCCTGACACTTCTACAGGCCTGATTAACCCGCTTTCTGGGAATGAGCACTTTGGGAGGATAATGATTGAAGGAGGCCCAGAGGACACATGACAGGCTGGGGCCATTGTAACTACTGATCAGTGGGGACTATCCAGCTTACTGAATTATGAAACACAGGCTAAATTAAGGGTTGTCATACATTTGGCTAATTGACCAGTAAGAACAGCAATTAATAGAGGTCAGGAAATTCAACTGCATCTCTGGCCATGACTACCAGAGCCCTTGGAAACAGCAGCGATTTCAAGTGAAATCTAAATCAGCAGTGTTTCGGATAACCTAGAGCTGGGCCCATGGCACATATGTTAGCATTTCCTGAAGGTTTTCTTCCATCCAAGTCCACATGTTGGGACCCAGGGGAAGGTGTAGCAAAGCCAGTGACCACTGTGTAATCTGCTTTTTTTTTTTTTCTATTTGACATTTTGTCATAAATACATTCCTGTTTTCATAGACTTCTTTTGATTTTGAGAAATTTAAAAGATACAGAAAAGTATGAAGAATGTAAATGGACACTATATCCCCACCATTAGACATAAAAACTAGTAATATCTTGTACCATCTGCTGCTAGCCTCTGCCTTCCTTCTAAGAAATGAAACTACCACCCATTGCTCACCTCCCATCCCCAGGCACAGCAACGTTCATGGGTTTGGCCAGCTTGTACGTTTGGTATTGTTTTAAATACTGTGATATTCATGTCTTATTGATATAACAAATATACTATACTTTTAGGTGCATATGAATATTTAAATATATAACAAACATACCATTTGTAAATACGCCATATAAAGACAGATGGTGCTTAATAAATATTTGTTGAATGTCCATCTATAGACAATGTATTTTTGTGTTTTTAATGTACATGGTACCATACAATTTTTATTCTGCATAATCCTCTATTCACTTAATAATTGTATTTGAAATCTATAATTATGACTCTCTCTCTCTCTCTCCATATATATATATATATATATATATATATATATATATATATATATGCCTTGTTTATGTCTCTTAACTGCTGGATAACATTATAATACTGCACTGTAGGAATATGGAGGATTTTCATTGTTCATTTATTCATCGGTGGATACTTAGTTTGCTTCCAGTTTTTTTGCTATTGAATAAAGAATGCTGCAGTGAACTTTACTGTGGTTTAATTGATGTTTTTTACTGGTTTGTACTAATATTATTTCTTTATGTATTATGTCTACAAATCGTTTGATGTTTTAAGTGTTATGAATATACTCCAAACTAGCTCTGGATCTGCACCTGCAAATCATCTGGCCCATTAATAAGGTAGATACTTACCATGATACTCATCTGGCTTCCTGTGTCTGTTTTCAATTTATAAGGAACCCAGAAAAGAGGCAGGGTATGATTAAGTATCTCTAAGCCTCCAACAATCGATTTTGTAAATATGAACTGAAAAGTTTTTGGTACTCCATTTTGAATCAACTTAGAAAAATAGGGCAGTCTAGAAGTGTCTGCTCCAAGAATGCTTTCTCTAGGAACAGAGCAGAATGTGCCTGCATGCAATAGAATTTTGAAGGAGAGGAATAAAGTACACAGAAATAAGATATTTCAGAATAAATTTTTCCAGCAATGTTCAGAATGTAATATGCTTCATAATTCCTTCCCAGCTGATATGAATGGGCATGTCTCATTCTTTGCTATGGAGGGTGCTGTATAGCAGAAGATGAAAGAGTTAAGGGTAGATTCAATAAGATATTCTCTAAAGTTCCTTATGATGCAAAATGTTATTCTTCCAGATTTGAAGCTCCCTAAAGACAAGAATCTTATTTTCGAATTTCTCATTATGTACCTCTCATGGGCCTGGCTCATTCCTGGGTCCAGAGAACATGTTCATGGCAAGCTTATTAAAAGAATCAATTAAGTCAGCCTTATAATTTCTATGATTTAGTTTGGAGCCCCTTTCTTAATATTTTCCTTTGTTGTTAAAAGCATAATGAGGCTGATATTAATACTTTTTTTTTTAAGAGACAAGGTCTTGCTCTGTCACCCAGGCTGGAGTGCAATGGCATGATCACAGCTCGCTGCAGCCTCAAACTCCTGGGTTCAAGTGATCCTCCTGCCTCTGACTCTTAAGTAACTGGGACTACAGGTACATGCCACCATGCCTGGCTAATTTTTATTTTATTTTTTTAACATAGAGACAGGGTCTCACTATGTTGCCCAGGCTGGTCTCAAACTCCTGGCCTCAAGTGATCTTCCCACCTCAGCCTCTCAAAGTACTGGGATTATAGGCATGAGCCACTAGACCAGGCCAATGAATATCTTTTAAAGGGCTTATAAAAGCCTCTCAAATGAGACACAACAATTAAAAAAGAGTGAAACTTCTAAACCAAAAAAAATATATAGGTACCCATGCCACGGACTCACTGACTCATTCTGTAATCACAGCTGAAAAGTTAGCACAGTTTATTTAATGGCTCTGGAAGTGGTCACAAGAATAGAATTGCCTGAACCCAGGAGGCGGAGGTTGAGGTGAGCTGAGATCACACCATTGCACTCCAGCCTGGGTAACAAGAGCGAAACTCCATCTCAAAAAAAAAAAAAAGAATCTAACTCCTGAACATGTATATTATACCACATAGGAGGGAGGTGGATCAATGCACTGGGAAGTGTGCGATTCTAATACTCTTTCTACAAGGAGATATTTGTACTGTAGGAAGGCACTTACTCACACAGCATCCAAGTTGCTAAGTTCTGCATTTTCAGGTTCTGTTTTAGCACTGTCCCCCAACCCCATCCCAAATCCTTCCTATATAAATGGCCTTGATGTTACAAATATACGCAATTTCAACGAAAATGAAGGCTACCAATTACAGAACATGTACAACATTATCAAACATTACTGGAGACTCTACGTGTATTTTCTTCAATATCCCAGACAAGTTAGTATTATTTCTCGAATTCTTTTAGTGAGGAAACTGAGGATCAGAGAGTTTAAGTTAACCTGGAGTCACACAGCTCCTGCCAGAGCCAGTCCTTGGTTCTAGCCCAGGTTTGAAGCACAGGCTGTTTCTCTTGCACCATGCTGCCTCGTACCCTAGGCCTCTGTCAATCCAGTTACCTGGCACTGCGCCTGCTCTATACCTGCTATACTGCTCCAAGTAGAGAGCTCTACTCTAGGAGTCTTCCAGATCACATATCCTGCCTATGTATGCTTCTGTCTCCATTTGAAGCCCAGTGTTCTTACGTGCACCATTCACTCATTGAACAAGTTTCTTAAGGATCTCAAGATCACACAGGAATATGTGAGATGCAGCAGGCATGCTCACGGCTCTCCCTCAGGAGACCATGAACTATTTTTAAGGAGAGGAAGAAGGAGGGGATGTAAGAAAGGAAGAAGAATGAGTTTGTATGGTGTCATCTGTACTCAGTTCCCTAATCCTCTTTAAAGTCACAGCCATCTATGGATGAGGTCGTCAGCTAGGCTCATGCATGCTCACGACTGCAGCTGGGACCTGGATCTGAGGGAAGCATGTAAGCATGCTACTTAATAAAGAAATCCAGTTTCTTTGCATGGGGCCTGTGGCCAAGCTCCATGAAGTCTTAAGACGCAGAAATTATACTTAAAAATTTTTTGAATATGATTTGTGCACTTTCATAGGGAGAGTCTTTTTAACTTTTACAAGACTCCAAAAAGATGTACAAGGCCCAAGAAAGTTTAAGAAGCCTTTCATCGGAAACAGTAACCAGGCGCAAATGGCACTGTACTGTATTCTTTGCGTCATATTCAGGATCCTCTTTGAGGAAGCTAAAGACTCCCTGGTCATCAGCCAGTGTTTTACATCTTTATAAAGCAAAATACAAATCCCTGTCTTTGCCTGTAGAAGATACTAATGCTGCAGATACCTAAAAATTTTATTTACTTTTTTTGCTTTTTGCAAATGAACTGGAATCTATAGCAGAAAGCATATCTTAACACCTGATGTCACCTGTATTTGGTACTATATTCAGAAACTCCTCCACAGGCTGCTTTAATCTAGATACCAACTTTCTTCTTTAGGTACATTGAAAAAAAGGAAGTTTAAAAATCACTATGTTGCTCCGAGAAAACTGTCATCTTCCTAAAACCACAAAGTTAGGCAAATGCTAACACTTCAAATAAGATTCTAGGGGCTTGTGAATCATGAGGCACAACAGTAACTAGATTCCACTGGAATAATGACGGTTAGATAGCAGAGCGAAAAATAATGAGGTGAACAGAAGTGAGGTGGCTCCCACTGGTTCACAGTATTTTCACTCTCCAAGAGGAAAAAGCAAAAGTAAATCCGATCACAAGCTTCTCTGAACCTTCACTGCTCTCCTGACAATCTGTCTCTCTTCGTCACCTCCGGCTGCCACAGTGGCATGGTCGCCCACCAGCCGCATAGTGAAATGGTACCAAGTCCCAAGTGCCTGGTTAAAGAAACTGAAGTTTCAACCCCTGAACCAGTTTAGGGGGCAACTAGTTGTGGTCCACAGAGGAGAACCTCCCTCTCAGTGACAGTGACAACAGCAGGGTAAAGGGGAGGATGCTGGTGGGGGTGACAGGGTGGTGGTCGTGACGGATGAAAGACTCCTTGATCACAAAAATAATTAGATTAAAAAAATTCACTTTTAAACTTGAATTTGTCAAAGCAAAGGACTGCTTCCTATTTATATTGTACTCCAGATTTCCTATCTAATTTTGTATCCCGAGTAACTAGCATAATGCTTGGTATAGTAATTAGTAGGTGCTGAGTCTTTTTTTTTTTTTCTTCTGAGACAAAGTCTTGCACTGTTGCCCAGGCTGGAGTGCAGTGGCGAGATCTTGGTTCACTGAAATCTCCACCTCCTGGGTTCAAGTGATTCTCCTGCCTCAGCTTCCTGAGTAGCTGTGACCACAGACACGTGCCACCACGCCCGGCTAATTTTTGTAAATTTACTAGAGACAAGGTTTCACCATGCTGGTCAGGGTGGTCTTGAACTCTTGACCTCAACTGATCCGCCTGCCGCAGCCTTCCAAAGTGCAGGGATTACAGGCACGAGCCACCGTGCCCGGCTGAATCGGTTTTTTAAATTGCATTTTTGCTACTTGCTTTTTCTTGGTCACTGTAACTTCTTAGAAAACCATTTGTTGTGACAATCTCTGAATTAGAGTAGTCCAACATGTGCAAATTAAGCTTTACTATAAATATTAAACCACCTTTTAGTCCCAGTTTCTGTATACTACTGGGGCTTTTCATCTATTTTGAGAAAGACAGAGCAGAATTTGTGTTTTGGTATCCAAAGACAAATTAGGTTAGAAGGCAAATTCAAACCAGTCCTTAAAGACATCTAATAAATGGAAAGGCTGCGTCAAGGAAGGGCAGGTTTACATCTCCATAGGTGCCGTCAATTTTGCTTCTTATTAATTTAAGGGAGAAAAAAAGAATTACTGGACATTTTTGGGCGAGATGAAATCTTAAAACTCAAGGTCACTCAGCAGGACTCAATCTCTCAACATGAAGCTCTAGGTGAGTTTAATCATCTTTCTTTTTTTAACCAACTCTCTAAAATCTAAAGAATGGATTTGACTTGCATTTATGGCTGTCCTCATGCTAGCCTGCACCAGATAAATATTTAGCAACGGTAAATGCCCAGGAACCAACTTTCAATTTTGGTTATATAAACTATGGTGAAGATTACATTAAACAAACTCATATATTAAGGAGGAGCATTTTAATTTTAGAGGCTTAATGTTTAAATGATACATAAGATAGCATATTCAAAATATTTGGAAAGATGAACTTTAACTGAGAGAGGAGAGGCAGGAAAGCACGGCTGAGAGGATAGAAAATTGCAAGACTCTAGCTGGGCACATGTTATGACTGATACACAGCTCTTCTTCGAATGAAAATGTATTCAATAGTGGAAATAGTGTTTATGTTGGATCTATCAATGCCCCTTGTCCAAGGACGCTTCCATCTGACAAATGATCAAGTTATAAACTTTATTTCTGTTGTACTACAATCATACTCTACATTCTGGATGCAAAAGCAAAAGGGGATCTCAGATTTCAGGTGGGGGCAATGAACTTCAATTTCGAGTAAAAGGAGGTAGAATTTCAACTACAAAATACACTGGGCTGGGCACCGTGGCTCATGCCTGTAATCCCAGTGCTTTGGAAGGCCGAGGTGGGTGGATCACCTGGCTTCAGGAGTTCAGGACAGCCTGGCTAACATGGTGAGACCTTGTCTCTACTAAAAATACAAAAATTAGCGGTGGCACACACCTGTGATCCCAGCTACTTGGCAGAATTGCTTGAACCTGGGAGGTGGAGGCTGCAGGCTGCAGTGAGCTGAGATTGCACCACTGCACTCCAGCCTGGGCGACAAAGTGAGACCTTGTCTCAAAAAACAAAAACAAAACAAAACACACACACACACACACACACACACACACACACACACACACACACACACACACACAAAATATAGATTAGATCACCTTAAGTGTTTGTAAGTGTTGTTTAAAAAGATAACTTAAAATTCAGATTTCAACTTTTACCATCTACCCCTATGTACTACATACATCTTTTTCTTGCCAGAAAGCTAGTCAGGTAAAGTCCAAATAAGGAGAGGAAGAAAAGATCTTCATCATTCTAGTGGAAAGAAAATACAGGTTCAGTATTTCTTACCTGAAATGCCTGAGGCCAGAAGTGTTTCGAATTTTGAACATTTTCGAATTTTTGAATATTTGGGTTACATATACTTACCCGTTGAGCAACCCTAGTCCAGAAAACCGAAATGCTCCAAGCATCATGTCTGCACTCAGAAAGGTACAGATTTTGGAGCATTTTGGATTTTGAATTAGGGATATTTAACCTTTATTTCTTTTTATGCTTCTCTTTACTAAAAAACATTACTGACAAATTTAACAGTTTTTGAAACAGTATGTGAAACTTGGCAACTATTCCTCGATAAAGTTTTCAACTTAGAAAGTCATTCATAAGCCACAATTTCACTGAAAATAAAAAAATTATTATACTTTAGTAAGTATGCACATCCAGGGAACACTATAGATTAAACTCTCATTTTAATTCACTATCCATCTCTATTTTTCCAATTGTTGACCTCTGCTGGTCCTTTAATGGTGGCTTAGAAGGTTATACAATTATTCTCTCAGAGGGTCTGCCTCAAAGTGGGATCTGCTGCTACATACGAATGAATTTAAGACCTCCTTCATTATCTTCCATTGAGTGATACACATCATAACTTAGGAATTCATTAAAAATGCTAAAATAAAAGGTAACACTAAGTAAAAAAGAAATACATATTAAAACAGAAAAGATTTCAAATGTAAAATCAGCCTGTTTTGCCTTAACTGTAGCGTGATATGTTCTGAACTTAGGATTTCACTCTTCTTTAGAATGAGAAAATTATAATACTCGAATTGGCAACTTTAACATTTAAAATTCACCCCTTAGCAGAGATGAATTTAAATTCTAGAAGTATGTAAACTCAGATTTCCAAGATGGCGCAGTAGGAACAACTCAGGATTGCAGCTCTCAGTGAAGGAGCAGAGGGTGAGCCCTAGCTGCATTTTCAGACGGACCTTTGTTGCCCACAGAATGGGGAAATTCCCAGGTGTAGGAGAGACACGGGACACCAGCGCAGCCCTTTCGGCTTGTGTGGCCATTTCAGCTGGTGCTGCAGCGCAGCAGCACCCCGCACAAAACTCACTGGTCTGGGTGCCCTGTTAAACTGGCAATCTGAGATTTGGGAGGGCAGATTAACATATCCATCTGATTAAACGGGACTTGGACAGTGAGCCAGACCAGGAGATTCCCGGGAAGCGTGATTTGAGCCGGTGCAGTGGGCCATGGCACGGGAAATCACACAGATCCCAGTGCCCTATCAGCAGGCAACTGAAACACCTGTGAGAGAGTCAACCATTCAACTTAAAAAAAGAGAGACAGAGAAAGAAAAAAAGGACTCTGAGTCAGGGAGCCAGGTGATCAGGCTCGGCGGGTCCCATCCCCACAGGGGCAAACAAAACGGTGATTCGAAAAGCTCAGGGTTGAGAGTTTTACTGCGGGCTCAGCTGAATCCAGGACGGTGCAGCTCGGTGGGGAAGGGGTGCATTCTGCCCCTACTGAGGTACACGCCCATTGCTGAAGCAGCCTGCCATTGCTGAGGCAACCCGCCATAACAGAGAGACTCCGCCAACAAGGCGGAGACCACCACAGTAGGGCGGAGCCCCGCGGCAGCAGGGGGGACCCCCGCAGTGGCAGGGCGGAGCCTCGGGAGGCAAATAGTGACTAGACTGCATCCTAGCTGACAGGACAGTGCAACGGATACTCATAAAGAAAGCCCCAACTCCCTGAGACAGAGCATCTAAGGGAAAAAAAAGGGGTTTTATAAGTTCTGCTGCAGCAGACCAAAACACACCCGCCCAACAACCCTGAATGAACAACGGAGCTCACATGCATAAGTTTCAACAGCCGAATTGACCAAGCAGAAGAAAGGATATCAGAAGTCGAAGATCAACTCAATGAAATAAAACGAGAAACCAAGATTAGAGAAAAAAGCACAAAAAGGAATGAACAAAATCTCCAAGAAATGTGGGACTATGTGAAAAGACCTAACCTACATTTGATAGGTGTACCAGAATGTGACGAAGAGAATGAATCCAAGCTGGAAAATACTCTTCAGGATATTATCCAGGAAAATTTCCCCAACCTAGCAAGGCAGGCCAATACTCAACTCCAGGAATACAGAGAACACCACAAAGATATTCCACAAGAAGAGCAACCCCAAGGCACATAATCATCAGATTCACCAGGGTTGAAATGAAGGAGAAAATACTAAGGGCAGCCAGAGAGAAAGGTCGGGTCACCCACAAAGGGAAGCCCATCAGACTCACAGCAGATCTCTCGGCAGAAACTCTACAAGCCAGAAGAGAGTGGGGGCCAATATTCAACATCCTTAAAGAAAAGAACTTTCAACCCAGTATTTCATATCCAGCCAAACTGAGCTTCATAAGTGAAGGAAAAATAAAATCCTTTGCAAACAAGCAAGTATATAGCAATAAGTGCCCACATGAGAAGAGTGGAGAGATCCAAAATTGACACCCTATCATCAAAATTGAAAGAGCTAGAGGAGCAAGATCAAAAAAACTCAAAACCTAGCAGAAGGCAAGAAATAACTAAGATCAGAGCAGAACTGAAGGAGATAGAGACAAGAAAAACCCTTCAAAAAATCAATAAATCCAAGAGCTGGTTTTTTGAAAAGATCAACAAAATAGACAGACCCCTAGCCAGACTGATAAAAAAGAAAAGAGAGAACAACCAAATAGATACAATAAAAAATGATAAAGGGGAAATCACCACAGATTCCACAGAAATTCAAACCATCATCAGAGAATATTACAAACAACTCTATGCACATAAACTAGTAAACCTGGAAGAAACAGATAAATTCCTGGACACCTGTGTCCTCCCAAGCCTAAACCAGGAGGAAGCCGAAACTATGAATAGACCAATAGCAAGGTCTGGAGTCGAGACAGCAATTAAGAGCCTACCACACAAAAAAAGCCCAGGTCCAGATGGGTTCACAGCCAAATTCTACTAGACACACAGAGAGGAGCTGGTACCATTCCTTCTTAAACTATTCCAAATAATTCAAAAAGAGGGAACCCTTCCCAAATCATTTTATGAGACCAACATCATCCTGATACCAAAACCCGGCAGAGACTCAACAAGAAAAGAAAACTTCAGGCCAATATCCATGATGAACATAGATGCAAAAATCTTCAATAAAATACTGGCAAACAGATTGCAACAGCACATTAAAAAACTTATCCATCATGATCAAGTAGGATTCATCCCGGGGATGCAAGTCTGGTTCAACATATGCAAGTCTATAAATGTAATTCACCACATAAACAGAACCAAAAACAAAAAATTATCTCAGTTGATGCAGAGAAGGCATTTGACAAAATTCAACAGCCCTTTATGATAAAAACCCTCAATAAACTTGGTATTGATGGACCATATCTCAAAGTAATAAAAGCTATTTACGACAAACCAACAGCCAAAATCATGCTTAATGGGCAAAAACTGGAAGCATTCCCTTTGAAATCTGGCACTAGAAAGGATGCCCTCTTTCACCACTCCTATTCAACATAGTACTGGAAGTTCTAGCCAGAGCAATCAGGCAAGAAAAAGAAATAAAGGGTATTAAAATAGGAAAGGTGGAAGCCAAATTGTCTCTATTTGCAGACGACATGATAGTATACCTAGAAGACCCCATCACCTCAGCCCAAAAACTCCTGAAACTGATAAGCAACTTCAGCAAAGTCTCAGGATATAAAATCAATGTGCAAAAATCACAAGCATTCCTACACACCAATAACAGACTTAAAGAGAACCAAATCAAGAATGAACTGCCATTCACAATTGCTACAAAGAGAATAAAATACCTAGGAATACAACTTACAAGGAGCATAAGGGACCTCTTCCAGGAAAACTACAAACCACTGCTCAATGAAATAAGAGAGGACACAAACAGATGGAGAAACATTCCATGTTCATGGTTAGGAAGAATCAATATCGTGAAAATGGCTATACTGCCCAAAGTAATTTACACAATCAATGCGATCCCTATCAAACTACCATTGAATTTCTTCACAGAACTGGAAAAAAACCACCATGAACTTCATATGGAACCAAAAGAGAGCCCACATAGCCAAGTCAATTCTAAGCAAAAAGAACACAGTGGGAGGCATCACACTACCAGACTTCAAACTATACTACAAGGCTACAGTAATCAAAACAGCATGGTACTGGTACCAAAACAGAGATATAGACCAATGGAACAGAACAGAGGCATCGGAGGCAACACAACATATATACAACCATATAATCTTTGATAAACCAGACAAAAACAAGCAATGGGGAAAGGATTCCCTGTTTAATAAATGGTGTTGGGAAAACTGGCTAGCCATGTGCAGAAAGCAGAAACTGGATGCCTTCCTGACACCTTACACTAAAATTGACTCCAGATGGATTAAAGACTTAAACGTAAGACCTGGCACCATAAAAACCCTAGAAGAAAATCTAGGCAAAACCATTCAGGACATAGGATTAGGCAAGGACTTCATGACCAAAACACCAAAAGCATTGGCAACAAAAGCCAAAATAGACAAATGGGACCTAATCAAACTCCACAGCTTCTGAAGAAGCAAAAGAAACAGTGGCAAAAGAAACAGTCACTAGAGTGAATCGGCAACCAACAGAATGGGAAAAAATCTTTGCAGTTTACCCATCTGACAAAGGGCTGATATCCAGAATTTACAAAGAACTCAAACAGATTTACAGGAAAAAAACAAACAAGCCCATTCAAAAATGGGCAAAGGATATGAACAGACACAGTGTTCCTATATGAAATAGGAACACTCTTACACTGTTGGTGGGAGTGTAAATTAGTTCAACCATTGTGGAAGACAGTGTGGCGATTCCTCAAGGACCTAGAAATAGAAATTCCATTTGACCCAGCAATCCCATTACTGGGTATATATCCAAAGGACTATAAATCGTTCTACTATAAGGACACATGCACACGAATGTTCACTGCAGCACTGTTTACAATAGCAAAGACCTGGAACCAACCCAAATGCCCATCGATGATAGACTGGACTGGGAAAATGTGGCACATATACACCATGGAATATTATGCAGCAATCAAAAATGATGAGTTTTTGTCCTCTGTAAGGACATGGATGAATCTGGAGAACATCATTCTCAGCAAACTGACACAAGAACAGAAAACGAAATATCACATATTCTCACTCATAGGCGGGTGAGAAAAATGAGAACACATGGACACAGGGAGGGGAGTACTACACACTGGGGTCTATTGGGGGGAATAGGGGAGGGACAGCGGCGGGGGAGCTGGGGAGGGATAGCCTGGGGAGAAATGCCAAATGTGGGTGAAGGGGCGGAAGGCAGCAAAACACACTGCCATGTGTGTACCTATGCAACTATCTTGCATGTTCTGCACATGTACCCCAAAACCTAAAACGCAATAAAAATTAAAAAAAAAGAAGTATGTAAACTCTAATTATGACCATATTCCATACTTTGCTCTGTTCATTAGCACACAGCACACTGACATCAAAACTGTGGGTTCAATTTCCACACAGATCAACTTCGTATCTTTCTATCAATATAAGTCCCACACACTACCTTCCGGAGAGGTTACTTGGAGACACTGCTCTGGAGTCAGATAGACCTGGGCCGGAATTCCGGCTTGTTCAGGGTTAGGCTTGTAATATGGGTAAATAACTCAAGCATTCTGAGCCTCATTTTCCTTTTCTATAAAATGTAGACAATACCTGTCTCAATGTCATTATCCTGAGATAAGTATAAACGGAATTAGGTATAACACGTTTGCAAAGAATTCAGAGCAGTGCCATGCATAGGCCCTTGACAGGTTTCAGCAGGTACTGAGGGCCCCCTTGCAGTCTGAGGTTAGTACGGGCATTGGGTGCAAAATGGCATGCAGTGGTCAGAACGCTCTGCCTAGGAAAAAAGACTGCTTATTGCTTTCCAAATGACTTACATACTTTAACAAGCAAGGATAGTCCTGGGTCCTGGGAGTCTCTATTCTATAGTAAATGTGTTCACACACACTTTGTTTTGGAAGGGTGGTGACTTTTATTTAACTCTCCACCCAATCCTTCACAAAAATAGCTTCATGACATAGAAACAAGAATGTTATTGCCCTCATATATGAAGCCATTACTATACTTCCCTTGAAAGATGTAGGTCTTGGGGCGGGTGGTAGTTGGGGAGAGATAGCATGGGGAGAAATGCCAGATATAGGTGAAGGGGAGAAAGGCTGCAACTCACACTGCCACGTGTGTACCTATGCAACTATATTGCATGTTCTTCACATGTACCCCAAAACCTAAAATGCAATAAAAAAAAAGAAAAGAAAGAAAGATGTAGGTCTTTTATTCCACTTCTTACCTTTTCAATTTTTTCATCCAGCATTCTGAAGAATTCTTGTTGGCTTTCAGAGATGTGCATGCTGAAAAACAAAGGGTAGTTAAGTGCATATGTCAGTGCTTTGCTAAACCTGGTCCCCTCGAGGGAAAAATGCTCAGATGCTGAGTCCCCAAACTTTGGGGCAGACATTTACTTACTGCAGACTTTTCCACTGAAATACTCTGAAGTTACAATTAGGATAAACAGTACAGTTATCCTGCAAATGTGTTTCATAATAGTCTATCGGTGCCTATGACTTAAAGGAAGACAATTTCCTTTCAATGTACAGACGTATTTATAGTAATGTACTAGGAGCTGCATGCCAAATTCATTCTTCAGATACACATTTGTGATTTTTTTAACAAAAGCATGAGCAAGCAGCACACGGCCTATTTCAACACTGCATTGAAAATAAAAGAAAATAAAAAAGAAAATGTATCCTAGTTATTGTATTGAAATACATATTTTACAAAGGTTGTCTGTATCAGCATGATCTCCAGCTATCGGTGTGGGCTGGTGGCAATCAAGCTGAGGACATACAGATGACCTATATTGCTTCCAAGCACTTTCCACAATGGTGGCAGCAGATACCCTCTGAAAATACAATTCCATTGGAATGTGGGAGAATGCATGTCTGAGTAGCATTTGCTCTGTCTTTCTTGTCCTGTGGCATTTAACAGCTTACTTAGTGAGACAGCTGACATGTCTGGTGGAGACAAAAATAAGATGGTAAGGAGAGCAGGGATGAATCAGAGATGGGAAAAGCATGGGGTGGTATGGGGCTTAGCGGTAACATGGTCTTAATGACAGTTGTTTCTACCTAGCAGATAGCTGTGGGTGTTCCAAGGAGGTGAGGGATGCTGGATAAGAGATGTTATCACACAGCGTTTCCTTCAGTTACTATCAGTTTCTACTGGTTGTCCTGTCTGATGGACAGGGTGGAGCATGGGCTCTGGAATGGCTTCTTTCCTTTATACCCAAGTGTGATAAGAAGCCCATCAGATGGATCCTTTAACATCATGTCTTATCTTTTAGGGGCCACAGGGAGGGGCACAAGTGACCTGAAACCTTCCAAATCTCCTGTGACAGACAGTGGAGACTGAAGCCCAGAGGAGCTTCTCCCCTCTGTGTAAAAGCAACATTTAAAATCTGCGAGCAATGACATCAACTCGGCTATCAAAGAAAAGCAATGTACATATCTCATACCATTAATCAATGTTCATGGTTTACAAAGCACTTTCACATATATCATGTAATTTTTCTGCCTTTTATCTGATCATTCAAAGGTCAATGTTTTGTTTGGGAAACATGCCCTCTCTTATTGCAGGTTTGAAAGGCAGAACAGAATCTGGGATAGTGAGAGTACACTCAACTGTCTCCTCTCTGTAGATCTTGGGCAGAAAAGCTGGTTTGCATAGCTGAGTTTTCCCAGGTTCTCATGTTTTCACTGTCTCAAGCATCAAAACACTTTTTATTTGAGCCACGTTGGATGCAAATCTTTCTAAATTTCATACTCTCATAATAGAGGATCTCTCTCATAAACACTTCTTAGCTTTCACTTAATAATGAGAGGCCATTTCCATGGTCTTAAATTACAATGCTCTTCGTAATACTGTGATACCCAGAACCACTAGATGGGATGGGCTGGCTCGCTTTAAGCAAATTGGCTTCCATCTCCAGGGCATTTGTTTTTTGCCTGCTTTTGAGGTTTTACTCTAATTTCTTCTTGTCAGCATGGTGTCCATCCTCTTTCAGCTTTCTTCCACTTCTTTCCACATGGAAATGGCACAGCCAAGTTGGTTAGAGTTGTGTATAAAATTAGTAGAAATAGACTCCATGGGGGAGCCTGGGGCTTTCTTGTGAGTGGAAACATCCATATTCTGTCACCTGTTTTGGGTGCTCAGGCTCCTTTTGAATGTCTTTTATGTTCATGGCCAAGGTCTTAAGAGGTCAGTTTGCTGGACAGCTCCAGGTTCCAGACGGGAAAGGCATTAAGATCTTTCTCTCTCTCTTTTTTTTTTGGCAGAGTCTTGCTCTGTCGCCTGGGCTGGAATGCAAAGGTGCAATCCTGGCTCACTGCAACCTCTGCCTCCCAGGTTCAAGTGATTCTCCTTTCTCCTGCCTCAGCCTCCCAAGTAGCTGGGACTACAGGGGTGAGCCATCACATCCAGCTAATTTTTTGTAGTTTTAGTAGAGATAAGGTTTCACCGTGTAGGCCAGGCTAGTCTCGAACTCCTGACCCCAGGTGATCCACTCGCCTCAGCCTCCCAAAGTGCTGGGATTACAGGTGTGAGCCACTGCGCCTGGCCAGATTGCTCTCTCTTAATACAGGTAACTGGATAGATAGATAACCACATGTATTATGTTGCCCCAGAAAATATTCCAGAGACCTCAAAAAAATGGCATTTTTAGGATTTGACGTTCATTGCGGAAACTCACTGGAGTTTTTAGCATATATTGCCTTGAATATAACAGGAGGGCAAAAAATATTTCTTAATTAATGGACAGAGTCCTCCTATCTAAATTCACATGATTTATGACCCCTCACTGAAGCATCAGAGTTTGTCAGCACGGGTGATATGCAGGGCCTGAGTCCTTATCTATAAAACCAGGGCTGGTCTCTGGGGTCCCTTCTGTCTATGATTGTCACTAACTTCCATTAGCTCCTTTATTTAAATACGACAACAAGAAAACATCCACATTTGGTCAGTACTCATACATATGCATATGCGAGGAACAAGAGGGGGAATTTTTAAATAAAAGTACCTCTGCAAATGCATCCGCCATCTCTGTGATTAGGAATGCACTTATCACAGGGTAAGGGGTCCCTATCAGGGGCTTGAGACCAAAAGTGCTGGCTGAGGATCTTGGATGCTTATATGGGAAAGCAACCACAAAACTCTCAGGGGTTTCCGCTTTGTGCCATCCCATGATATAGCAATGCTGCCTGCTTTTGCTTTGTCTAAGATCATTAGAACATGCCTGCCTGCCTTTGCCACATCTTATAACCCAAGAAGAAGAGGCACACACCAGACTGAGTCACTGTCTTCACATCTTCAAGTACAGTGCATGGGTTGTGTTAGAAAAGACCGAATGGAAGGGAGCTTTGTGATTGTCAAAGCCTGGAGCAACAGACAGGCTCCTCCAGATAGCCTGCATGGTCACTGGAAGCGACAGAGACTGTCAGACATGGCCAGGGGAGCAAATACCCACACAGGTCACCTGTGCATCATCTCTGGTGGGGTCCCATCTGAAAGCATGAGGCCTACTCCACAGTCCTCCATGGGACTGTTTCAGACAGAAGTAGAGAAACTTCTTCAATGGGACAGAGACAGAATTTTCACTGACAAAATAAATTATCCCGTATCAACTAATTCCCACCTAGATAAACCTGAGTCCCCTTTTCCCATGTGGAAGAAACTTATCCACACAGTGGCATGAATATGTGTCTACCTTCAAGAGTACAAACTGCATCATAGAAAACAGCCCCTGCATAACGACTTGATTCTTTCTGATGCACATTTTGATGATTGTGAGTGGGGGAGATGAGGAGGAAAAGCTTATTGACTTTCTATTTTTTTTTAAGGTATTAGAAAGGGATCACTGAATTGTTTATGACTTAAGTTTATAAAGGATGAATAATTGATTCTAAGATTCATCAATATTCACTTACAAAAGCCTGCACCTTGGTACCTGACTTAGCCAATAAGGCTCGATGATTTTGGTAATTCTTATTTCTCTCTAGTAACTAAAACTCAACCTTGAAAACTCACTGTGCCACTGGAACACTCGCTGTGGCCCTTAGCGCTGACAAAGCTCTTGTGAGTTAACTCTGCACCCTCAAACACTCTTCTTCCTGAGACTTCTCAGCTTTATGGGACTAGGGATGACAATACTATGACATCTTAATGCAAATTAAACAAATTAATGAATGGTGGGCAAAATGGGCTTTAGAGCTAGAAGATATGGGGCTTTCACTTTTAGTGTCTTAAAAATTAAAATGTGCAAATGATAAAAATTTAAGCACGAAAATATGAGGAGACAAAGTCCTAATTCCCTAATATCTCAACAGTGAAGCGGGGCAGAATAAGCCACCCTAAGATATGACCATTTTGGCATAAGGATTATTTTGAGCTAAAGGCAACTGAAAACAGCAGGTGCAGGAGGGGAATTCTGACCTCCTCATTTCTTCCTGAAAGTACGAGATGAAACTCCCACGTGAACAATGCGCTCCCAAGACCAGGAGGAGAGAAACATTCTTATCACCAGAGACAGGGAGTCAAGGCCAAGAGAACTCTGTGCTAAGAGGCCTTGTTAAAATAATTCTTTGCGACTGGGCGCGGTGGCTCAAGCCTGTAATCCCAGCACTTTGGGAGGCTGAGGTGGGTGGATCACGAGGTCAAGAGATTGAGACCATTCTGGTCAACATGGTGAAATCCCTTCTCTACTACAAATACAAAAAATTAGCTGGGCACGGTGGCACGTGCCTGTAATCCCAGCTACTCAGGAGGCTGAGGCAGGAGAATTGCCTGAACCCAGGGGGCGGAGGTTGCGGTGAACCAAGATCGCGCCATTGCACTCCAGCCTGGGTAACAAGAGCGAAATTCTGTCTCAAAAGAAAATAATAATAATAATTATTATTATTTGCTTCCTTTAGTCTCCCCACATATTTCAGGTGGTTTTCCACAACTGCCTGTTTGTTTAACCTAGTATACAGATATGTGGGTTTTGTCACTTCCTGGGTCTTCATTTTCCTATAGGGGCTCCCACGTACATGCAGAAATTGATATGCTTTTCTCTTGTTAAATCTGTCTTATGTCAATTTAATTCTCAGGCCCAGCCAGAAACCCTGAGAGGGTTGGCATAAAGTTCTGCCTCCCCTGCGAAACTGAAATTCAATTACCAAGAGGGTTCCTGGTAAGTCGGGGCCTGAGTACAGTATTTTCTTTATGATCATCATTAGTTTTCAATTGGACCTCAGGAAAACAGATTCATCCTAACCCTCATTCTGTGGCGGATTCCTACTAGGAGTTCATGTATAGCTCACTTTTATTTATTTTGCTAATTACTTTGTTTTTTAAAAGCAGCATAATAAACACCTGTGAAATCAAAAATAAAAACAAACAAAAGTGAGGACCTTGAAAACAACCCACAGCTGACTCCGTGTCAGCTCCTACCCGCGGGTGTGTTTCCACAGCCAACTCCACGTCAGCTCCTGTCTGAGGGTGTGTTTCCACAGCCGACTCCATGTTAGTCTTATCCGTGGGTGTGTTTCCACAGCCGACTCCACGTCAGCTCCTATCCGCGGGTGTGTTTCCACAGCTGACTCCATGTCAGCTCCTGTCCGCGGGTGTGTTTCCACAGCCGACTCCACGTCAGCTCCTATCCGCGGGTGTGTTTCCACAGCTGACTCCATGTCAGCTCCTGTCCGCGGTGTGTTTCCACAGCCGACTCCACGTCAGCTCCTATCCGCGGGTGTGTTTCCACAGCCGACTCCATGTTAGTCTTATCCGTGGGTGTGTTTCCACAGCTGACTCCATGTCAGCTCCTGTCCGCGGGTGTGTTTCCACAGCCGACTCCACGTCAGCTCCTATCCGCGGGTGTGTTTCCACAGCCGACTCCATGTTAGTCTTATCCGTGGGTGTGTTTCCACAGCTGACTCCATGTCAGCTCCTGTCCGCGGGTGTGTTTCCACAGCCGACTCCACGTCAGCTCCTGTCCGCGGGTGTGTTTCCACAGCCGACTCCATGTCAGCTCCTACCCGCGGGTGTGTTTCCACAGCCGACTCCACGTCAGCTCCTGTCCACGGGTGTGTTTCCACAGGTGACTCCATGTTAGCTTCTGTCCACAGGTGTGTTTCCACAGCTAACTCCACGTCAGCTCCTGTCCGCGGGTGTGTTTCCACAGCTGACTCCATGTCAGCCCCTATCCACGGGTGTGTTTCCACAACCCAATGTAACTATCACTCCCTCACTTTCCTTTTCTATAGTTTTAACATATCTCTATGTGTGCCTTTAAAAGATTATTTCAGTTGTGTTTAACTTTATAAAGAGTGCATCACGTTCTATGTAATCTTTCTCCTGCCTCAGCCTCCTGAGTAGCTGGGATTACAGGCACGTGCCACCGTGCCCAGCTAATTTTTTGTATTTGTAGTAGAGAAGGGATTTCACCATGTTGACCAGAATGGTCTCAGTCTCTTGACCTCGTGATCCACCCACGTCAGCCTCCCAAAGTGCTGGGATTACAGGCTTGAGCCACCGCACCCAGTCGCAAAGAATTATTTTAACAAGGCCTCTTAGCACAGAGTTCTCTTGGCCTTGACTCCCTGTCTCTGGTGATAAGAATGTTTCTCTCCTCCTGGTCTTGGGAGGGCATTGTTCACGTGGGAGTTTCATCTCGCTCGTACTTTCAGGACTTACTCTTTTCTTGTAATATTATACTGCCAGGGCCCATCCAATATTATGCATTGCTGCTGTGCATCTGGTTGAACTGCTGACTGATATCCCATTGTGTGAATATAGTGTAGTACATTCACACCACCTCCTGTGAAAGGCATTTGGGTTGTTTCTATTATTTAAGGCATTCTTACCAAGTGCCAGATGATGTGATAAGCAGTGAGCATACCCTATTTCATTTGTTCTTCAGGCCCACAAAACGGGACTTTCCACTTCCAGTTCTGAGAAAACTGAAGGTCAAAGACAGTAGGTCACTTGCTTGATATCAAATTAAAGCATTAAATGAAGGTATGAGGATGACATGCCTTCATGATGCTATGATGATGATCTGCCTTTACGGTATGGGATTGTCCTTCCACTCATGGGGAAAAAGAAGCGTCATCTTATTTCATGCATCTGTATAGTAAATTGATCCTATATGTCAGCAAGTAGGAAAGTAAACCTCTTCTCTTGGCCCTCCAGGAAGATTTCTTAATTGAATTCCAGGCATCTGATGTTCTGATTCACAGTTTAAAATACATATACACATGTGTCCACATACATGTACACACACACACACACACACACACACACACACACACACACACACCAGCATGCTGCTGTGTGGAAAACAGAATTTTCTCCTCTGAAAGCTTCAGCACACACCAGTCCGTGAAGTGTGCTGCTTCAGAGTGTCAGAGGTAAGTAAGTATTCTTTCAAACAGAAAGGAGAAATTCTCCTCCATTCAATCTCTCTTTATAACTCTGAGATAAGGGAAGCATTTAAAAATAGTGTATTTCAGACATCTTGGATGACAAGGTGGTTTGGCTGTGTTATTAGATATCTGCTGTCCCCAAAGGCAGATAAAGTGGATGAAAGTGATCGCAGTGAAGTGGGCTAGGGAGGTTGTGGCTGCAGCACAACATTTACCCGAGGGTGAAAACATCAGCCGCATCATTACACTGACATAAGAAATGGTAAGTGGATTCTAACATGTCCAGTTTTCTTTGAAAGTAAAAATTAAATCACAGAGCCCATTACCTACCCCCTGAGGTCTCCTAACTGTGACACCACAGTGGCCACTGGCAGCAGTGATTCCACAGACACTGAGCCAGGTTAAAGTGATTATGAACTAGGTAATTTTTGTTGCAATCTTCTGGAAGAACCAGAGATAACTTACCTTCTTCTGCTTATGATTTCAATTTATGGGGTTATCCATATATACATGCAATAGTCAAATTTGTTTTGGGGTAGGGGGGTGACTGTCAAATGCACCAGTGTCATTGGTACTTTCAAAAAATTAGTTTGCATTTAGGTGGAATACCATAACAGATTTGTAGCCTCTGGGATAACACGGCCTCTTTGAAGAAGAGGACAGCCTCAAAGTCATACAAAGTACATTTTATCATTAAGGTTAGAGTCCATTCTAGAACAGTCTAGAAAACTACTGATTATTGTTTTTAACTTGAACAGGCATTGATCTTTTAAATGAAACATTTAGGTATAGTCATCTACTGGTATTCAACAATCATATTTTCAAATTTCTACTGTAAGTGGGAAAATGTATTAGGTACTGTATAGATCCTAATGTGATATATTCTTTTTTTTTCCAAGTTAAATTTTTTTCTTTTCTTTTTAACTTTCCAATTGTGATATACCTAACACACAGAAGACATATAATGCTATTTGTACATTTTTTGCGTAATAACAATTGAACGCTCATGTAATTACCACCCAGATTAAGAAACAGAGCCTCTGGTTCCACTGTCTTCCACTTGGTTAGAAAGAACTAAAGCCTTTTCATTTCATTATATCTCTTTATTGTTTTATCATATACTAATTTACAACACATGCCTTAGTTCTGCCTGTTTTTTGTTTTACTTTATATCAGTGAAATCATATATAGGCATGTACTGCTGCTTACTCTACTGCCTCATCTTTATATTTATGAGATTCCTCCATCATGATATGTGTATCTATAGTTACTCATTTTCACCGATGTATGGTATTCCCATACAAGAAGATGTCACAGTTTAGTTACTCATTATATTTTCAATGAACATTTGGGTTTTATCTTTAAGAGCTTCTTAATTTTAATGTAGTCATATTAATTAATGATTTTCCTTAAGACCTACATCCTTTGTGTCTTATTCAAAATTCTTCCCTACCTCATGGTCATAGTGATATTCTTCTCTGTTTTCTTCTAACTGGCCTACAAAGTCAGTTTTATCACGTATTGTACGTCTGTTTGCTTCATTCTGTTCTGTTACACCAAACCACACTTTCTCAATTACTAAAGCTTTATATTATAGGTCTTGATTGTCTGGTAGGCAAAGTGAAATTCACTCTGAAAACATTTTTAGCTTTAAAAACAATACAGTTATCCCTCGGTATCTGTGGGAGATTGGTTCCAGGACCTCTCTGTAGATACCAAAATATGCAGATGCTCAAGTCCCTGATATAAAATGGCATAGTATTTGTATAACCCCCACACACCCTCCCGTATACTCCAGATCATCTCTAGATTACTTATAATACCTAATACAGTACCTACACGACATTTCATTCACAGGAATTCAACATAGTACTTGGTGTGTGTCAAGTTTAAGTTTTGTTTTTTGGAACTTTGCAGAATTATTATTTTTTGAATACTTTTGATCCATGGTTAGTTGAACCCACAGATGTGGAATCCATGGACATGGAAGGCCAACTGTATAAGGAAAACAGGAACTAGGACTTACTTTGCTCTGGGTTGATGAACTAATCCAGGAACCTCTTTATTAGTTTTAAGTCTGACATTTGAGCTGGCACTTTTTTCCTGAAACACATAAGCACACACATGTAAAACACAGGATTAGAATCTGCAATTCAACGAGTGCAATAGTTTTCATCACAGAAACATTCAATCTGTTTGGAGCCCTGCATCACAGCTGATTACCTCACAAGGGCAAAAGTCCTTGCAAAGATGACGCACAGAACAGGTAGAACCTGTCAAACAGGAAACATTGCTATGAAAAGAGAAATTCGCTTTATAACAACTGTGACTTTGTTTAGAAAACAATGTGCAGTTAATATTTAATTCTTTAACACTAATAGTAATGAATCAAAGAACAGAAGATCTAGTGTCAAGAGAAACAACAGCAATACAATCACAGCCTTTGTTCGCTTGCTCAGGTTAACTGACTTCCGAGCAATTTATTTGTAAAAGACAACCGCACTTACTGAGATGTAAAGATTGCTGAAGGTCCTAGCCGTGATGCTCAGGAACAGGAACATGACTAAAACCCACAACAGATGCTGAGATTGAATTCAATTGAATTAATACAATTCAATCCTAGCCTGCAATCAAGAAACACTTCTTTGGCTTTTAGCTTGACCTGATTTCTTATTTCCAATAACTAGCCACGTAGGAAGGAAATACCCTCAAATCTTAAAATGTTAGTATATCAATAAGAACATGATCTCAGTAATACTACTGCTCTGTTTTTCAACATTATCTTAAAAAGATATTCAAGGTGCTTTGCAATTTGCTTGCAAAACATACTCCTAAAAAGAAAGGAAAGACCACTTTGAACCTATGTAACAGGTGACTATATACGCTCAAAGAACTTGAGGTATGGCCAAGTCTAGAGTGAGGAATAAAAACTGCCATGGGCCCACGCAACATTCTCATCACATGCAGAGTGATGTGGGATGACACATAAGACAGATGGACCCAAATGAGCTCTTTTAGAGGTCCTATTTCTCTTAGGACAGCAGAAACCACTTAAGTCAGTGAAACTCCAATGACTTACATATTCTGGTTGTTTGTTATTAACCATCAAACATGAGCTTAATGTGTCTATGATCAGTACTCCAAAAAATAAGTGATTCTGTTTGTGTTCTTTTAGGAAAAGAAACGATCAGAAATTTCTTGCAGTCTGTCTTACCTTCTTTACCTTATACTAACATAAGAATGTTTTCACAAACATTTAAGAAGGATAAAACATGTATTGCTCTGTCTGCTGATGTAAGTCAGGGAATAGCAGATGAACTCTCCTAATCTTTTACAGAACAGGCAGGAGAAATGAGAAAACCCAAATGCACTCCCACCAGAAGGGCAGGGCCCATGTCTTTTCTTTAACACATGGGGTTAGGGGCCTGGCACTTCATGGGAAGCACTCAGCAAATACTGGTGAATGAATGAACAATGTCAGCAAGTCATTAACTTGTTTTTAAAAGTTAGAGGTTTTTAAAAGTTAGTCTCTTTGTAGAACTGAAGATGTAGGTTCCTTCCAAGTTGGTCCTTTTCTCTTTTAAATCTTATGGTGTCTTAAACACTGATAATGAACAAGACCTTATCCTCTTTCTCTTTCACATAATTTCCACCACTCTTTGAGCTTAAAAGAAATGCATTGTAATTTTAAACATTGCTGAGGCAGGAAAGTGACTTCTAATTCTAAAAATACAAAGGATAGACAGTGGTATACTGTTTAAATTCCTTTTACTTAACTGAACCCTTGAAAATGATGTTGCCTCACCAAGTCTTTCTTAAAAACCCATTCTGTGGTTGCTAAATAAGGAACGATCTCCCCAAACAACAGGACTCAATGGACAAGCAGGACTGAGAACAAGCTGGCCTTCAGTAATGCATCACTCCCAGAAGTGCACTTCCAGGGCCAAAAGTGAGACAGAGGCAACAGAAGGAAAAGCAGTTTTGGATTTCCCATATAATTACAAAAAACTTTCTTCTACTGTGAATTTACAATGTGTTTGCTCATTTTTACAAATTTTCACTTACCAAGACCAACAATAACCACTCACTGAGCACCTACTGTAAGTCAGGCATTATTCTAAGCACTTACACATATTAATTAATTTTAACATTACTAAATATATATATGTATACATATTAACTCATTTTTATGCCTACAATACCTCTCACAGATGGGTACCATTATTATCCCCATTTTATAGATGAGGAAGCTGACACACACAGTGGTGAAGCACTTCCCTGAGATCATACAAGTAATAAGCAGTAGCCCAGGGATTTGAACCCAAGCAGCCTGGCCCCAAACTCCATGCTATTCGCTACTAGGCAAGTATTTCTCAGACTTTTTAGTATGAAGACGCGTTTACCTATAATCTCCAATCTGGACACATTTCATTGTACAATATTAAAAAATTACATTTGTTAACATCACCATCAATCTCATCAGAAAACCGTTGACTGAAGCTGTCAAGCTCAAGGTAGTGAATATAAGTTTTCTTAACTTCTAGATTTTGTTTAACATTTGAATTTTATCACTGGCAAGAGATACTGTCAATTATTTTTCTTGAACTGTCAGGCTCTCTTCATTCTTTCTTAAGAAAGTGATTTACTGGCCGGGTGCGGTGGCTCAAGCCTGTAATCCCAGCACTTTGGGAGGCTGAGGCAGGTGGATCACAAGGTCAGGAGATCGAGACCATCCTGGTCAACAAGGTGAAATCCTGTCTCTACTAAAAATACAAAAAATTAGCTGGGCATGGTGGCGCGTGCCTGTAATCCCAGCTACTTAGGAGGCTGAGGCAGGAGAATTGCCTGAACCCAGGAGGCGGAGGTTGCGGTGAGCTGAGATTGCGCCATTGCACTCCAGCCTGGGTAACAAGAGTGAAACTCTGTCTGGAAAAAAAAAAAAAAAAAAAAGAAAGTGATTTACCAAATACCAGGTCTGAATATCCATAATTTATCTGCCGGAGAGATATATTTTTAAAATAGAGATGATGTTCCATAAAAAACAACTGCTGGTTCAGCTTGCAATTCAATCAGCCACAGAGGTGTTTTCTCTGTGTTAACCATCTAACTTGGACATGCAGAAGAAATGTTTTATGCATACTTCCTACTTCATCACGCAGGCTATTCAAAAGATATGCATCCAAAGTCTCAGGATACAAAATAACGTACAAAAATTGCTAGTGGCTGGGCATGGTGTCTCATGCTTGTAATCCCAGCGCTTCGTGAGGCAGGCAGATTATGTGAGGTCAGGAGTTCCTGACCAGCCTGGCCAACATGGTGAAACCCCATCTCTACAAAAATACAAAAATTAGCCAGGCATGGTGATGTGTGCCTGTAATCCCAGCTACTTGGGAAGCTAAGGCAGTAGAATCAATCACACCACTGCACTACAGCCTGGGTGACAGAACAAGACTGTCTCAAAAAACAACAACAACAAAAACCCCACACACAAAAAAACAAAAATCGCTAGCACTCCTATACACTAACAACAGTCATACGAAGAGCTAAATTAGGAATGCAGTCCCATTCATAATTCACACACACACACGTGCACACACACACACACCCTAGGAATATAGCTAGCCAGGGAGGTGAAAGATCTCTGTGAGAACTGCAAAACACTGCTCAAAGAAATCAGAGATGACGCAAATGAAAAAAACATTTCATGCTTACAGAGAGGAAGAATCAATATTGTTAAAATGGCCATACTGTCCAAAGCAATTTATAGATTCAATGCTATTTCTATTAAACTACCAATGTCTTCACAAAACTAGAAAAAACTAATTTAAAATTCATATGGAACCCAAACAGGGGCCCAAATAGCCAAGGCTATCCTAAGGAAAAGGAACAAAGCTGGAGGCATCATGCTACCTGACTTCAAACAACTCTATAGGGCAACAGCAACCAAAACAGCAGGTCCTGATATAAAAACACACATAGACCAATGGAACAAAACAGAGAACCCAGAAATAAGGCTGCACATCTACAACTATCTGATCTTTGACAAACCTGACAATAATAAGCAATAGGGAAAGGATTCCCTATTCAATAAATGATCCTGGGATAACTGGCTAGCCATATGCAGAAGCTTAAAACAGGACCCCTTCCTTGCATGATACACACAAATTAACTCAAGATGTATTAAAGACTTACATGTAAAACCCAAAACTATAAAAACTCTGGAAGACAACCTAGGCAACAGCATTCTGGACATAGGAATGGGCAAAGATTTCACGATAAAGACACCAAAACAACTGCAACAAAAGCAAAAATAGACAAATAAAGAGCTTCTGCTCAGCAAAACAAAACAAAAACTATCATCAGAGTGAACAGACAAACTAGAGAATGGAAGAAAAATTTTGTAAACTGCATTTGATAAGGTCTAATATCCAGCATCAATAAGGAATTTAAACAAATTTACAAGAAAAAAACCCCCAAACAACCCCTATTAAAAAGTGGGCAAAAGATATGAATGAACACTTCTCAAAAGAAGACAGACACGTGGCCAGTTAAAAAAAATCACAATTCACACATTTAACATCACTGATCATTAGAGAAATGCAAATCAAAACCATAATGAGATACCACCTTGTATCAGTCAGAATGGCTACTAAAAAGTTGAAAAATAACAGATGCTATTGAGGTTGTGGAGAAAAAGGAACACTTACACACTGTTGGTGGGAGTGTAACTTAATTCAACCATTGTGAAAGACAGTGTGGCAATTCCTCAAAGATCTAAAAACAGAACTACCATTTGACCCAGTAATCCCTTAACTGATTATATATCCAAAGGAATATAAATCATTTTATCATAAAGACACATGCATGCATATGCTCATTGCAGCACTACTCAAAATAGCAAAGACTTGGAATCAACCTAGATGCTCATGAGTCGCAGACTGAATAAAGAAATATGTTCCATGGTACATATACACCATGGAATACCATACAGCCATAAAAAAGAACGAGGTCATGTCCTTTGCAGGAACATGGATGGAGATGGAGGCCATTATCCTTAGCAAACTAAAAGAGGAATAAAAACCAAATATCACATGTTCTCAATTATAAGTGGGAGCTAAATGATGAGAACACATGCACAAACAGAGGGGAACATTACACACTGGGACCTATTACAGGGTGGAAGGTGGGAGGTGGAAGAGGATCAGGAAAAATAACTAAGGGGTACTAGGCTTAATACCTGGGTGATGAAATAATCTGTATAACGAACCCCTATGACACACATTTACCTATGTAACAAACCTGCACATGTATCCCTGAACTGAAAATAAAAGTTAAATAAAAGAGGCATGCATCCAAACCACAATATTTTATAAAATTAAATAGTTTTTACTGCTTCATTGAGGGCGTTCATAAGTGAAAACGGAAGGGATGTTTATACTGAGTCCACAGTGGTGGAGAATACAATGACTACTAATAAGGTTTGATGCCAATGCCTTGGTTTAGGCTAAGGCACCATCGGTGCATATGTCAACACCATGAAAAAGGCAAACAGCCTCTTTGTATCACTAGAAAAATGGCCTCTTAGTATCACTAGAAAAAACTAGAGTTTCAAGAACTCCCTGAGAAAGTGTCAGGGACCCCCAAGAGGTCTAACAGACCACACTTTGACCATAGCACCTCTCTGTTGCTTTTGCACAGAAAAGAACTATTGATTACTTAATTATGCTATATGCCTTATTTTTAAAAACAAATATTTAACAGCCTCATGGGGGTAAAATTTACATTCTATGAAATTCCCCCACTACAACTCTATAATTAAATAATTTTAGTAAATTTATTGAGCTATGCAGTCATCACCACAATCCAGTGTCAACGTAGTGCTATCATTCCAGAAAGTTTTTCTTTTTTTTTTTGGAAGGAAAGCAGGCAGGCAGAGAGAAAGGAAGGGAGGGAGTATCCAAAAGAGAGAGGATTCATACAAGAAAGAGAAAAGGGAATTCCTTTTTTTTTTTTTTTTTTTGAGAGAAGGAAAGAAAAAAAGGAGTAAAGGAGAGGAAGAAAGAGGAAGAAAAAGAGGGAGAGAGAATGGAAATGTTGCTTTATTCTAAAAAATGGATATTAATAATGGCCAATCAATATTTCATTTAAACCTATGAGTAGGGGTGATGTGGTATTGACAAGAATGTATACTTTGTGTATTTAAAGTGGAGAGCTCTATAAATATTTATTAAGTTTACTTGTTCCAGATCTGAGTTCGAGTCCTGGATATCCTTATTAATTTTCTGTCTCATTGAGTCTAAATCTCTATATATCTGGGTGTTAGGATTGTTACCTCTTATTGTTGCATTGATCCTTTTACCACTATATCTTTGTTGCTTTAAAATCTACTTTATCAGATGCGAGAATTGCAACTCCTGCTTTTTATTTATTTATTTATTTATTTTTGCTCTCCATTTGGTTGGTAAATCTTTCTCCATCCCTTTGTTTTGAGTCTTTGTGTATCCTTGCATGTGAAATGGGTCTGGATGTAGCATATCGTTGGGTTTTGGCTGTATCTTTTGATTGGGGGATTTAGTTGATTTAAATTTAGGATTACTGCCATTTGATGTTAACTGGCTGTTTTATCCATTTGTTGATGTAAATTCTTCTTTATGTTGATGCTCTTTACTTTTTAGTATATTTTTAGAAAGGCTAATACTGGTTGTTTCTTTCTATGTGTAATGCTTCTGTCAGAAGCTCTTGTAAAGCAGGCCTGGTGGTAATAAAATCTCTGAGTACTTGCTTGTTCATAAGAGATTTTATTTTTCCTTCAGTTGTGAAGCTTAGTTTGGCTGGATATGAAATTCTGGGCTGAGAGTTCTGTTCTTTAAGGATGTTGAATATTGGCCCCCACTCTCTTCTGGCTTGTAGAGTTTCTGCTGAGAGATCTGCTGTAAGTCTGATAGGCTTCCCTTTGTGGTTAACCTGACCTTTCTCTCTGGCTGCCCTTAGTATTTTCTCCTTCATTTCAATCCTGGTGAATCTAACGATTATGTGCCTTGGGGTTGCTCTTCTTGAGGAATATCTTTGTGGTGTTCTCTGTATTACCTGGGGTTGAATGTTGTCCTGCTTTGCTAGTTTAGGAAAATTTTCCTGAATAATAATATCCTGAAGAATATTTTCCAGCTTGGATTCATTCTCTCCATCGCATTCAGGTACACCTATCAAACATAAATTTGGTCTTTTCACATGGTCCCACATTTCTTGGAGACTTTGCTCATTCCTTTTTATCCTTTTTTCTCTAATCTTGTCTTCTCGTTTTATTTCATTAAGTTGGTCTTTGTCCTCTGATATCCTTTCTTCTGCTTGATCAATTCAAGTGTTTAAACCTGTGCATACTTCTCGGAGTTCCCATATTGTATTCTTCAGTTCCATTAATTCACTTATATTCCTCTCTAAATTGTCTATTCTCATTAGGATTTCGTCGAACCTTTTCTCAAAGTTCTTAGTTTCTTTACATTGGGCTACAACATGTTCTTTTAACTCACAGGAGTTTCTTATTATTCACCTTCTGAAGCCTAATTCTGTTATTGGAATGCACTCGTTCTCCATCAAGCCTTGTTCCCTTGTTGATGAGGAACTGTGATCCTCTTTAGAGGGAGAGGCATTCTAATTTTGAGTATTCTCAGCCTTTTTACACTGGTTTCTTCCCATCATTGTAAATTTATCCATCTGTTGTCTTTGTAATTACCACCTTTCAAATCAGGTCTCTGTGTGAACCTCCAAGTTGTTAATTCCCAGGGTCGAAATATGAGCAACCCACTGTGCCGGCCAAAACAGCAGAGTTAAGACTGATGGTGCTTTTCTGCCCAGGAATCTCCAGTCTGGCTTCCTTCTTGAGTCCATATAGGCGACTCTGCCTTCCTGGAGCTCCAAACATTGGTCAGAAGGGGAACCAGTCCCGTTTACTCTGCACCAAGAGCTGCCGTGCTGAGGTGCCGGCAAAACCACTGCGCCGGCCATAAGAGTTGCGCTGGCGACCCGTGGGGCTCCTCCGCTGGGAATCTTCTGCTCTGTGAGCGACCAAAATTTGTCTGAAAGTGTGGTGTCCTCTTGTTCTCTGCGCTTTCACTGGGAGCTGCAATCCCGAGATGTTAGCGATCAGCCATCTTGGATCGTTCTCTCCAGAAAGTTTCTTTTATCAGCATTTACAGGTTATCTCTGCTCTCGTTCATAGTGCTAGGGAACCACAGATCTGCTTTCTGTCTCTCAAATATTTGCCTTTTCTAGATTCATATCATGAAATCACACAATATTAAGCCTCTCAGGCCTAGCATTGTCCACCGGGCACAATGTTTTTGAGATTCATCCAAATCGTAGCATATGATGGTATGTTATTTATTTCTATTGCTAAATAATATTCCAATGTATGGATACACCACATTTTGTTTATCTACCCATCCCTTGATGGACACTGGTATTATTTTCAGTTTGTGGTTATTATGAATAGCGATGTTATGAACATTCAGATAGAAACCTTTTTGTAGACATGTTTTCATTTCTCTTAGGTAGATTCCTGGGAGTAGAACTGATAGATTACATAGTAAGTTTATGTTTTACTACTTAAGATCTTCCAAACTATTTTCCAAGGTGGCTGTACCATGTTACATTCCCATCGACAATACACAAAGGCTGCAGTTTCTCCACATCTGCACCACCAACACTTGTACTGCCTTTTCAACTACTGTCATTCTAGGGAGTGTGTAGTGTGGTATCTCATTGTGGGTTTTATTTATTTAAAAAACATGATTTTTCAGGCTTGTTATATTTGTGTCTCCTTCAGAAAACCCACCTTGGGAGCATTTGAATACTTACTGATTGGGAGCATTTGTATACTTACTGGTTGGGAGCATTTGTATACTTACTGATTGGGAGCATTTGTATACTTACCGATTGGGAGTATTTGTATACTTACTGATTGGGAGAATTTGTATACTTACTGGTTGGCAACATTTGGATAAAGAAGTCAGTTTTATTTGTTTATAAACATTTAACTCCTACTTTGGAATTTGTTTGTTGGGGAAAGGTAAGTTTAAAGATACCTGCTTTCTTAAAAAAGAAGAAGAAGAACAAGCAAACAAACCAACAGGGCTGGAAGGAGGAGGAAGAAGAAAGTGGTGAGAGACGTGTGGTTCAGTATGAGAAGCCGCTCGGATGGAGCACACCCAGCAGAGGGGGCTGAGAGCCATGCAATGTCCGAGGTGCCCCAGAAATAGGAAAAGAGACTTAACTGTGAGATGACAGATGAAGTAACTAAGATATTGTTTCTCTTAGCAAGAAAAAAACTATTTTAATGGTATTTGACACTTATGAACTAAGTACTCTCCCTAAAATAAACTGAGACTAACTGTGACTAATATAAAGGCTTTTGACAGGACCCTCCATAGGCCGTTCGTTTTTCATGACCCATCCACACTTGAACCAGAATCATCTGGGATGTGTGTTAAAATAGAGATTCCCAGGCCCCACTCAAGACATTCCAAGTGGGAGTCCGTGGAATTGAAGTCCAGGAATCTGCATTTTAAACAACAGTCTTAGGTTATTCTTAACTCAAAAAAGTTTGAGAACTTCTATTTCAGAGGAAAGAGACTTTACACTTAGTATTTCCCATTGGGCTCTCTAGAGTCAGCTTTCAACCTAAGCCTTGGGGCACTGCAGTGCTGCCTCAGGGTCAACAGGGAGACCCACTAGACCAGCACAACTCTTTTAACTTTATTATTATTAATATTTAGGGGCTCCATCAATTGGGGAAAACATCCATTTCTCAAAAATGTTTGCTAACTACTGTGAGGTAGTGACAGATTTATTTAAATAGCAAATCAAACAAGTCTTTCCTTTGCTTGGAGTAATTTTATTTCTTTATGAAGAGAACACGCTTGTCAGTGTCTAGAGTAAGTGTCGTTCTCTTCTTAGTTTCTCTGATGCTGAAGACAAACTCACTGTACTGATGCTGTTGCGAGCTTCCCGATCCCTTATTCTCTTTGGGGTCTCCCAAAGGGAAAGTGAGAATGGGAAGAGGATCTTCAAGACATTCTTGGCTGGGCTCGGTGGCAGGCCTGTAATCCCAGCATTTTGGGGGGCTGAGGTGGGAGAATTACCTGAGGTCAGGAGTTTGAGACCAGCCTGACCAACATGGTAAAACAGCATCTCTACTAAAAATACAAAAATTAGCCGGGCATGGTGGTGTGCACCTACAATCCCAGCTACTCGGGAGGTTGAGGCAGGAGAATCGCTTGAAACCGGGTTGCAGAGGTTGCAGGGAGCCAAGATCGTGCCACTGCACTCTAGCCTGGGCGACAGAGCAAAACTGTCTCAAAACAAAACAAAACCATTCCCTCAAACCTCACCTTCTTAATTCTGAAGGGAACAGCACCCATGTTCAGGATGCTGATTGAAAGCATTGTCTGCAATGGATGGAACTGCTTTTCTCCTACCACTTCTTTGTCTTTTTTATCCCACTCAGTCTGAGAAAGCTGTTGCCCTCTAAGTTTCCCTTTGCAGATCCGTTCTGAATTGACAGAGTGGAAAGGAATCTCATTTTCTTTTTCTGGGTCCAGCAATAGGAAGTCTGTCTTACAGAGAAATCTCAGGGGCCAGATGGATGCTGGAGGCCTAGAGAAAAAGTAGTGGGGATTAGAGTCTCGGCTCCTGGGACTGCTAATGAGGGCCCTAGACAGAGAGGAGACACAAAAGCACTAAAGAAAACTCTCAAAGGGTATGCCCTGCACACAGACTGTGAGCATGTGTGTGTATATCTGCACAACTGCATTTCAGAAGCACATGAAAACCAGAAAAAGTAAATACTTTGAAAACTAAAAGCAAGAGATTTGTGGGGAGGTATACAACATTTTAAAAATTTGGCTATAAAATAATCATTCTGGCTTTGGGGGAGTAACACATAGCATGCAATCTCTAAGAAAACAATCCCATTTGATGTCTTATACTTGACTTTCTGAAACGGTAATAACATGAGATGAGACACTGTTTCCTTCAAATACAAAGAAATTTTATCTTGTCTTCTGAATGATGGTGATCAGAGAAGCCATCTTGACTCTCAGAATTTCGGGATGTTTACAATGAAAAGACCCAAGCTGTCAGATGCAACTATTAACTTGGGCTACCAGTATCAATACAATTACCTGAAGCCAACACTTCCATTACAATTACCTGTCCACAGAGATTATTAGAGTTATTAGTATTTTGTTACAATTAGTAATAATAAAGTTGTCATGTAAAGTCTCAGCTTTTTGAAAGTCCTTTTTCTATAAATTAAAATACAGCCACGTTATCTCATTTTATATCAAGCAAACACGAAGTGGGGCAAATCAGTTTTAAAGCACCTAATATTTTTCACAAAGTTGCTTTTCAAGGTAGACCGTGAACATTTAAAATCTTAGGAAAGTAAACAGAGTTGTAAAAAAAATGCTCAGAACATTTTTAGTTGCATACCAACAAATTTTTTAAAGTCATGGAGTTACCATGTCAATAATTAAAGGAAACGAGCTACAATATAAGTTCCACTGGGAATTATAAGTTAAGGCTATTTCAAAAAGATAATACATACCCAAGTTTTTCCAAAAAGTATTACATGTACACACAGAAAATCAGCCAACTTGAAAGAACCACAATCAATTTTTGCCCAGAGTGTTCTTATTAGTCAGGATAGGGTGGGTTATGGTGTAGTAAAAAATGACCCCCAATATTAGTTGTTTATCTCCTGCACATGCTGCGCATACCCCACAGACTTGATGAGAGGAATTAAGCTCTGCTTAATCTAAAGACTTAGCGACTTGGGTTGATGGAGGCCCCATGTCAACAGGTGCTTTCATAATCACCATGGCTGGAATTTAGCAAGGGTTAGATGTTCCTATTTAGTTGGCCAAAGCATGTCACAGGACCATATCTAAATTCAAGAGAGTGGAAAAATATATAAACAGTCTTCAAAAAGTTCCTGGAGAACATATATTATGAAAAAATTATTCAGGGCTTTTAAATATTTTTTCACCAAAATAAATTCATACTGACTAGTTATAACATGTTTGAGCAATCTAGTTCAAGGCACTAAGGATAACATATCAGTTTTAAAACAGACCCTATCAGAGCAATAAGAATTTTACTAAAACTGAAGCAAGAACAAACAACAAATTTATGGTGAAGCTTAAGTGGAAGAATGGTGAAATCGTTGATGCTTGATGAAAAGTTTATGGGGACAATGACCCAAAGAAATCAGCAGGTTATAAGTGGATAACTCATATTAAGAAGGGATGAGATGATGTTGAAGATGAAGCTTGCAGGAACAGACCATCCACATCAATTCGTGAGGGAAAAAAAATCAATCTTGTTCATGCCCTATTTGAGGAGAACCAATGATTAACAGCAGAAACAACAGCCAACATCAGACATCTCAACTGGTTCAGCTTATGTAAGTCTGACTAAAAATCCAAGTTGAGTTGACTTTCCATTTGATTAGCTGCAGACAAGAGCAGAGCTTTCAATGAAAATTTTAAATAAGTGGGATCGAGATCCTGATCCGCATTTCCTCAAAGGATTGTAGCAGGAGATGAATCGTGGCGTTACCAGTACAATCCTGAAGACAGTCAAAGCGATGGCTACCAAGAGGAGGAAGTGGTCTACACAGAACAAAAGTGAACCAGCTACTCAGTCAAGTCAAAAGTCCCAGCTACTCAGTCAAGAGTCAAGACCCTGACAACAAGTTTTGGGGATGTTCAAGACATTCTGCCTGTTGACTTTCTGGAGGGCCAAAGAATATAACATCTGATTATTAGGAGGGTATTTTGAGAAAGTTAGCCAATGCTTTTGGAGAAAAATGCCATAGAAAGCTTCACTACAAAGTCCTTCTTTACCATGACAAGGCTCCTGCTCATTCTTCTCATCAAGTAATGGCAATTTTGCAAGAGTTTTAATGGGAAATCACTAGGTATCCACCCTAGAGTCCTGATTTGGCTCCTTCTTTTTGTTTTCTAATCTTAAAAAAATCTTTCTTGGGCCAGGTGCAGTGGCTCAAGCCTGTAATCCCAGCACTTTGGGAGGCCGAGGCGGGTAGATCACGAGGTCAAGAGATCGAGACCATCCTGGTCAAAATGGTGAAACCCCGTCTCACTAAAGATACAAAAAATTAGCTGGGCATCGTGCCGTGTGCCCAGCTACTCAGGAGGCTGAGGCAGGAGAATTGCCTGAACCCAGGAGGCGGACGTTGTGGTGAGCTGAGATTGCACCATTGCACTCCAGCCTGGGTAACAAGAGCGAAACTCCATCCCCACCCAAAATAAATAAATAAATAAATAATCTTTCTCACAGGGAGTACTCTCTACTTTCCAAAAATCCAATGCTGAGGTGGGAGGATTACTTGAGCCCAGGAGTTCAAGATCAGCTTGAGCAACATGATGATACCTCATCTCCTAAAAAAAAAAAAAAGGCTATATTTAAAAAATTCTTTAGGCCAGACACAGTGGCTCATGCCTGTAATCCCAGCACTTCAGGAGGCCAAGGCAGGCAGATTACTTGAGGCCAGAAGTTTGAGACCAGCCTGGCCAACATGATGAAACCCCATCTCTACTAAAACATACAAAAAACTAGCTGGGCATGGTGGTGCACTCCTGTAGTCCCAGATACTCAGGAGGATGAGGCATAAGAATTGCCTGAACCTGGCATGTGGCGGTTGCAATGAGCTGAGATGATGCCACTGCACTCCAGCCTGGGCAATGGAGTGACTCTGTCTCAAAAGGAAAAAAAAAAAGAAAAAAAAATCTTTAAAGGGCACCCATTTTTATTCAGCTAATATGTAAAAAGACTGCATTGATATGGTTAAATTTCCAAGACCCTCAGTTCTTTTTTTAACTTTCACAAGAGGATGGATGTCAGGTCCTCAGTTCTTTAGGGATGGACTAAATACTTGCTTACAAAAGTGTCTCAAACATGACAGAGTTTATGTTGAGAAAGTTTTTATTTTTATTTTTAAATTCCATTTTACTATGAACTTTTTGAGGTCCCTTTGTACAATCCTACTCTTATTTAGAAGGAGGAGAATTGGAATATTTATGGATTACTTTAATAACTATCATAATGCTAATTAACAAAATATGTAAGTATTCTTGATCAGAGAGGTCTCCTCTTCTGAGCAGTCTGATATACAACTCTGTCAAGTATCTTATTTGTTACTAACATATGTGTATTTCACAGAAATATATTAAAAACTGTACTGAAAATTCAAACTGGGCCAAAATTCCATTTGGAGCTTAAACTTCAAAACAAACTGAAAGTACCTGATTAGCTTATTGTAGTGGAACAGGACTAGTTAATTATGCTAAATGCCACTTAGACACAATAGAATAGAGACAAAATCTGTGGTTCACACCCCAGAAAGCTGTATACATACACCACCCCCACTTTGTTTTCTCCATTTTTCATTTCTCCTCTCTGATTATTAAACGAGACAAAACACATGTGAATGGGAATCACACTCACTGTGATCCAAAGTAAGACCAAAGACCTTAGGAATTCAACTATCAACCAGGCCTGTTGCCTGCGTCCCAGGAGACTGCACTGAAGACCTGACTACCACAAAATAAACATGCTTTAAAACTAGACTTTTCTGATGGATAAAAATATAGCCAGAAAAATTACACTTGATCAAAGTTAACAAAATATTGTAACAAAGAAATGTATCATCCATCATGTCTTTGATATTTTAACAAATAAAAACCCACTGTTTGTGCAGAACTGCTAAACTCTTTCTGTGACTAACCAAAACCTTGCCAGTTTTTGGTTTGCCACTAAATTGAGAAACTGCACATGTCAAAGCTAAAAACAAAAGTTAAATGATCTAGTTTGTCTTAAAGGCAGATCACTTTTCTCACACTCATATTGCCATAGAAGTCAGCCAAAAATTAAAATCCGACTCCAGCCTTCCTGAACAAGCTGGACACACCCACAACTCTCTTTAATCCCAAAACTGTCTGTGCCCAGAAAATCTGCCATATTATTGTCCCATTGCTGTTACAACAAATTAACACAAATTCAGTGGCTTAAAATGACACAGATTTATGACGTTACACTTCTGGCAGGCCGCCTTCCTTTGGAGGCAACAGGAGTGAACCTGCTTCACTGCCTTTCTAGCTTCTACACATCACCAACCCGCCTCCACTGCCTTTCTAGATTCTACACTTCACCAACCCTCCACTGCCTTTCTAGCTTCTACACGTCACCAACCCGCCTCCACTGCCTTTCTAGCTTCTACACGTCACCAACCCGCCTCCACTGCCTTTCTAGCCTCTACAAATCACCAACCCGCCTCCCCTGCCTTTCTAGCTTCTACACGGCACCAACCCGCCTCCACTGCCTTTCTAGCTTCTACAAATCACCAACCTGCCTCCAACGCCTTTCTAGCTCCTTCACTTCACCAACCCGCCTCCACTGCCTTTCTAGCTTCTACATGTCACCAACCCACCTCCACTGCCTTTCTAGCTCCTTCACTTCACCAACCCACCTCCAATGCCTTTCTAGCTTCTACACTTCACCAACCCTTCACTGCCTTTCTAGCTTCTTCACTTTACCAACCTACCTCCACTGCCTTTCTAGCTTCTACACGTCACCAACCCGCCTCCACTGCCTTTCTAGTTCCTTCACTTCACCAACCCGCCTCCACTGCCTTTCTAGCTCCTTCACTTCACCAACCCGCCTCCATTGCCTTTCTAGCTTCTACATGTCACCAACCCACCTCCACTGCCTTTCTAGCCTCTACACTTCACCAACCCGCCTCCACTGCCTTTCTAGCTTCTAC
This sequence comes from Saguinus oedipus, assembly GCA_031835075.1. Taxonomy (NCBI): domain Eukaryota; kingdom Metazoa; phylum Chordata; class Mammalia; order Primates; family Cebidae; genus Saguinus; species Saguinus oedipus. The sequence goes on from CM063190.1 coordinate 26,481,730, forward strand.
ATGTCACCAACCTGCCTCCACTGCCTTTCTAGCTCCTTCACTTCACCAACCCGCCTCCACTGCCTTTCTAGCTTCTACATGTCACCAACCTGCCTCCACTGCCTTTCTAGCTCCTTCACTTCACCAACCCGCCTCCACTGCCTTTCTAGCTTCTACATGTCACCAACCCGCCTCCACTGCCTTTCTAGCTCCTTCACTTCACCAACCCACCTCCACTGCCTTTCTAGCTCCTTCACTTCACCAACCCGCCTCCACTGCCTTTCTAGCTTCTACATGTCACCAACCCACCTCCACTGCCTTTCTAGCTTCTACAAATCACCAACCCGCCTCCACTGCCTTTCTAGCTTCTACAAATCACCAACCCACCTCCACTGCCTTTCTAGCTTCTACAAATCACCAACCCGTCTCCACTGCCTTTCTAGCTCCTTCACTTCACCAACCCTTCACTGCCTTTCTAGCTTCTACACTTCACCAACCCGCCTCCACTGCCTTTCTAGTTCCTTCACTTCACCAACCCGCCTCCACTGCCTTTCTAGCTCCTTCACTTCACCAACCCGCCTCCACTGCCTTTCTAGCTTCTACACTTCACCAACCCGCCTCCACTGCCTTTCTAGCTTCTACACTTCACCAACCCGCCTCCACTGCCTTTCTAGCTTCTACACTTCACCAATCCACCTCCACTGCCTTTCTAGCTTCTACACTTCACCAACCCACCTCCACTGCCTTTCTAGCTCCTTCACTTCACCAACCCACCTCCACTGCCTTTCTAGCTTCTTCACTTCACCAACCCACCTCCAATGCCTTTCTAGTTCCTTCACTTCACCAACCTGCCTCGACTGCCTTTCTAGCTTCTACACTTCACCAACCCACCTCCACTGCCTTTCTAGCTCCTACAAATCACCAACCCTTCACTGCCTTTCTAGCTTCTACAAATCACCAACCCGCCTCCACTGCCTTTCTAGCTTCTACACTTCACCAATCCACCTCCACTGCCTTTCTAGCTCCTTCACTTCACCAACCTGCCTCCACTGCCTTTCTAGCTTCTTCACTTCACCAACCCGCCTCCAATGCCTTTCTAGCTCCTTTACTTCACCAACCCTTCACTGCCTTTCTAGCTTCTACATTTCACCAACCCACCTCCACTGCCTTTCTAGCTCCTTCACTTCACCAACCCACCTCCACTGCCTTTCTAGCTTCTACAAATCACCAACCTGCCTTGGTCCATGGCTCCCTTCTCCATCTTCAACGCCAGCACTGTGGTTTCTTCTCTCTCCAGCCTCTTCTTCTGTTATTCCATCTTCTTTTTGTAACTCTGATTTTCTTGCCTCCCTCTTATAAGAATCCTTGTGATTATATTGTGTCCACTCAAAGCATTCAAGATAAAGCCAAGATGCTTAATTTCATCACATCTCTAAAGTCTCTTTTACCATGTAAAATAACATATTTATAGGTTCTGTGGATTTGGATGTGGACATCATTATTCAGCTTACCACAGTGTGCCCTCTGGCTTATAAAGGTTCATACCCATCCCACATGCAAAATGCATCCACCCGTCTCAAGGTCCCCAAAAGTCTCGACCCATTTACAGCATTGGCTTGGCTCCTGGCTGGAGTGCAGAGTGCAGGCCAGCACAGGGCAGGGAGCAGGGGCGGAGATGAAACTGAGCTGTGAGCCTCTTCCAGATCTGCAGGCCCTTACATGACAAATTAAGGATTTGGGATTTTATTCCAAAAGTCATGGCAAGAGCCTCTGAAGGATTTTAAGCAGGAAGTCACAGGAGTGGATCTGAGTTCTATAAAGATCACTTCAGCAGCAGCACGCATGAGAACTGGAGGGAGGGAGGAGCCTGCTGCAGTAATCCCGGGGAGGAAAACAGGGCAGTTTAGTTCAGCATTGCTATAGACTGTGACTGCACAGGGTGGGCCTGAAGCTGGGTGGCAGTGGAGGCTTGAGAGGACCCTGGATAATAGAGTGAGAAGAAATTTCAGTTTGCCAAGGCAATGCAGAGGGGAGTGTCAGTGAGGACAGAGCAGAGGAACTGGCAAGACAGTGAGAAGACAGAAGATTCTGAGAACTGTCTGTTCTTAGGACTCCTTCCCTCAAAAGTGACAGAGGCTGGGCGCAGTGGCTCACACCTGTAATCCCAGCACTTTGGAAGGCCCAGGTGGGTGGATCACTTGAGGTCAGGAGTTCGAGACCAGCCTGGCTAGCATGGGGAAACCCTGTCTCTACCAAAAATACAAAAATTAGCTAGATGTGGTGGTGCACGTCTGTAGTCCCAGTTACTCAGGAGGTTGAGGCAGGAGAATTGCTTGAACCTGGGAGGCAGAAGTTGAGATGAACCAAGACTGTGCCACTGCACTCCAGCCTGGGTGACAGAGTGAGACTCTGTGTCCAAAAAAAAAGTGACAAAACTCAACTTGATTTACCTCCGCAGAAAAGTGATATATTGGTTTACCTAACAGTAATAGAGCTGATCAGACTTGGGCCTGACTGGATTCAGGGAGTCAAGCAATGCCCTGTCTCCCTGTCTCCCATTTTTGCTTGTCACATTGGTTTCATTTTTTTTCATGACCTATTGGCAACCCAGATTCAATCCTTCCACCTCTGTGGCCCAACAGGCAAGAAGGTCTTCCTGTTTGTACCAATTACAAGCATCCCAGGGAAACACTGGTTAGCCTGCCTTTAGTCAGGCGCCTACACTGTGCTAAGGGGTTGGGGGTCTTTTAGCAGGTTTCAGGGGTTTGCTGGGAGAGGAGAATCCATAGCTAAAATCTCTTTAATTCATCTGCTATGCACCCTTTGTAATTTTTTTTCTATTAGGATACATAGATAAAAAAAGTATGAATTCTGTTGCATGTATTATGATTTAGAAGTTTTTTTTTTTTTAAAAAAAACCTCTGTGTTTTCACATACAGGGGGTTTTTAAGTTTTTCATGAATGGGAAAAATGGATTGTTTTATTTATTATTTCTTTTAGCACTTCTGTGATTAGTCCTGGTTAACTGTGAATTTAGGTCCGTACTCATACAGCCTCTTCCATACCCGTCTGCAACCTCTTCCCATTAGAAGTCAGAGTAAATGAGGGGAAGTCGATGTTTTAACAGTGTCCCCCTTCACTTTCTTGGCTTTTTGGCTAATACAAGTGTCATCTCTGTTATGCTACAATTGTTTTACAGTGTGGAGCCAGTCACTAGGTTTCTATACACAGTATGAACAGTCAATAATCAAATCTGGCATTGTTCTATTTCTGAGGTATTTTAGTCCAATGCCACTAGGAAGAGACTGATTGTGGCTAGAATTTGGGTTAAAAATGCTCTTCAAAATTGAAATGCGGTTTTTGGCAATAGAGATTAGGTGCCATTCTTTTTTTCTCTCTCCTTGGCTTTTTGAGAAATGCAGTGCTAGAAATATCTTCATTCTAAACTCTGCAAACAGAATTGATCCTGTAGTCCTTTAAAGGGGTGTGTTGAGCCCCGAGCTTCTTCATTTGCTTATCTTTTCAGCCTTTTAGAAAACTCCATATTATCGGTCTTCACAGTTGCCCTCAAAGTTGGTGTGTATTCCCCTAAGACACCCGAGCCGAGCTCATCCTGTGGATGAGAGATAGTGACGGGACTGGGCCCTCCGCAGCCCAAAAAGGACAGCAGCTTGTCAGGGAGAAAGGGTAAGAACAAACCATCCATGTCCTCTGCTGCTCTCAAGGACCTTCCCTCTGAGGCGCTTTCACTAGGAGCCTTTCAAATTAAGAGTTCGTTAAAAATATAATAAGCACATTCTCTCCATTCTTTTCACGCACTCTAGGTCCTGCTAGTCAGTCTTAAGAGCCAGTTTCCTTTTCCCATATTCCTTGCTTCTCCACTTAAGTGAAAATCTTTTCCTACTTGAATAAAAGGCAAAGAATAAAAAGCTAAAGGACTTGATTAAGAGCTTTAATGAATCCCATAGGTCTGAATGCAAAGTGGTTCCTGTCTTTCCAATGAGATCCTCAGAAATGTATCTTGGCAACGTAAATACATAATCCTTTAGGGATGTGGTTGAAATCTTCAGCTGATGACTTATATAGTTTGCTAATTCAGTGACATGTACATATTTAAATTCACATGTTATATACAACTCATATTTAGAAATACTACTTTTTCCATATGTAAATTTCAGGAAACAATTTAAACTTTTCAGATGCATCTGATACCAGAGTTTTCACAATCATTTATAATCATAAAATGTTTGAGTCTTCTGATGTTTCCAAGGCATATATTATCTTCATTTCTTCTTTTTATTGAGATGGAGTCTTGCTCCATTACCCAGGCTGAAGTGCAGTGGCGTGGTCTCAGCTCTCTGTAACCTCCACCTCCTGGGTTCAAGCAATTCTCCTGTATCAGTCTTCTGAGTAGCTGGGAGTACAGGAATGTGCCACCACACCTGGCTAATTTTTGTATTTTTTTTTTAGTAGAGATGGGGTTTTGCCATGTTAAGCAGGTTGGTCGCGAACTCCTGATCCCAAGTGATCCGCCTGTCCTGGCCACCCAAAGAGCTGGGATTACAGGCATGAGCCATCGTGCCAGGCCTATCTTCACTTCTAATTTGAAGTGAAATGCAATTTGAATTATTTATTTATTTTATTTAAAAAAATGTTTGAAGATTTCAACTTTTAATTTATATTCAGGGGGTACATGTATAGGTTTGTACCAAGGGTATACTGCTTGATTCTGAGGTTTGGGGTATGATTGAACCCATCATCCAGGTTGAATTTTTAATTCCAAGCTACCAATACTCCACATTATTCACCACTTAACATTTTATTCTTTCAAAGTAACTGTTAACCCTTTTCCTGTTTAGAAAAAAAGTGAGGCTTGCTGCCAGCACTCATTTAATTTTACATAAACATGCTCTTTGAGGCTGAAGCAAATCTGACTGACTTTCAACGTGAAAATAAAATATACAAACTGTTTTGGAGTTATTTCTAAACAAAACTAACATCAGAAGCATCTGAATCATCAGAAACGTCTATTTTGGAAAAATCAGATTCATCAAATGAATCTTCGGCCAACAACTCTTCGAGAATGGTGTTGACATCACGTGTAGGAGTGTTACATTTTCTAGGACTTAACGTTTTCACTGATTGAGAATTACCGTATTTTTTAAATGGAAATACCGCTACTAAAACTAGAACGCTATGAATAGGATGATGTCTTTTGTTTCCAAAGTTGATATACTAGAGTGATGTGAAAATAATATTAAAAGAGATATTGTGTGGTGAAAGTTATCTTGGAGTAAACGCCGCAGCCACAAGTGCCACCAGTGAGTATCCTTGGGTCAAATGGAAAAGGGTTAAAACGCTGTTTACAATGACACACAGCAATAATGACTACATTAAAATAGTTTTTTTTCCCCTCCGTTAGAAACAAAGTTGATTCTGACAGAAGACCTCTGCAAGCATCCGAAGTGATCATGGACTGAAAGAGTGCCTGTACCATGAGACTTACACACAAGGTGGCATCCACTTGACTAAAGTGTACTATTTTCTTTTTGAAATGGTGTTTCGCACTGTTGCCCAGATTGGAGTGCAGTGGCGCCATCTCAGCTCACTGCAACTTCCGCCTCCCTGGTTCAAGCGATTCTCCTGCCTCAGCTTCCTGAGTAGCTGGGACTACAGGCACACACCTCCATGCCCAGCTAATTTTTGTATTTTAGTAGAGACGGGGTTTCACCATGTTGACCAGGCTGGTCTCAATCTCCTGACCTTGTGATCTGCCCACCTTGGCCTCCCAAAGTACTGGGTTTCCAGGCATGAGCCACCATGCCCACTTGAAGTGTAATTTTTTTTTTAAATCTTGCTTGGATCCTGGCTTATACCATAATGCAGTAGAAAATTTTATCAACGATCATCTTCAACATTGATTTTTACCAAACTCCAGGGGTATCTGATTGATAGAACTTACTAGAAATGTTAGAGACTTTATCCCATTTCTCTAAATTTCACCTTCAGTAAACTGCTGAAATGAAAGCTCACAAATGTGAGTGCCACTTCTGCTGTCCAATAGTCATTTATTAGAAAACATGCTGAGAAAACAAAACAGAACACAGCGTGTATACTGGTCCACTCTCCTGCACGCATGTTCTCGCTCCCTCTCCCTACACCTTCTTTCTCAAAGAGTTGTATGCTGTCGATGATAAACTGCTAGAATACAGACACAATCATGCTTAGTTTTTTCCTTACATGAGATCGTATGTATGTTCTTTACCATGTTCCCTTGATAATCTGACAATGGGGAAACATAGCTTTTGATTCCTTGTCTCTTATGGTCTCCTGTAATTGTAAACACAATAACAACAAAAATAATAGATCTCATTGCCAGCAGCCCTCCCAAGAGCCAGACACTTGACTAAGGCCTGTGGGCATGAACTGAGTTAATGCAGAGACTTAATGCAGATGAAATGCCAGGCACAAGTCCTGCCATGTGGTAAGAGCCCAGCAGATGCCAGCAATTACTATTATTGCTGTTATTTGTATTAACTGTTACCATTCAATCCTCACAACAACTATACGAGGTAAGCGTTACCACAGATGAGAACATTAAGACGAACATCAAGGAAACAAGGTCAGAGAGTTACCGGCCAAGAGAGGATAGAAACTCTGCATCTCCATCTCTTTCGATAAATATTTTACATGCTTAAAAAAGCCAAATCTATATAAATTGAAGAGAATGCAAAAAAAGAGCAGTCTACTTATTCTTAAATTCTCCCTTATGTTCCAGTATCTAAAGATGAGAGAGGTCTGGAAGGGACACACAATTTTAATGACAGGGCAAGAACCCTGGAAATCCCCCACTGGCCATAGCTGAGAAACAGCAACTACCCCTTTCTAGCCCAAAGCAAGTCAAGGCCAAGCAAGTCATGGAAAGGGATGAAGTGCCTCCAGTAAATAACAGTGGGTAGAGGGACCAGGATATAACTGGAAAGATAAAGCCCACTCAAAAGGCAATCACAATTCTTCTAAAAGGTCACTCAAGTTGACCAAGTAATACATATAGCCGGCCGTATGCTAGAGCTGGGTGATACTAGGGAGAGCCAGTTGTTAAACACAGTCACCTGCTGCATAACAGCATTTCGGTCAACTACGAACTACATGTAGGACAGGGGTCCTGTAAGATGATAATATGTATTTTTACTGTATATTTACTCTATGCGTCGAGATGTTTAGATGGACAATTACTTATCATCATGTGTAATTGCTTGCAGGATTCAGCTCAGTGACATGCTGTACAGGTGTGTAGCCTAGGAGTGACAGGCTATACCATAGAGCCTGAGTGTGTAGAACCTGTGTAAGTTCACTCTATGAGGTTCTCATGACGATAAAATCACCTAAGGATGCATTTCTTACAATGTTTCCCAGTCGTTAAGCAACACATGACTGTGAATACGCCACCTTCGTTACATCTGGCGAGATATCTGCCTCAGCGCTCGGCTGTTTTATTTTCCTTGTCTTTCCTGTTCACTATGCTTTAATTCTGAGGACCAGAGGAGGGTAGAATATCACTTTTTAAAAACGTTAAAAATGTGTCTAAGCATACCCTTTTCTTGAGCTGATTACTTGATGTTAAACGTTATTTTTCACATCATTTATAATTGTATCACAATCCATTTAACCAAGTGTGCTTAGACTTTAGTGAAAATTATCTTCCAGAGTTGTTTTTCTCACCTGGGATATGGGGGTAACTTTACTACAATTAGTATATACGGTGCAGAATTTCACGCAAGGGAGCTGTGACAGCAGTGTGATAATTTAAAATTATAATTTAAACATATTTAACAAATTGAACATAAACATATTTAACTTATTTAAGCATATTTAACATAATTTAAAGATATTAAACATTATTTCAATATTCAAACAAACAAAACAAAAAGTTCATATGATGCACAAATTTGCTGCTTCTTAGATCACTGCAGCTTCTAGGACCTAGTGTCTTTTACTGATTTAAAAACAAAGCAAAAATAAAAAAATAAAAAAGTTGTGCCTGAAAAAAATATAATTACATCTTATTTAATATAGTACAAAATTTGTTCTCCACCTCTACCTAATTCCTTGTCGTAGGGTGACCAAGACAGAAAGATATTACATAACTAAGTGGCAGCTTTTCCCTCAAAGAAATATCCTGTATATACTGTCAAGAGGAAGCGGCAGTTCAGGGAATGATTTGGATAGACCAGACTGCAGTGTCCACGCTACTGTTTGAAGACTCGGCTAAAGGGCCCTAAATCCTTGGCTTTTGTAGGCTCTGGCTTAGGACGTATGGCTATGCCATAGTCCTCTCCACAGCACAGTGACCTCTTCCTGAACTGACAACAGTGAGTCCTTCACCAACCCTAGCTCACTGTTCTGACATCCCCGGTCACAATCTCCAAAACAGCATTATCCTGTCACAACCAGCTTCTATCATTATTCTGTCTTGTAGAAAGTTTTATTATTTTATTTTACTTTTTAGAGAAGGAAATGTTGCCCAGGCTGTCCTCGAACTCCTGGCCTCAGGTGATTCTCCATCCTTGGCCTCCCAAGTAGCTGGGTCCAGAGGCACCTGCCATTGCACCTAGTCTGGAGTTTAATTTTATTTTTTCCTCCAAATTAAGTAGTTGTCTGTTTAGGTAATTTTCTTTGAAAGAAGAATACTGTAATCCAGAAATGAATGAGCATTTCCTTGTTTAGCCTTCCAAAGAAAAGTTCAGCCTCCAACAAAGTATAAGGCAAGTAACAGAATTTAGCTCATCTGTGTATAAAAAGCCTTCAACCACAGTCTAGAAAATGTGCACACTTTCATTTAATGACCACTGGTGAGGAAAGTGAGAAGCAAGTGGCAACAGGAACTGCTGCTTCCTTGTCCACGTTAGCGAACCACCACCTGCTCTACTGCTCTGTGTCACTGCAGCAACTCCAGCTCCTCCAGAGACTACGAAAAGAACTGCAGAAGCTAGTCAAGGTGGCATGGTATGCTCCAACAGGCTTGTGAAGAAAAGCAAAAGGAAACACCATGCGGACGCCCTCTCATCTTGGGTACAACTACTTTCTCCCTCCCTGTTCTTGGCAGAGACTAATCCCAGTGCCCTGGCTTATCTGTATACATATCTGTCTCTTCTTACTACAGGCTATGTTAAACGCTTCAACCTACTAAAATGCAAGCCCCTTAAAGACGGTGTTCCTGTCTTCTCCATCTTTGTATATAGTAGGTAACATGGTAGGTATTTAATAAAGGTTTGTTGGAGGAATGAACAAATGAACATTTGCTTCCTTTACTTGTGTGCTACACGGTTCAGCAACGTTAATCCCACTCGAAATGAAGCTGGGCACAGAAAGGGCAGAAAGACCTTTGGAGCTGAGGCACAAGAACAGGGGACCATCAAAGGGAAGGAGCAGTGCTCTCACTGTAGCCTTGACTAAAATTGTGATTGTGGTTACACGGGAGAAAAAGAGCAAGAAACAGCAGCCATCCCATTGCTTTCAAGCTGAGTAACAAGAACCTCAAAGAAATTAACATGCATCATTTCACTCTAAATATCTTTGAAATGTTTTCACCATAAGACTTTTAGGTCATAATGCTAATAAACATCAAGTATTAGTCTCTTATAATACAGTGTCATGTAAGACGTTCTCTAAAATGCACAGCAACCTGGAGTAGTCCAATTCATGGAGACAGAGTAGAAGAGTGGTTGCCAGTGACCAGGGGCAGGGAAGGAGGAGGAATCAGTGTTTAATGGGTATAAAGTATACGTTTTGCAAGATGAAAAAAAGTTCTGGAGATGGATGGTGGTGATGGTCGCACAACAATGTGAATGTACTTAACACCACTGAACTGTACACTCAAAAATGATTGAGATGATAAATCTTATGTTACGTATATTTTACCACAATTTTTTGTATATGTGGTAAAAGCAAAGTAGCTTTCGAATGCTAGCAGATAGGAGAATGCCTGGGCTCTAGCCTCAAGGGAATCATTTCCAACTTCAGGCTAGAGAGAGAGTTTTAAAAGGTGAACATGGAATGGGAGGTGTGCAGGAGTGTGCTGGGCACGAGGTCTGGGTGTCTTGTTCTGGTGGCTGTCTTCAGTCACGGTCCACCTGGAGTGCAGCCGGGTGCCATCTCAACAATGGGTGGGTTGTAGATTAACTGCCTTGAGGCCATCTCTGGAATTCCACAGCTCAGACTTCAAGCCTCGTTGTCTCAAGATTAGCCCCTGGAACTTTCAATGTGGTTCATTCCTTGTGGTTTCATCATGGGGCTTGAATCAAACAAAAGCTGGTATGCAGAGGGCCCTGAAGTTTCACAACGGCTTGAACCTTCCTGTAATGCAGTTCAGCATGGGCTGGGTTCACCACAGCTACAAGTAACTGTCTATCTTCCTTTGACTTTAGCAGCCCTGGAAAAAATCTTCTTTGCTTGACCAGTGTGAAACTCAAAGCTGGTGATGCCGTTGCAGGCTGCAGTCCGCCTGGCATCCTCCACTGCCTGCTCCACCAGCGAAATCCCAAGGACCTGTGATGTAGCTGGGCCAGAGGGAGGCTGATCAGACCAGTTCCACAGCAGATGGCAAGGAGGATAGTGTTAGAGTTCATTTCCATTGGCTTCCCCATAATCCATTACAGCATCTCTGCACCAGCAGTGTTAATCTGGAAAAAGGCATCTGGAGACAGGCAGATCTTCAAGCCCAGGAGCTCTTTAAAGATGTGAGGTTCCCTAAACAACAGCTGGTAGGCAGACTGATGGTGGCTGAAATGGGGTCATGGTGCTTTCCTGGAAGTCAGGTGAGGTCAAGCCACAGACTGCTCCAAGACTTTTAATGAAACATTCCTTTATAGTCTCCTTCTGAACATGGAGCTCCTCCTGACTTAATTCCGAAGGATGGAATGTGATGACAGCCATTGTGTGCCTTAGGCTACTGGTGCGGACTGTGAGCTCACACCAATATCCACCTTCATGAAGCAGAAGGCAGGGCTCTGTTGGAGACTGTGGAAGGAATACTTCATAGTACTGTGTCACGTGAGTGTGTTTCTCAAGGATGGTTTTCAAATGGCTAGACTATACACAGATGATGTTCCCATCTCTCCAAGTTCCCCGGTCACACTCCACAGTCTTTGGATTGCCATTTGGACCTGGATTCACAGAGAAGGTGGACTTATATCTGTAGTACCGATGACAGGAGATGGTATAAGAAGATGGAGGAGACAAGACAGCCCCTCAGATTTGGGTGCAGCTCTTGTCACAGTGACTCCATTGAGCATTTGGATGTGAGATTCCAGTCTTTGTAAAATTTCACCTTGAGCTGTTCTTCAGAGCTCAGCCTCCAGAGTAGTATCACAGCACCAGCCAGCCTTTCCTGCCAGAAATCATCTAGTAGTCTAGCATAGCTTGGTTTCTTCTGATATTTTTGTCCTTTTTGACACTTCCTGGCTATCACATGGGTGAAATTTCCCTTACATACTATGCCCCAAAAGAGCTGTGACCAACAGGGTAGTTTTATGGCACACCAGGGAAGCAGTCCTGGCTTGGAGAAGAAACCCACCACAGAGACGAAGCACCTGAGGCTGTGTGTTGGGACTCTTCTCTTAATGCCTGCCATCCAAAGACACACTGAAATCCACCTCTCAGGGCTGTGGTGAGAACAACAGGTCCTTGTACACGGCGTGCTCTGGACTGTACTGAACACAGCAGATGTCTGACATGTGTCACTACCCTTCCTTAGTCTCTGATTTGAAGCGTGTCACTTGGTTTCTTCATGCCTTAATGTCTCCAACCTGCAAAATCGAGGCAGGAAACCAAAAGGCCAACAGATGGCCGGTTTACTGTGGCGGGGAAAGGGTCACTTCCTGTTGAGCAGGACACCTCTACTACCTCCTAACACATGCGGCCAACCTGGGGCAGGTGTGGCAGGATGTGGGGCTCCTCCCAGAGCCAGTGTGGCAGGCAGCCTGGGCACCTTGAGTCCTCTTGGGGAGTACTCTTTCCTACTTTGCTGGGGGATCTTCTCTTAAGACCTTTCCTCAAAAGCATTTATGATCCTAATCCACAATTTTAAACAATGCACAACCAAGGCTGGAAGGAGTTCTCACCCCTAGCCTCCCCTAAGCTTCCCATCCCCTTTTAAAATATGATCGGTTTCATTCCATCTATTAAATGTCCTCTCCTTATTTTTATACACTCCAAAATCAACATTAAACAGAAAATTTACATATATAGATTGGTTAAAAATTTACTTGTAGATTTATAAATAGTCTATAGTCTCAAAGGACAATTGGCCACATAATCCATTGAACAACAATAATCTGTGGGTTTGGCCAAACCCTGTTAAAGTTTAATATGCAGGACTTTAACAATGTGTAATTTCACACATGCAGGGCCTTTTGCATGTGTGGACTTTGAGGACTCAGAGCAAACCAACTTTGTGAGAAGAACATGGTACTTGGCTTATTTATACCTCCAATGCCAATCCACTTTACATAAGGACACCCCACATCATTTTCCAGATAGAGGCAATAAAGTCATACTAAACTGAAAGCGACCATGGGAACTAGAATGAATGTGATGACCTTTCTGGAGAAGCACCGAACGGAGTTCAGAAAAGAGGTGCATGGTGAGGTCTAGAGAACCAGGCCTCTGAAGGTGGCCAGATCTTTAAAAGCTAGACTCTGCCACTTAATGTTTGTAAATTTTGCAAGTAACTTAAACTCTAAGAGCCTTAGTTTCTTAATCTGTAGACTGAAGATAACAGCATCTCTCTCATGAAACATTATTATCACATTAAATGAGAATAAGAAAGATAGTGCAGGTAACTGGAACATGGTGGACATGAATAATTCTTAGATACTATTAATTATCCTCATGAATAATATCAGAACATGATATTCTGTTCTAAATTTATTAGTATATGTGTGTGCATACGTGTACACACACACACACACACACACACACACACACTCTTCTGAAAAGTAACCAGGTCAACCTCAGAGTCTTGTCCTGAAACATTTTTTTTCCTAACATCATGAGGTTTGAGAGCAAGGATGGCACTTTTAAGGGCAGTCTAGTCTAGCCCTTTATTTTACATCGTGTAACTAATGTCTAGAGAGAGTAAAGAACTTGATGAAGGTCATACTGTTAGTGGCAGAATTAAAGCCTATTCTTTGATCCAGGTCTCCTTTCTTTCTACTGTGGATCTTCTGTAACCAGCAGAACAAAAACAGGTGAATTTTCAAACCTCACCTAATTCCAGACTGTGTGCCCTGTAAGCAGCAGGTGAAACATGGCAGAGGTGACTCGCTCTGTCCTATGATGGCCGAATTAAAAAAGACTCCAGCTAAGGTTTCCAGAGATCCCTAATGCTAGCAACTCCTAAGCTTTTGGTTCACTCTACAGATAACCGGCTTTCTCAGATTTGCTAAGAAACCCAACTCTCCACTCTCTCAGCTTTCCAGTTTACAGAATGTCATAGTATTGTTGTCTTAGGTTCTCTTAGTCTTAGAGAAGTATTATCATTAGGCTGGGTGCAGCGGCTCATGCCTGTGATTCCAGCACTTTGGGAGGCAGAGGCTTGATCATGTGAGGTCAGGAGTTCAAGACCAGTCTGAACTGGTGAAACCCTGTCTCTACTAAAATTATAAAAATTAACTGGGTGTGGTGGAATGTTCCTATAATCCCAGCTATTCTGGAGGCTAAGGCAGGAGATCACTTCAACCTGGGAGGCTGTAGTGAGCCGAGATCACGCCATTGCACTCCAGCCTGGGCGACAGAGTGAGACTCCTTCTCAAAAAAAAAAAAAAAAAAAGAGAATTATTTTTATTCTGTAAGACCAACAGCTGTGTTCTATCTCTTCTACGTAGTCCAGTCTAGGCACTTTGCATATATTTTCTAATTGTAGAGTAGTAAGCAGTAGTTGTTATTATTACCCCTAGTTAGAAATGAGGAAACCAAGTTTCAGCAATTTGCCCAAAGTCTCTCAGAGAGTTTGAATTTTGGTATCTTCCAGTGTCAGAGCACAGGTTGTAGATCATGACCTCGTTCAAGCATCCACGGTGAAATAATGCTAACAATGACTGCTGATCCCCTCTGAGAACTCACTTTGTGCACATTAAGCCTTATGATGCAAGTACTATCACCATTTTTTGAATTTTTAGAGGAGGAAACTAAGTCACAGAGTGGTTAAAGAGCCTGCTCAAGATCCCAAACCCCGAGACTATGTTCCTAGAACTCACCAAAGACAGATAAATATGCTCTGTCCACCTGTGGATATCCACAGTTTCCTTAAGAACTTCCCCCAACCTTGTATCTTCTTTCCTAGATGGCTTGTTCCAAAAGAAAACAAAAATCTCCTTGAACCAGCCAACCAAAGCAGAGACAATGGAGAGAAGATAGCCAGAGTTCAAGCAAAATCATTCTGAAAATATTTTCACAAGAAATCGTTCTGCTAGATTACACTATCTTGTGCTTCTAATTGCCTTCAGACATTCAATTCAGAACTAATGTCGAGGAGGTGCCCACGTAACTAAACATGCAAAACTAGAATTTGCTTTCTATCTGACAGCCTGAAATTAGGGGTGCTAGGGGGTGCTGTTGAACAATTTTAAGGTTTTTGTCCATTTGGTATTTCTAGAGTTGCATGTGATAGTGCTTTGGGGTAGAGTGAGCTTGTAAGTTTTAATTAAAACCCATTTAACCTCAGCTTGGTAACTTTTAACCAACATAATATTTTGCTGCAGAAGACACTTTAAAATAAATTATATCTATTACATGTGCAGTTAAATTTTATTCATGCAGAAACATTTATCACCCATTGTTTTTTCTCCTACCATGTCTAAGAACTTGATTAAAAGATAATGCAATGTAGGTGTTAAACCTAAAGAAAGTGGCAGTGTCCCTAGAGCATTTTGATGATGGTATGACATGTGTCTCATAGTAGTTAACAGAATCTCTAATATATAGGGAGCAAAGAACCAAAAACTTGGCAATCAGGAAATCTTAGCTCTAACACTCTTGTTCTACAATTCAGCTCAATTACCTAAGTACTTGTCAATAAATCATGATGTAGAAAATACACAGGACTATGAAGGTGAGAAAGCACAGCACTGCTCATGCTGAACTGACACAATTCTGGTCACGTGGGCTCAGTCAAAAATAGAAAATGTGATATAGTTAAACATAAAAGGTCACACAACAGACAGAATGACTCCAAAGTCTACATAATTAGGAATTAAGCGCATGTACAAATATGTATCCTTCTCTTTCATTAGTGGTCTACAAAATTATTTGTTGTCAAACAGTGCCTACGTAGACAAAATAATTTTAGTAGTAAATTGTGGGAATGAATAAAGATGATTAAGTCCAACAGTTACAAGTTTGCAGCGCTTGAATACTTGCTTCTTAAAGGAAAATGAAGGAGAATCATTTGTGCGTGCTTAAAGGCCCTGTGTAGACCGATGAAAACTTACCAGGATATCACTATGCTGCCTTAATTACTCCCTTGCTGCTTCATATATTGCTTTTCCCATATGGGGCGAATAACTTGAAGTAGGAGGCAATGTCTTTACACGCTGCTCAGATATTTTATGCAGCTGCTAGAGCTGGGCTAGGCAAAAGGAGCTCAGTGAACACTTGTTGACTGACCAACTGTGCAGATGAAAATGTGTGCTACTTCCTATGTAGTTTATCCAAGTTTATGGGAACATTCCTATGGTACAGGGAGAGCTACTGTTATAGAACTACTGTTTAAAGGTGGACTGAGCAACCTAACACCATTTGTTATCATTTACCGCTTTGAAAATTACTAAGTCAAATATAATTTTTTTCTTTCCATTCTCAAGTCCAGGATAATCGTTGCTTATGATTAGAAGATCTGACAGCTGCTGGAACACTGGGGCGAAGGTGTTTTCCTGCTTTCCAGGAAACTATGCGAGTTACTCCACAGGGAGGGAATAACCATTTAGTTTATTCTTGGAAGTCATTTCCCCAACACATAGGCAGCATCCACAACACATAGGTCCTTTTTCAGTGGGCAACATTGAAATTACTATTTTGGTAGTACATGTGCTAAAAAAAAGAAAACCTAAAAAAAGTATTTTGGTGGGTGGAAAATGATCTTAGATGACTTAAAAAAGAAAAAAAAAGAAAACTGAGGGTGGGGGTAAACGCCCAAAGGAACATGTTTTTAAAAACCCTAGAAACATACCTGTTCAACAAAGTCAGACTTTTGGAATCAAGAGTTACTTTTCAGGGAGCAACTTGGAAAGATTTAGGAGAGAAAACACTTTGAGAGGCACTGGGGCTAAGGCACATGATCTGATTATGCCCTTTGACTCAATCTACTATCCTAAAATGCCAGATTTTGGCTTCATCTCATCACTGACAGTACACTGTCATCCAGATAAAGTCTACATGGATTAGACCAGCCCAGGGGCCTAGAGCCCTGCTCCAGGTGGTCTGGCAAAATTCAGCAGGTGTCCTTTCCTCCCTCTACCCCTGAAACCTTAAGACTGGGAGGAGGAGGGAGCTGTACACCAGCATGTCTTTGAGGAGGGCAGAGGGTTGGGTGAGAGAACCAGCTCTGCAACCCATTAAAATGCCTTCTTGCTGTGGCACTGGCAGGCTTAGGTGGGGCTAGGCAAACCCACTGCCCTGCAATTTATTCTAAATATGGTACATGCCCTTGTCAAGATGATCTTGCTAAAACTGGATTATTCCACAAAGGCTGGAAATATACCTCGACTTAGCAAAGGATTTCTCATAGAGAACACAATAGTGTTGAAAACAAGAATCTTAACAGAATTAAGAAAATAAATTTTTCAAGAGGCCTTAAGCACATCAGAGAGCATCATTTACATATAACTAGCGTGCTAATTAAAATCTTCATTAAAACAGGCAAATTTAAGAGATGATGTTAGTCACCATCTCATTAATCCATGATCAAAGGATCATTCAAGGTAAAGTGAAGAATTAATTTCATAGGGGCATCTTTGCCAGGGACAGACACCTTTCAGAGGTGTTAAGCTGGGGGTCATGCCTGTCATATTGGAGGATTCTGGAGAGCTTGCACTTGGGGCCACCTGACTTGCTGGTCTGGAGCGTCAATGGTTGGGAGGAAGCTGACTGTCCGCCGTACCCCCACCCAAGGTATTTCTTTACCTGCAGAAAAGGTACCTAACAATGATTCTTTCCACTAATTAGGTTTTACTGGAAAGGGGTGGGGCCAGGATCCTATAATATTTGAAAGAAAAAGTTTGAATTTTCTTAAAAATATTCCGATTTGCCTTTTCTTCTGGCTCATATGAACAGTGTGGTTTTCTGTCATTGAAGAGAAACATTAATAGAAATTTAGAATTGACACACATCATCTTATTCATTGTAGTGGTTTAACGTAAAAGGGTTTCAATCTCTAGATTTGCAAAAATCTTACGGTGCCTTTTCTTTGGTTTCTAGAAGTTCTAAACCTGAATTACTCTCCAAAGTCACCTAATATCTATTATATATTAATGTGGCAGGTATATTGCTATTATGTCTTAAGTAAACATATCCTTTTTTGATATCTTCAACTAAGCATGTGACTAATCATAATTGTTTAGTACACGAATACTCTGTACCAGGCATCTTATATGAATTTTTGTTAACCCTTTAAATAAACTGGCATGTCACTGATTGTTTGCTACAGGTATTGGGCCAGTCTTGCATTACTATAGAAAAAATCGAGGGCTGGGCATGGTGGCTCATGCCTGTGATCTCAGCACTTTGAGAGGTCAAGGAGGGATGATTGCTTGAGCTCAGGAGTTTGAGAACAGCCTGAGCAATATAGTGAGACCCTGTGTCTACAAAAATTACAAAAATTAGCCAGCTGTGGTGGCTCACACCTGTAATCCCAGCACTGTGGGAGGCTGAGGTGGCAGATCACTGAGCGCAGGAGAGACTAGCCTGGGCAACATGGTGAAACCTCATCTTTATAAAAATTACAAAAATTCACTGGGCATGGTGGCATGTGCCTGTAGTCTCAGCTACTCAGGAGGCTGAGACAGGAGGATTGCTTGAGCTCAGGTTGTGGTGATCCATGACTGTGCTACCATGCTTCAGGTTGGGTGACAGAACATGGGAAAGAAAGGAAAGAAAAAGGAAAGAAAGAGAGGGAGGGAGGGAGGGAAGGAGGACCTGACATTAGATAATTCACTAAAAAAGAGGTTTAATTGGCTCATGGTTCTGCAGGCTGTACAGGAAGCACAGCTACGTCTGCTTCTGGGGAGGCCTCAGGGAGCTTTTGCTCATGGCAGAAAGTGAGGCAGGAACAGGCACTTCACATGGTGAAAGCAGGAGAGAGAGTGGGAGTGGGAGGAGGGCCACACACTTTTAAGTGATCAGATCTCACAATAACACTCTATTGCAAAGACAGCGCCAAGCCATGGGGGATCTGCCCCCATGATCCAAGCACCTCCTATCAGGCCTGACCTCCAGCACTGGGGATTACAATTCAACATTAGATTTGGGTGGGGACAAATATCCAAACTATCACTACAGCAAGTACACATGGAGGGATAGACTCCCTATCGGTATTTTACAGATAAGAAAATTCAAGCTCAGAAAATATCAAGCAACTTAATTACACGTTGACAGGAGTAGGCATTGGCAAATTCTGGACTCATACCTTTTTTTATCAGTCTGACTCAGGTGTATTTGCTCTCTTCTACTCTACAATCCTGCCTACAGGGCCAGTATTACCAACTAGCAGGGACTGAGTATGTGGCTGTTGCCAGGTGTCCAAACGGTTTTGCATATATCAACTGATTTATCATTCACAACAATTCTATAAGGAAATACTACTAGTATTACTAGTGGTATTATTGCTATTGTTATTATTACTATTACTATCACTATTTCAGAGAAAGAAACAGAGAGCTTAAGAACCTAGCCCAAGTTTACTCAAAGGATCTGACCTCAGATGCCCAACAACCAAGGCAGGCAGCCTGGTGACCCAAGAGTTCCCTTTCTCATCAGGAGTGGCCATCTGCAGCCGAAGGACTCTGTGACTAGGATGCTGGAGAAGGGGGTCTACACTGGGTAGATGGCTGCATGTGACCTCCAGCCTTCTTTCTAAAGATTCCTAGATGCTTATAACCTAATGGTTTATGGACATTTTGACTTTGGAATTCCTGGCATATAAGATGGGTATGTTTTTAAAAATCCTGGCAACTACTCTAGAAAACTGAAAAAAAAAAAAAAAAAAGAAAGAAAAAGCACAATTTTTCACCTTGTCAAGATCAGATGTTCTGAAAACATTTGTAGTCATTACATAAATCAGGGCCATGGAAATCAAGAATAATTTACTGATGAACATTAAGATTTTACATTCTGTGACATACATGGTAGAAGCTTATCAGTGAGTTTTGAAGGAGATGTGAAGAGGCTGCTGGTGGGAAAGAAAAACAGAAAACTAAAGTGACTTCTACTGTACTGGCTGCTAATGAATTTATAAGAAGTGGTGAGTAAGAGAAGACAGAAAATCAACTGGAAAAACTGAACCTGTAGAGGGCCACCCTTTGCTCTTACCATGTTGAAAACCCAAATGGTAAAGCAGGATATAGATACAGACACATGCAGACATGTGCCTTGATTCATATAAGAGACGGGTTTATCGCAATGAAAGCTGTTAAGGACAACTGCATGTACTGGTCAATTTCCACAGAAATTCCCCATTTCACATCTGCAGAGCTGTGCCCAAATCACAGTGACTTTATCTAGAAGGAAAGGCCCCATCACCTATATTATCTGGTAGTACTGCCAACCAGCTGGTGGTGGTATTTTATGTTAAAACAAAGTAATGGAAAATTAACTAATATATAATCAAAGATCACCAAAATCAATCTAAATACTTCCTAAATGGAAATTAAAACTTGAAGGGAATGAGGTTTTAAATTGAGCTTCTCACACAATTTGCAATTGCAAAAATATGAAACCAGCCCAAATGCCCATCAATCAATGAGTAGATAAAGAAAATGTGGTATGTATATACATGGAATACTACTCAGTCATAAAAAGGAATAAAATAATGGCATTTGAATCAACTTGGATTGAACTGGAGATCATTATTCTAAGTGAAGTAACTCAAGAATGGAAAATCAAACATTGTATGTTCTCACTCTTCAGTGGGAGCTAAGCTATGAGGATGCAAAGGCATGGGAATGATATAATGGATTTTGGGGACGTGGGGGAAAGGGTTGGGGGTGAGGGATAAAAAGACTACACATTGGGTACAGTGTACAGTGCTCAGGTGAAGGGTGCACCAAAATCTCAGAAATCACCACTAGAGAACTTATCCACGTAACTAAACACCACCTGTTCCTCCAAACCTATTGAAATTTAAAAAACATACATTGAGCTTCTCAGGCTAACTACAAGAACAAGATGGCACCAGTTCATCACCCCCATGTTGACATTCATGAGAGTCAGGAGGCTAAGACATATACATGGAAAATTCCATCTGATAGTGCAAAGGTGGGAGCAGAGAGCAGCTTACATGCATGCAAACAAATCAGCAATAATTCACAAGCTGATGGAATGTCTGTCAATGAGGAGAAACTACATATTGTCTGGAGCAAGATAAAAACGAATATAAAAAATACCAGCCATTTTGGCAACAGAGTGGGAGGGGAAATGACATAAAGGTTAGCAAGTCTTATGATGCTCAGGCCGCTTTTATCACAGTGATTCAGATGGACAAAAAATAGAAACGGGTTTTCTAAGCCAAGACAGCCTTCCATTCATCTTTTCCTTTCTAAAATTATAGTCACCTTCCTTAACAATAGGGATCAGATTTTCAAAAAGTGAGTGTGGCTCTTGTGTTTTTTCCTAGGCCTGGTCATATGATACAGATAATCACCTTTCCACTCTTTAGAAGTCTGGTTCTGTTTTCCCTTCCTTCATTCTTCCTCAACATGCTGAATAGTTCCAAAATACAACATAATAGCTTTAAGATTTTCCATTTAAAATCATTATTTGACAACATATATCTGAAAAAATAATGGGCAGTGGTCACCATGGTGGCCAAGACAGTGGAGTGTTTCTTACTTCCTGTTTCGTGTTTAAATAATCAGAGAACTGTCCTCTGATCCCCATTCTTTGGCTTGGCCTGCCTCTGGCAGAGGCTCCCTTTTCTCCTCTGCCTACGTCCATGACAGACATCACCCTTCTGGAACAAACTTCCTTCACCAGCAGAGCCTCTGATTCTTTTTGCTCTGGAAGCAAGAATGGGTTTCTGGATATGCTTTGATAATATGCAAGGAGTACACATGGTAGGAGGGCATGGCAGTTGGCACTGCAGGTTCCCTTTCTAAAACCAGGAGCCTGACTCACACTCCCTGCTACTGACCCATGCCACAGTGTTATCCAACAAATACCTGCATCAGCTTATTTGTCCAGGAAGCCAAATAAAAACCCATAAGGATCCATACTGTGGTGAACACTGTGGATGCCTCTCAGCATGTGTGTGTGTGTGTGTGTGTGTATGTGCGTGCACACGTGTGTGTGTGTATGCGTGTGCGTGCACGGTAGGGGGCTGAGGGAGAGGAGAAAGTAATTACCCATTAGGACATTTCTTGCAGCTCATTCTAGAGTACTGTTCAGGACAAAGAAGTGAAGTGGTAGAGCTTTATCTCCCTCTAGCAGGAGTCCTAGACTGTGGCTACATTTGAGATCCCCTCAGGGGTTCCTTGTGTCCAGATGGCCTGGAGGGCCAGTGGGCTGATCCTCGCAGAGGTAATTGGCATGAGGCACCACACTGTGCCAGGGAAATTATTTTTTCCTGCCAGAAGCTTGTTTAGCTGTCAGAAGAATGCCCCCGTGTTGGAGGGGAGCCTTCCTCACTCGGAACTTCCCATTTAGTTCAGCCTCCCACTCCATCTCGTGTCCTTCCTCCCCCCAACTCCTTGCCCTGCTCCTGAGAGAAAAGCCAGAAAGTGAGGTTCACCAAAAGAAAAAAATTGGAGGCACAAGGCTGCTCTGGCCCAAGAGTCTGGGTAAAGAAGGTAACATGGTGTGCATATGTGTGTGACAGGTGTGTGTGTGTGTGTGTTGGGGGGGGTGTGCTATTCCTGTATCACAGCAGTTTTACAGGAGAGTGGGCTTTGGTGAAGATCCTTCCATGACAGAAGCAGCAGCATCTGGCTGTGAACATATATGAGTGAACTTAGTTTGGGATCTGAGGGGCTCCCTCAGAGCAGACATTGGCAGCAGCTCACAGGGGCCTCTGGCTACCAACAATGGCTTCTTGGGTCTCAGAGGTCCAGCAAAAGATGCCAGTCCCTGAGACTTCCCAGGAATAGCTCAGGGACCTCAAAATAGAGGCAAGCTGCCTGGTTCTACATAGCTAGTAAGAGGGAGAACACTGATTCATTTGTTCATTCATTCCATATAAATGAAAACGAGGGCTAGTTATAGGTCACACAGTGTTCTAGGTGCTGAGCAGGAAAAACGGCAAAAACTCATGCCCTGACAGACCTGGCATTCCAGTGAAGGCAAAGGGCAATGAGAAATAAACAAAAACAGAACTAATATCAAGTCAGGTGGTGAGAAGTATGAAGAGGAAATTACAACAGAATAATAAAGACTGGGGGTTGGTAGTGAGAGACTACTCTAGCCAGCCAGATCAAGGGCTATCTCTGGAATCAGAGAAATGTGTATATTCTTGTTACACACATGCACACACACTTTTGAACTATATGGTAAACTATAGAAAGCTTAGATATTTATTTCTATTTTCAAGCATCTTCCAGCCATCAAATTAAAAGAACCCTATCATATACCAAAAGGTTATAAGGAATTTTTAAGAGACTGTCCATTATTTTTATTTACTTAGATTTTATTATATAAACTAAAAAACAAAGGATAGGTCATAAACTAAAGTTTATAAATATTTGTTATACAGATTTCCTTGAATTAATTGGCGTTTGCTTTATTTACTGAATGAATGAATGAATGAATGAATGAGGCACTATAAGCCACTTAACAGATAAGGTTAAAGCCATCACCTGTATTTTTTAAGGCATTAACATATGTCAATTTTATTGTTTGACTACACAAACATTTATTTGCTACCGAAAATTGAAATAGCACATCAAAATTTCTTTTTATTGTAATTCAAATTCTTGAAAACCAAAATATCCAATTAATTACTATGCTCAAGCCAAACCACACAATTTTTTTCTTTTTTTTACATTCTTTCTCCATACCTTACATTGTTTCTAATTCTTGATATTGAGTTCCATCTCACTGATTTCGGGCTTCTAAAACACAGGGAATGCTTGAAAGCACCCTACTGGTGCTTCCTTGGGTCATATCAATAAGTAGAACTAAAATATTCATGAAGTCCCTTGAATACATTCAAACTATACAGATCCCTTATAAATTACTGGTATCAAGGTAGGAAGGAAAAGATACAAGAAGAAAAAGACATTGCAGAACTCATTATAGGTTATCAAAATTATTGGTTTACACTCTGTCTCAGAATTAAGTAGCTTTCTCAATTTGCTGCATAAAATTACCAACAAGAAAGGAGAGTATAGGAGTACGGCTTGTGACTGAATTGTCTGTGTCATAATTTTCTACTGCAGCATCGTCAGAAGGATCCCATAAATGCAGAGACTGCAGCTTCATTGGAATGGTTCACGTCCTCATTTATTCTTAACTCCCTTAAGCCCAGTGTCTGTTAATTCTCTTTCAAGCCAAGAAAATCAGTTGAGCAAGATGTAACTTGAGTTTTACTACCTTTTCTTTCTGAATAAATAACAACAATGACCTTGTTCCTCCCCCACTGTGAGGCACCCCATGTCTGATGTCCTGGAAGATCTTTTCTCTTCTACCCTGCTATTGGGTTAGACCTTCTGGCAGAGGTGAAAGGGATTTAGTACCAGGGTTGAGAATCAAGTTATGCTTTGTGATGAGTCCACTGGTGATCTAACTACAGCTTTAAGCTGCTCCTTGATCTTTGGGTCTCAGCAGAACATGATGCTGGACTTGTGAATTGCTACAAGGTAGCCTGGAATGAAGTCTATAGCCCAGAAGGAGCCTGAAAACCTGAACTCCAACAAAGGGTGGCCAGGGAGCCAACCCATCACTCATGAACCTGAATTCTAAGCCTATTTCTGTAAAACAGGAATAAGAACCATAACCATAAGATTTTAAAGATAAGGTAAGATAGTCCATTCAGCGTGTATAGCACCGAGCCAGGAAAAACAGTAAGTAAACAGTCACTGCTGCAGGTTAAAAAAAAAAAAAAAAAAGAAACTTACATTAATTCTAAATTAGTTTAAAAAATAATTTAAAGACAACCTGCGAAATAACTTATTTGCCTAGGATGATGAGCCAGTGAGGGAAGATCCTCAGACCCAGCGCCCAGATCCCTGTCCTTCCACAATCTAGCCTTGCTTCTCTATCTCAGCCTCGAGAAGGTCCAGTTCAAGGACAGTCCCTGCTCTGAGATTAATCCAAGATCCCTTTACAGTAAATTCTCCATTTACTTGTGGCAATTTGAGTTGATTTTGTTCCTCGTCTCAAAACTATGTTTACAAAAACATGACAAATAATCCTTTCCCTTGTGGTTTCTTGCATTGCTTTTATATTTTAAAATACTTTCATCCCATTGTTACTTAAGTAGCCATTTTTTTCTCCTACATTTTTTAAAAACATGATTTAAAAAACACACATACAATTCTCTAAATAATTCATGTGTAGTTTATTTTGGTGTAGTTTGCTGAATAATCTACCTCTTCCCATGCATGTTGTCCGTCTGTACATTTCAGGGCTATTTATTAAGTTTCTCCTCATTGCTCTTTTAAAATGTTTCCTAGCTATCCTCTCTAAAACCATTTTGTTATCAGAAAATTTCTTTTATATTTCATCATGTCACTGACTGAACTATCTCAACCTCTAGACAGCAAGTTATGGTTTAACCAATTCCAGCAAATCCATCTTCAGAAAACTAAAAGAGAACCTGGTGTGTTAACTCATGCCTGCAATTCCAGCACTGTGGGAGGCTGAGACAGAAGGATCACTTGAGCCCAGGAGTTTGGGACAAGCCTGGGCAACATGGTGAAGCCCCATCTCCACAAAAAATTAGCCAGACGTGGTGGCATGCATTTGAAGTCCCAGCTACTCGAGAGGCTGAGGTTGGAGGATCACTTGAGCCCAGGAGGTCAAGGCTGCAGTGAGCCATGATTGCACCACTGCGCTCCAGCCTGGATGACAGAAAGAGACTCTGTTTCAAAATACAAGCAAACAAAAAATGACCCCCTCCCCGCTGAAACTTCAAGAGATGAAACCACTTCATGGCAGCCAGGTCTACTGCGTAACTTCTGTCTTGCAGACCTGCCAGATAAAATTAAGAAGGCAGCAAACAGAAATTTAGCAGATGTGTTCTAAATAGTATTAGAATTTGCCTCATTTTTTTTTCCTTTTTAAATTGGGTGAAGAAACTGAGCAGTCCATGAAATTAAAACAAATTAATTTACTTTCATGCTAAAAGGTTTTGTAAAACAGACAATAACAAGATTTACAATCTCATCTAGCACCATACGTTTTTCCTTGATATTAAATCTTTTTTATTCTTATACACTTATACTATTTGTTTTTACAAAACAAGATTCAATAGTCATTGAGACTTTAAGGAAAAACATCTATAACAACTACAAACAACTACTACATTTTGTCACATCATGACTTAAAATAGATTACTTTAAACGTGCTGAGAACACTGACATTAGCCTACAGTTGGACAAAATCAGGTAACACAAAGCCTATTTTAAAATTAAGTGTTGAATATCTCAGGTAATGTATTGAACATGTGCTGAATGTGAAAACAGAATGATTCTATACCATCGTAAAATTGAAAAATCATAAATCAAACCAGTGTACAGCAGAGACCAACTGTGCATGATCAGATACTCTCAGTGAAATACACAAACATTTATACATTATCTAAATCTAATATTTATCTAAACTATTTGTATATATAAAAATAAATAGGAAAATTACTCATTTTGAGACTATAGTGATGAATTTTTCATTAAAAGAAAAAGTGATAGACTAGAGAAAAAACACCTGCCAGGAATGTTCCAGAATTGCCTGGTTGACAGTCCCTTCCTTCCCTGCTGCTCCACTTCTGAATTTTTAAACATCACAAAAACAAACAAAAAGAAAAAAAAAAACTCCAAAGATGTCACATCACAGGCAAAGTATGAGTAATGAACACAATGTTATCTGCGTACCTGAAAACGATAGACTACAACATATCTTAAAATCCAACAACTAAAAAGGTAAAAATGTTAGTGTATGTAATATGTTCCCTCACTTTATATATTTAACAGATATATTTAAATATGAATTTGATGTATTTTAAAACACTGCTGTTGACTGAGAAAACAAATGCGAAAAAACACATTGAAGATTTCAGGTGATCTCTTAATGATCCTATTTCATTAATTCAAAAGCAAAGTACTTTAAAGAAGGCTTCGCACTTTTTAGTGTAATGAGAGGGAGAAGTCCCTTGACTGAGATTCTCACCCATGTCACCAAAATCATCATTCATCTGAAAACACTTTGCAGATGACAAAACTGAGTCTCAGGTCTCTCTTCCTGCCGCCCGAGATGCCGAAAGGAAAGAAGGCCAAGGGGAAGAAGGTGGCTCCGGCCCCTGCTGTCGTTAAGAAGCAGGACGCTAAGAAAGTGGTGAATCCCGTTTGAAAAATGGCCTAAAAATTTCAGCATTGGAGAGGACATCCAGCCCAAAAGAGACCTCACCCGCTTTGTCAAATGGCCCCGCTATATCAGGTTGCAGTGGCAGAGAGCCATCCTCTACAAGCGGCTGAAAGTGCCTCCTGCAATTAACCAGTTCACCCAGGCCCTGGACCGCCAAACAGCTACTCAGCTGCTTAAGCTGGCCCACAAATACAGACCGGAGAGGAAGCAAGAAAAGCAGCAGAGGCTGTTGGCCTGGGCTGAGAAGAAAGCAGCTGGCAAAGGGGACGTCCCCACCAAGAAACTACCTGTCCTTCGAGCAGGAGTCAACACCGTCACCACCTTGGTGGAAAGCAAGAAAGCTCAACTGGTGGTGATTGCAGATGATGTGGATCCCATTGAGACGGTTGTTGTCTTGCCTGCCCTGTGTCTTAAAATGGGAGTTCCTTACTGCATTATCAAGGGGAAGGCAAGACTGGGACGTCTAGTCCACAGGAAAACCTGCACCACTATAGCCTTCACACATGTTAAGGCGGAAGACAAAGGTGCTTTGGCTAAGCTGGTGGAAGTGATCCGCACCAATTACAATGACAGATACGATGAGATCCGCTGTCACAGGGGAGGCAATGTCCTGGGTCCCAAGTATGTGGCTTGCCTCACAAAGCTTGAAAGGGCAAAAAGTAAACAAAATGCCATGAAACTGTTAAATGTATACTGTTGTACATAAAAATAAAATAATGAAAATTTTCCTTCAAAAAAAAAAAAAACAAAAACCTGAGTCTCAGATGTTGCTAAAGTTCTGTGGCTAGGAGACTGAGCAGGACAGGAAAGCAAAAGCTCTTTAGCTTTTTTTGCACCATGTACTCCTCCGACAGTCTAGTAAAACCTATGTACCTCTTCTCAGCATAGCATTTTTAAATTCCTAAAACAAATACATAACATTAGAAAGGATAAACATTATAATTAAATAATTCTCAAAATATTTTAGGAAAAAAATTGTGATATAGTAATATATGCTCTTTATTAATGTATTAAATAAGAAGATAAATGAGTGGGTCTGATAACTATGGTAATTTGAAAGGAGTCGTGAGCATTAATATTTCAACAACTTCAGTGTGGTATGGAAACAACTGTGGCTTTTATTGTTGAAAAGCCACAAGTACTGCTATTACTACTGCCTTGTTGCCTACATTCATAACTAGGGTGTCATTTGCTGAATATCTTAGTTCCTTATTCTAAGGAAAGTACCTTGAAAATTTGTCCAAATCTAAAGTCTAACATTTCTGTTAAAGGTTAGTGAAAATAAAGCTTGTTTGTTTTCTCGTGGAAGTTCACAGACTCCCTGAATTCTGTCTACAGACCTCCTGGGAACCACTCACTCCGGCTAAGTGCTCAGTGTCAATTCCAGGTAGACTTCCCTAAAGAATCTGTAATGCGTAAACAATGAATGAATAAATGCCAAGTTCCCACTAAAACACTGAGGTGGGTCAGGCACCACTGCCAGATGGTTCACTTCTTTCAGGGCCAATTTAACCAGCCCACTCTCCCTAACTACACACACACACACACACACACACACACACACACACACACACACACACACACACAGAGAGAGAGAGAGAGAGAGAGAGAGAGAGAGAGAGAGAGAGAGTGTGAGTGTGTGTGTGTGTGTGTTTGGGGATTTGAAATTTGGATTACTATACTTCCTAGAGCTACCTTCATTTACCTGCCACACACACACACACACACACACACACACACACACAGAGTGTGTGTATGTTTGGGGATTTGAGATACGGATTACTACACTTCCTAGAGCTACCTTCATTTACCTGCCTGACCAGTATCTGGTATCAGCTGATTCTCACTTTCTAAGAACACACAGGCTGAGATACCCCAGAAGGTGTAATCATGCCTTTGAGAAACAGACCAGGTTGTGAGGTACAGCAGAGAGTAAAAGCCTCAGCTAGTCTGCAGCAGCTTCCGCTGTGGTGAGGACGAGCAGGAGCTAGTTAAGTGGGTACTGATGAGACCGCAGCAGGTATCCGCATCCAGTCGTGTAACTTCCTTGGAGCAGCACGTTTCCGATGCCCTGGGTCAACATTTCAGACTGTTATGAATGTCAAACAACTGTTACTGAGATTTTTGTCTGACATTCTCCACATCATCTTCCTAGAGAAGAGCATACTCCAGTATTTTCATTATTCTCCCCATAAAGGATGGGATATGCTCATTTCATCTATTCAGTTTTTTAGGTTAACTTAAGATACCTAAAAATGTAAACACCTAAAATGCTGCCAAAGGAAAAGAGAAAACACACTTGGCTTTATTTCCTCGACTTTGTATGTGACAGAGAACATTCCCGTGTTCATGTGCATGTGTGTCCACACGTGTACACTGCTTTGTGGGGAAGGAAACAGCTCCCCTGTGATTTCCTAGATTTCCTCCTTGTGGGTTTCAGAAACCATGTTCCCAGCAGCAAATCCAAAGACTCGCCTTGAGCATGCATGCCATTTTTGCAGAGACATAAAAAAGTCTGAAGTATCTTTAAATGGCAAGGAAGTAGAATCATAAATACAAATTTAAATAAGCAAAAAATGATTGAATTAAAGGCAAAAAACAGAATAACTCAGACCCTGACATAAATAAAAGAATGATACTCTAGTTCAAATTCCCTAGCTTGGCATCAAGGCCATGTTCAGTCCAGCCCTACTCACTTGTCCTGAGGTCCTGCCCTGCATGGTCTGGCCTCTCTCCTAGCTGCTCTGGCTTCATGTCAACCTACTCTTGCCCTCATTCTCTAGACTCAGTTCTTGGAATATCCCAGGCTCTCTCCTACTTTGGCTACTTTTAATCTGCAGTTTTCTCTGCTCTTGATTGTCTTGTCCATCACCCTTCTCCCATCCTTCAGTTACTGCTGTTCATTCTTCAAGTTCTCAATCCTTCCCTGATCAGCCAGATTTCCAAGGCCTGCACATTAGACTGAGCCAGCTGTGCTCTAAGTCAGGGTTTAGAGTAAGTATGGGGACGGGTTAGGCTACTCGACTGGCCAAGCCACGTACCTTAGTGCTGCGCTTTGTGTGAACTAGAAAAGACTCCACTGGCTTGCCAAACTGTGTGCCTAGAGGTTTTCGTATACCGGGGGATTGACTTTTGTTTTGTCCTCAGAGTGGATGCCTGTTTCTAATATGCACAAAGCCATGCATATCGTATCACTGACCCTATAAATCTCCCTGCTTTAAATATGCAATTGGCCTTTTCATTCATAGCACTTGACAGAGTCTATAGTCTGTAGTCACTGATTTGTATGTGCAACTGAGTGGTATCAGAGTTTACCATTAGACTTTTTTTTTTAATACTAACAACCAAGCTTTATTATTTTATTAGAGCTGAACAAGCATATAAAGAGTTGGGGCATGGAAGGGAGGAAGCAGGACCAGCTCATGGGCTGGAGATGAACCAAGAATGGTTGTCCATGAGGTGGTTGGGTCAGAGGGAGCAGGCATGGCTGAGGCTGTGCTTCCCGTCCAGAAGTAGTAGTAATGAGGGAAATCACTGCTGGGTGCCCCAGTAAATGTAGTCTGGCTGTGTGGCTGCATGATATTCATCAATGAGCTCCTGAACAACCTCCCTAGAACGGTCCATCTCATCAGAGTTGACCTTGAACATGTCCTCCTTATGGAACTGCTCAAGGAAGGCATCCTGCTTCTGCAGCTTGTCAAACTGCTGGCAGGAACTTTCAAAGAGTGAGGAGACGCTGGTGTGGTTGGCCATCATGAGCCTGCTGACTTGGTGACCGAGGGCAGGTAGGGAGACTCCCTCGACAGGGCCATCAGGATGATGGCAGGGCCCCAGATCTTCTGCAGGCTCTTGTGGACCTGGGTGGGGTCCACCTCTCCCTGGATGATGTTAAGGATGGCATGAGGCACCGGTTGGTCTGGCAGTCTCCACCTGTGGACGCCATCACATTCTTGGGCTACAGTAGGGATCTACATTAGGGCAGGAACCATGGCTTTTTGCTCACAGTCACAGCCCTAGTCCCTAATACAGGGTCTGGCACAGAGGAGATGCTAAATGCTTCTTTTGTTTGTTTGTTTTTAGACGAAGTCTTGCTCCTTTCACCCAGGCTGGAGTGCAGCAGCACAATCTCAGCTCATTGTAGCCTCTGCCTCCTGTGTTCAAGCAATCCTCCCACCTCAGCCTCCCAAGTAGCTGGGACTACAAGCATGCACACCATGCACAGTTAATTTTTACATTTTTAGTAGAGACAGGGTTTTGCCAAGTTGGCCAGGCTAGTCTTGAACTCCTGGTCTCAAGTGATACGCCCACCTTGGTCTCCCAAAGTGCTAAGATTACAGGCATGAGCCACTGTGCCCATCCTGCTAAATGCATTTTTATGGAATGCATTAATTAAGAAGAAAGCCATGGCGATGCTATAATAAAAGAAATAACCAGACTTAGGGCAAGATGGAGGTGTCTAGCAGATTTACTTATACTTACTGAATAAATGAGGATTTGACAGACAGTAAGAAGCAAAAGTTGGCAGACCAAAGGACAGACTTTGCAACTTCATAATCAAAGTAGAATTTCCATTGAAGCATTTCACCCTAGGGCTAGGAAGAAACATGCTGCTTCTAGAAGAAGGCAGAGTCAGGCCGGCAGTGCCTCAAGAGCCTGCTTGGGAATAAAGGGAGTTTTAGACAGGATAGCAAGCTGGGAGGGACTCTAAGTGAGACAAAAATCTAATGATTCATGAGATTCCAGGCAGATCGAGTACCTTGGAACTTACAAAACTTGTTGCAACAAGAATTCTTACCCAGTTGGCTGAAGAGACTGAGGCAGAAAGCCTCTGTGTGTCAATTAGTGCACTGCACAACACGAAAACCAACTTCAAGCGAAGAGCTGAGGCCAGCATAGGAGCAGTTATGGCCTGAGCAACCTCTGCAGTCCTGAGACTTGGGAAATAAAGATCTTTGTAGGTCCCTGAAGGCAGGCAGAGAACATGAACATAGGTACAGACTTAGGTGCCTCAATTTTAAATTTCTAAAAATTTCTTACTATGGGGCAGTGGTTCACGCCAGTAATCCCAGCACTTTTGGGAGGCCAACAGGGGCGGATCATGAGGTCAAGAGATCAAGACCATCCTGGCCAACACAGTGAAACCCCATCTCTACTAAAAATACAAAATTTAGCTGGGCATGGTGGTGCATGCCTGTAGTCCTAGCTACTCACAAGATGGAGGCAGGAGAATGGCTTGAACCTGGGAGGCAGAGGTTGCAGTGAGCCAAGATCGCACTACTGCACTCCAGCCTTGTGACAGAGACTCTGTCTAAAAAAAGAAAAAAAAATTCTCACTATGGAAAGGGAGGGGGGAAAAACATAAAATACCTTTTCAGTCTAGAAGAAAATATATATATATGCTACACAAGATTGTACGTATATATTTTAAATTTATCTAAAATATATCAAACTATATAGCATTATCTATTATAATTCTTTCTTAATAATGTAACTTAAAGATCTTTTCATATCTGTACATACAGATTTTTTATTCTTTTTAACAGGTGCAACACATTCCACAGTATGATGGATCGTTCTTTAGCATATAAAAGGTCATTCAGCTTGGTGATACAGCCCAGG
The DNA here is from genome assembly GCA_031835075.1 of Saguinus oedipus. Taxonomy (NCBI): domain Eukaryota; kingdom Metazoa; phylum Chordata; class Mammalia; order Primates; family Cebidae; genus Saguinus; species Saguinus oedipus. The sequence goes on from CM063190.1 coordinate 26,514,112, forward strand.
CTTTTGTGTGTTTTTAGAGTAGCCCCATGGGGTAGGAAGCCTCCAAGATGTCCTGCAAGGACCTCAACCTCTAAGATTCATATTGTTGTACAATCCCTTCCCACACTGTACCTGTACCAACCAGGGTTGGTCTATGTGATCAACAGTCTACAGCAAAAATAATGGTAGCTACTTCCAAGACTTGGTTATAAAAGATTGCAGCTTCCCTCTTGGGTGCTCTCTGGCTTGCTTGCTCTGTCTCTCTTGGTTCCTATGCTCTGGAGGAAGCCAGCAAGTACATCATAAAGACACTCAGGCCACCCACAGAAGGTCCAGGTGGTGAGGAACTATGGCCTCCCAACAGCCACATGAGTGTGCTTGGAATTGAATTCTCCAGGCCAACTTGAGCTTTGAGATGAATGCAGCTGCTGCCCAGTCTGGCAGTAACCTCATGAAGGACCCTGAGCCACAAACGCCCAGCTAAAGTGCTCCCAATTCTTGAACTCAGAAACTGTATGAGATAATAAATATTTGTTTTAAGTTGCTAAATTTTGTGGTAATGTGTTATGCAGTACTAGGTAACTAATACACTGCATATGGTGAAGTCCCAGCAGTAGACTACACAGATCAATGATACATGCATTAAACATTTTGAGATATTGATACATTATCAACCAAAGAGGAGGCACTAACCCAGCAAGGGTTCTGGTTTCCCCAAATCCTCACCAGCACTAGAAATGATCAAACTCAAAAATGTGTGCTAAATTAAATGGGTGAAACATGGCATCTGATCGTTTTGACCTGTGTTTTCTTTAATTTCAAAAGTTCTTTTGGGCACATACCATGTATCATCAGCAATTCACAGGAAAAGGTGCGTGGTAGGGTTCAAGCGATTACACAATAAGAGACTCTGAGCCACCCTGCCTCAACCTCTAAGCCACCGCCTTTCATTTAAAATTTCCATTAGGCAATTAATTTTCTAAAAGAAATAACCACCGAAGTTGACTCTAGGAGTGACAGTGAGCATCCGGTTTTTGATTGCTTTCTCAGAAATGTATAGAATGTTAAATGATTTTAGTAAGAGGTGTGCCCTGGAACCTCAAGCCATGGGCCTCAAATCAGAAGAGATGAAAATTCAAGTGTTAATTCCCTTTAATGTTGCTGAACCAGAAGTTTGATATCAAATTAGAGTGAGTGACTGGGGCCAAATGGCAACCAAATGTCTGTATTTTCCAAAGCTACTTAAATGAAGCACTATAGTCTCAAATCAAATGTGAACTCAGTTATGTCTTTATTTGGATTCAGTTCCCGGTGAGAATAAATAGTTCTGAAAAGAAGTTTATCTTTTATAAAAAGCTACAAAGGGCCGGGTGCGGTGGCTCACACCTGTAATCCCAGCGCTTTGGGAGGCCAAGGTGGGTGGATCACGAGGTCAAGAGATCAAGACCATCCTGGTCAACATGGTGAAACCCCGTCTCTACTAAAAACACAAAAAATTAGCTGGGCATGGTGGCGTGTGCCTGTAATCCCAGCTATTCAGGAGGCTGAGGCAGGAGAATTGCCTAAACCCAGGAGGCGGAGGTTGCAGTGAGCTGAGATCGTGCCATTGCACTCCAGCCTGGATAACAAGAGCGAAACTCCGTCTCAAAAAAAAAAAAGAAAAAAGCTACAAAGAAGACTGGAACCCAGTGATATTTGAGAGAAGCAAAAATAATATTCCATGCTAGAGAAAAGCATCTGAAATCATTGTAAGTCTCCCGCCGCCAGCAATCCCAAGTTCCACAATAATGAAGACAAATGTATAGTTAGTTTTTTTAAAATAAACATGATTCTTGATGACATGTCACTAAATTATCAAATATATCTGTTTCTACTGCCAGAAGTGATAACATTTTAATAAAAATAAACCTGCCTTTTGTAAAGATGCAGTGGGCATATCGCATCAGAGAAATTCTAGAAAGAAGTTTCTAGATATCAAGGGCCAAAAACTAAGACAAATAGTTGCAGGTGATTTCAAATGGTGGTTAATCACATAAATAAACAACTCAGAAGCCCTTGTATGGTCATTAAGCTAGTTGATTTTTCACTTGTACATGACAAGTAAGTGACAATACAATTTAATTATTATGTTACTTTCCCAGGTTATGATGGTCAGAGAAAGAATTTTTTTTTTTCTTTTTGTATGAGATTGAGTCTTGCTCTGTTGCCCAGGCTGGGCAATCATGGCTCACTGTAGACTTGACCTCCTGGGCTCAAGTGATCCTCATAACTCAGACTCCAGAGTAGCTGGGGCCATAGGCACAAACCACCACATAGCACAGCTAATTTTTTTTTTTTTTTTTTTTTGGTGAAGAAGGGTCTCACTATGTTTCCAAAGCTGGAATTCTTGGGTTCAACTGATCCTTCTGCCGCAGGATCCCAAAGCACCAGGATTACAGGCGTGAGCCAGAGGAAAGGAAATGAAAGTGCTGGTTCCTACAGCAAGGTGGATGCCACGCTCAGGGTTCTCTACGGTTTAGGCCAGAGGACATTTTACTTGCACTAAGCAGTGACATCCCCCAAAGAACTCTTCCCCATTCACAAAGAAGGCTTTGGATAAGGCCATGAAACATGAACTCTTCCTTCCCTCCCTTACGATAATGTGGCCATGGAAGGCAGGCAGTCTCCAAAAAGCCAGGAGAGTGAGGGCCTCTGGGCTCACTGCAGTGAACTCTCCTTCCTCTCCCCAGAGGTCTGCTAGATCCCCATGGAGACACAAAGACGATCATCCCTGTCTTGTTACTGGCACAGGCTTCACACACAGTGTGTGCTCCATATAGATTTTCTAATAACTCATTTTGTATAAGCACTATCTCTTATTGTACTCACTAACTTGCTATCTCTCTACGTAGGCAGAAGAAAGGATTCTCTGACATGGAAGCTTCTCATCTGGTGAGATGAGAAGCTCAGAATTCTAGTTCATCATCTACAACCTTCACACAACAAAAAACAATCATATATTTTGTTGAAATATGCATTCCGTCCCGTGCATCATTATGGATCCTACTGAATCCCTTGAGTGAATACTACTGTGAACTGTGATTGGGTCATTCTGGCTACTGCAGCCAGCCTGCTTGGATTTGAATCTAGCTCGACTATTTACTGGCTGCATGACCTCAGGCAAGTTACCTAAGTGTTTTAGTTTTTCTCATCTCTAAAGCAAGGATACTAAAAGCACCTTTTCCTAAGACATGTAAAGTGCTTAGAACTGTGCCTGGCACACAGTGTTTGTTATTCATATTACTATATGAATCGTCCTGTCTTTTACCTTGATGTCCCCACATCTGGTAGGCTGTTCATGTGAGACCCTGCAGAAGGGCTGGGGTTTCTACTCAAATACTGAGGCAACTCTAAGTGGCTAAGCTGATGATCTTCCCAACAAGTTGTGACAATAACTGACAAGCTAGAGATGACTGCACCCAGTATAGCAGAGGAATTTGCCTGAAGCAAGAACAAGAGCACAGTTCAGACAATCACCTTCGCCTTTCCTTTCCCAAAATATTCAACTTCAGCATATTCAAAATTCTGTACTTATAAAACTGTCATAGGATGGCTAAACTCACAAACCACACTGGCCTGAAGCCCCACTGAATGTTGTCACGTTCCCACTCAAGTTCAGACGTTTCTGGCTGAGCAACTCTTCACACCAGACCGTGATCCCCCTGGTTTCCAGATTATCAAATGAAGACACATTCGTTGACACACCCTTCCCAAAAAGCCAACCAAGCAAATAAGCTTTCCCTCTGGACTGCCAGGTGCACTCTGCTCATCATGCAAAGAAGCAAGCCAGGCCACTGCTTTTAAAGTTTTAACTGGAGAGCACTATAAACAATTTAGGTTCTTTGGGTTCTTGACATCATCAGAGGACCATGATGAGATCTCTTTATAAATATTTAGAAATCACATATTTTCTCCCTGGTCATTTCTGCCAGGGTCTGAACACTAGATTTATATCCATCTCTGTCACCTGAAGACATCCAGACAGGCCATTTACAAACAGCCCTGGCTGGAGGCCTGAAGAAGAGGCGAGGTCATGATTCTGCGTGCTGGGGTGGAGACATGCAATAGATCTCAAGGCCAAGGCTGGTTCTTCTAATGATGATAAGAAAGTATGATCACTGAGGATGGGTGCTCAAAGTAATGATTTTAAAGACATTTACTTAAGTAAACAAATAAAATCTAGGGGTTCCTGAGGTGGGGAATAACACACTGGCTGTGTGTGAAAAAAGTATAATTTATATTTCATCTGTACAGCTACCTTCACACTTGGGAAAAATCAACAACAGAAACGTAGTTCTGGGATCCAATCGTTCTCCAAGAGGCCAGATGTCACACACATGTCTTTAAATCCCAATTTCTTCACACCTACCCCCCAATTCTGTGGGCTTTAGTAAATTTATTGGTTTCGCTACGCCTCATTTCCTCAGGTAAAAGATGATTGTTACAAAGATTTTATGAGATAATTCATATGGACCACTTAGATCCACATGGCAAATAGGAAGCATACAACAATCGTTAGCTATTATCATTTATTTTTGGAACTGGCTTTCAAATAAATGAAATAATTCTTTTAAATAGTTAAAAAATAGTAAACATTTGGAGAAAAAAACTGGCATGATGTTATTTACACTATTTGTGGCAATACCATTTACAGGGACAGATCAAAAAGTCACCAAATTTCAGGGCATCAGAACTACAGAAAGAACTTTTTAGCTTCATAAACTGTTTCCAAAACTAGATTAGGACTTCCTGGCTGGGCACAGTGGCTTATGCCTGTAATCCCAGCACTTTGGGAAGCCAAGGCAGGCGGATCACCTGAGGTCAGGAGTTCAAGACCAACCTGACCAACATGGCAAAATCCTGTCTCTACTAAAAACACAAAAACTTAGCCAGGCATGGTGGTGTGCACCTGTCGTCCCAGGTACTTGGGAGGCGGAGGTGAGAGAATTGCTTGAACCCAGGAGGTGGAGACTGCAGTTGAGATAGTGCCACTGCACTCCAGCCTGAGTGACTCAGTGAGACCTAGTCTCAAAAAAAACAAAAAACCCCAAAAAACTCCTATAGCCACCAATGCAGCCATAATGAAAGATGTATCACAAGTCTTTCAATCTCTTTTAAAATCTTGGTATATCTTAGAGCTTTAAAATTACGTTAAATGCAATTTATGAATATGCATTTACTTAAAATATTACTAACTACTATGAAAAAACAATTAGTAAAGTGAGCTAATAATTTGAGCATTAGCTATTAGTATTTGGGTAAAAGCTTTTAGAAGGGAAAAGATACATGCATTATACACTGGATTTCTTTGGCATTTATTAACAATTATTAACAACAATGGCAAATAACTTATTAACAAATAAGTCTTTATCTAATGACTTCACTTTCAAAAACTGAGTAGTAACTGACTTATCCACAGGTGGGGTACTTTTAGTTTCTGTTCATATCAGCCAGCAGGTTATGTTGTAGTAAGAAACATCCCCAAAACAGAATGGCTTACAACAATAAGGGTTTATTTCTCACTCATGGGTACATGTTTATCACAGGTCAGCAGGGTTACTGCTGCATGTCATGTCCTTATTCAGGAATGCAAATTCAAAGAGACCAGAAATCTGGAACTTTGCAGGTCACCATGGTAGGCAGGATAGAATTCATAGAATTCTCCATAGGCTCTTAAGACTTCCCCTTAAAGGTGACACATGTCCCCTCTACTAACATTTCATTTGGAAAAGCAAGTCACGTGGTCACACGGGGGCAAAGAAGTGCCCCTGGACCCAGAGAGAGGAGATTTGGATTACTACTGACCATGCCAAGTGACTACTATACCATATAAAGGAACTTTGTAGCATTCTTTCACTTTAATTTAAAGGTTAAAACATGCAGCTGTGAAAAGTCCTGGGCCTGACTGCTTCACTGGTAAGCTCTACCAAACATTTAAAGAACAAATACAATTCCTTTTCAAACTTTCCTAAATAACTGAATAAGAGGAAATATTTACTAACTTCTTATATGAGGAAAGCATTATACTGATACTGAAGCCAGAAAAAGACACTACAGAAAAGAAAACTACAGATCAATATCTCTTACGAACATTGAAGCAAAAATCTCAACAAAATACTAGAAAACTAAATTCAGCATATTAAAAGGATTATACACCATGACCAAGTGGAATTTATTCCTAGAATGCCAAGATGGTTCAACATATAAAAATCAATCAATGTAATATACCACATTAACAGAATAAAGGGAAAAAAAAACATAAACATCTTGATTGACAGCGAAAGAGCATTTCACAAAACAACACCCTTTCATGATAAACACTCAACAAATTAGTAGCAGAAGGAAATCACCTCAACATAATAAAAGTAAGATGTAACTAGAATACTTGTACACTGTTGGTGGGAATGAACATCATACTCAATGGTGAAAGACTAAAATCTTCCCCTCGAATATCAATTCAACGTGGAACTGAAAGTTCTAGCCAGAGAAATTAGGTAAGAAAAAGAAATGAAAGGTATTTAAATTGTAAAGAAAAAAGTAAACATTTCTTTTTGCAGGTCATATAATCTTGTGTTTGGAAAACCCTAAAGATTACACACACAATAAAAAAAGTCTGTTAGAACAAATAACTACAAAATTACAATAATCAAAACAGTGTGGTACTGACATAAATACAGACATATAAAATGAAACAGAATGGAGAACTCAGAAATACACTTTTGTATATGTGGTCATATGATTTTTGACAAGGCTGCCAAGATCATTCAGTGGAGAAAAGAGTCTATTCAGAAAATGGTGCTGGGAAAACTGGACATCAATATGCAAAAGAATGACATTAGACTCTTACTTGACTATATACAAAAATGACCTCAAAATGGATCAAAGATCTAAACATAAGAACTAAAACTATAAAGCTCTTAATATAAAACATAGGGCAAAAGCTTCATGACACTGCATTTGACAGTGATTTCTTGGAAATGACACCAAAGGCACAGGCAAACAAAGAAAAAAATTGGATTTCACGAAAATGAAAAATTTTGTTCATCAAAAGATATGAGTGACAGAATAAAAAGGCAACCTACAGAATGAGAAAGAATATTTGAAATCATCTATCTATTAAGGGATTAATATCAAAAATATATAGAAAATTCCTAAAACTTAACAACAAAACAATCAAATGACTAAATTAAAAGACTGGCAAAGGACCTGAACAGACCTTTCTCCAAAGAAGACACACAAATGGCCAATAAGCACATGAAAAGATGTTCAATCTCACTAAATCATCAAGGAGATATAATTTGAAACTACAATGAGTTACCACCTCACACTCACCAGGATGATGAAAAATAACAAGTGTTGGCGAGGATGCAGAGTTACTAGAATACTTGTACACTGTTGGTGGGAATGCCAAATGTTATAGCCACTGTGGAAAACAGTTATGGACACCCCTCAAAACACTAAAAATCAAACTACCATATGATCTAGTAATTCCACTTCTGGGCATGTACCCAAAAGAAGTGAAATTAGGGTCTTGAAGAGATACTTGTACACCCATGTTCAAAGCAGCATTATTCACAATAGCTAAAATGTGGTGGCAACTCAAGTTTCTACTGACAGATGAAAGCTTAAGTAAAATGTATATATACACACAATGGAATATTATTCAGCCTTAAAAAGGAGGGAAATTTTGATATAGGCTACAACATGGAGGGACCTTCAGAACATTATGCTAAGTGAAATAAGCTGCTCTCGAAATGACAAACATTATATGATTCCACTTATATGAGGCATTTAGAGTAGTTAAAACTATAGGGACAGAAAATAGAATAGTGGTTACCAGGGACTGGGGGAAGGAGGAATGGGAAGTTATTGTTTAATGGGTATAGAGTTTCAGTTTTGCTAGATGAAGGGTTCTGGAGATGGATGATGGTGATGGATACACGGAATTATGAATGTATTTAATGTCACTGAACGGTATACAACTATTAAGATGGTAAATTTTCTTATGTAAATTTTACCACAATGTTAAAACCCAAACAAACAGCTGTATCTAATTCAAACACCCGACATCACACATGTGCCTTTTCAATTCCCCTTTGCATAGCCCATGTATATATCCCGGGGTTATGCAAGGGAGGGAATTAGTACTTTGTATTCAACAGAAGCCAATTGATTCTTTGGCTGCAAAACAAAACTTGGATGAGAAAGTTACAAAAATAAATTAAGGTCCCAGTTAATTTGTTTCTTTTTAAAATTCTTATCGGTTTTCCCATATTTAGGAAAAGTGATCTGTTTTTTTTTTTTTCCACATAAAAAATGCACTCCATCAGGCTATTCTGTAGAACCTTACAAGGTCACCCCTACTGGGCTTTCCTCCATCTACCTCCTCTGGCACCTTCAAACACAGGCACCTGCACAAGAGGGATAGTGTCCACATTTTTTTCACAGTTTGATAGGCAATTAGACATGGAACTTACACACATTATTTATTTTTAAAACTGGAAATGGCCTCACATGCTATGATAGGCACCTACTAGTTGTCCTCAGATATCTACCCCTCCCCAACACACAAATCGCAGTTGTACATGACAACTATATGACATGACATGACAGCCATTTCCCACCTCTCTCCCAGCAAGGTATGATCATGTGACTACATATTGGCCAAAGGGATATGAGAGGAGGCTGTGTGTTACTTTTAGATCATTTCTCCAAAGTGGGGGTGTTCTTCCCCTTGGTCCCTTCCCTCCCCTCACTGGCTGATGTGTAGACATGAGTGTGGGCACTGGAGCAGCAGAGTCAACCACAAGGTGAAGCTGTGTGGTGAGCAAGTGGAGCAGCAAAACAGCAGGAACCTGGGTCCCTGAAACTGTGAAGTTCCCATCCACCTCTGGAGTGTGTATGTCAACACTGTATGTGGAAGAAATACATGTTTATAATAAAGTTTGACCCAGGTCAGATAGGTCAAATCTCACTTTAAAATGAAGAAACTGAGGCCAAAGAGATGAAAAGGAATGCCCAGGATCATACAGCCAAAGCCTCTGTAAACTGTACATTACAATGATGGAAAATTACTCTTCTTTCCTGTTAATGACCATGAGAGTAAAATCTTCTTTTACGCAATTCCTTCTTGAAGATTTAATGTCATACTCGGCAGGGGTAACAATAGAATGTAATGCTAAGAACTACATCATTTCAAGTTTCTTAGGATGATAAACATGTCCTATTAATAGAAATTATTTAATTCACTGTAGATTGCCAGCGTATAAAGCAAATGGAAAATTCTGAAGGTTTTAACGGAGGCAATAGCTAAACTATGAGATGGTCCAGAAGTACTTTCCTAAAGTCCACAAGAAGGAAGATAATCAGTGAGTTGTACTGTATTTGTACTTCCTTCTCAGAAGGAACAAAATGTGAACCTTCAAATGCGATGGGAACTTGGCTCTGACGGTGAAAGTACCCAGCTTTAATAAACACACATACAAGAAACCACAATCGTCCCCTACTAAAATAAAGTCCATCCATGATGCCGCAATTGCTTTTAGTTAACTTTTTCACAGAAATGGAGAAAAAGGGTTCTCAATTCACTATTTCCTTGGTATTCTCATTTGCTGTTTAAAAATGACAATTTCCAGGAATGAAGCTGTTTGACGTACTTCATGTATCTGATGCTCTAAAGGATTACAAAATGGCTTGGAATTGTTTCAGAGAGCACAAAAGCATCTGACCTTATTGGTTTAAGCTTTGGGTACAGTTTAAGAATTCTTTCTTTCCTTTGGAACATACTTTGGAAGTGCTTCTTTTAAGTTCTACTTAGTGACTTCCTGTTGAGAGAGCTGACACTAAGTCACAACATCACAGGACAACCAAAAGCATCAGAATGCAAAGTCGTTTGGTTCAATTTTGTGCACCCTTCCTTCCAAGTTCCTACACAGCTGTTCCAAATCATTCTTACTACTAGCAGAAATGACAGCTGGTGTGAAGGGGGCTCACTTCCCTACAACAGACTGTAGTTCTCTGTTTCACTGGACTTCTAGCTCTCAAAATCTTCAACGCCAGTTATTGTTTCAAATCTGATGTCACATACTTGTTTTAAATAATTTCAAGGGTTCCTTGTTGCCTCGAGAATACCTTCCCTTTAGTACCCTAAGTCCTTGAGTCCCGCCATCCAGCCTCTCCAGACCCACCACCCCCACTCTTCCCCTTTGCTGCTACTACATTGGACTACTGTCCAGTTCAGGGACTTTCTCACCCCACCTTTTTGTACTCTCTGCCTGGACTGCCACCTGCCCCCATCTCTTCTATTTACGACCTCTGCCTGCCCTCTCTCCTATTCCCATGTCAAGTGACCATTTCCTAGACTCTCCTATCTCTACAGAGTTACCTGTTCAACTGTGTTTTAGTTATTCATGTACCCATGCTCTCTTCTATGTCATGAGCACCTCAAAGGGAGGGATCGTGTCTTAATTTTCTTCCTAACATCTGGGATGGTTCTTGGCACACAGATGTTCAATATATGCTTGCTGAATGACTGTGAGAACAAAAGAAAAAAGAATCAGAAAGTACACAGTTTAAATCACTAAAGTAAAATTAAAAAAACCCAACATAGTCAAATGTGCAAAAGAAATCACAATTTGTAATAGTGTCTTTTTGTTTCATCTATTATGCTGAGATAGAAAGAGGCAAATCATCTACAGTGCAGAAAAGCCCTGTGAGACGCAACTGATGTCTTTACATCTGGAATGAGAAGACCCAGATTTGAGTCTCATCTCTACCACCTTCTGCCTCTAACTCTGGGCAATTTACATGTACAAAATTAAAATCTAAATTTCACCTCATTCCAAAGTAAATCTCGGCAATAGCTGGCAAGGAACAGCCCTCTGAGCTTTTCTTTTCCCTTTCTAAATTCGTTTAAACAGAATTTAGAAATTTAAACAGAGATGAAAATACCCACAGTACCAACCTCACAGTGTGAGAGGCTCCCATGAGCCAGTGGTGGTAAAGCACTCCAGAAACTATGCAGTGACACATAAATGAAAGGCATTATCATCACAGACGGGAAAGAAAGACACTATTCAGAGTGGTTACCATGGGCCAGGTGTTAGGGATTCAAAGACAGCTCAGAATTCAGGACCGCCCTAGTGAATGCTCCCCCAGACAGATCCCGCCCAACTCCTAGGTGGAATCAGAATCACTTACATGACTTTACTCTGCCAACCAGCTTCTGTCCCCATAGGTCTGAGTATCATGGACCAAGGACAAGTCTGGATATGGCAAAGAAACGAAGGCAGCCCAAGGCAGACACACACACCAAATATTGAAGAAAATGCTCCGTAACATACCTTGCCCACTGCCCACTCCCTAGCCCCAACCGGGGTCTCCTGCGGAACTGGCTGGCACCCACTCACCCTTTGCTGAAGGACATTTTATGAGGAATTGCGTGGAGCTAGGTCCCAGAGTTGGGGAATATTTGTAATTGAGAAAGGTATACAGAACAGGTCACTTCTTATTTGAAATGAGGATTGCAATATAATTCAATTTTACTTTATTCTTTGTCAAAGGACCAACAGCTGAAAAAAAATTATGTTGGAACATTTATTTTTGAAATTGTTATGAAACCTTATTTCTTTTTTTCTTTTTTTTATTGCATTTTAGGTTTTGGGGTACATGTGAAGAACACGCAAGACAGTTACATAGGTACACACGTAGTGTGATTTGCTGCCTTTCTCCCCTTCACCTATATCTGGCATTTCTCCCCATGCTATCTCTCCCCAACTCCCCACCCCCCATGAAACCTTATTTCTTAGCATTCAACCTGCCAAAGTCTTAGACCTGCAAGCAGTAATGAAAATAAAAGATCAGGCCGGGCGCAGTGGCTCACGCCTATAATCCCAGCACTTTGGGAGGCCGAGGCAGGTGGATCACGAGGTCAAGAGATCGAGACCATCCTGGTCAACAAGGTGAAACCCCGTCTCTACTAAAAATACAAAAATTAGCTGGGCATGGTGGTGCGCGCTGGTAGTCCCAGCTACTTGGGAGACTGAGGGAGGAGAATTGCTTGAACCCAGAAGGCGGAGGTTGCAGTGAGCCGAGATTGTGCCATTGCACTCCAGTCTGGGTAACAACAGCAAAACTCCATCTCAAAAAATAAAAGAAAATAAAATAAAAGACCATGCTTTCTTTAGCATTATGTTCAAGATCACATTCATTCATTCATCCTACAAACATTTATCTAGCACTTATGTTCTGTTAGGTACTGGGGAAACAGCGATTAACCACCTATAAATGGGTGGGGGCCTAGAGAAAACAGGACTTTAATTACAATTGTGATATGAGTTACAAAGGAGAAGTATAGGGTTCCATGCTCTAATGAAATCTTTCAGGGGAAGAGGAGATGGTAGGAGGGATCAGGGAGCAGTCAAGGGAGGAAACTGCAGGAGTGCAGTCTCTAGCCGGGAAGGAGCTTGGCCACAGCTTGAGCCAGAGGGAAGGGAAAGAGAAGACCCCAGAGAGGCAGTGAGAGGTCATCCCTGCTCAGCTTATTAAGCAGGAGCTGCAGGAAGCCACTGTAGGAAGAGCTGTATGCTGAGGAATGACATGACCATCTACATGTCAAAAAACAAAAGCAAAAGATGACTTTAATACCCATAATGGTGGTAAGAAACATGCAGACCTATATGAAGGTGAGAAGAAGAAGTCATCACTGTTGCACGACCTCTTAAATATATGGATGAACACACCAAGCCTCAAAAATGAAGTGAGCTGACCAAGATGACACAGAGAGATACTGGCAGAGCCTAAATTTCCTGACTTGGTCCAGTAGTTTTTGAATTTTTCTACAATAAAGACTGTAACTGTGAAGTTAAAGTCAGAGCTCCTCCAATCTTTTTTTTTTTTTTAAGAAACAAGGTCTTTTTCTGTTGCTCAGGCTAAAGTGCAGTCACACAGTCATAGCTTACTGTAAACCTGAACTCCCAGACTCAAGGAATCTTCCTGCCTCAGCCTCCTGAGTAGCTGGGACTACAAGTATGTCCACAACGCCTGGCTAATTTTTACTAGAGACAGGGTCTTGTTATGCTGCCCAGGCTGATCACAAACTGTTGGCCTCAAGCGATCCTTCAGTCTCAGTCTCCCAAAATGCTGGGATTACAGACATGAGCCATCATGCCTGACCTCTTCCAATCTTTGACTCATAGCCATATAATCAGAGAACTCATGGTGCTTTCTCAGCACTTTTAACTTAATAATATTACTAACAATTAGTAATCGCTTACTAGAACTTCCAAGTGACAGGCAACTTGCTAGGTGCTTTCCATATCTCATCTTTACAACAATCTTGTAAGATGGGTATTATTTTTATTGTTTTACAGTTGAAAGAACTGAGGCTCAGAAATACCTGTTTAATTGCGCAAGGTCACACAAGACAACTGAGTGTGATCAGAATCTGAAGTCATTTCCCTCTGACTCCAAATTCTGCCACCATGCCCGGCCAAATCTAGATTTTTATCATTATCCAATGCTAAATTCTGGTTTTCTAGGGAAAATCAGAATAGAAAGGGGGAGCTTTCTCTCCCTAAATTAAAAAAAAACCTACATGAAATTGAAAAGTTCAATCTATTAATTAAATGTATACAGACACAAAAAAATAGTAAGAATTGAAAAACATTTTATTTTTAAGTTACATTAGAGGCACAAAATTCTAAGAATCTTCCTTCAACCTGTTTTGAGAGATAAACGTTGGGAGTAACCATGTGGTTGGGCCAAGATAAAAATGTCTCATTAAAATCGTCTGATCTACAATCTCAGCTGCAGGAAGCACACTGCTGATTCCTGAAAAGGTGGGGCCATGGGGAAAAAAGAGATCATCTCTGACCGACCTGCTCTTCACCCCTCAAAACCAGTGGAAATAAAATTTAAAGAGAGCTTCCATATTATAATCACTCCGAAAATTGGAGAGGAAGTAGAAGAAAATAGAAAAAAAAAAAATCTGGCCCTAATGAGAAAGTTACATAGCCCAAAAGAAAACTGGAAAACTAAGAAGATCTTATAAGCAATTATAACCCCCTTAAATAAATCTTGCACATCATGTGAAAAAAATTATTCAGGAAACAGCTGTTATTCATTCTTAAGGAGATAGAAATATTCCTGTTAAAACACAGGAACAGATCAGGATACACTCATTCTACGAAAGACAAAATAAGATGATCACTGCATACAGTAAACATTAAAATCAACACTGCAGGAAATTGGGTTAGTGAATCAGAAATAGATACATGAAATACATATGGAGGGCTGAAAGAAGGTGAGAGAAGATGGCAGACATAGAAAATAGAGCATAGAGATGTAACCTGCAAGCAACGGGAGTCTCTAGGAAGAGAAGAGCAAATGAAAGACAGTCAATTTTCCAGAAGTTAACACCAAAGCCAGATACAAAAAAATCTGTGGCATGAAGAGGGGAAATGCTTGTATTGTATTATATTTGTAAGCAGAAAAACACACAAAAGCCTAACTGTTTTGGGCAAACAAAAATGGCTTTTTAAACTCTAAAACCAGATCACTTTCAAATAGGTGAAAATTTGTATAACTTTCATTTTTTCCACTGGAGAAACCAATTCTAACGAGTTAACAGGAGAATGGGAATATAGGGACTGGGGACCTGGGAAGACAATAAAACCTACATAATATTTAAATGGCTGTAGGTATCTCAAAACATTTCTGCATGCACCAATATTAACACAATACCATTTCTATAAATATCAGACTGTTGCCCCAAATACCAGAGGTAAAGGAGCAATCTCTTAATGGGAGGATACTGATGTTCAATGGGGTCTGGAAGACCATGAAGTCAATTTTGCATCTGGAAATAAGTAAGCAAGATCAGATATTCAGGGTAGAACAGTTGCCAATTAAAAATAGCTAAAAGAAAAAAAAGTCGTAAGTGTTGAGCTTGATGAATTTAATAGTTGACAAAACTTTGAAACCAAATAGACAAAAGAGAAATAGAAGTGAACCCTTCCCCCTGCCAAAAAAGAAAAAAGAAAAAACGAGACTGCTAAGACTCTCAGGAGAAATTAATGAAGTATGAGCAAGGGAAAGCATAAAAATAAGAAGTCAAAAGGCACAGAATTACTTATATTCTTAAAATGGAGTAAAGTTACTTGGTCCAAAGAGGTAGCTGTCATCGTCATCATTGTCATCCTCATCAAAGCTATCACTAATGCAGCACTTATTATGCAGCAGGCACCATTCTTAATGCTCAAAATAAATCTATGTGGTGGGTGCCATTACTGTCTCCACTTTACAGATGAGGAAACTGAGGCCCAGAGAGATAAAGTAACTTGTCCAAGACCCAGAGCTAAATAACTGAGATTCTAGTCCAGCTCTTAACTACTTCATTCTTCTACCTCTCTAAGACTAGTTATGACTAGAAAAACAGAGCATGTATGAGATATGTTTTTAAATAATCACTACTATATTTAGAGTAACAATAATTAAAGCATCTACTATTTGCAAAGGACCTATTATGTACCAGGCATTGTATTAAGCATTTAGAGACATCAGTTCATCTAATTCTAGTAACCTTGCAAGACATTGTAAAGGTGAAGGGTGTAAAGGTAAAGACATGGTAAAGATTGTAAAAGTATTAAGATTCTTGAGCAAGGTCGTGCAGCTAGTAAGTTGTGAAGCCATGATCTGAACCAGGATCCCTTTAACCCTAAAGCCCAGGCTTCTTCTCTACTAAGCTAATGCCCATAAAGGGACAAGGATATTCACATTTCAAATGGCATTCAAAGGTAAAAAGATATCATACCCAATGGCTTCCAAGTAGCCGAATCTGGTAGAGGTTATTGCTCCTCACTTCTGTAAATTCCTTCTTCTCACTGTTGTCTTCTGATTTTCCTCCCACCTGACTGCCTTTTTCTTTCATTCTCCTTTATTGGACTGCCCTTTGTCTATCTTCTTACGCTTCATTGCTCCTATCTTTGGGCATGGGTTCCTTTTATCATTCCATGATAATGATGATCCAATATGATACATCTCCAGATTTTTGTCGGATACACATGCGTGCATGTTCACACACACACACATCTGTATGCAATTCCAAGTTAAGCGTACTCATAAATACATATGTACATATAGAATCTATGTTTCAAAGTATCTTGACAGCCAAGAGGCTTGATTGTTCTTCTCCTCTCTCTATGTCTCTGTTCTTATCACATGTGGACACCTAACAAAGTTCTTATCACATAAAGCTGAAGTTGTCTATTTGCTCAAGTATCTCCCCTACCAGACGTATCTTGTATCTTTCTTTTCCCATTTGTATCCAAAACATGTAGCGCAGGGTCTGGTGCAAAGTAAACACTCAAGAAATGTTTACTAATTGAATAATAAAAACTAGAGAAAGAAAGCAGAAAAGAGAGTAGAAAATAAGGTAGCAATCTATTTTAAAGAATAATCAAAATATGCAAAAATAAAATGGCCTTGAGGTATTATATCAGCAAGAATTAAAAAAAATAAAATTCTCATTGTAGTGCGGGCATCAATTCTGCCTCTTATCTCAGTGTTGAAATTGGCAGTCTCCATATATTGCCGGTGGGAGGCACCAGACAATATATGTCCAAAACAACAAAACTATTCATAATCATTAATCGAATGATCCCATTCCTGGAAACTTATCTAAGGAAATAAATCAACAGAAGAGAATGGCTGTATTTAGGGATATGCTTACACAAGTATTATGTAATATATAATAATGAAAAAACAGGAAACAGACGAATACCCAACAGCAAGATAAAAGCTAAGGAAAATCAATTTGAAGTTCTTCTACACATCCATTAAAATTTAACACAATGACTACAAAGGAAAAGAGAAAATGATATAATGATCACGTTGGGAGGCCGAGGCGGGTGGAGGACCTGAGGTCAGAAGTTGTACCAGCCTGGCCAACAGGGTGAAACCCTGTCTCTACTAAAAATACAAAAATTAGCAGGGTGTGGTGATAGGCGCCTGTAATCTCAGCACCTCAGGGGTTTGAGGCAGAAGAATTGCTGGAACCCAGGAGATGGAGTTTGCAGTGAGCTGAGATTGCACCATTGCACTCCAGCCTAGCCCGACAACAGCGAGACTCTTGTCTCAAAAAACGAAAATTACATAATGCTAAGAAAAAAGTAGAATGGAAATTTATGCAGTTCTGTAAAAACTATTACTTGTACCTGGGCAAAGATGGAAAGCATCTCATAAAAATTCACAAAAATGAAAAATGTGTTGTAATGATAGGATTGGGTATGCCTTTTAAAATCATATTTTAAGGTGCAGCTGCTATAATATGAAATGAGACAGGGATTGAATACTGGTTCCATACTTTATTAGCTGTACTGCTTTAGATAAGAAGTTTAACTTTTCTTAATTCTGCTTACTCATCATCTGTAAAAAAATTTTATTTCTATTGCTTAGCAGATTTCATTAACTTAAATATGGGATAAACACTTACACAGCACTTACTATATACCTGGCTCAGTTCTAGGCACTTTATAAATATTAACTTGTTTAATAATCATATCAATATTTTAACACGATGCACAAAAGGTTCTGGAATCTAGAGTGACAACAGCAGGATAGTACCTTTCAATAGCTTTCCAATGTCCATGGGATAAAACTGTAAATAAAATTAACTGCTAACATGTACTGAGTGTTTGCAATGTGACAACCATTCTGCTAGAGCTTTCCTGACCTTATCTCAGTTAGCCCTTCCAACAATCTTGTTAGGGAGTTACTATAAAATACTACAGTTTTCTGAGGACTCAGGAGACTCAGGCTCGGAGAGGTTAGGTAACACGCTAGTGAGTGACAGAGCCTACATCTGAATTTGGGTTTGTCTGAGTTCACAGCCAGGTGCTTCACCACAGCAGGACAGTGTGTCCCATTTTATTAGGAGAGTATGCCAAGCCTTTCACAATCTGAACCTTACTCCCAGTCTCATCACTCCAGATCTGGGACAGTTCTGGGTGGACACCCTCATCTTTTAAGTCCCTGGCCTCTGCTCCCACTGTTCCTCACCTGGTCTTCTTTAGATACCTATTAATCCCTCAAGGCTCCTCTTCCCCATACCTTCTGAGGCATAATCAATTGTTCCCTCATCTGCTGTCATTTAGACACTTATTTGTGCTTATAAGTCAGTACGTAATGTATTATTTTTATGTTTCTTTACCAGCCTATTTCCTTCAGACTATGAATTTCACAAACGCAAAGACCATGTTTTACACTATTTTGTGTGTTGCTGTATTCCTTGTTTTAAGCGTAGCTGTCACACTTGATAAGTGTGGCACCAACAATTACTTGGTGAATGCGCAAACACTTCTGGCATAGAAGATATTCCTAAGACTCACTTGCTTCCTTCCTTCTTTCCTTCCTTTCTCGATCTTTCTTTTCCTTTCTCAGGGTCTTACTCTGTCACCAAGGCTTATCATCATTTGCTAAGTACAAAGGATAGGGTATTTCTCTACATTGTTTCTCACAGAGCTTTGCTGCTGAAGCTAGTTTAGCTAAATGAGAGCATAAAGGGGACCTCTCCATTAAGAAGGCTTCCCTGATGTTCTAAGTTTGGGTTATGTGTGTATAATATCATGTGTTTACCTGTTAGGCCCATTAGCATACTTCATGGAAATTGTCTGCTCACTGGCTTGCCTCCTCCTTCTTAGACAGTGAGCCCCTTAAGGACAGGACTGTGAGTATTACCTATAATATCCAGAACCCAGGACAGTAACTAGCAGCTTCCTTCCTTCCTTTCCTTCCCTTCCTTCCCTTCCTCCCTCCTGTGCAGTGTTACAATCATGGCTCATGCAGCCTCAACTTCCTGGGCTCAAGCGATCCTCTCACCTCAGCCTTCCACATAGCCAGGATATAGGCATGCACCACCATGCCTGGCTAACATTATTTTTTGTAGAGACAGGGTTTTGCCAGGTCTTGAACTCCTGAGCTCAAGTGATCTGCCTGCCTCGCTCGGCCTCCCAATGTGCTGGGATTTCAGGCATGAGCAACCGAGCCCGGGCTTCCCTAGGTTCTTGATAAGATATTTCAATTTGTAGCATGCTGTACTATACGAGTACTGGACTTAAAAGACCTCATTGTCTTTTAAAGATGGGACTCCTTGAATTTTGTGCAAAAATTAAATTAACAACTTAAAAATTACATTACTGATCTACTTATGTTGAATCTTTTGGTACTCTTTAATGACTGGGAAATTACTGAAGGCTCTAACTTCATAAGGGATTTCTTTTCCCTTTAAAAACAGAATAGAACCTTTTGAAAAAGGAAGAATGTTTCCTACTTCTTGGCAAACGCACAGAAAGATTCATTTGGTGGATATTTTCTTTCTCTTTATATTCAGATCAGTTCTGTGCTGAAGTACCATTAGTAGAAAGCTCAGTTGATGAAATGCCTTCAAAAAAGGGAAATAAGACATGGGATACTATATGTTCAAGGCTAGTTTTAATTGTACTGGCTACTGGGGTTACTGAGATACGCCAAACATTTAGATGATTAGCAAGTTCTTGGGACAAGAGGGTCACCTAGAGATACACACAGTTTTCCTCATTAATGAGTGATGACAATTTGCAGTCAAAATATGCATTTCCACTCTTTCTCTGAGTTCACTTTATTGTTCTTTCTCAAATTCCAATAACATGAACTAATTTAAACTTGAAAATTAGAAGTTAAGACCAGGGATCTTCCATTTTAAACACAATGATCCAACATTAATCACCATATCAGGAAACTTTTTAGGAGAATGAAAAATTATTAATATTGATTATTCAGTACTCTTAATTATGCTCAAAGATCTGAAATTGGAATTAGAGACCTTATTTTTAAAATCCTATGGATTATATGCAACAACATAGTAAAATCTTAAGTTTTTGAGGGCACGTGACATAAACAGAAATCAAGAAAAGAGAGGAATCACGTTATCTTTCATGAAGTACTCACGTGCTGCCAATATGCTAGGTGCTTTACAAAAATCACTTAGTTTTTCTAAAACAACAAAACAACCTGGAAAGGTGAAAATCATTATTGCTATTTCGTTGATGAGGGAGCAAAGTTCATGGAGTTTCAGTAAGATCATATAGTTAGAAAGTCTCTTAGCTAGGCTTAGCACCAAAGCCTACTCTTCTTAGGCATATTATGCATGTAAGCCTTCCTCTGAGAAGAGTTTATAAATAATATGTTTATTTTTGTCTTCCAAGACTGGAGACATTTAGGCTTTTGGGTTTCTGGTACTTACAAAGGTGTTTCCCTCAGGACACACAAGGTGGCTGTGTTTGTCAGCTTTTCTTTTAGAACAGAAGTTACATCCATGTGCACAATCCAGGTTTCTGAAGTCAGTGGGATTTCTCATAATGCTTTTCACATGGAGGGATCCCTACCCACCCTGACATTTAAACAGGTTGGTAGTTATAGCAGATCACAGTTCCCAAAGATGGTCACTGGTGGCATCTCCCATTCCCCTTGTTCCTTTGCAATGCAACTTTGTCACTACCCATCAAGAGGTGAAGTCTATTTTTTGCATGCATTTAATCTGGGTAGGCTCTGTGACTGATCTAATAGATTGGAAGAAGAGCTGCTGCCTCAGTTGTCAGGTGAGAGGTGTGACTACCCTCAGACTACCATACTGTGAGAAGCCCAGGCCATATGGAAAAGTCATGTGTGGAGACTGAGCTCTCAACCATCAATTGGCGGCCCTGTGAGTGAGCTGTCTTGAACACCCAGTCTTACAACTGCAGCCCAGCCAATGTCTAAATTCAAGTACACGAGAAACCCTAAGCAGGAACTGGCTCACTGAACTCAGTCAATGTACACAACCATGTGGTACTAATAATAAGGCACTATATTTTGCAATGATTTGTTATATACCCCTAATCAGAACTGTGGTGGTATTTTTCTTTTAGGGTAAGCAACTGTTATTTCTTTGAAGTAACTGGGAGTAGTTTTTTAGGGAGACATATTAAGATTTCATACATACCTGAAGTGGTTGCTAACCTATGTGTGAAGTCAACAAATTCTCTAATTGAAGGTTAATGAATTAACCTTCAATTAGTCCTAAAAGAATTAATGGACTAGAGAAATTTACCTCTATAAACATTCTATTCAGATTTTGGGCTATTTCTCAATGAACAGTGTTATGTTGCGAGATTGATGCTTTTATTTTTACCCAGATAACAGAGTAGGTTTTTGCAAAATTATTAGACACATTTGGAGTTAGTTGACCACAAGGTTGTCAAACAATTCTCATTTTTTAAAGCAATAGCCAAAACACGACTTAGTCTCTGACCAGCTTTAGAAAGCTGACAACCTGATTTATGTTTGTATTACCTGCCAAGTTCTACCCAAGCTAAGAGAGAATTTAGCACTAATGATCCCAAACAAAAGCATAAAATGCTGGGGATGGGAAGATGCTTCAAAAATATCTGTAGGTTTAGTATAAAAGAAATTGTTGTAAAAATCTTTTCTATGGGATGTCAGAAGGCTGGCAAAGAATTAGTCCAATATCCTCAGCTTCTGAATCTATTTTTCGTTTTTTGTTTTTTTTTTTTTGGGTGTTTTTAACAATGCTTAAGGCAAGCAAGATATTAAATCATGAAGAAAAATTCACTAATGTTTAAAATCCTGTATTTACTAACAAGGAGAAGGCAAATATATTTCAGAAAACTTTCCACAATAAGGCAAGAATAATTAGCACACTCCATTCCTTGGACAATATGGTTAACCCAACATTTTCTGTCATTGACTCTAACAATAAAATTTTAAAATGACTGCCACTTTCCTAAATAATGGGAATAGGTTCACAATAGTACTTCTACTGTATCCTTTATAGAACCAAAAAGCCCAAGTAAGAGAGAGAGAGTACTCAGCTCAAAGTCAGTGTTTTCAGAATTCTTACCTCCACAGCAAAAACCAGTACAGTGCTTATGCACGGTTGTCTTTCGTTTCAGTCTCACAGTCTTCGTTGATTTCCAGTTACTTAGGTTAGCATCTTTCCCTAGGTCTCCTTTAGTAAGGTTATTTCACATATTTGTAATACTGTTAATTCTTCTGTCACAGGCTGCATTCTATACTGAGATCCCCTGGCTTTCATTTTTTGTTTGTGTTTTTAACTTATGTACACTAAATTTCACTCTCATTGCTATAAAGCTCTATGAATTTTGACAAATGCATAGTAGCATGTATCTACCATTACAGTAGCATACAGAATAGTTTCATCATCCTAAACAAAAAAATCCCCGTGCTTCACCTATGCGCCCTTGTTTTTTGTGCAAACCTCTGGAAATCACTGATCTGTTTATCATCTCTACAGGCTTGCCTACCTCAGAATATCATGCAAGTAGAATCATACAATGTATCCTCCAGACTGGCTTATCTCATTTAGCAATAGGCACTTGTCCATGCTTTCCTCATGGCTTGGTAGCTCATTCCTTCTTATTACCAAGTAATATTCCACTGTCCAGATGTACTACAGTTTGTCCAGTCATCTACTGAAGGACATCTGGTGCTTCCAGTTTTTGGTGATTGTGAATAAAGCTGTTATCAACATTCAGATAAAGGTTTCTGTATGGTTACAGTTTTTCCAATCAGTTGGGAAAATACCCTACGAGCATGATTTCTAGACATATGGTAAGATTATGTTTAGCATTGTAAGAAATTCAGATCCATTTTTGTTTAAAAAAATTATATTTCTATTTATATTCGGCAGAAAAACATAAATGGTTGTTATGGGGTTATGACTGATTTTATTTTTTTATTCACTTCTGTATTTTCCAAGGTATGTTTTAAAGTAATTCAAACAAGTGGTATGTTTACACACAGGGAAAGGTTAATTTTAAAAGTACAATTAAAAAAGAAAATAACAGGAGTAAACCAAATCCATTAGCTATGTGTGGTTTACTTTGTCTCACTAGATGGTCCTCTCCTGGCCAACAGAGACTGTTTGATTTGAGCTGAAACATTATGGGCAGTAAGGCATCAGTGTGAATCATTAGAATAAGGTTCTCTGTTCTCTTTGTCTGCAATTGGTGTTCCTTGCTGTTCCTTTTGGTTTCATTGCATCTCAGACTCAGGAGAAGCAAAGGAACCCTGGCTTGTATTTGGAAGACCCTGAGCATGTCAGACCTCTGTGCTAGTAATGAATCTTCTGCTTTGATTCTGAGACCAAGCCCTGCCTCATATTCCAGTTCCACTCACCAGATTCCCATCTCATTTTATGCACTCAACTGTAAAAGTCTGAAAAGAACTATTTGCCTAAAATTAACCAAGTTCTCAAGTTATCCAGCTATAAGCAGAAGTTTGCCAGTAAATGAGTGTCTGTAGTATAAGACTACACTCGGACAGGAACCAAAAAACTGAGTCATCTCATTACATTTTGGGAAATATTGTTGTCATTATCAATTGATACTTTTCAAAAAAGGAAGAAATTTGGCAACTGTTATCATATAGAACACTGAGTAAATAAATTAATCCTGTTAAGAACATGAAGCAGGCATTTACAATGGCACCTTCATACACCTATTATAATGTTGACAAGCTAAACAATATTCCTCCTCCCTCCAAGGAAGATGTATGAAAATTTTTATGCCTCATTATTTATCTCTATCTCTTGTGGATGACAGGAATAAACTCCACTTTCAGAATTACCAAAAACCTTTAAAAAATAAATATCATAAGGCTGGTGAATCCTGTATCCCTGTTAATACTGGGTATTATTTGCTCACAAATGAAGCTGACAGGAAGAGACACTTACTAGAGCCCAGACTTGGAAACATGATGGTTGCTATTGATACTCTCACTTCCAGAGCATAAATTATTAATTTTGGGTGAAGCTACCTTACTGAGTTTGCCAACAGATGAGTGAAACTTATATGCTTTGGTTTTATTTTTAGTATCACATAAGGGATAAGAGAGAAATCTGAACAACCTACAGAAAGTCACACCACTGTGTTATTGTTCTGGGTACTCTAGTAACACTGACCCAGGCTTAGGTGGCCCTCTCAATTGTCACTCATTTCCCTCGACTCAGCTGTCACTCAGTGTCCCAATGGGACCACTTGAATATAAAAAATGCTCATGTTTTAGTGAGAAAAATGAATCTAGTATCTAACATGACCAGGGAGATCATACAGGATCAAGCTTTGAAGACAGCTTCTTTGCACTTTCTACTTAAATATCAGGGTCCTGCTCTTGGAGAAGAGGCCAGAAATCTAAAGTATTGTTTATGTTTGCTGTATTTCCAAAAGTTACACAGGAAAGTTTCAGGGGATAAACTAGAAGCTATCCTTTACTGGGCAGGAGGAGGTCAAGAGTAAAAATGTTCAACCACTTTTAGAAAGCACCCTGCATCTAAGGAAAGCATGTTTAAAAGCAATCACATTTTACAACAATGCTGGGAAAAGGGAAGTCATTATCAACACCCCAATCTTTAAATTAGATCAGCAGAGGTCTGTTCTATTTATTCTATAATTACAAATATTGCAAACTGGCTAAACAATGTGACTATTGGTAAACCAGAAATTAATGTGCTGACAAAAAAAAAAAAATCCAACTAGCCAAATAAACACTTCCTAAAGCATTCCATCAGCCTCCCAAACCGCTTCATTATTTATGCCATGTCTCTCTGCCAGGCTCACACTATTCCTCCTGCTTGAAATCCCTTTCCCAATTTCATCTGCCAGTGAAAACCTGGTGTCATTCAAGGCCCTGGTTTCATTTGAGGGCCTCTATCAGAGCTCACAGTGTGTTTATCTGTCTCCTCCTGAGTTTCCTAAGAGTTGCAACTGTGCGTTGTCAATCCGTACACACCTTCAGTGCCTATACTGTGCCTAAATTAGAGAGAACAGAGTACACCGAAATAGAAGTTGATTCAAGAGATACGTTGTACTGGAACACTAACACTGTGTTCACCTTAATATGGTCAGCTCAGCGTTGAGCATGTCAAAGAGAAAAAAACATTTAAAACAGGATTGCAGTCATGTAGTTGCTTCGAAAACCACCTGAGTCATTAATTTCTGTGTATGTTGAGATATACTTTAATATTATCCTTTCTTCATAGGAGACTGAAGTGTGATATGAAGATATAACTCTTTCTTCAAGGGAAGTAGGTATTAACTCTTACCTACACCCACAAGCATCTTGTACCTTAACTTTGTTTCCACAACAGAAATGAAGCCAGGTCTCCTTTTAAGTATCAATAACAATAATCATTATAATTTGTTGGGCTTTATGTTTACAAAGCAGTTTTGTGTGGCTTATTTTATTCTCCCAGTATTCTGTTCCTGAATCGGAAACTTTGCTTCTGTTCAATACTTAAAACTTGGAAGACTGATTTAACAAAATCTCTCATCCTTAGAGAATTAAACTCTACTCCAGCTCTACTCTAAATCAAATTACCACAGTGCCAGAATAATCTCTAAGACCTTGAATGTGCTTGGCTCAAGTAACACAAAAATGCTAGTTGGATATAGGAAGTCTTCCAAGATCGATGAAGTGGTACCATTCTTCTCTCTTATGCCTTCTACCTGACAATGAACAGAAGAGAATGACACTGTCAAAACCCTTTCCTCGCTCCTGTGAGAAAAGTTATTCCCTTAGGAAGCCAAAATGTTCAGGTAGATGGTGTCTGGGACCCTGACGCTATTCCTCTAATTATCTGTCAGAAGTTCAGGCTGACATCACCATCACATCAGGCATGAAAGGATAAGTAAAGAGACTACTAAGTTAGAACCATGAGATCTTTGGGGTGAATCTGACGCTTTAAAATGGTATTTATTAAGCTGTCTCAGAAAGGGTATATTTTATCTAAATCAGATACCTAGAATCACTACCTTCACTTTAGTTTGGGGAACACCTCAGTCCTCTAGAGGTCCCCCAAACTATGAAGTACCTCCCTCAAGTCCAGAACTCTCTCTTATAATCCATCCTAGCCCCACCCTGTGCTCAAATCTAATGTCCCTAGAGGGAGAGAGGTGGGAAGAGTAGCAGCACTTTATACAGCTTGACACTTTTGTCTATTAATACCAGTTTCACTCTTGTTGGTTTTTTTTACTTTATTCTCAAGTGATAGGAATGTACAAGTGGCTTGGGCAATTGGGGCTATTCAAAGTCTTGGTCTTTTGTATTATTTGGTCTCTAAAAATAATTACTTGACCTTGCATTTAAAAGTGAGAATGCAAAGGTAAATAGTCATTTCTAAGGTCATCAAGAACAACCTTTAAACAGAAAAGTCAGTTTGCTATTATATTAGCTGCTCTACAGAGTCATAGGAAAAGTAAACATAGTGCTTATTAAAGAGTTCAAATGGACTTGTAGAGGGTTCCTAAATATGAGAACATCTATACAAGAATGTATATTACCCATAACAAACATTTTGTTAGTGATTTTAAGTTTATAACATTCATTCACAAGCCTTTTATTCCTTACAAGCGATATTCTAATAGAGTAATATGATGACCGTGATCTTGAGCTCTTGGCTTTCCTCTGACCTAATGTTATTGAATGGAATTGCAGAATACCCTCTGGTTTATGTTTCAGGCTGTCAATCAATCAAATGCTTTGGAGAACACAAGCTCCCTTACAGGGGACTGCTTCAACACAGCTTATTCTGTGGATCAGGGTCACTTCCCAGTTTTCACCAACTGGATGCCACTGCTCCAAAGAGAGCTCACATGAGCTTCTGAAGCAGTTCATCTGATCAGGGATGCCTCCTAATTTCCAAGTCTTCATTTCTGCAACTGGACGTTGATACAGTTTGTCTCTGTGTCCCCACCCAAATCTTGCTTTGAATTGTACTCCCATAACTCCCATAACACAGTTGTGGGAGGGACCTGGTGGGAGATAACTGAATTGTCGGGGCAGTTTCCTCCATACTATTCCCATGGTAGTGAATAAGTCTCACGAGATCTAATGGTTTTATCAGGGGTTTCTGCTTTTGTGTCTTCCTCATTCTGTCTTTGCCTGCTGCCATCCATGTAAGATGGGACTTGCTCCTCCCTGCCTTCTGGGGTGATTGTGACGCTTCCCCAGCCATGTGGAGCTGTAAGTCCAATAAAACCTCTGTCTTATGTAAATTGTCCAGTCTTAGGTTATCTCTTTGTCAGCAGCATGAAAATGGACTAATCCAGTAAACATGCCCTGGATGTTTATTGGACATTTAATGGATTGGAGATAAGTAAGGAAGCTCTCATAAACTCCATAGGCAGGAGGGGGATATAGTCATGCCTAAAACTTGATTACACTCTCCTTTTCTCCTAAAGCACATTAAAACATTGTTTTGTTTGTTTTAATTTTGTCATAGAATTGTTCTCAGAAATTGATGACTGTGTTTCAAATTAGTGTGTTTCAAATTAGTCCTCAACTCTATAGATAAGACTGAAATCAAAAGCTCAACCAACCATATTATACGTCATCAAAGAGAAAAGAACATTTTCATTTATTCAAAGAGACCTGAAAACAGTGAATCAAAAACCAGTGTAGGCTGGGTGTGGTGACTCACACCTGTAATCCCAGTACTTTGGGAAACCAAGGCAGATGGATCACTTGAGGCTAGGAGTTCAAGACCAGCCTGGCCAACATAGTGAAACCCCCATCTCTACCAAAAATACAAAAATTAGCCAGGCATCGTGATGCATGCCTGAAATCCCAGCTACTTGGGGGCTGAGGCACGAGAATTGCTTGAACCCAGGAGATAGAAACTGTAGTGAGCCAAGATTGCAGCACTGCACTCCAGCCTTGGGCAACAAAGTGAGATTTGGTCTTAAAAACAACAACAAAACCAAACAAAAACCCCAAACTAATGCAATACGTATAAAGCTAGGAAATACAAAGAAAAAACACACACAAAAAATCTACCATCAAATGGCTTAATATTCTTAAGGGAATATGACTTGAGAATTAGAAATGTTAAAGAAATAATTTTCCTTAATTAACATCCTTAATATTTTCCTTAAATGATGTACTGTATAGTACGAAGGAATGGTTAAAAATTAAAATGGGTATGTCCTTTATCTGTCGAAATGCTTACTTTAGAGAGGCCAAGGAATCAGAATACTGCCAAGTCTAGAGTAACGTACTTTTAAATACTTTATATGCAAATCTGGTAATCTACATAAAGTAAAGCCCAGCGATTCTCGAGTCAAACTGTGTTCTAACAGTCCTAATCTGTTAAGACTTCAGAGAATGACTAAAAACTGACGATATGTAAGATAAGGAGAAAATGTCATAATTGTACTTGTGGATTCCCAAGTAGTCAATATTGGACTTTTATTATTGTTATCTCATTTTTTAAAAATCAATTTTAAATCACACAGATAATATACTCATATTTTCTTGAAAAAATTAAAAACAATAAAGGATAAAAATCCTCTTTAACTACCACATGCAATTTTTCTAATCTGTTCCCACCTGACGCAACTCCACTAATCAAAGTAACATGAAAATAGCCAACAATGGCATTTTCTATGCCAGGAAGTCTTTAAAGAGGTTATAGGATATCTTATTTAATTTTCATAACTTCCCAATAAAGTGGCTCCAACTATTCTCCCCGTTTTGCAGAGCAAGAAACTGAGCCTTCGCATTCTTAGGTTCCCCATTAACTCAGGTATCCACTGTTAGTAATTTAGGGTATATTCACCCAGTTTTTAATCTATGAATACCTAAACATATATGGGTACCCACAGAAAATACAGTGTTGCTGCTTTATTTTAATAAAACCTTAAATGGCATCATACTATATACACCCATTCTACAATTTGCATTTTTCCACGACAGTTCATATAATTCTAATTCATTCTTCTTAATTGCTGCCTTGTATAGTATAGCTGTACCATTCTCGTATTGACAAGTAGGAAGGTTATTTTAAAATTGTCACTACTATAAACAATGCTGCAGTGAACAAGTCTTGGGCAAGCTTTCTCATGCACATGAGTAGCTGCTTGGGTGGACAGTAAGATCTGGAAGTGCTAGGTTAGGGGTGTGCATATTTAAACTTCAAAGGATGCTGCTAAACTAGCCTCCAAAATGGTTACCATTAGTATTTAAATACCTATTTTCCTATAATCATGCCAAAATCTGATATTATCAAACTTCAAAATTTTGCCAATCCAATGGGTGAAAATGGGACCATGTTATAATCTGCATTTTCCTGATTACACTAAAAGTGCTATTAGGCAACACCATCCAAACTGCTAATTAAACAATCTAGTGAGTTAAATCAGGGGGACATAAACATGTACATATATAATATAGGATTTTATTTTAAATTACATGAATGCATATTTCCTCTTTTTAGAGACAGGGTCTGGCTCTGTCACTCAGGCTGGAGTGCATTGGCACGATCAGAGCTCACTGTAGCCTTGAACTCCTGGGCTCAAGCGATCCTCCTGCCTCAGCCTCCAATCCTCCTGCCTCAGCCTGCTGAGTAGCTGCAACTATTGGCATGCACCACCAGGCACAGTTAATTCTATTTTTACTTTCATTTTTATAGAGATAGAGTCTTCCTATGTTGCCCAGGCTGGCCTCAAAGTCCTTGCCTGAAGTGACTCTCCACTTTGGAAAGTGGTGGAATTACAGGTATGAGCCACTGCACCCAGCGCACTCCCACTTTTTGGTGTAGGAATAAGGCTTCTCCTTTAAGTAAGGGACCACTGACCAGGGCTACACATTCACCTTCTACATTAACCATATCTTTAATGCTCATCTAGGATTCCCTGTTTTGATTTCTCTTGTGAAGTGGGAATGTAAGGACCTTGTGAAATAATGTGAGCATGAATTTAACTTAACACCAAGCTTTTAGTAATTCCCTTCATCAAGACTTTTCAAAGCATTCAATTAAATTTTCACTGAAACAGCTCTTTACATACTTGTGTTTCATTGGCTTGCATATTATTTAACTAAATTACATAATTACAATGACACTCAATTAGTATGAACCAGTTTGGGAACCAGCACACCAGCTCTTGGGAAATACACAATTCACTGTGGGAGCAAATGCACAGGGGTATTCTAGTGAATAGCCCACCAGCCATCCAGGCAAGCATGCTTTGGCTGCAGCCAGTGTCTTTCAGAGAGATTTTTGCAGAGCTGATTAAGAGAGTATCCACTGTTCTGGTGATATGGAACATATTTTCATACGCTTACCATCCAATATCCTCTACTGTAAACCATCTGTTCATTTATCTATTTTTCTAACAGATTATCTTTTTCTCAATTATTTACATGTTCTTTCTAAATCCCAGACATTAATCCCTTGCCTTTCATTTATCATAAAAATTTCCTCCCAGGATTTTGCCTATCTATAGAATAACTACTTTTTGTAGTTATTCTGCTTTACAAAAGTATATAATTTCAATGTAATGAAAGAAAGCTTTTTCTTCATCACTTTTGCTTTCCCTCCCTTTGCTTAGGTTCTAAACATATTCTCACATATTTTCCTCTAAAACTTTGATATAGCAGTCCCTAATCTTTTTGACACCAGGAACCGGTTTCATGGAAGATAATTTTTTTACGGACCAGGATGGAGAGGCAAGGCGGGAGGTGGCGGGGTTTCAGCATGAAACTCTTCCACCCAGATCATCAGGCATTAGTTTGGATTCTCATATGGAGCACACAACCTAGATCCCTCACATGTGCAGTTCACAATAGGGTTTGTTCTCCTATAAGAATCCAATGCGGCTGCTGATCTGACAGGAGGCAGAGCTCAGGTGATAATGTGAGCAATGAGGAACAGATGCAAATATAGATGCAGTTCACCGGTTCACCTGCCTGCTGCTCACCTTCTGCTGTGTGGCCCGGTTCATTATAGGCCACAGACCAGCACCAGTCCAGAGCCTGGGGACTGGGGACCCCTGCTTCAATAATTAATAAGTTTGTGATTCCCCAGGTTCCAAGTGAGTAACTTGAAGTCTGAAAGTTTTTGATATTTGGCCAAAAGCATAAAGCTAGACATGGTAAAGCTAGGGTCCATATTGGTATTTATCTATGTATGCTCTAAAGCAAATGCTACTACTTCACACCACCATCTTTAAGATGGAATTAAAGTCTGAGAGAAGCAAAGTGGAAAATATGACATTAAGCAATGATGAAAATTGGGATAATGAACATCTTCATATTGTGAGTATATAAATGACTGACATATAAATGATTCATCAATAGCCTCAGAAAACCAGCATGATCTTCTCCATCGTGCAGCCCTGATGTCAAGTGGCTCAAGAGACTGGAGGTCTGCAGCAATTATTGAGCAACTACTAGGTATTATGAACTGTTAGGTGCTAGACACCAAAAAGATAAAGTTTTTAACCTCATGAGCTTAAAGTTCAAAAGAGGAACACATATTAAGCAAATTATGCACAGTTTTCCCTAAACAGCTGCATTGAGTACTGTAAAGAACTCAGATGTAATCAGAATGAATAAAGGAGAATCTTAAAAAAATGAAGAACCACCAATGATGAGGCCTGCTGTGAGCAAGGATGGCAGGGGCAAGACAGAAACCAAAGCCTCCTGTGGGCACAGACAACCTAGAGAGGGCCTTGAAGTAGACCTTGGAGTCTCAAGAGGCTTTCTTTGACCATCGTCTCTTCTCTTCCTTTTGGCTGCCCCATTTATACCCAAGTGATATGGTCTGGCTCTGTATTCCCACCCAAATCTCATCTTGAATTGTAACCTCCACATGTAGGGGGAAGGACCTCAACATGGAAGGTGCTTAAATCACAGGGGCAGTTCCTCCATGCTGTTCTCATGATAGTGAATGAATTCTCATGAGATCTGATGATGGTTTTATAAGGGAATTTTCTCCCCTTGGCTATGCAGTTCTCTCTCCCTGCCACTATGTGAAGAAAGATGTGTTTGTTTTCCCTTCTACCATGATTGTAAGTTTCCTGATGCCTCCCTGGCCATGCAGAACTGTGATTCAATTAAATTCTTTCTTTATAAATTACCCAGTCTTGGATATGTCTTTAAAGCAGCATGAAAATGGACTAATACATCAAGCATTCAACCATCAACTTGACCCAAATGTGTATTTATAGGCCCAACTATGCCTATTCATTCATTGTTCTGTTCATTCAAGCCAACAAAAACATTGTGAACACCTGGCATGTCCCAAGCAATGCTGCTCAGCCGCACACCATCATTTCCATCTCTTCACTAGAGTTCTCCACATCAATGTTCTACAAGTTCCTAAAGCTCTGTGTGCTCAAAACCAATCTCTGTTTTCACATTATACTTTGAATTGTGTTCATTTAGGTCACATGCCTTCTATCTGCTATCAGAAATTAAGCTACCAAGGGGGGTTTATTCTGATGTGCTTTTTTTGTCTCCCAAATAATCTGACTGCCTAAGAATCTAGTAGTCACAGGTGAAGTTCTATTACTGCACTTACTACATTGTTGTATGATCCATGTCTTAACTTCTTCTTTTGTGCACTATACTTTGAACTTTTTAAGGATTAACAAGAATAAATAATGAATGGATGGATGGATGGGTACCTTATATTTTCCTCAAACACAATCTTCCTACTGATTTCACCATATCATTGTGGTCACCACTTACTCCCACCACGACCAACCCACCATCTTTCCAGGGCGTCTAAATCTTGA
Organism: Saguinus oedipus; assembly: GCA_031835075.1. NCBI lineage: Eukaryota > Metazoa > Chordata > Mammalia > Primates > Cebidae > Saguinus > Saguinus oedipus. The sequence goes on from CM063190.1 coordinate 26,546,760, forward strand.
CATTACCATTATCTCCTGATTCACTGGTCTCATTTAATATCGAATGAGCCATCAAAGCTTATTGCTTCTACTTCTGCAGGCTTACCCAAATCTTTTCTATTCTTCCTGTCAACACCTTGGTTCAGATTTACTGCCTCTTAAAAAAATTATTGTGACTGGTCTCCCATTTTGGCTCCCCAAACCAATCCATATTACACCAGCTGTTGCCACATGAACTTTCCCACACTGTAATTCCATCCTGCCAATCCCTGGTTTATGAACACTCAAAGCCTCCCTTTAATCCACTGCATCAATTTTAGAGCACTCAGCTGGATATCAAGGCTCTATACATTACCCCATCCACATTTTGATTCTAATCTCCCAACCAAAGGGAGATTTGTTTGTTCTTTGCCATTCCCCAACCAAAACGACTATGTGTTGTTTACTAAATATATCTTATGTTTTTCACCCGTTACTTCTGCTTGGGCACATGTCCCCAATTCCATACTTTGAGGCCCATCATAAATGTCGGCTTTTTCATGAAGTAGATCCTGATACCACAATAGACGAGTTCCCTACCTCCTTTGAATAACTGCAGCTCTTTGTATTTCCTTCTTAAAGTTCAATCTCACCTTGCTTTACTTACAGTCACCTGGTACTTATCTTGTCCACTGCAATACAAGCACCCTGAGGATCACTGGTTTCTTCCTTTATCTGTTTCTCTGCAGAGTCTAGTGCAAGTGCTTTGCAAGAGGCAATCAAGTATCGTTGAACTGAACGAAACTATACTGTGAGCTCCTTGAAGACTGACTTTAAGTAACCTGTGTCTCTCAAAACTTAGTGAGTGTTCTGTACATAATAGGTACTCAAAACATACTTTTCACATAATTTTATGGTTCCATGGTAAAGTTTTTAAAGATCATCTAACATTGGCATCAACCTAAAGTATTCGTTTAGAAACCTCTCACCAATTAACATAAAGGAAACAAGAAGGAAACCTGACTTTAACACTCTTGATTCTTTCCTTTAGTTTTGCGTGATGATGCCTAACTCTTACAGATGCTTATCAGGTGCTAAGCACTGAACTCAGTCTTACGACTGTCATCTCATGCAATACTCACAACAGGGCTATGAGGCATTGTTTTTTTTCTCATGTGGCGGGTGGGAGGTTTAGAGAAATAAAAATCTTGATCCTACAGTCAGCAAGTAGCAGAGCTGAGACTGGAACCCTTGTCCTCACCATCATGCCATACTGCCTTCATTGTGTTTGCTGAGCATGCAACAGTTTGAGTTTAAAGAAACTTTAAAAAAAATTTTGACCTACATCTTAATATCATTCTTTGAAATGTAAGAACTTCTTGACACTTAAAGAGTGTTTTTTATTTAAAAAAAAAAAGAATTGTTAAATCTATTTCATCCACTTTCCAATGTTAAGCTTCAAGTTTAGGAGGCTATTATTATTTTTTCAAATCATGTGCGTTGTCAACACTTGATTATGTCCCCCAAAGGATGGAGTAGGTAACAAGGACAACAAACTACCAGATAACTGAACAGTCACTTAATTTTGGAAAACAGTCTAGGAATTTAGACATTTACTTTTCCGTTCCCCAAGCAAATCTTTACACACTTGAAAAATTCTATTGGAAGCCTGGACCCTGGCTGACTGGCAGAGCAAAGGGGTGAGGCTTGTCACAGATAATCCACAAATAAAGCAGAATGACCAGACATTTTTCTCTTTTCAAATCCCTGTTCAGTCTGATTCTGACCACAATGCTGAAAAAGAATACACCAAGCACCAGGTAGCTGACAGACTGCAAAACTGAGAGAGAAGGAAAAGGGTTATACTGGTCCTAAACATGATGAAAGCACACTGAGAAAACTCATAAATTATAAAAGGTGTTGCTTCTTTGGTTCCAGAGACACAAGCATGTGAAGCAGAGACACACGTTGGTAGAATCAAGGAGAAACCACTGCCAGACTACTCACAAGTAGCTCTCTAGCCACTACAGTAAATACTATTACTAAAGATGAGATTTATAACTTAAGCTGGAACTCTATCAAGCAAGGAAAAACTCCATTGTTTAGTAAAATAAAGTAGAAACATGACTATTGATATTTCAATGCTCAGGTCTTCAATTTATCCATTCAAAGCAAAATAAACACCATATAGACAGTCCAGTAACATTAACTTTTAGTATTTAGTCATAGCTACTTTTCTGAATTTAAGTATTAATGATGAAATACATTATCACTGTAGACATAATGAATCTCTGTGTCTTAAGTGATACTTTAAAATCCGAATCCCATTTATGAAGCAAAACTTCATTATCTAAATTTTCATTCCTTTAAAATGATCTAAAAATGTTCACTTGTTGATACTTCAGTATTTCAAAGTTATAGATCATATGTTCAGAAAAGAATTAGGGAAAAGAATCAGCCTTCAATATTCACAAACATCTAATGGAAAATGACAGCTCTAAATACCCATGTGCACTGCTTATTATTCTGCCAAATTCCTCTCCTGCAGCAGAAGTCATTAAAAGAAAAACAAAGCACATGATTAAAAAATGAGTTTAAGTCAAGTGAAAGTATTATATGACACAGCAAGCTTCTTAAAAAATACATTTTGACTCAATCATGAAAAAACCAAATATAGGTAATGCAAAATAAAAAAAACAACAAAAACAATTTTGCTCCAATACAACTGAGTAAATACATATTCTAAACAATTTGTAACTGCTTTTAAGAATCATCTATATTATAATTAGCTAAATAGTTCTATGGATATGGTATGTTAAGATGGAGTATGTATACTGGTTCCCACTCAAAAAAGAGATTTCTGACTTCCTATTTCAGATCATCACAATTCTCACATAAACTCAAAACCTGTAATAGCTTTAATATTGTGAATGTGAAGTACTGACTCTCTGGAGAAAGACTTACCTTGAAGTGAGTTGCTTTTCCCTTAAAAATGACCTTTTTTTATTCCTTTGAAAAGCAACTTTGTCCACATTACATCTCTAGAATAATGAAACAACCATTCATCTTGATTTGGATAGGAGTAAAAGAGGTAGAGAAAAACAAAACTCATACAATCCTCCCCTCACAAACCTCAATCCTACTTCATGATTTTTCCCTTAAATTTAGCTATTTTAAAACACTAATAGTTTTGCTATATTTTCCCTGGAGCATTCAATCAAGATTAAAGAAGGGCTTATTCGGAGACAAACAGGATACAGGAGTAATGGTGCAGCTTCCAGGCAAGCTATAAATAGCTGCAGCATTTTCAAGAAATCTTGTGCAGTTAAAACATGCAGTGCAGATTTTATTACAATGGTGTCACCAAAATTCATTGTTAAGTGAGAAATTCAATTCTTACCAAGTTTTCTTGGTTCCTGGCTGCTATTTTCTGTTCTTCTTCTGCCCCATTTTTCATGTATTTGACCTCTTCCACTGGTTTGATCCTATACTCGTCTGAGTACCAAAAAAAGAAAACATATTGTATAAATTTTTCCCCAATAGTAGCAAAGTGTCAATCAGAAAATCCCAATAGCATACTTTGCTAGACCCTTTAGCCCGTGGCCTTCATATGTGGTTCATTTGGAAGAAGCTTAACCAGGCATCTTTGGATCTTTTTGTGCGGCTCTCTCCTCTGTCTGCTGGAAAAAGGCTCAGCACCATGAATGCAGCTAATCAAAGTGTCACTGCCTGGTCCTTCCACAGAGAGCAGATATTGCAGAAGAAACAGGATTCTCCATCTCTAAAGACTTTTTGAAATGTATGTTACACTAGGACGTATCACAGAATTGTCTGATAAGATTCAAGAGAATATTTTTATTCTTCCCCAAGAGAATATTAGTCCAAAAATGCCAGGAATTTTCACTGATATATTCATTCTTTAATTTCTCTTTGGAAAAAAACAGAGTAAGACTAAAAAGTTATATTGATATATAGAAACAACTGAATAACTGATATTTTTTCTTTCAGTGATTTCTATATTAAATTTTAGCAGTCTGCAATTATTTCACATTAAGTATATATATTTATTTCACACACACACACACACACACACACACATACACACACACACTTTAATTCAATCTCTCTGTAAAGTCAAATGCATGAAGAGCTACTATACCTAATAGATCAAATGGGTAGGTCTTGCACTCAAGGCTGGACATGGATGGGAACCTAGTCTCTGCAACAGCCCCAATATCACACAGATCCCAATATCAATATACATCAAACAACAAACTCAGGAAAACTTGCAGCTTAAGTTCTCCAGAATAGTGATCACCATGATGACATTTCCATCAGATTCCTGTCAACAGGAAATGACTGGTGCACAGGAAAGTCAAAAACAGGTGTGACTCTGAATCCTTCTTAATCCAATTTGTGGGAAAAAAAATCACAGAAATTGTGAAATTAGAAAATATCATCAACCAACAAACTGACGACTGCCTGGCGTAGGTTATGGAGTAATGTCTGACTATAGGGACCACGTGAAAGACAGCTGCCTATCACTAAGAGAGTTTATATTTCAGTTCAGAAAGTTGCAATATATTTTCTTACTAACTATGATTAAATGGCTACAAAGACGATTATATAATTTCTTTCCTTAGTATCTATAACAGCACTTTCTAATACAGTTTCAGGTTTCCTCACTACCCCTTAACACACAACTCCCAAAGATGTTCAGGACATTATACAGCATAATATAGAAAATATACTAACATTTCTGCTAGTAATTATGCTGTTCAAATGTTTCTCAAAATTATCATTCTTATGAATGTAATACATTTGCATGTATCTGAATAAAGACTTCATGTTCACTGCTAAGCCAACTGTTTTTTCCACCTGACAATTCAGTCATTATTGATTCTATCTTTTTGTAAAGACATTAGAAAGACTAGTGTGAGATTCAGTAATGAGCCCTTTAGGAATACCAGGTCCTAAATGCATTAACAAGTTAATTAATAGATTCTGATCCACAATTATAACACAAAAGAATTTTACATTCCAACTTGGAATTTAGAAGAGACACTAACACTGACAAATTGGATGAAGGATTATTTACGAGAAGTTGGGAAAACAATTGTTAATTAAAAAAGAGAAGACACTGACAAATTTTCCCCCAATACAATTACGCAGAGATAAAACTAAAAGTTAAAAAAAAAAGTAAAAATGGGCCTCCCTAACTTCAGTTTGGGACATTATTATTTATAAATCCTGGTGGACTAATTACTATTAATACCTTTTTTTTTTTTGGAGACAGACTCTCACTCTGTCACCCAGGCTGGAGGCTGGAGTGCAAGGGCATGATCTTGGCTCACTGCAACCTCTGCTTCCCGGGTTCAAGCAATTCTCCTGCCTCAGCCTCCCAAGTAGCTAGGATTACAGGTGCCCGCCACAACACCTGGTTAATTTTTTTGTATTTTTAGTAGAGACAGGGTTTCACCACATTGGCAGGCTGGTCTCGAACTCCTGACCTCAGGTGATCCACCTGCCTCGGTGTCCCAAAGTACTGAGATTACAAGCGTGAGCCACCGCGCCCAGCCTACTATTAATAACCTTTAACTGAACTAAATTATGAACTTAGTTGCTATTGGTGAATTTCTAATTATTTACACATAAAATTGATAGGTACTAATAGATATTTATATATATATTTCTTTACCTATCACAAGTGAATTCTGTGATTTTTTTTTTCCACAGGATACGGAAGAGGGTAACATTTTCAGACCTAAGCAGAACCTTCTGAAAGACCCAGATAGCCCTTTGCCCACTGCATGGTGAAGGTTTCTCCTAGGGAGGAGATGCCCTGGCCTTGCCCACTGTCATCTCGCATCTGCCAAACCACACACTAGTACAGATGTATTCTGAACAGGCTGGTGACATACAGTCTTCATTTTCTTACCCCTCCAGGGAAAACAACTGAATTGAAGGTAGTGGACAATCTCTCACTATTTTTCCAATAGGTTTCTCCAATGAAATGGAAAAGCTACTGGCTACATGACTTTCGAAGCAGCATTATTCTAAACACGGGCATTTTTTAAAAAAATCAAGACAGAACCCCCACCAATTTAGACAGAAGATAGGCTTTAACATGTCATTAACAACCCTGGCTGGCTTGCCAACGTGGTGTTAGAGGAACACATGAAGACTGGATACAAAGGAAGAGAAAACAAACAGCCACGACTACAAAGCCAGACCTATCATTATTACTTACACAACACACCACACAAAATCTATCATGGTATAAAACAAGAAAAGCTGGCAAGACCCTTCAATAGGCCACAATTTGTACAAAGCAAATACTTAAAAATGGTCTGCCACATTCTCAAAGGCTGGTGCCGGGAATAAAGATGCCCATCTGGAAACAGACATCCCATCAGCAAATGCACCACACATTCCCAAGGCAAGGAAGCCACCAGGAATGCCCTACATCACCAACCGGCCTCTGAGCGAATGAATGAAGCATTTTGGGTTACGACAGTAAAACAATCACAACCGAAATCCAGTTTTCCTTTTGTTGAAGGCATGGAGGATTAATTTGAGACTTTAGGCTCCCTTTATCAGTGCCCACACCGGAGGAAACTGGGGACAGCCACTGTTCTAGCCAGAGGGTCTTGGCAGCAGAACAATGTGCCGACTGGATGAAGAGCAGGGAGAAACAGGGCCCGTCTTCCTCCAGCTCCCCCCAGCTCCCTTGCACCTGTTCACAATTTTTCTTTTCTTCCTGTTGATCTTGTCAGGTGGCTTATTAAAATGCACTTCGGGAACAGTAGGCTGACTCCCTGTTCCCTGCATGTAAACAGTTGAGGGCTGTGCTAGTCAAAATAGATCTTGGGTAAAAGCAATGCCTGGGTGATATTTTTAGCATTTTATTCATCAGACTACATCCAAGAGGGCTGGGACTGTTTGGTGACATTGATCAAAAGAAGACTAGGTGAGAAGGTGTCAGAGTAGATTCAAATCTTCATCATTTTAGAAAACCTAAGATCCTGGGCTGGGCGTGGTGGCTCATGCCTGTAATCCAAGCACTTTGGAGGCCAAGGTGGGTGGATCACCTGAAATTGGGAGTTCAAGACCAGCCTGACTAACATGGTGAAACCCTGTCTTAAAAAAGAAAAGAAAAGAAAACCTAAGATCCTTTCTGACCTCAAACAGTAGTGGCTACAGGCTGCTTCTGCCTCTTTTCCCACTTCTCCCTTGAATACATACATCTATGAACATTTTAAACTTTTTAATAATCCAGATATGCCAAACTCACTCCAGCAACCATTTATCTAGTTTCCTTTAAAAGTCAGTTTTATTCATTATAAAGGTAACCTCGTAGCAGATCTTCTATGTGCAAAGCTTGGGAGGAATGAGGTCTGGCCCATGAGTTCTAGGAGGGTTATCTCTACTGATAACAAAATGCTTGGATAGCACAGAGGGCCAATCCCTTCATGTCCCACGAGTGACTCTCAATCATTTGGAACTGTGTATCTAGAAAGCCAAAGATCTGCTTGGAAATTAAGTTAAGGCATTTTCTGACGGTAAATGTACCTGAAAGTCAAACAAAAAACAAAAAGGCTCCCAAAATTTGAATGATTTGCACTTCAAAGTGCCTTTCTGCAGAGTACATAAAAGAAGAGATGGGTTTATTTCCAGGATATTGTATGAAATCCATGTAATTTAATGCAGCCAAGCCAAGTCTTTAAGAGTACCAACGCCTTGGTACTAGGTCCTGGGAGGAGGAAGTCATGTGATTCAGGCAGGTAGAGAAGGAGAAAGGAAACATTTCTTTCTCTTTTCTTGGATGTAGGGCTTGAACTGTGCCAGTATTTCAATCAGGCAAGGTGTGACTTTGATGTCAAACGATCTCGTCTTCTAAACCCATCTTAAATCTCCCTGGAAAGCCCAATAAGCCTCCAATGCCTTCGGCGGCTTTCCTGACCCTTCCTCAGTTCCCTCTCCCACCTCTTTTGTAGCCTTCCACTAAGACGCATCCAGAGGCCATTTTTCAAACTTGTATCTTCTCAGACTTTCAACCAAAAGATGATCCTTGTTAAATTAGGGATCTCTGATTGGTGTAGTTCTAAGAAATGTAATACAAAGGTAAACAACTGAGGCTGGATAGGTGCTATGAATGGGAGTGGGGTGCGGGATCCACAGTTACTTCTTAAGGCAGGAAAGTCACCATTGGGCAAGCCAGCCTTACCCAGCTGTTATTCTTTTTGGGGTTCGCTGAGCTTTTAGGATCCGTGGATTGCCACTTTTAACCAAATTTGGAAAATTTTTAAAGCTATTATTTCTCCTCCCTCCTTCCCTTCACACAGATTGTAAACGTTGGTGCAAGGTTGAGAACCCAGGCGATGTGATTCTAGAGTCCACATTACCTCTATGCCATTGTGCAATGCTTTTAAACCTGTCTCATCTCGCCTATCAAACTAATTTCCAAAATACAGTTTTGTGTTTCTCAATTTTGTAGCTGGCAATAGGTCAGAACCTAATACATCTTTGCTGAGTTGAACACAAGTTTGCTGCAGAGGAATTAAAGAGCAGAGAAGAGTGAAGATGTCAATCACTTCAGCATAGCTAACTATGGTTTACTCTACACTGTCCTCATCTGGAAGGGGTATACTCAGTACAGTCTGAGTACCTATGTGCTGGGATGTGGAGGAGGGGTGATGGAGGACAGCAGGGAGGGCCCAAGGAAAACCAGCTGTCTTGAGGGGAAGACTAATGCTCTGAGAATCCATTCTACTTGACTGACCACAGATAACCCAGACTGATTCTAAATTTGGAATAAACTTAAACACGATGACTCAGCTGAAGGACGACCTCACATACCACTATCAATTCCCCAAGTCAAGCAGTCCCTTAACGATAACTACTGTCCTCACTAGTTGAAAGTGATTTAGTCAATTCCAATGTAACAGTCATTATTAAGCAACTTTTAGGGTAAACTCCCTAACAAGAAGTTTTGGTACACTTAGTATAAAATATTCTCAGTTCCTTCCAGAGTTTGCTTCAAATTAACCTAATAAAGACAAACATTTCAAAATATGATTGCTTGATACATCTTTTTTTTTTTTTTTTCCTGAGACAGTGTCTTACCCTGTTACCCAGGCTGGAGTTCAGAGGTATGTTCACGGCTCACTGCAACTTCCATCTCCCAGGCTCAAGTGATCCTCCTGCCTCAGCATCCTGAGTAGCTGGGACCACACGTGTGTACCATCATGCCTGCCTAATTTTTGCATTTTGTAGATGCAGGGCTTCGCCATGTTGGCCAGGCTGGTCTCAAACTGCTGGTCTCGAGCAATCCTCCCACCTCAGCCTCCCAAAGTGCTGGAATTACAGGTGTAAGCCATCATGTCTGGCCATGTTAACGTCTAAGAATCTAAAAATATGAGTTGTTAAAAGTAACAAGCAGGAAAACTATGTCTTTAGACTTTAAGTTTGTAAAGACTAAACATGAGAGGGGTCTGACCACTGCGTCTCTACTAGGGGAAGTATAAAGACTGCACATATTTGTACATATCCTTATGATACCTCATAACCCAAAAATGTTAATGTTACTAAGACAGCGATTTTCATACGCCTTTTGCATCTTATTCACTCGTGAAATCTAATGCTTATTTGCATTTAAACCAGGGGTAAACAAAAAACCAGAGACAAAAGGCCTTGTGGTGGTGCTTATTATTGTCTTGGTGGTTGGTATGGTTTGAATGTTGATGTTCCCTCCAAAATTCATGTTGAATTTCATTCCCATGACGATGTTACTAAGAGGTGGGGTGATTAACCACCTCCGGCAGGTGATTAAGTCATGAGGGCTCCCCGATCATGAATGGGATTAGAGCCCCCTGTAAAAGGCCTTGCAGGAGTGAATTTAGCCTGCTTGCCTTCTACCTTCTGTGATACGAAGGCACAAGCAGGCTCTCATCAGATATAAAACGCTGGCACCCTGGTCTTAGGCATCCCTGCCTCTAGAACTATGAAAAATAAATTTCCATTTTTTGCAAATTATCCATTCTGTGGTATTTTGTCATAGCAGCACAAATGACCTAACACAGTGGCATAAGACTCATCTCAGTACAGCCTCCTAATAAAGGGTATTGTCATTTTATAAAATATGTAATAAATTGAAAGATGAAAATGGTATCTAATTTTTATTTTTGTTTAATGTTTTGAAATTTACTAGTGACACTGGAGACTTTTCCCATGCATTGATCATTTATTTGTATTTCTTTATTTGTGAAGTGTCTCTTTATATCCTTTGCCCTTTTTTTTCTTATTAGAGGTATGGCATTTTTCTTATTGACTACTATGAACTCTCATAAATCACACCATTTTATGGGCACACTTCTGGCCCAAAAAGATCTGAGCAAAAATACCTCTTGATTTTAGTCCAGACACAAAGATGGAAGAAACTATTTGCTTTCTGTCCTCGAGTCAAGTGCTGGGCACTATCCCCTGCTAACCTTTCTGTGTTTCTTCTTTACTTCAACCATACTTATAAAGCACCTACTGTGTGCTAGATACAACGCTCAGCCCTGGAGTTACGTCTAAGAAAGGAAGGAGTCAGTCCCTGTTCTAGAAGAGTTATCGACCTATAGGAGAGGATGTAAGAGAATAAAAGAGTAGTGTGTACAGTTTTTACGGCCATAAAACGCAAATGTGGGGGGGTAGTGGTTATAAGAATAGAAAGGAGAGACCCCTAACCAAGGTGAGGCAAAGTCTTGGAGGATGTGACATATCTCAGTGGAGTCCTGAGGAACACAGCTCCTGTGTGTGGGAAGGAGCTTTCGGGCAAGGGGTCAGTGAGCTCCAAACCCAAAGGGAGCACAGGAAATGGGGGAACTGCAAGTGGTGCAGCATGGCAGACATGCAGAATTCCAAGGGGTAAGATGGGTGTAATGAGAAAATTCTGATAGGGCCACAGGAACTGAACACCTTATACAAGTCTTACTAAGGAGTCAGCCTCCATTCTGAAGGTGATACGGCCTTCCCGGTCAGGGTCCAGGCACTGAAGCTGCCATCATGGCCTAAGTCTCTTTCCTTTGGCCTGTCCTCAAGCATATCCTCTGTAGAGACCCTAACCAGCTAAATCTAGGGCTTTCTGCCTCTCTCTGAAAAAAGGCAAAGGTAGAATTTATTAATACGTCCTGAGATGGACCAGTCTGTTGAGGCAGGTGAGTAAGAACACATGGGGAAGACTAGGAAGGAGCCAGAGCAACCACAGTGAGTCTCAAGAGGGATAAGGGAATCCTTATCCTGGAGTCAGCTGCTGGGGAGCTGGGGGTATGAGGCTTAAGATGCAACATATCCCAGGACCTTGTTTCCTGCCTCCTCTGATAGATATGCCTTCGCCTGGAGATGGGGAGGCACCACTGTACTCAGAACGAGGAGCAGTTGTGACTTATTCTGGGGAAAAAAGAGAATGCCACTGAATCATGATCCCAGTTCCTTCTCCTTCAACTGGCACTGAAACAGCACACCAGTGAATTACAATGAACAGCGTGCTGGCTTCAGAAGGCCTTTCTGTCCTGCACCTGGCTTTGTGACTTCCCAGCTGTGTGCTGTGGAGGTACAGACCTCTGGGTGAATTGAATGAGTTGAGATGTGTACGCACAGGATGATACAGCCTCTCAGCATTCTTAGGGTCTTGTCCATGTTTTTGAGAGGACAAGATGATAGACACCCTTAGCTGCAAAGAGAAAAGGGTGACCTTAGGGTTCAGAGGTTCCAAAAGAAGGATCAAAATGATAAAACTTCCGTCACGACAGCACCTTTAAAAATTAAGAGGTCCAGGACCTGCAGGCCCCATTCCTGAATCATTTAATCATTCCTGAGGCCAGAAAATACATTTCCTTCATTCATCTGGGGTTCATTATTCAGTGACCAAGGAACTATTAACCAGTCATTAAGGGCCCTGGAACATTCATCTTCTGACAAGCTCCGACAGAAGACATACAACCAGATCCAAATCCAGCCTGGCCTCCTTTAGGAAAGTGCACTGCAAACCAAGGCTCTCCGTGGGAGGAGGGAGCTTGATACCTGTACTGTACAGTCATCATTCCCAATGAAGGAACAGAATGAATGGCCAAGGATTCAGAGCTGCTTCCAGAAAGGAAAGACGGGCATGGTTGCTCTGAGAGACATTTATCTAACTTCTCAAGAGCCCTTCCCAGACTCTCCTAGAGGTGCTCATTTTCCACCCACCGCAGAACTGCTGGGACTCTTGAAGTCTCAGGTCAACAAAATCCTCTCAGCTGTTCCTGGCAGGATTCCTGTTATCTTTGATAACCGCTCAGGATAAAAGGCTGTCCTAGTCAGCTACCCTCTCCCCTGCTTTGACTTAATCCTCCTGTCTACCCTACAAGGCCAGTATCATGACTCTCTTTTATAGTTGCAGAGAGATTTGTCCCTGGTTGGTTAGTCACAGGGCAGTGCTGGGCTCAAATCCAGGTTGGTCTGAGACTAGACATAGGCCCTTAACTACCACGTCAGGTTTTTTATTCTTTTTTTTAACCACAAAGCCCAGGAAATGATTTTTTCAGGAGATGAATGTAGGAAAAAAGTATAAATGGATTCAGAAAGAATGTGGACATATTTCTAAATCACATTCCTCTGTAAATCAGAGATGAGTAAAAGTTAGAAGTACAAATAGACTTCATGGATAACACCAGATTTTAAAAGTACCATATCCTCTCTTGTCAGGTCTGTGGGGCCTTTATCAGTGGAAGAATACCAGCCCTGTGCTACTTAAGTTAGGAATTAATGTGACATCCAAAGTAAATGCTGTGAAACCTTGCGTTAAAATGATGATTTGACCACTACTGCATCTAAAAGGAGAAAACTCAAGTTCTTCTCCAATATATGGTAATTAATGCAATGTCTTTACAACTTATCTTAAAAGTAACTTCATTTTAAGGCCTGCTGATATGCTACTAGAACTTTGATGTATATTCTTAGCATTAAGGCCAGGCAATAAAATCAAGGATCTCTTCCTTCACTAAAGTGAACAGGAGCAGGAAGGAGAGGAAGAAGAGGAAGAGAAGGAGGAAGAGGAGAGGAAGAAGAGGAGAAAGAAGAGAAGGAGGAAGAGGAGAGGAGGAGAAATGAGAGCTGTCATTTACAGAGCCCTTTCAATGCTCTGGATCTAGTTCTGAAAGCTTCAGATACAACTCATTCAATTCTGACAACAGCTTTACGAAGTAAAACCATTAATGTCTCCATCACAAAGAAAGGAAACTAAGGCACAGTTATCTAGCTGTACATCTACAGAGTGGTGAAACTGGGCCAGGCTTGAACCCAGTGGTCTGATTCAGAGCCCGTGCTCTTATTAGTGTTTCCCACAAATGGGGAGTGAAGTATATTTCTGATAAAATGGAAAATTCTCTTTGTATACTGACATCCATTACAAAACCTGCAGGACTACAGCACTTCACAAAATGTATCATTTCCACAGGGATGTTCTTTTCCAGGGTAAACTATATTGCAATAACAGCAAATATGAAAAGATAGTATCTTACATGCCCTCCTTTGTACATGAATCAATGAAACTCCACCATCATCAGGAGGGCCTAAAACAAGGGTTGTTTTTCCAGGGACTGGCAATAAATTTGCTGACTCATCTGTAGTTACTTCTCCACTGCCATATGGAGACTGATGGTCATGGATTTGCAGGATGGCTGTTAGGATTAGGAAATGTTATGACCATTCCAAAAACTCCTTATTTGTGTGGTTGCTTTCCAAACACTTAACAATTTGGCCAAAGGTGAGAGAAGGAGGAAGAAACAGCGAGAGAGAACGCACAGACCTACATGCATCGATGCATGTCTTAAAGAAGTGGTATATCTTAATGATCTTTATGTACATCTGACTTAATTCCTTTAATTGGATTGTCTTAAGTGAATTTCGGTGGATGAAAAATTCTCAGATAATAACCATCACAGAGAAAAGCATTAGCCTCTGAGCATCCCAGAACCCCCACCCCCAAGCCACCTGGCGGAGGAGAGCTGCGTCTGGCCAGATGGGCTAGTGCACCTTTGTGATGCAGATTGGGGAAGGAGGGGTGAGGAGGTTAGTGGGAGAACTGTGGCAGCCTGGATTGACACCGGAAAGACCAAAGCTAATGAGAGGCAAATAATAATCAGCCAGGCGCAGAAGGCCCTGAGTAGGCTGGGCAGGAGGGAAAGTTTTGCAGAAGATGAGAGATGACAGATTTTTGAGGTAGTTAAAAGAAGAATGAGAGACAAAAAGTCATCAGAGTGGCAGGGAGCTGTAGATTCTTGGAGTAGACTTCAGAATGTTGTGCTGTGGTTTATGAATGAGATTATTCAGTATAAATTTAAATTGCTTTTCAGTGATACTTGGTGCTTCTTTTCATATGTCTTTCGACTGAAGCTGGCTTCTAGGAGGTCTGACTTTATCTGGGTTATACAACTTTTAGAGAGAATTCAGTGGCTGCAAAATCATTAACAAAAAAGGAAGAAACTGGACAGGGTCATTTTCAGCTCAAGTAATTCTCTTGTATGAGCACCGCCAATGAATTTTTAAAATGGAAAAGTACATCTGAAATATCATCTGTGATAAAATTATATCATTTCTCGCCTTATAAAAAATATTCATGACTTGACGTTCTGCTGCAGATCTCCTGAAATCAGTGCTCACGTTTGTGAAGAAAGCCCCTAGAATGCTGGTGGGAGCACCTACTCACACACGTGCACGCAGGGAGGCCGCAGGCAACCCCTCTCCGTCTTTCCTTCTGACTGTACCTTTAATCACAAGAGCTTCAGTCACATAAAAAAGATCATTTCTGTTTGATATGAATCGTCAACTTATTTCCCCCCTCCCCCAAGACTAAAGCGTGTTCTGACGGCAACAAAGAATAGCTCTTGAGGAATACTGTCTGGGTGAGTGGAGGGGAAACGTGTGCTCCGTGATAGCTTAATGGTGGGCAGCACAGTAAATATGAACACACTCACTTCCACAACCTGGGAAGCCTGAACAAGCCTATTTTAGCAACACATTCTGCTCAATTTGTTTGTAAAAGATGGTAGCTGTTCTGAATATTTATGTTTTGAGGAGAGGGGATGAGGATTCATTCATGAAGGTTTCAGTGCAGTTCAATTAAATTAAAATCAACCAAAGCAAGGTAGGCTCTGTACTGAGAATCTGAGGACACAGAGCTGATGCAGAGGTGGTCCTCATGGACCCTCACCCTTCATTTATTTGTAACCGATTTAAACGTAGACTAAGACACCTTGAATGTTCTTTAAGGTAATGTTATATTCTGCTTCCTCAAAAAACATGTGCGATAGCAAAAAAGAACTGCAGCAATTTCTAGAACTTTTAATGATTTAAATCGGACATTTTCAACACATAGCAAAGTATGAAAGGCCTGCATAATTCTGTATAAACAAGCCAAAGGTAAACTGGGGAGGATAGCTCATACAGGGTGCAGAACAGCCACAGAACCTTAGCGCATCTTATACTGTCTTCTTTCAAGCAAAGAGCTGCCCTTCTGAGATGCTGTGTGTGTCTGAAGGCCTGAGTTAGGTAAAATTCCAGAACTCAGTAATTTTCAAGTACAATGCATGACCTGGACATGGTCCAGTGTTTCTCTTATTTGGTTTGCAACTGAAACAGCACATACAAGGTGCAAAGAGACCTTTCACCTGAGCAAGCCAGTGAGTCAATGTGACTCTCCACCATTCCCACTGGATCCAATGGAGGTGTGCCTGAAATCTGGGGGTCTTGGCAGTGAAATATTTGCCAGATAAACAGTGAAATATTTGCCAGAGCAGAAGGGAAAGAACTGCAGGTTTACTGTCTTTTACACCCTGACTATGTCAGTTTCCAGAAACTGCTGATATCACCACTTGAGGCAACTGTTCCTTACAGAGCAAATCACTTTATCCACTCTAAGGTCTGGGTTTTAGACCTTGAACTCCTTCCTGCACTAAAACTTCAGTCTCCTTTTAGCTGGGGAGAGCCCAGAAATTATTTGTGTCTCCTTCAGGATGCTCTATAGGTAGACCGGGCCTTGACTTACCGAACGCCATGCAAATAACCTGTTACCTGCTCCCTTTCCCACCCCTTCCAGTGGGCCACTGCTTTAACTCTCATCTTCGAGGATCCATCTCTGTCAGCTTCTCTTCTCCCCACAATCTGCAGAAGCACAAAAGCCAACTTTCTACAAAAGCCAACATGCTCTTGTTCCTCATGGAACTCTGAGCTCGTTTCTCATCTCCATGAGCTGCTCTGCGCTTTGATCCCTGTTCCCATCCTCTTCACTTGTACCCACCATCCCAATTCAGTTTATCTTTCTTTTTATGTCTTCCCAGAATAGGAGCAGTACTCTATGAGATGAGAAAAAAGCTTTCCTTCAAAAGCCAACTTTCTACAAAAAAGTGAGTGTACTTAACAGAAAGCTTACACAGTCACCATATCTTGTAATGAACAAGTTTTCTTCTGCAAGATTCTCCTTGCTGGGCACAAAACAGTGTCTTTTGCAGAGAATACTGATGCTATTTGATGCTGGTAGTGGGGGGAGGGTGGGGAGATGAGTAAGTGTATTGACATTCATTTTTTCTTTAAAAGGTAACAATGCAAGGTGGAAAGGAGATTCACAGTGGGAAACTGTCTGGTTTGACCTCCACAGAAATATATGCTTACTTTGTGTATTCATTCTCTCATCTCATAGAGCACTGCTCCTATTCTGGGAAGACATAAAAAGAAAGATAACTGAATTGGGATGGTGGGTACAAGTAAAGAGGATGGGAACAGGGATCAAAGCGCAGAGCAGCTCATGGAGATGAGAAATGAGCTCAGAGTTCCATGAGGAACAAGAGCATGTAGGAATTAGAGTCTGTGTTATGGTGGGGTGGGGGTGGGGAAGAGCCAGGTGAAAGCGGGGTGGCTGTTACAGGAAGGGAGGTGAGAGCAGAAACTTGCCTCTTCGGGCACCCTGGCTCTTAAGAAACTTGCTAAAAATAAACAAGCAAGCCATGTCTGAAACCCCTTCACACTCAGGTTGAATGAAACGAAGCGTCACTGTGTAATGATGACATGCTCAGCAGATGTGCAGCAGTCCCAGGGGGTTCCAGAGAGCTGCAGCACTTCTCCTCACCTGAGCCATGTCCTGCACCTGGGTACAGCTGAGCCCTGGAAACTGAAGTAGGAACATAACTGTTCATGCTGCTCTTTCTATCCCAGCTAGCATCAAACAAATTTGCCTCAAGACAGTTAAAAAAAAAAAGCAAAAAGCATTAATGTAGAATTTTGACCCTATTAATCCTTACAGCCCAATCTTGAAAATCTTTGCTTCCACAATTTTCAAATGTCATTTTTCATTTTATGTTGCTAAGCCTTAGACCACAGTCACTGCTCTAAAACATAAAACCCTGCCACCTGCAAACCACCACTAAACAGGAGCTTGTATTGGTACTAAATTCTACCTCCCACTGCCACTCTTAACAGAGAATACAATGTGCCCTAATGAAGCTCATATTTAATCATTCCCCAATATCCCAAACCCCTCCAGATCTCATTATCTCCATTCATATCTCCCTAATCCAGACCACCACCATCTCTTGCTGGGACTACTGAGCAAGCCTCTCATGGGTCATCTGCTTCACTCTCACTTCCTAGAATCTACTGCCTATATAGCAGTCAAAATAATCCTTTAAATTAAAAAAATCAAAGTCAGACCTCATCACTCCCCTGCACTCAAAACCCTCTCCTGACTTCTATTACATGTAGAATGGAAGCCGGTATACACAGCCGTACAGTCCAGCCCTGGGCTGCCTCTGTGAGTTTATCACTCGTCACCCTGCTGGCACAAGGGCCTCAGGCTTCTTCCTGGAACCCGCTAGCCAGCTCCCTCACAGAAATTTAGCTCTGTTGTTCCTCTGCCTGAAACATTCTGTTCCCCTGCCTGAACATTCTGTTCCCAGGTATTCTCATGGTTTGCTCAAAAGTCAGCTCCTCAGACAGACCTTCTCTCACAGTTGACTCTGAAACAGCCATCCTGTCAACTCTTCATCCATCCCCTTTTGTATTCTCATGGCACTTTTCCCTACCTGACAGTGTATGTTTGCCTCTCTTTTTATTGCCTTTATCACCTGCTAGAATATGAGCCAAATGAGGGCAGTCATTATCGTATTACAGGTTATATCCCTTATTAAAACCCAGTTTATAGTATTTGCTCAACAAATAGTTCTTGAATGAGTAACTTTAATTTTCAGAGTTCCATCAGAGCTAAAAGCACACTGTCTTGCATTTTAACACACTGGCTGTTTAACTGTTGCATCATGGGATACAAGGCAAGAAACAAAGGAGGAAAGCCACACTCAAAACTCAAGATCTTACAAACATTTTCAAATAAAAAGACATTTCTTGAGTGACAAAAGGCAATGAGGACTAAAATATTAATGAAAAAATATTGTGTTAAACTGCTGATACAATAAATGCAAAAATACTTGGTTCAACAGTAAAAATAAAATCCTATTTCATACATAATTCGACGGTATCTTCTGTGGTTACACATCAAAATCAACAGTGACATTTATACAGTGAGGCACGCATATCTATAGCTGGAAGGGAATTTAAATGTAATTTAGCTTGTCTTGAATGTGGTTTTCAAAATGAAAATCAAACAGTCTAAATAGAGATTTGTACTTGTCTGACTGTTTTGCAACTTGAAGGACTTAATTAGCTTCAAAGAAGTGCTACTTTAACATCATGTTTCTTCACTTCACCCTTACTTTTACCTTCGATGCTTATAGCCATGCACATAAACTTTTAAAATTATTTTTAGATCAAATTTAAATGTCCATTTATATTATAGCTTACAGCATGGACTATTACTATGAAGAAAGTTGGCTATAAACATTGTATTCCTCATGGCCTGTGTCCTCTCCAGCAAGGGTCTTCCCCAGCTATAGCCCTTCCATCTAAGAAACTTTAATTACGTAACCTTTAGAAACTGTCAAAGGCCATTTTTACTCATAGTTTAAACACATGTTTTAAGTTATAGTTTAGAGAATACTTATATATACTTACTATTATGGCCTCAGAAATACTACTGTTTTATTACCCTTTAGAATTTGACTTTCCCTATTATAGTCTGTCTATATAGTCTGACCAACAGAGTACAGCTACATAAGTCAATAAACAAAATCACACTCTCAGAGTGATCAGATCACAGTACAGTAGCTCTTGAGAAAGTCAGCAACCTGGAAAATTAAATATTCTCCTTTTGGTCTAGATTTTGTTTATAACTGTCTTCTATTAGACATTTCATTATTCTTTTTGAATAACAGGACCAGTCTGCCCTACCACAACTTCTACCACAGACCTTAAAACAGAAAGCCAACAATTCTAATCCTTTACTAGTCAGCAGCAGCTGCAACGCCACCAATTCAAGCACTGAATGAAACCAGGCAGCCAAGGTGGAAGCAGAGATACAACTCCACACACGTCATGCTTTCTCACTTTCAGGCTCGTGGTAATGTTTTGAAGCTACAGAATATACTGGTGATACTTCTAATTTTTTCATTAAAAAAAAAAAGTCACAATGCAATCAACACGTTGGTCAACTCTGGACCATAAGTCTTTTAATAGCTGAACACTGCTACCGCCACCATTTTTTTCTGAGAACAATCAACAAAGCAATAATCATATATAATCTTGCCAGTGGCTCCACTGCAGGAAAGAACCTGACACCACAGAGCTGAGTGAATTTCCATAGTGTGGGGAGCAGGTAAATAGAACCTTTGAACGTTGGCACTCAACACTTCCATAGCAATCACACAGTTCCATCCACTCTCTCCCAAGATGCAGAAACCACAGCTGCAGAGATCACCCTGTAGCATGGTTACTCTGTGGCAGAATGCAAATGTAACCCGGTTCTGCAGTCAAGTCAACGGCTTCTTTATAAACTGGATCACTAGGCTTGACAGCCACTTGTGTTTGTTTGTGTGCTTGTTCTAATAAAGCCCTACACAGTGCATAGCTCGCTGTGGTCTCTAAGAGGAGTTATTTCTGTGAAGGTTTGCTTTCAGTGGAAATTTGAGAAAAACTGAGAAATTGAGATTCAAGTTACAAAGAATGAAGATGGCTCCATTTTAAATTAGTCATTTGTCAAGCTCCACAGCATGCTTCTGATTTCTCTTCCCAAGAAAATTTACACCTCGAAATGATGAGCAAGACAAGGCCCGTTAGATAAAAATAAACTTGAGGTATGGAATAATATCACAGTTATTTCCTATCTTTACTTTTATTCTCATGGCTTAAGCAACGTCTTGGGTGAAGGGCTGAAAACAGGCAAAATGAAACCAAACCACTTAACCGGTGTAATGTGAGTTAGCAAAGCCCTGAAGGTCGCTGTCATTGACGATTCATAGCCATCAAGTTGGCACAATGAAGCCTGTGGCCCAGAAGAACTTTGCTATCGGTAACCATAACGGTTACTGCCAAAAACAAACGGAAAGGGCCAGGCATGGTGGCTCATGCCTGTAATCCCAGCACTTTGGGAGGCCGAGGCAGGCAGATTGCTTGAACTCAGGAGTTCAAGATCAGCTTGGACAACATAGTGAAAATCTGTTTCTACTAAAAATACAAAAGATTAGCTGGGCATGGTGGCATGCACCTGTAGTCCCAGCTACTCAGGAGGCTGGGGTGGGAGAATCACCTGAGTTTGGGAGGTTGAGGCGACCATGAACTGAGATTGTGCCATTGCACTCCAGCCTGGGCAACTAGAGTGAGAAAGACCCTGTCTCAAAACAAAAATAAAAATAAAAAAAGAAGGAAAGTACTACACACATTAATGATATCTGCAGACAAATGAACTTTAAGGAAAAAGTTTTTCTTTTTCTAAATGAAGTTTTTGTTCTTCTTATAAAAAAAAAAACTATGCTAAACTTTATTCTCATAAAGATGAGAATGTCCTGTTTATAAGAGAGTAATCCAGAGAACCTTCTAAATGAAGTTCACTGATTATATAGCACTTTTTGTGTGCCAGGCACTATTTTAAGTGTTTTATTACTTATTAATTCATTTAATCCTCATAGCATCTTATGAGGTAGGTTCCAATTTTACAAATGAGGAAGCTATCAGTTTGGTTTTTCCAATTTTACAAATGAGGAACCTATCAGTTTGGTTCCCAAATTAGCCACTGTATCTTGCTTCACAAATTCTTTCTCAACAGCACCACCTACACAGTTATAAAATAACTTTTTTACAAAACTTGTTTAGAAAAAGGGATGTAGAATATTTGGAAAATATAAAAGAAGTACGAAAACTACTAGAAATCAGCACCACACAGAGATAATCGTTACTAACCTTTCCTGGTAAACGGTCTCATTTACGCAAGGCTGTGTTTTGGTATTATTACTCAGGGTTCAAAATAATCTAACCTGAAGTGAGGCTGACCACTTAGACAACTTAGGGAATTAGCATCAAATCTTCTGTTTTCTAAATCTTCAGCTAACTTCTAGATCCCTAATGCGATTCTTATATTGCCTATGTGAGCTTTTAAGTGTCTTGAAAAAAATTACAGGGTAAAACTTTAAAATATTTAAGACTCCTACCCTTAATGTAAGATTTTCTAAAGTGACGTCTCCACCAGTTGGTTAAAGCTTCCTAGTCTCCCCTGCTATACTGCACGTGCAGTGTACCTCTAAACCTTTGTTCTCACTGACTCTCAGCCTAAACCTCCTGCCCCGTTTCGCTCAGTTCCTTTGGCTGGTATTCACATTTTGACATTCAGCTGAGGCTTTAATCATCCTCTTTACAAGTCTTCCCCTACTCTTGAGAAAAAGAGACCTTCTGCCTTACCACCTTACAATACTGACATTTGCTGTTGAGATGTCCATCTATCGCATCTTTACCAGTTCCTTAAACGCAGGGACCTGGTTTAACCCATCTTTACAGCCTCAGTGTCTAGCACAGTGCCTAAGTCATGCAAGGTAGTCAACAAGTGCTTCTTAGGCTAAAGTAAAATGCTAGGTTTTAAACGAAACCAACAAGTGCCAGTCATCAGACTCCATCTGTATGCCTGGGCTAACGTTTCTGTCAGTCGGATCCCTGTTGCCCTGGGGCTATTTCCAATGATAGACAGCACTTTCTCCTCTGGGATAGATTTCACCATTGCTCTGAAAACACAAATAAAGCCTTCTGGAGATGGAAACATTTGAATTATATTTATCAAAATTAACAGTTGTAGTGAATGATTAATGTTAGTCATGAAAGATTCAAGACACACAGAAAAATACAAAGAAGAAATTAAGAATCACCTGAAACTTCACAAGAGAGAGACTGCCTTCATAAACGGTCTTGGTGAATGGCCTTTGAAGCTCTTCTTTTATGCACTCACACAGAATTTTACATGTATTTTAAACAAGTAAAACTTACAAAACAAATATGCTGTGCAAAATCCCTTTACTCCTTTCACTTAATAATCTGTCACAAACCTCTTGCTATATGAATAAATAGAGAACACCTTGATCTCTAATGGCTCTATTCCATGCATATTTCATCAGTGAGAAAGACCCTTGAACGTACAGGTTTGCACACTTGTCCAATTATCTTAAGATAAATTTCTAGCAGTGGGTCTGCTGGGGCAAAGGGCAGGCTCATTTACATTTTTGATATATGTTACTATTTTGTGCCCCAGAAAAATTGTTCTGCTTTGACATTCCCCGTTAAAGCATGAGACAGACGCCACCTGTTCCTGCCCAACTGAAGGGTGAAAATGTTTTGTTTTGCTTCGAGTTTTTTGCTGGTTTGTTTTTGTGGTTTATTTTATTACTGAGAAGTAGAATATCTTTCTGTATGTTTTCT
Organism: Saguinus oedipus; assembly: GCA_031835075.1. Taxonomy (NCBI): domain Eukaryota; kingdom Metazoa; phylum Chordata; class Mammalia; order Primates; family Cebidae; genus Saguinus; species Saguinus oedipus. Next base: position 26,569,578 of record CM063190.1, read on the forward strand.
TGTCCTTTTACATCTTTTCTCTTTTGAACTTTGTCCATTTTTCAATTGGTATATTAGTTCTTTCCTTATAGATTTCTGAAGGGTCTTTTTATACTAGTCATATTAACCTTAGTCATATTCCAAATATTATTCTCGGCTTGACATTTGTCTTTTGACTTAGTTTAAGGTGGTTTGTTTTTTGCCATGAAAAACTTTAGATTGTATATAATCACAGCTTATCACAAACGTTTGCTTATGGTACCGGATTTTGTAGCATTATGAGAAAGACATTTTGCAACCTAAGATTATAAAAATACTTGTATTTTTTGTAGTACTTTCACAGTATCTTATTTTACAGTTACATTTTTAGATTCTTCTGAAAAATTCTAATATGAAGGGTTAAATTGGGGGATTCCATTTTTAATATTATAATCACAAGTAACAGAATATCTTCAAAGAATAAAATGTGAATTGAACTGATACCCAATTAATTGGTACATCTTTTTATTTCAGTTGCTTATGGATGAGTTTATCCCATTACAATCACTGGGGCATCATCGGTGTCTGCTGCCTCTGGTTCTCTCCATGGTGCTTTACTCCTTACTTCCACCAACATCTCACTCTGCATGATAAACAAAACACACACACACACACATGCCACACACATACCACACACACACCACACACACTCACCACACACATACACACACACCACACACACCACTCACACCAAACATACACACACACCACACACACACACACACCACACACATACCAAACACACACACCACACACACCAAACATACACACCACACACACCACACACATACACCAAACACACACACACCACACACCAAACATACACACCACACACACACTACCACACACACACCACACACACCAAACATACACACACACACACACACACACACACACTCATGTTTAGATTTATGGTTGATAAATAAAAAATATATTTGTTAACCTCTATGGTGGGATTTATTTTAAACTACACTTTGAAAGAAATGAGGCATAGTATTATATTCGTCATTCCCAAATCATGCCATTTGGCCTTTTGATGTAAAAGACACAAATTCACGTATACATCTGACACAGTACAGAAACTGGTCTAGGTCAAAACAGAGAAAGAACAAACCACAGGACCACAAATATCTTGAAATCTAAAAGAAAAAGGTAACTGTTACATGGATAATTGTTCACCTTTTAAGTTAGAGAATTATACACCTACAAATAAACTGATGACGCACTCTCCTCCAGCACAATCAGAGGAAACCAAGCAACCACTTTCAGAAATGCGAACTGCATAGGTCAGAGGTCTGTGCAACTTCAGGCTGCTAAGATGACGATGATCGCACTAACTCAGTGCTTATCACGTGCCAAGCACTATTCTAAGATTTACAAATATTAATATATTTAAGTCTCACAACCACCCTATGAAGGCAGGCAAGTACTAGTTTTACTCCCCACACTACAGATGGGAAAAGCCAGGCATAAAGAGCCTCAGCAATTTGCCAAGACTACATGTTAGTGAGTAGCTGAGCCAGGATCTGAAACCAATCTGCCCGATTTTCGGTCTCTGTGCTTATAGTGAAATTGTATTTCAGACTGACGGAAATAGCCCTAATGACCATATTAGAGTCTCCAGACATCCTCATTTAAAAGCTGAGTCTGAGCTGAGTCTGACCTCGAGTGGTCAGTTAACGGTGACTTCTTAAAATTTCTGAGCAAAGGTTGGTTTGGACTTGATGTCAATGTCTTATTCCCAAGGAGGAATCTCCCTTAGTCGAGTCAGCATCTGCGATTCTGTCCTACTTAATTCCCAAGGAGGAATCTCCCTTAAGTCGAGTCAGCATCTGCGATTCTGTCGTACTTCTTCAGCGAACTAGGGTAGTTCTTAGCTTCAGTTTCCCCTTCTATTAAGAAGAGATAATCAATAATTACATTTGAAAAACGCTTACACACTGTAAAGCACGAATCCGAGTTGTAACAGGTTCAGGGGCAAAATAACTTTAACCAAAATGTAAAGTTCCCAGTGCAGAAGGCAGGAGCTGTGCTAGTCTCTACAGAGAAGAGCCAGGGCCTAATGAGGCCCATGGGCCAGGTAGGGGCTGCCTGGAGAGGAGCTCGTAGCAGGTCCCTTCACTCACACCAGCCAGGAGTCCAGGAAGAAGCCATTGCTTTGAATCTCTGAATTCTGTGGTGTCACTCAGGAGAAAATAACTCCAAGGGGAAGTGAAATGTGTAAAGAAACCTTTTACTTCCTCTCTTGTCACTGTGTTTGAGAACTTCCCCCATCCCCAAGCAGGCCTTGCCTACAGCTGCAGTTCTCTTACCTTTCATTTAATGATGCCAGAGGGCCAGGAAGGACCCAGCAGGTCTCCACTGCTACAGACAATACAAGCACTTAAAGGGGCAAGGGAGTAACTGAGGAAAACCAAAGGGATGTCCCTGCCCATGGTCTCTGTCAGGTGCTCCCTTGTCTTGCAATCCGGCTGCCTGGCAGCAGGGAGTGACAAACGGTCTTATTTTCCACTTATCTCTCTAACTTTAAAAGAACAGGCTCATGATACCAGATGGCACGGGAAGGAAAAGTAGCACTTGGATTTTTCTTTTTTAATACAGAATGTATAGAGCATTTCTTAACTTTCTGTCATAGAATACATTTCCAAGTAGAAATTTCTGCTGGCTTTACTTCGGCTAGACCAAACTTGGCATCAAGGCGGCATCTAGCATGGTATCTATTTTGTGCTGGCCAAGGGGACAAGGGTAAAGCGGTGGGGCCAGTCTACTCAGGCCCATCTACCATTTACAGCAAATGCTTTCTTGCTACTTGTGCACTGGCATTGTTCGGGACGCTCCCCTTATCAACTCATGTGTTCCTCCTCACAGCTCCAAGTGGTGGACACCATTATTACCACCACATTATAGATGTATAAACAAATACAGCCGAGTTATCTGTCCAAGACAGCATGGGCAATGATGATGCTGGAATCAAACCCCAGCTGGTAAGACAGAATTCACAACACTCCGTTCCATGCTCACATACACATGTTTCATTTTTCCTATTGAAGTGAGCACCTATCAGAATGGCCCAGGAACCACGTAAAAGAAGGAAATAAAAGTAATATATTTTGAGCACCTTCTCTGAGTTGGACACTGAGCACTTTCACTTCAGAAGAATGCAGTTAAAGCTCTTAGACAAGGTTGACTGACTTCTGTGACTCCATGAGCCCCATGTGCACTTCGAGCCATTAAGACCTTTCTGAGGCTCAGCTCAAGACATCAGGGAGTCTTCAAAGCCTAAACCCAAGACCATGTTCCTCACTTATCTTGACTTACGTGTCTCAGCTTTTATGACTATAATCTAGCCTATCACAAATCCATCAAACACTTCTCCTGCCCTTAGGGCTCTTTACTGTCTCCCATGATTCACTAAAAACAGAAAAAGGGAAAAAAGATTTTCTCTCTCACCTTTGGGAAATAACACCTTCAGGAGCCAACAGAAGCTTCCTTATGGCAGCAAAAAAGTAACAGTAGAGGCAGCTAAAGTCTACCACTAAGCAGCACAGAGAGGAGCAAGGTGGCGTCACTCCTGCTCATTGGCCAAGCTGCCTCCCAATTCTGCCTCTCTGGTGGTCCCCCACATGCCCCTCTTTCCCCAAATCACCCCCCGACACACAAAAGGTATACACCTAGTGCTCATTTAATGCACATCCCACCTATGGAGATTCTAAGCAGAAAATGAGGGTCACTGCCTCCATCAAACTCCTTTTCTCTTAGATCCAATAAAAACTAAAACTTGAAAGAGAAGGAAATTCTTACACGACCACTGCTACCTCCCAGTCACATAAACCAACACTGCGCAATAGGAATATGTGAGTTATGTGTGTACTTTTAATACTGCTAGTAGCCACACTAGGTAAAAAGAAGCAGGTGAAATTCATCTTCATATATTTTATTCAACCTGATATATCTAAAATACATCATTAACCTGTAATCGATAAGAAAACTATTAATAAGCTATTTTATATTCTTTTTTCATATTAAATCTTCATTTAATACCATGCAGGACTGCACTGAGAAACACTATTCTCTCTGTTACTATCTCAAACACAGGTATCTTTAATCTATCTTCACTGAATGCAATAAAAAATTATGAGACATAAACAGTGAATTACGACTGCCTCCAAGTGCTTTTAATTTCTGAATAAATCTGATGTGTTTTCTCATTTAATTTTCACCATAACCTTGTGAAATAAGTCTCACAGCACACACACACACACACACACACACACACACACAGCCACAGCCACACGTATCTGTTCTGTACTCTCATTTAGGTATACCCAAGGATCAGATCAGAACTTAACTGAAGCCAAACAGCAAGAGTCCAAGTGTAGGAAAGCAGCCAAATTCTTGCTTGCTTTACTGCTGCTCAGTCTCACCATCATTCCAGAAGAATTTACTGCAATAATCTAAGCACCTCCATTTAAATGGATATTTATAAACATCCATCAGGCCCTCTTGGTCCTGAAGCCAAACTTGGCAGCTGCGGGCCACCTTAGTTACGTGGATGGGCTGATTCAGTCAGTGCTCAACCTGATTCCTGGACAATCGCTCTGCCTCTAGCTTCCGGGCCTTCTGGGAGCCCTCTGTCCTCTCAAGACCATGTAGTTCCTGCCTTCAGGGAGCTAACAAGCTCCTAAGAGAGATTACATATATAAATAAATCAAATAAATAACAAGTATTCTGGGACGGCAGGAAAGAGATACTTTCTGAAGGTATTAGAGGAAGCTTCATATAAAAGTTGACATTTGGAAAACGAGCAGGATTTAAAGACATGGAGTCAAAAGAAGGGGCTGGTGCCAAGCAGAGGTTGCCGTGTACTGGAGGGCCAAGAGCAGCGAAGGTGCAGGGTAAGTTCACAAGGCTGCCTTGCTCAGTTGGCTGAAGAAGGCGACCATGAAGGAACAGATTATAAAACAAGGCTGCGCGTGTAATCCTAGCACTTTGGGAGGTGGAGGTGGGCAGTTCGCCTGTGGTCAGGAGTTCAAGACCAGCCTGGCCAACATGGTGAAACCCCATCTCTACTAAAAAAAAAAATACAAAAATTAGCTGGGTGTGGTGGTGGGTGCTTGTAATCCTAGCTACTCAGGAGACTGAGGCAAGAGAATTGCTTGAACCTGAGAGACAGAGGTTGCAGTGAGCCAAGATCACGCCACTGCACTTCAGCCTGGGTGATAGAGTGAGACTGTCTCTCTCTCTCTCTCTCTCTCTCTCTCTCTCTCTCTCTCTCACACACACACACACACACACACACACACACACACACACACACACGGCTGCAAAGGTGGGTATGAGCCATCTTCAGGTGTCTTGGATGTTAACTAAGGATTTGGGATTTATTGGCTAAGAACTAGGCACAGATAGAAAGTTCTAGAGAAGATTTAGTATCAACAGAGGAGTACTTTAAAAAGCCAATCTGACAGTGGTGCCAAAAATGGAGAAGTAAAAAGAGACCAAAAGCAAGCAAAGGAACAAACAAACAATAAAGGAGGTTAACAGGAGATTCCTCCTGAGAACACTGCAGTTTTTGGGGTGACGGGTTGTCACAGGCTAGGAGAGGGTGAGATTCACAGGATCTGGAAATTAACTGCAAAAGCAGAAGGTGAAGGACACAGGCACACGAATGTTCACTGCAGCATTGTTTACAATAGCTAGACCTGGAACCAACCCAAATGCCCATCGACAATAGACTGGACAGGGAAAATGTGGCACATATACACCATGGAATATTATGCAGCCATCACAAACGATGAGTTCGTGTCCTTTTTAGGAACATGGATGAACCTGGAAACCATCATTCTCAGCAAACTGACACAAGAACAGAAAATCAAACACCACATGTTCTCACTCACAGGTGGGTGTTGAACAATGAGAACACATGGACACAGGGAGGGGAGCACTACACACTGGGATCTGTTGTGGGGAAACAGGGGAGGGACAGCAGGGGGTGGGGAGTTGGGGAGAGATAGCATGGGGAGAAATGCCAGATATAGGTGAAGGGGAGGAAGGCAGCAAATCACACTGCCATGTGTGTACCTATGCAAAAATCTTGCATGTTCTTCACATGTACCCCAAAACCTAAAATGCAATAGAAAAAAAAATTTTAGGCCTACATTATTGAAACAATGGAAACAGAAAAAGCGCAAGAAAGGAAGTCAATATAACTGTAAGAGCTTCTCCCCACTTGGGGGAAGGCTGCAGGAGAGATCATGATCTCAAGTCTGACTTATTAATTTCCCTAATACGGCCAGAATGTATTCTATGCACCCACTTTAGTAGTCTAAAAGAATGGCTGCTGAAAGAAATCCAGTAAGCACTTGGCTTTCTAGAACCTGTTTAACTAGTTCATGATAACTTGAACCTGTTCGTCACTTACTTTTTGCAAGCTGGTCCTGGCAATCTGCTCAGCTGTCCTCTGAAAGACCTCAGCAGATCTGCTGACCACTATTCACATCTGCCCTGACAACTGAGGGAAGGAAAATTCCAATCTGAAGATGGAACCTTCTGAATGGATTTGACTTCTGAAAGGGCCACAGTGTGGCAGGCAGAACTTTAGATCTGAAACTTTTTATGCTTCAACACTTGAAGTGAAAGAAAATGTGTGAGTAAGTATCACTGATGAAGTTTCTTATCAATAAGCTAAGTTTGCTGAAATCTAGGAGTCAAGATTCCCATTTAGCATTTAATTCTGCATGGTGGAACATTCTACAGAAATTCTGTCACACAAATTTGGACTCGTGGAACTCCTAAATAACCAAGACATCATGGAGCCCAAACTGTTCAAAAAATGGAAATTACCATTTATATAAACATCTTGGGTAGCAAAGCTCCTGAGCAGGTCTTCAGAAGCTTGGAAATTAACACCTTTAGGAAAAGGATTGAATGTGTGTGCACACACACTCAGAGACGCATACTTCAGAGCCATCCCCAAATGCACCACCCTTCACAGACTTTGTCAACTTTTCAACAACATTTGGTAATAACATTTTAAAAACATTTTTAAATGTTTAGCTTTTAAAGCATAAATAAGGCCACTTTATTCAGTGAAACACAGAGGGGTGATTCAGAAAGCAGAATATAATTGTCCAGGTTGAACTATATCCCAGTCATGGAGTTACAATTGCCTCTCAAAATGGGCATCCGTGTCCAAAGATGGCTCCCAACAATTCCTCCCCTTTCTATGGGCACATATTTGAGAGGTGGAGTGACTCTACTCCCTCAACTCTAGGCTGGTCTTATGACTTGCTTTGATCAATAGAAGGCAGCAAAAGTGGCATTCTTGAACTTTCAAGCTCAGGTCCTAAGAGGCCTGGCAGCTTCCACTTCCTCTCTTGGAAGCTGGCCTGCAAAGTTTGGCTACCCAGCTGGAAAGAGTGGCCTTGTGGACAGAAGCCCGAATCCATATGGGATAGTTGAGTTCAGCTGAGATCCCAGCTGTATACAGCTGCATGACTGAGCCCAGGCGAGAACAGCAGATAAACTCCAGCCATCCCACAGAATCGTGAGAAATAAGAAGCTGGTTATGTTTCAAGGTACTGTGTTTGGGGCATTTGTTATACAATAAGAGACCACAGAAACAATGAGTGACAAATGGTTAAAAAGCAGGCCAGACTCATCTGCTGCCATCTGTGATCATCGTGGGATTTTGAAAACTTCTTCTCCTTGAGAATTAATTTAAGTGAAGAAACACAGACAAGATCTTATCTTGTCACATTTAAAATGTAGTATTTATAATATCTAGGGTACTGGGACTGTCTTGACTTTGGATTCTGGTAATTCTTCCCCCAGAGCCCTACAGAGCTAGCAAAAGCATCTCCCTTGATCAGTGAAGCTCTCTCCCCACTGCACCCCTGCTATATTTAACACAATCCCAGAAACTTGGTAATATTTATGTTAGAGACATTAACAAGATGATAGAATGCTGGAGTAAATAAAATTTCAATAGAGTGTTGGGAGGATGAAGCAAATTTAGTAGAGGCCTGAACTGACACTTTATGGCATGAACCACAGAGATGCACAGACAGCAATGACCAGGCAGGAAAATTTAGCAGAGGCCTGAACTGACACTTTATGGCATGAACCACACAGACGCACAGACAGCAATGACCAGGAGGGCTTGGGGTAAACTGATTTTTAGCCTCAATTCTTGAACCTCCCTGCACTTATACCCTTGCTGTAAATGTACTGTGGTCAGAGTGTACTTTTTTGCCTAACTTGGGGCTCACTCATGTGACCTGCTTTGGCTAGTGACGTGTGACGATGAGAGACAGTGTGCCAGCTGTAAGTCCAAGCTTATCGCTTGCACACTTGCCCTTCTGTGAAAGCAGAGCATGCCCCTACTGGTTTGCGGGCCCCCAGAGAAAGAAGAGAGATACATAAAGAAGCGCTACCATAGCTGACCCACCAACTCATAATCAAGAAAGAAATAGTTACTGTGGAATGCGACTGAGACCCTCAGGTTGTCTTGTAACCAAGTACCCCCCTTTTTCTAAGAGAGAGTTATTTTTTAAATTATTTCTTCTTTTTTCTTTCCTTCTTTTCATCTGTTCCCATTTCCTACCAAGCTCTTCAGAAATGCAATCATAACCTTTACCTTCCCTTCACCAGACACTCCCTATGCTGCAAGCTTCTAACTATATGCTTACATTGAAGCTCCAGAACAGAAACTCTCTCCCACAAGGAGATTGCCTCAAGAGACAACAGTCAATTTACAACCTAAAGTATGTCCCTGATGGAATGCTCTCCCACCAGGAGGTGTCTTGAGACAAAGGCCACTATACAACCTAGCTCGACCACAGACCACCAACCACCGGTCACCGACCACCGACCACTGGACACCAGTAGATTAAGCACCAAAGTGAGTTGCGCAGACCCCCGCTGCTCACTCGCTGTCCAGTATGCCATTCATGCCAAGTCCCCCTTTTAAGAGTCCATACTTTCTGCCTCAAAAGCAAAGTGGCCCCTTAAACACAGGAGCCTGTACATCTTCCCCCAGGCTAAGCCTTGGCAAAAGTCACTTTCTTTATGCCAGATCTTGCTCTTGTGAATTAGACTCTGCAAGTGGCGAGTGACTGAACCCAAGTTTCAGTTACAGTCTACACAGCAATAGTTGACTAACACAAAGCTCCTTCATCAGATGCTAACGTTGGCAAAATACCCGTGGTGCTTTAGAACGATAGAGGCTGGCTATTGTTCTAAGTTGTGAAGAGATGATTAAGTGGTCTCATTGCCAAGCAGAATGTAAGCACAGTTGAATATCACCAAGTCTTGCTCTTAAAATCTAAGGTTACCTTTAAGATTGTCATTTGGTATTCAAAGTTCTCCATAATTTAACCCTAACTTCATTTTCTAGCCAATTCTGTCCCATTTATAGTTTATGTTCCATTCAAATGAGATATTTATTATTCTTGAATAAGTCGTACATTACCTAGCTGTTACTTACCAGTTTAGATCGAGACAGGTTTTGTTTCTTTCAGTCCTTTAAGGCCAGGTTTAGATATCATCTCCATAAGAAATCTGCTCTGATTCTAAATCTGCTCTGATTCTACCGCTTAAGGCAGAGTGTCTACCCCCTGACTGTTATCATGAGGTATGTCTTTTCCTCTTAGGGTATTTGGCTTATTCTGCCTTGTAAAACTTCCTTATCTTCTTACAAAGTCCTAGACGGCAAGGTTTATGGATTATTTACCTCTGTAATCTCACTGGCATTTAGCAAAAGGCCTTACACATAGAATATAGACCAATCAATATTTTTTTTTTGCATGAAAAAATGAGGGCTGGGTGCAGTGATTCATGCCTGTAATCTCCGCCATTTGGGAGGCCACCGTGGGCAGACTGCTTGAGTCCAGGAGTTTTAGACCAGCCTGGGCAACATGGCAAAATCCCATCTCTACTAAAAATATAAACAATTAGCCAGGTATGAGGGCACATGTCTGTAGTCCCAAAGCTACACAGGAAGCTGAGGAGAGAGGATCACTTGAGCCCAGGAGGTTAAGGCTGCAGTGAACACTGATCGTACCATGGCACTCCAGCCTGGGCCACAGAGCCAAACTGGATGAAAGAAAGAAAAGAAGAAAGAAAAGAAAGAAAAGAAAAGAAAAGAAAAGAAAAGAAAAGAAAAGAAAAGAAAAGAAAGAAAGAAAGAAAGAAAGAAAGGAAAGAAAGAAAGGAAAGAAAGAAAGGAAAGAAAGAAAGAAAGAAAGAAAGAAAGAAAGAAAGAAAGAAGGAAAGAAAGAAAGAAAGAAAGAAGGAAAGAAAGAAAGAAAGAAAGAAAGAAAGAAAGAAAGAAAGAAAGAAGGAAAGAAAAAGAAAGAAAGAAAGAAAGAAGGAAAGAAAGAAAGAAAGAAAGAAAGCGAAAGAAAGAAAGAAAGAAAGAAAGAAAGAAAGAAAGAAAGAAAGAAAGAAAGAAAGAAAGAAAGACCAATGGGAGGCTGCAGGGCATCAGGAAACAACATGGAGAAAGAAAGGTGGACTTTGGAGTCTTAGTGATCTGGATTCTAGCACTTCGAAGCTGGGCAGCCTTGGCCAAGTCAGTCTCTCTGTGCTTCAGCTTCCAAGGATGTAAAATCTGCACATATTTCAAAAGAGTGTTGCAAAAATTCAACATAAAAATGAATGTAAATGCCTTACAATGTTTGACATATGTTGGCGGCTCCATAAATGGTAGCTCTATTATAAAAATTATAATGACACAGAACATCAGGTAGAAGTTAAACAAATCCCTGATGTTAGATTATTTTCTCTTAAAAGTTAAGCGTTTAAAGGTGACAGTAATGACTCCAGTTCCAATCAAATCTTTCCCTAAAAACTGTGGTTTCAATGATCTGGACTGTAGTTTTATTAAGATGTTCATATATGTTACTCTTCTCCACAGTTCTTAATGCTATAGGTAGTTATCAGTAGAAGCAAATTTGTTCCAGGCAACAAATACATTTCCCTGAAACAAAACATAACAAAACCTTCCTTCCAAAACACACAAGGGAGACCACTTTTAACAGAGCATTAGCTCTTTGTAGCATTCCCAATTCTTCACCAGGAGACTAAAATAATCATTACAATGGACCAAAAGCTAAAGATTCTAAAAGTGGTAAAATTATGTGACAGTGACTGAATGGTGCAGCTACAGTTGTTTACATGTAAACATTATGTCAGTGAAGTGCTACGATATATCTCAATGATGTCTCTTATTAAGAGTGGAAGAGGTGTTGTTTATTTATTTATTTGTTTGTTTGTTTGTTTGAGACGGAGTTGTCTCGCTCTTGTCGCCCAGGCTGGAGTGCAGTGGCACAGTATCAGCTCACCACAACCTCCACCTCCCAGGTTCAAGCGATTCTCCTATTCTCCTGCCTCACCCTCCCGAATAGCTGGGATTACAGGCATGCACCACCACGCCTGGCTAATTTTGTATTTTTAGTAGAGATGGGGTTTCTCCATGTTGGTTAGGCTGGTCTTGAACTCTCAGCCTCAGGTGATCTGCCTGCCTCAGCCTCCCAAAGTGGTGGGATTACAGGCGTGAGCCACCGCATCCAGCCGAAGAGATGTTTTTATAAATAAAAGCATTATGCAAATGTCAGTAGGTATTATTGTTAAAGTAATTCTGCAAAAACTGCTTCATCTGCTTGTACTAACTGAAATTTTGTTGGTATATCCATGCTTCACAATAACCAGCTAAGGGCCAATCTGAAGATCAGGCGAGCATGAAAGCCTGTAAATGGCCAGGTAATGTCCATGAGTGAACCGAACTTGGTGTGCATGCGGTGGGTAAGCGTCAGCAGTTCACTGGAGGATGCATCCTGGCTGCAGAGGCAATGGCTGCCTCACCCCCAACTGTTGCCTGAAGGACTGAAGACCTGTTGTTGCCAGCTCTTTTGAAGAAATTTGGGGTTTTATGTGAAATATCCTGATTTTTAAAGGCTGCCTTGCTTTTTATTTTAAAATTATTTGGCGGGGGGTATTGCAAAAAATGTATTTGCAGACCAGATGTAGCCATGGGTTGCCAATTTGTGGCCTTTGCACTAGATATCCTAAAGTCATTTTGATGCAGCAGAGAGGTTAAATGATGATTATTAGATTCATTGTATTTTTATTTTAAATCTGAAAATGTATAATTCATTCTCTATTACGCTTTTAAAAAACAACTCACTCCCTCATTTATAGATCCTTACTCACCCTACTTTTGGACTTCTGTTTTTAGTCCTAGAGTTCTCCTCTATCAAGACACCCCATGGCTACTGTCCCAGGTACCAATTTAAATTCTGCTGGTTCTTTAAAGCTTGATTGAAATGCTAGCTCCTGCAAAAAAAACCTCCACGTTCCTCCTCAAAGACCACTTTGCATAAACTATGATGAAGATGACCCAATGTAAAGATCCACATTGATTTCCACTGGGTCTCATCACCCTTTCGCGTCGGACTGCATAACCCATTAATCGCTGTAATTATTCACTGTCACATAAGTGAAAGGCTTAGAAAGAACAAGATCTAATGTTCCATAACAGAGTAGGGTGACATAGTTAAAAATAATATACTGTATATTTCCAAATATCTCAAAGAGAGGTTTTGAAATGTTCTCAACACGTAGAAATGATAAATGCTCCAGGTGATAGATAGTGCAAATACTCTGACTTGATCATGACACATTCTAGGCATGTAACAAAACATCACAAGTACCCCGTAAATATGTACAAATATTATGTGTCAATAAAATAGTGAGAGGCCTAGAAACGATAGGTCAAAAGTCAAGTTCGGTAAGACTCACCGCCAAACACATCTCCATTCTGGTAGTTTTTCCCTTTCTGGGCCTCCTCTTCATTTTGAACAGTGGCAACATGCTTGGCGGAGGCACAGCCCATAGTCTCATTCGGTCAGCTTCAGCCGGGCTGAACTGCAAATCATCTCTACAGACACGGGGACATTGTTTTTTTCTTTAAACACAAAGAAAATCCACCTTGCTTCTGAGTTGGTCAAGATATGTGCACCTGCAAGAAAAGAAAGCTAGATTAGAATGGGCGGTAACTGCAGCGAAACGCAAGCCTCAGGATCTTGCTGTGCTGTGCCCTGCAGTACAGAAGTACTGCACAGACCCACCCATCACACTGGCGTTGTGGTGGGCACAGAAGAACCACGTGCAGCGTGGCCCATTCTCACCTGATTTCCCACTCAGAAAGCGAGATTGGAAGGCACATCCCTATACAACATGTGGCCGAGGAGTGAACTTTTTGAGGAGATACCAAAAATATGCATTTATTCAAATACATACTTGAGCACTTCTGTCTGCCACACATACTCTTAAAGTACTTGCAGGTTTACTAACGTTCTGAAATCTCAAAAACCTTTGAGGAAGGAAAGCACACTCTCGAGATCCACCTAGTTCAGGAGGCTGAGAAAAGCTCTTCATCTTCCTCATCCTACCCTTTAGCACAGTCCTTCCAGCTCCTCAAATTTTGCCAGGAGAAGGTAACCATCTTTCTCAGACTGAAACACAGGCTACTTCATACATTTCTGGTTAAGGCTGTAAATAATTCAGTATTTTATTTTACCTGAGATGACACTGTTTTGCAGACAAAGGAAGGAGACAAGGCAAGGTCTTAAGCTTACTTTTGTCCATTTTCTCCTTAGTTAGCCAACTACAGAGAATTGGGCAGAAGATGTCGAAATATGAAGAAGAGCCACAAAGCAGTTGTCAAGCTCTTGGCGTAAACTTGGTGCCTCTATTGATCTCTCATAAAGGCTTAAAGAGTATTTACAGATACACCACAAAGGACATAATCTTCAAGTTTACTTAAGTGACTTTACCTTTCCCTGCCCCACTCAAGGTGACTGCTCAGATTCTGAATGTTTGCTATGCTCAACTTGCTCATTTTTGTTTTATTCTTTTATCATCCTAACCCATCCACTCCAGGCCTATAGATGACTGATTCCAGTCTTGTAAATGTTTCCTTTGAAACATCTCTCCTACACATTCCTTTGTTTCCATCCCTCCCACTTTAATATGGCCCTAACCTCCTCACAGTCCTGGCAGAACAAAGAAAGCATCAAGCCTCTTTTAATCTTTATCAGCGCCCACATCCCACTGCCCCCCGCCCATGAACAGGACAAGTTTCTCAAGTCTCACAGACAGTGCTACTGCACAGTAGCTATAAGCTTTCTCTACTAAGAAGACTAGAGCTCCTAAACGCTCCTTGCTAAAGCACTAAGGACATCTCTGGATATAGAAATTTAATAATTTAAACCATAAAATCTCAGCAAGGAGAATTTTTCAAATTAGCATAATCAATCTAATAAATGAACTCAGATATAAAGGCAATGATCTTGAATTAAGCCAAGCAAATACAAATTGCAATAAATACTGACAATGACTGTGACATTAGTCACGTCTCATATAATTCTTCAAACTATTCTCTATCAGTGGTTATGTTAAATTATTAACAGGGAGCGGTAGAGAGTTGGTTGGTAAAGTTCTACAAACCAGGAAGGTTTTCTCCCAGCTGGCTAATGCTTATATCCTCCCTATACTTTACGTAACTTCATGTTAACAGGTCTTCATCTCAAAACTATATGAAATCCAGGCCTGTGGATGGAGACACCCCCCCACACACAGAGACACACACACAGACACAGACACACACACACCGAGACACACACACAGACACACACCTATTCCATTATTTAGCAGTAATGTCTTTAAGGCTTCAGTATTTCTATTGGATGGCCTATTCATACTGTTGTATCCAGTGCAGGGGTCTTATGGAGAAGAGATGCTGACATTTTAAAAATTGTAGGCAATACAGTGTAATACGAGCTCTGACTGAAGTTTCACACGAATCTATGGCAATGTAGAATTCAAAAAAGCAAATTACATTATGACTGTGCAAAGCAGGAAGTAGTATTTTTTTTGTAGGGTGTCAAAAGTTTGGTAGAAATTTACCAGGCTGAAAGGATTATTCAGCTGCAAGGAACAGCCTGAACTAAGACACTAGAATATGGAAGAGCAGGCCTATTTGTGTGTGCTCATTTCAGAGGGGTCAGGTGAAGGGGGGGTAGGGCAGAGGACTGGACTGCTAATCCTTTGTGAAAGGCCTGCAGAAGGCCTTGCTACCTTAACTCAACTGAATAAAGGTAAACTGTAGGATGTGGTAGACCATAGGTAGTCTTTCTGATCCAAGTTAGAGCACACTGTGAGAAAATACTAAATTAGTTTTGTAGAGGTCCATTCTGTGAAACTGTCAGTTTTTGAAGAAACATCATTGAAATGTTAGACAAGAGGGAGAGGACAGGGGTTCAGCTGCAAAGGTGGGAGAAGAGAAGAATCCTCTCTCTAACCCAGAGGCTGCTAGAGTTGCTGTTTTTGTTGCTGCGGCAGATGCTGTTGCTGCTTCTGCTTTTGCTGTTATTGTTACTGTTGCTGCTGGTGCTGCTGTTTTGGATTCCTAGCCAGCACCTTCTCAGGGGCAGCACCCATCCCCCTGCTTCGTCATCCCCAGCAGCATCACGTAAGGTCACAGCTGCGGGCTCCCAGACATGATTCCTTACTGTTTAAAAAGGGAGTGTGGGAAAAAGTCTCATACTTACACATACACAGGAAAGATCAAAGTGAGAAGGGGAACCTAGGTAGCCTCCCTGCCACCTCTTCAGAATAAACTAAGTACAAACAGGAGAGAGGAAGCAGTCCTAACAAAATCAGAGTGCACTGAAAATTAAGAGACAACTTAAGAATCATCCACTTTGAGAGTCCTCTTGCTTTTCCAATTTCTTGTCTACAGCCCCTTATGCTACCCGAGAAATAAAGGGAAGAATCGAAGACATGACTTATCCTTTGCTAATCAAGAAAAGCATTTAGTGGTGTTTCTTCCGTGTTTTAAAGATGTTTGCATCAAAAAAATTTATTTGAATTTTAATGGTGGATATTATTTGAAATCAAGTACACTGCAGAAGGCTAACAAAAATAAAACACAGAAGAATGACTCTTTTTTTAAAAGGACATCTCTGTTATTCAAGCATTGGGGTGAGGGGGGCAGGTTAACAAGCAGATTAGACATGATTTACACTCAATTTAAATGATGACTCAAGAAGTTGCCGTTTAGCTACACATACTTTAACTATAGCTCAATATGAGTTCTCACCAAATTATAAATAAATGTAAATTTTGTTTCTGAAACATACGTGCTATATATTTTACAACAGTAATTCAAATCTAAGAGCGATGTTACCAAGTTTCAGAACCTCATCAGGAATATATTTTAGCAATTGACCCACTTGAAGGTGATAATTATAAAGTCATTTGAGGGGCAAAAGATCCCTAATTCATAAAGATAATCACAGATCACTGAAGAAAGTTTTTTACTACGTCATTTGGATTCTGCACATAAACACTTGTCCAATTATTCATTCACTTAACAGATTCTGATTTTAAAACATTAAGTGACAGATATGTGTTTGGTAGGTATTGGGCAAACAGTGGCAAACAAGGCAAGATACAGTCTTATTGTCTATCCCCACAGAATAAGAATGATCAGAAAAAGAGATAATTAGGAAGACCAGTTTTGCAGCGATGATGTACAGCTATTGCAGCTTAAATGTAGGATGACAACAGAGTTCAGCTCACAGGCATTTGGCCCAGCTTTGGAATTGAGTGTGTCAAGAAATGTCAGGTTAGAGACCCGACCGTAGCTAAAGAAACAGGATTAAAATACCCCTGATCTACATCTCTTTTATAGCCGAATGCAATGTCAAGTTTCACTTCTATTGAAAATTCTTTCACTTAATCTCAATCCAACTGAGACCTCACGCAGAGCAGACCTTCAAAAACCTATCCTTAAAGACTGCTAGAATCATCTGCTCAAAAGAGGTTCCCTTCGGTTTATACTATCCTTCACATAAACTCCAGTAGTTTTTTTAGCTTCCATTTTTTTTCATTAACTTTGCTTAGCTTTTCTCTCCTAACCCCACATGCTCTATCATTTACCCTTCTGAAACCACAGCACTTACAGGTGAGTCTGACGGTGCAAACAAGCATGCAGAGACCACAACCAGGAGCAGCTCTGGGACTCTGGTTGTCACATACTGTCATTACCAGCATGTTATTTCTAAAGTCACAGATCACAGTGTGAGAATTAAATCAAAGCATCCCTTTGATGGTTGATGGAATCTTCTAAAACTGAGTCCCACTGAGGATGATTTTTCTTCAAATGATCTATGTCATAGGATCATCAGGCACCTCTAAAAACACGAGGTCCAATTAACTGCCCCATGGTTTTGTATAAACCCCTCCCCAAATGGTTGTATGTCTACATTATCCTGCCTTACATAATGAGAAGTGCAATCCATGATACCATGAGCTAGCCTAATTTAATGCCATCTTTATGGGACAGGTTTCCTGCTTTTGATACAATGTTCAACAAATTTGTAAACCCAATTCAAAATTTTTTTTTAATTTAAAAATGTGTAACCATGCATGTTTATCCTTCCTCTCCTTAGACCATACCTCAAGGCACTTCAGATATCAGAAGGGAAATTACTGTTCCAGAACGCTTCACATTACTACATGAGGAAGTTCTCCTCTCCACACAAGTAGATCCATTACTTTTGTATGAATATATAGCACATATTACACACATGCAATACCTTTGTCCTTTTACAAGGAAAGATTATGATGGTTCTTTTCATTATCTTAGTTTTTTTTTTTTTAACTAGAAACATGGTTTCATTAAAAAAAAAAAACCTACTTTTAAATAATTGGGAAGGAAATTAAGCAAAATCTGCTTTTGAGAAAAATCAGAGGTATTTGATCTTTTCTTTAAAAAAAGGCTACAGGAAAATATTTCTATTTACACAACATCATGTATCATTTCACTTTGAACTAATTAGTCATGGACTTTTTCATTTTGGATACAAAAGGCAAAAATATTGTAGAAAAATTCCTTGTCAAGAAAGGCACTTCTAAAATATGAATTAAAAGTGATACATTCCATAAAGAAATTCTAGGCCATAAAGAACATGAGGCTTGGAGGACTGGAGAGAAATCAAATTCTGATTGCAATAGGCACACAGAGCTATGAAGTCAGCAGTTAAGTAAAGGATACAGCCACATTATTAATAGATCAGGAGCAAAGTGCCCCCTTTCTTCTTCTGATTAAAAAGGCAAATCGAGACAAGGCAACATCTAAAAACTCCTTTCTTTTATTGAAGAAAATGCTAACATCTAAGCTCCATAAAGGAAAAATATCTATCTATCTATCCATATATATATAACTAATCAGTCTGTTTGCCCATCTGCTCGGCTTCATATAATAAGGGTTAATACAGTAGCCCACCGAGGGGGATGAAAAAAGGCAACTTAAAAGTGATTTGTCATCTTGAAGCTTTGGCATCCTTGGGTTACTGTTAACACCATTTCACTTTTCATTGTGATGTTAAAAATAATACATAAAGAGATGTCACATTTGACATGAGAATAATCTAGAAAAGTCAAGCCTTCTGTTAGGCAGCAAATGCTGGCATCACAGAACATTCATTCCTCGCCTCACACTCATCTGATGGCATGACGATGGACAATATGCTATTAACTCCAAAGAGTTAACTCTTATGTAAACATATAGTAATTCTACAGAGTTGTTTCAGAAACATAACCACAATAAGTCCTCATGGAACAGGACACATTTCTGCTAGATTCAGGCAGTAAGGTGGGGAGATAAGGAGAAGAGGTAGCAAGTGGAGAGAGTGTGGAAGACCGAGCTCTGGTCCCAGCTGCCACACACCTGCCTCAGGACCACGGCTGGGATTCATGTCTCTAAGTCTCTTTCTTAGACTCTATGATCTACCTCAACATATGTCCAAGTAGTGACATGAAGGAAGAAATGACCACTTAAAAAAAATGCCATGTCTTACCTACATTCAATTTATTTGCACTCTTTGTTTTAGGTACTGACCCAATTAGGATATACCTGCAAGTCTGAAACCTCAACATTTTCACGAAGCCCCAGAAGGTCTTCAGATGATTACCAATGATGTTTTGGCCTAATAATGTTGATTTCAATTCTGTATATGCTGGAAAAACAAAGTTTAGCTCCCCTGTTTCTTCTTCTCTATCTTGCCTTTAATGAATGAAATTAATTTTAACAGTGTTTCTTATGGAGCTGGTTAGAAAAAGTTAGTGCAATGATTGTTCTTCAGCTAAGGATTTAAGAGTGTTACACCTTTCTTCTGCACCAGAAATCTCCTCTGTGTTACTTATGTATGTTCATATGAGCTCACACATGGCTGACACTACTTCTGAGAAGGTAAGAGAGGAAAATGCCAGCTCCTGGTTAAAGTCACACATCCACAGCTGTGTGGACCCATGCAGAAGACCAATGCTGCTTCTAGATTTGCTCCTCGGTAGTCAAGGGCAATGGGAGATATTCCTGGACACTGAGTTTTCTTTCTTGTCCCCGCCCCCTTTTTTTTTGAGAAAGAGTCTTGCTCTGTTGCCCAGGCTGGAGTGCAGTGGTGTGATCTCGGCTCACTGCAACCTCTGCCTCCCAGACTCAAGTGATTCTTCTGCCTCAGCCTCCCTAGTAGCTGGAATTACAGGTGCATGTCATGATGCCTGGCTAATTTTTGTACTTTTAGTAGATATGTGATTTTACCATGTTGGCCAGGCTGTTCTCACACTCCTAACCCCAAGTGAACTTCCCATCTCAGCCTCCCAAAGTGCTGGGATTTCAGGCATGAGCTACCATGCCCGGCCCTCTTCTTCCACTTCTAAGTCTCAGAATACCAAAGGTATTGACAGAGGTCTTCAGCCTGTGTCATGGGGGACCTCTGCACCACTGCTTTTACAGAAGGACACCTGTGACTAGAATTTCTTGACAGCTGTGCTGCTGGTTCCCCATGTCACTTAGGACAAACCCGTGTGATTTCCTTGATAGTATCTTAAAATTAATAGTAGCAGCACCTGCTTTCCCTCTCTTTTTGGACTGTTTTTCAAATCTAAGTAGGTAAGAAAATGCTTTGAAAGAGCACTTATATGTGCAAGGTAATATTCTGTGTGCACTCTGTTATGCCAGGTGGAGGACGCTTCCAGTCAGACGTGGGGCTTCGCATGAGCACCAAGTAAAATCAGCTTGCCCAGAGGGCCCCTACATCAGGCAACTTGGCTGACATAACCCAAGCACACTCAGGCTACCGACAACCAGAAATGGACAGAGAAAATGAAAGAAAACAGACGCAAAGGAGAGATTAAAAAAAAACACAAAGTGAATGAAAATGAGAGAAAACAGATGGAAAGGAGAGATTTTTAAAAGGACACAAAAGTGAATGTAGAATAAGTATGAATTACTAAAAAGCACAATTTGATTTTAATCAAAGAGAATTAAGTCTGATCCTCCCGGAATGGACACAGAAGAACAACCTAGGCATTGAAACATATTGTAAGAAACAGATAGGATTCCTGCCCTTGGAGGACCAGTATCCAGCCAGGGCTGACTGATCATAAACATAATAAAGTAAAATAGAATCCCAATACCTTATGCACATTGCAAGGAAACAAAGAATCAGAGACGCTCGTGAGAGTCAGAAGATATGTCAAGCTAATTAAATTAGTGCTTGCCCCAGCTTTATTTTATGCACCAAGGGATGTAGGATCATACAGCAAAATGTGCTACTCTTAGCAGACCCTCCGTAAGCATTTGCTGATGGGGAGTGAAACAGATGTCCTATCAGTCTGAGCTGCTGATCCTCCCTGGCACTACTAACTGCAGCAGAGAACTGTAGCTGGATTAATCTCTCAGAAACCTGCAGTTTACTTTCATGGTACCAGATGACAAGAAAGAGTTAATGCCACTGATCTCTTGGTCCATGCCCACATCTAAAAAGCATATGTGTTTTCTTCATTGAATTGCAAAGCCTCAACTTCTACATAAATCCAGTGTATTCCACATTTTCAATCCAGTTCAATCCCTAAGTTTACTGCTAGCAAGACTTGTATCTCGGCCCTAAGCTTGTTACTGAGGTAGATGAAAAGAAACGTGACAAACACAGGAAAGATGGTGAATTTTCTAGGCTAATCATTAGAAGCAAATTTGAGAATAGCTTTTTTTTTAGAGAGCATCTTGTGTGTTGCCCAGGCTTGAGTGGGGTGGCACAATCTCGGCTCACTGTATCTGCCTCCTGAGTTCAAGCGATTCTCCTGCCTCAGCCTCCTGAGTAGCTGGGATGACAGGTGTGAGCCACCATATCTGGCTAATTTTTGTATTTTTAATAGAAATGAGGTTTCAACATGTTGGCCAGGCTGGTCTCAAACTCCCGCCACCTTAGGTGATCCGCCTTCCTCAGGTTCCCAAAGTGCTGGGATTACAGGCATGAGCCACCATGTCCAGCCAAGAATTGTGTTTTTTTCTTAAAAAACAAAAAAACAAAAAAACAAAAAAGCCTATCCATATTCTGAGTACTTTGTGTATTATTGATTAAATATATTTGAGTACAAATATATTTAATATTTTTGGAATTGTTCATCATTTTAATAAAGTAATGAAGTATTATAATACTTTGAAAACATGTGAATCCTACAAATTGAAAAACTGTTTCCCTTAAAATCTAAATACATATCCCTCTTCCCTTCCAAAATAACTTCCTTCTTCCTTTTCCCCCTTCCTTAATAAAATAAATAAAATCATCCATGAGAGACTGATGTAAACTGTGATCTAAGATCCTTCTCTCCTTGTGCTCTGCCTCGGGCCACATTATTTCAGGTCTGAAGAGAGTTTGAGATGATCCAATGATTCAGAAAACCTCCTTCTATCCTGCTAGGCAGAGAGCTGCTCACTGAAATAAGCACCTCTAGAGAAAGCCTTGACTATCTGAAAGTCTGCCTTCTGTAACCAAGTTCTGTCTAGAACAGCTCAAGATTGGGAAGTTCCCTGAAAACACAAAGTAAACATATTCTTTTTTGGGGAAGGACTTAATCTCTTTCTCTCTCTCTCTCTTTCACATACCCACACCCACACACACACCATAAAAGTTCTAAAGATGAAAAGACTATACCCAATATTTTGTGATTTTTCTGACTGATGGAGGGAACAATGTTATATATCTCTGGACAAATTACTTACTTCACAGTGCTTTGGGTCCTGATTTATCAAATGATACATGACTTCACGAATTTTGAAAGGGGTAGATGAGATGATCTACGTAAAGTGTTTGGGGCAGCACCTGGCACATAGTAAGCAATCAATGAGATAGCTACTGTCATTACCATCACTGTCATCATTACTATGTAATGGAATGGTGATAACTCTAAGATGAGAGAGAGAGAGGCAGGGGCAAAAGAAACCAGAAAGAAGAGATGAGAAAGAACGATGAGAGGTTAATTTTGGCAGCTTGGCGGTTTTTAGGAATTGTACCAAACGTAAACAGGCAGACTGGACACAGACAGAAAGGAGGAGAGAGCAGTTCTGCAGCGGGAGAAGTACGTGCTCCCTGGGGAGCACCTCCAGAGACAGCCCTGAGAAGGGCCAGGAGTCTCTGCTGTGCTGGGGTAGGGAGGTCAGCCTCTGTGTGCCACATCCCAGGGCTCTAGAGGCAAAAGCTAGATATAGACAAGTCAAGGTCAGGGAGCTCTCTCATACTTCATCACAGCCTCAATGAGCATGTAGCTCACATCTTCCAACTATTACACTTTTCTGTGTCTGTCTCCTTCTCCAGGCGGGTTTCCAAGGCTGTGACCAATCTCCTCATCATTCCTTTTTGTATTCCCTCCGGCACAATGTCAGGCTCATAGCAGGTCTGCAAGGAATCTTGAATGAATGAATTCCCTTAGAAACTCCTTTTCACAAAGAGATCCGGTGGCTTTTCAGGAAGGGAGTACCTTCTCAGCCCCAGGTCCTGGGTCACCTGCATGGACAATGACTTCCTTAGTTCATCACCAATAACTAAATTTAAAAATGTTTATCTGGGCCATCACAGAGAATTTTAAATTATGTTTAGTATATACTCCCTAAAAAGACAGAAAAGGAGTAATATGTAACATCATACCAGTATAACAGAATTTTGAAAGCTGTTAGCACCTGTATGATTGGCCCTAATCTGCCCTTGAAAATTATGCTATTTATTTATTTCAGCAATCATTTTTGGGGAATGTGCTTAGTCCTCAACATTCCACTAGGGCCAGAGATTCCAAAATGGGTAAGACAGCTAGACTCTAATGTCTGTTTCCTCACTTTCAAATAGAATATAGAGATATTTAGCAGTACTTCTAATCTTGCCCATTTGAAAATAAATCAAGGTTTTTGTTTGTATGTATGTTTTTGCTTAAACTTAAATCTTTGATTAGTTTGCCATAACAAAGAACTAGTTAAGGGTGATATCCTTAGAGGGCCAGACAAATTGAAATTATAAATATTATTTATAGGTAGCACAAATCAATGCTCCTTTAACCTACCACATTTAAGAAAAAGGCACCTCAGTTCTCATATTGCTCTCAAGAAATGCATGAGACTTCTGGGAACTTCATCGATTTTGTAGCACTTGGCCAAAAACACATTCTGTGCAATCATCCACTAAAAGAAAACAAAAAGCAGGCAACTGAGAGAAGAAACCCAGGAGGGGAACACAAAGGTAGCTGAGTGATGGCCTCTCCCTTCTCACATACCAGCATTCTACTGCTCTTGACGAGCTTGCTCGTGATTCTGGAAGAGTCTTTTGACTGTACCTACCATCATTTCTGGGATGTTTAATGGGGTTGGACATAACAAAACATAAAAGTGAGGGCAAGCACCTCTTCCTTAATCTTGATGCCCTTCTTCAGCCACCGAAAAGCTATTAAAGAACACACAGGGTTACAGGTTAAGAGCTATTATGACCTCACAAATCACCTTTACCAAAAATTGCAGCCTATTCTAAAACAACTATTTTAAATCAGCCAATGTTCTCCATTTGAAGTAGCATCATTAGTGAACATGTTGTTCTTTCCTACCTGTTCAGCAAAATGTACTTAGGGAAGAGACCACAGTGACAAGCTCAGTAGAAGTGGCCAACATGGGCAAGAAGAACATGCCTGAGGCCGACCACCAGGAGACGGCAGTGCCGCGTCAAGATGTATCAGCCAGTGCCTCTCGCTGTTAACAGTCTCCAGCACATCACGTCTACTTCTAGTCTGAGACATGAAAATCTGAAGTTTTTATCTGAATAGAGCACTAAAGGTGTGACTTGATGAAACACTCTTTCATCAGAAAAAAGTATAGCAGCAATAGGATAAACTGAGGATCTGATCACAGCCTATTCTAAGGAGGCCCTTGCCCCAGCTGTCTGTCTCTGTGAGCCCTCCAGAGGGTGGCCCAGCTGTGGTGGTTAAATTCCCGCCTATGACAAAGGTACAGCTGGCAAACTGCGTATTTTTTCTGGATCTGGGATGATATCCCATCACCTCTGTGACATCACTGCCATTACCAACCCAGAAACAGGCTATAAAAATAAAAGACATGCATTTTCTAATTCCAAGATCTCTCTGAAAATTTAAAAGAATTTTTAGAATCTAAATTAAAATCTAAATTTGTAGATCATTTTCTGGACCAAGCCCCAAAACCTCTCACTTATTATTAATCAGCTTTTTCTATGCCTAGATTTTTGCTTTAGCTTTTTTGAGAGAGAAAAAAACTCACATAGTCATGTCCAGTGGAAATCAGGATGAACCTACTGGCAGTTTTCTATGCATCAGAATATGATTAAAAATCTCAGTAAAAAATTTTACTTCTCATGATTTATCACATTCATTTTCTAAGAGAAAGACAAATTAGCATTCTCAAAGCACAAATTCTGTTGGGTCCTTCCTCTGATCCCAAATCCTCCATTATTCACTAATGCCTTTAGGGCAAAGTCTAAGATACACCTGGACTTTCGAGCTAGACATGACTGAGGTCAAGGTTTCCTAATTTTACAAACTAGAAAACTGGCTGGGCATGGTGGCTCACTCCTGTTATCCCATCCCTTTGGGAGGCTGAAGCAGGAGGATCACTTGAGGCCAGGAGTTCGTGATCAGCCTGGGCAGCATGGCAAGATCCCTTCTCTAATTAAAAGAGATAGAGAGACAGAGAGAGAAAGAAAGAGAGAACTGAGGCAGAGTGTAGACAACTTACTAGGGGTCCCCCAGAACCCAGCCCTGCTGACCTGCTGCTGCCTCTTCCTACTGCTCCAAGGTAGCAACCTCTTCATCATGTCAAGTGAGCCTCAAAGACTACCCTTCTTCCTCAGTATTCTGTTCACAGTCCTACTTCTCCATTTCTGCTTAAGCTATATTTTTCCGGGAGGAAGTCTATACACCATTCCATGTCTTCCTTCAATGTGCTGTCTTTCCTAAACTCTTACTTTGAGAGTCAACTATTTCCTATTTCTTAAACATCTCTCTCTAAATAGATATGAAGTGCTTTGAGGGCAGAAACCATCTCCTTTATGTGTCCCTCTTGCTATGCCAGGTGCCCTGTCAGGCAGATTTAACAAATCCTCATGAAAACCATGAGCAGGGGGCTGTCTTTGTCTTCTGCACCTGTCACCTGCAGGCGGCATGTGCCACCACCCTCCCTAGAAGGCTCTCCTTCTTCACCTTTGCCTTGATAATTTAAGGTCTAGGTAAGCTGTTCTTCCTCAAAAGCCCCAGTGTGCCCCATAATTATCCCTTCATAGCCCTCATCATACTGCAGGATATTCTTACTTCCTAATAACCTGTCTACTAGGTACATAAGTAAGGAATGCAAACTCCTTGAGAGGCACAGACATGTTTCTTGTCCCCTGTGGTATATCACCAGCTACTAACAGGGCTTAGCTCAGAACATGTGCTCAATAAATAAAAAATAAATGAATGCCTGCAACAGAAAGTTTACCTCTTTCTCATGGAACTCAAGGCTTTCCATCCCTATTTCCAATGCCATCTAGCTTTCTATAGGCATCTTGCTCCTGCCAGTCTATTCTCTAGCTACAAACCCTGCTATGAACTTTCCTATTCTTAACCCTAGCTGCCTCTGCTCAGTCTTCCCCTTAAATTAGAAAGCCCTCCCCATTAATCTCAGTCTGTTATTCAAATTCTACCCAACCTTCAGAGTCCAGAACAAGCCTTATCACCTCTAAGAAACCTTGCTCCAGGCACTCAGATCTTCCCCTTCTCTACTTTGATCTGTGTGTCTATGTGGGCCATTCCTCACACATCCATGTTGCTACGTGTCTGCAATTGTCTGCGGTTATTTTTCCATCTCAGTCCAACCCAGCCCGCAAGGAGTCCCCTTCCCTCTGAAGTTAGCGTGTACCTCTAATTTAGGAAATAATTATATAGCCAGCCTTGGGACATCCGCACTGTGGTTCTGTATCGTTAACTTGCATGCATTGTCTTAGTGTCCTAATTCATTTATAAACTTTTTAAGGCAAGTCATGGTTTTGATGTCTTTGATTCTATGCAATTCTTTGCACAAAGCAGGAGATTAATAAACATTTCTTCCTTCATATGTTGGTTAGAAAACAAAAATGGGTAAGATGAGAGACCTATGGAAATCAGGAAAAAATAAAAACTTTTAACAAAAGTGCAGCTGAAAATTTCTGATTATTAGAGGCTGTATAAAAAGGTCAAATGTTGATAACATAATTATACAAAGTAGTAATTATTCTCTGAATAAAGGTTCTTTTTAAATAGAAAGGTCTTTTAAATAGAAACTTTTGTCCGTATGATTAAAAAAAAAAGTATGAATAGAAGAGAAATTTTAGTAGACAGGAGTAAAAAGGCGAAGAAAGAAAAAGATAAATGCTAGACTGATATCCCAAGCCCTACGCCGAGATCACGAGGACTGGACTGCAGCATCCACAACGCATCAGTTGACTTTTATTACAAGTCTAGGTCATGGCTGAGCTAACACCATGCTCCACAAAGGCTTACAACTGCCTATGCATGAACACTATCTTTTTTTTTTTTTTTTTGAGACTAAGTCTTACTCTTGGTGCCCAGGCTGGAGTGCAATGGCACAATCCTGACTCACTGCAACCTCTGCCTCCTGGGTTCAAGTGATTCTCCTGCCTCAGTCTCCCGAGTAGCTGGGATTACAGGTGCCTGTCACAACACCCAGCTAATTTTTGTATTTTTAGTAGAGATGGGCTTTCATCATGTTAGCCAGACTGGTCTCGAACTCCTGACCTAAGGTGATCGACCCACCTGGGCCTCCCAAAGTGCTAGGATTATAGGCATGAGTCACTGTGCCCAGCCAAACATTGTAATTCTGATGTTGCATGGGGAGAATGGGAGAATCAATCTCTTTTACCTGGTTTGTAATAAACATTTTCTTACAATTACTTTTTGACGCACTGTGTCTAACTATTTAGTTTTATTTATTTTATAATCTCTTCCCAAAATATGCATAGCAGCTGCTTTCGACCACAAATAACAATTTGAGAACACAAATACTATGTTCAAGGTTCAGTAATTCAGGGTTCAGTAACCTAGCAACAGAATGTCAAGAGACCTCCTAATCCGTGCCCTCGACAGCCAAATACCTACATACCTCCAAGATATGGGCCTCTACATCTACTCAAGTCAGGTTTGGCTCATTAGAAATCAATACTGGCCAACAACAACAAAATCACAAAACGCTGGAGCCTTTTGCCAGGTTCCAAGAACCTGAGTTAAGGGATATAAATAGGAAGTATACTTGAATCCAGAGTCCACGAAGTTGCCAATTAGGCTTTTGTCTTGGGAAAACCCAAATTAGCCAGCATCTTTAACCTTCTAACAATTAATACCAAACATATGTTTTATACGCCCTAGGCTGAATACACATTTTTAATGAAAATGAACAAATGCATTCATTACCAGGTATGTTCCATCAAATAAAGAAGACAGGAAGAAAGAAGGTGACACTTTAGTGTTTTAACAAATTAACAAATTAACAAAAGGTGACTCCTCATCTCTAAGACATAAGACATAAGAAATAAAAGACCCTCCATACTGTTTAATTTGGTTTGGTTTATCAGCTCATCCATCTCACTCTAAAGGACTCTGGTTTCTAATGGGCAATTGTTGTTAAGGGTCCCTCATTTTAAAAACAATATATAGATATTTTACTGGTTTTCTTCCTCTACCCAATATGAAGGTCATGATACAGGAAAGCAGCATAACAATGTGTGTATGCTTTTTTTAAATCAACCATTCCAGCAGGGCAGAAATAAATGAAACGTGGGAGGCTGTTTATTTGTACGTCAAAGAGAATGTGAAATTCTCTATAGGGTGATGTGATCATTTGTTTTCCCCAATGAAGCAGACAAATCAAATCGGAATAAAATAGGAGCCTACCCTCCATCATTCACAGTGTAATGAGTTCTTGCTAGATTAACCATTTTCCTTCCTGGTTACACTCATCCCAAAAAACCAGATATACAATGACATCAGCAAAACAGCTAAAGGTCATCAATCTACAAGACAGGAAATGCAGCAGCCAGATTTGGATGCTTTCTAAACATGAGCTGACTCTGGGCCAGTGGCTCTGGTTCTGTAGTGCAGGAAACGGGCTCACTGATAAGACACATTTTGGGAGGCAGCAATGATCAGGAGCAGATTTACCAGCTGCAGTGTCCTAGGACATGGAAATCCCTAACCTGCCAAGACTCTCAACATCAGGTGGCTGCCTATTTGGTGTGCTTAAATCCAAGTATCTTGGACTCGTTGAATTTTGTGGTACTTCTCCGTCCAACTCAACCACCCATTATTAGAAGCTGGACACCAATAACATTCTGTCAAGAAGACCAAAGATAGAGCGTATGGAGGCATCGGGGAGCCCTGTCTAACTGGCACAAGACAGTCCATTCAATGGACTAGGCCAACACACTGCATAGAAGGAACAGGCCAGTTCAAAGTGGTTGGCTGAGGTTCTGAGGTTCTGAGCAAGACTCAGGAGGTGTTCCTGGGTCCCAGGAGTGAGGTAAGGTACTGATATTAACAATAATGACTCTAGCAGCGGTGCTCAGAGTGTAAGATGATGGCAGGTATACAAGCCACATTTTCTCCATAGCTAGAGGCAAGGAATGTCAAACAGTGATGGAAAGCTACAGAATTCAGAACATCTGCCGTACCACAGGTACAAAAATATCTGATGTTTACATGTCACTTTACCATTTGACTTTCGCACACATTATCTCTGTCTTATCTAGATTACTCAGAAGATACTAGGGAGGCCAAGGCGGGAGGACTGATTGACCCCAGGAGTTTTAGATCAGCCTGGGCAACATAGTTCCTGGGACCCAGGAACACCCCCTGAGTCTTGCTCAGAACCTCAGCCAACCAGGCTGAGGTTGCCCATTTCTTAAAAAAAAAAAAAAAGAAGAGAAAAAAAGAAGAAGGAAGAAGGAAGATGACGATGACAGTAATAGCCCAACTCCAGATGCCAATCAAATCAATCCTGATGTACCATCCCCCTAGTGAGGTGAAGAAAGAAAAGCACTACCTTAGAGAGGTAGTCACCCCATTTTTATTCCCTCTGCCTGAGAATAGCAACGTTTTAGTAAACAGAAAAAATCTATGAGTGCTGAAGTACATTCAATCCTATTTATAACATCTCCAGCCTTAGTACTTCTTGTTAGTACATCCACAACTCAGCTTCTATTGAATCTCTACTGAAGCTGCATTTTATTTGTGATGTAAACATTCATATAGGAATGACCTTCTCCTGACAATGGGAGTATTGCTCAAATGAGCAGGGCAAACACTGGGATTTGGGGGATTTACTGAATGACTTTCCTCCTACCTCTTGCTATTCCCTGCCCTCCCCCGGCCCCGCCCCATCGCACAAACTATTTCAGTCACCACCTACTAACAGGATTTTGAATCAAATCTGTAGCGAAATGTCTACAGAAAAGCAGCTCCACCACCAAGGGAGCGTGTTTCTCCCAGGGTGCTTGGTGGCTCTCCTATCCTTGGTGCGGAAGGAGCCCGTGTGTGGAGTCCCTGTGGGGAAGGCCCTGAAGAGCAAGAGCTGGAGAGAAATGTAGTGAAGGGAAATGGTGAGCTGAGCAGCTGTGGGAGGCTGAGGAAACTGGAAGTGGCCAGAGGAAAAGTAAGAGAAATAAAACCAGGAGCAAAGTGCATGGATAGATGCAAAAGCTTTTGGGGTGCCCTTCCCGCTAGGTCAGCTCAACCTCTAGACTCAGCTCAAAGCACCCCGCTTCTGGGAAGCCTCTGTGGTCCATGTCCCTCCCAGGGCTCACAGCTCTTTCCTGTACTTTCCACATCTCATCCTTACCGTCCTTTTCTGTGTCTTCTTTCCAGCTAGACCATGAGTGACACAAGCAGGGACTCTCTCTTAGTCGCTTTTTAAATAATCTACCCCCAGCTCCTAGCACAGAAGGTGTTCAGTGCGTGTTTGCCAAAGAACAGATGAATCATAAAACTGTAAAAGATGGTCACAAACAGATACTGGCCATGACAATTCTCAGCCAGCTTTGGGATCATAAATCCAGATTACAGCACAACAAACAGTAATACATTTCTTTCCTAAGTCATTCAGTCAGTGGGAAATAAAGAATGAGAGCTGCATGTAGTTCCTCTCAATATTCTGCAAGGCCACATTGGGCACTTTTATAACTGGCGTCAATTCCTCGTGGGTACAAATGTAACACCTTGTACTCTTTATTCTAAAAGTGTTAAGGCAAATCTTAAAAGAGTCTGACTTGCCCTACACCCCCTCCAGGAACAACTTATACACTGGAAAACATAGCTTATTATGTTTGAGTGATGAATTCCTTTGAATGTCAGGCTATTTACTAAATAAATTACTCCACAGACCACTTTCCTTTTACTCTTCTAGTAAAGATAGTGGAAGCTGACATGAAAAGTTTAGAACCGTGGAAAAGTCCCTATAACGTCAGTGTTCTCCAGAAAGGGATCAAGATATGGGGGAACGAAAGTACTTCATAACAAACCGCATCAGGCCAATCTGCATAGAAGGCAGTTAAATAATGTTTAAGTAGATATGATTACTATTGAGATGCTACTTTATGAAAAGACACACACAACTTTACTCAAAGAGTAGAAAAACATTTGAGAGAATTACTTCTACAACACAGAAATTTAATAATAAAGGTATAAATACTACCCTAATTTCTAGTCATTTAAATGTGCCACAGAATCATTTATCGCACGAGTTAATTTATCACTCTTTTTTAGAGTTTTACCATTCTAACACCATTTTGTTACTGAACACAAACTTTAATGCCCGTTAACCTCTGAATTAGTCTAGGTTTAATGTTTTCAAGGTTTTTATGGCATATATTAAGGAATGAATTAAAATTAACTTTGCTATGTGAAAATTCTCAAATCTTTAATGGTAAGTGGCAACAAACCAGGTTACTATAAAAGCTAGAGTTGGTGTAAGTGAATGAAGAACATGAAGCTGAAATACTTTTGGTGTTGTTTCGAATTATAGCAGAGTTGAAAGCATATCCATTTACTATTCAGTACACATGTGCCAGGTATAATATATAGTTCTTATGACTTCAAATAGTCTAGATCTAGAGGTACAGACGTTAACTCTTTTAGAGAAAATTCCTTTTATCTAATTCCCCTAAGGGACCCAGCACAGATTAAAGAATAACTATGAGATTGTGATAAACTTTGCACCCTTACCTAGTATCTTTTGGTTGGACTCAAGAGAAGCAAATACTGCAGAAGATAAACAAAAGGGCAAACACCATTGGAACTATCTGTATGTTACACAATAAAATAGTAAGAACTTCCCCTACTGGATCAGTTATCCAGCCCCTTAAATACCTGGTCAAAAGTTGTGTAAGGGGCAGAAGGGAGAGTCCCCTCTGCCGGGTATCCCCCACACTTAACATCACCTACAGAGGCAGAACGGGTCAGGTGAAGGAACCTAGGCTTTGGAGTCGGATTGGGGTAGAATCAGGCTCTGCTATTTACCAGCTATTAGACCCACAGAAAGTTAATTAATCTGAACTTCAGTTTCATCTTTTATATAATGGGTATAACACTATCTACCTTACAGGATCATTCTGAGGATTTGAAACAATATCTACAAAGCAACTGTTACGATGCCAAGCACATAGTAGGAGCTTAATTGAAGATATCTATCCTTATAAGTAAGTGAATACTTACCAGGAAGTGCACATGCCTTTAAATGATAAAATGGCTATTATTTCCTAAATGCTCTTTATACTGAGTTGTCACTCCCATAAAAATGCTTCAGGATACTCAAAGCTGATGCAATCTCACTTTCTCTTTATTTATGTTACAGCCCATAGCAAACCAGACTGAGGAAAGAGAACAGAGAAGCAAGCACACGGATAGCTGGCAAGATACTCATCAGAGAGGCACCAAAGAGCCGGGAGCAGATGCAAAAGCCCAGAATAGTCTGGAAAATGCAGTACAGAGACAGCAGCTTTCAATGACTGAGCCCAAAAACCAATGTTCATGTGAATGATCACAAAGAGGTCAGATTGTCTGTGCTAGCTTGATTCTGCTTAAGAAGGTGAGAGAAATAGAATCTATGTTTAAAAAAAAAATTCTAGCCAACTAATTAGCCTGGACTCCCTCCAGCTGGAATCCATGTCTCTTCCCTTTGGGTTCTCACAGCATTTTGCTTGCTTCTCCACGACTGAGCTAAGCACTATCTGTTTGACGTTAGTCTACGCATCAGGAGAACACAAACCCCTTGAAAGCACGTAACCAGTTTTACTCATCTTTGCACCGTAAGTATTCGCTGAATATACCAATTTACTTTTCAAGATAACAGGTGCAATTCTAATCAATTCTATGTCCTCAACAAGTTCTTTCCTTTAAGAATTAAATTAGAATATTCTGTAAGTATCTTCATGGTTTATTGCTTATGGGCAACAGCATTTATGAAGCATTTATTTACAACTTTAAAATACTGGGGGCACTATTATCACAATTATAAGGCAAGAGATAATGTCAAACCAAGTGATCACCATCACCTTCTCCAGAAAGCTGCCCCAGATACATTCTTCTGCCTGGTTCAGTTTTATAACTCCCTAAATGCTCAAACCATTTATTCATTTTTTTGGTCAACACATACTGCTGCTGTGGGTCCAGCATTATACTGAGCACCCCCGGACATATAAGAAAATATAGATGAAAGGTTTGCCTTCAATGAAGTGATTGTCAGAGCGTAAAATGTGAGCAAGTAAGAAACTGTAATACAATAGGTAATTGATATAACTAGCATAAAGCCAAGCATAAGAGAATAAGTTGCAAAGTGTGGCTAGATGGAGTCAAGAAAGATTGTGCAGGAAAGAGAGGATTTGAGTTGAGACTTGGAGAAATTTTTAACATGAATAATATCAAATCTGGCATACGTGCTATCATAACTGTTCCTAACGAAGGAGAGTGGAACTGTCTTTACCGTAAAAGAATATAAACATATCATAACCTTTCTGAAGATCACGGAGTTTCCATCTCAGAATAAAGTTTTCATGTTGCCTTTTTGCTGTTAGCTATGATAGTAAAATTACTTAACTTGGTTAACTAAAGAGGAAGTTAAATTTAAGGAGGAAGCACTGAAAAGAGATTGAATGTCAACCTGACAACACACAGCAAAGAAAAACTGGGTTTCAGTACATACACTCTCATCAGCCTTAAAATGAGATTCAGAAAATATAACTAAGCATAGAGTTGATTCAAGTACAAAGCTTGAGGACAGGCACACAGAAAACAGACTCCAAAGGGATGGGGTCAGTGGTTCAAAACACAGAAGCTAAGGTCTTACTTACACATGCAGAAAGAGTTTGGGCAGGATTGTAACATTTCCCTTACAAAGCCAATATATACATTACAGTGATCTGATTAGTACAGCTTGCTACATTACAAGGAAGGCTGCTTTAACATTCTGTGAGGAAGAGTAATGTTCTCAGAGGGTCCTACCTCTGGCGCCACTGAGCACACCTGAGTTTGTTTATGCCATTTCTGAATGGCCCAAAGTGTTTATTCACTTTGGACAGAACTGATTCCTACTCATTTACAGGAAAAACCAAAGTTGCAACTATATGATCATGACTCAAGCTACACAGCCACATTCCTCTCAAGACTCAGAATGATTTAAAGTTCCAAAGGCTTTAAGTTTTAATTATTTAATTTAACACTCTACACTTATAGTTTCTTGATGTGTTTCCAGGGCCTACTATTAAAAACCTGACAGTGAAAAACAAACATGAATATTACTCATAATATCCCAATGTCCGAATGTTATATATTCACCCATTCATGATCTCATTCAGCAGATATTTATTCAGGCCCAGTTTGTGCCTGTAGCTAGATGCTGGAGCTATGATGGGAACAAGGAAGGAAGTTTTCAGTGGTTATTTGAAAGGTTATTTGAAATGTTTTAATATTAGCAATCCCAGAAAGGTAATCACTGATGGCAGTATCTTCATGCTATCCCCAAAGGGAAAAACACCTGTAAGGGAGAAAAGGAGAGTTCCTGATTTAAGGATGGCAGGAGGTTGGATGTTTCTCTGCCACTTTCTAAGACTTTGTTTCTCAAAGTGTAACCTGGGGACCAACAGGACTGGGATATACCTGGGATCTTTTTAGGACTACAGAATCTCAGCCCTACCCCAGACTGCAGAATCTACAATTCTAACAAGATCCCAAGCGATCCCTAGTGATTTATGAAGTTTCAGAAACATTGCTTTAATAGGTTTTATTTACAAGTTTAAACACAGGTCACCTTACATTTGTGGCAAAATCAGACCTGTAAGGCTCCTTCCAACTTTTAAGAGACTCAGGCTTTGAGAACTTGTCTTTGATGAGTTGGAACAGCACAGCAGCACTGCAAAGTGAGTCCTCACATGGACCTGAGTACGCTTATGCCATTTCTGAATGGTCCAAAGTGTTTATTCACTTTGGACAGAACTGATCCCCTTTACTAGATAAGGAAATCTAGAGAAAAAGCCAGTTTCTACATAGAAGAAATAATCTAAAGGAACCTGAAAAACCACCCAGGATCAGATCTAAGTTCCTAGTCCAGTTCTATGACAATGGTGTTGAAAGTCTGGAGAGAGCCCATTTGCCCTTAAAAAAATGTTAGATCATTAGGGTAAGGGCAAATCTAAAAATACCATTGGTACTTTTAATGGTAGAACTTTGAGAAATTCAGAATTCAGGTATCAGAATAGTTGTATTATTAGACAGACATATATGACACATCACACATCATTATACTCTAATTTCTCCTTTCCAAATCAAGACTGTTTTGAAAAAAGGGTGTAACTAATTTGAAAACTGGCCTACATAAAAGAAATATATTTACTGTCCCCGAATCCCTCCAGAGTGCTGTGTCTGAGAGCAGTTTGCACTTGCTTGAAATCAGTCACTTATAATTTGTAAGTAATTTATAAAAACCATATTGCAATACTGGATGTCTTTTGAAGGACCCCATCTCTTCCATATGCTACTGACTAGTGGTTACACTGCCCACTGCTGTTGGACCTACCATTATATTTACTGCTAAGTACTGTGAAAGGAAAATAAAATCTCGGGACTCCAAACTCACTATGCCAATGGGAAAAGTTAAGCTTGGAAGCTGAATCACAGAAAAACTGCCTTTCTTTTCACTCCTGAATAGACAGCTACAAAGACATAGAGCAATATACCTTTGCAAAGGGCCTCTCTCGCAATTTGCTCAAAAGAACCGCCCACAAGGAAATTCCTTGTGGGTCCCAAGATCTTTACACTCAAACAGAGTTCTGTTGAATTTCATCCTGACAATGTAAATTAACAGCTTATATTTGCAGGTATGAGACAAGAACAAGACTAGAAGTTATCTTCTATATTGACTTTATCATAAAAATGCAGATTCACTGAGCCTGAGACAAATACATAATTGGTTGTTCCCTCCCTCCCCACTTCTTTTCACATGCAACATGTGGATTCAGTGAGCTCTAATCAAAGCCTCCCAAGAATGCGACCATGCATTCTTTCTTTTCTCTTCCTGACTGCTTTTCCTCCTTTAAATACTTCTATTAATCCATTCTCACATTGCAATAGAGTGAACTGAGACTCAGTAATTTACAAGGAAAGAGGTTGAATTGGCTCACAGGCTGCATAGGAAGCATGATGCTAGCATATGCCCAGCTTCTAGGGAGGCCTCAGGTAACTTCTAACTATGGCAGACGGCAAAGGGGGAGCCAGCATGTCCTAGAAGGCAGGAACAGGAGCAAGAGAGAGTGGGGAAGGTGCCAAATACTTTAAAACAACCAGATCTTATGAGAACTCTAGCACAAGAACAGCACCAGGGGACAGTGCTAAGTCATTTCATGAGAAATCCAGCCCCATGATCCAATCACCTCCTACCAGGCCCCACCTCCAACATTAGGGACCACACTTTGACATGAGATTTCGTGGGGACACAGAGCCAAACCATATCAATATTGAAGACCTCAAAATCCTCTTTGAAAAAAGCATGGGCCACTGGTCCTACTGTGGCGTATGTCTCTTTAGCCCAGGCATGTCCTCAACCTTGGCAAAATAAACCTCTAAATTCACTGAGACTGATCTCAGTCATTTTCTTTAGCTTTACAGTATCTTTAACTATGATTACTGATTCTATTTGCATATACCTTGATAAGAGATTATCCATACAAAATAACAAGTTCCTAATCTACTCAACCATATCATACTAAAAAATATAAAATACATCAAAACTTGAAATATTGCCATCCTTTCTTTTGATTCTCAGTTTCAGTGACTGAATAAGGATTAAGTTTTAAACATACAAAATTACACCTCCAAAAGTAAACAAACAAAAGAAATCCACTGACCCTAGCTATTTGTAAGTGTTTTCCTCATGGATCTGATGCCAACGATATCTTCAGCACAAAGCACTCCAGGTCCCTACACAATCCCTGTTGACCTTTTGTCTATATAACACTTTGTTTCTTGCTTTCAATTTTAGAAACAAATTTCAATCAATCTCTCCAACAGCTGGAAAGAAAAAGTAAATATAGTCTCTCTTCTCTTTCAGAGTTCACTCTAATTCAAAAACACATTCTTGGCAAAGCAGGGACAGTAGCTTTATTCGGTCTTACATGCTAACTCAAGTAGACAAAAGCTGTGAAATACATGGCTTTCACTGTCCCTTCACCTCTGAGGTTTCACACATAAAAACTAACAGCTATTTCTTAACAAACAAGTCAAACACAGCAGCTATAAACAAATAAACTAATTAAAAAAAAACAGTTGTGGTTGAGATATCTTCAGAGATTGCAAACTAAAATAGGTGGCAGTATAAAGCAAAGTCAAAGCTTCAGAACAGAAGGGAGGAAATTAACATCAGTATATTCAGCAAACTAATAAAAAGTCAAAACACTAAAACACAGACCAATGTTTACATTGCATAGCTTCCTTTAGAAAAATGAAACATTCATTTCCTGAGAAAGGCAGCGCTAGTAAAAATGTGTCACTAAATTGTATATTCGTCAATACTTCAAACTAAAATTTTATGAAAAGCACAGAAAGAATTGCAAAGCAAAAGCAGAACCGTCAGAAGTGCCGCTTTCTGTTCAACCTGCACCTGGGGCAATGCTGCATTTACCTGGACTGCACAGATGCAAACATCTGAAGTCAAAGTCAGCCAGTTAGTACTGCATTCTCCCTTCTGCTCAGAGAATCTCTGTAGAGGGGAACAGCGTTCAGTTCTTTAAAATAAGCTTGCCTATAACACAA
Source organism: Saguinus oedipus (assembly GCA_031835075.1). Taxonomy (NCBI): domain Eukaryota; kingdom Metazoa; phylum Chordata; class Mammalia; order Primates; family Cebidae; genus Saguinus; species Saguinus oedipus. The sequence goes on from CM063190.1 coordinate 26,607,336, forward strand.
CTCTGCCTTCTCCCCAGAGTGATGTGGGCTGTAGTCTCCACCACTTAGAGACATTTCAAGGTGTGCTTCCCAGCTAGACGGTCTTTCTAGAAAGATCTGGTCAGTCAGTTTACCGTTTAGGAAGGAAATGTCCCTAGCTAAATTCAGACCAATTGCCTCTGGAACACATCAATCCCTTCAATGAAAGGCTTTATGCTTCTTTCTGACTCAAAGTTTTCTACTTAAGACACCAGGGACAACTTTTAAGGTACAAACAATAGCGATGAAACAAAGCTACTGAAAGTTTTACAAACCTTAAAAATCTCTCATCAAATAAAACAGGTTATAATAAAACAAGAAAGAAAGAGCTCAAGAGGGACAGGCACAGCAAATTAACAAGGAAGATACTACTTTTGCTCCTACCCTGTATAACCTGAACAATTGCATCAATTCTATAATGCCACGAAAAAAAGAGATTGTGGAACTTCTTTGTATTATTTATCTATAAAAAGATCACTCAAAGTTTGTTCTGAGCCACTGGCCACACAGATGTACTGTGAACAAGTACAAATCGTGGCCCTCCTACATATAAACAATCTTCTTGCCACTTGGCCACAATGGCTCTCATACCTGCCCCATATTACATGGGGAAAATATGATCTTATTTCATAAGCAGAAAAACAAAGAGCTTACTTCTAGTGCAATCATCAATTCTGCTGTTTCTGACAAATACCACAGCATCCAATTACCTACGACCAATTGTGACCCCCACCTACAAGATATGAAGTACATTCTTCCTTTGGATTGACAAATAATTATTCTCACACTCACACTTGCAATGAAGGGAAATTGTGCTTTGCACCCAGCCTGTGGGGACTTTAGAAACCAAAGTCTCTTTATAAAAGAAATTCACCCTTCATAGGAGACGTGGTGGCAATACCATCATCTTTCGTGGCTCTCCTGCCAATCAAATCTTCTATCTTATAAACAATAAATAAGTTCCCTACCAAAAGTTTCTTGTGACATTCTCATTTAGGAACACTTCTACATTGCACATGAACATGTCTAGGAGTTTAGGAAGCATTCCACACTACCAAGAAGGAAATTTCATTTAGGGAGGCGGCTTTGGCTTGGACTGTGATTTCAATGTCACCAAACTTTTCATCTTCCAGGGAGAGCAAAGGATTACTTGGGGACTGAGGAGTGCTTTTATTCATCTCCAATAACAAACTAACACTAACATTTATCTCTAAAAACAAAATTATTTATAAAGGATATAATCACTCAATGGAGCATTTGCTCATTAAGTTTATGAACATGGAAAACTTGAGCTTTCAGATGCTTGTAATTTGCTAATGCCCCTTTTGTGAACTTGGAGCAGAAAAGGCCTACAATGTGTAATATGCGCATCTGGGAGAAAATTCTGCGGTTGGCTTTTATCTCATTTGTTTTTGAACATGCCGGACAACTATGCCTGAGTCTTTAGAGAAATGTGTCTGTGTGTGTAGAATTCTTTAGGACTACAAAACACAATATTACAACTTGATGGACAGACTGAGATTAAAACGAATGTTCCAGGTTGGGCCCGGTAGTTCATGCTTGTAATTCCAACATTCTGGGAAGCTGAGGTGGGAGGATCACTTGAGGTCAGGAGTTCAAGACAAACCTGGGCAACATAGTGAGACCCTGTCTCTACAAACAATTTTTTTTTAAATTAGCCAGTCATGATGGTATATGCTTGTAGTCCCAGCTACGTGAGAGCCTGAGGTGGGAGGGTTATTTGAGGCCAGGAGGTCGAGGCTTCAGTGAGCTGTGATTGTGCCACTGTACTCCAGCCTAAAAGACAGGGTAAGACTCTGTCTCTAAAAAAGAAAACAAAAACAGAAAAAAGGTTCCAAAGTTTGGTAAATATATACAATGGTTAAAAGAACAGACATGGTAATTATTTTTATATGGTTCATTTAAAAAAATATCACAGCTTTAAAAAGCAATTTTTAGGCCAGACACAGTGGCTCATGCCTGTAATCCCAACTATTTGGAAGGCTGAGGTGGATGGATCACCTGAGGTCAGGAGTTCAAGACCAGCCTGGCCAACATGGTGAAACCCCATCTCTACTAAAAATACAAAAATTAGCTGGGCATGGTAGCACGTGCCTGTAATCCCAGCTACTCAGGAGGTGAAACTGTGAGAATCGCTTGAACCTGGGAGGTGGAGGTTGCAGTGAGCCGAGATTGCCCCACTGTACTCCAGCCTGGGTAATAGAACAAGACTCTATTGGGAAAACAAACAAAACACAATTTTTATACTGGTGGTGAATTCACGGGTCACATAAAACTTTTTTTCCATCTTCATTTCTGATTTTAAAGAATAAAATAACTCAGTAACAACAACAAATAGGTTAGGTTCTCTCCTGACTTTTATGAAGCCGTTCAGCCACATAAATTTAACTAACTATAATATTGATATGGACATGGCAGAGGATAGGAAAGTTAAAGCAAAAGAGGCAATTTGGCTACATGTTTATTTTGATAAACTATCTGGCTGTGTGTGTGTATATGTGCGTCTGTGTGTGTGTTGTGTACACTTCTGTGAATGCCGCAACCTACAAAGTCAGTATCTCACTAGGAGTATCCCCTCTACTAGCTGTCACCATAAAGCTCACAGATTTCTCATTTTCCTATTAAAGCATGTTGACATTCATTAAAATGCATACGGCATTGAGTAGATAGCATATTCTACCATGAGTAGCCCTTCCTGATTTAGTGCTACAGCTGGTCAGGTACCCATCAAGGGTGCCTCTGACTGGGGGCAAGGGGAGTCCAGAAAAGGACAGTTACTGGAGCACTGTCTAGAGGGGCACCGGGTTCGCAGGGCTCCTGAGAAGCCTGCACTCAATGTGGTAGCATGCTCTCCACTCCTTGACAGGAGAATCCCATAAAAGGTGCTTCTCTGATTGAAGCTTGAGTAACGAACCCTTCACATAAGTGCTCTACAGGGTGACCCCCACGCCTTCCCTCCATGACTGTATCAGGCATCCACCTACAACCTCACTGTCCTGCCTTCTAAGCAACTGACTCATAACGCCTAGAATTTAAGACACCACACACCACAATCTTACAATAAAAGTAGCTCCCTCTGTCTTGTGTTCTGTCTGTCACCCATGACCTGCACGTCAACAAGGAGACTTTTCTGTGATTTCCCACGTCCATTGCCAGCCTTCCTTTCCTAATTTCAGAATTGATAAAGCAAGTGCATCCTGCCTTTTCCCTGCACCTGGCGTGGTGAGTGTTACCAAACACTGCAGGAAAGTGATATAGAAATACATGATCACACAATTGGACACAAACTCACAGTTGCTAATCCATAAGCTTACAAATATATTACATACAGGGATCTTAATTTTGACTGGTACTGCGTGTGTAATGTTGTCATCACAGACAAAGACTTTTCCAACTGAAACTGTTCTTGGAAGACTTAAATTACGTTTCTGGGACAATGGGTCCACTATCAATAATTTAGTTTAGTGGTTCCTGGGTATTAAGAAATCTAGAAGTTTGATTTCTGTTGCTAAAGTATTAAAAAACAAATTAAAAATTAAGTTTAATCACTTTAATTCATTTAAAAATACAAAAATTCGGCAGGAAGATTTGGAAGAAAGTAGTATTATTTCAAATCTTTTACCTCACATACTTTGAAGTGGTCACTAAGAAATGGGTGGGAGTAGAGAAACTTAGAAAGGGAGGGACTTAATAAGTTACCAACGAAGAACTTCAGCTTAAAAAATACCTCTCACCAACCCTGCCTGCAACCACTCTCTTCACACCTTTCCCCTCTTCAGGAAATGAGATCCAAGAGAAAAAAGAAACCCCGTGGTCTCCCTGCTACTACTTCTTTGAAAGAGCTTGAGGTAGTAGCTACACCTAGAGAAGGAAGAGTCTCTGGAGGCCCAGGTCAGCATGCAGTCCACCACCACACAGTAAAAGCTCACGCCTGCAGTACTAGGCAAAAGCTAGATTATTCTCAAAGATGCTCTGATGGTTCTAACTGGTTAGTTCACAGCCCTGCAAACAATTACAGGGCAACTGAAAACAACAACAATCTGGAATGTCAGTGCTTGCAAATATATCACCCAAGGATTCCAGCAAATCATCCAGCAAGCCCCCAAGAGAAGGGTCATCCTTAAGACTTGAAAGATACATTGGGTGTGGTGGCCCACGCTTGTAATCCCAGCACTTTGGGAGGCTGAGGTGTGAGGATTACTTGAGGTCATGAGTTGGAGACCAGCCTGGCCAACATGGCAAAACCCTGTCTCTAGTACAAATACAAAAAATTAGCAGGGCATGGTGATGTGTGCCTGTTACCCAGCTACTTGGGAGGCTGAGGCAGGAGAATTGCTTGTACCCTGGAGGTGGAGGCTGCGGTGAGCCAACATCCTGCCACTGCACTCTAGCCTGGGTGACAGAGTGAGAATCTGACTCCAAAATAAAAAAGAAAACACTTGAAAGATAAAGTGACATTTCCCATGTTGTCAAGACAGACAACATGAGTAGTGGTAAGGGGTGGTGAGCTCTAGGTAGAATGAATGTATAAACAAAGCCTAGGAGATTTGACAAATATGTCATTCTGTAAACAGGTCTGAGGACGGAGGTCAGGAAAAGAGACCAGGGTTGGATAATGAAGGGCTGTACTAAGAGCTGATTATCAGCAGAAATGTGAAATGACCAGATTTTTTTGTTAGTGACATCATTCCTTCAAACAGAAGAAATGGGGACAGAGGCAAGGAAATCGGTAAGAAGCTTTACAGTGGGAGTCCAGTGACCAGGGGAGAGATGCTGGGGGTCTAAACTGAGACGTTATACCAAATAAGAAGAGGACAGAAAAGGCATCATTTAAGAGGTAAAATTCCAAGAGTCTGATGGCTATTTAGATGCAGGTGTTTAGGTAAGGAAGAAAATGATATCTAGACTAATTCAGAGATAATCTGACAGGAGCAATTAGGTAAATAGTAAAACTGACACCCAAACATGTTATCTTTGAGGTCTTAGGTGGAGAAAGAGTAGACGAATGAACAGGGCTTATGCACAGGACGGGGTTGCGGACCAGAGACGTGACAGCAAACACGCAGACAGAAGAAAAAGCCATGACATGTGATTATTCAGGACAGTGTGCAGAGAGGCTGTCCGTAACAATTCTTGAATCAGGGACACTTGGAAGGCTGAGAAAAGTCATTAACCTGACAACTAAAAAATACACATTTGCATATGAAGACAAAGCACTATATTTCAGAAGAAGGATAGACCTTTTGAAGCTCATCTCTGAACCCACAGGCTAAGAATGCCTAGTCTAGGGCAAGAATAGAAGAGGGCTGAGGAATGGGACAGTTAAGAAACAGGGCACACAGAAGAAACTGTAATCAAACAGCCCAGAAAAATGAGAGCCTCTACAGCGATTAGAGGCCACTCCATCTTGAAACGTTTGTGAAGTGATGGGCAATACAGATAGACAAGACTGAGTATTAAAGCAGAGAATTAATTTGTTCTTGTTGCTTTTTAACATGTTCTTATGAAAAATTTCACCATCTTCAAAGTAGAGAGAAATAATGTAGTCTCATACCCATGATGAAACTTCAACAATTACCAGCTCATCATTTCAACCCTAAATATCATTATCTATCTCCAAAAAAAAAAACCACTAAAAAATCATAATCATACCACTGCTTTCATACCTTACAAAATTAACATTAAGTCCTTAAAAATCATCAAATATTCAGTTAGTGTTCAACTTCCCCCAGTGGTCTCATATTTTTTCATTGTTTTGTTTTTTTCACTCAGGATCCAAGTAAGCTCCATACATTGTAACTGGTGAGAGTGTCTCTGGTCTCTTCTAATCTATAGGTATCCACTACATGTCTGTCTGTCTTTCTTTTTCCCTTGGTCATTTGTCCTGTAAAGTTCTGTTTGTTTTGGAACTTTGCTGAATGTATCATTGAAGTATCATTTGACATATTCATTTAATTCTTCTATATCCTGCAGACTGGCACTTGGATATAGTGATTTGATCAAATTCAGGTTCAATATTTTGGCAAGAATAATTTATAGGGAGTATTGAGTTCAATCAGAAGTCACAAAAGTACGATTTCTTAGAAGACAGAGCTGACAAATCATACTTCCTGCTTGGGGAAGAAAAGCCAGTGGAAAAGTGAGGTTGAAGAAAAGGAAAAGGAATAGAAATAAGGAGAGAGATAGAAAAATATAAAAAGTGACTGTACTCTCTACTCTGAAGCACCACACTCTGGAGCCACTGAGGCAGCCCTGAGCATCTCTCGATAGCATTTAAGATAATAACTGACATCTATCACAATAATCCTAAAGGCATAAAGAATAAAAGACTAAAGTGCTTTGTATTTACTTTGATCCAAAGGGTGAAGCATTTCCTAAATTCTGAGGTCTATCATTAAAATTTTCTGTGTTTAAAGAGTTAATCTCACAAGAGAATTCACAGGAGTCTTTACCATATCACCCATATGGATAACTATATTTTGTCTTCAAAACACAGTGTTCATATAATCACATCCCTCTACTTGGCAAGGGAAATATTTAGCCAATAGTATTACATTAATGTAATCATTATGGTAAAATGGTAATAAATAGAGTGATCCAAGGTTATGATTATGCCCCTTTAATTAATCTTCATTATTATCCCTATGTAACATTGTTTTCATAGAGACTAAAATTTTCATTTTACAAAATGCTCTCCTAAGGGCCACATGCATTCCATAAACCAGCCCTCTCCAGAAAACCTGTCTCACTGTCTTTGGCTATTCTTCTGTTCCTGCCTCAAAAGAACAAATTTTATTTCACTATCTATAGCAAGTATGTTCCAATGCATTGAGTGTTCCTGTGAACTATAATTACCCTTTCATCAGCAACAAACTCCAGCTCTAATAACAAAGTACATTTTAATTTAAAGTGCAGTTGAATCAGGTATTAAAAAAGGTCCAGATTTTGCCTTTTCGGGGGGAGTCGGGGTTAAGGTGTGGAAAGTTTAATAGACAGAAGAAAGGAGAGAGGGGAGCAGCTCCTTGAAAGACAGAGAGAGACTCCTGAAAAAAAGGGCATGGTTTTTCATGATAATATTTTATATTCTAAAAACTTCCCTCTGAAAACATGCCTGATTTTAATGCATTTATAAACACATCTAAGAGGTGACTTTATTAGAATGAATGGACAAGTCAGAAGTCAGTGGCAGCTTCCCACATGCCGGTATGGAGACTAATGACAGTCTTCTGTAAAGTGTAAAAAATAAGGGCGACATATTAAGTTTTTCACGAAGCTTTACTCATCCACCAAGGCCCAACTCAAACGTTGTTTCTACTGAGAGGTCTTTCTACACTCCATGAAAGTAGTAATCCACCATCTTGCTATTTTCCCATATAGCATCGCGTATAATATTACAGCACAAGTCACACTGCACATGACCACTGAACAAGTATTATATTCGTCCCAGGTGTTAATACACTGAGGATACAACAGGAGAGGAAGTAATCTTCTTTGCTTGGAAGAGTCCTCTTTTGATCTCCCTAGATAGAGGACCATGTACCTCTGTATTTAATACCTCCTAAGTACTTAAGTACCTCTGTACTTAACGCAGACTCCTACTTGGTGCTTATTATGGGTTACCTGAGTGCTTGAAAATAGCACTTTTTTCATTTTACTCACCACAACGTTGGGAGATGGACAGAAGGATATATATTATATATTCATTTTTACATAAAGGAAGTAGGTCCAAATTAACATAACATTGCTTACAGATAGTAAGTAGGCACCCTGAAACCCATTTGTATTAGTCTGCTTTTATGCTGCTGATAAAGACATACTCGAGACTGGGAAGAAAAACAGGTTTAATTGGACTTACAGTTCCACATGGCTGGGGAGGCCTCAGAATCATGATGGGAGGTGAAAGGCACTTCTTACATAGCAGTGGCAAGAGAAAATGAGGAAGATGGAAAAGTGGAAACCCCTGATAAAACCATCAGATATCATGAGACTTAGTCACTACCATGCAAACAGTATGGAAGAAACCTGCCCCCTCATTCAAATTATCTCCTACCAGGTCCCTTTCGCAACACGTGGGAATTATAGGAGAACAATTCAACATGAGATTTGGGGTGAGGACATAGCCAAACCATATCACCAGTTTGTTTTGAGAATCAATAGATGAGAAGATCGATGAACCAAGGAAGTCACTGTATAAAGCTGGGGAAAGAGGCTGGGCGCGGTGGCTCACGCCTATAATCCCAGCACTTTGGGAGGCCGAGGCAGGTAGATCACGAGGTCAAGAGATCGAGACCATCCTGGTCAACAAGGTGAAACCCCGTCTCCACTAAAAATACAAAAATTAGCTGGGCATGGTGGTGCGCGCCTGTAGTCCCAGCTACTTGGGAGGCTGATGCAGGAGAATTGCTTGAACCCAGAAGGTGGAGGTTGCGGTGAGCCGAGATCGTGCCATTGCACTCCAGTCTGGGTAACAACAGTGAAACTCCATCTCAAAAAAAAAAAAAGCTGGGGATAAGAGGCAAAGGAAGAAAAGATTTAAAATCTTCCTTTGCAGAGACTGTTAGGCCCTGGGAACTCTTTCCAGACTGTCTTTATTGGGAGGCAGAATCTCCCATGGAGATAACAGGTTACACAGATGGAAATGAAAGGCATTTTAGGAGGCTGTATTCCCCCTAAGGCAAGAATCTTTTAATTGAAAGAATTTTCAATGACCAGCTCTTTCTCAAAGGCTATGATTTGCTTTTGGTCACTATGGAAAACGCTGTATAAGTGACCAGCAGAAACAGGAGGCTCCTAAAAAATGGAATCCAGTGCACTTCAGGATTTGTTTGGTCTCCAGTGCCTGATGCCCCCACTTCAGGGACTCCACACCAATGGGATCTTGCCTTGCTATCATTTCTGCAGCTCTATCCTTCCCTTCCCTCTGGTTAAGGGGAAGTTTAGTACTGTCCCTGCAGGCTTGAGGGAGGATGGATGTGAATCCTAGAGAAATAAATCACTAATGGTGTAATGACTGGAGGAACTAACCTGGAATGAAGAACTTTCCCAGTACCCCTTAAATAACACCAAGTAAACAAACCTATTAAATCTTTTACAGGTACTATGTTTAAAAGGCATTTTCTTTAGAGGGTTCCAGGAGCCCACAACAGGGCATATGTTCTTGATGAATGCTAGAGGAGATGAAGTCTCCTTCTGAGAGAGAAGGGAAGTTAACACGGTATTTATAGACTTGTTAGCCAGCAGAATATAAAATCTGGCATCTAGTGGAGAACAAAACTTGGATTTGAAACTAGATAACTATCCACCTCAGAATAGCGATTGTACACCCAGTTCCAAACAGTGAAAGCAGGTTGGGTGAGATCTTACATTACACATAATAATCTCACCCGGAGCTCTTTATGCAAGGCACAGAGAAACAGTCCACAGAAATAAAATAAATTTGCACTCAAGGAGTAGAAATGCTAAGAATATGATTAAGGAATTTTGCACCTAAACCGCAGGGGAGAGCCTGCAAGCAGAGGAACTCCCTTCAGGAAAATGCACAGTACAATTCTTTATTTGGCTGCTTTGGTCACCTTTTCTTCACATTCAAAACTCAGCACATTACGATTGTTATTACTGACTTTACAACTATAATGCTGCATATGAAGTTGGACAGGAAGAAAGAATGCAGCAGAGATCAAATAAATTAAATTGGTGCACAATGTTCAATTATTTTAAATGCTGATGATCTTAGTATTGAATTCTGAATCAATGGCAACAATCACAAAGAACACTGAACCATCCAATTCACACATTAATGTATATTAATCATTGCCTGTCATATTCCTTTGATTTAGATTTTTCTTGTATATGTAAATAGTTTTATTCAGCACGGAATATATCCAAGAAGAGGGAGATAAAGATTATAGAAGAATAAGAACTTTAATCTTAACAATCAAGTAAGTGAGTTGGGATCCTCAAGAGGATTTCTAGATCTAATCAAAATCATGACCCAGAGAGCAAAAATAACTTTCTCAATCACTCAGATCATAAGATTAGAGCCAAACTGATACATGCCATGGGAAAACCAATGTTCAATATTAAATAAAGCTCTACTCTAAATAATTCTAGGCCCTATATCTGCCTATTCTAAATAACTCTAGGCCCTATATCTGCCTATTCTAAATAACTCTAGGCCCTATATCTGCCTAGTCTAAATAATTCTAGGCCCTATATCTGCCTATTCTAAATAACTCTAGGCCCTATATCTGCCTAGTCTAAATAATTCTAGGCCCTATATCTGCCTATTCTAAATAACTCTAGGCCCTATATCTGCCTATTCTAAATAATTCTAGGCCCTATATCTGCCTATTCTAAATAATTCTAGGCTCTATATCTGCCTATTCTACGGCCAACAGGCCAACCAAAGGGAGGGGTTCATCATCATTTGTGAAGGTCAAGTAGAGCTAGACACTTTACAGACGTCACTTTTCACGTAATCTTTATTATGATCCTGTGTTAAATATTATACCGCTGTACAGATAAGGAGATACAAACTCAGAGGGGCAAAGTGACTTAACAAAGGCTACATTGCTAGTAGAATGAGAACTTGCACTGAGTCTGTCTGACCTTTAAGTCTGTCTGATCCTTCCCAACTCAGATTCTACGATGACAATGATTGTTACAAACAACTACAGTTTTATCATGTGCAAGGACAGTTATATTATGTGCAAGGTCTAAGCAATTGACATACATTTTCCCATTTAATTTAGCCACTGCCATATAAGGTGTTATTATTTCCATTTTACAGATGAATATACTGAGATTAGAAGGGATGAGTAGCCTGCAAAGTCATCCAAGCATAGAGGAACAGTAGGAATTTGAATGAAGTTTCTTTTGACTTGAAACTCCATGATATACTTTATTACCAGGCTGTTCCATTTACTGACTACACCATAATTAAATGGAATCCAAGAGTGTACTGTGACATTCACTAATACCACTCATAATTTTACTGGTGACTATCAAGCCCTAGAAACAGCAGTACCTGCTGAAAAGGAAACACTTGCAGAATGGGACTATACATTTCTTTAATCATTGTCAAATTTTCTGACATCCTTCTAAACCAGATTTTTTTAAAAAATTAAGATTATCTTAGGTTTACAGCAGATTTAAATTCAGGAATAAATTTTCAGTATTAGCTGGCAGTGTAAACACAGTGGTTGGGATTACTAGTTCTGCCTACTCATCTGTAAAATGGAGATGACACAACGTTATCTCATGGGACTGTGGTATGAGACTTAAATGAAGTCATGTATGGGCTTAGCTGCACACAATAATCATACATTATAATAATCACTCAACATTGCTACTGCCCTCATATTTTGGAATTCGATTTAAAAGCAAAAATGTTTCTTTAGCTTGAATAAGAATACAAGGACTAAAAAACTAGTGAATGAATTTGAATTGTGTTGTATTGTGAATCAAGGTCTGGGGGCAGATCTGATACCTGATTTCTAGACAAATCAGCTCTTACCCCTGCCACCCCTTTATGTAAACAGGAACATCAAAATATTTAAAGTATCTCTCAGTGTAGAAAAAGTTAAAGAAAAGAGCTGTGGAAATTAGTTAATGGAGAAAGAGAAGTAAAAGATAGAGCATAGTTAAATCAGAAATGGGAGAAACAAGGTAACTTGCTAAAAGTAACTCAGTCACAAAAAAACAAGAGGAAGCTGTATGGAGGTAAAGATGCCTGTGTATGCTGGGAATGGAAATTTCCACTAACCAAAATTGGATGTTTTCTGCTATCAGAAGACTCAGAATTTTTAAGAGGGTACTTCTCCTCTGATGTCTCTCCAAAAGGAGTAGGTAGAATTTCAGTTTACTTATAGTACATTAGGTCAAACAAAATACATCAAATAGGATCCTTCAGTTCAAAATACTGAATAAAGTGAACTTCTCTATCTGTAAGCTATCTTTGGTGTTAACATTCAAAAGGAAATGCAATCTTCCCAGGATTTGATTTTCTTGGAAAATGAAAGCCAGGTCTCCTAATCATTTTTTAACATAGATGCTGAATGCATAACTTAACACATATTTTTAAGTGACATATACGTCACAAACTTTACAAACCCTTCCCTCTCTCTCCTCTCTCCTATAACTATCAAAGATATTCCAAACTTACTATCTTATTAGAATATTTTTGTTCAACTTCTTAGTAAATTTCTTTCAAAGAAGCTTTTAGAATCATTGGATTTCATCAAGACAAATATTTAGGTAGCTTCCTCTAATATTAAAGAAAAAAAAAGAAAATCAACATATTTTCTGATGCTGTTCATCACATGGATTTTTAAATGATTGTTGCAAGAGGGTGGTAGGAAGTGATTTCTGATTTCTCCACAGTAGATATTGATTGCTTTGGTAGAAATTAGCATGATTGAGACTTGCTTTAAGATGAACAGCGTCAGAAAATATATTTATTTCCTTTTCTAAAAAATGTTTGGAACATCTTTGATAACATTCTGGCTCCTCACTTTCAAAGGACAACACCCTAATCAGAACTCAGGAAACAGAAACATGTCTAATATTATTTCTCAGGGTTTAGTGTCTTTGGAAAAATTTACTGGCTGCCAAGCTGAATTCTTATTTTATTTTAATTTTTTTCCAAATTAACAACCACAAAAACCTAAATAAATGATTAGTTTCCATTTTTATGCTACTTTTCATACAATCTTTCTTTTGACCATCTTTGTAACTCCAAGACATAAGACAATAGCCCATAATGGTATTCAGTTTTTTTGTGTGTTTTTAATAGACAGGGTCTCCCTGTGTTGCCCAGGGTGATCTTGAACTCCTGGACTCAAGCAATCCTCCTGCCTCAGCCTCTCAAATTGCCGGGATTACAGGTGTGAGCCACTGCACCCAGCCATAATGTACAGTGATTGATCTCAAGAACTTACAAATTGTTGGACTGATCCCAAACATTTTATAAATCTAGACATTGCTAGCCAGTATTTATTTTAACTACATTGCAAAGTCTCTCAAAAAATGTTCTCTCTGACTTCTCTGGTGTCTTGTATGTGTTGCTCTGTAGATTTAAAAAGGAAGGCTTCTACAGAGGGAGTTTGATGGGGTGATGTAGAGCAAGGGCCTTGGAGACAGATAGCTTTTGGGGTAGTATCAGAGACTAGATGGTATTATTATTCCTCACTGAACAAATGAGGAAACCAGGGTCTTGAGAGAGGAAGTAACCTGTTCAAGGTGAAATAGACAATGAGTGGCAGAGCCAGGACTTGAACCTGAGCAGTGTGACTCCAGAGCCAGAGTGAACACACAAAGATAGGGACAGAAAAAGAAGAGTTTTGTTTTTGTTTTTGAGACAGAGTCTTCCTCTGTCGCCCAGGCTGCAGTGCAGTGGTGTGATGTAGACTCACTGTAACCTCCAGTTTCCAGGTTCAAGAAATTATCCCGCCTCAGCCTCCCATGTAGCTGGGATTACAGGCATGCACTACCATGCCAGGCCAGTTCTTGTATTTATAGTAGAGACAGGTTTTCGCCATGTTGGGCAGGCTGGTCTCAAATTCCTGACCTCAAGTGATTCACCTGCCTTGGCCTCCCAAAGTTCTAGGATTAGAGGCATGAGCCACTGTGCCCAGCCAAGAACAGTTTTTAATGGCACATCTTTAATGCAGCCCAGCGACATGTCTTTGGTTATCAATGAAGCTTAAGAAAGTAATCTCTGTGGTCACTTTCCACTGAATAGGTCTTTGTTGCATTTAAGGCAACCATATTTTCATGGGCTCTCTACCAGCTATAGAGCTCTTCAAGGGCCTGAGGTATTTAAGAGTAACCAAAACACAGCTCCTACCCTCAAGGGGCATGCAACCTAGCGAGAAAGGTAATCTATCAGCAGAAGTACCCACCAATGGGTTTGCAGTGTGCCAACATATTATCCCCTCTGTCCTGTAACAATACATTAGCCCAGCCCCAGACCTCAGTCCATATCTGACCTTGAGCAACCTTGTCTATTTGCTCCAACGTGCCTTGCCAAGATGATCATTTTCTACATGGAGAGTGAGGTGAAAATAGTCTGGAAGCATTGCACTATGGAACTTGAGGGGGCTGCACAGTGAAGAGAACCAGTCTGCCCTTCTGGTACCAAGTCATTCTTCCGGTACCAAATCTGCCCTTCCGGTACCAAAGCACTGCCAAAGAACAACACACCAAGGGACTTCCCTGGGTGATAAAGACAAGCTACAAGGTTCCCTACAACTCTCAAATTCCTGAAGGAAAAGACAACTGGAGAATGCAACTTTTTTCTAAAAATAGCACCTGTCAGGACTTTCAGGGCAACAGAGAGTTTGGAGTTGGGCTAAGTTCTCTATTATCTTCATCAGGAATGACAAGAGTCTGTTTTTTAGAGTTCCCAGGAATGTGAACTCTTCAGCCTTCTCTCTTTTTTTTTTTTTCACTAGGAAAAGTCCATTAAATCAGAGGACCCCGGTATCGGTCCATGGCTTGTTAGGAACCAAGCCACATGGCAGGTGAGCGGCAGGTGAGAGAGCAAAGCTTCATTTGTATTTACAGTGGCTCCCATTGCTCACATTCCTGCCGGAGATCCGCCTCCTGTCAGATCAGTGATGGCATTAGATTCTCAAAGGAGTGCAAACCCTATTGTGAACTGCACGTGAGAGGAATCTAGGTTGTGCACTCCTTATGAAAACCTAATACCTGATCTGTCACTATCTCTCAACACCCTCAGCTGGGACCAACTAGTTGCAGAAAAATAAGCTCAGGGCTTCCACTTATTCTACATTATGGTGAGTTACATAATTATTTCATTATATATTATGATGTAATAATAATAGAAATAAAGTGCACAATAAATGTAATACATTTGATTTATCCCAAGACCCCATCCATGGAAAAACTGTCTTCCATGAAACTGCTCCCTGGTGCCAAAAAGGTTGGAGACTGCTGCATTCAATGGTGTTACAGCTGGAGATTACACATAAATTCCTTCTGGACCCCATCCAGCAAGCACACAAACAACCTGACACCTCCACGCCTCCTGCCACCTTGACCTTACTGCTGCGTGCTACCTTTGCACTCAGGGTGTGACGCCAGGCAAAGAAAACAGGTTCTCAGGTAGGACAGGAGCCAAACACAGAGAGCAAGGTGGGAGGAGAAACCAAGTGCCAAGGGAAGGTCTGGGTGGAACTTCTTATACGAGAAGGATTTCCTGATTGACGGCTGTTTGCTTTGCAGAAACAAGAGCCTTGATTTTGTGTTTCAGGTCAATTTTCTGAGTTCATTTTGGAGTAAGCCTGATCTGAATGCCAACCTCTTTTTATGCTTGCAGGATGATTTTGTTTCCAGAAATGAACAGTTGTTGAAATGTAGGGGGATGCAAGGGGGAGACAGAGAGAGGGAGCTAGATACTGAGAATCCATCCGTGGTGAAATTCAAACATCTTAACCTTCTGAACAAAAAAATGTCAAGAGAATTTCCTCACACCATCCCACCCCACAGGCTCTCTTTCATCTCCTCTTCTCTACCATAGACAGAAGAGGCCCTGGGTTGTCAACAATTTGTTTTTTCCTGCCCTTCAGGCTCAGGAAAAAGGTCAGACTTTCAGGGACCTTCAAAAGAACCCCCCAAGCCGCCACTCAATCTCACTGCCCATTTATTGACTTTACCGATATGCTTATCAGCATCTGAAATGATCATGTCACATTGTTTCTTTCCCTCATTATGGCTGTCACCTCTCTTAGAACAGATGTTCCAAGCAACCAGGGACCTTCTGCCTTGTCCACAGCCGTTTTCCCAGCACAGAGCCCAATACCTCCCACTGGTAGGTGTTCAACAGATGTTTATGGAAAAAGGGAAAGCTGAAGGAACAAGAGAATGGGGGAGTCCTAGGAAGGGGAAAGGGAAGTGAAAGGCTCTTATCTTTATGTGTTCCAACAACTCCTCAGTCAGTTCAGTGAGCAACAAGTGGCATAGTACAGGTCACATATTTTTTTCCTCTAGGGAAGCATGTTGCTATATCAAGGGCTCCTGGGGGTGGGCAGACACTCTGCCTCACAACTAGAGAAGTGGTGACTTTGCTTCATGCTAAATGTCTTGTAGGCTGCCGACTTTGCACCATACCCTTCTACACACCCTCTGCAGGTGCACTGTCCACTCTCCATGCCGACCACTGCCAAACCTCCAAATCTAAAACACTTCCCCTGTTCCTCTTGACTGGTACTGTAAGGCACTTTACAAAGAAAAGAGGCCCTAAAATGAGAACTATTCCATCCTCCCAATAATAATGTCACCAATGTGGCTGCACCTATCCCATATGCCCTACCTTTTTCCAACCAGTTATAACACAAACTTTCCTTCTGCAAAGGCCAACCTCCCCACTCCTCATCTGCCAAAGACTTCTCTTCTGCATTTCCCCTTCTCTTGCATCCATCACCAGCATCTCCCTTTCTATTGGATCATTTTCTCCCTCACTTCCTATTCTCTTCTCCTCACATTCCTATTGGGCTTTGGTCTCCACATGCTGCTGTCCTCACTACCTTTACCATTCTGACCCCGCAGCAATGGCAATGGCTGCTTCTTTGTCACATGTCACTCCACCTCCATGCAACATTAGTTGCAACTGACCATTCCTCCTTTTGCTTAATTTTTGAAAAACATGTTTTTCAGATTTCAGATTTTGTCCTTCTCAATGCTGAAACGGACTCCCTCCTTTCACTCACTTTCTTAGCTTAGCTATTGATACCACATCCTGCTGGTTTTCCTTTTGCCCCAGTTGATGGTTCTTGCAGGCTCCTTTTCTATGTTCTTCTCTTCTACTGGACTCCTCAAAGTTGCAGGGCTTTGGAGCCCAGACCTAGGCCAGTCTCTTGCTTCAAATACCATCTATAGGCCAGGCACCATGGTTCACAGCTGCAATTCCAGCACTTTGGGAGGCCAAGGAGGGCGATCACTTGAGGTCAGGAGTTCGAGATCAGCCTCGCCAACATGGCGAAACCCCATCTTTACTAAAAATACAAAAATTAGCCGGGCATGGTGGTGCATGCCTCGTAATCCCAAGTATATGGCAAGCTAAGGCAGGAGAATCACTTGCACTCGGGAGGTGGAGGTTGCAGTGAGCTGAGATTGCACCACTCCCTCCAGCCTGGGTGACAGAGTCAGACTCCATCTCAAAAATAAACAAAGTCAGGCACAGTAGCTCAAGCCTGTAATCCTAGAACTTTGGGAGGCTGAGGCGGGTGGATCATGAGGTCACGGGTTTGAGACCAGCCTGGCCAACATGGTGAAACCCCCAAAATACAAAAAATTAGCTGGGCGTGGTAGTACACACCTGTAATCCCAGCCACTTGGGAGGCTGGGGCAGGAGAATTGCTTGAACCTGGGAGGCGGAGGTTGCAGTGAACCAAGAGCGCACCATTGCACTCCAGCCTGGGTGACAAGAGTGAAACTCCATCTCAAAAAAAAAAATTCCATTTATAAGTGAATGACTCTGACTCTCAAATGTATCCTTCTATCCTGAACCACATCCCTGAGCTCAGCACTGGCATGTCTAAATTCCAACAGAACTTAATATTATCAAACTAGAGCTGTGGATTGCCCTGCCCTCAAAATCACCAAGCCTTCTTCATCTCAGTCAAGGCATCCAATGGCAGAAGTCCAAAGCCAGATAACTGTTCTTGACTTTCCTCATACATTTCACCAGCAATGCTCTATACCCTACTTCCAAATATATCTTGAATCCAACCAGCTCCCACCTTCTCCATTGCTCCAATCCTGATCTAAGCCATTATTTATCTCTCATGGCTCTATAGTAATAGCCGCTACTGTGATAATGTAAGCAGGGAGGGCGATCTTTCTAAAGCTTAAATCAGATTATGCCACCCCCTGGCTCAGAACCCACCGAAAGTTTCCCAGTATCCATAGAATAAAATCCAAAATCTTTCAACAAACTCTTGCAAGGCTTTGCCTCTCTCTCTGACCTGAATTTCCTCCATTCTCCTTGCTCATGACCACCCAGGAATGAAAGTTTTAGCTCTGTTCCTTAGACGTGGCCAGTTTGTTTCTAGGAATATCTTATGTGGGTTGCTGATCTCAACTCTTCCTCAGAACCTTTACGGGGATGTCTTCTCATTACCCTTCTCAACCCAATGCTGCCTCTTCACAGGGCTCCTACGAGGTCCCAGAGCTATCCTCTACCCCAGCACTCTACCATGCTGTCTTCTTCTAGCATTGTTCAGTTACCTGAAATAATCTCTTCCACTTACATGTGTAAGTCACCCCTAACCAAGACTAAGTTCCTAAACAATAGAGTCTCTGCCTCTTTTGTCCACTGCTATTATCCCCAGTATATGAAACAGTGCCTAGCAGGTACTCAGTGGCCAACTGACTGAAATGACTTGTAGTCTCATTCTCTGCATCTTTACGTGGAGATAACAGCACCTAGCTGACAGAGTAACGTCAGAATCAGGTAAAATGCATCAAGTGCTTGACACCACAGAGACCCTCGGGAGTGCTCAATAGACGCCTGGTAGTATCCTAAGCCACACTGATACTTTTACCCCAGTGTTTATTCAACACTCATTGAATGCCTGCTGCATTCTGACACCATGCTAAGTGCTGGTTAAACAAAAACAAATAGGAAACTGTTCCCACCATGAAAGTGCTCATAGTCTAGTGAAGGACAGGTACAGAGTGTGGAAAATAATTACAGTACATGAGGAGGAAGACTGCTGGACAATCAGGGGTTTTAAGAGACCTGGGAATGATGCACTTTGTCTGCCCTTGGTGAGGAGTGGGCAGGGATAGGCTCTTAGGGAAAGATTCTCAGAAGAGGTGATACTTAAAAAGTGCAAAGAAACAACTGGAATTTCTCAGGTATGGGAGAGAAACAGCCCATGTAAATGTTCCCAAGTATGAAACAGGCAAGTATTGTTACTAGAATTGAAAGAGAGGTGAGGTTTGGAATCCAAGGGAGCTGAAGGTCAAGAGACCAAAACTACTTGGTGCAGTATGGTAGCTGCTAGTTATGTGCCACTTCTAAGCACATGAAATATGACTGGTGCCACAGGATGCAATGGTATTTTTCATATACTGAACACGATAAAATATTTTGTTAAAGCTAACTTCATCTTCTCAGCAAACTAACACAAGAACAGAAAATCAAACACCGCATGTTCTCAATCATAGGAGGGAACTGAACAATGAGAACACATGGACACAGGGAAGGCAGCATCACACACTGTAATCTGTTGGCGGGGGGCTGGGGGAGGGGCCGTGGGGGTGGGAGGTTGGGGAGAGATAATATAGGGAGAAATGCCAGATATAGGTGACGGGGGAGATGGAGGCAGCAAACCACCTCGCCATGTATGTACCTGCAACAATCCTACATGATCTGCACATGTACCCCAGAACCTAAAGCACAATAAAAATTTTTAAAAACTAACTTTATCTGTTTATTTTTCTATTTTACAATGTGACAACTAAAAATTTTTAAATTACATACGTGGCTTGCTTTATATTCCTGATGAACAGCAAAGGTCCAGGAAGATAGGAAGAGACTGGTCATGAAAGTCTTGCATATTGTACTAAGAAATTTGAGTTTATTCCGTAATCATCGCGTCTGTAGGTAACGTTAACAAGAGGAAGCATCTATGTGGGCAAGTAACATGTTCAGATCTGCACTTTACAAAGACAGGCATACAGATGACACTATGTGAGCATGACACGTTTAAAAGCAGTCCTCTCAGTCCTCTAGAAAGAGAAGACTGGGGGAGAAGACTTCCACATAGCCACTCCTCTCTGCCAGCAGAGCAGAGGGCCGCAGCACCACTGTTGGCACTCTGAGCAGAGGAAGAAATAATTTTCTATGGCTAGGGTTTTAGAGCAGAGCAGAAAGGACTCTACAACTCTGCACACACACCATACCCCATTTCTACAACAAGGAGAAAAGCTGCCAGACCTGCTATGCCACTGAGGCCAATCAGGGATGGCCACGGCAGGTGAGAAAGTCTATCCACCTATGTCTGGGGACAGCTCAGGAAAGAGAGCTATTTGTGGTACCTCATCCTACAAACCTGAGAGGACAGAAGCATGTACCTCTTGGGTCTGACTTGGATACCACTGATCTTGAATTTTGGTTTCAAAATTTCTGTGACTGAAGGATTTTTTAAAAAGAAGATTCTGGAACTGGTCTTCTGTTATCAGATACAATAATAAAAAACAGCAAAATTGTATTCTATATTCTCTTTTCCTTCAATAAAGACAGCAAAAGCAAAGCAGAGGAATCTTAAGGATTTTGCAAGCCTCTCACATTCTCCATTTAGGACTTCAGAAAATATCTAAACTCACAAAAATACTATAAAGTTTGCAAGGACACGGGGCTGTATTTTTCCCTCTTCCTCACAGATTCTTTTATGTATATGTTTACATATACTTTAAGTTCTGGGATACATGTGCAGAACATGAAAGTTTGTTACATATACATGTGCCATGGTGTCTTGCAGCACCCATCAACCTATCATCTAGGTTTTAAGCCCTACATTCCTATTTCTCCACATCCTCTCCAGCATCTGTTATTTCCTGACTTTTTAATGATTGCCATTCTAACTGGCATGAAATGGTATCTCATTATAGTTTTGATTTGCATTTCTCTAATGACCAGTGATGATGAGCTTTCTTTCATATGTTTGTGGGCCGTATAAATGCCATCTTTTGAGAAGTGTCTGTTCATATCCTTTGCCCATTTTTTAATGGGGTTGTTTGTTTTTTCCTTGCAAATTTAAGTTTCATGTAGGTGCTGGAATATTAGCCTTTTGTCAGATGGATAGATTGCAAAAAATGTCTACCACTCTGTAGGTTGTCTGTTCACCCTGATGATAGTTTATTTTGCTGTGCAGAAGCTCTTTAGTTTAATTAGATCTCATTTGTCAATAAGAACTGGCTTTGGTTGCCATTGCTTTTGGTGTTTTAGTCATGAAGTCTTTGCCTATTCCTATGTCCTAAACGGTATTGCCTAAGTTTTCTTCTAGGGTTTTTATGGTTTTAGGTCTTACATTTAAATCTTTCATCCATCCTGAGTTAATTTTCGTATAAGGTATAAGGAAGGAGTCCAGTTTCAGTTTTCTGCATATGATTAGCCAATTTTCCCAAAACCATTTATTAAATAGAAAATCCTTTCCCCATTGCTTGTTTTTGTCAGGTTTGTCAAAGATCAGATGATTGTAGATGTGTGGCATTATTTCTCTGTTCTGTTCCATTGGTCTATCTATCTGTTTTGGTACCAGTACCATGCTGTTTTGGTTACTACAGCTTTGTAGTATAGTTTAAAGTCAGGTGGCATGATACCTCAAGCTTTGTTCTTTTTGCTTAGGATTATCTTGGCTATATGGGCTCTTTTTTGTTTCCATATGTACAAAAATCACAAGCATTCCTATATACCAACAATAGACAAACAGAGAGCCAAATCATGAGTGAACTCCCATTCACAATTACTACAAAGAGAATAAAATGACTGAAAATACAACTTACAAGGGACGTGAAGGACCTCTTCAAGGAGAACTACAAACCACTGCTCAAGGAAATAAGAAAGGACACAAACAAATGGAAAAACGTTCCATGCTCATGGATAGGACGAATCAGTACTGTGAAAATGGCCATACTGCCCCAAGTAATTATGCTATCCCCAGCAAACTACAATTAACTTTTTTCACAGAATTAGAAAAAACTACTTTAAATTTTATATGGAACCAAAGGCACCAGATCTTAAAAGAAGGAATGATTAATTGGTATAGTTATAAATATTCCAAAGCTAATGAGAACCAAAGATGAAAACTCTGTAGAAGAATCTGGTATTTGGGGGCCAAATGCTGGTGTGTGCTTGAGTTAACAGGTCTCAACCTCATATAAATTACAGAGCTATCTTACCAAAGAAGAAAAGCTAAGCCCAAAAAAGCACTCAGAAATTACTACAAACTCAGATTTCACCAATTATATTTTAAAAGTCTGTTTTTCAAAATGTAAGTAGTTGACTACTAATGAAGATACAAATTATACGTACAAACAGTTTAAGGATTTTAATAGAATGCTTGTTTGTCATTTTATTAATACTTGGCAGAAAAAATAAACATTAATCAAGTCTTATGAGTGGTAAACTGTGCTGTCTGAAATCACAATCCTCCTATCTGAGAAGGGGCTCAGAGTGGAGGACAGTCACTGGCACATCAAACAGTTAATTGGCTGAAAAGTTTCTGACCATCCAATAGAAACTTTTGAGCAGTATTATTACCTCTACCGATACATTCTCAATATCGCAAACCATAGACAGAGGCTGCCTAGAGTTGTCAGGTTTAGCTTAAAAAAAAGAAAGGGTCCCCAGCTGAACGTGAATTTCAGATAAACAAAGGAATTTTTTTTAGTGTATGTATGTCCAAAAGTATATCACATGGAATATACTTATCCTAAAAATTATTTGTAAAATATATTATAAGTAAAAGAAGTTCGTATTTTTAGTATGTTATATATTACCTGGCAAACCAAATGTCTTCCGGTTATGCTACAAAGCTGTTGGAACATTTCAACTGAATATTAGAACAACAGATCCCTCTAAGTACCTTGAGTTGCCCTCACGCCAAAATCCAGTAATTCTTTTATGCCAGATGGTACCAAATGTGACTAAGCAGACACCTCAACACAACATCCATAGTGTCCATGGAAACACATTCAAAAACTGTCTGCCTGCTTTCCTAAATTAATTTAGAATCATACAATCACAGAATTTTAGAATTGGAGACTTGCATAGATTCTTTTTTTTTTTTAAGAAAAAAATTATGTCATTTGCAAACGACATAATTTATAAATGATGCAAAGACCTTTCCTACAACCAGTTACCCATGTGGGGGTAAGGAAGGTATTATAAACTCCATGCTGAGTAGTAAAGTACCCAAGAAGATGCCAGGGCCTCTCCGGCCCCAGAATCTATTTATTCTTCCATTGCTAGCAACGTGCTGAGGGCCATCTTTACAAGTGGTGCTGTAAATAGAAAAGAAATGGACTGTGCCCTCCCTCCAGGACAAAATCACTGTTGAATTCATCTGAGTAATCAAAGTGTTTAGCACTCAGTATGCACTTAATAAATGTTTGGTGAATGAATGAGTGACTCTGTATTGTTTGGAGTCAGAGACAAAAAGTGTGTTGGACTGAGGGTAATTGGGGTTGGGCCAAGGGCAGGTTCAGATGGGGAAAATTGTACAAGAAAGGTAAGCAGGGGGGCAGGGTGACCAGAGCCCATGTCCTGAGTCCATTTTCCTGACAAGATACTTTTGTTGCCACATGCTTAATAACAATGCAAAGATGTCGTCACCCCCTGCATTTGGATCCTCAGAAAAGCCATAATATCTCAGTCCAGTTTCAGCTCGGATCCAGCTTCTTTCCCTGTCTGGGCCGATTTTTTTTTTTTTTGGGACGGAGTTTCACTCTTGTTACCCAGGCTGGAGTGCAATGGCATGATCTCGGCTCACTGCAACCTCCGCCTCCTGGGTTCAAGCAATTCTCCTGCCTCAGCCTCCTGAGTAGCTGGGACTACAGGCATGCGCCACCATGCCCAGCTAATTTTTGTATTTTTAGTAGAGACGGGGTTTCACCATGTTGACTAGGATGGTCTCGATCTCTTGACCTCGTGATCCACCCACCTCGGCCTCCCAAAGTGCTGGGATTATAGGCATGAGCCACCGTGTCCAGCCTGTCTGGGCCCATTTTATCCACCAGGGGCACAAGCATAGGGCCATGTGCCACAGGCTTTTCACAGACCTATGGAAACAACCTAGACCCCCCAAAAAAACATAATTAAAGATAAAAAAGTAAATCAAAACTATGAAAATTCACAAATGATTGCTTAAATGTCTATAAACTATTACTTTAAGTCAGTAATCAACTGCAACTTGATGTTCAAATCACTAAGGACAAGTCATATTTAATGGAGGATATAGGTATATTTTGCTAATGCTGATACAACATGAAGTGTGACCAGTCCTCGTCATGTTCTTTCTCTCTCCCATCTGAAGCTGCTCTAATTGCAATGTAAATTACCTGGTAGATCACTTCTTACAACATTTAGAAAAAGTATTATTTCTTCTGGTCCCTCCCTGCCTCCTATCCTCTTCCTCTTCTCAGCTGTTCATTGCAGTAATGCCCCAATTTTAAATATTTTTTTCATGCAGCACATTTGTTTACCTGCAAAGTTTCATACTGTCCCCTACATAGTTATATACCATGTGGGATAGCTTAAGAATTCAGTATGGATCTTCTGGGAAATGTTCCAGTAGTTGAAGAATGGGAAAAGGCACAATTATTTAAAATGGCTAACTTTCAAAGATTACACACCATACATAAATTACCGTGTTCAGGAAGGTACTGATACCTCACAACACCAACTGAAGTGGGGTCTATTACCATCCTCATTTTATAGACAAGGAAAGCATGACTCAGAGGGCTTAAGTATTTTGCCCAAGGTCCTACAGCTGAACTAGTATTTAAAATTGGGCGAACTGATCTTATTTTAGCTAAGTCATTGAGCGCTCCAGCCCTGGAGTCCAGTGGACATAATGCCATTACCTAAGAGTGGTTCACACCTGTAAGAATATCAGGATGGCCATGCCCAAAATGAGCTACGACTGCAGGAGAGTGGGTGGAGGGTGAGAGGAGAAGAAAGATAATCAAACAGATTTTTCCAAGCAAGGCCAATGGCAAAGACGGAAAAGTTAATATATAAATGCCTGAAATTAAAGGCAGAGCTACTTCAACCTATATTTTGGAGCTGGAAGGTCACTAGATCAGGAAGTGGGGCTTCCTATTGCCCAGAGCTGAACGGAGACATCA
Organism: Saguinus oedipus; assembly: GCA_031835075.1. Lineage (NCBI taxonomy): Eukaryota > Metazoa > Chordata > Mammalia > Primates > Cebidae > Saguinus > Saguinus oedipus. The sequence continues at coordinate 26,632,254 of CM063190.1, forward strand.
ATTTCATTCATTTCAACAGCATCATTTGACAGATGAGCGATCAAAGCCAAGAAAGGTTCGGTAACCTGCCCAAGATCACCCAACTGAAGAGAATTCCAGGGACCCAGAATCCACTCTAGTGCTCACTTGTTTCCTACCCCTAACTGCCTTACTGGGCCTGCAAGTGAGAAGTGAAGGGCAAAACCATTGGGGGGAAAAAGGAAGCAATCCAGGACAGATCCTGACCTCCAAGCCTCTCTGAGAAATCTTTAGGGCTTCACAGAGAAAGGGAAGCTCATACAAACAAACCAAGATATGTCAGAATTTTTCTTTTTAACATGGGAGTAGCTCCAGGAAACTAAACCAGTAGACAGATTTCTGTCAAAGCTAAAAAGTAGCTTTAGCAGATTTTTGTAAGCACTGGGCACTAACAAGGATTCACTAAGAATATCAATGTCAAGTTAACTTTTATATCCTGGTTTTGACGGAGTTCTTGGTGAGCAGGAAGTCTGGTCCATTTAGGGTGTCAAGATTTTGGCAGTATTTGTGCTGGCCTGATAACTGGTGAATAAAATGGTAAAATAAGACCTGGATTCAGCTCAAATATTACACTCTTACCTTCACCAGCCCGGAGCAGACCTAGAAACTTGATCCTCTCCATTGGCTGTGCTAGCAAAGGAGACATCTTCCTGTGGTTCCTTTACCTGTCTGTATCTCCTAAGTACCCAGCCCCTGCACACAGGAGGGTCTCAATAAATGCAGGTTAAAGAAATGAATTCAGACTTGATGTTTATTCAGCCATCATCAGATGAGCATCTACACTGTGTCAGGCTTTGTGCTATAAGCACCCAGTATGCCTCGATTAGACAGACAAGGTCCCTCCCTGCCTCAGGGAACTTGGAATCTACTGGGAGGGACAGGCATTAGGAATAATTATGCAAATAATTACCAGTGTACAGAGAAAGTACCTGATGCCAAGAGAGGGACATTAGGGAAAATTTCTCTGAGAAAATCACATTTAAGCCAAGAATCAAGACAGGAGTTAGCAAATTAAAAGATAGGAAGAAGACCATTTCAAAAAGAAAGAGCCTAAGTGAAATCCTATAGGCAGGAAGATGCAGGCATTCAGAGAACTGAAAGACAACCTGTGGGGCTTAAACAGGGTGGCGCGCACCCCAGAGAGAGGTGGGTGGGTCCTGCTGAGGGTTCCTGCTCTGACAGCACTGGGGTGTGTGACTGACTGAAGGGCTTGAAGCAGGGGAATGAGGTAATCAGACAGGCTTTTTAAAAGATCCCTCTGACCATGAGTTGCAGAATGAATTGGAGAGAGAAAGCAGACCACCAGTTAGGAGCCTCTTCAGTAATCGTGGCAGGTATGGAATGGACAGGCGAACTGATCATACAATGTTCTGAGGACTCACTGTTACATAACGATGCCGCCAGAGACAATTCATGATTGGGCAATAATTTGGAAGCAGAGCTTCATAACACAGGGCCACATTTCTCCGTGGCTCCACCCTCAGCCCTGCCCTTTCCAACATCTTTATCTTGATTGGGATGATGCCAGAGGGAAACTGGCAGAGCTGCTGAGTGCATAAATCTGGGTGGGATGGTCAATATAGAAGACCCAATTGAACCACTACTTGACTCTCTTTATAGCCTCCCTGAAGAGAAAGATTTATAAAGACAAAAACTATATGGTCTCTGTTCTCAAGGAACTCACTTGCTAGTAGGGGAAGTGTGGACATAACAAATATTAATTCAAGGTGGACTGAGATAAGGGCTATACCGGTGCTGTAAGCAAAGCCATGTGAATGGGTACTGGCAAGAAAAATTAATTCTGGCAGGCAAGTAAGGGAAGGTGTTTCAAAATTGGCCTCTGACCTTGCCCTTTCAGGCTAAGTAATATTTTGAGGGGTGACCGAGGGGGGTAAAGGGGAGCATTCCTAGCTGCAGGAAAAACCTAAATAAAATAAGGTAACAATAGAGAGAGGCAAGACTGCTGGAGACCATGAGAAAAGCAGGCTACATTCCACATTTTAAGACATCAGGATCAGGGCCAGGCGTGGTGGCTCATGCCTGTAATCCCAACACTTTGGGAGTCCAACATGGGAAAATTGCTTGAGCTCAGGAGTTTGGAATCAACCTGGGTAACACAGGGAGACCTTATCTCTACAAAAAAAATTAAAAATTAGTCAGGCATGGTGGCGCAGGTCTGTAGTCCCAGCTACTTTGGAGGATAAGGCAGGAAGATTGCCTGAGCCCAGGAGGTGGAGGCTGCAAGGCCAAGATCACACCACTGCCCTCCATCCTGGGTGACAGAACGAGACCTTGTCTCAAGAAAAAAAAAAAAAGATATCAGGATTATCATCAATTTTCTGGTTTGCAAATTCCTACATACACTATCTCAGTTAATCTCATATCCACACTGAGGTCAGCATGGCTGATCCTGACTGACATCTAAGAACACTACATCACCCAATTATATAGGATAGAGCCAGAAGTCACACCCAAATGTTCAGGCCCCATTCATGAGCTTCATTCCACTCTTAATTAGATGGGGCAAAGCCAATGGTGTGACATTTAACAGAAATTAAATTAAAGACCTTACTTAAAGTTTTTTAAGATGTTCATAAATGCAGGATGGAGAACATCTGACTCTGCACCATTCCAGGAATAAAGGGCTAGGTGTTTTCATAACCAGAAACTCAACACGTGCTCACAAATACTATACTTCTGCTCTGTATCTTCACTTCGATAGATTATTGTAAATAATGGTCCTCCTGTGGGAGGAAATAACTGCACTGCCTTTGAAGTCGACAGCCCTGAGTTTGATTTCCAGCACTTTCCACTTACTGGCTCTGTGTCCAGGAACTGGAAATTACTTCACTCCTCTGAGGCTCAGTTTCCCTATCTTGGTATTAGCCTACTACACCCACCCAGTGAGGGCTGTTGGGAAGCTGAATGAGAAAATGCAGATAATGAGGCTTATCCATAAGAATGGCACATTATATTAGTGTTGGCCTTTATTAGCTCTCATCACAGCTCTCTACCAACGTTAGAAGACATCTGAGACACCATACATTATTTCTGGTTGCACATTTTTGAGAGACGTTGAAAGTTTACAGAATGTTTGGGAAGGGTTATCAGGATAGACAGTTTGAAAAAGCACTAGTCTTGCAAGTCTGGACAATGGAAAGTCTGAATTCTTGTCCTAGTTTTGCCATTAACTAGCTCTGTGATCTTAGGCAAGTCACAACTTATTTCTGACTCAGCTCCTATGTGTAAAGTGATGAGGGCTGAGATATGAATTGTAAATGACTTCTAAAGTCTCACTCAGCTCCAAAAGTCCTTAAGTTTTATGAATTCAGTCTTAGAAGGCCCTTTTATGGGAACTGGATTTTCTACAGACAAGACAAGGTACTTCCATGATATGGTTTGTAGAAATGATAAAGGCAATCACAAAAAAGAGAATGTTTAGTGTGTTTTACAAGAGAAAATCAGAAAAGTGGGACCAGTAGGAGAGTGGCTTAAAAGAAAGGGAGACTTTGCTCAATCCAAGGGAAAAAAACCTTTCTTACAATAACAATTACTCAAAAATGGACACCAAGTATGAGCACTAGACTGTGAGATCCTCAAAGCCAGGACTATTGTATTCATCTTTATACTGCCAACACCTACCCTAGTAATGGGCATTAAGGAAACTTAAATAAAGGATGGATGGATGGATAGAAGAAGAGATGAAGGAGGATGAATGGATGGTTGGCTGAAGAGGAGGGAAAAACTGAAATAGGGAGAAAGGAAGAAAGGAAAGAAGGAACTGCCTAAAGAGGAAGTGAACTTCCCCTTCCTGGATGTGTTCAGGCATCAGCTGAATAACCATCTGTAAGGGGTGCCGCAGAATGGATTTCTATCCCGTGTAGGAGGTTTCACTAAAGGTCTATGTGATATTTATTTCCTCATTTCTCTCTCCACTAACTCATCCTACATATTTTTGTCAGATTAATCTTCCTAAAGGACAGTTCTGTTGATGTCACCCTCCTACTCAAAAGATTTCAATGGCTCCCCATTGCCTATTCACAATCCCAGTATTTGAAGGCTTCATTCCTGCTCTGCCTTAAGGACGTTTATTCATTTTTCAAAACCCATCTTGGATATATCCTCCATTATAAAGACTTTACTTTTTCTCCTCACACAGTTATCTGTTTTGTACATTATTATACAGGATTATAATTTACTTGGCAATCATTCTTCTCTTCTATGAGACTGGTGAAGTCCCTGAATGAGGGAGGAATCTATCTCTGTACCTCTAACAAGTAGCAGAGTACCTGACTTTCAGCAGTTATTCAGCAATAATAAAAGCAATTGTTTATTACTTATCATAAACCAGGCATTCTGTTAAATCCCTGATATACATTGTCTCCTCAGCCCTTTATAACAACTCATTGTCCCCATTAAATAAACAAGGAAGTGGAGGCTTAAGGGAGGATAAATAGTTTTCAAAAGACACAAAGCCAATGGATGGTAGGGGCTGGATTCAAACCTAGCAGCACATGCCTTAACGTCCTGCATATGAACCACTCCATGGGACTGCTTTCCCTGCAGCAAGTCAATCTGCACCAGACAAAACATTTTCTTCATTCACTCATTCAACATTTACCAAGCCATTAGGGGACAAGTTCTGAATATAGAGTTCCTGACTTCAAGAAGCTTCGAGTCTAATAAGTCAGACAATTCAACAGTTATGACGAAGTGCAACAATGCTCTGTCAATCAAATGTAGGAGACAGGAAATATTAACAACAGCAAAGACTTCCAATTATCTGTGTCGTGCTGAATAGTGTGCTGAGAATTTTATCACAAGGCTTCACGAATAACCTGCACCTACAGAGGTTCTAGTGTAGTGGTTAAGAGCATAGGTTCTGGAGTCAAAGAGCCAGTGTTCTATCTATGCACTTCTACTTTCTAGCTTTGTTCGCTGAGGCAAGTTACCTACCCTTTCTACACCTTAGTTCCCTCAAGTGTAAAATGAGAATAATAATAGCTCCTACCTCATTAGGGATGTTGTTATGATTAAATGACTAGACCTATGCAAGGTACTAAGAATGCTGCCTGGCTTATAGTGTTACACATATTTCACTTATTATTAACCTACTTGCCCAAGAGGAAGGCAAGTGTTTGATTCCAATATCTGCATGCATTTCAAACAAAGCCTTCCTCAGGAACACACCCAGGACAAGGTGATATTCGAGCTGAATTTCAAAAGGGAAATGAGCAGGGGAAGATAGGACTGGCAACGGGAACACCCACACGGCCCTATTGCTGTACTACTGCTCATTCTTTCTTCTGCCTGATATTCCTTCTCTAGCCATCTTGACCCAGTGAAATCCTATCCATCAGCCAAAGCCATCCCATTGGACTTCTTCCAAGAATTCTCCACACATACTCAGTTGATACCGCTCATCAAGGTTAGCCTTGTATATACAATTGGCATTTATATGCATTCATCCATGCAAGTATGCACGCACATCCTACATATGAACAGATGTGCACAGGGCTTCCAGAGGACCCTGCACTCATGGAGAAGCGGGCTTTATAAAGCACCACAGACAATGGCCGTTAGCTCAAGTTCAGAGATATTGTTATACTAATTACTGCTTCAACGCTGAAATTAGAAACCATCCCCAAACTACAGACAGCTCCACTGTAAATAATATTTCCCACTCATCCTAAGTCAACATCTTCAATTTCTCACCCATGGAGGAGGTAAACTCTGATTTATTTTTTAAGACTGTAATGCCATCTGAGTAGTTAAAAGAGAAAAACAGAAAGGGAGACGTTCAGACAGAAACCTCAACCTCTCCAAGTACATATTTATCAGAAACTGTCACATTTACTTTCTTGGTTTCCTTGTAAAGTTGAGGTGGAAAAACATGGGAAGAAATTTCACATTAAAAATTATCAGAGGCCAGACGCGGTGGCTCACACCTGCAATCCCAGCACTTTTGGAGGCCGAGGTAGAAGGTTAAAAAAAATATATCAGAAACATAATAAAAATCTCCTGGGCCAGGCGCAGTGGCTCACGCCTATAATCCCAGCACTTTGGGAGGCCGAGGCAGGTGGATCACAAGGTCAAGAGATCGAGACCATCCTGGTCAACAAGGTGAAACCCCGTCTCTACTAAAAATACAAAAATTAGCTGGGCATGGTGGTGCGCGCCGGTAGTCCCAGCTACTCGGGAGGCTGAGAAAGGAGAATTGCTTGAACCCAGAAGGTGGAGGTTGCAGTGAGCAGAGATCGTGCCATTGCACTCCAGTCTGGGTAACAACAGCGAAACTCCATCTCAAAAAAAAAAAAAAAAAAAAAAAATCTCCTAATGCTGGTGTATGTCAAACGTTGTTTTGTTTTAAAGCAAGGAATATTGTTTTTCATTGCCAACTTTCAGTGTGATCAAACACCTCAAGAAGACATTCAAAGCTGAGGATAGCGGCTCCTGCCCAGCACTTTGGAAGGCTAAGGTCAAAGGATTGCTTGACACCATGACCAGGCTGGGCAACATAGTGAGACCCTATCTCTACAAAACATTTAAAAATGAGCTGGGCATGGTGGCATGCCTTGAGAGGCGGAGGCAAGCCCTTGAGCTCAGGAGGTGGTGGTTACAGTGAGCTATGATAGCACCAGCACACTCCAGCCTGGGTGACGAAGTAAGACCCTGTCTCTAAAACAAAACAAAAGAATGCATTAGAGCAGAAGTGTAATCTTGGGTCAGGGGAGAAATGAAGAGAAAAGTGCACAAAAACAATGGTGAAACTGTGAAGTTAATGGATAAAAACAGACAAATATGAATCCCTCTCTTTTCCCTCTTTCAGCCCAGTCACACAGAAAGGAAGCAAGTAGCAAAGTAACAGAAAGCAAGCAAGAGGACCAAGATGATCCAGAAATGAGATGACGGTCCCTCCCTCAAATAATTAACCTGGCATCTGAGTACTGATTAATCGTTATGTATTACAGGTCTTCTGATTAAAAAAAAAATTCATGAGCTTAAAAATACTGAGAAAATTAAAACTGAAGGAGGGTTAATGTTGCAGGGGGATTATTTTCGATACCAACAACTTATTTTTTAATAACTACAGGTTAAGCAAAAGGGAAGATAAAAGTATATTTTGAGGCCAAATAAAACATTTTTTGGACTTCTCCAAAACAGAGGTAAAGTAGAAAGACTGGGAGTTAAAAATAAAAAGGCCTCATAATAAGGCAAGCCTACCAAACTATGCTTTTTTTTCCTCCTAATAGTCTAAAATTAGACACCCTAGGAATGATGTCTTTCTTTGGGTAAAAATGATTTATTACCACAGGCCTAACTTTTACCACCTCTTAAGTATTTTGTATTTTGGTCCCATAACTTCTTGACAGTGAACTTTATAGCTAACCAGACCTACAGAATTTAAGTCTAATAAAATGTCACAGCCAACTTAATGAAATCCCATCTATTACATGAAGTATATATCTATAAACACCCAGCCATGTGTACAAACCCCCCCAAAAAGTAATTTTAGGCTACAAAAATGCCTCAGCTTTCATACTCCAAAGATACATTGTTAGTTAAAAAGATGAAACCAGTATTTTTTTCTTCTTGCACAACCTAAATCCTGGCTCTCAGAGAGTAATCAGATTATTTCAAGATTTCCCTGAAAACTTCCTTCAATTTTGGATGTCTGACACTCACGGTGGTACAGCAGCCAACCCAGGATTTGAACTCTGACTCCAGATTCCATCCTAACTCATGAAGGGATTAATGGTGTCCTCTGCCATCTATGCCCTCCATCTGCTTCTCCGAGTCACAGCCAGTGATCCTAAAAAACTAAGGCAGATCATGTTGTTTCTCTGCTAGAAACCCTTCACCTTCCCTCTGAGTAAAAACCTAAGCCCTCGATGGCCTCCAGGGCCTCACACAGTCTGGCCCTGTGCCCTTGCCTCCTGTTCTTCTCCCCTTGGCTCATCCCTCCAGCCACACGGGCCTCGATGCCCACTGCCTCTTTCTGGACTGGCTGTTCCCTGGCCTGGAAGGTTCTTCCCTCAAACAGCTGCATGGCTAACTCCAGCACCTTCAAAGCTTTGAATAAATGTTACCCTCCCAATTAGATTCATTTAAAATTGTATGTCCATTAAGCTGGTTTTTCCCCTAGTACTTGACACTTTCAAACAAACAGTGTTAACTGACATGATTGTATATGTTGCTTATTGTTTGTTTCCCCTAGCTCTAGAGTATATGCTCCTTGAGGGCTGAGATTTGTGTTGCTCATTCAGTGAAACCTCAAGTGCCTGGAATGTAGCAGGTGTTCAATAAGTATTTGTAGAGTGAATGAATAAGACCTTTTATTGCTCTAACTTCTTAGGACTCCAGAAGGAATTCAATACTCACTGCATGGTAAACTGGTAATGGGTTATCTTCCCCACAAAAACCAACCCAAGAAACTAAGTTAATACAGTATGAAAACTTTTGACTGCCACCATTTAGTGAAAATTTACTATGCACAGGATATTGTTTTACATGTCTTCTCGTTTTATCTTCACCAAAAGCCAGTGAGCAAGACATTATTATTCAAATGTTACAGAGGAGGAAATGGAGGATCAGAAAGAGGAAGTAAATATGCCAAGATCATACCACCATGAATGCGTGTGCTGGGCTTTCTGTAGATCTGGGGCTGTCTGACATCTCATTCAGCCTCCTTCATTATAAAACTGATTCACCTTTTCAACAGCAACATACAACAGAAAGACTCCTTGGATGTATGTATTATCAAAAGCCTCTCGGGTCCAGTTACTCATGTAAAGAAAACATGGCCTAAAACACACGGACACACATACACACAATTCAGATTTCTTAAAAGAAGCTGTAATTTTATAACAAAACATGTGGTCATTCTTTTTTTTTTTTTTTTTTTTTTGGAGACGGAGTTTCGCTCCTGTTACCCAGGCTGGAGTGCAATGGTGAGATCTTGGCTCACCGCAACCTCCGCCTCCTGGGTTCAAGTGATTCTCCTGCCTCAGCCTCCCGAGTAGCTGGGACTACAGGCACACACCATCATGCCCAGCTAATTATTGTATTTTTAGTAGACACAGGGTTTCACCATGTTGACCAGCATGGTCTCAATCTCTTGACCTCGTGATCCACCCACCTCGGCCTCCCAAAGTGCTGGGATGGTCATTCTTATAAAATCATTCGGACATTGTGACAGCCAAACCAACAGTAATAGAATGTGAAAAAGGAACTGGCATGAGCTAATAAATTCAACATCAGTCTCCCTGCAGACCTGCTGCATGACCAGAAGAGCCTCAGGAAACTGGTGTTGCCACCAAGGCTTCTGTAGTTCCTGAGGAACTTGACATTAAATGAGAAAAATCTGTGTCAAAATTAAGGAATCCACAAAAGAAAGGCATTCTGTAAATCCAATTATTTCTTGATCACAAATTCTGAAGAGTCGTGTGAGAGCCATTTCACAAGCCCAACTGAGCAAAACCTAAGTCAACTTGGACAGCTAATTCCAGCAGTTTCAGAGAGCAGAAGGGAAGTTAAAACTTGGCTGGGCATAGTGGCTCACGTCTGTAATCACAGCACTTTGAGAGGCCAGGCAGGTAGTTTGCTTGAGCCCAGGAGTTTGAAACCAGACTGAGCAACATGGTAAAAGCCTGTCTTTATAAGAAACACACAAAAAAATTAACCAGGCATGGTGGCACATACCTGTAGTCTCAGTTACTTGGGAGGCTGAGGTGGCGGGAATCACCTGAGCCCAGGGGACCAAGGCTGCAGTGAGCCATGATGGCAGCACTGCACTCCAGCCCTGGGAGACACAGTGAGACCCTGTCTCAAGAAAAGAGAAGTTATGAAAACTTTACTGGAGGCTCTTTCCTCTGATTCATGACGGTGGTGGACCAAAGTTTTCATTGATAAAAGGCCACAAAGGAGACAGGATCTATGAGCAAAAGTTTCCAGAAAGCCAGCTTCTCTTTAGGAAAGGGGAAATACTCCAAACCAGTCACTCACTTATTTGGCTAAGAATAGGGTCTGGGTGGTTAGGGAAGGCTGGGAATGCCCACTGAGAGGCCACCATCACCATCTTAACCAACTCCTGAACCAAAGACATTGAGAGGAGAGGGAAACCAGCAAAGAGCTCTGCCACCCCGACACATTCATGCAGGGATACTCCATTCTGTCACACTGGGCCCTATCCCAACACATTGATTATGTCTTCTCCTGCAAACCCCCCTGGTGGTTTCTCCACCAGATACTGTGTAAGAAAACATTTGCTTTCACCTTTCCAAGATGGGAGGTAGCAAGCTCAGTGACTAGAGACAGAGGGAGAAGAAGAATCTGGCATTTTGATGTTTGATTCAGTTGAAATATCTGACACTTCAAGGTATCATGTGGATAACTGAAGTTTTTCTTTTACTTGTTAGTTCTATGTTTTGAATTTAAAGATGCAAAGTTAGATTACACATAAACACCAAGAATTTCTGTGATGTGTTAAAAACCTCGAATTTGAAATCCCTGCTTAAACTGTGTTAAGCAAGATACCAACCCTAAAGTCTAAATTATTGAGGTCTATAATTTGCAGATATTTTTACTTCATTGTAGTGTAAAATAAACAAGCTGGCCTCAGGAAAAAAAGATGAAAAGCCTTCACAAGCATTCTGTAACCACTCTGAGAGCTATCTTGACACATGGATATCTTTGGGGGAGGGGTGTACTTCGGATCTAACTGTACTTAAAAAATAGCATTGTCGCTATGGAAGCAGCTCTAAATTTTGACCGTTTTTCCTTATGCTAGCAAAGGCCATTTTCTTTCTATGCAGCTTTTCTTCTCACTGAAAAGGGCTCTGACAGTAATCCTCCTCCGAGTCTGCCGCACGTCCTGCCTTGCCTACAGCCACCCTTCCCTCTTAGTGTCAAGCACTACTCTTTCGACTGAGCCGAAACAGTCACACACACACACACACACACACACACACACCCCAACAGATTTTCACTTGTTCATTCATTCCCTCCTTGTAGGAATCATAGACAACACCCATTCAGGTCCTTGTCACTAAACTGGCCTAATTCCAATCTCCTGTTTCTCAGACCCTTCATTGGTAACTTTTCCAACAAAATCATCAAGTAAGTGTGACCAATTTTTGTTTTAAAACAAAGGTGCCAGGAATCTTATGTCTAAGAGTGGTCAGCTTTAGGAACTAGCACTTCTTCCAATAACATGATGAAAAAAATTGCTCAATGAGTTTGAAACACTTCCTTCTGAGCTCCCTTTGGAGTCTGTGTCCCATTCCGATGGGTCAGGGATGATCATGATTCTTTGAAGATACATTTCATTCTGGGAAGCAATGACAGGGATTCTAAGACAAGCCCGCCAAATAAGGTAGGTGATCATATTGAGTAATACTGCTTTTCATAAAAATGAGGTGTAGCCCTTAAGCAATGAAACTAGTTTTCTCATGAGGATTATTACCTGTCTCTGAAGGGAAATTCAAGAGTTCCAAAAGTAATTTATATTCAAAAGTGCTGAATACTCTTGCTTTTTTTTTTTTGACAGTCTCCACGTCGCCCAGGCTGGAGGGCAACGACATGATCTCTGTTCACCGCAACGTCTGTCTACTGGTTCAAGTAATTATCCTACCTCAGCCTCCTGAGTAGCTGGGATTACAGGCCCACGCCACCACACCTGGCTAATTTTTTGTATTTTTAGTAGAAATGGGGTTTCACCATTTTGGCCAGGTTGCTCTCGAACTCCTGACCTCGTGATCCGCCCACCTCGGCATCCCAAAGTGCTGGGATTACAGGCATGAGCCACAGTGCCCCGCTGCATTTTTTTTTTTAACCAATGGCAAAATATTTGGAATTAGTACAAAATTCACCAAAGCTACTTGGAAGATAGCATTTCCCACTTAGACACGCATAGGCACATATATAATAATTAAATTAATGATTTCTGCCAACTGCCTTCTAATGTAACATTTTGATTAATTTTCATAAAACTTCATTATTTTCACAGAAATACAACAAGCTCTTAAACATTTGAAAGTATATCCAACATCACTTATAATAAGAGAAATTAAAATTAGAACCAATATTGCTGTACTCACTTTTCATATTATCTCATCAAAAATCAAATTTTGATAAAACACTGTATTGGTGAGGGTGGGGAAAAATTAGACACTGTTACACTTATTTGTGTCAGGGTAAATTGTTATGAATTCTAAAGAAGGCAATTTGCAATATTTATCAAATTATGAATGCACATACCTTTTGATTTAGCAATTTCATTTCCAGAAACAGATGCTATATTCCCTAACATGTGAAATAAATTATGTACCCAGTTAAAAAAAAAAAAAACTTCATTATTTTCCCATTGTCATTCACTTAGGTTAAAATCATCCACTGCAACAATGGAAACAAAATTATTAAAATACATGATTCCTTCAAGGAACAAATTACTGAATGAGTAAAAGTCTTATTTAGAATCTTATAGTAAAATAGCTTTAGAGAGCATTCATCCAAAAAAAAAAAAATGATGAAGCAAATACTAGCAAAGAAAGAGATATTCAGTTTGCAAGGGGTGACCATCAAGATCACCTTTCAATAAATCATCTGTATGGAAGATGGTTTTGTTCCTATGAAGATGTGGATTGGTTTATCTCCAGCAATCTTTTTTGCCTAGGACTGTTACTTACATGTTATCCAAAGTGTTTTCACTAAGTGGAAGGGAGCAAGGCTCCTGATTATATACTCCTGAGGAGAAGACATAGAAAGGAGCTTCCTACTCTAGGTTCTGATCCTAAGAAAAAGATTCTTTTGCAGTGATGGGATCAACATTCTATCCTGTGGCAGTTCAGGGGGACATTGTTAATATTAAAACCCACTCCATGAGAAAGATGAATTCAAAATCTTCAATTTGCATCTTCAAGTCAATTTGCCGTAAGTAGGCCTAAAAGACTTTTGAAGATACATATTTGGAAATAAGGTGTTGCTATAATGAATACCTAAAAATATAGGAGATGGCTTTCTAACTTTATTGAGCTTCGATTCCATGATGCTTCTGATAATTTCCCTTCTCTCCTGTTTCATTTTTTTGAGGCTTCTCCAAACCTGCTAAATTGATTTCATGACTCGTTAATGGGTCACCTCCCACAGTTAGGAAAGCACTGACCCACGCCCTGTGTTTTTGACAATGTCACTCACAGACCACCTCCATCAGAACAGAATGTACAAAATAAGCAAATTTCAGGGCTCCATCCCAGACCTATTGAACAGATGACCTGTCAGTGAAGCCCAGGAACTGTTGTTTCAATAACCTTCCTAGGTGATTCTGATGTGCACTAAAGTTTGAAAACTAATCTAGACCCTTACCTAATAATGAGCCAAAAGAAAGAGAGGTCCAAAGAGGCTAAGTGACTTTTTAACATCACATTCCTAATTAGTACCAAAGCCAACAGGAGAGATCCCTGTCTTCTGTCTTCCTGGTTAGTGTTCTTTAAACACATAAACTTGGGCTACCCATGCCCATCTCCCATGCAACAACTCACAACTTTACTCAATGGCCACACTCCAGTGCCTGTAAGAATGCCATGTCTGAGTGAGGGTCAGGAAGAACCAAAGGAAGATATGTCTCACCATTTTTAAAATGAAAGTTCCAAGAAGATAGCAGCCCAAAACCACAAATGTGGCCAATCCAACAACTAACATATTGTTTATTAAGTACTGACCTTCACCACACATACCTGGGACCTAACAAATTATCTCAAAGGTCGAAAAACAGAACCATGAAAGCAAAGGTGGCTTGCTTTCCCTCCACACAAAGAAAAGAAAACATTACATAAATGACCTAAAGGTGACCAAAAGAACCAATAAACCAGTCATGAGACCCATCAGTTTCAGCTCCTAATTTATAAAACTTAATGAATGGTTTTCTAAGATTTTAACAAAGGAACAGTATCAACAAAAAAACAAGTCAATCTAGGATGCTAAATAAAACTCTGTGTAAGAAAATAAAAACAGACCACGGAATCTGAACATTGACCAATCCATAGTTTGGTTAGGCTGCCTGATTTTGTCTAACAGTGTCCTTCTTTCTAACAGAAGTGCTCTGACACTTAGTTCAGGTTTACATAGTCAAGCTTTGGTGTACACAGACACAGTAATTCTCACAATAAGACCAATGCTCAATGAGGATTCTGCTGAATAATGTCTGCCCTTTCTTGGAGAAACAGCCCAAAGATGGGTTCCCCAAGGGTCTAAAATCAAATTCGGGCCAAGCATAGTATAGAGGCTCACACCTATCATCTCAGCACTTTCAAATGATGAGGTAGGAGAAACTCTTGAGCCCAGGAGTTTGAGACCAGCCTGGGCAACATAGCAAGACCTTGTCTCAACCAAAAATTAAAATGTTAGCCAGGCGTGGTGGCGTGCCTGTGGTCCCAGCTACTTGGGAGGCTGAAGTGGGAGGACCGCTCGAGTCTGGGAGTCAAGGCTGCAGTGAGCCATGGTTGCACCCCTGCACTCCAGCCTGAGCAACAGAGATCCTCTCTAAAAAGAAAAAAAATGAAATTAATTCAATATGTACTTACTGAGTAACTATTAACTCTGGTCCAGTGTTATGCTCAGAGAAGAGACACTGCAGTTCTCAAGTCACACCTTCTATTGGAGAAGCTCTCCGTGCACACATAAATACATTATTTTAAATCACATAAGAGGGTACACAATGGTTTACAACAGGTTTACCTGAGATAAAGGAGGAAGCAACTGCAATATGTATACAAGAAAAATTATTTTCAGGAAAATTGGCAAATTTAAGGGAGAGTGACCTTTCCTTGCTCCCCTTCTCTGACTCTGAGAATCTCCTTCCTCCTTTTCCTTTTGACTTCCCAGCAAAGCATAAATGGGAAAAGAGGCCTGAAGATAACCCCACCACACACACACATGGACCCTATTTTCACGGTAGAGACACTTCTTCGCAAGCCTCTAGAAGGGCAAAGGTGACACGTTCTGTCATTTCATTTCCTATATCCCACTCCAAGAGTCCGCACATTGAGACAGCCAGCCAGCATGTCCACGGACTCAATGCCTCAGGTTCCTCGGTGTTTTCCAGAAACATACTTTTCTGGTCCAGTCAGATCTGACCGGAACTACTTCTGAGACTTACTGCCAACCTCTATTGCTGGTCAAAACGAGAAAGAAATATTTTACAGATTTTAAATATGTTAATGAACCTTAAAAAAAATCAACTTGAGCATCAATATGTTAATTCAGGACCTCTGAGGTTCACTGCCTTATTTCGGTCATCCTTAATACTATGAGATTTTGTTCAAATAAATTTTAGAACAAATATTCCATATAATTTTTATGGGGATGTGAGGATGAGCTTCACCTCTAGCTTTGATGACAAATATTAGCATTTTAAGAATTTCTCCCACATATATTTTGTCATACATGTATATACATACAACATCTCAGCATGCATGAAGTCCCAGTCACTCCTTCCCTTGAAGAAATTAAGAAACTTCGTGGTAGACACTGCGAGATTACCCTAGCAACAGGTGTCCACCAAAGAGATATCAGGAAGAAAAACAGAGATTAGGTTTCTTTCACTTGCTCTTAGGAATCTTGGGATGAGTATATCCTGAGATTAATTCCTCCCTATGTGTAAAACATGGTGTCGTGCATTGCTCCATGCCTGCTGTCATCAATAGAATTATTTCTAGAAAGGCTTAGGAAGACATCTCGGTTTTCCCAAGCAAAGTTTAACTGCCAACTCCCAATGTCCCTTCAGAAGGAGAAATCTCTGAGTTGTAGGAACAGCTGCACTTGTCCAAAGCAATTATATATATTTTCCTTCTCTTATAGCTGAATTTTTTTGTTTTTGTTTTTGAGGCAGAGTCTTGCTCTCTGGCCCAGGATGGAGTGTGGTAGCATAATCATAGCTCACTGCAACCTTGAACTCCTAGGCTCAAGCAAACCTCTGGCCTTAGTCTCTCCAGTAGCTAGGATGACAGGTGTGTGCCACCATGCCCAACTATTTTTCTTTTCTTTTTTGTAGAGGCGGGGTCTCCCTCTGTTGCCCAGGCTAAAACAGAATCTTGTAACTCATAGTGTTTCTTCCTTTCATATGGTTACAGGAAAACTCAGGGGCAGATTTGCAAACTACTTTTAATATAACAAGGCAGAACCTTAGAGAATATATTTCTGGATGTTATCGCGTATTATCACTCTTCTGGTTTCATCTGTTTGATCCATATACCATTTTTGTCTTTATTATTGTGTTTCTTTAAGAAACAAGAAAATAAGTACTTAGGCATTGCTAATCCTACCTGAGGCTTCCTCTAAGGGATGTCCACCACCTGGGAGGACATTCCCAACAGAAACAGATTCACATTACCCTGAGTCTATAATCTATACCTTTAAACACATTTCTTATACCAGAAAACCCATCCTTGGCCTATTAACAATACCTGACCTTATAGTGGGGTGGTAATGCAGTTTTCTTACTAAGTAGAAATGAAACCTGGCTTCACCATTTCCTAAGAAAATCCTTGTTTTATCTGACAGGAATATTTAAAAATGGGGGTTAGGGAACTAAAATAACTAATCTAAAATTACAGAAATATAACTCCCCCCAACAATGTAATCCTTGCCACAGAATCTAAGCCATCTGGATTTCAGCAATAAAGGGAGACAGAGGTAGACTATAAAGCCTTTCATCCTAGTTTCTCTTCAAGATTTTATTAGACAATAAACAGCCATTATCAAATAATGCTATATATACATTCATCTCTGCATAATTTTAGGTAGCCCAATCATACTAGCACCAGGAGGGCATCAAATAAGTTTTGTATCTCACATCCATGTCCAGATCCCTCTGAGACAAACTTGGTGGACTGAAGACAAATTCAAGCTTACGACAGAATACAGAAGCTCTTATATATAACCTCTTCAGAAATACCCATAACCACCTATAATCCTAGCACTTTGGGAGGCCAAGGCAGGCAGATTGCCAGAGCTCAGGAATTCAAGATCATCCTGGGAAACATAGTGAAACCCCATCTCTACTAAAATGTAAAATAAATTAGCCGAGCATGGTGGCATGTGCCTGTAGTCCCAGCTACTTGGGAGGCTGAGGCAGGAGAATTGCTTGAATCCGGGAGGTGGAGGTTGCAGTGAGCTGAGATCATGCCACTGTACTTCAGCCCAGGCAACAGAGACTCTGTCTCTACCAAAAAAATAAAAAGGAAAAGAAAAAAGAAATGACTGTAACCAATAATTTTTCATTATGTTGGCTTAAGGAAAAGTTACCCAGCAAGCTACATTCTACTTCAAAGATACAATGAACAAATAAATATTCTGAATTATTCTGCAATAATTAATAAGGAAATAATGTCCCCCACTGGACTTGCAGAAGAGCCCTCTAGAACCTAGAGAAGCCAGTAGGCTTTTCAAGCCTGCTGAAAAGTCAAACCCTGAAAACTAGATGGGACCTCACAGACTCTTGCGTTTGATCACAAACTTTCCCATAAACCACATATATTCATGTTTAAACAAAAAACAGCAGCAAAATACAGAGATTCAGTAAGGCATTTTCTCCAAATTAGAACTATTTCATTTACATTATCTCTGCAGGATTTCAGAATTGTCTGAGAGAAGCAACTCTAGATGATGCAGAGATTTGGAGGAAAAAAAATATTTTTGAGGCTAGGCACAGTGGCTCACACCTGCAAACCCAGCACTTTGGGAGGCCAAGGCGGGCATATCACCTGACCTCAGGAGTTCGAGACCAGCCTGCCCAACATGGCAAAACCCCAACTCTACTAAAAATACAAAAAAATTAGCCCATAATTACAGGTGGCAGGCGCCTGTAATCCCAGCTACTTGGGAGGCTGAGGCAGGAGAGTAACTTAAATCGGGGAGACAGAGGTTGCAGTGAGCCAAGATCAGGCCATCGCACTCCAGCCCAGGAGACAAAAGCAAAACGTCGTCTCAAAAAAAAAAAAATTTATATACATATACATATATACACACACATATATTTAGCAAATTAATCTTTCACTACATCAAATAAAATTAATCCAAAGAATATATTAGAAGAAAATCTGAAAACTGACTACAATCTCTTATTTAATACCGTCATACGCCATTAGCAAGCTTCATCCGCATAAAAACTCATTGTAATTTATTTCAACTTACAGAAATATATCCACCTGGAAACAAACTGGCTCTAGTTTTGCACACTAAATTGAGACTGAATCTAAAATATTTATTATGCTATTGCAAATTTGGTCAAAATCATTCAACATCTTCAAAACTCAGGACAAAAGTATAAAATCCAAGATATCCACCTGAAAAATCATCCTTTATCTCAGCATAGCTCTGTCAAGATAAATTCAAACTTCTTGAAATATCTTCACCTCTCCAGACACATATAATTATCAGGACACTGCTTCCACAGCTATAATTCCTAGATGCACGAGCTAGTCACAGATCTTTTATCTAACATAGTTCTTTTTTTCCTTTGACCAGAACAGTAAGTTCTTAAATAAGAAGAACCCTGCAGTATATTTATTAGCTATATTTTAAAATTTAAGATCAGACATTTTATTTCAATTCATATTGAAAAAATACATTTCCTACTATCCCTGGACTTGCTTCTCCACAGAGCATGTCTAATATATCACTTTTAGTTCTCATAAGTTTCCCAGTTTTTCATACATGAATCCCTATTCTGCTATATGTCTTTGCCTGCCATTATACAAATTTATATAAATGTTTTTATTCTCTCCTGTTGGGAGCTGCTCTGCAGTGCTGCTAGAGAAGGGCATAAACGAGAGCAAAGCCAACTGAAGGCATAGCCTAGAACAGTGAAATACTACTCAGTAATTCACAGACAAGGGAAATTAAACAGTGAATGCTCAGAGCCCCTGGAGTCACCATAACATTGAATTCTATTGGGTGTAAATTAGTCCAGGCCCACACTGAGTCAGGTGGTGTGCTGGGTAGCAGATGAGGTACAAAGGTAGAGCAGGACACGTAGACCAAAGGCCTCACTCTGCAAGTTCACTGGAGTTCTGTAAGGAGCTACCAGTCAAAACCAACACCAACACGGTTATATTACTTTGGTCAAGATCACGTTCTTTCTTCTTATTCTGTTCCAATTTTCCAAGATCCATTATGAATCCCTTCATTCCAGTAGGACCAGAAAACGGGCCTGTACTGAAAATCCACCTGCGGGTCATTTTCTGCAATCTTCCCATCCCCCTACCCGCAGCCCACATTCCTCACCCCACAAACACTCCATTAGTACCTCATTTCACTTACTTCCTCCTCAAATTGTAAGGTGATTTCTTTCTACAAAAAGCAAATATTAAAGTCAATGACAACATAAGAAGGAGCTGCTCACTGAAAAACACAAACAGCAGATTTCCTGGGCCTCTCAGCTGTGACTTATCTACACCAAGAAGAAATTACAGTAAAATCCCACCTTCGTCTGGCAACTGCTGGCCCAGGTCGTCCCAGCACTAGAAAACATACCAAAGGAAGCTTTCTTTGAAAATTGAGAAACAATTAACAAAAAAGTGCTGAATAGGAAATGGAAGTGTTGGAAACTACCCGTATTTCACCATCTCAGCTGAAATAGCAGTAGTTCTTTTATAGAATGAATGCTGACATCCAAACCCATTAGGTCACTGTGAGAATAGCCACTTGATTAAGGCACAGACTTTGTTCTAAAATGTTGCTACTTGGGAGGGGTGTGGGAGGGGCAGGAAGCATTGTGAGAATTAAATAAAAGGACCCTAATGTGCCATTTTTGTTATGCAAGAGACTTCATCAGATTGGGATGCAGGAGAAAAGGCAGTGAAACCTGACCCACCTCACAACTGCCTCTTCAAAGGTCAGACTATCCCCAAGGGGTGATAAAGCCTTCAGGGGACTTGCCTTCACTTTCTAACTCTTAGCAGCTTATCAGAGATCCCTCACTCCTCAGAAAGACTCAACACAGATAAAAATTCCTCCTTGATGGTAAACATTTTAACTTATAGCTCAATTTAGCAAACAAAGCTCCAGGCCCTAACAAATGACCCAAATAATAACCTTTCTTGATCTGAATTCAAAGTAATCAAAAAAAAAAAAAAAAAAGGCAATGAAAGCGCCAGTAGAGCAGTGATTTCTAACTGATGGGATAGGATAGGAGGGTCTCTTTGGTGGTAGAATTTTCCTGCAAGCACAAACCCTCCAAGACCTGGGCTGCTGCAGCAGAATAAATTCACTCACCTTCACTGTTCATTCAGCTGGCCGTCTATTTAATGAAAAGTAATGTTTCCATTCAGGGTTTATGTTTGATTTGCAAATAAACCACCCTCAACAAAAATAAACCATTCCCCACTGTGATGTAACAATATGAACACACACATTCCAGTTTTAATAGAGCAATTTTAATGTTTTACCAAGTGTATTGAGTCATCTACCTACTCAGCAAGGAAATACTGAATTGCTGCAATTTCTATTTAGGACGGTTTTCTCATTCCTAGCTGCCTAATCACAGTAGTATTGAGTTATTAATTCTCCAACTGCTCTGTCTTATGTCGATCATCTCAGGTAACAAAAATAGAGGCCAGGTTAATGAAAAGTGAAAACGAGAAAGACTGTGGTCCACCTGATGGTTTTTAAAACCCTGATAAGGAAGGTTAGGGCTTCTTTCCTCACCTGACAGCCATTAGCCCATCTGCAATGAAGTTTATATGGCCATGCTGTGCAGAAACCAGACCATGGGACCTTTTCAAACTGGTTCGTGTTTATCAGCTCAACCAAGATATATAACTTTTTATTTTAGAGTTATTTACACTTCATTTTTTAAAAAGGATAAACAGTATTCAGATATGTTGTTCATCTGGCATCCAAACAGCCATGAATAATTTGCTAGAGACCTAGTACCTTTCCTCAAATGTTCCTGTCCCCTCTTCCCTCACCACTGCCCCACAAAAATCATGATGCTTCAAAGGCAAGCGGGTAAGAGACATATTACAGCTACTAAAATAATCCAATATGATGTATTTTCTTTGCTTTGGGGGGAAATGGTGTCTGGATTTCTGGACTCATGAACACTTATTTGTTTAACAGATGTACACGCGGCACTAAGTGGATGCGGCAGAACTCAGGATGCGACCCATGGGGAAAGTTTCATTTAGCTTAGAAAGGAAATCTTACCTGAGAGATTTTCTGAGTTTTTCACATTACATGTTACCAGACAAATATAGCTGTATATTCATTCAATTATGATAACTACCATTTAGGTACCTATTTAATTTTTTCCCATTTTAGACATGTAAAATGTTACAGTCACAGTTAGTTCCACATTAAAGACTCAATTCCACAGAAAAACTGGGGTTGGGGGAGGGATGGAGTGCAGTGGCTCATGCCTATAGTCCCAGCAACTTGGAATGCTAAAGTGGGAAGATCGTTTGAGGCCAGGAGTTCAAGACCAGGCTGGGCAACACAGTGAGACCCTGTTTCTAAAATAATTATTTTTTTAATCAGCCAAACCCATGGTGGGTGATGTACACCCACAATTCCAGCTACTGGAGAGGCTAAAGCGAGGTGGGGGAAGGATCATTTTAGTCCAGGAGTTTGAGGCTGCAGTAAGCTACTGTGATGGAGCCACTGTATTCTAGTTTGGGCGACAGAGTAAGACTCAGACTCTAGAAAAAGAAAGAGAAAAACTCTGGGCCTAGCATGATGGCTCACACCTGTAATCCCATCATTTTGGGAGGCTGTGGCAAGAGAATCACTTGAGCCCAGAAGTCGAGGCTGCCGTGAGCTGTGATCATGCCACTATACTCTAGCTTGGGCAACAGGGCAAGACCCTGTTTCAAAAAAAAGAAAAACCAGAGTAGGAGGCAGTGTGGAAAGTAGGAAAAAAACAAACTTACTCTGACAAACCCATCCAAATTTAGACCGTGGCCTCCATAAATTTCCCTTACTCTTAGATACACATGCAGCTGGGCCATTAAAGCACAATGTAACAGACACAGTAAGGCTCCAGCCTTCCTGAATAGCCCTTTAAAGGAGCAATCAGGAAAAGACCTTCTGAATGCACCTCTGTAAATTACAAGGTTGTCTTCAGGCTGCATAGAGAAGCCAGGCAGTGTTAACCCTGCTTAATTCCTTCCCCTCCCAGTTCTGATCCTCTATGCTACTTAATAAATAGCCTACCACAAACTCTAATACAAATATTACTTTCCAAAGAACAACACTTGATCATTAATATCAGTGTTTTTTTCCGTCTCTTAAAAGGGTATTACTCCCTAACCCTCAGTCTAACCCCACCTTTGTGACTGACAACATTTAAGATCCGAACAGTCCCCAGCATCGTTGTTAGATAATTTAAGCAAGTAGTAGAAAACCAAGATGAATCTCATGTGCATCTCATTTCTAGATATACTCATTTTACTTCCTTGCTCATCACAGGAGTTTATTTGATTCTACTGAGTTCATTTTTAACTTGGTTAATTTGAGATGTAATTATCCCACAAAAAGTGAAAAATCAAAACACATGTAAGAGATTTTCACATAAAGATCATAAAATTCTCATCTGAGATTATACTAAGAGAAAGTATTTTTCTTGACATTTCAACCAAAAGGAAACTTGGAAGACACTCAAATACAATGAAAATAGAAGGAAGATATAAAGAGGGTTTTAGTATCATTATAAAAACTTTCCTGCTGGGGCTTGGAGAGGCACTCGTATCCCTACAGATCAGAAGATAAGATAGGAATTCACCAACTTCACTCTTACACTAACCTCATTTTGACTGGAATAAATTTTTTGTCACTTCAGTCTCTGGAAACAGCAAGACTAACAGCCCCCAGGGAAAGAGGCTGAGTAACTTTAGGAGCTTCAGTCAGCTCAAAAGCTGGAGGTGCATCAATCTAAAGAGGAATAGACAGAGATTCCAAGCAGCTCTGCTGTAATTTCTAGATAACTTTGGGAAGTCACAATTACTCAGTAAACCAGGTTCCTTAGCAACCAAATGCTCATTTGAATGCTCCCTCCCACCCTGTCTCCTTCATCAGCTTGCACTCGCTGCGAAAACACCAGTGGAAAGAAGGGGTAGCAAGAACCGGGAAACTGCGAAGATAAACATGATGTAACTTTAAAGCATAATGGAAATTATTAGGGCCAGGTGTGGTGGCTCACACCTGTAACCCCAGCACTTTGGAGGCCAAGGCAGGTAGATGGCTTGAGACCAGGAGTTCAAGACCAGCCTGGGCAACATAGAACACAAAAATTTGCCAGGCATGGTGGCACGCGCCTGTAGACCCAGCTACTCAGTCGGCTGAGGTGGGAGGATCGATTGAGCCAGAAAGATTGAGGCTCCAATGAGCTGTGATTTTTGCCACCGCACTCCAGCATGGACAACAGAACAAGACCCCGTCACAAAAAGAAAAAGAAAAAAGGCCGGGCGCAGTGGCTCAAGCCTGTAATCCCAGCACTTTGGGAGGCCGAGGCGGGTGAATTGCGGGGTCAAGAGATCGAGACCGTCCTGGTCAACATGGTGAAACCCCGTCTCTACTGAAAATACAAAAAATTAGCTGGGCATGGTGCCGCGTGCCTGTAATCCCAGCTACTCAGGAGGCTGAGGCAGGAGAACTGCCTGAACCCAGGAGGCGGAGGTTGCAGTGAGCCGAGATCGCGCCATTGCACTCCAGCCTGGGTAACGAGAGCAAAACTCGGTCTCAAAAAAAAAAAAAAAAAAAAAAAGTTCTTTCAAGGCACTGTTTTCTAACCTTTTTCACAGCTCAAATGGTAGATAAAATGATAATATTGGTAGGGTAAACTGAAGTTATTAGACAACACCCACTCCAGCCTTGCTGCCTATCCTACTCTCTTATTCTGCTACCCTGAAAGGTAAGGGAAGCAGGGGACCTGACAAGGTATTGTTTGTTCAAAATTATTCTAACAACTTACACTCTCACCAGCATGGTACATGTTTCTTTCCTCTGCTCTATGCCTTTTCAAAACACTTAATATTGACAGGTACTTGCCAATCTCATAGATGTGAAATGGTATGTTGCCATGGCTTTAATATTAAGACATATTTATAGCCTCTGTGATTGAAACAATAGGGTACTGGAACAAGAATGGACAAACCAATAAAGGAAAACAGAAAATGCAGAAATACAGCCAATTACATATAGAAATGAATTATATAGGAGCAGCACATCTCAAATCAGTGAGAAAAATACAGACTTTTTTTTTTTGAGACAGGGTCTTGTTCCGTCAACCAGGCTGGAGTGCAGTGGCACAATCACAGCTCACTGTAACCTTGAATTCCTGGGTTCAAGCCATCCTCCCACTTCAGCCTCCCCAGTAGCTGGGACTTCAGGCATGCATTACCATGCCCAAATAAGTTTTTAAAAAATTTTTGAAGAGATGAGGTCTCGCTATATTGCCCTAGCTGGTCCCAAATTCCTGGTCTCAAGTGATCCTTCTACCTGTCCAAAGATGGACTTTTTAATAAGTGGTTCGTGATACCAGATAGCCACATTGCAAAAATGTGTGAACATGATAAAATCTGTGAACATTTACAAGTATGAATTATTTTGTTGTATGGTATGGAGAAAATATGGATGACTCTACAACTGTGCCGTCCAAAATGGTAGCCGTTATCCGTATGTGGCTATTGAGACCTTGAAATACAGCTAGTGTGACTGAGGAACTAAATTTTCAGTTTTATTTAATTTTAATTAATTGAAATTTAAAATGGATATTCAATTTGGTTATTGGAAAACTTTTAAGTACAACTGGAACAACTGGATTATGTGAATTTACTTTTTTAAACAATAAATTTTATTAAACTTTTTTTTTTTTTTTTGAGACAGAGTTTCGCTGTTGTTACCCAAACTGGAGTGCAATGGCACGATCTTGGCTCACCACAACCTCTGCCTTCTGGGTTCAAGCAATTCTCCTGCCTCAGCTTCCCGAGTAGCTGGGACTACAGGCGCACACCACCATGCCCAGCTAATATTTGTATTTTTAGTAGAGACAGGGTTTCACCATGTTGACCAGGACGGTCTCGATCTCTTGACCTCGTGATCCACCTGCCTCGGCCTCCCAAAGTGCTGGGATTATAGGCGTGAGCCACTGCACCCGGCCTATGAAACTTAAATACAGATCAAGTACTTAGGATGAAAATTTAGTGACCAAATTAAAATATGTTAAATGTATAAAACACACATTAATTCTTAAAATCTTAGCATAAAAAAATGTAAAATGTCTCATCAATATTTTTTAATACTTATTACTTATTGAAATGATAATATTTTTGATGGTTTGGGTTAAATAAAATATATTATTAAAATTAATTTCACCAAGATTTTTTTTTTTGCTATAAATGTAGCTACTAAATATTTACTTATGTGTCAGACAGTGTTGCTCTATATACAACCCGGAAATAAAGAAATTGTTTCCAACAATTACTCAAAACTAAGAGGCAATCAAGAAAAACGATAATACTGACTGCATCAAAGAAAATCATTAACACCTACTATAAGGACACATGCACACAAATGTTCACTGCAGCACTGTTTACAATAGCAAAGACTTGGAACCAACCCAAATGCCCATCATTGATAGGCTGGACTGGGAAAATGTGGCACATATACACCGTGGAATATTATGCAGCAATCAAAAATGATGAGTTCGTGTCCTTTGTAGGGACATGGATAAATCTGGAGAACATCATTCTCAGTAAACTAACACAAGAACAGAAAATGAAATACCTCATAGGTGGGTGATGAACAATGAGATCACATGGACACAGTGAGGGGAGCACTACACACTGGGGTCTACTGGGGGGAATAGGGGAGGGACAGTGGCGGGGGGAGTTGGGGAGGGATAGCATGGGAAGAAATGCCAGATGTGGGTGAAGAAGAGGAAGGCAGCAAATCACACTGCCACATGTACCTATGCAACTATCTTGTATGTTCTGCACATGTACCCCAAAACCAAAAATGCAATACAAAAAAATGACAAATGATAAACTGGGAAAAAATATTTGTCAAATATTAGGGATATTATCCCTAATGTAAAATAAAGGCGGCAAGGCGCTGTGGCTCACGCCTGTAATCCCAGTACTTTGAGAGGCTGAGTTAGGCAGATCACCTGAGGTTGAGAGTTCAAGACCAGGCTGGCCAATGTGGTAAAACCCCACCTCTACAAAAACTACAAAAATTAGCAGGGCATGGTGGTGTATGCCTGTAATCTCAGCTACACGGGAGGCTGAGACAGAGAATCACTTGAACCTGGGAGCCAGAGGTTGCAGTGAGCCGAGATGGCACCACTGCACTCCAGCCTGGGCAACAAGAGTAAAACTCCATCTTAAAAAATAAATAAAATAAAGGGAAAAAAAGACCTACAACTCTATAAAAATAGGCAAAAAATATGAAGAAACAGGTCACAGAAAAAGAAATGCAAACTCCTAGACACATGAAAAAGAGCCGAAGCTAGCTCAGAATAAGAAAGATACAAATTAAAATTATACTAGAATATCATTTCTCATCATTTACATGTCAAAGACACAAATGTTGTACAATGTTTTCCTATCAGTGAGGCTCTAGGGTAAGAGGCATTCTCATATATTGTTAGTGGGAATGCAAAATAATGTAGCACATAGCACCCACAGAAGGGAATTTGGTAATGACTAGCAAAACTGCAACTGTATTTATGCTTTGACCCAGTGATCCCACTTCTAGGAATCTATTTTAAAGACAAACCAGCAAGAATACAAACACAAATATTCACAAAGCTGTTCACTACATCACTGCTCATTCCACTGTCCATCTGGTTAATGAAATGAAGTTTCACTTCTCACTTTGTTTGACTTACAAATAAACACCCATCAACAACAACAAAAAAAGCATTCCCCACTAAAATGTAAGGGCAAAAGATGAGAAACAACCACATTTCCAAATGAATAATTGTGGTATATTTACACAGTAGAATTTCTGCAGTTGTAAAATGCAATGAGAAATTTCTCATTGGTCCAGAGTGATCTCTGAAATATACTGTTAAGAACAAAATGCAAGGTGCAGAATTACAGTATGCAACCTCTTCACTAAGAGGGAAAAAATAAGGAAACAATATGTAAATATGCATATATATACATATACATATATATCATACATACACATACATATACACACACATAACTGAGTAGACACATATGTGCACATACATATTTTTTGTAACTCTCTCCACTGAAAAGGCCTAGAAACAATGACCAGCTCAAAGGCAATGAGAACCCCTAACAACTGAACTGTGTTTTCTAAATACTGTTTACCACTAAAACAGATCTGGGAAAGAAAAAGTACAAAATAAATCTGAAATATCTTGTTAAACCAGAAAGGAAAAATGATATAAAAAATGACTGTAGTCTCATCAAAAAGATTCAGAAGCCAATTTAGAGTTTCACACTGGACACAAAAATAATTTGGGCTTCAAAATAACAAACTGCAAGGGATTAAAATATAAATTGTGTTAAAATCCACAAGTTCATAATGATACATGAAAAATAAATCTTGTTGGTTTCCTCTGGAGGCTTCTAGAAAATCAGCTCATTATTCTGATACTGGTTTATATAGAAAAAAGAAAACCAAGCATCAATTCTCCTACATAAATTCTATCTCAGGGTAACAAATAGTTGATGCTGTTAAGGTTTCTTGAGAGAAAAATTCCAGCTAGGAAATGCAGAGGGGATGACAAATATCACCATTTAATAACCCTTAAATAATAATCACAATAGCACCAATGTTTTTTAAAGGGCCTGTGATCAGACTAACAACACCTTAGTCCACTGACAGTCTTAACTTCACAAAAGAAGAAAGGAAAGGTCATGTGCCTCCTGATGTGATGTAATAGGAAGTACCTAACAGGGCCAGGTATGGTGGTTCACACCTATTATCCTAGCACTTTGGAAGGCAAAAGTGGATGGACTGCTTGAGCTCAGGAGTTCAAGACCAGCCTGGGCAACATGGCAAAACCCTAACTACAAAAAATACAAAAAATTAGCTGGGTGTGGTGGCACACACCTATAGTCCCGGCTACTTGGGAGGCTGAGGTGAGAGGATAGCTTGAACCCAGGAGGCAAAGAGTGCAGTGAGCAGAGATCACACCATTGCACTCCAGCCTGGCCAATAGAGCCAGACCTTGTCTCATTTAAAAAAAAAAAAAAAAAAAGAAAAGGAAAAAAAAAGGAAGTACTTAACACTTCTTTCTATGATGTGCTCTTGCTGAAAATTTTTGATAAGCCTCCAGTCTAGCTCAAACTACTAGTTCATAGAAAACAGACAAATATAATAAACAGCAACAAAGAAGATGCAGTCAGAATACAGGGAATCCTATAGGCAAATCCCTGTTTCCTCAACAAATAAACTTCCAGGGAAGGAAAAGAGAAAAATAGGGAAAGGAAGGCTGTAAATAAGACAAATGCATCTCTCATGTGTGGAAACTGTTTGGATACCAAAATGCAAAAAAGCAGTAATTTTTTAAAAATGATGAGTATCAAGAAAATTTGCTTTCTGACTAAATATTTGATATTAGGAAATTACTGTTAGAAATTAGACACGATGCCGGGAGCGGTGGCTCATGCCTGTAATCCCAGCACTTTGGAAGGCCGAGGCGGGTGGATCACGAGGCCAAGAGATTGAGACCATTCCGGTCAACATGGTGAAACCCCGTCTCTACGAAAAATACAAAAAATTAGCTGCGCATGGTGGCGCGTGCCTGTAATCCCAGCTACTCAGGAGGCTGAGGTGGGAAAATTGCCTGAACCCAGGAGGCGGAGGTTGCG
Source organism: Saguinus oedipus (assembly GCA_031835075.1). NCBI lineage: Eukaryota > Metazoa > Chordata > Mammalia > Primates > Cebidae > Saguinus > Saguinus oedipus. The sequence continues at coordinate 26,661,119 of CM063190.1, forward strand.
GTGAGCCCAGATCGCGCCATTGCACTGCAGCCTGGGTAACAAGAGCGAAACTCAGTCTCAAAAAAAAAAAAAGAAAAGAAAAGAAAAAAGAAATTATACATGATAATAATATTATGATTATTTTAAGTGGAAAAAGAGTCTCGGCCAGGCGCGGTGGCTCACGCCTATAATCCCAGCACTTTGGGAGGCCGAGGCAGGTGGATCACGAGGTCAAGAGATCGAGACCATCCTGGTCAAAAAGGTGAAACCCCATCTCTACTAAAAATACAAAAATTAGCTGGGCATGGTGGCGGCGCCTGTAGTCCCAGCTACTCGGGAAGCTGAGGCAGGAGAATTGCTTGAACCCAGGAGGCGGAGGTTGCAGTGAGCCGAGATCGCACCATTGCACTCCAGCCTGGGTAACAAGAGCGAAACTCCGTTTCAAAAAAAGAAAAGAAAAAAAAAGTCTGATTTTAAAAGCACATATAGCTGGCCAGGCGAGATGGCTCACGCCTGTAATCCCAGCACTTTGGGAGGCCGAGGCGGGTGGATCACGAGGTCAAGAGATCGAGACCATCCTGGTCAATACAGTGAAACCCCGTCTCTACTAAAAATACAAAAAATTAGCTGGGCATGGTGGCACGTGCCTGTAATCCCAGCTACTCAGGAGGCTGAGGCAGGAGAATTGCCTGAACCCAGGAGGCGGAGGTTGCGGTGAGCCAAGATCGCGCCATTGCACTCCAGCCTGGGTAACAAGAGCGAAACTCCGTCTCAAAAAAAAAAAAAAAAAAAGAAAAAAAAAGAAATCGAGACCATCCTGGTCAACAAGGTGAAACCCCGTCTCTACTAAAAACACAAAAATTAGCTGGGCATGGTGGTGCGCGCCTGTAGTCCCAGCTACTCGGGAGGGTGAGGCAGGAAAATTGCTTGAACCCAGGAGGTGGAGGTTGCGGTGAGCCGAGATCGCGCCATTGCACTCCAGCCTGGGTAAGGAGCGAAACTCCGTCTCAAAAAAAAGAAAAGAAAAATAAAAGAAATACACCATGCACCACATAACCATGTTTTGGTCAGCAATGGTCAATGCATGTGAAACTGTGGTCTCATAAGATTATATAATGGAGCTGCCCTACACAGGAGTAACACTTTTTATCTTGTTTATCATATTTTACGGTACCTTTTCTATATTTAGATGTTTGGATATACAAATACCATTGTGTTACAATTTCCCACAGTATGCAGGACAGTGACATACTGCACAGGTCTATAGCCTAGGAGCAACGGGCTATATCCTAGAGGAGCCTAGGTGTGTAGCAGGCTATACCATCTCAGTCTGTGTAAGTAGACTCTATGATGTATGCACAATAATGAAATCACCTAATGATACATTTCTTAGAATCTATCTGTGTGGTTAAATGACAAAGGACTTTATAATCTATTATGTACAGAGCAGATAATACAATGTCTATGATTTGCTTCATAAAGAACCAGTAAACGAGAAGAAAGAAGTGCATGAGGAAGGGGGCAGAGAAAATAGAATTGGCCGGGAGTTGACGATTAAAAGCCTGACTTTAAAGTAGGAGAGCCTGGATTCCAGTCTCAGCTGCACCACTATTAGCGCAAGACCTGTTCAAGATCCTAAACACGCTGAGGCTTAGTTCTTCTCTACCTATAAAGAAGAGGTAATAGTAGTGGGTTCCTCGTAGATTTGCTGCAAGCATTAAAGAAACAGTACACGTAGTGTACTCAGCAGAGTACCTGGGCAAAGAGTCATCACTCAGTACACGTTGGCTTTCATTATTACCATTGTCAATTATTGCTGTTGTTATTCAAGATCATGAATCTGGAGTTAGGAGGTGGTGAAACGGGGATAGAATCTGCTGAATGCATAGCCCATATTTTTCCTGCTACGTTATGATTCCTCACCTACCTCTATTTGACTCTCTCAGTGGAGTCCGAGAATGAGTAACAATCATACTCTGCAATAAGCTTCCCTATTTATAATTCAAACCTTTAATGACATTGCTACTCAGCCTCCACTTCTAGAATCAAATAGCTATCCCCTGTTGTAACTTAAAATGTTCTTACAGTTGATGGCTATCCATCTGGTAGGAAGTAAATACCCATGTATTTTTATCCCCTTACAAATTAATGCACACACTTACAAACTCACAATCATTAAGCACTGTGCACTTTCAACATCCTCCCAAAACATGGTTCCAAATTTTTACTACATTGGGTGCTGCCATAAGTTATACAAGGTAAACTCAGATACCAAACATACAAACACAAAGTGATAAAACATTAAACTCTGCATACAGCATAAGCTAATATATAATATTACAATGCTAAGTAGCCATACAGTCTTTTAACAGTGAGAAAATATGTTGATACCTTCCCATCAAATAAATGTTCCCACCTCTATTTAATAAAAGACACTATGAAAACCTCTTTGGGGTTGTTTTACTTCTTCATGCAACAATTCTGACCACATGCCACTGCCTGTTCCTCCCTCTTTGACAGACACCACAGTTGCCTGGTTTGAGTCTCCTTCACCATCCTTTCTATCACACCCCTGAAACACTGGGGCTTCGCAGAACTCACTATTCAGTTTCCTTCTACATACTTTCCCTGTGCAAACTGATGCTGAACCACAACAGCTTCAACTACGGCATTTATAAAAACTTTCAATCACTGATTTATTCATCCATTTAACAAATATGTGCTAAGCCCCTAGTGTGTGGCGGGTGTTCTTTGGATACAAAAGGATCAAAAACAAATACAGTCTTGCCTTCATGAACCCTACAGTTGGGGGCGGGGGGTGGTATTAACATTGATCAAATAAACTCAAAACTGAATGAGCAATCACAATATTTGAAAGTGCATACAGACAAGGAGAGGAGGTACATGGTGCAGTAAGAGGGCAGAATAGGAGGATCTGACCTCATGGTGGAAATTTAGTGAAGGATTCCCTGAGAAAATGATGACTGAGCTGAGAGCAAACTCGTAACTCTATCCCAAACCTCTCTTCTGAATTATAGACCAGAATTTTAGTTATCTGTTAGGTATCTCCGTCTAAGAGAGCATACATACTAGAAACGCAATCTCTTGCAAACAGAGTTAATTATTTTTCCTTCCAGTGGCTACTGGCTTTCACAGCTTGTAGTATAATCCAACCAGAAATTTTGCAATTATCATTTTTCCCTTTTACCACTCTCTTGCCCAATTTTTCAGAGTCCTATCATTTCTGCTTCCTAAATCCTTCTTCTATCTGTCCCTTTTCTCCATTTTTAGTTCTCAGCATGTCTCCCCTAGTTATTACTACAGTTCACTTGTTCTGCGACTCATCTCTGTCCCTTCCAGTCTCTTATAGAGAACCAACTATCATACAAAATAGGTCTTTTCTCTCTTACAATCTTTCAGTGATCCTCACTGCTGATATTTTGCGCAAAAAGTCCAAACGCTTAGCATGACCTAAAAAGGCTTTGCATAGTTCATCAGCCTCATCTCCTATAGCTCCCTGTCACATGTGGAAAGTCTAGCACCATCAATCCATAAGCATGTAGCTCCACATCATCACATGTCTTCTGTTTGAAGTAGCCTACTTCATCTCCCGTCTGCCCCCAAGTCCCTTTATCCTCAAATGCCAGTATGAGAACTGATCTATGAGTGTATAGGAAAATAAAATTTCAAAGTTAGCAAATCAGTGTTAGTCCCCAATACTTTTGGCAAGGTAAGCAGTGTCCTGGAGGACTCCTGGTAGTTTTCAAGTGTCAGTGCAAATATTTCCCTCTCTGTGATGCCTTTTATGACTTCTCAATGTTGGGGAATCATCATTTATTGTCCAAACTGATATCCTTTTGAGAGTAATGGGAATGCTATTGTTAACTATGTTGGGCATTGGGAATAAGCCAGGACTGCCCCAGGGAAACCGGGATGCACAGTCTGCTTCCTACTAAACAGAGCTTGGTGCTTTCTTATCTCAAATCCCAAAGCATCTTTGTCTATTCACCGCATATTATGTGTTCACATGTCAATTCTTCTGCTTGTCTGAGAACTCCTCAAAGGCAGGGCCAGGCGTTTTTATCTATCTCCAGCATCTCTCCAGTCCCAGGCACCAGAAATGACACAAAACATCATCAACAAAAGTCAATGTTTGTTCAATAAATTATCTGAGTGATTAAAAAAATTAGGTGCCTTGACCTTGGCCAACAAAAGAATTTAAAAATTTATATTATCTTTTCTCATCCCAGACTATACTTCCTCATTATATTAAAGAAGGTTTTAAATGGGAGCAAGCTCTTCATAGAGAGAAACTGTAAGCCTCAGGATCAATGACAAGCTGTCAATCAATAACTACATATTTACTCATAAGGCCCAGTGGGCACGATAGAATAGTTTACATTTGGCTGGGGACAAAATATATATATAATAAAAATCAAAACTAATAATGAAATACACTAAGCCTAAAATAAGTATTACAAGGGTTCATGGAAGGTAAGGGAGAAACCATTCTTACAGCAGAAAAAGGGCTCATTGGAAGAGGTGGGATCTGAACTGAGATCTAAGAAATATTTCGGATCTCAAGAGACACAGTAGAAGGGAAGAAGGATATCCCAGGGTGAGGCAGGGGTGGCTGCTGGGGAGGCCATGGAAGGGAGGCATAAGATTTGTTCTGGGAACTGTATCTAGACTGTCATGGATTCCTGGCGCAAACCAGAATATCTGAATTTTCACCAATTACTAAGCAACTCAAGAGATGTTCCTGGATTCTCACTTCCTTCATTAAAATGTTATCCACCTGAAACATATAATGAGACTTATAACCTATTAATTGTAAGAATGGTTAACAAAATTATGTTAGCAAAACTGCTTTGGGCAGAACTTTCAGATGGAACAGCTGAAGTCACCCCGCCTATCTGTGTCTGAGAATTTCCCTGCAAATCACAGCCTGGCAGCCCGCAGCACCTCCTGACTTTACACCTGGCCTTTCAACTGTCTCATGTGAAAAAACATAGTGCTAATATAGGGGCTCTACTAGATCACCCTGTCAACTGTGGCATTCAGGAAGAAGTCTTTGGAGTGGCTCTGATACACACGCATGTCACCGTTTGTTGAGAGTACCTCTCTTACCATGTACATCCATGATGATGGGTATGAAAAATGTTCCCACACTTGAGTGAAAATGTTCAAGTTCTTATACCCCTTCCTAACCAGTTCAGGTGGGTAAAACCATAAGTCACCAGGCAACGTAAAATATATTCTAACGTGGTTTAACGATGAACTGAAACTGCTGCAGTATCCATGACACTCAAATGAAATACAGATCCATCCAAGAAAAGGAATTATTATTTAAAAACCATCATCTACTCTGCTTTAAAGTACCTTTTTCCAAAAGCCCTAAAGCACTCAGGATATTGCATAACTAATGTTGGATCTACTTTTGAAGTCGTTCTCTAAAAAGACCAATCTAAATTCATATGCAGTGAGTCAAATGGGATATATTTTTCCAGTAGTAGTGTTCAGTTTACTACCTTTTTTCCCACTGACCCTACTGATAGGGCTGACATAGGCTACACACTTATAGGGGAAATCAACATTAGGTGTTAGCTATAGAATCTTTGCTTGGCGTAAATGTGTCCCGTGAATTTATAAAATTTTCATGGGACGCAGTAAAATTACAACAAGTGAGAAAAATAAATTTGGTTCAAGTTGCAGGAATACTTATTTAATCAACATTTATTTAACCAAAGGAGGGAAAAAAAGATAATGAAGATAAAATTAAATAAACCATGCTACTTTTGGGATGAGGAAGTCAAATTTGGTGTGTAATAAAGCCTTTATATAGTGCTATTATGAAAATCTCTGGAATGCTTTTCCAGATTTGTTGTCCAAATCTTTTAAAATAACAATAACCATCAAGATATTTCCTTCATCTACTAGCCAATAGAGAACGTAATAGCTATATTCAGCTATTATTAAATGGCTTAAGAGCCTTACAAAGTCAACAATGTAACACAGTAGAATCAAAAATGAAAACAAAGGCAGAAAGATCCCTCAACTTGGGGGTGCTCTAATTCCACTTTTCTACAAGGTATAAAGTATGTGGATGTCAACTCATGAATACTATAAACACATGTATTGAGAAGGCAGGAGCCTGAGAAACAGGCAGAGGCAGGTATATGCTAGAAGATCTAAAGACTTGATGGAGAGAAGTGGGTGGGAGGAAGAAGGGAGGCAGTGCAGGGCAAAGTAGGACAGGGGCCCTCAGGGCAGAAGGGAGTCACTGGGCTGGAAGCAAGAAGTCTACTGCCAGGCAGATAGGTGGGAGGAGCCAGACAGAAAGTGAATCTGGAGATATGGTTAAAACACTGTGCTGGAAAAGCTCATTCAGACACATTCAGTCACTAAAGTCTTGCAGGCAAAAGCAATGTGTGGGATAGGATAGGAAGCAGAAGGGAGCCTGACACAGTGGCTGATGCTGTTGTGGTATTGGGGAGGCCAAGGTTGGGGGATCACTTCAGCTCAGGAGTTCCAGACCAGCCTCGGTGACATGGCAAGACCTCATCTCCACAAAATACACAAAAACTACTCAGATGTGTTGTGTGCATCCGTGGTTCCAGTTATTCAAGAGGCTGAGACTGGAGGATGCCTTGAGCCAGGGAGGCAGAGGTTGCAGTGAGCCAAGATTGTGCCACTGCACTCCAGCCTGGGTAAACAGAATGAAACCCTGTCTCAAGGAAAAAAAAAAAAAAAAAAAAAAAAGGAGCAGTAGCATCTGTGGGACAGAAAAACATGAAGAAACTTCAGAAAAGAAAGGATAGGAAGACGAAAGGAATACTTGGCAAAGGTGGACTAGGTGGTCAAGGCCGGCCCAAGAGGCAGAACAGGTGTAGGGAGAGCCACTGGGTGCTGGGAGCCTGAGTGGGCTCACTGCACTGACAGGTCTCAACTTGGCTTTGCTTCAGTTATGATTCTTTTTTAAATTTTAGATTTCGATGATAAAAGTGCAGTTCTGTTACATGGATATATGGTGTAGTTGTGAAGTCTGGGCTTTTAGTGTACCCATGACCTGAATCACATACATTGTGCCCAATAGGTAATTTCTCATCCCTTGCTGCCCTCCCTTCCTCCCACCTTTTGGAGTCTCCAATGTCTATTATACCATTCTAAATCTCCACGTGTGCACACTGCTTAGTTCCACTTTATTCAAGTTATCTTAGAGAAAGCAACAGTGAATCTAAGAAGTAGGGGGCTTCCTGAGCTTTCCCCTACCTCTCCACCACTCATTGATCTAGGCACATTCTGGGAAAGATCCCAGCATAGAAAGCCCTGATTGCTACGGCTGCAGCCAAATGTTGAATGAGACAGGGTACACAAAAGGACTTTGAAAACCATAAGGCACACTATAAATATTGGGCACTGTTATTCACTGAATCCCTCAGGCAAACAAGATGAAGACCAACCACAGCTACAATCATAAGGGAAGGAACAGCTGTCAAATACAGAAATTGTATCTATTCCAAATCAAGATACCCCTAACTAGAAATTCCAGTAATTTGAGGGCCAGGCACAGTGGCTCTTGCCTGTAATCCCAGCACTTTGGGAGGCCAAAACAGGCAGATCACTTGAGGTAGGGAGTTCAAGACCAGCCTGGCCAACATGGAGAAATCCCATCTCTACTAAAAATACAAAATGTAGCCGGTCATGGTGGCGCGTGCCTGTAAACCCAAGCTACTCAGGAGGCTGAGGCATGAGAATTGCTTGGAACTGGGAGGTGGATACTGCAGTGAGATTGCGCCACTGCACTCTAGCGTGGGTGACAGAGCGAAACTCCATCTCAAAACAAAACAAACACCAAAAAGGAATTCCAGTAATTTGAGAGGACATGATGCTTGGTATGTTTCCTGTCAAATATGTCTCAACATTTAAAAATCCTACCTGAGGCATAATATGGGGCTCTTAATAAACTACCGTACACATTTATTAAAACTTAAGTCCTCATCTAATGTATTTCTCCAAGGAAGTTTTGACACATTGCAGATCTTAACTAATTAGGTAAATTCCATTCCATTCAATCACTCATCGAGTGACTTCCAAGTGCAAGGTAGTGCGCTAGCTGCTATGGGGGTTGCTGAGATGAGAGAAAGGGCCCAGCCTCCCAGTAGCTTGGCCAATTAATCTTCTCAGTTTCCATTTCAGATCAAGGAAGCTGCATCTCCTTTCACAAATGTAAGAGAAAGCAATCTTTATTTTAGGTGATTAACGTACAACCTGGGAAATACATTTTCTAGCAACGTAGTTAATAAAAAAGCAGAGACTTCTTAATACCTGTGACTGCAGACACTGTTCTATGTTCATTTCTATGTTTATTCTAGCCCAGTTTACATCCAATCACTCTTGTCATAATTGCACAACCACAGCATGTCATGTTGTTTCATGTTGCAACTATAACTTGTAAAATTAGACTTCAGAACTGAGATGGTCAAGCTAAATAATTGCCTACTTTAAAAAATATGTATGTATATAATTCACATGCCAGTTCAGTAAGCTCTTGAATTATAATCTCTGGAAGTCAGAACTGTCACCATTTTTTAAAATATAGTTTCACTGTCACAATTCTTCTTGTACGCAAGCCCTAACCCTGTTTTTGCAGTTTTCTAAGCAGTACTTTATACTGGCCTATTGCAATCTGCTTTTTGTGTTTTATAGAGAATCCAATTAAGCACCATTTTTATTTACTCCATGCTATGGGACTTTTAAAACTGAGGTCCAAAGAATGGCCAAAGATGTATTTGTTTGCTAAAAACCTACTAATAAAAGTATCTTTACACAGTAAAACTGGATAAAAAAGGTCAGTGAAACATCTGAAAACCCACCATGTACTTTGTGTAGGGCCCTCCCATCTGTGTTATATATCATGTAACCCTTCCCTCACCCTGGGAGGGAGGCTTCACTATATTCATTTCCAAAATAATATTTTTAGGAGATGTATCTTTTCATGAAGACCGATTAGCCCAATATCTCTGAGTGAATTCCTATTGACTAGATGTATAAGTTGATTTACATAGTCAATATGTTCCTGAAAAACTGGAGGCAAATCAACTTTTACATACAGATTATTTTCATGTAAACTTGCTTTGTAAGATCAGACCTGCCATACCCTCGCTTCTGATAATCAGCACTGTGCTGCTCAGAGAGCTTGCTGGAGTCTTCAGCCTATCCATGGGTACACACTGGTTCTTAACAACTCTCTGATGAGTTTGGATGATGAGGTCCAGAACGAAACAGTTTAAAATCACCTAAAATAAGCAGTGACCACACTCTGAGATACTAGCTAAACATCAGGAGAGAAAAATACACACAAAGCAATGCTCCCTCCTCCCTTTATATTTGGTTTTAAGAAGCTGGAGTAAAACAAAGTATCATAACACAGTGAGGTTTGACCAATTTCTCTGTTAACTGGCATTCTCCTTCTACAATGTCCCTCCAGAATTACTGTGCTGTTACCCCTTAGTTACGGCCACCCTCAAAGTAGAGCTGGAAGGAAACTTCAAAGGATACAGAGCTCCAAGACCTCTGTACTTAAACCTGTGAGCTACACATGACGCCTCATTACATGGCTGTAAGTTGTATTGATAAATTCAACTGAAGACAGTCATACTTATCACCTTAGGACTCTTCTGTAAATATGTCACCTGCGTTCTCCTGCCATATTGGAAGGTGACATGACGTTCTCTCTCCCAGCCTTTGGTATCTCCTTCTTCAGACAAAAAAAAAAAAAAAAAAAACAACTCATAGAAGAAGGCTGCTTAGAGCCTGGAGCAAGCCACTTAGAATGTAAAACTCAAAGCTTGACCGTTCACAATTGCAACACAGTGCTGAGATATGATCCACTTGGAAACTGTATCCATAATGGTGCAAACCATCTTCCTTCTTAGCAGGGTTTTTTAATCAGTCGGAGCAAACAGTACCAAAGCTCTTGAATTATGCCCTGTGATTCTTCAAGAAGCTCAAAGCCTTTCAGACAGTGGCCTGTTAATTCCCAGAAACCCATGTTGAATGATAGAGTGAGATGGGAGGAGGGATAAATTTCTAGCCAAGAAAACAAAATTATCAGTTTTCTAAACTCAGAGTTACATTAAGTCAACCCTGAAGAGGGAAGCTGGAACTTTAAGGTTCTAGGAAGAACTTTTAATACTGAAGGATGTGAGACCTCTCTACCACCCAAGGCCATTTTTCTTTGGAAACATGCCCCAATTGTGATAAAGCTAGACAACAGAAACATCCCGTCCCTCCTCAGGCACCCACCCACCCAAGAGTTGAGTGCTCTGGTCTTTGTTGCCCTTTTTATAAGCCTCCAGGACTGTTCTCTGAAGCAGGCTTGCACAGCAGTAAACATTAAGTGACATTCTATTTCAATGATGCATTTGTGATCTGTGAAGTGCCAGTTCCAGCATTGGTTTAACGCCTATAAATACACTCAGTTGTCCTATCACTGGTACTTCCTACTTTGTAAGTACAAAATAAAAATAGGTGATCCAATCCAAATTAATTTCCATATCTGACAATTGCATTTCCAAACAGCCAACACGGAACATATTCTATCGATCCTACAATCCAGCTCTAGACTTATAAAAAAGGGGAGAAAAACCCCAAACTCAGCATCTTGAACTTAAAAGACCCTTCAGAAACATCACCTTCTCCCCACAACAGTGCTGAAGTAGCGCAGGGCCCACTCCACCTATGTTTATTTCTACCCTGGTGCATCCCAATGCTATCAAATTAAAAGGTTATTCCCATTAGGCAGAAGCTGAGCCCATCCCCTTGAATAAGGAGGGAATCATTACATCTGCCTGTGTAATGAACTTGTCATTTCCCCAAATGGGCTGGACAGTCTCCTAAAAAAAAAAAAAAGAAAAAAAGAAAAAAGTACTCCATGGAATCTGTGGCGTGTCAGCCACCCCTCCCAATATCTGAGTCACACTACGTGTGTCTCTACTGAGGTTCTGGGTGCCCAGGGTGTATCACTTTCAGAGTTGCTTCAGTAACTGAACTATGGCTGTCTTCCAGCCACGGACAACACAAGCACTATCTATTTTAAAACAATTTTCCTAACCCACAGGCAATGGAAGAGATCCCACAGGTCACCGACTTCCTATTGGAAACAAATTATTAATCTCTCAAACTGTGCACGCCATCTCTCAGAATTAATGCGTGTTTATGAGGGCAAATTTTTGTCTTTGGCCATGCAACTCTTGGGGCAAAGAGGACCACCCCAAATTTTACCTACACGACTGAGCCATTCAGACCTTTAGAAGATAAATGAATGGGTGATGGCAGCCCTTAAGCCAGAACTTCTCTGTCATAAACAGTAAGTGGGAAAGGAAAAAAGGAAAACAAAAACAAAAAACCAACCCTCCGTAGAAGGAGGGGGCAGGGTGGATGATCGGAAACGACGGTAACCAGCAGACTAAAGGCAGCCGCGGCGGCGGCGGCGGCACTTCGCGAACTGCCTGCAGAGGGGAGTGAAATGTTTCGTGTACAATAACCAAGCACCCTCTGGCTGCCTCGCATGGGCAAGAATAATACATACACCGAGGTGGGCAAGCAGATGCACCGAAACGAGCCACCCCAAAAAGGTAAAAACTTCAGAAACCCCGGGGGTCGCACCACCCACACAAACACATCAATCAGTCGGAGCGGGAGAAGGGACTTGGATACTTAGCAAAGGATCCTAAATGGTGTTTTTTTCTTTCAAGCTCTGGCTTGCAAAGTACGGCGGCTACAAGCAAAGCTAGAGGAGAGCAGGAAGGCTGAGGACGGCGGGGTGCGGGTGGGAAGGGAGGGGTGTCTAACACCAGCCGCCCAGGCCTCGGTGTGACGAAAGTCGTCAGCAGCCGGGACCGCATCTCAGCCCCTCCGCCCCGCGGGCAGACGCCCCTCGCGGCTACCCCACCCCAGCTTCCGTCCCTGGTAGCAGCCGCGCCAGCCCCGCACCAGCAGCAGCCCCGGCCAGGGCCCCGCGCCGGCAGCTCCACGACCGCGGCTCCCATCCCTTCCGCGCGGCAGACACCCCGCAGGCCTCCCTCCCTGCCCACCCGGGGATGCCCGGGGAGCCGAGTCGGGGCGGGCTGCACCACCAGCTCCCCCCGCCCCAGAGCAGGCGATGGCTCCCGCTTACCTTGGGCGCTCGCGGGGGGGCTGAAGGTGGCAAGCCTCCCGCCCCCCGCCCCTGTCCTCCTCGCCGTTTTTCTTCCTCCCTCCTCCTCCTCTTCCTCCTCGTCCCCACAGTGCGTCCGGGGCTCCCCCTCCTCCCCACCGCTTGGAGTAAGAACCCAAAACCCCGAAGCCGGCCCGCGTGCGAGCTTGCGGGAGGCGGCGGCGCGCGGCCAGCTCTCCTGTAACTGAGCGCGGCGCGCAGCTCCCAACTAAAGTGTGAAAGAAGCGGCGGCCGCGGCACGGAACGTCCCCCGGGAGTGGGCAGGGAGCGAGCTGGAGCTGGCGGGGAGCGAGCAAGGGAGGGGAGCTGCTCGCCCAGTCACTCACTCGAGGGGCGGGGGCAGCGGACACTCCCCCACCGCCGGCCCCTCCCCGTGCCCAGCTCCCGCTCCCGCCTGGCTCCCCTTCCTGGGGCGGAGCCTGCGGAGGCCGCCTGGGCGAGGCGCGCAGGGGAGCTGGCTGGGGGCTGCTCGGGCTGCGGGGCGGGAAGCAGGCGGGGGTGTGCGGTTGTGTGTGGTGTGTACGTGTGTGTGCGCGCGCGCGCGCGCCCTGCAGCGGCGGCCCAGCAGGAGGGAAGACCCCGGCAGGAAGACCGCGTCCCGTCCGGCCTTCCCGGGCCTGTAACTCGGGCGGTGGCGTGGGAGCGGCGACGGGCGGCCGGGTGGGCCCAGCTCTAGGGGAGATTCGGGCCAGCCCCTGGGCCCAGGCTCTGGGCTTTGCCTGCTGGAAGCAGATGGAGGGAAAGCCGGGCGTCCTCGGCCCACCGTGCAGCCGCTCCTCTCCCAGGCCAGGCTGGACTGGCCCCGCCGCGATCCGCCCACACTGACCCCGGCTGCGGCGCCTGCAAGATGAACGAAGCATCCGCGATTCAGCAGAAGCGGCACCTGGAGGAAAGACAGGGTCGTGCTGCACCCCTCTCCCCACCCTCCTAGGACCTAAAGGCGTAGGTTGCGTCTGCTGGGCGCGCCCGGAGTGGTCCAGAGAGATCGCCATCCACCACCGCATCCGTCCAGTTCTTTGTGGACCCTCACAGAAGCTCAATCAATTTCCCACCCTCTGGAAAAGGGTATTTTTCTCCTCTTCCCGGGCATATTGAGTGCTTCGTGTGTGCACCTAATTGATCTTTTTCCATTGATAGTCTTTGGATGTCTTTTGTGCGGCTTCCCCCCACGCTTCACTGCTCTCTCATTGCCTTAGACACGCGAGGAATGTCAGGCCCCTAGAGTGAGAACACCCAAGAAAACAATAGGGGCAAAAGATCCTCCCTGGGCTTTGCGGATTATCCACAAACCAGATCATTTCCCACATTCGGCCAGGATGAAGTTGGAAAACGAAAAAGGACACATCGAAGCGATGACACTGATGAGAAAAGCAAATTCATAATTTAGTGTAATGAAATGAGTTAGTAATCACTAATGTCTAGGAAATTGGCCTTTTTTGAAAACTGGTTTTCCCTTTTTCCACCTATTTTTTTTTTTTAATTAAAAGGCTAGTTTCCCATTGTTGTTGTTGTTTTAATTTTTATTGTTTTCAGGGATGGGGTCTCCTGCCAAGGCTAGATTTGAACTCCTGGGCCCAAGAGATCCCCCTCAAGGGATCTTCCCCATCTCAGCCTCCCCAGTAACTGGGACTACAGGCCAATGCCGCCACACCCTGCCTGACATCACATAGTTCAGGAACCTGAACTAACATTCCATTTTTACAAAATATCCATATTCTGGTTCATTCTTCTTGGAGCCCAAATTCTTTGTAGTCTAGCCTCTTGGAAAGGAGCAGTTAAGAAGGGAGAGTAGACAAATTGGGATTTCAATCACGGGCAGCCAGCACCATTCCCTTCACCATAGGTGACTTGTTTCATTTCTTTCTTTCCTCATCTGTAAAGGGGATTGAAAATGATCGTTCCTATCTCATAAGTTTGTTGTGAAAGTAAAAAGAAAATAAAATGAGGTGGCAATGCATGAAGAACACTTTGCATAGTGCCTGACATATGATGAGAACTCAATAAATAGAAGCTATTGTTTCAAACTTGATTCTTTTAAACTCAAATTTGTTAGAATTTTATTCTCTTTCCATTCCTTCTGAAGTTAGGGAGGGGAACGGACCCAGCTGCTGGATTTATTCAAATGTAGTCCACTCTTTCCTTGATTTTGTGCCATGCCTGAAACTTTTGCCTGTGGTAAAATGAAATAAATACATAACTGGGGAGTGTGTGTGTGTGTGTGTGTGTGTGTGTGTGTGTGTGTGTGTGTATGTGTGTATGTGTGTGTACACCTATATAAAAGGATCTTTGAGGACAATAAGTTTTGTTCTTTCCCTCCTTTTTCCTTCCCTCATCTACACAGACCACCCTGAATAGACAGAACTCTGTGAGGCTGACCAGCGTACCCCTTCAGGGCTCAGACAGTGGTTGGTACTGTAGATTTCTTGAGGGCAAGACTATTGGGTTTGTTTGGCTTATCCTCAGAACTAACAGAAGGCCACAGAAGAAGCACTACATGTGTAGATGAAAGAACAGCTATACTACAAACTTTTAAAGCCAGATTTAGATTACTCAAGATAATACAGGTTCATTGTGGAAATTTTCAACATTTCAAAAAAAACTAAGTACAAAGAAAATGAAAATCATAATTCCACCATCCAGAGAGAAGCACTCAATAAGTGCTTCAAGTTTATCTATTTTCCCTTCATTTATTTCATCATCATTCAATCAACAAACATTTATTTAAGTACCTAGAGATCAGACAATCCATTAATACAAGAAAAGATTATGTATCTGTTGTGTTGTTTCTCATAGAAACTATTCCATAGAAGCAACATTTTATATAGTTAGTAAGGTTCTCAGGTTAGGCTGCAGAAGCCCATGGAAGGAATCCCACAATTAAATGACCATGCTGACCAGAGACAATCCAGATTTTGCAGAGTTTGAAGTACTTAACATGGGGAGCCACCTTCAAGATTAAAAACCCCTTAGGAGAGGCCAATGTAAATGAAGGTCATGAAACAATTTGGGGAGCTACCTTCAAAGTAAGAAATACAAAAGTACAAAATGTTGGGCTCATGTAAATGAAGGTCTAAGTCCCATTTGCTTTTGAGTAAACCTACTCTCTCTGGTGCTGGAATGTCTATAGAAATTAACTGCTTTGCAATGTTTATTGCTTCAATGTGAAATGTTCCCCATTTTACCTGGGATCCCCGGGACACCTCTCCTCCCCTCCCCGAAAAATTTGGAGGATTTGAGAGGGAGACTCCCAGCACTACTGACGACGTACATTCCAGGCACCTGGTCACAGCAGGGACAGTGGGACTGGGGACCTCCGCTGGGGTTGCAAAAGGAAAAGAGGGAGAGAAGAGCAAAATGGGAGGGGAGGGGACAGACAGGTTGGCCACCAAGGTGCTAAAGAGATACTTTAGGCATTGGTTGGCACACTGGAAGGAATCCCACAATTAAATGACCATGCTGACCAGAGACAATCCAGATTTTGCAGAGTTTGAAGTACTTAACATGGGGAACAGGAATCACCACAAATCACAAATCTGCTTGGTGCGCACAAGCTAAATCTACAAGACATTTTATCACAGAATAATCTCTGTAGTTATTCATACTTATTAAGATGATTATAAGCATATTTACATAAAAAGAATGAAGAACAACGATTTTTTTTCCCCTGGTCTCATCACCCTTCCACACCACCAGAATCTCTGGATTCCGTATCTTCCAACACTCTAAATATGATTTTCCAAAGATCTAATAATATTTTTGCCCAGAAAAGTTACATTTTAATCTTCAAAGTCACCACTATTATTATCAACTTTCTCTTAGTCCTAAAGCTTTAGCTTATAAACACTTGCGTTCAGTTTGAATTTTTTGTTTCTTTTTTTTTTTTTGAGACGGAGTTTCTCTGTTGTTACCCAGACTGGAGTGCAATGGCACGATCTCCGCTCACCGCAACCTCCGCCTCCTGGGTTCAAGCAATTCTCCTGCCTCATCCTCCCGAGTAGCTGGGACTACAGGCGCGCACCACCATGCCCAGCTAATTTTTATATTTTTAGTAGAGACGGGGTTTCACCATGTTGACCAGGATGGTCTCGATCTCTTGACCTTGTGATCCACCCGCCTCGGCCTCCCAAAGTGCTGGGATTATAGGCATGAGCCACCGCACCCGGCCTCTTCTTTTTCTTTTAAATATCATATGGACTGAATGTGTGTGTCCAAATTTATATAGTGAAGCCCTAACCCTTAATGTGATGGTATTAGAATGTGGGGCCTTTATGAGGCAATTGGATTTTGTTGATTGGAGAGCAGAATCCTCAAGATAGGATTAATGCATTGTTAAGAAGAGCCAGAGAGCTTGTTCCCACCCATCTGCATATGAGAACACAGCAGGAAGGCAGCCATCTAAGCCAGGAAGAGGGTTTCTACTAAGAACTGAGCAGGCTGGCATCATGATCCTGGACTTAAGCCTCCAGACCTGTGAGAAATGAATTTCTTTTGTTTGAACCACACAGTCTATAGTATTTTGTTATGGCGGCCTGTGCCGACCAAGATAATAGGTTCCCTTTACCACTGATAGTAAAAAAAAAAGTATATATATATATACACACACACACACATATACATATATATGTGTATATATATATATACGTATATATATTTGTGTATATATATATATATACGTATATATATAAACCAGCACACCACCCTCCTATGATTTCTCATATAAATCTAAATAAATTCATTTTATGCGATTTATTATTTACTTACTTACTTATTTATTTTGAGACAGAGCCTTGCTCTGTTGCCCAGGCTGGAGTGCAGGGGCACGATCTCGGCTTACCACAACCTCTGCCTCCCAGGTTCAAGTGATTCTCCTGCCTCAGCCTCCCGAGTAGCTGGGACTACAGGCATGTGCCACCACGCCTGGCTAATTTTTGTATTTTTAGTAGATATGGGATTTCACTATGTCGGGTCACGGTGGTCTTGAACTCCTGACCTTGTGATCTGCCTGCCTCAGCCTCCCAAAGTACTGGGATTACAGGCATGAGCCACTGCACCTGGCCCTATGTGATTTATTTTTAAAGGTTTTCTAATCAAGTTAATTTGTGTGAATAATCAAGTTAAAAAGTAGCTTTGGCAAACTCATACAAAAATAAGTGACCCCAAGATGAAGACTACTCTGAAATGTGCTTTCTTTGCATTTACTCCATGCAATCACAGCTAACACAGATTGTCTGCTGTATGTCAAGCATGGCATTATGTAATTCATAACACAAACCAACTCACTTCATCTTCCCAACACACTCAGATAGATACTAATATTATCATCATTCCCATGCAGATGTGGAAACAGAGGCACAGAGGGGTGAAGTCATGAGTGCAAGGCCAAGTGCTTGATTCTCATTATTCAGATGCTAAAGCCCATGCTTTTAACTGTTAAGAAATATGTTTTCTCGGGCCGGGCGCCATGGCTCACGCCTATAATTTACCCAGCACTTTGGGAGGCTGAGGTGGGTGGATCAGGAGGTCAAGAGATCGAGACCATCCTGGTCAACAAGGTGAAACCCCATCTCTACTAAAAATACAAAAATTAGCTGGGCATGGTGGTGCGCGCCTGTAGTCCCAGCTACTCAGGAGGCTGAGGCAAGAGAAAATTGCTTGAACCCAGAAGGCAGAGGTTGCGGTGAGCCAAGATTGCGCCATTGCATTCCAGTCTGGGTAACAACAGCGAAACTCCGTCTCAAAAATAAAAAAAAAAATAATAATAAAAGAAATACGTTTTCTCTTCAGTCTCCTGTGTTTTTCTGCCTCAGTTTTACTCATTTTTTAAGGCCAGGCTCAAACGCTAACTCCTAAGTGAGTGATCTCAGCCTCTGAGTTTCTGAACTTTTGAAGTTTCCAGGATCTTCACAGCCTTATACTGTTGGGGACCTTACACATCTTTTACATTAGCTCCACCAGGCTTGGGTGTGTGTGTGTGTGTGTGTGTGTGCGCGCGCGCGTGTGTGTGTGTGTGCGCGCGCGCGTGTGTGTGTGTGTGTGTGTTTAAACTCTTCTTTGGGGATACCACAGTGTACACACAATTAAAGGATCCAATTAGGGCCATTTATGCGTTTTGATTTTATAATGGTGCCACTTATGGTAACACGCAGCTTCTTCCGAACGGTTCCAGGTAAAACCAGAGCAGAGTTTAAAGTCAGTGCTAACAACTTGCTAATGGTTCCAGTTGGTCTTTCAATGATATGTGAATTATTCTGAGTAACCAGCTTTTCTAGACCTTAGGTAGCTCTAACTTATATCTACTTTCTGTATGTATTTTCTTTTATGTCATTTTCAGGAGTTGAGTAGATAGAAGATGAGAACATGGAACATTGTCCGTTGAAGGAAGGAGTAATAAGAGCCCATCACCAGAGTGAGACTCAAAATGAAGCGGAGGGAAGGTAAATCCAGACACTATTAAAGAGTTAGCAGAGCCTCTCAAGGCTCCCTCCAAAGCCTCTCAAAGCTTCCTTCCCTTTTTGTTTCCGGGCCTTTGCTTCCCCCAGATATTGACGTTAGCATTCTAGTGTAGAGCTCTTTTCTCCCAGGTCACTTGACAGCCCCACCACTGTGGGTACAACCGATGAATCCCCAGATGCTCAAGTCATCAGGTTCTTACTGCTACCTGCTTAGAGTACTGTTCTGCTGCCAGCTTATACATGCTAATAGTATTATTATTTCACACACTGGCTCTGTCTCTCCAATCATTTATAAGCTCTATGAAAACAGAAGACCTTGCTGTTCCTACAGGGCTCAGGCTCAATATACCTTTGGGGATTGATCAATCAATTAAGTTACTATGTATGTTCCTCTTAGTGGAGATGGAAAGCAAAATTGACATCCAGAAATTTCAGCAACTGTGACACAGCAAGAAGGATGTGGCTAAAAGGAAACAGAGAGTGAGAAAAAACAGAAAAACAAAACCACATTATTTTTCATCTCTGTCTCAGCTTTAGCTCTTTGAAAATGTCCTCTCCTTCAAAACTGTTTCAGAAAGTGAAACAGTATTGAAAAGATAAACACGGGCCGGGTGTGGTGGCTCATGCCTGTAATCCCAGCACTTTGGGAGACTCAGGTAGACAGATTGCTTGAGCTCAGGAGTTTAAGATCAGCCTGAGCAACATAAGGCGACCTCATCCCTACAAAAAATTTAAAAATTAGCCAGGTGTGGTGGTGTGCACCTGCCTGTAGTCCTAGCTACTTGGGAGGCTGAGGTGGGAGGATCGCTTGAGCTTCAGTCAAGGCTACAGTGAGTCATGTTCAAGCCACTGCATTTGAGCACGGGCAACAGAATGAGACCCCACCTCAATAGATAGATAGATAGATAGATAGATAGATAGATAGATAGATAGATAGATGGAGATAGATAGATAGATAGATAGATAGATAGATAGATAGATAGATAGATAGATAGATAGACAGACAGACACACACAGGGAGTAAAGTTGCAGTTTTGTTCATCGTAATGAAGCAAGAAACCTTAAAACAGCTAGTAAGTCTTTAGCATGGATTATACTAGTTTTCAGAATCTATACTGGTTCTGATACTATCGTTTGTCTTCAGATGTAATTGTTGAGAATCAAGTTATCTTAAGAGTGAATGGAAAATATCACTACCACAGAGAAAGAAGCAAACTGTTATTCAAGATTATATTATAAAAAGGAGAAAGGAAAACACTGGAAAACTCCAAAACAAGAATTTCAAATCGTTTTTGGGTATGAGTGTGTATCAGGCAGTTTTCTAAACTTTCCTACCTGTTTTAACTGACTTAAGCCTCCTAAGAATGCTTTGAAGATGGTATTACTATTATCTCTATGTTCTAACTGTGAAATCCAAGGAACAGCAAGGTTAAGTATAGAGCAAAGCCAAGGGTGCCCAGCTGTAAGTGGCAGCGCTGGGATTTGCTCTTGAACCTGGTACTAAACCACTACCCCAAACTGGGGTAAACCTTTGTGACTCTGGGCATAAAAATGAACAATTGTATCCCTGGAATCTGCTGAATGATAAATATCTGCAGTATACTTTCCACCTTCTCCTGCGTGTGTGTAGTCTTTATGACTTGTGAGGGGTCAGGACAAGGAAAAGGGGATTAACACTCTCAGACCATGCCACCTACTGGCTAACAGAAGCTCCCCCTTACTGCTTCTAGCTAGAAGACTATTAACCTCATGAGGCAGGAGATGACAGAGCAAAGAGGGCTAGAAGGTTTGGGACAAGATAGCATTTCCATGCATCAGCACTCAGTTTAATTAAATCAGTCCTTGGTCCAAAATAATGCTGTCGATGAAGAACATCATTTTAACATATTCAAAATGCCAAAAGTGGCCAGGCGCGGTGGCTCATGCCTGTAATCCCAGCACTTTGGGAGGCCGAGGCGGGTGGATCACGAGGTCAAGAGATCGAGACCATCCTGGTCAACATGGTGAAATGTCTCTACTAAAAATTAAAAAAAATTAGCTGGGCATGGTGGCTCGTGCTTATAATCCCAGCTACTCAGGAGGCTGAGGCAGGAGAATTGCCTGAACCCAGGAGGCGGAGGTTGCGGTGAGCCGAGATCGTGCCATTGCACTCCAGCCTGGGTAACAAGAGCAAAACTCCGTCTCAAAACAAACAAACAAACAAACAAAATGCCAAAAGTTAATGGAAAGGAATGTAAACACTTAAAATGCTTCCACCAATTTGAAATGATGGTTTTATCAGCTTCCTCCTTTCCTCTTTGTTTAGTTCTGCAACACTAGCCCAGACCTCAGTCCCTCCATCCTAGATTCTTAACCAGTTGTCTTGACGTCAGGCTCTGCAGTGGTGTATCATCCCTGCTGCTAAAGCCCTCTCTCTAAAGCACAGATCTGTTCCAACAGGAAAGGTCCAGGTTTTGGAAGAGTTCAGAATGAAGCCTAAACTTTTCCATCATGCGTGCAAAACCTTCCATAAATTGGCTTCTGCCCACGTTTTCAGACAGATCCCTGGTTCCAAACCCTAACTGGACAAATAGTCCAATCACCTGGCTGTCTTGCTGGTTCCCATCCATATTCTGCTGTTTTCTACCCTTCACCTTTGCGTCTATCCTTCCCACTGCATAGACTACTCAAACCCCTACACATTTCAAGAGCTGCCTCTCAACCAATCTACTCTTTCGCTGACACTCATTAGCTCTGTGGCCATGGGCAAGCCATCGTGATCCCTCTGATGGTCTTCATCTGCAACAAAGAGACCATATTATGTAGATGGAGAATTAAACACAAAGACATAGCTAGAATAAAAAACTCAGGCCAGGAGTGGTGGCTCATGCCTATAATCCCAGCACTTTGGGATGCTGAGGTGGGTGGTTCATGAGGTCAAGAGATCGAGACCATTCTGGCCAACATGGTGAAACACAGTCTCTACTAAAAATATAAAAATTAGCTGGGTATGGTGGTGCACACCTGTAGTCCCAGTTACTTGGGAGGCTGAGGCAGGAGAATTGCTTGAACCTAGCGGGCAGAGGTTGCAGTGAGCTGAGATGGCGCCACTACACTCCAGCCTGGTGACAGAACAAGACTCCATCACAAAAAAAAAAAGAAAAGAAATAAAGACCTGGTACTCTGCACATTTGCAGAGCAGATACAGGAGCTTTGTAAATGACTATCACGTTAACCCCTGTTTCTTGTGGTATGGCTTAAATTCTATTTGTTCTGATGCTTTCTAAAATTTCCCTTGTCAGAACGGAGCTCTTCCTCCCTTCATCTCCTATTGAAGTTTCGAGGTTTTTTGAAAACCTCAGAAATTTGGTTTATTCATTATAGTAGTTAACCAATTCTGACTAATACATGGCAGATATGTATTTTGTAAATTATACAATTCAGTGATGTTTAGTATATTCACATGACCGTGCAACCATTACCACCATCTAATTTTGGAACATTTCTATCACTCCAAAGAACTGAAGAGCTCCCATTTCTCCACATCATCACAGTTTTACTACCTGACTCTCTTTTCTTTTTCTTTCTTTCTTTCAAAATGGAGTCTCACTCCATCACACAGGTTGGAGTACAGTGACACAATCTTGACTCACTACAACCGCCACCTCCCGGGTTCAAGCAATTCTCAGCCTCCTGAATAGCTAGGACTATAGGTGCCTGCCACCATGCCCAGCTAATTTTTGTATTTTTAGTACAGATGGGGTTTCACCATGTTGGCCAGGCTGGTCCCAAACCACTGACCTCAAGTGATCCACCCATGTTGGCCTCCCAAAGTGCTGGGATTAAAGGCTTGAGCCTCCGTGCCCGGCCTGACTTTTTTATTCTAGCTATTCAAGTGGTTATGAAATGGTAGCTCATTATAGTTTTCAAATGCATTTCCCTAATGACTAATCATGTTAAGCATTTTTTTCATGTATTGTCCTGTGGAATTTTGCTTATGGTTTTACGACGGCAGTTGCTGTAGCCAGCACTCAGTTACCCTTTGCATATCCTACAATTCTTTGATAAAAGCTTTACAAATTGGGGGACTCAAAATGTGTTTATTGAATGAGTTATTTACTCCTAATATTGTCCATTAGGTATCCTTATATGAAATGAGATGCTTTCTACGAGGGAGAAGAGAGAGAATAAAAAAGGAACAGATGAAAAAATAGAGCAAAAATCAAAGAATATGTTGCATACCATTCTGAAATTATTCATTATATGTTTTTATTGTTTGTCTGTTTGGTTGGCGTGTTTTTGAATCGGGTCTCACTCTGTTGCCCAGGCTGTAGTGCACTGGTGCAATCGTGGCTCACTGCAGCCTCAAACTCCTGGGCTTAAGCAATCCTTCCACTTCAGCCTCCTGAGTAGCTAGAACTATAGGCACATGCCACCACAACCAACTATGTTTTTAAAAAATATTTTTGTAGATATGGAGGTCTTGTTATGTTGCTCAGCCTCTAATTATATTTAATATGTTTCATTTCAGCTATTAAAAATGTACTAGTATTTCTACCAACCGGTGCCTGTTCATTGTACTTTTCTTCCCTTAATTACTTGGGCAGATTCAATAAAGAGGTATTATTTTAAAATGAAAACTTTTTAGTTTAAAATAAGAAAAAAGGAATTAAACCAGGAAAAGTAATTTCAACTCATGATGGTAATTGAAGCCCAAAGGCTTAACTCCTCTGTGTTCCTTCAAAATCCACTCTTGAACTGAAACAATAGGGGGACATTTGTGACCATCCTAGAAACTCAGTTAAGGTGCTACTACATTCCAGAACAATCCAAAAAATATGTATTAGATATTCTCTTTCAATGAAGTGAAATGCATTTGAAAAAAAAAGAAGGAAAACTCTCAATTCACTAAACACAAAAGAAAGACCCAAGGAGCCAGAGAAGGAGGTTTGCAGCAGAATCCTTCTGCACCCATGGCTGGAGGGGTTGGAGCTACTGCAGCCAGGGAGAGAGGAATGGGTACTTACTAAATCTTGTTGGAAGTGTACCAAATAGTTAAGCTCAGAGTGCAGATCTCAAGGCAGTGCCAGGCCCAGTCACCATGGGAGGACTAGTGGGGGAGAAGGCCTGGTCCAGCTATGCAACATCTCCATGAAGCCGCTGCTCAGTAGAGGGCTCTCGGTCTACTAGGGCTGCATGCCTCCTTAGAGACCCATATTTGAGGTCCAGGCCCACCTCTTCAGGCTGTTTATCTGCTATGAACTGGACCCTCTTTCAGCCCTAAGGGATGGACATGTTTCAATTAGGGTTTTTTTTTTTCTTTTCTGATTGTAAGGAATAGAGGCTTAATCATACTGGCTTAAGTCAGAGGGACCAGAAAGAATTACTGGAATTACTCCCTGCAGGATCATGAGAAGCAGAGTCCTTTTGGAAATTCAAGAACAGAAACTGCAATGGCCAGGCCTCGTGGACACCAATGCACAGGAACCTTGGCAGCCACCACCCAGCACTGCTGTGACTCCATGCTGTGATTCCATACAGCACTCACCAGTCTGTCCCACTGGAAAGAACTGTAATGCTGGTGAGTAAAGATTATATTATAATTGGTGAGACATCAAAAATACCCTAATTTGGCTGGGCATGATGGCTCATGCCTGTAATCCCAGCACTTTGGGAGGTCGAGGAGGGCGGATCACCTGAGGTCAGGAGTTTGAGACCAGCCTGACCAACACGGTGAAATCCCATCTCTACTAAAAATACAAAAATTAGCCAGGTATGGTGGTGCATGCCTGTAATCCCAGTTACTTGGGAGGCTGAGGCAGGAGAATGGCTTGAATCCCGGAGGCATAGGTTGAGTGAGCCTTAATCATGCCATTGCACTCGCGTGAAACTCCTTCTCAAAAAACAAAACAAAAACGCTAATTTCTAAACGTGTACACCATTCACAAGTTTAAATGTTTCAGTAATAGTAAAACTTTGCTTTGCAACACACCACATGACAGTTCACAGTTACTGAGACCCGCTATACTTGGCAAAAGAGCACTGGCCATGTATTTCCCCAAGTAGACATATATCTAGGCCACGTTCTCTGATGACAATGCAATAAAACTGGAAATAAGTAACAAAAGGATTTTTAAAACCCACAGCAATTTTTTTTTTTTTTTTTTTTTTTACGGAGTTTCGCTCTTGTTACCCAGGCTGGAGTGCAATGGTGCAATCTCGGCTCACCGCAACCTCCGCCTCCTGGGTTCAGGCAATTCTCCTGCCTCAGCCTCCTGAGTAGCTGGGATTACAGGCACAGGCCACCATGCCCAGCTAATTTTTTGTATTTTTAGTAGAGAGGGGGTTTCACCATTTTGACTGGGATGGTCTCGATCTCTTGACCTTGTGATCCACCCGCCTCGGCCTCCCAAAGTGCTGGGATTACAGGCTTGAGCCACCAAGCCTGGCCAACCCACAGCAATTTTTAAAACATTATCCTTGTGTAAGATGAAAATTAAGGATAGAGTATGCCATAGTGTTGGGAACAACTAGCAATATTTTGTAAAATAAGACAATTAGCTGCCTACCTTTATTAATATATAAAAATAAATTCCAGATGGATGACATATTTGAATATGAAAAGTAAATCCACTTTTGTTTTCCTTTAAGTAGAAGAAAAAACATAGGGAAATTTGTATATAATCTTGAAATAGGTAAGGCTTACCTAAGCAGAAACCATAAATAAGAAGATTGCTAGTTTTGCATACATGAAACAATTATACGTCAGAAAAACATCATAAGCAAAAGTGAAAAATAAATGGCATACTGGGCTGACATTTGTAATATATTTGGTAGATAAATGATTAGTTCACTTAATATGTAATGAGTCCCAGGTCAGGTATAGTGGTTCATGCTTGTAATCTAAGCACTTTAGGAGGCTGAGGTGGGAGGACATCTTGAGGCCAGGAGTTCGAGACCAGCCTGGGCAACGTGGTGAAACCCTGTCTCTACTAAAAATAAAAAAATTATCAGGGCATGGTGGCACACACCTGTAGTCCCAGCTACTCGGGTGGCTAAGGCACAAGAATCACTTGGGCCTGAGAGACAGAGGTTATAGTGAGCCAAGATCACGCCACTGCACTCCAGCCTGGGTGACAGAGTGAGACTCTGTCTCAAAACAAAAAAAAAAGAGTGCTATAAATCCAGAGAAAAACAACAAATCAATAGAAAACTGGTCAAGGATATGAAGAAATAATTCATAAAAGAAGAAATATAAATTATTCATAAAATTAATGAAAAGGTTCAATGCTACTAGTAATAAAAGGAAATATGCTAAAAATATGATGCTACTTTCTATCTATTCAATTGACAAAGATTTATTTAAGGTAGTTCTCTGGAGTTGAGAAAGGTTTACAAAAAGAGGCACACTTACTCCACTGATAAAGTAATTCATCACTATGCTCAAAATTGGAAGTTTTATAGCCTTTGTCCTAGCAGTTATTAGCCTTCTAAGAATTACCCTTAAGAAAATAATCAGAGATGTATAATAATATATGTTAAGACTTTTTTTTTCTTTTTTTTTTTTTGAGACAGGGTCTTGCTCTGTTGTCCAGGCTAGAGTACAATGGTGCAATGACAGCTCACTGCAGCCCAGAACTCAAGAGACTCTCCTGCCTCAGCTTCCTTTTTCTTTTTTTTTTAGATGGAGTTTCCCTTTTGTCACCAAGGCTGGAGTGCAATGGTGCAATCTTGGCTCACTGCAATCTTCACCTCCTGGGTTCAAGCGATTCTCCCACCTTAGCCTCCTGAGTAGCAGAGATTACAGGTGCCCGCCACCATGCACAGCAATTTTTTATATTTTTAGTAGAGATGGGGTTTCACCATGTTGGCCAGGCTGGTCTTGAACTCCTGACCTCAGGTGATCCGCACACCTCAGCTTCCCAAAACTCTGGGATTACAGGTGTGAGCCACTGTACCTGGCCTGCCTCAGCTTCTTGAGTAGCTGGGACTTATAGGTGTGTGCCACTACGCCCAGCTAATTTTTGTAATTTTAATTGAGATAAGGTCTTTTTGTTTTGTTTTGTTTTTGTTTTTTTTTTTAAGACAGAGTCTCACTTTGTCATCAGGTGCCAGGCTGGAGTGCAGTGGCACAATCTTGGCTCACTGCAACCTTTGCCTCCCGGGTTCAAGCAATTCTCCTGCCTCAGCGTCCCGAGTAGCTGGGACTACAGGCATACGCCACCACGCCCAGCTCATTTTTGTATTTTTGGTAGAGATGGGGTCTCATCATGTTGGCCAGGATGGTCTCGATCTCTTGACCTCGTGATCCACCTGCCTCGGCCTCCCAAAGTGCTGGGATTTCAGGCTTGAGCCACCGTGCCCGGCGAGATGAGGTTTTTCTATGTTGCTCAGGCTGGTCTCAAACTCCTGGTCTCAGGAAATCTGCCTGCTGTGGCCTCCCAAGTGCTGGGATTACAGGCATGAGCCACTGTGCCTAGCCTGTAAAGGAATTTTTAATGATATGGGGAAATGTTTATGATACACTATACTATAAAATGACATATAAAATTGTATGTATATTATGATTGAATTAAAATAGATACAGTGTGCTTTGGAAAAATAAAATGTTAATGATAAGTTTTATGCGGTAGGATTTGGGGTGACTGCTTTTTAAAATTTATTTTATCTATTTTTCAAAGTTCCTATAAAGAGTATATTTTACTTTATTATAGACAGAATTAAAAACAGTTATTGAAAAAGGAGTTGATGCCTTTAAGAGTCTTTCCTTGGCTGGGCGCGGTGGCTCACACCTGTAATCCCAGCACTTTGGGAGGCCAAGGCGGGAGGATCACAAGGTCAGGAGATCGAGACCTTCCTGGCTAAGACAGTGAAATCCTGTCTCTACTAAAAATACAAAAAAATTAGCTGGGCATAGTGGCGCATGCCTGTAATCCAGCTACTGGGGAGGCTGAGGCAGGAGAATCGCTTGAACCAGGGAGTCAGAAGTTGCAGTGAGCCCAGATTGTGCCACTGCACTCCAGCCTGGTGACAGAGCAAGACTCCATCTCAAAAAAAATAAAATAAAAAGATTCTTTCCTTGAAAATAGTTAAGGAAGTGTAGCTATTGGAATTGGAAGTGACCTTTAAGATTTTTGGTTCAAACCCCTATTCTACTCACTGTAAACTCATTTAGCACTTCAACTTATACTATAATTCATATATTTTGGAGTTCCTCTTTTTTCTTCAGGTACATAAGACCTAGGTGGGCAGGTAAAGATACCGTTATTTTAAGGATGAGAGAAAGTGGTGGCTACTTTCAGACTTTGCTCTCTTGCAGGGAATATTCTCATGCATTTTTGAGATTGATCATTAGATACCATAGATGGCTTCTGCAGCTGCTTTGAGAGTGTACTCACTGACCTCCAACTAGGGAGAATACACACGACCCAGGGCCCCAGGCTATTGTGCTCTGAAACCTATTGCTGTGCCTGTGTAGAGGCCACACTTCCCATAGACTACTCCCAGCCAATAACTGAGTGCAGCAGGGATACTAAGGCACCCCATTCCTGGGAGACACAGCATTCCTCCCTTTGTCCCCCACACCCCTGTCTTTCTCATGCTTTCCTGAACCTGCCTTAGGCTGCACAGCAGCCTGGGATGCTTCCACTCAACTTTCTCTCCCTGTCTCCTTCTGGAGGCTTAGACTTACTCTGCCTGTCTTCTCTGGGTCCCTCCCTATTTTCTCTCCCACAAGCATCTCCCCTAATAAAATCCTTGTGCATTTAAGCCCAACTTGGCATTTGCTTCTTGGAAGACAAACACAACTTCCCAGCAGTCTTGAAATCCTAAACCATGCTGTCTCCTCCTCCCCTCTCTCCATCTCACCGTCACCTTCACTAGGGAGTGTCAGTTAATGCACAAGGAAAAGGTCAGAATCAGATTAAAGGACAGACATTCTGTTGCAGTTCCAGGTTCTATGCAGTACTAGACACAGATCTAATCACATCTCACCTCTTTTAATATCCCATTTCCATTAGGCTGCATATATCACCCCAACTACTAGGAGTTTGAGTAAATTTTTGCTGAACGTACATTCGCCAATGAGACCAATGCTGTGCAGTAGAAACATAATGCCAACCATATATGTAATTTTCAATTTTCTAGTATCTACATTGGAAACTAAAAAATATATATATATTTTTTAATAACAGACTGCATTTAACCCAATATATCAAAAATATTATCACTTCAAAATGTCTTTAAAATTCAGTGTGTATTTTATATATACAGCACAGCTTGGTTCAGACTAACTACAGGTCCAGTACTCAGGAGCCCCATGTGGCTAGGGAATATTGTATTGGGTGGCACAGAACTAGGCTGTAACTGCCTTGAGCATAGGAGTGAGTTTTCTTCCAATTTTTGAATTTCCCCAATTTCTTGAAATTTTCCTATTCAGAGAGCACCCAGGACTATAATGGACACTTAGTAGGTGCTTTGTAATTACTTGTTAGCAGGTTCTTCGTATATGACATGGTGCACAATGTGGATAAATGTCCCTTACTCACATGCCTCTAAAGACTCAGAAGAAACTAGAGCAATAGGGCAGGCTGCAGGGACTGGGGTGCATCAGGGCATCCCACATTCCGCCATTTGCAGGGGGTAGCCACCTTTCAGTTCCAGGTGGGCACTGACATCTGTGGGGATGAACTCATATGCTTTATCAAGAGAAGCCAGAAATAGAGTCTTAAATGTAACTTTTGAATTTTTAATATCAGCAATTCGAACTTAAAAAGTCAGTTCTAGCTTGTGGAGCACACATACTTGTGACTAGTACTGCCCACTGTATGTAACTCCTTTGAGGACAGACCAAATACAGTGACAAACTAATTTGTTTTAGTAAGAGAAGTAAACAAGCAAACAAACAAAATCCTAAAGCCGTGTTGCCTTTTTGTGGGGAAGGGGGCAGTTTCAATATGTTCTTGAAAGCTTGAGTTAACCTATTTCAGATATATAAATATCTGGTTTCTTAACCTGTCTCTCCTTGTCTTTCTCTGTATATACATTTAGCTAGACCTTTCTTTTATGTTTCCCTATAGACATCTAGCTTGATGAGGCACAACAGCTTTAAACGCTTGGCATCACCATTGCTAATAACCCATGGGGCAGAAAATACTTATTGTATTTAAATACAACAACGTCAAAGTCCTTTCCATTCTCAGCGACAAAAGAGCTGTGACCTCTTGTTGGCACAGAGAGACTTAGGAAGTCACCTTGTGAAGCACTGTCGTGGCCCGACAGCTGTAACCCACGCTCCCCTGGGTTTGCCTGAGGTTCAGAGTGGCCAAGAAGCTCTTACTCGGCACCGTGAACATTCTGGATGCTATTCTGAGCATCCTCCACCCTGATACCACATTGCTGTGGGTGTGGATTCATCGCTGATTCTGTAGATCTGGACTCAAAGTGAGTGGAGCTGCCACTTCCACTGGCTGTAATGGCTCTGAAGACAGGCATAATCAAAACTACTACAGTGGCAAATGTTTCCGTCACCACGGAGGCTGGCTTGCTGTCACTTCCTCCCAGGTCTTTAAACCCAGGATTTTCTGATTCCAGGGCCATAATTCTTTCATCATGTTCTCTAGGAAGAGGGTGCTGGCCTGCACATATCACCTTCACTGCTGAGCCACTCTGTCTCTCCACAGCCGTTGGATATGGAGGCAAAACAGCAACTCCTACAACAGTGTCTATGTCCTGAGGCTATCTGCATGCCAGGCACAGTGCTGTTTGACTTGCACCATTTCCATCTGATCCTCGCAGCATCTCCATGAGGAAGGTGCTATTATACCCGATTAACAGATGAAGATACGCAAGCTCATGGAGTTTAGGTCACTTATTCAAAGTCCTCCCAAAGCTAGTAAATAGCATTTAGATTTGAACCTGAGATTTTTTTTTTTTACATTTATTTATTATCCCATTCACCTCCTAAAAGGATTGGAGGCTAGCATTGTCAGCAGTGATGCATCATAGAAGTTACTTTTATAAGAACTGATTCTAGTGGAAAGTGAGGTGGTGAGGGAGGATTCAGGACAGGCTCAAGTAAATTCTTTCACTAAAGAAATCTACACTTCTAGACAGGTCTATGTCAATGAATACTTTTATTTTGCTTATTAACTGTAAATTAAGGTAATATTTTCCTTGGCTGCCCAAGCTTGGAATCATCAACTACTCCTTCCATTCCCATGTGTCCTATCAATTAGAACTTACTCTCCTCAGATTTGGTCCTCTTCTCTGCTCCTGCCGCTGCTCCCACAGTTCAGGCCCACATTACCTCTTTCTGAGTATCTTAGTAGTTTCCAAACACATCCTCCCTCTGTTCCTTTTTCCTCTACACTGTCGCCAGAATCTTGTTGCTTTTTACCTCCTAAATAGTCTTCCTTTCCATTCCTTCTCCGTTTCAGCTCAGATCCTATCATTTCTTGCCTGGTGATCTAACCTGTCTCTCTACCCCTTGGCCTTGCTCCACTCAAACCCAACCTCCATGCACCAATTGAAAACATCAATTCTTGGCTTAAGTTACTTACTGGCCTTTTCTACAATAAACAACACTGTCAACAACATGAAAATGCAACGCACAAAATGGAAGAAAATAGGTGCAAATCATGTATCTTATAAGCAATTAAGATCCAGAACATATAAGGAGCTCCTAAGCCTTAAAAACAAAAAAGCAAACAACCCAATTTTATTTCTTTTCTTTTTTTTTTCTTTTACAAACCCTTGTGTCAAGGGCTTACTTTCAATAGATTGCAGTGAGGGAGCTGCTCTTCTACGTATGAAACTCTGACCCAGAAGCAGGTTGTCTACAAATGGTTTAGTGCCAGGTTCCCCACGAACATGCATTGCGTAATGGGCGAGGGCAAACAATCCAATTTTAAAATGGACAAAGGACTTAAATAGACATTTCTTCTAAGAAGATAAACAAATACCCAATAAACACGTGAAAAAAATGATCAATATCAACTACTCACTAGAGAAACGCAAATTCAAGCCACAGTGAGACACCACTGCACCCCTATAAGGATGGCTACTTCTTTTTTTTTTTTGAGACGCACTCTCCCTCTGTTGCCCAGGCTGGAGTGCAGAGGCACAATCATGGCTCACTGCAACTTCCCCCTTCCGGGTTCAAGCAATTCTCCTGTCTCAGCCTCCTGAGTAGCTGGGATAACAGGCACACGCCACCATGCCTGGCTAATTTTTGTATTTTTAGTAGAGATGGGGTTTCACCATATTCGTTAAGCTGGTCTCGAACTCCTGACCTCAGGTGATCCACCCGCCTCAGCCTCCCAAAGTGCTGGGATTACAGGCGTGAGCCACCGTGCCCAGCTTAGGAGGCCTACTATTAACCCCGGAAAATAACAAGTGTTGGGAAAGATATGGAGAAATTAGAACTCTTGTGCAAAGCTTGCAGGAATGTAAAATGGCACAGCTGCTGTGTAGAACAATTGACTATTCCTCAAAAAGTTAAATTAGAATTACCATATGATCTATCAATCTATTTCTGGGCATATACCACAAAAACTTGAAAGCAGAGACTCTAAGAGATACTTATACGCTAATGTTCATAGCAGCACTATTTACATTAGCCAAGAGTGGAAGCAACCCAAATATATACCAACAAATTAATGCATTAGCAAAATGTAGTGCATATATAATGGAATATTATTTTGCTTTAAAAAGAATTAAATTGTGACACATGCTACAAATGAACGAACCTCAAAAACATTCAATAAGTGAATTAAGCCAGACACCAAAGGACAAATATATGATTCCAGTGAGAAGTTCCTAGAGTAGGTCAGGCACGGTGGCTCATGCCTGTAATCCCAGCAAGACAGACAGCCTCACTCTGTCACCCAGGCTGGAGTGCAATGGAGCCAATCTCAGCTCACTGCAACCTGCACCTCCCGAGTTTAAGCGATTCTCCTGTCTCAGCCTCACGAGTAGCCAGGATTATAGGCGGATGACACTATACCTGGCTAATTGATTTTGGATTTTTAGTAGGGACGGGGTTTCACTATGTTGGCTAGGCTGGTTTTAAATTCTTGACCTTGTGATCCACCCACCTCGGCCTCCCAAAGTGCTGGGATTACAGGCATGAGACACCGTGCCCAGCTCTCATTTCACTTTTCCAACAATCCATTGAGAAATTAGTTGTTATTCCCATTTCACAAAGGGTGAAATTGAGGCTCAGTGAGGCTAAGTAATTAACTCAAACTAAAACAATCAGTGAGTGACAAAGCTGGAATTCAAAACATGGTCTATCTGATTCCAAATCCCAGACTCTTCTCATCATATGAACAGAACACCTTTATTTACAGTGTCTGTCTTATTTCTTCTAGGCTTAGTAAATATCTGTCAACAGATAGATTCTGGGTCCTTTCACTGTTACAGAATGATTTAGTTCCATTTCAAAGTATTTACTGAGTGTCTGCTACTGTAAGTATTTCAGGCACTGCGGTTCAAAGATGACTTGAAACATGGACCAGGCTTCAAGGTACTTAAAATTTAATGGAAGAGACAGATATATAAGCAGGTCACTGTTTCATAAGGAAACATTAAGTAATGTTAGGTAGAGGTTCAAGCCACTCTGCTGTGGAGGGATTGATGCAAATCATTGGGATTCAGCCAATAATTTTTTTTTTTTGAGACGGAGTTTCGCTCTTTTTACCTAGGCTGGAGTGCAATGGTGCGATCTCGGCTCACCGCAACCTCCGCCTCCTGGGTTCAGGCAATTCTCCTGCCTCAGCCTCCTGAGTAGCTGGGATTACAGGCACGTGCTACCATGCCCAGCTAACTTTTTGTGTTTTTAGTAGAGACGGGGTTTCACCATGTTGACCAGGATGGTCTCGATCTCTTGACCTCGTAATCCACCCGCCTCGGCCTCCCAAAGTGCTGGGATTACAGGCTTGAGCCACCGTGCCCGGCCATCAGCCAATAATTTTTATATTCTCGCATGGATGACCAGGGACTGCAGGGAGCACATTAAATACACATTTCGCTTGCTGTCACATGCTCTCCTCCCTCATGGGACGATCGCAGAAGTGCTGTCCACTGAGAATTAATTTCCGAAGCAGAATCAGCTTCAGAGAAGCCCAGTCTCAGAGTGATGCTTCTTTTTCTCCTTTGAGGTCATTCAGTCTCTCACAATGAGTAGGATCTGGTTCTTGCAACATTTAATCTTAGCGTGAATCAGTCTCCCTTCTCTGAGACAGAAGATGAAGTTTCCCCAAGAAAACAGGAGGACATTTCCTTCTGTGGCCAAGCTGACCCTGACTGTCACAAATCTGCCTTTCTCTGGGTGGGGAGGTGGTGGGGGAAAGGCACACAGGAAGGTGAACAAAGCCAATTCTTTTCTTTACCCCAGCTACCAAAGTCAGTCTGCTGAATAAAATATTTCCAAAGACGGTACTTCTTCAAAGCAATGCTAGATACAATCTCATGCCTTTGAAGTTTTCCAATAAACTAGCTACTATAGAACTCACATAACTACATGGCACTCTCAAAATGCACACACCAGTGCACCAGAGATTTGTAACCAACAGTGATAGAATTCCTTGGGGGCTTCAAAGAAAAGTCCTGGAGACGTGAAACTATCTGTTTGAAAAATATTCACAGGATCAGACTGGTTGCAGTGGCTCACGCCTGTAATCCCAGCACTTTGGAAGGCCGAGGCGGGCAAATCACTTGAGGTCAGGAGATCGAGAACATCCTGGCTAACACAGTGAAACCCCATCTCTACTAAAAATACAAAAAATTAGCCAGGCATCGTGGCAGGTGCCTGTAATCCCAGCTACTTGGGAGGCTGAGGCAGGAGAATCACTTCAATCCGGGAGGCGGAGGTTGCAGTGAGCCAAGATTGCACCACTGCACTCCAGCCTGGGCAACAGAACAAGAATCCATCTCAAAAACAAAAAAAAAAATATGGGATGAGATCATTTAGATTCCAAAACTTCCAGAGAGAGCAAGCTTGAGAATCAGAGGAAGAGCAAAGAAGAGAGGGCACTTCATTCTTAAAAAGGGGCTATGATACTTTACCCTCTTGTTTTAACTAAATGTGGCAGAAAAAGTCTAGTTAGTTTAGTATTTCAGTTTCTATCTCAAAAATAGAAGTGTAAGTATCTTCAAGTTCTCTAAGTCCTCCTTGACAATTCTATTTGCAACTCGAGTTCACTCATGCATTCATACAACAAACATTTGTTAAATGCCTATTATATGTGAAGCACGGGGCAGATAGAGAAGCTTTTGGGGAGCTCAGACTGCTGGCAATGGAGATGACAAGCCAGTGTCAACAACAGCAAACAGATAATTAAAACGCCAGCACCTGCATGATAAAGCCTGTCCTTTGCTGTTTTGGTGTCTGACATGGCTAGGACTACCATTCTGTGTTAGGCTGATGCAATAATATCAGAAATAAAGGCTCAGTCAGGTCTTCATGAATAAGTGGTAGCTATAAAGTACTCAGTGAGACTAAGCCTTGTGGTGGAGACAAGCTGGGAGAAAACTAGGAAAGGAATGAGGAAAAAAAAAATCTTTCTCCCAACAGAAAAATCCCAATACTAACACTCATGTTCTTGGAGTAATCTGACACTTACGGTAATATGAGATATAAGGTTCTTCTAGATTTGGTTGTGTGGCTAACAGATGTCTTAGTTAAGATGCTTTTGTTGTTGTCTTTCACTATGTAGCCCAGGCTGGAGCGCAGTGGCACAAACACAGCTCACTGCAGCCTTGACCTCCCAGACTCAACTAATCCTCCCACCTCAACCTCCCAAGTGGCTGGGACTACCAGTGCATACCACCATGCCTGGCTAATTTTTATATTTTTTGTAGAGACAGGGTTTCACCATGTTGCCTAGGCTGGTCTCGAACTCCTGAGCTCAAGTGATCCACCCACCTCAGCCTCCCCAAATGCTGGGACTACAGGTGTGAGCCACCTTGCTGGCTAGTTAGGATGCTTTTGACTGTAAGAACTGAAAATGCACCAGAAGTGGCTTAGACAATAAGGGCATTTATTATCTCACGTAACAATAAAGTCTTGAAGTCAGGTGATTTGGGGTTTTAAATTCAGCTCAGAGTTCATTGGGGATCCAGATTCTTTCAATCTGTGATGGTTAATTTTTTGTGTCAACTTGACTGGGTAAGGGATACCTAGGTAGGTTACTAAACATTATTTTTGGGTGTGTTTTCGATGGTGTTTCTGGAAGAGATTAGCATTTGAATCAGTGCACAAAGTAAAGAAGACTTCCCCTCACCAATGTGGGCACGTATCATCCAATCCACTGAGTGCCTGCTGAGTAGAAAAGAGTGAATTGTCTCCCTGTCTGTTTCTTTTTGAGATGGAGTCTCACTGTGTCACCCAGGCTGGAGTGCAATGGTACAATCTTGGCTCACTGCAGCCTCCACCTCCCGGGTTCAAACAATTCTCCTGCCCCAGCCTCCCAAGTAGCTGGGATTACAGGCAAGCACCAGCACCCCTGGCTAATTTTTATATGTTGGTATTTTTATTGGTAGCAATGATGTTTTACCATGTTGTCCAGGCTGGTCTTGAACTCCTGACCTCAAGTGATCTGCCCACCTTGGCCTCTCAAAGTGCTGGGATTACAAGTGTGAGCTACTGTACTTGGCCTCTCCCTGTCTTCTTTTTTTTTTTTTTTTGACAATCAATGAGAGCTTGTAAGGTTGCTGAGGTTGGTTGGCCTTGAACTCTTGATCTGAGACATCCACTTTCTCCTACCTTTGGACTTTAGAGCTCTGAGTTCTGGGGCCTTCTGACTCTGGGACATACACTAGCTCCAACCCCCACGGTCCCTCCCCAGCCCGACTTCTGGTTCTCAGGCTTTTGGCCTTGTAGTGGGAGTTACATCACCAGGAGTCACTTTCCTGGCTCTCCAGCTTGCTGTTGGCAGATCTTGGAACTTCCAGGCCTCCATAACTGAGTGAGCCAAGTTTCATAATAAGTATCCTCTTACATTTCTCTCTATATGCTACTGGTTCTGTTTCTCTGGATAACCTAATAAACAATATATCTATTACACCATCCTCATTATGTTGGCTTTTGGCTCCAGGCATATTCCCTCCTGGTTTCAAGGTGGCCACAGCAGCCCTATGCATCATATCCACACAAAACTACCCAATGACCTAAGAAGAAACATCTTTCTTTATATTCCTTTTGAATAGCAAAGAGAACTTTCCAGAAGCTCCCCCTGCAGAGTCCTCTATGCAAACACTAATGAAGCCACGATCTTGCTGAGAAGACTTGAGCAAGGCATGATTGCATGCAGAGCGGCTGCTCTGCATCCCCCTTGCTTATGCCATCAATCATGCCTTACTCATAGAGCCTCAGGGCTGCATGGTGCCAAGTCTGGGCACTCACCTGCCTACCTGTTCCAATCCTGTGGGTTGCAATGTCACCTGAACTAAGCCCTGGGCTCAGAGAGCTTATATCCTAGCTGGGAGCAACACTGCAGAGAAGCTAAATAGCCCACCCCAGCCTCCACTGGGGACCCATCAGGAAGCAGTAAGGGTGAGGCATGCAGCCAAGGGGGCTGGTGAGGCCAGAGCACCCCCATTTCCAGGTGGGGACAAAGTCATCCTAGGACATGTTGCTCCACAATAAGGCTCTTTCCACCAGAAGTGTTCAAGCCATTTTGCCTCAGAGCTCATTTTGCTGTAGCAAGCCCCAGGCCAGAGCCCTGATCTCAGCTGTACCATGTTCTGTGTGCAGGGAAGCCTGTGAACTTTGACAGCTATGGGACATACATGTCCCTACTGTGATCCTGAAGACCTTCCTGTGAGAGCTGCCCCAACCGCTGCCCACCTTTGAGGCCTGCAGACTTCCCTTTTCAGAAGTCCCCCGGCCAACTTCCTGTCAAAACAAGAAGTATGATTGGCCAGAATTGTGGGTCACATGCTTATTCCTAAACCAATGACTGGAAAGGAAATGGAATTACCATGATTTGTTCAACCACTGAGATTCAACCCCTGCGGCTGGGGAGGAGGCCAGCCTTTTCTGAAGAATACGGCTATTTGATTCCTGAACAAATGGGAATACCTATAACAAGAAGACAGAGCAGTAGTTGGTGGTAGAGGGAATGGGTGTAAGATGGGCAACCAGAGGGTCTGCCACAGCAGAGGTACAAAGCAGAAGCACTTCCATGCAAAGAACAACTCCCAGCTATGGGATCCTTCTCTGATGACCACTGGGCTTGACCTTGCTTCACAGATGAGCTACTCTTACAGGAATGAGTTTTGCTGATCTTTAGGATAGCTGCTGAGGACACCCTGTGCTGTATATTCTGCTGGTTCATATTACGCCACCTTGACCTGAAGCCAAATTATGCATAAGAGTTCTAAAATGGTTTATGGCTAAACAGGCAAGCTGATGTCATTTGTCAAATGTGGCACTCTAGAATTATCCTACCAGTGTAAAACCATACAAAGGCTTTACCACATAGTGTTTATAGGAAAAATGTGCTTCTGCAACAAGAATGAATCACCCTACAACTTATCCATTTGGAATAAGGAAATAAGGAACCCAACCTGTTGGATAATGGTGAGGGGAGTAGGGAAATGGTCACCAGTGAAGATACCTTTCAGGTTTAACCTCAGTGAACAAGAAGATTCGGGTGGTACTTCTTAAGTTGGTCCTTCCTTGTTAAAAGGAAATTATGAGCTTCTTTGACATGGAGATGTTTGCTTTTCTATATGCAAACTACTCAGAAGTTGATGAAATCATATAAATATGCTTTAAGAAAATATTTCCAGGATGCCTAACGTGGTGCTTTATATGTAGTACTGGATAGCCCTCCTTTGATTAATTCACTGTAGTGAGATTCCTTCAAGAAATTATCAAAACAAGAAGATTCTCAAGTATTGCATACTTGGCAATATTATTAGCAGTAAATCTTTCTTTGCAGATACAAAAGCTATCTCCCAGATTTATACCAGTGGTTTTCAGCTGCGGCTGCACCTTGAATCACTTGCAGGGCTTTAAACAACTGATGCTGCCTCCTGCCCCCAGAGTTTCTGATTTGGTGTCTGGTGAAGCCTAGATACTGAAATGTTTTTTTTTTTTTTTTTTGAGACGGAGTTTCACTGTTGTTACCCAGACTGGAGTGCAATGGCACGATCTCAGCTCACCACAACCTCTGCCTCCTGGGTTCAAGCAATTCTCCTGCCTCAGCCTCCCGAGTAGCTGGGATTATAGGCATGCACCACCATGCCCAGCTAATTTTTGTATTTTTAGTAGAGACGGGGTTTCACCATGTTGACCAAGATGGTCTCGATCTCTTGACCTCGTGATCCACCTGCCTCGGCCTCCCAAAGTGCTGGGAGGTATTGAAATGTTTTAAGGGTGATTCAACCGTGGTTGAATGCCTGCATCAGAATCACCTGGAGGGCTTATTACTATACAGATTACTGGGCCTAAGAGGTAATAGGTTTGGGATGGGGTCTAAGAATTTGCATCTTTTAACAAATTCCCAAAAGATGTTGATGCTGCTGGTTAGGGAACTACACTGAGAACCACTGCTCTACAGTGGGGTTCAGCAAACTATAGGTTGCTGGTCCAATCTTTCTAGAGGCTTGTTTTTGTATATTCCATGAGCTCAGAATGGTTTACATTTAAAAGAAGGTAAGCAAGGTAAAGGTGTAAAGAAACAAAACCAAAACAACAACAAAAGCAAAAACAAAGAAGAATGTGCAACAGATTCCCCATAGCGCCGCAAAGCCTAAAATAGCTGCTATCTGGCCTTCTACAAAAAATGTCTGGGGAGCCCTGCTCTGAAGAATCATGGGTTCTGATGGGAAAAAAGTAAGATTCCTAAGGAGAAGAGAAAAGCTTTGGTGGGAAAATTTATTTTGGTAAGCATGGGGGAAAGTCTAAACCCAGTTGAGAGATTTTTAACGCCCTACGATGCGGCAGGTCAGCGGCGTCATTTCATTTAATCTTGACAATACAGTTAGTATCACTCCATCTTCTATAGATCAGAAAATGGAGGCTCAAGGGTATGAACTCACTAGTATATCCAGTTACTAAAGTCATAAAACTGTTGAGGTCGGAGATGGGACACGACTCTGCAGGTGGGGCTCAGACACCAGACCAAATTGAGGACTAGCTCAGGGAAAGGGTAGAAGCAGCTGTCCATAGGACATGCCTGCCAGTGTGCCATGTCAGTTTATCATTGCCAAGCAACATCCCGAAGTTACCTCCCCTTTCCACCGCAACAACCTCGCCACCTCAAAGTTACTACCCTTTCCTAAAAGTTACCATGCTTCTCCTAAAGGTTTCTGCATAATCCACCCCTTAATTGGCATGTAATTAAAAGTGGGTATAAATACAGCTACAGAACCGCCTCCGAGCTGCTCCTCTCCACACAGTGTCTATGGGATAGCGGGCTGTGCAGGAGCGGTCATGGAGCTGTAATACTGTCACTTCTATAAAGCTGTTTGGTTCTACCACTGGCTCACTCTTAAAAGAGGGGAGCAACACCACTGAGGCCTTTCTGAGAGTGGAGGGTGGGAGGAGGGAGAGGAACAGAAAAATATCCAATGGGCTTAATACCTGAGCGATAAAATAATCTGCATAACAAACCCTCATTATACAAGTTTATCTATGTAACAAACCTGCATTTGTACCCCTGAACTCAAAATAGAAGTTAGAAAACAATTCTTTCCTGAGAAAGGCCAAGAACCCTTTAGGGCTAAGCTGCAATTTGGTGCTCACCTGCCCTATGTTACTACAACGAAACTTTCTACCAACCTCACTATGTCCTAGAAAAAGCTTAGATTTCTGTACAGAAGTGGTTGTAACTCCCAGAGTGAGTCTACAAATACAATAAGCATCTAAAAACATTTTCCCCAGTGGTTCAATTCAATTTATTATTGACTGTATTTCAGGCACTGTGCTAGGCACTCATGCCACAAAAATATGTGAAATATTGTTCTGACCTTCCAGGAACTTACAGGATAGTGATAGAAACAGACATGCGAAGATGCTCATCAGAGTCAGGTGAGGCTCAGAGGAGGGCATCAAGGTGGGCGAGGCTTCACAGAGCAGAGGGCCCTTGGATGCTGATTCTGCAGTTGGATAAGGCTTGGTTCTGCAGAGCAAACAAAACTGATGCTCCAATAGAGGCAAGTTCCAGATGGAAGGATGTACCAGCTCGAAGAGTCTCTCAGGATTCCCATAGGATGTAGAGTTCAACCTCACCTTGGCTGAACAAATAAGAGACTGGGAGATAGCAGAGAAGAGGCCCCTGCCCCACCAACGCTTAGTGTGTGAAGTCAATGTTTGTCCAATTTCAGTGAAATAAGAAACTTTCCATTTGAGTTCATGGTTTTACTTGATCATTTCCAAGCAAAGTTATTAAAAGAAAGCTTTATTTAAGTTAATGCTTAGTCTGCTGATGGACAGGGAGAGTTGTAAGAGAGCATGTGATAATGATACAAGGGTTGGGCCTCACACTGCCACTTTTGGGCAGAGCAATTTGAAACCACCAATTTTATAGATGTGTGATTCGCCATGCCAAGTTGAGGAAGCAGGCAAGATTCTACATCATTCACTGATGTTAGTTCAAAAGACTAATATTTTCACTTCTCATTTGAATTCATTTTTAAGGGTCAAGTGTCAGATAAAATTATTAGACAAGAAATATCATTCAGATTGCCCAGGGCTATGTGCTGAGGCTACAGAGGTGAGTAAAACAGGCTTGAGTGTTAGGAATTCACAGCTCTGTTGGGGCCTGGGGGTAGGAGGAAGGAGGAGTGGGAGGCGGGTGAACAGATTAATTCATTACAATGTAGAAAATGCTGAGGTCAAGTCAGGACAGCAGGAGAACCTCCAAGGGACTTAAGGAAGGCTTCCTGGGGAGACTGCAGAGCAGAAAATTTGCTTCTGAAGTCTGATGGTGACACCTTTAGCTATTTCTTTGTGACAGGCTATTTTTTTTCTTACTATAAACCACACATTGAATCCATCAGGTTTAGCCTGACTTTTAATAATTTAGGTATAGTCCTAAGGGATTCTATCATCTGTCACTGAAGTACACCTGCTCCTGGGGGAGTAAGTGGAGAGCAGTTGAAGGGTGCCATGTAACACCAGACCACAGAATCCAGAGGATGTTCTGGGAGACAACACAACTAGAAAAAGCGAAATGTTTACATGGAAACATTCTAGAATCTGCCATTAAGTTCAGGCATTGCATTTTAA
Source organism: Saguinus oedipus (assembly GCA_031835075.1). Taxonomy (NCBI): domain Eukaryota; kingdom Metazoa; phylum Chordata; class Mammalia; order Primates; family Cebidae; genus Saguinus; species Saguinus oedipus. Next base: position 26,702,991 of record CM063190.1, read on the forward strand.
AATTTCATTTGTCTTTAAAACATGGGAGAATAATATATGATAATTGTAGAATATTTGGAAAATAAGTAAAAGTACAAAAAAGAAAAAATTATTTATAGTAGTACAACCCAAAGTTAATGTTTTATTATTTTGGCATATTTCCTCCTAATTTTTTTCTCTGTCTATATAGATACATAGGTCTTTTGTTTAAACTTAAAAATTTTTAACAGAGACTAGAGTTTCACTATGTTGCCTAGGCTGGTCTTGAACTCCTGGCTCAAGCAATCCTCTTGCCTCAGCCTCCCAAAGTGCTAGGATTACAGGGATAAGCCACTGTGCCTGGTGATACATAGGTTTTTAAGTAACTGAAATTGGACTGCATATATAGCTATGTATAGTTTTTTATTTAGCATTATTTCATACAAATTTTTTCACGATTTCACAATTCCATCAACATTTCTTTCGCTGAGATCAGGGCGGTGGCTCACACCTGTAATCCCAGCACTTTGGAAGGCTGAGGTGGGCAGATCACTTGAGGCCAAGAGTTCATGACCAGCCTGGGCAACATGGAAAAACCCCATCTCTACAAAAATACAAAAAATTAGCTAGCCAAGGTGGTGCATGCCTGTAATCCCAGCTATGCTGGAGGCTGAGGTGAGAGGATCACTTGAGCCCGAGAGGCGGAGGTTGTGGTGAGCACAGATTGTACCACTATACCCCATCCTAGGGGATAAAGCCTGACCTTGTCCCAGAAAAATAAAAAATTTCTTCCACTACACATTTTAATTATCTGAAACTTTCACTTTCTCTTTAGAGATCTATTTTTCTTCCCAGTTTTTAGCCATTGTAAATAATAATACAAATACAATCTTTCCCTGTTTGACGGGAACTTTAAAGATTTTTGGCACGTATTGCCAAAATGCTTTCCAAAAAATCTGTTCCCTTACCAGTGTTAAGTATTATTTTTGAAATATGTAGTAAAGTGATAGATCAAATCAAGTATCTTACTCTAATTTCCGTTTCTGCATTGCTATTAAAACTTACTACTTATACAGGTTTTAAATGACTATTGTTATTTTTTCTTCTTAAAATTGTCAGTGCCCTTTGCCGATCTTTCTACTGAGGAAATAATTCTCTTTTCAATTATATGAGTGGTTTATAAATGAAGGCTATTAATAAGAATATATTCTTACTTTTTGTTTGCCTTTAGTTTTTTTACATGAAGAGGAATTTAACTTTTATGTGCTAAAATCTTTTTTTCTTAATATTTCAATGGTTCTATTTCTTTCTCAAATGTGAGAAAGATAAATATTCATCTAAGTTTTATTTTAGTTTTAAAAATTATTGTTGTATTTTCTACGATTACTTCTTTTTTTTTTTTTTTTTTTTTTTGAGATGGAGTTTCGCTGTTGTTACCCAGGCTGGAGTGCAATGGCGTGATCTCGGCTCACCGCAACCTCTGCCTCCTGGGTTCAGGCAATTCTCCTGCCTCAGCCTGCCGAGTAGCTGGGACTACAGGCACGCGCCACCATGCCCCGCTAATTTTTGTATTTTTAGTAGAGACGGGGTTTCACCATGTTGACCAGGATGGTCTCGATCTCTTGACCTCGTGATCCACCCACCTCAGCCTCCCAAAGTGCTGGGATTTTAGGTGTGAGCCACCACGCCCGGCCTATGATTACTTCTTAAATCCCTCTGGAATTTATTTTGGTTTATGGTGTGAAGTAGAATCATACACATATCATTGAGAGAAGCTCCCAAAGGAAGGCAACATCCCGCTACTAGAAAGTGTGTTTCATTCTCCGTAAGAATTAACAGGGCCAAGCATAATCTCAAGAAGCTTTTCATTTACTTGAGATGACTCAGTTCAGGCTAAAATGTCATGTTTCTTTGCATTGTACTATAATTATACTGAGACAAGGAGATAAAACTAGTTATACTGATCTATAAAACCAAATTGTTATTCAAATTTAAATTGTCTACTAGACAAACTCTTTCAAAATTGGAAACACATGGGAGAAAATAATACAAGTGTCTTTGATACTCATTCATATGATGTATTTTTTAATTTTAATTTTAATTTTTTTTTTTTTTTTTTTTTTTTTTTTTTTTTTTTTTTTTTTTGAGACGGTGTTTCGCCCTTGTTACCCAGACTGGAGTGCAATGGCGCGATCTCGGCTCACCGCAACCTCCGCCTCCTGGGTTCAGGCAATTCTCCTGCCTCAGCCTCCTGAGTAGCTGGGATTACAGGCACACGCCACCATGCCCAGCTGATTTTCTGTATTTTTAGTAGAGATGGGGTTTCACCATGTTGACCAGGATGGTCTCGATCTCTTGACCTCGTGATCCACCCGCCTCGGCCTCCCAAAGTGCTGGGATTACAGGCTTGAGCCACCGCGCCCGGCTAATTTTAATTTTTTGAGAAAGAGTTTTGCTCTTGTTGCCCACACTGGAGTGCAATGGCACGATCTCAGCTCACTGCAACCTCCGCCTCCTGGGCTCAAGTAATTCTCCTGCCTCAGCCTCCTGAGTAGCTGGGATTACAGGCATGTATCACCACACCCGGCTAATTTTTGTATTTTTAGTAGAGACAGGGTTTCTCCATGTTGGTCAGGCTGGTCTCAAACTCCTGACCTCAGGTGATCTGCCCACCTTGGACTCTCAGAGTGCTGGGATCACAGGTGTGAGCCACGGTGCCCAGCCTGATGCATATTTATTGAGCACCTATGTCTACAAGGAACTGTTCCAGATTGTGAAATTACTAGAATCACAATCTCTGCATTTGAGGACATAGCACCACCAGGTCTTACACTGTGAAATAGAGAAATGTTGTCAATTTAATATGTTTCTTATGTTTGCAAGAAGCAATTCTTTTAAAAGATAGCTGATTCAAAAATGCCTTAATATGGGACATAGCAATGTTATGAGGGAATGCAATGACAGAAGTTTCTGGCAAACTCTCAGGACTACTTGAAAGGGAGAAAAGAAGAATGATGTTTTGTCGTGGCTTATCCAAGAATGACACGAGTTTTTGGTATTACAGTCATTAGAAAGTTATACTATATAGTGCATTGGCAGCAATATCCCAACCTTCAAAAACTTACAAAATGATCACATTCCCTTTGGTATTACCCACCTGTGCTTCTCAGTAGTCTAGGTTCTTTTTCTGAGATTAAATCAGAGCACATTACCTTGACCCACTCTGTAACTGTCTTTATTGAATTATGCCTGAGGTTTATACCCTTGGCATTTACTAAGGGATATTACATGGCCTTATGAATTATGAAGTTCATTGCTTCATTTTTCCTAGAAATAAGTACATTGTCTAACATATCACTTGCTGTCCCTCCTGTGACAGTCTATCAGAAAACTTTTTCCTTCTTTCTTTCTTCTTGCCTTTCTCCCTTCCATCCTTTCTTTCTCGAGACCTCATTTTCTTCTTTCTTTCCTTCCTTCTTCACTTTCTTCCTTGCTTTTTTTCCTTCCCCTCTTCCTTTTCTTCCTCTTGTTTTAAACTTCTGATGTCAGATACACACACACACACACACACACACACACATGCGTATTTTTTTTTTTTTTTTTGAGACAAAATCTCACTCTGTAGCCAGGCTGGAGTGCAGTGGTGCGATCTCAGCTCACTGCAGTCTCTGCCTCCTGGATTCAAGTGATTCTCCTGCCTCAGCCTCTTGAGTAGCTGGGACTACAGGCGTGTGCCACCACACCCAGCTAATTTTTGTATTTTTAGTAGAGACGGGGTTTCACCATGTTGGCCAGCATGGTCTCAATCTCCTGACCTCGTGATCTGCCCACCTCGTCCTCTCAAAGTACTGGGATTACAGGGATGAGCCACCATGCCCGGCCACCAGTAAATGTATATTAAATTTTAATGACATTAACTACACAGAACCATGCCCCTTCCTCCATCTTGATGTACTAATTTCTTTTATCATTCCTTAGTCCTAATTTATTTTCACTTGTGTTGTTTTATTTACTAATTTTATTTTTTTATAATTGGTCATTTGTTTTGATTCCATTTTTGCCAAACAATATTCTAATAAATTATTACTTCCCAGGTATCTTGGTATCAGGAAGAACAGCAATAGCAGAAAATGATTCATCTTGCATGCCAGCACAGATCAATGGCAATGGATGTCTGAATCATTGCGTTAACAAGGAAAGGAGTGCTACACTTAACTAGCAATTTCTGCCCTGAGTATGAAAGGAGAAATTACTGGCACTTCTGCTGGATATTTGACATCTATTTCTCAAATAGAATACATACATATTCTAAGAAAAAGAAAAGCATAAACAAATTAAATTACTTTCTGACTTCTATACCAGTGACTTGTGAGTTTCATTCACCCACATCCATTCCCCAAAGCATGGATGTACCTATGTGAAATGAAAAACCTGAGTTTTTACACCTCACATCAAAATGAGATCTTTTTCTTAAATCTTACTAGCCCCAGCCTCAGGAGTAGGTAAAGTAGACTCTACAAGGGGAGATTTAAGGAGCCTGATTGCAAAATCTCCCACTATCTATTGAAGACAGGAAAGTTTGCAATTAGAGATCCTTTTCTTTAGATTTTAAAAGCTAGCTCTTCATGAATCCTTTACTAAAAGAAACAGTCCCAGAGGGGTAATAATTTAGCTCTTACTGGCTAGTTAATTGATTGACTACTACTTAAAAAGAAGATGGGAGAGTAGAGCTGGGGGATAGAATGAGAATATGAACAGTCCTAAAGAGGGATGGCAGAGCTAGATTTTGCTTATTTCACAATCATGTCTGGACTTTAAGCAATGAGTAAACTTATAAATGCATCATTGTGGCCATAAATAATAAGGCATGCAGCAGTTCTCTAACAAAGTGTCGAAAGGAACATGCAGGCAACCATTAATGACACAAATAAAACACCTCATCATATGCAAATGGAGAATTCTTAACTTTTTGGTAAATGATTTGTTATTCAACTCCTCTCAAATTCAATAGACATGTTTCTGAGAGGAGCTTATGTTTTCAATGGGCAGATTAGGAAAAAAGGTACTCCCCCTTCATTCACTCATTCATTGCATTCTGTCAATAAATAAATGCTTCTTCTGTGCTAACAGGGGTCTAGCACGGTACAATGCTACCTAGGAGGCAAAAGTAATGGAAGACACAGTTCCTGCCTCTGTGGAGGTTATATCTGGGCTGGGAGATGAGTGATATGTACTGGAAACAACAGGTGAATAATATCAGCCTGGATAAAATCAGCATGAAGGTATTTGGTTCAGACTGCAAACACTATTGAATTCAGAGACAAGAAAGATCATACAAGAAGAGAAGTCAAAGAACAGTCACTTTGAAAGGGATTGCAAGAAGCCACTTTTCCTGTCTCAGGTGTCTGCGGTAAAATGTGGCTGTTATCACTCTGGGAAATCCCTTAAATCAAGACTGTGTGATATTCCACACCTGCCCTGGACAGCGTTCCACTCCAAGAACATCCTATTAACCACTTAGAAAAGGAAATCAACCATGGCCTCTTAAAACTTATTTTAGATCACTCACAGTTGAAAAAGTAAACAATTCCTATTCTTGGTGTATAAATTCTCTAAGGTGCTGAACTGTGACCTTCACTATTTTGAAAAAATGTTAAGCATAAGGATATGGGTTAAGGGCAAAGCAGGTACAGATCTCAATTCATAAAGCCATGTTCATTTTTGTTCACATTTAGAAAACTACTGATACAATGCCATAGTCTAATATGCAGGCAACCATTAAAGACACAAATAAAACACGGCATGACATGTAGATGGAGAATTCTTAATTTTTTGGTAAATAATTTGTTTACCATATATATTTACCAAATATATATACATATATTTAAATGTATAGGCCAGTTGTTTGAAAGAATGTTCCTCCATTTGAGTTTTACCAATTGTTTCTTCAAAATTAGTCATTTAAATATATATATATTATTGCATTTTAGGTTCTGGGGTACATTAGAAGAACATGCAGGATTGTTGCATAGGTACATAAATGGCAATGTGGTTTGCTGCCTCCATCCCCATCACCTATATCTGGCATTTCTCCCCATGTTATCCCTCCCAACTCCCTACCCCCCTTTGTCCCTCCCCTAGTACCCCACCACAGACCCTAGTGTGTGATGCTCCCCTCCCTGTGTCCATTTATTCTCTTTGTTCCATACCTGCCTATGAATAAGAACATGTGGTGTTTGAGTTTCTGTTCTTGTGTCAGTTTGCTGAGAATCTGATGGTTTCCAGATTCATCCATGTCCCTACAAAGGACAGGAACTCATCGTTTTTTATGGCTACATAGTATTCAGTGGTGTATACGTATCACATTTTCCCTGTCCAGTCTATCATCAATGGGTATTTGGGTTGGTTTTAGGTCTTTGCTATTGTAAACAGTGCTGCAATGAACGTAAGTCTGCATGTGTCTTTATAATAGAACGATTTATAATCCTTTGGATATATACCCAGTAATGAGATTGCTGGGTCAAATGGAATTTCTATTTCTAGGTCATTGAGGAATGGCCACACTGTCTTCCACAATGGTTGAACTAATTTACAGTCCCACCAACAGTGTATAAGTGTTCCTATTTCTCCACATCCTCTCCAGCATCTGTTGTCTCCAGATTTTTAATGATCACCATTCTAACTGGCATGAGATGGCATCTCAATGTGGTTTTGATTTGTATTTCTCTAGTGACCAGTGATGATGAGCATTTTTTCATGTTTGTTGGCCTCATATATGTCTTCTTTTGAAAAGTGTCTGTTCATATCTTTTGTCCACTTTGGGATGGGTTTGTTTGTTTTTTTCTTGTAAATCTGTTTTAGTTTTTTGTAGATTCTGGATATTAGCCCTTTGTCAGATGGGTAGATTGCAAAATTTTTTTCCAATTCTGTTGTTTGCTGGTTCACTCTAATGATTGTTTCTTTTGCTGTGCAGAAACTCTGGAGTTTAATTAGATCCCATTTGCCTATTTTGGCTTTTGTTGCCAATGCTTTTGGTGTTTTCGTCATGAAACACCATGACTAGTAGTAGTAGACTAGTGATAGACTAGTAGTCCTTGCCTACACCTATGTCCTGAATGGTTTCGCCTAGATTTTCTTCTAGGGTTTTTATGGTGTTAGGTGTTATGTTTACGTCTTTCTGTCTGAATTTAATTTTAGTGTAAGGTGTCAGGAAGGGGTCCAGTTTCTGCTTTCTGCACATGGCTAGCCAGTTTTCCAAACACCATTTATTAAACAGGAAATCCTTTCCCCATTGCTTGTTTTTGTCAGGTTTGTCAAAGATCAGATGGTTGTAGATGTGTGGCATTGCCTCCAAGGCCTCTGTTCTCTTCCTTTGGTCTATATCTCTGCTTTGGTGCCAGTACCATGCTGTTTTGATTACTGTAGCCTTGTAGTATAATTTGAAATCAGGTAGCATGATGCCTCCAGCTTTGTTCTTTATGTTTAGAATTGACTTGGCTATGCGGGCTCTCTTTTGGTTCCATATCAAGTTTAAGGTGGTTTTTTCCAGTTCTGTGAAGAGTGTCATAGGTAGCTTGATGGGGATAGCATTGAATCCATAAATTACTTTGGGCAGTATGGCCATTTTCACAATATCAATTCTTCCTAACCATGAGCATGGAATGTTTTTCCATCTGTTAGTGTCCTCTCTTATTTCCTTAAGCAGTGGTTTGTAGTTCTCCTTGAAGATGTCCTTTACATCCTTTGTTAGTTGTATTCCTAGGTATTTTATTCTATTTGTAGCAATTGTGAATGGCAGTTCATTCTTAATTTTGCTCTCTTTAAGTCTGTTATTGGTGTATAGGAATGCTCGTGATTTCTGCACCCTGATTTTGTATCCTGAGATTTGCTCAAGTTGCTTATCAGTTTCAGGAGATTTTGGGCTGAGGCGATGGGGTCTTCTAAATATACAATCATGTCATCTGCAAATTGAGACAATTTGACTTCCTCCTTTCCTAATTGAATACCTTTATTTTTATTTCTTGCCTGATTGCTCTGGCTTGAACTTCCAATACTATATTGAATAGGAGTGGTGACAGAGGGCATCCTTGTCTAGTGCCAGATTTCAAAGGGAATGCTTCCAATTTTTGCCCATTAAGTATGATATTGGCTGTGGGTTTGTGATAAATAGCTTCTATTTTTTTGAGATATGTTCCATCCACAACTAGGTTATTGAGAGTTTTTAGCATAAAGGGCTGTTGAATTTTGTTGAAGGCCTTCTCTGCATCCATTGAGATAATCATGTGGTTTTTGTCTTTGGTTCTGTTTATGTGGTGAATTACATTTACAGACTTGCTTATGTTGAACCAGCCTTGCATCCCCAGGATGACGCCTACTTGATTGTGGTGGATAAGTTTTTGTTGTGCTGTTGCAATCAGTTTACCAGTATTTTATTGAAGATTTTTGCATCTATGTTCATCATGGATATTGGCCTGAAGTTTTCTTTTCTTGTTGAGTCTCTGCCAGGTTTTGGTATCAGGATGATGTTGGTCTCACAAAATGATTTGGGAAGGATTCACTCTTTTTGGATGGTTTGGAATTGTTTCAGAAGGAGTGGTACCAGCTCTTCTTTGTATATCTGGTAGAATTTGGCTATGAACCCTTCTGGACCTGGGCTTTTTTTGGTTGGTAGGCTATTAGTTGCTGCCTCAACTTCAGCCCTTGTTATTGGTCTATTCAGGGTTTTGGCTTCTTCCTGGTTGAGGCTTGGGAGGGTGCAAGAGTCCAGGAATTTACCCATTTCTTCCAGGTTTACTGGTTTATGTGCATAGAGTCATTTGTAGTAATCTCTGATACTGGTTTGTATTTCTGTGGAATTGGTGGTGATATCCCCTTTGTTGTTTTTTATTGCATCTATTTGATTATTCTCTCTTTTCTTTTTTATTGATCTGGCTAGTGGTCTATTTTGTTGATCTTTTCAAAAAACAGCTCCTGGATTTATTAATTTTTGAAGGGCTTTTGTGTCTCTATCTCCTTCAGTTCTGCTCTGATCTTATTTATTTCTTGTCTTCTGCTAGGTTTTGAGTTTTTTTTGATCTTGCTCCTCTAGCTCTTTCAATTTTGACAGCAGGGTGTCAATTTTAGATCTTTCCTTGCTTCTCATGTGGGCATTTATTGCTATATATTTTCCTCTAAACACTGCGTTAAATGTGTCCCAGAGATTCTGGTATGCTGTGTTTTCATTCTCATTGGTTTCAAAGAACATCTTTATTTCTGTCTTAATTTCATTGTTTATCCAGTCAACATTCAGGAGCCAGTTGTTCAGTTTCCATGAAGCTGTGCAGTTCTGAGTTAGTTTCTGAATTCTGAGTTCTAACTTGATTGCACTGTGGTCTGAGAGACTGTTTGTTATGATATCCATTCTTTTGCATTTGCTGAGGAGTGATTTACTTCCAATTATATGGTCAATTTTAGAGTAGGTATGATGTGGTGCTGAGAAGAATGTATATTCTGTGGATTTGAGGTGGACAATTCTGTAAATGTCTATTTGGTTTGTTTGGTCCAGGTCTGAGTTCAAGTCCTGGATATCCTTGTTGATTTTCTGTCTTGTTGATATTTGTAATATTGACTGTGGAGTGTTAAAGTCTTCCACTATTATTGTGTGGGACTCTAAGTCTTTTTGCAGGTGGTTAAGAGCTTGCTTTATGTATCTGGGTGCTCCTGTGTTGGGTGCATATATATTTAGGATCATTAGCTCTTCTTGTTGCATTGATCCTTTTACCATTTTGTATTGCCCTTCTTTGTCTCTTTTGATCTTTGTTGGTTTAAGGTCTATTTTATCAGAGACTAGGATTGCAATTCCTACTTTTTTTGCTCTCTATTTGCTTGGTAAATCTTCCTCCATCCCTTCATTTTGAGCCTTTGTGTATCCTTGCATATGAGATGGGTTTCCTGGATACAGCCCACCGATGGGTTTTGACTTTTTATCCAATTTGCCAGTCTGTGTCTTTTGACTGGAGCATTTAGCCCATTTACATTTAAGGTTAATATTGTTATGTGTGGATTTGATTCTGCCATTTTGATTCTAGCTGGTTGTTTTGCCCATTAGTTGATGCAGTTTCTTCATTGTGTCGATGCTCTTTACCACTTGGTACATTTTTGGAGTGACTAGTACTGGTTGTTCCTTTCTATGATTAGTGCTTCTTTCAGGAGCTCTTGTAAGGCAGGCCTGGTGGTGATGGAATCTCTGAGCAATTGCTTGTTCATATAGGATTTTATTTCTCCTTCGCTTATGAAGCTTAGTTTGGCTGGATATGAAATTCTGTGTTGAAAGTTCTTTACTTTAAGTATGTTAAATATTGGCCCTCACTCTCTTCTGACTTGTAGGGTTTCTGCTGAGAGATCCACTGTGAGTCTGATGGGCTTTCCTTTGTGGGTATCCTGACCTTTCTCTCTGGCTGCCCTTAACATTTTTTCCTTCATTTCAACCTGATGAATCTGACGATTATGTGCCTTGGGGTTCCTCTTCTTAAGGAATATCTTTGTGGTGTTCTCTGTATTTCCTGGACTTGAATATTGGCCTGCCTTGCTAGGTTAGGGAAGTTCTCCTGGATAATATCCTGAGGAGTGTTTTCCAGCTTGGATTCATTCTCTCTGTCACATTCAGGTACACCTATCAAACGTAGATTAGGTCTTTTCACACAATCCCATATTTCTTGGAGCTTTGCTCATTTCCTTTTACTCTTTTTTCTCTAATTTTGTCTTCTCATTTTATTTCATTGAGTTGATCTTCTATCGCTGATATCCTTTCTTCTACTTGGTCTATTTAGCTGTTGAAACTTTAGCAAACTTCATGTATGCTTCATGGAGTTCTCATGTTTTTCAGCTCCATCAATTCATTTACATTCTTCTCTAAGCTGTTTATTCCAGTTAGCATTTCATCAAACCTTTTACAAGGTTCTTAGTTTCTTTGCATTGGGTTAGAACATGCTCAGAGAACTTTCTTATTAACCACCTTCTGGAGCCTTTTTCTGTCAATTCATCAGACTCATTCTCCATACTTGTTCCCCTGCTGGTGAAAAAAGGCAGCAGCATGTGAGGAACTTATAAATAAAGCCCCACCTTCCCAGGACAGAGCACCTGGGGAAAAAAAGGCAGTTGTAATCCCTTGGAGGAGGAGAGGCATTCTGGTTTTGGGTGTTTTCATCCTTTTTGCACTGGTTTCTTCCCATCTTTGTGGATTTATCTATCTGTGGTCTTTGTAGTCGATAACTTTCAGATGGGGTCTCTGAGTGGATGTCCTTTTTGTTGATGATGAAGTTATTTCATTCTGTTATTTAGTTTTCCTTCTAACAGTCAGGCTCCTCTGCTGTAGGACTGCTGGAGGTCCACTCCAGATATTATTTGCCTGGGGATCACCTCCAGCTGCTGCAGAACAGTAAGAGTTGCTGCCAGTTTCTTCTTCCGTTATCTGCATCCCAGAAGGACACCTGCCTGATGTCAGCCTGAGCTCTCCTTTATAAGATGTCTCTTTGGACATACAGGGGTCAGGGAGCTGCTTGAGGAGACAGTCTGTCCCTTATAGTAGCTCAGGTGCTGAGCTGTGAACTCCATTGTTCCATTCAGAGCTGCAGGGCAGATACGTTTAAGACTGCTGCAGCGGAACTCATACCTGCCTTTTTTCCCCAGGTGCTCTGTCCTGGGAAGGTGGGGCTTTATTTATAAGTTCCTGACATGCTGCTGCCTTTTTTCAGAGATTCCCTGCCCAGTGAGGAGGTAGCCTAATCACAGTCTGCCAGCAGAGGAATTGCTGAGCTGCCATGGGCTCTGCCCAGCTGCTGTGTGAACTTCCTTGCAGTTTTGTTTATAGAGGTATAGTTAGAACTGTCTCAGTAGTGGTGGTCTGCCTCTGTGATGGAGAACTGTCTCTGTAATGGTGGACTGCTTTGGTAATGGTGGATTGCCTCTGTAATGGTGGACTGCCTTGGTAATGGCAGACTGCCTTGGTAGTGGTGGACTGCCTTGGTAATGGCGGACACCCTTCCCTGCACATAGCTGAACCATCCCAGGTTCAGCTGTGCTTGCTGTGAGACTCTCTGTCCAGAGCGTTTCAGATTGCTGGTCTTTGTTGGGGTGGGACATGCTGAGCCAGATCACCTGGCTCCCTGTTTCAGCCCCCTTTTCTTTTCAGTTGAATGGGCAACTCTGTCTCCCAAGTGTTCCAGGTGCCAGTTGAAATGGTGCCCTGATTTGTGTGAGTTTTTGTGTGGAGACCCACTGTACCAGCTGAAACAGCTGTGCTGGAGACTCACGGTGCTTTTCTGCCTGGGAATCTCCTAGTCTGTGGGCAGTAAAAATTCGTTTGGAAATGCGGTAATCACTCACCCTCTGCGTTCTTGCTGGGAACTGCACTCCAGAGCGGTTCCTATTTGGCCATCTTGGATTGTCTCCCAAAATTAGTCATTTTATGTTTTATGACTCAATTTCTATTTATTTATTTATTTATTTTAGAGACAAGATCTTGCTGTATTGCCATGACTTGCTCCATTTCTGACCTGGTCCGGTTCATTCATCCTTAAGTAACCTAGTGGTCCTCTTGTCCTGGAAGTCACCATATTGATTCTGAACTTATTGCAGACACCCAGTCGGCATAGCACACTGCAGCCCAGAACTTCTGCATTCAAGTGATCCTCCTGCCTCAGCCTCCCAAGTAGCTGGGACTTCAGGTACTCACCACCATGCCTGACTATGACTCAATTTCTATTTGATGCCTCCATCAGAGCAATTGCTTTGGAAGGGCCACGTAAGGTAACCATTTCTGTGCCACGCTTGAAGGATAACCCTATCATGAGGCACTGTACTTCACTTGTATTTCCTAAGGATTACTGAAATAAAATTTCAAAACTTTTATTTTTCACATTATTCCAAAGAGCCTATGAATGGTGCTACTCACATAGCTTCCTTTCAAATGCACTAACTTGGTTTCTCTACTTTCCCTCAGTTCATGGTTGGGTTCTGGAGGCTTTCTGGGTGTTTCATTGTCAGGGGGTTTGGTGTGAGGAGGATAATCTCTCTATGAATTTATTTCTTCATTCAGATATCAACTGACATGTCATCATCATGATGGGGCATAGGTTCATGCAGGCCACTTTGAAGACTGTCCACCTGGCCTATTCTGGACAGCTATTACTTTCCTTCCATTCCCACACCTGAAGAGTAGGAAAGTCAATGAGTGAATCTAAAACCCTGACTGCCTAAAGCAGTAATATTACTGCTTTGCTGTCTCCCTAGAGACCAAAGGAAGCAGAGCCTTTTTCTATATAAATTACTAAGATGTCTATGTAATTATTACTTTTCCTCCTCCCTTGCCTTCCTACGCCTTAGCCCAGAAAATCCTTTTCTAGTCTGGAGCCAAGGAAATTTTCTACTTGCCTCCATCTTTTATGTAGACTGGTGGTTCTCAAAGTGTGGATCCCGGGCCAGCAGGATCAGCATCATCTAGGAACTTGTTAGAAATGCAAATTCTCCCGACCCCAGCCCTACTGAATCAGACATTTACAGAGTGAGATCTAGTGATCTTTGTTTCAAAAAGCTCTCCAGGGTATTCTGAGGCAACACAAAACTTGAGACCCACTGAACTATGCCTTGAGTTACTTTCTTCCCCTAGTACACTGGTTCTTAAACTTTAACATATATCAGAATCACTGGGAGGGCTTGTTAAACACGGTGTTGGGCCCCCACCCTCAAAATGTTTGATCCAGTAGGTCTAAGGTGAGGCCTGAGAATTTGCAATTCTAACAAGTCCCCCAGTGATGACTATATTTTAGAAAACCATTTCTCCAGAGGTCTCAGCTCTGTAACTGTCAATTTTCTTCCTTCTGTGTCTCCTATTAGGATCTATCTGATTCTTATTGTTAAATCAAGAAAATATATTTTCTAGAAATATGTTTATATATAGTTACTTTCAATCTAGAGCTATCCATCACCAATTTGACTTAGGCATATACTAATGTTTCTGAAAGCCAAAGTCTGATGTTGGGCTAACAGTTCTTAAGCTTTTCCATCCCAGGTCCCTTCCTCAATTAAAGGGCTCCATAGCTAGTGCATCTGTGGGACATCCCAGAAGATCCAGAAAGAGAAGAGACAACTGTTTACTTTGCAAGCTCAGTTTGTTTTTTAGACAGACTCTTACTCTGTTGCCCAGGCTGGAGTGGAGTGGCACCATCTCAGCTCACTGCAACCTCCGCCTCCTGGGTTCAAGCAGTTCTCCCACTTCAGCTTCCTGAGTAGCTGGGATTATAGGCACGTGCAATCATACCTGGCTAATTTTTGCCTTTTTTTTTTTTTTTTTTTGAGACGGAGTTTCATTCTTGTTACTCAGGCTGGAGTGCAATGGCGCGATCTCGGCTCACTGCAACCTCCGCCTCCTAGGTTCGGGCAATTCTCCTGCCTCAGCCTTCTGAGTAGCTGAGATTACAGGCATGCGCCACCATGCCCAGCTAATTTTTTGTATTTTTGGTAGGGATGGGGTTTCACCATGTTGACCAGGATGGTCTCAATCTCTTGACCTCGTGATCCACCCGCCTCGGCCTCCCAAAGTGCTGGGATTACAGGCTTGAGCCACCGCGCCCAGCCAATTTTTGCCTTTTTAATAAAGGTGGGGTTTCACCATGTTAGTCAGGCTGGTCTCGAACTCCTGACCTAATGATCTACCATCTTGGCCTCCCAAAGTGCTGGGATTACAGGTGTGAGCCACCATACCTGGCCCACAAGCTCAGTTTTATCAGTAGCAGGTCAGAGACCCATTGGCCTTCACCTAGAACCCAGAGGAGAGAAGACACTGAGCAAAATCTGGCCCTTGTGGGCATACAGAGGAGACAGGGGAAAGGGGATGGGCAGGGAGGTCAGCAGCAAATGAGTGAACACATGCTTTGAGAGTCAAACACTGCTTCCTTCAGGTGAAAACTTTTTGTCATGGTTTGAGGCAAAAGGCAAAAGCACTTTAACCCCATAAATTATTGAAGTTTAATTTTTGGTGCCAACATCCCTAGATTTAAGGAGAACAAAAAATGGCCATTACTTCTCCTTTCTGCTTAGTTGTATTTAAATTTATTTCCTTGACTATAGGATCATCAGGGGCCCAAAGCCCTTGGTTTTATTTATTTTTTGTTCTCTGCTTGGCTTCTTGAAGAGACACAATGTCCCTCCCTCCCTCCCTCCCTCCCTCCCTCCCTTCCTCCCTTCTTCCCTTCCTTCCTTCCCTCTCGTGCTTCATTGCCATAGTACGATTACTTTAAGTCTGCAGGGCACAGCTAACCCTCTCAGCTAGGCAAGGAGCCACTCCAGGGAACTGCTTCTTCTATATTTCATCTTTTTTTAAGAAAAATGAAATTCTGGCCGGGTGCAGTGGCTCACGCCTGTAATCCCAGTACTTTGGGAGGCCGAGGTGGGTGGATCACGAGGTCAAGAGATCGAGACCATCCTGGTCAACATAGTGAAACCCTGTCTCTACTGAAAATACAAAAAATTAGCTGGGCATGGTGGCGCGTGCCTGTAATCCCAGTTACTCAGGAGGCTGAGGCAGGAGAATTGCCTGAACCCAGGAGGCAGAGGTTGCGGTGAGCCGAGATCGCGCCATTGCACTCCAGCCTGAGTAACAACAGCGAAACTCCATCTAAAAAAAAAAAAAAAAAAATGAAATTCTATCTTGCTAAGTGGCCCACATGGCTCTGCATGAAACTACCTATCAAAGAACATGCTGAATATTAGTTACCATAATTATTTGAATAGTTCAGCATCATTTATTACTACTTCCAAGCAGTGCTATTATTAGGATAGTCCTGAGGGGTTCCCAACACATAAATGAGATGATTTCACTTAAGGCAAAGTTGCAAAGACTTTTCTGCAGAAACAGCAGAACACTTCTATTGCCACTATACAGAGAGGTGAAGATTTCTTTCCTTCTGTTAGTGTTCCAGTACAATGGATTTCTTGTGTTCTTTAAATAGTTGCCATAAGTTTTTTACTCTCATCTTTCCTCTCTCCTCAGCACTAATCACAGCACTTATTTTTCATGGGCACTCAATAAATATTTTTTGAGTTGAATTAAATTAAAACAGAGACTTCCAATTAAAGATTGGAAAAGTGGAATTTTTGTTCCACTCTTCTCTGTCAAACCATTAATAACAAAACAATAACAAACCACAGATAAGTAAATGAAATAAGGAAGGAGCCAAGCCAGGGAATGAGAGTCTATGAATAATGCTATCACATATAGTAATATGTGGACCAAACATAGGGAGCACATCAAGAATGGACACATACTTTAACATATACCTTAACAGTTCTGGGGGAGCACACAGATTTTCTTAGAATGATTGCCTATACTGAGGGCCAAATATTATATGCTGACTTGTATTGGTAGGTCTGGGCGGGGTGGTGAAGATTGGTATAGGAGTATCCCAAGCCTGGTTTAATACCCTGGAGCAGCAGGAGAGGAGGGGCTGGAGAATCATCTGATTAGACCGGCCATTTCTATAATAAGGGGCTGTCAGTTTGTCGGTGTAGATAAGAGAAGGCAAGTGACAATTAGCTTGGTGCTGATGATAATTGATAAAGAAAAATAATCCGTAATAGTTATCATTAAATCACCATTAAAGAAAACCATGACACACGGGAGACAAGTGGACTTTCTGCTTATCCCAAAGGGGGCTCCAGAACATAAAATTTGAGACATGTATTTGGTAAGAAAACTTGAGAAAATCCTAAACCCAGGCTGCTTTCTGTCTCTACTCACTTTGTGGACCCTTCCCACACAACCTTTTATAAATAACTGCTGCAGAGAAGCACTGGCCTCATTCAGAGTTGAGCAGTGACCAAAAGCAGCCATAAAGATAAAGGTATATGATGAGCAAAAATCAGATAAAAAACATTCACAAAGCAAGAACATGCCACAGTCGATGTGTTTCCCCTCTGATATCAATTAGTTAAAGAGAACACGGTCCCTAGAAATAAGAAATTAAAGAGGAAATAACAGTATTCAAACATAAGGTGAAAAACTATTAAAGGAGATGACGGTGAGCAGGCACAGCTTTGGAAAGAATGGGCGAGAAAAATGAAACATCGTAGATACGGAAGCCACAAGAGAAGCAGCAAAAGGAATCCACAATAAGGGAAAGGAAGACAGGATATAGACAAATAGAAAACAAAATGTAAAGGAATACAGTTAAGGAAGATTTGAGACAGAAAGGAAGCAACAGAAGACAGCAGAGTGCTATCCTTGCTACACTAGAAGGAAAGAAGAGACTGAATAGAAAAGAGAAAAGTGCTAAAGGTGTCACAGAAACGGGAGAATGATGAGAACCTGAATCTCTTCACTTCACCTTCTTCAGTTTTTGCTCAAGTTTTATCTATCAGGAACTCTTTCCTTAATTCCCCACTTTAAAATATCCATCCCACTCACCTGGGTTCTATTTCCCTTTCCGATTTTATTTTTTTCAATATAATATCTGAAATAAAATTATACTGACTGGGATGAATGGCAGCTTAGACATCACAGAAAAAATATCAGTGATCTCCAAAGACATAACATTAGAAACTAAGTAAAATAAAACACAAAAGGGGGAAAACCCAGGGAAATAAGGAATAGGATATCAGTGTTGTGAGATGATATCAAGAAGTCTAACATATGTGTAATGTGAGCCCTGGGAGGTGGAAGGAGAGAGAAAAATATTTCAAGAAATAATGGCTGGAAAATACCTAAATGATGAATACTCCAAACTTGCAATACAACAAGCCTAACGAACCACAAACAAAAGAAGTAAAGAATACCACACCAAGGCACATCATAATCAAATTGCTGGAAACCAGTGATAAGCAGAAAATCTTAAAAGCAAGTGCAGAGTATGGGGCCGCAACACATAGAGAACAGCAAAAAAGGCAGGCACCAGACCTCCTGTCAGAGCCAGCAGGTAATGAAGTGACGTCTTTAAAACAGTGAAAGAAAAAAGCATCAACCTGGAAATCTACAACCTACAAAAGTATCTTTCAAAATGTAGGCTAAAGAGAGACTTTTTAAAAAGGGAAACAAAACTGAGAGAACTTATTGCCAGCAGACCTATGCTACAAAAAAAAAGTTAAAAAAAGTTTCTCAGGCAGAAGGAATGTGAACTAAAAGAAATTTGGATCTACACAAAAGAACAGAGATTGCTGAAAACGGTAAATATGTAAGTAGGCAGATACATTTTCCTCACTTTTAAAGTCTCTTTAAAAGATAATTGTTTAAAGAAAAGTATAATAAGCATGCATTGTTAGGTTTATAACATGTAGAACTAAAACAGGTAAGAGCAATAGCACAAAGGATGGGAGGGCAGAAATGGGAGTACACAGTTTTAAGGTTCTTAAAACATATGGGAAGTGTTATAAAACTATTTGAAAGTAGACTGTTATAAAATGGATATACAGTTGGCCCTCTGTATCAGTGGGTTCTGCATCCATGGATTCAACCAACTGTGAATTGAAAGTATTTGAAAACAAAAAATGGATGATTACACCGTACTGAGCATGTACACATCTTTTTTTTGTTATAATTCCTTGAACAATACAGTATAAAATCTGTTTATATAGCATTTACATTGTAATAGGTATTATAAATAATCAGGACATTATTTAAAGCATATGGGAAGATGTGTGCCAATATTATATGCCAACAATATACTATTTTATATAAGGAACTTGAGGATCCATGAATTTTGGTATCTGTTGGGGATCCTGGAACCAATCCCCCATAGATACCAAGGGACAATTCAATTGTATGTTATAAATTACAGAACAATAACTACAAAATAAAAAGAGAAATATTTAATAAGCCAATAGTGAATAAAATGAAATCATAAAATTATTTTAAGAAGAGCAAGAAGAAAAAAGAACAAAGGAGAGATGGAATGAAATAGAAAACAAATAGCAAAAAGATATATTTAAACCTAACCATATTTATAATTGCAATACATGTAAATATCAGAAAATGTTTATATAATAAACCTACCTTATATATGAAGATATGAATAGGTTAAAAGTAAAAAGATAAAAATACTGATCTAAAGGATGCTGAAGTGGCTATGTTAATATCAGACAAAAAGGATATCACAGCAAGAGACATAACCAGGAGTGAATAATACCTTTCAATTTGTTGTATGCTTTGCTTAACTTTTAGAGTTTGAAATGGTTGTTGGACAATTTTCTCTAGTTTTATCACTGCTTTTTGGGGAAAATATTTGCTGAGCTTCTCACACAGTTCTTCTGGAAGTTTCACCCCCTACTTGGAGTGTCATAAGAATGATTATTGAGTTTTTTAACTAACTTTTCAGTACTTTTGAGATATCACATATTTTTCTCTTGTTGCCTTAATGAATCGCCTGAATAGACTTCCTAATGTAAAATCACCTCTGTATTCTTTGAATAAATCCTAATTATTCATGCTGTTTTTAAAGAAAAATGCATTTTTCATTGATTCATTCAATAAATATTTGGGTAGCTACTAAAAATGAATTAATGAATTAATTTCTTTTGTTACCATGCCAGTTTCTATTTGCTAATTTTTAAAAATAATTGTTGCATCCATCCATATAAATGAAATTACAATTATCTGTTTCTGTACTTTAAGAAGTTTAATAGTTTTTGTATTAAAGTTGTACAGGTTTTACAAAATGAATCAAGAGCTTTTGTACTTTTCTCTATGACTTAGAATCATTTAAATAACGTAGGAACTAGCTGTTCTTTAAAGGTTAGATACATTTCAGCTATGAAACCAGTAGGTAACATTTTCAGTGAAAGGTCCTTTTAAACTTCCTAGTGTCTTCCGTGGTAATTGGCCTATTCAAAGTTTTTCATGTCTTCTTCTTGGGTTAATTTTGGTTATTTACATTTTACTAATAAATTATTCATTTCTTCTGGATTTGCAAATTTGTTGCTATGGAGTTGCATATAATTCCGTCTTGTAATTTTTAAAAATTCTCCTGTATTGTAGCTTGTCTCTTTTCTCACTCCTGATCCTCTACATTTTTACTTTTTCTTTTATCTCCTTAATTAAGTTTATGATAGGTTATGTATTTTATTGGATCCTTTGAAATACCAGCATTTGGATTAATTTATCATTTTACTAATTTTTGTTGCTCATTTGGTTGAGTTCAAATTTTATTTCTATAAATTATCTCTTCCTTAAGCAGCTTTCCATTTTTTCATTAATTTACTGGATAGGTATCAAGTTTCTTCACTTATATTAATTAAATTAATTAATTAACCTTTTGTTGCTGTTGTTTGATTTTTTTTTTTTTTTTGAGACAGGGTCTCCTTTTGTCTCCTAGGCTGGAGTGCAGTGGTGCAATCACAGCTCACTGCAGCCACAACATTCTGGGCTCAAGTGATCCTCCCACCTTAGCCTCCAGAGTAGCTGGCATTATAGGCATAGGCTGCCGTGCTTGGCTAATTTTTGTATTTTTTACAATGCAAATAATTTTTTAAAATACTAATTGTATGACGACTATTTTTTCAGATCTCTGAGTACTTCTTTGGCTGTCTCTCATAAGTTCAAGTATAAAGTGTTCTTTTTATTTGTTTCTATAGTATTTATAATTTTAGCTTTGAAATTTTCTTGATCTAATAGCTATTTGGAAATGTCTTAATTTCTAAATAGCTAATGCTTATTATTTTTGGTCAACATTTTAATACTACTTCTTTTTTTTTTTTTTTTTTGAGATGGAGTTTCGCTTTTGTTACCCAGGCTGGAGTGCAATGGTGCAACCTCGGCTCACCGCAACCTCCGCCTCCTGGGTTCAGGCAATTCTCCTGCCTCAGCCTCCTGAGTAGCTGGGATTACAGGCACGTGCCACCATGCCCAGCTATTTTTTTGTATCTTTAGTAGAGACGGGGTTTCACCATGTTGACCAGGATGGTCTCGATCTCTTGACCTTGTGATCCACCCGCCTTGGCCTCCCAAAGTGCTGGGATTACAGGCTTGAGCCTCCGCACCCGGCCTATTACTTATTCTTAATATTATTGGGTTATTTTATGGGCTCAGTTTACAAAGTATACTACACACACACACACACACACACACACACACAAGAAAAATGTGTGTGTGTGTGTGTGTGTGTGTGTGTGTGTGTGTGTGTATACATTGGATGGATTTTGATAAATATTTTATGGTCATATGAAAATTGTATATTTTACACAAGGCAAATACCAAACATACAAAAAGGGAAAAGGCAGTGGTACTATTAAATTTAGGCAAAATTGGAAAGTACTAAAAGTACTAGCTACTCTAAATATTTTATTACTTTTTATTTTTTGATATACTTTTTAATGTCTTTTTCATCTTATTTTTATTTGAGTGCCATATTCTTTGATTCTGAAAGAAATATACAAATATCTCACACTTTGGTTGCATTTAAAATAGCTCCCTAATAGGTTTGCTTTGTGTATATTTAGCTCTTACGGTGTTTGGTTTAAACAAGTTTATGACTGTTAAAACTTCTTCACAATGTTGTGCTTTTTTATCATCATATTATGCTCACTTGTGTCATTTGAGTACTTTTAATCTTACTTTCCACCTTGCCTACTTTTAATATGACCACTCCTTTTTCTGTTTGTTGTTTAGTATTTGTCCTGTAACTCTTTGCTAATGCTTTTATTTTCAAACTCTTGAAATCATTCTGTTTGAAATGTTCTTACCAGGTGTGGGATACTCCTAGGGCTTTTAGTTATTTTATTGTGACAGTCACTGTCTCTTTTATAAATGTTTTATTACAGCATATTATACACATAGAAAAGGGCACAAATCATAAGTGTACACATGGTTCAATGAGTTTTTACAAAGTAGACACATCTTTGTAACCACTACCCAGATCAAACTATAGAACATTACCAGTACTGCAGAACCCTTCCTCATGCCCTTCCCAGCACCTATGCTCCTCCTCACAAGTTAATCACTACTCTAACGTCTATAACCATAAGTTAGTTTTGCCTCTGTTGAATGTTATATGAATGAAATTATGTAGTACATTCTCCTCTGAGTTTGGTTTCTTTGGCTTAACATTATGTTTGTGTGTTTTATCCATATATTTGTATGTGGTAGTAATTTATTATTTTTTATTGCTTTAAATATTCTACAATATAAATATGCTAAAATTTATTTATCCTGTTACTGATCATTGATAAATGTTGAGATTTTCTTTACTTTTGTCAATTGTAAGTTACATTGCTGTGATAATTTTTACACATGCATTTTTGTGCACACATGTAGGCTTGATCCACAATTTTTATTTGTAGATATGTATGTCACAGAGATACATAGAAATTCATAGAGCTATACACCTATAATATATATTTTTCTGTATGTATATTATACTTCAATAAAATGTTTATTTGATAAAAGATACAAGAGAGATAATGAAAATAAATCAAAATTAAAAAGCAGAAATAACATTAGCCTCAACAAAGATTTTTTAAAATAATAAAAGAGAACTATAATGTTTGAAAACTTATATGTAATAGACAAATGCCTAGAAAATGTAAGGTGTCAAAATTGGCATAAGAAGAAATGGAGAATTTACATAGACCAGGAAATATCAATAATTACTAATTGAAATGGTATCTGAAAGACAAGCCATCACCTCAAATCCCAGGCACAGATGGTTTTACACATTAGTGTTACCAATATTTCAAGGAACAATAAATTTCTGTCGTATAGAAGTACTTACAGAACACAGGAAATGAGTTGCCCAGATCATTCTGTGAAGCAAGTGTAATTTCGACCTATAAGTAGACAGAAAACACAAAAAACATAAACAAAATAAAATGTCAGGCCTATTTTACTTATGATTATAGAGAAAATCCTAAATAAAAGATTAGTTATTCTGTTTATCCCTAGAATGGAGGGATGATTTAACATAAAAAAACTAATCACATAATTCACCACATCTGTAGTTAAATGTAAAAATAAATGATCTCACCTGATGTCGAAGAAGCATTTGATAAAACATAAATAAGTCGATATCTACTTATGATAAGCACATCAATATACAAGGGACTCTTTAATATAGTAGAGTGTTATACTGTAAACCCACAAGAAAAACGATACTTATGAAACACTATACTTATGGAATAATTCATTGTGCAGTCCCTTTAAGATTGGGAATAAAAAAAGATATTATCACTGCTACTGTTTAAAATAATGTTGGCAGTTTTCTAAGCGATACGAAAAAGGGGAAAAAAAGAAGTCAACTACAGAAAGGGAAAAATACAAAACCCTCATTATTTCCATCTTGGTAGTGAGAAAGGATTTCCTTAAAAAATTCAGGAGCGCAACTGTAAGAAAAAATAAAATAAAAATAAATTGGAGAATCCAATTTTACAAGAAGTTCTTGCAAAATCAGCAAGAAAAAGTAATTCTAGTTGAAAAAATAGGCAAAGGCCATGAACAGGCAGTTTACAGAAGAGGAAACCTAAGTTATGGCACATAAAAGATGCTCAAATTCATTAGCTATCATAAACATCCCACCTATTTAAGTGATAAAACTTAGAAAGTTGGAAAATGCCTAATGTTCGCAGGGATATTTTTATTGAGGGGTATGGATATTGGCTTCCTTATGCATTACTGGTAAGAACATAGGCTGAAGGCCTTTTGGAGAGCCTTTTGGCAGTGCATTTTCAGATTAAATACACAAGATTACCCAGCTATTCTACTGATATATGTTGCAAAATAATTCTCACACAAGTCTACAATAATGGGATGTTTACTTTCGTGAGTGGGAGCCAATCTAACCTGGTGTCCATCCCAGGGGATGAATTGTCAAAAGGCAGTGGATGCATCAGAGAGTACTATACGACAGTAAGAATATATGAACTAGATGAAAAATGCTACATAGACGGATCTTCGTGACACCACGTGAAAAACGTAAGTGGCAAAATGTGATTTATTATACAATATCATTTATAAAAATTAAAACTATAGGAAACATCAATATACAATTTATAATAACAGCTATAAACAAAATGGTAGGCTGCTTACAGTACGGTGAGGACATGCAGGTGGGGAATTTGGGTAACAGGAAATAAACAAGGTAACCAATCAACAATCAAGAGAGGGATCTTATGTGGATCGAAGATGCCAATGCTCCATGAACTAAGGAATACGACTGACTGACTCTGCTTTTGGGTTCCCCTTCCCATACAACAGCAGCAATTATAACAAACAATGAGAGGCTGAAGACTGGCAGGGGTGCCAGATCAAGTATGATTATAAAGGCTGTGGTCAGCAGTTTCGCTGTTTTCTTCCTAAGAAGAACTCACTGGAAAGTTTTAAGGAGTGAGTGACAACTCTTTCCAAAGGCCACCAGGCCACACGTGATGAGGTGGGAGAAGAAGTAGGGAGGCCGATTAGGAGACATGCAGAAGATCATGTGGGAGATGAAGATGGCCTAGATCAGGGCAGTAACAACAGAGAAGGAGAACAGTGGGCAGATACTGGTTACATTTTGGAGAGAAATATGGCAAGAGCTGCTGAGAAATTAAATGTGGGTAGGAGAGCGATGAAAGATGATACTGAAGCTTTCGTCTGTGGCAAGTGGGTGGTGCCATTGACTGAGACTGGAAAGAAGAGGATGAAAGGGGAAACCAAAACTTCTAATTTGGAATTACGTAGCGGGTTATGTTTGATGTATCTGCTCAATATTCAAGTGGAGATATCAGTAGGACTGTTGGATATATGGTCTGAATTCAAAGAAGATATGCATTGGAAGTTGAATCAGTATATATAGGTTAAATAACTGGCTCCAATACTCAGTATTTATGTCACCTTGGCCAAGTTACATGATTTCTGGGTCTTTATTTATCTACAAAATGGCAATAATGTTATTTCTTTCCCAGGGCTGTTATGAATATTAAATCAGATAATGCATCTAAAGAACTTGGCACAGAGCCTGGCACATAATAAGTGCCTAATAAAGGTTTCTGTGGCTGGAGAATAGTGAAAGGGAAGACAACACCAGATGAAAGAGGTTGACAGTCAGGAGATCATGCTAGAATTTTTAGGCCATGGTAAACAGCTTGCAGTAAGTGGCCATTATCGGGTTTTATGCAGGAAGTGACATAATCTGGCATTACTAATAGTATTAGCAGATCATTTAAGTACTAGCATTTGACACTATTTTATCAGACTATAAATAAGCAGGTTGTCATAAACAACCAATAAATAAAGAAACATTTTTTAAAACAGATTTTACAGTGAATACACATTGTAAATTATAACAAATGGAAGCATTTTTATCTAAAAGGCATTAGGATAGTCTCAACAATTCCTAAATCTGCAGTACTATCAAGGGCTTCTCTGCCAGTTTGTGCATAGCTCTATTTTGTACATTGATTCCATTCTTGAGTAGTAAGCAATTGGAGCCTCAGGGACAGCTGGCATTTTGTAGCTGAGTAGAGTTCCAGCCCCACAAAGTGGAGCATCAATACTTTATATTTACCTAAGTGTATTAACACAGATGCTAAAGTCAGACACTGCTCAACATTTCAGAAAATAGCTTCTTTTGGATGCATCCAATTTCTTACCTGTATCCAGTAGCTGATTTGGTATATCAGAAAAGGTTGTCCTTCATATTATGTAAATACCTGGCTGCTACACAAAAATTCGAGGTTGTTTACTGTTGAGACTAGGTGTGCTGAGAATTGCCTATGCCTTACCTTAAATGTGAATAAGTATCAGTAGCCCAGATACAGCAGCCTGAGCACAGGATGCTGGTGGTTCTGAATTGACATTTCTGTTTAGTTACAGACTTGATGTAACTAGTGAGAACAGGTCTCCATAACTCAGCTGTTCATCCTTCATTAAGCCCCTAAGTGGGACAATTATGGCATCACATCTGGAATACTAGAGTTTACCGTGAAGCATTGAAATATCGCAGTAGCAACAGAAATGGGAATGCCCTTTGATCAGTTTTCTAGTTAACTATTGCTGCCTAATGACGTATCCTGAGAATAAAATGTTTGAAAATAACTACCTTCTTATTATGTCTCATGATTTTGTGGGTCAGGATTTGAGTCAGCGCTCAGCTGGCTAATTCTCCTGACCGCTGTGGTGTTGTCCTGGGTGATTCAGTAGCACTCATTCAGTGGGTGGCCTGGCCTCAAGGGTCTAAGACATTTCCACTCACATACCTGTTGTCTTTTGGAAGGTAACAGGAAGCTGAGCTCAGTTGGCCCCCTCTCCTATTCTATGAAGTTTCAGAGCCTCTCCATGTGGGCTCTCAAGTAAGGTAGTTGCCACTCTTATAAGGCACCCCAGGGCTTTGAGAGACCATTGTCAAGCTGCTAGTCTCTTAATGACGAGGCCTAGAAATGGAATAGTTCCATCTCCACTTCACTCTAGCGGTCAAAGTGGTCATAGGCCAGCAAGATTCACAGGAAGGAGGGCTAGACCTGAACATCCTGATGGGAGGAGTGCCAAAGAATTTTAACCCTTACAATTAGGGACAATTATGTGGGTTGTTACAGTGCCCCAATAGCATGGACAGATAGCTATCTGCTGGTGACAGCACAGACACTAGAGTCGGACTGCAGGTTTCAAGTCTCAGCCTTATAACTTTAGCTGTGTGACTTGGTAAATTTTTTGAAAATAAATTTTATTGAGAGATAACTCATGTGTAGTAAAAGTGCTCGTTTTAGAGTTCGTTTCTGTGACTTTTGACAAATTTATATACCTGTGTAACATTTCTATCACACTGTGTCTTTGTACACCTTTCCTGTTAACTTCCCTCAAACCAGGCAAACGTCTGCTGTTGCTATTGATTAAATTAGTCTCTTCTAGAGTTTTATATAAATGGAATTAAACAGAATATAATACTCTTTGGGGACGACTTCTTTCACTTAGCTTATTATTATTATTTTTTTAATTTTGAGACAGGGTCTTGCTCTGTCACCTAGGCAGAATGCAGTGGCACAATCTCGGCTCATTGCAGCCTCCATCTCCTGGGCTCAAACGATCCTCAGCTTCAGCCTCAGCCTCTGTAGTAACTGGGATGACAGATATATGCTACCATGTCTGGCTAATTTTTGTATTTTTTGTAGAGACAGAGTCTCACTATGTTGCCCAGGCTGGTCTTGAATTCCTGGGCTCAAACGCTTTTCCTGCCTTGGCCTCCCAAAGTACTGGGATTATAGGTGTGAGCCACTGTGCCAAGCCTCACTTAACCCATGTTTCTGAGATTCATTCAGTTTTTTTTTTTTCCTATTTCAGTATTCTTTTCTCATTGTTAAGAAGCATTTAATTTAATGGATATACCAAAATTTGTTTGTATGCTCACATGTTGGTGGACTTTTAGGTTATTTCTAGTTTGGACTATTGTAAATAAAGCTTCTAGGAGTTTTTTGTGTACAGTTCTTTGTGTGAACATATGTTTTTATTTATTTTTGGAAAATACCTAGGAGTAAGAATGCTGGATGCTTTTCTTTTTTTTAAAGACGAAGTCTCTCTACACTGCCCAGGCTGGAGTGCCTTGGCTATTCATAGGTTCAATCCCGCTACTGATCAGCACGAGGCTTTTGACCTGCTCCATTTCGAACCTAGGCAGGTTCACCCCCCTCCTTAGGCAACCCAGTGGTCCACCCACTCCCAGGAGGTCACCATATTAATGCTGAACTTAGTATGGACACTCAATCGGCATAGCACACTACAGCCCAGAACTTCTGGGCTCAAGTGATCCTCCTGCCTTGGCCTCCTTAGTAACTGGGACTACAGTTGCATGCTGAGTGTTAAATGAGTACATGTTTACCTTTTAAAGAAATTGTGAATGTATTTTCACAGTGATTTTTGAATTACTCCCACACAAATAATATGTGAGTGCACCATTTCTTCAATACTCTTGTCAATACTTGTATTGTCTTTTCAGTTTCAAAATCTCTAATGCATACGTAGAGTGTCTCATTATTTTAAGTAGCATTTCCCTGGTAACCATTAATATTGAGCATCTTTTCATATGCCTACTGACACTATCTTCTGTAAAGTGTCTGTTCAAATATTTTCTGTGCCTCAGTTTACTCATCAGAAAAATGGGATAACATACCTACCTCATAGATTTTTTATAAGGATCAAATAAGTTAATATAGATAAGCACTTAGAACAATTCCTGACACACAGAATATTAGTTTAAACTTAGAGGCATAAACAACGTACATTTACTATAATTCCGTAGGGTAGATGTTCCTCACAGGTCTCACTGGGTTAAAACTGAACAGTGGGCAGGGCTGCTCCTTTCTGGAGGTTCTAGGGAGGAATCCATTCCCTTTTTTCCCAGCTCATGGAGGGTACTCATACTCTTGGCTCATGGCCGGTACTCATACTCTTGGCTCATGGCCCTCTTCCTCATCTTCCAAGCCAACAACACTGTATCTCTCTGTGCCTTCTTTTCTGTTGCCATGTCTCCCTCTAACTCTCTTCTTCCTTCTCCTTCCCTCTTCCACTTTTTCCCCCTTTTCCACTGGGTGATTATATTGGGCCACCCAGAAAATCCATGATAACCTCTCTGTTTTAAGGTCAGTTGATTAGCAAACTTAATTCCATCTGCAACCTTAATTCTTCTTAGCCATGCAAACTAATATATTCACTGATTTTTGAGACTAGGACATGGATATCTCTGAAAGCAACTATTCACCTACCATACATATTAACCGCTATAGTAGGGTTAGCTTTTCTTGGCATTATTAATATTATTATTATTAAAGGTCCTTCGATTTAGAGTTAAAGACTTACATTCAAATTGTGGCTTCGAAGCTTACTAGCTGTGTGGTCTTGGGAAAGTTAATTGCTGTTTTTGAGACATGAAATTTGTATGTTATTTGGAAATATGCAGCAAATAGCTAAATCATTAGTTATCAAAAAAAATTTTAAATGGAAGTCCTTGGACTGTAGAACTGGGAGTTAGTCAGAAATTGGTGGTGGGGGAGTGGGACATAGAGGGTCAGGGTATGATATATTATTACATTTTGACTTTACAAATGTTTAGCTCTGTTTGTCTTACATTTTTTATTGTGGTAAAATATACACAATATAAAATGTATTATTAGTGACATTCACAATCTTGTGTAAACATTACTACTATCTTGTTCTAGAACATTTTCATTAACCCCCCAAGGAAATCTTGTACCATTAAGCAGTCACTTGCCATTCCTCACTCCTTCTGGTCACTGGCAATCATGAATCTGCTTTCTGTCTAAGGATTTTCTGACTCTGGATGTTTCTTATAAATAAAATCATACAGTATGTGGCCTTTTGTAACTGGGTTCTTTCACTTAGCATAATATTTTCAAAGTTTATCTACCCTGTAGAATGTATCAGTACTCCTCTTTAAAGCTGAGTAATATTCCATTGTATGGATATACCATATTTTGTTTATTCATTTCTCAGTTGATAGATGGACATTATTCATTTATCAGTTGATATATGGACATTTGGGTGGTTTCCACTTTTTGGCTATCGCGTGTAGTGCTGCTGTGAATACTTGTACACAGTTGTTGTTTGAACATCTGCTTTACTTTTTTTGGGTAAATAACCAGGAGTGGAATTCCTGGATCACATAGTAATTCTATATTGAATTTAATGTGGACCCACCAAACTCTTCCACAGTAGCTACGTCATTTTACCTTCCCACTAGCAATGGACAAGGGTTTCAATTTCTCCACATTCTCAGCCACTTGTCCATTTGTCTTTTAATAAAACTAAAAATTTATGGAACTTTTAATGGAACTAAAAACTCTGTATATAGTACTGTGATAAATTAACATCACTAAAATAAAACCATAAGGTGATATTAAAGGCATAAAGATTAAAGAAAATGGAATGTGGGGTCTGGCATAGCCTTACCAGGATAATATTTCCTATTGCTGCTGTAACAAATTACCACAAATTTAGTGGTTTAAACCCACAGAAATTTATTCTTTTATAGTTCCAGATGTTAAACATCCAAAAGGGGTCACATGGGCTAAAGTCAAGGCTGTGTTCCTTTCTAGAGGTTCTAAGGAGAATCCATTTCTTTGTCTTTTTTGGCTTCTAGAGGTTGCCAACATTTCTTGGCTCGTCGCCCCTTCCCTCATATTCAAAGCCAACAGCATAGCATCTTTTTTTTCCTCTCTGACTGCTGTTTCTATCCTCATATATAAGAACTCTCTCTCTGACTCTGATCTTCCCTCATACAATGACCCGGTAGTTACATGGGCTCACCTAGATTATTCAGAATAAATTCCCCATCTCAAAATCCTTACCTTTATAACATCTGCAAAGTCTCTTTTGCCATGTAAAATGACATATTTGTATGTTCTGGGATTCAGATGTGGATGTCTTTGGAAGACTATTAATTCATCCTACCACACCCGGGAAACCTTACTCATGGAGAACTCACTCATGGAGAAGTGGCCAGAAAGGGCTCTGACAGTAAATGGCAAAGTTACCTAGTGAAGTCAAATCCTCTAAGCCTTAGTTTCTGTTCCATAAAGGGGAGAGAATAATAAACTTGTTATCTATTATGAATTTTTTGTGATGGAATTAAAATAAGAAAAAAGTGTTTACCTATGCTAACTCAAATTTCTACAAAGCACCTTTATTGCTCTTAGAAGACTGTAGGTAGTTAATAATAGATGTGTATTTGTTTTAATACACAAATAACATTTTAAGTGTCTCGCCAGCAGAAACAATACATTGATGCTCTTTATTCTTTCATGTTGCATACCCCCAGTACATCTCTGATTATCTCTATTTCAGAAATATTATTAAATAAAGGAAAGCACATTGCAAACTATAATGAGGAATGAAAACTCATATTATTAGATTCAAATATCAAATATTAAAAGTAGAGCATTGGTCTTAGCTCCATGTGGAGAAACGAAGAAGAAAAAACGGCATTTTCTAAGAAGTGCAGCAAAACAGAACTCTGAAAACACATATGATTCCTGGAATTTACCTTCTAGTAATACAGTATGATCTGTTCTTCAAACTGTGGTGAAGTAGGTTTTTCAGTCTGACCGACTGTCAGAGAGGTGGGAAGTTTATTATCAAGAAGAAATAGGTAAAGAAGAATAAAGCCAGTGTATGAGAGCATGGGAGATGCCAGGGTCTCTGTGTCCCCTCCCCATAATATCCATAAGCTTCTCAAACATCATTCTTTGAGGTGGCCCACTGATACTTCATTAATCTTCTTTGACAGTATATGTAGCCTCAAAAAGCATCACTATCTCTGTTCACATCACTGCTCTCTTTAGAAATTTCAGCACCATCTTTTTTTTTCTTTTCTTTTTTTTTGAGATGAAGTCTCACTCTGTCATCCAGGCTGGAGTGCAGTGGCCTGATCTCAGCTCACTGTAGCCTCTGCCTTCAAGATTAAGGCAATTCTCCTGCCTCAGCCTCCCGAGTAGCTGGGATTACAGAGGGGTGCCACCATACCTGGCTAATTTTTCTATTTTTCGGTAGAGATGTAGAGACAGGGTTTCATCATGTTGGCCAGGCTGGTCTCGAACTCCTGACCTCAGGTGATCTGCCCGCCTCTGGGATTACAGGTGTGAGCCACTGCGCCCGGCCACAGTGCCATCATTTTTAAATCAATAACACCGATATTCCCAAGGGTACCTCTAGAGAGGATCCGGGTTTCCTGAAACCTCCTGGGTAATGGGACAGACTACATGATTAGGAATGTTTGGGGCCCATCTAGAGATTTCTGGAAGAACTGTGCTGTGTTTCTTTCACTTAGCTCATAAAGTAGCCTTAGATCTAGTCACCCTGTTAGCCAGGAAAGCAAGTGAAAAGATTTCATAAGAGGCCCCAGAAATAACTTCCATAATTAACATCACCAGAGGAATATCTCATCTGCTCACAATTTCTTTTTATCTCACCTATTTCTGTTGGAGAGTGTAATAAGGACTTGGAATAGGGCTCCTTCTCAAGAAATTCTTAAAGAAAAATAGCACTCCTTCCTTCTCCCAACACCTGTATAGACGCCTGCTAATATTTTCCTTAGAGGAATAGCTCTTTAACACATATACATGCTGGAGATATGTTAAATTGTATCTTCTGTTGAGAAATTTACCATAGAATTCCGGCAGATAGATGACCTAGATAATATTTTAAAATGTGTAGTTTTCAGGGTTTAAGTGGCTGACAAGCTGAAGTCTAATGAAGATTTGTTAGTTGGACGAAAGGAGCTAGGAAGGTGCACACAGAGTGGCTAAAGGGAAAGTGTCAAAACAAGCAATCCTGAAGGCTGATTGAGAATCTGCAGAGCAAAACAAGTGGACACAGCCCTTTGTGGGCTCCTGTGATTTCTCAGCTATCGGAGAATCGGGTAGGCTTCAGAAGGTTAAAATGAGGTAGCTTCAAGCATAGATTCCTGCTAAATAACCCTTTGATTATTTTTCAAAACAGGAAAAATCTTGCACATTTTTATTCCCATGCCATGTGAGGAATCAAATCCCAATTCTCTTACCTCCTGCTAATAAATTTTTGTTTGCTTTTCTTTCTTTTCAGTAAAATGAACAAGTCCTAAAATAGATGAACTCCATTCTAATTCAAAGTCTGTTCTCAAACAAAATAAACTTTTCATTCTTTGTCCTCCAGTAACCTGACCAGTATTCTATTTTTACCTCTCAGCCCTGAAATGACTTTGACTCTTAATTTGAATTTTCCTCATCTTGTAAAATGTTCTGAGTGAGCTTTGGAGAGGTCTGCATTTGGTTCACTAGGCACAGTACAATTCTTACAAACTGTTGAGCTTCAGTTCAAGCTTCCATTATTCATACATCAAATTGCTTCTCGGGCTATGACACTTAGGACGTGATTGGAAGGCCAAGTGGAAGATACTTAGCGTTCTCACATGACAAGGCCACTCGGACAAAAGGACTTTGTACATGTGATTCACACAATAGGAAATCATGAACTTTTTCTCACCCTGTAAGTGGCATTGCGCCAGAGTAAACTTAGGAGCTACCCTCTGGCATGATTCTGGAAATCTTTTTGGCTCTGATATTTGGAGTCTTCGTGCCAAAATAAAAATTAGCATTGGGAAGCACTTAATTATTTTTCATGGATTAAAACTATATAAGGTCCTAGATTTTATCCAAGAATACTCCTGCCTTATAAGGTAGAAGTCCCATTCATTACTAACATTTTATTTGTTTACATAATATTTTGTCACATATGGAAATGTATATAAAAGATAAGTGTATGATAGAGCAATAAAAATGGAAAAAAACAAGATAATAGACTTAAACTCATTGTTCATTTAAGTCAAAGTTGTTCTTTGAGAGAATATTCATTTAATTAAATGTCCTTCCAGAAAACAAGCTTTTTCATTTAAAAAAAGTGTTTTTGGGCTGGGCATGGTGGCTCACGCCTGTATCAAGCACTTTGGGAGGCTGAGGAAGAAGGATTGCTTGAGCCTAGGAGTTTGAGACCAGCCTGGGCAATATGGCAAAACACCATCTCTACAAAAAATACAAAAATTAGCCAAGTGTAGTAGCATGTGCCTGTAGTCCCAGCTACTCAGGAGGGGAAGTAGGAGGATTGCTTTAACCCTGGAGGGTGAGGCTACTGTGAACTGTGATTGTGCCACTGCACTCCAGCCTGGGCAACACAGCAAGACCCTGTCTCAAAAAAGGAAAAAGAAAAGGGGGAAAAACAGTATTTCCAAAGCTCCCACTTTACGTTGTTCACTGTGTTGGCTGTTGCGGAGAATGTAGGGGACTATGGAATATAGGATCAACATAGATCCTGTTACAGTCTTGTAGAGAGGCACAGTCTTGTAGAGAGAGAGGCAGAGTGATAAAATGAAGAAAGAAGTAGGATTCTATAGTTACATTTAGTATGAGTCAGACATTTTATCTCTTTATCTCTTATCTTCACAACAATATTGCAAAGGTGATATTATCCTTGTCAATTTATAGTAATGGGAACAGTGATTGAGGAAGGTGTGTAACTTGCCTGAATTTACTTGGCTAGTAAGTTGTCAAAGCAGGATCCACATTCAGATGTTTCCCACTTTAGAGAACCAAATGTTTTCCACTGTGCCCGCCAACTTCCTGTTTCTAGCACACTAACCACTTTGTTTCTTAGAATGAATCACTTAATCATTCTGTATCTTAGTTTCTTGGTCTATAAAATGAAGAAGTTTTTTTTTTTTTTTTTTTTTTTTTAACCTGGAGTGGACATTCATTCTGTTGTCTTCCGGCTAATCCATGAAGCATGGAGAGACCAAGACCAGACAGGATGTCTACCTGGGGTCACAGCTCCACACTTGGGACCAGGCATGTTGGACAGCCCTACATTCGATTGGGGGCACACCCAGTGTTCAGAGTGGCTGAGCCTTGAAGAAAAGTAGGATTTGGACGGACATGGAGGAAGTGAAGGGTCTTCTAGATTGAGGGAGAAGCCAGAACAAAAGCAGACAGCCAGAGCTGGGAGTGAGGCTGGACTGTTTGCCAGAGAGTAGGAGTTTGTAGGGGTAGAGTGAAAGGGGCCTGGTGTGCAGCATGGGGAGGAGGGTTGTTGGGTCTCAAGGTAAAGGAGAACCTTGAATACCAGGTGTCTGCACTCAACTGAAAGGTCCAGAGAGCCATTTTAAGACTTTCACCAAATCACTGTGACACTATTTATGGCTTCAAATTTCGAACTTGATACATCAGCTGGTTGAGATGCTCAGATGTTGCATTATAATAGCAGATATAACTCTTGTATTCCGCAATATTAGTGATGTGGTAGTGCCAGGTAAGTGATAGAAACCCACAAATTCTTGGTCGAAATGAATGCTTAACGAAGGATAAATGAATGTTTTTTGAGAGACCTGTGGATTGGCTCAGTTTTCCAGGTGGGTTCGTGGATTTGTCCTGAACTACCCAATGTTACCTGGTTCTCTTAGACAAACTCTCTTTGACCAATAGTTGTGAGAGAGGGGACTGTTGGAGGGTGACATGCGTGACTATAAATATCCTTGATAGCTGGCTAAGTGCTATTCTCTTTGGATGGTCAGTAAGGAAGCACAGCCAGGAGTAATTTGATAATTTAAAGAAAACTAAAAATTAGAATCATGTTGTTAGAATTGTCTGAAAGAAGATTTAATACTTGTTTTATTTGAATTCTGATAAGAGATACAGGTAAGCTCCCTTACTTGGCAAAACAGACCTACTCTTATGGCTTTATGGGTTGAACCATATTTTAATATAAGTATTTAAAGGGAACCTGTGATATCTGCAGCATAAAAAATCTTTGAAACAAGTAACAATTTCTTCACTTTGTTTTATAATTTTGAATATTGGAATATAGAGTTTTATTAAAGGCGTGAACAAATTTAGAGTTTATTATTAAATAATTGCATCTGGTTTTCAGCGACCATTTTGCCTTATCTAGTTTTCAGTGACTTCCTTGGGCTCTTGGAAAAGAAATACACACACACACACACACACACACACACACACACACACACACACACACACACGTAGAGAGAGAGAGACAAACACTTTTTTCCCAAAACTTCATAGAAACTGTAAATGTTTTGTTATACAATAATAGGAAAAGCAATGAAAACGAATAAAATGGATTTTTCATTTAGTTCAAAAATATATGCTGAATAGCTATTGTATGCCTGAGTTTTTCTAGACACTGGAGATACAGCTGTAAAGAAAACATATCCAATCTCTGGCCTCATGGACCTTATCTTCCAGTGGGACAAAGATAGTAAATACAAAGAATGATTCAAAACATAAAGTCACTTATCTCAGGACATTATATCATTTGCCTACTGTTTTAAAAGTCTCCTCTGACCTATATCAAGTTTTCATGTATGTGTAGAACTATATATTAAATATTTATTCTATTTCCTGATTCTACTTGTCTCTGTCTACATTCTTGATTACTATGGCTTTAGAATAAAATTTAATATCTGATATAGCAAGGCTTCCAAATTATTGTTCTATAAAAGTGGCTTAACTATCCTGATTCTATATTCTCAATATAAGTTTTACAATCAGTTTGTTAAGTCCCACAAAAACTCTGTTAGGTTTCTATTGGCATTGAATTGCAATTATAGGCCAATTTGGGAAGAAACAGCACTTCAATGATAATGAGTCTTTTCATAGATCATTATGGTAAATTTCTCTGTTCTTAGGTCTTCTTTAATGTTTCTCATTACATTTTAATAAAATTCTTCATAAGTTTTGCCCATACTTTATTAGATTTATTCTTTATAATTTTTATTGATATTGTTGATAGTATTTTAAAACTACATTTTCTAAATGTTTATTACTGCTATATATGAACATAATCTTTGTATATTAATTTTATACCCATCAACTAACTTAGCTGAATTCAAATATTCTAATACTTTTTGGGGAGATTCTTTTGGATTTTCTATGAATAATGATATCATTTTAGAGCAGTGGTTCACAGTCAGGAATTATTTTGTCTGCAAAGGGACAGTTGGCCATGTCTAGAGACATTTTTGGTTCTCACAACTGGGATTCTTGAAATTTTGCAGTCATTTACTCAATAGTTATTTAATGCAATCCTACTGTGTAACAGGCCTTGTACTAGGGCCTAGATATTTAATGGTAACTCAGCAGATACGTTCTTATCTACTGCAAAACTTAGTATCTAGTTTATACCCTACAAACAGAAGACATAACTTCTTTCAAAGTACTTACGGGATATTTACAGAAAGTAATTGTATAATAAGTCAAGAAAAATCCTGACAAAGTTCCAAAAATCAGCAGTTATAAAAGGTACACACTTTTCCCAGTATATTACAAACATGGAAACTAATAACAGGTGTTTAAACAAACTAGGCCAGGCGGGCTGACTCACGTCTGTAATCCCAGCACTTTGGGAGGCCGAGGCAGGCAGATCACTTGAGCCCAGGAGTTTGAGACCAGCTTGGGCAATATGGGAAAACCCCATCTCTACTAAACATACAAAAAAAATGAGCCAAATATGTACACCTATAGTCCCAGCTACTCAGGAGGCTGAGATGGGAGGATGGCTGTACTCCAGGAGGTGGAGGAGATTGTAGTGAGCCAAGATTGTGCTACTGCACTCCAGCCTGGGGAACATAGTGAGACCCTGTCTCTACAACAAAAAACAAAACAAACAAATAAACAAGCAATAACTCCTTGCTAACTGGAGATCACATGTCCTTAAATGCTTTATGCATTAAAACATAACAAGAAGTAAACCTAGGATTTAACTCAGGAAGTTAGAAAAGGAACAGAAAAGGAGCCACAAGCATGACAGAAGGAATTAATCAACATAAAGTTAGAAATTAATTAATCAGATAGCAGAAAAAGAGTGGAACTGAGAAGTTTTACAAAGCTCCTTTTTCTTAGTAAAACAATAGATAAAGGAAGGGAAAAGAGTAACTACAGTGGAGAAGCTGATGAAGGAAGGGAAAAGAGTAACTTTACAGTGGAGAAGCTGACAAATACTACTTGAGTCAGGTGATCAAGGTCAACATCAACAATAGGCCACGTTGACGGTATGTACCCTTGATACAATGTGATGACAGCACACTTTATCTCTGTGGCCATCATTTCCCCAAATCCATACCTCAGCCTAATCATGAGAAAAACATCAGACAAACCCAGTTGAAGGACGTTTTAAATAATGTGTGACCAATTTTCTTCAAACTATCAAGGTCATCAAAAACGAGGAAAGTCTGAGAAAGTGTTACAGCTAAAAAGAATTCAAGGACACATGAAAACTAAACACAGGTAGTTTCCTAGATGCGCTCCTGGAACAGAAAGAGGACATCAGGTAAAAACTAAAGAAATCTAAAAAAGTATGACTCGAGTTAGTGATCTTGGATCAAGGTTGTTTCATGCCTTGTGACAAATGCACTATTTTAATGTAAAATGTTGATAACAGGGGAAACTGGGTATGGGAGAAATGGAAACTCTGTGCCATCTTGGTAATTTTTCTGTTAATTTAAAACTGGGGGTTTTAGTTTCATTTTGAGGTGGTAACAAGTTACCCCACGTTTAGTGGTTTAAAACACAAATTTATTTTCCTACAGTTCTAAAGGTCAGAAGTCCAAAATGAGTCTTGGGGACTAAAATGAAGGTGATGGCAGGCCTGGTTCCTTCTGGAGGCTCCAGGGAGATTCCATTCCTTGTCCTTTCCAGCTTCTAGAGGGTGACAGCATTCCTTGACTGTGGCTATATCACTCCAATTTTCCCTCTATTGTCATATTGCTTTCTCCTCTGTCTGAACTTTCTGTGTTCATCGTATAAGGGTCCTGCAACTACACAGGGCCCATTTGAATAATCTGGATAACCTTCTGATCACATGATTCTTAATCTAATTACATCCGCAAAGTATCTTTACCTTATAAGCCAACATTCACAGGTTCTGGAAATTAAGACATGGATATTTTTGGAGAGCCATTATTCAGCGAACTACATTTAAAAAATGAAAATTAAAAAAAGGCTTAAGAAAAACAGAAAAATCTTTAGAAAATCTAGTTAGGACAAAAAGAGAACACACAATTAAATACCAAAGACCTAGGGGACAGAACAGCAGCCACAGAGATTTTAACACTATCAGAAAATACTACACATGAATAGGAAATAATACTTTTCATTATCTAGATGAAATACATTATGCCCTGGGGCAACAGGATATGGGAAAAAAATTAGAAAAAGACTCAGGCACAAATGGAAAATGCTGTGAAAGATGGCGCTTGGATAAGATGCTTTATAATGATTAGTTTCTGTTTACTGAGTGCCACTAAGTAATAGACAGAGCTAGATTTCAAACCAGCATTTGTCTGGTTTCAATGCCAATGTTCTTTCACAGCATTGTTTTGCCTCCTGTGCATGTATGGGGCAGTCCTTTCATACCTTCAAGAGCATATTTTTGCTATTCTATGTACTATGCCATTCCAGAGCAGGAAAGCTACCTGCTCATCTTTAATTCCCCAGTACTATGTGGCACAAGCAGGGTGTAGAGACAGGCTCCCCTCTCAAGCTGTATGATCTTACTGGAGTTTAGAATTCCTCTGAATTTTGGTTCCTTATTTACAAAATGTAGATAATGCTACATATAGTAAAATTATTATAAGAATTACATGAGAAAATTCATGTAAGAATTTAAGGACAGCAGAACATGGTATAAGACTGTGAAATTATCCCAACTGCCATTATTATTATTATTAAAACTTAATAAAGGTAGAATAAAAAGAAAAAAATAAATATATTTAAAAATTCTAAATAATTTATCAGCCAATTGAACTAAAAATATTTGAAAAACATAATCTACCACAACCAATTAGAAAATATCACTTTGATTATATCAGTAGATCAAATGAGAAAAGCCATATGATCATGAAGTTTTGAAAGGCATTGATAAAAGTATTATAATCATTTCTAAATGGAAAAGTCTTTTTACTATACATAAATAGAAGAATACTTCCTTAACACATTAAAGAATATCTTACACTGATCGCCTATACTATTATTTATTGGGAAAATGCCACTAGAGACACTTCTATTACTATTAGGAACAAAACAGGATTTCTGCTGTCCTTCCTATTGCTTAATATTATTTTTATAAGTTTTGAACACAGAAGAAAATAGAAATAGAATGGGTGACTACTGGAACGAAGTTATTATTCACAGACAACATGATAATATATACCCCTAGAAAAACTCTAGACAATCAGTTAGAAAACAATTAAAATAGAGTTCAGCAAGATGAAAGAATCCAAGTACAAATGGGCTTCAAACATACTAGCAATGATCGAAAATCTAATGAGGAAAATCTCTTTCATAATAGAAATAGAAATATAAGACACCTAGAAATACAAGCTTAATAAGAAATGAGTCAGACC
Source organism: Saguinus oedipus (assembly GCA_031835075.1). Taxonomy (NCBI): domain Eukaryota; kingdom Metazoa; phylum Chordata; class Mammalia; order Primates; family Cebidae; genus Saguinus; species Saguinus oedipus. The sequence continues at coordinate 26,742,836 of CM063190.1, forward strand.
TTGTGAAAAATACTACAAGACTATATCAAGGAACATACAATAAGGCTTAAAAAAGACATTCAATGTGTCTGTGTGGACTATTATAAAGATTTCAATTTTACTCACATTAATTTTTAAGTTTAATGCAACCTGGAAAATCTCAATAAGTTTTTTTTTCTTGGCTGTTTTGCTGGAAGAATGAATATCTTAGAACAGCAAAAGAAAATTTGGAAATGCAAGCTAATGAGAGGGGGTGAATTTGATCCATCATACAGAAGACATATTGCAAAACTACAGTAAAGAGTAGCATTGCCATTGTATGGATGGGTAAAAGAGAATAACCTGGAATAAGGAAATACTCTATTATATATAAAGACAACATCACAAAACAAAGGAAGAGACAGATTACTCAATAAATGGAATACGGAAAATATCAAGCTAGATCCTTACCTTATCCCACAGGTCACACACGATCATTAATTCTAGTGATGTCTAAATAATACAACATATGTAGCAAATGAAACAACACAAATATACAGAAAAAATAAGGGTGACTCTTAGAAGAACAATTCTTTGGGCAAGGAAAAGATCAATAGATTTGATGACTGGAAGTTTCAAAGTCTGTATATCAACACTATCAATTTTTAAACTAAAAAGAAAGTATCCCTAAAACATAAAAATGACAAGCTTGAAAAACTGTTTCCCACTGACTATAGGCAAGGAGTTAATAGCATTTGTTTTCAGAATTTTGTTTTGTTTTATAAACCTGTAAGAAAAATACTAACACTTCCATTAAAAAAAAAAAAGGATTAAAAGGCATGGGTGATTTATAGAGGAATTACAGATGGTCAATAAAGATGGAGAAAAGTGCAATTGCCTCCCAAATCTCACAGGTCTAAATACCACATCTGACCTATTTAACTGTCACCTCAGGGCTAGAGAGGGTCAGGGGGATGCTGTCACGTAAACCAGGAGTGGGGAGAGGAGGTGGGCAGGGCGTGCAGTGCTTCTGTCTTGCTGGGGAGTGTTTGCAGCAGGCTGCAGGAGTCTCTTCTAGAATTTTGTGATTAGGAATGAAAGAGAGATGCAGACACCCTCTTTGCACAAGAATGTTCTTTATATTTTATTACATCAAAAACTAGAAATAAATGTAATGACAAATTGTATTGGAGTGGTTAGACCATAGTACGTTGATGGTTTTGAAGAATTCTGATTTTGACAAACATTATTAATAATAGTATGATAAATGTTTACACCATAACTTTAAAGTATAGAACTTAAAACTGCATCCTAGAGAGATTATCTCTGATATTTAGGATAGAGTATTTTAGCTGGAGTCTTTATATGCATTTTCAAGAGTTTCATGTTTTCTATAATAAGATGCAATATTTTCATAATCTAAAAAATAGTATATGTGGGTCTATATATGTTTAAGATGCAATATTTATAGTCGATCAGTGTGCTCTTCAAGCAATTAGTCAAACTTTGAAAATTAGAAGTGGATTTAATTGTTATTTCAGGATTTTGGTTTTATTTTGAAATGTGCACCCCTTTTTCTCCCTCCAAACTTGTTCTACATTCTCCAAGAAACCTGGTCATATATGCTGCCATTGTACTTATTACCCCAGGTTTCTTTTTAAGACAAGGAGTATATTTAAGTCTGGTTTTTATTTTTACAAGTTTATTAAAAGATTTTTAAGGTTTCATTTTGCTAAAAATGAAAAGATGTTAGCAACAGAACCATATTTTGTTGCCTAGGTAGCAGAAATGCTAACAACTCTATCAAATATAAGATTTCTAAATAAACCCAGGTCTAAATTAAAGTGGCATTTCCAAATGGTTAAAAAGTTAAAAAAAAAAAAAAGCCATGTAGAAAGCTGATGAGGAGAATCAGGAACTTGGAATGAAGAGGAAGTCCTGAATAGATATTCACATGAGTGGTTCACATTACCCAGCACACATACATAATCCTCACTGCAGTATCTTGAAAATGTATTTTGTTAATTTTCATATTTTTAAAAATGTCTACAATAAAGATAAACATTTGAAATATACAGAAAAATATGGAGATTAAAAATAATCACCAACAATACTATGATCTGTGTCAGTGGAATCACTGATTTCTATTCTTTCTCTCATTCTCTACCCTTGATCCTCCATCTTTCTCTCCACATACCCCCCACTATACACATACATTATTTTTAAAGATATTTACTTATAACCATAAATAAAATTCTGTATCTTAATTGCTTTTCAGAATGAACTATCTCTGAGCATGAGGGAACTTGGATGTTTGCACCCTAGTGTAAATTGCTCTCCAATCTCTCATTTGGGGGTTCCCTGGTACAAGGGCCAGCTCTCCTCAAGGACAGCTGCCTGTACACTCAGCCTGAGAGCTGATGAGCCTTACACATGCAGGTAAAACTTTTATTGTTTCTTTCTTAAATATGAAGCAAAAACTTTTTTGTGGTACTACATAATTTGATTTTGTTTCAAAAATCAGAGTATTATCTCAGTGTTTCTCCTCGCATTCATTTGTAAAATTTCTTCTAAAAAGAGGTGGGAGATACATGTGCAGAACATGCAGGTTTGTTACACAGGTATACATGTGCCATGGTGGTGTGCTGTACCTACTGATCTGTCCTCTAAGTTTCCTCCCTGCAAAAACATTTTTTAACAAATATTAATTAAATACCTATGAGGTGCTGGCCAGAGTTCTTAGTACTCAACAGTGAACAAAATAAACCAAAATCCCTACTAAAGTGAAGGAAGAGGGGAAAAAGTGAGTAAATTTTTTAGAAATTAGGAGATTGGTATGTGCTATGGACCAATATTAGGCAGGGAAGGAGAAGACACTGAGTGCTGAGGCAGGGTGGTCAGGAAAGGCCTTACTCAGACGGTGACACCTGTGTAAAGACACTAGATGGTCACAAAATTCCTATTAAAGGAGCTGACTGGGCACCAGAGTTAGTGAAGGGCTATGCACATCTAAGCACCTTTGTGAAGTATGGGGTGTGAGATCATAGTGTGCAGTAGTGGGAACAGGACTGGAGGGGTGGGGGAAAGGTCACATACAAAGCGATGAGATCCAGATTAGCAGCAAATTTTTCAACAGTAACAGTGAATGCCAAAAGAAAGGATCAATGTCTTTAAATTATGAGGTTGAAAATCCCTTCAGTCTAAAATATAATGCTCAGCCAAGTGATTAACCCAATGATAAAATAAATTCAGATATACCAGTACGTTAAAAATCTATCTTTCATGTACCCTTCATAGGAAGTTACTTGAGGATGTGCTTCTCAAAAAATTGAGGGTATAAATTAAGAAAACATGCTGATGGGAAAATAAGTTAGGTGGATCCAATAGAGAAAATATAAACAATAAGTGTGTAGGGAGGAGGAGGGACAAGAGATGAATCATAGACCAACTTCAGCAGAGATCTAATAACTAATGTCTAATGCAGATCAATCAAGAAATAATGGCATAACCTGAGAGATGACGGTAACCGTTCCCATCTCCAGTGTTTATGATCTTGTCCATGGAAACTGTAGAGCAATGTTTCACCAACCAATGGGCCGTCAATAGTAAAGGAATAAGTGAAGAAGGAGAACACAGAATAGAGATGAAGCAGAAATGCTAGAAATTGTGTCTGGGCTAGATGGTTTGAAGTTCAATAGAACTGAGAGGATTTCCCAAACTAAAAGGGACAGTACTTGCAAATATCTCTTATAGAGCGTGGGACCTAGGAAAGAATTCTCATGGGCATTTTCCCTGGAAGCCCACCATGCTGATGTGAACATAGAAAACGTAAAACACACTTATTTTTTTGGTTGTAGTTTAAATTTATACAATATTATGAAAGTAAATCGATCAACATTTCATTCATTCATTTAAGGTTGGTTTTCTTTACATGCCTACTAGATATCAGGTACTACTGAACTAATGAAACTATGAAAATTGAAAAAAAAATCTCCCCCAGTATAGAAAACAGTAATCTTCTTAGGGATTCACAGATAGAATCCAATAAGGAGGGATAGGCAGATAATGATTACATTCCATAAAGTGTAACAGGTGTTGTGCCAGAAATATAGGCAGGATCCACAAAAGCCACTAGAAAGGAGTGGTTCATTCTGTTTGTGAGAAGAGACATTCAGGAACGGTGTGATAGATGGAGTGAGAATTATGCTGCCTTGGAAAAGAGTTCATCCTTGTCTCTCTGAAAGTACAATTTTTCTCTAGTGAATTTACCTTCAGGAAGTATCCCTCAATAAAGAAAAAGAATTGGGCCAGTCGCAGTGGCTCAAGCCTGTAATCCCAGCACTTTGGGAGGCCGAGGCGGGTGGATCACGAGGTCAAGAGATCGAGACCATCCTGGTCAACATGGTGAAACCCCATCTCTACTAAAAATACAAGAAATTAGCTGGACATGGTGGCGCGTGCCTGTAATCCCAGCTACTCAGGAGGCTGAGGCAGGAGAATTGCCTGAACCCAGGAGGCGGAGGTTGTGGTGAGCCAAGATCGTGCCATTGCACTCCAGCCTGAATAACAAGAGTGAAACTCCATCTCAAAAAAAAAAGAAAAAAAAAGAAAAAGAATTAAGCATATTATATATATATATATATATATATATATATATATATATATATATATGTACTAAAAACTGTCTAGGTGAATCAGCTTTGAAAATGTCCTATAGATCTCACCTTCAAATTAATCTTCAATATTAAATGACTCTCAAACTAGTATAATTTTTTCATCGGTCGACTGGAGAAAATAATGCTTACTTTAAGGATTACAGTGAGAATTAGAAGTAATATACATACAGTTCTTCACATGTAACAGATATGGTTGTTGGGATGATGATGATGATGATGATCATGATGATGAAAAATTACATATAATTCTTTGCACTGGTGCAGAAGAGTCAAGAACAAATCCAGCACTCCATACACTGACCTTTCAGTGAAGCACAAAGGGCTGGAGCTGCCAGATGCCTTAGAGACCAGTCCAGCTTCTCATTTTATAATGGAACAAAACTGAGGCACAAAGAAGTTAAATGATTTATCTAACATTCTTTAGAAAAGTCTGCAAGAAGCCTCAGAACATTACCTTAGAGACTCCGAGAAGAGAATTGTGTGTCTTGAGGCAAGAGATGCTGGTGAATTTGAGAGCCTTTCACTTTTTCTAAATTATTTAAAGAATGTGTCAGCAAAGTCCTGCTTACAAACTGCAGACACAATGCACTTAGGAAATTTTGTCTTCTCCTAAAATTAGTTATTAGCCCAATCAGTCATAGCACCAATTGTTCTAGAAGCTAAAATCAGAATAATAAAAACTTACATTGTGGGGTATGACATTGCCTGAATCAAGGTGATGTTTTCCTACTTTTCAGCATTAACAATATTAGGCCATTTCCTACTGCAATTCTATAATCTGCTACATCCCACAATTGGTAAGAAGGTTCAAGGAGATATTAGCAAAATAATTAGAACTTACAGAGGGAAAACACTCATTTCCTGTTATCACTTTTTCCTTTGCCACTTCTGACAGATAGGAAAGAAATTAACTTTGGTCAACACTAATCCAGAGCCATATGAAACTCACTGGCCTAACTGATCTCCTCATTACAGTCCTATAGTCAAGGTAGGAAGCATTTATTAAAAGTGCATCTGTCACTCACAGGCTTTCTCTTGTCCTATGTCCTGTTAAAAACAAAATTTCTCTCTCCTATCAATGCCTCATTTCTCCAGTGTGTTAAGAAATATATGAGCTTATATTCTTTGAACTTCAATTTCCTCAACTCTAAGTATGAAATATTAGTATCTTTATGAGTGGTTGGCTGAGATAATTAGCTACTCTTAATAGTGAACACTACTGGCAACATATATATATATATATATATATATATATATATATAAAATAATACCAATACCTATCGTCTTGTTCTTTCTTCCCTACTTCTTTCCTCTTTCCTTTATCCCTTTCACTTTTCCCCTCTCCTTTCTCTCTTTGTCTCTCAGTCTTTACTCTAACTTCTAATTCACCCAAATATGGTGACACTACTCCTAGTATCCTATGGTGATCATGTGTCACATAAGACACGGTCCCTACTCTTTTTGTAATATAACTTCTATTTTGTTAACTAAAGGAGAAGTATCCAGTCACAGGTTTGGACCAAGATCCTTCCATCTCTAAAATTTTATAATTTTTGTGGAACCAGACTATGTAGTTCATGATAGATGTGCTTCTAGGAACAGTTTGGTTATAAAAAATTTTGCTTTGGGATGTGGGCTTGAGATTGCTTCTCATCGAAATCACTAATTTCTTTTTCTTAAGAGAGAATTAGAAAGCTGCCTAGGTGGTGGCTCAAGCCTGTAATCCCAGCACTTTGGGAGGCCAAGGCGGGTGGATCACGAAGTCAGTAGATCGAGACCATCCTGGTCAACATGGTAAAACCCCGTCTCTACTAAAAATACAAAAAATCAGCTGGGCATGGTGGCGTGTGCCTGTAATCCCAGCTACTCAGGAGGCTGAAGCAGGAGAATTGCCTGAACCCAGGAGGCGGAGGTTGCAGTGAGCCGAGATGGCGCCATTGCACTCCAGCCTGGGTAACAAGAGCGAAACTCCGTCTCAAAAAAAGAAAGCTGCCTAGGTTGGGGAGAAGATACATTTTCAATGTAATCTTTCACATTGTTCTGAAGGCAGGAAACTCAAGTTGATTTATGTTTCTTCATTTTCTAAAGAGAAGGATGGACACGTCATGTGCTCTTTTTACCTACAGCAAATTTTGGGTTGAAACAATTCTTCAAAAAGATATATGCCTTGAGAACCTACCAGGAAGTTTAATGTAAGTGGTTGTATTTGTCTCCAGAGTTATTATTTCAAATTCCTATTGAACTATACAGTATTGTGCTATATAATTTAGTGTTTCACTATTAGTTTTTTTCCCCTAGGATCTGGAGACCTGAAGATACAAAGCCAAATGAAGGAAAAAAAAAAAAAAAAAAGAATTTCTCAGAAATATTTTTAGACTAGAAAAATCATTTAAGTGAATAGTATGTTTCTTTGCATTAGCCACTGATTTCATGGAAAGAACACAGACTCACATATATCATAGTAAAATAAGTATCATGAATATGGGAAAGAGGGAAGAAAGAGGGAGGGAAGGAGCAGAAAAGAGAGAAAGAGGAAACAGATAAATGGATTCTTTTCTGATGTCATGGGTGTAAAAATCCTGAACCATCAAAATCTAAGCTTTGCTTAGGGTACAGTAGATATTATTTACCTTCTCATCACACTGAGATGTCACAATGAAAGCTTAGGGTTGGGGTGGGGGTGAGGGCATTGCTATTAGAATTATATACCCAATACAGAAGAAGAAAAAGCAATATGCAAAAAGTGCTGGATCACCAAGGGGAAATGACTGAGAAAGCTTTGTCCATCCAGTGCTAAATTGTCCCGGGAGGTTTTTCTGCTCCCTACCTCCCCAGCTCCTAACATGAGCTACCAAAGTCCTTTTTTTTTTTTTTTTAAAGACAGAGTCTGGCTCTGTCACTAGGCTGGAGGGCAGTGGCCCAATCTCAGCTCACTGCAACCTCCGCCTCCTGGGTTCAAGTCATTCTCTTGCCTCAGCCTCCCGAGTAGCTGGGATTACAGGCATGCGCCACCACGCCCAGCTAATTTTTGCATTTTTAGTAGAGATGGGGTTTCACCATGTTGGCCAGGATGGTCTTGGTCTCTTGACCTTGTCATCCACCCACTTCAGCCTCCCAAAGTGCTGGTATTACAGGTGTGAGCCACCACGCCTAGTCCCCACAGTCTTTTCTGAAGGAAGATGACCCTGGTCACGTTTTTGCCCAGACATTCACAAAATCAAAATGGCCTATCCAGATAAATGGATAAACAAAATGGGGTTTATACACATAATGGAATATTATTCAGACTTGGAAAGGAAGGAAATTCTGACACATGCCTACAGCATGGAGGAACCGTGAAGACATTATGCCGAGTGAAATAAGGCAATCACAAAAGGACAAATATTGTATGATTCTATGAGGCACCTAGAGTAGTCAAATTCCTGGAGACAGAAAGTAGGATGGTGGTTTCCAGAAATAGGGGTGAGGGGAAGGGAGTGGGAATTCCTGTTTAATAAGTACAGAGGTCTGTGAATAGATAGTGGCAATGGTGGCACAACAATGTGAATTTACTTAATGACACTGAACTGTACACTTAAAAATGGTTAAGATGGTAAATTTTATGTTATGTGTATTTCACCACAATAATGATAATAATAAATTACTTATTTAGGTCAGAGATACTGCAATGAAGAAAATTTCTTTATAAAATATAAGTTGTCTCTAGATGAGCCAACACAGAGAAGTGGACAGGAATAATATTTACTGCAAAAGGTTCCTGCTGTTTCATATATATGTTAATGTTCATCCAAAAATGGAATAAATACATATGTGATGTCTCATATGTATATGTTAATGTAGGGCAAATATCAGGAAATGGAAGTTCACTGGGATTGGGAATTATTATTCCCATTTATGTATTAGGAGACAGTTCAAAGTGACACAAAAGCTGAGACCCACAGAGGGTACGAGGGCAGTTCAAAGTGACACGATTCGAAAAGCAGCTAAGGACAGATAAAATCTCATTCTTGTGATCCCAGAGACAAGGCTCTTTCTATCACAGAACAATTAACTCATATCATTTAGACAATCAGATGATAGCTTGCCTAGTCTTACAATGAGAGGGGCGGTGGGGTGGGGATTTCAGGTCACATAAGGAATTATTTGATGCCAAGTCTGTGTCAAAGCCCATACTTCTTTTCCACTGCACTTCCTTTAAGGGCTAGTTTTCACTCAGTTTGAAATACTAATGATCATAGCTCCATATGTAGGAATATTTGAGGAAATACAAACATTATTCAGTTGTGGGAAGAGAATGCATGAAGAAATGATTCCCAATAAGGTGAAGGAGACAATCTACAGTGAAATAAGACAGTTCCACTTAATTTCTAAAGATCTTTTTTTTCCCCATGTTGACTTCAGAATTTGAAAGCTCAATAGCATGTGATATGCCTACTTTATTCCCATACTTCCAAAGCTGGCAGAAGATGAAATGAGGCCTAAGCCAGCCTTTTCTAGATGTTCTGATGATAATAGAGGGATTTAGCATTCATTTTAATAAAAGACAGCATAGCTCCGAATTGAATTTACAATGTAGGGATAAGGGCTTTACCTTCTCCTTCACCTTGACAATATCAACTATCTTCTGATTGATTGTCTAAATGGAATGAGTCAATTGTTCTGTGATAGGAAGAGCGTTGACTCTGGGATCCTTAGAATGAGGTCTGATCTGCCATTAGTGGCTTTTTTTTTTTTTTTGAGACGGAGTTTCGCTCATGTTACCCAGGCTAAAGTACAATGGTGCGATCTCAGCTCACTGCAACCTCCGCCTCCTGGGTTCAGGCAATTCTCCTGCCTCAGCCTCCTGAGCAGCTGGGATTACAGGCACGTGCCGCCATGCCCAGCTAATTTTTTGTGTTTTTAGTAGAGATGGGGTTTCACCATTTTGACCAGTATGGTCTCGATCTCTTGACCTCGTGATCCACCCGCCTCGGCCTCCCAAAGTGCTGGGATTACAGGCTTGAGCCACCACGCCTGGCCAGCTGCTTTCTAATTGTGTCTCTTTAGCCTGTCCTCTTAGCCTCTATGAATGAATTAGTTTCCTAATACATGAAATGGGAATAATAATCTCCAATTTATAAGATTGTTGAAGGATTGCATTACATTTAATAACACATATATGTAAAAGTACTTGGCACATTTTAATTTAAAGTGAAGTGATAAGTCAGTGTGAAAAACCAATTTATTTTTCAAGTAATTGCTCTTCTGTGTGTCAGAACAAGGGTAGGCAAGTTCAGGCCTATCTATTATAGATCTCAGATGAAGTTGCTGGTAAGGAAGGAGAACGTTTAATAAAAAATTAAACCTGTGGATGCTTTGAAGCAAAAGGGTAACTGGAAGCATATTAACACCAGATGGAGACCTAATGAACAACATAAGATGATACCCTACCATTGTCTCACACTTGGGGCCAATTATTTTATAAATCTCTTCATCTAAAATTTTTAGAAAAATTTGTGAGTATTTGCCAATCATATTTATTAAAAAATGCGTTACAACGCAAATACCCTGTTTCCTAGCATCCCACATACATAGCAAGGCAAATAGTTCACTTGACTTGAGCCAGCAAGTAGCTGGGCAGATTCAGAACACATTTGTTAAAAGTGAGATTAACAATTAAAATATAAAGCCACCACTTCTTTTAAAGCTATGATTATTAGCTTCAGTGGAGCTGGAACTTGCCTTTATAGTTGCCCATCAAGTTTTCTTTTCAGCAAATGAGGATGGCTTAAAAACTAGTTTTGAATTCCTGGTCAGAACTGTCAGTCAATATTACATCTGGTGAGGGTAAGATGGGGAATGGAAAGGTGGATGCTTCTTTTTTTCTTCTTGTGAAAATGTTGTATATCTGTATCCCTAATTTCTACATGAGCTTTGAGATAGGCAGCCTAGCCTATTACTAAACTACCCATTCTTCTTCATGGAGTGAAAATCAGAGCTGGGTAGGAAAAAGCATACCAAACCTGTAGAGAAACTGACATCTAGTTCCAAAATGCAAAGGTGTTGGCATGCTTACAGTCATGGAAATCACTGGCTATATATTTTGTCTTTTGCCCACCTAAATGAAAACAGTAACACTAGAGAGTACTGTGTGAGGCAGAGCCAGCTTGTTGGTAGTTTTAACAGAGAGGAAGGAGTGTGGTGCCTTTCTTGTCAATATAAAAGTTCAAACACACTGGACCTCTAGGTTAGAATGGGCAGTAACATTCCTAAAAGGCAAAATTGTGAAAGAACTTATTTTTTCTCTTTTGTTAACAAATGTTTAGCATTCCAATTACAGGGGATGAAGACTGAAGTGACAAATGAACCTCTCTATGAATTATGGTAAAATTATATACTTATTAATAACAGCATTTATGATCAACTGGAAATTTGGTAAGATAACACTGATTTTTGTTTGTTTTGTTTTGTTGATTTTTTTCTTTTTTGAGACAGAGTCTGGCTCTGTCACCCAGGCTAGAGTGCAGTGGTGTGATCTCGGCTCACTGCAACCTCTACTTTCTGGGTTCAAGAGATTCTCCTGCCTCAGCCTCCCAAGTAGCTGGGATTATAGGCGTCTGCCACCACACCCAGCTAATTTTTGTATTTTTAGTAGAGATCGGGTTTCACTGTGTTGGCCAACTCCTGACCTCTTGATCCACCCACCTTGGCCTCCCAAAGTGCTGGGATTACAAGCATGAGCCACTGCGCCTAGCCATCACTGGTTATTTTTAATAAAAATATCTTACTCACTTTTAGTTTTGACATTTACAATTTCTAGGAGTCATAGGGAGGGAAAAAATAAGCAAAAAATTGAAACTGTGGGCATTTCCCCCATCTCTCTCTTTTTTAAAAGACTAGTCGGCCAGGCACAGTGGCTCAAGCCTGTAATCCCAGCACTTTGGGAGGCCGAGGCAGGTGGATCACAAGGTCAAGAGATTGAGACCATCCTGGTCAACATAGTGAAACCCCGTCTCTACTAAAAATACAAAAAATTAGCTGGGCATGGTGGCACGTGCCTGTAGTCCCAGCTACTCGGGAGGCTGAGGCAGGAGAATTGCCTGAACCCGGGAGGTGGAGGTTGCGGTGAGCCGAGATTGCACCATTGCACTCCAGCCTGAGTAACAAGAGCTAAACTCTGTCTCAAAAAAAAAAAGACTAGTCAAGAGCAGTAGTGGGAAAGGAGAAAGAATAGAACAAGGAGTTTTATCTTTAACTGGCTGTGAACAATCAATTGAGAAAACTCCCTACCCTTGGACAAGCCTGATACTAATTTTTAGAGACCAAAATGTTCCTGATAAATTTAGCCTCCTCTCTTTCCCTCACTCCCTGCCTACTTCAAACCCAGAGGCTGATGGTGAAACAGTGTAGGACCCGAGCTGAACGTGACATCTTAATTTGATCATCTTAGTCATCTGGAATCTGCTGACTGACAAAATTCCAGTGATAATTTGGTATGTGTTTAAAAAGCCAATAATAAGAAAAAAAGTTCTTCTATTTCTTCTTATCTTTCCCTCTTGCCTAACTGGACACTCAACTAACATTCTGCACATCTGTTCCATTCTAAGACCCAGAGCCACACCTTAAGTTCTCTCTGGCATGTCTCACTTCCTTCTCCAGTTTATTTTAGATTTAAACAGACTTCGATGATTTCTCTTTAACAACCCTGAAATAATCTGTGGTTTTAACTAGATGTCAAATGATGAAACTTAATGTCACCAGCATCTTTTTAATGTTAACTGCTCATTTCTTATTATAGTTTGATATTGTTATTCAACTATTGTAAATACATGCTAATTAACAAAATGTCAGTTGACTTTCAAAGCAGCTGCAGATGTCTTTTACTTTTCAAAAGAGAGTTTCATCTTTATCAGCAACAGATGAAGAACTGCCATATCTGACAACACAGCAATCCATTATGCCTCCAACATATGCATTTTAAATTAGGCTCAATGCACTGCCTACTGAATTATATATTTTAATTGACTTAATAATGCCTAATGTGGTTGTAATAAATGGGCATCATTGGATGAATTCCAAATATAGTTAAAAGATACTTTTTAAAGAAATCCAAAAAAAGGGGAAATAGCAATTGTATGTGAACAGATTTACACAGAATTCTCTCATATTTTCCTCATTTTGAAGAATTTTATAACAAACATGTAGACTCCAAAAGGAAATAACCAAGAAATGATTGGGGTCAAATAAATGTTTGCAGAATAAATAAGGAAACTCAACTTTTGAACAACAGGAAGAATCTCACTAAATCTGCAAAACTTGGAAGTTAGCAGAGGTTAACATGAAGCTTGAAAACCCAGATTAAGGAAATATGTCTTCCCGGATATTATACTAGAAGTTCATAACTCAGGAAATATGTGACAGTCACATTTTCTTACTTGAAACTCTGGATATAATCAGAAGTATGAACTAGGGAGGCTCAGCCCTAAAGTGTCAAAGTCATTAAACATTTAAGTAGTATTGTAAGATAATTCTCATGTATCTGAGAAAGGACCAAAAGCCAATTTTGGAATGATGCAGAAACAGAAAAATTATATATTTTGTTTATAGGAAACATTCTAATTTGGTCATCATAGAGTATCTCATAGCAGAACAAGTTTGCTACTGAAAACACCTGGAAAATCCATATAAAATACAAAATACATATGTTTTATGTGGCATTAAAGAGCAGCCAGGACATCCAGGATGTGAGGAGCCAATATCCCAGAGAAGAGAGAAACTAACTGAGGGGACCCCAATATCCTCTGGGCCACATTCTGGAATTTTACTAATTTTTGGTATGAAAAAAAGGTTGACAATTGAGCAGAAGGTGGATGTTAAGAAGCAGAGCCAGTGGAACTTTCAGCAGTCTCATAGAGAGAAACAAATTAGAGTTTAGGACTGCCAAGGGAGACAGGACCTGAGGAGCAAGATCTCTGAGAGAAGAGAGGCATGAGGATACTCTGGCTTTCACCTAGAGGTGCTAAATCTGTTGTTTCACCTAGAGGTGTTAAATCCGCTTTCACCTAGATTGTTAAATTTTTAAGATGCATAGACAAGTGGTTAAAAGGTAAAGCAAAAAGCAGGTGAAAACCAAAAAAGGTTTGGAGCAGTCTCATGGGGATATCTCCTTAGGAGATAGAAGATGGAGCTCTGAAGGAGGAAGAGCTTTAGTCAAAACCCTAGGCTCTCAATTGGTGTGCCAGAGATATACAATAGACTTGAGTCAGCTTACTCCTTGGTTTTATCAATGTGATCTTCCTTCCTATAGTTGTCTGTAGAGGATAGGATAAATCTTCTCTGGGGAAAGACAACATAATTTTAAACATCTACAGTTACTCATTAAAAATTCTGTACATTCAATAAACTATTACTATATGTATCAAAAAATAGAATTTAAAAAACAGACAAGAGAGACAGATTCATAGTTAACTTAGATGTTAGAATTATGAGATATGGGCTTTTAAAAAACTGACTAATATGCTCAAGAAAAATAGATGTCACAAAAGCAAAAATAGACAAATAGAATTATATCGAACTGAAAAGCTTTTGCACAGCAGAGGAAACAAAGAGACAACCTATAGAAGAAAATATTTGCATACTATACATTTGACAAGGGGTTAATATCCAGAATACATAAAGAACTTAACAGCAGCAACAACAACAATAAACACACACACACACACACACACACAGTTTAAAAATGAACAAAAGACCTTAACAGACATTTCTTAAAAGAAGACAGACACGTGGTGAACATGTACGTAAAAAAATGCTCAACATCACTAATTGCCAGGAAAACACAAATCAAAACCAAAATGAGATACCATTTCACTACAGTTAGGATGGGTTTTATTAAAAAGACATAAGAAAACAAGTGTCAGAAAGGATGTGAAGAAAAGGGAACAGTTACACACTGTTGGTGGGATTGTAAATTAGTACAGCCACTATGGGAAATAGTATCAAGATTCTTTTAAAAATTAAAAATAGAACTTCCATGTAATCTAGCAATCCTATTACTGTGTATTCAAAGGAAATCAAAGTTGTATGACAAAGAGATATCTGTGTTACCATGTTTATTGGCATTGGCTTATTTAGTGATCGCACCACTGTTTACAATCACTAAGACATGGAATCAACCCAAGTGTCCAATAATGGATAAATGGATAAAGAAAATGTAGTATACATACACAATGGAACACTCTTAGCTATAAAAAAATAAAATCTTGCCACTTGTGACTATTCGGATGGCAGTGGAGGACCTCATGTTAAGTGAAATAAGCCAGGTATGGAAAGACAAATACTATATGATTTCACTCATGTGTAGAACCTTAAAGAAAAAAGAATTGATTTCATAGACGCAGAGTTACAATTAGTTAGGAGAAATAAGTTCTGGTGTTCTATTGCATAGCAGGATAACAATGGTGAACGGTAAGGCATTGTGTATTACAAAATAGCTAGAAGAGAGGCTTTTGAATGTTCTTACCACAAAGAAATGATAAATGTATAAGGTGAAGGATACCCTGATTTGATCATTATACAACATACATGTCTCAAACCATCACACTGTTCCTCATAAATGTGCACAATCACATGTCCATTTTTTTTAGAAAAGAAAGACAGCAAGAGGGAAAATTTCACCAGAGAACTAAAGCCTATAACAGCATCAAATAAGAGATGGAGCAAGATGGTAGAATACAAGGCTCCACAGATCTTCTTCCCACCCCTGCGAGGATGCCAAGTTAAAAACTATGTGCACAGAAAAAACACCTATATAAGAACCAAAAATCAGGTGAGCATTCAAAGTACCTGGTTTTAACTTCATATTGCTAAAAGAGGCACTGAAGAGATAGAAAAAAACAAACCGTCCTGAATCGCTGACACCACCC
Organism: Saguinus oedipus; assembly: GCA_031835075.1. Classification (NCBI taxonomy): domain Eukaryota; kingdom Metazoa; phylum Chordata; class Mammalia; order Primates; family Cebidae; genus Saguinus; species Saguinus oedipus. Next base: position 26,758,374 of record CM063190.1, read on the forward strand.
CTCCCTGACCTCCAGCAGCAGCAGAGTGGTGTAGATAGCACTGGGGGAGGCAGCACACTGCAACTGTGAGACATGGAACTTAGTGCTGTCTTGTTACAGCAGAAAGGAAAACCAGAGCAAACTCAGCTGACACCCATCCACAGAGGGCACATTTAAACCAGCCCTAGCCAGAGGGGAATCAGTCCCAGCTGTCAGAACTTAAGTGCCTGCAAACCTCACCATGGAGGGCTACAGTGCTTTGTGTCTTTGAGTAAACTTGAAAGGCAGTCTAGGCCATAAGAACTGCAACTCTTAGGTGAATCCTAGTGCTGAACTAGGCCCAGAAACAGTGGACTGTGAAGGCATGCAACACACTGAGATAACAGCTGGGACAGCCAAAGCGGTGCTGGCATCATCCCTCCCATAACCCCAGCCTACACGGCTCAGGGCTTCAAAAGAGACCCTTTCCTTCCACTTGAGGATAGGAGAGGAAAGAGTGGGGAGGATTTTGTCTTGCATCTTGGACACCAGCTCAGCCACAGCTGGATACGGCACTGGACAGAGTCATGAGCCCCCCGGCTCTCCCACTCCACTCCTCATTCCAGGCCCCAGCTCCCAGATGACATTTCTAGACACATCCTGAGTCAGAAGGGAACCTGCTGCCTTGAAGGAAAGAATCCAGTCCTGGAAGCATTCATCACCAGCAAACTAAAGAGCCCTTGGGTCCTGAATAACCAGCAGCAATACCCAGGTACTACACTGAGGACTTTGGGGAGCCTCTGAGACTTCCTGGCTTCATGTACCAGCATGGCTACAGTGAGGCAGAGCACCAAGTGTGCCCTGTGGTTCCGAATTCTAGGACTTAACTTTCAGATAGCATTTCTGGACTTGCCATGGGCAGATGATAGCCCACTGCCCTGAAGGGTGAGTCCAGGCCAGGCAGCATTCACCACAAGCTGACTTAAGAGCCCTTGGTCCTTAAAGGAACACTCTCTGGTAGTCTGACAACACTCTTTGTGGTCTAGGATGGCAGTGGATATGGGGTGAGGCTCCTCTGCTTTTGAAAAGGGGAGGGAAGAGTGGAAAGGTAATCTGGTGGTTTGAAAGCCAGCTTAGCCACTATGCAATAGAACTCAAAGGAAGACTTCTAAGGTTTTTGACTCTTAACTCTGATTCCTGGACAGCATTTTGTGACCCACCCAGGGCCTGGGGGACCTCATTATCCTAAAGGGAAAAATACAGGCTTACCTGGTTTTGCCGTCTGCTGCATAGAGTCCCAGAGCCTTGAGCAAACATAGGCAGTAACCAGGGAGTGATTACAGCAGGGCTTGGGCAAGACTTAGCACTATACTTGCTGCAGGTAAGATCCACTGCAGTCATAGTTGTGGTGGCCACAGGGGTGCTTGTGTCACTCCAATCCCAGCTTTGGGTGGCTCAGAGCAGAGAGAGAGAGAGAGAGAGAGAGAGAGAGAGAGAGAGAGAGAGAGAGAGAGAGAGAGAGAGAGACTGACTTTGTTTTGGAGAAAGTAAGGGAAGAGAACAAGAGTCTCTGCCTGGTAATCCAGAGAATTCTCCCAGATCTTATCCAAGACCATCCAGGTGTACCTCTGTGAGTCTGCAAGAATCATACTGTTATCGGGCTTGGGGTGCTCCCTAAAGTAGATACAGCTTAGATAACAATATACAAGTCCTTTCAAATATCTAGAAAGCCTTCCCAAGAAAGATAGCCACAAATAAGCCCAGACAGTGGAGACTGCAATAAATAATTTATTCTTCATACCCAGCCACTGAAGAACATCTATTAGCATCAACACCATCCAGGAAAACATGACCTCATCAAATGAACTAAATAAGGCACCAGGGACCAATCCTGGAGAAACAGAGATATGTGACCTTTCAGATACAGAATTCAAAATAGTTGTGTTGAAGAAACTTAAAGAAATTCAAGATAACACAGAAAAGGAATTTAGAATTCTATCAGATAAATTTAACAAAGAGATTGAAATAAAAAGAACCAAGCAAAAATTCTGGAGCTGAAAAATATAATTGGTATACTGAAGAATGCATCAGTCTTTTAGTAGCAGAATTGATTAAGTAGAAGAAAGATTTAGTGAGCTTGGGCCGGGCATGGTGGCTCATGCTGTGTAATCCTAGCACTTTGGGAGGCCAAGGCATGCTGATCACCTGAGGTCAGGAGTTTGAGATCAGCCTGACCAACATGGTGAAACCCTGTCTCTACTAAAAATACAAAAATTAGCCAGGTGTGGTGGTAAGTGCCTGTAATCCCAGCTACTCAGGAGGGTGAGACAGGAGAATCACTTGAACCCAAGAGACAGAGGTTGCAGTGAACCAAGATCATGCCATTGCACTCTAGCTTGGGCAATGAGAGTGAAACTCTGTTTCAAAAAAAATAAAAAATAAAAAAATAAAATACAATGAAGCATGCCTATAGGATCTAGACAATAGCCTCAAAAGGGCAAAACTAAGAGTTATTGGCCTTAAAGAGGAGCTAAAGAAAGAGATAAGGGTGAAAAGTTTATTCAAGGAGATGATAACCGAGAACTTTCCAAACCTATAGTAAGGTATCAATATCCAAGTACAAGAAGGTTACAGAACACAAAGCAGATTTAACCCAAAGAAGACTTCTTCAAGGCATTTAATATTCAAACTCCAAAAGGTTAAAGATAACAAAGGATTCTAAAAGCAGCAAGATAAAAGAAACAAATAACATACAATGGAGCTTCATTCAATATGTCCGGCAGCAGACTTTTCAGTGGAAACCTTACAGGCCATGGAGTGGAATGACATTTTTAAAGTGCTGAAGGAAAAAAAACTTCTACCCTAGAATATATCTAATGAAAAATCCTTCAAATGTGAAGAAAAAATAAAGGCTTTTCCAGACCAAAGAAATGTTGAGAGATTTCTTCAATACTAGACCTGTTCTACGAGAAATACTGATGAGAGTACTTCAATCAGAAAAGAAAGGACATCGAGGAGCAATAATCACCAAAAGGTACAAAACTCAATGGTAAGAGTAAGTACGCAGAAACACACAGACTACTATAACACTGTAACTGTGATGTGTAAACTACTCTTGTCCTAAGTAGAAAGACTAAACAATGAACCAATCTAATATAATAACTACAACAACTTTTCAAGACATACTCAGTACAAAAAGATATAAATAGAAACAACAAAAAGTTAAAAAGCAGGGGGATAAAATTAAGGCATAGAGTTTATATTAGTTTTCTTTTTGCTTGTTTGTTTATGCAAATAGTGTTCAGTTGTTATCAGGTTAAAATAATGGGTTATAAGATAGTATTTGGAAACCTCATGGTAACCTCAAACCAAAAACATGCAGTGGATACACAAAAAATAAAAAGCAAGAAACTAAATCATATCCTCAGAGAAAATCACCTACACTAGAGGAAGACAGGAAGGAAAGAAGAAAGAGAAGACCACAAAACCACCAGAAAACAAATAATAAAATGGTAGAAGCCAGTCCTGAATTATCAATAATAACATTGAGTATAAATGGACTTAACTGTCCAAACAAAAGACATAGACTGGCTGGATGGATGAAAAAACAAGATCCATTGATCTGTTGCCTACAACAAACACACTTAACCTATAAATACATATATAGACTGAAAATAAAGGATGAAAAAAGATATTCCATGCCAATAAAAACAAAAAAAAATATTAAGAGTTGCTATACTTATATCAGAAAAAATAGATTTTAAGACAAAAACCCTGAAGAAGAGACAAAGAAGGTTACTGTATAATGATAAAGGGGTCAGTTCAGCAAGATGATATAACAATTATAAATATATATGCACTCAACATTGGAGAACCCCAATATATAAATGAAATGTTATTAATGCTAATGTGATAGGCACCAATACAATAATAGCTGGAGACCCAGAACCACACTTTCAGCATTGGATAGATCTTCCAGACAGGAAATTAACCAAGAAACATTATTCTTAATCTGCACTATAGACCAAATAGATCTAATAGATATTTACAGAACATTTAAACATGAGGGCTATACAGAACACAGAAAAAAAGTCTAATGATATACATATAATTGGAGTTACAGAAGATAAGGAGAAAGATAATAACGCAGAACAATATTTGAAGATAAAATGGCTGCAATTTTTTCAAAACTGATGAAAGATATCAGAGAAGTGCTACAAACCCCAAGTGGGATAAACACAAAGGAAATGACAGTTAGGTTTATGATTATAGAATTTCTGCAAACTATAATCTTAAAAGCACCAAAGGAAGAAGACCCATTACCCTTAAAGGAACATCAATAAGACTGAAAGCTACTTTTTCAAATAAGAAATAGAAGCCCAAGGCAATACAATGACATCTTTAAAGTGTAGAAGAAAACATGACAAACAACAATTCCAACCTGAAGTTGTTTATTCAGTGAAAACATTACCGATGTGAAAATAAAATATGCATCTTTAGGGATAAGCCAAAACAGAACTCATCAATGGGGAACCCACAATAATAAATGCTTAAAGGAATTCTTTGGACAGAAGGAAAGTTATTCTAGTAATCCAAGAGGGGATGGAGAGTAACAGAAAAAGCAAATGGTAAATCTAATGCATATTAGCTACTGTCTTATGGGGCTTAAAATATATAGAGAATTTAAATTCATGAAACTCATAACAAAATTAAGAGGGTTAGTATAATTGGAGTTTGAAAAATCAAAGTGTTCTATTGTCTATTATAGGAAAAAACAACAAAAATCCTGTTGAATTTGTTAAGCCAACCCTCAGGGTTCTTGTGAAGGCATCTGGGCAGAACTCAGTCAAAGTGAAGTTAGTTAAAAAGAGATTAGAAGGAACTGAAACTGGAGGTAAAAGCTTGAATTTGGCCATGGCAGATCAAATGAATTTGACCATAAGACCAAAATCCTGAATAGGACAAAGGTATCAATGGCCTGGTTACCTGAGGAGTTGTTAGTTAAGAGGCAGAATGTAGCACAAAAACTGGATTGAAAATTGAGAAAAGAAGATACGTTTTCCTCTTATCCTTAGTAATATAAACACAGATTAACCACAAAGTTGGTCATACATTGAGAAGTCTGTGGAATTTTAGGTCCAAGGAAATTAACTGATCATTTATTAGGCACTTTCTAATTGTGAAATATTGAACACCTTTTCTCCAAACATTGGGCTACCAATATCTAATTTACTCTTTTGGTGTGTCTAATCTGCTACTAAAAATATTTATTAAATTTAAAATTTTTTTGATTGTTCTATTTTCCCTTTTTAGATGTTCTATTGGTTTTTCAAAGAAAAGTCTATCCTGTGATTATGTCATGGTTTTCTGCTACTAAGCTGATATTTTTTTTTCCTTAGGAATCATAAACATCCTTGCTCTGTAACTTGTATATGACAATTCTAGTAGCTGAAGTATTTGCAAATTTGTTTGAGCCTAATTTTGATTTCCTTTGTTTTTATCCCACTTGGGGTTTGTAATACTTCTCTGCTATCTTTCATCAGTTTTGAAAAAATTACAGCCATCATATCTTCAAATTTAGTTGATACCATGTTTTGTTTACTTACATATCTATTTTATTTTAAAAATCTATTAATATATGATTGGTCCTTACATTTGCAAAATCATTTGTAGGGGTACTTAAGGTCCAGGATGAACTGAAGGTGCCTTCTTCCAGAAAGAATTTATATTTGGTTCTGAAATGTGTCTGGAGGCTTGAGAGTCCTTGGCCCACCAGAGAATGTGAAAGCCACCTGCTTATTTGCAGGAAGGCTGTGCCACTTCTAATTCTCTTTCACTCCAGGGTTGGTCCTTTGAGGTTCAAGTTTACTGTATGGACAATTTCTTAGTAGACTTTCTGACTTATGTAGCCCTTGACTTTGAGTATTGATCATCACATGAAGTCATCAAAAGGAAGTTCAGTTTTGCAGGATCAGCAAACACATCAGGGCAAAATTTGTTTATGTGATTGCTTAATATTTTCCCCCGACTTAGGTCAGGTATTTCCTTTCTTTTTTGTTAGTGCCTAGATGCTTGAAGGTAGATGCTTTTTGTATTACATTCAGCATTTCAGTAGGATAAGGTACCTGCTATTCTCAGAAACTAGAAGTCTAGTGTAAGAAATATCTGTATTTATTGATATTATCTCATGAAAATTAGAAGTTCAAGTGGTTAATATATTCCTTGTAAGCTGAAAATAGCTGCAAAATTATCATTTATTGTTAAAAACTAGAAGAAATAAACCAAATTATTCCATGCTGGCTCTCATGTGGGGATGTGCCATCTCCCCAAAATGACTCTGATGTTGTAAGCTGTCACTCACTACTTAACCCAAGAAGAAAATTTATTAGGGCTTTGCTACAAAGCAGAGATCAACAAAGTATGAGTCAAATCTAATCTGCAACTTGTTTTTATAAAGTTTTGCTGGAACACAGACACACTGTTTCTTTATGTACTGTCTATGACTGCTTTTTGTGTTACAAGGACATAATTGAATAAGGGCAACAGAGGCCATATGGCTCACAAATCTGCAATATTTACACTCTGGCCTTTTACAGAAAAAGTTTGCCAACCCCTGCTATAGAGGATTATTCCTCAGAGGTCCTGCTTGATCAGTTTAAGTTCTGGGAGCAAGTAAGTTTAGTAAATTATTTTCTGCATTATTTTCATACAGTTTTAATACTGGAAGCATGAACTCAGTATGATAGACTCTTGAGTTATACTGAGAAATTTAAGCAGGAAATAGCACTAAAAAGCAAAATAAGGCTGGGTGCAGTGGCTCACGCCTGTAACCCTAGCACTCTGGGAAGGAAGATAGGCAGATCACCTGAGGTCAGGAGTTCAAGACTAGCTTGGCCAACAAGGGGAAACCCTGTCTCTACTAAAAATACAAAAATTATCTGGGCATGGTGGTACATGCCTGAAATCCCAACTACTCAGGAGGCTGAAGCAGGAGAATCACTTGAGCCTGGGAAGTAGAGGTTTCAGTGAGCTGAGATCACACCACTGTGCTCCAGCCTGGGCAACTGAGCAATACTTTGGAAAAAAACAATAAAGCAAAATATGAATATCTTCAGACAGTAACACAGTAACATAATTATTAATCGTAAACAGTTCAGAAAAATTTTACTTTTCTTGCATACATATTAGTTCACTTAGCCTCAACTTCTTTTTTTTTTAAAAGAGTACACTTTCCTCTTCAAGCTTTTTATTTTTCATTAACCAGTATTTCTCTGGGCTATGTAATACAGAGAAGGCTTAGAGGAAATGAAATTCACAAGAAGCAAGGAAAGACAAATTCAGACACAGATCACTGGGGATGGAGGGATTTTAGCAGATGCTCAGCCTCTCACTCTGCACCGGGCTGGCAGGGTTTGTGGGACAGGGTGAGCCAGCAGGGAGGTTATGCCAAAGAGCAGGATAACTTTCTGAGGCAATTCCTGTTTCTCAGGATTAATCACATAAACCAAGGCAGAAAAATCAAAGAAGAAACTGGAAAAGAAAGTGATGTGAAAGGTCCAGTACTGTGCTGCTTTTCTCCTTAACACCAGTGCTAATGAACAGATCCTGCTTTTGTTTATGATGTCAGTGAGGCTATGGCTCTAGCTCCCAACTGTGCACCTGTTTTCTGTATGTAGACAGGTGGTGATGCCATTTACTCTACCATTGTTAAGACTGCATCAGGGTTTCTATGTGGGATATTGGCTTAGTGAATGCTGAGTCAACAAGATGACCAGGTTGAAGTGCATTTTTCTGAGATGAACCAGGAGCCATGAAAAATACACTAGTTCTGTTGTGAAAGTGTTTGTGTTACTAGCTAAAAACGAGGAAGAAAATACTTTCCCCTGACTCAGAGCCCTATTGGACAAATGCCTTCCAAGATGTGAAAGAGAATGATAGTATTATTTCTTTATTATTCCTCATTCCTAGACCAGGACTGTAAAATAGTATCATTTCTTTGTAGGGAATCAGCTGCTTTACACATATGCCATTTTGTTTATTAATCCATCTGAAAATCCTTGGGGATTTTGAGCTGGCTGTTTTTCTGCAGATGAGTCTGTAACTCTGTGACAATTAACTGTAATGACTTTGAGACAGATTCTTCTCAATCACTGCCCAGTACTGGGCTGCCAAAAGCCATCTGCACCTGGGTGGCTGGGTAACAGCACCCCTATTTTATTTGGCTTTTCATGTGGAATCTACTGTCCTTTGTCTTAGCTGAAGAGCCAAGACGACTCTAAATTCCCTTCTGTGATGTGGAGTGGTAGGAAAGGAAGGGGGAGTATGTGAGAAAATCTGAGGGGCTCCCTTCTCTAACACCAAGACACAAAAAGGCCCTCTATTCCTGACCACCTGGGCTCACCAGGCTCATTATGTGAAAGCTCAGGGGTTGACCAGCAGTCAGAGGAATGCAGAGCATCAGAGAAGAGAGTTCCTATGTGGCCAGTTCCCGGTGCCCCCAGAGAGAGAGGCGGGAGACCTCTGGTAACTTTCCGGGTACTCAGCATGCACTGCAGTGCCCTTCACACAAACATAGTGGCCAGGGAGCCAGATGGGCTCTATTCCAGGCAAAGGCAGAAAAGGGACCAGAGTCTGGACTCACTCAGCTCCTTAGTCTTGCTGCTGTCCCTCTGTCTTTTGACACTGGATTTACCTTTCATTAGTCCCCAAAGGGAGGGCGCATCCCAGCTGGGGCCTCTGGAAGCTGTGGATTTGCTGATTTGCACCCTTCTTGTGCATATTTTTATGTGGGCTGGGAAAACAGATGGTTCCATCCAAGTTGCTGAAAACCCAGCTGGTTATTGCTGCACTAGAATGACCTGAGTTTGGGGATCTGAGTTCTCCCTGCCAGAGCCTTGGGCAAGTTGGGAAACATATTTGTCTTTGAATTGGAGCACAGGCGGATGAGGTCCAAGACGCTGCATCCCCACCGTGTCCTGTGTGCTGTGAGAAATACAAGAAAAGCAACATTAAGCACAGCACATTACCCACAGCACTCCTTCTCCCTTACATTCTTTTTTAATTAGGCAGGTTAAAAATTGATTATGAACAATATTATCATCCTCCTTTTTCTCCCATTTTTAAAACCAAACTTGCTCTATCCAATTCTAAGTAATGCTGAAATAGACCTTCATAAAATAAATTCACAAATCATGTCAATTCAACATTTATTGGGCACCTATTTTATCCCAGGAATTATGCTAGGTACTAGAAATTTTAAAAATGAGTAACATATGGTCTCTATATCAGAGAACTCATAGTCTAACTAGAAGGGATATGTGTAAAAGAAGAAGATACGTGTGAAAAAACATGTAAATGTTGTCATAAAGGTAGTTACAAGAGTCATTGGGAATACGAAGAGGGATATTTCTTTTGGGGGAACACCAAGACCTAACCCTAGAGTGGCAATGCTTAAGGGAAAATAAGACTTTATCTGGGGCATGAGGTGGGAGGGAGGGAAACTGCGTCTGTGAAATATGGAGGCTTGCATAGGACACTGACGGCTGCTGTACGGTGTCTAGTCTCACCAGCTCTTCCTTCTTAACTCTGATTTATTCGGGGATCTTCCTCTAACTTATTTGATTCTGGGGAAGTCAACCCTATCCCCCATCCCTGGTTTTATCCCCCTGCCTGGCTAATTGGGATCTGCCAATTAATTGATTGTCAATTAATTGACTAGCAGATCTCAATTAATCCAAGATAAGCATGGCAGTCTCATTCCTGTGATTGATGGATTCAGAAATGGGTACAAGACCAAATGCTGGCCAATGAGACATGAAATCTCTTATTGGGTATCAAGGAAAGCTTCCCCTGCTAAGAAAACAACATGAGAAGAGATAGTTCCCTTTCTTCTCACAGATGTGGGAAGAAAGTTATCCTGTTTACTCCAAGTAAGGGAGGTTTTCAGCAGGAGAGAGACATAGTTTGATTGCAGGTTTAGGGTAAACAGAGCAGGAAGTATAACTGGGAAGTAGCTGGAAATATCTGGGGAAGGACCTTGGGTTTGTCAAGTTTCCACCTCCCAAGGTAAGCAGATGGGGTTATTCCCACGGTCATGGCCATGGCACAGTGACAACTAAATTGAGCATCTTGACTCAAGGTGACCTGTGCTAGGGCATAGAAAACAGGGTAGGCAAGAGAGGTGATATCGCTCTAAGGACAGGGGTGGCTCATTTTAGTAAAGGTTCTGCTAAAATGACACCCTCTGTGGAAACTCTGAAGCTGTGTACCAGTCTTTTCAATCATATCCGTATACCTGAGTTGTACCATGACTGAAATGTGTAAAGTGCTTAGCACAGTACCACAAATGTGGCAAGTGCTCAGTACACGTCAGCATTATCACACACAGCAAGAAAACAATTTCTGGAAGCCAAGGATTGCAGAATAATCTATAAAAATAATCCCAGGGAGAGTTCTCTCTCCTTCTCTGCCAGTTGGGAGGTTGGTTTGCTTAGTCGTATTTTTATTTCATTCCTAACAATTACCTTAGTCTTCTCATGAGTTTTTCCTTGCACTCTTGGGACCATCAGGTCCATGACTCCAGCATGGCTCTGGCTGCAGGCTGCAGTTGGTCTTACTGATCCAAATTCTCAAATTTAGGTTGCTGATCCCACAAGCGTAAACTTCTTGGCTCTGTGTCTGGGCTCTCTGCTTTCGGTTAGACAGGAAACCGGGCTGGGCAAACCTCCAAGGTTTTACATTGGCCTTCTGTTCAGATAAGCTGCTAAGGATGTTTCTACTTGGGAACAGTAACAGCTCAAGTTCTTTCCTGGGTTTTAACTTGTGCCTTTGTGACATACTAACAGATTTAGAACTGACATTATGATTGGAGTGAAAATACCCACATGTGACTTGAATTAAACAGAACTCCACTGATCAGAGCCACAAGGCCAACTAATCTCAGGGTGTTGAGAGGAAATTCTCTGAAAGGCACCGAGCAATCTATGCTATGAGAGATAAGTCAAGAAAAAGAGGTCTTTAGCCTATGTGCTTATTTTTAACTGAGTTCAGTTTTATATTGGGATACAAAGCAGTTTCTTTAGGATCTTAGATAAGTAGCCCAGTAGGATGGGAGTTCAAATCCCTGCTCCATCACTTTATTAGGTGTGGCCAAGTTATTTCTCTGATCCTCAATTTCTTGACTGAAACTGATGATAATAATAATACTTTTCTCAAAGGATTACTGTGAGGATCAAATTGGACATGCACCAGAGGACTAGAACACAATAAATACTCAATAAATAGTGGGTACCCAAGGAGAGGTAACTGCTATTGTGTAAACATATTTTACAAGTTCAGAAAAAATGAGGTTAAGAAAAACAATGATTTCAAAGGGAATGCTTCCAGTTTTTGCCCATTCAGCATGATACTGGCTGTAGGTTTGCCACAAATAGCTTTTATTATTTTGAAATACGTTCTGTCAATACCTAGTTTATTGAGAGATTTTAGCATAAAGCACTGTTGAATTTTGTCGAAGGCCTTCCATTGAGATAATCATGTGGTTTTTGTCTTTGTTTCTGTTTATGTGGTGGATTACGTTTATAGACTTGTGCATGTTGAACTAGCCTTGCATCCCCTGGATGAAGCCTACTTGATCGTGATGGATAAGTTTTTGATGTGCTGCTGTAATCAGTTTGCCAGTACTTCATTGAAGATTTTTGCATCTATGTTCATCATGGATATTGGCCTAAAGTTTTTTGTTGTTGTTGCTGTTGTTGAGTCTCTGTCAGGTTTTGGTATTGGGATGATGTTGGTCTCATAAAATGATTTGGGAAGGATTCCCTCTTTTTGGATTGTTTGGAATAGTTTCAGAAGGAATACCAGCTCCTCTTTGTACATCTGGTAGAATTTGGCTGTGAACCCATCTGGACCTGGGCTTTTTTTGTGTGGTAGGCTGTTAGTTGCTGCCTCAACTTCAGCCCTTGTTATTGGTCTGTTCAAGGTTTCAACTTCTTCATAGTTTATGCTTGGGAGAGTGCAAGTGTCCAGGAATTTATCCATTTCTTCCAGGTTTCCTGGTTTATGTGCATAGAGTTGTTTGTAGTAATCTCTGATGGTAGTTTGTATTTCTGTGGAATCTGTGGTGATATCCCCTTTATTGTTTTTTATTCCATCTATTTGATTCTTCTCCCTTTTCTTTTTTATTAATCTGGCTAGTGGTCTATTTTGTTGATCTTTTCAAAAAAACCAGCTCCTGGATTTATTGATTTTTTGAAGGGATTTTTGTGTCTCTATCTCTTTCAGTTCTGCTATGATCTTATTTCTTGTCTTCAGCTAGCTTTTGAGTTTTTTTATCTTGCTCCTCTAGCTCTTTCAATTTTGATGATAAGGTATTGATTTTAGATCTTTCATTGCTTCTCTGGTGGGCATTTACTGCTATAAATTTTCCTCTAGACACTGCTTTAAATGTGTCCCAGAGATTCTGGTATGTTGTGTCTTCATTCCCATTCGTTTCAAAGAACATCTTTATTTCTGCCTTCATTTCATTGTTTTTCCAGCCGACATTCAAGAGCAGGTTGTTCAGTTTCCATGAAGTTATGCAGTTCTGAGTTAGCTTCTTAATTCTGAGTTCTAATTTGATTGCCCTGTGGTCTGAGAGACTGTAAGGACTTCATGACTAAAATACCAAAAGCATTGGCAACAAAAGCCAATATAGACAAATGGGACCTAATTAAACTCTAGAGCTTCTGTATAGCCAAAGAAACAATCATTAGAGTGAACTGGCAACCAACAGAATGGGAAAATTTTTTTTGCAATCACTTGTCTGACAAAGGGCTAATATCCAGAATCTATAAAAAATTAAAACAGATTTACAAGAAAAAAACAAACAAACCCATCCAAAAGTTGGTGAAGGATATGAACAGACACTTTTCAAAAGAAGACCTATATGAGGCCAACAAACATATTAAAAAATGTTCATCATCACTGGTCATTAGAGAAATGCAAATCAAAACCACATTGAGATACCATCTCACACCAGTTAAAATGGTGATCCTTAAAAAATCTGGAGACAACAGACGCTGGAGAGGATGTGGAGAATTAGGAAGACTTTTACACTGTTGGTGGGAGTGTAAACTAGTTCAACCATTGTGGAAGACAGTGTGACGTTTCCTCAAGGACCTAGAAATAGAAATTCCATTTGACCCAGCAATCCCATTACTGGGTATATATCCAAAGGATTATAAATCGTTCTACTATAAAGGCACATGCACACATATGTTCATAGAGGCACTGTTTACAATAGCAAAGACCTGGAATGAACCCAAATGCCTGTTGACGGTAGACTGGATAAGGAAAATGTGGCACATATACACGATGGAATACTATGCAGCCATAAAAAATGATGAGTTTGTGTCCTTTGTAGGGACATGGATGAATCTGGAAACCATAATTCTCAGCAAACTGACACAAGAACAGAAAATCAAACACTGCATGATCTTACTCATAGGCGGTTGTTGAATAGTGAGAACACATGGACACAGGGAGGGGAGCATCACACACTGGGGTCTGTTGTGGGGAGGGACAGCGGGGGCATAGGGAGATCAGGGAGGGATAACATGGGGAGAAATGCCAGATGTGGGTGACGGGGGGATGGAGGCAGCAAACCACATTGCCATGTGTGTACCTATGCAACAGTCCTGCATGATCTGCACATGTACCCCAGAACCTAACGTACAATTTAAAAAAAGAAAAATAATGAAAACTAGCATTAATCAAAAATTTACTATGTCCCAGGCTTTCAATGTACACATTTACATGTGTAATTCATTGTATCCTCACAACACTCTTTATCATTCCTTTTTTTTTGTCTTTCTCTGTCACCCAGGCTAGAGTGCAGTGTTATGATCTCTGATCACTGCATCCTCCACCTGCCAGGTTCAAGCTATTCTGCCTCAGCCTCCCTCCTGAGTAGCTGGGATTACAGGCGCCTGCCACCCTGCCTGGCTAATTTTTATATTTTTAGTAGATTTTCATCATGTTGTCCAGGCTGGTCTCGAACTCCTGTCCTCAAGTGATCCGCTCCCTTGGCCTCTCAATGTGCTGGGATTACAGGCATGAGCCACCACACTTGGCCTATTATTACTATTTTACAGACAAGGAAACTCAGGCACTAGGTGATTAAGTAGCCCTTCTAAAATGGTGAGCAAATAGACCTGAGCTATTAGTCCTTCTGATAGACCAGTTTGCTGGAGAGAACAAATTCTTTGAGACATTCTCATCATACTTGATTATTTCTGGATCTTTCATATTGGCTACCCAGGCTTAAGAATTTCCCCATGTTCCCTAGAAGCAATATATTAGGGAGAAGATGGTTCAAGCACTGCTAAAACTAATAATGGTATTTTCCACCTCAGTTGGGAAGAATGAATATAGCCCTGGGAAAGGAAATTCTTATTTTACCATTGCAATCAATCCAGCTTTATCAAAAACTTAGTAAAACAAATCAACCTTCAAAAATAGATAACTATGAACAAATCGACAAAGAATCTCTGGCTACATCCAACTTTTGCCCCTTTTGTAAACAGAGCATGGGCCTTATCCAGATATGGAGATCTCTTCATTCAGGTTCAGCTTTATTTAAATATGTGAGTTGAAGTATTGATGAGGATTTGTTCAGCAAACCATTGAGCATCTAATATGTGTACAACACTGACAGACTCAGTGGTTGTAGAGAAATAACATGTATCTTGGGTCAGGTCTAAACTTGAGGGACTCTAAGATAAGATGTTTCCAGCCAAGAATCTGAAACTGAAGATTCAAGATTGTTCATCCCTAAGAGGCACCACAAGCCCAGCTTTTTTGGGCTGGCACTCTCTAAAACATGCTCTTGACTGTCTCTTACCTATTGCTTCACTTCTCTCTTGCCTCATTTGAGTCATTTGATTTTGTTTTCATTTATCCATTATCTGAGAAATGGCTCTCAAAATATAATTTATGGGACTTCTTAAATTACATTTCCGTAAAGTTCCTTAAACTTTAAAGCATTCATGCTTAAAATTGGACAGTAATAATACACTTTCTCGACATATTAAATAATTGCTTATTTTATCCCATGCTTTCAAATCCCAGGCAATTTGCTTCTCTTCCCATTATTACTCTACCTTTTTCCTCATTCCTCAACACCCTGCCACGTCCTTTCTCTCCCTGTCAAAATCCTGCATCTTCTATTGAGGTCCTGATTCCATGAGTCAATTCCATGAGCCATAAAGCATAATCAGTTTCTAACCATTTTACCACTATTATATTACTCCATTCTCACGGGCTTAGGCAAGGTGTTGAAATGCTTTTGAGGGAATGCAGTTGCAGTGAGCGTTCTTTCTCCCTCAAATCTATCTAAGGGTAGAAGCCCAAGAATCACTTGTCTAAAAAATACCCTCCACTTGCCAGGATTGCCATTATTTTTTTTTTTTTTTTTTTTTTTTGGCTGAATGACTTCTAAGTTTTTATTATTTCATTGAACAAACATTAATTGCAAGCCTCAATAGGAAGTACTTTTTAAAACTAATCATTCAATTTATCAATTAACGTCCTGTGATTTGAAGCATGGTACCCCTGTTTAGGAAATTTAAATAAAAAACAAATGTGACACAAATGAATATTACAAATAATCATACTTCAAGCGTTTACAGTAAGACACAACTATAGACTATGAAGGAAATGAAGGAAAAGACATCTGAGCTATGGGTAGCATAAGCACAGCTGAGAAGACATTGTAACTGCAAACTAGGAATCCATATAATCCGTCAAATATTTATTGTGTGAAGGGGGAAAGGGTCCTTTAAACAATTAATTAATAGTCATCTGATACTATTTTTATATGTGTTCATACTTGAATCTCAAACACACTGGGAATACATGCAGATGGATTGCTAATAGCATTAAGCACATTCCTATAAAATAAATATTCAAATAATGTAAAGTTTGCATATATTCCACTACAAAGCATCTGAAATTATGGAAACCAACTAGCAGGCACTTAAATGCCATTATTAACTGTAATCAAATGAGCCTCTGTGAGATGCTACAGGGGAGCTTAATGCAATGATCACTAACTGAATTGTTCCAGTTGATTCCTGGGTGTTGCTGGCGTTGTTTACAGATCAGATGAGCACATTTAATGATCCAGAGAAAATGAAACTGCCGTTTCCAGTAAATATTGATTGTGAATAAATAAATGCAAATGGAATTGTTGGTGACAATGAATTCCTTTTGATTCTGGCCTCCCTGAGCTACTTTTACATTAGTGGGCACTCTTACTACAAGTGGAAAGTACCGTTCCTGTTAGAGATGGTGGCCACCTTTCACCTAAAATCATTTCAGCCCTGCAAAGTGCAAGTGCACCCAAGTTACGTTTCCAGACGTCCAACCTCCCAAATCAAAGTACATCTTGCACTATCCAGGAAACATCGAGGAGATCTGCATTCTGAAAAGCATGCCATTTGCTTGTATGACAACTCTGAGAACATGCAAATATTTTACATTTTAACAAAGTTCCACGCATTAGAGAACAAACTCCTAGATATCTGAAATGTTCAATGGTATGCAGTTTTATTTGATGTATTTCTTTCAAGTCTAGCATTTCAAACAAAAAGGAAATTCATTGCCTGAGGCCAAGTTTTTACTTCCCCAACTTCCTAAAGAGAATTATGCTGCAAAATTTTACAAGAATTTGCAATCAAGACTTTCTCAAGAACTTTCAATAGTTTCTTTTTTTCTTCTGTAAAATGTTCAAACCCTCAGGCCTACACAATCTGGCACCAATGAACCTTTCTAACCCTCCATATTTTCTGCTACTTTTTCCATTTTCCCAATACCTTATGTTCCGACTAAATAGCATATAACTATTGTCTGAAATAATCTCGTACTTTCAAATTCTATGCAATTTGCTCCACTGAGCACTATCACTCTGTTCTACCCTTCCTCTCATCCCCCAGTACCCTACAAGGTCCTACCTTTCCCTTTCAAAAATCCTACATCCTCTATCAAGGTCCAGATTCCATAAGTCCTTCCATAAACCATAAACCAAAGTAAATTTTAAAAATGCTACCGTAATTATAATATTACCCATAGTCTACCTGATATCATTATTTTCTGCTTATGGTTTATCCCAAGGCTGCCACATGGTACATTCTCATTAAATGCTCTCATAGGCATTGAATGACACTGAAATAATGGTTATAGTTTACTGTTCTTATTACGTATAGCATTATCAAAACAGTTGATCTAACAAGTATCTTAATTATATCAAAGTTATCATATACATGATTCTTCCTTTACATGGTCTAATTTTATTGTCCCTACCTGAATTCAGAGCTTGTTTCTTGGTGTTTTATACCCTTTCAAACTGGCCTTTTATAACAACCCTATCTATTACAGTGAATAAGGTATGTTTTCTTTCTTAACAGATGATGTGCATCAGCACGTTTGCTGAATACAATGTGATAGGCAAAGTGAAGAATACAAAAGAAATAACACATGTTATCTCAGGAGTTTACAATCAAGTCACACAAAAGATATTAAAACATATGCAATATTTAGGAAAACTTAAGTAGTCATGGTACCATTTTATAGTGCAGAAGAAAACCAGGGAAAGAAGAGACAAGTATGGGTTGGAGTGGGGGTGTAGAGGTCCTAGAGGAGATGGAGTTGGGATAAGCCTTGAGCATAGGCAGAAAGTCTGGCATAGCATAGAGAGGAGGGCACTGTCTGCAGAGTGAGGAGCTGAACAAAGCCACATGCTGGCATGCACAGTGAGGAAAGTGGGAGGGGTGTGGGCAGGCTGATGGACAGCAAGGGAAACAGCCAGTTAAATTGAATTGAACAATCTGTGTTAGGTAGATGGGGTGAGGAGAGTAGTAGATAGATTTAGTTAAATAGTTTGGATGAAGTCAGCCAATGAGGCATTTTAAGAAAAACAAACACAGAACACAAAACAAAATAAAAATGGCATTTTAGGGAAAAAAACCAAACATTAGCAGGGAACCACTACAGATTCTTGAGCAAGTACAAGGCAAGAGCAAGCCTTTCCCTTTATGAAGATCAGTGTGAACACTGATTGCAAAATTGGTTGGAGGAAAGAGACTAAAAACAGGGGAGGGGAGTGAGGGGCCAGCACTGTGTTGCAAGGGGAAGGTGAGAAGGTGAAGCCCCAGGATGTCAGGAAAGGCCTGGAGGGTTGAGGATGACCACAAGGCATTCCAAAGGAAGAGGGACTCGCTATAAGCTTACTCTCTTCTGAATTTACAACACTTAGCAGTTTATAGACATTCGATAAATTTTTGATGAATATATAAACTAGATATATAATTGTCTAGCCATCATCCAAACATGTTCTGAGAAAAAAACATTTTCTTCTTCTCCCCTAATGAACAGAAACATCTATCTTCCTTGCTATAGAAGTTGCCAGGCTGGAATGCTGGGTCTTTCTTTGGCTCCTCTGTCTCCCTATAGTGAATCTCTTGTCCTCAATAAGTTCAAATTCAGTGGTCATAGGGAGAAACAGGTGTGGTCATAGGGAGAAACAGATATCATCAGGACTCCAAGGTCCCAAGGAAGACTTTCTGAAGGAGGTAACCTAAAATGGCCAGAAGTGCATGAAGAGGGTGGTTGTGAGGTGAAGGCTTTCAGGTAGAGGCGGAAGCTTGAACAGAGATGAATAGGAGTGAGAAACAGGGTTGTAAGTGGGTACTGATGATTGGCATTATGTGTCTTGCAATCTGTTTGCCAGCACAGTGCATTGATAAATTGCACTTCTGCCCCATCCATCACCCAGCACCTACAGGGGAACTGCAAGGGAATACTAAACAGCAATGACAACCCAGGTACAACTGGAATCAAAGAACCTGGCTCTGAAATTTGCCATAAACTTTGAAAGAGATTTTCCCTGTTTTACTATTCATCTATTCCACAATCGATCTTGAACTATTTAATGATGCATATGCAGACAAAGTGAAAACATCCTGCAGAGAGAATGCAAATGTGAGCTCTTCGTCTGACAGATGAGATAGGGAAGGAAAACTGTAGATGGAAATGAAATTCTGAAAACCCACGCCAGTAACCCCTATGAGTGTGAAATATTGATTTACTGTTACCACCATTCTAAATTCTGAATAAATTTCATTAATGCCATCTAAGCATCTGTGGGCCGAAATTTTCAGGGGCGAGATCAAAGATTGTCCATCAGTTATCAAAAGCATCCTGAGCTTCTACTAAGTGCTAAGCACTATGACAGAATCACAATGGTTGGGAGAAATAGCAACAAGAAGTGGGTATCGACATTAATCTGCCACTGATTTTTTAATAGACAACCCATTGAAGGTAGATATTCTTCAGATAGATCAGGTAATCAAAGGGTACTGCACAAAAGCATGCCTAACATAGGCATGAAGAAACAGCATCTCCATAAGAAGAGAATTTCTTAAGGAGTTGTTAGGTTCTAACTGAGGTTCTTTGGGAATCGGTGGATGAGTGGCGGGTAGCCGGAAGAACACTCCAGGAATTGCAGACAGTTTCAACATGCCTTTTACTCTCTCTTTAGGTGCAAGTGAGCCATGGGTGCAAACAAGCCATGGTGCAAGCTGTATGTATAGCATCAGCAGGGTAGTTACATGTTTTACAGACAATAGTGGCTCTGAGTCAAGCACAGGCTCATGTGGGGTCATTAGGATCACCTAATGCACCTCACGTGGCATGGTTACATAATCAGCCTCACATGGCATGGTTACATAACATGTGGAGTTGTGTGCCTGTGCTCCAAACTCCCTGAGTCATGCTGGACTGGATGTCTGCCTTGGCCTATTCTTGACTGCAACACATCCATTTTCCTTACACACCACCCTCTAAGTGAGGAAGATGTAGGCCTTGGACACACAGGCCTAACACATAGGCCTTATACATAGGCTCTGGACACACAGACCCTGGATACACAGGCCTGACACATAGGCCTTATACATAGGCTCTGGGCACACAGGCCCTGGATACACAGGCCTGACACATAGGCCTTATACATAGGCTCTGGACACACAGGCCCTGGATACACAGGCCTGACACATAGGCCTTATACATAGGCTCTAGACACACAGGCCCTGGATACACAGGCCTGACACATAGGCCTTATATATAGGCTCTGGACACACAGGCCCTGGACACACAGCTCTGACACATAGGCCTTATACATAGGCTCTGGGCACACAGGACCTGGACATACAGCTCTGACACATAGGGCTTATTCATAGGCTCTGGACACACAGGCCCTGGACATACAGCTCTGACACATAGGCCTTATACATAGGCTCTGGGCACACAGGCCCTGGACACACAGCTCTGACACATAGGCCTTATACATAGGCTCTGGGCACACAGGCCCTGGACACACAGCTCTGACACATAGGCCTTATACATAGGCTCTGGACACACAGGCCCTGGACACACAGCTCTGACACATAGGGCTTATTCATAGGCCCTGGACACACAGCTCTGACACATAGGGCTTATTCATAGGCCCTGGACACACAGCTCTGACACATAGGGCTTATTCATAGGCTCTGGGCACACAGGCCCTGGACACACAGGCCCTGGACACATAGGCCTTATTCATAGGCTCTGGGCACACAGGCCCGGGACAGACAGGTTCAACACATAGGCCTTACATTCTGCCCCTTAGGCTGAGGGAGTTTTCTAGTGGGAGATGCACCCACAGGGTGGAACCCTATAGCCAGAGGCCACAGCAGTAATACAGGGAGCAACAACTCCAGGTTACGGTGGGCAGCCACCTCATAGTGACGTCACCCTAATGTTGCTTTATACACTAAGCCAGGTTTTTATTTCCCTACTATATTACTCAGGATTTTCTAGAGGGACAGAGTTATACACACACGCACACACACACACACACACACGTATAATACATATACGTGTGTGTATATAGATTATACATTATATATGTACATATACTTTATTAACTTACAGACCCTAGGGTTCGGTTTTCCAATTATTGCCTCAGATTGTTCTGCTTTTCATCTATTCTTGCTCCCAATCTTTGGCTCCTCCAAATAGGAACGGAATATGGAGGGATTAGGGCAAGGACTATGAGAGGCAGGTTACCTATTGGGCTTCCTGTAGCTGGCAGTCAGCCTCTGCTGAATGGCCCAACAGGACTGAAAGGGTGGGGCTTTTGTGTAGGTGTTTCTCTTCTGCTTTTAAATGGATTTAGTGTCCCGGGATGACTTACAATGCGTGCACATACACATTACTGGCATCTCTTTTGAGAGCAGATAAATTATCATTCCCATCCCACCTGACTCAAGAGGAGGAAACAGGAAGGTCTTATGCCAGCATGGATGGGACAAGGGGAAGGGGCTCCAGGTGGGAGGGTTGACTTCTAATTTCTGAAGACATGAGACCAAAATATAATTTTAACAAAAAGTTTAAAGATTAGCTACATTTACTTTTTGAATTCCTGTTTGATTGGGGAAAGCCTTCTACGGCATTGCTTTGCCTTCAGCAAAGTGGCTGTATCTACAGTTCCAGCCTTTTTACTCTTATTATATCTCTAGTAAGGAAGACAGAGGTTTGTAACAGGCATATAACAAATGAATGACAAATTACTGCCTGGCTTCCTCTCTTCCTAGACTGTAAAAATACTGTGAGACCTGTGAGGACCTGTGTGCTTCTCCAGGCCGCTGTCCTCATTTTACAGATGAGTGGACAGAGCTCCTCAGAGCCTAAGTGACTTGTCTAAAGTCACACTATTCATTGGTGCTAGACCCATCTCCTTTAATCTTCTCTCATATGTATGATTTTCTAGCTGTTCAATCAACTCGACAACTTTCCTCTGAAGCCTGTCCAAATTTGACTGCCCCTCTCAGCTGTAGCTCCTGGAATTAGACACATGAACCCAGAAGGGTCTAAAGGGAAGATTGCCTTAGTATTCCTCCATTCTAGGTATGCATTCCAATGCCACGCTTGCTCCAGGGGGTTATTTTCTGACAATAACCCTGTAGTCTATTTCTGACATGCTCGAACACATTCTCCCATCTCACATGTCTCAACTATGGCTTTCTTCCCCAAGTATAATGATGCCTTTATTGAGTCACACCATGCAAATGATAAGACCTCAGATGTTCAAACAACTTTCTTTCTGGAAACACAAAGCACATTTCCAAGACTATCAGCTCCCCGATGCTTCTGTAAGGGAGGATAGGCTGCCAAATTCCAACTTTGTGACAGGCTGAAGTCCAACGTTTAACTGATTTAGTCTGAATCACCTAATCAAGATGGGTGAACACTACTCTGGAGAATGGAGAGATGACTTTATCCTAGTCAGCACAGTAGGACAAATTAGTCCATACTTAACACACTGTCCCAGTCCTCACCCAAAACTGCCTTTAAATGCCACTTGCTTTAGGACTGTAGGAGTTCTACCACATTCAATGTTCGCATGCCTTCAACTCCATGATGGATATGACATAAAACAAGTCAAAGAGGCTTAATCATTGCCTTTGCAGAATTTTGCAATTCAGCAATTTTTAAAGCATCAGAGGTCTACTTATTTTCTAGGTCCCACCAAGCTACATTCCTACAATTAGGAATTTTGGGTCCCTTTGGGCTCAGGATAAACTGCCACCTGTGCTCTCTGAGTATTTTGCATATTATTTTCTTACTGTACATATCCCATTGCCTTGTACTTACTCACCTGTCTCTCTTGCTCTCCTTTTCCCTACTCCAGACTCTAGACCAGGAGCTCCAGGCCCCATGAAGATAGTCTATGCAAGTTTATTACACGGAAGACCCCCTCTGCAGGTCTGTCCCCCCACCTGTGTGGGCCATGACCCTGCTTTTCCATGTGTCCCAGGAAATCACAAAAACATTCTTTGTAAGGGAGCTTGTGGGTTCTCCTGAGCAGTCAGGGTTCTGCTTTATCCTCAAGGCCATGAATTTGGTGGTTGACTCTGTCAGGGAGTAGTCAACTCCCACGTTGCAGGCTGATGCCTGTCCTCACTGTCTCATGTCAAAGGGTCACAAAATGGGATATTAAGCAGTGTGACCAGAGTGGAGCAGGAGTAAGGGACACTAGGCTGATCCCAAGGATGGAATCATTTTGGCACCTAGCAAACCATCCTGGAGATAAGACATGTTCAGCCAATGCTTATTGATAATTGTGATGGTGACGGCCTCATTATCTCCTTAGAAACACTCAAAAGAGGGCTCCTGTCTGCTGCAGTTTCTCTTGACTCACAAAGTCTGAAGCCAGACTACTGAGGACACAGCATTCTAAACACTGAGCTCTCTTGGGACAGTGCCCAGAGCAAGGTTCTGGAACACAAAATATTTATGTAATCCCTGGGGTGAGGCTACTGATGGAACCAGCTGAGGTGAAATCTCAGCAAGAGGCTTGTGATTCCCCAGCCTCCTGTCCTCATCCCTTCCAGCAGGAATAAGAAATAAAGCCAGTAGCCAGACCTCTAGAGGTCCTCCTCCAAGGGAGGGATAGCTATAAATGTTGACCAAAGCAATCACCAGCTCAGCACTGCCACAAATTCTGATGTGGGAAGATAATGTCACTAAAATAATCCTACAAAGAGCTCACACTCATCAGGCAATTGTTATAAGCCAGGCTCTTTCTGCACATGTACCCCCAAACCTATAATGCAATAAAAATTAAAAAAAAAAAAAAAAGCCAGGCTCATCTTGCCTTGACTGTTTTATTTAATACAATGCTATGAAGTAGGTATTTTTATGCCTGAGTTACAGACGAGGAGGATACAAGGATTTCCAAGTGTTACAAAGTTTAGTAAATGTAGAGTCAGGAATTCTTAACCAGGATAGGCTTGGTGCCCAGAGACATCATGTTTTCATTTCATGACACTCCTTCCCTGATGATTGGCAGGGGACTTTTGGAAGGATTGCACCAGAGGACTCACCAAGGCAGGAAGATGGCAAAATAGTCAAGAGTCAAACATTCACATGGGGAAAAATTTCAAAGGTAAAATGAATCTTTGTCTAGTAGAGGTGCCAGCTGCAACACAGTGACACCATACTGACAAAGCTTCTTAAACAAAAAAATTTCCTTAGGGAGGCCCACAGATGGGGTGCACGGCCCTGGCAGGCCCCCCAGGAATCTGAGACACACACACACAGCCTAAGACAGAGAGTACACTGACATCAAAGGCACAGAGAGCTTTCTGTTTCCTTTTGTCCTCTGGATTTCCAACAGTCTGCAATGTGGCTCAGCCAGAAGAATTCAACAGACATAAATTGCAAAACTGAAGTTTGTGGTAAGACCCAGAGAAGATGCTTCAAACGAGAAAGTCTTACATTTTTTCCTGAAAAGCACCTCAAGAGAAACATAAAATCTTCTTTTTTTTTTTTTGAGACGGAGTTTCGCTCTTGTTACCCAGGCTGGAGTGCAATGGCGCGATCTCAGCTCACCGCAACCTCCGCCTCCTGGGTTCAGGCAATTCTCCTGCCTCAGCCTCCCGAGTAGCTGGGATTACAGGCATGCGCCACCACGCCCAGCTAATTTTTTGTATTTTTAGTAGAGACGGGGTTTCACCATGTTGACCAGGATGGTCTCGATCTCTTGACCTCGTGATCCACACACTTCGGCCTCCCAAAGTGCTGGGATTACAGATAAAATCTTCTTAAGCCACTCAAACTAAACTCAGACTGTGAACTAGGCAATACAAGACCTCAGATGTGAGAAAAAGTTTCGCCGACTGCAGAGTCACACACCACAGTCCATCCCCTCCACCTTAGAACTGATTACTTTCATCTTGGCCGCGACTGCAGCTTGTAGATTCTTTCAAAATTGTTCCAGTAATACTGTATCATACATATTTGTTAATATTAATCTTTCACCTTTTAAACTATAAGCTGTCTAAGGGGTGAGTTTGCACCTCCAATACTTAACATGGTGTCTACAGACATAGGAGGACCTCATCACTCATTTGCTACGTTAGTTCATTATTATTTTTGTTGCCCTCCATCTATTAAACCAGATAGAACATGTTGCTTCTTCCTATGTCTGAAACCTGTATTTTAGTTGTCATGAACTAATGGGAACCTAGAAGCTGCTCTTTCAAGGCAGTCATAAAATGAGCCCAGGCTTGGAATTCAGACGACGCTTGGTTTGGGTTTGATTCCTGGCTCTACCACTCACTCAAAGATTACTTGATTTTTCTACACCTCGGCTGCTTGTTTGTAACATGAGAATTATAGGAATTTCAGAAAATGGTTACACTAAATGATACATGTAAGGTAGAATATTATTTCAACACAACAGCCATAGTGATATTTATATATTTTTTTTCAAAAAATAATTTCAATGTTTATTTTAGATTGAGGAGGTACACATGCAGGTTTGTTACATTGGGTACATTGTGTGATTGAAGCTTGGGGGCTGGATAATCCCATCAACCAGGCAGTGGGCATAGTACCAAATGAGTGGTTTTTCAGCCCATTTCAGCCCCCTCCAGTAGTACTCAGTGTCTACTGGCCCCATTTTTATGTCTATGTATATGCAATGCTTGGCCCCCACTTAAAAGTGAAAACATGGCCGGGCACGGTGGCTCACACCTGTAATCCCAGCACTTTGGGAGGCCGAGGCAGGTGGATCACGAGGTCAAGAGATCGAGACCATCCTGGTCAACATGGTGAAACCCCATCTCTACTAAAAATACAAAAAATTAGCTGGGCATGGTGGTGCATGCCTGTAATCCCAGCTACTCAGGAGACTGAGGTGGGAGAATTGCCTGAACCCAGGAGGCAGAGGTTGCAGTGAGCCGAGATTGCACCATTGCACTCCAGCCTGGGTAACAAGAGCGAAACTCCGTCTCAAAAAAAAAAAAAGTGAAAACATGTGGTATTTCATTTTCTGTTCCTGCATTAATTCATTTAGGTTAATGGCCTCCAGATGCACGCATGTTGCTGCAAAGGATATGAATTCATTCTTTTTATTGCTGCATAGTATTCTATGGTATATATGTACCCTATAGTGATCTTTTAAAAATGTGTATTAGACTATGTCACCTGCCTGCTCACATCTCTCTGATACCTTAACATTTCTTTCAGAAGAAAAGACAGACCCTTGCATTGCTCTGAAAGGCCCTATACGATCTGGCCCCAGTGACCTCTCTCCCTTGTCCAGCCATGCCGGCCTCCTTGCTGTTCCATGAACTCCATCCACCTTCCTGCTGTAGGACCTTTGTGCTGGCTGCTCCCATTGCCTGGAGGCCTTTCCTCCAAGACACCCATGTGGCCAAACTCTTTGGCTGCTTCAGGTATCACCTTCTCAGTCAGGGCTGCTACCACCACTTGATTAAATAATGCATCCTGAGCCCCATGCCACAATCCTGACCTGCTGTGTTCCGATCTATTATTTTTCCATAGCACATATCCCTTTCTAACATATTCTCTCAGATCCCTATTTATATGTGTATTCTCTGGGAGTCTCTAGTGTCACTTTCACCCTCAGATGTAGCTTCATAGGGACAAGGATTTTGGTGTGTTTTGTACATTGATATATCTCAACGTACCTAGAATAGTGCCTGGCACACAGTATGGGCACTCAATAAACAGTTGTTGAAAGAATACAGGTTGAATGAAGATAGTATCGTGCCTAGAAATGAGAACCTCAAAAATGGCAATCATTACCAACACCACCACCACTCTCTCTTTCCTCACGATCACTGGGACACTGGCACCCATTCACAGGGCCTTAAGGAAGACAGATGAATTCAGGTATACAACGCATCTGGTACGGGCTTGTATACTTGGTAAATGATATTTCCGTTCCTCTTCTCTTTGTTTCTTTCATTATTACTTCTTTTTTATGGAGGCCCCTCAGGACACAGCTATAAAGCAAAACCAATTGCTCAGTCCACATGTAAGTGTCACGTAGGGACATTTACAGAGCACTTTAAAGCTGTTGATTTATTATTATTGCTACTATTATCAGCCAAGCATCAACATAGGATTTTTGTGACTTTGCATTCTACAGATGATTCTCTATTTAAGCACACTTTCTGCTGCTTTTACTACAACTCACTAAAAAAAAGAAGGAGGGGGAGCAGAAAGAGGAGGAAGAGAAAACACAAATAAAACATACATATTTGCTTTTATAACGTTTGGATTTTCATTTATACTAGGGGAAATACATAGAAAAAGAAAATCCCATTCCCAATTTATTTATGTATTTATGTATCCACGTATTTATTTTGAGACAGGGTCTATCTCTGTTGTTCAGACTGGAGTGCAGTGGTGCAATCACAGGTCACTGCAGCCTTGATCTCCTGGGCTAGGTGATCCTCCCACCTCAGCCTCCCAAATAGCTGGGACTACAGGTGGGCACCACCATGCCTGGCTAATTTTTTGTATCTTTTGTAGAGACAGGGTCTTGCCATGTTGCCCAGGCTTGTCTCCAACTCCTGGACTCAAGCAATCCCTTCCATCTTGACTTCCCAAAGTGCTGGGTCTACAGGTGTGAGCCACCATGCTCAGCCCCATTCCCAGTTTAAAGTTAAGCTTTCTCTAGCAAATTTGGAAAATACTATAAGCATAAAAATGATACTGAAGAATAAGTAAATATTTCTATGCTGATGGCTAGAAAATCAGGCTATAATTGTTTCAAACCTGCAAAAATGTTCACTTTTTGTTTTATCTTTTCTTTTCTCTTTCCTGTGTCAGCCTAAAGGGAATTATTTTGGATGCTTAGCATGCAATGGTTCACAAATTCTGCCTATTGATAGTTAACATAAACCACATTAGTGACAGCTCATTTTCTTTGCCTCTTGGAAATGCAGAGAATGTGGCTGAGATCTTGGGTAAGGAACAATCATCAGGATGAGTTCTCTCTGGTTGTCAAATCCAATGTTCACCTTAGGCTGGAAATGCACCCTACTGCCCTTCTTTCCCTACAACCCCAAGCAATCAGCATATGGCTGTGTTGTCCTTACACTTCCATATAACTTGTTTCTTATTTGCTTTTTTCCAAATCAAGCAATTCTTGAATGCTCTATGGAATAGCTCCAGCAGTTGTTGACAGAATTGTCTCTACCGCCAGCCAGTCACGCTATTCTATTTCTCTGTAAAATGATTTTTACAAGAAGCCATGCTTATCATGTCACATTAGAAAGTCAAATGACTCTCCTATAAATTTTATATGTCTTTGGTTGGAACTCATGCCCAGATGCCAACTCTTTTATCATGTTAAAAATTATATATTCTGCATAAAATATAAATTATCTTAACTTCTTATACATCACCCATTTCCAGACTTAGGGGATAGCCAGCATTGGCATAGCCATGGTGACAGCCAAGAGCTTGCTGTCAGGGGTGGTTTCCTGGGGACAACACTAGATGGAATTCATACCTATGTTTACGTATAATCAAGGCTCAAGTGGTAAACAAATATAAACATTAGTCACAAAGAGTAATGTTGAAGTTAGGATTCGAAAGCCAGGCATAAGACTTATGTGGAGCAATGGGGTACCAAGGAGAAAGGGTGTGGCCAGAGGGCAATTTTCAGAAAAGCTGGAGAGTGCACATGCATCAGGCTGTCCTAATGGGCAGGAGGCAGGGCACAGATAAAGGCAAGAGCCGGTGGGCAGTGTTTAAGGCTAAAAATGGACACTTTTTAGTTTTTTTAAAAAAATAAACTTATTGAATGCCATACACAAAAATCAACTCGAAATGGATTAGGGATTTAAACTTAAGCCCTGAAACTATAAAACTCCTAGAAGAAAACATTGGGGATAAGTTTCATGACACTGGTCTGAGCAACGATTTCTTGGATGAATCATTACTAAAAACAGTATGGAAGTACCTTACAAAAATAAAAATAGAACCACCATATGAGCCAGCAATCCCACTTCTGGGTATACATCTACAATATTAAATTCAGGATTTTTAAGAGATATTTGCACTTCTATTTTCATTGCAGCATTATCCACAATAGCAAAGATATAGAAGCAAACTAAACATCAGTCAGTGAATCAATAAGGAAAATGTAGTATGTGCACAAAATGAGATATTATTCAGCTTTACAAAAGGAGAAAATATTGCCATGCAAGACAACATGAATGAACCTGGAGGACATTATGCTAAGTGAAACAAGGCAGGCATAGAAAGAAAAATACATCATGATTCCACCTATATGAGGTATCTAAAATAGTCAAACACATACAAACAGAGAGTAAAATGGAGGTTTTCAGGGGCTGGGGGGAGATAGAAAAGGGGAATTGCTATTTATCAAATATAAAGTTTCAGTTGTGCAAGATGATTAAGTTCTAGAGATCGGCTCTACAACATTGTGACTCTGGTTAACAATACTGTATTTTTCACTTAAAATTTTGTTGAGAGGGTAGATCTTGTGTTAAATGTTCTTACCACAATGAAAAGAGAATGATTTTTCTCATCGCACGTGCATGATCTTTACAAATATTTAGAAAATACTTTAAGCATAACAAAGAAAATAAAAATTACTTATAATTTACCAAGAATTTCAATCATCAGAGAAAGCCACAGATATCATTAGAAGAATTACCTGCCTATAGAGAGCAGCAGCAGCATGACAACCCTCATGATTTATTATGAAGTTATTATATGATGAACACTGATTTAGTGGCTTTAAATGTAATTAGCTTACTTAATCCTCAAAACACTCCTTTGAGGTAGAAACTATTGTCAACCCTATTTTGCTCATGAGGAAATTCAGGCACTGAAGCGTTACGTAATGTTACAATGTTGCACAGCTAATAAATGACAGAGTCAGAAATTAAGACGATGTGTTTAACTCTAGTGTGCTCACTTCATTTAATTTAATTTTAGAGTAGATGACACATTCATATATCTCATAAGCCAAAAGACTATTTAAAAAGGTACAAATTAAAAGGGTGGCCTCCTACCTCCATCTCCATCTGCCCCATACCTCCAATATTATAGGTAACCGCTTCTGTTAGTTTTCTGAGTAACTTTCAAGGGTTTCCTATATAAATGCAACCAAATGCAAATATATTCTCTACTTTGTTTTGTTTTAAACAATCAACTTCACTTTTTTAGGAGCAGTTTTGGGTTCACAGGAAAACTGAGTGGAAAATAAAGAGGGACTCCTATGTACCTCCTGTTCCCCTCCACACACAGAGCTTCCTCCACTATCAACATCCCTGCCAGAATAACATACATGTTACATTTGACACATCATTACCTCCCAGAGTCCATAGGTGATACTAGAGTTTACTCTCAGTGTTGAATATTCTGTGGGGTTTAACAAATGTATAATGACATGTATCTATCATTACAGTATCATATTGAACAGTTTCCCTGCCCTAAAATTTCTCTGTGTTCTGTCCGTTCATCCCTCCATCCCCTAACTGAAACCACTGATTTTAGTTACTGTCTCTATAGTTTTGCCTTTTCCAGAGTATTATAGAGCTGTTATTATAAAGTGTGCAGCCATTTCAGATTGGCTTCTTTCACTTAGTAATTTGAACTTAAATTTCCTCCATGTCTTACATGGTGTCTTAAGTCCATTTACATTGCTATCAATGAATGCCTGAGGCTGCATTATTTAAAAAGAAAAGAGGTTTATTTGGCTCATGGTTCTGCAAGCCATACAAGAAGCATGGCCCAAGCATCTGCTTCTGGTTAGGACTTAAGGATGCTTCCACTCACAGTAAAAGGCAAGAGGACATGCAGAGATCAAATGGCCAGAGAAAAAGCAAGAGAGAGCAATGAGAACAGGAGACGGCAGGCTCTTTATAACAACCAGTTTTCAAGGAAACTAGTAGAGTGAGAACTCACTCATTCTACCCTCCATTCAGGTAGGGCATTCATTCATCTATTCATTAAGTGCCTGCCCCCATGACAAAACTCCTCCCATTAGGTTCTACCTCCAACACTGGGGTTCAAATTTCAATATGACCTTGGAGCAAGAAGCAAATACCTAGTCATAGCACATAACTTGATAGCTCATGTCTCTTCAGTGCTGAATAATATTCTGTTCTCTGAATGTACTAGACTTTATTTATCCATTAATCTACTAAATGACATTTTGGTTGCTTCCAAGCTTTGGTAATTATTAATAAAGCTGCTATAAACATCTGTGTGCAGGGTTTTGTGTGAATATTAATTTTTAACTCATATGAGTAAATACCAAAGAGTGTAGTTGCTGGATCATATGGTAAGTTTATGTTTAGTTTTGTAAAATCCTGCCAAGCTTCACGCCTGTAATCTCAGCACTTTGGGAGGCCAAGGTGGGTGGATCACGAGGTCAAGAGATCAAGACCATCCTGGCCAACATGGTGAAACCTCGTCTCTACTAAAAAGACAAAAAAATTAGCTGGGTCTGGTGATGCACGCCTGTTGACCCAGCTACTTGGGAGGCTGAGGCAGGAGAATTGCTTGAACCCAGGAGGCGGAGGTTGCAGTGAGCCGAGGTTGTGCCACTGCACTCCAGCCTGGTGCCTGGTGACGGAGTGAGACTCTGTCTCGAAAAAAAACCTGCCAACCTGTCTTCTAAACTGTTGCGTCATTTTACATTCCCACCAGAAATGAAGAGTTGAGAGTTCCTGTCACTCCACACTCTTGGCAGCATTTGGTGTCACTAGCATTTTGGCTTTGACCATTCTCATAGGTGTGTAGTGGTATCTCATTATTGTTCGAATTTGCATTTGCTAATGACATAGGATATCGAACATCTTTTCCTACACATATCTGCCACTTGTATATTTTCTTTGGTGAAATGTCTGTTCTGATCTTTTGCTGTTCATTTTCTTTCATTTTCTTTTTTGTTGGGTTTCAAGAGTTCTTTGTATGTTTTATTTTTTTTAATTTTTAATTTTGTGGGTATATAGTAGGTGTATATATTTATGGGATACATGAGATATTTGGATACAGGCATACAATGTGTAATAACTGGGGTAAATAGGGTATCCATAATCTCAAGCATTTATCTTTTCTTCATGTTACAAAAAATCCTATTATTCTCCTAGTTATTTTAAAATGTACAATAACTTATTATTGACTGTAGTCACTCTGTTGTGCTATCAAATACTAGATCTTATTCATTCTATCTACTTTTCTGTACTCATTAACCATCCCCATTTCCCACCCCCGCCTCAACCCCACTATCCTCCTCAGGCTCTGGTAACCATTACTCTGCTCTATCTCCATGAATTCAGTTGTTTTGATTTTTAGCTCCCACGAATAAGTTAGAATGTGTGAAGTTTTTCTGTGCATGTCACTTAGCACAATGACCTCCAGTTTTATTAATGTTGTTGCAAATGAGAGAATCTCATTCTTTTTTATGGCTGAGGAGTACTCCATTGTATATATGTACCACATTTTCTTTATTCATTTGTCTGTTGATGAACACTCAGGTTGATTCCAAATCTCGGCTATTGCGAATATTGCTGTAATGAACATGGGAGTGTAGATATCTCTTCAATATACCAGTTGCTTTTCTTTTGGAAATACACCTAGCAGTGGGATTGCTGGACCATATGGTAGCTCTATTTTTAGTTTTTTTTAGGAACCTCTGAAGTGTTCTCCATAGTGGTTGTACTAACTTATATTCCTACCAACAGTGTACAGGGTTCCCTTTTCTTTGCATTCTTGCCAGCATTTGCTTTTGCCTCTCTTTTGAATATAAGCCATTTTAACTGGAGTGAGACGATATCTCATTGTAGTTTTGATTTGTAGTACTCTGATAGTGATGTTAAGCACCTTTGAAGATGCCCGTTTGTCATTTGTATGTTTTCTTTTGAGAAATGTCTATTCAAATCTTTTGCCCATTTTTTAATCAGATTAGATATTTTCCTGTAGAGTTATTTAAGCTCCTTATATATTCTGGTTATTAATCCCTTGTCAGGTGGCTAGCTTGACAATATTTTCTTCCATTTTGTGGGTTGTCTCTTCACTTTTTTGACTGTTTCCTTTGCTGTGCAGAAGATTTATAACTTGGGCTGGGCACGGTGGCTCACGCCTGTAATCCCAGCACTTTGAGAGACCGAGGCGGGTGGATCACGAGGTCAAGAGATTGAGACCATCCTGGTCAACATGGTGAAACCCCGCCTCTACAAAAAAATACAAAAAATTAGCTGGGCATGGTGGCACGTGCCTGTAATCCCAGCTACTCAGGAGGCTGAGGCAGGAGAATTGCCTGAACCCAGGAAGCGAAGGTTGTGGTGAGCCGAGGTCACGCCATTGCACTCCAGCCTGGGTAACAAGAGTGAAACTCCGTCTCAAAAAAAAAAAAAAAAAAACAGAAGATTTATAACTTGATGTGATTCCATTTGTCTAGTTTTTTTTTTCTGGTTGCCTGTGTTTGTTGGGTGTTTGTTGGGTATAGCTCAAGACATTTTTGCACAGACCAGTGTCCTCGAGATTTTCCCCAATGTTTTCTCATAGTCGTTATTGAAGAGAATGTCTTTTCCACAGTGCATATTTTTGGCACCTTTGTAAAAAATGAGTTCACTGTAGGTATGTGGATTTGTTTCTGGGTTCTCTATTCTGTCCCATAGGTCTATTTGTCTTTTTTTTTTTTTTCCAGTACTATGCTTTGGTTACTATAGGTTTGAAGTATAATTTGAAGTCAGATAATGTGATTCCTTCAGTTTTGTTTTTTTGCTTAGAATAGCTTTGCTATTCTGGGTTTTTTATGGTTCCATCTAAAGTTTAGGATTGCTTTTTCTATATCTGTAAGGAATGTTGTTGGCATTTTTATAGGGATTGCATTGAAGCTCTAGATTGCTTTAGGTCATATGGACATTTCAATAATATTGATTCTTCCAATCCATGAACATGGAATATCTTTCCACTCTGTATATTTTAAATAACAGTCCTTCCTCTCATAAATCTTTTGCAAATATTTTTATTACACCCTGTGGATTGTCTTATGCTCTTGAATATTCTTTATTTTTACTTTTTTATATAAGTGGTAGCACTTGTTATACATTTTTCTGGATATTATTTTTTCACTTAATGTTATATGTTAGAGATCCTTTCATCTGAGTCCGTAAATAATTTTTCA
The DNA here is from genome assembly GCA_031835075.1 of Saguinus oedipus. Taxonomy (NCBI): domain Eukaryota; kingdom Metazoa; phylum Chordata; class Mammalia; order Primates; family Cebidae; genus Saguinus; species Saguinus oedipus. The sequence goes on from CM063190.1 coordinate 26,792,398, forward strand.
TTATTTTTCAGCTGCATACCAGTCCATTTTGTGGCTATATTTTGATTTATTTAACCAGTTCTTTACAGAGGGACACTGAGATGCTTCCAGTCATTTGTGAGAACAGACAATTCTGCAATTAATAACGATGTATGCACAACATTTGGTATGACTGCAGGTGTGTCTGGAGGAGAGAACTATATTTCACCACCATGCTGTGCTATGGCACATTGGGAAATGGCTGCTTATTTACTGCATGCCTAATAGCAAGTGGATTGCAAATGCTCTATAACCAAGTTTCACTCTCTGGGGCCAGAGGAGTGGGGATCCCAAGAGAAGAACTTCAGGCTCTGCTCTAAAGATACCCTGGTTTCCTGGTTCCTTCTCATTTCTGAGCTTTTCCACAGGCTGTGCTACTTGTCTCTTACTCTTCCCCTGGCTAACTCCTGCTTATCTCAGCCTAAGTTACCACCTTCTTGGGAAAGACTCCCCTATATATCTCAAGTGGCATGACATCCTTCTGTTACTCAGTCTCATGACTCCCAAACCTTGCTTTTGTAGGACCTACATCAAACATAATTCATGTTTACTTATATAGTTATTGTCTTCCATTGACCCATGACAGCAGTGACAATGTGTACCATATTCTACTTATTCCACTGTATCCCTGGCATCTAACCCAGTGGCTTACAGGTGGTAAGTCATTGACTAACATTTGTAGAAAGTCAGATTAATTGGGCAACTGCCTGTTTGTCCTTCAGATCAATTCCACCTTTCAGAAAAATGTTTTAAACTTTTTAAGTCTTGCTTGTATTAAGTCATGTTTGAGAAAAATCAAACACTTTGATTATCTCTGGATTAGGTGATATAATACTTCCAAAGAGATAATCTAAACATTAGCATCTGGCATTGAGAGTAACAGCTTATATGTTTCCTTTGTCCCTTAGATGGGCTACTAACTGAAATGGTACTCAGGCACTGGTCAGCCTTGGTTTCCAAAGATGCTTTGCATGCCAGACTCTCGTCCATGTAACAGTCCAATTCTAAAACTTGGCATCAACACTTTATATTCTGGGGTTATGACTGGTAATCTAAAGGGATGAAGTGAGGGAGGTGAATGTGCATGTTACGGCTTTATGATGGCAGAGATGATTAGGAGAAAAACAAGTGGAATTTTACCTTTAAATAACTATGCTATTCCTGGGGAGGGAGGAGAGTCATATATTCACCTCCTGAGCAAATCCTGATTCTCTGATAATCAACAGCTGAATGAAAAATTATAACCATTCATGACAAGCAACGACTGGTGAGCTATGTATAATGCACAAAGGAAATCTAAGAACAAGAGGGATAACCTTTGTATTTATAAAAGTTCATGTTTCTGAACATTGGAAAAAAGAAATCATAAAAGGTGCTGTCCAATCTCCTGTGCATATTTTCTATGTAAACGAATTTATTCTGATCTTGGTCCAATGATATTTTCTTTTTCTAAATCCTTTACTTTCACTGAGGGTACTCCAGAGGGGTCAATAATTTGGTTTAATTACTTCTCCAGGGGAATGGGGAGAAGCTTAGATAAACAGAATTGGTTTGAGAGCAAACACACATATATTGACACCTTACCTCCTCTCCCACAGAGTCCTTAAATGACATGCCATAAGAGCAAAAACCAGAGAAACTTGTTATAGTCTGCCTCTTAATAAGAATGTTTATTTCAAAGATAAAAAGGCACTTACTATTAGAGCTTCCCAGGGTCAGGGAACTTCATGTAAAATAGAGGATTTAGTATTGATAAACAACTTGCTTTCTCCTAGTAAGATAATGTTTGAGAATGTATGAGGTTTCCTTAGCCCTGAATATTCATTTGTTCCCCATCACAGATATATAGAACACATATTACAGGACAGTAAATTGGATTTCTATTACCTATTTGTATATAGGTAATAACAGTTTTAGCTCAACCAATGGATCAACAGCTGTTGAGTGTCCTCTGTGTGTCAGGTACAGGCAGAGGCAATATGGATGTGATAGAGAGCATAGACTCTGGAGGAAGCCAGATGTGTGCCTCATGCTAACTGTGGGGCTTTGAGCCATTTACATGACCTCTCAGAGATTTTGTGTTTTCACATGAAACAATAGATACAAAGTGTTTACCACCTTGCCTGGCTAGGCATATAATTAGCACATGGCTAATTATAAACAACGACTCAACTCTTATTATTGTTATTATTATGAGGCACTGAAGAGAAATCACAGTCCCTGTCCTCAAAATTCCTAAAACCCAGTGGCAAAACAAGAGTTAGGCAAGTGCTGGGATAACTAAAAGTGTAAGGCATTACATGATTCTTGTGCAGATGATCTGAATGAGGCAGTGGCATATCTTGCCACAAAATCTGAAAATTTTTGTATGCAGAAGCAGTTGGAAGAAAATCATACTTTCATGTAATATTGCCTTTTTTTTTCATCTTTTAGAATTACTACAAATGTTGCTCCCTCTGGAAAGTTGAGGGAAAGGTGCACCTAACCTCCTCCCTTACCTTTGCAATGAGCAGAGGACCACTTTTTTGTCTAGTTAATTCCAGCTTCCTACAATGCAATTTGAGCCCACTAGGTCACTATAACAGGTGAAATGTCCCCTGTTAGATGTACTGGGTATTATAAAAATAAGTAAAATAGAGAGATGTAGGAAGCGAGTATGTTCATAAACCAAGATAGGATGCCCTGCCACTTCTAGTTGTCTAGAAAGCAAAAGTCAAGACAAGAAGTTCAAGAGATGTACTGGGGGCAATGACTTTGGAAGATAAAGGCAAGAGGCAGCAGGAGGGGGCAGAGAAATATGCTTTCAGACTGTGATGCAGGTCTAATAGGCTATGAAAGGAGAGGGGAAGGAAAGAGGACTGGAAAGGAAGAGCTTCAGGCTGTAGAATAGCTCTAAGAAAATCTCAGCCAGCACTTTGGGGTATCTCAATTGACAGAAACCACCAGGCTCTGGAGTCTCCACCATGCTCAGTCATTGGCTGGGGCTTCCCAGGGAGCGAGGGCAGGGATTCAATGTCACAGGGATTCCAAACATACCACATCTGGATGCTGTCAGTTAACTGAATCCTTTCCAGCAGATTCTGCTTGAAGGGAGATCTCAGGGTGCCCCTCCATAGTTGCCACAGCTGTTCTACAAAATCGGACAAAGAAGAAGAAAGAGCTCTTAGAAATTAGAAGGGTGATTACTGAAATTAGACATTCAATGGAAGGATTGAAAATTAAAGTGGAGAAGTCTCTCAGAATACAGGATAATAAATCAAAGAGATAGAAATATGAAATACACAAAATAAAAAAGACATTAGAGGACTAATCCATCAAAGTCAGTATCCTATTAATAAAAATTTCAAAAAAAAAAGACACAAGAAAAATTTCTAGAACTGAAAACCAGGTGGAGTGTTTAGTGCAATGTATAAAAAAAGGGCCTACACTTGGATACATCCTCATAAAATTACAAAACACTAAAAAGAAACTCAGAGAGATAAGATGGTTCACTTGAATAAGAATCAAACTGTCATCAGACTTCTGAAGAGTAACAGTGGATGCTAGTAAACAAAAGATGTCTCTACTAAAAATAAAAATATGGGGCCTGGCGCGGTGGCTCACGCCTGTAATCCCAGCACTTTGGGGGGCCGAGGCGGGTGGATCATGAGGTCAAGAGATCGAGACCATCCTGGTCAACATGATGAAACTCCGTCTCTACTAAAAATACAAAAAAAAAAAAAAAAATTAGCTGGGCACAGTGGCGCATGCCTGTAATCCCAGCTACTCAGGAGGCTGAGGCAGGAGAATTGCCTAAAACCAGGAGGCGGAGGTTGCGGTGAGCTGAGATCGCATCATTGCACTCCAGCCTGGGTAACAAGAGTGAAACTCTGTCTTAAAAAAAACCAAAAAACAAAAAACCATATATATATATAATGTTATTTGGTCATGGTGGTGCATGCCTATAGTGGCAGCTGCTGGGGAGGCTGAGGTGGGAGGATCCCTCAAATCCGAGAGGTTGAGGCTGCGGTGAACCATGATCACGCCACTGCACTGAGCTTCATCAACAGGGTGAGACCCCATCTATTAAAACAAAACAAAACCTAGAGTTTTAGACTCCCCAGAGAAAATTATTTTCATATTGAAAATTGTATCTGGCCAATAATGTAAGATTAAAGCATGCAAGCAGTCAGAAAATGTGTGGCAAGCAACTTGTCTTAGGTGCCAGAGTAATCTCCAGTGTCACTGAAAGAAGAAAGAAAAAGGAAGACCTGAAATTCAAGAATCCATGAATTCAAACTGGTTACACAATGATGAGAATCTTCAGGATGACATTTGCACCAGATCTAGAGAACTTCAGTTTAGACTAAAGCCAGAAGCAGAGGGGACCAGCAAGGAAGTCTGAAAGGAGTAAAATGTATGATCAAAACTGTTCATCACTGAGAAGATAATAAAAACCTGGGCTGGGTACAGTGGCTCACACCTGTAATCCCAGCACATTGGGAGGCAGAGGCAGAAGGATTGCTTGAGGCCAGGAGTTTGAGGCCAGGAGTTTGAGACCAGTCTGGGCAACACAGAAAGATCACACCTCAAGAAAAAGACAAAAAAGTCTGAAATGACCCTCTTCTCTCAAATAAGAGAGGGTCAAAAGGACTTCAGAAAAAATAAAAACCCTATCATAATGGTATGGTACCATGACAGGCAAACAAAAATGTCATATCTATTTAGGCAAGTGAAATAGTGGGGAAAAGGAAAATCTATTTGGTTTTAATGCTAGAAATTGGTTTTTTTTTTGTAAGTGACTCAAGAATCCTGACCTTGAAACAATAGAAAATCAAAAGTAATCCTTATACAATGGTTGGCCAAGCAGTAAACTACATTTATATCGTGATACTAATGTGAAGGCTATTCATGTTCGGATTTAGAGTCAATCCATGGGTAAAGCAGGAATTTTCGTGAAATTTTCAGATATAATCGAATTGTTAGTAAGTATCTGACAATGTAAAATCATATAGAGCTGACAGGAGATGAAATGTGAGAGAGGAGAGAAATTTGGAGGATGAATGAAGCCACTTTCCGACTTGGAAAGATACAGAGAAAGTTGGTGGAAACACATAATTGTAATCATATTACTGAACGTTATGAAACTAATGGAAAAGTTAAAAATAATATGAAATATTGGGAAGAGGATGAGAAGGAAGAGATTGTGAAATAAATTTTCATTTCTCATGAGTTAAGTGATAATGACTATAAATGAAAAATCAGGATACACAGTTATAATTATATTAACTATGTTTATGAAAATAACTAGCCAAAAAATTAAATATGGAAACAATCAGAAGAAACGACCGTATGTCAAGGACTGAATGGGAAAATATCAGTTTTCCTGAGTTCTTCTACATTATTCTATTTTCACCAAATATGAGTATTGTTTTGATAAAAATTAAAGTTAAAAACAACAGAAACCCTTTTAATCTTATGTTGCTTAAGGCAATAGTGGTTGCCATGGCAATTTTATACCATGTCAGCTGCCTAAGATGGTGCATGGCACAGAGATTCTCAATGAACATCTGCCTATCCCTTGATATCAGACTATATCCTAGAGAAGTTAATTTTAAACTTTTAGATTCCCTGTCCCTTTAGTGAGGTCAGAATGTCATGTGAATCATCTGTTTGATTATTCTCTTCTTGCACCCCTCCTTTCTCTCTCTTTCTCTCTCTCACACACACATACGCAGACACACTATGCCATATGCCAGAAGAGATGAGAAAATTGATCCATTTCTTAAGGAAACGGGAAGGTGGTGGTCATCATTTTAAATTGTCTGTCATTATTTCATGCTCAAAATAAAAATGTGTGGACACTGGCATATTGTGAGCATTAATTCTGCAGTGACATAAGAATGAGGAGAGTAGTCCAAAGCTACTGATCTGAACATTGTCCAGTTTCTCAAGCTTGTTCCTTTTCCTAGCCTTCTTTTCAGGCTTTATGGGGTTCCAGAAAAAAATATTGTTTTTATCTCACTTTTGGATAAATAATCAGTTTGGTTAGGAAAATGACTGCCTTTGTTAACATTACCATCACGGCACACAAGGACAGTTTTTCTCTTATTCAGAAGCAGCTTACTTTGCTCCTGGCCTCTTTCTACAGCATAAATGGTTGCATCCAGGAAAATCTAGAGTATAAGCTTCCCTTTGGGGCATTCATGTCACTTGAAGCAATAATTAACCTAATGCCAGACATTCTTTCTGTAAGCCTTGACTTAGACAAGTTTTCAGAAGCCAGAGCAAAAATTCTTTGCCACACCCTGTAACTAGATTAGAGTAATGACCCTTTTCTTTTATTCTGCTGTCAAGGAATCAGTAAATGTTTACTGGGTGTCCATGTGCCATGAACCATGTTAGCCAATTTGCATCTTTTTTCTACAAGAAACCTGAGAGACGAGGACTACTACAGCCGTTTCCAAGCATGAAAACTAAGATTTGTAGAATTCATATAGGTAGTAAGCAATGAAACTAGGATTTAAAGCCTGTCTGCTGGTTACAAATCCTGTCCTGAGAAAGGCCCTCCAGTCCACGGTTAAGTCTTATGGTTTGGGTTTAATCACCATTCTTCTGCTCTGTATTACTCAATATAAAAGATCTTTACCTCGGCATACACTTTATCAAATGTACTATTCTGCTCTGCTTATATCATCTTGTTTTATTCCTATAGGCTCATACTTAAAATTTTTTCTTTTTAGTAGAACTGACTAAAATTAACCTCACAGGTTTAGCGTCTCTACTGTTTGCACACTGGCACTAATCTCCTCTGTCTTTTTCTAGCATTTTCCTATCATTATAGCATTACAAAACCTCAGCCAGAGTCTGCTTTTACCCACAGGGAAAGCAATTCTTGGGAAGGGAAGAACTAATCCAAACAATCATAGCTGCTAAGTAATTTAAAGCTATTTTGATGCCACATGGATTATCTTAAATTTGTCTATATTTGATAAAATTCTCAGCACACTTTTTATAAATAAGATGAAATTTCACATCACATCCAAAATATCGGTTTTAATTTTTTAAATAATTAGGCAAGAAACAAAATGGCAAATTATAAACACAACATGTTGTTTTTATAGCACTTTCATACTCACTCATAATATATGAATATTTTAAGGGTAGAATCTTATTTGCAAGTTTAAATAATATATATTCCAGCATATAGTGTAGTAACAGTAATATATAATGTCCAGTGAATAGATGCAGTAACTGAGCCATTCTATTAAGGGATTAAAGATTCAGTGGCAGCAGAAAATGTGTAGTTGGGTGGATTTCTTGTGAGTGAATATGACTAGGCTGAAGTCTGCTATTTAATAAGGAGAAAATAGAAAGCAACATATGTTGTAGGCATACCTCGTAGATACTGCAGTTTGGGTTCCAGATCATCACAATAAAGTGAATATTGCAAGCCACAATTTTTTTTTTTTTTTTTTTTTTTTTTTTTTTTTGGTTTCCCAGTACATATAAATGTTTGGCCGGGCATGGTAGCTCATGTCTGTAACCACAGCACATTGGGAGGCCGAGGTGGGTGGATCACCTGAGGTCTTGAGTTCGAGACCAGCTTGGCCAACATGGCGAAACCCTAATTCTACTAAAAATATAAAAATTCACCGCGTCTGGTGGCACATGCCTGTAATGCCAGCTACTTGGGAGGCTGAGGCAGTAGAATCACTTGAACCCAGAAGGCGGAGGTTGCAGTGAGCTGAGATGGTGCCACTGCACTCCAGGCCTGAGTGACAGAGCGAGATTCCATCTCAAAAAAAAAAAAAAAAAAAGCTATGTTTATACTGTACTATAGCCTTCACTGAAAAGACAAGCGTCTATAAAGTAGGGGCTTGTCTTTCTTAGGGTACTCAACATCCAAACCTTCTTCCAATTTGAGATCTCTATTGTGTATCCCTTAGCAAGAGGCAGGATCCTGACACTCGCTCTAATAATAAAGAGATCAAACATTCTTTATCCCTACCTCTGAAAACTGTGACTCAGTCAATCAGACTGAGTCTCATCAATGTGACTCTCCTACCCACTATTTCAGATATTAAGGGTGTGATGTAAAGCTGCAAAAGTAGTGATTAAACACAAAAATGCTGGAGTGAAAAATCCAGTGACAGCAGGAAATGTTCAGTTATGGCACTTCCAGGCATATTTGAGACAAGTATCCATCTGCAGTAGCATCTTAACTAACCATTTCTGGGGCATGAACTTGGTTGTGTTCCCAGCTATGTAGAAACCTTTGGGTACTGCCTGTTTTATATTCCTACCTCTGAAGCTTTCTAATAATCCTGTAAACTATGTCCTTCTATAAATTCCTTCTTGGTTAAGTTTGTTCGGCAGACCGGTAGTTGTTATTCAAAATCTTTTCGTTCCTTCTTCCCAAATATGTGGCCACACAGATACAAACCACATTTCCTGGTCTCTTTGCAGCTATATATGAATAACTATGTGAAAAAGTTTAAGATATGAGCAAAGGTAAGATGTGCAACTCCCCATTTAATTTTAACTTAAAAAGAAGTTGTGGGACTGGGTGTGGCAGCTCACACTGGTAATTCCAACACTTTGGGAGGCCTAGGTGGGCAGATTGTTTGAACCTAGGAGGTGGAGATCAGACTGGGCAACATGATGAAACTCAGTCTCTACAAAAAATACAAAAGTCAGCCAGGCATGATGGCGCATGCCTGTAGTTCCAGCTACGTGGGAGGCTGAGGTGGGAGGATCACTTGTACCCAGGAAGTTGAGGCTGCAGTGAGTTATAATCCCACCACTGTACTCCATCCTGGGTAACAGAGCCAGACCCTATCTCCAAAAAAAAAAAAAAAAAGTATATTTTGGCATTTCCATCTTTACTAAATTTTGAAATGCCCATGTGGCCTCCACTATACAGGCAAGGTTATTGTCTTAGAAGATGACAGCATAAACAAAATGCAAGGCACATGCCAAAACTTCCTCTGAATCATGCATAAGACAAAACACAAAGATTTAAGGGACTGGGAATGCTGGAGTAGATTCAGACTGGGAACCTATACACCTACCCTTTAGTGATATTCCCCAAGAGGGTCCATATATCACCAAACCCACCCAATATGTTGGTGAGGGTTGCACTGCTGGCATCTTTGAACAGCATTCTAGTGGCTGCACTTTGCAACCTAGGGGTAGCCAGTGGTGGGGTAAGGAATGCCAAAATTGTCTTGGGTTCCATAATATCAGGATCCTGGGATAGCATAAAATCAAATAACAGCATTTAACCAGCATTTAACAAAGTGAATATGGCTACCATAATAGGCAGCAGGTCTAGGGGGAATAATTGAAGATTTTGAACCTTAGTGGTTAATTGATTACAGGGTCCCTAAACTGAAATTCATGGACAGTAACTAAATCTCAGTTTGATCTGTTTGACTAAAACCTTCCAGTTCTATTGAAAAAAGCCCTTACTTGAACAAAGATGACTCCCATTTCCCAGATATGAATCAATTCACAAATCCCAGAGCACTCTGAATGACAGGCAATCTAGAAACCTTTACTGAAGTGCCTCTGTGACTAACTCCAAGCAGTCTCCAAAGACATTCATGAATGTATACCAGGGCAACTGAACAATACTTCTTGGGGAGGAGGGATTTTTGGAACCTGGCTCTGAACATTTATTCCCGGGGACCCAGAATGCCACTGCCATCCACTGGTCAGAGTGAGGCTCATGGGGGATAAAGTAAAACGTGAGCCGCAGACAGATGCATCTCAGTAGTAACTGCAGACACTCATGTGGTTGTTTACCTAGTTCCTGAGTATAGAGTTAGAATATATTTTATGACATGGATCTGGAGAGAGCGATGCAAAAGTTCAGGGACTGTGAGAAGTCACACACTCTGGCAACAGCAGAGTTGAGTCTAGCGGCTGTGTACCAAACGCCTGGCAGGCATGGATCTCATGGTGAAGGAGTCTCTTCCTGTAGCTGCTCTTGCCTGTGCACCCTGCTTTTCAGTCTCCTTTACTTGCTGCTTTCTTTCCAAGACTGCTTCTCGGCCTTTCCCTTCTATTCTGTATACTACTCAGGATTCTTCTCATCAAAACCCTTTCTGTTTTGCTTAGCCAGATTTAGCTTCTGAGTTTTGCAACCACAAACCCTGATTAATATAGACTACATATAAAATAAAACAAAGTGGATATAAGAGAAATGGAGAAGTGGAAAGAGGAGTTTCTGATGACATGTTTTTATCTCTTGGTTCATGTTTTACCCAAAGCATTCCTGTTAATAAGTCAATAAGTACTACTTAAAAACTTGATGTACACAGAATTAGGATTCTTTCATATGATACAGAAATAAATTGAATTACACATCCTCCTCTTTCTAGTTTCTTTAAAGAATTAGCAGATGAGGAATTATTAATGGCTAGCCTAATTCCTCTAATAAGAGTATGGGTAAGAGATATATCAGTAAAAATGGGTGAGGTTCAAAGACTGAGTGAACCTGAATGTTTTTGACAATCTGACTGGAGAAAATAAAACTCAGAACAAACAAGACATTACTCTATGGTCACAAAAGAAAAACATGAGAGAGAGGAAAGAAAGAAGGCAACACCCATCCTTCCTTTGGAGTCAGGCAGGATTCATTGTCTCTGTGGCAAAAATATTAAAGAGCTTGCCCCTGTATTATATATATTCCCAAGAATTCTGAGAAAGAAGAAAAAAGATCAGCAAAGAGAAAATATGCCACCCTGAAAGCTATACACACAGGTGCATGCATACACACACACCACATTCTCCTCCCTGCTCCCCGCTCACACACGGCAGTGGAGATGCCCCACTTCTCATTTCTCTAATATTCCTAGATGATGGACCCATGTGTGAACTGTTCAGTGATTTGCCACTATTTTGTATGCTCTACCACATCTTGGCTTTTCTTGAGCAGATATTCTCCCTTTATTTGGCATTCACTGCTCTTTGATTAAGCACTAAAGGGCAGCCTTACCCTATCCATGAGCCTAGGAATAGGCTCATGGGAAGATATTCTTTTCTACTCTCAGTCTGATATGGCCCTTTCTTTTCTCATTCAGGAAATTGACCTTTCTCTGTCAGGAATTGATTCTCAACAGCACTAAAGAGCTTTAACGATAGACTGAACGACACTAAGTATCTAGGAATATTAGAGGAAATGAAGGGGTGCATCTGTACTGGTGTGTGTGTGTGTGTGTGAGAGATATGTGGTGTGTATGTATGCATGCATGTGTGTGTGTGATGTGGTATGTACACATGCGTGTGTCTGATGTGGTATGTGTGCATGTGTGTTTGATGTGGTATGTACACATACGTGTGTGTGGTGTGGTATGTACACGTGCATGTGTGATGTGGTGTGTATTTATGCGTGCATGTGTGTGTGTGATGTGGTGTGTATGTATGTGTGCATGTGTGTGATCTTCATGGAATGATAACCCACTTCTGAAATTCTAGTCAAGTTAACACTGGCTTAGAGCTGATTCCATTACATAAGGATAACCAGAATCTGTGTTGCCCAGAAATAGCCTATGGATTTTTCTTTTTTCATTACAATAGTCTGTTAAACTAGTATCAAGATTTTATGAAATGTGGTTTTTGTGGAGTGCCTATTCAATGTCCAGCATTGGAGGAGAAAGCAAGACTTAAAAAGAAACAGGCCGGGCATGGTGGCTCATGCCTGTAATCCCAGCACTTTGGGAGGCCAAGGCAGGTGGATCATCTGAGGTCAGGAATTCATGACCAGCCTAGCCAACATGGTGAAACTCTGTTTCTACTAAAAATACAAAAATTAGCCAGGCCTGGTGGCAGGTGCCTGTAATCCCAGCTACTTGGAAGGCTGAGGCAGGAGAATCGCCTGAACCTGGAAGGCGGAGGTTGCAGTGAGCTGAGACCATGCCACTGAACTCCAGCTTGCGTGACAGAGTCAGACTCCACCTCAAAAAAAGAAGAAAAGAGTATCATGGGAGATTCAGTAAAGCACACAATATGTCTTAGCCCAGATTTCAATACCTGCAAGAATCTAACTTGAAGGAGGTGTGCTCTGTTACAAGCCTTGTAAAATAGGCAAGTTAATGGTGTAGAAAAGTAGTCTGAATTTTAAAAAGAGCATTTAAAAGGTCCAGAGGCCAGAGAGAGCTGTGGCCCTGTGGAAGGCAGTTCAACACGATTGTGGCATGAGAGAGGAATGGGGAAGGATGGGGCAGGAGAAACTGGCAGAACCTTTATATCTTGAAGGGCCTTGCAGGCCATTCCAAAGTATATGGATTTTACCCTCAAAGGCCTTTGAAGATTTGGGGGTAACATGGCCAAGTTTTACCTAAAGAATGGTCACGTAGCTTGCACCGTGGATAATGGATGAACTGGTGGGGGTTAGACAGAGGGCAGAGCAATCCATCAGGAGATGGGAGATGACAGTGGCTTGAACTAAGGAAGTGACAGAGCAGATAGGAAAAGTGAAAGGATTAAGTAGGAACAACTGATAAAAATTGATTATAACTTGACATGGATGATGGGGGAGAGGTTCATGTTTCTGTTTTGGGCAAATCCTTGCATGGTGGTGGGAAGGTAGGAGATAGAGCTGGTTGGGAAAAGAAATGAGAAAGTGGAGAGCTCGGTATAAGATATAAATTGGAGGAATCTCTGGACTATTCACATGAAAATGCCAGGAGGTCACTAGGTCTTGAACTGGAGAGACACCATCAGGAAGAGAATAAAGCATTGGGAGTCATAGGCATACATTTGGTAACTGAAGCTACAGGAATGAACCAGACCACTTGAGGTGAGATTTCCCAATGAAAAGAAAGCCAAATTTAAATTCCAGGGGAACACCACTTTTAAGAAAAATGTGGTGAGAAATATATAAGTGAAAGAGAAGACAGCAAGGTAAGAAGAAAATTACCATAAAGTGTCAGCCTGGCTAACAAGAGCGAAACTCTATCTCCAAAAAAAAAAAAAAAAAAACAAAACAAAACTTAAAAAGAAACAAAGAATCACATTTATTTTCCTACTCTTGTCCCTTAGACAAAGGATATTTCGATTTCTCTATTTTCAAGTGTCTTCCTATGTTGGGGGAAGGAAACAAACAGCTGATTCCGTAGCTGATGACTGAGCCCTTTTCAAGGGCAGTTGCCAGAGGACCCTGACTTGGGAAGCAGCTGTTCCTCATTCTCTGGGAAATTTACCAGCACCGATGGGAGGTGGGGGATGGAGAACCTTCCAACCCCAGGGACTTAAATCACTCACATTTCTCCTTAGTAAATCAATGAGTAGTTTAGAATCGATTCTTATTCTATATATTTTCTCCTCTTTTCAAGTCTTTACATGGCCTGGGGGAGGAGAAAGACCTCCACAAAACCAAATACGCAAACCACAGAAATGTGCGGCTTTCGCTTTTGAATAATATATTCCAAAAAAGACTTTATCTCTTACCAAACTGTTGTTTCTCAAAACCACCCAAGCGATATCAATTGTAAACTTTTGAAATTGTCCTGGGTAAGATTTTCCTGCACTCAGGATTGGAAGGACTCCCTAGAGCACATTTGATGCTCAGGATGCCAGGAACTGGGTTTCTTTCTAAATGTTGAGCTCGGTTGGGAATCCCAGGTAAGCGATAGGACTTCTCCCTGTTTCTACCCACTCCTGAAGAGACACTAATCTTGGATATTTATCTGAAATACCTCCAGATAACACAATACTTACAGCCCCTGCTCCAAAATGGTTGGAATTCCCCAGAGCACCAGGAGGCTGGCTGTGCCGGGAGCCTTATTTCACAGACCCTTCTACGTGTGCTCCAAGCTCAGTCATAGAGCCCGAGTGATAGGCTTCTCAAAACAGGTGGGGCTGCTGGTCAACCTCCCACAGCCTGGGCAGTCCATTAGCAGAGTGGTTAAATAGAGAAAGCCTGGGTTCGGTGTTCAACCATATTCTTCTCCTGGGACTCCTTATCCCATCAGAGAATCCCGGATGTTCAGAAGCACCTGCTTTTCTGACCATTGAGCCTCCCTTCTCATCCACCCTATACTCCAAATTAACCCTTCTTCCACATACCACACTAATTTCTCTTTAAAACATGCCTGCCTTGGTCAGCAATTTTGAGCCAAATATTGACCAACTTAATGCATTATCCTTTTGTCAGAGAATTTTCATTTTAATGAAGGGAATGTTTTACAGATTAGAATAAAAAAGACTAAGATTAAATCTAGGTTGTTCCAAATACCACTAGTATTGGGACCAATAGGGAAATGGCAAGAAGATAGACCAATTCTGAATATGTGAAAGGAATCTGAGATGTTCAAAAAATGGGAAGCAGTGCTTTGAAAAGTGATAAGATGCCCATCACTCTACTGTGGGTATTTTTGTTTTGGTGAACTTTCAATTGGTTGAATTCTACAATTGTGATTCACAGTATCAGAAGCACATGCCCAGCAAACTACTAGGGTGCCTTTCAGAGGTCCTTAAAAATGGTACAGGTATTCACTTGATCTGAAGAAGAGGGAATGACATGGAGATTTCTAAAATTTATTCTTTTTTAAAAAAATTTTATTGCGTTTTAGGTTTTGGGGTACATGTGCAGAACATGCAAGATAGTTGCATAGGTACACACATTATTGGAAAAGTCTTAGTATCAGGGACTGCCTGGAACTAGATGATACAACAATGAATAACTGAAACACATCCCTGCCCTCAAAGGGCTTACAGTCCAATGAGGGACAGAGACAGCAATAGGCAACTGCAATATAATTCAAGTAGAGGGTTTTTAGGATGCTGGTGTAACCTAGGCTGGAAACCTACCACAGCTGCAGCCACAGCTACAGACTCAGTGGTGGGGGAGTGAGTCAGGGAAGCTTTTCTTTAGGAAGCAATGCTTAAGGTCAATCTGAGAGACTAGCTGGAGGAGTTATTCTGGGGAAAAGAACATACCCTAAACAAGAGACAGGTTATATATGTTTACTAACAGTTACTATATTTGTGACCAGAAGGGTTTTTTCCTCATGTCTGGTGGAAAGGAAGAGAGATCTTCTATATTAAGGGATGAGAGGCAACTTATGTTAAATAAGAGAGGTTTATTTGTCTTCTAGAGACTACTTGAAAAATACCAAAGGCCTCAGCTTAATTCCACCACATCTTCCAGGTAGAACCTCCACTTGTGTGGATCTACCGGGACCTTCCCAGATGTAGCAAGGAATATGTTCCACTGAGTAGGGAGGACAGAGGATAGAAAAGAAAGAGAAAGAGAGAAGGAAGCTACAGGATAAAGGGTGTCCCAAGCTTCAGCAGAAGCTGAATCCACATGACCAAATAGCAACCCAAAGGGGAAAACCCGAAGGAAAAGCGTGGGTGTATCCAGGACCAGACATTAGGAGGGCTTTTTGATTTCTGGTGATTCATTGTCCTTACATGGCCATGGGGGCACAGCAGTGTTCTTCTTATCTATTGCTGTGCAGTCAATCACCCCAAAACCTAGTGGCTCAGGACAACAATTACCATTATGGTCTCTCACGTGTTGGGGACCGACTGTGCTCAGCCAGGCAGCTCCTGCCCAAAGTCTCTTACGTGGTTGCTGCCAGATGATGGCTGGGTGAGAGTCGTCTTCACTCACTTGTTTGGCAGTTGATGCTGGCTGTCAGCTGAGACCTTAGCACGGTCTGTCGGTTGGAACACTTACTTGTGGCCTCTTAATGTGATCTGGGTTTCCTCACACCACGGTGCCTGCTTAACAGAAATGAACCTTATGAGGTCCAAGTGGAAAGTGTATCACTTTTTATGATCTACCTTGGCAGTTACCATCACTTTCGCCATAGTCACAGGCCATCCTGATTCAAGAGGGGTGAGAAAATGAACACCTGTGTGTGTGTGTGTGTGGTTACTTGTGTACACTTAATTTGTACAACATGATGCTTTATATGCATATCCATAGTGAAATGATTACTGCAGCCAGCAAGGTAGCATATCCATTATCTCTTGTAGTCACTCTGAATCTGTATACTGCTTTGGGTAGAATGCACATTTTAACAATATTAATTCTTCCAATCCATGAACACGGATTTTCCCATTTATTTGTGTCATCTTCAATTCTTTTATCAATGTTTTATGGTTTTCAGTGTACAGATCTTTCACTTCTTTGGTTAAATTTATTTGTTTTTTATTCTTTTTGATTTTACTGTGAGATTGTCTCCTTGATCACTTTTTCAGATAGATCGTTAATAGTGTAAAGAAATGAAACTGATTTTTGTATGTTGATTTTGTATCCTGCAACTTCACTGGACTCATTGATTAATTTTAAAAGTTTTTTTTTTTACTTTAAGTTTTGGGATACATGTGCAGAACATGCAGGTTTGCTACACAGGTATACATGTGCCATGGTGTCTTCCTGCACCTGTCAAAGCATCATCTAGGTTTTAAGCCCTGTATGCATTAGGTGTTTGTCCTAATGCTCTCCCTCCCGTTGCCCCATGCCTCCCCAACAGGGCTTGGTATGTTTTGTTCCCCTCCCTGTGTCCATGTGTTCTCATTGTTCAACTCCCACTTATGAGTGAGAACATGCAGTGTTTGCTTTTCTGTTCCTGTGTTAGTTTGCTGAGAATGATGGTTTCCAGCTTCATCCATGTCCCTGCAAAGGACATGAACTCATTCTTTTTTATGGCTGCATAGTTTTTTATAATAGGAGAAAAAGATGGACTATACATTTTTATGGAAGCAATTTCAATATCTTGTAGGAAGTGCATGCAGGATGAAATGTATTGTGCCAATGTCTTTGGAAAATATTATCTGCCACACAGAAGGATTATATTTGGATGGAACATTACAAATCATGGCAGAATTGCAGCACAAACCATGGTATTAACTGCTACCTGCCCGTTGGTAGGGCAGGTGTGCCTGGGATGGTATGTTTTTTTTTTTTTGGACTCTGACCCTCTTCTTTTGTCAACCAGGGGCTTTCCATCTTCTGTCTTCCTGTTGCTGCTTTTCAATTCTACCTTAGTCTATGGTAGAGTCACTTCTGGAAACCAGACTGAGAAGGGGTAATATGGAGTAGTTTGAGGAGCACTGTATTTTTAGATAGAAAGACCTGGGTTTGTTTCCTGGGAGGACCACTTTCCAGCTCTGTGGCTTTGGGCAATCTACTAAGCTCCTGAGCTTCAGTTTCTCTCTTTGAGAAGTTGGGGAAATAATAGTACCTTCCTGATAGGGCCATTGTGCATAGCAAATAAGACATAATGCAAGGAGAACAGCTGGAACACTGCAAGCACCTTATAAATATTCCTTTTATTAGCTGACACATTAGCTGATGGATACTCTTAATGTGCTTTGAAATGTTTACATTTCAGTCTCTTACAGCAATGGTCTCCAAATTTTTAAATCATGCACTTTGGTCAGAAAAATGTTTTATGCATGCACCTTTGATATGTGAATATTTTTACATACGTAATTTTTATGCCTATGGTGTAGTACTGTCTAATTCATATAACATACTACCAAGTACCTATTAAATAGGATTAGTTAAAATATATTGAAATTCTCATATTGTATCCCATGCCATGGTAAATCTGGTATTCCCCTCCACTTCGATGAACATGTCTTAAAAGCAGATCAGTTTTAGAGGAGTATCTATAACCATATTCCTGTGTTGGTAAGTAGCTGGAGACAGATATAAAGAGACAGAATAAAAGAGAGACATAGCCAGAGAGAGGAAAGGGACAGGAAGGAAGAGAAGGAATAGGGAGAGAAAGAGGAGAAGGAGAAAACTTTTGGTTTTCATTTTATATGGTTCTGTGCTGCTTAGATGTTTTAGAATAATAAGCATGTATTGCTCTTAACATTAAAAAAAATTACAATGCAGTAAACTTAGTTTGACCTCAGTGACTGCATGTCTAAATACACTATTTCTTTCCCATTGAAATTGTTCCAAATGTATATGCCATGTGGAAGTCTTGGAAAGAGTAATTCTTCCCTGAACTTCACCTGGACTGAGAGAGCAACTGCTCTCTGTAACATCCTGCCCTTCCAGACACTCTGGAGGTAGGAATTTATAGACCTCTGTGGTTTGAGGAAGGAAAAAGAATTCCTTCCGCACAGAGTTTTCCCTGGAAGACTCTCTTGTTTACTGAAATGCTCTTTCTTCTACAGCTGTGTCTGTCTCTCCCTGGAAAAGTCTCCACCGTGAAGGAAACTCCTTTCCCTGAGACCGTACTTGGCCAAGCTGCTGGGTTTTGTTTGGTTGTTTTTTTTTTTTTTTTTTTACGCACATAGAACATGAGTGACAGAAACATGCACATCAGCTCCCTTGCTTTTGGACCTATACCTGCACTGTAGTTATTGGAAAATATGGTATGATGTGTCTGAGTAACGTTACTGGCAAGATGAAGTAGTGTTCCTATAACCTACATGCACTGCCAGACTAGCATTTTATCCTAAATGTGATGACGACCGTGATGTTTGTTTATAAAGTCCTGGTCAAATAATGGAAAAATGATGGTTTCTTCATGGCTACACCCTTTGAGTCAGTGCTATCACCACTGTGATGGAATAAAATTACTTTTAGTTCATGGTAGTGAAAGAATAAATCCATGTGATTCCTCCCTTGTTAAAAGGATAACTTACATCCTGTTTTTCCACGTACATGTGGTACCTCTTTGCTTTTATTAGTTGTTGATGTACACATTCTATAGTGTAACTTAATATTAATAGATGGACTTGTTTTAGGCTTTGCAGCTCAAAAATACCTCCCTATAACTTCTACTTATAGATCAATTTGAGTTAGGATGGCTATTTTAAAATACAAATGCCATGCTGGGTGGTAGGTCCCATTTACCTTTTAGTAGAAATTATTTAGTTAAATAATATGCAGGTTATAGTCTATCGGCTCCATAGATCTGTTTTTCACCCTTCTCCACCTGCTTCATGCCCTAGGATGCTGACTTTCTTTGGCTACATCAGCTCTGCTCCTTTGCCTTCTGCCTTGTACAGGTTTGGCCAATTGGCAGCACTGGAAGGAAGTTAAAGGGTAGGAGGAGAGAGATTCGGGTAGCTATTCCTGAATATATTACTGAAATGCTATTTCCTCTACATTTTGGTCACTTCCCTGCTGGGCTATGGCTTGGCACTGGCTGTTTGTCTACCTAAAGCCACAACCATCACCTGGCCCTGCTAACTGCTTCACCCAATCCCTGGTCCTTCCTGCTGTCACTGTCCTTCGGGTGCTTTATCATCCCTTGTTGATTTCCTTTCCCCTGCCCACATCTTTGCAATTGTCTCTTCGCCAAATGTTCTCCAATCATCCCTTTTGAGTGTGTCATTTGTTCCCTGATAGAACCCAGACTAATAGAATAACACCTTTACCAGTGGCCTCAGGAAACAGAACCCTAAAATGGTATTGGGATCATATTATGTGGTAGGCAGAATAATGCCTTCCGAAGATGCCTGTGTCTTAATCCCTGGAGCCTGTGAATAGATTATGTCACATGGCAAAGGGGAATAAAGTTTGCAGATAGCATTAAAGTTTCTAATCAGCTGACCTAAAGATAGAGATTATCTTGGTTATCCAGGTTTGGATTACCCAATGCAAACAAGAGTCCTTAAAAGTGGAAGAGGGAGGCAGGAGAGTCAGTGCCAGAGTGACATGATATAGGAAAGACTGAACGGCCGTTAGTGGCTTTGAAGATGGAAGGCCATGAACTGCTTACCAACGATCTTGAAACAAATCTGAGTGAGGACCAGTCCAGCACCTGAGAACTGCATCAATGTCTGTTTTGTTATGGAGCAAAGAGTAGAAACTTGAGACATAGGATGGGAATATTTAGGGGAACACAGGCAAGACTAAGAACTTTGAACTCCCAAATTGTCTCAAAACTTTCCTGCAAATAAAGAACCCCATCCAGCAGAGGGGCTAGAGAGCATGGGCTAGAGATGACCTGTGTTGGGGACACACATTTTTCACTCAGATAAGAGGATGCTGTGGGGAAGTGTCTCGAGGTTGAATATCGACCTTTCTGCAGCCTGCTTTCATCCTTAGACATTGACCTGTATGGACTGCATCAGCCAGACTTCTTTGTCTTTAGCTTATGGTTAGGTTTGGCCAATTCAAGGCACTGGTAGGAAAATAGAACTGAGAGGGCACAAACAGGGTATTTATCCACCTGGCTCCCACCTTGCTGAATCACTGTTGACTGTGTCTGCCACAGCCACTCATTTAGAAACAGCTACAGATGCCAGCCTTGTTGGGCAGCCCTTTCCACAGCTTGCTGCTCTTTGTAGCCCTGGGGTCCTTCACCTTTCCCTTGTTTATCTCCTTCACCCTGCCCTTGCTTTTCTAATGAGCCTTGCATTAAACACCTCTTTTTTTTTTTTTGCCAGAAACCTGACTGATATCATCATCATCATCACAGCAGACATTTATTGAGCACTTATGTGCCAGACACATACCCAAACACCATCCATAAATTAGCTTATTTTATCCTCACCATAACTCTGTGAGATAGATGACTATTTTTTACTCCATTTTACAGATCAAAAAAAAATTAAAACTGGCATGCAGCTTACCCAAACTCATCCAGCCAGTTAGTGCCAAATTGAACCCAGTCTACAGAGTTAGAGGAAGCATAGTAGCATCAGGATCATGGGTAGGTTTTGAAGTCTGGAGAGACTCAGGTACAAATATCAGATGTTGACATGAGCCAAGACATTTAACTCCTCTGAGCTTAGGTTTCTTGATTTCTAAGATGGGAGCTATATTCCCTCTGTCAGTTAAAAGTTCTTTGTAACAGAGGCAATACTGTCCAAAAAAAATTACAGGAATCCAGAGAGTTCTAAAGGATCCAGGTAGCAGGCACTAATGAAAACATTCTTTGAGCTCTCTATGTTGTCAAATCCACAATTTTCCATTCATTTCCATTCATTAGAAATTCTAATTCATGATTAGAATTTCCTGGAGTGCCTAATTGACCTTGGTCACTCGGGTTATTTGTCCACACATTTTATCAGGTAGGATAGGACACCAAGTCTGCATTCAGTATGGTAGGTGAGTCTCCCTAGGAAAACTAGTGTTATTCTAGATGGAAAAGAGGTAAGCAATGCTGTGAATGCAACAAGTAAATAAATACACAGTATAAAACCTACTTTCATGCTTCCTGCAAAAAGATAATCCAGGCAAAGTGCTTGGCACAGGGTTCAGAGTTTCTCTTCCTTCCTGCCAGACCGTTAAGAAATAAGATTTTGGTTGTAACAGGAGGAACAGTGACAGAAAGCATTTATGTTCCACTGGCTGTACTTCTGATAGTTTCTCACAGGAACTATTAGATGTCTATTCTCCTATTACACCCAGTTAGAGCCTCCAGTCTTTACCCCGTAATGCCGTGCTTATATGGACTTTTCCCTATTGTCCGTAGGCTTCTTCCAAGGCATGTCAGTGTACTACCTCTCCCTCATCTGGTCCATTTCTTTTTTCTTTAAGATTCGTTTCCTCCCCAACATTTTATTTGGAAAATTTCCAAACAGGAAAATTTTAAGAATTAGACAGTGAACACCCATAAACATACCATCTAGATTCTACTATTAATATTTTAGTTTATTTGCTTTTTTGCATTTCCATCTGTCCATCTAGCTAGCTACGTATACATTTAACCGCATTTGACAACATTGTTTTAATGAGTTTACGAAGATTCTTTTAGAAAGAACTCAAATCTCTTATATCAATGTTAGCAAAGAACCAACTGAAAGGAGTCAGCAACTCTTAGGGGATGGACAAGTTTCCTTAGTTAATGCTGTGAATAGAAGTTTTTTATGCATTTATTTATCACAAAAAGTAACCATCTGTTCTTTTTGATGGCTCCTATCCTTTCTAAGTAAGTTTTTAAAAGAGATTTTTTTCTGAGAGCTGCTTTGGAATGATAGAGAAGAGTTCTTAGGAAAAATTCACTAACTGAAGTGACCCAAAACCAGAGCAGTATCTGGATGGAGCATTTCTAGATAATAATAACAATGGGTTTTGAAAAAAAATGCCCAAAATATGTTCCAAAATCACCAGAGATTTTTACATCTGATCATCAAGTCCTAAAGGAGTCTGGGATCCTAGCAAGGGAAACTTCCAATCTTGAGAATCAGATAAGAATCTCAACTCCTGGAGGTGATTTAAATACTAAGATAATTTTCATATCCCAAGTTGCATTAGATTCTCATGGCATAGGTTTTACTATGAGATTTGTGGTTCTTGTTTGAGCCCCTAAATTGAAGATTTAAGCATTGGAGTTCTTGCTGATTTGCTTACTTTTGAAATAAAGTTTTGAGTAAGTGCAAAGGTGATAAAGTGGAAGAAACACACCACATCCATTTTAGAAACATAAACACAAGTCAGTTTATATTCACCTCTAAAATATGGAGCATCTATTGTTGGTGCCATCTGTTTATGTTGTGGGATGTGGACATGGGACTTCATTGCATACATTTTATCTTGATGGATGAGTAGGAATGGAAGGGTGTGTTTGGGGAGTAACACAGGGAAGGTGGAATTAACAGCTGGCCGGGGAAAGCTTGCTAAAAAAAAAAAAAAAAAAAGCAGAAAAAGGAGATTGAGGAATATCCTACTACTAGGCGAGAGAAGGTCTGATTTGTATTGCAAAGACGACTGGAATGCAAACATAATCCCAGGACATGTCAAAGAAAAGGAAGTGATATGATTTGGCTGTGTCCCCACCCAAATCTCATCTTTAACTGTAGCTCCCACAATTCCCTCATGTCATGGGAGGGACCTGGTGGAAGGTAGTTGCACCATGGAGGCAGGTCTTTTTCATGCTGATCTCATGATAGTGAATAGGTCTCATGAAATCTGATAATTGTATAAAGGAGAGTTCCCCTGCACATGCTCTCTTGCCTGCCACCATGTAAGACATGCCTTCACTTTTCTTTTGCCTTCTGCCATTATTGTGAGGCCTCCCTAGTCATGTGGAACTGTGAGTCCATTAAACCTATTTCCTTTATAAATTACCCAGTCTCGGGTATGTCTTTCTTAGCAGCATGAGAACAGACTAATACAGGAAGTAAAGATGAAAAGTAGGTAACAGTATCAGAGAGAAGCATGGAAATTCCTAAACAAATGAATATAGATCAAATGGAGAAGAGATATTTGTGAATTCAGCTGAAAAATCCTCAAGTAACCCAGGTATAATGTGATAAGGCCTGACATGGGGTCTGGGATATGATGAAATAGGAATGGGTACTAGAGATGTTTGGTCTGTTGGTCACCTACCTACACATTTTTAACCCTTCTCCCCAGCTCTTCCAAGTAGTGCTCCACATTATTGTTCAAGTGTTCACCTTGCCCTCATACCTCATGTTATATACCTGGGAAGAAGCTGTTCTCACCCAAAGCTCTATAGATGGGTTCTCATTTGCTTCAGCTGATCAACACACCCAGTGCCTAGTCATGGTCATTGATTTAGAGATGGCTATATGACCTTTACTGAAATGATTGACAAGAAAAGTATCTCTTCTGGATGGTTTGCTCTGTCCATGTAAAGCCTGAAACAGCTGAGCCACATTGACAGGATGGGGGAAGACAGCCTTAGGATGAAAGGCAGAAAAATCTGCTCATTGAGGACAATATTGAGCCACTAGGTCAACCTTTTCTGAAGTTCAAACAACTCCAGAACTTATCAAATCTGACCTCATCATTAAGTAGCTAAAAACTGGTCACAATGTTGTTGTAGCCCAGAAGGTATTACTAGCATAGTTAACAGTGCAAATTTTAGTCCCATCTTGGAAAATAATCTCCAACCATATTATTCGGCACATAGGAAATGCTCAATTAAAATGGGCAGGGCACGGTGGCTCACGCCTGTAATCCCAGCACTTTGGGAAGCTGAGGTGGGTAGATCATGAGGTCAGGAGTTCAAGACCAGCCTGGCCAAGATGGTGAAACCCCATCTCTACTAAAAAACTACAAAAATTAGCTGGCTACAGTGGCAGGCATCTGTAATCCCTGCTACTCAGGAGGCTGAGGCAGGAGAATTGCTTGAACCCAGGAGGCAGAGGTTGCAGTGAGTTGAGATAGCACCACTGTACTCCAGCCTGGGCAACAGAGTGATACTCTGTCTAGTGTGTGTATGTGTGTGTGTGTGTGTGTATGTGTGTGTGTGTGTGTGTAATTTTTTTTCATGATCTCTGGACACACTCCACTTCTTCCTTCTTCGATATCTTTGTTGAGGCTGCTCTTCCTGTCTGGAATGTTCTCCTTGGTGACTGTGTCTACCTGGCCGACAAAGCTTGTCTTTGAAGACGCAGTTCAGGAGTTTTCTTTGAAGTCTTTCCTGGCTGCTACTATAGGTAAGAAGAATCTTTTATTTTTTGTAAGAGATGGTGTCTCATTTTGGGGCCCAGGCTGGAATGCAGTGACACAAGCATAGGTCACTGCAGCCTCAAACTCTTGGGCTCAGCTGATCTTCCCACCTCAGCCACCTAACTAAGTAGCTAGGACTACAGGCATGTGCCACCAAGCCCAGCTAATTTTAATCATCTTTTTTTTGTAGATACAGGGTCTCATTTTGTTGCCCAGGTTGGTCTCAAACTCTTGGCTTCAAATGATTCTCCCACCCTGGCCTCCCAATGAGCTGGGATTACAGGTGTGAGCTACTGTACTCAACCAGAAGAATCATTTCTCATTTATCACTCCCCCAACACATCTGTACAGTCTTCTGCCATGGCATATACCTATTGTGCTTTCTGGTTTATATGTCTATCATTCTTTCTATGCTGAAGATGAGAGAAGATGCCACATTTACCCTGTGTTGTATTTATATTTGTATTGTCAAATTGGTTCCATGTTAGGCTCTGCTAAAGGAGGTGCTAGAATGAGGCTGCAAGACTGGAGGAGAAAGAAGAGACATACTTCTTTTTGGCTTCTGGTCTACCTTCTGTTCCTGGAGCATCACTTTAGCAATGCTTCTTTGCCTTCCTGCATCAGAAGCTGAATCATATCTGCAATTTCTCCACCCCTTACAGAACCTGCATCGTTATGCATCCCCCACCCCTAGACAGACACCAGCATGGGCCAGCACCCTCTCCTCAGAGCTGCTTCCCGTCAGTGTTACCTCCATGAAATGGCAGTTTTCTTATTACATTTTTAGTTACTGAGTTAACTATATCTAGCTAACTATTCTTTAGATTACATTTATTCTGTTAAAATAATATTTTTGTGGTTTCCATCTTTTGACTGAACTCTGAGACATTTGTTGAACCAAAAGGAAAATCCTTTACCATGGGGATGTCAAATTCAGATTTCTATGAAAACACAAATGGATTTTCAAAAATCCAACAGACACAGAGCCATCACATAAAAACTTACCTCCAAAATAGTCACTGAATTTGTAATGTCTTAGCAGGTAATGTTATTCAGGGCAACTTTATCCTCTAGATCTAAAATATGAAATCTTTGCTTTAGAGAACCCCTGGCTAATTTATGTCAGTCACTTTCTGCAGGGCCTAGGCTAGCTCTGTGTGACAGTCCCACCCTGGACCAACCATATCTTACGTCTCATTCCAGTCCTGTTGTTACTGGGTCCACTGTCCTGAGCATCAGATTATATTCTCTACAGATTTGCCCTTTCCTCACTGAGACTGAGAGCAGCAGCATTTCCACTATTTCTGTGAATCCCCCAAAGTTCAGTAAATATTATACAAATAAACAATGAAGGAGTGAAGTGAAAAAACAGACAAAGAGAAACCCCACTTGCTTTGAGTCACCACTGTTTATTCTGTGGAAGACCTTGGACACAGTAGCATTTGATAAATATAATACAGCTGACTGAGCAACACACCAGTGTAATGTACGATCCCAGTTTCTCAGGAGGACTACTGTTTTTCTACTGTCATTCGGATCTAGAGCTCTTCTAAGTAACATCATTTTAATTTGTATTCATGGTGACAGAGACAGTCATAACAGAAGGAGCATGAGTATAGAGTCAGGGAAGCCTAGGTTTAAATTCTGAATCTGCCACCCACTGCCTGAATATCCTTGGGCAAATTACTTAGCCTCTCAGAGCCTCAGTATCCTTATTTGTAAATTGGAGTTATAATAATAATAAACATAACTGAGCATTATGTGTCAGACATGTTCTAATTGTCATACATGTGCTCACTAGTTTAATCCTCACAAAAACACTACAAGATATTTACTACTATTATTCTCAGTTTGCAGATAAGGAAATCACTCTCAGAGAGGTTAAATAACTTGCCCAAGATCACCCAGAGAGGAATACTTAGGGTCAGGATATAGACCCAGGCGGTTAGGCTCCAGAGCCCAGCTTTGTAACCATATGCTCTACTGCCTCTTTTCTTGTGTGGTGTCCATAACAAGTCTGCTTGAGCTGCCACAACAAAATACCATAGACTGTGTGGCTTAAATAACAGAAGTTTCTTACAGTTTTGGAGGCCGGACATCCAAAATCAAGATGACAGTATCTTTGGGTTCTAGTGAGGGCTCTCTTCCTGGCTTGCAGATGGCTGCCTTCTTGCTGTGTTCTCACATGGTGGAAGGAAAGAGAGCAGGTGCACAAGCTCTCAGGTATCTCTTCTTGTAAGGACACTATTCTCATCATGTGGAACACCCCTCAACCCCATCATGACTTCATCTAAACCTAATTACCCGCTAAAGACCCCATTTCCAAATACCATCACCATGGGGGTTAGGGCTTCAAAATATGAATTTGGGAGAGACACAATTCAGTCTATGGCATGTGGCTACTAGGAATCTCATTCAGTGAGCTAATAACTGCTGAGGGCATGGTCTGTATAAAAGCTGCATAAGGCTGGCATGGTGGCTCATTCCTGTAATCCCAGCACTTTGGGAGGCTGAGGCGCATGGATCACTTGAGGTCGGGAGTTTGAGACCAGTTTGGCCAATATGGTGAAACCCCATGTCTATTAAAAATATAATACCAAATATATATATATATTGGGCTACTACTACAGAAACTACTCAGAGGCTGAGGCAGGAGAATCACTTGAACCTAGGAGGCAGAGGTTGCAGTGAGCTGAGATCATTCCACTGCACTCCTGGGCAACAGAGTGAGACCCTGCCTCAAACAATCAAATACACACACACACACACACACACCCTACAAAAATGGAAGCTATTCTAGAACCCTACAAGGGAATTCAGAAAGACCTTGCATTCACTAGCTTAGGTTTGAATTTGATTTACCATTGAAATGACCTGGCTGAGCAGATTGTTATTTTTGTGCTGAACAATTTGGCATAAGCCTCTGGCCTCAAATAGTAGCAGAACATTTTCCTGCCATCCTTAGTGGTCAACTTGTTGAAAGGTATTTGGTTCTGTAATGTTTGTTCTGTTGCTAAGGAAAAGGTGATGTAGCCAGATAAAAAGGTGTGAGACAAAAGTGGAGCTATGGAAAGGGGGCGTCCTGAGCACACCATTTACCTGCTTTATTTTTCTTCCCAGTACCTATCACTACCTCATATATTTATTTACGTATTGCCTGTTCTCCCACAAATATATAGGCTTACAAGGGCCAGAATTTTATCTATTTGGTTCCCTGCTGTATGATCTTTTCCTGAAACTGTATTCTGCTCAGAGTGAGTCTTCGGTATTTGCTAAACAACGGACAATGTCTTCAACATCAGTTGTTCAGAAAATTCGGAAAGATTCTCCATGTGCTATTGCTCATACCCCTTTCTGACTAGAACTGAGCATGTCATCTTAAACTGTAATGCAGAGGAAGCGGGTCCGGAGAAGTGTGGAATCAGGGCTCACGTTTCTTTGAGCTCTTGAGAATGAGTGCTGTTGTAGAAATGGCAGCCAGGCAAGAACTCTCAGAGGAGACATTTGAGGACAGATTGGAATGAAAAGATGGGGGTAAGAGTATTGATGTTACCACCTTCAATGGAGCCCAACTTTGGAAACTCCTTTCAGAATTTAGTACCAGGAAAAAAGTTGTCTCTCTCAAAAAATAATAAGAACGAAATAACTCTGTGTTATACATTTATTTTGGCAGCTTGAAACCTTAGAACCAAACTTAATGCTCTTTAACAGTAGTAATACTGGCCTAGCATATAGTTTTAGACTATTGATTTCTTTCTCTATTTAAAAAAACTACTTCTATTTTAATACATTCATTATATATATTTCTTCTATTGAAAATCATCTCAAATTTAGAAAGTGGGATATAAATTTAAATAACTGAAAAAAAAAGAAATAAAGAACAGTCCCCAGGCACAGCACGTCAGGCTGGTGGCCCTGGAAGGACGTCTCCCCTTCCTAGTCCGCTGCATGGCTTGCATTCCTGCCCCTTGCAACCCTACTCTGATCCTGTTTCTTGCCCTGGATTGACAGGGAGTGGTCTCATTCAGCACATTCACCTCCTTCCACCTGTTTTGCTGTCTTATGTGCCAACCACACATACTACAAATCTGATCCTGTGCTCTGCTATTTAGTCTCCTTCAGGCCTCCTCACTGCCCAGCAGAGAAAAAGAAATCCATTGAGATATATAAATTATCCAGTCACATCTCATGTCATGTCCCTCTCCAAATTTATGCCATCATCGTGCTAAGCTTCCTGAGGTCCTCAGCCTACCATATTGTTTTATACTTCTGTGATTTTTCAATTTTGTTGGCTTGGAGGGTTTTCCTAATTCTTATCTATCTTGAAAACTCCTCTTTATCCTTCTGATATTTTCAGTTTAATCAATGTGTTCTGTTTATAAAAACATATTGAATGCCTACTACATGCCTGTAATTGTGTCCTGGGGTTATAAGGCTGCCCAGTTTAGCTCTCTGTGAGCTTCTCTTAATTGAATACTTTCTCCCTATATCTTACTTTACATACCCATATATTCCTCTGTTATTTTGCTTCAGTCCACAACATTGGGCAGGGTCTTGCTTAGGTTTATTTCCTCTGCTTAGTGCTGAGCTCATAAAAAGCAGGAGATATCATTCATTCATCTCTTCAGGGTGCAGTTGAGATATGTGTGTGTGATATGTATATATACATACTCTTAAAAAATTGGATAAAGACATGATAAGCAGAAAGAGTTACCAAAAATGGGTCATAGAACATGCTAACTAAATATTTGTTTAATGGAAGAGAAAACGAGGTTCAGAAATATGCAGTAACTGGGTAAAGAAAAGGATAAAGTGGTGGTTGAGAGGCATGAGTGATAGGTATACATGAGTGAGAATCACACGTAGTTTGGATGAAGATGTAGTGACTGAATCTTTGAATGTGTGTACATAGGTTGATTCAATAAATATTTCTTGAATATCAACTATAGACAGGGAATCTGACCTACGTGCTGAGGTTTGACCTATGTGCTGAGGTTTGAGTTAGGCAGTTACTAGCTGCATAACTTTGGGCAAATTCACCTTTTTGAGCCTCTATTTTCTGAATGAAAATTAAAAAACACCCAATTCACAAGTGTTTATGAGTTTGAAATGTGACACTTCCTTCCTCTAGAGGTACAACGGTACCTCTACACAGGTACAACGTACATAGGAACGATGCTATCAGTTCTAATGGCCAAATAAGATATCAAAACTATGCTCTAGATTTATCTTCAAATCAAAATAAAAAGCCACATTAACTTTTCAAGTAAATATAAAAAATATTTACCAAATTCTCAACTATTTAAGTTGAAATGATCAATATCTAACTATTTCTGACTTATTAAAGTGATGACATCTTTGATGGCCCAGTATTTCAGCTGGTCACAGGACATTCAGAGACAAATTCCGATGTCCTGTGTCTGCTCGGATCTCCTTCCCCTCAGCCAGCTTGTTCATTTTACCTGTCTCACCGTGCATGATCTGCTTACTTTCAAAAAGGACCTGAGGAGGCTTCACTCCTATAGCAACAGAGCTATGCAGTTCATTTGGCAATTCATCAGGTACTGCCTCGTGACAAATATTCTGTTGCTTTGAACTGTTAGGTAAATCTCGAATTGGTTTCTGCATTTTTGTAGGCCAAATGTTTTTAATAGGGATAGAACTACCAGGCCACCTTCAAGGGAGAATGGAGAAAGTACCCATCATGTGCTGCAGGACACTGACTTAAGAGGCCTGGTGAGGAGAGTTAAGAGCAATGCGCTGTCACCAGCAGATGGTGGGCCTGAGGAAGAAAAGGACTTGTCCGATTCAACTT
The DNA here is from genome assembly GCA_031835075.1 of Saguinus oedipus. Taxonomy (NCBI): domain Eukaryota; kingdom Metazoa; phylum Chordata; class Mammalia; order Primates; family Cebidae; genus Saguinus; species Saguinus oedipus. The sequence goes on from CM063190.1 coordinate 26,822,568, forward strand.
CAAGAAACAGCATCCACAGAGAGAATTTTGAACAAGAGGGTGGGAGATCCCTTGATCTAAAAAGAAATCTGAAGCATGTGGCTGTGCCTCATCTCCACTGAGAAGAAAACAGAGCGGTGTTCGAGAAGCAGAACTGCAGATGGGTGTAAACTGCACTTTCTAGACACTGAGCTGCCCAAGAAGACATGGCATTTCCAAAAGGTTGAAAACAACTGGACTGGAGAACGCTCTCCTTCCTTCCCTTGTCTTCCTTCTTTTGTTGTTTGTTTCTAGATGGTTGATTTCTAGGGGCAGAGTTTGTATTCAGCGTGTTCGTGTATCCTCTACAAGGTCTAACCCAGTGGTAAAATCACTACAGTTACTTAAGATGGGTCTGGCCGGGCATGGTGGCTCACGCCTGTAATCACAGCCCTTTGAGACACTGAGGTGGGCAGATCATTTGAAGTCAGAGGTTCGAGACCAGCCTGACCCACACGGTGAAACCTCGTCTCTACTAAAAATACAAAAGATAAGCCAGGCGTAGTGGCACATTCCTGTATTCCCAGTTACTCAAGAAGCTGAGGCAGGAGAATTGCTTGAACTTGGGAGGTGGAGGTTGCAGTGAGCCGAGATCGCACCACTGCACTCCAGCCTGGGCAACAGAGTGAGACTCCATCTCAAAAAAAAAAAAAAAAAAGGTCTGTAGGGGTGATGAACTGGCTCATCCCAGTCCTTTACCTGACCGGACCCAATAACACAAGAAGGGCAGCACATTCTCAGGATTATGAGAGTTATGGATCATCATGTGCCTTGGGTCCCTAATGGGTTCTGCCTTTTGTTTTGTTTTTTACCACAGAGTCTCTCTCTGTCACTCAGGCTGGAGTGCAGTAGTGTACTCATGGCTCACTGAAGCCTCTTGACCTCTGGGCTCAAGTGATCCTCCTACCTTAGCCTTCTGAGTAAGCTGGGACTACAGGTGTGTGCTACCATGCCTGGCTAATTTTTGCTTTTTTTTTTTTTTTTTTTTGTGGAGATGGGGTCGCACAATGTTGCCTAGGCTTGTGTCGAACTCCTGGCCTCAAATATCCTCCCACCCTGGCCTCCCAAAGTGCTGGGATTACAGGCATGAGCCACCATGGCTGGCTTAGTTTTGTATCTAACTTTAGTATGTGACTTTAAGGGTGTACCTGACAAAGTTGAATATGAAAATCACCATCGTCATTCATATTTGTGGAGCATGATTTTCTATACAGTACTCATAGCTCACTGGATCATGCCTCATAGGTAAGATGTGTATTCTCATTCTCATTTTAATGATAATTCAGAGGTTCAGAATGATTAAGGAACTTACCTAAGGCCACACAGTTAGAAAGGAGCTGGCAACCATCGGGGTCTTTGACGTTGGATAAGTCTCTCCTCATGAACACTCACAGAAAGGCAAGGGGATGGCAGGGTGGGGATGGGAGAGAGGCTGTGTTTTGTCCCCTGCTTCAGCTGCATTTCCAGATGAGTGTTGGGCGGGGCTACTCTGCACACCTGCCCTTGCTCTCTGCATGGGGCGGGCTGTCGTCTCCCTGGGCCTGGCCTAGGTTACTGTTCTTCCCTAAAGAGGTATGATGAGTTCAGCTTCTGCCTTCAAATCGATCCCTGCCCACCTGCCACCAGCTCGGCTTTTCCAACAGTCCCGTGCGTCTCAAGGGCTACAGAGCAGGGGATGAGAAATTTCGCTGGGCCCAGGAAGCTTCTGGTTGGGCGGGAACCCAAGGCTGCAAGTGACCGCACCTTTGGTGTGGGGGCAGGAGGAGCAGGGCCTGGAAGGCCGCAACCCGGAGGGCAGCATTCTCTTGCGGCTTCATTCTGGTGTCTGAGCCGAAAACCTGCCTCCTAAGCCCTCCGATTAGCTACTAGCTGCATCCTTGCCTCCTGCGTGGCTGCTGCAGTCGCAAATGGCCCCTGGCTTAGAAATGCTACATATGCTCCTCCTAATTAATATGTGACACGGCATCTCACAGTCACCGCAGCAGCAGTCTCAGGCTGTCTGTCCTAGACTGAAAGACAGATGACAAGTGAGCCTTTTTGTCTTTCATATGTCTCTAGACTATGACACGCCCCAGCGGACAATCCAGGCAGCCATGGGTCTCTCCCTTCAGTAAGAGATATGGCATATGCTAGGAAAATGAGATGGCTCCCTTTTCATTTCAAAAGCCTGCTTCTTGCCGAGTGTCCAGGCATAGCTACCAGGTGGCTCACTTTGTCTGATGGGCATACGAAGGTGAGGCATATGTCCCAAAGCTGACCCTAGAGCAGCAGCCCTTCTCAGGGAGATGACTGGTTACTAAAGACCTGTGCCTCCTGGTCTCAGCTTGACTCTGAATTTATCCTGTAGCCTTGAGGAAAGCTGTCAAACCTCTCTCTGTACCTCTGCCTCCTCCAGGGTAAAATAACAGCTCTGAAGTTTATTAACAGTCCTGGAGAAGAGTTAATAAAATGAGGTGTGATGCACAGAAATAAATATTAGTTGAAGCTTACCGTGATGATGGTTTTGCAAATATAAAAGTGCTGTAGGAGAAATCTTGTCTGATTCTTCTGAATGATTTCCATAAAGCTAGGCTGGGCTCCCAGATAACATTATGGAATGATTACACAAAAAGACTGTTATTTTCAATGTATCCTTTTAGCTCACACTGCTTTATACTTAGGCAGCTGTCTAAGGGGACACCATCAAAATGCCGTTAGTCACCATGGGGACAAAGGTGTTTGTAAGTGAGGGCATGTCACTAATCTACAGGATCAGTGTTGTGGGCTTATCAGCCTGGCACACCCAGTAGGAGGTCCGAGGAATGGGCTTCATCCCACTGTGGAATGCAGTGCATCTGAAGTGGACCAAGAGCTTCCCACCTTAAGAGTCTAGTAAACTCCAGAGGCTCAATGTCAGATTCAGATGAATTAAGGCGGAACTACGCTCTTCGAGGAGACACACACACAAGAAGTTCAAAACTCTTTTGACCCCAAGTCTTAAAGTTCAAGAAAATCTCTTCCCACTGAATTGAAATTAAGGGCTATTTAAATGCCTTATTTCCACGGCGTTCAACAATCCTTGCTTGAGTACTTGCTATGCACTGTGGGCACTCTGGCCTCAACACTGGAGATGTTGCGGGCGAGAAGACACGATGCCTGCATTCAATGAGCTGTGGTCCACTTAAGAAGCCAGACAAAAGATAAACAATCTTAGCACAGGGTGTCACATGGTCTGGAGAAGCAAGCCCAGGGTGCTGTGGGAGACAGAGGGGGCATCTGGGTATGGCTGGAAGAGGCCTTCTGCCTAAAGATGGCTCATCAGCTCCTTCTGGGGAAAGAGGCTGATCAGCTCCATGTGGTGAATTTCTATCTCTCTTTCCGGAGTGAGAGGAGACAGAGACCTGGGGGAAAGAGAACTGATTACAATCAGTGATTGTAATGGAAGAAAATTCTGCATATAAACCCACGATGATGTAGAAAGGGGAGAACTGTCTTCCGACAAGACACTTTAAACAAATCTATGGAAGAAAAAATGTGGATAGAGGAGCGGCATCGGGGAAGCAGGATGAAGCCAAAGCTGCCCAGGTGGCCAGAAGGTGGGTGGAGAGAGAGGGAAGGAGGGAGGCTAAGACTGAGAAGTGAGGCTCAGAAAGGCTCTGACGCTGTAACTCAAGTCTAACAGAATTGAGAGCTGGAGTAGGATAGGCCGGAGAACACAGGAGGAGTCATTGAAAGCCTTTGAGAAAAACTCTTGATGGGACCACCCACCCATGCCAGTGTACTCAACACCTAAGTGTCCATGTCCAAAATAAGTGAGGGTGTCCTTCAAAGCACTAAGTGGCCCCAGAGAGGAGACCTGCACCCTGGCACTTAGAAGTCCTTCTGAGTAGAGCACGCTTTCTACTCCATCACCCTAATGCCATGGTTTCCACAGTGAGTGATTTTGCCCCCCAGGACATTTGGGAGTGAGTAGAGAAGACATTTTTGATTGTCTGAGAGGACAACAAACCTGGGGAAGGTGCTGCTGGCTTGTGGAGCACAGAGGCCAGAGGTGCTGCTAAACATCCTACACCGTGGGGGAGAGACTCGGACAACAAACAATTATCTAGCCCCAGGAGTCAATCATGCCAAGATTGAGAAGCTCTAACAAAGTTCTCCAGTTTACAAACTCCACCCCCACCACTCCAAACAGTACTCCACAACCATTATAGCAATGTTGTTTCAGTCATCAAGGATCTACTTAACCAAGTGCCTGGCCCCACTGGATGCTGTAAGACCGGGACCCCCAACCCCTAGGGCCACGGACTGGTATCTGTTAGGAACCAGGCTGCACAGCAGGAGGTGAGTGTGGGCCAGACAGCGTAACTGCCTGAGCTCCGCCTCCTCTCAGATCAGTGCGGCATTAGATTCTCACAGGAGCGTGAACCCTATTGTGAACTGTGCATGCGAGGGATCTCGTTCATGCTCCTTATGAGAATCTAATGCCTGACAATCTGTCACTGTCTCCTACCACCCCCAGACGGGACCTTCTAGTTGCAGGAAAACAAGCTGGGGGCTCCCACTGATTCTACATTATAGTGAGTTGTATAATTATTTCATTATATATTACAATGTAATAACAATAGAAACAAAGTGCACAATAAATGTAGGGCACTTGAATCATCCCAAAACCATCCCCACACCCCGCTGGTCCACAGAAAAATTGTTTTCCATTAAACTGGTCTCTGGTGCCAAAAAAGGTTGGGGAACGCCACTGTAAGAGATACTTTATGGCAGATCCATGACACGGTCATTGGGGACATGGAGAGAGAAAGGGTGTTTCTATGTTGCTTTGAAAAACTTTGAGGCAATGCAACCAAAATTTTAAAAAGAAGAAGAAAAAGGAAGCATGTAAATTAGGAACAAGCAAAGAAACAGCTTCACTGAATGCTATGGGAGGGTAAATGGCCATTCAGGGTTGACTGCAATACCTATGGATAGCCAACAGAGGGCAGATGGGGCAAATGAGCAGAAGAAGGGGAATTTCTACCCTCCATGGAGGCAATTCCAGTAAGAATACATGATCAGAAGTCAGGAGTCAACTGGAATTAAAAGCATAGAATCTTGAAGGCAGTAGCTCACTGATTCCAAGACAATGCAGGTTTCACACAGTTGGGAGTCAAGGCCACAGAAGAACTGGGGAACCCAGGGCGCCAAGGCTGAGGGGTGAGGGGCCAGAGTGGGGTGTGGGGCTTGGGTGAGAGAGCCTGATCCATTGCCAGGTCCTGTGCTCACCATGCACAGAGGGAATAGGCCTCTGAAACACCTTCAGTGTTTGCCTCCTCCTCCTCTCAGCCTCCACTTTGCTGCTTATAGGCCCAGTGCCTGGTATGACAATCAGAGAAAGCTGAAGAGCCTCCCTGCAGGGCATGCAGTGATGTGGGTGCATTTGGAAGAGGTAGATCCTGCAGGTGGGAAAAGATGAAACCTGGCCTTGGTGGGTAGCAGGCTATCCTATATGTGAGTTTCTGCCAACTAATTCCATGGGGGCCCTGCAAACCCAGCATCACACTCTGGTGTGTTTTGATTGCATAAATATCCTTGAAAAGTCATTCTATAGGCACTTCTTGTTTTGTAAAAATAAAGTGTATTAGGGTTCTCTAGAGGGACAGAATTAATAGAATAGACGTATATATGAAGGGGAGTTTATTATGGAGTATTAACTCACACAGTCACAAGGTGAAGTCCCACAACAGGCCATCTGCAAGCTGAGGAGCAAGGAAATCAGTCCAAGTCCCAAAACCTCAAAAGTAGGAAGGCCGACAGTGCAGTCTTCAGTCCGTGGCCAAAGACCTGAGAGGCCCTGGCAAACCACTAGTGTAAGTCCAAGAGTCCAAAAGCTGAAGAACTTGGAGTTTGATGTTCTAGGACAGGAAGCTTCCAGCATGGGAGAGAGATGATGGCCAAAAGACTCAGCAAGTCTTCTTTATTCTAGCCATGCTGGCAGCTGACTAGATGTGCGAACCCTCAATGTGTGTGGGGCTGTCTCTCCTAGTCCACTGACACAAACGTTAATCTCCCTTGGCAACACGCTCACAGACACACCTAGGAACATTATTTTACATCCTTCAATCCAATCAAGTTGACAATATTAACCATCAAAGAACAGTTAAGACATCTCTAGGGGAGTTTTCAGGGAAGACCTGGAAATATTCTGGTGTCCAGTAAAGGTAAAATTCTCATCAAAATCAACACACAGGGCATCTTCCCATGTTCATTTTTATCATCACTGATAATAGTTACTCATTCTTCCAGTTTATTTCATAAATATCTGTAATAGAATCAAGTCTAAACCTCTCAGAAATCTCACTTATTAATACTGTATATCTAACCAAGTGAGCAATGAGGAAAAGGTTTAATGTCCAATATTTTGGGCTGGAGATGATATAACCTCTACCATGCTTATAGAATATAAAATGTTGGCCTAGTCTAGAAACCCAATAAAACTGCAACACAAAATTCAGACCACAAGTGTGGAACATTCTCATTTATTTGCTGTTTTAAAAAACCCTTTTTTGCCTGATACTTATCAAAACCAGAAATAATCCTCTGAAACCAAATAAGCAGGAATAGGAACCACACAACATTTAGGAGCTGGGCACCGTCGAAAGTACTTATTTGTTCTGCCATTTAATCCTCAAAACAGCCAACTGAGTTAGTATCATTATGCCATTATGCCATTTTATAGCTGGAGAAACCAGTGTTCTAATACATCACTGTAATAATCTGACATGTTTTTTGGTTTTATTTGTTCGTTTTTAATTAAGTGCCTTCTGTATCAGAAACTGAGCTATATTCCAGAGGAAAACAGATACAATGACAGTGTCTCCCTGTCTGTAGGATGTAGATATGTACACTGACAATTACATACTAGAAATGCTATAATGGAAAGGGGAACACCTGGGATCTGTCTGAGTCAGGGACAACTTCATAGTGAGGTGACTCCAGCTGATTCCTAAAAGAGTAGAGATCTTCCAGTTTTCCTGTCTACTTGATACTGTGATCTTTTACTGTTGCAAAGTGTTGTCTCCAATTTCCATGGAAACTCCCCACAGGCAAATTAGAATCTAGCTTATAAATTTAAAATAGGTAGAGCTTGATATTCTCCGATGCATGCCTATGTCTACTTCCTACTGGCACAGTTCTATGGCCTGTAAAGAACACTTTGGGGATCCTTGGGATGGGACAGGGCTGATAAAATAACTTACCAGCTGGAGGTCACAATTCTTCTCTCATCTAGCAATGGCATTCAATTGCTACATAAGACACAAGTGGCTGAATTGCCCCATCTGGTCCACCTGAAACACCACATGGGGAAATTGAGCCACCTGTCTCTTCTGCCTGCCCTCAACTGCTACCACTTTTGGGGCTAAAGTGCCCTCTGCTTTTCACTAGTCATTCTCAAAGCAGCTCTGGCCTGCTTGCCAGGGGAGTCCCATGTCTAGAGGAGTCAAGGAAAAAAGGCCCATAGTAGTGGAGAATTGTGATGGTCTGTGATTGGTAGACCTCTCTAAGATTTTTCTGATATTCACATTCCCTTTCAAACATCATTGAAGCTAAAAGGAAAAGTCAGGGCTGGATGTGAAGAAGCAGCCCTGACTTTGAGTCCTGTGTGTTATATGGTGACAATTGCTGCCACCACAGGGCTGGCTCACCATCATGTTATTAACCAGAAGAAAATTTCTTGTCACATCACAGCTCAAAGAATATCAAAGCCTACTTCTCTCATTTCACTGAATTACTTTGTATATAAAATGCTAGTTCATAATATGTGCTGTAATTTTCTTTAAAAGCCTCTTTTTTTTTTAAGTCAAGCTTTGTCAGCTATAAGAAGTGCATAGGCAGTAGCTAGGTGTTTAAGGCAGCTTGTGGGCTCCAGCTCTAAAGAAATAAGAAAAAGCCAAAACCCCCTTGACTTGCCTGGAGACCTTACAGAATATTAACATGGAGGGTTCATAACAGGCAATATAGTTCATTTTAATTAGGATCCCACAATCCTAGAAATTTAGAGAAGATCTATTAGGTTAACTGGCCTATCGCCTTCCCCATACCCTGTTCAATGCAGGATTGTTCCCTGGGGTCTGCTCACAAATGCATGGTTCAGTCTAAATTTAAATGACTGCAACTATGAGGTTTATGTCATCCCCCTTGGGGATGACTATTACATAGTCTAATGGATTTCACCATGATTATTTTTCCCTCCAGAGATTCCACCCAAATTTCTCTTTGCTTGAGTTTGTCTCATTATATACCTTGAGGTTCAGAAAAATCACAAAAATGACAGTGAGAATGACCAAGTCTCTATTTCCTACTCTTCAGCAATGAAGATGAAAGTTAGCCCAAAGGGCTTTCTCAGTTTCACATTTTGTAGGTGAGCTTCTTACTCTTAGAAGACACACACCATTCCTCTTAAAGGAATTCACAAAATCACCAGGGTGGGGGCACTTTTGAGTTTCAGAGGGGGTGATGCATTTGACATGATTCATGCTTCCCTGCTTTGTCTGATCAGCCATGTAACCAATGATACATTTGCCAAGATCTGTGGTGCTCTCTGTGTCTGCAGAACAGAGGAAATCGTTCTGGCTTTTGGGGGATGGTACCTAAGGCTTTACCATCATTAGCACCATTTAAGCTACCAGCCAAGCCACCCAGTCCCTATTACATGTCTCAATGACACACCAGGAATCTTACAACTTCAAGTTGATGAGATGAAGAGATTTGGATCCTCTTTATGTCATCGATTTCACATATGTGCACACACACATACAGAGAGAAGCAGCAGCACCAGGAGAATGACACAAAGGAGAAATAGCAGCAGGGCTGCAAAAGAAAACACACCTCACATTCACAATAACCTATTTATAAAGGAGAATTGAGTCCCATGCATGGTGAGACTGTGACTCATTAGAACTCCTTAATTACAGAGGAAAGCCTCCCTGGTGATTTTATTTCCTTGGGTTTGTTTTTGGTTGTTACTACTATAATCTGAGAAAGACAGCAATGCCCTGCTTGGAGAGAGGATCATTCTTCTGAGCAGGACATGAAGCCGGAAAAAAACTAATGAATTCAGAGCACAGCCAGGGCTGAATTGCAACTCTTTGCTGTCCCTAAGCACAATTACCCTGAATTATTACACTAGATGGCAACTCAGGCTGAGTGAGATGGATGGGAAGGAAATGACCCCTAAAGTGTGATTAAAGGATAGAAAGAGCACAGTGTACATGTGGCTGCACCTCTATTTCCAAGGACAGGTCCGTTCATTTTTTTCATGCTTTCCGTCTACTCTTCTGGGGCCAGGCACTGTGCTAAGTACTAGGGATAGTTGTCCTGGGCTGTTGGAAAGGAATGGCAGGCCATACATCAGCACTTCAACAGCATGTAGTTATACTTTTGTCTTTCTTTGTATTGGAAGTAAAGGAGAATTTAGAATCTTTTTTTTTTTTTTTAAGTCTCACACTGTTGCCTGGGCTGGAGTGCAGTGGCGCAACCTCTGCTCACTGCAATCTCTGCCTCCTGGATTCAAGTGATTCTCCTGCCTCAGCCTCCCAAGTACCTGGGACTACAGGCGACTGCCACCACACCCAGCTAATTTTTTGTATTTTTAGTAGAGATGGGGTTTCACTATGTTGGCCAGGCTGGTCTCAAACTCCTGATCTCATAATCTGCTCACCTTGGTCTCCCAAAGTGCTGGGATTACAGGCACGACCCACCACACCTGGTCAATTTAGAATCTTTTAAGATGGATTACAAAGTTCTGTAAATACATACAACACGAGAGAAAATAACATAATCAAAGACTTACCTGCCTACCATTTAACTTTACTGAATCTTAATATTTTAACATATTTGCTTTAGATTTTGTGAAATAATAAAACATTACAACATAATTGAAGCCTCCTATATGCTCGTCCTCTAAGCCACCCTACAGGTGACCATCATGCTAAATTTCATGTTTACCATTCCTATTTATGCTTTATACCACTCATCGCATATGTTTCTTATGTGTGAATCAAAAAATAACAAAGACTGTTTTATATGCTCTTAAACTTTATATGAAGATATCCTATTATACCTATTTTTCTGTAATTTGCTTTTTAAAAAAATTTATTGTTTTTGAGATTTACCCATTTAATCATATATGTAATTCCAGTTCATTCATTCCAGTGCTTACACAAGATTTCATTATATGACTATAGCATACCTTACTTATCTACTCTTGATGGTCAGTTAGATAGTATCTTCTTTTTATTTTGTTCTATGACTAATAATGTTGTAGTCAACATTCTTCTATACACCTCTCTGCAGATGTGACAGAGTTTCATGAGATTTTATGCCCAGAAGTAGAATCTCTGGCTCAAAGTGATTATAATTAGGTTCAAAGTAATGTGGAAGAATTCTCACCTATCTATATTCTTGCTTATACTTTTCAATTCTCAGTTAACTTGTTAAGTGAGTAATAGCATCTTATTGTGGTTGTAATTGTAGTTTCTTAGTTACCGGGGACCTTGAGCATCTTTTCATATATTTACTGACAATTAACAACTATTAAATATTAACGTATGTTTTGCATATTTATCTTTTTTTCATTATTGAGTTGTTCTTTTTAAAATCCAAACTCTAGGGCTTTATCAAGTATTTGTACTTCCTATACTTTCTCCTAGTCTTGGGCTCACCTTTAATCTCAGTTTATGGTGTCTTTCATTAAAAATAAACTTTAAACGTAACTTTCATGCAATCAGATTTGTCACAATTTTCCTTTATGGGTTTTTTAAATGTATGTTTTCTAAGGAATCTTTTCCTAGCCCTTAAGTCCAAGATGCTTTCCTATATTTTTTTCTAAAGTATATTTTTATATTTTTGTTTTTCACATAATGTATTAATTTTAATACACCTGGACTTGATTTTGTGTGTGTGATGTGTTTCAATTCTTCTCCATATGGATAACCAAGTCTATTTGCCTATTTTTCTATTCCTACACTGGTACCATCTGCCTTGATTGCTGAAACTATGTGATAGTTAACTTTATGAATCTTCTTGACTGGGCTAAGGAATGGCCAGATAGGTAGTAAAACATTTCTGAGTGTGTCTGTGAAGGTTTCCTGAAGAGATTAACATGTGAATCAGTAAACCAAGTAAACAAGATTGCCCTCACCAATGTCAAGGGGCTTCATCCAATCTGTTGAGGGCCAGAATTGAACAAAAACATTGAGGAGGACAAATTTGCTCCTCTGAGCTGGCACCTCCATCTTCTCCTGCCCTTGGACACCTGCACTCTCGGGTCTTAGGCCTTCAGGTTTGGACTGGAACTACAGCACCAGATTTCCCTAGATTATGGGACTTCTCAGCCTTTACAACCCCATAAGACAATTCCTCATAATAGATCCCTTTCCATATATCTTGATATATCCTATTGTTTCTGTTTCTCTGGAGAACCCTAATACAAACACCATAAAAAGTCTTGATTTCTGGTGAGATAAGTCTCCACTTTGTTCTTTTCTAAAACTGCCTTTTGTCCATTGCTTTTCCATATAAAATTTTAGATCAGCTTATCCAATGCCATGAGGAAATCAAAAGACTAGTCCCCAAACTCCAGACATTTAAGCTGGCTCATGTGTGCTCTGACCGTGAGGTCTGTACTGAGGTGCTAGGGAAATGCAGGTATACACTAAGTGCTTTATAAACAGTGACTCATTTAAACCTCACAACAATGCTATGAGGTAGGTACTAGTTTTTATTCCCCTTGTTCTGGTTGAAGGAACTGGGAATCTAGGGACTCTGGTAATTTGGCCAAGATCCCAGAGTAATTAAGAGGTATAGCCAGAGCGTAAAGGCTTAAATCCATCGTAATCATATGCCAGGGCTTACCTGGACATCCAAAACCTTAAAAACATATTTTGTACTTACTGACAAGGCAAGCAATTTAAAGTCGTCTTCTTCATTATACCAAAGAAGAAAATAAAGCACAAACAAGGTACATGCTTTGTCTAATACCTTACACAATGTTCATTGCAGAATAGAACTTACATCCCTTGACCCTCCCTGTATGAAAACTCCTTCTTCCACTCCCACCCCCACACCTGCCCACTAGCTCCTGCTCTAGACACCTGCATCTCTGGATGCTCACTAACTCTTGCTCCTATGCCCGTCCTGATGGAGGCTGCAGTGGGCTACAGTGGCACCACTGCACTCCAGCCTGGGTGACAGAGCGAGACCCTGTCTCTAAAAAAGAAAAGAATTACTACATGCCTACCACACAAGAGTTAATCAAGGGTTGAAAGGAGCCGGTGAACACTGACATTACAAACTGAAAAATGTATAAATTAAAAGCAATGCCATAGGCCAAAGGATGTAGAAGGTAACCATGAAAGTGGATATTGAGGTTAAATAGATTTGACTGTTCCCAAGAAACCAGCACATCTCTCATGATAACTGACAGCATTAGTCTGGAAATCTGTGTATTAGCAAAATTGTTCAAAAGTCCTGGTTTGACCCCCTTTTGAGTAAGGCAGTGGACAGATTACTGGTGATCAGGAGATGCCATGATAAACCAACTGCCTCTCAGTTCTGCCCTTAACTAGCTGGCAAATCCCACCCATCCCCCCTGCCTCACCCATTTGCCACCTCATCTGCCTGTCAAACGGTGATAGTCATGCCTAACCTGCCTCCTAATGGAGAAAGTGAGAAAGAGATGCCATGTTTTTATGAAGCCAGCAAAAACAGGAAATCACTAGTAATCACGTAAAGCTGACAGAGCATTTTCAATCAAGGTCATTTTGTCCTCACAATGAAGTAGTGGGTAAAACCCTATCAGATGCTAGGCTCCTTTTGTATAACAATATCTATATGCCCTGCTTACTATTAGAAATGAAATTGACATACTACAACTTCAATACACACAATTCGTTTTTTTTTTAAAAAAGATAATTATCTTTAATAAAAGGAATGTTATTCAATATTTTATCACATGGCTGTAACTGTGGTTTCAGGAATCCAACTCAGTAATTTTACTGCCAGTGCCATGATTTTTTTTTTTTTGAGAATCCTTGAAGTTATTTTTAAATGGAAGGAAATGAAAATTAGTATTTAGGAATTTCCTAATGCTACCATATTTTTTCTTCTGAGAATATAGAAAAATGCTGCTTAAGAGAAAACCCTCAGTATTCTTTTCTATCAAGACTAGTCTTGCTGTATTGGTCAGCTCTACTGTGGTAATGAATAACCTCCAATTCTCTATGGCTTACAGGAACATTTGCTGTTCACTCATGTTACTGAAAGCTGTGGGTTGGCTGAAGTACTGCTCCAGATTGTGGCTCAGCTCCAAGCTGTAAATCAGCTGCTAGCTCCATGTGTCCTTTTCCTTCTGGGATCCAGGCTGAAGGATCACAGTGTGTGCTCTTCCCACAGCAGAATGTGAAAGTGCCAGAGAGGTGGCGACAACTTAGGCTGCCTCTTAAAACTTCTGCTTGAATGATCTGCACATGGTCACATGGCAAAGGTCAGAGACATGCAGTCCTCTTAGAGGGTAGGGGAGGTGCACAACTGTAAAGCACACAGCAGTCTACCACAGCTGACCTCAGATTCATTGTGGTGCTACAGGCAGTTCTGCTAATAGACCTGAGTTGGCACATAGAAAAACTTGTTTGCCATCTTTCTTAAGGTCAGGGGTCGCAAATTCAACCACTAATGGGAAATGGTAAGAACCATGGTTTAGAGGCCATACTTCATTTCAAGGAATAGCCACTGTAATCCCCAGAAAGGGTTACGATATACAGATGAAAGCCCAAGTCTTCAGATCTCTCAAGAGAAGTCAGAAAATCACATGTTTAAAAGAAGAAATGAGGCTGGGGGCAGTGGGTCACACCTGTAATTCCAGCACTTCGGGAGGCTGAGGCTTGAGGTCAGGAGTTCAAGACCAGCCTGGCTAAAATGGTGAAACCCCAGCTCTATTAAAAATACAAAAAATTAGCTGGGCCTGGTTGTGTGTGCCTGTAATCCCAGCTACTCAGAAGGCTGAGGCATAAGAATCACTTGAACCTGGGAGGCAGAGGTTGCTGAGCTGATATCGCACTACTGACTCCAGCCTGAGCAACAGAGTGAAACTCTGTCTCAATAATAATAATAAGCAAAAAAGAAGAAATGACATTCAGTAAAAGTAGAACTTGAGGAGAAACACATGAAAACAAAACAAAAAAACAGATCATTTATGCTAATAAAAGGAATAATTAATCTAGGTAGTATAACAGTTTCAAATCTTTGAGTACAAAATAGCACATCAAATTATAAAGAAAAAAACACTACTCCTTAAGTCAAACAAAACATCTAACATCCAAATTTGGACCACAGCTTAAACGTTTTTCTCCTCTGCTTTAGGGAAACACTTGAGATAATGGCACACTGGGCAGTGGCACAGCTGGCCTGGTAAGGAGGGAATGAACAGATTTTTTTCTTATGTGCTTTCATCACTCAGAGAGTCAGTGCTCACCCAGCCCAGAGCCCCCAGACTTCATTAATTGACTCAGAACTCAGTCCTGGGCTCACTCATGGCCTCTAGTTCTCCTTTTCTGGGCTTGGCTCTCTGAGCTGTGGCATATCCCAAGAGAAACCTTTCAGGCTGATTGACTTAAAAATTAGAGCTCAGATGGCAAAAGAAGAGGGGAATAATAGGGAAAGAGATTGCCCTCATTTGCCTCTTTAAATTTTAATATGCAGTGTGATTTGTTAACATGGAGGAGGTCCCGAGGTACTGAGAGGCATCAATAATTCAGCAGAGGCTGTCGGGCTGCAAATAGCCCCATGGTGCCCAGCTGAGGCTCCTGGTTGTGACATGGGCTACCCTTTTGAGCTCTAAGAGAGTCAGGTTTCCACCACCCAGGCTGTTTCAGACCTGTCCTTCCTCTGCTCCCAATTCCTAACAGAACTGGAAACCATGTAGGGATCGCAGAGGCTAGCAGTCCACAACGCTCAGCTGATTACAGGTCAAACACCAAAGTTCCCGGAGGAAAACAATGGACTCGGGAGCTGCTGCCTGGGTAGGATCTAGAGTGTTGGTGCTTCCTACCTATGGATGAACCTAATGCCCAGGATTTAATAAAGGATCGTTCCCATTCCACCACCAACCCCAAACAAATGTTACTTCTTCCTGTTTGTCAGATCTTGTTTCTGTTCTTCTTCAACCAAACTCAAAACTCACCTGAACCTGTTTACTTACTTTCCTGGCTGATACTGCCCTCAGCTGTGGACAGAGGGGCACAGTGGTGGAGCCTGACTAAAATTTGGTCCAGGAGAGACTCTGTCACCACTATCTTCTTCCAAGCTAGGTCTGGACTTTTGGACTTCTGTGTCCATCCTTGCATCATCCAATTTCCGTAAGAATTCTGTCAAGTTGGTTTGGCCAGAATCTCTCACCCTCACTATCTGATCATCCTCAATATCTGACCAAATTCCTCACCACCCCCATTTTCCCCAGGTTATATCTGATTACCATGGCCTGCCTGCCCTTAACAAGAATCCTGTTAGGACAGTTTAGCTAAATACCACCCTACCCTCTTAGTAATTCTCCATCCACTGACAGCCTCCACCCGCCTTGGCTCTAAATTGCTCCCTTTTCTTATATTCACAGTTGAACCCAGTCTGTCTCCCCTACTGGACATACTTTCTTATGTTGAGAGTTGAAACCCTACTGTCTCCCCCACTGCGGTGGTCCCTACACTTGTTATGTTTGTCTTGAGGAAAATCTGCTTTACTATCTTAACGAGTGTCATGAATAATTTTTCCTTTAATAACAGGATCCAGATAAGATATTGGAACTCTTAGGCCTTGAATCACATAAATTCACACCTCCTCCCTCCAGTTTATGACCTCGGGCAAGTTTCTGGTCATTGAACCTCAGTGTTCTTATCTTTAAAACGGGATAAAAAATACCTACCTCATATAAGGATCAAATAAGACAGCACATGTAAATGTATTGTGATGATAATTATTAAAGCTTTCTGAGTTGATTTCTAGTTCTGTCCTCTCCACCTACCTGTTGCCATTTCAGGCCAGATGCCCCATTCGCAGGACTGTGTATCTGGATGCCACGGCACCAGTGTCTCTGCTGCTGTCTTTAACTATGAGGAATAGAAACAGATGAAATCAATATTAACCAAAAGGTACTAGAGGTTGCCTTGAGCCTTTGTTCTAGGAGAGTGGGTGATATTGAAACCCACAGCGTCAACACACTCACCTTTCTTTGAAAGACCCGCCAAAGAATCCACGTCAGCACCAAAACAAAAATGGCAGCATGCAGATGGCAGTCATTTCCCATTGCCGTTAGTGGGCACAAGCAGAGCTTTGGACCTACAGAGCTTCTTCACATAGCGGCACAGGCCAAGTAACAGGGAGAGAGCAGGAGAGGAGTAAAGTTAGTGCAGTGGGTTCTGCTTAATGCACCACATCGATTGAGACAGGTTTCACAAAACATTAGCAGTTGATGATATTAGCCAGCAGTGGGTCTGGGAAACACTGTTCAATATTTTTTCCATTTCTGAGTGAAAGAGAGAGCTGAGAAAACAATATCGTGACGAGAAAAGGTTTGTGCCTAACAAGCAGCGTGTTTTCTCCCCAGTGTCATTCAGCCACTCACTTGGGAACAGCGAATAGAAGCAGAGCTGGGGATGAGGGTGGAGTTGGGGGAAGATGCACTTGTCCCTTAGAGCAAGGTAAAAGTTATAGTAGGTCTATCGTTTGAAGATTTTTCTTTTCTATATTCTAATTTCCTTTGTCAAATTGAGTGCTTCAGTAAAATATGAAGCACTATCAGCTTGATTAGTGGTATTATGAATAAGGGGATGGAGAAATATCAGAGAGTTTTCTTTTCCTCCCATCACATCTTCACAGGCTCTTGGCTGAGGAAGCAGACACTTGTCCTCAAGTGTAGGATTTGCAGGTAGTGAATAGCTGGGAGATAGCTGGTGACCAATTGCAGGGTGGCTGTTAGAACTCTCAGGAAAGACTAAAATAAGCCCTGTTTTTTCCTAACCTATATCATGGGAATGTAATCAACAAAAGGAGTAAGAGGTTGGGGTGCAAGGGGGAGCAGACGGGCTGATGCTTAGGTTATACATTCAAAGCCATATAAGGAAAACCAAAATATGAAAGCTAAAATAAGTACAATTTGAATACACAATGATTTTCTACTTTAAATATAGTGACCGTTTCTTCTCCCTGAAAAGTCTTCTCTATTCAGAACTATCTCCATTGACCTGTCACAGTGCTTACAATTCCACTAAGGAGTGAAATTTTTTTAGGTTACAAATAACTTCCCCATGGAAAAATGCTACTTACTTTTTTTGATTCACAACAAATATGAGTGATGGGAAAGGCAGGCACAAATTCCCCGAAGCTGTCCAGCATGTCCATCTCCTCCCGCTGCTTCATTTGTGCTGGCCATCTCCTTCCCAGCCAGTGCAACAGCCTCCTCGCTGGACTCCCTGCCTCTGACTGTGACCTCTTTTATCCTCTTCACAGAAATGCCAAAGTGATCTTTACTACGGGCTAGTCCACATCTCACTCTCATGCTTCAAACTTCAAAGGCTTCCTAGTGTCCTCAGGAAAAAGGCCGAACAGAATGAAAGGTAGTGCAGTAGTCTCCGCCTATCTCTCCAGACTCATGACACACCACCTTCATCACCCCTTGCAATGAACTGGTTGTAGTTCCTCTCTCCTGCCCCGAATCCTCTACTCCCACAGCTCCCTCTGACCAATGGGCCCTCCCCATTCCCCTATCTCACCTGGACAACTCCTATAAAACCTCACGGTGTAAATGTGGGGTTCCATCGGGTTTCATGGGATTCTGCGCAAACCTCCATCACAGCATATTCCATTCTGTTTGGTTATTGTTATGGCTGTTTTATTGTCCGTATCTCCTATTAGACTGTATATTCCTTGAATATTGTGTTCATTTGTCTCTATGACATCTAGACATGACATAAAGTGCGTTCAAAGTAAATAATTTTTGCAGGAATAAATTTGATAAGGAAACTAATCACTTTGTTAAGGAACTAATGAGCAAAGGAGTGTTGGGCTTACCCAAGGACACTCAAGCTATTTATTACTCAGCTCAGGCTGGCATCTGCAGCATTTCTAGTGAAGACATTAACTTTCTCCTCCTAAGACACAAAACCCTAGTTACAAAGGCAATGTTTGTCTCTATGACAAAAGAGCCACAATCGGAGTTCATAGAGATGTGATGGGTTGAAAGAAAGTATTTGCAACATATATATCAGGCGAAGGACTAAGAGCCATACTATCTAAAGAGCACCTGTAAGTCAACAACAAAGATCACCAACTTTACATAAAAATAAGGAAAGATAAACATCCAATTTGTAAATAGGGAAGTAAACACTAAACCAACAAAGTAATAATGATTTCAGCAACAAGGTAATGATAATTTTTCACCCATTAACTTACTAAAAATTAGAAAGATTGATAAAATCCAGAGCTAGTGAAGATCAGGGAAAATGGCCTTATTTTTTTGCTACTGGTGATAGAATTGTAAACTGAAAAAAGCTTCTCATGTGTGTGAAAGCCATAGCCATTTCCATTACTCATCACATTTTAAAAATATGCATTTTCCAATCCCTACTATGTTAGTTTCTGTGACTGCTAAAATAAGTGATTACCGATTTAGTGGCTTAAAACAATACAAATATATTGTCTTATAGTTCTGTCATTGAGAAGAATGAAATGAGTCTCCTTGAGCTAAAGTCAAGGTGTTGGCAGGATTACGTTTCTTTCTGGAGTCTCTAGGGGAGAACTTGTTTCTTTGTCCTTTCAGCATCTACAGGCTGCACACATTTTTTTGGCTCATGGACCCTTCTTCCATCTTCAAAGCCAGCAACATCAGGCCTAGTCCTTCTCACTCTTCCATCTTTCTGGTTCTGTCCTTTCATTCCCTTTTCTACCTTTAAGGATCCCTGTGATCACATTGGGCCCACTTGGATAATCCAGGATCGTTTCCCTACTGTAGGGTCGGCTGAATAGGAAACTCCATTCCATCTGCAATGTTAACTTCCCTTTGCCATGCAACCTACCATACTCACAGGTCCTTTCAGGTTTGCTTTTAGGATGTAAACATTCTGGGGGAGAAGCATTACTCTACCTATCACGCCCAGCGGTTCCAGCTGTAGGAATATATTCTACAGAAATATACACACGTACACAAAAATGTATGGTAAAATGTTTTTTATTTCAGTAGTGTTCCTTTTTTTTTTTTTTTAGAAAAAAAGGAGAGAAGGAGAGGAAGAAAGAGGAAGAAAAAGAGGGAGAGAGAACAGGAATATTGCTTTATTCTAAAAATGGGTATTAATAATGGCTGATCAATATTTTGTGTATTTAAAGTGGAGAATGTATATTTTGTGTATTTAAAGTGGAGAGCTCTATAAATACTTATTAAGTTTACTTGTTCCGGATCTGAGTTCAAGTTCTGGATATCCTTTTTAATTTTCTGTCTTGTTGAGTCTAAATCTCTTTATGAGTCTTATGTATCTGGGTGTTAGGATCGTTAGCTCTTATTATTGCATTGATCCTTTTACCACTGTATCTTTGTTGCTTTGAAATCTGTTTTATCAAATGCGAGAATTGCAACTCCTGCTTTTTGTTTATTTATTTATTTTTGCTCTCCATTTGGTTGGTAAATCTTTCTCCAACCCTTTGTTTTGAGTCTTTGTATATCTTTGGATATAAAATGGGTCTGGATGTAGTATACTGTTAGGTTTTGGCTGTATCTTTTAATTGGGGGATTTAGTCAATTTAAATTTAGGGTTACTGCCATTTGATGTTAACTGGCTATTTTATCCATTCGTTGATGTAAATTCTTCTTTATGTTGATGCTCTTTACTTTTTGGTATATTTTTAGAAAGGCTAATACTGGTTGTTCCTTTCTGTGTGTAATGCTTCTTTCAGAAGTTTTTGTAAAGTAGACCTGGTGGTAATAAAATCTCTGAGTACTTGCTTGTTCATAAAAGATTTTATTTTTCCTTCAATTGTGAAGCTTAGTTTGGCAGGATATGAAATTCTGGGCTGAAAGTTCTGTTCTTTAAGGATGTTGAATATCGGCCCCCACTCTCTTCTGGCTTGTACGGTTTCTGCTGAGAGATCTGCTGTAAGTCTAATAGGCTTCCCTTTGTGGGTAACCTGACCTTTCTCTCTAGCTGCCCTTAGTATTTTCTCCTTCGTTTCAACCCTGGTGAATCTAACGATTATGTGCCTTGGGGTTGCTCTTCTTGAGGAATGTCTTTGTGGTGTTCTCTGTATTACCTGGGGTTGAATAGTGTCCTGCTTTGCTAGATTGGGAAAATTCTCCTGGATAATATCCTGAAGAGTATTTTCCAGCTTGGATTCATTCTCTCCATCACATTCAGGTACACCTATCAAACGTAGATTAGGTCTTTTCACATAGTCCCACATTTCCTGGAGACTTTGCTCATTCCTTTTTATCCTTTTTTCTCTGCAGTAGTGTTCCTAATAGAAAAAAAGAAAGAAAATAGAAAGAAAGAAACAACTATTCATTAAAAGTGGAATAATTACATAACCCTGTGTGAGGGTTCATTTTATATATCAACATGAGTAGGTCAAAGGGTGTCCAGATATTTGGTCAAACATTATTCTGAGCGTTTCTGTGAGGCTATTACTGGATGAGATTAAAATTTACATTGATAGAATGAGTAAAACCAATTATTCTCCATAATGTCAGTGGGCCTCATTCAATTAGTTGAAGGTCTGAATAGAGCAAAACATCTGACTCTGTCCTGAGTAAGAGATAATTTTTCCTGCATGATGGCCTTCAAATACGGACATAAGCTTTCTTCCTGCCTTCAAAATTGAATGGAAACATTGGCTGTTCCTGGTATCAAGCCTGTTGGCCTTCACACTGGAACTACACCATTGGCTCTCCCACCACTGGATTTCTAGCTTTCAACTCACTCTGCAGCTCTTGGGACTTGCCAGTCTCCATAACTGCATATGTCATTTCCTTATAGTAAATCTCTTTATATATAACCTATCAGTCCTGTGTCTCTGAAGAATCATGAATAATACATCCTTTTTAAAAGATGCAGCCATAAGAAACAAGAAGGCAGAGCTTTCTTGTTTCATGCAGAATGTAGAAAAATTAATGTAGAAGGATCTTCATGGGATAGAGTTATATAAAAAGGGAAAATGTAGAGTATGATTGATTTTGTATAAAATTAAGGGACATTTATGAATGTACATGCATCTTTATAAATAAATGTGTAGAAAAGGGACTGAAGGCTGCTTATAACTGATTATCTCAGAGGTTGAGAGGATGGGGCTTGATGTTGAAAGAGTTTTTCATGTATACTTTAATTGTTTGGATCTCTTACAGTGAGAAAGTATATAGGTGACATAGTTTGTATCTGTGTCCCCACTCAAGTCTCCTGTCAAATTGTAATCCCCAGTGTTGGAGGTGGGGCCTAGTGGGAGGTGATTGAATCATGGGGGTGGATCCTTCTTAAATAATTTAGCACCATCCGCTTGGTGCTGTTCTTGCAGTAGTGAGTGCTCCTGAGATCTGGTTGTTTAAAAGTCTGTAGCACCTCCCTCTCTCTCCCACTTCTGCTCCATGTAAGACATTATCTGCTCCCCCTTCACCTTCTGCCATGATTGTAAGTTTCCTGGGGCCTCCCCAGAAGCTGAGCAGATGCCAGAATCATGCTTCCTGTACAGCCTACAGAGACATGAGCCAATTAAACGTCCTTTCTTTATAAATTACCCAATATCAGGTATTTCTTTATGGCAGTGTGAGAATGAACTAACACAATATGAATTATTTGTGTAATTTGTAAAAAAACGAAAGTAATCAAAACTAAGATAAAAAATTATTCATCTGTGTATGTGGCATTTTTCTAATTAAATTTAAAAGAATCTTGTTTTAAATTTAGTTAATTTTCTAAATAAACATTCAAAGCATGTCAATATATGTATTTACAATATGAAAAGTTTCTTTCTATTGACTGGAATGCCCATATCCATTATTATATTTTTGCAATAAAAATATTTAACAGACCAAATTAGTGAACAGAAGGGCTTAAGTATGAAATCAGAGCACAGGATGTCAGCTGTCCTTGAGGGATGTTTTATTGTAGCTAAGGTTTTAACTTCAATGAATTATCCAGTTGACCCAAACACTTGGGCCCCTACAAACAGCCTTTCATTCTGATAATAGCTGCCTTTCTCTGCCCTGAAGAGTCACTTGAGGATCACTGTGAACTCACTCTCCCACTGTCTTTTTGTGACTCTACATTAAATCTACCTTTCCTATTTACACAAAGCACTGCACCATGCCCTCTCTCTCTCTCTTTTTAATAGACCTTTCCTATTTACACAAAGCACTGCACCATGCCCTCTCTCTCTCTTTTTAATAGATTCCATCAGACTATCTTCTACCTCTTCTGATGTTTTTAGTTTCCTAGCAGTGTATGGAATATCAGATGCGCTCCCCCACTAAACACCAGTAAACATAGACTAGAGGGGTTATCTCAAAGGAATTTTCTGCTAAACAACTAAGTCCATTCATAGTTGGGCTTTTTCTTAGGCCTTCCTAACCTTGTCCTTAAATCTACAATGTTCAACTTACTTTGGGGAACTGAACTCCTATTGACTATACTGAATTATCTTGCTGGCTGAGTGACTTTGGGTAATACAATTACTTTTTGCTCTGTCTGTTTCTTTTTATCTACCGTAAGGAGGTCAGTGCAGCAAAATAGAAATAACATTCAATATCTGCCACCTCACAGGACTATTGAGAGATCGAAACAAGGAAACATTTATCCATTCAGTAAATGTTTGCTGAGGTCCTTTACTCTGCCCAGCTCCGTGGTTCTGGGGATACAAAAATGAGTAAGATATAGTCTTCCATGACTATCTCACAGTCTTATAGGGAAGACATACAAATAATCGCAACACAAAATAATAAATGCTAACATACAGTGTTCTGTTAACACTCTGGAGGAATGATTGAGAAAGGTTTGGTGAATCAACTCTTAAGCAGAATCTTGGAGAAAGAGCAGAGAAGACAAGGTGGGGAAAGGCATTCAAGACCAAAGGAACAGCATGTGAAAACACATGGATACAGAGAGAGGACTGCAAGAGTTTAATTGAATGTAGAATGTGGAAGATTAAAGATAGCCTTAAATTCTTTGACACTGCTCCTCAAGAGCAGGGGTTTGTTTTATTTCTCTTTGAACCTGAGTGGGCTCCGTGACTCCTTGGCCAATAGAATACAGCAGAAGTAATGCTGTGCCAGTTTTCAGACCCAGGCCTGAAGAGACCTATATATTCCACTTCCTGTCTCTTGAAACGCTTATTCTTGGAAACCAGCCACCATGCTGTGAGGAAGCCCAAAGAGCCCCAAGAAAAGGCCCCAGTGGAGAGGAGCTGAGATTCCCCTGACCAAGTGTACTGGGTGAACTCCCCACTGACAACCAGCACCATCTTGCCAGCTATGTGAGTGAGCTGTCTTGAAAATGGGTCCTTGGTCCAGACATTCCAGCTGACATCATGTGGAGTAAAAATGAGCGTTGTCCAAATGACACATTCACAAACAAAATAAATGGTGGTGGTTGTTTTTAAAGTCACTAAGTTTTCCTCAATAATAACTAGTAAATGGATAACTGAAACATGGAGGTAAGAAAGAAGAGAGGGGCTGGGAGCAGTGCTCATGCCTGGAATCCCAGAACTTTGGGAAGCTGGGGAGGGAGGCTGGCTTGAGCCCAGGAGTTCGAAGCTCCAGTGAGCTATGAGTGCACCACTGCATTCCAACCTGAGTGACAGAGTGAGACCCTGTCTCTAAACAAAAAAAAAAATAAATAAATGAATAGAAAGAGGAGAGAATCATGGATGACTTCCAAGTCTCCAGTTTCAATAATATGATGGAGCCTCTTTTCTGAAATATTTATATATGTTTCTAATTAGCTACATTTAAAAGAAACTGGTTTCAAAGCTGCAATGTCAACATATGAATTTAAAATAAGAAAGGTTCCTTTCTTCAATCTTTTCTGAAAGATTTATAGATGTGAATGGAGGAAGGGAAGGGCTCATAGAGCAGTAAGAATAATTCAATTTGGGAGCTATGGAGGTTGAAGGGCAATTGGCTTTCCTGGTATAGACAGATGGTATAGTTGAACCGATAGATCTGAAGCTGGAGAGAGAGAGATTTACAAATGGTTACTGGTGGAGGGAGAAAGCATGATTATGAATATGAACATCTATGGGAAATATATACAGCGAGAGAGAAGAGGGCCGAAGGCATATACGGAAGAAAAGTCTATGATGAAGCCTAAAAGAAGAGGGAGTAGGAAGGTGGGGCAGAGTTAACTCTTCTGCTCCTATAAGCAGTGCTTCTAACCACAAAGTAGAGGCTGCTTGGAGCAACTCAAGCTCAGTGCTTGACACTAGGCCTTGGCAACAAGGAGCCTCCATGTCAGGCAAGCCCTGGCTCTTTGTGTCCCACTTTACTGCTTACAGAGCAAAATAAGCTCAGGCTAGAGCTGGAAGTGTCATAACCAGCCAGCCAACCACATGAAGGTTTTTGCTCTGCTCTCTAGCTATTCCACCTGTGCTTACATGAGTGACAGGGCTTCTCTGTGTCCAGGAGCCTAGGCCGTCAGCCCTGACTGCCTCTGGGAAAAGGACAGGGAACCAAGAAGTGAATTGGTGTTCTGCATCTTGGCTAAACATGAAAAGAAGCCTCTTTTCCATTTTGTGTGAAGGTTTTCTTCTCCAAGCTGCACACCTAAACAGATGGGAAAGCAATGGTTTGTTGATGCAGTGAAGCAGTAACTCTAGAAAAGAGCGGATGAATATTTCATGGGCAGCAGTAGCAGTTAATAAATCATGAGTTGCAGCAGATGAGGAGGTCATTCATTTCACCCTAGACAGTGGTTGCTCAGCTCTGCTCAAGTGGAACCTCCTTTCCTCGCATGTCAAATTTGTCCTGAGTACTGCAAGGAAGCTTGCATGCCATTTCCATGGGGCTTGATTTCTCAATTCAGTATGTACAGAAGAAGGCTACTCTTCTGTTTTTCAGCTGTGGCCAACTAGATGAGGAGACAATATAGGGAAATTCAGAGAAAACTAACAGGAATCAGTAGATTTGGCTTCTGGCTCCAGCTCTGCTGATGGCTATGTGGCATTGGACAATGTACTTAACTTCTCTGAATAATAGTTTCTTATCTCTAAAGTAAAGGAATGAGTGGATTTGTTTTCCTGAAGTGTCCTATCTGTGAATCAATGGATTCACAGAAAAGACCGTCAATGACTTACGATGTTGAGTGATCTGTTTCATAAGTAGTTATTGATAAAAGTTTCTGTGTTGTGTGTTTTATTCCTAGGGAGCACTGACAACCCTTTTCCATGTCTAGGGACAAGGATGCACTTATGTCTAATATTTAGAAAACAAAAAAGCAAAGAAAAACATAGATCTACTCAATAATTAGTTTTGGAACAAGCATAGACATAACCAGCACCATTTTGCCAGTCTCAATATTTGGCATCCACTTATTTATCTATTCATAATTTAAAACTTTATATCCAAAAGTAATTTTAGTTGATTATACTTGTAATGAAAATGGCAACAGTTGGTTACATAAACAGAAGTTTCAGCATTATCAAAATGATCAATTTTAATAGTAAAAAGATACTATCACTAATTGACTGCTTGCTCTGTGCTACACACTATACTGAGTATTTTATAAACGTTATTCTATTCCTCATTATTCACAAAATTGGTATAACACACACTGATTAAAAAATTAGGGCTGAGTTCAGTGGCTCATGTCTATAATCCCAGTGCTTTGGGAAGCCCAGGCAGGACATTACTTGAGGCCAGCAGTTCCAGACCATCCTAGGCAACATAGCAAGACCCCATCTCTAAAAAAATTTTTTTAAGTTAGCTGAGAGTGGTGGCATGTACCTATAGTCCTAGCAACTCAGGAGGTGAGAGAATTGCTTGAGCCCAGGAGTTCAAGGCTGCAGTGATCTGTGACTGTGCTACTGCACTCCAGCCTGACCTATAGGCTCTTTAAACTGCTTGTAACATCTTACTTGTTTGCTAATTTATTAATGAAGAAAACACAATATTTGACAGAGGTTTATTTTCTATTTGCATGACAGTCATGATTTTCCCTTTTTTTTCTTTAGAAAAAAATCCTCTAACAATCTATTATGCATACATATTCAAAGAGAGAGAAAGAAACACAACACCGGAAAAAAGGTAAGGCCAGGGTATCCTTGCCAGCCTTTTCCAGCCCTCTCCTGTGATGTGGTGGGGCTGGCTTATTGTTAACTAAGTCGTTTGCCATCAGTGGTTTGGGCACTCTGCTCTTTGGGCGGCCTTTTGTCTAATGACTGTTCCTACGCCTCTCACTGCTGCACCTGCTCCCCAGCATCAACCAGCGCTGCCTTCTACCCTACAGAGCCTTTCCACGGCCTCCCGGGGCACTGCTCTCTCCAGCATCACTAGCAACAGGGATAGTAGAGACTAAAGGACACAACTAACCAGCTTTCTGGGGCTATCCCTCTTCTATTCTCTAGTTGCCTTTCAGATTTCAAAATAACGGCACCCCACATGGTGAACACAGAACTGTGGGCCATCACAATAAAATCCCCAGGATGGTGTTTCTCATATTGTGTACCATAGAAAACCAGTGTTCCATTGAATCAGCTGCAGGTGTGCTGTGAGTAAATGGAAAAATACTTTCAAGTCTTACAATAAACAATCATTTCATCACAATCATGAAAAATGCCAAAGTAATTTTATTTCCTTATCTTTCAAGATCAAATAATTTTACTTTGTCTTTGTCATATATGACTTTAGGGGTTTTTGTTGGCCTAACAAAATAGTTTACAGAGAAACATTTTATATGTCTGTGCATAAAATAGCATCAGTTTATGTTTTGTGACATCCAAACTTTAAGAAATTCTTTTTTGCAGCCCAGGAGATGCCTCACTAAGTAATACAGAAAGTATGAGAGTTGAGGACTTCTGAGGGGATGGAGATCTTGGCAGCACAAAATTTGGACATCGTTCTCTTCTCTAGGTTTGGAAGCCATAAAACATTTCTGCCTCCTCACCTACCATAAGGCAGGGTAGAGAGAGAGATGCCATGTGCCAGCGAACAGGAGGCACAGCACAGACATGTGCTTTAACAAGGGAAACACGATGCTCTGACCACATCTCCAAAGTGGCTGAACACAATTGTTGAAGGCGTTATTCTCAGAGTCAGGGCTTTAAATAATTGTAAACAGAAAGACAGAATTCTCTGCAGTTGGCATTAAAATCCTGAAATAGAGAATGACCATTCTGAGGCAAACCAGCTTGGAAACAGAAAAGAATACACAAAAGGTACTGAACGTTAAATGATGATGATCTTTAGGAACCTAGACTTATTCTTCTTCTCTGCATACCTTGTGTACTTTCTCTATGATCTTCATTCACTCCCATGGTATGAGCCACCTTCTCTGTAGAACTGAACCTCAGTCCCCATCTCCAGCCTCTGTTTCTTGCCTGAGCTCCCAGCCCCCATACATTTGGATGTCTTGCAGACATTAATATTTTTACCTCATCCTCCCACCTCACACCCCAAATCAGCTTTTTCCCATATATTCTTTGTCTTGAGGAATGTCACTGTCATCGACTAAAAACATGGGGGTCATTCTCAAATACTCCTATTCACACCACATTTAATCTGTTGCAAAATCAAGTCTACCTCTGAATTATGTCCGCAATGTTTCCCTTTCTCTTCACCCTCACTTGCCATTATAGCAGATCAGAGCCTCATAAGCTCTTTCTTGGTTCCTGAAAGCTCATTTTAACTGGCCTCCCTTCCTGCTATAAAACTGCCTTTAAGTTAGTTCACACAATGGCAGATTGACCTCTGCACAGTAAATATTTGATACTGATATTCTCCTACTCAAAAATCCTCCTGTGACTTTCCACTGCCTTTAAGATTTATGACCTGAGCCCAGTGTGGCAGTTCAACCTCACATTTTACTAAGCTCCCTTTTTACTATAAGTTATATTCTAGTCATACCAAATTGCATGCAGATCCCCAAATATGACATAATCTCCACCATGCCTGCAGCTCTTTGTTGTGCTACTTTCTCTGCCTCCCAAACTTCCTCATCCACTTAGCTAACTCATTACTCCAGGAAGCCTTCCTGAAACTTCCCCGTCAGCTCTAAGTGCCCGTCTCATGCATTCTCGTAACTCCCTATAGCCCACCCCATCAAAGCCCTTCACACACTCTACCAGCATTGCCCATATGGAGAGCAAGCATTTAAAAACAAACCTTATACTTCTTTTTTTAAAAAATTTTTACTTTAAGTTCTGGGATACACGTGCAGAACGTGTGTTACATAGGTATATGTGTGCCATGGTATATGTTTGCTGCCCTGTTGACCCATCCTCTAAATTCCCTCACTTCAACCCCCACCCCTCAACAGGCCCTGGTGTGTGTTGTTCTCTCTCCCTGTGCCCATGTATTCTCATTGTTCAACACGCACTTATGAGTGAGAACATACAGCATTTGGTTTTCTGTTCCTGTGTTAGTTTGCTGAGGATGATGGCTTTTGGCTTCATCCATGTCCCTACAAAGGACATTTTCTCATTCCTTTTTATGGCTGCATAGTATTCCATGATGTATATGTACCACATGTTTTTAATACAGTCTATCATTTGATGGGCATTTGGTTGGTTCCATGACTTTGCTATTGTAAACAGTGCTGCAATAAACATACGTGTGCATGTGTCTTTATAGCAAAATGATTTATATTTCTTTGGGTGTATACCTAGTAAAGAGATTGCTGGGTCAAATGGTGTTTCT
Organism: Saguinus oedipus; assembly: GCA_031835075.1. Taxonomy (NCBI): domain Eukaryota; kingdom Metazoa; phylum Chordata; class Mammalia; order Primates; family Cebidae; genus Saguinus; species Saguinus oedipus. Next base: position 26,851,486 of record CM063190.1, read on the forward strand.
AGTTCAGAATCCGTGAGGAATCGCCATACTGTCTTCCACAATGGTTGAACTAATTTACATGCCCACAAACAGTGTAAAAGCATTTCTATTTCTCCACATCCTCTCCAGCATCTATTGTTTTTTGACTTTTTAATAATCACTATTTTGACTGGCATTAGATGGCATCTCATTGTATTTATTTTCACTTCTCTAATGATCAGTGACATTGAGCTTCTGCATAAATGTCTTCTTTTGGGAAGTGTCTGCTCACATCCTTTGCAAACTTGTTGATGGAGTGTTTTCTTTCTTTTAAATTTGTGTAAGGTCCTTGTAGATTCTGGATATTAGACCTTTGTCAGATGTGTAGATTGCAAAAATTTTCTCCCATTCTGGAGAAAAACCTATACTTCTTTCTCCAGCGTTTTCTAATACTGTATCTCTGTCCTTCCCTGAATTTAGGGCAAAAAGGCAATCTATACTCACTACCCTCTAGGATAGAGCCCTATTTTAAAAATCCAAAAGCAGGAAATGACTTAATATTAGCTTTTTGAGTTTCCCCATATATACTCAACTCAGCCTAGAAGTTCCATTTGGTCCTGTGTCCCATCTCTTATCAGAGGATTTATTGTCTGATTCTGATTTGATGGCTAACTGGTCCTCCCTAGGGAATAAAGCTGTATCTACCAAAGTGAAATGGTATGAAAGGTATCTGGCAGAGGGTTCAAGGGAGGGAGCCAATAAGTGCATATTGTATGACTCTTTTTGTGTTTGTGTGCTAATAAATGTGTGCCTGTGTGTGTGTTTATTGCAGGATTTGGTCTGAGATTTGCTTTCCTTGTAGTTTACTTTCTGGTAGTGAGTTTGTCAGGATGGAGACCTAAAACCTTCCCCTTCCTTTAGTCACTGGAAATCACCATCATTCACTAAAAGAACCCAACAGCTATAAATGACCACGTTGGTTAAGGTGAGCTGGCAACACAGTACTTGACACAATGCACATGACTGATGCATTTTCCTAATAAGATTTCAGGATTCTGCCGATACAAATATAGAAACACATATATTGCAGCCAAAAATTCCTACGTTTTTCTCTGCTTAATATCCTGACTCATTTTTCATAGCATGGCTGGTCCTTGACTATGTCACCCACTGGAATGTCACGGCACTCTTCATCTGAATTACTTTCTTACTTGGACTTTATTTTATTTATCTTTGAACGCCCCTCTGAGCCTAGTACAATATCTCACCTGGAAGAGGCTGGCATCCTCAAATGTTTGCTGGCTGAAATGCGATAAAACACACTATTCTAGCGTTCTTTGGGATCACAGCTAATGCCTACAAGAAGGAAAAGAAAAAAGCAGTGTTGTCTTGAGGGGTGGGCCAGGTCCATGAGCAGATGGGGGCAAATGGCAGGGAAAGGCACTACGCAAAGACAGAGAGGCACACTTTGCTCCCTGGTCGTGGGCTGTTTTCCCATCTCTGGGTGGGCAGCATAAGAGGAGTATTGTGCAGCTTTGCTGGAAGGAAGACCATCATGGGAAGGGGATGAATGTCCCAAGAGAGCATCTCTAAAACAGGTTTGTCAAGCTGGTACCCACGTCTGTCAATGAAATATGAGGTTGAAGCATTACTGCTCTGCTTGCCACAGATCAAAACCTGGGGATAAGGCAGGATGGCTTGTCATCACTAGCAGTTGCTGCTAAGTAGAAGCTGGGATGCAGCATGAGCTCGGAGAGAAGGAACCCAGCTGCAGAGGCACAGAAGAGGGGTAGGATGTGAGGTGCAGCTCAGCCACAGGTCACCAAAGGCCAGTTCCTGGTGGTAGAACATAGTTTTAGATAAGGCCATTTGGGTTACAAACCTACCCAGACTGTCTTAAGAAAAGGAGGCAATTTAAGAAAAAGCCATAGGCAGGAATTGCAACCAGGATATGACTGAGGGCTGACTGTGATATAAGCAGTTATTCTTTCCATTTATCCAGGGTTCCGTGACAGCTCATCTGGGATTGCAGGTCTCTGCTCACGAGCTTCTCTATTCACTCTTGGGCTTGCCTCCTCTCTTCGGATTGGCATTCCTATCTCAAATGCTGTGGGAATGGTGGGTCACAGACCATCTTACCTGAAGGAGACATTAGAAAGCCAAAGATGAGCCCTCACAAGAAAGGCTTAACTCTTGACCCAGGTCACTTTCTGGATCATTGTCACCTCCAAGCTCCTCTCCAACCCCTACCCCTAACCCGTTACGGTGACCAACAACAACACAGATCACATCACCGGCCAGTCATCTACAGCAGCATTTCCCTGACTTGCTTCTTAGAGGCATACAAGTACACATCCTCAGGCCCCACCACTGGATATTCTGGGATGGGCCTAGGAACTTCTGTCCTAACACAGCCTTTAGGACGCTCCAAGCTTGGAAACTGCACTGGAAATTAGAATGACCTGGCTGCTTATTACAATGCATATTCCTATCCCCCCCCCACCAAAGAAAGATTCTGTTTCACAAGCCCTGGGCAGGACCTTAGGAATCTGCATTTTAACAAAGTGATAGAGCGGTCCATGAGCTTCAATTTGAGAAACACTATTTTAGAGAGAAACCCCATTTCAGAATCTCTACATAGAGCCAATGTAATCTGGGAGTAGCCCTTTTTTCTTTTCCTTTTCATTCCTTTTCTGAGACAAGGTCTTGATCTGTTGCCCAAGTTGGAGTGCAGTGGCATGATCACAGCTCACTGTAGCCTCTAACTCCCTGACTCAAGGGGTCCTCCCACCTCAGGCTCCCAAATACCATAGCTGGAACTACAGACGTATGCCACTATGCCCAGCTAATATTTTTACTTTTTGTAGAGATAAAGTCTCACTATGTTGCCCAGGCTGGTCTTGAATTCCTAGGCTAAAGCAATCCTCCTGCCTTGGCCTCCCAAAGTGCTGAGATCACAGGTGTGAGCCACCATCCCTGGCAGAGTATCCCATTTTCTACCCCATTCTGTGATGAGGGGCCAGAGAAGGCTGGTCTTCAACTCCTAGGCCCAAGAAATCTTCCCGTCTAAGACTCCCAAAGCGCTGAGATTATAGGTGGGAGCCACCATGCCTGGCAGAATATCCCTTTTTTGACCCCATTCTGTTATGAGTGACCCAGAGAAGGACTCTTTAGTTTGTTCGCTGGGATAGCCCCTGAACCATAGAACCAAAACCGATGAGCAGGAGAGGCAAGGGGTAGAACGATTAAAGGAGGTGGGTCCAGCATTAAAGGTACATCTCATATGTAAACAAACAAGGAATGCTGCCCTGACATCAGATGTGGGTAAACCAACCTTACATATAAATACTCTAACAACAAGAAGAATAAGAATTGATTACTAATGAGTTTTGCTTTTACTATGTGCCAAGTGCCTGAGGTATGTTATTTAATCCTTGCAAAAATTTAAACTTGTATTTTTGAAAAGATAAGCAACTATTCAAACACATTAACAACTAAGTGGCAGAACCTGGTCTCAAACCTAGGTTTTTGTCTGAAGTCAACACATATGGCTTTAACCTCCATGGTGTATGCAGCTAGAAGCAGGGATTACGTCTGAAGTCAGAAAAAAGAAATCCATAAACATATACACCAGGAACATTATTGACTAATAAAACGGATCCTAAATTTCATCACAAAATTCTTCTATGGTAAAAATAATCCATCCTCATAACTTACCAATTTTGTAAACTCAGATTTTCATAAATTGCATTTTATTAAAAGTACACACCTGTATGGTCTAGGAGGGCCCTATAACTCCCCAAATGTGCAAATAATTGAAAGACACATAAATGATGTAAAAGGAAACCAGCCAAAGATCTCAGACTAAATAATTTCCCATTCCCCTGGAAACGGTGCCTCTGAAATAAATCAGCCAGCTGTTCGCGCTGAAACGGCCCTCTGCTTTAGTCAGCATCGCGTTCTGGGAGCCTGCACGGCCCTCTGCTTTAGTCAGCATCGTGTTCTGGGAGCCTGCACGTTGGATCCTCCGCACAGCCCAGGCTGCATCCGTTCTCTGTAGAGGAGGCAGCTCACTCCAAAGGCAGTAGAGCTCCGGGCTGTGTTCCCCATCCTTTCCCCGTGATTGAGGCTGTTAGTAGCCAGGCCCTCCGCTCCGCTCTGTGGAGAGCTCCAACGGGTGCTCCATGGGGAACCTTGCTGCATGGGTTTGTCCTGATTGGTAAGAAGAGGCAGGATCTGATGTCTAATCTGCAATCTCGCAATGTGTTGAGAACAAATAGCTATAATCAAAATGCCTCCTGTCTACTTTGCAAAACCTTGGAGGAGGCATTTACAAGTTGCTAAACACATGTTTCCAAATCCTTATCTTCAAAGCAGTCCTTTAAGATACAAGTGTAGGGGACTGTGAGGGGAAATCAAAGAAGAATGTGGCACTGCTGAGAAGTGAAAGATATAGATTTGTCCCCAGCACCACTTTCTGTCCTGCCTTCTCTCCTCACCCTCCCTTCAGGGCAGTTCTTTGTCACCTAAAGAGCCTTAGATCCCAGGGAAAGGTCCTTTTTTGCCTTCGGTTTAATCCAATAAAAAGCACAGATAAACAAGGATTCTGAGAGATTAGACGCTCTCAGGAGTACTCAGTGTGTTTCCTTAAGGTATTTGAAAATAGATGACAAGAATGATGACATATCCCCATGATAACCCCAAACCTCCCTACTGCCAGCATAATTGGTTCCTAAACAATGGAACTCTCTGATTCTTGCACTAGTCACTTTATCAACAGCATTCATGGACTGCCTTCTGTAAACCCATCATCAAATTGAGGAGTAATCAGAAATATAAGGCCTATTGTTTAGAGGAAAAGATCCAGCTAATAATTGGGGGCAATGCCAGGTCTTAGGATTTGAGTGGTACCTTGAGAACTAGAGATACGGGCTGTGGAATTTAGAAAAGGAAAAAGATTAAGGTGGACCACTGTTATAAAGGGAAGCTTCATGAAAGAGGTAGGCTTTGAACTTACTAGGATTGGAGAGCAAGAGAAAATTGTACCAATGGCATTCCAGTAAAATTAGAGAGGGGAAAAGCCTTCTTTTCTTTCCACCTATCAAAATTGTTTCATGCCAGAGCTTAGATCTGGCTGACCCTTTTGGTCTTCCACCATGAGGACTGTGATTAATGTCTGTAGATTTCTGAGTCTTCAGAGAAAACAAGCCTGGTATATGCACAGCATAAAGCATCAGTGTGATTAAATTACATCAATTGCAATAGAAATATTATGGGCTGAAGGAAAAGATAGCATCCTATATTATAAATAAGATAAAATTAGAAACACTACCAAACACCATTCACCTTTCTCTCTGCTTGGACACATTTAAAATGTTAAATTGCAGGGAAAATATTACATTGGTGCAAAAATAATTGTGGTTTTACCATGAAAAGTAATTGCAAGAACCACAGTTACTCTTGCACCAATCTAATAATTAAATGGATGGATAAGAGCAAAGACTCCTTTCTATATATGATTATTTATTTTCTCTGTACTCAACCAAAACACTACATTTAGAGTGAATGCATAGGAGTTTGTTATAATTAAAGATATTGTGAACCTGCCATTTAGGGAACATTTTGAAACATTAAACACGGAGCTGAAAAAGTTTGCATCATATCTGATTATGAAGAGGCAGCATCCTATGATGTTGGGTGAAGCTGTATTGAAAGTCTACGCCTGTTTGCAAATAGAATTTTAACTGGCAGTTTGGTGTCTACGTAGTGTTATGGCTTATAAAATAAATGATGTTTTTTCTTTCACAAAAAACAAAAGGCCACAATTAATGCTAAGTCTGTTCCCCAGAATTGCTTGGTAGTGTTCCCAGATGTCCCAACAGCCTTGGAGCAGAAGCTTTTCAACCTATTTGCTAGGTGGTGCTTTTATTTTTTAATTTCTGTTTAACAGACTGCAATATGTCCCACCCTTTCTGGTATCATCAGTCAATAGTATTTTCAACTCTTTCTTAATGTGCTGTTTTCCCAAACCTGAGGTCTTTCTAAGGTCGACTCTATTATTCTTTTCAAGACCACATAGTTCTATTATTCCTTAAAACAGACAAACAAGCTCTCTTAAATTCAGATTCAACTTAAAAGGTGTCACCCAAACTCTCAAGTACCTCAACATGTCAATAGATATTCCATAAGATTAGGGGTTGATGTCAAATAAACATAGGAAGTGCTGCAAACCCTCTACAATCTTCACTTAAGGATTTATAATACACATTAGATGAGAAAAATGTAAAGAAATCAAGCAGGAAGTGTTTAATTCAAACTGTTTTGACTACAGAATCCTTCCTGTGTGTGTGTGTGTTCTTCTTTCTTTCTATGAGATCCCTGGAATATAATAATTATCATCATAGTAACAATAAGAATGACAAGAACTAACATGTATAGCTATGTCTATTCCTTCTGTGATTATCCTAGAAATTTTAACATGCGTAATTAACATTTTAATATTAGTATCTGTCCTCTAAATCATATAAGAATCTTAAAGTCCTGTAATGCCAGTCATCATTTACCCAAAGTTATATGTTGTCCTCTCTTGATATTTAGCCTTACAAACTAGGCACTAGTTTTACCATTGAAACAGTCAACATTTATGTATTCTATTTTAATGTATTGCAAACCTTCCTTCTGACATCAAGTACCCTCATTAGAAGTTCATTTTGTGAATGTACAACTAATAGTAAATCCTCTTGGATTTGTGTCTGAAGATGTCTTTATTTTGCCTTTGTTTTTGAAAGATTATATTGCTGAATATAGGGTTCTAGGTTGAAAGTTACTTTCAGTACTTGATAGTTTATTTTCTGAGCCTCTGATTTTATTCTGGCTGCTGAAAAGTCAGCTGTCAGTCAGTACAGATGATATCTGGGTTCTTTCATGTTTTGTTTCTGTTGGGCTGCTTCTGTTATCTTCTCTGTGTTTTCATGGCTCTGAATTTGGCACTTAGTTGTTTGTTTCTTTTCACCTATGATATTTGGCACTTTGGGAAACTTCCTTAAACCTTTTCCCATTTAGACAAAAAAAATACAGCTCTCTGCCAGAGCTCATTTAATTCTACATAAACACACTCTTTGAGGCTGAAGTAAATCTGACTGATTTTCAATGTGAAAATAAAATGCAAAAATGGTTCTTGGAGTTATTTCTAAACAGAACTAACATCGGAATCATCTGAATCATCAGAATTGTCTATTTTGGAAAAATCAGATTCATCAAATGAATCTTCTGTCAACAACTGTTTGAGAGCGACATTAACATCACACATAGGAATGCTACATTTTCTAGGATTTGACATTTTCAGCAATCAAGAATTACCATATTTTGTAAATGGAAATGTTAGTAGTGGCAAATCCATACTGGTCTGCGGCAATCTCAATTCTTGTCTCCTCAGAAGAAAGAATTTAACTAAGTGGCATAAGGCAGAAAAAGATACGGAGGCAAGTTTCAGTGCAGGAGTGGAAGTTTATTTAAAACTTTAGATCAGGAATAAAAGGAAAGTACACTTGGAAGAGACCATGGACACTGTGAAGAACAAGTGCCTCATTTAACCTTGGCTCTAAGACTTTATATGTGGGCCCACTTCCAGCATCTTACACTGCTTTCCCATGATTCTTCCCTTAGGGTGAGATGCCTGCATGCGCAGTGCCCTCCTTATGCTTGGAAGGTGAGCATGCACAGTGTGTTTAGGAAGTTGTATGCATTCCCACCTGAGGCTTTCTTCTCTTTTCTAGTGGAATGGCCTCAGAAGGTCATACCTTGCCATTGTATCTCTTATGTGCATGCTTGAACTCACTTGCCCAATTTCTGAGATTTTATTAGAAGCTCATTACCAATTTCAAGTGTTTTTTTTCTGTTTGAGAAATTGTCTCTCTCTGGTACCTGTGACTGATGATCACTTTAGTGCGATAACTGTGGACCATCAGTAAATTGCCTCTCCCTGGCACTGGCTGTCAATTATGATTTTTAGAGAGGCAGTATGACAACTGCTGAACCATCACTTGATAGTCACCTGACATTCCTGGTGAGTGGTGGTGGGGGAAGCCCTCTCCTAACTCACCCACGCCTGGCTAGCTACCTACTGTAACAGAAATACCGTGACGAAAACCAGAATGTTATAAATGGATTAATGTCTTTGGTTTCCAATGTTGACACAGAGCAAGGCAATAATAATAATAAAGGCAATATTTTGTGGTAAAGTTATCTTGGGGTAAACACTGCAGCTGCAAGCGCTACCATCAAGTATTCTTGGGGCAAATGGGCAAGGGTTAATTTGTGATTTGGTGTTCTTAACCCCTTCTGGAAAACATTCAGTCATTAGGTCTTTCAATATTGCATCACCCTCATCCTTATTATTTCTTCTTGGAACAAAGATTATATGTGTATTGGATCTACTCATTCTGTCTTTCAAATTACTTAACCTTTTTTTTCAAATGTCCCTTTTCTTTGTCTTTGTCCACATTATATGTAACTTCTTCAGCTTTGTCTTCCAACTCACTAATTGTTTCTTGAACTCCTGACCTCAGACGATCTGCCCGCCTCAGCCTCCCAAAGTGCTGGGATTACAGGCGTGAGCCACCGTGCCTGGCCTTAACTGCATTTAATATAGTATTAAACCCATCCATCCAGATTCTGCTTTCACTTACAGTTTTCATTTCTGGAGATTCTTTTCAGAACACGTTTTCAAATTTATTTAATATATGTTATTTTAATAAACTTATGCATATTTATTTTATATTTTATATTTGGTATCTAATAATTTGAATAATGTGAGTCTTTGCAGGTCTGATTCTGAAGTTTTGTTTTTGCTGAATCCCATTAATGGTTGTGTGTTTCATATGTGTGCAGTAAGTATATGTAACATGGAACTTTATGGAATTTCTCTGAGGCTTGGTTGTAAAGTTTGCTCCTTCAGAAAGAATTTGTGTTCATTTTTACCAGACAGGGACATTTGCTCTACTAGCTATAATACTTATTGTAGAGCTATGATTATTGAAACTATGTGGTGTTGACCCAGGGATAGACAAATAGAGCTCAGAAATAGATGTTTACATACATGGAAAGTTGATATATGACAAAGGTAGCATTGCGAACACTTGCCCAAAGATGATCTATTTAACAAATGATGCATGAAAAAGGCTTTTCCTTATGGGACAACACCAGGAAAGTGTATCCTAGCCAGATCTCAGTTTTGATAAGGAGAGATAACTAAATTGAAGAGCAGTTCTTTTTATATTAAGACCCATATACTGGCTTCAGGATAGGTGCCCTGATTGTATATAAAAAAATTACATGTATGTGCACAAAAGTAAAAAAATAGGAATTATAGATGCAAAAATGTTTTAAACTGTTTTTTCAGTCCTTATAATTGGTGGTGGTTGTATTAACATTGCTTCTCTCTATTATGTGTGTCATATGAGAGAATGTAAATGAATAATTATAGATAATTCTAATTCTATTTTCCCCTGTATCCTTGAGAACTGGGATTCTTTGTGTGAAAGAAAGGAAACAGAGATGTAGTATACAAGAGGTTAAATAAAAATCCCCTATTTCTGAATTTAATAAAGATACCAGAATAAGTAGCACATACTCACATCATATTCTATCCAACCATATCTATCCATCCATCCACTGAAAAGGCCCAGAAGGCATGAACTGTTCATTAAAATCTCTGTCCAAATATTCTGCTATTGACTGAATTGAGAGTTTTAAAATATATATTCTTGATATATCTTTTTTCAGTAGCACTAAGCATGCCGTACTCAAGATTGTGGTCTTGAAATGGCATTGCATATTCAAAGAAATCAACATTTCTCAAAGAAATGGCTGATTCTAGATATGGGGCAGAAATGAACAAGATGAATCTGAAACATTTTGACATACCAGATATCAAGGAAACTATTAAAGACCAGTAGAGTCCTGTGTAAAGGCTCAGAAGCTAACTTAATGAAGCCCACCTATTCTATTCTATTCCCATTTCTTATTGCCAAAGATAGGATAATTTGAGGTTCAACAAAGATAAGAATTGCAATAAATTGGAACCCATCAAATATCTTTGAGTCCATGCATTTCTACAGATTTTAAAAAACTAACTGGGGCCAGGTGTGGTGGCTAACACCTGTAATCCCAGTGCTTTTGGAAGTTGAGGCCAGAGGATCACTTGAAGCCAGGAGTTTGAGACCAGCCTGGGCAACAAATTGAGTTAAAATATATATTTTCTACAATCATCTCTACAAAATTTTTTAAAAAGTCAGCCAGGTATGGTGGTCTGCACCTGTAGTACCTACTCCTTGGGAGGCTGAGGTCAAAGGATCCCTTGGCCCCAGGAGTTGGAGATGCAGTGACCTATAATTGTGCCACTGCATTCCAGCCTGGGCAACTTGTCTTTCAAAAAAAAAAGAAAAAAAGAAATACAAACAAACAAACAAAAAATACCCCTAATTGTATGATAAACAACTAAACCATTATTATGAAAACAGATTAAGTAAAAAGAAAGAGTCATCAAATGCTTATCCTTGCATTCCTTTAAGAACTGTACCACTGGAAAATCAAATAATAGATGATAAGAAGTATCTCTTGATAACATTATTTCAACCAATGAAATGACAGATTGGAAAATCATCATTTTGTTAACATCATCCAAAAGCAATAACTAGGCATTACGTGCCCATTGGTGGAAAAAAAAATGCTAACATTTGATTCCAAAGACATCAAATTTGACTGTGACCAAGCTCTTGGATCCAGCTTCAAATCTGCAAGATATATATGGTCATGTTGAACTGCACCATGGGTAGGCAATCAGCAACATTTAGACTCAAAGCACATCTCAAGTTTAAAAAACGAATCATGCAGTAGGTACATTTTTGTGTCTTGCTTCTTTCACTCAGGATAATGTTTTTTGAGATGCACCTATGCTGCTGTATGTATCAGCAGTTCATTTCTGCTTATTACTGAGTAGTATTCAATTGCATCAATATATCACAATTTGTTTATACAAAATCTTGATGGAAACAGGATTTTTCCCACAAATTTTGGCTATCATGAATAAAGTTGTCATAAAACTTGTATACAAATTTCCGTGTGAAAATATGTTTTCATTTCTCTTCAGTAAATAGAATTGTTTGTTTGTGTGGTATGTGTATTTGACTTTCCAAAGAACTATCAAACTCTTTCCTAAAGTGGTTGTATTATTTTGTTTTCTGGTCAGCAATATGTAAGAATTCTAGTTGCTCCACATTTGCAGCAACACTTTTCAGTATTTTAAACGATTTTAATGAGTTTGTATTGGCATTATATTGTGGTTTTAATTTGAATGTCTCTGGTTATTATTATTTATTTATTTGTTTGTTTTTTGAGATGTAGTCTTGCTCTATTGCTCTGGTTGGAGTGCACTGGTGTGATCTCCGCTCACTGCAACCTCCGCCTCCTGGGTTCCACTGATTCTCCTATCTCAGCCTCTCTAGTACTTGGGATTACAGGCACCTGCCACCATGCCTGGCTAATTTTTGTATTTTTAGTAGAGACAAGGTTTCACCATGTTAGTTAGGTGATTTGCCTGCCTAGACCTCCCAAAGTGCTGGAATTACAGATGTGAGCCACCACACCTGGCCTCCTGGTTATTATTGGTCAAGCATTTTTCATGTGCTTATAGAGCATTTTAATATCATTTCTGCATATGTGAAATGTCTTTTCAAATATTTCCTTAACACTATTCTTTTCTCTACTAATTGAATTGAGAGATTTAAAAATATATTCTGGATATGTCTTTTGTCATGTATTATAAATATTTTCTTCTTGTCTGTGGCTGGCTTTTCCACTTTCTTAATGATATCATTGAAAGAGCAGGAATATTTTATTTGGGCCGAGCCTAATATATCTTTTTTATTTTAAAGTTTATGCTTTTTAAAAAAATTATGTAAGAAATCTTTGACTCTCTGAAGGCCATGAAGATTTCCCCCATACCTCCTTCTAAAAAGTTTTACCTTTTTTATTATTTTTAACATTTGAAAGATCTGTAGTCCTCTCTCTTCTTTTGTCACTGATGTTGATAATTTGTAATTTCTCTTTTTAAATATTGATCAGTCTAGCTGGAGGTTTATTAATTTTATTGAGTATTTTAGAGAACTAGCTTTTGTTCTCATTGATTTTCTCTAATGCTCTGTATGATTACAATGTTTTAAATTTATTGAGATTTGTTTTATAGCCCAACAAATACTTTATTTTAGTGAATGTTCAAAGTACACTGAAAAATAATATATATTCTCTCATTGTTAGATTGAGTATCTCTAAGTGTCAGTTAGGTCAAGTTGGTTGACAAAGTTGCTTATGACCTTGATATCCTTGTTATTTTTTAATGTACTTACTCCCTCAATTACTGAGAGAGAAATGTTGAAATTCCCCTACACTTATGTGGATTTGTCTATTTGTTTTTCACTTTGGTAACTTTTGCTTCATGTATTTTGAAGCTCTATCTTTGGGTACATACACATTTAGAATTGTCATATCTTCATAACAAAGTTATCCCTTTAGTATAATAAAATACCCTACTTTATTCCTGGTAATATTTTTGTTTAGCTAATTTTTAAGTAATATTTTAGCTAAAGGTAAAGTCTACTTTAGCTTCCTTTTATTAGTTTTTTCATGGTATAACTTTTTCTATCATTCTACTTAAGAAAAACAGCTTTATTGAGATATAATTCACATATTATACAACTAACTCATCAAGAAAAAGAAATAAAAGGTATTCAATTAGGAAAAGAGAAAGTCAAATTGTTTCTATTTGCAGATGACATGATTGTATATTTAGAAGACCCCATCATCTCAGCCCAAAATCTCCTTAAGCTGATAAGCAACTTCAGCAAAGTCTTAGGATACAAAATCAAGGTGAAAAAATCACAAGCATTCTGATAGGCCAATAACAGACACACAAAGAGCCAAATCATGAGTGAACTCCCATTCACAATTGCTACAAAGAGAATAAAATACCTAGGAATACAACTGACAAGGGATGCGAAGGACCTCTTCAAGGAGAACTACAAACCACTGCTCAAGGAAATAAGAGAGGACACAAACAGATGGAAAAACATTCCATGCTCATGGTTTGGAAGAATCAATATCATGAAAATGGCCATCCTGCCCAAAGTAATTTACAGATTCACTGCTATCCCCATCAAGCTACCATTACCTTTCTTCACAGAATTGGAAACAAACACCTTAAACTTCATATAGAACCAAAAATAAGCCCACATAGCCAAGACAATCCTAAGCAATAATAAATAAATAAACAAACAAACAAACAAATAAATAAAAGCTGGAGGCATCATACTACCTGGCTTCAAACTATACTATAAGTCTACAGTAGTCAAAACAGCAGATACTGATACCAAAACAGAGATCTAGACCAACGGAACAGAACAGAGGCCTCAGAAATAATGCCACACATCTACAACCATCTGATATTTGACAAGTCTGACAAAATCAAGCAATGGGGAAAGGATTCCCTATTTGATAAATGGTGTTGGGAAAACTGGCTAGCCATATGCAGAAAGCTGAAACTGGATTCCTTCCTTACATCTTATACAAAAATTAACTCCATATGGATTAAAGATTTAAACATAAGACCTAACACCATAAAAACCCTAGAAGAAAACTTAGGCAATACCAGTCAAAACATAGGCATGGGCAAGGACTTCTTGACTAAAACACCAAAAGCAATGTTAACAAAAGCCAAAAAGAACAAATGAGATGTAGCTAAACTAAAGAGCTTCTGCACAGCAAAAGAAACTATCATTAGAGTGTACCAGCAACCAACAGAATGGGAAAAATTTTTGCAATCTACCCATCTGACAAAGGGCTAATATCCAGAATCTACAAAGAACTTAAACAAATTTACATGAAAATAACAACCCCATCAAAAAGGGGGTGAAGGCTATGAATAGAAACTTCTCAAAAGAAGACTTTCATGTGGCCAACAAACATATGAAAAAAAGCTCATCACTGGTCATTAGAGAAATGCAAATCAAAACCACAAAGAGATACCATCTCATGCCAGTTAGAATGGGGATCATTAAAATATCAGGAGACAATAGGTGCTGGAGAGGATGTGGAGAAATAAGAATGCTTTTACACTGTTGGTGGGAGTATAAATTAGTTCAACCATTGTGGAAGACAGTGTGGCAATTCCTCAAGGATCTAGAAATAGAAATTCCATTTGACCCAGCAATCCCACTACTGGGTATATACCCAAAGGATTATAACTCATTCTATTATAAAGACACATGTACACCTATGTTTACTGCAGCAATGTTCACAATAGCAAAAACTTGGAACCAACCCAAATGCTCGTCAACGATAGACTAGATAAAGAAAATGTGGCACATATACACTGTGGAATACTATGTAGCCATAAAAATGAGAAAATGTCCTTTGCAGGGACATGGACGAAGCTGGAAACCATCATTCTCAGCAAACAGACACAAGAACAGAAAATCCAACACTGTATGTTCTCACTCATAAGTGAGTGTTGAACAGTTAGAACACATGGGCATAGGGAGGGGAACATTACACACCAGGGCCTGTTGGGGGTTGGGGACTAGGGGAGGGATAGCATTAGGAGCAATATCTAATGTAGATGACGAGGTGATGGATACAAACAATCATGGCATGTGTATACCTATGTAGCAAACCTGCGCATTCTGCACATGTACCCCAGAACTTATAAAGTATACTTTTAAAAAAGTGTAAATTAAATGGCTCTTAATGTATTCATAGTTGTGCAATCATCACCAAAACCAATTTTAAAACATTTTTATCATCTCAAAAATAAACTATATATCCTTTAGCAGTCACACCTTATTTTCCCCACCCACAGCCCTGGCTGCCACTACTATTTTCCGTCTCTATGGATTTTTCTATACTGGACATTTCATAAAAATAGAATAATATATAGCCTTTTGTGTCTGGATCCTTCAGAATAAGGTTTTTTCAAGGGTTATTAATGTCATTGCTGTATCAGTGTTTTATTCTTTTCATTGCCAGATAGTATTCCATCATATGAATTTGCCACGTTTTATTTATCCATTCATTGGTTGATAGATATTTGGACTGTTTCTACTTTAAGCCATTCATTATGAATAATGTTGTTATGAATATTCATGTAGAAATTTTTATGTGGACATATGTTCTCATTTCTTTTGGATGTAAATCTAGGAATAGAATTTCAGGGTCATACACTAACTTCATGTCTAACATTTTGAGGAACTGCCAAACTGTTTTCCAAAGAGGCTGAGCCATTTTACATTTCTATTGGTGGCGTATGAAGGTTCCAATTTCTCCATATGATCACTAACATCGTTATTGTCTGCCTTTTTCATTCCAGTCATTCTAGTGGATGTGAAGTGATATGTTATTGTGGTTTGGATTTGCATTTCCCTGATGGTTAATGATATTGAACATAAATTCAGAAATGGCCATTAGCTCTTCAAAGTGCTATATAACAGACAATCCATAAATCTTATCATCATCCAATGATAACATGCATCATAACTCTGTTATTTATGTTGATAACTTACATATCTATTTAAATCAATAAAGCATGTGAAGAAATGAGTATCACGTCTTTGGTACCCATTAAGCAACAAGTGATTTTATTTATTTAATATCCAAGTGGTAAAATCCATGGTCAGACTCAGTCCTACCATTTCACTTTATGCAGCTCAGTGACGGTTTCTAGGTGGCAACAGCACTGCTAGTTTGGATATTCTGTAGCTCTAAGTGCTTGTCCTCCCCAAGAGCAATTGTAGGACCCGGCCACTTTAAGCAAGAACATATGCCCTATCTCAGTTTGGGTTTCCTATAATCAAAATCTGAGACAAGAATTTCAGTACAAGTAGTTTCTTTGGGAGATAATTCCAGGAAGGACATTGAAGGAGTGGGAAAATAAGACATGAAAGAGAGTAAAGCCAATACATTGGAAGTTAATGAATGGGTTACCATCATGGGTGACAGGGCTTAATATTTCTGGGTACATTCTAAGGAAATGAATGGGCCGGGTGAGGTGGCTCATGCCTGTAATCCCAGCACGATGGGAGGCTGAGGCAGGTGGATCATGAGGTCAGGAGTTCAAGACCAGCCTCAGTAATGGAAGCTTGACCCTGCACAATTCAGTCATCCCTCAGTGTTCATGGTGGATTGTTTTCCAGGACACCCTCACAAATACCAAAACCCATGGATGCTCAAGTCCCTTATATAACATGATAGAACATTTGCATATAACCTGTACATATCTTCCCATATACTTTAAATCATCTCTATATTACCGTTTTTTTTTTTTTTTTTTTTGAGGCAGACTCTTGCTCTGTTGCCCAGACTGCAGTGCAATCCCATGATTATAGCTCACTGCAGCTCCAGTCTCTGGGGCTTAAGTGATCCTTCCACTTCAGCACCTCTAGTAGCCGGGACCACAGGCATGTGCCACCACACCCAGCTTATTTTTTAACTATGTGTAGAGACAAGGTCTCACTACATTACTTAGGCTGGTCTCGAACTCCTGGGTTCAAGTGATCCTCCTACCTCAGTCTCCCAAAATGCTAGGATTACATGTGCAAGTCACTGTTCCTGGTCCATCTCTAGATTACTTATAGTATGTAATACAATGGAAATGCTACGTAAATAGTTGTTATGCTGTGTTGTTTAGGGAATCATGACAAGATAAAATATCTGTAGATGTTCAGTACAAATGCAACCATCCTTTTTCTTTAAATATTTTCAATCTGCAGTTGGTTGAATCCGCCAGTGCAGAACCCATGGATATGGAGGACCAACTGTACTGTGGGGTAAGGAGAGAGACAAACAGTTGCTGAATGGGCAAAGGTTAATAAAACAGTCTGTTAGCAAGCCAAACATTCAGTCTCTTCAGCAAATTCCTTCACTTAACTGTCTGTTCATCAGACGTGAATACTGTGGTGCAGCTGGGTCTCCATGGCAGTCACATTCATGGCTATTGTATTCATTTATAGGACTGGGTATGTGTGGTGTGTTTTTTAAAGGAAGACAGCCCTTAAGTTGGTTACCAGAGAATAGCTGTGGCCACTGTACTCTCAGGTCTTCACGTTTTTCCTCAAGGGATATGGAGAAAAAAAAAAGATTTACCAAAACATACAGATGTCATGAGGACCCTAGCCAAGTCAACAGAGAGTTACACAGCCACAATGATCAACTCATTTTATTGCCTGAAAGAGCCCTGACCAAACCAAAGCAATATGGTCACCTTTCTATCATTAATTTTAATTTATGAGTGAATCTTTAAGGAAACAGTTTTCAGGATAAATCAATATGAAGGAAGGTAGGGTCAGGGACCCCATGAAGAATAATTCCATAGACACATTCACCCTCACCATACTTAGGTCCTGAAGTCCTTTGATAGAAGAGATGTTTATATTTCTGCAATAAGAGGTAATTCTTAATTACAAGTAGTCCTATGATGAGTAACAATCTGATTTAACTTTATCCATTCATGTATTTAACAGTGCCAGGTGCTGTTTGAGATGCTGGGGATATTATAGTGAATAAAACACACAAGGTCTCTGCTTTCATGTGGTTTAGAGTTAATATGGAGAGATCAACAATAAACAAACATATAATAGGTGGTTATAATTGCTAAGGCTCACAAGAAATCAAGAGAAAGGGGATCAGGAATGAAGAAGTGATAGGTTGTTATTTATATTCAGTGGCTTCTCTAATCATTTTGAGTGGCTTCTCTAAGGATTTTTGAGACCAGTCCTAAAATAAGAGAGGATGCTAGTCATGCAATTATCTGGGGAAGAGTGTTCCAGACTGAGAGACAGCCTATGCAAAAACCTTAAGGTAGGGACATGACTGCTACACATAAAAACAACAAGGAGACCAAGAGCAAGTGAATTAAGACACATTGTATGAGAAAGAGGTCAGTGGGATTGTTGGGTGAGGTTAGGAAACCTGCAAACCACAGAAAGTCTACAAACCATTGAAGGAATTTAGTTACTGACTGGCATATGCAGCTATTGTAGGATTTTGACCTAATGGCTTCAAAATTTCACTTTATACACTGCAGTGTGGCAGAGGTGGAAGAATAAAATATTTTCAATGCTGTTACAAAAATCCAGGCAGGAGGGCTGAGGCTTGGACCAGACCCCAGCAATTGTGAGATGATGAGAAAATATTAAATTGTGGATCCATGTTGATTGTAGAGCTATAGGATTTGTTTATGTAAATATGGGCATGAAGAGAGGTATCAAGGATGACTCCAAGACTCTTCACCTAAGCAACTAGAAGGGCAGAGTTGCCATTTACTGATATAGGGAGACTGTGGGAGAAGAAGGTTTGGTAAAGGAAATTACAACTTTGGTTTTGGTCATCTTAGTAAGTTTGACATGTCAGTAAGTTTGAGATCTCAGTAAGACATCTCAGTAAGTTTGAGATGTCTCAGACATTGCTTATGGTCTGAATATTCATGTATCTCCCAAAAAAATCATGTGTTGATGCTTAATCTTCAATGCAATATTAAGAGATGGGGCTTTGGGAAGTGATTAGGTCATGAGAGCTCCACCTTATGAATTGGAATTAGTGCTCTTTCATAAAAGAGGCTTAAGGGAGCTTGTGTGCCCCTTTTGCCATGTGAGAACAATATGCTATCTATGAGGAATAGGCCCTCACTAGACACTAAATCTGCTGGTGACTTGATCTTGGACTTTCCAGCCTCCCAAACTGTGAGAAACAAATGCATTTCTGTGGTTTATAAATTATCTAATCTGACATATTTTGCTATAGAAAACCCATATGGACTAAGACAGACATCCAAGTGGAAGTCAAGTAGGCAACTGAATATGTATCTAGAGTTCTGGGACAAAGCCTTGGCTGGAAACATAGATTAAGAAATCATATTTAAAGCTTTGAAATTAGAAGGAATAACCAAGAAAGTGAATATAATTACAGAATAGAAGAGGTCCAATGACTAAGCCCTGGGCACTGCAATTTTTAGAGTCAGGGAAAAGAGAAGGAACCAATAAAAAAGACTGTGAATTAGCAGCCACTGAGGCAGAAAAAAAATTGAGTGAGAATAGCATACCAGAAGTCAATGGAAAAAAATGTTTCTGAAGAAGGGAGACAGATATCAATTATGTCAAATGATACTGATGCATGTCAAAAAGATAATCCATTATGATCAAGTAGGCTTTATTTCTGGGGATCCAAGGTTGGTTCAACATATGTGAATCAGTAAGTGTGATTTACCACATAAACAGAATCCAAAACAAAAACGATATGGTCATCTCAACAGATGCAGAAAAAGCCTTTAATAAAATCCAATATCCCCTCACAATAAAAACCCTCAATAGTCTAGGCATTGAAGGAACATACCTCAGAATAATAAGAGCCATTATGATAAACCCACAGCCAGCATCATACTGAATGGGCAAAAGCTAGAAGCATTCCCTTTGGAAATGGAACAACAAGAATGCCCACTCTCACCACTCCTATCCAACATAGTCCTGGAAGTCCTAATCAGAGCAATCAGTAAAGAGAAAGAAATAAAGGGTGTTCAAATAAGAAAAAAAGAAGGCAAAGTATTTCTCTTTGTTGATGATGTCATTCTGTATATAGAAAACCCTAAGGCTCTATCAAAAGGATGCTGGAACTGAAAAATTCAGTAGTTTCAGGATACGAAATCAATGTAAAAAGTCAGTAGCATTTTTATACACCAATAACATTCTAGTTGAGAACTAAATCAATAACATAATCCCATTTCCAATAGCCACAAAGAAAATGAAATACTTAGGAATTCATCTAATGAAGGAAGTGAGAGATCTCTACAAGAACTAAAAGACACTGCTGAAGAAAATCAGAGACAACACAAAGAAATGAAAAAATATTCCATAACCATGGATTGGAAGAATCAATATAGTTAAAATGGTCATACTGCCCAAAGCAATTTACAGATTAAATGCTATCCATATCAAACTACCAATGTTATTTTTTACAGAATTAGAAAAATCTATTCTAAAACTCATTTGGTACCAAACAAGAACCCAAGTAGCCAAAGCAATTCTAAGCAAAAAGAACAAAGCTGGAGGCATCACATTGCCTGACTTTAAACTATACCATAAGACTACAGTAATCAAAACAGCATGGTGCTGGTATAAAAACAGACATATAGACCAGTGCAACAGAATAGAAAACCTAGAAATAAACCCACACATTTACATCTGATCTTTGACAAAATTCACAAATATAAGCAAGGGAAAAAGGACTCCCTATTCAATAATTGGTGCTGGGATAAATGGCTGCCATATGCAGAAGAATGAAACTGGACCCATATCTCTCACCATATGCAAAAATCAACTCAAGATATATTAAGGAGAATTAAATGTAAAACCTCAAACTATCAAAATCCTAGAAGAAAACCTAGGAAATACCCTTCTCAAAATAGGCTTTGGCAAAGAATATATGGCTAAGTCCCCAGAAGCAATTGCAACAAAATAAAAAATTGACAAGTTGAACCTAATTAAATGAAAGAGCTTCTGCACAACAAAAGATATTACCAACCTAATAAATGGAGAACTTACAGAATGGGAGAAAATATTTGCAATCTATGCAGCTGACAAAGGTCTAATATCCAGAAACTACAAGGAACTTAAACAAATCAACAAGCAAAAACCAAGAAATTCAATGAAAAAATGGGCAAAGGACATGAACAGACACTTCTCAAAAGAAGATGTGCAAGCAGCCAACAAATATATGAAAAAATTCTGAATGTCACTGGTCATCAGAGAAATGCAAATCAAAACCATAGTGAGAAACCATCTCATACCACTCAGAATTGTGATTATTAAAAAGCAAAAACAAACAAAAAACAGATATTGTTAATGCTGCAGAGAAAAGGGAATGCTCACACACTATTGGTGGGAATGTAGATTGGTTTTTCCACTGTGGAAAGCAGTTTGGAGATTTCTCAAGGAACGTAAACTTGAACTACCATTTGACATGGTATATACACAAGGGAAAATAATTCATTCTATCAAAAAGGGATATGTACCCATATGTTCATTGCAGTGTTGTTCACAATAGCAAAGACATGAAATTAATCTACGAACCCAACAACATTGAGTTGGATAAAGAAAAATGTGGCATAATTGGAAGTAAGTCACTCCTCAGCAAATGCAGAACAGAAATCATAACAAACAGTCTCTTCGACCACAGTGCAATCAAATTAGAACTCAGGATTAAGAAACTAACTCAGGGATGAATACCAAGTGTGGGTGAGGGGGAGGAAGGCAGCAAAACACACTGCCATGTGTGTACCTATGCAACTATCTTGCACGTTCTGCACATGTACCCCAAAACCTATAATGCAATAAAAATTAAAAAAAAAAAAAAAAGAAAAAAAAAGAAACTAACTCAGAACCACACAACTTCATGGAAACTGAACAACTGGCTCTTGAATGTTGACTGAATAAACAATTAAACGAAGGCAGAAATAAAGATGTTCTTCAAAACCAATGAGAACAAAGATACAATGTACCAGAATATCTGGGATACGTTTAAAGTAGTGTCTAGAGGAAAGCTTGTAGCAATAAATGCCCACATGAGAAGCAAGGAAAGATCTAAAATTTATACCCTATCATCAAAATCGAAAGAGCTAGCAGAGCAAGATAAAAAAAACTCAAAAGCTAGCAGAAGACAAGAAATAACTAAATCAGAGCAGAACTGAAAGAGATAGAGAAAAAAAAAACCCTTCAAAAAATTAATATATCCAGGAGATGATTTTTTCAAAAGATGAACAAAATAGACCACTAGCTAGATTAATAAAAAAGAAAAGAGAGAAGAATAAAATAGATGCAATAAAAAACGATAAAGGGGATATCACCACCAATTCCACAGAAATACAGACTACCATCAGAGATTACTACAAACAACCCTATGCACATAAACCAGTAAACCTGGAAGAAATGGATAAATTCCTGGATGCTTGCACCCTCCCAAGCCTAAACCAGGAAGAAGCTGAAACCTTGGATAGACCAGTAAAAAGGGCTGAAGTTGAGGCAGCAATTAACAGCCTACCAACCAAAAAAACCCCAGGTCCAGATGGGTTCACAACCGAATTCTACCAGATGTATGAAGAGGAGCTGGTACCACTCCTTCTGAAACTATTGCAAACAATCCAAAAAGAGGGAATCCTTCCCAAATCATTTTATGACACCAAAATCTTCCTGATACCAAAACCCAGCAGAGACTCAACAAGAAAAGAAAAGAAAATTTCAGGCCAATATCCATGATGAACATAGATGCAAAAATCTTCAATAAAATACTGGCAAACTGATTGCAACAGCACATCAAAAAAGCTTATCCATCACGATCAAGTAGGCTTTATCCCAAGGATGCAAGCCTGGTTCAACATACACAAGTCTATAAATGTAATCCATCACATAAACAGAACCAAAGACAAAAACCACATGATTATCTCAACAGATGCAGAGAAGGCCTTCCACAAAATTCAACAGCCCTTTATGCTGAATATTCTCAATAAACTATGTATCAACGGAACGTATCTCAAAATAATAAAAGCTATTTATGACAAATCCATAGCCAATATTATACTGAATGGGCAAAAACTGGAAGCATTCCCTTTGAAATGTGGCACTGGACAAGGATGCCCTCTCTCACCACTCCTATTCAATATAGTATTGTATTGGAAGTTCTAGCCAGAGCAATCAGGCAAGAAAAAGAAATAAAGAGTATTCAATTAGGAAAGGATTAAGTCAAATTGTCTCTATTTGCAGACGACGTGATTGTATATTTAGAAGACCCCATCATCTCACCCCAAAATCTCCTAAAAATTATAAGCAAATTCAGCTAAGTCTCAGGATACAAAATCAATGTGCAGAAATCACAAGCATTCCTATACATCAATAACAGACTTAAAGAGAGCCAAATCAAGAACGAACTGCCATTCACAATTGCTACAAAGAGAATAAAATACCTAGGAATAAAACTAATGAAGGATGTAAAGGACCTTTTCAAGGAGAACTACAAACCACTGCTCAAGGAAATAAGAGAGGACACAAACAGATGGAAAAACATTCCACACTCATGGTTAGGAAGAATCAATATTGTGAAAATGGCCATACTGTCCAAAGTAATTTACAGATTCAATGCTATTCCCATCAAGCTACCTATGACCCTCTTCACAGAACTGGAAAAAAAAAACACCTTAAACTTCATATGGAACCAAAAGAGAGCCTGCATAGCCAAGTCAGTTCTAAGCAAAAAGAACAAAGCTGGAGGCATCAAGCTACCTGACTTCAAACTATACTATAAGGTCACAGTAATCAAAACAGCATGGTACTGGTACCCAAACAGAAATATACACCAATGGAACAGAACAGAGGCCTCGGAGGCAATGCAACTCATGTACAGCCATCTGATCTTTGACAAATCTGACAAAAACAAGCAATGGGGAAAGGATTCCCTGTTTAATAAATGGTGTTGGGAAAACTGTCTAGCTGTGTGCAGAAAGCAGAAACTGGACCCCTTCCTGACACTTTACACTAAAATTAACTCCAAATGGATTAAAGACTTAAACATAAGACCTAAAATCATAAAAGCCATAGAAGAAAACCTGGGCAAAACCATTCAAGGACATAGGCATAGGCAAGGACTTCATGACTAAAACACCAAAAGCATTGACAACAAAAGCCAAAATAGACAAATGTGTTCTAATTAAACTCCAGAGCTTCTGCACAGTAAAAGAAACTATCATTAGAGTGAACCGGCAACCAACAGAATGGGAAAAAATTTTTGCAATCTACCCATCTGACAAAGGGCTGTTATCCAGAATCTACAAAGAACTACAACAGATTTATAAGAAAAAAACCAAACGCATTCAAAAGTGAGCAAAGAACATGAACAGACATTTTTCAAAAGAAGATATATATGAGGCCAACAAACATATGAAAAATGCTCATCATCACTGGTTATTAGAGAAATGCAAATCAAAACCACATTGAGATACCATCTCACGCCAGTTAGAATGGTGATCATTAAAAAATCTGAAGACAAAAGATGCTGGAGAGGATGTGGAGAAATAGGAACACTTTCACACTGTTGGTGGGAATGTAAACTAGTTCAACCATTGTGGAAGAGAGTGCGGCTATTCCTCAAGGACCTAGAAATAGAAATTCCATTTGACCCAGCAATCCCATTACTGGGTATATATCCAAAGGATTATAAATCATTCTATTATAAAGACACATGCACATGTATGTTCATTGCAGCACTGTTTACAATAGCAAAGACCTAGAACCAACCCAAATGCCCATCAATGATAGACTGGACAGGGAAAATTTGGCACATATACACCATGGAATACTATGCAGCCATAAAAAATGATGATTTTGTGTCCTTTGTGGATGAACCTGGAAACCATCATTCTCAACAAACTGACACAAGAACAGAAAATCAAACACTGCATGTTCTCACTCATAGGTGGGTGTTGAACAATGAGAACACATGGATACAGGGAGGAGAGCATCACACACTGGTGTCTGTTGTGGGGGTATAGGGGAGGGACAGAGGAGAGTGGGGAGGTGTTGGGGAGGGATAACATGGGGAGAAATGCCAGATACAGGTGATGGGGATGGAGGCAGACATTGCCATGTATGTACCTATGCAACAATCCTGCATGTTCTTCACATGTACCCCAGAACCTAAAGTGCAGTAAAATATATTAAAAAAAAAAAAAAGAAAATGTGGCACATATATGCCATGGTATACTGTATTATACAGCCATAAACAAGAATGAGATCACGTCCTTTGGAGCAACAGGGATGAGCTGGAGACCACTATCCCAAGATAACTAATTCAAGAACAGAAAATCACATACAGCATGTAAGCTCCTCACTTACAAGTGAGAGCCAAACATTGAATATACACGAACATAAACACAGGAATAACAGTCACTGGGGACCACTAGATGGCAGAGAGGGAAAAGGTGAATGAGCTAAAGAACCACTTGTTGGGTACTATGCTTCCCACCTGTGTGACAGGATTGTTGAGACCCCCCAAGTCACAGCATCACTTAATTTACCCAATTGCCTCAGCATTACTCAGTGTAACAAAACTGTATGTCCACCCTTTAGTTTATAATAAAATTTGAAATTCTAAAAAACAAACAAAAAGAAAAAACCCTGCCGCTGGGACAAGGAAGAGGAAGATATTAAACATTGGGTTTGGTACCAACATCACTTAGGTGTTAATGACCTTGATGAGTAAAGGATAAGAGGATGACATAGGATGTTTTAATGAAAACAGATTTCTTTCTAAATAAAGTGGATTGGCCAGGCATGGTGGCTCACGCCTGTGACACCAGCATTTGGAAGGCCAAGACAAGAGAATAGCTTGAGCCCAGGAGTTTGAAGACTAGCCTGGGTAACATAATGAGACCCTGTCTCTATTTAAAATAAATGAATAAATAAAAGGGATTGAGAACCTGAAATGTGGTAAAGAGAAAAGATGAATTCATGAAGAAGGAAGTCTGAAGGCAAATAAAACAAACTTCAATAATTACATGCCAGATCCTTCACTTCTCTTGGTCTCAGTTCTGGGTACTACCAAATGAGAGGCTGGTCTCTATAAGTTTTCTCTTCTGAATAATGTGAATGTTAGTTGTAGGGTTATGGTTGGAATTTGATGAGTTAAAACATGAAATATTTAGAATACTTCCTGGGCACAGTAAGTTCTTATAAATGTTTGCTATGATTATTGTATTGTCATTATCATGTTCATTATTCTTATTTTTGCTTTAACCTAGAAATTTTATAACTATGTCACCATCATCTTGCTAAGAACCAACCAACCCTGATGGCTAGTACCAGTCCTAGGACAAAGCTGCTTATGCACCAAGGCGGAGTTGGAGAGGGGCATGCTGTTGCAGAGGAAGGAGTGAGGAAGCCTTTGACTGGCCTCCACCATTCTGCTTCCACAAGACACTCTCTGGCCTTTTTGAGGAGTGTGTGTGTGGGCGTGTGTGCCCATCCACGTGCACTCTAAGATTGACATCATTATTTTTGCTTTCCAGATGTGGGAATTGAGGGGCAGAGAGAATTAGTACCTTAGTAAAGTTATACAACCAGTAAATCGTAAAGCCAGGAATTGAATCAGGTAAGCCTAACTCCAAAGTCTGTATTCTTAAACCCTACTCAAAACTACCTCCTGATTCAATCTTATTTTCTACATTGTCCAGTTCAATGGTTTTTAATGTATTCAAGAGATGTGCAAGTATCATCAAAATCAGTCTGAGAACATTTTTATCACCAAATAGAAACTCTGTACCCTTTAGCTATCACCCCTAAACCTAACATCCTGCTGAGCCCTAGGCAACCAGTAACATAATTTCTGCCTGTAGATTTGCTTGTTCTGGATATTTCATATAAATTGAATCAAATAATATTGGTCTTTTGTGACTGGCTTCTTTCAACTAGCATGTTTTCAAGGTCCACCCTTATAGTAGCCTGTGGATGTACTTCATTCTTTTTTATTGCTATTGATATTCCATTGAATGGATATGCTGCATTTTATTCATCAATTCATTTGCATTGTTTCCATCTTTTGTCTACTACACATAATGTTACTCTGAACATTTGTATACAAGTTTTGGTGTGGAAGGATGCTTTGATTTCTCTTGGGTGTATACCTAGAATTGAAATTTTAGATCATATGGTAACTCTCTATTTAACATTTTGAAAAACTGCTGGACTTTCTACAATGGCTGTCCCATTTCTATTCCCACTAGCAATGTATCTTCAGCCTTATCAACTCTTGTTATTATCTGTCTTCTTTATTCTAGCCATAACAGTGGTGTGAAGTGACATCTCATTGTTGCTTTGATTTTCCATTTCCCTGTTGACCAATGATATTAAGCATCTCTTTGTGTGCTTGTTGGCTATTTGTATATCTTCTTTGGAGAAATGTCTATTCAGAATTTTGCCCATTTAAAAATTGGATTGTCTTTTTATTATTGAGTTATAATAATTCTTGATGTATCTAGATACAAGTGCCTTGTTAATTACATGATTGGCAAATATTTTGTCGCATTCTGTGGGTTGTCTTTTTTTTTTCTTTTTGAGACAGAGACTTGTTCTGTTGCCCAGGTTAGAGTGCAGTGGCACAGTCTCAGCCCAACTCACCGCAACCTCCACCTCCTAGGTTCAAGCAATTCTCATACCTCAGCCTCCTGAGTAGCTGGGATGACAGGCATGTGCCACCACACCCAGCTAATTTTTGTATGTTTAGCAGAGATGGGGTTTCACCCTGTTGGCCAGGCTGGACTGAAACTTCCAACCTCAAGTGATCCACTCACCTCAGCGCTAGGGTTACAGGTGTGAGCCACTGCCCCCGGCCCTGTGGGTTGTCTTTTCACTTTCTTACTGTCTCTTTCTCTCACTCTGTTTGGGGTGCTACAATAAAATACTATAAAACTGGGTAACTTACCAACAGTTCTGGAGACTGGAACTCTAAGATCAAGGTGCCGGCAGATTATCTGGCGAGGGTTCCTCATAGATGGCTTTGTTTTCACTGCAACCTGGCATGGTGGAGGAGGCAGGGGAATTCTCAGGCCTTCTTTATAAGGCCTACTCATGACGTACTGCCCTCGAGACTTAATCATCTTCCAAAGGCCCCATCTCCTAATACCATTGTCTTGGGGATTAAGAATTTAACCTATGCATTTTGGAAGGACACATATGTTCAGATATAGCAGTGTGTTTTAAAGCACAAAAGTTTTCCATTTTAATGAAGATCTAGGTTTTGTTTGTTTTGTTGGTTGTGTTTTTGGTGACATATCTAAGAAACCACTGCCAAATCCAAGGAAGGACACTCACTTGAGTTTAAAACCCCCACAACTCTGCACTCTTAGACTTGTGTCTCAGATACAAATACCCAATGTGTTGAACACTTTATTTTTCAGAAAACAGAGGTTCTTGCCTAACCCCCAATTCTCAGTGCTGGACACATCTCATAATTTGAACCCAGTTACTGAGATCATATATTTAAATTTACAATTAGATTGGCTCCTGCTATGACAGAAACAAAGATAAAAATATCCATCAACTTAGTCAAGACAAAATGTTAAGAAAAGTTGCTTTCGATACTTGGAAAAAAGAGTAATGGAACACAATTTAATATGATATTTTCAGTATCTTATAAGGGAAAAAGAAAGGAGATTCTGATATAAGATGCTGGGCAGCACATACATCTCTAGCTTCCTTTTTCCTCTTAAAATATTTTGAAGTGTTAGAAAAGAGATGAATAGGAATATGTTCATAAAGACACTGAAAATAAGAGGTGGGTGCATGATGGGGTGGAATTTTTTTACTGACATCTGGAATGGAAGATAGAAGACTTTTATTGGTAGAAAAATAAGAGAAAGAGAGCCACAGCTCAGAATACACAGAGAAGAAGATTGTAAAAGTTGAGAAATTTCACAAGACCGAGAACCTGGAATCCACAGATTTAAGACAGAGTTGGGGGTTTGGTTGGAGACTTGTTTACAGGATAGTTGTGCAGATTGGCTTCCCCTTCTTTCACAACCAAGAACTTCACTCTAGAGGGTACGAGGCTGACCTGAGTGGGCACTACTCTTCAGAGCAGAGCCTCTTCTGGCAGTGTGGAATAGGGAGGCAGTAGGGCCCAGCTCTCTGCCCACATGTCCTAAAGTTATCCGGGGAACCCAGACCCTGAAATCATACCCAGGCCATGAAGCCAGCCTTCTTATCCATTAGTAGGCCCTAAAAGGCAGAGACAATCCATATTAGCTATCAGAAGCAATCAGTCCAGTCCTTCATACGCAGGAAGAGAAAGTGCAGCACAAAAGACAAAGACCAAGTTGGATGGCAGAGCAAAGCATGCAAAGGAAATGGATGATTCAGAGAAGAGAAGACAAGCTTCAGTGAATAAGATATTGCATCCATTAAATTTAAAAGGGCTGCTCTCTGAGAATAAGAAAGAATTCATGGAAAGTAAAAATATCATTGTCAAAATAAAAAATTAATGGAAAGACTGGACCAAAGAGTTAAATAAACTTCCCAGAACACAGAGGAAAAAAAAAGTTGAGGAGTGAATTATGAGAAGAGTGAGGAAATATGGAGAAGCAATATAAGAAGGCCTGAATCTACCCAGTATGATTTCCAAAAGGCTAGGAATTTATCCAAGAAACAAAGAATGAAGGGTGGTCTGAGGGTGGTAAGTTATTTTAATTGATTGTTCACAGTCAGTTACAGATAAAAGTCCTTGTTCTACACTTTCCCCACTTCTCACTAATGCACATGACCAGTAAAAGTAAAATATATAAATAAGTAGAATAATGGGGATTTTTCCATAGCTGAAGACAAACAAGTAAGAGTCTCATGAAAGGGAGCTCTTGTGATATACCCAGCAAAATTAATTTTACTTTAAAAACTCACGCTTAAATATATCTTTGTAAAAGTTCTTTTGCCAAGGCTAAAGGAAAGAATATGTAATGCTTATGGGTTGATGGGAGGGCAGGATAGCCTCAAGGGAGCAACACTCAGTTTGGCATCTGACCTTTTCTTCGGGGTGTGAAAGAATACCTTCAGAGTTCTGATGGAAATGGATTTTTAGTAAACAATTCTATTCCCAGCAAAATCTGTCAACCAAATGGGTAAATGAAATGGTGTAAATAAAGTCCTTATCTGAATACATGATACTTCTTGAAATAATTGTTTGAGAATTTATTCCAGCAGTATAAATAAAAGAGAAAGTCACGGAATTAAAAAAGCAACCAACCCCAGTCATTCAATACAAAGTAAAACCAGCAAAAGCAAAAGCAAGAAAACCCTTACAACAAACTCAGCAAAGAAAGCTTCAGCAAGATGAAATTGAAAACAGCAAATTAGATCAGCCTATCAGGAGGCCTTGGAAACAATATCTTTAAGAAAAAAATACATTTCTTCTAAAATGCTGAGGATTCCTAGTTATCATAGAAAGAAAAGGCATATATAATAATACATTATAAAAATTCATTGCCCTGTTTTTTCTACTTCCTCTCTCCTTCTTCCAATATAAGTTCATTTATTTTTCTATGGGCACAGGTTAAATAACATAGGGTTGCATCGTTTTTTCTGTGAGTCCAACCATATATTAAAATGTAAGTTTCTATAAAGGCCGGATGTTCACCTATTGTACTCATTGATGTATCCTTAGCACTTAGAAGGGTGTCTGGCCTAAAGTGTGTAATCAATTAATATTTTTATTGGAGTTGAATGGAACTGATTATACAATGAATGGTAATATTCTTTGAAATAAAATACAAATTCTGACTACTTTTAGACTTAACGAACAGTCAAAACACAGAAAAATAAGTCTAATTATATATGAAAGTATAAATTTTATAAATGTTGGCAATGTAAAAGTAACTATGTGATGAACGGAAGCTGTGACATTGGGAATAGCCATGAGGGGAGGAGAGACAGACAGGAAGGTAGGGCTGTTAAATCCTTCATTGTCTTAGAGGGAAGTCAAGAGATACTGGCTAAAATCGATAAATCAAGAAATTGAAAGTTGAAAATGAAAACAACAGGCCAGTACTTCTGATGAACACAGATGCAAAAATCTTCAACAAAATACTAGCAAACCAAATTCAATAACAAATTAAAAATACCATTCATCATATCTGGGCACAGTGGCTCATGCCTGTAATCTCTCCACTTTGGGAGGCTGAGGCAGGCAGATCATGACATCAGGAGTTCAAGACCCGCCTGACCAACATGGTGAAACCTCGTCTCTACTAAAAATATAAAAATTAGCCAGGTATGGTCGTGGGCACCTGTAATCCCAACTACTCGGGAGGCTGAGGCAGGAGAATTGCTTGAACCCAGGAGGCGGAGGTTGCAGTGAGCCAAGATCATGCCACTGCACTCTAGCCTGGATGACAGAGCAAGACTCCATCTCAAAAAAAAAAAAAAAAAAAAAAAAATTCCGTTCATCATGATGAAGTGGGATTCATTCCAGGGATGCAAGATGGTGGTTCAACATATGCAAATCAATAAATATGCTAAATCATTATCAACAAAATAAAGGACAAAAATTAGAGGATCATTTCAATTGATGCCAAAAAAGCATTTGATAAGATTCAACAACAACATCCTTCATGACAAAAACTCAAAAAATTGAGAATAAAAGGAATATACCTCTGCATGATAAAAGCCATGTATGACAAACCCATAGCTAATAATATATTGAATGGAAAAATCTGAAAGCCTTTCATCCAAGCCTTTCTCAATCTGGAACAAGATGAGAATGCCCACTTTCTCCATTCCTATTTAACATAGTACTGCAAGTCTTAGCCAGAGCAATCAGACAAAAGAAAGAAGCAAAGGGCCTCCGAATTGGAAAGGAAGAAGTCAAATTACCCTTCTTTGCAGACGATATGGAATTATATTTAGAAAAACCTGAAGACTCCACCAGAAAACAGTTCAAACTTATAAACAAATTCAGTAAAGTTGCAGGATAAAAAAATCAACATGCGAATATCAGTAGCATTTCTATAAGCCCACAGAAAAGAATCTGAAAAAGAAACCAGGAAAGAAATCTCATTTACAATAGCTACAAATAAAATAAAATACCAAGATTAAAGTTAACCAAAGAAGTAATCTCTACTATGAAAACTATGAAACATTGATTAAAGAAATTGAAAAAGACACCCTAAAAAGAAGATATTCTGCATTCACAATTGGAAGAATCAATATTGTAAAAATGTCTACACGACCCTAAACAATCTACAGATTCAATGCAATCCCTATCAAAATACCAATGACATTCTTCACAGAAATAGAAAAAATTCTAAAATTTATATGGAACCGCAAAAGACCCAGAATAGCCAAAGCCATCCTAAGCAAAGAGAACAAAACTGGAGGAACCACATTACCTGACTTCAAAATATACTATAGAGCTATAGTAACCTAAGTAGCATGGTGCTAACCTAAAAACAGACATGTAGAGCAATTGAACAGAATAGAAAACCAGAAATAAATTCACACATATACAGTCAATTCATATTCCATAAAGGTGCTAAGAACATATATTGGGAAAAGGACAGTCTCTTCAATAAATGGTGCTGAGGAAACTAGAGATCCATATGCTAAAAGAATGAAACTAGACTCCTACCTCTTGCCATATGCAAAAGTAGAAATCAAAATGGAATATAGAATTAATTCTAAGACCTGAAACTATGTAACTAATAGAGGGAAACATTAGGGAAATACCCCAGAACGTTGGTTTGGACAAATATTTCTTGAGTGAGTCCTCAAAAGCACAGGCAATAAAAGTAAAAATGAACAAACAGGATCATATCAAGTTAAAAAGCTTCTGCACAGCAAAAGAAACAACCAACCAAGTGAGGAGACAACTCACAGAAAGGGAAAAAATACTTGCAACCTACCTATCTGACAAGGGATATAACCAGAACATATAAGAAGTTCAAACAATAGGGAAACAACATAATCTGATTTTAAAATGGGCAAAATATCTAAATACGCATTTCTTAAAAGGATACGTACAAATGGCTGATAGGAATATGAAAAATGCTCAACATCATTAATCATCAGAGAAATGCAAAGTAAAACTACAATGAGATATCATCTCACTCCAGTTAAGATGGCTTTTATCCAAAACACAGGCAATAACAAATGCTGGTGAGGATACTGAGAAAGAAGAACCCTTGAACACTATTGTGGAAATGTAAATTAGTATAACTACCATGGAGAACAGTATGGAGTTTTCTCAAAAAGAACTAAAAATAGAGCCACCATAGAATCCAGCAATCTCACTGCTGGGTGTATATCCAAAAGAAAGAAAATTAATGTATTGAAGAGATATCTGCACATAGCCAAGATTTGAAAGCAATCTGTGTTCATCAATTTATAAATGGATAACGGAAAGGTGGGGAATATACACACTAGAATATTATTCAGCCATAAAAGAATGAAATCCTGTTATTTGCAACAACATGAATGGAACTGGAGGACAATATGTTAAGTGAAACAATCCAGGCAAAGACAGACAAATATTGCATGTTCTCATTCACATGTGGGAGCTATAAACTAACTAACTAAGTAACTAAGTAACTAACTAACTAACTAACTAACTAACTCTTGGAGCCTGAGAGTGGAATGATGGTTGCCAGAGGCTGGGAAAGGTAGTGCAGAGGAGTGGGGAGGTAAAGTAAGGATGGTTAATGAGTACAAGAATATAGTTTGAATGAATAAGATCTAGTATTTGTTAGCAAAACAAGGTGACTATAGTTAACAATAACTTATTGTACATTTTAAAATAACTAAAAGAGTAGAATTGGAATGTTCTTTACACAAAGAAATGATAAAGGCTTGAGGTGATGGACACTTCAGTTACCATGACTTGATCATGACAGTTTGGATGCTTGTATTAAAATATCACATGTATCCCATAAATATATACAACTATTATACATGCATAATAATTAAAAATAATTTTTTAAAGAAATAAAAAGATGAATGTATGGTATAAAGCTATAGAAGTATCTAAAAGAATAACAAAAACAAAATGTATCTGGAAGTTGCTGTTGAAGGGGAAGTATAAATGAGCCAAGAGTTTCATCTTTCATAAAGGGTCCAGCAGATATACTTTGAAGTTGGTATGTAAAAAGTAAGGGAATAATATGTTATTATTATAGAGGTTGGCCTTAGAAAGATTCAAAATAGAAAAATTTTAAGCCGTTACCTCTCAGGAATACCAAAGAGAAAAACCTTTGGTTTTTTAAAAAAAATTACTCTCCAGTACCAACTGAATTTTTATTACCATGTGCTCATATTTTAAAAGTGATATTTTTAATTTAAAAATAGTTTCTCAATAAAGAGAAGAATTTTTAGGACAGAAAGAAATGATCCAACAGTTTGCAACTACATACTGCCTACCAGCAAGGACCATCAAACATTTTGCAAACATTATCTGATGGTGAGTGTCAGAATCTACATTTGCCAGATGGAGAAATTCAGACAAAGACGGAAGTAACTTGCCCATTTTCAGTGCATCTGTGACCAAGCCAGTGATAAAACTCAGTCTTCCTAGATACTGAGTCCAAAGAATGATTTGGATCGATTTCTCCTTAGAAAAATCACCACATATTGGTATAACGATCGCTAAGGAAGAAATCCAAACTAATAGATGGCACATTCTGTGTTTAGGGCTTGGGAAAAGCTTGTATTTTTCCATTCAATAATGTGTTGCCAAAATGCACATTGCCTGTCAAGAAAAAGGCCAGTGCCTCTCTGAAGCACCTGATGGGAATATATATCAGTTTGAGGAGTTGTGCTAGCAAAGACAAATAAATGCTAATCACAGTAACAATCACAAATAATTTTTAATTCTCTTCATACAAGTACTATGTCACACTATATATATAAAGCTTTCTGCCATTTTGTGACTACTTAGGGAACAATCTGTGGTTAATTAGCTTGATAAATAATTCTGATTATTCTGCCATATGCCTCTCTTACTGATTCAGACTACTAGCACAGGTGGAGAGGAGGAAAGAAATGAAGTGATCTGACATGATTTTTCCTATTGGTTTCACTGTTAATGTGAATGTTTAATGCTCATTTTTGCCTGGCTTCTTTATTTAGTTGGAAGACTGGAGGGTAGAGGATTCATTAAACGATTATAGTAGATTCCTCTGGTTTTGTCAGCGTGGTTCCCTTCCCCCTCCATAAACAAACTCCTCTGAAAACCAGTCTATACCACATGACACTGGCCCAAATGGCCCAAGTGAGCATGGGCCAAAGCTGCCACAGATCTTCCAGGAGAATTTGAAAGAGAGAATGCTGAGAGTCCAGCACTCAGTCTGGCTGGTTTCTTAAGTAAAGGAGAGGTAGCCCCAGGAGCTGTTGGTGGCTATATTTTTTAGTGTGTGGTCTGAGAAACAGAAATGAAGAAGAAAGTAGATGTTCAGAGAACAGCAGAGATGAGAGATTAATAGGGTGACCAGGAACTCATGATTTTTAAAATTGTGGTAAAATACACGTAATATAAAATTTTACCGTTTAACCCTTTTTGAGAATGCAATTCAGTGGCATCATGTTCACATTTTTGTGCAACCATGACCACAATCTATCTCCAAAATGTCTTCATTTTCCCAAACTGAAACTCCATTACTAAAACATTAACAGGTAACACCATTCCCACAGCCCTAAAGTCCCTGGCAAACTATTATTCCACTTCCTTTCCTTATGGATTTCACTATTCTAGGAATTAATCATTCTTACCAGGGTACTGTTGAAAGCTGTGTTAATAATTTACTGACTCTCAGATTCAAATTCACCCTTCAATACCTGCTCTGCAATAATGAATGGAGTTCCACAGAGCATTTCTTCTTTATGGAGAGCACCACGTGAAGCTTTCTCAGTAGAGGGCACTGACAGGACATTACAGAAGAAAGGAGCCTGCCTGCTGTTTGTGGTGGATGCACCATCAGGCAGCAGTATGGGTGTGGGAACATCAGTGGTGTTCTGATTCCAGCCACAGGCCCAGAACTCATGATTCCTTGGTGTCCTTGCAGCCCTGCCCTGGCCTAATACCCACTTTCCCATGGCCTTTTCACCACAGACACTGCAGGCTCCAGACCTCTTGTCTACAACGGTGCCCCTACTTCCTCTGTACGCCCACGTGCCAAGCCATCGGCTGCAGTTTTCATAATGCCCAACCTGTGCCGTGGAGGGTTACTTCCTGCTTGCCCAGTGGCTGCAGACCAGCTCTGGCCTGGGCAAATCAGCAAACCTTCTGCCATCCAGTGGCTGCCATCTGAGCCTTGGGGAAGGACTTATCCTGTTTTATATTCATCCCTCCTTGGGTACTCTCTGGGCTACTCAGCCTTAGCGTACCACATAGAGTTGTCTTATATGTTATAATTGCTTTTATCATAATTTAAAAATTTTTATATTAAACTTCCTGTTTAAGTCACTGTGGCTTCTTCCCCCTGATGGATTAAGACTGACAAAAAAGTGAAAGGGGCAGGGCAACAGATGTAAACTGGACCGGCCTGCCCAAACTGGAGTGTGTGGTCACCTACCCTAATGATGGGAGGGTGGGTCCTGACTATGCTGGAGGCTCTGATTTATTTCTGAAGTTCAGCTATCTATTTCCCCTTAAGTTTTGAGACAGGCCTATTTCCTTAAAGTAAATGCTATCTCTTTGGTCCTGAAGAGTTCAAATGTGTTTCTGTTACTTGAAACCAAAAAAGTCATCATTAATAAATATGCAATTTCACATTCTATTAAATATGCCTCAGAAAAGGAAATAGAGGGATAAAGAAAAATTGTTCTAGAAGCAGAAAAAAAGAGGAGAAGGGAGATTATGCTGAGGATTAACATGAGAGAAAATCCTAGTTCTTTAAATATCTCAGTTGGGCTTAATGCTGATGTTAGGGCTTCAGGTTCTTCAGAGATGACTCATCTCTGTCATCTCTGACTGATGGGGAGCTCACACAATGGGAGCTAGATGTGGCATGGCCAAGTGATTCTGAATGCAAGAGAGCATGGCTGAGGTCAAATGAGGCTTCCTACTCTTCACCAAAACTAGACTTCGGGAACTGCTCACCTCGTGTATCCGAGAGAAGAGTTAGGTATGCAGAGTCCACCCAAGTTCACTCGCTAGCCAGTTACAAGTACCAAGGCTGCTTCATAAACGAACCCCAATGGGACAGAATGGAGGCCCACACCTTGACAGTATGCTCCCGGTGAAAGGACTGCATTGGGCTGGTTTCACTCTGCAGCATCAATTCCTGCCCATTGATGAAAGCATGTCCTCGTAAATATTACACATTTGCCAATGAGACTTGCCATTTGTTTTTTGAGGCAAAATCTCACTCTGTCCCCCAGGCTGGAGTACAGTGGTGAGATTTTGGCTCACTGCAGCCTTGCCCACCTGGGCTCAAGCAATCCTCTCTCCTACCACCTAGAAGCCAGTACTCCAGGCATGCACCACCATGTCCAGCTAATTTTTGTATTTTTTGATAGAGACAGAGGTTTCACCATGTTGCCCAGGCCGGTCTCAAACTCCTGAGCTCAATGATTCACCCGCCTCAGTCTCCCAAAGGGCTGGGATTATGGGCATGAGTCACTGCACCCAGCCAGAGTCGCCATTTTTGTCTTAGGAAGAGCAGACAAATGCATATGGATCTGCAGCAACCTCACTTCTTGACTACCCCAGAAGAAAGAATTCCACGGAGGGGCATAAGGCAGAGGGAGACACTGAGGCAAGTTTTCAAGCAGGAGTGACGGTTTATTAAAAAGCTTTAGAGCAGGAACAAGAGGAAGTAAAGTACACTTGGAAGAGGCCCAGGGGGGTGACTTCAGAGATCAAGTGTGCAGTTTGACCTTTTGACTTAGGGTTTTATTTGTTGGCATGCCTCCAGGGTCTTGTGTCCCTTCCCCCCGATTCCTCCCTTGGGTCGGGCTGTCCATATGTGTCATAGCTGCTAGCATTTGGGAGGTGGGCATGCGCAGTGTGTTTACTGGAGTTGTACACATGCTCACTTGAGGCATTCTTTCCTTACCAGCTGCATATCCTTAGAGGGTCATATGCCAGTTAAACTGCACCATTTTGCCTTAGTGTGCATACTAGAACCCACTTGTCCAGCTCCTGAGATCTCATCAGGAAGCTGCTGATCACGTTTCATGTGTTTTCTGTCTATTGGGAGACTACCTTTCCCTGGGCTGGCTACAACCAATTATTAATGTTATACTTAGAGAAATATTGTAACAACTACCTGACCATCATGTGATGGTCGCCTGACATTCCTGGTGGGGCAAGGGGAGCCCTCTCTTGCCCTGCTTATGTCTGACTAGCTACCTACTGTAACAGAGCCTCCTTCCCTGCACTTCCTTTCATGGTAAGACAGGACTGAAATTTTGGTGTCAATCTCCTCCTCCATGAGCCAAGATTTAAGGAGTCAGAATTTCTCCTTTTCAATAATTCCTCCTTTTCAATGATTACTTTAACCTTACCTATCCAAATAGAGGAGTTCTTTTTAAGTCTGCACAGAATATTTGGTGAATTATAATAATCATGCCTAGAATAATTTTTATCTTTCAATGTGCCTTTTCTTCAGAGTAAAAAAAAGTTACATCAGTCCTCAGTAGAGTATGCAACTTGAGATAATTTGCTATGAATGGAGAGAATCTAAGTAGACTTATTCACTCTCATCTACAAGTGCAAAGTTGCATAAAGCATGGTCACTGCCTTTTGGGAAGAGGGGCACCTCCATTCACATTGTGTTTCTCTTGGCTCTGCCATGGAGAACAATAATTAAATAAGGTTGTAACTATGTAACAAACC
This sequence comes from Saguinus oedipus, assembly GCA_031835075.1. NCBI lineage: Eukaryota > Metazoa > Chordata > Mammalia > Primates > Cebidae > Saguinus > Saguinus oedipus. Next base: position 26,889,898 of record CM063190.1, read on the forward strand.
CGCACGATCTACACATGTACCCTAGAACTTAAAGTATAATAAAGATTTTTTTAAAGTTAAAAATTAATAAAAAAAAAAAAAAAAAAGGTTTTGACCAATCAGAATGGATGATGAAACAAGAGTGGGTGCTGCAACCAGTCGGAGCTGATATCACAGCTAATGATAGGGATGCTGGCTGCACACGTATGAAGCAGGCTGTGCAGTATGTTACAGTGGAGGTTATCTCTCGATCTGTGAGAACCCAAGTCTAAGTTGGTAGAAAGGACTGTGGGAGAGTCCTTGGCTGCTCTGACTTGGGTCATATCTTCCCATCAAGTTGACAGCATTCAAAGATACTAAAAAACTGGCAAGTAGTTGTGGATTTTTCAAGAATATTTCCCCCTGAAGCCTCCTCCTCCCATAGCTTTACTCATCGCAGTACATTGCAACACAGCTTTTCTAGTTGCTCTGTCCAAACACTTTGAAGTCATCCATTTCTCCTCTTTTACTCTAATATTCCACATTTGCACTGTAAGCAAATCCTGACAACTCTACCTTCAAAATATTTCCAGAATTTGACTACTTTCGAGCACTTCTATTAACTATTTTTCCTGGCCCACCCACCCTTATTTCTTGCCTGGATCACTGGAATATCTTTCTCACTGGTCTCCTGCCCCACTTCAGTCCATTCTTAATCTGACAGCCAAGGTGATTTCATTAAAATAGAAGTTGGATTGTGTCGCTCCTCTCCTGCAAACTCTCCAGTGGCTTCTCGTCCTAGAGTAAAAGCCAAAGGTCTTGCTCTGGCCTACAAGGCCCCACACTATCTAGATCCCATTATCTCTCTGACTGTGCCGCCTACTAACTCAATGTGATAGATTGATGGCAAATCTGGTCCTAATTCTCTGCCCTTCACTATGTTCACACCTTTTGCAATGTGACTCTGAAGCTCTTCCCATGAAATGGAGTTTATTTCTCCATCCCTTGAAACTAAGCTTGTCTTATCAATTGCTTTGGCCAATAGAATGTGGCAGTTTCCATCTGAACTTAGGCCATAAGAGGTCTTATGTGTGTCCTCTCTCTCTCTGGCCTCTCTCCCTCCTTTTCTCTCTCTGACTCTTTTGCTGCTGGAGGATATGAGAAACAGAGACATGGAAGCAGACCTAAATCAACCCAGTCATCTTGTCAAAAGTCTCAGATATGTAGGAGAGCTCAGACAAGATCAGCAAAGCTGTGCTGTCTTGCAGCTGACTGCAAAGCCATGAATAAGTCCTGCCAAGATCAGCTCAGATCAGCAAAGCCATCCAGCTGATCTTAAGACTCAGGGGAAAACCTAAGTGTTTATTATAGTACACCACTGAGGTTTTGAGGTTGCTTGTTACTCAGTATTATTGTGAAATTGATGACTGATGCATTCCTCTTGCCCATTATTCTCCAGCCTTCTGGAATACACCGGTCACCTCTCCACCTAAGAGTTTTTGCACTGGCTATTCCCTCTGACTAGAATACTTCCTCTCAATCCTCCTACCTCTAATAGCTGCATGCCTTGATCCCTAACTGACTTCAAATCTTTTCTCAAATGTCATCATCTTAGTGAGATCTTGTTGGAACATAACATATAATGCAACCTTCTTTGAACACTTCATATACATATATGTGTGTGTACATACTTTATTTTCCTTGTTCATTGCAGAGATTTTTGGACTATTTTATTCAAGACTATATTCTTATGACCAAAAGGGTATCTGGCACATAAAAGACACACAGTACATATTTGTTAAGTAAATATGTGAATGAATACGAATTCTCCACAGAATGGTAAAAGTGATAAGAAAATGTTTTCAATATTTTTTAAAAATTGGTAAAGTTAAAAATAAAACAGATTATATCTTTTTGATCTATATAACTTTTCTCCATCTCCACTACCATGATCCTAGTCATAGCCACTGTGAGCTCCTGTCTGCACGGTTGGAATTACCTCCTAACCAGTATTTCTGCATCAGTCCTTGCTCCCTACAATTTCTTTTTCTCCATTGCAACCCGGATGATTTTTTGAAAGGGTGAACCTGACAGACCAAAACCCTTGGCATGGCCCACGGGCTCTTCCCCTCACTCTCTTTGCTCATTCTCCAGTCTTCAGGATTCCTAAAATAGTCATGCATCTTCCTACCTCAGGGCCTTTTCAGGAGCCATCCCTTCTTCCTGGGAGGAGGATTCTTGTCCATCCCTCAGCCTAGCCAACTCCTACTCATCCATGCTTATGCGGGAAAGTCTTCCCTGAATCCACAGGCTCAAGTTTCTCTGTCAGCCTCTGCTTTCTGTTTAGGTCACACAATGCAGTTGATAATTTTGGGTTTGTGCAATTACTTGTTTGATGTCTCCTTTTTCCACTATACTGCAAGCTCAGTGAAGACCTCAAGCTATTCAACAGATCATTTGGATAAGTTTGGCCGCAAGTTCAGCTAAGCCCTTTGTAGTTGAGAGATCTGTAATGTCAAACAGAAAACAACTATGAAGAAAGGGCTTTCGCATAATGAGTTGCATCTTCTAGGAAAGACTCAGCTCCAATGATATTTTTATTCCTTTCTGAAGCCACAAAGGTCTATTAACCACTCCTCCCCGACAATCATCATCAGCCCATTAGCAGGAGAAGACAGTCAGAGAGAATATTGACAGTCTAAAGGGTTGTGTTGGAGAACAGCACCTCTTGTCATTCTTGCACTGTTATGATTTATGCAACCAAGTATTGCATTCGACAACAGCAATTAGGAAGAGAAATGGACACAGCAAGAGCCACAGAAACAGTTGTGTTGATTAACTCTGGGTAGTGTATTAGTCTTCTATTGCTTCGTACAAATTACAACCAACAGTGAATTAAAACAAGGCATTTATTACCTTCCAGTTCCATGGATCAGGAGTCTGAGCACAGGTTAGCTGACTCCTCTGCTCACAAGGCTGCAATCACATCAGCCGTGCTATAGTTCTCATCTGAGACTGGAGGTCCTCTACCAAGCTCATTCAGGTTACTGGCAAAATTCAATTATCTGGGGTTGTAGGAATGTGTTCCCCTTTGCCTGCTAGCTGCCTGCTGGGGACTGTGCTCAGCTCACAGAGACCACTGACATTCCATGCCACGTGGTCCCCAGAGGCTGACAAAGCATGTTCACTTTTCTCCAGGCCAGCGGGAGTGCACCTCTCCGACTTCCTCTCCCCGGCACCAAGTGGAGAAAGCTCTCTGCCTTTAAAAGATTCACCTGAAAGGTCAAATTCACCCAAGATAATTTTCCTCACAAGGGTAGTGTATCATTATATTCACGGGTTCCGTTCACACTGAATAGAACTATACAGGGCATGTGAACCACAAATGGGAATATAGGGGCTGTTTTAGAATTCTGTCTACCACAGGGCAGCTGAAAATAATAGCAAAGTGTCGAGTGCTTATTTATTGCCAGCACCATGTTAAATGCTTTTTAGCATGTAATCTTTAAATAATGCAACATCGTTTCTATCTTGTGTTTCTGTTTTGTTTCTATTTCTATTGCTTTATTTTACAGATGGAGAAACTGAGGCTTAGTTAGAGGTTGGATGACTTTGCTCCGTATCACTCAGTCGGTAAGAAGCATAATCTAGACTTTGAACTCTTTCTGACTCCAGAACCCATTCTTATCCACTTTGCCTCATCAAAGCTGGTTCTCCTGTAACCAGGGGAATGAAGATTATCACTGTTTTCTGGATGTAAACAGTGGTTTGGGAAGATTAAATAACATACTTAAGACCACCCAGTTAGTAAGTAACAGAGCAGCCTTCAATCTAATCTTCTTCTCAGTTCCACACTATAGGCATCCCATGTAATTGAGGGACACTGCCAAATTGCTTGTCAACTAGAAGAAAATGTAATAAGACACCCTTCCCCAGAGAGAGAGGGAACCAGTGTGTTTTCTGGCTCTAAGGCTTAGTAGAATTATGATACACGTTATCACTTCTATTTCTTTCACCTGTAGTGAGAAGCAGAAGTGTTTTATTCTCATGCTGAGGAAAATAATCTGAACTATGGGCACCTGACAATCACTCCCTTAAAAGTTTCATAATACTTAGCACCAGGAGCAGGTCCTCTCCCACGGTGGTAAAAGGTTAGTTAGTGATTATTCACTTCCCCCTCTCTGTGGCTTTACACCTTTAAATGAAAGGTGTCCTGGAGTCAAAGCAAATAATTATTCATGGGTGAGAATATGTTTCCTTGGAACTAATATTGTTTTTTCATTACTTCTTGCTTGGAGACAAAACAGCTTTGACGCAGAGCTGTTAACTAATACAAATTATCCATTGCAAGAGTCATCACGTCACACCATCCTCACCTGTGCTTTGGCAACCAGGGGCCAGTTTTCCCTGAGAGTGGTGTCCACCTTGTTTCCCCTGTTCTTTCCCATGTCTACAAATGCAAACAGTAAACTGGGTCCACAAACAGACATTAAAAGAGCATATTGTTGTTATCCCCAATACCTAATGTCTAATCTCCCCTGTCCTATAATTGTTTTTCAGGCAAGAAACAGAAAACAGTCATCAGAAAAGTTTTACTTTACATGAAAGTGCCATGGTTTGGGTTATAACTGCATTCCTCTGTTAGCAGCCACAGCGCCCTTCCCAGGGTTGTAGCTAGCCCCAGGCACCAGGAGGACCATTCCTTTCTCTTGCCCCTCTAGATGAGGGCTGGTGATAGCTGATCACTGACACTAGCCGCTGGGACCTTCATGATCCCTTGATGGTTGCCTTAGCCCTGCTCACACCTGAGTAAATAGCTCCTTTATAAAAATATTCTTAAACCAGGATCTCTGGCTGATAATTGCTCCAAACTGAAACTACCTTGGGAAAAATTCTAACAGTGAGAACATGATGGCAGTGAAAGAGATCTAACTAACCAACTTCATCTTGCCTTTAACCTTCAAGCTGCCCTTGTTCGTTCCTGGGCATAGGCCAAACCAACTTTGTGAGGCATTTAGTTTATAGTTTAAGACAATGATGACAACAGCCCTTCCCCAAAACAAACCTCATTCTTGCCTGGGGACCAGACTGCCTTTGTGAAACAAACAAATTAGCCACATGATTAGAAATTATGGTTTAGAAGTCATGCAGCCAGAGGCCACAAGATTCCTAACTTCCCCAGTTGCTCCTATAGATAACATTACTATTTTAGAACCTAAGATTGGTGCTTGAGATATTTTTCAGGCCCTGAATTCTGATGGATAAGCTGATACCACCCAGACTGGCAAACTGAATCATTTGGTCTTGTGGCTTCTACCCAGGAATCAATTCAGTGCAAGAAGACAGCTTCAACTACCTATAATTTTCTCCTCAGCCCAACCAACCAGCATTCCCTATTCTCTAGCCCCCTGTTCACCAAACTATCTTTAAAAACCTCTAGCCTCCGAATTTTTGGGTGGGCTGATTTGAGTAATAATAAAACTCCAGTCTTCCATTTAGCGAGCTTGAAGTGTATCAAACCTCTTTTTCTATTGCAATTCCCCTATACTTGGTAAATTGGCTCTATCTGGGCATCGAGCAAAATGAACCCATTGAGTGGTTACAAATGCCTTAATAAAAGTATTGACTTCAGCAACAAGTCTCAACTGGTGTTAAAATCATTAGCATATTATTGAGGGGGAACTGGACATTTTGTGCATTGCCCAAAAAGCACCACACAGATTACCTTACAGCCACAAGAGGGAGAACATAATGCTCCCATAGAAGAAGAAGATTGTTGTTTGCCTTAATTACTGGTTAGTACTAGAATCTCTAATGGTGAGCGAACCAGAAAATATATATATCATGGCAAAATTCAAGAAGAAGTACATGTCTCCTATGATGTAATCTGGCTAACAAGGTTTACATTGAATCCATCATGCTTTTGCATTTTACTTTCTCTTTTGTTTTGTTGTTTAAGAGATGACGTCTCACTATATTGACCAGGCTGGTCTCGATCTCCTGGACTCAGGTGATCCTCCTGCCTTAGCCTCCCAAAGTGCTAGAATTATAGGCATATGCCACCATGCCTGGCCACGTTTTACTTTCAGTTTATAAGAAATAAGAAAGTCAGATAAACAAGCTAAATGAATCTACAAGGAAGCAATTCCTCAAATCCAGAAAATGGGTTGTTCCTCAGGCTAACTAGCCAAATTCATTTAACAAGCCTAATGTCATGTTTATGCTTGGAAAACGCATAAGAAATGAAGAAATATCTATGCAATGTGTAGGCCTGAATTGGTTCCTGATTGGACAAATGAACTACAAAAGGCATTTTGAGGATAATTTAGATCATCAGATGTAGACTAGATATTAGGTAAAATACGGTGACATATACTGACATGGAAAGCTTTATAAAAACAGTATGTAACAATTCATAAAACAGTATTTTTCTCATTTTGTAAAAAAATATATGTCTGTATATGCATGTATGCCTAAAAATTTTAAGGATATACGATAGGATATTAACAGTAGTAAGCTGTGGATGGTGGGAATAGTGTATTTTTATTTTTCTTATTTATGTTTATCTATACATGGGCTGCTTTGTAATTAGGAGAGGTTTTTAATTTAGTAAGGAGAAAGGTTATCAGTCTAAGTGTGTAAGTTTAACCAAAGCCAGGGGAGTAAATGACATTGCCCAGGGAAGAGCATGTGAAAAACAAGAAGGTCATTGACGAAACAGCTTTTAGCAACATCAAGATTTCAAAGAGAAGAATGGAAAGAGAGCTGGTCAGAGATGGAGGAAGAGAACAGAAGAAGCAGGAAAGCCAGAGGAGGAGAGTGCTCCCAGAAACAGGAATGGTCAGGTTCCAAACGCTGCAGACAGGCCGGCAGGATGAGGGTTAACACTAGGCCTCTGACCTCACAGTGGGAAATGCATGGAGACTTTTGCCCAGGGAGGGCTGAGGAACTAGAGGCTACTCTTGTAATAAGTTGGTAATGGAGGGAAGGAGAGACACAGGCTGCAGTGGAGGGGGCAGGGATGCCCATCTTTGCACAAGGAGAGCCACTGCCATTCAGGTTGTATTCTTTGTGAATGAAAACCCCTGGATCCCCACCAGGGTACACTGTGAGTGGTACCCCCGAGGGGAATGAAAAGGAGGACCCTAGGAAGCAGGAGGAGGAACGAGTTATTTGGAAATGGAGAAGAGTTAAGCAATTTGCAGAAAGTTCCAGGGAATGGAGAGATTGGAAATCTAGGAGGAGGAGGAAGGACCACCAATGCTACAAGATCCAGGCTTGTGCAGAGGAGGAAGTGAGGCGGAGAGCAGAGGAAGCAGGATGAGGCTTGCGGAGGACTGAGACAGGTGTCCCGTGAATCAGAGGGCAAGGGGCCAGCACCAGAATGTGCCAGTCACACCTTCCATGGAAGTCGCCAGACTACAGTGATGATTAGCAATTATAAGTAGACTTTGAAAGCAACTTTTCCAAGTGGCGGTGTGCCGCGTTGGGGATTACTATAGAGCCATGCTGGCAGTTCTGAGATCATGTGAACCTCATACTTTATTGGGGAAGGGAGCTGCCAACACGATGGGATTTAAGGGATAGCCAATGACCCATCACCCCCAAAATATCTCCCAGGGGCTTCTCACAGTGACAGGCAATGGGATAACGTGAATAGATAGCGCAGTGTTGAGTCCGTGGACAAGCAGTCCATCTCTATTATCATGTTTTTTTGCACTTCAACGAATGCAAATCATGTACTTTTTGAACTTCAGTTTGACTTGCTTCCATGAACATTTACCAAATACCCACTGGGCAAAAAATGGCACCGTCCTCAGTTCTGTCCAGGATGTTTCATTTGATCAAGAATCTATTCAGAGAAGGGGCTGGAATATTCTGGAGTTGTGCCTGCAGTGAGAAAGATACAACAGTTCTGTGTGTGCCTGGAACAGGGAAATTGCTTCCCGTCCCCGCCAAAAAAAAAAAAAACAAAACCCAATGGAATGAAGGTGCCATGTGGACTGTGACAGTCCTCTTCACCCCATCACTGAACCTAAAAGCTCCTGCGTCTTCTGGCTTTCTGTCCCGTGGAGTCCTGCCTTGGTGCTGCAAACGGTTGCTGGGGTTGGCCGGTCTCAGCTGTGCACGTAACCCTCTCAACCGCTCGGGGCTTCGAGGAGACCAGCAGCTTGGCTCAGGGTCCAGCAGCTCCGAGCGCATTAATTAGAGCCTGTATCCCGACTGCTCCACTTGCTATGCCGGGCAGCTCTGGGACAAGCTGCTGGTAGGCAGGTCTTTTCCTCTGGTGCCTGTTTCTATACACTCATCTTCCCAATTTATCTTTCAAGCAATACCTTGCCGGAGAGTAGTAGTATCCTCCATTCCTTTGTACAAATGTGTACGAAATGTAGAGATTCCAGCTGACATAGGGGTGGGAAGGAACGCGGCAATGGGAGAGACTGCAGGGTGGTGCTGGGCTATTAATTACAGCTCAGTGGGGATGGGGAAGGAAACGGTAACTCAGAGAGGGGCTCCAGAACTAAAAGCAAACAGAAGGTTTTAATGAGAAAGTCCCGGAGAGGAAATGACTCAGTCCTTTGGAAAGAGTGGGCTATCCAGAGAGGGAGGGTGGGCCAGTCCAAAGTGGGGGGACCCTGAGGAGGAGCAGGACTTTTTTTTTTTGGTGCCCAAAACATAGAAACCAGCTTCATTCTTCACTCAGGGATTTGAGGAGGGGAATCCTTGGGGTGGGAGCAGCTGTTGCTACAGGACTAAGAAATACATCTTGACTTTTTCCAGCAGGGCGACTGAGACCACATGGTGAAGAATTCGTTTGGAGAAAGGACTAGAAGATTCTGGGGCTGTGCTTGCAATGAGGGACATACAACAGTTCTCCCTGTGCCTGGAACAGAGAACTTCCCTCAAAACAAAACAAAACAAAAAAAAAGCCAGACAAAAGAAGAACTAAGGTAAGAGAGTTTCCTGTGATCACATTATGCTCTGTGCCTGCACAGCAGAGAGGGAACACATTTTCCTATTCAAAAATCAGGGCATGGCATTTAACAAAACATATTTTTTCAGTTTTGAATTTGTGTACATGAAGTACCTCAAAATGATATAAAAATGAAATTGTACTTAGTCATAAATTGAAATGAATTTATTACAATTACAACATTGCATGAAATTGGAAGTGTCTTGGAAAATCTGTAATGAATGAACACTTTTTTTCAACTGAAGCATATCTGAGAATAGCTGAGGAATGAGTTTATTAGTTTCTTCCTGAATCAGTGGTTGAGGGAGGAGGAGTTAGGGGAGAACAAGTTCCCTTCCGAGAGTTGGGGTCAGGGAGAGAGAGGCCCTTGCAGTGTGTTTGAGTGAAAAGGACAAGGAAGCTGGGACCTTGAGGAATTGACCTCTTGATTTTCAACTCCCTACCTGTGTCTCAGGAGAACCTCAGTTTCCTGATCTGCAAAGTGCTCATGGAATTGCTACAAGCTGATATCCACTGGGCAGCAGTGTCTATCCCTGATTGGTTGTACACGAACCTTTTCTTCCTTGACCCCATCTCAAGTGAGGTATGGAAAGATGCTCCCACTTTTGAAAGGTGTCCTGTCACTGAAAACACCTTGCAATTTTGCTGGCATGTGGGGATGGAATAGACATGGGCATTTGGGCCTCCTTCAGAAGGGCAGTGAGGCACAGTCCCTTCACACAGGGCAAGCCAACCTTCGGCTGGTCAGTGCCTTTGTGCACCAATAATGGGCTGGGCCTTTCGCTGGCTGGAGAGGAAGCTCTAAACAGTCTGGGAGCAGAGAAATGTTTCTGTTGAACTAGGCTAGACCAAGGGCTCAGTAATTTTGGAAGAGTGAAAATTAAGAGCAGTAAAGAAGGAAAAAATAAAAACACAAATGACCCACAGAACCCCCAGGACATTTTGTCTGACCTAAGGAGCAGCCTTGGCAGGAAGTCTGTGAGAATCTCAATCATGATCACGAGGACCTTCCCAGCCTTGGCTGATCCAGCAGAGGGCTCCTTCTGGGACTTAAAAGGGCATTTTATGAGCTACTCACGGAGGACCTCCTGCCAGGGGTAGGGCAGAGACTCGTCATTTCCACCTCAACCCAGCTTTCCATGCTGTCACTTCTGGGTACTCTGGCTTCTTCTAAAGAGGTCTCTGTCTTTTAAATTTTGTCACTTGCACTACTTGCTTCGATGACTCTAAACTTGGCATGTCATTCTGTGGCTTTGCTGCTGTCTGACTCACATGCTTTTGCCTGCATTACCAAGCAAGGCTTGAAGCCCAGTCTCAGGAGGAGGTGGCCAGTGCTTCCCATTTCAGTTACCAAGGACAGCTGGGGGCTTCTGCCATCACCAGCACACTCTCTTCCTCAAGGTCTTTTTCCTCATTCTAAATTAGCCTTCAAAAAAGTTTCCAAGTGTGGCCTTGGGAGGAGTTCAAGTCAATCCAAATGAACACACATTTGAGTACCTACTATGTGCCAGGCATGCTGTGGGATTCCAGGGTGTGTCAAACCTTAATTTATACACCCCTGGGCCTTACATGCCTAGAGAGGAAACAGTTCCAACAGGCTGGGAGTGCAGGCAGACTGATGTAACGGAAACAGTTCATTGTTCTTGTATTCATTCAAAAAATGTTTACTGAGCACCCACTATTGCCATCCACCTTTCCCTTGGGGCTATACCAAAGGGCTCAAATATGGGATATGAAATCAGACAGAATTGAGTCCAAGCCCAGCCTTCAATATGAGCATGTTATTGGGCAAGTGCCCTAAACACACTTGTCTCCAGATTTCTCATTTTTAAAATAGAAATCATAATAATCATATTAATATTAGTAATACTATTTTGTAGAGCTCTTGTGAAGTCAAGAGGTAGGTATTATAGGCATGCAATAAATGTTGCTGATTGGTTGTTCTAAGGTAGATGAACAAATATGCATAATGGTAGAACGTGTAAGTGGAGAGGTAAAGAGAATTAATTTTAATTTTTGCTGCACATGACCCAATGGATGGGCATGGCAGGAGGAGAACTAAAGCTGCATACAGTCAGCCTTCACATGTGCCATTTTCACATGTGTAGATTCAGCCAGTCTAACTCAAAATAATGCAGTATAACAACTACTGAGATTTATTGTAAGACTGCAGTATATAATATATACAGTGTACAAAATACATGTTTATCAGCCGTTTATGTTATCAGTAAGGCTTTTGGTCAAAAGTAGGCTATCACTAGTTAAGATGTGGGGGAATCAGAAGTTTTAGGTGGATTTTCTACTGCATGTGGGTTGGCGTCTGTAACCCCCAAGTTATCCAAGGGTCAATTGTATATACGTACATATAAATATAATATGTATGTACTCACAAGCTGACACATTCTAAGTTTTCTGAATGTCCAATTTATAAGCTAGGTACTGCATGATTTCAGCCCCTATATATTAACGTGTGTATCACATGTGTAATAAATTAATGCTAAGTAAGCTATTTATTTTCAAAGCTAGTGAGGAATGAAGAAAGGTGGACTTAACACAAAAATGTGTTTGCAGAGCAGGGTCCATTTTATACAAAGGAAGGTTTAGAAGTTTTTTGAATAGAGAGAAACAGAGACCAGAGAAAACGTTTACATCAGGCACATGGTAAAATGGACGGACTGATGTCAAAAGCTTATGGGCTTGGAGAGTCACTGCATGTGAACAGAGATTTCATTTTACCAAAACAATATTAGGTCATTCTTCATGAATGTCATTAACTACAATTTTACTGGTTTTGTGGCTTTTTGGTATTTAAAACATAAATATGTTAGTTGTATATAAACACTAAAGTAAAATGAGCTAATACCTGGTTTTATATTGTACAAATTTAAATAACATATTAATACATACAAATCTAATACATACAAATCTAATCTAAGTCTAATCTAGGGGTCCGCTAGAGCTCTAACAGGCAGGCTGTGTTCTCGTTTTAGGACAAGGCTGCTGGATTCTCTCCTCTCTGTAGAAGGAGAAAGGCTTGTTAGAAATGCTGCCATTTTCCAGAGGAGGGCCTGCGTGAGCAGATTCCTGGGAACATTCCAGAAGCAAGGCTATCACAGGAGATCTTAGAAGGGTGCAAAGCAGCATGTACTATTGAGAACAGACTCTGTTTCCCCAGCTTTCTCCCAGATGAACTTCCTGACTCACAGAAACCTGACCTCCTATTGCTTTTATCTACTTTTTTCACCTACTTATTCTACAAGCTGCAGATGTGCCACGTGCCAGCTATTACACTAAGCACAGGGATGCAGCAGAGAACGACATGGACATGGTCCCTGTCCCCAAGGACTTACAATGGGATGGACCATTGTATTAAACTTTTAACTCTCAACTCTCACTTACTGTTCTTTTTCACAAACCTAAGTCTTTCGAATCATACACCAAATTCCCACCCAACTTTTGCAAATAAACAAACTTCTTTTTATTTATTGAACCACATACCTAGAAGACAGCAGGTGTGACCTAGGTGTGTCAGGGACATTTTCTCCAGGCTTTTTTTTTTTTTTGAGACAGAGTTTCAGTCTTGTTACTCAGGCTGGAGTGCAATGGCACGATCTCGGCTCACCGCAACCTCCACCTCCCGGGTTCAAGCAATTCTCCTGCCTCAGCCTCCCGAGTAGATGGGACTACAGGCGTGTGCCACCATGCCCAGCTAATTTTTTGTATTTTTAGTAGAGACAGGGTTTCACCATGTTGACCAGGATGGTCTTGATCTCTTGACCTCGTGATCCACCCGCCTCGGTCTCCCAAAGTGCTGGGATTACAGGCGTGAGCCACCGCGCCCAGCCTCTCCAGGCTTTTACTTAGTGCTTGTCTGATTCTAGGCTAGGTAGTTACAAAAAGCAAGGTCTTTGGAATTAGGGAGCTGTGGCAACTTAGGTTGGTTCTTTGGAAGCAGAACCTGAGGCAGGGTTTTGAGGACACGAGATATACTGATTTATTCAAGAAAAACTTGTAACAAAGGAAGGGAAGCAGGAAAGTGAAGGGGGGAAGAGTGAAACAAGAATGTGTTCTCAGAAAAAAAGTCCAGAAGTGATCTTCAGAGGACTTTCTGTGGAGTGTGTATGTGTGTGTATATATTGGAGGTGAGGGGGGACTGGAGGGATAACTTTCTAGCTGACGCAGCTCCTGAGAACTTGAAGGATAATTTCTAAAGAAGGGAGAACTGGTGAGTTGTCAGCTTACCACTCCTGTAGGATGAGCATACCAGCCTGATAAAGGGGATCTGAGTTAGACACCAAATGAACCCACCACACCAAGGTTCAAGTGCAGGGTTTGCCTTCACAAGTTAGCATGACCCTTATATGAGTGGATTTGACCCACTGTTGCTAGCTTTACTGATGGAGGAAGGGGCCATGAGCCAAGGAATGTGGGAAGCCTTCAGAAGATGGGGAGGGCTCTCAACACCCCACTCCCGAACCACATGGAGGAATCCATCCTCCACCTGGCCCTGTGCTCATCCATGCTTGGATCATTAACCCTCAGAATCAGTTTCTTATCTGTCTAGTATTGACACCTCTCAGGCAGTGTTTCCACTCTGTATTCCATTAAACTGTAGTTTAATGGGGTGAAAATCACCTAGTGCCATAGCCATCCCTCCCTTTCCCTTCAGACACTACAGGAAGAAGTTCTTGACAGACTAACCAAATTAGAAAATCTACCTGATTTATACTTGTGGCTTGGCAAGAAGGTGAAATCTGTCACTGAAACCCATCATGCTTTATCCTTATTCCCTGCACCTCACTCCCGAACCACATGGAGGAATATCCATCCTCCACCCGGCCCTGTGCTCACCCACGCTTGGGTCATTACCCTTAAAGAATTAGTTTCTTAACTGTCTAGAATTCATACCTCTCGGGCAGTGCTTCCCAAACTGTATTCCATTAAACTGTAGTTTAATGAGGTCAGTGAATGAGGGTTGCTGTAGACAGAATAATTCACCAGCCACCAAAGTCCACGTATAATCCCTGGAACCCATGACTATGTTTACTTATATGGTAAAGGCAACTTTGCAGATGTGACTCAGGTTAGGGACTTTGAGAAGGGGAGATTATCCTGGATTATCCAGGTGGGCCCAATCTGAACACAAGAGTCCTTAAAAGCTGAAAATCTTTCCTGGTTGTGGTCAGAGGGAGATAAGACATAAGAAGGAGGAGAGATTCAAGATGTGAGAGGGATTTGACCTGCTATTGCTAGCTTTGCTGATGGAGGAAGGGGCCATGAGCCAAGGAATGTGGGCAGCCTTCAGAAGATGGGGAGGGCCCTCAGCTGATAGCCTGCAAAGAATGGAGCCCTCAGTCCTCTGACTGCAAGGAACTGAATTCTCCCAACAACCTGAATGACAAAGGAAGCTGATCCTTCTCTTTGAGCCTCAAAAAAGGAACACAGCCCTGTGAATACCTTGATTTTAGCCTAGTGAGACCTGTGTCAGACTTCTGACGTCCAGAACTGTAAGACAAATTTGTGTAATTTAGATGTTATGTTTGTGGTAATTTGTTGCAGCAGCAATAGAATACGGATACAGGGGCTCTGCTCAAATGTGTCTGGGAAATGATTCCATAGAACATATTGATCTTCTTGTTATGGAAGAGTCATAGTAAAAACAAAACCAATAATAAAACATTAATTGAATCAAAGAGCAGCAACTTGTTCACTACAAAGAGAAAAGCTGACATTGCACTGATTCATAATTCTGTGTTCTGATAGCGTCACATGTTGTGTGCAAATAGAAGGCTGTCGCCGACTCACAGCATCCAACTCCGTTGTCATAGTTATGCTCTAAAAAGAAAGATGCCCTGACAAAGACCAGATTGGCTGTGGTACGTGATGGGAAGTTACCCCAAGGTGGCCAGATGCCTCTACATGTATGTCAGAGATGCCTTCTGAAATCTGTATTCAGTCAGCTCTGCCCCAAATGGAAACACAGTCATTTAAATTTGGAAGAGGAAGAGATGTTCTTCCATCCTAAGACAGAGGAAAACAAATATCAACAAAAGCAAGATTTAAAAATGGATTTTGCCCCCAATTAAGCATTAACTACTTTTGGTAACTTCTCATCATCATTTCCTACCCTTCTCCCACTCAGTTCTTCCTCACTGGCCACACTGGGATTCTTGTCATTTTTTTCAACATGCCAAGCTTATCCCTCTGCTGAGACTTTGTTCCTGCTCTTCCCTCAGCCTGAATGCCCTTCTTCCAGATGACTGCTTGTTTCACTCCCTCCTTTTCTCCCTCCCTCCCCTCATTCAGGTCTCTGCTCAAATGTTCCCTAAGCACTTTATCTAAAATAGACACCCCTCTCCCTAATAGTGTCACTCCCCTTATCCAACTGTTACATTTCTTTATGGAGCTTCTGTTTATTTGAGCGGTTGTTTGCTGTCTCTCTGCCAGACTGTAACCTACATGAAGGCAACCACCTTGTCTCTTGCTCACTGCTATTACAGCCCCAGTTTCTGGCAAATGTTAAGTGCCCAGCAAGTATTTGTTGAAAATATGAAGGAAGTGCATGGAGTCTTGGTCCTCTGCTGCTTTGCCACCCCTCTACTACTCAAACGCCAGCTACTCTACCACCCCAATTTCTTCACCAAATCCAAGTTCTTCCCCTGGCCCAATGTAATTGGTATGGCAGATTGCATTTTTCAAAGATGATCGCCACAGTCTTATATCTCATACCACATGATCTTCTTACAAATTAATGTTAATGCCTCTCCACTTGATAAAAATATTGATGTTCCCTCTTGCATGGGTGCTGCTGGTGCGTGATGGTGGGACTGTGCTGCAACACTATGTAACTTCTAAGGCTAGATCACAAAAGGCTACATAGCATTTGCCCCATTTTCTTGGGTCTCTCCCTCGGGGAACACAGCTCCCATGCTGCAGGGAAGGCGGGGCCATATGAAGAGGCCATATGCAGGTGTCCTGACAGACAGCCAAGCTGAGGTCCCAGATGACAGCCAGCACCTACTTTAATGTATGTGAGAAGGTCTTTGAGATGATTTCAGCCCCATGCGTTATCTGACTGTAATTCAGGAGACATTCCAGTGAGAACCACCTAGCTGAGGCTAGTCAACCCCTCAACTCCAGAGATGATAATACAATGATTGCTTTTGTTTTATACCACTAAGTTTATGTGTGACTTGTTATGCAGGAATAAATAACTGAAACAGATGAGCTACGGAGTTGGCTTTTAAAAGATCTAACATCTAGTCTCTACTATGCCACTCACTTTCTTAAGTCCCTGGACAGGCCAAGGATTCAGTTCCAAACCTCCCAAACCATAGCACACATGGGCCATCTCTTCTAACTTTTATCCCAGGGTAATAAAGAGTTGGGGCAAACCTAGAAGCCCCACTCCATCACTGGGCTATTGCTGGGACCAATCTGGGAGGACTTCTTAGGGAAGTCAGCATCATTGGAGAGTGGGAGCTGGATAACAGACCTACAGTCGGAGCTCCTCAAATGCAGTTAGCCATCAAGTCTGGAGAATAAGTTGGAGATCAAAATATATGCCAAAAACATAGTGTCTATAGCTGGGGGAAGACACCAGGGATACTGGATGGGAGGATATATAGAGATGGTCATTATGCATTGTTTTAAGATCATAAGACCTGGTCTTAGGTGGACCTGGGTTTCAATTCTGACTCCACCACTTGTAAGCAATGTGCCCTTGGGTAGGTCACTGACCCCCTCTAAGACCTGATTGCCTTATCTGTGAGTAAAACTAATAATAGAGCCTCCCCCATGGGGATGTTGTATGGCAAAAACAAACATGCATATCAAAGCAAGCACTGAAAACTGGCACAAGGAAAGTCCTCAGTAAATAGGATCCTGTTCTGCACTCAGTAGATGGGAGATGGGTCATGAAGGCTCTCCTGGGGGGTGCTTAAGGCTGCAAGAGTCTGGACAATGATCTCAGAGCTGGAGTGGAGAATGCTGAAGGGGATAAGGCCATCACTTTGCCTTGGGGCTGCTGGATAGGAGCCCTGGGCTTTTATATTCCCTTGTCCTTTCCCCAGAACCCCCAGAACCACCTCCGCCTCCTCTACAGCTGCCATCCTTCAGTTACTTTTGAGCAGCTGAATGTGTGGGCTCCCGGGACTAACACCCTGGGAAAACTCCACCTCCCTTCTCTCCCATATCTCATTTGAAGGTTGACTGAAGGGCCAACTCGCAACACTTAACGTAAAAAACAGAAAATCCACTTAATGCCCTTGGTTTCCCACGACCTAGTGGTGGAGCAGTCGCATTTGCACAAAACAGCATGTACTAAAATAGGCAGTTTGAAATATTCCTGGTAGATGGCGCTAAATATAGATGCAGTGACAGATTGGCCCCACAGAACAGCACTTCTCCTCAGCATTAAGAACGTGCTGGAGCCAAGAAGCTTCTCTTTGAGCTTTTCTTTTCTTTTTGAAGATTGTGGCAACAGCCCCAGGATCTCACCATGCCAGGGAACCGCTAAGATTTAGAGAAGTGAGGTACCTCCGAGGGTGAACACCAGCATCATGCTGAGAGCTTCCCAAATCCCAGGAGGGGTAGAATGAAACACAAAAAGGAAGCAAATATGAAGTGCTAATGAACTGGATTCTATTTACTGGCCCTTTTGAAGGATGAACTCCTCTCCTGAGAGGTCTCTTACATGAGCAAAAATCTGCTGAATTATACTGCTGGAAACAGCATAGTACAATGGTTAAGGGCAGATTATTCGACAGGAGTCCAAGTACTTAGATTTCAGCTCTGGTTTTTCCCCTCACTAGCTGTATAAGCTTGGTCAAGCTACTTAACTTTTTGGTACCTCAGTTTTTTCATCTGCAGAATAGGGATAATAATAGTACCTACTTACTGTGAAGATTATATGACATAACGTATGTAAAGCCATGGACAGTGCCTGATCAGAATAATTATTGCATAGATAGGAGCTATTTTACTTAATGGATTGTAAAGGAAAGAGAGAGAGGTATCCAAAGAAAGGAGAGAGAGAGGTATCTAAAATGACTAAAGGATTTTAAGGCTAGAAGGAGTAATTTGGATAAACATCTTGTTTTTTTTTTTTTTTTTGAGACGGAGTTTCACTCTTGTTACCCAGGCTGGAGTGCAATGGCGCGATCTCGGCTCACCGCTACCTCCGCCTCCTGGGTTCAAGCAATTCTTCTGCCTCAGCCTCCCGAGTAGCTGGGATTACAGGTACGCGCCACCATGCCCAGCTAATTTTTGTATTTTTAGTAGAGACGGGGTTTCACCACGTTGACCAGGATGGTCTCAATCTCTTGACCTTGTGATCCACCCACCTCAGCCTCCCAAAGTGCTGGGATTATAGGTGTGATCCACTGCATCCGGCCGGATAAACATCTTAAACACCTAGAGGATTCTCTCTTAAACCTTAAATGACAATCTGCCAGTCTGTGGCAAGTACACAGTGCAGGACCTAGAAGGTGGCCTTGTGTTCAAATTTTGTCCCTGTTCCATGCCATGTTTCTTTGCAGCTATGCCTCTGGTTTCCTTCTATCTAATTTTGTTCTCTCCAGAGTTTTGAGTTATAATTTCTGAGTGTTTGTTTATTTTTAATTTATTTATTATACTTTAAGTTCTGGGGTACATGTGCAGATTATGCAGGTTTGTTACATAGATATACACGTGCCATGGTGGTGGTTTGCTGCATCCATCGTCCTGTCATCTGAGTGTTTATTTTATGCTTTGTGTGGTGCTAGGACCATGCCCTAAAGGCTGAAAGAAATGTTGTCTTTTATTTTATTGTATTTATTTTTTTTGAGACAGAGTCTCATTTTGTTACCCAGGCTGGAGTGGTGTAATCTTAGTTCACTGCAATCTCCACCTCCTGGGTTCAAGTGATTCTTGTGCCTCAGCCTCCCAAGTAGCTGGGGCTATGGGCATGTGCTGCCATGCCCAGCTAATTTTTGTATTAGTAGAGATCGGGTTTCAACCTGTTGGTCAGGTTGGTCTCAACCTCCTGGCCTCAAGTGAGGCCACCCACCTTGGCCTCCCAAAGTGCTGGGATTATAGGTGTGAGCCACTGTGCCCAGCCAAACTTTGGCTTTTAAATAGTTTGTGGAGAACTAGAATACTCTTGATAGCCTGAGTCCTGCTCGTGGAGTCAGAGGAATCCTTTCTAGACAATTTTTCGGTAGGGGATTGTGGTATAGGTATCACCTGTAGAAGATTCATACAACTACGTTCAGGGCTCTGGCTCCATAAATGACAAGCCAGTGCATGGTCTCATGGTACAGATTTGCCTGAATTCTTACACCCTGTATTAAAGTAGGCTAACTGCTAAACACCCCAACATGTCAGAGGCTCAACAGAGTAAAAGGTTATTTCTCTCTCAAGCAAAGTCTATTGGCACTGGGTTGGGGAGCAGTTGGAGTGGGGTGTCTCTGCTCCATACAGTTATTCAAAGACCCAGGCTGACAGAGGCCCTGCCACTTCAACTTGTGACTTCCAGGGTTGCCTGGGAGTCATCATCCAGTAGCAAATGGAGAAAGCAAAAGCACGTTGAGATCCACAATGCGAAGATTTCATAGGTCAAATCTAGAAGTGGGAGACATCACTTCCACTCACATTCGATTGGCTAGCACTTAGTCACATGACCATATGTGCGGCAAAGGAGGCTGGAATGTGTCCTTTCTCTGTGTGCCCAGGAAGGAGAAGAGAAACAAGAATTTGGATAAACTAGTACTCTTTGACACACTTCTTGAAGTGTTAATTCAAAAGTAAGTGACATTTTGAAAAGACATTTTGAAGAAATTCCAGAACTTTTTTCAAATTTCCTGTGCTGTTTTCACTCAGTCTTTGAGTTGGACTTGCTAAATAGTTGCTTCTAACTATAGATGTCTCTTCCTGTAAAGTCTTGTAATCAAAGCATATCATAGCTTCCCTACAATGGGACTTGGTTGATCTGCTTCTCACAGCCTAAATTTCCTTGTAAATGCCATGGTGAATCAGCACCTCCTTTTAAGAAGAAAATAATTCTTTAAAAGATGTAGGCAGTGGGGGTGTGGTGGGGGGATGGAGACAGCAAACCACCAGGGCATGTGTGTACCTATACAACAATCCTGCAGGATGCAGGATGTGCACATGTACCCCAGAGCCCAAAGTACAATTTAAAAAAATGGAAAAAAAATGAAAAGAAAGCTTGTTTCTGCCAATGCAAGACTCAGAGTTTTGCAATTTACATCATTGCTGAAGTCTTAGTATAAAACCTCTATGAATATTCCTTAAATGCTGTTCAAACCTATTGTATCAACAGGCTGTAAAAGAGCCTAGCAGACAAAGAAAAAAGAGAGAAAAGAACACTTTCATTTATAAGAGAACTAGTCCTATAATGACACAGTAACGCTTCCCAGAGTTTTAAGTAGGAATTACCATATGCTTTTCTCATTCTTATCTAAGTAAGTTATATGCATAGATATAATAACATTTGAATTTTTATAGCATTCTCTTACCTTTATGATCATTTTTAGGGATATTAAAAATGTCTGCAATATAATGGAAGTAAATTGTACTGCTAGGGCTTTAAAGCCCTAACAAAATATTCTATTACAGTCAAAAATCACAATAATATTGTTGAGTGTATAGTCTACTACTATAATAAGACACAAATATTATAAAATTTAATATATATTCTACCCTGTGTGTACTTTTGACACCTCTTATACTTTATTGCATTTTATTTTTTCACTAAACGTTTTTATGTAGACCAGTAGTTCCAAAACTTTGTTGTGCATCAGAATGACATGGAAAGCTTGCTGTAAATAGATTTCTGAAACCCACCCTGAATCTATTGATCCAGAGTGAGATGGGGTCATATGTTTTATAAACAAGTTTGCCATATGATTTCAATGCGCACTCAAACTTGAGAGCCATGCTTTATAAGTCTTAACATTTTCAGTGTCTGGCATACAGTAGGTACTTTGTTTGATGGATGAATGAGTGAATGTCTGAATCAGATAAAATAGCACTCTTCAGCTACTCAGGAGGCTGAGGCAGGAGAATTGCCTGAGCCCAGGAGGCGGAGGTTGCGGTGAGCCGAGATCGCGCCATTGCACTCCAGCCTGGGTAACAAGAGCGAAACTCTGTCTCAAAAAAAAAATAGCACTCTTAAAAATAAATTTGTCATTGAGACTGCAGCATTAAAATAAAAATTCATTTGTTATTTACTGCCACAAATATTAAAGACTGGCTGGGCATGGTGGCTCATGTTTGTAATCCCAGCACTTTGGGAAGACAATGCTAGAGGATGGCTTGAGGCCAGGAGTTCACAGCCTGGGCAGAAAAGTGAGACCTCATCTCTATGAAAAAGTTTTTTAAATGAGCCAGGCATGTACACCTGTAGTCCTAGCTACTCAGTAGGTTGGGGTGGGAGGATCACTTGAACCTAGGAGTTGAGCACTCCAGTGAGTTAGGATCATTCCACTGCACTCCAGCCTGGGCAACAGAAAAAGACTCTTATCTCTTAAAAAGAAAAAAATTAAGCACAAAAATAAATAATTTCATCATGGAAGAGCTGAAATCATAAATTCAATTTAATTGTACAATGGTATTACCACATTTCACTGTCATTAATCAAATTACCATAGAATGCCAAAAGGTCACAGATGTTTACTGGAGTCATCGAGAGGGTATGTCATATTTGCAGGGTGCACAAGGATTGAGGTAAAGTAATTTTTTAAAGAGATCGAGTCTGGCTGGAGTGCAGTGGCATGATCACAGCTCACTGTAGTCTCGAACTCTTGGGTTCAAGCCATCCTCTTGCCTCAGCCTCCCTGGTAGCTGGGACTACAGATAGGCACCATAATGTACCATTAATTTTTAAAAACATTTTAGGGATGAGGTCTCCCTGTGTTGCTCAGGCTGGTCTTGAACTCCTGGCCTCAAGCAATCCTCTTACCTTGGCCTCCTGAGTGGCTGGGATTATAGGTGTGAGCCACCATGCCCAGCTATGAGGTGAAATTATTTTGATGAAAACACAGCATCTTTCTCTCCTTTCCTTCATTCCTTCTCCCTACCTCCTTCCCTCCCCCTTCCTTCCTTCCTTCCTCTCTATTTCTTTCTTCTTTATTTGTTTCTCTCTTTTTCTTTCTTTCCCTTCATCTTTCTGTCTTTCTGTCTGTCTTTTTTCTTTCTGTCTTGCTCCATTATCCAGGCTGGAGTGCAGTGGTGTAATCATAGCTCACTGCAGCTTCAAACCCTGTGCTCAAGCGATCCTCCGGCCTCAGCCTCCCAGGTAGCTGGGACTACAAGCAGACACCACCATGCCTGGCTAATTTTATAGAGACAGGGCCTAGCTATGTTGCCCATGATGGCCTTGAACATCTGGCCTCAAGAGACCCCCCCCACCTCTGCCTCCCAAAGTGCTGGAATAACAGGCACTAGCCACTGTATGCAGCACAGAGTCTTAGTAACACAAAAGTCTTCATGCTACCAAGTGTTCTAAGTAACTCTCCATGAGAACTACTTATCTAGTGTTAAGAACAATTTCAGGATAATTCATGTAATGAGAGTTTATTATTAATTGACAAGTGCTTTACCAGTAGCGACACTCCCCCAAAACAAACACAATTGCAAGCCTTCAGAAAGATGCTGCATGCCTTCCTGGATACAATATCCTCCTCGTTTTCCTCCTACCTCTCTGGATGCTCCTTCTCTGCCTTTTCAGGCTCATTGTCTTCTACTCAGCCATTAAACATCACTATTCCTCAAAGTTTTATCCTAGGTGCTTTCCCCTTCTCATTCTGTAGAAAGCGTGATGCATCTCCCAGCTTTAATGACCATAGATTTATTCATGGTGCTCAAACTGTTTTATCCAGCCCAGACTTCTCCCGCTGAGTTCCAGTTGGTTATACAGATCATGTGAGAAAAGTTTGTAAACTTTAGGCCTAACTTTCATGAGTAAAAGAAAAATATCAGTCAATCTCTCCTTTCATTTTTAATTGATTAAGCATATAGATTATGTAAAGTAACTGATATGCCAGATACATGAAAACTATCTTGCTATCATATGACCAGCACTCAATACAAATAGTGCATGCTGTTTTTTTCTGAAGTTGTTGTATGTTACACCCCTCCAAAGCAGGATATGCATTAAATTTCAAAGCTACTCCAAGACATGTATCTAATGTCAATCATCCTAAAATGGAACAATGCTTGGCTGGGGTCCTGAACACCTAATCCTGGGCCAGCCACCTATGGCAACTTCTCTCAGGTTTAGGAGGATAAAGTACAGAGGCAGGGGAAAACATTTCTGTGTATTGCTCTGAAGTTTTAGCCCATCCTTTCCTTCCTCACTTGTGAATTAATGCCTACTAAGATGTACAGGGTCACCTGATGCCTTTGCCTGGAGAAGGAAGCCAAATAGTCTGGATCAAAATCAAGCACAGTGGCATATTTCCTCGATACCTATATCCAGTTCCGGTCTTAAAGTGCCTACCACTTTGATAACTAGAAAATGCAAGGAGTGGCTGGGCGTGGTGGCTCACGCCTGTAATCCCTGCACTTTGGGAGGCTAAGGCAGGTGGATCACCTGAGGTCAAGAGTTCGAGACCAGCCTGGCCAACATGATGAAATCCCATCTCTATTAAAAATACAAAAAATTAGCTGGGCATGGTGGTGCAACCTGTAATCCCAGCTACTCAGGAGGCTGAGGCAGGAGAATCACTTGAACCCAGGAAGCAGAGGTTGCAGTGAGCCAAGACTGCACCATTGCACTCCAGCCTGGGAAACAGGAGGAAAACTCCATCTAAAAAAAAAGAAAGAAGGAAAGAGAAAAAGAATATGCAAGGAGCAAGGAGCAAGCAGGCCAGGTGTGGTGGCTCATGCCTATAATTCCAGCACTTAGGGAGGCTGAGGTGGGAGGATCACTCGAGTCTGGGAGCTCAAGACCAGCTTGGGGAACAGAGTGAGACCCCATCCCTAAAAGAAAAGAAAGAAAAGAAAAGAAAAGAAAAAGGTTAGCTGGGCAAGGTGGTGCGTGCCTGTAGTCTCAGCTACTCAGGTGACTGAGGTGGGAGGACAGCTTGAGCCCATGAGGTTGAAACTTCATTGAGCTATGATCATGTTCTTGCACTCCAACCTAGGCAACAGGGTCAGAACCTATCTCAAAATAAAATAAAATAAAATAAAATAAAATAAAAATGCAAGGAGAGATAAATCCGAACAAAAAAACATGAGGAGAAAGGGAAAATTTCTCCCTTTGGCCAAAAGCACTAGCAGTAGTCACCCCTTATATGTCCCACCCTTTGCCCTGAATTTCTCAGGATTCCACTGGTATTGACCCATTTCAGATTATTCCAGATGGTGGGATGAGGAATCTCACACTCAACCGAGAGACTAGAGGGTGCCATTTGTTTGGTCAGTGTTTAGATTAAAAAAATATATTTTTGAGTGGCAAATATATGGCACGCACTGTTTGTGGTGCCAGGCATACATCAGTGATAAAAACTGCCTGACAGCATGGGACCTTTATATTCTAGAATATAAATAAAACATATACTAAGTCAGATGAAGATAAATCCTATGGGAAAAAGTAAAGTAGGTATGGTGGATAAGGAGTGCCAAGCTATTTCAATAACCCGAGCAAGAAATGACAGTGCTCAAAATGGTGCTTGGAGATTTTTATACTTTGCTCTCAATAATTGATAGAACAACTAGATAGAAAAGCAGCAAGGATACAGAAGACTTAAATTTACCACTTGACCTCATTTATAAAACATTCCCCTCAAGGACAGCAGAATAGATGTTCTTTTGAAGCATAGAACATTCTGCGGAACAGAACTATACCAGGCCATAAAAACAAGTTTCAATAAATTTTAAAGGTATGAAATAATCAAAAATATGTTCTTCAAATACAATGCCATTAAATTCGACATCAACAACAGAAGGAAGTGTGAGGATTCACAAAATACTTGAAAACTGAATAAAATACTTCGATCTAAACTGTCAAATAAAATGGTAGGAAAATTTTTAAATTTTTGAGCTAAACAAAAGCAAATACTCAACATATCATCAAACATTATGGGATAGAGCTCAGGCGCAGTGGCTCACGCCTGTAATCCCAGCACTTTGGGAGGCCAACGCAGGTGGATCACGAGGTTAGATTGAGACCATCCTGGCTAACACGGTGAAACCCCATCTCTACTAAAAATACAAAAGATTAGCCAGGAGTGGTGGTATGTGCCTGTAATCCCAGCTACTCGGGAGACCAAGGCAGAAAAATCACTTGAATCCTGGAGGCAGAGGTTTCAGTGAGTCGAGATCACACCACTGCACTGCAGCCTGGGTGACAGAGTGAGACTCCGCCTCAGAAATAATAATATAATAATAATAATAATAATAATAATAATAATAATGGGATACAGCTACAGCAGTGAGTAGAGTTTAGGAAATATAGAATTATTCATGCCTACATCAGGACAGAAGAGGGATATTAAATAAGTAACATAAACACCCACCATAGGAAACTAGAAATAGAGAAGCTAACTAAACCCAAAGCAATCAGAAGACAGGAAATAGTAAAAACAAAAGTAGAAAACAATGAGATAGAAAAGAGAAAAATCAATGAAACCAAAAGGTGATTTCTTGAAAAAAATAAAGTTGACAAACCTTTAGCTAGACTGATCAAAAAATAAAAGAAGACACAAATTAACAATATCAGGAAAAAAAGTGGGGCAGTCACTGCCAACCTTAACATTAAAGGATTATAGGTGAATACTATCAACAACTTCCTACCAGCAAATTAGACAATTTACAGAAAATGGACAAGATTATAGAAAGACTCAAATTACCTAAAATGACTCAAGAAGAGATAGAAAATATCAATTGATCTATAGCAAGCAAAAACATTGAATTGGTAATTTAAAGTCTTTCCACAAAGAAATACACTAAATGACTTCAATGATGAATTCTAACAAATATTTTAAAAATCAGTAATTCCAATTCTTCACACTTTTGGAAAAGAGGAAAAGGAAACACTTCCAAATACATTCTGTAAACCCAGTATTACCCTGACACAAAGTCAAAGTCATCTCAAGAAACAGAAACCACAAACTGATATCCATTTTTTTTTTTTTTTTTTTTTTGCCAATCAATGAAAGCTTCTAAGGCTGCTCAGGTTGGCCTTGAACTCATGGCCTCACCTTCTCAAGCGCCACGACATCCGGCCGGAGCCACTTTGGGCCCCCTGATATCCATTTTTAACACAGATGAAAAAATCCCTAAAATTGTAAGATACTGAATCTAGAAACATATGAAAAGAATTCTGTCATACTAAGTGGAATTTATCCAAAGAGTCCAAGTTGTTTAGTATTCAAAAATCAATTAGTGTAATATATCATATTAATAGAATTAAGAAAACTCACATAATCATCTCAATAGATGTAGAAAAGCATTTTAAAAATCCAACACCCATCAATGATTAAAAAAAACTATCAACAAAGTATGAATACAAGGGAACATCTTTAACTTGATCAAAGGAATCTGTAAACAACCTAAAACAAATATCCTACTTATTATATAATAAAAATTGAGTGTTTTCTTGTTAAAATTGGGAATTAGGCAAAGTTATCTAGTCTTGCTCCTTTTATTCAGCATTGTACCAAAGTTCCAGCCAATAAGGCAAGAAAAAAACTTTAAAGTTATTCTAATTAGAATGGAATAAGTAATAATGTCTTTATTCACAGATAACATAATCTTGTATGCAAAAAAGAAATCCCAATAAATCCACATATTAAGAAAAAAATCTATTAGTACTAATAAATTTAGCAAGGCTGCAGGATACAGGACCAATCTACAAATATCAGTTGTATTTCATATACAGTTGATCCTTGAACAACACAGATTTCTATGAGGGTCCACTTAATACACAGGTTTTCTTCTGTCTCTGTCACCCCTGAGACAGTGAGATTAACTCCTCCTCTTCCTATTCCTCCTCAGCCTACTCATGAAAATGACAAGGATAAAGACTTTTATGATGATTCACTTACTTAATGAATATTAAAGATAATTTTTTCTCTTCTTTTTTGTTTTCTTAGTAATATTTTCTTTTTTCTAGCTTACTTTCTTGTAAGAATACAGTATCTAATACATATAAAATATGTGTTAACGACTGTTTATGTCAGTAAGGCTTTGGTCAACAGTGAGCTATATGCCAATTTTTGAATGTGCAGGGGTTGGTGCCCCTAACCCCTTGTGTTATTCAAGGGTCAATGGTTTTAGCAAAGAAAAACCCAAAAATGAAATTAAGAAAATTTAATTAACAATAGCTTCAAAAAGAATAAAATACTTAGAAATCAATTTAACAAAAGAAATACAAGGACAGGATTTGTACAGTGAAAACTAGGAATTGCTAAATACAGGGAATTATATTTCATGTTAATAAATTGGAGATTCAATCTTTTTTGAGATAGTAATTCTCCCTAGAATGATGTATAGATTCAACACGATCTCTACAAAATTTCTAGCAGAGCAATTTCTTTGGTAGACATTGATAAGCTCATTATAAAATGCATATGAAAATGCCAAGAACCTAGAATAGCTGTAATAATCTTGAAAAATAACTAAGTTGGAGAAGTTATGTTCACCAATTTCAAAGTTAAGATAAATCTACAATAATCAAGACAATATGGTATTGGCATAGGATAGGTACACAGATCAATAGAATAGAATTGAGAGTTCAGAAATAAATTCTTTTATTTATGGTAAATTGATTTTTGGCAAGTATTAGGGCAATTCAATTCAGGAAAGAATAGTCTTTCAACTAATGGTTCTGAGACAGTTAGATATTCATATGCAAAACAAAGAAAAAAGAATATAGATACCTCATAATATACACAAAAATTAATTCAAAACTTAATGTCTAAGTAAAATTGTAAAACTTTTAGAAGTAAACAGGGAAAAAAACAGTGGCATTGATTAGGCAAATACTTCTTAGATAAGAAAACAAAAGCATAATCCAGAAAAGAAAAAGCTTAAACAAAATTAAAGTTTTTGCTCTTCTAAAATGCAACATTAGACAATGAAAGGGGAAGGCAAAAACTGGAGAAAAGTTTGTGAATCATGCATCTGATGAAGGAAATTGTATCCAGAATACATAAATAACTAATGAAACTCAATAATAATAAGACAAGCAGCCTAATTAAAAAATGGCCAAAAGTTTGGTGGCTCATGCTCATGGTGGCTCACACCTGTAATGCCTGTGCTTTCAGAGGCCAAAGTGGGAGGATCACTTGAGGCCTGAAGTTTGAGACCAGCCTAGACAACATAACAAGAATGTATCTAAAAAAATTTTTTTTAATTAGCTGGGTATGGCGACAGGGACCTGTAGTCCTAGCTACTTGGAGACTGAGGTGAGAGATCGTTTGAGCCCAGGAGTTCAAGGTTTCAGTGAACTATGATCATGCCACTGCACTCCAGCCTGGGCAACAGAGTGAGACCGTGTCTCTGAAAAATAAACCAAAAAACAAAAACTGAAAACAAAGGAAAAAGAAAAAAAATGACCAAAAAAGTTAAATAGACATTTCTCCTAATAAAATACAGGAATAACCAATAAATGCATGGGAAAAAATGCTCACATCATTAGTCATTATGGAGATAAAATTCAAAACCAAACTAAGATATGACTACACTCTTACTAGACCAGCAATAATTAAACGACAGATGATAATCAGTATTGATGAGAATGTGGAGAAATAGAACTCTCATACATATGGGAATGGAAAAAGGTGGAACCACTTTAGAAAATAGTGTGGCCGCTTCTCATAAAGTTAAACACATATTTACCATACAACCTAGCAATTCCACATTAGATATCTACACAAGAGAAATGCAAACATATTTCCATGCAAAGGCTTATGTATTAATGGTCTTAGTATCCCCAAACTGAAAGCAATCCAAGTGTTCATCAGCTGATGAAAGAATAAATAAAATATACTATCTTCATGCAATGGAATACTATTCAAGGAATGAAAAGTAGCAACCTATTGATATATGCTGCAACATAGATAAACCTTAAAAACATTATTCTAGGTTAAAGAAGCCACATACAAAACATACATGCAGTGAGTATCCTAAACCAAAATTATTCAACTAGAAGTGTTTCAAATTTCAGATTTTTTTTTCAGATTTTGGAACATATGCATATACAGAATGAGATATCTTGGAGATGGGACCCAAGTTTAAACACAAAATTCATTTATGTTTCACATATACCTTATACACATAGCTTAAAGGTACACTGAATCATCAGAAAGCACAGGTGTCACTATCTCAGCCACCCATGTGGACAATCTGTGGTTGTTTGGCATCACTACCTTTCCTGAGTCTAAATGTAAATGCTACCAACAAGCAATCACGTTCTTATACTTATTCACACATAAGTTCTTAACAGTAAAAAAATATGATTTATCTTTAATACCATAAAAAATGTGTTCAGGGTAACTAAGCAGCATAGTAGCATCACCAGAATCCCTGTAACAGCTGTCAGACAACAGCAGCAACAAATAACAGGCTTTGAGTCTTTGCCTGCAGTACTGTGTTCTGATTAAAAGGTTACTGTACTCTGTATTTTTGTGTGTGTGTGTGAGAAGAAACATCAGAAGCAGTTGAAGGACCAGGAAATGCGTGCCCTAGCAATGCAGAGGCGTTCTTCTGGATAGATTTCTAAAATGTTTCCTTAAGTCATCGGCCTCATTAACAGTGTTTTTTTGTCCTAAAAATCTCTCTCATTTTATAAACTGACATGATTTCTTGTTCTTTTGTGAATGCCCCCTGCTCTAGTCCTTCAATAAGCCTGTCACACGTTTTCACTATGTTCTCTAAGACACTTTTTGTGCCATGTTAGTAATGTCATCTTCGTTGTTATTATTGTTGCCATCACCTCAATTCGGAACCATTTCTGCTATTTCACCACCAATCAGTGAATGAAACTACAGGCTTATTATGAATGTTAAAATGTCTGAAATATCTACTTCTTCCAACTTACATCTGAAGATATATTTTTTGCATATGTAAGGAGGTTAGATTTTTTTCTCACTTGAAATATGGAATCCTTCAACGTCACCCACCTTGTTCATCATCATTACTGAACGTCATTGCAGGCCAGAGGTTGCGCCAGAAACGTACAACTGTGTCTTTAGTCACTGTGTTTCAAGCATTGGCAACAGCACACACAGCATCCATCATGGTGAACTTCTTTTGGAAAGCTTCCACGCCGACACCTCTGTTCACTGCTGCTAGCATGCTGTTAAAAAAAAAGTTTATATGTTTATTTTTCATTGATCTAAGGATACATGGTTGACTAATTGTGTCACATTTGGGGGAAAGTCCATGGCATAAACACTATTTTGATGAGAATTTCAGCTGGAGGATGAGCAGAACAGTTGTCAAGGAATAACAAACGCTCCCAGTTATCATCTAGTCCAGCTTCCCTAAAGTGAGCACAAGCTACTGGTACAAAATATTTTGAAACCAATCAGAAAAGATGTTCCTTGTGATACAAGCCTCTTTGTTAGCATAATAATGGACAGGTAAGAAATTCACTTCTTGAAAACGTCAAGCCCTTTTGACTATCACAGCAAGTTTATACCAACACATGCCTGCTGCATTAGCACATCCCAGTAGAGTTATTCTGTTCTTGGCTTCCTTAATTCTTATAGGGGTGTCTCATCAGTCATAGCCAATGTCTTTCTGGGGAAATAATACCAAAAGAGTGGTGTTTCATCAGTATTATCAACTTGTTCTGGTGTCAGATTTTAATCAGTGATGACATTGGCAAACTTGTCAATAAATTTTTCCACTGCTTCATGATCAGCAGATGCTTTATCACTACAAATCTTTAAAAATATAATGCCACGTCATTTCTTAAATTTCTGCAGCCAGCTTGTTGAATATTCACAATTCCATTCCATTTTCAGTACCCTGATAGATCTTTGCTTACTTCACCGTCAGCACACTATTAAGTGGCATGTGATCACTGCAACGCTGATGGATCCACTCTTTCAATACATGATTGAGATCTTCATTTTAAACTTTATACAGTGTTTTCCTATTTTTTTTTTTTTTTTTGAGTTGGAGTTTCGCTCTTGTTACCCAGGTTGGAGTGCAATGGTGTGATCTCAGCTCACCGCAACCTCCACCTCCTGGGTTCAGGCAATTCTCCTGCCTCAGCCTCCCAAGCAGCTGGGACTACAGGCACACACCACCATGCCCAGCTAATTTTTTGTATTTGTAGTAGATACGGGGTTTCACCATGTGGACCAGGATGGTCTCGATATCTTAACCTTGTGATCCACCCGCCTCAGCCTCCCAAAGTGCTGGGATTACAGGCTTGAGCCACCACACTCGGCCCTGTTTTCCTATTTTTAACAAATTCTGCTCATCACTTTGAGCATGAAAATTCCACAGTTTATCCTTGTTTTCATACATGGTGATCATTCCAACACCATACCCTTCTGTAAGACATTTCACACTTACACTACTGTTCAGTGTCTGTTCTACAGACAAACATGAATGTGTTCTTTTTTTCTTATTACTATTACCCACATTCAGACCTTTTTGAAATTTTCAACAATATCTTTATACCGCAGAGCGGAGAATAAGCAAAAAAACACAGTGAGTTATGCATGTCATCTTGGCTCCCTCTGGGGCATCATGGGGAACTTGCTATTGGAACATCCGGCCTGCACCTGTCAATATATTGCCCTTCGTGAGTGTGTCTGTATGGGGGAATCCAGACATTGGATAGAAAAGACATATTGCAGCTGAAGGGGGCTGGGTGGGTCTATTTTTTTCTTGGGGAGGCTAAATAAACTGTGTGTTGCATGCCTGAATTTTGACTGCAACTCATCATGTGAATGAGGTCATGTGTGAAATTTTCCACTTGTGGTGTGCATGTGTAATAAAATCAGGTGTCTTTTTTGTTCTCATTTATGGTGTCATGTCATGCTCAAAACATTTCAAATTTTGACTATTTTGGCTGTTGGGATTAGGAATGCGCAACTTATATTGTTTGGTTCCATGAATATAAAATGTCCAGAAAAGGCAAAACAATAGCTACGGAAAACAGATCAGTGGTTTCCTGGGGTTGAAAGTTGAAGCAGAATTGATTGCAAATGGGCACAAAGAAGCATTTTAGGCTGGCAGAAATGTTCTAAAACTGGATTGTAATGATGAGACCGTACAACTCTATACATTTATTAAAAATCATTGAATTATACACTCACAATCGGTGAACTTTTTGGCATGAAAATTGTACTTCAATACAACTTTTTAAAAGAGGCTATGTGGCTTGGATCATAGGTCTAGAGGAGAGATGGTAAGAAGTAATAACAGATGGCAGAAGACTTTACAATAACAGGCAGCAGGTAAATGGGATGATCAGGGTTTTGATCTGGGGTCACTACATAAGTCAATAGACCAATGAAGAAAATTCTTGTGCTTCAGTTTTCCACCATGGACTATTCTTATAAAATACTCTTATATTCTTAACCCTTTATTTTATGAATCCCATGAGTGCAGAGACATTTGTCTGTTTTCTTCACAGCTGTTCACCCAGGGCCTGTCATTTAGTAGGCCATCAATAAATATTTGTTGAATGACTAAAGAGCTGAAGAGCTGACAACCTGGGGTTAGAAAAGTACCTGTGAGTGGCACTCAAGCCAGGTAGCTCTTCTAAGGCACTCAGAGGGTCACCCTAGTGGCCCTTTAACATGGATCACTTCTGAGACTCAGGATGCTGTGCTCCTACACACCAGGCCCACCCCAGTTTTTCATCCCATTAGCAATACTTCACCACATCTCATGCTCATGTGTTTCAATTGGAGACCAGGCAATATTTCACCCCATCCTTCCCTATCTTAACTTTTTTTTAAAGCTCAATGTTAAAACAAATTAGTCGAAAACACCTCAAGCTCACACCATTTGCTCAGCTCTTGCTATCCTGATTGCCATATTTTTCCCTTTATCTTTGGAATTTTGCTCCATTCTTTTGCATTTCTGACAAATAGAACAGAACATCTCTGGATTGACACCTTGAGAACCTCCTTCTAAAAACCCAGCAATGAAAAGCATAACACAATTTTTTTTTTTTTTAAGAACTGAAGTCTCAGTCTGTCACCCAGGCTGGAGTGTAATGGCATGATCATGGCTTACTGCAACCTCAAATTCTTGGGTTCAAGTGATCCTCCTACCTTAGCCTCCTGAGTAGTTGGGACTACAGGTGCTTGACACCTGCCTGGCTAATTAATTTTTATTTTTTGTAGAGATAGGGTCTTGCTATGTTAGGCCAGGCTGGTCTAGAAGTTCTGGCCTCAAGGGATCCTCCTTTTGGAAGGCTTTAGCCACCCAAAGCTCTGGGATTACAGGTGTGAGCCACTGTGCCTGACTTAAAATGTTTTTTAAATGTTTTTAAAAGACCCACCATGCTTTAATGAGAGCACGGTTTCCTTCTATCTCCTGTTGCATTACCAGTCCATTGAGTTGTTTCACCCCTCTCTGGAAGATGCATTGTCTACAGCTGCACCTGGCCCAACAGTCCACTAGGAAGGCTGTAATTTAGAGCCTGCTGGGGGACCACCTATAATGCTAAGCTTGTTGTCCTGCCAGTGGTCTCCCAGCCTGTAAAAATATCTGGAGACTTGTTTCTCATTAAATCTTAATATGGCAAGAAAAAGAAAACCAGAACAACCTTAATGTTTGTCCCTTTAGCAGCATCTGGATTTTTATCTTTTCATATACTTTATATACTCTCACCACACCTACACACACATACACACACACACACACACACACACACACACACACTCCCTTTTCATTTTCTTTGCCTGCTTGTTTATGTTTAGTTTCCAACCCTAAATATTGGAGCTGAATTCTGTATTCCATCTATTAGTGTCATCACAGAAGACATTACATCTTCCCGAGCTCATTTATCATTCCTTCTCCTCTCTCAGCATCCTTTTAAATATGCAAAGTCTCTCACAGTATCATGGTCCCAGCAGCAGTCATAGCCACACTTGTCTGCAAAGGAAATAAGGGAAAGATTGCAAGAATATGATATGAATACATAGTGTGCCTTGGAATCATGGATTCATTCATTTTTAATATGTCCAGAAAATTTTTACTAAATTTCTAATGTGTGAAGGTCACTGTGGGGTTGCTTCAAGGAATGCTAAGATATAAAACACAGTCTTTACCTCCAAGAAATTGCCACCAAGTAGTAGAGATAAAACATATGGAAGAAGGGGATGACAAATGCTACGCACCAGAGTGGGGCTTCAAAGGAGAGGAAGGAGGTGGATGCTAGAGGTGGACAGGAGAGTGGCTTGGTGGTGGCATTTAAACAGGGTCTTAAAAGATGAGTATGGTTTGAAAAATAGAGAAATGGAGGCAGAGGAGAAGAAATTCTAGGGCAAGGGAGCAGCATGAACAAAAACATGGAAATGAAGAGCATATACTGTGTTTGAGGATAAGACCAAGAATAGGGGCTCCTCCTTCATCAGAAGCACCCAGAAAGCACAGCAACAACTCAGAAGTCCAAGTCTCCCCCAGAGATTCTGCTGAAGTGCTCTTTCCACTTCTCTCTGGAAGGCCAGCTCTTTCTCATACCTTCAACTCTGAGGTTATGTATCAGCTTCTCACAAAGGTCCTTCTCTGACCACCACATCTACAGCAGGACTCCTACCTACCAATGTCCTCTCTCTCTGCCTCCTTCTTTCCCATCATAATGTGTCATAACTTATAATCATTTTGTTGATATGTCTGTCTGCTTGTCTGACTCCAAAGGTAGCATCAAAAGCCTCTGATAACAGAGACCAGGACTGATTTTTTAGTGCTTGAAAAATAGTAAGAGTACAATTAATATTAGTTGATTGAATAAGTGAATAGTTGAGTTATTAATGAACAAATGAAAGTCAAACATTTTTTGAGACAAGGTTGATGGATTTATTTATTTTACATTTAATGAATGCATACTTTATTATTTGTCTTTAAATCTTTCACCAAAGTTCATTTATTCAATTTATATTTTCTATTGCAGGGGAAAGTCACATGACTTCCATGGGACTTGGCTACTTTTGCTTTATGGATCTCTTTGTCCAAAAAATATTGAAATCATGTTTTATAACTATGTTGGTATAATTATGAATACAATCCAATTTGGATTATGTTTTTTTTTCTTTTGATTGAAAAAGAAATTAAAACATCCTGGACCTGTAGAAGCATGTGGGACCTAGGTGCTGTACTTCCCTTATCTAATGGGTAAGTCGGCCCTGTGAGTAGTAAAAAGTTTTTAAAGATTTAATAGAAAGCAAGGCTAGACAAATAGTATGGGAAAAGATTATAGAAGAACTTGGACACCAGATTTTAAGTTTAGTAAATTTGAACTTTATTTAGGAGGCAATAAAAATCACAGAGAAAGTCTGAGCTAAAGAATGACATTTCAATATGGCAGAGCCATTATAGGAAGAAGAATCTGCACGAGAAAAGAAGAAGATGCTGGTCAGGAAAGCTCCAGAATGTGGTCCAGACCCCACAAGATGAAAAGGAATTGAACTCTGGGTGATAGTGATACTTTTTTTGCTGGAAGAGCAAAAGCTGACCTGAGAAAATACGTGAATTTCTCTTAAAACCAACTCTCTGGGGAGGGTGGATCCAAAGATGGCTGTTACTGAACCAGAACTGGGAGAACGGTGTGATCAGGAACAGAAATAGCGTCATCCAGAGAAGAGAGATTTGGTGGGGAATATGATGGGGTTGGTTTGGGAGATGTTTTGGGGAAGGGATACTAGCTGAACAACCAAATGGAACATCTTAGCAGTCAGGCACTTAGAAATATAAATCTGGAATTCTGGAACTCTAAAATTTTAAACAATGTTCAGGCAACTTCAAGGTTCTTTAAATCACAGTGCATCAATAATAAATCAACAAAGAATATTTCTAACAAACCATTCAAATATTACCTCTTTGTGCTGGCTGATTTGTCCCAGTAACTATCTCCAGTTAAGGGGTTCCCCCAAGTCTCCTGCTTCTTCATTCGTCTCAGCCAAGGAAAAGAGAGATTCAAATAAATTCTTCTGTAATAGAAAGTAAATGTTAGGTTTGATGAGTTCACTCTTATTGTCAATGGGCTCTAATTAAATGAGCTAACTGGTCATGATGGGTAACTGGTTATAGATGGTTAGCATTATAGGTTTAATTAGTAGAGGCTTAAAATCTTTTTTTTTTTTTCTGTAAACCTGATTAACAAGCTGAGGCTTGCAGCATTTCAACAGATACCAGCAAAAAAGAAGGTTGGGGTAAGGGCAATTTCAGCATTTTGAGGGCAAGAAATAATTGGAGTTCATGTCTTCTAGTCTCAATGTTTGTACCCTGTGAGATAGATGCAACAGTGGGCAATTTCTCCTAAGCTCCATCCCTACCCTAAGCTACCAGGTTGCTGTGAATTTTTCACATGAGTATCAGGCTACATTATAACACTAGAGTGATGAGAGTGTATGCTATCCCTCTAGGTGAAATCTGAGCAATCTACCTGTACCTTATAAAATTCTTCTGACACATTCAAACTTTAACATTATACCAGGAAACCAGGACATGAAATCACAGGTGCCAGTGTCTTCTGTTTGTAAAATGGAGGAAATATTAGTGGATGGCTCATGGGATGGCAGTGAGAATTAGTTAATTGCTGTACAGCACTTTCAAGAGTACCTAGTTCATAGTAAACGCTCAATACATGTTAGCTTTTTGGTTTTCATTATGGTCACTCTCATCCAGAGTCCGTATGGTACCTACTACATTTTATTTCCTGAAAATGGAAATTATACATTATCTGCATCAAAATCACTTAAAGGGTTTGTTGAATGGAAGATTATTGGTCCCCACCCTAAACCAGTAGAATAGAGAACTCTGGGAATGGAGACCAGAAATCTGCATTTGAACAATTATTTTATTTTATTTTACTTTAAGTTCTGGGGTACATGTGCAGATCTTGCAGGACTGTTACACAAGTATACACATGCCATGGTGGTTTGCTGCCTCCATCCTCCCATCACCTACATTAGGTATTTCTCTAATGTTATCTCTCCCCAATCTCCCCACCCCCCACTATCCCTCACCTAGTCCCCCACCCTCCAACAGACCCCAGTGTGTGATGGTCCCCTCCCTGTGTCCACGTGTTGAACAATTAAAAAAAAATAATTTCAACTTTTATTTTAGATTCAGGGGTACATGTGTAGATTTGTTATGAGTATATTGCATGATGCTGAGGTTTCAGATATGAATAATCCCATCACCCAGTAGTCAGTGTAGCACCCAACAGTTGGATTTTAGTCTCTCTGGAGTTTGAAACCACCAGTCTACTGGGTTTACATAAAGTACAGGTGAAATTTTCCTCCTTGGCCTCCATGTCCTGCTACCTGGACCAGATATGCCATGTATTCCAACATCTAGAACCCCAAGACCTGAGACATGCTGATTGCTTAAAGCATGGTGGGAGCTTCATTGGTCTAATGTCAATAAGAATACTCTGAAGACCCTCTGACTCCTGTTCCACCCCTCAGTCTTGTTCTAGAACCTACATCATGATCTGTTATGGTCAATTCCCAGCCTGCGGTCACTGGAGGAAGCCTGCCACAGTGATCAGTTTTCCTAGAAGGAGCTTTGTTTAGAGAGCCTGCTGATGCTTTGAATTTATCTGTCACCACGTCAGTCACATCACATACACAACACATATGATTCCTGCTGCCTCCTGACTGTGAAGTATCTGATTCCCTGGCACATCACCATATCAGATGACTCATTTTGAAATGCAACTCCACTGCATGAGACATTTGAATTTAACCCATCGGAGTAACCTCACTGCAGAGCAGCTGTTGCATGTCTCATATTTCAAGTGTAAGATTCTTGCCACATCATCATCATAGCAATCACAATACAAAATAACAAATTCTGAGATGTCTGTAGGACTTTATGGCTGGTTGTCAAAGAACTTCCACACTTATCTGGCATGCTCACAATGGGAGTTAAAAAACATGAGCATCTCTTCTGCTTTATAGAAAATGGAACATGAAGTTTATCTGGGCTGGGTGTGGTGGATCACACCTGTAATCCCAGCACTTTGGGAGGCTAAGGCAGGTGGATCATCTGAGGTCAGGATTCAAGACCTGCCTAGCCAACATGATGAAACCCCATCTCTACTAAAAATAAAAAATTAACCAGGTGTGGTGGTACATACCTGTAATCCTAGCTACTCAGAAGTCTGAAGCAGGAGAATCACTTGAATCTGGGAGGCGTGGGTTGCAGTGAGCTGAGATGACACCACTGTACTCTAGCTGGGTGACAGAGCAACATCCTGTCTCAAAATAATAATAATTATTATTATGTAACTTAATTCAATTTACCTAACAGATTCAAGGCTAACATGGCATGTGCTTCTCAATGCAATGCTCTGACCCCTTGGTGTGGGTTTGTCCTGCCACCCCACACTGCTTCCAGCCACTGTGTCACCAGGGTAGAGAGATTAGGAGCAACAGCTTTGGGTCCACTCTTCGAATCTTGAGTC
This sequence comes from Saguinus oedipus, assembly GCA_031835075.1. Classification (NCBI taxonomy): domain Eukaryota; kingdom Metazoa; phylum Chordata; class Mammalia; order Primates; family Cebidae; genus Saguinus; species Saguinus oedipus. Next base: position 26,928,444 of record CM063190.1, read on the forward strand.
CATCACTCACTAGTTTTGTGATGTTGAGAAAGGCCACTTCATGGGGGTGAGGTAAAGATTCAAGGTAAAGCATTGTGCCTAGCATACAGTTAACACTCCATGGTTTTTACATGTTACTATCATTGCTGTTATTAACTACAGATGTCGCTGCCATCAGTGTTGATGGTTCTGACCAAAATGGCTAAGATTCTGGCAGGAGCCTGTCTCCTCTCCTACATGCCTTATGTGGGTAAGAGAGAAAAATGGTTATTATGTTCCATATTTGTCTTCCTTTGCTTTGATAAGATAGAGAAATCCTTTGAAACTTATTCTCCAATTGTCAAGAATATTAGACTAAGTTATTACTGTATGATATTATGTTTGACACAGGAAATAGAATTTTTTTTTTAATCCTAGAGAACCAAATTTAAACTTTATCCTTGCCCCAACTCAAATGAGTTCAGTTACTCTGTTTTGTTCCATTAACTTTTTGGCCAGTGTTAAAAACACTAAGTGCTTAAGAGAAACACTCGATCGAATGAGTGGGTGTGCTATGATCAGGTAAGGAAGAGCTCTTGTATGAACTTCCCTGATATCTGCTTGGCTTGATGAGCTGGTCCCTGACTGATTTCTCAGTAATATGTAGAAATTAAGAATGAATATGTTAAATAGATGAATAAACAAAAATGATGGCAACCAGGGAATCATTTGCCTTAGATGATGTAATCATAACTTTCATTTAATTATAGTCCAGAGACTTATGAACAATCATTTATGTTATCACCACTACCTTACATATCCTTTGTTCCACATATAACAACACTTACTGGGAACTTAATAGGCCCTTGGGGAAGGCAACAAAGGTGGGGAGGAGAATAAGCTCCCTGTTAGGCTAAGGCCATGGAGGTTCTCAGTGCAGAACACACCACTCATAGAGGCCACATCCTGGAGGATACAGTACAGTAACACAATAACCCCCATTCTCTGAACTCCTAATGAGGGCCATCCTCTTCCTGCCTGCCACTACTCCTCCCCAGCCACCTCCCCAGCAGCAGCTGGTGCCATGGGAATTTCTCACATCTAGGCAAGACAAACAAAGCACCACACCACAGACGCTGTGTGCTGGAGTGACTGTGAGGTATAGAGAAGTGACCCATGAGGGGATGCAACTTAAGAGAATAGCTCATAAGAAAACAATACTGTTCCAAAAGATATTCTCAGCAGAACTATTTTTCAGGAAAACTGTGTACAGAACTAAAAGCCACAGGAGTGTGTAGAAGAGCCAGAAATAACATCATGGAAACCATCATGGAATACTACACAGCTATTTAAAATAACAAGATTATGGAATACAAACATGTAGAAATATTCATGCCAAACAGTATGAAGTGGAAAGTCACAATAATCAATGTTAAAATTAATTTATATGTCTCCATCAAATTGTCAAACAAAATGCTATAAAAATCTTGCAACCTGAGAGATTAGAATGTTTATGAATTTATTCTAGCTCACACAACCATATTATTACATTTCTTTAGTAAGGTCATTCTCTCAGTCTGGCAATTTCTATTTCATACCACCTTCATTAGCCTCAAACTTTTCAGCCTTCTCAAAGCAGAACCCAAGAGTGGTCTGTGACCTTTCCTCTGTCTGCTCACATTGGCAAGATAATCCCTCTTCTTTGCTATGGTCCAGCCACACAGACCTTTTGGATCTTCGGATTTGCTGAGTGCTCTCCTATCTGAAGGTGCCCTATGTACTCCCCATGCCCCACATCAGTGAAGTCAACTAAAGTTTCATGTTTATGTGCCTCCGGTGTTATCATCACTCCAGGGAGCCTGCACTTTTTCCTTCATAGCACTTGGCACACTTTCTCACTATAAATTTGTTTGCATGATTATTGCTTTACTATGTCCTTCTCTCCCCAATAGACAGTAAGGTCCATGAGGAAGGTGATGATTAGTTTTATGTGCCAACTTGATCGGACTGAGGGAGGGCCCAGATATTTGGTGAAACTTTACTGTGGGTGTTTCTGTGAGGGTGTTTTAGATGAGATTTACATTCAAATTGGCAGACTGAGTAAAGCAGAGTGCCCTCCCTAATGTGACAGGCCCCATCTAACCAAGTGAAGGCCTGCATAGAACAAAAGGCCGACTCCCCCAGGTAAGAGAGAATTCTTCCTGCCTGACTGCCTTTGAATTGGGTCACTGGCTTCTTTATCTTGCCTTCAGACTCAAACGGAGACTTTGATGCTTCCTGGGTCTTGAGACTGCTGGCCTTCAGCTACACGGTCAATCCTGGTTTTAAGGTCGCCAGGTCAGACTGGAACTAAACCATCAGTTCTCCTGGGTTTCCAACTTGTTGACTCATCCTGCCTATCTCAGGACTTGCCCAACTTCATAATCACATGAGCTCATTATTTCTAATAAATCTCTTTTGAGATTTTAGTTTTGTTTTTCTGGAGAACCCTGACTAATACAAGGAATAATATCTTGGCTGTTCACAGTCATGTATCTACCTAACACCAATACAGTGCCTGCCCCAGACTGGTTGTCTAATACAACTTTACTGAATGAATGTATGTATGCATGCATAGATGGATAGATGGATGGATGCATGGGTGGATGAAAATGATATGAATATAATTTAATATTTATTAAGTTTTATTTTTCTACAAAAAATTCCCTGAAGTGTATGTAGACTACTGAATAATACCTGTACTTACTTGAGTAGTGCTTTCTATTTTTCAAAGCATTTTCATATACAATAATTTTTTTGATTCTTGGACCTCTATGAGATAGATAATACTCCACATTCACATTTGAAGTAATAGGGGTTTAGATAAATTAAGTAATTTGCCTAAGCTCATACAGTGAACTAAGTGGTAGAGCAAGGTCTGGTATCTAAACCAGCTAGATTTGGGCCAAGGACTTGGACCCTTCTACCTCTGCAGTTATTTGTATGCCGCTATGTTCACTGGACAGTATGTTGGTGAACATGGGAGGTCTGAAAGGCACAGAAGCATTATCCTGATGGGTCTTTGTGCTACTCAGGAATGATGGGAGAAGTTGGTGCTCCAGCCTGGGGAGAGGGTCCTGGCCCTGACCAGGTGGTATTGGAACAGTGAGGTCGTGTGCCATGGGCAGTGAGCCTCAGACATGGCTCTCAGGTCACTCATATGCAACCCACAGTTGTTGAATGCCTCATTTTCACTGTTACTCTGGTGATCATACAAAAGTCAGATCAAACGCTCAACTAACGATTATTGCACCAGTGACTCTATAGACACCAAACTCAGATGCAATACAGCAGAATGGCTAAAGCATGGGATTATAGTCTAAGACCCCGGGTTGAGACCCCAAGGTGTGGCCAGAAAAGGCAAATGACTTGGAGAAGTCAAAGAGAGCCAACGTTTATATTCCAGCACTGACTGTCCCTCTGGCAAAGCCATGACCTCGTTTATCACCTTGTTTGTCCTATCTGAATATTTACAAAAAAAGAGCAGAGGTGTTGTGGGCGTAAAATGATGACTAACCAAATGAAGGTCTGATTCTCAATTTGGATGCAGAAAATCCTTTCCAGTGCCATATGCTTTTAGTGCTCTCTTGTTATCACTGCAATTTCACATCCTGCTAAAGCCTTCATCTTCTTTTCAGCCCCTGTCTACAGCAGCTTTCCATAAAGAGTTTGATGACAGCTGTGTCTGTTGGGAAAATCACAGCCTCATATTTCTCTCCTCAGAAGCATCCCAGGACTGTGATACATGCCACCACTTAATAAGGTGGGGGTTGCCGGGCCAGCAGCGTGGGGGATGGTTATTCCTTCCCTGACAAAATTTTAGGAGCTCCAGAAGCTGCCTCCAGGTGAATGGCAGGTGACATTGGAGGTTGACTGCATAGGCACAATGCTAAGATTTACCCCAGACAATGATGACTAAGAAAAACTCAGAACTTGCATGCTCATTGCCTCTCTCAGCCTTTTTGTATTATCCAATTACTAAAGTCCTGTATTATATGAATTATATTATATATAATTATTTATTATATTAATTATATCAATACTTTTATATTATTAAAATAATAACAGTTAATTACTTGAGAGGCACACTATACAACAATTAGAACAAATCCAAAAATGAAAATAGCTACCATTTTTAGCACCTTGTCTCTGTTACATTTTTTCAATTCTAACAATAACTCATTTTACTAATAAGAAACATGAAATTTGAGATGCTAAGAGATACTTGCCTAGTAGGGAGTGGAGTTGAAAGTCAGGAGGTGAAGAGTCTTTTGCCAACTATGCTATTAATTAGCTATGTGGCCTTAGGCAAGTCTCTTTACCTCTCTGGGCTTCAGTTTCCTTTCTGGAGAAAGGAAGTGAGTGACTTTGACTTGCAGATGGAATAGGTCCCTTCTTGCAACAGGTGTCTCCAGGATGAATTTTACTGCTTTCTCTCATCAGTGATTATTTTGGTTCTTGTTGTGAGGTTTTCTTTGTTTTTATTTTTCTTAATCCACATAACTTCTGCATTATTCAGCTCTCAACTTGTCACCTTTCAGAGATGACTTCTTTGACCAATCCTGCTAAAATAGCTTATCCTCTCTCCTTCACTCATTTTATCAATTGTTTTCATTTTCTTCATGTAACTTTCTTTCTTTTCTCTCTCTCTTTCTTCTTTCCTTCCTTCCCTCCTTCCCCCAAGAGAATGTCAGCTCTAGAGGGGAATTATATCACCTGCTCTGCTCATGCTTAAACACTGGTGTTGGGTCTTCTTTACCAAGCACCTCACAAAGTCTAAACACCCTGGCATGCCTCACCCTATTGCCACACACTTTTCACTGCAGAATAAACAGTCAATAAATATTTATTGATTAAATTAATGAATCAATCCAGATTGTCACAAGTTCATTCGATTCTGCCACAGAAACTCTAGCACTGTGCTGTTCAATGTGGTACCCATTAGTCACATGTGGCTATTTAAATTTAAAGTAATTAAAACTAAAAGTTCAGTCCCTCAGCCTCACCAGCCACGTTTCAAGTGCTCAAGAGCCACGTGTGTCTAGCGGTTTGCATAATGGACAGTGCAGAATAGAATGTTTCCATCATCACAGAAAGTTCTGTTGGAGAGTGCTGGTCTACATTCTGGCTCTTTCTCTCCAATCCCACTGTGGTCACTCACCTAGATTCTTGTAAGAGCCTCTGAACTGACAATAGTTCCTTTCCATGCTAGCCCTTTCTCCACATTGCCTTATTTATTTACTTCATTTATTAACGCAGCAAATGTATAAGGAGGACCTTCTATATGCCAGCACTATGCTAGGCAAAGAGGAACAGTGTACGAGTTAGACCTAGTCCTGACACAATGAACTCTACAGATGATGTGTGTGGCATTCTCATGTTTAAAAACCAATGCTGGCAAGACAAGGATGCCCTCTCTTATCACTCCTATTCAACATAGTATTGGAAGTTCTGGCCAGGGCAATCAGGCAAGAGAAAGAAATAAAGGGTACTGAAATAGGTAGAGAGGAAGTCCAATTGTCTCTGTTAGCAGATGACATGATTGTTTATTCAGAAAACCCCATTGTGTCAGCCCAAAATCTCCTTAAGCTGGATAGCAACTTCAGCAAAGTCTCAGGATACAAAATCAATGTGCAAAAAATCACAAGTATTCCTATACACCAATAGTAGACAGAGAGCCAAATCATGAGTGAACTCCCATTCACAATTGCTTCAAAGAGAATAAAATATCTAGGGATACAACTAACAAAGGATGGAAAGAATATCTTCAAGGAGAACTACAAATCATTGCTCAAGGAAACAACAGAGGATACAAACAAATGAAAAAAGAATCAACATCATGAAAATGCCCATACTGCCCAAAGTAATTTATAGATTCAATGCTATGCCCAAAAGCTACCATTGACTTTCTTCACAGAATTAGAAAAAACTACTTTAAATTTCATATGGAACCAAAAAAAATCCCGCATAACCAAGACAATTCTAAGCAAAAAGAATAAAGCTGAAGGCATGACGCTATCTGATTTCAAACTATGCTACAAGGCTACAGTAACCAAAACAGCATGGTACTGGTACCAAAACAGATATATAGACCAATGGAAGAGAACAGAGGCCTCAGAAATAACACCACACATCTACAACAATCTTTGACAAACCTAACAAAAACAAGCAATAGGGAAAGGATTTCCTATTTAATAAATGGTGTTGGGAAAACTGGCTAGCCACATGCAGAAAACTGGACCCTTTCCTTACACTTTATACAAAAATTAACTCAAGATGGATTAAAGACTTAAACATAAGACCTAAAACCATAAAAACCCTAGAAGAAAACCTAGGCAATACCATTCAAGATATAGGCATGGACAAAGACTTCATGACTAAAACACCAAAAGCAATGGCAACAAAAGCTAAAATTGACCAATGGGATCTAATTAAATGAAAGAGCTTCTGCACAGCAAAAGAAACTATCATGAGAATGAACAATGTACAGAATAGGGGAAAATGTTTCCAATCTATCCATCTGACAAAGGGCTAATATCCAGAATCTACAAAGAACTTAAACAAATTTATGAGAAAAAAACAAACAATCTCATCAAAAAGTGGGCAAAGGACATGAACAGACACTTTTCAAAAGAAGACACTTATGTGGCCAACAAACACATGAAAAAAAGCTTGTCATCACTGGTCATTAGAGAAATGCAAATCAAAACCACAAAGAGATATCACCTCATGCCAGTTAGAATGACTATCATTAAAAAGTCAGGAAACAACAGATGCTGGAGAGGATGTGGAGAAACAGGAGTGCTTTTACACTGTCGGTGAGAGTGTAAATTAGTTTAACCATTGTTGGAGACAGTGTGGTGATTCCTCATGGATTCTGAACTAGAAATACCATTTGACCCAGCAATCCCATTACTGGGTATATACCCAAAGGATTATAAATTATATACTATAAAGACACTTGTACATGTATGTTTATTGCAGCACTATTCACAAAAGCAAAGACTTGGAACCAACCTAAATGCCCATCAACGATAGAGTGGATGAAGAAAATGTGGCACAAATACACCATGGAATACTATGCACCCATAAAAAATGATGAGTTCATGTCCTTTGTAGGGACATGGATGAAGCTGGAAACCATCATTCTCAGCAAAGTAATACAGGAACAGAAAACCAAGCACTGCATGTTCTCACTCATAAGTGGGAGTTGAATAATGAGAATATATGGACATAGGGAGGGGAATATCACACGCTGGGGACTGTCAGGAGGTAGGGGGCTAGGGGAGGGATAGCATTAGGAGAAATAACCTAATGCAGATGACAGGTTGATGGCTGCAGCAAACCACTATGGCATGTGTATACCTATGTAATAAACTTGCACGTTCTGCACGTGTAACCCAGAACTTAAAGTATAATTAAAAAAAAAAAGTGCTGGATCCCCCTTACCAAAGTCCCTTACAGTGTTCCTAGGACCCTGTGCTGTGCTCTGCAGGATGCAGCCCAGAGTCAACTCTGCTTTCTCAGGAGGGGATCAGCCAAAACAACAGTTCCTGTATGTGGGGAGCCAAAACAACAGTTCCTTTATGTGGGTTTGGGGGCATATGTGGGGTGTCTGTGAGTGTGTGTGTGTGTGTGTGTGTGTGTGTGTGAGAGATGAGGTGAGGTGTGCTGGGGGGAGAGTGTGTGTGGTCAGATGTGAAGTGTGGGATGTGTGGTGGATTATTGAGGGTGCGGTGGTAATGTGTGTCTCTGTGTGTGTGGTAGGGTATGAGGGTATGTGGTGGGATGTGTGGGGTGTGTGTGTGTGTGTTACAGGATTTGGATGTTGTATGGTGGGTTGTGTGGAGGGGTATGTGTGGTGTTGGGAAAAGTGGCTACCATAAGGGGGTGTGGTGGGGTGGGATATGTGTGGGCGGGAGAGTGTGTGTGGGGTGGGTGTAGAATATGTGTGGTGAGGTGTATATGGGAGGGGTGTGTGTGTGTGTGTGTGTGGTGTGTGTGTGTGAAGTGGTGTAGGGGTGTAGTGGTATGAAGGGTATGGGGTTGTGTGGGGTGGGTGTGAAGTATGTGTGTTTGCTGGGGGGATGTGTGTGTGTATGGTGAGGTGTGTGGGGAGTGGGGTATGTAGTGGGATGTGTGAGATGCATGTTTGGTCGCGGGATGTGTCTGAGGGGTGTGAAGTGGGGTATGTGTATCTGTGTGTGTGCTGGGATGTGCGGTGGGATGGCAGGGTGTATGTGTGTGTGGTGGGGTGTGTGGGGTGTGTGTGTGTGTGTGTGTGCATATGCATCTGCATTGGCAGTAGGGGCTGCTGCCCATGGGTTGGGGTTGTGTCTTCTGGTGCTTGAGTTGGGATGCGTGGAGTACGATGGCCTCGTACCCTACAGTTTCAATTTCACTCTTCCCCATCACCTCTCCCACGGTTCTGTACCAGGTCCTCCACCCACCACCTCACCACCTTCCCTGTTCTCTGCATGCCCAGTCATACCTCAGTGCTTATGCACAGTCCTGTCCCCTAGCGGGCTATCCTTTCTCAACAGCTTAATCTGATGAATGCACTCATCCCTCAAAACCCACTTCAAATATCACTTTCTGTGAATTTTTTTCAGCAACCCAGAAGGGCGGCCTTTTCTCTGTATGTCCACAAATATCTGTTATTGGATCTAGTATAACATCTGCCAGGTATACCCTAATCCCCATTTATGTAAGCCTCCCTCCAGCGGAGTATAGTTCCTCCAGGTGAATAATTTATTTGTCATCATAGCCCTAGTGCATAAAATAGAACAAATGATTTTGGAAAAATGATAAACAGACAGCAAATGGATGAGCAAATGAGTGTAAATATGATGAAAATGGCTGGCTCATTTGCAGTACCTTTGGGGGGCTGCACTGGTTCTAGAACTTCAAAATAGAACCATAACTGTCAACTTGCTCCTAACAAAGATAAAATGTTATTTTTCTTCTTACCATTCTTATTTCCTACTCCAAATGTCCTTTCTACCCTGTTTTTTCACCAGAAAACATCTTTTCTTTTTTGCTTCTAAAAGCTTTCCTTTATGATCAGCCAAAACTCTCGGATGAAATACTTCACTTCCAAATGCCATACGCCCCAAGACGATCTTTATTCTAATTGATGAAATGACTCTTTGCTACCAAAACGTTTACCAGCCCCTCCCAACTTTGACATTAGGAATCCAGTAAGAACTGTTTTACACAAGCTAGAAATTGTCATTACAATTATTATATTACTATGTGAGTGTTTAATAAACCAGTCTGAACCAGGTTTAACATGTCATAATTTTTCCCATACCTTTAAAAATACAATCAAACCAAAGGAAAAGCTCATGAAATACACAGAGTTTTTCTTCCAGCTGCCTTGGGTGTAATCCTCTATTCATCCCAGTAGGTTCTTTTTTTTTTTTGAGGCAGAGTTTCGCTCTCGTTACCCAGGCTAAAGTGCAATGGCGCGATCTCGGCTCACTGCAATCTCCACCTCCTGGGTTCAGGCAATTCTCCTGCCTCAGCCTCCTGAGTAGCTGGGATTACAGGCACGTGCCACCATGCCCAGCTAATTTTTTGTATTTTTAGTAGAGACGGGTTTCACCATGTTGACCAGGGTGGTCTCAATCTCTTGACCTCAGGATCCACCCCCGTTGGCCTCCCAAAGTGCTGGGATTACAGGCGTGAGCCACTCACCCCAGTATGTTGTTTCCTTCCTTCTTTTTCTTTCTTTTTTTTAGAGTTTTGCTTTTGTTGCTCAGGCTGGAGTGCAATGCTGCAATCTCGGCTCACCGCAATCTCTGACTCTCAGGTTCAAACAATTCTCCTGCCTCAGCCTCCTGAGTAGTTGTGATTAAAGGCATGCGCTACTATGCCTGGCCAGTTTATATTTTGTATTTTTGGTAGAGACAGGGTTTCACCATGTTGCTGAGGCTGCTCCCGAACTCCCAACCTCAGGTGATCCACCCGTCTCAGCCTCCCAAAGTGCTGGGATTATGGGCATTAGCCACTGTGCCCGGGGTTTTTTTTGTTTTTGTTTTTTTTTGTTTGCTTGTTTGTTTTTTGTTTTTTGTTTTTTTTTGAGACAGAGTTTCATTCTTGTCACCCAGGCTGGAGTGCAATGGAGCGATCTCCACTCACTGCAACCTCTGCCTCCTGGGTTCAAGCGATTCTCCTGCCTCAGCCTCTCAAGTAGCTAGGATTACAGGCACCTGCCACCATGCGCAGCTAATTATTTTTTGTATTTTTAGCATAGACAGAGTTTCACTATGTTGGCCAGGCTAGTCTCCAACTCCTGACCTCAGGTGATCCACCCACCTTGACTTCCCAAAGTGCTGAGATTATAGGCATGAGCCACCTCGCCCAGCCCCAGTGTGTTACTTCTAGGGTTCTTCAAAAGGAAAGAAGGGGGTCCCTGACACCGCTCAATAAGCCAGTTCAACAAGCCAATATTAATACATCCAACTAACTTGTAAAATTTTTGGGGTTCAAACAGATTTTCTTGATATTACAGGATATTTTAAGTGAGAAGATTCATTTGCTCCCTCATATCAGCAGACACATCATCAGAACAGGGAGCTGGATATGTTTACAAAAGCATGCAGCCTGCAGCCCTAGCTTCTTCATGCCCTCCCCAGCAGTTTGAGTTTCATGCCTTTTGCTACATGTTGAAAAGGGCAAAGTGGGTTAGAATATATCCATAATCACCATTCCTTAGAAATACTTCAGTTAAATTTGCTAGTATTAACAGAACAATATTTCATCATTACAAATTCCTAGTTGCTAAAATCCTTCGTCACTTAATCAGCAATACTAAGAAGCTAAGCCACATCCAGCCCTTGTTAAATCTAAAATTTTAAATACACAAAATTACAATCCTTGGCTAGAGTGTGCATTGGGGGTATGTGTGTGTGTGTGTGTGTTTGTTTGTGAATCATCAGGGTTTTAGTAGATATTAAGCAGCCTCCAAGTGAGTATAAAAAATAAAAGCTTGCCAGAGGCTCAAGACTTTTTCTACAGAAGAGATAATCTTCCTTGGTTTGTCAAACTTTTGCTGTCTTGTAGCCACGAAAAAACATGATCTTTTTTTTTTTTTTGAGATGGAGTTTAGCTCTTGTTACCCAGGCTGGAGTGCAATGGCGTGATCTTGGCTCACCGCAACCTCCGCCTCCTGGGTTCAGGCAATTCTCCTGCCTCAGCCTCCTGAGTAGCTGGGATTACAGGCATGCACCACCAAGCCAGCTAATTTTTTGTATCTTTAGTAGAGATGGGGTTTCACCATTTTGACCAGGATGGTCTCGATCTCTTGACTTCGTGATCCACCCGCCTCGGCCTCCCAAAGTGCTGGGATTACAGGTGTGAGCCACCGTGCCCGGCCCAAAACATGATGTTAATGTAAAGGAAGTACTATGAATTTCTCAGGAAAAGGTGTTGTGTAAGTATAGTGGTTCTGCCCCATTATCTTGGCTTAACCTAGAAAATTGAAAGCTACAGTGACACATTAACCTACCTCAAGTGTATCTACAGGCTTAAGGAGGACACTGGACATTTGTTCTCCATCTTAGGGAAAATCCAAAAAGAAATAAAATAGATTAAGTTTCGACACCAAAGAGCACAATCATACTTAAGACAAAACATATTTGTTATAAAGGTAATTTATGCAGATTTCCTAAAGAAAGCATGAAAGTTGACAACTATTTATTGAGTGACTGTTGTGTAGAAGGCTTGGGTTGTGGAGGACAGAAAGAAAAGTAAAATGCATATAGTCTATGCTCTCCAAGAGATCCTAATCTAGTTGGAAAGATTAGACATTAACTCACAAAATGATAGGTAATATAAGATAATAACTCCTTTGACGTGCTTCTGGATTTGGCTTGCAAGTATTTTGTTGAGGATTTTTGCATCAATGGTCAAGGATATTGACCTGAAGTTTTCTTTTTTTGTTGTATCTGCCAAGTTTTGGTATCTGGATTATGCTTGCCTCAGAATGAGTTAGGGAGGAATACCTTCTCTTCAATTTTTTGAAATAATTTCTCTAAGAATGTTAAGAACTATCTTCTTTGTATATCTGGTAGAATTTGGCTATGAATCCATCAGGTCCTGGTCTTTTGCTATTGTTGTTGGTAGGCTATTTATTACTGATCCAACTTCAGAGCTTGTCATTGTTCTGTTCAAGCATCAGTTTCTTCTTGGTTCAGTCTTGGGAGGGTGTATGTGTCTAGGAGTTTATTTAATCTCTTCTAGGCTTTCTAGTTCATGTGCACAGAGGTATTTGTAGTAGTTTCTGATGGTCATTTTTACTTCTGTGGGATCAGTAGTAATATTGCCTTCATCATTTTTAATTGTGTTTATTTGGATCTTCTCTCTTTTCTTTTTTATTGGTCTAGCTAGTGGCCTATTTATCTTACTAAGTTTTTTCAGAAAACCAACTCCTGTATTTCTTAATCATTTAAATGGCTTTTGGTGTTTCCATTTCCTTTAGTTCAGCTCTGATTTTAATGATTTCTTGTCATCTGCTAGCTCTGGGATTGATTTGTTTGGGCTTCTCTAGTTATTTCAGTTGCAATATTAGGTTGCTAATTTGAAATCTTTCTAACCTATTGATGTGGGCACTTATTGCTATGAATTTCCCTCTTAATTCGGCTTTAGATGTGTCCTGGAGATACTGGTATGTTGTATCTTTGTTCTCATTATTTTAAAAGAACTTGACCTCTGCCTTAATTTCATTATTTATCCAAAAGTCATACAGGAGCATGTTGCTTAATTTCCATGTCATTGTATGGTTTTGAGCGATTTTCTTTGTCCTGACTTCTATTTTTATCACATTGTGGTCTGAGAGTACTTTTGGTATGGTTTTGGGTTTTTTTTTTCATATGCTGAGGATTGTTTTATGCCCAATTATGTGGTCAGTTTTGGAGTATGTGCCATATGGTGATGATAAGAATGTACATTCTGTTGTTTTGTGGTGGAGAAATCTGTAGAGGTCTATAAGATCCATTTGGTCCAATCCAGCAGCCCATCAAAAAGCTAATCCACTGCAATCAAGTAGGCTTCATCCCAGGGATGTGAGGTTGATTCAACATATGCAAATCAATAAATGTGATTTATCACATAAACAGAACTAAAGACAAAACCACATGATTATCTCAACAGATGTAGAAAAGGTTTTTGATAAAATTTAACACCCTTTCATGTTAAAAACTCTCAATAAACTAGGTATTGAAGAAACATGCCTCTTCAATAAGAGCCATCTATGACAAACCCACAATCAACATTATATTGAATGGGCAAAAGCTGGAAGCATTCCCCCTTGAAACTAGCACAAGAAAAGGATACCCTCTCTCATTGCTCCCATTTAACATGACATTAGAAGTTCTAGCTAGAGAAGTCAGGCAGGAGAAAAAAATAAAGGCATCTAAATATGAGGAAAGGAAGGTGAACTATCTCTGTAGATGACATGATTCTGTATCTAGAAAACCCCATGGTCTCAGCCGAAAATCTCCTTCAGCTGACGAACAACTTCAGTAAAGCTTCAGGATACAAAATCAGTGTATAAAAATTGCTGGCATTTCTATAAACTACCAACAGCCAAGCCAAGAGCCAAACCAGAAAGGCAATCCCATTCACAACTGCCACAAAAAGAATAAAATACCTAGAAATACAGCTAACCAGGAAGGTAAAAGATTTCTACAATGAGAATTATAAAACACTGTTCCAAGAAATCAGAGAAGACACATACAAAAACATCCCATGCTCATGGATGGGAAGAATCAGTATCATTAAAATGGCCATACTGCCCAAATCAATGTACAGATTCAATACTATTTCTATCAATCTACCAATGACATTCTTCATAGAAAGAGAAAAACAATTTTAAAATTCATATGGAACCAAAAAAGAGCCCCAATACTCAAGGCAATCATAAATAAAAAGAACAAAGCTGGAGGCATCACATTACCTGACTTCAAACTATTGCTACAGGGCTGCAGTAACCAAAACAGCATGGTACTCATACAAAAACAAGAAAATAGGCCAATGGAATAGAATAGTGAGACCAGAAAAAAGGCTGCACATCTATGACCATCTGATCTTCAACAAAGCTGACAAGAACAAGCAATGGGGAAAAGATTCCTATTCAATAAATGGTGCTGGGATAACTGGCTAGCCATATGCAGAAGACTGAAGCTGGATCCCTTCCTCACATCATATACAAAAATTAACTCAAGATGAATTAAATACTTACATGTAAAAATCAAAACTATAAAAACACTAGAAGACAACCTAGGCAATACCATCTTGACTATAGGAATGGGAAAAGATTTTATGACAAAGACACAGAAAGCAATCACAGCAAAAGCAAAAATTGACAAATGGGATCTAATTAAATTTAAGAGCTTCTGCATAGCAAAATAAACTATCAACAGAGTAAATATACAACCTACAGAATGAGAGAAAATATTTGCAAACTGACAAAAGTCTAACATTCAGCATGTATAAGTTAACACACAGCCCCATTAAAAATTGGGCAAAGGACATGAACAGACACTTTTCCAAATAAGATATACATGCAGCCAACAAGCATATGAAAAAAGCTGAATATCACTGATCATTAAATAATGCAAATCAAAACCACAATGAGATACTATCTCCTACCAGTCAGAATGGTTATTACTAAAAAGTCAAAAAATAACAGATGCAGGAAAGGTTGTGGAGAAAATGGAACACTATACACTCTTGGTGGAAGTGTAAATTAGTTCAACCATTGTAGAAAACAGTATGGTGATTCCTCAAAGAGCTAAAAGCAGAACTACCATTTTACCTAGCAATCGCATTACTGGGTATATACCCAGAGGAACATAAATCATTCTACCATAAAGACATATGCATGTGAATGTTCATTGCAGCACTATTCACAATAGTAAAGGCCTAAATTGAATCCACCTAAATGCCCATCAATGACAGACTGGATAAAGAAAGTGTGGTACATATACACCATGGAACATTATCTGCAGCCATAAAAAAAAAAGAATGAAATCATGTCTTTTGTGGGAACGTGGATAGAACTAGGGGCTATTATCCTTAGCAAACTAATGCAGGAATAGAAAACCAAATACCATATGTTCTTACTTATAAGTAGAAGCTAAATGATGAGAACTCATGAACATAAAGAAGGAAACAACAGACACTGGGGTCTACTTGAAGGTGGAGGATGGGAGGAGGGAGAGGAGCAGAAAAGATAACTATTGGGTACTGGGCTAAATACTGGGTGATGAAATAATCTGTACAACAAACCCCCATGACATGAGTTTACCTATGTAACAAACTTTCACATGTACCCCAGAACCTAAAATAAAAGTTAAAATAAAAGATAATAACTCAAGATATGGCATAAGACAGTATACATAGGGACAAGAAAGTGGGAAAGTCAAGTACTCAGAACACTCTGAGTCCAGAATATAGAGAGAGCCTCATGGGCTGGAGGAACTGAAAATCTTGGTGTTGAGCCTGGAAGGATAGAAAGGATTTTGAGGAGAAGAGAGGAGGAAAAGAAGGTGGAGGAAGAGGAAGGGCACATTAAGTGGGGTTACCAAATATCTTTAAATTAAGTTAGATGAACAAATACTGTGTGATTGTACTTAGATGAGATATCTAGAGCAGTCAAATTCATAGAGACTGAAAGTAGAATGGTGGTTGCCATGGGTCAGGAGGAGAGGACAGAGAGCTATTCTTTAATGGGTACAGAGTTTCATTTTAAGAAGAGGAACTAGTTCTGGAGATGAATCATGGTGATGGTTTCACAACAATATAAATGTACCTAATGCAACTGATCTGTACACATAAAAATGGTTAAAACTGTACATTTTGTTATGTGTATTTTACAACTAAAAAAAGAAAGCTTGAGGTAGCCAACCATCTATCCATAGAGGAGTAGAGGTGAACTCTTGAGGTCTCTTTTTTTTCTATGACTCCATATTAACCATAGGTGTGGCCCATGTGACAGCAATGTGAAATGATTAAATATAATATATTCCTGGACTGCTGCACCTTAGAAAGGTATTTAATGGCTGTGGTTGATTACCCCACAGCTTTTCTCCTCTTCCTTCTTTACACATAGTCCTCTTCCACCATAGAAGCCATTCACTCACTTTCCCAGCTTCACTGAAGGTAGATAACAAACATGGAGCCCTCTCTCTAACAGGGTGGACTCTTTCCCTGTCTTCTTTTGGATGTAGTTGTGTGAGGATATTCTGTTCAGCCAAATGGCTTAGGCGGCCATCTTCCATCCACAGGGGAGAGACTAAAGGAGACAGATCAATTCATCAGGAATCACAGCAACCCTTGTGCTGTATTAACCATTCTCAGAAAATAGACCCCCTTATTGTTTCAGCCTTTTAGTTTAATGTTCTGTTTACTTGTAGCCAAAATCATTACAATAGACAGGCTATGGTAGTACAGAAATAGCTTTGCGATGCATTGTGGGGAGTCTATATTCAGCTGGAGTTTACTCTTGCCTCCAAAAGACAAAGGTGTTTATTTCCCTTTTTCTTCACTGCATGGTAGGCAAAAGAAAAAATATAAAGAGCAGGGTGCAAAACCAAAGAGGACATCTAGCACTGGGTTTGAAAAGACACAGGATCATCAGGAAATAAGCTGATAGTAAATCAAGTAAATAGCCAGTATTTTGTCATGTATTGGAAAGAATCAGATTATCCTTTGTAATGGAAAAAGGTTGTATAGAAAGGAAACATTGGATAAGAGAATAAACAAAGACTGAGGACTGTGAAGATGGTAAGGGCCCAGAAGCAAGCAAGCACTATCTAGTAGAGAATGGAGAAGGATGCCAACAGTGTAGGCTAAGAAAAGGATCAGGAGAGTCCAGAGAGAAACCCAAGGTCTACACCAGACCATTGTTTTTCTCAACTCACCTCTATAGATTTCTGTAATCCTCAGCTAAGCTTTTTACTTTTCTTGTAAAAACACAAGTTAAGTGCTGCTCAAGCTATTGGTATGGATAGATATCAGGTCTGTATGGGTCTGCTTTGATTCTTGAAATAGAGATTCTGGTACTCTTTTGTCAGAAGATTTTTCTATCAAGGCAATCATCTTTGTTGGGATATTACAATTTGAATATTTATTAAGCACTTTTATTAGCTAGAAGTATGACTGCTACCTCCAAAGTTGATCAGACAGCCAGAGCAAGAAAGGGAAGACAGCTCCATCTGTCCATTAAAGATTCTGGCAGTCCTGAGAGAGGTCCAGGCGGGGGGCAATCTGTCACATCTCAGCTATACGTGTCCTGTGGTACTTTAAACAGGAACCAAGGTACTGCGATAGGCAGCTGTCCCTGAGGAATGTCCTTAATCCAAGGCAACTAGAATTAAGCCACTTATATTTCCAGAAAGGAAGAGATGTGTTCCTTAGCATGACCTACCTCCTTCCTCATGCTCACACACTAGTTTTTTTTTTTTTTTTTTTTTTTTTTTTTGAGACGGAGTTTCGCTCTTGTTACCCAGG
Source organism: Saguinus oedipus (assembly GCA_031835075.1). Lineage (NCBI taxonomy): Eukaryota > Metazoa > Chordata > Mammalia > Primates > Cebidae > Saguinus > Saguinus oedipus. The sequence continues at coordinate 26,945,958 of CM063190.1, forward strand.
CTGGAGTGCAATGGCGCGATCTCGGCTCACCGCAACCTCCGCCTCCTGGGTTCGGGCAATTCTCCTGCCTCAGCTTCCTAAGCAGCTGGGATCACAGGCACGCGCCACCATGCCCAGCTAATTTTTTTTTGTATTTTTAGTAGAGACGGGGTTTCACCATGTTGACCAGGATGGTCTCGATCTCTTGACCTCGTGATCCACCCACCTCGGCCTCCCAAAGTAGTTTTTTTTTTAAGGGATCCTCAAATTCCCTGACAAGAAGCCAATCTTAATGCTTTACAAAGGAACATGTAAAAAAATTCAGAGCCATGAATGAATGCATACAAATATCCTCATAAAACAGAACCCCCTGTGAAATATGGCTGATTCCACACATCAGGGTTTAGTAAACCTCCCTACAAGGCTCAGCGTGCTTTGGGGCTAAAAATAGAATTAGAAGCTTCAATTCATATCATCTGATTCTGATCAAGTGCAGTCCTTTGGCTATTCTCTCTGCATTCAAAGAATGTGATATTATTCCCCTGATAGCATACAAACTCTATGAGCTTCAGACTCCTAATGGAGATATAAGCACTTGCCTCTGGTGAAAATCAATTTTCATGGAACATGTGACACAAGCACTGCCTTTTTGGTCTCACATAAATCAAGTTTTTGTTTTTGTTTTAGAGACAAGGTCTCACTCTGTTGTCCAGGCTGGAGTGCAGTGGTGCGATCTCTACTCACTGCAACCTCCGCCTCTTCAGTTCAAGTGATTCTCCTGCCTCAGTCTCCCAAGTAACTAGTACTGCAGGCACCCACCACCACACCCAGCTAATTTTTGTAATTCTCTGTGGAGATGTGGTTTCCCTATGTTCTCCAGGGTGGTCTCAAACTCCTAACCTCAGGTGATCTGCCCCCCTTGGGCTCTGACACTGCTGGGATTACAGGCATGAGCTACCACACTCGGCCAAGTGTTATACCAGAAAGACTTTTCTCATTAAATCTGTTCTTTAGGTAAGTGGTCCTCAAAGGGCTTGTGTGTCTTGATGGTCCTTAGGGCCTTCCTGGGCTCAAGGTTCTGTTCTATTCATGTTTTCTAAAGTGGCTGTATTAGTCTGTTCTCACACTGCTATAAAGAACCACCTGAGCCTGGGTAGTTTATATAGAAAAGAGGTTTAATTGGCTCAGTTTTGCAGGCTTAACAGGAAGCATGACTGGGAGGCCTCAGGAAACTTATAATCATGGCCAAAGGCTAAGGGGAAGAAAGCAGGTCTTACCATGGAGGAGCAAGAGAGAGAGAGACAGCAAAGGGGGAAGTGACACACACACACACACACACACACACACTTTTAAACCCCTTCAGATCTTGTGCAAACTCACTATCATGAGAACAGCAAGGGGGAAATCTGCCCCCAGGATGTAATCACTTCCCAAAGGTCCCTCCTCCAACACTGGGAATTACAACTCAAGATGAGATTTGGATGGGGACACAGAGGCAAACCATACGAGTGGGTGATGTGGAGCTGTGGGAATAGCACAGAGTTTGACCTGGGTTTACATTAGAAGTCTGCTGCTTTATTAACTCATTTTTCCAGGCACTTACCTTGTAGGGTTGATGTGAGACAATATATTAAGTAAAGTACCTAACATAACACAAAAAGATCAGATTATCCAAGTGAACTCACATAATAGAGATCTCACCCAGTATCACACTTCGCTAATAATTTCAATGAAATAAGCAATTACAAATGGAGCAGGGAGTGGCTTTATGACCTATGCAATGTCCCAAGTCCTTCCATGCCACATCAAGATATTCTGTTGCCCAGATTAACACAGATCTTCCAGCCATGTATGTGGCTCATCACCTACATAGAAAAGCACCATCAAGAAATCTCTTCATATTATGCTCAGATAGTTATATAATTTACCTGAACTTTCATCAGAACCCATGCCCAATACAGGTATAGATTCCAAATTTGTTACAAATGAGCAATCCAGGTAGATCAGGTACCTCCTTTTAAAAGAATTCTATAGATAAGGATCCTGAACTAGCAAATATCATTAATGTGTTTACCTAGAGGCCTGTCATATGTTCATGTGAAGATCTGATTATTACCTTCCTTCCTTCTTTCCCATAGAATTCCCTTAGGCAGCAAGAAAGAATAGATTGTAGATAGGTTGTTTAACATTTCCTACCCAGCACCTAACCCAAACTAGGACTTGATGTACAGTAGCTTTTATCACATTATTAAGAATAATAATGTTAATAGAACTATGCTTACGCTTTCACTTTCACTGACTTACCAGGTCTTGAAGGATTCAACCTGACTGTCTCCTGCCACTACCCATTTGAGGCTTCACTTCCCCCCGTTGTGTGGGATTCTTATCTCTGTCTTTCCTTCCTTGTTCTATTCTGCTTTTTACCCATCTTCCAAGTACAGTCCAAGTGCTCCTTCCTCCTGCAGACTTCCAAGCCTATGTACACCCTTTTTGATATCACCCCTTTCTACCCTCTAGAATCCATGATCTAACACTGAACCTAGAGTATCCTCTGTTTTACTCTTTCTTACTTTTGCATGCTTAATATTCTTTTTTATTCCTCCAAATAGATTATGAGCACCATGAGAGCTGAGAGTGCTAACTTCATTTGAGTCACCTACACAGGAAGTATCCCTTGAGCCACCTCCCCAACAAATGTGGCCCCCTTGGTATTGGTTCTATTCACATTCACTTGCCATATTGTGATGACATCATAATTTCTTGTAATGCTTGATTTAATTATTCTTTCCTTATGGGCAGCAAACTCCAGGAGGAAGGGTCTTTTCTCTCTTGCCCACTCATATCCCTAGTGCCTGACTTTGCACCTGGCAAAAAGTAGATAATTAGTAAACATTTGTTGAAGAAATAAGTTTTCCAGTGGTAAAACGAGGTAAAGAAGCTTATTAATTTATAGACTGAACATATGGAGTATCTACTCTGGATGCTCAGGATGCAAAGATGAGTAAGACATGATTTCAGTCATCTGGTCTCTGGACTGAAAAAGTTTGAGTCAATTTCTTTACCACCACTGTTTATGTCTTCAGATATGTACAGAAGAGATTTGTAGATAAAATCAACCAAATCCCATTAATTAAACCCAATGAGTTACTAGAAGGAGAGGAGAAAAATCAACGCTTCTCTGGGAGGGTTCGGGTGCTCCCAGGAAACCTTCTCCTCTCCCCTGCCCTGTTCCCCTTCCTCCGGCCCAGGTGGCCACCATAGGTACTTTTCTACTGGCCCCCAATGCATGTGAAAAGCAGTACTTTTCACATGCTCTAATTCAGTAGCTACTACATCTTTCTCCTGCCCCTCACCTCCATTTTCCTTGTGGGCAGTACTACATTCGTGTAGCTATATGCTAGGACCCATCTCTGGAAACCTATTTTTAGAATCAGGCAATTAGAATAGCATTCCAACCTGTTTGTAACAGGTTTGGCCACCAACATAACAAATTCAAAGCTAAATGCTAATTCACTACATGTTCAAACCAGATAATAATATATATTTAATTTTATCCATCTTAATCTCACCCTTGTAACAAAAGACATCTATTTTCATTGCCTTTCCAAAGTCAGTGCACTCAAGGGTTTCGTCCAAGGCAAGTCCATTCTTCAGTCTTCTGAGAAACAAGCAAAGCAAAAATTTGGTGGGGTATTTTTGTTAGATTTTATGGAAGCCACAGAGAACCTCTAATAGACCAATCTCTCAGCTCCTCCTGAAAGAAGGGGTTAGAATTATGGAATAGAAACAGATGGATTCATTGATGATATTTTCTAAAGTATACAAAGTGACTTCCTTTCTCCTTCCCTCCCGTCTTTCTTTCCTTTCTTCTCTACTTTTTTTCTTTCTTTGCCAAATAATTATGTCATGCAACTCATCAATACCAACATCACCAGCTGCCTGCAGCCATACAGCAAAAAGATTGATTCTCTCAAAACAACCTGCTGGATGCTTCTTTTTCCCAATTAAATCTTCTCCCTCCTAATGCTCCTGTCTTTTTCTTCCCTCCTGGAAGGTCACCTTCAGGTCCCTGGTACACTCTTCAAAGCCTTTCTTGATACCTTGCCTTCCTCCATTGCCATACGTTAGTGACTATTTCTCTGCCCCTCCACTACATTGGAGCCCTTGGAAGCAGGACTGGTGTCTCATTTGCCTTAGCATTGCCAGTGCCTTTAAAAGGGCCTGGCACATGGTGAGTGTTCAGTAAGTGTTTGAATCTAATGAATACATTAAAAAAATCAGTTAAATCAGTGAATGGTCCAAGAGGTACAAAAGAAGTCAGTTTAATGATTCACATTTGAGCACTTCATCCATCTGTGATGAAGGAATAAAAAGCAAGGGATTGTATAGGCAACAACAACCCAACCAACAGCAAAGGAAAATATAGATTCCAACTGTGCCTTACGTAGTCTTTCGGGACAGTTGGACAATGCTGATTTAAGGAAAAACTTAGGGAAAAACATAAAAAACCTCCTTCAACTGGTTTCAATCAAGCCAATGGAACCTCTTCCCATTTTTCAGTCAGCACATTTTTCTCCCTCTTTATAAACCATTTAGAGCTCTGATCAATGATCCTAGATGGTTCTGTCTTTTTCAAATACATTTTAGGACCATTTCTAATGCATTCATCTGAATTGAAAATCCAGGCACAAAGAATTGCAGTTGCTTAGAGGCCTCTTCTGCCCTCCTCCCTGATCTGTCTGCAAGAGTCTACAGCCCACAGGTCCATGCAGAGGGCTTGATTGGGGTGTCCTGAAGAATGTGAATATTACCGCTATAGTTTGGCCCAAGTCTCATCTTGAATTCCCATGTGTTGTGGGAGGGACCTGGTTGGAGGTAATTGAATCATGAGGGCGGGTCTTTCCTGTGCTAGTCTCGTGATAGTAAGTCTCACGAGATCTGATGGTTATTATAAGGCAGAGTTTTCCTGCATAAACTCTCTCTCTGTTCGCTTGCTGCCATTCATGTAAGACGTGACTTGCTCCTCCTTGCCTTCCACCATGATTGTGAGGCTTCCCCAGCCATGTGGAACTATAAGTCCAATTAAACCTCTTTATTTTGTAAATTGCCCAGTCTTGGGTTTGTCTTTATCAGCACCATGAAAACAGACTAACACAGTTATGAAACCAGAACCTCAGAGTTTTGGTGAGCAAAGTCTTGAGAGGTCCCTCTTCCTGATGTGCCTATGAATGAGAGTTAGCTGGACTTCTAAAAGTGATGGAATAATTATTAATCAAGGCTAATTTAGACTTGAGGTAAAATCTGTCTTGTACTGTAAGCTCAACCCTGTGATTCCTAAAAGCAACCACCTGGCCTGCTTCCAGATTGCACAGCCTAAACCACAGAGAAGGTGGAAGAAATTTGATTATCTGATTTTATTAGTGCCCCTCAGTGCATAGTCAAGCCTCAGGCTCCCACTAAGACATTCCCTTAGTACAGGCTCAGGATGTAAACATTTGCCTGATGGATAAGTAGTTGGCATAAGCACATTAAGTTCCTCAGAGGAAAGATGCAGTCATATTACTTGACACAAATCAATATGATGTATATACAGAAATAGGATCAGAAAAATTCAGTGAATGTGGTTTCTTTCTTTCGAATACCCTCAATTTCTCATCAGAAGCTCAAAGTGGATTTGTAGACTGTTTGTTATGGGAGTTTCCAGAATTCTTCCTCTCTTTCCTAGAATGGTGGGTGTTTTACCAGAAGCAATAACAATGGCAATTATTGATAGTGCCATTATCAATAATTATTGATACGGTGTTATTGCACTTAATGAATCTTTACCTTGTGCCAGGTGCTGTACCACAGCACTTTATGTTAGTTTGCTAGGCCTGTCATAATAAAATACCACAGACCGGGTGGCCTACACAACAGAAATTTATTTTCTCACAGTTCTGGACACTAGAAATCCAGATGGAAGTGCAGGAACATTCCATCTCTGCTGAGACCTCTCTCCTGGCTTGAAGACAGCCACCTTCTGGCTGTGTTCTCATATGGCCTTTCTTCTGTGTACAACAGGGGGAGAGAGAGAGAGAGCGAGAAAGGGAGAAAGGGTGAGAGAGATAGAGATCTCTGGTGTCCTGTCTCTTCCTCATTTTATAAGAACATTAGTCCTGTTGTATTAAGGCTCCACTCTTACGGCCTCATTAATTTGATTACCTCCACATAGGCTCTAACTCCAAAAACAATCACACTGGAGATTAGAGCTTCAGTGTATGAATTGGGGGGTTTGGAGGGGGATACAATCAGTCTATAAGAACCTCACTGAGTCCTCACCACAAGTATGGGAATCCAGGGGCAATCTCTACATTTTATTAGTGAATAAACAGAGAGTTCATTAATTTGCCCAAAGTCTCATCACCAATAAGTATGTTGTTTTTGGTGGTGTTGCTCTTTCTTCTTACTGGGGGGAAGTGGAGTTATGGAGCACTCATCTATAGAAATATGGAGTTGCTCATAGCAGTGTCAGAAGGAAACTGGCAGGAGGATACTAGGGCAGAGCACTGAATCCACGGCCACTCTGTTCAGTAAAATAAGGCATGGGTTACTCTGCTGACTTCTGGGGAGAGAGAGACAAAGAGACACAGTCACCCTGTTCCAAGAGGTGAGAGTCTCAGCAACAGTGAAGGAGGTCTTCCTTTGCAGGTCCTGATCTGGATAAATGTGTAAAGCAGGCAAATGGCCCCTTCATCCCCTTCCTCTGCTGAGGGGTGCTTTTGGGTCCCTGTTTGGTGCTACTCTCCTCAGAGGCCATGTCTGCCAGAGGCCACATCCAGCCTGGGAGCTAGAACCCAGCTCACCCAGGCTCTTCAATGATGGTGGCCCACCTCTTATCCTTCCCTCATCCTCTACCCTACTGTCCAGAACTTTCTTGATCTGTCTTTCCTTAAAACATCTTTGTTTCAAGTCCCATCCCTTGAGGCAAATCTCTCAGAGAAGAAAGGAAAGATGACTGTTCATTCGTTACTTCTGGATAATATACTAACATTTTATTGGTAGTCTTTGGAGACTGATGGCTTATAGCACAAATTTCAAGCACCATGACAGGCAGTGTGGTGGAAATCATTTGATGGTAGGTGGGTTTGTCAGTGAACATCAAAACAGTTGTGAGAGAGATAGTGTTCATGCTGAGCTTTTCACAAAATAGGCTGTTCCTGTTATGGCACAGAATCATGCTAAAAGGTGTATCACAGACCCTGTTAATGCTCTGCTCACACACCCTAAGACAAACCAGCAGAGGACAGTGTGCAGGCCAGCTCCCTCATCATGCCATGTGGTTGGCAGCCCCCACGGGAGCCTTCCAGCACCCACCCTTCCAACCTCTGCACAGCTGCTGAGGGAGGGTGAGGAGCCCATACCAGAACTGGTCTGCCTGTGAGGTGGCTGAAGAGGACAGTCCCAGCTGATTGAGTTTTCTTAATTGTAGACTCTATTCTCTCTGGGTGGAATCTTAATTAAGGTTGGCTCTGCCAGGGCATGTACAGGGTCTTGGGAATGCAACAGAATGCTTGGGATTTAATGTCAGAAATGCCTTGCTGACCATACCACATAGGAATTATGTGGCAATTAAACTTTTCTGGTTCTTATTTTTCTCATACGTAAAATGGGAGAATAACTGCCACATCAGAAAACTCTTTAAGATGATAATAATAGCTGATAAGATTCAGAGAGGGGGTATGAAGTGAATATAGCTCAGCAACCCTATGAGGGTTTATCACAGATCCCCAAATCTCTCGAAAGCAGATGAGTTTTGCAACTCAGAATGCAGAATTAATAAAGGCAACAGAGTCCATGACAGATTTTACAGAACACTCAACAGGGTCTGGGGTGGTCCCCTAGAATCAAACCCAACATTTCTGCACTCAAAATAGAAAGATTCAGATCAGCAAGTAAAGCCTATAAATAGTTTTAATTTGAAGTCACAGATCAAGGATTGTGGCCCAGTGAACTTAAGCAACTGGCTTAATATCACACACCAAGTTTTCAACCCTGAGACTAGAGACTCTGCTCTAATTACTACACTGCCCTTCTGCAGCAATGAAACCCCCTCACCTGAATGAATGAAGGTGTTAAGGGATTTGGATACGATTCAAAAGACGGTAAAAGCTGCTTTTTGTTAATATTATTAATAAATTCATATGGATTATACCTCCCAGAAATAAAATTAAAGATATGGTTGCACTTGACATATTAATGCCACAAGTACCTACCTACAAAAAAAAAATAGCCACTATTTCTTGAAAATGTGCTGAGTTACATATATTTATCACATTTAATCCTCACAAGAGCCCTAAGAGACAGATTTTATTAGTATCACCCCCTTTTAGAAATGAGAATAAGGAACTTATCCAAAGTCACCCCAAAATAAGTGGCATGGCAGTGGATCCAATCAGGGTCTGTCAAAGCCTGTGCCCCTTTCACTCCACCTCCCTGCCTCCAAAGGGCAATACATGTTGCTGACCATGATTATATGGTTTGCCTAAGGTTACAGGCAGAGCACTCAGCACCCGGGCTTCATGACCTTAAAAGGTCTGAGAGTGATTGACTTCCACTTAGCAAAAGCTTTGCAACTCAGTATCATTTCTTTTTGCTGCCTACTCTTGCCACTCTGAGAAAAGAACAGTACCCAGTGTTCACAAGAAGATGCAACAGAATTGATCGAAAAGAAAATTTTATCTTATTCCCGTCCTGTTCATAGTGTTGTACCAGTCTATATTTAGATAAATGCTCCATACAGCCAAAGAGGCAATAAAAGAAAGTTTAAAAGGTTCGTGCCAGGAAACGATAAGGAGATGCAAGTTCTCACTCTTTGTCCAAAGAATGACTCTAAAAACAAGCAGTCTCAGCAAACCCAATGGTGCTTTCAATTCTGGGGCATCTCATCATCTCGGGGCAGTTGAAGAAAAATAAGGATGTCAGAGCCCTCTTCTGTCGTTAAATAAATGAGGCCCTCAGTAGGGAATCCATATCGGTCTCAGTTTGAACTACTTGTAAAGTCAAGGAAGAACACTGATAGGAAAGCCATGGGCTGGCCTGAGGGAGCTCCTCAATGTCCAGAGTATCAGCTACTACCCCAGAGACCAAATCTGAACTCTAGTGTTTCAGTAAGATGAAAATGAGTTTGAGAGACAACTGAGGTTTATTCCTTCATTCATGGGTTTCAGGGCTTCATGAGCAACAAAGATCCAAGCTCCCCAGTCCTTTTGAGAGTCCCTGTTCTGGACTCCCCTAGAATGCTTTGATTCTTGCATTATTTATAGCAATGTAATGTTTCAGTCATTAACTGTCTTCCATTGCAGTTATTTGTACACATGTATTGTCTTTTCTACCAACTCAGAAACTCCTTGAGGGCAGGGAACAGTTCCTAGTTATTTCCTAGTCTCTGTAGATGCTAGCATCATGGTTTCTATTAAATTGAGTTTTTAAACGGACCTATGTTCCTCAAAGCCTTTTTCAGTGGTATCTTCTATAGGTTGAGGACAATAATGCTTTTCCAATCCTGTGAAGCATCAGATTTCTGGACTCTGTCTAGACTTTTTCATTTCTGCACTCATACAAATGAGGTCTTACCAGAGCACATCTGTCTGGTTATACCTTGCTGAATACATTAAGTAATAGCCAGCCTCTCCCCTGGAGATAAAAACTTGTCAGGCACTGGGTATGCCTTTTAAATAATCACCAGCAATGGACTTACCAAAGGCTCTGCCATCTCTCTCACAGGTCTCCATCTTCCCAGACTTCAATATCAGTGTCTATGCCGCCTACCATCCAACTGCTGAGTCAATGCAACATATCTTAGGTTTTTCTTTTTTTTTTTTTTATTGCATTTAGGTTTTGGGGTACATGTGAAGAACATGCAAGATAATTGCATAAGTACACACTTGGCAGTGTGACTTGCTGCCTTCCTCCCCTTCACCTATATCTGGCATTTCTCCCCATGTTATCTCTCCCCAACTTCCCACCCCCCGCTGTCCCTCCCCTATTCCCCCCAACAAACCCCAGTGTGTAGTGCTCCCCTCCCTGTGTCCATGTGTTCTCATTGTTCAACACCCGGCTATGAGTGAGAACATGCGGCATTTCATTTTCTGTTCTTGTGTCAGTTTGCTGAGAATGATGGTCTCCAGGTTCATCCACGTCCCTACAAAGGACACAAACTCATCATTTTTGATGGCTGCATAATATTCCATGATGTATATGTGCCACATTTTCCCTGTACAGTCTATCATCGATGGGCATTTGGGTTAGTTCCAGGTCTTTGCTATTGTAAACAGTGCTGCAATGAATATTCATGTGCATGTGTCCTTATAGTAGAATGATTTATAATTGTTTGGATATATACCCAGTAATGGGATTGCTGGGTCAAATGGAATTTCTATTTCTAGGTCCTTGAGGAATTGCCACACTGTCTTCCACAATGGTTGAACTAATTTACACTCCCACCAGCAGTGTAAAAGTGTTCCTATTTCTCCACATCCTCTCCAGCATCTGTTGTCTCCAGATTTTTTAATGATATCTTAGGTTTTGCTTACATTAACCTCCACTTCAAAGTGCCAGTATCTAAATTTACCAGGACAATTATCACTAGCTGCTGTAATAAATAAAACTTGGATTTTCAGGGACCTAACCCAAAATAAGTTTGTTTCTTCCTTATGAAACAGCCCAATGCAAGGGTTCCTAGGTGACAGGTAGCTGTCTTCCAGGTAGGTTGAGCTGTCTTCCTTGATTTAAGGACTCAAGGCTCCATAAATCTTGTGGTTTCATCATCTTCTAGGGGCTCTTTCTCTTCTGCTTCCAGCCAACAGAAATGGGAAGAGACAGTAGAGAAGGCCTGTCCTCTATAAAATCTTTACCCCAGGAGTGACACACAGCTCTTACATTCTATTGTCTCTGTGTCATATGTCCATATTTATAAGCAAGGAAAGGCTGGAGCTGTCTCTGCCACTACTGCTAATAATAATAATAGCTAGAATATATTATGCCTCTTCATTGTGCAAATTGTAAACATTAACTATATTACATATACACAACAATCCTAAAAAGTAGGAATTATTATTTTAGAAATAAAAAAATACTAAATATATGTATATCAGTTTCTGAGCCTTGGTGACTATATATACTGTACTATACCATACCATATATATATGTATAAATATATATTCTGGAGCTCAGAGAGGATAAGTGACTTGCTCAAAGTCACCCACTCAGGAAGCAGCAGGTCAAGATGTGAACCCAGACATGCATCACACTTAAACTCTTTCCCCTTCTTTTGGATCATGGAACAAGATACACATGCTTTGAGACTGGAGGATAGGAAGGATTCAGGACAACGACTCAAGCTGTATTTTGAAAAGTAAGTATCTGGCCAGCCAGAGTGGAGCTGAGACTGGAGAATGATGTTCCTGTAAAGGCAATGAGGGCTGTGGCAGAGGTATGCCTATGGAAGGCTTAGAAATAATTACAATATGGAGCCCAAAGTGGCTCCGGCCGGATGTCGTGGCGCTTGCGAAGGCGAGGCCAAGAGTTCAAGGCCAACCAACCTCAGCAACCTTACAAGCTCTCATTGATTGGCAAAAAAAAAAAAAAAAAAAAAGAAATAATTACAATATTTAGGTGGTATTAACCAAGGGTCTTAGGAATATCCAGATCATGTTGTAAACCTCAGCCATCCCTCTCCAAAATGTCCCAGAGGGAGCTGTTCACTACAGAAAGTTGGCAAAGAAAAGAAAGGACTTCATGACCAAAACACCAAAAGCATTGGCAACAAAAGCCAAAATAGACAAATGGGACCTAATCAAACTCCACAGCTTCTGCATGGCAAAAGAAACAGTCACTAGAGTGAATTGGCAACCAACAGAATGGGAAAAAAATTTTGCAGTTTACCCATCTGACAAAGGGCTGATATCCAGAATTTACAAAGAACTCAAACAGATTTACAGGAAAAAAACAAGCCCATTCAAAAATGGGCAAAGGATATGAACAGACACTTTACAAAAGACATACATGAGGCCAACACACATATGAAAAAATGCTCATCATCACTGGTCATTAGAGAGATGCAAATTAAAACCACATTGAGATACCATCTCACGCCAGTTAGAATGGCAATCATTAAAAAATCTGGAGACAACAGATGCTGGAGAGGATGTGGAGAAATAGGAACACTTTTACACTGCTGGTGGGAGTGTAAATTAATTCAACCATTGTGGAAGACAGTGTGGCGACTCCTCAAGGCCTTAGAAATAGAAATTCCATTTGACCCAGCAATCCCATACTGGGTATATATCCAAAGGACTATAAATCGTTCTACTATAAGGACACATGCACACGAATGTTCATTGCAGCACCGTTTACAATAGCAAAGACCTGGAACCAACCCAAATGCCCATCCATAATAGACTGAACTGGGAAAATGTGGCACATATACACCATGGAATATTATGCAGCCATCAAAAATGATGAGTTTGTGTCCTTTGTAGGGACATGGATGAACCTGGAGACCATCATTCTCAGCAAACTGACACAAGAACAGAAAATGAAATACTGCATATTCTCACTCATAGCCGGGTGATGAAAAATGAGAACACATGGACACGGGGAAGGGAGTACTACATACTGGGGTCTATTGGGGGGAATAGGGGAGGGACAGCGGGGGGTGGGGAGCTGGGGAGGGATAACCTGGGGAGAAATGCCAAATGTGGGTGAAGGGGAGGAAGGCAGCAAAACACACTGCCATGTGTGTACCTATGCAACTATCTTGCATGTTCTGCACATGTACCCCAAAACCTAAAACGCAATAAAAAAGAAAAGAAAAGAAAAGCAAGTGTCCATTCTCAGCTGAAGTCAGTCCCCTACCCACAGTGCCTGACCGTTGTAGCCGGGCTGGGACACCTGAGCAAGCCTGGAGGATCAGAGACAGAACACCTTTTCTCCCCTTAAGCCCAAACTCAACTTTGAGATTTCACCACACCTCATCTGCCATCAATGAAGACAGAAATCCAAACAGATGAGAATGCTTGATCAGGCAAGATAAAAGCAAAATATTGGCTGGGCACATCCTAAGCAGGAGGGCCCTGGCTTTCTCTCCATTCAGGCCATATGGAGGAAGAAAGGAGAAGAAAAGAGAGTTAGGTCTTTAGACTGCTTCTATAGCACACATGAAAGAGGGACAAGAGATAATACATCTTTGTATGTGACCTTTTTGTTTACATCAATTCTACTGAGGTAGAATTTACATGAAAGAATAGGCACCCATTTTAAGCATAAGTTGGATGAGTTTTAAAACTGTAACCAGACATGGAAACACCACCACAATCAACATATAGATCATTTCCATCATCTTTTGCCCAAATTCCTTCATGCCCTTTTGTATTACATACCCTCCATTCCAAGCCTCAAGCAACCATAGATCTGTTTTGTCATTATAGATTAAATTTACCTTTTCTTGAGTTTCATAAAAATTCATATAGCATAAATGCTTTGGTCTCTGACTTCCCTCATTCAGCAGTATGTTTTGTGAGTCACCCATGTTGTGGTGTAGGTCAGTAGCTTGTTCTTTTTATTGCTGAGTAGTATCCCATTGTAAAGGTTACTACTGTTTATACATTCACCCACTGATGAATATTCAGGTTATTTCTAGTCTGACTGTTATGAATAAAGTTGTTATAAACTCCATGTATAGGTCTTTGTGTGGACATTATGCATGACTTTTTAGTCGGCAGCAACCAATCTACTGGCAAACATGGTCCAGTGTCCTAGAATGTCACCAATCTACAGCAACTCTGCCCAACAGGATAGGGCAGAGGGCGGAGGACTGGGGAGCATGATGAGGAAGCATCACTTCTTTTCTATAAACCTAAGACATAGAGCTTGATAACATCCAAGGGGAATGCACATGAATCCCAATGAATTTCATGCATTTCCCTCTTATTTTCTCTCTCATCTACTTCCTTCTTGCATTTGATTTTTTTTAATGTTTAACTTTGAGCACTGGAAAGAATGACTATGTTTTTGAACATGCTATACGGTACCCTATGGAATGACTTTCATGTTTCTTTCATTTGCTATTAAATATGACATCTACTTTAAGTAACCTGGCACTTATTAGAGGAGTCAACACCAAAATGTGGCCAATTACACCAGGGTCACTTCTCTCCCACTACCACTGTGGCCTTGAATCTGCCAGGGGAATATGCCATTTTCCATATAGTCTGCTATTTTAGGTGCTTAAAAGAGGGAAGGGTCTCAATATTTCACACAGGTCTGCTCAGCTTCCAGAAGTGGGATTAGTCAAATAGGGCCTTAGCCATCATATTTCTTCATAGGGAATAAAAGCAAACAAGCAAAAAAACAAAGAAAACCCGAATGAGCACTGAAGGTTACAGTAGGAAATATAACCGAAAAACACAACGAAACATGACATGCACACTCATATAAAGCATTCAGATTGACATCAAAGACTGGTGGACTGGGGGCTGATTGGAACCCACCAACATGTTTTGTTTATTCTGCAGTGTTTAAATAAAATTGACATTTTGTGAAGTTATAAAAGTGGGGAAACTTCACCAAAAAATTTCACACACAAACGTAAGAATATCTGGCAAGTAGGCCAATGTTGCCTACTTCACAAGAATCTGCCGGAGCTTCACAACAGCTGCTCCTTTTGGCCAAGCTCATGTGTTGTGCGTGCTCGCGTCACTCTGGTGTATTATCTACCTGGCCACGGCAGGCACTTCAGTCTGCAACCCTTGCATTAAGGCATCACCCTATTAAGGAAGAGGAAGTGAGAAGACACACTTTGCTTTAGGTGTGTAAAAGAGAGAAGGGTCTCAATACCTCCCATAGGTCTGCTCCCCTCCAGAGATAGGATTAGTCAACAAATAGGGCCTTTGCCATTATATTGTTTCTTATAAAATAAAAACAAGCCAGCAAGCAAGCAAACAGAGAACAACTCAGATGAGCACCGACAGTTACAATAGGAAACATAAGTAGAAAAACACAAGTAAACATGACATGTGTACTTATATAAGGCATTCAGGTCAAAAGTTCGAGACCAGCCTGGTCAACATGGTGAAACCCCATCTCTACTAAAAACAAAAACAAAAACAAAAAAACTTTTTTTTTTAATTCACTGACAAGGATATGTATTATCTGAGATGGAGATAACATGTGAGATAAAGAGCCAAATTCCAAGGCAGGAATTCTTTTCTTCTTTCTTTCTCTTCCTTCTTTCCTCCTCCCTTTCCTTTTCCTCCTACCCCTCCTTTTGGCAGCAAAGCATTCCACGCATTGAACATATTACAAAAGAGGTTTTCATCAAAAAGACTGAAGTCCATCCCATCACCAGACTACTCAGAATCTAGGAGTTATTAACTTCTGATACCTTATCTAGATACAACTTCCCCCTCCTACTTCCCTCAGTGAGCTCTGGGCTTCACAACCTGGCCAGGGAGCTCCTGCCTCTAAGATAACTCTGCAGTGCAGTTCTCATGGACCCTCCCTCGCTGCTAAATAGCCAGGTCATTCTGGGCCAGGGAAGCAGGCCTCCCTAGCTGGTGCCCACAGCTCAGAGGCCTCTTCCGGAGGTGACTCCACTCTTTCTTCCTCAGCTAATTCTGCCTCTACAATAAGCTACTGAGAAGACTGAAACTTTCCACAGTGCCTAGTCGTTTCATAGCAATATGATAAAATAACAAAAACTTGTGGTGGTTCTACCAGGAGCTTAGGTCTTCCTTAAGCTCCAGATTTATCTATCCAACTGTCCCCTACAGATTCCATCTCCATCTCCCATAGTATCTTAACCAAAACTCTTTCAAATCTACAGCTGTAATCTTACCTTGTCAATCTCCCAAAGCAAACCATGTTTTAACTCCTGTATTTCCTTTTCTTACAATTTTCCTCACAATGACCTAAGCCAGAAGCCTTGGAATCATTCTAAGTGTCTCTATCTTATTACATCTACTTTCTCACATCCAAATGGCCATGGGACCTACTACAACCCACTTCCTTATATCTCTCTTACATCGGTTCCTCTCCATCTTTAATATAACTAACCTCATTCAAGCTCTCACATGGAATGTTCTGACAGTCCCCCGATTTGGTGCTTATGTCTGGGCTTGCCTGCTCCATCTCTACATGTTCTATACATAGAACATTGAGAGTGACTTCTAAACCAGGAGTCTGATCATGGTGCCCTTCAGCTTGAACCCTTTATTGGGCCCTCAGTTTGGACAACGGATACAGATTATGGTTCTCAGTGACCTATTCTTAGCTTCTGGCCTAGTTCTCTAGACCTGCACTGTCCATAAGTGGTCCCTGAGCACTTGAAATTGTGCTAGTCCAAACCGAGGGGTGCTATAAGTATAAAGCACACCAGATTTCAAAGAGATAATACAAAGAAAAAGGAGTCTAAAACAGCTCATTAATAATTTTTTTATTAGTTATGCATTGAAATGAAAATATATTACGTATACAGAGCTAAAAGCATATTATTAAAATTATATATTTTCTTTTTAACATCTTGTAGTGTGGCTTATAGAAAATTCTAAATTACATATGTGACTTGCATTATGTTCTAGATGTTTTCCTCATCACATCTTTCTACCCTTCATCTTCCCCACCCTACACTCCTCTAAACACTAGGCATGCTAAAAGACTGACAGTTTCCTACAATAAGCCATAGTATTTAGTAACTTTATACAGTCCCTTTTAAGTGAAATAAAATGCTCTTTATAACACCCCATCCCACCTGTGATGGTTTAAAAATATTATCCATAAATCCTTTGATACTCCTGCTTTCAAAAGGTAGACTTGAATACACCTCCCCTTCAGTATGGACTAGACTTGGCAACTTGCTTCTAATGAATAGAATAAAGCAGAAGTGTATGAGTTCCAGGATTAGGTCATCAAAGGTGTTGGAGCTTCCCTCTCTTTGGTCATTCACTCTGAGTGAAGCTAGCTGTAATAGCACTCATGAGGCAACCCAAGCTGACCTATAGAGAGATCCACATGGCAAGAAAGCAAGGCCTCCTCCTGCCAACAGCCATGTGAGTGAGCTATCTTGGAAGTGGATCCTCCAGCCCCAGTCAAGCCTTCAGATGATGGAAGCCCTAGCTAATATCTTTATGGTAACCTCATGAGAGACCCTGTGCCAAAAAGCTGCTCCCAAATTTCTGAACCACATAAACTATTGTTTTAAGTAGTTGAGCTTTGGGGTAATTTGTTACACAACAATAGATTACTAATACACCATCTATGCCCTATATCTCCTCTATATCTCCCTTTATCTTCCACTGGAGAACAGGAAGAGAGTAGAGAAGCCGCTAAGAACTCCAACTTATGTTTTGCCTACTTAGATGTCAAGATTTGATTCAAAATCATCTTTATGAAGCCTTTCATCACAAACCCCAACCAATTCCCGTATGTCCATAACATTTTTTAAAATTTAGAAATATTTTAATGCATTTTGAACTTTGTGTCTTAACTAAAAACATATTTTCTATTTGAGGTTAACTTTCCAAAAATATTTTTTTCTGAATATATTTTTTTCTGAACATGGCAGAAGCTTTGGAACAATCTAAAAAGGAGAGAATTTAAATCACCTGAAGTGAAACCTCACTGAGGAAAACACTGTTGGTATTTTTCATGCCCTTCTTTGCATACATTTTCTATAGATAAGAATATATTTCATTTGCGGTTTTACATTTTGCCTTCTTCTCTCACACAGTGACCTCATCTCTCAGTCCCTTGACCTACTCACTTTAGTACTGACTCCCTGGTCAAACTATAGTCTATGCCCTTGTTACTCAAAGTGTGGTCCATGGACCAGCTGCACTGGCATCATCAACTTGTTAGAAATGCAGTATCTCAGATCCCATCATGCTCTTACCTCAGGACATTTGCACCTGCTGTTCCCTTTGCCCACAAGGCTGGTCCCCTAGTTATTTGCATGACTCCCACCCTCACTGCATTCTGGTCTCTACTCAAATGTCACCTGCAGAGAAAAGTCATTCTTGGCCACCCTAACTAAAGTTGCATTCCTGTCACACTCTATCCCCATACCACACTTTACATTCTTCATAGCATTTGTCATCACTTGACATTATTTTATGTGTGTTCATTTGTTTATTTTATTCCACAAATATTTGTGGAATACTCACTATGTCTCAGACACTGTTCTAACCTCTGGGGACATAGAAGGGAACAAAATAAGGTCCCTATATCCCCCACTGTAATATAAGCATGTTTATATAACTACAAGTTGCTAGTTATTGTTTCATGTTTTTAATTTATTCATTCCTTCAAGAGACCTAATCCCCACCAACAACAGAAGGCTCCCTGCCATATCCCATGACTTAAATACACCCTGAACATTCTCCCTTCTCTTTTAGAGAGAACTTTTCAATGTGCTTTTGTGCTGTGCTGAGCTAAGTTTAACTTGTTTTCAGTTCTAATGAATTGCCCCAGTACAGATTCCCTGCAGTGGAAATTTCCCTTATTTAAGTCTCCCACTGTATAGCTGGTGTTTATCTTATTCCCATGAAACTTATTTAAACTTAAAGGATTCCCGAAAGTGAGATTTAAAAAAAAAAAAAAAAAAGGTATTATAATCACCATCACTACTACTGCTAGCAACAGCAAAATCAGGTCTGAGAAAATTTTCAAGGGGCAAAATTGTCCCCCTATCATTTCCTGTACCTTTGCTGTGGTTTGAATGTTTGTCCTGTCAGACCCATGTTGAAATTTAATTGCCATTGTAGTCATTTTAAGAGTTGGGACATTTAAGAGGTGATTAGACCATGAGGGCTCCATCCTCATGGGCAGGATTTCTGCCATTATTAAGGGATAATTTGGCTCCTCTTGATCTCTCTTTCCCTTCTGCCTTCTGCCATTAGATAACAAAGCAAGCAAGCCCTTGTCAGATGCTGGCCCCTCGATCTTGGGCTTCTCAGCCTCAAGAAATGTGAGGTAATAAATTTCTGTTCATTATAAATTACCCAGTCTCTGATATCCTATTATAGTGTAACAGAAACTGATAGTATAACAGAATATCTGAGAGTATAACATAATATCAAACAACAAAATGGACTAAGATGACCTTCACACCCTGCTAAACATCTAGGTCCCATTCTTTGGAGGACTGGCTGTCAGCTAGTTATCATGTATTCCCTCCTAAGGTGGCAACCTGCACATCAATGGGAAGTGCTTGGAGGCTGCAAAGGGAAGGATCATTGACAGCTTATTGTGTGCTGGGCTTCAATTATCCTCACATAACCATTTCCTTGTGTGAGGAAAATACAACCCTGGAAGGATACATTTTTTCCTTCATTTTGATGATGAGAAACTGAAATTACACAACTGGCCCATGTAGCTGTTGGCTTTCTGGAGTCAAAAGTCTGCCTTGCAAGTCTCTTCGGCCTTAAAACTTGAAAGGAGCACAATTCTAATGGTGGATAAACAAGGCCCATGATGGGAGGAATATGTTGTTGTTTTTAATAGGGGTAGAGGTGGAAGAGGGTGATGAGAGTGATGGTGAGAAGGGAAGATCTATGTGGCAAGATCCTTCAGTTACAGTATCACCAAAATATAAAGCTAGAGGGGATCACAGAGAGTACCTGCACCAACTCCTTTCATTTTGTGGAAGTGGAACATTAAGGTCCAAAGTGGATGAATTCTATTCATTTGTAGCTAAAGGATTTACCAAAAAAAAGTAACATTCTTGATTATATTTATAGGAACCAAGTTTTCTAATGATTTTCTTTGGGATGGGAGACGAGATGACCAATTTTTTGCCCAATATTCAAAACCACAGCATCCCCATCTGTGGTCATTAACAGAAGTACAAT
Source organism: Saguinus oedipus (assembly GCA_031835075.1). Taxonomy (NCBI): domain Eukaryota; kingdom Metazoa; phylum Chordata; class Mammalia; order Primates; family Cebidae; genus Saguinus; species Saguinus oedipus. The sequence goes on from CM063190.1 coordinate 26,965,820, forward strand.
CCACAATAATTGTATAATTATGTGAGAGGCATTACCATTTCTAAGTAGAGTTTCCAAATTTAGCAGTGTTCACGTTTTCATCCCCCCCCCCCCACCAAAATGTTGAATAAATAAATGCATAGGTTTGGAATAGAAAAGAATGTGTAATCAAAAAGTAATCTGGCCAGGCACAGTGGCTCATGCCTGTAGTCCCAGTACTTTGGGAGGCCAACGCAGGCAGATCACCTGAGGTCAGGAGTTCAAGACCAGCGGGGTTAACATGATAAAACCCCATTTCTACTAAAAATACAAGAAAAAAAAAATAGCCAGGCATGGTGATATGTGCTTAAAATCCCAGCTACTCAGGAGGCTGAGGCAGGAGAATTGCTTGAATTTGGGAGGTGGAGGTTGCAGTGAGCTGAGATAGCACCATTGTACTACAGCATGGGCAACAAGAGTGAAACTCTGTCTCAAAAAAAAAAAAAAAAAAAAAAAAAAAAAGTAAGTAACCTTATCAGGCAGATATATTTTGTTTAGAAATCCTTATTTTGATTTCTTAAAACTCTAAGGCAAGGGATCAAAATATAAGACATCTCATTTCCAAAAGCAAATCACGTGGGATGATTTGTCTCATGGCCTGAGAAACATGCAGCTCTGCTTTCTGTACAACGTGGAAAGGGCAGAAAAGCAGCTGGTCCTTGCCCTGCCACTGGAATGGCAGGAATAGGATGGGGTGGGTAGTAGTCCATTTATGAACATTTGAATGCAATCAAATAAGATTTTTATTGAGCTTCTACTGTGTCAAGTACTGTGTTATCATTAGGTGGAATGTAAGCTGATAGATAAGATAAAATGTACCCTCAGAATATTAAATAGGTCTGTGAGTGTTAATATGAATTTTAATGACAATTAACACCTCCTGTTTGTAAATGTAGCCAGATAATATCTTGATATATTAACTGATATGTTTTCCCTTCTCAGTAATTCTTGTTACCTGTGAACTTTTTCCCATACAGGCTTTCTTGGCACACTGCCCCAGGAACAGGATTATGCTACAGAACACAGAAAGCAAATGACTGACTTTTGAATTCCAAAATCTAAAATCTTGGCGAAAACAATGTGTTTAGAAGGAAAATTGATCTGGAAATGGTCAGCATTAGTTTTTCCTACACCTAGGACAAAATAAACCTAAGGGAAAAAACCTGTTGGGGGTAAAAAGTAGCAAAAGCAAAAGAGTTGGAATCTTGAACAGGTCATGAAGCAGACACCTGTGGTCCATGCCCTCCGCCCTGACCCCAAACATTGCTGGTGCAGAGGAGAGAAAATAGATAGTCCAAAGGAAGTAGAGGAAATGAAAGGGAATCTGGCTGGCATCCACTCCTACCCTATACTGCCCACTGCTGCCTCCAGGCTCAGGTAAGTCTCCACAAACCCCACATATCGCAGGTTTTTAGAATCTTTCTCCAGCAGATTATGAAGACAGCAGAGAAGAACATATGTCTGGGAAAGTGTATCTAGATGGAGAGGACCCAAAACAGCCTGAAAGTTCCCCAGCATATCCATGAAGTTCAGAACTAGACCAAAATTTTCCAAGTGCTCAAGAGAAATAGTCACGAGAGCCCCAGATGGACCTCAGGCATTGCAGGATGATGCCCAATCCAGCCACTACTGGTGAGAAATCCTAAGGACTGATGTCTGTCCCCCAACTCTCTCCCCATCATATACTAATGCATTCTGAAAGTGCCCTAGATCTATACAAACACTCTATGTTCACGATCCCACATAGACAACTATCCATTCCAGAAGAGCTGCCACCAGGCTCCTCATAAACCCAGCTCCACCCATGCATCCATATTTAACCAGCTTCCTTCAGAAATATTCTTATAGGGCCGGGCACGGTGGCTCAAGCCTGTAATCCCAGCACTTTGGGAGGCTGAGGCGGGTGGATCATGAGGTCAAGATATCGAGACCATCCTGGTCAACATGGTGAAACCCCGTCTCTACTAAAGATACAAAAAATTAGCTGGGCATGGTGGCGCATGCCTGTAATCCCAGCTACTCAGGAGGCTGAGGCAGGAGAATTGCTTGAACCCAGCAGGCGGAGGTTGCAGTGAGCCGAGATCACGCCATTGCACTCCAGCCTGGGTAACAAGAGCGAAACTCCGTCACAAAAAAAAAAAAGAAAAAGAAATATTCTCTTTTTTTTTTTTGTATTTTTAGTAGAGACAGGGTTTCACCATGTTGACCAGGATGGTCTCGATCTCTTGACCTCGTGATCCACCCGCCTCGGCCTCCCAAGTGCTGGGATTACAGGTGTGAGCCACCGCGCCCGGTCCTAAAAGAAATATTCTTATAGATTTCCACTAATTTTCTATTCTTTAGGCACAACCACTTTCTTTTTCCATTCTTAGGAAGTAAAGGCCCAGACAACATAGTCTGTGTAACAATGTGTGGTGCATATGAAGAACAGAAAGAATAAAATTTCCAGTGACCCTGATCCATATAAGATCTCCCTTCTGACCTCCAGAACCTGAGCCATGAAGCGGGGAAAAAGTCCTCTAGATGGCCCATTTCCCCCCCAGTGGTGCTTAGTGCCCTTTCCTTCTTGCAATGTCATTTCACTGTCTTCCCATTACAGCATGAAATGCACTCCCATTGAAGAGACAGGACTCAATAGTTTGAGGCTTAACACTAACCCCTCCTCTGTTCACACAGCTATCCAGTTGTTAAATCTACCTACTGGCTCTCTCCTTTCTATTACCTGGAAGTGCTGCTCTCTGAATATTCCTTTTCCTCAATCCAGGAATGTGGCAGAACTGCACTTCCTCTCTTTCTTGAGGTTGATCAAGGCCAGTCATGTGGCTTCCTTTGGCAAGTGAAACGTGGGCAGGAGTAACATGGGCTATTTCCTAACTGCAGAAAGCAACACTGCAGCACTCAGCTTCCTGCAGCTGGAACTGACAGCATTTCAGATGATGGGGGCCCTGTCACCCTAATTTCCAGAGTAAAGGGCATGTAATGGGCCCTTTCAGTGGGCAGATAAAGTGAGCAAGCAATAAACATGTGTTAAATGAACTTGCTGGTTGTTACTGCATAAAAATCTTACCCATCCTGACTATCGTGCCCAGGCTATTACTGCGGTTCAGGCTCTCTCTTCTCATCGATGGCTTTTAACATATGACATTCAAAGTGTGGTTCATACACAGGTATCAATCCATAAACTATTGCTGCACTGCAATGATGTAAGTATAGAAATTGAGAATAAACATTTAGAAATTATTGTAACAGTTAAACTAATTTGACAGATCAAATCTAAGAATAAAATAGCTGGAATTGTCTTTCCCCCAAATCTTAACATGATGTCTTATTCATGAAGGTGCTACTAAAATGTTTGTCAAATTAAATCGGATTATTAATTCATGATTAAGAAGTAGAATTATGGTAGAATTTCAAGCACTTGCAGACAGATCTGAGGAATATATTTGGGGTATAAGATCCTTCCTAATTGAGGTGAAATTATCATTTATAAATTTCTGTAGTTTCTCTTTGTGCCAGCACAAAATTTAGCGTCAGCAAGCAGAGAAACTTTCTGAGTTCTTCTTTATTTACTATTAAATATTGTCTTAGGTTTGCCAACATAAAAGCAGAAACATGAATGTGTTTATCCTCTGGAATAAAACTCTGCAAATATATTGCTTATGAATATGTTCTTCAGAATTATTCACAAACAGCTTGACATTTTGATACATTCGTTCAAGTAATAGAGGATAATATAACTGATCCCAAAATCACTTCCTAACTCCCTCCAGGACTAAATAATTTGTTTCCTCTCAAAGACTCTGGCACACACTAATATATTTCTTTGCATCATACAAGAAAGAGGCAACATAAACAATAGTGAAAACAATAGTGTGCTAGGTATCAAGAGACCTGGATCTAATCTGTATTATCCACTCCACTCACTTGCTACTACATGCAGCTATTACTTAACCACTTGCGTCCTAATTTCTCTCTTATGAGGATAAAAAGTTAATAACATGTAACATCAGCTCTGTTGTGAGCATCAAGATATATGGTTCTGAAGCACTTAGTGGTGAATAAAGTACAATATGATTATAATTTTGCATTTATGTATGATTTGTCCTTGTAATGCTCTCAAATTATTTTGTACCTAGATTGTCTCCTTTCAAGCGAGACAGTAAGCTCCTTAGAGGTTCACTGTGCACTTTTTCTTTGTATCTGATCCAGTGCTAAGTCCTTTGGGACAAATAATACACATATGATGATCATTTGAAAACTATTTATCATAAGTTGTTGGACCATTCACCCTTAAGTAAACTACATAAACTTTATATGTCGCAAGACAAGTATTTCTCAGTTCACAATGAAGGCAAGCTTTTAGAATTTTGGCTGTCTGAGTTCCTTGAGGGCAGAGGTCATGTCTCACCAATCTTTGTATCCCTAGCATGTACCACAGTATCTGAGCACAGAGAAGGAGCCCAGTTTATATGGACTACATTATGTACCCCTCAAATTCATATATTGAAACCCTATCCCACAATGTGACTGGAATTGGGAATAATGCCTTTAGGGAGGCAATTAAAATTAAATGATATCATAAGGATGGGACCCTAATCTGATGGTGCTGGTGTCCTTATAGGAAAATAAAAAGATGCTGCCAGAGAGCATGTACTCCCATGTGCTGACTCTCTCTCTTTTTCAATCTCACCATGCCCCACAGTGAAAAGGCCATGTGAGGACCCAGCCAGAAGGCTGCCATCTGCAAGCAGGAAAAGAGCCCTTAAGAGTCCGCTAGCACCTTAACTTGGAAGTTCCAGCCTCCAGAACAGTAAGAAGATAAATTTCTATTGTTTAAGCCACCAGGCCATGGTATTTTCTAATGGTTGCCCTAGCTAAGATACCAGTTAATGTCTAAAGATAAAGTGACAAATGAATAACCTTTAATAAAATACTTCTTATTATTATTATTAACTCTACTTAGTACCCAGATATCTAAAAGGCCAATCTCTGACTTTGCTTAAATTGGCTTTGGGAAAATTTTCAGACTCATTTAAACATTATAATAGCACACCCACCTACTAGACATTTGATTTTTCCATCCACTCTACTTAGTAAGTACAAGCAGTTCTTATCCAAAGATCATTAAGAGGATTAGGCTGCAGGAATGGGGGTGGTAAGGAACAGAACAGTTATTGGCCAGAAAGAAGGAAAAATTGTACTATTAATTGTTCAGAGGATAACACATTATTCTGCACATGTAAACACTCAAGGTAAAATGTGGCAGATGAATAAAGAACTTCTGTATAGAAGAACTATAAACTTTGGCAGGAATCACTGTGCTGCAGTAGTGAAGAGGCCTCCTGCTAGGGGCTGCAATGGAAAAAGTGACCTCAGAGAGGAATTCAGAACAGAAATGCTCAGAAAGAGATGAAACAAGAAGCTTTGGTTAAGTCACTTGGTTCCAGGCTTATAAAAGTGAAACATTATTACAGCAAAAAATAAAAAATAAAAATGCTGACTACATGAACTTTGTAGATTTCTATTCTAATTGTAAATTTGAATCCCAAAGTACCTCTTCCTTCATCTTCTTTGCAAGAGATCTTAGGTGTTTAGTAACATTCTTCTAAAGAGGCTCAGGCAAGAGAAGCAAATACTTAGTCTGCAGCCATAGGACCCAGCTTAGCATTCCACTGAGCTGCCCTAACACAGAGGGCACGCCAATTAGGGACTCTAGAAAAGAATGGCAAAGGTAGCACCAGAGAGAAATCCTCACGTGCAGTTTCCCTCTTTCATGCTCCCAGCTAAAGAGGGTGCCCCTTTTACAGAAAAGTGAATACTGGCATACCTGGGAGATACTGAAGGTTCAGTTCCACATCACTACAATAAAGTCAATATTGCAACAAAGCAAGTCATAATTTTTTGGTTTCCTAGTGCATATAAAAGTTACATTTACACAACATGGTATTATATGGCATTATGTCTAAAAAACAATGCACATGACTTAATTTTAAAATACTTTATTGCAAAAAATGCTAATGATCATCTGAGGCTTCAGCAAGTTATAATCTTTTTGCTGGTGGAGGGTCTTGCCTTGATGCTGATGGCTGCTAACTGATCAGGGTGGTAATTGCTGAAGGCTGTGGTGGCTGTGGCAATGTCTTAAAACAAGATCACAATGAAATTTGCCAAAATTATTGACTCTTCCTTTCACAAAAGATTCCTCTGTAGACTGTGATGCTATTTGATAGCATTTTATCCAAAGTAAAATGTTCAAAATTGGAATCAATCTTCTCAAACCCTGCTGCTGCTTTATTAACTAAGTTTATGTAATTTTCTAAATCTTTTGTTGTCATTTTTAACAGTGTTCACAGCATCTGCACAAGGAGTAGATTCCATTTCAAGAAACCACTCTTTGCTCATCCATAACAAACAACTCCTCATATGTTCATGTTGTCTCATGAGATTATAACAATTCAGTTACATCTTCATGTTTCATTTCCAATTCTAGTTCTTTTGCTATTTCTACCACATACACAGTTACCTCCTCCACTAAAGTCTTGAATACTCAAAGTCATCCATGAGGGTTGGAATCAACATCCTTCAAACATTTTTACCTGCTTGCATGAATCAAAAATGTTCTTAATGGCATCTAGAATAGCAAATCCTTTCCAGAAGGTTGTCCTTGTATTTTGCCCAGATCCATTAGAGGAGTAACTATCTATGGCAGCTACAGACTTACAAAATGTATTTCTTAAATAATAAGACTTCAAAATCAAATTAATCCTTGACTTACGGGCTCTGGAATGGATGTGTTCACAAGCATGAAAACAACAGTAATCTCCTTGTATGTATCCATGAGGGCTCTTGGGTGACCAGGTGCATTGTCATTGAACAGCAATATTTTGAAAGAAATCTTTTTTTTCTGAGCAATAGGTCTCAATAATGGGCTTAAAATATTCAGTAAACCATGCTATAAACAGATGTGCTTTCATCCAGGCATTGTTGTTCCATTTATAGTGTACAGGTAGACTAGACTGAGCATAATTTTAATTTTAAAAGTGCTTGACTTTGGTACAAAGGGAACAGGAGTTTCAGAATGATAGCTAACACTGGTTTTAATTTAATCATCAGCTGCACTGCTTCCAGACAAGAGAATTAGCCTGTCCTCTGAAGCTTTGAAGCCAGGCATTGGCTTCTTTCTAGCTATGAGAGTCCAAAATGGCATTTTCTTCCAATATAAGACCGTTCTGTCTAAATTTAAAGACTGTTAGTATAGCCACCTTCATCAATTACCTTAGCTAGATTTCTTGATAATTTGCTGCATCTTCTATATCAGGATTTGCTGTATCACTTTGTACTTTTATGCAGTTTCTTTCCTTAGACCTCATGAACCAAGCTCTGCTATCTTCAAACTTTTCTTCTGCAGTTTCCTCACTTCTCTCAGCCTTCACACAATTGAGGAGAGGGTTAGGGCCTTGCTCTGGATTAGGTTTTGGCTTAAGGGAATGTTGTAGCTGGTTTGATCATCTCTGCAGACCACTCAAACTTTCTCTACATCAATGATAAGACTGTTTCACTTTCTTATTCATGTGTTCACTGAAGTAGCACTTTTCATTTCCTTCCATAACTTTTCCTTTGCATTCACAACTTGACTGTTTGGCATTAGAGGCCTAGTTTTTGGCCTATCTCAGCTTTTGACATGCCTTTCTCACTGAGTGTAATCATTTCTAGCTTTTGATTTCAAATGAGAGATATAGTACTCTACCTTTTACTTAAACACATAGTGGCCACTGTAGGGTTATTAATAGGCCTAATTTCAATATTGCTGTTTCTCAGGGAATTAGGGAGTCCAGAAGTAAGGGAGAGAAATGGCAATCAGAACACACATAACATTTATCAACTAAGTTTGCTGTCTTATATAGGCACGATTTGTGGCACACCAAAACAATTATAATAGTAACATGAAATATCCCTGATAAAAAGATCACCATATCAGATATAGTAATCATAAAAAAGCTTAAAATATTGCAAGAATTATCAAAATATGACAGGAATATGAAATGATCACACACTGGAAAAATGGCATCAACAATCTTACTTGACGCAGGGTTGCCACAAACCTTGAATTTGTAAAACACACAATATCTGCAAAACAAAATAAAGAGAATTGCAATAAAATGAGGCATACCTGGATGTATCACAGGAGCAATTTATATCTTTCACCTCCAGCACTTAGCCAGTATAGTGAGTGTTCCAGAGCTAGGATTTATTGCTATTTGATGTGATCCTGAAATTCATTTAATAAATTAGGATTTTACAATGAAAAACTAAAATACATAATTTCATATAAGAAAAAAAACAAAATCTATATTAAAAAAAAAAAAAACCCACCCCATCCACCCCTACCCTAAACAGCCTTTTATTTCTAAATAAAGATCTACATTTTAAGCAAAGCATGAATCAAGTCATATGTTTAATGTCAGTATAATTTTAGAGTCATTACAGAAAGAAAAAGGGGGTGTGGGTATGTAAAACTTATTTATATTTTTGTTTATGCTATTTCCCACAGATTGAAAATAAATTTTCAAGAGCCACTTCTCTAGTTAATCTACTCCTAGAGTCTGAAAATGCTGTGGTTATCTAGCAGTGCCCTCTGGTGTACAAATGAATTGTTTTAGTTGCCTTGAGGGAAAAAATAAGCCACTATATAATCAGACATGTCTATAATCAGCATTCATTCATCAAATATTAACTGATAGTTTACTATATGTGAGTTACTGTGAAAAGAGGCAGGATACAGAGATATATTTAAAAATACATGACTTCTTGTTCTGTCCTTAAGTAGTCCAGTCTAACAGAGAGACAAATGTAAACTCGATTACAAAATTACTTAAATCACTTTATCTAGTTTTTTATTAAAATGAGATCTACACAGCTGGGTGGCCTCCCTTTCCAAACAGTTATGGACCATTATTCATGTTACGATGTATCTGGCTGGCTTTGGACAGAACAACTTTGGTCAAGTACACAGGGACCATTGTGAAATAGAGTAAACATCCCAAGACATACAGTGGGATTGAATCCTAGTTTTTAAAAAGTTGAGAAATGCCTTTCACAGCCAACCCCAAAAGACACTTCTGGTTTTGTAGTTATATAGGGGCTCATTGGTCAACAGATCTGACACACAAATGTGATATTCATTAGCCTTAATTCTTTTTTCTGAAATTATATTTTTCTAGCACTGTAATGAAAGACCTCAAAATGAATCAAATGAGAGACTTAAGAAATCAAGAGACTCTAAGAATTTATTATAAACTGTTTTAGGATTATTAGACCTACAAATTTTCCACTAGAGTCACTGAAATACATATTGTTCTGAATAGATACATCTTCATGTCTTCTGGAGAAGCAGAGAGAGCCTGAAGGAGTTATGGAGCCCTTCCACCAAGAATAAAAGTGATATTCAAATACCATCAAAGGAAGGAGTCAGGAATTACTATAGATGATGAATGATGCTTTATACTGTTTTGTGATGTTCCTAATTTTCATCATTTTCCCATTCTTGTTATTGTTGTTTCCTAATCAGCCATGAATTAGGACCCAGTGTGTAGGCAGGACCTATGACCTGCTTCCAACCAACAGAATATGGCAAAGGCGATGGGATGTATGTGATTATATTATATAAGATTATAAGGTCCATCTTGCTGAGACTCTCCTTTGCTGGCTTTGAGAAAGCAACCAGTTATACTGAAAAGGCCCATGTGGCAAAGAACTGCGGGTAGCCTCCTGCCAACAGCATGTAAGCATTGAGTACTCTAAAGGAACTGAAGGCTACTAATAACCATGTGGTGAAAAAGCTGACCCTTCCCCAGTCAAGCCTCAGATGAGACGGCAGCCCTGCACAACACCTTGACTGTAGGCTTATAGAAGACCCAACTAATCTGTGCCTGGGTCCCTTACCCACAAAACTATGAGATAATAAATGTGTGTTGTTTTAAGTTGCTACATTTGTGGTAATATTATTCTGTAATGATAACTAATATAGATTTCAAGACACTTTTTAATTGTAAAACATTTTTATTATAAAAGTAATACAAATAAAAACAAACACTGAGAAAAGACAAAGTCATCCATTTACTGCTTCCCATTCCAGTATAACCAGTTAGTAATTTGTCATCTTTTTATCATATGCTTCATGTGTTATTTCAGCCATAATACCCACTCATACACTTTTGCATCTTGCAATTTTTACTTAATGTAACATTTCTCAAGTTTTTAATAATATTTATTACTAATTTTCAATAAGTACATTACGTACCATTTGTATATATCTCTTTATTGACTATTTCCTAGACCCAGGGATGGCAAACTGTGGCACCACATTTGTAAATAAAGTTTTACTGGAACAAAGCCATGCCCGTATTGTTTATGTATTGTCTATGGCTGCTTTTGTGCTTCATACAGCAGTGTTGACAAATTATGACAGAAACAGTAGGTTTAAAAACCTAAAATATTTACTTTCTGGCCCTTTATAGGAGTTTGCCAATCTTTACCCCAAACTTTTAAGTGGTTTATAATTTGGGCTACTAAAAGTAACGCCACTTGGAACATCTTTGTGCATATAATTTTTCATACCTTGTACAATTTGAGAGACATTAACAAAAGTGGAATAACTGGGTCTAATTAATGAAGACATTTTTAAGGCTGATACTGTGCCACACTATCTCTCTTATAATATTTAAGCTATGATATAATAAGGATGGTGTTAATAAGAATGAAAAGGAAGGCCCAGAACTCTTGTGGGTAGCATGTTTCTGGTCCCTGTTACTCAAGGTATGTATGTTTACACTCTGGATGAAAATATTTTGAGTTTTGATTTAAAGTTACCAAAAAAGAGATATAACAGTAATTGCAACAGGAAGACCAATTGAAAGAAAGCTTTTACTTTCTACTGGAGAAGAAAAAGCAGACATAAATAGGTGACAAGGTATACATAAAATGCCATTCCAAGATAGCTGCAGTGGCCAAATGCACTGGGAGAGTCGAGTAAGAGAAAGAGATAACAGTCTCAACAGTGAGCTAGCAGTGGCAGCAATAAACGAAGAGGCCACTATGAGTGTGGGATGACAAAAGCAGCACACAGGTTCCACCCATCTGAACATATCCTGGACATAAACCTGTATACAACTGTAATGAAATTGTCTCTAGATAAGAAAATTTTAAGAAACCATCCTATATTTTTTAAGAAAGAAAAAGTCTTCTACCTGGGGAAGTTTTATTCTTCAGAATGAAAATCTAATGGAATGGGGGAATCAACTCTTACTATCTAAGTCAACCCTGACTATTTCTGAGATAAAAGATGAAGCAGTCTGATGGGTCTCAAATCCAATCTTGTATGAATAAAACAAGCATCAGGAAACATAGATGTCATCTTCTAAGAGAAATATTCTGCCAAAAAAAAAACTCAGGATCAGGATGGACTTTTCTCCGATAATGTAATCCAAAAGCAAAATTAGAGATATTTAATGTAATTATCCAAATTATGCCAACAAAGTATGTAAAGAAATTACATATAGCACATTTATTTTATTAAAATATTCCTGTCAAAATGTCAACCAATTTAAGATCGCCTAAAGAAGTGCTTTTTAGTTACAACTATCATTCTGCCTCACTCACTAAATAATTAAATGGATGATGACTTCATAAAATACTGTGGAAAACCATGAAATTCTCCATAGAGTAAGGAAATCATTTTTTTTTGGCAAAAATAACTAGGAACATGTTACTTTGAACAAAATATAACCCATTTTCTGAGGTATGAAAATCAAGAACTTTTTCCTTGAATTTTCCCTATGGCAAAGGAAGTGGCTGTTCTATGAATGACTTGAGTCACATTTAAAAACGTCATAATCTTCCTCTTTTTGTACTTCTTGCATACAGTTACCTCAAAACTGACCTGAGGGTCTGGCAGCATAAATCCATCCGTAAGTTTATAATAGACTATTGTAGAATCAGACTCCACTATGGCCAAAGTAAAAGACATCGGCAAATCTGGATCACCTTGCAATTTTCGAGATGCCTTCAAGATCTCCCTTATCCTGAAAATAAAGTCACAATATACTTAGGAGTTGCAGTCACTCAGTTAATGATAATATCAAATACTATAAAAATCTTAGGGAAGACACTGGCAATACATTATATCCATAATGCTAAGAAATGTCTGAAGTCTCAAATATAAACATGTAAGATACTGTTTTCTCACAGAGAAAATCCTGCAAATTAGAGACTTTCAGCCCTTCTCAAAAACATTCACCAATCTCCCCTGATCATCATACCTGAGAGAATCAAAACTGTATTTGGGAAACTATAGAACTGAATAGTTCTCATCTAAATTGTTTAGTGCATCTAAATTGGCTAAGGACCCTAGGCATAATTTCCCAATTTCCTAACTTGGTATCTTATAGTAGAACAATTTGATATTCAAGTTTGCAATGTTCAAAAATAAACATCTTCCCTACGTTTTTACATAGGGTTAATAATTACTACTTTTGAAGGGTTATATAATATTTCCTTAACCCACAATTTTACTCAATCATTCCCCTATTGTTGTAAAGTTAATTCAGACTTTTGAGGGTAGGGGGACCAGGGGAGGGTGGTGCTAATTAAGATAAGCTGCAAGGATCATCTTTCTCCACACAGTTGTTTCTCTTTAAATACTCCTGTTAAGTCTTTCTGAATATCAGAATTATTAGATCTGAGTAGAGATAGTTTTAGGGTTCTTAGTAGGTATTCTGATACAATAAAAGCTAAGAGAAAAATATAAAGAGAAACAAAACTTTCCTTTAAAAATTTTTTTTGGCAATGTTAAGATTTTTGTTTTGTTTGCTGTGGAAATCAGTCTACCAAATCTAGTATCTAGATATTTAAAGCACTATTGGCTTTTGTTTATCACTAACTAAAAATCCTTAATACCTACTCAATAAGCCTGTGTTCAACGATTCAGTAAAATGTAAATATCCAAGGCACTTTTTTAAAAAGGCAAATAAAAATGATCAGTGTTTTTTTCATTAAGCCAACCAATTCTCCAGAAATTGAAATGATTTACTAGCATATTAATATCCTGCAACTGAAAACATAAATGACTTGATATTATGTTTTCTTTTTTTTTTTAATTGCATTTTAGGTTTTGGGGTACATGTGCAGAACATGCAAGATAGTTGCATAGGTACACACGTGGCAGTGTGATTTGCTGTCTTCCTCCCCCTCACCCACATCTGGCATTTCTCAAAAGTGTTAACTTGTCCCCTTAACTTTTACTTCTCAACATTAAGTAAAAATTCATATGCTCATACTTTCCCTAGCCTGTTATTCAATCTATAAAGAATCTAAAAAGGAAAGTCTCTGCTTTGAAATATTCTTACTACAATAATTATAATGCTTTTTAAAATCTGTAGGAGATACTGGAGATTTTAAGCATGATTTAAAACAGCAATAAACTTCTAGAAAAGCTGAAACTAAACTGTTCTTGTTAAAATATCACAGTGCACAATATATTAACATTACAGAGTGAAAATTGGTTTGTTTAAACATCAGTAACAAAAGCCTGCTAACCTGATACCTATCATTTATGTTTATACATGAATATAATGATTCAAGAAGACAATGAGTTTCCAAGTTTGTTTCCTCATATTCAATCCAATTCTAAAATGCCTTTGAAAGAGTTAAGTCGACAATGTGGTAATACTCAGTTTCCAGCATAACTGTCAAGCAACGTTTACTGGGTCAACAAAATCTGTCTACCTGGAAAAATCTGAATTCTTTCCCAAGAGTTAGCAAAGCATCATTTCTCTCTTAAGTCTTACTTACTACCTTCCCCATCCTCTAAGCAAAGTTACGTATCTTACTCTATATGGAGCACCTTGTGCAAACTTGTCTTACTGTAATCACTATGTTATATTTATACAGCTAAGGGGCTATTTTCCACTGGAATGTAACTACTTTGAGGGCAGACTTTTTAAAAGAATTTATTAATGCCCAATATGTAGTAGGGTACTTGGGCAGAATGAACAAGGTTTTCTTAATAAAGATTTCCATAAGGCTTTAAATGTAGACTTTAAAATATGTTTCTGGCAAATATTTTTCTAAAATGTATTACACAATTCTGTTACATTAAATAAAAATTCAACTTGTCTTGAGAGCTTAGGATAATCATTTTTGGTATTATTGTAGATACAATGGTAGATGATATGGCACTTGGGACCAAAGTAGACCCTAGAACCTAGTTTCTTAAAAGTATCTGTTATGTGTCTGCTTTTCCTTCATCTGTTGTTATCGCTTGTTTCTATAGTAAGACTTGGTAAACTATAGTCACCTATTTTTTATAGTTCGTGAGTCAAAAGTGGTCTTGACATTTTTAAATGGCACATTTTTAATGGTCATATAAATACCTACATATAGCTTCAATTTTGTCCCTTGGTCCAAAAAGCCTAAAATATTTACTATCTAGCCTTTTAAAAAAAAGGTTTACTAACTCCTACTCTGAAAAAGGTAAGAAGTGTAAAATATAATCATCAGAGAGTGTCCTTTTTTCCCCTAAATTATTGATTCAAAATTCAAAGCAGGAAGAAGTTCCACTCCTAGTTAGGATGGAGATCTCAAAAAACCACCACTCTGACCAAAACAAACAGAACACATCTGATTAACTTAGAGATAACACATTTTTCTTTAAAGCCATGAAGGAGATGTAAACACAGAGAAATTTAAATGAACTAAATTCCAATGAGAAATGAGCCCTTCCAAGGTGAGCAGAGACCAACAGACACCCACTTCCACCCTGAGGATAACTGCTAAGTATGGACACAAGTGGAGGAGTGAGCTGTAACAAGCAAGCAACTTCACAAAGGGGAACCAGTGATACAAGGAGAAACAGCCAAGCATGGAGCTGGCACAGTGGACTCAAATCCTGAAGGACACCAATCTCTCCAGTTCACCAATTCTTCCCATGGGACTTTTGCTATGTTTAAGCAACAGCATGAAAAGCTGGGAGAAAAGCTGAAAAACTGCAAGCAAGAGCTAATCATAAAGCCCTGGAGAGAAGAGGGGCTTGATTCCATTTTCAAATCATCTGAAACCAGAAGAGAACTAAAGATGCAGCTCAATCCTGACCTTCCTGATTAAACTAAATCAGCCCCTTCCCCTACTTGCCAGATACAGGAAAGATTAAGTCCCTGGGGGCAGGAGGTAGTATCAACATTAGTCTCTTATTAAAAACAATGTCTAGTATACGCTGAAAAGTTCTAAGCAATTTGAACAAGCAGGAAAATGCAACAGATCAATATAAGATGACCTTAAGAAAAATAAGGTTGTAAAAAAATTCAGATGTTGGAATTAACAGCTAAAAACTCTAAAATAACTATTACAAATGTTACAGTATTGAGGAAAAACATAGATGAAATGAGTAGCAAGTTAAAAATTTTACACACAAAAATGAAAATTCTAAAAAAGTAGATAATTCATATATATGTGTGTGTGTATATATATATACATATATATACACACACACACACACACACACACATATATAAAGTATTGAATAGACTAAATGGTAAATGAGATGTGACAGAAGAAAGCACTAGAAAACTTGAAAATAGGTCACAAGAAACCAAACTGAAGTACAAAGAGAAAAAATAATTTAAAAAATAACAATATCAGAGGCTTCTGGTATAGTATCAAATAAGTTTAACACACACATAATTGGAATCACAAAAGAAAAGGAAAGAGAACATAGAAGTAGTTGATAATTTTCCAAAATTGGTGTCTCTGAATCTGAAGTGTATCTTTTATAGACAGTATATAGTTGGATCTTGTTTTTATATCCAATCTGACAATCTCTGCCTTTGGTGTGTTTATTCAAATTTAAAATTAATATTGGTATGGTTGGATTCATGCCTGCCATTTAGCTATTTGTTTTCTACACATCACATGTCTTTTTTCTTCCTCTCACCCTCCTTTATCACCTTCTTTTGTATTAAATACATATTTTCTGCTTTTTGTAAAATTATACTTTAAGTTTTCAGGTACCTGTGCAGATTGCACAGAATTGTTACATAGGTATACACATGCCATGGTGGTTTGCTGCATCCATCCTCACCAACAGAATGGAAAAATTTTTTTTCAATTTACCCACCTGACAAAGGGCTAATAATATCCAGAATCCACAAAGAACTTAAACGAATTTACAAGAAAAAAAAAAACATCAAAAAGTGGGCTAAGGATATGAACAGACACTTTTCAAAAGAAGACATTTATGCAGCCAACAAACATATCAAAAAATGCTCATCACAGATCATTAGAGAAATGCGAATCAAAACCACATTAAATACATATTTTCTAGTACACCATTTTAATTAATTTTTTTTAACTATAGTTTCTTGAGTTTCTTAGTGCTAACTCTAGAGATTACTACTGCATCTTAGTTTATCACAACTTATCTCAGATTAATACTAACTTGATTCTAAAAATATATAGACACTGATCCAATATAGCTTTATTTCTTTCTTCTTCATTTATTCTATTATTGTCACATATTTTTATATATCTAAAACCCTGTAACATAGTGTTATAATTATTACTTTATATAATTTTCTTTTTATAAAGTTAAAGGGAGAAAGGAAAAATATATTAGAGTCTTTTATATTCCCATATTTAATATTTCTGATATTCTTCATTTCCTCGTATAACTCTCTGGTGTCATCTTTTACTCCAATATAGCTTCATTATTTCCCCTATCCTTTTTGTTAATACTGTCAGATAAATTACTTCTTAATGTGCTATAAGCCTGGTCAGTTGATTTTTGACAAAGGTACAAAGGCAATCAGTGGAGAAAGTCTTTTAAAGGATACTTCAAATGAAGCTAATACACCTTTATGTCTACATATAAGATTACTATATGAATCAATTAAATGGCATATATGAAAAGACCTTGTAAACTGTCAAGTAGCCATATTATGTAGTTTATATGCCACCTTGGAAATTGAGATATAATATTTCCCTGCCTCCATGATTGTTGCTAAAACTGAATACTAACCCAAACATACTAAGGAACACTGTGTCATTAGTGGAATCACAGAAAATGTTTATTTTCTGAAACAGTCTGAATCCCAGAAATTGACTTAGTCCTTAAAAAATTATTTCCAACTATGTTGAACTGCATTACAATTAGCTAGATTATTATTCATAAGAATGATTTACTTTAGAGAAAGACATTCTGATAAAGCAACTATAGATATTAATCAGAAACTTCATTACTCAGCACTGATGGGAAGTCACACCATGAGAAAAGACAGCATACCACGATTGCTTCATCAATGCAAATCTTTTAGTGTAACTAAGTATTTTTCTTCTTCAAAAGTGGCAAACCAATATCTAAATTAGTAATCATAGAAAAAGACCAATTTTTATAGCCTGTCCATCTTGAATTAATTTTTTTCTACAAAGATGGAAAAGAAGACACAATGGATCAACTAAAATTTTAACTTATCTACATCTGTTGTTGTCAGTATGTACCACAATTACTTCCCAGTATGCAATATACATAAAACTCAGTATATAATAATGCACATAAAGCCACTGCAATGCTACAAGATTAATTTCTCTAAACATCCCTAACTGGTAGACTGTGATGAGAATGGGACACAAACGAGAAGGAAATTTATTAACACAACTTTAACACACTTTCCATTTCTCAAGATATAATGTTATTTAAATCAGAAGGTGTGTTTGTATGTGTGTGTGTGTGTGGTGGGGGGGTGGTGTTCCCTAAGATAAACTATATGGGAATTCTAGCCCATATATTGAAATTTAGAATAGAAATTCCTATCTTATTCACTGCTCTTTTTCCATTAATTTGTATTTGTTTCCAGAGTTCTTTGATTTAAACAGCAAAACATTTTCATACTTACCCCAAACACCCATGCAGGAAACACTAACATTTGAAAACTAACTCAGAGTTGTAAAGGGAGTGTTGTTTTCAGAGTTGAGAGAAATCACTGTCAAAAACGAAATGTAAAGTCCCATTTCTGAGGTCTTGTTTATACCACTTGGCGGGGGAAAGGTGGTGTTACGAATTACCAATGAATCTTCTCGTAGTAACAAAATAAAATAGTTTATCTGCCTCTGTTACTCAAAGTACACTCCAGAAGTCTTCCACAGTTTCTTGTTCAGGATCTCTTCTATTTTTCAAGTATGTTTAAAGAAAAGCCATCATCTTTTTCCCAACAAACAAGCAAAAGACCTTTCTTGTTTGTTTCCATTATAAGGATACTGCATAAACTCCTAAAAATGTTTATTTCTCCTTTTAATCAACAGGTTATACTTTATCAATTTATTAATAACAATAACAGTAGCAAAAGATTCTGAAGTTCTTCAAAAACCATATACAATTGTAAAGACGCCAAGAACAGTTAAGGATCACCAGAATACTATAATCTCACTTAATTTCTAACAAGCTTATGGTTTGAAATCTTTAGAAATTACACAATGTTTCCTTATATGTAGAAATTTTAATAGCTCAGTTCTTTGGAAAAATATTGTGAAGATATTGTGAATATTGTATGTTTCCTCACATAAATCTACAACTATAAACAATAAAATTCTTCATAGTTCATATTGGATAGAAATCAACATATGAAAAATATAACCTATGTATTAATAATAGTTTCAAGTTTTCAACTCAGTTATATCTAAAGGGAAAAATGCTACCTAATGAAAAATAGATATCAATAATAATAGCTATTTATTAACAGTAACAAAATTTGATGCTCACAACAGGTTTTTCTTTCTCATAACTGTTCATAGAGGAGCTCTGTGTACTGAAAAAAAGTGAGTCCAGACCTTCATATAGCTAACTTGAAAACAAGCCTGAAGCAAATACACAGTTAACACTATTTGACTAATACCCTTAGTCCAACCTATTTAAATGTTTTCCATAAAGCTTGGCATTGATTTTTCTGTAATTATTCTAAAACAGAGACTAAGTAATCTCTGGAGATCTACAAAAAGGACAAGAAGTTGAAGTCTACATTACTTTTAACTTCAAATGCTATTGAAATAGAATGTATCATGAGTCAAAAGCAGTATTAATTTTAACCCATAGAAAGTATCTCCTCCTATAGTGGCCAAATAATATATGCTATAACCTTATCAGTAAAAGGCAGTACTATCTTGATCTGCCTCATTATTATATAATGGAATGGCATACCATAATGCAACTCTGAAACATAGTGCAAAATAAGCTTAAACATAATGCAACAGAAGCCTTATTCATCCACAGGCTCAGTCCCAAAGAAAAATTTCAGGAATAACAGACCATCTCCTTGAAATTCATGCCAATGCCTTCCTAGTAAAAAAAATCAAGGCAGCTAAAATTCCAAGGGGGTTTACTGAACAATCAAGGTATCCACTCTAGTGGGAAGTCATTATGTAATAAACTGCAACCTTTTTTTTAAGGGTAAGAGAAAGAAAATGCTATATCAGTTAAAAGCAGCTGCCAGAATTGGGGGTTTCACCAGCAGCAGATTTCCAACAGAGGTAAGGTGAGGACACACATCCTAATATGCCAAGAAGCCAAATGACAGAAGTCATTTTGCAGTTATAAGACTTTAGGACTCAAATAAAATAGTGGTCATTAAATGAATTTGTAGTAAGGATTACACTCTCAGAAAGTAGAAATATTTTTTTCTTTTTTTTTTTTTTTTTTGAGGTACAGTCTCGCTCTGACACCCAGGCTGGAATGCAGTAGTGCAATCTCGGCTCACTGCAACCTCCACTTCCCGGATTCAAGCAATTCTACCTCAGCCTCCAGAGTAGCTGAGATTACAGGTATGCATCACCATACCTGGGTTATTTTTGTATTTTTAGTAGAGATGGGGTTTCACCATGTTGGCCAGACTGGTCTTGAACTCCTGACCTTTTGATCCACCCACCTGGGCCTCCCAAGGTGCTGGGATTACAGGTGTGAGCCACTGAGCCCAGCTGGAAATATTTTTCAATTACAGGGAAATAATAATGGATGGTCCTTCCAGAAAGTATGGAGCATGTGAGGATTAAATCTCATAACTAAGAATATCTTCAGAAATGTTCTAAAGACATAAT
This sequence comes from Saguinus oedipus, assembly GCA_031835075.1. NCBI lineage: Eukaryota > Metazoa > Chordata > Mammalia > Primates > Cebidae > Saguinus > Saguinus oedipus. The sequence continues at coordinate 26,985,971 of CM063190.1, forward strand.
TCAGTTCTAATAACCCTTTACTCTAAAATTAATATAAGTCCTTTTCCCAAAGCACTAGAGAAAGAGGAATGAAAGGACAGAGACAATATAAATGAAAAATAATTCAACTAAAAAGTAAAGAGGCTATTCACAGCATTGGCAGGTTGCTTCTTGAGACGTGTGATTGTTCTCTGTCCTCAGATGCACATCATAGTTACAGTATAAAGTATGGAAAATGGTGACAAATTCTGCAAGTGGATGGATTTTGCAGATATTCTTTTTTTATTTCTTTTTTTTTTTTTTTTTGAGAGAAATAGAGTCTCGCTCTGTCATCAGGCTGGAGTGCAGTGGTGTGATCTTGGCCCATTGCAACCTCCACCTCCCAGGTTCAAGTGACTGTCATGTCCTACTCAGCCTCCCAAGTAGTGAGGACTATAGGCACATGCCACCACACACAGCTAATTTTTTATATTTTTAGTAGACTCACATATGAGTTTGAAGTTCATGTTAGAGGTTGAGTTGGAGATAAAAATTTGGGAGTCATGTGTATATCAATGATATTTGAAACCTTGGAACCAGAGGAGGCTGCTTAGGGAGTGAGTATAATGAAGAGAAAAGCTCAGATGACTGAGCTGTAGGTCATTTAACATTTAGAGGCCAGAAACTTGAAAGGGTTCAGCAAATGAGGCCAAAACATGGCAAGTAACAAAAGGGTTACTTAACCTCCTCAAATCCTCAAATTAGGTTCTTGCATTAATAGCTAAACATCTCCTATATCCTTACAGATTTGCACATTTTAATTGGTATCCATTACAGAAAATAGAAACAAGCATTACAATTCCTAATATTCTGACTCAAGTAATTTTCCCACCTTTGTTTCAGGATTTCCTAAAGACTTTGCAGTGACAAAACTCTTGTTCTTTCTCTTACTTTTGACTTCCTTAATCCTTAAGAGGTTGCTTCTCCTGAGCTGTTACTTCCCAGGTGGAGAGCTTTTTTGTTTGTTTGTTTCATATTTTTTCTATGTCTCCTCCCCTCCCCTCCTTTTTCCTCCATTCTCATCTCTCTTGTATCACACATAGTCATCCTTCCCCACCCACCTGACACCAATCCAGGGTTTTCTCACCAACTGCAGGCAAGTACTCTCTCTGCCATTACTACATACCCAGTCATAATGAACTACTGGTAGATTTCAGGTTCTCTCAGACCTCAATACCTTGTCCATGTTATTACTTTGACCAGGACATCCATTCCCATCCCTGTTCCATATTAAGTGCCTATGCATATTTCAAAAATCTTGCCCTGCAGTAAGTTTTCCCAGACTTTCTCTTTATCCCACCAGTCTCTTCCCTCTAGGGTCTTCCTCAGTACCCTGTACATATATGTCATTATGTTTATCACACTGGATGTAAATGTCTGTCCATCACAGCTCTAGACTTGAGCACCTTGTAGGCAAAGTCTATGATATTTTGTACCCCTTGAGCCTAGGCAGGCAATAAATATATAAGCAATTTAGAAAACACTGGAATAATTTGCAATTTACCTTTTTATTCTATCCTAAAACCAAATTTTGCCTCTAGATAGTATGTAATTATATTTATATTCATTATATTTAAATAAAAAGTATAATTAAATACATTTATAACATTTTTAGTTAAGAGACCATTTTGTGGTCCTAGGGGGCTAAAATGGTAATTGGAGAGGCTCCATTCTCCTACCCACTATTCTTCTATGACACTGAGAGGAGAGAACCATTTATAATTCAGTCAGGTTTGAAAGGATGAATGATTAATGTATTACTAAGGAAGGAACTACAATCCTTTGTTTTTAAAAAAGGAAGATTAATAGTTTTAGAAAGCAGTATCTTAACTGTGCATTGATTTTATAATTGTATATATAAGACATTTCACTTTGCTCAGCTTTTTTAAAAAACTTATTATAACCAGAGATGAGCTTAAAATATGTCAACTAAGGTTTTCACACCTCTTGTATCTTACTGAAGAAACAAAATTTACATTGGAATTGGGAGATGACATAGGGTCTATGAGGGGAAAAAGAAACCTCTACCACTAGTTAAGAGACTAGGAAACCATTTTTTCCCTTATAATTTAAGTCCCTATATATGTTCCTTAAGATATTTTCCCATTTGCAATGATCTATAGTACTGCTACTATTACAGAAAATTGTAATACTATTATCCTAACCTTGGTATGGTATACTTCTACCATTTAAGGCACTCAACAAACTCCAATAGACCCAAGGTGGTCCAAAGTGAAGCTAATCAAACTATCTGAACATAAATTTGACTTCATTTGCAATCTTGGCACTGAAAAACATCAGAGCAAGATTCCATCTCAAAAAAAAAAAAAAGAAAGAAAAGATAGGTCACTAGTTTTAATTAGTACTCCTCTTGTCTAACCTTTAAATTCATCAGATCTCTTTGATCTCTGTGTATCTATGAATATGACTTTATACCATTGCTGTGTCTGAGGAAACCGAGCCTCTATAATCATTTACCGAAGGTGCTACATGGATTCCCTAAATTCACTTTAGCAAAGAAACAATCTAGAATACTCTCCATGGATACCACGTGAATACACAACTTAATATGGCATTATAATGCAAACTAAAAATTATTTACACTAGCTTTAGGAAGTATTTTTAGATCAAACAAGAAACACTAGCAATTAATCACTTTATAACTCCATCAGCATAATTTTCCTACCAAATAATCAGAAAAAATAATCAGAAATGGGCACTTTACCAATTTTATTCTCCCATCACAGATAAGGAAATAACATTAAATCAATATTTTCATAAGGACTAGTATACACAAGACCTTCTGAAACTTGAAAAATATGACAAAGTGTTTTAGCTGTAATCACATATTATATATAACAGCTTTATAGAAAACACTAATCACAACCTGCACTTGTGCTCAAAGCAATGCGTTCACTCATAGTCATTCAAATACACATTTACCCTGTAACGGGATCTGTCTACACTCATGTCACAAAGTATGTAAACAAAATCACCAGGTCTAAAGCCTGGGAAAAGAAGTGGGAAGCAGATATTAAAAACTGTTCAGGCCTTCTTAGAAAAGCACATAGATATAACATTAAACACTGCCTAGAACAATTGCCTTTTAAGGAGGCAGAAAATACATATACACCATAAAATAAATAATAGAATAAACTATATAAATATATATGCCACTCTGCCACTTAACAGTCAATTGGTAACTGAAACAGTGAGATTGTTTGTCATCACTAGGGAAATATTTTATAACTAAGTTGTTAACTATGTATGACAGAGTTTGGTTCAGTTTTACAAACAACAGATTATAAAAACTGTCTCCTTCAATAAAAGAGACAGTTATCAGGCCTTATGTGCTATAGGCTCTTTGTAAATAAGAAGAAACTGTAGCTCCAGCAAACTACCAACTCCTCTGACTCTACAGCTATGTATGCTACCCAACTCTCCTACTAATAAAAATGTTATTTAAGGTTTTAAGAGGAATACAAAGTATTTTTTAAAGCACTATATTCAAGCAGCTAAGCAACATAGTCTAAAATGTTGATTTACAACTGGTGTGATAAGGTTGGTTGTATAGTATGTGGCCAGTAATTTGTTTCTAACAATAGAGTATTAAAGTTGGCAGGGTATTTTTAAATATAAAACTAATATTCCTGATAATATATTATCAGTCTGACCGCTGACATTCCAACATTCTTTCTTGACTGAGAGTCAAAAGACAAAGTTAGAGCTAAGAGGTCCTGGGAACAATACATGGGCCAAAGCCCATTATTATTATGAAAGAAAAAATAATGGCTACTTTCTTGGGGAAGAAAGATTATGATTGGGATGGGGCACACTGAAAAGTTAGTGAGATGCCTGGAAAAGTTCTATTTCTTAACTTGGTTATAATTACAAGAGTTCTAGATGTTTGCCTTATGATAACTCATTAATCTATGTATTGGTATTGTGTGGTTTTCTGTATCTGGTTTCATTTACAATAAAATATTTTTAAAAACCAATAAAGCAAGAGAAATTCCAATAGCTATGAGACTAATTGAGATCTTGGTACAGCTCACTTGATGTTTTATTATCTTTTGGAAAAAGTGGGGGTACAAGTAAAAATGTACTTTTAACCTCAGCTTTTGGTATGTAAAGTTAGGAGAAAACAAATACCCTATATACCACTAGGGATTTTGGTGCTGACTTAATGAAAGTCTACTTGTAAAAGTATTTCAAATATTTTAAAATACTTTGAAATTCTATAACATTCTCTGCAAATGCAAAGTACTCTTAAAACCACATAGAATAAACAATAATAGTCTCACTTCCTTGCTTAAAGCCCTTCAATGACATCATGCATTTAGTAGTAATTTTCACAGTATTGTTTGTGGAAACCTAAGGCTCCAGAGACATGCTTCAGGAGCAGGGCATCATGTACAGATATGTAGATTGTGCTCTGTGCAAGGGTACCTGGCATAAGTGGATCTAAAATCTGCCCTTCACTGTTTGCCAAGCCTTGAACCTTATTGAAGAGACATTTTTTCTTTGTATATCAAGAGGGAGCTCCTTTTTCTAAATTGTTCAGATACTCTAAGTGCTAGCTGTAGCTCTGTTCAAAAGTTCCCTATTAAACAGTATCTTGTTTTTGTCAAACAATAAAAACAAACTATCTGAAAATCTTCAAAGTTAAGACAAACACTCATATTTGTAATTCCTTGATTTACAAACAGATTTGAGCATCTGAGTTCCTCTTCTGTGAGTTGCCTGTTCATATTCTTTGCCCAGGTTTCCCATCAGGAATTTTTTTGAAGTCCCAGAAGCTATTTATATATTCTAAATTAATCTCTGTCAGTTATGCACATGCTATAAATCTTCTCCCAGTCTTCCTTAGGGAAACTCTCATATATGAGTACAAGGAGGTACTCACAAGGCTATTCGTTAGAATACCATTAGCAATAGCAAAAAAGTAAAAACAATGATGGTCTTCATAATCTTAATAAGCTTTCATATCTAATTTTCCATCCTTTCCCTCTTTTCTCTGAAATTTCACTCATTCATTTATTCATTTGCTGTCTTAAGGAATATTACTAGATACCTACTCTGACTAGACACCATGTTAGGCAGGCAGTTATGCTTAATTACTTGCAGTTGCCCTACTAAACCATGGTCTTTTACTGGCTAAAAAGACTTTTCCTGTCCTTCCTCTGGGTTTTGATGTTACTTTGTGTATGTTCCTGTTAAAGTGTTTATCAGTACTCCGTTATCCTTGTTATTCAATTATCTAGCTACGAAATAAGTGAAGGCAGTCCCAAATTACACATTGAATTAGATATCTGAACAAAGGGCAATTCTGTTTTTTTAGATTCCATCCAAAAATTGCCAAAAAAAAATGTATTTTCTAAGCTAATCTTCAGTGCTAGAAGAATACTTTCATGAGGATGTCATGAAAGTACTTGTTCATCATGGTATCCCAGCATCTAGATCATTGCCTGACACATAACAGTCACTCAATAAATACTTGTTAAGACCAAAAAGCCCAAGTAATATTATCTGACAATAATATTTAAAAGTGAAAACAGAATCACTAATTTATATAGATGCTTTATTACTGAATAAGTGAAAACTGTTTTCCCTCTTAAATAAAAAGTATTTTTTCTTTCATGGCAAGTTACCCTTACATCTTCTCACCAAATACTTTTAGAACATGTTCCAATGAATTTCTTTGCAATACAAGGATATCAAAGATTCAAAGGCAATCATTTTCTTCTCTGTGTTACTAACACAGAAAAATTCCCACATTAACTATGAAAGGCTGGAATTGCAGCATTACTATTAGATATGTAATATTTTATATCATAAAGTAAACTAAAAGTAAAAATAGACAAAAGAATGCCTACTATCTAAAAAACTGTACCTGTTAAAGACTGAGTAATGAAGTCACACATACACACATATATGTACACAAAAGTTATTTGAATAGTTTGAGTTGAGAAAATGGTATGCCCTAAAAAGCATAATAAATCTAGTATGCATCAGGCCTCATTTGTGCTATTTTCTATATTAGTATTCTACTGTATAATATAGTTAAGAATATTTATATAAAAACAAGACAAAAAGATTTAAGCTCTCTCAGTGAAATTTAAGAGCATCAAAATGCCTTACCAAATTATCATTCCAACTAATTCTACTTGAAGAAGAAAACAAGCTTTAGCCATTCAAGCTAGAAAAGCATTAATTACCACTTGGAAAATACTAGAAATTAACAATAGAAACAAATTTGTACTTCTAGACTTATGAAATGATTTTGATTAAAATAGGCTATTGCTTTCATTTCATTAATTTTATTTTTTAGGAATAAATGCAGGTTAATTTCAAATAGTATCTCTTTGTCCAAACAAATAATATAACATTAATACTAGCTAGGACAATATTTGTTACAGTAATTAAAAGACAGAAAGAATAATTTTTGAGGAATGAATTAAGACTCTTGGATGTAGGATGGCTTGGAAATCATGCTAGTAAAAACCAGAAGATACTAGTGATTAAATTTGATGTCAACTCTAACAGCTCTCTCAAACACAAAAAAAACTCACAGTAAGGAGCTCCTCAAAGAAGCATATGAATAGCCTGGTATATTAAAAAACAATTATTATGAATCATAAATACAAAAAATACTTCATAGAAATATGCAAGTTAGTTTAATATAGCTTTATGAAAAATGCACAATGAAAATAATCAGTTACATTACAGTAGCTTTAATTTGGAAGGGATCTTACATGTACTGGTAATCTAAATTCCTCAACAACAACAAAAAGACAAGGAAATGGAAACCCAGAGAAATTAGGTGTGTTGCTAACCATCAAACAAAATGTTACGTGTCAGTCCCAAGAGTAGAACCCAGGTCTTAAGATTTTAGTTTAGGGCTCTTTCTACCAGAATGCTATGCATTCACTCACAGTCAACTAGAAAAAAAGTAAGTATTCATCAACACTATTCATGCTGGAATTTAAGGGGTTCTACCCTTTCCCCCTCTTATATGCCACCCAATTACAGCTATGTTTTGATCTTTCTTCCATACCCCACTTTCAGAGGTTAAGGCTCCCCTCAAGGTGCTCAATATTTCTCTCTTCCACTATCCTCTTGAATCCATCCTTCCTCATCTCTCAAGAATCTTGATCCATCAATAACTGCCATCTTTTTTCTATTTTCAGACCTTCTACAGGACAGCTCACATGGCAGCTGGCTTCCTTTATAGCAAGTGCAAGAGAGTGCCCAAGACAGAAGCCAGTCTTTTGTAACCTAATCTTAGAAGTGACATCCCATCATTTTTGCCAAATTTTATTCATTAGAAGGAAGTCACTGAGTCTGGGCCACACTCAAGGTAAGAGAGTTACACAAGGGAGCGAATACCAGAATCATGAGAAGCCATCTTAGAAGCTGCCTGCCACAGCTTCTAAAGAAGAAATGCCTAGGGAGGCTTGCTAACCAGATACAAGGACTTCTTATGGAGCAAGCAATTAAGAAGATGTGGTATTGGCAAAAGGACAGATAAACTGACTAATGGAATATAACAGTGAACCCAGAGACAAATTAATGCATGTTTAGAACTTTGGAAAACAACAGAAGTGATATGTCAGATAATGAGCAAAGGAAGGACTATTCAGTAAATGGAAGTAGAAAAAGTGGTTATCCATATGACAATGGTATCCCTAACCTCCTCTCATACCATTAAAAACAACAACAATGGAACTCTTAGTGAAAATATAGGTGAAAATTTTTTAGATCTTTAGATAGAAAATATTTCTTGGCTGGGCACGGTGGCTCAAGCCTGTAATCCCAGCACTTTGGGAGGCCGAGGCGGGTGGATCACGAGGTCAAGAGATCGAGACCATCCTGGTCAACATGGTGAAACCCCACCTCTACTAAAAATACAAAAAATCAGGAGGCTGAGGCAGGAGAACTGCCTGAACCCAGGAGGCGGAGGTTGCGGTGAGCCGAGATTATGCCATTGCACTCCAGCCTGGTAACAAGAGCGAAACTCCGTCTCAAAAAAAAAAGAAAAAAGAAAATATTTCTTAAACTAGACACAAAGATGTTGATTATAAAAGATGGATAAATATAATTATATTCAAATTAAGAACTGTTATTAATTAAAAGACACCTTAAAGACAGTAAAAGATTTAAAGACTGGAAAACAAAATAAAAAACTATTAATGTCAAGAATATATAAAGATTCATAGAAGTCAATCAGAAAACTAAAGGCAACCCAATAGGCAAAAGAAATGAACAGACATTTCTTATAAATAATACATATATTAAGAAATATTCAGTATTATGAGTGATGAGAGAAAGGCAAATTAAGACCACAATGAGAATAATCCATTCTGTTGGCAAAAATTTTAAAGTCTGTCAATACTCAACGTGGAGACAATACAGCTCTAAAGGGTCTTGTTTACATTGCAGATGAAAAGTAAATTGAGGCAACCAATTTGAAAATGTTTGAAATTACCTCCTAAAGTTAAACATTAGCAACACTCCATCATCAAGGGAGTGGATGTGAAAATGGTGGTATAATCACGCAATGTATTATTATATGGCAGCCCAAAAAAGGCACAACAATGGATGAATTTTAGCAATATAATATTAAGTGTATAAGTTCAGTCATAAAAGACAAGATTTTTAAATTAAAGTTAAAAATATCTAAAATTTAAAAATTCCCAATGAACATGGAATTCAGAATGACAGTTACCTCAGGTCAGTGAGAACACGTTAAGGGACTTATAAGATTAGATGTTAGTTATAGTCAAGAACCTAGTTTTGTTTTGGGTGATGGGTACAGAGATACTTATAACATTATTAAAACTAACTAAGTAAATAAATAAAAACCAAGCATGAACTAATAATGAGAATATGTCATGAAACAAAGACATGTTTAATACAATGCTGTGTACCTAAGCTTTTCAAAAAAAGGTCCCATAAACTACATGAAACCTTCTTTGATTTCAATTTGCATGTTAATCATGCTCTTAAGAGGAGGAAAAAGAAGATGGCGCAGTAGGAGCAACCCAGGATTGCAGCTCTCAGTGAAGACGCAGAGGGTGAGTGCAAGCCGCATTTCCAGATGGATCTTTGTTGCTCACAGAACGGGGAAATTCCCAGGTGTAGGAGAGACATGGGATGTCAGCGCAGCTGTTTTGGCTCTAAGGCAGGGAGCCAGGTGATCAGGCTCGGCGGGTCGCACCCCTACAGGGACAAACAAAACAGCAATTCGAAACGCTCAGGGCTGAGAGTTTCACTGTGGGCACAGCTGAACCCAGGTTCAGTGCAGCTTGGTGGGGGAGGGGCGTCCACCATTACCGAGGCATTCCGCCCCTACTGAGATACACTCCCATTGCTGACACAGCCTGCCGTTGAGAGAGACTCCGCCAACAGGGCGAAACCCAAGACAGCAGGGCAAACCCCATGGCAACAGGGCAGAGCCCACAACAGTAGGGCGGAGCCCATGGCAACAGGGCGGAGTCCATGACAGCAGGGCGGAGCCCACAGCAGCAGGGCAGAGCCCACGGCAGCAGGGAGGACCGCATGGCAGCAGGGCAGAGCCTCGGCAGGCAAATAGTGACTAGACTGCCTCCTAGCTGGGCAGGACAGTGCAACGGATACTCATAAAGAAAGCCCTAACTCCCTGAGACAGAGCATCTGAGGAAAAAAAGGGGTTTTATGAGTTCTGCTGCAGCAGACATAAACGCACCTGCCTAACAGCCCTGAATGATCAACAGAGCTCACAGCTCAGCACTTGAGCTCCTATAAAGTACAGACCGCCTCCTCAAGCAGCTCCCTGACCCCTGTATATCCAAAGAGTAACCTCAAAAAGGACTGATCAGACTGACATTTGGCAGGCATCATTCTGGGACAAAGATAGCAGAAGAAGAAACTGGTAGCATCACTCACTGTTCTGCAGCTGCTACAGGTGTACCCCAGACAAGCAGGGCCTGGAGTGGACCTCAGCAGTCATACAGCAGAGAGGATAGATTGTTAGAAGGAAAACTAAGTAACAGAAATACTTCATTATCAACAATCTGGGTGTCCACTCTGAGACCCAATTGAAAAGTCAGCAACTACTCAGACGACAGGCGGATAAACCCACAAAGATGGGAAGAAACCAGCGCAAAAAGGAGGAAAACACCCGAAACCAAAACACCTCGCCTCCTACAAAGGACCAAAACTCCTCACCAGCAAGGGAACAAAGCTGGACGGAGAATGACTGTGACGAAATGACGGAATCAGACTTCAGAAGGTGGATAATGAGAAACTTCCGTGAGCTAAAAGAACATGGTCTAAATCAATGCAAAGAAACTAAGAACCTTGAAAAAAGATTTGACAAAAGATTCAAGGAAATGATAACAAGAATGGACAACTTAGAGAGGAATATGAATGAATTGAAGGACCTGAAAAACACAACATGAGAACTTCGCGAGGCATGCACAAGTTTCAACAGCCGAATTGACCAGGCAGAAGAAAGAATATCAGAAGTCGAAGATCAACTCAACGAAATAAAATGAGAAACCAAGATTAGAGAATAAAGCGCAAAAAAGAATGAACAAAGTCTCCGAGAAATGTGGGACTATGTGAAGAGACCTAACCTATGCTTGATAGGTGTACCAGAATGTGACGAAGAGAATGAATCCAAGCTGGAAAATACTCTTCAGGATAATATCCAGGAAAATTTCCCCAACCTAGCAAGGCAGGCCAATATCCAAGTCCAGGAAATACAGAGACCACCACAAAGATATTCCGCAAGAAGAGCAAACCCAAGGCACATAATCGTCAGATTCACCAGGGTTGAAATGAAGGAGAAAATACTAAGGGCAGCCAGAGAGAAAGGTCGGGTCACCCACAAAGGGAAGCCCATCAGACTCACAGCAGATCTCTCGGCAGAAACTCTACAAGCCAGAAGTGGCGGGGGGCAATATTCAACATCCTTAAAGAAAAGAACTTTCAACCCAGAATTTCATATCCAGACAAACTGAGCTTCATAAGTGAAGGAAAAATAAAATCCTTTGCAAACAAGCAAGTACTCAGAGACTTTGTCACCACCAGGCCTGCTTTACAAGAGCTCCTGAAAGAGGCAGTACACATAGAAAGGAACAACCAGTACCAGCCATTCCAAAAAGATACCGAATGCTAAAGAGCATCAACAAAATGAAGAATCTGCATCAACTAACAGGCAAAACAGCCAGCTAGCATCAAAATGGCAGTATCAAATTCACACATAACAATATTAACCCTAGATGTGAATGGGCTAAATGCACCAATCAAAAGACAAAGACTGGCAAATTGGATAAAAAACCAAAACCCATCGGTGTGCTGCATCCAGGAAACCCATCTCACATGCAAGGATACACAAAGCCTCAAAATAAAGGGATGGAGGAAGATTTACCAAGCAAATGGAGAGCAAAAAAAAGCAGGAGTTGCAATTCTCATCTCTGATAAAATAGAGACTTTAAAGCAACAAAGATCAAAAGAGACAAAGAAGGTCATTACATAATGGTAAAAGGATCGATACAACAAGAAGAGCTAATGATCCTAAAAATATATGGACCCAAAACAGGAGAACCCAGATATATAAGGCAAGTTCTTAATGACTTACAAAGAGACTTAGACTCCCACACAATAATAGTGGGAGACTTTAACACTCCACTGTCAATATCAGACAGATCAACCAGACAGAAAATTAACAAGGATATCCAGGGCTTGAACTCAGACCTGGAACAAGCAAACCTGATAGACATTTACAGAACTCTCCACCCCAAATCCACAGAATATATATTCTTATCAGCACCACATCACACCTACTCCAAAACTGACCACATAATTGGAAGTAAAGCACTCCTCAGCAAATGTAAAACAACTGAAATCATAACAAACAGTCTCTCAGACCATAGTGCCATCAAGTTAGAACTCAGAATTCAGAAACTAACTCAGAACCGCACAACTTCATGGAAACTGAACAACTGGCTCTTGAATGCTGATTGGATAAACAATGAAATGAAGGCAGAAATAAAGCAGTTCTTCGAAACCAACGAGAACGAAGACACAACATACCAGAATCTCTGGGACACATTTAAAGCAGTCTGTAGAGGAAAATATATAGCAATAAGTGCCCACATGAGAAGAGTGGAGAGATCCAAAATTGACACCCTATTGTCAAAATTGAAAGAGCTAGAGGAGCAAGATCAAAAAAGCTCAAAACCTAGCCGAAGACAAGAAATAACTAAGATCAGAGCAGAACTGAAGGAGATAGAGACACGAAAACCCTTCAAAAAAATCAATAAATCCAAGAGCTGGTTTTTCAAAAAGATCAACAAAATAGACAGACCACTAGCCAGACTGATAAAAAAGAAAAGAGAGAACAACCAAATACATGCAATAAAAAACGATAAAGGAGAAATCACCACAGATTCCACAGAAATTCAATCCATCATCAGAGAATATTACAAACAACTCTATGCACATAAACTAGTAAACCTGAAAGAAATGGATAAAATCCTGGATACCTGTGTCCTCCCAAGCCTAAACCAGGAGGAAGCAGAAACCATGAATAGACCAACAACAACGTCTGAAGTCGAGGCAGGAATTAAGAGCCTACTACACAAAAAAAGCCCAGGTCCAGATGGGTTCACAGACAAATTCTACCAGACACACAGAGGAGCTGGTACCATTCCTTCTGAAACTATTACAAATAATCCAAAAAGAGGGAATCCTTCCCAAATCATTTTATGAGACCAACATCATCCTGATACCAAAACCCGGCAGAGACTCAACAAGAAAAGAAAACTTTGTGCCTGTAATCCCAGCTGCTCAGGAGGCTGAGGCAGGAGAATTGCCTGAACCCAGGAGGCGGAGATTACGGTGAGCCGAGATCGCGCCATTGCACTCCAGCCTGGGTAACAAGAGTGAAACTCCATCTCAAAAAAAAAAAACAAAAAAAAAACTTCAGGCCAATATCCATGATGAACATAGATGCAAAAATCTTCAATAAAATACTGGCAAGCCGATTACAACAGCACATCAAAATCTTATCCATCATGATCAAGTAGGATTCATCCCGGGGATGCAAGGCTGGTTCAACATACGCAAGTCTATAAACGTAATTCACCACATAAACAGAACCAAAAACAAAAACCACATGATTATCTCAATTGACACAGAGAAGGCATTTGACAAAATTCAGCAGTCCTTTATGCTAAAAACGCTCAATAAACTCGGTATTGACGGAACATATCTCAAAGTAATAAAACCTATTTACGACAAACCAACAGCCAATATCATACTTAATGGGCAAAAACTGGAAGGATTCCCTTAGAAATCTGGCACTAGACAAGGATGCCCTCTTTCACCACTCCTATTCAATATAGTACCGGAAGTTCTAGCCAGAGCAATCAGGCAAGAAAAAGAAGTAAAGGGTATTCAAATAGGAAAGGTGGAAGCCAAATTGTCTCTATTTGCAGACGACATGATAGTATACCTAGAAGACCCCATCGTCTCAGCCCAAAAACTCCTGAAACTGATAAGCAACTTCAACAAAGTCTCAGGATATACAATCAATGTGCAAAAATCACAAGCATTCCTATACACCAAAAACAGACTTAAAGAGAGCCAAATCAAGAATGAACTGCCATTCACAATTGCTATAAAGAGAATAAAATACCTAGGAATACAACTTACAAGGAACGTAAGGGACCTCTTCAAGGAAAACTACAAACCACTGCTCAACGAAATAAGAGAGAACACAAACAGATGGAGAAACATTCCATGTTCATGGTTAGGAAGAATCAATATTGTGAAAATGGCTATACTGCCCAAAGTAATTTACAGAATCAACACTATCCCCATCAAGCTACCATTGACTTTCTTCACAGAACTGGAAAAAACCACCATGAACTTCATATGGAACCAAAAGAGAGCCCGCATAGCCAAGTCAATTCTAAGCAAAAAGAACACAGTGGGAGGCATCACATTACCGGACTTCAAAATATACTACAAGGCTACAGTAATCAAAACAGCATGGTACTGGTACCAAAACAGAGATATAGACCAATGGAACAGAACAGAGGCATTGGAGGCAACACAACATATCTACAACCGTACAATCTTTGATAAACCTGACAAAAACAAGCAATGTGGAAAGGATTCCCTGTTTAATAAATGGTGTTGGGAAAACTGGCTAGCCATGTGCAGAAAGGAGAAACTGGACCCCTTCCTGACACCTTACACTAAAATTAACTCCAGATGGATTAAAGACTTAAACATAAGACCTGGCACCATAAAAACCCTAGAAGAAAATCTAGGCAAAACCATTCAGGACATAGGAGTATGCAAGGACTTCATGACCAAAACACCAAAAGCATTGGCAACAAAAGCCAAAATAGACAAATGGGACCTAATCAAACTCCACAGCTTTTGCATGGCAATAGAAACAGTCACTAGAGTGAATAGGCAACCAACAGAATGGGAAAAAATTTTTGCAGTTTACCCATCTGACGAAGGGCTGATATCCAGAATTTACAAAGAACTCAAACAGATTTACAGGAAAAAAAAACAAGCAAGCCTATTCAAAAATGGGCAAAGGATATGAACAGACACTTTACAAAAGAAGACATACATGAGGCCAACAAACACATGAAAAAATGCTCATCATCACTGGTCATTAGAGAGATGCAAATCAAAACCACATTGAGATACCATCTCACACCAGTTAGAATGGCGATCATTAAAAAATCTGGAGACAACAGATGCTGGAGAGGATGTGGAGAAATAGAAACACTTTTACACTATTGGTGGGAGTATAAATCAGTTCAACCATTGTGGAAGACAGTGTGGTGATTCCTCAAGGACCTAGAAATAGAAATTCCATTTGACCCAGCAATCCCATTACTGGGTATATATCCAAAGGACCATAAATCGTTCTACTATAAGGACACATGCACAGGAATGTTCATTGCAGCACTGTATAGAATAGCAAAGACCTGGAACCAACCCAAATGCCCATGGATGATAGACTGGACGGGGAAAATGTGGCACATATACACCATGGAGTATTATGCAGCAATCAAAAATGATGAGTTCGTGTCCTTTGTAGGGACATGGATGAATCTGGACAACATCATTCTCAGCAAACTGACACAAGAACCCAGAAAATGAAATACCGCATATTCTCACTCATAGGCGGGTGATGAAAAATGAGAACACATGGACACAGGGAAGGGAGTACTACACACTGGGGTCTATTGGGGGGAATAGGGGAGGGACAGCGGGGGGCGGAGCTGGGGAGGGATAGCCTGGGGAGAAATGCCAAATGTGGGTGAAGGGGAGGAAGGCAGCAAAACACACTGCCATTTGTGTACCTATGCAACTATCTTGCATGTTCTGCACATGTACCCCAAAACCTAAAATGCAATTAAAAAAAAAAAACATGCTCTTTACCAACTCCTATATCAAGTATGACTTCTATTACATGGTACATCTTATAATATCTGTTATTTCAAATGTAATGGTCTTGCTTCCTTATCAAGAATATAAATACTTCCATAAGGCTAATATTTCTACCGTACATACTGTTTCTGAAAAAGTACTGACCACAGAGTAAGTGCTAAATAAATACCTGTTAAATCCTTGATATACTTTGTATATTTGTTCCTGCCCAAATCCCATGTTGAACTGCCATCCCCAATGTTGAAGGTGGGGCCTGGTGGGAGGTATTTGAGTTATGGGGGTAAATCCCTCAAGGCTAGGAGCTGTCTTCAGGACAATGAGTTCTTGTGAGATCTGGTCATTTAAAAGTGTGTGGAACCTCCCCCTCAACACATTCTCTCTCACTCCTGCTTTTGCCATATACATGCCTGTTCCTGCTTTATCCTCTGCCATGATTATAAGCTTTCTGAGGCCTCCCTAGAAGCCATGTAGATGCCAGCAGTATGCTTACTGTAAAGTCTGCAGAACTATGAGTCCCTTAAACCTTTTTTTAAAGAAATTTAAAAAAAAATCTCAGATATTTATAATAATGCAAGAACAGCTGAATACAACAGTCATATTTAACTTATTCCTCAAATAGCCAAGAGTAAAGCTATGATTGCTGTATCCCAAATTTCTTTAAAAATACTGTATCACTACCTTTAATGTTTCCTACTTCTTTACTCAGGAAAGGAACTTAAACCAAAATCACCTGCTCACCTGTTATGGCTGAGGGAAGCAGTGATGGGGGTAGGCACCACAGTCTGTAACCCTTCCCCTTCTATCTCAGTACCAACGAGGCAGATGAGCTGAAGTTCTGGTAATCCTACACAGTTTACTTCATGCCAGCTTTTGCCTGAAAGAGCATCATTGAATGGACAATAATGTTTATTAAAATCAAAAGATAAAAACTCCAAAATTCTACCTAAAACTCAGCTGAGCAAGTATCTATCATTCATAACACTACCTCCTCTCTTTGCTTTTCTAGTAGTTTCTATTACTCTGTAATTCCTAATGTAAATAAATGAAGAAATTACAAAATTAACAGCAAATGCATATAAGATTGCTTATTATAATGTGAAGAATGCTATATCCCAATCCAATCCCCCAAACCTCTACCACAGTCCCAATAACAAAACAGTATAAACAAACAACTTACTTTCCATGAGGTCCAGGTAAACCAAGAATGCTATATAAACTTGGGTGGCATCTCCTATATCTAATTCCATCATTTCTAAATACTGAAAATTAAAATATAATTGTCAAATTGAGAAGGAAGAATTGTTTAATATTTTCTTTCAATCAACAAGTAGTCAGTCATTAAGTATATATAATCCATAAAATTCTTATGGGTATAGTGGAAGTTAAAAGGCAATATAAAATATTATCTCTGTCTCTAAAGAACTTGCGATTGTTAAATGCATACTTAACATCGTTAGGCAAATAACAATATATGACTGTGATTAAAAACCATGTAAATGGAATAAAAAACATGACACAACAGGTCAGAAGAGCTCTACTCAGAGGGACTGGTGAAAGCTTTACAGCAGAGGCGGGATAGGATACAAGTTGAGCACGGAAGAACATTATGATTTGAGTAAATGGAGAAGTTGAGTAATAGTGCAGGTAATCACACAAAGGTGGGATTAAGTCACACGTATTCAAGGGACTGTAAAGAAACCTATCTCCCAGCAATAGAAACCTTTTTAATAAGATTTATGTTGGGACGTATTAGTAGGTACTGTGTATTTCCCTAGCCTCTTATTTATGTGTGGAAAGAGTCTGCCAGAGTATCAGTCCTAGCTTCTCTATCCATTCTTTCTCACTTTAAGAGTACGGAATTATTTAATCATTAGATTTTTAAAAGGGGATTGACAAGAAACTAGAGAAAGCTGCTTCTTTCAGACTACTGGTCAGCATAAGGGGAACGTGTTTAAAGGGCCTACACCTGCAGAATTCTGAAGCTGCCCAGCTATGCTAGTGACTAGGTGGATATGTGGGGCTAATGCTGAGGTGAAGTACTAGCAGACCTGCATGGGGACAGGTCTGAAGTCACATTCTCCCATCAGCTTCACTGTAACTGTACAGGTACAGGAGGATACGGGTTATTAGTTGTCTACTTCAAACATGTTTGAAAGTGACACTCAAAACATAATTTTGAGCCAGGTTGCAAGGTCTTAAGCTAAACGTGATTTTTGTCATTGAGGAAACACTGAGGATTTCTAAGCAAGAGAATAATAAAAGTGTGTTTGAGGATAATAAATCTGATACCATTTTACTGGACGAACCTACGTAATTTTCGAATGAACAAAAAGGTGAAATTGGAAAAACAAACACCCCCTATTACTTTATTATTTCTTTTCTTTTTCTTTTAAAAATCATTTTGGTCCTTCAAGAAGATAAATCAAAAGGAGAGATTTGATGGTCATGGTGTACACA
This sequence comes from Saguinus oedipus, assembly GCA_031835075.1. Taxonomy (NCBI): domain Eukaryota; kingdom Metazoa; phylum Chordata; class Mammalia; order Primates; family Cebidae; genus Saguinus; species Saguinus oedipus. The sequence goes on from CM063190.1 coordinate 27,003,917, forward strand.
GCCATTAACTTCAAAATGAAAAAACTCTACACGTATGTAAACTGAGTAACAACATCAAATCTAGATAAGGTTTTAAAAATTTGTTACTGGTGTTTAACTTATTAAGTGCTTATATAGTGCTTTCTATATGTTGAATAGCTTACAAATATTAACTAATATTTAAGTAATTTAATCCTGTAGCAACCCTATAAGTAAGTTTGGACTATTAATATTCCCATTTTTCAGGTGAGGAAACTGAGGCACAATGGGATCAAACAACTTGTCCCAAATCACAAGGTTGATAAGTGACAGAATCAGGATTTAAACTGAGTCTGATTTTGAGTTCATGCTCCTAACCATTATGCTGTCTCTCCATGTTATTGTTTCTCTTTCATGGCACTAAATGTTTCCATACTATTGTTTCTTTTTCTCACCTTTTGGAAGGATGAAGGGGACGGCATAGGAAGATAAAATTAAGCAAGAGAAGCTGAAAAAGGTTAACTCTTTTCAAATATATACCTTCAAACTTTTCCCTGTTTTTAGATGATTATCTATGAATTATTGCTCTCTAGCAGAAGAGTACAATTCTAATAAAGTACCAGACCAGACCAGTTTTTGAGATTTTTACAAAACTCACATCTCCATTCACTTGTCTTATTCACTGCTTGGAATCTTACTGGGACAAGGCAGTAATGTCTCCAGCAGAAGCACGCAGGGAACTATCTTTATCTCCCTTCCTGCTACTGTAGAAAAATACAGGTAAAATGTGAGTAGCTCTGCTTTGGGCAAGAACCTATTCAAACTTTCGAAGAAATCTGAAATATTAGGAATCTGCACCTTTGCAAAATAAAGGTGCACTCTGGACCCAAGGCTAAATGTAAACCTGACTGTGCCTAAATCTTTACCATTATGGACCCCTAGAGCTTATCCATCGGCCACAAATTGTCTTGCATGGTTACTGTGAGGATTAAATAAATTCATCCCGGAAAGGGGATTTACCTAGAGAGCAAAACTAATGGAACGCTTATTAGGAATCTCCGGCTCGAGACGGGTGGAGTTAATGTCTGGTCCTCGGTTCCAGAATGGCTTCGGTGGCGGGTTGGGGAAGGTGTCGGAACGAATAGTTCAACTAATTTAAACAAACAAAACCGATGCTGCCTGAGGTTGGCAGTTGTGCCCACCGGTCCACCTCGGTGAGGCACATCCTCAGCTCTCGCGCTGAGGGAGAAAGTAAGAGGGCAGCCCGGGAGTTCTGCCTGGGCTAGGGGCCCTGACGGCGTCCTGCTTCTCTCACGCCTCCTGACCTTAGGGTGGGATCCCATCCAGGCGTCCTCGGGAGCCCACGAGGGAGCTCCGCCGCCGTCGCCAAAGCCGTGAACACCGCCCGGACCCAGGCCGCTGCAGCCGGGGGTCGGCTCGGAATCGCCGCGCTCCTCCATGCCGCCGGTTTGGCACTCCCGTGGTGCACCGCGATCCGTGCCCGGCCAGAAACAGCTGCGCGCGCGCCTGTGGGTTCCGCTTCCCCGAGACTCGCGGTGGTCGCACGAGAAGGCTCTGAATCGGGGAGGAAAGTTGCATCAGCCCCTCCTTCTGACCAAGGTAGTAAGAACATGCGCAAACGCTCTTCAGTTTCGTCTCTAGTTTTGCTCTGCGTTTATTCAAATCCGAGCAAATTCTAGCCTGAAAAATATTCAAGAGTAGCCCGCGCCTAGAAGCTCTTAATCCTCTTTAAGTCAGTGCTGCCTATAGCTCTCTGAGAAAGTTGGGGGATGTATACGTTCTCTTTGCCTTGAGCAGTGGGGTCCTGGTTTCTGATTCCTGAGAACCGGAAAAGCCTTACTCAGTGCTTTGACAAAAATCTTTGAAGTAGAACCGTAGTTACCGGCTGGACCCATGTTTCAGTATTAGAGGAAACACGAGTTGCTGAATGAGTGTTCATAAAGATGGGATACAAACTGGCACAAGCATGTGATCTGGAAGCCAAGGATGAGGAGTTTCAGGCAGGCAGAGTAGCACATTTTAAGCATTTTTAATTTACTGTGAGTGAAATGGGAAACTGTTGGAGGCTCCTGTTTGTTATGTTTTCATAGGATCACTCTGATGTGTTGAGGATGGACTGTAGGGAGCAAGGACATAAACAGGGACTGGTGAGGAGGCTATCGTATTTACCAAGACAAGGGTGACTCAAAATCCGAAGTCCCAGGCAGGACAGAACTTCTGCTTTCAACCATGAAAGGCTAAGACCCTACTGGACCATCCCCAGCAGAAAACAAGTTGAACACAATACAAAAAGCTGAATATACTGGAGGGTGAACAGCAGACTGGTAGGAAGGGCAAGCTTGCTTAAAGATGAGGAACTCCACAAGAACATTCCCCTCTCTCTGGCATTTAACTTGGGGCTAAGTGCAGTCCAGAAGTTAGGCTCAGCAGCAGCAGGTGTGTGTATATAAAACTTATTGGATATTCTTATCTGGGGAAGCAGAAAAGTGAAGCCAGAATAGTTTGAATTCTGAAGAGGTTAAGAAATCCCAAGGAAGGATCAGAGAGTGGATCCCCAAACTCTGTCAATCCACATCTCTGAGAGCTCCGGAACCACTCAAAACAGAATCACAGCAGCTCAGTTAAAAACAAAAAATCTGAACTGAGATCAGAGTTGTCTCCAAAGGGAGAGAGTTGGCAGTTAAAATCTAGCCAGAAAAATTACCTACGAATACAAATGAAATAACACTTAACAGAGAAAAGTAATAGAATCCACACTCTCCACTTAACACTCATAAAGTCCATATACTATCCCAAACTATCTGACATGTGAAATTCAAGAAAATGGATTGCATACTCTAGAGTTTGACCCTGAGATGAATCAGAAGTTGAAACTGACAGATAAGGATTTTAAAGTGACCATTAAAACTATTCTCAATGAAGTAAAACATGTTTTCAATGAATGAAAATCTCAGGAGACAAACAGAAAATCTCAGCAAAAAAAGAAAAAAAAAGATTTTTAAAACCAAATAGAAATTCTGAAGATTGAAAATTACAATTTTAAAAATAAAAAAATTCACTGGGTGAATTTAACAGCCAGAAAGAAATTACAGAAGAAAAAGTAGGGAACTTGAAATAGAGCAATAGAAATTATTAAAAGTAAACAACAACGTGAAAAATTATCTTTAAAAATTGAGTAGATCCACAGAGATTTCATTCAACATGCATCTAAATAACAGAAGTAGAAAAAAACAAGGGACAGAAAAAAATTGTTGAAGAAAGAGTGGCCAAAATTTCCCCCAATTTAATGAAAGACATTTGCCAGTACAAAATGCTAAATATACAACAACTAAAATAAACACACAGAATTCTACATTTTAATAAACTATTGAAAGTCAAAAACATAAAGAGAAAAGCTTGAATGCATCAAAAGAAACAACATATCACACACAGGGAAAAGAAGGGCATATATTATTGAATGAGATGTAAAGCCACACATGAAGATTTATGTATTACCCTCAAATATATTACATTTGAATGAACCTTTGCCTCCACAAAGCAACTGCTAAACCCGAAAGGGGAAAATGGCTCTGAAATTAATAGGGCCATTGAAGCATGAATCACTGAAACACTAATTCAAGTGCTTGGACGTGAATAAATCTCTCTGACTCCTAAAGATCCAAATTAGTTCATATGATGGCATTTTTAGAAGCATTAAGAGTATTTTGTTGCTAATCTGAGTAGGGGAAAAATTTTATAAATCATTAAGGATTTCCAGTGGGATTAGGGACTATGTGAACCAGCCTCAAACATCTTCAGGAGAAGAATTTCAGCTTATGTTCAAGAAAAAAGAAGTTGGAGATAGGAAAAACTAGAAGGATGAAGAAAGAACCATAAATCAAAAAAGCAACAGATAAATGCCATCCTTTGGCAAATAGATTAACTACTGTTGCTTAGAAAAAGCATGATACATTCAGGCATAAATATTACATACTTCTAATGTCCTTTTAATGTCCTTGTCTATTTAAAAGAGATGAAGAATGAAAAGGGAGTGTCTCTTAGCTACCCTGTTAAGCAATGGAAACTGAAGTCTTGGTGATTGGGAATTGCTAAAAGTGAACACAAAGGATTTGGGAACACTTAGACAACTTGGTATTTACAGTGCAGAATCAAATGACTGTTGCGGCAATCTAGAGTGAAATCCCCTAGAGAACAGAGGAGAGTTTCGGTGTCTGGTAGCCTGGAGGATTTCTCCTATTGTAAATGCTTCAACAGTTCACTTTAGAGAACCAAAGTAGTGAGAAAAAAGGCTAGATAAGAAACAACGAATAAAATCCCCCGAGTGTATTGGATTTAATAAAATTCATTGTAATCTGGCACTTGCTGACCTCATTTCCCAATGATATCCTGAGCCAGACCATTTTATTCCTATAAAAATCTGTAATGTCTAGCCAGAGACATATTAATTCAGTAAGAGTCTCAAGAGGAAATGCGAACATTAAATTGTGATGTGAATCTCTAGTGTGAAAAAAAAAAGAAGAAGAAAAAGCTTTTTCACAGTATTATATGAGACAGTGATCCCGTGCTGAAAAATGTTGTCTAGCATTCTGGATCAGCTTTTCATTCATTGGCTGTAAGGATGTTCATATATATCTTGTTCCTTTTTTTTGTACACGACACACACAATTTCCCATTCTCTGTGTTTCAAGAACAGAGAAAGATTCAAGAAAGAGAATAATTCAATATTGTAAAGATGGCAATTTCCTCCAAAGTTATTTACAGATTCTAGCAATTCCAATTAAAATCCCAAGAAGGATTTTCTTAATACCTGATAAGCTGATTCTGAAATTTGGGCATAAAGGACCAAAAATAACCAAGACCCTTTTTATGAACAAAAGGAAGGAAACTCTTATGAAGTTAAAATTCTGAAACATAAAATATCTTATAAAGGTAAAGTTTTAAACAAAATTTAAATTCTTGTAAATATATCTAATTACAAGGATGTGACATTGGCACATGGATAGGTAAAACCAGCAGAACAAAGTAGGGAGCCAGAAAGCAGACCCATACGAATGTGGGCGGAAGTAACACTGCAGATGCAAGAAGGGAAGGAGAGAAAGTGTGATTCACTACATGGCGTGGAGGCAAACGCTTTTAAATCTCTAGGAGAGAATATAAAAGAATATTTTATGACCCCAAGATAGTGATTTCTTAAACAAGACACAAAAAGCACAGACCATATGGGAAAAATTTGGCAATTTAACTGTATTTCAGTTAAGAATTTCTGACACAAAGAGAGTGGGGCAAGGGAAGACATCTGGAACACATAATTGAAAGAAAAGATACCCAGAATCTGTAAAGAACTCCTAAAAATCAATTAGGAATCAAAACAAAACACTCCTTAGGTAAAAAAAAAAATGAGAATAAACAGAAAAACAGATTAAAAGGCTAGCAAATGTGATTTGATGTTCAGCCACATTGATTAAGAAAATGCAAGTTGAGGTAAGAAGATACCTTAATATACCTATCAGATTAGCAACAAAAGCCAAGAGTTGGCATAAAAGTAGACCAAAGGAAAGATGCACAAATCCTATGATCCAACAATTATAATCCCAGGTATATATTCTAGAGCAATATTTTTAAATGAAGTGCCAGGACCTGTTAGTGGTTGTGAAATAAATTGAGTAGGTTGAGTACAGTTTTTAAGAAGGAATTATGTAAAACATATATAAAGTTTCAATCAACAACTTGAATGAATCTCATGAAAATCTGATGTATAGTCAAACTGTTAGTTATAGAAGAGTATATAAGACATTTAATTTATATAAAATTCAAGTACAGCAGTTTCATTCATAATAACCCAGAAGCAGAAACAGCCCGAATGTCTGTCCCTCCGCTGATGAATATATAAAATGATATGTCCATACAGTGGAATATTATTTAGCATTATAAAGAATAAATAACTCTTGCTACAACATCAGTAAACCTTGAAAGCAGTAAGTGAAAGAAGCCAATCACAAGGGATACCATGTTGTAGAATTCCATTTATGTGTAATGTCTAAAGTAGGTAAATCTACAGAGACAAAGTACATTAGTGAGAGAGTAGGGTGAGCTGGGAGATACGAGGATTGATCACTAATGAGTATAGTTTTCTTTTTGTGGTGATAAAAATGTACTAAAATTGATTGTGATCATGTTGTATAACGATTAAAAATCTTTGCATTGTATACTTTAAATAGGTGAATTGCGTGGTATTTCAAATGCAGGCAAAACTAACACACATTTAGGAGATGTACTAGAGTTCTCCAGAGAACAGAACCAGAGAGAGAGAGAGAGAGAGAGAGAGAGAGAGAGAGAGAGAGAGAGAGAGAGAGAGATAGATAGGACTTTGAGGAATTGGCTCATGTGATTGTGGGGGCTTGAAAGCCTGAAATACGTGCAGGGCAGGCTGGCAGGCTGGAGACCCAGAAAAGAGCTTATGTTGCAGTCTTGAGTCTAAATGCAATCTGTAGTCAGAATTCCTTTCTTTGTGGAGAATCCCATTCTTTTCTCTTATGGCCTTCAAAAGATTGGATGGCAACCCACATTATAAAGAGTAATCTGCTTTACTCAAAGTCTACTGATTTAAATGTTAATCACATTTGAAAAATAGCTCACAGAAATATCTAGACTAGTTTGACCAAGCAACTGGGCATCCTGGCCCAGAGAAGTTGACCCATAAAATTAAGCTCACAGGAGGTAAATGTTCTAAACAAAAGGAAGAGACTGATTAACGCAGAATTCAGTCTAGTACTTATCTCCGGAAAATAGAGATTGTGACAAGAAGGGACCCGCGCAGGGCTTCAAAGTTAATGTTTCTCAAGGTGGGTGCTGGGTATATGGATATTGATTTTATTAGTAGTATTTAAATTAATATGTTAGTTTATGGATTATATCTGTTAGTTTATAATGTATTTCATGTTTCATTAAGTATTTTATTAAAATTTTTCTAATATCTAGACTACAAAGGGATAGTAAGTTAGTCAGTGTCTATAAATAAACAGTTGCATATATGCAACCTTAAATAATGCCTAGCTTTGTAAATATGAAAAGACATCAATCAAAAGCAATCCATGGTCCAAAAAATATCCCATCTCTATCTCTAGATATTTAGTCAACATCTGCTATCAGCGTGGGTATTGAGTCTCACTGAAGAGGACTGAGTACAAACCCACATTGAAAACGTGCAAATTAAAAATGCCTTATTAAAATTACCCCAAAACGTTAATCGTGGTTGTGGTGGGATAGTGGATTCTGAGAGTTTCTTCCTCCTTTTTTTCCCCTCATTTTCAACATTTTTAAAAGTATCTAGTAAAATAGACTTTAATAAATCATTGAATTTTAGAGCCTTTGGCCTAGAAGGACTAATCCAGCAATCCACATTCATGTTAAAATATCTCTTAATGGCATATTTACTCTGCTTTAAATGTCCCTCCCTGCTTTCTTCCATTCCTTTCTCCTTCTCCCTCTCTCTGTCCTTTCTTCCTTCTTTCTCTTCCTTTCCTTCCTTCCTTCTTCTCCTCCCCAAGTAAAACATTCAGTACAACATTAAACAGATGTAGTGAGACCTGACATTCTTGTCTTGTTCCTAATCACAGGAGGAACACTCAGCCTTTTACCATTAAGGATGATGTTAGCTGTAGGGTTTTTGTAGATGCCATTCATTACATTGAGGAAGTTCCCTTCTATTCCTATATACTGACAATTTTTATTAGGAGTGCATGTTGGATTTGTAAAATGCTTTCTCTGCATTTCCTGAGATGATCATGTGCTTTTTCAAGTTTGTTAACAAATTGCATGAATTGATTTTTTTCTCATTTTCTTACTGTGGTAAAATATATAAACATAAAATTTACTATTTTAAGTAGTATTAAATACATTCATAATGATATGGAATTGTTACCGACATCCATCTCCATTACTCTTCTATCTTTTCCTTTTTTTTGAGACAAAATCTCTCTCTACTCTCTATCACCCAGGCTGTAGTTCAGTGGCACAATCTCGGCTCACTGCAACCTTCACCTCCCTGGTTCAAGCAATTCCCCTGCCTTAACCTCCCGAATAGCCGGGATTACAGGCACAAGCCACCACACCCAGCTAATTTTTTTTTTTGTATTTTTATTAGTGATGGGGTCATACCGTGTTGGCTAGCCTGGTCTTGAACTCTTGACCTCAGGCAATCTACCTGCTTCAGCCTCCCAAAGTGCTGTGATTACAGGCATGAGCCATAGCGCCTGCCAACTCTTTTATCTTTAAACCTGAAACCTATACCCATTAAACAATAACTCCCCATTTCTCCTACGTGCATCCCCTTGGCAACCACCATTCTATTTTATCTCTGTAATTTTGACTAAATGCTTTACATAAGTTGAATCATACAATATTTGTCTTTAATGATTGGCTTATTTCACTTAGCATAATACCCTCTAAGTTAACATGTTGTAGCATATGTCTGAATTTCCTCTCTACTTGAGGCTGAATACTATTCCTCTATATGTATATATCACATTTTGCTTTTCTATTCACTAGTCCGTAGGCCTCTGCTTTGCTTCCATATTTTAGCTATTGTGAATAACACCGTGGTGAACATAAGCACACAAATATCTCTTTGAGAACTTCCTTTCAATGTGTTTGGGTATATAGCCAGAAGTAGAAGTGTTAGATTATATGGTAATTCTATTTTTAATTTCTTGAAGAACTGTCATACTGTTTTCCACAGTAGCTGTACCATTTTGCACTCCCACCAACAGTGCACAATGTTCCAATTTCTCTACACCTTTGCCAACATCTTTTATTTTCTGTGTTTTTCTAGTAGCCATCCAAATGAGTATGAAGTGACAAATCTTATAGTTTTGAATTGCATTTCCTAATGATTAGTGATGTTGAGAAACTTTTCAGGTGCTTATGGTCATTTGTAGATCTTCTTTGGAGAAATGTTTATTCAAAGTCCTTTGCTCATTTTAAAGAAATGCTTATATACAAAATTATACAAAATCATATAATTTTCTAGCTTTCTCTGTTTCTACTTCCCATCCTATCTCTCAGGCATGCTCTGTTCATTGTATCTCTCAAGTATGTCATGCTGTTTCATTCCTTGCTCCTGCAGTTCCACCTACCTGGAATTCCCATCTGTTTCCCCTTCTGTCTTTCTTTTCTTAGTCTATGCTACTCATTTTTCTTTTCTTATATTTTGAATCAAATTTTTTTTTCAAATTTATTTTAAGTTCAGCAGTACATGTGCAGGTTTGTTACATAGGTAAACTTGTTTCATGGGGATTTTTGATACAAATTATTTCATCACCCAGGTATTTAACCTAGTAACCTTTACTTATGTTTCCTGGACCTCTCCCTCCTCCCACCTTCCACCCTCCAATAGGCCCCAGTATGTGTTGTTCCCCTCTATGTATCCATGTGTTCTCATCATTTAGCTCCCACTTGTAAGTGAGAACATGTGGTATTTGGTTTTCTGTTTCTGCATTAGTTTGCTAAGGATAATGGCCTTCAGCTCCATCCATGTCCCTGTAAAAGACATGATCTCATTCTTTTTTAATGGCTGCGTAGTATCCTGTGATATATATGCACCACATTTGCCTTACCCAGTCTATCATTGATGGGCATTTAGGTTGATTTCATGTCTTTGTTATTGTGAATAGTGCTTCAATGAACATATGCATGCATGTGTCTTTATGACAGACTGATTTATACTCCTTTGGGTATATAACTAGTAATAGGATTGCTGGATTGAATGGTATTTCTGTTTTTAGAACTTTGAGGAATTGCCACACTGTCTTCCACAATGGTTCAACTAATTTACACTCCCACCAACAGTGTATGTGTGGGTTTTTTTCCTTCACAGCCTTGCTAACATGTAATTTTTGCCTTTAGTAGCCATTCTGACTAGTGTGAGATGGTATCTCATTGTGATTATCCTATAATGTTCAGCCTATTACAGCTGCCCCAAAGAGATTTATTTCCTCCTCTTCTTGGCTGTGGTTTTTACTTGAACTTCTCTAATAATCATTAATGTTGAGCTTTCCTTTGTATGATTCTTGTCCACATCTATACCTTCTTTTGAAAAGTGTCTGTTCATGTCCTTTTCTCACTTTTTAATGGAGTCATTTGTTATTTTTTCTTCCTATAAATTTGCTTAAGTTCCTTTTAGTTGCTGGATATTAGACACTTGTCAGATGCATAGTTTGCAAAAATTTTTTCCCATTCTGTAAGTTGTCTGTTTAATCTATCAATAGTTTCTTTTGCTGTGCAGAAGCTCAGTCAATTAGATCACATTTGTCAGTTTTTGCTTTTGTTGAAATTGTTTTTCACATCTTCTTCATGAAATCTTTGCTGGTGTCCATGTCCTGAATGGTATTGCCTAGGTTGTCTTCTAGGGTTTTTATAGTTTTGGGTTTTACATTTACGTTTGTAAACCATCTTAAGTTAATTTTTGTATATGGTATAAGGAAGGGGTCCAGTTTCAAGCTTCTGTATATGGCTAGCTGGTTATACCAGCACCACTTATTGAATAGAGAATCCTTTCTCCATTGCTTGTTATTGTCAGATTATCAAATATCAGATAGTTGTAAGTGTGCAGTCTTATTTCTGGGTTCTCTGTTCTGTTGTATTGGTCTATGTGTGTCTTTTTTGGACTAGTACATGCTGTTTGGGTTACTGTAGCCCTGTAGTATAGTTTGAAGTTGGTTAGCATGATGCCTTCAGCTTTGTTCTTTTTGTTTAGGATTGCCTTGGCTATTTAGGCTCTTTTTGGTTCCATATGAATTTTAAAGTAGCTTTTTTTCTAGTTCTATGAAGAATCTCAATGGCATTTTAGGAGTAGCATTGAATCTATAAATTGCTTTGGGTAGTATGGCCATTTTAAAAATATTAATTCTTCCTATCCATGCATGCTACTTATTTTTCAATACTCAATTCAAAGATATCTCTTTAATGAAACATTTCCTAGCTATCTCTACTTCTCCACTTCCTTATTTATGCTCCTTTTTCTATCATAACACATAAAATGACTTATAGTATTGGTGCATTTATATGACACATCTTAACTATTCATGCATTTCCAGCACCTATATCTTGGCACAGAGTAGGCATTGAATGTTTGAAGGAATGAGTTAATATAATTTAAGGGATGCATCTATTCTTAAATGAAATATAGAAGTGTATTTTGAATTTGTATAAGCTTGTTTTGAATTGGAAAACATTCTTCTGTAGTAACTGTTATATGGCTCTTGGATGCAGCCAGAGCACAGATAAAACTTTGACACTGAGATTGTTTAATTTTAGCCTTTCCTACCTCAGTCACTGCTCTTTTCCTCCCTTAATATTCATTCTCTTCCTAGGACCCAGAGTCCTCAAGCTTACATATCAGAAATCCATAAAACTTGCTTTATCACCAAAAAGTCCCATGCTTCAAATTAGGATCCCATTCAGTTCCCTTTATCAAAGCTTCTTATAGTCCATTTCAGTTTAGGTGCTGAGATTTAAAAATCTGATTGAATTAGAAAGATATCACCTAATGCTCTTCTCTCAAGGATTTTCATGTGTTGAAATTGGCAGGACTGTCAGTCAATTCAAGTAAATTTTACGTTTTGGATTTTAAGCTGGATAAGAAAAGTGAGTAAAACAATCCAGGTAGTGAAAGAAAGATATTTCAGTACAGAAGAAGGACGCTTGGATAATTCAGCCAAGAGACTCTCTCTGCCAACTATGGCCCAGCAGGAATTGTGGGGGGCTGGCCACCTTCTCCCTCTTTTTCCAGGGCAAAACATTCAAATATTAAACACTCAAATGATTGGTATTTAGCAATTTCATAAATATTTGTTGAATGAAAAAATGAGGCAAGCATTTAAAACGTTTTTACACAAGAAGAAATTGATGTTTAAAGAGGTCAAGTTTCCAAGGTCACAAAGAGAGTAAGTGACACAAGTGAGATGAAAATTCAGATCCAAATGTCGGTTACTCTTTCAAGCCTACTACAGCTGTCCCAGAGGCACTTATTTCCTCCTCTTGTTGGCTGCAGGAGCCACAGACATCTTGAGAATCTTTTCTGCAAGAAGTCCTCTGCCCACCTGATAGGCCCTGCCCCCACCACATTATACTAAGGGTGACAGTCCAAGAGGTTTTGTTGTCCCAGAAGGAAGCCCCCTGTGCTGGAACAGTATGGGGAGGGGATATGAGAGAAAGTGCTTACTTCTAACTTAATGTAGAATCTATTGGAACAGGTAACTGGCAGTGGAGACAAAGAGATGTGTGTGTACAACCCTGACTCTATTCAGCCGATTTTTCCATGGAGAAAGCATTATAAGCAATGAATATTTTAAAATATTATTGGCTTTTATTTTTAAATTAGTTCTTTTCGAATTAACTGTCTTATAACATCAATCTTATGAGAGAGGAAAACATCCAAATTCACATTACTGATTTCCGAAGAACTTATGGAACACATCTGTTAGTAAGATGGGGACTTAACTTTTCCCAGGCTTCCCCTCCACCTCCCCGCAACCATATTTACAATGATCTTCTACTGTTGCATACCCTGTCGTGACCTTAATCTCAGTGACTAAATGAGCACTCTAAATTAAAAGTTTTAGATAGGTGTTTTGTAAGTTATATGGCTGGGAAACCCTTGATTTTATCCACAGAGCAGTCTGTAATTATTTTAAGAGAACTCCATGGAGCCTCTTTATATTTCATTATAATGTCATTAGAAACCATACAGTTTTAGATGCTTCATCATTCTTTGAAAAAAGAGACTCAGATAAGCTGTTGACTTTAGGTAATTGTATTAGTCTGTTCTCACGCTGTGAATAAAGACATACCTGAGTTTGGATTTTACAAAGAAAAAGAGGTTTAGTGGACTCACAGTTCCACATGGCTGGGGAGGCCTCACAATCATGGCGGAAGGCAAAGAAGGAGCAAAGGCACATCTTACATGGCAGCAGGCAAGGGAGCATGTGCAAAGGAACTGCCCTTTGTAAAACTACCAGATCTTGTGAGACTTATTCATTATCATGAGACCACCATGGGAAAAACCTGCCCCCATGATTCAATTACCTCTTACGACACATGGGGATTATGGGAGCTACAATTCAATGTGAGATTTGGGTGGGGACACAGCCAGACCATATCAGTAACAGAAGACAGAAATGTGGATGCCTAGCTTTAAACTCCCTCTGTTTGCAATGAAGTGAACAAATGATAACTATCAAACCAAGTTTGGCTAAGGGGTGAGGTTTTTAGTATTGAAAGATGAGTGGAACATAGTTCAAGAAAGGGAAACGAGGAAGACAGAATGACATGGAGATTGTTTCCGTGAAAGCTTTCTAACAGTCCCACCATCACTGCCTCCCCTGTGGAAATGACCACACCTTCCTCTATCCCTCCTCTGTAGCTGGTACATCTGTTATGGTACTTCTAAGAGATGCTTAACTCTCAGTCTCTTCTATAAGACTGTGAGCCCCTTGAGAGTGGGGACAATTCCTGAAAATGGATGGAGAGGAAGAAAATGTCCATAGGCCTTTAGATATAATAATATGAAGATTAGAGAAGAGATTAGAGTAGGAGACATAGATTTTGAGGATATCACCCCAGGAGACCATACTGAGTGGGAAGACTAGCACACTATAGGGAGGCACACAGTGAAGGGGCTCGGCTCAGGGACAAGTAGTATCAGAGGAGATCTAGCGGGAGATTATGTAACTACGGTCCAAGAAGGTGAGAATGGAAGAGTTTACTGAATCTGCCAATGCTGAGGCCACCTGTTGGTTTTGCAGAACAGTATCACTGGGGAGAGCTGACGCCATATTGCACTGTGGTGGGAAAGATGGGAGATGAAGAAATGGAGAATACAAGTGTAGATCTCTTTTTCAGGGAGCTTGGCCAAGGAAAGGAATTGCTAGAAGAAAGCATTTTGTGTGTGTGTGTGTGTGTGTGTGTGTGTGTGTGTGTGTGTGTTTTAAGCATAAGAGAAGAGTGATGAAGTATTTAGCTTGAGAGAAGGGAGTTGACAGAGATCAGCTGAAGATTCAGTAGAGAGTGAAATGATAGAGAAAAATCACAGACTAGAAAGGGAGGGGATGGGATCAAAGACCCTGTTGTGAGGAGAGACCTGCAAGTAAGAAAGCTCTTGGTAGGGATGCTAGTTGGAGACGGGGTGTTGAGGGAGTTGGATGAAGGAGACTACTTCAAAAGACAGTGGGGAAAGCTTCTAATAGTTGCTGAGAAGCATTGATAACAACTGATGAAAAGAGGAAGGGACAGCGCTGAGGGTGAGTTGGAATTGGAGGTCATGAATGTGCACAGGCACCAAAACACCCTGCGTCCTCATCCATCAAAGGCTACACAATATATCTTCAAGAATAAATATCCAGCCAAGCATGGTGGCTGATGCCTTTAATCCCAACACTTTTGGAGGCCAGAGTGGGCAGATCACTTGAGCCTAGCAGTTCGAGACCAGCCTGGGCAACATGGTGAAAACCCGTCTCTACAAAAATACAAAAATTAGCTGGGCGTGGTGCAAACCTGTGGTCCCAGCTACTTGGGAGGATGAGAGGAGAGGATTGCTTGACCCCAGGAGGTCGTGGCTGCAGTGAGCCATGATTGCATCATAAAACTCCACCCTGGGCAAAAGAGTGAAGCCCCATCTCAAAAAAAAAAAAAAAAAAAAAAAAAAAAAGAAGAAGAAGAGTTAATCTCCTTTAGCAGTGTATCTCGGCAGTGTCATTTTATGTGTTAATTGCGTTCTTCCTTCCCCCTTCTTTTCTTCGTTATCTCTCCTCTGCTCTCCAACATGCATGAATTTTCCCTCTTTGTTACTCTGTCAGATTGGGTCTTTTCGGAAAGAGAAAACCAGCTAAGTGAATCTATTTTTTCACAGCCTTCCTGTGAGGAGGCTTACTGGGTTCGCAGTAGAGTGAGGCTTCAGGATAGTGTCTCCCAAGGGCTTTCTTTTAGTTTCGGAGGTCTGGCTCCAAAATTCTCCAACTCTTCATACTTTGTGTTACTGCATGTCTACTCAGTCAAGAATGAACTTCAGAAGTTGAGTTTATAAGAAAATATAGACATGCTACCTTTGTGGTGGTTAAACAATTATCATAATCGTGAATAGTTGAGGAGACTTTTCATTTTAGAACTCTACTCATCAGTCAATAGGTGCATTATGAAAAACTGGATACATTGCATCACTGTGAAGAACTTCTGACTGCGGTTTGCAAAAGCAGAATAAATTTTCTTGGGGTTGTACCGTTATGTACACACAGACACACACGCACACTCACACTCACACGCCCATTGGCAGACAGGGCCACACCTCACGGCTCTGGGGAAAGCCACAGACCTCAGCTGTGCTAGTAGGAGCAGAGCCTGGACTAGAGGAACTTTCCACAGGACTCAGGGCACACAGCCCCACGGCCACGACCGTGTGCGAGCCCGAGGCTCAGGGGAGCGCCGGTGGCTGCAGGTACTCTGCGCACCAGCATCAGGGACTGGGCGGTGCAGCGGCGGCAGGAGGGTCCCAGAAGCCGCAGCCGCCAGGGCCAGTGTGTGAGCCGGCTTGCCCCGGCAAGCCGCATCCCCTGGCCGCCCCTCGCAGCCTCCTCGCTTCCCGGGAGCCACTGCCGCCTCAGGGCCGCCCAGCGTGGCGCTCGGGGCAGGACCACCCCGCCGCCCGCCTCGGCCCAGAACATGGCTGCGCGCCCCACCGCCACCCTCGCCTGGTCGCTGCTGCTCCTCTACTCAGCTCTGCTCCGCGAAGGCTGCCGGGCGCGCTTCGCCGCCGAGCCGGACTCGGAGGACTACGTAGAGGAGCTGGTGGTTTTCCCGGAGTCGCCCCTGCAGAGCCCCACGGTGCTGGTGGCTGTCCTCGCCCGCAACGCGGCGCACTCGCTGCCGCACTTCCTCGGCTGCCTGGAGCGGCTGGACTACCCCAAGAGCAGGATGGCTGTCTGGTGAGCGCGCAGGGGCCCTGGGAGCCGGGGGCGGCCTGCCCAGCGCGGACAGCGCCCGGAGCAGCAGCTGCAGGGCGAGGGAGCCGACGGGGGGCACGCGGGAAACCTGGTGCACACCCCCCTTCGCTGCCCGCGCCAGCGGCGGGCGGATCGGGCAGTCGGGATGCGGAGGGACGCGCGGGTCGGTGTGCAGAGGGGGTGCTGGGGAGAACGGCCCCCCGGAGCTCTGGGGAGAATGGCCCCCCGGAGCTCTGGAGGGTAGTAGGGGGGTTGGATGGCTTTGTCCCTCAAGGGGTATGGGGAATACCCCTCAAGGGAGCTTTCATTTCCCTCCCTTTCAACGCTTGAGGTTTCGTCTTTCCCCACCTCATACTGCTAGCCCTGAAGTGAGAGGATAAGGGGCCTGTGGCCTTGTTCCCCTGTAGACGCGACAGATGGAACATGACAGTGGTGGGCTGGGGGCTCCACAGTAGCCGCGGCGCCGGAGTGCACTGCTCTGACTTCCCGGTATCAGGCTCCTGCTCCAGGCTGGAAATGTGCTCCAGGATCCCCTAGGGGGACCTGGACCCAGGGGTGGAGATTGGGCGGGGCCCGCGGAGTGTGCCCAACTTCGCCACCGCCGTGAGCCCGGTCTCCTCCGAGCGCTCCGGGCTGTCCCTGCCAGCGCGTCCTCCTGGGTCGCATTCCCCGCCGCAGATGCAAGGCGCGCGGGGCACCCTGGGCTTCCGCGTCCCGGCGAGCGACGAAGACGCCTGGGAAAGAAACAGCCGAGTTCTGTCCCCGGAGGAAAGAAGCTTGGATCCCGTCTCTGTGTCTGCTGCGGGGAGGGCCAGGGATCAGTGCGGGGTGATGCCCGCCCCACCTGTAGAACTCGGTCGTCTCGCACCTTTTATAAACGCGAGGATGGGAGGGCGAGAAGTTAGTTGGTGGCCAGGCGAGTCGCCGAGGGGCTTGTGGAGGACGAGAGGGTGGACGCTGGCCAGGGGAGATGGGCTGTCAGGTACGAGGGCAAGAGGACTCTGGCCCCCTGAGGAAGACAGAGCCCAGGTCACTCTGGAGCAGTTTCTGGCTTGTGTTGATAAAGGGATCTGTTCTCAGGTGAGACACATCCTTAAGGCAGCGGTTGGGCAAAGAGAGGAGGAGGAGGGGTAAAAGCACAGCTAGAATTGGCAGCCTCAGAGTATCTGCTGGGAGAGGTGCAAAGGTGCGAAAGCAAACATGTGATATAGTACAGCACTGTGCTGTACACTGCTTTACTATACACCCTGCCATATGTGACCGCCTCACCGAGAAGGGCATGTTACATGGAAACAGAGCACTGGGACAGCCAGGTTTGAAACCAGAAGGAAGGATTTTTTTTTAACCACTTCAGTGCCCAAAGAGATGAACAAATATCAGTTACCTTATTTGCTTTTTCAAGAGATATCTTACAATATGGTTTTCATCTTTATGTATGATTTAGTTTTTTAAAGCATTACAGTATTTGCCATAAGAAGTTGGTGAGGGGTAAAACAGCTGTCAGGCACGTGTTTGCTACCCGATTTATAGACATTACCTCTTTTTATCATACAGTAAACTTTTAAGAGAATATTATGATCTTTATTTTACAAAGGAAGAGACAGACTTAGTTCAGTAACTCAAAGTCACAGAATTAATAAATGGTGACACTGGAATTTGAACCCAAGCGTGTCCCCAAAGGCCACCTTGTAAAGGCTGGGAATATGATATAAACAAAATTTGCATAAACTTATAAACTGCAAATTAGGAGACTTGAGTTGTTTATCACTCGTTTGATATGTGATTTGGGGCTCCTTGCTTAGGATCCTTAGGCATCAGCTTCTTCATCAATAAAACGAAGAACTTGGAATAAATGATTTCAAAAATTATGTCTGGCTCTTGAATTCCATAGATTTTGCAATATAATTAGGATCCACCAGCATCAATGTACATCCTAAGTTCCCTGGAAGTTCCAGATTGTATGGACACTGGTGTTCTATTTAGATGAGAGAATTCCAATTCTGCACAGACCTTGGCAGTGTTTTCCTTTATGTCCAGCGTTGGAAGGTTAAGCAAGAAGTGCAAGGCCTCGCTTGCATCAGTTATTGAAGCCTCTTCTTTGAAAAATCCTGGTTCTGTCTTTAAAACACAAAGGAGCTGAAAAGAACCTTTGGAAATAACTTTCATGCACTGTTATCTCATTTGATTCTTACTACCAATCTGTGAAGAAATAAAATTATCTCTATTTCCCAGAAGAAGAAATGTGTTTAAAATAATTGACTTACTCAAAATTACATTTATTTATAAATTCCACACATCATAATAAGGGCTTATGGTTCTTCAAAGAACTTTACATTCATTTTCTGGTTTAAGCTTCAAAATCACCCTATCAGATATGCAGTGTTACTATATCACTTTACAGGTGAGAGAACTGAAGTACAGAGAGACTGTACAAGCACATGCTTCTAATGCATTTTTTAAATAAGAACCGGCCAGATCAGGGCTGAAAAAAAGTGTATTTAGATGTGTGTGTGTGTGTGTGTGTGTGTGTGTAACAGATAAATATGGCTCCTTTCATTGGGTGGTGTAAGGTGATCTGAATGGCATTTAAAGGGTTTGGGAAAGAACCAAATGATTTCTAAATCAGATTGGGGCAGGTTTATGAATATGGATATCACTGGTTCAAACTAAGTTACCAGTTGACACTTAGTTTGAACTAAGTTTTGAAGGATGAGTAAAAATTTACTAAAACCTGGGAAAGAAAGGTGGCTCTAGAAAAAGGGATCAGCAAGGCAAACAAACAAACAAACAAACAGAAAAGATAATAGGGCATCAACCAGAGTTTTCTCTCAGCAAGTTCAAGTGGGTGGCAGGTCTAATGACTGCAAGTCTCCAAATGGATTGTATTGTACCATAGGATCTCTCTGACTTCTGGCCTGGCCCTAGGGGAATATTTGGCTGGGAAGGTTATGGGATATAACACTCTGACGGGAGGTGGTACCTCAGTTTAGGATGTAACAGCTTTGAGGTGCTTCTGCTGATTACTTGCCTTTAGTTTCTCATTCCCAAGCTCTATGCAATATTCCAAGATGCCAAACTAATTAATATCCATTCTGCAAAGTCAGCACATGCTTCTGTCAAAAATGGCTGTGAGCTACCTAGAACTTCATAAAATAGAACCATGTTGAATACAGAGCCACATGGAATTCAGCTTCCTCTGAATCTGATCTCAGTAACTCACTCTGCAGACTCACTCTTCTAGTTCATCCGCCTACGGGCTTGAGGAGCATCTGATTTCTGTACTAGATGGGTCATTGAGAGGCCTGGCTCACTGATCCCATTCAGACCCTGTTACGTGGGTTTTTTTTCCTTACTTTAAGTTCTGGACCAGATATGTACTGCATATACAGGTAAAATGAGTATCAACAAGTTGACCTGGAAAATTCTGCTGTTGAAGAATGTCTGCAGTTATCTCAGCATCAAGTTTATTCAGATTAGGCTGAATAAGGGAAAATTTTTATTTTAGAGATACTTCGTACAAGCAAAAAGGAAAGCTTTTTTACATTTACCTGTCTGATCTTAAAATCCACCAAACTAATTGTTTCCCTTCGAATATCACAATCCTATGATAAGGAACTAAGGAAGGTATCTATTTCGTGTGTCCTAAACCTGCACTAAGTTTTAGGGAATTGGGAATATGTTGAGATGAAGCGAACTGTGAGGCATTGTGACAAGTGGTAGTATACTTCAGTAGCTTCTCTTTAATTCAGTGGAGCCATAAGCAAGTGGCCTCAGCAACAGAGGGAAGGCTGACCTCATCCCTCTTAAATCTATGATTAGGGAGAGGGGGGTCAAGTATCATGACAGTGAAACCTGAAGCATGGCACAGGGAAAAACATTTGCCCCAAATGAAACATTAAGTTTGTCTTCTGGAGAGCCTGCTGTTGCTTGTGGAAGACAGTTGGGATTCACAGAGTCTTTGCAGGCACAAGGCAATAACTGTTTATGTAATTACAGAAAGATTTGGGCATTTTGTTTGCCATAGTTTTGAAAAGCAACATATCAAATTGGAAACCACTTTATGGATTTTTATATAAAGAGACGAGCTTCTGTTGACATAAACATAAACAATGATGCTTGTTCTGGGGGAATGATTCTAACATTTTACATACTACTTTATCTCTGCATTGTTCGGGGATTATCTTGAATGTATCTTCACATTTTAATGTCCAATCAGAAGCATTTTCATAACTGTTTAACAAAAAATACTAATATACTTTGTGTTTATGAAATGTTCAAAACTAATATCAGTGACAGTTTTCAGCACCAGTGGTAAGAATGATGCCGTATTTTATCATTACAATCTTGATAGTAAATGTTGCATGTTATCTCTATGGATAGAAGTTTTGGTTTATGGTTGAAAAAGTAGATGATGTTTTAGTCCCCTTTTCTCTATTAATCTATTTTCCTCACCTTTCTCTTCCTTTCCTCATTTTCCCAAGCTGGTAATTTGGCATGGAGGAAGAAATCTACAAGCTTAAGTTCAGATAGACTAGAGCACAAATCTTATGTGTGATTGAGGACACATCAGTAAACTCTAAGACATAGCTGCCTTGTCTTCTAATGACTAATAATAACATCTGCCTTAAAGAGTTATTGTTACAAGTAAATGAGATAAGGTACGTACAGTGTCTTTTACATGAATGCTTCTAAGTCAGTGATAGTTGCCATTTTCTTTCAATCTTTTCCTTTTTGTCCTATCTCCTTTACATTTCCCTTTCAAAATGAAGATTTTAAAAAATGTTCGAATGGAATCTTGTTTGGTTTCTTCTTTCCAACAGCACAAAAAAAATATTAGCATAGGAAACTATCATTTGTCTGGGTTCAGTGGCTCATGCCTATAATCCCAGCACTTTGAGGGGCCGAGGTGGCCAGATTGCTTAAGCAACGTTGTGAAACCCCATCTCTACAAGAAATGCAAAAATTATCCAGGCATGGTGGCATGCACCTATAGTCCCAGTTACTTGGGAGACTGAGGTGAGAGGATTGCTTGAACCCAGGAGATGGAGGATGCAGCAAGCTGAGATTGAATCACTGTACTACATTCTCATTCTCACAGAGTAAGAAAAGAAAGAAAAGAAAAGAGAAAGGGAAGAAAGGAAAGGAATGGAAGGGAGGGAGGTAAGAAAGGGAAGGAATGAAGGAAGGAAAGTCAGGAAGGAGAGGAGGGAAGGGAGTGAGGGAGAGGCACTGTTCTGAACATGGAGGCACTGTTCTGAACACTTTGGTATCAAAACTGATTTACTGTAGACAGCAACCCTAGGTGGGAGATGCCATTACATTCCACTTTATCACTTTACACAGGAGGAAACTGAGGCACAGAGAATATAAATAACTTGTCTGAGGTCACTAGGCTAATGCATGGTGGAGCCAGGATGTGACCCAGGCAGCTAACGTTGCAGACTGAGTGCAGATGGTCTGCTTAAGATCATGAAAAGACCAATTAGTTCTAGTTTTTGTTTCTGTCGGTTGGCCCAACTTGGGAAGATAAGAACGCTAGTGTTTCTTTCAAATAAGAATTGTCGTTTCCACTTGAATGATGCAAGGGACTCAGTGGTTCTCTTCCGCTGTCTTGATCATTTCGTCACTTAGTTCAGTTTCGTCTTTGCAACTGCCTGAACTAAGTAGAGTTAGTGAACTCTACTCTGTTTTGGTATATTTCATAGAGACAGATTATGACTAAATTGTGGGTTGTATGTGAATATGCAGGTCACTTGCTGTGATCATAGCAACATAACAGTAGAAAGAAATTTCTCAAGTATTATTAGTGTCAAATGATCAAGGCGGCACTAATCATACACATATTGGCTACATTTTGGATTCATGTTGATAAAATAGTCCATTTTTCAGCCTTTTTAATTAGTAGTCTTAGATTTGGCTGTCCCATAAATTCTGCTTCATTCCAAATGACTGAAGAAATGCTCAGTCGTCTTTGCAACCTCTAATTTCAAAATGTGATTGGACCTCAGAATATTTCCTTTGTGTAAAAACTGAAGTGACTAATAAATGTCACGAATCCTGTTGTTCCAGTCATGACAACTTGCCTGCAGAATTAGAAAGGATGCCTAAATTGCCCTGGTTTTATTTGATTGAGTCCCATGATGAGGGATCTAAAGCACAGGACAGTTAAGAGATTTCTGTGGTGATTTTGGAATGAGATAACTGATTTCTAGATTTTTAGTCCTGTGAGTTGTTTTAATGCTGATTATTTTATAATGAAGATCCTTCTTGGTTTAAAGGAGCATGGGGAGTATTCTTAGCAGAGTTTTGTTTTCCCAGATTTGTTTTTAGCTCCTTTATCGAAGTGATTTTACCATGAAGTTTCTTTGTGACTCCAAATACATAAGCATGTGCTTCTTAGGTTCCTTTTGCTTGTCTGCCTCTGGTGGTCATAGGAATGAACAATGAAAGCCTTGTAACTGAGAAGGCTGCTGGTTGTCCCTTGGTTCTTTTTCCAACACTTAAACGTGCACATGGGTCATATTGCTGTGTGGCACCGTCTCCAAGTCTATGGCACAGTATAGTAGGGCTATTATAAGGCTTATATAGGACTGTAGTGGGACAATAGTAAGGCTTGTTTCCACACATTTCTTCACATAGCATAACAACATACAGTAAAGTCTGAAAGAAAATCATTAGCCTATGGTACGATCACTACACCTATTCTCCAGTTACCATATCATGAAGAACTTTTACTGTATGTGTTTAAATCATAGCTATTATTCATCAGGAATTATAAAACATAGGTATTGTATGTTTTGACATTTTTATTTCCAAAGGGTGACTTGTTCATTTAATTGCATTTAATTGATATGTTGTTAGTATATCAAAAACTGTTAATTTTTTAAAATTTGAATCCCTTAGGCTCTTTGTGGATTTTTAATAGCAATTCAGTTATTTTAAGAATTTGCTCTTCTGACTTTTTTTAAGTGGAAAAGTAGTATTCTTCCATAATAAATGAAAAAAATAAACAGTTTGAGTGGGAATATAACAAAAAGTAGATCTCCCATCTACTCTATACCACCTCCCAGTGACCAATGTTAACAGTTTCTCGTGTATTTTTCTAGAAAGTTTCTATGCATGTACATACATCCTTTTCATTTTAACCCAGATATGAGTGTTTTATATATCCAATTCTGGGTAAGTGTGATATTTTATTTGCCTCTCTATCCCACGTTCTTGAAACACTGCCAGCCTACCTACAGCCATGCCCCGGGTGGCGCAATAAAAGCCAGCTTCATAGAACACCGGTTCCTGGTGGCTACTCTGAAGGCCTCTCTGGTGACACCATCCATCCTGCTCTCTTGTCCTTGTCTCTCTGGACTCTAGAAGATCTTGTCCTAATAAAAAAATCATTTTGATAAGGTATAATATTTATCCAAAAGTTCATATATCACAAATGTATAACTTGGTAACTTTTCACACACAAAACATGCCATGTAACCAGCACCTGACCTTACCAGGCCTGAATTCATACACAGCAACTATTGTTGGAGCTGAGTAGCCGCTGTCCCCTGGATTTTGTCCAGGCAGCCCAGTCCTCATCAGGCCCCCACTGTGTGCACTGGCAGTTAGGCCCTGCTATCTTTCTTTGGCTTGACTTGCCTGACCCCTGTTGGCTATTGGGTGGTGACCTTTGCTCCCACCTTAGGCTGCTGAAGGAACTCCAGGACCCAAGCCGCAACTGCTTTCAGGAACCAGCAGGCTTGGCAAGCCGCCAGCGAGTGACCTAGTGGTAAAAGGATCAGAATTGTATTACTTTTTCCTTAGCTCTCTACTCCTCTGGTAGAAAAGCTGTGCATTAATGTTCATAAAAATAAAAAAGAATCTCATTACAGGTAATAATTGAAAAGTCAGGCAGAATATAAATAGAGTGGCTGTAATTAATTGGCTGGAAATTTCTGTAGTTCAGATCCATGAAAACACAGCATTTGTGGTAAGTGGCATTAGCCAAGTCTCTTGCATGAATTAAACCTCAGATTTGGCTGCAGGGCATTTCTTTTCCTCTCTAGGAGCACCATATAGAAATCCTTTCAGAGTCAGACGTCGAATGATAGCTCCATGACATCCTGCCAGGGCTGACTTTGTAAGGTGTTTCACTTAATTGAAGCAACAATTATTATTTTAGTGGTTTGTCAAATTCAGCAAGCTAAGGCCTACCCCTGACTTGTTGGTTTAACTGATAAGATTTTTTTCCTCTGTGAACATAATGCAAAATTATCTCCTTCCCTCCAATGTTTTCTGATTAATGTTTGAAGACCTCTTAGAAGCTATATCTTTCAGAAACACAAATAATAACATAAATAATGATCTTGGGCTGTATGCCCCCAAGAGTATGGTAGAAGATGAGTCTGGGGCAAGCTGCTGAGATGAAGCATTTTCATGAGCACCTGCTTTCATTGGCCCATTGGCTTTATTGGAATAGTTTATTACCTTCCACGTTGAAATCACTTCAAGGGATATGTCCAGGGATCCTTTTTGAGAGATATATCAGGCTGCAGAGAGAAGGTTCCTTACATAGAGCTTTCCCCATATGGACTGCCAAGTCCAAAGTGCATACATTTGACAAGAGGGAAATAGGACTCTTTCTTTCCAGCCCCTTTTCTTTCTGAGAGTGATTGTATATGTTTTGGAGATGGAGGGCGGTGGTAAAGGCAAGCATCTCATTCTGACAAGAGAGAGACAGAACCCTAAGACAGGAGGGTCTATGGAGGTACCTTGATTGGTATTC
This sequence comes from Saguinus oedipus, assembly GCA_031835075.1. Lineage (NCBI taxonomy): Eukaryota > Metazoa > Chordata > Mammalia > Primates > Cebidae > Saguinus > Saguinus oedipus. The sequence goes on from CM063190.1 coordinate 27,028,658, forward strand.
TCCCTGAAAGCCATAATAAGTGAGAAATTTCTGCTTTTTAGAGTCTTGGCAAATGCAGCATTTTCTAGAAACTAACAGTGGAACTTAAATTCTTGGGAAAGTTGTGAAAAATGTGGTTGTGGACGTTTGGGGCCATGGCATTCCCGACACGGAGTCCCTTGCTGGACTAATAGACTGCTTTTTAGTTTCTTGGTTGCCAGCCAGCCCCATAATCCTGTCTTAGCTCCACACACCACAGTGATTATGGTTTATACCCGCCAAGATAGTAGAAAGTTGCTGCCAAGTGGAATCAGGAATTTTCATGTCATCACTGCACCACTGAACAGTAAGCTTATATGCAGCTCCCACACCGCTGCTTTCCCTGTGCTAGAAAAAGGTCGGGCAGGAGAGCATTCAGACAGTCAAACCATGTCTTGTGTTGCAAATGGATTTTGTGGAATTGGCATGTAAGACTTGAAACAGCCAACATACAAAAATGATTTAGAAAAGTACAGGCTTCTTCTCTGTCTTTCCTCAATCTTTTTAGATTTTAATAAGATTGATGCATTACATTGATTTCCATTGTAGGCTTTTTATTTAGCAGGACAAACTATGGATTTCTAAAACAATGGATTTTAAAAATGTTATATACTTCCTTTTATTTATTCCACTATCGATTGTTTGTGTGGCCAGGTACTCATGTTGAAATTAGTAGTTGAGGTGGCCTAAAAGTGACTTATCCGCATTGGTCTAGTTCATTGGCCATGAGTGGACATGGTCCTTACCATCGTTCTGCCAATCCTTTAGTATAAGGCTGCTGGATTCAACTAGTGTTTCCCAAATACAGGTTCAGAGGCCGGTTGCATCACCATACCTGCAGCATTTGTTAGATACATGCATTTCTGGGGCCCATTTCAGCCACATTCAATCAGATGGTCCACAGCAGGGGCTTAGGAATTGGTGTGCTAAGCATGTCCACAAGTGATTTGGATGTACTTCTTGGTTTGGGAATCGCAGAAGATGAGCTCCTAGAAGGCTATATATGCACTTAAAGTACAGATCACGAGATTTACAGTTTGGAAAATTGGCATACTCTGGAATATTCTAAACTCCAGATTCCAGATGTTTAAACCATTAAAAAGACCAAGGGGTTTTCTTATTAAGAGAAGTAGTAATGTACAGGATTTCATAGGAGAAACCCAGCCAGGCATGCATCACGTGTGTGTGTGTGTGTGTGTGTGTGTGTGTGTGTGTGTGTGTGTGTTTTAATTAAGTCAAGGACATATGTTCTATCTCCATCCAATAGTGGCTATTTTTTGAAATTTATTTATTATACTTTAAGTTCTGGGGTACATGTACAGATCTTGCAGGTTTGTTACATAGGTGTAGAGGTGCCATGGTGGTGATTTGCTGCATCCATCACCCCATCATCTACATTAGGTATTTCTCCAATGCTATCCCTCCCCAATTCCCCCAACCCTGCTATTCCTCCCCAGCCCCCCACGCCCAGGCCCCAGTGTGTGATGATCCCCTCCCTGTGTCTGTGTGTTCTCATTGTTCAGCACCCATTTATGAGTGAGAAAATGTAGTGTTTGGTTTTCTGTTCTTTTGTTGGTTTGCTGAGAATGATGGTTTCCAGTTTCATCCATGTCCCTGCAAAAACATGAACTCAGCCTCTTTTATGGCTGCATAGTATTCCATAGTATGTATGTGCCACATTTTCTTTATCCAGTCTATCACTGATGGACATTTGGATTGGTTCCAAGTCTTTGCTATTGTGAACAGTGTAGTGGCTGTTTTTTAAAAATATATTTTTTAAAAGAAAGTGTCCCAAATGTTTTGCCCACTACATGAAGCTCCTTGCACTCAAACTCAGTATAAAATGGCACTCCCTCAAACACTTTCCTTGGTGTTATCTTACGTAATGAGTTCATTAAGCCTTAAGTATCGCAGAAGAAAAAATATCTATTGATGAACATATTTTAATAGAGCACAGGAAAATCAAACCAGTGAATTTCCTTAAACTAAACAGAATTTATTTGAGCCACTTCAGTCCCCGTAGTCCCTAATCTTAGTTTCTTTGTTTCTTGTATTTAATTTTCTTTAATTTTTCCCTGTGGCATGCCATTAAAAACTCTTCCCCTCATTTGTGATAAATGTAAACAGTCTACTAAATTAGCCTGTTTTTGGTAACTGGCGGTTTAGCCTTAATTACATGGGATTACAAAGTCCCTAAGCCTGGTGTCTTTACTCATTATGAACTCAAAATACAGCTTTTCAGAAATTTACACAGTTCTATTCTGCTGTACAGAGGATTGTTCCGAGTTTGTTGCTGCTGCACAAAAAATATTTTTTAAGAAGTCGATATAGTAGCATTATTATAACTGCATGTACAGCAGACAATAAGGCTCTGAAGTTTATGCATCCACTTTATTTTTGTGTCTTTTTTTCTTCTCAAAAATGTGAACTGCGTATGACAGCTTAGCACATCCCACCAAGAAAACAACAATCACGTGGGGATGAAGTGAGGCTGGTAGCAGTGGGGTCCCCAGGACAGTTGCCTCTAACCAAAGCAGCCTCTTTCATGTTTCATAGTGTGCAAATATGCTATTTCATGAGCCAAGGCAATTGACATATTTCGAAAACTTCTCAGAGGGTGGTAATATGGAGTCTTGCTTCAAAGTCTCTGGATGAGATTTCTCTGAGTCCTTTCCTGACGTAACACTTGCCTCTTCTTGGGGGTAACCATATCTGAAGAACTTTCACATAACTGCATAATCGATGCTTCCTGGACCCTTAACCCAACTTTAGATCTTTGTGGGGTGGCCTTAAAAAATCCTTTTCTAGGAAGCTCATGGTATTTCATCCTGTTGAATACTGTGTCAAAGGTGTTTGCTAAGAGTGTTGTCTCCTTGGGAAGGCATGTGCTTGATGATGACTGAATTGCCAAGGGACATGGCAACACGAGAGCTAGCCTTGCAAGGGCATGTACTGGACCTTCTTATGAAGGAGCTGTGTGCAACAGGTAGTGAAGCAGCAGCCACCCAGGACGTCTTTCCTTTGGCATGCAGATGGCTGCCTCTTGGCTAAGGGAGCGGCATATATCAAGGCTTCTGAGCACGTCTAGCCAGTCTCTGGCCAGCTCAGGATTCCTTCCTACAGTATGTGTTTTGGTGTGTTGCCCAGCTTTGCTTTTAGGTTTCCTATTTCATACTGGTGTAGGGCCTCTAATCATCTCTGGGTATTGAATTTCTGATGTTACTTCTAATGGCTTTGGAGCTTAGCTTCTTTTGTTTCCAGATTTGCATAAACAGTGCTGCCTTTGTCCCGTGGTCTTGACGCAGCTTCAAAGCTTTGACTGGGCATCAAAGACACACTGGATCCTCATTTCTTAGACATCAGATCGCAGCAATGCCAGCAGGTGACTGAAGGTTATAGCCCCACTTCTAGGCCAGTTTTCTGTCTCTCAGAGAAGATTAGGTTAGATTCGGCCAAGTACTCTGACAATGGTTCTGAATCTTAACAGCTTTCATAAGGCCTGTGCAAATACCGTTGAACTAAAGAGGAACTGCTGCTGTTTGTCTAAAATGGAAAGGGCAGCAACTCCCTAATATTTGCTGAACTCTCCTCACCCTCTGAGAGGCAGATTTCCAGTGTCCCTCTGGAAAGCATGGAACCTCCAAGCCCATTGGCCAGACTTTGCTACTGATATTGGTCCTGTGAAGGCCAAGACCTTACTTTCCCTATGCATCTTATCAAAATAACAGTGGTATTAGGACAAAGTTATCTGGCTGGGCGCGGTGGCTCAAGCCTGTAATCCCAGCACTTTGGGAGGCCGAGGCGGGTGGATCACGAGGTCAAGATATCGAGACCATCCTGGTCAACATGGTGAAACCCCGTCTCTACTAAAGATACAAAAAAATTAGCTGGGCATGCCTGTGCGTGCATGCCTGTAATCCCAGTGGTGCGTGCCTGTAATCCCAGCTACTCAGGAGGCTGAGGCAGGAGAATTGCCTGAACCCAGGAGGCGGAGGTTGCGGTGAGCCAAGATCGTGCCATTGCACTCCAGCCTGGGTAACAAGAGTGAAACTCCGTCTCAAAAAAAAAAAAAAAAAGAACAAAGTTATCCATGCATGGATTGTTGGTATGTTGGATATATAGAGGCCAGTTTTGATAACAGTTCAGCTTGATCCAATCATGCAACATACTCTTGAGCTGCATCTGTGTCTCTATGCTGCCTGATAGTTGTATGTTTAGAGAATGGAGCCTAATTTTTATCTCTGCTAAGAAAGAAACAGCTGAGGCTGGGTGTGACGGCTCATGCCTATAATCCCAGCACTTTGGGAGGCCAAGGCGGGTGGATCACCTAAGATCAGGAGTTCGAGAGCAGCCTGGTCAACATGGTGAAACCCCATCTCTACTAAAATACAAAAATTAGCCGAGCGTGGTGGTAGGAGCCTGTAATCTCAGCTACTGGGGAGGCTGAGGCAGGAGAATTGCTTGAACCCAGGAGGCTAAGGTTGCAGTGAGCTGAGATCATGCCACTGTACACCAGCCTAGGTGACAGAGTAAGACTCCGTCAAAAAAAAAAAAAAAGAAAAAAAAAACTGCCAAAAGGTATTTAGCAACATTCCATACAGGGTATTCCAATACCAGAAATATTTGATTTCTTAACTCTTTGGTCTTTTGGATTATCTATGTCATGTACCACTGTATTTTAAGATTTTCTTGAATTCTTTGCCTTACCTTGGTCTCCCCATCTATACAATGAGGGCTGCATAGGCTAATCTGTAAAGACTTTTCTAGCCACCACATGCTACATATTTGAAGTTCCACCACTGACGCCATGAAAAATGAAACAGTTCACTCTATTGCCACATTATTTAAGATGACATTTTGAGTTTTTTCCTTTATTTTTACTAAGATTTGACTTCTTCCATTGTTTTGACTTATCCATGTCTCAAATCCTTGGTCATTAGACTAATGATTTATATCTATATAAAAATTATAAAAAATTACTTGCCCTCTAACCTGAGTGAAAATACTATCTTTTTCATGAACCACAGCAGCAAATAAAATAAAATAAAAATAAAAGGCAATAACTTTGCGGTCCATGGGCTGGCAGTTTGTTGATCTTTTAAAGCTTCCCTACCCAATCCCCATTCTCTGGAAAGGTTTCTAGGAGGTCTGTTAGGTGTATATCCTGCAGTTTATGGGCTTAAAATGTACTCTCCTTTTATGTGGTTTCTTTGGGCCAATTGGGAGAAAGAGAAATCAATAGTGCAACTGTTTTGATAATATGGACAAGTGTCTTTTGGAAATAAAGAACCAGTCCCTCAAAAAAAAAAAAAAAAAAAAAGGCTGTGATGAGAAGAAAGAAAACCCAGAGAATTATATCAGAGGAGATAGTTCCAGGTCTGAAAACTGGGAAACCCATTGCTGTTGACTCTAGGAGTGGAGTATTTGCAGCATAAGTGTACATGTTGCAGGCATTTGTTAGATTTAACTTTTATCATGCATGCAAAATAAGTAAGTGCAAGTCTTCCCTAGAATGCTCCCCCCACCCCCACGCACTTTTAGAATAGGCAAAAACAGCAGTTTGACATTTGTTGTGATGGGAAACAATGTGTGTGTTTGTTCTTTGCAAAAACTATTGACGGTTTTTGCTCAGTCTGCTGCATAAGGAAAGTGGCCTGCATGTGTACTTTGGAGATTAGAAGAACCTGGCAGTTGGAATTCAGATCTCACCAGGCTAATGGAGTATTACACGGAAGTGAGAGCTGCTCCTAGGGAAAGGCTTTACTTCACAGTGGTGTCATTATATCATAGAAATGCTAAACATTGGCGATGCCTTCAGAGTCCAAAGGCATGAGTGTGATGTGAGGTCCTTGTAACATGAAGCTGGTTGGGGCTACCCTCCCTCCTTGCTGACACTTTAGTGTAGGAGCAAAAGAAAAGTCAAAGGAAGTAGAGATATGGGAGACTGAGAATCAATTGTCTCCTGAGATTGAGTTTATATGCTACAGAAAAATCAAATCAAGAAGGCAAAAACTTTCCTTTTTAAGGAGTCTTCCCATTAGTATCTCTTTGACTTACAGTAGGGGTTCAGTTTCTAAAATCAAACCCTTCCCTTTCTGAGCTATAACTAGTAAATAGAAAAGCACGTCCTTCTGCTAGATCAGAATTATCTCGAGAAAATACTGCTCTTTGGCTGACTCCTTCGTCCCTCTCCGGTCTTGGCTATTCAGCTGATGCTCTCCAGCTGTAGGCCAGCTGCCTCTTTTCCCTGAAATCCAGTGCCAGCTGTTTTGAGTTTCTGAAGGGAGATTTCTCTTGGGTGCCTTGGTAACACCAGGGCTCAAGTATGAAAGCATAAAATGCCCTAATGAGTTTTCACTCTGATATCATGTCAATGTGATTTAATGGACTGAGGGTGAAACCATTTCTGCCCTGAGGTAAAATAGATTTTGAAGCTTTTCTCTCTCTTCATTGTAATAGAGTATCTGAGATTTAGTGTTTCTTCCCCTAATCTCTATATCAATTGTCAAGTATTAGATAACAAATTGCCTTGTTGTTCTGTAGCTTTGAGCCAGAAAGCAACAGTTTCCCTTTATTATTCTGATGTCAAAGGAGCAGAGGATGAACCACAGTCTGTGTTTCACCTTCTGAAATAATTTCTCCTGAAGTGATTTTTTGTAGTGACTATAGAGTTCTCATTTTAATTTAAATCTCACTCCTACTTGTACTAATATCATTTATTTGGCTCCATTTTCTTTTTTCTCATTATTTTCTTTCTGTGTTTCCAAACAGTCATTTTTCTAGGTAGACCTTAAGGCTTTTCACTTTGGGGATCAAGTTTCCAACACATGAACTCTGGGGGACACATTCAAGCCAGAGTAGTCACTGAAAAGAAATTCATACTTTCTTCAGGCTCCTTAGTTAATTTATTGTTGGACTGATACGTTTATTTACTCATGTAATCAGTTTTAGTCATTGCAGCGGAAATTCAACCATCTTAGCTGAAATAATTGGGAGAAGGTGTTCTTCCTTTCACCCTGTACAAAATGATTATGACTTTAAAAAAATCCAGACAGGTAATTCTTGTTTTCAGCAACTTTACAAATGTATTTGCCTTCCTTGGCTTTTGATCCCTGAGAGGGTAAGGGTTACACGTGACTACAGTCTTTAGTTAAGTTTACCCTGGGTGCCAGAATAATACACTATCCTTTCCAGACTCCTGAACAATCAACTATTAACAAGTGAGATCATTTTTGGTAGAAGAATTGCATATGTCATTGTCTCAAAAGAGACATGGGCTGCAAATCCTGTCTGGGGACCTGCTTCCAAATACTTGTTCACTCTGCTCAGCTTTGTTGGCACTTGGCATTAATCCCATGTTGACATGCAGAAGGCCTGAGTACTGCACATTCTCAGTGGAATAGATAGTAAAACAAAACCAGTAACTCATTATTTAATATAAAGTGAAGGGGGCAGAAGTCATTTTATGATTCTTTTCATTTATCCTGTCACTGTCTTAGTCTCTTTGGTGCTGCTATAACAGAATACCACAGACTGTGTGATAATTTATCATGAACAGAATTCATTGGGCTTATGGTTCTGGAGGCTGGGAGTCCAAAACTGAGGAGCTGGCATCTGGCGAGGGCCTTTCTGCTGCATCATTTTATGGTGGTAGGGCAAGAGAGGATGAGAGAGAGCAAGAGAGGCCAAACTTGTCCTTTTCTAAGGAACTCACTCTTATGATAATAAAGCCCCTTACTCAATAACAGTAATAGTGTACTCATGAGGGCAGGGCTCATATCTCAATTACCTCTTAGAAGTCCCACCTCCCAACATTACCATTGGGGATCAAGTTTCCAACACATGAACTTTGAGGGGCACATTCAAACCATGGAAATCACTGAAAAGAAATGCATACCTTCTTCAAATGCCTTAGAAAAGTAGAACGCTTTAACGATTTTTTAAAAGTCCTTTAAATGTTAAAGTAATATAGAAAAATATAAGGTTTGGGAACCCCAAAGTCTTGCTTTTTTAAGACAGTTCACTGTAACAGCACCCACCTCTCCCGATGGACCCAGTGATCCTTGCCTGCTGGTATTCACTCCTTCTATAGTCTTGTCCCATGCCGAATCATGTGACATAACAATATGGGCAAAAGTGAAATGCTGTGACTTGTGAGGCAAGATTACAAAAGGCATTGCAGTTTCTGCTATGGATTACTTGCTCTGGGGAATGCCAGCCCCAATGCCATGAGAACATCCAAGCCGTCCCAAGCAGAGGCCCACGTGGAGAGAAACCAAGGCATGCAACCAACAGCCAGTACTGCCTGTAAGTACAACCTCAAGAGAGACTCCAAACAAGAATGTCATAAGCGCGTGACCCATACAATCTAAGAACATCATAAATGTTACTATTTGCGGTGCTGCTGGTGTACACGTAGACCCTGCTCTCACAGAGTTTATGGTGCACTGGGAGAGACAGATGATAAACAAATAAGTAAACGAAAAAGATGATTTTAATGATTTTAAAAGATGTGCTGAGGAGAAAGTAAACCAGGATAATGAGGTAGAGCTCTGATAGGAGAGTACTTTGTATACAATGTAGTCAGAGAAAGGCTTTTTAAGAAGGTGCTCTTTGAGCCCCAAGGCCTGAATGATGAGAATTGCCGTGGGGAGGAATGGAGAGAGTGGGGGTGGGGGGAAGCAAAGAAGGTTTGTATGGCTGAATCTTTTTTGGGCTTATGTCAGATTTGCCTTCAAAATAGCACTCCATTCTTTTAGCTTCTTGAGAGAAACATGGTCAGTTTTTAATATCATCCACAACAGTATATGTTTTCATTTTTATTCTTACCAATCCATCTAACTATACAATTCAACATCTACCAGTTAATGGAAAGAAATATTATTTCCTGTATTAACTCTTATTTATTATATTAGCAAATCTGCTGCCTTAACACCCTCTGCATACTTATTTCACAGTGGAATTTTCTCAAACAACTTTTTCTTGGCTCTACAGTCATCAATGGCAGTGTCATTACTAATAGGATTCGGGGGTCCTGTACTTATGAAACATTTAAATGCTTTATTTGAAAATAATAAAATGAAACAAAACATACCACTTCAACAATAAATTAAGACCTTCAATGCTGCCATCCAGTGAGTCTAAATCCAGGTGAGTGAGTCTAAATCCAGCTTCCCCTACGCTGTCCCTCCCTATTCCCCCCAATAGACCCCAGTGTGTAGTATCCCCCTCCCTATGTCCATGTGTTCTCATTTTTCTAAATCTGAGGTGGACACCATCAGATCTGCGTTTATCTCTTCTCTTACTTACATTACAGGACAGATTAGGAGTCTTGGAAGGACCTGCTAATTTACAGCATGCATCACTGCGTTTTAGGTGAATTTTTTGCTGTTTTCCTATGCTTCTACTTGTTTTCTTTAGGCCTGGAGCAGACATTTGCAGAAATACGTAGATCAGTGTTTTGGATCCTGGTCTGCATCTTCCCACAGAAATCATTTGAATACTGTCCACTTTTGATGTTTCTGTTTCCTTGGTTGATGTCACAGTACATCTCCTCTTTGTTAAAAAGAGTGTTTCCCAGATTGGCTCTGGGCTAAACAGAGCAATTTGTTTTGGGTTTGCTTCAGTTTGTACTTAAGCTCTGAGTCTCAACAATGGAGTATTATTCCTCTGAAAAGCTCTTCTATCATTTTCAGTTGTTTGAGGCTTTGATTTCTTCATCTGCTAAAATAGGAATGAGGCCACCAAACATAAAAATGTGAATTAAGAACAATATGCTTTAGTTGAATATTTATTTTCTATTTAATCTAGTTCATCAGGTAACAGAGAACTTTGTCAGGCCCGAGTACAGGTAAAGGGTACTCATTACTGACTTATAAAGAGAAACCCTGTAAATCAATATTTGAGTTATGTTTCCTGCATAAACCCATTAGCTCTGTCCTGAGGAAAAGTCTCAATGTGTAATTATTTCAAGCCAGTGAGCTCATAACTGTCTGCTTGGCACAGCTCAGCTCTGGTTTCTTCATGAAAAATAAGATAACTGCCAGGATTTTTTTCTGTCTCTTACCTGAGCCCTCACAAGTACTGCTTTTCACCTCAGTGGACTTCGATTCTTTAAGTCAATGGCGTGCATTCTGCCTCCCATAGACTGAGACTAAAGTGAGTTGCTATAGAGAAGCCAAAAGTTGGACTAGAAAGCAATGATTCATTTCTCGTTGAAAGGAGAGGTACATTTTTAGGGACCGTGAGAAAGGTCCTCAGCTGTTCAAATTCAAGATGTTTGAAAGTCTAATCTCTACTAAAACACAAATTATAATCTGGTTTGCTTTAGGCAGATGTATAGTCCCAAATGAACCTCATTTGTTTTTTAAAATGCTTCTCCTGCTTCCCTGCATTTGGCATTTTTACTGCTTGCTACTGGCAGGAAATATTTCTTCCTTCTCAGTTTATTCTGATCCCTGCTGTCTAGAGAATCTTATGACATATTAATTTATGACTTTGAAAGATTGCATATTCATTTCTGCAGGGGCTTCTGTGTCAAATTTGACTCTAAAATATCTCATGCCTTCTTAATTAGATATTTTGTGCAGCATTACCTATTACTTAATAAATATTTAGATTTTCAAGGTACAATGAAGAATTTGTATAGTCTGTAAAAGTTTATAGTGTTCCTTGATTTTATTAGCAATAAAAAAATTTCTATGAATAAAATTATTGTTAGGATTTGTTTTCCATTTTGTCTACTTTGCTTCTGAAGATGTTTTGAAACCTTGATTTCTGGGAATGGAATTCTTTTTTTTTTTTTAATTTTTAATGCATTTTAGGTTTTGGGGTACATGTGCAGAACGTGCAAGATAGTTGCATAGGTACACACATGGCAGTGTGTTTTGCTGCCTTCCTCCCCTTCACCCACATTTGGCATTTCTCCCCAGGCTATCCCTCCCCAGCTCCCCCCACTGTCCCTCCCCTATTCCCCCCAATAAACCCCAGTGTGTAGTACCCCCCTCCCTATGTCCATGTGTTCTCATTTTTCTCACCCGCCTATGAGTGAGAATATGTGGTATTTTGTTTTCTGTTCTTGTGTCAGTTTGCTGAGAATGATGTTCTCCAGATTCATCCATGTCCTTACAAAGGACAAAAACTCAACATTTTTGATTGCTGCATAATATTCCATGGCGTATATGTGCCACATTTTCCCAGTCCAGTCTATCATCGATGGGCATTTGGGTTGGTTCCAGGTCTTTGCTATTGTAAACAGTGCTGCAATGAACATTCACGTGCATGTGTCCTTATAGTAGAGCAATTTATAGTCCTTTGGATATATACCCAGTAATGGGATTGCTGGGTCAAATGGAATTTCTATTTCTAGGTCCTTGAGGAATCGCCACACTGTCTTCCACAATGGTTGAACTAATTTACACTCCCACCAACAGTGTAAGAGTGTTCCTATTTCTCCACATCCTCTCCAGCATCTGTTGTCTCCAGATTTTTTAATGATCGCCATTCTAACTGGTGTGAGATGGTATCTCAATGTGGTTTTGATTTGCATCTCTCTAATGACCAGTGATGATGAGCATTTTTTCATGTGTTTGTTGGCCTCATGTATGTCTTCTTTTGTAAAGTGTCTGTTCATATCCTTTGCCCATTTTTGAATGGGCTTGTTTTTTTCCTGTAAATCTGTTTGAGTTCTTTGTAAATTCTGGATATCAGCCCTTTGTCAGATGGGTAAACTGCAAAGATTTTTTCTCATTCTGTTGGTTGCCGATTCACTCCAGTGACTGTTTCTTTTGCCATGCAGAAGTTGTGGAGTTTGATTAGGTCCCATTTGTCTATTTTGGCTTTTGCTGCCAATGCTTTTGGTGTTTTGGTCATGAAGTCCTTGCCTACTCCTATGTCCTGAATGGTTTTGCCTAGATTTTCTTCTAGGGTTTTTATGGTGCCAGGTCTTATGTTTAAGTCTTTAATCCATCTAGAGTTAATTAGTGTAAGGTGTCAGGAAGGGGTCCAGTTTCTGCTTTCTGCACATGGCTTACCAGTTTTGGGAATGGAATTCTTTATATGCTTCTTAGGAAAGGAAATATAACACACCAGTTAGAATAATACTAGAAAAAAAAATTCTTCTTTCTCCTAAAATATTACCAGGCAACAAATCACCTACCCCACCCCACCCCCATTTCAAATATAGTGGGATGTGAAGAGGTGGTATTCCATCTGTACAAGTTAAATCTCTCAGATATAATTTTTTTCTTTTTGAGACGGGGCCTCACTCTGCTTCCCAGGCTGAAGTGCAGTGGCACGATCATAGCCCACTGCAGCCTCAAACTTTCGGTTAGCTATAGTTTTTAAAAAGCAGTTTCATTGTTTTCAAATATATACAGTAATTTACGGTAATAATACAATTAGGAAATTAGCTTTAATTAACATATGACAATTGTGTCTGCTTAATGTCTTTGTTTGTTGGTATATGAATTATTCTTCTAACCAGTTTGTTGTATAGTATTCTGCAATTTATAACATCTTTTACTTAATAATGAGTGCTAATATTTATTAAATATTTGCTGTGTACCAAGTATTATGATAATAGTTCTCATGAATTAACTCATTCCGAGCTCACAACAACCCCGTGAAACACGTATTAGTAGTAGCAGCCTCATCTCACTAAGGAGAAACTGAAGTTCAGACAAGTGAAGATTTTTCCACAGTGCCATGCTTAGGACAAAACAGTGACCTGCCCAGGCCCAGAAACAGTTAACTGTGAAGCTAATGAAGCTTGCACTTTAGTGTGCCTGCTTCAGGGGCCCATCATAATGCAGTCACATTTGTTTTGGTAAAATCTGTAAAAGGAAATATTTTAGAAGCAATGGGCTAAGACCACTTAGCCGACTTCCCCTCCATCACACTTCTTTAAGGTGGCACTGGAATGGCCCTGGACATATCTGTGATCTGGTTGAGGGGAAGTTAACTTGGGGATACATTTAGTTTGCAGTCAGTAGAATAATGTGGCTTATAGTTACTTACATATGCAGATCATTGCTCTTGTGGTTCACTTGACACACGGGGAAGGACCAAAGGCTCTGTTGTCTGGCTGGTATCAGAAATAATTGAGGACCAAAGGAGAAACAACAATTGAAACTTGTCTCAGGAAAATACTTTCAATCATTAGACATGAAAAATTTCAAGTGAATGATTTAATTCTCATTATCCCTTGTCAAAGCAAAACTGCCAGGAATATACTTGCTAATGCAGTGAATATAATTTAATATAATTATAAGCACATCAGATGCATTTCTTTTTTTGCTATAAAAATCACACAAATTAGAAGATACCAGAATTGCTGTGTTTGAAGAGCACAAACCTGTGGCAGTACTATGAACAGAGAGTATGTCCAAATATATAACATGTTCCATATTACAACACCTTAGGTTAGATTGTGTTCTAGCAGATCAAATGCATTTTAACTTAACAAAGTTTGGAGGTTCCATTTGAAATGGCACATAAAACTGTCATCAACACAGTGAAATGGTTTGAAAGTTTTCTAAACTGTTAGCAAAACCAAATTTCAGTCAACTTTGGTTGAGGGAAGACTACATTATATTGCTTTTCTTTCTATACAAAAAGATACAGATATTTGTTATATGAAGAGGTTGAGCATATATAAATAACAATATAAGGAAGCAAATTAACAGCAGTATGTTAGGCAGTTAACTAATAAAATATTTTTCTGGGTTTTGAATGCTTGTGGCAGTTCTCAGCTTTTAAAAGTGTTCCAATTTCTTTTCTCATTTTGAACAAATATTTACTTTATATATTTTAATATAAAAAGTTCACTTCTGAAATTTAATTTTACATTTGGAATTTTGTATCCCTTTTCTTAAAATGGGTTCCCCCAGGTTATATAGACTTCCAGCTCCGCAAGAGCTAGATTCATCCCTGCCCAGGTCTTTAGCTTTAAAGCACAGTATCCTCCCCGAGGCCGCACAATGCCACTGGAGGGGTGGAAGTATTCCTTTGGAACCTTGTTTTTACTTTTTATTATCTCACATACCAGCTGTTCTTTTAAAGTGCTATGTTAGTGCTTTCTGAATTAATGAAGTTTAGCGTTAACACTGAAATCTCATTGCCGATTTAAAAAAAAAAATGGCATGCCCAAATTTGTAGTTATACATAGTATTTTAACACCCACATTCATTTCCCACAATAAAGTGCTTTGCAAACATTCCATATGGCTGCTTTTGCCACATTGACTTAGACAATTCTTAGTATGAGAAGTTCCACTCCAGATTTGCTAAATAATTTCCTCCGGGATATTTGGTATAATTCAGTGAATGATAAAAATTTTAATGACTGATAATTTATAATCAAAGTGAAAAATTCCAAATCATTTTGATTCTGAGATAAATCTAATAACTAAGGGTCATAGTGCATGAAAAACTCATTCTGTCACATTTTATTAACTATATATGGCCTCAGAAATCACTACATGTCTATAAATAAAACTACCCTTAGCTGGGCATGGTGGCGCGTGCCTGTAATCCCAGCTACTCAGGAGGCTGAGGCAGGAGAATTGCCTGAACCCAGGAGGCGGAAGTTGCGGTGAGCCGAGATCGCGCCATTGCACTCCAGCCTGGGTAACAAGAGCGAAACTCCGTCTCAGAAACAAGACAAAACAAAACTACCCATGACAGTTTGAGGCCTGAAGAAAGAGTTCATTTTTATAGCATCACCTTTGACATTTTAACTTTTTCAGCATATTCACTAAAGTTAAGAGTGACTGTCAATAAATTATAGTGAATTAGAATGTCTAATATTTAATAGTTTGACTATCACATACATCTATGGCATCTACAGCTGACTTAGAACTCCTTATAGTTTCACATAGATAACTTTTTACTCAATTTACCAAATTCTCTATGCTGCAAGGTGTTCTGTGAACTCCCTGGCTTGCCATCTGCCACTAAAGCATCACTTCTCCTTCACATCAGTCCCAGAGTTCCTTCTGCAGCCTCTTTCCTAACTTTCAACAAAAGGACATCAAGGCAGAGGGCCAACGATCTGCTGCGTGGGATCTCAGAACTTAGAATACTCCATAGGTACCTACACAGGGAGAGTGAGCACAACAGTCTTCATTTCTTCAGATTAGAAGATATGCAAACATGCAGAGACATTCTTTCATTTACTCATTCACTACAGATATCAAGAATGTCCCTAATAGCAGGAACTGGACTCAGAATGAGTAAAATACTGCATCTCTCCCCTTCGGAAGCCCAGCATCTCAAAAAAAGCACAGTGGGTTCAGGAACAAGGTACCGTTCTGAGAGCCTGGGGGCAAAGAGATGAGGTTAGTAACCTTGGTTAGAGCACCTGGTCATGGTGGCCAGACCTTAAAGCAACAGAATAGATGTATATGTAAGTTACATTCACATGGAATATCCCTCTGTAACAAACCTTCAGCTCTCATTCTGCCATGCCCTCTGCAATCTCATCGTATCCTCTTGATACTTTACTTGCTACCAAAGTTTCCTTTGGTCTTTAGTTCCTTCTAGTGTAGACCAATTGCAAATAACTGAGATTCCTTTCCTTTGGCCTCTTTCTTTTTTTAACCCTCCTAGAAAAAGCCCAATCCCAAATCAGTCCTCCTGCAATCTCTATTCTGAGGACTGTTCATCCCCCAACCCCACATCCATGCTAATTTTGTCACACAGAGTGAACCCCTCCACCCTCAAGTGGGCCCTCAGCTGCCCAGTGATCTTTCTGTTCTCCTAATAAGCTTGCTATTACTTTATAATTTCCATTGACATTTTTGGCAAATCACCTTGCTTCCAAATTCATCAACAAAACGAAAGCTAGTGGATGAAAATTATTTCAATTTTCTGACCTATTCTATTCCTGTTCTTCTGGAAGAGCGATTTCATCCTGTCTAAAGGAAACTTCTCATTTTTACTCTGAATCTCATCTTTTTCCTTGACCCATCCTCCCAGTGGCCTTTGCCTCGTCTTCTTCCCTTGTTTAGAATTAATTCAACAGATATTTTTCACTTCTTGGTATTGTACCTTGGGATACAACAGAGAATGAGGCTCAGTGTCAGCCCTCAGGGACTTACGGTCAAACTTCTTGAGAGAATGGTCGACATTTGCCACTTTTGCATTCTCTCTGGCATTCATTTCTCATCTGGTTTCCATAATCTAGTTTCCACACTCACCACTGCACTGAAAGTTTCCTTGCCAAGATCCCCCTCATTAAATCCAGTGGCACTTTGACTTCACTTTTCAGTTCTCTTTCTGCTGCATTCAATCATGTGGACTAGTGTCCTTTTTTATAACAGTGCCTTCATTAAGATCTGCGGTTCCACCTTCCTAATTTTCTTATTACCTTGCTGTCTTTGGCTCATTTACTCATTTCTCACTGTATGTTTATTCAGTTACCAAATGTATGCCTATGACTCCCAATGCTTTATTCTCTCCCTGATGGTGTCTCTCCAGCTCAAGACCTAGTGACCTCCTGGCATTTTCATGTGAATAGTCCAGAGATTCCTCCAATTTATATCTTATACCAAGCTCTCCACTTTCTCATTTCTTTTCTCAACCAGCTCTATCTCCTACCTTCCCACCACCATGCAAGGATTTGCCCAAAACAGACACATGGACCTCTCCCCCATCATCCATGTCAAGTTATAATCAATTTTTGTCAGTTGTTCCTGCTTAATCCTTTCACTTTTTCCTATCTGCTCTGTCACTTCCTTAGTTCAAGCCACTGTCATCTCCCATTTCCTGATGGATTGCTCTGCCCTCTGTTTAACCCCCACCAGTTCATCCATTATCCACAGTGCAAGCTATGTGACCATTCTTTAGGTAAAACTTGGCTGTGTTACTCCCAAACCTTCAAAGGCCTTTGAGGGTAAAATTTGGAATGGCCTGCAAGGCCCTTCAAGATATAAGGGTTCTGCCAGTTTCTCCTGCCCCATCCTTCCTCATTCCTCTCATGCCACAATCGTGTTGAACTGCCTTCCTCAGGGCCACAACTCTCTCTGTCCTCTGGACCTTTGTAAATGCTCTTTTTTAGATTCAGACTACCTCTCTACTCCACATGCCTGTTTTTTAAGGCTTGTAATAGACCATACCTTCTTTGAGTAGATTTTTTCAAGTATTGAAATCTGGGCTGAGACCTATTGTGTGCTTTACCAAATCTCTCATAACACTGGTTTTTTTTCTTTTTTTTTTTTGAGATGGAGTTTGACTCTGTCATCCAGGCTGGAGTGCAGTGGCCTGGTCTTGGCTCACTGCAACCTCCATCTACCAGGTTCAAGCAATTCTCCTGCCTCCACCTCATGAGTAGCTGAGATTACAGTCGTGTGCCACCACGCCCAGCTAATTTTTGTATTTTTAGTAGAAATGGGGTTTCACCATGTTGGCCAAGCTGGTCTTGAACTCCTGACCTCAAATGATCTGCCTGCCTTGGCCTGCCAAAGTAGTGAGATGACAGGTGTGAGCTTCTGCACCCAAACTCCCATAGCACTCTTAAAACTATGTTTAATTATGTTTACTTTTTTGGATCTGTCCCTTAGGCTCAGCTTCTTGAGGGCCTGTCCTTTTCTTTTTAAATCCCCAGGTGCCTCGTAGGAAACTGCTCAATAAATATTCAGGAAAAGGCAAGTTATTGTAATAGATTTTCACATCAATACTCACTTTATTTATTTGAGTTTTATGATAAAACTGAAGTTCTCAAAAACAACTAACGGTTTTCTTCAAGTTCCTCATTGTCCTATCTGGTTACAAAGTTAGGATCAAAACTGAGATCATATGCTTTTTTCAAGAAGCAGAAAAATTGGAATTCTCTTCTGTGGGACCCTTTTTCTTATTTTGTTTATTTGATGATAGGAATAGACTGTATATTGACATGCACAGTGAAAATGAATTTGATGTTCATTAGAATTTCCATATACACACTGAAAATATACAATTTTTTTATTATAATACTAAGTTCAGTAAAAACAAACTGTGGTTCATTGTTTGAAAGAGTCAACCACACTTATTATGAAAATTATATTCAATCTTTTTTCTCTCTCTTTTAAGAAAAAAAAAATTTGGAAATGTGACCCAGCATCATGTTTTCATTTTGTTTAAAAGAAAGCATTTTTTTCCTCTAATAATCCTAGATGCTGTGGGAATACTACACACATGGTTGGCTTTAGATTTGATGACTATCAAAATCTCCGATTAGTTTCTTTTCTGTGTTTGTATTAGTAGTTCAATATTTTACAGTGTTTCAAAATACTTTTAGAGACAGTAGTACAAAAAGGCTTATAGATTAGTGGCTTCGAAAAATCGTTTTTACTCATCATCCTAAAGACAGAGGCAGGAGAGATGTAGGATTGTGGACCATGATGGTCTAGATGCAGGAGAGATCATGGGAAAACTCTCTTTTATTTGATATCTTATTTTTCTTTATACTTTTTGGGGACAAAAGAGAAATGCCATCCTCAACAGGCATGAGAAAGGACATAGAAAAATCATTCCTTTTCTGCCCTTTTCCTTCCCTTCTTTTCTTATAGTTTTCTTGGAGATTACACAATTATGAATTCTAAAAAGTATTCTATAGTAAAAGCCAGTATGAGTGCAGAGAATGTGTAAGATTTTCATTTCCAGCCAAATCCTGCTGATCAGTTACATTTATTATTGGTTTATATAACAGTCTGGGAACATATTGACCAACTATCCAGACTGCTACCCACTTGCACCCCACATGTAGGTTTTACATATAGGATTTACACCATCTAAAAGTCAAACAAAGCAGACAACTGAGAGAGCTGCCTACTGATCATAACTATGCAATGACATTCAGAGCAAAGGAGAACTTTAAGATGGTGACCCCTTTCATTACTGAGAGAAAGCTTCCTGACCATGTGTTTAAATGGTGAAGAAGCATGACAGCTGATTGGAACAAGAAAGCTGGGTTTGCACCTACTGGCTGGCTCCTTTAAGAGTAGTGAGGATGGAGGCTGTCTGGGTTACTTATGTAGCAGATATCAGTAAACAAGGGAAAGGTTTTCAGCAGACAGACCAGAAGGTAACTGGAGGTTGGAATCACTCTGGAGTGAGTTGGAAAGAAACAGGAGGTTGTGCATAGTAGAGTGGTTTCTAGTAGCTGTCTCTGGATAATTTCTCTTTCCCAGTTAAGTTGTCAGACAACTATGTTGGAAAACAGGCCCTGAAATGAAAGCTTTACTGGTCCCGATTCCAGCTTTCATTAAATTGGCTCCCAAAGCAAACCATAGGACTGGCCCCTGCATAGCTAGCATTCACTTTCCAGCTGTGAACAATGTCTTACGTGCTTGACTCTAGGTAGGGAAATGCACTAAAGAGAGAGAGGAAATGTGAATTTTATTCTGACAAGGCTTTGAATTGTTTCTTGAAAAAGCTGAAATAGCCCTTGGATCTCTACTAGCCTCTTTGGTAGATTGCTGCCACTGGTAATTATATGCCAAGTAATGGCCTCCTCACAATTCAGAGTTCCTTACTGAGCTGCAGCATGATGCCACTAAGAATTAAAAACAGACCTTCCTCCCTACTGGCCTGTTGTATTTGCTTCCCCTGGTTGTAGGGCACTATTGGCTTCCTACTCCGTGGCTGTCGTCCATCTCCCAGGAGCTGATGATCATTTATTTCAGTAGCCCAAAATCTGGACAGGAGATTCCATTGATGCCATTGTGAAAGCTGGCCACTACTTTTGGAGCAAAGGCTGATTGATTTCAAAGAAACATTGAGGTTCTTTCCCCCAGATGTTGGTCAAAAGCAGGGTATTTGGTGGCCCTTAGTTTGGATATGTAGTTACTCTGTCATGTTTTCTTTCTGTCCTCATAATTGCCACTGTTCTGTGTTCATTGTTCTAGGAGGTTCTCCTACACTCAGGGCTGTGTCGCAGCTATATTTGAAAAGTTCAATATATGATCCTTCCCTCGAAATGTGGAGATTATTCCATATAGATCTCTGAGACTGTTTGGCTACATAATAATGTATATATCATTTTCACAACCAGTCACCTGCTGTTGAATATTTAGTTTGTTTCCTTTCTTTTGATATTACAGTCTTTTGATATTTGTATTATATCTTTTAATGTACATATTCCAGTATATTTATAGGATATAGTGTCATAAGTGGTATTGCTGTGTTAAAAATATGTGATTTTTAAATTCTGGTAGATGTTAAGCCTGGTCCTTTGCATCAAGATTATTTTGGCTGAGAGTGATGAAAAATCCAAAGTAACAATGACATAAAGATAGACAGAAAGCGTGGAATAAGAATTCAGACCTAAGTCCTTTTTTCACTGCACCAAACTAGAATAGAACTAAATTATAAACTCAGCATTTATCAGCCTGCTCGAAGATATTACTGCGTATCTCTGAGATTCCAATATGGTTATTTGGTCCTATTTTATTTTTGTGGCATCTACATTGTATATACAAAGATTAACTTTCTGTATGATAATTATTCTTCAAGTGAAAAATTCTCTTCCTGTCACTACAAAGCAGCAGCCAGCCTAGGAAAAGCTGCTTTTCCGCCTGGATTTCAATGGCTTAGTTATCTCCGCTGTTTCTTCTTTCAGATCTTCTAGCCTCCAGCTCCTCACACAGTAAATCCTTTCATAAAGAATGGCTGAGTCATGAAAGGGAATGTAGATGGCCACGAGTGTATTTCCTGGTGTGGTGTCCAGCC
This sequence comes from Saguinus oedipus, assembly GCA_031835075.1. Classification (NCBI taxonomy): domain Eukaryota; kingdom Metazoa; phylum Chordata; class Mammalia; order Primates; family Cebidae; genus Saguinus; species Saguinus oedipus. The sequence continues at coordinate 27,049,384 of CM063190.1, forward strand.
AGGTTTCTTCTCACAGCCTGGGGCAGCCGTCACCTGACAGCAGGAGTCCTCTCCAGGCCAAGTAGGCTCCGTTTATTGATGGGCCCAGACCCTCAAACCCTGCTGGTGATAGAAGCACAGCCTGTGGGACAGACTAGAGAGGAGTCCAGGATAGATGTACAGTGAGCACTGGGCTGGCTTCCAGCCCAGACTTCTAGTAGTCTAGTGTTTGCTTTCAGTAGCAGCAAAATGGGAAAATCATAATCTTCAAAATGGTATGAGGAAGATAAAATAGGAGCAAGGGGTAGCATAGCTAGAGGGTTTGAACTTCATCATTCAAAGGCTGTACTTGGAAGAGCCTCATAAAACAATGAAACTTTCTGTCAGGAAGCATTAGGCCCACACTTTCAGACCTGTGGGGTGTTCCCAACTACACCTGAGGATTTGGCCTTCTAACTTTATATAATGACTAGAGATTCAAGGAGTAAGAAGCAGGAAGCAGGGCTTTTCATGGGATGTTTTAAATGAGACAGAATATTTCTATGTGATTTCAACTGACTTTCATAATAACCAAGAGACCAAGAATAATAGTTCAATAAATATATAAATTAAATTGGTCTGAAATGAATGTGCTAGGGAAAATTGGATTATCTGCATATATGAAAATGTGAAATAAGGATATATCAGTCATCTCTAGAAAAGAAAAAAATACGTTGCTTTAAGTCCAGTACAAGAACAAACTAACAAACTGGAAAATGCAGTTAAACAATTATACTGCATGCAGTATCTAAAGTCAAAGAGATGGAAGCTATAAAAGAGGTTTAAGCATGTGGAAGAAAATGTGAGAAGTTTTAATATATGCTCGTTGGAATTCTAGAATTATATTTTTAAAATATTAAGGGAAAGGCAATATTTGGACAGTATATGACTAAGAATTTTCCAAAATCTATTAAAAATACCAATTCAGATTTCAATGAATCTCAAGCAGAATAAATAAAAAGAAAGCCACAACTTGATGCATCATAGTTAAGCTGAAAATATTCATTTTTGTGGAAAAAAAAGTGGAACTTTAAAAAAGCAGAGAGAAAGGATTATCAAAAAAGAACAACGCAGTACAGCTGACTTTCCAAGAGCAGATATCAAAGCGAGGATAACATCTTTAAAGGACTGAAATACACTGTTCTCTTAGAATTCTACACCTAGCAACACTTCCTTTCAATAAGGAGAGTCAACTGGAGACATTTTCAGATAAACAAAAATTGAGAGGATTTACTACTAGTAGATAAAGAATCACCTAAATCCATGTGCTTCAGGAAAAAGGTAAATGATACCAGAAAGACTTAAGATGCAGAAAGCAATGATGAACAAAGACAATATTAAACATGTGGGTGAATCTTAAATTAATTGACTTTATAAAATGATAAAAATACTATGTAATTTAAGGGATTACAAAATCAAGATAGAACTAAAATATGATATAACAATATTTCATTTGGGATGGGGTGACTGGAGTTAAATCGTTCTAAGTTCCTTGTATTGATCTGGAGAGGGTCACATTTTTATTAAATTTAAACTTTGTTGAGTTTTAGGTATACACATCCAATTTTTATGATAACCATTAACCACTGGGGTGAAATATAAAATGAGAGGAAAACATTTCAATCAATGACTCCATAAGTTAAGAAAAGAAAAATTGAAAAAAATTTCCACCACTGTAGAATGTGTTTTCTTCTATGACACACATGGAATTTTTACAAAAAATAGACACACAGAGGCCAAAAAACAATACTCAAAAATTGAAAGGAATTGGCATCATATCACCTTCTCAGAATATATCACAACTAGACAGAAACCAAAAAAAGTAACTAAAAAATTATCATATATTTGGAAAATAAAAGTCACAATTATAAATAAGTGAAGGATCAAAGAAGAAATAATGGAAATTTAAAAGACACTGACTTCTATTTTACTAAATAAGTAAGTGGTGAACTTAAGACATTAGGGGGATAAAAATAAAACAGAATAAACCCAATGAGAGACGGAAGAAAATAATACATATAAAGGCAGAAATGAGTGAAATAGAAACTGAAAATATCAAAGAGAACCAATAATCCAATATATGATTCTCTGAAAAGAATAATAAAATCCTACGACCGGTCTTATAAACAGTATAAGAGATGAAAAGGAAAATACATAAATAATGATGTAACTAAGATTGAAACATAAGACTACTATAAATACATTTATACTAATAAATTTGAGAAATTAGGTAAAATATTTAAAATTCTGGGGGAAATATATGTAACGGTCTAACTCATGAAGAAAGAGAAATCCTGTATGTTTTTATAATCATTGAAGAAATTGAGTTAATAGTTAAAAATCTTCCCCCCAAAGAAACCATTAGGCCCAGATTTTATAGATTAGTTATACTAGTTTATGAAAAGATTATTCCAACATTACATGTACTCACTGAATGATTAGAAAAGCAGGGAATACTTTCCAATTTATTTTGTGAGGTTAATATAACCTAATACTAAAACCACATGAGGACAGTATAATAAAGGAAAATACTACCTAATTTTACCATATACATAAATGTAAAAATCCTAAGCAAAGTACTGATAAACCAAATCCAACAACATGACAAAAAGATACTGCATTGAGTTGAGTTTATACCGGGAATGGAAAATTAGCTCAACATTAGAGAATCTTGCATTTTATCATATCAACAAATTAATGGGAAAAAGCCATATGTTCATCTTAGTAGATTCAAAAAGTGTTTTTATTTCAGCAATCATTTGAAATAAAGCTCTCACCAAGAAAATTTTCTCAACTCAATAAATACTACCCACAAAATAAAATAAGAAAAGGCAAACACCAAAGCAGACTTTAACAAATATTATATTTCATGGTGAAATGCTATAAATAATGGAAGTAAAAGTTAAAAATTAGAAAGAAGTAAAGCAATCATTATTCCCAGTTGATATGATTGTCTACATAGAAAACCCAATCAAATTTGCAGATTAATTATACAAATTGGTAGAAAAATGTGGCAAAATTCACATACGAAAGTCAACTGCATTTCTGCTAATTTCTGCTAACAGAGTCCATTTATTTAAAAATATTATTTATAATAGAAACCAAAAATGTAAGGTACATAAAAATAAATCTAACAAAAATGTCTTTATGAAAAAATTCTGAAACTTTATTAAAAACATTAAGAAAGGCCATAATAAATGTGGAGACATAGATGTTTGTGGATAGGAAAAATTGATAAAGGTAGTGATTCTCTTCAGACTAAGTGTAGAGATGCAGTTCTAATAAAAATCCCAAGAGCATCGTTCATGCACTATGAGAAGCTGATTATACGATTTATTTGAAAGAGCAAAGGACCCAAGTCATTGAAAAAGCAAAACAATAAGATGAGGGGACTTTTTTTTTTAATAAAAGGACACCCTAAAAAGTAAACAAACGGCCGGGCACAGTGCCTCACGCCTGTAATCTCAGCACTTTGGGAGGCCAAGGTGGGTGGATCACGAGGTCAAGAGATCGAGACCATCCTGGTCAACATGGTGAAACCCCGTCTCTACTAAAAATACAAAAAATTAGCTGGGCATGGTGGTGCCTCCTGAGTAATCCCAGCTACTCAGGAGGCTGAGGCGGGAGAATTGCCTGAACCCAGGAGGCGGAGGTTGCCGTGAGCCGAGATCACGCCATTGCACTCCAGCCTGGGTAACAAGAGTGAAACTCCGTCTCAAAAAAAAAAAAAAAGTGAACAAACAACCCATAAAGTGGGAAATTATTTTTACAACAGACAGAGGAATAGGATAGAGAATCAACAAAGAACTCATGAATAAGAGAGAAAAATCAAAGACCCTAACAGAAAACTGTGCAAAAATAGAAACAGGTTTCACAAAAGAGGAAGCACATGAATCACCATAAATATATGAAACATTCCACCACCTGATCAGTAATGAGATGCAGATGAATACCAAAATAAGATATAACTTCTTAGCAGCCAGGTTGGCAAAAAGTTTTAAATCTTACGACATTCCAAGCATTGCTGTCAATATACAACAGACACTTGCATATACTGCTGCTGGGAATCAATTAGTGCAACTACTTTGAAAACAATTTGACATTCTCTAGTAAAGCTGAACATTTTCAGACCTATGACCCAGGAATTTCACGCGTAAATGCATTATTGTTCATATGCAGCAGAGGATAATGCAACAAAGGTCACTGAAGCATTGTTCGTAATTGTAAAAATCAGAAAATATGCTAAATGTCTATTGACAGTCAAATAGATCTCTAAATTATAGTATAATAATACAGTGAAGTATTGTAGCATTGGCAGTGAATTTATTAACTACAGATACAAGTATCAACATGTATAAGTTTTAAGTCAATGCTAAGGCTACAGAAAATACATGTAACGTGAATCTATTTACATAAAGTTCAAAAACAGCCTAAAGTATAGTTTGTTTGGGATTACATACCTTTGTAGTGAAACTATAAAGCAAGTTTGTCCAACCTGCGGCTCATGGGCCAGATGTGGTCCAGGATGGTTTTGGGTGCAGCCCGACACAAATTCATAAACTTTCTTAAAAGATTGTGAGATTTCATTTTGCAATTTTTTTTATAGCCCATCAGTTTTCATTGGTGTAAATGTATTTTACATGTAGCCCAAGACAATTCTTCTTCCAGTGTGGCCCAGGGAAGCCAAAAGATTGGACACCCCTGCTATAAAGAATACTAAGGAAATTTATAACCAAAAATTCAGAATAGAGATTATTGGCCAAGAAGGAAGAGGAGTTAACTAGGGAAGGCACAAAGAGGACTTCAAAGAAATCTACTTCTTAAGCTAGGTGGTATGTACAAGGGTTCATTTATCATTCTCTTAAACCTGTATATAATCTTACATGATAAAATTTATAATAAGATATATAACAATTTATAATGTCTTACCTATACATAATACTGTTCGGGGAACATTTTTATTTTATATTTATCTTAATAGCACCTCCGTTAAGAAAAACTTAGATTTTTTCTACAGAAAATAAACTTAATAAGTAAATTGATTTGCTTGAAATTCCACACTAGGTTGATGGTGGGCCTGTGGGCAGACCTTATGCCTCTTGTTCTATGGAGATTTTTCCACTGCCTGCCCCGATCCACGTCATAAATTTGTTTATTCACTTATTCACTTGTCCATTCACTCATTCACCTCATGTGTATTGACCCCCTTTCTGACTCAGGCACTATACCATTGAAATTCTTTCAAGGATAAGCCCAAGCCTAAGTAGTTAATATTTTGATTGCCCAAGTGGCAGTGCCCTCTGGGTGCATATTCACCCCATTTCTAATAGGTCATTCCCTCAATCCATCTCTTATTTGCTTTCTTAGGGTCTCAGACACCTGCTGTGTGTCCAGACCTTCAGTTTCCCTCAGTAGGCATTTCTCACTTGAGAGAGAGCTGCAGCCTTTTCCAATTAGCACCCTTGCCCTGTGTTTAGAGAAGGCCACTGCACTGAGTTTTTAAGGCAGATAAGCAGTGTCAGCTGACAGGTCCTCACCTCTGGGCAGGCCTTTGTTCACGAGGTGGGGAACTCACAGAGCCTGCAGGAATGTCAAAACATTTACTTTTGTCTGAGGCTAGATAACTTGGCAGAAAATATCCCTTTTCAGAGCTCCAGAGTCCAAAAAATGTTTTGAGCTCGGTCTCCTTATTGCATCTTCATGGAGTTTTCTGTCCATTTTGTCCCATCAGTCCTGATTTTTAGATCTCTTCCTTCAGCAATGAAGCCCAATCACTGTCTACACCTTTAAATCACCTTATCTTTAGATGGGCATTCCAGCTTCTAGGGATTCTAAACATTACCACTTCAGCTTTCTGTATTGTCTTTCTCATATAGATTTTCTTCTGTTAGCACAGGGTGATTCCCTGAGGGTTTATCAAAGGTGCAAGGAAAAGGTGGGAGAAACCCGGACGCCTCCTCCCCAGCATGCACGCCCACTGTGGTCCAGAGAAGAGCTGTTTATTTCCTAACATTTATGGCCTCTCTTTCAGGGGCCTGACAGTGTACAGGGCATTGCATTGGAGGTCAAACCATTTGGGACAGGACTAGAAAAGAGTATTATAAGATTCAAAATACAAGAAACACAAGATTCATTGACTGAGATAATTCAGATAAAAGAGTTTAAAAGAACAACACTTAATATGTTTGAAAAGTTAAAAACACATATTATAGTTGGGACTGAAAAAAAGGACAATAAATAAGGAGTAAGAAAATCATAATAAATGGGGTATACATACTTTTTAAAGTAAAACGTAAGATTCAAAAAGAGAATAGGATAAGATGACAAATTAGAATACCACATAAATGTGTAATTAAAAGTATAAAGAAATACAATAAACTTACATATATTAAGGTAATTGGAATATTTTAAGTAAATTGGGATATTAAAGGGAAAATAATGTGAAGAAAACCCAAAAGGTTTCCTTAGAAAAACAAACAGCCAAACCAAAAAAAGAAAAAAAAAATACACACCAGCTGGAAGGAAACATACAAGGTAGTACACAAGAAGCCCTTGAGTGCTTGCTAGCCTGACGTGGCTCTGGTTTCTGGAGGCTGTGCCTTCACTGACAGAATGTCCTGCTTAAAGAACTCTCTGGAAGCTGCCTAGGGATTTCTCCTGTTCCTCTCCCTCCACCCGCCACTCACTCAAGAGGATGTTTATTTTATTGAGTTTGACACTTGTGTTGTAGTCTACTTTGCTAAGGTTTTAAGATGTTTGTTCATCTATGTTCAGATATGACTATATGTATTTTGAACCATTCATTATAGGTTTGGAGTTCAAAAATCACTTTTGCCAATAAGTTAGATTTTTTAAAAATGTTTGGTTTGAGAGATTTTTTTTTCTCTCAATAAGGACCAAATGCCTTTTATTGGATTATAGCACTTATTTTATTGATGATACTTATATTTGCAATTTTCTTGCTAGAAGTTTGGAAATTTTATGTATTCAAAAATGACTGTTGATATGTATTCATGCTATTGTTTTTCTTCTCTTTTTTTTCTAATAAGTTCATTCTTTTCATATATGATTTCTTAGTTTTTATAATAATGCAAATGTGGAAACTAAGGCTTATAGAGATGTTAAGTAATTTAGCCAGGATTAAATAGCTGAAGGATTTCAGAAATCATTTCACCACACAGCCTTCTGGATAAAATGGAATTTATCTATGGGCAGTATAATCAGATATACTTGGCTTTATTTTCTACTTAAAAAAAATCTGACTAAATATAAGATCCTTGATTTTATGCCACGTATTTTGTTATTACTGCCCATAAGACCTTACCACAAAGAAATCTCTTCATTTATTGCTTTTGAAAATTCACCTTTAATTTGCAGATTAAGACCAGGCGTGGTGGCTTATGCCTATAATCCCAGCACTTTGGGAGGCTGAGGCGGGTGGATCACCTGAGGTCAGGAGTTCGAGACCAGCCTGTCCAACGTGGTGAAACCTCGTCTCTACTAAAAATAAAAAAATTAGCTGGGCATGGTGGCATGAGCCTGTAATCCCAGCTATTTGGGAGGCTGAGGCAGGAGAATTGCTTGAACCTAGGAGGTGGAGGTTGTGGTGAGCCAAGATCACACCACTGCACTCCAGCCTGGGTGACAGAGCAAGTCTCTGTCTCAGAAAAAAAAAGTAATTTGCAGGTTAATTAGGCTTGAATTGTGGATCCACTGCTTACTAGTTGTGTAACTATTTTCTTGTCTATAAGACAGGGAGAATACCTGCTTCCTAGGATGCTGTAAGAATTAAAGGAGAAAATGAGTGTGATTTATTTTATTGAATCCTTGTCTTGAGTGCTACATTGTACCAAAGGGCTCCTGTTATGTCTGCATACAAATAACAGTCCTGATGAAAATTTTGGTTCCTTTTGGATCCTCTGCTGAAGAAACTTGGGCCATTGAGTTCAAATCTGGCTCTGGTAATGCCTAATTCCCTCTCTAAACATCAGGACGTGGGAATGAAAATAAGAATTTTAACAGTGACACGTTCTGAAATAATTTACAGAAGCAATTGAAAAATTAGGAAATTCTGGGGATGTGAACTTTGAATGTTGGAAATCGTTGGCTTCCTTCACGTAGCAGCTCCAGAAGGGCATGGCGGCAGCTAAAGACTAAAGCATGCCTTAGACATGGCCTGACCTGGGGCTGGGGAAGGAAGGGTATTAAGAGCTGCCCTTGGTCTTACTTGTTCCTCAGGGAGTCACTGGGTTTTTTGGGGGTCTGAAAGGGAGGTTGTAGCCTTCTCCCTGCATTGGCTAGAGCTGGACTCTGTTTATAATGATGCACGCCTAATCCTCTTACTATAATGATGCACACCTAATCCTCTTGCTATAATGACGCACACCTAATCCTCTTGCTATAATGATGCAAGCCTAATCCTCTTGCTGGATTTCTAATTTGGCTTAAAAGACTCCCCTCAATGAAAGCCAGGAAGAAGAATTACTCGCCTGTTGCTGTATTTAGCATCTACCACAATTATATTTGTTTGAACCTCTGTCTTGCCAGATATTTCCTGGCTGCTGCCTTCAAAGCAACTGATTGGATTTCCCACTTTGTGTCAGACAGGTTATTGGGCTCCCCTGCAGCCTTCAGCAGCTTAATACCAAACAGCGTCTGATTCCTTCCTGTTTCCAGAGCCCACATGAAAGTCAGACTTTCCAGATATGAATTGTGAAAGGGAGAGGAAGGGCCCCAGAAGACATTTTACCATCTTTATCTGATTGTGTGTTTCATTTTTACTGGTGAAAAATACATATTTTAAATATTTAGAGGTTTTTTTTTAAGTAAGGACAGCATTTTTGCATCTAAGTGTTCATTTAGGAAACCTTTACCCAGTGCTGATGTCAGGCACTGTCCTGAGCTTGAGGATACAGTGATGAGCAAAGACAGACATATCCCTGCCCTCATGGAGCTTCTAAACCACTAGAGGAGAAATAATATTCAATACCACAGAAATAAATGTAGGATTACAACTCCAATAATTACTAGAAAGAAGAGATACATGGCACCAAAAACCATATAACTGGGGAATTTGACCCATTTGGGGAGGTTGGGGAAGGCTTGAGCACCTTGGAAGTCTAGAGCCCAATATCTGTATTCTACCTTCCAAAGTCACCAGATGAAATCTGGAGCAGGCTTCTAAAAAGCTAGTGTGTCAGGCATCCTTTCAATCTTTGCTGTATTCACAACAAGAGCAAAGATTCTTAAACCTGGCCGAGACCAGATAAACAACTTAACTGAAAGTTTTGAGAAATATTAAAGCGAGCAGTCGATCAATCATCATTAGGTGCCATTCACTCTTTAAGGCACCATTGAAGAAAATTATGAGCTGACTATGTTTCTGAGGCACGAAGATGGCCCATGACCCATGGGGGCTCTAAGCTAACTTAAATGTCCTGTGGCTGCAGCAGTTTTAATGTTAATGTAAAGCCTGCTGATATACCTAGCACTTTGAAGACAAAGTTAGAATTTACCCTCCACTGTCTTTAAAAGTATTTCCTTCTGTTTTAAGCTTCACTCCAAAGGACAGTTTCAAAATAAGCCTCTAAGAGTAGTGGTAGATGGGGCAGTCATGAGTCTAACTGTCTGACTCATGTCTGTCTCTAATTCTTACTACCTCTGAGACTTTGGGTATGATGTGTCACCGCTCTGGAGCTGACTTTCCTCCACGGCATAATGGAGATGGTAAGAATACTACATCATAGGGTTGTTGTGAGGATTAAATGAGATGTTACTAGGCTTCTAGGTCAGTACCTGGCCGGGAATGAGCACATAGCTGAGGTTTGCTCTCACTGCTCCCCTCTCTGCAGAAACGCAGTGGGTTGTAAAGGCAGTAGCAACACTTCTATATACTGTGTATTTATGCATCCTTCTTTCCCCAGGAGCATGTGACAAAGCCACACAGACCCTGGGAATGTTAGGAGCACACAGTGTTCCTTCCCTCTGACAGTAGTTTTCCAGAATAGAAATGGAAAAAAAAAATACCATCAGAATAGCCTCCTGTTTGCCCTGACACCACAACTAAATAAAATAACTCAAAACTCCTCAAAAATATGACTTGGGACTCTTCAGTTTGCCTGTGGATGTGAGTATAGGATATGAACATGTATCTAACACCTGCCAAACTGCGGTCCCCCTATATCCCCCACCATGTGAAGGAACCACAAATGAAATGATATGGCAAGGCCAGACGAAAACTTTCTCAAAGCAGGTAAATTCAAAGCAAACATTTTTCTCTCCCTCCTGAGATGGGCAAGGAGTGTTGTTACTGGAACCAGGACAACAAGTGTTGGCTAACAGTGACTAACTGGGCTGACATGTTTTGTTAGTCAGGGCCAAGTTCTCATTCTGGGTTACTCTGTGGGAAAACAGCCTTGAATTCAGTTTGTAAGTCGTATACTTTTTCTCTTTGTTCACGTTTCTAGCCCAACTTTCTCAATGGGGAAACAAATACTATATGAGAAAAGTGTGATGACTTTAAAAAAAAATCAGAATGATTTATATGTGTCTCATAGTGTTCTATTACAGATTTGCTGCGGCTTTTCATTAAGTAATAGACCCTTAATAAATATAACCACTATATTTTCGTTTGTGCCACTGATTTATACAAGTATTTGTTTGTTCACTTAATCAACAAGCACATGCTAAATGTTTACTTTGGACACATAGTCTGGGAGGTAAAAATGAAAGTATGAAGAAAATAGGTTAGAATGTTCTACATCACACCTTTCCCGGAAAACTCAGACTATGTGGCAGCTGCACCTGTGTATGGAGTTGAAACAATTGAATAAAATAGGCCAGCACATCATGTGTATTTTGGGCATTTCCTCTGAGGAATCAAAGAATAAATGCATGCTCATGCTCAAGGCGATACCTGTCACAATCTGGAAAAATGTGTAATTTCAGAGAATTATAAATCGGTTTATTTTTTCAAGGAGGGAAAGATGCTAGGGACCCAGGAAAGGGGGAGACCTCTTCACTGTGTCCTGTACCAACCCCATCCCTGGTAACTGCATCAGCCCTAACATCCCACAGCCATCTCAACTCCTTGGCTTTTAAATTGTAGCCCAACAAATTTACGTGGAGTTCCACAAACACATCAGACTGTTTCATCCCTTTCTGCCTCCATATATGTTGTTCCTTTTTCTGGAACATTCTTCTTTCTACTTTCCCTTAGTATCTGCTCATTCTTCAAATCCCAGTTCAGGTTTCTGATCCTTTGAGAAGCTTCTCATGGCCCTTCCCACAACTTTCTAGCCACCCGCCCCCCTCCGTGGCACTTGGAGGCCATGTCATATATCCCTCGTCAACAATGTCATACTGATTTACAGTTATTTATTTACACATCTGTATTTCCTGTCCACCTGTGAGAAACTGGGTGCACTTTGACATGACTGACAAGGCATCGCCTTCCAGCAAGTGCTGTGATCACTGGCACAGAGGAGATGCATAGCTGGTGTCTGTTGAACTGAGAGAACTGTATAGGTGTTTTTATAGTTCTTACTAGGCTAGGAGTGTGATGTGAAGGGAGCCATTCAACAAATATCTACTGAGCACATACTATGGGTAAGGCACTGGTCTAAGTGTTAAGGATGGAGCAGTGAACAGAAGAGACAAATGTCCCTGCTGTCATTGAGCCTAAAGTTTACTCTTTAAGCTGGACAGTCATAGACTCAGCTATTAATTCTAATACTAGGGAAAAAGAGGAGAACTGATATTGAGATAATTAGCAGTCCTTGCTGTACATTTCTTTCACTTTCTCTGTGTTTAAGGGGCATGTATTATCTTTTATTCTTAAAAAATGGTAGGCTGTGATAATTCATTTGATTGCCTTAAATGAATGTGTTGTACATTTTGGCGTATGTCTCAAGAGCCTATTTAACAAGCTGTCTTATTTCTAATTTGAGGATGTGTATGTGTGTTGGGGACAGCCAGGGAAAGGCCAGCTTTCAAGGAAAATGTTCTTGAAAGCTCCTTCACACACCGTTGGCTCCTACAATAACCCAGTGAGCTAGGTAAATGCAGCAGATGTTATTGTCCCATTTTACAGTTGGAAAAACAAGGCACAGAGAGTTCAAGTAAATTCATTAAGATTTCAGAGCTAATAGGTGAAAGAGCCGTGCCTCCTGACTTCATAGTTACTTGATTAAGGATGTCCTTAGTGAAATAGTAGTATCAAGGAACTCAGAATTAATAGATAGCTAAAAATATTTATTATCATTTTTAACTGCAGTTGTTTCCAGAAAGAAATGAATCAACGTATATCTTTCTACACAGAACATAGACCTTTCCATCAGCTTTCCCCAGTCCTCAATCCGAGAAACCGCTTTGCCTTCACATTGTCAGCCAGTTTTCCTCCAGACAACAGAGCAGCTCCTGGTGGGGAGATCCTCCTGCCAATCATTGCTGCACATAGCAAGCCCAGTCCTCAGGCTGTGACTTGCCCTGTGGTCGTGCTGGCTCCAGTTCCCCATGACCTCATGTGTCAGAGGCTCCATGTTTTGCTGTAGCATTGCCCAGCCAGGCCCAAGGACTGACTGTTTACACTGACCCAGCTCCTCTGCTGAGACCCGACACTTCTCGCTTTCTTGCAGCTGCCCACGTATTCCTGGACCCTTGCATCTGCTCATCTCATGTACAACCAAGATACTCATGGAGCAGAGGAAAGGATTCCTCTCTGCTGCAGTGGAACAGAAAACTGAGAATTTCAGAAATTAAGAAAAATACATATCAAAATGAAGTATAAATGGAAAGAAAACAACTTTGGAAGAGAGTCTCTAAGCCTCACATTTCTCTTCTGTAAAATGGGGACCATAATACTTACAGGAGAATTACTTTAAATGTTAAAGTTATATATGTAAAATGGTCAGCTTAGTGACTGGAACATAGCAGGTTCTCCACAAATTGGCAAAGAATAAAATAAAATCAATTTTCTTCTTTTTCCATAGTATTTAAAATTGAGCAGCCATACTCAAGGTAAATGAAACCATATGTCTGCACAAAAACTTCTACATGAATGTTCATAGCAGTATCGTTCATAATAACTACAAAGTGAAAACACCCAAATGTCTATTAATTGATGAATGGATAAACAAAATGTGGCATATCCATACTGTGGAATATCATTTAGCCATAAAAAGAAATTAAGTACTGATACATGCTACAACATGCGTGAACCTTGAAAACACTATGCAAAGTGAAAGAAGTCAGACACAAAAGGCCACAGTCGTATGATCCCATTGATAAAAAAGGACAAGAATGGGCAAATCCATAGGGGCAGGAAGTAGAACGGTTACCAGGGCCTGGAGGGGTGAGAGGTGACTGCTAATGGGTATAGGGTTTCTTTTTGAGGTGATGAAAATGTTCTGGAATTGGATAATGGTGATGGTTGCACAACTGAAAGACAGTGAATTTTATACTTTAGAAGACTGAATATTCAGTATGTGAAATATATCTCAATAAAGTTGTTAGAAAAGGTTTGTGCAGCAGTGATTATGTCATAGTTGCTGTGCAAAGAGAGGAGGTATATATGATGTTTTCAGGAAGTCTACACTGATACTCATTCCGTGGTGCCTGCATCATTTTTTTTCTTTTCTCCTATTCTCTTGATATTAGACTGGTTGAGAGAATTACTTACACCTTGCTCAACCTATGCATATTTGTCTTTTCTTTTTCATTGGAGATGTTTTCTGTCTTGTGAAAGCAGTGAAGCGATATTATTGCTATCCTGCCAGCCATATCTGAAATATTTAATCACTGAAATATGTGCTTTGAGCATGTGTAGCTGGATGGACCTGGGCTATTAAGAGATGAAACAGTGTGTTTTTTTTATGTTGGCTTCCACGGTTTTCAGAGAACTCCTGCCAGGCTGGAATATTTTCATGGCATTTCAGCCTAAAAGTTTGTACAGGTTATAAATAGACTTTTATCTCTAAACTGTAGATAGCCAGTCCTCTTGAAACAATTTGAAAGCCTAGAATTTCTGGGCACACATTCCAGCACAGCAGCAATCAGCTGGGGCCCACATGTGCTGTTCTCAACAGTCCTCCTTTCACACCATTGGCTCAGACATGGTTCATTTCACTTCTTTGTTATCTGTGCTCAGCCTTTGTAGGCATTTGGGTTGGATGGGGAGAAGTTCCCCTGAAATTATTCATTCATCGATTCATCAAACTCATGATAAGTGCTTATTTTATAGTGAACTGTTAGGTACTGGGACAGTCCCTGGCCTCAGGGAAGAACTTCGAGTAATGAAGAAAGAAATAGAACCAGTTAATTACAATACAGGAGCAAGCACAGTGCTGGAAGCATGGCGAGCTATGGATGCATAATTGCAGATAGGGGCTGTCCAATCTAGCCTGATGTGTTTGGAGGGTGTAGAAGTTCAGGACTCCTGGAGAAAATGTTTATGGATCCTGCTGTGTCTTCTCTTTGGTACCAATGCTTCATTTAACTAGTAACTACATGTCTTTAGGGTACATCCACAAAATAAAGAACTTAACAGAATTGGAAAATCCAATCAGACGAGAAAAGGGGCCATGAAGAGTGGGTGAAAAGGGTGGGAAGAAGAATAAACAAAGGACAAAGGAGAAGAAAAACAGGAAAAAGGTACTTAGACAAATGAGAAACATATTTGTCTTGTCTGAGATGCTCCCACTGATATTTTCATGGAATTCCAAGAGTTGTGACTCCAAGGAGAATTATGATGAAAATAAACCTAAGCAAATCTTGTAGATAATGGATGGATCTTCCCATTTTTCTTTTGTTTCTTGCTGGGACATTTTCATCCTGTCATCCTGAGATGATCATATTGGTCATATTGATTAATATCCTTGACAAGGTAGAGAACTTCCAATTTGACAGGTGTTTCTTGGAGTGGTGGGGAGCCTGGTGGGGGTGGGTGTTGAAGGACAGATTCGACAGCCTGAGTAAAAAGGCCAAGCTCTAGCACCCACCATTTGCATGACTTGAGCAAGTCATAACCTCTCATCCTCAGCCTTCTTTTCTGTAATAGGGGAAATAAAGATGATGAGTAACTTAGTTAATCATAAGGCTAAAAATGGGATAGTGTGTGACGTAATGTTGAGAGGTTCTTAACACAGAGAGAAGAACAACATGGCTCAGAATCATGAGTATCAAAAAACAGCTCAATTATACTATGCTTAAGTTGATTAATTTTATTGAAAGATGATAATGGACTTTTGAATTGACGGTTAATTGGTCAGTCAATCAGCAAATTTTACCGTCAGGAAAAATTTAGGGATGCCGTTTAGAGGTGAATTGATTAGTTGGTTGCTTGGATTTCTAGAATCAAATATTTATTTTTACTTCACACATACCGAGCCTTCAGGTGTGTTGTGTCTATGATTGTTTCTGGGATGAAATGGGGCATACTGAGGAGGAATGTTGAGGAAGTATAAACATTAATTTCATTGGTGAGGAGGTTTTCATGAGAAGTGAGTTTTTCTGATTTCTTAGTTCATTGGGAAGAATTGCAACTAATTGACTTGGTATCCATAGGATCTAGGAAAAGGCTTTTGGGGGAGGAATCCCCAGGTCCCCAATCCATATTCATGTCCTTAACCATATGCATATCTAGTTTCCACCCAGAAGAAGGGTTCCAGGTCTTTAGACAGAACTCTACCCAGTAACCAAGAAGCAAAAATCAATCGGCATATTTTGATGAGTGGGTGAGCATGTCTCTCCTCTTGGCAGGTCTGCTTCTGGGGAGTCTTTCCTTGAGACTGGACACAGTGCTCACAGTTGGTCTCCGCTCTGTCCGGGAGTCCTGGCTTGCTTTCTTTGGAGCTAGTACCTTAAAAGGGAGTGCTGGTAGAAACAGGTGCCACATCCACACTGGTCACCTCTCACCCTGAATGCTGCCCATCTGCTTTCCCTCTGATTCTGCTTTTAGTTCTTATTTCCTCTTCTTCTTCTTCTCCAGCTGTGCAAGCCCCACCACCTCATGGGATTCGATAATATGACCTTTCTTGAAAATGAATTACAGTGGTTGCTTTCATTAGTGGAATTTTATTTTTAGGTGGAGCTCTTTATTTTCTACACCAATGAGTCTTCTTTGCTTGGTGAAAACAAGAAACGTCTGAGAGGGCAGTTCAGTGTTTGAAGTCTCTAGTTGGAAAATTCACTTTTGCCAACTCACTAGTCATGGTGAGGATTGTCCAGGTGGTGACTAACTTTGTTGTTCATTCAATTGCCATTCTCTTGCATCTCTGGAGAACGTATTTTGCAGGTTCTCAGGCACCAAGATCAATAGATTAGTCACTGCCCAGTGTGGCCATCCTTCTCTTCCACCAGTTGCAGACCTCTTCTATAGTGACAGAGGTCTAGACTTTCTGGGGTGTGGCAGGGAAGCTTAGGATATTCCCTGAGGCTCAGTATAGATGGAAATGACCAGAAGTACTCTGTCCTGGCTGGGTGCAGTGGCTCATGCCTGTAATCCCAGCACTTTTGGAGGCAGAGGCGGGTGGATCACCTGAGGTCAGGAGTTCAAGACCAGCATAGCCAATATGGTGAAACCCCGTCGCTACTGAAAATACAAAATTATCTGGGCATGGTGTTGCATGCCTGTAATCCCAGCTACTTGGAAGGCTGAGGCAGAACTGCTTGAACCTGGGAGGCAAAGGTTGCAGTGAGCCTAGATCGTGCCATTGCACTCCAGCCTGGGCAACAAGAGTGAAACTCCTTCTTTAAAATGAAATAGTACTGTGTCCTCAATTTCTGTGTCCCACCTGCTGAGAGATCCAGTAGGCATCTTTAATATTATTCCAGGGGCCTCATGCTTACCAATATGAGTTTAGCCCTAACAACCTTAGTAGGACTATGGTAAAAATAAACGAGTCAATTCTAATTATTTCTAGTTGGCACTGAGTCTTAAGAGGCAAGACTTAGAAATGAAAACTAACTCCTGGAACAAGGAGAAATGTCAGTGTTTTTAGACATTGCCAGATAATTCGCAATTTTTTTTTGTCTGTAGCCAAGCAGTAAAGCTGTCTCATCCTGCAGACATGTTGACTTCTTGGCCTGCTCTTTGTGCTCCCTTCCATGTAGCAGTGACAGTCCACCTGTTGACCTGGGAGCATCATCAGCCAAGGGGATCCCTACACATACTGTGCTCATATCTCCAATACGTGTTTCCCTTTGTCCTAATCTGATTTTGATTCTGAGACTCAAGGGCCTTTGCTAACTTGTACAGCTGGAGAAAATGAAGGAGGAGAAATAAGAACTAAAAGCAGAATCAGAGGGAAAGCAGATGGGCAGCATTCAGGGTGAGAGGTGGCCAGTGCGGATGTGGCACCTGTTTCTACCAGTACTCCCTTTTCAGGTACTAGCTCCAAAGAAAGAAAGCCAGGACTCCTGGACAGAGCAGGGGCCATCTGTGAGCACTGAAGCTGTGTCAGGGCCACAGCTCCCCTAAAAGTGGAAGGGAGAGACCATGGTTGCTGGTGGGTACCAGGGCTCCTTAGAGGTAAAACAAAGTTATTGTCCCAACATGACCTTCAAAGAAAATTAAAAACAGCTCAAGAGCTGAGCTCTCCTTACTGTCCTTTTTTGTTTTGTTTTTCTTTTGAGACAGAGTCTCACTGTCTCGCCCAGGCTGGAGTGCAGTGGCATGATCTCAGCTTACTGAAATCTCCACCTCCTGGATTCAAGCAGTTATCCTGCCTCAGCTTCCCGAGTACCTGGACTACAGGCATGCACCATCGCATCTGGCTAATTTTTATATTTTTAGTAGAGACAGCATTTTGCCATGTTGGCTGGGCTGGCCTCAAACTACTGACCTCAGGTGATCCACCTACCTTGGCCTCGAAATGCTGGGATTACAGGCATGAGCCACTATGCCCGGCCTCTGCTAGCTGTCTTATCCTGAGTCAGAGAGACCCAGGGAAGAGAGAGTGAGTCGAGGTGTCCATTTGGTGTTAATCCACTCTAGTTGGAGAATTGAGGCAAAGATTGAGCAGTGTGAGCCTCCCAGAAACATGGTCACCCGGCCAGCCCATGTTTGTGTATTTGCAAACTGTGGTTTTCCAGTTTGAAGACTGTCAATTACTTACAGATCACCTCTCCAGATGTCTAGCTGTCCTTGCATATCATCTGTTTTCTTCAAGAATCCACTGGTGATGTCTGTGACCTTTCTGGGCGCCTTTTCTGGTCTGATTGGGAGAAGAATGACAGATCCGAGGCAGTATTCATTTTCCACAGGGACCGTAAGGAGCCTTCAGATAGAGAGATGGGCCACAGTGCCTCAGCTCCTCCTAAGGGGGCTCACACGTTCTGGGTTCTCAGCTTCCTAGCTCCATGGAAAAATCCACCTCGGCCACAGAGGTTTTTGTGTCTAGCTGCTTGTGGAGTGCTGCAGCAGGACAAGCACCGCACTGTTGCTGCCTTGTGCTACAGGGCTCTGAAAATAGAACCATTAACACCAGCTTCGGGTTTCCTCCAGAGAGCTTGCATCTGGGCCTTTGGTATCTCTCTCCAACACTCTGAATAGCCTATGCATCCAAAGGGAAACATACTTTTGTCAGAGCGATTACAAGGCAGGCAGTTAGAAGTGTCTGCCTGGATTTCTGTGGTTTTGACTTTTTTGACAGTAGAGAGGAGAAGCGGAGAAACTTAGTCTTAAGTGGGGGCTGCAAGGCTTCCTCGGTGGGCTGGTGTGGCCTGCGCTGCTCTTCCTCCTCTTCCTCCTCTGGGAACAAGTGTAGGAGAGACTGGCCCTGCACATCAAAGACCAGGATGGATGCACCTCTCTCCAGCCACAACTGGAGAACATTTCATTTCCTCAGAAGCCTGAGAACAAAGAGAACCTTAATTCAGGGAAGTAGCAGTACAGACCATTTTTTAACTCAATAAAGAGAATATTTGAAATCTGTGCTTCTGTTTTTAATTAGACATCTGTACCTCTGTATACTACAGGCAGCTAATTTCTAAGGTTGTTCATCAGGAGTGGATGCTTAGGCAAGTTTTGGAGTTGTTTAATCTGTACACCAGGAAATACATTTCATATGGTAAGACAAAGTTATTGTCAAAAGGAACAGGCAATGCATTCATGTAGGGAAGGCAAAGAGAATTTGAGAAGTCCTGTGTAATGAAGAAATAACAACCAAGGAAAAAAGTAAAGGCTTTATAAATTCTCCTAGGCTATTTTTTTCTTCCTTTTTTTTTTAGAGATGGGGTCTTGCTATGTTACCCAGGCTGGAGTGCAGTGGCTATTCACAGGCACAGTTGCACTCACTGCAGCCTGGAACTCCTGGGCTCAAGTGATCCTCTTATCTTAGCCTCCCATGTAGCTGGGAAGGGTGTGTGCCACTGCACCTGGCAAAATCTCCAATGCTATTTATAAATAATTTAAGAATAATGTAGAATGCTCATAACTTCTGGCTAACATTGTGATAAGGAATTTTTGTTTTGTTTAGTTTTAACTTATTCCTCTCATAATGTTTTGAGTGAAGAATAAGGTGCTTTACAGTGAATTCTCAGTTTCAGGAAATGCTCTCTGCCTGCTTCCTATCACGAGCCCAGTGGTTCGACTCTCATTGCACTCTTCATGGCCACTTGTTACCCTGGACATTGGTAGCTTGTGGCCATGTGTCACAACAGATGTGACTTTTGCTGATGTTGTACTTTTTGGCACCATTACAAAGTCAATGGAGCCTGTAGTCTTCTTCTGCATCGCTTTCTGCATCACTTTCCCACCTCTGTGAGTTGCCAAGGGCTCCTCCTATCCCGTATTTGTCCTAAGATGCTCACCTGGTATCCCTCAAAACTGTCAACTTCACACATCACCTCTCTCCCTCTCCAGGCCATGGAATGTCCAGGTGGGCCTGTGGGTCTTTTTCCCTCCTAGAATTTGCCATGAAGAGAGGAGCTTGTTCCCATCTAATTTCAAGAAGACACTCGAAAGTTTATCAAGTTGGCCATTGGTGTCATCTGTAGTTATTGAATAATGTTTTTAATTAGGCTAGTTTTAATTCAAGTATCTATTAATCTTTTATCAAGTATTTATATTTTAATTCAAGTATGCATTACAAGGTAAGATTTTCAAATATTAGCTACATACCTCTATGTCCCACTTTTCTATATCTTATGACTTCAGTTTCATAGTTTTAAGTTACTTGGTGTTTTGCAGAAGTGTATTCCCTGTCTAAACAGAGTTCTGTTGTGCTTTGCTTTGCTTAACAATGTATTTTTCTCTCTTGAACGTTCCTCTCTTAAAGATTATATTTTTTGGAGATAAAAATGTTTCGAATATATTTAGAGGCAATTTAAAACCAATAAAAACTATAATGCTTCATGTTTGATGAAAAAGACTGTTTTTTATTTGTGTGTTTTGTTTATTATATTTATTGAGACAGAGTCTCACTCTGTCACCCACAATGGAGTGCAGTGCACTAATCTCAGCTCACTGCAACCTCCACCTCCCAAGTTCAAGTGATCTCTCCTGCCTCAGTCTCCTGAGTAGCTGAGACTAACAGGCAGGTGCCACCATACCTGGCTAATTTTTTTTTTTTTTTTTTAGTAGAGACAGGGTTTCACCATGTAGACCAGACTGGTCTCAAACTCCTGACCTCAAACGATACGCCTACCTTGGCCTCCCAAAGTGCTGCAATTACAGACATGAGCCACCACCCTCGTGCCTTTATTTATATTTACTTTGAATTTATTTTAAATCATCCTACAAATAGCAGTGAAAGTCATGATGCAATAGAAGCTCAATTCTTTCATGTGTACCTCTAATCATTTTTCAAAATTGTATTATATATACATACTTTTGATGAAACTTTATTTTTAAATTTCAACTTCCATTTTAGATGCAGAAAGTATATCTGCAGGTTTGTTACATGGTAATATGGGAATTTCTACACTTTCTCTTCTGTCCCACTTGTCTCCTTGTGTCATTACCAAACAGTTTTAATTGTAGTGACATATTTTTTTAGTATCTGCTTTAATTTTATTCTGTGTGGTTATTAAAAACCAGGAATAGGTGTGGAATTTTGTTAAAGACCTTTTACGCATTTGCAGAGATAATCGTGATATTTCTTCAGGTCCATTAACATAGTGAATTATGTTAATGAAATTCCTTCATATTGAACATTTTTAGACCATGCTATAGTTTCTTATTGAGACGTTGGACTTTCTTAGTACTTTGTTTAAGATTTTTGCAGCATATTCATTAAAGGATATTGGTCTGTAGTTTTGTGAATGTGTGTATGTGTGTGTGTTTGTGTGTGTAAATCTTCATCAGGTTTAGACATTAATATTATACTTGCAATATTAGAAGAACTTAGAATTTTCGTTTTTTTCCTATACGCTGGATAACAATCTGTTATTCAGCATTGGATAGCATTGGAAGTGTCTAGTGTAGGGTTTAGTAGAATTTCCTCGTAAAAAAACATGAGCCTAGTTGGGTTTTTTTCCTCTTTACCATCTTCATGGAAATTATTTATTTAAGCTTTATATCTCCACGGGAGTCAATTTTGCTAACATCAATTTTTCTAGAAAATTTTCTATTATATCTAGTTTTCAAATTTATTTATCATAGAGTTGTCCAAAGAGTTGCTTATACGTTTTTAAAATTTTTTTTTCAAATCAATCATATTGTTTCCCATTCTTACCATTTCTTATTGTTTTATATTTGCTGGTCTTAGGTAGATTAACTAGAGCTTGTCTTTTATTGATTTTGCTCAAAGAAGAAGCATTTTAGTTTGTTTCTACTCTTTTTCTGGTTTATGCCTCACAATTTTCTACCCGTATCTCTATTAATTTCCTTTATATATGTTTGCTTTATTGCTTTTTTCCTAGCTTTTTTAGTAGAAGTTTAACTCATTTATTTTTATTTATTTAAGCATATAAAACTGAATTTTTCTCTGATTACCGCTTTAATTGTATCCCAAAAGTCTGATATGTAGTGTTTTCATTATTAATTTTTGGAAGTTCTGAAATTGGCTTGTATTTATTTTTCCACCAGTAACTGTTATTTTTTTAAAAAGACAACTTTATAAGGAAGTTTTTAGTGGATTGGGGGGTTTTACTTTATTATAAATTTCTACTTATATGTCATTTAGATCAGACAATGTTGTTTATATTATTGTAATTTTATGGAGGCTTTTTTTGGGATGTAATTGTTGGTCAATGCTATTAGATGTTCCCTGTGCACTTGAGAAGTCTCTGTGTGTTGTATAGATCCTATATATATTTATTTTTTTCCCTCATTTGTATTATCTTTAACTGAAAGTGGTATGTTAACATCTCTTATTATTGTTTCTGTTTTTCTGTACAGTTTTTATACTTTCTACTATATTAGGGAACAGCAAATTAGAGCCTACAGACCAACTGCTTGTTTTTGTAAATAAAGTTTCATTGGAACACAGCAATGCTCATTAATTTACGTATTGTTTATGGCTGACTTATCACTATGATGGCAGAGTTAAGTAATAACGCAGATAGTCTATGGCCTGTAAACCTAAAATGTTTACTATCTATCTCTTAAAAGAAAGTTTGCCGACCCTTGTAATATATGAAAGTGCATAGATAGTCACAGTTTGTGTCTTGATGTGAATGGCCTCTTTTAGTGTTATGAAATCTCCTTCTTTGTCATTTTAATAGTCTTTGGCCTGAATTCTACCTTGTTTGTTGTCAGGATTACAACCCCTGCTTTCTTCTCTTTTTCTGTTTTTAATTTCATTCTCTCGTCATTTATAGATGTTCTGAATAAATGTTTTACATGTGTTGGGTATTGCTTTGTGATACAATTTGAAAATACTTTATAAATAAATGAGTTAAGCCCCTTTACAAGTGGATCCATTTGTTAAACTTTCAAGGTAGAACAGGTACAAGTTTTGAATACATTATTTAAAGGCTTTGGAAAATACTCTATTTTGTGTAAGTGATGGTCAAGTTAATCCAAAATAGATAATTGGAGATACCTTAAATTTTGAGTTTTATATTGAGAATTATTATTGTAGCTTCACAATGATTAAAGCAGCACAGAGTATTTTGTTCTGGTCAGAAAATTGACTTGAAATGAAGATAAAGCAGTATTATTTCTCAAATTGAGGGTCATTGTTAGTGAAATTAAAAGGTAGAATTTACATATTGGGTATCTAAAAATTAAAACATATAGAAAAATTTCCAAGAAGCTTCATCAATTGACTCTTGGTTAATTCATTTTCTGCTTACAGTGTCTTAGTGTTTTCATGTGTTTATTTATTAATACAATCACTTACAGATTCTACGAATGGGTGAGCCCTGTTTAATGACCTAATGACACAAAGATGATTTTAAGCAGTGTCTCTTTCTTTAGAAATGTATTGTCTAGTTCGGACTATGAGGGAATTATTTTCATATTTACATTTTTTTTATCCACAAGTAGCCATTCTTCTTTCAGTTACTCAGGGGTCTTTTGGATTTCCCTCTCTGTCTTTGGAGGACAATGCTAAACTATATTGTGCTTTCTCTCATGCAGGGCAGCCACTGATCACAATGTGGATAATACAACAGAAATACTCAGGGAGTGGTTGAAAAATGTACAGAGACTCTATCACTATGTGGAGTGGAGGCCTATGGAGGAACCAGAGTGAGTAGCAAGAGCAAATTTTATAAACTTGTTATTTATCCTTCCTCTGTAACCAGTTCTCTAGGCCTTCCAGGCTTGGAGGCACATGTGACTTTTCACTGTCTTTAATTTCTACACCTATGTGAGTTCTGAATACCTGCCATTTCTCCCGTTTACGGATCTTCACAGTACCCTCTTCCTGTTTACTCCCACAGCTGCCAGCCATGTTCAGGTTTTCATTACTTCATAAGTAAATTGCCATGACAGTGTATATTTTAAAATATTGATATTGTTTATCCATATTTTAAACATAAACCTTTTGTATGTGAAGGATCATAGTGAAAACGTGTGTACTTTCTATATACACCTTACTTTTTTCAACTTATCATATCTTGATAATCATTCTATAGCAATAATTAAGGAGCTTCATTTTCATTTTGTTTTACTGCGTAATAGCTGTTGTAGATGCATTTACCATAATTATTTAATCAATCCTCTATTGATGCTCATTTAGGTTATTTCCAGTCTTAACCATAGAAGTTCATTTCTCTCCTTTTCTCTCTCTCTCTCTCTCTCTTTCTGTCTTTCTTTCTTTCTTTTTCTTTTTGTTCCTTATGGAGACAGGGTCTCACTCTATCATCCCAGCTGGAGTGCAGTGGCATGATCATAGCGCCATTGTAACTTCATACTCCTGGGCTCAGGCAGTACTCCCCCTTCAGCCTCCTGAGTAGCTAGGACCACAGGCATGCACCACTATATTTGGCTTATATTTTTGCGGGGTGGGGTCGGGGAGAGACATGATTTTGCTTTGTTGTCCAGGCTGGGCTTGAACTCCTGGCCTCAAGTGATCCTCCCACCTTGGCCTTCCAAAGTGCTGGAATTACAGGTGTGAGCCATTGTGCCTAGTTACCATGGCATTTTTTTTTCTTTTTGTTTCTCTCTTTTTTTCAGACGGAGTCTGGCTCTGTTGCCCAGGCAGGAGTACAGTGGTGCAATCTCGGCTCACTGCAACCTCCACCTTCAGGGTTCAAGCGATTATCCTGCCTTAACATTCTGAGTAGCAGGGACTACAGGCACCTGCCACCACCACATCTGGCTAATTTTTTGTATTTTCAGTAGAGATGGGTTTCACAATGTTAGCCAGGATGGTATTGATCTCCTGACCTTAGGTGATCTGCCCGCCTCGGCCTCCCAAAGTGCTGGGATTACAGGTGTGAGCCACTGCGCCTGGCCCCCACAGCAATTTCTTAATTGCTTCTACCTCCAAGTCATCCTACATACCATACAGTCAAATCGATCTACCTCAAATACAAGTGAAATGATGTCCTTTCTTTATGAAAAGGACTTCACTTACTCTTTAGGACCTACAGTACAAAGTTCAAACACTTAAGACTTTTATTTTTTTTAATTCCATGAATTTAGCACCAAAAGAAAATGTGCTTTATTCAGAAATGTTCCTTTGATTTCCAAACCCCACACTGTTGCTTATGCAGATCCTGGAAGATCCTTTCCTTCTTTATAACTAACTCTTATAAAAAGCTATTCTTAATCATTCAGTTATAAATATCTACCTTTGTCTCAACAATTATATTGCTTATTTTCAATGACATCCTTTTTGGCACAATGATACACTTAACCAACATCATTAATTAACTATGCGATTAGTGTATTTTTTTTTAAATAAATCATAAGTTCTTTGGCAGGGGCTAGAGTATATAAACACTTTATATTCCCCTTCTCAGAGCCATATTCTTGGCAGGCAATAAGTTAATGCTGGTTGGATGAGCAAATAAGAACAAGAATAAATGTATTTAAAACTTAATATTATAAATGTTCCCAAAGCTACTACAATTTTACTTAAGGAATTGTAGACATAGAATGAAGGAGTTACCTGAATTTCTTCCAAGGATAAGTCATTTATTGAAAGTCAAATTTGTATTGTAGTAATAATAAATGCTATTCCAGAACAACTTTCTGTTCTTCTAGTCTCTCTATATGTAAGAATTCTTATTTATATTGTAAATTTATATTTACAATATAAAAAAATAAATACAAATATATGATATATACATGTATAAATATGTTTATTATAAATATATCATAGTACAATATATTATATTACAATATATTATATTGTAATATATTATATAACATAATATGATATATAATTATATTATAAATATAATATATAAATTTATATTTATATAAATGTATATTATTTTATATATTTATATATTATATATAATATAAATATTATTATAGTGTATTATAAATTATATTATATTATAAATATAATATATACATTATATTTATATAAATATATTTTATAATATATAATATATATTTATATTTATATAAATATGTTTATATTTGTATTTATTTATAATATATAAATAATGTAATTTATTATATAAAATATAATTTATTATATAAATAATATAATTTATTAATAATATAAATAAATAAATACAAATATATAATATATACATATATATTTCTCAAATCCAAGCCCATGGACTGTATATCAAGCAATATTACACACTGAAGCCTGAACACTATAAAAGATTGTAAACACTCCTTTAGAGTGCCTTATAATGGAATTTGGCCTAATAAAAATGGCACAGAAATACTTTGTGTGCTTTCTTTGCATCTTGGTAGAGTTCTCTGCAGCAGGTTTTGACTAAATATATTATATGCCAAGGTCAGTGTGAAAAAATATCAGAGCAGGCATTTTGGAAGGGCAATATATTTAGAAAAATGAGAATTCTACTGATTTTCATTGAAAAAATAATTGGGGAATACATTCCAGAGAATTCCTTTGCTGTACATAGTTTTGTTAACCTTATTTGTAGGCTATAGTCTCATTGTTTTCCAGTTTTTCATTCACTAAAACAAATGTATTGCCAGTGCAGTTATGAGATCTTGAAGTGATGGTGGGTTTTGGGTTACTGCAACAGTATCAGTGTCCATGCCAGTTGGGTGCCTTAGAAAGGGTTTTGGCGGGTGCCCCAACCCACTTGCCTATGTGGCCATTGGAGGAGTCTTGCCCTGGCTGTTTTGTGAATGTTGACAGAGATTGGATGATCTCACTTTACCTAAGATGGATCAGTGTGTTAGACTATATGGAATCATTTGTGGAGACTCCAACAAGTAAAGTAAACCTTTCTGGGAAACTCATGTTTTACACTGCATACTCTTCAAATTTATTCAGTGGCAGGATGTATAAAAATTGGGAGCATGAGCTTTTTGCCTGGATTCAAATCTTGATTGTGCCCCATTGTGTAACATTATATGAATGACTTAACTGCTCTACCCCGATGTCCTCACCTGTGAAATACAGAGAACAGTAGTACTCACCTAAAAGGGCTCTCGTGAGAACTCACTGAAATATTTCATGTAAAGATTCCTGTATACAGTAAGCACTGAGTTACCTGACCTCTCATTGCTCCAGTTTCCTCATCTGTATTATCAGGATGATGATAACAATAATAGTATCTACTTTCTGGGGTTGATGAAGATTGAATGAATACATATAAACCTTTAGGACAGAGCTTGGTAGGTGTAGGCGTTCAATAATGATGAGCTGTTATTATCATTTTAGGTCTTATCCTGATGAAATTGGACCAAAGCACTGGCCAAGCTCCCGGTTTGCCCATGTGATGAAACTACGACAGGCAGCCCTTCGAACTGCGAGGGAAAAATGGTCAGACTACATTCTGGTAAAAAGAGATGTTTGATTTCTTGACAACTGTCATCTAGAATGTATCCAAATCAGTCGTCCAAACCATGGAAGCAATCAAAACCACTTTGGTTTAGGCAGTGCCGCCCCTGCTTTTAAAGAAAGGCCCAAGGAAATGTTTGGTGGTTTAATATTGAGCTACCTGGACTTCATCCTCAGACCCACATGCATTTTTAGTGGGTAGGTGAAGAACTGCCTGAATTATTTGGTCTCTGCCTTGCAATAGGCAGAAGAACTCAGCATATTTTTACTTTGTGGGAAATGCTGTAGGTAAAGCAATGTAAATTGTAACTATAACTTTTTGGAAGAATTTGGGGGGTATGAAAGAATAATTCTGTAAAAAACAGATTGAACTGAACAGCTCTGAAATGGTTTCCTTTTGCTCCTGAATGATCTAGGGAGTAGCATCTTTTGCTTGGCTTCCTGGTTGCTCCCAGCGATGCTCTGTTTGGAGAATTTATGTCCATCCCCAGTCCTTTGATGACAGTGAAAATCAGCTCAATAATGTATCATGCACACTTGTGACATAAATCCTTTCATAGAAGCTTTCAAATTGTACTGACAATACTTAACATTGTGTAGCTGTTTAAATGCCATTGAAGTGTACAAATGTTAAACCAGGAAATTTGGGGTAAATAGGTGGACTACCATAAAAATGAAGACTTCTAATTTTTTTTTATGATCAAACCTACATAATGTAAAATCTGTCAGTTGATCCCTTTTTCAGTGTACAGTTTAGTATGATGTATTTTATGTGTTAGAATCTGTTGTTACACTGTCTCTGTAAATAAATCACTGTTAACAGGGACTTCTAAGAATAGGAAATAGCTTCACTGGTTAACATGGGTTGCTATAATGTACTTAAACAAAAATTCTACTTGTAGCATTAAAATAAATTGATCTGTTTTGAGCCACTCTGGCATTACTATGGAAAAGCTAAGTAGGTCTGCCCATCTGTACCTAGACTGGGCAGTCAATAATTGTTTTTGAATGAGCCTTTAATGCCTTGGGACCCATTAATATCTTGTGTTTAAAACACTAGCCAAAGTGTAGGTTGGGTCCTGGTTGAGGCTGTGCCCAGTGTGGCAGCACCAATTTATTGCTTTAGTGCCTTATGCAAAGCCCATCATACAAAAGTTAGACTAAGTGGTTTTTGACTGAATGAGAACCACCTAGCTGCTCTGGGTTTCAATAAGGAGGACATAGATAACTGGTTCCATATGTCATGAGCACACTTGTGGGATCCTTCAGAAGGACTGGGTTATTCTCAAACTAGTTACTGAACAGTAGTACCTTTTCACCTAACATTATCCTTTTCTTTTCCTAGTTCATAGATGTCGACAATTTCCTGACTAATCCACAGACCCTCAATCTACTGATTGCAGAAAACAAAACTATTGTGGCCCCCATGCTGGAGTCTCGGGGCCTGTATTCCAATTTCTGGTGTGGAATCACCCCTAAGGCAAGTCTTTTGCTTAATGAATTAAGGCTTCTAGTATTCATAAGGCAACACCCTGTCAACAGCTAGGTGCCCTAGCCACCTTTCTCTTGCTCACTGCCTTGAAACATGCATGTCATTGTGTTCCCAGAGCAATGATTTTAGGAAGGGCAGTAAATCTAGTTCCAATGCCACAACCCAGTGGGGTGCTTCTGTATTAATTAATTATGAAGAAAATAGTCTAAAGAGCTTAGCCTTAGAAACTTAAAATTAGCCAATAAAGCATGCTGGAACTTGTACTTTCCCCCACCCAATTCAGGGATTACTATTTTTAATTAATTGTTCTTGTCATTACAAAACTAACATAAGTATACTATAGAAAAACTTAGAAATTAAAAAGTTTAAAAGAAAACCAACAAAACAGATGTTAAATCCCTGCAACTGTGACAACACCAAGGTAGAAACTTGCACATTTTTAATAACTATAATAACATCAAGCAGCTATACTGCAATTTACTTAACCCTTATCTTGGTTTGAAAAGCATTTAAAGTATTCACAGCTTTTAACTATCGTGACCATCATGATTAATATAATTTTTCAGTGTTAAGATTATATCCGTAGGATACCTTCTTAGAAGTGGAATTACTGAGTCAAAGAGTATAAATATTTTGATGACCTTCGATTTATGTTGCCAAATTTATTTTCAAAGAGTTCTAATAATGAAAACTTCTGTAGTAGGTTGTTTTTATAAAATTCAAGTTTAAAAAAGTTTGAATTTTTATCATTTCTTTTTTTCATAGTAATATCTTCAGTCTAGAGGTCTGTGTTAGTGAATGCTTATGGCTGGTTATATTTTTTATTCTTTAATTAATGAATCAGAGAGATAAATTCAACTGATTAATATAATATGTATCAATGTAAGATAAAAATGTGCTAAGAAAAGATATGTTGGCCAGGTGTGGTGGCTCATGCCTGTAATCCCAGCACTTTGGGAGGTTGAGGTGGGACAATTACTTGAGTCTAGGAGTTCGAGACCAACATGGGCAACATGGAGAAACCTCATTTCTACAACAAATCAAAAAAATCAGCGAGGTGTGATATTATGCACACCTATAGTTCCAGCTATCTAGAGGCAGAGGTGGGAGGATTGCTTGAGCCCAAGACGTTGAGGCTGCAGTGAGCTGTGATCACGCCACTGCACTCCAGCCTAAGGGACTAAGCAAGACCTTGGCCTCAAAAAAAGGTGGCGTATGTTCAATGTATTCTCCTGGCCAAAGGGCTAAAGTTTGAGTCTCCCTTTTCTATTTGGTTTTGTTTTGGATGAGAAATAAGGCCAGAAGTGTGCTGATAAATGTCTAATAACTGGCTCTCTGTGGGAAGAACCCTGGTTGGTAGCACTTGTCAGTTTTTATGGTTTAAATATTCCCACCATGCAAACAACTTAAATGATGTTAAGCTAAGGGAAAAGGTTAAGTAAACTGCAATATAGCCACTTGATGATATAGCTATTACAAATATACAAAACTGCTACCTAAGGTGTTATTAGAATGGTGGGGATTAACATGATTTTTGTTTTTATGGATTCCAAGCTACCAACATGTTTGCAGAATTTCTGAAAATTTAACAATGTGTGGTCCACTACACCACTGGATGAAGCATTCCTCTTTTGTTATAGTTATTTCTTCCAGTTATAAGAGATTTTGGATGCGTGCTATTTTCTATGTCTCCTTTGAAGGCAATAGGTTCATATTTCTAAAGGCCATTCAGTTCCTTGGGATAAAACATTATATTGGTTTAAATTCATACATTTTCAGTTAATAATCTGAAAAGCATTATATTAGTTTAAATTCATACATTTTCAGTGTTTCACATGGCAGAATCACTTGAGGGTTGCTTTTGAGTTATGCTTTGACACCAGCAAAAAGAGTGGGTCATCCTAGTAGTCACAGCCTACAAATTTATATTATCTTTTTATTTGCTTTCATGCTTAAAAGCAAACAGGAGAAATGTACTCACTTATTTTGTACAGTAAAACTAAATTCTGAGCGACTTAGGGACAATTCTTATTTTCCTCCATTTATTTTTGGCTTTCTACCATCCTAGTTAGTCTCCACTAAGGCAGGAATAGAAAGGATCAATGACTTCATAAGTTCAAGGCAGGCCCTGGTTTCCAGAGCCTTTAAACACATTCAAAACAAAATGACCTTGATGTTGTCTGGCCAATGAACAGGAATTATTACCAACAAGATTTAATTTCTGTGGAAAAAGAAACACATTCATTTCCTCTGCCTCTTTGCAGAAGGCACATTTATTCTCTCTCACTTTCACTGCTTCCTTCCTTCTCACCCCCACCCCAAGAATATTCAGTGATTCATCATCATCATGGATTTTCCAAGCTTTCCATGTTGGGAATATTGTTCCTAAGCAGTTTAGAACTTTATATTGGACACAAGTCCTTAGGCATCCCTTTAAAAAGCCTGAGTTCCTTTTATCCCTTGGAAGACTGCTCATAAGCTGAAGTATTAGAAGAAACCATAGAGAATGTTAAAGGATCCTTAAGTTAAAGGCTAATTTAAAAATTATGGTAATAATAATACTTCATATAATGAATTGCAGTTTCCAAAATAGGTTCATTGACGTTATCACATGTGATTGATTCTGCTGCCCTATGAAATTGACAGAGCAGCTGTTATCCCGTTTTTCAGGAGAAAAACAACTCAGGCTCAAAGAGGGTCAGCATGGGCTAAGGTGAAATGGCTAGAAGGTGGTTCAGATGACTCTGAGACCCAGTCTTCCAAGTCCTCATTTGTGATCCTCCTCCCTTCTCATGGGGTCAACATTAGGGTTAGCTCAGCTAGGGACACTCTTCTAGAATCTGAAGGGAATATCAGAGAAGTAGATGAAGCCATAGCGCCTTATGTGTGGTGGATGCTGAGTTACAACAGGAAATGTGACCGTAAAGTGATGTGACTGATTAATGAACACATAAGAACTTCTGCGTCCAGAGTATCGTGTCCTTCAGAGGACTGGCCTTGCAGAACCTCACACTCATCCCTGTGAGCCTGCCATCACCTAGAACATTTTCCAAAACACCTTGCAAAGCTTCTACAAGTATGTTTTGTAAGCATGTTTTGTTGAGATATATCTTCATCTTTTTGGAAATGATTCGAGCTTTGGGATAAGGAAATTGGTTGTCCTGTGTGCTTGTGTAGAAGGAAGTTTCAGAAGCTGAATCCCCAAAAACTGGAGCAGCTGCAGCTTCACCAGAATATTGACTAAGTAACTGCATTGAAAGAAGACCCTCATTTGTGTATCTAAGTAGTGCCTGTTTAATTACAAATATTAGCCATAGTGTAATGTCATTTTAATAGGAGCCAATATTTGTTGATACATTTTTGGTGCTGGGCAGTATTCTCAACAATATTCAGGTTTTTTCTTACTTAAATTTTACAGCTAACCTGATGGAGAAGATAGTGCCATCATCCCTGTAAATAAGCACAGCAAGGTTGAGTCACTTGACCCTTACCCGTAGACAATAAGTAGCTGAGGTAGAATTTGAATTCTGGGAGTCTAACACCGGAACCTGTGCTCTTAACTGCTCTGCTCTGCCACTTCTTAATACTCATGCTTCGTATTTAATCATAAGCCAACAAAATACATTTCTATGAAATTATTAAATCAAGAGATATGCTGAAATCAAAGTTATTTCTTATATCAAGACCCTTTTAGTATTATTTTATATGTAGACAGTATTTCTTGTGCTCACTTGGAAATTCATAGGCCATGACAAGAGAAGTGAAGGTGGCTTTGTTTGGAAGCTTCTGTTTAGCTGGTGATGACTTGAAAGGAATCAGTCTAGCAAATGACTGAAAAAAGATGAAGACTTCAGATCAGAAAACACAACTCACCCATTTGCTCTTTTACAGGGCTTCTATAAGAGGACCCCAGACTATGTTCAGATTCGAGAATGGAAGAGGACAGGCTGCTTCCCCGTCCCCATGGTCCACTCCACCTTCCTAATTGACCTCAGGAAGGAGGCCTCAGACAAGCTGACTTTCTACCCCCCACACCAGGACTACACTTGGACGTTTGATGACATCATCGTCTTTGCCTTCTCCAGCAGGCAAGCAGGTACTGGTCGTCTTTGGTTGTACTGCTCCCATGGAGACACAGCAAAATGACCAGCTCCTTTGTTTCGTGCATATTAAAAAATGTTATACACACGCACACACACCCTCACATTTCAGGTAGTGAGAGGCAATAAATTATCTGCAATAACCATACCAGCACCCTCTATATTTCTGTCCCTGGGACCAAGAGTGAGGACTGGATTCTACCTGGGAACTTACTCTATGTTGGGGGGTAACGTTGATGGGGGAACTGGTGGTGATGTTGGGAGTCATGAGAAGGTGATTGGTTCTCTGTGTTGCTACCGCATTGCAATTGTTTATTATAGAAGACCGTTTATTTATTAGGAAACTGTCACAGAGGCCTAACACTGGCAAAGACCACAGACTTTAAAAATAGGAGTTCATTTCTTCTTAAGAAAGTCCGAGCTACTACAGTGGCCTTGTTCCACAAAGTGTTCAGAGTCCCAGGCTTCTTGTGTATTACTTCTCACTCTCCACGAGGAACTGCCCTTAGTTGTGCAGTCCCAGGCGTCTTACCAACTCAGATGCATTTCAGCCAGCAAGGCAGAAACAGCAGGGAGAGCTCTCCCTGTCCCTTGAAGGGTGTAATCCAGAAGTTGAATACACCACTTCTATGCAAATCCCGTTAGCCAGAACTTAGTCACTGTAAGGGAGGCTCAGAATGTCATCTTTATTCTCTGTGGGCATGCACTCTAATTTTCACCCTCTAGTAGAAGGAAAAAACAGATAGAGAGGCACTAAACAGTCTCGGCCTCAGTCTCTGTGAAAGGAGACGGAAAGCCAGACTGAAGTCTTTTGTGAACCACTGGGAAAGCATTTCTGGCGGGACCTGTAGATTTTTGAGAAAGACAAGTCAATAGGAAGGAAAGTTATTTCTCTCATTTCACCCTACGCTTGCCTTAGGAGGACACAATTCGCAAGAGCAGTTCAACAGGAAGATACATGGCATCTGACAGAGCAAAGCTTTGTTAGGATAATTCAGACTTTCCTGACAGAGTTTGGGTCCCATTATCAATGTGCCAGAAATGTGTCACTTAACCACTAGCAAAAATAGGTTCGTAAACCAAGAAGATGGTGAATAAGCTCACTGTGGCGATATAACTGAGGGAGGAAAAGATGGTGCAAAGATTCCAGGCAGCTGAGGAAGTGGACAGCAGATGAGAATGTTAATACAGATTCAAGCTACAATTCACACATCAGACTGTCCATAAAGCCATAGGCCTCCCACTCATCAGTTGCAGATTTGCTAAGAATGAGAATATTTGGTAGCAGTGGCTCAGGCTGATGTCCCCGCTCTGGCTGCTAGAGCAATTTAGACCCTTTGGCCTGGCATAGGCATTTTGTAGACCTTGTGTCCAGGCAAGAGCAATCCTCATAAGGATTAGAAGTTTTTTTGCAAAGATTCCTGTGTCAGTGTTAATGGAAACTGCTTCTTTCAGTTGGTTGGTGATTTGCTCTGACTTCTCCAGGATGGGAAGCAGAGTCAGGGCCTTCTGAGTCAGTCCTTTGAGTGCCAGTCCCTTTCCTTCAGAGATTGAAAGTGAGATATTAACAATTACACAAATGGCACTGCCTAACGAAGTCCACCTTTATAGTCACTGCACAAAGCGTTATTATGAGCCCATGCTTGAAATTATTATGATACATGGTATGAAACCAATACCTGGATATTTGGGCAGGAATTTTTCAGCTCTACCCTGTGCTTGGCCTGTTCACCAGGTCAGACTTTGCAAAGGCTTGTTTAGAACACTGAAAGCAGGTACATACACCCAAGTTGTTTGGTGACTCATTTGGGAAGAGGAGAAATACAAAAGGAAAGAGAAAGGATCAACCCTCAGTGTTTCCTTCTGTGCCAGGTACTATGTTAGTTGGAAGTTAAGAGTTTTATGTGTGAAAACAACTCACAGTCATGAAGCAGTGAAAGCTAAGGGCCAGATTTGGCGGTACAGACCATGAACAGTGCAGGGGTCAAGGCAGGAAAGGTGCACTGTCATTTTGGGGAGATGAAAGGTATTTCTTGACAACTATGAATTTTAAGGTAATATTGTACTTATCTCTAAATATCTTTGAGAGAAACATGAATGAGCCTGGGAGTCAAGGGTAGCCCGAGGGGTGTCTCTAGGCTCTTCCTTCCTTAGTTCCAAAGCAAAGCACTTTCCCTCTGTTTTCATGAAAGATGATTGGTACTCTTTTGTTTTTACTCTCTGAGCTCCCTAGCTGTGTATCATCGATGTTCCAGGCAGGATCATATAACTGCAAACCTTGGTCCTAAATCTTTCACCCCATACTCTAGCCATTGCCCTGTGTGGGTGATGAGGGGCAATCCAAGTGTTCTGGTGAGCAGGGCCTGGCCACCCTTCTAGCCCAAGAAGAGAGTGCCAGGTCATAGGCGGGTCTCTGTGGCTGGAATGAGGCCAGGGTCAAGAGTTCACCTCCCATTGTGGCCAGGGATCTGGGTTCTGTGTTATGGCCACAGGAACCATTCCGGCGCCAGCCAGTCATCTTCCAGATGTCTGATGTAAGTCAAAAGAGGCAACTGATATGGGCAATGGGCAGGCACATCTTCTTCCTGGACACCACTGGTAGTGACCAAAATTGTCCCCATATAGAGAGATGGCAATCTCCTAGTGACTAATGATCTTAGAACTGAGTTTCCAAATCCTGGGTGGGTAGAAAGCACTTGGCATTGGCTCTTTAGGGACAAAGATTTGGCACTAATGACTTACTGGGTGACTTTGGGCAAGTGACAGGCTGAGTCTGATTTTTCGTCACCAAGGATAGGGATAATTATATCAATCTGCAGTGTTAAGGTACTATGTGAGTACAAGAAAATGTTTTATATGTTTATAAGAAAAACAAAGTCCTTCAAAATGTAGCATAATTCACTTCTATTTTTCAAAAGAAAAATTGTTTTCCCCAGAAGCAGCTTTCACTGAGAATGCAGACTCTTTCATAGACTTTATCTGATTATTAACATATTTTCTTTTAAATTTTATTTTATCAAACTGCCCGTGCACATAGATGAAAGTGTTCACATAGTTACAGTGGTTTATTAAGAAATGAATAGTCTCCTGCACACCTCGCACCATTTCTGTGTTCCAGAGGCAACCAGTCTTACCTCTTTTAAATGATCATATGGTATAATATTTACATCCATGTTAAATAATATGCATGTATTGCTACTTCTTGATTTTCTGACTTTACCGTAGGCATTATTTATTGACTCTCCACTACAGACACTGAGGAGTCAGCTCTCTTTCTGCCTTTTGCCCTCTGCATGCAAACACATTCTTCTCATCACTGTTCTTCCAATGTAATTTCAAACCAATCGATGGTCAGTGTTCTTGTTGTTGTAATCATGGAAGCCTAACTCCAAGCTCAGTCATTTATACGCTATGATTACTTCTCCTTTGCCTTTAATTTCCTTTAGAGGCTGTTTCTTTAATAATTGCCTTTTCTGGCTTAGCTTTATTATTACTAGTAAGATCCAAAACTAATCACTAATTACCTCAAACTCCTCTCAGAATGTTCAGATTTGTCAGATGTCCTTTTCTGCACATTTGTGAAGATATCTGTCCTGAAGCCTTCTAATATATTCTAATCTGAGTGGTGCTGCAGCTATCAATCTAAGGCTTATTTTTCTTCTCTTACACACTGACTCTCCTGTTCATGTTGTTCGTAATCTTTCTTACTAGTTATAATTGTCCTCCTCTTCTTCCTCCTCCTCCTCTTCCTTACTTTCCTCCTCATCCTTCTCCCACATCATCCAGTAACTTTCCAAGAAAGTATGATGGCAAGTACATATATTATGGTCTTGCATGCCTAAAAATGCCTTCTTTGTACCCTCACACTTGATCGATAGTTTGGATAGGTATCACACCATTTTTTTATGGAAGCCTCAGAAAGTTAAATGGTAAAATGGTTTGACTATAATTAGGAGAGATGCAACTTTAATACCTTTTTCCTTCTACTTCCTGAATTCATCTTGACTTTGAAGCTTCCCAGAAGCATTCATGTGGGCAAACAGCAGAGCTGATGAATTTGCTTGGTGAGGGCAAGAGAAGGAACAGTGCTTGGTAGAGCAGCCTTGATTCAAGCCAGATTCAGTGAAAGCAGAGAATAAAGGTTCTTTTCTTTTCTTGTTCCTCTCTGTTAATGCCATGAGACAGCTTCACCTGATTTGGCAGATGATGTAGCTGACTGGAGGAAATTTCATGTGCATAAAGCAGATAATTCTCTCAAGGAAAT
The DNA here is from genome assembly GCA_031835075.1 of Saguinus oedipus. Taxonomy (NCBI): domain Eukaryota; kingdom Metazoa; phylum Chordata; class Mammalia; order Primates; family Cebidae; genus Saguinus; species Saguinus oedipus. The sequence goes on from CM063190.1 coordinate 27,086,593, forward strand.
CACTGACGATTATAACAATTAACGAATCAGAGGCTTGGATACATGGACCAGAGCTTGGCGGACTCATCTTTTTCACTAAGCAATTTTTTCATTGGTCAGGAGTGTGAATTGTTGATCAGTGATCTATATGAGACCGTCCTGATGCCTGTATTTCTAGCTTTCTGGTTGAACACAGATGCCTTACAACCACAAGTTATCAGATGGGGCTATGAAGACCAATTTAAATATGAGAAGGGTATTGCATACATATTTCTGGTGTTGCCACACTACAGGTTAACAGGACATTCTGAAATGCTAACTCTTTTGTCTCTATATGAACTGATTTTGGAAGTTTCATGTCTGTTGGTTGGCTCCAAATCCATGCTTGCTAAGGGAAGAAATAAAACCAAGGAGAATCATGGAGAATTTTAGATTTCCTTTGTTTTTTCATTTTTTGTTCTATGTATGCCTAGATTTAGCTTTAATAATCTGTCAGCATGGCAGAATTTTCCTGTTTGCTTTCATATCAAATGTGGATTTCATTCCTCATTTTCTCGTTATTTCCTGTAGGTGGATTACAGTGTTCCATTCTGCCCTCTGGAATGGGAATTCCTTGCCTTTCTTTTGATCCTTTCATGCCTTTTGTCTTCATTCCAGGCCATGAGTTTGCTTTTTGTTCAGAGAGAAAAAAATCAATTTCCTCTGGGCTAAAGAATGGCCTAGTGTTTTTATTAGTCCCCAATGCTCTGTTTTTCTTTTTTATAAAGTAGCATTTTTGAGGTCTATAGACAACCCTGAAACAACCACTTATTTAATTGCAGTGTCAAACTCAGCATCAGACACAGTTCAGGTTCCTTCTCCTCCCTTGTCACTCAGCAATGTTCTCTGATTGTCGGCTTTGTCCCTCTATTGGATCCTCAGGCATCCAGATGTACCTCTGCAACAGAGAGCACTATGGCTACCTGCCCATCCCCCTGAAGCCCCATCAGACGCTGCAGGAGGACATCGAGAACCTCATCCACGTGCAGATTGAAGCAATGAGTGAGTGACCCAGGAGCCGGGGGGGGGATGGCTCTCATTCCATTGCCACAGTGACCACACCAGCCACTTCCCCCCCTTCCAGGTTTCGAATCTCATGGCCATCAGTCTCTCCTGGCTGAATACATAGCTATTTATTTGTTCATTCTTTCCTAAACTTTTCCTATGGGAAATATGAATATGACAAAGTCTTTGCCTTCTGGGAGCTTCCCATCCTAGAGGAGAGCTGGGTACAAAGTAAATACTTTCCAAAGGATCTGATAAGTGCTGTCAGAGTGTTTTGTGGTGTGGACTTAAATTCTAACTTGGCTGCTTTCTAATTATATGACTTTGAGCAAGTAGTAGCCTTAGTTGTAAAATGGAAATAACAAAAACTTCCAGGGTTTGGGGGCACATTCATCATGGTATATGTAAAAAATCTAATACAGAAACAGTAATGATGACTTCAACTTAATAGTAGTTCATGATGTAACAGATACCACAGTTACATCATAAAATGCTAAGCACTTTTTGTACATTGTCTCATTAATCCTCGCAACAACTCAATGAGGGGGTTTTATTATGCCCATATTAAAGATGAAAAACATGAAGTGTTGTTTTAAGTAACTTGCCCTAGATCATTCTGCTAAACAAATGACGGATTGGGATTTGAACACATCTTGCTATCTCCAAAGTTCATGTCCTTCAACACTATTGTTATTGCCTCTGGGTCTGGCACGATACATGGATTGCTGTGCTCTGTTATCAGTAGCTATGCTTTTTATTAGGTGTGATGTGCAATGGTGGCTAAAAGAGAAAGCAACCAATCCACCTAACCTAGAGAAAGATGTTGGAAATGTCTTTCCAAAGCAGGGACCATTTTCTGTTATTCATCAGTAGAGCATAGGAGGTGTATATGTGAGCAGTGGAGGTGGGAAGGGAGGAACAGCAGGAACTGAAGCTGGAGGGTGGACAGGAGCCCCGTCAGGAGACTCTAATAAGAAGCTGTTTGTTTTGGCTTTAGCTGAAAGGATAGAAGCTCTCAAAAAGATTTTAGCACAGAAATGTCATGTTGAATTTGGATTTAGAAAGTTCACTCTAGTGGCAAGAGAGGTGTAGGTGGAGCATGCATGGGTGGTGGCTGCTGGTCTCAAGCCAGAGGTGAAGAGACCACTGGACATTTCATGGCTACTGGGCAAAAGGTGGTGAGGACCTGAGCTAGAGCAGTAGCAGTGAAAATGGAGAGGAAGGAAGAGAAGCTCAGGACGTAAGCTTGAAAGGACCTAGCCAAAGGTTGGTTGTTGGTGAATAAGCAAAAGGGAGGCATAGAGAAAACTCCCAAGATCTGTCTTGAGTGTCTGAGGGTGATTTTAGGAACTTTAAATGGAATAGGACATGTAGAATAAAGAAGAGTTTTGAAAAGAGAGACTGTGGCTGGGCACTGTGGCTAATGCCTGTAATCCTAGCACTTTGGGAGGCCAAGGTGGGTGGATCACTTGAGGTCAGGAGTTCGAGATCAGCCTGGCCAACATGATGAAACCCTGTCTCTACTAAAAATACAAAAATAAGCCAGGTGTGGTGGTACACATCTGTATTCCCAGCTAGGCAGAAGGCTGAGGCAGAAGAATTGCTTGAACCCAGGAGGCAGAGGTTGCAGTAAGCCAAGATCGTGCCATTGCACTCCAGCCTGAGTGACGAAGCGAGACTCTGTCTCAAAAAAAAAAAAAGGAAAAGAAAAGAGAGATCATGAGTTTATTTTTAGATCCATTGAGTTGTCTATGAGAATCTGTTTCCCATTCCCTTGCTCCTACGCTATAAATTCCTTTTTTATCATGTTAGTCTCAGGACCTAGCACATTGTCTGTCACCTGGTAGATGCCCAGTAAATATTTGTTGAATGACTGAATGAATGATGATGAAATGACTGAATATGGAGCTAGTTCACTGTGACAGTATTTCTTGAACCAGTCCTCAGGAATCTCTCCTGTGAATTTCTTTAACACATACTTTTTCTGCTGCTTTCCCTGTGTTCTAGGCCTTACAGGGTATGGGTAGCATCTTATTGCTGTGTATCCCAAGCACTTAGCACAGTGCCTGGAATGTAGTTGTTACCAAAAAAAACTTCTTCTGAACATGTGAACAGATGAGCAAATGAATGAATGAAACTTTATTGACAAGAGCACTGACCCCAAAGCCAGAACAATGGGCTTGAACTTAGGTGCTGTCACTTATGAAGAGAGAATCACCTTTCAGGACTTTCGTTTCTGCATCTATAGAGTGGTTTTGTAGGCTTGAGATGAGAAAATAAAATAATGCATCAACTCCGTAAAATAATGAGGTGTTGCTATTATTATGACTCCATTTAGCTCTCGATAAAGTGCTGTCCCTTATCATCCCCGTTTCATGGCTATCGGTCTTGACTCTCAAGTAAGGAGAGTCTCTCTGGCCTTAGAGAGAGGCCACCAGAGCCTTATGTTCTCTTGTTTTCTCCCACGGGGCTGAGAGTACAAGTTCTCAGTACATAGAAATGCACACGTGGTCAATAAAGATTTTAATGATTGCAAATTACAAATATGCCAACACCATGCTAGCCAGGTAGAGTTCATTTGAGAAGAACCTGTAAATTATGGCTTTCATCATTGATCTCCAAACACATGCCACCTCTAATGCTAAGCACTTTACATATCACATTTATCTTTATACTTACCTCCTTCTCTGAATTTTAAAAATATAGAACACAATCAAATAAGAAAATGTTGAAAAATAAAATCTTGCGGGGTATAATGCAGAAATATGGTTGGAGGTCCATGTATGATTAATAAAATGTTGGTAATGGCAAAATCCTATCAGTCAAGTATCCTTCTCTAATAAAAAATTAACTAAATGTTAGAAACACTTTGCATAGTGCCTGGAACCCAATGAGCAGTAAATAAATGGCTGCTAATTGTGTTATTAGACCATACTGATTGAAGAATAGGAATGGGGTGTCTAATATTTTGGCTTCCCTGGGCCATACTGGAAGAAGAAGAATTGCCTTGGGCCACACGTAAAATATACTAACACTAGCAATAGATGATGAGCTTAAAAAAAAAAATCACAAAGAAAATATTATAATATTTTAAGGAAGTTTACAAATTTGTATTGGGTCACATTCAGAGCCCTCCTGGGCCACATATGGCCTGCGGGCCACAGGTTGGACAAGCTTGCATTAGAAAATGCATTTTATTCATGAGCAAACACAGAATGCCTATAATGTATGAGTTGTCTATGAAGGTACTGGGGATTCAAAACATTTTATGATCAATTTTCTGTCTTCAGGTACTTACGATTTAATAGGAGAAACAAGATAGATGTTTAAAAAACACCAACAATGCAGTCTAGCATTTTGAGAAAGGAGAAAATATCAAAGCAATCAAAATTTGGGATAGAGAGAGATTGCTGTGGCCTCTGTGATCCAGGAGAGCCTCAAGTCCTAATGATGCTTAAGCTAAGCTTGGGTAAAAGTGTAGAATTTAAACAAGAGGAGTGGTACAGTGTGGACACTACAGTCAGAGGAAAAAGACTGAGAAAAAACAAAGCAGTCTCACTCTGAAGGAAAGCTGACTTAAAACAGTAGGCAGGAATAAAGTCTGGTAGGGTGGGGTAGCTTCATTGCTGTGGTCCTTGAATGCTCAACTAAAGAAGAAGGCCCATCCTAAGGAGCCAATAAAGGTGTTAGAAGAGAGAATCAGGCTGTAAGCATTTATTCAAACCACACCGTACCTTGTACAAAGTGTTCAAGATACTGGGCATACAGCAGTGAACAAAATAGGCAGATGCCCTGCCATTAGGAAACTTACATTCTAACACAGAGAGTTAGACAACAGACAGTGTATCTAGGAAGCAGACACAGGAATATTTGGGAGAAGAATGTCCGAAGTGGAGTGAACAGGACATGTAAAGGCTGTTAGACAGGAAAAGCTTGGGGTATTCCAGGGACAAAAAGCCAGCGTGGTTGGGGTATAGAGAATGAGTTGGATCAAGGGAGATGAGATCATGGAAGAAGAATTTTCTAGATCATGCAGAACATTCTGGCCATGGTAAGGAATTTAGATTTTACTCAAAGAGTAATGGGAATCCGTGGAAGGGTGGGGGGTGGGGGGTGGTGCATCTTGAAGTATCGTTTGGGCTGTGGTGTGGATACCAGAGTGTAGGGGACCAGTACCTCTCTCCTGGTGAGACATGATGGTAATTGGGATGTGAGCTATAGCAGGAAGGTAATGAGAAACAGACAGATCGAGGATATATTTTGGTGGTAGAGCCAATAGGACTTACAGAGACCTGGATGCAGTCCATGAAGGGAAGAAAGGAATCAAGAATGAGGCCAGGATTTTAGCCTAATATACCATTTGCTGAGGTGGGAAAGACTTTATGGAAAAAAGACTGGAAAGTGGGGAGGTAGTTTTGGCCACGTAAGCTTAAGATATTTATTAGACATTTAAATAGAAAAGTCAGAAGATAATTGGATATGTGAGTCTGGAGTTCAGGGAAGAGACTCCAGCTAGAGACAGACATTTGAGAATCGTCAGCATCAAAAGGATATCTGAAACTATGGAACAGTGTGGACTCATATAGTAAAAGAACATGGGATGAGAAGAGGACAGATCCCTGGGGAAGACAAACAGCCAGAGAGCTGAGAGGAAAAATTGAGAAGTGTTTCAAGAAAGAGCCAAGATGCTGCTAAGAAGCCAAGGAAAATGAGGATAAAGAATTATTTACTGGTTCTGTCAAGATAGAGGTCTCTGTGATATCCTTGATAAGGACCACTTCAGTGCAATGATGAGGACACAAATCCATTCAAGTGGACTGAAGAGAAGCCAATGGGGAAATAAGAAAGCTGAATCTTGATGGGATGGGGAATGGAGAAATCACATGGAAGCTGTTGGGGGTGAGAAGTCAAGGGAAAGGTTTTCCTGGTTGGGTTTGATTTGTCTGTTCGCACTGTTTTTTTTTAATGGAAATGTAATAGTATGCTTGTATGCTAATCACAAGTATCCAATATATAAGGAGATCTTGATGATGTAGAAGAAACAGTAATTTTAAGAAAAACAAGATGGTTTTTGTCCTAGCTTGTAGCCTGGGACAATATTGGAGAGGCTGTACTAGATAGAATCTTCATCCACTGTGGCAGATTGGATGGCAGAATGCATCCGTACACATGCGGTTTGGTTGGTGGACTTCAGGTAGATTGAAAAGGTAGATCTAATTTGATTTTGAATGTTTTCTTTCTGACGTATATAGTCCAGTCATGAGCTAGACAGAGATTTTGTAGATTTCAGGAGAGAAGGCATAAGATACAATCTCTCAGAGAGTGGGAAAATAAGTTTACTGTGGGAGGACAGTTACATAACTTGGTGGTGTCAAGTGCCAATTTGACATCTGTGGTTGTAGCTTTGAAGTGACTCGGTCAGCACAATTGTGTATGTTTCTCACAGTAGTCCTCTTGATGCTGAGTAAGTGGGCAACTGGATTTAACCAGGATTAGGGTTTTATCAGGCATCAGTGGATGAGAATTGAAAATGTTGTGAAAAGCATGGTCAGGGAGTTTCGGAGTTGTAGACTGGAGATTTAGAAATCAGAGTGGAAGGATTTGAGTGAGGTGGGAGAAGGGTTATGACAGAAACAACTAACACTTATTCAAAGTGCTCTTCCCATCTCTTTTCATGCGGTAACTCATTTAGTACATTCGAAGCTGTACAGAGAATTTGGGGATGTGCCTCCTATGGGAGATGAATGACAGGAGACCAGATCTTGTAAAGATGCTAGATTTAAATGGTTTATAAACATGAGGAGATTGCTCTTGCAAATTACAGTGTAAGGTGATAGGAAGTCTCAGGTACCTGTTCTCAATATTGACATTTTGAGGCAACAGCACATCATCTGAAAATTACCAAGATAATTGTATTTGAAGTCAGATCTAACACTGAGTTCCAGCTCTGCTGATCACTCAGTATTTGAACTTGGACAAGTCTACATCTGGCTTGGTCTTAGTTTCTTTATTTGTAAAAACTATCGCCACAGAAAGTGAAGGTAAAATTACATGGTGACTATGAAAACACCTAGCAAGCTATTTAAGCCCTTAACTGTAGTGTTGAGTGTGCCAGTTATGGTTGAGAACAGAGCTGTGCAGCGGAAGATTATTTTGACAACAGTGTGAATGATTGATTAGAATAGAAAAGACTGAGACATGTGAGTGTTTGAAAAAAATAAAACACAACCCAGGCACAGTGGATAAGGACCTGAGGCAGGCTGCAGCAATGGAAAAAGTTCAGGAGAAGTTGTAGAGAAGAAGCGTTAGGATTTGATCCAAGTACAGTCTATCAAGTACTTTTCCAGATACAACTGGGCTTAAATAACTTAAATGAGCTACTCTGGACCCAGCCCAGTTGCCTGGTTGGCTAGTATCAGTGGCCAGCAAGGATGTGCAGTGTGAATTAAGAGCTCCGGCGCAGGAGCTCAGACCTGTGTTCAAATACCAGCTCTATCAGCTCTGTGATCTTGGGCAAGTTATTTAACGTTTGTTTCCTTGTCTGTAAAATAGACACACTCGTACATATCCCATGGTACATGTGAACGTTAAATATATGTCAAGTGTCACTCACAGAACCCTGAGTTCTGTGAGTGATAAGATCTCTGTAACAATGGCTATAATTATTCACATTAGATCCTGAAACTATCCAGAAGACAGTGAAGCCCATTGTCCCAAGTGGTAGTACAAGGGAAGGATTATTTCCAGGAAGGGATTTGATGACCGATCAGATCAATTATGAATGATGAAGTCAGAAATGACCACAAACAGAAGCCAGGATATACCTAATCTTCAAGTCTGTTGTCAGCAAAGACGCATCCTTCTCCCCACAGACTAAGTTTCTTAGGTCTAATTCACTGTATCACTTCTGTTTTCCTCTATGGCTTACTGCCGCCTTCAGTGGCAAAACTCAAGCACACTTCTCTGATATTTTTGCTCAATGATGACTTTCAGGAGCCAACCACTTGTGGCTTTTGTGCAACACTTCTCCTGTGAATGCAGTGACTGCCTAAGTTTGATGGAAACAAAGTGGCTAAAAGCAGTCTCTTTGGCTGAAATGTTAAAGCCACATAGGCCATGTGAGTCCAAAGGAGACCAGCAGCCTAGAACAGATAACTCAAAATATAACATACTCCCAAATGTCAGGCCCCAGGAGGGAAAGCTGTCTAGCTTCTCAGATAATATCATGAACAAGAGGAAGCTGGTACATTAAGTTTCTTTCTCTGAAAAACCTAACCCTGTACGTGGTGGACCCTCCCGGTTGATTTTAAAAGAAACTAATAAGGAGTGGAGTGGAGCAGAAAGGACCAGACTATTCTGGGCTGTTCTTGGGAAGAGAAACACATGCCCTGCATGCTCACAGAAATGTGACTGTGTCAAGTTTGAAGTAATGAGACCAACTCTTGTGTTTGGCCTAAGAACTCTGTCTCACTATATTCTAGAATTTCACATCATCTGCCAATAAATAAAATTGGATGTCAGGGTTTCTGTGTAATATCTCAGTGAAGTTAAACAGATCATACCCTTTGGACAGTGTCTCAGGACGGGCAAAGTTATGCTAGAATATAAAAATCTGATGGGCTTCATACAACAATGGCTTATTTCTTGCCATCTAAGTCTGCAGAGCTGATGTCTTTCCTCGTTGCTTCCTTCCATGTGTTGATGCGGCATTCCAGGCTATTTCCAATTCGCAGCTGCTCCATATCCATGTATGCAGCTACGAGCTTGGTGGTGGGACAGGGACAGGGTGGGGGGAGCTCTTGGAGACTGGAGCAGCAGCACTGCACTGTAAACTTTCCCCGGAAAGTCACAGAGCCCTGAGTAACTTCAGGGGCAAGAGAATGTATTCCTCTCCTGTGCCTGGAGTAGAGGTTACAGTAGTAATGGCCATCACCCATAGTTCTTTCAACAACCCAGTTACCAGCTCACATTTTAAATTTTCTTTCTATTAGCCCTTGAAGGAAAATCAAATGAAGACTTTGAATTTGTATAATACTAAAAATTCTTCAAGGCCTTTTCACAATACTTAACCGATATTACTTCCAATCTTTAAAATACATAGTTTGCCAAGGAAGCTTTTTTAGAGTATCAAGTAAATAAAACTTTCATTGCTTAAGAAGCAGTGTCGCTCCCAGCTGGAATCTTCCCATTATCCCTGTCTCAAGTTCTGGGATGCGGGCCAGCCCTCCATGGTAAGATCCTGTTAAAGCAAAGGACGTTTTGCGCACCCACAGCTAAACCTGCCCGGGTAGGATAAAAATAGTCCCACACTTTGACAATTTTAAATGTAGAGAAAAAAGTGTTTTTCAGTAAAATTTCTAGCCTATTTCTGAGCTCTTTCATCATGGGCCATAGTAATAGCTATGAATTGTTGAGCATTTACGATGCTAAAATGGTGAATGCCTTGCATGCAGGTCTCATTTAAATTTTATAACACAGATACACTTATTATCCCAATTTTACACCAAAGAAATGAACTTAACGAGGTCCCCTAACTCTCCTACTCCTTCCCAAACCAAGATTTGGACCCAGATCATCTGACTCTGGAGCCCTTCCTCTTAACCATTATCCTAAACTGCCTCTAAAATATTCTTGAAAAAGGTCTTAAGAGAAGTGGAGCAAATGTCACAATCTCCATATGAACAAATGTTCTTAAACCAGTGCCCTGACCAGCAGGGTTCCCATGTGGCCACTCAGTCCTGGAGAACTGCTGCCATCATTCCATGCTCTGTATTTCCAAGTTGTATTCCAGCCCTAGAGGTCAGGCATGCGGATAGGATTCTGATTTCTGACCGTTTCATTAACAAAGCACTCTGTATGTTTCTTGTGTCTTCCAGTTGATCGTCCTCCAATGGAACCCTCCCAGTATGTCTCAGTTGTCCCTAAATATCCAGACAAGATGGGATTTGATGAGGTAGGAAAGGTGTCTGTATGTGTGTGTGTGCATGTGCATGTGCATGTGTGTGCAGGCTTACGTGTCCGTTTTGGAACACAAGCCTGAGCTTGCATCTGAGACTCAGCAAGATTTTGCTTCGTTGCTGAAATGGCTCTGAGGTCTTGCAAAAAACTACTTGGTTTTTGTTGTTCCTTAGTTACTTTGTCTTTTTTTTTTTTTGAGACAGAGTTTCGTTCTTGTTACCCAGGCTGGAGTGCAATGGCGTGATCTCGGCTCACCGCAACCTCCACCTCCTGGGTTCAGGCAATTCTCCCGCCTCAGCCTCCTGAGTAACTGGGATTACAGGCACGTGCCACCATGCCCAGCTAATTTTTTGTATTTTTAGTAGAGACGGGGTTTCACCATGTTGACCAGGATGGTCTTGATCTCTTGACCTCGTAATCCACCCTCCTCGGCCTCCCAAAGTGCTGGGATTACAGGCGTGAGCCACTGTGCCCGGCCTACTTTATCTTAAAAATAGGAGGATCATGATAAAAGGTAGTTAATCATTTACTCAGAAATAAATAACCATTTAGTAATGAAAGTAAATTTGATATTTTCTAGGAGCAGATATTGCCATATTTTTAATCAACCTTCTAATCAAAGTTCAAGAGTAAGGTAGACAGGATACATGTTTTAGACATGGAGGACTTAAACTTCATTCTGCCACATCGAGCAAGTGGAAACTATTCTGGAACTTTCTGTGCTTTATTTTCTCTCTACTATTCTTCCCTGGGCAAAGGTTGGAGAGCAGGGTTGAGAGGACAAAGAAAGAAAAACAATTGTCTAAAATTCTGCCTTTCAGCAAGCAAGAACTTCCTAGTGATATTCTAAGGGTTGTATTTATTATGGAGTTTTAGTTGTATAAGGAATGAAGCAAACATAGAAACCTCTTAAGGTTTCTTTCCTGACAATGTGCATAACAGATACTTGGCAGGAATTGTGACTCCATGTCACCGACTCTCTCATGGGTCCCTCCTATAGCTGCCAAACAGTATTCAGAGGAGCTCGGTGGTCTAGACGCTTGGGTGGTGCCTCAGGAATCCACACACTGAGAATTCTTCCATGGACTCTGGATATGCTGCAGATCAGGCTTTGAGCCTTGTGCTCATCACCACTGCTTAATCGAAGGAAGATGCCTTGTTTGTCACATGGTAACATATACATACATGTCCCCAAAGTACAGTCTTCTCAAAGGGATTTGACACTGGAACTGGGAATCAAGATTTCTCCCATAAAACTGATTTAGAGCTAGACCTAAGGAATGGGGAAAGAGTATTTTATGAATATTAGATGGAGAAGAGTTAACAGCTACTATGCTGTTTCCACAGAGGGCGGAATGAGAAGAGATGAACTACATGTAGTGAGGAATCAGACTCACTTGCAAATAGTTTTCAAAAATGATCAGGGTTACAGAGAAGGTTGTCCCACACCCAGAGTGGACCAGCTTCCACATGTAACTGTAGCTTTCCTTCCCTGCATCCCTCTCTTGGTTCCCTAGGAGAACGAACCCAAGTGTCCTTATACAGATTTATTTTTCCTCCTAAAATCATTCCTATGATGACCAAACCAAAGCAAACAAAATAAGATAAAATGAAGATCGTCCAGTTCTGGTCTTCCTTGGGCAGGACACGGTGTAAGGACCGGGTCACTCCTGGAAGCCCTTCAGGAAAGAGCCAACTCTGTGAAGTGGCACGGGCTCGGAGACTCTGCTTCCTGAGTCTGCGGTAGTCACCTCTCCGTATGGAACAGATAGCATGGTGGAGAAAGGGCTTTTCAGAGGCCTTTCAATCCTCCTAGGACTCTGTGACCTCATTGGTGGTGTCTGGGCTGCATTTGGCTGTGAGGCTCTTTTTTCTGTTTACGGTTCACTAAGTATGAGCGAACTGTCTGTGTTTTTCCTTCATGGCTACAGTTTTATTGCACTTGTCCTGGCAGGGACTGCAACTGGATTGTTATTTACTAAAGTCTCCCCAGACTGGAGATCTCTGATTTGGGGGACCTTTTTGGATGCATTTTTGATTTTTTTGTTCTGTTTCTTCTGTTCTCCTACAGTGACCCCAGGTGGCTCCATGTTTATTCCTGAGAAAATACCCTTTCCTTTCCATATCTGGAAAATTAGGGGATGAGACATGATCCGTCACAGTATGAGTCTGACTAAAACAACACAATCCATTAAGTTATAAAGTCCAAAGTAATGAGGCAAATAGAGTAACCACAGAATATTATGTTTTTTACAGAATAATTACCCAGTTAGGTAAACAAAGAAGGTAGTAAAATTAGGATGCACTTAATCTACTTGGCCCTAAATCAGGCGGACAATTTTTTCAAAGAGAACATCTTGCTCCTCCATCAGTTTCTATGCCCAGGGATTTATAAATGGATATAAATGACAATATTTTGCAAGGAAGGGTTGAAATTTTAGTTAGTGTAGCTTTTAATTCCATTGAAACATATATATATATATATATATATATATATATATATATATATATATATATATGACTGCATTCAGAATGACATGTCAACCAAACCTTAACACGGTATAATCTGAACTCAAGACTGGTTCTAAGACAACGTTTCTCCTTTATTCTGGCCATAGCAGAAAGCCTACTTTATTATAAAACACCATCTTAGACGTTTTAATCTGTACTGAATTTGAAGGATGAGTTTGTTCACCTTCCCATTTTTTACAGAACTGGACCCAGAAACATTAATGTCTTCCTCAAAGTCATCCAGATGGTTACTCAGGATGAAGTCACCACCACCTGACTTATTTCTGTAGTTTCTGCCTTACTATGCTATGTGTCATCATTTCTCACTGGCAGTTAAAGTCACTAGTTTAACATTTAAAGTGAGCTTCTTACTGCTTGTAGCAAAAGGACCTTATTAAAACATTGATTTACCTGTAATGGCATTCACAAAACTTTAGGTACTTCTGTGGTTCATTAAATCTGGGAATAGTGAGGACATCTTCACTATCTGTAACTCTTGTTGTCCTTATAAAAAATGAGTTGGCTGTAAATGTGTACAGTTATTTCTGGTTCTCTATTCTGTTTCATTGGTCTGTGTTTTGTCTGTTCTTATGTCAGTACCATGCTGTTTTGGTTAATATAGCTTTGTAGCATATTTTGAAGGCAGGTAGTATGCTGCCTCAAACTTTGTTCTTTTTGCTCAGAATAGCTTTGGCTGTTCAGGATCTTTTGTGGTTCCATGAAATTTTTTTTTTCTTTTTCTATGAAAAATATCATTTGTATTTTGGTAGGAATTGCATCGAATCTGTTTATCACTTTTGATAGTATGGACATTTTAGCAATATTAATTCTTTCAATCTATGAACATGGGATATCTTTTTATTTTTAATGTCCTTCCATTTCTTTTATGAGTGTTTTATAGTTTTCATTATAAAGATCTTTAACTTCTTTGGTTAAATTTATTTCTAAGTATTATTAATTTTTGTAGCTATCATAAATGGGATTGTTTTCTCTATTTCTTTTTCAGATTGTTGTTAGCATGTATAAATACTAATAATTTTTGTTTGTTGACTTTGTATCATGTAACATCACTGAACCTGTTTATCAATTCTAATTTTTTTTGGTGGAGTCTAGGTTTTTCTAAACATGGGATCATGTTGTTCTTTGATCTCTTAAACAGCAGCTTTTTTAAACTTCCCTATTTCAAGAGAAGGGAGAACATATTTATCAATGAATATGAGAGAAACAAAGAAAGTTAAGTCACTACGAAGAGTTGAGCTTTGCAAATAATTCAATTTGAACTAATATCATTTACCTTAAATAAACACTGGTCTGAGATAGAAACAAGTTTTTACCACAGTTCTTCCTACCCTTTCCACTTCTTCATCTATCTAAAACATTTACTGAACTTTTCAAACAGCCTAAAAAAAGACTTGAATAATTCATGTGTCTTTTCCCTTTATCTTCTTGCATTAGATTTTCATGATAAACCTCAAACGCAGAAAGGACAGGCGGGACCGGATGCTGCGCACACTGTATGAGCAAGAAATTGAGGTCAAGATTGTCGAGGCTGTGGATGGAAAGTGAGTTGGGTTTCTTCTCCCCTTGCAGATGTGATTGGAGTGGGGATACGTCTTCTCTGACAGACAGTTAGTCCCAGGTGGGACTCTAAGACTCTTTGGTCATTAGAGGATAGTCCTGTTTTTAAAACAGCCATGTGCCACCTATAGTAGCATTTAAGTTAATTTAATCCTGTAGAGCAGGCATGAAATCCACTCACCAGCCAGTGGTCTTTGGTCTTTATTATACTGAAGACTCACATTGGATGTGATTGTCCCATCTCTGGGGGTTCTTGGAACAGTTGTGGTGTTCAGCATTCTGTGGTGTAACAGAAGGAATGTGTTCAGAATTGTGTTCAGAGCGGACTTAGAGCATAAAGTGCTGAAACTTGGGCAACCTGAAGAAAATGGATGGAAAAATGCATAAAGGCCTACATGTCCTCTTATATGAGATGCCTGCCACAATCTACCTGGATTGATCATAGTGGCCACTTTTCCTGGAAATATGGCAGGAAAGTAACACAGAGAACCGAGTTAGATCCCTTCTTTTTGTTTTATCTTGTTTGGCTTTGCCCTTTTATTTGAAACCCTAAACTGTTTCAAGGCATAGATTTTTACAAAATGTGCCTTTCCATGTTATATGTTGGTTTGGAATGTCAGTTCCTTTGTTTTCTATTTGCATACCCCCAACTAAGGAGTATGGCTAGCAGCTGTTGAAGTCCTTATGACTCCCTTAGAGAATCTCATCGTTTCTCAAAGTGTGACCTAGACACTCACATCAGAGTCCCCAGGGGTGGTTAAGGGGGCAGCTGCCTCAGTCTCATCTCAGAACTACTGAATTATGCTCTATGAGGCTGGACCTAGGAACTGCATTTAAGAAGCCTCAAGGTGATTCTTGGATAGGATTGCCACATAAAATACTGGATAGCCAGTTAAATTTGTTTTAAACATCATGTAGGGGTTGGTTATACTAAAAAATTATTCATTATTTATCTGGAACTTAAATTTGACTGGATGTTTTGTGTTTTTAACTTCCTAAATCTGCCATCCCTATTCTTGGGTGCAGTAGAGTTTAGGAACCACTGCTTCAAATGCTTCCAAGAGCCTCAATCCCATTCATAGGCCACATGGACCAGGGAAACTAGTTGAGTAGCGAGAATTCTTTATATATTCTGGATGCAAGTCCTTTATCAGATATGTAATTGTCAAATATTTTCTTCAAGTTTATGGATTATGGATTGTCACACTTTCATGATGGTGTACGTTGAAGCACAAGAGTTTTTCATTTTGAGGAAATCCAATTTATTTTTTGTTCTTGTTGCTAGTAATTTAGGTGCCATACCTAAGAATCCATTGTCAAGTTCAAAGCCATGAAGATTTAATTAACGAAGTTTTCTTCTGAAGTTTTATCTATTACATTTAGGTCTTAGATCTATTTGGAGCTAATTTTTGTATATGGTATGAGGCAGGGATCCACATTCATTCTTTTGCACATGGTTATCCATTTGTCCCTTCACCATTTGTTAAAAAGACTCCTTTCCCTTGTTGAATTGTATTAGCACCACTCTAAAAAATCAGTTGCCCATAAATGTAAGTGTTTATTTCTGAACTCTCAATGTTATTTGATCCATATGTCTGTCCTTATGCCAGTACTATACTGTCTTGATGACTGTAGCTTTTTATGTAAGAAGTCCTTCAATTTTGTTACTCTTTTCAAGCTTGTCTTAGCTATTCTGGGTCCCTTGCATTTCCATATGAATTTTAGAATTAGCTTGTCAAGTTCCACAAAAAAAGAAAACAGCAGCTGGGATTTTGATAGGAATTGCATTGAGTCTGTAGATCAAATGGGGGAACATTTCCATGTTAACAATATGAAGTCTTCTGATTCATAATCATGTGATGTCTTTTTATTGTTTCCATCTTCTTTAGTTCTTTGAATATTTTGTTATTTTCAGTATACAAGTCTTGCATTTATTTTGTTAAATATATTCCTAAGTATTTTGCTCTTTTGCTGCTATGGTAAATGGAACTGTTTCCTTAGCTTTGTTTTCAGATTGTTCATTGCTAAATGAATAAAAATACAATTTTTTTGTATATTGATTTTTGTATATTGATCCTGTATTCTGCAACTTCACTGAACTTTTATCAGTTCTAATAGTACTTTTTCCTTTGTGTGTGTATATTCCTTAGGATCTTCTACATGTAAGACCATGTCATATGCAAGTTGAGATAGTGTTATATGTTCCTTTCAAACTGGGATACCATTATTTCTTCTTCATGTCTAACTATCCTTGCTAGATCATCAAGTACAATGTTGAATAGAACTGAGGAGAGCAGAGTTTCTTGATTTGTTCCTGTTCTTAGAGCGAAAGCATTCAGTCTGTCACTGCTAAGTATGATATTAACTGTGGGTTTTTCACAGATGGCCTTTATTGGGTTGAGGAAATTCCCTTTTAGTTCTATTTTGTTGAGTATTTTTATCATAAAATCATGTTGGATTTTGTTAAATGGTTTGTCTGTGTCTATTAAGATGAACATGTGACTTTTGTCTGTTAATATGGCACATTACTTTAATCGGTTTTTACATGTTAAAACAAACTTGCAACCCTGGTATAATCCTGGGATTATTAATATAGATAATAATCTATATTAATGAGTGATATTGGTCTGTAGTTTTCTTACAATGTTTTTGGTTTTGTGTAAAAATAATATTGGCTTCATAAAATCAGCTAGGATGCGTTTCTTCCGCTTCTCTTTTTTGGAAGTTTGTGAAGGATTTGTATTAACAATTTTTAAACATTTGGCAGAATACCCTAGTGAAGCCATCTGGTTCTAGGCTTTTCTTTGTGGAAATTATTTTCATTACTAATTAAACTTACTTGCTTATTATAGGTATATTTACACTTTCCATTTCTTCTTGAGTAAATTTTGGTAGTTTGTACCTTTCTATCAATTTATCCATTTCATCTAGGTTATCTAATTTGTTGGCATATAATTGTTCATAGTATTCTCATATAACCTTTTTTATTTTCATAAGGTATATGGGGTGACCCCTCCCTTTCATTCCTGACTTTAATAGTTTGAGTCTACTTTTTTTTTAAAATACATCAGCTTAGGCAAATAATTGTCAATTTTGTTGATCTTTTCAGAGGACTGACCTTTGGTTTTGTTGATTTTATCTATTGTTTTCTGTTCTCTAGTTTATTTATTTCTACTGTAGTCTTTATCATTTTCTTCCTCCTGCTTGCTTTGGGTTGAATTTTCTCTTTATCTAGTTTCTTAAGATGGATGGTAAATTATTTATTTGAAATATCCTATTTTCCTATAGACATTTGCCCTGTAACTGTATCTCCAAGTACTATGTTAGGTGTATCCCGTAAGTTTTGGCATGCTGTGTTTTCATTCATCTCAAAATATTTTCTAATTTTTCTTGTGATTTCTTCTCTGACCCATTGGTTAGGAGTGTATTGTTTAATTCCATATTTCTAAATTTCCCAAGTTTCCTTTTGTTATTGATATTTAATTTCATGCCACTGAGATTGGAGAACATACCTTGAGTGATTTCAATCCTTTTAAGTATACTGAGGCTTAATTTATGACCTAGATGGTCTTTATGGTCTAAAAAAATGGAATTTCTTAAAGAATGTTCCATGCACACTTGAAAGCTTGTATTTGGCTATTGTTGGGTGGAGTGTTCTAGATGTCTACTAGGTCTGATTGTTTTAAGATATTATTCATGTCTTCTGTTTCCTTGTTGTCCTCCTGCCTAGTTTTATTATTGCAAGTGACATATTGATGTCTTCCACTATTATTGTTGTCTATTTTTCCTTTCAATTCTTCCACTTTCTGCATCATGGTTTTGAAGCTCTGTCAGGTGCATATGTATTTATATTGTTATGTCTTCCCGATGGATTGACTTTTTTATCATTAAAAAATGTCCTTCCTTGGCTCTAGCATGACTTTTGTCTGAGATATATTTTGTCTAATATTGGCATAGCTCTGCCAGTTTTCTTGTCATTACTGATTACATAGTGTATCTTTTGCTATTCTTTTATTTTCAACCTATTTTTGTCTTTTAGTCTAAAGCCTGCCTCTTGTAGATACTACGTGGTTACATTATTTTTAAAACTCATTATGCCAAATCCTACCTTGATTGCAGAGTTTTATTCATTTGCCTTCACTACCTTTTTTTCCAGATCCTTAAGGTCAGCCAGAGGTTAGAGAATAGGGACTTTTCAAGCTTCTCCTGGGTGCATGGACAGTTCTGAATGTGCCTGGGGCCTTCTAGATTCTCAGGGATATTTTGGAGCATTTCAGACTCTCTATGGACCCTTATTCCTGCTCAAACAACTGTAATGTTAAACAGTTGTTGCTCATGGGTTTTGACAAACACCCTGCAGATAGTACTGTTCATGGAAAATGAACTCCGAGTCAGGTCAAATCAAGACAAGCTCTGACAATATAGCTCTTCAGGGAGCTACCAGACAGGTTGAATAGAGATTATTTTCTGGAGGCAGGTCTTTAGGGGAGTCTCAGTCCATTTTGTCCCCACCGGTGACTGCTGGGTTGGTGGGTTTTGCAGCTATCATAGTTGTAAGGCTACTGGTTTTTGAGGCTTTTGTAGGGCTGGGGAGAACAGGTTAAGATTAGGGCAGCTGTGAACTCCACAAAAATCACTGTGTTAGCAGAGATTCAACAGTGAGTCTTGATTAAACACTCCTTGGATTATTAAGCAATAGTTTAGCTAATTTCCAGAGGTCTAGAGAAGTTAATTTTGGCAGTTTTTTGCCAGTGTCCTTATTGCCTTTATAGAGGAGTAGATTTTCAGAGGTCCTTACTTCACTATTCTGGAAATGCTTCCCTGCGTGTTTTGTTTTGTTTTGTTTTTCCGTTGTTTAAGCACGCAGTTCCTCTGCTCATTCCTTCCAGTGCTCACCCTTCCAATACTTAATACTCCTACAAACCACTTTTCCTTCATTAGGAGCGTACTTATTAAACGTTGTCGAAAAACTCATGATGCTGAGAACTATGTTGGGCACTATGAGGGACACACAAAAATATGATGCCCTCTCGTCTTCACAGACCGTGTAATGCTGGTGAGACATCTTAACCATGAGGAACTTGTAAGGGGTGAAGGGAAGCCTCAGAGGTCTTTGTCTGTGTGCATAGAGGCTCTGTTGGGGCGGGGGGCGGTGCCAGGAGCAGTGGGAGAGGGTTGTTTACAGAACTTTCTCTCTCTCTCTCTCTCTCTCTCTCTCTGGCATCTGTGGTGGGGTCCTTTGACTTGTTAATTTTCAGACACGTTTTCTGTGATGCAGGGCACTCAACACAAGCCAGCTGAAGTCCCTGAATATTGAAATGCTCCCTGGCTATCGAGATCCTTATTCCTCCAGGCCTCTAACCCGGGGTGAAATTGGCTGCTTTCTCAGCCACTACTCAGTCTGGAAAGAGGTAAATAATGCTGTGTTCAGATTGTAGTTTTATGATGAGGCGAAAGGAAAGTAGGATATCGTAGGTGAATTAGGGCCAGATGTAAAATGAGCCCGTAACTCTTCTGGAAGTGTGCATGAGAGCTGCTCCTGCCTTGTGCCTCCCTCTGACCCAAGACCAGCAACAGAGGGGCAAGGAGGAGTAGCTTCAGTGCCACTGGGGATGATGACCGGAGGAGATACCATGTCCTTCGTGCCACACTTTTATTAATTCATTCTCATCATTAGCAGGAATGCCTTCTATGGTACCTATTATGACATCACTTATTAAGTGATTTTATACAACATATCACACAGAAGTTATGTGAGGTGGGTTGGGAAGGACAGACCACTTTTACCCAAGAAGAAATTATTAAGTAGCTTGTCTAGGGAAGAAGTGGCAGTGCCAGAACTTGAACCCCTGTCTTACAGATCAAGACATTTCTGGAGAGGGTATTTGTGTGTAGGATTCCTGATAAAGAGTCAATTTCCACAACAAAAGAGAAAGTTCCTGAAGAAAGTCCTCTTGAACACTTTCTCTTTTAACGATCCAGCCAGTCTATGCCTGCCTTTTTTTTTTCTTTAAACTTTAAGTGAAGTGTAATAAATAGGTATAAAAGTATATAGATCAAAAGATATAGCTCAGGGAAATTTCACAAACTGAACCACACACCCATGTTAATCAGTACACAGATCCAGAAGCAGGCAACCAGCATCCCAGAAGTGCTCCCCACCATGCTTCCTTCTAGTCACCAGTCCCCAAGGGTAGTCACCTCTTGACTTCTAAAGCTTTATCTTTGTTTGTACTTTCCTTTATATGAATGGAGTCATACAGTATGTGTACTTTCAACATGACCAGTCCCCAAGGGTAGTCACCTCTTGACTTCTAAAGCTTTATCTTTGTTTGTACTTTCCTTTATATGAATGGAGTCATACAGTATGTGTACTTTCAACATGACATTTAGGAGATGCACCTATAAAGTTGCTTTCAATTGTGGATCACACCTCCTCACTGCTGTGAATATGCCACAGTTGATCTATTCTACTGTTGATGGCCATTTGCTTAGATTCCAGTTATGAACCTATACACTAGACTTGTGACTTTTTAATACACTTCTAATAAAAATTGGGTGTCGAACTTTTCATAGGTTTTCTTCCTACTGATGACCTTTACAGGTAATTGACCGAGAACTAGAGAAGACTCTTGTAATTGAAGATGATGTGCGTTTTGAGCATCAGTTTAAGAAGAAGCTAATGAAGCTGATGGATGATATCGACCAGGCTCAGCTGGACTGGGAACTGATGTGAGTGACAAGACGATCTTGTGAAAGGGTTCTGAGAGGCACTCAGTACTTTCCAAGGGGCAGAGAGCCCCACCTGTGTAGCCAGTAGGAGATACAGCTTAAGCTTCCACTTATCTGGTTTTCTTTCCATAAATGTTCTCGGAAACAACAGTGGGTAGAGGTTAGCCACCGGATTTTGCATCCTTCTACTCTTCAGGGTGGGAAACTGTAGAAGATTCTCTGAGACCTGGAGTCTGCCTGCAGATCAGGGGCCTTCAGACAGAGCCAAGGTGTGGCACTGAGCACTTACTTAGGAGCACAGCAGAAATCCCACCCTCAAACAATGTGGCCCATGGAGTGGGTGCGATGTGGAAGGAGAGGCCACTTATTCAAGTTTTAAAGTCCTGTGTGATATTTAAGCCTCAGATCCTGGGAGAGCAGATTGCCTCTGCAGCTTCCGAGAAGCTGAGAGGTTAGAGTCTCAGCCAGGGAGCTCCTCTCTTGGGAAACAAGGATGCACAAACATGGAGAACATGGACAACCAGATCTCAGGAATCGTCTGAGGCTGACACAGGAAAACCAGGCTCACCAAGGGAGTGCTGGCTCAGAGCTGGCATTTAGTTAACGTTCTTTGTCTACTGCCTTGGGAATCTAGTGGTTTCTACCCTTCCCTTCCCCTTCCCCTTCCCTTCCCTTCCTTTTTTCATTCTCTCCCTCCCTCTTTCTTTTTCTTCTTCCTCCTCTCCCTCCTCCTTTCTCTCTCTTTTCTTTTTAAGACAAATGACACTTTCAGCTTCCCTCCAATGAAGCAGAAAGTTCCCAGGCATTATGTTTGCTCCCAGCTGTGTGTCAAAGGCAATTCATCAACTCAGAGCCTGCTTCTTTGGAGCAGCTGCAGCAGAGGAGCTGTCCCTGCTCCTCTCACTCTCGGGGCAGGGGTGGGGGCGGGGAGGTAGATTTAACTATGAGCCCAGGTGAAATACTTGTTTCCTTAGAAAATGGGCCATTCTGAACTCAAAAGAAACCTAGCAATGGCTCAACTAATGTGTTACTGTGTAATAAGACACCTATACTCTGTCAGATTTTAGTCATGTGGTCATGTGGTTAGACTTGGCATTCTGCACAGTCCCTTGAGATCACTGTTTTTTCCTATATCCTCCAGAAGTCTCTGCACTTCAGCCTTTCTGATGGATGGCTCTGCAGCCTATGGTTAAGGCCTCTCACGCATGGAGCCTGGAAGCTACTTGATGCCCACGTGACTTGTGTAAAGGCAACTTTCACTTAACTCTCATACTCACAGAAGACTGAGCCCAGGGAATCTAAGGTCTAGAGCTGGCATACATTCCTGTTCACATGTAGTTTGGTGGGTGCATTTCTCAGGACAGAGTACCAACAGATCCAGGAAGGAAGGACAGTTAGTTGTCTTGATAAGGATACAGGAAAAATGTTTTCTAAATTTCACAGGTGATTGATCAAGTCAAAATATTCCCTTAAAATCTGTTATATAGTCTTAAAGAATGGTAACAGCTTTAAATTGTACCTGTCATTTTCTAAAACAGAAAAGAAACAAATGTTACTTAAACCTAAAATGTGAGAGGTAATACGCTGTCCATGATTGCCACATTACATTTTTCCAGAAAACAGTAAAAGGGAAGAATATAACAAGTCACTGGAATCATCTAGGGACTGCTGTTCAATATAACAAGTCACTGGAATCACCTAGGGACTGTTGTTCAATATAACAAGTCACTGGAATCATCTAGGGACTGCTGTTCAATAGATATATAATGCAAGCCACAGATGTCATTTTCAATTTTCTAGTAATCACATTAAAAAGGAAAAAATAAATTAAGTCAAATTAGTTTAAATAATACATTTTGCTTAACCAAACAGAATCATCATTTTGGTATGTAATTAATATTTTAAACCATTAATGACGTAGTTTACCTTCTCTTTTTTTTTTGGTACCAAGTTTCAAAATCTGGTATAGATTTTACACCTAGAACACATCTCAATCCAGCAGCTAAATTTTCAGCTGTTAAACTATAGTCCTACCAAAACAACTTGTTTCATGAAAAAAAATAAATATTTCACAGAGCTTCAACATTTAAAATTAAATTAGTTAAAGTTAGAGCATTAGCTCTAACTAACTTTACGGCCCCTATCACTCTAGTACCTCCCAAGTGCTCCATAAAGGTTTCCTTTCCACTGGATGAGACACCAGAAAAGCTCAGACTCTGTAATCTGAAGAGACAGTGGTTGGGGATATATGTTTGTTGTCCTCAGAAGAACTGACAGTTGAACATAGACTCATTCTATAAATTCTGGGATGCTTTGACAAGAGGGAATCCCTTGAATGTTGAAAGAGGTTGTTTTAGGGTCAAATAGAGGAAGTACTGCTTTACCTGGCAGGCAAGAAGCAGGCAACTCCCCAACTTGCTCCAGTCAAGCCCAAACCAACAGGTTCCAGACAAAAGTAATGAAGCACAGGTCCATGGGTAGACTAGGGAGGAGTGGCCAAAGGGGCACCCCACATTGCAGAAGTTATTCACGGAGGACAGAAGGTGCCTGGGGGCCTTTCTTGGAGCAGCATGTCTGGGAGGAAGCCTGGTCACAGCTGGGTGAGTGTAAGGCAGGAGAATGTTTGTCAGGAGCTGTCATTCATATTCCCCAGAAGAACCCCTTCGGCCGCTCTGGGGTTCTGCAGACTGACAGTTTCCCCCAGCTTTGTCAGTCCTGTGTTTCTCACCAGCACTTGGAGCCCTGTGCAGAAGGCACCCAAGGCTGATACTCTGGGGACCTGAAGACAGCAGTTCAGGATTCTCCCATCTGGCCTTTTTTGTGCCTTTCCAACCTCTGTAAACACAGCAGGAAACCCCATCCAATCTTTGATAAATGATCTGAAAGACCTTTTAATCTCACTACATTTTACTTTCTGGCTTGAAAACAGTCCACTAGACAGGTATAGTGGGGGTGTTGATAAATGAAGCCAGCAAAATGGCCCCAGTGATGGCAGATGGCAGTCATGACTGGTGATAGGATCCACTTTGGGACGTGATACATCATTTAATGACAGACAGTCCAGGATTTCAAAGGTATCTATGTAAACCAAAGCTGTGCTCCATCCATATCACAGCCCGATATTCAAGGTGGAATTTTTCTGCTCTGCTATTTCCTTATAGTTATATTGGTAGGAAGAGGATGCAAGTAAAGGAACCAGAGAAAGCGGTGCCCCATGTGGAAAACCTGGTCGAAGCCGACTATTCCTACTGGACCCTGGGCTACGTCATCTCTCTGGAAGGAGCACAGAAGCTGGTTGGAGCCAATCCTTTTGGGAAGATGCTGCCAGTGGATGAGTTTCTGCCAATTATGTACAACAAGCATCCTGTGTGAGTCTCCCTGAACTGCCTGCCTTCTCTTGGGCACAGCCTCTTCATGAATTATGCTCTCCGATTCTGGTAGTACTTGATATTTTCTAAAGCATACTGCTTTGCTAAATGATCTTCGCATATTAATATTAAGAGTGCCGGACTCAGGTGATTATCCCTTTGTACAGATGGGAAGGTGAGGCAGAGATAGTGGGTGTCCTGCCCAGGGATTCTTGTAATACCCAGTTTGTAGTAGGACTGAATGTAATGTGCTTGGTCGTTCCTTGTCTTTGCTCCTCTTCCATAACCTCATATACCTCAAGGTGAAGGACGTCTTCCTAAGCACCTCAAAATTTCCAGTTCCTTTGGCTCAGGTCATTGTGTGTACTGTTGGCTAGGCAGAGGTACCCATTTTTGCGGAGCTCACAATCTGGTCAGGAATTGAGACTCATGAACAAATCACAGTATCGTGTGATTCCTGGGATCACAAGGGTGTGTAAGAGGTTCAGGGCATGTGGACGCAATACCTGAGCATGATTTCAATGGAAGAAGGCACTGTGATGCTCAGGGCGCCCGTAGCCCAGGAGCTTACCCTGACAAAGCTCTTAACAAAAGGTGTAGCAATTAATGGTTTACCTGTCAGTCTCCCCTATAAACTACAAACCCTTTGGGGCAGGAACAGTCTTACACCTCTGTGTCCTTAGAGCCTAGTCCAAATGCTACACATAACAGCAGCTCCTGAATCATTAATGAATGACTCCTAAATTCATTCATGGAGCAGCGCAAGTTCTAACCTTGGCCCCTTCTCTCAGTTGCTGGGTGATCTCTTCACCAGATTGTCTTCATTTTAGCTGTTGAGATTTCCTGTGCTGCCTCCAGTTCATTTTATCTCTTGTCCTCAGTAAAAGTGGAGCTCTTTGTCCTCTTGTATATAACATGTCAGAGACTCTGTATCCTGGCAGAAACATGGATGTCAAACCCTTATCCCCTAAACAAAAACGAAATTACTACATTCCGATGTCTCTTCATACTCTGCACAGGAGTATGAGGAGGAGGGAGGTTCCTTTACACCTGCTGGAGCCTCAGTGGTGAGCAGGGAGCTCTAGCGCAAAGCCAAGCCTGCATGTGTCCAAGCCTCCACACGGCACAGCCCCACTGCTGCTGTCCGGATCTCGGGCGTCCTATTTATTAATTCAAGAGCAGGACGTTCTTTGTAAAGTGATCGTGTTTATTTATCATGGTCTAACAGGGCTTACTTTTTAACTTTTGGAGTCAGACCTAAAATTCATCTCTTTTTTTTTTTTTTAAATGTCACCCAGGCTGGAGTGCAGTGGCATGATCTTGGCTCACAGCATCCTCCTCCACCCGGGTTCAAGCGATTCCCCTGCCTTAGCCTCCTGAGCAGCTGGGACTACAGGCGAGTGCTGCCACACCCGGCCAATTATTTTGTATTTTAGTAGAGACACGGTTTCACCATGTTGGCCAGGATAGTCTTGATCTCCTGATCTCGCGATCCACCCTCCTCAGCCTCACCAAAGTGCTGGGATTACAGGCGTGAGCCACTGCGCCCAGCCTCGAAATTCATCTTTTAAACTAGTCTATCCAGACACCTCAGAAATATCCTGACCTTTTTGCTTGGTAGCTTCTCTTTGGAAAGCTTTTAAAGAAATCTTTGTATTTGTACGCTAAGGTTTTTCACCAGTGACACAATTTAAATAATGAGACGAACTCATGACAACGTAAGAGGTAACCAGCAGAGCTCCTTCACTCTTTGTCCCTGTTCCGTGCGTCTTCTTTCCGCCCCCTCACGTGTCCGGGCACCTTCTTGTTTTCAGAGCTGAGTACAAGGAGCATTATGAATCCAGGGACCTGAAAGCCTTCTCTGCAGAACCCTTGCTCATCTACCCTACACACTACACAGGCCAGCCGGGGTACTTGAGTGACACGGAGACCTCCACCATCTGGGACAACGAGACAGTGGCCACCGACTGGGATAGGACACATGCCTGGAAGTCCCGGAAGCAAAGTCGCATCTACAGCAATGCCAAGAACACAGAGGCCCTGCCACCACCAACCTCCCTGGACACTGTGCCTTCGAGGGACGAGCTGTGAAGTCTCCTTGGGAGTGTGACCCACATTGGTGCACATCCTTCGGTTTTTCTAAAGGGCTACTCATCTGTTTGCTCCAGTTTTCTGTTTTGTTTTGTTTTTAGTGGTCACAGTCATCTAACCAAAGTGATCTAATGTGATAGATCGAAATTAATATATTTTTGACAGTGGAGGGAAATAAGGAAATTCAACCCAAATTTCCCAAGATGGCTAACAGACAGGCTTTCTAGAAACCGTTAAGATAAACTGTAATCCAGACACCGAATTCCTCAGTTCACTACCCATGTGACGCTGATTCCCACATGAAGGTTGAACAACATGACTCAGAGTCTTGTCCAAGAGAGTGATCACCAAACTGTCCCATCAGCAAATGGGTAGTCAAGGCAGCCAGGCCAGCTAGACCACACTTATTGGTCTAACTGGCCATTTTGTGTGACAAATGTGACCTTGAAAACTCCAAACCAACTGGGCAACCTTTATTGGTCTAGTTTGTCCATTTTATATGACATTGAAAACTTTTATATGCAATGATTGGGAGACGGGAATCAGTCACTTAAAATCATATTAATTTGGCTTTTTATTTAAAGAATTATGTAATGAGCCTTATTGCAAAGTAGATTTTTAAAAAAATCTTAGTCCTTGTATGCAATAGGGATGGGTATATAGGTCTGGCTGAGACTTGGCCTGTGATCATCACGGCGGTTGAAGCTCTCATATAGAGGTGACCAGTTTGCCATGTGGATATAAATTAGTAGATAATTGACAGTTTGTGTAGATATTTGAGGGAAAAAACTCAATATTTGGCTTTTTTTAAAATTATGGCCACTGAGTCAGGATGCTGTATTTATACAGATAAATGTAACATACAAAGGGCGAGGGCTGGCTGTGCATCCTGCCCCGTCCCGGGTTTGCGCGCTGCTGTGCAGCCTCATGCTCTCCGCTCCAGCCCTAGCCTGGGAACCCACAGCAGGTGTGTTTCTTTGAGTCACTGTTAAGAGACAGCATATTTTCAGGCCAGCAACTATCCTTGCCTGGCTCTTTCATTATATTTTGAATTATTTATTTTGCAAAATGTGGGGAAGACATTGTCTTTAGGATGAGGCAGAGAAATGGATGTTGCAGACTTCCACTGAGCCCGGGGGAGCGGTGGGGGTGGACATACTGTTGGGCAATCTGATTCTCCTGACTTTCCCAGCCAGGCTCCTGCAGGGATGCCTGTGGATGGGGGATCTGAACTGTTTTGAAACAAATGATTCTCTATGTCAGGTAAGAAACCTGGTTGGAAACAAAGGGCTGGTCAACAGATTTAGGCCAGCAACCAGGGAAGCTGTTGGAATCAGAATCCTGGGCAGACACCCTTTCTTTAAAAATATCCCCTAAGAGTCCTTTCTGCTTTCTTCACACATTGATTTTATGTAAAATGCAGAGTTGGACTGCATAATTTCTTCCCACTCCACAATCTGTCGCCCTAGTATAGATCATGGCGGTTTTCCTCTCGTGTACATTCTCACGCCCTCAATCTGTAAATTTTTGTCTCCAGAAAAACCCTCCCAGGCATCCCATACAAGCACCCTTCCTCCTCAGTGTCAATGCACCCTGCAGCCACATAGGGGGGCTGTGCTCACGCCAAACCTTGAGCTTCACACTTAAGACTCATGGGGAGGGCCCTTCAGAGCAGAGCCCATGGCAGGCAGTGCTGCATATACAAGCTTAGTGTACAAACGTAAGATCAACTTTAAGCCAGATACCTAATTCTTGAGTTCACTGCCTATGTGATACTGATTCTCACATTAAGGTTAAACAGCATGGCTCAGAGTCTAAAGAAATGATCACCAAGCTGTCCCATCCGCAAATAGGTAGTTAAGGCAGCCCAGCAGCCTCACCGCCCCAGGCAGCCTCACCTCCCCAGGTAAGGGGCGGGTCCCCGGTTTAGGACAATAGGCAGCTTGCCTTCCACCAGACGCCAGCCCTGACCTTCCTTCCCGACTCACTGTGGATACCGTTCTCCACTGACCAGCAAAGCGAGGCACTGAGGAAAGGGATCTCGCCCAACTCCAAAGGGTACCGCTGAGACTTAGCTGTCAAGAGCATCTGGGGAGTAAGTGAAAAATCCTTAGGTGATTCCTAAGATTTCCTTGGGTATCTGGTTTTTGTTTGCATATGTGAGTGTGTGCATGTGTGCATGGCTTTAACGATTTTTTTTAACAAGGTGGGAGGTTGCTGAGGTGCTGGGGGTGAAGGAAGTTTGGGTTGATTTTTGTGTTATTTTGTTTAA
Organism: Saguinus oedipus; assembly: GCA_031835075.1. Classification (NCBI taxonomy): domain Eukaryota; kingdom Metazoa; phylum Chordata; class Mammalia; order Primates; family Cebidae; genus Saguinus; species Saguinus oedipus. Next base: position 27,115,126 of record CM063190.1, read on the forward strand.
TAGAGAATTTTTTCTTCTGTTTCTCTGTCAGCTGGTCTGACAGATTTAGGAACTAATTCTTAAAAGACATTGGACTTAAATTCTAGCATTTTAGACTAGGACTGTTGTACTGTGAAGAAAGTTCTGGCTCTGTTCACCCGGTTTGTTTCTCCCTGCTCAGGCTTCAAATCCCGAGAAATATTCTTTTCTGGTGAACGTTGTGAGCTGCAGATGTGACTTTGTTTTTAAGTCATCTCTTCAGCAATCCAGAGGTTCCTTGACCTCATTAATTGTCCTATCTTTCCCTTTTAGTCCTAAGCCAAGACATTTGACCTTTGCGGTGTCACATGAGGTCATTAGTGTAGAGGCCTTTGCATCTGGCCCTGTCACCCGTTCTCTGCCTCTGGAGGCTAAACCCTGTCTGAATTCCTCTTGGGATCTAACATGGGATCTTCTGGGCAGAAAACTGTGACGTCAGCAGTGCTGGTGCTGCTGTGTGTGGACTGAACACCTGCACTATGCAGGGGACACACTGCGTGGGCCCCGCTTGGGGTTCACTCAGGAGCTGCAGGAGCTCCTGGAGAACAAGAAAGAGCTGACACCCAGCACCCTGCATCATCTGTCTTGCTGCGCTGTTTCAGGGTGGGGAAGTGATCAACTATTTGCCTTCTGGAGCTCTTTGTGAAAAATTAAAAAAAACTTAGCTCAAAGATGTGATTGTCCATTGCTTCCACAGTCACTGATCAATGGCCAGCGCCATAGAGAGTCCCAGGTCTGCCCTTGACCAAGGATGCTGGGGTTGGGCAGAAACATCACTGCTATGTGATCCCCATGGCAAATGAGGGGAGGGTGATTGCTGCCCTTCCTGTGCAGTCAGGCTTGTTTTATTTTTTTTTTTTTGAGATGGAGTTTCGCTCTTGTTACCCAGGCTGGAGTGCAATGGCGCGATCTCAGCTCACCGCAACCTCCGCCTCCTGGGTTCAGGCAATTCTCCTGCCTCAGCCTCCCGAGTAGCTGGGATTACAGGCACGCGCCACCACGCCCAGCTAATTTTTTGCATTTTTAGTAGAGTCGGGGTTTCACCATGTTGACCAGGATGGTCTCGATCTCTTGACCTTGTGATCCACCCGCCTCGGCCTCCCAAAGTGCTGGGATTACAGGCTTGAGCCACCGCGCCCGGCCCAGGGTTGTTTTAGATTGATGGGTACTGGTGTGTACGCTGAAAAGGATTCTAGGGTATAGGAAGATGGAGGAGAGCCCCCAGTGGGAAGGAGTGGAGGTGTCCAGCTTGCATTTTGTGCCACAGGTCAGCCTATCCATTCATCAAAAGATACTGCGATACTGTGATACTGGTCCAAGGTTGAAGGGCTTTTTCCTGGGGAAAATAACAGCAGCAACAAAAAGAGAATCCTCGTTGGTCTCAGTGACCACTAGAATTTTTAGATCAAGCTTCTTCCTAATCTCAAAAATCATGCTGTGAACACTGCCTTGCTGCAGACCGTGTGCTGGGCACTGAGACGCTCAGAGGAGTAGGTGAGGTCTCTGCTGTGTGGGGCCCACAGTACAAAGGGGAGCAACATAAGCAGGTAGCTGCCAGACAGGATGGCTTTATTCCAGAGATGAACAAAATGGGCGGAGGAGGACTGTCGAGGCAGCTTTGCTGGGAAGGTGACATTTGGGTTGGTGTCTGGAGGGTGAATGGGAGTTCAGAAGAGGGAGGTGGGTTGGGCATGGTGGGTGGAGAAGCTGGCTAGCTAGGCGTTGCCAGGCAGGACTACGAAAGGACCTAAGTGGGATTCGTGGGAACTCGGTAGGGCGGAAGAGTTAGGCATGTGTTGAGGTTGATAACAGCGAACTAGATGGAGATGCCATCATGCTGGCAAGGCGAGCTGGCTGCCTCCCTCTGTGGGCTGCCTCATCATAAACACAGAGCCCAGCATTCCTGAGAGAGTTCTAGGTTTGGTTACCTTCTTGACAGATAATACAGAGGCTTCCAGTAAAATGTTGATGTCCAAAACAAGAAATGTTCCCACGCAGCTACAAACGTGGGAATCTTAGGGTTTTCCCTTACGGCTAGAGGAAATCCCTCCTGCTAGTAACTATAAAATGAAGAAATGTCTTCCCAGGAGGCTTCCTATAACATGCTCTTGAGACATTCTCGCCAACTAAACAGAGGAAAGAAAGGATCCAGAAGTGAGCTCCCTGACAGGAGTTCAATTGCTAAGGAGTTAAATAATCACAAAGTCAAGTCCCTGTGTCTTTCCTACAGGAAGGGGTTCTCAGCTCCGGTTCCAGAGGCCCTGTCCTGAATGCCATGCAAGCCCCAGTCCTGCCCGCTTCTCCTTTGTTAAATCATGTCAGTTGGTGCCTTTCCTAGGAGTTTCTCTTGCCTCAGCCACCCCTGGAGAACACCTGAATCTACAGATCAGAAATGGATTCCAATTCAGCTGGGTGCTAACTCACATAATCATCCTTATGGCCCTGTTTCCTCATCGATGGGATGGAAATGGTGCTCTGGATAGTAGGTGGCAGTGCTCTGATCCACAGCAGAATGTTCCTCAGACACTTCAAAGAACCAACCAGGTGCCCAGCTGAGGGAGGTAGTTTGTGTGAATTCACATGATGGGAAGGCTGGGATGGAGCCCACAGATCCCAGGGATTCTCTCCAGCTCCGTGAGGCTGTGGGGGTGTCTGTCAGGAGAGCCTCCTCCATTCAGTGCCAGGCCCACTGTATACATTCAGAGTGGGGCTGATGATCCGGAGCTCTGTCCCTAAAACTTGGGCAACTTAACTTCTCTGCATCTCAGCCCCGTATCTGTAATAACAGGTCACATGACTTGTAAGTTGCCTGCAAACTCAAAGGAAAACATTACAAACACTGGATTACTTGAAATGTTAAATAAGAAATTGCTCCCACAAAGGTTTCTGGGTAGAGATGTTGAGAAACCATACCCCACAATGGTTACCAAATTCTGAGTCTAAAATAGTTAATTTGCCTGGCTTCTATTTGATCTGGTGGTTTCTGTGTAAATTCTTTACATTTCCGAGGTTTCTTTTTTCAACCTGAATACATCTGTAAAGTAGCTCCTAGTTTCATCAAAGTAGGAAACACATCAGAAGAACATAAATTGTTGGTGAGTGGCTGAATATTAAAAATTAAAAATAAATTAGATCGGCTGGGTGCAGTGGCTCACACCTGTAATCCCAGCACTTTGGGAGGCCAAGGCAGGTGGATCACTTCGAGCTCTGGAGTTCAAGACCAGGCTGGGAATCATGGCAAGACCACATCTCTCTCTCTTTTTTTTTCTAAAGATGGGGTTTCACCGGGTCTTGAACTCCTGACCTCAGGTGATCCACCTACCTTGGCCTCCCAAAGTGCTAGGATTACAGGTGCAAGCCACCGCGCCCAGCGACCACATCTCTTAAAAAAAAATTAGCCAGCTGTTGGTGGCTTGTATATGTATTCCCAGCTATCATGAGGCTGAGGCTGGAGAATTGCTTGAGCCCAGGAAGTAGAGGCTGCAGTGAACTGAGATCGTGCTACTGCAGCCTGAGTGAGACCCTGTCTCAAAAAATAAAATAAAAAAATAAGATCAAGGCTAATTCCAGACAAAATTGTTCTTTCTAGTGTTTTCTCCTTTCAGCATCTCTCTTCAACTCTTCGCTTGCTCCATGCAGCCTCCAGTCCTCACTGCCGTCTCTTCCAAACACTTTCTAACGACTGTGAACGATTGACAAACCCATGCACCCTAGCAAGAAGGCGTGACCCCTCGGTGGCAGAGGCAGTCGTGTGCATCAGTTTCTCCAGGCTTCTCCTGCATTTCCCACCTCCCCTGCACTCTCACTGGGGCCAGGGACTGGTCAATGGGCTATGAATGGAAGCAACAGGTGTCACCTGGGTCTAAGGCAGCTGGGAACAGTTGCAAGTTCTCCTTGCTCTCTTTACCATCACTATGACTAGGAGGGAAAAACTGAGACGGCAGAGTTGCAAGATGGAAGCTGCCTGGATCGACTAAGGAGTTTCCTGACTGCATTACACCGCCACATGAAAGAAAAATAAAAGTCAGTCTTAAGCTGTTGAGATTTCCTGCTTTGTTACTTCAGTCCAGCCTAGCCTACCCCAATACATCCCTTCCAAAGGTATTTAATTTTAGGAGAGAATCTAGGGGGAAAAGTAATGCAAAACGCAATGGAAATAACTTCTAGTGGAAATGTAGGCATCTACGGAAAAAGAGGTTCTCAATCCCACTGAAATCGGGACACATAAAGCAATATTGCATGCCTCCTGATGGTCCTGTGCTGCAAGAAGAATTTACAAATGCTCCAAAGAAGACAGGTTTAAGACAATATTCCTCCAGGCAAAATGTCCGCAGGCCCAGTTTCTAGAAAAAGGCCAAACAAGGGAAACAGGTTTTTAGAATGATCTTGAAAAAACAAGTACCAAAGACAAAATTTCCCTTTTTTTCTGCCCCTCCCCGTATTACCAATTTCCTATTTTAAAACATCTACTTGGCTTTGTCTAAAAATTCCACAAGAGCACAGAACGTTCGATAATTTGGATCCATTTAGGAATCCTTTGGAAAATAATTCTGGAAACTTTTTAATAGCATAATAAGTGACAATATTGTGCATCTGTTCAGTGAAGCTGGCCTCAGACCTAATGTCTTTAGGGAAACTACATGGATTAATTTAAAAGGATTTCAAATGTAATTATTTGAGAATGCCTTTCCTTCCTCCACAGGGGCCCCCTGGCTTCCAGGGCACCATGGGAGGGTTCAAGAATTATGCAAGTGATATCCATCACAAAATGGGGGGAAAGGCCCTCAGAAAAGCGACAAAATGGTAACTTGGACCCTCACTCTAAGTTGGATTTTATTAAGTGTCCCAATCATGGGCACGGTGACTCATGCCTGCAATCCCAGCACTTTGGGAGGCCAAGGCGGGTGGATCATGAGGTCAGGAGATCGAGACCAGCATGGCCAACAGATGGGTGAAAGCCCATCTCTACTAAAAATACAATAATTAGCTGGGTGTGGTGGCATGTACCTGTAATCCCAGCTATTTGAGAGACTGAGGCAGGAGAATTGCTTGAACCCGGGGGTCAGAGGTTACAGTGAGCCAAGACCACGCCACTGCACTCTGGCCTGGGTGACAGAGCGAGACTCAGCCCATAAGAAAAGCAATCTAGGAAAAGCATCATTTCTGACTGCAGTTTCCTAAGGACACCATTCTTTCCTCCAAAGGCTCTTCACACTTGCCAGTTGGGAGGTCCCTCCGAACTCTGCCATTGGCTTTCCTTGTGCTCCTCCAACCCATCTGGTGGGCTTCCCAAAAGCTTGCTGACACACCCGGAACCCAGAACCCACCTGGTTAATAATCCAAATACAATCCCTTTGGGTCTGGCAGCACATGCCAGCCAAGTCCCAAACCAGTTTATTAGTTTAACCAAAAGGTAAACAGATGATGGAGATGCAGAAAGACAAGCATGCGAGCAGCTAGAAGCATTACCCGGCTGTCCACCAGGAAACAAATTTAAGACATTCGAAGTGGCATTAAATAAATGAGGCTAAGTTTTATCTACTTGGAATTTCCATTGTCTTTAAAAAAGGTAAATATATATATACACACATATATATATATTTACATTGCAGTATATAAATCTAGACTCTACATATACAGTATAAATACACAGGGTGAGCACAGGGGCACAACATGTATGTCTTGTTAGCCACACCCTCAAACAGGCCAATGGTTTTATATTTTCTTATCATCACACCAAGAATACTCGGCTGAGGCTACATATGCTTCAGCCTGCATGAGGGCTGCCACCCTGGCCATCTCTCCTCCAAGCACAGAAGCACAAATCAGACAAGCATTGAATACAAAGTGCTTTCTGACTAGCTGAAACCCAATTGCTGTCTTTACAACATGTAGTCCAATCTCCTGGGAAGACCAAAGGAAATCGGAGGGCTTCCTGGCCCACCCTTCGGTCCATTGCCACAAACCTCTAACCTTTCCCTGGAGTTTCTTGTGGAATTCACATGGCTGTTCACATAACACCTATCCCGCACAACTTTTAGGAGCTGTATTATGAAATTAGGGGAAAAGTAGCTCCATGTTACAATCTGCACTCCATGTTCTGAGTTTGTTCTCTTTATTTTTGGAATAAAAACTGGCATTTTGAGAATTATTTCTTGAGGGACAACATTCTGAAAGTGCTTCTTACACATGTCAATATTCTACATATGGCTTTTAGTTCAAGCCCTAGCCCAGCTCAGACTTGGAAGGAAGAGTGTGATGGTGTTATGAGAGACAAATATGTCACTTAGCAGTGATACTGTGATAGCAAGCATGGGAACCTGAACAAAAAACATTATTGATTCCATCTGGAAGAATGTACCTCTTTGAGAAATGATTCAGATAATATATGCAGGCCCAACTCTTTCCTCATGACTAGGCACAGTAATGCTATAAAAGTTTATAAGTAAAATAGAATGCTGTTATCAGCACGGAACATCTTTTGAGGGGCTACTAACAGGGCAGTCACCATTCAGAAATCTTTCACAGGCTCAAACTGATCAAATGTAGTCAACCGCAGTAGAAATTTCCACACCTGAGGAACAAATTGCACATAATATAGAGGTACTTGGATCCAGATGGCCAAAGACTCCAGACACATAGTTTTACATGCAAAAGGCAATCAGAGAAGGCAATGAAGTAGTGACATTCCAAGACAGATAAGAGTCCAAATAAGTCACCGTTCTTTTGCGCTTTCTTTTCTGGCTACATTACCAAAGAACATGGTTATCTGTGCAATGATTATGACATGTTCTTTAAGGGAGAAACAGAAATACGAGGGGTTACCAGAAACTGAAATGAGTTTGTTTCAGGAGCCTGACACTTGACACTTCCAGAGGCATTGTGATGGCTAGACCAGTGGGGCGATGGGCCTCTGAAGCTCCTCCTGGCCTCCCTGGGGTAGCAGAAAGTGGCAGATGCAGGCAGAGGTTGAAGGCCACCGGCTCATCCAAACCCCTTCCAAAGTGGCCTTTCATGCAGCCTGTGGCAGTTCCAGCCTCTGCAGTTATTTTTATCTGGTGGCACTTGATTGAGAAAGTCATCCTCTCCCTTTATAAAAATAAAGTTTGGGCTTCTTGTAATACTGGCACAAAGGACACTCTCTATCCCAGGACTGACTCCATTTACTCGGAAGAATATGAGACTAGGTTCTCAGTTTCTTCTATTTCCCTGTAAAAAGTGACCTCAACTTCCCAGGCCATTGTGCAAATTTGTTTTTCCATAGTCCATAATATCCCATAAAGTCCCTCTTATATATTTATATATATATATATATATATACACATACATACCAAATATGTGTGCATATATATATTTTAAGTGTGGGTAATTCTGCATTTTAGTCTCAAATAAGTCAAAGAGAATCAGTGAATCGTTCATCCTTTTCATGTCAAATTCACTTCCAATTTCCCCACAACGCCTGTCATAGTGCTTTGCACACCACAGGAACTCAATAAATATCTGCTGACTTCACAATGATCCTTGAACACTGGATGGTAATTGCAGTCACCACAGCCTGTTCTCGGCCCCACTCTGCCTTTGGCAAACAAGGGGCCATGGGTCCCTCCCTTCAGAGGGTGATTTTGCTGTGTCTGTTACTCCAGCAGCCCCGTTTAGCTGTCCTGGGCAAAGTCAAGCTGGTCCGGCTACGCAGTTTCACTTGTTCTTCCATGGAGTTCTTTTTGCGCAAAATGAAGTCAAAGTTCACTTGGCTGTTCATGGCATAAAAGACGTTTGCTGAGTCTGGAATCACAAGTTCTGAAAAAGAAGAAAAGATAAGGTGGTCAGCCCGCAGCCCAGCACTGACAATGGCAGGTGTAAACCTTGCCCAGACACAAGACCGGGAGTATGGCCCTTTGCCTCAGGAACGTGACCTGAACCAGACGGTGACCACCACCACTTCCCCCAAAAATTGGCCCCACCTTCTCAACCCCAATTTTAAAAATGAGTACAAATAAGATTTTAGAAATTCATTCCATGAACTAAATGTTCCAATAGAAAATGTTAAAGCAGAAAAAACACAGAGTAGAAAACAGAGACCAAGAACAGTTAGAAAACATTCCGAAGACTACAGCTACTGAGCAGCAGGACTGGATTAGAACTCGGGTTTCCTGTCTCCTGTAGTCCATTTTCCACCCCAGTATGCAGATCTTCTCGAAGACTAAGAGAGTCCAATGGCATGGAAAAAACAGAAAATCTGTAGCACTCCAGAATTCTACTTGGAATATGGAAATATTTTTTGAAGTAATCCCGTCAAACCAGTATTTTATTTTCCAAGTAAAAAGTGCACATCTTCTATTTTAAATTTGTTTTAAGTTCTGGGATACATGTGCAGAACGCGCAGGTTTGCTACATAGTTATACCTGTGCCATGGTGGTTTGCTGCACCCATCAACCCATCATCTAGGTTTTAAGCCCTGCATACATTAGGTATCTGTCCTAATGCTCTCCCTCCCACTTCCCCCAACCCCTGACAGTCCTCAGTGTGTAATGTTTCCCTTCCTGTGTATCTTTTAACATTTAAACCCCTTTCAACTTCGATGATTCCCAACTAGATATCTGTAATTTTTGAACAAGGATTGTTCCAAGTGTAATATGAAATCTGCAAAGTTATTTTGACTCTTTTCTTTTTTTTTTTTTTGAGATGGAGTTTTGTTCTTGTTGCCCAGGCTGGAGTGCAGTGGTGCAATCTCAGTTCACTGCAACCTCTGCCTCCCAGGTTCAAGTGATTGTCCTGTCTCAACCTCCTGAGTAGCTGGGATTACAGGTGCCCACAACCAGCTGAGCTAATTATTATTATTATTTTACATTTTTAGAGATGGGGTTTCACCATGTTGGGCCAGGCTGGTCTCAAACTCCTGATGTCAGGTAAATTCACCTGCTTTGGCCTCTCAAAGTGCTGGGATTACAGGTGTAAGCCACTGCACCCAGCTTCACTTTTATTTTTTATTTTTATATTTGGGATACATGTGCAGAACATGCAGGTTCGTTACATAGCAATACATGTGCCATGGTGGTCGGCTGCACTCATCACCCTGTCTCCTACAGTAGATATCTGTCCTAATGCTCTCCCTCTCCTGGACCCCCATTCCCCAACAGGCCCCAGTGTGTTGTGTTCCCCTCCCTGTGCCCATGCGTTCTCACTGTTCAACTCCCACTCATGAGTGAGAACATGTGGTATTTGGTTTTCTGTTCCTGTGTAGTTTGCTGAGAATGATGGTTTCCAGCTTCATCCATGTCCCTGCAAAGGATGTGAACTCAACTTTTTTATGGCTGCATAGTATTCCATGGTGTATGTGTGCCACATTTTCTTTATCCAGTCTATCACTGGTGGGAATTCGGGTTGGTTCCAAGTCTTTGCTATTGTGAATAATACTGCAATAAACATACATGTGCATGTGTCTTTATAGCAGAATGATTTATAATTCTTTGGGTATATGCCCAGTAATGGGATTACTGGGTCTAATAGTATTTCTATTTCTACATCCTTGAGGAATCGCCACAAGAAGGTATACAGTATTTAGCACTCAAGTGTAATGAGTATTCGAAAAAACAAATAAAAAAAGGTAAAACGTGCAAGTCTAACTTTGTGGTTCAAGTTAGAGGTCTGTGTTATTTTTAAATTGAACATGAATAAAGATAATACCTCTCATAAATGATTAATTGAAAGGATGAGAAATTACAGGAACTGCTAAATTTTAGATTCACACACAATTTGGAAACAAATTCTTGGGTAAAGGAGGTGTGTGGCCACCGAAGATGCCCAATAGACCCCCCTACCCTCTGCCTCCTGTCACAGGGAGAGACTTCTTTCTAGAAAAGTGTTTGAAGAGCTCAGAAAGACTGGGCAGAAGAAATGCCCTGCAAAATCACAGGAACAAGAGCTAAGGAATCAGGGAGCGGTTTGAGATACTTAATTCTACAAGCGAGGTGACGGCACAGTTGTTCATCCTTGCACTATCAAAAGCCACCACTGGGTCCCAATAAAACAGTATGTATCCACGTTGTGCCTTCTAAATGGGAGCACTGTGGACATGTGCTGGCCACCCTCCCTGAAAAAGAACACATCTGTCTCGGAAGACGCCCACCTTTGTCCTCCGAGATGACCTGCACCAGCTCGTACTCCTCGGCGGGGTCTGAGTCCAGATTGTGCTTCAGCATGGCCCTCTGGATCACTGCGGGGGTTTTATCCTGGCTTGTCAACTGCAAAGACAATGAACAGGTTTGTGAAGTACTTAGCTTCGCCTTTCCTCAGCGAGTTCTCCTGACCCTCTCATTCTTGCTGTCTTGTGTTGTGATGCCTTTCCAAGAAGAACGGATTCATGGAATGGAAACTGGACGAAGAGCCAGGCTCCCTGGTTTCTACTCCTGGTTCTACCCTTAGTAGCCACAGATGATGGGCGAGCCGCCTAATCTCTGAGCCACAGCATCATCCGCTATTAAACTAGAAAGAACATTTTCCTTGCCCATCTCCTTCACCCTGGCTGAAGATCCCATGAAAGAATATATATGTGGGAATTGTGAAAAATGTGAAGCCTTATCAGTCCTGGCCAAAAATTATCCTCCCATGTTGAACTGCTCCTATGGCACTGGTTACTACAACCCACGAGATAAAAACGGTCACAGTTCTGCACATTGGCCATTTCAAAAAGTTCAGGTGACCTGTGACTCAGGAGTCCCACTCCTAGGCATTTCCCAAGTGGAATAAAAACGTCTGTCCACAAAAGGGCTTGTGGATATATGTCTGTCAAACATTTGCAGCAGATGTGTTCACAATAGCTAAAAACTAGAATCAGTCTGAATCTCCATCGACAGGAAAAGAGAATAAATCGTAGTATATTCATAATAGAATCCTGCTGAGCCATGGAAAGGAGCTAAGAACTGGCACATGCAGCAATGCAGACAAATCTCACAAACATCATCCTGACACAAGCGTTACATACCAGTGGAGTCTATTCTTTCAAAGAAAGGAAAACCCAATCTGTGGCGTTAGAAAATGAGCTCTCGGTTAGGAGGGGATTGACTGCAAAGAGCACAAGGGAATCTGGCGGGTGGGCTGGAAATGTTCTTTATCTAGATGTGCAGCAGGAGTTACATAGATATATCTAGTCCTCGAAGAATCAAACAAGATCTGTACATGTAATTACATGCAAATTATGCTTCAATAACATCCACTTCTAAGTGTTTTAAAAGCACAAGTGAAAGGTCTCCCTCATCCCCAGTTCTGATGTCCCCCGCTGCAGCTCTCTGCCTGCCAGCTTTGTACGGGGTGTCCAGAGCAACACGAAAAGAAAGCTGACTTAGCACCAGACCCTTGGGTGATTTCTTTAAATCTGAAAGAAGTGAATGGAATTCAGATTATTCTTACTTAAAAACAAAAGCTATTCTCACCAGGAGGCAAGAGGACTACAGAAAGAAAGCCCCCCATGTCTCCCCTCCACACAAACAGAAGTCTCATTTGCTCCAAGAAACTGCCATTGTGAGCCGGAGCGTGGCAGTGCCTAGATGCCTCGCTCTGATCTGGGGCAGCAGCTGGTGTTTGTGATTCTATAAACAACGTGATTACAAAGGGATCCTTGTAAGCAGCAAAGATCTTGTTCGCTTGTCTGTTACCAAAACATCTGGCATATTCATCTACAGGGGAACAATAGGTGCACACAAAATTCTAAAGGAGGAAAACACGTTTTTAGATAGTATGAAGAAAAGACTCTCAAAGCTGGGTCACACTGGACTAGAAGCAGAAAGCTAAAGGAGAAGACCTCCCCTCAGGGGATGCCTGCCAGGCTCAGGTGGGTAAGTCACATGAGACAGCCAGGCCACCTCCATCATCCCCACCTTAAACTTCCCCAGGTATGTCCAAATGAGGACGAGATGACCAAGGTTCTCCCATGGGTGTTTATTACTTTGCACATCAGAGCGACACTGAATTGAACTCATGATTACAGAGCATTCGCAGCTCCAGCATCCTCACGCTGACAGACTGAACTAGCACTCCCAGGTATCCAATGTGAACCATGTTTCATTTTAAATTTCTAGTAGCCCCAATTAAAACGTTTTTAAAAAGTTATATTTAATTCAAACACCCCAGATATTACGTCAGCATATATAATCAATACAAAAATTGTTAGAGATATTTTACTTTTTTGTACTCAGTGTTCAAAATCCAGCATATCTTTTACCCTCACAGCTCATCTCAATTTGGAGCATTCCCACTGCAAGTGCTCCATTGCCATCCGTGGCCAGTGGCTGCGGTACTGAATGCACAGTACTGAAGGCTGCTTCGGTGTCACCTTCGTTGACTTTCCTGTGACCAGAAATACTGCATTCCCTTTGTAAGGGATCTTGGGGAGACTGACTCTGTGACTGACATAATGGAGAGAAAGATCACTTCAAAAGAGTGAGGGGTACAGTGGTGGAAGACATTTTTCCGTGGTCACAGAGGAGGTGATCTGACAAGGGCTAACTGTTGTTTCTCCTACTTTTCATGGAAGGACCTTGGACTCCAGGGATATTAGTTGCTGCTGCAGAGCAAGTCCTCTAAGCCACCAGTTCTCAGTGTGCAATCTACAGCCCTTGGGGCCCCTGCAATCCGTGAGGGGATCCGTGAGATAAAAATGATGTTTGTAATAATCCTAAGAGGCTGTTTGTCTTTTCTGTGTGTTGACGCTTGCACGGATATTGCAGAAGCTCTGGTGGATGAAAGGACGGGCACTTAGCACAACCGATACTGCGGTTTCTAGCACAGCTCTACCAGCTGTCACTGTGTTATTCAGAACCCTGTACTCACAGTAAAAGCAAAAATAAAACAAAACCGATCAAAGCCAGTCTCACTCAGATTTTAACAAACTTACAGAAAAAAGAGTAAAAATGGAAAACAGTGCCACTCACCTCAATAATTTTTGGAAAAAAATAAAATTTACATTAACATGCACTGTGTTCCTTATAGTTATTTCAAATGAATTAACATTTTGAAAGTTTCTCAGTTTAAATATCTAATGTGGTAAATATACAATCCTCATAGTCTAAAGCTCTTAGGAATGTTAAATGCTGTTTCAGAGTAGAAACGGGTCCTGAGAACAAAACGTTTGAGAACTGCTAGTCTCGACTGATTTACTTCCATCCCCTGGGCAACAGCACACAGCGTAATATATTTCACAGAGCGACTTCCCGTGGAGCGAACTTTCTCCTGAGAGGCCAGCAATGAGAATGAGGGCACAAGAGCAGTGTGTCGTCTCTCCAGAATAAGCCTGTGACATGGGCTGGCAGGATTTTCATGAAAGGTAAGTGGCACCACTTGGTGAAGGAGAAAGGACCACAGGAAAGGGTTGGCAGGAGCGGTGACTCTCACAGAGGCAGCCCCTCTGCTGGGGAAGGAGGACTCTCAGGCAGGGGCAGAGGATCTTCTGCTAACTGCCATCGCGACACTCAGACAGCAAGAGCAACCTACGACCTGGTCTTGGCTCTGTTACTTAGTCCATTGTGAATAACGCTTTGTGAATAACGCTTTGTGAGCTCCCTTTCTGATTAAAAGTTCCCTAAAGACAGAAATGTCTCACTCATCTCCCTATGCGCAAAGCCTGGTCCAATGACCAGCACGCAATCAATTTTTGCTATTTTGTTGAGTCAATGAATGCTTTGGCAAAGTTTTTCTGTGGGGCCCCCATATCACTTATGTCATATTCAGACCTGAGCTTGTAAGTAACTCACTGTGCCTTCAAAGAGGACAGTGATAAAGATGAGGAGAGATGTGGAATTAGCTGTGGGATTTTGCTCCAAAGGATAATGTAATTTCCAAACATGAATATCTCCCCAAAACTAAGGAGCTTATATTCCTGTGATAAACATACCAGACCTCACATATCCAAGGTTATCGCCACGAGAGGCTCTGTGTGTATTCCCAAAAGTCTGCTATTATTTCAAATATTTTTGCAATTGTCCTCAGAAACACAGTTTTTACAAGAAGCTCAAAAAGGTGAGTCTCATTTACTTCTGAGCATCATTCTTCATCAGCCCAAACTGCACTTCTAGCTTGATGAGCCACTTTATTAATTAGGTTTGACCCAAGTGACTGAATGACTGAAGTCTGCTATCAGGGGAGTACACTGCTAAGGTGTGGAAATTCAATGATAAAGCAGATACACAGCCTTCCACAGGAAGGCTCCAAGAATGCATGAAGCAGTGGCACCCCCCTCGAACACGCTTATACAGACACCCAAATGAATAACTTTGAAAAGGGAAATACTGACCTAAATGAATAAGTTTTAGCATTTTTAAGATGTGAAATTATATCCTATATGCCTTGTGTGTACAACATATATATGTATATGTATTTTATATAAATACACCATTCGGCATCTGTGCCCAGGAGACCTGGAGTTTACACACGTCCCTTCTGTGTGAATGCAGATACGTATATGCTAACGCCTCGTGTGCATACTAAGGGATGGCAGTCTGAGCAGCCAACAGACACAATCCCAATGGAAACCCGCGCCTGGGTCGGGGTTTGCTCCTCACCATGATGCTCTTGTACATGTTGCCGTTGTTGTCTTCCACGCTGATGCGGATGATGCAAGTGTCTTCATTCTGTTGGTTGTAAACGGGAGGCAGCACAGTCGAGGTAATGGACGTCACCGAGACAGAGCGCTTGTGGATTTTGGGGTTGTTGTTGCAGGACGGAGGGGAGGAGAGGGGGTTGATTAAGGAAGACATCCCTGAGGAATTTGTGTCCATGGAATGGATAGAAGAACAGGATGAGGAGGACTCAGAGAGCTGGAAGAGTAAACACACCCCACAAGAAAACAGATTAGAACCCTGGCCAACAGCTTTGCAATTTTCAAATTAGAGGTAGATATAAAGACTGGTAGACTTCGGTTATTTCCTCCACGACAGCCCACCGCACATACGTATCTCATCCCTGGGGTAAGTACTCCAAGTCCCCATCAGTGGTAGATGCCTATCAGTGACTCACTGTGACCTAATCACTCTATAGCCACAAGAGGCAAAGCAGTTCTCTTATTTCCTGAGGTTTTAGCTGTTTTATGGAAGTTAGCCAGCAGATGGCAGCAGACACCAGAAATTGGAAGCAATATGGGTTCCTAAAGAAGTCAGAAGCTTATCGGGCTGGAGGAAAAAGCCTCGTCAGCAGTTGATTCAGTCCTACTGCAGTCAGATTTCATAGTGGGAGAGAAAGTTCTGTATTTTTAGAAGTTTCTAAGATAAGTACTCGAGATTATATGGCTCTGCATTGAATATCAGTGCTGGAAAGGCCTTGGACATCAACTGGCCCCATACCTGTTCTGCTGAGGAACCTGAGACCCAGGGAGAAAACGGGGGCTCCAGGTCCACACGGCTAGTTGACAGCACCTCTAGGACAGGAACCCAAGCTCCCTGATTCCCACTGCCATGTTCACAGAGCGAGCTCATGGCAAAGGCTCGCCTGTGATTGATGATAAGATGAATTAACATGATACGCCGCGACCGTGGTGTGTTTAGCACTGTGAGGCTTATGATGAGCTTTCATATAGCTTACCCCATTTTAATCCCACAACTGTCTTGTGAACAAAACGCAGAGCATTATAAAGATGAGGAGAATAAGACTCACAACATAAAAGTGACTTGTCCAAGGGAAATACAGCCTTTAAGCAGCTTCGCCTCTTTCCGCATTGGCTACTAGAGCCAACTGTACACATTTGCATGTTGTGTATCAAGGACAACTAAGGAGTGAAGTACTACAGTTAATGTGCTTTTCTGATTAACTATACATTTCTCATCCATGCAATGCCAATAACCAAAGAAAGAGGTTATTGGAAGAGGTACTTTTAAAAATCATTAAATTGAACGATTTAAAATATCAATTCTTATTGTAGAAAATTATAAACAATTTCCTGGAATGAGTTAAGCTAAATCGTACCATGTTAATCCTATAAAATGTTCTGGAAGTCATTTATAAAATAAATAACTTATTAATTTCTTTCATATTTATCTGTCTTTCCACGGAAGTTTAGCTTTCTGGTTATCAGGCTTCTGATTAAAATGGATTCTACTATCCTGTTTCCTGTGGATTTCCTATGGCCTACACATTCAATTCTACTGGATAGTTAGTTTACAGCCAGCAAGCTGATGTGACAGTTCTCATGGGTAGGGGTCTGATTGTGGCTTTATCATAATATGATTTAGTTTTTATTTGGGTTTTGGGGGGTTTTTTCTTCCTTATATTTCCAAGTGAATCAACCTGGTGGCTCAATCTGAAGACTAAGTAATGACAGATTAGTTAATAGGGTAACTTTCCTTGTAGATATATTAGTCAAAGGGGTTCATTTTCCAATTATTCATTCGACTTTTTTACCTTCTTGTTCCTCTATCTAAACTCTATTTCCTTTGTTAGATTTTCTACTATTCTAGTGACATTTATAGTTAAGATAAAGCCTAGAATATGCCTGCGTTATAGCAGCTCTAAACAGACTGCCTGATGAGCCCCCAAAGTCCTATTGAGAATTTAAGAAGTGAGGAGCAAGTGCAAAAATCAATGTTTAGGAATCATGATCAGGGGAATGAAGAAAGGAATGCAAATCAAATGACACTGCACTTTTAAGAGCGACCTCACAGTGTAGCCTGTGGGAAAGGAAAGGGACAGCCTGGAGGACTTTTGGAGAAGGCAGCTGTCACAGGCTCTCAGAGCAGGAAGGAAATGTGGAGGTCAGCCCAGTCCAGCTATTTGCTAAGCAGGAGAACCAAGAGCCTTTTCTAGATAATATGCAGGGATTATGCAGCCCGGGAACTACCTGGGTCCAGGTGAATTACTCATGTTTAGGTCTACAGAAATTTAAGACTCTGAGAAAGGTACATATACCCAAAGAATAAAGAGCCATGACTTCTGCAAGAATTTAAAAAGCCAGTGTGATAAGGGATGGGACAAAAATGATGAGGCAAGGGGTGTGCACGAGACAGCACACTGGGTTTCTGCAGTTTTTAAAGGTATCTGGACCAATGTACGTTTCCACTGTACCACAAGGTGTGACTGTGATTCCATCTTCTTCCTGGAGAGAAAGAAATCCTACAAAAATGTGGGCAACACCTCAGTTGTTACCTTCCTACAATGTCTGCCATCAGAAATGGAGCCCCAAAGCCTCAGAGGCTGTGAAAAAGTGAATGATGACACTGTGCTCCAGATTTTCACAAGTCCAATGTCAAGTCACAAAGAATGACTACATCCCTGGTTGAGGAAAAATGCCTTTTGAGAGCATGGCCAGTCCAGAGGTGTCCACAGAATTCTTTCAACATTTAGAGCAGGAATGATTGTATCCCCTGAATTTCAAAGCAGAAAGGTGAGAAGTCCAACTAGAGCAGCAAATTAGTCATCTCAGTTTGATGAATCCTGAATATGATGCTCTTCCTGGCGGGGCTGCATTGTGACAAAGTCACCTGAGGGTTCCCGGATTACCACTGTTGCTTTAACACCACATAAGCAACACACATGTCCCCTTGAAGAGCAGCAGATATAAACCAAATGATGAAACTATTACCAACGTTCTACCTTATGGACCTCACCATAAGCTAAGGAGCTAGAAGTCACTATGGAGTAAGCTTGGTTAGCCAGAAACCTTCCCCAAATGCTGCAAACTCTCGTTACGTCACAGCTGACTCTCTGATCCAAACTCTTTGACCAACAGATTGAAGCAGCTGTGTACAGCAGATCAACACAGATCCTGATGGGATGCACTGGCTCACGCCCGTAATCCCAGCACTTTGGAAGGCCAACGCAGGTGGATCACCCGGGGTCAGGGGTATGAGACAACCCTGGCCAAAATGGTGAAACCCCATCTTTACTAAAAGTACAAAAATTATCCAGGCATGGTAGCACACCCCTGTAATCCCAGCGACTCAGGAGGCTGAGGCAGGAGAATTTCCTGAACCCGGGAGACAGAGGTTGCAGTGAGCCAAGATCAAGCCACTGCATTCCAGCCTAGGCAACAGAGAAAGTGAGAATCCATCTCAAAAAAAAAAAAAAAGAGGACTGTCTTAACTTAAGATTTTAAAATTAAGATATTTTGGTTTTTAAAAAGTTTTATGCGGTCATGGAAAGTAGAAACTCTGTGGACATTCTTTTATCACCTCTCATCAGCTCTTTTTTCCAACATGGTAGAATGTGTCCTTGCTACCAAGCCCTCATCTTCCCCTGCATCTGTGTCCTTTGCACTGTGATTTCAGAGTTCCTCCCACTAAAACTGGAGCCTATTTCTCTGCCTCATGTACTTATGTAGAATGTGGCCACATGATTGCTTGAGCCAATGGAATGTTGGTAGATTTGACTCAAGTAAAGGCTTGATGTGTGCTTGTGAGCCGGGCTTGCCCTCTTGCTTGTCCATCTTAGCATGCTAACAGCATGCCCTGGGTAGCCCGCTACTCCAAAAATAATGAGAGGCAAGTGGAGCAGACCTGGACCAAATCTGTGGCCTAGTGCCAAGCCCAACTCAGATGACCCAACCAGCAAATGTGTGAGAGAGAGAAATGGTGGTTGTTTTAAGTCACTGAGTTTTGGAGAGGCTTGCTATGCAACATCAACATGACTGTGATAAATGCTTAGCTAAGACAAAACATGGCACCAAGAAGCTGACACACCTCCATCTCTGACTTTTTGCTCTAAGTAGCCCTACTTCCCCTAAATAACTTCAGTGCCATAAGCTGTGGGTATAGAACAGTATTTCAAAGGTCAAACAAATACACCAAACTGCTTAGCGCTTTTACACCTGTTTCTATTAGGAGTATGTCCCCAAACTGAACTCTTCTTTTGATGCCTGTTAAAAACGACTTCCAAAATACTATAGAGTGATCCACTTAAAAAGAGACATTCCTTGCTGTGGTGTGGCAAACAGCATGTCAGGTGCCTGCATTAGGAATTATGAGAAGGGTTGAGTATATACCTTTTTTTGAGGCTCATCAGGGGTGTCTATGGGAGTCATTGAGCCCTCCTCTGCCTCTGAGTGGTTCGACTCACAGGATGACACGCTGACAGAGTCCATGCTTTCACCAGAGCTCCCGCTGGCAGTGGACTTCGACTGCTCCTTGGTGGAAGTGGGACTGGTGATAATGTCAGACCCCAGAAACAGTCTGGAAAAAAACAGAATGCCAAGCATTTGGGCTGTTACAAATCTGGAATCCATGATTAAGCAAATACTTTGTGTTGATTAAGCCCTTGATGTTTTTTCAGTCTTGTGTGTTCTGTCATGATTATTTTAGGAAGACAGTCGCTATAAAGTTTCTAACAGATAGTAGTAAACATCTTGTCCCAGAAGATTATTTCCAACTTCGAAGAACACATAGATTATTTAGTATTAATCTGAACTCTTCCTAGGTCAATGGTGCTCTACTTAGATTATTCAGCATTAATCTGAAGTCTTCTAGGCCAGTGATGCTCTACCTTTTAACAGTCTATGGACCACATTGGCAGGATCAAAATGCCATCACCATACCCCCATCACTTCCTACCATAAAATCATCTTCACAGGCTAAGAATGGATGGCACTGCTTTGGGTAAGAAACCAAGGAGGAAGACTTCTATTTCCAACTATCTGTGAACTACAATATCCTAAGCCCTTCCTCTATAAAACAGCTGGGTAAGAAATATTAAAAACTCTTTTTAGTTGAACTTGCAAGATAGGAAGGGAAATCCCTATAGGCCTTAAGTGAAAAGGGAACTGAAAACCAGAAGCATGCGAGCTACTTCTGCAGCTGCTCGGGTGGGGGAGTGGGAGGTGCCAATCTTGGCAAAATAGTGATGTGGGTTTTAATGCACACACAGGGCCCAAAGATGAGGGTTTCTGTTTATGAAAGGTGGGGAGTTTGAACCAAAACTATATAGAGCCAGGACCCTCAAAGGGCTGTACCCTTAGTAAAAAGATGGGCTGGAAAAATACCTTTCTACTAGTATAGGAAGACAACAGGGAGCCTCTCTTCACCTGAGCATGGAAAGAAGAGAAATGTGTTCTATGAAGTCATGTGTGAGCTGGGACTGTGCCTCACTCTAATTTGCTATATATGTGATCTAGGAGTTAAAAACTCAACTCTCAACTGGTGACTCCACTGGTAGACTAGATTTTTCTTAAAAAAAATCTTGCTGGAGGGATATACCTTCAGCCCAGGATTCAGAGAACTCCCTGATAAAGATAAACTCGTGGTACAAAACTGCAAAATGCACACGAGGAAATATTTCACTGAAAGAGAACGCCAACAGGCATAATACAAAGCAGGCTCAGACTCCTGAGAACTTCACATTTGAGAACTGTCAGAACAAAACAAATAATGTGTTTATTCATCCAACAACTAGCTGCATGTCTACCACAAGCCAAGCTACAAAAGAAGTGTTAGAAAACATTAAAGACTTAGAAGAAGAAATGGAAAACTGGAGCTGAGAGCAAGACGTTCTAACAAAGGAAGAAGATACTTTGAAAAACGTTTCGCTTCTAAGTGAAAAAGGTGGTGACTTAAAAATTCGGTGGAAGGATTACATAAGTGTTGAAGAAAAAAATCATGAACTAGATGACAGATCTGAAGAAAGTCCTCAAAAATGACTATCAAAGATAAACACACAGAAGGAACAGTGGAAAGACATGGAGGCAACAAGGAAGCCCCATATCTGTGTAGGAGGAGCTCCAGAAGACATGGAGAGGGTGGAAAAGGCCTGTATCAGAAGATAGAGTGGCTGAGGAGATTCCAGAACTGGTGAACCACAGCAGTTTACACACCCAAGAGCCACATCCTAAATAGGATGAGTAAGATTTTTGTCACTTAAACTAGTATATCAAAGACAAAAGAAATTTTTAAAATCAACAGAGGGCCAGGTGCAGTGGCTCCCAAAGGGCTCCTGGGACTTCGAAAGGCCAAGGCAGACTGATTGCCAGAGCTCGGGAGTTCGAGACCAGTCTAGGCAACATGGTAAAATCCCGTCTCTGCTAAAATACAAAAAGTTAGTCGGGTGTGGTTGTATGGCCAGTAATCCCAGATACTCAGGAGGCTGAGGCACGAGAACTGTTTGAACCAAGGAGGAAGAGGATGCAGTGAGCTGAGATCGCAACACTGCACTCCAGCCTAAGTGACAGAGCGAAACTCTTTCTCAAAAAAGAAGAAAGACAGAAAAAGATAAAAAGCAACCGGGGTAAGAACATAAAACAGAGAAATAATAATTAAGCAGGTATCAGACATCTCAAAAGCAAACAAGGAAGTCAAAAGACAGTAATATCTTCAAAGTGCTGAGTGAAAGTATCAGTCAGTCTTGAATTCTATACCCATCTAATATAATTCCAAGAAGGAGGGCAAAATAAAGACTTCCTCAGACTAAGACTGAGAGGACTGATTTACCATTAACAGATGACACTGCAAGTAGCGGTGAAAGGAGGGCGGGAGTCAGATGTAAGAAGGAATGGCATGCAAGGCAGCAAGCAAGTGTTGACCATAAAATAACAATCACAGCAACGGCGAAGATGACGTGATTCTTTATTAAATATGTTAAGAATGATAGGCTTGAATTCCAAGAGCTCAAGGGCATTTTTGCTCTGCCTCATCTCTACCCCACCATCTCCAGCCCCATTTTTCATGTCCCCTTTTTATGACCCTCTAAGCACTACAGGGACTATAGGGCTGTGAGCTAAACTCTGATTCTGACTGTTTTTATGGGCATTTGATATTTCCCAGCACGGTCTCCCCACCTCCCTCAGTGAGTCACATCGAGACACAGAGGCAGGGCTGGGGGCTGGCACATGCCCTCAAGTGTTGTCACGTCCCCAGTGTGACACATAAAAGACCTCTGTTGGATGTGGACAGCAAGGTCTCCCACCATCAGAGGCCATGCAGGCTGCTACCTGCTCTCGGGTGATATGAGGCATTGTGGATGGGCTGGAACATGTGCTTTAGCAGAAAGCATCTGGACGATAATCCTATATTTATCTTCACAGAAGCAAAAATAATGCCTTTGTCTTACTACTCCATGAATTACAAGATAGATCTTTGAAGGATGTCAACTAGTGAGCCTCCATCCATCATCTCAGAGTCTATCTAGCTTTGAATTAAACTGTTCCAAGAGTAAAGGTCCTTCCATTTCTACGATTCAATAAGGTCCTGCGTTGTGAAGGTTCATTCTGGCTCCGTAGTCAGCATCTCTGACTTTCAAACTAGGCCTAAGTACCCAAAGTTTTCTCCAACCTCTTTGGATGAGCCATTAAATGTGGGAGCAGCAAACATACATTTCCCAGACTTGTAAACATGCTAAGAAGATGATCATGAAATCTTCTGAAAAATAATGGTATGCAAACACCCTTGTATATACAAGAAATAAGATGGGGGCATATGACCTGCTTTCATAATAGACGCCCAAACTCAACTGCAGATACCAACAGTCATCCCAGCAAGATTTGACTAGTAAGAGATGTATTGAGTGCCTACCACACTTTGTGAGGGGCACAGCACCCTCCCAGTCCTGCCTTTCCTGGATTTCACAGGACTGAACACTTGTCTGTGTCAGTGAAGAGGGAGGACGCAGGGGTATTGGAGCACCTGGCGCAACACACATAGGTCCCGGGCTTGGAGAGGAGTACAGAGAAGCAGTCTCACAGAAATGAGGACGGGGAGGAGGCAGGAGGACAGAGGGAGCAGCACTCAGGTTAGGCCTGCCTGCATTGAGAGCTTTTTTTTTTTTCCTCAAGAACTTCTGACTGCCATAGCGGGTCCAGAAGCTCCCAAATCCTTCTGCTGCCTCAGTTGGCAGAGTGGACACCCGGCACTGGTGGCCTGTCTGGACTCCTCTATCAGGGAGCTGGTTCCCTGTGCACATGCCAGCCTTACCAGCTGACAAGGCTTGGTAGGGCCCCTCAGATTATCTCAAGAGTTCAATCCCCCTTATCTGCAAAGATGAAAAGACAGCAAGATACTACGAAAAATTCTCCTGAAGAGCTGAGTCCAGAAGCTCATAAATCTAGAGTTCAGGCCACAGCAGTCATCTGAACAAAGAGAGGGTGAGAAAAACAGGATTATCGTCCAGATGCTTTCTGCTAAAGCACATGTTCCAGCTCATCCACAAAGCCTCATATCACCCGGTAGCAGGTAGCAGCCTGCGTGGCCTCTGATGGTGGGAGACCTTGCTGTCCACATGCAACAGAGGTCTTTATGTGTCACACTGGGGATGTGACAACACTCGAGGGCATATGCCAGCCCTGCCTCTGTGTCTCGATGTGACTCACTGAGGTAGGTTGGGAGACAGTGCTGGGAAATATCAAATGACCATAAAAACAGTCAGAATCCTGATCCCCGAAATACTCAAAAAGATATTAACTAATTCATTTCACTAAAAATAATCGTGGCTTTTCAGGCGCTTATTGAAAGCTAGGCACTGCTTATATGTATATTTGTTTTATTTTGTTTTGTTTTTAGAGACAGGGTCTCTCTCTGTCATCCAGGCTGGAGTGCAGTGGCACAATCATATTGACATTGAACTCCCGGGCTCAGGTGACCCTCCCACCTCAGTCTCCTGAGTAGCTGGGACTACATGCATGCACCACCACGCCCAGCTAACATTTTAAGTGATTTTTTTTTTTGATACATGATCTCACTACATTGTCTAGGGTGGTCTCGAACTCCTGGCCTCAGGCAATACAACTGTGAGAATAATAGAAAAGGTTCCCGTTCTCAGGATTGCTTACATTCTACTAGAGGAAGCAGCTAACATGAAAGAGAATGAGGGGTGGACAGCAACAATGGAAAGGGTTCTCTCTGCCAGGCGCTGTGGCTCAAGTCTGTAATTCCAGCACTTTGGGAGGCTGGGGCAGGTGGATCATGAGGTAAGGAGATAGAGACCATCCTGGCTAACATGGTGAAAACCCATCTCTGCTAAAAATACAAAACATTAGCTGGGTGTGGTGGCATGTGACTGTAGTCCCAGGTACTGAGGAGGCTGAGGCAGAAGAATTGCTTGAATCCGAAAGGTGGAGGTTGCAGTGAGCCGAGATCATGCCACTGCACTCTAGCCTGGGCAATGACAGAGCGAGACTCCCTCCATCTCAAAAAAAAAAAGTGGGGGGGGGGTTCTCTCTTGGCACGTAACATTTTTGCAAATATTTGAAGGAGCCAGCCATGAAGAAAGAGCATTCCAGGCCAGGCACAGTCAGTGAAAATGTCCTGGACACTGGCGAACAGAGGGCACTGTTATAAGATGGGGAAGGATGCGGGTAGGTCACGTGAGGCCTAGTAAACCAGGACACGGAGTTCAGGCTTCATTTAAAAATAAAAGCTATAGAGGTTTTTATACAAGGAAGCAACATCATCTGGTGTACATTTTAAAAGACCACCTAGCTGTTTAGTGGAGAATGAAGGTTTGGGTAAGGAGCAGCCAGAAGACAACGAAGAGGTTGCTGGAGTGATCCAGGCAGGAGAAGATAGTGACTCACAAGAGAGAGGGGAGGGGAAAAGGACGAAGGGTTCACCCACACGACAGAAAGAGAAACACTTTTGCACATGAGCGGAGGACTCTCCACTTTCACTTGGGCTCAAGGTCACCCTGTTGAATACATCTCCTCTCCTGACTCCGATGGGACCATTTGGGGGCCCCCAGAACCCCCAGGTGACACTCACAGGCTAAGTCTCTTCACCATGCTCTTCCGAGGCTTTGGCGAGGTGGTGCTGGCGTCAGCAGCTGCTTCAATCTCGCATGACAGGGCATAGCTGAGAAAGAGAGGGGGGTCCATGAGGTCCAAGTCAGAGAATTGAAAAACACATTTAAATTCACAGGATGTGCTGGTTTTGTTTGAGAGAAGGCTCTAATCATTCAAAGTAAAGATATATACAAACGCTGTTCTATCATAAACATCAGGGAGTACTGACTTCACAGGCCGATTTGACACACTTATCTTACGTGCTTCCTCATTCACCTCCACTGGCACATGGATTGAGGCTATTTAGTTCTGCAGGCTTCAAATGCAACGATGCACATGCTTTGGCAGCATCAAAAACTATCTCCCTTCTGGGACCTGACCATTCTCACCCCACTGCTAGGCCAGGGGAAAGAATCTTCCTTCCTCTACTACCTCCCCCTCCAATTTCTTCTCTACTACCTCCTTCCTGCTCTTTTGTATGTGTGTGTTTGTGCACATGCACATGTGACTAAGTTTTATCTAAAGAAAATGAAGAGACTTTGTAATCTATCTAATCTTCAATGATTAGACATAGGCAATTATATTACTGATAAAGATCTATCTATCTACTATCGCTATCTACTATCTATCTAGCTAGCTATCTCTATCTATCTACTATCTCTATCTATCCATCCATCCATCCATCCATCCATCCATCCATCTGTGTATCTCTATGTAGAGATGGGGTTTCACCATGTTGGCAAGGGTGGTCTATAAATTTTTTAATTGCCAAAACATCCTAAATTAAAAATGCTCTGGATTCAGACCTCTATCTGCCAGGCAGATACAACTGACACAGCACAAGAGAAGTTTATATGTGATTTGAAGTGCCTTTTACGAAAGCTTGTATTTGGTTACTGGGTAGGTGAGGAAGGGTGCCTGACATGACACAGCCATCTTCAGAGCCTAGGCTGTAGAGTCAGGCAGAGCTGAGTTTGAATCCAAATGCTGTCATTAATTCATTCTCACACTTCTCTAAACCTCTATTTTTTTTTTTTTTTTTTTTTTGGTAAATACTTCTTTTGCTGTCAATTTCACTTTCCCTTATGATAAACTTCCAAAGAAATCCCATGGGCTAGGGTAGGGCTGGGCAAACTTCTTCTGTAAAGGACCACATAGTAAGTATTTTAGGCTTTGGGAGCCATATGGTGTCTGTTGCAACTACTCAACTCTGTCTTTACAGCACGTCTTTACAACCGTAGATGAGATTTAAATGAACTGGCTGTGTTTCAATAAAATCTTATTTATGTAGACACTGAAATTTGAATTTCAAATAACTTTCATGTCACAAAATATTCTTTTTTTGTTGTTTTTGTTTTTCTCCCCCCAATCATTAAAAAATGTAAAAACAGTCAGTGGGCCACATATGGCCTGCAGACCAATCTGCCAACCAGCAGACTACAGGACAGGGATTGGCATGCCGGCCGGCAGGTGGGACACTCGAGTGAACGTGCCTTTTTATGTCCAACCCATTATTTTGAATCTGTTCCTTGTGTCCTGACCACACCTGAGTTATCACTGTTCCCCCAAATGCCAAGCACGTCAGGCCACCAAGCTTGTGCTTGTGTTCTCTCTTGGTCTGGAAAGTTCTTTTCCAGTTCTTATGGCAAAATCTTGTTTCCCCTTTATAGTCCAGCCTAAATATTAATGCCTTTATGGCTTCCTTATTTTCCCAGATTCTTCCCATAGGTTCTGTAGCAATTTAGTTACCCATCATATTTCAATTGCTCATGAGTCTGTCACCCCTTCGAGGTGTAAACCTCCCTGGAAAGGTAACATGAACTCATGGGAAGGACAAACACAGTAACAGTGGTGGTGGTGGAAACACTGAGGACAAGCATTCTAACAAAGCTTTCCCACATAAGATTTCAGTTATATCTCACAAACAAACGTTCTACAGATGAGCCTCCCAAAGATAGGGAAGAACAAATGACTCGTTCAAGGTTACAAAGATAAATACAGGGCCGAGCAGGAGTCTGAAAGCACAGCTTGGTGCTACCACTCAGCTTTTCCTGCCACACCATGCACCTTTGAAAACCAAGGACCTGGAACCTAGCAGCTGCTCACTAAATGGTTATTGATTAAATGACCCAGCAAGGTATTAAATGCGGCATTTCTCTTGCCAACGCTCCAGTTCTACCCTGACGAACAACAGGTCAGCCCACCTCTCCTCCTCTGTCAGGAGCTGCTGCCTCTGGAACCACTGGATGAACTTTTGGTCTGGGGTCATACAATAGCTGTTGCAGGCAGACTGTAAGAGCTTTATTTGGGCAATCACTTCAAATTCCTAAAGCAGACAGAATACCAAAAGTTTTTTAAAAAGACAGAATAATAAGGCCAACCAAACATAGATCTTTTCAACATGAAAACCACCACATTAGGATAAAAGATGAAGAAAACCATGTAGGAGGATTCTGAAATAAAGGAGCTGAGTCTTAAAAATTCTAACTCGGAATCTCCAAAGTCCTTGTGTGCTTTAATTTTTAATCCTCTTTTCTCCTTGAGAAAGCAATTTGTATGAACAAGACGAGCTCCCAAAGCAGCCCGAACTAGTCGCTGTGTCAAGTCACGGTGGCTCCCTTTTTCTCTTTTTCATTTTCATACTTGGGAGAGAAAGGTGATTTTTAAGGTTTTAAGTACTTCATAAAATATATGAAAAATTTCGATTCCTATTTCTTAAAAAATAAAGAAAACAAATACTTTAAGTCAGGAAGCTCCCAAGTTTCCCATCTCCATCTTCTTCAACCTTTACCCGCCAACAAATAAGTTTTGGTAGGGCTGAGTATCTAAACAGTCCTGGGTCTCATAAACTTGCATGTTTAGATTTCCTGAATCCTCAGGTTTTTACTATGCCAGTAAATCATCTAACTAAGTCTTTTAAAACTCACAGAGAGGCAAGTATGTAATTATGTCAAAAATTATTTATACTTCTTTAGATGTTTCAACAAAAATTTTTAAAGTCAGCAATGGGTATAAGCTTTAGGTTTAAGTTTTACAGTCAAACTTTCCAAAAGCTTAATATCCTAGTCTAAAAGGGAAAGAGATTACTAACCAGGGTTATTCTGACATTAAAGGACAAAGAGGGGCACTGAGGGGGCAATAACTGAATTTTCTAACATTACAGGACATGACAGAAGTAACTCAAGACCTGGCAGCTTCTCCAAGACTCAGCTTTCCACCCAGTGACCTCAGCCCTTGGTCTTAATGTCCTCAAGGAATACTCACCCTCATACTAAAGAGAAAAGTAAAGTCTATAAGGGACAGAAAGTTTACGTTTGTCTGGGTTAGTATCTTGTTACTGACGGGCTCAGCTTGGTTTAGCTCCTCTACGCCTCTTTGGTTTTCACTTCAATGTCATTTTCTCCTGGAAGGTTCTCTGGCCCTACAAGTTGGAGATAGATACCCACTTATATACTTCTCTAAGCCCCACTACTTCTGCTCACAAACCCTTGTCAGGTTGTATTTTAACGGCCTATTTATTTGTCTCTGTTGCTCCTGGATTGTGAACTTTATGAGGGCAGGGAGCTCTGGTCTTTCTCTGCTGCAATTCCCAAACCCCTCACGGTAGGTAGACAGTCAGTATTCGTGGAATGTGAAAGTACTAAGGAACAATGAGAGTACTAGAGGGTGAAGTTATTATTTTGCTCACTCATTTTCCTCTGAGTCTTTTAAATATCTATTTAAATATACTATTTGAATACAAAAATCACCGAAAAATTTCAAAACTGTTTTATCTTGAATAGCACAGTTCAGAACAGTGCTATCCACAGAAAGACTCAAATTGATGTTGAGCACACCTTCCAATATTGACAGGAAAGTAAAAGAGTAACTACCTACACCTAAAATGAAGGCCATTTCCTTAACTCTTCCATGACGTTTACTCATCGGAAACCCCTTATCTTTAATAGGGTTAACCTGATTTTTTATTTTAACTGGCAAATTTAAACATTGTTTGTATTTATGGTTGCAGCATGATGTGCTGAAACATGTAGACACTGCGGAATGTCTAAATCAAGCTACTAACATGCATTACTTCACATAGTTATCTGAAGTTAGAATACGTAAAGTCTGCTCTCTTAGTAATCTTCAGGTATACAATACATTGTTATTAATTATAGGGGCCAGCCTGCTACTGCTGAAAGTAACTGTAAAGGAGATAAGGAGTGGGCGGGGAAAAAGTGTGGGCCTTGGCCCATCAGGGCAGGATGAGAACCCTGGCTTCACCAGCAAGAGGTTCTGGTGCAGTAACTTAATCTCTTGAGTCCGAGCTTCCCCACCTTTGAATTGAGGATGACAAAACTACCTCATGGGGCTCACGGGGGATAAGGCATGGGAGCATGCCAAGCAAACTGGTATATGATAAATGTTCAGTAGGTGCTAACTCATTTTTTTCTGCCTCTACAAAAAAACTTAAGTCCCAATTTCTTTCCTTTTTTTTTTATGTTCAAAGGAAAACAGAAAACCACAGCCAACAACTCTACTTACCCTTCTCCTTTTCTCAAAGTTTATCAGTCCACCCTAAAAGAAATTAAAAAAAAAAGAGTGACCAACCAAGCTACTTTAAAATACAACCTTGTGTTGTTTAGGTCACATTAAAACAGATCAAAGGAGTGATAAAGTCACAATTATCAATGATGCTATAATTATGGCTACTGTGGAAGAAGAGAGTCCTGTTTTGCTTTAAAAAATTTTTAATTTATTATTAAAAGGCAGGATAGGCAGAAAGCCTTCTCTTGAAAAGTGTGAAACCAACTAAAATAGTAATGATAAGTAACTACAAATTGGGATTCAAAGACATTTACAGAACCAGTAAAGATAAAAGCTTGAGTAAATATTCCATTACACTTTTTTCCTTTACCAAAAGTAACTGAAACAGATGGTCATTGACTCATACGGTTTATCAAAAGGGAAGTCATTTCTCTGTAGCATCATGAAAAGTTAGGTTTCAATTCTACATCCCCTCAGCTCCTATTCTCAATAGGCTGAATTTAACTTCTAAATCTTTGGTTACTACCCAGAATTCCCCGACACTGATGGGTGTTTCCTGAGATAAGCTGAGGAAGAGGATGTGAGGAGACACAGAGGTCGGGAAATGCAAAACGAATAAACACGTCCACGACACTGTGGCAAGTCCAGAGGCGAGTCGAGCTACGCAAAATAACTCCTACTCTTTCCAATTAAGAGACAGCAAAAGCAAGCTGCTTGCATATGCAAACCAGGGGTAGGATATACTCAAATGTGCAAGCGATCTTTCAATCTCATTTCAAATTTGAAATTTCTTCTTCACTTAATATTGCATTGCTGCTATTAACAAGTTGTTTATCTGAGTTTTCATGTATTTTCCCTTTCAGAAAAGAGGGAGATGAGCGAAGTGGGGGTGGAGAGATGGGGGAGAGAAAGAGGGAGAGGGGGAGAGAGAGAAAAACACTTCACAGCAGGTAGCAATACAAAAAGAAAAGCATATCTGAAAAATCACAAATTTGACTAACTCCCTACCCCATCAAGTAGTCCTACTCAACAATTAAAGTCTTATGGGTTTTTTTTTGTTGTTGTTGTTGTTTTGAGACAGCGTCTTACTTTGGCACCTAGGCTGGAGTGTAGTAGTGAGACCTTGGCTCACTGCAACCTCTACCATCTGGGGTCAAGCGATTCTCCTGCCTGTCTCCAGAGTAGTTGTAATTACTGGTGCCCACTGTCATGCCAGGCTAATTTTGGGGGATTTTTGTTTATTTTTTGAGATGGAGCCTTGCTCTGTCACCCAGGCTGGAGTACAGTGTACGGTGACACAATCTAGGCTCACTGCAACCTCTGCCTCCCAGGTTTGAGCAATTCTCCTAGCTCAGCCTCCTGAGTAGCTGGGACTACAGGTATGTGCACCACACCCAGCTAATTTTTGTATTTTCAGTAGAGACAGGGTTTCACCATGTTGGCCAAGCTGGTCTCGAACTCCTAGCCTCAGGTAATTTGCCTGCCTCGGCCTTCCAAAGTGCTGGGATTACAGGTGTGACCTACCACACCTGGCCTTAAAGTCTTGTTCAAACCCAAACTCACTCCTTCATAAGCCCTTTTCATCACAATCCCTCATAAGAATTAATTGTAGGCAGGGCACGGTGGCTCACGCCTGAAATCTCAACATTTTGGGAGGGCAAGGCAGGCAAACCACCTGTGGTGAGGAGTTCGAGACTAGCCTGGCTAACATGGTGAAACCTATTTCTACTAAAAATACAAAAAATTAGCTGGGCATATTGGCACGCCTGTAATCCCAGCTACTAGGTATGACGAGGCAGGAAAATCACTTGAATTTGGGAGGCAGAGGTTGCAGTGAGTGGAGATCATGCCATTGCACTCCAGCCTGGGCAACAAAAGTAGAACTCCATCTCAAAAAAAAAAAAGGAGAATTAATTGTGATCTCCTGTGTTCTCACAATGCACTTGTTTGAATTTCTATGACTACTATCGATCACTGCTTATTTTGATATACGATTCCTTCTACTGCATTTTGAGTCACTTCTGGAGTCAGTCTTTGGTGTTATTCTTTGTATTCCTCCTAATAGCTACCGCAGTGCCATGTACTTTTGAACCTTCAAAAGATACGAACAGAAGTTTAAATTAGTCTTTGGGATATACAGTGAGAAGGCTGCAGGCCCAATCACACCATCCACATGGAACTCACCTCGATGTAGTCCTGCAGGGCAGTGTCAAGCATGGTCAGGTCGGTCAGGAAGGTGCCCAGGTAAGGCACAGTCCCCTGCATCACACCCTGAAGAGCAACCAAAGCAAAACTGTCTTTACTGTTATTGAAAAGCTGAAGAGTTTTAGGAACCTTCACGGTGGAGCAAATGGATGTATTCAAGGCCTAACTGGGGGCCAGTGGTGCCAACCTTCATGAATAACATTTTTTAAATTTCTACACAAATAGGATAGAAACTCCATGATCTGGTGTCTAACTTTCAAAGTCATGAAAACTAAGCCTCAAAGCCAGGAGATCATGCACATCTGCTCGAAAATGTTGACTGCAGGGTTTATGTTTTGCTTTGGCTCAAATGAGAAGGATGTGTGTTCTCTTTGAGAGCATGTGGACACTCCTGGTAGTCTGGAATGGCACGGGATGGTGATGGCCTCACCACTGGCTGTTATACATGGAGAAACACATACCACAAGCATATGGGGGTGCTCACTATTAAAATGACCCCTTGGGCTAGACTTAGTGACTCACCCTCAAAGAACAGTGGAGGGAAAGAGAAAAACAGTAACTCCTAAGGGAGAACCTGGCAAACTCTACCTTAGCCAAGTGATAAAGGTCAACATCATTCATGTCACCATCAACGTGACACCAGATGTCATGCTGAAAGCATTCATTCACTCCTTGATATGGTGTGACGAGAAGGGCACTGCACTCTGTGATATTCTTTCTAAAAATCCAGAAGCTCAGTCTAATCACTAGAAAACATCAGACAACTGCAGACTGCGGAACATTCTACAGGATACCTGGATGGACTCCCTAAGACCACTGAGGTCATAAAAAAAACAAAAAAACAAGGAAACACTGTCGTAGACCAGAAGAGACTGGGACAACAGACAACACAACACAATGTGTATGCCAGATTGGGAACTGGAACAGATAGAAGATACTAGAGGAAAACTGGTGAAATCCAAACAAGTCTAGATGTTAGTTAATAGTATTATGCCAGTGTCAGTTTCTTAGCATTGACAAATGTGCTATGGTTTTAAAAGATGTTAACAATGAGGGAAACTGTACTTTCAGCTTTGCAGCTTTTCTGTCAATCTAAAATTACTACAGAAGAAAAAGCTGGAAATGAAGGTGGCAGTACTTCTGCCTACAACTGCGGGGATACACTATACTCATTTCACTAAATCTCCTTCAAAATCATCTCCCTTTACGAAGCCACCAAGGCACCAATCATCCTGAAGGAAAAGTAAAAACGGGTCCCATGGATTCCTTACCCTAAATCTCATCAAGCCAACTGCAGGAACACAAAGCCTCAACCGGGGCAAAGCCAGGCTGCTCGACAGGAGGCGGGCTGCTTCCTCAGCCAGACCTGCTTTGTGAGGTTCACACCAAAGAGGGTTTTGTCCTTCAGGAACTCACTGTCAGCTTCTGTGTGTCCTTCCCATTCTGTGTACAAGGTCTCATCCTGAACTAAAATAAGCTACTTTTTTTGTAACAGCTATTTTTAGCTTGTCTTTGAACAACCAAAAAGTTTGTAACACTGTGAATGTTTCATAGGCTTCATGTTGCAGAAGAGTCCTATCATTCAAAAACATTTCTTATGCTCAGTTTCCAAAGAATGAGAAAATCCTCTTAAAGCAGAATATTCAACTTGTCAGTCTCTAATCTCCTTCCTCTGGTCTTCTACACGTTATGCTGAAAGTCAGGAGTTTAAAATAAATAACTATCTTTCAGTCTTAAGGTTGGAGGCATGACGCTCCTTTAAATACTGAAAAATATAAAGATTTGGTTAGCCTTGGGATTAGTAAGGAGTGCTGGGTAAGGACTAGAGGGTTTAGAACAAATGAAAAAGATCTCCGAGTACAAGGACCAGTGCCCTGTGAAAAAGACACTCTTTCTCCTTGGTCACCTTGCATCAGAAGCTGACTACAGTAGGAAGCTCAGGAAGCCTTCAGGCCAAGGTGGAACAGCTTCTAAGGGCAGGGGTGGGTGGAAGAGACTGCAAGAAGGAGGGGAGTCTACCTGCTGTAGACTACCCCTCACCTTCAGAAAACGACGTTTCCAGAAAACAGGATTAGCAACGCAGTGCTTACTTCATACTGGTCTAATGGGGGTAATCATCTCTCTCCTACAGACCTCCCAGGGCTGCTGAGAGCAAATGAGGTAGAGAATGGGAGTCCCTTTCTGAAAGCCTGGGTGCCCTGTAGACTGAAGGTGCCAGTGCCATGTGAGAGCCCAGCCACGCATGGCCCTTCTCCTCTGTGAGCTGTCAGGGAAGACAAGGGCCAGACATACCATGTCCTTCTGGAGCTGCAGCCGCCTCTGGGTACGCTTCTGGTTTTCTTTCACACTGCTGTCCAGGTTTGCAAATTTTGAGGTTCCTTCCTATGAAACAGAAGTCCACACAGAGGAAGTTGATATAGGATGCCACAGTGGAGAGAAGTACAGAGGTACCTAGTTTCTTGCACACAACCCTGCACAACTCTTGCTCAGAATGCCATGCAAAATGAAGAGGCCTCCAGCAGGCTCTCATGATGTATATTATGCATATACTTGACTGGCTTGTTGCAAGTTGTCTATTTATAATGAGACTGGTGGTCATGTATTATCTTGCTTTTGTTTCTTTTTTTTTTTAATTTTTATTGCATTTTAGGTTTTGGGGTACATGTGCAGAACGTGCAAGATAGTTGCATAGGTACACACATGGCAGTGTGTTTTGCTGCCTTCCTCCCCTTCACCCGCACTTGGCATTTCTCCCCAGGCTATCCCTCCCCAGCTCCCCCCGCGCTGTCCCTCCCCCATTCCCCCCAATAGACCCCAGTGTGTAGTAGACCCCCTCCCTGTGTCCATGTGTTCTCATTTTTCTCACCCGCCTATGAGCGAGATGGAGTCTCGCTCTGTCACCCAGGCTAAAGTGCAGTGGCATGATCTTAGCTCACTGCAACCTCTGTCTCCTGGGTTCAAGCCATTCTCATGCCTCAGCCTCCTGAGTAGCTAGGATTACAGGAATGTGCCACCATGCCTAATTTTTGTATTTTTTTGTTTCTTTGTTTTGGAGAGATGGGGTTGTGCCATGATGGCGAGGCTGGTCTTGAACTTTTGATCTCAGGTGATTTGCCTACCTCAGTCTCCCAAAGTGCTAGGATTATAGGTGTGAGCCACCACACCCAGTCTTCTCCTTACTTTGTAGGAAGATCACTTGATTTGGTTATAAAATCAATCCTCAGTACAAACCAGGCAGTTCTCATAAATGAAGCCATTTTTACAGATCCCAAATTAAACTCAAAGTAATCAGATATCTTGAAAACAAAGATCGACTTCCTCTGTACATTTTGTGATTTCTCGATCTCGGCTTGAAATGGATGTGCCAGCATTCTGTGAAAGAAAGGGACTACTTCTGTGGCATTTTTTAGCTAAATGAAACTTTTGCACCGGAAGTTTTCTGAGGAAGTCCAGTATTGTGCTACATGACCAATCCATGAAAGCCAAACTTTTATACGTCCCCAGCCACGAGTCAGTTCTTCTAAATTGCCTCTCATGTCTGGGACGCTTACCAATCAATCCTTCCTCTAGTGCCAGAGGACACATGGCTACCCTTTCTCTCCTCCTGCCTATTGTAACAACAAACTCTTCTGCGTAATGAGTAATCACGAGTTTGCTGACTGAACATTGTTTTTGGTTTTGCGGTTTCGGGGTCTTGTTAAGTTCTCATTTTCCAGGAACTGCATGAATGGGTGGGGGGTGGCTGTATTTCACAACTCAGTAGTAGATAACTTCTATACTAGTTTTTCCTTAGTCACTTTTTCTCAGATTTATATATTACCACAGCATGTGACCTTCCACTACTGTACAGCTGCAAAAGCGTTCTTTTCAGTGGCTTGGCCTTGCTGACAGTGACAGAGCATCAACACGTTCCATCTTTCGCCAGCCTTAACTTAGGTCCCAGGTACACAACTGGGGCCAGAACCCACAGTGACTCATTATCTATTTAAGTTCTTCCCATCACAAATGATAATAAGGAGAACAACTGTTTAATGATCTCCTACTCATAGCCTTTTCCAGGGATGAATGAAAATAGCTTCTCCCAGACATGGTGGCATGCGCCTGTAGTCCTAGCTACTCAGGAGGCTGAGGCAGGAAGGTTGCTTGAGCCCACGAGTTCAACTCCAACCTGAGCAACACAGTAAGACCCCACCTCTAAAAAGAAAGCAGCCTAACATGTGCCTTTCCTGTGCTAGGTAGTTGTGAGTCCTCACAAATTCTTGAGAATTTGCTTAGGGTTAGAAATCAATTCTGTCTGACTTGAATACAGGTGCCCATCTCTTTCCAGTGTGTTGGTCCTTCTGGTCCCCCTCGAGTATGTCAGTCATGGGCAGAGGAATAATGTATGGGAAATTTATTGTAGACATAGCTAAAATTCCTAAAGAGGATTTCTGAAAAGTTAAAAGGCTCCTAAGAATCACAGAACAGAAGAGATGGAAGGGATCTCAACAGAGCACTTAGGACAACCTTCTCATTAGGCAGGAGAGAGAAAGACCTGAGATGGAGAGCTTGCTGATTTCATGACTTTATGATTTCATGAGCATGAGATTTCATCCCTGCTGGAGATCTAAAGACTGGTGAGGGCCAGTTATTCCAAATGAGATGTAACTGAAAATCCACTTATCTCCCACATATAGTAGTTTCAGTTTTTCCTTCCTCTGCCCCAAACCTCCTACTCTGCAATGTCTCACAACACCAATCCCTCAAACCTTCTTGGAAGTTTTCATAGGCTTTTGTGATGGCATAACTCATTCTCTCCCCCTCCTCTTCTGCTGTTCTCATATTCTCTTAGTGATTCTTCTTCTTGTCAAAGTCATCCTCTTGTTTTTTGCTGTACTCACATCTTTGGAAATACCTAATCTCATGACTTTAATCATCACCTATGTTTGGATAAATGCCAAATCTCCTTCTTCCTCTATCAATCTCCTACTCCCTCCTTCTCTCCTTTTGTCTCCCCCTCTGTCCTCCTTTTTCCCTCTCCCTCTCTGGAGTGCAAATGGCTTGGTCAAGTCTCACCTTCTCTTTATATCCATCTTTAGCAGAGTTCAGCTGCCTCATCCATGTCGTTCCTAGGCTTCAGAGGGCCCTCTTCTACTAGATTTAGAAGGAACTTGTCTACTGGTGACTCGGGATCCATCTCGGTAAATGTTGGTTAGCTTAAGCTCAGTATAACTACCAGCAATTACAGCTCAAAACTGTCACACTTGTAACAGGCTCTTGCTGTGACTTTGAGTTTAGCACGTTTTGAAGTGTCACTGAACACATGTCCCCATCAGGGTCGAATTTCTGGGGCTTTCTAGTAGCCCTTTGTATCAAGTCAACCAGAAAATATTCTTGCCCAGAGTCATGAGAACCGAGAGTTGGTGGCATTCTGCTTTCTTTCCTGATGTTTTAACATTTCCAGACTATAATTCATCTGCTTAGGATTACTTAGATTTCAGAAATCATAAGGACAGAGCAGATTTAAAATAGTCTTTGAGAAGAAATGAGAACATTTTTAAAAATAATTAAAAGGAAAACCACAGATTTTTGCTAATTATCATGTCGCCTGGGCCATATTATGTAAGTGGCACATTACATCTTCCCGGAAGAAGAGAAGTTAGGTCATTTAAAACTAAGAGCCCAGGAGTTCGAGACCAGCCTGAGAAAAACAGTGAGACTGCATCTCTACAAAAACTAAACTAAAATAAAATAAAACTATTGTATTATTACCAAACTATAAATCAGTATAAAACCAGAGGTAACATGTTAGAAACAGAGGCCAGTAGTGTTTTCTAGAGACTCTTCTGAGAACCTAAGTACCTTGATTCCATTTTTTAAAATGTGCTAACAATTAACACTCAGGAGCATATACTTCACATGCAGAATGGTTAACAAAGATGACTGGGAAGGAATGCACAGATATACATGGACCGCCCACAACATTTCACTATCATTAATGATAATGCACAGACCACATGAATTCACAGCCAAGTTGTTCATTTCTTTGGAATTTGAGCCATATCTATAAGAAATTTAACTTGGAGTACTGGAATAACTTCTGCATTTAAGAAAGGTTTATGGCATCTTTAATGTCTAGATACAGCTTTGCTTCTGAGGCTTCAGCCAGAAGGCTGCCACCAGGCGATGAGCTGCACAGTATTCAATTTATCTGCTTTGGAAGGATGACTCGGGGCTATTGGGATTTGAATGTGTGGCTCCAGTTAGTCTAGCTTCATACTGCTGACAGGGAGACCATAAGCTGTCTCCTTCCAGCCAGATGGGTTTCCATTTAAAGTATGCAAAGCCAGGGGGATGTGAAGCAGGGAGTAACATGATCTCAGCAATCATTGTTTAGCGTGCAGCTAATCAGGTAGTCCAAATCCAAAGTCAGACATCAGCATACACTGCCCTGCTCATATCACCTACTCCAAGAGAGCTAACGGTGAACATATTGTTAAAACATCACGTGAATGATAAGACCCATCAATTCATGTAGCCAAACAATAATTTCTGAACACTTACTGCATGCCAGGCACTGGTTGGGCATTAGGGATACAAAGTGAAAAGACATATACAGCCCCTGCCTGCAAAAGGCCTGCAGACCAGGAAAGAGACAGGCAATTCCAATAGAGCATGTGATAAGTGCCAGGACAGAGAAATGACAGCTTCTCCACCCGACTGTCACAGACGGCTTCCAGAAAAGGAGGGGTCTACACCGAGACATGAAGGATACGTAGGACATAAGACAGGGACAGTCATGAAGACCATAACAAATGCCCTTACAGGATCCTAACCTAAGAGTTATCACCTGGATGCCCACCTCTACCTGATTTTCACTCCTACTCCAAATTTTTTCCCTAAGCTCAAATACACAGCTTATAATCTATTCATTTTCATTTGCTATGCATACTTTGGTTGTACATGAATACAGCTCACCAAATACTAAAAGTAACTTAAATTTGCATAGCATTTTTAGGTATTTTACCGTAATCAATCTTCAAAACAATCATATGAGCTCAAGAGACCAAATACGATGAGTGGCTCCCATTTACAGAAAAGGAGATTAAGGACAAGAATCACATCTTTGGATTGCCCAGTTCAGAACTTTCCCCTATGGTAGGAAATATCACACTGTTTTATAAATGTTTTACCTCCCCCATGAGACTATAATCCTCGTAAGATCAAACACTGCCTTTAATATGGTTATATCTCCAACACCTAATGGGTGCTCAACCA
Organism: Saguinus oedipus; assembly: GCA_031835075.1. Classification (NCBI taxonomy): domain Eukaryota; kingdom Metazoa; phylum Chordata; class Mammalia; order Primates; family Cebidae; genus Saguinus; species Saguinus oedipus. The sequence continues at coordinate 27,153,806 of CM063190.1, forward strand.
ATATTTACTGAACTACTAATTTACCTTCTCTATGAAGCTGGACCTGATCCATCCTGTACCCTACTCCCAAAAGGTCAGAGGAAATAGCTTTATGTCTTGGTGATAAAAGCACAGGTTTTAGATTCTCACCAGATGGCATTCATATTTTAGCTCTACCACCTATCAGTTGTACGCCTCAAGGCACTTTACCACCCCTTTGAGTCTTGACTATCTACAAAATGATGATGATAACATGTAATTTATAGAAAGACTATGAGGATAGTATTTGGTCTATGCTAGTTCCCCTCTGATGGTTGTTCATAACCTGTTAGTTTTCTTTTTGTCATTTATTCTTGTTGTTTAGTGTCTATTTACTGCAATTAGAAGGTAAACTCCAGGAAACAGGGTCTGTGTTAGTCATCCTCATATTTCTAGAGGCAGGTTCAAAGCTTTATAAATAGTAGGCATTCAACAAATGTCTGGAGAGAGAAAATGAACTAAGCTATACCTTTACCTAGTGAGCCATTCCTAAGTCAGCACTTATTCGGTGTTCAATAAATGCTGCTGACTGACAGATTGTGCAATTTAGTCCAAATAAAGGAAGTGGAATTGCAGGCAGGCTTGGCCTCTGTCATTCTAGGAGACATTTTGCTGAGAAGGGATATTCCAGGGCCTCTCACCCACCTAACTGCCAGCACTTGATATTTGCAGAGTAGCTTGTTAAGGGGATACATACACATATGAACTCAAGTTTCACAATCTTATTGCATAACAGAAAAGCTAAGGGAGGTAGAAAGAGAGAGCTCAACTGGACTTGGAATTTTCTTAGCCCCAGGTTTCTTAGATTCTGCATTTTAAAAAATTTGTGCCTTCTAGTTACCTTAGGCTTTCTTCCGGGTTGAAGGAACTTAAGGAACCCTCATGCTACTCTTTCTTGAATGAATTCCAGAGCTATGAACAGCGCAACCCAGCACCCTCACTAAGAGCTATGAACAGCGCAACCCAGCACCCTCACCAGAGCTATGAACAGCACAACCCAGCACCCTCACTAAGAGCTATGAACAGCTCAACCCAGCACCCTCACTAAGAGCTATGAACAGCGCAACCAGCACCCTCACTAAGAGCTATGAACAGCACAATCCAGCACCCTCACTAAGAGCTATGAACAGTGCAACCCAGCACCCTCACTAGAGCTATGAACTAAGAGCTATGAACAGCTCAACCCAGCACACTCACTAGAGCTATGAACTAAGAGCTATGAACAGCACAACCCAGCACCCTCACTAAGAGCTATGAACAGCACAACCCAGCACCCTCACTAGAGCTATGAACTAAGAGCTATGAACAGCTCAACCCAGCACCCTCACTAAGAGCTATGAACAGCGCAACCCAGCACCCTCACTAAGAGCTATGAACAGCGCAACCCAGCACCCTCACTAAGAGCTATGAACAGCACAACCCAGCACCCTCACTAAGAGCTATGAACAGCACAACCCAGCACCCTCACTAGAGCTATGAACAGCGCAACCCAGCACCCTCACTAAGAGCTATGAACAGCGCAACCCAGCACCCTCACTAAGAGCTATGAACAGCTCAACCCAGCACCCTCACTAAGAGCCATGAACAGCACAACCCAGCACCCTCACTAAGAGCTATGAACAGCACAACCCAGCACCCTCACTAGAGCTATGAACTAAGAGCTATGAACAGCTCAACCCAGCACCCTCACTAAGAGCTATGAACAGCGCAACCCAGCACCCTCACTAAGAGCTATGAACAGCGCAACCCAGCACCCTCACTAAGAGCTATGAACAGCACAACCCAGCACCCTCACTAAGAGCTATGAACAGCACAACCCAGCACCCTCACTAGAGCTATGAACAGCGCAACCCAGCACCCTCACTAAGAGCTATGAACAGCGCAACCCAGCACCCTCACTAAGAGCTATGAACAGCTCAACCCAGCACCCTCACTAAGAGCCATGAACAGCACAACCCAGCACCCTCACTAAGAGCTATGAACAGCACAACCCAGCACCCTCACTAGAGCTATGAACAGCGCAACCCAGCACCCTCACTAAGAGCTATGAACAGCACAACCCAGCACCCTCACCAGAGCTATGAACAGCGCAACCCAGCACCCTCACTAAGAGCTATGAACAGCACAACCCAGCACCCTCACCAGAGCTATGAACAGCGCAACCCAGCACCCTCACTAAGAGCTATGAACAGCACAACCCAGCACCCTCACTAGAGCTATGAACAGCACAACCCAGCACCCTCACTAGAGCTATGAACAGCACAACCCAGCACCCTCACTAGAGCTATGAACAGCACAACCCAGCACCCTCACTAACAGCCTCACCTTCATCAGTAGCTCTCGGCTGGTCAAATGGTTATTATGGTCTGAGAAGATATCTGAAAGTTCTTCAAACATCAGCATTCGGTCCCTATGAAAAGGGATTAAGAAAATATTAACAGTGAAGCATTAGGAATAACCAGACACCTTCGGCCCACCTGTCCTCGGGACCCACGTCTAAGGAGGGATTGTGCTGATCTCAGGGTTGGTGGGTACTGTAAACACAGATGAGGCCAATGAATTTTTTTATGTGGGTAGCTTATCTCTTTTAAGGTTTGCTTGGCCACCCATGTGGAGGGAGGTATACTTCCTAGCCATGTATGTTATAATCATAAAAAAGGATTATTCAGTTAGGGCATCAAGTTGTTCAACTAGGACATATTCTTGTCAGTAAGTTAAAAAAAATTGTTAGCAACACACACAGAGCCCACAGATCTAGGAGGTCATCTTGGCCAGGCCCCTAAGTTTAGAGATGAAGACAGAACCAGGGATTTAGCCAAATTTCCATGAATAACTGCTGAGAGTTGCAGGTATGGAACCCAGATTTTCTGGCTCACAGGCTAGCATTCACTCTCAGAGTCAGAGGAGAATGTTGGAACCAGGATAGGCTCTGCAGCCAGAGGTGGTGAGTTCCAATCGCAACTCTCCACTCATTTTCTGAATGATCCTGGACACGCTGCTTAACTTTGCTGAGCTTCAGTTTTCCCGTCTCTACAAGGGAAATATGACAGCGCTTTTATGGAACTGCTAGGAAAGTGAGTGAAACCACATATGCAAAGCATCTTCTCTGCCTGCTCCCTTTCCAGGACACTACATCTCTGTCAGCCTGATGGTTTTCTCTACACACCCTCCAGGGTTAATGAGTGCATAATTCTGAAAACAAATAATTAACAGGGGCAATATCACTATATATGCACATTTTCATTATTATGAAAAAAACTATTATTAAGAGCCTGTTTGTTTTATAGTGAATGTAAGATTACCCTAAATAATAAAGAAAACCATTAAGCTACTCATATTTTAGAGAAAATAATTTCAAAATTAGTTATATGTGGCCCTAAACGAAGAGAAATAAATAGGTATCCTGTCTACTGAAAGCTATAAATGTAAAGAATTATAGAGAAAGTGATAACAAAATAGGATATCTTTTTCCTTTTCTTTTTAAAAATAACAGCTTTACTGCAATATAATCCACATACCACTGAAGTGTACAGTCCAGTGCTTTTTTGGTATATTCACAGAGTTGTGCAGTCATCACCATAATCAGTGTTAGAATATTTTACCACTCCAAAAGGAAGCCCTCTGCCCTTTAGCTGTGACCCTTGACCCTACCATCCTCCCAGCCCCAGCCCTAGGCAACCACTGATCTACATTCTGTGCCCACAGATATGCTGATTCTGGACATTTCATATATAAGTCCAAGTATATGATGTGCAGCTGTTGTGGCCGGCTTCTTTAATTTAGCGAGTTTTCAAGGTTCCTTCACATTACACCCTGTATCAGTACTACACTCCTTTTATGCCTGAATAATATTCCACTGTATAGATGCACTGTGTATAGATGCAATGGAGAACATGTAAAGTGAATCTAGAAGTGTCTTATCTAAGGAACAGTGACACTTGCATAGTGTCCTTGCTGAAACACATACAAACCAACTAAGAAACAAAGCAGAAACGTGTTCTTCAGAATGCAGCTTAGAGGGTTTTTCGTTTATCTTTAGAAAATGTTTTCAAAGTCAGCTAGAAGAAACCTTCTCATATGGCAACCAAGGAGACTAAGATACAAGTTTATTACTTTTTGCTCGTGTTTTAGTCTCACACTTGCTGTGGAAGAAATCTTAGGCCGGTTACATGACTTTCCTTAGTGTTCTTTTTATCAACCACCAAAGAAAGGCAGGATTACCTTTCACGGCAATCAGACAAGTTGCAATTAATCCAGTGAGGCTGCGTTTTAACACTTGACTGTCCCTTTGTTTTTGATACTACAGTTGGGTGGGGAGTGGTGATGAGGAAAAGAAGGCAGAAGTGGAGACATGGAGGGTAGAGACACTGCATGCTTCTGATTTTCCCACCATATTCACCAGGGCCTATCAAGTAATGACTTTATATGACCTCATCATTCTTAAGGAGAAATGTGTACAGGAAAATCAACCAACTAATCTCTCTTTAACACATGCAATCACCTTGATTATTCAAAATAATAAAGAGAAGAAAGAACCCAAGAAAAGAGTAGTAATCAAGAAAATTGCATTGGACTTTGAAAAGCCTGCTGGTTCTTCTACTGAGAGATATTAGTGTCATAAACAAAGCACTAGCTTTGGAGTGCAAGAAGCTGTGGCTTCGTCAGCTCTGTAACATGAGGCATTACAAACACCTACTTTCATTTCTTCTTTTTACCCATCAAAGAATCACCTAATAAATAACTCAGCTTCCATCAAGTAGACTATGCCCTGAGTGAGAATATGAGCTAATCAGCAAGCTTGAAAATTCTAGCCCTCAGTTTTCAGCATATATTTGTAAAACTCTGGTTTACCAGCTTGGGGTTCTTGCCAATTAACAGTGTCAGACCCTTAGGGCTTGATCAACTCTGAGCAAAATTATGAAACTGAGGACGCAGACCTTCCATTCTGCCCCACTAAGGCAGCCTGACTGGGAAGCCAGCTGGCCTCTCTATCCTAACTGAGATTGACTATACTATACGCAGTATAGACCATGCAGAATTTCTCCATTCTTCCCTGATATATCCTAACTTCCTGACTAGTTCAATCCTGGGCAGACTTGTTGAATGTGGCTGGCTTAGTTGTACTCAGGACACAATCCCCAGCCTCGAAATCTGTATTGATAGAGAATCAGAATTGCCCCCTCCCTCACCTTTCCTTCCTTTGTACAAAGTTCTTTGATCTACAGCAAAGTTCTGGAAATGGAAGAGATGTCAGTAGTGCAACAATCAGGAGATAATGTTAGTTGTTTCAAAGACTGCACCAAGAAATATGAAGAAAAACAGCACAGGGTGTGGTGGGTTAATAATTTCAGGTACTTAGGGAAGAACATTTAAAGGTTTTTTTTTTTTGAGATGGAGTTTCGCTCTTGTTACTCAGGCTGGACATTTAAAGGTTTTTAATGTCCATAAGATAGCTTTTAAAATGCTGAAACAAAAAGGACAACTAGTTTTCTACTGAATATCAAGAACTAATATCCTATCTGCACATATTACCCCTTGAATCCTAAAACAGCTTAGGGCTTTGCAGTGAGGCTGAAAAATAGCCAGAAGTAATGGCAAATTGCTGTAACTTCATCATTCCACAACCTTATCCCCCAAAATCAAGATAATAAGCACATCCTTAAATCATCCCCAAAGCCAATAATCTTGGCTTTGGTATACTTAGAGTAAGTTTGATTTTTACAGCAGCCCTGCCTCAAAAGTCACTCATGATTATGTGTAAGATGCACTCTGCCTGAAACACATAGAGGATTTCAAAGATGTTTCTCCAGTTATATGATTCGAGCTTTGAAGATGAGGACCCATCACAACAACTAATTATTCTGGCCAGAAGAAAACTAGAGTAGACACTTGGGAACTTACCTTGGGACAGCAGCCCAAGTCTTTTTTAACCGATAGATGGAATTAGACTGCAGTGCCGAAACGATGGCCCTCAAGGAAGAAAAATTCTTCAGGAGTCTACATTCCTGTATGGGGAGTGATTAAAACATAAAAGGCATTTAACTATCAATATTACAGTGACTTGGTGGTTTCCTGTTTTAGAGGTATCACAGCTGCTATGAATTCTTACCACTAAATAGGCAGCTGTATAAATACTGAACATCAAAAAGTGGCTCCTTCCTCCCACCCCAGTCATCGAAACATGTTATAGATTTTGGCACGGTATGCTTGTTTTTCTCCCGTCAATATATTTTTTTGTGTTGTTGTTACAGTTTTATAGTTTCCAGCTTTCCTAGTAAAAACAGTAATGGACGTAAGTCTACAGAGCTATGCTGGAATGAGCAACTTTCCTCAGCTGAAAGCACACAGACGTCCTAAAAATATGCATGAAAGATCACTTTAGATCTTTAGGTCCACAAAACGAGCCGGGCAGCAGCCACTTTGAGGTCAGATGGTACTGAACATCTCATGACCAACCCTTGTCCGCAGAGGAGTATATAACTTGGCAATAAAAATTCACCACAAGTTGAACTTTGGCATTTATGCTTTTAGCCAAGGGGGAATATTTTTATACATATTCATTTGGTTTCAAATTGGCTTGTCCTGCAACTATAAACATTCAAAAACACCTTGGTACTTCAATGCTTCTAAAATAACTCAGCCTTTTAAAAAAAGAAATTCATTTTGGCAGTGTTTTAAAACAAAATACAAAGAGAACAGGAAACATTCTGGATGCCATTTGCTGGGTAAGGAGAAAGGTTCGCTACTGAAACTTAAGCTACCATAAGAAGCCTGTAGTATCAGCAGTTAGTGACCTCAGAGTCAAAGTCCTGTGACTGAATAGCAGGGACAGCAAAACAGACAGGGAGAAAGTCCCATTCTTGGCTGGCATAGGAAAGAGAGCAATGTGAGGAGAGTGGACCAGGCCTTATGTCAAAGAAGATGCTTCATATATAGGCATGTGACAGTGTAATAGACCCAGTGTTTACAAGTGAGTACACCGTGTGAGCACGTTTGGCTTTGTGTAGAATATCTCGAGTAAGAGATCTGGAGTGATTGGACATAAATATAAATCTCTTTGAGAATCATTTCACAAAGAAATGCTAATCCTGAATATGAAGGAAAAACAGCACACTCTAATTTAACATGCCAAAATCTGGACACTGAAAACTATGCCAAACAAACCCTGAAATGTTTTCTTTAGAGTAAATGCCAAAGTACTTAATAAAACTCATGTCTACCCTTTTTAAATGATTCAATGTCCTCCCGTTATTTAGAAAGATATAAAGAGAAAAAGGGAGAGAAGGAGAGAGAATGAAAGAGAAAACAGAGAGAGAGAATGAGAAACAAAGGAAGGCAGGAAGGCAGGGAGGCAGGGAGGAAGGGAGGCAGGGAGGAAGGGAGGAAGGAAGGAAGGAAAGGAGGGAGGGAAGGGAGAGAAGGGGAGGGAAGAGAAGCGGAGGGGAGGGGAGCGGGGAGGGGAGGGGAAGGGAGGGGAGGGAAAAGAACAAGAGAAATGTTCTGAATTCCAATCTGGAAACTAAGCCTATGGGAGCATGGTTCAACAAAGGTTCATAAAAGTTATACTCTAAAAATCAGGAAACTTGCAATAAATAAAGGAACTCAGGCACAGATATATCATACAAATTGAAATAAACACATGGAACACATTATTCGAAAAGAAGTTTAAACTAAGGGTTTTAAAGGAGTACAAAAGGCATCTGGTCCCATTTCTAGAAAAAGAGGCATCTTCCAGGAGATGTGATACAAAAGTAAAAACATACCATGAAGGGCATTCCGAGAAAATATAGTCATATTAGGTCAGAAAAATTTACTTTTTCAAGCATCCTTTCAAAAGAAATTGACGATGATGAATGCAGGGAAAGTAAAATAAATCTTGGTAGCAAATCACCTATAAGTCTCATTATTTTACTACATTTCCCTATACAATTTCAAAAGATACAAGGAAATGATATCACCAAAAAAAGTAAGGGGCCTTGGCCTTGTTGGCACATGATATGGGATTTGAAATATACTTCAAATGATTCAATTTGCATTTCTTATTACCACATAAATACGCAATTTATATTCAATTTGGACCAAAAGTCATTGCTTGAGTCCCACTATGTCATATACATTGATGCTACATTCTCGCTATAGCCTCAGTAGCTGAATGAATTAGGTGTAGATAGTCTGCTTTTGAGAGGTGTTGTGACATTTATGGCAAAAAAAAAAAAAAAAAAAAAAAAAAATCCTTATCATTCTAAGAAGACAGAGAAGTTCCATGCTGTATCTCACTCAGAACGTCTTTTGTATCTCTTACTTGCTGAGCGATAAGCTCGATTTAGAATAGGAGAAATATAATAAGCTGTTTATGCAACTTAGACTCTGTTTCTTGCACACTTTTGTCATACTCTTGTCTGTAAGAACAAACCATCTGAAGACTCAAAACAAGGCAAATTCTCTGGCACAATTGTGTCTCTGCTCTTTAACCAAAGACAATAAAAGAGAATGTAACATTACGCCCTATAAATAGGGGCTTAAGGAAAAATATATTTAAGGGGATATAAAGCCAAATGTGTTTTGGTTGAGAGTTGACCCATATAGCCCAGAGCACAAATTAATATGATATTTACATAATAATTTTTCAGAATCACTGTTTTACTGATGTAATTTCTTCTGCCTAGGAAAAAAAACACCTCTCTAATCTTCAAATACCAAAAATCCCATCTATTATTCAAAGCTAATTTCAAATGTCAATTAATCCATGAAAACTTCCTTGATCACCCCAATCAGAAATGATTTCTCTCTTCTCCACTTTTATGGTGTTTATCTCATACGGCCCTACTCCTCCACTGCCTCAGGCTGAGATAATTCCAGTATGTCTTAGCTTCCTTATTTGAGTACAGGTTCCTGTAAACAAATAATTATGCTCTATCCTAGTATGTCCTCTAAGTACAGAATATTGTGGTTTACACACATTAGGATTTCACAAAATATTTGGTGGCCAACTGACTGCACACTGTTGACATTTTCTCAGGCATGATATAAGATGCTGAGGGGCTAGGTACGGTGGCTCAAGCCTGTAATCCCAGCACTTTGGGAGGCCGAGGCGGGTGGATCATGAGGTCAAGAGATCAAGACCATCCTGGTAAACATGGTGAAACCCCGTCTCTACTAAAAATACAAAAAAAAATTAGCTGGGCATGGTGGCACGTGCCTGTAATCCCAGCTACTCAGGAGGCTAAGGCAGGAGAATTGCCTGAACCCAGGAGGCAGAGGTTGTGGTAAGCCGAGATCGCGCCATTGCACTCCAGCCTGGGTAACAAGAGCGAAACTCCATCTTAAAAAAAAAAAAAGATGCTGAGAAGTAGAGATCCCATGGCATGTAAGCAGTTCACCCTAGACTAGACTCCAACACCTAAAGCAATGTAATTCAGGCCTAGAAAGACTCCTCCTCTCCAACTTCAGATTTGAGGCTCTCAGAAAGACCTCAGATTAATGTGAGATCTCTGTAAGTGTCTCAGTCCTTTAGAAAAGAGATTCAGGATTCTGAGCAAGTACCAGCTCTTCAAAACTGCAGATGATGTAATGCCTCCAGGTACTGGAAGGGTGCATAGGTAATCACTCTGGGTGGAAGAGCCATCCGTTTGACATGTTATATTTACTGAACATGGTGCTGAAACCAACACTCAGTCTGTGGTGAATACAAAGGGAAAAGCAGGCAGAATGTCTTACTCTGGAGAGTAGCAGTGTGAGGGCCCATAACTGGGAATAAGTGAGCAGGGGTCCAATTTTTAAAAAAAGAGGTAAGGAAATAAACTGCCAAGTTTAGAAAGGCAACTTTTTTCTTGCTCTGGAGCTATATAAGGTCTTTTGACTGCCTTTTCAACCAAACAGCTAAGCCATTTAAAAAAGTGATGGAGTAGTCTCTTGTATCTACCAGACACAAAGAATATTTTATAAAAGACAATTACATGAGCGATGTTGATCCACTTCTCGATGATCTTGGCTCTCTGCTGAGTTTTGAGTTCTTTGCCCCCCAGGATGGTGCTGACAACACATTTGGTGAGGGTATTAAACTGAGAGATGGTGGCACGGATCGTAGGAGCCAAATGTTTGTTTTCTTTCTTATCTCTTCGAGACCAGATGCAGCCCAGGCAGTGATGAGGCACTACTTTCTTGAAGAGTTGCTAGAACAAGAGAGGAACTGACTTTAAGGACAACACTAGTGTTACATATGGCAAAGTGTATCATCTGGATCATCTGTAAATTGGTATTTTGTGAATGGCCAGATAACCCTTTTCTACTTGATTTACCTCATGGTGTCCATTTCAACAGACGAAAGTAAATAATTAATATCCTCATGGATCATGTTCATTAGAAGAAAAATCTCCACCACGTTTCACGCTGCCTTCTCAAAAGTGGTAAAGCAGAATAGCTAAAACCACCACGACAACTCCTCACAGTCCTTTTCTTTCCTTGTATTTACCAGCTAACACCAACCTATGAAATGTGACTGCCATACTCAGATATGTCCAGCTCACAAAAATATTCATACTTCAAAAGTACAGAAAGCACACATGGAAGTGAAGGGCCAGATTCAGTCACATGTGGATTCTGTGAATTTATTTTATCCTAACTTATACTTTAACCCCTTTAAAATCTTCCAAATAAACAGTTCAGATCTTGATATATTTATGAGTGCAAAGGCAGAAAAATACCCAAGGAACAGGGTAGATTTTGTTTCACTAGGATTCGAATTCTTATTTCCCTCTGTGTCTTGAGCTCCAAGTAAAAAGCACCTTCTCCTAGAATTGCAAGAAGAGCTCAGGCCTGAATTATTCAGATGATTGATTCAAGTCACATTTTAACTCTGTATCTGCAGGCTCAGCCACTCTCAAGGATTCAAAAAGACTTAAATCACATCATTCCACTGCTCTCCCCAGGCTACCAGTGCCATCACTTCCCCATGTTTTAAGTGAAAATACATCTGATCACAAAGAGAAGACATACGGCGTCCATGTAGGTCAGCTGCTCTGCCACGAGATCTTCTGCGAAGCATGTGAATTCTGCTGACCCTCCACCCTCCAGTTCCTCTTCCTCTTCCAGGCTGAAGGAGATCATGTTGGAAAGCCCGTCTGTTCACATATGGAAAAGATTAGTAATTGGGTGCCAGGCCAGTGTATATAATCTTATTTATAGAGTCATCAGGCTTCTTTTATTTAGGAAGAAGAGGGCCAGTCCTCCAGAATACTCATGGGGAGACAACCACAAGCACAATAGATCTGAGAGCAACGGAGATCTTCCCATCTCTGCTTGTTCTTAGATTCTCTATTAAGGTCAGAGGCCTCCATGCTCTCATTCTGACAAACCACTGGCTCCTAGGCCAAGGGCAGAGCCAGGACAGGCAAAGTCTAGAGAGTCCCTCATCTAGGGCTCTTTCAAACTCTGAGGAGATTAGCTCCAGGACTAATCCAACTAACTCCTAAACCCCAACCATGCATTCTTGGTTGCTGGGCAACTTATAACCAGAAGCCTGGAAGGACTCTTCATGAAGGTGGGCCAGATTTTGGGTGATAAAATGAACCATTTTGGTGTTAGAAATGCTGATAAAGCCCTCAAAATTCTCAAAATGTTCAGAGTCACTTTCAACTTCCACCCGAAACTAAGAATACATGAAGCAGAACAGTCTTCAACTAAATGCACCTGAACCTATCATAGACAAGGTCATCAATCAGCAAATCACATAGGGCACAGCCTGAAGAAGAGAAAATCAGTACCCAGGACTCTGAATAACAAGCGGAAGGGCCCACACCTGGAACAGGACAACCAGTCTCCATTTGGAAAGACCGGCATTTGATGAAGTTTTCCTGACTTAAATCCCCAGCCTTCCTTTCCTGGAACCTCTCCCCAGTGCCGGGTTGTTTCCCAACCTCAACCTCTTCACATTCCTCCCGCTCTTTCCTGTCAGACCTGTTCTCAAGGAAAGAAAAATCTAGTCCATTCTTTTATACCTTAGCAGAATGTAAATCAGCATGTTACTACTCCCCCAGAATGTTTATATTTTGAGCCTTTTCTTTCTTTGTAGAATAAAAGACTATTAGGCATCTTGGATAAAGTCACAGTGGCTTTTCTTCATTTTCTAGGGAAAAGGAGCTTCTGAGAGTGCACCCTACACCACTTCCCCTTTGGGGCAGCATGTGGGTATCTGCCTATGCTGGTAAGAGGTATGTGATTTAAGGATTGCCTCTTTACCCAGGGCTTGAAGGTCTAGATGCGAATGGGGTTGGGTTATGACTAGAAAATGTAGGAGGGGAATCACTGCCTATCCCCAGAGTCTGAGACACAAACAGGTACAAGCTAAAGGAAGCTAAAACCCCATGACATGGAGGGTGTTGAGCAATCTAATTTCATCATTCTTCCTCCATACAACTCTGGCACTGTTTCATTTAGTGGGGTAATTAGAAAGTTGGGATCCCAAATAAAGGTTCAGAAAGGGCCTCTCCAGCCTCTTGTCAGCAAATACATAAATATATCCCAATTGCCCTGCAATGCAGAGCCTAACCCACTTCAACCAAGGAGGAGGGTATGTGCTAAGGGTTGATCTTCCCATTCATTCATTCATTCATTCAGCAAACACAGCAGCCCACTGTGTGTCTATAATGTTGCTGTGCATGAAGATTACATGGTCTTTTCTCTTTTCTTCACTGCATTTTTGCTTTGGATTCTCCTCCAGATGTAAGTAAAAACGTGAAGCACAATTTTACTTTTTTTAAAAAAGTAGGAGAGCTTGCTGCTTCTGCAGGAGTAAAACTGGGTAAAACAAGCACATGGGAACCGAGGCAATCTCCCTCTCCCCTGCCGCAGCCTGCCAAGTGAGCTCTGCCTTGCAGTCCCTGGGTTGGAAACAATGAATGACTGGTCCCACCGGTTCCCCCATTAGGCTCGGAGCCAGGGGCAGCCCCAGTGGGGATAGCTGGGCTCCAACATAGTGTTTTACACTCCAGCACAAAGCCAGGCACGGAGGCCCTGAAGGGAGCTGAGGTCCGCAGCTGGAGGAGTGCCCCTGGTATTTAAACATTCCTGGCAGATGAAGTCATCTGAGATATACAGTATTTGGCAGTCAGCGTCCAATGATGCAATTGCATTTCCCTCTCTCTGGTCCCCCAGCCATAAAAAATTCAGCAGGTATTGTTTGGAATTTAGGTCTATTTTCTTTGGAGCTGATTCAGCTTTTCTTATTGGTGCTGAGGAACATTTCCTTTCCCTCACTGATGAAGTCAGGCATCCCTTCAGGGAAATGCCTGTGAGGAGCTCCAAGTGGGTCAGCCACCATGGGCAACTGTCATCCAGCACTCCAGTGAGGGGATACAACATCAGGCTGGAAGGCTGTCCCAGCTTCTTTCTGACCTTCTCCACAGCCTGATAGTTCCAAGCACCTCATGACCTGCAGTGGCTGTCTTTCCTGTGTCCTTGGAAACAGGCAGTCAATTCCTCAAAGAGGAAAACACAGCCACAAAAACTTCCTTTGATGAGTTGAGGCTCTCAGAGATGCCAAATGATGGTGGTCTGCACTACTGGCAGGGGACCCGTTACAGTGATGTTTTTCCATACTGAAGGACAGACACCTTTTCCAAGCTTTCGGGAGGGCAGGATCAGAACTGGACTTAATTCCTTGACCACTAGATGGGGGTGCTTGTGATGGAAGGATAGAAGGAGCCATTAAGCATTCAGGTTCGGCATGGTACATGTTGATAAGGGAAGGTTAAAAATTCATCAAGGAGACTCTCTTTTTGGTAACAGAAGAAACCCCAGGAAATTACTTAATTTCTCTGAACTGGAGTTTCCAGAGTTTCCTCATTCATAAAATGAGGGAGCCAGACTAGGGAGTCTTGAAAATTCCCTTCTCTGCCTAAAATTCTAGGCTCCACAATTAGCACTTCAGTAACCTTGAGAATTTTATACCCAAGCCAACCCTCCAGCATGTGTCCTTTTGAGGGTACCAAGGTTTCCTATTAGCCAGCACAGGGAGAACCGTTCTCCAGCATGGAGGCTGCAGAATCAGCATCTAGCCTTTTCCCTGTGAGCAAACAAGTACTCACTGTCAGTTTCCACTTCTTGCTTCTGAAACTGCTCAAGAAGATTTTGTGCTCTTCTTTCTGGGTCAGAGCCCGGCATCATCCGTGTGAGATAATCCAGCAGTTTCTGTAAGCAAGGGAAGTGAGGGGGCTCTCGGAAGTCTTCCGCACACTGGTCAAGCCAGGCCCTCAGTATGGAAGCGATGGCACTGAGAAAGAGAAATGGACAGTCACTGCACCCCACTGGCTGTAGGGAGGCAGAACAAGCCCTGGACGCCAGGGCAGATCCCAGGGGCACCCGGGAAACTGGGCAGGTGGTCAAGAGATCAATTATCCAAAAGTTCCTAGAAACATCAGTGAATTTAAAGCACCTGAAAACAAACTAGCTAAACTTCATTGTTTTAAGTGGAGTGCTACAGTGAAGCTGATAAGGTAGTTTTGTTTTTTCGTTTTTTTTTTTTTTTTTTTTTTTAAGGAAGCTAAACTTTGGAAAAACACATACAGGGCACAAAAATGGAGGTGTAAAAGATTTAGCGAATCCTGAAGAAACTTCAAAGCAATCTGTGTACAATGGGATTATGCTCAAATTAATTACCACAAAATCTGCCACCTACTATGTTAGGAAATAACTGACTGCCAGTAGGCCAGAAATCCATCTGATGAAAGGAGGTGCCTGAGTTTGGAAAGATAAATGCATAAAGTCAGGTTGACAAGGATCACCAGGGCTTCAGCATGAACACTGAAAATGTCCTCATAAAATTATCCTTTTGTTTCCCAAACCACAATGAGAAGAATATGTTTCAAGTGAGAGAAACAGTAGGTAGACAAGTTATGTCTTCAAAAGACAAAGGAGAAAAACTTGATAAGCAAAGGTGATTTCTTCTGATGGCTCTGTGGGTCACACAGAGTCCACCTTGGGGAAGACAAGGTCCCAGGGCACAAAAAGAGACAGGGTCATTTGTGTGTGCACAGCTCCCTCTGGTATGTTAGTAACAACACAGCATGTTGTCTTTAGGTTACGGGCAACCACTCACTAAAGGCAAGAGACAAATGGCTGAAGGATAAAAAGGGGAAAGGCTTTGAGTGCTATTATTCTATGCTTCATCTTCAAAGAAGACTTCACCAACGCTCCTGGCTCAAGCACATGCCACAGACAAGGAAAAGAACAGAATACTCTGCCTGCCCGGCTACCGGTCACCTCATACAGCCCAGGCATATTCACAGCTGACGGCTGAAGAAGATGACACGAACTATAAATTAATTCATGCATCTTTTGTCAACAGAGACACAACACCTCATCTTTATAAACACTTTACCAAAATTTTTCAGCCAAAAGGAGTTTTTTTAAAGCACATTTAAAAATACTCATTATCTAATTACACTTCAAACACATTCTTTTTTAGTTAACAAACAACTGGACTATGTTATTACCCACGTATGTGAAACTGAGGGCTGGGCTTTCACAGGTGTGTCTAACTTTCTCCACATCTTGATTTCTTTCACACAAAGAAGCTGGACCATCATCAAAGCAGAAGTATAACTAAAGCCAATTTAATGCTTAACTCTTGGAATTGAAGTACAAACAGAAGGAAAATAAATGCAGTCCTGTTTTCACTACGGTGTACATCGCTGTTTCACTAATGTGGAACATTAAAGCATTTGGAACTATAATATTCAATTATCTATGTCTAAAGTAGACACATAAAACCATCAAATAAAAGTCAGAAATAATTCAATAATCCAAATATTTAGTCCAGATTAAATGAAATTATAAACCATAATTTCATTTCCTTCCAGAAAGCCAGAAGAAATTGAAAACCTGATATTTTCATATTTCAGCTTGACTTTTACAGAAAAAGTTTTGCACCTTTAAAAGAGGGATGAATTAATCTAATTAATACCACTACTTGCTTAATATTTCTTAATATTTCAGTGAAAAGATACTCTTATGATGACACTGATAGAAAAACAGATATGGAGAGATGATGATTGACATCATACGCTCAAGTCAAGAAATGCAGCAGCCTAACAAGAAGTATTTCACTGAAAAGAACACCCGGACAGAAACACAAAGTTACAGGTAAGTCAGTGAATTATATCATTTACTTCTTAAATGCCTGTGATCCTTAATTATGATATAATTCCTTATTTATTGCAAAAAAGTAAATTTTACAAATGTATATAAACTAAAAAAGTAAAAGACCTACTCCCTCCCTTCATCTGAATCCCATTCCCAGGACCTTTTGTTAACTGTTGGAATATATCCTTCTAGGCTTTTCTGTGGTTACATATACGTATTTAAATATACATAATATGTGCGAGTGTGGTGGCTCACACCTGTAATCCCAGCACTTTGGGAGGCTGAGGCCGGAGGACTGCTTGAGCCCAGGAGCTTGAGACCTGTCTGGGCAATGTGGCGAAACCCCATCTCTGCAAAAACTACAGAAAATTAGCCAGGGGTGGTGGTGCATGCCTGTAGTCCCAGCTACTCAGGAGGCTGAGGTGGGAGAACTGATTGTACCCAAGAAATAGAGGCTGCAGTGAACCATGATCACACCACTGAACTCCAGCCTGGGTGACAGAGTGAGACCCTGTTTCAAAACAAACAAACAACAACAACAACAAAATATATATATATATAATCAACATGGGTTTTTTTACTAAGCAGTATGTTACAGATACGTCATCATTACCTCTAGATCTATCTTATTTGTTCTCATGATATGGATACACCATAATTAAGTATGCTTCTACTGGAAGACAGATATTTAAGTTATTTTCAGGTTCTCACAACTACAGAATATGTGCATCCTTGCTTCCACCTCTGTGTGCTCATGTACTTCTGTAGAGCACACAGTACTTACCTCCATGGAAAGCTGCAGCCTCAGAAAACCTAGGGGAGTCCTAAAGAGGAGTCTTAGTCCAGATTGGACTTGCCCTTAGGTGGACATTTTACATTCCTCAATCTGATGTTTTTAACAAGCTCTGGTGATATATGCATTTTTTTACCCTTTGTGACAGTGACCTTCCTGTAGCTTAGCCTAAGGAGCTTTGAAAGTTCACCACAAACTCAGACTCTGAATTAGCCAGAAAAAGCATTTTCACACAAAAGAGGGATGAAGGGGGAGGAGGACGAAGAAACAGAGAAAGTGAAAAGACATATACAAACAGCACAATAGAACGCAAGGCAGACCCCTGCCCTCCTAGTCGGAAGAGTGTTTCTCAGCATGCCAGGCAGGGAGGCTTTCTGGAAAGGCCTGGAAACATGCCCAAAGCTCACAGTAGCTTTGTGTGTGCCAGTCCTGGGAAGAAACTTTCCGTTCTTGATAGACTAAGAAGCAGATACAAATGTGAAACTTTTAAGATTTCAAAAAAGAAAGCAACATCGCAAAATAATGACGAAGGAAAAACGGGATTACTGGCCAATGGTTTTTCCATCTTGCCCAGCCTGGCTCCACTCCTAAGATCTACCTTATATACTAAGCAGAACTGAGTGGGAGAATATAAAGAACCTTACAGCTAAAGGGAAATTCTAGTTCGAAGTCACAAATATACAGGAATGGTATGTCTGTTAGACTACCAAAGCCACTTGGATCTGTACACAGACCCAGACAGGACCCTTGGAGACCCAGAAAAAGAAAACTCTAACCCTCATCCTGGCTGTGTACCGGGGAGCTAAGGAAGCCTGGAGAGGTCAGTTAACTCCACTGACCCCACCCCCACCCCGCTCTGGGGAAGAGACATAATAACACCTCTCCATCGACCTGACACTGATCAGTTGTGATTTCAAATGATATAATGTCAATAAGGACATTTTGAGATGCCTGGAGAGAAACATAATTGTCAAGTCTTACAACTACTTGCCAGAAGTCAGAGAAGGAAGGGATTGAAAAGGCAAAATGGCTCAACAGGAAGAATGACACCGAATACAAGCCATGCTATGATACATGTGGCTTCAGGCCTGCTGGAAGAAGGTAACTGCTGTGAACGCACACACACACAGACACACACACACACACACACGTGCCCACACACATGTACCTTGAGGTATCCTCTCTGGGATAAATCAAAGGCATCAAACTGTAGTATTAACTGCACGAGATGATTCTTGAATAACTTCTAAGGCAGAAGGAATTACTGAATCCAAACTGGATGACTACAGTTGTGACATAACCTAAACTCAGTCAGGAGAAAAGCCAGTACCTGATTTCCTTCTCCAAAGTGATCTTTGGTAGATGACAGAACAAAACTCCTCAGTCCCAAAGGGAAGTATGCTGGGCAGGTGGCCAAGGCCAGGGGCCCCAAACTGATAGCATGGGAGACAACCAAAATTGAGTTTTCTATCTCAGATATTCTCAGCAACATACAAAACTTTGTAGTATGTGAGCCTTTTCCCACCGACTGCAATCATCTGTAGGGGAAGGAAGAGATGCTCAGATGTCACTGTTTGAAACATAATAAAGCAGCTTCTAGGACTTTTTCTTCTAAGAAAACAGACCCCTGGGGAGTATTAATTCAACAACTAAACTAATATTTGTTGAATGCCCTTTATTTCCCAGAGTCAGGAAAATAATTTATGTGATGAACATCACAATACAGGAAGTCTACGGGTCCCAGGGAAGCACTGAACTTCAGAGGGAACTGACCTGGTCAAGGCTTTAGGGAGGGTCTCCCTGAGGAAATGATGTGAAAGCTGAGATCTTGAGGGTTAGGAGTCACTGGGATGAGGACTCTGGGGTGGCAATGAAGCAGATGTCCTGCGGTGAGAGCGCCGAACTCTTGTAAAGAACTTAAAGATCTGTTCAACTAAAATTAGAGTTGGGGGAATGGAGCATGATGATATCTGCTATACTCATTGATTTTTTTTTTTTTTTTTTTTTTTGAGACAGAGACTCTGTCACCCAAGCTGGAATGCAGTGGCATGATCTTGGATCACTGTAAGCTCCGCCTCCTGAGTTCAAGCCATTCTCCTGCCTCAGCCTCCTGGAGCAGCTGAGATTACAGGTGCACTACCATGCCTGGCTCATTTTTGTATTTTTAGTAGAGATGGGGTTTCACCATGTTGACCAGGCTGGTGTCAAACGCCTCACCTCAGATGATCACCTGCCCTGGCCTCCCTAAGCGCTGGGATTATAGGCGTGAGCCACTGCACCTGGCCACTCACTGATTTCTCAGCCAACCAGAAATTATGCCTAATAACACCTGGTTAGAAGACATGAGACAGATGTGCCTTGGCTGAGAGATAAAAGAAAATGGTTCAGAACCTCTAGACACCCCAGGGATCTTCAGGCACGCAAAGCAGAGAGGGCTGAGGTGAGCCTTTAGGCAGCGATTATGCGCAAACCACAGATTTTTTTAATGAATGCAGATTTTAAGTAAACCTATTAAATCATATTAAAATTCCATAGCCAGTAAAATACTCTAGAATTGGTCAAATGTTTAACACAAATTTTTCCAGGTATGAAGTCATCTCTCCCATGATGTGTAACCTCTGAGCCAAGAAATAGGATTACCGTGACAAAAAGAATAGCACTATCCATCTAGAGCTCTTTGCCTCCCCAGAAACCTATTTGAAATAATAATTTTTTGTACTTAATCATCAGCAGAAAATAAGACGTGGAACCATTTTCGAAGCAGCAAAAAATGTTTTTCTATTTTAGGACATTCCCTGAGAACTGGATCTTCTCCTCGCTGCAGATAATAAAAAGGTAAGAAGATATACACAGAGGGTGGGCTTTTCAAGCAATGCAGTGGCTTTTGCCAAGCTCTGAGGGCGGGATCTAATACACTTTGTCCTTCAGGGAGACTGAAGCCTAAGTCAAACTTGACACTGACTCTGGGCCAGACCCTCCACCTTGTTCTCCTAATCACAGAACAGTTTTCCTCTGTTTCAGGGAAGGTTGCCAGATAGAGGCTGCCTCAGACCTCCAGCTAGATGCTTTTCCTAATGACAAAGAACAAAGGAAGATACTTTCCTCAAAGAGCTTTCTTCTTTTTTTTTCTGGAAAGGATAAAAATATGACTATCTGGACCTATCAAGGTTGTCCTGAATTGCTTTTTTACACTTTACATTGTCACATTTCAGTACTATTGGTAAGAAGAGATTCAAATACTGGAGGAGAAGTAAAAGAGGGATTGAGAGAAGACCAGGGAAATAAATGCCAACAAAGCCAGAGTCAGATCTAAGCACTAAGAAGGCAAGGGCAAAGCAGGAGCCACAGGGAAGGAAGAGAAGAGGAAAAAATCCTCCACAGCAAGGAGGAGGAAGAAAAGGATTATGAAAGGAAGTCATATAGAAATACAGTAAATGTGAGTAGGAGAGGGCCAGGATTAGGATGAATGAGCCTGAAACCAGTTACCCAAAGTCAAGGTTATTTACACACCTGTCTTTCATTCCCAAGCTAAGTACTTAAGAGAAATATTTTCATTTTTATCAGAGGAAAAATAGTAAAGGTCATGCATCACAGAGGTTAAGGCCTGGGTTAAATCCCAGCTCTTTGACTTATTCATGGTGTAGCCTTGGACATGTTCCTTAACCTATGCCCCAGGTTCCTCCTCTGTAAAGTATGAATAATAAAACACGATCATTTTCAGGACATAGGAGTAGGCAAGGACTTCATGAACAAAACACCAAAAGCATTGGCAACAAAAGCCAAAATAGACAAATGGGACCTAATCAAACTCCACAGCTTCTGCACGGCAAAAGAAACAGTCACTAGAGTGAATCGGCAACCATCAGAATGGGAAAAAGTCTTTGCAGTTTACACATCTGACAAAGGGCTGATATCCAGAATTTACAAAGAACTCAAACAGATTTACAGAAAAAAAACAAACAAGCCCATTCAAAAATGGGCAAAGGATATGAACAGAAACTTTACAAAAGAAGACATACATGAGGCCAACAAACATATGAAAAAATGCTCATCATCATTGGTCATTAGAGAGATGCAAATCAAAACCACATTGAGATATCATCTCACGCCAGTTAGAATGGTGATCATTAAAAAATCTGGAGACAGCAGATGCTGGAGAGGATGTGGAGAAATAGGAACACTCTTACACTGTTGGTGGGAGTGTAAATTAGTTCAACCATTGTGGAAGACAGTGTGGCGATTCCTCAGGGACCTAGAAATAGAAATTCCATTTGACCCAGCAATCCCATTACTGGGTATCTATCCAAAAGACTATAAATCATTCTATTATAAGGACACATGCACACGAATGTTCATTGCAGCACTGTTTACAATAGCAAAGACCTGGAACCAACCCAAATGCCCATCGATGATAGACTGGACTGGGAAAATGTGGCACATATACACCATGGAATATTATGCAGCAATCAAAAATGATGAGTTTGTGTCCTTTGTAAGGACATGGATGAATCTGGAGAACATCATTCTCAGCAAACTGACACAAGAACAGAAAAAGAAATACCGCATATACTCACTCATAGGTGGGCGAGAAAAATGAGAACACATGAACACAGAGAGGCGGTCTACTATACACTGGGGACTGTTGGGGGAAATGGGGGAGGGACAGCAGGGGGGGAATGGGGGGGATAGCCTGGGGATGAATACCAAGTGTGGGTGAAGGGGAGGAAGGCAGCAAAACACACTGCCATGTGTGTACCTATGCAACTATCTTGCACGTTCTGCACATGTACCCCAAAACCTATAATGCAATAAAAATTAAAAAAAAAAAACCACGATCATTATAAGAATTTAACAAGTATGTACAGTACTTAACACAGGGACTATTCCTACCAAGTAGTCAATAAATCCTAGCTATTATTAGAAAAGGCCATCGCCAGTCACCAAAATTATCTTTCAGGGACCTCAATAACTCATTCTCTAATTCCCCACAGTACAAGAAGAGAGTTTTCATGTTATAAATAGAACTCTATTGAAAAAAAATGGCTGAGGCCCTCTATAGTTTTCACTGCTAGAACTGAGTTTCCGTTGGTAGTGACAGATGCTGCGAGGCACGAGGAACAGGAAGCAGGTTCTCCTTTGATGGGCTTAATTTGGTCTTGTTTCCTCATATCCTTCAACTCGTCTCCTTCCCCAGGAAAAAGGTCTAGCATCCACACTTCTAACAGCTGTGTGTGAACCTTGCTCAGGGTATTCATTCAATAATAAAGAAAGAGCCAGGCAAAATAGCAGACAGCAATGGAAATAATGACAAACTAAAAGATCTCAGAATAATAACAATCTAAAACATTAGTCACAATAGTGATACTCTAATCCAGTTCTTCATGCGCTTTCACGGTCTTATTATTATGATATAGGCAAATGGGGAGGGAAATCTTGAGTATCCGAGATCCCAACACTCTTCTATATATGGCAGGCCTGAGAGCAAAAGACTCGGGTGGGAAGCCCAGGCCTTGGAGTCATTTGGACCAGAGTTCAAATATCAGACCTGTTGCTTAACCAGCTGCCTGATCTTAGTCAAAACACAAAACTTCTCTGAAGCTTCACTTTATATCCTATAAAGTGAGGAAAATATCTCAGCATATTTGTGATGGCTGAAGAAGACACAAATATAGAGTACCCAGCAGAATGCCTTGCACAAAGTATGCATACCACAAATTGTAGCCAATGGTGGTGACAAGGGCGGTGTCATCATTTTCACTATCTGCAATGCTGCGTGGTGAATCAAGCAACATGGTCTGATTGTGGTGTCTGTTTACCTTTCTAACAGAGACATTCTCTAATGTAGGAAACCCTAGGAGACACTCATATGACTGACTTGTCTTCTTTTTGAACCACTGATTATCAATGTTGTTTTACTCTTCCTCCATTATTAGAACGTCAGTTTCTGCTCAGGGTTTTCTACCCATGTCCCCAAAACTGCAGATTTGACTTAGATGGTTAATGACTTAAAAACTATGGTTTTTATTTTTCTTTGTCCTGTATGGATATTGTAAAGACAATACCAGACTCTGATATGGCCTATCACTTCTTCATTTCATTTGTTTCACTAAAAACAATCCTCTCACGGTATAACCTTTGATTCTTCTAAATTGGAGCTTTAAACCTTGCTTTTGCTGCTCTTCACCCCTCCTCCTTTTTCCCATTTTTGTTATAATCACTCCAGTTAATTTCAACTGCCTTCTTAGGGCATCTGAATTTGCAGGAATGAATACTGCATGAAGACTCTGGGAAGATTTTCTAACTTTCCACTATGAAGTTTCTGAGGCAGTAATGGAACACAGCCAACTTGCTTTAACTCCTCTCCTTTTTCTTTAAAGTGTGTCCAGTGTCTCGGATTACTACTCCTTATATGATCCTTTACCAGTGACTGAAATCTGGTGTCCCTGTTTACAACTTCTGGGAAAAGATTACAAAAACAATATTCGTATCTTCTGAACATGTGGAAATGAAAGCAGAATGGTTTCAACAATTTGAAGTGCTACCACAGGAGAGAGTTTGAGAAAACAAAACTTGGCATTCCACAAGGAAACTGATGAGATTCAATTAAAGAAAAGAAAACAGAAACAATTTCAACCTTACAATACTCGTTAAGGAAAGAAAGCAAGCATCATTTCCTGAGGAGTTTTAAATCTCTTTAAATAAAGTTATATACATAGCGAAGGAGATATGGTCACCTCACATACACAATTCGGAAAACAAAGATTCATGTTGTAAAGGCTCTATGTGGTTAATATCCCTTCTTTACATTCTCTTCACTTTTCAATTCAATAATTGTAATAAATCTGCCCCATTGACAATTTGTTTTTTCCATCTGGTTCAGATTTTATTATTCAAAAACACAGCATTTTATCGTGTAAAAATGTCAGCAGGAAAAAGGCACAGGTAGAATGAATACAGGCAGAAATGTTTTCTTCTGTCATGGAAAGTGAATTTCCTAATTGCTAATTAGTGGTCAGTTTAGGGATCCGAGAAATAAATATGGCACAGCTTATATACATCAGTCTAGCCCTACCACCAGAAATCACCATGTGGCAAAAATGCCAACATCCAGAAGCCTTGGAAGTTGAATCCTCTGCAACGGAAGACATTCTTGTGTTAGCCAGATAACTTTAGAGGGTCCTGACTTTGTACAGAGCCTGAACTCTGGACTGGAATTACAAGTACTCCGCATGTGGGAGTCCCTGCTCAATCTGATACTTTTTTAAATGCACCAAGAACACTAGTCAGTTGGGATCCAAGACATCAGAAACCAATCTTTCATCTTGAATGCTTCATCTGTATTTTCTCGTTTTCCTTCTTTAAGGTTCTTTTACCCCTCAAAAGGTTTAAATCCATATTTGGAAATACAGGAAAGATTGTACTTGGTACTTGGGAGCTGGATAAAATGTAAGGGTTGCTCTATGCCTTACAGCATAGAAAAAACAGGAAAACAATATTGGGGCATTTTTCTGTTCATGGTTAAACCCAATAGTGAGTCCCTGTCCCCACCCTCTCCTCCACCCAGGTCTGCAAAACTGAAGGCAACTGCCCTAAACAGGATATTTACTTCTTTAATGTCATTGGATTCCTGCTGTCAGTTTTCCACCTGAAATCACAAGAGAACAGATTCATAGCAAAGGAAAACAATGGGCATGTTGCCACTCCTTGCCTTACTCACACAAGACAATGCTTTAGCTCAGCTCTTTATTCATGACCCCAGTGAGCAGCTGTGATGCCATGACTGGTAACAAACAATCAAAGCTTGTGTACATATTTCTTCCTGTCTCATCAAAACCAGTAACACACTTTCCAACAAAGAAAAGTGCTCAAAGACACCTCTCAAAAGTCCACTCTGCTGTGTAGACTGTACCCCTGTGTCTGCTATTCATTTTAATTTTTTTAGAGAGAAAGAACAAGCTAAATAAATTTTATCTTAGACATCACTGAACTTGAAAGGACCTCATTGAGCATTTATTCCAAGCACTCATTTTTCAGGTGAAGAAACTGAAAGGAAGGGAGGTGAAGTGACTAAGCTGAGGTCAGATGACTGGTAAGTGACAGAGTGAGTGATAGAGAAGGAGCAGAATCCAAGTTCTCCAGGCTCCTTAACCAGCGCCTTTCCCTCTCCATGTGGCTGCCTCTGGATCACTTCCCCATTTGATTCAACTGATTTTAAGAAGGGACACAGATAAAGACATTTCCAAAAAGGCCTACTCCTATTTTTATATATGTTAGGTATTCATAAAGACAATTTCACTTGAGAATCAGAGCCTCAACACTGTATAGCAGCGTTTCTTGCTTAGGCACTATTGACATTTAAGGTCAGATCATCCCTTGTTGGGCTGGATGTTCAGCAGCACCCCTGGCCTCTACCTATGAGTTGCCAATAGCATACCTCCACCAAGTTGAGACAACCGAAACGTGTGCAAGCATTGGCAAATGTGCTCTGGAGGACAGCAGTCACCCTGTTGAGAACCACTGCCATACCTCCTACACATCTACTGATCATCAGGAAGCCCTCAATCATTGCTGCAAGTCAGACGCCAGAGGTCTGGGATGACCAGGAAATTTGCAATACATTACAAACATATGGGAGAAGGTGCTTCCCTGATTTCCTCTTGAAAAGCCAAACACAAGGCAGTGACCCTATCCAGGCACCGAAATAATCAGGAGAAGGGCAGTTTCAGAAAAAGAGAGCCAACAACTAATAGTGAAGTGAGATGAAAAGCAATAAAAGATGTGGGAAAAAACAGTGAGAAAGACAGAAGAAAGGAAAATGGAAGGAAGAAAGAGGCACCAGTAAGAAGGGATTTTAACATTCCAGAATCTGTGAGACAGAGCAACCCATTATAAGATAAAGTGGCATATTTTCATCAGGCATAATTTTTTAAAAGGCAACTCAGTCTGAGGAAAAGGGTCACGAACTTTCCACCAAGTCATTGTGAGACTTTAGGAAAGGACCATTGTCCCCAGAGGATGGACCCCTCAGGGGAGTTCTGTGTGAAGCTCTTTGTTAAGGCCTCATAAGTTTAAAACTCTAAAACCCTTTAAAATAGTTTAGCTTGGAGTTTCATTCACATTAGCGTTCCTGGTATACAATGAATTTGAATGAGACTTTAAAATAATGAACATGACTCTTCACATCCAGGGTACAATATTCTAAACTGCTACTTCCCAAAAATCTATTTCATCTCAAAACACCCCATGGGACAGAGAAGGTCTGGATTATTTATTTATTTATTTTTGAGGCAAGGTCTCACTCTGTCGCCCAGGCTGCAGTGCCTGGCACTCAGTGGTTACTTAAGATACTTTTGCTGGATACATAAATGATTATTGGTAGGTAATCAAAAAATAAGCCTCTGGATGCATTATGGGAAAAAAACCATGGCAACATTCAAAGAATTCAAAACCTCTAGTAAACTACTTTAAGATATTGTCTTGACTGACAGTTTAGAATGC
Source organism: Saguinus oedipus (assembly GCA_031835075.1). Classification (NCBI taxonomy): domain Eukaryota; kingdom Metazoa; phylum Chordata; class Mammalia; order Primates; family Cebidae; genus Saguinus; species Saguinus oedipus. The sequence goes on from CM063190.1 coordinate 27,180,255, forward strand.
AAAGAAAAGGCAGACTCACTTCCTGATCACCATTTTGGACTCTGATGAACTTTGGCTTCCATCTTCTTCACAGTTTGGGCTTGTCAGGTTTCCATACCTTTACAGATAATAATGAACAAGCAAGCAAAAACAGTCAGTGGTGGAAAGCACTCTATTCAACTTCAACTACAAAGTGACAGTTATACTTTTCGGAAGTAATTAAGGCAAGATGTATTTATGAAATAGCATTGAAAACGATGCTGTGTTATTGGTACTTACTTAATGGATCTGCATATTCTAAACAGAAAAGTCATTTAACAACTAATCACACTACTTAAAACGTTCTCTTAATATTAACGCTTAATATTTATTTGACTTTTTAAGATTACACTAGAGTTTTCCTTTCAGCAGGAAAATCGGCTATTACATGAAATGAAGAAGGCAGATCCTCGTGAACTCTGCAGTGCACCAAGCCCTCCAGTCCAACCCCGCTCTGTGTCTATGCAAGGGAGACGTGGCTCCATTAATCCTAATAAACAGGGTGAGATTTTTCAGCTCTATCATTGGCCATCATCACAGTTATTATGGAAATAACTCCGGACCCTAAAATTAAGCCTGGGATAGAGACAAGGGCTACAGAAAAAGACTCTTATGTCTTAGCAACCAGGAGAGCAGCTGTGTCTCTACTGAGACCAGGTTGCTCTAGACACAGCAACTGGGGAGATGGGGTGCAGGGCTCCAATTTTTAGGAAAGCAACAGATGCTGAAAGTATAAAAGTTTTCTCATTACAAGCTCAAAATTTGCTCAATAATTCATCAGTCCCTACTTAAACTGCTAGCTGTTCTCTCAACTCCACATGGGAGCCAACCGATTTCATACAAATAGATCATGTTTGGTTTGGTTTGGAATATATACTTAGTAAATGTACTTTAAATTCTTAAGGAGGAGTTTTTGGTTAACTTATAATGCCTAGACTATTTCTTCAGTTTCTCCTTCCATCAGTACAGAATCCAGAGATTCCTTGGAGTTTCACAAGTGAGTTGTCTGTCCCAAAGTTTTGATAAATTCTATAATTGATGAGTTTACATTTTTAAAGAGCATGCTTTTGTCTCCTAATGGGATTCAAGGCCCCAGTACCCTCATGGTTCCTTGTCCGTAGGACTTACAAATCCTTTAAAAATACCAGCGCACCACCTGGTCTGACCCACTGCCAGTGCATCTGGTCTCCCTATCACCCCATCCTGGTAGGTTCCAGTCTGCACCCTTAGGCACCAGCTCACCCATCCACCTACTCCTTTCTCTAGTTCATCAGCCTTATGGATTTCTTGGCCTTCCAAAGATATTTTCCACTGGTCTCCACCCTCCCTTTTCCTCTTCATTCTGTCCCACATCTGCTATTTATAAGGCTTCCAGGGCTACCCTTTGCTCTTCCTCAGGTAAGAACTCAGATTAAGATTTACTCCTCCCCAGGTGAGCAAGGCAAGGATGGGAAACAAGATTCCTAATAAATAAACAGAGTGAGATTTTTCAGCTCTATCATTGGCCAACATCATAGTAAACTGTGTCCTCGTGCTCTCTCACCAGCATGCTTGGTGGTTTATTTAAGTAGGAGGGATACGGTGGGTGCAATCAGGAGTGGGATTTTGGGAGAGCCACTGTATCTTCCGTGTATCTGACTAGAGGGATCCATAAACTCTTCTCCCGCCATCTCTCAATGACTAAATGTGGGGCTTACTCTTTGTTTTTGTTACATTCCATGTTAGTCCAATAATTCCCTCTCCAGTTATTGTGGAAATATCACATCTTTTTATCTTTCAAGGGGAAGTGAAAGGTAGAAATAAAAAGGGAAAACACCAGGGAAAGATACACATTTTGCTGCTCCTGATATTCTTCTTTTCAGAGTGGTTTGTGGTTTGTACTAAAAGTTCCGAGATCTCTCTACTCTGTCCTTTTGCTTTAGCTTCTCCTACTCTTCTACTCTTTTCCTGCATTTTTTAGACTCAGAGCGGAGGTGCAGGTTTGGATGGCACCAACACCTATCACAATTCCTCCCCAGAATGTGATGCCAAACGTGTAATGAGATGGTGTCAAGAAAGACTACGTAACTTACACTGGTGAGCCAAGTTCTGTCTCATTAACTAACCTGGTACCATCTGCAATGGCGCAGAATACCACAGAAGTGTTTCTCCTGGCTACCAGAGTGTCTACAGATTCACAATCAGAGCGACTGCTTGATAATAACCTGGAGACCAGTAAGGGCCGTGGATAAAAAGGCATGTGTGGCAGAGCACATGATCCAGTTGCTCAGACTCAAATCTTACAGACGTACCAACTCTTCTCTACCCAACCCATCAGAAAATCCTTTTGCTCTCCCCTCCTAACATGTCCTGAATCCAAACACTTCTTATCACTTCCACTGCTTCCACCCTGGCTCCAACTACGCTATCTTGGATAGTATAAATCAAGTGTAGCCTAAATCAACACAACAGCCACCTAACTGGTCCCCAGCTTCTGCCCAGCAGCCACAGCAATCCTGCTCTGTGTAGATCAGATCATGCCACTCCTCCACTCAAAACCCTCCCCTAAAAAGCCAAGCATGATGGCACATATCTGTAATCCCAGCTGTTCAAGAGGCTGAGGCGAGAGGATCTCTTGAACCCAGAAGTTCAAGTCTAGCCTGGGGAGCACACAGCAAGACCCTTGTCTCTTAAAAAAAAAAAAAAAAGACAGAGAGAGAGAGAGAGAGAGAGAGAGACAGAGAGAGACAGAGAGAGACAGAGAGAGACAGAGAGAGACAGAGAGAGAGACAGAGAGAAACCCTCCTATGACTCCCATCTCACGTTCAGAAAAGGCCAAAGTCTTACGTGTCCCACAAGGCTCGAAATGATCTGCCGAGACCTCCTCTCACGCCTCCTACAATTCCTCAGCCCTCATTCCCTTTCCAGCCTCACCAGCCTCTTCCCTGCTCCACCTACACACTGGGCATCCTCCTGACTCTGAATCTGTGCCTGCTGCTGCCTCTTCCCATACCTGTGGCACGGGCTCACTCTCTCAGCTCCTTGGGTCTTTGCTCAGGTATCACTTTATCAGTGAGGCCTTCCCAGACCACTCTATTTAAAATAGAAACCAACTGTAACATTAGCCTCTTCCCTCCTTTATTTTTCTCTATGGCTTTTGAGAACTTCTGATATATCATATAGTTACTTTGGTTATTGTGCTAATTGTCCATTAGAACATAAGCTCCAGCAGAGCAAGATGTTTGCCTCTTTTGCTCACTACCCTTTAGAGTTGGCACTCAACAGGCACGTGGTAGGTACTTGTTGTGAGTACTCTGTTGGGGTTTCAGAAGCAGATGCAGTAATGGACCTCCCAACTACTAGGTTCAGATTTGCCTCTGCAAAGGCAGCATCTGGCCTTACTTATGCTTCTATATGTGTCAATTCCCATTTCTAACAGCCTAGGAGAATAGAAGATTTAAGATAGCTGTGATCATTCCAAAAACCTACAATTAAAAAGAAAAAAAAGTTTTAAGGTTTAAAGTTGAGATCTTAAAGGTAGAAACTATTAAAATGCAAGACAAAAGTATGTACCCTGTTCCAAAGGAGTCTTTTGGAAGTGAGATAAGGAAAGAGCCTGTAACCCTGTGGAACCTAATGGACTGGGATGGAGATGATTATTTGCCCCTGCACATTTCTTATTTTTTTTCTTTTCCCATAGAGAAAGGGTCTCACTTTCTTGCCCACATTGGAGAGCAGTGGCACAGTCATGGCTCACTGTAGCCTCATCCTTCTAGGTTCAAGCAAGTCTCCCACCTCAGCCTCCTAAATACCTGGGACCACTGGCACTAGCTGGGATAACAGGTGCACGTCACCATGCCTGGATAATTATTTTTTTGTAGAGATGAGAACTCACTCTGCTGCCCAGGCTGGTCTTGAACTTCTGGGCTCAAGTGATCCTCCCGTCTTGGTCCCTCAGAGTGCTGGGATTAAAGGCACAAGCCAAGATGCCACGCCATCCCTGCAACTTTCTTATCATTAAAGAGAATTAGTGCTTTACAGAAAAGAAACTACACCAGTGTTGGAATCAAGAACACTTTCAATGTTCAGGCTAGGTCCTTTGAGAGTCAGTCCCATTAGATTAAGATAGTTCCTTTGATGTTTCCCTGGACCCTCTCATAGCTTCCAATCAGAAACCAAAGTCAAGTTCAATTCACTTATTCCAGGGTAGTAAATAAAGTGTGTGTATGAGTGTGTGTGTTAATTAATGGCCATAGAATAGCTACCAACAAACCTGTCAACAATGTCAAGTCCAATTTCTGCAAAGCCTCCCTCGGATTTAAGATCAAAGCTCCAACATCTTAAGAAGGCTTACCAATGAGTAACTGCCCTTCTTTAAATGGTAACTCATAAAACTTAAAATACAAATTGTCAGAATGACTTGTGACATGGTTTTCTCCCGTTATCACAAGGCAAAAGAAAGATTTGCAAGTGTCTCCTGAAGTGTAGCCTTAAGCAATTATTTACTGCAATCTAAAAAGTACTAGGAAAGAGAAATAAAAAAGTCAATATAATGTTTAACTGGTTGCTAGTATTTAAACAAAAACCAGTTATTTCCAGAGGGGATGTCTGTAATTCCTTGGAGCCTATCTGGTAAGATAAAATGTTTAATATGTGTTTGAAGGAGAGGACCAGGTATATTTCTGGTTCAAAGAAACCCTTAGATAAAGCTTTCCCCAGGGATGGTCTCTCCAATGGGGTCCCTTTGTAACCTCTGCCTCCCAACAGGAAAGTCTCAGTCGCCTAAGAGATTCTTCAGGATCACTCCCTTCCTGGTCTGGTGAGGAAGGGAGTGATCCTAAAGAATCTCTTAGGCTCTACTTGATACGGGTAAATAATCCAATAACAATAGCAGTTAATAATTATTGGGAACTTACTACTATATGTTAGGCATGTGCTAAAGGCTTTACATGACTGCTCGATTTAGTTCTTCTATAATTCTATAGAGTAGTGTTCTTCTTATTCCTATTCTATAGATGAGAAAAATGAGGCCAAAAAGGCTTAAATTAGGTAACATGCCCTCAAAGACACAACCAATTTGTGGAGCAGGGATTTTAGCCGTGACAGTCAGAATTCAGTGACCATTACCCTACCATACAAGGTATTGTGAGCTTTTCATCTATTTATTCCATCATTCATTCTTTCAGTCATTTAAACCTCATTCAATAAGGATTATTTACAAAGGACTACGTACGGGCACTATTCTAGACAGTACAGCAGCAAACAAACCAAAGTCTCTGTTTTCATGGAGTATACATTCTAGTGGCAGGAAGACAGACATCAATAATTAGTTAACACATATTAAGACAGAGAATGAAAAGTGCAATGGAGAGAAATAAAGCAGGTCAGGGTAAGCCAGTATAATGGAGGGCCAGAGGTTGGGTATTTAGGGAAGGCCCAATGTGAGTGGGAAAACTAAGTAAACTCTCCAGAAAGTGAGGAAGTAGGCCCTGCATATCTCCAGGGAAAGAGCCTTATAAGCAGCTGGAAGAGCCACTGCAAAGGCCTTGGAACAGTGGCAGGAGGAGGTTTTTAAGAAACATTAAAAGGCCAATGAGGGGCAGAGCTGAGTGAGCATGAACAGAAAACGAGGCATGGAGGCCACGTGTGTTGGCTCACACCTGCAATCTCAGCACTTTGGGAGGCTGAGGTGGGTGGGTCACCTGAGGTCAGGTGTTCAAGACGAGCCTGGCCAACATGGTGAAACCCTGTCTCTACTAAAAATACAAAAAATGTAGCCAGGTGAGGTAGGGGGGCCTGTAATCCCAGCTACTCAGGAGGCTGAGACAGGAGAATTGCTTGAACCCAGAAGGCAGACGTTGTAGTGAGCTGAGATTGCACCACTGCATTACAGCCTAGGCAATAGAGCGAGACTCCATTTCCAAAAAGGGGGGGGGGGGCAAGGAGATGATAAGGACAAATCCTGAGGGCCTCGTAGGCCGTGGCAAGGACTCTAGTTTTACTCTTCTATCTTGCTTACTGCTGCTTCTACTGAGCCTGGAACAGAGCCTGCACAAAGTAGGTAACAAGTATTTGCTAAATGAATTAATACATACCCTCTTCTACCATGAATAAAAGAAAGGCTGGGGAGGGAAGAGTAGAGAAGGAGATATTTTATTGGGGATGGTGAAAGAACAGAAAGGAGGAAGTAAAGGAAAGAGAGACCTCACATGAAGCTACTGACTCGAGGACCCCTGGGAATCTTTTCTAATAAACCCTGGCCTCAGAACATCTTAGGCATTTTTCTGTAACTGACCCAAAAGAACACAGGTCAGGTATGAAAAAAATGTTCAGAAGCTGACCTTGACTCAGGAGAATGACATGGGTGAAATGGCCTGCAGATGTCTGGCGAAAACCTTAGTGAAGACTTTGGACTGTATTCACAGATCAGCAAGAAGTGTGGTTTTAATTACTCTGAATAATATCCTCCACGGCAGGCACCTCTCTGCCAAGTCTGACCTGAGAGCTGGGTCACGGCCACCAAGCCTACCTTGGAAAGGTCTTGTTACCACTGTGAAGTTGCTTATTCGAGGAGAAAGATAAAGGTCAAAAACAACAAGGCAAAAACTCCTTGTTCTCTTGCAGGAAAGGAAGGGGCCAACAAGACTTGAGTCAAGAACTCTATACTGTGCTTCCACTTAGGAGGGCTAGTTCTCTAGGCCATTTATCCATGACTAGGAAAGCTAGAAGACCCTAAAAGAGCTTCCCTCCTCCCTGCAGGCCTGTGCTGTGAAGGGGACTGTGCCTTCCTTGTTCTTTGACTGTCCACATTATCCCCATAATAAGTCGCTGATACTTAAAGCAGCATTAACAGCAAAATGTACCTGGTATTCCTGCCCCACTTGACAGTTACAAAAAGCTATAACAATTTCCTGGAGAGTAGCCTTCGCTTCCAGCCCTTAACCCACAACTATCTAAAGAGGAGATCAAGAAAAGGACACTATTCATCCAAGGGAAAGAGAATAAAAAGGTCTCTCTTGACACAACATACATCTCATGCAGATTTAAAATTATTTAAGTATGTCGGCTCTTGCGCTCCTGCTATTAGGTTTCTTCTAGTTTCCATTCCAAGCCTCTGTCATCTGTTTCTTTTCTCTGGCCTGTTTCCTGCACTCATGGCTTGGTGGCCCATCAATAGCTACTCCCTTCCACTTCTAGTTCCTAACACTGCTAAACCACCAACTGCAAACACAGCTTATTAGTATACTGCAATGGCTGCAGCTACAATGATGGACAGCAGAGGAAATGGGTAGATGGGGGTAGAGGAGGCAGCACTCACACTCTTCATGAGTCTAGATTTGTCTCAGGTTTAAGATGAATTAATACATTATTAATGAATCAGTACAAGCCTGTGGCTCAGTTTTCCCCAACCACAAAAAATTGCTATTGCAGAGCTCTTCAAGAATCTGCTGAAACATGCCTTGTAACATCAAATACAATGAATATGAATTTCGTATCACTGCATCCTTTCATTTTCAAGAATACTTTTCTTTTTCTCCTATAGCTTATAAAAACTCAACATAATATCAATCTATCTAAATGGGTGCTTACTGGCAGCTTTAATACGGGCGCCAAAGCCAACAGAACTGTGTTCTCTAGGACTGGGGGCCTGACTGCATTATCAAGGGCTAAGTTCACAAAAAACAAATGTAAAAAAAAATTCAAATAAAAGAAAAGTGATATGAAAAACAAAATTAACTCAAAGCAGCCAGTATCTTCCCCTTTTAGATATCCCAAGATACTTTTAAAGCCATTAAATTTACCTGAATGAACCATGAAGTGTAATTTCATTTAGTTAAGTTGATTGGTTTACTTTTCAGAGCCATGTGTAAGATCTGTGCTCCAGTTATAATAAAGCTAGAAGCAGTGCCTGTCTCTGATTCATAATGGCTACCTATGTATCCCCTGTCACCATGCTAGGGGCACTCTGCCTAAGAGATCATAACCCAGGGTCCCTGGATGAATTTGCAGAAGTCTGGCAAGTCCCTAAATTTTATGAAAAAAAAAATTGTGAGGGTCTCTTTTTTCTAGAGAGAAGGTCCATAGTTTTTACAGGGGTCCTTTCTTACAGGAGTTTGTGATCGATCCCTCCCACCAACTGCTGAAAAATGGTCAAAACCACTGCTTTAGATGATCAGAGCTGAATTCTAAGTGTCCAGTTCCCTACTCAGTTACCACTCATTACATTTCAGTTTCTCGTCAGTTTTGTTTTGTAGTTTCCAAAGGTAAGCACACTTTTTTTTAAAACCTGATGGGCAATTTTATATTCTTTTCCAAAAAAAAAAAAAGAAAAAAAAGGATATTTGCATGTCCTTGCCTCTCTTTGCCAAGTGAAATAAAAAATAAATAAATAAATAAATAAAAAGCTACTTCATGGCAACATTTTTATCTCTTAGGTTTTATAAATCCTATTTCAAGAAAAGAAAGCCAGCCTGGTTATGATCTGCAGCGAAGTCTTTGCCAGAATCCCTTTAGAGTCTACTTTAACAAAAGCATCAACGTCGTCTCCCAAGCTAAGGCTGTGCAGTCACCACATGTTCCTCTCCAGAATTCCCACAGTGCTGGTAGGTGACAGTTGGGTCCACTTGCCAAAAGCACATATTTAACAAAGACCACCAAGACAGCAGGGAAGAGAAATTATTTCGATTTTCCCTCAAGTGATTATGGTTAGATATAATTCTCACACAGTACCAGATTACATTTTTCTGGTCAGTCCAATGTAACTGGCAGAGTTAGAGGGAGAAAATATTAACAATGTCTGTCACATTCTGGCTCTGGCCATGCTTCCTGGAGCTGAGTGTGTGGACCAAAACTGAACAGGGCATGATGTCCTGAACAGAACAAAGATGAAGGTGGACAGCTGACCTTCAACATCCTTGAGCCTATGGCCACCAGATTTTTCAGTCAGTCTCTCTGACAAGAAGTCCTTGTTTCTTATCTGTGTTGCTGCAGAAAGTTATCACAAACTTAGTGGCTTATAACAATACAAATTTACCATTTTATAGTTACGTAAGTCAGAAGTCCAACATGGGTCTCAATGGGTTAAAAATCAAGGTGTTTCAGGGCTATGTTCCTTTCTAGAGGTTCTAGAAGAGAATCCATTCAATTCCCTTTTCTAGCTTCAAGAGGCTGTCTGCATTCTTTGGCTCAAGGCCCCCTTCCTCCATCTTCAAAGCCAGCAACATAGCATCTCTCTGATCCTATTTCCATCTTCATATCTCTTTCTCTGTCTTCTGCCTCCATCTTTTACATTTTTAAGGACCTTATGATTACTCTGGGCTCACTCAGATAATCCAAGGTAATCTCCTTATTTTATAGTCAGCTGATTAGTAACCTTAATTCCATTTGCAGCCTAATTCCCCTTTGAATATAACCTAAGATATTCCCAGGTTTCAGAGATGAGGATGTGGACATCTTTGGATATGTAAATTATTGTAAATGTTATATCTCCGATTGTTTTCTGAGCTAAACTGTTTCTCTCCACCTGAGCCTGAGCAAGAGCTTGAGACCTTTTATGAAGGGCATTCCCTATCAAAGTTTTTAATGCTCTTTTCTATGTTATAACCATTTTCATACCCAAAGATTTTCATACCCTTTTTATAATCCTCTTTTCTCTTCTACCAACCAATAATGTCATGTTTCTCAAAGTTGCAGGGAATAAGATCTAAGTCCAATTTATCTTTTAGCAATCTACCTTTTTAAAAATAAAAAAGGCTGGGCGCGGTGGCTCAAGCCTGTAATCCCAGCACTTTGGGAGGCTGAGGCGGGTGGATCACGAGGTCAAGAGATCGAGACCACCCTGGTCAACATGGTGAAACCCCGTCTCTATTAAAAATACAAAAAATTAGCTGGGCATGGTGGCGCGTGCCTGTAATCCCAGCTACTCGGGAGGCTGAGGCAGGAGAATTGCCTGAACCCAGGAGGCGGAGGTTGTGGTGAGCCGAGATCGCGCCATTGCACTCCAGCCTGGGTAACAAGAGCAAAACACCGTCTCAAAAAAAATAAATAAATAAAAATAAAAATAAAAATAACCCTTAACATATATATATATATGTGTGTGTGTGTGTGTGTGTGTGTGTATATATATATATATATATATATATATGTATATATTATGCATGTTTGTGTGTGTGTGTGTGTGTGTGTAACCCCATCTAAGTTTTTACGTTTTTTTTTGTTTTTTGTTTGTTTTGGTTTTGATTTTTTGCCTAGGAAGTCATCAACATCCAGACCTAGAGAAAATCTATTTAAATTCATTTGTTCTAACAAAACTCTTAAATAGCAGCCTTCATTTACTAAGAAATTCTCACCCTAGTCAGTATATTCAATATGACTGTATGTTAAGCTGGAAAGGAAACAAAGCAATGTTAAGATTTCCTGAAAGTTTTTCTATTGAATAAATGGGATGCACATCCTGGAGCCAACCAACCAATAAATCTCAACTGTTCCATGCATGGGGGTTTGGGGGAGGCACAGAAGACTTAGTGAGTGACCCTCTCTACTAGTTTCCATTTGGCCCTGTGGGAGGTTACTAAAATTAATTAAGAGAATGGTATGAAATGATGTTTTAAAATTTCCTATATAAGTGATGGAAGTTAAACATTAATAATTGACTCTTAGAACAAACAAAAAGTTAAGAAAAAAATCAAATTATGAGTTTCATAGTAACAAGTTTTCATGAGTGTTAATGCTATAAGAGACCAGTACCTAGAGGTAACTTATGGTCCCAGTGTCACCTCGAGATGCTGGTGACCCTAGAGGTGACACTGGGACCGTAAGTCACCTGAAGATGCTCTAAGACCCTTCATGTGGGTTCAATTTCTAGTACGTTTCCCAGTGCTCTCTCTGCTGACAACTTCCTCTCTTTGGACCTGGAAGAACAGAGGAAAGATACTAGAAACCTTGCCTCTACTGAAAGAAAAGGAAGTACAGGAACATGAGCACTGCATGACAGCATGAATCTAGGAATAGTTGGCAATTACCTAGTGGAATTCCAGCACTAAATAAAAAATTCAATTATTTTTAAGTGAGGTTTAACAAAAAGTAATTTGGAACATATTGTACACATCTCAAAAACACTTACCAGCTTCTCATGCTAAGAAAGCATTTGAGAACTGAATGGATTTGTATAATGGGCTTTTTATAGAAGGTTTACTACTACCAGCTCCCAGGGGGAAAAAGTTTTCATTTAAAGTGCACATTCCTTTGGGAGGCTGAGGAGGGCAGATCACGAGGTCAAGAGATCGAGATCATCCTGGCCAACATGGTGAAATCCTGTCTCTACTAAAAATACAAAAATTAGCCAGGCATGGTGGCACACGCCTGTGGTCCCACCTACTTGGGAGGCTGAGGTGGAAGAATCACTTGAACCCAGGAGGCGGAGGTTGCTTTGAGCTGAGATTGTGCCACCGCACTCCAGCCTGGTGACAGAGCAAGACTCTGTCTCAAAAGACAAAAAAATGCAACACACATTCAGCCTCACGGCCTTGACAGTGATGACACGAGTCTATAGACTTGTCTCTCCCACTAAACATGAGCAGAGCCTGGGCAATGTTCACTGCTGAACCTTCCAAAGCACCTGCTTGGAACAGGCATGAATAATAATAGCCATTATTTATTTGTTAGACAAATAGTTCCTACGCACCTACTGCAGGCACCATTTTGAGGGCAGAGCAATGAACAAGACTAACATGGTCTCTGAGAAGAAATAAACAAGATAAATAAGATAATTTCAAATAATAATAAATGCCGTGAAGAAAGAAGGTAATAGTAGTCTCTTAAGAACTTAATATTTTCCAGCCACTATACTAAGAATTTTACCTACATTATAATGTTTAAACCTTACAATAACTCTATAAATTATGTGTTATTTTTATTATTTTATAGATGAGGAAAACTAAAGCTAGTAAGATAAATTAACTGCCCAATACTGCAGAGCAAGTAAGGAGTGCAATGCTGGAATAAAATTCAAATTTTCTGACTCCTTAGCCCATGTTCTTAACCATTGTATGATATGCCTTAAACCTGAATCTCATGGCCAAAAAAAAAAAAAAAATAGGAAAAAATGCTTTTCCCATTCATATATCCTAAAATTCTGAAAAGAAAATGTCTGTTTAACATCTATGACAAAGTCCTTGGAAATAAATGAGATTTTTCAAGCTTTATATCTGATCAACTCCTCTCTCCGCTGTGGAAGAACTGGCCGCATTAACAAAGGCAGCCCCCTGACCCTTCAGGAAAAGCTGTTTGAGATCAGGGATTTGGCCTGAGCCCATTCAGTACACAGAAACACTCAAAACACAGAGACACAACAATGACATTTATGGCCCATCATCTAAGTGATCACCTAAGATCCTGGCCAGTTTAACTTGGATGCAGCCCTCCAAACTATCCTACGTCTGTGTTATAGAACCTTTTATCTCCCAATGGTCTATCAGTTTTAATTACATACATGTATTTGCACACTGATTTGTTTAATGTGACTCTTTCTCACTAAACATTCAGCATGAAGAAGGCAGGTTTGTCCACCATCAGACACACAGCACCTTGTACAGTACATGGTATGCATAAAGAGCTGATAAATACTGCCTGAGTAGACAAACGAATAAGAGCGCTGATCCTCAGGTGAACTGCTCACAACTGTGTGCAGGAAGAGCCCTTGGGAAATGCAGTTTCCAGGGAAAAATCACTTGAGGTAGTACTGAAAAGGATAGCTAAGAAGGATTCCCTGCAGGGCACGGTAGCTCACGCCTGAATCCCAGCACTTTGGGAGGCCAAGGTGGATAGATCACCTGAGGTCAGGAGTTTGAGACCAGCCTGATCAACATGGAGAAACCCCGTCTCTACTAAAAATACAAAAAAATTAGTCTGGTGTGGTAGCACATGCCTGTATTCCCAGCTACTCAGGAGGCTGAGGCAGGAGAATCACTTGAACGCAGGAAGCAGAGGTTGCAGTGAGCTGAGATCATGCCATTGTACTCCAGCCTGGGCAACAAGAGTGAAACTCCGTCTCAAAAAAAAAAAAAAAGGATTTCCAGAAAAGGGTTTCTTTAAAGATGATACTAACAAATCAAGGAAGGTGATATTGTACACTTGGAAAAAGCTTCCAAGTCAGAAAGGGGAAGGCTTTAATTCTAGCTCTGCTACTTACTGATTGAATGTTTCTGAGCCACAATTTTCTAATTTATATACATAGGGGTAAAATAAGTGAACTAAATAAGAAAGTATGTGAAAACACATGGCAAGCAAACATGGGAAGAAGAAATAAGTTCGAAGACGGATTGAATTAATCTCTTTGCAACGTGAGCAAGCAAATTTAAGTTAGATTATCTTAAAGCATAGTGCTTATAAATTGTTTCAACCTTTATCTACCCCAAATGTCCTCCACTAGGAGAATTTGGGAGAATTCATTTGAAATTAAGGGAGTAATTCAGATTACTACTCAGTGCTTTCCACAGTGTGACATGAGTGCCATTACTGGCTTGGCAAAAGTTTCTGGAGACCTAGTTAACCTCTACTCTGCTTCTTGTTGGCATTCTTCTTACTTTTCTCTTTTTTTTAGACAGGGTTTCGCTTTGTCTAAAAAAAGTAGTAGAGAGGGGGTTTTGCCATGTTGGCTAGGCTGGTCTCGAACTCCTAACATCAAGTGAACTGCCTACCTCAGCCTCCCAAAGTGCTGGGATTACAGGTGTGAGCCACTGCACTCAGCCCATTCTGCTTAATTCTGATATCAGAGTGTATATCACAGAGAGAATGTTCAAAAATAGCCCAAAAGGGAGCTATTGTGACAGTTATCTTTAGAAAACTAGATATTTGTGAAAACATTTCATGGTTCTCAGTGAGGGTCACTAGCTAAAGTAGGTTTCTCCCTACATTTGAAGTTGGGCATATTCAGTGGTATCTAACACACTTACGTTTACATGGTATGGTGGAAAGAACAGACTTTTTTTTTTTTTTTTGAGACAGAGTCTCAGTATGTCACCCAGGCTGGCACAATCTCAGCTCACTGCAACTTCTGTCTCCCAGGTTCAAGCGATTCTTTTGCCTCAGCCTCCTGAGTAGCTAGGACTACAGACACGTGCCACCACACCAGATAATGTTTACATTTTTAGTAGAGACGGGGTTTCACTATGTTGCCCACGCTGGTCTCGAGCTCCTGACCTCAGGTGAACCACCTGCCTTAGCCTCCCAAGTGCTGGGATTACAAGTGTAAGCCACTGCTCCCAGCTAGATTTTTAACTAAGTGAGTGAAATTTTAACTAAGTGAGTTTGAAGTTAGATCAAAGAAAATTTCAAAGCCCCAACACAAACTGCTAGCCCACAATTCAAGAACTTTCTCTTGGGTTAAAAAGAAGCCAATGTGGTCTAGAGTGAACTCTGAGCCACATTGAGAAGCACAGAAAACAGGAGTCCTTGGGAAATGATCAACCTAAATAAGAAGTAAAACAAACACATGGAATTAGCTATACATGAATTCAAACCACTGTCTATTGGCCAATCACAAAAGGCTCTTATTATAGCAGAATAAAAACTGTCAAAAGATAAAAAGGAAATCCCAGAAAGCAAACAGTTCCATATGAGAAAAGTCACATTACTGTAAGTCTTAAGGGAAATCAAGCTTGACATCAAATAAGCTTCTCTGGCGGGAACTAAATACTGCAGCATCTGCCTTCAATCCATTCTTGACTGATTATTATATGATTAGCACATGCTGTAATAGCTGCTCAGTGTGTTAATTTCATGACAGATAAGCAAGCTACTATTAATAAACCAAAAGAAATTATTTTTAAAATTATGTCAGAGACCCATAAACAAGTCTACCACAATCTACTGACAAAATAATATTTCAAATGCTCATCTTCAGAATAGGCAAGTTTATACAACATAATTGCTTCCTCTTAATTATAGACATTAAAAGTCTCAACAACCAATTTAAGAACCCAGTGTTTCACAGAATGCACATTTTGGTTAAATTTAATTAAGACTGAAGTTTTGGACCTACTCAGGTCCAAGATCTGAGTAGGAAATGAAGGAAGAAATGGTCATGTTGACATTTGTACATATTTGAACAAATCCAAATTTCCGCAGAATAATCAAAATAAATGAGATTTATTTCTCTGAACTTCTATATCCAGTTTCATCTGTAGAACATGTTAGAAGTTCATCTAATACCATCTTAAGCAGTTACCTACTTGTTTCAGAAATGCAAGCCTTAATATTTTATCTTTTGCGGTAAAATATTAAGTATTGAGGGGTGGACCCAGGTCTTAGGGATATGTAATTTGAAGCCACATGTAATCTGAGGGGTCCTCACAAAGAAAAATAATACAAAATTAAGAATATAAAATTATGTACAGGGCATTCCAAGTGAGGGCCCCTGGAGGTTAAGTACCAGTGGCCTCATAGTAAAATCCACCTCAAAACTATCTCAAGGCATGAACCAAGTCTCGTATTTCTGAGTTCCATCCTCATGGTGTCTTGCAGAAGCTGGGTATTGTGTAGGCACGGAGTACTTGCCAATTCCATTCATTTCAGAAGCAAGCAGAAGATCTGAGTTTGAGATTTAATTCAAGGCCAAGCCTTGGCCTGTCCAAATGGTACAAAATAAATCCTAACTCTCCATCCAGTTACACCTTACATTACAGCTTGAATTAAATGCAGTTTGATTCATGTTCAGTGTAGTTAGTCATCCAGTTAGTGTTTTAAAAATATAAAAATATCTATCCTTTATAATAGAACAAAGAAAAGATTTTAAAAAATATCAAAGCTGGATGTACATGAGTCAGAGACTACACATTCCGGTTCCTGTGTGTACATCCTCTATTAGGATGAACAGCTGGAATTCACGTGCACTCCTTTATTGACTGTGGACATCTGTGGCCTATTATCAATAGTCAGCCCATGTAGAAAAGTTTACCAATTCCAAAGTAAACTTGTAGGAGTTTTTTAATGGTTCAAACTATCTATTCATACCGCCTGCCAGTAGCAACTGCATTTTTTTAATAAACATGAAATACCAAAAAGATAAAATTCATATAATTTTTCAATTTCTATTTACAGGTATGATCTGTTATGTAAGCAAACAAACTATAAAAGAAATGCCTCACCAATCCAAGTTTATATTCCAGGCTTATTTTATCCAGCACTGCTATGCAAAAAACTACAGAACTTCCTATCTGTGCTGCAGCTCAAGGTATCATGACCAGATCAATGCATGACAAAGAACAGACATTTTATGAGTGTTCTCAAAGGTTAACATATGAATAACCATTGATCCAAATAATCTTACTCCATATGCATCTATGAGAAAACTACTTTAAGGGAAAGCCCACTATAGTCAATAACCTTACTTATATTGGAATAGAACTTTATTATTAAAGGTATTTCTTAAGACTAATAGATATGACTACACAAAAATGTTAATGTCCTCATGAAAAATATTAATAGGCCGGGCGAGGTGGATCACACCTGTAATCCCAGCACTTTGGGAGGCTGCGGTGGGCAGATCACGAGGTCAAGAGATCAAGATCATCCTGGCCAACGTGGTGAAACCCCATCTCTACTAAAAATACAAAAATTAGCTGGGTGTGGTGGTGCATTCCTGTAGTCCCAGCTATTTGGGAGACTGAGGCAGGAGAATCACCTGAACCCAGGAGGCAAAGGTTGCAGTGAGCCGATATCATGCTACTGAACTCCAGCCTGGTGATGGAGCGAGACTCCATCTCAAATAATAATAACAAATGACTTTTAAAACTAACAGACAGAGTAGGAAAAATATTTCTAACAAATGATAGGCAACAATCTAATTTCCTTAATATGCAGAGTTATAATTAGAGGATCAATAATCAGATAAAAAGAGTCCAAAAGAAAAAACAGACAAAAGGATATGAAAAGACAGTTCACAAAAAAAAAAACACCACAAACAGCCCATAAGAATTTGAAAAGATGCCAAACCTCATTCATAAATGTAAGAAGCATAAATTCAAAGACAACAACCTATCATTTGTCAGTGGTCAGTTCATGGCAAAGATAGTTTCAAAGGTAGAGAGAAAATATCCACAGTTCGCATGTGTGAGGGAAAGTGAGGAAACAGACACTCCCATTTTCTGGGGATGGGAATGTCATTAGTGCAATCTGGCAGTACCTTGCAAATCTAAACGCTGATATGCCTTGACCCATTAGTGACTCTTCTATGAAATCATCCTATAGAATTCTTGAACTACTCAGAAGATACATATTTAAAAACGCTCCTTTCAGTACCGTTTACAAAATTTAAAAAACAAATTTAAAAACTGGAGAGAATTTAAAGGTCTATCCACGTGATAACCCATTCAATAAATATTATAAAGCTATTGAAAAGATTGTGGTAGATTCATCTATAGGTGCTGATTTTGAAACAATAAGATTACATTTTTTGAGCTTTCAATATGTCAGGCACTGTTCTAAGCCTTTTATATATACTAATTAACTTAATGAGTAAAAAATCTCCAAGATACACAAATAAGTAAAAACTGAAAATTGGCCAGGCGTGGTGGCCCGAACCTGTCATCCCAGCAACTCAGGAGGCTGAAGCTGATCTCCTGAGCCCCAGAGTTCAAGGATGCAGTGATTGTGCCAGCGCACTCCAGCCTGGACAACAGAACAAGACCCTGTTTCTAAAAATAAAAATACATTTTAAAATGGAAATTGCAGAACAGACTGTGTACTATGATTCTATATCATAGATAAGTATATATGTCATATGATAAACATAAACACATCATATATGATACACAGTAAATAAATGTTCGTATGTATACATACATACTTTTCTATACACTCAAAAATGTGGGAAAAATACAAAAGGAATGGTCTACAGTAATTTCCTGGGGGAATGGGATTGGAGCTTGGGGAAAAAAATATTTTACTTTTTATTTTTATAATTATCTGGACTGATGAAACTTTTCACCATATACATGGATTACCTTTATTTTTAAAATGTTAATATGTGTTTCTTGCCTAGTTTATGGTCTATTTAATTTTCTTCTTACTATTACTACTTTAAAATCTAATGAGTATTATTTGGGGGGAAAGTAGCAATATGAATAAACCTTAATATTTTGTATACTCTTCCATGGTGTAAGAATTTTTAGCATGAGCACAGATTACTTTAAAAATAAAAAAAATTAGTTAACCAACATCAATACTCAACAAGCCCAACAAAAAACCATATCTCATTTCCTTCCTTATGCAGGAAACCTCAGAATATAAGGGTTTAGATGAGGATTCTCCTGATTCTAAAACAATCGTTTGGCTGACAGTTTTCTTCCTCCCAATATCAAGTTGATTTAATGATATTTTCTAAAAGATGAAGTTTAATTCTTCATAAAGTTTAACAAAACAGAAACAAGGCAGAAAATCTAAAGATTAATAGTGTGTAAATTTCAATGTATAATGCTCTGCTATATGTAATATGTAGCTGAACAATACAGATCAAGGATGATATTTATATGCAGATCTGTAAGGCAGCCAATACATAGTGACTGTTCATAGCTTTCATCATCTCCACCATTCATAAGCTGCTTCCTGTGGGTCTCAGAATGAGCTCCACACTTGACACATATTAGCACATTTCCTCCCCACAAGATCCCAATAAAATTCTTGGTCAATTGATTATTTACTGAATAATATAAAATTATAAAAATATGGAGAAATTTAGGGTGGCAAACAGTAAATGAAATCTATAAAGCAACTGAATCTAGACTTACGGTATCTACTCTCACCTCTTCATAGACTTCCGGTGTGAAGTCTTTTTCCCCAGCAACAGACCATAAGTGGCTCCTGAATGATCTTCTTGCCATTTGTGCCAAAGGTCATCCCTTCCTGTTAATCTTTCCTCACACATCTCTCTCCATATACCAAGTGCAGGTGATTCAGAACCTCGTGCTCCACTCCATAAACGGCCTACATTTCTATCAACTCACAAAATTTATGTTCTTTATGTTCTTACCTGTCCAGCAGCAGTTCCAGCACTTCTTTAGTGGAGGCAAAGCCTCTGTACGTTGACAGAAAGATGCTGATATAGGTAAAGTCATTGTCCCCAAAAGCTGTCAGCAGGTTCTCCACAAGCTTCTCCAAGGTACCAGCTTTTATGGTCCTGATCTTACAGGTCTCGTATTGACTGACTGTGTGTCCTGGAGGCAGCTGGTCCCCTTCAACCTGTGTAATAAATTAATGATTACCATAAGGAGAAATAGCTCCCTAAAGTACAAATGGAAGCATTAAAATAGTTGAAGGCCACTTTTACACTGTTGGTGGGAGTGTAAATTAGTTCAACCACTGTGGAAGACACTGTTGCAATTCCTTAAGGACCTAGAAATAGAAATACCATTTGACCCAGCAATCTCATTATGGGGTATATACCCAAAGGATTATAAATTGTTCTATTATAAAGACACATGCAAATGTATGTTCATTGCGGCACTGTTTACAATAGCAAAGATGTGGAACCAATCCAAATGCCCATCAAAGATAGACTGAATAAAGAAAATGTGGCACATATACATTGTGGAACACTATGCAGCCATATAAAAGGGTGAGTTCATATCCTTTGCAGGGACATGGATGAACCTGGAAACCATCATTCTCAGCAAACTAACACAGGAACAGAAAACCAAACACCCCATGTTCTCACTCATAAGTGGGTGTTGAACAATGACAACACATGGACACAGGGAGGGGAGCATCACACACTGGGGTCTGTTGGGGGGGGCTAGGGGAGGGATAGCAGGGGGTGGGGAGATTGGGGAGGGATAACATTAGGAGAAATACCTAATGTGGGTGATGGGGGGATGGAGGCAGCAAACCACCATGGCGTGTGTATACCTATGTAACAGTCCTGCAAGATCTGTACATGTACCCCAGAACTTAAAGTAAAAAATAAAAAATAAAAATGACAGTCTTGAAAAAAAAAATAGTTGAAGGCCATAGGCTGCTAAGTTTCCCTCATTCTTACTTATTTATCCCCTTTGTTACCCAGGCTGGAGAGCAGTGGTATGATCACAGCTCACTGCAGCCTGGTAACTCCTGGGCTTAAGTATTCCTCCTGCCTCAGTCCCCCAAGTAGCTGGGACTACAGGCTCAGGCAACCACGCTCTGCTAGTTTTCCTAGTTTTGGTTTTTGTAGAGATGGGGTCTTGTTATGTTATCCAGACTGGTCTCAAACTCCTGGGTTCAAGCAACCCTCTCACCTTGGCCTCCCAAAGTGCTGGGATTATAGGTGGGAGCCACTGCATGCAGCCTACCCTCACTCTTATTTAATTTCTCTATGTATCACATAAGGCAGTGCTCTCTCCTGTGAGTTTAGTGTGGTAGGGTGGTGGTGGGGAGGTATGCATGTTTCCTTCCTTTCTAGAAGTAGAGGTATTACCTCATAATGGTTACATTTGCCTCTACTTGCTCCCCTATCAAGAACTAGGTTGCTGGCATAATTTTACCAAGGACGTTTTCAATGATCCCAGGAATCAGGTTTAGCAAGCAAGCATTCCCTTCGTTTTGTTCCATGGGAAGTTTTCAGATTCATTCTTTTTTTTTGAGACAGAGTCTCACTCTTGTCCAGACTGAAGTGCAATGGCGTGTCAGCTCACTGCAACCTCCGCCTCCCAGGATCAAGCAATTCTCCTGCCTCAGCCTCCTGAGTAGCTGGGACTAGAGACACCTGCCACTAAGCCCCAGTTTTTACATTTTTAGTACAGACAGGGTTTCACCGTATTGGCCGGACTGGTCTCATACTCCTGACCTCAGATGATCCACCCGCCTTGGCCTCCCAAAGTGCTGGGATTACAGGCATGAGCCACCGTGCCCACCCAAACTCATTCTTAAAGACAGTTCCTATGGTGGTGTGTGGCAGCTGGTTCATACTGGCTTTAGAGAGAAGACTGTTAAATTTTGAGAATTAGTGTAAGCCAGTTGACATCATGTTGATAGCTTGAAAAATTGGCCATGGTTGAAGTATATTCTCGGTGGAAATTTAGGGAGATGGAACCATGATCTCACTTTCTTCAGTCCACAGAGGGCAATGTGCATTTTGATTCAATGTTATCAGCAATCAACAGAGCTGACTGAGAAAATGGTTGTACCAAGCAGTACTGGGTAAAGCTCTGGGGAGTGATGAAAAGGGTGAGTGGGTGTATGACCGACCCTGCCTTCTGGAAACTTGCAAAGTCTAAAAGAAGACATTTACTCATGAGAAGCAGCTAGCACATGAAAATGAAACTGTAAATGAATATTGGTAGATATAATTGTACCTTGGTAGATATAAACCATAATACATAAAAATTCATCGGTAATAAAGTCTTTACAGCTTAAAATTTGAGTATGAGGGAAGAGAATTAAAATGAAGAAAAATATTGGTGTGCCTTGCATTCTGCGGTAAATCTGTGCCTAACAAATTATACAGAGATGCAATTTTGAGAGTTTAACTCATCCTTCATAGGTACTAAGGAAACTGCTCTACTGAGAGGAGGTCTATTTCTAAAGCAGAAATTATCCTAAGTGATGCAAACAATCACCAGGTGGTTTATCTGAATCGTAAATTGAATTGTTTAATATCAGATTTTCCTAAATTTCAATAACCACACGTGAAAATTAAAGAAGAGGGGCAACTAAGAGAGAACTGATCTCTAATGATGACATGGTGCTTACTAAGTATCATGTTTGCTTTTCCTTCACCTGCCCTGTCAGAAGTCAAACCACTGGAAGGAAATTAACAGATGGGATTGCTTTCAGAAAGACCGAAGTGGCAGCAACTGTTTTCAGAAGGGAGTTAGAATAGCTTAATGTCATCATGTCAAACTGCTAACAGGAATTAAAATTAAGACCCCAGCTTATGTGGTAGATGGCTTTATCTTTTTATTTAATTTTTACAAAGTTTTCTAGGGAGAGGGATCTGGTTCAGGCAAAATATCAAACGATTCTTTAGGCCTCTTAAGACTCTTGACTCAGATCAGGTTCTAATAACTCTTCTTTATCACTCTATACATAGTTTTAGAACAAACCTTATAGTACCCATCTGTTCCCCAGAAGCTCCGTCTTTACCAGAAGCAATAAGTGAAAAGATATATGGTGTTGAATTCCATATGTTATTAATTATTTGGTTCACTGTTGCTTTTAGTGTATGGTATAAAACGCTAGTTCCAAGAAAAGGTCCTGTGGTCAAGTTTGGGAACTACAGAGTTCAATAAAGTTAACGACATCTCTTTACTGCAGAATTTCTTATATTCTTTAATATGTAATGTGTGTATCAAACTCCAAGAGAGGGATGTGTTATAGACATTTCCAAATGGATTTCTCTTTAGTCAGGGCATCTAGCAGAACTTCAGAATGCACATACTTTGAAAAGTTTTGGCTTATTAAATTACTGTAATGCATTTAAAAATTAACTCATTTACCACTTTTCATTAAAAAAAAGAAAAATCACAACATTATAAAATGTAATGTTAATTTCTATTTTCAAATGTGCATTCTTTTGATCTCTTTCTTAATATGAAACTGTAAGGATGTTTTGTGTTTTGTACTTTGTCACTTTAAAATACGGGGCCAAAATAATTGTCAATCTGCATGATATTCAAAAGTAGCAGTTAGAGGCCGGGTACAGTGGCTCACGCCTGTAATTCCAGCACTTTGGGAGGCCAAGGCAGGAAGATCATGAGGTCAAGAGATCAAGACCATCCTGGCCAACATGGTGAAACTCTGTCTCTAATAAAAATGCAAAAAAATTAGCCAGGTGTGGTGGCATGTGTCTGTGGTCCCAGCTACTCAGGAGGCTGAGGCGGAATTGCTTGAACCCAAGAAGGCAGAGGTTGCAGTGAGCTGAGATTGCGCCACTGCACTCCAGTCTGGCAACAGGGCAAGACTCCTTCTCAAAAAAAAAAAAAAAGTAGCAGTTAGAAAATATACTTCAAGATGGGAGCAGTGGCTCACGCCTGTGAGCACTTTGAGAGGCCAGCACTTTGGGAGGTCAAGGTGGGCGGGATCACCTGAGGTCAGGAGTTCGAGACCAGTCTGGCCAACATGGCGAAACCCCAACTCTACTAAAAATACAAAATGAGTCAGGTATAGTGGAGTGTGCCTGTAGTCCCAGCTACTTAGGAGGCTGAGGCAGGAGAACACTTGAACCCAGGAGGTAGAGGTTGCAGTGAGCTGAGATTGCACTCCAGCCTGGGCAACAGAGCAAGACTCTGTTTCAGAAACAAAACAACAACAACAAAAAAAACACAAACAAAAAAAAAATCAAGAAAATATATTTCAATGTCAAATGTTAACAACAACAAAAGGAATGGCTTCTCGGTGGTTACAGATAGTCAAACTCTGATTTAAATTCAGCTTCCTTACCTTGTGATATCAGTGTTCCCTTACCAAACAATTCTGAAATTTGATGATTCTTATTTTATTTACAATGGAAACTCTACATAATTACTAAATTTTTCTTATCAAAAGTCATGATTATTTAAAAGAACTAATTTTTCACTGAGTATTGATGTGTCCCAAAATTCAAACACAGAGAAAAACGCCTGTCAAAGGACCTTGATGAAGTGGGTCCAATTTCCTGCCAGAAAGCAGATTTGGCAGAAAACCAAGGTTCTCCCTTGGGAATGGCATTATGTTTCTTATTAACCCACTTCCTTCCTTTCAGTGCTTTTTTACTCTGAAAAAAATTTTCAATATGCATACATGATTCCTGTAAGTCTCTTTAACAGCATTTGTTCCTCAGTGTTTGCATCTGTGCATTAGGAAGAACCACATGTGACCTAACAAAAGACTAATAAAATATTTTAAAAATTTAAATTTAAAAAATAATTTTCAAAGTAAACATCACTCTTGTGCCTACAATCATTCTCACAAAAAACAACAATGCATGTTAAGTTATCAGAGCATTTGCTTAATGTCATTTTCTGTAGATTTGCTAAATATCCTACTATCTGCTTATGATGGCAGGCAAAAGACCCGATGACTTCTAATTTGCCAACATTCATAGAGAGTACATTTTTATGAAACAAAAAGTTAAAATTATCTGCTTACCACTGGAATTATTATTATTATTATTATTATTATTATTTTGAGATGGAGTTTCGCTCGTTACCCAGGCTGGAGTGCAATGGCGCGATCTCGGCTCACCGCAGTCTCCGCCTCCTGGATTCAGGCAATTCTCCTGCCTCAGCCTCCCGAGTAGCTGGGATTACAGGCACGCGCCACCGTGCCCAGCTAATTTTTTGTATTTTTAGTAGAGACGGGGTTTCACCATGTTGACTAGAATGGTCTCGATCTCTTGACCTCGTGATCCACCCGCCTCGGCCTCCCAAAGTGCTGGGATTACAGGCTTGGGCCACCGCACCCGGCCCTGGAATTATTTTAAAATGAAACTGTACAGCAGGGAAACACAAAAAAATACTCTGCCGTATAGCCCAATTAGAGAAGCTAAAATGTTACAAGTTTCATTTTTGCAGCATAAGATTCAATAGATCTATAAGTGCTTTAAGAGACTAGGACCAGCTTTTGCTTATATTATTTTAGCAATTTTGAATTAAAGTTTAAGATGAAAAGGGCGGAACCCCTTGTCAGACAAGTGCTTAATGACCCAGACTTAGAAAGCAAGACACGGAGGCCTGAGCCTGCCCTGTAGGTTAGCACGCTAACAGGAAACAGCTCAATCTGGATTTAATCATCCACCATCGCTTTTACTGACAAGATCATCGTACAGAGACCACAAAAATGTTTCATGTTTGTTTTTTTGGTTGATCTTTGTGCCATTCGAATCCAGCTTTTTCTAAGAGAACATGTCTGAGTCCTATGGGGTAAATATCTAATGTGCCCAAGTGTCCTACCAGGTAATTTCCATAATTAGCGATTTTGGCATGAGACGGAGAGAAAAAGGGGCATGTGAGAGATGAAATATGCCATATTTCAATTCTGTTTCCAGACATAGAGACATAAACTCTTTCCACCTTCTAACACATAAACTGTTAAGCAGTTGGGTGTTTCTAATTTTAAAAAATCCCTTCAATAAAAATAATATTTCAGTCATCTGACAGTTTAACAGGGAACATGTTAAGTAAACAACCTCATTACAATGGAGACAGTATGGAGTCCTCCATGCCATGATCCCTCTTTAGTGTATCAGTTCTCAGGCGTCTTGGCCTGAGCAGCAAAGTAAATAGTGAGTATTATTCACGCTGTTAACTCCCACTGAAAATCTAAAACCCATACCAAATCCTTACATTCATCCCCAAACACCCAAAAGTAAGTTTCATGCTCCCTTTTCAAATGCCCTACAACCACTAACCAGCAAGAACAAACTACCACCATACAGGCTGAGAATCTTTTATCTCAGATTCTTGGGACCGAAAGTGGTTTGGGTTTCAGATTTTTTTGGAATTTGAAATATTCCCGTTATACTTACCATTCAAGCATCTCCATTCTGAAAATCCCAAATCTAAAATGCTCCAATGAGCATGGATGTTGGAACACTTTGAATTGAGATTTTAAGATTAAGGGCACTCAACCTGTATAGGAAAACCCACAAGCTGACTCATAAATAAGCTCTGCTCATCTCTCCATCTTACTGAAATGCATGAATTTCCTTACCATGCAAAGAAGTATATCATTATCTCAGCAGAAATACATTACATGTGTGTAATGACACACAACAGAGCATGACAAGGGCAGTACATCTGAGGACTGCAGTGACTATTTACACACAAGACATTTAGAGGTGTTAAGGTAAAGTCTAGAAAATACTTTAGGGCCCATGATGTCAAGTTCAACATGAGCTTCTGCTTTGTGTGAACTTCTATTAGGTTGGCGCAAAGGTGATTGTGGTTTTGGACATTAAAAGTAATGGCCAAAATCGCAATCACCTTTGTGCCAACCCAATTATTTCTGGTGTGATCTCACTTTTTTGCTAGGTTAGGGCTGACAGATAAATTACAGAATGCCCAGTGAAATTTTAATTTCAGAGAAATAATGAATAATTACATAAAATGTGGTATAACTAGGTCCCATTCCATGTTTGGGATCTATACATACTAAAAAACAACAATTCGTTATTTATCTGAATTTGAAATGTAACTGTGTTCCTGTATTTTTATCTGGTAAGTCTGGTAACCTTATGCTACTAGCATATACACAATGGCTGTCTTTTCCATTTATTCATCTACTTATTTAGCCACACATTAACTAAACGGTACTATGTGTCAGGCACTGTGCAAGTTACTACATACATAAAGGTAAATAGCATGTGGTTCTGGCAACCAAGTTGTCCAGTCTGGTAAAGGAAGCAGACACAAAGAAACCTTTACAATAAGATGTGAGTAAAATGGTAGAGACAGAGGCAAGATATGGAGGAAGCATCAAGAGGGACCCAGTATAAAAGAGGTGTCAGAAAAGGCTTCCTGAGTAGGTTCTGTCTGCGCTGGGTTGTTTTGTTTTGGTTTTTAGAGATGCTGTCCAGCTCTATTGCCCAGACCGGAGTATGGTGGTACAATCAGGGCTCAATGCAGCCTCAACCTCGCAGGCTCAAGCAGTCCTTCCACCTCAGCCTCCGAAGTCACTGGGACTATACAGCCCCGCACCACCCCAGCTAATTTTTTTTTTGTAGAGACAAGGTCTTGCTATATTGCCAAGCTGGTCTCAAACTCCTGGACTCAAGTGATTCTTTTACCTCAGCCTCTCAAACTGCTAGCATTACAGGCATGAGCCACCATAGCTGGCCTGCACTGGGTTTCACATAGTGAGTAAGAGTTAACAGTGTTGGGGAGGGCACACCAGGCAGAGAAACAAGCATTAACAGTCATGAAAATGACATCCCAAAGTATGGAATTTTGACATGCTGAGGACTTTGAACTAAAGGAATTGGAAGGCCTCACAAGCAAATTCTCTCTCTGACCTTTTCCTGCTCTCTTGTCTCCTGCCCTTCTTTCTCCCCTGAAGTGAATCATAGAAAGCAGGATTCCTCCTTCCCCAAGGTGAGTCATAGAAACTAGAACCCCCTTTTACCCTAAAGCAAGGTTTAAAGCCTGGAAATACTGCTCTAACCTTCCCTCACCTTTCTGTTTATAAGCTGGCCATAAAGAAATTCTCTGAACTACCTTGTCTGATAGTAGATCATAAGACCCTACTTCTAGAGGGGTCCTGGCCCACATCCAGAGGGAAAGAATGCTACACAGAGTAGCCAGGAAGAATCTGAGCAGACAGGCCTTGCTGGGTTCCCCCTTAGTCTATTACCATAAGATCATACTCTTTTCATCCAATCACATTTCCACATTGTCCATTCTTCATTGACTCTAAGCATAAAAATGGGAAGTTTCCCCTGGGTCTTTGGGCCTTTATTTCTGAAGATTCCCATTCATGTCACATAAAACCTTGACTAAAGAAATCTATTATGCTTTTCTCTCATTAACCTGTCTTTTGTTACAGGAGAGTTACAGATGACCCTTATGATGGGTGAGAAAAGGCATCATACCTTTCCACCGCTACAGGGGAAAAATGTGTGGTTGCATAAGCAATATGACAGAGGGAAGGAATGTTTTGGCTGGAGAGCCAGCAGGAGACTACCTGATTACGGAGGACTTAGGCTGCATGCTAAAGAGCTGAGACTCCATGTTCTGTAGGAAATGGGAGACCAGTGATGAGGTTTTAAGCATGCTCAGGGAAATCAATGTGGAGGACAGATTTGATGTGGACAGTTTTAAAGTTGGAAAAATCACTAAGAAAGTTGTGGATACTCCAGATAAGCAACTGCAAGGGCTTTAACTAGTACAATGATAATAGGAATGGAGAAGGTGGTAAATGGGAGTGACACATTTACACTAACATCAAATAATAAAAAAGATCATCACGACTTCTGATCAATTGGATGTAAAGGCTAAAATGAAGAAAAATAACGTGGTTCTGGCAACTAAGTTGTTGGGATCGTTACCTGATTTCTAGTGTGGATGGCTGGAAAGATAATGGTGTCACCTATATGAAAGAAAATTGAGGGGAGGAAGTCAGATTTTGGTGGGGTAGGTACTGAATTCCATTTTAGAATGTAGAACTTGAGGTACTCTGGGAGACATGCCAATTGTAAGTCCAATAGGCGACTAGGATCTAAAAGTTGGAGAAGGGTCTAAGATGGAAATATGTAGAAATCACATCAATTAAAACAGGAGGAGTAGTAGGCTAAGGATAGTATCTGGATGAACACCAAAATTAAGAGGGTTCCAAGAGTAAAGATGGGCAGCACTAGAAAAGGTACTTGCACATGTGGCAAATTCATGTGTCATCTGATCTATGACAGCATTTCTGGGCAGAGAAACCAGAAGAAATCTTCACCGCCAGATTCACATATATGCTGACATACGTATCTTTCCTCTTACTATGCAAACACATCGAGGCCTAGCCACCGGTATTTCAGAGCCAGCTTGAACCCCACACACGAGCCAAATGTGCACACTCCTCACCTCCGCGTTCAATGGCATCATGTTGGTAGTGTGAGTTCAGCCATAATGACATTATTATGCCATGAAAATTGGCAATGCTACAAATAAGGGCTTTTATTTTGAAGGGCCAGTTTATCAGCATTCCCCTGCCCAGAAGTCCCTCTCAGATTGTGTCAATGTCAAGAGATACCTTCACACTGACTAAAAAGTTTTTTTTCCTGTGTAAGTTCCAGTTAAGACATTTGTGTTGTCACTATGATCTTTATCTTACAAAAGATGGAAATTATGCCTCTGAACTATGAATAAAGTAAAATTGTAGAGGCAGGAGAGACAGAAAAGCATGTGCATGACAAATGAATGTGCTCTAAAAAAAAACGCAAGAGCCCCAAGAATTGACCTTGCTTGAAGCCACTTGTTAGAATGAAGCCACATGGTCAGGCTTCTATGATGAATACCCTTCATCCTCAGGAAGATACTAATGGAGCTGTAATAACAAACAATAGCCAGTGTTTTATCACACATAAATCCCATCCCCCTTTGCCATCCTGTCTCAGTAGGGTTTCCTAGATCACCCCCCCAGAGTCCAGGAACCCTCCTGAAGGAAACAGGAAGCTCTGTTTCTCATCTCCTGAAAAAGAGTAGTATTCCTGGAGTCTTGGTTCAACATTAATCCATAACAGATTCTATCTTCTCTAACACAAATCTCTATTTCTGACATTCTGGTCACCCTTTAAGGATTCCAAAGTTTCCCAGAAAGCAAATTTAAATATTAAATGGATTTTAAGAAGCTTGCTGACCACATTTTTCAAATAAAATAATTTCACTTTTATCTGACACTTTTCTGCTTGAAACTCAGAAAGCTAATAACTAAGACAAGGATTCCTGACCCCTGCACCACGGGCCAGTAGCAGTCCGTGGCCTGTTAGGAGCCAGGCCACACAGCAGGATGTGAGTGGCAGATGATCCAGCCTTACCGCCTAAGCTCCACCTCCTGTCAGATCAGCGGGACACTACATTCTCACAGGAGTGCCAAGCCTATTGTGAACTGCCTATGTGAAGGACTGTTTATGGGAATCTAACTAATGCCTGATGATCTGAGGTGAAACAGTTTCATCCTGAAATGAATGACCCTCAACCCCTGTTCACAGAAAAGCTGTTTTCCACAAAACTGGTCCCTGGTGCCAAGAAGACTGAGGACTGCTGAACTAAGGTGCTATGAATTAATAGGCTCCATTTCCACTTGGGGCCAATTTACTATTGGACCTAGGGCAAAAACTTAGTTTCAATAACTTGGTTATTTACATTATAAAAGGAATAAATAACATGCAATTTTGAGAAATTCAAGGATTTAGAGTTGCATGAAGGGAGAAGAGTTCGAACTAAAATAGTCACTGTTGCATTTGCCAAATAAGATCACGAATTATAATATACAAATCAGTATCTGGAGTGAACTTCCAAAATTCATAACTCCCTTCTTTGTCTCTCATTCAGAGCCTCAAATGTCCAAGGTCTTCATAACCTGAGGTCACAGGTTAACAGTTGCCCTGGCTTGCTGGAGTCCATTCTGTTTTTGTGCAGCCCAGCCAATCCCTGTCTGTAAAGGTCAACAGAGGGTAGTGAGCTTCTGTGTGACCCAATATTCACTGTGAATGAAGCCTGCTATGAATGGAAAGGCTTCCGCACAGCCCAGAAGCTTTCCCAGCATGCCATAAATCCCACAGACAGCTCCATGGGGCTTTATCTCCTTGTGAGATTTTTAAGTGCTCCTTTACCAATCCTCCAAGGACAGTATGGGGAGGGGTGGCAACTGACTGATGTTTCTAAACTTTAAGGTCAAAGTCATTCATTTGATTCTTACTAAGGAATCTTCTGCACTCTCCCTAGACGATTCCTATGGGAACATTTAGTTCCCACTATTATGATTACTTATTATCATAATGTTAAAAATCAAAGCCCCATCATCCAAAATGACAATAAAATCATCACTCCCCTGGAGCTCGGAATTCAAGCAATGATGACTGGCACTGTTTAGTTTGTTCCCTTCCCCTCCAAAATAAAATCTTTAAAGTCTATGTGGACTTATAAATTCAAATGTTAAATGTAGGTTTATGGTTCAACAAAGCTCTGGGCTGCAGGGCCTCTGGCAAGTATTCTATTCCTCAGCACTGTTTTTTGGCACAGGTAATATTCCTAGATCACGGGCTTGCTAGAATTGGCTACTGATAGAGCCAGTGGGTGTCTTTCAAGCATGTTATCAGGTGATCAAACCTAAGTCAAGGTTCTATGAAAAACAATTTAGTGTATCCTGAGTACCTCTCTTGGAAAGATACACTGAAGGCCAGGCGCGGTGGTACACGCCTGTAATCCCAGCACTTTGGGAGGCCGAGGCAGGCGATTGTCTGAGGTCTAAAGTTTGAGACCAGCCTGACCAACAAGGTAAAACCCTGTCTCTAATAAAAATACCAAAAAAAAAAAAAAAATTAGCTGGGTGTGGTGGCAGCACCTGTAAGCTGAGGCAGGAGAAACACTTAAACCCGGAGGCGGAGGTTGCAGTGAGCCTGAGATTGCACCACTGCACTCCAGCCTGGGTGACAAGAATGAAACTCTGTCTCTCAAAAAAAATACATCGAAGTAAACTGGCTTTTCTTCTTAATACGTTTTTCTTCTTCATAAGCTATAAATTATTTCTAAGAAAACCATTCTTACACTGTAAATGAAGAGGAAGAAAGAAGGCTAACTTATATTTACTGAGTGCACACTATAGGTTAGATGCTCAACCCTCACAACAACGCTCTGGTGTAGAAATTATTCCCATTTTACTTGAGGAAAAGAGATTTGGAGAAGTAAAGGGTCATACCCAAAGTTACCCAACCAATTAGACTAGGCATCAAAGCAAAGATATAAAACCAGCCCTGTCTTTCAATTGTGGAGTACTGCCTGAACACACAAAGCAATACGGTATTGTGTACTCAATCTCCATATCTGTTACACCCAAGAATATCAGAACTCAATAGCCAGAATCTACAGACTTCATAGGATTTTTGTAAGAAACAGAGAAAATTAGATAACAGATGTAAAAGCATGTTGAAAGATTATAAGTTATTCAGCACTTTAAAAATACTTTTCACTTTCTTTCCCCTACACCAACTACTTTCACCCAAAATTAGGTCTTATTACATCAAATGCTCTCTGATATTATCCTTCTGACCTCTTGACGCTGACTGAAATCCTTAACACCTAAAGACAAAAAACATTGTTGTAGCACCAAAGACTCTCTTTGGAGTACAACAAAATTCCTCTCATTATTTCTTAAATGAGTAAATTTAGTCTAAGAAAGATAGGTGAATGACTTCACCCAAGTGTTCAAAGGAAGCCGGGAGAAACTGGCTTCTGGATGAGAAATCACTGGGTAAAACAGATTAGGAATCCATGGGAAGTACTCATGTTCTGCTCTGATTTCCAGATTAATTAATTAATTTTCCTAACTGCTAGGTTTAGAAATCTACTCTCTAGTCAAAAGACAGTTTCTTTCTGTTTTCAGAAAGAAAGGGAAATGGAAGCAGAATTACAATATGATTGATTATGGGATACAGCCAGACCAAAGGGCAGATTTATAAATTCTGAATGTAAAAAAAATATATAAAGAAGGTAGAATATAGAAAGGCCTGATAGCTGGCAAAAAAAACACAGGTCCAATTTGTCCAAATGAACAGAAACCAAAAAGCAAACATTTAATTCACTAGGTATTAATGGTCAAAAATTTATGTAAAACAATAGGCATGTCGGTGGCTCACACCTGTAATCCCAGCACTTTGGGAGGCCGAGATGGGCAGACCACGAGGTCAGATTGACACCATCTGGCTAACACAGTAAAACCCCATCTTTACTAAAATACAAAAGATTAGCCAGGCGAGGTGGCATGCTCCTATAGTCCCAGCTACTCAGGAGGCTGAGGCAGGAGAATCGCTTGAACCCAGGAGGCGGAGGTTGTAGTGAGCTGAGATCATGCCACTGCACTTCAGCCTGGGCAACAGAGCAAGACTCTGTCTCAAAAAAAAAAAAAAAAAAAACAACATAGGCATGTCATTTGTAAAGAAAATATTTATCTCCTAATAAGATGCTCATCATTCCCAAGGCTCATGACCCACTCTTGGTATCAGTCATTAAAACAGTATTAAAAGAAATTCAGCCAGCCACGGTGGCTGATGCATGTAATCCCAGTGCTTCAGAAGGCTGAAGTGGGAGGATCACTTGAGGTCAGGAATTCAGGACTAGCCTGGGAAACATAGGGAAAACCTGTTTCTCCCATCCAAGTACTAACCAGGCCTGACCCTGCTTAGCTTTCGAGATCAGATGAGATTGGGTGCGTTCAGGGTTGTACGGTCATAGATGGGAGACCCTGTTTCTACAAAAAAATTAGAAAATTAGCCTGGGTGTGGTGATATGGGCCTAACTACTTGGGAGGCTGAAGTGAAAGGATCTCTTGAATGGAGGAGTTCAAGGCTACAATGAACTATGATTGTGTAACTACACTCCAGCCTGGGCAACAGAGCAAGTCCCTGTCTCTAAAAATAAAAATAAGAGAAGAGCCTCCATTGTGCCAGGGACCCAGATGAGGTACTAAAGAATTCTATAAAAGAAATAAGAGATTTCTACTCTCTAAAATCCTGATAGTAAAGATGACAGTATGAATGTAAATTTCTTCATTTAATGACGTGTAAAGAAAGGGATGTACAGAGCTTAGTACTAGTGCATATGCCAAAGACATCAAATGCACGCCAGGTAAATAAGCAGGAGCCTCACAGAGGGAATTTCAGAACTGATGGGGTAAGGCCGCTTACAACCTTAGGATTCAATGATAAGGATGGCAATCAGGAAAAAAAGAAAAAGGGCAAGGAACTAGATTATGTTTCTAGTTCCAGTTCAGTTAATTACCAAGTACATGCTAGTACTTTCTAGCACTAGCTATCTTGGTAGTGAGCTAGGATAACTCTTTGATTGGGTTGTTTTTGTTTGTTCCTAAATACACTTGAGTAGATTCATTCATTCAGCAACTATTTGTTGAGTCTGTACTATGCAACTGCTGGAAGCCAGAGATACAACAAAGTAATAGATAAGATGCCAACTCATACAGATAAATGCACCTCCTCTACAACTAAATGAGAAAGCAGATTCGTAAGCCTTTTACCGCCTAGATCTCAGCTAACTCTTATGAGGCCCCACCCCCTAACAAAGTCTTCAAAGTTACTGAGCCCCCGAGTTTTATGCTGCTGTGCTAAAAAAAACATAGAGAGATATGGCTCATTTCATCATCATATGCATACTGAAGCTATAAATATAGGAAGAGCAACTCTTTCTTATCAATACTATATCACCAAAAATACTGCAGATAGGACCATTAACTGAATGGATATAAAATAGAGTCCTCAGCCCCAGCTTCTCTGTGACACCTGCAGCAGTGCTGTGGTAACTCACCAATGGATTCTGTTATTCATTTGTATAGGTCAAATCAGTTCTACTTTTAACCAAAGGTACTATTCAACTCCAAAAAGATGGTAAGTCATAGAGTATGTTCAGATAAAGGTTCTAAGGTTTTATAGCAGTTTGAGTTTCTAAATATAAAATATTTTAAGACTTTTTTGTGAAAAATATCACTAATAAACAATGTACATTTATGGATTTATTTGCCTGTTCCCTTAAATACACTAAAGAGTTTTCGAGAGAATGACCTGGAGTGCTGGGTAGAAACACTGATTCCTGAGCCCATGCTCCAGAAATTCTGATCAGTAGACCCAGAATAAGGGGTAAGGGGTCTGCATTTTAACTAGCATGCTAGGTGATTCTAAACTGCAGAAGATCTATTGTTTACCCTTTGAGCGATGCTATGCGATGTGAAAACAAGGATGAATAGGGTTTGCTGATGGGATAACAGAGAAGTTGATTAATATAAGTTTGGACAAAGGCATCTGACCTCTCTTAGCCTTAGTTTCCTCATTTATGAACTAAGAATATTATCCTCATCTTCCTTAACTCATCTTGATGTTACGAGAGTGATTCAAAAAAATGCAGGATACACATAGAACTGCTTGAAGTTAAAGAACCATATATTAAACTAAGGTATTATTAACACTCATGTCAATAACCTGAGATGCTTTCAAGAAAGCCATGTGATCTTTCTTGTGTGTTGATGCTATGCAATTCAATAGGTGTTCCTACAGAAAGGGAAGGTATTATGATTAGCCTACAGTTTGCCTCTGCCCTCATTACTCTCTCAGCTGGTTGTCAATCCTATGGAAATATTTTAGCACTTACCTCCTGTGATATCCCTGTTGAACTGGCACTATTGATTGCCTCCTGAAACTCTGTACCTTTTGCTTATAAACATCATTTTCTCAAGAATAACAATTCCTAGCATTTTGTATATATCTCACAATAATCTTATAAAGCAGATACATTTATTATCCCCATTTTACTGATAAGAAAACTGAGTCCCAGAGAGGCTAAGTAACTCATTCCAGGTCACACAGCTAAGAAGCAGAAAAGCCAGGACTGAAATTCAAGTGGTCTGGACCCAGAGTCAGACTTAACCACACTACCTCATCTTCCTTGAAGATCTCCTGTGAATCTACAGGCTCATCATCAGTTCCTCATCCTTCACTTACCATCAATATGGAAACATTTCTGACTGCAACCTTCTTTCCTCTTTTTCTGTACTCTTTCCAATCATCCCACACATATATCCTCACAGTTTCACCTAACACAAATATTAAACTAACTCCCAAATCTTTATCTGCAGTTCTTACTTCTCTTCTGAATTCTAGACTTGAATTTCCAATTACCACATTCACCTGAATAATTCAAAGGCAACTCTAATTTAATACATACAAAAGGAAATTCATTTTATTCCTCTAAAAGCTTACCCCTTTTCTAGCCTTACTTCCTTACTCCCTTATCTCCCCAAAATCCAGCCTAGTCCATCTCCTACAACATCTTTCCGTTTCATTCTTATTTCTCAGCCTCACTGCCTTTGCCTTAATTTAGATCTCAATCCATAACTGGGTATGAATAATAAGCACCTAACTAGTCTCACTTGCCTCTAGACTTATCACTTCAACCACTCATTCATATACAAAATAATCTTTCTAAAGTATGAATCCTGCTTTCAGAATAAAGTCCAACAAGCTACTAAAGCTTAACATGCCTATCCTATAATTCACCAATTCGTTCAAGCACATTCTCAATAGAAATGAGTGTATATGCCCACCAAAAGCCATAGAAACATTTATTAAAGTTTTATTCATAATATCCATATACTTCCCACATTAGGTTGTATTTATTTACTTACAAATATCCTCCACTAAACTGCAAAATTTTTAAGGGCAAAGACTATTCATATTTATATCTCTAGAAATTGGCCTATAACCAAGTCAGTAATAAGCTCTTCATGAATATTAATTAAATGTGTATGTTTTTAATCTAATGAATCTATCTAGTGACATTATTATGGTCCCTAAATAACCTTTACTTGATTCTTTCAAATTCAATCAAATAAAATTATGTCCATATAAAGTCTGTACATATACAATAAAAGCATGTAATGCTTAATCCTCACCTCTCAGCTGGACTGCTAAAATAAACACCCTTGTAAATTGTTCTTATGGCATCCATAGTGATCTTTTAAAAACACAAATCAGATGGTGTCACTTCCCTACTTAAAACCTCCCACTGGCTTCCTATAACCCTTTGAATGAAATCCAGCCTTCTGCCAGGCCTCACAAAACCCTTCCTACCTCTCTCCTTGACCTCACTACCAAAACCATCTCCTTCCCTCTCTAGACCCCAACCACACTGGCCTTCTTTCAGTTCCTAAAACACAGCAAGCTCGTTCTCATGGATGGATCTTTGCATTTGTTCTTTCTCCCTTAAATGCTGCTAAGCCGGAGCATGTTCTCAGGCTGGCCCCTTATTCCCTTCTTTTGATTGAGCAGTACTTACTCAGATAAACCCCCTAAAGCACCCCTCTGGTCACTGTCACATTGCCCATGTTCCCGTGCCACACCAGATCATCTTATCTAGGCTAGTTTCTTGATAGTATTGACTTGTTTACTTGTTTGTTGCCTGTAAAATCCATGAGTGCAGAGCCCTTATCTGTCTTGCTCACCACTGTATCTCTGGTGCATAAAATAATGTCTACTATATAATGGATGCTCAAAAAATACTTGTGGTAATGAATGGAAAACAAAGACATACTGTAAATAAACTATATTATTTTAAAATCTAAATTCAATGATGTGAAACTCCATGGATACCTTGAAAAGTACAAAAATCTGTTTTTCTGAACTAAAAATTTCAAGCAAACAAAGTTAACTGGTTCCATTGCTTCACAGCAGTTAAGAACTGCAGTGAATTTATTAAAATGACTGTTCTGAGCTTTTCTTGAAGCCCAATTAATTCTATATTTGGTTATCATGATTTTAAAAATTACTGAAGTCATGGGGGTTTTTTTCAGCAGGATTCTTTTCCCATCAAGATTGAGATGCTGAATCAAGCTACACATAACAAGGATCTCTCATTCTCTGGGGCTGACATTGCTCTTATTGTTCTATCTGATGTAAATGCCATTGAGCCAACTGTTTGCTTCAAAAACAGAGTGGGAATGTGCACTTACTTGACTTTTTACAACTTCAAGTGGAAGTATCTGAGGAAATGAATACACAATCTAATCAACTAGCTACGTGATATAAGTATGAATAAATACATCGCAAGAAATTTATTTGTGAGGTGTTCGACTACCTAGCAGCTTCCAATACTTTCTGTATGAAAGATGTCATGCAAAATAAGTCAGGATTTCATCTGAAATCTTTTTAACTTCCCCTTTTTCCCATACCAGGTTTTAAACTTTGAACATAAAGGGTATTGTTTGAGGCCTCTGAATTTATAAGAAGTTTTTATCACTGAAATAATCATCTCATTCTAGAATGCTAAGTTAGGCACACTGCCACTTTATAAAAAGGCCCACTCGCTGCATCAGTCATCGAACCCTCGTAAGTGGAGGCCTAGAGCATCACTTCTTTGCCACAAATTCCACTTTCATTTATTCAATATTTACTTAGAAATATTCCCTGAGCTTCCACTATGTTCTGAGTTCTATCACAGGACACTGTGGATACAGAAATGAACAACACAGACAAACTCCCTATCCTCATGAAGCCAATATTCAAGCAGAGAAGATAATTTAACAATTAATTGTCTAATGGCAGTAGAAATCATTGCTCCCTATAAAAAGCTGCTTAAAAACATAAGATGAGGGGATCAGGTTTTGTCTTAGAGATAAGAGAAATTTCACTGAGGAAACAGATGGGAATAATGAGCAGGTGTGCACCAGGTAAATGGTGATAGAATGTTTCAGGGGAGAAAACAGCATGTGCAGATGCCCTGAAGTAACTTGGAATAAAGAAGGATGAAAAGAAGTTGATGTAGCCAAAGGAGAGTTGAACAAGGGAGAGTGGTGGCAGCTCAGCCAGAAGAACTTTAATATTCCACCTAAAATCACTGTGAAGCTGTTAAAGGGTTTTAAGCAGGTGGGTATATCAGGATGAAATGTAAGCATAAATGTGAGTATATCATGATGAAATGAGTTTATATGAAGAATGAACTATGTGAAAAAAAGAAAATATTCACTTAAAAAACTACTGGAGAAAGCAACAGCAATGGGAGCAAATTTCCTAAAGGTAGACTGTGATCCACGTCTTTTTTTTAAACAGGGTCTCGTTCTGTCGCCTAGACTGGAGTGCACAGCATGATCATGGTTCATGCAACCTCTGCCTCTCAGGCTCAAGCGATCTTCTCATCTCAGCCTCCTGAGTAGCTGGGACTACAGGTATATGCCACCATGCCCAGCTAAATTTTTAAAATTTTTATGTAGAGACAGGGTCTCACTATATAGCACAGGATGGTCTCAAACTCCTGGGTTCAAGCTATCCACCTGCCTTAGCCTCCCAAAGTTCCGGGATTATAGGTGTGAGCCACCATGCCTGGCTGATCCACTTTCATCAGAATCTCCTGGGGTACTTGTTAAAAGTAGAGTCATGGGCTCCAACTCCAACTTCCTAAATCCAAATCCCTGTAACTGAAAAAGGTGCATTCAATCCCGGTTATTATAACAACACTGGTGATTAAGGACCATGGTAACAATACTAGAGAAATTACAGTGATGACAAAATGAAATAAATCATGACTGAAGTAAAGTCATCTGCTTCTACTGAGCACAGTGTTATCACTCTCCTCTCCAACTCTCTTCCTCACCCATAAAAAGGGCCCAATTTTATTATTTTTCCATAGTCATTGACCAATACCAGTTTTATTCCAAGTAGAAGTATACACTTGCTTTAACTTGTTCCTGACTGCAGCAGATCAAAGGAAATGAATACAAAAGTCAAACAGTGTTACAAGTTCGTTTTTGACTAGTAAATTTCAGATTGGGAATTGTTATCTTTGGTTGTGTTTAATATTCAAGGCCCGTTTATATACATAATCTCATTTGATCCTCACGATAATCCCAGTTTATAGATGAGGACACTGAGGCTCAAACGGGACAAGTAAACTACCTGGTCACGTTACTAGTAACTGACAGAGCCAAGAAGTCAAACCCAGATCCCTCAGACTCCAAAGCCTCATAGAAGGAGCAGTGCCACCTACTGGTCAGGTCCCCCATTTACTCACTGAAGATGTCCCCATGTGCTGCCCTCTACCCTCACTCCACACATGCTAAGTAGTAGGACCTACGCCATGTCAGATGCTGTGAATGAATCACAAACTCAGGTCCCCTACTCAGCAATAGGTCAAAATTCCATTTATGGGGTGCTGGAAGGGAAAATACATTATTGTAGGCAAATTAAGTCATGGCTGTTCCATGTAACTGAAACCATTTGAAGACAAATATTTAGATTGCATATTAACAGGAGATCACATGACTCTGGGAAATTATAACTGTCTAAATTAAATAAAACACAGGTTTCTCTTGTCAAGGAGGTGTAATGGTCATGTCACTGGCAGTAATTGTATGTTTGGATTTTCAAAAATGCATTCTCCTCTCCTATTAAAAAAAAAGTTACAACATTTCCCTTTCCAGGAATGTGATTTAACTTAAAAGCTAAGCTAATAATCACTAGCTATTTATTTGGTGAAAACAAAGAAAGCACTGTCTCTGCAAGTGGACACAATGGTCCTGGATGTGAAATGGATTTAAGTATCTGTTGTGAATGACCATTATATTATGTAACCAATGGAGCTGCATGAATACCTATTACATAACTCCATACTGCTTTGTCATTCTAATTAAAGTGGGGAGACTTTCCCTTCACATTCAAAAGTTTTCCTCAGTCACTACCATAGATTGCAAAGTTCAAAAACTTATATTATATTGAGCCAGGGAAATCCTGTACACAACTGTTGTATCCAATATAAATAATGAAAGAGAGGGAATAAGAAAAAAAATTTTTCAGAACTAAGAGGCAACTGTGGAAAAGGATAAAATGTGTCCAAGGCCAGGTTAAGTCTATCGTACTCAAGAGCTGTTCTTTGCAGCTTCACCTTAATTGAAATACAGCATTTTTCAAATCTACTTATGTGACTTGACAGGCACCTCACAGTCATTTTGAAGCACTTACTCATTCATTTTGCCAAAAAGACATGAGAGGCACAAACAGGCCACTGGTGTCCTACAATAAAGCCATAGTCTATGAAAGCAAAACCAGTGGGAGCGATTCCAGTTTAATAAATTTTAAGTTTAGCTGCCATATATTTCTCTGTAGCTCCAACATCTAATTCCACACCTTTGGTTTAAAGGTCTCTGAGACTGGGAAGAAAGGAGGCAAAATCTTTAACATTTCCTTCCAGTTGACCTGTAAGAAAGTTGCCCCCCAAAACCTAAAATGCAATAAAAAATTTAAAATTTTAAAAAAAAAAAAAGAAAGAAAAGAAAAGAAAATTGTCCAACGTGTCAATGAGGTCAAGGAAAAATAGAATTTTAAGAAACCGTTACACGGCCAGTTGCAGTTGCTCACGCCTGTAATCCTAACACTTTGGGAGGTGAAGGCGGGTGGATCACTTGAGGCCAGTAGTTCAAGACCAGCCTGGCCAACATGGCAAAACCCTGTCTCTACTAAAAATACAAAAATTAGCTGGGCGTGGTGGTACATGCCTGAAATCCCAGCTATTTGGGAGGCTGAGACACAAGAATTGCCTGAGCCTGGGAAGTGGACATTGCAGTGAGCCAAGATCATGCAACTGCACTCCAGCCTGGGCAACAGAGTGAGACTTGTCTCAAAAAAAAAAAATGGTACATTTAAATCACATAACAATGGTCATTCATGGCAGAATTTAGTGCTCAATATAGGACTTATTTTCCCAAAGAGGGACCCTTTAAACATCAGCGTTCTAAAAGCTTCATTTATTTGATTAAAATGTTACTGAAATATGTTATTTTTCTGCCTTCAAAAGCAGAACATCTGGAGCATGGTTTAACCTTTCATTTACAGCTCAGTAGGCCATCAATGCTGCAAGGAACTGTAGCATATGCCCCTAGAGAAACTGACATAAATAGAAGTGCTTATTCCAAAAGTAAAAGATCTTCTATACCTATCCACTTTTCTAATTTTTATGCCTGGTATTTAATCATCATCTCCTTCTTACATGCATTTATTCCACAAATATTCATATGTCTTCCATCGGCAAGGTGCTGTTCTAGACTTTGGGAGCACAGCAGCGGGGAAAGAATAACCAAAACCCATGTCCTCGTGGAACTTACATTCTAATGGAGGAAGCAGCAATCAATCAATCAATAACAAAGAAACAAATGATGAAATAAAAGGGTATATTAGATGGTGGTATTAAGGAGGAAGTAAAGCTGAAATGGAGGATAGGGAGTTCCAGGGTTGGGAGAGTTGCAATT
The DNA here is from genome assembly GCA_031835075.1 of Saguinus oedipus. Lineage (NCBI taxonomy): Eukaryota > Metazoa > Chordata > Mammalia > Primates > Cebidae > Saguinus > Saguinus oedipus. Next base: position 27,221,697 of record CM063190.1, read on the forward strand.
TATTTATTTATTTAAAAAATAGAGACAGGATCTCAATATTTTGCCTAGGCTGGTCTCATACTCCTGGGCTCAAGCAATCCTCCCACCTCAGCCTCCCAAAGTGCTGGGATTACAGGTGTGAGCCTCCGCATCCAGCCTTCATGGTTGCAATTTATATGAGTGATTAGAGAAGGTCTTACCAAGAAGGTGACATTTGAACATAGGCTTCCACTGGGATTGTCTGTTTTTGTTGCTATGAACGTGTCTGCTTCTAAAACCTCACCTTCTTAAGATCTGCTACTTCCACTCAACTGGAACAAGGAACTTCATTATGACTTTATATAAACAATCAACTTTGTTATGCATTAAGAATTGACATGATATGCATTAAGAATGATAGCCTCCTGGCCTTTCCTATGGAATGAGAGCTATTTGGGTAACTCAGAGAACTTTTTCATTAATGTTCAGTTTTAAAATATGCTTTGGAAAGCTGAAATGACCAAAAGTGAGGGGCCCCTACTTGTTTTTAGAGTACATAAGAGTCTAAGCTTATGCACTCTAAACTTTGGCCTCCTCCGAAGTCTCTGACAATGAATTAGCCTGTTACTGCTTCTACCTCCCTAGATATGCTTTTCTGGCTCCTAGGATAACTACTCTCTATCTTTTGGTCCCCTCAACATGACATTACCCACACTTGGCCTGCAATATTCTTTGGATTATCATTCTTTCTTATCGCTTAAAGTATCACCTATGTGTAAATTATACCCAAATGTACTCCTCTAACCTCAAATCTCTTCTAATCCAGAAACCCTTCCAGCATGATATGTCTAAAATTCAAACAATTATATCACTACCCTCATACCAGCATCACAAAGAAGTTCTTCCCAGAATCCCTGTTTCTACTAATGATACCACTGTTCTCTTTGTTCAAATACACCAAAAGTCTTGGAATTATCTTTGACTCCTCACTCCCAGTGTACAAGCACTCACCAATAGCTACCAGTGTTTTCTTCTAGGTTTTTATCTACTCTGCTGATAGAAGGAATAAAAATAACTGTTAGTCCAGACATAATTATATGCTCAGTTATGAAAAATGGTCACTGCAGAATATACAGAAACATTGGCGGAGAGTGATTATGTTCTTTTAGAGGTGTCAGACATGTATCGCAAACATTGGGAAAGCATTATTACATAAACCTTCTTTAACAGGGAGGAGGCTTCAAGAAAGGGGAGACAAATATTTAAAATGTGCAATGAAAAAAAGCATCTAAAGAGATCAAGGTAGTTGTTCATGTTTTCCAAATTATAAAAGATAGAAAGCAGGTCCCATACTCAAAGCTGTACATATACTTAGGGTAGCACATATTTATAAAACATGGTAACATGAAAGTGAATGGTCATAATGAACTGAGCCTTGTCAAAATTGTGAAGGTCAAATAGAAGGCCTTTTTTCAGCTGTTCTAGGAGCAAAAAAATAGGAAGGGAGTGGTTGCTGATAGGTGGGGCAGTGTTAACTGATAACAGAGAAAAAGCAGAACTTCTTCACTCCTCTTTTGCTTCTATCCTCCCTATTAAGGAAAATGATCTTCAAACTGGAAAGGGCAGGACCAACATGATGAAGAGGAAACTAAAGCCCAAGATAAAGAAGGTGATAGTAAGAAAGCACTTAATCCTTTGAGTGATTTCATGTCTCCAGGGCCGGATAAATAACCTAGAAGGGCACTAAAAGGAGCAGCAGATGTGATGAGTCAAATCTTCTGGTGTCTAAAGGGTGTGACAAGAAAGTATACCAATTTTTAGGCAGGAATTAAGGTAAACTGAAAACATGGGCTGGTAGTTCTGCCAACAACGGTGGCCAAAATCCCAGATTTGGTTTATAAGCAATGATCACTAGGAAATAACATAAAATCATCGAGAAAAACAAAACTGGTCAGGCATGATAGCTCACGCCCACAGTCCCAACACCTTGAGAGGCCAAAGCAGAAGGATCAAACTCCTTGAGCCCAGGAGTTTGAGACAAGCCTGGGTAACACAGTGAGCCCCATCTCTAAAAAAAATTAAAAAATAATTAGCCAGGTGCAGTGGCATAGGCCTGTAGTCCTAGTTATTCAGGAGGCTGAGAGAGGAGGATCTCTTGAACCCAGAAGTTTGAGGTTGCAGTGAACTATGATTATATTGCATTCAAGCTTGTGTGACAGAGCAAAACTCTGTCTCTAAATTAAAAAATAAATCATATCAAACTAACTTTCCATCCTTTTCTAATTCTATACAGGTAACATGGAATGTTACAGACATGATATTCATTCAAAGAACCATCCCTCTCCTTAGATCTCTATAGGAACTCCGTAAGTTGAGTAATTGTAGAGTTGGCTAGATACGTATCCAAGTCAGATGTCATGGAATGCTGAATGGTGAATGGTGAAAAAAATGTTAACTGGCAAGTACTGCTGGGTGTGGGAATGTCTCCAGCAATGTATCGCAGAGCTTTATCTTTAGCCATGCCAAATAAATCATTTTAATACATAAAGTAGATAATTATACAGAACCTTATTAAACTACACTGAAAGTTATAGCTAATACATTGGTTTACTGAATCAATACTTCAGATGATTAGCTAAGACTAACAAAATTAAATAAAAGTAAATTTATATTATTTATAATATTTTCTATATTAACTTTTTAAATGAAACTTCCAAGCACAAGTTTATGAAACTTAGTTTAATAATCTCTCACATTTTTGAAGAAAAGACCAAAGAATATTTCTGACTATAAGTCTAGGGGGTAATAAATTTTTAGAGACCTAATTTAAGTTACACAGAATAACACAGTTAATATTAGGTAGAACTGTCTGAAACTGCCAATATTTAACCATTTTTAACTTATAAAAATGGTGATTTCATACAGTACAATCTAATAGAACATGATGTGTGGTGTTAAAAAAGAAGTACAGAGTGCTTTGGCTTCAGAGAAGAATCATTTACTACCTTTTGAGAAACCAGAAAAGGACTCACAGAAGTAGCATTTGAGTAGAATTTGAGTGATGCCTGGGGATTTAAAGAGAAAGGGAATTCAGGAAAAGGAGGACATTATAGACATTAGCAACAGTGAGAGAAAAGACCCACTAACAGGAAAATAGCCCATTTAGCTAAAGTGTGGAGCTGCAAAGGTGAGACAGGAAATCACACCAAAAAGGGAGACTGGAACTTGACTTCAGAGGCCTTCAAATCTACTATGATAAGTGCTCTAAAATCTTATGACTTTCCTACAAAGCCCAACGACATTTGGCACATAGTAAGTGCTCAAATTTGAGTAAATGAGTGAACAAACAAATTGTCTGCAATAAGTATAAAACAAGAGGTCAGCATAAACACAGCTCCTGACTGCCATGTCAGTCCGTCACTGGAGTCATAGTACTTTTCATCCACAAAGGACCTGGACGATCCTTTAGTCTAACTCCCTCAAAAATTTTGGGTGGTGACCAACAGGACTGGAAATACTCAAGCAAAGTAGAGGCAAAAGGCTGCTTGTTCCTCTGCCAATTCCTAGGGTAATCTAATTCACCAGGGCAAAGTCTCCAAAGGAGATTTTGGTTCCATAACTCCTAAATGTTGTACTTTTGGATTCCTTCCTGAAAATAAATGCCATCTAAGCCTACAAGTTTCAGAAAAAAAAAATGTTTGGTGGCTTTTGTGGGCAATTGTTTTTAAAAAGTCAAACATGTCTAAGGTATAATTTTTAAAGAATCTGGCTCCAGGAGAAAAAGCTGAAGCATTAGTCACATGGTTTACATTTCTTTCTCTTGCCTGCCAGACGTTTTTTTTTAATTAAGAAAAGAAAAATGGGTCAGCCCAAAAGAATTTTTACAACTGTCAGAATAAATACGAGGCCCATGTAACCCCATAAACTTCATTTTTGGAGCCTTTTCTCCCTTCTCTCTGTGGCTTACAGTGTCATTTATTTAGAACCCAGCCAAAAGTACAGCCCTGGTGACTAGTCCTCCATCTTTTGTACTGTAAGGACGTGTTTTCTGTCAGGCAGGAAGAAGACTGGTGTATTCCCAGATTAGAATACAACCTCTTCTGATTTCAACAGGATATGATGCAGGGAGGATCTGAGGGTCACAGGGAACCCTGTCCAATTCATCTTGTCTCTAAGGTCAGTAGGAAATCACCCTGTTTCTTAGAAAGAGTGAAATCATTTTGAAAAACTCTCCAAGAAGCAAGTAATCAGGCAAAAGTCATTCTTGGACTCCAGGGACATTTTAGGGCTGAGCACACGGGTCCAGCCTTCAGGAGAGAGAACTCCAGCTATCCTTAGTTCACCCTTCACTCTGGAAGTCTCCTGAGTGGCTACTGCTTTCAGGATGAGCACTCATGCTCAGGTTTACTTTCCTGCAGGGTCTAGTTTGGCTGAAGAGCCCCAGAATAGCTTTTACCAACCAGACCTAAAATCTAGGAGGTGTTCTTGGTACGAACCTGCCCTCTTACAGAGCAGATCAGGCCTCCTGGTAATGCTTCAGATTAAGACGGACCACCCCAGATTACTAATCTTCAAACTTTTTAGCCATGATTCATAGTAAAAAGAAAAAAGTGCATTTTACATGGGATTCAGTCCACACATGCACATACATAAAACAAAAAGTTCTACAATAATAACATTCTGATATTTTCTATTGCATTCTGTTCTAATTTTAAAATACTGATTTTTAGTCCACCTAGTTGAATTCAGAACCCATAAATAAACAATAAGCTGCATTTGAAAAGTAAGGCCTGAGAGCAACATTGTCTAATAGAAATATATTGCTAGCCATAGGCAATTTTAAATTTGTTAGTTGCCAAATTTAAAACCTTGAAAAGAAAAACGTAAAATTAATTTTTTTTGAGACGGAGTTTCACTCTTGTCATCCAGGCTGGAGTGCAGTGGTGCAACCTTAGCCCACTGCAACCTCTGCCTCCCAGGTTCAAGCAATTCCTATGCCTCACCCTCCTGAGTAGCTGAGATTACAGGCGCCCATCACCATGCCCAGCTAACTTTTGCATTTTTAGTAGAGACAGCATTTCATCATGTTGGCAAGACTGGTCTCGAACTCCTGACCTCAGGTGATCCACCCACCTCGGCCTCCCAAAGTGCTGGGATTACAGGCATGAGCTCTCCCGCCCAGCTGTAAAATTAATTTTAATAGACTTTATTTAACCCATTATACCCACAATATTATCATTTCAATATGTGATCACTATAGGAAATTACTGAGATATTTTACTATTTTTTGGTGTGGATTTTACAAGTACAGAACATTTCAATTAGGACTGGCTATATTTCAACTGCTTAATAGGCACATATGGCTAGTAGTTACCATATTGAACAGCACAGGCCTAGAGAGTTCTGGACCCACATTTCCCAGAGCAAGAGACCTGCAATGATGCCTGGAAGCCGAAGGACGGCGCACCAGCCACTCCAGCCATCCACTCCAGCTGAATTACATTTCACATTTGTCACACACCCTCATCTCATATGGTGCTATCAGGGTCCTCATGCAAGCTCCACACCCCTGATAGAGGATGTGAAATTTCATGGGGGTAAAAAACGGAAATGAGGTTTGTTAACCAATAATAGGCATTATCACGTTAAAATTCCTCAAACACAAAGTCCAAACACATTCTTTTGTCTGTGACATCAGAAAAACATGACAAATATCACAAACGATTCAAACTAGAAAGTAACTTTCAGAGAATTTGTTCTGAAAAAGATTTCTTGCCTATCACAAACTGAATATAGAGAATTACTGCAACTATATTAGAATGTGTGCCTGTGAACAAAATTGGAAGATAATAAGTAAAAGTCAAAAGAATTGTTATGGCAGAATTATGTATGATTTTCTTCTTCTTTTTTTAGACAAATGGTCTAGTTGTGGCAGCTCACACCCATAATCCCAGCACTTTAAGGAGACCAAGGTGGGAGGACCACTTGAGGCTAGAAGTTCAAGACCAGCTTGGGCAACATAGCGAGACCTCCATATCTATAAAAAGTTTAAAAATCAGCCAGGCATACTGGTGTGCACCTGTAGTCCCAGCCACTCGGGAGGCTGAGGCAAGAGAACCCTTTGAACCCAGCAGTTTGAAGCTGCAGTGAACTATGTTCACACCACTGCACTCCAGCCTGGGCGATAGAACAAGACCCTGTCTCTTTAAAAAAAAAAAGTATAATGTTGCTTCATCACTCTTAAGAATAGCATTGCTTTAAAAAAAAAAAAGTCTATCCTTCTCTAAAGCAAACATCTATGCCATTGAACACCAATGCAAAGAAAAAGGCAAGGAAACATGAAGGGAGGGTCAGAAGCTGTCAGAACACTTGATTTAATGGAACCAATTTTGGTTGGGACAGTGTACATGAAAGTACCTAAGAACAGAATTCTGAAATTCTAGAATCCTGAAAACCTCCAGCATAAACTTTACATTCTGCCTGAAGTAAACATTTCAAAGTTAAGAATGTAAGATCAACCTATAATGCAATAAAAATTAAAAAATAAAATAAAATAAAATAAAAAGAATGTAAGATCACAGAATAAAGAAAAATGTTGGAGGGCCAGAGAGCAAGGAAGCTGAGATTTACTAATGAAAATTTAAAAGTATACCCAAATATTATGTAATTTATGTCACTTATTAAGTCTGTTTTTCCCCATGAGTACTGGTAAGGTGTACCACAGAAAGTACACTACAAGACAAGCCTACAACGTAAATCTCAGAGTAATAGTCCTCATCGTTATGGGCATAACCTTCATTATTATGTTCATGGAGATATGTCAGATGCCTTCACAAAAATGTAATATGTAGGGCAAAGCCATATTGGCTTGACACTGGGTCAATGCAGGTTTGAAGCCAATTATAGGCCTCAGATATCAGATACAGTTAAACATATGAAAACCCTAGGTAGAATAACTTCAGAATTCAAAGCAGAAACTGAGTTCACAGAAGTCTAGCCTTAATCCATTACTCAAACCTGTATGTTACTAAGAAATATACAGATTAGGCCGGGCATGGTGGTTCACGCCTGTAATCCCAGCACTTTGGGAGGCCGAGGCAGGTGGATCACCTGAGGTCAGGTGTTCGACACCAGCCTGACCAACATGGAGAAACTCTATCGCTACTAAAAATACAAAATTAGCCGGGTATGGTAGCACATGCCTGTAATCCCAGCTACTTGGGAGGCTGATGCAGGAGAATCACTTGAACCCGCAAGGCAGAGGTTGCGGTGAGCCGAGATTGTGCCATTGCACTCCAAGCCTGGGCAATAAGAGCAAAACTGTCTCAAAAAAAAAGAGGAAGAAGAAGTATACGGATTAACTCTAAAGTCCAAGTCATCCCATCTATAAAGGCTACCTTCATAGCTAAGTCACTTTTCATACAATCATGAAATGTGCCGGTCAAGTAGTGATGACAAAGATGAGAGAAAAGCATCTGTTTCTTTTTTTATTGTATCAATAGTTGGAGTATAAAATATAAGTTTAATTTAGCTGCTTCCATGTTTCCTTTTGTTTCAAAAAATTGAATTTACAATATTACCAAATACGAAAAAAGTCACTAAAGGTACATGTTCTATAACAAAGATAAGGCCAAACAATTTATAAGAAGCTCACCAAGTACTAACTATGTCTCCGACACCATCCCAGGTTACAGGAATATGATGATTAATTAAATATGGCCCCCTCCCCTTGAAACACTGACATGAATAAGACAAAGAGAAACACTTTTTAAAAATAGTATGGTAAGTGCTGTAATACACTTTAGGTAAAATGCTAAGGAAACTCAGATAAAAAGACAGTTAATCCAGAAGAGAGGTCAGGAAAAGTAGAGGAGTAAAGATGACATTTGAGCTGCAACTTGAAAGGTAAGTAAGATTCATCAGTCAACCAGTGAACAGAACAGCAGAGTAGGCAGATACAATGCCACTGCAACGACACAATGACAACAGAGCTGCACATAAATTGAACTTCACTATGGCTGATGAAACCTAGAACTCCAGATTCTCTACTAAGAACAGGACCAGTTCTTTTCACAGAGACATAACCACAGAGGTTATGTCTGGAGGTCCAGATGGAAGGAAACCTTTTAAACCATCTTGTGCCACTGAGAGGAGGATCATCATCCCTGTGGCTGTAACAAGCTGCATAATAGTGAGTTCAGGTTGGGGCTGGGCACTGAAATCAGAGCTGCTATCATCAGCACTTTTTATCCCAGTCATGTAAAGTTTTACAAGCCTTATCCCTCGAGCAGACATCTCATTTGTGGCTTGGCTATATCAACATTGAATAGGAAGTCATTTCTGTAAAGAATATCATAATCCTCCAACTCTAACCCAACAATGTTCATGAAGAAAAACTTAAATCAACTTTAGGTCCCCGAGAAACACTTCTGTGGGAAGGAAACAGCAGCAGGTCCCTTCAGGACACAACAGTATGTCGTCTGAAAGCTGGTTCCTGAGGATCAACTGGTCACAGTATCATTGCTTTGCACAAAAATGAGTGCTATCCGCGTGCCTTGAGTCAGTATACAAAGAGTCCCTTCTCCTCTAGCACCACACACAGAGTGAGTAGATTCAGGAGAATTCAGTGTTTGTCAGTAACACTTAAGTAAATCACTTATTAAGCATCTTTGTACGAGAGATTTAATTTTCACTTACAGCTCTGAGTACAAGGGTCATTTAGCTCCATAAGTCAGCTGAGTACAGGCACAAAAGAACAGGGAATGAATGATGGGGTTCAAGTATCTTGAGAGAGAAGGAAAAGATCTTTCGATGCTCGGGGGATCCCATATGAATAGAACGAAAGTCAGATTTGTGGCCGAGCAGCCAAAGACCCTGGAATCTATTTTTAAGTCAGAAGAAGGACAGGAAGGAACAGGAACAAAAAAAGGAACTCACACAAGAGAAATGGAAAGCAAGAAGGAAGCAGCTATAATCAGCAAAGAGAAAGACAGCGAGAAAAATAGATTTTTAAAACTCTCTTCCTAATAGGGAGGCCAGGAATACTGCTGGAAACCACTCAAAGAGAGAAGAAAACATAGAAAGCAGCAACAGGACTACTCAAAGGAAGTATTTCAAATGCCTACATTTTATGAGGGTCAATGTTGGTCAGTTGGTAACATTCTTGTCTCTGGCATTATTAGGTCATGAGTTCAAGTCCTACATCAGGATTGGGCTTCAGACCAAAAGTTAATTTTCCAGCACCTCTGCAAGGCTGGAAGCAGTTTCCAATTCCTTGGTGCATTACTTTTACCACCCTTCTCACAGTAATTAAGAGTACCAGAAAGAAAAAGAATACAAGAAAAAATAGAATGTTTTCATACACAAGATATCCACTGCAATTTTCTTAAGAATCCTGTGAGTCTGGGGTATTCTTTCCCACAGCCAAACTACAGAAGCCTTCCTGTCTGCATTCTCAATGCACCTGGAATCCCAGTGGGGACATGGCAGAAGCAGAGGAAGCACTACTCCTTGCTGAACATTACCTCTCCTTAGGTAATCAGCAAGTGGGAAGAAAAGAAAGTGGACATGATTGCCTCTGGAATGAAGGAAAAAGGCAAGACTAATGAGAAGCACTTAGGTGGTGAGTAGAGAGAAAAAAAGAAAGGCCTCTAGATTAGACAGTAAGAACCTCCTTATATTTGTATAACAACTTACATCTTAAAAAGTACTTTTATTAGGCCGGGCACGGTGGCTCAAGCCTGTAATCCCAGCACTTTTGGAGGCCGAGGCAGGTGGATCACGAGGTCAAGAGATCGAGACCATCCTGGTCAACATGGTGAAACCCCGTCTCTACTAAAAATACAAAAAATTAGCTGGACATGGTGGCGCATGCCTGTAATCCTAGCTACTCAGGAGGCTGAGGCAGGAGAATTGCCTGAACCCAGGAGGCGGAGATTGCGGTGAGCCAAGATCGCGCCACTGCACTCCAGCCTGGGTAACAAGAGTGAAACTCTGTCTCAAAAAAAAAAAAAAAAAAAGTACTTTTATTGACACTAACTCATGTGATCCTCACAAAACTCATAGGCAGAGTAAAAACAGATATTATTTGGCCATTTCATAGGTGAGGAAATGGAAGATTCAGAAAGTTACAACCTCACAAGGAATTCAGCTCATTCCTGGCTTGGGGATCAGGCATTGTATTAGCTAATCAACATGTAGCACAGTAAGAAATGTTATCTTTATTGCATGTAGTTTAGTCCAAGACCTGAAATTGATGGTGCAAGAACAATTTGCTAGCATCCTAAATTATGTCCTATTAAGACAGATTAGCATAATGCTTACCAAGCAGTTTTTAGAAAAATTATTTCCTATCCTCTGATTTTTCTGTCAGAAATGGAAAACCAGAAGACAGAATATGGCCCACTGTTAAGTAATAAAATATTTTTAAAACACAAAAATAATACAAACAAATTTAAGGAATTTCAAATGTAAAATGTTGGAGCCCAAAGAATAATGCAGTCTTTCATTATTCAAGGAGCCAGAGAAAATACAATAGATGTTACTTTTTTTTTTTTTTCTTTTGAGTCGGAGTTTCGCTCTTGTACCCAGGCTGGAGTGCAATGGCGCAACCTCCGCCTCCTGGGTTCAGGCAATTCTCCTGCCTCAGCCTCCCGAGTAGCTGAGATTACAGGCACACACCACCATGCCCAGCTAATTTTTTGTATTTTTAGTAGAGACGGGGTTTCACTATGTTGACCAGGATGGTCTCGATCTCTTGACCTAGTGATCCACCCGCCTCGGCCTCCAAAAGGGCTGGGATTATTTCTAATATACAAGCATTACTAAATGCTGTCATGATTGTTCCTGCCTCTCAAATGTGCAAAATGAGAGAGGGATGTCGATAACATGTCTTAAAACCTTGCTAATACTGTTTCTCAAGCAATCTGGGGTTACACATAACCTAAGCTTCAGGGGACCAAATAAGAAAGTCACCCAGGTCTCTCCAAGGTTCCATGACAGGGTTCAAGAGGGCCCTGTCAGTGAGGAGCTGATGAGAGCCTTACCACTCAGTTAGTGAGTGCACACCATATCCTAGGCACTGTGCCAAGCACCTTACATACATAACTCATTTACTCCTCACAGTCATTCCATCAGGAAGGCACTGCTATTCTCTTTACAGGCAAGGAGCTCAGGCCTAGAGGGGCTAAGTAACTTCACAGCTCAGGCTTGTATAGCTCACATGTGGCAGAGGTGAGTTTTGCATTCAAGTCTGCCTGGCTCTAAAGCACAGGTTCTTGACCACTGCACTAAGCTACCTCCCTAGACCAGGGCTCCTGCTGAATATATCTCTGAAAAGGAATAGCAGCCAGGAGGTGCCAGTGTCTGCAAAGTCCCCAACTAGGCTAATTCCCCAGCCAGGCCTTCATGGTACTGGGCCCTAAAATCATTTTTAAAATAGATGTGTTTATTGTGTCATGTCTTTAGAAGGAGTCAACCTTTGGACAGAAAGTGGCAAGTCTTTCTCCCTGTGCTTCACAAACTAATCAAATGCTTCAATTACCTGAGTTTTCTATTTAGAAGTATCAGTTATCTCAATACACAACTTCAAGTATTGCAATTAAATTTGTTTTTTGAGATGGAGTCTCGCTCTTTTGCCCAGGTTAGAGTGCAGTGGCACCGGCTCTGCTCACTGCAACCTCCGCCTCCCAGGTTCAGACTATCCTCCTGCCTTAGCCTCCCCAGCAGCTGGGATTACATGCTCTTGCCACCACGCCTGGCTAATTTTTGTATTTTTAGCAGAGACACAGGTTTTCACGATGTTGGCCAGGCTGATGTTGAACTCCTGACCTCAAGTGATCTGCCTGTCTGGGCCTCCCAGAGTGCTGGGATTACAGGCGTGAGCCATCATGCCCAGCCAAGTACTGCAATTTTAATTGGAAAAGTCATGACTATAAAGCATTTTATTTTTAGCCAATCTCTAATCCAGTTTCAGTTATTTTTACCTACATACTTAAATGTTCTTTTCTTAGATAAATATTGTCCACAGACTAGCTCTATCACCAGTAGTGACAGAAGTTATAGGCATAAGAACAGCATATAACTATGGAAGAATTGCTAGCAAGAGGGTTGCAGAGAGATTCAGTTGATACAACTGACCAAAGACATCCTACTCTTAGAAGAAAAGGTTTGCTTTTTGACTTCAAAGTGTCCTCAGAATTAAGAAACTGAAAATACTCAGCCTTGGCTTCATTTTTACAAAAGATGAAAATGAGTATTTAAATCAGCAGGAAACAAGGGGAAAAAAGTTGAATTGCTGAATTCTTTGCAGGAAAGAAAAACATAAAAAACTTCTGAGGGAGTTTACATAGGATTAGATTAACTGTGTTGAAACAAATTCAAATGAATGGACCACAGATGGCATAAGCAATTAAATGCTAGAAAATGTAGGGTAATGAGTCTGCGAGAGTTAAAAAAAGATCTAGAACCACCACCAACTCCCCACCCCACCACAACCACCACCACTGCTATCATCAGAAGTCACACGCTGCATAATTTAAAGGAGAAGGTGGCTTTGAGGAAACAGGTCAGCCAGAGGCCTAAAGCAGTGGGAAAAGTGGGCAGTCACATCAGTGGAAAGGCATAGGTATTTCTACAATGATAAGACAAAAGGATCAGTGGGAAATGACATGATTCTCTCTGTCTCTGTACAAGACTAACTGAGCTTCCTACAAGGTGGTGTCTTCTACCAAATGTTGTAAGCTTGTTCTACTTTTAGTCTTTCCTTTCTTCCTCTGTTTTTATTCTTTTTTCAAACTAAAAGCAGTTTTCAGAGTAAAGTCAAACAATCTCAATAATGACACAATTAAGGGAAACCAAGCAAAGTCAAGCTTTGATCAACTATGTAGAAGAGGCCATGAGTGTCTTTATAAAGATGAACCAAATCCTAAAAAAATACAATGTGAAAAGACATTTTCATATATAGGCTGTGTGTGTATTTGAGTGAGAGAGTGAGTTAATTGATTGCTGAGAGATAGCAGCAATCAATGAAGGAAGCACTGGATCTTACTACAATTTTTCTTTTATACAAGGAGTGAGAATTAGCAATCAGAGTGAGCCTTCAAGAGCAGTAATGTCAGCAGCTAGGACAAAAAGTATCACCAAGAATTTACAGGCATTGTGTAGGAAGATGGAGAAAGATCAGGACACCTAACCATAAAATTTCTTGTGTCCCTAACAACTCAATTGTAAGTTTAACTGCTGTTTCTAAAACACAACTCTGTAATCATAGTCCTGTGGGTTCCATATTTATTCGCGCTCCATGGTCTACAGATTCAATTCGTTTGGTTTGTAGGGAAACAGAAGACTTTAAAAAAAGAAAGGAAGAAAGAAAAAGAAACCACATGCTCTGCTAAGTTCTCTGGAATCTAAGAAGTCAAGCAGTGTGTTCTGCCTCGTTCATGGTGAGCCTAAACTGAGATTTCACCTCTAGACAGGACACATCAGGCATGCCTGGATCTGGTCTTTCTGCCGAGCCTTCTGAGAGGAACGCAGGCATTTGCTAGTGTATATGGAGGAAGGCTGACCTGAAGTCTCCCTAGTACATTTTGCCCAGTGAGAAGAGGATAACACTGACTCCAGAAAGCCTTTTGCTGACCTGCTCTTTGAAACCAGTGTGGCGGCCAGGACTCCTCGCCCTGCGTCCCGTCCCGCCTACACTCATCACCACCTACCTTGTCCACTCTGCCGCCACAGCTTTAGTCAGGCTCTCATCCCTCTTTCTTGACCTCATTACCACTAAAAAAAAGCCTCCTCCCGGGTCCCCATGCTCCAGTCTGGCTCCCTTCCGTGCATCTCCCCTGCAGCTGTCAGTCATTATTCTAAAATGCAAATCTGACCACATCACTCTGCTTAAAACTCTTCAATGACTATGCTAACATTAAAGATAAAGCAGATTCCATAGCTTAGCACTCCAGGTTCTCCACGACATGACTCATGCCTTTCTCTCCAGCCCCCTTTCCTGCCTTTCCTATCAGGTTCCCTTACCTCTTCCCCAGGCTGAGCCTCACATGGGAAGCCTCATTTCAGGCCTCCACGCCTTCCCACAGGCTGTGATCTCTGATTGGAATGCTGGCCTCCAGGGCCCTAGCCCTTATTTAACTCCTACTCATCTGTCACTTCTCTACTGATGGGCCCTCTCCTCTGTGCAGGCTTCCTGGACTGCCTACCTGTCACTCCCACTTGATTTAAATGCCCCTGATTCTGGGCTCCCCTAGCAATGGTCACACTTACCACAATATATTGTAATTAGTTTAACTTTGTCTCCCTCAAGTTCCTCTAGAACAAGGAGTATTTTACTTTGTATTCTCAAGATTTAACATGGTGTCTGACATAAAGTAGCTTTTGATAATAATGAACAGTATGAAGGAGAGGTTAGCAGGCTCAAATACAAATGACAGAATCATACACAAATACGCAACAGCAGTGAGAGAGTTCACACTGGATGTGTTTACTAGCAAATGACCCAGACACTGCCAAAATCTCCAAAGAACTCCACATCAACTCTGTGGAGGTAGCCACACCCATGGGCAAATCAGACACAGAGCTGAGCTTCTCTGGTGAAATGAAGCAGTGCTTCTTATCTTCCACAATTTAACCAATACTTTTCTTGTTCTGTTTATAGAAATTACTGTTTTATGTAAAAAGTATATGATGGTACAAATTAGAACGTTTTACTATGTAGTGTATTTCTGCATATCTTAACATAAAATATGTAAGACACGCAAAAGATTCTGATTATGTAGAAGGGGGAAGCTTAAAAGAGATATGTATACTCCGGACAAAGGAAACTAAAATGAGTGAGATTGGACAGTGACAAATTCCAGCTAAATTCTAAAGTGAAAAGGCACCGTATTTACCTTATTTCCCTCATTTTCCCTCTAAGAGTAAAACTCCAAGAGGCTTTTTCTTTATAATTTCATGGAAATAAGATAAAATATGTTCATAAAATGGTTTTAACATAATATATACTTTTAAGTTTTAAGGAATGAATGTGCCTCTTATATTTATGCCATTATGTGTCTGCTGGGTGTTGACATGTATCTGAACTCAGTCGGGTATTCCCTGGATTGGTGAACTGAAACGGATATTCTTGATTACATGTCCCATATTCCTAACACAGATTCCAATAGATTTTGAAGATAGCAAAAAGATCCAACGTAATAATATCTGAGGCAATTCAAATTACTGTATTTTCTTGATTGGTAGAGGCGAACCTATTATTGGACTAATTATTTTAAAAACACACTTCAAAGGTCAAAATTAAAAATACTAGTTGGCTCATTTACAGATGGCTGCTGAATTTTGAGATCGACTTTTTAAAGCCTAAATTAAACATTCCAATAGACACATATAATGCAACCCAAGGGCCTGTTTTCCTAGATGAAAACAAGGATGACCCACTGTAAACTAAAGGCTCCTCTAGGGCTTATCTCCTTACGGTTCTAAAATGCCACTCCTGCACTTTCCAACCACACATAATTGCAATGCTAGCCAACACTTTTTAACTCATGCATTGCCGTTCTTCCTTCAACATTCAGCAGCAAGAGAAGTATAACCGGACCTCCTAGTTTTAAAGGGCACCGGGGAATGTTCGTTAAAATGAATCATTGACACCTTTGTGCCCTGCTTTGTTCCATAAAGGGTGTAAGACAGCTATAATCATTATCTAATTGATTTTCCTTGCTCCCACGCCCCTCTACTCTTCTCTGCAAGTGAACATCTTCATGTATACTTTGTTTTAAATGAGAAGCAACCACGCATTCATACTTATAAAGACAATATCAGTCCCCCAAAGAAGGATGAGGCACGATCTACTCATTCAACAAACATGTATTGAGTTTCTGCCAACTAGATGGCCATGGTTGCAAGCTGACAGTCCAACGGGAGAAAACAAAGAAGTAGACAGGCAATTACAACAGAGTGAGGTAAATGCATGACCGGGAGGCAGAGAATGCCTCTGGAGCACAGAGACGAGATGCCTCATTCAGAGCTGGGAGATTAGACAAGGTTCCCAGAAATGAAATTAGCTGAAAACTCCAGGAACTGTATGCCATTTGAAGGCAACATGGATAGCAACAACATGGAAATGCCGGGTAGAGTCAACCCAAATCAAACATCCAAGTGAGAGTCAACTTCTCAATCCAGATGTGACAAATGGTTATCTTACCACTGTACCTGCACAACCCACGATTGGCCGCCATTTCCCCAAATGCCACATTCTATTACCTAATGTTTCTAGTTTCTTTTATGCCTACATATATTCAACTTCCTCCATTCTATTTCACTCACTTTACCAGTCTCCAAGCTAGCCTGCATTTCAACTCAGCCCCACAAACAATTATCAAGAGCCTATGTGGGAAACGGTATGACAAATAGTGGACACAGGGCAGAAAGGCCCCAGTGCCCTACCACGAGGACTGCGTGACCACGGAAGTACAGGACTGAGAGAAGCCACGTGACTAACCACTGACCATTCCACTGCCCACAGATTTTGCAGAGGTGACCTAGCACTCACAATCCTGCTTGTAAAACAAATATCTGCACTTGGAACTTATCTTAGGCTTGACATATTTTTGGACCCTGAGTCTGTCATATTCTGAAGACAGCAGCATGAACTCTTGACACCAAAGCCCTTCCCTAACAGTTGAATCCTTTTACTCTGTCCCTTTGGGTATTCATCCTGAAATGGTACACTTCCTGCTTCCAGAGGATACCGATATTTTCTTAACTCATTTCTACATTATCCATTGTCCATATATAACCACAACACTGGGACCAAAGACAAATAACAAGTTTTGACCCTTTGCTCTTCCAAAAATTGCAAGATAAGTGAATGTCTGGGTGAAATTACTTCTTTTCTCAAAGATAGAGTCTCACTCTGTCACCCAGGCTGGAGTGCAGTGGAGCAATCATGGCTCGCTGTAGCCTTGATCACCCCGGCTCACACGATCCTCCCACCTCAGCCTCCCAAGGAGCTGGGACTACAGGTACATGCCACCACACTCAGCTCATTTTTTAACTTTATTTTTATTTTTTAGTAGAGATGGGGTCTTGCTATGTTGCCCAGGCTGGTCTCAAACTCCTGGCCTCAAGCAATTAGCCTGCCTTGGCCTCCCAAAGGTCTGGGATTATAGGAATGAGCCACTGTGCCAGGCCCAAAATTGCTCTTTAATGTCTCTTCCAGTTCTAAGATTTTTGTAATTTTGTGACATAATTGAAGTCATTTTTCTTTGAGAATTATAGGTGGGTAACATTATCCCAGCCTAAGATGTTATTGTAAAGGGAAAACAGGTCAGCATTTCAATCATATTTGGTTTTTCAAGGTTGCCAACAGAACTTCACTCTCAGTGGGCAAGGATGCAGCCGCATGTATAAGTAAACTGGGCCTGGGATGTACTTGGTTGTAGTCTTCCAACCAAACACAGAGTTTTACTTCAAAAGATCAACTGAACACAGAATTTAACAGACAGAATGGAAGGAAGGGAATGACCTAAATGTTTTGGACTGTATAATACTTCACATCTGAGGAGCTGTAATTATTTTGTTGTCCTCCCCAAAACTGAATCTTAATTATGTTTTGAGATCTGAGTACTAGAAAATACAAAAATTATGTTCCATCTTTTAGGCATTTGGAATAAGCATTACAGACACATAACAAAGCTATGCCTACCCTCGTGTGCTCCATAACCTCATATGTATCTTCGTATCTTTGACATGCCCTGTTTTAAACCCCCCAAATGAGTTAATCACTGAGATACATAGCTTCACAACAAATATCTCCATTTGCAGCTCAAGTTATCATTCTAAACATGAAGAAAGCCACATCTCTCAGGTCTTGCAACATCTAGGGAAAAGCACCCCCAAAGCACCCTCAGTCCTTTGAGCCAATGCTCTTTTCTACTACTATGGAAACAGCCCTAAGGTCCCAGGAAATTCTACATAACAAGGAGCTAACCATCTGGGTTTGAATCTGGTGTTTACCACTTCATAGCTGTGTGACCCTGGCAAGCAATTTAACCTCTCCAGGCATTAGTTTTCTCATGTTAAAGAGAGAGAGAGAGAATGAATCATAACAACGCCTTCCTCAGAAGGTTGTTGTCATACTGCAGTAATTTCCTCACCTGACCTCATTCTCTAGTAACTCTAAAACTAGTTACTTTGAAGAATTTTGAAAGGGTTACCGGACTACAGGAAAACAAACATGGGGAAGCCACTCGGTTCTAAAGAGAAAGGTTTTGTAATTGCTATGGCTCAATGGGTTGAGTCACATTTAATTAAGTCTGGAATTTTCAAGGACAAAAACAGAACTTCCCAACAGGACACCTTAGACAAGAAAACATGTAGATGAGAGCTGGAGAGCACCTAGGAACTTCCAGTTAAGGAGCAGGCTGATAGCAGTAAATCACACTTTATTGAAATGGGGGCGAGGGGGACAGGTTCCTCCATCATCTAGAACCAATCTTTCCACATTATCCTCCTCAATATTTCACATCTGCTGTTGAATCCAGGGTGAACGAACTCTAAACTCTGTATAAATTTGAGAACACTGGGAGAAGGGAGAGAGAAGAAAAGAAGTGAAGTCCAGTGAAGAGAACAGTCCGTGGGGATTAATACCTCTGAGCATCGAAATACATGACAGTTTGTAGATGTGGGGCCTATTGCATGATCCCTCCATTTCCCATGACTTACTCATCACTAGTGTTGTATGTGGCTAAAAACTAAAACAGGCACCCAAGCAACACAGTCTCATTAGGAGGAGAAGAATAACCTGACACCAAAAAAATGTAATAACCCTTTTGAAGACAACTGGTTCAGAAGTTGTGAATCATTCTGAAATAGCTAGAGGCCAAACCACATGGACGCCACATTTAAATAAAATACAAACAACCACCAAAACAAAGTGGTGACTTGTCAGAAGTCTAGTTCTGCTTTCCCTATCCAGGTCTGCTGGTGATGCACATAATTAATCTTAAATTCAGATTCTGAGGAAGGTAAGTACTTGGGAACTGAAGACCTCTATTTCTCACCGGAAGGCTCCTGCCTTTTCTGACCACACCTGCAGATGTCATTAAGAGTTTATGGCCTTCATGGGTGATACCTCGGCCCAAAGTACAGTAGCAGGAAAGGCCTGCACTGAAGCAGCTGGGGAAGCCTGAGGCAATGAATGCCTGTGTCAGCAGACCCACGGCAGAGGAAGTGATTGCTGCCAGCCATCCGCCATCGTCCTGCCTTAAATTCCCAGGACTTACAAGTCACACATTACCTCTACTCTTAACACGAGGTCCTATGCAATTTTGTGCCCGTTCCCTCTTCACACTCCACCTCTGAACGCTGCTCAAAATATTCTGAGTTTTTGGAGACTCAAAGCCGGTAAAGATGAGATGCAAGTGCATAAATCTTTATCACTCCTCAAGCCCATCAGCCAGAATAAGGCCAGCCAGGTGAAATCACTCTCCATCCCCTCTATTCAGCCAACCATTATTTTTCCTCTCAAGGCTTTTTGGGTCGCCTCTCACTGCTTGGTCTGAGAATTACTTCTCTTTCCTGATCAAGAATCCCTTCGTTCTTCCACATTTGACACTTGCTCAAGTGGTGATCCTGTCACCAAGCTTTCCATTTCTCGCATTCCCTTTATGTAGGATGTGTTGAAGGATCTACTAGGTTACACTTAAAAACTTGCATGACCTGACGCAGTATTTTAGAATCTCAGTGGAAAAGAGTCTTGTTTACTGAAGCAGCATTTTTCCAAAGGCCCACTATTCTACACACAAAGTCGTGGCAACTAAGCATCTATTTGTCTCCTCCCAAAATATAGAAAAGAGATCACAATAGGAAATCTGCCACCCCTCAAAAGAGGCAGACTTGGAACGGTCTGTCTCCTGAGCCTTCTGGGTACCTCCTAGAGCTACAGGAGCAAGGCAGACACTGACAGCATCAACAGGGAGAGGGCAGAGACAGAAAAGGGTGCCTTTTGGGCAAAGTTGCTTATGGCTCTTGTCTAAGAGAATCCCACTCTCTGGGCCTGTATTCTGTATGTCGTTTTCTGCCACTCCACCCCCAATCTATTTGCCAAAGACCTCAAGATGAATCTTAAGAGGTTCTGAATTATTGACAAACCTAGGGAAGATGCTTTTGAAAACATTAAATACAAAAAGAGACCTGTTCAGCTAGTGCAAACACTTGGTCATTAGCATTTTCTAAGGCCAAAAGAGGGGGGAAAAAAAGCCTGCCTCTGTTAAATAATAATGATATTCACAGAACAACAGACACTGAAATTCCAAGGTTCAGCATCTTGCCAGCTTTACTCACCCCCAGCCATCTTGCTCCTTTATTGGCAGCCTGTTGAATCTGGACTCTTTTGAGGGTGACATGGTAAACAGCTCCTTCCTCTACCTCTTCACCCCAGTCCTGAATCGAGCTCTGCCAAGGATGGGATAAAGAGAAAGAAAACGAGTATTTTTTTTGCCTCTCTGCTAACCACAATCTATCCCAGCTGCTTTGCTGCTTACAACAGCACTCAGGGCACAAGACGGGCTGTTCGAAATATTACCATCCGGGCAACGCACGACACATTTTGATAGAGGGAATGCTGAGATTTTCCTGGCTTGTGGCCCCTTCCTGTGGTATCAGGATCCCTGGACTTTTCCATTTAGTTATTTTTCCTAGACTTGCTCACATAAATAATTGTTTGAAGTCTTTCTTTTTCTTCATAAAGAAACTGTAGTTTAGTCCTGATTAACTTGTCCCTCTTAAGTGAAAGGACAAATAATTCTTTGGGGGAAAATAAAAGTTTGTACTTTTTGAAGTGGCTCAGTCATTGAACAAACCAGATTTTAAACTCAGACACAAACAACTGTTTAAAATGCCAAGAGTCCTCACTCCTTTGGAAGCGGTTGCTTGTCTTTTTCTCCTCATTGTTCTGGAGCCCACAAAGTTAGCGGGGGTGGAAAGTTTTTATTTCCGTAAAATAATCTGGCAAGTGCAGAAAAAGCAACACATCATCAGGCAGCTTCTACTAAACTCTATGCAGCGACCCCCTGGATTTCTATGTCCCCAGTTAAACCTGAGGTTTGTGTTAAAGAGCCGCTGGGACGCAGAAGCGCTCCGCAGTTCACCTAGACTAACAGTTCTTTTTCCTTCAAAGTACTCCCCTTCTGACATGCATCTGCCCCAGACACACTACAGGCAATTTGCTGAGAAAGTGGGTATGGATGAAAGGGAGAAGACACGCAGAGAGAGGAATACAAAGCGGAGGGAGAGAGCTTTAGCTCACAAGTATGGAATCGGATCACTCCGAGGGAGTCCAAAACACGCCCAGCGAAAGCGGGAGAAGATTCCCCACCAGAGAAGCCTCGGGAGAAGGCAGAGAGCTCTCGTTACCATTTTAGCTTGCCAAAGCAATTTCATTCTCAGTTTTCTCTCCGGTGCGCGAAGGCTGCATGGTGCGCCCTGCTCGGAGGCCAACGCGGTGTCTGCCGGGCTCAGCCCCGCGGCGCCTCGCCCGGGTCCGGGTCCCGAGCGGCAGCCGCGCACAGACACGCGCCGCGCTGCCCCCGCCGCCGCCTGTGCGCGCGACTCGGGCCACAAAGGGAGCGAGCGAGCGAGCGAGCGAGCGAGGAGCAGACTCCTCCCCACGCCACTCCGTGATGTAAGGCTTTCCTGTTTGTGCTTGTGAGCACTCTCTCCCTTTCTTCAGTCCCATGGATAAAGTTAGCAGGAAAGCCTCTCTCCAGCTCTGAAGGTGATTGGGAAACAACAATTTCAAGTTTATCAGGTTTTCCTGACAGTCACCAGGTGCCTAAATAGAACTGAGTGTGTGATGGAGGATCGGTGTGTGTCTTCTTCCTTCGCTAAAACAATGGAAGGAGAAAGTCCGAAAAACTTCCATTATCTGCCTATTATCTAGTTTGATTTTAGAATAAGGAAGTCAGAATGACCCCAGGGAGAGCCCTAATACTAGAAGCCAGGAAGTTTTTCATTACGACAAAGGATAAGGTCAGAGGGCACTAGGGTATTCCAAAACCGTGCCCAGGGGCTCTACCCTTTCCTGCATCAGCCGTGGACTTCTTTTCACCACCCATTATAAGGCTCAATTATCCAGTAACTGGCCATTGTGAGTGGGAAGGGAACAAAGCCGGGTAAGGTTTTGCTGGGACTGACAGTGTCCTGGAGGTTTTGTGAGTCTTTGTGAGTAGCCACCATGGTTGAGTTGTCTGTACTGTAGAAACACTGTGGGAGCACAGCCACAGGGAAAAGCTTCTCATCAGAAGACTACCAGCAGGAATTTTATCATAATGGAAAGATCTGCTTTAGGGATAAAAGATTATTACATTTTTTAGATCCAGTTTTAATAAGTCAACAGCAAGAGATACCAGATGATAATGCAGTTAAGCTTGGCACCTGCCAGAATTCCATGCCAATTGCAAACACCTTTAGGGCTCATGTGTTTCATACTATTCACCCCAAATGAATTTAATCACTTTCAATTAAAAAAATAGGTCTCCCACTAATTGCCATACTAAAACATAAGCCTGAGCTTCGGTTAATAGTAAATATATCATGAGCTGAAAATTTAGAAGATCAAGTGTACCGATGTTCTCAGGAGGACAGAATAAATGACAGCAAGGGCGCATTAAGGAAAAACACAAGGATCTGTGGACACTTGAGAACATCATCAAGTCACTCAGCCAGGTTATCCTCATATAACCAGAACCTACAGGGCACGGTGACTATATAGAAAGGAGATGGCCTTTTAGCAAGCTGAAGTGGTTGTTCTATAAGTTAAAAAACAAACAAAAAACAATAGACTAAATCCTTCTGTGATGATCAGGACAGAAAGTCGCTGGGAACCGCAGGAAAATCATGTGGAGGCCCTACCTCCCTGCTTGTTAAGCCATCCTCAGGACCCCAGGCCCACCGCTAGAGGACTCCTTAGGTGATCTTGGAGACAAGAGAATGCAGCTGAGAACAGTTAAGCAACCTGTAAGATTAATTTCAGCACTACTTGAACCTGATTTTTGGCTATACATTTGGCAATAACTGAAATGTTTCAGTTATTCAGTTCAGGGATATTAAGCAGTTTCTTCAACCTCACTCTCCCAGGAAACCCTCCTGGGCAGAGCAGCTTATAATTCACAAGGCCCCACTCAGGTTTCAGATATTCTCACCCTTCTCTGTACTCCACCAATTCCCTGGCTGACCACCTAGTGTGTAAAGGGAAAAGAACTGGCTTCAAGGCAAATGAATCCAGCTTCACAGCCAGCCGTGCAGTGAGGGAACCTGAATGCTACTACCCTGAGCCTTAATTTCCTCATCTGTAAAATAGGACAAACATCTACCTGAAAGAGTTTGAAAGAGGATCAAATGAAATAATGCATGCAAATCATAAGCACATGGTAAATAATCCGAAAAAGTTCCACTGCCTTCTTATTTATTGTACTTTCTCCCAAACCATATTTACCCATACTCACTGAAAAGCATGCTTTGCTGCATTACTAGGAAATCTGAAATGATGTCTTCTCATGGAATTACTTTAACATTTCAGAGAGGTTTTCTAAGAATATTTGTATTTACACCTGATAATGTGTGTTGCAGTTTACAAATTTTTTAATATTCATTTAAAAATATTTCATCAGTAGGCAGTTCAGTCCATATTACCTTACTACCTATACCTTTGGGTTAAAGTATTTCTGGTCAATATGTGAGCAGACAAACCAGTAAGCCCTTTATAACTCAGTTAGTGTTTATTTACCATATTCACCTTCCCTTGACCTAACAGAGTCCTGAGAGGATAGGTCAAGTTTTGTTAAAAGGAGATCAGGAATGTTTTATAGTTCTTAGAAAGCAAGACTTGCATCTCTTTGGTTCCGTTTATTCCAAAGTACTCTATTCTTTGTGATACTATTATAAATGGGATTGATTTGTAAATTTCATTTTTAGATCATTTGTTGTTAGTATATAGAAACACATTAATTTTTCTTTTGCAATTTACTGAATTTATTTATAGTTTTTTTTTTGCTGATACACATAAATAGCTATCCCTTGTTTATGAATTGAAAGATTTAATATGTTAAAATGTCCATGTTACCCAAAACTTTCTGCATATTCAATGCAATCCATCCCCAAATCCCAAGTGTATTTTTAACAGAAATGGCAATAATAATCTTTAATATGGAACTACAAAGGATCCTGAATAATCAAAGCAATCTTGAAAAAGAAGAATAAAGCTGTCTCATGCTTCCTGATTTGAAACATATTACAAAACTACAGTAATCAAAACTTTGTGGTACTGGCATAAAGACAGACATATAGACCAATGGAACAGAACAGAAAGCCCAGAAATAAACCCAAGCATATGTGGTCAATTGATCTTCAATAAAGGTGCCAAGAATACACAACAAGGCAAAGATAGTCTCTTCAACAAGTGATATTGGGAAAACATTTGCACAAAAACTAGATCACATGCAAAAGAATGAAATTGGACCTTTATTTTACACCATACAGAAAAATCAATTCAAAATGGATTTTAGACTTAAACATAAGAACTGGAACTATACAACTCCTTAAAGAAAATTACAAATTACAAAGGTTTGGTTTGTTTGACCCTCCTAATCTTATGTTGAAATTTGATCCCCAGTGTTGGAGGTAGGGCCTAATGGGAGGTGTTTGGATCATGGAGGCAAATTCCCCATGCATGGCTTGGTGCCATCCTACAAGGTATTGTGTGAGTTCTCACTTCATTAGTTCCAGTAAATGCTGATTGTTAAAAAGGAGTATGCCCCCCATCTCTCTCTTGCCTCCTCTCTCACCACATAATCTCTACAAATGCTGGCTCACCTTCCCCTTCTGTCATGAACTCAAGAAGCTTGAGGCCCTCACCAGATACAGATGTTGGTGCCATGCTTCTTGTACAGCTTGCAGAACCATGAGCCAAATAAACTTCTTTTCTTTATAAGTTACCTCCTCTCAGGTATCCCTTTATAGCAACACAAAAAAACTTAAATAAAAATATAGGGGGAAAGCTTCATGATATTGGCCTTGGCAATGATTTCTTGGATCTCACACCAAAAGCACAGGCAAGAAAATTAAAAATAGAGAAGTGGAACTAAAGCAAACTAAAAAGCTTCCGTGCTGCAAATGAAACAATCAAGAGTGAATCAACAACCTCTGGATTAGGAGAAAATATTTGCAAATCATGTATCTAATAATGGGTTAATACCCACAATATTTTAAGAGCTTCTACAAGTAAATAGAAAAAAAGACCTCAATTTAAAAATAGGCAA
The DNA here is from genome assembly GCA_031835075.1 of Saguinus oedipus. NCBI lineage: Eukaryota > Metazoa > Chordata > Mammalia > Primates > Cebidae > Saguinus > Saguinus oedipus. The sequence continues at coordinate 27,246,977 of CM063190.1, forward strand.
AATACCTGAACAGACATTTTTCCAAAGAAGACATACAAATGACCAACACATATATGAGAAGGTGCTCAACATCACTAGTCACCAGGCAAATGCAAACCAAAACTGTAATGAGACATAACCTCACACCCATTAAGGTGGCTATTCCTAAAATAAAATAAAATAAAATAAAAACTAACAAGTGTTGGTGAGGATGGGGAGGAATTGAAACCCTGGTGCACTGTTGGTAGGAAGGTAAAACAGTGAAGCCACTATGGAAGACAGTACGGAGTTTCCTCAAAAAATTAAAGATAGAACTACCATATCATCCAGCAATCTCAATTCTAGGTATTTACCCAAAATAATTTAAATCAAGATCTCAAAGCAATACTTGGATTTCCATGTTCATTGCAGCATTATTCACAATAGCCAAGATGTGGAAGCAACCTAAATGTCCATCAACAGATAAACGGATAAAGAAAATGTATTATTAAGTAATAAAAAGGAAGAAAATCCTGTCATATGCAACAACATGGATGAATCTTAAGGACATTACGCTAAGTAAACTAAGCCATTTACAGAAGGACAAATACTACATGATCCCACTTATATGAGGTATCTAAAATAGCCACACTCTTAGAAGCAGAAAGTAGAATGGTGATTGCCTGGGGCTGGAGAAAGGGGGAGGTGGGGAATTGCTGCTCAGTGTATACAGAGTTTCAGTTATGCAAGATGAATAAGTTCTAGAGATCTGTATATTGTGCTTATAGTTAACAATAATGTAGGTACACACAAAAATCAGTTAAGATGGGAGAACGATCTATATTTAAGCATGAGTATGTTGCTAGGAATAGTTTTGTGTTGCCATATTTAGTGGGCACTGACAGTAACAACAGAAAAATTCTAGCATATAAGAGGAAAGAGGTATGGAAGAGCAGCAAACTAGGAAGGAAAAACTTTTCTTGCTTTACAGTTTTACCAGAGCCAATAAATAAAGAGCAAATGCAAGCAGCTGGGGTGCCGATTCTTTAAAAGAATCTATCTAGAAATGGAAGTATATAATATCTATACCCCATTCATTCATTTATTTATGTATTCATTGGTCTCTATGACACCACATTTTTCTACATTTTATTCTACCTCTCTGTCTGCAAGATGAAGTAAAAAATACAAAAATTATGACAGACTGTACTTATGTAGGAGTGGTATTTATGTGTCTAGGTAAATGATGGGATATTTGGCATATGAGTTTAAATTCCAGCTCTAGATCACTTGCCAACCAAGAGTCTGACCCTCACTTCTCACAGCCTTATTTTCCTCATTTGTCTCTTGTCATGCTTATCATGAGGATTAAATGAGATATACTACATAAAGTATCTGATAGAGTGCTTGTAACATAAAAGGCATTGAATAAAAATGTATCTCTTGTCCCTACTCTCACACCATTTCCCTTTAATGTAATTTTGTATTTGTTTACTGCTTTTGGTTTGTAATGGGAGTGTTCTTTATACTTTTGCCTGGTAAGAGATTACATTGCATAACAGAAAAGGACAGTGAAAATATAATAGACATTGTACTTGGACATAAGTATGTAATAAAAACTTGTCTTACAAACGATATGTCTGATAAGTGGTTAATATCCAAAATATATAAGGAATGCATACAACTAAATAACAAACTAACCAACCAGACTTAAAAAATGTAACAGAGGACCTGAACAGTGTTCCAAAGAAGACCTACAAATGCCCAACAGGTGTATGAAAAGATGCTTAAAATCCCTAATCATCAGGAAAATGCAACAAAACCACAATGAGATATCACCTCATACCTGTGGGGATGGCTCTTATTAAAAAACAAATGACAAGTGTTGGTGAGGATGCAGGCGAAATGGAACGCTGGTACGCTGTTGGGGAAGTAAACTGGTACAGCCACTATGGAAAACATCATGGTGATTCCTAAAAAATTAAAACTAGAACTACCATATGATCCAGCAATCCCAGTTCTGGGTATGTATTCAAAAGAATTTAAATCAGTATATCAAAGAGATACCTGCACTCCCATATTGATTACAGCATTATTTACAATAGTCAAAATATTATGGATACAATGGAGTATTATTCAACCTTAAAAAAGGGAGGAAATCCTGTCATCTGTGGCTACATAAATGGACCTGAAATAAACCAAACACAGAAAGACAAATACTGTATGGTCTCATATGTGGAATCTAAAATAGTCGAACTCATAGAAGCAGAGTAGAATGGTGATTGGCAGGGTGAGGGGTTGGGAGAAATGTGGTGGTTATAGTCAAAGGGTACAAAGTTTCAATTATACAAGATGAACACCTTCTAGAGATCTACCACAGGTCTACAACACAGTGCCTAATAGCTACCAGTACTGTATTATATACTCAAAATTTTCTGAGAGGGTAGATATTGTGTTAAATGTTCTTCACACACACACACACACGCACCCACACACACACACACACATAAGAATGTGATAATAAAGGAGGAAGTTTTGGGAAGTGATGAATATGTCTGTGGCTTGGATGGTGATGAAGGTTTCATGGGAGTATACTTATCCCCAAACTCATGAAGCTGTATACGTTAAATATGCACAGCATTTTACATCCCAGGCATACTTCAATAAAGTTGTTTTAAAAAAAACTTGCCTTGAAGATGGCAATATCAACATAAAATGGTAAGAAATGAGAAGGCCTTGACCTTGTCATCCTCAATCTCAACATTGCACTATAATGTCCTACTCTCAGCTAGTCCTACTGTCCTATGCCAAGTCCTATGCTCAGGAAAGCAGTCCTGAGAGGGCAATAATAATAATAATAATAACCATGCCAAGAAAAATAAATAAGTGAGAGGGCAGGATTTCCATTCCACACCTTCGTACTTCTGAGTACCAATTGCCTCTACTTACCTATAACCACTACCTAAGCAGACTAACGTGAATCTTCTCCCACTCACTGGTAGTGAACTTTTGAATAAAACTGATAATCACCCTTTTGCAATATTTTACTCATAAACTATAATAAACATTATAGATCCATAAAAATTTTGGAGGAGGATCTAAGCAAATAAATCTGGTCCTTCTTGACTCCTTTCTCCAACAATATGAAAGCATTGTCAAAACACGAGCTATTTCATTCTTCCAATATCCATATGAAATGCTTCTCCCTATTCTTCAGGTTTGCAGGCTGCGTTGCTTACCAATCAACTTTCCATGTTCAGCTTTCCACTCTCACCTGGAATGGCATCCTGCTATGGTTGTTTCTAGCTATGATAACTGCGGTTTCACCTGCTTTTTGCTTGAACTTTCAACCTCGCTTTGCTAAGGGTAAAGAGCCAGGCATGTTTGGTTAACGATGACTAGTCCTCTGAACGCTCCGTAACCAGTAGGCGATTGCTTCCATTTTCTGAGGGACCACGCTGATTTTATTAGTTATCACAGATATACTATAACATATGAGTTAACAATCCTCAGTGCTGTTATTAGATTTTTACATTTAGGCAAGCAGATTACAAGCCCACTTTAGGCAGATGTATTATAACTAAAGAAGAGGCTGCCCTAGGGTATAGGGAATGAAGACAGAAGAAACCCAAGCAAATAGCACTCAGCAGATGGCAGGCCAAAGGCAGAGAGCTGCATGATGGCAAACATTCTTCAACCAATAGGTCACCAATTGTTGGCAATTATTCTTAATTGTTGATGATGCTCTCCTGAGGAGGAAGCTGGATACTGAAATACTATTTGTAACTTGGGCTAATGAGCATTATTACCTCATCTAATTATAGATTTCTATAAAGGAAAAAAGAACAGCCAGCCACAATTTTGTTCACATGGTTGCAAAGATCAAAACATATAACCACCAGCTCAGAAATAATGCCAGGTTGTGTGATATATAACAAAACATTTGCCGAATGAGAGATGGGTGACCTGATGCCGTGGAGGCTTTGACCAAGATTGAGGAAGGAGTTACTGGGCAATTAGCCAAATCATATCTTTTTGTGGGACTGAAGGAATTTCCTTTTTCATAATAGTGGTATTGAAATGGTACTGAAAACCAAGATAAACTAGTATAACAAAGTAGCTAAGAGTGAAGGCTCTGCAGTTAGAGACAACTAGATTTAAGTCCTAAACCACCATTTCCCTCTGAGGCAAGGTCTTTAACCCCGCTAAGCCTATTTTTAAGAGAATAGAGATACAGGCTGGGCACAGTGGCTCGTGCCTGTAATACCAGCATTTTGGGAGGCTGAAGTGGACGGATCACCTGAGGCCAAGATTTCAAGACCAGCCGGGGCAACGTGGAGAAACCCCATCTTTACTAAAAATACAAAAAACAGGTGGAGGTAGTGGTGGTGCCCACCTGTAGTCCCAGCTACTCTGGAGGGAGGCTGAGGCAGGAGAATCACCTGAACCCAGGAGGTGGAGATTGCAGTGAGCCAAGATCACTAGATACTTGATACTAGATAATGTTTTCTATTATCATCATTGTCATTATCTATTACAACTACATGTTAGGTCAATGAATTGCAAAAGCTTAGGAGGCTATGTTAAAAATTAGGCCCCATATTTTGAGTAGCTCAAGATTTTTTAGCTTGAAGCCAAACATCATGATACAGAGATCAGAGCAAGAGCTATAAGCCCCACAAACTGTCTACTCAATAGCAACACTGAGTTGCTACACAACGTAGAAAAACACCATGTCGGATTTTCTTGCCCACTTCAATTTATCCTCCACACAGCGATCACAGTGATCTCATCAAAACCCCATATTGTCCTTTCCTTTTCTTAAATCCCTCCAGGGGCTCCTCATTGCTGAGAATAAAAGCCTAAAGCCTTTTCATATGCCATAGGACCTTGCCCAGGTTGGCCCCTGCCTACTTCTCCAGCTTCCTTCCGCTACCTATGCTCTCTGGGCTCCGGCCACCCAAGTCTTCTTTCAATGTCTTGAACATATCTGGCTCCCTCCCTTCACAGAGTCTTTGCTCATGTGGTTCCCCATCTTTGGGACATTCTTCTCTGTTCTTCTGTCCCACCTCAGATAAATACCCCTATTACGTGCTCTCTCTCATGGTACCATATTCCTCTCTTTGTAGCTCTATGACAGTTGTAATGTTACACTTAATTGTATGATTATTTGATAAATCTGTTTCTCCCATTTCTCCCATTAGACTGTAAACTCTTTCAAGGCATGGGTAATGTCAGTTTTTTCTCATGACTGTGCCTAGCACATAGCATATGCTCAATAAAAAATTTGATATAGATAGATACCATGCTATAAATTCAGTAAATGTGGCTGGGCATGGTGGCTCACGCCTGTAATCCCAGCAATTTGGGAGGCTGAGGCAGGAGGATCACTTGAGCCCAGAATTTCAATATCAACCTGGACAACACAGCAAGACTCTGTCTCAAAAAAACAATCAGAAAGTGCTTAGTAATTATAATTGAATGACATAAATAAATCTTAGATATTGACTCTACCTTAAAGTTGCTTGTACCCTAAAAGCAGATGAAAGGCATAAAGAAAATGACTACATGATGTTACAAGGCCACACATCAGCAAGTACAGATTAAGAACACAGGGCAGACTAACAATATGGCCCTGAGACACTGAGAAAATAAGTCAGGTGGTTCTTACTCTTAACGGGCCAGGTAATTTCAGCTTTTATTAAGGCTGTGTTAACCACTACCTTTGAAGAAATAGAGAAATATATGTTGGGAGGAAGAAAGAGGAGTCTTCCAAATGGCATGTTCAAAGGAGATGGAAAGAGATTATATTTGTCTGGAGAAGTGGACTATAGAGTTCAGGTAAATGAGGTGTGAATAAAGTTGGTAGATTTTTTTTAATTTTTCTTAAAAGATAAATGAACAGTGTGAAACAACAGTGTGAACATGTACCTCATATGTATGTATCTTTATTGATACATACATATGAGGTACATGTGATGGTTTGATACAATGTGCATACAATGTGCAGTGAGCAAATCAGGGTAATTAGGATTCCATCATTTCAACCATTCAACATTTATTTGTGGTGGGAACATTTCAAATAATCTTTTAGTCATTTTGAAATATACATTAAATTACTGTTAACTATAATTACCCTGCTGTGTTATCAAACACTAGAACTTATTCCTCCCAACTATACATTTGCACCCATTAACCAACCTCTTTTTCATCCCCCTCCGCTTTTCCCAGCCTCTCTGGTAATCATCATTTTACTCTCTTTCATGAGATTAACATTTTCTTTAGTTCCCATATGAGTGAGAACATGCAATATTTGTCTTTCTGTGCCTGGCTCATTTCATTCAACATACTGACCTCTAGTTCCATAAACATTGCTGCAAAGAACAGCATTGTTGTTATTTCATTTTTTATGTCTGAATAGTATTCGTGTGTGTGTGTGTGTGTGTGTCTGTGTGTCTGTGTGTGTGATCACATTTACTTTACCCATTCACCCACTGATGTACACTTATGTACATGGCTATTATGAATGGTGCTGAAATATACATGGAGGTACAGGGAGCCCTTTGATATACTAATTTCCTTTGATATCCTGGTTTCCTTTCCTTTGAATGGATAAATACCCAGTAGTGACATTGCTGGATCACATGGTAGTTCTTTTTTGGTTTTGTTTTTGTATTTTACAAAATCCCTACTGTTTTCCATAATGGCTATACTAATTTACACTTCCATTTCAGTGCATTAAGAGTTTCTTTTCCTCTGCATCCTCTCCAGCATTCGTTATTTTTTGTCTTTTTGACATTAGCCATTCTTTTTTGTCTTTCCCTGATGATTAATTATGTTCAGCATTCTTTTCATATACCTGTTGGTGATTTGTACGTCTCCTTTTGAGAAATGTCTATTCAGATCCTTTGCCCACTTTTCAATGGGATTGTTTCTATTTTTTGTTTTTTTGTTTCCCCATTGAGTTAAGTTCCTTATATATTCTGGATATGAATACCTTGTTGGATGAATAGTTTGCAAATACTTTCTCACATTCTCCAGATTGTCTCTTCACTTTGTGGATTGTTTTCTTTGTTGTACAGAAGGTTTTTAGTTTAATATAGTCCCACTTACCTATTTTTGTTTCTGTTGCCTGTGCTTTTGAAGTCTTAGCCATAAAATCTTTGCACAGACTAAGGTCCTAAACCATTTTTAGTAGTTTTATTTACATTTAAGTCTTTAATCCATTTGAAATTGGTTTTTATATATGGTGAGAGATTGGGTCTAGTTTTATTCTTCTGCATATAAACAACCAGTTTTCATGGCACCATTATTGAAGACACTGTCCTTTTCCCAATGTATGTTCTTGGTGCTTTTGTCAAAAGCCAGTTGGCTGTAGCTATACAGATTTATTTCTGGTTTCTCTGTTCTGTTCCATTGGTGTATATGTCTGTTTTTAAACCAATACCATGCTGCTTTGGTTACTATAGCTTTGTAATATAATTTAAAGTCAGGCACTGTAAGGCCTCCAGCTTTGTTCTTTTTGCTTTAGCTACTCTGGCTCTTTTGTTGTTACATACAAATTTTAGGACTGTTTTTTCTATTTCTGTGAAGAATGTCATTGGTTTTTTGGTAGGGATTCCATTGAATCTCTAAATTGCTTTGGGTAGTATGATTATTTTAACAATATTAATTCTTCCAATACATGAGTATGAAATGTCTTTCATTCGTTTGTGTCATCTTCAATTTCTGTATCAGTATTTTGTAAGTTTTATTGTAGAGATCTTTAACCTCCTTTAATAAGTTTATTCCTAGATATTTTTTGTAGTTATCATAAATGGGATTGCTTTCTTTATTTCTTTTTCAGCTGGTTCATTATTGGTGTATAGAGACATTACTGATTTTTGCATGTTGATTTTGTATCCTGAAACTTTACTGAATTCCCTTATCAGTTCTACTAATTCTTTTTTTGTGGAGTCCTCAGGTTTATGTATATATAAGATCATATTGTATGCAAAGAGGCAGAATAGGACTTCCTCTTTTCCAGTTTGGTTCTTTTTATTTCTTTCTCTTGTCTGATTGTTCTGACTAGGACTTCCACTACTATGTTGAATAAAAGTGGTGAAAATGAGTATCCTCATCTGTGAACAAGATGATCCTGATACTTATCCACAGGTTAGCTTAGAATGCAGAAAGGACATGGGGAGGATATTACAGTAATGTACACACCAAGTAATTAACACCTAGGCTAAGTGAGGCAATATAAGGGTTTTGAAATAAATAAATGAATCTGAGTGATATTTAGGAAAAATAAATGTTGCAACTTGATAATAGGCAGCATGTTGCAAGTAAATGATAGAGTAAAGCAAAACAAACAAAAAGAAACCCATAAAACTACAAAATTTTAAGACTAGAACACCAGGACTGTGGTGGTAACATGAAAATAAAGAGAAAATAAGAAGGTATAAGGCTTTGAAAAAAAATATCAGGTCAGTTCTGGGGATAAAGAAATTGGATATAGTGAAGAGTGATAGAAAGGAGAGATAAGACTAAAACTGAAGAAAGTGACTTGTAAGATAATACATACATGGGGAATTATTTGAAACCATGAATTCAGATGATTCTTCCTTTACTGGAAGAGAAGCAGTCTATAAAGAGTCTCAAGATGCACCCACCATTGAAGAAGGGAAAACAAAAATAATCAGAGAAACAAGCAAGAAGGAAAGAGAAAGAAGAATTTGAGCTATGAAAATTAATGCCTCAGAGTCAGACACATTAGCATCAGTCTTGGAATATAGTCAAGGGACTTTAGAATACTTCAGACAGGAGATTTACTTTCTACCCTTATCAAAAGATGCTGCATATATTTTAAGAGAGCTTACCCTGTTTACAAACATACAAAAGTTTAAAAAAATTATCACCAGTTATTCTGTTCTATGACACTCTTCAATAAAACATAACCAAAGTTAATTGAAAGTCTTAGTGTGGTCAGTTACATAACATTAGAATTGCTGAATAGCTTAAATACAGTGTTTTCCCAGAAATATTTGTCTTTTGGATGAAAGCAAGAATGGAAAGTTTCTTCTTTAAAGGAAAACTTTTGAGAAGGTGGAAAGAAAAGAAAAACATATATAATGGAAATATAATTGCAACAAAAATTAACCAAAATTCTACAAATATAACTACTCATGCAGAGACCTACCAAAACACAAAGAAAATTGAATTTTACCACTTTAGGAAGTCCATTGTGGATTGCATATCAATTAGATAATGTCTTTTTAAAAATCAGAAAATATCTCACATATTGCCTTTGCCAAGAACAAATTTAGACAGATCTTTGGTTTTTGTTATTTTCCTATTAAACTGGCAGAATCAACCCATAATGACCCACACTGATCCTGTTTTGTCTAAGACATGTAGTGAGGTCTACAGAATAAAAATGTTTGGTTTGGGAAAGGGGAAGGGCAAGAGTAGTTACTTTGGTTTATTCAACTTCATCTAGAGGAGTGAATAACTAATGCTCTAGAAAGCTGCACCCAGCTCTCACCCCTAACCTGATTCTTCTCCCATTTTCCTCTCTCTTCATCCTTCCCTCCAGAGATTGTGTGTATGTGTTGTCTGTGCTGTGTGTGTGTGTGTATATATATATCGTTGGAGGGGAGAACTGATAGAGAGGGCTGGCATTCATTTCAAACTTTTGTCATAAGAATTAATGACTTATTTCCAGAACAACATAAAGTCAACAGAAAGGCATTGTAAATAAAAAATGGTGCAGTGGTATTTTGTGGCAACCTGATAGCCAAGTAAGTAATATACTTTTCCTTGTCGCTAAATAGGTAATACAGTTAATATTGTTCGAAGCAATTTCTCTTTTATGACTCGCTAGAATGCCCTTCTGTTAACTTAATGCCCTCCTGTGCCTCAGTAAACCATACCACCCTAGTTGAAGGCTGCTTGACCTTGGCATAAGAACCAGCTGGCATTCTTATCATACATACTCAACTAGGGCTAAGTTACCATTCTTTCCCACTTGAGAAGGCTTGAGGGTAAGGCGTGGATTAGACAAGCAGTGAGAAATTGTTCAATTTGATTAATTCTATAAATTCATACCAGACTCAAGCTGCCTTACAGGGTCCAGAAGGTTCTCAAATCAGTTCAAGTACCCAAAAGAAATCAAATTGGCTTTGGGTGTAGGTTCCACGGATTCTGGGACAAAAGTGGGCCTCCCAGGATTGTGTCATGGCTCTGAACCATGGGAACGAGGGCATCATCATAGAATGTTGGAGTGTCAAGATAGAAAAAAACTGGAGCTGGGCACAGTGGCTCATGCCTGTAATCCCAACACTTTGGAAGACGGAGGTAGATGTATCACTTGACGTCGGGAGTTCAAGACCAGCCATGGCCAACATAGTGAAACCCCATCTCTACCAAAAAATACACACACACACACACACAAACACACAATTTAGCCGGGCATGGTGGCGTGTGCTTGTGATCCCAGGTACTCAGGAGGCTGAGGCAGGAGGGTCCCTTAAACCTGGGATGTGAAGTTTGCAGTGAGCCGAGATCGTGCCACTACACTCCAGCCTGGGCAAGAGTGAGACTCCGTCTCAAAAAAAAAAAAAAGCCTGCTTCTGACTATTAGGTTGGTGCAAAAGTAATTGCTTTTGCCATTAAAAGTAATAGCAAAAATCGCAATTACTTTTGCACCAATCTAATATTATCCCATTGAACAAAGCAGCCATATCGGTCCATGACTGCCTATCTCTGGAGTGTTTTGTGACAAAGAAAATTCCTTCTTGTTTAAACTGGCATAAATCTGACAAGGAGGCAAACCTACATTCCAATTAATATGCCTGGTTATGTAGAACAGAATCAGTAGAGGTAAAAGAGGCACTTAACCAAAGCCTTGATTATAATAATATCCCAAGAGTTACTCTGAGGTACTCTGATTCCAAATTGTTCTGGCCTTTACCTACTCATTATGTAATGAATGTTTATTTTGTGACCACTATACAGCAGACACTGTGCTACACATGGTAGAACTAACTTCCAACATGACAGACAAGGCACCTACCTCATGGTGCTAATGGATTAGAGGGAGAAACAGACAAAGCACTCACATTACCATATGATAAATGTTGAAAGAAAGCTGCTATTAGAGTATACAGGCTAAGCGCATAGAATTCAAGAAAGACTTCCCAAAGAAAACAATCTCTAAGATGAGATCCAAAAGATGAGGTAGAATTAATCAGAAGTAGTAGAGGAAGGGGTGGGTAGGGGAGACAGCAATCTAGGCAGAGAAGACAGAATGGGAGAATTAGATCACAGATTAAAAAGAATCCCAGACACGGCCCCCTAGTTTACACACATGCCAAACAGGCTAATACTGCACATTTTTCCTAAATAAAAAAAGCACCACATCTTCTCTTCTTGAGCACGAATTTGTCTTAATAGTATAATATACTGTGTGTGTGTCCCTTGGAAACAAGAGATATGTTTTTGTTTTATTTTATATAATCTCATAATCCCTCAAAGAATCCTCTGTCAAGGGCCAGGTAAATAAATAACTATTTTAGTGACCTCAACAGAACATGTACTGTGTGTAAAGTACTGAATTGTACATACTGGTCTTGGATCTAAAGTAAGGGAGGTATGTTGGTTAATTTTATGTGTCAACTTGACTGAGCCAATGAGTGTCCAGATTAAGCAGTGTTTCTAGGTGTGTCTCTGGATTTAGATCAGCATTTGCATCAGTAAACTCAGTAAAATAGATTGCCCTCTCTAATAGGAGTGGATATCATCTAATCCATTGAGAGACTGAATAGAACAGAAGGAGAGGAGGGAGGAATTTGCCCCTTTTTTTTCCTGCCTCACTGCTTGAGCTGGGACATCTCATCTCATCTTTTCATGTGCTTGGACTGGGATTTACATCATTGGCTCTTCTGATTCACAGGTCTTCTGGACTCAGAATGAATTTCACTGCTGGCTGCACACAGCAGATCATGTGACTTCTCCACCTCCATGATAGCGTAAGCCAATTCCTGATTAAATATTTCCTATTATTTCTGTATCTGTAGTGAACCCTGACTAGTACAGGAGAGGAGACAAACAAGGGCATGAACAAAGTCAGCAAGTAAAAGGGAAGCAGGTGAATGTGGGCTTCTGTCTTAGTCCATTTTGTGTTGCTATAAAGGAATACCTGAGACTGGGTAATTTATGAAGAAAGGCTTATTTGACTCATGGCTCTGCAGATACACCACCAGCATCTGCATCTGGTTAGGGCTTCAGGCTGCTTCCACTCATGGTGGAAGGTGAAGAGGAGCTATAAGAGATCACATGGTGAGAGAGGAAGCAAGAGAGACAATGGGGAGGTCCCATGCTCTTTTTTTTTTTTTTTTTAACAATCAGCTCTTGTGGGAACTAATAGAGCAAGAATTTACTCACTACAGTGAGGATCACACTAAGCCATTCACAAGAGATCTGCCTCCATGACCCAAACACCCCTGTTAAGCCTCACTTCCAACACTGGGGATCAAATTTCAACATGAAGTTTGGAGGGGACAAACATCCAAACTATAGCAGCTTCTATGGAACCATCCTGACCCTAAATTCCAAATTCAAATGCCAATGTTACAGTTAGTTCCATTTAATTCAGCCATTCTAGCACAGGTCTGGCACATGTCTGGAGACAGGAATACAGGCTGGATGGAAGGGCCTCTTTCAATTCTCCCTTCGGAAATACTTAGATGTTAGTGCTATCCTTGACCAGGAAATGGAAGAGAAGACTAGATGTTTGGATCTCTCTTGAGAGAGGAAAAAAGACAAGTTTATGTGTACTGAATGCTGTGAGCCTTCAGACAAAGAAATCATACCTCATTAAGGGATCCTGAAGGAGACTTGAAGTGTGAGTAGTTTTAAGGTGGTGGGCTTGGGAGTTTAGTGAAGCAATGCAGGAGTGAAGAAGAGAGCAATCTGAGCAGAGAGAATAGTGTGAGCCAAAGTTAGAGGTCAAATGTGAGGCCATCACAGAACAGGCACTGGGAAGGAGGCTGCCCAATCAAGCCACCTCTTCCTCGCTCTCTGATTAGTTCATTCCATGAGTTGTATTGATGGAATATGTCACATCATCAAGTGCTAGGATGGTTTATTTGAGATTTACATTATTTGGGCAGGTCAGGATTATGTACAATTTGATCACTGCAGCATGTTTATCACCTACTTGCAGGCATAAATATTTTGTATTGGCAATAACTAGTGCTTTCTGTCACTTTTCAATTTGCAAGGTGCTTCTATATATATTCTCCTAATACTTACGATGAGCCGCAAATGTAGAAGTATTACTATGTCCATTTTATGACCTAAAAAACTGAAATGTCGAGACTACAGACAATATAAATGCTGGACCAAAGTCTCAAACCCAAGTCTTCTGACTCCAAGTATCACAATACTTTAAAAAGAATGTCCTTTTTCCCTTAGAACATTTGTTCACATCACTGCTACTTATAACATTATTTAGGACTTGGGCATTTAATGAAGTGCATTAGTTCTTCTTACTCATTAGTACAGATTGAGCATCCCTATTCTGACATCCAAATTGCTACAAAATTGGCACTTTTTGAGTGCCAATGTGACACTCAAAGGGAATGCTCATTGGAACATTTTAGATTTCAGATTTTAGGATTTGGGATGTTCAACTGGTATGATGCAAATATTCCAAAATCTTTTAAAAATTTGAAATTTGAAACACTCCTGGTCCCAAGAAGTTTGCATGTGTGTGTGTTGTTTGTTTGGAGACAGGATTTCAGTCTGTCATTTAGATTGGAGTTCAGTGGCATAGTTCACTGTAGCCTCAAATTCCTAGGCTCAAAGAATCTTCCCACCTCAGTATCCTGAGTAATTAGGATGACAGGCATACATCACCATGCCCAGTTAATTTTTAATTATTTTTTTTAGAGATGGGATCTTGCAGCTGGGCACAGTGGCTCACGCCTGTAATCCCAACACTTTGGGAGGCCAAGGCAGGCAGATCACGAGGTCAGGAGTTCAAGACCAGCCTGACTAACATAGTGAAACCCCATCTCTACTAAAAAAAAAAAAAAAAAAAAAAAAATACAAAAATTAGCCAGCGTGGTGGCATGCGCCTGTAATCTCAGCTACTCAGGAAGTTGAGGCAGGAGAATTGCTTGAACCCAGGAGGCAGAGGTTGCAATGAGCTGAGATCATACCACTGTACTCCAGCCTGAACAACAGAGTGAGACTCTGTCTCAAAAAAAAAAAAAAATGAGAGATAGGATCTTGCTATCTTGCTATGTTGTCCAGGCTTGTCTCAAACTTCTGGGCTCAAGTGATCCTCCTTCCTTGGCCTCTCAAAGTGCTGGGATTACAGGTGTGAGCCACTGTGCCTCAAAAAAAAGCATTTTGCATATTTTATTTTCTTGATTCACTGATTGAAAGGGTCTGGCTCTGTTGCCCAAGCTGGAGTAGAGTAGTGTAATCACAGCTCACTGCAGCCTCGAACTCCTGGGCTCAAGCAGTCCTCCTGCCTTAACCTCCCAAGCAGCTATGTCTACAGACACATACCACCATGCCCAGCTAAGTTTTCTGTAGAGATGGGGTCATACTATGTTGCCCAGGATGCTTTTAAACTCCTGGCCTTAAGAAATCCCCTCGCCTTGTCTCCCAAAGTGTTGGGATTACAGGTGTAAGGCACCGTACCTGGCCAAAAGCATTCTGAATAAAGGATACTCAACCAGTAATTAGAGGCAAATTTCCATAGTTGCCAGTACTCACAAATTATGTTCTTGATGAGTGTCTCATCATATTCATCCCCAGTGCCTCTATGCTGGTTTGGGTTCATTTCACCTGGGACATCTGCCCCATTGATTCATTCATACAATCATGCAGGCAGCTATTGTGCCCCTGGGTGCTGGGCATGCCATGAGGATCAATACAGAGTCCCTGCTTTCAATACAGTCTAGATAGAGGAAAGAGATAACAGGACCTCACAAATAGTGCAAGAAATGCTATAATAGAGCAGGCACACAATGTGGCCCCCAGCATCAAGGAGAGGATCCTAATCCACAGTCAAGAAGTCAGGTATGCCTACAGCTGAGACCTTAATAGGAGGCAAAAGTTAACACATGGAAAAGGGGAGAAATGTTCAGTTCAAGCAAAGGAATGGCATGAGCAAAGGCATGGATGCCAAAGAATACAAAGTAACTTCACGGCTAGACCAGAAATAGTTTGATACACCTGAAGGATGAGTGCAATGAAAGTGTTGAGAGATGAGCTAAGGCCAGATGACAAGGAGGGCGGGGGCCATGCTAAGGAATTTGGACTTTATCCTGGGGCAATGGAGATTACGGGGAAATTTCATGCAGTAGAGTGACATGAGAAGACTTGCATTTGAAAAAGATCTAACTGCAATATGGAGAAAGGATTAGAGCAGCACTGCCCCATCAGAAAATAATGAGAGCTGCTTATAAATTTTAACTTTTTCCAGAAGCCACATGAAAAGAAACATGTGAAATTAGTATTTTATTAGTTTATTAGTTGTATTAATTTGACTCATATGGTTTATGCCACAGTAATAGGAGGAGGCAGGGAGAGAAGTGAACACACGGGAGCAGTGTTTAGGAAGGGGAACGGCCCAAATCTGTCACAGGTGAGGACACATTTAACTCTTACACACTAGGATCAAAGTAATCTTTCTCAAATACAGCTCCAATTAAGATATTCCTCTGTTTTAATTTTTCCATTGTTCTCTTTTTGCCTGCTAAATAAGGCCCAGTCTCTCTAGCCAGCAGTGGACCCCAACTGCTTCTTCAGTATCTGCATCCTCTCCTCCAAACAGCTGGACCGCTTTGCTCCCACCTGTAAACCCAGCATCGAAGATCAGTCATAACCTGAAGCAGAAGGCATTAAAAGACTTTGGCTCAGCACTCTGAAATGGAGTCTTGAACCATTCTTACTGCTGGTGAGGCCCATGTTCCAGGTCTGATTCCTGGCTTGGAAATCTGCCTGGTCCCTCTGGGGCTGGGGCCCAGCTTCTTGCTTTCCATTCTGCTGTTTCCTCCCAGAGCTTGGAATTCTGCCCATGAACCTGAGCATAGCGGCTGGAGCCTGCTAACTGCTGACAGACTTTCTCATTCCCTTAGTCCTGATTACATTTCTAAGTGCCACCTGTTCCTATATTTCCCGGCATCAGCACCTTCCCTCCTTGAGACTTGTCTCCTACCTCTAAGTACTAACTTGTCTGGGTGACTGCTTGTCATCTATTACCATACTCCTGATGCCTTGTCTGCCAGCCTAGACTTCCGCGGAGTTCCTGCTCAATCCTGGAGGGCAGATCTAGTCCCTCCCAGTTTGCTCTGTCTTTGGCAGCAAGCCAGGTCATTTCTAACAATTATCTGAAGCTATGACAATGAACATTCAGAGCCCTGCAGATTAGAGCCCCACCACAGCACTGAAACTTCTTTCTTTCTTTCTTTTGAGATGGACTCTCACTCTGTTGTCAGACTGGAATGCAGTGGCGTGATCTTGGCTCACTGAAACCTCCACCTCCTGGGTTCAGGCAATTCTCCTGCCTCAGCCTCCAGAGTAGCTGGGATTATAGGCACGTGCCATCATGCCCAGCTAATTTTTATATTTTTAGTAGAGACAGGGTTTTACCATGTTGGCCAGGATGGTCTTGATCTCTTGACGTGTGATCTGCCCACCTCAGCCTCCCAAAGTGCTGGGATTGCAGGCATGAGCCACTGTGCCGGCCTGAAACTTCTTTCTTGATATGCCTGTGTACCCTTCATTCCACTCAGAATAATCTCATCATTGTATGCTATTCTTGCCCCAAGACTGCAGACCTCCCTGATTTATTCCTGATGACTCCACAGCCTGGAAATGTCTTTTCCCCATTCCATCCCTACTTACCTTAGGCATTCATAATAAATAATAAACTCAAAACTATGACAATCCATAATCCCCTCCCTACTCCAACTGGAAATTACATCTCCCTCCTCTGAACTCCTGTGGCTTATGATCTGGGATTCCATTGTAGATCTTATTGCATTCCTCCTTATTTTAAATGTCTTATCTACCTAAGAATATAAATATCTTGGGAATAAGATCCATGTCTGATGACTTACAAAGCAAAGTAGCTAGGGGAAAGGGAAAGAGGAGAAAGGGGGAGAGGGAAAGAGAGACTTGGCTCAATTTCATAAAAGGAGTAATGGTCCATCAAGGATTATTATTGAACAAGCTCACATTGTCACATGCCTGCTGAGTATCTTTAACCAAAGCATTCCTAAAGCATGGAGGGTAAGGGCTCCTATCCCTATGGACTTTAAGGAAATCTCTGTGAGTCCTTAAGTAATAATATTGGGTTGGTGCAAAAGTAATTGTGGTTTTTGCTATTACTTTTAATGCAAAAACCACAATTACTTTTGTGCCAATCTAAATACTACTCTTTATATACGTTCCTTATTTCCTTCCCTTTGCATGTCTATTTGAACTTATCTCTTCCTGTGTCTCCTTCCCTCTCTCTCTTGAATTCATCTTGGAGCCCCCACTCCCCACCCCAAGGTTTGAGAGTTCCCCAAAATGGAGCTGGAATAAATTCAGTAACCCAAATTCAAATCCTCTCAAGTTCTTCCTCTCAGCACCCACTGAGTCCACAAATAAGCAGCAGCTTTCCCCACTGACAGGAAACTCAAGGATCCTGGGAATGCAGCTCTAGCCTCCCCTGGTTATCTTTTAGAAATTCAGTAGCAGTGGAAAAGGCTCAGGCCAGAGAACTAGATGTTTCTGTTTATGATTAAGGTTGACGAAGTTCATTCTCACATCCAGTACAATACTCGGCCTCTTGTTCCCTGTACAGCACTGAGATCTAGACATGGAGATCCGACTGCTCTCTTATTGTGCCAGTGTCTACACTCCCATGGGACTGGGAGAGTTAAGGAAACTGTGCATCATTATTTTGTACTCATTTTCCAACTTTCCTCTTAGGAATTCCAAATACTTTAGAAAATATGACAGCAATCTCACCAAATTCCTGCATGGCAACTAGAGCACATGACCAACAGAAATGAAATAATTATAATCTGCCCACTACAGTATCTATTCTGTCTGCATCATTCTGCAATATTAGACATCTGAGAAGTTCTCGTGTGTATTACAATATTCCTGTTCAGCCATAAAAATATATGATGCCAAATCCCAGGCCATGAGTTATGAAGACACAATCGTTGAAAGTTCTATAATGCCAAACAGACATCAAAAATCAAGTTTTATGAAGAAGCATTTAACTGTGATTGACACACTTCAAAGTGCTTTTTAAGTGGTTAGTCATTCCTTCCAGCTTCCCTGTCCATGTAATGAGCTCCATTTCCCTGATGAAGCTACAGGGACTGAGTTTCCTTTAGAAGCATCAAAAAAGATTCTATCCAACCTCACAGATCTGATGGGTCTGTGTGAAGGCAGCAGAGTTGGCAATAACCTCTCAAAATCCCATGTTTCTGGGTGGAGATGGAATAGCAAATCCCTGTTTCCTGGGATATGTTTTCTGGAGTTGGAGCACTGGTATCTTTGTGGCAGATATCAGGGGACACAGTGTCAGCTTTGGACAATCCTCATAGTTAGAACCCACATCCTTTTCTGGCCAAGCACCTTACATCAACTTGTAAGGTGTGGGACAAAAGCTATTCTATTGATTAGCTTAAGAGCTAGATAGGAACATCATTTACTTATGTATCAAATGTTCAGAAACTAGAACACAGAAAACACTTGAAGAATAAAATCAGAAACCAGCTACATGAGCCTAGGAAAACATTATTTTCCTATCTATTCAAATGGATTTTTATGCTCTTGAGAGTGCAAATGGGTATAACCTTTTTTAGAGCACAATTTGTTGTAGTTTTCAAAATACATCAGTATGTCCATCAGAATATAGACTAGTTAAATGAAAATGGCACATCCATGTAATGGATTATTATGCGGTTGTTAGAATGAGATGGATCTGTGTGTGCCAATAAGAAAAGATTGCTGGCGGGGCTTGGTGGCTCAAACCTGCAATCCCAGCACTTTGGGAGGCCAAGGCAGGCGGATCACCTGAGGTCAGGAGTTTGAGACCAGCCTCAATATGATGAAACCCCATGTCTACTAAAAATACAAAAATTAGTCAGGCGTGGTGGCGCATGCCTTTAGTCCCAGCTACTCAGGAGACTGAGGCAGGAGAATCGCTTGAGCCCAAGAGACTGAGGTTGCAGTGAGCTGAAATCGAGCCACTGAACTCCAGCTTGGACAACAGAGCAAGACACTCTGTCTCAAAAAAAAGAAAGAAAGATTTCTAAGATATATCATTAAAGGAAAAATGCCAGGTATAGAACTACATATACAGTATGATCCCTTATATGTTATAACACATATAAATATGTAGAGATGGGTATATTATACATTCAAGCATATGCATTTTTTTTCTTCTGTAAAGAACCTCAAGAAATGGTTAACAGTGGTTAACTTTCAGTAAATGGGCCAGTTGGGGTGGAGAAACAGCTTAACAGAATGGAGTGGCACTTGGGAGAAAAACTGGGGCCTAGTTTAGGTTTCTTAAACTCCACAGTATTAAAAACTTAATAAATATTCCATAACTATTCTAATGGGTTTTTAAGTTAGTGTCTTCAACAGTAACTGGGTATGTGGTCAAAGAGGGAAGAAAAAGAGAGGTTCTTAGCAGAGAAATCCATAATATTTTCACAAATCCATAATATAGCCAGCCAAGCTAAAGGGGAAGTATTCCAGTCCACATAGAAGAAATTGGTCTCTGCAAAAAAATGTTTTCTGTGTGTTAGGAAGGATGAGGAAGTGGAAAAAAGAGGAGTAACAGTTGCTTCATCTAGATTTTTAATTGAATTTGATTTTTTTCTACTTATTTCACTTCAGAAAAGAGGAACTAGTCCTTGTCTGAGAGTACAAAGAACCAAAATGTCCTAGCTATCCAGAAAGTCGGAAGGATCACCCTTATCTCTGCCCCATCTCGCTGGCCGATGGAAAGGCTAGAAAAGAGGTGCTTGGAGGGAATGCTGACAAACCCCACTTAGCAACAGGCCCTGAAGTGTGAGGAATATAAACCAGCAGCAGAGAGCAGGCCTTCAAGAGCTGCTGGTGGCTCCGTTTCCACTGAACAGCATAACTCCTTTGTTTTCTTGGGCCTGGGAAAGGAAATTTCTTTCACTCTTGTGTACAGTCTTGAACTGTAGCTTCATTAATCCATTTCATGGTGAGGACTATCGTGGCATATTTGATTATTTACCCAGACAGTATGAAGAGGTAAAGCAAGACCAAGACTCAAAAGCGTCCACTGTGCTGGAAGTGTCACCTGTCACATACCTTTTGTTTGTGACACATGTAGGGGCTTTCTCTTGGCCAAAAACTACCCTCAAGCCTGTATACAAATCCTATAAAATAAGCACGACTTGAACAGGTTTTTTTTACCTGATGGTAATCCCATAAAGCACTGAATCTCCCTCTCTTCTCACTCACCAGCCAAGCATTCAGTGCGGGGGCAGAAGAGGGCAGGTTGGCAAAATGAGAAGACTTATTGGACAATTTCTAAATGCTGAAGTTTCTTCAGGGAAGCAAATCTCCCGCCCAGGGCAGGTTACTTCAGCTAGTTATAGCACAGGGCTAACGAGGCCAAGGTCATGAGCTTGTTTACCCTGAGGGCCAATTAACTTTGATCTACTTTATGGCCACATCCTATATCCCTCAATCCAAACAGCTGTTTCAAAAATGGATGCACTTGACGACAAGGGGGACTGCTCCAAAGTAAAATAAATAGAACCGTTCAAATTTATCATACTCCTGAAAAAAATGACACAAAGCATATTAGAAACATTATGAACCCATTTTTCCACCAAAATAATTATTTGCAAAAAAATTATGTCACTTAGCACATTAAGAATGTTCCACTCATTCACAGGTATTCTCCCAGGGAAGAAACTGGAATCAAGGTGAGTTTTATCAGATTCTATACCATTTATATCTCACTAACTTTTATATAAAACTAAATTGAATCAACATTTTAGACACTATTTGATCTGAGCATTCTTCATGCTAATTAGATATTGATTTTCTCTTCTATAAATTGATGTTAGTTGAATTGACCCAGTTTCTCCTTCACAGATACGTTCTTCACCCACACACTATGCATAAAATACCTCTGTTTTCAATTGGGTTACAGAACTCAACATTGATGCTTTCCTATCATTTTAAAAAAAAAAAAGATACAAATTTACAAACTGTCTTTCTTCACACGTCTACCCAACTCCTTGTTTATTTAAAGTTTCCAACACAATCCACAAACCCAGACCTAGAATCAAACTTCGGGGCTATCTCACACACTCACCTTGACCTAGAATTAAGTGTGGGGGCTACCTCGCACACTGTCCTAGAATTAGCATCAAAGGTCATCTTAATACTCATCTTGAAATCTGAGCATGCCTTGATCTCAAGATAATAAAAGAAAGTTTTGGCCAGGTGTGGTGGCTCATGCCTGTAATCCCAGCACTTTGGGAGGCTGAGGTGGGCGGATCACTTGAGGTCAGGAATTCAAGACCAGCCTGGCCACCATGGTGAAACCCTGTCTTTACTAAATATGGGTGTGGTGGCACACGCCTGTAATCCCAGCTACTCAGGAGGATGAGGTGGGAAAATTGCTTGAACCTGGGAGACGGTGGCTGTAGGGAGTTGAGATCCAGCCTGGATCTAGCCTGGGCAACATTATGTCCAAAAAGAAAAGAAAGAAAGCAAGCAAAGACATGAAAAAAAAAAGAAAAGAGAGAAAATTTTGCAATGCTCCAAATAAGAATTACCACTTCTAATGCTTGATACCCCCAAAATGGACAGCTACATGGCTCCCTTACTGATAGCAGTCTGTCCTCCAGGGGAGGAGGAAGTTTTACCTCCTTTCTTCTTCCCAGTCACCTATTAGGTATCCCTGAAGGACTGAGAGAAGAGTCTAAGGGGGGCACCAGATCCACCAGAGCCAGGTGTACAATTCTGCCAGGGGGCTGGAACAGGACCGTCTCTTATAGAAACTGCTCCACCTATCACTGCTCATTTGTCTTCAAAGGAGCACCGAAGCCAGGCATCAGGAAAGATGCCGATAATTCCTGAAAGGGTGAGCCCTCCTTTGTAATGATCTGAAAAAAATGTGTCACTCTGCTCAGAGAGACTTATGCTGACCATGTATATTTTGATCCAAAACCTGAGACATGTGGCTGAACCATGGACAGCATACATCAAATCAGGCTGAGGACAGAGAATTTGGAATATAGAATCTATACCCTTTTTCCACCCTAGATTTTACATTCTCCCCAACTTCTTTGAAGAACCCTCCCCGTTCTCCATATGCTATCAAGTTACCCCACAGTGTCTCTGTTTACCCCCTTAAAGGACAGAAACATATCATATAAAATAAGATGCCCCAAATCCCTGAAACCATAAAGGATTATATAAACATCATTTTATTTAGTAAAACTTTACATGTATATAGTTCTCCCCTTACTACTTGTTTATGAGGTCACTAGGAAAACCCCTACTCTTTTATGTCTTCCCTCTCCTGTTTATCTTTGATATCCTCCCTTTTCCCCCACTAGCTTTTTCCTTCTTTCCTATCCTATAATACAGAGCCCCTTTTCTTCTTTACTGTATAATTCTAAACACAAGCGCTGCCAATAACCCTAAGCTATGCGGCATCATGCTGATTTGCACCAGCTGTGCCTTATGGCGGTTAACTCATGCTTATAACAGGGTCTCCTTAGATCTTCCTGTGAGGACAAAATCCACATATACATCTAAAAGTCACAACCAGTAGGGTGCAAAGTGAGCCAAAAATAAATAGATCCTGCTTTGAACTACTGATCATATTAAATAAGAAAAAAATAGGGAGCTGGAGGAAAAGAAATGCTACCCAGAGCTGCAGCTTAAAAATTTTCTTGGACACAAGAAACGAACTGTAAAGATAATCTATCCCTTTAAACATCCCACTTCCAAATGAAATATTAATTTTCTCAATATTGACGGGATGGGGAGAAAGGAAGATCGGAGTAGGGAGTGGAGGAAAGAAAGACTATCATCATGAAGAATTCCAATGACAATAAAAAGTACTCAAAATTCAAATAACAATATAAAGTATTCTCCAAAATTAAAAGAGAATGGCCAGGAACTTTAATTAGTTTGCAAAGCTTAGAGTCTTTGAGAAACTTACACAATTGTAAAAATCAAGTTCATAGAGCCAACAGCTGGGGATTAGAGTATAATGATGTTATTCTGCAACTTTGGGCAAATCGCAATCTCAGATCATGATTTTTCCTATGAGCTCCCTCCCTGAGGAGTCACAGGCAAGGTCACCAGATGGTTTGTGTATACTGAATTGTCTGGACCACTTATTTCCCATTATAAAACCTTGTGTAATGGTCCTGTGTTTGAATATGATCAGATATGGCAAAGGACTGTCGTTAGAATGTAATCCTCCTTCATCCCTGCCCTAGAATATCTGTGTTCTAGATTCTCCAAACCAAACTCAAGTTGTCCTAGCTCCATAAGATAATGGACACATGCCATTGGTTTTGTTAAAAGAAAAATCTTCTGGATTGTAAAATTATTTATTAGTTTCAAAAACTCTGGCTAACCTCAAGTTCAGGGACACAAACATGATCCATCTGATGCAAGAAAATGTCAGCAGTCTAAGAAAAATAAGATAAAGTTAACTTTGTATTACAAAGCTCATGTACTTACAAGTTAGGTTCCCAAAGGCTATCTTCAAATCTGTTTCTCTGAAAGTCCAAAAAGACATTAAACAAACCACTGCTAATATCTTCTGCTGATGGTAGGCAGAACGGGTACACTTTGCCTCAGGAAAGCTTCGATCCATCTATAAAAGTCCTTCGGTTGAAAATGTACAGGAGACAAAACCTCTATGCTCATTTTATTTACTTGAAACAGAGTAAGCTTCTGTCCATTAGAAATTGCAGCACCATGATTCTGGGCTCCCCAGAAACCACAGCATTCCATCAGACTTCAAGTACTGAATTATTGGTTTCTAAGCACCACAACATTAGCACAAAAAAAATGGAGACCTCACTATCAGTGACAGATGGGGGTCATGTTTTGGTGGATGAACTTTCCCCAGGAGGCACAAAGTCTCATGAACTTTCATGATCAGACCCCTGCCCTCCTCGAGCCTTGTCTGTCCCCACTCCTTCTATCTTGAACCCTAGGCTTCCTCCATACTGAACTGTTCTTCATTCTCCTTTCCCTCTAGCCTCTGGTATGTGCTTTTCCCTTTCCATGGGACACTCCGTACCTCCATCTCTCACTCCCATTCATTCTCCGTGGGCAGTTTATAAATCACTTACTCCTACACATCATTAATTACTCTTAGCTTTTTCTAATCTCCTAAATTCAGGTAAAATGTTCCTCATAATATACTCTGTTGCAACCTTGTATTTCATTTCCTTTCAATTACTTTGATCACATGCTTTAAAAAAAAAAAATCTGAGCCCAGCACAGTGGCTCATGCCTGTAATCCCAGCCTTTTGGGAGGCCAAAGCAGGTGGATTGCTTGAAGTCAGGAGTTCAAGACCAGCCTGACTAATATGGTGAAACCCCATCTCTACCAAAAATACAAAAATTAGCTGGGCATGGTGGCGGGCGCCTGTAATCCCAGCTACTCTGGAGGCTGAGGCAGGAGAATCACTTGAACTTGGGAGGTGGAGGTTGCAGTGAGCTGAGATCATGCCATTGCACTCCAGCCTGGGCGACAGAGTGAGACTCCACCTTAAAGAAAAAACAAACTGTATTCCCTACTGAACTGTAAGCTCCATGTCAGTCCTCTTCATAGTAGTTACTCAACAAATGTAACTCAATGTAACTCAACTGAATGATTCAATTCACTATTCTATATTTACAAAGGTAGGAAACAATTCATTTTTGATGTTTTATTTAATGATATCTGTCATTTTATCTAATGCTTTTGTTTTTTATGTATTTAATATTTAGAATTGCTAAAGACATAGAAAAGCACAAATATATTTAATTCCAGGTAGTACAGTACTACCTGGAATTATATATATTTTTTCATATTACTTCCAATCATTCATTTTTACTTACATTCATTTTTCATATACATTTTTTCACATTACTTCTAATCTATTCAAGACTATTTTCAAAGAGCCAAATCTCAGGTCGTTTTGTTGTCAATCCTGAGTTAACTAGGGTGAAGAAAAAATGGAAATAATATTATCAAGTCCTTGCTATATGCCAATCATTGTGCTAAATGGGTCATATATGTTGGATATTCAATCTTCCCATAAGGATATTAGTATACACATTTCATAGGTGAAAAGACTGAGACTCAGATAATTAACTCTTCCCCAAGGTAATATAGCCAGTAAATGTCTGACCCATGTTCAAACTAAATTCTGTTTAAATGCAAAATGCATGGGCTTTTCTCTTTATTGCCTATATCTTCAAATTCTATGTTAGGAAGTAAGCTGAACTTTTTGAGCCAAAGGATGTGTTTTCACATTCATCCATTCATTTAACAAACATCAATTAAGTGCTTTCTATGGGTTGTATGCTATTATCTTGTAAGGGTACAGAACATTTAGTAAATCAGTGCACTGCATTCACAAGCATTCTGGTTAATTTCATTGAAAAATAAGAAGTTAAATGGTGATATACACCATAGAAGTTTCTTTGCTGCACAAGAAACATGTAACCATTAAGGCATACAGAGGAAATAGCATTAGAAGACCCAATAGATCCCCACTGGTTATGTTACGGAAACACCAGGGGTTCAGTCTAGGTCCTGCTGCTCATGGCACAGAAAGTTAGTCACTGAGACAATGAGTACTGCCAAGGAAGAAGACTTTAATCAGGAGCTGCAGCTGAGGAGACGGGAAATCAGTCTTAAATCCGTCTACCTGAGGGACTAAAATTAGGGGGTTATATATCAGGGAAGAAATGTAATAATGTATGGGAAAACAGAAACTCTGGAGGAGTAAGGAAGAAATCATAATGAATAAAGGGCCTGATGTCTCAGTGTCTGAATGCGGTGATCTCGTGAGTTTCAGTTATTTGATACCTTCTGAGAGGACTGTGGTGTCTTCTCCTGAGGAAGAAACTCAAAAATAATAAATGTAAGTTTCAAGCTTTAAGACCAGAAGGATCAATTTTTATGTTTATCCAAAAGAACTGTCTAATGGGAGTATTGAATCACTTTCAGTTAAAGATGGCAAATGACAAGCTACAGTTAGACTAGATGGTCCCTGAAAGTTTCTCCTAGTCCCATAGTCATTGTGGTTGTGATGTGACAAGACTTTATAATGAGACTAGATATTTAAAAATCATCTATCCCTTATAATTTCTGCAGTGCTCTGTGTTTTTGCTTTTGTAACAAACAAAAAATTAGGAAACCTAGGGCTGAATAATTTGGCCCATTTCTTTGTATGTCTTCTCAGTTCTCATTCTTATGGCTGCTTAGTGGCCAGCACCTGATTGGTTCTGTAGTTCAGATCTGGTACAGTGATGCCTCTGCACCTTCTTCCTTGTTGTCCCTGCATCCCTTCAGAAAATGGAAGACACCATGTTCCCTGTCCAAAGGGATTACTTGTCCTTCTGTGTGTGCTTTGTATCAAGGGGCTTGCTGCACTTCTTCCGGTAAGTTCTGTTCATCTGGCAATTATTCACTTTTGTTGTGACAATACTGTCAGCAGTTTGAACTTCTCTTAGTAAATTATAATATGTCTGCACTCCCATGTGAAATTCTGACTTTTTTGCTTTCCCAAGTCTCTACAACCCTCAATTACTCCTTAAAAATAACTTCCCCTCCCACCTTGATATAGTATGATTCTTCTACCACAATGTTTCAGGTCTCTTTGTTTGCCATTTTTGCTTCCTTGATCAACATTTTTGCTTGAAGCAATTCAGATTTGTTCTTGCATTGCATCCATCCTACTTAAGATGAATGTTTTGAGGCAACAATTAGTTTGGAAGCATGACCTGACTACAAGGGTAAACAAGAGTGGTAAGACTCCTGCATACTAAGGACTCTTTTCATCAGGCTATTTGCTTTTGTTGTCACTGTTTTTACTACACACATATGTTGTTGATTCTCAGCAATCCAGTAAAATTATAATGGTTCCTATTATTGACAAGGACAAGTCACAGAATAAAACATGCAGTTCTGAGCCTTGGGTCTGCTCTCCTATGACATCAGAGAAAACACCACTCATTCCCAGAAATACTGTCACTCACATGCTCATCTCAGGGTGAAGCAAAAACAGGCAAAGATGGTTATCTTTCCATTCCTTTATTTGTTCATCAATTAATTCATTCAACAAATATCTCAACATTGCAGTGGAATAAATTGGATAGGTGCAGTTCCTTCTGTTAGAATCTCAGTCTACTAGAAAAGAATATAAAACAAATAACTGCCATATAATGTGATAAATATACAAAAGGAAAATGCAGAATGAAAGGAAAAAAGAAAGGAGAGGAAGAAGTAAAAAGGGAGGGAGGAAGGAAAAAATAAATAGCACACTATGTGGTCTGTGGAAAGATTAGGGAAAACTTCCAGAGTAAGAGGTGTTGTGAGAGAACCACATAATGTACAAAGGCATCGGGGCTATCAATATCAGCGTGCAATTTTTTAAAAGAATGTTCACTGTTTCCTACACATGAGCCTGCCACCCCCAAAATCTTCTCCTTTCTGAAATTTTCTTCATCAACAAATTTTCCTGTAGACCAGGATTTCCCATCAAATAAAGCAGGTAAATTCCTCAAATGCCAGAACATGCGAGTAGTTTCCAGTGAAGGTTTTTCAATTCATACTGCTGCAGGAAAAGGTAGGTAACTTTCCCAGATACCCTACATCTGTTAGCTAAAGAAAAATTTAAGTAATGTCATTTCTTCATCATTTCTGCCCTCTTACAGTGAAATGGGAAAGGTTCCCTTGGCCCCCTCACAGGGCGTGCGATGGCGGTGTGGCTTGCTTCTTCAGTGCCCTGATGCTCAGACCTCTGAGGAGCCCACAGACGTGGGCTCTGACCCCACAGCAGAGCCTAGGGCTGAATGTTTACAGCTCCCGAAGCCCCGGTGGGCATATGTTACGGGGTACTCTCTTAGTTTGCCGTCTATAGGCGGCTTGTGTTAACCAGCTCAATTAGACCCTCTACCTTGTCACAAGAACAGAGGGCTTTCTGTACCCCAGGTTCTTGCCTTGGTGTACTGGAAGCATGGGCTTGGAGAATGAGTGCAAAGTTTTATGGAATGGAAGTAGCGTCGACCTACGTGGGAGCCAGAAGGGAGATGGTTAACCTGTTGGGCCACTGGGCAGCCGGGGCTCTCCTCCAACTGCTCTGGCCAAACTACGCCTCAACCTGCTGGTCAATGGCCTTTCGGTGTGTCCGGGTCAGTCGGTGTGTCCGGGTCAGTCAGTGTGCTCCTCCGCCTGTTTCTTCTTCTGCCGTTTTCTTCTTCCACCGCTGAGCGCTCCATCCGCCGCTGTGCTCTGTGTTCTCCCACCGCTGTGCTCCCCTCCCGCCGCTGTGCTCCCTCCACGTATCTCTCCATCCAGCTGTTTGTGTCTTCTTCCGAGCCCCGCGCCACCTCCACCCACTTCTGTCTCTGCCTTGCTAGGGTCTCAGGTTTTCATAGGCCCAGGATGGTGGCATGGCGAGCCAAGGTGGTCTTGGGAAATGCAACATTTGCGCATGAAGTCATAAGTGCCTGTCCTCACCTAGGTCCATGGGGTTGGAGCCCTTGCCAGGGACCACATCCTCCTCTACCCAGCACTTCCCTTCCCCACTTCCATATCATTTAAAGGGGCCATGCTCTTCCCTTCCCAGCACTCCCGTATCAAAAGGAAGGATCAGTTTAAAGAACAGAAGATGCTTCTATTCCCTGTCATGGGAAACATTTCAGCATGTAAGTTCTTCCCCCATGCCCTACCTGTTTATTGCCTGATGTCAAGCTTCTCTTGGCATACGAAGTTTTCAATGGAATAAAAAAGGAGGCTCCAAGGTTCCCAGTGGACATATTTTGGGAAACAATAGGCTAAAACAAAACTGCTTTGCAAACTCTTTCTTAGAGACCTAAGGCCCCAAGAATGAATAATTTCCAGGCCCCAAAGAAAGTGGTCGTTTTTTCTTTGTTAACTAAATTTCACTAGTTTCCTTAACTCTCTATACTAAAATGTAAAGAAATGTTCATGTCTGTTATAGTGAAAGCAGGACTCAGTCTAGGCCTGGGAGTCAAACAGAGCAGGCTGAATTGGCTGCAAATGTCCAGTAGATTTTTGCAGGAAAAAGCTCCCTAGAAATCAGTACTACCTCTTTTTATCCTCTTGGAGAAGTTTTGCCTTTTCCCATTCAAATAACTGTCACCTGAGCAAGCTGAATCAGCAGCCAGGATAAGGTAAGGTTTATAACCCAGCCTCCTACTTGGGTTAGGAGGAGCACTTCCTCTGAGGAGCACAATCCTTACTGGAATATGGTAGCACCTCATCCACAGGGGAAGAAAGTAGTAGAGATGAATGGTTCTAACACTGAAGCTAGCCCAACCGTCTCATAGAACTGATCTTTATGGTTTCTTTTGAATAAACATAGAAATTGACCCTTCCGGGCTTAAAATTTGAAAAAAGTTACATTTGTCTTACCTGGGTTCCTTTCTCAGGAAACCAACCATAAGACCTCCCAGAAAGTATCAAGGAACTGAAACTTAACCAGATCAACACATCTGGACAATCAGATGCCACACCCCGTACCATCATGATTGCCTGACTTCCAATTTCCTGTTGCCCAAGTACTCCTTTCCCCTCCCTAATTCCTGTTTTCTTACACATGGTTACATTTCTTCCTTGCCACCCCTATTATTAGTTGAGGAAATGAATTTGAGACTGGTTTCCTATCCCCTCAGGTGAAGCACCCAAATAAAACCTTCTTCCCTGGCAATATTCATTTTCAGTAATTGGTTTTCTGTGTGGTAAGCAGCACAACCTAGACTGAATCCCTGGTGTTTTTGTAACAGATTTTGGTTCCCTTACTGGGAATGCATGGGCCAAGAGTTTCAGAAGCCCTCCTATGCAGCTGCCTAACCCCTTTTTTTGGCCAGAGATAGGTTTCAGTTTCTGTCTCCATTACCATCGCTGCTGGCTCCAACTGTATTCCTGATCACCTATGAAGAACAGCCTTTGAAATTTGTCATCTGCATCTGGACAAATGATGTCTTTCACGGGTTACAGAGAGCAGGATCTGCTCCTCTCCATTAGGGGAATTCTGAAGTAATTTCCTTTCGCAGGTTAAACAAGCCCAGCCAATTGAGAGAGAAAAGCACCTCGACTGTTTCAATTTGGACATGCTTGGGGCTTGCTGCTGCAGCAGTTGGACTGTGTTTTGATGATTGTTTAGATGTGTGTGCTGATAAAGTCATGGGAAATCAGAATTTTATAAACTGATCTTTTGTAATACTATTTTCCCCCAATATTCTTTGCAATCTAAAGAAGTGTGGCCTTTCAATGGGCCACATTTTGATGTTGAATGAAAAAGTGGGATGGAATTTCATGTATCCAGGCTTTTATGCTGCTGTTCTAAGCTGAGTCGGGCCTGATTAATACATGATATTCTATGATGCTGTTTGACCTCAGTGTTCTTTGGAGTGTGAGGAGGTATGGCCTTTAAAAATCAAACTGCCATGGAAACTGCCTTACCCAAAATTTTGGGTCACAGCCTTCATTAGATTACCTGTGGGTTATCAGGGCACAAAGTGTAGCCATGTGAATGTGTTTGTCAACTGGTGAGTTTGTATTACTATCTCATGGTTACAGAGTTCCAAAGTAAAAGCCGTGGGAGCTTTGTTTACGTTTGTGTATTATGTTTACTGTATTTAAGTGTATGTGTAACATTTATTATGTTATATGTTGTTTCTACCAAATTGGTTTATAAATAAAAGAGCACTCATAAGTAAATATATCCAAACATTTTTCAAGTTCATGGGGCTTAAGTTAATCTTCAATAAGTAACCTAGCTTTAAAATTATTGATAAGATAAAAGTAGATATGACTTTGGAATTGTCAGCATATATTTTTGTCTGGGTTTTTTATTTGTCTCTGTGATATTTTGAGGTGTCAGGGTCTGGCACAGAAGGTTATAAACCTATAAACTCAGCCAAAACAAAATGATCTTTGTGCAATGTTTCTTGCCAAATAAGACTAATTTAATGTTGTTAGTTTAATGAATATAGCTGAATCTTCTGAGTATTGGTGAAAATACCCAAGTAGTTAACTTTAAGACCTTACTGGTATTCACAGGTTACAAAGTTGTTAACAAGGAAATGATGACTAGCTTTGTCTAATATCTCAGTTCTCATAAGTAATCTAGTTAAAATTGTTTAAAAAAATGAGAAAAAAATGAATTAAATTAGAAATGGAATAAATGTAATTTGAAATCTTAAAATTATTTTTGATGTTCATTATGTCTAGGTAATTTCCAATTAAGAAAAGGTTATGATACAGGGAAACATGTTTCTAAAAATTATGGAATGATTTTCATCTGTAAAACGCTACCATGGCACGTGTATATAACAGACCTGCACATTCTGCACATGTACCCCAGAACTTAAAATATAATTAAAAAAAATAACTACAAATCAGAATTCTTTTCATAATAAAAAATGACAGTATCGTGAAAAAAACGCCAATATATGATAGTTCAGGAATTCTTGCTTCCTAGGTTTTCACTAAAATTTGAGGTTACTAAGAATAAGAATTGTAGTTAATATGTAATTTCATATATAAAATGTGCCAAAGAGGATGTGTTATTGTTGAAAAAAAGGATAAATTTATTTAATTCAAAAGTTACTGGCTGGATGCAGTGGTTCATGCCTACAATCCCAGCATTTTGGGAGGCCAAGGCAGAAGGATCAGTTGAACCCAGGGATTTGAGACCAGCCTTGGCACATAGTAAGACCTCATCTCTACAAAAAAAAAAAAAAAAAAAAAAAAAAAAAAAAAAAAAAAAAAAAAAAATTCAAATTAGCCAGGCATGGTGGCACATACCTGTAGTCCAAGCTACTCAGGATGCTGAGGTGGGAGGATTTCTTGAGGCCAGGAGGTTGAGACTGCAGTGAGCTATGATCACACCACTGCACTCCAGCCTGCACAACATATTTTTGATGCTTTTAGTCACAGTTCTATCACTAGAATTCTAGCAGTTAGATATATGCAAGGAATAGCGTGAACCCTTTAATACGATGGTTTGAAGTCCTACAGGTAGTAACTACTAGATACCACATAGTAGTCTTTTCATTTGTGACATGATAGAGAGAATAATAGTATGAATATCCTTTTAACTAAGGCTTCTGCTGTTAAGTTACAGAACTTTGACTCTTGGGTCTCCACAATAAACCAATTCCTGCTAAATCTTGAACATTGATACCAGTCAAAGCCTTATCTTCAGACCTGGGAGAAAGTGACAATCAAACTACTTTGATGAGGCACAGGCCCAGAAATTAAAACCATTCAATCCCTCTAGACCCAGGAAGTATTGTGGAAGAGGAGGTCATGTGAGATTGTAAGGGTCGATTTTGAGAAATAAAAATGGTTCGGAGTTTTCCTACAAATTAAACATTAATATCAAAAGCACACTGAGGGAAGGCCAGCATGTTGGCCCCTATATCACAATAACAAGGTTTTCTTGGAACATTAGTCTTTTCTTCAATAGAATATTGTAAAAGGTTTTAAAAGGTTTATGGAAATCTTTCCTTCTGGTCAAACTGATTAAAATTAAATAATGTGACGATAAAGGGGATATCACCGCCGATTCCACAGAAATACAAACTACCATCAGAGATTTCTACAAACAACTCTATGCACATAAACCAGTAAACCTGGAAGAAATGGATAAATTTCTGGACACTTGCACCCTATCAAGCCTAAACCAGGAATTGTCAAAACCCTGAATAGACCAATAACAAGGGCTGAAGTTGAAGCAGCAATTAATAGCCTACCAACCAAAAAAGCCCAGGTCCAGATGGGTTCACAGCCAAATTCTACCAGATATACAAAGAGGAGCTGATACCACTCCTTCTGAAACTCTTGCAAACAATACAAAAAAAGGGAATCCTTCCCAAATCATTTTATGAGACCAGCATCATCCTGATACCAAAACCTGGCAGAGACTCAACAGAAAAAGAAAACTTGAGGCCAAGTGATAAACATAGATGCAAAAAAAATCTTCAATAAAATACTGGCAAACTGATTACAACAGCACATCAAAAAGCTTCTCTGTCATGATCAAGTAGGCTTCATCCCAGGGATGCAAGGCTGATTCAACATACCCAAGTCTATAAATGTAATTCACCACATAAACAGAACCAAAGACAAAAACCACATGATTATCTCAATAGATGCAGAGAAGGCCTTCAACAAAATTCAACAGTCCTTTATGCTAAGAACTCTCAATAAACTAGGTATCCACGGAACATATCTCAAAATAATAAAAGCTATTTATGACAAACCCACAGCCAGTATCATACTGAATGGGCAAAAACTGGAAGCATTCCCTTTGAAATATGACAATAGACAAGGATGCCCTCTCTCATCACTCCTATTCAATATAGTATTGGAAGTTCTGGCTGGAGCAATCAGGCAAGAAAAAGAAATAAAGGGTATTCAATTAGGAAAGGAGGACATCAAACTGTCTTCCATTTGATAGACGTGGTGGGTTGCAGAGAGAAAGATTGTGTTGCAGAAGAAAACTATGGTATTAGATTAACATTTGATTCCTGGGTGGCCATGTGGTTACCCATGGCATGGAGCTGCCCACAATGCCCCTTTTAAGCATAAAGCAGCCAGAAGGATCGACAACCATATTCTCCATTATTGAGGAACTGATAAATAGAAAGAGTGGGACTGGAACCAGCCTAATTATCCCATAGAATTGATGTTAATGGTTTCTTTTGAATAAATATAGAAATTGACCTTCTCAGTATTAAAACTTGAAATATTTATATTGGTATTATCTGAGTTCCTTTCTCAGGAGACCAGCAGGCCTCCCAGATAGTATCAAGGAACTGAAACTTACCAGATCACCACTTCTGGACAATGGGATGCCAGACACCTCATCTATAACTGCCCAACTGACCATCTACTTCCTGTTGACCAATTCCTCTTCCTTACTCCTCCCTGATTCCTGTTTTCCAACACATGGTTACATTTCTTTCCTCCCATATGAGTCTCTAATTTTAGTCAGTTGAGGAGATGAATTTGAGACTGGTTTCCCATCTCCTTGGCTGAAGCACTCACACAAACCCTTCTTCCCTGGCAATGCTCATTATCTCAGTGATTGGCTTTCTGTATGGTGAGCAGGAGGACCCTGGACTGAAGTCCTGGTTTGTGGTAATTACACACCCACATCTAGTCTCCCCTGCAAATAACTTGTATATCTCAACACAATGCTATTTAGTTGGGGCCAACTGTCTTCCTTTCTGAATGGTCACCCTGCACAAATATTAGCAGGGTAGTCTCATTGGAGTCAAACTACTGTGTCACCCAGTACAAATTCTACAGGCACTTAAAAACGAAGGATCCTATAGTGTGGGGCTTTCCAGAATGTGAGGGAAATCTTGGATTCAGGCAGCAGGGGTCAAAAGCAACTATTGTACAATTGGTAGGCCCATGTCATATAACATTCTGTACTCTTCCCCCCACTGATTCATTCAATAATAATAAAAGTCTACATCTATTGCTTATTATGTACCAGGCTATATTCAGAGAAATTTACATATTATAACTCAATTAACTCTTATAACAACTCTATTAATATACCCACTTTGTAGATAAGGAAACTGAAATACAGATTAAGGAATCTGTACATCATGGCCAGTCTGTCTCTGGTGATCAACCTCTTAGTCCCTCTACACATTTTCCCTATTTAATAAGTATCTATTAGGTTCTCACTATGTGCCAGATACTGTGAATAATATTGGGCACATAAAGATGAATTGTGACAAAAGCCATGCCCTTGAGAAGCTTAAGTCTGAGAGACAACAATAGGTAAATATACAAGTATAGGTATGCAGCTGTTTTCTTGTGCTTCACTTTATAGCACTTAGCAGCTACTGTGTTTCTTACAAATTGAAGGTTTGTGGCAACCCTGCGTCAAGCAAGTCTTGCCATTTTTTTCAGCAGTGTGTGATCACTTTGGGTCTCTGTGTCATATTTTGGTAATTTTCTCACAATATTTCAAACTTTTAAATTGCTATTATATATTCAAAGCATGATGTAGGCTGAAAAAAAAATTGATCAAAGCTGTGAGAGTTCTCTCTGCTTCATTGACTGGCCATTCCCTTGTCTCTCTGCCTCTCCTCATGCCCTGCTAATCCCTGAGAAATGACAATATTAAAATTAGGTCAATTAATAACCCTACAATGGCCTCTAAGTGTTCAAGTGAAAGAAAGAGTTACACATCTCTCACTTTAAATCAAAAGCTAGAAATGATTACACTTAGTGAGGGAGGCATGTCAAAAGCCAAGATAAGCCAAAAGCTAAGCCTCTTGTGCCAAATCATTAGCCAAGTTGTTTATGCAAAGGAAAAGTTCTTGAAGGAAATTTAAAGTGCTATGCCAGTGGGTAGATGAATGAGAAAGCAAAACAGCCATAATGCTGATACAGAGAAAGTTTTAGTTGTCTGGACAGAAGATCAAACTAGCCACAAAATTCCCTTAAGCAAGGCCTAAAGCAGAGCAAAGCCCCAACTGTTTTCAATTCTATAAAGGCTGAGAGAGGTGAGGAAGCTACAGAAGAAAAGTTTGAAGCTTGCAGTGGTTGGTTCATGAAGTTTAAGGAACAAAGACATCTCCATAACTTAAAAGTGCAAGGTGAAGCAGCAAATGCTGATATATAAGCTGCAATGCTGGGTGTTGTGGCTCATGCCTGTAATCCCAGCACTTTGGGAGGCTGAGGTGGGAGGATCACCTGAGGTCAGGAGTTTGAGATCAGCCTGACCAACATGAAGAAACCCCATCTCTACTAAAAATACAAAATTAGCCAGGCACAGTGGCACATGCCTGTAATCCCATCTACTAGGGAGGCTGAGGCAGAAGAAATGCTTGAACCCAGGAGGTGGAGGTTGCGGTGAGCCAAGATCACACCATTGCACTCCAGCCTGGGCAACAAGATTGAAACTCTGTCTAAAAAAAAAAAAAAAAAAAAAAGCCTGCAGTAAGAGCAAGTTATCCAGAAGATCTAGAAGATCTAGCTAAGATCCTTAATGAAAGTGTCTACACTAAGCAACAGATTTTTGATGTTGACAAAATACCTTATATTGGAAGAAGATGCCATTTTGGACTATCATAGCTAGAGAGGAAAAGTCAATGCCTGATTTCAAAGCTTCAAAAAAGAGGTTGATTCTCTTGCTAGGGGCTAATGCAGCTCGTTACTTTAAGTTAAAGCCAATACTCACCATTCTGAAAATCCTAGAGCCCTTAAGAATTATGTTAAACCTACTCTGGCTATGCTCTATAAATGGAACAATAGAGCCTAGACAACAGCACATCTATTTACAGCATGTACAACTTACTGAATATTTTAAGCCCATCAGAAAAAAAGAAATTACTTTCAAAATATTACTGTTCATTGACAATGTGGCTGGTTACTCAAGAGCCAGAGATGTGCAAGGAGATTGCTGTTTTCATGCCTGCTAACACAATATCGATTTCATGGCCCATACGTCAGAGCAATTTTGTCTTTCATATTTTATTAGTTAAGAAATACATGTCATAAGGCTGTAGCTGCCATAGATAATGATTCCTCTGATGGATCTAGGAAAGTAAATTGAAAACCATCTGGAAGGGATTCACCATTCTAGATGTCATTAAGAACATTCATGGGAGAAGGCCAAACATTAACAGAAGTTTAAAAGAGATTGATATCAACCCTCATGAATGACTTTGGGGGTGCAAGACTTCAACGGAGGAAGCAATTGCCAATGTGATGGACATAGCAGGAGAACTACAATTAGAAGTGGAGCCCAAAGATAGGCTAAATTGCTGCAATTTCACAAAGAAGCTTGAATGGACAAGGAGCTGCTTCTTACGGATAAACAAAGAACATGGTTTCTTGAGATGGCATCTACTCCTGAGCAAGTGGCTGTGAATGTCGTGAAATGACAACAAAGGATTTAGAATATTAAATAAACTTAGTTGATAAAGTAGCAGCATGGTTTGGGAGGACTAACTTTAGTTTTTTGTTTGTTTGTTTTTTAGAGATAGGGTCTTGCTCTGTTGCTTAGGCTGGTGTGCAGTGGTGCAGTCATACTGCACTACAGCCTCCTGAGTGAGGATTGCTGAGTTTCATGCAAACCTCTCACCTCAGCCTTTTGAGAAGCTGGGACTACAGAAGCACATGCCACCATACCCAGCTTTTTTTTTTTTTTTTTTTTTTTTTTTTTTGGCAGAGACCGGGTCTTGCTATATTGCCCAGGCTAGTCTCAAATTCCTGGCCTCATGCAGGAATTGTGGAAGCCATCATGCCCAGCCTGACTTTGGTTTTGAAAGAAGTTCTACTGTGAGTAAAATGCTATCAAACAACATTGCATGCTACAGAGAAATTTTTCAAGAAAAGAAGAGTCAAAGGATATGGCAAACTTCATTAATGTCTTCTTTTAGGAGACACAGCCACCACAACCTTCAGCAACCAACCACTCTTATCAGTCGCAGCTATCAACATTGAGGCAAGACCCTCCACCAGCAAAAAGATGATGACTTGTTGAAGACTCAAATGGTCAGTGGTATTTCTTAGAAATACAGTATTTTTAAATTACGATAATATACTTTCTTTTAGATATAAGGCTTTTATATATACTGTAGACAGACTTAAAAGTCTACAGTATAATGTAGGCATAACTTTCATATACACTAGGAAAGCAAAAAATTTTATATGACTTCATGGCAATATTTGCTTTACTGAGATGGTCTGGAAACAAACCAGATATCTACCAGGTATGCCTATAACATTCATGTGATGAGTCTTATGAGATAGATACGCAGAGGTGTTACAGGACCACACAGGAGTGTCATTAACCCTGACCAGAAAAATCAGGAAGGATGTCTTCCTGGAAGAGGCGATGCTTGAACACCTTATAATACCAACAATAAAATTTAACCATAATGAAAGCTTTAATATCCTCAGTATCCACCTTTAGTTTACACTAAGAAACTTACTAAATGCATCATGTCATATTCAAGTGGTCCTAATCATGAGGAAACTTGAGATTCTGGCAACAAGGGTAGGAAAAGTATAAGAAGACAGTGAACAAATTGGAGCTGGACAGACTTGCCTGACTAGAGGTATGTGTCCCACGGTAAGAGCAGGCTGTTTGGTAAGATGTGTTTCAAGGACTGTATTGTAATTTTTTTTTAATTTTCTGTATATTGTGATTTTTTTTTTTAAGACAGAGTCTTGCCCTGTTGCCCAGGCTGGGGTGCAATGGCGCAATCTCAGCTCACTGCAACCTCCGCCTCCTGGGTTCAAGTGATTCTCCTGCCTCAGCCTTCTGAGTAGCTGGGATCATAAGCATCACACCCAGCTAATTTTTGTATTTTTTTTTTTTTTTTAGTAGAGACAGGGTTTCACCATGTTGGTCGGGCTGGTCTCAAACACCTGACCTTGTGATCTGCCTGCCTTGGCCTCCCAAAGTGCTGGGATTACAGGCATGAGCCACCATGCTCGGCCATATTATGATGTTTTGATGTCTTTAAAAACCTTACAACTGGGAGAGACTATCCTTCCTGGGCTAGCTAATTCTTAAAGATAACAAAAGTCAGAGAGCATGTCTTTGAGAGCACACAAAGTAACCAATCCAGAGCCTTATCTCTTCTGTTTGGCCTAGATACTTCAGGAGACACTATTTCTCTGCCTTAATCATCCCAGAGCCAGGTACCAGGCAACTAGAAACTACTCCTACAGCCCAAAACCGACCAAAAGTGTTCAAGCTAACCAATCCTGAACATTCCTCCTGCCCTGGTGCATCTCTTCCTCAAAAACTCCAATACAGAGGTGGTCTAAGCTTACGCACTCCTGTCTTCTGCCTCATGGCCACCATCATGTCTTCCCATGCAGAACACCTCCTGTCTTTAGGACCTGCAAGTATAATAAACTTGGCTTTTTGCTGAGCATCTCTTGAATCTCTTATGGTTGCACATGACTAAGCAAACTCAGAGGAACACAAAACAAGGACATAGAAAACCCTGATGTGATTCTGGCAAGCTTTAATATCCAAGGAAGCAACAGGAGTTCAGGGATTGGGTAAAAATAGCCAGGTTCCAAACAGACTGTTTATAATTAGACCCCAATTAATAGCTTGGGATAAGTGGAACAGAGCTCAGTTATGTAGAAGACAGAGCTACAAGGAGCCTAACAGAGTTCTAAGTTCTATTTAAATAGGATGGAGTTAAGGGCACCATTTAAATAGGTACAGTTTCTCTGAGAAACTGGGTCCTACTATGGACTGAACGTTTGTGTTCCCCGCAATTTGTTCGGTTGAAAACCAAACCCCTCAGTGTGATGATATTAGGAGGCAGAGCCAATAAGGTCATGAGGGTGGAGTCTTCAAAAATGAGATTCATGCTCTTATAAAAGGAACCCCAAAGAGCTCTCCAACTTTTTCTGCCACATGAAGACATATTGAGATGGCTGTCTGTAACTCAGAGAAGGAACCTCACCAGAACTCAACTACGCTGGCACCCTGATCTCAGACTCCCAGCATCCTTATAAATAAATTTCTATTGTTTATAAGCCATCCAGTCTGTGCTACTTCGTTATAGCAGTTCAGCTGGCTAAGACAGATGATATATGGAAGAACTGAGAGAGAAGCCCAGCCACACCAACTGAGCCAGTACTTTGAGGAATGGAAGATTATGATTCAATGGGCACACTGATGTTTGTTCACACAGGCATTGCAGAGCCAAGCTCTATAAGAGCAAGATTGGTACCAGTTACTGAGCTGAAGTTGATACTCTGGCCAGGAATGGTTATGGTCTGGGCAAGAAAACTAAATGTAGATTTAGAGTGATTTAACAATTTTGGTAGTCAGCTTCATGAGGAGATAAGAGTGTAGAACAAAGGCAAATGAGAGACAAATGAATTTCAATCTTACTTTGCGACTAAACAGCTATGTATATTTGAGCATGTGCCTTAACCTCTAATCTTCATAATCCTTATGAGTAAAATGAAAATGTACCTATGGCTGTGACAAATATATTGATAAATATGAGAGCACCAAGTACAGTTCCTGACACAGAATAGATGCTCAATAAATGATATTTTCTTTTTCTTGTAACTCCACCAGACTTAATATTCCATTTCTCACTACTGATATTTTACTCATCTATTTTACCCATCTCAGGGATTCATACATCAAAGTATTTTTATATATTAATAACTTCCTAGAAAGTAAATTTCTATCCCTTTGCCTCACATGAAAATTTGTGGCAGAGAGAAATAGAAAGTCATTCAGAATCATAAAAAAGACCCTAGCTCTGTCATCAATCCACAATTCAGCAAATAGCTGGCTCTTCACAGTTTAATACAATGCACTCCCACTGCTAGCCTAAATTTTAAAAAACTTCTCTCTTCCTATGATTTAATCTCCAAAGCATGTATGATGAACACATTACTATTTCCTCCTCCAGGAATGTGATGTTACAATGTGAGGCCCCATTCCTGAGCTGGTTAGAGAAGAAGAGGTCATATGTCCAGTCTCCATATAGGCATTCACCAGTTTAATTTCACACAGAGAACATCTCTGTTCCATAGCCACAGAGAACACTGTGTATCTTAGTGGCATTCTTGTAAGACAATGAACACAGATAAGTCCAGTGCACAGTGGATGACTCAATGCAAATACAATCAGCAATACGATAAACACACACACACACACACACACACACACACACAACTAAGTGTTATCCAATGATGAGTTAAATGAATCACCTTTGTACCCAAAGATGACAATATTCTGATTGATGTTACAATTTAGAGAAACAGTTTATTACCATTAAATGACGAAAATAATTCATCAGTCAATCATCAGGTATTTATTTCAACCCATGTCTAGTAGTACCAGTGCTTTGGGAGTTATAAGTGAAGTAGAATTATGACTAAGGGGGTGACCTATCAGTATGGGAATATAAATTTTTAAAAAAGAAGACAACTAAGAGGCCTGGTCTCAAGGACAGATAGTCTAGCTGAAGAAAAGAACTGCTATTTGAAAAAAAGAACAACCCCGAATTTTCACTACTTGAGCACTAGCTGCAATAGCGTGGACAGAGAAGTGAGACAGCAATGTGGGCTAAAGATAAAATACTTCAAAACTATAATTTAAACTATAAAAAATACCTATATGTAGTAGAAAATAATGTTTTTTTAAATTTAAACAATAATACCTATATATAGCAGAAAATTTTAAATTAAAAAAATTTTAAATATTAAATGTTTGTAAACATTTAAATACAGGTTAATTACAGTTACAGTCAATCACTACATTGAACATGAAAATAATATTTTCATTTTAAATATACTTGACAAATTGATTTGTGACTACAAAAAAAACCTTTAAATGATTACAAAATGTCAGTTATGAATATTTGCATGCAAGCAGGCACTTAACTAAATATGGCCAAAAAACAGAAAGTCAACATTATCTAGATACCACTTTCTGACCAAGTGAATTTTCAAAAGTATAAAAAATAAACTTTTAAGTTTTAAGATCACATTTTTTTTTCCAAGACAGAGTCTTGCTCTGTCACCAGGCTAGAGTGCAGTGGCACAAGCTCAGCTCACTGCAATCTCTACCTCCTGGGTTCAAGCAATTCCCCTGCCTCAGCCTCCAGAGTAGCTGGGACTACAGGTGTGCACCACCATGCCCGGCTAATTTTTTGTGTTTTAGTAGAGATAGGGTTTCATCATTTTGGCCAGGATAGTCTCGATCTCTTGACCTTGTGATCCCCCCACCTCGACCTCCCAAAGTGCTGGGATTACATACATTTTTAAATAGCTCATAGGAGAGAGTAGGACTCCGTTCCAGGAGTACAATGGACTAACTACCCTAGTTGACTCTCTCATTACAAATAACTAAAAAAAAAAAAAAAAAAAAAAAAACTTGATAAAATCAAATGAAAATAGCTTTTTTAATACATGACAGATTGGCAAAAAACTTAAAACTCTTGAAAGCCAAAACCTAAATGAAAGTAGAGCCCACAAAGATAAGCACCGAAGTCAGCTTCCATTCAGACATCATTGGCCAAACCAGATAAATTAAAACTTTGTTTTCTGTGACACTTACTTAATTGTCCACCAAAATTCAATTTGAATTTTACTTTCCATAGTATTGAGTCATCGCTGGTAAGTAGCAGCTTAGCCAGAGATTACATTTCCCCATCACACATGCCTCACATCTGTATGGAACAATGGGACTAATTCTCAGTCGTAGAAGATAAAGTGATATAATTCATGTCTGGTCAAAGAGAGTTAAGAAGTGGCTGTGTCTTCTTCAACCTCTTTTTTTGTGAATTTCTAGGTGAATACAAAAGATCACCAGGTCCCAGAGGATGGTGGACCTGCAAGGAAGTAGCCTGGGTCCCTGAAGTATCATATGAAGAAAACCCCCATCAGAAACAACTAAATTGGACATTATATGATTGAGAAATAAACTTTTATTATGTTAAGCTACTTAAATTTTACACTGCATTTGTTACAGCATTAGTGTTACTCTAACCAACATGGAACTTGCTACCTTAAAGCATTTAGGAAACAATATACAAAGCCCAGGGCTGGCTTACGGGAGAGAATCTAACAGGAAATCCCCACTGCATAAAACTGAGGCCCCAAAATGTGATTCCCTCAGCATCAAGATAAACTAGAAATACTATGTCTTCCATGACAATACAAGGAAAGTTGACTATCTTTCTGTATGACGCTGAGGAGGGGTAGAGAGAGGGAGTTATTTTCTCCTTAGAATTTACTACTACAAGCCTTCCCATCTGTAGACGTCTAGCCTTTAGTCACATTAAGTGGTCTGAAAAACATCAAGCTAAAAATTTACTAATTTACTTTAAAGTGGCTTCCCACTGGTAGTGCTCCCAGAAGCAAATGCAAATTCTATCTAAAGAAAATTTCCTTCTTTCCAAGAAATAAAAAATGAACCCACAGTCAAAAATCACAAAACTCACATAGAAATAAAACACCATGTGCAAGAGCCAAAAGAAACAACAGATAGTACACTGAGACCCACAGTTTTTAGAATTACCACACTCAGAATATAAAATCACTGCATTTAATATTGCTAGGAAACACTACTCCATGGGTTTATCTTGTCCCTACATGTCTTACTATACGCACCAAAAATTCAATGCCCTGGCTGATCTTTACCCAGCCCATTTTTCAGGATGGGGCTTGCAGCAAGAAAACTTGAGAGATGAGCTAATACTTCCCCCTTAAATAAAACGCCAGTTTGTTTATTACCTACTATTAAATGGCAAGTTTCCAAAGGTCAGTGTTCCTTTCCTGTGCAAGTATCTATCTAGGCCCATTTCTAGGAATTGGAACATAGAAAACCAAAACAAACATGCTGACACTCTGGCTACTGCTTTTGCCGTGAGTAATAGTCTTTTGCTCTTAGCCAAGAGTCTCATGTCTTCTTTCAATATCCACAAAACTGTGGCAAGCTACCTTACAAACATGGTAAAAACTCAGACCCATCACAGTTCTTGAAAAATATGTCTTAAAAAATAAAAATATAAATAGGAAAATCAATGGTTGAGCTAAAGGACAGATTAAAGCTGAAGAGAGACTTATGGAATTGGAAGGCAGACCTAAAATTAATCAGAATGCAACACAGAGAGGAAAAAGATAGTAACTCTAAAAGAGAAATTAAGGGGCATAAGCAGAGTGAGAAAAGCATAAATCTTGTTGTAGTTACAGAATGAAAATGAGGTAAAATTTGAAAAGAAAAAAATTGGAGATATTTCCAGACTGATGAAAGATACTAATTCAACTATTTGAGAAGCCCTGGTACTCCAAAATATTAAATAAAAGGAAACCCACACCTAAAAACAGAAGAATGAAACTTCAGGACAGCAAAAAATATAGAGGTGATCTAAGTAGAGA
Source organism: Saguinus oedipus (assembly GCA_031835075.1). Classification (NCBI taxonomy): domain Eukaryota; kingdom Metazoa; phylum Chordata; class Mammalia; order Primates; family Cebidae; genus Saguinus; species Saguinus oedipus. The sequence continues at coordinate 27,291,135 of CM063190.1, forward strand.
GAAAAAACATTACATTCAAAAGAATAGAAATGAAATATTATGCTAGCTCCCCTTCCAGTGCAATGGTAGGCAGAGGACAATGGAAAATTTCCAATTTACTCAGAGAAAATAAACCATAATTCTATACTCATCTAAACTATTATTGTTAAGAGGCACACAAAATAAAGACATCTTAAGACCAAAGAGAGCAAAGGAGAGAGAGACAGAGACAGAAAGGGAGAAAGAGATGTTACTGTTAGAATGCCAGAATAGTAAGTATAAAGGAAAAAGTAAAGAGATCTCTGAGCTGAGATGCATAAAGAATTGATGAGCAAAGAATACGATTCTACTTTATATTATCTAGATTTAAAAAATTAAGAAATATGACAATTTCAAGAGTTGGCAAGGAATGGAATAGAGGAAACTACAGATAAGAGCATAATTAGCACCACCACTTTGGAAAACAACTTGGCAATAACTTGAAAAAGGTAACTTGCACATATCAACTAAAAATTCACCTAATAGGTATTAACCTGAAAAAACTCTTCTATATGGGCAAAATTAGATATGTAGAGTATGTGGGGATCAGGCAAGATGGCTGAATAGAAACAGCTCTGCTCTATAGCTCCCAAAAAGACCAACACAGAAGATTTCTGCATTTCCAACTAAAGTACCCCGTTCATCTCATTACAATTGGTTAGAGAGTAGGTGCATCCCATGGAGGGTGAACCAAAGCGGGGTGGGGCATCACCTCACCCAGGAAGTACAAGGGGTCAGGAACTCCCTCCCCTAGCCAAGGGAAGCCATGAGGGACTGTGCCATGAGGGATGGTGCTATCCCGTTCAGATATTATGGTTCTCTCACAGTCTTTGCAACCCACAGACCAGGAGATTCCCTCAGGTGTCTATATCACCAGGGCCTGGGTTTCAAGCACAAAACTAGGCAGTTGTTTGGGCAGACACTGAGCTAGCTATAGGAGTTTTTTTTCACACCCAGTGGCTCCTGGAACCCTGGTGAGACAGAACTATTCACTCCCCTGGAAAGAGGGCTGAAGCCAGGGAGCAAAGTAGTCTCATTCAGTGGATCTCAGCCCACAGAGCCCTTCAAGCTAAGATCCACCAGCTTGAACTTCTTGTTGCCAGCACAGCAGCCTGAAGTCGACCTGGGGTGCTTGAACTTGGGGGAAGAAGGGGTGTCCATCATCACTGAGGCTTGAGTGGGTGGTTTTCCCCTCACAGTGTAAACAAAACCATCAGTAAGTTTGAACTGGGTGATCCCACCCAGCAAAGCTGCTATAGCCAGACTGCCTCTCTAGATTCCTCCTCTCTGGGCAGGGCATCTCTGAAAAGGCAGCAGCCCCAGTCAGGGGCTTATAGATAAAAACTCCATCTCCCTGGGACAGAGCACCTGGGAGAAGGGGTGGCTGTGGGTGCAGCTTCAGCAGACTTAAACATTCCTGACTGCTGGCTCTGAAGAGAGCAATGGTTTTCCAAGCACAGCACTCAAGCACTGCTAAGGGACAGACTGCCTCCTCAAGTGGGTCCCTGACCCCTGTGCCACCTGACTGGGAGACACCTTCCAGCAGGGAACAACAGACACCTCATGCAGGAGAGCTCTGGCTGGCATCTGGTGGGTGCCCCTCTGGGACAAAGCTTCCAGAGGAAGGAACAGGGAGCAATCTTTGCTGTTCTGCAGCCTCTGCTGATGATATCCAGGCAAACAGGGTCTGGAATGGACCTAAAGGAAAATCCAGCAGACCTGCAGAAGAGGGGCCTGACTGTTGGAAAACTGACAAACAGAAAGCAATAGCATCAACATCAACAAAAAGGACGTCCACACAAAAACAGCCATCCAAAGGTCACCAACATCAAAGATCAAAGGTAAATAAATTCACAAAGATGAAAAACCAGCACAAAAAGGCCGAAAATTCCAAAAACCAGAATACCTCCTTGCCTCCAAAGGGTCACAACTCCTTTCCAGCAAGGGAACAAAACTGGACAAAGAATGAGTTTGACAAATTGACAGAAGTAGGTTTCAGAAGATGGGTAATAACAAACTCCTCCAAGCTAAAGGAACATGTTCTCAGCCAATACAAGGGAGCTAAGAACCTTGAAAAAAGGTTAGAGGAATTGCAAAAAAAAAAGGAAAAAGAAACCCACCCAAAACTGCACAACTACAGAAAACTGAACAACCTGCTCCTGAATGACTACTGGGTAAATAAAGAAATTAAGGCAGAAATAAACAAGTTATTTGCAACCAATGAGAACAAAGACACAACATACCAGAATCTCTGGGACACAGCTAAAGCAGTGTTAGAGGGAAATTTATAGCATTAAATGCCCACAGAAGAAAGCAGGAAAAATCTAAAATTGACATCTTAACATCACAATTAAAAGAACTAGAGACACAAGAGCAAACATTTAAAAGCTAGAAGACAAGAAATAACTAAGATTAGAGCAGAACTGAAGGAGACAGAGACACAAAAAACCCTTCAAAAAAAACAATGATTCCAGGAGGTGGTTTTTTGAAAAGATCAACAAAATAGATAGACCATTAGCCAGACTATTAGAGAAAAAAAAGAGAGAAGAATCAAATAGACACAATAAAAAATGATAAAGGGAATATCACCATTGATCCCATAGAAATACAAACTACAATCAAAGAATACTATAGACAACTCTAAAGAAATAAGTTAGAAAATCTAGAAGAAATTCCTGGACACATACACCCTCCCAAGACTAAAGCTGGAAGAGTCAAATCCCTAAATAGACAAATAACAAGTTCTGAAATTCAGGCAGGAATACCAACCAAAAAAAAGTCCAGATCCAGATGGATTCACAGCCGAATTCTACCAGAGGTACAAAGAAGAGCTGGTAACATTCCTTCTGAAACTATTCCAAGCAATAGAAACAGAGGGACTTATCTTATAAGGCCAGCTTCATCCTGATACCAAAACCTGGCAGAGACAAAGCAAAAAAAGAAAATTTCAGGCCAATATTCCTGATGAACATTGATGTGAAAATCCTCAATAAAATACTGGCAAACCGAATGCAGCAGCACATCAAAAAGCTTATCCACCACGATCAAGTTGGCTTCATCCCTGGGATTCAAGGCTGGTTCAACATATGCAAGTCAATAAACATATAGCTTCTGCACAGCAAAAGAAACTATCATCAACAGGCCACCTACAGAATGGGAGAAAATTTTTACAATCTATCCATCTGATAAAGGTCTAATATCCAGAATCTACAAGGAACTTAAACAAATTTACAAGGAAAAAAACAAACAATTCCATCAAAAAGTGGGCAAAGGATATGAGCAGACATTTCTCAAATGAAGACATTTATGTGGTCAACAAACATGAAAAAAAGTTCATCACTGGTCATTGGAGAAATACAAATCAAAACCATAATGAGATACCATCTCATACCGGGTAGAATGGCCATCATTAAAAAGTTAGGAAGCAGCAGTTGGTGGAGAGAATGTTGAGAAATAGGAATGCTTTTACACTGTTGGTGGGAGTTTAAATTAGGTTCAACCATTATGAAAGACAGTGTGGCAATTCCTCAAGGATCTAGAACCAGAAATACCATTTGACCCAGCAATCCCATTACTGGGTATATACCCAAAGGATCATAAATCACTCTACTATAAAGACACATGCACATGTATATTCATTGCAGCACTATTCACAATAGCAAAGACTTGGGACCAACAAAAATGTCCATCAATGATGGACTGGATAAAGAAAATATGGCACATATACACCACGAAATACTATGCAGTCATAAAAAAAGATGAGTTTGTGTCCTTTGCAGGGACATGGGTAAAGCTGGAAACCACGATTCTCAGCAAACTAACACAGGAACAGAAACCCAAACACTGCATATTCTCACTCATAAGTAGGAGTTGAACAATGAGAACACATGGACACAGGGAGAAGAACATCATACACCAGGGCCTGTCAGGGGTTGGGGGACAAGGAGAGAGAAAGCATTAGGAGAAATACCTAATGTCGATGATGGGTTGATGGGTGCAGCAAACAACCATGGCACATATATACCCATGTTACAAACCTGCACGTTCTGCACATGTATCCCAGAACTTAAAGTATAGAACATATAAGAAAACACAAAAAAAGACATGTATAGTTTTTGCCAACATGTATGTTCCTATCAGCATTGTTCATGATGGCAAAAAACTAATAATAACTTAAATGTTCATCCACATAACCATGAATAACTAATCATGCTATAACTACACAATGGCATATTGTACAATAGTAAAAATTAATAAAGTACTACTATATATATTTTTGTGGCTGAATCTTAAAAATCTTATAAACATAATGCTGAGTAAAAAAAGTGAGTCACCAAAGACACCATATATATAAATATGTATTTTTATATATACTTATATATGTATGTGTATATGTGTATGTGCATGTATGTGTAACTAAACTGTAATGTTTAGGGATACAAATATGCAGTAAAGCCTTTTTAAAAAGCAAAAGAATGATTAAACACAAATTTAAGGAAGCTGGGTACCTTTGCAGGAAAAGAAATCAAAGAGAGAGGATGTGAAACAGTTCACATACAGACTCAACAAACTGTTTCTTAAGTAGGTTGTGGACTCACAAGCATTCGTTTTAATATTATACCCCACTTGCATGTGTAGTGTTTTGTAAGTATCAAATATTATAATGTTAAAAAAAATCGGCACTTAGCAACAAAAAAAAAAGGAACGAAAGGAACTTCTTTAACCTTAGTTATCAAAATCCTACAGCAAAAGAATGTGGAATAAAACACTGGTGAAACATTAAGGGTGAAATATTAAAGCATAACCTTTAAAGTCAAAAAGAAGCCAAGATAGTCACTGAATATAAAAATATTGATACTCCCCAAATAAACAAATTTACTAAAATCCCAATCAAATTCCCAACAAGCTTCTGCTTAATTTTTCTTCATATTTGCAGAATTGAACAAGCTCATCCTAAATCCATGTGGAAAATCTAGGTTCTAAAAACAGCCAAGATAATCTCAAATATCAATAGCTCAGTAGAGAAACATTCCCTATTGGATACTCGGAGCCTTTCTTGGAGCTAGAATAGTTAAAGGAGTGTCATATCCACAGAGAGGATATCTATAGATACATGACACATGAAAGATAGCATTATAAGCTGAAGAAGAAATCATCAACATTCAAAAATGATACTAGATAACTGATTATACGGATGGAAGAAAAATCATATCCCTACTTCAGATTGTGAAATAAATACTAAGTAAATAAAAGCAAGCATTTAGAACTTTTAGGGAAAAATATAGGAGAATATCTTTATTGTCATGAGGTCAGAATTTCCTAAAGCAGAAAAAACACAAACCATAAGGAGAAAAGACTGACAAAATTCTACCAAATTAAAATTTCAACAAAAATTTAGGAGTAGGAAAACACTGTTTCAGTGCATAAAATCAATAAAAGGATTGTATAGTAAACCATCATTAGTTTCCAAAAATCAATAAAGAAAGGCAAAACACCCAGTGAAAAGAAATAGGAAAAGGATATGAACAGACAATTCACAGAAAATGAAATGGCCAATATCCATGCTCAATACCACGAGAATTCTTGGAAACTGAATTCTTGGAAATTTGTGTTACCACAAGGTCCCATTTCAAAACAGTCAGATTGGCCAATATCTAAAGGTCTGTCAATATCAATAACAGGTGAGGATATAGAATGGTGAACTTTCATATGCTGCTAATAGAGATACACACTCATGGCCTCATTTCAGAGCTGAGCTAGTAATATCTAGTAAAACTGAAGGTATTCATTTTTTTTTTTTTTTTTGCCAATCAATGAGAGCTTGTAAGGTTGCTGAGGTTGGTTGGCCTTGAACTCTTGGCCTTGCCTTCGCAAGCGCCACGACATTCGGCCGGAGCCACTTTGGGCCCAAGGTATTCATATTTTACAACTCAGCATGCCACTTCCAGGTATCTATGCTAGAAAAAACTCTATTGTATTGAAAGAAAACTAAAAGTTAATCAACAGGAGAATGGCTAAATAAATTTGACTCTATTAATCAAAAGAATATAAACAGCAGTTAAAGATGAATAAACTGAAACTACATGTGTCATCATAAAAATAGAAGCAAAATCGGGGCACAGTGGCTCACGCCTGCAATCCCAGCACTTTGGGAGGCTGAGGCGGATGGATCACGAGGTCAGGAGTTTGAGACCAGCCTGGACAATATAGTGAAACCCCATCTCTACTAAAATACAAAAATTAGCTGAGCATGATGGTGTGCACCTGTAGTCCCAGCTACTCATGAGGCTGAGGCAGAAGAACTGCTTGAACCCAGGAGACAGAGGTTGCAGTGAGCTGAGATCAAGCAACTGCACTACGGCCTGGGGGAGAAAGTGAGACACCATCTCAAAAAAAAAAAAAAAAAAAGAAAGAAAAGAAACAAACAATAAAAAACAAGCTGTAGAAGTAGATGTACAGTCCAGGAAATTTATAAGATGTAAATCAATATGCATATTGAATGTATACATCCACATGCATGTAGTATAAATACCGAAATATTCACAAAAATGAAAAACACCAAATTCAGATTTATGACAAGGCCAGGACTGGAGTGAGGCAAGCATCAAGCCTAGGGTGCAAAATTTAAGGATGCACTCACTCTCAATTTTGTGCAAGTACAGGGCAGAGACCTAAGGAGTGCTTCCTTAAATTTTGTGCCCTCAGCACAACACTCATCTTACCTTATCTTGGACCTGTTGGTCCAGCACTGTGGAGTTTATTTCTTTTAAAAAAAAAAAGCGCGTTGGCTAACACCTGTAATCGCAGCACTTTGAGAAGCTGAGGTAGGCGGATCACAAGGTCAAGAGATCCAGACCATCTTGGCCAACATGGTGAAACCCCATTTCTACTAAAAATACAAAAATTAGCCAGCCTTGGTGGCACACACTCAGAGTCCCAGCTACTCGGGAGACTGAGGCAGGAGAATCGCTTGAACCCAGGAGGTGGAGGTTGCAGTGAGCCGAGATCGCGCCATTGCACTCCAGCCTGGGCAACAGAGTGAGACTCCATCCCAAAAAAAGTCTGTTATGCAAGTACATCCCTATACAGAAGGTGTATATTTGCTGCTGCTGGATTTTACATGCTCAAGACTAGTTGTTATGTTACTTTCTTCTATTGGAATTGTCATAAGGTGTGAATATTAGAAATTTAAACTTGAAACACAAGTGTAGTGAGGAGTTGGCATAATAATTTCCCACAGAAGATTCCTTCTTCTTGTCACAAAATAACGAAAAGAATGGCATGCAACTAAACTTGGCAATGAGCTCCTCTCTCCCACGGCTTTGCATCCTGAGCAGAAGATGAGAATTTGGAGGGGAGGGGACCAGTTTGGAATTTGTGCCAGGGTTAGCACTCTGAGCAATTTCTACTGACTTGGTTCCTGTTTTATTTCCAAGCCTAGTTCTCCAGACTTCTTATCAATTCTGTAAGCTTTTCAACATCCTCCAGCAATTTCTCATTCTCCTTAATTTAGACAGTCAATTCCTCTTGCTTAGAACCAAAAAGCCATAGCAATATACTTAACCTCACACTGTCAAATGAGGAATTTGTATAATGCCACTTGTTATGATTCCATCCTCAGGAATCAACTTTCTCATCGTTATTTGATTTCCCATTAGTTTGCCTACAAGGAGAAAGTGTGCTAAACATTTTAACCCGAGTATTCCGGAAGATAAAACTCTTCTATTTGTCTTTATCAATTAGGGAATTGCCATTTTCTTTTTACATATTACTTGCATACACTTAATTCATGTGAGTTTGCCCCAGAAAGTTCTGTTGGATACATGAGAAAATAAAATTTGTAAGTGTGTAAGCTAAGGACCAGACCCTAGAAAACTACCCAAGATAATGAATATCACCCAGGTAAGACTCAGAAAATAGCTGCTGGTCTTTCTGGTGGCCAAAATACCATTAACAAAGCATTCTCTGTTTTCCCTATTACATTTCTAGACTACCTTAGTCGTTCTGAAGTTCTTGCTTTGGTACCTCTCTCTGAGATGCTCTTTCCCACGTATTAAAACCTCTAGCTTTTGAGGCTGGGTACAGTCACTCACACTGTAATCCCAGTGCTTTGAAAGGCAGAGGCAGGAGGACTGCTTGAGGCTAGGAGTTCAAGACCAGCCTTGGCAACATAGCAAGACTCTCATCTCCACAAAAACTTTAAACATTATCCAGGTATAGTGGTGTGTGCCCTGTAGTCCTAGTTATTTGGGAGCCTGAGACAGGAGGATCACTTGAGTCCAGGAGTTCCAGACAGCAGTGAGCTATGACTGTGCCACTGCACTCCAGCCTGGACAGAAGAGCAAGACCCTGTCTCTAAAAAAACAAAAACATACACACCTCTAACTTTCATTTTATTGCTGAGCTGGTAAGATGGGTACAACCCAAGCTCAAGGAAGTCAGGCTTTTCCATGATCTGGTTAATAATTCCATTCTCTTTTCCAATCTTCCTTTTATACCTCTTCATGCCTTTATGGAAGTGGTTTCCAGTATCTTGCCATTATGTCTGATTTTACCTTAAATACATATTAAATAAAAGCTTTAATTTATAATTTCCCTTGAAAGAATAAAAGTATCTCTCTATTTCTCCTTGTACCCTCTCTGCCTCTCTCTCTCTCACACACACACATATACCACAAATATCCACACAAATACCAGCATTTTATGTAAGTCAAATGAAACTTCAACAACAATAGGCTTTAGATAGGGAAGAGTCATAGAAGGGCAGGCTTGAGAAAGAAGGTAGCTAGTGGGATACTCAGATACAGCTAGGCCACGGCTGATAACCTGAGGCTAAGGTGCAGATTATACACCTATGAGCTTTAGATCTGGCTGTCAGTGCAGCCTCCTTGGCCTGGGTCACTGTGTAGTCACTAACATGCAAAAGACATACTCCTGATTTACTTGTTCTCCAGTCATGGCTGTGCCCACAGCCCCTGAATAAAGATTTGCCAAGCTGGCCTGTGGTGCTGGCTACACAAAGAACTGTAGTCTCAGGTATGAACAAATCCAACATTTCACCAACTGTGTCATTTAGAGTTATCTTACCTCCTCTGTCTTTAAAACTTCCCATATTCGAGCATGATCTTCCACCAGCCAGTGTCCCGTACTTTCTACCTTGGTGGAAAGTTTGAATTTAGACACCACTTGAGTAGGTTCTCCCAAAGGTTTCTCCTCCATCTTGAAAGAGGCAGACAGGAGGCATTACGGATCTGTGCAGAAAAATAAAGTATGATACAGGTTAAAACGATGAGTAATATTAAAAGAAACATGGAAGCAAATTATCATGCTTGACTTATGACTAGTGAGTCTATTAAAGATGGTATTATAATAGGCATCAACTTTTATGACCACTTTTATATTCTGAATATTCATTATCGGTATTTTAACGCAGGCTTTGGAAGGTAAGAATACATTCTTATAATGGCAAACTGATGTACATTTTAAAGCAAAGTGCAAGCTATCATCTGCCTGCTATGCCTGATCGTCATGTGGCTTTGGCCTTCTCGAGCGAGAGATGGAAATGGGTGAATATAAGGCAGACCTGAGTGATGTTTTCATATTTCCATGCCAGTTGCTCCATGTAGAAGCAGCACTGGCTATGATGTCAAGAGTTTTATTCTTCAAACACCTATTATGCACTTGTATATATGAGGCTCCATGTGAGGCATACACAAATAATTCAGTAGTTTGGCTCTTAACTTTAAGAAGCTTAGAGCTTCAGGACAGAAAGATTGTAAACAATTATTAATAATAAGACGTATTACAACATAGTGTGTGAAGTGCCACAACAATTGTGTTTCCAAACTGCAATGAAAGCACAGAGGAAGATCCCTTTGACATTGACTGGCTGTGCTGCTTTCTTGGGTCTTGGTTTCACTAACCGTTACTCTAAGACATTATTTAAAAATTTACACCAATTTTACAAGGTCTACTTCTTTGACATCTTTCCATCTGCCACTGGCTTGTTCAGAATCTCATCATAGCTTGCCTGGCTCAGCCCCATATTATCTATCATAAAAATCTCCTTGCCTCCATTCAAGTCTCCTTGAATCTATTCTTGGTGTAGCTTTTCTAGAAAGCAAAACTGTTAATGATGTTCCAACTACCTAAAACTTTTCCTACAGAATAAAATCCAAATTCCTTCACATAGCATCCAAGGATGGTCATATCTGGCTTCATCCACCTCCCTTCTCCCACCTTGTGCACACACGGCTGCCCCCTCAGCCACCGTTTCAGCCATATGTAGGTATCTATGGACTCCAGATACAACTGGTGCCCATAGCCTTTGTGACACCTTCCCTCCAATCCCCACCCCCAAGAGAATACAGGCCTCCCTCCTTTGCTACTCTATGTACTCCAGACAAACTTCTATCATGCCACCTGTAACACTTTATTATATTTATTTGCTTTCAATTCTATTTTCCTCTTCTAGTCTTATATCTTGAGACGATAGATAGTATCATATGGAGTAAGTACTAAATAAATGTTTTATGAATTCATTAATTTAATCATTTAGTAAATCATGACAATCCACTGAAAACAAGGCAGATCTTTTATATTCAAATAGCAGATGTAAAAGTCAAGTTACCTCTTCCTTTTAACTTTTTTTTTTTTTTTGAGTCAGAGTCTTGCTCAGTCATCAGGCTGGAGTGCAGTGGTGCAATCTTGGCTCGCTGCCATCTACACCTCCCAGGTTCAACCAATTCTCCTGCCTCAGCCTCCTGAGTAGCTGGAACTACAGGTGCACACCACCATGCCCAGCTAATTTTTGTATTTTTAGTAGAGACAGGGTTTCACTATGTTGGCCAGGTTGGTCTCGATCTCTTGACCTTGTGATCCACCCACGTCGGCCTCCCAAAGTGCTGGGATTACAGGTGGGAGCCACTGCGCCCGGCCATTAATATTTTTATTGACTTAGTAGGCTATAAGTTCTTCATGAAAAAGGGACAAATATAACATTCATCACACACCCCCAAGCAGCCTATAATGCCAGATGGAATTGCTCATTAGTTAACAACAGGCTGGTTTTCATGGAAACGTCTTCGAGGAATGATATCTGCAAAACACAGGCATTATGCTTGCATAACCCACTACCCAAATAAAAGGAAGTGGAAGTGAAATTGACACGAGTGGCAGGAGGGACAGGTCAGAGGATTGAAGAAAACCATCATCTGCAGAAGGTTTACTTCTCTGCCCTGGGGCTTCCCATGCTCCATCTGTAAGCCATGGAGAATAAGCCCATCTGCTTGCAGAGAACAGTGATGAAGAAACTGATAACCAAAACTATTATGAAGTACTTAGAAACATGGAGCACTTAATATCCTCCCACTAGGAATCAGGAAACAAAACCTACATGATTAATGAACAAAGTTCCTCTGAGTGGACACACTAATAAATGATGCTGACACATACATACACAGGAAATAAAAGGAAATAAACAAAGACGAGTCATGTGGAGATTTCAGTCCAAAAAAATGGAAATTAAAATAAACAGGCAAAACGGAAACAGGCCAGATTAGTAGGAAAGGAAATTCCATTGTTGTCATTGGAGAGAATACTGTAAACAACAACAAATAAATCAAAACAAAGTAGGAAAACTACATAAAATGGTTTTGGCTCTCTCCTTCATATATTATGGAAACAAAACTGGACAAAATAGACAAAGTACAAAATCTCATGGGAACAATGGAGCATCTGTAAGTGTAACGTGTCCCAGAGACCCCACAGCTTACTCTACTGTCTGCCCACAGCTGCTTTCTCATCTCCACAGTGTGGGTGAAAGTTGGCAAATTTTCAGCATTGAAGACTGAACTCTACTGTGCACTGACTTCCCACAGATTGCTCCTTACCCTGTTTGGGAATAAGATGCAATTGTGAGTTTTAAATTATCCCAAAGCACTCAGGAACTAAGGAAGGACTCAAGAGAGGCAGCCAGTTCTTACAAGGCTCTTCAAGCATTCTGAGATCCTCCACCCTATTTGAGACTTGAAGTCTTTTTTCACTCATTCTCAGTAAATCTCTGCACTTTCAAAAATGATCATATGTACAATATATCTTCAGCTTCCACTGCATACCAGCCACTGTGCTAGGTGTTTTCCACATTATCTGTAATTTACACAATAACCCTGTAGATATCACCATTTTACAGCAATAACCCAGGTAGATATCACCATTTTACAGCAATGAAAAATGAGGTTCAAAGAGGTTAAATAACTTTACTATACTGTCAGAAAGTTGCAGAGTTCCCAAGTTCATGCTCTCTCTCCTAGATCAGTTCAGGAAGCCTTCAGCTCCAGCCCATTCTCTCATCACTGGTAGAATGTAACCTCTTTCTCATGCCCCTTCCTCCATAGACTAGAGCCAGAGTGTCTGTGTCTCAGCTCACTGGCACAATAGTGCTCCCTTGAGAGATGGTCACATCTGATGAGTACCTAGGTAAGGATGGCATGGAGAGATGAAAACATCTTAGGGAATGGATCATTCCTTTTTGTTTCTACTGCCATCTCAACTTCAACTTCTGACCATGGTGAGGTTTATGAGTATGCGACCTATGTAGTCACACAGGGCCCCATGCTCCGAAGAGTCTCATGCTTGGTTTAATGCTCTGCTGTTGCCATCTTAAAATTCTTAATTTTTGAACAAGGGGCCTTCTATTTTCATTTCTGATCCCCACAGATTATATAACCAGTCCTGCTGCCAACCTGTCTTTTCCTTTTCAAATCTAACATTTTATTCCATACTTTCTTTATTCTTTTCCTTTTGTTTTCTTTTGAGACAGGGTCTCACTCTATTACCCAGGCTGGAGTGCAGTGGTGTGATATCGACTCACTGTGACCTCCACCTCCCAGGTTCATGCAGTTCTCCTGCCTCAGCCTCCAGTATAACTGGGATGAAACATTCCTGCTATCACACCCAGCTAATTTTTGTATTTTAGTAGAGATGAGAGTTCACCATGTTGGCCAGGCTGGTCTCAAACTCTTGGTCTCAAGTTATTCACCTGCCTCAGCCTCCCACAGTGTGGGGATTGCAGGTGCGAGCCACTTCTCCCAGCCTCCATACTTCCTTTAAACAATTCATGCATTATAGGTTTACTACCTATTTCCCTAAAAAGAGCTAGAAGTCTGTGACAGAGTCATTTTTTTGTCAAAATTAAAATAGGAGGCATATGTAGACTTTCCACTGATCTTGGCTCATTGCAACCTTCGCCTCCCAGATTCAAGCAATTCTCATGCCTCAGCCTCCTGAGTAACTGGGATTACAGGTGTCTGCCACCAACTCCAGCTAATTTTTATATTTTTAGTAGAGATGGGGTTTTGTCCTGTTGGCCAGGCTGGTCTTGAACTCCTGACCTCAGGTGATCCACTGGCCTCAGCCTCCCAAAGTGCTGGAATTACAGGCGTGAGCCACTGCACCTGGCCTCTCCTCTTTCTTAAAACACATAGTCAAAGCTTACAAGTCAACCTCCAGGCAAACAGCATTAATATGAGCCTATTCAACAGAATCATCAGATAATATGATGTCATCGTAAACCTGAAAGGCAAAATTTTCTGTTCTGTTTAAGAATTCATCTAAAATATAAGCCTTATGAATTATTTTGGAAATCAATTTTGAAGAATTTTTAACTTAAAACACCTGATACCCAAAACGGAATTTTGTTTAAACCACTGGACAGTAAAATCAGCCTTAAGTTGGGAGAGGAGTGAAAAAACGAACCTTATATAAAGGCAAATCTGATCAGAGAACATAGAAGCACAATTTTTCTCAAAAATTAAAGAAAACTGCTTGAGAAATTTTTTTTTGTAATTGTAAAAGGATTATGATTGTACACTGCCTCTACCTCATGAAGCAGACAAATAAAACTAAAACAGGAAAGACAAGTGTGATCGGATGGAAGAGAGATGTGCTTGCTTGACACTGAGGAACAATCTGCAGATGAGAAAAGCCATGGAAGGATTTTTTTTTTTAGACGGAGTCTCTCTGGTTGCCCAGGCTAGAGTACATTGGTGCCATCTCAGCTCACTGTAACCTCCACCTCCCAGGTTCATGAGATTCTCCGGCCTCAGCCTCCCAAGCAGCTGGAATTACAGGCGCCCACCACCAGGGTCAGCTAATTTTTGTGTTTTTAGTAGAGACTAAGTTTCCCCATGTTACCCAGGCTGGTCTCGAACTCTTGGCCTCAAGTGATCCATCCACTTTGGCCTCCCAAAGTACTGAGATTACAGGCATGAGCCACTGCACCCATTCCATGGAAGGATTTTTAAGTTCACTTTGCCTTCAAGTGCTAGAGCCCTCACATCTCCACCAAAGCTGAAGTGTTTGGCATTAAGATGTTTTAAGGTAAAGTTAAATCCAAAGGTCATTATAGTCGAAATTTATAAATCCTGCCTTAGAATAAATCAATAGCAGTTTAAAAATGGTGAAAATATTATTATGATTATCAATGACAAAGTATGTCTTTCCTTTAAAAATATATATTTATTAAAAAAAATTGTGTCCTTAAGGTCTGTATCTTCTTCTTTTTTTTTTTTTTTCTTTTTGAGACAGGGTCTCACTCTGTTTCCCAGGCTGTTGTGCAATGGTGCAGTAATGGCTCACTGCAGCCTCAACCTCCTGGGCTCAAGAGACCCTCTCAGTTCAGCCTCCTAAGTAGCTGGGAACACAGGCACACACCACCACACCCAGCTAATTTTTTTTTTTGTAGAGACAGAATCTCACAATGTTGCCCAAGTGGATCTCACCTGGGCTCAAGTGATCCTCCTGCCTCAGCCTCCCAAATTGCTAAGATTACAAGCATGAGCCATTGTGCCTAGTCTTCTTTTTAAAATATTTCCTAACACTATGCTTATAATATAATATCTATAATATGTAATCATAACTTATTTCTTGTATTCCTTCCAAATTCATAACTGACTGGAGGTCATAACATTTTCCACGGTCATAACAAAGGGCACAGCTGAAGGCTTCATTCCCTAAGTGATCATTATGCATCAAAAGTAAGTGAGCAGCTTCTCAGAGGCTAATCTTGAAAACATAGTATTAAGTGATCATCTAAGAACACAAATTTGCCATTATTAATGTCTGTTCTTGCTATCAGATAAATATTATCTATCACTTCAATGGATGCCCTTTTTTTGAAACATGGCTTTAAAAGTAAGTGCTAGGACACAACTCCACTCAAGTCTGTATTTTATTAACCTCCATGCTGAATTTTGTTTGATAAATCAATTTGTAATTTGTTGAATTTTACTTCCCTCCCTCTCTTCCTTCCTTTATTTTTTGAGAGAAAGTTTTGCTCTTGTTGCCAAGACGGGAGTGCAATGGTACAATCTTGGCTCACCACAACCTCCATCTCTTGGGTTCAAGAGATTCTCATGGCCGGGCGCGGTGGCTCAAGCCTGTAATCCCAGCACTTTGGGAGGCTGAGGCGGGTGGATCACGAGGTCAAGATATTGAGACCATCCTGGTCAACATGGTGAAACCCCGTCTCTACTAAAGATACAAAAAATTAGCTGGGCATGGTGGCGCGTGCCTGTAATCCCAGCTACTCAGGAGGCTGAGGCAGGAGAATTGCCTGAACCCAGGAGGCGGAGGTCACGGTGAGCCGAGATCGTGCCATTGCACTCCAGCCTGGGTAACAAGAGCGAAACTCCATCTCAAAAAAGAAAAAAAAGAGATTCTCCTGCCTCAACCTCCTGAGTAGCTAGGACTACAGGCATTGCCACCATGCCTGGCTAATTTTTTGGGTTTGTTTGTTTGTTTGTTTTAGCAGAGACGGGGTTTCTCCATGTTGATCAGGCTGGTTTTGAACTCCTGACCTCATGGGATCCGCCCACCTCGGCCTTCCAAAGTGCTGGGATTATAGGCATGAGCCACCGTGCCTGGCCTCCTTCTTATAATAAATTGCATATGAGACATCCCTCATAAATCATTACCTTTTTCTCTTCCCCCTCCTATTTAAATATTTTTGGAAGGAAAAGAAAGTGTTTAAAATTCAGAACCTTACTGAAATGATTTGGTGCTTCTATCTTTATTTGTTAGGGTCATGCTTTTCTTCTGCCTTTGTAGACTCCATTATATGTGATAATAATAATATTTCTGCTTATTTCCCTTTTCCTTCTACCTGAAGAAATCTTTCAACTTTCAAAATCAACTCAGATTTCTTCTAATCTTGAAAATGTCTGGCATTTGCCCTGTTCAGTCCCTTCCCTTGATTATTTGTTTTTCTGCCATTTCTTTCCTCCTACATTCTCTCCTCCTCATTCTTCTTCCTAATGAGCTGAGTCCCATCCAGATAAGACAGGTTTGTTTATCTTTATCTCCTACTATCTTCAACTCTTCCACCTAGAAGGTTATCAAGAGCAGTCTTTGCATTTTAGTTTTACTCAAAGGTTCAGAATTGCATAGTGCAAAGTGCACTGAAATTCTAGTCACAAGACCTCAGTTAAAATCATGAAGCTACAGTGAATTCTCTGTGTAACCATTAAGCAAGCCATTTCACCCTTCTTAGCCTCATTTTCCTCATCTTCAGTATAAACAGGCTGCAAGACTGCTGAGACCCCTTATATTTATAAAATAGAGCACTCACCTCCCGTAGAAAGCAAAATTAATGTGCATTGAATTATTCTTCCAGAAGAACTGAAGGCTCCAAACTACTAAACAAAACAGTGAAAGGTAATTTCGGTGTGTCACTCATATATTGTACTTATTCCCACATTATGCATTCCCTATTCAAAAGTCAAACAAACAGTATGATACTAAAATAGCCCCTTTACATCCATGTATATAATATCTGGGTTTTGACTATTCCGAGATAACCCAAAACTCTCTAACATATAATCAATTGTAAGTGGGCCAAGGCTTTTTAAAGCTGATATTTGGACATGCTCACCCATACTTAGCATCTAACTACTGGTTCAATGGTAGACTTCTCTAACCATAATTGGTATTGCAATATCTACAAATTGTGGGATCCAAGAAGGTCTCAAGATACAGTCTTCTAATTGTGGAGAGGGCATTATAGTGATCTCACTAGTCTATTTCTTTTGAGAACACAGAGAGAAGCAGCTATCCAGAATCAAAAATTACCATATGAAAATGGAAACTCGGGCAGAGACAGACATCAGAAGGGAAGGACTCCAGAAAGCAACAGGAGAGAGAGAGAGATTCCTACTGCCCTGAGAAAGGAAGCACATCAGATTATTTCGCAGTGATACTAAACATCACTTGTGTTTGAACTGGGTATAAGTCAATGTAGTAGGAGATAAGGGAGCAACAGATCCCTATAGCTCTTCCTCTTTGGAATCTCAAAAGCATTTCAATCTATATAAGGCAACTCAGTTACATCCTGAGTATTGCTTTCTTTGCTTTCCATAACTTACTCTGGTCTCCCCTGCTAGCCTGTCAGCTATTTGAGAACAAGATTAGACATACATTTGTTACACTGCTTCTATTTTTTTACAAAACTCCATCACTCTTTTAAAAAATACATTTTTACTTTTTTATTAAAGAAAATTCGCTGGAAGAAGGAATTAAACACACACCATTATGATGTATTTTGGAATAAATGTCAATCATTGGGCAATCATTTTCAAAGGAATTTTAATTATGTAGTGTCTCACTGAATGAAGCACGGTTGCACAATACTGTCTGTGGAATTAGAAGTGACTCTGAGAGCAACTGTCTCCTGTTAAATGTAGAAAATTAAAGAAGTGCAAGGCATTCCTGCTTTATTGCAGTTGATATTTTAAAAGACTGGTCCAACTGGTCTTCAAACTGCATACTCCCTCCCCCTCACTGATAGTATTTGCCAAAAGTTTTTAAACCCAGAGTGGGTTTGTACTGCCCTGTGACCCTCCCTGGAGAAACGCTGCTCTTTGCTCAGCAATCCCTGCTCGACACAGAGAGTCAACACAAGGAAAACAGTTGGGCTCCCTTCCTGGTCTCCATTCAGTGCAGCCGTCTGGTCACAAATCTGCAAAGACAGACATGGGGGAGGGAGAGGATACCTAAACAGAACAGAGCTGAGATCACAAAAAATATCCTTCAGCATTCTGAGAGAGATAGCAGGAATTCCGGGGAACTGCCTTTTTTATGGCCTATATTTTTATTATGATAAAAAGTTCTGTAATTATGTTGCTTGAAAGCTTGAAAAGAGACAAAACTGTAAATCACATGACTGTCCCAGGCTCAGATGTTTCACAATTCTGTAAACACCAGCTTTTTAACTGGCTGAATGAAGGCAAAATGCAAAAACCATTAGGAGAGCATCATCCAGTTCAACAGTCAGTCATAGGCTATTTTTTATCAAGTTGAAGGAAATTAAGCTGATTCAGGTCAGAGTAATCCTTTAGGTCTCAACAATAACAACAGCAACATTGACAACGGGACCCCCTCCATCACAGTGCATTCAACACTGACTAGGCCAGGTACTGGGCTAGCACATCACTAGCATTGGTTCATCCTCAGAACAGCCTCTGAAGCTCAAATCAGGAGAGATTATGGAATAAGTCCTAGGATTTCTCTCCAGTCATACTGGCCCAGAGCTGTGCCCTCACCACTCCACTCCACTGCTATCCTTTAACAGTCAATGTTCCACTTACAAAATAGCATCATGTAGATGTCCAAAAATCTGAGTTCCTAGGAATCTGAGCTGTCAAAAGGATTCAGAGGTGGATGTCTCATGGGAGGAATGCAAAAATCTAGAAATGTTAGTTTCAGGGGGAAAAAAATCTGTTGCGTTTACCAGTTAATAACAAAATCATTTTAACTAGCTTCCAAATGGACTAGCCCTTCCACATTTCATGTTAAAGAGCAATCTGTTCTCAATCTTTTACTTCACCATAAACAGAAGTTTAATCTATTTAATTACAGTCACTTTATTAAGCCAGAGGGAAATGGAAGGTCCCGACGGGGAAAAGCTCTTTCAAGAAAACACTTGTGGGAGAGCACGTAGAGTGAGCTGCTCTAAGCCAATCCTTATCCTCTCTCACAGTCTCTAAGCAGCAAGTACACTATGATTTTCACATATACCATATACTGCTAAATATCATTCCTGCTTCATTTGATCAGTTAACACCTTATCCCATTACAGAAGACTCTTTGATTACTGTCACATAATAATGATCTAGTTAGCGTTGCTGAAGACCAAAACACCAGTTTGCTAGATTAACTTGGTGAAAGAAGCTTTATATTCAGAGCAGCATTTTTATTCCCATCCAACTACATTGTTCCTTCTATGAATGGGAATAAACCTCTGGAATGGGAATAAATCCTTATAAGTGGTGCTAAGGCCAATGGAATGGACCCAGTACCCAACCAGCAGGGGAGAGGGAGGAAGCTATGTGCCTTGGTTAGAGTGAGTTCTATTACTGGCTCAACATGGCAAACTTTCCCACGTGGTATCCAAGACTCAAGAACCCAGATGAACACAAGAACACAGGGACAATGAAACCAAAGGGAAACCGATAGAGATGTTGCTTCCTGACTCTGCCTTTTTATAGATCTTGTGATTTTTCCCTGATGACCTGTTGCCCAAGAGTGAACACAAAGTCAAAGCCATATCTCACAGAATTCTACAAAACCCTCCCAAAGACTTGAGCTTAACAAAACATAATGACATCTTTATCAGTAAATTTAGTAAATTTGTTTTGTTGGTCATGATCCATGTATACTGGAGAAGATACAATCCCTATTTTTAGTGAGAGCCCATTTGTCTTTTAGCAAACCCAATAAGGACACACCAACATTAAAAACATTATTCCATGTTTTTTCCCTCTTACTCAGAGCTCTGTGAGGGTGTACTGTACCAAAAAGAATGCATCTTGCATTCATAAATATGTATCGGAGGAGAGGCAGCTGTTGAATTTAACCCTGACAGTCCATTAAGGATGAAACCCTAACATTATTTTAGAGTGAACCAAAAGGTTTTAAGCCTAAATGAAGCCTTTGAAAACCAAATTCTACTCTCAAATTTTTTTTTTCTTTTTTTCTAACATAGTCTATCCAAATGAGAAGGAATACTCTCAAATTTCAAATGGGTTTTCAAAACACATTTGGAAACTGCTTTGCATAGCAACAGTCAGAGTATTTTCAACTCAGCCTATGGGAAGGACCTCACAGGGATACAATCAATAGTTACTCAATTAGAACCTATTTTTTTCTTTGAAATTGCAAATATTCCTAGCAAAACCAAACCTGGATTTCTCATTAGGACTTCACAATAGCACCAGCCATCCATCACAGTCTTTTCAAGAGCTGCATTAAATGACTTGTGTACATCTGCAGGGCTTCTCTGTTTGATCCGAGATTATATTTTCACTAAGGTTAAGGGTTAGAGTTTTGACAGATATGGCTGTGTTCTAATTGGTCCATTTTATCTGGCCCTTTTCCACACACATACAGTATTTGATAGCCAAGTTGGTGAAATGCTTCAGTTTCAATACTAACAAATGAGGGGTGGATGGAATGCAGGGCCTGAGCACTCAGTTGGATGTCAGCTTTAGTTTCAGAGTCCATATGAAATCCATGCCAACATCTGTCTGAGTGGAAAGAGGACCATTTCATTCCAACTGGGTTGCAGTTTCTTTTCTCTTCCTTTTATTCTTCCCTCTTTAAACTTTCACAGGACTTTCCACTGTTTTCATTGCCACAGAATGACCTTGCTATTTCCAATAAATCAAAGTGTAAACTGAACTAAGATTGTGTCTTGCGTTCCTAGCACAATAGCAATTGGGCAAATATAAGATTTAGCAATCCTAACTTTCTAGCTGGAGGGTTTCTAGCTTGTAGTCCTACTGACTACAAGATGGCAACTTGCAGGAACAAGACATGTGGTTTGCTTAAGTCTCACCTAGCACCATGCTGTCACATGAGGGAAGAAGTCCCTAAGGTTTTACATAGCTATAACCTAATTATTGTGCCAGATGTGTATGGGGCAGGGAAAAGCAAAGATAAATAAGCCTATGTTCTTCGCTAATCGGCCCTGGAGCTGGGAGTTCTTGATCTCAATTCCTGGGAAGTCTACGATCATATGAGAAGAAAGAGATATATTTCAAAATGAGAGATTATATTTCAAAATGATAGGATAGGTGTTAAAAGAGAGAAATACACAAGCGTGTTACACAAGTGTGTTACACCAAGAGCTCTTTGAGGTAAGTATTAATTCCCCATCCAGATGAAACTGAAGATCAGAGAAATTAAGTGAATTGCCCAAGGTTACAGAGTAGGGTCCAAATTTGAAAATAGATCTGTCTGACTCAGAATAAAGCTTTCATTTTCATTTTTTCATGGCCTTTCAAAATTTTCACAGAATTGTGGCCATGTTATTATTTGGCTTTGTAACGTTAATGCTCAAAGAAAAACACTAACTCTCTGCAATAAGGTAGCAGAAGAAAGGCCAAGAGGGTTGTCTGAAATTTGTGCTTCTTTATTTGTGCTACCTTATCTACCAAAGCTGATGGCCGGGCGCGGTGGCTCAAGCCTGTAATCCCAGCACTTTGGGAGGCCGAGGTAGTGGATCACGAGGTCAAGAGATCGAGACCATACTGGTCAACATGGTGAAACCCCGTCTCTACTAAAAAAATACAAAAAAATTAGCTGGGCATGGTGGGGCGTGCCTGTAATCCCAGCTACTCAGGAGGCTGAAGCAGGAGAATTGCCTGAACCCAGGAGGCGGAGGTTGCAGTGAGCCGAGATCGCGCCATTGCACTCCAGCCTGGGTAACAAGGATGAAACTCCATCTCAAAAAAAAAAATCTGAGAGTCAGCTTCTTCAACCTCCCTTCGTGCCTATCACACTACCTCTGCCCTGCCCTTCAAAAGCTAAATGATTATTCCACTATTAAAAAGAAGTGGCAGAAAACAGAAGCAAAAATTTGAGTTATTTCACTTCTCATTCACATCTGTAAATTTTTGCCACACAAATATAGTAACCTGTAAATATAATTATTTTTTAAGCCTTCTTTAAAACAACATATGGAATCTATTATAATATTCAATGACTTCACTTTTGCTTCTGCTCTAGAGATTGATGGTTTTATGATTTATAGCTCAAGTAAATTCAATTCTCAGGTTCACTGCTCCAAATTTGGTTGACATTGTTTCTGGATAGCAGAAAGATTTTAATTGTTAGCTTCATAGTGTACTGAAAAATGACTTATACACCAGCATAGCTTAAGTGAACTCAGAATTACAACTTCTATGCACCCACTCCATTTCTCCACTTCAGAAGGGACAAAAAGAATGTGTGAGGTCTTACATTTTACTCTTTTGTGTGCCCCTAAAAGGAATATGGGGCTTGTTACTTTGAAAGTATAAGATCATGAACAGGATGAAACATAGTGAAATTAGATCCAAATCATTTTGAGGTTTTACCTGAGAAATATGTACACTGATTAAGTCAGCCTAGAAATCTGTCAACAGCCTGCTTGGGTGAAGGTTGATTAAATCTCTCCCTCCTTCCCTATTTCATTGCCACAGACCTCCAGAGTTGTTTAGATTCTACTCCAGTTCCTACTGGACCAATTAGTCAAAATTATGTTTTGTACTCTCCAAATTAAAATCTGGCAACACTTGCCTTCCATGTATAATGGACTGTCATAGTTGGTTTCACATAACCACAGAGGAAATTGAAATAGAAAGGCAGGAGCTTAGATATATTCAAGCATTACATTAGCAGTGACATCAATTTGAAATTTAAGAGTCCCTGACGCTTTAGTCTGAGCCACTGAGCCAACCTAACACACTCACTCCATTATCTCAGAGAGGGGAGGTAGTGAATTTTGTGGTCCTCTGAAGGAGGACCTCTGGCTGAAACAGACCATGTTAGCACCTTCCTCTAGGTCCAGCATGGGACTTCTAGCAGGGAACCTTGGCTCTTGGTCTTAGCCAGTTTTTAAGGGGGAAGTTGCTTTGGTATCATAGCCAAAAGTCACAGGAATGCCTGACACAGTGCCAGAGATGGAACAGGCTTTATACAATGGAGAAACTGTCAACACCTTTATAATGTTTCCCTTTACTGATTCCAAGACCTTGCCCCTCAAAAACAGCAACTACTACATATAAGCACAATTTTAATGAAGGATAGCTTCCATTATCTCATTTTAAGGGTATATTCTACGAATTTTGACAAATAGTACACACCCATGTTACCACTGCTAAAGTCAAGATATAGAATATTTCCATTACTTCAAAAGGTCATTCTCTTAAGCCCCTTTCCCACTGATCTCACCCCATCACTGGCCCTGGGCAACCATGAACCTGCTTTCTGTAAATATATGTTAAGTTTTTCTTTTCTCGAGTTTCAAATTTAATATCATACAATATCTACGTTTTTTCAGTCTGGCTTCTTTCACTCACCATGTTTATTTTGAGACTCATCTATGTTGTATATGTTTAAGTAGTTTATTCCTTTTCAGTATTAAGTAGTATTCCATTGTTAAACATTTTATTTATACATTCATCTGTTGATGAATATATGTGTTGTTTCCAGTTTAAGTTACTTTAAATAAAGTGAGAGAACACTTGTGTACAACTCTTTTTGTGGACATATGCTTTCACTTCTCTTGAATAAACACCTAAGAGTAGAATTGCTAAATCATATGGTAACTGTATGTTTAACAGTATAAAAAAACTGCCAAAACTGTTTTCCAAAGTGGCTGTACAGTTTTATATTCTCATCAGTAGTGTATGCAGGAAAATCACAGTGGTTTCATATCCTCATCAACAGTTAGTATTTGGGGTCCTTTTAATTTTACCCACTCTGATGTTCTAATGGATATGTAGTAATATCACATGTGGTTGTAATTTTCATTTCCCTAATGATTAATGATATTGAGCATCTAGTTATGGATATATTCGTTTTCTGTATATCTTCTTTGATAAAGTTTGTCCAAATGGGTCCATTTTATTGACTTTATAATTGAAATGATCATATGATTTTATCCCATTATTACAATAAGATGAATTACATTCATTAATTTTTTAATGTTAAGAAACCTTGTATTACTGGGATAAACATTATTTGGTTATCATGTATTACATTTTTTAGATATTTCACTTTTGGTTTGCTAATCTTTTATTGAAGATTGTTGGTCCATGTTCATAATGAATTTTATTCTGTAGTTGTCTTTACTTGTAATAATTTTGGTCTGGTTTTGATATCAGAAAAGCACTGACCATATAAAATAAAAGTGTTTCTCTTTCTATATTTTCAAAAGGAATTTATATAGGTCTGGTGGCATAAGTTGCGCATCCTGAATCCAAAAAATCAGAAATAGGAAATGCTCCAAAATCTAAAACTTTTTGATCACCAATATGATGCTCAAAGAACATGCTCATTGGAGCATTTCAAACTTTTGGATTTGGGATGTTCCACTAGTAAGTATAATGAAAGCATTCCAAAATTAAAAAAAAAAATCCAAAATCCAAAGTCTTTCTGGTCCCAAGCATTTTGAATAAGGGATTGTCACCTATATTTCTACCTTGAATGTCTGATAGAATTGACCAGGTATAAATTGACCAGGTAATAGAATTGACTAGGTAATAATTTGTTAAATTTCTGGAGACTCGTTTAATGGCTAAGCATGTGGTTTATCCTGGTAAATGTTCCACTGCGCTAGAAAAGAGTGTATATTTTACATGTGTTAAGTGAAGTGTTCTAAAAAATGTCAATTAGTTCCAGTCGGTGATTAGTTTAATTCTTCCATATTTCTATTTATTTTCTGTCTACTTGTTCTATTAATTACTAAAAGGAGTGATGAAATCTGCAATTATAATTGAAGATTTATCTTTTTCTCTTTCCAGATGTGTCAGGTGCATAATGAATTTTGAGGTTTAGTTATTAGGTGAATACACATTTAGTAATGTTATGCCTTATTGATTCATTGACTCCATTATTGTGAAATAATCCTCTTTATCCTGGTATTATTTCTTATACTGAAGTGTATTTTTTTTGCTACTAGTGTAACTAAAACAGCTTTATCTTTTCCCAACTGTTCTCTTTTGTGTATTTATATTTAAATAAATTTTTATAGACTACATATAATTGAGTTTTTAAAAATTCAGTCTTTACAATCTCCGACTTTTCATTGGCAAACTTAGACCATCTATATTTAATATATTAATATGCCTACGTTTAAATCTACCATCTGGCTATTGTTTTGTTATTTGTTCCATCTGTTCTTGTTGTTTTCCTGTTTTCCTGTATTTCAAAGCAGTTGTTTTGAATTATCTGTCTGAAAGATCACATGTGTCTGTCTCTTTGGGATTGGTTCCTGGTGTCTTATTTAGATCATTTGGGGAAGTCGTGTTTTCTTAGATGGTCTTGATGCTTGTGGATGTTAATTGATATCTGGGCATTGAAGAATATTATAGTTTTTGCAGTCTGTGCTTGTTTGTACCTAAATGATATGGTTTGGCTGTGTCCCCACCCAAATCTCATCTTGAATTGTAGTTCCCATAATCCCTACATGTCATGGAAGGGACACAGTGGGAAGTAATTGAATCATGGGGATTGTTATCCCCATGCTACTGTTCTTTTTTTTTTAATTTTTATTGCATTATAGGTTTGGGGGTACATGTGCGGAACGAGCAAGATAGTTGCATAGGTACACACATGGCAGTGTGCTTTGCTGCTTTCCTCCCCTTCACCCACACTTGGTATTCATCCCCAGGCTATCCCCCCCAGCCCCCCCTGCTGTCCCTCCCCCATTCCCCCCAACAGTCCCCAGTGTATAGTAGACCCCCTCTCTGTGTCCACGTGTTCTCATTTTTCTCACCCACCTATGAGTGAGTATATGCGGTATTTCTTTTTCTGTTCTTGTGTCAGTTTGCTGAGAATGATGTTCTCCAGATTCATCCATGTCCCTACAAAGGACACAAACTCATCATTTTTGATTGCTGCATAATATTCCATGGTGTATATGTGCCACATTTTCCCAGTCCAGTTCTTATGATAGTGAGTGAGCTCTCATGACATCTGGTGGTTTTATAAGAAGTTTTTCCTTCTTTACTCAGCAATTCTTCTTGCCATCATATGAAGAAGGATGCATTTACTTCCCCTTCTGCCATGATTGTAAGTTTCCTGAGGCCTCCCCAGACATGAAGCACCATCAATTAAACCTCTTTACTTTATAAATTACCCAGTCTTGGGTAGTTCTTTATAGCAGTTTGAGAATGGACTAAAACACCATCTTTTCTGGGAAAACTCTCCAGGTATTCAAAGGGACTTGGATATTGTCATCTGAGTTTTTGGTTACTGCAGCTGTAGCTGCATTAGGGGACACCTCAAGCTCAGTAGCACTGTGGCTCTTGCAGACTTACAGAGGTACTGCCTTGATGATCTTGGATGAGATCTGGAAGAATTCTCCAGATTACCAGGCAGAGACTCTTATGCTCTTGCCTTACTTTTTCCCAAAGAAACAGAGTCAGTTTCTTCATCTCTCTCCTCTTCCTCCTCTCTCTCTCTCTCCCCCTCCGTGTGTGTGTGTGTGTTTGTGTGTGTGTGTGTTTGTGTGTGTGTGTGTTTGTGTGTGTACTGCAGTGCCTAGAGCTAGGGGAGAGATCACACAACCACCCCTGTGGCCACTACCACTGGAACTGTGCTGGGTTAGACATGAAGCCAGCATAGCACTGGGTCTCGTCCAAGGCCTGCTATAACCACTATTTGCCTACTGCCTATGTTCACTCAAGGCCCCAAGGCTCTATAATTAGCAGGTGGTGAAGCCAGCCATGCTCATTGCCTTCCCTTAGGGATGGCAAATTCTCCCCAGACCCCAGGCAGGTCCAGAGATACCATCCAGGAGCCAGAGACTAGAGTCAGAAACCTTAGGAATCTACCTGGTGCTCTATTCTACTGCTGCTGTGCCGACACCCAAACTATAATATAAAGTCCCTCACACTCCTCCCTCCCCTTTTCACAAACAGGGGTCTCTCCTCATGGCAACCACTGACCAGGTCTGTGGGGAGTACTGCCAGGCTACTGCTGATGTTCACTTAAGGCCAAGGGCTCTTCAGTCAGCTTGTGGTGAATGTTGCAGGCTTAGGACTCACACTTCAGGGAAGTAAGCTCCCCTCTGGCCTAGGGAAGGTCCAGAAATGCCATCCAAGAGCCAAGGCTTGGAACTGGGGACCCCAAGTGCCCACTTGGTGCTCCACCCTGCTATGGCTGAGCTGGTACTTAACCCACAAGAGGAAATCTCCTTTACTCTCTTCTTTGTGTTTCCCAAGCAGAAAGAGTCTCTCCTCATAGCCGTCATAGTTGGGAATGTACTGGGTCACACCCAAAGCCAGCACATCTCAGAGTTCACCCAAGAGCCATGGCATGTCCTACCCATCTACTGCTGACTATTTTGGGTTCAAGAGCTCTTTAGCTAGCTAGTGATGAATCTGCCAGGACTGGGCTCTTCCCTTCAAGGCAATGAGTTTGCTTCTGGCCCAGGGTGTGTCTAGAAATGTTATCTGGGAGCTAGGACCTGCGATAGGGGCCTCGTGACTCTGCCTAGTGCCCTATACTACTGTGACTGAGGTGGCATCCAAGTTGCAAGACAAAGTCCTCTACTTTTCTCTCTCCTTTCTTCAAGCAGAGAGAAGGAGTCTCTTGGAGCTGCAAGCTGCACTACCTTGGGTTCTGGAAGGAGTGCATAAGCATTCCCTTGGCCATCCCAGCTTGATTCTCTCTAGGTTGCATGCCCTCAAAATCCACCAGCTCTGAGCCCAGCCCAGCACTAGGACTTGCCTAAAAGTTGCAGTCCTTATGGCCTACATTGCCTTTCAAGTTTATTTAGAACCCCAGAGCACTTTAGCCTGTGGTGGTGAGGCTTGCCAGAATTCAAGTTCTCACTGCTGGGATGGATAAAGCCCCCCTGGCTATGGCTGGTGTAAATGATCTCTCCATGTGCACTGACTGAGTTCTGTCCAGTATTGTTTCCACTGTGACAGAGCACACTGAATTCCAATGCAAAGACCCACTGTCACTGTGTTCTCCCTCCTTCAAGAGCACAAATTCTCTGTGCTATGTGGCCACTGCCAGGGAACTGGGGAGGGATAGCATTGACAATTCAAGACTGTTTTTCCTATCCTCTTCAGTGCCTCTTTCAGTGACATGAAGTTAAAACCAGGTACAGTGATCACTCAACTGATTCGGGGTCCTTATAAAGGTGGTTTTTTTGGTGTGTGTAGATAGTTGTAAAATTTGGTGTTCCTGCAGGGAGGACAGCTGGTGAATGCTTCTATTCAGCCATCTAGCACTGCCTCCTGCTAGCTGAGTATTTTTAAATTCTATTTTCTCAATACTATTGGTTTATTAGCTATACTGTACTTTTTAATGATTCATCTAGGGTTTATAATATGCATTTTTATCTTATTTTTCTACCTTGGAAAAAACATTATAATACTTTATATAAAATACAAGAATTTTTCACTGGTGTACTTCCACTTCCCCCTCATGCCCTTTATGCTATTGTTGTCATGCATTTTGCTTTTTCATGTTACGAATTCCCCCAATACACTGTTGTTGTTTGTTGTTTTAAGCGGTCTATTGTTGCCTTTTTAAATTTTTTTAAATTGAAATTTACCCACATATTAAAAGAATTTACCCACATAAAGAGCCACTTTCAGAGCTCTTTATTCTTTTGTGTAGATGCACATTATCATCAGGTATCATTTTCCTACTGCCTGAAAAACTTCCTTTAACATGCCTTGCACTGCAGGTGTGCTAGCCAAAAACTCTCACAACTTTTTGTCTAAAGAAAGACATGTTTCATGTCTCAAAGGTGTTTTCACTGGGTCTAGAATTCTAGGTTGACAAAATTTGTTCCAGCACCTTAAAGATGTTATTCCATTGACTTCTGACATGCATAATTTCTGAAAAGTCTGTTGTAATTCTTTTTATGTTGTTCCTCTATATGTAATGTGCCTTTTCTTCTCTATCTAATTTTAAGATTTTTGTCAGAATTAGTAACTTGCTGTAATTTGATAACAAAGTTCTTGGTGTGATTTTTCTTAGTTTCATGTTCTGAGTTTCTTAGCTCTGTGAGTTTATACCTTTCATAAAATTTGAAAGACATTTGGTCATTATTTCTTTAAATATTATCTCTGTTCTCTCTTCTCGTCTGAAGTCTCCCATTTACATATGTCAGTCAACATGTTATTGCCCCCAGGTCTCTCTGTTTTTCTTGGTCTTTTATATCTCTGTGTGTAAACTTCACTTTGGATACATTCTATTATTTCTATGCCTTCAAGTTCATTTATCTTTTTTTTTTTTTTTGGTTGGCATCAGCCTATTAAGTGTTGTTTCCTTCTGGGAATTCTCTCCATCATTGACTTCCATGACACTGTTCTGTCCTATTCTCTTACCTTCTGCAGTGCTCCTCCTCAGACTTCTTTGTGGGATCTGCCTTCATGTCCAGCTCCTTAAATATTGGTATTCCCTAGTATTCTGTCTTGACTTTCTTTCCTCACTCAAAATTTTCTCCTTGAATAATTTCATTTCTATCCATCCTTGCAACTGCAATCCACAGATGTTGAATCACAACATGAATGAAATATTCACAGACCCTTACCCTATGAGGTTTTTAATCTAGAGAGAGAGAGTCATTACATAAATGATCACATAAATAATACCAACACCATTGTGATAGGTGTTTTCAAGGAGAAGCAGGCTCTTTGAGAGTGAAAGCGAGGGAACTAAACCAAGACACAGGCACAGTGTAGGTCTCTATAAGGAGGTGATGTTTAAGCTGGCCCTTTGAATGAAGTGAGAAAAAGACATTCCAAGCTAAGAAAATAGTATCCAAGGTGGCTAAAGGTGAAGAAACTTCATCCTGAAGAGAAAAAACAACAGGAACAAGGGTGCCTAAATTAGAGTGCAGATTTGTATAATAGCAGGTTGTCCAAAAATCAGATTAAAGATTACAAGATTGGTGAGGTATGCAAAGGACAGAGGGGAAAGGCATTTTCTAATGTACTGTGGAGTTTAAAACTCATACTTACTGTTGAGCCTTTGAAAGACTGCATCCAGTATAAATGGAAGTGTGCTTGAAGTTAAGAAATAATAGCATCAGGGAAACAAATATGGAAGCTATTATAATAGTGGTAAAATGAGCATTGGGCAGTGGTAGTGGAACAATGGTAGCAGAAATGAAAACAAGAGAAGAGCCTTAGATGTATAGATCAAAGAGACTTACATGACAGGTAGAATGGATTTGCAGGTCAGGTAGAGACAGAGGAAGCAGGGAAACAAAATTCCCACTGAATGATTAAGAAGGAAACCAGACTACATGATTAGGTGAGTTTTAGTCATGCTGAGAATGAGCAGCTTATGGCTCTTCCAGGAAATATGTTCAATGATTGGTTGGAAACAGAGACCTGGGATCAGGAAGTAGATCAAGTCTAGAGAAATGGGTACATCACTTTCAGCTCATATATCCAACTGGCAACTCAACATTTCCACCAGGGTATATCAGGGTTTTTAAAATTTCCCTTCTAAACTTGACCCTCCTCCCATGTTCTCTGTTATAGTCAATTATACCACCACCCGTCCAGAGTTTTGTCCAGGTCATCCTTGACACTTCTGCCTTGCTCAGTACCACATCCAATCAATTACCAAGTCCTTTTATTTCATCAAAACATACCTCCTAAAAGTCTCAAACAGACATTTTCCTATGCTGCAGCTTCCAATGCCCTAAACCAAGTCACCTTGAACTTATCAAAACTACTTCTGACCTGGTAGTAGGTAAACTTCTACTCCCTCCCCATCTAATCCATTCTCCACACATTAGGTTCCAGGACTACTACAATGAGCAAAGAGCCACAGTCCCTAGTTTGAAGGGCCTTCAACTGAATGAAGGGAGATGATCAATAAACACTTGTAATATGGACAAGGCAGAAGAATGACAAGGGAAATGGACAACTTAAGCAAACTGATCCTTTGCCAGTAGTAGGCAGCCCAGGAATGCAGGTCTTTGCACATTGGCAGCACCACTGGGTCAGTTCTAACAGGTTGCATATACAGTTTGGGACCAGTGGGAATGAAATGAAAGAACAGTAACAACGCTTGTGTGTGAAGAAGCAGTTCAGGGATGGTATGAATAATTTCACTTCAGGGCACACATGCTGTGTGGGTGCCAGAGGCAAAAGATTGGCCTTTCTGTGGTGTTTTTATGAGCCAAGCACAGACAAGCTGTGTACTTCCAAGCTATCTTTTTACTCTAATATTTTGACATTAAAATTTCCATTAATGATTTTTAAGGCCTTGCTATATCTCCCTGATGATTCATTAGCTGTGTTTTTCCCTTACTTCATTTCACAATTTTCCTTCTGCTATATGTCTTAGTGAATCCTTCCTTTTGCTTTTGGCAGACTCTATTTTTTAAGGCTAATTTTCTACCATCCTTTACCTTCATTTTCCAGTTTCTAATCATACCTTCCCTCAATAATTTTAAATTCTGTCCTTCTAATGCAACCTTCATTCAGCTTCTCTTCTCTTCACCCCACCAGACAATGTTAACTTGCTCCCAAGTTCCCCTTCCCTTTGCACATTTATGTATTTATTTATTTATTTAGAGGCAGAGTCTCACCCTGTTCCTCGGGCTGGAGTGCAGCAGCACAATCTGGGCTCACTGCAACCTCTACCTCTAGGGTTCAAGCAATTTTCCTGCCTCAGCCCCCTGAATATCTAGCATCACAGGCATGTGCCACCATGTCTGGCTAATTTTTGTATTTTTATAGAGATGGGGTTTCACCATGTTGGCCAGACTGGTCACATACTCCTGACCTCAGGTGATCTACCCACCTCGGCCTCCCAAAGTGCTGGGATTGAAGGTGTTAGCCACTGTGCTTGGCCTTTATTTTTTTTCTAAAATTTTTTTTTATTACATTCCACAGAACACCCTTTGCAAATATTTACTTCTTCCTGGTAATCCCTCGCTGTGTCACATGAAGGCCCTAAGAACAAACGAGGAAGCCACAGTAAGGACATCAGGAGACAGAGCCAGTGCTATCAGTTTGTCCTCAGGGAGAAACCAAGTACTCTCCTCATGATTGCATCTCCCTATATTCTAAAGATACATGTGCATAGGGAGAGAAGGAAAATCTGTAATTTCCTTGGAATGACTTCAGTGAACTACAGAGGGGAAAGCAGACCACACTGTAGTCAAGGTACAGGCCTGCTCAGCAAGTGTGTTAATATATACTCAACTTGGACCATCAATGAATGAATGAATGTCAATCAATAACACACAAGGCAAGTAGGAAGGAACGAAACGAATATTGTAGTTTGCCCCTAAGTGCTACTCCAGTTCAGCAAAGGGCTGGATTTCACAATTTACCTTTCAGCCTGCTCTGAAACCATATAAAAGATAATAGAGTTCAATCAGCACTTACACAGTTGAGAACAAATTTATAATACAGAAAACACTGTTGAGCCCTTATTGGGATTAGCACTTTACATACATTATCCCATTTAAACTTCAAATTTCTTCCTTGTTAAGTACTGTTTTATATATTCAGATGCTGTAGCTCATAGAACTGGCCCTTCATCACATGACCAGTAGTAGCAGATCCAGGATTCCAACTCAAGTAACCTAAACTCAAAGCCCATATTCTAAGCCGCTATGCCAGTGGTTTTGAAAGTCCTTAGCTCATGTACAGCCAAAAACATTTTAATAAACTATTTACCACTTGTACATTTTAGGTTGATAAGAAAAAGTTTTCATTGTGAGTTTAAATATTTGCAAATGATATAATTTCTAGTGTATGGTAACTATTGAAATATTTTAAATATCTTACACTTATGTCACTCTTTTAAATGTATCCAGTGGAAATACAAATACCACAGCAAATTTGATCTCCATCAGTATCCATTTAAAACATACATGAATGAGCTCTCTTTAACAGAAGTAAGCTCTGCTTCCCTTCCACCATATCCATGCCCCAACCTGAGGATGTATTTGCTCAAGAGAAGAGAAGACCTCTTCCGTGCTCATACCAAATGTCACTTCCTCTCAGAGGCTTTCTTTGACCACCCTCCTGCTTACTTTCTTCATAGCATTTATCATCATCTAAAATTATCTTGCACTTTTGCTAATTTACTTGTTTATGTCTTCTCCACTAGTGTATCAGCCACAGGGCTGAATGTATCTCAGTCATTACCCGAGTACAGAGTCATTCCTTTAGCTTCTTGAAATTGTATTTCTGTTCCACCTTTGCTACAGAATTTTCTCTTAGGCCACATAGTATTCCATGGTGTATATGTACCTCATTTTCTTTATCCAGTCTATCATTGATGGGCATTTGGGTTGGTTCCAAGCCTTTGCTATTGTGAACAGTGCTGCAATAAACATACATGTGATGCGTCTTTATAACAGAATGATTTATAGTCCTTTGGATATATACCCACTAATGGGATTGCTGGGTCAAATGGAATTTCTATTTCTAGATCCTTGAGGAATCGCCACACTGCCTTCCACAATGGTTGAACTAATTTACACTCCCATTGACAGTGTAAAAGTGTTCCTATTTCTCCACATCCTCACCAGCATCTGTTGTCTCCTGATTTTTTAATGATCGCCATTCTAACTGGCATGAGATGGTATCTCAATGTGGTTTTGATTTGCATTTCTCTTTTTTTCATGTTTGCTGGCTGCATAAATGTCTTCTTTTGAAAAGTGTCTGTGCATATCCTTTGTCCACCTTTTGATGGGGTTTTTTTCTTGTAAATTTGTCTAAGTTCTCTGTAGATTCTAGATATTAGCCCTTTGTCTGATGGGTAGACTACAAAAATGTTTTCCCATTCTGTTGGTTACCAGTTTACTCTATTGATAGTTTCTTTTGCTGTGCAGAAGTTCATGTCCTTTTCAGGGACATGGATGAAACTGGAAACCATCATTCTCAGCAAACTGACTTAAGAACAGAAAACCAAACACCACATGTTCTCACTCATAAGTGGGTGTTGAACTATGAGAACACACGGACACTGAGAGGGGAACATCACACATTGGGGTCTGCGGGGTGGGGGGCTAGGGGAGGAATAGCAGGGTGTGGGGGGATTGGGGAGGGATAGCATTAGGAGAAATACCTAATGTAGATGACAGGGCAATGGATGCAGCAAACCACTACCATGGCAAGTGTACACCTAGGTAACAAACCTACATGATCTGTACATGTACCCCAGAACTTAAAGTATAATAAATAAATAAATAAATAAATTTTTAAAAAGCAATTTTCTCTTAGGGCAAAATAGTTTTAAATTTAAAAGTATCAAATATAAATTAAAAATAATTTTTTCAGTTTCTGTCACTGTAAGGCTATAAGTTAAATAATATTTTGCTGAGTTGTATTCTCAATTATGAGTGGTACATAATTGATCAAAACAACATGAATACACATACTTTTCATAAATAATTACTAAATGTAAAAAGCTAAACTTTTATTATAAAGGTACTCCTTAATGAACCAGATGGAGAAAGTATGTTTAATATCTTGAATATAAATGACACATATTTTTAAGAAATCACTTTGGTGCCCTAGAGGTTTCTACACTTGGAACAATGAGCAATGTAAGATGCAGGCTGAGTAAGTAGTAGACCTTTGTTTGTAAAGGTAGAGAAGGGAACTTGTGAAAGGAGAAGTGGGAAAGAAGAACTAACAAAACTCTTTCATTGTAGACGTTCTTTGAGTTCAGAATAGTTCTAGAATGTACAAATTATGTAACCATTAATTATATTAATGTAAGGTTATATAATTTATACATTCTAGAACTATTCTGCATATACATACTAGAACTATTATACATAAATGTACTAGAACTATTGTGTTTAATAATTAATATTAATGTAATTACTTCATTAATATTAATTGCATTAATATAATTAATGGTTACATAATTTATACATTCTAGAACTATTCTACATACATACTAGAACTACTATAATTAATGGCTACATAATTAATATAAAATTAATGTAATTAATGGTTACATAATTTATACATACTAGAACAATTCTATATACACATACTAGAACTATTAGGTAACTATTAGGCAATAGTTCTAGTATGTTGTAATGGTTAATTTATACATACTATACTAGAACTATTCTATATAACTACTATATATTAACATAACAGCTCTAGTATGTTGTAATGGTTAATTTATACATACTAGAACTATTCTACATACACATACTAGAATATTAGGAGTAGATACAGGTCAACTTGGCTGGGCCATGTGGTATCCAGATAGTTGGTTTAACATTGTTCCGCATATGTCTGTGAGAAATGTTTCTAGATAAGATTAACATTTTAATTGGCAGATTGAGTAAAGCAGATTGCCCACCCCAACGTGGTGAGCCTCATCCAATCCATTCATTGTCTTTCAGCTGGAATATTAGTCTTCTGCCTTCGGTCCTGTCCTCAGACTAGAACTTACACTATCAGCTCTACTGGTTCTCAGGCCTTCAGGCTTGGACTAGAACTACACCATCAGCTCTCCGAGTCTCCAGCTTGCCAACTGAACATCCTAGGACTTCTCAGCCTCCAAAGCCACATAAGACAATTCCTTATAGTTTCTATCTCCATTTTTTCCTCCTTCCTTCCCTTTCTACATTTATAATTATAGAAAGATGTAGGTATAGATAGAGGTCTTCTATTGGTGCTGTTTCTCTGAGTAATCCAGACTAATATGTACCTCAAGATAATGGTGTGCTCTATGAGCTAAGGATTGTGTGGGCTAACTGGCAAAACAATAGCAATTCTTAGTTATTTGGTGTTATGTGAAAATAAGGTGTTAATACCTAATCATTTAAGATGCTAGTGAAAGCATAGTACCCTGAGGTACTTTTAGGCTTACACCTAAAAAAACAGACTTTTGCAGTCTCCAGTGGTCCTCTTACCACACTATCCTGGGAGACAAAAACTATACATGGCCATCAGAATGCTGAACTGCATTGTTCTCTGGCATGGGTTTGAGTATGACTCAAATGCAAAACAATGACAACCCAGTAGTAAGGCTAAGTTAACATCACAGGGGACATCTGCATGAAATAATAAATGAAATAAGAAAATAAGCGTCTGCCCAATAAGAGGAAAACTTCCCCACCCATGATATGTATTCATTCAAAAAATATTTTTGGAAAGGGTGAAAAATCTTTGCATAGTGATTTCACAGAAAATCACTGTGGCGAAAACAAGCTCTGCATTTCTTGTGGCTTAAGATTTTAGCACTTATGACATCTATGCAGATGATCCCAAAAGGGACCATGAGCCAATACTCAGAGATCACTCCTAATGGGATGTTACAACCCTTTTTTGATTCATTCATTCATTAAATGAATATTTACTGAGCACCTTAAATATATGTCAGGCCTGGATCTAGGGCCTAGGGATACAGTGGTAAATAAAATATGCAAAATCTCTACATTCGTGGCATCTTGGGCCAATAGGACTTTGATAACAAAATATTATAAACTGAGTGGCTTATAAATAACAGCAATTATTTCTCACAGTTCTGGAGGCTGGAAAGTCAAAGATCAAAGCTGGTGTATTTGGTGTCTGGTGAAAACCCATCTTCTGGTTCACAGACAGTGCTTTCCCCCGGTGACCTCACATGGTAGAAGGGATGAGGGATCTCTGTGGAACCTCTTTTATAAGGCCTTTAATCCCATTCATGAGAGTTCTGCCCTCATGACCTTATCACCTCCAAAAGGCCCCACTCCCAAATGTCATCAAATTGAGAATTAGATTTGAACATAGGAATTTTGGGAGAATGTGAATATTTATACACATATGGAAGTCACATTCTAGTGGCTAATTTACCCCTTGTCCTGGAATTTTTAAGATAAAGTTTCAGTCAAAAGGGTTATTATAAAAGCAGGGGGAGGGTGTGGGTGGGTACTTCTCAATACAGCTCCTTTTAAAATCCTCCCTCCCAGCCAGGTGCAGTGGCTCATGCCTGTAATCCCAGCACTTTCGGAGGCCGAGGCGGACAGATCACGTGAGGTCAGGAGCACTTGAGACCAGCCTGGCCAACATGGCGAAACCTCGTCTCTACTAAAAATACAAAAATTAGCCAGGCATTGTGGTGCATGCCTATAATTCCAGCTACTCGGGAGGCTGAGGCAGGAGAATCACAAACCTGGGAGGTGGAAGTTGCAGTGAGCTGAGATCATGTCGCTGCACTCTGGCCTAGGTAACAGAGGAAGATGCTGTCTCAAAATAAAAAAATATTGGCCAGGTGCAGAGGCTCATGCCTGTAATTCCAATATTTTGGAGGCCAATGCAGGCAGATCACAAGGTCAGGAGTTCAAGACCAGACTGGCCAACATGGTGAAACCCTGTGTCTACTAAAAATACAAAAAAATAGCCAGGTGTGGTGGCAGGCGCCTGTAATCCCAGCTACTCTGGAGGCTGAGGCAGGAGAATTGCTTGAACCCGGAAGGTGGAGGTTGCAGTGATCTGAGACCGTGCCACAGAACTCCAGCCTGGGCAACAGAGCAAGATTCTGTCTCAAAAAAAAACAAAAACAAAAAACTTCCATCCTACTGGCCCGCAATCATCAAAGGCAAAGGAAGTCCATGCAGGTCATAACTATGCTGTGGACTGTTCAATGCTAACCAATAAAAATCACCTCCTCACAGTTGATTTGCTCACTCGGGGGTCTTTAATAATCTGTGGTGGCCAAATTAAGATTCCACAGGGACTTCTCTATCTGTTCCTTTTATAAGAATGCCAGAAAACATTTATTTTAAACCAGAACACTTGATTTCTACAATTCCATTCTACTTTAGGAACTGGGAATAAAGTCTATATGAGACTATCATTCTCGACTGCGCTTGCTATCTCAGCCAAACTCCACAACAGTGAAGACATAAACTATATTATCATATGATTTACTATGCTAGTTTCCTTGTCCAAAAAACAAACCATCCTAGCAAAACATGCTTAATGCCACGCCTCCAAAACCTAAGCAGAATGGGGCCCATTGGTAATCACAAGTGAGTAAATAGAAATTGTTCACATGAATGAGTGTGTGCATGTGCACCCATGTGCACACACATACTCTGTCTCTCTCACTCTGTCTCTCTTTTATTCATTCACTCAAGCACATACGGAGAGTTCCAAAGTCACAGGATTAAATCACCGGCAGGAGTTATTGCAGCTGAACTAAAAATGAATCGCTTACAACCTGATGCTGCCCTTCTGGCCACTGAAGTTTCTCTCCCATTGGAGTTGACAATGGCAGGCTGTCAAGTGAATATCTCACGGCCTCCTCCTGCTGTCACAGGCCTCACACTGTAGCTTTACAAAGATAAAATAATAACCACATGCCAGTCAGCCCTTCTTAAACTAGTTCTGTGCAACATCTGTCAAGGGCCCTCCCAGGCCAATTCCTGCCAGGAAATGACTACTGCCCAAGGAATGGCCAACAGTTCAAGCATAGCCCCTCACTGGGTCTCTTAGTAATTATTTTTCTCATTTCCATGGCTCTTCAAATTTGGAAAATACTTTGTGTTCATTTTAATTACATGATTTAGGGTACTTTAATCCTCAGAAAAACCTTGCCAAGTAAATCTGCACTGCTACTCTAGATTTATAGATGGGAAAACTGAGAGGCTTACTTAAGACCACACAGCACTTTCCATCTGTGACTAACGATTTAGCTCTTGGGTGGATAGAGTGTCTTGTAATAGTATCTATGTGCTATCAGAGATGTCACTGGAAGTGTTAACTGTGAATGTCTTCTTCTTCTCCTCCACCTGCCCCCACACCCTATCCCCAGCATTCTGCTAACATAGTAAATACTTGTGAGAAACTTAATGAGTTATGGCAACCAGGGCTAAGCTCAAGACAGTTGCTGAATCCACTGAGCACCACAGGTTCAACTGAATGTAGAACAGACCTTCCCAGATACTTATAACAGGACATGGAACAAATTCCCCTCCAAAGCTTTCCAAGGGGAAAACTAAAGGCCCCTAGGTTCTCACCTTTTTTGCACCTCATTCAACCTTACTAATCTTAATAGGGGGTTGGAAAGACCGAGTAAGGGCGGGCTATAGTATTTCACTCCTCTCTAGAGCACTTCTCTGTCACCTCACCCCCTGCAACACCTCCTACATACCCATTAAGTGCAGTGGTGGGTAGGAGAGTTGGAGTGCTCCCAGAAAACTGCTCACTGAAGCTGGGAATGACTGCAAGCTCCATGGACTGAACGTTACTCAACTGCATCCAGGGACAGTTCATGAGAGAAACTGACAGATGTCCTCTGGACTCTGGGTCTATGAACACAGAGCCTGGGGTCTGCATCTCACAGAAGAGTTGGCTGGAGCCAATGTGCAAAAGTAAAGTACAGAGGGTGTGCAGCAGGCTACCCTTTGCATAATGATGTCTGAGATGCCCAGGATCTGAGTGCATGCTGCAAAGGGTAACCCAGCCTCGAGACACCTTGTGTGACCCGGCCTAAAAGGGCTGACTCAACCACAGATTGTGGGATCAACCTCCAGGAGCAGGAGCTCAGGATAAATTCAAAGAAGGGTAAAGCAGAGACATCTCAAGTGAGGGGCCGCCAAAGATGCAGAAGTGCAGCTCACGAGAGAGAAGACATACATAAGCACGTCACATCTGGAAAGTGTCAGAGGCCAGGAGAAAGATGGCACCCAGATAAGCCAGGGGATTTTTGCCCCTTTCCTTCTAGTCGTCCACTTCCACTACTTCTGTGATTCTGGTGATAATGGTTTAACTCTGTGTTCCCACCCAAATCTCATCTCAATTTGTACCTGGTGGGAGGTAACTGGATCATGGGGTGGTCTTCCCCATGCTGTTCTATTGATAGTGAGGGAGTTCTCATGAGCTCTGATAGTTCAAAAGTGGCAGTTTCCCCTCCGTGCTCTTTCCCTCTCCTGCCACCATGTGAAGAAGGTCCTTGCTTCCCCTTCACCTTTCGCCATGATTGTAAGTTTCCTGAGGCCTCTCCAGCCATGCAGAACTGTGAGCCAACTAAACCTCTTTTGTTTATGAATTACGCAGTCACAGGTAGTATCTTTATAGCAGTATGAAAATTGACTAATATACCTGGGAAACACCTGCAACAAAAACAAGGGATGAAAAAACAAAAGAGCAAGAGGTCTGCTCTAGTCCTGCCTTTTAGGACTTTGAGTCTAACAACCTTCTCCCTCGACACCAGCGCCTTTCCTAACCAAATCTCTGTCCTCACCCTCCTCCCAGTCTATACAGGGACCCAGGCACTTTTGTAAGTCTTGGCAAACTAGAGATCGTTCTCAAGTAGCAAGTTGGAACTTAGAAGAAAGTGGGGGGAGGCAGGCAGGAGGATGAGCTCCCACAGCACTGGCAAGAGTGTGCAGTGAAGAGCCTGCAGTACTGAGTGGTCCACCTGCTGAGAGCCATGAAGGGTGAGCAACAGGCCAGGCATTGAGAAGGGTGACCATGTAGAGTGAAGGTGATGCATGGGCCTGGTGATGATCATCACCAGGTGCATGGGCCGCATTCATCACCATCTCATTGAGATGATCACCACCAAGAATGGCAGGAAGCTGTTCCAGTGCTGAGCATGTCTGGTCTAGATTTAAGAGCCATGTACTCCTTCTTGCTGGACTTGGTGGAGGCCCACAATAAGCGCTGGAAGGAAATCAGAAGTGAGAACCAGGAATGGGTGCCAGAGGGTGAGCCCAAACTCCATGAGCTCAGCTGTGTGACCATCCAGCCCAACTCCCCCAACTTAGGCCCCCACTGGATGAAGGCAGCCATCTCCCTCAGCAAAGTCAAGATCAACAACTAGCTACACAGAGGGGGCCTGATCATGTCAAACTCCTTAATAAGTATTAGCCTCACATTTACATAGTGAGGGTGTGGTGTCAACACATGATCACCAGTCATTCCCTTTCCAAGACCTGTTCATAAATAACTATGACAACTTATCAGAATAAAGAGCCCACAGCTCAAAATTAAACATGATCCATTTGCAAAGGCTTCCCTGGATGCAAAGGAAAGAAGCAAGTACAAATATATGATGAAAGAACTTCAAGGCAGCCAGGAAGAACCCCAATCTGGGTACTCCCATTCAGTGGGTAGCTTATTCCTGGAACCAGCACCCCCTGTCCACCTGCCAACCCCCATCCTCAGTTTGGAGGCCCCACTCACTTCCTTCCACATACAGCTGTGAAAGGTACCCTGCCCTGAGGAACCAACATTCATCCTCCTACCCTAGCCCTCTGCTCATTAGAACAGTTTTCCAACATATTCTGACAATTCATCTGCGTGTTTATCTATGCTCCAATCCCCTGTCAGTTGGTTCAGCCTCAAATGCCTGCCCACATCAACATGTGCCCCATGAGTCATAACACCAATCCATCTACTAGTTCTAAGATCCCCACTGTATGAGGGGACTGTCACAGAGACACGCCTGACAGTCAGTTCAATACCTCAGCCCAAGCTTACCTGGTAGCCTCATAGACAGCCATGTCACCACCTTCCACATGAATCAAGACCTTTGTCTTGAAAGATACAATGACTTTGCAACCAGTGTTCATTTGGTTGATCTAGTAGGTATAAAATGGCAGTCTAATGGGTCAAAGGAAGGAAGTAAACTCTTATTATCTTAATTTTAAAATAAGAGAAAGAATACATGTTCTGTTACTTATCAAAAAGTCCTATCACCACCTCCCACTTTGCCGGCCATCTGCAATAGCAGTGTTGTCCTGAGTCATATAGATGAATTAAAGTATGGAAGCAATGCAGTTGACCTAATTCATCATGATTC
This sequence comes from Saguinus oedipus, assembly GCA_031835075.1. Lineage (NCBI taxonomy): Eukaryota > Metazoa > Chordata > Mammalia > Primates > Cebidae > Saguinus > Saguinus oedipus. Next base: position 27,332,958 of record CM063190.1, read on the forward strand.
ACAGAAAAAAAAAAACTGTTTATTAGGGTCCAGAACTTCTTCTTTGTTTCTCATATAGCATATAGATGACTTTGGCATACCAGAATTTGTAAACTCCTACGGTCCTACTTTAGTGAGATTAAAAACAAACTTTCATTCTCTTCCTTTTTGCTTTCAAGTAGTGGTCAGGCCTCTTTTGTGTCAGATGTCATAGCTACAGTTGACATACCTAGAGTTTGGACAAAGTAGCCAAAAACAATAAGCAGAAAGTATTGTCTGCAAAATAAAGACATTATTTAAAAAACAATAAAATATTATTATTATTATTATTATTATTATTTTGAGCTAGAGTCTTGCTCTGTCGCCCAGGCTGGAGTGCAATGGTGCAATCTCAGCTCACTGCAACCCCTGCCTCCCGGGTTCAAGCAATTTTCCTGCCTCAGCCTCCCAAGTAGATGAGATTATTACAGGTGCCTGCTACAATGCCTGGCTAATGTTTGTATTTTTATTAGAGACAGGGTTTCATCATGTTGTCCAGGCTGGTCTCAAACCCCTGACCTTGTGATCTGCCTGTCTCAGCCTCCCAAAGTACTAGGATTATAGGTGTGAGCCACTGCACCTGGCCAATAAAATATTATTTTTAAAAAGAAAAGAAAAATGGAAAAAATCAGAGCCTAACATCACTGAAGGCAGTTGTGGGGGTGTGTGTGGGATTTTGGATAGAAGTTGTTCCCTATTTCAATTCCCATTGAATTCTATCCATTTAATAAAATTGTTTTCACAAAATATCAAGATAGAACTTCAAGCTTTTCTTGATCGACCATATACCTCTGTCCTACTCTACCTCTCCATTCCCATCAGTCACATGATACGGAGTAGGGAAATGGAGCATACCTCCTATTCTCTGTCATCAGTATCTTGAAAATGAGGGTTTAGACTAATGACCAGGTAATCTCCAAGGTCAGTTCCAGACCAGCTCTAAAATTAAATTACCTTAAGCCTTCAGAGAATCAAAAACCATTCTTTCATCAAATAGTTGGAAGACCCTCAGACAGTGGATTGTTATTCCTGAAAACCAAAACCTGGGATCTATTCTATCAAGAACCTGTGTGTGATCTCAAGGGCAACAATCGGTGAAGCTAAGTCTCAATTTCCCCACCTGTTGCAAAAGAGTCCTGAAACCTTGCATCCACAAAAAAGAATGAGTTCATGTCCTTTGCAGGGACATGGATGAAGCTGGATGCCACCACTCTCAGCAAACTAACACAGGAACAGAAAACAAAACAATGCGTGTTCTTACTTATAACTGGGAGTTGAATAGTGAGAGCACATGGACACAGGGAGGGGAACATCAAACACCAGCGTCTGTCAGAGGGTGGGGGGCAAGGAGAGGGAGAACATTAGGACAAATACCTAATACACGCAGGGCTTAAACCTAGATGACGGGCTGATAGATGCAGCAGACCACCATAGCGAACCTGCATGTTCTATACATGTATCCCAGAACTTAAAGTAAAATTAAAAAAAAAGATTCTTGAAATCTGCCTTCTGTCCATTTTCCTGGGACACAGAAAGACATCATGTTAGATCCCATATTTGTGATACTATACAGATGCTCCTGGAGTAATACTACAAAGCTGAAATTCAACCATTACGTTCCCCTCAGAGGCTGGATCCAGTGCTACCAACTCAGCAAAGCTGCTATCATCATCAGCCTGAAATTCCTTTCTTCCCATGAGACCACTCATCATAATTGAAGTGGCCAGTGGCGCAGTTTAGTTTTTTTGTGGGACTTAAATGGGTGGGCAATTTCCTTTTACTTTGTCAGGTCTGAGCAGGTTGTGGGTAGAAGTGGGAAGTGGGATCAGAATTTAAAATTAGTCTGGGCACAGCCACTAGTATACTCCCATGCAATATGGGAAGGCTTGTCTGGCAAGCAAAACAGCACATCCGATATACAATGGTCCAGTCAGCAACAGCAAAAACAAACAAAATGAGGCGTGATTGCCCCAACAGGTGGGCACAACATAGTATCAGAAAATTGTGAGGCAGACACTCCTAGGAAGGCCAAGAATGCAGATCATAAGCTTTGAGGAAGTCTGTCAAGAGATGGTAGAACCCAGAAAGCTGGAATTTGAACTTGAAGAATGAGGAAGGGGCTGATGAATAGGTGGGTAAACAAGAACCATGACAGTCAGAGGCTGGTTATTTAAGAGAGTACAAGAGACAGCATATTAGAACAAAGCAAACATTGAAACATTCCAATCAGGGCTGAAAGGCAAGCACAGGCCAGCAGCAGTGAGGGAAAAAAATGAGGGCAGCCTGCACATATGATGTAGTGATCTAGTGGCTCTAGCTGGGGAGAGCAGAGATCCTGGATAAAGAAAACCAGGCTAGGCCTAGCCTGGATATTTATTAGATTGATCAGAATCTGTAGACAATAGGATAATATTAAAATCAAGGAATCTTTCACATTACATGTCATCACTTGCTCCACTCTAAATAAAAAAGGCTGATTATACCGAAAGATGGGATCTCTAGAACATTCCTTGGAGAACTCTGTAAAGTGGGCACAGAGATGAAGACAGAGTTAAAGTCCAAGTCTATGACCTGCAGCAATTTTGGAATAAGCCTTGATATAGGATTGTAGATGGGACTACAATACAGTTTCAAGGATGCTTACTCAGTCTGGAGCAGTATTATTTAAATGGTAAAAATGAATTTAAAGACATCATTTAGGGTAAGTTACATCAACATGTGTGAAGGAAACACACTGGGTGAACCCAATTACCTCCTGAGCTACTGACCCCATGGTGAATGCGTTAGATGACCAGGCTGTCCTGCCTCTGAAATATTGGTATCATTGTCAGATATCACAACTCACAGTACCCAAGGATGGGCATCCAATATATGTGATGAATAAGATAGCTAAAATCTTTACAATTCAAGTAAATGAGAGTATGGACATTACAGTTCTTCCTATTCTCCATTTTTGTACACTTTGTTCCTGTGGTCAAACCTAAGGGAGTTTATGGCCTTGAAAAACACTTAATACGTACATCAAAACAGAGGAAGGTATTTAAATGACTTTGAACCTACCATTAACTCATCCAAAATACGAACAAGTCTACAAATGATGAGTAAGCCATAGGAAGGCAACTGAAAATGACTTATAAGAAAAGCAACCAAAAAAAGTGTTCAAGTAGTTCCTATAAGCTTCAGAGACAAGTACTAGAAGGTAACAAAATGGAGCATCTTTTAAAACTATGCTGGCTAATGTCATATAAAGTGTTAACTATATTAGAGTGCTGTCTTTAAGTTGCCGCATTTCAGAATAATTTGTAATAATTTTGGCAATGAGATCAGAAATTTACTTTTTGTGTCAAAGTATTTTTATTTGTTCCAAGACAAGGCACTTGTGCAAATATTTCAGATGAGACAAAGATTTTTGTTTTGTATTGCTGCTAAAGCTTCTCTCAAGTTCACTCGAACATAGCATGGTTGTTCTACTTTAGGTATTGTGTCAGAGTTTAGGAAAACAAATCATTTCCTGTTTCTAAAAGGGATGGGAATTAATGCAGGAAATTATTTACAAAGGTGACCAAGGAACTGAGTCCTAAACAAGGAAGAGTGAATAATCCAGGAATTAGCAACAACTAGAAGCCACTACCCCTCCTAGACCAGAAAGAGAAAAGGAAAAAAGGGTGTTACAGAACACAAGGGCTGACCCTACCAGGGTGCGCTGGTCAATGCTTAGCAAATTGGTTCTCTGTCAAGGGAAAGCCAGGATTTGGCCTATTTTAAGCCATCGATGTGATATTGATGGAGTTGGAAAAACATAAACATGGAGTTGAAAAAAAATAAACAAAATTGTCCCTCTTGAACTGGTGTGAGCTGGCTCACACACTAGGATGGAATCATTTGACAGAAGCTGTGGCCATGGCAGGAAGCTGAAAGCAGCAGAGAAGAGGGGAAAATACCCTGGCTTCACCAAGCCGCCTCTCATCACACACCACTGCCTGCTATTGGCTCAACCCAGACAGAAAGATGCCCAAACAGGAGAAATGCAAACTGCAGGGACCAGCCCCCCTCACAATTCACATAGAGAAGAGTGGGGAAGGGAGAGAATAGAGATACTTGGAATACTACTGATATTTTCAACATACTCAATTAGATTAACTTAGCTATGCAGGGTTGAAATGCATTATGCTTACACCTGCAGACAAAGTAAGTATGAGCATGCAACTAAAAGTTCAAATTTGGCCTCAAAATACAAAACCAATGACGGTTTTTAATCCTTGAGTAAATACTTAGCAGGAATGTGCTAAGTATACACACTGTGGTATCTGGATTGAACATCTCATGATCTTACAACATACATTTAAGAGGCATTTTATGCAACACAGGGAGAATTTAAAATGATTAAAATTCCATTCATCACATTTCAAATTTTAAATTAAACGCTCACCATGCATTCAATTCATTCAGCAACCATGTCTCTGTGCAAACTGTTCCAAACACTTGGCATACAATAGTGGACAAGATAGACAAAATCTCTGCCCTTGAGGAGCCTGCACACTAGTAAAAAAAACAAGACAATGAAAATAAATAAGCAAATCATGTAAAATATTAGAAAATGATAAGCACAATAGGGAGACATAATCAATAAAATGAGGATAGAGAGTGATTCGGGGCTTTACAATTTTTAAAAGGTTGAGAGGGAACAGCCTCACTGCTAAGGTGTCATCTAAGCAAAGACTTGAAAGAAATGATGAGTAAGCCATGGGGGTTTGGGGCGGGAGCAGGGGACAGTGCCCCGGTGACAGTTGCTCAGTGTATTGTAAGAACAACAAAAAGACTGCGGCAGTCAGGAAAGAGGCACTACAGATCACGTAGGCCATTGTTAAGTTTCCAGCGTTTACCATACATATTGTAATTGGGAGCTACTGAAGAATTTTTTTTTCCAAGATGGAGTCTCGCTCTGTTGCCCAGAGTTGGAGTCCAATGGCACAATCTCGGCTCACTGCAAACTCTGCCTCCTGGGTCCAAGCAATTCTCCTGCCTCAGCCTCCCGAGTAGCTGGGATTACAAGCACTCACCACCATGCCCAGCTAATTTTTGTATTTTAATAGAGATGCAGTTTCACCATGTTGGGCAGGCTGGTCTTGAACTCCTGACCTCGTTATCCGCTCACCTCAGTCTCCCAAAGTGCTGGGATTACAGGCATGAGCCACTACACCCGGCCGCCACTGAAAAATGTTGAGCAGAGGACTGGACCACTCAGCTGCTGTGTTTGAAACAGCCTGTAGAGGTCCAACAATGAAAGCAGGGAGGTCAACTGGGAGGCTACTAGAACAGTCCAAGCTCTAGAGAATGATGTGGCTTAGGTCAGGGTGGTAGCAGTAAAGATGGCAAGAACTGTTCAGATTCTGGATGTATTTGAAAGACAGGTATAATAGGATTTGCCGAACAATTGGATGTAAGACGTGAGAGAATGACAAAAGTTCAGAGATGACTAAAATCTGGGACCAGAGAGGAAATATGACAACTCTAAGTGGAACAGTTTTGGAGAGAAAGATCAGCTTTTGTTTTTGAACATAAGTTTGAGATGTCAGATATTTACAAGAGGTTGTATTGATTTGGAGAGAACATTATTTTGTGTTCAGGTAGAGGCCTGGCCTGGTTTTGGGAGTTGTCAATATGTAATTGGAATTAAGGCCATGAAAATGCATCAGATGCCTAATATCTGTGGGTTGAGCCTGGCAACCTTTGCCAACTGAGGTTATGTGAAGAAACATTAAGACCATGCCCTAAGGCATCCATTGTATGTGATGGATTAACTTCCCTCCTACGCACCTAGAACTAATTATTTTCCTTGGAAAAAGTTGAGAAAATAGTGTCTTAAATCATTTTTGTGTCCATGGTTCAGATGAGAAACCATGGTTGAAAAGAACGGATAGGGAGTTCGAGGCAGTCAGGATAATGGCGGTGCAGAAAGGAAACTGAGAAGTGGCCATTGAGACTGGAAAAAAGCCAGGAGAGAGTGAACCCCAGAGGCTAAGTGAAGGAGTGATCAAGAGTGTCAAATGCTGCTGATGGATCCTGTGAAGTGAGAACTGAGAATCTGTGAACAGATCTGGCTACACAGAGGTCTACAGACCTTGACAAGTGCCATTTTAGAGAATGGTAACTGGACTGGGCTGAGGAGAGAACAGGAAGAATGAATGATTTCAGGTATAGACAGTGATTCAAACTGGGTCCAAAACTATGTGTTAACCATTTCTCAAGTGTCTGAGTCAACCAGATTGAATAACATTTTCAGTAGGCTTAGCTTTTAAGAAAATTATACCTATTTGCAAGAATTTATCTGTAAATCAGTTTTTTTTCCAATGGGGGAAAATCGAACAAAACTTTAAAATATATTAGATATTAAGTTCCAACTCACATCCACAAATCTAGACTTCAAATATTTGTGTTCATAATTAGCTTTGTTAATGTTACTGGTTAACTTGAAAATAAATAGTTATTAGAAACCTGAACTTGTGAAATAAATTCATGCTAAAATAGAATTTGTATATTTAATACATTGAGCTTTTACTTAAGTGTCATTTGCAGAATATTTAAAAGTCATGGATACAATCCAGTCATTTTTCTTGAACACAGTACATATATGGAGAGCTTCAATCACTTGAAAGTTGGTGGCTGACAATATAAAATATACATTCTGTAGTCCTCATGATCCACTGCCTGTTCAAATAATTTGTGGAAATCACATACATTCTCTGAAACCTGGTTTCTTTTTCTGTAGAACAAGAATGATAATACTGGAAGCATTCATTTAAAATGCTTTAAAAGTCTAGCAAGTACAGTCTCTCATTGGTAAGTGACATATTAACCCTGGACTAACTAGACCAATTAGAAAAAGTGAGATGTTGGCTGGCTTAGACAGATGGCCCAGCTGACTCAGGTGAATGGAACAAAAAGAATCTCAAATAATAGAAAGTGGAAATACAATGTGCAGAGCTCCTATCAAGGACTTTTTGGTATACTCGCTGTCAAGTCGATGCTCTCCTGGAAGTTTTTGGGAGCCATCGGCATGATATCATATCTGAAAGAGCCCCTCCACACATGCACTGTGTCATACACACCTTCACGTACGTGGCTTCAACTCTTTTCCACTAAGATCATCCAAGAGCTTTAGTGATTGGGGCATGGATACTTGAGATTCTATGGACTCTTTTTCTTTTCACTTTCAAGGCTTTCTGAAAACAGCTGCAGAAATACCAAGACCTTTGGAAAAGGCTGATCTTACTACATTTTCAGCCAGACTGCAAGCTGAGAGAAGTGGAAATATTACCAGCCTGTTTTCCTGAAATCCCTGTCAGAGCTGCTCCAGCAATTTCTTGGCTTTCCACATGACCTCAAAACAGGACAATCTCATTTTCCAAATCCATCTGCTTTTTTAGCTTTACTTCTAGCCTTACATTTAAATATGCAATCAAATCAGGCACAATAGCCCCACAGTCCCAGTAGTACCCAGATCTGCAAATCTGAGTTATGACGACCTTAGAACACATAAATCAGATGGTAAATTCAAATCACAAATCCTCTATCCGAAGGTTCAACTCCAAGAAATTCATTACCAGCAACATACTGCAATATATTTTCAGACAAGCTAAAAGACAAATGCTTTATGTCTCTTCTTTTTTTTTTTTCCACTGGACAAATGCTTTATGTCGAAACGCCCTTTAGCAAGGGTTGTGACTAGGGTTGGCAAATGTTGAGAATTTCAGTTAATATTATCTCATAGCTAGAGATTTCAAAGCCAGAATAACCTAGAGGAAGGACTGAAAGAAAAAATGGTTACCAATGTTTAATGTAAAGAATGTGATTCAAGAACTTTGAAATAATCTCTCATTCACTCAATCTGGTATTAGCAGATTCAGGAAGCTGTTGTAAACAAGCACTTCTGCACACCCCACTCCTGCCTGTGTGGAACTACACACCCGAGCCACAGCTCAACACAGCGCACTCTCCTGGGGACTGCTGCATCCAAGGACTCATGCAGCCAGCGCTCTTGGAAATAAAAGTTAACCTGCCCCTTCCCCAGAGAAATTAAACTCTCTCCGATAGTCCCTCATTTAGAGCCATTTTTCTGGGCAAATGTCCACAGCAACACCCATTCAGAAAATCAGAAATCAGGTTGCCAAGGAAATGAGAAGTTCAAGAGACAATATTAAGAAAACAGGCCATGTTGTGCCATGCCTTAGCAGCCCTTCAGAATTTCTAGGAGACTGATTGAAATTTGGTTCAGGCCCAAGACACAGATGTATTCTTTCAAAGGGACAGAGTAATCCTGGGAAGTCCAATCCAAAGAACACTAAAGGAAGGGTCCAGGTCAACTTAAAGTTTGTTCCAAGGGTCCTCTGGCCAGTTCCGGACTGCAACCAACTTCTGTTACCTGTCTCAATTCTATTTCAAAGTAGGTGCTCCGCTCCAAAACAATGCTTTACTGCCTGAAATAGGATGGCCTACAGGTAGGGTTGAATGTCACAAGTGTATTCTGGTAAGTAACAGGGCTTCACTTTTCATTTTATTCTGGCTCAGCTGTCCACCCTCAGGATTGGAGCAGAACTAGAACAGCTTCTCATCCTCCCTCATATCCCTTCCACCAGTAGGCACTTGTGACATTAAAAAAAAAAAGTAACCTAGAATACCACTTCACCGTGTCAGATAGCATGAACTTAACAAAGAAAGAGAGTAAGGAGGGAAGGAATGATGGAAGGAAGGAAAAGAGAGGGTGGAAAGAGGAAAGGAAGAAAGACAGGTCCATTTTAAAAAGGGGACCAAATCATGTTCAGCTTCCAGGTAAAATGTGCCTTCCACCAAACTAAGAAGTTCAGAAACAGGCAAATGGCATACTTTCAGGACTCCGGCTTTCCCATGGCCTTCTAGGACTGTTAGGATTTACTTTGTTCTGTTGTGTGTATTTGATATATTAAAAATTTCTTTTTATTTCCCTCTTAGCATCTTTTGCTTTTTAAAAACAATTATCATATAGTAGAATGGACTTTTGGGGGCAGATGATTCTGTGAATTTTAACACATATAGATGTGTGTAAACACCACCACCATCAGAATCCAGAACAGCTGCCTGAACCCAAGAAACTTCCCAGCACTATCCCTTCATAGTCATGCCCTCCACCCTACCTGCAACCACTGATCTGTTCTCCATAAATAGATTGTTGTCCGTTCTATATTCCCAAACTCGTAATGCTATTGTTTATAGAGTGAGAGTTAAGCATCTTGTTACGAAAACTGTTTTAACTAATTATAACAAAATGTATTCAAAATAAAATGTAAATTTATGTTAATAAGCATGAAACTATAAAAGGTGAACTACCTGAACCACAACCTTTAATTCCAGCCAAAGCCAACCTGGGACTGGGCAGCCTAGAAAACTCAACCCTGTACACAAAGGCCTGGATTTTCTCTCCTTCCCCAGTGAAGCTTCTTCACCCTGCTCCTGAATGGCCTTTAATCAGCCTCATTTTCAGCACTGATGATGTATATGGTTCATCTAGTCATGGCCCATTGCTCCTCATTGGGAATGGATTGCATGCTCTCCTGTGCACTAGCCACTTCTGGATCCTCCAAGTAATTTTTTTCAGTTGGGCCAATCTCCAGCCTATGGCCCCAAGCCTTAGGAATGGCCATGACGCCAATACATGTTCTCATTCCAACCTCGTCCCTAGCAAGTGGCAATTTCTGAAGATACTACATTCCTCAGCTTCCAATACAATAATCTGAAATGTCTCCACATACGTATCTGCCACATGTATAACTTTATAGAAAATATAAGCTATTAAGAACTCAAAAAATACATTACACAGAATAATGCAATAATATATCATATTAAAATACATTATGATTATCATATTCATATATATACAAATTATATATGTTAACAGTTTCAATAAATGAGATTAGATCACCATAGAAATTATAATACATTTTGAGCATTCACTGAAGTGACTCTTTACATTGAATCATTAACAGTTGAATAGTCTACTTCTCACAAAATTATATGATCTGAACATTTTCCTTAATGCTTGACTTTAAGGCTACTAAAATTCAACATTATTAAATTAACATTAGTTATGCATATTTCAGGTTTATAAATAAAAAAATGCACGTTTCTAGTGTCATAAAATGTCTCAGGTCCTCCAATTAAACTGAATTTTAGGAAAAAACATGGAAAAATATGGCTTACTGATGCTTAAGATATAATTGAGGTTGGCTGGGTAGTGGCTCATGCCTGTAATCCCAGCATTTTTGGGAGGCTGAGATGGGCCGATCAGTTGAGGTCAGGAGTTCAAGGCCAGCCTGGCTAATATGGCAAAATCCCATCTCTACTAAAAATACAAAAAATTAGCTGAGTGTGGTGGTGTGCGCCTGTAATCCCAGCTACTCAGAAGGCTGAGGCAGGAGAATCACTGGAACCCAGGAGGCACAGGTTGCAGTGAGCTGAGATCGCGCCATTGCACTCCAGCTTGGGGGACAAGCGCAAAACTCCATCTCAAATATATATAATTGAAGTTTATATACCTATTCCCTCTCTCGATACTACTATCTTCTTTATTATCCAATTAATTACTCTCCTAAAGATAGAACTATGGGAAAATCCCGCATTGAATTATTTGTTTGCATAAACTTAACAACTTTTTTGTTCCTCAATTATTAGGCTCTTATCAATTACATAAACCAATACTATGAAATACTTTTTTATTGCAGTTTTTCTTGGAACAAGCCAGGAAGCAAAGGAACACCTTATTTTTTCATAGATCCCTTTCCTTCCTCCTTAACTCACAATTGTGAGACAATAGAGCTATCACTTCAAGGCATGTTTCTGATAGCGTAACGCTCACTAACCCAGAAGTAGAAATCCATTGCTCCTACCTCTGATATATTAGTATGTCAACCTTCAGTTGGCAATGGCCCAAAAAGGAGTTCCAATCCAAATGTTCTCTGTATAAACTGAACATCCAGTATTAAAAGAATCCATTTCTATGGCTAATAACCAAATGATGTTCATTGCATTTCATTTGTATGAAATACAGATTTTTCATGATAAGGCCAATCCCTACATTCAAAAACATAAATAGAATAATCCTTAAAAACTGTTTGCTGATTAAAACACTAACAAATTTATAAAATAACTTCTGCCTTTGAATTAAGTATATTTTCATTTGGGCAACAATAAGATACATTTTCACTGACTTTTATTTCAGTAGTTTTTCTCAAACAGGCAGTATAGCCTCCATTGCTTGATGATCTCTTTGGATAATCTGCTAAAGATACCACATGTTACTGAGGCACTTTCAGGGAAAGATCATTTAATAAATATGGATATCTATATTAGCCTGATTCTCCCTCCTCTCTTCCCCTCCCCACCTCATGGAATTCTTACTTTTTTCTTTTCTTTAAGACTTCATGAAAAGATAAATGATCATAATCCTACCTATTCATGATCACAACTACAAAATTTAACATTCTTTAAAAATCTACATCTACTTCTTTCAAAGCTAAGAATTATCCCTGGAAAACTGCTCAAATACACATACATACAACATTTTGCAAATAACTCCAGGAGTTCAAAGCATCTCTAAAATCCATCCATAGGTGTAGAAAGTGTCTGTGGCCCGCCAGAGCAAACACTGCTCCACAAGCCAATTCCCACACAGCCACCCATTCAACTCCCAGCTAGCCCAAGGCTTGCCACCTCATCAGCCCTTCAGTCAATACTGCTGAGCCCAAATTAACTTATGGCTCCACGTGAAGCCTTTCCAAGCTCCTTCAACTCATGTAGCTTTCTAACTTTTCTGGCTTCCTCACAGACACAGAGTCAAGTCTTATGACTTAGCCTTCCACTTCCCTCTAGACGATTCATATAGGTAAATTGTGTCCTTCAACCTAACTGGTAAACCCCTGAAGGCAGATATGATGAACCTTAGATCTCTGCAGTTCCCCCATAGCACTGGGCACAGTGCTAGAAGCTGAATGAATGTTTTTTATTGCATAGTCAACCCACCCATCTACTCATCTTCTGGGTAGCCTCTGTCCCACCACCCCTACTTGCTCCAGAAGGATGGGGCCAGGAATCACAACTTTATGAGTTGTATCTATATTATGCAGTGATCAGGAGCTATTACTCACTATTTTATTTATTCACTCAGCAAACATTTATTAAGTTCCTACTATATGCCAAGCACTAAGCTAGGTACTGGAAATATAAGAGACAGAAATGTAAGCAAATTATTGATGATGTGCTACATGTAATAACAGAGGTGTAGACAAGGCAGCAATAGAAAGAAGAATGGAGCAACATCTATAGAGATGTTAGTGAAGTCACAGTGGAGAACAGGATGCTTGAAATAGATGCTAAAAAAATTGGTTTGGATTCAACCAAATGACCCAGGATGGGAGAAATGCATCCAGGAGAGAAACAGCAAATGCAAAGACACAAATGCACAAAGATAACATGTCTCTTATCCTCTCCTCACCTTCCCTGGTCAGGCCTTCCATGAGCCTCCATTTCAATCAGGCCAATTCACTTCACCTTTAGGATTATTCACATGAGCTAAGTAATGGGAATTCATTTCTTAAAATTTACTAAGATGCATTTCCTAGCCAATATAAATTTCAAAATACTAAATAAATTTAGTATTGTGGGTTTGGAAATGCAATCCAAATCCACATTATGGGTTTGGAAAGAAATACATGACTGACTCAACGTTCATTTTATTGGGCTACATATTTTTATAGAGACAATTTTTAATACAATTTTAATTTTAATGATCTGTCTGCCTTTGAGGGATAAAGTAACATCAAGAAAAATGGCTGTAAAGTTATTTATTCAATGTTTCCATTCCTGTATCATTTACCTCTCCAAGCGAGTTTCAGTTTCTCTGTCTGCTGGCTTTGTAAACCTCTCTTTGGACTTTTAACAACAATGGAATCACTTTTACTGTGAAGTTTAATATCCTGCTTTAAGATCCAAATATGATTCACATATTGCATCTTTAACATTTCTAAAACAAATGGTCTACTTGGGATTTTTTTTTTTTAATTACTTTTCTCCAGAATACTTGAAAACATGCCTTCCAATAACTGGAAAGGGCACTTATTTAAATACATGCATAATACTGCCTTGGGTTTGTTTTCTTGCCTTTTATTTTAAGAAGACAAACTAAAGATACTGCTAAACTAATTTTAAGAAACACTAATGGTATTAAAATGCATCAATAGTCTGGCTAAAAAAAAAAGTTGAAAAAATGTCAAGAACAAATGGTTGCAGAGGTGTCAGTCTTGGCACTAATACTTTTTCAGAGACCTGAGGCTGTAATTACTTTTTTTGTGTGGAAGGCAGAAAGGGAGGAAAGGAGGAAGGGAGGGAGGTAGGAAGGGGGGAAGAAAGGAAGGGGGGAGGAAGGAAGGGAGGGAGGGAGGAAGGGGGGAGGCAGGGAGGGAGGGAGGGAGAGAGAGAAAGGAAGGAAGGAAATCAGGCAATGAGAGAGACATTGCCGACCTGGCTCTAGAGGTCTACAAGTTGATTTCTTTTTTCTTTTTTTTGAGAGAAGGAAAGAAAAAAAAAAGGAGTGAAGGAGAGGAAGAAAGAGGAAGAAAAAGAGGGAGAGAGAACGGAAATTTTGCTTTATTCTAAAAGAAATGGGTATTAATAATGGCCAATCAATATTTCATTTAAACCTATAAGTAGGTGTGATGTGGTATTGACAAAAATGTATACTTTGTGTGTTTAAAGTGGAGAGCTCTACAAATATTTATTAAGTTTACTTGTTCCGGATCTGAGTTCGAGTCCTTAATATCCTTATTAATTTTCTGTCTCATTAAGTTTAAGTCTCTATGTATCTGGGTGTTAGGATCATTAGCTCTTATTGTTGCATTGATCCTTTTACCACTGTATCTTTGTTGCTTTAAAATCTATTTTATCAGATACGAGAATTGCAACTCCTGTTTTTTATTTATTTATTTATTTATTTATTTTTGCTTTCCATTTGGTTGGTAAATCTTTCTCCATCCCTTTGTTTTGAGTCTTTGTGTATCCTTGCCTGTGAAATGGATCTGGATGTAGCGTACCGTTGGGTTTTGGCTGTATCTTTTGATTGGGGAATTTAGTCGATTTAAATTTAGGATTACTGCCATTTGATGTTAACTGGCTGTTTTATCCATTCGTTGATGTAAATTCTTCTTTATGTTGATGCTCTTTACTTTTCGGTATATTTTTAGAAAGGCTAATACTGGTTGTTTCTTTCTATGTGTAATGCTTCTTTCAGAAGCTCTTGCAAAGCAGGCCTGGTGGTAATAAAATCTCTGAGTACTTGCTTGTTCATAAAATATTTTATTTTTCCTTCAGTTGTGAAGTTTAGTTTGGCAGGATATGAAATTCTGGGCTGAAAGTTGTGTTCTTTAAGGATGTTGAATATTGGCCCCCACTCTCTTCTGGCTTGTAGAGTTTCTGCTGAGAGATCTGCTGTAAGTCTGATAGGCTTCCCTTTGTGGGTAACCTGACCTTTCTCTCTGGCTGCCCTTAGTATTTTCTCCTTCGTTTCAACCCTGGTGAATCTAACGATTATGTGCCTTGGGGTTGCTCTTGAGGAATGTCTTTGTGGTGTTCTCTGTATTACCTGGGGTTGAATATTGTGCTGCTTTGCTAGTTTAGGAAAATTTTCCTGAATAATATCCTGAAGAATATTTTCCAGCTTGGATTCATTCTCTCCGTCACATTCAGGTACACCTATCAAACGTAAATTTGGTCTTTTCACATAGTCCCACATTTCCTGGAGACTTTGTTCATTCCTTTTTATCCTTTTTTCTCTATTCTTGTCTTCTCATTTTATTTCATTAAGTTGGACTTCGACATCTGATATCCTTTCTTCTGCTTGAACAATTCAAGTGTTTAAACCTGTGCATACTTCTTGGAGTTCCCGTATTGTATTCTTCAGTTCCATTAATTCACTTATATTCCTCTCTAAATTGTCTATTCTCGTTAGGATTTCGTCAAACCTTTTTTCAAAGTTCTTAGTTTCTTTACATTGGGCTACAACATGTTCTTTTAACTCACAGAAGTTTCTTATTATCCATGTTCTGAAGCCTGATTCTGTTATTGGAATGCACTCATTCTCCATCAAGCCTTGTTCCCTTGTTGATGAGAGACTGGGATCCTCTTTAGAGGGAGAGGCATTCTGATTTTGAGTATTCTCAGCCTTTTTACGCTGGTTTCTTCCCATCATTGTAAGTTTATCCACCTGTCGTCTTTGTAATTACCACCTTTCAAATTAGGTCTCTGAGTAGACGTCCAAGTTGTTAATTCCCAGGGCCGAAATATGAGCAACCCACTGCGCCGGCCAAAACAGTGGCGTTAAGACTGATGGTGCTTTTCTGCCCGGGAATCTCCAGTCTGACTTCCTTCTTGAGTCCGTATAGGCGACTGCCTTCCCGGAGCTCCAAACCTCGGTCAGAAGGGGAACCAGTCCCGTTTACTCTACACCAAGAGCTGCCACGCCAAAGTGCTGGCAAAACCGCTGTGCCGGTCACAGGAGTCGTGCTGGCGACCCGTGCAGCTCCTCCACTAGGAATCTTCTGCTCTGTGAGCGACCAAAATTTCTCTGAAAGTGTGGCATCCTCTCATCCTCTGTGTTTTCACTGGGAGCTACAATCTTGAGATGTTAACGGTCAGCCATCTTGGATCATTTCCCGGAGTCTGTAATTGCTTTTAAAGGCATGAAAGTCCCTGCTGTCTGTCTCTTTCTCTCTCTCTCTCTCTCTTCAGTAGATCCAGAGATTTCACTTTGAGAACATGGAGGATGCTCCAAAATTTATAATCAAGACATAAAGTCTCATGGATGGTGCTATATAAAAGGTGTTTTTACTGTTGTTAATCTCAGATACACATAAGTAAGCAAAAGTTTCCCAGGGAAGTAATTTAAAACCATTTAGGGCTGTTTCATGAACCTCTGAGTTCAGAACTTGGCATCTTTGTAGCCAGGGGAGTTCTGGGACCACAACGTTGAAAACAGCAAGAGATTGAAGCCCGGGATCCTCATACTAGAATGCTGAGATAATGATAATCAGGATAATACATTACATTTGTATTGTGCTTTATAATTGTAAGAATTCTTTCCCAAGATTCATCTCATGTGATCATCCTAAACCTCCAACAGAAATAACAAGCCTAGATTTCAGAAGCAACACGTCCAAGGACATGTAGCCAGCTGGTGGCAAGACTAGAATCAAAACCCAGATCTTGCTGACACAAAATAACTTTCCCATTACACTAGATATAGAATGACCAATCAATCTCTCTAACCACTCTTCCCTCATTTTGTCTTCCATTTCTTAAAAGAATCATTGATTTTCTAAAATATATATTTCAGGATCCGCAGACCTTCATTTTAAGTTTCCAGTTTTAAAATTTTATTCAATGGCCCAGTATCGATTTCCTCTTTATTCAAAGTTAGCCTTACTGGAAGAAGGGCGGTCCAAAGCAAATAAAGATATTTTGCATTCCCTTCTCTGTGTTCCCTTTTACATCATTGTTGAAGCACATACTGCATGCTTCTCTCAGCCAGTGAAAGTTTCTTCCCAGTCATTTGTTGACCCTTGCTTTTCTGAGAAAGCACTGTAATTGGTCTCCTTTTCAAGTTTCCACAGAAAATCTCCCCAAAAAGATCTCAGGGAGCAAAAATGCATGCAGCAAGGCCTAAGTGATGCTTGGTATCTAACATAATAAGACTCTAACACCAATCTCAAGGACACATTATTAAATAAATTTTTCAGTTCTTTTAATGCTATTCAAAAGAGCCCTGAGAAAGCCAGCAAAGGAACAATTTTTCTTTTTTTCTGAATAAAGTATGGACTTTATTTCAAAATAATATATCAATATTGGTTCATTAAGTGTGACAAATATACCATACTAGTGTAAGATTTTTTTTTAATTTTTATTTTATTTTATTTTTTTTATTGCATTTTAGGTTTTGGGGTACATGTGCAGAACATGCAAGATAGTTGCATAGGTACACATGTGGCAGTGTGCTTTGCTGCCTTCCTCCCCTTCACCCACATCTGGCATTTCTTCCCATGCTATCCCTCCCCAGCTTCCCCTCCTGCTGTCCCTCCTCTATTCCCCCAATAGACCCCAGTGTGTAGTGCTCCCTTCCCTGTGTCCATGTGTTCTCATTGTTCATCACCTGCCTATGAGTGAGAATATGTATGTGGTATTCCATTTTCTGTTCTTGTGTCACTTTGCTGAGAATGATGTTCTCCAGATTCATCCATGTCCCTACAAAGGACATTAACTCATCATTTTTGATTGCTGCATAATATTCCATAGGAATAATTTTTCTTGAATTCCCAACTACTGAATGAGTGCCAAACTTCTTCTATTAATTAATTTTTTCATTTATAGGTTCAACATGAAACCTACCTGCCAGCAGTGTTCTAGGTGTTGGAGATTCAGTGGTGATAAGATAAAGTTTCTGCCTTGCAGAGCTTACATTCCAGAAGGAGAATAAGACAGACAATACATCCAAAAGCAAATAATACAAGATATTGTTGAAGATAATGAAAAAATAAAATAAGGTAGTAGGATAGAACATAATGGCGATGACAGACCTAGAGGGAGCAGGAAAATCAACTGAGAAATGATTATGTTAGCCCAGGTAAGAGATGAACTTATATTGGGGAAATGTAGTTACAATCAGCACATGCTGATGGGCTGATGTCAAGCTTGAACAACAGAAAATCTAAGCGTTATTCCAAGGTTTGTGCTTGAGTAAACAGATAGCTAATGATTCCATTAGTTAAAATGGAGAAGTGTTTGGGAGAAACAAAGGTAGTGGTGAGGACCTCAAGGATTCTCTTTATTGCCAAGTCAAGGTTTGAGATGCCACTGAGGCAGAGATGTTTTTTTAAAAAATTGCATATTTGGGCCGAGCGGGGTGGCTCAGGCCTGTAATCCTAGCACTTTTGGAGGCTGAGGCGGGTAGATCACGAGGTCAAGAGATTGAGACCATCCTGGTCAACATGGTGAAACCCCGTCTCTACTAAAAATACAAAAAATTAGCTGGGCATGGTGGTGCGTGCCTGTAATCCCAGCTACTCAGGAGGCTGAGGCAGGAGAATCGCCTGAACCCAGGAGGCGGAGGTTGCGGTGAGCCAAGATCGCACCATTGCACTCCAGCCTGGGTAACAAAAGTGAAACTCCATCTCAAAAAAA
Organism: Saguinus oedipus; assembly: GCA_031835075.1. Lineage (NCBI taxonomy): Eukaryota > Metazoa > Chordata > Mammalia > Primates > Cebidae > Saguinus > Saguinus oedipus. Next base: position 27,351,231 of record CM063190.1, read on the forward strand.
AAAATTGCATATTCAAGTCTGATGCTGAGTGGGGAAAGGTAGGGCTAGAGATAGAAAGTTGAGAGGCATTTCAAATACAAATGGTATTTAAAGTCATGGGACTGGGGGAATTCACCCAGGTATACATGTAATCAAAAGGGATTTAAATCATGGTTAGCCACATGTTAGCTAACTTGGGCAAAGTCATCAAGCTTTCTACAAGCTTTCTATGCATCGTTAATGTATATCTGAACATGCTAGGAAATCTGCAGAGCACCACAGAGTGTTGTCATCCAGTGCCCAATAACTCTAACACCACAGGAGGTGACAACAAGCAAAACCAAGAATAAATATCAAAACTTCCTATCAGGGCAGTGAAATTCTCAGTTATCTGAGCAGACAAACAAAACAAATTGCCAGCAAATTCTCTGGAAGAAAGTGCCACTGAGGGAAATAATGATGGGGTGCCCCTACCTCTGACCAATTGAAAAGCGAAAATATTTTTATTAATAAATGTGGCAACTAAAAACATATACCAGGCTGTTAATGGTGATTATTTCCAGGGGTTGAGTTTATAAGGAATGATTAATACCTGAACTTGCATCATGAACATATATTACTTTCATAATTAGAAAAAGAACGTTACACAAAAGGGCAATATAATAAGGAGGAATGATTTCTGAAAATAATGTTGATTTGGCAGGACATATATAACTAATAGGAAAAAATAGCAACTCATGAACTATTTTCAAGAAGCTCCAATGTGAGACTTGGAATTACCAACAGGAATGTTTAAGTCTGCTGAAGCTGCACCCACAGCTGCCCCTTTCTCCAGGTGCTCTGTCCCAGGGAGATGGGAGTTTATCTATAAGCCCTGACTGGGGCTGCTGCTTTTCTTTCAGAGATGCCCTGTCCAGAGAGGAGGATTGTAGAGAGGCAGTCTGGCTTCAGCAGCTTTACTGCACTGTGGTGGGCTCTGCCCAGTTAGAATTTCCTGGAAGCTTTGTTTATGCTGTCAGGGGAAAACCACCTACTCAAGCCTCAGTAATGGCAGATGCCCCTCCCCCCACCAAGCTTGAGTGTCCCAGGTTGACATCAGACTGCTCTGCTGGCAGCAAGAATTTCAAGCAGTGGATCTTAGCTTGTGGGACTCCGTATGGGTGGGATCTGCTGAGTTAGACCACATGGCTCCCTGGCTTTGGCTCCCTTTTCAGGGGAGCGAATGGTTCTGTCTGGCTGGTGTTTCTGGTACCAGTGGGGTATTAAAAAAAAATCCTGCATCTAGTTCAGTGTCTGCTCAAACAGCTGCCCAGTTTTATGCTTGAAACCCAGGGCACTGGTGGTGTAGACACCCGAGGGAATGTCCTGGTCTGTGGGTTGCAAAGACTGTGGGCAAAGCATAGTATCTGGGCCGGAATGCACCGTTCCTCTTGGCATATTTCCTCACAGCTTCCCTTGGCTACGGGAGGGAGTTCCTTGATCCCTTGCACTTCCTAGAGAAAATGATGCCCCACCCTGCTTCAGCTCACCCTCTGAGGGCTGCACCCACTGTCTAACAAATCTCAATGATGAGCTGAGTACCTCAGTTGGAAATGCAGAAATCACCTGCCTTCTCTGTTGATCTCACTGGGAGCTGGAGACTGGAGATATTCCTATTTGGCCATCTTTTATTTATATTTATTTTTACATGTTATATATTTAAAAATTTATCTTGACTACCTGATTTAGAGTAATGGAAATTGGGGAAATGTATATAGTAGAGAACATTCTAAATTGGCTTGGGTTTTTTTGTTGTTGTTGTTGTTGTTTTGTTTTGTTTTGTTTTTTCTGTTTGAGACAGAGTTTCGCTCTTGTTACCCAGGCTGGAGTGCAATGGCACAATCTCGGCTCGCCTCAACCTCCGCCTCCTGGGTTCAGGCAATTCTCCTGCCTCAGCCTCCTGAGTAGCTGGGATTACAGGCACGTGCCACCATGCCCAGCTAATTTTTTGTATTTTTAGTAGAGACGGGGTTTCACCATGTTGACCAGGATGGTCTCGATCTCTTGACCTCGTGATCCACCCGTCTCGGCCTCCCAAAGTGCTGGGATTACAGGCGTGAGCCACCGCGCCCGGCCTGGCTTGGGTTTTTTTCTGTTTAAAATGCTTAACAGTTCTTTAGCTCAATAACTTTAATTTTGTTAATAACAAAGATTCTTCATGTGAAACAGGGCAAGGAAACGCCATGGCCTGGTTAGGAATCAGATCAGCAGTGCCATCTTGTGGTAACTACCTTTAATTACAATTAGAGGCACCAGCATGGGATTTGGGGGTCAAAGAAATTCTACTCAATGTTCAGTGATTTACATAGATGTAAAAGGTATTTCTCACCATTTTAAGACTTTGGTTTTATATAATTAGAGGGGGTTCTTCCTTTACAAACATGGCAAAGACTACAGTTTTCTACAAGACCTGTTAATGTTGAGTTTAATGTTACATAAAATTGCATTAAATGTTACTGTATGTAATATTAAAAACTGCAGTTATACTTTCAGAAAGATTATAGTACCTGAAACATTTTCTGTAGCAGCAGCTCTAATTTATAGTAAAACCTAGGATTAGAGGTTAAATTAGATATACCTATATCTAATTTAAGGTAACATAATAAGGTAAGCAGATATAGATAAGTCAAAGTATGGCAAAGATATGATCAGATAATGATCCTGTTTCCTTCAGATCTAGCATGTGGTAATATAGTAATTTTGTGTTCTTTAGCTTGTCTGCTACTTTTGAAAATTATTTTCAACAGTTAACAAATATTGATGAATCCAGTTAGAAAAAATAATGTCTACCTATTCATTAGTTCCAAGTCTGCGATAGGCAAATACATAGGATCTTCATAGTTTCTAAACAATCATATTTTAAATCCCTTGCACCTTGAAAAGATATTTATTCAACTCATAGTTTGCTTTTTACCTTATCAACACTATTAGTTTAGAGAGTTTAGCATGTATTAGTTTAGAGTTTACATTACCAACAGAAAGTAATAGCATCAACATTAACAAAAAGGATGTCCACACAAAAACCCCATCCAAAGGTTACCTGCATAAAAGACCAAAAGTAGATAAATTCACAAAGATGAGGAAAAACCAGTGGAAAAAAAAGGCTGAAAATTTCAAAACCTGAACACCTCTTCTCCTTCAAAGGATCACAACTCCTTGCCAGCAAGAAAACAAAACTGGATGGAGAATGAGTTTGATGAATTGACAGAAGTAGGCTTCAGAAGGTGGGTAATAACAAACTCTTCCAAGCTAAAGAAGCATGTTCTAACCCAATGCACAGAAGCTAGCATCATAATGGCAGGATCAAGTTCACACAAAACAATATTAACCTTAAATATAAATGGGCTAAATGCCCCAATTAAAAGGCACTGACTGGCAAACTGGATAAAGAGTCAAGACCCATCAGTGTGCTGAGAGAGACCCATCTCATGTGCAAAGACACACATAGGCTCAAAACAAAGGGATGGAGGAATATTTAACATGCAAACGGAAAGCAAAAAAAGCAAGGTTGCAATCCTAGTCTCTGGTAAAACAGACTTTAAGCCAACAAAGATCAACTTTGCACTTAAGTGAGCCATGATCACACCACTGAACTCCTGCCCGGTGAAAGAGGAAGACCCTGTCTCGGAAAAAAAAAGATACAAAGTAGCTCAACTCACCAGCAACAAAACACAAATGATGTTGAAAGTGCCATTTAAAAATGTATTTTTATTACTTTTTTTGTATATGAACTTTAGCTCTGTAACTTACATCACACCTGGAATGTTAGGATCATGCACCAGGTGAGGTTGGCCCCTTGTCTTTTCAAGTAATCTTTATATTAAACGAAGAAAAAAATCTTATAAAAAGAAAACAAATGCACGAATGATACAGAAACATTCTTAAAGTTAATATGTGCTGGACATTCACCAATTCATTCATATATTGTTCAATTATAGTGCCTACTTTTCAGTAATAGATAATGTTAAATAATACAGAAAAAAATTTTTAATGTTGCTGCTAAGTCAACAAAAAGTGATACAACCTCAAGTTCTTTTTGGAAGTAAGCCTGATATAAATCAATAAAAATTAAACTCACTGATTATGTATCATGATAAGGAAGGATATAAATCTATGGAGAGTGAGGAAATAATTCCAAGGAAGGCACTTTGGTCTCTGGTGCACCAATCTATTCCATAGAAAGCAAACGATTTCATTGCCTAGGAGGTCATACACGGGTGCGCATATTCTTTCATTTGCATGAGGAAAAGCAAATAGACATTATAGATGTTTTATAAAAAAACAAACTGCGGCCAGGTGTGGTGGCTTACACCTGTAATCCCAGCACTTTGGGAGGCCAAGGCAGGAGGATCACGAGGTCAAGAGATTGAGACCATCCTGGCCAACATGGTGAAATCCTGTCTCTACTAAAAAATACAAAAATTGGCACGCCTGTAGTCCCAGCTACTCAGGAGGCTGGGGCAGAAGAATTGCTTGAACCCGGGAGGTGGAGGTTGCAGTGAGCCAAGATTGTGCCACTGCACTCCAGCCTGGTGACAGAGCAAGACTCCATCTCAAAAAAGAAAAAAAAAGAAAAAGAAAACAAACTGCACAGTTTCCTCAAATCATTAATCCTCCACCCCCCAAAGTTTCATTTCATCCCCATCGCTTTAGAGTTTCATCTTTATGGAAATAATTGATATTGTAAACAAGGACTATGATTCATCAAAAGAATACTGAATTACATGTGGAAGTATAATTTTATCACATCAGAAAGAAAAGCCTTCCAGTTTAAAAGGCTAGATATCAAGAACCTCTGTTCAGACCTTCATTCTGAGCATGCCCTGTTCTCCAGGCATCCTCACCACACAGACTGGATTCAAGTCCCAGCTGTCCTCCTCACTACGTGACAACCTTGCTTCCCTCACCCCTAAAATGAGTTTAACACCTCATAGTGGTGTGACATTGACTAGGAAAGATATATGTGTAAAATGCTCACAACACTGCTTTGTACATAATAAGGGCTCAATACATAGCATCCATTAAAATTTCCACAGGGCGGCCAGGCACAGTGGCTCACACCTGTAATCCCAGCACTTTGGGAGGCCAAGGCTGGTGGTTCATCTGAGGTCAGGAGTTTGAGGCCAGCCTGACCAACATGAAGAAACCCTGTCTCTACAAAAAAATACAAAATTAGCCAGGCGTAGTAGTGCATACCTGTAATCCCAGCTGTTTGGGAGGCTGGGGCAGGAGAATTGCTTGAACCCAGGAGGCGGAGGTTGCAGTGAGCCAAGATGGCACCATTGCACTCCAGCCTGGGCAACAAGAGTGAAACTCTGCCAAAAACAAAAAAAGGCTTTATATAAATCCTCTCTGGTAAACCCCATTCGGTAACTTCAGCTTACTTGGATTAAGACACAAAGCAACCTTTAAGGGATGTCAGCTCCCAAGGAAAAAGGACTTGTGAATAACATGAAATTGAAAATTAATAAATATCCTCAATGACAGAATCAGAATCCAAAAGGTCTTCACAGAACAGAATGATGGCCCTAAAGGGGAGAGCCTCGCCTTTGGAGTTTCTCGTCTGAAGCTAAGTTCTGCCACTTGCCAAGGAAAGGAAGTGTAGTGGTGGGCAGAGGGCTCAGGTGACACTTCAATAAAGAGAGAGAAAAAAAGAGAGGTCACGTCTTCCACATAAATCCAAAATTGATCAAGTACTTAGTGAGAGAAGACGTGGCTTCAACCTAGGGTGGCACACAACTGAGGAAAATATTAATTCTTACTGCAAAAATATGATTTGGAATAAGCAAATCTGAGGTTCTGTTGGAGCCTTTGAGAATGAAAAGGGGTACCATTAATTATGCCAGTACATAGGTTAAAAACTAGGGATACCCTGGGCACACTGGAACACATAAACACACTATTTATACACACGCTGGAAGTGCTACACATCTGAGCTGATGAAAGCTCAATGAATCAATAATTTGCTGATGTTGCTTTAAACACATTTGAGATCACTCAGTGCTTATTATGTGCCCTTTTCTGTCCTTTACATGTATTGATGCATTTAGTACTCACAACAAACTACAAAAATATTATAAAATATCCCAAATTTGAAACACGCTTATGTTACAGATGAGGTAACTGAGGCATAGAGAAGTTAAGTAACTTGCCTTTGGTCACTCTTCACTTATCCTCAGGCTTACACTGACTAAACAGAGACTCCAGAGTCAGAGGCTCTGGTGCTGCACGTGTAATCACTATAAGACACAGTCCAGGGGCCTCTGGCTCTGGAGCCTCTGTGACACAGCCTGGTCACATCTAATCACTTCAGCCTGCACTAAAATGCAGTGAAGCACATTTGGCTAACCAAGAAGAGGATAGTTCTACTGGCCCCTGTTTCAGTGAGAACACAGCTAGGGACATTGTTTTTGATTCCAGGTCCCAATTTTTCATACAAACTAGGTTCACTGAACTGTGTTCAGTATATGTGAGGAAATGTGAGACCGTGATACATATGGATGAGTGGAAAGAAATGGAAATGTTTAGTTTCGGGAAGAAAAGACTTGGTGGGGCATGAGAATGGCTCAGCTCTGTGGGTGGCATAGGGAAGAAAAGTGAAACTTACTCTATTCAGCAGCTTTCAAACTCTTTTGGCCACAGAGATCCAGTGCACATACATAGTTAATTATATAATTAAATAACTATAAAATCAAGACAGAGGTTTCATGAAAACTTTACCACTTGTGATATACTCTGATATTTTCTGTTTTGTTCTACTCTAATTCTATTCTATTTGTTCTTCTTCCCCTTTTATTTATGTATTATTATTACTTGTTTTTAGAGACGGGTCTCTTTGTCACCCAGGCTGGCATGCAGCAGTGCAATCACAGCTTACTGCAATCTTGACCTCCTGGGCTCAAGCCATCCTCCTACCTCAGCATGCTGAGTAGCTGGGACAACAGGTAAACACCACCATGCCCAGCTAATTTTTAAATTATTCTGTAGAGACCTATTCTTGTTATGTTGCCCAGGCTGATCTCAAACTCCTGGGCAATCTTCCTGCCTCAGCCTCTGAAAGCACTGGGATCACAGGCATGAGCCACCACGTCTGGCCTTTTTCTTCTCCTTTAATGATGGTCATAACCAATTAAAGTTATTTCACAACCTTGAATTTCAGCCGGAAATTTTAAAAATACTGCTTTACATGGTCCCCAAAAAAGAAACTAAAGAGCAGATGATAGACGTCACAGGAAAGTATATTTTAGCTCAACATAAACAGTAATGAAATAACAGCAGAGCTGTTCAGAACTGTAAGGGGTACTTAGAATTTCTGCAGGACACAGAAATTTCCCAACACTTGTGCATGATGTAGGTATCCCACCATGGGCTGTGACTAGATTTGAAAGAATGTAAGTATTAGGTTAAATGGCTGAAATAAAGGAATCCTTGGGTTCTTTCCAAACCTGAGGATCCCTTATTCTAAATCATATTTTTGTAACAGTGATAATACTTTCCCTTCGACAATGTCCACTTCCCAAAAGATTTAGATATGTTCCAAGATACCAAAAAGAAGGAAATTTTAAAGTAGGTAGGTAGAAAGGGAGGGAGGGAAGGAGGAAGGAAGGCAGGAAGGGACGAAAGGGAAGGAAGGGAAATAGGAAGGGAGGAAAGGAAGGGAAGAAGGGAGGGAGGGAAGAGGAAGTATAAATAGAGGGAAGAAAAGAAAAAAGAAAACAAAAAGAAAGAAAACCATATAGAATTGAAACGTTTCCTGGGTAAATTAAAGGGTTTTGCCTTCAAAATAAAGTCTAAAGCTCTACTTTTCCCATGCCAACCAAAATGTAAATTGGGTTCATCCAGAGTGCAAGATTCCTGAGTGCCCTGTATAAGTAAAAGAAGAAAAAAAGGCATCAGAAAATCACTCCGGGCTCTATGATTGGCTCTGATGGTTTCTTTTTGGATCATTCTGGATGATCAGATCAGAACAGAAGAGCTGCGACTGGCTCACAAACTGATGTGTAAAATAGCTGTCAGTAAAGTTTGGTCAATTCTTTTGACAGGTATACACATTGCAACAATCTTCAAAGACAACTTCTGGGAGAGCCTCCTAATTCCTTTTAAAGATACTGCCAAGAAAGAAAAGACAGAAAATATGAAGAGAAATCTAAATAAAGACAAAATGATTGAAAGGGGGGCATTAACACAAATCCTAAAGGATATAATTGATAGATGAAAGATGAAAGATTCTATTAGCCCACTACCCACCAACAACCATGCAACCCATCATTTCTGTGGGCTCATTACCAATACAGAGTGCACTCTTGCCACAGGTATCTTGCTTAATTCTCAAAGTCATCTTCATAACCAAATGCCAACTCCACTGGCACAAGACCAGGGGTTATTCTCTGAGGAAAACCGATGTTTTAATAACGATCTCAGCAGAGCTTCCCAAAAGAGGTAGAAAAGTCCAAACTGGGGTAAATAATCCACCAAGTCTGCCAAGAGTCCTCTGGATGCGTTCCACCAAACTCGCTTCCTTCCAAGCTCTCACAGTAAAAGGGTTGCATGGACTAGAAGAGCCACAAACCAGCCATAACTGGCTTTATTTGATACACAAGAAGATGGCTACACATAAATTAACCAAATTAAAAAAAATCAAAAGGGTATCCTCAACTGTAAAGGGTATTCCCTCCTCCTCACAAAATCAGTGATTTGGCATTTATCTTCAGTTAATACTACAGGTACTAATGTTATCAATATATAATAATAGTCTTTGGAATTTACATACCCAGTAACAATAAGTATTTTTTTAATGGCATATAAAGTTAGAACCTATTTGCTCAGACCATCTTGGCATCCTAGAAATGTGAATCCTAAGCTGGACTCATTCCCATGGTGTTATAAACTGCTCTACAAACCCTCAAATCAGGGATAGAGAGTCCCTTGTGGAAAGATGAGTCCAGGAAATAAACTGAAACCAGACCTGAGTTTGGCAGGTGAGTGAAGACAAAGACTTGGAAACACAAGAAAAAGAATAGAGGCTGACGTAATTCAGGTAGGTTGGAATTCAAAGCATGCCCAGAACTTGGCAACAGAGACCAGATGCATTAAGACAAGACCAAGACCCAGCCAAGCACAGTGGAGGAAAACGTACAAACTCCAAGGTCCCGCCACGTGGACACCTGCAAACCCAATGCACCACATCTAAAGACATGGCAGGTTCACACTTGGTTCAGGCAGGCATCTGGAAAAGACGATGACCCCAAGGGGTAGGGCATGGTGACAAACATAGAGAATACCCTCATAGCAAGACTTCTGTTTCTAGCAATATTGTGATGTAAGTACATAGAAAAACTGAGAATTGTTAAATAAAATATAACAGAGATTCTAAATGCACAGCTGAGCTCGCAGGGAAGTAAGAGATATTTAGAACCAAAACCAGAAAAAGACATAAAGATAGAACTGCTGCACTGGCACTGACATTTCAGGCACCCAGAGGGTATTTGTTAATACTGGTCACCAAGAAGTTTAGGATTTCACAGGCAGATGGAATCAACAATGAAGCCTTGGTTTTGTTCAAGGTGACAAAGTAGAACAGGGCTCTTCCCTGCCCCCATGACCCCTAAAGGGCTACTCTCTAAGTGCAAAGAGATGACAAGGAGTCTGTCTATCTCAGCCGACATGTTTGAGGAGAGAAAGAAAAAGCTTCCCCAAACATGGAGTTCAAATTTATGCTACCTATATAGTTCAGGAACCCAAAGTTGAGACACTGATACTCTAAATGCACAGCTGAGTTCCGGGACTGAAAACACACTCCTATAGCACCTATAAAGATCAAAGGCAAGTTTTCTCTAGAGCGATGGTTCCCAATCTTGACTGTGGGGTTTTAAAAACACTGATGCTTCAGGCTGGGCACCGTGGCTCAGGCCTGTAATCCAAGCACTTTGGGAAGCTGAAGCAGGTGGATCACATGAGGTCAGGAGTTCAACACCAGCCTGACCAACATGGAGAAACCCCATCTCTACAAAAATACTAAATTAGCCGGGCATGGTGGTGCATGACTGTAATCCCAGCTACTTAGGAGGCTGAGGCAGGAGAATCTCTCAAACCCAGGAGGTGGAGGGTGCAGTGAGACAATCATGCCGTTGAACTCCAGCCTGGGCAACAAGAGCAAAACTCTGTCTCAAAAACAAGCAAACAAAAAACACACAGAGGCTTCAGTCTCACATTCACGGTATGAGTTAACCGTTCTGCTTAACTGATGCTTCAGTCTCATACTCACAGTAACTGAGTTAACTGTTCTGTTTCCTACAGATTAGATTCGTCTACTGAGCCTTTAAACATCAACCTGCCATCTTGATATTTAAAGGCTCAGTAGATGAATCTAATCTGCAGGAAAATTAAGAAGCACTGCTCTACATAAGGAAGAATAGCTAATGGATGCTGGGCTTAATACCTAGTTAATGGGATAATCTGTGCAGCAAACCACCATGGCACATGTTTACCTATGTAACAAACCTGCACATCCTGCACATGTACCCCAGGATTTAAAAGAAAAGTTGAAGAAAAAAAGCAAGAAACATTGCTCTAGAAAGACATGCCGTGAGTGTAAGCCACACAGGATCCCCACCAAGCATGACTTACTAAATAAAATTTTATCACACACGAAGAAGCAATCCAGGTAAGCAAGAATAGGTAGAAATAACAAAAAGCTGAGTTAGACTCCCAAGAACTTCAGATAATAGAATTGTTTGTTATCATCTATATAATAAGAACATCTAAATTAATTAAAGACCAAAAAACCCTAAGGCATGTAGAAATGACAAATATAAGCACTGGATGTTTAAAACCTTAAGTAGGTTAAACAGCAGACTAAAGACCTGTAGAAAGGAATGGAGAACTAGATGATTGATCTGGAGAAATTTCCTAGAATGCAGCACTGAAAAATGAATGCTAATTTATTTTTTTGAGACAGAGTCTCACACTGTCGCCCAGGCTGGAGTGCAGTGGTGCGATCTCGGCTCACTGCAACCTCCACCTCCCTGGTTCAAGCAATTCTCCTGCCTCAGCCTCCCGAGCAGCTGGGATTACAGGGGCTTGCCACCATGCCTGGCTAATTTTTTGTATTTTTAGTAGAGATGGGTTTCACTATGTTGGCCAGGCTGGTCTCAAATACCTGACCTTGTGATCCACCCACCTTGGCCTCCCAAAGTGCTGGGGTTACAGACATGAGCCATGACGCCCAGCCAATGAATAATTTTTATAGGCACTCCAACAGATAAATTAAGGATCATGTAGAATAAATGAGAATGTTAAACATATACTTAATCTATGTTCTAAAAGAAAGAAAAAGAAAGAACATTTTTCTGAATTAATGAAAAATGATAATCATAAAATTTGGGGTTTTAAGCAGGATAAATCCATACCTAAACATATCATAGTGAAATTAAAATATCAAAGGTAAGGGCTGGATGCAGTGGCTCATGCCCGTAATCTCAGCAGTTTGGGAGGTCAAGGCAGGTGGATCACCTGAGGTCTGGAGTTCAAGATCAACCAGGTCAACATGGTAAAACTCCGTCTCTACTAAAAATACAAACGTTAGCTGGGCAGAGTGGTGGGTGCCTGTAATCCCAGCTACTCAGGAAGCTGAGGTAGGAGAATCACTTGAACCCCAGAGGCAGAGGTTGCAGTGAGCTGAGATCATACCACTGCACTCCAGCCTGGGTGGCAGAGCAAGGTTCTATCTAAAAACAAAACAAAATAAAATTAAAGGTAAGGAAAGTTTCTTAAAAGTCACAAAGAAAAATTATCTATAACGAAACAACTAGACTGACGATGAATTTCTCAACAGCAACCACTTGGAGGATTTTCAGAGCTCACCATATGCCCTACTGAGTCTACAGCCATAATACTTCCTCTCAGCTTGCATATACTCTACCTAACTGGAAAACCAGATTGAACTGAGTTTAGCTCCATTTGGAAGAAATTGGAAAAAGAGAAGCTGAAAGTAGTGATAATTTAAATATCAAATTTCTTGATAAGTATGGTATCTTTGGAGATTTACTGGGCATTAGCTATCCCAATGAAGAAACTACAGTACTACAGAGTCCCATCCACACTTCATTCCTTCCTGCCAAATGGCAAGCTTCAAAGAAACTAGCAGTCAAGCGTGGTGACTCATGCCTGTAATCCCAGCTCTTTGGGAGGCTGAGGCAGGTGGATCACAAGATCAGAAGATGGAGACCATCCTGGCCATGGTGAAACCCCATCTCTACTAAAATACAAGAAGTTAGCCAGGCGTGGTGGCACATGCCTGTAGTCCTAGGTACTCAGAAGGCTGAGGCAGGGGAATTGCTTGAACCCAGAAGGCAGAGGTTACAATGAGCCAAGATAATGCCACTATACTTTCAGCCTCGTGACAGAGCAAGACCCCATCTAAAAAAAAAAAAAGAGGAAAGAAAAAAAGAAACTAGTCTTTCTAAACTGATATAGTAAATGCTTCCTTTCACTAACAATAGCAAGTATTGGCAAGGATGTGGAGCAATTGGAATGCTCATAAATTGCTAGTGGGAATGTACAATGGTAAACCACTTTGGAAAACAGTTTGGCAGTTCTTAGAAAGTTGAAATGTATTTATCACAAAACCTAGCAATTCCACTATTGGGTATACATGCAAGAAAAATGAAAACATATATTCACAGAAAGACTTAAACATGAATGTTCAGAGCAGCTTTTCTATAATAGCTGATATGGTTAGGCTTTGTGTCTCCACCCAAATCTCATCTCGAATTATAATCCCCATAATTTCCACCAACGTAGAGGTAACTGAGTCATGGGGGCAGTTTTGCCCATGCTGCTCTCATCATAGTGAATGACTTCTCACAAGATCTAATGGTTTCAAAAGAGGCTCTTCCCCTTTCACTTGGCACTTCTCCTTCCTGCTGCCTTGTGAAGAAGGTATCTTGCTTCCCCTTCCTCTTCTGCCATAATTGTAAGTTTCCCAGCCATGCTGAACTGCGAGTCAATTAAACCTCTTTCCTTTATAAATTACCAGTCTCAGGCAGTTCTTACAGAAGTATGAAAATGGACTCATACAACGGCCCAAAACTAGAAACAATCCAAATGTCCACCAGCCGGTGAATAAACAGATTGTAGTATATCCATATAATGGAATATGATTCAGCATTAAAAAGACACAAAGTGGTTCAGCATGTAAGGAACTTAGAAGTTGCTACTCGAACCTAACATCAAGTAAAAACTGGAACAGACTGAAAAATCAATGACTCTTTTTAGATCCATCAGAAAAGTAGAGTTTCAGGACAAACCACTGCCCCAAATATCAGAGACAGGCAGATACTGAGAATCACAACTTATCAGCACATAAACTCCCAAGCAAAAACCTCCACAGGAACAAGTGCTGGGATAAGAAAACTTGAACTGTAATTAATGCATTGCTAGAGGCTCAGTGGAGACAACTGTAAGTTTAAAACTCCAGAGAGACCCGGTCACGTGGGGCTTCCACACTTTTGTAAATTTTATGTCCAGGAGCTCTACCTCACAGCAAATATCAGAGAAAAATTCCCTCATGATTCCAGCAGAGGGACAAAAAATAAAACCAATTTTGAAATGTGCCAGGGCATTGTGTTCTTAAGAAAAGCCTGGCCTCAGAAGAAACTATTTTACCAGAGCCTATTGAGGTTTAATCAGAACCTGATCAACCCGGGAAAAGGGAAATAGCCAACCCTAGCTTTCCACACGGAAGAAAAGAAATACTCAATTCCAACCCCTTCTAAGTCATTCTTTCCTGTGTAAAGTGTGGGGGGGTGGGGGTGAGGAGATGGAGAGAGATAGGGACTGAGAAACAGGAATGAAGTTCACAATTCAGGGGCATAGGCTCACCAAAAGACTGAGACCTACTCATAAGACCAAAGAACACTTCCTGATATGGTTTGGCTGTGTCCCCACTCAAATCTCATCTTAAACTGTAGCTCCCATAATCTCTATGTTGTAGGAAGGACCCAGTGAGAAGTACCTGAATCATATGGGTGATTACCGTCATGCTGCTGTTTTCATGACAGTGAGTGAGTTCCGTGAGATTTGACAGTTTTATAAGGGGGTTTCCCCACTTTTGCTCAGCACTTCTCTCTTGCATGCTGCCATGTAAGATGTGCCTTTGTTTCTCCTTCAGCTTCTGCCATGATTGTGAGGCCTCCCAGCCGTGTGGAACTGTGAGTGCATTAAACCTCTTTTTACTTATAAATTACCCAGTCTTAGACATTTCTTCATAGCAGTGTGAAAATGGACTAATATACTTCCCCTTCTCCCTACATCATACCACTACATTACTAAAGGCCTATTTACTACAGTTCCTTTTACCCAGTACTACATCATATATACCTTTTAACAAAAAATTATAAGGCAAACTAAAAGACAAGAAACACAGTTTAAGATATGAAGAAACTGAAAAAGCATATCTGAACAGAGTCACACATGGCAGAAGTGCTAGAATTATCAGGCCAGAAATTTAAAACAATTATTCTTCATGCTAAGGACTTTAATGGAAAAAGTAGATCGCATTCAAGAACAGGTATATAATGTAAGCAGAAACATGAAAATTCTAAGAATGAAAAATAAATCACAGAGATTTAAAACAACAACAACACTGTAACAGAAATAAAGAATGCTTTTGATGAACCCATTAGTAGACTGGACATGCTGAAGAAAAAGTTCAAAGCTTGGGGACATAACAATAAAAATTTCCAATACCGAAAGCAAAAAGAAAACAGACTGAAAATAAAAACCCAGAACAGAATATCCAAAAGCTGGGGGAAAACTAAAAAGGGTGTAAATAGATGTAATGAAAATCCCAAAAGGAAAGGAAAAAAAGAAAAGAGCAAAAGCAATATTTGAAGCAATAAGAAGTGATAATTTCCCTAAATTAACGTCAGACACCAATCTATAGATCTAGGAAGCTGAGAGAACACAAAGCAGGATAAATGCAAAACAAAAAGAAAACAAACAAGAACTATGGTTAGGCATAGATATTCAAACTTCAGAAAATTAAACATAAAGAAAAAAATCACAGCCAGGTGTGGTGACTCATGCCTGTAATCTGAGCACTTTGGAAGCCTGAGGTGGTAGAATCACTTGAGGCCAGGAATTCCAGACAATCATGGGCAATACAGTGAGACACTATCTCTTAAAAAAATAGATTAAATTAAATTAAAAATAAATTATAAAACACCTTATGAACAGATAAGCAAAGATAAAAATTACACCTGATTTCTCAGAAACCATGCAAGCAACAAGAGAGTGGAAGAAGACATTTAAAGTGTTGATAGAAAAAACCCATCAACCTAGAATTCCATACCCTGTGAAATTAACATTCACAAGTGAAAGGAAAATAAAGACTTTCTCAGACAAGCAAAATTGAAAGAATCTGTTGTCAGTAAGCCTGACCTGCAAGTAATATTTTAAAAGTTCTTCAGAGAGAATGAAAATGATATAGGTTAGAAACTTGGATTTACATAAAGGAAGAGCACTTGAGAATGAATAAGTGATGGTAAAAAAAACTTTTATTTTTTTCAATTCGTAATTTATCTAACATGACAGTTTGTTTATAATGATATTAGCAACAATACATTTAATTACATACACACACACACACACACACACACACACACACAGACACGTAAGCATGTAAGTAAAATAAATGACAGCAATGATACAAAAGATGGGAGGGTAGAAATATTTTATTATTATATAGTACTTGTACTACCTGAAGCTGTAAAGTGTTATTTGAAAGTGCACTTAGATTAGTTATAAATGAATATTGCAAACTCTAAAGACAATCACTAAAAAAAGTTTAAAAAGAAGTACAACTGATGTGTTAGGAAAGAAAATACAATCATAGAGATTGCTCAACAAAAAATAGAAAAGGTAGAAAAAGTGCAGAAGACAAAAATAGAAAGAACAAGAGCAACAAATTAAAAATGGTATTAAGTAAGGTAAATATTAATCCAAATGTCAATCATTTCTTTAAACATCAATGCTCTAAATACATCAATTAAAAGACAGATTGTCAGAATGATCTAAAAAAACAAAACATGGCTATATGTTGTTTAAAAGAAACCCACTTTAAATATAAAGGCATATACAGATTGAAAGAGATAAAGAAAGATATACCATGCTAACACTAATCAAAAGAAAGCTGAAGTAGCTACATTAATTTCAGAGTAAACTTCAGAGCAAAGATAGTTGTCAAGAATAAAGAGGAGCATTACCAAATGGTTAAGGGATCAAACTCCAAGAAGACATACCAGTGCTAGAAAAAGTAGAGCAAATTAAATTGAAAGTAAGCAGGAAAATATGAAATAATAAAAATCAGTGCAGAAATCAATAAAATTAAAAATAGAAAATCAGTGGATAAAATGAATAAAACCAAAAGCTGACAGGTTTTCTTTAGAGATCAATAAAATCAATAAGCCTCAAGCCAGATTAACTAAGAAAAACAAAAGGACATGAATTATTAATATCAGAAATGAAAGAGGTGACATCATTACTACGGATCTCACAGACATTAAAAGGATAATCAAGGAGCATGATAAACAATCTATGCCCACCAATTTGACAACCTAGATGAAATAGACCAACTCCTTGAAAGACACAATCTTCCAAAGCTTACACAAGTTAAACAGGCAGTCTTAAAAGGCCTACATCTATCAAAGAAATTGAATCAACAATTAACAACCTTCCAAAACTTACAGCACCAGGCCCAGATAGGTTCACTGAATTCTACCCAAAATTTAAGTAAAACATTATACCAATTATCTACAATGTCTTTCAGAAGATAAAAGCAAGTGGAATACCTCCTAACTCACTTTATGAGACCAGCATCACTCTAATACCAAAACCAAAGACATTACAAGAAAGGAAAACTGCAGACCAATATCTCTCATGAACATAGATGCAAAAATTATCAACACAAGTGTTAGCAAACTGAATTCAAGAATGTATAAAAAGAATTACACAACACAACCAAGTGGGATTTCTCCCAGCTATGCAAAGCTGATTCAACATTTGAAATCAATTAATGTATCCATCATATCAACAGGCTAAAGAAGAAAAATCATATGATTTTTCCACATATCAATGAATGCGGAAAAGGCATTTGACAAAATCTAACACCTATTAATTATTTTTAAAAACTCTCTGCAAACTAGGAATAGGGAGGAACTTTCTTACCTTGGTTTTTTTAATCTACAACTAACATCATACTTAATGGTAAAAAACATAAAGCTTTCCCACTAAGATCAGGAACAAAACAAGGATGTCCCCTCTTACTACTGTTTTTCAACATTATACTGGAATCCTAGATAACAATAAGACTGGTTTAGAAAAAAGTATACAGATTGGAAAGGAGGAAATAAAACTGTCTTTGTTTTCAGATGACATTTGGGTTTTCTATGTAGAAAATCCAAAAAGAATTGACAAAAAAACTCCTGGAACTATAATAAGCAATTACAGCAAGGTTACAGGATACAAAGTTAACATACAAAAGTCAATCACTGTCCTATATACCAGGAGTGAACAAAAGGAATCTGAAATTAAAAACACATTACTATTTTCATTAGCATCCAAAAATATTAAACAGCTAGGTACAAATCTGACATTCTGTCTGTCTCTTTCTCTCTGTCCCAATCTCTCTCTCTCTCTCTCTCTCTCTCTCTCTCTCTCTCTATATATATATATATATATATATATACACACACACACACACACACACACATACACACACATTCATATATACATATATATGCATATACATATATACACACATACATTTATATATACATATACATATACATATATGTATATGTATATATAAAATCTTTCTTAGGAAAACTACCAAACTCTGATAAAAGATATCATGGAAGAACTAAATAAATGGAGAAATAGTCCATGTTCATGAATAGGAAGACTCAATATTCTCAGATGTTAGTTCTTCTCAATTTGATCTATAGATTAACATAATCCCAGTCAAAATCCCAGCAAGTTATTTTGTGGGTATTGACAAACTGGTTCTAAAGTTTATAATGAAAGGCAAAAGATGCAGAATAGCCAACTCAATATTAGAAGAAGAAAATCACAGGACTGACACTATTTCTGACTTCAAGGCTTACCATAGACATACAGTAATCAAGACATTGTGATACTGGTGAAAGAGCAGACAAACATATCACTGAAATAAAATAGAAAGCCTAGAAATGCAGCCACATAAATATAATCAAATAATCTTTGACAAAAGAGCAAAGACAATATAATGGAGCAAATGCAGTCTTTTCAATAAGTGGTGCTAAAACTGGACACTGATGTGTAAAAAATGAATCTAAACACAGATGTTACGCCCTTCAGAAAAATTAACTCAAAATGGACCATATACCTCCATGTAAAATGTAAAACTATAAAACTTCTAGAAAATAACATAGGAGAAAATATTGGAGATATTGAGTATGGTGATGACTGTTTAGATCACCAAAAATACAATCCATGAAAGAAATAATTTATAAATTAGACTTCAATAAAATTATAAATGTCTGCTCTGTGAAAAACAATGTCAACAGAATGAGAATACAAGCCACAGAGTAGAAAAATATATTTGCAAAAGGCACATCTGATAAAGGACTGTTATCCAAAACATACAAAGAATTATCAAAACTCGACAATAAGAAAACAACCCAGCCAGGTGTGGCGGCACGTGCCTGCCGTCCTGGCTACTCAGTAGGCGGAAGGAGGAGGATCGCTTGCACCTACAATTTTGAGGCTGCAGTAAGCCATGACTGTGCCACTGCACTCTGGCCTGGGTGACAAATGGAGACTCTGTCCCTATAAAAAGAAAAAAAGTAAAAAAGAAAATGACCAACTAAATTTTAAAGTAGGTAAAAGTTCCAAATAGACTTTGGTGAGACACCTCACCAGAGAAAACATACAGTTGATAAACAAGTGTATGAAAATATGTTCAACATCATATGTCATTAGAGAACAACACTGAGATACCACTACACACATATTAAAATGGCCAAAGTCCAAAACACTGACAATACCAAATACTGATGAGAATGTAGAACGACAGGAACTCTCAAGCCATTATTGGTGAAAATGCAAAATGATATACTTTGGAATACAGTGTGGTAGTTTCCTATTAAACTAAACATAGCTCAACAATATGCTCCAGTATTTATGCTTCTTAGTATTTACCCAAAAGAATTGAAAAATTATGTCCATATAAAAACCTGCACATAGATGTTTACAGCAGCTTTATTAATAATTATCGAACTCTGGAAGCAACCAAGATGCCCTTAAGTAGATGAATAGCTAAACTGCGGCACATACAGATAAGGCAACATTATTCAGTGCTAAAAGAGAAATGAACTAAAAAGCCATAAAAGGCATGGAGGAACTCTAAATACATATTAAGTGAAAGATGTTCAGTCTGAAACAGCTGCATATTATGATTCAAATTATATGACATTCCAAAAAAGGCAAAACTATACTTTCAAAAAAGTGAAAATATTAGTGGTTACCAGGGGTTGGAGGGAGGGTGAAGAAATAGAGCACAGAGGATTCTTAGGACAGTGAGAATTGTCAGAATGCAATTGTCAGAATCCATAGATTGCACAACACCAAGAGTAAAGTAATATAAACTATGGACTTTAGGTGACAATGTCTCGGTATAGGTTCATTAACGATAGCATGTGTGCCACTATGGTGTAAGCTGCTGATAGGCCCACACCATAGTGGAACAAGTTACAATTAATAGGAGGTTGTGCGTGTGTGGACACAAAAGATACATGTGAACTCTCTGTATTTCCTGTTCAATTTTTTGTGAATTGAAAACCATTCTAAAATATAAAGTTTATTTAAAAAACAACAACAACAGGACAAGCTACTGATATACACAACCGCATGGATGAATGCTCAAAACATTACACCGAGCAATACCAAAAGAAGTCAGAGTTCATACTTTATGAGTGCACTTAAATAAAACTTAAGAAAAAAAAAATCTAATCTATGGCAATAGCATATAGGTAATATTTGTCTAGAGCCATAGAGGAGGGTGATTCATGGGGAAGGGGGCAGCACAAGGAAAATGTGGGGTTGATAGAAATATTCTATATTTGGCCAGGTGTGGTGGTTCATGCCTGTAATCCCAACACTTTGGGAGGCCAAGGTGGGTGTATTGCTTGAGCACAGGAGTTCGGGACCAGCATGGGCAACATGGCGAAACCCCAACTTTCCAAAAAACACAAAAATTAGCCAAGTGTGGTGGCACGCACCTGAGGTCCCAGCTACTCGGGAGGCTGAGGTGGGAGGATCATTTGAGCTCAGGAGGTCAAGGTTATAATGAGCCATGATCGTGCCACTGCACTCCAGCCTAGGAGATGGGGTGAGACTTTGTCTCAAAACAATAAAAAATAAAAGGAATATTCTATATTTTTAATGTAATGGTGGTAACATAAGTTTATACATTTGTCATAAAAGTGCACACTTAAAATGAGCTCATTTTGTTATATGTACATTATACCTCAATAAAATTTATTTTTTCTTTCCTCTTTGCCAGAAACATTTTCAGTTGTTTCCCACATATGCTTATAATGCCACACTTTTCTACATTTTTTTCTCATCCTTTATCACTGTGTCACTTCTGAAATATGATTTTTCCCATGTATCTTAAGACTAGTTTATACATTTGAAATTATTTGCTTTTGCTCAAAAAGTAGGATGTGATAGCAGGATTATGGTATTTAAAAAAAAAAAAAAGAATATGCCCTCTGGAGTTAGAGTTAGAGTGCTCTGGGTTCAAATCCCAGCTCTGCCGGTTACTAGCCATATAATTTTAAGCAACCAACTGTGAGCCCAAGTTCCTTTATTTGTAAGATAAAAATTATAATTACACTAACCTAATAAGGATATGAGGCATGTAAAATTTTTGCCACAGAGTATGCATTCAGTAAATGCTAGTCTCTGTTTAACTAATTATGTTTTCATTTAAATTCTTCATCATTTCCCAGCATCATCCTGATAACAAAGCCAGATCGAGACACCATTAAAAAAAATAAAAAACTTGAAACTATAGGGCAATATCTCTGATGAGCCTAGATGCAAACATTTTCAATAAAATACAAGCAAATTAAATTCAACAACACATCAAAGAAATTATACAAACTGTGCATGGTGGCTCATGCCCATAATCCCAACACTTTGGGAGGCCTATAAGGGAGGATCACTAGAGGCCAGGAGTTCAAGACCAGCCTTGGCAACATAATGAGATCCTGTCTCTAGGAAACATAAAAATAAAAAATAGCCAGGCCCGGTGGTGCGTGCCTCTAATCCCAGCTACTGAATAGGCTGAGGCAGGAAGATGGTTTGAGCCCAGGAAGTCATGGCTGCAGTGGGCCATGTTTGTCCCCTTACACTCCAGCCTGAACAACAGAATGAAAGCCTGTCTTGAAAAACATAAAGATAAAAGTAAATACATAAATTTTCAAAAAATAAAAAATTATTTAAAGATACTAGAATATGACAGAGTGGGACTTATCCTTAGAATGCAAGGTTAATTTAACACATGCATATCAAACAAGGTGATACACCAAATTAACAGAATGAGATTAAAACCACATACATCTCAGAAAAAGTACAACTAATTTCAACATCCTTTCCTATAAAAATCCAACAAAATAGATATGAAGAAAAACTTCCTCAACACAATAAAAGCCATTTATGAAAATTCCCCAGCTCACACCAAAATCAAAGGTGAAAACCCGAAAGCTTTTCCTCCAAGATCCAGTACAAAGCAAGTATGCCTTCTTTATAATACAGTACTGGAAGTACTGCCAAGAGCAATTGGACAAGAAAAAGAAAAGACAGCTGGGCACGGTGGCTCAAGCCTGTAATCCCAGCACTTTGGGAGGCTGAGGCGGGTGGATCATGAGGTCAATATATTGAGACCATCCTGGTCAACATGGTGAAACCCCATCTCTACTAAAAATACAAAAAATTAGCTGGGCATGGTGGCACATGCCTGTAATCCCAGCTACTCAGGAGGCTGAGGCAGGAGAATTGCCTGAACCCAGGAGAGGGAGGTTGCGGTGAGCCGAGATCACACCATTGCACTCCAGCCTGGGTAACAAGAGCGAAACTCCATCTCAAAAAAAAGAAAAAGAAAAGACAAGGCATTCATACTGGAAAGGAAGAAGTAAAATTATCTCTGTTTATAAATGACATCATCCTATATGAAGAAAACTGTAAAGACCACAAAACAAATTAAGTTGCACAATACAAAAACACACAAAACACAGTTGCAGCTCTTTACACTAATAATCTATCTGAAAGGAAAATCAAGAAAACATTCCCATTTGTAAAAAAAGAATAAAGTGCTTAGAAATAAATGAGTTAAAAGATTTATACACTGAAAACTATAAAACATTGATTAAAATAAATGGAATAAGACACAAATAAATGGAAAGATGTCTCCTATTCATGGATTGGAAGTATTAATATTGTAAAAATGTCTAAGTGACTTAAAGTGCTATACATATTTAACACAATCCCCTATCAAAATTCCAAGGACATTTTTCACAGAAATAAAAAAAAACTATTCTAAAATTCATATGGAAGGACTAAAGACCCCAATAAACAAAGCAATCTTAGAATCTTTTTTTTTCTTTCTTTTTTGGAGTCTTCTGCCACCTAGGCTGGAGTGCAGTAGCATCATCTCAGCTCACTGCAAACTCTGCCCCCTTGGTTCAAGTGATTCTCCTGCTTCAGCCTCCTGAGTAGCTGGGATTACAGGCATGTGCCACCATGCCCAGCTAGTTTTTGTATTTTTAGTAGAGATGGGGTTTTGCCACGTTAGCCAGGCTGGTCTCAAACTCCTGACCTCAGGTGATCCGCCCACCTCAGTCTCCCAAAATGTTGGGACTACAGGCAAGAGCCACAGCACCCACCCAAGCAAAGCAATCTTAAAAAAGAAAAACAAAGTTGGAAGCATCACACTTCTTGATCTTAAATTAAATATAAAGCTTAAATATAAAGCTTTCATTATTAAAACAGAATGGTACAGTATATTACAAAGCTATAGTAATTGAAACAGTATGGTGCAGATTACGATCTCACAGGGAACAGACCAATGGAACAGAACAGAGAACCTTGAAATAAACCCAACTGTACCAAGAATACATAATAAGGAAAAGACAGTCTCTTCAACAAATGATGTTGGGAAAACTGGATATTCACATTGAAAAGAACAAAATTTGACTTTTATGTTATATCACCCACAAAAATCAACTCAAAATTGATTACAGATTTAAACATAAGAACAGAAACCATAAAACTCCAGAAGAAAATACAGGGGAAGTCTTGACATTCACTGTAACAATGATTTTTTTTGCGTATTACACCAAAAGCTCCGGAAACAAAAGCAAAAATACACAAGTGAAACTATATCAAACTAAAAAGCTCCCATAGCACAAAGGAAATAATCAAAAAATAAAAAAGCAGCCTCTGAGTGGGGAAAAAACTATTGTTTCCAAACCATTTATGTGATAAGAGGCTACTATCAAAAATACATAAGCAATTCACATAACTCAATAGCAAAAACAAATAAATAAATAAACTAATTTTCAAATGGGCAAAGGACCTGAATATATCTTTTTCCAAAGAAGACACACAAATGGACAAAAGGTACATGAAAAGGCACTCAACATCACTAATCAGGGAAATGTAAATCAAAACCACAATGAGGTATCAACTCACACTTGTTAGGATGGCTATTAACAAAAAGACAAGAGACAAGCATTGGCAAGGGTGTGGAGAAAAGGGAATCGCTTTTGCACTGTTGGCAGGATGTAAATTGGTACAGCCATTATGGAAAACAGTATGGAAAGTAGTCAAAAAAAATAGAAATAGCAGGGACTGGGCCAAGATGGTAGACTAGAAGCACTTCATGTGCACTACTCTCACAGAGAGGAAACAAAGGGGCCAGTGAACACTGACTGTGCAGCCGATCATCTGAGAAAGCACATCTGGATCTATCGAGGCAGCAGGGGAACACAGACATCAGAGAGGAGTGAAGCTAGGCACCAGCCTGCCTGGTTGCAGTGCAGAGCCAGAAGAACCTCTTCAACACGGGAAAGGGTAAGTGAGTGAGAGCCCCCCAGGGGAATCACGCTGTCCACAGGGACCTGTGCAAGAGTATGCATAGGAGAATCCCCCTGGCCTCTCTGAACCCCCCACCATTCTTCTAGGCTGAGGCAAAGAGCCACTTCGACATTTGCTGGGGACAATTCTGAAGTCCAAGGCACCTCTACTAACCTTAGGCCCCAGAGCCCACCAGCACCAGCACCATAACCCCAATAGAGGCTGCAGTTGCAGTGCCTGAGTAAGATTGCTCCAATCTGTCTAAGATTGCTCCACTCCTTCTTGCTGGACAGAGCAAAGATTTTGTGATGAAGGTGCTACAAGCAATTACAACAAAAACAAAAATTGACAGATGGGACCTAGTTAAACTAAAGAACTTCTGCACAGCAAAAGAAACTATCGGCCGAGCGTAGTGGCTCACACCTGCAATCCCAGAATTTTAGGAGGGCAAGGCGGGCAGATTCCTTGAGCCCAGGAGTTTGAGACCAGCCTGGCCAACACAGCAAAACCCCATTTTTATTAAAAATACAAAAAAAGAAAAAAAATTAGCGAGGCAAAGTGGCATATGCCTATAGTCCCAGCTACTCAGAAAGCTGAGGCATGAGAATCACTTGAACCTGAAGGCTGAAGACAGAGGTTGCAGGGAGCTGAGCTCGTGCCACTGCACCACAACAGAGCAAGACTCTGTCTCAAACACACATACACACACACACACACACACACACACACACCAAAAAAAAAAAAAAAAAAAAAAAGAATGGGAGAAAATATTTGCAAATTATGCATCTGACAAAGGTCTAATATCTAGAACTGAGAAGGAACATAAACAAATTTACAAGCAAAAGACACCCCATTAAAAAGAGGCAAAGGACATGAACAGATACTTCTCAAAAGTGTGGCCAATAAGCATATGAAAAAAATGCTCAACATCATTGATCAGTAGAGAAATGCAAATCAAAACCACAATGAGATAGCATCTCACACCAGTCAGAATGGCAATTATTAAAAAGTCAAAAAATAACAGATTCCAGTGAGGTTATGGAGAAAAGAAAACACTTATACATTGCTGGTGGGAATGTAAATTAGATCAGCCATTCTGGAAAGCAGCATGGTGATTTCTCAAAGAATTTAAAACAGAATTACCATGCAACCCAGCAACACCATTATCAGGTATTTACTTTAAAATATATAAATCATTCTATTATGAAGACACACAGACTCGTGTGTTCATTGCAGCACTATTAGCAATAGCAAAGACATAGAATCAACCAAAATATCCATCAACAGCAAACTGGATTTTCAAACTGTGGTACATATATACCATGGAATACTATGCAGCCATTTAAAAAGATGAGATCATGTCCTTTGCAGTGACATGGATGAAGCTGGAGACCATTATCCTAAGCAACCTAACACAGGAACAGAAAACCAAATACCACACATTCTCCCTCATAAGTGGGAGCTAAACTTTTGAGTACATGTGGGCATAAAGAAAAGAACAACAGCCACTGCTAGGGCCTACTTGAGAGTGGAGGGCGGGAGGCTGAGGATCAAAAAACTCCCTGTCAGGTACAATGCTTATGACCTCGGTGACAAAATAATCTGTACACCAAACCCTCCCAACAAGCAATTTACCTACATAACAAACCTACACATGTACCTTTGAACCCAAAATAAAAGTTAAAAATAAATATAATGATGACCTGTTCAAAAAATATATATATGATGCAGCAATCCCCCTTGTGAGTATATATTCAAAGGAAATGAAATCAGCAGTTCTTAGGATATCTGTGCTTCCATGTTCATTGCAGTATATTATTCACAATAGCCAAGATATAGACAATGTACACTGATAGATGAATAGATAGATAAAAACTTGTGATATATATATATATACACATATATATATACACACACATATAAATATACATATGTGTATATATACACACATATAAATATACATGTGTGTATATATACACACATATAAAGATACATATGTGTATATATACACACATATAAATATACATATGTGTATATATATACACACGTGTGAATATATATATATACATATATATACACACACATATATATAGTGGAATATCATTCAACCCTTAAAAAGGAGGTCCCGACAGTTATGAAAACACAGATGAAGGGCATTATGCCAAGTGAAATAAGCTAGATACAGAGAGAAAAATACTACATGACCTCACTTATATGTGGAATCTTTAAAAAGTCAAATATAGAGAAACAGAATAGAACAATGATTACCAAGGGCAGTCAGGTGATGATGGAGAGATGTAGGTCAAATAGTACAAAGTTGCAGTTATACAAGATGAATAAGGTAATAATATTGTATTGTACACAGGAAATTTTCCAGGAGAGAGTTCATGTGCCCTTACCACACAACGCATACCCCAAAAAAAGGCAGCTATGTTAGGAGATAAACATGTTAATTTGCTTAACTGCAGTAATTATTTCAGTATGTACATGTGTATCAAAACATCATTTTGTATACCTTAAATATATACAGTAAGAATTTTTTATTAAATTCGATGTTTTATTAAATTAAATGTTTAAACTGTCATCTGTATCGCAGGCTAGCCAGAGTAATAACGCTGAACAAAAATTAGTGAACTTAGTTAAGAGTCTGTCTAGAAAGATCAGTTGTTAGAATCACTAGTTTAAAGAATGCTAGAATAGGGAATTACGACACCAAGCCAATCAAGTCGTTCTTGTAATTTTCTTTCTTGCTGGTAATTTTATGCAGCAGGTTGAGAAAGCTACTTTATGCTAGGATAGCCTGTGTATCAATAATTGTAATAATAACTTCTATGATGTATTTTTCTTCTTGTATCTTTTCCTTCCTACCATGATGCCCATATTGTAGAAGGGATTGGTATAGTTTGAAGGGATCTGAAAAACCTCAATATATTTTATCTCTACTCTTTGATTTGACTTAAAGAAGCACCAACAGAACAGAAGCATTCCCATGTGATACAGAAGCCTAAAATCACGAGATGAAACCCAACATCAAGAATTTGTTTTGTTTTGTTGCTGTTGGTCAGGGTCTCAATCTGCCGCCAGGCTGGAGGCTGGAGTGCAGTGGCACAATTTCAGCTCACGGCAGCTTCAACCTCCCAGGCTCAAACAATCCTCCCACCTCAGCTTCCTGAGTAGCTGCCACCATACTTGGTAATTTTTGTATCTTTAGTAGAGATAGTGTTTCACCATGTTACCTAGGCTGCACTCGAACTCCTGGGCTCAAGCAGTCTGCTTGCCTCAGCCTTTCAAAGTGCAAGGATTATAGGCATAAGCCTCTGCATCTGGCCATGAAACCCAACTTCAAGAATTCGAAGCAAAGCAACTTGTGGGGAAAGAATGTAAAACAAACACTGGGTAGTGTGGCCAGAGCATAATAATTGGATTTTCTGGTTTTCAAAAACTTGAAAAAGAAAGTTTGATGTGCTATTTTTGCAATTTTCAGTAGCAAATAAATGCATATATAGAAAAACAATAAAATTGATGTATTTGAGTACCTTTTAAAAACTCTTGGATGAGTGCTAGGGCTCATGTCTGTAATCCCAACATTTCAGAAGGCCAAGGCAAGCAGGTCGCTTGAGCCCAAGAGTTCGAGACAAGCTTGGGCAACATGGCAAAACCCTGTTCTCTATTAAAAAATTAAATAAAACAAAAAAATTCTTGTTCTTCTTTTTTTTTTTTTTTTTGCCAATCATTGAGAGCTTGTAAGGTTGCTGAGGTTGGTTGGCCTTGAACTCTTGGCCTCGCCTTCGCAAGCACCACGACATCAGGCCGGAGCCACTTTGGGCCCCAAATTCTTGTTCTTCTTGATGTTATGCTTGTTCTTACTATGTATCAAGTGAACAATAATTGTATCCTCAAAAAAGGAAAAATAAACACCTCAAGCTTGTGAAATTGCTTTAAGATCTCTTCCTAGGCTGGGCATGGGGGTTCACACCTGTAATCCCAGCACTTTGGGAGACCAAGGCAGGCGGATCACGAGGTCAGAAGTTCAAGACCAGCCTGGCCAACATGGCGAAACCCCGTCTCTACTCAATATACAAAAAAAATAGCTGGGCATGGTAGCGCGTGCCTGTAGTCCCAGCTACCCAGCAAGCTGAGGCAAGAGAATTGCTTGAACCTGGGAGGCGTAGGTTGCAGTGAGCCAAGATCATGCCACTGCACTCCAGCCTGGGCTACAGAGCGAGACTCCATCTCAAAAAACATATATATATGTCCTCCTATATTCCCATCAACATACTTCTTGAGACTGGCTTCCTCTATTATGGTGCTAATAAAACAAAACATAAAAATAGGTTAGATATACACTACATTCTGCAAATGTTGTTATCATCAATTCAACATAAAGCAAAAAGCAAGTTAGTTGGTCACAATAAAAACAGTATAAATATATATGCAAAATATTCACAAAATGTGTGTAAATAAAACATTGAATATAAAGATTTACTATTTCCTTGATAACTTTTTAATTTAATTACAATTTTGAATATACAAATTTGAGTAATAGTGATTCTCTATATTAATTACCTATATCCATACTTTCGATAAACAACATATATAGCTTTGTAATTCTTTTTTCCCATGTTTGTTCTGTTCATATTTTTTTGTTGTTGTTTTTTTGAGATGGCATTTCACTCTGTCACCAGGCTGGAGCGCAGTGGCATGATCTCAGCTCATTGCAACCTCCACCACCTGGGTTCAAGTGATTCTTCCGCCTCAACCTCCCAAATAGCTGGGATTACAGGCATGTACCACCACACCGGCTAATTTCTGTATTTTTAGTAGAGATGGGGTTTCACCATATTGTCCAGGATGATCTCGATCTATTGATCTCGTGATCCTCCTGCCTCGGCCTCCTAAAGTGCTGGGTTTACAGGCGTGAACTATCATACCCAGCCTGTTCTGTTCATATTTACACAAATACAGACATATAAACAAATAAAACAGAACAGAACCCAGAAATAAACCCATGAAAATGTGGTCAATTGATCTTTGACAAGGATGTCAAAACTACACAATGGGAAAGGATAGTCTCTTCAACAAATGATGATGAAAAAAATGGGGTACTCACATACCAAAAAATGAAATTGGACCTTTGTCTTACATCATACACAAAAATCACTTAAAATAGACTAAAGATCTAAACATAAGACTTGAAACTAAAACTCTGACATGAAAACATAAGATAATAAGTTTCATAACTTTCATCTTGGCAATGATTTCTTGGACATGACACCAAAAATACAGGTGACAAAAGCAAAAATAGAGAAGAGTCCTGTTTGTATTTATTGAAATGCAATTTTAAAATTTTATATCTGTTGATGTTTATATCTGTTTAATTATAAAAAAAATAGCTTTATGTTCTATATGTTTTTTATCTTCTTTCTATAATATCATTTTTATTAACTTTTATAAAAGTATTAGTGTATTATGTGTTAAAAGAAAATCATTAGACAAATTAAATTTAACAGAGTTTAATTGAGCAAGGAATGACTGGCAAAGCAGGCAGCTCCCTAAACCAGAACAGGTTCAGAGCAACTCCAGCACTGCTGTATGGTCAGAGAGGATTTGTGGACAGAAAAAGGAAAGCCACATAAGAAAAATGGAAGTGAGATACAGAAACAGCTGGGTTTGTTATAGGTTGGCATTTCCCCGATTTGAACGCTGTTTGAACAGTTGGCTGCCTTTAGCCAAAGGTTGGTGATTGGTACAAGAGTAGGTTATAGTTCATTTACACTCCAGTTAGGTTGCAGTTAGCTGTGTACGAAGAAACCTTTAGGATGAACCTAAAATATGTAAGGAGGCAGCTTTAGGCTAAACTTAATTTAACAATTCCCCACCTTTTGGTCAACCTCTTAATTTTGACACCGACCAAAATTTTAAGCACTGATGTCACTCTGTTACCATCATAAATGTACTTATTTGGTCTTAGATCCCACCAAGAAAGAGCAAAACAGTTGGTTTTTAAGGTGGGAACAAGGATTTCCGGTTACTTTTTTTGTAAGAGTTAGGGAGCCAATGGGACCTCCTTGTGCTGGAATCTCCTGTTTTCATAAGAAAGAAAAAAACAAAACAAAACAAAACAAAAAAAAAAACCTGGTCTGCTTTGGGATCTATTTGCTTTAGGAAAATTTCAGTTTACATCACATTTAGCATGAGTGACTCCATTTTGGTTTGGTCTGGTTGGCTGGGGCCCAGTGTACAAGCTCAGCCCAAAGCAAAGGCTCTCAGCACTATGTTTAACAGATGGTTTGGAAACATCAATTGGTCCTTTCCCACAGACAGTTAAAGCCTTCTTTAGAGCATCTAAACAGTCTGTAGAAGTAAAGACGGTGACTTTACCCTACACTTTTCCTCGGTTTAAGTTTTAGGAGTCACGTTTAATTCTAAACATTTGCTGCTGTCTCCTCTAGGATAATGAGGAAAATCAATTCTGAGAGAAAGTCTGTGGATTTAGCAAATTGAGGGTGGTCTTACAGAAAGCTCCCCACTGTTAAGACTGCGCTGCCACCTAGTGGCCATCCTGTTTATGACTCCCGAGCTCAAAGATCACCCTCTGCTCTTTTGTCTCCTTTTCGTCTCAACTCCAGTGCTTTTCTTATCTCATTTTTCCCATCTAACTCCTTAGTGAGTTCCATGAAATCTACTTAATCCTCTGATCTTTACTTGAAGCTTGCTTTCTAATTAGGTTCATTTTATCAGGTAGTTTGTTACTGCTACATGAATTTGAGCACTATTATTCAGTGTCAACCAAACTGCTACTAAAGTGATGAATTATATAATTAGTTGGGTACCATATGTTCAAATAAAAGTTTAACATTTTACCAATAACTTATAAATATTTTGCTTCCTGCCACCCAAAGAGAAAGTTGCCTTATAAGCAGCAACTAGCAACACATAAGCCATCTTGCATAGACCCCAAATTGGGTTGCCAGAATATAGATAATTTTTGGAGTGCCAAACTGAGTAAATGTTTCTTTAAAATGTATAGCATTGTAGGAGAGTTTGCCCTTTGTAAATCTTCTTCATTATAGCTTTATATAATATAATAGCTTTATATAAACAATATACATCATAACTCATCTGAATGAAGATGAAACATGGCAGATTAACAAAGGAAGACAGAATAGAGAAGAAAGGAGTCTGTTGGAGAAACTAGACTTCCAAGCAACTTTCTTCCAAGCATATCCTTTCTGATACACGTCAATTTAGCAAGAAGAACTGTGAACAGGAACCATGGTCAAGGCCCTTAATTTCCTCATGATGAAACGTAGTCTTAAAAGTCATACTGAGCAACCTAAATGGAATATTGCAAACTTAACCTTCCTTGGAGTCTTCCTATATCTAACAGAATACTACCTTTAAAAAATGATAGCTAACTGGGGTTGCCTATCCCTATAATCACCCTAAAATGCAATTGGTAAATATATTAATGGACAAAGTCTCATTTTTCCTGTTTCTTTAGGCTTAACCTTCCAGAGATGTATCATTTACTAAGCATCTAATCCACCACTGAAGGTACTCGGTGCACAGGGGATGCTGGTACAGATTTTGGGATTATATTTTGTGTCTTTTCTTCCCCTTATTGGAAGCTGTCAGACAGCTAATACTTTTTTACAGAACTATCAGAACAGCTTTTTTTAAGTAATATTTTTAAAGTAATGTTTGCAATATTTATCGATTATTAGAATTAAATAATAGATGAGCTACGAGGATCAACTTTCAGTTTCATATTTACAAGTTCATTCAGTTAGAAGATGCTAGGAAAATGGGAGCAAGAAATTAGAACAAAGGCATGACCCATGGCAAATGGTGGGGAAGAGACAGGATGCAGCAGTGACCATGTGCCAGAGAAGCACCAAGGAAGATGAAACTGAAAATAACCGGCTGAGGAGCTCATGAGTGCACCTGAGACCCTTAGGAGACAAAAACCTCTTGTCTAGAAGGAGCATTCTGGATGAGAAAGGATACGTGCTGTTGTGCAGTCCGGAAGTTTGACAGTGGAAACAAGAGTGGTGAAGCTGGGAAAAGGCAGAAGGTGCCCTCTGGGTGCTCAGTATCCCTGGGTTATTTTTAGAGTATGTCTGCTTACAGCCAGTAGTTACTACTGGAATGTACACAGTAGCGATCCCCACTTGCTCCTTTAGGTGGCCTGGGGAAGAGGAATGAGGGAATAATCCAGAGTGATTCACAAACAGTGAACCATGACTATCAATGTGCCTCGTGTCTAGGAGATGGTGTGGGGGTCAAGAGAAACTAAGGAAAAGGATGGAGAAGGACAAGTGGCTCTTCCATGGGCCACAGAGAAGGGGCTACAACTGATCCAGGAACAAAGCTTGTCTTAAACTGTAGGGAACCACATGCATACCAATAGCAAGAATCTCCCAGGCAATTTCTAAGAGGAGGGAAACTGCTAACACATCATCCAGGTTTAGACAGACTCGGGAACACCCCCTTTAAGGACTGTGGGGCCCTTGGGGGAAGTCAACCCTCTGTTCCCTCTCACAGAGGGCAAGCATCCCAAGGAGAAGCCCTGGCACCTGCACAGGCAAGAGAACCACCAGGCCTGGCACCTACTCTAGACCAGAGGAAAACGCTGAAGAACAGGCCCTCAGAGGAAGGAAAACCTCAATGCGTTCTCCGCAACAGTCAGCTATTACCCTTTTACCCAGACTGGAATATGCAGTCCTGTATATTTTCATCTTTGGAACAGGTGGCCTGATATGCAAATAAAGTAACAAGTGTCACAGCTGTATCCTAGCAGTAGCTACTTTGCAAATGTTACCATGGCACCCAGTCGACAGTGTTCTCAGAGGTAGCCACACCTCAGCAAGGTCTTTCTAACTTGAAACAGCAAAGCTCAAATGAACGAATTGACATAAGCTGTGAAAGAGTCCCGAACCTATTATAAGGTGAATCTTTGCAGCACAACTGCCCTGTGAAGCTACTTGAAACTGGGCATGCGACTTAAAGGAATAAAAAAAAAGGAAACGGACCATCTCTTCTAACACCTGGAATGCGATCCAAGCCTGGAGACAAATTGATGGTAATTACAACTGCTAACATTTGTTTTTAGCTGCTAACAGATTGTGCACAGATTGTGAAGGGCAAACTTCGTTCTCCAATTACTCCAGTGCAAACTATGCTTTAACAGTATGCACTAAATCCTAGCTGAGTGAAATGAGAGCAGATTGTCCTCATGGTGTGGTTCATTTATGTTAAACTATGGAAGGCTGTCCTCCCACGGTCCCAGTCCAGGGGCCACTCACAGCCAGATGCAGAGCCCTCCAGCATGCTGGGCTCTACAAATATCTGTTTCTTACTGCCAGCAGATCTGCTCCACAGAGTATAATGTGCATTTCCCAAAGCAAAAGAAAAAGGGCTAGGCAGGAAGGTAGGGACACCGGCTACCAGGTAAACAAGTCTTAAGCAACCTGGCTGGTGAGCCAATCAAGGTTGCTAAGGTAGGTCCTGGGCCTAAACCGGGTACATTTCTACCTGGTTAGGGGAGAATAAAATGACAGATACCAAAAGTCAACAAGACAGTCTGTGATTGGTAACAAGTTGATACAATAAACCATGAATTCTACAAGAGTTCAAAGGGGGCACAGTTCTTTCCTGCTTCCTCTTCAGATGAGGGTGATCAAAGAACAAGCCCAGACAGACTGAAAAAGTGAAAACTTCACCAATAGGAAATTACAGTTGGTTGACACTGAAAAGCCATCATCAAGAATGAGATGACAGAGCTTCCTCCACTATGTGTCAAGGCCACTGTCCTCTCTTAAAGACAGACATCACGTATCATTTCTGGCTAAAACAGCCAGAGAAGACGGGGTGTAAAGGAAGGAGCGCTTAGGAAAGCTACAGGAAGTTTCCATTTTGCTACCTTTATCTAAAAACACACGAAGACTTTTGTTTCCCCAAAGGGTAATTATGGGACCATTATATATAGTTAACTCTGCATACACACCACCTTAAGAAATAGTGATCAAGATAGAAAAGCGCCTCTTGGTTCTGTTTCCATAAAATTTAGCCAAATCAATCTGTATATTGTCTGTGGGTGAGTTGAAATTATAATTTGAGTAGTAACCCAGATGTCTGGTGGACCACCCAGGGGCTGACCGCATTAAGGGCACAATATTAAAAAGCATGCGAGTTTGGGCTTGGTTTTGGCAAGTTCTGATGGAGAGATCTACCCAGCCCAATGAGGAAAGCTAAGCCAGGAGGAGGAGGTCCAGGGAGAAAACAATGCTTGGGAGCAAGCAGGAAACGGCATCAGGTTCCAAGAGACTGTCTATTGCCAAAGGCTAAATCCAGCTCCCTGGAAGGAAAGCTATGACAAGGTCTAGGAAGCCTCAGGTTAGGAATTCAGTTACATCAGGAAAATATAGTACTAAGAAAAAAACAAGCTAATGTCCAATCCTATGGATTAAGATGACACAGCAGAGGCTGGGGGAAATCTAGAATCTGGTGGGTATGTGGTGCCAGAGTTGCTGCAGGATATTGGCCACTGAGACAATGGTGACAAGAGTAAAGTCACACTCCACCTAAAGTTGGACTGAAGCTTTTAACATATTTTCTGCCCAGGACAGGAATAGCGTAGGGACGCTGCAGGTTTCAGGCTAGAGATCAAGGTGTATCAAATACAGCAATGGCTGAGCTGATCTGGGTTGAGGAAGACAGAAGGCGAACAAAGCACTTCCATATGAGAGGCCACAACGTATTTATTAGCACAAGTGCTTAGAATTGTGACACGATAAATGAGATTTTTAGAAGTGAAATATATATTCTGTTGCAATGGTCAGTTTACCTCATTTAGATTTCCTGCCTTATCAGTTTTGTTATCTGACAAGTACAAAGTGAAACCATAAATACTAGAAGAAAATATGGGAAATACTTAATTATGCTTTGATGAGGAAAGCTTTTCTAAATACAATAAGAAAAAGTAAATCATAATAGTAGACACTGGACCACATAAAAATGTAAAATTTGGTGCAATTAAAATATCACTGGCATAATTAAGAGGCTGTATAAACCAGGTAAAAAATTAGAAACAAATATGGCAGATTTAATATTCTCGATGCATAAAGATGTCTTGTAAACCATTAAGAAAATCCTCAAACAAAAAATAGGTAAAAAATCAAATATATTTCACAGAAGAATAAATACCACAGAACAATAAGCACGTCAAAAACTGTTCAACTTCACTAGAAATAGTAAAGGCACACATTATAGCAGCAAAGAAATACCAGTGCTCACTTCTCAAATTGGGATAAACAACACTGCAAGAGAACTTATCGTTCTGGTACACCTTACTAGGAAGTGATTTGACAACGTTTGACCTAATACTATGATTTCTAGTAATCTATACTTTAAAAAAAAGAATCTCTGACTCTTTATAGTAAATATTTGTTATACGATATATGTAATAGATAATTTCTTTATAAAAATATTTATCAAAATGTTATAATAATTAAAAGAAGAAACTAAATGTTATAGTTATATAATAAAGTACTAATTAGCCATGAATATTGTGTTTTTTAAACAATTTTTAGTAACATGGGAAAATGCTCATGGCACAGTATTAAGTGAAAAAGCAGGGTATAAAACATGACTTTATTTGTATTATACATAACATATACATATAGCAAAAAGACTGGAGGGTAGGAGGATCACTTGAGATCAGGAGTTTGAGACCAGCATGGGCAACATAACGAGACCCCATCCCTCCTAAAAAATAAAAAAATTATCTGGACATGGTGGTGCATACCTGCGGTCTCATCTACTTGGGAGGCTGAGGCACAAGGATGACTTGGAAGGTTGAGGCTGCAGTGAGCCATGATCATGCTACTGCACTGCAATCTGAGCAATACAGCAAGATTCTGTCTCAAAAACAAACAAAATAGGTAGCTCCTACAGCATTATAGGAACAATGACAACTGAAGGAATATTTTTTAAAGGAAAAAATCATTACTTAAAGATCTCAGCTTTCCAAGTTTGATATCCCAGAAACTACTGATTTGAAATATTCTAAATAACCATATTTGCTTTCCATAATAGTAATTTTTCAAAAATCCTCTAACAAGACCCACTCACTGGAAAGAAAACTCTTACATGTCAATGAACGAGTGTCTACAACCCAAAGAATACTCAAGTGGCACTTTTACAAGTGTAAGTCTTTATCATTAAGCAAAAGAGATCCCATGATCCCAGTCTCAAAAAAAAAAAAAGAAAAAAAGTAAAGAAAAATCTCCAAATTATTGCCAGTGATTTTAAGAAAGAGTTGATTTTAAATGCAAGTGCACTCAATAGTTCTGCATAATACATTAGATGTTATATTCTGAGAAGATTATGAACAAATTGCAAAACCCTCTTCTTGTACTTTCACAATTAGAAACAATCTGGATAACCCTAGGATTTGTACTTTAACTACTAAGAGCTAATATTTACTGAGTCCTTACTATGTGGCAAACACATAATAAGCATTTTATATTTATTCATTTATATTATTCAATGCTCAAGACAATCTTATGAGGTAAGTACTATTAATGTCTTCATTTTACAGACAAGAAAGCTGTGGCTCCCAGGTGTTAAAAAACTTGCCGAGGCCACTAAGCTGATAAATGGTCAAGCCCAAATTTAACTCCAGACAGTCTGTTTCTAGCACCCGCACTGTTAACCCATTTGCTTTACTGACTTGGAGTCTCTGAAACAGGTAAAGTTTCATTATGCCTTTCTCTTTTGTTTCATCCCCATGCTCCAGGAGTCTCAATAAAGAATAATGCATCTGAACTTTTTAACCTATTCATATATCACTATCTTTATTATGCTACTTCCTTTAAAGAAAGTATGGTTTAATGAATTGATGCATCATCTTTAGTTTTTCCTGCACTGGTTTTATACATAATTTCTCTTCCTTATTTAGGTTTGCAGCTAGAAGACCGTAAATCTAGCAATGGAGCCCTTATATGAGGAATACCTAGCAAATCGTGGAACAATAGTAAAACCTTATTACTGGCTAAGCTTCTCTCTAGATTGCTCTAACTGTCCTTACCATATTCGAACAGGTGAAGAAGCAAGAGTTTCCTGCACAGAATTTTGTCAGATTTTTGGATTCCCTTATGGGCCAACATATCATCAAACAAAACACCTCACATTTTATGAACTAAGAACTTCTTCTGGTAGCCTGGTGCAAATGGGCCATGCTAGCAGTTGCACTGGGAATTATATCCATCCAGAATCAATGCTCTTTGAAATGAATGGTTATCTTGACTCAGCCATAGACAGTAATGACAGCATCAGGCATATCATTCTGTATTCCAGCAACTCCCCTTGTAACGAAGCTAACAATTGCTGCATCAGCAAAATGTACAATTTCCTGATTACGTATCCAGGCATCACTCTTAGTATTTATTTTTCTCAGCTCTATCATACTGAGATGGACTTTCCTGCCTCAGCATGGAACCGCGAAGCTCTCCGGAGCCTGGCCAGCTTATGGCCGCAGGTCATTTTGAGTCCAATAAGTGGTGGGATTTGGCATTCTCTCCTCCAAAACTTTGTTAGTGCTATCTCAGGATCACATGTTTTCCAGCCCATTTTAACTAGGAGAGCACTGGCTGACAGGCACAACGCATATGAAATCAATGCCATAACAGGCATAAAACCTTACTTCACTGATATACTTCTCCAAACAAAACAGAATCCGAACACGAAAGCGCAGGTGGCTTTAGAGAGCTACCCCTTAAACAATGCCTTTCCTGGACAGTCTCTTCAAATGACGAGTGGACAACTGCCACCCAACCTACCTCCAGACCTCAGGGCTCCTGTTGTTTTTGTGGTAGTGCCTCTCATACACTTACCACCAATGCATGTGGGCCAAAACCCAAATCAACCCAGAAATATTGTAAGGCACTTAAATATGCCTCAGATGTCATTCCAGGAAACTGACGACCTTGGAAGGCTTCCCACTGAAAGGTCAGTGGAAACAGTGGAAATCACAGAACGGTTTGCAAGTCGCAAGGAGGCAGATGAAAAGAAGAAAAACAAGAAGAAAGAAAAAAAATAAAGTCTGCATTCCTACAACATAAACCAGTTACCTGGGGACTTATTAGATAGGCAATAAAAATCTGGAAACTTTCTCTCTTAGGCTGAGCCAAGATGGAGATAAACTGATGTGCTAAAAGCAAACCTTGAATCATTTACCATATTGACTATTACAAAGTTGCACTATTCTAAACATATTCCTAAATGCTTCCATAAGCAACTTGATCTCTCTCCTTTATTTTGAAAGTGACAGTATCAAAACGGAAGGATTAGCAGCTTGCTAATATTTTGGTGCGGAAAAGGAATCTCATTATTCTATTCTACCCACATCATCTTTCCACTGCAAAAGCCCATGGATGAAATAGCTGCCTAAATTGGTTTCAGTAAAAAAATGTACTGTAAAATTGAAAAACAGCCTGAATCTACTGTCATTAAGTGATGTTTGCAAAAGCAAACCAGTGATTTTCTATTAATTGTCAGTCGTGGACAGAAGATTTTAGGTAGCTCATGTTTTTCTAAAGTGATTCAAAATAGTTTTGTGTGGGAAAAAGCTCTTCTGCTGATTACATATTGCTATAAAAATTGATTTTTGAAACCTAGCCACCTGCTCAGTTTGATCTTCCCCAGCTCAGACCTCTCCCTACTGAGCAGATGATAGAGGCAAGATGATACATGAGAACCTCCAATGGCTCTTGTCATCACATACCATATAAAATCCAGGTTCCTCTTACTGGCTTTCAAGGATCCTCCTTTAGCTTCCTGTTGCCTTGTCTCATCAGCAAGATCAGAAGTTCCTACAGGTCAAGCACTGTCTCTCCCTTCTCTTTAGCTTTGCTAAAGAGTAGGTAGCAAGGCTGAACTGAGATCGCAATAACTTTACCAATGACTATGACTCAACATCCGTTCTCCACACCAGCTGAAAGCCTCCTTAACCATCCTGCAGCAGATGTTTTAATTTCTGTTAGCATCTATTCCCCTTCTAATGCAGCTCCCAATGCATAATGTGTGTTTACTTCCCTTTTTTCTGACTCCATCCTCTTCACCAGCGAATATTTGTACCTTCTCTTAAAAGCTTCTTCAAAACACACTTCTGGGAAGTGCTCCTTGACTAATTCTCTAAGCACTTAAATGAAAGCACTTTGCTTATGCTTATTTCATATTTTCTGCCACTTGCCTCTTTGAAATATGAAAGACACATTGCAAAACAAATGTACATTTACTTGTAACTTGCTATTAATTTTTTTCTTAATATATATTTATATATATAAAGTAATCCTAAGCTAATAAAAGAGTTTGCCATGACATTAAAACATTTAATACTCCATGTAGGAGGAGGAGAAAGGAAAACATATTTTAGGAATAGCAATTAGTATTGTGGTTAAAATAAACATGAATAAAACTTTTAAATCAAAGTTCTATGGTTAGGATGCAAATTTTAAATTTTTTTACATGTATATTTACTTTTCATTGAATTTTTTAATGTTATAGAGTTCTCATACTGCCAAACCATGCCTGAAAATTCAAACAAATGATACAATGAAAAGCCTCATCCACCATCATACAGTATATTAAAACTTGATTCATACACAAAATCTTTTAAAAAGTTATAACAAGAGTCAGAATTTAAGTCTGCTGCAGGTCTTCAGATTTTGAGTACAGTATGTCTTTACATAACACCTCCACTTAGTCATCTCTGTTCATTCTTCAGTAACATAACCCCCAACAAAATTTTGCTGGGAAAAAAATACATACTTTTCAGGGAAAATATGCAGTTCAGAAATGGAGAGACTATTTTTTGAGGTTTTTGATTCCCAAATAAAGTCTTCAGTTTACTAAGAATCCCATTTCTGAATTAATCATTCAACCTTCCCTTTGCTGGCTCAGCTACTCACTCAAGTACATTAGAAGCAGGCATTCTGCCTCTCGCCTCAAATGTCAACATTACTGCCCAGACATGGATGACAGTTCCCATCAGGAGATACTGTAACCCTCCTTGGAGTCCAATTCCTGCATGGACACATTCATCAAAACTAAACTCCTATCTGCAAATACTCCCACATCAAAACACTTTTACTCACCCACTTGCTTCACTCTTGCCAATAGCAAGTCTGCAACTGAGCACGCAAATTTTAATGGAATTACTGGAATATAGTTTTACTGTGGGTATATAATGATTGTTATTTAAAGAAGTACTGTTGGGGTTTATTTTTATTTCATGAAATCCTATGTCCACAATTTGGGATACTGAGTTATAAAGATCCCAACATGACGAATCCAGCATCTCTGATCATTATTAAAACAGATCCAATTTGTTGCCACGCAATCTGACCCCAAAATGAACAGGCTACAACATGAATCAGGCTACAAAGAATCCAACTGGAAATATGGTCTGGCCGGGTACGGTCACAACTGTAATCCCAGCACTTTGCAAGGCTGAAGCGGGCAAATCACGAGGTCAGGAGTTCAAGACCTGCCCGGCCAACATAGTGAAACCCCATCTTTACTAAAACTACAAAAAATTAGCCAGGCATGGTGGCAGGTACCTGTAATCCCAGCTACTCAGGAGGCTAAGACAAGAGAATCACTTGAAACCTGAAGGAGGAGGCTGCAGTGAGCCAAGATCATGCCATTGCACTCCAGCCCAGGTGACAGTGCGAGACTCAGTCTAAAAAAAAAGAGAAGAAAGAACACAGTCTGACATCAATGATGAACTCTTATATTTCTAATGTGAACCTGGATATCAATGGTATATAACAAAAAAAGAAATTGTCAGAACTACAGGAAAGAAAACTGCCTTTGGCAGTTAAATTTTTGTACTGGTTAGATAAGACTAGGGCTAGAAAGAAGATTACTGACAGGTCGTAAGTGCAGGCCGATACAGCCAACCTTAGACAAAGACTATTAGAAGAGCATAAAGATATACTACCCAAGGCAAGTAATCTGTTTCCTTATCTATAAAACAAGAAATGTGAGCTAGTTCATCTTTAAGGTTCCTTTCAGCTCAGTCTGCTACAGGAAGGCATATAGCAAAGCAACAGTTCCACAAAGTGAGATCCTGCAGTCCAGTGATCAGGTTTCCTTGCTCACTACACAGTGAGCCTTGGTCATGTCAGGCTGGCCTAGGGATTGAGAGAGAGAAGTCGGGTTGCTCCACCTCTCTTCAGCAAACTGGCAATGGTGATATGGAAGCATATCTCTGCCTCCACACATATAGAAATAACGGAAATAAAGAAAATAGAAGTAAATTAAGGTAGCTAGTAATACAATGATCTGGAAAAGGCATCAGGGTATAGCCCAAGAAAACAATGAGAGTGAAGGGAGGAACACATTATCTTGGTGACTCTACCAAGGTCCAGGGTTTGGGGTCTTAGCTATGTACGCTCAATTACCTAGTAAGCACACATAGCTGAGACCCCAAACCCTCCTACCTGCAAGGAGAATGGATTTACTCATTGGAAGCAGGTTTGGATTAATGAAGCTCTTGACATTGACATATAAAGATAAAAAACTAATGTACTGA
This sequence comes from Saguinus oedipus, assembly GCA_031835075.1. NCBI lineage: Eukaryota > Metazoa > Chordata > Mammalia > Primates > Cebidae > Saguinus > Saguinus oedipus. The sequence goes on from CM063190.1 coordinate 27,393,031, forward strand.
TTTCTGGTAAGGCTTATAACTGGAGATGCAAGAAGATATTCAAGTCACCCAAGTTACCTGGGGCATAGTTTAAGCTCCATGAAAGAAGAGAAAAAGGAACCCTTTACAACCTAACTTGGGCACCCGCTTCTCATCATGAAAGTGTGTCCTTATGCTTAGATGCCTAACAGGTCATAAAAACATTTCTTCAAAATAAGAAAATAGTTGTAGCCCCAACTGGCTGTAACACCCTTGTTAAAAAAATCCTAACTGCATGCATATGGCATAACTGCAAAATCTACAACCCTCAAAAAAGCAAACTGTGCCTACTCAAATCCCTCTGTGGAATAATAATGATATAAACTGGTATGATTATAATAAATGTACATATAGGAAACCAGAGATACACAGACTAGCCCCCAGAGAAAATAATTATTATGGCCCAGCTACTTGGGTGCAAAATGCGTCGTGGGAATAACGCACTCCCATCTATATGATAAACTGCATCATGAGGCTGCAGGTGGTTCTAAAAATCATAAACAATGAAACATCCACAGCTTTAAATTTGCTAGCCATAGTAGCCACAAAGATTAAAAAAAAAAATGCCATTTGCCAGAACAGACTAGCATTAAATTATCTCTCAGCCCAAAAAGAAGAAGTATGTAAGAAGTTTAACTTATCAAACTCCTATCTAGAAATTAATAATAATAAACAACAGTCATAAAAATTACCGCCAGAATGCGTAAACTACCTCACATTCCAGTACAAACCTGGAAAGGGTAGTCACCAGACTCCCTCTTTGGAAAATGGTTTCTATAGTTTAGAGGTTCTAAAACCCTAACAGCGGGAGTAGTAATCATATTAGGAAAATGCCTAATACTTCCTTGTCCCTTACCCGTCTCTTAATTGGGAGTATTCTGTCAACTATACAAGCTGTAGTAGCCAAGCAAATCACCAGTCAATTAATGGCATTAACTAAGTACCAGCCTGTACCTCAAGAAAAAACAGAACTACCTCAAAATAACATGTATAATAGTGGTGCTTTCTATGGGCTTATGTAAGGATGTTCATCTAGCTAAACCCAACTGTTAGCGGATGTCTGGATAAAAAAAAAAGCTTAAACAAAGCAAGTATTAGGTTAAGAGCCCAGAAAGCCTTACTAATAACCACCTTTCCCAAGCAGGCAACTCAACAGGAAAAACAACTTAAAAGTGTGTAATAGCTCTGCTCCTGGACCCACCGTGCTCTGCAGGTCAGCCCCGACAGCCTTCCAACCTTCAAACTGTCACCCTGGTTGGCCCCAGGCAGATGGCTGGTTAGCCCAAGACTGATAAGATTTCTCAGAGTAGGGATAACCTAAGACAGCCACAGTTACGAAGGGGCCATCAGGTGCTAAAAGTTCATTTCGTGCCCCTCATAGAAGAAAAGAAACTCTCAACCTGGTGCTAAAAAAAATTCAACTTGGGTCGGTCGCGGTGGCTCAAGCCTATAATCCCAGCACTTTGGAAGGCCGAGGCGGTTGGATCACGAGGTCAAGAGATCGAGACCATCCTGGTCAACATGGTGAAACCCCGTCTCTACTAAAAATACAAAAATTAGCTGGGCATGGTGGTGCGTGCCTGTAATCCCAGCTACTCAGGAGGCTGAGGCAGGAGAATTGCTTGAACCCAGGAGGCAGAGGTTGTGGTGAGCTGAGATCGCGCCATTGCACTCCAGCCTGGGTAACAAGAGCGAAACTCCATCTCAAAAAAAAAAAAAAATTCAACTTGGTGCTATACGCTTACCATAAGCTAACACACCAACCTGCTGTCCACCAAAACCACAAAGGCACTCCTCCCAAAAGAGTTCTCTTAAAAAGCTCTACAACACAATTAACCCTTCCACCCTGACATTCAGCTACAAAGTCATAAATATGCTTAAGTAAATCTAGTAAATAAGCTAATAGAAACACCAATCAAATTAAATCAAAAAAAGAAAAAAGAAGGAAAAAGTGACAAAAACAATCAAAAATGGCAAACCTCTAAAGGTAACAGTAACTTAAATGATTAAAGTAGTGGTATTGCTTTCTATTAAAGTGTTATTTATAAAAAGCAACAAAGGGGGGAATGAAGAAGGGAATTAAATAATAGCAATAATAGTAAAAACAAAAGCTTATAATTTGTAGTTACTATATAAAAAAGCAAATTTTGCTGTGTTGTGTGCTGTTTAATATAAAACCTAACCCCCAGCTCTGCTTAAAATTAACTAACTCCCTGTAAAACCTACTTTATCTAGTCTCCCCACATTCTCAGCAAAGTTCCCAGGCATCTCAAGACTCCTGTTTTTCTTGCTGACCAGCTGCAAGGTCACAGGGCAAGATAACACCCAAAGAATGTACAATGCATTTCTAAAAATGCTATTTTTCAAATGTACCGTACATCATAAAGCATGTTACAAATTAACTGTTCTTTGTTCTGGCTTCTGTAAACCTGTTAGCTGCTAGGACATCCTGGATGTATGAAAAGTACCCCATATTCTTTCTCCTTTGCTCAGCCTTGGGATGCTAATCCACTGAGCCGGTGGCCCCTTTAATACAATCCTCCTGTTTCACCCATTGGTCTCTTCAGTCTCCTGAATATTCTGCAACAACATAACCTCTCCATGTAGATAAGCTACATGGTAAGCCAAATTATCATAAGGTTGCTTTGTGGATTACAGGAGTCCATTATGTGACTCAAAAGTTTAGTGCTATCAGATTCTGCTTTTATAGTGGTGACTGACATCTGCTGGCTTAGAATGAAATGGTGGGTGGGGTATGTACAAGGGCATCTCGTCCCTGGACAGTGTTTAGAAGGGTCCAGACAGCAAGAGACAACACAAACCTCTCTGACCAACTCCTGTCATAGCATCGATTTTGTATGTGACTAGAAATCCATTTTCTATGTTTCATCAAGCTACAATGCAATCTATATAATACTAAATAGATTAGAATTCATCAAGCTATAATTTAATCCTGCTGATCTGAGAGCAAATCCTGTTTCTTTACACTGCCATCACATCTTTTTGATTCATAGTATATTCAATCCAAAAAGCTTAATGCACAGAATGGAATCTTACTCTTCTTACTGGTTTTTAAGGAAAGCCACAAAAGTAAATTAAAAAATTAAAAATAATAATAAAATAAATTTTTAAAGGAAAGCCACATCGTAACCTATACTAATATAAAATAATATTATTCAGCCAGGCATGGTAGCTCCTGCCTGTAATCTTATCACTTTGGTAGGCTCAGGCAGGAGGAATGCTTCAGCCCAGGAGGTGGAGGCTGCAGTGAGCTATGATCACATGACTTCACTCCAGCCTAGGCAATACAGCAAGACTCTGCCTCTAAAAAATGATAATAATATTATTATTACTAGTTGGGTGTGGTGGCTCATGCCTGTAATCCCAGCACTTTGGGAGGCTGAGGCAAGCAGATCACAAGGTCAAGAGATCGAGACCATCCTGGGCAACATGGTGAAACCCTGTCTCTACTAAAAATACAAAAAAATTAGCCAGGAGTGGTGGTGCACACTTGTAGTCCCAGCTGCTCGGGAGGCTGAAACAGAAGAATCACTTGAACTGAGAGGCGGAGGCTGCAGTGAGCCAAGATTGCGCCATTGCACTCCAGCCTGGTGACAGAGCAAGACTTCGTCTCAAAAAAAAAAAAAAAAAAACCCACAATTATTATTACTAGCACTGAGTGAGAGCTATATGCCAAGTATTTGTCTAAGCACTTACATATATCAATTCATTTAATCCTCCCAATAATCCTATGAGGTAGATATTATCACAATACCTGCTTTACAAATAAGGAGGCGAGGTGCAGTGGCTCACGCCTGTAATCCCAGCTCTTAGGGAGGCAGAGGTGGGAGGATAGCTTGAGTCCAGGATTTTGAGACTTGCCTGGGCAATAGAGCAAGACCCTGTTCTCCACAAAAAAAAAAAAAAAAGGGAAAAAAGACAAATAATAATAATATGTGTATAAATAAAGAAATTGTAGCACAGATAATTTAAGTAACTGCCCAAGGAGTAAATAAAGTTGAACCCAAGAGGTCGAGTTCCAGAATCCATGTTCTTAATCATTGTGAGTTAATGCTTCTCTAAATAATAATAGTGCAGATTCACTACAAAGCCTGGGAAAAAATCCATACTTATTTAGGACCTGTCCTGTAGCTTTTCTGTAATTCTACTCAAACCACAGTACCAATGGTCATCCTCTAAACTATGGAAGCCAGGCAGGCTGAGTGGGCTAGGGCAGAAAACTTTAGTAAGGTATAGATCCCAGAACTTTGGCCCTCCCGACTCCCCTGTTGCCCAGGACATAAATCCCGGGATTATCTTTTATTATATGTCACTGACTTTCAAGGATGTACTAAATCTGGGACCCGAGGCAATGGAACATTGCTTTATTGCATCATTTAGTTAAAATTCAGTGTAAATGTTTCCTCAAAAAATTAAAAATAGAATTAACATATCATTAGGCAATTCCACTTCTGGGTATTAGAAACAAGCTCTTCAATGGAACAGAGCAGAGAACTCAGAAATCACACCACGCATCTACAAACATCTGATCTTTGACAAACCTGACAAAAAGAAGCAATAGGGAAAGGATTCCCTATTTAATATACGGTGTTAGAAAAACTGGCTAGCCATATGCAGAAAGCTGAAACTGGATCCCTTCCTTACACCTTATACAAAAGTTAACTCAAGATTGGTTAAAGATTTAAATGTAAGACCTGACACCATAAAAACCCTAGAAGAAAACCTAGGCAAAACCATTCAGGACATAGACATGGGCAAGGACTGCCTGACTAAAACACAAAAAGCAATGGCAACAAAAGCCAAAACAGACTAATGAGATCTAATTAAACTAAAGAGCTTCTGTATAACAAAAGTAACTATCACCAGAGTGAACAGGCAACCAACAGAATGGGAGAAAATTTTTGCAGTCTACCCATCTGACAAAGGGCTAATATCCAGAATCTACAAAGCACTTAAACAAATTTACAAGAAAAAAACAACCCCATCAAAAAGTGGGCAAAGAACATGAACAGACACTTCTCAAAAGGAGACATTTATGCAGCCAACAAACATATGAAAAAAAGCTCATCACCACTGGTCATTAGAGAAATACAAATCAAAACCACAATGAGATACCATCTCACGCAAGTTAGAATGGCGATCATTAAGTCAGGAGGCAACAGATGCTGGAGAGGATGTGGAAGAATAGGAATGCTTTTACACTGTTGGTGGGAGTGTAAATTAGTTCAACCACCTGTGGAAGACAGTGTAGCGATTCCTCAAGGAGCTAGAACTAGAAATACCATTTGACCCAGCAACGTCATTACTGGGTATATACCCATAGGATTATAAATCATTCTATGATAAAGACACAGGCACATGTGTGTTTATTTTGGCACTGTTCACAATAGCAAAAACTTGGAACCAACCCAAATGCCAATCAATGATAGACTGGATAAAGAAAATGTGGTATATATACACCATGGAATACAATGCAGCCATAAAAAAGAATGCATTCATGTCCTTTTCAGGGACGTGGATGAAGCTGGAAACCATCATTCTCAGCAAAGTAACACAGGAACAGAAAACCAAACACCGAATGTTCTCATTCATAAGTGGGAATTGAACAATGAGAACACATGGACACAGGGAAGAGAACATCACACACCAGGGCCTACTGGGGGATGGGGGCCTAGGGATGACAGTAGTAGGAGAAATACCTAATGTAGATGACAGGGTGATGGATGCAGCAAACCACCATAGCACGTGTATAACTATGTAACAAACCTGCATGTTCTGCACATGTACCCCAGAACTTAAAGTATAATTTAAAAAGAAAAGGTCTTGGCCAGGCATGGTGGTTCATTCCTGTAATCCCAGCACTTTGGGAGGCTGAGGTGGGAGGATCATTTGAGCCCAGGAGTTCAAGACCAGCCTGGGCAACACAGCAAGACCCTGAATCTATTTTTAAAAGTAAAGTAATTTTTTTTATAAAACAGGATCTCAAAGAAATATTTGTACACCCATGTTTATAGCAGCATTATTCATAATAGCTGAAAGGTAGAACCAAACCAAGTGTCCGTCGACAGACGAATGGATACCCGCAATGTGGTATCTACATACAATGGAATATTACTGAGCTTTAATAAGGAAGGAAATCCATTCACATGCCACAACATGGAACCTTGAGGATATTATGCTGAGTTAAATAAACCAGTCAAAAATAGACAAACATCACATGATTCCACTTACATGAGGTACCTAGAGTAGTCAAATCCATAGAAAGCAAAATAGTGGTTGCCAGGGAACAGGGGCTTATTGTTTAATGGGTACAGACTTAGTTTTGTAAGATGGAAAGAGATCTGGAGATGGATGTTGGTAATAGTTGTACTACAATGTGCTTAGTACCACTTAATTGCAGACTTAAAAATGGCTAAGATATGACTTTTGTTATCTATTTTTTTTTTTTTTTTGAGACGGAGTTTCGCTCTTGTTACCCAGGCTGGAGTACAATGGCGTGATCTCGGCTCACTGCAACCTCCACCTCCTGGATTCAGGCAATTCTCCTGCCTCAGCCTCCTGAGTAGCTGGGATTACAGGCATGCGCCACCATATCCAACTAATTTTTTGTATTTTTAGTAGAGACGGAGTTTCACCATGTTGACCAGGATGGTCTCGGTCTCTTGACCTCGTGATCCACTCGCCTCGGCCTCCCAAAGTGCTGGGATTACAGGCGTGAGCCACCGCCTCTGGCCTGTTATCTATTTTACCATAATCCTTTTTAAAAATGGAACTACTAGTTGACACCTACTGATCTCTAAATACAAAAAAAGTGACATCTTTTCTTTTAGACTAAATATTAGGAATCAGGTTCTATGTCTAGTCTCAAAATACAGAGATGAAGTGTGAAAAGCTCACAGGAATATCTAAAAAACAATATCCTTTAAAAAATCATTACAATAACAAGGTTCTTTTGGGTTCACAATTTATAGTTAATTATAAGCTATTATATGGTTTTATTTAGACCTTTGATACTTGTTGATATATTTATTTTTTAGAAAAAAGTATAATTTGGAATAATGAGAAAAATACTGAAAGTAGAGAATGGTGATTAAATGCACAAACCTCAGAATCTGACAGACCCAGTTCCCATATCATCATGCCACCTGCTAACTGAATATCATTGGCCATATTACATAACCTCTCTGAGCTTTAGTTTTCCCATTCATAAAACAGGAACACTAATTCCTAGGCCATAGAGCTACTCTGAGGATTAAATAATGCAAGTAAAGAGTTTATTTACCAAGTGCCTGACACACAATAAACTTATTAAGTGCTATTATTAATAAAATATGAACAGGATAAGGATAATCAGCAGGAAATGATAGGAGTTGCAGGATCTTTCAAATTTTATGAAAACTCTGAGTCTTAGATAGTTGCCTTATTTTCTTTAAAAAGTAAAGATATGTTACTAGAATCTGTGATAATCAGGTTGGGGAAGAAAAAGTTTATTTCAGTATTTTGCCTAAAGAGTTAATACTGGTAATGAGATAATAAAAATGTCCATCGCCATGGAAGATATTAAAATAATTATAAGAAAATATTTCATGCAACTTGCCAATAAGTTGGCAATCTAGATGAGATACATGATTTTCTAGAAACACATAAATTCTAAAATTGATTCAAGAAGAGAAAGAAAATCAAACAAATCAATAACTATAGAAGATAAAAATGATCAAAGATCTACCTCTAAAAATATCAGCAAGCCCAGGTAGTTTTGCAGCCTGTAACTGCAGGGTCTATAACTTTCAAAGACCAAATAGGATGGTAATTTTTTATTATTTAAACTATTCCAGAGCATAGAAAAAAAGGTGAAAATCTAAATTCATCTACCAAGTTAGGCTAACACTAATATCAAAACTGGATAAAGATAGCACAGAGAAATAAAACTATGGACCAATCTTCGTCAAAAACAGAAATTCTGGTCAGGCAGGGTGGGATGGCTCATGCCAGTAATCTCATCACTTGGGAGACCAAGGTGAGAGAGCCGCTTGAGGCCAGGAGTTGGAGACCAGCCTGGGCAACATACAGAGACACTGCATCTACAAAAAAAAAAAAAAAAAAAGGCAAGGTGCAATGGCTCACATGGATAATCCTAGCACTGTGAGAGGCTGAGGCTGTCAGAGAGCCTGTGTTCAGGAGTTCAAGATCCGCCTGGACAACATGGCAAAACCCCACCTCTACAAAAAAATACAAAAATTAGCCAGGGGTAGTGGAGTGCACCTGTGGTCTCAGCTACTTGGTAGGCTGAGGTGGGAGGATGGCTTGAGCCTGGGAGGTTGAGGCTGCAGTGAGGCAAGATCACACCGCTGCCCTCCAGCCTGGGCACCCGAGTGAGATCCTGCTGCAAATGTTTGATTTAATTCTGAAACCATATAAACAAAACATAAACTAATGAAATCTAGCAAGTAATTAAAATAGCAATATTTTATAACCAAATAGAGTTTATTCTAGAAATGTGGGAATGTTTCAGTGCAGAAAAATTTATGAATATATTCACTACACTCATAAATTCAAAGATCAAAAACTATATGATTTTTATCATTAGATTCCAAAAAAAGGCATTTGATAATTTTAGCAGTCATTTCTAAAAGTCATAAAACAAAAGGAAATATGTCAACTGGTGAAATGCCAAAGACATTTCCACTGAAATAGGAACAAAGCAGAAGAGCCTATCACCCAATTTTTCAATACTCTTTTAAAGATTCTAGCAAACACAATAAGTGATATAAATATTGAAAAGAAGGTGTAAGTTATCATTACCTCAAATATTATAATTATACACTGTGATAAGAGATGCAACCTTAAAACAACTGTTAGCATTAATAAAAGATTAAGAAAGAATACAGGATTATACGTTTTAAAATCCATAGCTTTCCTTTCATATCATCATAAGTCATTAAAAATCAAATGGAAGGCCGGGCGCGGTGGCTCAAACCTGTAATCCCAGCACTTTGGAAGGCCGAGGCGGGTGGATCACGAGGTCAAGAGATCGAGACCATCTTGGTCAACATGGTGAAACCCCGTCTCTACTAAAAATACAAAAAAATTAGCTGGGCATGGTGGTGCGTGCCTGTAATCCCAGCTACTCAGGAAGCTGAGGCAGGAGAATTGCCCGAACCCAGGAGGCGGAGGTCGCGGTGAGCCGAGATTGCGCCATTGCACTCCAGCCTGGGTAACAAGAGCGAAACTCCGTCTCAAAAAAAAAAAAAAAAAAAAAAAAAAAAAAAAAAATCAAATGGAAAAAAGTCTCATTTACAATATTTTAAAAATAAGACTTACTCTTTGGCACTAAATCTTTTTTTTTGAGGCAAGAGTACAGATTTGCAATTTTTTTTAATCTTTGAAGTACTAATATATAAATAAAGGTTTGTGAAAGTCGCAGATACCAGGATGAAATCACCTTTTGTCACACACAAAACTGAGCCAGGAGAGCATGAAGGAGTAGTGTTCATGATTACATGGCAAAGATAAAAGACATTTTAGAAAGTCCTGTCTTGGTCGGGTGCAGCACTTTGGGAGGCCGAGGAGGGCGGATCACAAGATCAGGAGTTCAAGACCAGCCTGGCCAACATGGTGAAACCACGTCTCTACTAAAAATATAAAAATTAGCTGGGCATGGTGGCACGCACATATAATCCCTGCTACTTGGGAGGGTGAGGCAGGAGAATCACTTGAACTTGGGAGGCAGAGGTTGCAGTGAGCCAAGACCAAGCCACTGCACTCCAGCCTAGGTGACAACATAAGGCTCCATCTCAAATATAAAAAAAAAAAAAAAAAAAAAAAAAAAAAAAAACTTTCTAAAATAAGAAATTCTGTATGACTGCAGCAATTCAGATAAAATGTTCTCAAAATAACACCTGCCCAGTAACGGCATCTCCTCCTCTAAAATGACACCAAGTCTGACTTTGAATATCCAAAACCAATGTCTGTTTCCAAGCAGCTTATGTGAACTCCTTTTGCCAATAAAAGTTTCCCTTTATCCTCCCTTCTTCAGATGCATCTGTAGCTTGCCATAGCTGTGCATCTCAGGTTATAATCCTCTTTTCTAATTCCCAAATAAATTCATCACATTTGGAGATTTTTTCTCTGATTTTTTTTTTTTTGCCTTACAGGTTTTTGGTTGACAAGTTTCAGTAGAGAGCTCACCATATCTACTCCACTTTAATGTGTAATCACAAAATTATGTAAAGAAAAAACTTAAAACAAAGAAAAAAATTTTTGAAGGTTGGTGTTTTGAAGGTTTCAACACAGAACCAGTTGATGTAGATATTCTTAGGAACATTAAATCATAAGATAATCTATGGACAACATGCTAAAAATCTTTTTATATTTCAGTAATTATGTTGCCAAAGAACTCTGGTATTAAACCATCCTTACCAGAACTGAAATTCTTATTTATATTTATAATACGTTTTACATATTTGATTAACATTGATTTTGCACTTTTATTTCAAATAATAAAAATAGCTGGGCATGGTGGCTCACGCCTATAATTTGGGCACTTTGGGAGGCTGAGGAGGGTGGATCACCTGAGGGCAGGAATTCAAGACCAGCCTGACCAACATGGTGAAACCTTGTCTCTACTAAAAATACAAAAATTAGCTTGGTGTGGTGGCACGCACCTGTAATCCCAGCTACTCGGGAGGCTGAGGTGGGAAAATCACTTGAACCTGGGAGGCTGAAGTTGCAGTGAGCTGAGATCACGCCATTGTACTCCAGCCTGGGCAACAGAGTAAGACTCTGTCTCAAAGAAAAAAAAAAGAAAAAGAAAAAAGAAAGAAAGAAAATAAATAAATAAATAAAGTCACGTTTCAGGATTCAATGTCTTTTCCTTTTCTTTTCTTTTTTTTTTTTTTTTTTTTTGAGACAAAGTCTCGCTTTGCTGCTCAGGCTGGAGTGCAATGGCACAATCTCAACTCACTGCCACCTCTGCCTCCCAGGTTTAAATGATTCTCCCACCTTAACCTCCCAAGTAACTGGGACTACCATCCCCAGCTAATTTTTTGTATTTATAGTAGAGACTGGGTTTCCCCATGTTGGCCAGGATGGTCTTGAACTCCTGATCTCAAGTGATCTGCCCACCTTGGCTTCCCAAAGTGCTGGGATTACAGGCGTGAGCCAGGATTCAATGTCTTTATTTGTTGTTTGAGTATCTAGCAGCAAATTTGGGGAAGAGAACATGTTAGAATCCTCGGTTCAAACTTTCTGAAAAGAAAGACCTATTATAGAATAGCCTTATTAAAGTCTCTTCTAACTGGAAAGATCCTTGGCAGTTTGCATCATCACAGAAAATAAGGAGCTACATATATAGCATTAACCTTGAGAAAATTCAGATTCAGTCCTGCTTCAGTATTGAACTAAACCAGGTTATCTGCACCACAAGTAAAATGTCTTAAAACCTTATAAATCTTTTATATCAGGGTAAGTACCCATTTGAAAAATTAAAATAAGGAAAATAATGTTACCTAAGATGAATTATCATGATTAACATTAAAAATTTAGAATTTGCAAGGAAGTGGAATAATGAGTTTTCTAATTAAAAGATAATTAAGGACAGGTTTCTTCACATACACCCAAAAATTTCCCTAAAGCTTTATAAAGATTTAATTAACTAATGAGGTAGAGAAGTAATTTATGTGCCCATTAAAAAATACTCAATCTCTGAATGTTAGTCCAAAATTAACTTGTCAGGTCATTAAATCATTGGCTAGAAACGTGTTGAGTACCTATTATGTACTTGGCACTTAGATCATTGTGAGACAATAAAAAATACTGCATTAGAAAAGGACAGTTTTTACATCTTAAATGTAATAAGCATTATTTGGCTGGAAATTAATTACATTTAACACATTCAGCATATAGCGCAAAATTCTCAGCAATCAAAGTAATTATTCCCTTGAGCAATCGATTGTTCAAATTCCTTTCTCTATTCCCTTAAGTTTATTTCTACTCTAGGATTCTTTCGTAGTTCTCAAATAAGAAAACAAAAGAATTCTAAATCAGACAATACAAAAGAATAGAAATGTAATAGATGTATTAGCTATTGAATCCTTGTTTCCATTTGCTCTCAATAGTGCCTCTAATGTTTGATTTTCTCTTCAAAGAAAAATCTAGATTTAAAAGAAGAAAAAGTACAATTACCTTTAAATCTAAAGTATACTGATTAGCATCTAAAGTTGGCTAAGACTGAAACTAAAAAAAATTGTAAAATAAATCTTTATTCTATGTTATATAATGCCATTCACCATATAATGATTTTATACTTTGGAATATGGCTTTTTAAAATAAATACTACCAACAGGCAAAATTTTTTCCTTTCCTGTCTTAAGACAGTCCTAAGAGAATTTTTACCAATGTGTCTGCTCATAACTTGAATGTTAATTTAAAGCAATGTTACTTCTATCACCTAAATGATATACTTATAGAGTGATTTAACTGGGAACAGAAAAATGACACATTGCTTCTTCCCAAGAAAAAAAGATGCATTCCATTCTTGAGGTCTCTCTCCCACTCTCTCTCTATTTATATATAATATACTGCATAGATAAATATACACACACGTACGTATGTATTTTTTCAAACTTAAAGAAGACTGAACATATGTATTTATATGTACATATTCAACAAATGTTTAATTTTGAAATCTCTCTTCCTCTTCTGATTTATTATTCTCGGTATGGTTCTCAAACTGTACAGTCTTTCACATTTCATTCATTCATCAAGCATGTATTGAGTCCCTTCTGCATGCTTAGCTTTATGTCAGATGGAAAGAAAATACAAAAGAAAAACTGTCTCTGCCCTTCAGAATCTTTCCATCTCTTCTAGAAGATAAAACACCACATATCATTGAGCAATTTATAAGACTACTGCCAAAACCAATGGTACAAGTAACATGCCTTTGACATTTATGTAGAATTTTAGAGCTTGGAAACCCTTCCATGATATTTAATCCTAAGAACGATCTTGTGAAGTATACATTATTAGCTCCATTTCAGGGATGAGGAATCTGAGACAGAATTTTAAGTGACATGCCTCATTCAAATATGAGTGGAAGAGTCAAGACTTCAGCCTGAGTTTTCTGATTCTAAGCCCAGTGTTCGACACAGCACAGGAAACCAAAGATTGAGGTACACAATAGGGCAACAGCCAGTCTTCTGCTCAAGGTCCAACTAAACTGGACACACGCCTGAGCAGTGTCCAGCCAATGTCCAAATTAATTCTATCCTGCAAATATTTGTTCTTCAGTGTAATACACACAGCACAACTACCATTTCCTTCATCTTAGTACCTTTATCTCCTACATTCCAGAAATGGGGATGTCAAATAATTTTTTAAAAATCTGGCCTAGATGGAATCATATAAATCTTAAATCATAATATAAATCTTAAAGGTCTGTTTTCCACTAATCCTACACATTTTCCCCCAGCACTAGAGAGCCTAACTTACCCTCACCCTTTTCGAGCATTCTTGCTCCCAACAACCACCTATTTTAAGATGCCAATGACCCTTTCCCAAATTCTACAAATTCACCCCAGTTTTGCCACCCGACCCCAGCGCCAGCCAGGACACCTTCCCCACCCTCTCAATGGATATGATACCGAGTTCAGGTTCTGCAGATCCCGTCGCGATGCTGTCACACAGCACTGACAGATAAGATTTGACCTTTCGACTCCGTCCTTGGAGACCTCCCGCTGGACAAGTAGGGTAGTTCCAACCCCAGGAAACGGGCTTCCTGCTCAGGAACGCAGCCCCTGGCAGCCCACAGTCCGAGGCAACGTCTTCGGCAATTAGAAGGATGCTGGGCGCCCGGGTGTGCATCACTCCGCCTCATACTCCTGCCAACTGCAGGGGACTCGGTCCGGCAGCCAGTCCATCCCACCCACAGCCAAGTCCCAGTCAGCCGGACCTTACGCAGGACCCCAATGACAGGTCGTTGATGGCTGCAGCAAAAGCCCAGGCCACCCGCCGCTGCTGCCCATCGCCGCCAACCTCAGACCCCTCAGACTGGACCGGAGAAAACCGTTTCTATGGGAACCCCTGGGAATCACGTGACGCACTCGGACGACCAATCGCCTCTTACCTCTGCCCGCGGTCCGTCTTTCTGCCCTCCCTCTCGCCCCCGCCTCCTTCGCCCAGCCCCGCCCCTTTCCTGCGGAGAGCCCGGGCCTGCGCGCTGTGTCCTGCGCGCTCCCTCCCTCGCGCGCGCTCCCCGTGGAAGAGCGGGGGCGGCGTGGGAGGTGCCAGGAGAGCGTGAACCTGAGGAGGAAGAAGCGAGGCCCGCGCGCAGGCCCAGAACCGTCCGAGTATCGGCTGCCGGCGACGCCCCAGAACGGAAGAGGGAAGTGAATCAGGCGCCGGGCAGTGGGCTGCTGGGTTGGGCTTGCTGAGGTAGAGGCAGCAGCAAGAGGCTTTTGCCGCTGGTCGGGATTGGGATGTCGAAGAACACAGTATCGTCGGCCCGGTTCCGGAAGGTGGACGTGGATGAATATGACGAGAACAAGTTCGTGGACGAAGAAGATGGGGGCGACGGCCAGGCCGGACCCGACGAGGGCGAGGTGGACTCCTGCCTGCGGCAATATCCTTGCATTTGCCGCCCTCCCCACCCCAGCCCAGCCCGCCCTTCTTCGGGGACCCGGGCGCCTGCAGGATCCGCGGGGTACCGGCGCGGAGCTGCCCTTCCAACCCGCGGCGAAACCTATCTCTTTAGGGTCTCCCGCTCTGCGAGGGCAGGGGGAGCTTCCGTTTCCTCCCCAGTAGCCAGGAGACGCGAGGGTCCCACTCTTGGAAGGCTGCCCTCCCCCGCGCGCCTTCCACGCCCCCAGATTCCTCAGGTTGCGCCCGAGTGCCTGCCTCGGCTACGGGTCCCGCCGGCCGCGCCCTCGCGGAGGAAGGAAAGGCGGCCCGGGCTGGTGGGCAAGGCTGGTGTCGAGCGCTTAAGTTTTTCTTCTAGAACTCTATTTTCTGGGGTCACATTCTCTCCGGAAATCTCCGATTGTAGGGACCCGACGTCTTTCCTTAGTGGCTTTGTTTTTTGTTGTGTTTTTCTTATTGGTAGCATTAAGGTAGTTTATTCCTTACCGGGGGGGAGGGGGGAGATGGAAAGGTTCGAAAATTGAGGCCTCCTGTGCTTTCAACCCATTGGCTTAAAAAAAAAAAAGGGATTTGGCAAAGTATACATTGTACAGAATTTGTTAATCGGGGGAGGGGAATGAATACAAAAAATAACAAAACTCGTAGAAGGAAGCTTGGAGCCTTTTACCTGCTAAGAAAAGGACAATGAAAAAAAGACGGGGAACGCATGTGGAGAATCCTTGGAAATATTTAAAATAAACCCCAATGAATAAGAAGATGAGTCATTTGTATAAAGCAGAATCATTTTTGTAATCCTAAAATTGATTCCATTTTAGTTAAAATATGCCTGTCAGTTCCTGGTTTCTGGTTTTTGCATATTTGAATATTCATAAACTTTGATTTGCATTTGCATCACATCTTTTTTAGAACGATGTAAATGTTGCAAAAATCCGAAGCCGTAGTTTTAGAAAATCTGTTACTGGGTTTGTATGCATTTCCCTTGAGTGTATTCATAAGGAAGACTCTCCTCAACAATGTCCTGTTAAATTATATTGGGGAAATATGTGAGTGAAAATGTTTAATGGCAACTGTATTTTTTTATAAAGGCACCTAAATACAGCATTAAACATTTATCAATGTATAGGTATTGCTTTGATTGCCACAACTTTCACAATTAGCTGTTGCTCTTTCGCATTATTTAAATACTTAAGTGCTTGGGGGTCATAAAAAAATGAGCCAATCTACGTAAGGTATGCTTCTCTAGAAATCCCTGCAGCTTATCAACCGGAGATTTTGTGTGTGTGAGACCTTTTTCTTCAGAAGATAAAGGGTGAACATTCTTCATAAAAACATTATTTGCGATGGATAGATGGTGTTTTATGAAACCCCAATGTATTTTAGGTAATTTGTGGTGACTCTTAAATGTTACTGCTGTATCCCTATCAGTGGATCTGCTTTTTCATCAGTTCATCTTAAAATATAAAGATACTGTCTCTTCTTACTCTTACATACAGCCAGGAAAGACAGCCCTAGTGGTGGGGTGCTGGAGATGGAGGAACGAGTGAACTCTGTGGTTTTCCTTTTAGGGGAATGGCTGAACATTCTGACAGTCTGATTGGCCTTCTGTTTCTCATGCTTGCTAACTCACTAGTGCTTTCAATAAGAGTCTGAATTTAATAGGTATGGTCTAACACAGTTTGAATAACCTTTGTAAAATATGAGAGAAAGTATCTAAAGCAAAAAATTAAGCTGCCACCTAAGGGTCATATGAATTATTACATCTTCTATGATGCCTCTTTTCATCAGTATGGAGAGATTGCTAATGTGTATCATTCAGATGGCTAATCTGCCAGCATTTTCTACCAGCATTTTAGTTAATATAGAATATAGTTCCAGTAAAAGTTTGGTCTTTATTTTTTCAACTAGAATCACATGAAAAAAACATTTTAGTTGATAATAGGTTATTTCATTTGGGGGACTAATAATTCTGATACATATCTTAGGGTTTCTTTAACACCACTCCAGGTAATGTTTGCATATATATCTAACTGGGCAATGAAAGATTATCAAGGTATTCATTTGATAGTTAGAACCAAGGGCGAAACAGTCTTTGCTTTATTAAAAAGAAATTCTAATGTTCTGTTTTGCTTTCGATATTTTGCCTTTGATTAACATCCTAGAAACCAACACATTGAATATCTGCTATTGAACATGGTGACCAAAGTAATTTTCTTTTTATATGTAAAGTCTTAAGAACCGATGGTTATAATGCTCTCCTGGGGGCCATCCTTTTGTCACTATACCCTTAACCTCCACCACAGGAAACATGACAGCTGCCCTACAGGCAGCTCTGAAGAACCCCCCTATCAACACCAAGAGTCAGGCGGTGAAGGTGAGTCACAGACACAACACAGTGATCTCTGCGATACCTTATTTTTAGCAAACTCTTCTGCAGTTGCAAAAAAAAAAGAAAAAAATCAGTATTTTTTACCTTTTTCTATCTTTGACATAGAAGAGCTTCTAATGTAGTTTGATAGGCAAAAATTTCACATGAAAAAGTAGCCCTGTAATGTAGAATTACAATAATGCTGCATGGTAAGACACAGTAAGTTCAAATGATAGTGAAATCATCTGTGTGTGTTTTTAGAGAAGACCACTCAGGCTGAATTTGGGCAAAGGCTTGAAAAATAACTAAATCCTTTACAAAAGTAAACAGATTGTAATTGCTTTTTAAAGATATTTTTAAAACATACAAATACTAAATGTTTATTATAGAAAGCTCAGACATATGGAAAGGTTAAAAAGATAGTCGTCCATGGTCCCACCACCCAGAGATAAGTTACTACTTTTGGGCCTTGCTATATTGTTACAGAGTTCCCTTTTGTTTTTTAAGAATGAAATTTTATAACCTGCTTTTTCTGCCTTATGCAATGTACATGAGGCATAGTTCCTTTGCAATAAGTTTATTTCTATAGCATTTTTATCAGCTGTATATGGATAAGCTGCAGTGTATACATAATTAATGTTTCGTTATATATTTAGACTTTTTTTCTTGTTGTAAACCACTGAAATGGATATTTTTTGGTAAATTTTTAATTACTCTCTTTCAATAAATGCATAGCCGTGAATTATTGAATCAAAGAATGCACTTTTTTTAAGGCTTTTGATACATGTGGTATTGCCAAATTGCCCTTCAGAACAGTTGTGCAACTTACATTCTCTTCAGTCTTTTACTAATTCTTAAGAACCTATTTACCTATTTATTTAAAATCAACCCCATTGTCCATAGCTATTCATACATCCTAGGAGCTTCAAGAATCTCAATTGAATAGTAGTAAGTAATAACTTAGATAAATGCATAATAATTATCTAGGCAACATCATGGGGAAATTTTCTTTGATTTTTTACAAGTTGTAAAGAATGTCATTGAAATTTCATTTTTACCACCTTTTGCTTTTATGTGGGAGGTTATAATTCTGGATGCAAAGATATTTTTCTAACTCTGGTAATTGCATAGTCTTTAAACCAAAGATAACAGTAAGTGGTAGAAACATTCTGTGAAGTCCTGACCAGTAGGAATGCTAGAGGTATCACATTGTGTTGAATAGAAGGAGAAACCAATTGTTGAAAAGGTCAGCTAAGTGTCCCCTTTGCTTGGCCGGATAGGTAAGAAAATAACTGCTTTTGAAGCAGGCTTTTGCCAAGAAAAAAGATCATTACTAAGGAACATCACTATCTTTCATATCTATAGTCAGTTCATATAAATTACAGCCAGTTTTCTTTTAAGAAAACTTAGTTTATTAAAATTTTAAAATAAAGTTTTTAAGAAAACATTACTTCTGAAGGATAATTCAAGGTAGAGCTGCAAATCCGCTTCCTTGTTGTGTTGGGATTTTTTTTTTCTCTTTGTGACAAGAGTCTCACTCTGTTGTCCAGGTAGAGTGCAGTGGTACAATCTTGGCTCACTGCAACCTCCGCCTCTTGGGTTTAAACATTCCTCCTGCTTCAGCCTGGGATTACAGGAGCATGCCACCATGCCCAGCTAATTTTTGTATTTTTAGTAGAGACGGGATTTTGCCATGTTGGCCAGACTGGTCTCGAACTTCTGAGCTCAGGTGATCCCCGTCTCGGCCTTCCAAAGTGCTGGGATTACAGGAATGAGCCACCATGCCTGGCTGTCTTGTTGGGATTTTTTTTTTTTTAAGATAAAGACATTAAATGTTGTTTTCATGAATTGTTAAATTATCACCCTGATCTGTTAGCAAATCCTGTCAGCTCTCCATTCAATTATGTCAATAGTCTATCTAGTTTTTAAACACCTTCACTGCTACTTTGCTCACCACATCTAGCCTGTATTATTGCAGTTATCTCCTAGTTGCTCTTCTACTTCTACCTTGTCCCCTACTCCCACAGCTTATTCTCTGTAACAGATGCCAAAGCGATCCTGTTAAAATGTGAGTCAGATTATGGCACTGCTCTTAAAACCCCCCAATGTCTTCTCATTTCTCTCAATAAAAGCCAAAGTCCTTACAATGCCTGTAGGCCTTACACAGTCTGTACTCCCACGGCCTCTGACTTGCTCGCCAGCTTTTCTCCAACAAATCCACTCCAACCACTTTGGGTTTTTTCTCTATTCCTAGAACACACTGAACACACACTAATAGCGCTAGTCTTTTCTCTGTCTGAAACACTTTCCTCATTATCCCAACCTTTCCTCTTTCACGCCCTTCAGGTTCTTACTCAGATGTCACCTTCTTAATGTGGCCTTTCTAAAATTGTAAACCCTCCTCATACACATATGTCTAAATGTTCTGTTATTTATTTACCCACCAGGACCGGGCAGGCAGCATTGTCTTGAAGGTGCTCATCTCTTTTAAAGCTAATGATATTGAAAAGGCAGTTCAATCTCTGGACAAGAATGGTGTGGATCTCCTAATGAAGTATATTTATAAAGGATTTGAGAGCCCCTCTGATAATAGCAGTGCTATGTTACTGCAGTGGCATGAAAAGGTAAGTTATGAATTGTAAAGCTATATGACTGGTTCTTTTACAGTAGGGAACGACAGTGACAGCCTCTTTCACCTAAATAACCATTTTGACTTGGTTGTACATTTTTGTTATTGCAAATAAAATGCATGAAAATTATAGTTCATATTTATGTTTACTAGGCTTAGTCTTCTCTTAAGAGATTCTGATTCCAATACTTGGGTTTATTCAGCAGTGATTATTAGTAATTAAATATAATCTTGAACTTTGAGTTAAATCAAAACTTTGTAAAAGGAAATAATAAAAATCAAGAATTCTTTCACAGGGACCAAAAGGTGAAAACAAGCCAAGAGTCATCAACAGACAAACAGCTAAATTGTGGTACATACAGTGGAATATGATCCAACCGTAAAAATGATTGACACTCTGACACGTGCTGTAACATGGGTGAACCTTGAAAACATACCAAGTGAAGTGTGCCAAACACAAAATAACAAATCTTATAATTTTATTTATATGAAATAATCTATGATAGGCAACACAAAAGGACAGAAAGTCCTTAGAGGTTACCAGGAAGTAGGGAAAGCAAGGAATGGAGAGTTAGTGCTTAATGGGTACAGAGTTCCTGCTAGGAGTGGTAAAAAATGTTTTGGAAACAATTAGTGGTGATAACTACAGTACATTGTGAATGTAATTAATGCCACTGGATTTTACATTTAAAGATGGTTAAAATGGCAAATTTTGTGTTATATGTTTTATAGCTTTATTTTTTAAAGAATTAGGGGTTTGGAGGCTTAAGAATTCTTAAATCATTTTTTTCTATTTTCACATGTATATTTTGCAGTGTAGATACTGGTACACCATCTGTCAAAAAAAAGGAGTAGAAGGGATTTTGAACTTTGGGTAAAAAATTGAGTAACATTTAAATAGAACCAACCATAAAAATATTCAGCGTTTGAAGTGTATGAGTGAAAACACACACGTAAGAAAAAAGTACATAGTAAAACTTGTTTATCTTTGGTCAAGTCACCTTATCCCTCATACACTATCAAAAAGAACTCCCATTTATGGATAGGGTAACCATTTCTCACAGTTTTCCCAGTATAGCCCCAATTTATGCCTGTTGTCCCATCATAACTATAAATAGTTACCCCTTTTACTCTAAACTATACCAGTTTGGATAGTAATTTATATGGCATCCTATTGATGGAACACTTTCTGTTGCCAGGCACCATATTATTTATGTTTTATTTCATCTTTACAACAACCCCGTGAAGTATATAAATACCTTTATCCTCAATTTACAGATGAAGAGCCAGCTTTAAAACCCAGGCAGTTTAGTTCTAATATAGCCTCAGGATTGTAGTGCACATTCATTGAGCACTTAGTATATTCCAGATACTCTTCCAAAGACTTTATAAATATTAACTCATTTAATCCTCATAATATAGCCTCAGGATTGTAGTGCACATTCATTGAGCACTTAGTATATTCCAGATACTCTTCCAAAGACTTTATAAATATTAACTCATTTAATCCTCATAACAATGGAGGGGAAACCTTGATATTATTCTTCGTTGGTAGCTGAGGAAACTGAGACATGTGTTCTTATCTTCATTTCTTCCAAATGTCAGTCACTGGTTTTTACCAATCTTCTAAATATTTTTGAAATCTGTCTGTTCAAGTTTATCTAATGCAACTCTTGACAGCATCTCTCCCAGTCTGTTGCTATAGCTTCCTGACTGGTTTCCCAGCTACCAGTTTTTTCTCCCTCAAATCTGTTCTCCACCCAGCCATCAGAATGATCTCTTTAAAATCAAAATTGCTCTTGTCAGTCACCTGCAGGATAAAATCAAAGTTTCCAAGTCTAGCCTCATCTTCCATGTCATTCTTCCCTTCAGACTGTAGCAGTGCCTGCCTTTTTCCTGAACGCACCATATCGTTTCACACCTCTATATATTTGCTCAGGATTTTCTGGTGTTAGCTTGTCACCTACTCATTCTTTTAATGTGTCATTTCCTCCAGGAAGCCTTAGCTGAAACATTCCTCTATACTGTTAATCTGGGTATATGCCTCTCCCTGGTACTTTAATAACACCCAAAGTACAACTCTCCTTTCATACATTAGATTAAAATTATCTGTTTGTAGGTCTGTCTCCTTGTGCTAGACTGGAAAATGCTGTATTTGTTCGCTTTTGTATCCCCAGCGTCTGCCACAGTATGAGTATATATACAAAGTTATTCCATAAGTATTTTTTGAACAGAAATAAACCAGAGCTCAGATTCCTAGTACTTGATCATTACTTTCCATTTTTCAACTTAGAGTCAGAGTTAAAGTTTCTAAGTTCTTAGCTATTAAGCAATACCTTCTTTCTTTGGGGGAAAACAATTTGACAGAGGCTGACCAATTGAAGTGCAAGTTGGGATGGGTTATCCCAGTTTGAATATTCTCCTGGCTGTATGGTAAGAATGAGAGATTTGGAATTTCCACCTGTTTTGAGCAAGAACGTTATGCTGCAGATTTTTTAAAACATTATTTAGAATTAATGACAGAAGAATGTAAACTAGTATCTCACTAGAATGTAAGCTTATGAGGGCAGGGACTTTTAAAGTTTTGTTTATTACTGTAATCCCAGTGCCAAGAACAGTACCTGGTATGTAATTGGTGCTTAAGAATTTATTATTTGTTAAATAATAAATTCAAGGTCTACAGCCATGCCCATTCCTTCTTCAAGAAAAATGTTTTACTTATGAGAATTGATCCTTTATGATTCTGTCAACATTTACGTTTTGGTTTGTTTGTAGGCACTTGCTGCTGGAGGAGTAGGGTCCATTGTTCGTGTCTTGACTGCAAGAAAAACCGTGTAGTCTGGCAGGAAGTGGATATCTGCCTCGGGAGTGGGAATTGCTTCTACAAAGACCAAAACAACCAAATGCCACCGCTGCCCTGTGGGTAGCATCTGTTTCTCTCAGCTTTGCCTTCTTGCTTCCTTTTTCATATCTGTAAAGAAGAAAATTACATATCAGTTTTCCTTCAATGAAAATTGGGATAATATTGAAGAAATTATGTTACAATAGAAGTGTTTCATCCTCTCAAAACCATTTCAATGATGTTTATACCAATCTGTATATAGTATAATTTACATTCAAGTTTAATTGTGCAATTTTTAACCCTTATTGGCTGGTTTTTTGTTTTGTTTTGTATTATTTTTAATGAATACTGAGAGATTTGGTCAGAATTTGAAGCCAGTTTCCTAGCTCGTTGCTAGTCAGGAAATGATATTTATAAAAAAATATGTGAGACTGGCAGCTATTAACATTGCAAAACTGGACCATATTTCCCTTATTTAAGCAAAATATGTTTTTGGAATGAGTGGTGGGTGACCACCACTACCAAGCTGTAGCTTTGTTTTTGCTTGCCTCCAGATCATCTGCACTGTGGGTTTAAGTATGCTACTTTCCCTCAGCATCCAATAAGCATGGCCTCTCAGTTTCTTTGTGGTCACCCAGGGTTTAGAGCAAGAAGTCTTGCTCTATACAAATGTATCTATAAAATATCAGAGCTTGTTGGACATAAACATCAAACTTTTGTTCTAGTAATATGGCTCTGCTTGGAAAAACTGCACATCAGAAAGAATGTGGAAACTGATGTAATTCACACTCTGGGCAGTCTCTGAATGAAATGCTACTTTCCTTGGAAATATAAAACTGCCTTAGACATTATGAGGTGTATGTCTAAGTATTTAAGATACCATTTAATAGGCCCCATAAATGTCTTCAGTGTTCTTCAGGGTAACTGGGATCTCAAAAGATTTGGTTCAGATCCAAACAAATACACATGTGTTTTAGCTCAGTGTTTTTTAAAAAAAGAAACTGCCACACAGCAAAAAATTGTTTACTTTGTTGGACAAACCAAATCAGTCCTCAAAAAAAATGACCGGTGCTCATAAAAAGTTATCATTCTCCAGTAGCTCCAAAACAAACCACCTGACCAAGAAGGAAATCAGCCTGTGATTAGTATTTACATTGGACACCAGTTTTGTCATCACTGACTTAAGTGAAAACTGGTGCAGAAATTCTATAAACTCTGCTGTTTTTGATACCTGCTTTTCATTTTGTTTTGTTTTGTAAAAATGATAAACTTCAGAAAATAAAATGTCAGTGTTGAATAATTTATTTTTCTCTGACTCTAACGCTTATGAATGTGTGGTTAATTAAGAGGAAAGGTGGGCTGGGCGCGGTGGCTCACGCCTATAATCCCAGCACTTTGGGAGGCCGAGGTGGGTGGATCACGAGGTCAAGAGATTGAGACTATCCTGGTCAACATGGTGAAACCCCGTCTCTACTAAAAATACACAAATTAGCTGGGCATGGTGGCACACACCTGAAGTCCCAGCTACTCGGAGGCTGAGGCGGGAGAATTGCTTGAACCCAGGAGGCTGAGGCTGAGGCTGTGGTAAGCCGAGATCGTGCCATACTCCAGCCTGGGTAACGAGCGAAACTCTGTCTCAAAAAAAAAAGAGGAAAGGTTTCCTGCTTCTCCACCAAGTACTGTACTCTTAACAAGAACTAATTTGGTAGGATTTTTATAAGACTATACAGATATAAGATGATAGAGAAGAGAATCATTAATGTCAGCATTACTGAAGCCTTTGGAGGGATTCCATAGTCCTATGGATGGCAGTTGAACACCTGTATGTAGTATCACTGCCCAAAGACCTAGACTAGAAAGTGCAAAGTAGCCTAGCAGCTGCAGTCATTCATTCCCAGCCTCTAAACATCTCTTTCCTACACCTTAAATCCTTTTCTTGGACTTACCTACTCACAGCAACTTCTGTTTGCTTTCCAGCTGCACCTGACTAGATTCCCACTTTAAAACACTTCCAGGCAATTCGGGGCCCTGTGGGTGAAGATGAGCTAAGCAATAGGTATTTTTAAATTTTACTTGGAGATGAGGACTTGCTATGCTGCTCAGGTTGGAGTGCAGTGGCTGTTCACAGTTGTGATCATAGTGCACTGAAGCCTCAAACTCCTGGCTTCAAGCAATCCTCTGCCGCTGGGGCAGAGTAGCTGGAACTGCAGGCACATGCCACTGTGCCTTAGCCAATAGGTATTAGAGGTAGTCAAGTAGGTATAGCATAACCGATTACAAACTAAAATCAAAGCAAAAATGATACTGAACGCTTTTTCTTAAAATCCTTCTTAACATCACTTTCATAACTGAAGTATTTGGGAAAATTCTGGAGTTCCATATTCTGTGTTCACGGGAATGGGTGTATTTAGAATCTGCCAGTCTATCATCTTTACTAAGAGGAGAGAGTAAAAATATTTAACAAGTAGTACAATATAGAGACTGAGTCAAAATGGATACCAGTTGGAAACAACTGGTTCAACTGATGCCTCCTGACTAAATGTCAGCCCAGGATATAGTAACCATGACACAATACTATCCTTGGTGAAAAGAGTTGGGAATAGGATTAACTGTGGGGGAAAAAAAAATTATATATATATATATATATATATATATATATATATATATATGCATGCGCCAAGGGACACATAGTTCTTGGGAATAGGATTAACTGTGAAAAAAAAAAAAAAAATATATATATATATATATATGCGCCAAGGGACACAAAAGTAGTTCTTTACCTCCCATTCTTTCCTCGTTAATCTCATTGGTTTTATTATTTGGTTTTTTTCTTGCCATTTTACAAAGGGGAAGAAATGGAAAACATACCCCTTTTTAGTCATTAGGTGGCAGCACCATTTAGGTAATGGTTATACTCAACCCCAGTATGGTGATATTTTAAGAACATGAACATGGGTGAAATCAATGTGTAGATGGTACAAGTTAACCAAATTCCTTGTAAAGCATTTACTGTGATCCCCAGGATCGTGAGGACATAACAGAAGAATAGGGTCTGAACCTTGGTCACCAGTTTGCTATCAGCCTAACTGGGAAGTAAGGTTGAGCACTTGAAAATTAACGTCATACAATTTAGCATTGGGCTGTAAATGCAGTTAGTCAATGTTGGGAGCACAATAAAATCAGAGTGGACCAGAGTATTTAAAGTGAGACATTAATTTGAGCTAATCATTTGGAAGGGCAGAAAGGACTAACAGTCCTAGTAACATGAACAGAGTAGAAAGATAAAAGTGACTTTAATAGTCACTGTTCTTGGAGTTTTAATGTTAACATAAAATTCTAGATGGTGTGAATTTTTAACAGGATCAGGCTTTCATAAGCTATCTCCGTAGCAGATTGAAGAAAGACAAATTATGGGAAATCTTAATTTTTTATTAGCTGAAATAGACATTGATGGTCATTAAGTTTCACCCCATGTATAACGGTAAAAAGAACGGGAAAATTAAATTTTGTTGAAAGGAAGGCATTTTAAGTTAATGATAAAGTAGTTATTTAAAATAAGATGGATAATTATGGCTAATGTTTTCATTTAATTGTTTTTGATCATTTATTACAATTGTAAATTATGTTTACTAGCATTCATTTAAAAGTAATTTGTTAATATTGAAACATCAGTAGTCTCTCCCAGGTCCACGTGGCCCAGAGTTAAGTCTATATGAAAGGTAACAAAGATAGAACGCAAATAGCAGGAAACAAGTCATAGTATCCCCAGCATGTGGTATTTACATGGTTTTTAATTTGTCAAAGCAAGATTCTGAAGTAGATTAAAACACAAAAGCTACCCTATATTGAGTCCTTACTATGTCTCAATCTCATTATATATTTATCTCCAGAACTGAGGCTAAGAGAATATATATAATCTGCCCAAGATCAGATAGTTCGTAGGTGCCAGAACCAGGATTTCGAGTCACATCTGCTTGACTCCAAAGTTACATCACACTTCTTTCTCAAGTCTGGAGCTGGGAGAATAAAAAGATTTCTAAAAAAGATGAAGTTCTTTTTTTTTTTTTTCTAGAAATTCCAAACCTTGGTACTTGGGTGATACTGTGGAGAGGTAAAATCAACTCAGGAGGCAATTATAGAGGCAAAAGCTGACAGACATAGGCATCAAAAGGAAGATTTGAAGACGTTCTGCAGCACCCAGAGCAGAGCTACTTTTTCACCATGAGTTTTGCCTGTATTTGGATGATTTTTTAATCTATTAGAAATAGTAGTAAAGAGCAAGACATGAGAAAACTGCATGCTTTAAGAAATTCAAACCCTCAGTTAATTTTTTCTAGTGGAGTTATGTATATTGTGGGTATTGATCTCTAATCTCATTTTTAGTGCGTTCCTCGTTCTCTGTTTTTGTAGATGATGTATTTTGAATAATAAACCATTTTAATTAAGTTTGTCATAATTCCATTTAGCAAGAACCAGTGCTGCAATCTCATTTCTTTAGCCAAGCTCAACAGAGAATTGTTCATAACTAAAACTCGTGGGCTTAATTGGATTCCCAAGAATCACTCTGGCCCACCTTACTTCATTGTAATTGCCTGGGGCTCCATTTTGGAGGCACTCCAAATTCGAAGTTATCTCTGTCCACCCTGCTGGAAAGCCCTCATATTCTGATATCAATGTCAGTTGAAAATAAGTTTTGGGCTGGGCATGGTGGCTCATGCCTGTAATCTCAGCACTTTTGAGAGGCCAAGGTGGGCGGATCACGAGGTCAGGAAATCGAGATCATCCTGGCTAACACAGCGAAACCCCATCTCTACTAAAAACATAAAAAGCCATGTGTGGTGGTGGGCCCCTGTAGTTCCAGCTACTCAGGATGCTGAGGCAGGAGAATCGCTTCAACCCCGGAGGTGGAGGTTGCAGTGAGCCGAGATCGCACCACTGCACTCCAGCCTGGGAGACAAAGTGAGATTCTGTCTCAAAAAAAAGAAAAGAAGAAAATAAGTTTTGCATGGGAAATGGGAGATCCTTGAGTTAACTCTGGGCTTGAGAAAAACAGGATAAAAATCATAGACCTGCATGGATGAGGGACCAAAACACCATTCACCAGGCATCAATCCACCAGCAAATATTTATTTATGATTTTTATGCGTGGCACTGTTGCAAGTTGACTAGGCTTTGGTTGGGTTTGTACAGGATTGGATCAGTTCTAATTTTCTCAACTCTTTCTAATTCTTGTTTTCAGGTGCCTTGTATCCTTTATTTTCCCTAATTCTTTTCTTTGTTCTTTTCTCTCTCTTCAGTTCATGCATCTGCTGCTTTCCCTCTCTTTCTGTCTCTACTCCCCTTGCCTCATTTTTCCCATTATTTCATGCTCATGCCTAGGCTCTTACAGTCATTTCTACTAATTAAATATGTTCTGCTCAAGCAGCAAGTTTAAACAATGCCTTCCCACAATTCAACTGACTTTTAAATTGCCTTTAAACTGTGTGACTACTGATTTTTACTTCCATAGGTTGCTTTGGCCAGCAATTGAGAAAATAACCTAAAATCTAAGCTTGACTAATTCTTTTTTTTGAGATGAAGTCTTGCTTTGTCAACCAGATTGGAGTGCAATGGCATGATCTTGGCTCACTGCAACCTCTGCCTCCTGGGTTCAAGCAGTTCTCCTGCCTCAGCCTCCTGAGTAGCCAGGGTTACAGGCACCTGCCACCATGCCCAGCTAATTTTTCTATTTTTAGTACAGACGGTGTTTTACCATGTTGGACAGGCTGGTCTGGAACTCATGACCTCAAGTGATCTGCCCGCCTCAGCCTCCCAAAGTGCTAGGATTACAGACGGGAGCCACTGCACCCAGTCAGACTGACTAATTTTTAGATACACGGTTTTTCCTTTGGATTTACAAATAATGTCACTTTACAGACAAAGTATTTTAAAAGCACCAAAATAGTTGACAGACATACCCAATTAAGAAACAGACCAGTGGTCTCTGTAGAACTGAGTACTGTAAAACAAGGCTTCTTCTGTCCATATTCCTGCCATGGGACCTCTGCCCCACTGCCTCTCCACCTCAGCCCAGTATCACTAATGCAATATGTGAAAACCCCGGTGTCAAAACGCTCTGTGCAGGTGCCTCTTCTACGATTCCAGATACGGAGGAGGCTGGGGAAGCCCACAGAGGTACAGCATGCCATCTACCTCAAGGTGGTGCTACTTCACCGCATTGATGATCCAACCACAAGCAACATGGGATACAGCATTCACTTTAACGTTTCTGTTTTCCTTTATCATTTCGGTTACTTGAGTGTATAAGACTAATAAACATAATGATCTATGTTTACATTTCTTATTCCTCTCTGAAACAGTTCCCTAGAATCCACACCACATGAAACACACATTGAGTAGCATATAACCCACCTGAATTCCAAAGCATTCTAAACTCCCGTATTTTCCAGCCTAGCAGTTAGCTCATGCTCTCCAAGACACACCCTCTTGACCTTTCTGCTAGACCGCATGGGCCCCCTAAAGTCATAGTAGCTGTCTCTTACTCATTCCCCACATTCCCTTGTCATAGTAGATGTTCAACAAAATATCTCTTGGTTGCATAACATTGATTGAGTCAAGTCACCTAAGAAATCCTTAAGTTATACACAGGTTTCTAGGGTACCTGAATAAACAACACATCAAGAAGTACAAATTCAGAACTATACAAAGAGTAAAATAATTCTTGGGTTTAAATACCCTAGAGCCAATCAAATTTAGTCACAAACAATTGAAATTCACTTCAATGTGGACAGTTAAGAAGGGAATTTATCAGCCTTAGGTGGAAATCAGAGCCACCATGTGTGGCTCCTATAGTGTTTATCTCTGCCAGAAGTCACCAGAGAAAGTGGCTGAGGAACAGAATTCCAGCTCACATCTGACCAACAGTGGCACCATGGCAGTTTATATGAACTGTTTATTATTCTGTGGCATCACCTTCTAAGAGTAGAGATACCATACCCTTTGTTTTCCTTAAAGATAATCGCTAAATTATGTCATGAATTTATATCACCTTTCTTGACTTTATACATAGATTTTTCTAACTCTGTCAACTCTTAGGGTAATAAATAACTTAAATGGCCAGTGCCACTGACTAACATCATGCTTTCTTTTGTTTCTCCAAAGATTTAATCAAGATGCCAGGAGCAACTTTAAGATTTTCTTCAATTTGCTAACTAAGTTAAAGGTCAGTATATTCATTATCCAGTGGTTTTATATTTTATTCATTTGTTTCCAAATAATTTGTTCATATTGTTCAAAATTCAAAAGGTAAGAAAGATATACTGTGGTAATTTTCCCTTCCACACTAGTTCCCCTTTTGACAACCATTATCACTTAATTCTTGGGCGTCCTTCCAGATATAGTGTATGCATTTATAGGCAAATACCTATATAAGATTTTACCCCTTTGCTTACATAAATATTAACATACTATAAATAGCGTTCTGTGCCTTGCTTTTTTTTTATTAACAATATATTTGGGTGATAATTTCCTATTAGTACATAACAAACATCCTTATTCTGTCAGAGGCGTTCGAACCAGAGCAACTCCATCTTGAATAGGGGCTGGGAAAAATAAGGCTGAGACCCACTGGGCTGCATTTCCAGATGATTAATGCATTCTAAGTCACAGGATGAGACAGGAGGTGAACACAAGATACCGATCATGAAGCCCTGCTGATAAAATACTTTGCAGTAAAGAAGCTGGCCAAAACCCACCAAATCCAAGATGGTGATGGAAGTGACCTCTGGTCGTCCTCACTGCTACACTCCCACCAGCAACATGACAGTTTACAAATGCCATGGCAACGTCAAGAAGTTATCCTATATGTAAAAAGGGGAGGCATGAATAATTCACCCCTTGTTTAGCATATCATCAAGAAGTAACCATTAAAATGGGCAACCAGCAGCCCTCAGGGCTGCTCTGCCTATGGAGTAGCCATGCTTTATCCCTTTATTTTTTTAATAAACTTGCTTTTCACTTTGCAGACTCACCTTGAATTCTTTCTTCCATGAGATCTAAGTCCCCTGGCTTGGGGTCCGGATTGGGACCCCTTTCAGGTAACAATTCTATTTTTATGACTGCATAATAATTCTATTATATAAATAAATGTACCATAATTTACTTAACCATTTCCCTTTTGATTTAGGTGGTTTCTGATCTTTTCAATTACGAACAGTGCTAGAGTGAATAGCATTATACACAAGCCATTTTACATATGTTCAAGCCTATTTGTAGATAAATTCCTAAAAGTGGAAGTTAAGGTCAATTGGAGGGTATTTAAGGGAGACATTGCTAAATTGCCTTTCTTAAAGGTTTTATCAATTATGCTTTCTCTAGCAATGTAGAAGAATGCATGTTTTCCTGCCCTTTACCTATTCTATGTGTTTGTCATAAAACACTTTTTAATCTTTTCAAATCCGATGTTTTAAAAACGGCATCATATATTTGCATTTCTCTTAATGTAAACGAGATTGCACATCTTTTCACGTTTAAAAGCCAGTTCTGTTTTCTTTTCTATATTTTTGTATTTCTATATTTTCTTTGCCCTTTTGATGATCTATTTTTTATTGATTTGTAGGAGCTCTTTTTATTATAGAAAAATAAACTTTTTGTTTACAATAGGAATGTCAAATATTACATTTTGAGTTTCACTTTATAATGGTTTTTACTAGGAATAAAAAAATAATTTTTTATTTTTATCTAATTGAGTTTATTAATCTTTTCTTATGGCATTGAGTTCAAGTTATACTAAAAAGATTTTCCCAGCTCCAAAATTTAAAAATAGAAATCTCATGAAGTGTTCTTGGGTGGGTGTTTTTATGATTTTAAATTTTAGGTTTCTTATTTTAAAATATTCATATTTTTCTTCTCAACAGTTGCTGCTCCAAATGTAAACTAGATGTGATTAATTAGTCCCCAAACAGAAGTCTTATATAGCTCCTAATATATTGATTTGGTTGGTTTTCTTGGGACTTGAGGGTATTTTCCTGAGATAAACTACCTAAGTATTTCCTGCAGGATCTAGATTCTAGGTAAGAGACACCAGCAACAACTAAAATTCAGTAGTAAACAAGCCATAATAGAAAAAAGAGTAAATTCATGTAGAATAACAGATGGGGAGCAATTACGTCTCCAAGAGAGAATGTCAAGGAAAAGGTATGAAAATGGAACCATTTCACTGGGTCGTGAAGGCTATCTAAGAGTTTGCCAAATAGAAAAGAACAGAAAGGGAATACTAAGCTGAGGCAATAACACGATTTCAGAATTCACACAATTAGTTAAAATTCCAGAATCCTATTCATTATTAATATTAAATCAAATTAATTAACTGATACAATGTTACCACTAAGTTTGAAGACTAGTTCCAAATTTTCTGGGTGTTCAGATCAAAAGCAAAAAATTTCCTATGATATACTACCCAGTGTTTATTCTAATGAGAGGGAAAACATCTGCTCCTGAGATACAGTCACTTATGAGTTACATGTCATAGCTGTTGTCAGGCCAGGAAGTACATAGGCAAAGTATAAGCTGATTGATAGTGACTGGGAAGCCATACTGAGTAGGCGATATTGGACCTCAGCAGGAAGCTGGACCATGAGAATTAGTGATGTCTGCCATGGTTTTTAGAAGGGTAGAATCACAACACACATTTTATTCCTGCTCTAAATGATACATAATACCTGCATTATTTGGCCCTGGCCTTTGTTTACAGTTCCATCCCCAACTAAACGTAGGACTGCCTCATACAAGTCCAGAAGACACCATTCATGTCACACAAGGAATGCCACTCATATGAAATCCGTATAACTGGGCTTCTGGGAGCTGTAATAATATTGTTTAATATTGACTAACACTCTGCTTAACTTTTACATGCCAACCACCAAAACTCATGCTTACATTTCTCTGCAGGTCTGCTCCATTCTTGCTTTTATCACCAATAATCAGCCTCCTCTGCTTTACCAGGAACATGGCAAAACACTACTACCAGAAGCCCCATAAGTTTTCCATCATGAAGTTCAGGCACCCAGACCAAAACTGACTTCTCTTTCTCAGTTCCACTGCCAAAGTCCCAGGGAAGGATTCTGATTTGTCCAGTGGTTGAGTCTCAACTGCTGGACCAATCAACTGAGACATAGGCTGGATCACATTTTATTTTACTAATATAGCGACTTTCATTGTAACCCTGTAGTTGGCATATAAGCACAAAAAGGCCTCAGAAGTGAGATTCTTCTTCTTTTTTTTTTTTTTTTTTTGAGATGGAGTTTTGCTCTGGTTGCCCAGGCTGGAGTGCAATGGCACCATCTCAGCTCACCGCAACCTCCACCTCCCAGGATCAAGCAATTCTTCTTCCTCAGTCTCCTAAGTAGCTGGGATTACAGGTGCCTGCCACCATGCCTGGCAATTTTGTATTTTTAGTAGAGATAGGGTTTCTCCATGTTGGTCAGGCTGGTCTCAAACTCCCAACCTCAGGTGATCCACCCGTCTCACCTCCAAAAGTGCTAAGATTACAGTTATGAGCCACTGTGTCCAGCAGAAATGAGATTCTTATTACACAAAATAATAAATATGTATTTCATGTACAGATTCTTCTAGTTTAGAGCCCATGGATTATTTATCTTTGGTCACTTTATGAAACTTGGTTCATAATTGGAGTCCCTTATATTTATTGAAGTATTAGGCACCTTTTAGTGAATAAATGAATTATTGCCCCATCTTAATGAGGTTAACTTGGAGAAGTATATTGCCTAGAAAAATATACATGTTATGGTGATCAACTAGATATAGGTGTCTGATTATTAACAAGACTGTTTTCACTTCAAGAAGGACTGCAAATAGAGTCTTATCAGAAGCGTGGGCAACGTGGTATAATAAACAAGCCTTTACTTTGGAAAAACAGATCCAGCAAGCTATGTGGCCTCTGTCAAGTCACTTAACCTTTCTGAGCCTGTTTCTTCATCTGTAAAGTAAATATAATATCATCTACAACATGAAATTGTTACAAGGCATAAATCAATAAGGAGTGTCAAATGTCTGGCTTATCTATTAGGCTTTCAAGTAAATTGTATTTCCTTTGTGTACAAATTGATGGATACATCTGGGTTTTACCTGGATTCATTTCTCAATTTTTCATCTATCTTATGTGTATACATTATTCTATTTGAACATACCTTTTTTTTTTTTAATTTTTTAGAGGGTAGACTCTGGGAGGCCGGAAACTATGTCTATAGAAATTGCTCTTTTTAAAAATGCCAAGCAGAAGGCTTACTATGCCTGGGAATTGTAAACATGCTATTCAAAGATAACAATATGTGGATTACTGTTAACTGCCTAACCAGTCTCCTGACTGGTGGTCTTCAACCCATTCTCTACACAGCAAGATATTTTTAACCAAAAAATTTAAAATCGAAATTATATTTTTCTACTCCGTAAAAGGCTTTAAAGTCTTCCCATTGCTCTTAATATCAAATCCAAACTCCTTAACATGGCCACAAAATTCTGTGTGGCCTGACCTCTGTCTTCAGCCTCACTGTCCATCCTTCATCTCTGAGTCCTAGACACAGTAGCTTTCCCTCTGCCAGGCTCCTTCTAGCACCAGGCCTTTGCACGTGCTACTTCCTCTGCCTGGAATGCTCTCCTCCTATCCTTCCCATTCACCCCATTCAGTTTAATTTCTCAGAGAAATTGTTCCTAACCCCATCTATCTAAATTAGATCCTCCTCAGCTGGGCACAGTGGCTCATGCCTATAATCCCAGCACTTTGGGAGGCTGAGGCAGGAGGATCACTTGAGCCCATGCATTTGATACCAGCCTGGGCAACGTAAGGAAACCCCATCTCTAAAAAAAAGAAAAAAATTAGCTAGATGTAGTGGTGGATACCTGTGCTCCCAGCTACTTGGGAGGCTGAGGCAGGAGGATTGCCTGAGCCCTGGAGGTTGAGGCTGCAGTGAGCCATGATCATGCCACTGCACTCCAGCCTGGGTAACAGAGTGAGACTCTTTCTAAAAAAAAAATGTATATAATAAATAAATAAGGCTCCCCTCCTAGCCTTGAGTAGATACTGCCCTTTTCCTCTGTAGTGCTGGCATTACTGTAATTTATGTTTATTATTTGTATTTTACAAATGTGACTATTTGATTATCTGTGTTACCACTCCATGGCCCACTTCATGCAGACAAGCACTGTGTCTGTTTTTGCTCGCCTCAGATCTCCTATGTCCAGCACCCAGTGCAAATTACTTGTCTATTACTAGACAAGGAAACTATGTCTAGTTACCCAATAGATGGCAGGTATGCAGAAAATATTGGTTGATGCTGAAGAATAAAATGTATCAAGAATGTATTTGCTACCAATTACTACATAACAAATTACTCTACAACACAGTAGCTTAGAACAACAATAATTATTAAGACCCCTCATGTAAAATATGCATATAAAAGAGGCAGGGCACCATTCCTGGAGATTTCTCTACCCTCCCTTAGTTTCCAAATTTGGAAATTCTAGACGGTGAAAGTCATAAGACATGACCTTCCATACAGATATAGTCAATTTACATGGTATTGCCCCCAGCAACATGTTTATGCCCCATTCAAATGACTAGAAGTTCAGTTTAGTTTTCCTATTATATCACTTACCTACTGCTACATTAAAAATTACCATCAGACTTAGAGGCTTAAAATAACCTATGTTTGTTTATTATCTACAGTTGCTGTGGGTCAGGAATTTGAGCACAGCTAAGCTGGATTCTCTGGTGATATGGTCTGGCTGTGTCCCCACCCAAATCTCATCTTCAGTTGTAGCTCCCATAATCCCATTTGTCATTGAAGGGATCTAGTGGGAGGTTATTGAATCACGGGACGTGTTTTCCCAAGCTGTTCTCCTGATAGTGAATAAGTCTCACCAATGGTTTTATAAAGGGTGGTTCCTTCGCACATGCTCTCTTGCTTACTGCCATGTAAGATGTGCCCTTGCTCCTCTTTCACTTTCCACCATGGTTGTAAGGCCTCCCCAGCCAT
This sequence comes from Saguinus oedipus, assembly GCA_031835075.1. NCBI lineage: Eukaryota > Metazoa > Chordata > Mammalia > Primates > Cebidae > Saguinus > Saguinus oedipus. The sequence continues at coordinate 27,428,592 of CM063190.1, forward strand.
GTGGAACTGTGAGTCCAATAAACTTCTTTTTCTTTATAAATTATCCAGTCTCCGGTATTTCTTTATAGACCTATGAAAATGGGCATTTTAGTTTTTCTACTATATTATTTATCTACTGCTACATTAAAAATTACCATAAAACTTAGAGGTTTAAGACAACGTGCTTATTATCCACAGTTGCTGTGGGTCGGGACTTTGAGCACAGCTAAGTTGGGTCCTCTGGCAAACCAGTGCCAGTTTTGCACAGGTTGCTAGGCTAAGGATCTCAGTGTATCCTGCCTGGCTCAGCCCAAGCACACCTCTCTTCAGAATGCTGAGAGAACAAAAGATCTGTGGACCTTCTACTCTAAGCTCCAGCCTGTTCCGAGCAAAGCCCTTGGTGCTGGCCCTGCTCAGCAATGGTGCATCCATTGTTGATAGTGAACCATACCAGGGATGGAGTAACAGGAGAGAGGAGAGCATCTCAGCACAAACAAAATTTGCGATGCGATACCTGTGAAGTATTCATAGATGAGTCCCCCACCCATCCTCCCTTTTATTTTGTGACTTCCCCCACCTGCCCCACTTCCTGTGGAGAAGCAAGATGCTGCCATTTGTTCTACAGAATTGCCATGGTGGAGAGAGAGAGAACAAAAACGACAAATAGTTGGCAATGGTATCCCAGTGAAAGACAGGATGCGGAGTGTTTGCTGACCAGTCTCTACTCTCCACCAGCCTCTCTTCTTCCAGCCACACCATGCTCTCATCGCCCCCGGCTCCACCCCATCAGAAGATAAAGAAGGGAGAGAGACCAGCTGGAGGAGAAATAAGAGTTACACCCTGGACAGGGATGCTGGAGTCCGGAGTAGAGATGCTCACCTCTCCCAGAAATAGGTAGCTTCAAAGGGAGACAGGAAAGATCCCTGAGAAAAGTTTGGGGATTTCAGAGTAGAGGAACTTGGGTAGGTTTAAACCTGAAATGCCTAAGAATGCCTGGAACTGAATGAGATTATATTTTCCGCCTCCAATAGAAACAGAACTAAAAATAGAGAGTTTGGAGAAATGAAGACTTTTGTTTTTATTATTTGTATTAGTAGGAATATGCATATTTGCCACAGAAGTGCAATTCTCTGAAATGGATTTTTTTTGCTTTAATTTTTTTTGCAGATTTTTCTGCACCCCTCTTATCATGAAGACGTTTTCTAAGCCTAGAAATCACATGTTTACTAACTGGTACAGTTAAAAAAAAAAAAAAAGGATAATTATGGTTCAGCTCCAGCCCTCTGGAAATTTTCATCCAGAATGTCAGCTTAGATACTGAATGGGAAAATAGAGGGCACTAGATTTCCCCTTTACCCTTGCCAAAAAGATGTTTCCCAGGCCCCTGTGCTCGGGTTTGTCAGACTCAATTAGGGAAAAAGAACCACATGACAGTTAAGCTTATTTCAGAGCCCTTTTTACTTCCCCATTCTGAATGTGACTCAGGAGACACCCAAAAACTGGATAAGGATGAAAGGACTCCTTTTATCCTTTAACAAGTGCTGCCTGGTGGCCTGCTATGGAGCATGCAAAGAGACTGTGAATTCATGCAAAAAGAGAGACTATGAATTCCCAAGCTTGGACTCACCACCCGTACCTGGCTCTTTCTCCTCTGCCCTCCTCACTCCCTGGCCTACCATTGGCCTCCCCTGGAAATGGAAAGGCTCCTCTTTTTCACCCTGGATGTGAGTGGTTTAGTTCTGAGAGCTGAATTGGGGTAATCAATTGGCCAAAAGTAACAGGTGTTTTTCACCCAAGTTCAGGAAGAGCAAATGAACCTAAGAGTCTATGATTTTTACCTCCCTAAATGGATGCTGGGTGGACGGAAGCATGGAGCAATCAGCTGAAGTGCAGAAACCTCAACTTGAGTGATTAAATGCTTGAGAAATAACTTCTAAAGCAAGAGCGATAATGACAACCAATCAAATGCTGGCTTGAGACACAGCAAACTGGACCCCAAAGAGCCATCAAAGGTCTAGACAGGTGTTTTAGTTTCACACAGTATAAAAGGCACAGAAAATCTTACTGAAAGCCAAGGGGCTGAAAGACAGCCAAAAACAAGAAACAGGAATCCCTTTGGTTCACTGAAGATGGCACATCAGAATAGCCAATCTGCTGGAACACTTTAATTCTGGAACAAGGCAGAATTCAGTTGAACATATGTGTTCAAAGTTTTAGGAAACTAAGCATAAGGCAGTGACATCTTCTGAAAATGGTGTCCAGCCCATACCACATAGAGCTACGGGAATCCCCCTTATCCACACTTTCACTTTCTGATGTTTCCATTACCTGAGGTTTCAGTTACCCTGGTCAAATGCAGTTCAAAAATATTACATGGAAAATTTTAGAAATTAGTAATTCATAGTTTTAAATGCACATCATTCTGAGTAACATAATGAAACCTCATATAATCGGATCTACTCTGCCTAGAATGTGAATCATCTCTTTGTCCAGTGTATCCACACTGTATATGCACCCTACCCATTACTATACAGCAAAAAACAGTGTATGTAAGGCTTGGTACTATCTGAGGTTTCAGGGATCCACTGGGGGTCTTGGAATGTATCCCCTGCAGATAACGAGGGACTACTGTATTTTTTTTTCTTTTCTGAGGTGGAGCTCACTCTGTCGCCCAGGCTGGAGTGCAGTGGTGTGATCTCAGCTCACTACAACCTCCGCCTCCTAGGCCCAAGCAATTCTCCTGCCTCAGCCCCCCAAGCAGCTGAGATTACAGGCGCGCACCACCACACCTGGCTAATTTTTGTGTTTTTAGTAGAGATGGAGTTTCACCATGTTGGTCAGTTTGGTCTCAAGCTCCTGACCACAGATGATCCACCTGCCTCGGCCTCCCAAAGTGCTGAGATTACATGCGTGAGCCAACACGCACAGCCATCTACTGTATCTTCATTTGGCCTAGCATTGTTCACTAAATGTTTTACCCCAGCCCAGCCCTTCTGTAGATAATTTCCAATTACATATAAACTTTTTTGGGGCAAGGATGACATCCTAGTTTTTGCTCAAGAGACCACTGCTATATGCAAATTGGTGCTTTGTAATTATTTGAGGACTTAACTAAGTTTACCATCAACCCTGGATTTCAGTTCTCCTTTTCCTTTTCATAGTTAAAACAACAGTGAGAATAAGGATTGATGAGAGATTACAATGTAGTTTAGAAGATATTAATGAATAGTTACTGCAGAGATACAGCATTGTGAATTTTGCATTAACAAAATGAAAGTGAATTGCTAGACCTTGAATTGCTAAATTTAAAGCATGACCATTTGGCCTAAAGATATAAGGAAAGGCCAATTCGTTAATTAGTTACCTGAATTGAGTAGGAAGTATCTGATATTTAAAGCTACTTTATGCTCAACTAAACACATTTTTTTGTTCCTCAGACAGAACTCTATCTTGAGAGAAAAAAAAAAAGCCCTCTGCGAAGGACATTTCCTGTTTGTGAACTGTGCGGTGCTCTTCCTCAGGCCCAGTGGGCCAGCCCCACTGTGTGTCTGGGTCTCCAGCTCATACCCAGGTTGCTCTAGAACCTAGAATCTGAAAACAGCTCAGTGGGAATATCAGCAGGTTACACAGATTTCTCCAGAGATAAAATGAAAGCCCCAGGGGCCAAGGTTCACCTGCTCCCTCCTCAGGCAGAGAAAATCTAGCAGTCGAGTTTGTCTTTATGTGACTTTGGCAAATTACCTTAGCAGGACTTTATTTGTAGTTTCACAAATAATCTCAGGAAAGCTAGAAGGCACCAAACTCCAGTCCTACTATTAAAGAGCAGGACAATCAGCCCCTCTGCCTACATTTTCTTTTGCCTTTTGTTTGTTTCAGACAGGGTCTCACTCTGTTGCCCAGGCTGGAATGTAGTGCCACGATCACAGCTCACTGCAACCTCAACCTCCCAGGCTTACAAGATCCCCCCACCTCAGCCTCCCAAGTAAGTAAGACTAAAGGTGTATGCCCCACACCTAGCTTATTTTTTTATTTTTATTTTTCTGGTAGAGACAGGGTCTCATTTTTTTTTTTTGTAGAGACAGGGTCTTAGGAGTTCAAAACCAGCTCAGGCTAGTCTGGAACTCCTGAGCTGAAGTGATCCCCCCACCTCAGCCTCTCAAAATGCTGGGATTACAGCCTCCCCAAGTTCTAGGCACACCCCACCTCTCTGCCTACCTTTCTGTCAACGTTCCCCAGCCCTAGCCAGAGAAGAAATCTGGGAACATGCAGGTTGCCCTATGGGATTTGAAAAGGTAGTTGGGCCCAGGGAGCTCACTGACAGCATGGACGGAGCTACGGGCCCAGTTCCTTTCAGCCAGCACATGTCTGAGGCCGAGGCAATGGGGTCAGCTCTTGGGAAGCCAGCACCACAACTGAAACAGGAAAAACACAGCATCATGCCAGGAGCTCAAAATTCCAAATATCTTAGATATATTTTAAAGATCTGGCTATTTGTGTATTAATTTTTTACATGTATTTACCTTTACATAAATTTGTTTTGGTCCCCAGGGTAAGGAAATATTTCTAGTTTATTTAAACTTTTTAAAAGTTAGAAGGCAAGGCTGTGAATTCAAGCATGAAGTCCCTCAAGATACCATGTGCCCTGGCAGGCTCTCAAGCTGATGGAAGCCTCTGACCTCTTCAGCTCCCAACCTCTTCCCCAATTGCCAAGGTCCAGCTTTAGTCCCTGCTGCCCTCAGGAAATGACAGCTTTTGTACTTGTGTCAGTGGAAGGGTTTGGCTCTATTGGGTCATGGATAAGAACTTTAGGACACTTCTAAGGGCCAAGTCATTCCCTGCCCTAGGCAGGATAGCACCATTCCTGAAAGAAAGATCTCTGCTTTTGATATTTGTTTGCTTGTGTGTTTTTTGAGACAAGGCCTCTGTGGCCCAGGCTGGAGTACAGTGGTCCGATCACGTGTCACTGCAGCCTCAACTTCCCAGGGCTCAGGCAATCCTCCTGCCTCAGCCTCCTGAGTAGCTGGAACTATAGGCAGATGCTAATTTTTATATTTTTAGTAAAGACGGGGTTTCATCATGTTACCCAGGGTGGTCTTGAACTCTTGGGCTCAAGTGATCTGCCCACTTTGGCCTCCCAAAGTGCTGGGATTACAAGCGTGAGCCACTGTGCCTGGTCCATACTGTTTATTTGTTCTTAATAGGAAAAAATAACCAGGTTTACAGTTGAAATGTCTTTGACATGCTTTGGATTCTAGGAAAGAAAAAAATAATGAAACTTATTCAGATTCAGTGAAATGCTGGGGAGGTGGTGATTTCTCTTTCCCTCTTCTCTACAGAGCACAGCTTGGCTTTAGAGTCAAACAAACCCGGGTTTAATCCTCATCATTTATGAGGTCTGTAACCTCAAACAAGTGATTAATACTTAACCTAAAAATTAGCTTATTTTGCTATCAATGGGTTTGTGTAAGGAACAAATGAAATGATGCATATCAAGCACTTGAGAGCTTTCTTGGCACATGAGAACTCGTAGAGAGTAACTGTTACTGCTAGGACCTCTCCTGTCCCTGAAGGATTCTAAGCCTCTGGAGCCACAGCAATCAGAGATATAACTGTCTTCAGGGCAAAGCTTGCAAATATGTACTCAGGCTCACCTTTGGCGAGCCACATAACAGTGGGCAGTGACAGTGGAAAGAAGAGGTTGTGCCAGGCGTGGTGACCCACGCCTGTAATCCCAGCACTTTGGGAGGCAGAAGCAGGCAGATCATGAGGTCAGGAGTTCAAGACCAGCTTGACCAACAGGGTGAAACCCCATCTCTACTAAAAATACAAAAATTAGCCAGGGGTGATGGTGTGTACCTGTAATCCCACTACTCAGGAGGCTGAGGCAGGAGAATTGCTTGAACCAAGGAGGCGGAGGTTGCAGTGAGCAGAGATCAGGCCACTGCACTCCAACCTGGTGGCAACAGAGCAAGATTCTGTCTCAAAAAAAGAGAGAGAGAGAGAGAGAAAGAAGAGGAGAAGGTGTTGGGGGCAGGTCCTGTTCATTTTTGGCAGAGGCCTGAGATCTCTGCACACAGTTGGTTTCAGCCTTCTGTTCCCCAACCTTCTGTAAGATAAGGTGAGAACATGGGTAGACCTGCACCCTCCCCACTTCCACACACCAATTTGGGGAGGACAACGCTGATTGGCGGCAGCTCTCACTTCCTCTCCACATCCGTGCTGCCTGTGAGGCACATCCTACATTCAAACATCTGTGTCCAGAGGAGGGGAAGTGCATGTGGAACATGGCTGCTTCTTTACCTCAGACCTCGGCCCCTTGTAGCTGGGCTCTGAAGAGCCCCCAGAGTCCCTGTGACTTGACATGGATCCCTGCGAGGACCTCGGCATTTCTTGGCTTATTTGGTGATCTCTGTTGGAAATTAGTTGGGGTTTAGCCTAGTTTAGCTGCTGAGTTCTGTTCAGGAGGAAAGCAGCTAATGCAGATGCAGAAAGGAGAAGAAAAAAATGTATTTCATCACAGGAAAGGTGTTACCACAGATTGACCAAAGTTTCAGAAAGACTTGGGCCTGCACAGGCTTGGAAGCCCAGTGTGAGGAAGACACAGGCAGAGGGGCGGGGACTGCAGACCCAGGGTTCCCCTTCTCCCTGGCTACTCCACCTGTGGGCAGCATAATTTATTCCTTTTCCAAGTTCAGGGAGAGAAGCCAGCCTTTTATCCTCTCAGCCCCCACTGTCTCCTCAGTTCTTCACACCCTGACTTCTGCCTCCTCTGCCCACTGCTCTGCTGTGACCTCACCACGGCCTTTAGCTTCCCTCCCCTCCCCCAGCACTCCGCACGGTCGACCGACCTCCTTGAAGAGCCGAGTCAGACGTGGCTGACTGCAGTGCTCTCACTGTCCTCCTGCCTCTCTGACACTTGCCCTCAGTCCCCACCCAGGGCTCCAGAAGTCTTAACGAGGGCCTCCCCAAAGTTCAGTCCCCATTTATTAAAGGCCATATCAGTTGTCTTCAGATTTCTGCTCTGCGGAGACAATATGGCCTGAAGCTTGCCTTGAGAGTCACTTGTATAAAAGTCTAGGGGTAGATGAGGTCACCACTCCATTTCCTGTGGCAGCCATGGGTGTCACCAGCCTCCCAGGCACTCTCCTTTGTCTCCACATGAAATGCCACGTTGCCTTTGGCATTTATCCACATCCATCCTCTCTTCCTATGGCTGCCTTAGCATTGTTATTTCTTGCCTGAAGTATTGCAATAGCTTCTTGTATGTTCCTTTGACCTGCTAGAAACCACCTAGAATTCAGAACACCTGTCCCCCATCTTCCTTCCACCATTCTGTGTCCCAATGGACAGGAGTGGAAGGAGAGAGCACGAGAGAGTCTGGAAGAGCAGTGGATGTAATAAAGAGATGTCTATGGCTTGGCACCATGGCGCACGCCTGTAATCTCAGCAGTTTGGGAGGCCAAGGCAGATGGATCACCTGAGTCAGGAATTGGAGACCAGGCTGGCCAATGCAGGGAAACCCTGTCTCCATTAAAAATACAAAAATTAGCTGGGTGTGGTGGCAGGCGCCTGCAGCCCCAGCTACCGGGGAGGCTAAGGCAGGAGAACTGCTTGAACCCAGGAGTAGGAGGTTGCAGTGAGTTGAGATCGTGCCATTGCACTCCATCCTGGGTGACAAGAGTAAAACTCCATCTCAAAATAAAAAGAGAGAGAGAGAGAGAGAGAGAGAGAGAGAGAGAGAGAGATGTTCACCTACTAAGCAGATTGTACTAAGCAGACAATCCAAACAGGAAGACAGGGAAGTATGAGAAACTGTGTTTAGTGACAAATGACAATCAATTCTAAAGTAAAAACTCAGTGTTCTGTGTTCAAGGGGACTTCCATAGCATTTCATGACCCTGGACACAATGTCATGAACTATATGGCTTTAATAGTACTGCAGTGTGGTTAACTATTCAGCAAAGCTTTTGCGTGCTAGGAATTCTAAGGAGGAAATGGTTACAGAGAAAACTGCAGCCGAGAGAAAATTGCTTGGAGTTTGGACAGGGTGGAATTGAGTGTCCACAGGCCAGCTGAGGAGGTGGCACCCAGCACTCTACGAGCCCTTTGCTCAAGTCAGCCTGGAGTAAGAGGTGGGAATGTCGGGACAGAGGATCAGCACCCCATGAAACAAAGAAAAGCTATGTTCACTTTCAGTCATAAATTTCAGTCTCACAATAAGCCAGCAAGTTAGGCATTGTTCTATAATCACTTTGCCGATGAGGAAACTGAAGCTTTTGAGAATTTGAGGGACTTGTGAAAGTTCACTCGAGTAGTACAAGACACAGTCAGGATTTGAATCCAGGATTTCAGACTCCAAGCATGATGCTTCATTGGTCTGAACACAGAATTAGAAGGGCGCAGGCAGTTAAGGGCTTCTATGGAGCTCAGGGACCCAATGGGGAAAAAATCACCAAGGTGCCTCCAGACCCAGGCTCTGACCAGTGAAGACCCCCCCAGAATACCCAGGGGAAGTTGGTACTAGCCTCCCAAAGCCACTCTCCTAAGTGGCATTGACAGTGTCCTATAAAGAAGGCCATGAGAGAGGAAGCACTAGGACAGATGGTGTCAGCAGAAGGGACCCCAGACTGCAGTAGAAGTCACCAAGATTTAGCCTCCTTAGATGTCCCAAGAATGGGAGGCTCCATATAGCAGCAACCTCCAAGAGCAATAGGAGACAGTTGGTAGGTGGTAGGTGGAGGTGGATGATAGGAGGGAGGAGGCCATGTGTGAGTGATTACAGAATTTGCAGGGTCTCTATGCAAAATGAAAATATGGGCCTCTTCTTCTGAATTATTAAGATTTTTAAGATGGTGACAGCAAAGAAATAAAGCAATGGTGGGGACATTATAAGCATGGGCCCCTGTGTGACTGCACAGGTCACACTTGATTACATATTGTATCTGGCTTAATTTCAGGATCCCATCATAAATGTGTTTACAGAGAAGGCGTGTTGAAAGGGAAAAGTGCTAGGCAGGACAAATATTCACTCAGAATAGCTGAATTATAATAGCCACCAGGCAACATACCTTTCCACATGAGAAAAGTGAGGCTGCAAGACCCACAGCCAGCTAGAGGAAAGTCAAGCCTCAAACCCAAATCTCTTGACTCCAAAGCTCTCTCTTTCCCGGTACTCTACCTGTGACACCTTTGAACGCTGTAAGAAATACAGACTTTAGGAGCTTCTGGTAGGGAATGTGATAATTCTGTTCTGGATCAGTGTTTCTCAAACTCTAGCCCTTTACTTACTGCTTCTGTAAATTTTAGCCATATTTTCAAACCATCAATGCTGAGATTTGCTTAATATTTTTCTCTCACTGATTTGCCATTTTAAAACATACTCTCATTATAAAGAATGCTAATAATGAAATTGTGGATTTGGTGTGCTAGCTATACTTTTTAAAAATGTACATTAGAATAAATAAACACTCTGACTCAGTTATTCTACCTCTGTAAGTTCATCCTATAAATATGTTCACAGATGTGTGAAATGATGTATATATAAGAATGTTCATCAGAATATGATGGTGATAACATGCTCGTGGAGACATTGTATTGGAATTGGAAAATGGGGCCCTCATTATACAACAGAAAATTACGCAGCCATAAACAAAGAATGAGGAAGCTTTCTATGTACTGATAAGAGACTGATATCAGTACATATCACTCTTAAAGAGTGAGATGCAGAATTGTATATCTAATGATATGTGCCTAGAAGAGGAGGGGACAGAGGGTTTACATTTGCATATGCTTAAAACCTTCTCTGAGGGAAGAATGCCAGCAAACTAATAAAAGTGGTTTCTGATGGGCAAGAAGAGTTTGACACTGAGAGAAGGAAAATTTTTCGTATTTGTTAATTTTTGAACCATGTGAATATATTATTTTTCCAAAACAATTAAGGAACTAAAAGAAAACAATACATATTATGATAAAAATGTGTGTCCATGTAGTGCCTAAAATGATCCCACTATTGATCACTTCTATTGCTGGGATAGATCCCTGCATGGGGAACCATAGCTCTGATGTGGTCACCTCACCTCCCTGCTTGGTGCTCACGTGAATGGGATAATGGTGTGGCTGTGTGCTGTTAAGCTCTGTCAAGTAGGCAAAAGTCCTGGACAAGCTAGGTCCAGCCCTAGTGCTGAGAAGAAAGTGAAGGACCCCATCATTCTGGGAGGCTCTTCTGTCAGATGATCTGCTGATGAGGGCCATGTTGCTGACCGTCCTGAAGCCCAGGAAAGAGTCTAAGCCCCAGAGTGAAGAGGCTGTATCTCCCGCTGGAGAATGCACAAGCCACATCTGCACTGGTAGTCGAACTGTGATCAGATGGAAAAATGACTGAAATAAAGACTCTCTAGACAATGTCTTCTAATCTGAGCCAAGAGTTCTGGGGAAATGGATGTGAACACTGGTCAGTTCAGGGTAGGAGCCCTGGATGACAGAAAATAGTTGCTATGAACAGAAGAGGATCTGTAAGCATTTTTTTCAAGTTGGGGAATTGGTGCCAGTTTCCGGCTCTGGCCAATGGAGACATTACCCAGGTCTCTGGGTGGGGTGGGTAGTTGAGTCAAGAACCATCTGACGCAAGAGTTGGGTGCACTTCTGTTAATGCAGCCTAAGATTGCATTAGCTGTTTTGGCAACCACATGATTGTGTTGACTCACACTGAGCTTGCAGTCAACCCAAACAGCTAGGCCCTCTTCTGATGCACTTTTAAGAATTGTCAAGAATTGTCGTCTTCTGATGTGTGGGCAGTTGGGTTTTTATACTTAGGAGCAGATCTTTACATTTGCTTTGTTTTGTTTTTTTGAGAGAGTTTTGGCTCTTGTTGCCCAGGCTGGAGTGCAATGGCATGATCTCAGCTCACTGCAACCTCCGCCTGCCAAGTTCAAGAAATTCTCCTGCCTCAGCCTCCTAAGTAGCTGAGACTACAGGTGCGTGTCACCATACCCAACTAATTTTTGTATTTTTTTTAGTAGAGATGGGGTTTCACCATGTTGGCCAGGCTGCTCTCAAACTCCTGACCTCAGGTGATCCACCCACCTTGGCCTCCCAAAGTGCTGGGATTACAGGCATGAGCCACCATGCCCGGTCTTACATTTGTCTTTATCAAACTACATTCGGAGCTTTTGTGAATCATGTGAGTCAGGAAATATTTTAATTTTGATGTACATGTTAATACTCTCTCTCCAAACTTTGAGCTATTTGTGAGTCTGATCCAGGATGTTTAGAGAAAGGGTAAAAGCACAAGGTGACATTCATATGTTAAGAAGATTCAGTGGACACAATGTTTAGCCAAGTCTTGCTCTGACATAATGACAGAGCAAGACTCCGTCTCAAAAAAAAAAAATTGTCTAAGGAATATCTTGGCCAAATATCTTACTGATATTGGCAGATGGCGCCTTCCCAATTTACCTATCAGGAAAGTCCTCTCAAAAAAAGAAAAAGAGGGAGGGGTGCAGTGGCTCACTCCTGTAATCCCAGCACTTTGGGAGGCTGAGGTGGGCAGATTACCTGACATCAGGAGTTCGAGACCAGTCTGGCCAACAAGGCAAAACGCCATCTCTACTAAAAACATAAAAAATTAGCCAGGCGTGGTGGTGCTTGCCTGTAATCCCAGCTAGTTGGGAGGCTGAGGCAGGAGAATCACTTGAACCCGGGAGGCAGAGGTTGCAGTGAGCTGAGATAGTGCCACTTCATTCCAGCCTAGGTGACAGAGCAAGACTCTGTCTCAAAAAAAAAAAAAAAAAATTTGTTTTGTTTTGTTTTTGTTTTCAGAGACAAGGTCTCACTCTGTTCACAGGCTGCGGTACAGTGGTGCAACCATAGTTCACTGCAGCCTCAAACTCCTGGGCTCAATCAATCCTCCTTCCTCAACCTTCTGGTTAGCTAGGACTACAGGTGCTCACCACGACACCCAGCTAATTTTTTATTTTAAGTAGGACAGGATCTTGCTATGTTGCCAAGGGTGGTCTCAAAATCTTGGCTTCAAGCAAATCCTCCCACCTCAGTCTCCTAAAATGCTAGGATTCCAGGCACGAGCCACTGCACCTGGTCAAGAGTTTGTTTTGACCTGGCTTATTTTTAGTAAACTCATGCTGGTTCCTAAAGGCAATAGCTTCCTTTTAGTTTGTAAATACCTTTGTTTAATAATCTATATTTTATAATTATTTCCAGGGCTCAGCCCATAAGTCTTCGATATCATTTCTAATTCACAGCTTTTAGAAAGCTAGACTCATACTTGCCCATTCATCCTGGCTTCCTGAATCTCAATACTGATAAGATTTTAGGGATCACACTTGCAAATTTTGTCGATTCCTGGAATTGAATGAGTCTTCATTTGATAAAACGAATTTCTTTAAAGCAGCTAGCAACTTTCTCACCATCCTCTTGTCTGGGTCTTCAATTCCCTGCAGAGCTGGAAGCAAAATAGGGGCTGAGCAGTTCTGCTTTCTCCCTGACATCTGTGAAAGTGATGCTATCTCCACCAAGCCATGACTCTCCCTGCTCTTCTTCCTCTGACACTAAAAAGACCTTTGTGCTGTCCTTAGTAATTTTTTTTTTCTGCCTCAGCTCACTTTGGGCTTTGTCTTTCCTCATACTCTGCCTTTGGCCTCTGCCAAGCATTTGGATTTCTCTTCGTCGGGAGCCATGCCTTCCGTCATCTATGCATGTCTGGCCTCCACAGAGCGTTCTCAGGGGAGTCTCATTGCCTCCCAATTTCCCTCATTTCTGGATTCCTGAGTAGCACATGGTTGTGTTTGTGTCTGAGAATCTTCTATCTCTCTTCAGCAATCGATTATTTTAGAGTCTTGGCCCAGGGACTGACGTCTGTTTTTCACTTTGTACTAGTCAAGTCTATTTTCAGCATACAACAAAACTAACTAGAGCAAACTTAAGCAAACACTGACATTTATTGCAAGGGTCTAAGCTTGGGGCAGGAATTTGGATGGGGCGAAGGAAAGGCTGGAACCGAAGCCTGGAAAGTTTCTCTGTCTCCTGTCTCTGCTCCTCACTGGGCATCTGCTCCATTCTCTCTGAGTAGTCTGGCTTCCTCTGCTTTCCTGGGCCTCGGGGCACAGCACAGTAGAACCACAGCCCCTAAGTTTACACAGCTCTCAGTCCTAAATCCTGATTCACAGGAGACGTAACCTGATAAGGCCAGCTTATCAGACGCCCACCATGGTCCAATCAGCCAGGACTCAGGCAGTTCCCAGAGAAGAGAGAGGCAGGTACCCTAATGATGTCCACTCTTCACTTAGTCATTTATTCAGTCATTCAGTAAATATTGTATGTCCAGACACTGTTTTTGTTGTTAGGAACACTACAGGGAGAGGAAAAGGGAATCTTTAAAAATTGCACTGTCTCACTTATAAGTGGTAGCTAAACATTGAGTACACATGGACAGAAAGATGGGAACAACAGACACTGGGGACTCCAAAAGTGGGAAGGGAGAGGGGTGGGCAAGAGTTGAAAACACACCTACTGGGTACTGCGTTCAGTGTTTGGGTGACAGGATCAATAGAAATCCAAATCTCATCATCATACAATATACCATGTAACAAACCCGCACACGTACCTCTCGAATCTAAATTTTTTTTAAATTCTGTTTTGCTAAATAGGGGGCACATTTCTAACCCTTCTGTGCCCCTCTCTGCTTTTTTGTATAATGACATGATCAGTTTCTACTCCTTCTACATCAGTAACTGTGTTGTAGAGCATCATTTCCCCTTAGATACTCACTGGCTTGGGAAACACACACATAAACTATCCTGAGACATGAATCTTCCTAAAGAAAAAAACCTATGGAGTTTTAAACACATGGAAAAGAGATCCTTGGCTCTATGACTAGATTGCTTTTAGTGAATGGGTACTCTAGAAGAAAAATACAGCACTGAAAAGGCCAATTGCATCCAAAAAGGAACATTACTAAGATATGCAGGCCTAGAATCCTGCCACATCAGCCATATTTCTTTTTTTACTTTTTAGATCCACACATATTTATTAAGCCTTTGATATAAGATGTTAGGTGCCAGTTCTGTGGAAAATGTAAAGAAATAGCCTTCTCCCTGCCCTCAAAGAACTTATAGCTAGCTGGATACATAAGGTAGAAAATAGATAATGTAATAGAGTTCCATGTGTTTTGGGGTTTAATCGTAAAATGCTACAGGAATTCAGAGAAAGGAAAATTATTAAGACTAAGTTAGGTGGGGGAAGTCTTCATGTAGGAGGTGAGTCTAAGCTGACCTTTTACAGATGGACAGGATTTGGATCTGCAGAGAAATGTCAAAGGACAATTTGTAGTGAGGATCCAGTGTATTTACTTGCTTCACTCAGGATTCTGGTCTTCAATTGCTATTCCTTCCTTCCTTCCTTCATTCATTTATTATTCAAACTTTTACTGAGTGCCCACCTATGCAGGTATTAGACATTACATGTGTAAAGGGTACAAAGATGAAAAAACCCTAATAATAAAGAGGAGTCTTTAAATGAATAGGCATTATACATGGCCTCATTTTCATCTAGTATGCTATGACTGATATGTTAGCCAAGCAAATTAAGAAATCACACTGAGTTTAAAAGCACCTTCCATGTTATCGCTATTTAACACATATGTTAAAAATCCATCACATGATCGGCACAAAAGATAAAGTGAAAAAATAAGACACGATCTTGTATTTCTGAGCTTTACAGTTCAACAGTGGAAGAATCAGACACGGATCTGGTATTTCTGGGGCTTACAGTCTAGTTGAGAGACAATCGCTTAAACAAGTCATTACAATCACGTGTGCTTGAACACATATTAGGAGAGGTAGAGAGAAACTTCCTTGAGTGCACATGGCAGGAATAATTAACCTCACTGGTAAGTCGAAGAAGAAGACTGGAACTGTTGAGGTGTGGCAGGTGGAATTCTAAGATGACCCCTGATGATACCTGCCTTTGTGTCATCCCCTCCCCTCGAGTGGGAGAGACCTGTAATTTGCCTTTAATCAATAAAACATGGCAAAGGTGAAGGTATTTTTGCAGAGATTATTAACATCCCTAGGCAGTTGGCTTTAAGTTAATCAAAAGGGAGAATGCTCTGGGTGGGCCTGATCTAATCAGGTGACTCCTTTAAAAGAGGGTCTAGAGGTAGAGACTTAATGAAGCAGAGATTTTCTCTGCCTTAATCACTGGTCTTGAAAAAGCAAGCTTTTATGAATTCTATAGCTACAGATGAATTCCACCCAAGGGAACTTGGAAGCAGATGTTTCCCCTGTCAAGTCTCTAGATGAGAATGCAGCCTGGATAACACCTCTATAATCTTGTGAGACCCTGAGCAGAGGACTCAATTAAGCTATGCCCAGACTCCTGACCCATGAATCTGTGACATAGGACATGTGTTTTATTTTAAGCCATTAAGTTTGTGGTAATTTGTCATGCAGCAATGGAAAACTAATCCAATGATAGATTAGACAGGACTAACTTGCCTTCCTGGAGAAAGAGGACTTTGAGCACTGGGGCTTTCAACAGCATTGCTGAACAGGACCCCTGCTGACTTTTCTGTATCCTCCATGTGAAATCCAGGCCAGGTTTATATCTAATAAACGAGGTCTCCTGCCTACCTCCTGAAGCTTTCCTGTCTTGTACTCAATAAAACTATCCATTCAATGTTAGATTTGAGGGCAAAAGAGTGCATTCTTTTCCCTACTAGTCTAAATGTACCTCACTTTATGCAACTAACATGATACTGACAAACTTTACAAAATTATATTTTTCCAAGTAGGATTCAATTTTCTTATTTTTCAGTTCATTTAATTAGTTAGCCAGGGATTACAGAGCACCAACTACATCCCTGGGGCTATGCTAAACATGGTGAAAGACTGAAGGACAGTGGCAAGATGGTTCTATCCTTTGAGGAGTTTAAGAAAGAAGCCTCACATACCAGAAAAAGTTAAAGAGCGATAGAACACTAAACTCTAAAAGTAGGAAAGAGGAGGTATTTCCTGAGTGCCCAGGAATAATGAATTTTATTTTGATTGTACAGGCTTCTTCCTCCAAAAAAAAGGAGGGTCTTGGGAATATTCTTAGCTTCCAGCTGAATAAATACATACAACAGTAGTTTGTAATCTGTTAACCAATCATATGCAAATCCTGCTTATTCAGGATTTTGGAATAATTTTGAAAACATGGAGATGAAACGGAGTTACCCAACCAATGCCTCAACAAGTTTTATTTTATGAGTAATGTTTATTGAACACCTGCTATATGCCAAGCCCTGTACTAGGTACCGAGAATCCAGTGGTGTGTGTGTGAGAACGTTTTAAATCATAACTAATAGAAAATTAGATTCGAATGACTTAAACAGTAAACAAACTTATTATCTAACCAAACAAGAAATTCCAAGGTAGATCAGCTTCAAATTTGTAGAAAATGTTTTTTCTTAAAAAAAAAAAAAAAAAAAAAAAGAAAATGTTTTTTCTTTTTAGAGTTGGAGTCTTGCTCTGTAACCCAGGCTGAAATGCAGTGGCATGATCATCGCTCACTGAAGCCTTTGAACTCCTGAGCTCAAACAATCCTCCCACCTCAGCCTCCTTAGTAGCTGGGGCTACGGGCATGTGCCACCATATTTGGCTAATTTTTAGTTTTTTTCTGTCGAGATGGGGTCTGGCTTTGTTGCCCAGGCTGATCTCAAACTCCTGACCTCAAGGGATCTTCTTACCTCAGCTTCCCAAAGTGTTGTGATCACAGATGTAAGCCACTGTGCCAAGCCAGATTTGAAAACAGACGATGCAACACAGCTCCAACATAATTAAGAGTTGGAGCTTTTTATTTTTTCATTCTCTTTTCCTTCAGATAGCAGCTTGTTCTTAGTTGTCTCTCCTCACGATCATAAGACAGCTGCCATGTCATGTTCCAGACACATCTCACAATGCTGTCTAGTAGAGAAACAAGTACTGTTTCTTCTCAGGGCTTCAGGAAACTGGAGGCTTGAACAGAACTGGGGTTCTACTAAAAGGAGGAAGGCAAATGAACGGTGGCTGAACAGACCATGTACTAATTGCATCAAGTAATGATTAAATAGACTGCCCTTACATTGAGTGACAAAAACAATGTCACAGATGACATACAGTTACAAACTGTGGCAAATACATGATCAGAGAGAACCATGCACATAGCAAGGTCGTGGATCCAGAAAGGCCACTCTGAGGAAGTGAAAAACGAGTAGGAACTGGCCAGGCAGGCTTTGGGGAAGAGTGTTACAGGCAGAGGGAAGAGGCTGGGTCATCTGAGACCATGAAAGGAGGCCTGTGTAGCTGGAGTTCCTGGGAGGGAAGGAGGGGAAATGACATGGAATGACACCAGGGCAGCAGGCAGGGGGCTTCCTGCACCATGGGAAGGAGCTCGGGTTATATCCTGACAGCAGTGCAAGGCACCGAAGAGTTGAAAGATGGGGGCATGAAGTGATCTGACTTGTTTTCAAAAGCTCAGTCTGGATGGAGAAGCAAAGAAATATTAGGAGACTATAATGTTCACCTGGGAGCTGATGGTGGCTTGGCCTGGGTGGTAACAGAAAACAGGGATGGAAACTGGATGGAGACGAGCATGACTGGCTTTGCTAGTGCCCTGGGGATACAAACATGGGTTAGCCCAGGACTTCCTACCAAGGCACACCGACTATTTGAGGGGCTAATACTTGCATGCACTTACATTGGTGAAGAGTGATTCATGACCATGTGGGTGGGAGGTGCAGAGAAGGAGATGCAGGAGTTCAAAAGGGAAGATCATGGGTTTGAGAGCTTTCAGGCAGGACGGATTTCAGGGCAATGTGTTAAGGAAAGTGGTATTTTAGCAGGCTTTTGAAGGTTGTGCAAGGTGGGTTTAAAGGTGCAGACATGGGAGAGGGCAGCCTAGAAAGAGGAATTAGCACGACGAGTCTAATTACCACAGATGCAGGAAATGGAGTAAATAGCAGAGTTTGTATGGGACTGTGAAGGAAAGTTCTGGGGATAAGGCTAGAAAAGTCTTGGTGGTCAGATTAAGGAGATTTCTGTGTGTCAGGGTAGGATAATAAGAAAGCAAAAACATTAAAAAAAAATTCTAACTTAGCTACAAACCCACTTGGTTTTCTCAGGAATAATTAATGTGCTATTCAAGTCCTGATTATTTATTCACTAGATGGAATAGCAATACCTCTTTCTGGCATCACTGCTACCTGCAGGTCACTTACCAATGATTTCTAATTTCTTTTAGAATGCATCCCTTCATCATGTATTATCAGTGCTAGAGATCCTAGAATGAAAAGGCGAGGTCCCAATTTACCATGAAGAGGTAAATTGCAGTAAGTATGATGCAAGTGTTTCGGTAGAGGTGGTACAAAGAAGAGAAAAATTCTCCTATTATCAGGAGTTGGGGGCTAGATTTAGCAGAGTTGGTGATATTTAGACTGGGCTTTGAAGGATGAGTAGGAGTTTGCCAGGCAAAGAAATGAGCTGGGAAGGCCTTATAAACACAGGAAAACAATCGGTGCCAAGACACATGTCTTCTTAATTCTCACACCTTAAATCCTACAAGCATTGTGATGTATACATTTTTAAGTTTTATTTTCAGGCTTTTAGGGGAAGCTTGGTGATAATGAGTGAGTTCTTTCAGTTGCTAGAAGAGTTTGCATCTAAGTATTTGACCCCTATAAACATGCATTTTACCTAAAAAGATGCCAGGATCTTAGTAAGCTAAATTGGCTATACCCTTTACCCACAGCTACTCCTCTGGGAGGTTTTACTGATTTTTAGTTTTCCAGGAAAGCAAGGAAAGAACTCTTAAATCTGTTTTTTCAGAGACTAGTAAATTCATTAGTCATCAATGTAGGACCTTCATCTCTTCAATTTTTCACCAGAGGATGGGAGAAGTCATAATTCACTGTTATTTCTGGCTCCCAATTTTGACATTTGCAGGAAATTGGTCCCCTCTGAACTTCCTGGGTGTTCATAAAAGTTATTTTGGCCAGGTGCAGTGGCTCAGGCCTATAATCCCAATACTTTGGGAGGCCAAGGCAGGCGGCGAATCTCCTGAGGTAAGGAGTTCGAGACCAGCCTGGCCAACTTGGTAAAATCCTGTCTCTACTAAAACTATAAAAATTAGCTGGGCATGGTGGCAGGCACCTGTAATCCGAGCTACTTAGGAGGCTGAGGCAGGAGAATCACTTGAACCCAGGAGGTGGAGATTGCAGTGAGCTGAGATTGTGCCACTGCATTCCTGCCTGGGCAAGAAGAGTGAAACTCTGTCTCAAAAAAAAAAAAAAGTTATTCAGGCCCAGATGGGCATCCAAAGACTATCTTGTCTCAAAAATTTGTTAATGACAATTTCAGCTCAAGATAAAAACTAACATATTAACACAGTCTATGGGATTATGAAAAAGTGAGCAAGGAATTCATTTAATACTGGAAAGAATTATCCTCTTGTCCACCACTCCCATTTAGCAAGGGTGTGGAAATCAAAGCCCAGTGACACAAGATTATTTTTCAGTCACTTTGTAAGCCGGGGACCTCTGGCTGGTGATACCCTGCCCAGGCCTCAATGGGCCACACTCCCTACTGCAGGAGATGGCCTGCCCACTCGGCTAGGTGGGGAGTTTTATTGAGTGATGAAACAGCTTTCAGTGGAAAGGGGATGCAGAGGAGGTTTCCCTACCCAAAGGCAGGAAAGTCCCCCCAGTGTGGCTGAGTCTGGGACTTCTATGGGCTCAGAATAGGGGAGGGGCAGGTCATAGGTAGTACTGAAAAAGGCAACATTCAATTGGTTAAAAGGCATTATTCAGAAAGAATCAATTGGGAAAGGGCGGACAAACAGGAACAGAAGTTCTCACTCCAGGTCATGGGTTTCATCTGGGACCAGCAGTCTAGTCTTTCAGCTTTCAGGCTGTTTTGGGCTTGAAGGTGGGGTTTCACCAGGGACCCGCCCCTATATGCCTAGGCATTTGGCTGCCTCCTGTCACTATCACCAGGAGGGTGCCTCAATCGGCCAAGATTGGCCTGGCTTTTGAAGCAGAGCTTTGGCCAGAAGCTGCCACAAAACAGGGGCGGGAGAGAGAGGAGGAGCTGGGTGACAGAGCAGAAGCATTTTGGGGAACTGATCCTTCAGGCAGCATCTGATGTACTTCCTCTCTCCTCCACACTCCACCCCCACTCGCCCTCTCTCTCTCTCTGCTTCTTTCCTTTTCTCTCTCATGGTAGGGTTATGAGTCAGTTGCCAAAAGGTGGGGACATTTCCTGATACATTTGCAACACTGAGAAGTTATCTTAAGGGAGGCTGAGCCCCATTCTACTCATCTGACCTAGAAAGTAAACACCTTGGGGGCCACTAGGGCAGCCCTGTTGGGGGAGACGCCCCAACCTCTCCTCTCCCTGTCTCCTGGCAGCTCTCTTGGTCTGCTGGTTTCTACCTGATCATGTCCCTGGCGGAGGCCATCAGCCTCTGGAATGAAGGGGTGCTGGCAGCTGACAAGAAGGACTGGAAGGGAGCCCTGGACGCCTTCAGTGCAGTCCAGGACCCCCACTCCCGGATTTGCTTCAACATCGGCTGCATGCACACTATCCTGAAAAACATGACTGAAGCCGAGAAGGTGAGTGGAGGTGCCTCTTTCCGGGCCTCCTGTGTGCATTTGTTATTATGATTCGCAACCTGGTGGCATTTCAGAAACCTAACCTCTGGGGAGATTGAAAAGAACAAAAGTTCCCCAAGCTCCACCCCTAGAGAGCCTGATTTAACTGGTCTGGGAGGGGCCCCAGGTGGCCAGTTTTAAAAGCTCTCAGGTGGTTCTGAGGGGAAGCCAGGGTTGCCTCTTTCTCCATCTTCTACATTCAAATCATTCCACAAGTGTCTTTAATGCCTTTGTGAAGGTTGCCCTAGTCATGTTTTCTTCTACACAGAACTCCTTCTGGGCACAGAATCTCTATCTATCACATGGCTTTACACCTGATTATTGATTATAAGGCGCCTCTTTTGGCTGAAGACTTTCATGTGTGTCAACTTTGCCTGCTCAAGAGATTTAAGGGAGGCACTTACTAAAAATAGATTTTATCCCAAGTGACAGTTCTGATCAATTATGCAGGAGACTCTATTAAGGATGCTGAGGCTGCCAAGTGGATTCTCTGCCTCGCTCTGGACTTTCAGTATTAAGCAAGCTAGGTAGCCTAAGTAGGTGTCTGGCTTTCAGCTTCCTGCATTTCTTTTTTTTTTTTTTTTTTTTTGAGACGGAGTTTCACTCTTGTTACCCAGGCTGGAGTGCAATGGCGCGATCTCGGCTCACTGCAACCTCCGCCTCCTGGGTTCAGGCAATTCCCCTGCCTCAGCCTCCTGAGTAGCTGGGATTACAGGCACGCACCACCGTGCCCAGCTAATTTTTTGTATTTTTAGTAGAGACGGGATTTCACCATGTTGACCAGGATGGTCTCGATCTGTTGACCTCGTGATTCACCCGCCTCGGCCTCCCAAAGTGCTGGGATTACAGGCATGAGCCACCGCGCCCGGCCAGCTTCCTGCATTTCTAAATATTATGAAAATTAAGTGAGACACTAAACTATTAATGTCCTGTGGAACTGCACACCACTGTTTAAAAGTTAGTTAATATTTTTACCCTTTACTGCCAGTCTTTGCCAGGTGTGGATGTGTGGACAGATGGCTGATTCCCCAGGTCCCTCAAAGAACCAGTTGCTTCCACACTCTGACAGCAGGTAAACAAGCCTCAGCCACAGCCTCCTGACAGGAAGACAGAGGAGTGACTGAAGGGCTGTCACACAGTTTGACTAGTCAATCTCAGGCTCCAGGGCAGAGCGTGCCAGGGCCCTCCACCTCTGGCTGGAGGGAGGACAGCAGCCCCACCTCCTCTCGGGGGCCTGCTGGGGGGCTGAGTGAACAGCACCACACATTCTGAGGGCTGATGCACACAAAGTGCTCATTGTCTGGGAGAAGAGATTGGCAGCTAGTCTGGCACAGCTATGCCAGCAGGGACTGTAGTCTCCTGCCTTGGCCTGTGGGAGCCTTGGAAAGGCTGTGTGGGCCACCACTCACCTCTCGGCTCCCAGGCCTTCACGCTCACAGGTCTCCGACTCTCCTGGCATTCCTCTGCTTCTAGCCTTCTCATTCCCTCTGCTTTTGTTTACCTGCTTGAACCCTTCCTAGTAGCATTTTATACGCATTCTTACTTGTTATTTTAATTGTATACTATTTATGTGATGTGTGTCTAGTAAACAAATGTAATAATTTACATAATACCTTCATTATTTTCATTTGCAGTAAATTTTATTTTTTATTTAAACCGAATGTTTAATATATTCACAGGACTAAAAGAAATGCAACAAGGGTTAGAATTTCATAATTTCATTAGGTATTTACGTAAAAGATGTTTTGTTTTTCTTTTTTTTTTTTAAGAGACAGAGTCTCACTCTGTCACCTAGGCTGGAGTGCAGTGGTGCGATCTCAGCTCACTGCAACCTTTGCCTCCTGGATTCAAGTGATTCTCCTGCCTCAGCCTCCTGAATAGCTGGAGTTACATGCATGCACCACGACGCCTGGCTAATGACATTTCATTTTTCAAAGAAGTTTCTCTTATTTCCCTATCTTTTTTATCTTCCTTAGAGCAATAAATAGTAATTACTACTCTCCTGGACAAGCTGCTCCGTTGTGTTGGACAAGAACTATATCTTTGTTTCACATCCTTATCACCTCCAAAAACGCCACCTTCACTTCACAGCACAGTCTCACTGCGTTGTTTCACAGTAAAATTGTACTCTGCTCAACCTCGAAGAACCCAAAAAAAATTAGAGCAAATAGCAGTCAAATTCATATGAATGAAAGATAGAGGACCAAAGATTTTAAAGTACTGATTTAGTAACTTTGTGCCTACTGGCTCAAAGCTTCTATCTAATTATGTTATTAAAACATCGGTAGTAGAAATGAAAGATACATTAATGAAAAAGGAACTCATAAGTGAGATCATTAAATATAACTAACTATATTTTAAATATGGATATTTATTTTCTGATTACTATCAGGCAAATGTCTAAACTATCTATCCTGAATTCTAGTCTCGGAAAAGAAGTTCAGAGACAATTACAAAGAAGGTGCTTCATAGTATCAGGTCCATTTTTAAAATGATGAGATCCTTTGGGAAAATTGCTTTAGTCTTTCTTTTAATCTAAGAATTCTGTTAGTGATAATCCATTCACATCTGCACCCTCATAGTCTACTTTGTCTTTATTTGTATCATTGGATTTTTTATTTTGAGACAGGATGCCTCACTTTGTTGCCCAGGCTGGAGTGCAGTGCTGCCATCACAGCTCACGGCAGTCTCCACATCCTGGGTTTGAGCGATCCAACCACCTCAGTCCCCCAAGTAGCTGGGATCACAGGCATGTGCCACCACACCTGACTAATTTTTAAATCTTTTGTAGAGATGGGAGTCTCACTATATTGCCCAGGTGGGTCTTGAACTCCTGGGCTCAAGTGATCCACCTGCCTTGGCTTCCCAAAGTGCTGGGATTACAGGTGTGATCACCACAACTGGCCGTTATTGGATTCTTGTGTAGCTTTTCTAAGCCATATATGACTAAGAAAAGAGGAAATCAGATGGTATAGGTATGGCTCCAGGAATGTTTTGTAGATCCACAGCAGAACTGGAATGACGATACAAGGAATGCATACTGTTGTCCCCGACTCGAGTTCCTAAATGTGAGAGGAAAGTGAGGTGCACCGTGAGAGCACAGGGTGGGCCTTGAGACGCAGGAGGGCAGACAGGAGAGCCAAGCACCGCAGGGGGCTAGGGATCTGTGAGCTGTGGCTCATCTCACACTTCCTCACTGCCCCGCTTCATGGCCATGGCTGGTCCCTTCTCTCCGCAGGCCTTTTCCAGAAGCATTAACCGAGACAAGCACTTGGCAGTGGCTTACTTCCAACGAGGGATGCTCTACTACCAGACAGAGAAGTAAGTGGTTCAATGTTGCACCAACTGGAGAATTTCAAAGAGAAACCCAAGGGGTCTCAGTGCTGCGGACTTGGTGTTTGAGAAGTACCTTCCCAGCCTCTGTTGGGAAATGTGACTGGCCCTTCTGGGGACAGTTATGCAATAAATCAGCAGGTGAGGCAGAAGCTCTCACTGGGGAGGGAAGGCAGGCCTGCCACCAAATTATAAATCAGCTGTGTCATAGGCACAGTGAGCCTAGGTAACCACCATGGGCCTGATACTCAGCTGGGGTGGCACCCCTCCAGTGTCCCTGACAGGGTCACCCATGGAGGTCTACTATAAGGCATTGAGCTGCCACAGAATGGGGATGATAATGAAATGCACCAAAACCTGGCTTCCTCCCAGTAAAATGCATTTTCAAAACCTGCTTCAATTCATTTCAAGAAATATAATTCAGCTGCAAAAATGAGAATACAAACTAACATTATATGTATAAGAATAAATTAATACAGATAAATAAGTAGCAGATGTACTCATACAGGAAAAGTTTGCAGTAGATGTTAAATTTAAAAAACAGTTTTCAAAACAGTGCATATAGCATAGTCCCATTTCTGTATCATAGAATAAAATCTGGAATGCATAGAGCAAAATATTATCAGTAATTCTCTCCAGATGGTGGGATTATAGGAAAATCAATTTTCTTCTCTCACCCTATCTGCATTTTTAGGTTTGTTTATAGTCAACATGCAATAATTAGTACAAAGATAAATAAATTCAAAATGAAAGTTAATCTCAATTCCTCCTCCTTCTCATCCTGCACAAATACCTCATAGCAAATAACAAAGGAAAAAAATTCTAAGTGATAATTTCAGATGTTTTGGGGGGATGGCAAACTGACCCTTTGTAGAAATTGTTCCACCAGGGTGTGTAAGTAAGTTCTAGGGAAGAGGAGTTTGGCTCCGGCTAATGAAGAACTTTCTTTTATTTTTGAGAGGGAGTCTTGCCCTGTCTCCCAGGCTGGAGTGCAATGGCGTGGATCTCGTCTCACTGCAACGTCCACCTCCCAGTTTCAAATGATTCTCCTGCCTCAGCCTCCCAAGTAGCTGGGATTACAGGCGCCCACCACAACACCCAGCTAATTTTTGTATTTTTAGTAGAGACCCGGTTTAACCACTTTGGCCAGGCTGGTCTCGAACTCTCGACCTTGTGATTTACCCGCCTCAGCCTCCCAAAGTGCTGGGATTACAGGCATGAGCCACCATGCCTGGCCTAATTAAGAACTTTCTAACAGTGAAAATGGTCCGTGCATGGTGTGGGTGGGGTGGGGGTGAGACCGAGCATGGATGAAACAACAGGCAGGTTGCAGACACTATCCGGACATCAGACAGAGGGCTGGGCTCTGATCCTGTGCCACCTTGAAAGACTTTGATCCTGCGGTTAGGTCAGAAACAGCCTGCAAAACCTGTGTGTGTAGCTGTTGCTAAGGGCAACCACAAGCCTCTCAAAGGACTTTAAAGATGTAGATGCAGTTAATTACCTGAAGAAGTGAAAGTAGAAGTGAGGTCTTTTCTAGAAGAAAAACCACAGACACAATGGCAGTCTGGGGTGAGAGGGAGCCTGGGATTGGGAGAAGATAGATATCCAGGCATTTATCTTTTTCTTCCCTCCATATTTAGTTTGACATATTTATTGTGACTTTATAAGTTCTTTTTTTAAGTTTAAATTTAAATTGTTTATTTTCATGTTTGCAGGTACATAGTAGGTGTGTATATTTAGGGGGCACATGAGATGTTTTGGTACAGCAGGCATGTGTCTTGACTGGCATTTTGCCTCTCAGTGCCTGTCCCCACTCTTAATATCCTTCTCTTTCTGACTCGCCCTTCCCCCATCTCCAGACCATGGAATATGCAGGGAGGCCTGAGAACAAATCCTTCAGCCGATCTTAAATCTCAAAAGGGAAACTCTAAGGCCATTCCTTAGTAAGCTCTAATAGCCTATCAAGAGGAGGGACAACTGGCAAAAGAGTGAAGGCTCCCAGAAAGAATTTCCTCCAGAAAAGGCTCTCGAGTCCCAGGAGCTGGAAGGCTACGGTTTTGAGTGATTAGAAAGATCTTGGAAAGATCTAAGAATAAGACCCAGGATTCAATTGATCTGTGATTGATAATATTAGTAGTTAAACCGGAGAGAAAAATCTACCAAATTTTATCTGTAATTCAACAATGAGGAGATTATACAAATGAGGCCCTAGTCTCAACGTCAAGCCAGCTCTCCTGTGCAGTTCCCTAGGTGTTGGTGTTCCCCTTCAAGTTCTGTTCTTGATGATTTTCCCTTTTGTGACTACAGCAGTGGTTGTTAAATGGTAAAATGGGATTCTGGAAACACACTCTCAAGCACACACATTCGTTTATGTACAATTCAGGGGGCTGTGGATACGAAAGTCCATACGTGAACCTTGAGGATCCATTCCTGGGCAAGGCCACCCTCACCCATACGGCTGACCTCCGTTTCCCATGGAATCTGTACCTGGGATCGATCCAGGGAATGTCTCTTTCCCCAAACCTTGTCAGGTTGACCTCTTAAATATGTCTTAAGTCCACCTATTTCTCTCCATCTCCACTAACACTGCCTTGGTTGAGACCCTTATTTTTCACCAGGACTAATGCAGTCACTTCCAAACTGATTTCCCAGCCACGGCTCTTGTCCCCTCCATTTGTATTCCAGAGTGATCTTAAAAGAAAAAATCAATGCAATCTGCGTGAGAACTTCCAGTGGCTCCTATGACTGCAAGACAAAGGCTAAATTCCCTTGCCTGTTCCTATGTGGTCCAGCTGCTGCCACCCACTCATCATCCTTGGTGCCATTGCCCCTGCCACGCCCAACAACTAGGGCGGCACCTGCTCTCTCTTTGAGCCTCCTTTTCTAACATGTCTGGCCCACAACAGACATTTGCTTCCTATATATATTTGTCTTCTCTGCTACTCTGCGAATTTCTTAAGAGAGGAAATCTGTAGTTACTCATGCTCGATTTCAGTATCTAGCATAGTAGTTACTCAATAAATGCGTGTTGGATTAAATAAAAGTGAGACTAGATAGTCTCTGTTTCAAGGAACTTATAAATTAAAAGGGGAAACAAGTCCAGAACACCAGTAACTGTCATGCAAGGCAGAAGTGGGTAAATGCTGTAAGATGTAGTTTTAAATAAGTAGGATGGGGGCTAGAGAGAATTACTTCTTAATATATGGGACAGGAATTCCCTCAGATTGGCTGGGCACGGTGGCTCACACCTGTAACCCCAGCACTTTGGAAGGCCGATGTGGGCAGATCGCTTGAGGTCAGGGATTGGAGACCAGCCTGGCTAACATGGTGAAACCCCATCTCCACTAAAAATACAAAAAATTCGCAGCATGTGGTGGCAGGTGCCTGTAATTCCAGCTGCTTGGGAGGCTGAAGCAGGAGAATAGCTTATACTTGGGAGGGAGAGGTTGCAGTAAGCCGAGATCACACCACTGCACTCCAGCCTGGGCAACAGAGCAAGATTCTATCCGGAAAAAAAAAAAAAAGGAATTCCCTCAGCTTACAGTGGGAACTGTTGAAGGCTGATAATGTAATGCATGGAGGTTTTTTTCCCTCTATTTCCCCACTTTCATGTGTTGTTGTATTGCTCTTCCATCATAAAGTTCCAAGAGAACAAAGTTAGAGCACATTTCTGAGTAGGTGGTGCCTCAGTGATGATAACGGTCAAGCTTTCTCACCTCTCTGGCCCCAGCCTTGTCATCTGAAAGGTGGAGGAGCTCAAAGCTGTCTTTCAGATCCTGTGCCTTACGAGTCTTAGGGCATGATGGTAAGGGTGAGACCCTTGTAGAGGCTTGTAGAGGCTCCATAGCAAAGCCTTCTCCCTGCTGACCTGGAAACAGGAAAGGGAGTGGACCCAAACCTCTGTTGCAGCAGCCACTGCAGCATCTCAAAGGTGTCTGACGTTTTGGCTTCTTTCAGCTTGCTGAGATGCCATTATCCTGGGTGCAGGTGTATGAGCGGCGGACTCTGGACCGCATGGGGTACTGGCAGCACGGAACAAGAAGGTTTACTTCAGTGGTTACTAAGAAACCTCACAGGAGTATTACACAAATGGGGATTATAAACTCTCAAGCCTGGAGTTTGTAAAAAGCCGTGGCAAGGTTACTGCTTCGGCTGGTGGACTGACTCCCTGCCTGGGAGGAGTGGGGGCTTTGAGTCCAGTGCAGCCACAGTGCCCTGTGGGTTGTCACTGAAGTATGGGTGTGAAGAAAGCACCCATGCCCAGCCCAGCAGAGCCCAGCAGGAAGCTGCCAGCACCTTGGCTGCCTCTTTGGGGATGCTTCCAAATGGCTTCCAAAGAGAGCCTCTGAAGAAGGGCGGGGGCTGCCGCAGCACTGCCCGCTGGCACACAGTGCTGAGTGCTATTTTGGGATTCTCATACTGAGCTTATTGAGACCCTGTACAGTGGGAAAGGAGCTGTGTGACAAAGCGGAAAGCCCTAAGGACTGCAGCTCTGGGTAAACAAGTGGAGAGGCCGAGGAGAGGCCTGCAGCAGGGAGCGAGGGGGCTGGGAAGCAGGCCAGTGCCTTCAGAGACAGGTTTAAAAACGATACTTACAGGCTGGGCGCAGTGGCTCAAGCCTGTAATCCCAGCACTTTGGGAGGCCGAGGTGGGTGGATCATGAGGTCAAGAGATTAAGACCATCCTGGCCAACATGTTGAAACCCCGCCTCTCCTAAAAACACAAAAATCAGCTGAGGGTGGTGGTGCAGGCCTAAAGTCCCAGCTACTCGAGAGGCTGAGGCAGGAGAACAGTTTGAACCAGGGAGTTGGAGGTTGTAGTGAGCCAAGGTCAGACCACTGCACTCCAGCCTGGCGACAGTGAGACTCTGTCTCAAACAAAACAAAACAAACAAACAAAAAAAAACAAGGATACCCCCTCCCCGTTTTACAAATTTATTAATTAGGCCCTGTGCAGTGGCTCACACCTACAGTCTTGGGACTTTGGGAGGCTGAGGTGGGAGGATTGCTTGAATCCAGGAGTTCAAGACCAGCCTAAGCAACATAGTGAGACTCCATCTTTATAACAAAATTAATAAATAAAGCAAGTAATCAATTTTTTGGAGAAGGGGGTCTCACTATGTTGTCCAGGCTGGCCTCAAACTCCTGGGCTCAAGTGATCCTCCTGCCCAGCCTCTGGCAGAGTAGCTGGAACTTCAGGCTCAAGGCTCAGCCCCCGGCCCCACCCTGGTTTTTTGGTTGTTAGGCTTTCTTTTTTTTTTTTCTTTCTTTTTTTTTGAGACAGGATTTCACTCTGTCACCCAGGCTGGAGAGGAGTAGTGAGATTATGTCTCACTGCAGTCTTGACTTCCTGGGCTCAGGTGATTTTCCACCTCAGCTTCTTGAGTAGTTGGGACTACAGGCCCCAACTACTAATTTTTTGTACTTTTAGTAGAGATGGGGTTTCACTGTGTTGCCCAAGCAGGTCTACCCTATCTTTAACACAAAGCAAATGCTCTGAATAAGCTGTCAGTTCTTTCTTCCTCCCACCAGTTCCAAATATGTAGACATCTTTTTTCTTTCTTTCTTTTTTTTTTTTTTTTTTGAGTCAGAGTCTCGCTCTGTCACCCAGGCTGGAATGCAGCGGTACGATTTTGGCTCACTTCAACCTCTGCCTCCTGGGTTCAAGCGATTCTCCTGCCTCAACCTCCTGGCTAGCTGGGACTATAGGCACACACCACCACACCTGGCTAATTTTTTTTTAATATTTTTGGTAGAGACGGGATTTCACCATGTTGGCCAGGCTGGTCTTGAACTCCAGACCTCAAGTGATCCACTTGCCTTGGCCTCCCAAAGTGCTGGGATTGCAGGTGTGAGCCACCGCACCTGGCCTCTGTAGACATTCTGATGGGCTAGGGAATTATTAGGAGGATTTTGCTGGGCTCATGTAATTCCTGGTAGACCCAGGTGGTGTCACTTCCCAGCTGAAAACCATCTGCTTAGCCAGCTCAGCAGGGAGGAAGGCACGTTGATAGTTAATGCTGAAGGTACTTGAAGTGTGTGCCCTCTGAGACCTTTAGCCAGCTCCCAAACAGGCAACAGAACACAGTGGAAATTGCAGCTGCTGGGGAAAGGGAATCCTGTGCTTCTGCCTGTCCCCTTCGCAGTGGAAGAGGCTCAGTGGCTCAGTGAATTGAAGGTAGTCACCCCTCCTTCCAGCTTAAAAAGGGGAACTTTATTTCTGGGGTACTTTTGGGTACCTTCTTCCCCTTCCCAGTAACCCAGAAAGATGTGTGGAAGCAACCTGAAAGGCCCGCTGCTACTTAAGGAATGGCCTGCATGCATTTAGTAGGTTTTACACTCATCTTTATTAACAACAGGGATCCTAGAGAAAGCCCTCCTCCGATTTCAAACCCAAGCTCTCTTATTTCCCGCATCGCCGCTGCTGCCGCCCTGGGACTTACCTCAACCCTAACAGTGATGGCAAATGGAACTTCTCCCCCAGTCACACTGGCACCCGTTCCTTACGACTCTCTTGGCCAACAAGCCCTTGTGCTCAGCTCTAAACTTCCTTGAGATCAGGGTTCTACCTTCTACACCATGTATTATTTAAATAGCCTGATAATAGCGTACATGGCATTTGAAAAGCGACAAGCCAGGTTGTCAGAAAGGTGACAGTTGTGTGCAGTCAATAGAGAAGAAACTCCCTGTGATTGTCCAAGACTGGGGGCACTCGGGGTTGCTGTGAGGTACAGCCCTTGGGGGGTGGGGGTCACCATTCCCGAGGAGTTCTATGGAATCCTTGCGCTCAGGATTGCTGAAAAACTAAAACAGGTCAAAAGGAACTGAAAGGCTTCTTGTCCGAATGAAAGAGATGGGGAAGGGAGAAGCAGACTCACATTTTATGCGGCATTTATTCTTCCATGCACTGCTGTATTTTCTCCCTCTGTCCTGCAGATACGATTTGGCTATCAAAGACCTTAAAGAAGCCTTGACCCAGCTTCGAGGGAACCAGCTGATAGACTATAAGATCCTGGGGCTTCAGTTCAAGCTGTTTGCCTGTGAGGTGAGGAGAACAGGGCCTGTGCTGGGCAGGAGGGGATCCTGGCTGGATGGACAGCTGACGGTTTAGATGCACAATGATCTGTTGACACCTCCAAGAGCTTGGAAAAGCCATTTTGCCTCCTCTGCCTTGAGACTCAGATTTTCCCTGAAGAAAAGACTGAGATGGATTATTTCAGGCTCATCAAGGCATTGTCATCAGTTATGTGGGGGCTTACGTCTTATTCATGTGAGGCTCAGAGGACCAGGTGAAAATGAGCCCACTGGGCTCTCTGAAGGGAAGCTGGACACAAGTGTGTTGGCTTGTGAAAATATTCACAATAATTTGCATGTTTGTTTAGCAATTCAGATTGACAAGCTATGTGTTCAGCATTTTGCTAGCAGATCCAAAATCATGAGTTCATCATCCAGACCTGCCAGAACCTTCCTCAGTTTCCAAGTTTATAGACCACACTCTGTACTATCCATGGATCTTACCCCATGTACTTGATTGATGCCTAGAGAGAGTGAGGATAATTTGGCATAAATCTGTCCCCTTTTTCTCAAAGAACAGCTCAAGGCACATATTTAGGTAAAGATTTCTGCAGAACAACTTCTTTTCTCTATTATCAAAAGGGAGAGTCCTGACTGGCTTTGACTTTGCAGGTTCATTTACTTTTCCCAGTTGGCCCTTCCCACCCCTCCCACTTCTAAGTATATATCAGCAGTTTTGAAAACTAAAATTCCTGTAAATGTCACAGATCTTTCTTTAGAAAAAGCACTGGTGCTTTAGTTTCTCAGGCACAAGAAGTCAAGTGTTCCCAGGGTCGCTCAGGGCTAATAATAGAGTCTGTAGCTGCCCTCGGCCTCTGGGGACATGTGGCTCCATCCCAACCCTGCAGCAGGCTAGCAACTTACTTCACTTCTCACATCCTGGGAAGATGGGCTTTGCGGTGGGAATTGGCTGCCATTTGACCAGCTTCTTGAGTAGGGTTTCTCAACCGTGGTGCTATTAACGTGTTAGACCCGACAATCTTGTGTTGTGGCGGAGGTGGGAGCGGGGTGCGGTGTGTCCTGTGGATCGTGGGATCTTTGACAGCATCTCTAGTAGCCAGTAGCACTGCCACCACCATTCAATGTGACAACCTAAAATACCTCCAGACATTGCCAATAACGCAATGAGAGCCACTTATACAGGTTAAACAGTTGGGGGACAAGTGGCTCTAGAAAAAGGATTATGCCATAGCATCAAAGCAGAATCCCACGAGAGGAGTGTTTCCCCTGGAGTTTGGGTGAAATGGCCTGAGAGGACAAACATACTGGCTGAGTAGCCCTGTCTGCAAGTAAGGCTGAACTTTTCCGGGTCTAAGCCCCTATTTGTCACGTGGGACCTTCCAGTCATTTCCCTACTTATAATCCTTCCCTTCCTAATGTGGTGCAACCCTGGCTTCAGAGAATCACATGATTATTTTTGAAGAATGTCAAAGTTTTTCTCGTCATCAGTTCATAAAAGCTGATTGTAGGGAGATGTCTTAAGAGAAGGTGGCTGAGAACCAAATAGGAAGTTTTAAATGACCTAAGTTCTTTCTTTCTGCACACAAGGTCGGGGTGGGCTGGAGAAGTTGACAAATTCAGAAGGCAGTAGCTCATTGAGTCTCAGAAATAGGCCTGAAAGGAGTCCATATTTCCACTTCCAGGATTGATCCTGGCCCCCATCATCCAGCACCAGCCGCTAATGCCACAGAAACACCAACTTTGCCACCTGTCTGAGTTTGGCAAGTTCATGTTGTTGGCAGAAGCCTCAGTTCTTTGCTAAATGAACTCTCTAGGGCTGCATAAGTCTTGTCATGACATGGCAGCTGGCATCCCCCAGAGCAAGTGAACCAAGAGCAAGACAGAGTGTCAATGTCTTTTATAACGTAGCCTCAAGTGTCACACCCCCTCATTTCCATAATATCCTATTTTAAAAAATTATTTGGTCGGGCATGGTGGCTCACACCTGCAATCCCAGCACTTTGGGAGGCCGAGGCAAGTGGATCACCTGAGGTCAGGAGTTCGAGACCAGCCTGGCCAACGTGATGAAACCCCATTTCTCATTTTTCTTGGAGACTTTGCTCATTCCTTTTTATCCTTTTTACTCTATTCTTGTCTTCTCATTTTATTTCATTAAGTTGGTCTACAACCTCTGATATCCTTTCTTCTGCTTGATCAATTCGGCTGTTAAAACTTGTGCATACTTCACGAAGTTCTCCTGTTGTATTTTTCAACTCCGTTAATTCACTTATATTCCTCTCTATATTGTCTATTCTTGTTAGCATTTCATCAAACCTTTTTTCAACGTTCTTAGTTTCTTTGCATTGTGTTAGAACAAGTTCTTTCAACTCCCAGAAGTTTCTTATCATCCACCTTCTGAAGCCTGCCTCTGTTAATGGAACACAGTCCTTCTCCATCAGGCCTTGTTCCATTGCTGATGAGGAACTGTAATCCCCTGTAGAGGGAGAGGCGTTCTGATTTTGGGTATTCTCAGCCTTTTTAGGCTGGTTTCTTCCCTTCGTTATAAATTTATCCATCTGTCGTGTTTGTAATTACTGCCTTTCTAATTAGGTTTCTGAGTGGACATCCAATTTTTTGATTCCCAGCGCCGAAATCTGAGCAACCCACTGCGCCAGCTAAAACAGCGGTGTTAAGATTGATGGTGCTTTTCTGCACCAAAAACCACTGTGCCAAGGGCCAGCAAAACAGCCGTGCTGGCCACAAGAGTCACGGTGGCAACCCATGGGGCTCCTCTGCTGGGAATCTCCTGGTCCATGAGCAACAAAAATTTGTCTAAAAGTGTGGCGTCCTCTCGTTTTCTGCACTTTCACTGGGAGCCACAATCCCGAGCCGCTAACGATCAGCCATCTTGGATCTCTCTCCTAATCTACTTTTGATAGGTGTACCTGAATGCGAGAAAGAGAATGAATCCAAGCTGGAAAATACTCTTCATGATATGATTCAGGAAAACTTTCCCAACCTAGCAAGACAGGACAATATTCAACTCCAGGTAATACAGAGAACACCACAAAGATATTCCTCAAAAAGAGCAACCCCAAGGCACATAATCGTTAGATTCACCAGGGTTGAAATGAAGGAGAAAATACTAAGGGCAGCCGGAGAGAAAGGTCAGGTTACCCATAAAGGGAAGCCTATCAGACTCACAGCAGATCTCTCAGCAGAAACCCTACAAGCCAGAAGAGAGTGGGGGCCAATATTTAACATCCTTAAAGAAAAGAACTTTCAACCCAGAATTTCACATCCAGCCAAACTAAGCTTTACAATCGAAGGAAAAATAAAATATTTTGTGAATAAGCAAGTACTCAGAGATTTTATTACCACCAGGCCTGCTTTACAAGAGCTTCTAAAAGAAGCATTACACATAGAAAGGAACAACCAGCATTAGCCTTTCTAAAAATATACCAAAAAGTAAAGAGTATCAACATAATGAAGAATTTATATCAACTAATGGGCAAAATAGCCAGCTACCATCAAATGGCAATAATTGTAAATTTAAATTGACTAAGTCCCCCAATCAAAAGATACAGCCAAAACCCATCAGTATGCTGCATCCAAACCCATCTTACATGCAAGTGTACATAAAGAGTCTAAACAAAGCGATGGAGAAAGATTTGTCAACCAAAATAGAGAGCATAAATAAATAAATAAATAAGAGGTTGCAATTCTCACCTTTGATGGAATGGATTTTAAAGCAACAAAGATCAAAAGAGGACATAATGGTAAAATGATCAATGCAACAAGAAGAGCTGACGATCCTGGATGTGTACCCACCCAATACAGGATACATAAGACTTGTAAAGGGACTTGGACTCCCACACAGTAGTAGTGGGAGATTTCAACATCAATATTAGATATATCAATGAGACAGATTATTAATAAGGATATCCTGGACTTGAACTCAGATCCGGAACAAGTAAACTTAAACATTTGTAGAACTCTCCACTTAAAACACAAGATATGCACTCTTATCAGTACCACATCACACCTACCCACAGGTTTAAATGAAATATTGTTTGGCCATTATTAAGCACGATTGATGGTATAAGGGAGGTTTCAATACCCATTTTTAGACTGCATTCTAGCCTGGGCAATTAAGCAAAACTTCTGTTCTCTCTCCCTCCTCCTCCTCTTCTTTTTTCCTCTTCTTCATTCCTTTTTTCTTTCTTTCTTTCTCTCTTTAAAAAAAAAAAGAAACCCCATTTCTGCTAAAAATACAAAAAAAAAAATTAGGTGTGGTACCACGTGCCTGTAGTCCCAACTACTTGGGAGGCTGAAGCAGGAGAATCACTTGAACCCGTGAGGCGGAAGTTGCAGTGAGCCAAGATCACACCATCGCACTCTAGCTTGGGCAACAAGATCGAAACTCCGTCTCAAAACAAAATTATTTTAGTCAAGCCATTTTTAAAATCTTAGTAATGTATCCAAACAATTATGTGTAAATTATGAAGCATAATAATAAGATAAACACTGAAGAATCTACAGCCCAACTCAAGACCTGGAAAGTATGACTACTGTTGCATTTACCATTCCCTCCCCATCCCAGAGGAAGCATTCCCCCAGCTTCTGTGCTAACCTCTGTCTCCTGGGTTCAAGCAAATCTCCTGCCTCAGTTTCCCAAGTAGCTGGGATTACAGTACCTACCACCACACCCAGCTAATTTTTGTATTTTTAGTAGACAGTTTTCTCCATGTTGGCCAGGCTCATCTCGAACTCCTAACCTCAAGTGATTCACCTGCCTTGGCCTCCCAAACTGCTGAGATTACAGGTGTGAGCCACAGCGCCTGGCCTGTGTTGCTGTATTAGTCTTGTTATTCATGTGGTCTGAGCCAGGTTCTGCTGGTGCTGGTACAGGAGGTTGCATCTTGATCCCTCTTCCCACCCTGTACCTGTCCAGTGTTTCAGCCTAGGTACAGTGGCAGGAGCTGGACTGGAAGCCACACACTTGTATTTTATTCCCAACTCTGTCTGCCTCTAGAAGGGGCCTTGAGCAAGTCACTCTTTCGCTAAAGCAACTCATACTAAAACAGTACAACACTTCTTCTTCTTTTTTTTTTTTTTTTTTTGAGATGGAGTCTCACTTTGTCACCCAGGCTGGAGTGCAGTGGCATGATCTTGGCTTGCTGCAACCTCCACCTCCCAGGTTCAAGTAATTCTCCCACTTCAGCCTCCTGAATAGCTGGGACTACAGGCACCCATCACCACGCCCAGCTAATTTTTGTATTTTTAGTAGAGACGGGGTTTCACTATGTTGGCCAGGCTGGTCTGGAACTCCTGACCTCGTAATCTGCCTGCCCCAGCCTCCCAAAGTGCTGGGAGCATGAGCCACAGCACCTGGCCAATTCTTTTTTCTTTTTCTTTCTTTCTTTTTTTTTTTTTTTTGAGATGGAGTTTCGCTCTTGTTACCCAGGCTGGAGTGCAATGGCTTGATCTCGGCTCACCACAACCTCCGCCTCCTGGGTTCAGGCAATTCTCCTGCCTCAGCCTCCTGAGTAGCTGGGATTACAGGCACGCGCCACCATGCCCAGCTAATTTGTATTTTTAGTAGAGACGGGGTTTCACCATGTTGACCAGGATGGTCTCGATCTCTTGACCTCGTGATCCACCTGCCTCAAGTGCTGGGATTACAGGCATGAGCCACCGCACCCAGCCTCTTTTTTCTTTTTCTTTTTCTTTTTTTTTTTACCAGTCATCTTTTATTTGGAGGTTAATTCCATTAGGATATGAAAGGATTCAGCAATAATCGAGACTATGTTCCTTCTGGAGGGGCTCAAGCCAAGAAGGTCGTGGAGGGGAGTGCAGAGCTTGTCTTCAGTGGTCCTTGCGTCACCGCTCATGCTTGAGCTCCTTGTAGGAAAAGGTGTAGTTGAATACCACATAGCATGCCAGCACCATGGTAATCTCCGCGATGCTGCCTTTTTTCACGTTGATATATTTGTTATAGTACCAGTAGTAACCTCTTCGAAACGCTCCAATGATGCCACTAGGGCTGAAGTTCCGCATCAAGATCCAGCTTGGCAGCTCTCCTAGTTTGACCTCTAGAAGTTTCTTTTCCTTCAGTGGTATGACTGACGCCATCTTGGAGTACTCCTCTTTTTTCTTTTTTTAAACTTGGTTTGAACACTGTATACAATAGTTCTTGTCCCTTCCTGACCTATTTGGTTATTGGAAGAATACACATGATGTTGCATTTATCCATTCAATGGTGTTTTCTTAACACCGTGTTTGTGTTTGACGTAACTCAGTAGCAAGACTAATTGCACTGTATTTTAGGTATTCCCAGGAGAGCTGAGAAAGGGAGAAATGTTACCAGGCAGCATTCCCAGAGTATACGTGTAAGCCCTTCCCTGGCACCTGGATTTGGAGTAGTCTCAAGTTTTGTGTTGTGGTCTGTGCTTTTCCAGGTGTTATATAACATTGCTTTCATGTATGCCAAGAAGGAGGAATGGAAAAAAGCTGAGGAACAGTTAGCATTGGCCACCAGCATGAAGTCTGAGCCCAGACATTCCAAAATCGACAAGGCCATGGAGTGTGTCTGGGTAAGTGTATCGGCGATGCAGGTGGTGAGAGGAGTTCACTGGATGCTCGTTTGTCTCAGAGGACACACCACTGAGGAACCATCAAAGTGGTGCTTTTACTTTCTGTGGGTCCGGGTAGCACTCATCTAAGGGTAAAGTTCCACTTAAGATCTTGAATCTGTGCTGAGAAACTGGGGCCTAGAGTATGGGACAGCAGAGCTCGTGCCTCACAGCACCCTTGGAGTAGGGCCCCTCGGTAATGCAGAACAGGATGTGGGATGCTGGAGTGGTCTGCACAGACTCTCAGCACTGAGAGGGTAGAGCCCATATCTGCTTGATCACCACCGAGTCCTCACAGCCTGGCACAGTGCTAGGCACATAACAGCTCTCAACAAAAATGTTTTGTTTTGTTTTGAGATGGAGTCTTACTCTGTTGCCCAGCTTGAGTCCAGTAGTGTGATCTTGGCTCACTGCAACCTCTGCCTCCTGGGTTCAAGCAATTCTCCTGCCTCAGCCTCCCAAGTAGCTGGGATTTCAGGCACATGCCATCACGCCTGGCTAATTTTTGTAATTTTAATAGAGATGGGGTTTTGCCATGTTGGCCAGGCTGGTCTCGAACTCCTGACCTCCGGTGAACCGTCCACCTTGGACTCCCAAGATGCTAGGATTACAGATGTGAGCTGGCGCACCTGACTAAGAAATGTTTTGATTATGTGAATGAATGAAATAAGTTATTCATAGTTCAAGCATATTTGTGAATAGGCTAGCTTTAAATCTGATCTTTAAAACACAGAGAAGAGGGCTCAAGTCAGTCTTTATATGCCTATCCTTGTCAGCAAACACCCATCCAAGGGAGCACTGTCATGAGCCTTGCTTGATCCCGGGCCATCCTTGTCGTGGTGGTGCTGTCTACACTATGCAAGAACCCTACAGACACCACACCAAGTGGGAGAGGAGCAGTTCCTCTGGGAAAAGAGGTTGCTGGGCAAACAGCACCAACAATGTCTGCGTGACCTCTCAGCAGAAGGTGATATTGAAACCAACGATCCCTACCTTAACACCCTACAGGAATGACAGTATCATTTGGAAAAATGCTTCTATGTGGTTATTTCAATGAATTCTTGCATCTATTTGCTGAGGGAGGCAGGGCAAGCATCATCACCCCCATTTTCAGGTAAGGAAATGCTACATTTTCTGTGTTACAGAAGCAGAAGCTGTATGAGCCTGTGGTGATCCCTGTGGGCAGGCTGTTTCGACCAAATGAGAGACAAGTGGCTCAGCTGGCCAAGAAGGATTACCTAGGCAAGGCGACGGTAGGTGGGATTGCTCAGCTTCCCCTGAGTCTCCCATGGCCTGGGCCATGTGGAGCAAGGCAGGAGGGACTCTTGAGAGGATGATGGCCTCCTTGTGGCTCTGTCCCTGGGATGGTAACGAGAGACTTGTTTATAGGAAGGAGATTTGGCTGAAAGATAGGCAGCCACTTCTGGTTTATTTTCTCCAGGCTGCTCTCATTCTTCCCTTCCAGCTTGACCCTAGGCGAGAGCCAAGGGTAACTCACAGAATGCTGAGTCTTGGGGGCTGAGCCAATGGAGGGAAAACACAGACATGAGGAGCTCACCAAATGTGAAGAGAGAACCAGGAAGGGTGGCTCATGCCTGTAATCCCGGTGCTTTGGGAAGCTGAAGTGGGAGGATCATTTGAGGCCAGGAGTTTGAGACCAGCCTTGCTAGTGGAGAGGCTGAGGCTAGAGGATCGCTTGAACCCAGGAGTTCAGGGTTATAGTGAGCTATGATTGCACCACTGTACTTTAGCCTGAGTGACAGGGTGAGACTCTGTTTCTAAAAAATAAAAATAAATATTGAGAGAACATGTTAGGGAAAGAGATTAGCACGGGATCCTCTTGGCTTAATGTGCCTTGTAGTTCACGTTTTCGTGGGCTGAGGAATCTTTCCCCACTCCTATAGCCCTATGTTTAGACTATGTCTTAAATTGAACTTCTTCTAAATCTGGGTCTTGGCCGGCCGTGGTGGCTCATGCCTGTAATCCCAGCACTTTGGGAGGCTGAGGCAGGCAGATCACTTGAGGCCAGGAGTTCAAGACCAGGCTGGCCAACATGGTGAAACCCTGTCTCTACTAAAAATACAAAATTAGCCAGGTGCTGTGGTGCATGCCTGTAATCCAAGCTACTCGGGAGGCTGAGGCAGGAAAATCGCTTGGACCCAGGAGGTGGAGGTTGAAGTGAGCTGAGATCATTCCACTGCACTCCAGCCTGGGCAACAAGAGAGAAACTCTGTCTCAATAATAATAATAATAAATCCAGGTACATTCTTTCAGACATAATCTGAAGTGAGTCAGCAGTGCCCTTCCAAAACCACATTTGACTCTGACACATTCGTAGGGCTAAAGTTGCCCAGTGGTCAGGTAGCTGGGTCTAGCATACTAGCAGAGGTCAAGAAAGGCTGGGTTAATGGAAACACCCCAAATATCTATCAACTGGTGAACGGATAATCAAAATGTGATATATCCATGCAGCAGAATACTACGCAGCCATAAAAAGAAATGGAGTAGGATGCATGATACAACATGGATGGGCGTTGAAAACATGAAGTTATGTGAAGGAAGCCAGACACAAAAGGCCACCTGTTATACAATTCCACTTATATGAAATGTCTTGTGCAATCTCTCACTACTGAGAGGGCAGAGCCCATGTCTGCTTGATCACCACGAGTCCTCACAGCCTGGCACAGAACTAGACACATGACAGCTCTCAGCAAAAATGTTTTCATTATTATATGAATGAATGATGAAAATCTGATTTTTAAAACTCAGAGAAGGGGGCTCAAGTCAGCCATAGAAAGTGAAGTGGTTGTTGCCAGTTTAGGGGGAAGGGGCATGTGGACTAACTGCTTAATGGGTACAGCATTTTCTTCGAGAGTGATGAAAATATTTTGGAATTAGATAGAGGCGGTAGTTGCACAGCATTGTGAATGTGACAAATGCCACTGAATCATTCACTTTAAAATGACTAATTTGGGCCATGCACGGTGGCTCACTCCCGTAATCCCAGCACTTTGGGAGGGTGAGGTAGGTAGATCACCTGAGGTCAGAAGTTTGAGACCAGCCTGGCCAACATGGCAAAACCCCACCTCTACTAAAAATACAAAAATTAGCTGAGTGTGGTGGTGCACACCTGCAGTTCCAGCTACTTGGGAGGCTGAGACAGGAGAATTGCTTGAACCCAGAGGTGGAGGTTGCAGTGTGCTGAGATCGTG
The DNA here is from genome assembly GCA_031835075.1 of Saguinus oedipus. Taxonomy (NCBI): domain Eukaryota; kingdom Metazoa; phylum Chordata; class Mammalia; order Primates; family Cebidae; genus Saguinus; species Saguinus oedipus. Next base: position 27,469,447 of record CM063190.1, read on the forward strand.
CCACTGCACTTCAGCCTGGCAACAGAATGAGACTCCATCTCAAAAAAAAAAAAAGTTCATTTGGTGTTATACAAATTGCACCTCAATAAAAACATTATTTTAAGAGAGGAGAAAGCAAGCCTGTGTTAGCAGGGGTTGGGTGAATACTTGTTTCTTCAGTTGCTGAACTCCTAATCCAGAGGATCAGGAATCTAATCCTTAGTTACTGTCCACGTCTGAAACCAGGCTCAGGGCATGAGCAAGGAGGGACACCCAGAAGAATGGAAACAGCGCTGGCAGAGCCTCACACCCGCCTGTCCTTGATTTCAGGTTGTGGCGTCTGTGGTGGATCAAGACAGTTTCTCTGGGTTTGCCCCTCTGCAACCACAGGTGAGGCATTCCTGACCTTCTCCATGGTCCTGGTTCTCGAGAGCTTTCTGTGAGCATCCAACTGGGGAGAGAGACTATGGGTGCTGAGCTGCCTTCTTGTAAGGCTCCTTCAAGTGGCCCTCAGTGCAGCTGAGGGATGTGCCTGCCCTCTTGCAGTCCCGAGTTCCATGGCTGGTAAGGAAATGAGGCAATGTCAGACTTCACCCCAAGTCCTCTGAAGCTGACTCTCCTGCTTCACCCCAAATGTCAGTCTTCACATCTCTAAAGAGATGCGCTGATCCTCTCTCTGAAGCCTCACCTATTCTCTCAGGAAGCTGAAACACAAGCTATGGAAGGCTTGTTAACAAAGCCTCTTCTTGGGCACAGGGGCAAGTGGGGAACACTGTGGGGCCTGGGCCTGAGGTTTGGGCTCTCCTGGCTCTACCCATCACCCATGTGCAGGGGTTCCCTCGGGAACACAGGGAGTGTGAACCCTTTTTCTGCCCAAACTGGGCTTGGAGAGGTGGGCTCAGATGAACTGGATGACAGTGGAGCTAGAAATGCAGACAGTACTTCCTTGTGAAGGGAACGGGGAGCACATAGAGGAAGAAAAAAGCTCTGTGGCAATGAAACCGTCACGGGAAGAGCACTGGCCAGCACCAGCAGAGGGCAGGTTTTCTGAGCAGGGACCGTGTGTTCCAGATCTAGAGTCTGTGATCTCTTTCTTTACAATAAAGTTGATGAAAGCCTTGCTGAAGTCCCTTCAGCTTCAGCCCAGCCAGAGGACCATGAGGGGGACACAACCCAGGTCACTGGACTCCATGGTATCCAGTGTAGAACGGGGGAGAAGATCTTTGCCCAGTCAGTGGATCCTGTGTCAATTTTAAATACTCAGAAGTGACCAGAACAGTGGCTCACACCTATAATCCCAGCATTTTGGGAGGTTGAGGTGAACGGGTCACTCAAGTCCAGGAGTTCTAGACCAGCCTGGCCAACATGGTGAAACCCTCATCTCTACTAAAAATACAAATATTAGCAGGGTGTGGTGGCAGGAGGATCACTTGAACCTGGGAGGCAGAGGTTGCAGTGAGCTGAGATCACACCACTGCACTCCAGCCTGGGCGACAGAGGGAGATTCCATCTCAAAAAGAAATTTAATTAAAAAATACTCAGAAGTGTCATGTGATGTAGTAGACATTAATTACAGAACAGAGCTTTTGGCAACTGTCCTAGGAAAAGGACAGAGCTCAAGGTCAGAGCTCTTGTGACACCATGTTGCTGTGTGAGAGCTAGCTCTAGAAACTAGCTCTGGCTCTAAATGAATTGCTGTGCTAGTGAAACCTGCACCTGGGGGGCTGGTGGGAGGTGTAATTTCCCAGTGTGCAGTCAGGGTGGCTGTGCCCTCTTCTAAGACAGTGTTCCCATCAGTCAGTAATGCATTATTTGATTTTATGGTCTGGAATAATGCTTGAGTTATCATTAGCCATTTCTTCTCTCTCCCTGCTTTCCCTCATTGCCTTTTGCATTTTCACTTCTCCTGAATGTTCAACAGGCAGCCGAGCCTCCACCCAGACCAAAAACTCCAGAGATCTTCAGGTAAGTTAGATTTAAATCCATATGCAGAATATCCAGGCTCCAAGCCTGAACTGATCGCAAGAAAGGGAGGAATGAAGATGAAACTCGGGTCAGGGTGTAAATCTTGTGGAATTTTCTAGAATGTCAGGTCTCTTCTGTTATCAAGGTTAGGACAGAATGATATGGTGGGGGTGGAGTCTTGGCTGTGGTGGGGTGGGGCATCGGGACCTGGCTGCAGCTACATGGTGTCCCAGTGGCCCCTGTTCACGTGCACAGCCACCCACCTGGCAAGGGGTTGTTACCAAAGGGGAGTGGTGCCTGTGGAACATAGCTACCCCAGGGGCCAGGACGCTGACCTCAGGTAGGAGTTCCGTTTCCACTGGCCACAGCCCCCACTGATGCGGGCAAGCAGAGTTCTCTGGAGACAGGAAGCTGGAATGGCGTCCTTTTTCCTGTGCGAGGACTTTTCACTCCCTATTGACATGTGTTTTCTGAAGAAGTAAAGGGGAAGGGCTCAAGAAAAGGAAGTCCTTCTGTAAGATGAAAATCAAAGGGTGACATAACCTACAGCTTTCTTAAGAATTCCCTCTAAGTAATGAAGCACACCTGGTCCCCCCACCCAAAAAGGAGGTTTCGCAAAGTGATTGGCCGGCGCGCTAGCTCACGACTCATGTAATCCCAGCACTTTGGGAGATGAAGGTGGGCAGATCACTTGAGGTCAGGAGTTCGAGACCAGCCGGGCCAACATGGCAAAATTCCATCTCTACTAAAATTACAAAAATTAGCTGTACATGGTGATGTGTGCCTGTTGGGAGCTACTTGGGAGGCTGAGGCAGAAGAATTACTTGAACTGGGGAAGTAGAGGTTGTAGTGAGCCGAGATCACGCCACTGCACTCCAGCCTGGGCAACAGAGTAACACTCTATCTCAAAAAATAAAAATAAATAAAAAGTGACAAAAGTACCAAAGCAACTACAAAAATGAGGGCGCTGGGTGAGCTCGTTCCTAAACTCCCTGTCATCTGGAAGGGCCTGTAATTCCTACAGGAATAGACACGCTGTCTGGAAATAAGGAAGGGCTGAGGAATAAGTAACGGAGTGGGGAGTAAAGGGAGGGAAGCCTGAAACCCGAACGCCAGCTCTCTGCCACACCTTCCAAAGTGACGCCAATCAGAGCCCCAGAGCCTAGAAGCGTGGTCAGCCCTGAGGGAACTGACACTGCAGCACCGCAGCTGGGCAGCCCCAGAGCCCTCTAGGAGCATCCCGCACACTGCCCGTCACCTCCCTTCCTCACGGTCTCCTTACCCTGGCCCAGTGCTGGCTCTAGGTGGTTCTCCTCCCTCTTCTCCCACCTGTCTTTCTCACCCAGATGGCTCTCACTTGACTTCCACCTTATGCTGTTCCCCTGACCACAGTCATCTGATCCACCCCAGCCCAGCCCCAGGAGCTGGACGAGATGACCCAGCCAGGGACCTTCCTCCTCAGAAGGGAAGGGAAGACGAGGATTGTAAGGCCTCACTATCTAGTGTTGTGGCTTTTTGATTTTATTCTTGTCCCTCTGCATATATGGTTATGAGCATGTGTACACCAGTTTCTTACCAAGACCTCTTGGGAGCCCAGGCAGGCTCAGCATCACCTACGCAGTTGCAGTTAGGTGTGGAGTTAGACCCAGGCTGGAGCCAAGTCCCTGGCTCCAAGTTCACTGTGCTTGTGTGAGGGCATGTGGGCTGGATCTTGTGTCTACCCCCCGCAGGGCTCTGGAAGGGGAGGCTCACCGTGTGCTGTTCGGGTTTGTGCCTGAGACACAAGAAGAGCTCCAGGTCATGCCAGGGAACATTGTCTTTGTCTTGAAGAAGGGCAGTGACAACTGGGCCACGGTCATGTTCAACGGGCAGGTATGCAGAGGACTGGGAGTGGTGCAATGGGCGTGGGATCCCGGCAGCACATGCAGTCTTTCTGCAGAGCAGTATCCGCTGCCTTCTGTGCAGACCAGCCAGATTTTTTGTGTGTGCTCGCCATCCTTCCCCAGGACTCTGGCTGTTGTGTGGTGTGGGTACTGATGAGCACATCTCTGTTTTCCCTTTCTGATTCTGTGACGCTGCACTGCAGAAGGGGCTTGTTCCCTGCAACTACCTTGAACCAGTTGAGCTGCGGATCCACCCTCAGCAGCAGCCCCAGGTAATGCCATGCCAAGGCCTGACCCATTTCCTCCCACCATTTGGAGATCTCTCCCTGGAGGGGAGGGGAGAGGAGCAGTGTAAAGAGGTGCTGTCGGGACCCCTGGAGAAAGACTCACCAGTCTTGAGCCTGCCTTGAGATGGCACCAGCTGCCCAGAGCTGAACCTGGGAATGAGGGAAAAAAGCCCAGATGTGCTAAGTTGAAGGCATCCATAGGTCCCATTGGGCCCACCCACCTTTGCGACTCTTCCTGGTCAGAAGTGACTTGGGAGGCAAAGCCTACAGTATGTGAGGGTTAGGTCTTCCCAGGTGTGTCTGATTCACCTGGAAGAAGGTCAATGTGTTGGCTGGTACAATGCCATTAGAAATACAATGAGGCCAGGCACAGTTGCTCACGCCTGTAATCCTAGCACTTTGGGAGGCTGAGGTGAGAGGATCACTTGAGCTCAGGAGTCTGAGACAAGCCTGAGCAAAATAGAGAGATGCCACCTCTATACAAATAAAAATAATACAATGAGATCTGCTTTAGAGCTTTGAATCCGAGTGGGCCTTGCCAGCCACTGCTTCTAAACTGAATCCCTTCCTCACACTTCAAGTCTGTCCTTCTGCCAGGCCTAGAGGGCTGTCTTTGTTGGATCTGAGCAGCTCTGTAAGTGACTCGAGGGCAGTGGAGCCTGTCTCTCTCCAGACTGTGCGACCAGTTGTATATGAGCTCCGCCCTCCCTGGTCAGAGTCACTATATCCAGATGCTTTGAAAAGTTTCAGATGCCTTTCCCAGTGCCCTCTGCAGTGGAGACAAGAGCTCAGTCCTACCCCATGTCCAGCGGGTTTCTAATACGGCTGAAACAGATGCTCCAGCGGCAAGAGCGTTTTAGCGGGTTAGGATTCTTCTTTCCACTGTGGTTTTCATTTTCATCAGGCCAACCCTGCCTCCTCTTTTGGCCAACATTTTCCTTTGTCTTTCTCAAATGTCAGTGCCATTCCAACTTTTAGGAAGTTATTTCCATCTGGCTCCTTTTCATGGAGTCTCTGTAGGGGGATCTTCCCACATCCTCCCCTGCCTGGGAACTTTGATCATCACTCCCTGTTGCTTTCAGGAGGAAAGCTCTCCAGAGTCTGACATCCCAGCTCCTCCTAGTTCCAAAGCCCCTGGAAGACCCCAGTTGTCACCAGGTGAGTGGTCCTGGAGCAGCAGCCTTGGTCTGGGTGCAGGAGCATGCCAGGCTGTTTCCTGAGTTCCTCTCCCCGCCTTCCAGGAAGTTCTGGTTTCTTCTTTTCCCAACATGTCACTCAGCTAATGACCACACAGCCCCAGAACCCTCCTTTCCTGCCCTACCCACCCACCCCAAACATGAAATCAGTGCCCTCTCTCCCTGCCTGCTGCAGAGCACTCACCATGCTTGGGTGAATGTAGCTGGTCTCTGAGTGACTCACCTAGTCACCAAACCCCTTGATCATTAGGTACTGAAACCATGTCTCAGGAAGAAAAGTTGAAGTAGCTGTACAAGTTTACCTCAGAGGGGCATAGAGTGGCTGTTTTCAAATGACTGAGGCACTGTATCTGGAAAAGAAACTGTTCTGTGGAGCCCTGAGGGTGAACAAAGAACCAATGGGCAGATGTTCTCTCCGAAAGGCTGTTTCCTGGTGTGGAGAGGGCTGTCTTGGGAAGTGATGGGCTTCTTACCATTCATGCACTTGAAGCAGATCTTGGATAAGTGCTTGGTAGAGGTGCACAGAGTAAGTGGTTGGCCAGATTCCACATCGATGATTGCCACACGTGTCTGACCATCACAATCTCTTCAGATGTCCCTTCCCCCATTTTTATTTTGAAAAACATCAGACCTACAGAAAAGGTGACAGTAGAATACAATACACATCAGAATATCTTTCACTTCACTCACCAATTGTTAACATTTTGCACCATGAATTGGCCCTGCTGCATTCTATTTTTTCCCCCGAGCCAGTTAAAAATAAGTTACAGACTCGTGCCACTTCACCCTACATATCTGCAAAAACACGGGCCCCTGAATAATCACAGTAGAATCATGGTATCCAGGACACTTAACGTTCATATAATGTTATATAATGTATATTCCATATTTGAATGGAGCCATTGCTCCTGCTCAATGTCCTTGACAGCTTTTTCATTATCTTTTGTCTAGAGGCTCATCAAGGATCACATATAAACCTAGGATGATTTTGTGAATACAGGGTCCTAAGCTACTGGCTCTTAATTATTTAGGACTGGAATGGGGCTTGGGAATTTGTATTTTAGAAAAAAACTTCCCATGTGATTCTAATGGTCAGCTAGGTTTGCGATCAATGGTCTTCTGATCATGTACCCCCTATAGTAAATATCTTTATGCATGCTTCTCTTACATAAATTATATTACATTAATATATGATGCACTTTAGGAAACATACACAAAGAATCAGGTGAGGATAAGTGGCTCTAATAGTTCTTCCTATGGCCTCTGGCTCACCTTGCACTCCTGATTTTCATTGCTTTGGATCCTGCGGGTTTAACTAACTTTTGGGATCCCATCAACCTCGTGGGTTGGTGAGGATATGCTGCTCCTTTGATAATTACCTACAGGCTCCCTGGAAGCAGAGACTGAGTTTGTTTATGTGTTCGTGACCTTCGTGCTTCCCCAGGGTTAGATTCTCCCCACAGTTTACTAAGGTTAATAATTCCCCCACAAATTAAAGGGTAAGAGGTTGGGGGCCCTGTTCGAAGAGGTTTCATGTGTGTGGCAGGGGCTGGCCAAGCGTGTTCATTCATCATCATCTTTTGTTTTACTCCCTGCTTTTTCCATTTAGGTCAAAAACAAAAAGAAGAGCCTAAGGTAACATTTTTCCCTTGTATTGTTTCAAGTGGTAGAAGACGGGAGAGATTGGGCTATCAACCACAGACATATCTGTCTAGATTGTAGAAAGAGCCCCAGTGGAAGGGTCGAACCAGTTGCTACCCAGAGTCCATGGGCAAGGGACCTCTTAACAGCCTCCCCCACTATCATGCACACATTTCCTGCGTCCCAAGCTGGTGGGCTAGATCCTGCTCGGGAAGAATTCCTGCCCAAGCACAGGTCGGCTAACGGACCTCTGAAGGCCTTTTAGGCTGCAATGAAACTGGTTACTTATTGGCCTCTCCCCTGCTGCATGGGTACCCCCGTGCCAAATCACAAAGCTGCAGTGACCTGGGATGTTGAGAGAAAGCCTCAGACACTCAGGAGTTCCCTCTGCTTCCTCCCCACTCAGGAAGTGAAGCTCAGTGTTCCCATGCCCTACACACTCAAGGTGCACTACAAGTACACGGTAGTCATGGAGACTCGACCCGGGCTCCCCTACAGCCAGGTCCGGGACATGGTGTCTAAGAAACTGGAGCTCCGGCTGGAACACACTAAGCTGAGGTGAGCTCCATGCGGGCAGCTGTGAGGAGTACAGTGGGGACCTTGTGCTGGCTTGGAGGACGGAAGAAGAGGATCGTGTTTGTGATCATGTTCTCTGACTTATTCTTACTCATTATCCCCACCCAGCTATCGGCCTCGGGACAGCAATGAGCTGGTGCCCCTTTCAGAAGACAGCATGAAGGATGCCTGGGGCCAAGTGAAAAACTACTGCCTGACTCTGTGGTGTGAGAACACAGTGGTAAGTGCAGTGAGGGCATCTAAGCTTACATTTCCACTGGTCCACTTACTCAACAATTTGACATTTACCAAGCACCTGCTGTGTACTGGGCACTATACATGGTGTTGGGGATATAGTGGGTAACAAGTCACAGCTCTGCCTCCCTTTTACCTGCATCCTCACTCCAGTTGCAGCAGGGAGAGAGTTTCCCACAAGAGAAGAGCAGGCCCAGCTGGGCAAGAGCCCACAGAAAGCTTCCTGCGCCTTCAACGGCTTCCTGCCTGACTATCAAACATCCCGTCCATCACTGTAGCAAGGGTGGAATGACGTCATAGCTTAAGGCCGAGCTCAGAGCCATTCTTCACCTTCTTAAGCTGTTTCTTTTCTTTTCCTTCCCTCCTTCCTTCCTTCCCTCCCTACCTCCCTCTTCCTCTCTCTCCTTTCTTCTCTTTTTTCTTTTCTCTTTTTCTCTCTTTCCTCCCTCTCTCTCTTTCTTTCTTTCTCTGTGTCTGTCTTTCATCTTGCTCTGTCACCCAGGCTGGAGTGCAGTGGCACAATCTCACTGCAGCCTTCACCTCCCAGGCTGAAGCAATCCTCCCACCTCAGCCTCCCGAGTAGCTGGAACTAGAGATGTGTACCACCACACGTGGCTACTTTAAACGTTTTTTTGTTTACAGTATATATAGTCTCACTATATTGCCTGGGCTGGTCTCAAACTCATGGGATCAAGCAATCCTTCCACCTCAGCCTCCCAAGGTATTGGGATTATAGGCATGAGCCATTGCACCTGGCCAACCTTCTCAAGTTAACATGAGGAAGAACACTTTCCACATGAGGGTGAAAGAAAATAGCATTTCACAAAGAGATGATTTGGGTAACAACCTATTAACAAGTATCTACTGAGAACGTCCCATGTGAGACACTGCGCAAAGTGCATTCTGTGTGTTAGTTCTTACAGTCTTCACAACTCTGTGAAGTAGACATTATTTTCCCATTTTATAATTTAGGAAACAAGGCAAAGAGAGGTCAAGCAGCTTGACCAAGATTAAACAGCTGGTCAGTACTGGAGCTGAACGCAGGCAGGCATTTTGATTCCAGAACCTGCGTCTATTCCTAACTACCCCACTGTACTGATGGGACCAGAGCAGGCTATCCGATTAGCCTGAGGTCTTACTAGCCGTAAGTCTGACTTTCAAGTAAGAACAATGGGAGTCAGTTGGAAAGTTAGAGGCGAGAGACATTAATGGTAGCAACAAGACTCTGAACTCTGTCCATTGGTCTCCAGACGAAAAGTTGTCATTTCTTTTTGTCGTTGATGTTAATTCCCTCCCACCCGTCTTCTTTCTCTAAATACACTTTTGCCTTTTACAGAATTTCACGTAAGTGGATTGTACAGTGTGTGCAGTCTTTTTGTTTCACTAGTCTCGCCCTTTTGATTGCTAAATGGTATTCCATTGTGTGGATATTCCACCTGCTTGTGGACATTTTTCAGCAAGCACTTGCTGAGCACCTAGGGCTCCGCAGATAGGCAGGCTCGGGAAGCCTCACGTTTTGTGAACCGATGGAGGTTCAGAAATGGTATACTGTGTTATGGAAGCATGTGGTAAACGATTTAACCCGGAACTGCCAGAGGGAAGTGGAATAGGTAGGAGCTGTCTTCCTGAAGAAAATGCTGCTGAGATCATCGTGATGTTTCACCGTAAAACAGTAAGAAATTCGTGAGGTGAAGGAGGAAAGGACGCATTATACAGATGGAAAGGGAACTCCATAAAAGTCAACATAGTGAGTAAAGGGGCTCAGTGTTCCCGGATGCGATGGGGAGGGTGGAGGGAGACAGGCTTCCACATACCGTGGAAGGCCTTGAACACTAGGATGCTGCTATGAGCAGGGCAGAGAGTCAAGTCTTGCTTTGAAAGAATGGTTATGAGGCATATGAGTAAGGCAGAGGGGCTGAGCTAGGATAGCCGGATCTTCCTGATGAATCAGCTCCCATCCAGTCCTGAGGCTGGAGACAACCCCGATACAGCATTAATGAGGCCAGTCTCCACTGACCGAAGCTGTTAATTTGGGCTATTTCAGAAGTTTCAGCTCTCCCTCTATTCACCTGTTTTTCTGACTTTGCATTTTTACGCTGTGGCATTTGCAGTTCCACTGGTGTAGGGTGGAGGGAGTATCATACCAAACAGTTCATATGTGAATCCTTGGGGGAGCTGCTGTTTTCTACCTACTAGTGGATTTGGAGATGTAGAAATGAGCAAGCAGGAAAGCTATTCTGGCTCATCCTGGCCTGAAGCCACCATAGAGGCCGAGTCCTTCCTGCAAACCTCATCTTCACAGCTGGGCAGAGGCGTTTAAAGGAAGGGGGTCTTTGGTAGATTCTCACTCAAGTCAGAGACAAATGTTTGCTGGAAAAGATAAAGAAAAGTGGGAGAGGAAGAGTGAAAGATAAGGAACCTAGAGAAGGGCAGTGTGTAAACAGCCGCTGGGGATGAGGCTCCCTGGCCTTTCTGGCTGAGATAAAAGGCCCCAGTACCCTGGGGGTAAGAGTGAGTGTGAGTGAGTGTAAGGGGTCTCTTGGAAATCTGAAAGGTCGCTTTAGGTTTTCCAGCTGTCTTTGCATCTTTTTAAAAAGATTCTTCCTAGAATGACTTCTGCTGTAAATGTGAACTACTTCCCTTCAACTTTTAATTAAAATTTTTTCCTTTGACAGGAGCTTCAATCTATTTGGTGGCTACACATAGCCAACCCTCTTAAAACTCCCAACAATGTTTTTGCAACTTAATCCAGGTTCAGGAGTCACTGTGGAATGTTCTTTATCTCTATGCATTAGCCTTGGAGGCAGCAAGGCAGGTTCTCACTAGGAGAAACAAAATGGGCGGGGCAGGAAATTGGGAAATTAACAGTCCCTTTATTATTTCAGGGTGACCAAGGCTTTCCAGATGAACCCAAGGAAAATGAAAAAGCTGATGCTAATAACCAGACAACAGAACCTCAACTTAAGAAAGGCAGCCAAGTGGTGGCGCTCTTCAGTTATGAAGCTACCCAACCAGAGGACCTGGAGTTTCAGGAAGGGGATATAATTCTGGTGCTGTCGAAGGGTAAGTGCTACTCCAAGATTATTGAAACAAATTTCCTTGTTAGCAGAAACAAGGTCAAGGGCAGAGAGAAGAAAACATCAGTAACTTACAAACAAAACTTTGGCCAGTGTTTTCAACCTCCTTCCTAGCATTTAGCTGGAGAGAGCAAAGCTGAGTGCTCAGACGTTCCCTGTGTCTTGCTCTGGTAGCCAGGAAAGCAACAAGTAGCTGAGATTGTCTCAAAAAAACAAAACAAAACAAAAAACCACACAGCCTCTGTCACCCATGCTGGAATGGAATGGTGCAATCTGGCTCACTGCAAACTCTGGCTCCCAGGTTCAAGCGATTCTCCTGCCTCAGCCTCCTGAGTAGCTGGGATTACAGGCACCTGCCACCATGCCTAGCTAACTTTTGTATTTTTAGTAGAGATGGGGTTTTGCCATGTTGACCAGACCAGTCTCGAACTCCTAGCCTCAAGTGATCTACCTGCCTCAGTCTCCCAAAGTGCTGGGATTACAGGCATGAGCCACCGCACCGGGTCAGTGGTAACATCTCAATTATTAAAGAATGAGTATGCTTTGGAAAGCATGGATTCTCATTCCCAGAGGTAACACATTAGCTGGAATCATTCTGCCTTTGCGTCAAGCCATATGATATTCTGCAAACCATAGTTCTTTGAATTAACATACTTTTCAAAGAGAGAAGTAGGTAAATTTTGCCTTAAAAACCAGCTATTCAGAACTACCCTCTGTCTCTGGAGACTTTCTTGATTCTGTTTGGAATGAACAGACTAAAAATTGAAACAGGTTGCCTGTAATTCTAGCTACTAGGGAGGCTGAGGTAGGAGGATCACTTGAGGCCAGGAGTTCAAGGATGTTGACTGGGCAATATAGCAAGACCCACCTCTTAAAAGTGGAAAGTTCTAGGAATCCCTTGGAGAGTTTGTTAAATCAATTCCTGGGCCCAGCCTCCAGAGATTCTGATTCAGGCCTGGGCGTGGGGCCTACCAACTTGCATTTCTACCAAGTTTCCAGTTGATGGTGGTCTACTGCCTACATTCAGAGAAACACTGTTCCAGCTCATGGTTTGCCAGCCTAATTCTCTACCTGGACACAAAAAAGTCCCATCATAAAAGCCCTGCTCATATGCTGAGTCTGTCTGCACTACCAATGCAAAGCAGTGAAACACTACTATCAATTATAACAGAAAATCCAATAGACAGAGTGGGAGATTTTAAGTAAATGGGAGAAGGCTGGGTGAGGTGGCTCACACCTGTAGTCCTAGCACTTTGGGAGGCTTAGGCAAGGTGGGTAGATCACTTGAGGCCCAGGAGTTCAAGACCAGCCTGGCCAATATGGTGAAAACCCGTCTCTACTAAAAATATAAAAGTTAGCTGGGTATGGTGGTACATGCCTGTAATCCCAGCTACTCAGGAGGCAGAAGCAGGAGAATGGCTTCAACTCAGGTGGAGGTTGCAGTGAGCTGAGATGGTGCCACTGCACTGCAGCCTGGGTGACAGAGTGAGACTCAGTGGCAAAAATAAATAAAAATAAAAAAGTTAATGGGGGTATAGAGAGTATACAAGTGTGTAGCAATTACTTAAAAATATGAGTAGTATAGGTCCGGCGTGGTGGCTTACATAGGTAATCCCAACACTTTGGGAGGCCAAGGTGGGTGGATCACCTGGGGTCAGGAGTTCAAGACCAGCCTGGCCAATATGGTGAAACCCCATCTCTACTAAAAATATTAGCCGGTCATGGTGGTGTGTGCCTGTAGTCCCAGCTACTTGAGAGACTGAGGCAGGAGAATCACTTGAACTGGGGAGGCGGAGGTTGCAGTGAGCTGAGATTGTGCCATGTACCCCAGTCTAGGTGACAGGGACTCTGTTTCAAAAATATATATATATATAGAAGCAGAGTGTTCCAACAAGAGAGAATGGTGACTCAGTGGAAGAACTGGGATGAACACCTCCCAGTGCCACTTTCTAGTTTCCTAAATCAACCAACCAGCTCGAATGTCCATCGTTTGGGAGCGGGGGCAGGAATAAAACGAGCAACACCTAAAACCACCTTTTGGGTAGATCTGGAGAGAAGCAGTGCACTTACTACTATGACCCATCTGTACAAGTCTAAGTTGAGGAAGTACCCGTGTTGTAGCACTTCAACTGAAAGCAGGATTTAGCATGCAGTCAGGGTAGGAGGGGAGTTCAACTGCTCTCGATAGTTATGAGCTGGTTTCATCTACAAAGTGTTTCTCAAACTTTAATGTGCACGTGAATCACCTGGGGATCTTCCTAAGTGGATTCCGACTCTGGTTTGGGTTGGGGTCTGGGATTTTTCATTTCTAATATGCTTCCAGTCCGCAACCTACCCTGTAAGTAAAAAACTTGACAAGTGATTTGTATTTAGAACTGCCTGAGAGAACTTGTGAAAAAACTGCGGCCCAGTCACACCACACATAGCAGAATTTCTGGGAGCAGGATCCAGGCACCAGTGCCCTAATGTCTGATCTAGATGCACAATGACAAACTTTGAACTGGCTGTGTGGTCTGGTGGGTGGGCTTTGGAGATTATACCTGTTACCTGATTTTTACTGGCAGAATGGCTTTGAACAAGCTATTCACTTCTCTGGGTCTCCTTTTCCTTAGTAAAATATGGTTAATATCTACAAGTTATTATGAAGTCTGAATATATTTTCTAAGTAAAATGCCAGTATTTTATTGAAGGCTCTGAATAGGAGCTATTAAAATCTTTATATTTTACAAACATGTACTAACTCATCACTGGCTCCAACTCAGCTGTTTAGTGGAGTTCACTGAAGAAAAGAAAGCTTACTAACAAACTTTCACTTTTAATATATTTAACCAATGGCATGTCCCTTTTCTGTAGCCAAAACAGATTTCCAAAAAAGCTCAGGTAAAATTCTCTCCTTTCTTAAAAAATTGGGCCAGGAACTGTGGCTCACCCCTATCACCACAGCACTCTGGGAGGCTGAGGTGGGCGGATCATGTGAGCCCAGAAGTTTGAGAGCAGCCTGTGGAATGTGGCAAGACCTGTCTCTAATAAATACCAAAATTAGCCAAGCCTAGTGGCGCAGGCCTGTAGTCGCAGTTACTTGGGAGGCTGAGGTGGGAGGATCACTTGAGCCCAGGAGGCGAAGGTTGCAATAAGCCCAGATTGTGCCACTGCACTCCAGCCTGGGCGACAGTGAGACCCTGTTGAGGGTTGGAGGTAGTGGGGAGGATGGAAATTCTATCCAAGGATTCATTGTGTAGTTTCTTTGACCTTACTTCTCCATCTGGTAACTTGCTGAAAAACAATTCATCCTTCTGCATTTTGCTCCGTTATTATCCAATTTAAGACAAATCAGTAAGATGGTTAACCCCTGTGTTCATTCTCAAACCACTTTGAATTACTGTCTTTTTCCTGTTTATCACCATTATGGGTGGGGAAGGGTGACCGATAAAATATTCTGTGTGGAACACCCAGACAGGGTAATCTTCCTACACTGGTTTTAGAAATCGATGTGTATTTTTCCTTTTATCAGTGAATGAAGAATGGCTGGAAGGGGAGTGCAAAGGGAAGGTTGGCATTTTCCCCAAAGTTTTTGTTGAAGAATGTGCAACTACAGATTTGGAAAGCACTCCGAGAGAAGTCTAGGATGTTTCACAAACTACAAAGCTGAAAATGAAGCCCTATTACTTGTAAAATTTAGCACGCTTCTGCTGTACACTGTACTGAGCCATTACAGTTCGGAAGCATTAATTATTCCCTGTTAAAATTTAACCTACTTGGCAATGACGTGAGTACCCAGGATGATTTCTTGGGGCACAGGTGGTGAGGGGATGGGGACAGGTGAATGGAGGAGTTGGGGAGATGAAAAGTGGATGGAAGTGTCTGGAAAGGGCATGAGAGGGTCTTCTAGGTGCTGATTCGGTTTTTTGCTCTGAGTGCTGGCTACCCAGCTGTGTTCACTGTTAAAACTCATCAAGCTGTGTATCTGGCTGGTGCCCTTTCCTGTGTCATACCTCAATTAAGAAAACCCTGTCTTCAAAAATCAAGACACCTAAGTCCAAGCTCAAGGACCAAGTATAAATATTCCTGTTTCTGAACCATTACTTACTATAATTGACTCTTAAGGCTTGAAATAACGTTACAGGTTATTCATAAGGCATATACAAATAAACTTGCTTTCTTTTTCCATTAAGTCTTGTTGCTTAAACAGAACCTGGACTGAGGTTCTCAGGGAATACAATATTCAATTCCACAGAGAACTAAAATACTAGCATTACATACCTTTGTACTTCTCAGAGAGTAACGTGTTACGAACTCAATACTGAGTATTTGTCACTGACATTTAAGTGATGAAAAGCAGCAGTGTTCATGAAACCAGTTGGTTAGTAGTAT
Source organism: Saguinus oedipus (assembly GCA_031835075.1). Taxonomy (NCBI): domain Eukaryota; kingdom Metazoa; phylum Chordata; class Mammalia; order Primates; family Cebidae; genus Saguinus; species Saguinus oedipus. Next base: position 27,484,656 of record CM063190.1, read on the forward strand.
CTTGTTAGCTGACACTTGGCAGTACAGTTATGCCCTGCTTCACAATGGAGACATGTTCTGAGAAATGTGTTGTGCAAACATCTATCTCGAGTGCACTCACACTAGATGCTATAGCCTACTGCTCCTAGGCTACAAACCTGTATGGTGTGTAAATGTGTTGAATACTGTAGGCAACTATACCACAATGGTAAGTATTTGTGTATCTAAACATAGAGAAAGTCAGTAGAAATGTATTGTAATCTACGGGAGCATCATTGTATATGCAGTCTACTGTTGACCAAAACGTTGTTATATGGTAAATGACTGTATATATTAATATGCGTAACAGAATGCATCGATTTGGTTAACCCAATTGTCCAATTTTTCAGGATCAACTTGGGTGAAGGACTGTATAACTATTAGACCTTAAGGCCTGGCCTTAATTCCTCTCTCTACCCTCTTCTTCGTGTAGTGTATGTATTGCTTTGCTAACAATTTTTCAAGTGTGTAGGTGCTTGTGAAAAGTAGAATAAAGAGGTGAACTGCAGACCGAATCAACACCTAGGTGAAAGGACAGCCCAGGGTGAGTGCACAGACATTATGGTTAGCTACTGCACTGGCTTCCAGCACACAGCTGAAGACCCAGCAAGCTACCACAGGAAACCCTGGACGTAACTCAAGGAAAAGACTGCCTCGGTAACAGCTACAACAGGAATAAAAATGATGGGCTGTTAACTCCTTAAGTCATTCTTTTATTAAATAGAATAATTTTGATAACTGGTTTCTTTCTACTCACGCCTTTCCATTATAATTAATTATAATGTCCATAATTCACTGGTCTGGAATGCTACTAAAAGCAAAAATAACTCCGAAAAATATTCAAGTTCTGACCATCTGTGCCTTTCCTTGCATGTGTGAGTAGCTGAAATGCTTGTCTTTGAAGTTGGATTTTCTTCAATACTTATCTTTTAGGATAGGAAAGGAATAATCATAACACAGATCTGGTTGGAGAGAACATGGTTTAATTAAAGGCAAAGCTGATTTTCAGCAGCTGCAGGTCTTGCACAGACAGACAAAAACAAAAAATAAAACCCAGAAAACAAAACAAAACAGAACAAAAAACCACAAAAGAAAGTTTACTACACAAAACCAGTTTCTGATAAAGATTCTCCTCCCCCTCCTCATTACTCCACAGTGAGGATGATAAGGCGAGGAATCTCGCCCCAAGAGTCAGAAAACATTCCAGACACCAAATTCTCATGCAGAATGGGGCTTTAGATGGGAACTGGGTATTACTGGGAGTGAGATGGTAAACCTGGTTAGCTTGTCTATGGCGCAAGAATGAGTGACAGTTCAAACACTGGAATGTTGCAGCTGCCTGAATGCAGAGCTCAAACACACAAACTGGGTAAAGGTGGAAGGAAAAAGGCTTGGGACAAGGAGAGAAAGGTGGACACAGGGAAGAGGCTGAAGAGAAGCACAAAAGGTTTCATATTGCCATTGGGTGGGGGGCTTCACCTTTTCAGACCTTTCAAAAAAAACAAAACCCAAACACCATGTCAAACTAAAAGAGCAATAATGTAAGCATACTGCGGGGAGGGGGCTCTAACCACTCTCTCTGAAGAGCAATGAGCATTATCTCACCCCTTTTCATTGCTGGGGTTGCCCAGACTCCAGTGACGACCGGGGCTCCTGGATGTGCTTTGCTCTACAGCTGTGTTCCAGCTCTTAAGTTCCACACTAACTCCATACACTCACACACACAACCCCTCCCCTTTGGGACAGCAGATGGGCATGTGTGTGTAACACAAACATACTCACAGACACACAAAGGAGACACCTCCCAGAAAATAAACCCTACCACTAGCACAGCAATTGAACATTTAGATTGTTTCCATAATTTCCCCTTAAAATATTACTCTTCCAGGAAATGACTAACAGAAATGCTGTCCTTCTGTTTCTACCCAAGAACATTTTCAGTCCTCTTTCCTCCTAATAAATATCAAATAAAGAGTTTATTTTCCTTTCTTTCGCCTTCTCCAAAATGGACGACGTCATTTTCTTCTGTGCGTGATGTGCACATGTCCATGTTGCCTTGAATTTCACTCTGAAAGTAGAGGCTGGGAGACTGCAGCTGGGCAGGGGCCTGGGCCCTCTGTGGGCTATGCAGATACTGCCTCCTTCCTCTTCAGACTGTCTTTTGGGCCCCAACTGCTGGACCCCATGCTGTTGCTTCTTGGGAAGATGTGATGTCACACACATTAGGAATAAAAACAATTACTAGCATACAGCATCAGGTAAAGAAGGGATGGAGACAGGGCAGGAGGGTGGGAAGTAGAATGGGGGCACAAAAACCAACCGAACAAAAAAGAACCACACTGAAAGCTTCTATCTATTAGAATGTGCCAGGCTGTGAATGGACTAGCCTGCCTTCTGTGAGGCTGCTTGCCATGCGACTGCAAAATGTACAGGAATCAAAAACATAATTTGAAATCCTCCAGCAGTCACCTGCTAGTCCAGCCCAGCACCACCATCCACACTGCATCCTTGATTGGGGCTCGAGCACCTACAGAGTGGAGGGCATTTCCTGCTGGAGTCTCCAGGCCAGAGGAGGGCCTACCAAAACCTTCTCAGAGGCCTTGAACTCTCCCTTATGGAACACTTCCACTGGCTGAAGAGGTCGGTTCCCCATCCTGTCACCACCAGCCTCTCACAGGAGCAGTGAACGGGGCTTTCCTTGCTACACACTGACTAGAAGCACACCTGTGTATGGAAGAATTCAGTGTGATATTTTACTACTGAGAGTAATAACAATAAAAGATGTTTAGGAATAATTTCAACTACATTCTCAGTCAGCAAAGCAATCATTAATGGATTCCTATTTTTATTCCCCAAAGAGGAAAAAAGGACTGAGAAGTTCCCATTGGCTTCTCCCATCTGCCTTCCCTTCTCAGCTTTCACTTCCCATGTGGCCGGGGACATGCACAATGGAGAAGGTGAGAGGCGGTGATACCAAGTAACTGAGTGAGATAAACAGCAGTTCCTCTCTCTCTCCCTCCGGAAGGCCCCGGGGGGACGGAGAGTTCCTGATGGATTTTTCTTTTTGTTGCACTGCGAACATTTCGTGCACACTCAGCGGGCTGGTGGAATACTTACACCCTCTTGACAGCGAGAAACAGAAAAGAGGGCTGCCACCTGCAGGGGACTGTGTGGGCCAGTCCTGCAAACCCAACATGCCATGGTTTATGGAGCCTTCATTCCCAGGTTGCCACTTTGGCCTCAGTGTGGAGGGTTCATGGTGCCTTGTCCCCGTTGCTGTTTCTGCTTCTGCTGCATTAACAGCTGCTCCAGAGCGGAAGGTCCAGGATGCATCATGGAACTGGACCAGATAGACTGAAAAACAGCCCAGATCTTGTCAGCAGAGGTCAAAGGCCCAGTTGTTTGAAAGGGATTTGCTTTTCAATCCCAGTCAAATATAAAGCCATATATATGGCCCCAAAGCCCAACCCCACTGCCCTCTAAAATCCAGCTATTAGAAAAAGTCATTATGACTCTCAAAGCTGGTTAGTTTCCATTAAGATAATTTTAAACCAGAAGTGAAATCACATTTTATGTCAGGTCTTTTTACTGAAACTCAGCTGTATGTGGGTACCACAAAGGGCATGTACTAGAAAGGTTTTAGGCAAATAAAACATTTCTAAAATTAGATACTCTTATTTTGTCAGAAAAAGCTTAAATCAAACATTCCAAGATGAATCAGAATTTTCTTAACCTTAGAATTAAACTAAAACCTTTGTTTCTCTTTCTCCGAAGATACTGCTTTACCACTAGTGAATTCAGAAATTAAAAATTATCACTCAAGAATCTTCTGAGGCAGACCATGTTTCTAGGACTTTGCTATATATGTACTATGCATCAGTCAACTCTGAGCGCCTGAGAAGTAAGCCTGTTTATGAGTGAAAGCAGAGACATCTTTGCTGTAATAATTTGTCGTTTTTGTTCCTGAAATTGACTCACCTTTAGGCTTTCCATGAGGACAGCAGAGGAATCCTCCATGGAGGGGCCATGGCCTGTCCAGGGGCCACTTGGAGTGCTGGCCTGATGCCAATTGCTCTCAGAGGATGACGTTGCTGAGAGATAATCAATGCCAAACCCACCCATGGCTAAGGGATGAAAAGAGATAAGAAAAATTCAAGAAGGTATTCTATCACTGCCAATTGCCAGACCCCAGGGAAGGATAGAGTAAATTTCTTTCAATTTTGCTTGGCAATGAAATGTAGATCTCACCTGGCTTATCAGTTTTCCACCGATCTGCAGTCCTCCTATCCCTGTTATCTGGAGTCCCAATGGGTCCAAAATTGGAGAATGGAACAGAATTATGGTTGTGAGTTGGAGGAGAGCTGGGCAGACTGCTTGGGTTAGAGGAATGAGGAGACTGGCTGGCTGGTGTTGAATGGTCTATTAAATAACAGCAACATAGGATATAGTAAAGCAATGTTACACAAACATACAAAGAGCTACAGGTTCCTGTAGATCTGCTCACTAGAATTTTAAAAACAGTAACCACAGGGCTTTGAAGGAAAGGGAAACTAATGGCTCCAAAGAGATCTGCTAGATGCATTAATTTGCCCTGCTATCTAAGGCATGTTCTTTGCCTTAAAAAAAAAGCAAAACAAAATCATAGGCCATTTTTGTCGACTGAATGAATGTACTATTCTGGCATGACTATTTCAGATAAATATTTATTGGTCTTACCCATCAGAAAGAATCTGCTAACCTTAAGAATTACTATTAACCTTATTAATAGTAATTAATTAGTAATAGACTCTATTTAATAGTAATAGACTCTATTTAAAAAACTAAAGTTAAGCCAGGCGCGGTGGCTCACTCCTGTAATCCCAGCACTTTGGCAGGCTGAGGCGGGCAGATCACCTGAGGTCACAAGTTCAAGACCAGCCTGATCAACATAGAGAAACCCTGTCTCTACTAAAAACACAAAAAATTAGCTGGACGTGGTGGCGCATGCCTGTAATCCCAGCTACTTGGGAGGCTGAGGCAGGAAATTGCTTGAACCTAGCGGGTGGAGGTTGCTGTGAGCCAAGATCGCACCAGTGTACTTGAGCCTGGGCAACAAAAGCAAAACTCCGTATCAAAAAAAAAAAAACCTGAAGTTAAAAATCTCAATTTTAAAAAGTGCAGAGCTGAGCACAGTGGTGTGCACCTATAATCCTATCTACTTGGGAGGCTGAGATGGAAGAACTGCTTGAGCCAAGGAATTTGGGTCTAGAGTGGGCAACACCGCAAGACCCTGTCTCCAAAAAAAGGTGCAACTTTTCCTGCAAAGAATGAACATCTACAAAAAAACTGAAAAACAGCTGGGAACCATAAGATAGAACCTCTGTTTTCTCCCTTATACCTCTGCTGGCTATTGAGAGTGTAAAAAGCTTTGTCAGTAGCATTCATTACATACGCTGGCTTTTTTTTTTTTTTCCTATTTCCTTTCCGGAAAAAAAAAAATCTGACAAGTGATAGATATATTTATAATTACAGAATCTTATTATCCCTTAATCAATTTGAGTGTACAGAAAATGCAAGGTCTATAAATAGTTAATACCTGAACTGGCAGGAAGTGATGGAGACCACGGAGTTCCTTCAAAAAGGGAATACAGAGATGTTTCCTGGGGAGCCATTGAGGGATTGAGTTCCGCTTTGGAGCTGGGTGCCAGGTTTTTCCCATATACCTCATTGAACATACTATTATTTGGGTATCTTTCCTGAAAGTCATGACAGTCACATTATAAACTCAATGCAAGGAAAGAGATTTGAGAAAATCCAATGTCTTATTCATGGATGCTTGGTACACTTTAAGCTTTTTTCAGGAAGAGAAATTTTAAAGGCTTTTATTTCTGTTTGTGTTTCAATTTTCCAGTCAAATTAATTTTCCTCTGCTTTCTCTCACCCTTACATTTGCTCTATGTAAACCGCCCAGGTTGAAAATGTGAATAATTTATTTGGCTCAAGAACAGAGCCCTGAGGGTTTCAATATCAATGAGAAGTAAAGGATTTTAACTCATGAGGTACAAGTCACTAGCATGCCCCAATCAGAGACAAGGGGGATAAAATCAAATGCCTGGAATACACTAATGTATGGAAAATAAAGAAAAAAACAGACATACTGAAACAGTATGCAAAAGAAAATGATCGGTCTACACTGAAAGTAAACGGCAGGATTTTTCACTGTTCACCTACCTGATTGAGAGAGAATCCGGTGAGGGACAGGAAAGAGGATGAATGTGACATGAGCTCTGAGGGCTTCTCCAATAAGGATTTCTTCAGTCCCAGAAAAAAAGGTAATTAAGTTATACCTTCCATTCTTAATAGTAATCTTATGATACTATGGAACCAAAGCAAAGACTATCATTTAAGCATGCCTGCATTTGCCTATCAAGTACAATTTGAGGCTCAAAAGACGTGAATTCGAATCTGTTACTACCATGACACCACCTAAGTGTCAGTTGCCACAGGCGAATAGAATCCTCCTTTTATGATCGAATCTAGTCAGAGATTCTATTCTGGCAAGGACCAGAGAGACCCTGGTAAACTGCATTCTGAGTGTTTATGAGGCAGGTACCTCAGGAATCCCCTTGTCAACAGCTGCGCTTAAAATAATCTCAAAACAAAATGCTGAACTGTTCCAACACTGTTTCTCTACACCCTACAATTTTTAAAACATTTACATTGGTGAATTTTAAAAAGCCTTTTAAATCCATTTGACAAATGCCTTTGTTAATATGCTTTTAAAGCAATTCTATTTGCAGTATATATTAAAATAGTTGCTAAAAGTCAAGCTTACATTTATTGGTCTAGCAAAGTTATTAGAAGAAACAAAGCTGAATCTCTATGCTGCCACTGAATAGCTGGCTAACAAAACATTACTAAACGCCTATGACAAGCGAAGCACTTTGATGTATATATCATTAATGTTAAATATAGGAAGAGTTATAGTCAAGGTTTTTTAACTCGTTTTTTAAAATATGAAAAAAGAAACCTGAAAATACTCCCACTTGTTCTACCATCAGCTCCATTTCCAACGAAAGCAACACTAAGGGAACCGGAACTAAGGATTAGGAAACAAGTGGACAGACAGGCACTACCCTCAGTCCTTCAAGCCACTCCAGCATAAAAGCAGCAAGAAAGGCAAACATGCAGAGGCAGCAGTACAGCAGCTGGGCTTCCACATCCCTATGCACTCAGTCATGGCACTACTACCATCTTTTCTTGCTATTATTTAATAACTTGGTATGGGGCCTCTACTGCTACCACTCACGCAAATTCTTAACGGAACTTCAAGTGCCACGGATGGCAGCAATGTCATGAAAGCTGTTAAGATTTTATTTCTCCTGATACTAAAATTAATGCATTTTAATTTTACAAATGTGTTCTTGCCCTGTGTTTATGAGAAAGAAATAGCAAGAAAGTAAAATTCACTGTCTTTTTATGTCTTATTAAGGTGTAATAAAGAGAGGTGAAAAAGCCTCATAGCATACATCTTTCTTTCCATCTTTGATACTCCCCACTCACAATAAAATATAGTATGAACACTGACAAGCATACAGAATGGTTTTTGAAATGCAGGCTGAGTTCTCCGATTTTATGTGATTCTAGTTACTTATTTTCATATTTATTCAATTATGACACTCTGACAATGTTTATAATTAGAATCCTCTTCATTTTTACTCATTCTGTTCATGAATCCAACTTTGAATTGAGATCAGGGCTCTTTCTGCAATTAATCAAACAAAAAAGAGCCATATACTCTTCAATGTCAGTAAAAAAAAAATCAAGAGCATATTTCCTTTCATATTTTGGCTACACATGAGAAATAAATCTCACTGTACCTAAGCAAGATTAAATGACACTCAATATTTCTGAGTCCAGACAGAAGTGTCACCTGAAAAGTGAGTTAATTTCTCACCATCATACCTTCTGTGTGACCAGCTCTGCAGGATTCTTTCTGGACAACACATAAAACCAAGGTATGCCTCTAGGATTTGGGGGAACTATGAAGTCAGAAATATTCTGCTATATCCTACTACTATCTTAAGATTGGTTTAGGTAATTAGAAAATATGTTTTACAGTTCTGTAAACGACAGCCCCAGGAAGAGAAAAAAATCACCTAATCCGTGTACTACAATATCTCAGAAAAGCAGCTGGGGGTTAGAGCAAGAAGCAGAATTATGGCAAATACATACAAAAAGGCTTCGTCCAGGAAGAGAGGCGAGAGGCCCCAACAGAGCTGGGTAAAGATCAGGAGGGTTAGAAAAAATCAGCTCTTCCTCTTCCTCCAAGGCAGCCAGACTCTTTAACAGGTCCGGAGGAAGCAGAGGGGAGCTCTTGGGGTCCTAGTGACAGAAAGGATCACAGTGAGATGCGATAAGGGATAACAAAAGCATAAAGAAAAAGTGGCATAATTAGGTGGAAGAAGACAACTAAAGTTAAGGGGATGGTGAAATAGATGGTATTAGGCAAAGAGAAAAAGGCTCTGAAATGCAGAGGCAAAGTAACACACAGACAATGATGGAGAAAGTTCAAGGTAACAAAAAAGCAAAAGTACTGACAGAACAGAACACAAAAGGTTAATGTGGCTAGTGAGTAAAACAATGCAATGGAGCAAAATGATTAGCATATCTTGTGCTAACAAAGAGAGAAACAGATCTTTTAAAAAGTTACAAATATTCACCTGTTTCTCACGAATAAAAAGGGCAAGGAAAGGGACCTCCACTGTCCAAGATAACTAACTTTGGTCCTCTCAGAAAGCAATTTATTTAAATATTAGTAAACCTATTTTTAAACTTAGATGATTCGGCCCAACTGAGAGGAGTGCTTTGTCTCAGAATTCTCTGCTGTATTAAACCATAGAGATTTCTGTACATGGTTTCTCTGCCAGACCATCAGAGTTCAAAGTCAGTCACAGAATTCTTCAGCTTCTAACTTCCAAACTAAAACATACTGTGCAATTCTGAGGAGGAAACCAGGATCTACACCAATACTCAGTGGCATACAGTACTAATAAATAAGAGTGGCCTTTTTATATTCAAAAGATAGTCAACCCCAGATTGTGGGGTGACAGGGAAGAACACACACCTCAAACGGCATCCTGGGCACAGGATCCTGCTCTGGACGGAAGACTGTTTGCCGTTTGCCCCTGCGGTCCATATTTGCTTGCTGTGCCATTACAGGTCTGTTATCAGTCATGCTGTACGAAGAATCCCAGTAGAATTCTGGGACCTTGACTTCTGAGGGATTATGGTTATATGGCTCCATGGGAAAAGGCTTCATTTTTTTTTCTAGAGGCTGCTGCTGCATTACAGGAGGTTGCAATGACGGCTCAAACAGTTTTATGGGGTCTTGGGTCTGAAGGTAGTAGGGCTGTTTCACAGGCATAATTTTCCCTAATGGGCCTTGAACCTGAGGGGGATTCCACAGCTGTTTGGAGGCATCTGCCTGTTGATACTAAAAAAGAGATACCTGTCATCAAGGTGAAGATAAAATGCAATATTACTTATAATCAATGCTAAAGAATCACAGAATGAACTTAAGGTATTTTCCAACCAACAAAACTCTAGGCAAGGCAGCAGTTTCCTTTACCTTTTGGCCTTTTCAATACGCAGAGCTTTCTGAGAACAGATTATGGGCACCACACTCACATTTTCTTTCATCAACTATTTAAAAGGTTGAATGAATTAATATATTTGCATAAGAGCGTTTGTTTCCCCTTTCTGCTTGAAGTGCTGTACTTCAAATGACAACATTTAAGATTGGTGTCACATCTGTCTTAGTACCTCATCAAGACTGTGATTCTATTTCCCTAGTAGTTTATGTTCCTATAGGAGAATTATTTGCAGAAAATCTATTTTCAATAAAACTGACACTTAGTAGCAGCCAAGGAAAATATTAAGTTAGTTAATATTTTAACTAACTTAAAATATTAGTTAAGATCTAATATTTTATCCTTTACAAAAGGAAAACATGAAACTTTCATAAACAGTAGAGACAGTAATTTCGTTTTCCCATAATCACTATAAATCTAAGGAAGAAATATCTCAAAGTTTAATCAGCACTTCTAACATTGACTCTTTCAGCGTTTCCCCTTATTTCATTAAGCTGGATAGTACACACAACTGTAACTTACCTGCTGGAATCCAGAGTGGTGAGGCGGGCTTTTCCCCAAAGCTGGCACAGCTTTTGTAGGGGATTGTTGTTGCTGAGTTAGAGCTTGAACCTGCAACTGGCTTGTAGACTGTGCTGTTGGCTGAGCTGGTAAAGATGTAAGGGGTTGCTGGGAAGGTGGCTGTGATTGTTGAGGTCCCTGGTTCATTGGCCCTGGTCCAGAGGGCCGTTGCTGGCTGTAAGGAATGTGGGACTGTTTCCCAGCTTGCACCTGGTTTCCTGCTGGAGAGTGAGCTGTAGGCTGAAGAAAGGTTCCTGGGACAGAAACACCAGCTGGGAAGGTGTAACCTGAGCCCATAGAAAATGCCACAGGAGGGGGGATAACATATGTTGGGGGCGGAAACCCTTCAAAACAGAAGAACACAGCTTTAGTTCTAAAGAAACAGCAAAAAAAAAAAAAAAAAATTCAAAATGTCAGCCTTTTTTTTTTTTTTACAGGTGGGTAGAGGGAGTCTTCCAACATATCATAAAAGATATCAGCCATGTTGTCAATCTTTAACTTGATTTTAAAAACTAGACTACTGACACTTTTCCTTTATCCACTGAAGTAATCAGTATTCTGTAAGTAGCTTCTGTGTTTAGTGATAGGATTTCCTTCGTAACAACAAACATGCACTTGCAATGTACACTACACAGAAACAGCTCAAAAGTAATTTTATAAGCATTAGGGCAAATGTAACTTTTTATGGCTTAATAACATTACTCCAACAGAATATACATTTCTCAGTGAGTGAACAGAAATTCTTGCACAGAAAAGATTTAGAAGAAATTACAAAACATGTACTGACCTGGCCTGCTGGGAAGAGGAGGGAAGGCTCCAGGGTGATGAATGGGGATGAACTGGGAGTTACTTGCTTGAGTTGGAGTTTGAGTTACCGGTGTTTTTCTGGCTTCAGACACTGGAGTCTTTCTTAATTCTGTCTGGGATTTTACCTATGACCAACAGAAGCAAAACTATCTATAATAAACTGAAACTCAAATGTATCAGAAAGAAGCCCCTACTCTTAAGAAAGTATTTAAAACCTCATTAGATCAAAAAGTACATGCTGAAGATATTTAAATTCACCTAAGTTAAAAATGGAAAATCAAAGCAAGTTATTTAATCGCCAATAAAAGATAATTATTTGTAAAACTAAGATAAAACTATCTTAGTTTAACAAATTATTTTGCTTTCCCATGCTTGCAAAAATCCAAATATGTAAAGGACTTTGGAGCACATTTGTTTTAAAAATGAGATACCTGATGCTAACAGTTGAAAAAACCTTGTCTATGATCTTAAGTTGCTTGTTATGGGGCCCAGGGTACTCTATACTCTAATTCATTAAACAGCATACATGCTATGAATTAATAATGACTATTAACCCATAGCTGAGGTATTTTGGCCCTCAGTTTAATTTCATCTGGGTAGCCTAAGTATATAGTCAGGCGTCTACCCTCCAGCCTGCAACTTTACCACCCTTCAGAATAAATAAGGATACATTCAGCAGTAAGGCCCAGGCCCCAAGATCCTACAGATGGAGCCAGAGAGAAGCAGATGTCATATGCACTGCTCAAAGTTGAGCAAAATGAGGGAAAATGAGTAGCATTTATAGAAAACTCAGGAAGAGGTACAGAGTGTGGTGATATGTTGACTCTTTCTTTAATCATTTATAGGTGATTTGAGATGGATAAGAAACCAAAAAAGGAGATTCTATTTGTAGTCTGGACCTTATTAAGAGCAGTTATGGAGAATGGAGGCAGGCAAGCAGAAAATGCTGGGCTTATCCCTGTAACTCTGATCCTTTGGCTTTCTAGTTCATTTGTTTTTTTTCCCTTGCCCTTTCCCAGCATCTCCTACTCCCCCAACGTCTTAATTTCTACCTTGTCTTTCTCTCTCCCTGCTATAATCTTAAAAGGGAATTATTTTCTTATTTCTCTTTCTCAAAAATATTAGAGAAATACATCAAAGGTACTATTTATTTGTAAGCAGCCTTCAACAACGTAAAATTTCTCATGCAAACACATTCATTTACTAAAATGTGTTAACAAATCACATGGCTACTTAAGTATTTGGTCAAACATTAATAGTATTAATAAAACCATCACAGAATAAAGGTCTTTTTCTGTTTATATGACATCATCTTATCTACTTGGAAAAGCATTTTAATAAAAATAAAGTCACAAATAACTGAGCAGTGCTTATCTTTTCCCAGCAAGAAACCTGGGTTCTTGCTTTATAAATTCCTAGGATCCAGGATAAGATTAAAGTGATATTAATACCACTAGCTGGGACAAGTATAAATGTCAAGAACAAAAGCCTCATGTTTCCCTGAAAAAAATATGTATCAATATTTTTATGTGTATACACACAACACACACACAGACACACACATTCATACATATAAAATAGTGAACCTAAAAAAAAAAACCTGCATATGCCTTAATATACTCTTGGTTCTACTAGATCTAAAGAAGACCCGAAATCTCCACTATAGTATTAACAAATGGTAATTATATCTTCCAAAGAAAATATAATCCTGGGTGTAACTAATGGCTTTGCAACTGACCCTTTCAAACTCCTAAACTGGAGAGAATTGACAAAGGTGTCAAATCAGGTTGACATGTTTTTTCACTCCCAATTCCGAAGAATTGCTAAAGTAACCATCTATCACAGCTCTTTATATAACCTTACTATGCATTTAAACTTCCAGGACAGCCAATTCTCATGCCTTTAGAACAAAATGAAAAATCTTGCCTTTTGTGTGAGCCTTCCTCTACCTGCTTTATAGTTCAAATACAGCTTACCTGCACTGCCACATTCTGCTTTCCTGTTTCCTGTAACTTTTCTAAGGTGCATTTCTTGGTTTCAGTTTTCCTCTTGTTGTTGTCCTTCTTTCCATCATTCTTAGTTACAGTTATTCCTTTGCTATAGTCCCTTCTCACCTCTTTGGGAGGAAAACTTCTTCCCTGGTCTCTGTTCACTTCTCGTGGCTTAATGTTCTCTTTGAAGGTAACCATTGGCTTCTCTCCTGTGTCACAGTTGTTGCTTAAATTTCGGCTTGTAGATAGCACTGATTTCAGCCCCGGGCTCCCATCTGCAGCCAGCGACTCTATCACAGATGTTTCTTGCAGAATGAGGTTCTCTTTGGCTTCACTGGGGTCTTCCAGTATTAATTCTGGAATTTCTGTGATAAACAACAATTTCCCTACTTCATTTTCACACTGAATCAGCCTAAAAAAAGCAAAAATAAATCCATATATGAAAAACATTAACTTAAAAAATAATAACAACTGATTGTGTATGGATCCAAGTCAACATATTCCTAGCACTAAGAACCACAGAAAACAGCAGGATATAATGATACAGATTCAGAAAACCCAAAAAGTAGTTATGTAGAAACTGAGGTTCTCATTATCACATTTAACATCATCACAACATATCCCTCTGCTCTTTCAATGTTTGCTAGTAATTACATTTTCTGGGATGCTTCAAGTGCAAGACACTAGGGCCCTTGATACTTCCTATAAGGTAGCTATATATAATTCCTATTTTATAGATGTGAAAATTGAAGCTTGGAGGTGGTAAGTTCATTCAAACATGCAAGCATTTAAGTACCTACTGTATTGACAGGAACTTGAATACAAAAATGAGTAAGTCGTTACTGACTTTGGAAAGGTTATAATCTACCGGGGAGATCCCAAGGACACCCACTTGGGAAGCTGCAGAACTAGAAATGAAACTCAAACCAATCGAATTCCAAAACCTGCATTCTTTCCCCTACACTACTACATCTGGTTTGTGCTTAATTAGCTACTAGCACCATCTTGGTCTGTTCCTGCCCAAAACTGACCACCATGCCCAGGCCAATACAAATTGCCATGACTGTGAAAGTACAGTTCAGCCAGATTTACAGATATATTTATAAATTAGAGCAGAAACTCATGATAAACAAGAAAGACAACCTGTATAATACACAGTGTAATGGGGAAAATGGAGATTCTAAATAAAGAGGATATTTATTATCACTGAGTGATAATTAGATGTTGTGCTACCAACATGTTGATTTAAGAGTTCATGATCGACAATATTTATACCAAAGCTTAAAATACATAACATGTGAGGGTGTGTGTGTGTGTGTGTGTGTGTGTGTGTGTGTGTGTGTGTGTGTGTGTGTCTAAAAAGGTGGTTAAAAAGGGGTAGACCACGGACATACCTTGGCTGATTATCAGCGATCCATTTGCCTACAGAGATCAAGCGCTGCTGTCGTATTCGTCGTTGCTGACCTTCTTTGTCTCCTGTAATACCCTGGTGACCTTTGGAAAAATCCAAGTTCCTAAAATTGACACAAATTATGAGAATATTAAACTGCTAAAGATATTTTCCAGGCAACTAAATTCACCTGATTATCTATAATGGCTTCAGATTATTTTACATATAGGTTAGCTACTTGATGTAATCAACTGCATTTATTAGAATTTATACTCCCAAAGATTTTTACAAACTATGAAACAAAAAAGATAACATACAAATTCATTATATTAATGCAGTATTTTTACTTACATTTCACTTTTTAGTTGGGGAGACTCAAATAAACCACAACTTTTTATTAGGAAAGATTCTTTTATCATTTTAAGAATAAAGTTTTATAAACACTTATCTTGCATGCTAATTAATTTGTTTGAAATGGCCATGGGAATGCTAAGAGTCTCTGAGGTACCTATTCTAATAAATAATATTAATCTATCCACTTTACGGTGGCCCATTCTAAATCAGAAAAATGTGTAAATATCATAAGCATATAGAGCAACTCACTGATATCAGAAGGATAAGCCAAACTGAAAAAAATATTGATTTTTCAGATTTCTCCTTATTAAACTTTTTAAAAAAAGAACATTTAAGAATTGCCAGGCAGAAGGCTGGATGCTGAGGACACAAAGATAAGTAAGAGTCCCTACCCTTCAGGAATAAATAATAATGATTCAACCTGATAAGCAGCATAATAAAAACTATGCAAAGAATAAGTGAATATAGTAAAAGGAGGATGAGTTCCTTCTGAGAAGCTCTGAAAGGTTTCACAATGTGACACCTGAGCTAGACCTTGACGAGGTATGGGTAAAGTGCTTACCAGGCTGCTGATGGAATGGCAGTAGAGGAGAAGAAAATGTTCTAGGTACAACATGAACAAAGGTGTGGAGGAATAAAAACAGGGAGTTATTCAAGGATAGCACATGGTGTATAGGGTTTATAAATATTGGGGGGAAGTTGCAGAAAATGAGGCTGAACAACTAAAGGCTAGATAGTGCTGAAACTTGAGCATCAAGCTAAAAGAGACAGTAGAGCAACCAGGAATGGGTAAATCAAAATATCAGTCATGGGATATCACTGTTTCTATATTTAAAAACTGTAACTCTAGAGGCAGTGTAGAAACAGACTATAGGAGGAGAGGAACTATACGTAGGGAGGTTTTTATACTTCAAACAAACTGGTGATAAAAGCCTGAACTTTGTATGAGGAAATAAGTGGAAGAAGTTGAACCTAAGAAGCATTTCAGACACAGAATTATAAAGCCCTGGTGAGAAAGACTAATGGAAACAAGAGTTTTTCAGATTTCCAGTTTGGTCATATGGATGGTAATGCCACAGGCACAGATAGAAAATAGACAAAGAAGACTGCTTTTTGGCTGACCAAACAGGAAAACATAAGCTCAACTTTTGGTCATGTTAAAGTTTAAAATGCATATATATTTAAAATGCATTTAAAGAGATGTTAGATTGTTAGAATATGGGTCCAAACTTCAAGAGAAGCCAGAGCTGAAAATTTGGGACCTATCATCCCACAAACATAGGGATGGATTTCATCAACAGGGAGAATGTAAAAAGTGGTAAGGAAAGGGGAAGAAAAGAATCCTAGAAAACAACAACGTTCAGAGGCATGTAGTTTAAAAGTAATAGTGAAAAAGACTGAGTGCTAAGCGTGGAAAAAATAGTATCACAGAGCTAAGGAAAAAGGTTTCATGAAGAAAGGGGATCAACGGACTCTGCTGAAGAAAATTCAATAGAATGAAGATTATAAAGAAGTCACTGGCTTTTCGTATCCAGAAGAGCACTGATAGTTTAAACTGCAATAGGCTGAAAATGACTGGGAATTGAAGTGGAATCAGTCAGGTTGGCCCACACTACTTTTTAAGTTTGATGAGGAAAAGATAAGGCAACGTAGGAAAATATGAGGATGTAAATTCATTTTACTGTTTTAAAAGAATGGGGCACACTTGAATGTTACTAGGCTAAAGGGAATTAGTTGTTAAAAAAAAAGGAAAGAAAAGGAAGAAAAGACACTGGAAATATAATGCAGAGAGGATAATGGATGGAGCAAGGTTCTTAGGGAGGTGAGAAGGGACAGGATCAAGGGCAAAGATGGAAAGGTT
Source organism: Saguinus oedipus (assembly GCA_031835075.1). Taxonomy (NCBI): domain Eukaryota; kingdom Metazoa; phylum Chordata; class Mammalia; order Primates; family Cebidae; genus Saguinus; species Saguinus oedipus. The sequence continues at coordinate 27,501,270 of CM063190.1, forward strand.
AGACTCTAATCTTTATTACACAGGAACTGAAGACATGACAGATACAAATCCAATTCACAACAAACTTTCACTATTAGTTGCTGTTACAAAAATAACACACAGCTGGGACAGATCAAAGATTCCTCTATATCCAAGCCCAATTCCCTGTTATTTTTAATAACAACTGCAATCACTGGCAATCAAGTAAAAGCACTTCAACTATCACCTACCTGAAAGAAGGTCTCAATGCCAAGAATCCTTGTAATTCAAACTCCTCTGGAAGTGGTGTTGCTAAAGGGTCAAAATCAAAATTTGCAAACATTTTAATTAAAACATTGTTTGGTAGAATACTGCTCACTAAATGTTTTAAAAAATTAATACACAGAAAGTAATTATAATGCTTATAGTTTGTTCTCTACTCTTCTTTGTAGTAATCCTGATGAAAATAACTCACCTGTCAAAACTCTGCATGTTACCTTTGAGACACAGACATTCCCCTAATACTCAATGCTGAGGAGGATGGGTTTTAAAAAAATTTGCAGTCTTAAAAATTGATAATCTTGGATCTGTAATCCCAATGTTTAGATTACCTGTCTCTTTTTACTCAAAGTACTGAATAACATTGACATCATCTGAGAACTTGTAAGAAATGCAGAATCTTGGGCACTAATTCAAACCTACTGACTCATAAATTGTGTTTTAAAAAGATTTGGGTGATTTATGTGCAAACTAATGCCTGAGGAGCACTAATTTAATGGAAAAAAAAATCAGAAAGCAGCCAAGCCAGAGGTTGTTCAGTGCAGCATTAACTAAAATGGGGAAAATTTTAAATCAACAGAGAGTGCATAGATTATAGCACTTCCATAGGATGGAATATTATGAAACCAGTAAAAGTCATGTTGTCAAAATGCTTAATGACAAAAGAAAATGCTAACAATATAATACTAAATTTCAAAATCAGGCACAAATTTATATTTGATATGAATCATTTCCTATGTGTGTGTACACGTAAGAAAAACGTCCAAAGAAGATATACCATAGTAAAAGGTATCTCTGTATGGGAGATGTGTGTTCTTTCTGTTTGTACCAAATTTTCTGAGTATTACTTTGACAGAGCAATGTTCACAATAATTTTCTTTTAATAGTAAGAATGAGGAGGAAGGAAAGACAGAAAGAATCTAAAGGTATTACACACTCTTCTGAACTCCTATTTGAATGATGCTAAATGAGAACATGCTGCCAGAAGAACGGGGAGCACATTATCTACCTCCACCCACTTACTGTAGAGCTCACAGTCACTTCTGAGATATTGAATTTAAAGTCAAACATTCATCACAAAAACCTCTTCTTCTCTGGCCTTAAGCACACCATTAATGATGGAGAACTGCATCAACAACACAAGGTTTGGGTAGCCCTTACCATTAGTACTTGAGAGGTCTTCTTCATGGGGATGGAAGCTATTCAGAAGAGAAATCAGCCAGGGCCAAATGCTGTAAATTAAAGAAATAATTCAGACTTTATTCTTATGTAAGAGAAACCATATAAGCCATGAAAATGATATTTATAGGTCCTGGACTTTATGTATTTTCCTCTTATTTCAGCATTTCAAAGGCAGTCTAATTTTTAAAAATGTATTTTCAAAGATAGACTACAAACGATAAAGATACAACAAAAGGGAAAAACTTCCATGACAGAGAACTACTACTGTAGATCATGTCCCACGCTCCTAATTCAGCAGTGAAAATAATTTGTCATTTTTAAACATGGAAAATTGAATAGGCTGAGAAAATCCTAAGCAAATAAACATACTATGTTTATATAAAGCTTTCACATACATTATGAGTTGTGGAATCCACTGTTAGTTCTTTAATCTGTGACAGGGTATGGTTATACCACACAAATCCCATTCCCTGTTCAAAGTGATAACACCTCTTTTTTTAATGGTACAAAAAAGTCCATCTTGTTACAACAGCCTCTCTGTTTCCTAATACAGTCAATTTTTGTGAGTTTACACACGAAATATTAGAACATGTTCTTTCCACTATTCAGAAGTAAGTTCTATATATGTATTTGTTAACTGTGTCCTTGGTTCCTGAGTAAGGTATGTTGAAGTATCCATTGTGGATTTAGATTAATAAACATCACTTTACATATAAACATTTGTATCAAAATCTGTTATCTTTCAAACATAAGAGCAATTTATAATCTGATATAATATATATGGCCAGGTAAGATTTATTTTTAGGTGAGACAAATGCAATTAGTTTGAGTGTTTATTTGCTAGGTTGGGAACAGATGTGATGAGTGGAAGTAGCCATGCTGATGGGCTTAAAATAACTTGGTTTTGGCCTGGAAACAATTACTTTGATTTTCCTACAGTAGACTCATCTATCTAATCACGGTCTCCTTAAGATAGTATGAAGCTTACCTTTGAATATAGATCAACCAATTTTTATTTTTTTTTAAAAAAAAAGAAAAAGCATGAGATGAGGTGCCCACAGTAGAGAAATTGGATATAAATAATCACACATGGAAAACTGTAAGTTAACAACTATTTGGGACAGTTGTACACTTTGAAATATGGGAATATGCTACTTTAAAATAAATAAACAAATATCGAAGAATCAATGTCTGCTACAAACATTTGAAGACGTAGTAAGAGACAGCTGGAAAACAAGGTTAGTAACCTAAAAAAGAATATTATACTGGTACAATGTCTTCATGCAACACACATAAGCTCTCGAGAAAACACTGCAAAAAATGCTCATGAGTGGATGACCTATTGATATACTGCTTTACCCTGTAACTGTTTTCTAAAAAGGAAAATCACTATTCCATGTATTCATTAGCTTAAGAGAGTATGTTCTCAAAAAAGTACAAGGGAAAGTAAATTCTAGAAATTGAGAAGGCCCAGATATAAGAAACTGAAGAATATTTAAATATATAATGAAATTCTGAGTTCAGAAAAGAAATATTAATTGTTTTTCCATTACTTAAAAGATATAAATGAACATTATTACTTTAATGTATTAGACACGTAAGGAAAATCTTCAGTTTTGAAGAGATATCCCATGCTAGTCTTATAAAATGAGTACTAACATAATTTAAGATAGAATGAAATACCTGCAAGGGCATAATTCTAAACATCTTGGTAAATCTGATAGAAGGAAGAGGAAAGAGTAAATGACAGAAAAAAATGGAGGGGAAAAAAATGTTTGCCAATAAAGCTATTCCTTCTGGCTGAATGTCTTTTGCCATGAGAAGAAATGGGAATATACAGAATGGGCCAAAAGGATAATTGTACAAGAACAACAATAAGAAGAAAGAAAACACAATAAAAATAACAATCCCTACCTATAAATATAAAAAATCTTGTAAGCAAATGGTTAAACACGCAGTTCTTCTTTTGTAACATTACTGATATAATACACTAAACTAAACATGTTTGAGTTCTAGTGTACCCAGGAGTAGAAAAACTGAACAGCCTGAGTTAAGAAATGAAAATTTTGTGTAAGGAAGCAATGTCTGAAATTCTGTATTACTAAAACCTATGCTAACATTAAAAGGAGATGTACACAGTATATACTATGCTATGTTCCTAAACTCTATTCATGATAATGACAAAATATCATGGAAAGAGCTTATAGTTAACAGGAGAAAAGACAATTAGGAAGCAGACACACTATAAGGTTTTTTTTGCCTTTTTTTTTAAAAAAAAACAGTCTCACTCTGTAGCCCAGGCTGGAGTATAGTAGCACTATCTCAGCTCACTACAACCTCTGCTTCTTGGGTTCAAGCGGTTTTCCTACCTCAGCCTCCCAAGTATGTGGGATTATAGACATGCACCACAATGCCCAGCTAATTTGTATTTTTAGTAAAGATGGGGTTTCACTATGTTGGCCAGGCTGGTCTCAAACTCCTGACCTCAAGTGATCCACCTGCCTCAGCCTCCCAAGGTACTGGGATTACAGCTGTTGAGCCACAGTGCCCCGCCCATAGGATCTTAAATGTGGCTTCAAAAAGGCATTTTCTAAGTTGTGATGTTGGCCAATATATATGCTGAGCCACAAAGCAAAACTTTCAAAGAGACCCTCCTTAAATATACCATGAAAATATGCAGGGGAGGAACTTCCTATTTGGTGCTAAGCCATCTTCAAAGTATTTATTTCTATAATCAAAGGTACACTGAAAGTTTTCATTTATCATTGTAAAATCAACAGTTCCTAAGAACTGTCAGAATTACTGTGAGTAGCAATGACAAAGAAAATGGTGAGAATCAAAATAACTTTCAATCTTTACGCTTCAAATAAACAAATATTATTCAAATTGAGTGTTACTGTAAGACAGCATCAAACAGTTTGTGTATTAAAAAAATAAAAGAAAAATCTCTTCCCTTCAATTCTTAAACAGAAAATTGGGGAATACTGTAACAGATAAGAAACAAACTGGTTTTACTTCAAGTACACTTTGAAATGTGAAAAATGCCTTTTCCCCAGGACAGCAACTGGGAACAAGGGAGCATACAGGGAGTCACAAATCCTTAAGACTAAGCCTCACATGAAGAATTCAAATAAACAAATGAAAAGCATACAAAGAAGTCTTCAGTTCAACTTCCAGAGAGTCGGCAGAAAATACAGTCTTCCATTGTTCAAATGTTGTATTTTAGAAGGCAGTTTTTACATATTTATGAATATCAAACAAACAAAGCACACAAGTTAACATGAAATTCTAAAAAACACTTACTACTGCCTTTCATCCACCACTGCCTCCTGGAAGACCCTGGGTCTGAGTCTTAGCCAGTCCATGGAGACCTTGACTGCTGGAAGAGGGTAGGCGTTGTAGGACTCCTCCTGAGACTCATTCTGGAGAGGACACTTGCACAGGATGCCAAGAAAAGACACTTGAAGAAAAAAATGTATTCAAAAAGCGTAAGAAATCTGAAACTGGGACAGTTCAAATTAAAACATTATGTGCCTTCTAATATATTCTGTTTAACACTTAAGTATCTTCCAGTTTCTTCCTAAAAAGACACTTTCTTTCCCATATTAAAAATGTTATAGATACACTTATGAGAAGGGGTCAGCAAATAAAAGGACAGAACTTGGGTTTGAAAGTTATTCTGACCTCCTGATTCAGTGTAAGAAATACGCTGTGCATTTTATGTCATTGTGTTTTGCTACAATGATGAAATGCCTAAGATGATGCTTTTCAAAAAACATGGCACATGTTAAGAATTTAATACTCACTAAAGAGGGCCAGCAACTGTGTCCAACATAGCTGCTCATCTTGGCTGTAACTGTGCTGCTCGGTTTCATTGCTAAAGTCACGAAGGTGATGAAGTTGAAACAGGTTAATGACAGTGACATGAACTAACTGCTGAGAGTTGAAAGCTTTTTGGAATAGCAGCCTCTGTAAAAGAAGACAGAAGTACTGCATATATTATCAGGAACAGGAACCATGTCTGACACAAGAATCAAACTGGCAGTCTGTATTTAGAACCACTATGTGTAACAGAATTACAGATGAGTAAATGGTTCTGCCCTCAATCCCAGTATTTTGATTGGGTCTAATTATTTCCAAACTGACATTCTGTCTTGAAAGGAATTAATCTAGACACCACAGAGTTGTTTGAACTTTTGTCAAACAAACTTTTTTCCCCTAGGAAACTATACATTTTAAAATATGACCTGAGAAAAGTCTTTTGAGTATTCATCCATAAATTTATACATCTTCGTCCGTTAGCAATTGTTTTATACAAGATATATACATATCAAAAAATTAAATTGGAACCAATGACTAGAAAGCAACAGAAAGATCCAAAAAATTCTTTTTTGAACTCCGAGTACATAAAGCATGACTTCCTAGATTTGTCATAAAATTTACTCTTTCAAAGGCTTGATAAATTAAAACTTATTTTCTAAACAAGGCATAGCAAGTACATACTCTGGAACAGAGTAAATGACATATTAAAGCAACATTAAGATGTATTAAAGGCACTTCTACAACTGGTGTTTTCCCCTCTTAGAGAAGTTACATGCATGATCATCAAATTTCATTTGCCCTCTAATAACTATGTGTTCACAGTGATCTGTTAATCAGCACTATAAACAATCACCCAGATACTCTCACAGTTGGTGCCTCAATGGAATTATCCTTCTACTTTAATGACTGCAATTGTTTTAGATTACCTTCAGATAAGAATACTTTTCTAACAGAAGTTCCTAGTTTCATCCTACACTTTAGCCATAACCAGTCTTCCTCTATCCTCAGGGAAAATTTTTGCAAAGAGCAGGGATTACCACTAGCATCATGGTGGAAAACAGATAATCCTTACTTACAGTTCCACCAGCAGTGACAGCAGATTCTACCATGTCAGAAACTTATAGCTGCCTCTGCCAAGACTACTCTGAGATTTTTGTTTTTATTTACATAAAGAACCTGAAATAGCCATAGTAAGTTGTATGATTCTAAGAAGAAAGTCTTTTGTATTATATTATAATATAATTATATTATATTAGAGAATACAATTTCATTCTACTTGAACTCTATCACAACTGTCAGTCTTCTTGCAATCTGCCATTTCATTGTATGTATATATCTAGAAATGTTTAGCCCTTTTCCAAAGACATCAAGCCTTAATCTTTCCTCAAAATTTCCTGAAATCCTGTCTCTTCCCCAGAATTTTCCCACAAAATTTCTCCTTCAATCTCTACAACTAACCTTCTAAATAAGCTGGCATTCATACAAATACTTAATACTGGTAAAAATTAGACTATTTAGTTATATTTCTCAAAAAGCACTGTTTCTTACAAGCATAATATGGTAATGTATTCCCTGTATCTATAAATCCATTGGCATTAATTTTAGAAGGTAATGTACCACTGAAGAGGTTCATAGCCAACTGAATAATTTTCTAGTATATGCACACAAGTATTAATGAATATGAACACACCCTACTACTAACAAATGATAATGCAAGTTCATGAAGATACAGACTGTCATGTTTTCCCCTATATCTCTAAAAGCCTGGAAAAGTGCATGGTACATAGCAGGACCTCAATAAACACTTAGTGAATGAACAAGGGTTAGAAATAAGTTTATAATAATAAAGGGTTAGAAGTAAGTTTGAAGGTATTCAGTTGTAATTTCCTAAAATTTAGATTGTATTAGAGAGGATCTTCCAAGGAACAAAATCAGATTAGAACTGATAAGATTTTGCTCCTCAAACTTTCAAATGCAGTTGAGAAATATACTGAACTAAATACCATTAACAAACAGCCCACCTTTAACTTACAGCAAATGTACTACATCTCAATTCCTAGATCCCAGGCCTTAAATCCCTTAGTGGACCTCAATTTGGTAAACATGTCTTCTTAGTAGCTAAAGGTTGTTAGAAACACTGAAGTATACATGTTGATGATATTAATTATTTATATATGCTTTAGAAATACTTTAGAGAATTTACTCCACTATGTTAAAATTTCACTCCAGCAATGTTCTAGTTCAACACTGGGTAAACTTTCAAATAGATCTGCCTCATACTATGTTTAACTTTAGAGTGCTGGAATGATACTTCAAAGTTTATTTTAGCAACTGCCCACCCACATTTACCAGAACTTCACATACAGAAATATGTATGTGAAGAGAATGTTAGCGTTTGAGGTTGAATCAAATGCAAAACTTACTAGGCTTCTAGACTAGAATAACTTACTTAGTGAAGATTTCATTAAGGTAAGGACCACCCACCAGCACCAATTTAGAGAGTATTTCAGAGAACCAGAGCTGGAAGCAATCTCAAGAAGTCCTCTAGTTCAATCCCCTATTTAGTAGGACTGTACTTAAATAATCCAAGAAAGATGGCTGTCAATCTGACTCTTAAGTGCTCCAAAATGGAGAATCCACAACATCCCACAGTCACTCCCTATAGATTTCAACTTAAAATTTCGGATTTTAGTTTTGACCTCAGGAAAGGCAGATATGTTCTTTTCAAGTAATCCTTCACATGTCTGAATTCTTACTATAAAAACTATTTAGACTTGTTTATTTCCAGGCTAAACAGCCTACGCCATGACAAAGTTAGCTGTTCTTTTCACACTCAACCCTATAAATCATATGTAAGAGGCGAAGTATATTTTAAAACAAAACAAATGATAGCTATTTATAATTATCTAGTATAATATCTTGCACATAGAAAGTATCAACCAAAAAATGATTACCTGTAAAAACTATTTCACACTGACTATTTTTGGCTAAAAAATAGTTTACCAGTGAACTGCTGGTAGAACTTAACTGTCCAAGTTCTACAATCTCTTCAAATGTTTGACTTTTAGAAAACTTACAGAAATACTATGAAGCAATTATACACAATTACCCAAGCATATAGATATCTAGAAATAACCAAGAAATACAAAATATTCTTTGAAACTATCATTTACTGTTTAACCCAGTGCCTAAAACAGTGACTGAATAGTCAAACATTTGTTGAATAAACTGAAAAGAAAGTTAATACTTAATTTTGACTTTCTCCTTATTTTATGCATTATACTACATTTGAACTGCTAGTATCTTAACATACTAAAATGCCATTTTCACATATATAAACAGAACAAAGGTTAATTTTATCTCTTCAAATCAGTAAAAGATATCCCCGTTAAATGAAATCCTCATTCCTTTCCTTCAAAGTACCACAATCCTGATGAATGCAACCACAATAGAAATAATGAACCATAGTCAGATGACTGCCAACAAAAAAACAAAAAAAGAAAAAGAAAATAATGAACCTGGTTTGCAGAATGCAAATATCTATAAAGTAGGTAACATAATCATATATAAGAATGCACAAACCATCAAAAATAGTAGTTTCAAAACTGAGGAGTTATTTTTTCCATTTTGATAATTTTTGTCAAATGGCAGCTACTCAAGTAAAAACACTGATATATTTGTCTATACAGACCATACCTCAGTTTAAATTGAAGAGAGGATATATGCAAGGATTTCACATGCTTCAAATTTAATTTTTACCAATAGTTCACACAGGTAAGTAAATATAAAAACTGGGAGTCAGTTTCCTCCAAATTTTATGCTTCCTGATTTAGACAAGACAAAAATTCTCTGTAACTGAAATCTAACCTTAAACTGTTCTTCCAATTTCTCTCGAAGAGGGCTCAACTTTTCCAAGCTCTTACTCAGGTACACATGACCGTGGAATTTAATAAAGGCCTTGATGAAGTCAGAAACACCCCACTTGGTTTTCACCTCATCTCGGCTGAAATGAAAGAAAAAAGTTCCATGAATCTTAAGCAGCAAAATGGCTACAACTGCTTAAGGAGGCACTGGCTTGCTAAAATAAGTTAATACTTGATACACAAAAGAGAATTCTGTATTTGACTAATTTTTCAACTGCAACACACTCAAGATGAGTCAGTATTAACAGCCTGTGTACTCTTTTACTGGGACTGAATCAGATATTGATTGGTTGAAATTCAGTGACTATATACAAATTATGACAAATCTACATGTTTAGAAATAAGAGAAGCATAGGTCATTATTTTTTGTAAAACAAAGAATGAGAGTTCAAGGCTCCAGGTTACAAAGTCCTCTAGAAAACAACAACAAAAAACCCTACCTTTCCAGTGCTTTAGAAAGTGCTTTTTGCAGATTAGTGGAGGCAGCTGGGAAAGGGAACTTCACAGCAATGCTTCTGCAGTAGTAGAAAATTGTGGTCAGATGGTCTCCTTTGGAAGAAGCTAAGATAGCCAACTGATTGTAAGGCTGACCTACAGGAGAAAGTTAAGATTCTGGAGTAACCCCAAGAATGACAAAGTCTTGCTATAAGAATATGAATGATCAGTGTTTAAATACTCAAAAAAGAGGGAGTATTTGATAAGGTAAATATGACTACCTCATTACAAACTGGCATAAAGTACAACAGCACACTTCAGCAATGGTACACAATATCATACACAGGTTAAAAAGTCATAATTAGGGTGGAGAGTGGCTTCACAAAGGGCTATATAGTAAATAATTTCAGCTGTGTAGGCTAAAGGGTCTCTATCACAACCACTCAACTTTGCCACTGTAGTGTGAAAGCAGCCACAGACACTATGAAACAAGTCGTGTGGTCAGACTGCCATTCCTGCTTTAAACTCTTTCTAGAATCTAAAAGAATTTCAGTGTCTTAATTCTTATTAAGAATGGTTAAAATCATCAAATATCTGCTGTAACTTACTTCTTTAACTCAAGAAGTACTGGTAATGCCTACTTTAGGGCCATTACAAGATTACCTTTTAGGTAATAGATTGTTTTTCTGCGGGAAAAATGGTGGCATCTTAGTTTTAAAAACTAAGAAAGTTAGTTTTTAAAAAACCCAAAAAACAAATAGTAGGGTAATGTAAACAGAATTACTTAAGATATCACTTAATACCAGTCACCTGGGCTTGGCATGCCTGCTACTCCAACTATAAACAGAAGCACACAGGATTGGAAGGATTAGGTAACATGTGACATGGCTGTGCACACTGCTTTATCTAAAGAAATAATTATTCTATAAGCAATTAAGGAAGCCAGAGTTGTAGAAATAATATCAAGTTATATTAAGAGACTCTATCTGTATTGCTTTACTGACAATAAGTCATTTTACTTGTAAAACAAAAATTCAGTTTACATGGAATGTACAGTTAAATAGAAAAACATGACAATAACAAAACTCAACATTTATTGCTTTCATAAAACTTCAAAGGTGAGCCTTATCTGCCATGTTGTTATAAAGAAGAAAGTGTCAGGGTCAATCTCAGGTTGATAGGCCCACTCACCATTGGAGGGGACAAGCTGAGCTGCATGCCTATAGTAGGACTCTGCCTGGCTGGTCTGGTTTCTGTATCGAGCTAAGAAGAAGAAGAAAGTTAGTTTTTAAAAAACCCAAAAAACAAATAGTAGGGTAGTATTTCCAAAACAGCTTAGTTTTAAGTTCTAAATATAATAAAGAAATTAGTTAATTTAAAATTAAACGCAGAAAATACTTTAAAACAAATTAACTATAGGATTATGTGTGAAGTGTCCATCAGCCTTCCTTATTTGGGACATTCAGCATGTAACCAATTTTAAAGCTTACCTAGACCCCATTTTCAGGTCCTCCAGTGTCATGCATCACCAGCTCCCACTATGGACTATGCTGGTGACCTGGAGCCGGCCCACAAGAAGGGGTGAGTTATATGGCACTTAAAAACAAAACAAAACAAAATACACTATACAATATGATCTGAAAATGTATTTCTTCAATATCTTATAAACTGATTTTGAAAAATGCCTCATTCCTATCACAATATTAAATATGTGTGTGCAAAGAATACATTTAAATCAAAACAACCTTAACACACTATCAATGAATCTCCCTGCCAAATTCACTGCTTACTCTGATGTGACCTCCTCATGGAATCGATGATTTGTAATATTCAGAAATCTAAAATCTTCAAACTTAAAAGCAATAATGTTCTCCATTCTTTGTTATTTGCGGACAAGCAAAACATAATCCTATAGTTAATTTGTTTTACAACCTTTCTAGGTCACCTTAAAGGAATGAACGAGAATAAATGTTATGTAATATTCCCAGATAAAATACATTTAATAGAAATACAAATGAAACTTTAAAAAGGAAGCAAAATTAAAAATGAACTTTTAGTGCACTGGTAAGAAAGAAAGAGGGCAATTTTGCTTCAGAAGGAATAATTTACAAACCCCACCAGAGTACAGACATTTAATTTAGAAAATATTATAGCACCACTTTGAAAAATTTAGCTTTGATTACATTTTTGCTGTTTATTATTTGCCTATACTACATAAAGTCTTAATAAAATTTAAATCTTAATATGAAAGTTACTTTCTTCAAGATGCTCTGCCAATCCCAAAAATATTGAAAAATTTTAAGTTCCTTAGAACACATTTTATAGTTTCTTCTTATGACAATCTAAATTGTGTGTGCATGCTCAGCTTAAAGGAAGAGAGTTTCTTTCTATGACTACTCCAAAGAAAAGGATGAATGTATTATCAATTCCTTCACAGCAAAGGCTCACCAATGTCTCCAAGGTGGACGAGGCAGTGCTGGCAGATATAGGAACAGGAGCTAGACTGTGGCTTCACTATGGCGCTGGTATGCGTCTGTTTATTGCTGATAATTCCCAATTGGGAAGACTTCACACGGCATGGTAAATCTACATTAAATACTGTACACAGTTCTTGTAATAACTAAAAGAAAAACAAAATTTAGTAGTAAGTCACAAGTGCTCTCAAAGTAAAATTTATAAACTGTAAGATGTGTACCTAGTATCACATAGTGCTGAAATCTGAACAAAAACTGCATGAAAATTATATGGTAATCATTCATAGGATAACCAGTATCATTCATTATAAATCATACCTTTTGAATTCTCAAGTATTACAGCAATCTAGGATGTGCATTGAAAAAAAAAACAGCAGCATTTTTAAAAAAGATTATTTAACTGGATAGGATTTTCAGACATATTCAGCAAGCAAAGAAAACTGCCACCCTCAGAAACACACAAAAATTATTAGATATTGGTTACAAATTTAACTTAAATGCAAGCCAAGGTATTTGTCAGACTTTAGGCATTTCTTACAATTTATTTTCTTAAGCTATATGCCAATTCACATGTCTTTGCATATACAACAAATCTCATGGTAGTGTAGACCTTTACTGTATTAACCCATTCCTACCTCCTCTCTTCTCTGTTCTTCAAGTATGAAGGTTCTTCTTCCTAGTCAGAGTTAACTATTCTGACTGTGTGTGCCTACTGCTACATTCTTTTATGGCTCCTGTCTGTCTCCCACCTCTCCATTTTTTCATCTTTGTTCAACCTCTCATGCTTCTTTCCTATGGCCCCCACACCAAATGTCTCCCACAGAAAAAAACAAGAACAAAAAACAAAACAGCTAAAACACTCCCCTTGACCCTAGATGCCTTTATAGCAACCTTCTAAGTCCTCTCCCTCTTCTCAACCAAACGCCATTAAAGGAGTGCACACTTCATATCTGCTTTCTCAACTCCTATTTACTCCTTAATCCATTGTGATCTGGCTTTCACACAATCTGTCGCCCTCCTCTCACCCAACTAACCATGACCACGCTACTGAAACTACTTTCAGACAATTGGTTACCTAATAGCCAAATATAATGGCTATTTTTCAGATATCATCTTATTGACCTCCTTTGCTGCACTTAAAACATCTGATCTTATGGCTGATTACTGAGCTTTTCTAATTCTTTGTATCTCCCCAACCACTCCTTTTTAGTTTCCTTCTTTGAAAGGCTTTTCTCCTCTCGCCTTGCTTGCCAAGGGCTTATTTCTTGGCTGCACACAGTTCCTTCACACTGTGAGGAATATTTACTTCATAGTTATTCAAAAACTTACTTTCAAGTATAGTCATTCAAATATTATTATATTCATCCAAATATGTGCTAGTATATCAGACACACAGTAAACAAGAGAGATATAAAGATGAATAAGAAAATGTTTCCTTAAAGAGCTTGTAGCTAAATGGGCAAGTCATGTACAAAAAGAGAGAAGAAAAAGGGAAAGAGGGAGAGAGGGAGGGAGAAGGGGAAGGGAAAGGGAAAGGAGAGAAGGAGAGAGACAACATGACACACAACCAGTAGAATCTTCTACATTTATAATATAACATTTCTCTAGGCTATTTGTCTTACTTTATCCTTGTGATAAAATAGTAGCAACACAGTATTCATAGGTATAAAGCTCAATTTTTTTTTCAGAAGACGATGTGAAAGCAGAAATAATCAAGCAACTGGACTAAGGTTATAGAATTAGAAATATTTTGATTCTATCATCACTCTAACATGTGCAGAATTCAAAATAAGACACCCTAAGGGCTCGATTCAGAAGGATCCAAATCATGCCACCTTTTTCTTAAGATAAAAATCACCTCCATAACTAAATATAAATTCTGTGTACCCTTTCTCACTAGGCATGGAAATTATTTACTACATCTTTACCTGTACTTGTACATTTATAATGGGCAAGAAATTCACTAACATAAAATTGGGTAAACAAAGCCAGGCATGGTAGCTCATGACTGTAATCCCAGAACTTTGGAAGGCCAAGGTGGAAGGATCGCTTGAGGTCAGGAATTCAAGACCAGCCTGCGCAGCAAAGCAAGAATCTGTCTCTACAAAATAATAAATAAATGAATATAAAAATAAAATAAAATAAAAAATTATCCAGGTGTGGTGGTATGCACTGCTATAGTCCCAGCACTTTGGAAGTCTGAAGCGGGAGGGTCACTTGAGCCCAGGAGTTCCAGGCTGCAGTGAGCTACGATATACACTGCACTCCAGACTGGGTGACAGAGAGAGACCATGTCTTAAAAAATAAATTAAATAAAATAAATTAAAAAAATAGGGTAAATAAGTTAATGCCCTGAATGAGATGGGTTAAGAAACAGAAAAAGCACAAGGTACAGGAAAGAACAACAACAAAAATACACACACACACACACACACAGACACACACAACTACACATATATAAAAACATATATATATATATACACACACATACACACACATATTAATATACATGAAAGAAAACAAAAAAAAGCAGATAACTGTTGGAAATGGCAAGAAGAAACATTAGAGGGTTAAAGAACTAACTTTAATAGGTAATGAAAAAAACAGACTGGAAAACTGGGAAAGGCTGCACATCTAGTGAAAACGAAAAAGAAAGATCACAAAAAATAAATAAAAATATGGTTGGAACATCATATAGAATGTCTTGTAATAAAATTTCTGCCTGAACCCAAGACTTTAAGTGGTCATACCAGACAGAAAAAGCTCCTACTGGCTTAGTGATTCTGGAAAAGAGAGCTCTAGTTGGTTTAGAGACAGTAACAAGATGGAACTAAAGAAGAGAAAAAGATGTTTCGTAAGTTGAACAAAACAGTGTCCTACCTTCATAAAGGTTGACCACAATGTAAATTACTTTGCAGTAGTTTTCTCAGTCTGATAAGAACTTAGTTACTTCATTACACAGAAGTACTGACCAGGAGATATTCCTAAGGCTGTAGCTAATAATTAATGCCTCTAGTTCTTCCCAAATTACAACCATGGAACTATAAAACTGGAAAATGAATCTACAAGCATTTGTCAACTTTCTTTTTACAGTCAGGAAGCTAAGTGCCACAGAGGTCAGTGACTTGCCCAAATGATCAAGATTAGTCAGCACTAGAGCAGTAGTTGAACAGTTTCTGGGTTCCTGTTTGTCAAGTGATTTTTACACTATCCTGTGTCTCCTCAGCTCTTTATTCCATGCCAAGAATCAAAGATTGATCATGAAGATAATAGAATATTATTTTTTATACTAATACAGAAACTCAGTAATTATACTTTCTTTTCTG
Organism: Saguinus oedipus; assembly: GCA_031835075.1. Classification (NCBI taxonomy): domain Eukaryota; kingdom Metazoa; phylum Chordata; class Mammalia; order Primates; family Cebidae; genus Saguinus; species Saguinus oedipus. The sequence continues at coordinate 27,516,669 of CM063190.1, forward strand.
TTCCGATTGTCTTAGAATAATGGCCACCGTTCTGTTCTTTGATGTTTAAAAACAACCTACAGAATGGTATGTCTTTACTGTGACCAGGAATTTGGTTCTTTTTTAAGCACCATGCTTTAACTGGTTAACAAAACGATAGCTAAGCAAACTAAAGCAGCATGGGTAACAGTGAGACCCATTCAACAAAATATTTTTAAAAAGGAGCTGGTATATGCCTGTAGTCCTAGGTACTTGGGAGGCTGAAGTGGGGGAGAATCACTTGAGCCAAGGAGTTTTGAGGCTGCAGTGAGCTATGATCAACCACTGCACTTCACCCAGGACGACAGAGTGAGTGCCTGTCTCTTAAAACAAAACAAAAGAAACAAAAAAAACCCACTATCTTCACAGAAAATGTTACTGTGGATAACAAAGCACTAGTCTCTTCTCAATCCATTCCAATCAGATATCCATCCCCAACACTCTGAAGTTACATTTCATCAATACAAAAATACCATAAATTATAAGATGAACCATTATCTTATATAATATTGAGAACAAAACTGCAAGTTAATGGTGACTTGTCATCTATTACAAACATCTCTATTTCAGATATGTTAAAATATGAAAAAATGTTTTAGAAATGAAGAAATACGGTATTCATTAAGTTCACCAATGACTCCCATGTTGTCAAACCTAATTGATCACTTTAAATCTTACTTTCTCAGTGGCACTCAACAGGGTTGATGATTCCCTTCCTTATTCAGATGTTTTTTTCTTGGCTTCCAAGGCATCTTCTCTCTCTCTCATATTCTCATATTGCAATGGTGGCTCCTCCTATGCTAAATCTGTTACCATTCGATTAAGTCAGTGTTCCTTATTATAATCATAAAATTTAATCTGGCCCTAATGTTTCCACTGGGCTCCAAGCTTGTTTATTCAATTGCTTATTTCACATCTCTACTGAGATGTCACACAGGCATCCATTTTAACAGAGAAAAAGGTGCTTCTCCCTAGTGTTCCCCATTTCAGTAAATAGTACAATCATTTGACTAGCTGCTCACATTGATAACTCTATCTGTTTTGACTCCTCCCTTACTCTGATTCCAGAAATTCAATCTAATCCATCTAATTTAAGTATGGCTAACAGGAGTTAACAGCATTAACTTCCATAGCTAGCTTCCATACCTGACCTAGCTTCCATACCTGACGCCATCATCCAGGGCTATCTTTTAAAAATGCAAACCTCATCATGTTCCTCCTTTGCTTACTCTCCAATGACTTGCAACTCCTTTTTCTCTTCCTTTCTTTTCATTTTTTTTTGAAACAGGGTCTCCCTGTCACCCAGGCTGCAGTGAAGTAGCACAGACATGGCTCACTGCAACCTCAACCGCCTGGGCACAAGTCATCCTCCCGCCTCAGCTTCCTAGAGTAGCCAGGACTATAGGTGTGCACCACCGTGCCTGGCTAATTTTAAAATTCTTTGTAGAATGCAGTCTCACCATGTTACCCAGGCTGGTCTCAAATGATCCTCCCACCTCAGCTTCCCAAAGTGTCAGGATTACAGGAATGAGCCACCATGCCTGGCCTGCAACTACACTTGAAATTAAAATGCAAAACTCAGCTTATAAGGCCATACAACAATCTGGAATTTGTCTACTTTCTCAATTTGATGGTAAGAATGTACTGCATGTATTCAAGACAGATGTATGGAACATTACTGTTAGTAATACCATTATCTGTTTCAATGATCAACTCAAGAGAATAATAAAATGCAAGTGAGGCTGGGTGCAGTGGCTCATGCCTGTAATCCCAGCACTTTGGAAGGCTGAGGTGGGTAAATCACCTGAGGTCAGGAGTTCGAGACCACCCTGGCCTACATGGTGAAACCCTGTCTCTACTAAAAATACAAAAATTAGCTGGATGTGATGGCACACGCCTGTAATCCTAGCTACTCGGGAGACTGAGGCAGGAGAATTGCTTGAACCCAGGAGGCAGAGGTTGCAGTGAGTACCACTGCACTCCAGCCTGGGCAACCAAGTGAGACTCCATCTCAAAAAAAAAAAAAAGCAACTGAAAAGTCCTATTAATGTATTAATGTTGTTAACTGATATTATAATGTGAGAATAAAGAAGTTTATTTATGCTTATTCTATAATCATCATAATTGTCGAACCACTGCCTGTGGAATGCAGTTGGGGAGAATCAATGCTTATTACAAAATTTTTTAAAAAATTAATTTCAAAGAGTAGCCATGTTTTCCCTTAAGAAAACAATTTTTTGAGACATTTAAATGATTTTATTATTCCCCCACTTATAAAATGTTTTTACAAATACCATACTCCCTCAATAAAAATGGTAATTCTTTACTTCCTTGCAGATCTTTTTTGATTTACCAATGTCTAGTTAAACTCTTGGGAATGTATCACATGTATGTCATGTAACAAAAAAAGGTTAACAATTATTTTTCAAGACGACAAACCAATCTGTATAATAGCTATTATAAAAAGGTACTGCAGAAGGTGGATGCCTTCCCTCTCCCCCCAGCAGAGCCAGCTGCACCACCTCCTTCCTACTCCTCCTACTTTAGTCATGTTCCCAGTTCTAGCTTCTATTCATGGGGGGAGGAAAAGAGATTTGAATCAGAAATAAGACTAAGGTTTTAAAACTAAACTATGCTTCAAAAATGGAAAGCAACCAGAATGTTACAGAATCTGTCCAAGAAATAATGGGAATCTGGGAATCCAACAGAGCACAGTTGAAAGTAGTGACTGAAAAAAAAGTTACCACTCTTGTTAATATCCCACTGAACTGAGACTACTCAATTAACATGTAGAATCAATTTATATATATAATTATATATAATTTTCACTTAATAACAAAACAATCTTTTCATCTTACAAAATCTTAATATCAACCTGTAATCGTTTCATGTTTCCATTCTACAGTTATGCCATAATCTAACTATTATACTCCTGTAGTACATTAGTGTTGTTTTCAAATGTTAAGATGTGAATTATACTTATCTATTTGTTTCCTTAAATGTGACAATTTCCCTCATTATTAAATATGCACTGATCTATGGACAAAGGAAAAGGTATTGCCAAAAACAGAAACAAAAAACAAAAACCCTGGTAACTTCTGCACTTCAAACAACTCTAAATAAAATAAAAGGACAAAAGAAGAAACTAGTGAAAAATGTCATAAATGATGACCTTTGGGAAAACAACAAAATGGTGTCAATGGTATTTAAACTTTCACTTTAAACTTTCTAATGATTTTAATTTGAACAACTTGTCCTCAGGAAGTAATACAGTATTAGAGAAAATGCTTTATACACAAAAAGTTCATCAAATTGTTAACAAGGAAAAGTTTACAATATGTTTATAAAACAGATACAGAAATGGATATATAGTGTGGTCTTAAATATGCAAAAAAAAGTATAAAACACAAGAAAAGCATATATTAAAATGGTAATTTATCCAGGATGGGAGGACCAATAAACTTTTTTGGGACTTTGTGTAATTCACAAATTTCTTGCAATTGGTATGCATTACTTTTACAATCAGAAAAGAAAAAAATACCTATTAACGTATCATCTTTTTATTTAGACTAGGTACTTCCTTGAAGGTAAAGATTCTGTGGAATTTCCCTCCATATCCTCAGCATCTAGTATTGTGCCTTACAAATAGTAGGCTTTTGACAGCTACTTGTAAAATGAATTAACCTTTAACATCTGCTTTAAAGACCAATCCCTCTCTCCAGAAGTATCCCCTCTCCAAAAGTATCAAATTTTTGATTGCTGCTAAAAGTTGGCATAAATTTAAAAATAAATGTTGAGACTAAGAACCACACTTGAGTTCTTTCAACAATGAACTGTGATGAATGTTTTAGTCTAAGTAAAACATAAATAACCTCCGAAATGACAGCTATTTGAATTGTTCCAACACAGAGATTCTCTTTTTGGAGACAGGTCTTGCTCTGTCACTCTGGCTGGAGTACAATGGCACAATCATGGTTCACTGCAGCCTTAAGTTCCTGGGCTCAAGCGATTCTCCTGCCTCAGCCTCCAGAGTAGCTGGGACTACAGGCAGGCACCACCACACCCACTTGAACTCCTGGGCTCAAGTGATCCTCCCACCTTGGCCTTCCAAAGTACTGTGATTACAGGCCTGAGCCGCTGTGCCCAATGAAGATTTTTTTTCTTCATTTAAAGAGATGATAAAATGAAAATGAAGCCAAAATATAGGTAGCAATGGTCAAGCAGTACTACAGTGAGAACTAGCCAAAAATTTATTTCAATGCAATATTCTTGAAACATTCATTTTAAGATACTAAGTCTTAACATTCATTGTAAGATACTAATTTATATACAAAAATTTTGTTAATTACAAATGCTATTACAAATAGATGAGATGCTAATTTTCTAACAGATTCTGCTTAAAGAAAATTCTGTGGTCAAAAATATTTATTCTTTTACCTTGCCTGATTTAGAAGTTCTATTGGGATGTGACTAAGGAAAAAGAAAATCTCTGGGGACAATGAATAACAGCTTATTATTCAAAGAGAGGAAGAGCTACTCACTTCTTAGTTTAATAACATCTCAAAATCCAGATAAATTCCATTGTATAAATAATACTATGAAAACTCACTTGATATTACAAATTTTGACTACTTCCTAACTGTCATAACATAGCTGTTATTTTAATGACTATAACTATATCCATAAATTCACATTTCCTCTATTACCACTTGTAACAAATTCTACTGTTTCACTAAGACTTTGTGCTCACTATCCCTTTTCTGTTCATGCAGTTAAACTTCCAACCTTTAAGCTAAACATCAACCTTTTTAAGAGTAGAGCCTTTATTTTTTTAAAGGTCTTATGGACATTTGAATTAATTTAAGATTATAGGCTGGGCACAGTGGCTCACATATGTAATCCCAGCACTTTGGGAGGCTGAGGTGGGCAGATCACTTGAGCCCAGGAGTTTAAGACTAGCATGGGCAACACTTTGTCTATATAAAAAATATAAAAATTAGTCAGGCATGTCGGCATATACCTTAGTCCCAGCTACTGGAAGGGCTGAGGTGAGAGAATCATTTGAGCTAGACAGGTTGAGGCTGCAAGGAGCCATGATGGTACCACTGCGCTCCAGCCTGGGTGACGAAGTGAAAGAGGTGACCCCCCCCCCAAAAAGAAAAAAAAGATTATAGGTGATCAATCCCTGGATGGCCCACATAATGGTCACAAGAACTGTTTACATGAGCATTAAGATGTGTACAAAGAGCAGAATATTTACCACTAATAGTAAGAAAACTGGTATGCAATGCAGAACTCACCTGAGTATAGAAGCCACTAGCTGCCTCTAGGAACAGAGAAAGGTTTGCCTGAACTTCACTCCGATTCGGATTGGCTCGATTCTTTGCCTGGCCTTGTAGTGTTGTGATCTGATTCTTAAAGGCGTGATTCCAGCTGAAAACAAAATGTAATTCTATTTGGTATAGCAGTGACTCACTGGGCAGACACTGGTCCCCCTGAGAACAAGAAAGAACTGTCTGTTATAATTATACCATACTAGACAGTAAACCTGCATTAAAGTTACTCTCATTTAAATAACTTCATGCTTCCCTTTGAAGAAGACTAGACATGCAGTAGAATCCAACTGACCTTAGTAAACACTTACCAAATGTTCGAATAATCAGATTGTGGCTTCAGCTATTAATCTTTTAGAACTACTAGAGTTTATTTAGGAATCCCAGTAGAAAATCAGAACAATAGTGGCGAGATCAAAGTAAAAATAAGGTATTAACAAATTTCTACATATTGTGCCAAAAGTGAAGGACTATACCCTACCAAGTGACATGTATATTGGGGGAGGGGGGAGGAAGATTTTGTAAACAGTAAGCCATATCTCTTATTTCCCCAAAAGTTATTTCCCCAGAGCATTCAGTTTCACTGCTATTAAATAGTTTTGTTTATTTCTCCTGTGATAAACATTAAGAGGTTGAAATATAAGCCACATTTCAAATTTGGCTATTTAAAATAAGAAACAATATAATGCTGAAACATGACATATCAAAGTCCTATTCTAAAATGCTTTTCATTAATCTAGTCATATCTAGAATCAGTTTAAGTCCAGTTATGATGAATATAGTCACTCTCTAACCTGGAAACCATAGTGGGGAATAAAAAACTAGAATAAAGGGAAGATATTACTAGCTTGATTAAAGGAAGCAAACACAGATAAGAGGTTTACAATCTACCTGGAAAGTACCTAATTCTCTATCAATATCAACTTCTGAGGCTCTAGCGCTCTAGGCTTTTTAATGATTTAGGAGGACAATCACTTCCCTCAGCATTTCTGATGACATCTTATCCTTGACTCTAACATCACAGGATAAGGATTTTGATGGTCGTGATTTAGCTGTATTACTAGACTTCCTAAAAATATAAAGTATCTAAGACAGATGTGAATGATAGAAAAAAACTAATCTTCACCACAACTTAGGGTAATGGACATTAGTAAACAGTATTCTCAATTGACTTTTAAATTTCTATCAGGCTAATGTCCCTATTACAATTTATAAGGCAAAGCAAAGCCTTCCACAAAAGACAATTACTCACTTGGAAATCTGGTTATCTGCATTTCACCCCTCATTAGAAAGAACAAGTGGAAAAGTCTAAATACACAAAATCTTTCATTTTCCTGGGGGTGGGGGTAGGAAATACTACCAATTTATTAATTAAAAGGAGGAACTTTCCTTATAATGCAAATACATTTTCCTGACAGATAAATTACAGAATCACATTTACCAAAGAAAGATTTTTCTGAAGACTACTCTTAAATCATGGCTTTAGTATAAGACTGACCACAGAGAATCCAAACACTCTTAATATGTGAAATAGATATATTTGCTTTTGTGATATACCCTAAAAGAGCTGCCCTAATGACCTTAATAAAATTCAACTCTAAACATTTCTCTTCTTACCTCCCAAGACTATATGTGAAATAATACCAATGACCAAATATCACAAATTCTAGAATTTATTTCCACTGAAAGAGCTTACTCTGCAATAGGTTGAAAAACAAATAACCAACCAAACTGTTCTAAAGTCTTGGTGAAATTCTTGATCTTACATGGACTTCCCAAATGATAGGTAATACTTACAGATCCTGTTCTACTTTCTTGTCTAAAGCGTATTCCAAATCAGTAACTAGCATTTTCTGGTACAGGTCCTGCAGAGCCTGCCTGGATGTCCAGACTTCAGCTGGACCCAGCTTAGAATCTGAGTAACAAAAACAAAAACATAACAGTAGATAGATAAACTCCAACAGTTAACACCATTACGCCACACCAATGACTCCTTGTTCCGTCCCGAAAGCAAACGCTGCTCTAAATATATTCCATAGAATGCTGCAGAAGTTTAATACTACTGTATTTCAAATGACTTTTTACCTTCTAAGTCTGGTTTACAATGCTTTTGTTTTCAGTTTTGAAATAACATTACGAAATGAAAGGGTTTTAAAGAAAAAAAAAAGAATGGTTTGCCCTTTGCTTTTTGTTTGTATTTCTGCCTATTTATATAACAGGAAGCTATATGTCTCACCGTAAGCCACCCTATTTGGAATAACACACTGTCAAGTTGGTCTGCTTTCTCTCATACTGTAACTCTTTGTCCAAAGCAACTTTTTTTTTTTTTTTTTAAAGAATTCCCACAAATGTCCTTACAGAATTTTTACATCAGCTGACTATCCCGCAGTTGCTTTGGTATTCTGCTGTTACTCCTACTCTCAATATATTAACCCGATAAGCCAGGACAGTATTATTTTAATGAGTGGTAGACTGTTTTCCAAGATACTTTTGTGAGCAATCCACATTAGCCATTTAATGTAAACGAAGACTTAGAAGACTGGGATTAAACTGCTTAAGAGGTCAGATGAAAGACTGGGTGTAGGATGTAATCAGAAAATCAGGCTCTGACTACACATAATGTAAAACAGGGACCATGCTGTCTGCCAGAGTCATGCAAGGCACATTTACCTTTGCGATCACTGGGATTATGATTGCTATAACTGACAGTAAGCTACCTAGTAGGTGAACTTAATAATGGACTCTTCAATTATATATTTCCCAAAACTAGGTGGGCTATTTAGTTTTGCTGCTACACAATGACATAATCTTCACTCTTCTTTAGGTTTGCTATTAGTACATCTATAGCCACCACAATCCTATTTTGCAAAGAGAATCTGCTGGATTTGAGTTAATGCTCCTAAGAGTTTATAGGCTAGTAAGAATAGAGTTTAGTAACAGCTTCTCGTCCCCAGTTAAGTTTTTAATCACTAAATAATAGATTTAGTCAACCCTGCTTTAATTCACTTATGGCAAGAAAAGGAAGTATAAAAGATTATTAATTCTCAACTATCAGTCATTCAAATGAGTAGACTTCTTATATTGGTTTCCGGGCAGCCAAAGGTCTCCTATAGAGGTCAAACCCTAAGACTATTTACTAAGGTTGTTCAATGCCTAAGAAAAGGTAAATGATACAGATAGCTTGGCATTGCTCCATGTTCTGTTTTCATCACACAATAGATTATGTTTTCAATGCCAATTCAAGAGCATAATACAGTAGCTCAGAGCCGAAACATTGTGACATACACAATACAGATGATGGCAATCTGTTAATAAGGGGAAGAACTGAGGTGTTATGAGTAAATATATAAGCTATTCACTCCCCCCGCCCCCGCCTTTTCCTTGAACAAGGTGACATGAGATTACCCATGAACTCTCAGGATATTAACCTAAGAGACTCTAGAGTTGAGAAAAAGATATTTCAATAGTCCTTTTCCACTTTGTAAATCTTAGTCAGTATGCTGTTTAATTCTTTTTTTGTGTGAATTTCACTGCAGAATTAATTCTTCAAATATTTAGAAGATGATTCACTAGTACATATTCCTCTTACATTTTAGGATGGCAAATGCTGTTATGGAGGGCATACTGATCACTACACAGTTATTAAAATGTATTTTCTAATTTTGTATTTAAATCATTTTCTCCCCCTTTTTTTTTAAGATGGAGTCTTGGTCTGTCACTCAGGCTGGAATGCAGTGGCGTGGTCTTGGCTCACTGCAACCTACACTTCCTGGTTCAAGCGATTCTATTGCCTCAGCCTCCAGAATAGCTGGAATTACAGGTGCATGTCACCATGCCCAGTTAATTTTTTTATTTTTAAGAGACAGGGTTTCACCACGTTGGCCAGGCTGGTCTCAAACTCGTGACCTCAGGTTATCCACCCACCTCGGCCTCCAAATGTGCTACGATTACAGGCATGAGCCACCATGCCGCTGTACTTCATTCACTCTTTTCAATGGCTAAGTCTGGCAGTTATTCTTCAAAAAGACCTCAGTCATTATTTAAAGCAACAAAAATATGGGAGAACAGAAAGGCAGCAAGATAGCTCACTCAATTTCAAGGACTTTCAATAGAATTTTTCTGTAAATATTTTTTCTGAAGGTTTGGTTTAGTTAATTATAAATAGGAAAAGAATATTTTCCCAGAAAGATAATTAGCCTAATACTGTAAAATATTTTGGTTTATATGGGGTATGTTATTGTTTCTGCATGTCTTAAATCATTAATAAAAAGTTTCTTCATAACATCTGAGAAGGGAAAGAAAATTAAAATAATAAAGTTTCATTAAAAATTAAGTGATTATATAAACTAAATTAGGTTAACATTCAATTCAGTATGCCATATATTAATATTATATGCAATTCTCAACAATTATTTAAGCAAGAATTCAAACTATAAAAACAATAAATATTTAAAGCAGACGGTAAGTTATCATCCCTTCTGGCAACTAGGACAGAATTTAGTGCTGTGGGTAATAGAAGAAAAGAGGATATCCTTCCATTAATTTAATGTATAAAATATATTGTGAAAAAGAAATAAGCCAGCCAATACCTGTCATGTCAGCCTTCAGGACTTCTGCCTGCCTAGATAGAAAAAAATATATATCAGTTAGAAACAAAACAAATGATATCAGTAACACTAAAAGTTAGGTGAAAGCATATACTACAATAAAGGTATACAGCGGCTATATCTGTGGTACTGCAAACAGTATCCCTGCTTTAACATCAGTGTAGCACAAGGTCTTGGCAAATTAATGCCAATACTTAAAAGTTTAAGGACCCTTAGTGATCTCTTCTGCTAAGTAGAGTCCACTGTCTTGCTGTTTTCCTCCAAATGTGATTTACTTAAGATAGTATTAAATGATACTCATTAAATTTTAAAAAATTCTCTCAATGCTGCCAAAAAACCCTACCATGTTTCTCAATTCATTAGTCACCAAAACTATGTCAAATTTCCTCTATTATCAAGCTACTGATTCCTATGCCCTTTCCACATCTCCAAATGACAATTCCATACCTCAGGGAAAACAAAACAATTCCCACCTACTACATATGTACTACATTTATATAGCTTACTTCTAACTTTTTCTTGTTAAAACACTAGAGGTACTGCTCCTCTCATTTGGGACCAATAATTCCACTTAAGGTATGTTCTTGCTAACCCTTCTTAAGGACTGGCTGTTCCTTTGATTTACCCCTCCCCTTTCAATAATTTTGAGACTTCCCTCATTCATCTAAACCGTTCCTTTTCTTCAGTATTTTAACATGTCCAAGTATCTCACACATTTTAAAAACCTTCTGCCCCATTTTCCCCTCTAGCTGCTGCCTCTTTTTTCCCTTTCAAATTCTTCAATGCCTGTGCTCAAGAGGTCCAAAACTGAACTCAAGACCCATCCCCATCCCCTATCTCTAGTTCTCTTTCTAATGTTTTTTTCATCTTAACAAATGCATCATAGCTTTCCAGTTGTGGAAAGCAGAAACCTGGAAGTCCTCCATGATAACTTTCTCCTAAACCCCTAACATCTATAAACTCCAAAAAATGTTATCTACTAAATATATCTTTAATCTGTTGATTTCCTTTCATTTCTTCTTCAGCCACTCTCATTCAAGAACCATCCCTTGGCTTTGTTTTCTACACTTCATTCTTGCCCTATTTCATTCGGTTCTCCCAACAGCTGTCAGAGGATCTTTTAAAAATGCAAATCTGATCTAGCAACTGTCTCTTTAAAACATTTTAATGACTTTCCACTACTCTGAGGGTAAAGAACAAAATCTAAACTGTCCCACAATACTTGACAATCTCTGAACTCTACTTCCACTACTCTTCACTCCTTGATCTCTGTGCTCATTTCTGGACTTCTGGACTGGACTTCCTTTGTCTGCTTAATTACCACTTATCTTTATCTCAGTCAGAACATTACTGCTTCAGAAAGCCCTACCTGAACTCCATCTACATTAAGAACATTCCTATTTTATGTTCTCACAGCACTTGTAGTTTTTCTTCATATTACAGATTTTAAGAATGCTCATCACAATTCCTTGTTTACTAGCACAGCACTATGCACACAACAGACAATAAATACTTTTAATGAGAGGAAAAGTACGAATCAGGCTCAAAAACTCTATTTAAGGAGGTAGGTACGTAAACTTAAAAGCAAGTTGTTGTTTTTATTTTTATTTTGAGAGAGAGAGAGAGAGAGAGAGAGAGAGAGAGAGATACACACACACTGGGCCTTGCTATGTTGGCCAGGATGGGCTTCAACTCCTGGGCTCAAGAGATACTCCTGCCTCAGCCTCCTAAGTAGCTGGGCTTACAGGCACATACCACCATGCTGGGTTGAGATTTCCATTTTAAAAAGTGAACTTTTAACACGAAAGCTGGAGAATATTAAGGTTTTAAAATTTTTATTGTAAATATTGTTTTATATAATTTAATAAGTATTTAATGTCAACTGTATTAGGTTGGTGCAAAAGTAGTCACAGTGTTTGCCATTTAACATGGCTTTGTTTTCTGTTAAAGTATCAGATAGTAAGTAGTTTACGATTGGTGGGCCATGTGTGGTTGTCTCAACTCTTCAACTCTGCCATTTAACATGGCAAAACCCAAAATTACCTTTGCACCAACCTAATAAATTTAAGTTTCGGCCAGGCGCAGTGGCTCACGCCTATAATCCCAGCACTTTGGGAAGCCGAGGTGGGTGGATCACGAGGTCAAGAGATCAAGACCATCCTGGTCAACATGGTGAAACCCCGTCTCTACTAAAAATACAAAAAATATTAGCTGGGCATGGTGGCACATGTCTGTAGTCTCAGCTACTCGGGAGGCTAAGGCGGGAGAATTACTTGAACCCAGGAGGCAGAGGTTGCGGTGAGCCAAGATGGTGCCATTGCACTCCAGCCTGGGTAACAAGAGTGAAACTCTGCCTCAAAAAAAGAAAAAAATATAAAATAAATTTAAGTTTCATTAAAATGTAAAGCAAACCTTTTCATTCTCTTAGCCTTTAAAAGATATTTACACCTTTTTTTTTTTTTTTTAAATTAAGCTTTCAAACAACAGAATCACAATATGGTGCTAAGGAAGGTAACCACAAGCCCTGTGAAAACTAGCAAATAAATGAACAATACTAAACAAATAGCTACACTTAGTCGTAAAATGTAACATCACACCAAATTCCATTACCCATATAGCCTGGCTTCACTCTTAACTTCAAATGTTAACTTTCCCCATTAAAAACCATACACATTTGCAAAGCTGTTGGCTAATGCCTTTAAAACTTAAGATTATACAATTAATAAACCATACCATATACCCTTATCCTACCAATGTCACAACTGTCGCTCCTCCCCTGAAAAATTCTATTGGAGGATACTAATTTATAAACCCTATACTGAGGAAGCTAGGGTTAATTAGGTACCCTTACTAGATTCAATGAATGATCTTTCATTTTGTCCCTGAGTTGCAAAGTTACAAAGGATATATTTTACTGTGCTTCCCCCTTTGTTGGCTAAAAATTCACACTCAAGTATATACACGATATACACTTAGGATCATGCATCTAAAGGTTGTTTTCTCATTCCAAACATGATTTGTTTTATAAAGATGAATAAACAACATTTCAGTATACTATCATCCATCTAATGATGTTACCAACTCCCAGTCAAAGATTATACGGAGTATACAATAGGAATGTAATTTACAAATAATCTGCTTCTTACAAGTTGTCTGGTGATGAACTATAGTTCTTGCAGATTCTGTAGCAGGCTTCCATTGATAAACAATGATCTACAATTTTACTCCATATTTTTAGCATGCTATAATCTGTCCAAGAAAACTGTAAAACTAAAAAAGTCAAGCACTAACAGAAATATAAAAATGTCACAAAAACTAACTGACAGAAACGTTAAAACATTTTGAAATTCCAGCTTTGATTCTTCAGTATGACAAGGGTAGAGATGCTTATTTCTGTGCAGTTCTTTCCTAGGTTCTGAAAGAAGTACAAGGTAATGACTAAAATAACCTTGCTAAATTGAATTGATAAAGATAGCTAAATGGAAAATATAACAACCCTATGGGATAGCTATGATTATTCCTGTTTTATAAATGAAAACATTGAAGCTCCGAGATATAAAATAATTCTTCCAGTCACAAAGCAGTCAGGAACAATTAGGTACGAATTTTATTCTTAAATGATTCCACAAAACCCAAGTTATTTCTATTGCTTTTAAAGTAGAATAACGAAATGATATGACATAAAAAGCTACTGTGGGCTTATTTAGGAACATTGACATTACAGTCAATTAGCCTAAATTAAAAGATCTGGTCACAAAGGAAATAGATTATATCTGAAATTTTTATCAAAAAGACCACAAGAAACAAATTTTATACTCGAATGCAGTGGTCAGCTTGTGAATGAAATTCCCTTTCCCCTGGATCTATTTTTGTGAAGATAATTTTACTGGAACACAGCCACATACATTCATTTACTTGTTGTCTATGGCTGTTTTCAGCTATCAAAGCAGAGTTAAAGAGTTGAGGCTGGGCGTGGTGGCTCAAGCCTATAATCCCCGCACTTTGGGAGGCCGAGGCGGGTGGATCACCTGAGGTTGGGAGTTTGAGACCAGCCTAACCAACATGGAGAAACCCCGTCTCTTAAAAAAAAAAAAAAAGTGTTGAGAGAACAACCACACATGGCCCACCAAGCCTAAAATATTTACTATCTCATCCTTTAACAGAAAAAGTTTGCCATCTCCTTTGAAAAGAATGAGAAATAAAATGTCTTTAAGTTCCCAAAACAAATTATGGTTATGAGGAATCATCAACAATAATGTCTTCAGAGTAAAAGTTTGTTTCTATTAGTTAATATTTTAATCTTGACACCAAGAGGGCTATCTTAAAAAATACAGTCTCATACAATTAGAAATAGTACTTGCAGGCCATGCTATGTTTTTGATAGAATCAACTGGCAAACTTTATAACAAAGTTTGGTTTATATGCTATTATCCACTAACTTTTTTTCTGTATCCCCCAAATACCCATTTAGACAGGCGGGAGGGTTAAGCTAAGAGTTACTGCCTCATAAGAAGAGGGATCTCTATCTTCCTACTCCTAAGCATTTATTAGCTTTCCTTTTAAAAAAGTGTACAAGATATGAGAAATCAAATCAATGGATATGTAACCTAATATAAACGTTTTCATAGATTGCACAAAATTGGCTATATCATTATTTTACTTTATAAAGAAAAAAATATAGCCCAGGCATGAGGTTCATGTCTGTAATCACAGTACTTTGAGAGGCTGAAGCAGGAGGATCACTGGAGCCAGGAGGTCCAGACCAGCCTGGACACCATAGGAAGACTTCATCTCTACAAAAAATAAAAAATTAGCTGGTGTAGTGGTGTGCATTCATAGTCCCAGCTACTCAGGGGCCTGAGGTGGGTAGGTGGGAGGACTGCTTGAGCCTACGCGTTCTGAGGCTGCAGTGAGCCATGATCGTGCCACTGCACTGCAACCTGGGCAATGGAGTGAGACTTTGTCTCCAAAGAAGAAAAAAAATAATACTATATCTCAATTGTTCTATGGATTTGTTATAAAGAACACCAATGAATTAACATTATAGCTTACAGTAAATGCTTATACAAAAAGGCAAGAATTTTAAAAAGTTTTCTCTTGGCAGAGGGTGTGGCAACATGAATTTCTTTTAATTCTTTAAGCTGAAGGAATTAACGAAAACAAAAATGAATGAACCAAGAATTAAAATCACCATGCTTTCAATAATAAAATAACACTATTAAACATAGCTATCAAAATATATTGTCTTAGTTATTAAATAATAGGAGAAATTAAGCAATTCTATCAAGCAATTAAAAAAAGAAAAAGTCATTACAAGGTTGAATAAAATATGGAACACTCAGTGACAGCCAAATGTTGGAAGCTAATAAACTGAAATAAATACTATTGGAATAATCAAAATCTATAAATACATTTAATGCATTCTAAGCACTCAGTACTATATATTACACTATAGGTACTACAGTATAGATACTAGGTACATAAGAATGTATATATAGATACTATAGTACCTACAGGTAAAGCTAACACTATATATAGCGTTTATTATTGCCAGACATTGTTCTAAGAGCATTAAATAAATTATTTAATTCACACTATGTACTATTACTGTCCCCACTTTATAGATCAAGAAACCCAAGGAGACAGAGGTTAAGCAATATCATTAGTCAAGATTATACTAAGTAGTAGAAGTAGCATAGTAAATATGGCTCCAGGCCAGGCACAGTGGCTCACGCCTGTAATCCCAGCACTCTGGGAGACCAAAGCGGGTGGATCACCTGAGGTTGGAATTCGAGACCAGCCTGACCAACATGGAGAAACCCTGTCTCTACTAAAAATACAAAATTAGCCTGGCATGGTGGCACATGTCTGTAATCCCAGCTACTTGGGTGACTGAGGCAGGAGAATTGCTTGAACCCGGGAGGCGGAGGTAGTGGTAGACCGAGATCGCAGCACTGCATTCCAACCTGGGCAACAAGAGCGAAACTCTGTCTCAAAAAAAAAAAAAACAAAAACCAAAAATCTCCAGAGTATAACTCCTAACCATCATTTTATATTATATATTATAATAGTTCCTCTTTTCTATAAGAGTATAAGGAAAAAAAATTGGAAATATTTGATAGTAACAGTCTATAGAACTGGGGCTTTCAATACTTAACCATTTTATGATCATTTTTCAAATAATGTTACTAGAGGAAAATACTAAAAATTGGGTTATCTTCTTTAACAAATATCTTGATTATATATAGCACTTCTGTAACAATGCTGGGTAACAAATACAGGATAATCTCTTTTAAGAATATATAGTCTAATGGCTGGGTGTGGTGGCTCACACCTGTAATCCCGGCACTTTGGGAGGCTGAGGTGGGCAGAACACCTCAGGTCATGAATTCGAGACCAGCCTGGCCAACATGGTGAAACCCTGACTCTACTAAAAATACAAAAATTAGCCTGGCATGGTGGCGCATGCCTGTTAGTCCCAGCTACTCTGGAGGCTGAGGCAGGAGAATCACCGGAACCTGGGAGGCAGAGGTTGCAGTGAGCCAATATCACACCACTGCACTAGGCAACAGAGCCTAGGCAACAGAGTGAGACTCCGTCTACAAAAAAGAAAGAAAGAAAAAAAAAGAATATATGGTCTAAGATTCATGGTTTAAAAATGTAAGATATTTCCAAATCAGGGCATATAAAATGGGATATTCCTTCTACCTGAACTCCTGACCCCCTCTGAGCAGAATTCAGGAATGTAAGTCAACATATTCTAAACTCACAGCTGCTGAGGAAAAGTGAATCACTCTCTTTGATTTTGGGAGAACACGCTGGGAGTATTTTTTGTTTTTGTTTTTTTAAAGAAATTTAAGCGAAAGCCACAAGTTAATTTGTTCATTTGTTCCATAGAGTTCTAAGGAATACTTGGGATAATAATAGAATTTATCTATCAATTGTAACCATGAACACAATAACCCAATTATAATTATTTATGCTGAATAATTGGCCAGACATAAGGTAAGCATGCACTTAATGTGCGCACATGCATGTACACGCACACACACAATCTATGGCTAACACATACATCATCAAGTCTCATAGTATTCATCAGAGAAAAACAAATCATATTGTTCTACTGTTGAATTTCATTTGGAAAAGAGAATCTAGAGAAGATGTTGCTCCTAAAGGAGCTTTTCTTGCACATTTTAATAAAAATACTAATTTGTTTTCTCTTTATGGCACTTGATGGCTCATGATGCATTTTCCAATCTCCTGACATTCCAATACTCTATACTATTAACATTCACTACATAATTCATATTCTTTGAAAATGTGTATCTAGTTTTATTAAGGACCAACACTGGTCTGATAATTTTTTTTTTTTTAAGATGGAGTTTTGCTCTTGTTGCCCAGGCTAGAGTGCAATGGCACGATCTTGGCTCACCACAACCTCCGCCTCCCGGGTTCAAGTGATTCTCCTGCCTCAGCCTCCCAAGTAGCTGGGATTACAGGCATGCACCACCATGCCTGGCTAATTTTGTATTTTTAGTAGAGATGGGGTTTCTCCATGTTAGTCAGATTGGTTTCTAACTCCTGACCTCAGGCAATCCGCCTGCCTTGGCCTCCCAAAGTGCTGGGATTACAGGAATGAGCCATCGCGCTCGAGCCGGTCTAAAAATTTCAAAGGATGAGAAGGAGTTATTCTTCCAAGCAGAAGAAATAACACAACAATAAAAAGCAAAGCTAAACTAGTGAGTGAGCATCAAATGCAAGATAGAAAGCCACAGATAATGAAGCTGAAGAATTCAGGCACAAAGCAAATTGTAAGAGGCCTTGGATGGCATGCCTTGGAGTTCAGATTCTGTTCTTTAATAGGAAACCAGTGCTGAATTTAAAGCAAGAGCATAGCATTGTTATAGTTACATTTTAAAAAAGATTACTGTAGATTTATGACTGGAAGTAAGGAAGTGGTAATAAGGATGAATGGAAAAACCCAGATTCAAGAAATACCTGGTAAGTTAAGCCAAGAGAAAGGAGGATACAAAGCAGAGAGGAAAGAGACGGTCACTCCCAGATTGTTAGCTCGGTCTGCTGGGTATATGACAAGGTGGAGAATGCAGAAAAAGAGAAGTGTTCAGGGCTATACTCATAACACCCAGAATAAAGCCTTGGGTGTAGCAGCTGCTCACTAAAAATGTGTTCAATTTGTTGAATGA
The DNA here is from genome assembly GCA_031835075.1 of Saguinus oedipus. NCBI lineage: Eukaryota > Metazoa > Chordata > Mammalia > Primates > Cebidae > Saguinus > Saguinus oedipus. Next base: position 27,534,831 of record CM063190.1, read on the forward strand.
ATGAATGAATGCATAAGCAGGCATTTAGAGGTAAGTATCAAGCACAGGGAAGACTTGAGACTAGGGATACAGAACTGACGCGTGATCAGTATATTGACGGCAGTTAAAACCATGAGAGTTAATGTAATTGCCCAGAAACTCAGAAGGGTGGAGCTAGTTCTCTGTTTTCATTTTTAAAGGGCAGATGAAAGACACTCCATGAAGCATACCAAGAAGAAACTGGGGAATAGCATGACACCAGAGTAGAGTGGAGTATGGAAAATAAGAAAATAAAAAAGGAGAGTAGGCATCAGTATCACAGGCAGCGGAAAAATACTATTAGATAAATAAGGACTGGAAAGTGTCTTGGATTTGGTGAAACAGGGGTCAATGATAGCCTTGGTAGAGAAGAGATTGTATCAGGATGCAGGAGGTTGAGGAACAAATAAGAAGGAGAAGTTTATGTCAATTCTTAGGATGCTGGGCTGTAAAGAGAAAGAGAAGGGGACCATAGCTAAACAGAAGTTTCTTTCCTTTTTTTTTTTTTTGCCCCCAATGGGAGATACATGAGTGTATTTACAGTAAAGAAAAGCAGCTGGGAGAAATGGATAGGTTGAAGATATAGGAGAAAATAAAACTGACAGCATTGTTCTGACAGAGATAGAAGGAAATAATACTACTACTACTAAGACAGGAAGAGGACTGGCCTTGAAAAAGAGTCAGGATAAAATTAGAGGTAGGTAAGGTTAAACAGAAATGTGTTAGAATTAGGAAATACTGGGGGTAGGGAGATGTCAAGAGAATTTACAGCTGTATTTGCTTAATTTCAGAGACAAAGTAGATTTGATCAGTGTCTGAAAGTAAGGGGGGGATAAGCTGAGGAGAACAGTAAATATTTGAGATAATTACAAAACGACAAAGAAAAGAATGCAGAGAACGTATTATGAGCCATGTAGATTAGACAAAATGGAAAAATACAAAAACATATTGGCGGGGTGCGATGGTTCACGCCTGTAATCCCAGCACTTTGGGAGGCTGAGGCGGGCAGGTCACTGGAGGTCAGGAGTTTGAGACCAGCCTGGTCAATGTGATGAAAACCTGTGTCTACTAAAAATATAAAAATTAGCCAGGCATGGTGGCGGGGTGCCTGTAATCCCAGCTGTATTTTGGAAAAAGGAAATATTACTAGTAAGTACAAATTAAATTAAGTAAATTTTTTTTTTACTCTAAATAGTCAAAATGATAACACTGGCATATACCTACTTTTAAGGAACTCTAGGTAAGGTGAAAGACACAAAGGCGTGTACATAATTTCAATACAATAAAGTTGAGTGCAAGGATAGACATATAGCTAGAATACAACTAAAAAGAAGAGCCACTGGGGGTGTTGGAAAAGATAATGGCTGTATCCATAACACCTAGAATAAGTCTTGCCTGTGGCAGCTGTTCACTAAGAATTGTTGAATTTGCTGAATTACTGAGTAATAAAATATGAACCATACAGAAGGCAGTTTCATGTAATGGAAAATAATATAAGGCAAAAACGACTTAGGTCTGAATCTGGGCTTTCCTACACATTAGTTGTGCTTTCTTGAAGCTTCTTTCTAAGAAGAGTGTTTCCTCATCCATAAACAGAGGATAGGAACTACTTTTCAAAACTGCTATGAGGAATAAATAAGATAAGTAAGTTACTTAAAAGAACCTTAGTGATCATTTGAATAAGGAGGAGTAATCTGATTGTGACATCAATAGTTCAATGACCACCAAATTACTTTTGCTAATTTGGTTACTGACTGGCTAGTCAGGTGTCCCTCCCTCCCCTCACAGCTTCATGAGATACCTTTTAAAGGGGCACATTGGGTTGAAAAAGACATTTCAAAGTTGTGGTTAAAAAAAACCCTAGGTCCTCTACCACCACAAGTGACAAAAGAAAGATAAACAGTTTAAGGCACTTGGGAGGCTTGGTTGTGTCCATGCTGATATACAGAACCGTAAGCTGATGCTACCTGCACTCCTATAATTTACTAAGTATATAAAAAAAAGAAACAGGAATTTTCATTCTAAAGGATGATGTATAAGATAAATCACTTGTCCCTATGCTTAACATAAATATTCAGAGACCTCATATAAAACATAAAAATTGTTTAAATTTACTTCAGTAAAATTTTTTAAAACTTCCTTGGACCACAAGATATAAATGCTCAAGACAAAGTAAACATATGCCAAAGTTCTCATGAAGTAACATAAATAATACAACTTTAGCATGCCCCACCCCAATCTTGGCCAAAATCAAATGCTTCAGGAAGTTTCTAATTTTATTACTGTTCATAGAGTATGAATAATACACATCTCCAAAAGGAATAAAAACATGTAGAAATCCCTTATAATTTTCATCCTACCTAATATTACTTGATTTCAGATGCTCCTCTGATTTCAAGTTTTCGGTCCTCATCTGGGACTTAAATGAAACGTTTTCTCCCACAATGACTATCTGCAAGAACATCCAATTTCTCATAAGGTAGAATGGTTTAAGACATTCTAGATAGAGGAGAGGAGGAAAATATGAGTTAACCCACAGTAACAGAGAACCCTTATGAAGAAAATTATTTTATCGTTATTTGAAATTACTTAATGTGAAAGGTAAAGGAAAAATGTCAAAGCCCTCTTCTTTTTTTATTGTTTCGTAGAACAAACATTTAAAAATTCTGTCTCATATATTTCTAACAGATTCTAGTTTTAGACCAAAATGTTATTCTAATGTTCCTCACTGTCCAAAAGCTGAGTGATCTCTACAGGACAAACACATACAGATTACCAAGCATGGCTCTTTTAAGATCAGTGTGAGAATGCCCTATAGAATACAGGAGCAGATGAACTCCTTACTGAAGAAAAAATATACAAAGCGATTAAAATACAATTATAGGTAGTACGAATAATGCTGAAATTCTAAGCTCAGCTGAAAATGTCAGGTTTTTCAATTCTCATTTACTGCACAAATATTTGATCATTTTTATATTGTAGATACAGTGTTAAGGACTAAGTATACAATGATGAAAAAAATCAATATGGTCCCTGCCATGGATTTAAAATCTAGTGTAGAGACAGACCAACAAGGAAGGAGGCAGCAGTGGTTAAAAGCCTGGCTTTGGGAGTCACACTTTCTGTACCCCAATGGTATGTCAGATGCAAATCAAGCCACAAGAAAAATAGTACAATTTCTTGGGACTTCAATTTAACTCAAAGATTTGAACAAAGTTATTATTATTGCTATTGATAATTGCTTACATTTATAATTATTACATGCCAGATACAAAGCAAAATATTCTATATGCATGATCTCATAACATGGGAGTATAATATAATAAGAGTGTCTTATATTCAAACTGCCTAGGTTCAAACCAAGTTCTGCCACTTACTGGCTGTGTAACCTTAGGTGAATTCCTCCTCTCGGCCCGAGTTTTGTTAGAAATAAGATGGAGATAATAAAATACCTACCTCATTGAGGTGTTTTGAGGATTAAATGAGGTAACAGAAGTAAAGCACTTAGGACTGTTCCTTGGTAAGTAAGCCCTCAAAAACTGTTGGCCATTATTGTCATTATCATTTTATAGTTATTACTCCTCTCAGCAATCCTAAAAGGTAAACGCTATTATTATCCTCAGACTATAAATTAGGAACTTAAGAATGCATACTAATCAATTCCAGAATAGAATATTTTTCATAATTCTTCATAATAAAATGTCTTAGGAGAAATTTCAAATATGTGGCAGGTCTATGTGGACTTTGCTGCCATACTTCCAAAGCATGTATTCAATCCCTGTGACTTTAGTAGCACTTTAGTGGAAAAGAATGAGATAAAATACTTTATGATAAAACTCAAGTTCCTCAACATAACATATAAAGTCCCACAGCTGTCCACTTTATACTTTAAGAGCCAATAAACCTGAATTGCTCTTAGTTTCTTGTTGTTTTGCCCCTTTGTATCCTTATTCATGCTCTTCACTCATCCTAGAATGCCCTCCCACTTTCCTCCTTGTCTGGTTAACCCGTTCTTGTACTTTAAACTCAGTAACTCCTAAAAGCAGGTCTTGGCTTGGCTGAGGACTCCCAGTGCATCTTAATGCCCACATCTATTATTGGACTCACGGTACTACAATGAAGTTATTTGTTTACACATTTCCTTCACTAGAGACTGTCCCATTCAATTATACATAACATAGCACATGTCATACAAGTTGCTCAAATAAATTCCGGTTAATTTGGACTAACTTCAATAGAAGGTAAAGATCCTAAAAACTCCAGGTTTCACAAACCTGACAATAGTTTTAAAAGTCTTCACAAAAACAATCGGATAGGTTTTTCATCTGAGAACCAGGAGTAAAACACTTTTCCTTAAGAAAATCCACCATTTTATACAATCAGAGAAATACATAATCATTTACTTCGCTCTCTGAAATTCACATTTTGCTTTCATCATAGTGGGATCTATATAATATACAGAGAACACCAAATATTCCTGCAGAAATACAAAATCTAAAACTTCAAACAGAACATAAACTCACAACCCAAATGAATGAAACAAGAAATGTAGGTTAAGTCATAAACAGGGAAAGCAATTTTCCCTCATCTCAATTTTTACATTAAACAAGGTATGCCAAAACAATGCTTTCCAAAGCAATGAACCCAACGTTTTCTAAAAATAGTTCCTTTTTTGCAACAGCCCCTGTACCTTCTTGAAATAATAGATTAAAATTAGTATCTCAATATATAAATGGTCAGATAAGACTACCTTGGAAGACATAACAGTGTAATCAGATGCTTGCACATACAGATAAAAGGTTAACAGAATTCCAAACAAGAAGGATACCAGAATAAAGCAAAAATGTGAGTAGATACTGGAATTAAAAGTAGTGTTAATATAAGTAATAGCAGGCCAAATTTATTTGGAAATGGTAATAATATGAAAAAACTAACACTGACAAAGGGACAACATTACAAGACAAAGTACAAGGAGTTAATATGAAGAAAACAGGCTGTAAAGAGCACAAGACAAGCTACAGACTGCAATAAAATAATTGTAAAACACACATTTCATAAATGACTGTTATCTGAAACATACAAAGAACTCTTGAACAATAAGAAAACAAGCAACTCGAATAAAAAAGTGAGCCAAAACCTTAACAGACACCTCCCCAAAGAAGATATACAGATGGCAAATAAGGATGTGAAAAGATGCTCCACATAAAATGTCTCAGGGAAATGCAAGTTAAAACAACAATGATATACGACTACACTATTAGACTAGCTGAAATCCAGAACAATTACAAAACCAAATGCTAATAAGGATGTGGAGCACTGAGAACTCTCATTCACTGCTGTTGGGAATGCAAAATGGTATAGTCACCTTGGAAGACAGTTTAGAAGTTACTCACAAAGCTAAACATAATCTTATCATATGACCTCTACTATTTATTCACTTGAGCTAAAAACTGATGTCTATACAAAAATCAGCACGTAAATATCATCAACTTTATTTATAATCACTAAAACCTGCACATATCATACCTGCACATGAATACCTTATCAGATGTATTTATTATCACTAAAACCTGCATATATCATATCAGTTTTATTTATAATCACTTAAAACTAATTTATCCATTCACCTACTGAAGTGACCAAGCCATCCCTCAGTAGGTGAAAGGATAAGTCATCTGTGGTACATCCAGACAACAGATTATTATTTAGCCCTAAAAAGAATTTAGCTATCAAACCATGAAGAGACATGAAGGAAACTTAAATGCATGTTACTAAGTGAAAAAAGCCAATAAAAAATGACTATATACCACAGGATTCCAACCATCTGACATTCTGGAAAAGGCAAGAACTTCAGAGGTAGTAAAAAGATCAGCGGTTGCCAGGAGCTGGAGGGGAGGAGAGGGCATGAACAGGCAGAGCAGAGAGGATTTTTAGGTCAGTTAAAATACTCACACTGGTCCAAAGCCACAGAGGGTTCAACACCAAGAGTGAACTATAATGTAAAATGAACTTCGGGTGAATATGATGTGTCAATGTAAGTTCATCAATTATAACAAATGTACCACTCTGGTGGGGAATATAGATAATAGGGGAGGCTATTCATGTGTGTGAGCAAGGGGCATATGAAAAATCTCTGTATCTTCCTTGCCATTTTTCTGTAAACCTAAAGCTGCTTTAAAAGAAGAAGAAAACAGGGTGTAAATATCATTTGACAGGTGACAGTGAACAAAAAATAGGTTGGAAAAATAAACTCTGTTTGTGTGTGTGCGTGCGTGCATGCGCACGCACACGTTTGTTTTAACTCTGTTGCCCAGGCTGGAGTGCAGGGGTGCAATCATGGCTATGGCTCCTGCTTTAGCCACCCAAGTAGCTGCAACTAGAGAGGCATGTGCCACCACATCTGGCTAATTTTGGTATTTTTGGTAGAGACAGAGTTTTGTCATGATGCCCAAGCTGGTCCTGAACTCCTATGCTCAAGCAATCCTCCCACCTTGGGCTCCCCAAGTGCTGGGATTGCAGGTATGAGCCACTGTGCCTGGCTGAAACAGTGCTTTACAAAATGTAAAGCTTCATATAAATTTAGATTAGGGAGAAATAAAGTTCAACTTTCTAACTTGGAACAGGAAGATAACATGAAAGATGGACAAGTTAATTAACTCAACTAGCAACAATATTTAAGATATTGTCTGATTTAACAAAATAAAATATTCTGCAAATTACTGTGGAACAAATAGTACATTCTTCCACTTCCTAGTCTCTCTTCCAGGTAGTTTCTAAAACTGAAAAACAAAAGATACTCAGAAGTCCAACCTGATATTCTCAAAAGAGCCATTATTTAGTCCATACTTCCAGATGACAATTTAATTATCTACACAGTTCTTTTTCTTATTTTCCTGAGTAAAGAAATGGGTGCTGCGTAATAATAAAATAATTTAACAAATAAAACCAGATACAGATTATATAAAACCTATGATAGATTATTAACTGCCCCCCAATAAATCACACACCTCTTGGCATTTGCACCCCTGGAACTCCTACCAATCCTGAGTTTGGCCATGTGACTTACTTTGGCCAACCGGACTTCAGTAATGTGACACTGAGACTTTGTAAGCAATGGCACATTTGCGCTTGCCCTTTCGGAACACCATCAAAACAGTATAAAGCTGAGGATGAGAGACTACTTGGGAAGAGAGACCCAGTTTTCTCAGCTATTAGAGCCATTCCAGTTGAGAGACCAGACATTTGAGTGAAGTTGTTTTGGACTATACAGGTCAGACTTAACTTCACCTAGATAGTCTGAGAGACGGGAAACCAGCAAGCAAAATTTTTGGACATTTTAAACAAAGGTATGACATGCATGTAACTAACTGACAGTTCCTTAAAGAGTTTTGTTAAAGGGTTTTCCTTTTGTTAAAGGAAAGAGTGGGAGTACAGGTATCATTTGGGAGTCACCAACATATAGATATTCATGAAAGCTCATGAGATGGGATAACATTGCCAAAGGAGTGTTAGAGTAACAAGTCTGAAAAACTCGACCCACAGCCCTTGGACCACATGTGTAGCCCAGGATGGCTTTAACTGTGGCCCAACACAAATTCATAAACTTTCTTAAAACATTATGAGTTTTTTTTGTGATTTTTTAAGCTCATCAGTTATCATTAGTGTTGGTGTATTTTATGTGTGGCCCAAGACAATTCTTCTTCTTCCAATGTGACCTAGGGAAGCCAAAACATTGAACATTCCTGGCTAGACTGAGAAAGAAACAAATAGTAAACAGACTGAGAACCAGTGGCCAGAGAATTAGGAGAGAAATTTGTTAAACAAGTGTCCCAGAAGCCAAATAAAGAAAAAGCTTCAAGAAAAGAGGGCAGAACCAATAAATGCTCCTGATGCAGACATAAAGTAAAATGAGGCCTGAGAACTAATCACTGAATTTAGTAATGGGGAAGTCACTGAGGATCTTGTTATTAGAAGAGAGGAACTGAGGCTAAAATTGAGTTTTGACAATCCTGTCCAGGAAAAGAAAGGCGGTAGCTAGAGAGAGATGTGAGGGTCAAAAGGGATTTTAAGATGGAATACATAACACACTTTTTTATAGGATGGGATAAACAACAACAGAGAAAAGATCCCATAGAGAAAAATAATGGGTAAATACAGTCTCATAAGGGACACAGGGACTAGTTTGAATATGCATATGTTTAAATGAAAAAGTCCCTGAATGAAACAATAAAAAATTAATATATAGAGAAGGAAAGGTAACTAACAATTTTGGGGGATCTACTAAATGACAAATGAAACACGTAAGTCATCCTGGGTTTAGTTTTCATGACAACCTGAGATTACAACCATTTTTCCAATTTTATGATTAAAGAAACATGCAGAGATTTTAGAAAAGTTGCCCAATGCCACAAAAATGATAAGTGCTGGGACAGGAATTCAAATCAAGGTACAGTATCAGAATTCTGAAGCCTAAACTTTTTTTGCTCATTATTTCACAATGCATGAAAGACCTCAATTTTCAACACTTCATACACTAAAAGCTAAAGAGCAAGTATCTCATTAATTATGATTTATTCAGTCTGGTTTTTTTTTTTTTTTTTTTTGAGATGGAGTCTTGCTCTGTTGCCCAGACTAGAATGCAGTGGGACAATCTGGGCTCACTGCAACCTCTGCCTCCTGGGTTCAAGTGATTCCCCTGCCTTAGGTGGGAGAAGGATTCAAGAGATTCTCCAGCCTTAGCCTCCTGAGTAACGGGGATTACAGGTGCACACCACCTGGCTAATTTTTGTATTTTTAGTAGAGATGGGGTTTCACCATGTTGGCCTGGCTGGTCTCGAACTCCTGACCTCATGATCCACCTGCCTCAGCCTTCCAAAGTGCTGGGATTATAGGCATGAGCCACCACGCCTAGCCCCCAGTTTGCCTTTTTGAACAGCATAAGACATACCCACATCCTATTTCCCTTAAATCTGATAAAGAACTCTTCTCCAAGAAATCCTCCTGGTTTTAACTTTAGCGTTAACTTCTTTCCCAGTTCTCTCTCTAGGTGTTTTCCTCACTCTCTTCTTCCTCAATGTAATATAAAACAAAAATCCTGTTTTTTTTTAGAAACTCGATGTTTATTTTCCATGAATCTTATATGTTGTTTAAGAGGCCACACAAGAACAGAAAAATCCTAATTTTAGAAATTTTTTATTAATGAGAATTACCAGATAATATAGGTTTATCATTATTTTCTCACATGAATTATACTGGAGAAATAAACATACAGACTTCAATGGCAATGGCAGCATCCAAATTTGATGAAAATTAAAACCCTATAGATCTAAGAAGCTCAACTGCAAGCATTTAAACACAAAAGAAAATCACACAAAGGCATTTTAATGAAATGGCTGAAAAACAATGATAGAAGAGGGAGAGAAAAAAATATGTACTATATAAGAAGGACTAAAGATAAGAATGATGGCTAAGTTCTTATCAGAAAAAAGGTAAGCCAGAAGATAACTGAATAACATCTTTAAAATACTGTGGGGGAAAAATGTCAATCTATAATTTTATATCTAGCAAAAATATTTTTTAAAACCTAAGGTGAAAAAAAAGACATTTTTTAGAAACATAAGATCTGAGGAAATTTGATACCAACAGATCAATACCATTAGGAATATTAAAAAGGAAGCAATTTGGGCTGGAAGAAAATGATACCAGATGGAAGCCTTGAACTAAACAAAGAGATGAAGAGTGCCAGAAATAGTAAATATATGAGTAAATATAAAATAAAATTTCGGCTTTAAAATTTATTTAAAAATTAATTTACTGCTTTAAGAAAAAAATAAAAAAACAAAAAAAAACCCTATATTTTGGAACTTAAAACAAATATAGAATCTGTTTGACAATGGTAGTACAAACAAAAGGAAAGGAAAATGAAAATATTATACTGTTGTAACATTTTATATTATACATAAAGTTATATAATATAAAGGTGGATAATATAAATACTAGAGCAATTAAAAAAAAAGAGTGAGACACAGTTCATACATGGAAGACATTAGGCAGGCATCGTGGTACATGCTTGCAGTCCCAGCTGCTTAGGAGGCTGAAGTGGGAGGATTGCTTAAGCTCAGGTGATTGAGACTGCAATGAGCCATAATGGTGTCACTGCACTGCAGCCTGGACAATGGAGCTAGACCCTGTTTCAAACAAACAAAAAAGAAAGAAAAAAAAACAAAAAGAGAGAGAAATAGATAAATCTATAATTATTTAGAGATTTCAAAACTCTCTCAATAACTAACGAAAAGTAGGCAGAAAAACCAGTAAGGTATGGTGGCTGACACCTGTTATCCCAGCACTTTCGGAGCCCGAGGCCAGGGTAGATGGATCACCCAAGGTCAGGAGTTCGAGACCACCCTGGCCAACATGGCAAAACCCCATCTCTACTAAAAACACAAAAATTACGTGGGGGTGGTGGCGCACACCTGTAGTCCCAGCTACTCTGGAGGCTGAAGCACAAGAATCGCTTGAACCCGGGCAGCAGAGGTTGCAGTGAGCCGAGATTGTGCCACTGAACTCCAGCCTGGGTGACCGAGCGAGACTCTGTCTCAATGAAAAACAAACAATACCGGTAAGGTTAGACCAACACTAAGGTTATAACTCAACAGATCCCACCGGAATTTACAGAACATTTTACCCAACAAAAGAATACACCTTCTTTACAAGTACACATGGCACATTCATCAAGACAGAACATATGCTGAACCATAAAACAAATCTCAGAAATGTTAAAGAATTATAGGCATAGAACTATAAATAAAAAAAAAAAACAGCTAGAATTAGTTGTCTAAGTTGAGAAATAAAGTTGTCTAGTTCCTCAAATATTTGGAAATGAATCAAACATTTCTAAATAATCATAGGTTGCTGGGCATGGTGGATCACACCTATAATCTCAACACTTTGGGAGGCTGAGGCCGGAGGATGGCTTGAGGCCAGGAGTTTGAGACCAGCCTGGGCAATATCATTCTGTTTTAGAAAAAAGTTTGTAAAAATTAACCAGGAGCAGTGGCAGTACATTCCTGTAGTCCTAGCTACTCAGGAGGCTGAGGTGAGAGAATCACTTGAGCCTAAGAGCTTGATATCGCAGTGAGCGATGATTGTACCACTGCACAACAGCCTGGGCAACAGATTGAGATCTTGTCTCTAAAAGACAAAATAAAATAAAAAATAAATAATCACAGGTCAAAAAATAAATCACAGGAGAAATCAGAAAATATCTTGAGCCAAACGAAAATGGAAACACATAACGTGTCAGATGCAATAAAAGCAGTGTTCAGAGAGGTATTTATAGCTTTATATGCTTATGTTAAAATAGGTCTAAAAGCATTGATCTAAGCATTTACCTAAGCATATAAGAAGCTATAAAAAAGAACAGCATATTAAATTCCCAAAGAAGGAAGGAAATAATGAAGAGGAGAAAACAAAGACAGAAAATAAGTGAAAGCCAAAAGCTGATTCTTCAGAAGGATTTATATAATTCTCCCCAAATTGAACTACACTTATGAAACAATTGTAATCAGAACCCAAGCAGATTGTTTTTGTTAGAAACTGGCAGTCTGTTTTTAAATTTATCTGGAAATGCAAAAACCTAGAATAGCTAAAACAATTCTCAAAAAAACAAAAAACAAAGAACTTAAGATTACCTGATTTCAAAACTTACTAGAGAGCTGTGGTCATCAAGATAGAATAGTAGTAAAAGGACAGACATGCAGAGGAATAGGACAGAACAGGTCAGAAACAGACTCATCTATTTCTACACTTATGTATATGTGTATGGTGTGTTTGTACATGTACAGCCAATATATTTTTGACAAAGGTATCAAAGTAATTTAATGGGAAAAGCAATTTTCTCAACAAATGATGCTGGAACAACTGTATGAAAATATTAAAACTAGAAAAAAATTAACCTCAAACAATATACAACATCACACAAAAATTAATCCAAAATGGATCACAGATTTAATCTATAAGATTTCTAGAAGAAAACTAAGGGGTAAATTTTTACCACCTGGTATGGTTTGTGCTCCTCCTCCAAAATTCATGTTAGATCTTAACCCCCAATACAGTATTAAGAGGTGATGCCTTTAGGAGGTGATCAGACTATGAGGATTCTGCCTTCATGGATGAGATTAGTGCCATATGAAAGGGCTGGAGAGAAATAGGTAGGGCCTTTTTTGCCCTTTCATCCCTTCTGCCATATGTGGACACAGCATTTGTCATCCCCTGTAGAGAAGGCAGCAATGAGGTGCCATCTTGGAAGCAGAGGCTGGGCCCTTGCCAGGCACCGAACCTGCTGGAACCTTAATAGTAGACTTCCTAGCCTCTGGATCTTTGAGAAATAAATTTCTGTTGCTTATAAATTACCTAGTCTTAGGTATTTTATTATAGCAGCAAAAATTGACCAAGACACCAATCCAGGATACATAAAGAAATCTTAGATAAGATTCAATAAAAGAAAAAACCTAATAAACCAGATTAATCAATATTTAAAACATGTTTTTCAAAAGATACATTAAGAAATCGAAAAGAGAAGCCAGACTAGAAGATTTTATATATATATATATATATGTATAGTCACATATGTATGTACCCAAGTGTATATATGAGTGTACGTGTGTAAGTCTATACACACAAATATTTATATCCATATTTATATATGTATACACACAAACCAAGAGAAATGAAAACATATGCACACACAAAGACTTTTACAGTATGTACCTAGTTCTATTCACAATAGCAAAAAATTAGAAACAACCTAAAGGTTCATCAAAAGCTGAATGAACAAACTGTATATTCACACAAAAGAATATTATTTAGCAGTAAACAGGAAGGAACTATTAATGTGTACAACAATGCGGATTAATCACTTGGCATGTTTTATGCCAACAGAATACAGGCACAAAAGAATGCATTACATAATTCTACTTCAAAAGTTCTGGGACATGCAAACAAAATTAATATTGATAAAAATCAGAGTAATGACAGAGGGTTAAGGAAAGTTAAGACTGCAAGGGATCTAAAAGCACTTTGGGCCAGGCATGGTGGCTCATGCCTGTAATCTGAGCATTCTGGGAGGCCGAGGTTAAGGATTCCAGAACAGCCTGGCCAACATGGCGAGAACCTGTCTCCTAAAAATATAAAAATTAGCCAGGCATGGTGGCACATGCCTGTAATACCAGCTACTCAGGAGGCTGAGGCAGGAGAATTGCTTGAACCTGAGAGGCAGAGGTTGCAGTGAGCCAAGATGCTGTCACTGCACTCCAGCCTGGAAGACAGAGTGAGACTTCATCTTAAATAAATAAACAAATAAATAAAAGCACTTTGGGGGGATTTGAAATGTTCTTGATTAGGGTGGTGGTTATAACGGCATATGTTTGTCAAAATTCTTAACTATACATTTAAAATATGTTTTATTACATAGATAATTCAATTAAAAATAGTGTTTAACTAAAATGCATTATCTGTATATGCATAAAATGCATATTCTATATTGATTAAAAAGACTGGGTATAAACAGTAGTGGTGGCAATTTAACGTTACTGAATTATTTAATCTTAACGTTTTTATTTTATTCAATGTAGATATACATTTTTAATACGTTATTAAAATAAGTTTCCTATAAATTAATTTTAAAGTATTTTATATTTAAAATGCTTTCTCTATAGAAAATGTCCACAGGTAAAACTAAAATAATTTCTAAAAAATAAATACCCTTTTATATCGTCTGTTGAAGCCCTAAGTCATCTATAAACTTGCAATTAGGGTCTTTATCATTGTAGCAAATTTACTCATGTGTTAACAATGACCTTCCCTGACCAATCTAAGAGCTTTTTCTCAGTCCTTGCATTTCCTGAACTCGTATTCAACACTATACTTTATCAGTGTTTTTTCAGACACTAGCCCTGGATCACCTAGATTGCTGGACCACATCCCAAGAGGTTCTGATTCAGCGGGTCTGAGATGGCACTCAAAAATCTGTGTTTCCAGCAAGTTCCCAGGGGATGCTGATAATGCTCATCTGGGGACTACACTTTGCAAACTACTGCTCTAGAGGAACCCCTTCATTAAAACTTTTCTGCTCAGTCTTTCCTAGTCCCTCTCACATTTTTGATAGGTAATTTCTTGTTTCTTCTTTCTTCTTCCACCTAAATAGGTAGAATAACAAAGTGATTAAGAATAGAAGTTGATCTTTATTACCATCCGGTACTTGTTCCCTAAGAAGCTGGCTCTAACGCTCTTATACTTCTGTAATTCATATTTCCCAGGTTGTAGATTCAATTCTGACTATTATTGAAGACAACTACAAAGTCAGTAATTCCAACTTAGTTCACGCTTATTCCAATTGTGTATCTGGCATCTCTCCGATATTCATTAAATATTCCCTTCAGTACCCATACTTTTATTCCCCATTTCCATTAAAAAGTGCTACTATTTCTCTATGGTCAGCATCAATAACATCAATGAATATCTCTCTCACTCATTCTTCACATCTAACCACCCTTAGGGAGGTGAGGTTCCAGCCCAAGCTGTAGGACCTAGGAGTTCGATGTAAAACAGCCTGAGCACCTTGTAACCAACTCTCAAAGAAACTACACTTGCCCTTCCCAAAGTTATTTCACTTGTCCTCCTTTGCCCAGCCCAAGTAGAAAGATCTGACAAGAACCTGAGAATGAGGATCAGACCTGGGCAGAGCAGATAGCTTTCCAGTGTCTTAACATTTAACGCAGTACTTAGCACCTTAGGCATTTTATAACGCACTGAGAAGAATTAAATAATTCAAGTCCTGTTTAACTCTATTGTTTGAACTTTTTATTTTTGAGCTTTAATTATTTTATGAAAAGTGAGAGTTAATTATCCTTATTTTGCAGGATTTTGTCAGTGAAAACATGTAATGCATACGAAAGATATTGTGAACATTTATGCACTATACGAAAAGGAAAAATAATTAGGGGTTAAAAAAAAAAAGAGCCGTGGCTTGGGGCAGTGGCCCGTCTGTAATCTCAGCACTTTGGGAGGCCGAAGAGCTTGGCGGATCACCTGACGTCAGGAGTTCGAGATCAGCCTGGCCAACATAGCAAAACCCCGTCTCTATTAACAATACAAAAATTAGCTGGGTATGGTGGCAAGTGCCTGTAGTCCGAGCTACTCGGGAGGCTGATGCAGGAGAGTCACTTGAACCTGGGAGGCAGAGTTTGCAGGGAGCCAAGACTGTGCCACTGTACTCCAGCCTGGATGACAGAGTGAGACTCTGTCTCAAAACAAAACAAAACAAAAAACCAGAAAGCCTTATAAACATTTTCTTTTTCCTGGATTGACCCTTATACAGTAAACATGCTACACCATGAATACAGAACTGAGCTGTCCAATATGGCAGTCACTAGTCACGTGAGCACTTGACATGTGGTTAATGTGAGACTGAGAAACAGGATCTTAAATTTCAATTTAAATGGCACGTGTGGCCAGTGGCTACCATACTGAACAGCACAGTTACATTATCAATACCACTGTTACTGATAACCTACTGGAGTGAAACAGAAAAGCCACAAAACCTACCCGCCTTCCTCTATTAACTATTCTCATGTCACCATTTGAGAAACTGGATCTTAAATTTTATTTTATTTAAATATGTTTAAATGGCCATATGTGGCTAGTGGCTATCATATTGGACAGTACAGTAATATAGCAATACCACTTTTACCGATAACCTACAGGTGAAAGAGAAAAACGTTAAAACATACTCACCTTCCTCTATCAACTATTTTCATGTCACCATTTGAAAGGCAAAAGTTCAGCCAATAGCAATTTTTGGTGAACAGATGAAAAACACACTAAGGGAAACGCCTTCACATAACAGAGCTGACTTCCTATTAGTTAGGGTCTCAGAGAAATAGCACTGGTTTATGTTAGGGTACTGGCATACCCTGAACATGGCTTTCCACTCTTGCTCTGGCTAGCAATAATCAGAAACAGAAATGCATCTCATCCATCTGTGTATCTCTGGTAGTTTGTCAAATGAATAGAATACTTATACCAATGACTCTCAACTGTACTAATATGCTCTCTCTGCTTGATATTCTTTTCAGAAGCCCAGCATCTAAATTTCTTTTCCTATTTTTGAGAAATCCTCACAATTTATAAAGGAGAACCTGCTTCCCATTACAGATTTACCACTTGCAGCTTCACTTGCAAGCTTCACTTGCAGCTAGTATACAGATACATAATTCAGGCTCCATCAACAAACACACCAACCCCACATCTAAGTGTGAACTAAGGAGAGCAAGTGGGGACTGTGGCTAACCCATCCTGGATAACAGCAGCAACTACAACCAATTTCCAATAGGGCCAGCATGAGTGGTGTCAGGGGTCAGGGATGCAAAGTTAACAGATACAACTAAGGTTCTGCAAGTGTCTTCACAGGCTGTGTTCTAGGATGTGATATGAGGCACTGTTCCAGGCTCTACAGCTATTGTGGGAAGCAGAATGGCTCCCCAGAGATGTCTACCTCCTAATCCCAGAACCTCTGAATTTTATCTACAAAAGGGATTTTTCAGGTGACTGGTTACGGATTTTGAGAAAGGGAGTGTGTACTGAATTATCTGGGTGTGTCCAATGTGATAACAGGATCTTTCTAAGTTAAAAAGAGGCAGGACAGTCAAAGAAGGAGGGTAATGAGGGAAGCAGAAGGTAGAGTCATGTGACTACTGGCTTTGAAAATGGGGGCAGGGGGCAAGAGCCAAGTAATGTGAGCAGTTTCAAAAGCTGAAAAAGGCAAGAAAAAGGATTTTCCCCCAGACACTCTAGAAGGAATGGCATCTTAATGTTAGCCTGGCAGAACCCATTTTGGACCTCTGACCTCCAGAAGTAAAAGATAACATACTTGTGTTGTTTTAACCCACCATGGTGGTAGTAATTTGTTATAGCAGCAAAAGGAAACTAATACAGCTATTGGTCCTCAATCTTCAGACTTTTCACAGCTTAAATGAGCCAGCGTTTTTTCTGTCCTCATAACTAAGAATCTAATACTCTTCTGTACTCTTCAATCTTTACATCGACACTGTATTAGCATTTCTCTAAAAAGACAGCAACCAGCCTGGGCAACCTGGAGAGACCCATCTCTATGAAGAAAAAGATTCAAAAATTAGCTGGGCATCATGGTGTATGCTTGTAGTCCTAGCTACTCAGGAGGCTTAGGTGGGAGAATCATTTGAGCCTGGGAGGTAGAGGTTACCATGACCACACGACTACAGTCCAACATGGGTGACACAGTGAGACCCTTGTCTTAAAAAAAAAAAAAAAAAAAATGCTGTGTGACATAGTTTATACAGTTTTTGCTTCTTTTCATTGCTTAAATCAAGTGTGCTTGGTTTTGTTTATTTAACAATGAAGAATATTACTAATTATTCAGACCCTACCATTCCTTGAAGACTGAGATATGTCAATTACTCTGAGAAATTCATGTAATTCAAATGTCTGCAATAAGTACAATTTCATATATTGTTAGGCAACATTTACTGGGTGTCAGTATGGCTCTAAGGTTGTCCCAAAATAAGAGAAAGCCCTCCTCTTAAATGCCAACGTGAGAACAAAATAGTGCACACACAAAAGAGAAACAACTAGTCATTTACCTGAGAAAATTATAAGATGATCCAAAGAAAGATTTTCTAGAAGAAGGAATTTTTCAAGAGTAATGGAAAGTCACATGAAAGAAAGAAGTTAAGACTTGGAAGTGAGGAGAGGAAAGCTGTCCCTTTTCCTAGTTAACCACAGTCTTACTGTCTCAATTTCAGGTAACAATATTTTTCCAAGGGCCAACATTAAATTCAAAGGTATCAGGCCACATATAAAGTATAGCTTTAGTAATCTGTTACTTTTTAAAAGTCACAATGAATTTTCCTTTAGAAGCAATTATTATCTAAGATTTAAATTTCATACATGCAAAATTATAATCCTTAGTGTCAGAAGCTGGCACCAAAACATCTCTATGTAATAATTTTACCAAGTCAATGACGAAAATGGAATCCAAACCTTCTACAGTGAAGTTATCCACAAAAACTGGCAAGTCATTCTCTACTTGTACCATTAGCCCTGAAGGGTCAAAATTATTTTCCCCCACAAGAGCCGGTTGTCAATATTCCCAAGTGTTCTAGGAAACAGACTGTATCTAAGTAGTAATACTAAAGACAAAAAGTGCAGAAAGAACAGCTATAAAAGGGAGGAACAGCATATGAACTAGTCAATAAGATAAATCAAAGCAATCTACATTAATTTATTTCAAATATATAAGAAAAACTATCGCCCCTCAGTAAGTTTTTTGCCAAAACTACCTGGCCCACTCCCTGATTATCTACCAAGAAAAAGTGCATTAGGAAGGTTGACACTGATGAGAAAACTGTTCAGGTTCTATTTGTTTAAAATTGTATACATTATGTTTCATATAAATAAACAAAATAAAAATAAAAACAAAAGCATACAATCCTAAGCAAATAATAATATAAAACTATACAGATAGAATCAGCCTGCTGTCTAGGTTCAAAACCCAGCTTTGCCACTTTCTGCATGTATGTCTCCTGCGCCTGTTCACCAAACAGAGCAATAGTAACATACATCTACTATTCAGAGTTAATAAACACACAATATTTGGAATAGTGTCTGGCACAACATAAAAGTGCTGGCTATTACTATTATCAATTATGTCAAAAGAACAAACAGGCTCTCTATGAAGTTATTCCTTATTGCTAGTCTATGCAAGCCTCAATGTCAGAACTGAAAAAAGAAAAGGTACGTCAGTGTATGCCAGATTACATGTGAATGGAAGCTAACCCAGAACCATATGGCAAAGGGTCTAAGAGTATAATAAAGAAGGCTTTCAAATAACAGGTCAAAATGATTACTAAAAACATTATTTATAAGATCATAAAATAACATACCAAAAATAATTTAAAATAAAGGATATTAACTCAGGAGTCCCTTTCTAAGTTTCACAAAGATTTATATTAAAGGGCATACCCATATGGCCACATCAGGATATACTGCATACCTCTCCCAAATGCAACACAAAAGCAAGTAAACCCTCATACAAAGGAAATGCTAACAAGTCCCTGTTAGCATTTAAAAGGAGAGAGGATTGTTCTTGGTGACACATTCATGAGAGCTGCCATCACTTGTAGTTTCACATCAGCTGCCAAAAATAGTGGAAAGACTAATTGTTATTTCAGGAATAAAGAAACAGCAAATGTAAAAAATAAAAAAGCAGAAAAGCTTCAGGGTTATTGTGATATGAGTTGGCCATCTGTATCTGTGGGTTTCTCACCCATGGATTCAACCAAGGGCAGACCAAAGAAAAAAAAATCAGAAAAAAAATACATACATAACAATATTTTAAAATACAAATTAAAAAGCAATATAGTGTAATAACTACTTACACTGTATTACATATTGAAGTGATCTAGAGATGATTTAAATTAGAGAATGTATGCAGGTTATGAGCAACTACTATGCCATTTTATATAACGGACCAGAGCACCTACAGATTTTGGTATTGTGGGGGTCCTGGAACCAATTTCCCATGGATACCAAGGAATTATACTGTGTATATCTTCTCATGTAATTCTCCCAGTAATTCTACCATGGCCATTTTACCAGTAGCAAAACTGAAACTAGAGAGGTTCAAAGTCACTCTGCTGGTACATTGTAGGGATCTGAACTCCAAACAACCAAAATACAAATTAAGCCAATCTTATTTCAAACGCCTTGGTTCATTCAACTTGTTATGCCATGCTGCTGTCTTAGGGAGCCCAAAAGACCCATGTATGAGTTTAAACAACTAAATTAATACATTACATTAGAAAACTAGAAAGCAATTAATCTGTTACATTCTTTTCATTTCAAAAACCAGAATTTATGACCAATATGCCTTATCATTTGAGTTGTGCTTCTTAAAATGGTCTAACCTTTTTTCATCAAAAAACAAAGCTAATGATTATTTCAGACATAGTATAATCCTGTCATTTTGGTTATTTAAACAGAATTTGAGGAATATGATTTCACAGAATTAGATATTAAAAGCACAAAAATTTCACTTCAAAATATATTACACAAGCTGCATGTATGTGCACACACACAAAATTTGCAGATGTCCTAAGACACTCTTTAATATCCAAATTTATCCTATGGTGGTTCTCTTAACACTAATCTTTTTTACTTTTTTCACAGTAATAAAAAAATGTTAAAGTAAGTGGTCTTTAACTCATTTTTTTTTCCTTGAATACCATTTTCCAGTTGCATTTTACTTTGATTATCTCACTACTAATTATCTCATTACTGTACAGTATCTCAAAGGAAATCTGCTTAGGTGATCACCTGATACAAAATTAAACAATAATTCATGACCTTTCTAAGAGGCAGTATTAGTAAAACAGACATATCCAATATACTGTATCCCAACTAACACAGCACTGAAATATCATTATATGTCTTTGGGAAGAAGGAAAGAAAAAGAACTCAGCTTCTGTGATCTGAGAACCCAGAGAGTTTTGGGATGAGGATATTAACAGAATATAGCAGTTATAACACTTTCAGAATCATGCTTATCACTTAAGACAAGATACCACAGTAGGAAAATGCCATCAAGAACTGTGAGAACAAAACGCTAATCAAAGAGTCTGTTCTTTATGACTTGAAAAGGTGAAATCCAAAGACACTTCACTTAACCTCAGTAACTAAAGATATCTGATATTTCCCCCTAATGCTATGGAACTTCTTCCCACAACTCGACCTCCATTCTACCTCCTTATCTCAAGGTGAAGATCCTATAAATGAAGTCCTATGAGTCCAAAGCTGTTTTCAGAATTACTATACATTAGTCCTCCATTATCCATGGGAGATGACTCTGTGGATGCCTGAAACTTCAGGTAGTAACAAACCCTATCTATGCCACCTTTTTCCTATATGAACTTACCTATGATAGTTTGACTTACAGATCAGGCACGCTTAGAGACTAACAATAGCTAATAATAAAATGGAACAATTATAACATATACTATAATATAGGTTATGTGAACATAGTCTCTCATTCTCTCAAAGTATCGTATTGTACTGTACTCATTTATTTTCTGACCTACTTTTAGTTACCCTTGACCACAAGGTAACTAAAACCATAGTTAAAGGAGGACTACTGTACTCACTCACACTCTCATCATCTCCCACATAAAAATTTAATAATGTTCCAAATAGCTATTTTTTTTTACCTAAGATGAGGCTACTTACAAAAGTAGGGGGAGAAAATCTAAATCTTCACACATCTCAGAGGAAGTACTGTAGGCATTATATATGTCTCTCTCTTGTGTCTTGCTACTCCAATAGGAATGTGCATGATACAAACCAGCCATTCAAATATAAACTGCTCCCCTTAAGATTACCAGGTTCATTGAAAGAGATCCTTAGACTCCCCCCAAAAATGCAGAATGAAATATGGACCAATCAAAATCTCTAGTTTATATGACCTAATCTGACTGGTAGTCTCAATCTGATCATAATGTTTACATCAACCAAACTCAGTCATTCCTAGTATCAGGATTCTTTCAGAGTTCTTCAAACACACTTCATTGAGGCATTTACTCATTTTCATTCTTTGCCCGCTATACTCTTTTCTTCTTTTTCCACTTGGCTAATCCTACTCGTCCTTTTAAAATTCAACTCATAGGGAGTAGTGGCTCATGCCTATAAATTCAAGCAACTTGGGAGGCTGAGGCAAGAGGATCGCTTAAGGCCAGGAGTCCAAAACCAGCCTGGGAACAGAGTGAAATCCTGTCTCGGAGATACAAAAAAAAAAAAAAAAATAAGTAAAACTGAACTCAGGTGTTCAACTCCAGAAGCTTTCCCTAAACCTCCTATGCAGGAAAAGTTCCACTTCCCTTAGTACACTCATGGAATTCCTTGAAAACATTTGACACTGTATTTACCACATTATATTGAAATATCTGTGCCACATCTGTCTCCCTCAGGAGCCACTATCCTAAAGAGCAAGCACTGGTTCATTTTTATATTCTCAGAGCCTAGCACTGGCACATGGTAAGTATTCCTAAATGTTTTGCGAAAACAAAACAAAATCATGACAATTTTACACCAATTATGTCACACTGTATATTTAATAGATGCTGAGACATAGTCTCAACCATACTCAGTCTAGCTGCAGAGATAAGTCACATATAAAAAAGATCATTGGCCAGGCATGGTGGCTCATGAGGTCAGGAGATGGAGACCATCCGGGCCAACATGGTAAAACCCTGCCTCTACTAAAAATACAAAAATGAGCTGCGCATGGTGGTACATGCCTGTAATTCCACCTACTCAGGAGGCTGAGGCAGGAGAATTGCTTGAACCAGGGAGGAGGAGGTTGCACTGCGCCGAGATTGCAGCACTGCACTCCAGCCTGGCAACAAAGCGAGACTCTATCTCAAACAAACAAAAGATCATTACAAAATAAAGAAATTAGAAGTACCAAATGACTAAGATACAGGCGATGCTACAAAGTTCAAAGAATGCAGAAATCACCAGAATAGAAATTAAATCTTCACCAAAGTGAAGCTTAAGCTAAGCTAGTTCAGAATGGCACTTCCCACAGGGGAAATGACATGGGAAGAGAGATTTAAGCAGGAATGGGTATGCCATGATTAGAAAACAATGAGATTACTCTGGCTAAGGTAGTTGGTTTCTACCAAGGAGTAAAAAGATATCATGAGACAGAGGTAGGTGCAGGTCATTTTATGGAAGGCCAACAATACCAGATTAGGAGTTTAAGGAAGTGAAAGCCATATACAAATGCCTTTTCAAGACTATTAATATAGAAGCAATGCAAAGATTAACTGGCAGGGGGACAGGTGGTAGGGAACCTGAAAAAGCACCAGAATTTGTTAAACACATGTAAACTTTTGTTATTTTAACACTGACAGCAATTTTAGGAGATAGATGCTCCGTTTTACAAATAAAGAAATCAAGACCCAGAAATGTTACGTTTTTAGCCCAGATGGAAAGTAGTGGGTGGTGCTTAAAGCCCCAAATCAATGCTTTCTTCTTGATGCTTGCAGGAAGAACTGCAGGTAAGGTAACAGAAGTTTTCAAAAGAATGGGCAATGTAATCAGAATTATGGAATCTTGATGCTAAACACAACAGCCAGAGCTCAGAACACTCCATAAGGCCTGTGAATGTATCATTGCCAGTATAAACTATTTGGTAATTGAGTACTTACTTGCATGCCCAGTAAAACTATTTGACAACATATTCTCTTCTTATCCCCATGGACCTGGGATATAGCATGGTCCAAACTGAATGTTTATTGGTAGAATGGATGGAAGGATAGATATGAGAGAGGCGGGCACAAAGAGGAAGGAAAACGAAAGTGTGAGTGTGAGAGAAAGGAAAACAATCATCAGTGAATGAATTTGGCCACTGTAAGGTCTTTGGCACCTTTGGAAATGTCAATTCCAAAAATTTACTCGGAAAAAAAATGGATAGATGGCAAGGGATCAAGGAAAAGTAGATGGTAACTAAAGGAAAAACACAGATTAGGGCAAACTTGAAATGCTTAGCCATAAAACAAAGGTAAAGGAGGATAGAACTTAAAGGTAAAGAACGATAGAGCTAAAGGAAAATCAGAACAGGAAGGTCTTTTAAGGGAAAACTGACATTGGTTCACAGAAGGTAAGACCAGGAAAGGGAATAATTTAAAAGTCTAAAAAAAGAGAGCCAAACAACTGAAGAACGGTCCTGAAGGATGGTAAACATTTAAGAGCACAGTTAAAGGAAGAGATTCTGTAGGAACCTACCTGACCAAATTCCTTTTCCCTTTTTGAGGCCTAAAGCAGCCACCAAATCTTTAAACTATCACTCCCACATCACCACTTCTCTATCCATAAATCTATCTTACCTTAGAAAAACTTAGATGTGGTCAGAATACTAACTAATGCCATGTATTAAATGAGTGAAATAAATTTTTTAAAAATTCATTTGGAATAAAGGAGCCATGAGTTGTTTCCTTCCTGCCTAAAATGGCGATTTGCCCAATATCCACTTTTTACAGTCCCATCCATCTTTCAGTATCCAAACCAAATCTTACCTCCTCAAAGACACCCTCTTCACCCCATCTCCACCTCTGTTGAAATAAACTTCTTGCCTATACTTAAACAGTACCTCTGACCTACTTTTGTAGCTACTTTAATGTCTTTCTTTTAATATGCCAAAGGCAAAACCCTGGTTATTGTGCTCTACACAGTAAGTATTCAATAATTACCAGTAAAACTGAGCACAGCCTTAAGAAATTAAAATATGTACAAGTGTTTATGGATAATGTCTGCCCATGGTAACCAGCCGATTACTACCTAAAAGACAGCTGAAAAGAAAATCTAAAGAAATAATCTGTGGCTTAGAGGAGAAAACAAGAAAATGAACCTATGTAGTACATATATATCTTTCCTACATATATTTTCTCAATCAGTGGTTCTCAACTGGGGTTGAATTTACAATCCAGGGAACATCTGGCAATGTGTGGACAGTTTTGATTGTCACAACTGCAAGGGAAGATACTGGCATTTAATGGGTAGAGGCCAGGGATACTGCTGAACATCTTACAATGCTCACGACAATCCCCCATAACTAAGAATTACCTGGCCCAAAAAATCAGTAAGTGCCAAGGCTGAGAAACCCTGTTGTAAATGTAGCAGACAAGAAAAGAACCCAAAGTTGCCACACAGTCTACCTGAGATTCCTAAAATGTTCTTAGACAATTAGTAGAATTACCTCCTCTTTCCACTGACTAAAAATTGGGTCTAAGGGAGAGTAAAAACAACGTTCCTAAGCAGCTCCGCTTACATACTAACAAAAAACGAGCTGGTTTCAAGCTCTCATTTATCATGTGACATATGTGCCAAAATTCCACCCTTACATCTCCTTGTAAATGCTTAGTTACAATCTCTCAGACAGCTGATAAGTCTATTCATAACAATACGGCAACTAAATTAGAATATAGCTTGATTGCAAAACTTTAATGGTAATATATAATAGCCAACAGACCTACACACAGATGAATAATCTACTATCTACAAGACATATATTTTATAATTTACTCTCTACACAAGTTCGGTTAAACTAACCCATCTAAGCTTTCAGGCACTAACTAATTCGTAACACTAATACAAAAATCTAAAAGGATAGCTGGAGGCAGCAAACAATTTTTCTCAAGTATAAAACACACAAGCCCTTTTAAAGTCTGAACCACTCTCCACCGCAAAACTGCCTTATGAGAAACTTGCAATACTATTGAGTCCAGATCTTACTGTAACACATCATTAAAACAACAACAAACTCAGCAACTGCTTCTTCTACCATGAAGGCACAAGACCATAGCTGTTAGAAAGCAAAGAAATGAAACATAAGATAGGACAGGAAGCATACATTTTTGAATCTGAATGAAACCACAAGGGAAGCAGAAATTAACTGCCAAAGTAATTTATTCAGACAATATCCAAGCAGGTAATAAGCTATTAACACTGTCATAACAAAGACTTATAAGCCTAAAGAGACAGCCATTCGTTCAAATAATTTCACCATATTTGGCTGATATTTTGAGACAAAAGCTACTTTACATTCTGTAAAGGATGTACTTGGTGGAAAGGAAGGGGATGGGACAGAGGAAGACGACTTCGAGGACCATGTGGATTAAAATCAGCATGTGCTCTAAGACTTCTAGAAGCTTCAGGATACAGTGACGACCTGATCTAGCATTACTAGACTCTTCTAGAACCTGGAGCCCATCCTATTTAGTTACATGTTCCTCCCAATACTCCTACTATCTTCTCTGTTCCTCTCCCCATGACAGGATGAGGCTCAGCTTGCTATCTCTCTCTGTTCCAAGATTTATAGTGATACATTTTTATTTTATACCATATTGGATATTTTAATTCCTATTTAAATGACAACCATTTTCCTGTTGGCTTAGAAAACAACCCTGTGGCTACTATATTAGCAAAAAAGTTTCTGACAAGTGAGTCACTGAAATGCAGCCTCTTCACTACAAATATATTATACCAAAAAAAAAAAAAAAAAATACACACACACACACACACCCCCACACCCAAAACAGGTACTTTCTGGACCTTTCCTGTAAAGGAGTCTAACAGTAGGAATCCACTTCAAGTGGATCTCACTGAAACATCCACAGCATAGGAAGAAATTAAAGACAAAAGAGAACAGTGAAGGAGGGTAAGGAGCAAAGTTGAAGGGAATACAGAGTGTGAACAGTGCCTCCCACAACGGCAGCAGATGTCATTCGGTGGCACCTGTGCCACCTTTTATAACAGGATTTGGCCTGTTTGACTGGTATTCCCTATGGCTATGATTATTCTTTCTCATCTTCCAAAACAACTTTGATGTCTTCTCTGTCTGTTACTTTAACACTTCCCCCACTCCTGCTTTCCAACTTTGATATGTTAATTTCCATTTTTTTTTTTTCAAAATGCCGTTCTTTTAAAGCATGATATTATACCTCACCTACAGCCTATCCTCACCTTCTCCTACCATCACCAAATGAACTATATTCAATACACCCTTTTCTTTTATTCAACAGAGGTGTCAAAGTCTTTAAAAATCTTTCATTCTGTAATAAATCAAGAGAAAATATTCTGAATTTTCCTTCAATTTGAGTAATTTCCAGTGTGATTCAGCCTAGAATGCCCATATTTAAGACCATTTGTTATTTCTATAAAACATAAAGTATTTTCAACTTAACTGATCCATATATAAGTCTTGTCAATGTATTAAAAAGATAATTACCTTTCAACAAACAAAAAATTTCATTATCCTTTCCTGCCCGGAATATCATCACCTTTCCCACACAGAGGATAGGTTTTCTTCCTTTCATCTCTGCTCTATTTTTTACAACTTGAGACTAATTCAGTTCCCCTGATGCTGAATTCTCTCTTTATTGGTCTTACTGAGGCTTCTTACCTTATATCTTCATTTCTGACCCTTTTGAAACAGCCGTTTTGCTCCTTGGTTTCCCACCACCCCACCATTTCAATGCCAGATATCCTAGCTCATTTATTCTAACAAATTAAAATTTGTTAGACAAATTAGCTGACACAAAACTAATTTTCACCTACATGAGGCAGGATCTGTAGCTATGCAGATTAAAAATTGCCCAGTCATGATCTTCCACCACTGACAAAGGTAGGCAAGAAAATTCTTAAAGCCAAGGTCACGAAAAACAACTGCTATACCCCCACAACCACATCCATTCAGCAATACTCGGCATCCTCCCTGAGGTGTCTATAAAAACCAACAGTTCTATTTTCAAAGAAAGTGAACATAATGCTTCCCTAAAGACATTCTCTGGTGTCCCCACTGCAGACTTTAAATGAAATGATAATCTAAAAGAGGAAGAGGGAAATTCAGACTGGCACAAGCCTTTATTTATGATTCCCACCACCATCACCTAGGTCTCAGACTTCTAACACTTGCTTTAATTTACTTAGGACAAATGCATAATATTGAGACAAGACTGGCTCCAGGAATCTTTAAGGGACACTAGGACCTATGCCTCCTCCATTTTGCTTGTTCAATTTTAGCTGAAAAATATCACTGTATTCAAATTTTTTCTTTTCTCCTTTCTTCAAAGAACTAAGTTCATCTCAAGCTATCACTGATTCCACGCCTAAGGAAAAGTCTTCCCTACCATATCAACTTATAAAATATAAGGTACATTAACAAGAATCCTCTCAAAGTCCACTGATCTTCCCATTAAAAGTACCACCACTCTGCCATTTTGCTTTTCATAACTTTCTAGATCCCCTGCCGCTACCTTATTTGGGACCTAAGTCCCAAAGGAAACCTTTTGTTAGGGATAGAACCTTACAAAAAAACCCATAGTTTTAAAGGCTTCCCCTTCTCTAAGCGGTAGTCACTCCCAACTAATCTCAGGTTCTAACAACCTTCCTTTTCTCTGTTACCCACCACTACATCACACAAACGGATGAACATATTAATTCTAACAAATCATCTCAGATTCTCCATTGTCTAGCCATTTTTACTATAAACTGCAAAACATGACAGGATCCTCTTAAATGTGGTCACCTTATCAGTTAGGATTTCCCAGACCACCTTGTCCAGATAGAACAGTATATCCCTGTCTTACTTTATTTCTCTTCCTAGTGCTTCTGACCACCTGATATATATTTAACTGCTATGTTTACTGACTGTGTCCTTCTACTATAATATATCCTCCCATGTTCACCCTTTTGTTCACCAGTGTACTCTCAACACTAGCATATAGTATGTTCTCGATTTGTATTTGTGGAAAGAACAGATGAACACTGACATGCAGTGTACTACAGCTGACTTGAAGTTAGAAGACCTACATTTGAGTTAATTTCCACGTACCAGCTATATGACCCTCAACAATTTTACCTTCTTTGGGCTTACTTTCCTCATGTGTAAAAGGAAAGGGTCAAACTTGATAATCCCCACAATTCTATTTAAGCTTTCCCAGCTGTATCACCCTACCTTCTCATCTACCTGGACTGAACATCTCCCCTCCCCCAACTTCCCTATCTACATAACTCTGCTCAGATTCCTTCCATTTGGAATTCCCCTATTCTCAATCCACATCTGTTAAAATGAATATTAAGGATCAACGATATCCTAAATGCCACCTTCTTGAAGTCTAACAAACTGTAAGCTCTGTAAAAGGAGGGTGGAGTTTTATTTTTCTGTTCTCAGATGTTGGTACAATGCCTCCCATACAGGTGATCAACAAAACAACTAATGATTCATGAGTACACGAATGAGCAAATGAACATAGGAAGTCTTTCCTGATTCCCTCCCATTGCTCAGGTGATCTCCTGCCTTTGGACTCAAAACACTTGGTATCTTTTATGATACTTACAGTCTTGTGCTGTTATTAACTTACTTGCCTAATAGATCCTCAACTGCAAATTCCTTAAGACTATTCAGCACCCTGATGGTTTCCGTATCTCTCTATATCACCTACAACAGATCTTTGTCATAGCTATATTTATTTGATATATTAAGCAACAAAGGAATATTTGAAAAAATATTCCTTTGGAGAATTCCTCTGGAGAAAATAGGGCCTCAAATTACAGACATCATTCCATCCGTCCTATGGTCACTGGGAATATATGTTGTGTTAAAATCAGGCATTCAAGCATAGTCCAAATATCTCATAATTCTCTCCTCTCCCTATCTTGCTTAATATAACTTCACTATTTTAAAAATTATAATGGCCACTCTATGTATCATGTAACTACACACCTCTTGAAATATACATACAGGGATCCACACACACATCAATATTTTCAGTTCACTAAACAGCTAAAGTGACTTTTCCACTTATTTCAGACTTCCACCTCATCCAACTCCTTCCTCCTCAAGGTATGAAACAATTAAAAAAAAAAAATCTTTCCATAAGGCCTGCCTTTCTTAGTTCTGCTCCTGAATGACAAAAACGACCAATTTTAAAGTCTTCCCCTTTTCTAAGCAGTAGTCACCCGCCAATTAATTTCAGGCTCTAGTAACCTCACTTTTCTCTGTTATAAAGATTTTTGTCCCTCTTTACCTCTGCTTCTAAGCTCTTACTCTGCGTCCATGGAACCTTTCTGGCTGCACAAAAGCTGGTGTCCTTCCATCCAATATGTTCTCGCCATCATGTACTAAGTTGCAACCTATCTGCATCTTCTTCCTGAAATGTGCATCAATCGCTGCCCTCCCCCACCCAGACACACATCTCACAGACACACACACTATATCCATGTGTTACTCTACCTCTGACATACAAGCTCCTTATACCACTCTTAATGAATACACACGACTCTCAGAATGGTATCTTCCAACTACACTGATTCTAACCCAGTTTCTTCTGGAAAACTCAACCTTGTCCACAGTGCCTCCCTCTTTCCTCACTTCCCCATCTATTCCCCTTCTTCATCCCCTCCCTACACCGCCAACTAACTACAGATGACATTATTCCTCAATACTCCAAACCCGACAGTGAAGAACAAGCTCCAGTTTCCTGCGGTCTCTCTCTCCTGTCTGCCTTCCTCGGTTCCCCCGCCCCAACACTCCAGGTGTGTAGACTTCCTCCCCGTCCCCTACTCAAGCATCGCTCCAACCAATCCCACGCCACACCACGAGTCCCCCGCCACAGGGATCAGACTCCTCCACACCCACCTCCACTCGGGGTCGCCGCCGCCTCCCCGGACGTCTCTCTCCACCCCTCGCTAGCGAGCCCGAGACCACGGGCGCGCGAGCACAGACATTCTCACGCTTCCCCAACCTCCCTCCGCGCACCAGGACTGGCCGGCTTCTCGGGAGCTCAGCCAGGTCGGTGGGGGTTACACACGGATACCCGTTCCGCCTCCTCCCGCAGATCCCCGTGCAGCCGCAGCCGCCCTGCCCGGCGAGGAGAGGACGCAGCAACTCCCCCGCCACCCCGGACTTACCACCTCGCTGGCTGTTGCTCCATGCCCCAATCCTCGGCCCGCTCCCGCTACGTACCGGGCCGGCCTTGGCACTCACCGGAGGTACTGCGCGCTCTGCAGGCTCATCCTCCGCCGCCGCGTCTTCCCGCGAAGCCTCCGTGGGTCTCTCAGGCTCCTCGGAGCGGCCCCGCGGCACCGCGGGTGCTGGCGGCCGCCGCCATCTTCCTCTCCTCCGGCTCCTCCTCGCACGGCGGGGGGGTGGGGGTGAATGAGGCGAGGGGGAGGGAGCGGGGAAAGCTGCTCTCGCTGCTGCTCCGGCCCTTGGGGCGCAGGGACACTCCGACCGTGGGGGAGGGGGAGGGTGAAGGGAGGGGGCGGGGGAAAGAGGAGAAGCGGAGGAAGGAAGTCAGCGACGAGGAGGAGGGGGTCCCTCTCGCGAGATTTCAGCAGCGCCTGTCCCTCCCGGTGATTTCCGCCTCTCTGTAGCGCTCCCTTTTGGGATCAACGAGCTGT
Organism: Saguinus oedipus; assembly: GCA_031835075.1. Classification (NCBI taxonomy): domain Eukaryota; kingdom Metazoa; phylum Chordata; class Mammalia; order Primates; family Cebidae; genus Saguinus; species Saguinus oedipus. The sequence continues at coordinate 27,565,899 of CM063190.1, forward strand.
GTTGGTGGCTGTGCGGCTTCTGAGCGACCTGCTGGTGGCGCTTGGTGGCTTCCTGCCAATCCACTCCTCTCCTCCCGCGCAAGAGTGCAATCCCAACCCCACCGAGAACATTGAACCCAAAAGAACCGGGAGTTACACTCAAAGTCTTCCCCCTTCTTATCACTCCAGCCGATTTCCCTCTTCCTTTTTGCACGCCTTCACTCTTCCCCGCCGGAAACGCCGCCCCTTCCTCCTACAGTTCCGCCCGGCAGTCCCTCGACTCTTGTCTTACCTCGCGCGTAGACAGTGACTCGAAGCACCCCCTCCTCTTCTCTGCAGCCCCTCCCAAGCACACTGGGAGACTGTTAGAGGGGATAGGGTGGGGCTCGAAGAGGAAGAGAAAGGAAACCAATCGGATTGGTTAGGCAGCTGCCATGGCAACTGGAGCTGTGGTTGTATTGTCATAGTAACCGATGTGTGCGGACAGGGTGACCCTCCCCTTGGCGAATGGATTCCCAGGAAACCAACCACCCAGGGTTCCCCGTTGGCATCTCTTCCATGTAGGCCTCCCCCAAGTTGGGAATCGAGGTAGTTATCCCCGGTGTTGAAGTCCACTTACTCTTCCCTTCCCAATTCCCACAGCAACTGGGGGGACACCCCGAGGCATTCACCATGGGCTTTTCCACCCGCCTGCGGGCGGGAACCACCTCCATAGTTTCCTCTCAGAGCCAGGCGTGGAGAGGGCTGGGCCTGCGAAGAAGATGCACGGGCCTGGAGGCTGGCGGACGGCCGACTGGAGTCAGGAGGGCGAGGCGGCCGCGCCAAGCGGCGAGGACCGGCGAAGGGTTTTCCCCACAACTGCACTGGGCTCTGGGAGGCGGGATCCCGCCAGGACGGGGTCCCTGAGGGAGGAGAGCGGCACACGACAACCGCGATGCCTCCCCTGCCGACGCGGAGAGCTGACTTCTCCCGGCGGGTCGACGCCTCCCGCAAATCCACCCCACCCGCGTACTCCCTCTAGACCTAGCCGTTGCGAGCCTGGCCAGGGTGAGGGTGGGAACACATCCTAGAAGGCTAACACGTGGTTTTCTATCATTTAAGCTGGGGACGAGCAGCAAGACTGACTATCGTCATCACTCTGATAGGCACCCCACCGTGGGGATCTCGCTTGATTATTAAGGGCAGACCTCCAAGTTCCTCTTTCCTATGCAGCCTTTCTCCTCTCACGGGTCTGCAGTGTTTTAAAACTCGTCATTCTATGTCGTTGGGTGAGAGAGGAAAACATTGGATAAAATAGTATCAAGAAGAACCCTAGATACATCTGTCTGACGAAAGGAGTCTAGGAAAGGAAGTTTCATTCTTAGAACAGATCTTTTTGGATATTTATTGTTTCGTGTCAGGTTTCGGGCCAAAAAGCTGAAATAAAGAATGAAGTCAATAATAATATGAAGTGTATGGGAAAGAGCTGGAAAATTCATCATCCGTGGCTTGAAGAAACCGACATTTTACAAGTTATATTTTCAGTTCGTATTGTAGAGTCATTTAAGCAGCCATCCCTAAGTACTTTAGGATATGTCACTGTATAAAACCTTCCAAGAATGCAGCCCTCATAGGATGGTTAAAATCAGAATTTTAATGGGCTATTTTGATTTGGTTTGGTCTGGTATGGCTACATGATTCCTGCTGTCTTTTTCCATGCTATCTGAAGAGGCACTTTCAAGATCCTTCCCTGAGACCTGCACCAATCAAACTATGCCAATGTTCATTTGAAACATCAGGTATAAGTTTAACGGAAACGAAAGTAGAACCTGCTTTGAAATAAATTCCAAGGACAGATTGTCATTAACGAAATAGAAAGTGGACTATGCCCCTCGTGTTGCCAGCGCCTGGTATGATGCGGCGTGACGCGCGGCGCTTGCGGCAGTACAGTGCCCCCAGTCACCCGCCCGGCACCGACGCGCCACCCACTCATGGGAAAGAGAGCCACCTAGTGAGGGATTATTCTCATCTCCGCGGTGGGGTTCTGCTTTTCCTTCTACCCTGAGCGCCCAGGGATAGAGAGTCCTATTACCTATTACCTAAAATAGGCTACATTTCTTTCCTAAAATTTATTGGTTAGATATGTTTCTTTTTTCTCTCTCTCTTTTAACTTAAAGACCAGTATGATAGTATAATGATTAGATTTTTTAAAGATTTCAACCAGAGTAAAAATTGTAATACCCCCTTACTAATCATGGTAATAGCCATTTATGTCTGTGGCACATATCTCTAGTAGAGAGTATATGAACAGATATGATTGGTTCCTGATAAGCAATCTAGGAAAATATTACTACTGTCTTCTCATTTTGGAAATAGAGAAACGGATCAGAAAGATGAATGCTTTTGTTACAGTTTGCTGGTTTATTTATTCCATAAACATTTACTGAGTGATTATTATATTTCAAACACTGTCCAGGTTATGATGGAAACCACAATGAAAGAGACCTGGTCCCTGTCTTGAACGAACCCACTTGCTGGTAGAGATTTCAGAGTAACAATTAGGATACAATATAAGGGAAGCTGTAATTGAGGTAAAAACAAAGTAGGAACACATGAGGTAAGAAACAATAAACTCTGTGTTTTATAGTAGCTTTCCTAAGAATTTTATAAGCCTCTTCAATAGCTTTACAATATTGCTAACCAAAGAGAAGAATAGTAGCATTTATATTTTAGAGATTAGACTTTTGATACTAATATTAAAATTACTTTCAAAAATCAATAGGACTCAGAAATAGTATTACCTTTTATTTATATACTGTTTAATAGACATTTTCCAATTTCATCTGTGTCTACTTGCCCCAATTAACAAACGTGTAGAATACAGACGTCTTTCTGCAATAGATATTGTTCACCTTTTTCCCCTGCAGATATAAGATTACATCTAAACCAAAAGAAATTAAAGAGAAGCTTCCTTACTTACTTTAATCCTACCAGATTTTAAGTTTTTGGATTTGTCTTTCTGGCTAAGTGATTTCTGGAAAGATCATAAGCTAACAGACCTGAGTATGCATTCCACCTCTGCCATCTTGGGATCTGAACTTCAGTTTGCTCTTTGACCAAAGGAAACATTTCCTGTTATAGGCTTCCTGTGACCTTTAACGATGACATACCCTTTTGCCTTTTTTTAAATTTTATTTTGGAGTGCAGTGGCACAGTTCCAGCTCATTGCAACCTCTGCCTCCTGAGTTCAGGCAATTCTTGTGCCTCAGCCTCCCAAGTAGCTGGGACTACAGGCGCATGCCGCCATGCCTGGCTAATTTTTGTATTTTCAGTAGAAACAAGGTTTAGCATGTTGGCTGGGCTGGTCTCGAACTCCTAACTTCAAGTGATCCGACTTGCCTCAGCCTCCGAAAGTGCTGGGACTACAGGTGTGAGCCACCACGCCCATCCCCTTTTGCTCTTTAATATCAAGCTAAAATGAGTAAAATAGAACTACTACAGCATAACATTATTTTTTTAAAAAAGAATACTCTAGTCTTTTTTTCTTCTTTTTCTTCTTCTTCTTCTTTTGAGACGGAGTTTTGCTGTTGTTACCCAGACTGGAGTGCAATGGCACTATCTTGGCTCACGGCAACCTCTGCCTACGGGGTTCAAGCAATTCTCCTGCCTCAGCCTCCGGAGTAGCTGGGACTACAGGCGCGCACCACCACGCCCAGCTAATTTTTGCATTTTTAGTAGAGATGGGGTTTCACCTTGTTGACCAGGATGGTCTTGATCTCTTGACCTCGTGATCCACCCGCCTTGGCCTTTTTTTTTTTTTTTAATAGAGATACAGTCTCACTGTATTGCCCAGGCTGATCTCTAACCCCTAACCACAAGCAGTCCTCCCGCCTCAGCCTCACAAATAGCTGGGATTTTAGGTGTGAGACACTGTACCCAACTCTCAATCTAGCCTTTGTCTATAATAGTCATAGGTCTGAACTCACCTTCAAAATCTATTGTCATCCAGTGCTAGAAGATAGATTTCTTTATTCATGACTCTGATCACAGAAAAGAACACATTATCAGGACATTGTGAGTCAGATGCTGGAGATATAAAACTTTTCAAAAACCTTTTATCATATAAAACAGCCTAATAAAACCACACTTCTGTCCAAGTAAATAGAATGGCCTCTTTTCAAACACTGAGTACTTGCTGAGAAGCTACTCTTAGCACTCTTACCAAATTTACCCAGAGCTTTGGTAACCTGACAATTAATACACAGCAGGCCTCCACCCTATTTACAATAATAGCCTGTTCCATTACATCATAACAAGCCCTAATTTATTTTAATATTTAGCCTACATATTCTGAATGTTTCTAAATGCCATGCACAATTAGGAACTTGATCATTCTCATCAAAGTACAAACACATTTATTATCAATTGCATACTCAGTACACGATGTGTGCAAAGCTAGTCAGTACCACACCTCAGACCATAGAGTTAAGTGATTCAATCAAATGAGTGATTTATTCTCTTCAAATAGTGAGTCAGATACAAATTGATATTTAAATTCAGGTCTCCTGTTGCTCAAGATTTCTTAGATCAAGGGTCAGTAGCCTTTTTCAAACAGTTTGCCAACTATGTTTATTCATTCACTCCAAAGAGGGAGTCATTTAGCCTGAAGAATAGTCAGGAAGCATTGCAGTCTAAGATTGAAGAAAAGAAACTTCTGATTTGGGAGGCAGTCAGGTGACACTTTGGGAATAATATTAAGAGCTCTCTCTCCCCCTTCACTTCTCCATTCTCCTAATATTTACTAAGGGAAACCTTATTATCTTCAAGGTTTCCCCTAACTCCCAATAAGCAAATACCTCTGAGAAATTACCACACCTAAAATTCCTATCCGCTGATTTAATGGACACAGACAATCTGGAGAAGACAAAAAGAGATGCTCATGGGGAAAACTGAAAAGTATTGAAAAACTAAAATAAAAACCCTAGCCTCTCTTACTTTATTGGCAGAAGGCTTTAGTATTCATGAATCTCTTTACTATCCCAAGCACGTACTTACTGAAATCATATTGGGGTCCCTAATCTAACAGCAACATATTTCATGTCAAAGTCTGTAGAGTTACCCAGAAGTTGCCATATATTTTTCTTAAAACACCCGACTAAAGTAACATAATCTTTTAATATTTTCTAGTTTCTACTTTCCTTTTATCAGGCACAAAGAACGTGATACTGATATTCATTGTCATAAATCTGTTCTTCAAAACCATGGGAAACATGGACATGCATATACATGTGCACACACTGATATGGTTTGGCTGTGTCCCTGCCCAAATCTCATCTCAATTTGTAATCCCCACATGTTGAGGGAGGGACCTGTAATTCCTACATGTTGAGGGAGGGAGGTGATTGGATCATGGGGGTGATTTCCCCCATACTGTTCTCATGATAGTGAGTGAGTTCTCATGAGATCTTATGGTTTTATAAGTGTTTGGAAGTTCCTCCTTCGTTTGTCCCTCTCCTTCTGCTTCGAGAAGAAGGTGCCTATTTCCCCTTCTACCATGATTGTAAGTTTCCTGAGGCCTCCCCAACCATGCAGAACTGTGAGTCAATTAAACCTCCTTTGCTTATAAATTACCCAGTCTTGGGTAGTATATTTATAGTGGTGTGAAAACAGACTAACACACACCTTCCTTTCCCTGACATTATTATTGTGCCAATTTCATTTGCAATTCAAGTTAAAATGTGATAAAGATGAAAAGCAAAGAAACTTAGGACTTAGGTCCATCACTTCAAGGCATAATAAGAACATGTATCCAAGCACTTTTTTGCTGTGCTTAATAATCCCAGGGTCTTTTCTATTCTTGGAAAACTTTTACATATCAAAAACCTGGATAGTCTGTCCCATATTTGTAAAAGTAGTTCCTCCTCCTCCTCCTCCTTCTCCTTCTTCTTCCTTCTTCCTCCTCCTCCTTCCTCCTCCTTCCTCCTCCTTCCTCCTCCTTCCTCCTCCTTCCTTCTTCTTCTTGTTCTTCTTTTTTGAGACAGTGTCTCGCTCTGTTGCTCAGGCTGGAGTATAGTGGCATGATCATAGCTCACTGCAGCCTTAACCTCCTGGGCTCAAGTAATCCTCCTGCCTCAGCCTCTTGAGTAACTGGGCCTACAGGCTGGCCTCACCATGCCCAGCTAATATTTTTTTTTTTGGAAACACAGAGGTCTCCTTATGTTGCCTAAGCTGGTCTTAAACTCCTGGGCTCAAATAGTCCTCCTGCCTCAGCTTCCCAAAGTAATGGGATTACAGGTGAGCCACATCATCCAGTCATATTTGTAAAAATTCTTTAGATTAGCCTGGTGCAGTGGCAGGTGCCTATAATCTCAGCTACTCAGGAGGCTGAGGCAGGAGGATCATTTGAGCCTACAAGTTTGGGACCAGCCTGGGCAACATAGCAAGACTCCATCTTTTAAAAAATCTTAATATTATTGGATTAAGATGTAAGAGCACATTCTGGAACAAATTAAATAGTAAATTAATGTGTACATATATTCCACATTTTAGCTACATTAAGCTTTTTAAAAAGTTTTTTTTTCGCCTGGCTTTAAGTCTCCATTGCCTTTCCATTACCCTTAGGATAAAGTTTTTATTCCTTAGATTGACCTGTGTTCTGGTCTTTGCCTGCCTTTTCACTGACATCCCTCCCTTCCCCCTGGTATCACCACTCTAGCTTAGTAGACACTCAACAAATGTCACTCTAGCTATGGTGACCTTCTGTTAAGTCCTCGAATAGGCAGTGTTCCTTTCTTCTCAGAGCCTTTACATAAGTTGTTCCCTCTATCTAGGTAATTCTTCTCCACAGACAACTCCTCTGTCTTCCTATGCTTCAAGCCTAAATCTGAATTTCTTTGAATAAGCTTTGTCTATGCCCCAGCCCCCAAACATCAGGCTAAGTTGGCCAAACTGATTAGATGTTCCCATAGCACTCTTCCCTTCTTTTTCATGCCATTTGTAAATCTTTTATGCTTGTAAATCATTGTTTAATATCTGTTACCACCAATTGTAAGCTCTGTAATAGTAGATGTTGTGCCTATTTTGCTTACTCTTGTGTTATCATTCCCCTTGCAGAACACCAGATACAAGGAATGCTCAATAAATGTTCATTAAGTCAAGGAATTAAAAAACAAAAAACAAATTAATAGAAATTTGGGAGCTGGGCACAGTGGCTCACACGTGTAATCTTAGCACTTTGGGAGGCTGAGGTGGAGGATTGTTTGAGCCCAGAAGTTTGAGACCAGCCTGGGCAACATAGTGAGACCCCCCATCTCTAAAAAAAAAAAGAAATCTGGACCATGTGTTCTTTAGAAGTAATCCCAAAGCAGTAAGAAAAGAATTTTATTGGGCCTTCAAATAATCTGGGTAATTGAAATTGCTATTACATTTAATAAGATTAAAGTTTTAATTAAATATTTAAGCAGTGAGTAAAGGGCATACTTGTAAGATGAAGGATAATGCATCAGTTATCTCAACAAAGTCTCAGACTTCAATGAAGAAAAGACAGGCTTCAACAGCCAAATTATTTTTATTTAACTTTATATTTTTTAATTTGAGATTAGGTAAAGCAGTTAATTCTTTCATTATGTGGCAGGAGAGGGTGCTAGGGAAGGATGGCGAAAGAGAAAAGAGGCTATCAGCCTCTCTTAATATTCTTATTAAGAATATAATACAGAAAATTACCTTTAAAATTTCAGAAAGAAAATTGGATCCGAGTGTTGAATGGAAAGCTCAGTGGTCTCTTATTTCTCACCAGAAAAGTGTTTATAAATCCTAGCATTATTATTGTTAATTTTTTTGACTGTAATGGGATAGGGCTAAATAAACTGTATGTAGGATTTTAAGGAAAGGGATATATCCAATTTCAAAGTAAGTGTGATAATTGTGTTTATGGAGGAGGCAGGTTCTGAATTTAATTAAGTGAGGCATGTAGCATATATAAGCAGCCTGGCACTTAGTAGACACTCAACAAATGTTACTGCTCTTACTGTATATAAATAGGGGGAATAAGAACTTCATACATACTCTAATTAATGTAGGTTAAATGTGAATTTAACAGCAAAAATGCATATTTAACAGCACAAAATGCTGTAGAATTGCCTTTGTAGAGAGGGAGGTACACAGCATACTGCCTCAAAACTATATGACCAGTTTTATCATATGACTTTTCTTACATTTTCTTTCTTTCTCTTTTTCTTTCTCTTTCTTTTCTTTCCTTCTTTCTTCTCTCTCCTTTTCTTCTTTCTCTCTCTCTCTTTTTTTCCTTTCTCTCTCTTTCTACCTCCCCTTCCCTTCCTTTTCTTTCTTTTCAACAGGGTCTCACCCTGTTGCCCAGGCTAGACTGCAATGGTGTGATCAAGCTCACTGCAGCCTCAACCTCCTGGGTGTAACAGATTCTCCAATCTCAGCCTCAAAAATAGCTAGGATTATAGGCATGCACAACCATACCCAGCTAATTTTTTTTTTTGAGGTCTCACTATGTCACCCAGGCTGTCGTGAACTCCTGACCTCAAGTGATCCTCCCACCTCAGCCTCCCAAAGTGCTGGGATTACAGGTGTGAGCCACCATGACTGGCCAGTATAAATTCTTGCATCTATTTCTGAAGGATATCTCAGTTTATTAGCTGTCTTATATTTGAATGAAATGAGAGCCAAGATCTGGTTCAAAGGTAAAGAGGATAAGGAGGCTCCCATGGAGCAAAGCCAGCTGCTCATGCTCTCCCCGGCCCTCTTTCAAACTAACACCTCTGGGATGGCTATGGCTTGCATGCTGTCTTACTCTTGCTCTCTTTCAGCCATCGGCTATTATGTTCCCATTATGGTCATCCAAGTCATCCAGTTCTTTGTCCAAGAGGACATACATGGTTTTAGTTTGTTTGTTGTTGTTGTCATTTTGTTGTTGTTTTGAGACAAGGTCTCACTCTGTCACCAGGCTGTAGTGCAGTGGTACAATCACAGTTTACTACAGCCTCCACCTGCCAGGCTCAAGCCATTTTCCCACCTTAACCTCCTGAGTAGCTGGGGCTACAGGCACATGCCACCATGGCTGGCCAATTTTTGTATTTTTAGTAGAGACGGGGTTTCATCATGTTTCTTAGGCTGTTTTTGAACTCCTGGGCTCAAGTGATCCACCTGCTTCAACCTCCCAAAGTGCTGGGATTACAGGCATGAATCACTGCACCCCGCCAGTTTTAGTTCTTTTTTGTTGTTGTTGTTTTTGCAGAACGATGATTTTATTTAGGTAGAGAAAAGAGAAGGAAAGGAGAAGATGAGAAAGGCTTCCACGAAGAGTGTGGAGGGGGATTCCAGAGGGGAAAATCCTGGAGGGAGCTCCCACCATGTGGGAGGGGAAGTTTTAGTTCTTTAATAATGTCCCTGTGGTAAAACCAGGACCAGAAGGCATGCCAAATAATTGGAATCCTGACATTTCCAAAATATAGGCTGTGGTGACCTAGATGTTACAGAACATTATAGAAAGAAGCTGAAATCAATTTCCTCTAAGTATTTGAGGAACAGCTAAATTTTAGCATGAAAGCACTGCAGGAATGTTAGGTACAGTTGAGTTTAGTATCTATAGATAATTTTCAATTGATGATGATCAATTCCTGTATTTCTCTGCTTTTTCAAGACAAATCTATATTGAAAGTAAAACTTTACTTCTGGGAATCGTATTCATGGTGTGTCCTGCTACTGTGGAGAAGTTCTATGAGTTGTGGATCCTCTCAAATTTTAGTATTTAGTAATGTATTCAGTCTTTCATTCAGTTTTCATAAATAGAATTTTCATTGTATCAGGTCATATGCTAGTCATTGGGGTGCAAATGATGAATGATAATGTCTTGCTCTCAGAGCTTAAGGTTTAAAAGAGAGTTAAGTAAAAGGGAAGTCATATTATAGAGTAAAAATGCTGTGATAGAGGTCTTTGGAACCATTCCACCTGAGATCAATTACAGACATGCAATCAGATAATCCACGTAAGTGTCTCAGTCAACTGTAAACTCCTTCAGAATGAGATTTTGCAGAGTTTATCCATTTCCATTCTATTTCCCAGCAGGAAAAGGAATACAGACAGCTCATCGTGCCAGAAAAGTGATGGAAAACCATTAAAAAAAAATCTTATGCCTAAAAGATACAAAACTGTATGTGTAAAGGAAACTATGAAATAGAATTACCTAGAAAATGGTCATAAATATAATAAAATGTTAATAGCAGTTATTTCTGAAGTAGACTACTTATGGTTGGCTTTAATTTCATACATTTTTCAACATTTCCTGCCAACCATAAAGCAAAGTTGAGTTTATTATTGTTATTGTTGTGGTGGTGGTTTGCATTATTTTTAAAGAATGACTGAACTTCTAGATTACAGGAGCCTGAAAGCATCTTTGGAAGTTGAAAAGGAGGCAGATTAAAGATAAGTGTAGGGCTGGGCACAGTGGTTCACACCTGTAATCACAGCACTTTAGGAGGCCAAAGCAGGTGAATCACGTGAGGCCAGGAGACCACAGCCTAGCCAACATGGCAAAACTCTGTCTCTACTGAAAACACAAAAATTAGCCAGGCATGGTGGCACGTGCCTGTAATCCCAGCTATTTGGGAGGCCGAGGCAGGAGAATTGCTTGAATCTGAGATGTGGAAGTTGCAGTGAACTGAGATTGTGCCACTGCTTTCCAGCCTGGGCAACAGAGTGAGATTCTGTCTAAATGAAAAAAAAAAAAAAAGTGTAATAGCTTTTCCCAACTGATGACTGAAAAAAAAAACAACCATTGTTGCAGGCAATTCCCATAGCTCTAATGCAATATCAGGCACTAATACTTACGTATGAGCAAAAATTGATAAGGATGATAATTTTTTAATATACCATTAGTGACCAAAATGCATCTTTGGTAATTTTTGGATCTACTTCTGGGAACCATCACAGCCTGAGAAAGATGGCATGCTCTGCATGGAATTCACAGAGAATTTTTTTAAGTAATAAAAATCTAAAGTTATACCTTTATTTGCCATTTTGCCTTTTCTTACCCTTATAATTCTTTTCTCTTCCTCCCTCAACTCTAAGTCATGTCACCAGCCCCTCCCAGTTAGGTAATAACTTGCATTTCCTCAGTTCTCTGGAATGTGGCCAGTCAGGAACTTCCCTTTTTTATTTTAATTTTTCCTTTTTGTGGGTAAGAAAGTAAAAGAGGCAGGAAAACTGAATTAAGAAAGAAGAAAGAATAGGGGAAGAGAGAAAGAAAAAAAAACCCATGAAGTCTGGAAGAAGAGAAAGAAGAGATAGATGAGCAAAGAAACACATTGCCTCATGGTAGCAATAGTTGTCAGACACCCGTCTATTATAATCTGTTTTCCACGGGAGAATTTTTTTTTTTTTTTTTTTGAGATGGAGTCTTGCTCTGTCACCCAGGCTGTAGTGCAGTGGCATGATCTCAGCTCATCATCCACTGCCCGGGCTCAAGTGATTCCCCTGCCTTAGCCTCCTGAGTAGCTGGGATTACAAGCACCTGCCACCATGCCTAGCTACTTTTTTTTTTTTTGTATTTTAGTAGAGACGGGGTTTCACCATGTTGGCCAGGATGGTCTCAATCTGCTGACCTTGTGATCCTCCCGCCTCAGCCTCCCGACATGCTGGGATTACAGGCATGAGTCACTGTGCCCGTCCTTCCATGGGAGATTTTAAGAAGAGGCTAGATTCCCAATTTGTCTTAAAAGCAAGAAAAGGGACTCTATCACCTCTAATATATACCTCCAGACTCAGCAATCTCTAAATTCTGAGTGGGGCATCCCTAGTTTTGCTGCCTAAAATCTGTGACAGTTGAAAATGATTCCATTTAAGATCCAGTTCAAGAAGCTATACATCCTGAGGAACTTTATATTGCCATTTAAAAGACCGATATTCTCCAGATTACTTGAGCCCAGGAGTTTGAGACCAGCCTGGGCAACATGGCAAAACTCCATCTCTACCAAAAAAAAAAAAAAAAAAAAAAAAAATTAGCTGGGTGTGGTGAAGCATGCCTGTAGAACAAGCTACTCAGGAGGCTGAGGTGAGAGAATCCCTTGAGCCTAGGAGACGAAGGTTGCTGTGAACCAAGATTGTTCCGCTGCACTCCAGCCTGAGCAACAGAGCCAGACCCCATCTCATAAATAAGTAAATAAATAAATAAATATCAATATTCTCCAAAACAGAGTGTATCATTTGAATTTGGACTTTGGGTATAAGGTGAAATGTCACTCTACTTTCACCCATTTTGGTACAGGTAGAAATACCATTTAAAACAAAACAAAGCAATGTAGTCCAGACAGTTGTTGTAAACTACTATTTATTCTGCAGAAAGTCCTCTTTTACCCTTCGGGTAAGCTTCAGATAGGTAGCCAGGAACCTTTGAACTAAATCAAATAATTTCTTATAAATTTTTATTTTCTCTCTTTTTTTTTTTTTTTGAGATGGAGTCTTGCTCAATTACCGAGGCTGGAGTGCAGTGGCACAATCTCAGCTCACTGCAACCTCTTCCTCCAGGGTTCAAGCAATTATCCTGCCTCAGACTCCCAAATAGCTGGGATTAGAGGCGCATGCCACCACGCCCAGCTCATTTTTTTTTTTTTTTTTTTTTTTTTGTATTTTTAGTAGAGACAAGGTTTAACCATATTGGCCAGGCTTGTCTCAAACTCCTGACCTCAAGTGATCTGCCCACCTCGGTTTCCCAAAGTGCTGGGATTACTGGCATGAGCCACCATGCCCATTTGGTAATAAAAATCATGTTTTCTTCACCCAAACTATCTTTTACCTTTAATTTAATAATATTAAAAATCTTTTTCTATTCTAACACTTTAACCTCTTTTTTTTTTTTTTTTTTTTTTTTTTTGAGACAGGGTCTCACTATGTTGCCAGGATGGAGTGCAGTACATTGGTGTGATCATGACTCATTGCATCCTTGATCTCCTGGGTTCAAGCAATCTTCCCACCTCAGCCTCCTGAGTAGCTGGGACCACAGGTACACATTACCACACCCAGCTAATTTTTTAATTTTTTGTAGAGATGGGGTTTTGCCATGTTGCCTAGGCTGGTCTCAAACTCTTGGGCTCAAGCAATCTACCCGCCTAAACTTTCCAAAGTGCTGGGATTACAGGGGTGAGCCACCATGCCCAGCCTAACCTCATCTTTGATTCATTATACTGCTATGGTTCTAGTAGTACTTCCCAAATGTGTGACTACAGAAATTCAATAAATGGAAACATAACAACAGAACTGGGTGACTTATTGGATGGGAAGGAATCAAGAAGACCCCCAGGTTTCTGCTTGGGAAACTGGATGAAAATAGAAAATGTAAGAGAAGGAACAGGTTTGGAAAGGTGTATGGGATGTGGAGATAATGAATTTATTTTGGACATGCTGAACTACATTTGTCTGGGGTTGAAAAGGCTTGTGTATCTGGAGAACATGAGAGAAATCTGTGCTAAAGTTGTAGCTTTGGGAGTCATTAGCATGTAGATGGTAATTAAAGCTACTTGTGTGGTTTTCAGAAAGCTTGCCTAAAAAATGAATGAAAGATAGGAGTTTTGTCATATAAAGAGATGGGAGACTTCAGCAGGAAAACATCCAATATAGAAAACTCAGGGTTAGAGGCCAGCCAGGCATGGTGGTTCACATCTGTAATCCCAGCATTATGGGAGGCAGAAGCTGGAGGATTGCTTAAGCCCAAGAGTTTGAGACCCACATGGGCAATAAAGCAAGACCCTCATCTCTATAAAAAATAAAATAGGCCAGGCGTGGTGGCTCATGCCTGTAATCCCAGCACTTTGGGAGGCCAAGGCAGGCAGATCACCTGAGGTCAAGAGTTCGAAACCAGCCTGACCAACATGGTAAAACCTTATCTTTTCTAAAAATACCAAAAAAATGAGCTGGGTATGGTGGCATGCGCCTGTAGTCCCAGCTACTTGGGGAAGCTGAGGGAGGAGAATGGCTTGAACCCAGGAGGCAGAGGTTGCAGTGAGCCAAGATAGTGCCATTGCACTCCAGCCTGGGTGACAGAGGGAGACTCCCTCTCAAAATAAATAATAAATAAAATAAAATAAAATAAAATTAGTTGGGCATGGTGGCATGTGCCTGTAGTCCCAGCTACTGGAAAGGCTGAGGTGGGAGGATCTCTTGAGCCCAGGAGTTCAAGGCTACAGTGAGTTATGATCACACCACTGCACTCCAGCCTGGGAGACAGAGCAATACCCTGTCTCTGAAGAGAGAGAGAGAGAGAGAGAGAGAGAGAGAGAGAGAGAGAGAGAGAGGAAGGTAGATAAGAGTGACGTCTCTGAGGAAATGAGAAAACGTAGATTCCAGAACATAAATACAGAGAGGAAAATCTCTTCTCTGGTAGAAAAACAATGAGATGTAATTGTGGGGTTTCCTCCACACACATTTTTTTATACCCCTGCCCTACTGGATTTCAAAAGTTAAGGTTACAAAAATGTATAGACTGAAGAAATTTAGGACAAAGACTACTTTAAGTGTAAGACTTTCAGTACCAGAATGTATTGTTTTAATGTCTCTAATTGTTGTATACATTAAGTTAGCCAGGTGAACAAGAAACAGGGTTTTATGCTCTGCCTCTGCCTGAGCCAGAAGCCCTGCAATTTACAGAGATTCCAAATAGGTTTCTGGCATTTGAGAATACAAGAAGCCTGAATCCATATTACTAAGGAAAGCCAAAAAAAAAAGGTAGCAAGACCAGAGTTCCCCACATCCAGAATGTCGGGGAAAATGGTCAGAATGGTTTTGTGGAGCTCACCCTTTGAATTTCTACATCTTCTCCAAGAACTTCAATAATAAAATTAAAAGACATCCCTGGATTCATTAACAAGATAATCATCTCTGGACATCAAAATGAAAGACCGGCTGGGTACAGTGGTTCATGCCTATAATCCCAGCAAGTTGGGAGGTCGAGGCGGGTGGATCACCTGAGGTCAGGAGTTAGAGACCAGTCTGGCCAACATGGTGAAACCCCTTCTCTACTAAAAATACAAAAATTAGCTGAGTATGGTAGTGGACACCTGTAATCCCAGCTACTTGGGAGGCTGAGGCAGGAGAATCACTTGAACTCAGGAGGTAGAGGTTTCAGTGACCCGAGATCACACCATAGCACTCCAGCCTCAGCAACAGAGTGAGACCCCATCTCAAAAACAAAACAAAAGATCACTACAACTGAGTTAGTGGGGCTAGAGCTATGGCCTCAGTGGTCTTCTGAGTCTGGAAGCAGGTAGAGGTTGGTTAGGAGTTTGAATCCTGCAGAGTAGTGGAGATCAGAGGTACCCCAAACATGGTAAGACACCTTAGTCAGGTTCATTGTGAACCTGGAATTAGGGAAAAACTGTGACTTCTACCCTGGGCTAGAGTTTGAAAACCAAAGCAAACAGAAAACAACAAAAACAGCTTAGCTACGGTGGTGGAAGGAAACAAACCAGCACACGGAAGACTTGGGCCAACCTACTCTGAGGCTCTGGAGGCAGAACTGAAGGGCAGGTCCTGAGACACCTAGCCTGAGTGGTCTCAGCTGTACATGGACCCAACACTAAAACAGGAAACACATGGAATAAGTAGAAAGGCAAGGAAAAACTGCCATTCTAGATGACCTGCAAATTACAATTTGTACACAAGGAAAACAATACTAAAAACATCAGCCAACTCTCAACTTAGTTTTTGTTTAATTTATCTGTAAATTTCTAAAAAGATATATTTAATTTTTCCAGTATAGCTGCTGGGCTTGGTGGCATGCACCTGTAGATCCAGCTACTCAGGGGGCAGAGGTGGAAGGATCCATTGACCCCAGAACTTTCAGTTTAGCCTGAGCAACAGAGTGAGAACTTGTTTTAAAAAGAAAAACATTCTTTTTTAATTTCAATATGGTGTTGATCTGATTTTTTTTGTGCAATGCTGTTAGTTTTTGTTTTATATCATGGTTATATGGTCAGCTAGATAGAACTTTTTGGCAATTTTAAATTTCTATTATTATGTATTTTTTTATCCTTTATACTTTTTGCTTTATACTGTTTTTGTTTGCTACCAATGTTCAACTTCAGCTTTCTTTTGGTTAGCATTTGCTTGCTATAACTTTTGCCTTTATTTTTAACCTTTCCTATGTTATTTTATTATGGCCACATCTTTTGTATATGGCATCTAACTGATTTTTTGTTGCTGTTTTTAATCCTGACAGTGTCTATTTTTAACTGAAATTCAATTTATATGAGTATGATCTATTTGAATTTATCTCTAACAATGTCTATTTTTGAGGACTACCAATTTTTTTTTGAGAGGAAGTCTTGCTCTCTTGCTCAGGCTGGAGTGCAATGGCGCTATCTTGGCTAACTGCAACCTCTGCCTCCTGGGTTCAAGCGATTCTCCTGCCTCAGCCTCCTGAGTAGTTGGAATTACAGGCACGTGTCACTGCACCCAGCTACTTTTTGTACTTTTAGTAGAGACGGGGTTTCGCCATGTTAGCCAGGCTGGTCTTGAACTCCTGACTTCACATGATCAGCTGCCTTGGGATCCCCAAAGTGCTGGGATTCCAATATACTTTTGATTTTCTGTTTACAATGATTTCTCCTTATTTTTGTTTGTTTGTTTGACTCTCCTGCTTTTTTTTTTTTTTTTTTTTTTTTTGAGATGGAGTTTCGCTCTTTTTGCCCAGGCTGGCATGCAATGGCTCCATCTCGGCTCACTGAAATCTCCATCTGCCAGGTTCAAGCAATTCTCCTGCCTCAGCCTCCCGAGTAGCTGGGATTGCAGGCATAGGCCACCACGCCCAGCTAATTTTATATCTTTAGTAGAGATGAAGTTTCTCCATGTTGGTCAGGCTGGTCTCAAACTCCTGACCTCAGGTAATCCACCCACCTCAGCCTCCCATAGTCTTGGGATTACAGGTGTGAGCCTCCATGCCCAGCACCTCTCCTGCCTTTGTTGGATTGATAAGTTTTTTAAATTCCCTTGCTTTTACCTCTGCCTGTTTGAACTTTGTAGGTTATATTTTATCTATGCTTTTAGAAGCTACCCTTAAAATTTTGATATATATGCTTAACCATTTATTTTCCTAACAATTTATAAAGTTTTTTAAAGCCAGTTATCTTCCAGCCCCAAAACTGCTTTATCTACCTAATGTATTGGGAGTTATTGTTATCTAGAATTTTAGTTCCATATTTATCAGAACATAAACCTGTTACTATAAATCAATGTGTAATTTATCAACATAATTTATAAATGTTTGTTTTTAACCATTTGTTTTTTTAATACAACAATTTCATTCTGAATTCACGTTTCTTCTTGCTGCAATGCATCTTTTAGTAGTTCTTTCAATAAAAATGCATGTTGGTTAAAGTCAGTTTTAAAGAAAAGTTTTCTATTTCATATTCTTGAATTGTCACTTAGCTGGATGTAGAAGTGACAGTTATTTTCATCTCAGTCCTTTGGTAATATTACTGCATCGGCTTCTGGTTTCTACTGCTGCTAATGAGAAGTTTGGTGTCTAATTGTCATCTTTTTTTTTTTGAGATGGAGTCTTGCTCTGTTGCCCAGGCTATGGTGCAGTGGCCTGATTTCAGCTCACTGCAACCTCCACCTCCTGGGTTCAAGCAATTCTCCTGCATCAGCCTCCCAAGTAGCTGGGATTACAGGTGCCTGCCACCATGCCCAACTAATTTTTGTAATTTTAGTAGAGATGGGGTTTCACCATGTTGGCCAGGCTGGTCTCAAACTCCTGACCTCATGATCTGCCCGCCTTGGCCTCCTGAAGTGTTAGGATTATAGGTGTGAGCCACCACACCCGGCCTAATTGTCATTCTTTTATGGGTAATCAGTGTTTTCTCTTTGGGGTAGCTTTTAAAATTTGCTCTTTATCCTTGTTAAGGTATCTTTACTACAGTACATTGAGGTGTGAATTTGTTTTTATTATTTTGCACTTAATATGCCACTTCATATTTAAAAAATTCTCTGCATCATCTCTACAAATATTATTTCCACATTCCTTTTATTCTCTTTTTCTGAAATTACTGTTAGATGCATCCTTCAAGTGTTCTGTCAATATATTGCTATGTAACAAACACACTATTCCAAAACATAGTGGCAAGAAGCAATCACTATTAATATTTTATTATGCTCACAGATTCTGCACCATAGGTATTTGAACAGGCACATCAGGGATAGCTTGACTCTACTTCAAGATATCCAGGGTGTCAGATGAGAAGACTCTTGAATGACTGGAGGATGTTTTACTCTCCTGTCTCTAGGCTAGAGTGACAGAGGCTGCACTCTGCTGGGATTGTAGATTGGAATACCTATACGTGACTTCTCCATGTGGTTTGGGTTTCCTCACATCAGAGTGGCCTCAGGGTAGTCAGACTTTTTATGTGGTAACCAGGGCTCCAATAGTGAGTGTTCTGGTAAACAAGGTGGAATGCATGAACTTTCATTGTCTAGCCTCACAAGTCATATAGTGTCATTTCCACCTTTACTTAGTCACAAGCTCGCCCAGTTTGGGAATGCGAGAGCTAGACCCACCTCTTAATGGGAGGAGTATCAAAGAATTTGTGGTCATGATTTGCAACTGCCACAGTATGTCTTTTCTTTTACATCATGCTGAATTCTGGATAAATTCTTTACGCTTAAAATTCAATAATTATTTATCTGACCAGTTTAGAGTTTATCTCAAACTCCCAGGCTCAATCAGTCCTCCTCCCTCAGCCCCCTGAGGAGCTGGGACTACAGATGCATGCCACCATGCCTGGCTAATTTTTTAAGAAGTTTTTATAGAGACAGGGTCTCCTTTTATTGCCCAGGCTGGTCTCGAACACCTGGGCTCAAGAAGTCCTGCCTCTGCCTCCCAAAGTGTTGGGATTACAGGCATGAGCCACCATGCCTGGCCTCCATTTTCCTATGTAATTATTTTTTATATTTATCTCTTCTTTATTCATGTCTTTCGTGTTTGTTTCTTAACCTTTGATTCTTTTTAGATATTTCATTTCTTTATCTTATTCATGTATTTATTTTAAAGTCAGTTTAAGATTATTTTTCAAACTGGATTTCTATTCTAGTGGAAATGGATCATCTCCAGGAAATGAAAGATTTCTATAATATCTATCTAAATACATATGTAAAAAACCCCCACCCAACAAATAGATATTCTTTTCAAACACACATTAAACGTTTATATAATTGACCACATACCAGGCCAGCTATTTTTTTTTTTTTTTTTTTTTTTTTTTTGAGACGGAGTCTCGCTCTGTAGCCAGGATGGAGTGCAGTGGCACGATCTCGGCTTATTGCAACCTTTGCCTCCCAGGCTCAAGTGTTTCTCCTGCCTCACCATGCCCAGATAATTTTTGTATTTGTAGTAGAGATGGCATTTCACAAGGTTGGCCAGGATGGTCTCACTCTCTTGACCTGGTGATCTGCCCACTTCGACCTCCAAAGCAGTGGGATTACAGGTGTGAGCACCATGCCCAGCCAGGCAAGCTATTTCAAAAATCACCGCAGTACAGACTACATTCTCTGACCAAAATTTAGTTAAGTTAGAAATCAATTTTGCTGAGTTTGAAACTTAATGACAGACTCATAAATAACTCATGACTTAAAATTACAAACCATTTAGAAAAGAAGAACAAAGAAAATACTGCATGGAACAATTTGTATAATGCAAGTAACTCAGTCATTTGAAGGAAACATATGGTACTAAATGCCTTTATTAAAAATGATTTCAAGCAAATGAGCTAACATCTACTCCAAGAATCAGGAAAATGAGCAGAGTCATTTCAAAAAACAAAAAAAGACTGGGTGTGGTGGCTCATGTCTGTAATCTCAGCACTTTGGAAGGCCTACCTGGGCAGATCATTTGAGGTCAGGAGTTAAAGACCAGCCCAACCAACAAGGTGAAACCCTGCCTCTACTAAAAATACAAACAAACCAAAAATAGCTGGGTGTGGTAGTGCACGCCTATAGTCTCAGCTACTTGGGAGGCTGAGGCAAGAGAATCGCTTGAATCTGGGAGGTGGAGGTTGCAGTGAGCTGAGATTGCGCCATTATACTCCAGCCTGGGTGACAGAGTAAGACTCCATCTCAAAAAAAAAAAAAGTGAAATTGATTAAGAAATTTAAAAAATGGATTCTTTGAGGAAACTAGTAAAATAAACAAACCTCTAGTAAGCCACATTGAAAAGCAGACAGCATAAATAAGCAATATGAGGAATTCAAAGAAGAATATAACTAGAGATATATATAATAGAGTAGAAATTAGAAATATTTGTTATACTGGAAATTTTGTAATATTGTGTATTCTTATGTCAGTAAATTGAAAACTGATGTGAAATCCACAACTTACCTGAAAAAGACAAATTTGAGAGTTAACTCTAGAAGAAATATGAAATCTGAATAAATCAAACATCATAAAGATAATAGATCAATAGTTAAAAGTCTCCCAATAGTCGCCTCCCAGTCATCTTTCCATCCCTTGCCAAAAAAGCCAGGCCAGATGGCTTTACAGGTGAATTTAACCAAATTTCATGGAACAGACAATACCAACTTGCACAAACTATTTTAGACAATAAGAGTAAAGGATATTCAGTTTATATTACAAAGTTAGTATAGTCTTGATACCAAAATAGGACACTCTATAGACAAAGAAAATTACAGATTTTTAACATTGATATGAAATCCTAAGTAAAGTAATTATGAAATCAAATTCAGCAAAGTATACATGATAATACATCAAATAAAATTTGCTCCAAATGTAAAGATAGTACTACAATTTAAAAATCTATCTGTAATTTACCTTATTACAAGATTAAAAAGTGAAGACCCATATGTTTATCTCAATGGATGTAAAGAAAGCATTAAAAAGTTAAGAACTATAATTTAAACAAAATGCTTTAGTTAACTAGCAATATTAACTTTATGTGAGTATATATGAAGAGTCTATAACATATTTAATTATGGGACTATAGAAGCATTCCTATCAGCACTAAGAATATAACAAGCCTGCTGAAACCTCTACAATTAAACATCATACTATAAGTTCTAGTTCCTGTATTTAAGATAGAAGAAAAAGAGGTATTTAGTGATTAGCAAGGAAGAATAAAAAATACATGTGGACAGTATCATTTCTCAGCCAGAAACTCCAAGAGGCTCTATAAGAAAAAAAAAAATTACAATGACTAAGTGTTGAGTAGTATGATTAAATGCATGATCAATGTGAAAAGTCAATAGCAATCCTATATGCCTACGTAATCAGAATTTCATATACTATGAATGAGAGGAAAAGATCACATTTATACCTGCAACAGAAATACTAAGATACTTAGGAATAAATTAACGCAAATGTGTAAAACCTTTATGAACAATGTTATAAATAGCAAAGGTCAAAAAAAGAGAAGATTGGAATAAAAAGTATGCAATATGTAATACAAATTCACAGAATAGAAAATCAATGCTATAAGAAGTATGATTCTCCACAACTCAATGCAATTTCAATCAAATTTTGAACAGGATTTTTTCGTGGAACTTGACAAGCTGATTCTAAAGTTACAGAGAGAAAAGTTTTAACAAGAGTCAAGACAATTCTAAAGAAATTAAGGAAGTATAATTTGCCTTTCCAGAAAGGAGGGTTCCTGGTAGAGCTGTAGTAATTAGACAGTATAGTGGTTGTAATATGAAGAAAAGCCCTGAAGTAGACACATGTACATATGAGGCCACAACATATGATAGAGGAAACATTATAAACCTAGTGGGTTTGGAGAATACTGACTTTCTATACTAAAAAAAAGAAAAACAGATCTCTTTCTTATACCTTTTACCAGCAATTCTCAAACTTTTTGGTCTCAGGACTTCTTCATACTCTTAAAAATTAATGAAGGTCCTACAGAGTTTTTCTATATGTGGATTAAATCTGTCAATATTTATCATATTAGAAATTAAAACTGAGAAATCTGTAAAACACATGAACAGACAAGCATACATTCTATTAGGCCTCAGAGTGGTGACATTATTATATGTTGTGTAGCCTCTGGAAGACTGAGAAAGGAGAGAAACATACTTTTCACAATATGCTCTTTTGTGCCTTTCGATTTTGTGTACATGAGTGTGTTACCTATTCAAAAACAGACAAAAAAATTTTTAAGTCCACAATCATTTTTAAGCAGAGATGGCAATTTATTCATTAAACGTAAATAGATACCTCCCCTACACACACTTATGAGACTCTGTGCCAGTGATTCTTGTATTTTTGAAAAGAAATATATCACACAGTCAAGCATGGTTCCTTCAAAGAGAGCATCATCCTGCTGACTGAGTCCCCTTCATATAAAGAGAAGAGGTGACTTCTCAAGGGATACTATCTGTGGATCATTAAAGACCCATCTAACTCAAAACATTTCCTTTTGTTAACTTGTCCCAGTTCTGGAAATCCCTACCATGGAACTTCCTTTATTTTTATTTTAGGATAAAGGCATTACATTTTCAGGAAGTCCCTGTCAGGCTGCAAATATGTAACCTGGTAACATTAGGATGGATTTTTTTGTTGTTGGTTCCCTAGCAGAAAGCTGTTTCTTGAAAAATAAGGTTGGTTTGGTGGGAGGGAGTTTAAAGACATTGATGCATGCAATCCTGCAGAGAAGAGTTTGCATCCTGGAGATTTGCCAAATGAGAGTTCCTGGGTAGTAACAGGCAGCATGAAGGCAATGAGCATTTTGGAGCACTGAAGGAAGAGATGAAGCTTTGTAGAGAGTGTTACATACAAACCCTATCCGGTTTTTATGAAGCAAGCTCTGACTGTATAGAAGGGTGAAGTCCTACACCAAAATTACAGGAAGGCCAAAAGTCACAGTAATTGAATACAGGTTGACAGTAGGCCCATGCTCTTCAGCATTTTTAAAAGCTATAACAGTAATAAAACCTGTTATGAGGTGAATTTTTTTTTTTTTTTTTTTTTTTGAGACAGTCTTGCTCTGTCACCCAGGCTGAAGTGCAATGGTGCGATTTTGGCTCACTGCAACCTCCGCCTCCTGGGTTCAAGCGATTCTCCTGCCTCAAACTCCCGAGTAGCTAACAGGTGCCCACCTACGAGGTGATTTTATATACATCATTTACCCCAAAATTAGTCAACGTATGTTCCGAATAATACCAATCTTTTGGAATGTAAATAGATGTTGCTAAAATATGTTGTATGATCAAATAAGTTTGGGCAACAGTAGTTAACACAGAAATTTTTTTCTTGTTGGGAGTTCTCAGAGCCTATAACATACAAATAGGCATTTCTCCAAGGGGAAAACAATTATGCAGTGTGCCCAAAATTGTCTTCCCATAGGACTCTTTTTTTAATCACAGCGCATGTCATGCAGTAATGTTAGGTGGGACACTTGGGCATCGCTGAACCTTCCTACTCTTGCCCTGGCCTCCCATTTCTATCCTGATGATCGTTTCCACCTTGTTTTACCTTACCCCCTCCTCCGAATCATCACATATCCTCTATTATGATGTTCACACTAGGAAAATAATGACATCAAAAGGAATGATGACCTTCACACAAGGACTTCCTTCCCACTTATTACTATACTCCTATGTGTGAGTAAAGGTTCTGCATTTTTTGAAGCAACTGCAGTCTGTAATAAGACTAAGACCAGTGTGAAATTAGAGCAGGCCTTAATGCTACAATTGTCAGTGAAGTCTGTCCTTTAGGTATCATGGTGCTCTCTGTAATTCTCTTAGGCCTCAAAAACTGGCTTGGCACTAGGGCTCTCTGAAGCAATCATTGTGTCTTTTTCCCCCTTCCACGTTTGATTCATCTAAGTTCCTAAATCTTTGAAGGCTAAAATTAAGTTTCATTAGAGTCAGAAACTCCAGACCATGAACTGCCACCAATCTATGGACAGTACCTGTTGCTAATATTACATCATTTGGGACTGGGACAGCTCTGGTCAACATAATCCCCAAGGGTCAGAGATAGCAGTCCATGGTAGCACCACTTATTATTTTCCTCAAGAGAGACTGATTACACATGTATTTGTAAAATCAGAATAAGCTTTCTGTAGCCTTAGTGTCCATCTGAATATTTTGTCTCATTCAAAAGAATCACAAATCCATCTTTAAAGAGCTTTGAAAAATAATTTATTTTCACTGAAGACTCTTGAAAACGTAGCAAAGTGATGAATCACATCACATCACAAACAATGGAACTTAGTCAAAATCCTCCTTTTCTATTCCCCCAAAGCCCCACACAGCAGAGCAGCTGTTGTCCAAATGTCTCTGCTCAGATTTCAATCACTCTCTTCACCTCTCACCTCCCTACTTTCTCTGTCCCTTTCCCCTTCCAGATCTTTCCCACTGCAAGCAATTCTTATCTTTTTTTTAATGTAAATTGCTTTAGCTTCCCCTTCAGTTCTTCTTTCTATCCCTTACCACCTTTTCTCCCTATTTCTTTCCCTGGCTTACCCCTTAGACTCAACAAGGAAGCAGGAGGAGAACAGAAGTAGGGAACATGATCACTTCTTACAAGTTACTCTTCTTCTCTGACATGTATAGTTTATGTAATACATATGACATATAACACATGTAACATGTAATATACAATAGATATGATATATACTATGTTATGTGATATGTCCAACAGAGCGTCATTATAACAGTCCTTGCCATCTGTCCTATAAGGCTGCTAAATTAATGGAGCAATTAGGTACTTTTCTCTGATGCTCTAGTAACCAGTTCCCTTTTTAAAGTTTACACTTTTAATTCAATTGCATAGCACAGTGATAATATTCTAAGGAATTTCTCCAAAGACTGTGTAATTAAGCTGTGTGCAATCAAAGCAAATGGACAAAATATATGGATATTGGTCATTCATATGAATAAAGCTGTCCATCTATCTTTCCCTGGTCAGATAGTCTGAGCTCACATGGGAAGGCCCTTTTGTGTCTTATTTGTGCTAAAGAAGATAAGAAAAGCATTGAGTAAGAACTAGGTCAGCTCCCTTCCACTGCTTATCACAGTCATCAAAGCAAATTTCTTAGGCTTAGAAGTTTCATGTCTTTTAAATGGATTCACTGTTCTTTTTTCTTTTATCCAAACCAGAATGGCATTTGCTAATCATCTCACTTTCAAGCCAGCTTATATATCATAGTGTGTGTGTGTATAGATTTGTGTGATTTTTCTCAAATTATTATTTTTGGCTTGCATGTCTAATTATTTGTTGGGCAAATACTTTATATGCAAACTCTGCAAAAACATATACTCTAGGCTGAGTATAAAATTGGAGAATCAAAAGTAGGAGTTTTTTTCAGAGAGATACTAAACTTGAAAAAGAATAGAAAATATCAGAATATACTACCCAATCCTCCTGCTGGTTGATCTTTGTCAGAGTGAAATCAGGATTCAGTGATGAGGACCACATCCTGTTGCCATGGAAACAATTGTGCTGTCACAAATATAGTACTATGACTTCATGGTAAAGAGGAACAGATGGTCTGGAAGAGAATGAAGGCCAAGGTTAGCACAACTGTTTGGGGAATAAGTCATCTTAGATCCTTTTTGGAAGTAGGTAGAAGCACAAATAATAAGCAAAAATGACTTCACTATAGCTTTGTAAAACCACTGAGTTAGAAAGAGCTTAGTCAAGGTATAACTACAAAGCTCTTTTCCAATGAAAGAAAAAAACATTTTAATGTAGGATGAAGCACAGGTAAGAATATAAAACAGTTTTATGAGTCCATATTCGAAAGTTGCTGCTCCACCCTTCCCCAACCTCTCACTTGACCACTGTTGATGTTGCTAGCACCTAGAATGCTTAGGGCCAGTGGTAAGATTAAAAAAAAAAAAGGCTGAAATAGACTGAAACAACATTTGCCATCGTTTTTACAATGCCTCATTTTTAGGTATTTCTGATTTTAGTGTTGGTTTGATTCAGACATCTTGGATCATATACCTCAGAACAGCTTTAAAACATAGGATTGGATAGTTGAGCTGGTAGGTATAGGGCCTACACAGTAAAATCAGGGGCATGTGTACCTCGCTCATCTTTCCCCTGAGTGGTCATGTGTCCAAATGGGGTTCTCCAGCCACGATGACACTCTGAAAACCAATCTCCACTAGCAGGACAATAAAACCAAGGTGTCCTCAGCTACTAAAAATTGACACTGGTCAAAAGCACTAACTTTTAAAAGGGTCAGCCTGGTATCTTCTCAAAATGATGTTGTTCATTTAAAGGGCAAAGAAATTTCCCAAGCTTATTGTTATGGTCTGAATATGTGTCCCCACCCAATTCGTATATTGAAATCCTAACTCTTAAGATGATGGTAGCCGGGCGCGGTGGCTCACGCCTGTAATCCCAGCACTTTGGGAGGCCGAGGCGGGTGGATCACGAGGTCAAGAGATCGAGACCATCCTGGTCAACATGGTGAAACCCCGTCTCTACTAAAAATACAAAAAATTAGCTGGGCATGGTGGCGCGTGCCTGTAATCCCAGCTACTCAGGAGGCTGAGGCAGGAGAATTGCCTGAACCCAGGAGGCGGAGGTTGCGGTGAGCCGAGATCGCGCCATTGCACTCCAGCCTGGGCAACAAGAGCAAAACTCCATCTCAAAAAAAAAAAAAAAAAAAAAAAAAAAAGATGATGGTATTATTAGGTGATGAAATTGTGCCACAGAGTTAAAGAAACCAGTGAATAACAGAAATTCTTGAGCTTGTATGATGGCAGTTAAGAAACAACTTGCTGAAATACTGAAACTCCCTCTGCTTGTAAGATAGAAAAAAAAAGGCTGAAATTGACTGGAACCAACATGGTCAACTGGAGTCTTTGCAGAATAACATTTTCATTTTCACCATGTTTCCTACTAAGTTCCCCAAATTTGCAAATGTGATTCATGAGGTCGCATGAAGAGTTGTGCGTATGCCTGAGGACTTTCCAGACCTCCCTTTCTCTTTACCAATCACCTACTAATCCCAGAATCTACCCCATAAACCCTTTCTAATAAAATGACTGCCTTAAAGCCAGCACAGGGAGACAGATTTGATCTGGACTCTTCTCTCCTTGTTGACTGACTCACAATAAAACTCTTCTCAAAAACCTGGTGCCATAGTATTGGCTTCTAGTGCCTTTGTTAGTGAGCCCTTTTGCTCAGTAACAGTGGGGCCTTTGGGGAAGTGATTAGGTCATGATCTTCATGAATGGGATTAGTGCCCTTATAAAAGGGACTGAAGAGAAACCTCTCACCCCTTTCTTTCACCAGGTGAAGACACACTGAGAAAGCGCCTATGAACCAGATCCTCACCAGACGTTGAATCTGCTGGTGCCTTCATCGTGGACTTCCTAGCCTCCAGAACTGTGAGAAATTGCTGCTGCTTATAAACCACCAAGTTTATGATACTTCATTATAGCAGCCTGAATAGGCTAATGCAATTATAAATGCCACTAAAATCACTTGTCCTTAGAAACACTTTTTATTTGGAGTAGAAGCAACAAGAGAGATTTCCCAGCAGTATCATTCTCTAGGGTTGATTATCAAGTGAACTAACCAAGGGGAGCTAACATGAGATACTAGCTAGTATGTGCCAGTGCAAGTACTTTTTGTTTTTGGGGTTTTCTTTGAGACAGAGTTTCACTCGTGTTCCCCACGATGGAGTGCCATGGTGTGATCTCGGTTCACTGCAACCTCTGCCTCCCTTGTTCAAGCAATTCTCCTGCTTCAGCCCCCTGAGTAGCTGGGATGCCTACCACCATGCCTAGCTAAATTTTGTATTTTAATAGAGATAGTGCTTCACCATATTGGCCAGACTGGTCTTGAACTCCTGACCTCAGGTGATCTGCCTGCCTTGGCCTCCCAAAGTGCTGGGATTACAGGCGTGAGCCACCATACCTGGCCACAAGGACTTTTAAAAAACCATTTATTTTGAAATAAGTTCAGATTTACAGGAAAGTTGCAAATATAGTGCAGAAAGTTCATGGATATTTTTCATCTAGTTTCTACTAATGTTGTTATACAACCACAGTACAATGACTGAAATTGTGAAATTATTGGTATTATACTGTTAATTAAAGTACATACTTTATTCATATTTCACCAATGTTTCCTTTTTTGATCCTGAGATCTAATGCAGGAGACCGTGTTACATTTAATTATCATGTCTAAGTCTCCCTCAATCTGTTTCTCAGTCTTTACATGACCTTGACAATTTTGAAGACCACTGGTCAAGTATTTCATAGAATATCCCTGAATGGGGCTTTTTCTGAAGTTTTCTCATGATTGGACTGAATTATGGATTTTTGGAGAATGGTGTCATGGAGGTAGAGTAGTCCTCTCATCACATCATATTGGGGGTACATTATCATCATGACTTGTTGACTGATGATGTTAACTGTGATCACTTGGTTAAGGTAGTGCCTACCAGTTTCTTTACTGTGAAGTTATAATTTCTCATTTCCATTAGAAAATGGATGTTATTCCATTAGAAAATTTATTTGAAACAATCAGTAAGTCCAGGCTATACTCAAGAAGAGAATTAGGCTTTGCCTTCTAGGAGGATTATTAAATAACTTGTGGACGTACATTTAAGTTACCACAATAATTAATAAACATTTTTGATGAGATACTTTGAGGCTATACAAATATTCTGCTTCTCCTTAAGGTTTTACCTACTAATTTTAGTGGACCTTACCTGCAGCTGTTATTACTAAGGTGCTCTAACGGTGATTTTTTTTAATGTCCTTCATTGTTTCTACACTTATAGTTTAGAATTTTTCTGTAAGGAAGATTTGCTCTTCTTCCCCTAATTTGTTTATTCATTTACTTACTTGTACTTATTCCATACTGTTGTATGGAATGAAATTATATATTTTATGTATTTTTTTCTTTGGATTGTAATCCAATAATATAATTACTCATTTTCTTGTTCAAATTGTTCCAATTTGGGTTATTGGGGGATGGTTTTGGGTCACTTCCTGTGTCTGTTTCTTATGCCCTACACAGAAAACAACCAACACTGCAAACCCAAGGCTGAGATCCTTAGAAGAGGCTGCTTGAAGATTGACTCTTGCCTGACATCTGGGAACTTGACTTGTGAAAAGTTCCTCAAAACAACATGAAAAGTCACCTACACAAGGCTGTTTGGCCCACTTGAGGCACTGAATAACTGCTTCCTTCAGAGAGTCTGACATTTTGGTAGTTGGCAGGCAGAGAGTGCCTTTTATGACTAGCCCCCAATAAATACCGTAAACTCTCAGTCTCAAATGGGACACGCACATGCACATACCCCATACACACATATAAACACCCAACTTTATTTAGAACCACAGGATTCATTCCATTCTTCTCTGCTTGCTTCTTTGTGACTTCTTACTCTGACAGTGAGAAAGCTGGCTTCCATTAGCTACAATTTATTTACTTATTTGTTCAGCCTTAGTATACATGTAAAGTAGTTCCAGAACTGCTAACTCATACCCCTGCCTGAAACATAGTGACCAATTAAAGAAAAGCATTTTTGTACGGTTGATTTTGCTGTAGCCTTACAGCATCCAGTTAAAACAGATTCCCAAAGTTACTTAGGTCAGCTTCTTTCTCCCCAGCCATTTTAGTCAGGTTATGTCATATATTTGTAAGACAGATTTGTCAGTCTGCATTCCACTGCAATCTCCCCACATCCTGGTTGTTTTTTTTTAAATTGTATACAGTTAGTTTTACTTAGGTTATAATACATTATGTCTTAGTTAGAATAAATGTACCTTCTGTGAGTGTTGACAAATGCAGTCATGTTTCAACCACAACAGTATTTTGCAAAAACTGTTTTATTACCCTAAAAATAAAATACCCTGTCTTGTGTGGCCCCTTTGCAGTCAACCTCTTCTCAACCCATGGCAACCACTGATCTGGGTTATCTGTCTCTATAGCTTTGCCTTTTGCAGAATGTCCTATTAATATAATAACATAGGTTGTGGTCTTTCAGGTCTAGCTTTTCTCACTTAGCAAAAATGTATTTAAGATTCATCTGTGTTGTTGTGTGAATCAATAGTTCATTTCTTTTTATTGCTGAGTAGTATTCCATTGCATGATATACCACAATATGTTCATCTGTTTACCTCTTGAGGATATCTTAGTTACTTCTAGTTTTTGGTAATTATGAACAAAGCTCTATACATATTCATGTATAGGTTTCTATAAATGCAAGTTTTCAGTTCACTTTGGTAATTACCTAGGAGTGGTATTGTTGGGTCATATGATAAGTGTATGTTTAACTTTGTAAGAAACTGACAAACTCATTGTACCATTTTGCATTACCACAAGGAATGAATGAGTGTGCTTGTTGCACCATGTTTTAACCAGCATCTGGAATTATCTTTTTTTTTAAGTTGCTATTCTTTTTTTGAAATGGAGTTTTGCTCTTGTTACCCAGGCTGGAGTGCAATGGTGCGATCTCGGCTCACTGCAACCTCCGCCTCCTGGGTTCAGGCAATTCTCTTGTCTCAGCCTCCTGAGTAGCTGGGATTACAGGCACGTGCCAACATGCCCAGCTAATTTTTTGTATTTTTAGTAGAGACGGGGTTTCACCATGTTGACCAGGATGGTCTTGATCTCTTGACCTCGTGATCCACCAGCCTCAGCCTCCCAAAGTGCTGGGATTACAGGCTTGAGCCACCGCGCTCGGCTAAGTCGCTATTCTAATAGGTATGTTGAGGTATCTTACTGTAGTTTTCATTTGCATTTTTCCCTATCATGAGCATCTTTTTATATGCTTATTTGCCACTTGCACATCTTCTTTGTACAGAGCTATTGTGTATCTTCTTTGTACAGATTCTGTTCATATCTCTTTTTAAAATTGGGTTATTTGTTTTTCTTGTTAGGAGTTCTGTATATTCTGGTTGCAAGTCCTTTATTGATATATGATTTGGAACTTTCTTCCCAGTCTGTAGCTTGTATTCTTATTCCACTAACAGCATTTTGGAGACAGGGGCAGGTTTGGTGGAAAAGCCAAAGCTTTCCATTTTGATGAGTCCAGTTTATCACATTTTTCCTTTTATGGATTGTGCTTTTGGTCTTCTATCTAAACACTCATCACCAAACCCAAAATCATACATAATGCTGTTTTTCTTCTACAAGTTTTAAATTTCTACATTTTACATTGAGGTGTATGGTCTCTTTGAGTTCATTTTTGCATAGATGTGAGGTCCTTCCTCTTTCCCTTCCTTTCCTTTTCTTTTTCCCTTTCCTTTCATTTTCCTTTTCCTTTTTTTCCCTATTTCTCTCTTCCTCTCTTTCTCTCTCTTTTTGTTCTTTCTTTCATTCTTCCTTTCTTTTGTTCCTTCTTTCGTTTTTTATCAAATTGTTCCAGTACCATTTGTTGAAAACACTGTATTTTCTCTGAATTGAATTTGAATTTTGTCAGAAATCAATTGACTGTGTGTGAGTACATTTATTTCTGGGCTATGTATTTTCCTCTGATCTTTATATATTATATTAATATAGTAGTATGAATATCATCATTATAATCTCTGTCTAGGTCTAACATCTATGTCATATCTGGTCTAGTTATAATGATTGCTCTGTCTGTTCAGGCTGTCAACCTAGGTGTTTCAACTAACTACTGAAATGATCCTTGAAAGTAGTATTAGCCTAGATGTTTTAAATATATTATGTTAAAGTTTTCAAATGAATCTAAGAGTTCAAGGAGAATTTTAAAGTATATGTTTATATTTTATGATTGTCTAATGTAAGATTATTCTGGATCTTGTCATACAGTGTTAGTTGCCGTGTTCCAGTTTACTGTATATCAGAGACTACCCATAGTAACAACATGTAATATTTAATGAGTGGAAAAATATGTCATGTTAGACTTACGTTAACTTCGCATGTCTTAAATTTAAAGTCATTATCATCATACTCATGTGGAATAATTTTACCAGTTTTGCAGAAAAAAGTAGGTTTTTATATTATTTACATTGATGAGACATTTTCATAAAAATGCTGTATTTAATAACTTGAAATTTTGGTTAAACATGATGAAAATGACATAGTACCATCTTATGCATTGTGGCCAATGTAATATGTAAATTTCTTACATGCATCAAGTGAAGGCTAAATGACATCATGCTAGGTGTACAAATGAAGTACTGCCAGTAGATTAAACAGAGAAGAATGAGATAATTAATTTTCACTATAACAGTCAATTTCACATTACAAGTGCATATTTTCACTTTGCAAGAGTACATACAAGCAATGCAATATATACACTTGCAATGTGACAGAAAGCAAAAGGAACTCACATCACCCTCTCCTCTTTTGGAATTGGCAGCCGTGACTTTGTTCAAAGCCGAGAACTTTGAACAGAGGCAGCCCTTCCATAAACTGTAAAGAGGGATCCCAGTTACCTGTGATGGCACAAGGGCCCTTGCCAAAGTGGGTAGGTGGGACTTGATACCCCTCTGGAGGAAGAAGCACCATTTCTAAGTTACACAGAGGCACCAAATGGAGTAATGGTAGCTCTGGTTGAAGAATGCTTTCTGGGTCAGATGTGGTGGCTCATGTAACCTCAGGGATTTGAGAGCCCAAAGTGGGAGGACCGCTTAAGGCTAGGAGTTAAGACCAGCCTGAGCAACATAGTAAGACCCTCATCTCTACAAAACAAATTTTTTCAATTTTTATTTTAGGTTTGGAGGTATATATGAAGGTTTGTAACATAAAGAGGTGTCACAGAGGTTTGTTGTACATATTTTTACGTCACCCAGGTATTAAGCTCAGTATTCAATAGTTATCTTTTCTGTTCCTCTTCCTCCTCCCACTCTCCCCCTCAAGTAAACCCCAGTGTCTGTTTCCTACATTGTGTTTATAAGTCCTTATTATTTAGTGCCCACAAAAATAATTTTTTTTAAGTAGCTGGTTTGGTGGTGTGTGTCTGTAGTCCCAGCTACTCCAGAAGCTGATGCAGGAGGATCACTTGGGCCCAGTAGTTCAAGGCTGTAGTGAGCTGTGATCGCACCACTGTATCCCAGCCTGGGAAACAGTGAGATGTTGACTCAAAAAAAAAAAAATCCTTTCCTTTGCCAGGTCTGTTGTATCCACCAGGATACATTTAGCTGCCAGTCACAGAACACATGCCAAATAGTAACTTAAGCAATTAACACATGTATCTGGTGATAGATGGCTCTGGGTTGGGAAGTGGCTCTACAATGCCATTAATGAACAGTTATTTTCTCCACACTGACACCCTCAAAGTCTTGAATGCTCATCTCATGGTAATAAAATTGCTGCTGCAGCTCCAAGATTACATCCTCATACAATTGTACAATTGTATTGAACCCTTGTCTGTTTCAATCAGGAATAAAAATCATTCCCGGAAGTAAACTCCTTCTCCCATGCCAGCAGACTTCCCCTCATGTACCATTGGCCAGAACTGGGTCACATATCTACACTGGCTTTAAAGGAGCTGAGAATGAAAACCTAAAAAGGAAGAAGAGTTGGCAACCAACAGTGTCCACCATACCCTGAAAAAAAGTTTCTTTTCTACTTTCGGTCTCAAAGGCAACCTTCAAGTCTAGTAAGAAAAAAAGCACCCCAACCACACTTCTTTCTGATTCTGGAATTTCTGTCCTAAATAACATTGTCATCTCTATACTGACATTTAACTTATTTAGACAAATTTGAAACAAGGTAAGTTTAAGTTTATTTGAAATTTTTAAATTATGCAATAATTTTAGCCATTTGCGTATTTACCACTTTAAATTGCAGCTTATTGGTAAGGGCTGGGCTAAACAGGGAAGGCCAAGAACTAATCTTTAATGATGGAAGCTTGAATGAATAAATAC
Organism: Saguinus oedipus; assembly: GCA_031835075.1. NCBI lineage: Eukaryota > Metazoa > Chordata > Mammalia > Primates > Cebidae > Saguinus > Saguinus oedipus. Next base: position 27,599,696 of record CM063190.1, read on the forward strand.
TAATCACCTGGGACAATTACTTTTTTTTGTATACAAAAGTATCTACCAATCTTCTTAAGCAATTTTTTTTCTGAACTCCCTCTCTGCAACCCTGTTTAAGGTATGTGTCATTTGCGCGTGATGGGGTGACAGAAAGTTAATCAAGGCAGCAACTAAAGGTAACCTAGATAAATTAACTCAATATTGGTTTCTTACTGTATCCATAACTTGGCTTTCCTTTGTTTATACAGAAAGACTCTTTCTGTTAAAATTTGTTTGTATTCATTTCATCTTTATTTCTGGTAATTTTTTTTTCTCAAAAGCTTTGTGTGCCTAAAAATGTGAGTGTAAATTAAATCTTCCTAAATCTCAAAGCATGGATGCCCAATTAGGATCTTGGCATGAAGAGAAATTCTATACATGAATCTTTCTCTCAAAAAAAATTAAATTATAACTCTCTAATTATAGAGTTATAAGTAAATTAAATATAGATTTACTTATATGAATTTTGACTAATAAATGATATACTTTTCTACTTCAGTTTTTCTTAGTTTTATTATTTTCAATAGTGTGCACATTCTCATAACAAAAGTTCCTGTTAAGACAACTTCCTCTTCACACACACACACACACACACACACACACACACACACACAGACACACACACCCACGCACCCTAAAGAAACAAACACTCTAAACCCCACTTTATGTTAAAAAAAAATCTTGCTCAAACTTGCCTTTTTCCTCAATGGAGCTTTTAGGAAACAGTATGAGTGAGGTTCATTCTTCCCCCTCTGAACCCCATTTCTGAGATTGAGAAATTAAATCTGATCTGGGTCATTTTCATATGAAAAGTACTTTCTTTTTTTTGACAGCATATTTAATTTTAATCCACATTATTGCTTCCGTACTTTTTGCAGAGAGGCTAAGAAAGCAAAAGATCTATCATTCCTAATTGTGCAAAGTTTGATTACTTCCGAGTACCCTTTCAGTGCCATTGATATGAGGAAATAAACCCTCTACTATGTATTAATGACACCTTCTCTATGTGAATAATTTGCTCAAATCATCTTGGAAACCACTTCAGTTCATACTCTTTAGGGCCTAAAAGAAGATTTTAAAGCATTTTCATTGCTACTGGCCTGCACTTACCTTCTGTCAGGAAGTCTTCTTTGAAAGATTTTTCTGAGTCAGAGACCTCTCAAAGGCTCACAACTGAAGGGCAAGGGAGGACTTGGCAGGGGTAGGGTGGGTGAGAAGAGGAAGCAGAACAAGGGTACTGAGGATCACAGGCAGTGAGCGTTGCCCTACCCCACACGCCACTGGAATTCCAACTGGTGGGACTCTGGCTGGCAGTCACTTTCGGATAAGCTAATGTCCCTAGCCTGCTGAACATGTCACTGGGCTGCAAAGTGGGGCCGTGCAGCAGCTCTTTCTGTCCTCATCCAGGCTTGGTATCAGGTGTGAGAGTCAAGAGAGATCAAGGGTAGCAGTTGGATACTCTCATTTTCATCAGAGTTCTGCAGTGGAGAGGCAGCTGTGAACCCTAATCCACAAGTCTTCCTTCAAAAAGGCAGCATGGAGTCTTACAATAGAAATGGGCCCTGGACTCAGGCAGACCTGGTTCAAATCCTGGCTCTGCCAGGTGTAATAATTAAATGATTATGGGCAAATTATTTGATTCTGCTGCTTGTTTTCTCATTTGGAAAATGATAGTAATAATCCCTGCTAACTTCTAAGCCCCTTCATGACAAATCCAGGTTTAGAGTAAAAAGCCAAGGTAGGGCACAGTGGCTCATACCTTTATCCCAGCACTTTAGGAGGCCAAAGGGAGTGGATCACCTGAGGTTAGGAGTTCAAGATCAGCCTGGCCAACATGGTGAAACCCCATCTCTACTAAAAATACAAAAAACGAGCTGGCACGGTGGTGGGCACCTGTAATCCCAGCTACTCGGGAGGCTGAGGCAGGAGAATCACTTGACCCCAGGAGGCAGAGGTTGCTGTGAGCTGAGGCCACACCATTGCACTCCGGCCTGGGCAAGAGCAAGACTCTGTCTCACTCTGTCACCCAGGCTGAAGTGCAGTGGCACGATTTTGGCTCACGACAACCTCCACCTCCTGAGTTCAAGTGATACTTGTGCGTCAACCCCTGGAGTAGCTGGGATTACAGGCATGTGCCACCATGCCTGGCTATTTATTTTTAGTGAGACAGGGTTTCACCATGTTGGGCAGGCTGGTCTCCAACTCCTGACTTTAAGTGGTTCATCTGCCTCAGCCTCCCAAAGTGCTGGGATTATAGGTGTGAATCACTGCACTCAGCTGAAAGCCAGAAAGACTTTTAATAGCCTCCTGCCAGTTTCCTTTACTTCCTTCTCTTCCAAATACCCTTCCTGTACCGATGTGGAGAGTGAGAAGAGCTCCCAACTACAGTGAGGGCAGGAGAAAAATTTGTGACCATCTGGCCTGTGCAGGCTGGTAGATGTGTGCACAGGGCAGTTTAAAAGAACAACATGGACTGGGCATGGTGGCTCATGCCTGTAATCCCAGCACTTTGGGAGGCTGAGGTGGGTGGATCACCTGAGGTCAGGCATTCAAGACCAGCCTGGTCAACATGGTGAAATCCATCTCTACTAAAAATACAAAAATTAGCTGGGGGTGGTGCCATGCACCTGTAATCCCAGCTGCTGGGGAGGCTGAGGTGGGAGAATCACTTGAACCTGGGAGACAGAGGTTGCGTGAGCTGAGATCAGGCCCCTGCACTCTAGCCTGGGCGACAGAGCAAGACTTTGTCTCAAAAAAACGAACAAACAAAACTAACCAACCAACCAAACAAAAAACCTATGAATCAGAAACAGCTATAAAGGTGAGTCAGATAATATACCCTCCTTACCCACTTGTAAATAGTCTCAGAGTTTCTAAGGTGTGGAACCTCTAAATGGGCCTTTTTACCTTCAGTTCAAACAGCTATATAGCTATATGACCCACCCATTAGTCTTAAGACTGTGGGTATTTTTTTTTTTTTTTTTTTGGAGATGGAGTTTTGCTCTTGTTACCCAGGCTGGAGTGCAATGGCACGATCTCGACTCACCGCAACCTCCGAATCCTGGGTTCAGGCAATTCTCCTGCCTCAGCCTCCTGAGTAGCTGGGATTACAGGTGCCCACCACCATGCCAGCTCGTTTTTTGTATTTTTAGTAGAGACGGGGGTTTCACCATCTTGACCAGGATGGTCTCGATCTCTTGACCTCGTGATCCACCCGCCTCGGCCTCCCAAAGTGCTGGGATTACAGGCTTGAGCCACCGCGCCCGGCCCAAGACTATGAGTGTATTTTTATGGATGTCTAATGTGCTGTTTTGACTTCTGCACCTTTTTCTAGAGCGCATCTACAGTAAGTTTTAGAATTTCTACACACACCTCTACACATAAAGCAGCTCTCAGTCCCTGGACTCCCCTCCACTTCTTTGAGTCTCCTCAAATCCTCTTCCCTGAGAGACAGTTGCAGCGAAGGTGAGTTGCTTCCTTCCTCTTCACATCTTCTTTTCTTCCAGAGAAGCTCCAGACCCAGCTAACCCTAGAGTGACTGTTGCCTATATTCTCTGAGACAAGGACTAGTCCAGGGCAAATGCCACCCGTGACAAAGCGGGGGGTGGGTGTGGAGTCCTCCTTGTACGGTCTCCCTAAGAAAGTGTTTTCTTCTTCATAATTCCCAGGTCAGGGCCAGATGAATCTGTGTTTATCATTGTGCCAGTCACCCAAGGACAGAGGACACTCTTCCTTTCATCTTATCCTGAAGTGTCATCTGGGCAGAGGAAATAAATCATAGAGCCAACACCTTCTAGTTCCCTGAAATGACTGCTTATGCATCCTCCCCTTCTCACACCACTTTTAAGCAGCTGTTTGTATATAGCACTGCACCAATGGGGACAGCTCACTCTTCCCCAAGCAAGGCCTGTTGCTTATCCACATCTTAAAGTAGGATTGACCAAAATTAAAGGAAGTGTAAAAGCTGCAAGAAAGCCATGTGGCTGGCAGAGCCCAAAACCAGAGCCCCTCTGCAAAGAAGGCGTCCCACGAACCATAAGTCATGACTCAAAGCACTCAAAGGGTGTCCTTTAGACTAATGTGACCTTGGAACCACACTAGCCTTTCCTTTTGCCCCAGGGCCCTTCTCTGTGATGAGCCAATAAGAATTTAGCCAAACTCTTAAGTACAAGATTGACACAATGGGAACGTCAAGCGAAGACTATTTACAAAATGTTAAATTTTAACTACCCAACAGAGAGACTGGATCCACTTAGCTTCTCAGCTCCACTCCAGCTCACTCAGCTTCTACCTCTCGGGGACCAGTCACTGAAAATAAAATTAAAAAAAAAAAAAAAAAAAAAAAAAAACAAGGAAAGGCATCTCCTAGTCTTGAGAAAGGAAAGGATCTTTCTGACTGGGCCCTACAGCCTTTGTGTTCAGATTCAATATAGCATGCCTGTTGTCTTTGACAGTCTGAATTTCTCAGTTGTTCCTCATTCTTAAACTAAAAGTAATTTCTATAACCAACTGCCTGAAGTAGGATGCTGGAACTTGGAATCAACATTCTGACCCAGCCACTTACAGTGGCAATCCTTGAGCTTACTGGGCCTTGCTTTCTTTCCTCATGTGCAAAATGCACAAAAGGACCTGCAAACACTTAGCTCACAGAATCATTCATTGTTAAGATCAAATAAAATAGCATATGAGGAAATGTTATGAGCTCTAAATAGCTCCACACACGTAAACAGTTATTAGACTAAGATCTTAATGACTCACTATTAATTCCAAATCTGCTCTATTTTCTTATAAAACCTGAGAGTTCTCTACTCATTCTCATCTCTCTCTTTTACTAGTCATCTTCTGTCATGCCGCTCAATTCATCTTTTTCAACATCTCCCTTCCTCATCTTGTGAAACACACACACACACACACACACACACACACACACACACACACACACCCTCTCTCTCTCAGGTTCAAGCAATTCTCCCACCTCAGCCTCCCCAGCAGCTGGGATTACAGGTGCGTGGCATCACCCCCAGCTAATTTTTGTACTTTTAGTAGAGATGGAGTTTCACCATATTGGCCAGGCTGGACTTGAACTCCTGACCTCAGGTATTCAAGACCAGCCTGGCCAACATGGTGAAACCCTCAGCCTCCCAAAGTGCTGGGATGATAGGGGTGAGCCACCATGCCCAACCCATGTTGTTCTTTTAAACTGCCCTGTGCACACATCTACCAGCCTGCACAGGCCAGATGGTCACAAATTTTTCTCCTGCCCTCACTGTAGTTGGGAGCTCTTCTCACTCTCCACATTGGTACAGGAAGGGTATTTGGAAGAGAAGGAAGTAAAGGAAACTGACAAGAGGCTATTAAAAATCTTTCTGGATTTCAGCTGAGTGCAGTGGCTCACACCTGTAATCCTAGCACTTTGGGAGGCTGAGGCAGATGAACCACTTAAAGTCAGGAGTTGGAGACCAGCCTGCTCAACATGGTGAAACCCTGTCTCACTAAAAATAAAAAATAGGCAGGCATGGTGGCACATGCCTGTAATCCCAGCTACTCCAGGGGCTGATGCACAAGTATCACTTGAACTCAGGAGGTGGAGGTTGTCGTGAGCCAAAATCGTGCCACTGCACTTCAGCCTGGGTGATAGAGTGAGACAGAGTCTTGCTCTTGCCCAGGCTGGAGTGCAATGGTGTGGCCTCAGCTCACAGCAACCTCTGCCTCCTGGGGTCAAGTGATTCTCCTGCCTCAGCCTCCCGAGTAGCTGGGATTACAGGTGCCCGCCACCGTGCCAGCTCGGTTTTTGTATTTTTAGTAGAGATGGGGTTTCACCATGTTGGCCAGGCTGATCTTGAACTCCTAACCTCAGATGATCCACTCCCTTTGGCCTCCTAAAGTGCTGGGATAAAGGTATGAGCCACTGTGCCCCACTTTGGCTTTTTACTCTAAACCTGGATTTGTCATGAAGGGGCTTAGAGGCTAGCAGGGATTATTATCATCATTTTCCAAATGTAGCTGTGCTGTGACAATAATCTGGGACTGAGTAATTTGTACTAAATAGAAATTTATTTCTCACAATTTTGGACGCTAACAAATCCAAGACTGAGGGGCCAGGATCTTGTGAGGACCTTCTTGCTGTGTCATTCCATGATGGAAGGGCAAGAGAGCATGAAAGAAAGCAAGAGGGGACCAAACTCGCTTTTATAACAAACCCACTCTTAATAATGACATCGATCCATATGAGGACAAATCCCTCATGACCGAATAACCTCTGAAAGGTCCCACCTCCCAGCACTGTTGCATTGGGGATTAAGTTTCCATCAGATAAACTTTGGGGGACAAACTTAAACCATAGTAATCCCTTTGGCTGGAGTACAGAGAATGGCTGAGCAGAGGAAAAGATTACTGCAGGAAGTCCAGCCAGGATTCTTCAGTAATTTAAGAAGTAGAAGCTGGGGAGTGGCAGAAAGATAAAGAAAAGTGGAATAATTCTGGAGATATTTAGTAAGCAATTGCCTGGAAAGTATGATATGCATTTTTCACTGTCCTCCTTCTTTCTTTCTTTATCTCTTTATTCTTTTTTGTTAAGAAGCAAAACTTCTTTAGATAATTCACCACCTTAGGTAACAGATAGTGCTATCTGATCAGTTAGTGGCCTTCAGAAGCATATGCTCCATGTTAGATATTTAACATAGTTATTTAACATTATTGCAAATTAATAGCCATGTGAAAAAATAGATGATACAAGGAGTGTATTTGGCTTTTGCTTTGGTAGTGCTCAAATCCTACAGCTATGCTGCAGGTATTTTGGGTGAACATCCTTTTTCTTTATAGAATAATCTTTTGATCTGAGCTACTTGTCTATGCAGCCATCACAGGGGTAACTAAAAGTATCATGTTATAAAATCCTTACTATTCTTCAGGTTTCTGGCCCTGCTCTTCATAGTGGAACCAAATATTTAGTGTGTTTGGGGTATTAAAAGTGAGATAGTGTCCCTTACAACCCCCGCTAAAGAGGTGGGTAAAGCAGACCTATTTTTTGGCACCAGGTGAGTATATCACGATGGTCCCATGACTCAAGCTGAACTAAAAGGATTCTCTTTCTGTGATTTGAACCAAGACACAGAAACTGAGGTCAGCAGATGACAGGAACTGGAGGTCATGTTTAGTCTGTGCCATAATTGGGGCCATGAAAATTCAAATCATTTTTATGAAGCAGCAGGAACTAAGAAGCTTTCAGAGAAGGATGATGCTGATGCATGGCATAGACAATAGATTATGTGGAGGGAAGGAGTAAGTGGGAGGGAGGGAGCAAGAGAGAAAGAATGAAGTTTAGAAGCTTCTAGATGCCAACAAGACCAGCTTGGATTCAGAGAGCATTAAGCTCCCATCTCTTATCCTCAAGAGAGCATTTCCCACACTCTTCTTAGTCCCTAAAAGCTACAGCCTAAATGTCATGAATTTATACAGGACCACATTTCCCTTGGGATGCCTTGCTTTTTTCCATTAGTTTCTACCCTCCCACAAAAATTAATAAATCTCAGTTTACTTCCTACAAGGTGCTGGACCTACAGATATTAACAAGACATTTTCAGATTATAACTTGATATCTACACTACATATTTCCTTCTTAGAGCAACACTATATTTATTGCCAAGCTTCTCTATCCTCTATTACAAGCCCAGTCTAAGAAATTCAGATGAAATTGGTTTTTCTTCCTATTCCCCTCCCATCTCAAGCCTAGTGCGGGCAAGTGACCCAGGTTTAACCAACCAATTCCTCTTTCTAGTCACAGTGGTTGATAAAGGATGGGCACATGATCAGTGTAGGACTAATCAGTCTTCATTGAGACTTTTATTGGCATTCTGGACAAAGATGCTGTCTTTCAGTGGGATTATCATCTGTAAGGAAAGTGTCACTTAGGGCTACCAGCAGCCACCTTGTTTTAATACAGAGAGCACTCATCTGAGAATAAAAAAAATCACAGAGGAAAGTAAAATAAGAGATGGTGAGAGGAAGAAACAAGATCTTGATGATATTATCAGAATTCATGGATATAAGTTGTTCCTGAAGCTGGATCTACCTGTTAGACTTCCCAGTCAAATAGATCAATAAATTTCCTCCTTGGTTTAAACCCTAATTTGAATAGAGTTTCCATTATTTGTTTCTGAAATAATCCTCACCAATACAAGCAATTTATAAAATTTAAAAGTGGGCCAGGTGTGGTGGCTCATGCTTGTAATCCCAGCATTTTGGGAGGCTGAGGTGGGCAGATCACTTGAGGTCAGGAGTTCGAGACCCCAGCCTGGCCAACATGGTGAAAACCCATCTCTGCTAAACATACAAAAATTACCTGGGCATGGTGTTGGGCACCTGTAATCCAGCTATTTGAAGCTAAGGCAGAATAATCCCTTGAACCAAGGAGGTGGAGGTTGTAGTGAGCCAAGATTGCACCACTACACTCCAGCCTGGGTGACAGAGCGAGACTTCATCTTAAAAATAAATAAAAAAAATAAAATAAAATAAAATTTGAAAGTGCACAGTTACTAACCTTGAACTATTTCAATTCTAGGAATAGAAGGAACATGGGTTGTGAAAATTGAGACTAGCAGGTCTAATTGGTGCAAATGTTTCTTTGCCTTCATTTCCTCTGAAATTAGTTTAGTTATTATGGGAGAGTTGTTAGCTCAGCTGAGACACTGTTATTTTTTACATCTGATAAATTTGGGAGTCATGGGACTGAAATTCCAAGTTAGATCTGACTTAACTACATTGTGAAATATCGACTTAATGGAAAAAATATTTTGTGTTTTAATCTCCCTACCCTTTATTTAATACTCCCTTGAGCCAAATGTGTTTTTCATTTGGGTGACTTAAAGGAAGGAGGCAGAGATATTCTCAGATGTCATTTCAGGGAATAATTTTACTTCTTAATCAATTATACCCTTTCCAATTCTGTTAGTATGATTTTTCTGTCTCTTATTTTTGCTCTTGGGAAAACTTTATAAGTAGTAAGATTTTCAGCCTCAAGAAAATAATTGAAAATACGAAAATTTCAATTTGTACCACCTCCCCCAATATCTGAAAGAAGCCATGATGAACAAATGAGCAAATATGAGAGTTAGCTGAAGAAATTTATTATTTTTAATGGTGTGCAGTTCTTACTGGTTATAGAAACCTGTGTACTTTGTTTCTTTCACTGTGCTGCCAGCAGAATTGCTATGCTTATAACTGATAATTAGGTTGTAACATTTGGGAATATAAACTGAGTGAAGGCCGGGGGCGGTGGCTCAAGCCTGTAATCCCAGCACTTTGGGAGGCCGAGGCGGGTGGATCACGAGGTCAACAGATCAAGACCATCCTGGTCAACATGGTGAAACCCCGTCTCTACTAAAAATACAAAAAAATTAGCTGGGCATGGTGGCGCGTGCCTGTAATCCCAGCTACTCAGGAGGCTGAGGCAGGAGAATTGCCTGAACCCAGGAGGCGGAGGTTGCGGTGAGCCGAGATCGCGCCATTGCACTCCAGCCTGGGCAACAAGAGCGAAACTCCGTCTCAAAATAAATAAATAAATAAATAAATAAATAAATAAATAAATAAATAAACTGAGTGAAACAGCTCATGCCTATAATCCCAGTACTTTGAGAAATGGAGGTGGGAAGATGAGGCCAGGAGTTCAAGGCAAACCAGATTAACACAGCAAGACCCCATCTCTCAAAAAAAATGGGGAACATATTTCACTTGTGAATTATTATTTGAATAATTACATAAATCATAAGTCTGAGTGAAATTTTGGAGATTTAAAGCTGTAAGAAGGAGAATCTTGATCTAGGGACATTTTATATTCCATAGACATAAAAATGTTTGCTTGTGGGCAAGAGGGAGAGAGAAATGCCAATCATTTTAGCTCTATTCTAAAAAAAGCAAAAGAGATAAAACTGTATAAATGTGGAAAAAGAGGCAGGGTTTCCTTAGGATAATATTTTTAATAGAAAACCACAAAATAAATACTCAACATCTGACTTGATTCTTGAAACTGAAGAACTCTACTCCAGGAATATAGGTGTGTGTCTTTGTGTTCTTCCTATGAAGAATGATCCCTAATATTACTTTGTTGTTTGTTTGTTTTGAGACGAAGTCTCGCTGTGTCACCCAGGCTGGAGTTTAGTGGCACGGCCTCCCATGTAGCTGGAATTACAGGCAGGAGCTACCATGCCCGGCTAATTTTTGTATTTTTAGTAGAGATGGTGTTTCATCATGTTGACCAAGCTGGTCTCAAATTCCTGACCTCAAGTGATCTGCCCACTTTGGCCTCCCAAAGTGCTGGGATTACAGTGTGAGCCACCATGCCCAGGCCCTAGTATTACTTTGGAAGCCAGCTGTATAAACATAAAATGGTTTTACCCTAATTTGTGATGAAAATGTATGATCAATCTTGTCTAGGTAAATAGGGAGATAGGTGAGCTTATGTGCCCGTAAGCATACATAGCCACTTTGTTAGACTTCACATATGCACGTTTCTCTCAAACCCAATAGAAACTTAAGTCTGCCCCTTCAGAACAGGTATTGGTAGGGAAAGAATGTCTGCCTTGAGCTATTAGGGAAACTGAACGGGCTCCAGCAAACTGGAAGGTTTAGGCAGTGGGAGACTCTGCTTCCGTCTATACAGCCTAAAGTAATTTCCAGCTGTCAGAAAGTTGAAATATTGGACAAAATATTACCTACATTAAAATAAGCATCCCTGAGAATAGATCACTATATATATTAAGGAATATCTATTGTGCAAAACTTGATATTTTTACATCTTATAAACCAGCTTTCACTGAAAATAAACTCATTGTTGTGTTTTTGGCTATTTGTTTTCATTGGTTGATACATAGACTACTGGTATATTCCCAAAGCCATTGCTCTCTAAGATTGTAACTTCCAGAAACAGTCTTGACAAATGCATCAGTAGCAATAACTAAATACTTAAAAACAATTGGTGTTTGTATTTAGCAACTGCAAAGTTTTACCTAAAGTTGGAAATATGCTTTTTTAACAAAGTTCTTTGCTCACACTTATTTTATTTTATTGAGATGGGGTCTCAGTATTGCCCAGGGTGGAATGCAGTGGCATGATTTTAGCTCACTTCAACCTCCGCCTCCCAGGTTCAAGTGATTCTTGTGCATCAGCCTCCCGAGTAGCTGGGACTACAGGCACGTGCCTCCATGCCTGGCTAGTTTTTGTATTTGTGGTAGAGACAGAGTTTCACCATATTGGCCAGGCTGGTCTCAAACTCCTGGTCTCAAGTGATCCGCCCACCTCAGCCTTCCAAAGTGCTGGGATTGCAGGCATGAGTCACCGTGCCTGGCCCACACATGGTTTTATTTGATCTATATAGCAAACGCATAAAGTACACTTGCCAGTAATAACTAAATTAATTTCAGTGGAAATGGAAGCGTAAGGAAAATTTGCACCAATTAGACCTGTTAGTCTCAGTTTTCACACCCGTATTTATTCTATTGCTGGAGTTGAAGTGACTCAAGGTTGGTAACTGTACACTTCTAGATATTTTAACTTGTTTGTATTACTTAGGACTGTTTCAGAAACAAATAACAGTAACTCTATTCAAATTGGAGTTTGCTGATTGTGTGGCTTTAGGCAAGTCATTTATTGCTAAGTCTTTATTATATCAACTGGAACTAAGCCAAAGAAGGAATTTATTTATTTATTTAATTGGGAATTCTAATGGGTAGATCTAGCTTTAGGAACAGCTATATCCAACAGAAATTATTTCTCACTGGAGGTTGGGAAGTTCAACAGTAAGGCACCATCCGATTCGGTGTCTGGTGAGGGTTTGGTGCCTGGTTCATAGATGTGTCTTCACATGGTAGAAGGAAAAAAATGAGCTCCCTTGAGCCTCTTTTAATCCCATTTATGAGCTGATGATTTAGTCACTTTCCAAAGGCCCTATGCATCAGTATGTTCTTGCTCTGCTCTAAAGAAATATCTGAGACTGGGTAATTTATAAAGAAAAGAGGTTTGATTGGCTCACGGTTCTGCAGGTTGTACAGAAAGCATAGCAGCTTCTGGGGACACCTCAGGAAACTTTTACTCGTGGTGAAAGGCAAGGGGGAAGCAGGCAGGTCTTTCATGACTGGAGCAGGAGGAAGTGTGTGGAGGGAGGTGCTATACACTTTTAAACAACTAGATCTCATTAGAACTCACTATCGAGACAACAGTTCCATGAGGAATGGTGTTAAACCATGAGAAATTGCCACCATGACCCAATCACCTCCCATTAGGCACCACCTCCAACACGGGCTTACAGTTCAACATGAGATTTGGATGAGGACACAGATCCACACCATATCACCCTACTTCTTAATGCCATCAGCTGGGGATTAGGTTTCAACATATGAGTTTTGGGGGACACAAACATTCAGACCTTAGCTCCTGGTAAGGTATCTCTCAGTCTGTTCTCCAGTCTCTGCTAAGAAGTCCTATTCTCTCACTTAGGAACTAGCTATCATTTATTGATCATCTACTATATGCTAGGTGTCCTATATACCTTACCTCTAATCTTCACATCTCTGCAGGTTGTTGGGCATTGTTATCCTCATTTTACAAATGTGGTCAGTATAGCATAGCAGTGAAACAAGGGAGAAGCCTTGTATCAAGAGTAGGGCCTTCAATTAAAACCGTCAGGGTTTGAATCTGGTTCCATACATACTAACAGTTTGACCCAGAGCAGTTACTTAATTTCCCTGTGCCTTTGTAGGCTTATCTCTAAGATGGAATAAAATCATACAAACTCGCAGAGTTATTGCAAGTGTTAAATGAGTTAACATCTGTAAACATCTTATAGTGTTTGGGTTTCTAGTAACACCTAATTAATGAGAGCTACAATTATTAATTTGGTATTCCCCAGGGTTGAGCCTGAGGACCTCCTTTTCACTCTGTATATCTGTTTCTCCCTAGGTATCCTCATCTAGTCCCATTACTATAAATATAAGCTATACTGGAGACTCCAAAATTTATATCTCCTGGCTGGGCACAGCGGCTCACACCTGTAATCCCAGCACTTTGGGAGGCTGAGGCAGGCGGATCACCTGAGGTCAGGGGTCGAGACCAGCCTGACCAACATGGAGAAACCCCATCTCTACTAAAAATACAAAATTAACCAGACATAGTGGCACATGCCTGTAATCCCAGCTATTCAGGAGGCTGAGACAGGAGAATTGCTTGAACCCAGGAGGCGGAGGTTGCGGTAAGCCACGATTGCACCATTGCACTCTAGCCTGAGCAACAAGAATGAAACTCCATCTGAAAAAAAAAAAATTATATCTCTTGCCAAACATACTTCTCAAACATTGAGTCAGCTCATGTCATTTCTCCACTAAAAACCCTTGGATTGCTTCCTATCCCTTCTCAGTGAAAAAAGCCAGAGTCCTAGTGAAGACCTACAAGGCCCTATATTATCTGTCCTACTTTTTGGACTTGTCTTTGAGTATGTTCCACATTCTTTGTTTTCTTGTCAAAAGCCCCCAGCACTGTTAGTCTTCCAATCTTTATACTGCTTTATACTAGCAGTCCTGCCTGGTATATTTTTCCCTAGATATTCAAGTGACACATGCCTTCACTTCATTTGGGTTCCTGTTCAAATGCTGTCTTATCAGAGAGGCCATCCTTGACCACTGCAAATAAAAAAGGGTGTTCTTTCTTTCTCTTTTCTTCACATTCTGCTTTATTTTTCTTTGTGGTACTTTTTACCATTATGTTTATTCATTTGTTTGTGGCCTGTTGTCTTCCTCTGGAATGTGAGCTGTATTAAAGCAGGGACTCTGTTTCGTTCACAGCCCCTAAATCAGTGCTTGGTGCATGGCTGACACTCAATAAATATTTATTGGTTAACTATAATTATGTCAATTGCTTAGCTAGTGAGTGTCAGAGTTTCATACCCAAGTCAGCTTCCCTTTACAAGCTCTTGCTCTTTTTATACCACAAATCTGCATATCATATTAGGGGAGATACAAACCTCATTATGAATATACATCAGTTCTAAGGAGTCTTCTATTTAAACTAGAAATTTTATGCATATTAGGGTTGATCTGCTATTCATCACAATTTAACAAATATTTACTCCACACCCACTACATGCTCTTGGATAAGGAAAAAAGCCAATGACCAATTCACTAATAGGGGAAGGAAAATTATCCAAGAAACTTAAACCTCAGGATAGGTACATATTTGTACTTGTTAATATCTAAATTAAGAATTATTGGATCTGGCTGGGTCAGTGGCTCACGCCTTTATTCTCAACATTTTGGGAGGCTACTGTGGGTGGATTGTTTGAGCTCAGGAGTTAAAGACCAGCCTGGGGAATATAGTGACACCCTATCTCTACAAAAACCACAAAAAGTTAGCTGGGCATGGTGGCACATACTGTAGTCCCAGCTACTTGGGAGGCTGAAGTGGGAGGAGTGCTTGAGTCTGGGAGGTTGAGGCTGTGGTGAGCTGAGATTACACCACTGCACTCCAGCTTGGGTGACAGAGTGAGACCCTGTCTCAAAAAAAAAAAAAAAAAAAAAAAAAAGAATTAGGCTCTATATCCAATCCATCTGCACAGAATTATCAGTTCTTTCTGTTGCATAAGCATAGAATATCTGTCTTCCCTTACCATTCTCAATTTCAGTCTACTCATTGTTTAAACCAAATTTCAAAATCTATAAAATGTGTCCTGAGACCATCTACTTCTCATTTCTCTCATCTCTATAAACCCCAGTCTCAGGACAACTCCACTTGCCTAGGCGACCAGATTTTCCTAAGTGCTTTTCTTGTCTTCCCATTTGCCCTCTCTTTCCACCCAGCAGCCAGAGTGATCTTATAAAAATGTAAATTACATATCATTCACCTGCTTAAAAGCTTCAGAAGCTTCCTTTCTTTATTATTCCACTTAGAAAAGTGTCTAACTCTTGCCGTAGCCTCTAAGCCCCATTTGATCTGGCCCTGATCACCTGCTGCCCAGTCTTCTATTATTTTTCCCCTTGCCCATGCTTTTCAGCCACACCAGCCTTTTATGCCTGTGAGCAAAGTAAGGCCTTCCCTGTCTCTGAATATGTAGACTAGCAACTCCTCCTGTCACTCAGGTCTCACTGAAATGTCACCTCCCCAGAGAGGCCTTCTCAGACTACCTGATTTGTTCCCTCTTCTCCACTCACTCTCTGCTCTGTCAGAGCATAAATTGCATTCACTTGCTGTGCATTGCACAATTGTCATCTAATATTTATGGTCTATCTTTCTCCAGTAAAATGGAGACAGTGACTTTGCTTTACCAGCAGGGTTTATAACACTGCGTGACACATAGTGAGCCCTCAAGAAACACTTGTTGAATGGTAAGTCTTTGTCTCAACTTTGGTAGCTTATGTAGGATCCCTATCATTTTCTGATACAGTTTTAGTAACTCTGCCCCCTTCATGTTCTCTCAAACTAGTAGTATTTCTTCACCCACGAAAAGGACCAATATAGCAGGGAAAGGGTTCAGATCTGCCCTGTCTCTCTGTAGCCATCAGATCAAGAGTTGGTCTCAGCTCAATAGTTTGGAATCATCAGATAAGGGAAAAAGGAAAGGCCGAAAAGAATACTACTGAAATAAATAACGGTCATTTCTCACTTAAAATTTTGAGGAAGGGAGAAAGAAAAAAATCTTAAGATCAAACATTTTTGAACTCAGAGATGTTAGAGAAAGTAGAGGGGACAGAAAAATGTTAGAGTGAGGAGGAAAACTGAATCAAGACGAGGCAAGAGATAGAAAGAGCTCACACCATGCTGGAGCTCTTGGTTCTGGGCTTGGGTACTACGTCTTGCCTTCTGGATAAACTCCAAGGAAGAGAGTGATGGAGTGAAGTGGGCTGGGGGCGATAGAAAGGATGGGGTGGGGCACCAGGACGAGAGATGCTAGAATGAAAGAGAGGGACGGAGGAGAGAAGAGAGCAGAGCAATATAAAAGCAGCCTCGGATCTTGCCGGAGCTGCAAGCGTTAAAGGGAGGCGGGGAGTGACGCGGTTTGCGTCTGGAGCGGCTCCTTGGAGTCCACAGCATCCACCGCCGGAGCCTCGCCTTCCTTTCTCCCTCTGCAGACACAACGAGACACAAAAAGAGAGGCAACCCCTACACCTGCGCGAGGGACCCACTCGCACCATGACCGAGACCACCAAGACCCACGTTATCTTGCTCGCCTGCGGCAGCTTCAATCCCATCACCAAAGGGCACATTCAGATGTTTGGTGAGTCCTCCCGCCCACCTCTGGAAGCCGCTTCCGCTCCTCTCCTTTCCCAAGCATCTGTATTTTCCAGGGCGATCAAACGGAAAGGTGTGTGCCCCTTCGGAGGGGTGCACCAGCTGATCCCGCTGGTGGAGGTCGGCCCCTTTATTTTGGACTCATGGAAGGGGAGGCAGACTGCGTTTCTGAGGCGTCACTTGCCGGAACCAGACCCGGCTCGCGGGGGACCAGAAGTGGGGGATGGGAGGGGACTGGAGACGAGTGTCATTTGGGGCTGGGCAGGGTTCGAGATTCCAGAACTGGAGTGCGGCGGTGCAGTGGTTCGGCTACCAGGTGGGCGAGGACCGGGATGGGAGCAGCGGTTGGGGCGCGGAGAAGGGAGGAGGGGGTTGGAGGTAACGTGCTGTTTGTTTAGCATGAGCGGAAAGCTTGAAGGAGTTAAATGATGTATGTGCCTTGGATTCGCAAACACACTCGCGCCCAACACACCAGTGGCAGGGGCTGGGGCTTCAAGATTAATTTCGGGTTTGGCTGGTGGTTCTGGGCGGCCCAGGGACGAGTGTTTGGGAATTGTGGACCGTGTATTGCGTGCTCGAGGTGGCTGCTGAGTGAATGGGGAGGGAGCCCTGGTCCGCCTAGGTTCGGCAGCAGGGATCTGCTACCTAGGAAGGGGAGGGGGCGGGGCGGCGGCTGTGGGAGGCCCTGCGCGAGCCGTTGCCGAAGGATGGGGCCCCGAGTTGGCTGAGGCTCTGCCCAGGGTGGCGATGGCACCCGGAAGGCTTGCGGCGTCTAGTGTGTGTATGAATGTGCGAATGAGTGTGTGCGAGTATATGCGTGTGCGTGTTGGGGGGAGGGGACGCATCATCACGCGTTTGTTTCTTAGAAGCTCTGGGGCGTGGAGCCGGCAACAGCGAGCGGGGGCATCTGGCTGGCCCGTTCAGGTTCCAGCAGAGGCAGGGGAAAGGTGATCGATGCCTATTGGAGGTCTTGCGCCACCAGTGGGAAACCACGCGGCTTCACTGGGCTCGTAGGACTCCAAGGCGTGGGACTTGAGTCTTTAGACCCTGAAAGAGGGACGCGGAGGTCTCTTTAGAAGCAGAAATTGAGAATTTAGAAGTTGGGGGTGCTTTTTCTTGGAACTGAGAGAAACGAGGAGTAGGGAAGAGCGAGTGGGCTGGGGATGGGTGAGAGAGTGGGTTGGGAGGCCGTGATCTGGCCAGCCAGCAAAGCGCTCTCCAGAGGCAGTGGTGCTGAAATGCAGGGCGCGCCGGAGCTGGATGCAGGCACACGTGTTTATCCAGAGCCCTCCTAAGGAGGTTTCGTGAAAACCACACCACAGCGGTAAAGACAGGGCAAGGTGGCTCAGGCTAAAAATATTCATCTTTAAACTTAAAAGGTACGCTGAACTGGGCTCTCTTGTTAAAAACCTCATGAAAAGAATATAGAACTACTTTGAGCCAAGGGCAAATCGGGTAGGCATATTTACACGATAGAAGGAAGGAGGCTGAGAGATAGCCATCCCTTCTCCACCATTCCTTCAGCTTTTAAAAGTCTTTTATGAAGAACCAATGCCAACTTGCCTGTTAAATAGGAGTTCTGTTCAAGCATCAGGATAGACAAGAGCATCTCATTGGTCTTCTAAGTAATATCAGTGTCCTAAGAACACTCTAGTTTCACTTTCCTTTGATGCTGGTGTCTTCATCCCTTTCCTTTTCCTATCTGTTCATAAGTCCTCTAGCACTTTAGGCTGTTGTACTTTACTCCTCTCCTTTGATCACGCAGTGATGGGTTTTCCTTTGGAACTGAGAGAAAGGAGGAATAGGGAAAAGCCAGTGAGCTGGGGATGAAACTGTGTGACTCTAAGAATCTATGGTAACCCAGCGGGTACTACTTCTTTCTTCCTGGAGCTAGGATGTAAGTAATTTCAGTTGTTTTAGATTACAAGAGAAACAGATTTGGATTGAGAACCAAATATTCTGTCTTACAGCTGAAGATTCTTCAGTAACAGTGATAAAGGGTTTTGTTAAGTGAACGTTGTCCTGCCAATTCTCCATGAGCTGCCAGGGTAGACTGGAAATAAGGCATTAGTTGCAGTGGAAGAGTTTAGATACAGAAAGGTGAAAGGAGACTTTTGGCAGTAGTGATTATTTACTTAGTATAAGAACTGAGGATCAGGGTAGAATGTCAACAAAGTCCTTTGCATGTCCATTAAAGTACAGTTCAGAGAACAACACACACGAAAAGTATAATATGTTCACTCACTATGGCTTTAAGGAGCTTGTTACCTAATGAAGAATTTAGCACATAAGCAGGTGAGAATGAAGCAAGAATAAGAACACAAAATGCACATTAAACTATTTTTGGTAGAATTTCCTATTGAAATTTTTGAGCTCTGGATAAATTTTATAATTTATTTTTGTAGAGCAGTTTCTGGTTGACAAAGCCCTTTCATCTATATCATGTTACTTATTCCTATTAATAGCCTTATAAGAAGGGCATTATTACTTCCATTTCTCTAATGAGAAACTGACAGAAGTCAAGTGACTTTCTTATGAACATACATGGAGGATGGGTGGCACTGAGACTTGAGCCTCACATTCCTGACTCCTCTTGCAGAGGCCTTCATACTGCAACAAAGTCAGAAGGAAGTGCCCACTCATCTTCTGACTGACTTCATAATTCCATGAACACTCTATTTTCATGAACCATATACTTAACAGAATTAAACTGCCCATTAACTAAGTGAGATTCCTATATATGCATTTCCTTTAGATTTTTGTCTCATCTCTAAAGAAACCAGTTATTTATGAACTATTTCCTCCTTTCAAATGGCTTTTAAAATTTTATCCCTGACAACATAAAAATAATTAATATAACTAAATTATCAAACTTTCAGCCAGGCACGGTGGCTCACTCCTACAATCCCAGCACTTTGGGAGGCCAAGATGGGCATATCACATGAGCTCAGGAGTTTGTGACCAGATTGGGCAACCCATCTCTACAGAAAATATAAAAATCAGCCAGGCATGGTGGTGCATGCCTGTAGTCCCAGCTACTCTGGAGGCTGAGGATGGCTCCAGAGGTGGGAGCCTGGGAGGCGGAGGTTGCAGTAAGCCAAGATAGCAGCCCTGCACTCCATTCTAGGTAATACAGTGAGACTCTGTCTCAAAAGAACTTTTTTCAAGCTTTTGTAAAGGTGACTGAAATTTTTAAGAAAATTTTTTAAAAAACAGACACAAATAGGACTTTTAAATTAGACATTTTAAATAGAGCTCCTATATCTTGAAATTCAACTTCCTACCCAAGGAAAAAGAGAAAGACTATAAACAAAAAGAGAAGTGGCATTCAAAACTAAAGTCTAAACTTTAGTTTTAGACTTAGTTTCTAAACTCACTCTTCATCTTTGTAAAGTAGCACTTGTATAATTCTCAATATTTGTAAAATTTTTTAGAATGAGCTTTTCTTTTACTCTGAAAGGGAAGCTGATGTTATTTCTCCTATTTGAAACTATAGGAACATACTGGAAAAATAATATTTGTGAGAAATATTTGACACTTGTATACTCAACTGTAACTAAAATGCTTTCAGGGATAGGTAAAAGTTTTTGGCAAAGTAAACCCATAAATGATGTCATATCTCATGGGTATGCCTTATTACATACAAAGATAATATGGAATGGAAGTTTTTTTTTAAATGTAACTTCTTAGTTTTTAAGTATGTAGAGATTATACTTTAGTGTAGCTTTCTTCATATTTATATTGCTATATTTGTCAATAAATCTGCCACTGGAAAGTCAGAGAGCAAGTTTAAATAAAAAAGTAAGAAAGGACAGCTTAGATTAATTTGGCTATAAAAAAGCAGAGGAATTGGAGGATTTCTTCACAGCAGAAATATTTCTTGCTATTTTTTGTCTTTTTTTCTATTTTAATGTTTAGATATAGGGTCTTGCTCTGTTGCCCAGGCTGGAGTACAGCGACAGCATCATAGCTTCCTGCAGCCTCAAACTCCATGTTCTGCTAGCTGCAGTTTAGATCCAGATCTACCTGACTCCAAAACTATTTTGTTTTCACTGCACTCTGATATTGTCTCCAGTAATTACCAAAGTCTAGCATTTTTCCTCCTTTTAAGCTAGTCAGAGGTCTGATGCCTGACATAGAGAGGGATACCCAGGTGGCAAGGAGTTAGTAATTCAGATGAGGTGGTTAATACCAGGGAGAGCTTTCTGAAATAAGCTTCAGTGAGAACAATTGGAACTGAAAACTTGTGGCATACATTATTTTTGAAAATTAATATTTCTTTGGTGGGGCAGGTGCAAAAAGATCCACAATACTGAAAAGTCAAATGGTACAAGATCTACTTTAATCATTTTCCAAGTACCCCAGCCTGTGGCATAGTAGAGTTGCGTGCTTAGGCTGGGCACATGCTCATGGCCACCACCTTGCTCAACAGCAGTAGTCCCTCCACCAGCATCCAGGAGAATGTGACCAAAAGGAGGAGGTCATGGTGGCTGTGACAGCCAGAAATGACCAAATTCCATTCTTTTCCTGGGCTCAAGCGAACCATTCACCTCAGCCCCCTGCATAGTTAGGACTACAGGTACCACAGGCACACCCTGGTGGCTAACTTAAACAAATATTTTAGAGACAGGGTCTTGTTATTTTGCTGAGGCTAGTCTCCAATTCCTAACCTCAAGTGATCCTCCCACATCAGCCTCTCAAGTAATTGGGATTATAGATGTGAGCCACTGCAATCCAGCTATATCCTACTTTTTGATAATTGTAAAATAACTGGATTTTCCAGTTTTCCTACTTCAAAAACAATTTTTTTTGCTTTGAACTGGATCATTTGAAGAGACACAATCCAATTTTGTTCTTCTTAAAGGGTATTGAAGAAGGCCTTCTACTTGTTGCAGAATTAGAGATGCAGCCCCTACTACTACAGCTAGAAATCATAAGAAAAATGAATTTGAGTTTCTACTAATATATATATAGAACTGCTATAAATCAAGAAGCTGTTGAATATGCTTGAAATTCTTCTATTTAAAAAGTGATTAGGCATAATGTGGTACTCTTCCTTTGTACCACTATCTCATTTAACCCTACCCTGTAAGGTAAACTGAATAATAGTATCATCCCCT
The DNA here is from genome assembly GCA_031835075.1 of Saguinus oedipus. Taxonomy (NCBI): domain Eukaryota; kingdom Metazoa; phylum Chordata; class Mammalia; order Primates; family Cebidae; genus Saguinus; species Saguinus oedipus. The sequence continues at coordinate 27,621,106 of CM063190.1, forward strand.
TTCACAATTGATAAAGCAGAGGTACATGTGTAAGTCATTGGGTCAAATTCATCAGCAAAAATCAGTATAGAACCACTTTCTTGATATCTAGACTCTCTCATTCATGATGTTTCTTTATTATTCCCTTATAATTGCAATAGCACCTACAAAAGAAGAAGCCATTTGAACTTAGCTGTCAACAAAGAGTCATGAGAACCTTTCAAATGCTTTTTCCTTGGCAACACAAGCCACCAACAAAGTATATCCAACAAAGATAACTGTGTCTAACAAAAAAAGACTTTCTTTTCTGAATACTCTTCTATTTTTCCATTTAACTGTCATTGGAACAGTCTTTCAATAACTCCTCCAAATTCCTCCTTTCTCCCCACTCTTCTGTTACCTCAGCTAACACGTGTTCATTCTTCAGATTTTAGCTTCAACAATAGTTTCTCAGGGAATCTCCACTGACTCCTAAATTATGTTTGGCTCCCCTGACATTTGTTCCCACAGCACTTTATGCTTTCCAGGGGATAACTCTCATCTCATATGTTTTACGGCTGTTTCCCATGGTAGATCTTAAGCTTTTTGAAGACAGAAACAATGCCATTGATATATTTCCTGGTACCTAGCATGTAGTACGATCTCCATAATAGTTGTTGAATAATTTTGTTGAACGAAACTATAGAATCTTGTTCCAGACAGGACTCAGCCATGTAAAAAGGCTGGGGTGCAGAGACAGAATCATAGAATACTAGAACAAGGATGGCTCAAGGAGAAGTGGAGTGAGAGGTGAGACTAGAGGAAGGTAGGTGAATGTCTGAACACTTATGAAGGCTCCTAAGTCATGTTAAAGCATTCAGACTTTATCCCAATCACAATGAAAAGACATTGCATAGTTTTTTTTCTGCTTTTTTTTTTAAAGAAAGATTGTTTTTCTTTCTTTCTTTCTTTCTTTTTTTTTTTTTTTTTTTTTTTGAGATGGAGTCTTGCTCTATCACCAGGCTGGAGTGCAGTGGTGTGATCTCAGCTCACCACAACCTCCACCTCCCGAATTCAAGCGATTCCCCTGCCTCAGCCTCCCAAGTAGCTGGGATTACAGGTGCATGCCATCATGTCTGGCTAATTTTTTGTATTTTAGTAGAGATGGGGTTTCACCACGTTGGCCAGGATGATCTCGATCTCCCAACCTCATGATCTGCCCGCCTCAGCCTCCCAGAATGCTGGGATTACAGGCATGAGCCACCGAGCCTGGCTGACATTGCATTGTTTTTTAAATAAAGGAGTAACATAGCCATATCTTTAAATTATGATGTAATTAAATGTTGAATGTAGATTAGTGAAGGGCAAGAATGTGGTGACCAGTTAGGCACATATTTCAGCAATACAGTATTCAAGCCAGAGAAGATGGTCACCTGGCCCAGGCTGGTGGTTTCTGGGATAGAGAATGAGTGTATCTGAAGGTTATTTGGGAGGTAAAAGAGATCTTCGTTTGGTGATGTGATGAGTGGGTGATGGCGAAGTAGTAGCCCAGCGTAATTTGAAGGTTTCTGTCCAAGGTGGATGACTGGAGAACACTAGAGGAGAAGCAGGTTTGGGGTTGGTGAGGAATGTAAAGATTCATATGTCTTACTTTAAAATTTTGGTAATATGTGTTCTAACCAAGCACTGATGTGACAGAATACCTAAATTGAAAGTTTCTTTGTGATCTGGGATATCTGAGTCTTTTTTTTTTTTTTTTTTGAGATGGAGTTTTGCTCTGTCAGCCAGGCTGGAGTGCAGTGGCAATCTCAGCTCACTGCAGCCTCTGCCTCCCGGGTTCAAGCAATTCTCCAAACTCTTAACCTTGTGATCTGTCCACCTTGGCCTCCCAGAGTGCTGGGATTACAGCGGTGAGCACCACCCCTGGCTGATATCTGAGTCTTACAATGAAAGCTCCCAGTGGATTCCAGTTACATTATTAAGATTTCTTCATGCAAGAAAGTTGTATTTATTAGCAGTGTGGAAATAAAATGATAAAAGAAAGGTTTTCTGTTTTCTTTAACTATAAAATGGAAGAGAATCAATATCCTAAATTTGACTCTTTGTTAGTGTTGACACTGTAAAATTGGGTATAACTGATAACAGTTCACAGAACCACTTTTGACTTGCTCATCACTCTGATGATGGCTGTGACATTATGCTTAAATAGATGCTTGGGGTTGGGCACAGTGGCTCACATCTTTAATCTCAACACTTTGGGAGGCTGAGACTAGTGGATCACTTGAGCCCAGGAGTTGGGATCAGCCCAGGCAACATGGTGAAACCCCATCTCTACTTAAAATATAAAAATTAGCCAGGCATGGTGGCACACACCCATAGTCCTAGCTGCATGGGGGGCTGAGGTGGAAGGATCACTTGAGTAATGGAAGGCTGACGTGGAAGGATCGTGAGCCCAAGGAGGTCAAGGCTGCAGTGAGTCATGATGGCACCACTGCACTCCATCCTGGGCAGCAGAGTGAGACCCTGTCTCAAAAGAATAAAAATATAGATGCGTGGCAATCCTACCTAATTTGTCGGGAAGCTGAAGGTACACAAGTGGTAATTCGTGGATCACTCAAGGTGATTTTCCTAGCAGGAGCAGTGTCTGCTCATGACTTAAGAATAATGGGCTGAAAAAGAAAATGTAGATATCTTGTTCACACAAACAGGTGACTTAATTTACTTTTGTCTGCTGCACTGACTGACTGAGCCTCATGTGAAAACAACCTAACTGTGAGAGGCAAATCTCCTATCTAGAATTTATTCCAAACCAAGCGATAGGATATAATAAAGAGCAGAGCTGATGTCCTAAGAGTTTTGAAATATTTATTTTCAGTTTAGTCCTTTTTGTTTTACTTGATCCTATTCTACATTTGTAAGCCTTTCTGCCTAGAACTATCAGAATTAAGGTAATTCAAGCTATTTCTTAAATAGTTTGAATTATGGCTTAATAGCAACATCTTTGAAATGTTATGGGTCTCAGAGAAACATTTCTACACAAATTTACAATTTTAGATCAAGTCAAATGAACAACCTAAAGTGTGGAGGCAAACTAAAAAGCACAACTGCCAACACTCAGGTTTGAACCTCTCAGTTTCAAAGATATCCACAGACACGAGGAAAATGAAAAAATAGACAGGTAATGTATTTATTTTGTTATTTTTCTATTGTTAGTCAATAGTTTAAAGGTAATCCATTCATGACGGGAAGAGAGAATAAAAATCCAGTTTTGAAAGTGTTTCTTTGAAAAAATTCAAGTCTTAATCTTTTCAATATAATTGTCCTCTTGGCCACCAGTATAGTGTTCTGCATGTGATGCTTGCTCAATTAATAGTTAATGATGCTGTGAAATATACTTTCTTGTACAGTTCTTTTTCATGTTTGGTTTTGGATCATCATTAATTGCTCAAAAAGATCCTAACTACACAAAGGAATGCATTAAATATTTTTTGCAGGCATGGTGTGGTAGCTCATGCCTGTAATCCCAGTGGTTTGGAGGCTAAGGCAGGAGAATTGCTGGTGACCAGGAGTTCGAGGCTGTAGTGAGTCATTATTGCAGCACTGCATTCCATCCTGGGCAACAGAGCAAGACTTGTGTTAAAAAAAATGTTTTTAAAAAACATATTCAATACACAAAATTTCGGTTAAACAAAGGCATTTGAAATAATTCTTTAGTATTTGATGTTACAGACTAAGACCTGAGACATAGGAGTTCATTTTATAGAGACTTACATAAATTTATTTATGGATATGTTCCATATCTCAATATATGTAAATACAGCATCAGTTTACCAGGAGGGAGTTTTCCATGGGCAGAGATCTACCAATTACAAGCACTCAATTGCATGGAACATGTTTGCTTTTGCGGGATAGTTTGACAGCTAGCCTCAGAAGGCTTTTAGCTTAAAAAGATCTTTTGGTGGCTTACATGGTGTGACCGAGGCCATCCTCCAGACATCGGCTCCCTCCTCCCTTTACATCTTCCAGGGTCTCCATGATTTGTAAACTCTACAGCAAAGACAAATATTATGACCACTACCAGCCACATCATCTTCCCCATTGTTATCCTGATAATGAAGCCACTTTATTTGAGCTTCTTTAAACCATATTACCACTAAGCTATTTCTCATTAAATTTAATGTATAATTCTCTTTAGCATTATACAAGTGAGCCAGCCAGGAAAATTCTTATAATTGTGGCAATAAGAGGTTAAGAGAAGGCAGTAGCAAGGGAGCAAGATTCTGAGGCTAACCCCTGGAAGTGATGGCAGCTAAATAGTGTCCTTTTTCTGTATTTTCTCCTACATCAAATTGCCTCTACATGAGTAGACATGCTGCAACATATTGACCTCATTTAATATTTACCAGGCAGTAGAAGAGATAGTAAAGCATATTCCCTAGATAAGACTAAATGCTGATAGTTTTATTCTTGTTCCAGTTTCTTAGGCCAAAAACCTTGGACTAATGTTTAATTATTCCCTGTTTTGCACACACTACTTATGTCCAAATGGTTTGGAATCTCTTTATCTTCAAATTATAACTAAGACCAACCACCTCTCTCCATCTACATCCCTGGTGCAAGCCACTGTTATCTTTCATTTGAATTATTGCAATAGCCTTTTAACTAGTCTCTCTACTTCCACTATTGGTTGCAACACTCAATTCTTAAAAATAATCAGAGTGATCCTTTCAAAATGTAAGCCAGATCTAAGTCAGATCATGTTGCTCCTTTGCTGTAAATCCTCCATGGCTCTGTATCTCACTCACTCAAAGTCAAAATCGTCATCATGGCCTACAGGCCTCCACGATCAGCTACGCTGCCCCCACCTCCACCCTAACACATCCCCTCCACGTCATTCTTAGCTAACCCCACGGAACCTCCTTGCTTTGGCATTGGAGTCTTTGTGCTGAATGTTCCCTCTTCCTGGAATGCCTTTCCCCCTGTAGCCCATGTCTCATTCGCTCCCCTCCTTTGGGTCTTTGCTCAAATGCAACCCTCTCCTCATTGTCCACTTGGCAAATCCTACTCCCCTGCTCACATATTAAAATTGCACCTCACACACTCCCAGTCTCCCTTATTCTGCTCTACTTATATCTTTTCCCCTTTGTGCTTATCACCTTTAAACAAAGCGTTATTTCTTGTTTTCTTATGCTTATTATTCAATGCCTGTCTCCCCAGCTAGAGCTCCTCAAGAGCAGAGATGTTTGTTTACTCTGCTCATTAATGAATGTCAGGCTCCTAAGACAGTGCCTGGCACACAGTGAGTGCTCAGTAAATGTTTGTTGAGGTCAGGCATGGTGGCTCATGTCTGTAGTCTCAGCACTTTGGGAAGCTGAGGCAGGCAGATCACTTGAGGTCAGGAGTTAGTGTCCAGCCTGGCCAACATGGGGAAGCCCCGTCTCTACTAAAAATATTTTTAAAACAATAGCCAGGCTTGATCATGCATTCCTGTAATCCTAGCTAGTCAGGAGGCTGAGGTGGGAGGATTGGATGAATCTGTGTGGTGGAGGTTGCAGTGAACTGAGATTGTGCCACTGCACTCCAGCCTGGGTGACAGAACCAGATTCTGTCTCAAAAAAAAAAAAAAAAGTTTGTTGAATTTGCGAATGAGTGAGATGTTAGAATCCTCATCTCAACTCTATGGTAGATGTATGTGCAGGAAAAGTCAGGAGGGCTCCATGCCTATTGATTCATTCAACAGATGTTTATTGAGTTATTAATGTACTTCAGGCACTGTGCTAGGCCTAGAAATATGAGAAACGATGGCACTTCTTATGTCTCAGAGAGACTATCCTCTAGATGATCTCTAGAGGAGATAACAAACTAACAGCAACTTAGGTGAAAAGTGTTATAAAAGAGGTGAGAATGAGGTGAAGTGGGAGCATGGAGGAAGTTACCACTCTGGACGAGGTAGATGGGCCATTAGGGCAGGTGTTAGAGTTTCAGCTTGAGAGTAGAAGCTGCCCAGTGGACAGGATAGAGAATGGCATTCTTGGCTGGGCATGGTGGCTCACACCTGTAATCCCAGCACTCCAGGAGGCCAAGGCAAGAGGATTGCTTGAGCCCAGGAGTTGGAAACCAGCCTGGGCAACATAATAAGACCCCATCTCTACAAAAATTTTAAAAATGCCCTGGTGCAGTGGCTCACACCTGTAATCCTAGCACTTTGGGAGGCCAAGGTGGGCAGATCACCTAAGGTCAGGAGTTCAAGACCAGCCTGGCTAATGTGATGAAACCCCGTCTTTACTAAAAATACAAAAAAATTAGCCAGGGTAATGGTGCACATCTGTTATCCCAGCTACTTGGGAGGCTGACGCAGGAATAGCGCTTGAACCCAAGAGGCAGAGGTTGCAGTGAGCCGAGATCACGCCATTGCACTCCAGCTTGGGCAACAAGAGCGAGACTCTGTTTCAAAACAAACAAACAAATAAATAAATAAATCTGGTGTGGTGGCATGTGCCTGTAGTTCCAGCTACTTGGGAGGCTGAGGTAGGGGGATTGCTTGAGCCCAGAAGTTCAAGACCAGCCTGGGCAACAAAGCAAGACCCCATCTCTTTAAAAAAAAAAAAAAGAAAGATAAAGAAAAAGAAAAAATTTAAAAACAGAATGGCATTCTGGGAAGGGAGCAAAATATGTGGAAGCCTCAACAGCATGGCACATTAAGGAATCTCCAGGGAACTTGCTAGAGTGTGGGTGGGCACAGGAAAGGACAGCAGATGAGAGATCCAGAAAACATGTTATGAGGGGGACAGTTCCAAGGGGTTCAGATCTGATCCAGCCTTTTTTTTTTTAGTGAACCTCGAAAGCTGATGGGCAAAGGAGTGCATGGCAGATGTTGGACCTGCATCCCAAATGTTAATGTTCCCTCTGTTAGCAGTTCAGTAGGGAGCTGCCATTGTGATTTTCTCTAAACATTTGAAAGTTGTTATTTCTGTGTCACCCTTTGAAGGATTTTTTTTCTTTCTTTTCATGATTTTATTCTTTTCTTTTATCTTTTTTTTTTTTGAAACGGAGTCTCACTCTGCTGCCCAGGCTGGAGTGCAGTGGCACTGTCTTGGGTCACTGCAACCTCTGCCTCCTGGGTTAAAGCGATTCTCGTGCTTCAGCCCCCGAAGTAGCTGGGACTATAGGTACCTGCCACCATGTCAGACTAATTTTTTTTTTTTATATTATTTTGGTAGAGATGGGATTTCACCATGTTGGCTGAACTGGTCTCAAATTCCTGACCTCAGGTGATGCACTTGCCTAAGCCTCGCAAAGTGCTGGGATTACAGGTGTGTGCCACCACACCTGGCCATGATTTTATTGTTTTCTGAAATGGAACCATTGTACATTGTATAAGATATATTTGTTGATGAAATATACAAATGAGAAATTCTATTGCTGTACAACCCACCAAAGAACAACAGCAAATACGCAAAAAATCACTCCCCTCATCAGTTGTTCTTGCCTAGGCTAAATCATACTGTGCTTCACTGGAATGCGCCTGTTGCTCAAGTATTCTCAGATTTGGTGAAGTCAGTTCACCCTAGTTTTATCTTCTATGATTTTGTGGGATTTGGGTATGTGCCTACTTTCTTCTCCACAGGCTTAATTGTCTGAAAAGTAAGTACTGTGGAGATCCTGAACTAAAACACTTGTTTTTAGCTCAAATACTGGAGGTTTGATCAAATGAATTTCTATTCATATAAAACTATGGTTCTGGCTGGGCGCAGTGGTTCATACCTGTAATCTCAACACTTTGGGAAGCCAAGGTGGGAGGATTGCTTGAGGTCAAGAGTTCAAGACCAGCCTGGGCAACATAGGGAGATCTCATCTCTACAGAAAATTTAAAAATTAACCAGGTGTGGTGGTGTGCGCCTGTAGTCCCAGCTACTCTGGAGGCTGAGATAAGAGGATGGCTTGAGCCCACAAGGTTGAGGCTGCAGTGAGTCATGATCATGCCACTGTGCTCCAGCCTGTCTCTGTCACAGAGAGAGAGAGAGAGAGAGAGAGAGAGAGAGAGAGAGACTGTCTTAAGAAAACAAAACAAAAACAAAAATCTATTGTTCTCCATGACTATTGAAATTATTATGATACCATTTTAAAGGCTCAATAAAGTGACATTATGGTAAGGGGTTGGGTTTTCTGATGCTTCATTTATTCTTTAAAATTTATTTTATTTTATTTTTATTTTAGAGACAGAGTCTCACTGTATTGCCCCATCTGACTTCCAATTCCTGGGCTCAAGTGATCCTCCTGTCTCAGCCTCTCAAAGTACTAGTATTACAGGTGTGAGCCACCATGCCCAGCCAATGCTTTATTCTTCAACGTTTTTCCAACCCTTCATCTGAGCACCCACAGAGAGTTAGATACCTCCTCCACGAAGCACTGAGATTAAACTACACCCATGACTATTCATATTTCCTTTGAAATATTTATGAGCTGATAAATATTTAGCAGTGCATAGCTCGTCACATTAACTACAAGATCCTTAAAAGAAAACATTTTTTTAAAAAAGAGACTGTCATTTGTTTTAAATTAAAATCAAGACAATAAATATTATACATATAAATTGAAGCCATAATTGATTCATTTACCATGAACCAATCTTGCTAAGATTTAAAAATTAAATCATCACCATTTAAAAATTATTTACTTATTGTACCCCAAGGAATCAAAATGTATAGGTAATATATCAGGTTCTCATGCTGTTAACAAGATTGACAAAGAATGGGTAAAGGCCCCAGTTTTTCCTATCACTTCATTTTTTCTCTTTATATGGAAACTAATAAACTGAATGGCTATTGATTTGGGAATACACTTAGTCTCCTGGAAACTTATCTTTCTCATTTGTAAGCTAGGCTGATTGACATAACTCAGAGGTTGGCAAACTATGGCCTGCAGGCCACATGTGCTCAGCTACCTGATTTTATAAGTCCTGCAAGCTAAGGATGTCTTTTTACATTTTTAAATGGTTAAAAAACATGTAAAATAACAATAATATTTTGTGACACATATAAATTTTATAAAATAAAATTTTAGTATTCATAAGATTTTATTGACACATAGCCACTCTCATTCACTTGTGTATTACCTCTGGATGTTTTTGCACTGAAACAACAGAGGTGATTGGTTGTGACAGAAACTTTATGGACTGCAAAATCAAAAGTATTCACTATCTAGACATTTACAGAAAGTTTGCTACCTCTGGTCTAGCCTACTTCTCGGTGTTGGAATGGAAGTATCTAAAGGGTTCTTAAAATAGGAAGTGCTGTTGAAGTCCATTACCCAGAGAAACTGTTTAATGAACAACTTTCAGTCTAAACTAAATCTCTAAAATGACTAATTTAAGCAGCAAATGTAGTTTCAATTTCATAACTGTAATTTTTCTGGCTGACTGGGTAAATGGCCATGTCCTTGGTGGGGATGATTTTCTGGTGTTTGGTTTACAGTGGACATTGATTCACTACTCTGGCTAATACTGGACATTTATCTGCTGTTGAACATTAAGTATGCTTTCTCAGAACACATTTATCCTTTTCTCATTTCATAGCTACCTCCTGCTTTAAATTTAATATCTTACAGATGTTATATTTGAGGATTAGAAAATAAGCACACCAATTGCATCAGGCTTTTACACAGTGCTCTTGCAGTCATGTCTAGTTTTTCTGCAGCATCTCACTTCCCTGGGAACTTTGAGAGCACTTGATTTGTACCTCTCTGATAGCACTTAGCACATTATGCTGTGGGTTGTAGCTATTTCTGTCCATGCCTCTTATTATCTATTGGACATAAGATCTAGCCAAAGTCATATATATATTTTTGTATCTCCTAAGGTGCCTAGCACAGTGTTCTAGGAACATGGAAGATACTTTAAATATTTAGCAAATGGAGGAATATTCAGAATTTCAATGTCTAGGGAAAATAGGGGATCAGAAAAAAGACAAGCATTTAGGAACCAGAAAATACAGGAAAACTGAGAATCACACAAGACAGGACCAAAAAGCAGGACAGATAGCAAACATGAGGTGCCAATGACTTAGGGACTTCAAAATTGGGATAATTCTTGCCTCAAGATAGAAAAGCTCATGCTTCTTCCTAGACATTCTCAGTGGAAACTGGCAAGTCACGTTTGGGAGCTATGAAGTGTAAAACTTGGCAGGAGTGAAACATAGGGAGTCAAGTGTTCACTGGACACTTCAGGCAGGTGCATGGGATGTGTAGGAATGATTTTTCAGTGAAGCAAAATTAGGCTTAAGAATGGGAGAGCGAACAAGAAATTATAAATAAATAAATAAATAACCCATCTCTAAAAGAATGGGAGAGGAGTCAGGGCATGATGGCTCACGCCTGTAATCCCAGCACTTTGGGAGGCCGAGGCAGGCGGATCACAAGGTCAAGAGATCGAGACCATCCTGGCCAACATGGTGAAACCCCATCTCTACTAAAATTACAAAAATTAGCTGGGTGTGGTGGCACGTACCTGTAGTCCCAGCTACTCGGGAGGCTGAGGCAGGAGAATTGTGTGAACCCGGGAGGCCAAGGTTGCAATGAGCTGGGATTACGCCACTGCATTCCAGCCTGGTGACAGAACGAGACTCAGCCTCAAAATAAAAAGAAAAGAAAGAATGGGAGAGCAGTTGAATTTTGTTTTGGTTTAGTTGCTGTTTGAAAAAGGTTTTAGGTACATGGCACCTAGTAAAGTGAAGCTTTGTAAACGACTTACTCTTTGGGCAAACAAAACAAACAAAAGCCATTGGTTTATCAATTGTAAATTTTCATCTTCAGAAATCACAGAATCTCCATTGGAAGCAGATTTCAAAATTGTGCAGATAGTCTTCCAGTTCTGAAATCCCTTTTAAAACATTTTTACAAGTATCTGTCCAACGTCTGCTTGAGATCTTTGAGGCCCAGAGAATGCACTATTTTCCAAAGCAGCCAAATAGCACTTGGCACAACTGCACTTTTTTCAAGATTGTTCCTTCTATCTAGCTGACCCTGGGCTTCCTGAGACTCCCATGTGTTGGACCTAGTTCTTTTCCTCGAGATCCATGCAGCAAGTTTAATCTATCTTCTACTGTGAGACATTCAAATAGGTGGAGACAGCTACTCTGTCCTCCCAGCACCCTTCTGTTTCGGCTTCACAAGCTCTAGTTCATTTTACCTGGACGTCTTACATTCCCAGTCTCCATAGCATCCTGTTTTATCGCCTTTAAGCACACCTGCATCCTCTACACCCCTCTAATGTTCAATTCATCATGCTGCTTTCTGATGTGGCCTGATTGTGCTGTCTTATCTATCATTGAACTTAGCATAGCAAGTAATCCCTTTATTGTGGCACTCTCTCTCTTTCTAACTGAATCAAGTAAGGCAAGCTATAGCTACCTGCATGTTAAAACGTCCTGACATTCTGAAAAATTTGTCATTTGGTGGACTAACTGCTAATCTATTTCAATTTATGAAAATATCTAACTGGTGTATCATCAAGATGTGATATCTTCCCAAACTTTGCAGGTCAGAGCACATACTTAGTTGTGTGAGATGTCAACCACACACTGAGAATAACATCCTGCCTTTGGAAGAACAAAGACACTACCCATGTTCCCAGGCAGGGCTGAGACTAAGTGTTTCTGAATTCTGGAATTATCAAGTTTGTTTTTTGATATTTCACTGAAAGGACTGTTTTATTAAAAACAAGTTCTCTTGAGGTGAAACCTTGTCTCTACAAAAAACAAACAAACAAACAAAAAACAATAAAAAAAAAAGTTCTGTTGAAAGCTCCAGTCAACTCTTGTCCTGTCTTAAAGTCTCAGTTTTGTCTGGCTTCTCCCTCACAGCCATGTGGTGGATGCTTCCCTATTCCCAGGGCTCCCATGCAAGTGGCTAAATGACCTTGTTCCCTGCAATGATGTCTTTGTCCCAATAGAGGTGGATAGTGTCACATTTACATTGGGAGAGGTGGAATCTTTTAAAAACCAAATAATAAAAAAGCCAGTTTTCTTATGAAAAATTCTAAACATATGCAAAAGTAAACAGAACAATACAATGAACTTGATGTACTTATCACCCAGCTTCAATAATCATCATTCCTTGCCCGTTTTGATTTTTTGATACCCCTACCCACTTCCTGATCCCTGCCCTATATTATTTTGAAGCAAATCCTAGAATCCTCGTTTCAAAGGTGAGATCCTTCCTTTCCTTTCCTTCCTTTCTTTTTCCTTTCCTTTTCGTTCTCTTCTTTCTTTCCTTCTTTCTCTCTCATTCCTTCTTTCCTTCTCTTTCTTTCTTCCTTTCTTTCCTTCTCTTTCTTTCTTCTTTTTTCTTTTTCTTTTTTTTTTGACAGAGTCAGGCTGGAGGTGCCATCACAGCTCACTTCTGCCTTGACCTTCTGGGCTCAATTGATCCTTCCACCTCAGCCTTCTAAGTAGCTGGGACTGCAGGGACTGCGCCTGGCTAATTTCTGTATTTTTTGTAGAGATGGGGTTTCACCATGTTGCCCAAGTTAGTCTCGAACTCTTGGACTCAAATGATCTTCCCACCTCGTCCTCCCAAAGTGCTGGGATTACAGGCTTCAGCCACCGCGCCCGGCCTGCAATCCTTTTAGCTGGTACATAATTGCTTCTCTATCTGACCTGCATTTACAGACAGGATGTTTTTCCTCCCCATTTTGCATTTGTTTGCTTGACCATTTGGGTTGCAGACAGGGCTGGTATGGAAACATGTCCAGTTCCTACCTTTGAGCAGATGTAATAATGCTTCCAATCTAGACAACAGTGGGTGGCAGTTTAGCATTGGCATTGCCTTTAAAGTATGGGATTTATGGTTTTTCACATCTTTCTCACATCACGAGGGGCCTCCAAGCCTTCCCCCCAGAGTAGAGCTCCTACTGGATACAATGGGCCATTCTTCCCCTGACATGGAGCATTCAGATCTCTTTCCTTTCAGAGCAATGAATGTATGTTAGAAGATGTTCCTATGTCCGGGGTTCTCAACTTGGAGGCCCTCGAAAACCAGTATTTCTCATCAGTCACAATAAGGGTCTGGGAACTGCTTCCAGAATTTCTAGGCATATGCATTCCCACTCAATATGACACAGGCTAGCTTAATGTAACATTACATCTCTGGGCATGCAGTGGCTCACGCCTGTAATCCCAGCACTTTGGGAGGCCAAGGCAGGTAGATCACTGAAGTCAGGAGTTCGAGGCCAGCCTAGCCAATATGGTGAAACGCTGCCGCCACTAAAATACAAAAATTAACTGGGCATGCACCTGTGGTCCCAGCTACTCAGGAGGCTGAGGGAGGAGAATCGCTTGAACCTGGGAGGCGGACGTTGCAGTGAGCTGAGATTGCGCCACCGCATTCCAGCCTGGGCAACAGAGTGAGACTATCTCAAAAAAAAAAATACATTTCTGAGCTTTTGCCTGAATTATTATCAGTTTGGTGAGATAAACTCCTGCTGATCAGGAGTCCTAATAGGTAGCTATAGATATCTTTGATAAACAAAAATACGGACTTTTTTCTTCCATTTCTTCACAAGAGGAGAAAAATAATTATACAAATCCTGTTCGGTGACAAGGTTGTCCCCTGTAATAGCATTTAAATTCTTGCCTTCTGTCTGGCCTGACTTGAACCTCCGTAAAGAACTAAAATAAAATCCTTCTTGCTAATTCCCTAATCCTTCTCTTACACTGCATTAAATCAATTTTTCAATGTGTATTGTCATGCAATTTTGTTATCATTTGCATTTAAATGTAGTGAATAAAGAACTCCCTGCTGAACCCCTTGTGGAATGTTTAAGCCCTACTTCCCAGTTTGCCCAGTAAATCATATGGCTATGAATATTCATTAAAAAGGCCTGAACAACTTCTCCCTGTGGAATTTGCCCTTTCCGCTGCACTTGCTCTGTTAAGATTGGTTCTTTGTGATTTCATCTGTGGTCTTACTGAGCTCCCACAGTGGATGGAAGGAATGGTGGGGAGGTGGGTAAGGGCAGTCTCCTGAGTGGGGACTCCCCATGGCTACTGAGATGCTTTAATGTCATTTTTTTTTGGCTTTGTTCCTCTTCACTTGTCCCTTCTCCACACTCAATAGAACCCACGGTAATTTATACACACACATTTCTTTTACATGAAGATTGGTTTATTTCAGGCTATTGTGATTAAACATTTTCTTTTGTTGTTGTTTAAAGAAATTGAGAAACAATATGTGTTGTAACCGAGCCAGTGCGAAATCACCACTGAGACAAAGACTAGGCCAAATTACAGGGTCTTTATTGCCAGCAGCCAGGGAGGACTGCCTCTCTAACCTGTGCCTCCCCCCCAAAGGAGGGCATTAAGACCTTTTATGCCCGTAAACCACCTCCTGGGTGGGGGGGGGGGCGGTGAGGGTGAGGGACTTTATACATTCCAATTGTTACTTAAGAGGTTCACAGAAGTCAAGATAAGCCTTAGTTTATACATTGACTGCATAGGGTGGAAATTACAGACCTTAGTTACTTATTACAAGTCGCAGGGGCCAAGATGGTGTGGGTTTGGACTGCTTGCCTGTCACAGAGAGCAGTTTCAACGGAAAGCCAAGGTATGATCGAGGTATGCAGCTTATGGGGCAATTATCATGTCACATATGTTTCGGCAGTCTTAAAAGGTTTGGGAGGGAGGAAAGAGGAATAAGATATGATATTGTTTGGCTGGATGAGGTGGCTCATGCCTGTAATCCCAGCACTTTGGGAGGCTGAGGAAGGTGGATTGCCTGAGGTCAGGAATATGAGAGCAGCCTGGCCAATATGGTGGAATCCATGGTGAAACTCCTGAAATCAGGTGTTCGAGGCCAGACTGGCCAACATGGTGAAACACTGTCTCCACTAAAATACAAAAATTAGCTGGGTGTGCACCTGTGGTCCCAGCTACTCAGGAGGCTGAGGGAGGAGAATCGCTTGAACCTGGGAGGCGGAGGTTGCAGTGAGCTGAGATTGCGCCACCGCATTCCAGCCTGGACAACAGAGTGAGACTCCATCTCTACTAAAAATACAAAAATTAACTGGGTATGGTGACGGGTGCCTGTAATCCCAGCTACTCAGGAGGCTGAGGTAGGATAATTACTTGAACGCAGGAGGTGGAGGTTGCAGTGAGCCGAGATCACGTCATTGCACTCCAGCCTGGGTGACAAGAGTGAAACTCCGTCTCAAAAAAAAAAAAAAAAAAAAAAAGAAGAAAAGAAGGAAAAAAAGATACAATGTTGTTTATGCGTGACATGATGTTTTATTGCACAATAGCAGCTTTGGGGAAGAGGAAAGAAAAACCAACTTGTCAATTAGGTGATGCTCAGCTTCCTTTTTCCTCGATTTTTGAACTATTCCCAGAGGGAACCTGACCAAAGACTTTTGTGAGAAATTACAGATACTCCTCCTGCCTTGGGGGAGTTCAGCAGGGAGCAGCAGTGGCCTGACATCCCCCCAAATTTTTTTGGCCTGTGTTGTGAGCAACTCTACACATCCCCTCCAATAAATAATCACTATAAACTAATATATGAACTAACATTTATTGAGCATGTCAACCTAAAATAATCAAAGGTCAGAATCTAGTTTAAAGAGAGTTTATTCAAGTGCAGAGTTTGAGGATAGCCAGCTGGGAAGCACAGATTTCAAACAATGGAAGTCAGTGTTCTGAAGTGTAGAAGTTTGGGATCAATTATACACACAAATTTTATAATTTAGGAAACCTAACAAAATTTCAGCATCTTTCTATATAAGGCTTAATGCGTAGTTACAACAATCCAATTTGTCAAGGTAGTCTTATTCTTTTGGGAAAGGTATATTTAACTTTCCACACTGAAGATGTAACAGTCTTAGGGTCTTTGCACCATCTGAGTCTGAGTTAGGTTCAAGACAATAAAGGAGGCAGTTAATCTCTAATAAAAATCAATGATTTGAAGGAAGGAAGTCTGATTTCTGGTCTTTCCTAGTCACTTAAGAGTAAGAACAATGAAGAAGACCGTCAGCCTATAATCTAAGAAACAAGTTGCAAACATGCTATGCAACTCAGTCTCTAGGGCTTAACTACCCTCTTAGCATATTATACATTTAGAGGGCCCTGAAATTTTCTTTTACAAGCACTTACTATGTGCCAGGAGCTGTTTTAAGTGCTTTCCTTTTCTTACCTCATTTAATCCTTACAACAATTCGTTATCATCCCCATTCAGCCAATGATCAGAGAGGTCAGGTAACTTGTGTTAAGTTCATACCAATAGGATAGGGGAGGTCCCCAAACACCAGCGGAACCTCCACCCTGGCTGGTGTCCAGGATCTTGACACTGTCATGAATAGGAATTCAAGGATGGGTCAGAAAACAGTGAAAGTACAGAGATTTATTGCGAAGTGAAAAGTACATACTCAAGAAAGGGAGGTGCGGGCATATTTTCTATTCTCCTGTCACCACCCTTGTCTCAAAGCCACACAGCAAGTGTTTGGTGGGCAGAAATGTAGACCCATGTGCTTTGACTCTGGAGTTCACAGTTCTAACACTGCAAGATGCTGCCTTGCTCGTTTGTTGAGTGTGAAGGTGTTAGTAGTGGCATGTATTCGAGTCACATGGCACCAAAGTATGTTAGTGGCAGCAAATCCATACAGGTCTGCAGCAACCTCAGTTCTTTCCTCCTTAGAAGAAAGAACTCGACTGAGGGGCATAAGGCAGAGTAAGAGACCGAGGCAAGTTTTAGAGCAGAAGTGAAAGTTTATTTAAAAGCTTTAGGGCAGCAAGTAAAGTACACTTGGAAGAGGGCCAGGGGGTCACTTGAGAGATCAGGTGTGCTGTTGACCTTTTGACTTGGGTTTTTTTAATGTTGACATGCTCCCAGGGTCTTTGTTCCTCCTCCCCGATTCTTCCCTTGGGGCAGGCTGTCTGTGTGTGCAGTGGCCTGACTAGCATTTGGGAGGGGAGCATGCGCAATGTGCTTACTGGAGTTATATGTGTGCATGTTCACTTAAGGCATTCTTCCCTTACCCGTCGAATGTCCCGAGGTGGTCATATACCAGTTAAACTCCACCATTTTGCCTTGTAGTGCACATGCTTGAGCCCACTCGCCCAACTCCTGAGATCTTATTAGGAAGCGGCCGATCACCAGCTTCAGATGTTTTCTGTCTGTTGGGAAACTGCCTTTCCCTGGTGCTGGCTGCAACCAATTATTATTTTAGAGATACAGTTAACAACCACCTGACCGTCACCTGATGGTTGTGGGGCAGAGGGAGACCTCTCCTGCCCTGCTTATGCTTATCTACCTACTATAATAAAGGGACCCTCAGCACTGTGTTAAGGGCTGTGACAATGCAGAAACAGAAGGTAGCCTCTTCTGGCACTTATGTCTACCACGTAAGCCAGTGCCAGGTTTGCAGAGAGGCTGGCACTGCTCTGAGGATCTTGCCCAAGGCAGCCAAGTGTGGTAGGGCCAGAGGACTCTGCGGGCCACCAAGGAGACCCACGGACAAGCCCAGAGGACAGTGAGAGGAGCAAAAGGAAGGGGTCGGCGGCAAACTAGGAGTCACTGCTGGGAAATAGGAGAAGCCTGGGAGCAAATCTAGAAGGGCCCTGGGTGATGGGGATGAACATTGTGAAGAAGCCACATTCACCTTTACCCTAAAGGTACAGGATCAGAGTAGACAGATACAAATATGAAATTCTCTCCTTCTTTTACATTACAGTTGGCAGGAATGTCTACAGATTGTTATTCAATAATCTCCCTCTCCCAACACACTGTAAAAAGTGTAATGCCTGCCTTACTGGGCTGTCGTAAGAATTAAACGAGATAATGTGACCATATGGTATGGCACCACCTTGGACCTTTTGGCTCTCACCTTGAGTCCCAGTGCTTCATTTCACCCCCTGCAAAATCATGGCTCTAGTCCCTATGTAGCGACAGGTTATATAAATTACAGTAAACATTTTACAAGGAAATGGCAGGTGTTATGGTGTACATCACCCACAATTTTTAAATATCCCACTCGACTCTAGGGAGAGGAAATTTTGTTCGTCTCTTAATGGGAGCAGGTTCATCTCTCTTCCTCCTACTGTCCTTCCCACAAAATGCCCTGGCTTCCCCTGTACCCTACTTAGCTTCCTTAACCTACCTCTATCACCCTTCCTACTTCTGTAAATCCCTTGACTGGCCTGCCCTGCTCAGCAAACAAAAGCTACCACAACTAGTTAAACTCTGGCCAACTGTAGTCCTCCAAGCATGTCCCTGCATATATATATATATATATATATATATATATATATATATATATATATGTATATATGTATGTATGTATATATATGTGTGTGTGTGTGTGTGTGTGTGTGTATATATATATGGTTATAGCCCATCCTTTCACATATGGAGTTTTTAGCACATTATCTATCTAGTCCAGAGTAAGTGATGGAAAAATGGGAGCAATATTAGCAGTTGTTGCCAGTGTCTGTACCATGATAACTTTCCTGGGGCAGTATGCAGTCACCCCTGAATGTCTGGTTTCCTGTGGTAGTGAGGGGTTGGGAGAATGGCTGAAAGGCAAAGGAGGGTGGGTAACTGTCATCGGAGATATTGTGAGCTGGCTGGATCTCCAAGAGGCCTGCAGACATGTGGACATTGTCAATGAGCATCGAGAAATCACTAGAGGGGCAGCCTCCTGCCAAGGACAATTTGCTCTTCCCTTTTTTGTAACCACTGGTGGCTTCGCTGTCAGTGAGAATGGAGTAGTAACTTGTGAAGACATCTGCCTGTTTCTGCTGGGCAGAGGAACTCATTGAGATGTGAGCCCCTGGTGGGTTCTGCAGTGGAAGTCTAGAGGAGGCTATGCCCCTCATCTCCCTGTAGAAGAGGCAATGTTAGCCACTGCTGGAAGGATCTGGGGCTGACAGTCAGGTGGCTCTCATTCTCTATGAGGGCCAGCAGGAAACCATGGTTTGCAGCCAGATTTTTGCTCCTGTCCTGACCCCATTGCCTTTTTTCACCCTCACAGAGACTTCCGCTACAAATAATGGTGACTTAGGGTAGAGAGAGACTCTGCAGAATAGAAAATAATCACATTTGCAGTTGGAAGAGAAGTCACTAATTTGCTTATTGGATACTTTCGATGACAGGGTGCTCATTTCCAGAGTGTTTCACTGCTGGGCGGCTTCATTTATTAGAAAGCTTTTCTGTCATGAATAAAATCTGTGCTCTTACTACTTAGTGGTTTTTTTTAGCACTATCTTCTGAAACTCTTGACCAGGCTCTGCTTTATTTTGCTTTATTATCAACCCTATTCCCTAACTCCTAGACTGAGAATCTTGAACATCTTTGATACCCAAATGCATAATAATACAATTTGTAGCATTCCCAGCCAGCAATTAGAGGTACTGTCCATCCTGTTACCAATTGAAAATGTATGGGTAACATGTTAATAACTTATTAGTGGGCATCTCGAACTTAGCTCATTTGCTATGCTCCTCATCAACTCTATCCCTTTTCCCTTCATAGCACTATCATCCTCTGGCTCATTTTAGATGATTCATTTATTTGTTTATTGCCTATCTCTTCTCTGAGAATATAAACTCCCTGAAAGCATAACCTGTCCCAGTCTGTGTTGTCCTGAACTGTATCCCGTGTAGGGAACAATGTTGGAATCTGGGACTCACTCAGTTAATTTTTTTTTGTATAAATCAAGAGCCAAGGCCCAGTGCAGTGTCTCATGCCTGTAATCCCAGCACTTTGGGAGGCCAAGGCGGGAGGATCACCTGAGGTCAGGATTTCGTGACCAGCCTGGCCGACATGGTGAAACCCCGTCTCTACTAAAAATACAAAGATTAGCAGGATGTGATGGCAGGTGCCTGTAATCCCAGCTACTTGGGAGGCTGAGGCAGGAGAATCGCTTGAACCCGGGAGGTGGAGATTGCAGTGAACGGAGGTCGTGCCACTCTACTACAGTCTGTGACAGAGTGAGACTTTGTCTCAAAATAGATAGATAAATTGCCACGTTAGGATAGTAAAGTTTCCAGATTCTGTCAGTACTCCTTCAAGCACTCCAGAGAAGGGCAAGCTGTTTATTTTAAAGCTGACTGTGCAGCAGCCATGATCCTCAAGTGAGGGGACTTAGGATTTACTCCAAGGTTTATCCCAAGTTTGCACTCATCATCTGGGTGACCTTGAAGCAGGTATTTAACCGTTTTGAGGCTTAGCATCCTCATCTGTAAGATGGGATTGGCACTGTCTGCCCTATTTAACTCACAGGGTTGTCCTGAGGTTGAAATATGACTATATAAAAGAAAGAATTTTGTAAGCTGGCAAACTATAATATATAAACATGAGTTATGATGATGATGGCAACTGAAGTTATATATTCTTGATAAAGTGAAAGTGTAGTCTGAGAATGAATTTATCTTCTGCTCAAGGTGAATTAATTCCTCGAGCAGCTAGAGATCATGCGATGTCTAGAGCTGCTCTCTGTGAGTGTGCTCACTGACACCACCACCACTTGAGTGCCTACTATGTTAAGACAGTCACAGAGAACAAAACAGACAAAACCCCACCCTCATGTGTTTACAGTCTAGAGGAGGCAGAAAGACAATCAACTAAATAAATAAGGAAATGATGTAGTATGTTAGGATTACAAAAGTCAGGAAGTAAAAAAGAAATACAATGGATAGAGGAATAGTGAGTATGGGGATGAGAGACGGCAATTTCAAAAGGTGATTGGGGCAATCACATTAAAGCTGACTCCTGAGCAAGGACTTGAAGGAAATGAAGGATTTAGCCATATGAAGAATGCTTCTGGGAAAGCATTCCCAGCAGAGGCAACAGCAAGTGCAAAGGCCTGAAACTGAGTGCTTTCCTCACATGTCTGAGAAGCCAATGAGACTAGTATGTTTGGAGTAGAGGAAGAGAGGGGATGGTAGATGGGATTAGAGAGATAATGGATGCCCAGATTGTGTAGGGCCTTATATAGCATTGTGAGGACTTGGGCTTTTACTCCAGGGACAGAGGGAGCCATTTGAAGGTCTTGAAGAGAAGTATTACATGATTTGACTTCCCATCATATTTGTTCTGGCTGCATTGATAAGAATAGACTATAGAGGTTAAGAATAACAATGAGGGAACTAGTTAGGAAGTTACCACGTGTAATCTAGAGGAGAGGGGGTGGTTTCAACCAGGGAGGTAGATTAGAAGTAATAGGGTAGCAGATGTATTTTGTAGGAGGTATCAGTAGGATTTGTTGTTGAACTGGCTTTGGTGAGAGAGAAAAAGGAATTAAGAATGAGCCAAGGTTTTTGGCCTGAGCCCCTGGAAGAATGGGGTAGCCATTTATTGGTGTTTGTGGGGTGTCTGTGGGAAGAGCAGGTTTGGGAGGAAATATTAGGAGCTCAGTCTTGGACATGTTGCTTCTGAAAAGATGATTAGACATTCAAGTGGAGATGTTGAGTAAGCATATTCCAGCCTGAGCCAAAAATAAAAATAAATAAATAAATAAAGTCAGGAGGCATCAGCATTGAGTTGGTATTTAAAGCCATGGGACTGGCTGAGAATACCAAGGGAGTGAATGCATTAGAGGAGAGGTCAAGGACTGAGTCCTGGGGCACTGCCATGTCTGGGGACTGAGGAGATGGGGAAGAGGCAGCAATGCTAAGAGTGAAAGAGCAGCCAGGGAGACAGAGGAAAATCAGGAGAGTGATGCCCTGGAAGACAAATGCCATCAGTGTTTAGGGGGCATGATCAATCATGGCAGACATTTCTGAGAGGACTATTAAAGGGAGCATGGAAAACTGATTGTTGGAGTGAACTGAAGTGGAAGCCCACTTTGAAGGCTTTGACAAGAGCTGGAATAGTAGGGGCAGAGCTGGACTGGAGTGAGTGTAAGAAAGTAAAAGGAGTGTAATGGAGGGAGCCTATTTAAACATTCTTTTGAGGAGGGTTACTCTAAAGAGGAGCGGACAGGATTTGGCTGGAGGATACAGGTCAAGAGAACGTCTTTGTTTTTTGCTTATTTTTTTTAAGATGAGAGAAATATCAGCAAGTTTTTATGCAGAAGGGAATCATCCAAAAGATATGGAAGAACCGATGGTGCAAGACTGAGAGGGGAGAAATCTTGGCAGAGTGTCCAAGCAAGTTAGAGTCGGTTATAGATATTGGGTCAAGCCAAAATGGAGGAGTTGGCTTTGCCTGGAGGCACCAACAATTCATCCATATGTAGAAGAAAAGTAGAGAATATGGAGTTACATGCAGGTAGGTGGATTGAAGTGGTGGGAAAATGGAGAAATTCCCTTCTGAGAGCTTCTGTTTCCTCAGTGAAATAGGGAGAAAGGTCATCCTTGCAGAACGAGGATGAGGTTGGGAGAAGGCAATGGGATTTAAGCAGAGACAGGGCCTAAAGGATGTGGATAGAGGCATTTCTCTAAGGCCTCTGGCATTAGTTCCAGTGAGGGAACTCTTCCATGCTCACTGATGCTGCAAAATACCAGATGGCCCTATCCCTCCTTCAAGCCTTCTTGGTCAGGTTTGCGTTAATTTTTAGGTATAAGTTTTGTCTGAAACTCACTTGTGCATCACCCCAAATGATTTCAGGCTGTGGAAGCTATCAGAACTATCATGATATTTTTAGAAATTGACTTCATAAAAAGTAAAAAGAAAAAAATGTTTTGCTCTGACCCAAGCTGACCTTCAAAATGTTCCAAATGCATGCAGCATCACATGGTTGAATTTCACCGTCACATCATTAATTAGGGAGTCCATTCTGGCCTGAAAGAGGAATTACTTGTTTCTTTCGTTTTAGACAAATGTGCTATACTTTACATTTCTCTCTGGCAAAAACGACTTTGGTTTATCTCACCAGGCATCTGAAGCATGAGTTATTTTGTGTTTTTTCAATTGCAAGTGTTCCTTTGAAACACTACCTTGTAAACACCAGCCAAGAGTCTTCAATTTGGGTTTTAAGAATAATTTGTATAACTACCATCAGAATCAAGTAGCCAACAAGTATTTGTGAGGCAATTATGATGTACTCACCCAGGAAGCATAACGTGTAGTGATAACATACTTGGCGTTAACAAAATGCTGATGAAGACAGGATGGGATGGCTTCTCAGGCTCAGCTCCATTATAATAAGGACACTGAGGACTGGGGGAGTGGAGACAAGATTAGGGTGTAAAGGTAACTTTGACTGTTGACATTTTCTCACTGTAAGCACTAAGTGAGCACTTCATTAATTAAGATCTGTGTGTCTCATTTTCCAAGGCTGACTGGTACCATGGACATTTTTGAGTAGCTGCTTTAACACTGATGTTCGTGCAGCTCACCCTATTTAGTAATTTTGACATACAAACACATAGAGAAAACAGAAACGTTCCCCACCTTCTCTTACCACTGCTGCCCAAAGGAACTGCCCTGTGTAGTTTATGCCTTCCAAACCCCTGGTACCACAGAAATAATGTTCTAAATGGTGATGAGTTCCTATTGTCCTGTAAAACCTTTGGTACATGGGTCCTTTTAGATAGTTGAGAGTTTAAGAACAAAGAGAGAACAAACATCTTTTCTTTTCTTTCTCTCTTTCTCTTTCTTTTTCTTTTCTCTCTTACACCTCTCCCTTTCTCTCTTTCTCTCTCCTTCCTTCCTTCTCTTTCTCTCTTTTTTTTCTTTCTTTCTCTCTTTCCCTTTCTCTTTCTTTCTCTCTCTCCCTTTCTTTCTTTTTTTTCTTGCTTTCTTTTTCTCTCTCTCTTTCTTTCTGACAGAGTATCCCTCTGTTGCCCACGCTGGAGTGCAATGGCATGATCTCAGCTCACTGCAGCCTCAACCTACTGGGCTCAAGTGATCCTCCCACCTCAGCCTCCCAAGTAACGGGAACTACAGGCATGTGTCCCCATGCCCAGCTAATCTAACATCTTTAATACCTACTTTGCACAAGGTGCTTTTGCCTGTTTTGTCCCATTTAGTTCTCAAAATAGCCCTGTCAAGTTGGTTTTTACCCCCACATTTATATGATAAGAAGACTTACGTAGTAAGAGGTTATGTAATTTGGCTGAGATAAAGCAACTACAAAATCACAAAGTTTGGATTCAAATTCAATTCTTGGTATGTGACAGAAAAAACAAAAATATTTTTAAAAGAGAAAATTATTTTTAATTTCCATGCTTCCTCCTAAGGAGGATGGATCCGAAGGGAATGTGTCCTTTGCTCAACAGAGATGACAGGTGTGAGAAGGTAAACTGGGGACTTTATATTGCTCAGCAGAATACTAAGGGGGATATAGAGATTCAGGAGCAATGTCAGCTGGGAACGTGCAGTGCTGGAGGGGTGACACTGTGGGAGGGTGGAGGGATGGCCAGCTGGCAGGCGAGGAGCTGGCTGGGGACAGAGATGCCTGATGGAGATTTAGGGAAGAGCAAAGTGCTGTGCTCTGTGTGAGGCTTATGCTCTCCTCCATTCCCTAACTCCCTCCTGAAATCGCCAGCAAAACCCTTTCTTTTCCTTGTGCTCCATGACCTGTGTTTGCTTTGAGGGTAATGGAATCACGTTGGTACACTTACTCAAGGTTGGCTGGCAGGAACAAAGGGTGCCCACAAGGGTTTGGTGAACATCTTCAAAGCCCATTCTATTTCAAATAACCACCTCATGAATATTTACTGCGTTATTTTTGTGTGCCAGGCATTGTTCTAGGGCACCAGAAATACATCAGTAAACAAGAATGAAACCTCTGACTTTATGTAGTTTATAGTTGGGGGAGACTGACAATAAGAAAACAAAAAAATGTTATCAAGAAAAGTACAATGGAGAATTATTTTTAAAGTGTTGGAGTAGAATCTCCTTAAATAACTTGGACAGGTGTCTTCTTTTCAGAGACAGATAACTGAACTGAGGACAAGTGGTTGCAAACATTTAACAGTTTTTTATTGATTAATTACAAGGTGTGACATCAAGTTCTAGATATTGTAGCAGGCGAATTGAACATAAGTCCTCAAGGACCATATGGTTAATAAGGGAGATGTGACAAGTTTCTTAGTAATTTAGAAGTGATGAGTTACCTATAATGCCATGAAGCTTCCAATGCATTTGGCAGAGGTGTTTTTCTTTAGGACCCTGAAATTGGCCCAGAGTGGGAAGAAAGCACCGGAAGGGCCCTACTCTGCCCCCAGTTTGCTATATCCCTACCTGACTAATGTTTCACCTTTTCTTTCCCCAACTAAATGCATGTGCCTCCATATTCCTCAGTTTACCAGGCTGTCTCTCTGCTCATGGCTGGTCTTTTTTCTGGTAATCCTCATTAAGGTAGGAGAGCACAATGGTTAGGTCCATCCTTTCTCAGCTCTGTCACTTGTAGCTGGACCACTTTGGGTAAGTTACCAAATGTCGGCTCTGGTTTCTTTATTAAACTGCAGATATAATTGTACCTGCTTCATGAAGTTCTTGTGAAGATCAAATGAATTAATTTATATAAAGTAAGTAGAAGAGTGCCTGGCACATAGCAAATTTTGAGCTAGAGTTAGCTATTATTAACATTATTCTGGTGTTTTCTAAGGGTTCATTATTATTATATGGACTGCCCTCACTCACTAGTACCTTAAGACGACTCGGCTGAAAATCTACCTCCTGATTCTCAATCACACAGGAAGGCCACCAGTATTGAGCCTTTGGTATTTCAGATTTGGGATTACAAAAAAGAGGTTTAACTCTACTTGAGACATATGAAAACACGAATGAAGTGGTATTTGAGATGGATCTTGGAGATGGGGAGGATGCAGACATTTGGTGGGGGAGAGGAGGGGAAAGCCATTTTGTCAGAGAGAATACCATGAGCAAAAGGACAAAAGCTAGATATTTGGGGCCAGCACTGGATACTGTTTGGTTTGATTTGTCTCCATGTGGAATGCATGAGGTTAAGACCAAGAGACAGGTGTGGAAACATAGTAGGTTAGTTGACAAATTGTGGAGGCATGTCAATGTTAAGGTTATTGGTGTTAGACCTTGTAGGCAAATTGAAAACTATTATGGATTTTTAAGGATCCAGATTTGTTCTCTGCTATAAAGTAGGTGTGTACGTATAAGGGCTTTTTACCTCAATGTTAAATAACCCAAAGCCTCTGTAATTTTCTGAATTCTTCAATTATTTTTTTCTTACTAGTCTTATCTATCCCTTAGATGCACCACAGGGATTGGGCAATGAATTAATCACATATTCTGAATTCATATTTTCTCAATAAGAAGAGGCAAAAAAAAAAAAAAAAAACCCAGATAGGGATTTTCCATCATAAAAATATAAACTTAGAGCTGTAGATGAAATTTTAAATAACATTTAATTCATGACTGTACTTACACAGATTTAGAATTATACTCTATAATTTATATTAATTTATAAGTATTAATATGTTATTTATATATTCTATTATTTTTGCTTTTCTTTATGGACATTTTATTAATTTCTTCAAACTAATCACAGACATTTTCAACAGCAATGTCTCTGTTATCATTTAACTGAATTTTTGAATAGTCGAAACATTTTTGAATAGTTTTCCAGAGCACATCTTTGCATTTAAGTAAGTAGTTTGATAAAAGTACTTCTTGCATCCGTGTATAATACAATTTTATCATAACTGTAAGCGTCCCAACTATGTGTCCATTAGTATAAAGGAAGAACAGTTTTGATTTTTCATTTATCCTATAGCTAGCCATCCATGAGCTCCACAGCATAACTATACATTATATTGCTTTTGTAATTTTTAAATATTTTTTTATTTTGTACAAAATGTTGATACAAGAAAGTCAAGTGGAAAAGGCAGAATACATAACTATTGAATATATTCCATAGGACCTCAACTATAAAAACTAATATCCGAACAAATCATTTTGCTTTTTAAAGTGACCTTTAAAAACTCATATATAATGGCCAGCCCTTGCTATTGTGAGGTTATTTCCCCAAAAGTAATTATGTTTGTGTTAAGTTTCTTTGCTTTTTACCAATTTCATGAGATGTTTTCTGTAAGCACTCAAACTTAGCCTAGATAGCAGTTGTTTTAGGTAAATATAACTCCCCCCAAATGGTACACTGTTATTCAAAATAAGGTAAATGAAAGGGTACCTCAAGATATTGGAGACTTTGTAAGGATTTACACATGATAACTTTGTCTTTCCTGAGGGACTTTTTTTGGTGGGAAATACCTTACCTTATATTTGGATATATATGGCCTCTTCTCTTTCATTAACAGTGCCTGGTCTTGTGATAACTTTGTCCACAGATCTTTTGTGACTTTTAATCTTCTCTAAGTGGATATAATTTTGCTTAAAAGATACTCCTTCAGGTTGCAGAATATATTTAAAAACTATGCTGTAATAGAGTTAAACAAAAACAAACAAGAAATGTAAAGTCCCTAGCACAGTCCTCCCAAGCAGCATCCGGTCACAGTTTTTAATGTCTCTTCTCTGGAGCTTCCCTGACATTGTGACTTAGTTCCCTTCTCTGCTGTCAGCATGCAGGCCTCATCGCCTCAGACCCTCATCAAAGCCTCATAGGCACTGATTTGCCTGTCCGTCTTTCTAACTAAATACGCAGCATCCCGAGGGCAGGCACTGTGTCTTGGACTGAGAGAGGAACGATCAAAGAAGAGCGACATGTCCTCGTATGACAAGGAATCATTCCAGTATCTTAGAGAGTTGGTGGAAATTTCAAATGATGCCATATGTAGACTTTAATGTTTGTTGATTCTAACTATGTACATACATTCAGATAGTTCC
This sequence comes from Saguinus oedipus, assembly GCA_031835075.1. Lineage (NCBI taxonomy): Eukaryota > Metazoa > Chordata > Mammalia > Primates > Cebidae > Saguinus > Saguinus oedipus. Next base: position 27,648,811 of record CM063190.1, read on the forward strand.
CATCTGTTGCCTAAATGTATGGGTCGCCAAATTTCATATGTGAGGTGATGAAGGGAGGACAAGCAATGTCTATAGTTTAAATGTGGAGGCTTTTCTGAAAAAAAAAAATCCAGGCTCTGTCTGTTAATATCATATGGCTTTGGTTTTGTGATAGTACCAGGCCACACCCCTGTCTTCACAGGATATATGCAGGTTCAGCAGGTTTATAGACTGGTCATCTGCTTTGGTTTTGTTTTATCTCAATTAGACCTGTGCCTGCTGTCTTTCAAGATTATCTTCCATAGGTGTATTTTTAGATTGTTTAGCTGGTGAATACTTTTTCCAGGAATTCTGATGTCTGTGGGTTTTAGGCTATTGATTTAGCTAACTTTAGCCATTGTCAAATAGCTCACATTTTCTCAGCAGGCAAGCACCCACATGAGCACATATATGCCTATGGATATTCATTTTGCAAATGTTTTTGTTGCATCTATTCTGTGTTTTGTTGGTTTTTTTGTTGTTGTTTTTTTTTTTTAGAGACGGAGTCTCACTCTGTTTGTCACCCAGTTTGTAGTACAGTGGCTGAATCATGGCTCACTGCAACCTGAAACACCTGGGCTCAAGTGATCATCCTGCCTGAGCCTCCCAAGTTGTGCCAGTTAATTTTTTAAAATATTATTCTTGGAGAGACAGGGTCTCACTAAGTTTCTCAGGCTGATCTCAAACTATTGACCACAGGCAATGCCCACCCCACCCCTGGCCTCCCAAAACACTGAGACTGCAGGTGTGAGCCACCACACCCAATCCTATTCCATATTTTGTAATGATCTTGGCCACAGTATATATACAACATCCTGCCAAGCACTCTATTCAGTCATACCTAGTGACTGGCAGGGCACCAAATATACCACAGACATTAATCTTCATTGCTTTCTCTCATATTGGTGTTGCTCTCTGCCAGGAATATCAATGTCTCCTACCTCAAAGCAATGAGAGACATCTTTGAGTAAAGATGTGAGCTGGGAAATTATTACAGGCCCAGAGTGATATGGTTTGGATCTATGTCCCCACCCAAATCTCATGTTGAACTGTAATCCCCAGTGTTGAAATCAGGGCCTACTGGGAGGTGATTGGATCATGGGGCACACTCTCCTCTTGCTGTTCTTGTGATAGTGAATTCTCACAAGATCTGGTTGCTTAAAAGTGTGTACCGGCTGGGCTCAGTGGCTCATGCCTGTAATCCCAGCAGTTTGGGAGGCCAAGGCAAGAAGATCACTTGAGGTCAGGAGTTCAAGACCACCCTGGCCAATATGGTGAAACCCTGTCTCTACTAAAAATATAATAATTAGCTGGGCATGGTGGTGCATGCCTGTAATCCCAGCTACTCAGAAGGCTGGGGCAGGAGAATCACTTGAATCTGGAGGCAGAGGCTGCAATGAGTAGAGATGGTGCTACTATACTCCATTCTGGGTAATAGAGTGAGATTTTATCTCAATAATAATAATAATAATAAATAAAAGTGTATAGCACCTCCTTGTTGACTGTCTTCTTCCTGCTCCGGTCACATTAGACATGACTTGCTTCCTCTTCACCTTCCACAATGATTGTAAGTTTCTCTTTGGTCATGCTTCCAGTACACCCTGTGGAACCATGAGCCAATAAAACCTCTTTTCTTTATAAGTTAGCCAGTCTCAGGTAGCTCTTTATAGCAATACGAGAATGGACTAATACAGAAAATGGTGCCAAGAAGTGGGACACTGCTATAAAGATAACTGAAAATGTGAAAGCAACTTTGGAACAGGGTAACAGCCAAACGTTGGAAGAGTCTGGAGGGCTCAGAAGAAGGCAAGGAGATGAGGGAGAGTTTGGAACTTCCTAGAGACTTGTTAAATTGGTGTGACCAAAATACTGATAGTGATATGGTCAAGGAAGTCCAGGCCAAGGAGGTCTCAGATGGAGATGAGGAATTTATTGGGAACTGGAGCAAAAGTCACTTTTGTTATACATTAGCAAAGAGATTAGAGGCATTATGCCCCTGCCCTGGGGATGTGTGGAAATTTGAACTTGAGAGTGATGATTTAGGGTATCTGGAGGAAGAAATTTTTAAGCAGTAAAACATTCAAGATGTAGTCTGGCTGCTTCTAACAGCATATGGTCATAGGCATGAGCAAAGAGATTATCTGAAACTGTAATTTATATTTAAAAGGGAAGCAAAGTATAAAAGTTTAGAAAATTTGTAACCTGACCATGTGGTAGAAAAGAAAAACCCATTTTGTGGAGAGGACTTCAAGCCAGCTGCAGTAATTTGCACAAGTAATGATGAGTCTAATGTTAGTAGCCAAGACAATGGGAAAATGCCTTGAAGGCATTTCAGAGACCTTGGTGGAAGCCTCTCGCATTACAAGTCTGGAGGCCTAGGAGGGAAGAATGGTTTCATGGGCTGGGCCCAGGGCCCTGCTGCCATGCACAACCTCCGGACACTGCTCCCTGTGTCTCAGCCACTCCAGTTTCAGCCATGGCTAAAAGGGCCCCAGATAGGTCTCAGGCTGCTGCTCCAGAATGTACAAGCCATAAGCCTTGGCAGCTGCACGTTGTGTTAAGCCTGCAAGTGCATAGAGGACAAGAGTTAAGGCTTGGGAGCTTCTGCCTAGATTTCAGAGGATATATGGGCATGGAAGGATGTCCAGACAGAAGTCTGCTGCAGGGGTGGAGCCCTCATGGAGAAACTCTACTAGGGCAAGGTGGAGGGGAAAGTGGGATTGGAACCCCCACAGAGTCCCCACTGGGGCATTGCCCTAGTGCTAATGAGAAGAGGGCCACCATCCTTCAGGCTCCATATACCTGGGAAAGCTGCAGGCACCAGCTCATGAAAGCAGCTGAGAGGGGCTGTATTCTGCAGAGCTAAAGGGGCAGAGATGTCCAAGGCCTTGGAAGCCCACCCCTTGCTGATGGGTGGGCTGGATATGAGACATGGGGTCAAAGGAAATTATTTTAGAGCTTTAAGATTTAATGACTGCCTTCCTGGGTTTCAGACTTGCATGGGGCCTATGGAACCTTTGTTTTGCATGATTTCTCCTTTTTGGAATGGGTGTATTTACCCAACGCCTATACTCTCATTGTATTTTGGAAGTAACTAACTTGTTTTTGATTTACAGGCTCATAGGTGGAAGGGATTTCCCTTGTCTCAGATGAGATTTTGGAATGTGGACTTTTGAATTAATGCTGAAATTAGTTAAGACTCAGGAAACTGTTGAAAAGTGATGATTATATTTTGCAATGTGGGAAGGACATGAGCTTTGAGAGGGGACAAGGGTGGAATGATATGGTTTGGATTTGTGTCCCTGCCCAAATCTCATGTCAAGTCATAATCCCCAGTGTTGGAGGAAGGGCCTAGTGGGAGGTAATTGCATCATGGGAGTGGATTTCCCCCTTGCTGTTCTCATGATAGTGAGTGAGTTCTCATGAGATCTGGCTGTTTAAAAGTATGTAGCACCTCCTGCTTTGCTCTCTTCCCCCTGCTTCAGCTACATAAGATGAGCCTGCTTCCCCCTCACCTTCTACCAATACTGTAAGTTTCCTGAGGCTTCCTCAGTCATGCTTCCTGTGTAGCCTGTGAAACTGTGAGTCAATAAAACCTATTTTCTTTATAAACTACTCAGTCTCAGTTCTTTATAACAATGTAAGAATGAACTAATACACAGAGTTATCAGCATTAGAGCATAATGCAACAGAGTGTGGACCCTGGAAGCAGATGCCTGGTTTGGATCTGGTTCTACTCTTTACCCACTATGTGATCAGGAACAAGACTGTTATTCTCTCTGCCTTGATTCTCTCATCTGTTAAATGAGTATATAATAATTCCTAACTCATAGTAATTCTGTGAGAAATAATGAGTTAAAATAAGTAAAGTGCTTAGAATAGTGCCTCAGAGAGTAACTGTCATTTTAGGTATTAGTTATTATCATTTTATTCATGTATTTTTTATTTTATTTTAGAAGGAATCTTGCTCTTTTGGCCAGGCTGGAGTGCACTAGCATGATATTGGCTCACTGCAACCTCTGCCTCCTGGGCTCAAGCAATTCTCCTGCCTCAGCTTCCCAAGTAGCTGGGATTACAGGTGTGCACCACCACACCCACCTAATTTTTTGTATTTTTAGTAGAGATGGGGTTTCACTTTCTTAGCCAAGCTGGTCTCGAACTACTGACCTCAAGTTATCCACCTGCCTTGGTCTCCCAAAGTGCTTGGATTACAGGCATGAGCCACTGTGCCTGGCCTTATTCATTTTTTTTTATTGAGGTAAAATTATTACCTCAATAAATAGTTACCTATTATTATTATATACACTATTGGCTCTGGTTACAGGGACTGACTGGAAAGGGACTGACTACCATGATCAGCCCAAATAGAGGTTGGTTTTTGATTGGTACTTGCACTTTCTCCACTTGCAGCAGAGGTTGAGAAAGGGAAGACCCAAGGGCCTGCCATTCTGTCTAGAACAGGAATCATGGGGATGTCCATCCTCCTGGTCATTTATGTAATCAGTCTCTCTCCCAGGCATCCTGGCAACCATCCTTTGACCCTTCCTAGAGATTTCCTGCCACAGTGCAGCTCATTCCATCTGTCCCTCATTCTCACAATGGTTGGTCCAGTTCCTCATGATATCATCCCTGGACTGCTGAAGAAGTCTTTCCACCAGCCCCTCTACCTCCAGGCCCTCCTCCACTCAGTGACCTTTCTCAAACACAAGTCTCATTATGTATCTTCTCTACTGAAAACCTTCTCTGGCTCCCAATTGCCTGCACAACAATGTGGGAAGACATCGTTTCGCTTTGAGAACCTCCTACAAGGTGACAAAGAAGCTCATTTCTCCATATTCTTTTTCCTCTCACCTTCTACTCCAGCTGAACTGAAACAGTGCCTACCTTTCTTACTTCATGTTTTTATTCAAGCTATTTGCTTTTCCAGCTTACCTTTCCTGCCACATTGATCTGTCAAATTTCCAATTTTAAAACTGAAGGAGAGATATTACTTTTTAAAATGAGAACTATTTTTTAAGAGCTGCACCCCTTCTGATCCCATTATCCATCCAGTCAGAATTTTTCTTCCTCTCTCACATTCCCAGTCACTTGTACCTCTATGATGATGCTTAGCACAGACTGTCTCATGATATTTGTGTTTATTTATTTCAAAATTGCCTTTATATGGCTAACAAAAATTCTATGGTAATATTTGTGAAAATTTGTTGAACTATACACTTAAGATGGATTCATTTTACTGCACACAAATCATGCCTCAATAAAACTGGTTTTAAAAGAAAAACTACAGCAAAACCATAGCAAAATAAAAATAAACAGATGGGAAAATTGAGATGAAGGAAAATAAGGGTAGGAAAGTAAAATAAATTCACAGGTAAGCTTAGTATTAAAAAATGCATGCCATAAATTTCCATGGGCTAAAAATCTTTTTCAGAGCTTCCCAGCTGCCAAAGGAAATACAGAATTATAACCAGAGAATATAGAGACTTTCCTAGTACTGAAACCTGAACAAAATCTCTCTCATGAGCCCTTATGAAAAGAACACTGTGATGCAAGGGACAGCTTTCTCAACAATAGCCCTATGGTAAACCCCACAGGGAATTGTAGGTTGTGTCTCATAATATCAGTTCAAGTTGCTGGCAGAACATTTAAGTGCAATTAAGAAAACAGTTCCATGAAGGACTAAAATACTACAGTTCAGGTGCACGGCTTTCTAATGATTTCACTGGATTAGAAAGAAAAATTCAAACTAACTATAGAAATGGGTGGTCTGCTTATCTTTCAAGGAATTCTTTGACTTAATATGACTATATCATGAAGGTATCTTTTGTTACTATTTGAAAGAGTTCAAGGCTATAGAGTCTATGACCAAATCCTGGAGCGCAATGACTGTTTCCAATTAAGGACACATCTTTGTTTTTGAAGCTCTGTTGTTAGGTGCATACATATTTAGGATTGTTATGTCTTCTTAGTGACTTGACTACTTTGTCTTTATATGTCTCTCTTTATCCTTGATAATATTCCTTGTTCTGAAGACCACTTTCCCTGAAATTAATATAACTATTCAAGCTTTCTTTTAGTTAGAATTTGCATGTGTATCTTTCTCCAACCTTTCACTTTTAACCTATCTATGTCTTTATATTAAAAGTGGGGTTCATGACTAGGCATGATGGCTCATGGCTGTAATATCAACCCTTTGGGAGGCTGAGGTAGGAGGATTGCTTGAGCCCAGGAGTTCAAGACCAGCTGGGCAACATAGAGAAACTTCATCTCTACAAACAATGAATAATTAGCTGGGCATGATGGCTCATGCCTATGGTCCCAGCTGCTGGGGAGGCTGAGACAGGTGGATTGCTTTAGCCCAGGAGGCTGAGGCTGAAGTAAGCCATGATCATGCCACTGCATTCTGACCTGGATAACAGAGTGAGATAGTCTTACATAAATTAAAATGAGCTTCCTGAAGATGGTATAAAATTGGATCTTTTAAAAAATCTAATGTTACACTATTGCTATGTATCTGTTGCTTCTTTCTTTCTTTCTTTTTGAGACAGAGTGTCACTCTATCATCCAGGCTGGAGTGCAGTAGTGTGATCTCAGCTCACTGCAACCTCTGCCTCCCAGGTTCAAGTGATTATCCTGCCTCAGCCTCCCAAGAAGCTGGGATTACAGGCATGTGCCACAACATCTGGCTAATTTTTGTATTTTTAGTAGAGACACAGTTTCACTATGTTGGCCAGGCTGGTCTCAAACTCCTGACCTCAAGCAATCCGCCTGCCTTGGCCTCCCAAAGTGCTGGGATTAGAGGCTTAAACCACCGCTCCCGGCCAGTATCTGCTTTTTAACTGGTGTATTTAGACCATCCATATTTTAAATGATTATTGATATGATTGGATTAAAACTTGCTACCTTGCTAAATGATTTCTATTTGTTCTAGTTTTTCTTGGCTTCCATTTTCTTTTTCTGTCTTCGCTAGGTTTAACTGAAATTTTTTATGATAATTGTATTTTTTATCTTTTTTTGTTTAAAGACAATCTCACTCTTGTCACCCAGGCTGGAGTGCAGTGACACGATCTTGGCTCACTGCAACCTCCACCTTCTGGGTTCAAGAGATTCTCCTGCCTCAGCCTCCAGAGTAGCTGGGATTACAGGTGTGTGCCACCACACCTGGCTAATTTTTTTTTTAGACAGAGTCTCCCTCTGTCACCTAGGCTGGAGTACAGTAGCGTAATCTTGGTTCATTGCAACCTCCACCTCCCAGGTTCAAGTGAGTTTCCTGCCTCAGCCGCTCGAGTAGCTGGGATTACAGGATCCCATACCATGCCCAGAGAATTTTTTTGTATTTTTAGTAGAGATGGGGCTTCACCATGTTGACCAGGCTGGTCTCGAACTCCTGACCTCAGGTGATTCTCCCACCTTGGCCTCCCAAAGTGCTGGGATTACAGGCATGAGCCACCGCACCCGGCCTATTTTTATCTTTTAAAAATTGACTTAGTATGTTATAAATTGTGTTTCAATTTTGGTAATTTCTGTTGACCTATCTTCAAGGGTACTGACTTACTGATTCTTCCATCAGCTATGTCAAGCCTACTGATGAACCCACTGATAAAATACTTTATCTCTGTTTCTATGTTTTTTATTTCCAGTATTTTCTTTTTCTTTTTTTTTTTGAGACGGAGTTTCGCTCTTGTTACCCAGGCTGGAGTGCAATGGTGCGATCTCGGCTCACCGCAACCTCTGCTTCCTGGGTTCAGGCAATTCTCCTGCCTCAGCCTCCTGAGTAGCTAGGATTACAGGCGCACGCCACCATGCCCAGCTAAGTTTTTGTATTTTTAGTAGAGACGGGGTTTCACCATGTTGACCAGGAGGGTCTCAATCTCTTGACCTTGTGATCCACCCGCCTCTCAAAGTGCTGGGATTACAGGCATGAGCCACTGCGCCTGGCTGATTTCTAGTATTTTCATTTGATTCTTTCTTATAGTTTTCAACTGCCTGATGAAATTACCTATCTGATCCCTGTTGCTTTTTTCATTAGAGTTTTAACATACAAATCAGAGTTACTTTGAATCCGTAATCTGATAGCTCCAACACCTATGTCATTTATGAATCTGGTTTTAGAGATTTTCTTCAAACTTGGTTTTTCTTTGCCTTATTGTTGCATTGCACTTGTTGTTCAAAACTGGACATGTTGTATAGGACAGTAGATAATGAGGGGAATATTTTTTATTCTTGAAATGAATCCACTTTTCCTTTTGGTAGATCTTTAGTGTAGAGAGTTTATGTTAATGTAGTCAGAAGTTGGGCCGGGTTTGAAGTCTATGTTGCTGTTACCCTTAGTGCACCAAAGTCTTCCAATTCCTTTAACACTAACTTGTATTTATGGTGTTAACTAATTTAAAAGAGGACTTTTGTCCATGTCTATTCCCTGAGTGACTTCTCTCATTTCTGCTTGGATTTGAGTCTCCCTTTGCACTGCTCTGGAGACAGAACTGCCTTTTGCCACTGTCCCAGTTGCATTCCAGTGATGTTTTTACTTACTGCTTGACAGCATGGAGGTGGTAGGTACGGGGAGGGTCCCTTCTCTGATGTTCTGATCAAGCCTCAGTTGTAGGCAGTCACGGTCAATCTGGAACTCAGGGTTGTGGCTCTCTCAGGTGTTCTCATCCTTCTCCAAATGTAATGCTGCACTCAGCATGAATCCCTGCCTCTTTACCACAGGTAGAGCATTCCTTTTCCTTTCTATTCCCTTATCGCAGCTTCAATGAATTTCCATCAGTGCCTTTAGACTATAGTTGTGTTGTGCTTCCTGCTGAAGATTTCCTTCCTTGGGGAAGAGAGGGGAGATGGGGTTCCAGTATTTGCTGTTCTCCAGCCAGCACCACGAGGGGAGCTTTCTCCTTGATCTTCCCTGGAAGCCCTTGGTGGGGTTCCCGAAGAAAAAATCCACAAGGAGAACCTTGCTTTTGACAGCTGAGTGAGCAGAGCTGGACTCTCCTCAAGAAAGTTAAAGCTCTCAAACAGTTCTCATGCCCAAGGAGATGGGCACTCTACTTCTGCATGAAGAGGTTGCTGGAGCCCCTGTAGATAGGGCTATGATGTTTAATGGAAAACAGGCTTGTCTTCACTCTACCTACCACATAGATGCATCTTCAAGATCACAAAGTTCTATAGGGGGAAATGGTGGATTCCAGGTTTGAATTTCATGGGACAGCAAAATTAAAATAAAAAATAATTGGGAGGATCAACATTAGAGTCTCAACATTTTAGTTTTCAAACCAAAAAGCACTCACCTGTCATCACATCATGTCAATATGAAAGGACATACCCACATACTAAAGTACAAAGGATATACTCCTGGAATAGTGAACAGTCCTTTACTTGAAATAAATTTAGCCCTCAATAAAGTGAACTTAATTTTTTCCACTCCTCATCATAGATCAATGGATGCTTAGTTATGGACCAGCACAAGTCCTCAGCCAGCACTCACGAACCACTGCTGTAGAGCTTGGCTGTTTTTCATGTAGCTCTATTTTCTATGTTTTTGTTGTAACCTCCTGGAAAGGAGAATCATGTCATATTCTATGTCTGTTTCTCCAATTTGGCCCTCAGATGTGGCCCACTTAACAGGTTCTCAGTTAATAAGATTAATAATGAATAATACTAATTATTAATACCATTAATTTACTACATCAATACATTAATATTAATGGCATACATATGTTGTTCTCATAAATGTTAGCTGAACAGGAGTGGATGCCAAGATAGCATGACCTTGTCAGCACTCCTTAGGTCTTCTCCTAGTATCCACTGAGGCCCACCTGGGAAAGAAGGGAATTTAATTTTTAACCTTTCATCCTAATAGTGACCTTTCATCTTAGTGAGTGACCACTTTGAGTGAGGTAAGATGCAGTAAGAGATGAAATTTCAAATGTGGTAAGAGATGAAAAAGATACACAAGACAAGAGTTTTGCCCTTAAGTGGTTTACAATTATCTCCACAGCACAGGTGTTTCTAACACCAGAGTGTGATCAGGAACCTAATTATGAACACAGAGTTCCACGAGAACGGAGGAGAAAGTGTTTACGTGCCCATTTACTTGTAAGTACTCTGAGAGGCTTTGTTCTGGACCTAGGTGGAGGGAGGAGAACAAACATGGACTCTTCTTTCAATGGATGGTGGTCAAGAAGTGATGCCACCAAAGTGTAAGAAAATAATAAAGGGATTAGAAAGAGCATGGTGGTCAAGGAATTCAGAAAGGGAGCAGCTACTTTTTCCAGGGGCTAGAGGAGGCTGCAGGTGGTCAGAGAATTAATGCTGACTTGGGGAAATCCAAGAAGGTTTCATAGAGAAAGTGGCATTTGAGTTGTCTTTGAAGTGTAGAACTTGGATATATGTGTGTGGAAGAGAGGAATTTGCCCACAGGAAACAGCTTGGGCAAAGGCATAGAGGAGGGAAAGTGAGGACCAGACTCAGGAAACAGAAAGCGCTGGAGAGTAAGTGGAGAGTAGGGTGTGGAGTTGGGGGATGGTGGAGTAGAAGTGGCTGGAGAGGCTGGCCAGAGCTGTACTGTGGCTAGTCCAGAGCAAGTACTCAAAAAGTATTTGTCAAATGACTGGATAAATAAAGGGACGCACTGGCCGTGGGTTGTTACTGTGTTTATTTATTTTAATAGCTAATGGTGAAGAATTCTGAATGGGGAGGTGGTAAGATCATATTATGATGTCAGCTCTGTGGAGGACAAAGGAGAGACAAAGCCAATGGGAGCGGGGGCATGAATAGGAAACTGTGGCGATTGTCCTAAGAGGCCTCCCTGCTCCAGTCCTGAAAGGCCTGATTCTCTGCCTCCATGAAAAGCCAGGCTGGAATGCTTCCCTCTTTTGAAACATTTATGGATCAGTGAATGTCAACACTCGAGCTAAATGCAGAGTGCGTTTCGACACCCACTAGGAACATCAACACACATCCTATTTCTAGGGAGGAGACTAAAGTCTCCCAATTGCATTTGTGCCAGGGTCAGTCTGACTACAGGGGAGCATCTGGGGAAGTGACACTCAGTGTGGCTGTCAGCCCTGAAGACTGTCCAAGCCTCTGAAACTTCTGAGCTTGATGGTTCTCATTCTGGCTTCCTAGAGAAAAGATGGAAAACCATCTGATGCTCCTCTCTTAGCACTCCTCGTCTACTTGGTATTGACATCAATAAACAATGAAATCACAGGATACAGATTAAGTAAATCTATTTTCCTTGCATGTGGTACAACACAGTTTGAAAATAAAAACAAATCAAATGCTCTGAAAGCAAAACGAATGTAAATTAAGATCTGGAGAAATCTGTCAGTATCTGAGCATTTATTTTGCTTTCATCTCCCTTTTAAATTAAACTAACACCATTTTCTGAAGCTCAGATGTGAATCATAGCCCCTTCTGGAAATGAACGATTATGACTCTGACCTAGTTTAAGCAGATGATCCCCCATAAGTGGGGAGAGAACGGCTCTTCCCCACAGGGTAGAAGGTACTGAAGCCAGTGGCCTCTTGGGAACAGATGGCCTGGTCTGGAATTGCACAGGTGAGGTGCCCAGAGCCAGGGGCATGCAAGCAGATTCCTGAAGTCTATCTTTCCTTTGGATGAACCGTCACTTTTGTGCTTTTTATCTATTGGCAATACTTCTTGTTAAAATAAATGGTGCCACAGTATACTGGTTGAGTGCAGACTTAGGGATAAGAGGGAATTGGTTCAGACCCTCAACCCTACATGAATAACCATGGAGCAGTTATTTAAATTCTCTGAACTTCAGATTCCTCACCAAAAATTTGGGGACAACAACACCTGAGTTACTGTATATACTCCTGGAATAGTGAACAGTCCAGGATTATTGCATAAAAGTTACATAAAATAACATATAAAATGTATATAGCAATACATAATGATTGCTCAATACAAGGTAGCACTTCTTAATTATCAATAAAGAATAAAGTTCAACTGGCCAGGTGCGATGGCTCACGTCTTTAATCCCAGCACTTTGGGAGTCCGTGGCAGGCAAATCACTGAAGGTCAGGAGTTCCAGACCAGCCCAGCTAACATGGTGAAACCCCATCTCTACTAAAAATACAAAAATTAGCTGGGCATGGTGGCGCATGCCTGCAGTCCCAGCTACTCTGGAGGCTTAGCCAGGAGAACCACTTGAACCTAGGAGGTGGAGGTTGCAGTGAGCCGAGATGATGCCACTGCAATCCAACTCGGGCAACAGAGTGAGACTCTGTCTCAAAAAATAAAAATAAAAATAAAGTTCAGCCATCTTAACAGAAGTGGCAGAAGCTTTAGAATAAGTGCAGACCCTTGTCGTGAACACTTGTTTTTCCTTGGCGACTCTGTGGAATTTCATGGATATTCTGAGGCTTTCCCCCTAGTGGTTATTAAAGAAGGAGTCAACAGTCCCGTCAGGCCTGGTGCTGCCCCATGACAGTCAGACCCTGTTAGATTTCTGCTTATTCTGTCTCCATGGGGTCATGGAAAGGAAAAGGTAGAAGGATATGGTGGTGTATGAAGCCCTGTATAAAGGACCCTTTTGCAATCAGGCCCCTCAGATGGGATCTTAGGTTTCTGACCACATAGGGAATACTGACTTTTAAAGAGCCAGACATTTTATTCGGCAATGTTGCCACACTTTTTCCTGTTAAAGTACCAGGAAATGACAACTTGAGGAGCACACTGGGGTGAATGGAGAAGTTACTCTCAGCTGGAGGGAACAGCCTGGGCCTCTCTTACCACCTAGAGCTGACTGCCTCAGTAACGCAGCTCACTGGGCCCCATTCCGAGGGCTCTCTGACCCAACAGCTTGTTTATAGGGTCTGTCGGCTGTAGGGGTGAGACATCTGGGCCTGGACTTGATGGTCTCCCTGGGGGAGCGGGCCCCTCCCATGTGGAGCCCAGAAGATGAAAGACACTTGGCCCCTCCAATTCACAAGAAGAATCCATGGAGAATCTCTCACCTCCAGGGCCTGTGATATTAACCTTTGATATTCGCTCCTGACCCAATTTCCAGGCTGACCTGCACACATGGCATCAGAGCTGAATTCCTTTTGAGGTCATAAAGTATCTTATCTCTGTAACAACATGCCTTGAAGCCCAGTTGTCCAGCTTAGTCACCTTCCAGGATCACACTTGTGGATTCTGCTTTCCAAAATCTTGGAAATTATGTAGCCTTAAAAAAAAATGGGAGAGGACATTTTTGCTCTTTTGTTTGCACAAGAAAAACGTTTGAAGAGTTTGAGGAACCAAGCAATTTTGCAGTAGGTTCTGAACTTTAGTTTCACTGAACCCTGAGATCTATTATATTTTGAGGCACAGGAAGAACTGGGAGCCACACAGTGGCTCACATAGTTAATGGTTAAATTTCTGTACTTGGAGGCTGAGGCTTGTTCTGTCTCACTCTTCCCGGCTCTGTCTGGGTATCTTGCTTTCACTCCCTCGCTCAGTCTCTACTCTCTGGCTTTGCTGTTCTCTTCTTTGTCTTTTCCCGCCACTTTCTGTGGTGTGGAGTCTATTTCTCTGTAGTCATTGTTTCCGTTTCCACCTTCTCGGTTTCTATTCTGTGTCTCTGTTTTTCTGGTCTGATGGATATTCACCCCTTCTACTTTTTTTCACTGGCTAATTCCAGGCAGCACAGATCCTTGAGAGGCATGCCCTTGTTTCTGGAACCCTTACTTGCTTCAAACACCCTCCTGAAGCAACCCCCTGTTTTCCACGAGAGTAGACATAGGTTACCTTTTGTTTGTTTCATGCTGCTCCCTGAAAAGAGGAGAAAATATGGCCAAGTATGGGGGCTCATGCCTGTAATCAGCACTTTGGGAGGCTGAAGCAGAAGGATCACTTGAGCCCAAGAGTTTGAGACCAGCCTGGGCAATGTGTTGAGCACCATCCCTACAAAAAGTTTTAAAAAAATTAGTTGGCCGTGGTGGTGCATACATGTGGTCCCAACTACTCAGGAGGTTGAGGCAGAAGGATTGCTTGAGCTTGGGAGATGGAGGCTGCAGTGTGCCATAATTGCAGCACTGCACTCCAGCCTGGGTGACAGAGCGAGACCTGTCTCAAAACAAACAAACAAAAACAGTAAAGAAGAGAAGGGACTTGGAAAGCACAGCACCTTCCTCTCTTCTTGCTTTCTAGCCAGCCGCAGACCCAGCAGAGCTCAGAACACCCCAGAGTTTCAGGCCCTTCAAATTCCTTTAAAAAAATTGTTTTTTTAAGGGAAGTTTTAGTTTTACAGAAAAATTGAGAGAAGGTACAGAGGTTTCCCATAGACTCCCACCTTCACACATGCACAGCCTTGCCCATTATCAACATCCCCCACCAGATGGGTACATCAGTTACAGCTGATGGAGCTGCATCCACACATCACCCAGAGGCATGGTTCACACCAGCGCTCACTCAGGGTGTTGTGCATCCTGTGGGTTTGGACAGTGTCTACTGCTTGACATGTAACCACCTCCACAGTATCACATAGAATAGATCCACTGCCTCAACCATCTTCTGTGCTCTGCCTGTTCATCCTTCCCTCCCCTCAACCCCTGGCAACCACTGATCTTTTTAGAGTGCCCACAGTTTTGCCTTTTACAAAATGTCCAATTGTTGGACTCATGCTGTATAGCCTTTTTCAGATCAGCTTGTTTCACTTAGTAATCAACTTCTGGGATGAAGAGCTTTAGAAACTGTGTCTAATGCTCTAGGTGGCTGAGAGTATCAATCAAAGTCAGTCTCTCCACTTATACCACCCCTGCCCTTGGCCATTTTTTTTATTCCTGTGGAGGGTGTAGGGAAATCCATCCTGAAATATTTGTACAGGTCGTTTGTTTGTTTTTCCTGAGTAAAAACACACTGGGCACTGTGGTCAGGCACCATACATTCACTCACTCATTGGTTCCACATGTATTTACCACACCCTCCTCAGCATGCTCCACCTTCCCTGAGGCACTGGGGCTACAGCGGGAGAGCACAACCTACCAGGCAGGAGCTGTCCAGCCTGCCCCCTGGCCAAGGGACAAAAGTTCAGGCAGGGGCTTGGCTTCTTACAGCACCAGTATTACTGGGTGCCCACCAGCCTCCCCTTGTTCTAATTGTCCTGCCAATGCTTGAGTTGCAAGAGGCATGCATATTTTTCTGGGGATTTTATTTCGTTCCCCCGGAATTGATGGATCCCAACCAGTCCTTCCCCTCAACCCTGCCTCTTCCTCTTCCTCATTCCTTGTGCCCCAGCACACCTGATAAGAAGAGCAGCCCCAGGCTGGCTGGGCCCCAGGGCATCCACAGAGTTTTTCAGTTTCCTTTTAGGGTGAAGTGGAGAAGTGGACCAAGAGTTCACAGTTACTGAGTTTCTGCTGTCTGTCAGACACTCTGCAGCATACGTAAGAGAGATAACGTCATCCTTGCATGAATGAAGCGGAAATGGAAACCCAGAAAAGGGCAGACATTTAGCACATCATGGAACTGAACCTGGAACCAGGTCTGTCTGGAGCCAGAACTCAAATTCTTGACACTGTGACGTGTGTGTGTGTGTGTGTGTGTGTGTGTGTGTGTGTGTGTGTGTGCGCGCGCCGTGGAAGTTGATAATAGTGGTAGGAGGTACTAGGAGGGGATAAACAGAGCAGTGGAAACCATCCCAGGCTCTTTTTCTCCACTTTGGGTCCTGGAGGGAGGAGCACGTTGCCACCCCTCTCCTGCTTCTGATCCGGCTGCAGCCATGTGTTGGGAATGCAGCAGGCATTAAGGAAAAGAGGTTCTTTTTCCTCTCCTCAGCGGGTCCTCTGTTCTCTTTAGCATGGCCTGGTAGGCCCCAGAGCCAGACTTCTTGAGTGCTAATCCCAGCTCTTCTGTTTGCTAGTGGTGTTTCCTTGGGCAGTTTATTTAAACTGTCTGTTCTTCAGTTTCCTCTTTTGCAATGGGGATAATAAGAAAAGTACCATCCTCATTCCTAGAATAGATGAATTTATTTATAAAGACAGAAAGTAGCATGGTGGTTGCCAGGGACCAGGGGGAGGTTAATGGGGGGTTGGTGTTTAATTGGTATGGGGTTTCAGTTTGAGAAGATGCAAAAGTGCTGGAAATGATGACAGTGATGGCTACTCAACAGTGGGAATGTACTTAATGCCACCCAGCTGTTTGCTTAACAACAGTTTAAATGTTGAAATATTTACCACAATTGAAAAAAAGAATCCCTTCCTCAAATGATTTGGGGAGGTGAGAATGAGATTATGCATTTTAAGCGCATAAAACTGAGCCTGGCCCATATTAAATGCTTCACAAATGTGAGCTCTTATATGCTCCAACCTTCATCTTTCCCAGAGAAGTCCTGGAAACCAGGGGCAGAGCTATGTAGTACACACCTGTCACTGGCTCAGAGTTGCTCTGAGAAGGGGTCTCACAGCCAGCACCTGGAAGTGTTCCCTGCGCCCATGATTAGACAGCTGTCAGGACAGGGACTGGTGACTGTGCATTTTAATAGAAGAGCTCTCACTGCCCATGTCGAGCAGCAAGGTTATAAATGGAACACCGCTTGCTAAATTGCCCCATTTTGCACAGACTCACTTCATGAATTGCCAGCTCTGACGTGTGGCTAAATTTGATGGTTAAGCAAGAAGAAAAGAACTATGAACCTACTGGGGAACACAGCCAATTAAATGGTATCAATGCAGGATGACTGAGAATAGAATGGTGTGTTAATGTTTTCATTGGCCTTGCCAACAAACGTTTATGGATTGTCAACAGGGAAGGGGAGAAGGTGCTAAAGCAAAGTGCTTAGAGTTCAGATCAGGAATGGCAAGTGGCATGTTAGGGGACAGAGGAGGGAAGGCAGACACACACCATCAATCCGGGGACAGAATTAACACCCTTGTAAGGGGTGAAGCTCCTTCAGATCTTCAGACTTCCCTTATGCAATTCTCCCCAAACACCCCAATTCTGTTCAGATCAACAGCATTTACTGTGTGCTGTGTAGAGGCCTCAGGGAGCTCAGGAGAGATCAGACAGCCCAGCCCAGGGGCAGGAAGCAGTCAAGAGAAAAGACTTCTCTGTCCTTATTCTGGCCTCCAGGATCCCTCTCTAGTCCACTGCAGCCACGATGCTGCCCCCCCAATTCTGGAGCCAGAGGACCCCATCATTCTGCAGGGACTTGCTCTCCAAGGCCCTCCCAGCTAATGGCTCTAAGACTTGTCTGTTCTAGTGCTTCTCAAGCTCTCTGTGGTGAAAGACCAGGTTTTATTTTGATTCCTCTTTAGTTTCCAATCCACTGTGAGATCAGTACTTTTATATAATAAATATTAATTACTAAATTAGTTTAGTAAATAGAGAATGAAATAAGAAACAAAGAGATACAAAACACAAGGCCACGTTTAATGATCACATGCAGCAGACATACATTAACCTACTAAAATCACTATGGAAGTTACTAGATGCTTACTCTCCATTTCTTTGCCTATTGAGTTGCAGACTAGTAACAGAATGGCTTTTGCCTCGCTGGGGGACCCCATTCTGAATGGCTGAGCTCTAGACTGCTGGTATCTAAAATGGTGTGCCAAGACAATCCACTGGGCACAGGAAGAAAGTATTGGCACTTCTACTTATATTTTTATTGCATCATCATTTAGTTTTTATCTTTGTGTGTATTTTTGATGTACACTGCACAGTAGTAAAATAAGACATGTATATAATTTATAGGTTAATAAATTATATATGGCAAGTTGTGCCCAAAATCTTTTTACTGAAAGAGTTATGTGGTCAATAATGTTTTAAATCTGTCACCCTCGACTAGTCATGTAAAAGTTACTGCTATGCCTCTTTGAGATATCTCTTACCTTGTATTGGGCTTCTATTAAGAATTCAGCTGGGTACAGTCAGTGGATCACACCTGTAATCCCAGCTCTTTGGGAAGCCGAGGCGGGCGGATCAGAGGTCAGGAAATCAAGACCATCCTGGTTAACATGGTAAAACCCCATCTCTACTAAAAATACAAAAATCAGCTGGGTGTGGTGGCACATGCCTGTAGTCCCAGCCACTCAGAAGTCTGAGGCAGGAGAAACACTTGAACCTGGGAGGTGGAGGTTGCAGTGAGCTGACATCACCACTGCACTCCAGCCTGGGCAACAGAGTGAGACTCCATCTCCAAAAAAAAAGATTTTATATAGTTATACCTGGCCTAAAATTATAATAAAAGTATAACTTATTTGCAGAACTGTGTCTTCTTTATGCTTATTTATGTATTAAGCTGAGAAAAGTGTGGACGTGATCCAGGCACCATGCTAGGATGTGGAAATATGAGGATGTCTTGAAATTACTCTCCATTCCTTAGGGTAAACATATCTAAGTCAGGGACAGATATTTACAAACTGATCATTGCTTTTAGCGTGACATGTGCAATCAAGTAAGCATGTGTAAGTTACAAACTTGGGGCATTGTACTACCTCCATTGGAGGCAGTACGCAGATAAAGATACCCCAGTGGAGCTGATGCCTGAGAAGATGCTGACAGATAAGCAGACTTTGCATGGTTGACATGCAAAGCTAAGATATTTTGAGTAATAGCATGCAAAAAGGCATAGAGGTCTTCACACTCATTGCCGACTCTCATTCCCTCCTGCAGTTGTTGTATCTATTTCAGATCTCTTATCTTAGCATAAGATCCAGCTATGCATCTTAAATGTCCCTCAGTCCACTCACTCAGTGTATCAATGGCACCACCATCTCTCCCTGTACCCACATCAGACTCCTCCCCGTCTCACTCCCACACCCATTCTGTAAATATCTGTTTCATTCTACCCCCTTACCGTGTCTCAAAGAAATTTTCTGCAGTATCGACAATGATAACACTTTTTATAAAGCAACTATTTTTGACCATTGTATGCTGGCAAGGTCACGGACTGAGATTTAATCCTCTTGGAATCCACAGTGGCTATCAGAGTGCTTAGCTTACTACATAATACTAATACTAATTGGTGATGATGATGATGATATTTAATGCTCACATGGTGCTTAGTTTGTGCCAGTGTTCTAAGCATTTCACATGTGATAATTCACTTAATTCTAAAAATAACCCTATGAAGTATATACTGTTATTATGCCTTTTTATAGGGGAAGAAAATGAAGCACAGAGGTGAAATTATTTTCCCAAGTGCATAGCTTGTAACAGCCCAATGTTGAGTACGTGAACAAATACATAAACAAGAGAATAAATGAACGAGGTCGGATAAATGGGATAGGTCATACAATGATAATTTCTTCCGTGCATGTAGTTAGTAGATTCGAGCCATTTCTTGGGTGTTTTTCTAAGGAGGTACTAGTTACTATTTCAGCAGTTGTAGTTTACCCCAGGGTGTAGTGGTGTACCAGAGAGAATGGAATCTGATGTACATGATCCAAACAAATAAGAGGGTAAAATATTCTTGATGGAGAGGGAAAGGAAGTTGGCTGGTTTAAGGTGTTATTTCAGTTGGAGATATGAGTCAGGGTGGTTTATCTGCAGTCTGTGCCTGCAGAGTGATGCTGGCATCCTGCCTCATTCAGCCCTCGCTACAAAAACATCGTGACAAGTGTCCCCCAGGGAGCCACATACCTGGGGTTTATACAACAGCATGTCTTGGACATCTCTCAGGGGCTGTGGGCCATCTGTCACTGTTCCTTACTATTATTATTATTATTAATTATTATAGTTGAAGTTTTGATCTTGTTGCCCAGGCTGGAGTGCAGTGGCGCCATTATGGCTCATTGCAACCGCTGCCTTTGGGTTCAAGCAATTCTCCTGCCTCAGCCTCCTGAGTAGCTGGGATTATAGGCGTATGTCACCATGCCCAGCTAATTTTTTGTATGTTTAGTAGAGATGGGTTTCATCATGTTGGCCAGGCTGGTCTCAAATTCCTGACCTCAGGTGATCCACCTGCCTCACGTGGCCTCCCGAAGTGCAGGGATTGCAGGTGTGAGCCACTGCGCCTGGCCTGCTGCTTATTTTTAAAACCTATTCTCAATCCCCATATCTCTGCTATCACATTGGAACCTGGTTACCACAAACTATTGGCTGTACATTTTCCTAATCTAGAAAAATGATGCTGCGTGGACCTGTTTTCTGTCTTTCTCAATTCTTAATCCTCCCTGGGCTGACCCTCCATTGCCATAGGGCTCTGTACAACTGTTCTGTGGTTCTCCCTGGGCCACTGAGAAAGAAAAGCAATGCAAAGGGTTCTCCTCACTCTCTCACTGCCCTCTACAATCAAATAAATGTTAAGCCACCTCCACTTTTCCTGCTACTTTTATTTTCTTCCTTTCTCACAGCTATAAATAAATACATGAATAAACTGCCCACTCTGATTCATAGGCTGTCAGAACTATAAGGAATCTTCAGAACACACTGATTTCTTCCTTTTAAATATGAGCAAATGGAGGTCTAGAGAAGGTTGAGGACCCTGTTCATGGGACACTGGGTGGATGGGAACCCTTGTTCGATTCTGGGGAACATGGGAGATAGAAATCATCCTCCCCTTGCGTAAATTTATCCCTGCAGCTTCTACTTATATATGATAAAATTAAACTGTAAATTGAATGCAGTACTTTCCTGTGACTTCTCTTCCATTTTTCTATTTAGAACAACTATTTACAAATCTATTTCATTTCTTCTCTTCTCTGCTGATTTCCTTTTCCAAATTATTATTTAATATAGAATAATGAAAAGATGGGTTATGTTTTTCACTGCTCCCTTCTAGTGATTGTATACAAATGCAAGAGTTATCAATAGGATACCTGAAGAAAGATGAAACTTCAGTATCTGCTATTCCTGCAAGTCCTACCCTGTGAGCTCCAATGATGAAAGCTGCTTTAGAGCAATCATTGAAATGTGACATTATTTGTAAATATCTGTTTACACATCCATCTTACCCAATGAATTATAAGCTCTGAAGTCACAAACTGTGCCATATTCCCTTTTGTGTTCCTTGTACAAAGCACAAGGTCTTGCACATAGTACTTGCTCAATCAATTATTGTAGAATTAGTGACTAAGAGCAGTTATCAGTCTGGCCACACATTCAATGCTTATCCTCCCCTAATAGAATAGCCTACTTAGAGGAAATTGCCTTTGAGCTGAGCTTTAATGGAAAGAAAGACAGCACGTGATAGCAGGAGGAAGGAGGTTGTTTTATGCACATGGAACAAGCCAGACAAAGGCTTGGAAGTGGGAGACTAAAATTACTAGATTGCCCATCAGGAAATTAAACAGTCCATCCATTCATTAGAGAAAGAACAAATGACAGGCCTTGTGCATTACCAGACTGTTAATAAGCAAGAGCCAGACTTGCTCTTATGGAAAGCCAGACACTGAATGTCGTGTTATCCAACCCTCTCAAGCCACCCTATTCTTAAAACCTTACTATTCAAAATTGCAGAAATCGTACAGAGTACTGGTGATGGAATAAGGGGTTACAATTCCTCTTTTATAACTGTCCCTTTCCTCCTATTTCTCAAGCTACTGAAATAGTTTGTGTTTGTCCAAATGATCTCATATTGAGTGGAGATACTGTGTGTGTGTGTGTGTGTGTGTGTGTGTGTGTGTGTGTGTGTGTGTGTGTGTGAACGAGGGGATGCCTCATAATAAGCTTGCTGACCTCTTCCAGTTGGGGTCCTTGCCTTTAAGACGTCAACTCACTCCACTTTGTCTGCTAGAATCAAATACAGCTTCCTAAGGGAAAACATGTCTAAAATGAGAGCAGAAGGATGAGCGGTTCTAACAAAACGTCGAGTGTCCATTGGATGCCCCAAACTGTGTTCGATGCTTTATTTACTTGTTCCTCACAACAGCCCTGTAAAAGAGATACAATCCCTTTTTCACAGATAATAAAGCTAAGGTTCAGAGAAATTAAAAAAAAAAATCTTTCTTGAGGTCATATAACTAAGTGATGAAGCCAGAATGAAATACAGGTCAAAAATACAGGTAGCTTGTGATCTTTCCAACACACCATGCTTTCAATAGCAGTTGCAAAATTATCCAAGACAAACAACTAACCCAATTTAAAACTGGGGAAAGGGTTTGAACAGAAATTTCTCCAAAGAAGATATACAAATGGCCAATACGCTCCTGAAAGGATGCTCAATATCATTAGTCACTAGGGAAATGCAAATCAAAATCACAGTGAGATACCACTTCACACCCTCTAGAATGGCTATAATAAAAAAGACAGACAATAACAATTGTTGATGAGGATGTGGAGAAATTGTATGAGAAATCAACAATTGTATGAGAAATGAACCTTCATACAATTGTTGATTGGAACGTAATACAGCTGCCTTGGAAAATAATCTGTCAATTTCTCAAAAAGTTAAACATAGACTTACCATATGTTCTACCAATACCACTCCTAGATATATATATATAAGAGAACTGAAAACAATTGGAACACTAAAACTTGTCCATGATGTTTAGAGCAGCATTATTCATAACAGATAAAAAGAAAAAACCAACCCAAATACCCATCAACTGATGAAAAACTGTGCTATATCTATATACTGGAATATTATTCAGCCATAAAAATGTGGATAGTATTGATAAATACTACAACACGGATGAACCCTGAAAGCATTTTGTTAAGGGAAAGAAGCCAGTCACAAAAAGTCATCTATTGTATGATTCCATTTATGTGAAATGTCCAGAATAGGCAAATCTATAGGAATAGAAAGTAGAATAGTGGCCGTTAAGGAGCAGTGGGGAAGGGCAAGTGACTACTAAGGGATATTGGGTTTCTTTTTTGGGGTGATGAAAATGTTCTAGAATTAGATAGTGGTGATGGTTACACAACTCTGAATACACTAAAAATCACCGAATTATACAGTTTAAAATTAAGAGCCCATTTTATGATAAGTGAATTATGTCTCAATAAAGTTATTATAGAGGCCGGGTGTGGTGGCTCATGCCTGTAATCCCAGAAGTTTGGGAGGCTGAAGCAGATGGATCGCTTGAGGTCAGGAGTCTGAGACCACCATGGCCAACATGGGGAAAGCCCGTCTCTACTAAAAATACAAAAATTAGCTGGGCATGGAGGTGGGTGTCTGTAATGCCAGTTACTCAGGAGGCTGAGGCAGGAGAATTGCTTGAACCCGGCAGGGCGAAGGTTGCAGTGAGCTGAGATCGCGCCACTTTAATTCAGCATGGGTGAAAGAGCAAAATGCCATCATAAATAAATAAAGTTATTATAGAAAATGCATCTGAGACCAGAAGGCTGGTGTAAGCAAGTATCAGGTAGCCATGCTTAGGAAAAACTCTAGGGTACTGAGCACATACTACCAAGATTTAGGATTTGACAATAAAATCAAATGACTGACACAGTGCTTGCTGGGAATGTCTGTAAATGACAGCTTCAGGGATGGGGTTCTTGATAAACAGCCAAAAAGGAGAATGAAAACACCCCTTTTGAATCTGTGGAGACATAGTTCACCAAACACAAGTAATATTAGTGCATGTCACAGAGATTACAGTGCTTGAGAGTGCACAGTCAATAGGAGGCACAGCCATCATTTACAATACAACAGCATGATGAAGGTAGACTGAGTACTAGGATCCTCCATTGCCACTTTCACTTGTTCCTTTATTTAAAAATATTTATTGAGCATCTAGAATGTGCCAAGTATCTTGCTAGTTGAGTTATAATTTCTTTCCTCACTGATGAAGTATTAGTCTCTTCATTTTACAGGTGAAAAATCTGAGGCTCATAGAAGTGAAGAAAACTGCCCAAAGTCACACAGCTAGTGAGTGGTAGAGGTAGAATTTGTGCCCAGATTTGTCTGACTCCAAAGCTAAGGGCCAGAGAGGTTTGTGCTGAAGAGTCAAGGACAAGTAGTGCCTTGCCAAGTGTGGACCACGTGGCGATGGGATAGATAGGGAGGTGGTGATGTGAGTAGCATCCAGTCCAGACTCTGCAGTCAAATGCCTGGGTTTGAATCTTGCCTCTGCCACCTCATGGGAATGTTGTGTCGATTTAATAAGTGTATGTATGCAAAAATGCTTACAACAGTGGTTGGCATGTAGTGAAGATTCAACGTGCAGAAGTTTTATTATAGCCTCTTATGAATACAAGCTCAGCGTTGTGGCTCTGAGGTTGACGATCATTAAGAGAGAAAAACCCCTTTCGGATTTACAGTTAAAACATGGTTAACTCTGGAGAGGAGGATTGGTGAAGAAGTAGGATAAATAGAGAAGAAGGATATTTTCTCTGTTTTTACAAGGTTTTAATTTTTTATAATCATGTATTATTTTTTAAAATAAAAACAACGTATCTTATAAAAATGCTTCCACCAATAAAAGAACACTTGTGCTTGGGGAAAAAATAATTCTGGAGGATCTGCATTTATTTTAATTTCTGAGGAAACCCAAAAAGTCAACCTACTGTATGCAGCCTCTGGTCCAGAGTCTTTGCAGTGAGAGGCACACTGCCAATTTTATAGATTCATTTACTTTACTCCTTCAGCCTGTTTTCCATTATGAGCAATTTGCTGTCATTCGATCTTAATAGATGACCTGGCAGACATTTCTAGACCTCAGCTCTGCACAGAGCACCTCTCAGATTCCTCCCTGCTAGATACTCCCTAGAAGGAGGATGTTTACAGGAGCCTACAAGCAGGGTCTTTCTCTAGGAGACTCATGGATGGGTAGGGGAGACCTGTGAAGTGGGAGTCTGAACATTCCAATTATTGCTGAAATCTGGAGCTAAATAGAAGGAGGACGACAAAGAGGTGAGTAGCTAGTATCCCTCTTAGTGAGGAATGACAAGCCATCTCAAGCATCTCACCCTGGGGAGTGTAGGTAGGCTGGCTGTACAGCTTCCATCTTGCCCAGTCTAAGTTTTCCATGTCAACTTTAGAAGGCTCTTTTTCCTTGGCTGAAATTTGGCTTTCTCATCCGTGAATTGGACTTCATATTTCCTCTGTTCCATGAATTTGGTGAAATCTATTTAGCTATGGCCTGAAATGTATTGTAAGGCTTCTGAGAGCAAACTATTGAGCATTTTCATGATGGAAAGTGAAATGATACAGAAATAAGGACAGAGTACAGTTGAGTGATTCATTGTCAGCCTTGAAGGAATCCAAGTGTGAAGGCACTTAATTCACCTTTAGACTTAGCCCACCAGAATAGAGTCCAAAGCCAGCAAAAATTCAATGTTTTACACTTAACTATATATAAGGATGAGTATATGCTAGGAGCCAACATCGAGGATCCAAGGAGAAAGTTTCTAGAATGTTGTAAGAAAAAAAAAAGTCTATTATTATCTTGCAGGTATCTCTATAAGAGTAACTAGAAATTGTTATATCCTAGCTAAAGTCCCAAGAACAAATGCCTCCCAGGGCTTCCTACCCTTTCAAGCACACCTGTATCCCATCTCCATTGGACTCTGAATAACACGTCTCCGTTTTCCCTCTCCCTCTGCTGAGCCAGATCTTGGCATGGGAGCAAAAAAAGAGGCAGCCCTGAGGTGTCTCCATCTCACATATCCCTTACAAGGACAAGATGCCCTCTGTCCTGCTCTCCTATGCTTGGACAAGGGTTTACCCAAGGCCAGTACAACCTCATACAGAGAAGGGGGAGAGTTCAGAGCTCATATGATTGAAGTTATAAAATGATCCAAGAATTTAAGAGGCAAAGACCACTGGTGTCTGAGACCACTGGTGTCTGCTTTACAGGGCTTTTCTTCTGTTCTCATCCCACATGCAACCAGACAGTGTGAGAATCTGGTGGTTCACACACCACTGGGTTTTCTCTTCTTTTCTGTCTCTTGGGTGGGCAGTGGGGGAAAGAGGGGATTTTCTTTTTCCTGAGTTCTTCATCTCTTTATGGAAATGTTCCTAATGGCAGTGTAATGTATCTGTTATGAAAAAGTTCTTATTTTACTAACTGTTGGTTTATTTACTAATCTGTTGGTAAGTGTGGCATTGGGGAGGCTCGAAGGAATCTGGGATATGCCCTAGCCTCCATTTCCAAAAGGAGGGGACATTTTTGCAAATGGGATAGAATTATTAAAATTATATAAAATCAACTATATCATGAAATCAGCCTCATGTGTTCTGTAATTGGTATCAGAACACACTTTCAAAAAAAGTCAAGATAGAAAGGAATTTCTTTAAATACATTTGAACAACTAAACAAGCAATGATACTTTAATTGTACTATTTCTGTCCAGCTGTCCTATCTGCTCAAATTTTCTTCAAATCAACACTTGCTTAGCTCTGTATCATCAGGATGCTGCAACCTTTGGATCATTTGTACAGCTTAGCCTGAGTGACTAGGACTGGCTTGGCAGGGAACCTGCGCCAACTTTAGTGTCCTTCCTGTTGCTATCCAGAAAGGAGAGGAAGGTGAGAAGGCAGAAAAAGGGGAGAGCTGCACATTCTTAGCATGTTGGGAGATTCTAGAAACATCTAGGACTCAAAGATGTTTAGGAAACTAAAATTGGCAGACCACGTTATGAGGGGAAAAAGTGATGAGGCAAATCTCCCTGTTGTTCGCTCTAGTGGCCACCCTTCCTTTCCCGTCTGGCTTTCTTTCCAGCTCCCCCTTCTCAATCTAGACACTTGGATTAAGACATTGCAGAATACGTTTGCAATGTTTTCACCTTTGCAGCTTTACTCGGACCTTTCCCCTTTCCTTCCCACTTTTCAAGGCTCAGCTCAGAAAATTATGTTCTTTGTGAGG
The DNA here is from genome assembly GCA_031835075.1 of Saguinus oedipus. NCBI lineage: Eukaryota > Metazoa > Chordata > Mammalia > Primates > Cebidae > Saguinus > Saguinus oedipus. The sequence continues at coordinate 27,675,531 of CM063190.1, forward strand.
GCTCCCCTGAGATGTTCTAGTTTTTAAAATTTTATGTATATATAAAATTTTATATTTATGTATATATATTTATGTATATCTAAATTTAAATAAATTTATATAATTTATAAATATATTTGAATATAATATATTTTATTTAAATATAAAATATATTTCTAAATTATGTAAATTTATTTAAATTTATATAATTTATAATATATATAAATTTATATATTTATTTATAATTATGAATATATCTATATAAATATAAAATTATATATATATGTAAAACTTTTAAGTTCAGGGGTATACATGCAGGTTTGTTATACAGGTAAACTCATGTCACAGGGGTTTGTTGCACAGATTATTTCATCGCCCAGGTATTAAGCCTAGTTCCCATTAGTTATTTTTCCTGATCCTCTCCCACCGCCCACCCTCCACCTTCCTATAGGTCCCAGTGTGTGATGTTCTTTTCTATGTGTCTATGCATTCTCATTATTTAGCTCCCATTTACAAGTGAGAACCAGTCGTTTTTGGTTTTCTGTTCCTGCATTAGTTTGTCAAGGATAATGGCCTCCAACTTCATCCATGTCCCTGCAAAGGACATGATCTCATTCTTTTTTTATGGCTGCATAGTATTCCATGGTGTATATGTACCACATTTTCTTTATCCTGTCTATCATTGATGGGTATTTAGATTGATTCCATGTGTTTGCTATTGTGAATAGTGCTGTAATGAACAAATGTGTGCATGCATCTTTATAAAAGAATGATTTATATTCCTTTGGGTATATACCCAATAATAGAATTGCTGAGTTGAACAGTAATTTACAAGAAAGAAACAACCTCATTAAAAAGTGGGCAAAGGACATGAAAAGATGCTATTTAAAAGAAGACATACATGCAGCCAAAAATCATATGAAAAAACGTTCAACATCACTGATTGTTAGAGAAATGCAAATCAGAACCACAATGAGATACCATCTCACACCAGTCAGAATGGCTATTACTAAAAAGTCAGTAAATAACAGATGTTGGCGAGGTTGGCGAGAAAAAGGAGCACTTGTACACTGTTGGTGGGAGTGTAAATAAGTCTATTCATTTCGGAAGAGAGTGTGATGATTCCTCAAAGATGAGATGTTCTGTTGAATTTGATGTCTCTCTTCCCTGAGCCACTAAAGCCCTTGGCCTGGGCACCTGTGTTCTCCCATGTATTATTTAGTGTGATCTCCCTAAACCTCACCAATATTCTCCACATTCTGCCCTCCACCTCACCATAGCTGTCCCAAATCACACATCACAAACTTTTTGAGACATGGGTTGTGTCTTATCATTTCTATATTATCCATAGCAGATGGCACTGAGCCAGACTACTGTGGACACCAAAAGTTAAATATTGGCTGTGAATTCTAACAGTAGACCTAATTCTATGAGTGAAAAGTTGCTTGGGTTTTAGATAGTTATTTTCAGACATACCAAGTTTAATTTAGAAAATTCCATCTTCTACTGCTATAAATGGCCCTGGCAGCCTAAGAAATTTCAGCTCCTTCCAAAGGTGAACATTTCTCACCCGCTTGTTAACTCAGTCTATTTATATACTATGAATACAGTTAGGCATAACCAGTTGGCTCAGGCCCATAGTTTATCCAGCTGATCTTGTCCCTGGCATGATGTTAGTAGGATCCATGGGTGTCCATGTTCTAATGGGACTCAGGTCCAAGCACAAATTTAAACAAAATATTTGAGATCCAGGACACACGCACATGATGATGGTGCTACATTTTGATGCTCTGTAATTTAGCAGGTAAATGCAAACTACTCACTCAGCTGGGTGGTGCCCAGGCACCCTGGGTCATTTTCTAGTATTGCTGATTGGAAAGCCTTTGAAAGGCAACAAGCTGCTTAGAGGCACCGAACAGGCTGACTGTTCACGAGGTGGCTCTAAGAGTCTATGGCTTTTATGAATTATGGGGAACAGTATATACAAGGGTTATGAGTGAGGTATCTGTTTAGACAGAATGAGGTATCTGTTTAGAGGTTAAAGTCCTGCCCTACCACTTCTGAAGAAGGAAGGTAAAACAAAATACTTAATGTCATTCATGCTCATTTTTTAATATCTGTAAATTGGAGAAATAGCTCACTTCCTGGCATTGTCCTGAGGATTCTATGAGATTGTGCACCTCTCAATTGTGTCAGACACATAGTAAATGCTCAGGGTGTGCTAGCTGGCTATTATGAGTTGACCACTTCCATGTGCTGAGTGACAGATGCTCCACCTCTTGAGTGGCAGATGTTTTTCCATTGGTTCTGGCTTTTGAGCAGGAGGCATTGCTCTGTGAAGACTGTGCTGAACTCACTATATCCTCAGTAGAGCTCTGAGATTTCCAGAGGATTTAAAAGGTTAAGAGGATAATGGTACAACCCTGGCTGTCAAAAACCTTTCCCTGACTGTCTGAGTCTGGGAGAAGGGCAGCAGAGTCTCCATGGGTTTGAACAATGCGAACTGTAACAGGCCCAGAAACACACTGTGAGCAGAATCTGGGCTGGGGGCCTCCTGGAGAGTAAGCCATGGAGAGGGTGAGCCACAGGGACCTATGCTGGGGCTACATTTCTAATCTTGGCCTCATTAGCATCTTCCCAACCAACGAATGTAATGCACATCTATTAATTCATTCACTCAACAAAATTTTATTAAGTACCTGCTCTGTGCCAGGCACTGAGTTCATGGAATTTTCATTCAATTAAAGGAGATGGATGTCAATCAATTTGCCACAGGAATAGCAACATGGGCCTGATTCTCAAACCTTAGTGTGCATCAGAATCACCTGAAGCGTTTGTTAAAATACAGATTGGGGGCTCACCCGCACCCTCTGATTCAATGGGCCTGGAGTGCGGCCCAATCGTTTGCATTCCTAAGGAGCTTCTAGGTGCCACTGGTGCTGCTGGTCTTGGAACTACACTTGGAGAACCACTACTACATCATAACAAACTGTGAGAAGTTCTCTGCGGGGAAAATAAGAGGCTTCTGGGAGAGCATATGAGGAGGACCTAACTCAGATTGGAAGAGTCTTAGAAGGACTCTTAGAGGAGTAGCATTTGAACAGATCCTTGAAGGATGAGTAGGTGAGAAAGATGGATACAAGGGGTGAGAATGTGGAAACTGCGAGGAGGAAAGTGACAGGGGGAGTGAGAGAATGGATGCCAGCATAGCTGCAGCGTGATGGATGGGCCAGGGATTGGATGGACCATGCAGGGCCTGTGGAGAAGAAGTATTGTGGGTCTATGCCAAGCACAATGGAAGGAGCCTTTGTTGAGCAGAAAATTGACATGTTCTCAGCCAGGTGTGGTGACTCACGCCTGTAATGCCAGCACTTTGGGGACAATCCAGCCTGATCAACATGGTGAAACCCCGTCTCTACTAAAAATACAAAAATTAGCTGGGTGTGGTGGCACATACCTGTAATCCCAGCTACTGGGGAGGCTGAGGTGGGAGAATCGCTTGAACCCAGGATGTGGAGGTTGCAGTGAACCAATATCGTACCATTGCACTCTAGCCTGGGCAAGAAGAGCAAAACTCTGTCAAAAAAAAAATAAAATTAACATGTTCTGATTTATGTTTGCAAAATTTAACTTATTACCACTGTATGGCAGATGTGTTGGAGAGAAGCAAAAATGGTTGTTAGGAAGCTTTTACAGAAGATGATGGCTTTTGTGGTGGGTGAGTGGTGCCTGTGGTGACTGAGAGAAGTAGGTAACTCTGAGATATTGTTTGAATATAAAACTGGTAGAGCTCAAGCCTGTAATCCCAGCACTTTGGGAGGCCGAGGCGGGTGGATCACGAGGTCAAGAGATCGAGACCATCCTGGTCAAAATGGTGAAACCCCGTCTCTACTAAAGATACAAAAAATTAGCTGGGCATGGTGTCGCGTGCCTGTAATCCCAGCTACTCAGGAAGCTGAGGCAGGAGAATTGCCTGAACCCAGGAGGCAGAGGTTGTGGTGAGCCGAGATCGCGCCATTGCATTCCAGCCTGGGTAACAAAAAAGTGAAACTCCGTCCCCAAAAAAACTAGTAGAATTTGGTGATGGATTGGATATGGGAGAGAGAGAGGTAAAATTTAAAGATGGTTTGCGGGGCATGGTGGCTCACGTCTATAATTTCAGGACTTTGGGAGGCCAAGGTGGAAGGATCACTGGAGCCCACGAGTTCAAGACCAGCCTGGGCAACATGGTGAGACTCTGTCTCTACAAACAATACAAAAATTAGCCAGACATAGTGGCACGTGCTTGTAGTCCTAGCTACTCAGAAGGCTGAGGTAGGAGGATCACCTTAGCCTGTCAAGGCTACAGTGAGCCATGATCTCACCACTGCACTCCAGCCTGGGTGATAGAGTGAGACACTGTCTCAAAAAAAAAAAGCATTAAAGACGGTCACAGGCAAGTAAGATTAAATTATAGCAGCAGGACAGATCTGATGATCTTCCTGAGAAAGTGATGAAAATTTTGTGTCCATATCCACTGACAGTCTTTATCTAACCTTACTCCTGACCTTCCTCCTCTGTCATTGCTTTGTTCTCAAGCCAGCCTATACCCACCTGTCGCTTGGGCTGGGTAAGCTATTTGTTGCAGCAATAGGCTATCTGAAGATAAGGGCAAGGCTCTGGCCATGTGGAATAAGACCTGTGGGCTTGGGCTCCTTGTATGACAAACATGGTGGGGAAAAAGGATTGTCCAGACACAGAGGCTCTGTATCCCTTTCAAATTTTATCCACTAAACTCATAAAGCATTCATCAGAGAAAGCTTATCCTTGCCATCCTTAGTAAACTGTGGCAACACTGAACCATGGAGTGATATGCCTTGCCCTCTGCTAGAGAGGGAATGGAGCCAATTCCAGAGTGGGGGGGGTTGGAGCTTCCTGACTCCCAGGTATCTCACTGGGGCCTCTTGCTCAAGCAAGTAGAAATAGGTCATAAGCAGCAATCAGGGACAGGAACAGGATGTTCCCAGCTGGAGGTTTGAATATCAGTGAGTCAAAGTGGAGGTTCCCATGGCAATGGTAATGCTACCTCTTTTTTGAGACCAGCAATCCAGCAATATGGGGGTGAGTCAACTGCTGCTTTGCAAACCTGTTGTATTTCTTCAGTTTTATCTCTAAGATTGGAAATATTTATGATGACTTGGATCCTGGGCATTTGGCAGAGTTTCAGATGGTTTTCCACATGGTGATGTATGTGGTCTCAGGATAGAGGTCCAGAAACATCACCTCACAATGTGTCCTTCCCCAGCCTGCTGCATGAGCCTCAGAGAACAATGGACTTCAAGGCTCCAATGCAGTGAGATTTTCCAGTAGCTTAAAGCTCTTTTAGGTATTTCAAAACCTTCCAACTTTACTGGTTTTAAAAAGATATCAAGAAGAGAAGGATGAATGGAGAAGATCCTACTGACTTTCAGAAAGATCTCTGAGAAACTTTGCTCTAGTCTCTGTCTTTTTAAGAGGATGTATTCAGAAAAAGATGGCTAGAGCTTCCTCTCTGACCCCCTCTTCTTATTCCCTTGCCTATTTGGTCAGTTGCATGCCCAGGCCATGCAGGCCCTTGGCACTTCATCTCAGCAGCAGTCAGATAATTCTTGAATCACAGAATCTTACAGCTGGAAAGTGCTTCAGTCAGAGAGGGGTGAGCACGGGGCTGCCTGAGACTTTACAGCTTCAACCAGGTGAGGCCTTTACCACAGTGCAGGGCCTTGATGTGGTCACCATGTTCCTAGGACCAGCCATTAGTTTTATAGATACTAGTCCCATAGACGGACTTACAATAACCAGGCTTGCAATAAACTGGCATATAAATGCAAATGTCCATATTTGCATTTTATGACAGGGAATATTCTATTTCAGTGACCAGAATTCTCACTCACATGTGTCTTTTTTTTTTGAGACAGAGTCTCATTCTGTCACCCAGGCTGGAGTGCTGTGGTGTGATCTTGGCTCACTGCAACCTTCGCCTCCCAGGGTTCAAGCAATTCTCTTTCTCAGCCTCCCGAACCTTTGCTTCCCAGGTTCAAGCGATTCTCCTGCCTCAGCCTCCTGAGTAGCTGGGATTACAGGCGCCTGCCTTCATATCTAGCTGCTTTTTGTAGTTTTAGTAGAGATGGGGTGTCACCATGTTGGTTGGTCTTGAACTCCTGTCCTCAGGTGATCTACTCACCTTGGCCTCCCTAAGTGCTGGAATTACAGGCGTGAGCCACTGCACCTGGCCTCTCACACGTCTCTTATCCAATGTCAAGCTGTTCAGGAGATTGAATTGGTAATCAGAAGCTTGCTTAGTGATCAGCGCTTCAGAGCCAAGGGAGGTAGATATTTTGAAGGCTTTTTATCTTGAAGAGAAAACTCTGATGAAATCTCCCTGTCCAACAACAGACACTTTTTTGGGTTAGAGCAGAATGCACAGGTGCCCTGAACTAGACGTTCTCTCCAGGACAGCCCTGGGAAAATAAGTATTGATAAGTCTGTTCCCTTGGGCTTACATGGGATCCACTCAGATGGTGTCCTTGTTGGTAGCACAAGGACATTGGTCTCCAACGGAGTGGTGGGTTTTGCAGTATTCCAGACATGGTATGGCCAGCACATAACTGTAAAAGCTTATTGTCTTCCTCAGTCTGCACAAGATACAGAACATGCATGTTCTAGAGTTATAGCCATGTGTAGTATAGCCAAGAATGAGGATAAGAGCAGAAACAGCTTCTGAGAAATCAAGATATGTGTAGCAAAACCCACTGGATGACATTGCATGTCATTGGGTTTCAGCTGTCTGGATGTTCATATCATTTACAGTTATGTCCTCACAAATCACACCCTGGTCACCTTGTCTCCTGATTTATTAACATTCTCTTAGGGTGAGTTGATCATTCGTAGTCTCCCTTTCCAGGGGTGCCCAGTTTCTATTTTCTTACAGGGACCCTGTTACCGCCTCCTCTAGGATTGTGGAGGACTAGTAGCTCGCCTAATCTAACGCTTTAGAACAAGAATTTCCAATGCCATATCTCCAGCCTGCCTTGGCTTGAATGTGCCAACAGTATGGAATTCACCCCTCTTCTAGAGATTTGGTAGTTTCAACAAAGACCCTGGGCTGAAAGGGATAAACCAATCAGAAGCTATTGTCAATGCCCAACTGTGTGTCCAGCACCTGACCTGTGGTTGAGGTTTTCTAGGGGCTATGGGGGATGCTAAAGAAGAGCAAGTAGACCAGGAATGGGTAGTTGGCCCCTTTCCAAAGTTCTGCAGGTGATAAGGGTTCAGACATTCACATACTTGGCAGTTTGTGTCCTCAGCACCCCTGAAGCTCATTCAATCACCTAGAATTACACCACTCCTGTCCATCCAGGGCTCTAGGTATCTGCCACTTTGATGGAAAAAGCTGAACCCTGTGGCCTGTGGGAAGAATTGTAAGGGCAAGATTGGGTCTAGCATGGAGGGAACAGTCTGCCACTGGGAATCCATGCGCCTGGTCAGAGTGTCCGAAAATCCCACCATATCTTTGGCCTCTTTTTGTTTTTTTTTTTTTGGTTATAGTATATCTCCAGAAAGCTCCTATTATAATGCAAATCATTTTACATGAAATCAGTAACAGATAAAGATGAAAGTGGCTGAGCAAAGACTGAGACCTTGACTATGAGGCACTGAAGGAGAGGATAGAGATGCTGAGTGATGATAGGTTGGCTAATAACAGTGAGGGACACAGCCCCCTGGGGCCTCGCAATCCCTAGCGCAAGATTCCACAGTGACATTTTATTGCCATTTTGCTGACACAGTTTTGGAACTGGGAAAATTTCCCTTCAATTCCAGGTTGAACTCAGAGTAACTAGCTCATGGTGCAAATCCCAGATATCTCACTTGATAACTTTGTGGTCTTAGGTAAGGTACTGAATTTCTTTGAACTATACTTCACGTAACTATAAAAGACAGAAAATAATGCCTGCTCAGAAGGACTGCTTGTGAAGATTAAGTGAAATTATGTGTAATGTGTGGCGCATGGTAGACATACAATAAATGGAAATTATTATTTCTCCTTTTATTTCTGTAGCAGCTTCCTTTAATGATGTCCATAAAGAATTCCTTGTATTCCACTCCCAAGAGTATCATCTAGATGTAAAATTGTTCACTCAAGTATTCCATGAGCTGAACAGTGATCAAGCCTAATAACAAAAGTGAATTTTGATTAAGAAGCATTGGCCTTTGAAAGTCAGACATGCATATTCCTTACTAAAAATAACTTACATTCTTTGAATGGTAAAATTATAGTAATAAGATTTTTCACTTTCTAAAGGAGGGTCCCGTTCTTTCTTTCTGTTTTCCTTCCCCCTTTTTTCTTCTTCCCCTTTTCAGCCTGCAAGATATCTTTGAATGGATTTCTCTCAAATTTTCCTCCTAAATTGACAGGGGCTGACCAGGACAGTTCCCTGATCTCAGCTGGTGAGTGCGAACAGAGACTCCCCCTGTTCTCCTGCACATGCTGGGTCATGGCTCTTGCTTGATGTGTGGAGGAGGGAAAAAAGAAAATCTTGACCATCTCCTCTCCCCATTCATTTATTCACACCACTTAACACCCTCTTGTTAGATGAGTTCCATGATGGCAGGGACTGTGTGTATCTTGCATGTCTTCACATGCTCAGTATTTGCACACTGTCTGGTGCACAGGAGGGATTTGATGTGTGAATATGTGGGATGGCGGCCTGGCGGAGCAAGGTTACACAGCAAGTCCAGGTAGAGCCTGACTCTGGAGCCTCAGACTATATTCTACCAGTCCAAGCAAGAGAATCCTGATTTCAGCCCGAGAGATGCATCTTCTAGCAAAGTCAGCATTGGGATGGCGTTCCTTCTCAGAGGGGTGGGCTTCCTAGTTCTCCCTCCCAGGCTCCCAGTCTGCAAGGCCAAGATCCAGTTCTAGAAGGAAATCAATATTTGATGTTCCCTTCCTTCCCCAGCATTGGTTCAGAGTGCTGGAAATCTCATGCCCTCCTTATACCACGCAGATAGGAAATCTCTCCTTTGGCTTTTACCTTCTGGGCCCAGGCCCCGCACTGCTATGGTGGATTTTAGCTATATTATTTTCTGCTGCTCTGAGTGCCAACAGCACACTCAGCATTAGACACAAACATGCAAAGACGCAGCTCTTGCCTGCCCCAAAGTCTTGCTGGGTAAGTTAAACAGACTATAAAATGCAGACTTCAAATATGCCAGAGGCAAAGGCATTTAAAATTCTCAGCGGGGGCTGAAAAGAGAACGCTTTTAAAGTCTTTTCATTTCTTCCTCTTCCTTTGCCTTCAGCATTGGAGCTGCCTGGGAGTTGTCCTGCCTCTTCTGTCTATGACCATTTAAGGATGACTGGTCCTTTTGTGAGCAGGCAAAGGCTTTGAGATATTGGCTGTGAATGTGGACAGCTCTTCCCAGGCTGCCCAAAGGAGCAGAGGCAGCTAAACTTGGCAACGAACATTTCCAAGCCAGCTTTCCATTCCACCATGCGTAATGGTGTGATTAAATTGATGATTCAGGATCTCAAACCAGCAGAGCTCTGTCCTTTGGGAGAAATATAATCCATATGACAGGTTTTACCTAGGCTATTTCTGAACACCAGAAACCAGTGCCTAGGACAGCGTAGATCAGAGAGCTGGTGAGCTGGGCCCTTTGGGGTCAGAAGCCACCTGGGCCAGAGTTTTGCAGGTAACGCTCTGGTGCACTGAGTCCATGCTGTGTTCACTTTGGTGTCCCTTTCTCCCAGCAAAGACATAACCTGGTGCCATATCTCTCCTAAGCAATGTGAGGAGACACTACCATGACTTCCAAGGATTTGTATCCTGATCTTCTGGTGGGGATGTTATTTTGGGGAAGTTATGTTCACTGGCTAATGAAAGCATCAAGACTGAAATAGTGAACTCAGATCTCGCCAAAACACAAGACCCCTGAAAGCGTAATACCTTCCTTCCATCTGGAATGTGTGGCAGGATGGAATGAAGGAAAGAAGTTTTTCTGTTTGTTTTGTTAAAGCAAAGGGACCTACTTGAAATGCCCCTTATTGTGCATGTATCAGGAAAGACCTTCTGTTCCAGCAAGTCTCCAAACACTGGGTTGCAAGGCTGGTCTGATATAATAAGCACAAATGTTTACATTTTCTCAGTCATTCCCCCACACCCCTGATCTCCTTCTCTTATTTTTCACTGAGAAAAGGGTCTTAAGAACAAATGACATAAATATTTTGGTGAATCTAATATTGGATTCAATTTTGCTTGGTGCAGTTCCTTATACACAGAGGAGGTCAATGGAGGGGCACTGATGGTGGGAGAGATAGAAATGATTTAATAGTAACTCACTCAGCGTTCCCAGAATAAATTACTTCTGTTCCCACTACGGCCTGTGTGTGCACTTACATACTCATGTCTGTGGACATGTGCACGCATACACAGCTTAAGAACCAACAAGCCATGTTGCTTATTCAAGGGACCATAAACCTTTAAAAGATGCTTTTGCTGAGTTCGCTGTTTTAACTAAACTTCACGTCAAACTGAAAAGGAGCAAACATACCAACATGTCACCCATGCTGAGAAAATGAAAGAGCAGGGCATTTTATATATAGGTCCTGTCTTTTAAAGGAAGGCAGTCAAAGACAGACCTTTGTAAATGAATGAGAGGGGTGCGGTAGCAGTGCAGGAATGGGGGAAGTATATCAGGAATCCCCTTGGGGTTACCTTTTTGTGGACATATCCCCATTTGTTCACTCCACCCTGCCCAAGTAGCCATGGAAGGGAGCCTAGTTTCTGAGGAAGGCATGTGCTCGCTCATAGTGTTGGCATGAATAAAAAGGGTTGAAGTCAACTGCTCTAAAAGAGTGTGATGACTGGGGGCCATCTAACACCTGGACAGTGGTAACACTCAAGGAAAAATACTTTCCATTCTAAGGTCTGGGACTTCATGAGACCCCTGCTATATGCTGCACAGCTTTTATTGCATTTCAAAAATAAGTGCTACTGCAGTCACTCGTAGACTCAGAGGTATTTTTAATAACTCTTATGTCCAGTGCTAAGGGCTTCAGAAACACAAGGGTAGTGTGGTGGCAGTAACAACAAACACTTTTATAGTGCTTACTACTATGTGTCCAGCACTTTCCCAGGCTTTTTCCAAATAATAATGAATTCAATCTAATTTAATTCTCTCAACAGCCCCATGAGGGAGGTACTGTCATCATCATCATCATCATCATCATTATGATCATTTTTAGAGAAATAGGGTCTTGCTCTGTCACCCAGTGTGGAGTGCAGAGACATGATCATGACTTACTGCAGCCTCACCTCCTGGGCTCAAGCTTCCAGAGAAGATACAAAGGAAGTGCGATAGTACGAAGGAAAAGTGACTTCCCACCCAGAAGGTCAAGGAAGGCTTTAGGGAGGAGGTGGAATCTGGGTGGGTCTTGAAGAGTAGGGTGGGTTTCTATGTGTCTGCTCTTTCTTTGCTTTGTCATAGAAAGAAAGGGATGAGAAATTACCATAACGGGGTAAAAATGGGGTGTAGGGCTGTTTAGGCTGTCAAAAGTCAAAATTACAACATATTTAATTTAAAGATCTTAATTGACATTTATTTGTGATTCTAGAATCAGGCAACACCTCATTCTGTGAAATGGAATGAGTGTTCTGATGAGCTGAGCAGAGGAAATTGGTTTCACAGACAAAAAAAGGCTGAGGAAAGCAGAAACAGAAAACAAACAAAAAAAAATGCTGGTCATTCCAAAGCTACTTTCCTTGTAAAGGTTATAACAGAGGAGACTTCCTTATCATGCCAGCTAAAACTGCCCTGTGTGTGGACTCAGCAATTATCTCCCTCTTCTGATTTCTTAGAAGGTAAGATTAACATGCCTGTAGTCCCAGGTACTCAAAAGGGTGAGAGAGGAGAATCACTTGAGCCCATAAGGTCAAGGCTGCAGTAAGTCATGATTGTGCCACTGCACTCCAGAGCAGGGCCCTATCTCTCTTTAAATGATGATGATGATGATGATGATGACGACAATGATGACGATAATGATGATAATGCCTCCCTCGTGGGGCTGTTGAGAGGATTGAATTAGATTAAATACATTATTATAGTTTTGGCTTGGTAATATCGAACTTCAGCATGAGGGGCTCCATTTTGGTTTGGTCTGTTGTGGCTGGTGCAGGAGCTCAGTCCTAACCAGTGGCCCTTTATAAATGTTAATTAACAAGGCAGAGGGCTGTAAGAGCAGAGGTGCAGAGGTTGTGGGTCACTGGGGATGACAACACGTTTGTTATAGCTAGGAAATTGAAGAACAAGAGTCTGGAAAGGTAGAGGAAAGGCAAGTAAAGGTAAATTTGGAGTTCGGACTCATTTGTGTTGACCTTGAAGGTGAGATCAGGGGTGTTCAGTCTGGTGGCAGAGGGAACAGTGGAACTAAGAAGAAAAACCCTGGAGGCCATCGCAGAGAGAGACTACTAGTAAACAGTCCAACTGAGAGGCAAGGAGGACCTAGCAGCAGTAGAAATGGAGCTGAGAATCAGGAGGCAGACGTGAGAGGTGACAAATGATTAGATGTGGGGAGATATATTCGTTCATTTCCTGTTGCTTATAACACAGTACCTGAAACTGGGCAATTTATAAAGAAAAGGATTTTATTTCTTATAGTATGAAAGCTGAGAAGTCCCAGGTTGAGAGGCTGCATCTGACGAGGGCCTTCCTGCTGCGGGTGCTCTGTGAAGAGTCCCAAGACAGCACAGGGTATTAGATGGGGAGAGGGCTGATTAGGTCCCTCAGGTCTCTCTTCCTTATCTTATAAAGCCACCAGTTCTATTCCCATCATAACCCATTAATTCACTAATTCACTAATCCATGATTAGTCCATTCATGAGAGTAGAGCCCTCATGACCTAATAACCTCTTAAAGGCTTCACCTCTCAATACTGCCACATCGGGGATTAAGTTTCCTTTTTTTGGTAATAATTTCTTGTTTTTTATTGAGGTAAAATATACACATTTAATTTATCATGGGAATCAGAATTTCAACACAATTTTGGAGGGGTCAAATATTCAACCACAGTGTGGGAGAAGGCAGTGGATGAAAAGAGTCAAAGACGACATCAAGGCTTAATGGCTTGAAGAGGTAGGTGATATTAGTAGACACAAGTCAGCTAGCGGGAGGCAGGTTGGGGTGGAGGAAGAGAAGAGAAAATTATGTGTTAGCAGTGTCATTTTAGTTTACAATAGGATGTCCAGAGGGAGATTTACAACAGGTAGAATGAGGAGATGGGGTCCTTGGAAGAGCAGTTGGGATTGGAGATGATGACTTTTTTACAGTCCTTCTCCCCTCTGTGTCTCTGAACCAGTGGAAAACAGACACAGAGCAGCTGGACAATTTCCAGTGGCCCCCGGATGGGGAGGAAACGCTGCCAGTGAGGCAGGCTTGTGCTCAATCTAAACTCTGTCATCACTATATAGTCCTGGAAAAGATGCTCTGCCTTTCTCAGCTTCTGGTCTCACATTTTCAAAAGAGAGTTTAAATGAGATATGGTTTTAAATGCCTTGTACTTAGTGGGGCCTCTAAGTATTCTGTTCTGCTTTGTCTGGAAGTGTTTCCAGAGTTTATCTGTGTTTCTGCTACTAAACCTCTTATGAGGCCAAGGACGGCCCCCACAAAAAAGAATTATTTGGTCCAAAATGTCAGTAGTGCTGAGGCTGAGAAGGCCTGCATTCATCCACTTATTTGTTACTTATAAAGCACCTACTAAGCACCAGCTCTAAATACAGTGTTGAGAATAAAAAGATGAAAAGGCAAATTTGTGCTCTCAAACACCCCCGACAAAATTGTGAGGAGACAGACAGGCAATCAAACAATTATATTGAAATAAGGCATGTGTTATTATGGGGTACATACAAAGGCCGGCGGAACAGTGGAAAGCAGTGCATCGTGGTGATTGAAGGCAGCCTCTTTGGAATGGGTCAGCCTGGAATAGAATCGCAGTTATACTGTACCACCTGGGACAGGCTACTTCACCCCTATGAACCTCAGTTTTGTCATCTATAATGCAGATGATTATGCTTGCCTCATTGTGCTGTTGTGAGGATTAAATGCATTTGGCACGTAACGATCGGTGCTAACACATAATAATCTGTCAATAGATGGTAACTAATGAGAATGAGAGGATGAGGATGAAAATGATGCTTGCCTGCCTCAGGATTTAGGAAAGCTTCTCAGTATTTAACCCAAGGCTTGAGGGATGAGTAGAAGCTGCTAAGTAAGCAACGAGGGAGAGGCCTAACAGGGAAGAGGAATCATCTAGTTCCTTCTTAGAAAACTCACAAGCAGAAAAATCATAAGCTCTACCCCTTTTGTGCGAAGTTAACACATAAAAGAAGGATGTGTGCTGTGATTTTCTCACTATGGGTCTAAGCATCGTCTGGTCTATTTCAGAGAGGCTTTAAGTAGCTCTCTTTATTTATTTTATTTCATTTTGTTTTTATTGTATTTTATTTTTCAGTTTCACTCTTGTTGCCTAGGCTGGAGTGCAATGGCATGATCTTTGCTCACCGCAACCTCTGTCTCCTGGGTTCAAGTGATTCTCCTGCCTCAGCCTCCCACGTGGCTGGGATTACAGGCATGCACCACAACACCTGGCTTATTTTGTATATTTAGTAGAGATGGGGCTTCTCCATGTTGGTCAGGCTGGTCTCAAACTCCTGACTTCGGGTGATCTGCCCGCCTCTGCCTCCCAAAGTTCTGGGATTACAGGTGTGAGCCACTGCGGCCAGCCAATGTTTTTATTAATTTGTTATTCTTTTTTTATTTGAGATGGAGTTTCACTCTTGTTGCCCAGGCTGGAGTGCAATGGTGCGATCTTGGTTCACCGCAAACTCCGCCTCCCGGGTTCAAGCGATTCTCCTGCCTCAGCCTCCCGAGTAGCTGGGATTACAGATATGTGCCACCATGCCCAGCTAATTTTGTATTTTTGCTGAAGACGGGGTTTCTCCAGGTTGGTCAGAGTGGTCTTGAACTCCTGACCTCAGGTGAGTGACTCACCTCGGCCTTCCAAAGTGCTGGGATTACAGACATGAGCCACCACGCCCAGCTAATTTGTTATTCTTTTAAAAAAATTTTGTTGAGACAAGGGTTTCACTATGTTGCCTAGGCTGGTCTTGAACCCCTGGTCTCAAGCAATCCTTCCACCTCAGCCTCCCAAAGTGCTGGGATTACAGGCATGAGCCACCTTGCCTGGTTTATAGTTCTCTTTAGGAGATCCAAAGTGCAACCCTGAGAAGCAGGTAGCCACCACTATGGAGACTTTTTTGCAGTGTGGAAGGTTTCTCACTCAGAGATAAGCTTTGCACTTTTGGCCTCGGCAGGGGCGGTGGGCGGGGGTTCCCCATGCCAAAGCGTTGGTAGAAAAAATTAGGAAGGAAGATAAAAACAACCGCATGGATGTAATTGTCTGTGAGGAAACTTCCACTCAACTAATTCACAGGTGGGATTCCACCTTATGTAAATGTCTTTAGGGGCAAATCATCTGAAAGAATGGAGTCCAGATTCTATCAGCTTGTGTAACTACTTTGATATGCTTTCCTGTGTGATCCTGAAAGGACTTTTTTCCTCTGAGCATTCTTTGATGGAAATTAAAGTAATCATAAATATGATCAGGAAGTAACTTGGAGTGAAGGAAAGTTCCCCCCCCCTCCTTTTTTCTTGTTGCCCAGGCTGGGTGCAGTGGTACAGTCATGGCTCACCGCAACCTCCTTCTCCCAGGCTCAAGCAATCCTTCCACCTCAGCCTCCTGGGTAGCTGGAACTACTGGAGCCTGCCACCATGCCTGGCTAATTTTTTTTTTTTTTTTTTTTTTTGTATTTTTTGTAGAGACAAGGTTCTGCTATGTTGCCCAGGCTGGTCTCAAACTCCTGAGCTCAAGCAATCCACCTGCTTTGGCCTCCCAAAGCACTGGGATTACACACATGAGTCACCATGCTTGGCCTTTCTCATACTTAACAGCAACCAGCATTTAGTGGATGTCTATTATGTGTGGCCAGTTGTCCCAAAATGCCTCACTTATATTATTCATAGTATTGTGGTTGACATTTCAGAGCAGGGACAACTAATGAGTAGGTGCATAGAAAAGAGCTGATGGTCCTAGAGTCTCGCAGTGAGCCACACACATGCCTTCTTGACTCGCAGCAGTCAATCCTACCACCCTGAGCAAACTGCCACAGACGAAAGTGCCAAGGACCTGGGCTTGGCTGACCTGGGCTCGAGTTCTAGCCCAGTCGCCCATCCACTGCATGACCTCAGGCAAGTCGCCCAGCCTGTCAGAACCTCAGTTTCCTCCTTGGTAAACCAAGGACAGATCCTACCTCAGCGCACAGCTCATTGTCAGGATCTCATTAAATAACACATGTGGAGCCTTTGTGAGCTCCAGCCTTCCCACAAGTAAAGCATATTAGCATAATAATCACTGCCCCACCCTTCGTATAAATCCATGTTGTTAGATGGGTCTTCTGGGTCACAATCCTTTTGCTGCCCCGCCATTAGGGCACCTGGGGATGTTGTAATTAAACCACCAACCCAGCAGGTCATCTTTGGATTACATTTCCTCAGCCCAGCTTGGTAGGCCTGGGAGGACAAATACCTCCCAGCACCCAAACAGGTACGCTCACATCTAAGTCAAGCAAGTTTTTGCAAAGCTTCCCAGTTCTGGCTGTCCATGAGAAGAAGCTAACCCAGAGGCCAGGTGCGGTGGCTCACACTTATAATCCCAGCACTTTGGGAGGCTGAGGTGTGTGGATCACTTGAGGTCAGGAGTTTAAAACCAGCCTAGTCAACATGGTGAAACCTTGTCTCTACTAAAAATACAAAAATTAGCTGGGTGTGATGATGCATGCCTGTAATCCCAGCTACTCAGGGAGGCTGAGGCATGAGAATCGCTTGAACCCAGGAGCTAGAGGTTGCAGTGAGCTGAGATTTTGCCACTGCACTTCCAGCCTGGGTAACAGAGCAAGACTCCATCTCAAGAAGAAGAAGAAGAAGAAGAAGAAGAAGAAGAAGAAGAAGAAGAAGAAGAAGAAGAAGAAGAAGAAGAAGAAGAAGAAGAAGAAGAAGCAGCAACAGCAGCAGAAGCAGCAACAGTAGCAGAAGCAGCAGCATCTAACCCAGGGAAACAATGCCAGGATCAAATGACTATCAGCCACTTTGCCACCTGGGTACTAACCAGCTGCATCTATTTGAGGATGTCTTCCATGGAAGCCATTGAGAGAGGCTGGGTTTGCCAGCACAGATGTCTGCTCTTCAGAGCTTTGGCCCCCAGCAGGGAGGCAGCACCCCAGAAGGGCAGAGCCAGGAAGTCTGATTCTCTAGCCTGAGGCCCCTGGCATGGCTGGTTGGCAACTGACATTAAGGAAGTCGATGGGACCAGACTCCCTGCTCCTTGTAATCATTAGGATTGGCCTAAGTGACTCTGATGATCTGCCAAGGGCCTACGGCAACAGACATTCCCCTTTTATGTGTTCTTGTTTTCAGGACCCTGATCGTTAGTAATAGCAATGGGCTGGCTGCTGAGGACATGCCTGTGGTTCCAGGCATTAATAAATGCGTCTAATCCCCACCTGAGGCAGACACAGCTCCCTCAGGACCTCTCACTGGGCCACCCAGAAGGCAGAGATAAAGACGCTCTCTCAAAAGAAGCTTCATTTTTTGGGTACAGATGGTACCTTCTTGGCTACAGGGCAGTTATCAAAAATGCATTGTGTAACAACTAAATGAGATAAGCCACGTCAGTGCTGAGGACAGTGCCCAGCATATTGTAAGTGTACAATTAATATTGACCCTTGTGATTATCTTTGTCACAACAACCCTTTATCCCAACTTTAAACGAGGACATTGGAGCTCAGACAAGGTAAATCTCTTGTCCAGGGACCTTCAGCTCTGGGATTTGAACCCAATACTACTACTCTAGGCTGAGCTTCTGATGCTGTTGAAACTCTCTAGAGTAATGCTGCAAAAAACTCAAGCCGTGCTGTCCATGCACTGACTCTGGGTACCCATCTCTGAGGATTTAAAACTGTGATCTCAGGAACTGGAGCCACCGTGCCCACCCATGATGAGATGTTTGTTCCTAAGGGAGCCCTTGGGGAGGGGTGCCTGGCAGGACCCTGTGAAATCAGCCTTAGTAAATGGAGGCACTTGGCTCTGATGCCCTTTCAGTCCTGCCCTCCCCACCCTGTTTTGCCCCAACTCATAGCCCAAGACAGAGTGGGACATTCTCCAAAAGGTTGCCTGCACACATTGCCTGACATAGGACAGTTTTCAGCTGTTTCTTTCTCTTTTCCAAGCCAGCACATCTCACCGTAGTGCTCAGCTCCTGCTCCTCCTCTGTAGCCTCCTAAAGCCAGTGCTACTTCCTAAGTCCTGGGATTAATAATAAATTGCCCTCTGAGGTCAGCTCAGTTGTCTAGGAGCGGTTTTTCAGGCTGATAGAGTGCACTCAAGAGATGTGAGTTCTAGTTTTAGCTTTTCCATTTACCAACTTGGGCAACAGTAGTAATATGTGTTAATGTAACGTTGACAAAATAGTTTTTCAGAGCTTATTTCATTTGATTCTCCTAAGACCGCATGAGTCATCAGAACAGGTTTTCTTATTTCCATCTTACAGAAAAGAGCGTGAGGTTAAGCACTTCATCAAGATTATAGCTCTAAATGTGAAAACCAGAACCTAAATCTAAGATTTCTAAATAGAAATTCCTAAGCTATTTCTACACTGTTGTCATCTGTCCCCCAACCCCACACCTAATTTTTTCATGTGCAAAGTGAGGATATTTGGAATAAATGATCTCAAGTATTCTTTCTAGCTTTCAAGTAGAATCTAGTGTCTTGCAGTTTTCAGATGCACCCTGATTCATCTGAAGAACTCAGAGTTATAATATCTGCCTCATGGTTGATGATCTGTCAGATCTATTTCCACTCTTTTATCTGTATCTAGTAGCATTTGCTTTTTTTTTTTTTTTTAAGAGATGGGGGTCCAACTGTGCTGCCTAGGCTGGTCTGGGCTCCAGTGATCCTCCTGTAGCTAGCACTACAGATGCAGGCCAGTGTGCCTGGCAACATTTCCATTGTTATAGTTTACAGCATATACTTTCTCTAGGGAGGGGATCTATTTGAAATCAATAATAAGAGAACAACCACTTTATTCCTTAGATTTCACTAGCAAATAAAGAAACAGCCCTACAGGTATACACACATCCTAGCATTTCCACTACTTTTGCATTAAACATCTAAGCACAGCGCAGGCCTCTATCTGTAAAGAAGCCAGTTTTGTGACGTCTAGAATCATCTACGATGCATTTAGACCCTTGGAAAATGGCGTAAAAGCACAAATGGATGGAAAGTATTGATGGCAAAAGGTATCTAAGTGATTAAGCATTTAAAAATGGAGCAGGAAACGATTGTTGCCAGCAGAGAAGCTTCATCTGAATCCTTGGTCCATTACTCTTCAAGGAATAATTATAAAAGCCCACAAACTGATGGCAACTGTCAATTACAGATACTTCTCAAATGTATGATACTTTTTGCTGTGGGGAGGAGGTGGTTAAGATTATTGGTAGTAAGAAAACCTAGATTCAAGGTTTTATTTCTTAGTAAATGACTCGACCTCTTTATGTCTTGAGTTTTTTGTGTATAAAACCTGTATGACAATGATAACACTAAATAATATATCAAATGGTGATGTGAGGATTTTGAAGTTTAAAGAGATAGATTTGTATTTGTGTTTTCATCAGTGTAAAACATATTCATGATTTTTAAAATATAATACTACTGACAGGTAGTAGTAAACAGCAGGATTCTCTCTCTTCCTAATTTTTTTCTTATTTTTATCCCTTCATTATGTCACCCTTTTACTCTCATTGTAGAAATCTTTTTTCCCATTATTTTTATTTTTTTAATTAAGGAAAAGGTTTACATAGAGTGACAAGCACAGATTTTAAATGTTCAAGTCAATGAACTTCGATAAATGCACCTGTGTAACCAACTCTCCAGTCAAGATACATACCATTTCCATCAGCCCAGAAAGTTTTCCCCTACTCCCTTCCAGGCAATCCTTATCCCCCTTAGGCAGCTATTCTGATTTTTTTCACTATAGATTAGTTTTGCATTCTTGAGCTTTAGATTAATGAAATTAAACAGTATACATTATTTTGTATTGGGCTTTCTACTCTCAACAGACTTATCTGTGTTCTTGCAAGTAGCATAGTGTATCCTTTTGTATTGCTGTATAGTATTCCATTGTTTGAATCTACCACAATTTATTTATCTACCATTCTCCTATTGGTGAACATTTCAGTTGTTCTTAGTTTGGAGCTATTGTAAACACAATTGCTCTAAACATTCTTGTGTAAGTATTTTTGTGGTCACAGGTTTTCATTTCTTTTAGGTAAGTATTTAGGAATAGAATAGCTGAATTATCTGGTGTTTGTTTAATTTTGTAAAGAACTACTACATGGTTTTCCAAAGTGGTTGCCATTTGACAATCCTACCAGCAATGTATGAGAATTCCAGTTCCTCCATATCACCAACAATCTTTGGTATTGTCAGTCTTTTTAATCGTAGGTTTTCAAATCCATATGAAATGATACGAGATATAACCAGTGCAGGAAACTAGGTGAAGAGTATTCTCTTTACTCTCTTTGCAACTTTCTGTGAAGCTATAATTATTTTCAAAATAAAAAGGTTTTAAAACATATTGGTTTTTAAAATGGGTATGAAGTGGTATCTCATTGTAGTGTTCTTTTATGTTTATTTGATTTCTAATGACATTGAGTACTTTTTCATGTGGTTACTGGCCACATGTAAATATCTTCTTTTGTGAAATGTCCATTCAAGTTTTCATAATTTTCTTTTAATTGGCTTGTCTTTTTGTTATTAAATGACCTGCATCCTAGGCTATTAGGCTTAGATTTGATTTTGGCACTACTCCAGTAACACTACAGTGGTACTGTTGGTTAAAACCCAACAAGCCAAATTTCACCGGGCTGATTTAGGAAAACACTATAGTCTGTTGCCAAGGAATAAAGATAGTATGAGAGGAAATCACATACATTTAGGGAAGAATTTAGACTATGTTCTAGTTTCTCACAGAAGAGTTTCACAGAATTCAGATACCCTTGTTGTGAAGGTCTCTGCCTCCTACTCTCCTTGCAAACCTCCTTGATCTCCTGAGATCATCCTGTGCCCAAAGATAGGCCAGCTTGTTGTATTCATAGATTATTTATCCAACAAACACTGATGGGTGCCTGCCATATGTCAAGCACTGGCTAGGCTTGGGATCAAAAGATATGTTAGACATGATCCTGACTTCTGAGCGCCTACAATCTAGTTGGTAAAACATATAGTAAAAGTAATGAAATAAAATGAAGTACACAGGGATAACTGCAAAAAGGGGTATGTACAATGTGGCAGCACAAAGGCACAATCAACTAACCCCACCCTGGGACACCAGAGAAGTTATATTTTTTTCCCAAGCTTTATGAAGGCTTTATATAAACATTTCTCCCATGTCTGTCCCAAGGAGATGTAGTCAAGCTGTAACTGAAGATGGCTATGGCAGAAATATCTTCGAGCTTGGCTGTAGCAAAAGCATTCATAATCAGAAAAAGAGCCTCCCCACATCACCTTGCCATGGACGGGTACAGAGGAGACTCAGGTGGTGGCCATGTTGGTGGTTCATTCACATTTTACACTAATGAATGGAGGGCTCTTTCCTTCCTATTTGCATCCACAGTCAGAGGTATAGATTTTCCAAGATGTAGGGCCAGATTTGTATAGAGGTGTAGAATAGGAAGAGGCTGTGTCATTTCTACCAGAACTTTCTAATTTGGACATCTGAGTAGATGGTGCTGCTGTTAACAGAGATGGGATCTAAGAAGAAGAAGGAAACTAGTTGTTTGGGGAATTGTTACTTGGTTGTGATTGTTTGACTTTTCACAAAAGCCCAGTAAATTGGGAATAATGGAATAGTTGAGTGGATTAAATGAGGAGATATCTGTAAGGTACTTGGCAGGTTATATTTGACAATTATTATTGATCGATGTAGTGGGGAGCTGGGAGACCTGGCGGAATCAGATTTTTATGTTAATCTTATTCCAAGTTGTGCTCTAGTTCCTTAATGCTCTCCACTTAGGACAATATGTGACCTTTTCCTGACCCAGAACAGACAGGAAGTGAGCCCAGAGCTTCCTCACTGGGGTACCCTGGAGTATCCCAACCCCACAGCTCAGCTGTCCTGGCAGTTTGGGTCAGGACCTGAAAAAATGGGTAGCCTTAGGCTGGGCGTGGTGGCTCATGCCTATAATCCCAACAATTTGAGAGGCTGAGACAGGTGGATCACTTGAGGTCAGGAGTTCAAGACCAGCCTGGCCAAAACAGTGATACCCCATCTCTACTAAAAATACAAAAATTAGCCAGACATGGTGGCGGGTGCCACCATGTATAGGCACCCTGTAATCCCAGCTACTTAGGAGGCTGAGGGGGGAAAATTGCTTGAACCCTAGAGGCGGAGATTGCATTGAACTGAAATCATGGCACTGCACTCCAGCCTGGGAGCAAGACTCTGGTCTCAAAAAAAATAATAATAATAATAGGTGGTTTTGTACCTACCTCAGCTGCCTTCCATGGGCCCTGTGGCAGGGGCAGACATAGATAGACACTTGAGTGTGTTGAAATCAACTTAGTTGAATCTAGGTTTTCAGCCAGAGAAAGTTTTCATAAAAAGAAGGGAGTCTATTGAAATGCAACAGGGCCAGGCACGGTGGCTCACACCTGTAATCCTAGCACGTTGGGAGGCCTAGGTGGGTGGATCACCTGAAGTCAAGAGTTCAAGACCATCCTGGCCAACATGGTGAAACCCCGTCTCTACTAAAAATACAAAAATTAATCTGGCATGATGGCATGTGCCTGTAATCCCAGCTACTTGGGGGGCTGAGGCAGGAGAATTGTTTGAGCCCAAGAGAGATGGAGGTTGCAATGAGCTGGGATCATGCCACTGCACTCCAGCTGAAGTGACAGAGTGAGACATCATCTCAAGAAAAGAGAAAGAATGAAAGAAAGAGAGAGAGAAAGAGAAAAGAAATAAAAGAAATGCAACAGGAAGCAATACTTGGTAGAGAGGGCCCTAAGGTCTAAGAGCTGCTCACTATGGTGGGAAAGTTGAGCAGAAGACAATGGCTTATCGCAACCAGAACTCAGAGAATCCTGCAGCGGGCTTCAGCCTGTGCAGGAAGGGCACTGGAGACCAACACCTTTCCCTTGAACAGGCTGTGTAGAAGACCAAGGAACATCTCCTTTGATGTTTGTTTGACCAGATTGCCCAGGTGACAGCTCAGGATGGGGAGACACCACCTGCTTGTCCAATATGCCTCTGGAGGTAAATTTGGGCTCTGAAAACCCCAAGGATGGCAGTGGGTACCAGGCAAAACGCAGTCTCCATGGTATGCTCATACAGACGCTTATCTCTGAGTGTGGCTGGTGGGGGGCCAATGAAGAAGCCTTTGTTTCGGTGTTTGGGTGGAAGGGATCCTTCCCAGTGAGTGCCCGCTTCCTTCCATGAGCAAGAGACATTGTGTACATTTGCCAAAGCCTCTGCACTTGTCTTTATCACTTCCTTTAACTGGGAACAATGAGATCATTTTCTCCTTTCAGCTTTCTTACTTACTGGGCACAATTAGACAGCATTGGTGGGTCCCTGAGATAGTTGAAGAGAACAAGTACACAGCTGGAAATGACAGAGCTAATGGCAGCATTTATAAGTCAGGAGGGGGAAGCTCCAGCAGCAGATTATATCTGAAGAAAGCCAAAAGGAGCACCATGTTTCAGGTTTATCCTGCAATGACTTGAGTTATGGGGAAGTCAAGCTTCTTAGTAAGTATGTTTGTTTCCTATTATTGCTGTGACAAATTACCAGAAGTTTAGTGGCTTAAAACAATGCACATGTATTATCTTCCAGTTCTGGAGGCCAGAACTCCAAAACAGATTAGGTGGGCTGCATTCCTTCTGGAGGCTCCAGGGGAAAATCTGTTTCCCTGACCATTTCCGTCTTCCAGAGACTGCTTGCACCCCTTGACTTGTGGCCCCACATTACTCTGATCTCTGCTTCCTTCCTCACATCTCCTTCTCTGCCCACCATAGTAGAGGTGACACTCTCAACCCACCTCCAGCCTGAGTTTTCTTTTGGCCCAGGGACCTCTTTGAAGATGTTCAGTAAATGCCTCTGAGTGCTGGAGTAACCCCACTTTTACCGGTTCCACGTATCCCCTGGAGGGTTCTCTGGGTATTGGCTTCTGCCTGGTTTTTGTTCTTTCTCCTAAAAGAGATTTGTGCAGCTGATTGGAGTCCTTCTCTCTATAGGGTTTTCCAATGGGAGCCAGCTTCATCCCAACTTTGTGTCAGAGCTGATGTCGCTATCTAGTAACACTGACGTCATGTCCTAGTCTAGTCATAGGGCCATCCTAAGATCGTCATCTTTGAGAGCTGTCACCCTGTGGTTCCCAACAGGCTGATGGCTGCTACTGCAAACAAAATGAGGATAAATGTGCAGAGTTTTTGAAGGCCCAGAAACCAGCAGGGAGGGTGAGGGCAGTGCACCCAGACCGGGGCTAGGCTGAGAATTTCCCCTGGTAAGTCTGGATCCCCAGAGAAATGGTTAGATCCAAGGAAGCTGTGGCATTTCCTCTGGTCCAGAATAGTTTCAAAGTGAACTGGGGTGGTCCTCCTGGGCCTGGCTAGCATGTTGTCAGTTAGGCTGAAAGGCAGGCAAGTGTCTTTTTGACTTTCTATTATCTCCTCCCTGACCCCCATGCACAGGGCTGGCTGGTAGGAGGCTGAAAATCAGCCTGGATCTTGAATAAACCCAGGAAAATAGGAGGAAGGAAGGAAGGGTGGCAGAAAAGGAGAGGAGAGGGAGGGAGAGAAGAGGGAGAGAAAGAAAGAGAGAAACTGACCAATTGCATCTCACTTTAATCCCATGTGTTCGTATAGATCTCAAACCTCATTTTAAGCCTTTTCTCCATTCTGTTTGCCCTCAGTTTCCCCCTCCCTTTGGTTGCAGTCTATGTGACTGAGTACTCTAATTTATTCAGCATTTAGTGCTTTTTAACCTGGGTATTCACAATGATTAATATCACATCCTGCCTCTTATAATTTAATTCTGAGGTGCATCCTGGGTTATAATTTCCCCAAAAGACAGTTAGGTAAGATAAAATTGTCTATTAAAAATCCTACATTGGTGAGATCAGAGAACGCAGAAAAGAGCAGGCCTAACTAAGACTCTTGGCCCGGCATGAGTCTAGAAAATTCTAGAAAAGGCCCACTAGTGGCCGGGCGCGGTGGCTCAAGCCTGTAATCCCAGCACTTTGGGAGGCCGAGGCGGGTGGATCACGAGGTCAAGAGATCGAGACCATCCTGGTCAACATGGTGAAACCCCGTCTCTACTAAAGATACAAAAAATTAGCTGGGCATGGTGGCGCGTGCCTGTAATCCCAGCTACTCAGGAGGCTGAGGCAGGAGAATTGCCTGAACCCAGGAGGCGGAGGTTGCAGTGAGCCGAGATCGTGCCATTGCACTCCAGCCTGGGTAACAAAAGCGAAACTCCGTCTCAGAAAAGAAAAAAAAAAAAAAAAACACCACACAAAAAGGCCCACTAGCTTTGTGTTTGTGTTAAAAACAAACAGTTCTCTAACAGAAAGACGGCACTCCTGACTGGGAAGCATGCATAGTGCTTTGGCAGAGCTTGCAGCTGAGGACACAGGTTTGATTTGGAGGGCTACAAAAGTACGTAACACGGAGGCCAGGCACGGTGGCTCATGCCTATAATCTCAGCACTTTGGGAGGCTGAGGTGGGTGGATCACCTGAGGTCAGGAGTTCGAGACCAGCCTGGCCAACATGGTAAAACCCCATCTATACAGAAATACAAAAATCAGCTGTTGTGATGACAAGCACCTAGAATCCCAGCTACTCCGGAGGCTGAGGCAGGAGAATCGCTTGAACCGGGGAGGCAGGAGAATCGCTTGAACCGGGGAGGCAGGAGAATCGCTTGAACCGGGGAGGCAGGAGAATCACTTGAACCAGAGAGGCAGTGAGCCCAGATTGCACCACTGCACTCCAGCCTGGGCAACAGAGTGAGACTCTCAAAAATAAATAAATAAATAAAAATTAAAAACCGTGCACCGTGGGGTGAGTGGCTGGCCATGGCGTAGTCTGGGCAGGTGGGGGCGGACTGTGTTCCCCTAGGGAGAGAAGATTCTGCATTACCAGCAGCAGCAGCATGCAGGTGCCAGGCTGTCTGGGAGGCTCAGGCCTGAGGCTGCAGCTGCAGGAGTGTCAGGTCACTGGCCCGACAGGAGAGAGGAGGGAGACCCCAGAAAGGCAGGCAGTTGAAAAAAGAAAGCCTGGTGGCTTTTCATGTAGGAAGAAAAGGTGTTTACATTCCAGGCTCCTGATTCCCTTGGCTGCCCCTGGAAACCAAACCTGCCTCTGCTGCCCTCTGGCACTCAGCTTCTGGGTACCTGCCTTTCATCTTGTCTATGCAGCGCGGCACCCTCCAGCTCTCCTCTCCTTCATGCCTTGCCTCCCCTCCCGTCAGCCTGTCTCCTCCACAAGTCCCCAGCTGTGAGCTGAAAAATAGGCTTTGGCAACCCTCCCCCAGACCCTTCCCCTGCTTTTCATGCATGTTTTATGACAGCAGCTGTGATTGATGTCTGCCCTCTTTCCAGTTCCAGTGCTCAGTGCTCCACGGCCACCCCCACCTGCCCCTCATGATTTCACATGCCTCTGTGCTTTTGCTGGGAGAGCCGTGAGGGGTGTCATTTGCAGAGGCTCCCAGCTGAGTAGCAGGCTGAAAATCAGCCTGGATCTTGAATAAACCCAGGGAAGTAGGAGGAAGGGAAGGTAGGGTGGCAGAAAAGGAGGGGAGAGGGAGAGAGAGAAAGAGAGAAAGAAAGGAAAGGAAAGAGACAGAGGAGGCTCCTTCAGCATGTCTGAGAGGCTGAGTGGAGATCTGAAGGAAACATTAGGATCATTTACACAGGGTTTGGGAGCTCTGAGCCCTGAAGGAGGTGAAAACGATTTTCTGCATATTTTACTCTAGATAATCTGAAAGGACATTAAAGTGGGGAGGAACTGCCAATTGGAATAGAATTCACATCACTGATTCTGTTTGAATTAACCATTAAAGATGCAGGTTGGCAAAATATATACATGTTTCTTAGGTCATTAAGAAATGCCTCATTAATTCAGGAGTGCCACAGCTCTATGCTTACATTGGTGGCGGGTTAACCCAGACTTCCTGAGGTGCACATAGCCCACCAAGTTTTGCTTCGGGATGGGGCAGTAACTGGCCAGTCAGCTGTGGCGCCAATGCCACCAACAATGTTCTCACCTATTAAGGCGTGGTTGAGGAACAGCATGGAGGCTTCCTGGGGAGGGAGTGTAGGTAGGGACTGTGGTAAAGCAGCCCAAGCTGAAAGCCAGCTCCTGTCCAGCCCTCCTTTGTTCTGCTCTCTGCCTGTCTGCTTTTGTAACACGGTCCCAGAGCCTGGTGTTGGGGGCCTCTGCTCAACTGACATCCCAGGATAGTTCTAATTCCAGATTCCTCACCAAATCCTGGGTCTCCAGAGACTGCTTGATTTTGTTTGCCAAATGCACAAATAGAGTGTACTGTGTGCCAGGCACTATTCAAAATGCTGTACTCACATTGACTAAAATAATGTTCATAACAATCCTATGCGATAGATACTGTTTCTATCCCCATTTTACAGATGAGGCAACTCAGGCATAAAGCCACTAAATAGCTGGCCTGAGTCCATGCAGCTGGGCAGTGGTAGAGCTGGGATTTGAACCTGGATACTCTGGCTCCAGATGCATGTGCTCAGTCACTGTTTTGCTGCATTTCACGATGGTTCCCACTGTCTCCCCGTTCCATATCCAGCCTCCTGGTTTTGGAGGGAAGAGGAGTTGTGATAGAGTGAGGGGAGCACAGAACTGGAGATCAGAAAACCTGGATGCTAGTCTGGGTTGTGCCGCTATCTGGCCAGGTGACCCTGTGCAATGCACTTAAGCTTTCTGAGCCCCAGTTCCATGGCCTTCAGAGAAGGGAGTGGATTAGACAGCTTCTATACCTCTCTAACACTGGATGTTTGCAATGCCCCCATAGAGCACTCACCCAAGCTTGGAACCAACTCTCTCTGCACCCTCCTGGATCTCACCTTGGGGATTATCAAGAAAAGGTAGGAGCAGGAAGGAAAGTGAATATGTTCAGTTAAAAGGTGATGGGTGGGCAGTATCTGTTGGAAAGTCTCTGGCTGCGGCCCTCCATGAGGGGAACAGTAAGGGCTCAAATAATGATTTTAGCAGGGTCACCCCCACTGCAGTCTCAGTAGGAAATTGCTAAAAGCTATTTTTATCCAGCTGAAGATTATCCAAGTAGGTCTCCTCCCACGCAGGTGGTAACAGATAGATTCTAACCACTCCTGAATGACTTGGCGGAATGTACGCTTTAATCGGTTAAAATGGACCATTTTACCTAATTAAGAGTCAGGATCAGGGAGTTTAAAGTATCCTATTTCCTCAATGCTAAGATAAATGCTTTTCATGTTGAACATTTCTGAAACTGCAATCAATCTTTACTGCAATAAATCTTTACAACCAACAATATTTATCTTCAATTTAGTGTTTCTTCTCCTACACACACACACACACACACACACACACACACACACACACACAATTAAAATGGATGATGCTTGTTTGAATTAATGAAATACAACAGCATACTGTTGCTCTAGTTTATGTTGGTAGTAGCCTAGAAATCACTTTAGCGAGAAAAGAAACTTGTTATAGATAATCATGAACCCCCATAGGCAGAAATGGCTTCTGGGAAGCTAGGAACCCTGATTTGGAAAGCTGTGGGGAACCCTTGAAGTATGTCTGTCTCCCATCTTTGCCTCTTTCTGTGTAGCTGATTCATTGTTTACTATTTCTACTGACTTGCTACCTCTGCCCATCAAGATGCACAGCACAAAAACAGACAACCACAGCCCTGCAGAAGGACCAAATCTCTCCATCTCCATGTTTCTCTGTCTCTCTCTCCTATAATCCAAATAGCAGGGGAAGGATTCCTATTGGCTCTTCTAGTCCAATCAACTGATGGTGGAATGGGAAGTAGGGTCACATTTTACAAGGCAGCTACCAAGTCCTATTACTGTGAGTCCACAGGTCAGGCTAGGAGACTGTAGATGGGGGCAGACATTCCACAAGATCTCCCCAACAGGAGGCAAAGCTTTGTTGGTGCAGAACATTGTTCCCATGGCACTAGGTATTGGGGTTGGGAGGACAGTAGGCAGGGCTCCCAGAGATAGATAAGTCACCAGGACGATCGCTAGCTCCTGACATCAAGCATGATGGTCAGATCAGCAGTGACTATGCTGACTCATGGGGCTGGCTAGGGCTTTGCCCTGATCATCATCTCTCACAGAAAGGACTAGGGATCAGAGGGTTCATTACCCAAGGGCACTGCCCAAGGAGAAGTGGCAGGAAGGCAAAAATGGCAAATTCCAGAAGAGGATTCTCCCAGAAGGGCTCATTAACATTTAGTACAAGAGAGGCTCTTTTCAGAATGCTCTTTGAGGGTCCATATTTTGCTGATCTCAGCTTCAGACTATGTCCAAAACAATCATAGCCCCTCCAAAGCTTCTGGAGGGGAGAAGGGATAGAGCAGGGTGGGGAAGAAGCCAGGAAGCCAGGATCCTGGCCTGTGGCATCTGACCCCTCTCCCTTCTCAGTTTTCAGGGACCTGCCAACTGAATGTGCTTGAGTGGCTGGAGTCCAGCTGCAATGCTGTGTGGTCTGAGACCAGGTGATGGTCCCCTCTCATGACCCCTATTCTCCCTCTCTGGCCCAAGTCCTGGAGGGAGCAACCTCTCCACCTGCCCTAGAAGCTGTGAGGACAGCTGACGTTGGTGATCCACCAACCTGGAGATTTGGCAGAAAAGCTGCTTGCTAAGTTGGAGAGGATGTCAAGTAAGAAAGAGCAGTGTTCAGTGCCAGCTCCTGTGAAACCCAGAGGAGCCAGGGAGTAGACAGGGCCAGGGAGAGAGGGAGGGAAAGCAGTAGCTTCCCAGGGCAAAAGGAAAAAAAAAAAAAACAGCAGCCAAGAGGACTATTTTTATTTCTAATTCTCCAGGCATCACTCCCAAGAGATCTGCCCAAGTGACTCAGAAATGTCCTTGTGGCACTGAGAAATCGCCTAGTTTGTGAGTATAGAGAACTCAGTGCTGGTGAATAAACATCCCCTCAGCCACTCACCCTACCCACTACTCCATTGGAAACGATTCTGGGACGTACTGATGTCTGTGCAGTGTGCAGATATCTGAATTTGAGAAGAGTTGCTGGAACACAAACAGTAAGCAGCAGTGGTATAACATGAGCCGTTGAGGTAGCAAGAAGGGATGCCTGCAAATACGGCCCTTTTGGCCTACTGGATTGGTGATGCTTGAGCCAACACATCTTCATAGTTCACTGTGTGAACTGAGAGAAGTTATCTTAAATTTCTGTCTCTACTTTATTATTTTAGAAATATATAATTACAGCCAGGCATAGTGGCTCATGCCTGTAATCCTAGCACTTTGGGAGACTGAGGCAGGTGAATCACTTGAGGTCAGGAGTTCGAGATCAGCCTGGCCAACATTTAGTAGAGACTAGCCGTCTCTACTAAAAAATATAAAAATTAGCCAGGCATGGTGGCGCATTTCTATAATCCCAGTTACCTGGGAGGCTGAGGCAGGAGAATTGCTTAAGCCAGGGAGGCAGAGATTGCAATGAGCTGAGATTGCACCACTGCACTCCAGCCTGGGCAACAGAGTGAGACTCTATCTAAATAAATAAATAAGCTGAGCACGGTGGCTCATGTCTGTAATCCCACCACCTGGGGAGGCTGAGGTGGGTGGATCATGAAGTCAGGAGTTCGAGACCAGCCTAACCAACATGGCGAAACCCCGTCTCTACTAAAAATACAAAAATTAGCTGAGCATCGTGCCAAACACCTGTAATCCTGGCTACACAGGAGGCTGAGGCAGGAGAATCGCTTGAACATGGGAGGCAAGGTTGTGATAAGCCAAGAGTGTGCTACTGCACTCCAGACTGGGGGACAGAGCAAGACTCCATCTCAGCAAAATAAAATATAAATAAATAAATAAATAATTTTAAATACTTCTGAGAAAGGATAATGAGGATAGCTACTTCCACTCTTTCCCTCTCTGTTGTGTGACTGGAGACTAATCCTATTCATTTCTTTTTCTTGGTCTTCTCCCAGGCCTCTTCCATCCACCCAGTTATCTAGCCCTTCTTTAACCCTCAGAGTCAAAGCTGCAGCCCACCTGGTGATTCATCCTCCATCGTATATTTTAAATCCATCCTCTTCTTTCCATCTCTCTAATGGAGTCTCACCTTGTCCACTGCAAGCTCTTGTTCTGCAAGCTTCTCAATTCATTCTCCTCACAGCCCAGGATGCTTTTCATGAGAAAGATCATGTTACTCTCTTTCTTAAATCCCCCAATTACTTCATATTTCCCTTAGAGCACACCCAACGTGATATGGTGCCTATTGACCATTCCAGTGATGTAGATTCTTCAAGTTCCAGAACACACCCCATTTTCCCTGTCCTAGAGCCTTTGCTCTGTCTCCACATGGGAAGCCAAGCTGCTAAGTCTCCGCAGCTGGTCCTCCTCTTCATTCATGCCTCAAAGTAAAATTATTTCTTCCTCACAACATATTTTCCCTTGCAACCATATCTAAATAGTTATCCTAACCTGTCTTTTTTTTTTTTTTTTTTTTTTTTTTGAGATGGTATCTCACTCTGTTGCCTAGGCTGGAGTGCAGTGGTGTGATCTCAGCTCACCACAACCTCTGCTTCCCAGGTTCAAGCGATCCTCCCACCTCAGCCTCCCAAGTAGCTGGGATTATAAGTGTGTACCACCACACCAGTTACTTTTTGTATTTTTAGTACAGGTGGGGTTTCTCCATGTTGGCCAGGCTGGTCTTGAACTCCTGACCTCAAGTGATCTGCCCAACTCAACCTCCCAAAGTGTTGGGATTATAGGCATGAGCCACCGTGCCTGGCCTCCTCCCCTGTCTTGCGTATGCCTGATGACTGCATTCTGTTCATTCCTCTCACACCATCTTGCTCGATTTGCATGTATATGTGTGTTTATGTGTATGCTTAAATACCTGTGTGCTGTCTGTCTCCCTCCCACAGATTATAAACTCTTGGCAGGAACCATGTCTGTTTGGTCCACCTCTAAACATTAGCACCTAGGCTGGGTACCCAAGATAGAAGAGGTGTTCTGTAAATATTTATTTACTTTTTTTTTTGAGCACCTACTATGTACTGGGCAATTAACAAGGAATTAAAACGCCAGCCCTCCTAGGGCTGACCTTCATTACATGTGATTTAACTACTGTTTGAGTGTGAGGAAAGAAAAGGCTATGGCTCTTTTAATATTGAAAGGACTCTGAAATTACATTTGAAAAACAAAACAGGAACAAGAGACTTATCTCTTTGCTACGTGTGAAATGTTCCACTAAGGAAATCAAATGAGGTGAAAGGGAGTTTTATTTAAAATCACTCCAGCCCAGGTGTAAAACCTTGGGCCTGTTGAGCCATTTTCCCCAGAGGTTTCTGGAGTGCTTTCCTCAGTGAAGCCATTACAACATTAAAGTACCTTAAAGAAAACCATAATAAAGATAGTCCTGAGTCACTTAAAGAATACGACACTTCCCATTTTTCCATCTTTTCATGCAGATAAATGTATGTATTTCTCCAGAGTATTTATGAATTTTACTTCTTAAACAAGTTGGCCATGTTTGCATTTAATTGAAGGAGAGGGAATACAATTCCTTTTCTAATTGAATTGAGGATGAAATGTTCAGGGAAGATTGCTGAGTTGGAGTTGGGAAGCTGAGATTGAGTCCCCTCCTACCAATGTCAGTCATCTCACTGGGTCTCAGCTGCTTTCTGACTTGCAGAATCAGGGGGCTGGGCTAGATTCACTGCCTCCTTCCCACTTCAGCAGCTCAGGGTGGACAATGGCAAAATGGGAAACCCTGGGCCAGGGCCCCCAGTCACATACTCTCTACCCAGAGATCCAACTTGGTGTGACTTCCGGTTCCTCAGGGTCTGCTTGGTTGGCCCACTGTCACTGAACCCACATCCACCCTGTGTTAGGCATTCTGCTGGGTGGCACTGGGAGTCCAGAGATCCATTCATTCAACAAACATTTATCAAGCACCTACTGCACACAGTGCCAGAGAAAGGCGGGAGAGGAAGCTTCACGCCTTTCCAGGAGGAACTAGGCATGTAATGGTGATGAAGGAAAGGCTAAGTCCCTGCCCCCAGGGAGTTTAAGTTTAGTGGGAGAGACAGGTAGCCAGCAAACAAGAAGGAAGAAGTACAGTGTGAAGTGCGAAGAGGACAGCACTAAGGGGCTGAGATGAAGGGCGGCATAGGACAACCATTTGGAAAGTGATCTGAGAAGACTTCCCGGAGGAGGTAGCATCCTTTTGATGGATTGGAAAGGAGGAAGGGCGATGGAGAGCAAGTCTGAAAGCAAGAAAGGGCTCAGAGTATCGAAGGAACTCAAAGAAAGAGTGGTTTGCACTGGTGGTCCTAGAAGAGAGGCTTGAACAGAGGATGGTGAAGAAGGTAGAGGTCAGACCACGCAGGGCCTTCTGGGTCAAGAGTTTATTTTAAGTAAAGGAAATAGTATGGTAGGATTTACATGTCACAAGTGGGAAATTTTCCACTTCAAACAGTTCAATGTGCCAACATTTAATTTTATTTATTTTCCTATGATGAAATTCAGCTTAGCTCGTTCCCGCTTGTCAATGCAAGTAGCATCGTCAGTTCTCACAGTCTCTTTTGAGTACTCACTCAGCAGTTTCAGAATTCTTCCCTTCCTCTTCCTTCTCTCTGGATGTGCTCAAAATTCCAGAGGGCTGGTTTGTCTCCCTGGCATTGCAGGAGGGGCATCTGACCCATGTTGATCTCCTTCTGGCATCTGCTGCATACATGCACTTTGGTATCTGTTCTCTAGGGAAGCTGAGGAATCTCCCCTTCCTAGATCTGCCTTCGTCTCAGCTATGCCACCTCTCAGAACTCCAGTTTGAGTCCTCCACCCTGAAGCTCCTGACACTGGGTCCCCTTGCCCACTTTATAGTGATCCCCCAGCAAGCCCCCAAGCTCTTAAGTCTCAGCTAACTGTTACTTGACTTTGGCTCATTCTTAAACCTCTCTCCCTCATCTGCCTGAATAAATTCCTCTTCCACCACATCCTCTGAGGCTTCCTTTCCTGCCTTTCTTTCCCTCTTAGCCTCTTAGGCCAAATCTCATCAGAGAGAGACCAAATCCTAAGAGATTCTTTCCTCTCTCGTATGGGGAGAGAGGTTTTACATCTACCTTTGTTAGCTGTGCTCCCTATGTCATAGGAAGCAAGGATGACAAGCTGAGGGGAAGGCTGTAAGGAAGGTAGTATCTCAGACCCACATCCTGCCTAAATCTGCTCACCTATATTAACAAAGCATCTCTTGCTGGTGCTGGAATCTCTGTCTCCTTCCAGAGTTGCAGAGTGGTGGGGCCCATTTCTTTGCATTCTCAGATTTCCGAGTTTTTTGTTTCGATCCCATGCGATGATGATGAGGGTCGGGCAGCAGCAAGGCTCCACACGTGTTTAAATGTGCTCACTTTCCAGTCCATTCTCTAAGCTCCACCCTTTGGTTGTCCAAACAAGACATAGGGTCACTTGGAGTATAGTGGTGGAAGTGGAGATGAAAGAAGCCAGTATTTTAGAAGCCGCTGATGGATGGGATATGAGGGTGAAGGGTGGACGGAAGCAAGGATAACTCCCTGGCTTTGGCTTCAGCAGCTCGGTACTAGGCAGTGTCACCATCGTGGGGAGGGAGGAAGTGGCGGTGCAGATTTAGGGATGAATATCAAGAATCTAATTTTGTGGCCAGGCTTGGTGGTTCACGCCTATAATCCCAGCACTTTGGAAGGCCAAGGTGGGCAGATCACTGGAGGTCAGGAGTTCAAGACCAGCCTGGCCAACATGGTAAAACTCCGTCTCTACTAAAAATACAAAAATTAGCCAGGCATGGTGGTATGGTGCCATGTGCTACTCCCAGCTACTCAGGAGGTTGAGGCAGGAGAATCGCTTGAACCCGGGAGGCGGATGTTGCAGTGAGCCTATATCTCATCACTGAACTCCAACCTATGTGACAGAGCAAGACTCCATAAAAAAAAAAAAAAAAAAAATCTAGTTTTGTATGTATTGAGATGTTTGTGAGAGCCAGCCAAGGGAAAGATGTCAAGCCGATAATTAGATTTCTGAGATTGGGGCTCGGAGGAGAGGTCTGCAAGGTACTATAAATTTGGGAGATGTCAGCAGACAGATGGTATTTTAAATCATGCGACTGCACCTTAAATAGTCTCCGGCATTTAGGATGGGCTTAGGCTTTTCTGTGTGGTCCTGACAGTTTCACCCTGAGGTTTGGTGAGGAGAAGTGCTTAGGCTCCAGATGGCTTCTTGAGGGACTATGGGGACCCAGGTGGTGGATCACTGATCCCCTGAGCGCTGCCGCTGTTCAGGCTGTAGACTGTCTGATGTTCTATGGGAACTCTCAGCTGGGGATAGCAGTGGGGACAGGCACAGCTTTGGAGGAGCAGGATTAGGAGTGCGGAGTAATCCGCCCAGCTGGAGGAGGATCATTCTAGATGAAAAGAAGATGCCTAGCCCTAGAGTTTCAATTGTCCCTCGTCAATGCTGCAGGTGCAGTACAAGATAATTAAGAAGTAGAGCGCGAGGCCCCCATAATCTAATTGTGACTGCCCCCTCCAGGTCTGACAGCCTGGGGCCACACACCCAAACGCGTTCTCCCTTAAAGGACGTCACAGTCAGATGATGCAATCTCTCACATTTGCAACACTTATGAATCCAGAAACCCACATAGTTCAGTCTCAGAGGGGTGTCACATTCAGGAAAGTCAGTTCAATCTTTGCTTATAATTTAAAAGGAATTCCATCTTTACTGTGAAGGATATTAAAGGTATCCAAATATCTAGTCCAGGCAACACATCTATAATCACAGCACTTTGGGAGGCAAAGGCTGGAGGATCACCTGAGCTCAGGAGTTCAAAACAAGCCCGGGTAGCAAAGTGAGACCCTGTCTCTACAAAAAAAAAAAAAAAAAAAAAAAAAAAAAAATCAAAAAATTAGCTGAATGTGGTGGAACATGTCTGGGGCTCCAGTTATTCAGGAAGCTGAGGTGGGAGGTTCGCTTGAACCCAGGAGGTCGAGGCTGCAGTGAGCTGTGATCACACCACTGCACTAAAGCCTGGGTGACAAAACAAGACCCTGTCTGGAAACAAAACAAAACAAAAACCAAAAAAAATCTAGTCCAAGTAACATTAATCAAATATTCGTTTGTTTGTTTGTTTTGAGATGGAGTCTCACTCTGTTGCCCAGGCTGGAGTACAGTGGCACAATCTTGCCATCTCCAGCTCCCTGGTTTAAGTCATTCTTCTGCCTCAGCCTCCAGAGCAGCTGGGATTGCAGGCATGTGCCGCCACACCCAGCTATGTTTTGTATTTTTAATAGAGATGGGGTTTCACCATCTTGGCCAGGCTGGTCTCGAACTCCTGACCTCAAGTGATCCACCAGTCTTGGCCTCCCAAAGTGCTGGAATTACAGGTGTAAGCCATCGCACCCAGCCAAATAGTTCTGTTTCCATTCAAATACCTTACCAACTAAAGCTACTCTGGCACTACCTTTCTCTCTCACTTAAATAAACCTCTCCTACCCTAACCTCTGAGGCTTCCTCTGGTCCTGCTTTTCGTTCTCTCCTAGACCTGTATTACGTATACAGTTTGGCCTCCATGTACAGAATAAAGGAAAGAGAAAAGGAAAAATGGAATTAACTCATCCTTTTTGCATATGGGGAAAGACATTTATGAAACTAAGTTGAAATTAAAAGATTCTGTCTGGTGGGATGAAAAAAATGAGATTTTTCAATGCAGCACATACATGTAGGTGGAATTACACTTCTATAATCTAATTGTGACTGCCCCTAAATCTTGCAGTGTTGTTCTTATTAACTCAATTTTGTAGACAGAAACCTAAGGTTCAGGTATGAGGCGATCTACCCCAAGCCACGTAACTTTAAAAAGACAGAGAAAGCCTGGGTACAGTGGCTCACAACTGTAATCCCAGCACTTTAGGAAGCTGAGGTGGGTGCATCAGGAGGTCAGGAGTTCAAGACCAGCCTGGCCAACATGGTGACACCCTGTCTCTACTAAAAATATGAAAATTAGCCAGGTGTAGTGGCAGGTGCCTGTAATCCCAGCTACTCGGGAGACTGAGGCAGGAGAATCACTTGAACCTGGGAGGCAGAGGTTGCAGTGAGCCAGGATCGTGTCACTGCACTCCAGCCTGGGCAACAGAGCAAGACTGTCTCAAAAAAAAGGGGGGGCGGGCAGAGAAAGGACTAGAACTGCTTGCCAGCACAAAGGTGGCTGAGAAATGAAATCTGCCAGTGAAAGAAATAAAAAGAAACAAAGAGATGGCTTCTCTCTTTCCTCTCCTCTTTTTTCACTCCTCTGTTCACCAATCTCCCCTCTTTCCCTTTTGGCAACAGCAGGACAGAGGCAGTTCCACTCTATGGTAAGGAAAGAAACAAAGAAACTATGACCTGCCTGGCACCTAGTTTCCTTATCTGTCAAATGAAGAGGTTAGAACAGATGGCTTTAGATCAACTTCTGTGAATGTTGGTGTAATAACCCACGTAAAACATAGCTGCCTCATGATCCAGTCCTAACATCATGCTGTACTCAGAGAAACAACTGTCGGGTATCCAAAAAGTAATTCATAAAGAAATTTTATTTTATGTTTAAGATGGAGTTTTACTCTGTCGCCCAGGCTGGAGTGCAGTGGCGTGATCTTGGCTCGCTGCAACCTCTGACGCCCGGGTTCAAGCGATTCTTGTGCCTCAGCCTCCCGAGTAGCTGGGACCACAGGCACCTGCCACCACACCTGACTCATTTTTTGTATTTTCAGTAGAGACAAGGGTTTCACCATGTTCCAGGCTGGTCTTGAACTCCTGACTTCAGGTAATCCACCTACCTTGGCCTCCCAAAATGCTAGGGATTACAGGGTCAGCCACTGCACCTGGCCAGAAATTTTAATCTCTGCTAAAATCTCTCAAAGAGTACCAAAAGGGTGTTCAACTCAAACTAGAGCAGCACTTCAAAAACTTAATCTTTTTCTCTATGTTTCAGTTATACTGCCTCTGAAATACTAGTACCTCTCTCCTCATCCCTAAAAATTCTCTCTAAGCCCAGAAGGTTCTCATCTTGCTTCTCCTCTCATCTCACCCTCAGGATCTATTTATTTCTCCTTCATCAGGAACTGAGTTACTTTTTAGAGAAAATCAATTCACCTGGTCTGGTTTCTCTCGATTCCCTATTTTCCCTTTATCCTAGTTCAGCCAGAGAGACAGTGGCTATCCTAGAATTCCACTCCATGGGCAGAGAAGGGGAGAGGCTGAATAGAGGCGAATAAATGACTTTCCTACCATAGTAAGTCCAGAAAAATGGGAATTAGAGGATGGGAACTGCAGATGCTCAAAGACACAGAAGATCATGGAAAACTCCCTCCCAGGGTCGACTTAGGTTGCATCCCACTCTCAGCCCCACAGCTATGGAAGTTCCTCAGTTGCTGACTCTTGTTAGATGGAGGAGGAATATGCTGCTGATTTCCCTATTGGGGACTCATAGAATTGTGGAGGCCAAAAAGTCGAAAGAGAAAGAGAGAGAGAGAGACTGAAGGGGGGCAGAAGAAGGAAAGAAGGAAGAAAGAAAGGAGGGAAGAAACTGTTATAAAGTAAAATTTCCATGCCACAAAACAAATAGCACTCGAAGATGTGTCTTCTCAGCAAGGCAGTTTACCTCTATAGAAGGGTGTGGGATGCACAGACGGAGCAATGACGGCCACTGCAGGCTGGACAAGAGGGGAAGGGGCACTTATGCCTGACGGGGCGTCGTCCCTACTGCTATGTTTTCCCCTATTGGCTAGGGTAGACTGCACAAGCTAGACTAATCCCGATTGGCTTTTTTAAAAAAAAAATTGTAGGAGTCTGAGCTGGAGTGGCAGGGTGGGTGTTTTGGTGGGAAGGACGGTTACCGGCATGTCAGAGCAGGTACATCAGGTAGCCAGGGGTGATCAGGTGACCAGGATGAGTCAGGATGGAGCCTGGCGGGGAGGGGAGCAGATGTGAACTCATTAGAACCGGTGAAGAAGGTTGTTTACTAGAATTATAAGGAAGTTATACTTTAAAATAAAGAATTAAAGAATAAGAGAGCTGAACATACTAACATACTATTCTTTGAAGAGAAACCTAGGGTTCACTATCACAAAACCAAGGATGGCACTGTCACCATGGCAAGTGGAAGCTGAAGGCAGCCCTGGCCTTGGTGTACAGAGGCGCAGCTGGGAAGGGAAGGATGACACTGAGATACCCTTGAAGAGTGTCCCAGCCTGCTCATGATTCTCCTGCTGCTCCTGAGAGAGCTGGCTCAACCTCGGGAACTTCAGGGCAATTCTTGGGTTTACTAAATGGTGGCATATATCATCTCACTTAAACTTTACAACTGCTCGGAGATGTAGGTACTGTGCTGAACTGAACTGTTTATAAGTCATTATCCGGTGTGTTTATAAGTCATTATCCAGTGTGTTTGTAAGTCATTATCCGGTGCGTTTGTAAGTCACTATCGGTGTGTTTGTAAGTCTGACTGGTGTGTAAACGCCTCAGGGCAGGACTTTCATTTTCTCAA
This sequence comes from Saguinus oedipus, assembly GCA_031835075.1. NCBI lineage: Eukaryota > Metazoa > Chordata > Mammalia > Primates > Cebidae > Saguinus > Saguinus oedipus. The sequence continues at coordinate 27,715,459 of CM063190.1, forward strand.
TTCTTGTATTCCTGGTACTCAGCACAGGTACATAGTAGGTGCTCGATGTTGGCGGAATGGAAGTAACCAGAGCAGATATTTTTGGGTGAGTCAGCTAGAGTCCTGAGCCTCCGGGGGTTTCCAGTGGAGTCAGTACCAGAGCTCAGCAATCTTGACTTCTACTTCAGCACAGTTTCTGCTGCAGCACAGTTGTGGGCAGTGTGTGTGGGGGGTATGGGGCATGCACATGCCTGTGTCCCTGCAAGGCGGTACCATTGCAGTGAGGAGAATGCAGCGGCTCGGAGTCCCTGTGTGATTCCCATTTCTGCCCTTATAAGCAAGTCCTTAACTTCTCATCTGTAAATTGTGCTTAATGATATCACCCCCAATAGAACTGATGTGATGATTCAATAAATGATAACAAAATGGTGATTTTAAAAATCCATAGCTGGCCTGTACTTCTTTGCCTTTGGCTCTTTCCTGCCCCAGGCTCTCAGGCCCCAAACCTCTGCTCCTGCATTGGAATTTACGGAGTTCTGCAAAGGCAGAAGCAGAAGTCAGCAGTTTGGGACTTGTTTGGTGTGTGTCTCTACGAGCCCTCGGCAGATGGAGCCCGTGGCCTCTGGCTCAAGGCAGGAAGGGCTGAGGGTTTTTCCCAGGGAGAGCAGGGTTGTGCAATGATTCTGTCCTGGCCTCCTAACCCTCCCCTTCTCAGTTCTGTGACTCTCTGTCCTCAGAAATTCCTCCCCCATCGTCCTGTTTGGGGAGTTTCCTTTCTCAAGGCGAACACAGCGAATCTCTCTGGTTTTGGAAATCCAAAACTGGCTGGGAAAAAAATCTTTGCAAGGCTGCACTGGCTTCCAAGCACAGAACTCAAGACCAGTCATTCCTCCCCGCCTGTGGGCCATCACCTCCTCAGTCCCAAAGACAGAGCCCCATTTCCTCATCCAGCCTGGACTTTTCCTCTGACAGATTGTGGTCTGCGGACAGGCAAGAGGACTTCAGGCCGAGGTCTGGAAGGCCTAGTAACACAAAAATAAGAGGAGGTCTTAGGACCCAGGACTCAGGCCATGTCACAGGGGCCCCAGGGCCTGCTGGGGAGGTGAGGCAGAGACTTCACTAGCCCAGGCCTGGTGTCTGGGAGTCGAAGCTCAATTTCCCACTGTGTCAGTGGAACTCAGAGCTTCCATAGGGCCATGAGCTTTCCTCTGCCCTTAGAATAACTAGTTATAAAGGCCATAGAACAGTGCCCAGCACATAATAGACACTGGGACATTTTGGCTATGAAAACTCCATTAACACTGTATTGTGTTTGTCTACTTGTGTGTTTGCCTCTCAGACTGGGTGCTCCAGCTGTGATTCTACTGCTTGGCATAGAATCCAGCTCACAGTGGAGGCTAATTTAAACATTTCTTTTTCTTTTAGACACTGGTCTTGAATCTGAATAGCTCCTGGCATCAATCTGGGTAGAAGCCTTTCCCTCTACTAATGACAAAAGCCTTGGGGTTAATAGACTTGAGCAGGGGTTCATGAATCCATTTCCAACCCTTGGGGTTATCTTAGGCAATCTCTGGGCCTTCACTTCTGGTTAAATAAAATGAGAGAGAAACATAGTCAACTCTAAAAGTCTTCTCTGCTTCCAAAGTCTGGCAAGAGGTGACTTGATTGTAGGTGATGAAGGAGGGGGTAAGAGAGTGCATACAAATCCATGGGTCAGGGCCAGGCACAGTGGCTTATGCCTGTAATCCCAGCACTTTGGGAGGCTCAGGCAGGAGGATAGCTGGAGACCAGGAGTTCCAAACCATCCTGGGCAGAATGGTGGTGAGACCTCATCTCCACACACAAAAACATTTATTTTAAATAAGCTGAACGTGTTGGCACATGTCTGCGTCCCAGCTACTTGAGAGGCTGAGGCAAGAGGATCACTTGAGCCAGGAAACAGCCACTGTACTTCAGCCTGGGCGACAGACCCTGTCTCAAAAAAAAAATCCATGGGTCAGGCTCAGGATATGGTGGGGGATGTGGGGTGAGATGGGGGTGCAGTGAAGCCGAGCCTATTTTCTGGGATAAAAGGGCTGACTAACCAGGCCCACCCCACCCTGTGGCTGCTACTTTTGAGATACAACCTGATGGCTCCTATTGAAAGGATCTACTCCATTTTGATACAGGTTACTGGAATTCCCACTTTAGAGTAATTCCTTTGGGGAGAGGCACTGGGTCTCTTATTAAAATGTATGTGGCTCAGGTAACATTTACCAAATGCACACAGATCTGGTGATTAGTAGTGTCAGATTACTAGGTAACATGTAGCTGAGGGCATGGGGGACAGAGGTCTGGAACACAGGCAGCCAAGGATGCTGAATTAGAGTCATGCAGGACCGGAGGCCTGCATGAGGACTCGGTGTTGCTGGGGAAAGACCTCTATTTCTGTAAGTGGAAAGAAGGGGAATCAGGCCAGGCACACTGGCTCACGCCTGGAATCCCAGCACTTTGGGAGGCCGAGGCGGGCGGATCACAAGGTCAAGAGATCGAGACCATCCTGGCCAACATGGTGAAACCCCGTCTCTACTAAAAATACAAAAATTAGCCGGACTTGGTGGCATGTGCCTGTAGTCCCAGATACTCAGGAGGCTGAGGCAAGAGAATCAGTTGAACCTGGGAGGTGAGGCGGAGGCTGCAGTAAGCCGAGATCGTGCCATTGCACTCCAGCCTGGGTGACAGAGCAAGACTCTGTCTCAAAAAAAAAAAAAAAAGGGAATCAGATAAAGGGTTATTTCCAACAAATCTTACCTAGTATATAATATTCCCTATGGCAGGCTCTGCTTATGTTCACTTACCCAGTGAATCAATGTTTGCTGAGTATCAACAATATAGAAGGTGCCCCGGTAAGGGCTGTGGGGGTGGAGCTGAGGAAGGCATCAGGCTGGACGAGACACAGTGCCTGCCCTCCAGTGCGCAAGCAAAGCACTCAGTCCCTCAGGCCCCCATGCCTGGCCAGCTCAGGGGCCTGAGGTGCCTGGGGGGCTGGCCAGTCCTGTCTCTGGAACTGGTATTGCAGCAGTGCAGGAACAAATCCAAGGCTGCTGTTTGGCTTAGCATCTGATCTCCACAGACATGAAAGAGAAATGGGTCAGAAAGAATGTGTGTGGGGAGGTGAGGGGGCACGGATTTGCTCTCTTTTCAACCTGGAAAGCCTGCAGGGGACGGAGGGGCCAGCCCTCTCCTCTTAACTCCCCACAGAGCAGCCATTGATCTCAGAGAGGAGTCGGGGACAACAGACACTGGGTGACACACTGAGCCTTGCCACCCTCTCCCCCTTCATTGTTCACATGGCTCTCTGTGACCTGTGCCGAAATGAATTCCAGATTCCAGGGAGGAAGTCTCTGGGAACTGGAGCACTCAGGGTCAGTGGGAACTCTGGTCCTGTGATGTCACCTCCATTCCTGAGGAGAGCGTGCCTCGCTGCCTCAAACACCCTGATGTGCAGAGGATGTCAGGGATGGGCAGAAATTGAGCACAAGAAGAGAAGTCCTGGCTGACCCCTCTCCCAGGGTGGGTGTTTTATTTCTAGTAATTAAGGAGAAAAAGCTCTAAGAATCAAAAATTAAAGACTTGTGTTACTCTAAATGTGGGGGTATTTTAGTTCATGGGCTTCTCATATTTTAAAAGTAGTTTGGATATGATGTCTTTAATTTGGATTGAATTACACACACACACACACACACACACACACACACACACACACACACACACACACACTTGATCTCTGTGGATTGCTCCTTCTAAAGGAATCCAAGACTTGTTATTGCACATGTTACTGACATGTGCATGATACATTGTTTAGTGTTCACCAATGTGGAAATACTTCATCAGTGGTGAACTTAGTGCTATTCTTTATTTTGTTAAAACAATTGAGATATAAATGGACCCTTTAAAAACATGTATGGAAGTATTTTATTCCTACCCATGTGTCTGCCCCGAGTGATCTCAGAATCAGCTATGGACACCCATCTCGGATGACAGACGGCCTGGGGAATATTCGCCTCTATTTTTTTCCCCATAGTTTTGTTGAGATAGGCCAATGATCAGAATGATAAGAGTAAAAATATAACTGGTTTAATATTAAGATGGGGTGTTAAACTTTTGATTTTTGAAATCTGCATGAGCTGTTAGAAACTTACATTCACAAAACTAGCGTATACGAAATATACAACTTTTTCTCCCATAAGTTACTGCACTTGTATGAAAGAATTCTTAGGTTTGTTTGCTTGTTTGTTTATGTGTGTTTGTTTTTAAAGATGGAGTCTCACTCTGTCGCCGAGGCCTGAGTGCAGTGGCGCCATCGTAGCTCACTGCAGCCTGAAATTCCTGGGCTCAAGGAAGCCTCCTGCCTCAGCCTCCTGAGTAGCTGAGATTATATGTATGAGCCCCATGTCCAGGGTGGATTCTCATCTTTAAGGTGCTTGCACTTTTACACATGCGAACACTGTAGTTCAGCAAAAGGCTATGCACACCGTGAGTGCTCGTTAAGTATTGTCATGTCTAGTTTATAAGGAGGAGCTAGAAACAGAGAACCGCCATAGCCAAGGCTGCTCTGCCCTGTCCTGGTTATACCTTCCAGTTTAACCCAACAAACAGTAATTGAGCAGTTGGGTGCCAGCCATTGAACCAGATGTTGAGGATGCAAAGAAGAATAAAGCCCAGGCCTGACCTGGAGCTGCTCCCAGGAAAATGGGATCAAACCTATTACAGCGACAGGTATGAACTTGCGGAAGGACAGATCAATTCCAGCTGTGAAAGTCACGTTAGGTGGCATGGCAGGTTGATTTTGAAGGGTTGGCAGCAGTTACCAAGGTAGGGAAGTGCATTTGAGGCAGAAGGCACACGAGTGAAGGCATATGTTGTGGAGGGGGGGGGCAGGAAGGACATCCAGGAGGTTCAGGAGAGAGCTGCAGGGCTCAGATTTAAAGAGCCCTCTAGGGCCAGATGTGATAGCTCATGCCTGTAATCCTAGCACTTTGGGAGGCCAAGGTGGGCAGATCACCAGAGGTCAGGAGTTCAAGACCAGCCTGGTCAACATGGCAAAACTCTGTCTCTACTAAAAAAAAAAAATACAAAAATTAGTCAGATATGGTGGCACATGCCTGTAGTCCCAACTACTTTGGAGGCTGAGGCAGGAGAATCACTTGAACCCAGGAGGTGCAGGTTGCAGTGAGCCGAGATCACGCCACTACACTCCAGCCTGGGCAACAGAATCAGACTCTGTCTAAAAAAATTAATTAATTAAAAAAAATAAAGAACCCTCTATATATGCTCTCCTTGGGAGTTTGGATCTTATCCTTCAGGCAAATAGTTACACAAAGTTTGAAGGCATGTAAGAGAGTGAATGGGCACCTCTGGAAATGGGCATAAGGTTCCACACCGCAGACACTGAAGACTGCTTCCGTTGTTCATCTGCAGTTGCTGTTGGCAGAGCCCGTCTCACAAACGTGGTGCAAAGCTGTTCCTCAGCAAAAGCCACCCTGTTCTTGCTAGCTGTGCACCTGTCAGGGCCCTAGAGACAAATCCCAGCTGCAGCTGGGGCCCTTGAAATCAGAGATTTCTGCTTCAAGATCTTTCTTCCAGCCTTCCTCTTCAGGGTGGCCATTGGTAATAATTAGTAATTGATTAATATGTGCTGTTGTTGTTGGATTATAAAAGGTATATTTCCCATTGGCTGAGTGCAGTGGCTCACGCCTGTAATCCCTGCACTTTTGGAGGCCAAGATAGGCAGATCACTTGAGGCCAGGAGTTTGAGACCAGCCTGGCCAACATGGTGAACCCCATCTCTACTAAAAATAAAAAATTAGCCGGGCATGGTGGTGTGTGCCTGTAATCCCAGCTACCAGAAAGGCTGAGGCAGAGGCACGAGAATCGCCTGAACCCAGGAGGCAGAGGTTTCAGTGAGCCAAGATCACACTACTGAACTCCAGCCTGGGCAAAAGAGTGAGACTCCATCTCAAAAAAAAAAAAAAAAGTATATTTCACAAAAAGCAATGCTTAAAAATGAATATATCCAAACATCTAATGGAAGTGTCAGGAATATTATGTGTCTATTAAACATTAATTTTCTTTTTTTCTTGCTAACCAAATACCTAGTTATCCATACCTAAGGAAAGAAAGTCTAACTGGTTGACCCAAATACCCAGAAGCCAGGTACCTCCCTCTCTTCAGGGGTAGTTACTCATGTCACACAGCCTATTGCTTGTTCAGAGACGTGTGATCTCAGGCATGCTGGATTCTTCAGAGTTGTCCTGCTTTAAAGCACAAGTATTTTAATAACCTTACAAGAAATGGTTCTTTGTTCTTTGGTATTCCATGGTATGCTTATAAGCTTCTGAATTTGTCCTGGTTAAATAGAATAGAAGACCAGGATGTGTGTGCTGGGGGAGCAGGGGATGGGGGTTGGGGACTGGCAGTGGGAGAGAGACATTAGGGAGATTGAGTGTTCCATGACAACCCCACCAATGAAAACTGGAATTGGGCTTCACTGGAAAAGATACTGGTTGGGGAAATATTGAAGAATAATAGGCCTGAATAATTACAAGAAAATGAAAAGAGAAAAGGAGAGGAGAGTAGCTAATAATGAAACAATGTCGTTACTGAACCTGGTGGTATACGTGGTTGAACCTGTCCAGGTGTGGTCTTATTTAGTGACTTAGCCCATTTGATCCTCACAGCAACCCCGAAGAGGGATACTATCATTATCCCACCTTACAGGTGAAGAAACTGAGACTTAAGAAGGTATCCAAAGTCACAGGCTGGAAGTATTAGAGTCAGGATTTGAACTCAGATCTCCTGGGGGAATCCTTGGAAAATCCCATTTAGCAGGCCCAGACTTTTAGTCAATTTACCAAACATTCATACTTTCTTCAAGTGAAAAAAGGATGAGTTTGACAAACTGTCACTAATATGTCCTTTTTCAAGGAAATGCACACCGAAGTATTTAGGAATAAAAAGGCAATTACTATTAAATAGTTAAGTAATAAAATAAATATACAGTGAGCAAAACAAATAAAGTAAATGTGATAAGATAATATCTAGGAGATTGGTATGTGGGAGTTCTTTGTACCATTCCTGAAGCTTGTTGAAAAATCTGAAATTGCCAGGGATGGTGACTCATGCCTACTGTAATCCCAGCTACTTGGGAGGCTGAGGCAGGAGGAGCCCTTGAGCTCAGGAATTGGAAACCAGCCTGGGAAATATTCTGAGACCTCATTTCAAAAAAAAATTATTTAAAATAAAAAGATATTACAAAAGAAACCCCAAACCTGTGACTAATGTGCCCTACCAAAAAGAAACAAACAAACAAGATTCTCTTCTACTTCATATGATGCTTATAAATTTTTTAATTCTGCCATGGTGCATTAGTCTGTTATTACAGTGCTGATAAAGACATAATTGAGACTGGGCAATTTACAAGAGAAATAGGTTTAATGGACTCACGGTTCCATGTGGCTGGGGAGGCCTCACAATCATGGTGGAAGGCAAAGAGGAGCAAGCTGCATCTTACATGGATGGCAGCAGGTTAAAAGAGAGCTTGTGCAGGGAAACCCCACCTTAGAATACCATCAGATCTCGTGAGACTTATTTGCTATCATGAGAACAATTACCTCCCACCAGGTCTGTCCCACAACACCTGGGAATTCAAAATGAGATTTGGATGGGGCACAGCCAAACCATGTCACATGGTTACACTGGGCAGAACACCAGGGTGTGTGTGTTGGGGGTGTGAACTACACAACTCTTTTCTTAACTCTGTTCTGAGAAGAAGCCCACTTCTTGGATCCTGTGTGAGAAAAGTGAATCAGTAACTAGATTTCACGGTGGCCATTAATCATTCAGGTTGTAAAGCAGACCCCTGAGAAGCGGTAGGCAGGTCCTGTTGGGGAGCTTGACTGGGGACAGTCCTCTTTGTCCATCCCTGCCATTTACACTTTCAGGAGAAAAAAATCCTTCCCAGTGCCAAGACCCCAGTGCAATTAGCTTTACCTAATTATTACCTAATACTGTTTTGAATCTAGAAAATAAAAGACTGCTGAAAAATCCTTTTACTGCTTCTTGTCTGAATTATTCCTTCACAGTTTTTTTTTTAATATATAAAGAACCAGTTAATTAATTAGGGCCTACAAGGAGAAAAGGCTTTCTTGATCTTTGGCCAAGAATTCCCCAAATATCTTGGTCTGCTTATTCCAAAATCCTGTGCTCTTAATGACTGGGCATAGAAACCATTAATTCTGTCAGGTCACGGGGAGCTTTGAAGCTTCAATACCTGACACCTTAGACTGGAATTCAGTTTGTCAAAGCAAACGGAAGGGAGTGGATAGAGAAGGAAGAAGGCAGTTGAGCAGGAGCTGGCTCTAGACCATGGTGCCTCACTCGGGCCACGAAGGGCAAGCAGGTGCCTTACAACCCACGTGGGTAGCTGGGAAATCCCTTCATCACGCAGGGCATTTGTCATTTGCTATCTGACTTGGTCACCTTTTCCAATAACAGTCCCTTGTGCTAAAAGGGGTGGAAAAACAGACTCTGAAATCCCAATGCCCTTGTTTTTGTTTCCTTCTCTTGGGGCCATAATTCTTCCACCTGCATTAGCATTATGAGCTTCTAGTTTCCCTTGAAAACAGAGGCCTTGTTTATGTATCTAGGATAGGATTTTTCAACCCTGGCATGGCTGACAGACTGGACCAGATGATTCTTTGTTGTGAGTGTCCTGTGTATTATAAGATGCTTAGCAACATCCCTGGCTTCTGCCAACTGGATGACAGTAGCATTTTCTTCTTACAATTGTGAGAACAAAAATGTCTCCAGACATTGCCCAATGTCCCCTGGGGGAGGATCAACCTTGGTCGAAAATGATTGATCTAGAACCTTTTCAGGAATAGGGGGTCTTCCTGGTTTTCCTGGGAAACCGCTGGAAATAGGAGAGGGACCAGAGCAGGCTGGATGCATTTGTCTCAAACTCAGGCTCAAGAAGGAAAGAGGAGTAATTATGATTTTCTATCAGAGGCATTCTGGGAGACAGAGTTTGCTGTATTAGTCTGGTGCTAATTCTAAAGCATTAGAATAGTGTTATACTCTGCATTTGCTGTTCATGCAAGGAGCTTTTGAAAGCTGTCCCAGAATCGGGGCAGTACAGGAAGCTGACCTAGAGATACTAAGATTCAGATCGCCAGGCCAAGGTCTTTGACAATTAGAAATATCTTAAGAATGTCTGGGTGAGTCCGTCTGAAACTCACCCAGGTTGACGCTCCGGATTTACCTATTCTAGGCAGTCTTTCCCCTTCCTCTTTAATTAAAGCTGCCCTCTCTGTAAAGGTCACCACATTCATCTTTTACATTCCAAGAACAAAGCTATGGACCGCCCAAAGTGAATTTCCATGATCCTTCAGGTGTCCACCCAATATTTTCAAGAAACTACTGAGAAGGTTCACCCAAGATAAAATATTTGCAATGCCTTAAATTAGGGTGAAAAAGATAAAGTCTGGGTGGCGCGTGGTCAACGTGGTGAAACCCTGTCTCTACTAAAAATACAAAAAATTAGCTGGGCATGGTGGTGCGTGCCTGTAATCCCAGCTACTCAGGAGGCTGAGGCAGAAGAATTGCCTGAACCCAGGAGGCAGAGGTTGCGGTGAGCTGAGATTGCACCATTGCACTCCAGCCTGGGTAACAAGAGCAAAACTCCCGTCTCAAAAAAAAAAAAGAGATAAAGTCTGATCTTCCAGGGGGCACTGCAACCTTATCTTAAAAATGAACACAACCAAAATGAGTGATAAAAGTATGTGGAAGTACTTAGTAACCCACCTAAGAGCCTGAGGCTGTGGGACCTTATCCTTACTTATACATTTTGTACAGGTTTTCATAATTCCCAGGGTCTCCTTTCTACTCTTGGGCTGGGGGGGGGACAGTGCTGCCATCTATTTCATAAACAAATGAGATAAAACCAGGTTGTTGAATAAATTGCTAAATTACTGGGATACGATTTGACCAGGTTGAATACAATCACAACAAAACAATCTGTGCAATGAATGAGCTGTAATAAAATTCTACTATAATATTCCTCTCCACTTAATGTAGGCCTTTTCACTTTTAAAGGTAATATCATAGTTATCAAACACATTAAGATGCATGGTATTGTATCTAACTCAGAGTGAGTGACATGAGGCCTGGAAATGAGTGGATTCGAGCCTGTGTTATTTCTTACCTAGACTCCTGGAATCAACTGCTAATTGATCTCCCTGCCTCCACAGTTGCTACACTAAATTTATTTTCCACCCAATAGCCAATCTCAGAAATGTAACTCAGATCACCCTGCTGCTGAAGACCCGCCAAAGGCCGGGCATGGTGGCTCATTCCTATAATCTCAGCACTTTGAGAGGCCATGGTAGGAAGATCATTTCAGGTCAGGAGTTTGAGACCAGCCTGGGCAACATATTGAGACCTTGTCTCTACAAAAAATTTAAAAATTACCCTGGTGTGGTGGTGTGCACCTGTAGACCCTGTTACTCAGGAGGCTGAGCCTGGAGTTTGAGGCTACAGTGAGCCATGATTGCACCACTGCACTCCAGCCAGGGCAACAGAGTGAGACCCTGTCTCAAAATAAACAAAAACCCTCCAAAGCCTTTGAATAAAACCCCAAACTTGGCCGGGCATGGTGGCTCATGCCTGTAATCCTAGCACTTTGGGAGGCCGAGGCGGGCAGATCACCTGAAGTCAGGAGTTCAAGACCAGCCTGACCAACATGGAGAAACCCCGTCCCTACTAAAAATACAAAAAACTAGCCAGATATGGTGGCGCCTCCCTGTAATCCCAGCTACTCGGGAGGCTGAGGCAGGAGAATCACTTGAACCTGGGAGGCAAGGGTTGCGGTGAGCCGAGATCGCGCCATTGCACTCCAGCCTGGGCAACAAGAGCAAAACTCCATCTCAAAAAAAATTTAAATAAATAAATAAATAAATAAAACCCCAAACTTGGTCAGGCATGGTGACTCACGCCTGTAATCCCAGCACTTTGGGAGGCCCAGGCGGGCGGATAACAAGGTCAGGAGTTTGAGACCAGCCTGACCAACATGGTGACACCCATCTCTACTAAAAAAACAAAAAATTAGCCAAGCGTGGTGGCACACACCTGTAATCCCAGCTACTAAGGAGGCTGAGGCAGGAGAATTGCTTGAACCCGGAGAGGCGGAGGTTGCAGTGAGCCAAGATCGTGCCATTGCACTCCAGCCTGGGAGGCAATAGTGAGAGTCCATCTTAAAAAAAAAAAAAAAAAAAAAAAAAAAACCTTGTTCCCAGGGCTTGCTAAGCCCTTTCTATCTGCCCATCTGCTCCTTTGAGCCTCTGACTTCCAGCACTGCAGCCATGCCACCAGCTCTCCAACCTCAGGGCTTTGTGCCAGCTGCTCCCTCTCTCTGTGGCACTTTCCTCCTGACTGTCATGTGCTGATGGCTTGCCATTTGCTGCTCTCCCCAGCAACTGACAGCACCCAGCCTCTACCCTCTTTCCCTGTGTTATTTTCATCACAGTTCTTATTATTACTACCTGAAGTTACTTTAGACTCACAGTTTTACTTGGTATTGTTCTGTGATTTGATTTTTTTCCCCTACCTAGGGATGTATCTTGGAGCTCATCCCATGTCAGATTAGATACATGTATTTCATTCTTTTAAATGGCTATATACTATTCCTTCACATGTATGTACCATAACTTAACAGCTTCCTTTTTTATTCTTGATTTTTTACTATTTCAAATCATGCAGAAGTAAACCTTATTTTTGAATACATCTCTGTGCACATTTGCAAGTTTTTTCTGTAGTATAGACTCCTGGAAGTGGAAGTGCCAGGTCAGGGTCATGCCCATCTGCCATTTTGATAGGTGCTGACTGCCATATTGCCCTCCTAAAAGGCTTTATCAATTTGTGCACTCATCAACCATGTGTTAGAATGTACACTTCCTAATCCTCACTGGCACTAATCACTATCATTTTAAAAACATTTGCTTTAAGTGATACACAACAGTGGTATCTTATTTCATGTCAAAATCCTAAAGGCCATTTTAAGATTGTTTCATGCTGGTGTCCTCTGGGATCATGCTTCTGGGTCAGTTGAGGGAGAAGCAGGAAAGTCCTCTATGAGCTCTGAGAGTTTCATAAGACAAATGAAACCTTTCAAAGCAGGGTCATTCATCACAGCAGAAACCTCCTCTGTCCCAATGCCAGCAGAGCTCAGGCAATAACCTGGAGAACCATGGGCCGGCCTGACGTATCCTGCATGCGGCCCTCCCCAATCCATCATCCATACACACCTCAGCTGAGGCTCCAAAGTCAGTCAAAATCTGCCCAAGTGCAGCACACAACCTCCCCAACCTTGGCTCCTCTGACATTACTCAGAATGCTTTGTTTGGGCCAGGCACGGTGGCTCATGCCTATAATCCCAGCACTTTGGGAGGCTGAGTCAGGCAAATCACCTGAGGTCAGGAGTTTGAGACCAGCCTGGCCAGTGTGATGAAACCCTGTCTCCACTAAAAATACAAAAATTAGCCAGATGCAGTAGTGGATGCCTGTAATTCCAGCTACTAGGGAGTCTGAGGCAGGAGAATTGCTTGAACCTAGGAGGCAGAGATTTCAATGAGCCAAGACCACGCCATTGCATGCCAGCCTCGACAAGAGCAAAACTCCATCTCAAAAAAAAAAAAAGAAAGAAAGAAAAGAAAAGAAAACGAAAAAGAACCCTTTGTTTGGTTTCATTTAAAGAGGAGAGAAGATCAGGGTCTGGTTGCAGTCAGACCCTCCCTCTTTTGAGATGACTTCCTAAGCTGGAAAGAGTACATCTGCTCTCTCTAAGGGACAGCAGGACAAAAAGGGCAGCGAGACCACGAGAAACATCTCACTGGGGCCAGGGACAAGCTTTGCTGGTCAAAAGAAAGGCTTCTTAGATTTAATACTCCCACATTGGCAAGCGGCACATTTTTTTTTTTCAAAGAGTTTTTGAGTTTTCTTTGTCCCCCTCTACTTCCCTCCCAAAAGGAGTCATTGGACTTCCTCAGGAAATAGAAATATGGCCAACATCCCCGTATGCCGCTGCTGTGCTAAACTCTTTACGCTTCTTATCTAACAACACTGTGAGCCAGATTAATATTATTACCTCCAGCTTCGAGATGAGAGTTGGCAGCCAGGGCAACTGAGTAACTAGTTGGGTACCCAAGGTAACCCAGCTACTGAAACCTGGGCAGGATTGAACCTGAACCTGTAAACATGTTCTGTTGCCTCTACATGGAGGTTAGTATTTTAACCTAAGGAATTACAAAGGCTTTATTTTGGGGCATTTGTAGGTTTTTGTGAATTTCTTCACTTTCAGGTTTCTTAGAGAAAAGTCCAAAATAACCATGGAATTAATTAATTTAAAACTGTGTCTTTCTGTGTCCCTGAAATTCTCACACATGGTACATTTTCGAAGAGCTGACATTTGCAGTAATTGAGCTTCTTTGGTTCAATGCATGAGTGGTTCAGTGGTTCACTGGGCACCCTGGTTGAGGGAGGGGCAGGGTAACTAACTATTCACTTCCTATTGCTGCTGTAATCAATTACTGGAAACTTATTGGCTTAAAGCAACACAAATTTATGATCTTACAGTTCTAGAAGTTTGAAAATCAAAGAATATTCTTTCTGGAAGTTCTAGAGGGGAAATCCATTCTCTTGAGTTTTCTAGCTTCCAGGAACTATCTGCATTCCTTTTACCATGTTAAGATAACATATCCACAGGTTCAAGGGATTAGAACGTGGACATGTTTGGAAGGCCATTTATTCAGCCTCAGCACCAGCCAGCACACTTTGTTGGGGACTAAGGTCTCCCAGGACATGGGATTTTTAGTGCTAAAACCAAGAAAGTCCCCTGCAAACCTGGATAGCTGGTTCCCTAGAAGGGAGTTCCATTCCAGGAAGATATTCTTAGTAGGGGAAGTAGAGAGGGAAGATAAACACAAATAAGAAAGCTGTAAAGGGTGGGGCACAGTGGCTCATGCCTGTAATCCCAGCACTGTGGGAGGTTGGAGCAGGTGGACCACCTGAAGTCAGGAGTTCAAGACCAGCCTGGCCAATGTGGTGAAACCCTGTCTCTACTAAAAATACAAAAAAATTGGCCTCACATGGTGGCACACACCTGTAATCCCAGCTACATGAGAGGCTAAGGAGGGAGAATCACTTGAACCTGAAAGGCAGAGGTTGCAGTGAGCCGAGATCACACCACTGCACTCCAGCCTGGGCAACAAGAGAGAAACTCTTTCTCAAAACAAACAAAAAACAAAAACAAAAAAAAAACACCGTTTTTCCAATATTATTATTATTATTATTATTATTATTATTTTGAGACAGAGTTTCACTCTTGTTACCCAGGCTGGAGTGCAATGGCACAATCTCGGCTCACCGCAATCTCCGCCTTCTGGGTTCAAGCAATTCTCCTGCCTCAGCCTCCCGAAGAGCTGGGACTACAGGCGCGCACCACCATGCCCAGCTAATTTTTGTATTTTTAGTAGAGACGGGGTTTCACCATGTTGACCAGGATGGTCTCGATCTCTTGACCTCGTGATCCACCTGCCTCAGCCTCCCAAAGTGCTGGGATTACAGGCTTGAGCCACTACACCCGGCCCTCCAATATTATTCTTTAGGGAAAAAGCAACCGTTGACCTTTGAACAAATTCATCACACTGCAATCTCAGCATGGCCACGTCCTCACACAAAGGAATCTATGCTGAATACTCTGTCACCTGTTTTACCCAAGAAAAACAAAGCTATTTCCTAGATAAAGTCTATTTCAAAGCTTGAATTATCCCTAAGTAAAGAGGCCTATATGGCAAACTTATACTCAGAAAGGTTAATAAAAGTGTAGAATAAAATAGGTGTGCAGTTAAAAATAGAGCCTGATTCCATGCAAATGACACAGACTTGATGCCAGGGTGGGTTTCTGCATCACGTGGCCTCCTGCTGTCTTCATTCCTTCCTTCTCACCTTCCATTCTAACGCCCGCCCCACTCCACCCCCCCGCCCAGCTATATTTAGTACCACAGTCTGTGGGTTTCGATAGGAATTCTCTTATGTGTTTTTGAGTTTCACTGAAGGGAAAACCTTGGTTTTGTGTCATATTTTTACATATATATTTAGTTCATGTCATATATATATATATATATATATATATATATATATATATTTAGCTTTCCATTTCTGAAGAAATAAATACAAAAAAAAAGCATTTTTCAACAATGGGTGACTTCCAAGAAGCCGGGAGCCTGATTTGGAAAGGATGGGGGATGGGAATCGGATAGGTTTTCCAGTGGAAAGGATTTGAACAGAGGCCACACTTCTGGAGTGACTCCTACAAGCAGGGGCATATGAGAGGTTCTCTTGGCCTGGTTTGGCAGAAGTGACAGTTATGGAAGGGAGGGTCATAAATCATTTCCCAGCTGTGAAGACAAAGGGATTCAAATTCTCCCAAGCTAGAGGTGGTGGAGCATACAAGACCAGCAGCAGTGAGGGAGCAACCGCGCCACTCTGTGTTACTCCCTGACGGCCAGTGCAGGGCTGCAAGTCGTGGCTGCATGGAAATACAGGAACTAGAGGAAATTCTGATAGGTGAGGGGCTCTGGGAAGCACCTGTTACTCTCTCTGGTGAGTTCAGACAGCCTGGGGCACCTGCTGTGAGGGTGGGGCAGCTGGAGGGAGGTGCAGATGGTCAAGAAAACAGGACTCTATCTCCAGCAGAGCTTCTCAAGGTTTGCAGGGCTACTTTGTGCATGTCTGTTTAGGGACCTCAGCCTGATCCCTATATGCATGCATGCCCAGCCACCCCATCTGCTGGTCAGCCACTGGCCACCGAGTCTGGGTAGAAGAACGTACCAGATGTGTGTACCCCATCATCCCCTTGGAAAATTCAGGTGCCGACATGTGCCTTCTGCAATCGCTTCCCCTAAAAAACCCTGTTCCTATCGTGTTCTCTCCTCCACTTTCTCTGCAGCCTTACCTTCGACTTACCACATCTCTCTTTCCAGCATGTGGACCTTTTCTTCATTATCTGCAAAATCTCGTATCTTCATGCCTTTGTACACGCTGCACCCTCTTCCAGAAATGCCTTCTACCACTTCCCATTTCCTCTGTCTTCCTAGCAAACTTCCATTCAGCGTCAAACCTTAAATACCCAAGACAAAAGTCATGTAAGTATTGGGAAATCTAGCTGCCATCATGAGTCACAGACAGAGGCCTAGGCAGATGTCTTTCACTCTGAAGATAAAACTGTGGCCTCGTAGTCTCACTGGCTCCACAGTGGATTGGAGTACAGGGTATGAGGGCAGGGAGGGGGCACTGTGCTGGTGTATCCTCATTCTCTGCCTAGAGGTCTAAGGACAAGTGTTGGTAGATGGCTGGCCTAGGCATGGCTGGCTGGCTGGAGGCAAAGATAATTGCTCCCTGTGGAGAGGAAATACATAACTACCCTGTATTTATTTTGGGCCTCAGCCCACTCAGCTAACAGTTCCAAGGGATGGCATGGTGGGCTCCCATGATCCCGCCTATGGGGACCATACTACCCTTTAGACTTACTTCAGACCCAAGTAGAAATTTCACTTGAAAACAGTCTTAAGGCTTAGGTTGAACAACTTGAAGAGGGAGGGCCTGGCAGGATCATCTGTTTCACCCTCCCTAGTGAAAGTGGTCACCAGCTCCCTGCTTCCCAAAACTATCCAGACTGGAACGGAAGGATCTGGGACTAGAGAACCAAATCGAATAAACACTCACCTTAGGGTCGAAGATCCTATGTTCAAATCCCACTTCAGATTCCAAAAGCCGCTTCTTGTCTGTGTGATCTTGGGCAAAACTGCTTAATGACTCCGAACCTTGGCCTCCTTATTTGGAAAACAGCGATTATATCACCTAACGACTCACAGAGTTGCTGTGAAATTTAACAAGAGAAAATACAGACCAAGTGCCTAACACTGCGCCTAACACAGAGCAGATCACCAATAAATGGCGAGTAAGTTAATTCCCTGGTTTGGCACTCAAAATCCCCCTCATTTGGCCGAATTCTTCCTAGCTAGCCTCTCCGCCTCAGTTTTGCAAAGGTGCTCCAGGCTGTGTGGGGGAGGGTGAGACACTCTTGTTGACAATGGATGAAAGTAGTATCATTGCTCTTCGAAGCCAAGAAAAGGAGGCTTAAGTAGGGCCGAGAGACTTCATTCCTGACTCAGTTCATCTGCTCACCTGCTTTGTCCCCCCGGAATGAGTATCTTCCTTCTGTTGTAAAATCGAGGTTTACTATCGTTTAAGTATGACAAGGCCAACAGATCGGGAGATGGCTGCTGTTGAAAAGAAAGCTGTTATAGTCACAGATCCCAAGAGGACAAGACACACCAAGCCATAGGGGACCAGCAAGGAGGCTCCAGGGTCAGTCAGAAGGCAGAGGAAGTGGGGAAACAAGGGCAAAAGACGTTACTGTGGTTCTGAGAAGGACAGGCTCACCTTTGCCTAGTTTGAATGAATTCAGCCTCTGGGGCTTAGGGGATCTCCCTAGTTGTTTGGTTCCTAGCCCTGGGGAGATGAGGGTAGGGGAATAGAGGCCCTGAGTGTGAGGCACTTAGTGAAGGTGGTTGAGGGCGTGGTTAGTCTGAATGATTGGTTTGCATTTGAAAAGTATGCTGAGGGCCAGTTATCTACTATCTCTAGGAATTGGCTAGAGGGAATAATTCCTTCCTTCAAGGGTCAGTAAGTCCCCACAGGTCAAACATCAAAATACAGAAACTAAAAAGATAGGCCAGGTGTGGTGGCTCAGGACTGTAATCTCAGCACTTTGAGGGGCCGAGGCGGGCGGATCATCAGGTCAGAAAATCGAAACCATCCTGGCTAACACAGTAAAACCCCATCTCTGAAAAAAAAAAAAAAAGTAAAATAAATAATAAAATAAAAAGACATAGTTAATAACACTTTCATCTTCTCTGCTGTTCTTTCTAGCTTAAGTCTAATCTGTTCTAGGAAGTCTTCCTAGGCCACGCCATCCCACTGGAGTGACTCCCTCCCTGAAGTCCTGTAGCATTTAATGTCTCTACTATTCATTTTGGTATCTTATTATCTCAGCAAAGTGTGTCCTGTGGCCCCGATCAAAATCCTAGGCTCCTTCGAGATGGGAATTGTGTCTTTTACTTCTCTATGTCCCGTATAGCAACTGGCACAGAGCCTTCAACATAATAAGCACTCATTAAATTTCTGTTAGAGAACACTCAAGGTTCAGTGTAGTAGGCCACAGGGATGATTTCTTAAAGTTTTTTTCTTAGCTCCTAAGCAGGAAAACCCCTGCTAAGAGGCACTCAATGCTTGCTTTCTTCCTTTATCATCCAGCACTTGGTCTTCCTAAAATTTAGAATGTTTACAAATCTAGACAATCTTTGTGAAATTCACAAACGAGGAGAATACAGGCAGCTCCAGCTGTGACATTTCTAATTGCAGCTGAAAAGAAAAAATGGAGTTAGTGTTGATGCTCTGACCACAGTGTTTCTTCCATTAACTCCCTAGAAGAAAGGTGTAGATGGCACAGGTCAGCCAGCTTCACTGCGTACCCAGGAGGATATGTGTGTCTCATGAATTTTTATTATCAGGCAAATCACTCATGTCATGACTGTCCTTGTTTGGACATCCAAGCATTCAGCACAGGCTATCAGGAAGGGAGATTTTCCTGGTTCCAAGTGGCCTGGAATGAGCCGTGACACACGGTGGACTGTCAGGGTCCTGAGGACAGGATGTGGCAATGCCCACAGGGTTCTCCTCCATGAGCATAAGAGCAAAGATGGTGACCAAACCATCTTTGGTCTGACTTGCATGTCCAATGTTAGAGTAATTTGGCTTCTTCTTTGGGGCAGAACTGATGGACAAAAATAGATGTTATTTTGGGAGACCTGGCATGAAATTAAATTCCAGGGCCCTAGCTACAGCTTTGCCAATGGGTTGGCTTTCTACCGATGTGCAGAAATGCCCTTGTCATGCAAGTTGGAGGTGGTGGTGGAGTGGAGAAGGCAGGAGAGCCTCTTTTGTGGGTATTCTAACATGGCAGGGGCTGCTCCACCTGTCTTCAATCCATTGCTATTTAAAATACAATCTGCAGACTTGCAGCATTGGTTTCATTTGGGAGCTTGCCAGAAATGCCAAATCTCAGGCAAGCCTGGGACTAGGGTGAAAGATGGACCCCTCTAGTGCAAAATGTAAGAAGGTGTCCTCAAACTCAGTAATCAAGATAAACAATATTTTGGCTGAGCATGGTGGCTCACACCTGTAATCTCAGCACTTTGGGAGGCCAGGACAGGTGGATTGCCTGAGGTCAGGAGTTCGTGACCAGCCTGGCCAACATGGTGAAACCCTGTCTCTACTAAAAATACAAAACAATTAGCCAGGTATAGTGGCAGATGCCTGTAATCCCAGCTACTCAGAAGGCTGAGGCAGGAGAATGGCTTGAACCTGGGAGGCAGAGGTTGCAGTGAGCCAAGATCACACCATTGCACTCCAGTCTGGGCAACAAGAGCAAAACTCTATCTCAAAAATAAAATTAAAAGATAAACAATATTTTAAAATATCAAAGTCACTGCAAAAAATCCATGATAAACAGAATATCAGCATTTTAAATAAAGGCAAGATCTGACTCAGCACTTGAACAATCCTGCCCAACTTACCTTATGCTAATCTTGACTCTGATATCAGGTTCCACCTCAGACCTACAGAATCAGAATCTATATTCTAAAAAGACCCCCAGAGGATTCATATGTACATTAAAGTTTAAGAAGTACAGCTTTAGACAACACAGCTCGCACTAACAAACCAAAATCTTAGAATCTAGATAGCAGCAAAGATGGAACAGTATGAGCAGAAGCATCTGACTCCTCCAGCTTGCTTACCACTGCCTGTGTTTGTACGCCACCACCTTAAAATTATAGTGTTCTATAATTTACCATGGACATTCCAAAGACTTTTTGTTTTGAGATAATTATAGATTTGCAGGAATTTGCAAGATTAATACCGAGAGATCCATGTACTCTTCTCCCAGTTTCCTCTAGTGGTTGCTGTCTTAGTCCATTAGGGCTGCTGTAACAAAATACCTTAGACTGCGTAGTTTATAAATAACATAAATTTATTGCTCACACTTCTGGAGGCTGGTAAGTCCAAGATAAAGGCCCTGGCAGATGTGGTGTCTGGTGAAGACCTGTTCCTGATAAATGGTGCCTGCTCTGTTTTCTCACAAGGTGGAAGGGCAAATGGGCTCCCCCAGCCCGCTTTTATAAGGGCCATAATTCCATCCACAAGGGTTCCACCCTCATGACCTAGTCACCTCCCAAAGGCCCCACTTCTTAATAGCAACATGTTGGAAGTTAGGTTTCAAAATATGAATTTTGGAGGGACAGACATTCAGACTAATTTTCTATAACTGTAGAATATCAAAATGAGGACACTGACATTGGTAAAAGGTGTTTGTATAGTTTATATATGTTATCTTATCAAACGGGTAGATTTACAGAACATGCTCATTACCACAAAGATCTTCCACAGGCTACAGCTCTCAAGTCATACCCACCCCTTTCCCTGCCCTACCATCCCTAAGCCCTGGAAAGCACTCATCTTCTTAACATCTTTTACTTTTTTAAATTTTTTTAAGAGACAGAGGTCTCACTGTGTTGCCCATGTTGGTCATAAACTCCCAGGCTCAAGGGATCCTTCTGCCTCAGCCTCCAAAAATATTGGGATTATAGACATGAGCCACAACACCTAGACTTTTAACAACTTTTCGACCATGTTATATAAATGAAATCATACAATGAGCAAACTTTTGAGATTGCCTTTTCTTCACTCAGCATAATGAACTAAAGAGCCATCCAAATTGTTGCACATATCAATAATTTGTTCCTTTTTTATTTTTTGAGACAGTCGCTCATTTTGTCACCCAGGCTGGAGTGCAGTGGTGCCATCTTGGCTCACTGCAATCTCCACCTCCCAGGTTTAAGCAATCCTCCTGCCTCAGTCTCCTAAGTAGCTGGGATTACAAGTGTGTACCACCACACCCAACTAATTTTTGTATTTTTAGTAGAGACAGGGTTTCATGTTGGCCGGGCTGGTGTCAAACTCCTGACCTCAAGTGATCAGCCTGTCTCTGCCTTCCAAAGTGCTGGGATTACAGGTACAAGTCAATGTGCCCGGCCAACTTGTTCCTTTTGATTTCTGAGTAGTGTGGGTGTACCACATGTTAGTTAACCATTTACCTATCGTAGGACATTTGGCTTGTTTCCTGTATTTGATTATTACAAATAAAGTTGCTGTGAACTATTCTAACTCCTATGACTTTCCATGTACATTTTAGAATTCTGTCGCTATTTACATTTTTAAAGGTCTTGCTGTGATTTTGACAGGAAGTACACTGATATATATATCATTTTGGGGGAGAATTAGCATCTTGACTGTGTCGAGTCTTCCAGTACATAACATGGTATGTCTCTTCATTTTTTTGTGTTGTTCCTAACCACTAGACTATGGCATCCAACTCAATAGGAGCATAATCACCCAAACAAATTCAGGACTGGCAGCATCTTCTATGACTTGCTGTGGCACTGAATTCAAAGATATGTTCTGTTCCTGTGTTCACAGAGGCAACATAGATATAGTGCACATGAGGACAAAGGGTTGAGGGCATCCTTGAGAAGGATTCAGTTAAGACTTAAAATGCATATGTCTCTACATTTATTTAGATCTTTTATTTCTTTCGTCAGCATCTTGTAGTTTGTAGCATACAAGCCCTGTATATGTTTTATTTATTTATACCTAAGTATTTCACTTGCTTAAGATTTGCTTTGTATTTTTATTTTGATTTCCACTTATTTGTTGCCGGCATATGGAAATACGATTTATTTTCTCACGTTGATCTTGTGACTTATGACATTGCTGAACTCATTTATTAGTTTCTGGAGTTTCCTTGTAGATTTCTTAGGATTTCTTTTTTTTTTTTTTTTGAGATGGAGTTTTGCTCTTGTTGCCCAGCCTGGAGTGCCATGGCGCTATCATGGCTCACTGCAAACTCCACCTCCAGGGTTCAAGAGATTCTCCTACCTCAGGTTCCCAAGTAGCTGGGATTATAGGCATGTGCCACCATGCCTGGCTAATTTTGTGTATTTAGCAGAGACAGGTTTCTCCATGTTGGTCAGGCTGGTCTCAAGCTCCAGACCTCAGGTGATCCGCTCACCTCGGCCTCCCAAAGTACTGGGATTACAGGTATAAGTCACCACGCCTAGCTGATTTCTTGGGATTTCAAAGTAGATCATCAAGTCATGTACAAATAGAGACAGGTTTTTTATTTTCCTTTGTTTATCTATATGCCTTTTATTTCCTTTTCTTGCCTTACGGTGTGCACTAGAACTTCTGGTTGAATAACAGCAGTGAGAGCAAACGTTGTTCTTTGTTCCTGATTTTAGGGAAAAAGCATTCAATCTTTCACCACTAAGTATGATGTTAGTTTTAGGTTTTTGCAGCTGCTCTTTATCAACTCAAGAAAGTTTCTTTCTATTCCTGCTTTACCGAGAGTTTTTGTCATGAATGAATGTTGAATCTTGTCAAATGCTTTTTCTGCATCAATTGATAGGATCGTGAGAATTTTCTTTAGCCTGCTGGTGGATTGCACTGAATGACTTTTCAAATACTGAGAAAACAGCCTTGCATCCCTGGAATACATACCACTTAGTCACAGTGCATAATCTTTCTCTGTATAGCTGGATTCTATTTGCTAGCATTTGCTAAGGATCTTTGAGTATACAATCATAAAGGATATTGGTCTGCAGTTTCTTCTTTGCACTATCTTTGCCTGGTTTGATATCCGGGTAACACTGGCTTTATAAAATGAATTGAAAAGTGTTCCTTCCTTTTCTACTTTCTAGAACAGTTCATGTAGACTTGGTTTTAGTTCTTTAAATGTTTGGTGGAATTTTCCAGTAAAAACCACCTAGCCCTATGCACTTTTACTTTCATAATTTGATTTAATCCTCATAACAACTTCGCAAAGAAGGCATTTTACAGAAACAGTTTCCAGGTCCCTTGGACTGAACTGGATGTATAGTGAGGTCCATGAGGTGGCAGGGGAAGAAGTCCAGAGCAGGAGGATGTTGGACAGGGCAGGTATGCTAGACATGGTGTAAGGTAGAGCTGGGTTTGAATGAAGTGCTTGGCAAGTGAAGAGTTAGGAGAAGGCACTATTTGGAGGACAGGGAGAGCAAAGAAGTTCTGGCTTATTGCAGCAGAGGGTCTGTGACTGCCAAGGACCAGATCGGAATGACCCCCAGGAGGACTGGAATGTGAAGGTCCAAGAGAAACAGGGAGAGCCTGTGGAATTTCTTCAGATATCAGAAGAGCTTTGTTACAAGGCCTTTAATTTGGCCTCAGAATAAGATCTGAAAACAAGGGAAGTACTACTCTTTTAAAAAGCAAATGTGGGGCCAGGCCCAGTGGCTCACCCCTGTAATCCCAGCACTTTGGGAGGCTGAGGGGAGCAGATCACCCGAGGTGGGAAGTTTGAGACCACCCTGGCCAACATGTTGAAACCCCATCCCTACTAAAAATTTAAAAATTAGCTGGGCATGGTGGCACATGTTTGTAATCCCAACTACTTGGAAGGCTGAGGCATGAGAATCGCTTGCACCCAGGAGGCAGAAATTGCAGTGAGCCGAGATCACGCCATTGTACTCCAGCCTGGGCAACAGAGCGAGACTCCATCAAAAAAAAAATATAAATGTAACATATTAAAATCCCAATAATGCCAAATGCTGGTAAGAATTTGGAGCAACAGAAAGTCTCATTTATTCCTGGTGGGAATATAAAATGGCATAAACCTTTTGGAAGACAATTTGACAGTTTCTTAAAAAGCTAAACATAATCTTACCATATGATTCATATGGCTCCTGTGTAGACTCCCCAGCTTATATCTACACAAAAACCTGCACATGAATGTCATAACAGCTTTATTTATAATCACTAAAAGCTGGAAGCAGCCAAGATGTCCTTTGGTAGATGAATGGATAAACTGAGATACTTCCAGACAATAGAATATCATTTAGTGATTCAAAGAAATGAGCTGTTGAGCCATGAAAAGACATGGAGGAACTTTAAATGCATACTGCTTAGTGAAAAGAGCAAGTCCAAAGAGGCTACATACTATTTGATTTCAACCATATGGCGTTTTGGAAACGTCAAATCTATAGAAATAGTAAACAGACCCATGGTTGCCAGGGGTTTGGAAAAAGAGGAGGCATGAATGGGTGGAACACTGAATTTTTAGGGAGATGAAAATACTGGGTATAATACTCTAATGAGGGATACAATTATCAAAACCCACAGAACTCCACAACACAGAGTGAATCTTAACATAAACTATGGACTATAGTGAAGAATGTGTTAATACTGATGTGTCAAGTATATCAAGCATGCCACACTAGTGCAAAATTATTAATATAATGGAGGGAACTGCATGGAGGGAGGTAAAAAGGTGGGAGGGGTCTAAATATATGGAACTCTATGTACAATCTCCTCAATTATTCTGTAAATCTAAAATAGTGTTAAAAATAGCTTATTATTTTTTTAAATCTAAGAAATTTCACATTGAAAGAAAAGCAGCCAAGTGCCGTGGCTCATGCTTGTAATCCCAGTACTTTGGGAGGCCAAGGCAGTAAGATCACTTGAGGTCGAGAGTTCGAGACCAGCCTGGCCAATGTGTGAAAACTGCCTCACTAAAAATATAAAATTAGCCAAGTGTGGTAGCACATGCCTATAATCCCAACTATTTGGGAGACTGAGGCACAAGAATTGCTTGAACCCAGGAGGGGGAGATTGCAGTGAGCTGAGATTGTGCCGCTGCACTCCAGCCTAAGCGACAGAGTGAGACTTTGTCTGAAAAAAAGAAAGAAAAAGAAGCAAATATGGTGAGAACTTTTTGAAGTGTTAAGAAACAAGCAAAGAAATCCTGGAAACTTGCTTGTAAACTACACAGCCAGCCTTGCTGCCCAGGCCCCTTCCACTTAAAAATTCCCTCATGTAAACTCCGTGCCCGAATTTTCCTTAGTGGTACAAGCTCAGGCCCTGTTGATATTCTTTTTTTTTTTCTTTTGAGACAGTGCTCACTCTGTCGCCCAGACTGGAGTGCAGCGATGTGATCTCAACTCACTACAACCTCTGCCGTGAATTCAAGTGATCCTCCTGCCTGAGCCTCCCGAGTAGCTGGGATTACAGGCACCTGCCACTGCACCCAGCTAATTTTTCTGTTTTTTTTTTTTTTTTTTTTTTCATTTTCTCTCTTTTTTTTTTTTTTTTAAATAAAGCTCCCACTATGTGGGAGAGGATTCCAGAGAGCTGGAAATCCCCAATTTTTGTATTTTTAGTAGAGACGGGTTTCACCATCTTGGCCAGGCTTATCTTGAACTCCTGACCTCGTGATCCACCTACCTCAGCCTCCCAAAGTGCTGTGATTACAGGCGTAAGCCACTGTGTCTGGCCCCTGTTGACATTCTTAAAATGAACTGTTTTGGAAGTAATATAGAACCAGACTTTTCAGCCCCTTCCTAGTTTGTCAAAATTTATTGCAAAAATGAAATTGGGCTTGTCTGATAAATTTGAAAAAGCAATATTGCATACCTTCCAAAGGATAAAAGACTTTTATCTGGCCAAATTTTTTGTCTCAACCAATCAAAGATGGTGGCCTTCTGGTTTGATTGCTAATTCTCTGTAATTATGTACAAGACCCTTTAAATTTGTTTTGGTGGTTTTTCTCTTCTGAATAATTAGATGAGGCAATCAGCACATCTTTCATATTATAAGGAGACTTAAAAAAAATAAATACCACTATGCCAAGTTGTAATTTCTGCAAGTGACAATAGGGGTAAATTCCAATCTGTAACTCTAATGGCTGCTAATGAGGTGCTTGTTTTAAACCCCTCTGAGCTAGGCTGTCTCCTCCCACAGAGAACCTTTAAAGCAGGATGAATCCCCTTGAGTTCTAAATCCTCTTGCTTTGGGGGGCTGAAATCTGGTTCCTTAACCTTTTGAATCACCAACGTTCGCTTTGAAAGTTGACACTTTCTATTTAAATGGCAAGAGAGATGGAAAATAAACCTCAGCATTACAGAGCTGAGCGTATTGATTTCAATTATCGCCTTTAATCCATGCCTTTCCTCTTTATAATGTGTGGGTTTCTTCTCTTAATTAGAAAGAGCCAGGGATTATCTGCACAAAACTGGAAGGTTTATTGTGATTGGCGGGATTGTCTCCCCTGTCCACGACTCCTACGGAAAACAGGTAGGTTCCTTCCTGTGCCCTCTCCTCCTTCAACCCCCTTCTCCGTGGCCTGATAGCTCCTGGAAGAAAAACTGTCCCACTTCTGTCTCTGCTAAGCTTCTTGGAAACACAAAATGCCCAGGTTCATGCTTCCATCCTGCTTCCCATCTCAGCTGAAGCAGCAGCTGGAAGGACCAGCTGTTCATGACCATAGACCCACTCGCAGACCAATCAGGACTCATTGACAGAGGAGCAGGAACACCCACTGGGTGTGGCTTGGTATGGTGGATGCCAGGTTGGCAGCTGGTATGGGTTGAGCTGCACTGGACAAGTCTTTTCAGGATTTTAGGAGAAAACGACCTATGCCTCTTATAATCTGATTTAAAATGCATTTCCCTGCCCATCCCTCCGTGCTATATGTCCCGGCAAATCTAGGAGCTATACCAGACATTTCCCTTTCTCTCACAGATGCACCTTGGTAGGCTCTGGGGAAACTCATCTAACCAGCCAGACTGAGCCATAAGAGCAGGCCACATTTGCTGAGTTAAGTCTCATCTCTGCAGGGCACACAGGGGCTGCTTCACAAATGGAGGCTCACCTACCGACCCCGTTGGGGTGGTATACACCACACGCCTTGTATTCCTTTCCTTACCCCACCACCATTCCAGGCCTGCCTGTGTGGCAAACGCACAAGTAAAGAGGTCACATCCCTCATTCCCTCTCACCACTAAAAAAAATGGCTGTGCTTTAACAATGGGTGGGCTTGGGCTGGCATCCCAAGGACGTTGAGGGGAATGGAGGGAGTCTCCCAACGATTACTCTGTTGCTTCCCAGGGCCTCGTGTCAAGCCGGCACCGTCTCATCATGTGTCAGCTGGCTGTCCAGAATTCCGACTGGATCAGGTAGGAGTGGCCTGAAGATGCCAGAGGCGGGTGCCCCGGAGACTCACTGGGAGTGGGGTGGGGAAAAAAGAAGAGTTCCAATAACAATTTGGATCCTGAAAGGATGGGGAGGCAGGGACAAGATATTAGCCTTGCGGAGGCAATGAGGAGACCTCCAGGGATATCTTAACCTATAACTTGATTTTTGAACCAAACTATGAGGCCCATGAAAATAAAGAAAGAGCTCAGCGCAGTGGCTCACGCCTGTCATCCCAGCACTTTGGGAGGCTGAGGCATGCAGATCACAAGGTCAGGAGCCAGCCTGGCCAATATGGTGAAACCCCATCTCTACTAAAAATACAAAAAGTAACCGGACATGGTGGCGGGTACCTGTAGTCCCAGCTACTCGGGAGGCTGAAGCAGGAGAATTGCTTGGACCTAGGGGGCAGAGGTTGCAGTAAGCCAAGATTGTGCCATTGCACTCCAGCCTGGGTGACAGAGCGAGACTTCATCTCAAAAAAAGAAAAAAAAAAAACGAAAAAAAGAAAGTAAAGAAGGAGGTTTAATGTTTCATCTGCTTTGGCATCTCTGAGTCCTGGTGTGATTCTTGGAGCTTCCAGAAGTATCACTGGGTTTTGGGTGAGGCATGACCAGAAAATCAGAAATGCCTCTCACTGTCATTTCCGCTAACTTCCATGAACCCTCACTACCTTTCAGGGAATGTTCTCTGGCCTTGGCAATTTCCCATTCCCAAACTCAGGCTCCCTAAGGGTCCCACACTGGCCCCAGGAGAGAGGTGCGGGTCTGCCCTTAATGGCAGCCACACCAAATCACACCTGGTGGGTGGCTTTCCTGCTCACTGCCTTTCTGGCCAGACGTGCTAAGAAGGCACCTCCACCCGCCTCCGCTGAGCTTGCAGAGTAATTAAAGCAAGCTTCCACTAATTATGCTAATGATGCTCCCCAAAGTTCCTACCATTATAATTTGCATGAGAAGATGATGTTTTAAAAAAATAATGGCATGCCATTTGTGCTGTAATTTCCCCCTATGGAAAAATAAGCAGCACCTAGAGGTTTCCATGAAAGAGGGGAGGTGATGGGATGCTGACTTCAGAATGAGGGATGCAGGGAGTTCGCCTGCCCGGGAAGAGTGGGGTGGGCGGGAATGAGAGCCGTGAAGGGAAGTGACAATAATAATTCAGCAGTGATCCATGCCATTTGTGTGCAGTGATTTGTGTGAGAAGCACATGCCCTTTACAGACTTTTCATCCCCCTAAAGACAAAGCTTAGGTAGAGAGACAGCTGCTTTTTCTCAGGTGAGAAACAGACCCAGAGAAATCAAAGGGCTTGAGCAATGATACATTCATACATCTATAGGCAAGAAAGGATTCGAAACGAGGCCTTTTAACGCTGTAACCGTTGATCTTCTGGAGATGCTGGGATCCAATGAGGAAGTCACTGGGCAGGAGACTGTTACTGCTTGGATATATTTAGAAGATTCCAGAATAATTCATTCATTCGACAACTGTCTACTGAGTGCCTACCACCTTCCCTGGGCTGCTCTGGAAAAATTAGAATCCTGGGAATTGAGATCACTAGGGAGTCTAAGAGCTGCCTCTAGATGTGGGGGTTGGCTGAGGTGGGGCGCCCGACACAGGGAGCCCATTCAACCAGGTGAAGTGTTTGCCCATCCCCAGCACAGGTGCGCTCCCAGGGCACAGGGCCTGGTTAGGGACCTAGGGGCCGCCAGGCTCCAGGCAAAAGGCAAGCTGATTCTCTAAGGGTTTTCAGCTAGTGGGATCTTATCTCTGGGCACTTTAGGTATCTGTACATGGTGGGTGGTGGAGTAGGTTGGTGGTGTTAAGGGGATGCACGACTGCTAAGAAGATGTTTGAGAAGGCTGGGCATGGGGGCTCATGCCTGTAATCTCAGCAATTTGGAAGGCCGAGGTGGGTGGATCACCTGAGGTCAGGAGTTTGAGACCAGCCTGGCCAACATGGTGAAACCCCTTCTCTACTAAAAGTATAAAAATTAGCTGGGCATGGTGGCATGTGCCTGTAATCCCAGCTACTTAGGAGCCTGAAGCAGGAGAATCACTTGAACCCAGGAGGTGGAGGTTGCAGTGAGCCGAGATCACGCCACTGCACTTCAGCCTGGGCAACAGAATGAGAAGGAAGGAAGGGAGGGAGGAAGGGAGGAAGTGAGAGAGAGAGAAGAAAGAAAGAGAAAGAAAGAAGGAAAGAGAGAAAGAAAGAGAAAAAAAGTTTGAGAAATATCCCAGTTTAGCAGCTCATTATGTTGGCAATTAAGCCCCAGTGCTCCAATGCTGCCTCAGTCTGGGGCTGAATCCCTGCTCACTTCACAAGCAGTATCCTGGAGGGATTGGCCATCACTGAGTCTGCACCCTCTCATCTGACAGCTGTGCCTCACCTCCACACCCACAAGGCACCTCACTGCACAGGGAGACAGTCTGGGCTGATTCTCGAGGGCTTGCAGTCCGGCAAGGATAACCTTAGCCACCACTTGACAAAGGCCTGGCTCAGTTAATCCTTGTCACAATCTTTAAGGGTCCAAAGGAGGGTTTATTTTGTAGGTAACAATAAGAGGAAGACTCTGTACTGAGCATTGTGCATATAAAACTTACTGAGCCTTTCTAACAAAACCATAAGCTCATATACTGTTGTCATTCCCATTTTACAGATGGGGAACATGAGGCACTGGGAGATCACATAACTTTCCCAAAGCCAGATGGTTGCAAAGAGCTGAGGCTGGAATTAAACCCAAGCCGACTGGCTTTATCTTCTCATAAACCTATCCCCTGCTCCTCTCATTTTACAGAGGAGGAAACTGAAGCTCAGAAAAGTGCTTCACACCCAGGTTTTATCTGCTTCAAGATCTAAGCACATAGTGTGGCCAGGTCTGCCAAGCTTCCTGAGCTATGATTTTTGGAAGGAAACAATAAGGAAAGAGAGAGGGCTGGCTCTTGCCTGAAATCCCAGTGCTTTGGGAGGCCAAGGTGGGTGGATCACCTGAAGTCAGGAGTTCAAGACCAGCCTGGCAACATGGTGAAACCCTGTCCCTACTAAAAATACAAAAATTCGCTGGGCGTGGCGGTGGGCGCCTGTAATCCCAGCTACTCAGGAGGCTGAGGCTGATGAATCACTTGAACCCGGGAGGCAGAGATTGCAGTGAGCCAAGATTGTGCCATTGCACTTCAGCCTGGGGGACAAGAGCGAGACTTCATCTTAAAAAAAAAAAAAAGGAGTATGAGAACAGAAACCAAGGGAAACTTCTCTCTGATGTTGTTAGGGTGGACCCTTGGGAGTGCTACCAGGATACCTGGCAGACGACCTGCAGCGTGTTGGAACACCACCGGGACCTCATGAAGGTGAGTTGGGCTGAGGCTGGGAGTGTGTGGACCACCAGGGTGCAGGGGAGGGGCTATACCCACAGAAGCCAGGCAGAGAGAGGAGAGGGTGACTGCTGACCCGCTTTCAGCCTCTGATTTCTCTGCCTGTTGCGAGAGAGACCAGCCTGTGAACGGCATGAAGGACAATGAATTAGGAACCCCAAGTAGCACCAGGGGCTGCTCCCTGTCTTCTACCCTCTGTCTTGACCTCCCATTTGGGGTGTTGCTGCTGAGTATGACAGTCAGCTTTCATCAGCTGGGACCACGTTCAAGGTGGGATTAAGAAGATCACAGTGACAGGACTTCAGAAATTGAGGGAGGAGGAGACTAGGCAACGAAAGGCAGGAGAAGAGAGGAGCACTTAGGGGAGGTACAAACAGCTGAGCCCGCTGCCTGCCTGTGGGGGCCCTGCTGGCCCCATTACTCCAGGACAGGCTATGTGACTGAGGCACGTCACACCTGCCAGTCATTCCACCCCATTCCCACTCATTTCTCCTCACAAGAGCCCCAGGGGCAGACAGTGTCTGATGCCTGTTTTATTAGTGGATAAAAGGAAGCAGAGAGGAGTCCACATACCTGAGGACACACAGTGAGCGTTTGGTATTCACAGATAGATGAGAGCTTCTGTATTCCCCACTGGGGCCTGGAGCCTGCGGCCAGGCTGCGGAGACCTTAGGGCTGGTTGCGAAGTTAGAGTGGGCTCCATGCCAGCCAGCAGCACTGGCCAGAGTGTGCAGAAAGCACCCTTCCCAGATCAGTGCCAACCCATCAACTCCACAGTGACAGGACGAAAACTAATGCCACCGATGGCGAGAAGCCTGACCAAGATAGCAAGCAGTAAATTCTGCTCGCCTCCATGGACTCTGCAGTGGAGCCCTCCACAGCCCCAGAGAGCAGTCCACATGGCACTGTCCTCCTGCAGGCAGAGCCCCTGCCCCATCTGTGTCCCTGCTGCCAGAGGGCCTGTCACCATCTTCTTCCTGGGGAGCAGCCCCTGACCACCCCACACTCCACCAGCTGCACAGCCAGGCTTTATCTGAACAGATGTGGAGCTTCAGAGCTCCGTCCTGGGGAGCCAAGGGCAAGTGAGGTAGAGAGGACCAGCGGGCTAGTCTCTATCTGTTGTTTTCTCCTCCCCCCCTGGAATTGAAGAAAACTGATCTCCCTTCCCATTTGGCTTTCAGAATCCTTCTCACACATCCTAGCCCTTCTGGTCCCCTTCAAAGGAGGCTGACTCAGGGCCACACTAACTTGCTCCTCTGTGCTGATCTCTACAATAGCAATAATGAAAGACACTCCAACTCACTTTGTAAGAGTGTATCAGTCAGGATAGGCAAAGGTGTGCTGTGGTGACAAACATCCCTAAAAGCTCAATGACTTCACACAAGTCTATTTCTCACACTACACGTCATCTGGGGAGTCCCTGCAGAGCTGTTCTCTTTCTGGTCACATAGAAGCCTCAGGCTCCATGACAAAAGGGAGGAATGGGGACCCTATGGCATTCCCCAGTGCCAGCCATACTGGCCAGAAAGCCTGGCTGTCGTTTGCTGTTTAAATGCCCGGGCTTTCTGAATGCTCCCTGTGTTACTCATGCCCAGGGTATGAGTCTGGGCCACAGAAACTCCTCCAAAAGCCCCAGCTGTTGCAGTGATGGGCGGAGGCTGGCAGAGAATGTAGGTCACAGCCAGCCCCCTGCCTTGGAGTGAGAGCTTGGAGCTGCTTCCTAAAAACTCTCAGCCTTCAAACTGCTAGCAAGCATGAGGCCGGTGTCCCTGGCATGATGAGTAGACCTGCCGCAGTGATAGATACATGACTTAACAGGTGACTTGGGGAAACTCACCAATGTCAAGGCCTCTGAGAACATGGGAGCCCATAGGGGCTGATGCAGACAGGATCAGGAAAGCAGCCAGCCATTTTCTACTTCTCTGAGATAGAACAAGTCCAGTGGGACCCACAGGGCAGCAGAGGAAGAAACCTCTCAGCTACCAGACCAGTCAGGAAACGGGAATGTGGTGTTTTCTTTTCTGGTGGTGAAATTATAATAAATGGAGGCAGACCACCCCTTCCACCCCACTAGCCACAGCTGGGCAAAGAAGCCCACCAAGCAGGTGTAAAGATCCCATGGTGCCTGCCCCAGCTGGCTCCCAGATGTGGTTGGATGTGACCTCCTCCTATCAGGAGCCTTACCAAAGTGACAGGTTGACCACAAGACAAATGCCTCCCCTTCTGGGGCTCAGTGGACTCACACACTGTTCTGCCCACAGGATGGCCTGTGGAAGAGGTGCCCAGAGCATCACCCCAGCCTTGGGCCTGGGGGGTCCCCTGGCAGCAGAACCCGAATCCAGAAAAGGTGGCGTGCAGGAGTGGGTGGTGGGTACCTGAGCTGCTGGCTTTTGGGAATGAAGAAACCTTGAATAAGCAGTGGCCCTGGTGAAGCTGAACAGATTGGAAGTTCGTCCTTTGTTTCTCCATTGCCCAACAGCTACTCTCCCCGTCCCCTCGTCCCCTGGGACCAGCAGGGTCACTTCTGGGTCAGCTGTGAGGAATGCTGCCTTATCAGCTCTGTGCTTTCTGCAGCACTGGTGAGGAGTAGCCAGCAGATAACTCAGGACAATGGATAATACACACAGAATTTCCATTTGGCTGTGACATGTGTATTCACACCGAACAGGCAAGAGAATACTCAGAACCCACCCACCCTGCTTCCCGCAGCACAAACACTCTGTGCTGCCTGGCACTGCTCTTCCTCTTGCTTAGCTGTGTTACTGACAGCTCTGGCCTGCAGAGGCCGCAGGTGGTGATCGTGCCTTGTGTTTGTATGACCTTTCCCAAGCTTACAGAGCCCTTTTGCAGACATGATCTCATTTGAGCCCCAAGAAGCAGTCGGGGAGGGCAGATATTCATGTTACACAGAAGGTTCCAGCATCGCCTGCTGCTGACGGAGCTCCTGCCATGTGTCAGGCACCCCATAGGCACTTTGCATATGCGTGCTAGTGTGATCCTACCACAGCTGAAAAAGGCAACTATATGGTTAGACTCCTGAATTGAGGTTCAGGAGCGATTAAGTAACCAGCCAAGGTCACATAGCTAGAAGGAGGTAGAGCCCGAATTTGGACCCTTATAATACCACGTCTCAGGCTTTTTTCCATGGAGCTGCTCTGTCTCCTGCCAGCCTAGTGACTACATGATGCAGCTGGGTCTGGAACCCATCCCCAGGGCTCTTCCTTGGCTTTGGGTGGCCTCTCCATGATGGATAAGCAGATGACCATTTGGAGATAACTTTGAAATGATTCCCAAAGTCACGTGGCTAATAACACTCTTCTCCCTCTCCCTAGAGGGTGACTGGCTGCATCCTCTCCAATGTTAACACACCTTCCATGACGCCTGTGATCGGACAGCCACAGAACGAAACCCCCCAGCCCATTTACCAGAACAGCAATGTGACCAACAAACCCACTGCAGGTAGGGAAACATTGATGTGTGGGTCTCAAACCTCAGAATCATGTGGAGGGCTTGTTTAAATAGTGATTGATGGGATCCACCCAGAACTTGATTCAGTGGGTCTGGGAATGAGGACTTGTATTTTTAATAAAGTGCTGCTGATGCTGCTAGTCCAGGGACAATACTTTGAGAACCCTGAGTATCAAGCATCAGAGCAAACCAGTCACAATCAGAGAAAAGCGGCCGGTGGTAAGCACTCTGCTCCTGCATTTAAGTATAAACATAGGGCCCGACCTCATGGCTCATGCCTGTAATCCCAGCACTTTGGAAGGCTGACGTGGGTGGGTGGCTTACGCCCAGGAGTTCACGACCAGCCTTAGCAAAATGACGAAACCCCACCTCTACCAAATAATAATAATAACAAAAATTAACCGGGCATAGTGACTCACACCTGTAGTCCCAGATACTCAGAAGGCTGAGGTGGGAGGATCTCTGGAGCCCGGGAGGTGGAAGTCACAGGGAGTGGGGGATTGTGTCACTGCAGTCCAGCCTGGGAGACAGAGTGAGACCCTGTCTCAAAAAATACACAAATTTTAGGCCAGTTGTGGCGGCTCATGCCTGTAATCCCAGCACTTTGGGAGGCCAAGGTGGGCGGATCACAAGGTCAGGAGACTGAGACTATCCTGGCCGACGTGGTGAATCCCATCACTACTAAAATTACAAAAACAAATTAGCCAGGTGTGTGGTGTGTGGTGTGTGCCTATAGTCCCAGCTACTCGAGAGGCTGAGACAGGAGAATCACGTGAACCCAGGAGGTGGAGATTGCAGTGAGCTGAGATTGTACCACTGCACTCCAGCCTGGGCGACAGAGCAAGACTGTCTCAAAAAACAAAATCAAAAAAACCCATAAATTTTAAGAAATAACTGCCTTAGTGGGGAATTAAATACACAAAATGGAAGATTTTTCTCTGCCTCTTCTAGGGAGGTTGAGGATATTGCCCAAGGTCACACAGTGAGGAAGGAGCAGGTCATGAGTCACACCCAGGCAATCTGCACCCAGAATCCCCACACTCTCAGCCACCAATAATCCAGTGATGGAGAATACCAGCACATACCTGAAACCTAGGACTATATGCCCAAACGCTTTATCTTGTGCTTTATCTGCATTCTTGTGCTTTATCTGCATTCTTATTTAATGCAGTAATACTGTGATACAGACATTATGTTCCCATTTCAAATAGAAAACAGATTCAGAGAAGAAAAGTGATTTGCTGATTTGTCACACAGCTCAAAAGTAGAAGAGCTGGAATTCATATTCAATACTGTCAGGCTCCAAGATCCGTACTCTAAAATTTTCTTCCAAGCCAACTCCAAGAAACAGATTCCGATATTACTCTTCAAGCCTAGAGACCATAAGCTATTATATTATTGGTCTGTTATAAACAGGGTAATTCACAAAGAGGAGTCAGAATTTCACAGTTTGCATACAGCTACATGTGGAGGGCTCAGAAAAATTTTCTGGATTGTAGCCTAGAGGGAGAATTGAAAACCAGATCCCTCTCAGCCAAATAAGATGTCTAATGATTCGAAAGACCATCTGCATGGGAAGGAACGCCTTAGCCCAGCAGAAATGGTTCCAAGCATGTACTTTGCTGAGTCTCCTTGGATGTGGGTGTAACTGTCCAGAGGGAGGAGCAGCTAAGGATAGGCTTGGGACAAACCTGGGGAAGAAATGCTCATGTTATAGAAAATGAAAGAAGCCAGCAGCCTATATGCCCTTTAATTGGAAAATCTGATCCAATTTACATAGACATACCAGCATAATACACATTTAAAACATGAAAGAAAATAAATAATATACTAACAGATTAGCAGTAGTTATCTCTTGGGTTGGGATTACGGGTGCTTTAAGTTTTCCTCTTTATATATTTCCCTCTTTTATGTTTTCCGTTTTCAACAATGAAATAAACATAACCAGAAAACGGCTTCCAGTAGAGGGCTCACAATGTGTGTGCCTCAGACTGTGAGTGAGAAGAAGGAACTTGTGCTGTCATATTTCTGTTCTCTCTCTCTACCCTCCTGCTGCCTCCTTCTCCCACCCCTGCCCTCTCCATGCTCCTTGATGTTTACAGCGGCCCCAGTGCCGGGCCGGCATGGGTGCCAGTTGTGAGTGGTTCTCTCCCTCTGTCCCTGTCTGACTTGCTCTCTTCCATAGCCAAGATCTTAGGGAAGGTGGGAGAAAGCCTCAGCCGGATCTGCTGTGTCCGCCCGCCGGTGGAGCGTTTCACCTTCGTAGGTGAGGAACCAAGGACCTTGATTCCCAGTCCTTTCTCTTTTCTGTCTCTCCTCCCTTCATTCCTTCAGCAAAGAGCCTCAAGCACATTCCCCCCACCGCAAATCCCCGTGATTGTGTGTGTGCGCACACGTGTGCACACCGTGTTTCCCATGCAGGTGTTACACATACATCAAAGGCTCGGCCTTTCCCATCTTCCTGCAGGCCCTTGCCACATTCCACCATGTGAAAAAGTTCTGCACCCGCAGTGTGCTTGTTCTTTAAACCAGCGAGTCCCTAAAGTGAGCCGGCCGCATCTTGTGACTCCAAAAGCCACCTCACTAGGTTGTAAGGTTGTTGCTCTTGTGGCCAGCCTCCCTCCCAAGGTCTTGGGGAAGAAACAGAAAGCGCTCAGCATGAGTGTATGTGTTCGTCACTGGCTCCCCAGCCAGGCTGCGTCATTCTGAAAGTCCCAGCCGTGTGAAGTGCTGCTCCTGGAGCAGGAGAAGAGCTTCCTGTTCATTTTACACCTGACTGTGCTCCCCATTCACTCTCCTTGGGTGTCACCTGTGCAGGGTGGCACATCACCCCCTACTTGCCCTCACCCACCCCATCCCAATAACTCCTGCTGAGGCCCTCAGACAGATTGAGTGTTGGGGACCAGGAAGCCAGTTCCCTAATGCCCTTCCTTCCTTCTTTCCTCCTTAGATGAGAATGCCAATCTGGGCACGGTGATGCGGTATGAAGAGATCGGTGAGTGGGACTGTGAAAGTGGGGAAAATGGGGACATTTGGAGCCCCCTGCCTTCATGGCAGGAAACATGGGGAGCAGAGAGGCTTGACAACCTGGGGGGTGTTTTGCAGCAGGGTCTCCTCTCGGAAGAGGGATCACTTCCAGGCTAAGATTGCATTCGTAGTTAGCCCCCTTTAACATCTCATAACTGGACTCCGGCCAGCTCCCAAGGGATAGGACTGACTCAGTTGGTGATTTTTCCTTCAGAGCCTCCCCTCCCTTTTCTAAAAGACATGAAAGTTGAGCTTTGGCACCAGCTGGAGAGACCTTTCTTTTGAGCACACACACTGCACACAAATGAGGCAGAAGAGCCCACGCCACCCCCACCAGCCACCTTCCTCATTCAGTGCTTGAAGACGGTGAAGTTGAGAGGGGACTGAAAGCCGCCTCCACACCTCCTTTGCAGCCTTGGGCCGAGCTAAGGCACTCCACTGTCTGTGTGAGGGCTGCCTGCCAAACCCAATACCAGAGCAGGCCAGGGCGGGCCCAAGCCGGTGGAGGGTGGTTACACAGCTGTCAGGGTGGGAAGGAGTTGATGACCCCTACAAGCAAGCTGAGAAGCAGATAGGAACACTGAAATCTTCCCAGGGTTTCAGAATGGGTGAGGGAGGCAAGTGGGAGACGCAGGCCTCTGAAGCTGGGGAAAGGACAGGGAAACATAAGAATAGAGCTGGGACTGGTGCAGGTACCAGGGGACAAGAAGGGTCAGTGACATCAGGAATGCCTGGAGCTCTAGGGTGAGGCAGCCTGGTGTCCACACACTCAATCTTAAACATCCAGCTGCAAAGATCCTCCAAGTATCTCCTCCTGGTACTTTTCTGTCCAAGCACTGGAAGTTAGGGCTCCCGTTGCAATCCTGAGAGGCAGGGGTTGTCCTGAGCACCTGGTTCTTCCTGCAGACCCAGCAGATGTGACGTCATTTCAAGGGGCTTCTGTGGTTCTCATCCTCTCATATGAGGTGCAGTGGTGTCCCTCAATCAGCTCAGTTGGTTTCCTACAACCATTTGTAAAGTTTTCAAGATTTTTTTTTTTTTTTTTGGAGTTTCGTTCTTGTTGCCCAGGCTGGAGTGCAATGGCACGATCTCGGCTCACTGCAACCTCCACCTCCTGGGTTCAAGCGATTCTCCTGCCTCAGCCTCCTGAGTAACTGGGATTACAGGCATGCACCACCATGCCCGGCTAATTTTGTATTCCTAGTAGAGACGGGGTTTCTCCATGTTGGTCTCCAACTCCTGACCTCAAGTGATCCACCTGCCTTAGCCTCCCAAAGTGCTGAGATTACAGGCATGAGCCATGCACCTGGCCAGTTTTCAGGAATTGTGTGGACTAGTTTTAAATATAGCCATTAATAAAAATTAAGTTATATTATCTTAAAATTAAAAAATTAAAAACAAAAGGAATGAATATTCAAAATCCCTCATTTCCTCATTATTTTACTATATTTTAATATCTTTTTTTTTTTGAGACAGAGTCTCACTCTGTCACCAGGCTGGAGTGCAGTGGCCCGATCTCGGCACAGTACAACCTCTGCCTCTCGGGTTCAAGCAATTCTCCTGCCTCAGCCTCCCATGTAGCTGGGACTACAGGCATGCACCACCATGCCCAGCTAATTTTTGTATTTTTTAGTAGAGATGGGGTTTCACCATGTTGGCCAGGATGGTCTCGATTTCTTGACCTCGTGATCCACCCACCTCAGACTCCCAAAGTGCTGTGATTACAGGTGTGAGCCACAGTGACCGGCCTGTTTTAATATCCTTTATTGACCAGCACATCAGTCTCTGAAGACCCACCTTCCTGGTTGCTCCTCAAAACAGGCAGGAGCATTTGGCTGTAGGTTCTGCAGCCCCAGAATGTCCATCAGGCAAGGATGGGAGTGAAGGTACCAGGCTAGGCTGAAAGCTCCTGCACTCCACTTCCCTGCAGTTCCAGCCTGGCCAAGACCTGCAGCCTTCCCACGAAATGAGCTCAGAGCAGCCTTAGGACTTCTCATTGTATTCCATGTGCATTTCTCTTTCCATTATGGCAAGCTTCAGCTATAGCCTTGCTTGCCTTTCCAGCACCCAAGTAGGTAGATCAGGTTCTCCCCACCCTGACTCGAGGAGTCCCCTCCCAGAGAGGACACTGATGATCAGTGCTGTACAGAGCACTGCTGTGTTCACTTCCATTAGCTCACCGCTACCTCTGGAGGGGCAGGGGTCTCTGCTTACTCTTCTTGCTCTGTAGCAGTTTGGAGTTATGGTGAGACAGTCGCCAGGGATGGAAAATGCAGCTGGGGAGTGACCTCTCACCTCCGGCGTCCCCAGGCTCTGCCTGTCTCCCTCCACATCCCCTGTGCTCACTGAGAGGGAGGGTCCACCTGCATGTGACGGAGAAGGGACAGTGCCGGGGTGAGAATGGGGAACACTTAGGTTCTGAGAAAGGAGAGCCCAGCAGCCACAGCTGTCAGATTGGGCTCAGGTCCTGGCATGGTTCCAGGTGGTGGCTGTATGCAGTGGAAACTGGGATGGGCTGCAGGGCCCGGGCTTCACATAGCCGGGATTCCTGGGAGAGGAGTGTGGACAGAGAGCTGCATTCCGACTCGTGGCCCTGGATCAGGGTGACCTGGGGAAGGAGGCTGGCCCAGAGAAGCTGGACGGGAGCTACTCTGCCTCCCAACTCTTCATTCCTGTGCTGTGTGAGGCCCTGGGGCTCACATGTCCCCCTCTTTGATATTTCCTTGCACACTAAATGAGGAAAAGCAGTTTTCTCCTAGCTCCATTAGCATCTGTTGACCCTATTTACATGCTTCTAAAAGCTAACTGCTCCTCCCCGGCTGCCCCAGGCCACAGGCTGGTGGGTTGGAAACTTGCCTTAGTCTCAGACACAAACTGGGAGAAGTCACTGCTGCCCTCCAGCGGCCACACGTGGGATCTCAAACCTGGTTGGGACCGCTTGTCTGTGACTTAAATGTTTGCGCTCGTCCTGTAAGAAAAGGTGACAGAGACCCCACTCTGGAACTCTCTGTGCTTTCGCTTAAAAAAGAAAAGTGCTATTATATTTGGTTGGGATACTGCAACCCTGGCTTGGGAATAGGAAAGAGATTCATTTCCATGGCTGTAAGCAGGGATTTTTAACCTTGGCACTAATTGACATTTGGGAACAGATAATTCTGTGTTGGGGGTGGGGGGCACATTCCTGTGCATTGCAGGATGTTTAGCAGTGCTTCTAGCCTCTACCTACTAGATGCCAGTAGCATGCCGCCCTCCCCCTCCAGTCCTAACACCCAAAAGTGTCCAGACATTGCCCAGTGTCCCTTGGCAATTGCAAAATTGCCCTCAGCTGAGAACCACTGATATAGGGAAAGCTGAGGGCCAACACGGGCCTTATTGATGTGACCATCTAATACAGGACTGTCCAATCTTTTGGCTTCCCTGGGTGACACCGGAAGAAGAATTATCTTGGGCCACACGTAAAATACACTACCACTGACAATAGCTGATGAGCGAAAAATCAAAAATAAAAATAAAAGCCGGGAGCAGTGGCTCACACCTGTAATCCCAGCAATTTGGGAGGCTGAGGTGGGTGGGTCATGTAGCAAGAGATCAAGATCATCCTGCAACACAGTGAAACCCCGTCTCTACTAAAAATACAAAAAGTAGCTGGGTGTGGTGGTAAATTAGCTACTTGGGAGGCTGAGGCAGGAGAATTGATTGAACCTGGGGGTAGAGGTTGCAGTGAGCCGAGATCGGGCCACTGCACTCCAGCCTGGCTACAGAGTGAGATTATGTCTCAAAAAAAAAAATCGCCAAAATAATCTAATAATGTTTTAAGAAAAGTTTACATGCCAGGTATGGTGGCTCATAACTATAATCCCAGCACTTTGGGAGGCCACAGTGGATGGATCACTCGAGGTCAGGAGTTTGAGACCAGCCTGGCCAACTTGGTGAAACCCCTTCTCTACTAAAAATACAAAAATTAGCCAGGTGTGGTGGTGCACACCTATAATCCCAGTTACTCGGGAGGCTGAGGCAAGAGCATTGCTTGAACCTACGAGGCAAAGGTTGCAGTGAGCCACGATTACACCACTGCACTCTAGCCTGGGTGACAGAGCAAGACCGTCTCCAAAAATAAATAAAGTTTACTAATTTATTTTAGGCTGCATTCAGAGCCACCCTGGATTATATGTGGCCTACAAGCCATGGGTTGGACAAGGTTGATCTAACTGGACTTTTAGGTAGCCAGAATTACAGAGACGTGCCCTTTCAACAGAAAACTGACCTAGAAGCCCGGGTGGCTCCCAGAAATAAGCCAGCCTGGCTCCTGTCAGACCTAGCAAGTGTGCTTCCTCTCCACCGCGGGGGAGTTGGGTCAGAAGTCCCAACAGAGGCGCCACTGACTCAGGCCAACGTTTTCCCCAGTGACCCCCATGCTGCAAGAGCAGAGGCCCTGGTGGCCAGCACAGCCATCCCAGATTGCCCGGAAGGCAGCCTGCAGGACCTCTGCTGTTAGCTCATCGGTTGCCTCACCCATTCAACATGTCTGAGCACCTACTGTAAG
The DNA here is from genome assembly GCA_031835075.1 of Saguinus oedipus. Lineage (NCBI taxonomy): Eukaryota > Metazoa > Chordata > Mammalia > Primates > Cebidae > Saguinus > Saguinus oedipus. The sequence goes on from CM063190.1 coordinate 27,757,123, forward strand.
CCTCTGACTCTGCCAGACCCTGGGGCTGTAAAGAAAAAGCAAAACCCCTGCACACAAACAGATCATTAGACAAAAGTCTGATGGAGAGGAGAGGAGACAGGCTGCAGGAATATTTCATCGTCACCATCCCAGCCCTCAGTGGGCTACCTGAGGTGAGAGGGCTACCTTGTCCCAGGGACCATGAGATGCTGGCATTGCCCACCCTTGGCCCAGCAGCCTCCCCCCTGCTTCAGGAGTCCTACATAGAAACTTGTTTCACAGCACAGGACCGCTTCCCACCTGAAAGTCCTCCTCAGGGTCTTAGGCAGGCAGGGCCGCCCGCAGCTTCTCTCATCTCTCACCTTGGCCTCGGGGCAGCAGGGCCTGTGCTGGCAGCTGTCTGTGGAAAGCTGGTGGTGACCTCAGTGCAGGGCTGCCTTGCTGTTTCAGACGCCACGCCTGCCAGCCTCGGCCTCTTGCTGGGAGGGCCTGGGATGGCTGGGAGCCTCACTGTGCTCCACCCTGAGCCACCTCCTGGGTGAGGATGCTCCTCACAGTGTTCTCAGAATGCTGTTCCCCACTGCTCAGTTATTAAGTGAATCCACTTGCTGCCTCATTTAAACAACAGTGGGCCTCACTGGGATAATTCAGCGTGGGCTTAATGAGGGAAGAAAAACAACTGACAAGCAGGAAGTGCGCCTGGGTGCCAGGAAAAGTATGGGCACCGTGAGGGGCCTCAGCCTTGCTCTCGAGCCCTTTGCTGGGGACAGCGGCCATGTGACACCTTTGATATACTCAGCTACCTCCAGGTACACTCCATGTCCCCTCACATCCCCTACCATGTCAGGGAGACAAACTCCAGACAATGCACAGTAGCAGAGAATCCAGACTCCATTGACGTTCGAGCTTGACAGGGAGCAAGAAAGAGGACCTCAGACCTTAGACAGCCACGATCGCAGTAACGAACCATCCTGGCTTAGCCCTGAAAGATCCATGTCCTGGGAAAGCCAGAGCAGTTGGTCACCCTCTGTGACCTTCTCTTCTTGCATGAGTAATTCCTCCCGCAGGGAATGAGGGTGCTGTGGAAATGAGCCCGAGGGAAAGGAGAGCAGGGGTTTCTGCACTGCACACACCCTGGTGCAGGGTCAGCTGGGAGAACCTGGCCCCACAGCCCCAAAGGTGCGAGAGTTAAGAATGCACCAGGGGAAGAAGGCTGAGTGTCGAATGCTTCCCAGGCCTCCACTTACTCCCTTTGCAAACTTTCCTCCCCCTCCTCAGAGCTGCGGATCCTGCTGCTGTGTGGTAGTGACCTGCTGGAGTCCTTCTGCATCCCAGGGCTCTGGAACGAGGCAGATGTGAGTAGCAAGGTTATCGCCTGGCACGCACGCAGCTGGGACTGGGAGGGATGGGAAAGGTGCGCTTGGTTCTGGCCTCCTGTCTTCACTTCTGAGCTCCTAAGAGGGCAGTCCATTCACATGCTATGGTAGAAAATCCTCACCTACCCGCAAGCTTTATCTGCTACTGCATTTTTACACTTAACTCCTCCTCAAGCTTGCTCCAGTAAAGCCCCTGGGAGAAAAGCAAGCTGAGTCATACGGTATCTGGCTCCAAATAGTGCTTGGGATATGCGTTTGTGTTGCGGGTGGGAGCAGAAAGGGAGAAAACATCTTTGCCGTTTTGAGATTATTGTGTGTTTTGTTTTCCTTTGATTCCTTTTGAAGAGCTGGTAAATACCACCCCGGAATCCCCTGAACAAGAGAAAAGGGGTCCAGAGGGGAGAAGTGCGTGGCAAGAGGTGGGCGGGATCCTTGGCAGTTGACTTGGCACTGAGGGAACCCAGAGGTTAATCTGACGCCACTTAGGAGCTTGGTGACACCTTCTGTTGCCGGATCTGACTGTGATGATCTCAAACCAGCTCACCCATATTACTCACTCTTCACACATACATTCATTCTTATTCTTTATTAATTCGTTCACCTGCTGGCCTGAGCTAGCGCCCAACCCCAGAGCTCTATGGACATTGACTTCCCAAGGCAGCAATTCTAGGTGGAATGTTTTTTATTAACTTACTGTGTGACTCTGGACCTGCCTCAGTTTTTTTTTTGTTGTTTTTTTTTTTTTGTAAAATCTATAGAATGTTATCTATAGCATTCTGAGATTTTAAAGAAATGTTGTACCATACAATCGTTGCCCCTAATAGGTGGCATGACATACACTTATGAAATATTTTCGTGTACATTTATGTGTCTCTGGACAGAGAGAGAGAGGCAGGACGGAGCCAGTCAAGGTCAGGCTCAAGATTCAAGTTCTACTCCCACACAGCACATGACAAAATATATTATTATTATTATTATTATTATTATTATTATTTTGAGACGAATCACTCTGTTGCCCAGGCTGGAGTACAAGTGGCACCATCTCCGCTCACTGCAACTTCCACCTACCGGGTTCAAATGATTCTCCTGCCTCGGCCTCCTGAGTAGCTGGGATTCCAGGCACCCGCTACCACACCTGGCTAATTTTTGTATTTTTAGTAGAAACGGGGTTTCACCATGTTTTGACCAGGCTGGTCTCAAACCCCTGACCTCAGGCAGTCCGTCCGCCTCGGCCTCTCAAAGTGCTGGGATTACAGACGTGAGCCACCACGCCTGCCAACAAAATATATCCTAAGTTTTGTTTTTTTCCATCCCTAAAATGAGCATAATAATAGTACCTACCTCCCATGGGTTTGGAAGGCGTAAATGCTATTATCTATTGAAAGTGCCCAGCTGGTGCCCCTGACATGCAGTCATGCTCAATAAAGCTAAGAAGTGAATTTGCTTAAATAGACACACAGATACACAAGCTATTCACCATGAAGGGCATAAATGCTAACATGCTGTGGTCTAACCAAGACGGCAGGGAAAGTTTCGGGGAAGTAAAGTATACTGTGTGAAATATACAGTCCTCTCCACCCTGGAACCACTTCCTCCAGGTGAAATCTTAAACCTCCTTTCAATTTTAAATTAAGTGGCTTAATTAGCTTTTGCTTTACTGCTACTTCACAAGGGGCTGTGAAAGTCAAAAGTAATGCCGGGCAAAGTTCTATACAAGAGCTCAGCACAGCTCTTTCAAGAATCCAGGCAAATCTGGGCCATTGCCTGGGCCCGGTTTTATTGCAGAGGCCTGGGCTGTCCTGGAGGGATTTAGAGGAAGGAGGTCAGTAGCTGCTTAGGAGCAGGAATCCCTGGGGGCTCTTTACTAAGTGTGATGGGTGAGGAGCCTCCTCTCTAGGGCAGACCCAGGCTTCCTGGAGCCTGAAACTTACACAATTTGGGGCCTTGCTGCAGGCCCATCCCTCTCTGCTCCTCCCAGTTAGATTGCCAATTTAGATTGCAGGTACTCTAACTTCACTCCAAAACCGCTGGCCTAGGTGTTGTCAGATACCAATGTTAGAGGACCAGGGAGACGAGCTCCAGGTCTCTCCTTTTCTGGTCGGTCCCTGGTGCTGAGACCAGGGTTGGCTGGAAAATCTGAGAAACATTCAATGGCTGTTGATTTACCAGGGATGTAACCACAGAGGTGGAGTAAACCCATTGAGTCAAGTGTGTTCCCACTTGACCACTTGGCAAGTCCCAGCCCTGACCCTCCTCTCTTTCTAGATTCCCAGGGAGATCATAGAATATTTTTGTCCCATCCGGGTGGTTGTGGAAAAAGGAGAGGGATTCTCCTATCCCATTTCCAACCTCCGGTCTGAGATAGATGACTTTGGAACATCCTCTGGAAGCCAGGGATGGATGAGATAATGAACCAAGAGCAAGATCAGGTGACCAACTAGTCCCTGTCTCTGTGAGACTCACCTGGTTTTAAAACTGAAATACTCGTATCCTGGGGCCTCGGTCAGTCCTGGGTTGGCCACCCTGGAGTCCCAGGACACCCAGCCTAGCTATGCTCAGAGGGTACCACAGTCCCAGGCCAGCAGGGACCCTACATCTAGCTTGTCCAGGGTGGTGGAAAATCCAGTCCCCTGCAGAGGCAGCAGAAGGATTTGGGTGAAGCAGACCCTCAAGCTTGCTCCAGAGGGCTTTTTAGAGCCTGGAGCCGACCTGCTTTCCCACCCTGCCAGCCAATTGCTCAGTACCCACAGCTGATCTGCGAGGTCCTTAGAACCACTGAGTGAGCAGAGATGGTGCCACTTGTACTCCAGCCTGGGTGTGGTGGCGCGTGCCTGTAATCCCAGCTACTCAGGAGGCTGAGGCAGGAAAACTGCATGAACCCAGGAGGTGGAGGTCACAGTAAGCTGAGATCGCACCACTGCACTCCAGCCTGGGTGACAAAGCAAGACTCCATCAAAAAAAAAAAAAAAAAAAAAAAAACAAGAAGGAAAGAGGAAAGGAAGCTAGGAAAGAAAGAAAGAGCTGGCAGAGGAGGGTGTGGGGAGCATGAAACTAGTAAGCACCTCAGTGAATAGTCCACTGCCCTTATTTGGGGAGGGTTGGATCTCAAGGTCTGGAAAAGGAGCATCTGTCAGGAGTGGGTACAGAGCAGGCTCTGCTTATTGTACTAGCAAGTTCTACCATCTGCAGTTTGCCTGGAAACGGCCTGTTTTAGGAATTTCAGTTCCCAACCATGAGACCCCTGGAAATGAGATGTGTGAGACCTGCTTGTTTCAGGTTTCATTCGTTTGTTTTCATTCATCCCTTTCTCAGAGCGTGTTTCTTTTTATAACCGGGCGCCCCGAGTGATCCTTGTTGACCACAGACCTTTGCTTGGAGACCATGAGGCCAAAACCCTGAAATCTGCTGTTAAAAGAAACACTTCAGCTGAATTAAATTTAAAAGACGTTAATTTAGCAATGAACAATTCATGAATCAGGCAGCCTCCCCTGGCAGAGTAGGCTCTCAGACTCCAGCACAGCCACGTGGTGGAAGATTTATGGACAGAAAAAGGAAGGTGATGTACAGAAAATGGAAGCGAAGTACAGAAACAGCTGTATTTCAACAGTTCGAACAGTTGGCTACATTTGATTGACCAAAACTTGGCGATTGATTGGCACAAATGTAGGCTACAGCCTGTTTATACCTCCATTTGTTATGGTTCACCATGTACACAGAAACCTTTAGGCTGAACTTAAAATATGCAAGGAGACAGCTTTAGGCCAAACTTGATTTAACACTGCCCTTGACCGGGGACAGAAGGGCAGGAGGGAAATCAAACCTTCTTCTTGGAAAAGTCCTAGGCACTGGGCCCGCACTCCAGTCTCTCATATCTTCTCCAGAATCTTCAGAAAGAAGGCAGGAGGGAAGCCACTGGTTCAAACAGGTCTGGGAAGAAAGCTCAAAGGGGTTATGGAGCAGCTTGCCCTTCAGCCAGGCCAGGAACCAGCTGAGCCCATCTGCTGAACAGCTGGACTGCCAGGGTCTCCTCCAGTACCATCTCCTACTCCACTGAGTCAGTTTTGCTTTTTCTTTCACTTTGGATTCCTGAACCAAAGCTCTCCATCCAGAAATGTAATTACGTGACTAATGGGATGACCCCATCCCCACCCTAACACATCCCTTGTGGCATTTCCCATTAGGCACAAAGATCCATTATCCCACAGCAAATTCTGACCTCTAACCGGTGACACACCCTTCCTCTCACATTCCATGGAGAAAAAATTCCATACATAGTCATCGAGTTTCTCCCAAGTATAATAGAAGAGAGTTGCCATATGTCCTGGAAACTGGCACGTCCACTCTAGATTTCTGAGGGAAATCAAGATCCAGACTTCTGGACCAGCCTCAGAGATCGGAACCCAGCTCCCAACACCTCGCTGCATTCCCGGGTTCTTTATTAGAGAACCAGTGTCCCTCAGGAGACCTGCTCCTTTGCTTTGCTGCATCCTGCTACCAGCATCAATGCAGGTATCCAGGCAGGGATCAGGGACTACAGGAAGCCAAGGCCAAAGGCTACAGGGTCAATCATGGGGAGATTTGAGCAGAAGGCATTTGCACTCACTCCCCTCCCCAAAACAAAACCCGCTGTCTAGGGATCCGATGCTGCCAGCTGCTTTGTCCATCACTGTGCCCAGCAGGCAAATAAATTCTGTTTCAAGGCTGAGCACATTGGCTCACACCTGTAATCCCAGCACTTTGGGAGGCTGAGGTGGGCAGATCACCTGAGGTCAGGAGATCAAAACCAGCCTGGCCAACATGGTAAAATCCCATCTCTACTAAAAATTTAAAAATTAGCCAAATGTGGTGGCAGGTGCCCGTAATCCCAGCTACTCGGGAGGCTGAGGCAGGAGAATCACTTGAACCCGGGAGATGGACATTGCAGCAAGCTGAGAGAGTGCCACTGCAATCCAGCCCGGGTAACAGGAGTGAAATACCATCTCAAAAAAAAAAATTTTTTTTTTGAGACGGAGTTTCGCTCTTGCTACCCAGGCTGGAGTGCAATGGTGTGATCTCGGCTCACCGCAACCTCTGCCTCCTGGGTTCAGGCAATTCTCCTGCCTCAGCCTCCTGAGTAGCTGGGATTACAGGCACGCGCCACCATGTCCAGCTAATTTTTTGTACTTTTAGGCTGGGCGCGGTGGCTCAAGCCTGTAATCCCAGCACTTTGGGAGGCCAAGGCGGGTGGATCACGAGGTCAAGAGATCGAGACCATCCAGGTCGACATGGTCAAAATTTTTTTTGATTCAAGCATTTCTTTCTTCAATTAATAAATCTTTCAACAAATATTTATCGAGCGCCCAGGATGAAGGTAGAATGTATTTATCTTTGAGGCACTTACAGTCTAAAAGTGTCTGACTTTTCTCTCTCTTTCTTTCTTTTTTATTTTTTTTTTTTTTTGAGACAGAGTTTCGCTGTTGTTACCCAGACTGGAGTGCAATGGCGCGATCTCGGCTCACCACAACCTCTGCCTCCTGGGTTCAAGCAATTCTCCTGCCTCAGCCTCCCAAGTAGCTGGGACTACAGGCATGCTCCACCAGGCCCTGCTAATTTATGTATTTTTAGTAGAGACAGGGTTTCACCTTGGCCAGGAGGGTCTCGATTTCTTGACCTTGTGATTCACCCGCCTCGGCCTCCCAAAGTGCTGGGATTATAGGCGTGAGCCACCGCGCCCGGCCCCTTTCTTTTCTTTTCTTTCTTTTTCTTTGCTTTGCTTGCTTGCTTGCTTGCTTGCTTGCTTGCTTGCTTGCTTGCTTGCTTGCTTGCTTTTTCTTCCTTCCTTCCTTTCTTTCCCTTTCTTTTTTTTTTTTCTGTCTCTCTCTCTCTCCTCTTTTCTTTTCTTTGAGACAGAGTCTCACTCTGTCTCCCAGGCTGGAGTGCAGTGGCGCAATCTCAGCTCACTGTAACCTCTGCCTCCCAGGTTCAAGCGATTCTCCTGCCTCAGTCTCTCAAGTAGCTGGGACTACAGGCACATGCCACCACGCCTGGCTAATGTTTTGTGTTTTTAGTACAGACGGGGTTTTACCATGTTAGCCAAGATGGTCTCAATCTCCTGACCTTGTGATCCGCCTGCCTTGGCCTCCCAAATTGTTGGGATTACAGGCATGAGCCACTGTGCCCAACCTATTCACTTATTTTAAAATACTTATTGAGCACCCCACCATGTGAGAAAACAAAGGAGATATTACCTGACTGTGCACTTTGCTTTCTGGTGGGGAAGACAGACAATAAACATTTGGATTGTTTCTCATGGATTATCTTATTTAACACCTAGAACACTCCTGGGAAGTGAAATCTCTATTTCCATTTTATAGATATGGAGACCAAGGCTCAAATGGATTGCTGGGTTGTGACTAGTCAAGACCACAAAGCTATTGAATGGCAGAGCAGGACTTCGAACAAGTCTTCAGAGCCTTACTGCAGATAGACAGACAAGATAGACAGGTGGGAATAACGCCATGTATCTTGTGCTGCCGGCCACAGGGGAGGACATGACCCTTGAGCTGGGCTTTGAATGGTGAGGAGGACTGGATGAAGTAGGTAGAAAGATAAGAGCTTTTGAAGTAGGGAGCAGGGTATGTTCAGTAGGGGAACACCCACGGAATTTGGGGAGATGGTTCTGGTTGGTTGAAATAGATGGATCCTGGTATTTATTTGGTATTAACTTTTGAGCATGCAGCACAATCATTAAGTTTAATAACTACATGTATTAGCTGCTCTCAAGAGTATTTGCATTTCAAATGAGCAAGTCAATATTTAATCCAAAAGAGTAAAAACTTGGGGATGGAACATCAGTCACCAGATATGGCCACTGAGGAATTGTTTTATCTTTCTTTTTTTTTCACTCCTCAGAGCCCAGCATTCCACAAGCTGGTTCTAATTGGCTGTATCCTACATTTTTCCAGCCAACCAGCCATGGGCTAACTGCTTCCTACATCCATCAGCTATGGGAAAACAACCAAAGAAAATAAACAGAGGAAGAGCCTGGGGCATTAGCCACTCCAGAAGAAATCCCAGGGCCCCAGGATAAATGGAACAAAGACAAACATTTGGCTATTCAGGCTCAGATGGTTTTTATCAGAGAGTCCAGCTCCAGCCAGGAAGCCTGATGGACTCTTGCACCCCAGGGATTAGGCCCTCACACTGATACCACTGATACCAAATTACAGGCTCAGAGGAAGGAGGCTCAGGTCCTACCAATGGGGGATTCTGGTTGTTCTCATGTGAAAGGCACTGTTGGTTTGGTTTCCAGGCTGTTGACTTGAGTCTGGAATCCCCTGCCTTCCCACACCTCCAGTTAAGTTGGCAGTGGAGTGGGGATGATTTCCTCTGGGAATCCGCTCTTAAGAATGGTTCTTTCTCTTTTTTTGCATTAAGAGAGCCATCCTGGAAATGCATTTCTACCTGCTGGACTCTGACCCTGCTAGTTTCCATCCAGCCTTCCCTCCAGAGAGTGGCAGGGGCCAGAGAAAGGTGGAGAATCCTTTACTGAAATGGAGGGAGCATGTTTCAGAAGCTGCTCACATACTGCATGGCTTTGCTAAAGTGCCTTCTTTGCATCTTTTTAAACTCATCCAGAAGTATACTAAAATTATATACTCTAAGGGTGATGCAGAGTAATGAATTGGAAGGTGCTAGCCTCTCAATGCTGTGGTAAGCTGGTGGCGGTGGTAAGCTGTGGCTGTGGTAAGCTGGGGGAAAAAATAAGGGGGAATATATTTTCAAATAGAAATATTTTTTAACCAAAAAAGTTTCAAGTCTCCAAAATATGAGTCTTAAAAATGGATTTGGAAGAGGTGTGATGTGGAGGAAAGAGTCTTCAAGGCAGACCAGAGTGGATCCCACCCACTTGGTAGCTGTGCAATTTGGACATGTTGTTCAATCTCACTGAGTCTTGGTTTCTCCACCTGTGAAGTAGGAACTGAGGCACAGATCTCCGAGCATAGTTGTTGTAAGGATTAAATGTGACAAGCTCCTAGTACTGTGCATTCACATAGCAGGAACCTTGATCAATGTTTCTTCCTCTCCTTCCCAATGGCCCCATGTGCCTCCCTGACTATCCTTATCTGGAGGAGAAAGACAGGTGGGCCGCAGTCACTGATGTACTGTACCTGAGAAGAGAGCTCTGTTTGGGAGGGAAGGTCAGGCTTTGGCTCGCTGATCTCAGGATGGCCCTGCGGAGGATCTTGCCAGTTAAGCCTGCCAGGGAAAATCCACAGACATTGGCTCCTGCTGCTAACAGAAGTCAAGTCCTCTGTTTAAGACACTCTAATGGTGTTTCTCTGTGATTGGAATGAAACCCCGTCTTCATCGTGATCTGGTCCTTGTCTACTTTTCTGACCACTCTGTGCCCAAGTCCCATCTTGTGTATTTGATCAATTTTCCCCGCCTTAGGGTCTTTGTACTAGCTATAGCCTTCTTAGGAATCTTCTTCTCCTAGATATCCCCGTGCCCTTCACTTCTTATCACTTAGGTTTCAACATAAGGGTCATTTTGTTTTAGAATCATTATTATTTAACTCTACTTGTTGTTCTCTTTTTTTTTATTTATTTTTCAGAGACAGGGTCTCACTCTGCTAGAGTGCAGTGGTACGATCATAGCTCACTGCAGCCTTGAACTCCTGGGCTCAAGTGATCCTCCTGGACTCAAGCAATCCTCTTGCCTCAGCCTCAAAAGTAGCTGGAACTCAAGCATGTGCCACCACACTCAGCTAATTTAAAATAAATTTTTATTTTTTGTAGAGATGAGGTCTCACCACCATGTTGCCCAGGCTGGTCTGGAACTCCTGGGCTCGAGTGATCCTCCCACCTTGGCCTTCTAAAGTGCTGGGATTACAGGCATGAGTCATCACACCTTGCCATGATGTTATCTTATTTATATATTTATTTGTTTATGATCTCTCCCTACTTGAAGGAAAGCCCCTTGAGTGCAGGAAACTTGCCTGTCTTATTTGCCAACACCAGAGCAATGCCCAGTTCACCATATACACTCAATAAAAATTTGTTGAATGACAGGGTGATTGAGGACAACTTGGTTGGAGGAGTTCAGCTCATAAGAGAGTTTGCCTCCACCATGGGATGTGACCCAAACTTTTGCTAGTTACCCATAATATATCAGTCACTATAAGATATTAGCCACCCAGTAGTAACCTACCCTTATCCTCACAGCAGTAGAGACAATTGAAAATAATCATTTGTTTAATGTCTCACACTAGATAGTGATCTGTCCAAGAGATGAAGCCATATCTGTCTTGCTCAATGCTGCATCCCTGGTGTCTAGGAAAATGCCTGGCCAAGACAACAAGACATCCACCCACTGAAAGCATCCCCTTAAATCCAGCAGGGAAGGTCTTGAAATTCAGCCTCTTGGAGGGATGAGCGAACTTGATGTTCCTTCCAAGAGCTCTGCTGCCTGGGTCATGAGTGTTTTCTCTTCCAAGGCCAAGTTGCTTCCTGACTCAACATGTCTCATATCCTTCCCTCAGATTCCCCACATTTGGGGAAGCAGAGTCTACCCCCTCCCACTTCCTCTCCCCATCCCTATCCCTGCCTCCCCTGGGGAGCCTTTGACCAGAAGATGAAAAGATATGATCAAAGCTGTGCCTGTGAGCAGGAAGTAGAAGCAGGATGAATGTCACAGACCCCACCTCTGAGACTCAACACAGGCCAGTGCCAAACTGAAGGCCACTGTGTGCTGCAGGGGAAGAATATTCTGCCCTGACCCTTCCCACGGTGTGAAGTCACATTGGTCACCATCAAAAATGAAATTTACCAAGTAGAGTAGAACTGAAGGACAGTTCTACTGCATTGGCCACTCACCTGCCCCACCCCCAAGGGCAAGACCCACAGAGAGCTCTTTGTGAAGACAGGAGGTGCTGGTCCCCTCGTGCACAAACAAGAGTTCAGTCCCAGAGGCCTGGGCACACTCTTGCAGTCTCCATAGGAAGGGGATCTGAATGCCCTATGCTTCCTGGGGTCAGATGTCTGCCTTACACCCCCACTCCCCAGGGCACAGGGGTAATGTCCTTATTCATGCCGGGCTTCTCAGAAGTGCTGAGGTACCTGTCTTATGAGTACCTCATTTTGATCCCATCCTAAACCAGGCCAGAATATTAGCAGCTTAGGCAATTTCCCACATGATTTAAAACAATTCCCGGCCAGGCATAGTGGCCCACGTCTGTAATCCCAGCACTTTGGGAGGCCAAGGCGGGTGGATCACGAGGTCAGGTGACTGAGGCCATCCTCGCCAACACTGTGAAACCCCGCCTCTACTAAAAATACAAAAAAAATTTAGCCGGGCATGGTGGCGCACACCTGTATTCCCAGCTACTCAGGAGGCTGAGGTGGAAGAATCGCTTGAACCTGGGAGGCAGAGGTTGCAGTGAGCAGAGATCGCACCACTGCACTCCAGCCTGGTTGACAGAGCGAGACTCTGTCTCAAAGAAACAAACAAAAAACTCCCAAAGATTGGAGCTTTGTAAAGAGAGCGGCTCCAGCCCCTGACACACCCTGTATCAAAATTTCTCAGGTAAGGTCTGGGAATCTGTTTTATTGTTGTTTATTTTATTTTATTTTATTTTTTTCACAAATAATACTTTCTATTTGTCACCCTTAAAAGTCTGAATTTTAACAGATTCTTGGTCCAGTGGCTCTTATCCACCAGCTTGTTCAACTTTAGCTCCTGTCTCTCCCCCAGTAGTTTTTCCAGAGCCACTATCTTCCTGGTGAAAGTAGTGGCTCTGGAAAAACTAATGAAAACATTACGGGGAAGACAGATTGGCAAGCCTTTTCTGTTTTCCAGTGCTGTCTGGAATCAATTTACTGAACACTTCTTTCAAGTCATTTGTCTACAACAACCCCCCAGCCCCCCACCCCGTCGTGATTACCATAGTCTTCTCCTGGATTTGGCAGGCCTGTTGGTGCTGAGCCTAAGAGGTCTTCCATATCTGATTGTTGCCTCTTTTTCGTAAAATCAACACAAAATAGATGAAGCTAATAGCCATTGGTAGTCTTGACATCAACCTGAGCTTCAATCATGGTCTGCCTTTTTTTTTTTTTAAGATGTAGTCTTGCTCTTGTCGGCCACACTGGAGTGCAGTGGCACAATCTTGGCTCACTGCAACCTCCACCTCCCAGGTCCAAGTGATTCTCCTGCCTCAGCTCCAGGAGTAGCTGGGATTACAGGCATGCGCAACCATGCCCAACTAATTTTTTATATTTTTAGTAGAGATGGGGTTTCACCATGTTGGCTGATCTCAAACTCCTGACCTCGTGATCTGCCCACCTTAGCCTCCCAAAGTGCTGGAATTACAGACATGAGCCACTGCGCCCCGCCGGTCTGCCATTTTTTTGATCATGGAACACATTTTGTCATGGGTAACATCCATGCCATGGAAGTGAGTCAGGCAGTTTTTGCCTTGGAGATCTTCAGCAATCAGCTTGAATTTTCTAAATGCAACTTTAGCATTCTGCAGATTAACAAGACTCACTTCAAACACACAACCCTTGAGGCTCTCACAACCCCATGCAACTTTGGTTTCTTGCATCCTTGGGACTGATGTTTTCCATTATTTCTTATGTGGAACATATAGCTGGTATTTTCACACCATACCCGTCTTACAAAATGGATCAAGCGCTCTCTTCTTGGCTCCCTTTTTGCCACTTTTTGTAAAGCAATTGTTCTTGCCAGCCACCTTAGTGCTGCCTAGAGAACCAAAAGGGTGAAAGTGCAACTCTGGTGAGAATTCAGGCTTAAGGGGTGGGAGACAAGGGATGCAGGTTTAATTAGAGTGGCCAGAGAGGATCTCACCAAGAAAGTAATATTTAAGTGAAACATTTCGAGCCAAGGAGCAACATGATTGGCTTATATTTTAATATTATCAGTCTGGCTATTGGAAATAGACTAAAAAAGGCAAGAAAATAATGAGATACCAGAGCAATCCAAAGGAGAGATGATAGAGGTGAACTAGTTTCCTAGTTCTGCAAACTTGGTGGCTTAGGATAACACATCTTTATTCTCTTACAGTCCCGGAAGTCAGAGTCTGAAATAGGTTTTACTGGGTCCAAACCAAGTTCTTGGCAAGGCCATGCTCCCTCCAGAAGATCTAGGGGAAAACTGGTTTCCTTGACTTTTCCAGCTTCTAGAGCTGCATTGGTTGCATTCATTGGCTCACGGTCCCTTCCTCCAACTTCAAGGCTCACAGTGTATCCTTTCAAATCTCTTTCTGCTCCATCTTCTCATTATCTTCTCTCTTCTGGGTCCAGTCTCCTTCTGCCTCTTGTAAGGGTACTTGTTATTGCATTTAGGGCCTGCCCAGATAACCCAGGATAATCTCAAGATTCTTAGTTTAATCATATCTGCAGAGTCTCTTTTGCCATATTCACAGGTTCCAGGAATTAGAACCTGGATATCTTTTGGGTTCATTATTCAGCTTACCAGAAGAGGCTTGGACCAATACAGAAGGGATGGACATGGTGAGAAGTGAGCAGATTCTTGGATTTGTTTCGAAGGTAGAGTCCATTGGACTAATTTATAGACTGAATGTGGGATATGAGAGAAAGAGAGGAATCAAGGAAAATATCAAAGCTTTTTGTCTGAGCAATTATAAGAGAATTTCTATTTATGAAAAAGGTTATCGAAAAACCATTTCTTTGAGGGGAGCGGTTGGTTTAGCTGTTTACATTAGCGGGTCTAGGACCTTATGGACATACTATGTTGGCGATGCCCTATCCAAGGGGACATGTTGAGAAGGCAGCTGATATATGAGCCTGCAGTTCAGGAGAGAAGTTAATACTGGAAATGTTCATTTGGAATCCTTTAGTGTGCTTTTAAAGCTTTGTAATTATGAAGGGTGTGAGTGTAGATAGAAAAGAAAAAACGTCCAGGGATGGAGGCCTGGAGGAGTCCAGTGGCACAAAGTTATAGAAAAGGAGGAATTAGCACAGGGGGCCAGAAAGAAGTAGCCGGCAGCCAGAGAGGTAGGAGGAAAACCAGGAGAGGGTAGTGTCTGGAGGCCTGGTGAAGGCAGACGATGGGGGGTTGGGGTGCGAAGGACAGCTGAGCTCCTGGAGGGAGATGGGTACTCATTGGACTGAGGGCACATCTCACCAACTCCGGCACGTAGTACCTTCCCTTTCCTAACATGCATACATGCATACACACATACGCACACACGTGTGCACACACACACACACCCACAAATACTCTAAGCAATGCAGCTTATTGAGTAAGGCCTGATTTGGGAGGCAAGGGATCCAGATTTTCTCCCATAATCCTCTAAACAGTTGCCATGAAAACAGTGTCTGGCCAAAGGAGCAGAGAGCATCTGCGGTCTCTGGCCTGAAACCCCGCCCAATTTATACTATTGTGCATAGTATAAATTGCACAATGTAGGATCTGCCTTCAAATTATTCTGTAAACTTGATGAATGTTTCATATATGATGTTTGTAATAATGCGTCTATATAAAGTGAGCATTCTAGTTTAGATCATGAAAATAATGGCTCAGAATAGCAGTCCTCATGGGGGAATTGCCCTGTGGGTGACATCAGTGCAGCTGCTGCTCTCCACTCAGTACCTAATGATCTGAGCCCCCAGTCAATAACTGTGCCAGGCTGTTCAGTGGGTGGCAAGCAGATGGAGGCCTTTCTGCTTAAGATGTTTTCCTTTTCCAAAAACAGTGACAGACTTGTCCCTGGGAATCACAGATGGGTCGAGGGAGACAGGATCTATGAGACAAGATCCACAGCTTTAGGGGATCCCCATGGATACCAGCTTGGATAGATTCTCTCTTCTCCCCTCCCCTCCCCTGCCCTCCTTTCTCTTCTCCCCCTCCTCTCCTCTTCTCCTCTCTTCTCTTTTCTGTCTCTTTCTCTGCCAATTTCCCCAGACCTTTAATTCAGTACCTAGACCACCGGTTCAACAACGTTGTTGCATATTGATATCATCTGGGGAATTTAAAGAAATACTGCTGCCTGAGTCCCAGCCCCAGGGATTCTGGTTTAACTGATCTCAGGTGTGAGCTGGGCTTTGGAAATGTTTCAAGTCCTTCAGGTGATTCTAATGTGTAGCCAAGTTTGAGAACCAGTGTCTAAGTAGAGAGTCCCAGTGGAATATCCTAAATGCCATGGCAGAAGGAGCTGGCTCTAACTCCAACTCCCTGCCCTGCCTTTCCCTACCATTTCTGGTTTATAAGACAAGAGACTTGGTATCAGTTTACCTGATCTGAACACCAACAATAGTTGTGCTGTGTTGTGCAATGCTCAATATCTTCCAGATTACATGATCCAGTGGTGCTCTGATATTCTACACCCAGCTTTCTAACTTCTCTACAACCTTCCTCCTAAGACTTTCAGCCAATTTTTAATTTTAGCAACATCAGCACTCCAGCTTCAAGTGTAGGTCCGGTTGTAAGCAATAGGAGAAGCAGGGTACAGGTGGACAGAAGTATTCAGGAGTGCACACACAAACACACACACACAAAACCAATAAATCAGGCTTAGAAATGGAATTCTGCTGGAGAGAAGAAATCCTCTGCAGAAATCCCCTGGAGAGAAGAAGGGACCACCGTGCCCCTGTGTATCTGTTTTTGTGCCACTTGTTTAGAGAATTATGGGAAAAAATCTGGGTTCCTAGCACTCAAAGCAGGCATTGTCCAAGATCTAAACTCTAATATGCCCAGGCCAGATCCAAGTCTATTAAATGCCATAACTTTCAGGTTCTTTCAAAATAAAAAATTGGCACAAATTTCCAGAAAGCAACTTGGTGATATGTCTCAAGAATTATGTCCAGTTTATATTCAATTATATCATTTCTTTTCCTAAGGAAATAATCAGAGATGTGATAAAATATTTATGTATAAAGATCTTCATTAAAGTGTTATGTATAATTGCAAAAAATCAGAAGTAACTGTCCAACATTGCACAATATAAGACCAGTTTAATATAACATAGTATAAAATATACAGATTGTTATGTTTCCAAATAATTTTTAACAATGTGAGAAAATGCTCAAAATACAATACTAAATGAAAAAACGTAAGTAAAACGACTAATTTTATAGTTTAATCCAATTGTGGATATAGACACCTATTTGCAGAAAGAAAAAATCTGCAGATATACACTAGATCATTCATAGTCATTACCTGGATTGTGTGGCTGTAATTGATTGTTATTTTTTTTCTGGATTCCTAAGCTTGCATTGCATCCACAGTCAGAAAATAAAAATGTTATTTCTTTTACATGAAAAGAAGGTTTTGGCTAGGTGTAATGACTCATGCCTGTAATCTCAATACTTTGGGAGGCTGAGGTGGGAGTATCACTTGAGCCCAGGAGTTTGAGACCAGCCTGGGCAACATAGCAAGATCCCCTCTCTACAAAAATATAATAAAAAAAATTAGTCAGGCTTGGTAGTATGTGCCTGTGGTCTCAGCTCTTTGGAAGGCTGAGGTGGGAGGATTGCTTGAGCCCAGGAGGTTGAGGCTGCAGTGAGCCATGATCGTGCCACTGCACTCCAGCCTGGGTGACAGATTAAGACCATGCCTCAGGAAAAAAAAAAAGTTTCATTTTTCATATGCAGAAATGAAAGCTTCTATCAAAGGCTGATCTCTAAAGTGACCCTAATAATCATCATCATCTCCCTACCACAGCCTGGGTACCCAGTGATGCATTCCAAGCACTTGTTGCTCTTGGCTGCCCTTGAGTCCCCCAGCAGTTTTTATGAGGGTGAGACAGAAAAGTGTTTAGTCCCTCTCATGACGTCCCTCTCTTGACATCCATCCGAGGGCTCAAATATGCTTGCTGAACAGATGGGTTTCTTTTACTCCAGAGGGTGTTTACCAGGTAAGGACGTGATGTCATTCATAGGATTCTGCAGCATTGTGCACTCAATGGGAGCCTCAGGAACTGGAGAGATCTTGCCCAGACATGTAATAATTCATTTATTCCTGACATCTAGAGTATTTATTAAGTGACTTCTGTGTGCCAGGCAATGTTTTTACTTATTCTGTTAACACTGTTAAGGGTGTTCCTTGAAGGAGCTGGCTGATGGGGCTGAGAAAAAGGCCAGTTTAGGACTAAAGCCTGGGGTTCCATGTTGAAGAACAGGAGAGGATTCTGCCACGCTAAGTCATTGCTTTGTAGGAGTTTGGGCTTATGGTTTTACCAAAGGGTCCTTTCTCTGTTTCTTCAGATGGAGGTGATTGTTGGCGACTTTGGGATTGTGGTGGTGCCCCGGGATGCAGCTGACACAGACCGAATCATGAATCACTCCTCAATACTCCGCAAATACAAAGTGAGTCCTCCATCCTGCTACTGCAACTCTGTGATGTGGCCCTTCTCTGAGAGTCCTGGCAGCTGGAGGAGTGAGAGAGCAAAAGGACTTTAGTGGGAGGGGCTAGCAGCTGACTCTCTCTGCTCTGTCCTCAGAACAACATCATGGTGGTGAAGGATGACATCAACCATCCCATGTCTGTCGTCAGCTCAACCAAGAGCAGGTATGTTTGACCAATGGCCAGAGAGACTTTAGTCAACCCAGCTTACAAGTCTCCACATAACTTTCCTCCATCAAAAATGACCCAGAGATTCAGGCAGACATCTGCTGCCCTGGTGTTTAGCTTCGTTTTTAGACCTCATTTATTCCCAGCCACTTATTTTTATTTATTTATTTATTTATTTTTGAGACAGAGTCTCACTCTTGTTGCCCAGGTTGGAGTACAATGGCACAATCTTGGCTCACTGCAACCTCCATCTCCCAGGTTCAAGCAATTCTCCTGCCTCAGCCCCCCGAGTAGCAGGGATTACAGGCACATACCACTACGCCTAACTAATTTTTGGATTATTAGTAGAGATGGGGTTTCACCATGTTGGCCAGGCTGGTCTTGAACTTCTGACCTCAAGTCATCTGCCCACCTCAGTCTCCCAAAGTGTTAGGATTATGAGTGTGAGCCACTGTGCTGGCCTCAGCCATTTACTTTTAAAAGGGGAGACAGTCTGTTAGCTAGTCTTAGCTGCTTTAAGGGGAGAAGAGGGTGTTTTCAGTTGTGGACTTTTTAGTTGGAGGTGTTTATGAAATAATGTTTGATAAGGGTATAGGATAAGCTGCCAAAACAAAAATATTCCAATAATCAGAGTTTTAAATAAGTTAGATGTTTAGTTCCCTCTTACTGAAGTCAGAGATGAAATCTATGACCTTATCCATATGAAGCTTCTGTCTCTGGGTACACAGCTGCTGCAACAGTGGTCCTTCTCAGCCAGCAGGAAAAGGCAAGGTGAAGCCATGGCAAGAAGCTTTGCCTTTAAGGTGACCCGGAGTTGTGCATACCACTTCCCTTTGCATCCCACTGGCTCGAGGGTGGAGTACGGCTGGGAAATAGACTTTGTAGCTTAGCAGCCACATGCCCAGAAGAAACTCAGGATGCTCTATTATTAACCCAAAGAAAGAAAGAATGGGTATTAGGGGCCAGTTAACAGTTTCTACCACAAACCCAAAGTGGAAATGTTGAGTGGAATGGTGAAATATACAGAATATAGAGGACTAGAAGTATAAAACTGCAAGCCATGAATGTGTACATGTCATTTAAAATTCTAGGTATGGACAAGCTCACAGAAAGAGTCAAGAAGAGAAGACTATGGGGAATATTGCAAACATTTTAGCATTTGATAGAAAGTTAAAGGCAGTTAGAAATCACCAGCAGTGGTGGACCAGAAGCCAAGGTGAGAGAGGGTACAAAGATGGAGAACATTGCCATCTGTGTCACATCTTTCATAGAAATCAAATGAGACCCAGACTTTAAAAAGTAATTGTCTTCTCTGAAAGGCAATTACAGAAACACTCATAAGGGTAGCATCCACTGTGAGGTGAGGGCAAGAGCAATGGGCAGTAAGAGGAGAGTTGCAGGATGTAGTTCCAAGCATGGCTGCACATTAGAGTCACCATGCAGAGTTACACAACAGTACAAATTCCTGTGTCCCATCCAGGCCCACTGAATCCAAATTTGTGGGGGATAGGCTTAGGAATGTGCTTCTGAGCCACAAGTATACACACTTTTTCAAAAAGCTTAACTATGGGAGGAGGCACTTAGGGACCTAGCTCGCAAGGCCAGAGTGTAACCACCCAAGGGGTTCACATTGCCCACTGCCTAGACAGAGCCAATCCATCAAGACAGGGGAATTGCAATAGAGAAAGAGTAATTCACGCAGAGCCTGAGACCGGAGTTTTATTGTTATGAATATCAGTCTCCGCAAGCATTCAGGAAGCAGAGTTTTTAAGGATAACTTGGTGGGTTGTGGGAAGCCAGTGAGCCAGGAGTGCTGACTGGTCTGAGATGAAATCATACAGAGTCGAAGCTGTCTTCTTATGCTGAGTCAGTTTCTGGGTAGGAGACTGCAAGTTCAAATGAGCCAGTTTATTGATTTGGGTGGTTCCAGCTGGTCCATCAAGTGCAGGGTCTACAAAATTTCCCAAGCAGTGATCTCAGGAGCAGTTTAGGGAGGGTCAGAATCTTGTAGCCTCCAGCTGCATGACTCCTAAACCATAATTGCTAATCTTATGGCCAATGTTAGTCCTACAAAGGCAATCTAGTCCCCAGTCAAGAAGTAGGTCTGCTTTGGGAAAGGGCTGTTACTGTCTTTGTTTAAACTAGAAACTAAGTTTCTCCCAAAGTTAGTTCAGCCTACACCCAGGAATGAACAAGGACAGCTTGGAGGTTAGAAGCAACATGGAGTCAGTTAAGTTAGATTTCTTTCACTGTCTCAGTCATAATTTTGCAAAGGTAGATTCAAGGACAGTGCATGCATTGAAGGCAGTGATCTGGTCTCCAGGGAGATCTCACAGGCAGGACTCAGACGCCTTTTAGAATCTAGGTATGTGGAGAAGTATGTGAATTTTTATAAATAGTTCATTTAGGTCTGACACCTAGACTATTGTGTTAGGAGAGAACAGGAAGCAGCCACACCAAGGCTGGAAAAAAAACTGCAGAAGCCAAAATGTGTCACTGGAGTCCTTCATACCTGTGGGTGCCTTTCCTCCACGGACTTCTGTAAGAAGGAAAAGATGTAGTGAATCCCAAAAATCCCTGGAAGAGGATTCATACTTTTGAGGCCAGCATGCAGAGGAACCCAAAAGGATTAACTAAGGATAGTTCTAAGAGGGAAGCTTCTAACAATAAATGCTCACATGAAAAAAAAGAAAGACCCCAAATAAATCACCTAGCATTAAACCTCAAGGAACTAGAAAAAGAACAAACTAAACCCAAAGGAGGGAAATAATAAAGATTAGAGAAAAACTAAATAGAGAATAAAAAAAATTAATAAAATGAAGAGTTAGTTTTTTGAAAAAATAAAATTGACAAACTTTTATCTAGACTGAAAAAAAGAATCAAATATATAAAACCAGAAATGAAAGTGTAGACATTATAACAGATGTCTCAGAAATAAGGTGTATCACAAGGGATTATGATGGACAATTATATGCAAACAGATTTGGTAACCTAGAGGACATGCATAAATTCCTTTAAAAATATAATCTGCCAAGGTTGAATCAGGAATAGGCTGAACAGACCAATAACAAATAGATTAAAGTAGTAATTTTAAAACTCCCAACAAAGAAAAAGCTCAGGACCAGATGACTTCAGAGCTGAATTCTAAAGAATAATTAATTCAATGTATTTTTTTTTGAAACAGAGTCTCACTGTGTCACCCAGGCTGGAGTGCAGTGGCATGATCTCGGCTCACCGCAACCTCCACCTCCTGGGTTCAAGTGATTCTCCTGCCTCAGCCTCCCAAGTACCTGAGACTATTGGCACCTGCCACCACGCCCAGCTGATTTTTGTATTTTTGGTAGAGACAGGGTTTCACTGTGTTGGCCAGGCTAGTCTTGAACTCCTGACCTAGTGCTCCCCACTCAGCCTCCCAAAGTGTTGGGATTATCGGCATGAGCTGTCATCTTAACCTCTTCGAAGAAATACAGCTGGAAGGAATACCCCCCTAGCAAATCCTATGAGGCCAACATACCTTGATATCTAAGCCAGATAAAGACACCATAAAAGGCCAGGCACAGTGGCTCATGCCTGTAATCCTAGCACTTTGGCAGGCTGAGGCGGGCAGATTACTTGATGTCAGGAGTCCAAGACAAGCCTGGACAATATGGTGAAATCCCATCTCTACAAAGAATACAAAAATTATCTGGGGATAGAGGTATTGTGCCTGTAATCCCAGCCACTTGAGAGGCTGAGGCAGAAGAATCACTTGAACCCAGGAGGCGGAGGTTGCAGTGAGCCGAGATCACACCACTGCACTCCAGCCTGGGCAACAGAGCGAGACTCTGTATCAAAAAAAAAAGAAAGAAAAAAAAATGCACCAAAAGAAAAGAAAACTGTAGGCCATTATTTCTGATGAGCATTGATGCAAAAGTCCTCAATAAAATATTAGCAAATTGTCTGGGTGCGGTGGCTCATGCCTGTAATCCCAGCACTTTGGGAAGCCAAGGCAGGCAGATCATGAGGTCAGGTTTCACCTGGCCAACATGGTGAAACCCTGTCTCTACTAAAAATACAAAAAAATTAGCTGGGCAATGGTGGCGTGTGCCTGTAATTCCAGCTACGCCAGAAGCTGAGGCAGAAGAATTGCTTGAACCAGGACCCGGGAGACAGAGGCTGCAGTGCACTGAGATTGTGCCACTGCATTCCTCTAGCCTGGGCTACAGAGCAAGACTCTGTCTCAAAAATAATAATAACAGTTAGCAACTTGAATTCAACAACACAACATAAAGCTTATACATCATGATCAAGTGGGATTTATCCCTGGCACACAAGGCTGGTGTAACATGTGAAAATCAGTCAATGTGATACATCACGTGAATAGACTGAAAGATAAAAACCACCTGACTATATCAATTGATACAGATAAAGCATTGGACAAAGTTTAACATCCTTTCTTGATAAAGATTTTTGGCAGTTTAACTATAGAAGGAAAGTTCCTCAACACAATAAAGGCCATTAAAAAAAAAAAATCAAAAACTCATAGCTGCCATTATAATCAATGGGGAGAAAATGAAAGCTTTTCCTCTAAGATCTGGTGTAAAGCAAGAATGTCCAGTCTCCACTTTTATTCAACATAGTACTGAAAGTACTATCAACAGCAATTAGCTGGGCATGGTGGCTCACACCTGTAATCCTAGCACTTCGGGAGGCTGAGGTGAGCAGATCACTTGAGGTCAGCAGTTTGAGATCACCTGGCCAACATAGTGAAACCTATTCTCTAATAATAATACAAAATTTAGCTGGGCGTGGTGGCGTGTGCCTGCAATCCTAGTAGTCAGGAGGCCGAGACAAGAGAATCGCTTGAACCCAGGAGGCCGAGGTTGCAGTGAGCCAAGATCCACCATTGCATTTTAGCCTGGGTGACAGAGTGAGACTCTGTCTGAAAAAACTAATAAGCAAACCAAAAAAACCCTTAGGAATAAATTTAACCAAGGAAGTGAAAAATCTATACACTGGAGAGTATAAAACGTGGATGAAAGAAATTGAAGATGACAAAAATAAATAAAAAGTATTTCATGTTCATAGATCAGAAAAGTTAATATTGCTAAAATGTTCATACTATCTAAGGCAATATAAAGGTTTAATAAATCCCCCATTTATCAAAATCCCAATGGGGGCATTCATACTTCACAGAAATAGAAAAATCAACCCTAAAATTTGCTCAAAACTGCAAAATCCCTGAATAGCCAAAGCAATTATGAGAAAAAAAGTTGGAGGCATCACACTTCTTCATTTAGAATTATCAAGTTATAGTAATCAAAATAATATGATATAGGCAAAAAAACAGACACATAGAGCAGTGAAACAGAATAGGGAGGCCAAAAATAAATCAAACATATATGGTCAACTGATTTTTGACAAGGGTATCAAAAAGACACAATAAAGAGAGGATAGTTTCTTCAATTAATGGTGCTGGGAAAACTGGATTTCTACGTGCAAAAGAACAAACTTGGACCATATCTGACATCAGTCACAAAACTCAGCTCAAAATGAATAAAGGACCTAAATTGAAGACCTGAAACAATAAAACTCGCAGAATAAAACACAGGGAAAATCTCCTTGACATTGATCTTGGCAATTATTTCTTGGATGTCACACCAAAGGCACAGGCTACAAAAGGAAGAGAAGGGAAGGGAAGGGAAGGGAAGGGACGGGAAGGGAAGGAAAGGGAGGGGAGGGGAGGGGAGGGGAGGGGAGGGGAGGGGAGGGGAGGGGAGGGGAGGGGAGGGGAGGGGAGGGGAGGGGAGGGGAGGGGAGGTGGGGAGGAAAGAGAGATAGGGAGGGAGGAAGGGAGACTTCAAACTAAAAAGTTTCTCTACAGCAAAGGAAACAATCAACAAAGTGAAAAGGCAACCTATGGATTGAGAAAAAATATTTTCAAGTCATATATTTGATAGGGATTAATATCCACGATTTATAAAAAAAAAAACTTACACAACTCAATATCAAGAAAACATATTACTCAATTAAAAACTGGGCAAAGGGGAAGGGTGTGATGGCTTATACCTATAATCCCAGCACACTAGGAGGCTGAGGTGGAAGGATTGCTTGAGGCCACGAGTTACAGACATAGTGAGACCCTGTTTGTACTCCTAGCACCCCTCTGCCCCCCACCAAAAAAAAAAATTAACCAGGCACAGTAACACGTACCTGACGTCCTAGCTGCTTGAGAGGCTGAGGCAGGAGGATTGCTTGAGCCTAGGAGTTTGAGGCTGCAGTGAGCTACGATTGCACACTGTTCTCGAGCCTTGGCAACAGAGTGAGACTCTTTCAAAACCAAAACCAAAAAAAAAAAAACACACACACACACACCAGAGACTTGAGTAGACATCTCTCCAGAGATGACATAAAAATTGCTAACACGTGCATGAAAAGATGCTCAACATCACTAATCACCAGGGAAATACAATTTAAAACCACTGTGAGATTCTACCTCACACCTATTAGAATAGCTATTATCAAAAGGACAAGAGATAGGGCCGGGCTCAGTGGCTGAAGCCTGTAATCCCAGCACTTTGGGAAGCCGAGGCGGGTGGATCACGAGGTCAAGAGATTGAGACCATCCTGGTCAACATGGTGAAACCCCGTCTCTACTAAAGATACAAAAAATTAGCTGGGCATGGTGGCGTGTGCCTGTAATCCCAGCTACTCAGGAGGCTGAGACAGGAGAATTGCTTGAACCCAGGAGGTGGAGGTTGCAGAGAGCCAAGATCGCGCCTTTGCACTCCAGCCTGGGTAACAAGAGCAAAACTCCGTCCCAAAAAAGAAAAAAGGACAAGAGATAAAAATGTTGATGATATTGTGGAGAAAGGGAATGCTAGTACACTGTTGGTAGGAATGTAAATTGGTACAACCATTACAGAAAACAGTATAGAGGTTCCTAAAGAGATTACAAATGAAAGTGCCATATGACCCAGCAATCCCTCTTCTGGGTATATACCCAGAGGAAATGAAATCACTACCTTGTAAAGATAGCTGTGTTTCCAAGTTCATTGTAGCATTATTCACAGTAGCCAAGATATGGAAACAACCTAGATGTCCATCAATGGATGAATAAGAAAAATGTAGTGTACACACACACACACACACACACACACACACACACACACAGAGGAATATTATTCAGCCTTAAAAAAGGAGATCCTGCCACAACTTGGCTGGACCTGGAAGACATTCTGCCAAGTGATATAAGCTAGACTCAGAAAGAAAAATATTGCATGATGTCACTTACATGTGGAATCTTAAATAGAGAACAAAACAGTGATTACCAGGATCAAGTGTGGAGGGCAGAAAATGGGGAAATATAGGTCAAAGGATACAAAGTAGCAAAAATGTAGGACAAACAAGTTGAAAGAGCTAATGTGTGACATGAGTATGATAGCTAATAATAGTGTATTGCATTTAGGATTTTTGCTAAATTAGTAGATTATATCTATTCTCACCACAAGAAGAACAAATAGGTATCTGAGTGAGATGATGGATATATTAATATTAATTTGTTCCACTATATTAAACTATATTATATAAATAATATAGTAATACTGTTATATAAATAATATATTAACACTATTATATAAATAATATAGTATAATATATAAATTATAAAAATATAGTAAATATATAACACATACTATATTATACGATGATAATATACATGTATGTTACAACATCAGATTGCATGACTTAGATATACACAGTACAATTTATTTGACAAAAAAGAATAGTAAATACATTAGATGTCCACTCTGTGTCTGGTGCTCTTCTAGGTGCTTTGCATAATGACTCATTTAATCCTTTGAATAATGAAATGAGAGTGGCCCAGATATTACCCTCATTTTACAGGAAAAAAGCTGAAGAACAGAGGGCCTTAAATAACTTGCCCAAGGCCTGTCACCTAGGAAGTGGCAGAACCACAACAAATGGCATCACCAAAGTGGGGAAGGAGTTGTGGAGGCAAGAGGGCTTTTCCTAATACAGAACCTGAGCAAAGGCTAGAAATGGGGGGTTGCGTAGACAGGGGTCAGGCCAGTCCTCCTGGCTTTCTTTGGGTGTGGATGTCCATCTGATTGTCGTCTCTTCTTGTGCAGGCTGGCCCTGCAGCATGGGGACGGCCATGTTGTGGATTACCTGTCCCAGCCGGTCATCGACTACATCCTCAAAAGTCAGCTGTACATCAATGCTTCCGGCTAGCAGCTACACAGCGCTCGGCTCCCCGTTCCCCTCGTCCTCCGCCAACACAGTGGCCCTTCCATTTCTGTCAGCCCCCTGTTTCTCTCCTGCCTCTCTGTTTCTCCATCTCCTCGTCTTGACTGTTTTCCCTACTTGCTGACTTAACCCCCATAGTGTGGGGACCTGCAGAGAACCATGGCATTCCCTATTCCACAGTCATCTTTGGACAGACTTTCCTCTAGTCTCCGGGTTGGGGGTGGGTGAGGGAATGGGGTGGGAGTCGGGGGAAGTGCAGTCCTTGGAGATGTACTGGTGTCCGTCTCCCAGCATGCTCTAGGGAGGCGGCTCTGGTGCCCATCCTCCCAGCATGCTCTGGGGAGGCGGCTCTGGTGCCCATCCTCCCAGCATGCTCCGGGGAGGCGGCTCTGGTGTCCGTCTCCCAGCATGCTCTAGGGAGGCGGCTCTGGTGCCCATCCTCCCAGCATGCTCTGGGGAGGCAGCTCTGGCTCTCGCCTTCCCAGCATGCCCTTTACTACAAAGGGCTATTTTTCTTTTCTTTCTTTTATTTATTTTTCTTTGTTCACCTTGTAAAACTCAGATGAAATCAGTCCATGGTTCTTTATGTTTGTAGTCTTGATGTGCTCCTGTGGTATTACTTCCCCTCTGATAGGACACTATAGCCAGCCTCAGCACTCAGTGAGTGCATCAGGGCCACACCCAACAGAGAAGGCCAAGCAACTTCCACTTCTCCAGCACCACACACACACACACACGCACACACATGCACACATGCACACGCATACACACATACACACACACACACACACACACAGCAGTAGCAGCAGCAGCAGCAACTTTTGATCAGGATTGAGATTTTCAGGTTCTGAAACCTGGGAGGCAAATCTGGGTTTTCTCAGAAAAATTTGAATCTATTTCCTTAGTTTCAAAGGACCATTTTCCTGATGCTCTGAGCTATGATCACACACAGCCAGTCCATCCTCATTTCCTGGTGGCATCTGTTCGTTTACTTTTGATGGCACAGTGCGAGTTCCCTACCAGCCAGGGATTTCCAAGGGACCATTGGAGGCCATGCTTAGACACATTCCTGCGTCTGAGAAGAATCACATAGGCAGGACCTGATCCAGATTACACAGTTATGTCTTTAAAAAAAATACTAGGAGTCCACTCAACCCTGGAGGTCTTTGCTAATTGGAATTATTTATTATCTGTTGGGCTGGGAAAACTCTCTTTCATCTTGTAAGTCCCGGATGACCAAAGAGAAAGCAATTTGTTGCCCTGATGATAACTGATGATTTTCACCCTCTCCAGCTGAGGTAGCTCAGATGGTGCCTGGGGTCAGCTCCTTCTTGAGAAGCAGTGCCTTAGCCTTGTTTCTGTGGTTGGTTCTAGCCCCTGCAGAGCCCAGAAGCTGCAGAAACTGTCTGAGAAAATCTCCCTAACAGAGGAGTGGGTTCCCAGAAGGGAGATCTGGGAGGGGTCAGGAGCCACTAAGTTGTTTCACTCCTTTTTCCCCAAATTTTCTATCTTCCTTTCTGCTCCCGTAGACAGTTTCGCCAGGTTGTTAGGGTCTCACGCATGTCCTGAGAGTCATAAGGAAATTGTTGTCTTGTGCTTTGTGTCTCTCATCCAGTCTCTGGCCTTTGAGAAATAGTGTTAGGATACTTTTATCAAAATTGAGTACCAGCTATGGCCAGGAGGGGCCAGGTGAGACTTGAAAGCAAAGACAATGATCTTTATCACACATTTCACAACTGCAACATCCTTCAATTGCAGGAAAAGGAACTTGATTTAACAGAAGAACATAACAGAGCAGCATCCAAAGGGTCTGTTATTCCTCTTGGATTTTTTGAAATAATCTTCAGAGGAAGGAAGGAAAATCCTATTTTTGGGTTTCAGTGTTTGACTAGGGATCATGAAATAATAAACTGAAAAAAACTTGAGAGTTCAGTTGATCCAACACTTTCCTTTAAAAGGTGAGGGAGCAGAAGCCCATGGGATTAAATGGCTGGTCCAGTCAGCCAGCAGGTATAGGGCCTGACAAGAGGATATTGTTTCCCTGACCCCTAGGCCGTCATAACACACCCTCCATTTCCTCATGTTGCTGACCAGGTGCCCGTGTGATTTCTACACTTCCCAAGCCTTATCCTGGCATCTTTCTCTTAAATTATGTCTGTCCCAGGTGCTCTCCACACATAGGCTGGTAATGCCAGTCCCAGGGGAGGGTGTGACGGTAAGGAAGGTCACTGCTAGGTTTCCTTTAGAAATAAAGAGATCTCAACAGCTTGAAGGAAATCCCAGAAACTGATTCCATGAATCCAAGAAAGAATTGCTTTGTGGAAGGTGAAGGAAGACCCAGAGAGTGCTCAGGATGATGTTATTGCTGGAGAAAGAAAGATGGAAGAGCCTTTGTCCAGGCAGAACAGTCATAAGCCAGGAAATGAAACAAAGGAAAACAGGAGCCTGAATCTCCTGGGGAAACATGGCTTGTTTAAGGACCTAGCGTTATGGATGGAATTCATGAGGATCTTTGGTCCACTCTGTTACTAAGCTCTGGTCAATCCGCATTTGGCCTACACTCTGCACTCTTAGTGTGCAGTCGGAAGGCATGTGCGAGTGGAGAGGGAAGGTGAGATGAATGAAGACAAAGAACAGGTGCCATAGAAGTAATTTCTAGGAATGAAGTGGGGAAGATCTTATCTTTGTGGATGACAGGCACTGCACTAAAAACAGGTTTCCTATTTAATATAAAAAGAAAGTGAACCTTTTTTGGGGTAGAATCATCCATTCCGCACTCCACCCTACTCTTCATTTGCTGGGAAAAGGTCAGAGTACAACTGAATCCAGAACAGGACATTGTGACTGTGACCCAGCCACAGCCAATACCAGAAAGATGATTCGGAGTCTGAAGTGGTGCCTCACGTGCCAACAGGATAACCTCTGGGCCCTGACTTCGCCTCTAGGGTCCTGCTCCTTCCTGTAAAGCCCAATCCAAGACTAGCATGGCTCAGAGGTTGTGTGAAAGGCATGAACTGGAACAATCATGTCCAGAGGGGTCTGGAGCTTTGTTTCCTGCCCACCAGCAAAAAGTGTCCCTCCCATTTTTCTGAAAGTGGCTGATATAAGAACAGGCAGGAGGAAAACCCTTTTTGTCAATGACTGTCCTTAAGGAATGGTCCTCTGGGAGGGCTGTGCTGCTAGTGGGTACCTCAGTCACACACTCCCAACCCCGGGTAGCCTCTAGAGCCTTCTTGCTTTCATTTTCCTTGAATGTACATAGGAACAGCTGGGAAAAGTCTCTTACTGAAGTGCCTGAAACCCAAAGCTGGAGCTTCTAGAGACACCGTTCTTCCTGTCTCAGCTTGGCCAGCCTTTCAACAGTGCTCTCTAGTTTCAAGCTCCAGCTTCTCAGAAAGAATTAAAGAACTTGCTGTTCAAATTAAGTAGAAAGTGAGACTCAATAACTGAAGTACAGCAAAAGGGAGAGAATTACAGGGAGAAACAACTTGTACTTTAGCAGCCCAAACCTACTCTCCCCAAACACACACACACACACACACACACACACACACACACACACACACACACTCTTACTTTCAGGGGACTAAGAGAGAGAAGCATGTTATTACATTTTACTCATCCAAACAGTAATGCAAAAATAAAACGATAGAATATGCAAAGCTCAGGATCTCTCCCAAGGCTACCTACTGCAGGAGGGCCAACAGGTGAGATGGGAAGAATGGAAACAGGGGCCGATTTTGTAGCTCATACAATTAGGACACCTTAGGAATAGCACTGTAGTAATGGCGATGAATATGCTCTGCCAAACTCATCCAGTCTTCACCTTCTTATAGCTGCCCTGTACACTCACCTCTTTATGTGGTCTCTTTGTAGCGTGAGTTTGGAGTGTCCTATTAGCCTGTTCTGGTTAGGAATGAGTTAACGGCTCTTTCCCTCCATCTTAGTCTAGTCCTGGGGCTGAGGATTCAGCTGGATCCACATGGTCTGGAGGGTTGGCATGGGGAGGGGGAAGCTTTTTTTGAATCACTTTTTGAACACATAATCTGCCATTTTAAGAGTAAGATTTGCTTTATGGAAATCAATTCATTAATAAAAAATGATATTCAAGTTGCAATACCATTTCACAGTGAAATATTTTGAGTAAAATTTTGTTGCTAGAATAGTCACGGGCAAGAGTTTTATGCAAAATGTTTCAATTATGTTAATAAATAAGACAATGCTACTAGACTCTTGTGTCTTGGTCTAGAATCTTCTCTGTGATTTGCAGCATTAATCACTTTTTCTTCATAATCTTACTTGACAGGAGACAACAGTTGTAAAATGTACTTAGAACAAGCAGTTTCCTGCCTGGTTCAGCCCATGCCACATGTGTAATATAAAAGTATATGTAGCCGCACCCAAGGATGATAAAGAGGAGAATAATTAGCAATTTTGCAAACTGTGTCTCCTTCATTATAACAAAATTAAATCTTAGATCTTGACTAATTTGCATAGTCCAGTGTTGGTTAACTTTGGCTCCTTAATGAAATTAGTACTTTATGAAACAAAATTATATCTGTGAAAATTAAAAACTTGAACAACTTTTTAGCATGAAAGATCTTAACTGAAACAACTTGTTAAACTCGCAATTTTCTTTGGCAATGCAAACAAGCAGAAGTGAATGGTTTGCTAAGTGTGCAATCCTGCTGTCATTATTAGTTCTTATTTCACCTTCAGTCATATCACACAACGTGTATTGGGTTAGGTGTGAATTGTGACTGCCATTAGCTAATTATCAGATATGATTCAGAAGGTGAGACAGTAATTCCCTGTTAGGCCAGCTCATTGAAGGATTAGCTGTTTGTCAGATTCATTTTTTAAACAAATCATTCAGTTCTTGGGGTTCTTAGTATTTTTTCATATATATATATATATATATATATATATATATATATATATTTGCTTAAAATTGAGATGTGGCAGCTTTGTGTACATCCACGTGGGTTTCATGACACATCATCATGATACTTGATATGCTTGTAAATTATCACTTGTGTTTACATTTGCTATTTTGTTCACAAAGCCGAACACTGCTTTTCTTCCCTTGTCCTGAGTACATAATGATGAGAGCTCATTTATTTGTTTTTTGTTTGCTGGTTGTTTTTTTTTTTTTTTTTTTTTTTTTAGAAAGAGTTTCACACTTGTTGCCTAGGGTGCAGTGTAATGGCGCAATCTCAGCTCTCTGCCTCCTGGGTTCGAGTGATTCTTCTGCCTCAGCCTCCAGAGTAGCTGGAATTACAGGTGCCTGCCACCACGCCCAGCTAATTTTTGTATTTTTAGTAGAGATGGGGTTTCGTCATGTTGGCCAGGCTGGTCTCAAACTCTTGACCTCAGGTGATCCATCTGCCTTGGCCTCCCAAAGTGCTGAGATTACAGGCATTGGGCCACTGTGCCCAGCCAAGAGCTCATTTAAAATGAAATATAAACACTGGTTTAATTTGCTAACTTTAAAATATGTATACTAAATGTGAATTAACATATGTGCGCATACACATTTCTTCCCTTATGACCTATATGTAAGCTTTAGATCTTTGGATTTCCTACAAAGTTCCATATAGCCAATAGTATAAAGAAAGGACAGAAAAATTCTATGTTCTCCAGGTGGGAAAACTGAACCACAGCAAGAATCCATAACATTTCCATCACCATGCAAAACATTAAAAGAAGACATGATAAACATATTCCTAGTCCCTGAGACTTGTTCAAAACGTTGATTATTACTGTCTTCTTATCCTTTTCTCCAGCCTGCTAAGAGGCTGAGAGAAGTGCTGGAGAGTACTGACAAGAAACCACATCATCAGAGAAGACCAGAAATACATCTGCTAAGAAGTTATAGTCGGCCGGGCGCAGTGGCTCAAGCCTATAATCCCAGCACTTTGGGAGGCCGAGGCGGGTGGATCACGAGGTCAAGAGATTGAGACCATCCTGGTCAAAATGGTGAAACCCCGTCTCTACTAAAAGATACAAAAACTTAGCTGGGCATGGTGGTGTGTGCCTGTAATCCCAGCTACTCAGGAGGCTTGGCTGAGGCAGGAGAATTGTGCGAACCCAGGAGGCGGAAGTTGCGGTGAGCCGAGATCGTGCCATTGCACTCCAGCGTGGGTAACAAAAGCAAAAAAAAACTCCGTCTCAAAAAAAAAAAAAAAGAAAAAAAAAAAAGAAGTTATAGTCTATGGGTAGTCATTTCCACCCCTCTCTCCAAACAGAAGTCCCTAAGAGTTAAAGTAGATGACGATGTATGTAATAGCCTACCAACAGCATGATTAACCATAAACTCTCAGAATAGAACTACAAAAAAGCTTTGCTATGAACTACTAATATTGAAAAGAAATCAGAAGGAAAGCTTCCTTATCTTGGCAGCGTCAGCTCAAGGACTGACAACATGAGGCGAGGGCCTGGGGAAGCCACATCCCCTTCTCTCTTCTTAGAGATAACTTTTCAGGTCCTCAGAAAAGAGAGAATTATTTCTACACCAAGGAGAGTCTCATAAGTCATTCTTCTATTTCTATCTCTACTCAGGTATCATCTCCCATTTGTCAGGGAAGACAGTCTTAGGACTTTTTAAACAATCTATCCAATTGAGGAATCCTTTTATGATTGCACATACACATACCACGGTTATTAACTAATGGGATCCCTCACCAAGTCTCCTAGATCATGTACTGTCTAATCTTACACTTGGAAAAGAGAGTCAATCACCGACAATGCATTTTCTCCTTTCATAATGTAGAATTGTCACTGAGAAGTAGCTTCCTAACATGGGACTACATATTCTAGACCCCTTTGCATGGTAGATGTGATCGTTGCACTGGGTTTTGGAAGATGGCATATGAGGCCCTTCAAAGCCTGGCCTTCCTATGTGTCTCCTTCCTCCATGTTCTTTTCCCTTTCCATCAGCTGGTGACAACCAGCTGAAATGGCCACAACCCTCCAACCCCCAGGCAACTTCAGAATTCACATGTTGTAAATGGCAGGGCCTCTGAAATGACTGTGGAGGGCCACCTGCCATCCTGTTACCCACCCAATCTATTATGAGATAAAGAAAAAAAGTCTATTGTGTTTATTTCATATTTTTATGTCTTTGTCATATAGCAGCAAATCCTAATTAATATATATATACATTTTCTGGGCACCGGTCATTAATTACAGCAAGAGATCTGTAGAATGTGTAATTGGGTATGCCAAGACAGGATTACAAATTCATTTTCATGGAAGGTAAAGCAAAGTGATTAGAATTTGGGGGTCAGTGTGGACAGAAGAAGAATTCTTTCCTCAGCCACTTGGGTAGAGGGCCAGTTCAAGATCTTAATTTGGTACATTTTAACCTCTTAAAAAGCATGACATATGCAGCACAAACTATTAATTTTACCTTGATTTTATAACTGATTAAAGAGGTAAGAATGTTAATTATATGCCCCCTCCCCACCACCACCCAGCTAGAATTGTTCTAGAAATAAATCTTTATGCTTAGGAGACAGCATCAGTTAAACCTCATAAAATCCCATTGACAGCATCATCAATCTCTATGGTTGGAAAGGGCAAAGTAAGACGCTCAGAAGTAGGAAATGAAGATGCTAACTCTAGGACCTATTGCCATTTCTGTGGTATTTTCCTTTCTATTGCTTTGGTACTTCCATCATAGGCTTAGAGTTAGTAAATCAGAAACTGACCCCAGGCATCTAATAATTGTTCTTTATTTAAAAGCATATTCAGGAAAATCCAAGGAAATACAGAAGCAAGGCAGCACCGCAGTCTTCCCAGCCGAGGCGGAAGTACCTCTGGTTTCTCCAGCAATTCCCATTGGTGTTATCATGACTCAATAGTCTGTTGCAATCAGCTGTAGTTCCAGAGTGACAGCTGGAATGCAAAGCAATGTGCACAACCCAGAGCTCTCTCAGCTTTGCCAAAACTCAAGTGCCCCCATGGGAGGGTCTTGCAACATATGTTCTGTTGAGCAAAGAGATTGCAAACCAAGCCGTTACTGCAATAAACACTACTGTGACAAACAAGGTTTGTAAGTTTAAATTTATTTTTAAAAAATGCTTGTCTTCCTCACTAGACAATCAACTCTATGAGGGTAGAAACTGTGTCAACACTGTACCACCCAGCCATGGCAGACAGTAGTTACTCAATAAATATATGTTGGAAGGATGGATGGAGGATGAAAGGATGGATGGAACGATGAATGGAGGGATGGATGTAACCCAGTTGAAGTGTGAATAGGAAGATTCTCTGTTATGGGTAGAGGGAAGAGAGGGGAGACTGAGAAAATATAATAAAATACATGGATGCATATCATTTTTGGTGTTTGAAAAGTAGGATTGAATTAGGACTAATAAATCTAGAGAATTTTACCTCTTTCAATGCACAAGCCACACTTTTCTATCACTTTGAAACCGAAAAAGTAAATGTCTTCCCAATATTTGCTTTGCTTTTGAAATGCTTAAATAAAAATGCAATCTCTAAGTTGCAAAGTCATCATTAGGAGAATGGATATCATGCCCAGGTCCAGAACTTGAAGGTGGCAGGCACCAGCAGGCACCATTGCTCGAAATGGGCCTGACTTATAGGTCCTCACTCCAACACTGCTCACTTCTTCCAGCTTGAAAGTGGAGAATATGTTCATGTGCTGGTGGTAAGTAGGAGGAACTCTGATCAGCAAGAAGCTTGCAGTGGACAATATGAGGCAATAGTATTTGACTGGCCACAGCGTGATTGGGTTGCACTCTGTTCTGACATCAGGAAGAATTTTATGCCTGGGCAAAGTCAAAGTTTTTTCCTTTAGTCACATTACTTCAAGAACAAATTGCCTATAACCCAACAGTACGTGTCCAAGTTCCAGGACTCCATTTATAACCATTCTGAGGCAAACATCTGCCTGTGCAGTTTGTCCTTCCATCCAGTCTATTCTTTGGGGTGCAGATCCTTGGTCAGTCTCACATGCAGTGTTATCTGCCTCACTGCCCAACAACAGGAAGTAAGGAGTATCATATTGGTGCAATAAGACAACCACCTGGCCACAGGTTCAGGGATGGGGTCAGGTCAGTTGACCTGAGCATATCCATTAAACATGTTCAAATGTCCCCACCCACCCAAATGACATGGCTCCTGAGCCCTGAGATCTGTATCCCAAGAGCCTCCATTGAGAAATCTCTATGGCAGCTTCACTGTTGCTCAAGAGCCTGGGTATTGTAGCAGCCTGGGGGCAGGTTGTCCCTAATGTTCTCCAAATTCTTCACATCAGCCAGAATCCCATCTATGCTTGTCTCTAGCAAATGGAGGTGTCCCCTTTGCCGGCGTGCCCTCTCTTCCAGCTCTGACATCATGGGCCGCAGTTGGCTGTTGATCTGGGTCTTGGCTCGGGAAAGCTTCTGCTCCAATAAGAACAACCCCTCTTCATCTACACTGGCAGGCTGGTCTATTTCAGGGAATGAGACAGGAGTTAACATAAAAAAGCTGTGAACACGTGTCCCCTTCTATACTCATAACTAATCCCTGTTTCCACTTGCCTAAAGCAAATAGTATGCCGTGAATTTTAAAAGCTCATTTTGAATTGGAAATCATCGAGAAAGAGTTCTGAAAGAGCTAGCCTAGTTACTGGGCTATGAACAACCCTGTT
Source organism: Saguinus oedipus (assembly GCA_031835075.1). Taxonomy (NCBI): domain Eukaryota; kingdom Metazoa; phylum Chordata; class Mammalia; order Primates; family Cebidae; genus Saguinus; species Saguinus oedipus. The sequence goes on from CM063190.1 coordinate 27,792,919, forward strand.
TAAGACTCTGACTCTCTAATTCAGTAACATGATGTCTAGAGTTTTCCTTTCGTGTTAGGGTCAATAGTTTATGCTCTGGAAAAAATAAGAAGAAGACTGAAGGTCATTGGGGACTGAACACTATCCAAGGTGTTTGCCTAACATAGGTCACTGCTAGGAATAGAATCAACTCCAAATTATGCTTTCCGAACCACCCTTAAGAAATATCTCACTGTTTTCTATTAGAAGACCTTTAGAAACTGGCTGAGTTTCAGGGTTGTAGAGGCCAAGGTGTGCTTTGCCATTTGGGGAATGGATTCCAGCTGCTAAAAATTAATGTCAGACATCATTCCAGTCTGAAACAGTGGTAATCAATCTAGATATTATTTTATTTCCAATATAAAAGGTAATCACACTTGTTCAGGTGTGATTTACCCATAGATGATCTAAAATTAATGTCAGTATCGGCCCGGTGTGGTAGCTCATGCCTATAATCCCAGCACTTTGGGAGGCCGAGGCGGTTGGATCACAAGGTCAAGAGATCGAGACCATCCTGGTCAACATGGTGAAACCCCGTCTCTACTAAAAACACAAAAAATTAGCTGGGCATGGTGGCACGTGCCTGTAATCCCAGCTACTCAGGAGGCTGAGGCAGGAAAATTGCCTGAACCCAGGAGGCGGAGGTTGTGGTGAGCCGAAATAGAGCCATTGTACTCTAGCCTGGGTAACAAGAGTGAAACTCCGTCTCAAAATAAATAAATAAATAAATAAATAAAATAAAATAAATGTCAGTATCAAGGGCACCTGCTCAGACCCTTTTAGTTCAAATAGGTTTGAGTGGCCCTTGGTCAACTCAAACTCAAGGTCAAGTTGCCTCACATATCTGAGCTGAAGTGATAGTATTTGACGGCATGAGTTTATTAATTAAGAAACTACAACAATTAATCTCTTATTGCTCCAGGACTCAAGAGAGCACACAGAGTAGAAACAACACTGTAACAAAACTGTTGATCCAAATGGATCTGTCTTTCACGTGGGGTCAGGGAGAATTTAAGCATTTAGGATTTTATGACATGCAGAGGAAGTGAAGTAAGCTTGGGAACAAAATAACCTTGTCTGTGGGAAGGTGGCATGAGTTACTAGAAAAGAGCACGAGCATCGGAGGCAAAAGGATCTCAGTCTGGATCCTGCCTCTACAATTTACTATGTAGCCTGTGGGACATTATTAACATCTGAGCCTGAGTTCAGTCCTTCGTGAAATAAAATAATAAGAATGATAACACCCACAGTAGAGGACTTTTATGAGACAAATGATATTACACCATGAAAACATCTGGTGTGGCACCTGACGCCTAGTAAATGTTTAACAGCACCCCTCTACCCTGCTCTCCCTACTCTCATATTCTCTTTGAAGGGCTCATTAGCATCATTAACTTTTTTCAGAACACTAAACAATGCTGCTAAAGTTTCAACTGGGGAGGTTTTTGTTTTCTGTTCTTTGTTTCCTTTTTTTTCTCAATCCTTTGAGGGCATTTTACTTTTTTGGGCTCATTGGATCACAAAGCAGACCCAAGACTATACAGCACAGATGATACTGGCCTCTCAGGGTATTGATGACAGCCACAGAAAAATCTAGTTTTAAAGTTGTTCGACTGAACTGGAATAGCAGAGCCAAACCTTTTCCTGAATGTCATTAGAATGTGTGACCAAATCCCTAGTTCCACATCTGCTGCAGTCCAAGCTTGATAAAATAGTCCAAATGAGGGTTTGATGTCAGCTCTATGTAAATCCAGAAGTTTAACCAAAATCAGTTTTCTTTTTGGAGTGATCCTGTAGGGAAACCTGATTTTCTGCCATCAGATCTTCCTAAAATTATTTCATGGGCCTACAATCGTCACATTTCTTCTGGATTATTTAACGCAGTTCCTTTATCTTACTGGTTACATCAATGTATAACATTGGTCTGGGGAGGAACAAATAGTAGAATCGGCAAGTGAGTCTTTTTTTTTTGAGACAGGGTATCGCTCTGGTGCCCAGGCTGGAGTACAGTGGTGTGATCTCGGCTCACTGCAACCTCCGCCCACCGGGTTCAAGTGATTCTCCTGCCTCAGCCTTCAGAGTAGCTGGGATTATAGGTGCCCACCACCACGCCTGGCTAATTTTTGTATTTTTAGTAAAGACAGGGATTCACCACGTTGGCCAGGCTGGTTTTGAACTCCTGGTTTTGAACTCGGTGATACACCCACTTCAGCCTCCCCAAGTGCTAGGATTACAGGTGTGAGCCACCGCAACCAGCCGGCAAGTGATCCTTGACTTCACAGACTGGGAGACTCTTCCTTCACGTCTTTCCAGCCACCACTCTACTGCCTTAGAGCAGGCTCCTGTCATTTCTCTCCTCGATTATTTCAACAATATCCTAAGTGGTCTCAACCTGCCTTCTGTTTAACCCCCTTCAAACTCTCCTCCACTTGGCTGACCTAGTGATCTTTCTGAAATATACAGTGGTAATGTTATTCCTCTGCTTAAAACTGGCCACTGTCTTCTCAGTATCCAGGCCAGACTCCTTAGCAGGATTCCCAAGCTGTCTTGTGTTCTGTGAAGTTGGTTGCATACACGCAGTTCTTTGCCCCACAGACCTTTACCCCCAAGTGCAATAGGTATTCAGTGATCCATCTTCACGATGGTAAAATGGGGTCCTATAAATGTAAGGGAACCTGCCCAAAGTATCTGGGCCTGGAAACAAAGCACATTTACTGATATTTTTAAGGAAAGCTGAGAGCCCCCTTCACTGGGGACAGGTATAGTGAGTGCTCTGGAGCAAAGCCCTGGAGCATTGAGCTGGAAGGTGTTGGGTACTTCACATACCCATCAGATGCAGGAGGCCATCCAATGTGTTGAGTGTGTCTTGGATTGTAACCCCAGCCTTCTTGGCTCTGGCATCAACTCTCTGGGCTTCTGTAATCACCTGAGAACAAATAATCACAAACCAGCCTTGAAAAGGTACTTTCCATGTTGGCAAGTTGAAAGGGATCTCCCGTGGAAAGCAACAGGAACTCACCATCTGTACTGCGTCCACATTCGCGTCAAACTCCAGCTCCTTCCTTTCCAGCTCTCCTTCCACTTCCCTCATCTCACTCTTTAGAGAGGCCAGTCCCTTTTCCATGGCCAAGGCTCCATCTGCTGTCACATTGGCTTCCAAGTTCAGACTCCCAATCTCCTGAGAGAAGAAAAGGAGCCAGGGACGGAAGGAGAGATAGGGGTGAGGCACAAAAACATCCTAAAGACAACTGTAGAAAAATTACAGCTGCAGCCGATCCCTGATGGAGTAAGTTAGTTGAAGAATGAGAGAATCCGACTTGGGGACACACCCTTTGCCAAGTTCTGCCCCAAACAAGCTAATTTGGGGGTATGTTTTTAGGGACTAGGAAGGTCAGTACCAAGACACTGACTGCTTGCCTCTCAGTTCAATGCTCACCAAATGTTGAACAGACTTAGGAACCATTTGGGAAAACCCAGAGGGCGAGGAACATCATTCTTTGTCATGCATCTTTGCTGCCGTAATCTTTTAATCTGGGGCTGCCATGGGCCACGACAGGGCTCTGAGCCTTAGGGGTCAAAATAAGCTCAGTGCTCTCCTTCCTTCCATACCACCCTTGTGTTTGGTGCTACTGGCACCAACACACATGTCGATCTCTCTTCACCTTTTCTATGTCACTGGAAATCTCCAGGGCCTCCCCTGCCTCATTCTTTGCCCTCTGCGCATCAGCAGCAGCACTCCCCAGGGCTCTTTCTGCTTGCTGGGTCTTGTCACTGGCATCTGCAACCTTCTGGCTGATATAGGAGAGTCTCTTCATGGCTTCTTCAGCTTCTGCTTTTCTACCTTCCACCTGCAGGTCAAACTCTGAAATGAAGAAATTAAAAAAACTGCCATGAAGATGAAAACAAACTTACAAATAAGTGAAAAAGGCTGATGTTATAAAGAAAAATTCCTGAAAGAGTGTTATTACTGACTGGGGATGAGGGTGTGGGAAGTTGCAGCTGGAATTAACTTTCTTATCTAAGAGAAAGCATCTTTTATTATTATTATTATTAGAGATGGGGTTTCACCATATTGGCCAGGCTGGTCTTGAACTCCCAACTTCAAGCGATCTACCCACCTCAGCCTCCCAAAGTGCTGGGATTACAGGTGTGAGTCATAGTGCCCAGCCGAGAAAGCATCTTAAAAGATACATTGGAAGGGTTATAATTATTCCTTTGCTTAGAGAAACCAACAGTCAGCCTGCCCTGAGTTCTGCAGCACTGCAAGTGTATCAAAACTGCAGAGTGGATCAGATTCAAGTAGAATCTTTGAAGCCCAAAGCATCAAGCCAGAGCTTTAAGCCCTAAGCTCCAATGATAAGAATTGGGGTTCTGTTTGAATGGGTAGGGAGGTACTTTCCATGAAGAAAATTCCAAGATTTTAGAAATGTTTCTTTTTTGTGTTTTAGTGAAGAAGTCTGAAATTTTAGGTCTCTGCAAGACACAAACCCAAATCTCCTGGGATCTAGATGCAGTGACAAAGGTTGCTCTGTTACCACCACAAAGAAAAATATCAGTTCCATACTGGAACAAACCAGACTACAAAGGAAAAGGAAAAATATTTGCACAGTAGTGGTATGTTGCATCTGCATCTATGAGGGACCTTGGAGATCACATAGTTTAACCTTGTCTCTTTAAAGAGGAAGATCCTAGGTTCTTGAAAGGTCACATGACTTGCCTATGGTCACACAGCTAGTCTGGCCTGGTCAGGTGGCCCAGCAGAGATCAGAACTCAAGGCTTCAGACATCTAGCTTTATTATTACTACTACATTAAATAGTAATGCATTAACATTTTCTTTAGAAGGATATTTACTATCTATTAATATCCCAATATATCTGCCACTTAGAGAGATACATGAGAATTCAAAGGAAATCAGTCATGGCTATAGCCTTAAAATACTCGAGTGACCTGAACTATGAAGTACTAACCTCTGAGGTTTTTAAGGATGCTCTCAACTTCATAAAAGGTGGCATTGCCCATACTTAGTGCTTCTTGTGCTCTGTTTTTAGCAAGATTGGCACGGGAAAGCAGCTGATCTGATTTCTGTAAAAAGGCACACAGAACAAGATTAGAGGAAATACATTCCTGCTGGCAAAATCACTCTGACACATTTCTCTTCATGACAGCAGATTGCTGTGATTCACGGCAGAGTCTAGGGGTGCTGTAGCAAACCCCTCTACGATCTGGGACAGAGCAAACTTTGTAAGTCCACAACACATTCCATATAGAGAATGGTCAAACTCTAGTCTACCATCAGGAACAGGAATAGTTTTATAAATCAAAAATTTTAACTCTAGATATTTTCTGAAGCCAAATAGTAGATTGAACTAGATGAAAATTAGACCCAAGAGGTCTAGGTCCTATTCCTAGGTTTGAGGGCTGACTCAGTGGGTGGAGCTGAGCTAATCATACCAAGATCTCTGCATCTCTGCATTGCACATTTATCCAGTAATAGGTTTAATATGGGAGAAATTCTTTCCAGAGACTAGGATTGGGGTTAAAGAACAAGGAAATGGATAATCAGAAGACTAAATACTCTTCCCACTCTAAAACAGGAACGGTCGACATGGAGAAAAAGCTGAACGGTTGAACAATATTACGGCACTGCCACAAGCAGTGACTTCATTGCTAATTTTTCCAGAAACAGGGTCTTGCTCTGTCACCCAGGCTGGAGTACAGTGGCACAATCATGGCTCACTGCAGCCTTGAGCTCCTAAGCTCAGGTGATCCTCCCACATCAGCCTCTCTAGTAGCTAGGACTATAGGCATGTGTCACTACGCCCAGCCATTTTTTAAATTTTTTATTCTTTGTAGAGATGGGGACCTCACTATGTTGCCTATGCTGGCCTCAAACTCCTGGGTTCAAGTGATCCTCCTGGCTCAGCCTCCAGAAATGCTGGAATTACAGGGATGAGCCACCACGAATAGCCAGAGAGCTTTTGATTATTCTTCTTGCCATATGTATTCATATGGTAGGCCATCAATACATGTTTATTGAGTGAATGAATTAACAAAAGAATACCTCTCTCCCATTCTTTCCATTCCGTAAGAGCTGCTGTATTTCTTCTTCCCAGTTTCCCAGATCCTTTTGTGCATGCTTGAACACATCCATATGCCTGGTCACCAGGCTTGAGAGCGAATCAGCTTTTTGTTTGATCCTCTTTACTTCTTCTGCCTGTGAGCCCAAAGAAACCAAGAAGTCTGACTTTCTGCTTACCAGTTACCATGCCAGCCTTGTTAGGACCTGGCACCATTGTTTGAAAATAGCAACAGCCTTAAGAAGCCAAGAAAATAGTCACTAGCCCTCCAGGCCCAAAACCTAACAGAATTGAGCCAGTATGCCCAATGAAAGTAAGGCAGTAGGCTCCCCAAATGTCAAACAGGCTTTGTCTCTGTTCTTTTTTATTTTTTAAATGTTTACATGTTAGTTTATATATTCATGGGAACATATATCCATGGGAATTGTGAGTTTTCTTCTGTAGGTAGTAAACAAAATCTTCTTAACCTAATAAGTTTGGAATTGTTAAGGGAAATGATGGCAGAAACAATGCAAAACTTTTGAGAATAAGTCATCTCAGAGTGGTGTACACAGAGAGATTCTATAGGTTGGACTCAAGTGTAAACAAAAAACTTTATAATAATTTCCACAGGTTTCAACAGTCCCTAGAACTAAGGAAGATATATAAAACTTTTTTGTTTTTTTGAGGCAGAGTTTTGCTCTCGTCACCCAGGCTGGAGTGCAATGGCGCTATCTCGGCTCACTGCAACCTCCACCTCCAAGGTTCAAGTAATTCTCCTGCCTCAGCCTCCCGAGTAGCTGGGATTACAGGCACCTACCACTATGTCTGGCTAATTTTTTGTATTTTTAGTAGAGATGGGGTTTCACCATATTGGCCAGGCTGGTCTTGAACTCCTGACCTTAGGTGATCCGCCCGCCTCGGCCTCCCAAAGTGCTGGGATTACAGGCATGAGCCACTGTACCTGGCCATATAAAAAACTTTTAGCCAGTAATAGGTTAAATATGGGACAAAGCCTTTCCAGAGACTAGGATTGGGGTTTAAGAACAATGTATTTGAGATATGAATAATGAGAAGGCTAAATACTCTTCCCACTCTAAAACAGGAATGGTCAACATGGACAAAAAGTGGAATGATTGAACAATATTATGGCACCGCCAGAGAATAAAGTATTTATAGCACTCCTTCTGTAATCAAGTACACAGGCCAGACACCCTCACCTGAATGGATTGATCATTGAGTCCCTGAAGCTGAGACACCGAATCCAGGAGGCGGAGACTGTGTTGATAAGACCTGTCTGCTTCAATTTCCGCTTGAGGGGCCTCCCTTGTCAACTGCTGGGCCAAGGACTTGGTTTTCTCCAATCTAGTGTTGGGGGTGGGGTGAGGAGGGATTGGTAATAAAAAGAGGACTTTGAGAATTTTTTTTTTGAGACAGGGTCTCATTCTGTTGTCCAGGCTAGGTGCAGTGGCACAATCACAGCTCACTGATGCCTCAAGCCATCTTCCCAATTCAGCCTCCCAAGTAGCTGGGACTACAAGTGTGAGCCACCACACCTGCCCCACCCACCCCCACTTTTTAAAAATAAAAGCAAAATTTCACTCTGTTGTCTTTAAAGTACATAGTTGAAATAACCAGAAGAACCAAACTAAACTACTTATCAAATATGTGTCCCTCTCCACTAAATATAAGCCTTTTCATTTATACAGGTTAGGTAAGAAAAATTCAATCCCAAGTTCTACCCTTCTTGATAACAGAAATGTATTATATTATTTTTTTCGCATTTTTATATCTCCTCATGCCATCAGATGGGTTTACTCACACCCTTCAAACACCAGACGGTGACTATACCTCCAAGTATTGTAATCTCAATCAAAACATAAATTTTATTCAGACTAGTGAATCTTTTCTTCTCCCAATCTTAAAGATAACTGCTTTTCCCCAAAGTAAAACTCTCATGCCTCTTATTATCATTAACAATATATTTTTATGGCTAACATGATGCCCCTCAAGTACTAGCATTATACCCTGTGAGTATCCAAGGTATAATGATCCACGAGAGGACCCGTAGGAACATACTTTCCCACAAGCCCTTGCACCACAGCATGGTCCAGGCTACTGCTTCCACTTCCACCTCCTTCAGCCAGTGCCTTGCGCACCGATGAGAGGGCTTGTTTGGAATAGTCCTCAGTTTCCCTTGTCAGTTGCTCCATGTTACTAGCCGACTCAACGTGGCTGAAAGGATTAAAAACAAAAGAGTAAGAGTTTTCACAGCAAAGGGCTCCCTTTCAGTTGTTTAGTTAAACGAAGGGCAAAGAGCACAGAAGCTGGTTTGATTTAGAAAAACCCTACAGAACTGACCCAAATGATATGGAATTAGAGGTGCTATAGAAGTAGAAGATGTTTTGGAGAATTCGCCTCGTGTCATAGACCTTGTGGTGATCTTTTCCATTTATGGCATAATCATTGGAGACACGGAGCGGGGTGAGGGGTGGAGATGAGTGGGAGCAGTCTCAGGTGATAAAACACTGCATCTGTAAGCTGTTCGCTGCAGGAAGAAACCTCTAGGTCTTATTTCACTCAGGATCCAACCGCTGCTCACTTTTCCTTCAACTCTAAACTGGGGCCACCACTAGGGGGACAAACCATGTCTATAAATATTTCCTGGATACTTCTAACTGGATACTTCTGGTTCTAAAAAGTGCTTTTTAAAAAAACCCCAAAGAAACAAAACAAAACAAGCCCAAGAGGCAGCTCATGTTACAAATACACAAATCAGCCCTCTTCCGCAGACTAAATTCCACTTGGGATTAACAGAGCCTGCCACCCTGCTGAGCACTCTGCTACCAGCAAACCTCTTAAACACCATAGGATTTCTAGTCAGAGCCAAGGATGAAGGGAGCTGCCTGTTATCACTGGGGCCCTGCAGAGCCGGTTTTCAGGAGGAAGTTCCCCCCTGCAGTCTTGGCCCCCACAGGCTAACAAACAACTCGTTGCTACTTGTTCCCAGGCTTGGTGTGGGAGTCCCTGCAAGCTACAGAGCTTTCTCTTCCAAGGGCTGATTCATTTCACGTGGCTCGAGGAATCACATCTTGACATACACCACAGCCGTACTGTGAGTCATAAGGAAATGTGGGAAAGAAACACCCTCACCCCCAACTCCTGCCAAATGACCCTGCCCAGTGGCCACTTACATACAGTAAAACCCAAGTGGTTAAAAACTGGTTTCAGGGTAGGCAATGGCTGCAAAGGGGACTGGAGAGAATAAATATGATGCTTTGGTCTCGAATACCCTACAGTCTTATTCAAGTCTGGCCTTGCAGAGAGGGCTTAAAGCAGAGGTACCCTCTAATGCTGCTCACCTTTCTACTAATCTTGTGGCCTCCTGAGCCAGACTTTTAAAGGCATTTGGACCCACATAGTGGTCTGAGGCAGGAATGTTCTGTGGGAAAAGAAGAATCGGTTAAGGCTTTGCACTTGGCCATGGAACTTAAGCAGGTGCAGTATCTGTCCTGTCAGAACCACTTGTCATTAGCCACATGAGGTTCCACACCCCCACACTTACACCATGCCTCTATTCACCATTATCATTCTGTTTTTAAAAAGTATGTTTAGGGGCCAGGCGCGATGGCTCAAGCCTGTAATCCCACTTTGGGAGGCCGAGGCGGGTGGATCACTGGAGGTCAGGCGTTTGAGAACGGCCTGGCCAACATGGTGAAACCCTATCTCTACTAAAAATACAAAAATTAGCCTGGCGTGGTGGTGGGCGCCTGTCATCCCAGCTAATCAGGAGGATGAGTCAGGAGAATTGCTTGAACTCAGGAGGCAGAGGTTGCAGTGAGCTGAGATCACATCACTGCATTCCAGCCTGGGCAATAGAGAGAGACTCAGTCTCAAAAAAAAAAAGTATGCATAGACAAGAACAAAGAAATTCAAGTTCAAAAAAAGTCTTTACATAGAGATATAGATGCATTAAAATATATACAGATTTAAAAACTCAAAAAAACAAAGTAAAACAAAAATTATTTTCCTGCTGGGAGCCCCAAAAATTAAATATATATGTACTTATTTTTGTATGTACTTAAAGTCCAGTAGAATATATTCCAAGTTTTGGTTATTTGATAGTAATGGGATCAGAGGATTTTTATTTATTTTCTACAATAAACATTTTTGTAATAAGAGAAACAATCAATACACATTATTTTTAATGTGACTTCCTCATTAGAGTATCTGATTATCATTCCATTTCCACTATTCATCTTCCACCCTTCCATTTACATTATTGTTACCATAGCCTTCTTTATGCAGAAATAGAAGAGTGCTCAATCAAATCTCTCCCTCCTACCACACTACAAACTACATTAAGTAAATCATACTGGCAGCATTTTTTTTCCATTTTCAAAACCATGTCTTTATTGGGCTCCTTTCTTCCCTCCCTCCCTCCCTCTGTCCTTCCTTCCCTTCCTTCCTTCCTTCTTTCCTCCCTTCCTCTGTCCTTCCTTCCTTCCTTCTTTCCTCCCTCCCTCCTTCCCTTCTTCCTTTCCTTCCTTCCTTCTTTCCTCCTCCCTCCCTTCCTCCCTTCCTTCCTTCCTTCCTCATTCCCTCCATTCCTTCCTTTCTTCCTTCTTGCCTTCCTTCCCTTTTCATTCATTCATTCACTAATTTATTCATTTCTTTATCCATTCATCCATGCAGCAGATATTTACCACAGCTATACAATGTGCCGTAGGCCGAGAATGCAAAGATGAACTAAAGTAAATCCTGCCCTCTGGGAGCTAACAAGCTAGGAGATAGGCAGAAGGGAGGTGAGGCAGGTCCAAGATGAGGATGTAGTTAGAATAAATGAACTAGGGAGAAGAACACAGTGCCGTAAAATGGAAAATTGCAGAAGGCCAAAGACATAAATAGATGTGACTGTTGCAAGGAAGAGAAGTCCAACCACCTGTCAGGTAGACTAGAAGAAGAAAGTGAGCCAGTGAGAAAGAAAGTGAGTCAGTGAGATATACAAGTAGATCTCCCAACACAGCAGTAATTCTCAACACCCTAGCCCAGCAAAACCTACAGTGTTTCTTAGGGAAGCTTCATTTTCTGCCAAGCTCAGCTGCATCTGAGTGATGAGCCTGCGAGTATCCTGAACTCCGTTCTGATACTGACTTCCCAGGGCTCGAACTCTTTCCACAGTCATCTTGAGGTCACCCAGGCGACTCTGGTAGCTGTTCTCTTGGCTCCTCACCTTGGCCAACTGGAAACCAAGGGATCTGCTAGCACCTGAACGCAAAGAAGGAAAGGGAGCATGAGCACTTTCTAGGTCAGCATAGAGTTAGCAAACATAAAGGAGGGTTGGCCGGCTACAGCAAAATGATAAAAACCCAACAGAGCAATGCATGCAACCGTTCTTTTATCCCCATCATTCAGGTCCCAGGAGGAATGCCACAGACAGTCCTTCTACTTCTGCAAGGGCTGGCTGGAGCTATCTGCTAAACTGGTATCCATAGAAGATTCTATGACCTTGCAAAGCCATTCCTGCTAGGACTAGTAATTTTCTCCTGTCTGAAAGGAAGTTGGCCTTCATCACCTTCTGAAATCTGGGCTTCTCTCAGAATGTCCCGAAGGGCCTGCTCAGCCTGCTGCATCCTGCCTTCCAGCTCTGTATCAGGCACTGCTCCACCACCACCACCCTGAGCCTTAGAAATCAGGGCCTCCATTCTTTGAAGCTGCTGCATGAACTGATCCATCTGAAATCACAAAGGAAAGATCTGAACAGAGCATGGAGACCATGTACCCAAGGGATAGTCCAATACCAGGGACCCAGGGGATAATACTAAAAGTCCAGAAATACATAGCATGTCACGGTGGTTAAAATTTTAGACCCTGGGGCCTAGAGTCTTTGAGTTTGAATCCTGGCCTCCTACTCACTAGTTGTATGACCTTGGGCAAGTCACTGTTTTAATCTATAAATTAGGATAACGAAAATAAGAATAGTATCTCGTAAAGTTGGACTACCTGAGTTAACATCTGTAAAGTTCAGGCTTTACTGTGTAGTTAATATTTGTAAAGTGAAAGCAGTTGCAAGCTAGAGACAAGAGAGCAGTGCCTGAAACAAAGGAAATGAATAAAAGGCTTGTTAAATAGATCAGTTCAAAGACAAGTGGAGTTTGTTCTACATTTGGAGTTCTGTTTGGGCCTTTGTCTTCCCCAACCCTCACTCCAGGAAAAAAATAGTTAATAATTAACAACAGCATCAAGTTCATTCTTCTCTGGAATTCAGATGGGAAATTTCCAGAGGCCATTCCTGTCTGGAAAGCCTTGACACTTTCTGGACCCTTGATATCTTTTGTGTTTATGTTTTTCTTCATTTGTTTTACAAAGACATCTGTTGAAAAACAATCAAGCTGGAAAGTGACACATTACAGTGGGGAGAGCACTGAATTCAGTTAGGGGACATGGGTGGGATTCCCAGTTCCACCTAGTTGTATCACTTTGAAAAATTTCAAGTATTTTGAAACTTTATTTGACCAGTGAAACCAAGATCAGAGTACTTTTCCTTTTAACTCCACTAAGTTGTCATGAGTACCAAATGAAATAGTATCTGCAAAAGAGATTTTGAAAATGGTACATATAAGAACATAAACCTGAAGTATTACCATTATACAGAATCTTTTTAATACAGCAATTTTTAAAGAAAAATAGTAATCATTACTCCCATCCTTAGGAGACTAGGATGGTCCTAGACCTGTGATAGAACCACCCAGTGGACACAAGAATTTGATTCTGTGGGGTTGGGATGGCAAGGGGAAGAAGGCATACCTGAATCTTCACTTGATTATAGCAAGTTGGACAGCTGAATGCTCCATGCTCACAGTTGGGGCCACCAAATCCTGGCTTGCAAACACAGGTGCCATCACCTCGACACTCTACAGGCTCGGAGCCTATGGGGTTGCAGTTGCAAGCTAGAGACAATAGAAAGACAGATGGAGCGTTCATGTCAAACTAGTCTAGAAACTGGAGGCAGAGCAAAGATACAAGGAAGGAGATCAAGTCTCCAGCAGCAGAGAATTCTTCTTTGCCCTTGTCAATGCGACTTGTGTGAGAGTTGTCTCTTGACTGTGCCTCCATGCACCTTCTTAATACAGATGGGTCTTAGGAATCATGTGGAAGGTTTGCGTGGTGAGTGTGTATGCCCGGAGATTATAGCCTTTCTGGCAGCACTCATTTTCCTCCCCCTGTTAAACTGAAAGCCTGTTAGATATTCCACAGGCGCTCTGGCTTTGCTTTCAAGGCAAATAACATTTCTTCTGGGCCCATTACGTGCCAGATGTGGACATCTCCCTCTATTTTGCAGATGAGGAATGTGAGCTCAGAGAAGTTGAGTAATTTGCCCAAGGTTACATAGCAAATAAATGGCAAGCTACAATGAGAGCTCAGGAAGAGCCAGCATTCTTTCCTCTGTTCTACGGCCCTTTGTGTAGGAAACAGTAAGAAAGCAATGCCTTTACTCATTCAATCAAATTGATTACACCAGGTTCTGTTACAGAAGTTAAGAATATGATAGCGGGTGAGACACTTCTCTGAGGATTTCCATGATTCTCTGGGTGACAGTGATTCTCTGGGTTACTGTCTTCAGTGCTCACAAAACACTGATTACATATCTAAGTGTGTTATCATTGTTTGCATACATATTTGTGTATCTCCCTTATTATCATACAGATTCTTCGAGAGCTGGGATGACTTATTCATCATTACAGCCTCAGTATCTAGGTCCACACTGGATACATGGTATGCACTTGATAAAGGATAGTTGAGTGAAGAAATGTATGATGTAAAGCCAGTGAAATCTGTTAGTAACCTAGAATTACAGCTAGATTTAAAGACCGAACATAGTTAGAATAATAACTCGAATTATAGTGTTTAGAGTGAGCTTTCTTGTATCCACCACTTTGAGTTAAATGTTCATCATATATATGAGAAACTGAGGCTCAGAGGGATTCATTGGCATAATTAGCATAATATAATAGGGCTGTCACAAGACTGGATTTGAACTCAGTACTGATGTCATATGGGCTTTTCCTCTCATGAGGTGCTTTCTAGAACATCACAGCTAACCTGGAGGTTCGGGTCTGGGCTGGTCTGGCCCTGAATTCCCCAGGGGATTTGTACCTTTAAGTAGAAGCCTCAGGTTGCAGTTCTCAAGCACTTCAAGGTGGAGACTCTGCTGTGAGTGGAAGGCTGTGAGCTTCATGCAAATCTCTGGGTCTTTATGAGGAACCTAGAGTCTTCCAACCTGGGTGTCCAGAGTGGCTCTGGATTTTGTTTGTTTGTTTGTTTTCTTTTGAGACAGAGTCTTGTGCCGTTGCCCAGGCTGGAATGCAGTAACACTATCTTGGCTCGCTGCAACCTTTGCCTCCTGGGTTCAAGAGATTCTCGTGCCTCAGACTCCTGAGTATCTGGGATTTACAGGCACCCACCACTATGCCCAGCTAATATTTGTATTTTCAGTAGAGATAGGGTTTCACCATGTTGGCCAGGCCAGTCTTGAACTTGCAACCTCATGTGATCCACCTGCCTCATGCTTCCCAAAGTGCTCGGACTACAGGCTTGAGCCACCATGCCTAGCCCCACTCTGGACTTTATAAACAAAGTCAGAGTAAACAAACTCCTGAGTTTTGGGCACCAAGGTCAGCCTGGGACTGAGGGGTGAGTCTGTGGGGCAGGCCAGCTCCTCTAGAACTTACTTTGCCTCTAGAATATAACAAGTGCAAAGATGGAAGGAAGAGCTGGGCAGGAGGACCAGTCTGCACATTCCTGCTTTGATCTGCAGCAGCCCTGAGGAATGCTGCACCATGGCTGCTGCTTTGTTAGGAGAACTTTCGACTGTTACCTTTCTATACATCAATTATGATGACTTCCTGAGAGAGTCTCAAACCGCTTTACTGCCCACAGCCCTCCCTACCTGAGTTTGCTCAGGCTTAGTCTCTAGTCATTTATTACTCTTCTACAACAGGTTCGGCAGCCACTTCCCTGCCTCCCTGTCTTGGGATTGGGCTTAGGATGCTGGCCCCTTGTTATCTCCCCTTCCACGCAGGAATGTAAACCTGACCTTTTCCACTTCTCCCACCCAGGTTTAACCCAGCTCTGTCTTCCAGAGCCTGGCTACAGGGGAAACCTGTCTGAAGGCCTTTGACAAGTGAAGAAAGGCCCAGGGCGCTCATGGGCCAGTTTGGTCAGAGAACCAAAGTAACATCACAATATGAACTGCCATTGCCCCTGCTCAGATGGCAAGCAAGCACACATGGACACAGGCACACACAGACACAGCCTGCCTGGGGTACAGTCCTACCTCGACACTTGTCCGCTGGGTTGGGAGCCAATGGATCCCCAAAGTAGCCTGCTTTGCACTGGTCGCAGTAGATGCCGGCTGTGTTGTGGATGCACTTCAAACACCTGCCTGTCAGCCGGTCACAGTTCCCAGAGGCACTGGGGTCCACGTTGTTGTTGCATTGACAGGGCTGACAAGGCCTCACTGGGCCATGTTCACCAAAGGGGTCTCCAAAGTAGCCATCAGCACAGAGCTCACAGCGGGCACCTGGGAAGGAACAAATGACCAAGCCCAGGCTGACATCCATCTATCCGGAGCAAGACCAGATGCAGAGGCCTAAAGTTGCAAGTCACCCTCTAGAAGAGCCAGAGAAATGTGCTTCCCCAGGGACCCCAGAACAAAGCCCTCAGGAGCAGGCATGCAAGGCCGGACTGGCCCTCTCACTCCATGCCCACCGCAGGTTGCAGAACACAGCAGCTCCACTAGGAGGCTTATCTAGCTGGCTGGGAAAAAGCAGGCAGCTCCACAGAAGTAGTAATGTTTTGAGCAATACCCCCAAGACTGAAGAATCCATTCTTCTTTCAGACCGCCCAGCAGAAGGATGTGACATTTAAGAGGTCGCTAAGTTTTCCCTCTTCATCTTAGATCATTAAGAAGCAAACCATGTGCTTGGTCTGAAAATGTCATCTTCTAGTGACAAACCTCTCAAAACAGCTTTAGATGTTTTCTCCCGTAATTACACTCTGCTCTTGCTTAATCCAGTTCACTTCTTGGGCACCGTGATATCTTATCTTTAAGATATTATCTCTAGAGTGAGCACATTTAGGTGAACCCTGAGTCATTATAATTTCCTAGAAATTCCTCGGAAGCTATTTCCACAAATTCATGGCATGAGGACAGGAGGAGGCAGGTGGCAGAGCAGACCCATGGCCTTACCTGTGACCCCAGGAGGGCAGTTATTGCACACCACCTCCTCGGTCTCCGGCATCACCGAGCAGCTGAACCCGTTACGGCAGGGACATGGTTTGCAGCTGCGGGGGTCATGTGGATCATTGTAGAAACCAATTGGGCAGTCAGCACACTCAATGTCAGGATTTTCATCACCTGAATAACAATCTCCTGGGGGTAGAAGAAGAGTGAAGGGACAGAAAAGTGAGCAGCGTCAGACAATACATTTCCTTCAACATGGGTCAGAGTGTAGAATGTCAAAGCTGTCCTTTTTGAAGCTCCGAAGTGCCTGAGCACTGGCATTCAGAACCAAATCTAAACACTGCCAAGACTCTGAATCTCACCCTCACTCCCCTATGCTAAGGAGATACCCACTTGTTTTACTCTCCATAACTTAACACTGCTCCCCATATTCTCTGTGGCCTGACACCATTTGTCTGCACATTCATTTAGACCGGACTTGTCTTTGATCTCCCCACACAATTCTTGCAACTTGACACCAACTCGCCTACCCAGCACTGAACCAGGATGACCATTTCCTGTAACCTGGCACCTTTCTCATAACCTTGTGGCATTTCCACAATGAATAGGATTGAGTGTAATAAAGCGCCATGTCCATCTTCCCTGACTCTAGCTCTGCTCTCTTTAATCCTTTCCCACCTCTGATGTGAGTTCAGCCATGGTCTTTCTTACACAGCTCTCTCTCCTCCACAGGACACCCAGCCACCTGGTCCAGGTGTCATTTCACTCACCTGTGTCTGGATCACAGGCCCCTCCCCCTTGGCAGTTACATGGAATACAGGTGCCAAAAGGCCCCAATCTCGCTGAATCTCTCTTGTAGCCAGAAGCACAATCCTGGCAGAACTGCCCCTTGTACCCAACAGGACATATACACTGTTCAACCCAGGGTGCTGGGGCTCCAGAAACGGGGCGGGCTGAAATCAGGGTCACGTTGTCAATGTACCCAGTACCTGCAATCAAGAGAACAGATTAGAAGTTGCAAGTGGTACAGTCTAAAGATAAGTCAGATCTCCCTTGGGATTTTATTTTTCTTAAGTCCCTAACAAAGACAGGTGGTGTTCATACATCATGCCATGTAGAGAGGAATAGCAGTCTCCCATTGTGACTGAGCACACAGGCTCTGGGGTCAGAAAACCCAGGGCTTAAATTCTGACTCCACCTTCACTAGCTGTGAAAATTGGGCAAGTCACCTAGCCTCTCCATGACTGTGTTTCCTCAACTATAGACAAGAAGTAACAATGGTGTCTATCTCCTATGTCTGTTGTGAAAATTAAATCAGACAGTGCCTATGTTATAATGTACCTGGCATACAGTAAGAGTCAATACATTGTCCATAAACACTTTCTGCTTCCGGCTTTATTTGCTGCATCAGTGACATGGAAACGGTGCATGCTAGCTACACTTCTTTTTTAGGTGAGTGAGTGCAGAAAAGCTTAAGGAACTCTTGTTAAATAATTCAAATTGGTATTAGGAGAACCTAACATGTGAAGTTCAAAAAAAGGGAATTAATAGAATACACGATGATCCAAACATGGTAGCACGGAGTATAATCTCAAAAGGAAAAGCTGCTCAAGGAGCAAAAGGGACTGTGTTGTAGGTGCCATTTCCTAGCTAAGGAAATGCATCCACTTACTGTAGATTATCTTCCTCAGCTTTAATAAAAACTCAGCGGCCCTTTTAGCAAGGTTGCATCCATCATTCACTCTTCATTGGTGCTGGGTGCTGTCATCTTTTTAGAGAAACATTTCTTTTTTAAAAAAATTTCCTCAATATAAAAATGTAGATTGAATCAAAGACTCTAAGTCAGAATCATCAAGTAACTTATCTACTCGTTTGGAGACTGCTACCACCTTAGAGGGCTGAACCAATTAAACTAAAACCTAAAGTAATTTTTCTTAGCCACTTACTGTATTCTCCATATGTAGCTCGGATGTGGAGGGCTGTGAGGTTCCGCAGTAACCTTCGATACTCAAAGTAAGTCAGCTGGGGGCTCCAATTACTGCTTGGATGCTCATTTAACCTGCATAATTTAAAATCAAAAACTTTAAAAATCCAATTCTTATCACATATCTACCTGTTATAAATGGGAATAGCTAAGCCCCTTTCCGGTCCTGCTTAGAAGCGGGCACAGGACTGGGAGCCACCTTTTCATAGGCATGTACATGGACCTTCCTCACTGCATGGGGAGGACAAACCCCAGAGGAAGTGACAGAGGGCATCCCTGTGTGGGAAGTCCAGATCCAGGCGTGACATCACCTGAGGCAATGTTGATCCCAAGTCCTCAGATACCACTTTCGATTCTTGGCCACCCATAAGCTAGTATTAGAAACATCTCTGCATTCCAGAAGTTCTGATTCTCAAGAACTACCATTCATTTTTTTAAAAAGTCATTTCTTTGTTATGTGAGCACATTTTACTTACTTTTTTCAAAAATCAGTTTCCACTTTTACATTGTCCACATATAATACTTTTTAATTCGGCATCATAGCGGGGCTCACTGCAACATATCACCAGCCCCTGTGCTATTCTTCTAAATTTTGTTTTGTTTTTTACTGAAATATCCAGGAACAACTCTACCCTCTTTCATTTTTCATTCACTGTCAGCATATTAACACTTCAGAGGACTGATGGAATCCTTTTGAAATAATTTACTAGAGAAAACATTGGTCATTTTTCTTTTTAATCTACTGAGAAAAGTGACAAGATATTACATCATCTCTTGGGTTGAATAACAGGAAGCTGTGTCAGGCTGGAGGACACAAAGACAACAGGGAGAGGTGGTCACCAGGCAGCCAGGGGAGTCGGGAGACAGTTATAATACGATGCCACAAGTGCCATAACAAATGCATGCAGAGTGCCATGGAAACACAAGGTGACTGTAACTTTACTTGGGATTCTGAGACAAAGGAAGAACACGTAAGCTGAATCTCAAAGAGTAAGTTCGCCAAGCCTAGAAGGTGGGAATAGGCATTCCAGTCAGGAGAGCTGTGTGCGTGTGTATATATATCATTAGAACATGTATACTCGGATATTTGATGGGTCTTATTTTCCCTATTGACATTACCTCTGCCCTGGGTTAGGCCCCCAGTCACTCTCAAGTGAGCCACTATGAACGTGTTCTGATGGTCCAGTTAAGGGCCCTTCCCAACTATCATCCATATGGTGCCTGTATTTGCACCT
Source organism: Saguinus oedipus (assembly GCA_031835075.1). Lineage (NCBI taxonomy): Eukaryota > Metazoa > Chordata > Mammalia > Primates > Cebidae > Saguinus > Saguinus oedipus. Next base: position 27,812,460 of record CM063190.1, read on the forward strand.
AGCCTTCATACCTGACAATTACACTTCTCGACTTAACAATCTCTCAATGGCTCTGCATCATCTTTCCAGCATGGACAAGATCTAAGCTCCTTGACCTGACATACAAGGCCCAATATGATGGGTCCTTTTCCAACCTTTGCAAACTTATCTACCCATCTCCCTTATACATGCCGTATTCCAGCCATAGATATTGCTTGCCAGTCCCCACCATATGATGCCTTTTTGCATCCCCACATCTATTCATATGGGAAGGTTGCCCTTCTCTGATTTTTCTCCCCTGGAAAAGCCCTATTGAAGGTTTTCCTGACTCCTCCAGGCAGAATTGGGCACTTTCCAAGACCCCATGAACATGCACCACCCAAAACAATTATCTTACTGTATTATACTTGACATGTTATATATCATACTAAACCATGAGCTCTTGGAAGGCAGAGACCATGTTCCATCTTTATTTCCCAGGCTCCAATGCAGTACTGAGCACTTAGTAGGCACAGCCCCCTTCCCCAACCTCTCTGCAAACACCATGCAGAATTTCTGTTCTACACAATACCATACAATCCCTGTAGACACACACAAAGCCATCCATAAAGTCACTCCCACCTCTCTCTCCGACCTCACTTCTCACTGCACTCCTCTCACCGACTTCAGGCTCTCCTCATGCTCAACCACTTGGGAATTTTCTAAATGAGCAAAACTTCTTCAAGTGTTGCATTTCCTCTGCCTTGTTAACCTCTCCTCCCTTTTCTTTCCTTAAAGGGCTGCGCTTCACATTTGCCAGGTGGTCCTGGGAAGCTCTCCTTCATCACTCCAGTGTGGGTCAGTCCTGTATGTGCTCAGAACTTCTGTGTCCACCTTATCTATTTCTGTCCCTTGACAAACTACAATGCAATTATCTATTCATTTTTCTCTCCCATTAGCCTGTCAGCTGCTTGAGGGAAGGAATCATGTCCTGTCTCAGCACATAGCACTCTGCATGGTACATAAAATGTGCTCAGAAAAGCTTGTTGAACGAATGAATGATGATTGAATGAATCAACAAAGGACTCGAACTTTAATCACAGTTTGCTCTAATTGACCTACTTGTGGTCTCTCTTTTTACCTGAACGTGTAAGTCTTGGTGAGCCCACAAGGCAGTGTTCTGCCAAGTGGCATCAAGGGAGCTGTAATCCGTAGACCAGCACCTTCCAGGATCACATCGTGGGCAGATGGATGTCTGCCTCCTCTGTCCACACGGTAGTCAAAAGACAGGCTTTGCCCATAGCTCACCTGTTGATTCCCAAGAAATTTGGCTGTGAAACAGAGTGTTAAAAGGTTGAGATCAGTTGTGAAACTGGAGAGGCAAACACATGCAAGTGTGCATTGGTGTTGGCAATTGCTGTGGAAGTCCTATGTCATCCTGCCCCAAGACTCCCTGTCAGGAGAGTCAGGACCTGGTACTGGGCATGGCTATGACATGCTGGGCTCTGAGGGAGGGTTAGTTACTGAAATGATAAAAGGGCCTTGTTATAAGACAGTTCTATCTATTAGATGGTTCATGATGTGGCCCTGATGACGGACTGTTTCGTAAAAATCCCAGGTCTGACAGCATAGCACCACTTCTTACATAATGCTTTAGTTTACAGAATGCTTTCACCAATATCATCACAGTTGATGGCAATAATTTTGGGAGGTAATCATGACTATTCCCATTTAACAGCAGAGAAAACGGAAGTCCAGAGAAGTTAAGAGAACATCTCATCCAACAATCACATATTACCTAAGGAAATGAGCTGGGACTAGAATTCTAACCAGTGCTTTTCCACCCAGGAACATACCATTGACTGATTTTTCTTAACTTACAAGTATTTGAAGTTTTAAGAAATGCTTTGTTTTTGCTTTCCACCTGCTTCTCAATAAACCCATAGGTTTGGCCACAGTCCTTGATTTCTTGCCTTGATGGTAAACATAGAAACTTCCCATTTGATTAAAGGAGGCAGCTCAGCCAGGGTCTGACCTCTGGGACACCCCATTCTGCTCTGTTGGCCCATTTCTTATGACTCTCAAATCAGGCTTAAGCCCCATGTCTCTTCTGGAGATGTTGCTACCCTGATCACTAAATGATATGATTTCTACAATTTCTAACCCCATTTCTCTATCTTGACTTCCTAGTCCTATAAGCTGGCTTCTATAGAAGAAATTATTCCTCACGTACCAGGAGCCACAAAATAGACAGGGTCTGGCCTTCGGGCTGAGCTAAACACGTCTTGATAGCGCTGCGACCATTGGAGCTTTGCAGGAGACCCATTTCGTTGGACAGCCTTCCAGCCATCAACATCTGGAACACAAATATAATCAGTCTGCATTGGGCAAACCCTCATCATCTATTAAGTTAAACAAGGCAAGATTTGCCTGCCAAAAAGTCCTAGTGGTGAGTAGCAAGTGGGGTTTTCTCAATATTTCCACATTTGTAAATGGTCCTTAAAATTCTCCATGTACCTCTCTATGTGGGTCTCAACTTCACTGCTCCCACCCTACAGCTGCTATGATTTCTCATCTTTGAGTCTGACTCTTGTGATAAGAGAGCAGGTTTTCCTCTGCCTATAATTTGCATTTTTTGTATTTACATAAACAGGGTCTGGTCTTAATGAAGTAAAAGAGTCCAGAGTTTTCAAAGGGGAAACTCAGACTTAGAGTTGAAATAATATCAATTTCCAATATTTTTATAGGGCTCTGTTGCTTGGTAACTAATTTCACATAAATTAAGTCATTTATTATATGTGAAAATAGCATTACTAGAGAATGTGAGTTCTGGAAGACTCTTATACACTCTCCAAACCAAATGAATGATTCCTTTGTAGTTTTAAAATAGATGGGGATGGAAAATTCAGGGAAATAAAGATCTGGTCTCTTTTGAGTTATTCTTTTTTTTGAGACAGAGTTTTGCTGTTGTTACCCAGGCTGGAGTGCAATGGCACGATCTCGGCTCACCACAACCTCCGCCTCCTGGGTTCAAGCAATTCTCCTGCCTTAGCCTCCTGAGTAGCTGGGACTACAGGCACGCACCACCATGCCCAGGTAATTTTTTGTATTTTCAGTAGAGACGGGTTTCACCTTGTTGACCAGGATGGTCTCGATCTCTTGACCTCATGATCCACCCACCTCGGCCTCCCAAAGTGCTGCCGAGTTATTCTTTTAAGTTACATTCACTGGTATGAGTGAACTGTTTTCAGCCTACGACTTTTTCAAGACACCAGGGTACGTCTGAGTACCCTGACAAAATAATGTACATTAAATACTATAAGAGACTTGCTAAAGAGAATCCATCCTGTGAACACAGAGCTGGTTGCCTATAAGCACAAAGCCCTACACAATATTCAAAAACTAAAACCTAGAAAATAGAAGGCTTTACCCTGATGAAAGGTAGAGGTAATCGTATGGACACTGTAGTCTGTAGAACTGCGGCAGCTGGCTGAATGCCCATAGCAGAAACACTGGGTACAGCCCTCAGGGTTCCCTGCATCCAGGTGATAGTAACCTGGTTGACACCTGCAGTGGCATTGTAGAAATCAGGATATCATAGGTTATTTTTCATTCTGTAGAGAGAATGCAATGAATGAGACAACCTATCTCTACCTCCTCTCCCACCTGGCTCTATTAATTTTCAGAGGAGGGAATACCAGGTTTCATATACCACCCCCACCCCCAGACCACCAGATGGAACAATGACAACTCCCCAGATGAGACAGCATAAGGAACATTCACTCTCTGTTCCTCTGGTAGAGCAGAGCCACGTTTGTCTTGGTGGTCTGGCATCTGAGTAGTTGGCCCATCCTTGGTAGGAAATTGAGTGGTGGTCAGATGAGCAGAATTGGTGTGGGCAGGGCTATGCAAAGCTGCCCTGTCCTGGAGCTACTGATTAATTGGGGGAAAAGACTGGGAAGTGGGGACCAGAAAAAGTGAGGCTCCTGTCTCAGCACCCCTCAGCTGTACTGACCCCCTCCCAAGACCACTAGGTGTGGATCCCCATCCCTGACTCTTGTACCTGGGCTCTGGCTCACTGGGGAAAAGGGCAGGTGAGGATATGACAGAGAAAAAGGATGGCGAAGACACTCTGCAAAAGCCAGGTGCAGGCTTGCCTTCCACCTCCGCTCCCAGCTCAAGCCCTCCAGTGGCTGCTATAAGGACCGTGACTGCCAGGCGAGTCTTAATGGTGGAGTCACAGAGAAGAAGGCAGAAGCTGGGGAGGACTTGTTTGTCCTCTGCTCAAGATAACGACATCCTTTCACGTGAAATAATGTGAAATAATGATACTTTCAAATCACTTATTTAGCGCTTATGTTGTGCGGGCACTTTGTGTGTACTCTCTCATTTAACCTCCCTCCAATTCTATGAGGAATTGCTATTTCCAGATTTCTTAGATGAGGAGACTAAGGTCAAGAGGTTAAGAAACTCTTGAAATATAGCAGGTAAGTGGCTGAGGCAAGTTGGAAACTCATGTACATTTGCCTCCAAATCATGTAGTCTAAGCCACTGCAGCACATGTTAGGGGGTGCGTTCTGAGTGCAGTATCACAGAAAAGCAGGGTAGCTGTGAAGAGCAGGTGCTTCAGAGAACAGCTGTAACTAAACAAGCTTTGTTTTTTCTCTAAGAGCAAGAGTTTAAAAAATTATTATGGTTTCTATGGAAAGAAAACCTGCTGATTAAAAGAGATAAAAAAACAAGGAAAGACAGGAAGGGAGGAGTGGAGAGGGAAGAAAAGAAAAGGGAAAGGAAGGGAATTAAGCAAAACTAAATGATTATGTTTAGGAACACACTGGGGTAATAAATTGTGAGGCAAAGAAAGTGATTACCATAAAAGTCAGAAGAGAGGTCATTTCTAGGGAGGGGGAGGGCGTTGTCACTGGGACACAGTTTTAGCTGAGGTTTGTTTGTTTATTCATTTATCTATTTATTTTTGAGACAGAGCTTCGCTCTTGTTGCCCAGACTGGACTGCAATGGCGCGATCTCAGCTCACTGCAACCTCCACCTCCAGGGTTCAGGCAATTCTCCTGCCTCAGCCTCCGTGCAGCTGGGATTACAGGCATGTGCCACCATGCCCGGGTAATGTTGTATTTTTAGTAGAGATGGGGTTTCTCCATGTTGGTCAGGCTGGTCTCGAACTCCCAACCTCAGGTGGTCTACCTGCCTCGGCCTCCCAAAGTGCTGGGATTACAGGTGTGAGCTGCCATGCCTGACTGGGAGAGGCCTATTTCTTATCATTGGTGGTGATAGCATGTATTTTATGTGGCATTCTACTTCTGTGTTTTATTTTGAAATTCAAGAGGCTTTCAGCAAGTGACTTCCCTTTTCACACTTAAGCTTTTTCCCTGCCTTCACCTCAGCAGCCAGGAACCCCTGAAAACACAAGCTAGGAGTGTAGATGGCATTTCCTCTGCCCAGGTGTAAGTGATTGGCAGGGTGCCAAATAACTGCTTTCTTACTTTTAAGGAAATGAAGAGGAAGCCTTTGCTTCTGACGCCAGATTCACAGCCCTCTGCTCGACAGCCTCCAGGAAGGAAGAGTTTGAAGCCTGAGCACAGTTGTACTTAAGGCACGTCCTGCACAGGCAGCTGCGAGGGATGGTGTCACTGCTTCACCTCCTCCAGTGTGGCTTGGCCCAAAGGGCTCTCCCCTCGTCCTACCAGCCCCACGCCCATTCGTGTGTGTGCTTGTAACTGCCATCCTATCCCTGGGGCGGCACCTTTTCTGTATACAATGGTTATATATGGCCATATGCTGTTACAGGCCTGCTTACAAGAATTTTCCCAGCATGTTTAATTAGGCCAGGCTTTTCCTGCAACCAGCCTAAGTCCCAGGATCTCACTATGGATTTCCACCTCATACAGAGCACCTGGGATCCGGAGCCAGCTGGTGAGGGGAATCTCGGGGGCCCTGTGCCTCTCCCACAGTCAAAACAAAGAGAAGGGGCCCAGACCACTGTATGGAGTCCAGTGAGATTTGAGCGTTCAGTGTTATTTTTTTCAAGTATAGTTTTTGAGAACAAAGAGCAGGAAGAAAGTCATCGACATTTGTCAAGTTTCCCTTTTCCATAATTACACTCAGAGGACTAATTCTCATGCTAGTTGGCAAGGGACTCTGCTGTTTGTAGGGCCACGGTTCACAGACCTATCACAGCGTTCTCCAGTGACAGCTGCCTTGCAGACACAGCGGCCCCCGTCACAGGGCCCTGCGATGCCAGCTGGGTCACAGTCACACTTGGAGTCTCTGGGAAAGAAGAAAAAGAAAATTAGGGACATGGTTCCAAATGCTTCACAACTATGCACATAAAATCAGCTGCTCATGAGCAAACGTGACTAAGCTGGGCAAGTCTGTCTTCGGTGAGGCTTTCTCCTAGCCGTCCTCACCCGTGCAGACCTCTCTCACACACCACAGGACTCACTCGTCTGCACCAGTGCTGCTCAGAGTGGACTTGGTGGGTAGCAGCTGGGCCAAGAACTGTCTGCCACTCCTAAAGAGAGCAGGGGTTTGTGCCAGAATGTAAACCAAGTTCATCACTCAGCTGTTTAGTTTACTTCGGTTTACTGTTTGACTCAGTTTACCTTTTTAAAAAAATTATCATTTGTTTTTCTATTGTTTAATTAAATGATGTCTGCTTTTCATCATGACTAATTCCATTTACCTGTTATTTGATTCCATTCAGTTCTTTCTCTTGGTAATTCCTCAACTGAGATATAATTCATATGCCATGCAATTCACCCATCTAAAATGTACACTCCAATGGTTTTTAGCTGATTCTCAGAGTTGTAAGCCATCAATATTAATTTTGGAACATTTTTACCATTCCAGAAGAAACCCTGTGCCCTTTAGCAGTAGTGTCCCCCACCCAGCTACATTTCCTCCCTCCAGTCCCACTTCCAGCCCTCGGCAGCACCAGTCTACTTTCTGGCTCTCCCGACTTGCCTATTCCAGACATTTTCTACGGAATCATACCATAAGTGGTCTTTCGTGACTGGCTTCTTTCACTTAGCATGATGCTTTTGAGGTTATCCATGTTATAGCATGTGTCAGTACATAAATTCTTTTTGGTGACAGAATACATATATTCTTTTGGTTACTGTTTTCACTTTTCAGCTATTATGAGTAATGCTGCTATGAATGAATGTGTGCAAGTTTTCGTGCAGCTATCTACCTTCTCATTTCTCTTGGGTATATACCTAGGAGTGGAATTTCTGGGATTGCTGGGTTTAATGGACTTTGTTTGTGTCAAGACTTTCTCAATGAAGGTATCACATCTTTCACTGAATTCTGGCAGTCTCCCGGTCTCATGCCTCCCTGCCTGTGTCACTTCCTTCGCATGCAATCATGTGTCTATCTCATTGTTCATAAACCAAGTTTGTTGTCTCTTCTCTACTGATCTGTTCCTCCTCTGCCTGCCCTATGACCCCACTCATATCCTGCCCAAACCTGGAGTCCCTTGACCCCTCCCTCTCCCTCACATTTCTCATCCAGTCACATGCCAAGGCTAGCAATGCTTATGGCTAGAATTTCTTTGCCAATCTTTATCTTTGAATTCTCATGGCCTCCTTCCTTCTTAGCTCCCTCTCTATGCTGATCTGGACCATTTGACAAACACGTATTCAGCATCTACCGGGTGCTCAGAACCAGGGATGCTAAGAGAAACAGAAACAGTCCCCATTCCATAGGAGCCCTGTGGCAGGGCAGGTGTGTGGATCGCAAGGGCAGCAGGCACAGGGCCAGCTGCAGGTGCACTGAGCACCTTCAAGGTGCCTCTTCCCATTCCAAGCATGGGGACACAGAAGCAAACAAGACAGAGCCACGTGGGGCTTACATTTTAGTGGGAAAAATGGACAAGCATGAATAGAAAACAAGATATGGAGTGAAACAACAGAGTGAGAACACAGAGGGGTGGGACTGGTGCAGGAAGGCCTCTGTGACGAGATAGTGGGGTGGGGATGGAGCAGGAGGCACTGCACGACTCTGGGGAAGGCAGAGCGCTCCAGGATGTACCTAGGCTGAGGGTGGAGAGGGAGGAGGACCTTGCAGGACCTTGATAAGCTTTATCTCATTATGAGTTGGGGGGGTGGAGCTAATCGAGGGTTGTGTTTTCAAAGGGTTACAAAGGAGAAGTGGGGCAGGGGTGATCTCTGAAGGCCATCTGAAAGGATCAGAGAAGGCTGGACCAGAACAATGGCCAGAGAGGAAGACAATTTGGAACCTTGATAACTGGGACAATGCAGTATGGCTGGAGGGCAGTTTCTGCTCCAGCAAGGAGCCAGCAAAGTGAGCAATGGGAGGCACCTCCTCTATGGGAGCCTTGCTTGCCAATGCCCAATGCTTCACTGCCAAGGCCCCGCCAAGCCATCCCAACACTTACCAGCTCTGCATCTCTGCAACTGGTCATGTGATGTTTAATGCTCACCTTCCAAAAGAAATTTGAGCTGGGATACAGGACATTCCAAACTAAAGGGGATCAAGTTATGCAGAAAAATTCTACCCAAATTCACTGAGGCCAAAATGGTCCCAGGGTCCCAGGTTAGTTGAGGACTGTTTGCCTCCTCCCTTCTAGTTCATTTAGAGGGAAGCAATCGCCAGGGTGAAGAACATGGGCTCTGCAGCCAAAACTGAGCTTAAGTATTAGGTCCAGCCTCACCAGTAACATCGGCTACTTAACCTCGCATGGCTTATGTTTCTTATCTTTGAAATGCATATAATGATAATCCCAACCTCTTAGGGGTACTGTGAGGGTTAAAGTGGATATCCCACATCAGGTACTCTCAAAGCAGTGTTTGGCACAGGATAGGGGCTCAGTAAATACAAGTGGTTGCTAAGGTTTATATAATTGTCATGACCAAGTTAGTGACAGCAAAGGTGGGATGCAGATGCTCACAGCAGTCTCTGGTCTTGGGTGCATCCCGCATCTGTGAGCATGTGGAAGCCTGGCAGACATCGGTCGCATCTGCTTCCTGTCACACCCGGTTTACAGCTGCACCGTCCGGAGTTGTCACATCGAGCACTAAGAGAACCTGAAACCCACAAGGCAGGGGAAAGGAAAGAAGAGGAAATATTTAATTTATATGGCACTGGAAGCAACTGTCACCCTATGGGTGCTCCATAAACACAAGTGAGAAGGACCACCTGCTGCCTTTAACAGTCACTTCACATCATCTGAGTATTCTTCCACCCGCCAGGGACGGTGCTGACAGCTGAGGATGTCTTCCTCAGGGAGAGGAATTAAATTACTCATAAAAGCATTCTTTGTCTGTCTGCTCTGATTTTAATGGTAGGTAGCATATAGCACTGCTTTCTAAAAGAAGTCCATCAAATCTTAAGCTCTCAAGGAAAATTTGTGAATGAGCATATTGGCCTCCTAGAAGAGGGTCCATATCGGAAAGTGGACAAAATTCTTCTTTATCCCTGGTGGGCAAAGCCATCCTTTAAGGGTCAGTGCTTTTATTGTATGATTTTTAAGGGCATAAAAAGGCCTATTAACCAAAACTATCCACCTGCCAGGAGTGCTGGAGAGTTTCCTCTGTGGCGTGCCTCCCGTGAGATGTACCCTGCATGCCCTACCTAGAGGACTGTACTTGTCTTTTTGCTTTTCTTTTTTTTTTTTTTCTGAGACGGAGTCTCACTCTGTCACCCAGGCTGGAGTTCAGAGGTGTGATCTCCGCTCACTGCAACCTCCACCTCCCGGGTTCAAGCGATTCTCTCCTGCCTCAGCCTCCCGAGCAGCTGGGATTACTGGGACTACAGGCTGACTACTACAGCCTCCCAAGAAGCTGGGACTACTACTGCCACCACATTCCACTAATTTTTGTATCTTTAGTGATGATGGAGTTTCACCATATTGGCCAGGCTAGTCTCGAACTCCTGACCTCGTGATTCATCCACTTCGGCCTCCCAAAGTGGTGGGATTACAGGCGTGAGCCACCAGGCCCAGCCTGTACTTGTATTAAGATTCTGCTTTTTACAGATACACTCTTAGTCGTAAATAGGTCCTCTCAGATTGAGTGTTCATGAAAAACTCAAGGCAACAAAATGTGTCACTGTGGGATGCTGCCACGTCTCACCACCTGCCTTTCCACACTCAGTCCTGTTCCAGCCTCCACCTTCTCTCTCCCGGGCCCTGCCTCACACTCTCCTCCCTGCCTCCATCCTTGCCTCTGCACACTCCACAGAGAAGCCAGGATGTTCTTTTAAAATGTAACTCAGATATTTAGGTCCTCTGGTGGCCCCCCACTCTAAGCGGAATAAGACGCCGACTCTGTATCATGGCCTGCAAGCTCCTACCTCTCTTACCTCATCTCTTACCCTCCTTCACTAGGTTCCAGCGACCCAACTCTCTTGGTTCAGGCCAAGTGCTAAGCAGCTTCTCTCAAGGTATTTGCACTTCCTGCTCCCTCGGTCTGGAATGCCCTTTCCTTAAACTTCCCCTAGTTGGCACATTCTCAGCACTCAGGTCTTGATTAAATATTACTTTTCTAGAGAAATCTTCTCTGACTCCTGCATCTAAAATCCCATCTCACACCCACCCCAGTCCTCAGCCCTACTTGACTTAGGATGACTTCACCTTATGTCACCTTCCATATTCCCACTGCCCAGCATCATGCCTGATACGAAGCAGGTGCCCAGAAATCTGTTCAATTAATGTGTGTATGCCAAGGAGGAGGGCTGGGTTGTTGTGGAAGGAGCTGAGAGAAAGCCAGAAGATGAGGTGGAAGGCTAGCTGGGTACACCTCAGCTACCTTATCATTCCCCTGCAGTTCAGTGGAATTGTAAAATAATCTGTCTATTTTAAGTATCTGTAATGATTAGGCTATCCAGAGCCTAATGAAGCCAAGGAAACATTGACCAGTCTCCTCATGTTTGTTTTTTAAATCTGTTGTCTTTCTATGAGCTTTTAATTCACTAGTAGAATTCAAATCAATAAAGGTATCAGTGTGAAATAAATGAGTCACATTCACAGTTTGAGTCTATGAACATCTACATGTCAACTTTGTAAGGCTTGCAGGAGCCTTCAGTGATAACATAAATGACATTTTTGAACACCTCCTTAGATGTTGAGTTAGGCACTTTATATGTATTAGCTCATGCTATTTAGTAGTGAATTAAAAGTTCACAGCAGAATAACAGATCAATTTCTGCTTAATAGGAACTCTCAGAGGTTTAGGCAGGCAGTGACAAGTTCAGACCTGCAGTTAGAAAGAAAACGCTAGAGCAGTCTGCAGGTGGCGTGGAAAAGGCAAGACTAGCGTGTCTCCTCCTGTACCATGATGGCCTGGATTAGAGGGGTCTAGGTGAGAAGAGAAGAAGGGAAGCATTGTGAGAGCCACTGTAGATATAGAACACAAAAATTAGTGACTCTTGGGTTAGGAATGATGCGGGAGAAGGGATCACATTGATGACACTCAGGTCCCCAGAGTGCACACCTGGCTGAACCGTGATGCTATTTGCCAACCAGGGAAGGCAGGAGGAGGACCGGGATCTCAGATTGAATCATCAAGAGAAGATAATCAGTTTAGTTTTGGATATACAACTGGAGTTTCCAGGGGCATATAAAGGTGGAAATGTTCATCTGGAGCTCAGAGTCTAGAGATGAAGATCTAAGAGCCCTCAACACACAGGCTGAATAGGAAGCCATAGTAGATGTGAGATCAGTCCAGAAGCAGATAGAGAACAGAGAGGAAGTGGTGAGGACAGAGATAGAGCCCATCTATTAAGAGCGAGGATGACCAGAGAGGGAGAAGTCTCAGGATAGGGTCTAATCGAACAGTGAGCAATGGAAGCCAGGGAGGAGAGGTCTAAGGAGGGCGAGGGGAGGAGGAGAGAAGGAAGGTTTTCGGAGTTTAAGGCAAGAGAGCATGTAAACGAGATGAAAATAAAGATAGGCTATTTGGTTTGATGTTTAGAGACTTCATGCTCATTGCTCTGTGAGTAGTCAGCAGAAGGAAGGAAAATTTCTTTTTGAATAATGCCCTGATAAGTCACATTAAATAGAAGTCCCTCATGATGAAATTTGGTTGTTTTTAACATGAATGGATGCTGATTTGGGGACCAGAAACACATTTTTCCCCCACTCAAATTAATGGCAATTACACTTTCTACTTCAGAAAACTCTCCCTACAGTAGTTTTTCAGATGTCAATTATTTTTATAAAGTAGGGGAAGACGGTAATGCAGGCTCTAATTCTGAATACGACTAACTTATTTCATGCTCCAAAACTTTCAAAATAAGAACACTGGGTCTTCAAAGTCTCACTCAAAAAAAAAAAAAAAAAAAAAACCACCTGCCCCAGTTTCCACATCATAAACTGTACTTAGGTATGAACAATTGGGTTTAAAGAATAGATGAGGAATAACTTCCTGTTTCAAATTCGTGTCCCAGTAAGCACATTCATGGTTTATGTAGATATAGTCCACATGCATTTAAAGACTCAGAAGGTATTAAAAAATGATTAATATTTAAACTTTAGGGCCGAGCATAGTGGCCAATGCTTATAATCCCAGCAGTTAGGGGAGGCTGAGGCAGGTGGATTGCTTGAGCACAGGAATTTGAGACTGACCTGGGCAACATAGACCCTGTCTCTACAAAAAAATAAAAAGTTAGTCAGTCATGGTGGAACACATCAGTAGTCCCAGCTACTCAGGAGGCTGAGGCAGGAGGGCTGCAGGATCCCAGGAGTTTGAGGCTGCAGGAAGCCATGATGGGGCCACTGCATTCCAGCCTTGGCCACAGAGTGAGACCCTGTCTCAAAACAACAACAAACCCAATAAAAACAAAACAAATAAATAAGAAAATATAAACCAAGATAGTTCATATCCTTTTGAGAATCCTTTTAAAAAATATACACTTGCATTTTTAAAATGTCTTAAATAATAACTCAAATGTTAGAGTCTGAATATACTGTCAGCATCATAGATATGTAAAAAAGTAATAAACTTAAGAAAGTCCAATATCACATAAACCTCAAAACTTTAGCTGTCATGGGAGGAAGAAACTTTCACACACAGTGAATTTCAAAGTACTTGCAACAGGTTATCAGGGCTTAAATATGTGGTTGGAAGAGCTGAAGCTAAGTCAGCCCTGTTACTGAGCCCGCAAAGTCATCATCTAAAAATAAGCCCAGTTGCTACATTTATGGGAAATCAATGTAAAGTCCAAAATTGGTGACTGCTCTGGGGTTTATTAATGCCATTGGCTTCATTTAACATACATATAATGATAGCATTTTTTTGGTAAGACATGTTCTTTTGCATTTGAAATTAACTGTACAACAAACTCCCCTGTCAGGTTATTATCTGAGAGTGAAAAATATTCTCTGGCTAATTGGGAGACTGAGAAATCACACAGGGAATTCAACTTGTGCCAGTGGTCTAGTGACATTTGCAGCTGAGGAGTAGCTGGGGACAGCGCATGCTGGGAACAGTCTCTGCCACCAGCATGTCTTTCAGACTTGGCAGTTTGGACCCTGAAAGTTCGGTTTCTTCATCTCTTTCACAGGGGATGTAGGATGTGTTAACACAGTTGTCAGACTGTTATGAGGACTGAAAAGGACATTATCTATGAAAACGTTTAGGAAAATTATAAAGCAGAGTCAGATCTTAGGAAATAATATCCATTGAGCTTTTTGTGTACACATAGGCTCCTTTTGGGCATAGAAAAAGGCCACTCTGATTTTTTTCTTTTATATGGAGGGAATAAGAGAACTATTCTTGGTCGGAAGATCTGGCTTACAACTGTAGTTCTTGCAATCAGTTGCTGGAAGACTTTAGGCCATTCAGTAACTTTCCTAGGTCTCAGTTTCCCCACTGTCTTCATAAGAAAAACAACTACATCAATTAACAATTTACTGAGTTGCCTGCCATGTGCTTGTCACACACCATTTTGTCTCCGCAGGATCCTGTGACGTGAATATCACGATCCCTCTCTAATAGATGAGGATGCTGGAGCATCAAGAGGTTAAGGAACCTGCCCAGAGTGACCTAGTGGTGGTGGTTGTGTCCAGATTTGCACCCAGGCTCCCTGGCCCCATAACCTACCACTGAACTCTACATTATTACCGGCGATGTCAACAAACCTGGTCCTGAACTCTTACTCTGCCCCTTAGCTCTATAACCTTGAACAAGTTTCTTCCCCTCCCTCCCTAAGTCTCTGCTACATCATTTGTGAAATGGAAAAAAAAAAGCAAAAAAAACATAGCCTCCTCTTTATAAGGTTATTTGTGAAGCTTAATTAATTACTGGATTAAAAGCACCTAGAAAAGTGCCTGGCACATGCCACATGCTAACTATCATGTAAGACATAAATCAATATTGAGCTTTACCACTTCCTGCCAAGCTGTTCCCACTGAGTCTGGGATATCTCTTCCCCAGATAAAAAGAAGGAGCCAGTTTCTCTATCGCTGGGTAAGCAGTAGACTACACACTGAAGCAGAAGAGATGGCATGGTAAATCCTTCTTCACCATCTCTCTGTGCTAGGCAGCAGGTTCCTGGTCTACCCTGAGACTAATAACCTTGTCTTCAGGCCAGGCTATTACATTTCCAGCTGAGCCAATTACATTTCTAGTTTCATTCTCACTGATCATTTCACTGGGATGACCCAACTCTGGTGACTCACAAAGAAGCTACATGACCTAAGGCAATAGGAGTTCTTCAGAGAGCTTAAATGCCCATTAAAATGGAACAATTTGCTTTTTAATTTTTTTACGAAGTTCTTTGATTCATAGGGAGGACTTCGAAGTCCAAATGATTCAGGATGCAAATTCTACACTACAAAGCTAAGCAAATCTGAGTCAAACCATATCATAACAGCAACTTACGTGAATCTGGGGGGTGGCTGGTGGGATATAGGTCTATCTCACCACAGGGTCACCCAGTTTTCTGTAAGACTCCCAACCCACTCTACCAGCAATTCATGGCTGCCCCAGAATCTGCCCAGTTTTAGATTCCTTCAAGCTGCAGCTATGAATTGGTTTTACAGACCTATTACACTAAGTCATTGCCATGTAGTAAGGCTATATGCTTTAAGTGGATCAATATACATCATAGATGCTATTAAACATTTTCTAGAAAAGAAAAGTAGATAATGCTAAGAAAGATAATAGACAAATGAGCCATCAAAAAAATCTTACTTACAGAATCCCCTCTCTCTCCCCCTTTATATTTGCTAACTTGTCTTTACTATCTGTCCACAACGAATACAGCAGAGTGTGTGTATCTGTGTGCACTGCAAAGACCTACAGTTCTATGAATATAGCACTGGGTGAGATACTTAAAAAAAAAACTCCTCTCTCCTATGAACCAGCCACCCTATTAGGTGCTTCCTATTTGTTATTTTGTTTTCTCTTGTTAGCAACCTAATGAAAGACTTTAATTTTCCTATTTACTTGTCTGTCTCCTTTATTAGTATGACTTCATATTGCTAGCACCTAGCACAGCACTAGAAACAGATCTAATTCCTTGTTTTTCAAGAGGTTGGTCAAACGGATAGTTATGAACATGAAGAACAATCCCTGGAAGAGTGCGAGCTTCCTTTGTCATCTGCCTGGAAAAGTTAATAATGTGACCCTTGGTATTAGAATTCAAGACAACATGCCCTAAAAGTCCCATTGGTTCCACCAACCCCTACTTAAGAGAAACATGTTTCCTCAGATTGAAACTGCTAGAAAGACCTGTGTCTGTTAGGTGTGGGTTGCTCCTGAAGCTGAACATATCCCTCTTGGCCTGCTTGCTTCCCCTGTTTTCTTTTTTCCTCCCTTGTTCCCTTCCTTCTTCTTTTCCTCCCTCCTTCCTTCCCTCTTATCCCCCCACCACTCCATCTCCCTCTCCTTCTTTCCCCGCTTTTCAGCTACCTTTGGAGTTACAATTGCAGGGCAAACAGCGGTCTCTTTCTCTGTGCCGGTAAAAGCCGTCCTTGCACCTCTCGCAGTGAATGCCATCAGTGTTGTCATTGCAGTTGAGGCAGCGGAATCCATGGCCAGTTTGTCTGTGAAGTTCCTGATCAAAGATACACTGCCTGGACTTCCCATTGCAATCACAGACTGGGGAGGAAGCGTACAAAAGAGATCGTCAGAAAAAAACACCTCGGGAACAGTTCTAGCAGGTGTTTTTGTTCAAATTGATAGAAATTATGCATGAGTACTATATGGTCATCTAAACTACTTGATGGAGGAAGCTAAGGGAGTGCAATGGGCAGTGCGGAGCCCCTGAGGACACCTGCTCCACTTAAAGGAAGCAGCCACTATGCAGTGCTGGTGGGCTGCTGCCTGGGAGAATGTGGGCTCAGCATTGCCAGACTGTCCTGTTCCCCAAGAGAAACCCAAAATGTGAAATTACATTTTTATGCAGATATTTCTGATTTAAATGTTTGCAAGGAGTTCATTTAAAAACATTGCAATCCCATAGAGCAAGTCTGTGGGCTCAAGGAGACCTGAGGATGGGTAGCTGCGGACTCAGCACAGCTGTCTACGAGCCCATGGTGTCGCTGCTCAAGATACACAACACTCATCCCTCGGTGCCCATCAAGACGAGGAGCGTACATGACTATCTGGGCAGGTGTCTCCTCCCAAAGCCAGGTGGCCCATGAAGAATGACCTTTCTCAAGTGTCTGGGAAGCCCATCCTGCAGATGTTCCAAAGAGACTCAGAGAGTGACTAACATCTCCATGGGGACCCGAACGGCAAAGGAGGTGACACACGGAAACACCCAGCAGAGTACCCGGGACGATGAGACACCAAAAAATGTTTCTGTCAAGATAATGGGCCTTCAGGTCGAAAGGAAAGAATCAAACGCCAATTCTGCTGTTTCCTTGGGCACATCCATTTCCTGAATCTTGTTTTTTCTTCTATATAGACTGTATTATCTGCCTCCCTGGATTGTAAAGAAGATCCCTCTGGGAAAAGAATATCAGGTGCCTTTGCATATGCGATTTCATGCAGGCCTCAGAAGGTACTGCCACAGAAGGTACTGCCTCAGAAGAGAAACATGAAACTTGGAAAGGTGAAGTAACTGGACCCAGTAGGGAACTGAGATTTGAACCTCTGTCTGATGCCAAAACCTGTCTTCCTCTCTTCCCTATGCCGGCTGTGTCTGTTGGCCATGCTGCCACATAGAGAAACTGTTTCCAGGGTCGTGACTTACCCATAGTGCTGACAAAGTCAACAGACCTGCTGAGTGGCTCCCTGTGGAGACTCTGTGTCAGGTGCTGATGATACAAGGGGACCACATACTTATTTTTTTTTTTTTTTTGAGATGGAGTCTTGCTCTGTCACCCAGGATGGAATGCAGTGGTGCAATTCTAGCTCACTGCAACCTCCCCGGTTCAAGTGATTCTCCTGCCTCAGCCTCCTGAAGGGACTACAGGTACATGCCACCACCCCCAGCTAATTTTTGTATTTTTAGTAGAGATGGGGTTTCACCAATGTTGGTCAGGCTTTTCTCAAACTCCTGATGTCAGGTGATCCACCTGCCCCGGCCTCCCAAAGTGCTGGGATTACAGGTGTGAGCCACTGCACCCAGCCATGACTGCATACATTTAATGGACCTGCTAAATGACTGCCTTATGATAATTTCTTTCTTTCTACTTTGGATGGCATTTAAACTAGCAAAGTCAGCTAGTATCTATCCAAAGCGTACTCTGTTTCTAGGGCTCTGCATTAATCAGTTCAGTTAAGTCTCACAACAACATTTTAACATGGGTTTTATTATCCCCATTAAATAGGTGGAGAAACGAATACTCAGAGAGGCTACATATCTTCTCTAAGGTCACACAGCTAAATGGCAAAGATACAATTTGCTCCCAGATGTTTCTGACCCCAAAGTCCTCATCTTTCCATTTTATGTTCCTTCTCAAGAATTGAGTTTACCATTGCATGTAGACATTCTTTTCATAAATCCCTAATAGAGGGTCATTCAGCTTGGTTGTCGCAAACAGAAACATTTTTATGGTGTTTTAAATCTACCTCCCTCCCTGTAATTTTCATCACATGTTTTTGCTCTTCCCTGTAAAACAATATACACACACAACACACACATACATACAACATTCATGCACACACAACACACACATACATATAACATTCATGCACACACAACACACACAGACACAGACCACACACACACACACACACACACACACCCTACTCTCTTTTCATTCTTTGATTTATCCAATAGACAAAAACTTCGGATGTTGTTTTACATCAGAAGTGTCCTGCATCATCAGGCTTTTACAAATCTGAAGATAACTAGACATCTCCCTCCTTAGTCTTTTACTTTTCGAGTTAAACTAGAGATCTGTCATCTCCAAGTCTTTCAACTACTTCTTGTGTCATAATTTCTAGATTCTTCTTGTCTGCCATCCTAGGAACAAATTCTAATTTCCAATGTCTTTCTTCAATGATCAGTACTTTAAGTGTGATTTGAACAGCTTGGCTTATAACAGGACTAGATATTTTTATCCCATGGGCAAAGACTAACATTTTAATGAACTTACAGCATATTACATTTGCACACAATTCAAAGTCCCAGGGCTTTTCTCAGAACTAGTGCCAAGCTGAATCTTTCCCAACCAATTCTTGTGAAACTGATTTTTTGGATCTCCAACAGATGTGCCACACAGCTGTCATGTGCTGTGAAATTTGTACCAAGTACATGACTATGCATGTACTGGAGCTAAATTCACTGTTCAGCGGTCCTGTGAGGTTCTTCATCTGGCTAACCCAACACCCCAATGCCCTCCCTGCCCTGGCCTTTTGGAAGCAATCTCAAAATAACTACAGATTTTTCATTGTGCCTTTCTTATTTAGAACATGGACTGGGCATAGTGGTTCATGCCTGTAATCCCAGCACTTTGGGAGGCGGAGGAGGGTGGATCACCTGAGGTCAGGAATTTGAGACCAGCCAGGCCAACATGGTGAAACCCCAGCTCTACTAAACATATAACAATTAGCTGGGCATGGTGGCAGGTGTCTGTAATCCCTGCTACTTGGGAGGCCGAGGCAGGAGAATCACTTGAACCTGGAAGGTGGAGGTCACAGTGAGCCAAGATTATGTCATTGTACTCCAGCCTGGGCAACAAAAGCGAAATTCTGTCTCAAAAAAGAAAAAAGCAAGAACATATTTTTTGGTGGTAAAAGTTAACTTCATAAGGCCGATCATAGTATATTTATTCAGAGCAATCTCTTCAAAATAGATAAACTTGTTACAATCTTTTTATATCATATCCCTCCTCATCTGTCTCTTCTCATCTAAAGCTCTACTTTGAAAACAATGGGTGTCCTTCTTTCATTTCATTTTAATTTCAATTTTTTTTGAGATAGGATCTCACTCCCTTGCCCAGGCTAGAGTGCAGTGGCACAATCTCAGCTCACTGTAGCCTCGACCTCCTGGGCTCAAGCGATCCTCCAACTTCAGCCTCCCAAGTAGCTGGGACTCCAGGCATGTGCCACCATGCTGAACTAATTTTTGTTTTTTTGTTTTTTTGTTTTTTTTGTTTTTTTTGTTTTCTGTTTGTTTGGTTTTTGTTTTTACAGAGACAGAGTTTCACCATGTTGTCCAGTCTGGTCTTAAACTCCTGGATTCAAGAAATCCACCTACTTCAGCCTCTCAAAGGGCTGGGAATTACAGGTGTGTACTACCGTACCTGGCCTCTTTTCTTTTGTTTTATTTTTGAGATAGAGTCTCACTCTGTCACCCAGAGTGGAGTGCAGTGGTGTGATCACAGCTCACTGCAGCCTCAACCTCGTGGGCTCAAGCCATCCTCTCACTTCAGCCTCCCAGGTAGCTGGGGCCACAGATACGTGCCACAACACACAGCTCAATATGTTACTTTTTTGTAGAGACAAATTCTCATGGTACTGCCCAGGCTGGTCTTGAACTCCTGGCCTCAAGCAATCCTCCCACCTTTGCCTCCCAAAGTGCTGGGATTATAGGCATGAGCTACCAGGTCTGCCCCATTGTCCTTTAAATGCACAGCCTTCAGTGGAGTTGCATTATAGTTCCAGGGACAGGAGGTCTTTAGCCAACTTCTCCATTCCAGAACCTGCCCAACAGGTTCCAAGCCTATTGCATACAAACCCCTTTCTCTTTCAAATGGATGTCCCTTAAAGACAAGGGCTGTGCCATCTAGAGTGAGGGGATGTATGCACCTCATGTCTGGGGAGTGTATTGGCCTGGGTATCTGCATTGCTTGAGAACTCCGTGAAGACACTCTACAGCCTCGCCTGCGGGACTCTGACGTTAAAAGCTGCACTGGGATTAAACACCCAGCTGCACTGCACTTAACTCAATACTGAGTCTTTGAAATGCTTCCACCAAGAGAATGATGGGAGAGCTTGTTCCAGGCTCCTTTTGCATGGAATGATGCTTTTTATCATTGATGTGTTTGAAACATGGTCTCTCTCAAATCATCTCCCAAATTGAGACTAACTTCCCTAAAACCATTTATTATTTACTCTTGCTACGGGGGGAGGGGGGAGACGTTAATATTTAAAATTCTAGAATATTCCTGAAACCGGGCTTAATAAAATGGTGTAATGTAGCTTGTACGTGGTCTTTTTGTCTGTGACCAACACCTGCCCAACTACTACCGTGGGCACACTGGTTGCCAAAGGGCACTGCCAGGCCTAGAGTAAGGCAACAGGGAGTGGTAGAGATTCTACCCAAACGGCGTAAGAAGCAGCACTCCACCCACCCACTGCCAGTTGTAGCCACATGCAATTGATGCCTGCTGTAGTTAGCATCAACTCTTCTTTTAAAAGAAGATAGAAATCTGGCTTTGTGATTGAAATCTACTGATTTTTTAAATTTTGGCCAAAATTTTTTTAAAAAATTCTTTTTGAAACAAAGCTATGTCCACAGGCAAATATCTGCACTCAACTCTGCAGTTCTAACAGGTAGAAAACACATCTCATGTTTCTGAAAAAGGAAAAATGAAGCCCTATTATATCACACAGTGCCTGGCCCATGGTAGGCATTTAGTGGTTATTTTTGTTCATCTGTTCTTGAGACTGAGTCTCACTCTGTTGCCAGGCTGGAGTGCAGTGGCACAATCTCAGCTCACTGCAACCTCCGCCTTCCAGGTTCAAGGGATTTCTCCTGCCTCAGCCTCCTGAGTAGCTGGGATTACAGGCGCCCACCACCATGCTAGGATAATAGTTGTATTTTAAGTAGAGACAGGTTTTACTATGTTGGCCAAGATGGTCTCCATCTCTTGACCTCGTTATCTGCCCGCCTCGGCCTCCCAAAGTGCTGGGATTACAGGCGTGAGCCACTGCACCTGGCTAGTGCTTTTTTAAACAAACAAAGAAATGAATGTTCTGTTGAACCTAAAAAAATCCATAGATGGGCATCTTGGACCTTCCCTGAGTTCTAGGCAATGGGATACATACAGCAGCAAACAAAACCAACAGACGTCCCAGCCCGCATGGAGTTTACATGCAATTTGGGGGTAAAGGACATAAACAAGATAAATAAGTAACATTGAGAGAGAATATTAGGATAGTGGTATTTGTTAAGGAGAAATATATGAAGCAGCGAAAAGGAATGGGAAGTTGGGAGGTAGTAAGATGGGCGGGCAGGAGGGTGGAAAGGGTCATATGCCCATTTGCTGTTTTATTTCTATTTCCATACTTGTCCGATTCATGATCTTTGTCCATTTATCTACTGGGCAAGTAGATACATCTACAATGTTTTTCTTATCAATTATTTGCATAACAAATATATCAAACTATATACCTATCACTTCATTGCAGATTTTCTTTTACCCTTTCCTGATAATCATCTTTCTTTCCAAAGTGCCTCAGCAGATTTTGTTTTGCTGATTTAAGCCCCCTTTCCCACTTTTTTCTTTTATCGTTGGTCAATGAGATGTATATTTAATTAATTTAATAACCATCACTTCACATCTAACAGGGAGGCTATACTGGGTGCTTGAACACTCAGACTTTATGAGCCAGTAAAATTGCAAAGAAGGAAGTTGTTAATTTTGTGTGTGTGTATGCATGTGTGTGTTTTTTTGAGACAGTCTCACTTTGTCGACCAGGTTGGAGTGCAGTGGTGTGATCTCGGCTCACCGCAACCTACACCTCCTGGGTTCAAGCGATTCTCATGCCTCAGCCTCCCGAGTAGCTGGGATTACAGGCATGTGCCACCATACCAAGGTAATTTTAGTATTTTTAGTAGAGATGGGGTTTCACCATGTTGGCCAGGCCAGCCAAGGGTATTGCTAACGTTTTATTTTGCCAAAGATATTAAATACTTATCTAATACCTATTTGCAGCCAGGCGCAATGGCTCATGCCTGTAATCCCAGCACTTTGGGAGGCCGAGGTGGGTGAAACACCTGAGGTCAGGAGTTCAAGATCAGCCTGGCCAACATGGCAAAATCCTGTCTCTACTAAAAATACAAAAGTTAGCCAGGTGTGGTGGCACATGCCTGTAATTCTAGCTACTTGGGAGGCTGAGGCAGGAGAATTGCTTGAAACTGAGAGGCAGAGGTTGAAGTGGGCCAAGATCATGCCATTGCACTCCAGCCTGGGTGACAGAGTGAGACTCTGTCTCAAAAAAAAAAAAAAAAAATTAACTATTTGCCTGTGTCAAGCATGTATCATATTATCCATGTTTTCGTACTTGAACAGGAATCAGTGCACGATCTGACTGACACGTCTAAAAAGAAGACTGGCTGTTATGGAGAAATGGATTTAGGGATGGTGGAAGCAGGGAGTGTCCCCGACAAAGGAAAGAGCAAGCCTAAAAGCCCCAGGTGGGAAAGGGCTGGGTGCATTCTAGAACGCATGCAAGAATGTGTGTGTTGGACCCGGGTATGGGTTCGGGACCTGCATTAAGGTATCATTGCTGATCATCGGAAAAAGAAAATCATACCGAACCCTGAACACACCTGAGGCCGTTCCCGGGTCAGTAAACAAAACAAGCAGGTTTTTCTCCATCTTTCACTGAACTCTCGTTCTAGGTTCTGTCCTTCATGCCTTTGAATATTCATTTGTACAAAGCCAGGGACACCTCTTCAAGGTTTCATCCTCTCCTCTCTCTGCCCTCTCACTCCAACTCCCCCACAATCATTGACTCTGCCAGCCAGGGTTCTCTCCACAGCCAAAGAAATGAGACTCTGCAAGTTTACCTGAAGTCCTACATAAACCCATCTGAAACGGAGTCAGATTGAGTCCGATTTTCACAGATTTCTTTAAGTCTAGTGAAGTGTGGATGGTAATTGCATCTGACTGCTGTATGCTGCTTCTCTGGCACTGAAGCATTTATTATAATAATAACTATAATAGCACACAGTCGCTGACCCTCAAGGTGCTTCTTAGGAAAGACCACCAGGCAGCCAGACACAGGCTGGGCCACCCACTACCACCCACGCTCACCAGAGACAGAGATCAAAGCAGCTGAAGCACCTCCTTAAACAATAGAGTGAGGCTGGCAGAATCCCTGCAGCTCGCTTCGCAACACTCCCACCCCTCACTAAAACACGCAGCTCCAACAGGTTAGGACAGGAAGCACAGGGGCAAAGGCGGTTTCCCAGCTGTGGTCTGAGGAGAATAAAAGGAAACAGAAAATGTTTCTTCAGGTTGTACTCAGGGCAAGGCCTTGGAATAATCACCATCAGCAGTAACAGTTCATCGGGATCTCATTTTAAATTTCCCATAAGAAATAGTGCCCTTTTGAGGGATACAATTATGAGAAATCTCAGTCACTTGGCATACATATGATTGTTTGTGTATAAGCAGATCCTCTTTCTATTGTTGTTTTTTTTTTTTTTTTTTTTGTCAGATGGAGTCTCGTTCTATTGCCCAGGCTGGAGTGCAATGGCGCATCTTGGCTCATGGCAACCTCCGCCTCCCAGATTCAAGCAATTCTCCTGCCTCAGCCTCCCAAGCAGCTGGGATTACAGGTGCCCACCACACCTGGCTGATTTTTGTATTTTCAGTACAGAGTTTCGCCATGTTGGCCAGGCTAGTATCGAACTCCTGACCTCTGGTGATTCTCCCGCCTTGGCCTCCCAAAGTGCTGCGATTACAGGTGTGAGCCACTGTGCCCAGTCCTGTTTCTATTGTTCTAAACTGAAAAACATGCTCTGCTTTTCACTAAGGTGAACTAATCGCTACCTTTATAAATCTGTGAAGTCATCATGCTTCTTAGTGCTTTAATAGAAATGATAAAATTAAAAATCCAGACTCCTTTCAAAACTCTGCAGATGTAGCCCCTGTCAACTTTACCAACTTCACCTCATCAAGAGTTCACTGGGCTCCAACACACAGTCTAGGCTGCCCTAACCCTTTCCCACCTCTGACTTTTAGGCTTGCTGTTTCCTTCATCAGGAGCACTCTCTGCTTCCACCCTCCCTAAATCCATTTCCAGGCACAGCCTGTCTTCTTTTTAGATACATAAATCAGACTGTGCACTTCCCTGCGAATACCCTCTGACAGCTTCTCTCTCCTGTGACTGCCCGGAGCACTTCATCCTCACCTCTCTCAGCATTTGCCTCATTCTATCCTGTGTCATCATTGTTGTATCTATGACTTACTTCCTCTGCAGCATTTCTCACCTTATATCCCCACGGTACCTAATGCAGTGCTTGGATGGATGGATGGATGGATGGATGGATGGATGGATGGATGGATGGATGGATGGAAAGATGGTGGACAGTGTGATGGATAGAAGGAGAGAGAAAGGAAGGGGAAAGGGAATGAGAGAGGGAAGGAAGGAAGGGAGGAGGGAGAGAGGGAAGAGGAAAGGAAAGAAAGAAGGAAGGAATATTGACTCTGACTTTTAAGAAAAGCCAAACAAGAACCTGAACAATCAGAAATCTCCCTGAAGTCCAGAAGCCTACTTTCAAATTTCCCCAATACAATACACAAAGTTTCCATTGTCTACATATATGGCATTCAGTGTAAAAAATCTAATGTTCCAACCAAAATCTATCCATTATGAGATAGGAATAGAAAGAACTGTGAGAGGAACATGAGATTTTCAATGAGATTAAGAGTCTGGGACTTTCAGGTTGCTGCTCGTACCAGATGAACTATTTCCACCCCAGGACTGCCCGCCTTTCTGTGTTCTGTGAGCCCAGAGCTGCAACGCTTTCTGCCTGCCATCTCGAAGGGCAGCCAGCCCAGGGCTGTGTGGGAGGAGGGCAAAGGGATGAGGCAGGCCTCAGAGCATGAGATCAGTTTGCAGCACTCAGGCAGCCTTGATAGGTAGTGTACTTGGCGGCTCTATGGGAAGATGTCAGGAGCTAGGAATTTGAGCATCATGTTTAAACCTGACAGTGTGTCTTGGCTGCTATTACGTAGTGCTTTGTTGCTCTTGCTACCATTTCAGCGCTTAGTGCACTAAAACTGATTCAGTGAAACAGCAGCAAGTTTATATAATGTTACCTGTAATCTCCCGTGAATGAGTCCAACTATAAACCATTTAAAGACGATACTCCGCCGGGCGCAGTGGCTCACGCCTGTAATCCCAGCACTGTGGGCACTTTGGGAGGCTGAGGCGGGAGGCTGAGGCAGGAGTATCATGAGGTCAGGAGATCAAGACCATCCTGGCCAACATGGTGAAACCCCGTCTCTACTAAAAATACAAACAAAAGTTAGCCAGGCGTGGTGGTGCATGCCTGTAGTCCCACCGACTCGAGAAGCTGAGGCAGGGGAATCGCTTAAACCCGGGAGGTAAAGGTTGCCATGAGCTGAAATTGTGCCACTGCACTCCAGCCTAGTGACAGAGCAAGACACCATCTCAAAAAACAAAACAAAAAACCAACAAGGATGATGCTCAATTCTCTTCCTTATTTGCAGAAAAGGGATGTGCCCTGTGTTTCCTTTCCTGCATTTTGTGTCCCTCATTTCCTTTCTGAGACATTGGATCTTTTTCCCTCCTTCCTTTGTACAACTCTCTTCCCTTGGATATGATGACGTCATACTGCCAGGTGTCTGCCTGCCTTCTGATCTTCCCTATTCAAGTCTTTGTGGCTCCTCTCCTTAGCCCCACTCTAAATGTCAGTGCTCCTCGGGGCTTGGTTCTTAACCTCTGCAACTCGGTCTCAGCCTCTCTCCTTGGGTGATCTCATCCACGGCAAGGGCTTCAATAACCATCATGGGTGTTGACATCCCAAGATACTTCCTTGGCCCAGACTTCATCCTCAACTTCAAGTCCCCATGGCCGGCCATCCACTTTATTTATTTACTTATTACTTTAACATTTCTTTTTTTTTTTTAGAGATGAAATCTCACTCTATTGCCAAGGCTGGGGAGCAGTGGCACAATCTTGGTTAACTGCAACCTCTACCTCCTGGATTCAAGCAATTCTCCTGCCTCAACCTCCCAAGTAGCTGGGATTATAGGTGCGCACCACCACACCTGGCTAATTCTTGTATTTTTACTATAGACAGAGTTTCGCCTTGTTGGCCAGGCTAGTCTCGAACTCCTGACCTCAAGTGATCTGCCTGCTTCACACTCCCAAAGTGCGGGGATTATAGGCATGAGCCACTGCGCCCAGCTCACTTTACATTCCAACTGGTTATCTCAAAAGTTCGTCACACAAAACCTGTTTAAAACCAAACTTGTGATTACCATGCCTTCAAAGTCAGAAAGCTGGAAGCTATCCTTACAGGTGCTCCATCTTTCTCACCTGCCTATTTAACACAGAATTTTGTTGATATAAGCCACTAAATATCTCAAATTCATTCAAGCCCATCTCCACTATGGCCATATCTAGACCAAATCTCAATCATCTCTCACCTGACATCACTTTCTAATTGAAGTCCCTGCAACTTCTTTTGCTTCCCTTCAGACTCAGCAATCAGAAAATCTTTCCAAAATACAAATTATATCACTACTTCTCTGCTTAATATTCTCTCATTTATTTCCTGTCCTTTGAAGTTAAGCACCAGAAATCCTCAATATTGCCTACAAGGACTATCGTGGTCTTATCCTATCTATTTTTCCAGCCTAATTTCATGTAACGCTCACCACTGGAACATCTTCATCTCTCTTCCATTCATTCATATACACTTCATTTTATGTCTTCATTTCCTCTGCTTCTTAAAATTCTTGCTTTGTGGCCAGGCGCGGTGGCTCAAGCCTGTAATCCCAGCACTTTGGGAGGCCGAGGCGGGTGGATCACGAGGTCAGGAGATCGAGACCATCCTGGTCAGCATGGTGAAACCCCGTCTCTACCGAAAATACAAAAAATTAGCTGGGCATGGTGGCGCGTGCCTGTAATCCCAGCTACTCAGGAGTCTGAGGGAGGAGAATTGCCTGAACCCAGGAGGCGGAGGTTGCGGTGAGCCGAGATCATGCCATTGCACTCTAGCCTGGGTAACAAGAGCGAAATGCCGCCTCAAAAAAAAAAAAAAAAAAAAAATTCTTGCTTTGTAAAAGAAAATTGTCATGGTGGGCAGAGACGAGTTGGGGACAGAGATGAGTCAGTAACAATCTTAACTAGTCCCCCATTTCATTTCTTTCAAAGAAGTTACACTAAAAGCCGAATCTTAGTATACCTCATTGAATGCCACTCCCTTCTGCTGAGTCGAAAGACTGCTCTCATGTAAACTGACAAATCCTTTAAACTCAAAGATAACAACTTGAGCCTCTATAAAGTCACCTATAATGAGGCCTTTCCATGGGAAGTCCAAATATAAAAAGCTATACTGAAGATGGTGAATAAAATTTCAGTTGTGTATACCCGCTTTTAAAAATCTGGCAAAGGTTGTTCTCAGTATGAAAGCAATTACTGAGAGTGTTCTTTAAATAGAAATCTATCCTAATGTATTTTTAAAATTTTTATCAGCCAGGCGTGGTAGCTCATGCCTGTAATCCTACCACTTTGGGAGGCCGAGGTGGGTGGATTACTTGAGGTCAGGAGTTTGAGACCAGCCTTACCAACACGGTGAAACTCCATCTCTACTAAAAATACAAAATTAGCTGGGCATAGTGCCATGCGTCTACAACACCAGCTATTTGGGAGACTGAGGCAGGAGAATCACTTGAATTCAGGAGGCGGAGGCTGCAGTGAGCCAAGATAGAGCCATTACTCTCCAGCCTAGGCAACAAGAGCGAAACTCCATCTCAAAAAAAAAAAAAAAAAATCATTTTTATCAAAAATAAATAATTTTGACAAATATTCAGATTGCATATTATTTATGCTACCTATAGCAGGATACACCTATCCAGGACACATCTGTCAGTGTGATACATCTATCAGTGTGATATCAAAGGCATCAGAAGCTATGATCCTCTTCGCAAAAATCAGTGTCTTCAAATCTGAGATATTCAAGATGAAAAGATGAATATTTTTATTATATTTACATGTGATGACAAAAATGCTTATAAGGATTTTTCTAGTTTTAAAACCTCCCACATGGAATTTTTCTTTCCAAGTTTTAATAAGTTTCTCAGCTTAAGCAGATATTTTAAAATAAAATCTGAATACTTCAGCATTTAAACTGGCCTTGAACTTTATTGTTTAATGTGTGAACATCTGCTTCCAGTTTTATCTTTTAAAAGAATGTCACAATATGTTTCCTAATTAGAATTAAAAAACTGAAATGGTACTTCTCTCACTAAGGTTTTTAACTGAATTCAGTCTTCCTTCTCAAATTTTTCATAGCCACATTTTAAGCCACCACAGCCAGACAACTTTGTTTCATTTAAATAAAGGGTATGGCACCAGTTGACATTTGAATGTCTAAGCAATGTGAGTAAGGCTGCAGCAGGAAGTGCTAGGATAAGAGGAACAGCAGAGCTCAGTTCTTTAATCACACAGACAATTGTGAATCATAAAGTATGGGCCAGTCTTTTCAACTCTAAATAGTCCAAAGTCATCGATGAAACTCAGATCACTACCATTTCCTTTCGAATGATTATGGCTTCAGAGGAGACACCTGTTTCACTGAGAGTTCATAGTACATTATATTACAACCTAGACTTGGGAATGTACCCATGTGGACCACAGATGACTCAGCCTAGTGAGGACTCAACCAGCAGTTCACACCTGGAGATGCCTTCCGCTGACACTGTACTGGTATGCCAGTGGCCAGGTAGACAATGAGAAGAGGGGAAGAAAGTTCCAGTGAACACCATGTTTTGTCTGACTAGCAAAGGAGTGGAGGGTAGAGGTGAAAGCTGAGGGTTCAGTCTGAGTAAGCTCCAAGGTGAAAGGGAAGGCAAAGTTAGGACACTAGGGAGTTAGCTGGTGCTGTCAAAGTCAAAGGCTCTACCACAAGACAGCTGTTGTCGCTGCAGCATAGACTCAGGAAGTGATTGTGGCAAGAATCTATATGAGAGCAACTACCTGCATGGAACTCCACACTCTTCTGACCACAGAAATATAGGATTCCATATTTCTGTAAAGTCACCTACAAAGAAAAGCATTCCAGTATAGAAAGAACATTCAACTGTTACTCACAGAGCACAGTGTTCTTTGGACATTTCTTGCACAGCCTAGAAATAGTTATCATATGCCCCTCTAAGAAGCAGTTAAAATAAAGGGAATCAGAGATTCTAGGAAAGCTAGAGGTAAACACTTGGGGCAAAGAGGACCAAAAGGAATGAAATCATGTATGATGTGTCTGAATAAAGAGAAGTTAGAAAGGACATTCTAATTTGTACTAAAATGCCTTTTGAAGATAGAGTATATATTAACCATGATTTTTCAGTTATTTAAATTTATGTTTCATTGGTTCCTTAAAAAAAAAACAATAAATGTTCCTTTTTAAACCCTTATTGCTTTTGTGAACAATACTTTTTTGTGCAAGGAGATGAGGCACAGATTTTTTGCTATCACTACATCCCTTCACAAACATACAAGCACTTAGGTATGTGTGTGGGCTGACTACATACCATTATATAGTTCTCAGTCTTCACAAAAGAACAAGGGTAATTCATGTGCATTTGCAATGTTGGGAAAATATGCATGGAGTGCATTTATAGCAACTTCCTTACAGATTTTTTTCTGAAAAGAAAAATTTATCTGAAAAGTATGAATTAAAACTGTATTGCTATCTGGGTATGGTGGCTCACGTCTGTAATCCCAGCACTTTGGGAGGCCGAGGCGGGTGGATCACGAGGTCAAGAGATCGAGACCATCCTGGTCAACATGGTGAAACCCCGTCTCTGCTAAAAATACAAAAAATTAGCTGGGTATGGTGGCACATGCCTGTAATCCCAGCTACTCGGGAGGCTGAGGCAGGAGAATTGCCTGAACCCAGGAGGCGGAGGTTGCGGTGAGCCGAGATTGCGCCATTGCACTCTAGCCTGGGTAACAAGAGCGAAACTCCATCTCAAAAAAAAAAAAAAAAACGAAAAATAGCTGGGTGTAGTGGTACGCGCCTGTAATCCCAGCTACTCAGGAGGCTGAGGTGGGAGAATTTCTTGAACCCAGGAGGCAGAGGTTGCAGTGAGCCAAGATTGCACCACCACACTCCAGCTTGAGTGACAGAGGAAGACTCCATCACAAAAACAAAAACACTGTATTGCCTAAAGTCAGAAGAATGAATTAAATGAGCTCTTATAAACCGAACTACCTTTATACATCCATAAAGAGAAGTAACAAGTATTTTGAGAAGAGACTGGACCATGAAGACTCCATCAGGGAGCATATTGCATCTCAATAGAACAAATACGCTATTTCTCCACTACCACTTCCTACAGCAGGTGCACTGTGGCCTCTCCCCTGCTCCCTGCAGATCTCAGAATGTGAAGATCCTCTCCTAACATGCTACAATTATCTGGAGAAGGCAAGAGCGGCAGCTTCAGATTACTGTTGGATTCACTGCCTTCCCAAAGTAGGCCAGGCTATTTGGGATAAAAAATTATTTTTAAACACCAGGAATCCCCTACCAAAAACTATCCTTTTACCAAGAGCAAAATAGGCAGAGACTTGAAACAGCAGGAAGTATGTATAAAACTTACACGGTCAACATTCTGGCCATGAAACTGACCTCTTCCTGAGAGACTCCAAAACTTAAATGGTCTGTAGCAGGGAGAGAGAAATAATCTCTGGACACAACTAAGTATATACAGATAAAAATGTCAACAGTCATTAAAGAACAATGATTGACAAGACAGAAAGTCTTATTGCAGTATATCAACTATCCTATTTTTAAAAATGGAGCCACTTGGTGCCAATTCCAAGCTCAAAGCAGAGTGGAACAAAGGGAAGAAGAAACTTGGTAATTTGAAATCTGTTCTTTTGTTAACACCCCATGAACTAGAGCTGTGCTGTTGTTCTCTGATATTTTTAAAGGAAAGGCCAATATATTGACTCACATACACAAATGGAGACTTCTGAAAAGACAGGAGATAGATGCCTCCATTAGAAACACAGGTGGTATTTCAACAATAGATAAAGCTTCCATCAAGCTTGAAAATTAGTTTAAATGAAAATTCAGGCCAGGCGCAGTGACTCATGCCTGTAATCCCAGCACTTTGGGAGTTCAAGGTGGGCAGATCACCTGAGGTCAGGAGTTCGAGACCAGCCTGGCCAATATGGTGAAACCCCATCTCTCCTAAAATTACAAAAATTAGTCAGGTGTGGTGTCACATGCCTGTAATCCTAGCTACTTGGGAGGCTGAGGCAGGAGAATTGCTTGAACCTGGGAGGCGGAGGTTGCAGTGGCCCAAGATCATGCCACTACACTCCCGTCTGGGCGACAGAGCAAGACTCCATCTCAAAAAAAAAAAAAAACGAAAGAAAGAGAAATGAGAAATATGCCAAGGAATTATCTCAGAAAAAGAACATTAAACTAGCAGCTGAAACCTGGCCTTGGTCAAGGCAGTAACTCTTCTGTGCCTCGATTTTCCTATCTAAAAAAGGATGACATGTGCTGGAGCCCAGCTCTGCTATGACCAACAGCAAGAATTTGGGCAGTTAATTTACCTCACTGGGTGTCATTTTTCTCATGCATAAAACGCGAGGCTCTTGTAGAGAATCCCTGAGGCCCACTCTTATTTTAGTTCTACGATGCTGTAATAATAGAAAAAAGCAGTGAAACATAAAATATTTTGTAAGAAATGCCCCACATCAATGCAGCTGAGCATTTGAATGATTTGTCTGAGTTTTAAGTTAGTTGTGGGAAATGATTTGGCTGCAATTTGATTCTTTCCTAGTGCAGAGATACATTTCCCCACAATAAATAAAAAGACACAGTTAGAATTCTGTGAATATAAGCCCTGAAGAAGTCCAGGATCCATGTACCTTTGGCCAGTAGATCTCTACCCCTCACGTGATACAAAAGAAGGGAAAGACTCAAGTTCTTACACAGATCAGTGTTGGAGGAAGAACCATTGTCTCCTACTTCCACAGCTGTGACATAAAGAAGCACATGCTTCTTGGGGAGTTACATACACAGACATACAGTCACCCACAGACAGAAAAGACTTAGCCTTTGGCTTTGGACATGATTCAAATATTACATCACCTATCCGGGGATTATATTAGAACACAGCCCAGTAATGATTCAGTCACCTACTAAGTTTAATTTGTGACTAAATGAGAGTATTTCAGAATTTATGAAGTTCCTCTATTTCTACACTGATCTTCTTTTTTTTTTTTTTTTTTTGGTATGGAGTCTCACTCTGTCACCCAGGCTGGAATGCAGTGGCATGATCTTGGGCCACTGCAACCTCTGCCTCCCGAATTCAAGGGGTTCAAGCAATGCCCCTGCCTCAGCCTCCCGAGTAGTTGAGATTACAGGCACACGCCACCATGCCCAGCTAATTTTTACATTTTTTTAGTACCAATGGGGTTTCACCATGTTGGCCAGGCAGCTGGTCTTAAACTCCTGACCTTAGGTGATGCGCCCACCTCAGCCTCCCAAAGTGCTGGGATTAAAGGCATGAGTCACCGCACCTAGCCCTCTACACTGATCTCTAATAGATGATTCAAATCTTGCCCTTACAAATTTCTCCAGAATAAAAAAAAAAGTCATTAAGTTTGAGCCATTAAGAACTTCAATGGGAAAAATATTCCCAGGATTTTCTCAACATCTTAACTTTATGCCCTGACTTTCCCATAAAGGGTAATCACAAATCAACAATCTTTCTCAGCTTCTTAGGCCAGTGGGGCTGAACCAGTGGCTGCCCCAGTTTAGAACACCAGAATTTAAGCCCACACGGGAATTTCCAGCCCACCTCCAACCCAGTTCTATATACTGTACATGCTTGAATATAAGGTAGAGTTTTAATTTTTCCAAAATTATCCCTCAGGGAAAAAAAAGATCATATTTAAGTCCTTTCAAAATCTTGCATATTATAGGGTACTTTCTCAATTACTTTATTAGTGTTTGAAGAAGATACATTAAGCTAAAATGGCCTCAATCAATGTATTGGAGACTTATCAGTAAGAAAGGGGACCAGCTATCTAAACAATTCTCATAATGGTGCCTTCATAATTGTGAGTGCTGAAAGTTGTTGCATATAAGCCTTTTAGAGTGATTATGCTGTGAAGATCACAATATACACTGAAGGATAAATGATGTACTTTCCAGTGACCACATCAAACACAGATTCAAACAGTACTGTATCTCAAATCATCTGGTGAGATAAATAGAATTGAATATAATTTAAATATAATTACATCATGAAATGTTAGTGAACAAATCAATACTTCTAAGTATATTGTTTCATCAATTATGTGACTTTCAATATATCTGTGTAATTAGTTTACTAAATTAAATATAAAGAGACATTTGACTACTACATCTTAATTGCTAAATGTTTTCATGATCAAGTTGCCCAAATCCTTTCTTTGGATGTGGGGAAAGTTCTTCCCATTGGGAAATGAGAGATAATCTTTGTGGGATCATCTTACATTTAAGTACATTTTAGAAAGCAATAGATTTGCTGAGTCTGTATGTGATGAGGTCTGGTGGATGAGAAAGGCAAGAAGGAATGACACGAGATCCAATCTTGAAACTGCAACCTGCTTTGGGTTCCTTGTTTCAGTGGGTAAAACTTGGGGCTCATTTCTACTGAGCAGAAAGGCTCCTCAGCACCTTTCTTGGTCTGATGAAAGGAGAGTAAAAAGGAGCCCCTTCAAAAATGTTACCACTTAAAACACAGAAGGCAATATACCAAATTCAGTACTGACAGGGCAGTTCGCTGTAACAATAACAGTAATCTATTAACATGTAGTGGGTGCTTACCAGGCAAGGTACAAAGTGCTTTTTGTGTAATGGTCATTTCAATTTATTATCCTTATTCTAGAGATGTAGAAGCTAAGTAGCAGGTGAAGTCGTTTGCCCAGGTCCCACAATATATACGTCCCACAGTGGTACCTGACAGGGCTGGGATTTGAATCCAGGCAGTCTTACTCCAGAGCCTGCACTTTTATGTATGATGCTATACCACTTCAATGATTTAAATAACAGAATCTATGAGGGAGCATAAATATTTCCAGGGATCCTTCCTCTATCCACAGCATCTTTATTCTAGCATCAGGGCATGGGGAAAACCAAATTAGTGATCTATAATAATTGTGGACTCTGACTTCACCATTCTAGAAAAACAATTGCTTCAAAACTCACATGACAGCTGAATCCAGGAGTGTCATGTTAGTCCTCATTCTTTGCATATGAATATTTGGATATCTGAATACCAGTTATTTCTGCCATGTCGCTGACAGCCTTCCTCTGACTAACAAAACCCTCTCCTTCCTTGATTCTCCTCTATCCTCAGTGCTCATTCCTCCTGATTCTGCTCCCTTTTTCCTCTATCTCTTTTTTAGTGCCGAGGTTTCTTTTACCTCCATTTCCTAGGCAATCTCATCTGTGGTCAACGCTTTGCTTTCTACCTGTAAGCCTCCAAATTTATATCTCGCATTTCTCTTCTAAACTTCAAAATCATAGTTCCAGCTGTTCACTGGAACTGCTGGGCATCTCTATATGCATCTCAAATTCAACAGATCCCCACAGAAACTCACTCCTTCCTCACCACCCACTGTCCAACCTTGTTCCCAAATCCGATCCTTCTTTTATTATTTTTATTGTATATTTATTTTATTTCTTTTTATTATTATTATTTTTTTTGAGATGGAGTTTCACTCTTGTTACTCAGGCTGGAGTGCAATGGCGCGATCTCGGCTCACCGCAACCTCTGCCTCCTGGGTTCAGGCAATTCTCCTGCCTCAGCCTCCCGGGTAGCTGGGATTACAGGCATATGCCACCATGCCCAGCTAATTTTTTTATATATTTTTAGTAGAGACGGGGTTTCACCATGTTGACCAGGATGGTCTCAATCTCTTGACCTCGTGATCCACCCGCCTTGGCCTCCCAAAGTGCTGGGATTACAGGCATGAGTCACTGTGTCTGGGCTGATCCTTCTACAGTCCTCGTCCTTTAATGGCATCACTGTCTAACCAAGTACAAACCTAAAGCCTTGGATCCATCTTGGACTCTTCCTTATTTTTCACAGCTTTCCTGTACACATATCCCTATATTAGATCACCAGATTCTTTATATTTCACCTTCTAAATGTCCCTGTAATCTTTTTCCTCTTTGCTTTCATTACCATGATGAAAGCCTTCATCTCTCGTTTGCATTACTGCAGTCATCACCTGTCTAGCTCCCCTAGCTCCACTTCATTCTCTAAGCCCTTGAGTGGGTGACCTTTCTAAAACTTGAATCCAGTCACATTCATTCCTGCTTATGAACCATTCACAGCTCTTCTTTGCCTGCAGGCACAGCCTGGCACATAAAGTCCTTCACATGCATATTGGTGGTTAGCTTCTAGTCTCTTTCTTATCTCTTTCTCAATCCTTCTCCAGTCCTACCTCCCACTGTGAACTAAGATCCAGATCATTGGAGCCACATGCCACTTTAGCTCACACCAGGCAATCCTATCCTGAAGGGTAGCCTTGGTCCTTCTTAATGATCTCTGGGCATATGAGTTCACTACACTGTACTGTTGGCTTTGGACTTTTTAAAGAAATGTGGTTCCAGGCATTTTTCTAAGGCATTTTACAATAATTGTTCATCCTTTCAAACACTCTATAAGGTTGAAGTACTATTGCCTCCATTTAACAACAAAGAAGTGAATAGCAAGTGTTACTAATAAGGAACTAGTAAGTGAATGAACCAAAATGTAAAGCCAGGTCCGGCTGACTCTTAAGCCTGTGCTTTAGCTGAGTCCAGCCCTGAAAGTCTTGCTGATTTCATCTATTGCCATAATTTCTACTGCAAGGAAACAACCAGGAAGCAACATCACTGCTTTAGGTTCTCAAATGTGCGGCCCACAGGACACTCAGACGTGGTCACTTTGGGACATGGCAGGTACCATATTTTCAGTCCAACTTCTAGCACATCCCAGCATCCCATGAATGAAAAAGCATATGTGTTCTACTCTGACAACAAACTTCATATTCCCATTGAATCCCAAAATGAAGGCCTCTAAGGAAGGAGAATAAAACTTTAGTCTGCCTCCAAGGAAGGAGAAAGTGGAAATGAGCCTCAGTGGTATTTCTGACTTCATGGGGTAGATGGATGCCCAGAAGCTGGTCTGTCTTTAAGAAGTGAGAGTTCTAGTTCTGTTCTCTTAAGCCTGATTTTATTAAACAATTGATAGCATCCTACATATTTATTTTTCTTCCCTAATGCTAACACACACATAGGCACTCAACTATAGCCAACAAGAAAATTGCTTCAATAATTACTTCTCATGCATAAAAGATGCATCTTATTTCTTTATTACTTTTATAATGTGGCTCAAAAAGCTCCAGCCTAAGAGCCCCTGGATCAAGCGCCAGTTTAATCTCTGCCAATGGCTGCCTGTGTGGCCCTGAGAAACACGTTTCCATTTTCTCATTTTTCAAATCAAGAGATTTCAAGTAGTTGATCCATAAGCAGTTCCTTTAAATTCTAATAGAGACTATTCTTACTTTGGGGATGTCTTCCATTAGGCTGAGACTTCTTATCCTAGCCCTAAGAGAATCTCTAACCTACACAATCATTTTCAGAACCTTTTATCACTTTTTAAAACTATATATATTTAAGGTATACAAGATACTGTTTCAATATACACAGTAGAAAATTAACATATTCCTTATTTCACATAGTTACTCCCCTCCCCCCACCTTTTTCTGGTGACAATCATACATGGTCTTGAAAATGGTAGTCAAAAAT
The DNA here is from genome assembly GCA_031835075.1 of Saguinus oedipus. Lineage (NCBI taxonomy): Eukaryota > Metazoa > Chordata > Mammalia > Primates > Cebidae > Saguinus > Saguinus oedipus. The sequence continues at coordinate 27,849,589 of CM063190.1, forward strand.
GATGGGTTAGAAGCTAATTCCAAGACTATTTTAGACAAAAAGAATTGTAGCAATGCATTCAAATACATGCTCAAACATCAGTCATGCCATTCAAATCCAGTTCAGGCCAGCATCACTCAGACTGCACAATAATATGGGAATGGCTTATACAATTCCATGCGCATGTGAGCATTATCTCATATTCATGCACCCACATGTGTGGAAGTGGCTCTGGGCCTTGGACCTATTGAAAAATGATTGAAATGCCATCAGGTGCAGGAGGCAATATAAACATAAAATGCCAGGGCAATTATACAGGCATATATCGATAGAACTAAGTGACAAGGAAAACACCCATAAAGTGTGGTCATTGCTGACACATGCATATAGTTAACAGTTGCTAGGTTCTCACGAAGTTTTGTTTACATGAACAAAACTTATGCATGAAAGCCAACTAGGTGCCCTAGATAAGATCAGATGATGTATGACACAGGTGCCCAATAAATGCCTGTTGAATGAATATGAAAATACTATGAAAAGTAACGTTATACAAAAGTTAAGGGTACTACTAACACTCTTAAGGCTCATTTCTCCATCCCAAAGTTGAAACATGAATTACAGGATTATTGAAGAGGTTCCTTTGCAATCTTTGTGGTGTTCACAGTCATGGGAAACATTCCCACCAAAACCTCTTCAATAAAAGCACACACTGGGGAAAGAACGTATATAATAACGACGTATTACTGATTAAATAGGGGCCAGGTGTGCGTCTCTTCTTCGGAAAAAGAAATCAAAAAGGAACATTTTTAAAGTAAGGAAGATCCTCTTTTGGCACAGCCTATTGGCTTCCTATTTTAAAAAGCAGACAGTTTTATACATTAGTTTCATTTAAAATCGATCTCTGGAGAAGCCCCAGCTAGGGGAGGAGAAGGGAGCTCTAACGAAGTTCTGGACAAAGTTGGAATCCTCGGAGGCACGTTCAGCCATCACCGTCTGCAGAGAAAGGCAGGTTCTCAGCCCAAGGCTGAGACGTTTCCTCGCGGAGGCGGACTCACCTTCCCTCCTGGAGGTGGCCCGGCCTGCGGACAGGAGGAGCGAGAAGCAAAGGCAGCAGCCCAGCCAGAGCGCAGGCATGGCGGGGCCGGGCCGCGCCGTCTCGGTCTCCGCTGCAGGGGTCGCTGCCCGGCGCCTCGGCTGGTGGTTCTCACTCTGCGCTCCGCTGTGCCTTCCTTTCCCTTGATCAGGTGGTTTTATCGACTCTTCTACCTGACTCAGTCCTGACAGGAAGAGAGTCTGTGTTTCAGGGTGTGACTCACCTGTGAATAAGGAGGACCCAGCCCTCCAGAGGCTGACAAACACATGCAGCACACACCGGGCTGGAAACGCGCTCCCCGCAGCCGCCTGCTCCCCCTCGCCGCGAGGAGGGCGCACACCTGGCCGGGGCCAAGGGTGTGGCACAGAGGCTGTGGCCCGGGAGTCTTTGCCTGGAATGCGCCAGAGTCCCCGGAGCCCTCTTCTCTCCCGGGGTGGTCCGGGGCAGATTCACAGAGGTAGGTAGGAGCCCGCCCCTTCCTCAAATTGTGAGGCCCAATCTTAAGTGCCCTAACTCACAAATAAGCAGCAGCCCGAATCAGCTCCGGCTTAAAGGACATCAAGGAAGACAAGTCAGTCTGAGAGTCACAATAGGGTCCTCTCCACTCTCCAGCTTAGGGTCAACCTCTCTTTAAAATAGAGCAGCCTCCTTTCTCCAGGCTGGAGCAAGGAGGGTTCCCCTCCTGGTCCACATAACTTCCTGATTAGCAGGGTTAGCAACTCATAAAGTTACCTGGTGACTGGCCAACCTCCCTATAAAGACTGAGTATATTTGTGTGTGTGTGTGTGTGTGTGTGTGTGTGTGTGTGTGTGTGTGTGTGTGTGTGTGTTTCGATGGCATCATCATAGCACACTTCAGCCTCCAATCCCTGGGCTCAAGCAATCCTCCCACCTCAGCCTCTTGAGTAGCTGGGGCTACAGGTGTGTGCCAACACAGCCAGCTAATTTTTAAATTATTTGTAGACATGAGGTCTTGCTGGGGTGGGCAGACTGATCTTGAATTCCTGGACTCAAGTAATCCTCCTGCCTTGGCCTCCCAAAGTGCTGGGATTATAGGCATGAGGACCATCCCCGGCCCACTTTATATTCCTAACTAGTATAGCATCTAGTTTGCAGTCGGTGCTTAATAAATATTGGGTTGAATTAAATAAGACAGACGATCCAGACACCAAACTCTTTCACATCTTTGAGTGTATTTCTCAGCCATTCTCCATGGTCACTAGAGAAAAAATTTGTTGAGACCAACTGTGAATGTTGTCCACCGTGCTAGGTGAGGAGAGTAATATCTAGACAACTGCAAATGTTAGTATAACCTATATTGTCCCTACTCCTAAGGAGGCTAGTGGCAATAATTCAGAGAGGTGGCTGTCAAGGAGAAGACTGATTTCCTGCTAGTGATTTAAAAATTGCTAGAGCTTTATATATACACAATCTGTCCAAGACAACCAACCCTTCTTCCCATCATCGAGGCCTACAAAGCTCCCCAGTAAAGAGCTGTTTGCTGACTAAATCTGTGAATATTCTCTAGACTGTTTCGTGGATGGCAACAACATAAGATAACGAACAAACCATCCAGGACATAAGTGTCAAAGAACTTTGGTTCATGCATGTCATGAAGACCAGTGTGGGCTGACTGGGATAGCGAGGGATGGCTTTGTATAGAACGTGGAGCATGAACTGGGTGTTAGGAATAACTAGGGTCTGAATACGGCACCAAGAATGGCAGGAGCAAGACAGGTTGCTGCAAACTGGCTGGACACCTGCTCTAAAATCTCCCGCAACAAAACCTGAGGAATAGAATAGAAACTCCAACTTTCTCATCCAAGGCTTGATTCTTTTCTACTCTGCCCAGGATTCAAACAAATGACACAAATATTCTTCTCTTTCAAAACTCAGTCTCCAGCTACAGCTAAAGTTTCAGTTCACAGAGACCAGGTATTTAGAATTTTTCCTTCTAGTCGCTGGTGCTTTGCGGAAGCTGAGGTCCTGTCCCTGAGTCCCATCCATGTTGTGCAGTTCACTACAGTCTTGCAGGAACAAGGAACAGGGCCCTACGAAATAAAGTCTTGAAGGAAGATTTCATTTTAGTACAGATTGCTATAATTCATTATATCTTAAAAGTTGGAACAGATGTTTTCATCTAGCATCATTTTTGGACAGTGATAATAGCAATATAAACACATATGTAATGCTTACTATTTGTCAGTTGCTGTTGTAAATACTTTACCATATTAACCTTTTAACCTTTAAAACAACTCTATGAATTAGGTGTACTATTAATGTCCCCATTTTACAGATGAGAAAACACAGGCATGTGAAGTCAGGTAACACGCTTAAAGTCACACTGCTAGTAAGTTACAAAGCCGAGATTCAAAACCAGGCAAACGGGCTTCACAATCCTTAAGCTCTTTGTTAGGTCAGATTAAACAGTACCTTAAAAAAAGACAAATTCACAACACTGAATGAATTCAACATGCAATCAAAGATTATTTATCAACGACCATTATAACCTGGCCAGATTGTAGACTATCAAATCTCAAAGGACTCTGAACAAATATTTCTAATTTTTCCCAAGATGTTAGTTCTGGAAGGACTCTCAGAGGTCACCTGGACCAGGGGCAGCAAATGGTCAGCAGGCCCCTGGGCACCAGACCCACCAGCAGCATCTTTATGTAAACAGTGCAGGATTTTAAACATATTTTTAAAATGTAAACGCTTTAGGGCAGGCACTCCCCAACTTTCAGTTCCTACCTCTTCACATCACCTTATTTTGGGCTTCTCCATACATCCAAACAACTGTCTGGCTCAGGCTTGACACCTCTGCTCTGGTTTCATCCCTTACCTTGCTCTGGGACAATATCGACCCCTTTCACCAATCTGAGAATTCTTCTCTAATTCATTACTGAGGTCAAGAGTGTTAAAAGTTGAGGAGGCTTGGGCAGGTTCCCAGGGCCAAATCCTGGCTTTTGCTCATCAAGGAGGTTACTTTGCTTTCTCTGATCCTTAGTTTCTTAACCTATAAAATGGGGATAATAATAAAACACATTCTTAGTAGATTTATTAGAGTTAATGAATTATCTTGGGCTCAGAACAGCACCAGGCACATAATATGTACTATACAGGTATAGCCATAATAAGAATAATAATTATGGTTTTAAAAATTATTATGACTGACTAAGCACTAATCATTTTTCTGTTGTTATAATTACTGACAAATACCATATGAGAAAGATGAAATTTTTGCTTCAACCCTTCTACTAATTGATTATTGAATCATAATTTTAAAATTTTGTGGAACTCTTGGCCTAATCCAGGTTCATGCCCAGATGACCAATATTTACTTGGAAGCTGTTAATTAATTCATATTTTTGCTGCATATCTGGAAATTTCCTTTACATACAGATTTTCTTACCAAATATTTTAATTATTATTCTTTTTGAGACAGAGTCTTGCTCTGTCACCCAGGCTGAAGTGCAGTGGCACAGTCTCAGCTCACTGCAACCTCCACCTCTTGAGTTCAAGCAATTCTCCTGTCTCAACCTTCTGAGTAGCTGGCATTACAATATGCGTGCGCCACAATATGCGGCTAATTTTTGTGTTTTTTAGTAGAGACAGGGTTTTGCCATGTTGGCCAGGCTGGTCTCATACTCCTGACCTCAAGTTATCCACCTGCCTCGGCCTCCCAAAGTGCTAAGATTACACGCCTGAGCCCCTGCCCCCTATTTTTTACCTTTTAAGTTCAGGGGTACATGTGCAGGTTTGTTATATATGTAAACTTGTGTCATGAGAGTTTGTTGCACAGATAAATAAAATAAAATAAAGGGCCAGGCGTGGTGGCTCACGCCTGTAATCCCAGCACTTTGGGAGGCCGAGGCGGGAGGATCACGAGGTCAAGAGATCAAGACCATCCTGGCTATGGTGAAACCCCGTCTCTACTAAAAATACAAAAATTAGCCGGGCGTGGTGGCATGGGCCTGTGGTCCCAGCTACTCCGGAGGTTGAGGCGGAAGAATCGCTTGAACCCAGGCAGAGGTTGCAGTGAGCTGAGATTGCGCCACTGCACTCCAGCCTGGCGACAGAGTAAGACTCTGTCTCAAAAATAAAAAATAAAATAAAAAAATAAAGAAAGAAAACAGACACTTTTGTTTCCCTCACAGGGAAATACAAACAAAAAAGACAAAATAAATCGAATTCCAGGTTGGGAGCAGTGACTCATGCCTGTAATCCCAACCCTTGGGGAGGCCAAGGTGGGCAGATCACTTGAGGTCAGGAGTTCGAGACCAGCCTGGCCAATATGGCAAAACCCCGTCTCTACTAAAAAACACAAAAATTAGCCATGTGTGGTGGCACACACCTGTAATCCCAGTTGCTCGGGAGGCTGAGGCAGAAGAATCGCTTGAACCCAGAAGCCTGAGGTTGCAGTGAGCTGAGATCGTGCCACTGCACTTTAGCCTGGGCAACAGAGAGAGTCTCTGTCTCAAAAACAAAACAAAACAATAGTGTTTGAGTAAATAGTGTGACAAAACCAGGCCTGACATCTCTGCTGGTTTGGATCAGCACTACGCTGCCAGCTCAGACCTTTGAGCAGAGACACTACCCAAGAATTGCAGGAGGACCCCTCTTCTGGAAACCTGTTTTGGCAATTTACAAAATGTAAAAGATGCTGTTTGAAATGTTTCCTTAGGGGCACACATTTTAAAGCCATCTCAGACTTTTTTTCTAGGAAGTGAGCATTTGGATTTTCATCTTATCCTCCCCAAAGTTGTCCATTTAGAGTGTAACTCCCGGTGCTGGTGAGGATAAAGTTCTACGCAGAGGTTCTCCAACCACAGAGCGGAAAAGGACTGGGGCATTCCCACAGGGTGTGGCCAGGAAGGCTGAGGCCCTGGAAGTCCCCTTTGTTCACTGTTGCTTTTGCAGCCCAGTCATAACCCAGGAGACTTTTCTTTCTTCAGTGCTGTGTAAATCATTTCACAGAATGGTCCTCTCTCCACCCAACCCCCAAAATAGAATTATAAGTAACATGTTGATTTTTCCCTTGAGTTCCATCATTACCTTAGTTTACTTTCAGAAGGAATGTCTGGCATGTCACCCGCTTTCAAACTCACTTATGATAAAAACTGAAGCACTAGCTGTTAACATGCCAGCAATAGACAGGGCTGTTGGTCCCTGTTCCCTGCCCTTTAAAAAATCTCCCCAAAGAGTTCTAATTATGTCAGCATTCACATTACAAGTTTAAATGTAAAATACAGCAATCAGGAAAAAAAATTTTTTAACTCTCCTTTGTTCTTAATTGGTAAAGGAAAATGTCCATAAATGGAAATGGTTCAGTGTTTCCTGGATCGTCTGGGTAAATTCTCTGAGGCTGGCCGGACTCCAGAAAACAATGTTCTCTGAAGCAAAACCCTGGCTGAAGTGGCAAGCTTCCATTTTATGCACAAACGTATGTGGTATGCCCACAGCTAGTTTTCAGGGAGTGTTAAGAGGCCAGACCAGAACTAAAATAATGCCTTTTATTTATTAAAGGGACATAATTGTTTTTCTGTGGTTGGCTGGTGGTACACCTGGGCCAGAGATGTGGTGGGAAATCAACACACGAAGAACTTCATTTGCATCTTTTTTGGTGTAGCTATTATAGACAGAAATATTTAAATCAATCATTAGTTTAACAATACAAAAAATGAGGCCAGACACAGTGGGTCATACCTGCAATCCCAGCACTTTGGGAAGCCGAGGCAGGCGGATCACTTGAAGTCAGGAGTTCAAGACCAGACTGGCTGACACGGTGAAACTCTATCTCTGCTAAAAATAAAAAATAAAAAAAAATTAGCCAGGTGTGGTGGCATGCACCTGTAGTCTCAGCTACTTGGGAGGCTGAGGCAGGAAAATTGCTTGAACTTGGGAGGTAAAGATTGCAGTGAGTCGAGATCATGTCACTGCACTCCAGCCTGGGCAACAGAGCATGACTCCATGTCAAAAAAAAAAAAAAAAAAAAAAAGAGGGAGAGAAAAAAAAGGGAAGGAGCACAGAGAAAAGGGGCATATACTGAGACAAAGCAAAATAGACATAGAAAGAAACTAAACAAAACAAAACAGAGGGCAAAAGCTTCTGAGAGGGACATTTAGTAGATTTCAAGAGTGTGTCAGCTGTTGTGTTCCCATAAACTGATTTGGTTATCCATGCATCTGTGAAATGTTGATTAGTAGATGAAACATTGCCCCTGGTTCCTCAACCATGCTTATGCTTGGGCCACAGATATTTGGATTTGATTGAGAGACGCAAAGGAGACCACTGCAGTGAAAATTCTTATCTGTATTGCAGTGATGGAGGTCAGGGCTGTATCGCATGCTGACTTGAGAAGATAAGCTAGAAATGAGGGGTGGCAGGGAGGGTGGGGAGGGATAATATGGGGAGAAATGCCAGATATAGCATGCACCTAAAGTCAAATTAAAAAAAAAAAAAAAGAAATGAGAGGTGGCTATTCTTAGATCAGAAATCCTACCTTTGCCTTTGTAAAGAAGAAATAAATTCAAGAAACAATATTTCTAAATGTGTTTCTAAATTTAAATCTGAACATTTTCCACCTTTAATAATTTAAATTACAAGGTATGAAAAACTCTGTAGCGTTTAGAAACCTGTCTTCTGCTTTTAAATGGGAAACTTTGAGCATACTTTTATGTCGGATAATAACCTGGCCAATTACAATCGTAATAGCTAAACTGTAGTGGATATTCTGCATGTGCCTAGCTCAGTGATGAGAGCCTTTATAAGGGATATGGAGTTCACTGTTCACTACCACCCCTGAGGCAGGTGTTAGTATTATTCTCATTTAGAGTTTGCCTAGGCTCCCCCACAAATCCACGCAGATACCTCTCTCTAGAATTATTATTCAACTACAATATAAAAACAAATTAAGCCACTCACTGAACAAATACACTCTTCATATTAAAAAAAAGTTTGAATTGGATCTTTAATAAAATATGACATGCCTATTCCTTAACATATACTATACTCTATATAGTCACCCCTCGGCAGCAGGTAAGCAATAAGCAAGGTTTGGCTATTAAGGGTACATTTTCCTTGTCATGTTACCTTTTGTAATTCTTCAGTGTATGACGACTTCAGATTCTTATGCAACATCCTTTTATATCATCCAATCAGGTCTTGCATGGTTTTCTGTTGGTCTGATACCTTAATCCAGATATAAGAGCACTTTATTAAGTAACTCAATTCTTGAACGCCTTAGAACAATTGGAAGTTATTTTCGGCATAGTGGAAAGAGTCTGAGCCATGTGCAAGAGCTCAGGAATTTAACAGCTATATCCCCGAACTCAGCTTTTCTAGGGCTTGGTTACACAGAAATCCCCAAACATTCCTGCGTGGCTCTTTTGCAGGAAACCTGCAGATTGGTTATTCCAGTGTGCTGCAATGATGGAGAGAGCTACAAATAATCACAGAAAAATCCAGAGATCTTCCTCACTAAACTAAAAATTTCTCATCGCCTCAATATGTTTATTTAGAGTTAGTAGGAAAATTAATTCAGTGATTCAGTCAACTTAAACCAAAATGACACATTTGCCTCAACCACCTGGCTATTTTAGGAGAATTTATTTTAGGACTGAATTATTTGGACAATTATTTCAGTGCTCTGTTTTTTATTGTGTGAATACAAAGTAAAACAGGTTTAATTGTCATTGCTTTGTCAGATTAACTAATGCCTTTGCTATTTTCTTTTCTCAGGGTCCTCTATTAATACAACCCTTAGAATTAACTTAGAAAATTTCAGCTTAAGCAGAATATGGCTACTTGGTTTTGCAACAGAATTGTTTATATGGAATTGAATACATCTGTGTGTCTCAGGTAAACATAAAATGGTGTGAAAGGAAAATAAATCTTGGGACTCCCCCAAATCACTAAGCCAAAGGGAATAGTCAAGCTGGGCTTGGGACTCCCCCAAATCACTAAGCCAAAGGGAATAGTCAAGCTGGGAACTGCATTACACAAACCTGCCTCCCATTTTGTTTCTAAATAAGATAGTTGCAAAGATAAAAAAGCTACAGGCCAGGCGAAGTGGCTCATGCCTGTAATCCCAGGACTTTGGGAGGCCAAGGTGGGTAGATCATGAAGCCAAGAGATCGAGACCATCCTGGACAATATGGTGAAATCCCATCTTTACTTAAAAAATACAAAAATTAGCTGGGCATGGTGGCACGTGCCTGTAGTCCCAGCTACTTGGGAGGCTGAGACAGGGGAATTACTTGAACCTTCGAGGCGGGGGTTGCAGTCAGCCAAGATTGTGCCACTGCACTCTAGCCTGGTGACAGAGCAATAAATAAATAAATAAATAAAAAGCTACATACCTCCCTCACAATTTGCCCTCTAGGAAATTCCTGTGGGCCCCAAGATCAAGTTCTGTTGAATTTCACCCTGACAAGGTACACTGATGGCTTCACGCGTACAGGACAAAGGACAGAACTTAAAGGCATCCCTCTACTCACCTGAGACAAATGCATTTCTGATCACTTCCTCTGTCATATATTTATCTGATGTAAAAATGCAGATTCACTGAGCTAGAAGAATACATAAGCAACTATTCCTCTACCCACCCTTGCATGTGAATGGCTAATCAAAGACTCAAAAGAATGCAACCGTTTGCCTCTTATCTATACTCACCTTTAAAAAATTCCTTCCTCTTTCCCTAATATCCGCCTTTCCCCTTTAAATATTGAAGCCCTCAAAATCATCTTTGGAGAAAGGCATAGATCTGTCTTCCAGGTGTAAATTGTCCTTAACTTTGGCTTCTAATCTTCTAAATTGATTGAGATCTGTCTCAGACACATTTCTGGTTTACAGTGAATTACACTTATGCTGAAAATTCTACACACACATGGATATGTATTACTTGAGCTCTACTAGAAAATCTCCTTTTAAGTAAGATTTGGGGGACTTTCATTGATTTAGTTTTTAGGTTTTAATCTTGCACTCTATATTATCTTTTAAAAGGGGTAGAGGGTGCAATTCTAAATCTTTGGACCCTTCAAGGCCTAATGTAAAACCCATCTTAGAAGAAACTGTCTCATTGTTATCTGTACACTAATCTTTCCTGTTGGAAATTTCTGAAGAATTTTTGTTAACTTGATAAATACACTTATTTTAATAAAAATTATTTTAATGAGATTCCTTTTAGAACCAGATCTTGTCTAACTAGTCAACCACATTGTTGATTTTTCCTCTGGAATACAGACAGAGCTGAAAGAGTGATAACAGAAAATGCCATGTTGATTCAAACCAACATGCCCTTACATTAAACCAAGCTGTATCTGACAGAAGCAGCAATGGATGTTTTGGGAGTGGCTTGCTCTCATTGCACCAACTTCAATGTTTAGGAGAAGTCTAAAAGATCCTGATATTCCCTAATTCACATGCTATGGTATTATCATCCAAAAATTTAACCAACTCTTTTAAATATCTGTATTTTCTAGGTGTTATTGTTTCTAGGTGTTATGTTTCTAGGTGTATTTCTAGGTGTTATCTGTATTTTCTAGGTCTGATATATAAAATCAGCTTTCTTTTATTATATTATTAATACAAGGACCTCACAACTATTACTGGTTCTAGTGCTTTCGGAGTTGCTAAATCCTTTTTTCCAGTCTCTTAAGATTTTATAAACTTTATCCACATGTTCCTTTGCCTTTCAGGTTGGAAAAAAACCTACTTTTAGACTCTTCCATAATCCTGTCCTGGAAGTTTCCTTAGAAACTTCCTAAGGAAAGTAACCAAAATCATCAGTTTCTAAGCTTTCCCATGGGTCTTGAGAATGAACAATCAGATTGTAAAAATTTCTTCTTACGTTTGAATACACTACAGCTTGTATACTCGGGCATAACTTTTTCTGATGGGGGTGGGAGAGTGTTCCAGACAGGTCACCTAGTATGATTAAGCCCAGCACCTGGCATCTGGCATACGGTTCAGAGGGTGGGACTGGCAGAACACTGAAATTCGGCACAGAGGTTACCTTGCCATGCCATGTACCCTGGCACAGGCCTGCATGCATCTAAAGGAAGGAAAACTTTTCTCTAATTGCTCTGCTCATAGAGGCTCTTTTAATTTAATTTAATTATTTTATTTTATTTTTTATTTTGAGATGGAGTTTCACTGTTGTTACCCAGACTGGAGTGCAATGGCGCGATCTCGGCTCACTGCAACCTCCGCCTTCTGGGTTCAAGCAATTCTCTTGCCTCAGCCTCCCGAGTAGCTGGGACTACAGTTGCGCACCACCATGCCCAGCTAATTTTTGTATTTTTTTTTTTAGTAGAGACAGGGTTTCACCTTGTTGACCAGGATGGTCTCGATCTCTTGACCTCGTGATCCACCCACCTCGGCCTCCCAAAGTGCTGGGATCATAGGCGTAAGCCATCGCGCCCAGCCTTATTTTTTATTTTTAAGGGTCCATAGTAGGTATACATATTTATGAGGTACGTGAGATACTTTGATATAGGCATGCAATGTATAATAATCATATCATGGAAAATGAGGTATCCATCCCCTTAAGCATTTATCCTTTGTGTTACAAACAATGCAGTTATACTTTTAGTTATTTTTAAATGTATAATCAAATTATTATTGACTATAGTTACCTTGTTGTGTTATCAAATACTAGATCTTCCTCATTCTTTCTAACAATTTTTTTTTGTACCCATTAAACATATCCACTTTTCCTCTACTCCATACTACCCTTCCCAGCCTCTGGTAACCAATCTTCTACTCCCTGTCTACATGAGTTCAATTGTTTTGACTTTTAGCTCCCACAAATAAGTGAGAACATGCAAAGTTTGCCTTTCTGTGCCTGGCTTATTTCACTTAACGCAACAACCTCCAGTTCCATCCAAGTTGTTGTAGATGACAGGATCTCATTTTTTTCTTATGGCTGAATAGTACTCTGTTGTGCATACATGCCACATTTTCTTTATCCATTCATCCGCTCATGAACACTTAGGTTGCTTCCAAATCTTGGCTATTGTGAACAGTGCTGCAACAAACATGGGAGTACAGGTATTTCCTTGATATACTGATTTCCTTTACTTGTGGGTACATCCAGCAGTTGGATTGCTGGGTCATATGGTAGCTGTATTTTTAGTTTTCTTGAGGTACCCAGAGAAGCTTCTTTCTGCTAGCCCTCTGCCTGGAGGGGTCACATTTTCTAATTTGCACCCAAGTGTCTGCTGAGCATGCCTTGGCCCTCCTCCTCTGCCATCAGCAGCAAATGAAAAAAAGGATCAGTCTACATGACTTCTTGGTATGAAGCTGATAATTCAGATCCCATCATTTAATAATTCCAGTTTGGATTGTTTTTAATATAATAATACCTGTTTTCATTGAATTTCATAAGTCATCTTTCGGCTTACTCTAGTTCTTATGAGCTTTTCCAAAAGGTTTCTTTTTCTCTGCACTGATTTCATATTCAGCATCAACTTCAGTGAAATACCATCTGGAAGATTAAACCATATATTATGTGTTCCAGGTAATTTGCAATCATTGTAGAAAACATTGCTTACCATACCAATCTTTGCGGGAATATCTCTTCCAACACATTTTCCTTCACCCAAAAGAAAGCTGCCCATTCTCTCTAAGCAGTTCTGTACGTACAGCAAAATATTACCTCTAGTTCTGGGGGTACCTAAATTTTAAAAATAATTTTTGGTGTAGAATCTTAGTAATTTTTTTGAATGTCTAGACAAATGGCTATTGTTCTATCTTATCTTTAAATTCATTGATGTTCCCAAAGAGCCATTTTAGTGTGGTCCTGTCTCCAGAAAACCACGCTTCCTTTTCCAGAATAGGTTGCTTGCCTCCCTTTATGAGAGATTCTACCAGCCTGACTCCCTGTCTGTATAGGGGAATTAGAATCTCAGGCAGCTCTATCCAGTGAAAATTTCTGCAATGATGGAAATGTTCTATATTTGTGCTCCCTAATAGGGTAAGCACCAGCCACATGTGTAATGTGACTGAGGTGCTGAATTTTTAATTAATTAAATTTTAATTTTAATAGCCATTTGTGGCAAGTGACTACTTAATTGAATAGTACAGGTCCAAGGCCTTCTCTGGAACCCTTTTCATGAATGGACATCACGCTAAGTCCATCCTTCACAGTGATTGCTTATAACAAAATACTGCTGCTTCTTGTCAGAAATCCCATAGCTTCTTCCCCAAGTTCTTGTGAAATTAATTATCTTATGTGTTACATAAATTTTTCTGACCCTGAATTTTTATTAGTAAATATTACAGTTTTGTTTTGTTTTCCTTAGATAAGGCCTCGCTGTCATTCAGGCTGGAGTGCAGTGGTGTGATCACAGCTCACAGTAGCCTCAGCCTCCTGGGTTTAGGTGATTCTCCCACCTCAGTCTCCCAGGTAGCTGGAACTAGAGGTGCACGCCACCACACCCAGCTAATTTTTGTATTTTTTTGTAGAGATGAGGTTTCACTATGTTGCCCAGGGTAGTCTCAAGCTTCTGAGCTCAAGTGATCTGCCCACCTCGGCCTCCCAAAAGTTCTGGGAATACAGTTGTGAGCCACTGTACCCAGCCAAATATCTCACTTTTCATTAATAAACCCCTGTAAACTAGATGCCTAGAACTTGGGAGTAAGTCCTTTGCTCCTTTTAGTTTTACCTTCTTGAGACTGGTATTTGGAAAGTTGTGTATATTTTTGTTTCCACAATTGTAAGGCATTCCACACTTTGCCTAGGGAAGTTGCTATATTTGAAGGGTATCTTGTGAAAAATGAAACAGTTAAAGTTTGTAAAATATGTACCAGAAAAATGTGTTTAAATTTGCTTTCTAGTACAGTCTTGAAAACTTAGGTATTATAATCATCTACAAACGGAATTTACAAAAAACAGTCATCACAATCGCAGGTTTCAAAGAATATGATCTTTCAAAAGCAAATAATATACAGGAAAGAGAAAAAGGTGCTTGTAATCTGACTTTTCTGGTGACTGTAGGCTAAATTCTTATATTAAAGTCTGACAAACTTATTTTATTGAGATAATTTTGATAGAAAATCTTTTTTTTTTTTTTGAGACAGAGTTTCACTCTTGTTGCCCAGGCTGTGAAGCACAATGGCGTGATCTAGGCTCGCAGCAACCTGTGCCTCCCGGGTTCAAGCAGAGAATCTTTTATCTCAATAAAATATTTTGCTGTGCTCATTCTTTCATTTACTTGTTCAATGAATTTCCTGGATTATCTGCTATGAGCCAGCATTGTGGTAGACACTTGATAAGTAATATGGTGACATCCTACATAATCTGTGGGAAGGGATAAGTCCTAGGCAAGAAAAAATATTACTATGGGTACAGTTTCAAGGCTTTTCCTGATAGAGTAAGTTTCGTTGCAAGAGAACTATGAGCGAACCACTTCAATCTCTCTTTTTTCTTTTCTTGAGACAGGGTCTCATCCTATCAGCCAAGCTGGAGTGCAGTGGTGCAATCTCTTTTCACTGCAGCCTCAACCTTCCAGAATCAAGTAATCCTCCCACCTCAGCGTCCCAGGTAGCTGGCACTACAGGCACACGCCATGAAGCCTAGCTAATTTTTTAATTTTTTGTAGAGATGGGGTTTCACCATGTTGCACAGGCTGGTCTCAAACTCCTGTGCTTAAGCAATCCACATGCCTTGGCCTCCCAAAGTGCTAGGATTACAGGCATGAGCCATTGCACCCAGCCCCACTTTGATCCTTCTAATAAGTGACTACTCAACTGTTTAAGACTATAAATCAGCGTGATGAATAGTAAGGGATCTTAAATATTACTGTCTTTGGTATGCTTGGGACAGTTGGGCTTGCCAGAGAGTCTGTAGGCCGGGGAATCTTCCAGTGGTTCCCATCTTTCTCATCTTCCTCAGAATAAAACCCAAAGTCATTCTGTGTCTTCTCAGGTCTTACGTGATAGGCCCTACTCCACCTCTCCAACTCATCCTCTGCCGTTCTCTCCCTCATCCTTTCTGCTCCAGCCACTCTGGTCCCCCTGCTGTTTTCCAAACAAAGAAGCAAACTCCACCTCCAAGCTTATCCCCACCTGAGGGTACCTACAATCACAGACCACCTCCCGCCCCTGCCTTGTTAGCGTCTATTCCTTTCCTTTATGTTTTTTCTTATTACTTATCCCCTCCCAACATTAAGATTCATTAGTTATTTGTCTCCTCTTATAGAATATAAGCTTCATGATGGCAGGGACTTTGCGTTGTAGCAAGCATGAAACAGTGCCTGCCTCTTAGAAGACCCTCAGTAATATCTTTTTGAATGAACAAATGATACAAGTTTTGCATGTATTTTACAAGGTTGAATCACTCACCTTTCTATATCTAAGTTTAAAGGAGAGAAGTTGCACCTTATTAAATTACCCCTTAAGAATGTTAGGAAAGGCTGGGTGCAGTGGCTCATGCCTTTCCTAATTTTGGGAGGCCGAGGCAGGCAGATCACCTGAGGTCAGGAGTTCAAGATCAGCCTGGCCAATATGGTGAAACCTCGTCTCTCTAAAAATACAAAAATTAGCCAGGTGTGGTGGTGGGTGCCTGTAATTCCAGCTACTCAGAAGGCTGAGGCAGGAGGATCACTTGAACCCAGGGGGGCAGTGGTTGCAGTGAGCCGAGATCACGATGCTTCACTCCAGCCTGGGTGACAAGAGACTCTGTCTAAAAAAGAAAAGTTAGGAAGATAATTAATGTTATTCAGATTTGACCTGCTGGAGGACAAACTACTCTAAAACTCAAGTTTTTTATTTTATTGAAATAATCCCAAGCCATACATTCATACAACTAAAATGAATATAGAAGAATGGCATACAACTATAATAGAAATTCTATAAGAACCAGTAAATCTCAAAATGAGATAATGCTGCAGGGCACAGTAGCTCATGCCTTTAATCCTAGCACTTTGGGAGGCCTTAAGCGGGTGGATCACCTGAGGTGAGGAGTTCGAAACTGGCCTGGCCAACATGGTAAAACCCAGTTTCTCCTAAAAAAACAAAAATTAGACAGGCATGGTGGCGAATGCCTGTGGTCTCAGCTACTCAGGAGGCTGAGGCAGAACTGCTCAAACTCGGGAGGCAGAGGGTTGCAGTGAGCCGAGATCATGCCACTGCACTCCAGTCTGGGTGACAGAGCAAGATTCCATCTCAAAAAAAAGAGAGAGATAATTCTTATGCTGATGCTTATAAATCATTCCTTATGTTTAGTGTGAAGATTAAGAAGGGAAGAGACTTGCACATAGACCAAGGGTGTTAATGGAAGGCAAAGGGAAAGTTCAAATCTTCGATGTCTCTTTGCATTCAAGTTCTCAGTCTCAGCACAGGGAAAGTGTCCTTCAATCCAGGTGTTACACAGTGCCATAAATGAAGGGTCATTTAAACAAAACTTCTGCTACACTGTAACTGTCTGTCCCCTCCAAAACTCATGTTAAAATTTAATTGTCACTGTAATGGTATTAAAAGGTATGACCCATAGAGGTGATTGGGCATTAAACCACCCCCATAGGTTAGTTTAATTCCTTTTGTAAAAAGGAGTTTTAGGAATGGTTCTCTTTCTTGGCTCTTTTGCTCTTCTGCTATTTGAGGAAAAATGTTCCTCCCTTCTAGGTAATGCAGCATTTAAGGCGCCATCTTGGAAGTGATAATCCAGACCTTTCCAGGCACCAAACCTACCAGCACCTTGATCTTGAACTCCCAGCTTCCAGAACTATGAGAAGAAAGTTTCTGTCATTTATAAATTACCTCATTTCTGGTATTCTATTATAACTGTACAAAACAAACTGAGATATCTTCCCTGTCCCCTGAGAAACCCACATTCACCACTTTAGGCAGTTAAAAAGTTAGTTTTTATTCTCTATTTTTCATGTTAATTTTTAATCATGGGAAGGAAATTTTATGGCAGCAGGAGTTAACTAACTCACTTGAATGTTTGCAAACTTTGAGAGCCATAAACTTATTTTTAAACTTTCCATCAGCTGGGATACATTTATCTGCAAGTTACAGAAATCTTAACTGAAATGGCATTTATAATAAGCACATTTACAGGCTTACATATGGAAAATCCTGAGGATGAATGGAAAATAGAGTTAAATTATCCTGTAGTTCAATAATAATATAATAAAAAATATAAGTTATATCTTTGTCTTTCATCATCCGCTTCGTCCGAAAGCTTGTTCCCCTCATACATAGTTGTAGATTGGGTGCCAATAGTAATCAAGGTTGGGCATGTGCATATTTTTGTAAACAGGTGAGATCAGACCCTCTCCCTCAAACTTGAAACAAAAATCTTTATTGATTGAGCCTATCATATGCCATCTCTGAACCTAATTATCACCAGGAAAATGCTTTGTGCTGATTGGTTTAAGCCTGGGTATGCTAATCACTAGCAAAAGGGATGGGATGGTTACGACTGGTTTAGGCCAGAGGTCAGCAAACTGTAGATCCAGGCCAAATCCTGCTTGCCAGCTGTTTGGGGGAAGTTTTATGAAAACACAGTTATGTCTTCCTTTGTTTATGGCCACTTTTACTGCAACAGCAGAATCCAATAGCTCCAACAAAAACCATGAAGCCCCAAAGCCTCTACTATTTACTCTCTGGCCCTTTACAGAAAAAGTTTGCCAAGCCCTGGTTTACATTAACGTGGGTCTACTTCGGCCCTGTGTTTAATTCCCTCAACTATGATACTCCTACACAGAGAGGGAAAGTTTGGACTCCATGTGGACCTCCTCCCATGTCAACCTAAGGTAATTTTTTTCTTTGGCTCTTTCCTAAGCAAAGCTGAAAAAGAACTGAGTACACAAGTTTCAGAATGAAAGCCTTTACTTTCAAAAGCACATTGACTCCTCCGGTATTTCTGTCTTCCAGAGTGATGAGTATCCGTTCCTGACATTGATCTGTGTTCCCGCCTTGGCTGTATATTGTTTTGTTGGATTAACTTGAAGTTATTTGTTAATTCCATGGAACCAGACTATCGATCTTCAACCCACCAACAGAGTTAGATGGAATTCCCCAGAGTCCTGCTGCAGTCATAGAAGAAACATCAGCCCTAAAAACAGGGCACTGCTTTGCAATGCCTGGTCAGTCACAGGCAGAATGGCTCCTCTCCACGTTCACATCAATGATTTTCTTTTTTCTTTTTATTTTTTTGAGTTGGAGTCCTGCTCTGTTGCCCAGGCTGGAGTGCAATGGCACAATCTTGGTTCACTGCAACCTACACCTCCCGGGTTGAGGTGATTCTCCTGCCTCGGCCTCCCCAGTAGCTGGGATTACAGGCATGCACCACCACACCCTGATAATTTTTGTATTTTTAGTAAAGACAGGGTTTCACCATGTTGGCCAGGCTGGTATCTAATGTCTGACCTCAGGTGATCCACCCACCTCAGCCTCTAGCAGTGCTGGGATTGCAGGCGTGAGCCACCGTGCCCAACCTCCCATCAGTGATTTTCCAGGTAGGTAAGTGATTTCCTGTCCAAACAGCAATCTGACCTTTCTTTTAAAAATAGCTTTTCTCATTTATTTTTATTATGACAAGAGCAACGCATGTCCATTATAGAAACATTAGAAACACAGATAACCAAAGGACAAAAAAAAGAAAACTTGTCACCTTCCCACACTCCCAGGGAACTTTAAAAGTAAACAGTATGTTCTGGAGATGCAGTCTGCCCTCCAGATGGTCTGAACTAGCTTTGACTTTTTCAGCAGGAAGTCAAAATGGAAGATTTTATTTTTTAGTTCCTATATTCATTAAGTTACTAAATGGGCCTATTCTTTGACTAGCCTTTCCAAGGGTCTTTATTTTTATTAAATTGTGAATTTTCTGACTGTTTAAAGAAATGTATGGAAAAGGGCAGGGTTTGAGAAGTTGCTGTTTTGAATAACTTACTGTTATGTACACCTTTTACAGTCTTACGTACATCTCTTTCAAACATGAAAGAGAACCTATTTCTCTTCATTTGGACTAGTACATCCAATTCTATCTCATTTTGTACATAAAAGGGAGCCAACTTTTCTGAAATATAGGGTTGGGAAAGTATGCTCAGCTTCACGAATCCTCACTTAGGCACACCTGTGGTTTTACTAATGCTCATTATAGAAACCACTTGAAAATGCCCCAACGCTGGTTTGTTTCCAAGACATCAAATGGGAACAACATTAGTTTCAGGACTAGAATAGGCTATAGGATGGGATTCAGTACCATCCAGGTCCTGCAATGATCTGAGTGTAGGATTTGGGCCAACGCTGTAATTTTAACCAGGCCTTACTTCAGAGAGTGGTGTTTTTTCCCCTGCTCCAGCACCCACCCCACATCCGTTATTTCTTGATGGAGTCTACACAGTACAGCTGACACCATGGGTTGTAGTGAACTGGACCATTCTTATTCTAAGGATAATTCTGTTTTAAAAAAGTATGAGCTCTGAATACCTGGAAGAGAAGTGGATGAGGTTAAAAGCATGCTGGTTCTGGGACCCAGGCTCTCTGAATTTGAATCCTGGCTTCATCCTTATAGGCAAGGGATCTTGGGCGAGGTCCTTGACTTCTCTAGGTCTCATTTTCTTCATGCATACAGTATTTCACAGTGTTGGCTGCTGTGAAGGAGAAAGGCAATACATGGGCTACAAACTTAAGCCCAATATACCATGTAAGTATTAGCCCTACCATTATGGGGGAGTGGGAAGGGAGAGTCACTTCCAGAATGGGGAAGCTGGGAGCTCTGAAATGCACTTCTCTTCACAACATCACCTGCTGCATAGTCCATATTTACAAGGTTCCAACTACCCAGAACTGCACAATTCATGACTAGACTTTCTGCATCAGGCTGACTCTGTGAAAGCAGGGGTGGGTGTGGTGGCTGGGGTGGCTGGAGTGGCTGGAGTGTTGTCTTTCAGTCAAGTAATTTTTTCCTTAAACAGATTTTTTTTTTTTTTGCACACATAAATTTACAGAAGATTGAGAATATAACTGAATTCCCATACATGGCAATTCAGTTTTTCCTATTACTAGGGGAATTATTAGGATGCCACATTAGGAAGGTACATTTGTTACCATTAATCAACCAATATTGACACATTATTATTAAAGTTCATATTCTCTTCATACATTCTTCAATTTTTACCCAATGTCCTTTTTCTGTTCTAGGGTTCCATCCAGGATATCACATTACACTTGGTTGTCACCTTAGACTCCGCATGGCTGTGACAGTTTCTCAATCTGTGTTTTTGATGACTGTGATAGTTTGGAAGAGGAATGGTCAGGCATTTCATAGAACATCCCTCAGTTGGGATTCATCTGATATTTTTCTCATCATTATAATAGAATAGGGTTACTGGTTTTGGGAGGAAGACCACAGAGGCAAGTGCCATCTTCATTTCATTGTGTCAAGAGTACACGCTCTCAGGGTGACTTCTCACTGTTGGGGTGACTCTGGAGTCCCCGGGTGAAGCAGAGTTTGTCATGTTGTCCACAGTAACATCCCTCTCCCTGCCCTTTTTCATACTGTGCTCTGAGGGGAAGTGGCTCTGTGCTGCCCGCACTTAAGGAGTGGGAGTTACCCTGCACCTCCTTCAGGACAGAATAGCTACAGAGGTCATCTGCCATTCTTCTATGGGAGATCTGTCTTTTCTCCTCAAGTAAGTTTTCCCATTTAGTCTTGGCTTGAATTAATTATTTTATTTTCACTGAATGCTGGCTAAAAAATAGCATGAAGCCAATTCCCCGAGATTGACGGAATTTTCTTTTGAGTGCCACAGTTGGCAGATCTGGAATTAGTAATTCCTTGCTAACCCTATACGGAAAGACCCAAAAATGAATAAGGACTTAAAAATAAAATGTGGGATGGTCAAAACCAATATAAATGAATTGCTGTGAGCCAAATGGAAAATCATCCTTTGGCAAGTTCCAACTGGTTACCTCTGCATGCCCTGAGAATGTGCTTTCGGTGTTCCAGGACACTGGGCACCCTTTGGAGGCAGCATCCTGCCCCTCCCCCAAAAGGATGCAATCTCCATGCCTCCCTTAAAACACACATGCTCAGACTGTCCTAAGATTACCATGCTCTTAAAAATCACACCCCCGCCCACGCACACCCTTTTATTTATTTATTTAGAATAAAAGCCATGTCTTACTTAGAATAATTTGCTGGGTAGCCAAAAATCCACTTGAACTTTTCCTTGGAGAGACTCCTTCCTTGTAAAACTAAAAAGTGTATGCTTTGGGGTTGTGCATTTGAAAGAAAATGGGAGAAGATTATTGTTGGATTAGCCTGTAAAGTTTCTACATTTGTTTGGTCAAACATAGCTACCATTATCTTCATTCTGTCAGTATATATATTTTTTTCTCTAAAAGCAATTCAAAATTTGCTCCCCATACATGAAACTCACAGACATAGGCTAGTGTTGTACATTTCTCCAAAGTTTACCTTGAGATGGAAAGACCTCTAATGTGCCAGCAGGTTCCTTGCACCCACCCCCTCCTTGGGTCAGGCACAGCCTAGTTGCAGCATTCCACGGCTCTGACACATCTCCTTGGAAACCTACCCATTGCCGGGTATATAGCAACCTGCATTCCCCAGTGGCAGAGGCCTTGATTCCTGTCTTATCCTGTTCTTCCGTGCTTTCACACACATCCGAGGCCAGGCCTTCCTTTTGATCTATTATCTCAGGCCGTTAAAATGAGCAGCAAGAAAAAAAGCCCTTAAACAGTGCCAGTGTAATTGTGGCGAAGATCTTAAAAATAATTATCATGGCCATTTCAGAGCCTCCTCAATTTCCCCATTTCCTGTAAATGCAGCAAATGGAGAACTGCCAGAAAGTTCAGGAAAGGAGATGTTGGGCTTGCAAATGGATTCTGGCCAACTAAACCCCTGATGACAGTATTTTTCTAAAGGATGGCACTTCATTTCCAGATTAGGCACACTCCCACCTTCATTTAACAAATCAGGTGTCCTCACTGTGTCACCCACTGTCTAAAGCATGATTATTATCATCCTTCTGGGAGATTTCGGATCTCGTTCATTCTTAACCATTATTTTTATTCAGCACTACAGTTAATACAGACAGTATAAGTGAAAGTTTTGCTCACCCTTTGCTCATTTGGAAATTTTAGAAATCTTTATTTTTTAAAATGAGATTATTCATATGAGCTTGTATTCTTGAGATATTTTTTCTTTTTAATTAACTCAGTTGCTCAGTGGGGTTGGGGGTGGAGGGGAGGGATCCAGCCAATCTAAGGGCTTTGATTAATGTTTTATAGGTAGGTAGTGTACCTACAGAGGTACACCAAAAGAATACCAATTTGCAGAATGCATATGAAACCACAAAAGGAAATACAGTAATCTGATATTTGGTTAGATTAAATCAGATATCCCTATTTAAACCACTGGCTTTATAGAAATTACTCAAGTGTACTTCATCAACCCCAAGCATGTACGCTAGGGTTCATGTGGGATTCAAACCCACCGTTTTGTATCAAGGAATCTCATCAAGTGTCCATCATGTGTGTGCAGGATGCAAAGAGCCGGGGCATCCATGAGTCACAATGTGTCATTCATGGCCTATGGGCTGCCAGTGAATAAAGATTTCATTAGGCTTTAGTTGAGAAATAAAACTTCAGAACAATGTACTGAAGTGGCTTCAACTAGGACAGGATTGAAAGAGAGAAAAATGTGATTACTTAACCAAATAAATTCTCTAGTAAAACACCTACCTCAGCTATTCACTACTGTGATCCCATCTAGATGGTATAATTTCAATCAACTGTACTTCTTCCACAATCTCAGTTTCAAGCACCCCATCTCTAATCACCACCTCTGATTCTTGAGTGCTCAGACTTTAATAATACCTCCACCCTGGAGCCTACGATCCATTGAACCTGCCACCTTTGCACTTCTCCCATCTTCCCTTTCCATCACAGCCCTCCTAACCCATCTTAAATTCCATGGTCAGTCATTAGAGTCCGTCCTTCACACACACCCACAACTTACTGCCTCACTTTGAATTCATGTTCATTAACTTCAAGGGGTTCTTAAGACACCTGGCCATTTCCCCAGTCCATTGCTCTCCTGTTCTCCTCAAAGGCCATTTCATACTTTCCCTTTTTCTTCAAGCCTTCCACATCTCCTTTCTCATGTCACTCTCTGCTAATGACTTATTTCCTAAGACACACAAAAACACAGAAGCACTCAGAAGAGAACTTCTGCCACACACTTCTACTGCCACATCCCACAATTTGCCTACCTCCACCTTCCCCACCACCACGTAGCCCATCTCAGGCCAACAGGAGGGCCCCTCCCTCACCCTCGTCAAGGGCAGCACTCAAGGATTCACTCACTACCTGCATCGTTGGTTTTTCTCTCTTCTGGGATATTGCCCAGCCACCCACAAACATGCTGTTGGTTTTTCCCATCTTGAAAAAACAAAACAGGCTGGGTGCACTGGCTCATGCCTGTAAACCCAGCACTTTGGGAGGCTGAGGAGGGCAGACCATGAGGTCAGGAGTTTGAGACCATCCTGGTCAACATAGTGAAACCCCGTCTCTACTAAAATACAAAAATTATCTGGGCGTGGTGGTGTGTGCCTGTAATCCCAGCTACTCAGGAGGCTGAGGCAGGAGAATCTCAAACCAGGGAGGCAGAGGTTGCAGTGAGCCGAGATCACACCACTGAACCTGGGTGACAGAGCAAGACTCCGTCTCAAAAAAAAAAACTGCTTTGAACCCACGCTATGCTTTAGCTTCTGCCCTATTTTTCTGCTCCCCTCCATGGCAATTAGGTTTTTGCCTCTACTATTGCAGTGAAACTGCTTATATGCAGGTTTTCAGGGCCTTCCATGTTATAAACTCAATGGCCAGTTCTCAGCCATAATCTCCTTGGCCCTATCAGCATCATTTAACATAACTGATCATTTATTTCTCCTTAAAACACTTTCTTGGTTTCCAAGACATTGTGCTCATGAGGCATCGCCTTCTCCATCTACTTTGCTGAATCCTTCTCTCTCGACCTCTTCACATAGAAGGGGCCTCTTACTGTAGAAGCAGCACTGGAAGCTCAGGCCTTGAATCTCTTTTATGTCTATGCTCAATCCTTTGTTTTTCCCACCTAGTTTCAAAGCTTTAAGTATATCTGCTGAGGACTTTCAAATTTATGCCTTCAGCCTGCTTGCACAGCTGTCCTGAACACAATGCTCACGCATCCAACTGCACAATCAAATCTCCATTTAGATGAATAATTAATATCACCAATGTCATACACACAAAGCTGAACTCCTGTGGTTCTGTGTCCCTAGACCTCTTCTGCCTTGGTCTTCCATATCCTTTGTCCAGTCCAAGCATCTTAAAATCATTCTTGACTCTTTTCTGTCACAGCAAATCTTGCTGTCTTACTCTGCCTTCAGATCATAATCAGAATTGGATCACTTCTCATCAGCCTCCACTGCAGTCACCTTGACTCAAGTGACCCCTTGTCTTTGCATGGGTAATTGTCATTGCATCCCCTCTCCTCTCGCTATTTTTGCCCTTGTCCCACTTTGGTCTACCCTAACACAACTGCCAGATAACTCCTATTATAGTATGACTCAGGTCATGTCATTCCTTGTTATAGAGGTATCCAGGACATTCTATCTCACTCTGAGCAAAAGCCAGTCTTTGTAATGGCATCAAAGCTAACTCTACATGTCCTGCCCCACCTCCCACCCCATGAGTCTCACTGTCTTCCTTCTCACACAGCCCAGCCATGGGCCACTTCCACTGCAGGACCTTTGCCCTTGCTGGTGCCTCTGCCTGGAACGTGCTTTCTCTAGATATCTATGTGGATCCATATCTATTTTCAATCAAATGCCATTTCCTTAAAGAGGCTTTCTCTACCATCTTGTATAAATTTGCAAGCTCACCCTACCCCCAAACATGTTCTTCCCAGCTTTATTTTTTCCCAACTTTATTTTTCTTCATAAAACTTTCTCCGCTATTAGACATTGGTATGCAACTTAGGGGCAGTATACCGGGAAGGTGGAGATATGAGTAGGTCCTAGAGTCAGTTTGCCTGAGTTCAAAGCTTGACTGTTCATGTACCAGGTACTCAAGATGGAATCTTTCTATTCTTCACTTTTCTCATCTGTAGAATGAGAATAACAATAGTACCCATTTCATCATGTTGCTGGCTTAATATTTGTAAAGTGCTTAGAACAGCATCTGGACCATATTAAGTGCTACACGGTTAGCTAACACTGTATATATTTCGTCTATCTTTTTTTTTATCCTGCCTCCCTCCACTGGAATATGAGTTTCATAAGGACAGGCATTTTTGTCTGTTCTGTATTCCACTATAGCCTCATCATATAGGACAGAGCCTCATATAGAACTGCTTCTCACCATATGTTTGTAGGACGGCAGGTCATTGTAGCTTCTTAGGTACTCAAGAGTCAGTAAGGAAAACTTGCTAAAAATTTTCTTAATAGAATGATGTGCATTTTAACAACAACTAGAGTTCTGTTGCAGACATTGTCACTGGCCTACATAAATCTGTTAATCATTCACAGATGGCAAGCCTCTTCTAGATTATTTCAGAAAGTCACAGAAAAGACTCTCAGAATGCTTGGTGGGCATGCACCCTTCCTATTTTAGTACTAGGTCAATAGCTATCAAAAATATAATTTTCTTTTTTGAGGCAGAGTCTCGCTGTGTTGCCTAGGCTGGAGTATAGTGGTGTGATCTTGGCTCATTGCAACCTCCGCCACCCGGGTTCAAACGATTCTCCTGCCTCAGCCTTCTGAGTAGCTGGGATTACAGGCACACACCAACATGCCCTGCTCATTTTTGCATTTTTAGTAGAGATGGGGTTTCACCATGTTGGTCAGGCTGGTCTCGAACTCCTGACCTCGTGGTCCGTCCTCCTCAGCCTCCCAAAGTGCTGGGATTACGGGCATGAGCCACCACACCTGGCCCAAAATAATTTTTTTTAATAAAAGGGATCTAACTGAGGTGTACTAATCATAAATCAAAACCTCTCTTCCTTTGAGCTGGAGCTGCAAGGAAAATAAATAAATATCCAAAAAACAAAAAACACAAAACCTCTCTTGGTGTTTTCTGACCCGAGTATTTTTCACAGGGCCACTTTAGGAGAGTAAATATCCACAGAGTACTCTGCGGCCCCCAGTCAAATGGGATCCAAAAATATAGGACACAATTATTCTGTGCCAACTCCTGAGCTCCAGGAAAAAGGACTCAGAAGGGTAAGCTTAAGAGTTCATATCTTTCAACTCACTGGAATAGCATTGTTTTGGTTGTTGTTGCTGTTTTGTTTTGTTTTCATAAAAGCAAACCTAGCACCAAGTCCTGGCTGAAAAGTCAGGGACTAAGTCCTTGCTGTTCAGTTTGTGTTCTGTTTGGTATGATATACACTTGGAGCAGGCTCGGGTCTAAGAGCAACCCCAAAACTCCCATTTCTGATATGCAATTTGATAAGGATGGAGGCGGATGGAATTCTCTTTTAAGAAGTGATCTTTAAGAAAGGAGTTTTGCCTCTTCCATTTTTGAGACTAAAAGGCTTAACTGAAAAGATAGTGAAGGCTCCACCCAATCCAGCCATTCATAGGTGAACCATGCCTCCGGCTTTCTTTCTTCCTTTGGCAAAAGTCTGATTCTGTAGCCTCTGGCCATGTTCAGGCGGCAGGGCACTCCCCTGGGAACCACACCCACCTTCATCACGCAGTGAGCACACCAAACAGGTTCGCCTGGCTAGACGGTGGCTGAGGTGTCTGCGGCAGAGGGAAGTACAGTCATGTACACGCCCGATGACGGAGCCACCGATGGACACCTCCACATGAAGGAAGCAATTGCTCTGCTATCCCCTGGCTTAAAATAAACAGAATAACTGCACAAAGGTGGATTTCCTGTGTAAAGAGAGCAGGGCTCATGGGCCCCTTCCCAGCCCTGTGCTTACTTTTGCAATCATATTTTATTTTTTAAAGAGGACTGTCATATTGTACAAGCCTCAGGCCCCACAAAAACTTGTTTGCCATGACTGTACTAAATTTTGTAAATTGTTTCATGTACTTACCTGTTTATGTGAACTACTTTATAAGGTTGTGTTGTGCCCATTTACCGGAAACACAGGCAAGGTTGAGAGATAACCTGAGGTCACACAGCTAAATTGTCCATGAACTGTGGCCACTCAGTAGGGCCTAAGGGTTAATTAAACTTGTTTTGATGTCTTTAGGTATTTTTACTGGTTGTCCTGCTTTCAAATGCATCTCCCACATTAAAAGACCTGGCTCTCTTTTATTTTATGCTCATGGAACCGTTTAGAACAAATGTGCCAAACCCTAGCAGTAGAGGGTATTGATGAACCCAAGGAAGCCCAGCCCATTCTACTATCTCTCAGCCTGTTCACATCTCTGAAGAGAAATTGCCATTTAGGCCTGTAATCCCAGCTGTCCAGGAGCCTGAAGCAGGAGAATCGCTGGAACCCAAGAGGCGAAGGCTGCAATGAGCCAAGTTGTCGCCACTGCACTCCAACCTAGGTGACAGGTTGACACCATCTCAAAAAAAAGAAATTGCCATTTATAAAATCTTGTGAAAAGTACAGAAACCAATTAGGAACTAAAATGCTTATATTAAAAGATTTTAAAAATCAGCATCAGTTGTATCATTCTCCACCTAGTTTTTCAGAAGGCTTTTGTCCTCCATAGATGGAACATCTTGATTAATTAACCAAATAAATATTTATATAATACTTACAGTATTTCCGTATCTTAAGAAACTCAGAGAAGAGTTAACATTCTTGTTTCTAACTCTGTGATGAGCACAGGCACATTCTGCACTTCTCTCTTCCTAATTCAAAGAGGCTGCAGCCTGTTTCTTAGCAAGGACAGCTGAAAGTAAGGATAATGTCTGGTTGAGTCCAACATGCAGACACATAAAATATACAAATGGTGAAAGCTAACAACAGGGGAAAATTGTTAAGAACCAGTACACTAGTTACTAGGTATATTAGATTGTGATGAATCACTTGGGTGGGGGCTTATTAAACCCAGACTGTTCATCCCTCTACCTCTACTGTCTTGTTCAGTAGGTCTAGGGTGGGGTTGAATGAATTTCTAAGAGGTTCCCACCCGAGACAAATGTTGCTGGGGCCAGGGCCTCACTTTCAGAACCACCACTCTTGGAGATGCTCTGGAGTCCACAATCCTATGCACACACAAACTTTTTCTTATTTCCTATTCAACCCTCACAAAGCTCAGTGCAAGAGCATAATAAAGCCCTCACTAGTTTTTGACAGACCTTTCTTAGAATTTAGTAAGACACCAGTAGATGACCATTGGTGTGCTTTTGATGTCAACATGGCAATATCATCGTACTTCAGGCCCTGATTAATGACTAGCCACTTCTTTAAAGCCTCAAATAAGCAATGAGAGCTTGAAATAACCAAAAACTTGCTGTGTTGTCATTGTATGTGTGTGTGTATGTGTGTGTGTGTGTGTATTTTTTTTTTTTAATTGTACTTTAGGTTCTGGGGTACATGTGCAGATCATGCAGGATTGTTGCGTAGGTACATACATGGCAATGTGGTTTGCTGCCTCCGTCTCCCCATCACCTATATCTGGCATTTCTCCCCATGTTATCCCTCCCCAACTTCCCACCCCGCACTGTCCCTCCCCTAGCAGACCCCAGTGTGTGATGCTCCCCTCCCTGTATCCATGTGTTCTCATTGTTCAACACCCACCTATGAGTGAGTTCATGTGGTGTCTGATTTTCTGTTCTTGTGTCAGTTTGCTGAGAATGATGGTTTCCAGATTCATCCATGTCCCTACAAAGGACATGAACTCATCATTTTTTATGGCTGCATAGTATTCCATGGTGCTTATGTGCCACATTTTCCTTGTCCAGTCTATCATCAATGGGCATTTGGGTTGGTTCCAGGTCTTTGCTATTTTAAACAGTGCCGCAATGAACATATGTGTGCATGTATCTTTATAACAGAATGATTTATAATCCTTTGGTTATATGCCCAGTAATGGGATTGCTGGGTCAAATGGAATTTCTATTTCTAGGTCCTTGAGGAATTGCCACACTGTCTTCCACAATGGTTGAACTAATTTACACTCCCACCAACAGTGTAAGAGTGTTCCTATTTCTCCACATCCTCTCCAGTATCTGTTGTCTCCAGATTTTTTAATGATCGCCATTCTAACTGGTGTGAGATGGTATCTCAATGTGGTTTTGATTTGAATTTCTCTAATGACCAGTGATGATGAGCATTTTTCATATGTTTGTTGGCCTCATATATGTCTTCTTTGAAAGTGTCTGTTCATGTCCTTTGCCCACTTTTGAATGGGTTTGTTTGTTTTTTTTCTTGTAAATCTGTTTTACTTCTTTGTAGATTCTGGATATTAGCCCTTCATCAGATGGGTAGATTGCAAAAAATTTTTTCCCATTCTGTTGGTTGCCAGTTCACTCTGATGATTGTTTCTTTTGCTGTTCATAAGCTCTGGAGTTTAATTAGACCCCATCAGTCTATTTTAGCTTTTGTTGCCAATGCTTTGGTGTTTTAGTCATGAAATCCTTGCCTATGCCTATGTCCTGAATGGTTTTACCTAGGTTTCCTAGGTTTTATGTTGTTAGGTCTTACATTTAAGTTTTTAATCCATCTGGAGTTAATTTTAGTGTAAGGTGTCAGGAAGGGGTCCAGTTTCTGCTTTCTGTACATGACTAGCCAGTTTCATTAAACAGGGAAACCTTTCTCCATTGCTTGTTTTTGTCAAGTTTGTCAAAAATCAGTTGGTTGTATATGTGTGGCATTGCCTCCGAGCCCTCTGTTCTGTTCCATTGGTCTATATCTCTGTTTTGGTACCAGTACCATGCTGTTTTGATTACTGCAGCCTTGTAGCATAGTTTGAAGTGAGGTAGCGTGATGCCTCCAGCTTTGTTCTTTTTGCTTAGGATTGTCTTGGCTATGCAGGCTCTCTTTTGGTTCCATATGAAGTTTAAGGTGGTTTTTTCCAGTTCCATGAAGAGGGTCATTGGTAGTTTGATGGGGACAGCATTGAATCTATAAATTACTTTGGGCAGCATGGCCATTTTCATGATATTGATTCTTCTTAACCATGAGCATGGGATGTTTTTCCATGTTTGTGTCCTCTCTTATTTCTTTGAGCAGTGGTTTGTAGTTCTCCTTGAAGATGTCCTTTACATCCTTTGTTAGTTGTATTCCTAGGCATTTTATTCTCTTTGTAGCAATTGTGAATGGCAGTTTGTTTTTGATTTGGCTCTCTGTAAGTCTGTTATTGGTGTATAGGAATGCTTGTGATTTCTGCACATTGATTTTGTATCCTGAGACTTTGCTGAAGTTGCTTATCAGTTTCAGGAGATTTGGGGCTGAGATGATGGGGTCTTCTAAATATACAATCATGTCATCTGCAAATAGAGACAATTTGACTTCCTCCTTTCCTAATTGAATACCCTTTATTTCTTTTTCTTGCCTGATCTGGCTAGAACTTCCAATACTATATTGAATAGGAGTGGTGAGAGAGGGCACCCTTGTCTAGTGCCAGATTTCAAAGGGAATGCTTCCAGTTTTTGCCCATTCAGTATGATATTGGCTGTGGGTTTCTCATAAATAACTTTTATTATTTTGAGATATGTTCCATTGACACCTAGTTTATTGAGATTTTTTAGTACAAAGTGCTGTTGAGTTTTGTCAAAGGCCTTCTCTGCATCTATTGAGACAATCCTGTGGTTTTTGTCTTCGGTTCTGTTTATGTGGTGGATTACATTTATAGACTTGTGTATGTTCAACCAGCCTTGCATCCCCAGGATGAAGCCTACTTGATTGTGATGGAGAAGCTTTTTGATGTGCTGTTGCAATTGGTTTGCCATTATTTTATTGAAGATTTTTGCATCTATATTTATCACGGATATTGGCCTGAAGTTTTCCTTTTTTGCTGAGTCTCTGCCAGGTTTTGGTATCAGGATGATGTTGGTTTCATAGAATGATTTGGGAAGGATTCCCTCTTTTTGTATTGTTTGGAAGAGTTTCAGCAGGAGTGGTACCAGCTCCTCTGTATGTCTGGTGGAATTTGGCTGTGAACCCATCTGGACCTGGACTTTTTTTGGTTGGTAGGCTATTAATTGCTGCCTCAACTTCAGCCCTTGTTATTTTATTCAGGGTTTCAACTTCTTCCTGGTTTAGGCTTGGGAGGGTGCAAGTGTCCAGGAATTTCTCCATTTCTTCCAGATTTACTAGTTTATGTGCAAAGAGTTGTTTGCAGTAATCTCTGATGGTAGTTTGTATTTCTGTGGAATTGGTGGTGATATCCCCTTTATCGTTTTTTATTGCATCTATTTGATTCTTCTCTCTTTTCTCTTTCTTTCTTTTTTTCCTTTGAGACTGAGTCTCACTCTGTAGCTCAGGCTGGAGTGCATGGTGCCATCTTGGCTCACTGCAACCTCTGCCTCACAGGTTCAAGTGATTCTCCTGCCTCAACCTCCCAAGTAGCTGGAACTACAGGTGCCTGCCACCACGCCCAGCTAATTATTTGTATTTTTAGTAGAGATGGGTTTTCACCATGTTAGTCAGGCTGGTCTCGTCCACCTCGGCCTCCCAAAGTGCTGGGATTACAGGCGTGAGCGACCACACCAAGCCATCATTGGTTTTATGAGGAAAACATCACATTATAAGAGTGACCAACAATGATCAGCCAAAAACTAGAACATAGAAAATGAGCACAGGGAGCATAAGGGTTCTCTCTGGGAACAGAGACCACAGGGCTGGGTCTCCAGGACATCTTCAATACACAGAGAGGAACAGATAAGAGGAAAACCAGAAAAGCTCAGCTTCTCAGTGGCATGTCACTGAATCTCTGTCCATGCATTTTCATATCTAGAGCAATGTCCCCAAGCTCATTTTCTAGATTACACTCTCTCCAACACAGCTAAAAATATACCCTTTCATACAAATAAAATTTGTGCTTCAAAGAGTTCTCATAATGAACAGTCCTGAGCATTCATTCTATATTGATTAGATATGGATATATTTCCCTATGCATTTTTAATTAACGTGATCATGTATTTCTATTTTATGAAAATACATTTTCCTCTATTTTTGTGTGTACAGTAGTCCCCACTTATCCATGGTTTTGCTTTCTGTGGTTTCAGTTAACCTGCAGGCAATCATGCTCCAAAAATACTACATGGAAAATTCCAGAAGTAAATAATTTTTTTTTTTTGAGATGAAGTTTCGCTTTTGTTTCCCAGGCTGGAGTGCAATGGTGCAATCTTGGCTCATTGCAACCTCTGCCTCCTGGGTTCAAGCAATTCTCCTGCCTCAGCTCCCCAAGTAGCTGGGATTACAGGATAGTGCCATCACACCCGGCTAATTTCGTATTTTTAGTAGAGATGGGGTTTCACCATTTTGGTCAGGCTGGTCTTGAACTCCTTACCTCAGGTGATCTGCCCGCCTCCGCTTCCCAAAGTGCACGGATTACAGGTGTGAGCCACTGTGCCAGGCCTTCAGTAATTCATTTTAAGTTGTGTGATAAAATCTTGTGCCATCCTTTGTCCTACCCAGTACATGCATCATCCCCTTGTCCAGTATACCCATATCATATATGCTACCTGCCCCTTAGTCACACAGTAGCCATCTCAGTTAGCAGATTGCTAATATAGCATATTATAGGGTTTGGTACTATCTGTGGTTTCAGGCATCCACTGTGGGTCTTGGAACATATCCCCTATAGATAAGGGGGTGATTACTTCATGTTTTATTTTTTGCTGTTTTCTGTTCTTAAGTTTCTCAAAATAGAAAAAATTGCCTTTGTCACAGTGTAAAACCCATAGGTACCAGTAGGGTAGGCTACAAAAGCTACGGGTGTTCCAAAAGTATTTGTTGATAATGCATTTTCTAAAAAGCAGTCATTGTCTATGCGGAGGGAAAAAGCCATGTCCTCTGAAGCCAATTAGTCTAATGAGCTATTTGCTTAAAATTTCAGCATCATTTTTGAGAGTTTTACATCCATTTGAACAACTTATTTTTTGTTATTTTTGTTGCTCTTGGTAAATGGTGATTTGAGAATTAAAGATACTAATTTTGCTTCTGGTAGAAATAGCTGATTCCAGGACAAAGGCAGGGAAGGTACAAGGTTAGCCTGAAATGTCTTGATGTGCCAAAAGTAGCACAACGTATCAGAGGATCACAGGAGCCAACCTGAAGACGCTCCCACTCAAAGGAAATCATTAGCAGAGTGAAGAGACAACCTACAGAATGGCAGGAAAACTTTGAAAAATATGCATCTGACAAGGAGTTAATATCTGGAAATTACAAGAAACTCAAACAACTCAACACCAAAAAAGCAAATACGGTTGACCCTTAAACAATGCAGGAGTTAGGGATGCTGACCCCTATGTAGTCAAAAATTTGCATATAACTTTTAACTCCCTCCAAACGTAACTACTAATAGCCTACTATTGACTGAAATTCTGAATGATAACATAAATAGTGAATTAATACATTTTGTATGTTACATATACTCTATAATTACAACAGACTATGCTAGAGAAAATAAAACATTATTAAGAAAATCCAAGGCTGGTTGTGGTGACTCACGTGTGTAATCCCAACACTTTGAGAGGCTGAGGCAGGCGGATCACAAGGTCAGGAGTTCGAGACCAGCCTGACCAACACAGTGAAACCCTGTCTCCACTAAAAATACAAAAATTAGCCAGGTGTGGTGGTATGTGTCTGTAACCCCAGCTACTCAGGAGGCTGAGTCAGGAGAATCACTTGAACCTGGGAGGCGGAGGTTGCAGTGAGCCAAGATCATGCCACTACATTCCAGCCTGGGCAACACGGCGAGACATTGTCTCAAAAAAAAAAAAAAAATTAAACAAAATCCTACAATACTGTACTGTATTTATCAATACCATAAATTTGCATAGTCTGTTTATAAGATGAATCGTTTGTCTGAAATGGCAGACCTCAATCTACAGTACATGTCAAGCAATTCAACTGTCTCTTGTAACATCATGACTTTTACTCGCTTGTTGGGAGCACTTCCAGTGTCACTAGTGGCAGTTTAAATGGGTCCCATGATGTTATTCAAGGTTTATGGTATTGCACTAAACATGACGGCAAATATGTGGGAACTGCAACAACCACTTTTTTCTGTAATACACAATTTACTGAAGAGATGAACAGCTCATGTGGAGATGATTAGTGTCATAGGGTGTTTTAAGCAGACACTCACAACACTTGAGCTCACAGCAAGAGTAATGGGAGGCGGCAATAGAATTATTACAGTAGTACAGTATATACTACAGTACATTTTATGCAGTTATGATTTAATACTGCATCTTTATGTTTGTTTACATTTCTCTCGAGAGTAAATGGCACCACATACAGAATGTGTTTGTGTGTGTAAACTGTAATAAATTTTAACTTTTTTTTTTCTTTGAGATGGAGTTTTTGCTCTTGTTGCCCAGGCTGGAGTGCAGTGGCAGAATTTGGCTCACTGGAACCTCTGGGTTCAAGTGATTCTCCTGCCTCAGCCTCCCAAGCAGCTAGGATTACAGGCATGCACCACCATGCCTGGTGCAGTTTCACCATTTTGACCAGGCTGGTCTCGAACTCCTGACCTCAGGTGGTCTGCCTGCTTCAGCCTCCAAAGTGCTGGGCTTATAGTGTGAGCCACCACACCTGGCCTTAAATTTTTATAATAGATTTGTATACATCTTATGATAGTAAAGGTTAAAATAGATTAGTGTCTACATACATCTTATGCATTCATGACATACTTAACTTTTTCTTATTTTAAAAATATTTCTAGGTTAGGTAGTTAATCCGTGAGCTTTTTCAAATTGCCACACATCTCCAAAATATTTTCCAGTGTTTCCAATGCAAACCGATGTTGTTCAAGGATCAACTGTAATCCAATTTAAAATGGCAAAGGACTCGAATAGACATTTCTCAAAAGAAGTCATTTAAATGACCAAAAAGTACATAAAACATGTACTAATCACTAATCATCACGGAAATGCAAGCCAAAACCACTGTGAGATATTGCTTCACCCCAATTAGAATGGCAATTATCAAAAGGGCAAAAACATAACAAATGATGGTGTGGATGTGGAGAAAAGGGAATCCTTACATACTGCTGGCAGGAATTGGTACAATCATTAAGGAAAACAGCATGGAGGTTCCTCAAAAGCTAAAAATAGAACCACCAGATAATCCAGCAATGTAACTCCTTGAAATAAAATCAATGTGTCAAAGAAAAATCTGTACTGCTATGTTTATTGCAGCACTATTCGCAATAGCTAAGATAGGGAATCAACCATAGTACCCAGCAATGAATGAAAGGAAACGAAAATGTGTTATATAGTATATACACAATGGAACACTACTCAGCCATGAAGCTAGAGGACACTGTGTTATACAGTATATACACAATGGAACACTACTCAGCCATGAAGCTAGAGGACACTGTGTTATATAGTATATACACAATGGAACACTACTCAGCCATGAAGCTAGAGGACACTGTGTTATATAGTATATACACAATGGAACACTACTCAGCCATGAAGCTAGAGGACACTGTGTTATATAGTATATACACAATGGAACACTACTCAGCCATGAAGCTAGAGGACACTGTGTTATATAGTATATACACAATGGAACACTACTCAGCCATGAAGCTAGAGGACACTGTGTTATATAGTATATACACAATGGAACACTACTCAGCCATGAAGCTAGAGGACACTGTGTTAAACGAAATAAGCCAGGCAAAGAAAGACAAATACAGCATGATTCACCCATTTGTGGAATCTAAAAAAGCTAATCTCCCAGAAGTATAGAGTAGAACAGTGGTTACCAGAATCTGGGGAGAGGAGAGAAGAGAGGCAGATGAGGAGAGATTGGTCAAGAGTACAAAATTACAGAACTTATGAGAATAAGTTATGGTGTTCTACAGCACAATAGGGTGACTCTAGTAAATGATATTATCGTGTATATTTCTACATTTCTAAATAACTATGAAAGAGGAGGCTAAATGTTCTCACCACAGAGAAATGATGAATGTTTGAGGTGATGGATATACTGAACACCATGATGTGATCATTATACATTGCATGTATCAAAAATTCCCTCTGTAACCCCAAATAATGTACAATTATTATGTGTCAATTAAAAACAAAATCAAAAAATACTCCCATTGGTCAAATATGGGACAATTAGGAATCAAAACAAAAATCAAGAACAATATATTGTACCCCACTAAATAAAAGGAGACCCCATGAATCTAAAATAATATAAATATATGAGTAAATAAATAAGGAAGAAGTGAAAGCTCTACCTCCAGCATAATGCCAATTAATATATGCCATATAGAAAGAATGATGAAATTGGAAAATCTCCATTTAGCGGTTATCATCACTGGATACTAAAACTGGTGGACAAAAATGTGGAGAATAACAGGATATTTATGTCTTGTCTCAGAATATCTTCTCTCAAAACACATATTTATTACAAAGAGTAACAGAGTCTTTACAATGAAGACCTGGAAGATACCACCCTAATCAAATCTGAGGGTTAACATTGCCAGTAATGACTTATGTGCATCCTGATTCAATGTATAATTAAAAAGAATTCAGCATCACTTCTATGATCTCCCTGCCAAAAGCTTAACATCTGAATCTAATCAAGAGAAAACATCAGACAAAGCAAATTGAGGCTCATTCTTCAAAATAACTACCCTCATTCTAAAAAATGTCAACGTCATGAAATACAAAGGTATTTCATGGAGCTATTCCAGATTAAAAGAAACAAAGGAGACAAGACAGGTGAACACAATACATGATCTTGGATCTTTTTTGCTATAAAAGATATTATTGAGACGAATTGTATATTTGTTTTCTATGGCAGTCATAACAAATTACCTAAAACTTAGTGGCTTAAAAGAACACAAATTTCAAGGGCGGGGTGTGGTGGCTCACACCTGTAATCCCAGCACTTTGGGAGGCCGAGGAGGGTGGATCACCAGAGGTCAGGAGTTCAAGACTAGCCTGGCCAATATGGGGAAACCCTGTCTCTACTAAAAATTCAAAAATTAGCCAGGCATGGGGGCGTGTGCCTGTAATCCCAGCTACTCAGGAGGCTGAGGCAGGAGAATCACTTGAAGCCAGGAGGTGGAGGTTTCGGTAAGCCAAGACCGCACCATTGCACTCCAGCCTGGGCAACAAGAGCAAACTCTATCTCAAAAAACAAAAAAGAACACAAATTTATTACTGTATGGTTCTATGGGTTAAAATTCAGATGGGGATCTCTGTGCTAAAATCGTGGTGCCAGCAGAGCTGCATTCTTTCTGGAGGCTTTGGGAGACCCATTCTCTTGCCTTTCCCAGCTTCTAAAGGCTGCCCACATCCCTTGCTTGGCTCATGCCCTCTTCCTCCTCCTTCAAACCAGCAATGGGCGGGGGGGGGGGGGGGGGGCAGAGTCCTTCTTAAATTGTATCACTCTGATATCCTTTTCTTCAAACCAGCAATGGTGGGCAGAGTCCTTCTTAAATTGTATCACTCTGATCTCCTTTTCTTCAAACCAGCAATGGTGGGTGGAGTTCTTCTTAAATGGTATCACTCTGATCTCCTTTTCTGTCTTCCTCTTCTTATTAGAAGAGCCTTTTGATTACATTGGGCCCACCCAGATAATCCAACATAATCTATTTTAAGATCAGCTGATTTACAATTTAATTACGTCAATAATCTAAGGCACTCACAAATTCTAGGAACTGAGAATTTGCACACCTTTGGGGGGCAGGCCATTATTCTGTCTACCACATATAATAAAATCTGAATAATGGCTGTAGATTACATTAAAAATATTGTATCTATGTTAATTTCTTGATTTTAACAATTATACTATAGTCATATAAGAAAGTTCTCTGTCCTTTAGGGAATATTGAATTATGTATGGGTAAAGGGGCATCACTTCTGCAACTTATAACCATTTTCTCTCCTTCTTATTTGTGAGAGCCACAGAGAGAAAGGTACAAAGCAATTGTAGTAAAATATTAACACTGGAGGAATCTGGGTAAAAAAAAAAATGGGAATTTTTTTGAACTACTCTTGCAATTTTTCTGTAAGTATGAAATTATATCTTGGCCGGGCGTGGTGGCTCACGCCTGTAATCCCAGCTACTCAGGAGGCTGAGGCAGGAGAATTGCCTGAACCCAGGAGGTGGAGGTTGCGGTGAGCCGAGATCGCGCCATTGCACTCCAGCCTGGGTAACAAGAGCGAAACTCCGTCTCAAAAAAAAAAAAAAAAAAGAAATTATATCTTAAAAAAATTAAAAACAAATCTTTCTAAGTAAATTTCCTATATCTAATATAGGATATATATCTAATAAATGATAATCTAATATCTAATAAATAATCTATATCTAATAAATATAGAATAAATGTGTGGCATATTATGAATGCCATGTTTATTCAGATGGATACTTTAATATCTCTTTCTAAAACTTTTAGGGTATTTTATTAAGTTGTTTAATGTCATTATTTGCAATTAACTATGAATATATTATACATTGGGAAGTCTTGAGCATAACATAAAAGTAAAATCAATTATTTTGGACTTCAAATTCCTATTGCCCCATAACTTTGGTATTAATGTCAAATATTCTAATTTTCTGTTTTAAAACCCAGTATTATTTTAAAAGTGGGGCCTTAGAAAAAAAAGATGTTTAAAAGTAGGCAAAAGTTTGTACCTTAATTAGCATTACTGTACCAATGTTAATTTCTTAGTTTTAATAAATGTACCATAGTTATGTCAGATGTTGTTATTGGGGGAGGCTGGGTGAAGGGTATATGGGAACGCTCTGTACTACCTTTGTAAATCTCTGCAAATCTAAAATTATTTCAAAATAAAAGGTTTTAAAAAGTAGAAAAGAGAAAAAGTCTTCCATAAAAATACAAAATAATCTCATCATTTATAAAAGGCTACGACAATGGGACTTATAAAAGAAGAAAATTACACAAACTGACTAAAGTTATTAAAAAGCAAAAACAAAAAAAATAGGGAAATGAAAATGGTACAAAAATATTCCAAACAGTATTAAAATTTAGGTGAATTCCCTCATTAAGCAAAATTATCCAGGTGAACTAGCCTTATGTGCCTTATCCTTTAGCCTAAGAAGGGAAGGAGAAAGGGAGAAACAAGGGCAGGAGAGGGGTGTAGCTGTGTGGTGTGAGCAGGAGAGGGGTGTAGCTGTGTGGTGTGAGCAGGAGAGGGGTGTGAGCTGTGTGGTGTGAGGAGTGTGGTGTGAGCAGGAGAGGGGTGTGAGCTGTGTGGTGTGAGCAGGAGAGGGGTGTGAGCTGTGTGGTGTGAGCAGGAGAGGGGTGTAGCTGTGTGGTGTGAGCAGGAGAGGGGTGTGAGCTGTATAGTGTGAGCAGGAAAGGTGTGTGAGCTGTGTGGTGTGAGGAGTGTGAGCTGTGCGGTGTGAGCAGGAGAGGGGTGTGAGCTGTGCGGTGTGAGCAGGAGAGGGGTGTGAGCTGTGTGGTGTGAGCAGGAGAGGGGTGTGAGCTGTGTGGTGTGAGAAGGAGAGGGGTGTGAGCTGTGTGGTGTGAGCAGGAGAGGGGTGTGAGCTGTGTGGTGTGAGCAGGAGAGGGGTGTGAGCTGTGTGGTGTGTGAGCAGAAGAGAGGTGTGAGCTGTATGGTGTGTGTGGCCGAGGCTGCTTGAGGACAATCAGGTTCCATGGAGTAATTCTGTGTAATGATTAAGTGGTTCTTTAGTACTGGGAAAGTTACTAATATATTTAAATCTGTCTTGCTCTCTCCAAAAAAGAGCTTTGAGGCAGCTTATAATAAAATACAGGTACATTTCCTTCATAAAAGGAAAGTGGATCCAAATCATGAGAGAGAATAAGGCAATATGCTAAAACAGTGGTGAGAGTGGTGGAACAGCAAACCATGCCTTGAACTTCCCCCTTGGCCAAATAAAGACTCTCTTCAAAGGAGGGACAAATGAATGAAAATAATTATGAAGGTGCCTTAAAACATACAAGCTATCTTTATAATGCCAGTCCTTCCTAACCCCTTCAGAAACTTAAGAGAACAGCCTATCTGAAATTTACGAGGCAAAACTCTCCCTGGCCAGATCTGATCTCCTGTATCAGCCCAACTGAGACAGCTCTGAGGGCAGACTGTCTGAGCCATGAAGGATCAGCAAGTTGTAACACAAACCCCTCTGACCACGCTGCACATATAATCATTGAAATCATAGCTGTGCCTCCTGAGCCTTTATTTTGGACGCTGGCTCAGCAACCCAGAAACTTATAATCCACCCTAGGACAGCACATCTCCCAGACACTTCTACTCATGGCTGATTTGTGCTTACTCTGCACTAACCCCAACACAGAGACCATGGCCAGGAAGGAAAGAAATGTCCATGGAAAAAGTGGCTCGGATCAACAGAAAAGTGTAGGGAAAATTAGGATACAATGTCCTAGAAGACAGACACTGAATATTCCGAAAGGAATTGCATTAGGAATTCTTAACATAAACAAAATTAACATGGAAAAAAATTTGATGGTTGCATTTAGTTACTGAAATGACAAAGGATCTCTGAATTAGGACAGATACCATGGGATGGGCCTGAAAAGCATCGGTCTGAAGTTCAGGTGATTTCTTTTATTAGTAGCCAAGGTGGAAAGAATTATGGGAAAATGGAAGGGTTGCCTCAAACCAGGCATGTTTCATGGATAATCACTTAAATTGATTTGGACTTACTCATGGGAACAACAGTGTAATAGAAGGTCACATTCTTGATCACGGGCCTGATGCTTGACTTTTTATAGAAATAAACAAACTATACTGAGCTAATCATAAATAATACACTTTATGGCCAATATTTTTTTTTTTTTTTTTTTTTGAGACGGAGTTTCGCTCTTGTTACCCAGGCTGGAGTGCAATGGCGCGATCTCGGCTCACCGCAACCTCCGCCTCCTGGGTTCATGCCCAGCTAATTTTTTGCATTTTTAGTAGAGACGGGGTTTCACCATGTTGAACAGGATGGTCTCGATCTGTTGACCTCGTGATCCACCCGCCTCGGCCTCCCAAAGTGCTGGGATTACAGGCTTGAGCCACCGCGCCCAGCCTATGGCCAATATTAATTACAAGGCCTGCTAAAGTATACATGCAAACAGGATAAAATACCAAATTAATTGGTTGATTAAAATTTACTGGGACCATTTCCAGGAATTAGAGAAAAAGGAAATTAATGCTGGGCTGCAGGAGGAACTGTGTGGAAAACCTGCTTTGGGAATGGTGAGTCTGAGGCTGGGACCCAGGGCAGTGGGCCTTGCAGACCAGATTGCACTAGCTAGTTGCTGACCACATGGCAGTGCATGTGGTGTGTGCTGTGCCATATAATGCAAGACTGTGGCTTTGCTTATCTTCCTTCAGACAAGAGGCCAAGCTGTGCTTACATGGGATGTTGAGAAAGCAGAACGCTGTTAGGAGCTGAGAGAGTACATTAGCAAACTGCCATAAGACTCCCTCTCTGGGCACAGCAGAAAAAAAGTAACAGGTATGGGAGCATAGGTGGAGAAGGCTACCTTCTCACTATCATACAACCTGAGTACCTACTGTATGTCTCCTAGCCCCGAGGATAACACAAATAACACAGACCCTGATCTTTGGGGGTGGGAACAAAGTAAGAGGGAAAGATGAGAGACACCTGAGTCCACGGGCCATTCTAGAAGACAGAGCACAGATGAATGTGGGGACACAAGAACTGGGCAATTCCAACACAAGAGGTGACATCATGACATTAGGCTTTCCTGTACTGGGTAGAGGAAAGAAAGGACATTCAAGGCACAGAGGAGTTCAGGACATGGAGGTGTGGTAATTTTTGAAATGTCGATGTTTCTAATATTTGAATTCCTAGTCAGAGGCTTTTTGCTTTTCATTGGATTTAAAGAAAAATGACTGTTTCTTAAGTATGCGTTTGATTTCCATTATTTAGAATTCATTCACGAGTGTAGAACAAATATAATCATTTTAGGAGACTCAATACAAATACAAGGCACTATAGTTATCATAGCTCCCTAGAACCAGTGGAGCCTTGAACAGATAAAAAGCTTATGTTTTACTCCACACTAAGCAGGTTTAAAAGTAAACCTGCTTAGCGTGAACAGGCAAAATTACCTGCTATTTATAATACCCTTGTTTCTGTTTCTATAATCTACAGGCCTGGAGAAATCTGATCTTTCCTTGGGCCTGTCCTTCCTTACCTTATGAAGATATCCACCTGCTTTCCCACCGCCTCACATTGCTGGGTTCCTGGGGTCTTCTTCAGGCATTCCATGTTGAGCTTAATAGAAGTGGAGCTG
This sequence comes from Saguinus oedipus, assembly GCA_031835075.1. NCBI lineage: Eukaryota > Metazoa > Chordata > Mammalia > Primates > Cebidae > Saguinus > Saguinus oedipus. Next base: position 27,892,053 of record CM063190.1, read on the forward strand.
ATGAGTTCAGGTGTATTAAGGGGCTAGGACGTTTATTTATTTATGGAGTAAACCTCTGGGGATATTCTGAATCAGATTTTGGTAGTAGCAACTTTTGAGAAACTGCTGTCCTGAAAATGACTGATGGAATAAGAGCAAAATTTTAAAATCTCACTTATCACTCTGACAGTAACGATAAAGGAGATGCAGCTGCATCTGAATTAGATCCTACAAATGATAGGAAACAGTCCTCAATTAAAGTTAAAAACAGGGCATGTCAGAAGCTATTATAGTACTAGTAATTAGTGCCCTCTAAAGCTTTCTCAGAGGAAGTCTAATGAGAGGAGTTCAGGTTCTTCTTTACAGGTATCATTGTTACAACAATTCCTAAGATTAAGAAGGTGGCGTGGAATCCATGGGGACCCAGGGCGATAAATAGAGCATCAAAGAGTAAAGAGAAGGCCTTTGCAGGCCCAAAGCTTCCTGCTGTTCTCTGTAGCTCCCAAAGTCCTCACCTGGTCTCAGGTCACTTCAGATGGGTCCATCTTCCAGAAAGAGTGGGGTAAAATTACCCGATTCCAGCCTGCTAGTACAGCACATTACTTAATTTTTATTAGAACATTTGCTGATTTAGGAAGTTCAACAAATATAAAAATAGTTTGCTTTTTTTTTTTTTTATGAGACAGACTCTTGCTCTGTCGCCCCAGCTGGAGTGCAGTGGCATGTATCATCTCACTGCAACCTCCACCTCTTGGGTTCCAGCCATTCTTCTGCCTCAGCCTCCCGAGTCACTGGGATTACAGGCGAGTACCACCATGCTCAGCTAATTTTTGTATTTTTAGTAGAGACAGGGTTTTACCATGTTGGTCAGGCTGGTCTCAAACTCCTAACCTTAAGTAATCTGCCCAACTTGGCCTCCTAAAGTGCTGGGATTACAGGTGTGAGCCACTGTGCCTGGCTGTCAGTTCCTACTGAGTAATGAGGCTCCCCCAGAGTTCCAGTAACTACAGCCCATAGGCACATGGCCTGCAAACCCTAAAACATTTACTATCCAACTCTTTACTGGAAAAGTTCACCAACTTCCAGACTACACCAAGTATGCCAATTTGAGAGAGGCAAATAGGCAAAAAAAAGTAGGCAAGTATATACACATACATATATATACACACACACACACATATATATATATATATATATACACACACACACACACACATACATATATTATATATACTGTATATATACTGAATTGTTCTCGGGAAAATAAGTCACCCAAAGAAGACATTATGTATGGCTTTTCATTCATTATACCTTTTAAAACATCTTATATCCCCAGTATCACACTCAGGCCACACCAAATATAAAGGGTTACAAATATTCAGATTTTATTATAAATAAAATACTGTTTTTCTTAAAACATAAAAAATGCCAAGTGTTGCATTTTATTAACCACCCTGGAGAGCAAGGCTGTAGAGATTAAGGCAAACAGCTAAAGTGAAGGCACATATAAAAGGTCCACAGTTGGAATTCAAAGGAAAAAATTCAGGGAAAAATAGCGGTATAATAATCCCTGTGTCACCCAGCATTCTGCAGCAGCCATCCTGTCAATGACATTACATAAAATACAGATAACTGGAGCTAGACAATAAAATAATGGCTGTATTGCAGGAGTGCATTTAAGGTATCATCTTGTAACGAACCTTTTATTTTAAAAATAAAATTCTGTTTAAAAAATATACCACATAGGTGGGGGAGAAAAGCAAATAAACAAAAGTTACAAGGAAACCAAACCAAACCGCCCCACTATGGCCTGAGACTTGCTGGAGTGAACTTCTCCAAACTAGCTTGGCAGTCAATCTCCAGTCTTTTTCTGCAACTTTGACCAAATGCTATGTTAGGATGTAGCCACTTAGTGAAAGGAACTAGCCAGGAAATGATGTGAAAACTCGGCAAGAGGGCACCACATCTCCTACCACAGTAGAAGAGGCCTGGGAGAAGTAGCAGAGTGAAAGCTCTGGAGTATGCAGGTCAAAACACTTGTGGTAAACTCTGGTACACTCCAAGCAGATGGAGACAGGAAGTGGGATCACCAAGAACTAAGTCCTACCACCTCTCCCAGTCTACCCATCAATAGCACTGTTCCTGATGCCCTGAAAGGAATGCCCAGTCAAATGCACTCCCTTATACGATTGAACCATCCAGCTCCAGCAATTGCCAGAAAGGGCATTTCTCCCTCATTCCTGGCTAGTCCCACTATGGTGTCAAAGATCCTCTTCAGCAAACTTTTCTAATCCTACCATAGCTTGTCAACCTGGTGTTCCTGCTCTGGAACATTGTAAAACCATCATGCTGCAGGTTAGGATCATCAGGACTACAATGGAAGAGGACCCAAGTTACCCTCTTTACAGCGGCTGGGCGTGGAGGAAAGCAAATATATTAATTTTAGAGAATGGAGATGCTGCAAACACAAGGCAGAGAGCAAAGTGGGGAACAAGTACAATCCAAAGAATTCTAGATGGAAGGGAAGGAGGTATTCAGATACATTGTGCCAGTGAAGAGGAAAAATTGAGTGAAGTGAACAGACAGTGCCATTCTAGAAATAGGACCAAGTATATTTACATAAATTCCTTATTCTATAATCATGATAAACAAAACAAAAAACATTCACACAAAAATATAAATTTGAAATAATTAATAGCACCAGTGTGTCAGATAATAGTTTCTGTCCCCCCACCCCGCCCCTGCTACGCAAAGTACAAAGTTGCATAGTGTTAAAGGCTATATTTGAATCCCAAAGGTGGGTTGGCAGGAGGAAGGGTGTGTGTGGCAGGGAATTGTCACACTGTGGTCTTAAAACCACAGAGCTGAGGATCAAAAGTCGAGAAGCCCACTAGGAAACTCCACGTAAGGGTCTTCCCTCTACACTTAGAGGGAAGGTTTAGAGTGGATTTAAATCACAAAGTGCAGGAACTCAATAGCATTGGCAGCTGTGTGAAATACTGAGTGCAAGTATTTGCCACCAGGATTTGGCAAACAATGTTTTTTAAGGGATTCAGGAAGATGGAAACATCAGAAGAAAACTGGAGCTAAGGGTCAAATGTCTCATCTCTCTCCAACAGAAGAACAAATGGATACACGGAATTCTGACAGTACAAGCTGCCATCTAAGTTTTATCCCTTTGCTAGAAAAGACTAGGGCAAGGAGGCTTGTTTTTCTTTTGTTTTGTCAAGACCTTAGGGATTAACTGTTCTCTCTGCCAAATACTTAACACTAATTCCAAGACTAACCTAATAAAAAAGCTGTAAGAATTAGTTTGATTTTGAAAATAAAACTTTAGTGGTTATCATATCCCTATTTCTTCTGTGTAAGTTCCATTTATCAAAAGATGTCTATTGGTCTCTTGGTGAGTGCAAGCTGCCCATCCAGATTTAAATTATCAGCTGCCCAAAAGATCTGAAAAAAGTTTAGTCAATTAGTAATATACTAGAAAAATCTTCTTCAGCCATGTTCACTTGGAGACTTTTATAAATAATTGCATCCTGACCCGTGGATGGCTCAGTGTCCTATACTCAAAATAGCTAAAAGCACTGATGGATGGCTACCGACATTCTAAATGACCAATACCTTTGGCACAGGATGTTTATTTCCTTTTGCTTAGAAGAAGAGGGGCAGGAGATGCAGATGCATTTTCTTTATCCATGAACTGGATATACTGGCCATTACAATGCTACTGTTAGTAGCCAAACTTTTCCTTCATAGAAACAAGAGTACTGAGACTGAGGAGGTTCTGCTGGTATCGATGAGACAGGGGAGGGCTACTTGCTCTGCCCTGGCATACATGGACTCACATGGTGTGCTTATGCCACCATACAGTAACGTAGGATGCCACGTCCTCATGCAAATCAGAAGGGAAAGTGTGGGTAAGGTAGCAACGTGAGTAGAAGAGAGACTTTATTAGATAAAACCCTTTGTTCCCGATTCAGGATGTTTAATTTGCTTCTCTTTCAACTTTGTGACTTTTCCTGGTTCAAAAGGACAGTGGTGGAGAGCAGCAGAGGAGTAGGGGTCTGAAAAATGTAATCTTTGTGTCAAAGCACTCTGTGGCCTCACAACTGCCCCCCTGTCAGAGGGATGCTGCCTCCCAGCCCTAGAGACGCTAGGGCTTTTCAATGGATGGGGTGTTGAAGCAGCCAGATGGTAAGGTCTTCCTGATGTCTTCCAGATTGCGAATGTCCTTCATAATCTCCTCGATATCTCGGTTATAGTCCATGATGGCAGCCTCCTGCTTCTTGGCTTCATTCTCCAAGTCAGACACTTTCCTATCAAGATCGCTGACCTTCATTTCATCTTTGGCTTTGTTCAGGGTGCCTTCAATCTCGTTTAGCTTATTCAGGTCTACTGTGTCCAGCTGTCCTGAAGGGTCAGAAAGTACACAGAAGAGAACAGACACATTCAGTAAGAATGATGTCTTCACATGTACCTCCATTAGCTTCTAGGCCCAGCAGCTGCCACTCTGCACAGGTAGCCCTGCAAATGTGACTTGCCGATTGCTGATGTCAAACAAGGGTATAAACAATGCAAAGCAAGTACAAATGATGACCTAATCCAGCAGGGATAGGTCTGGGTATATAATTACTATCAAGTTGGATGTTTTCTTTCTGAGACAATGGTTTTTGCAGAATGTTTCCTAAATGCACAGCTACTATGTTCTAGATCTTAAGCTTCACTTGTGGTTTTGAGGGTTATAACATTTAATACCTTTTCCAGGTATATATATGTAATCTATGTGTCATTTTAGTGCCATCAAAGATAAACAAATCTCTAAGAACCCTAATCCCTCAGCTCTGAGAGATATTCCAGGGAAGATGGCTTAGTTTTGAAGGTCACTTTCTGCTTTCAGGAGTTAGACACTATTAGAAGCCTTCCTATGAAAAACGGCCAAGGGTAAAATGCTGAAATAATTTCAACAGGTCTTCACTTTAAGCTTAGCAAGAAAAAGATATTTTTTTGAAAGAAATGAAATGTTTCCATAACAAACAAAAGCAAACCCAATGGACACCACTTCATGCATACTTGACTTGATTGAAGTCTCACAAGACCATTTTACATTAGCGATTCTCAGATGTTAAATAATTTGCCCAAGTTTGCACAGCCGATAAACAGCAAAGCAGAGATACTAGCCCAGGTCAGACTAATGTTAAAAGCCTAGCCATTCCACAAAAAGCTTTCTCTTCTAGCTTACTTTCATTTATATCCATTTGTTGGCACATAACTTATTATTCTTGACAGTTGAGACCGTTAAAAAATGCCCCCACCAGAACAAAATGCACCAGTCTTTAAAGGCCAGCAAATTAAAATATAATGCCTTGCTGCAAAGAATCTTGGCTAGAGCGTTGACGCTTTATAATGGAGTCTGGTGACAAAAATGCATGTCCCAAAATGAAGCCTGCTCCCTAACACCCTATCAAACTGGATTAAAAGGATTCCGTATGCACAGATTTCCTTGAAAAATCAAGGGTTTTCTCTCTTGTGGCATGAAAATTTTCCCCTCATCAGACTGTCCTTACTTAGCAAATGAAGAGAATTCCAGGCAGTGAAGTCATGACCAGTTTTAAGTGTTCTTTTTCTTTTAATTGAGACAGGGTTTCGCTCTGTTGTCCAGGGTGGAGTGCAGTGGCGTGAAAACAACTCACTGTCACCTCAAACTCAAGTGACACGCCTGCTTCAGTCTCCCGAGTACCTACCACTACTGGTATGTAGCACCACACCCAGCTAATTTTTAAAATATTTTGAAGAGAGGAGGTGAGATCTTGCTGTGTTGCCTAGGCTGGTCTCAAACTCCTGACCTCAAGCTATCTTCTTTCCATGGCTTCTTAAAGTACTGAGATTACCAGTGTGAGCCACCACACCCAGCCTAAGTGTTCTTTCATTCTACTATTGAAATTCTTAACTTTAAATCCCTTAAAGCATGCTGCCAGCAAGATGAGTTAAGAAAAATCACTGTTTAGTTGTACAATGATCCTTGACCATAAATGCTACCCTAGCTGGCAATATATCTTCAAAACATAAAAAGAAACTCCTCAGACCACAGTGTTCTATTTAGGGCAATGTCCACAGAAGGTGCTTGTCATATTAACACAGCCTGAAGTCATGATTCAGGTCACACTCTCCAGCTGATGAATAATCAGTATGGTAATGAAGTAAGTTGCTCTTAAAGGCCCTATCATGCAAGACAAGCATTTATTTTATAAGGCTTTCAAAACAAGCAAGAGCAAAAGGAAATATTAATAATTTAATGAATGACTTAAAATGGACTCATGTAAACCTGTATCATCTACTTTTGAGTCAACTGTACTATATCATATCCCAAGAACAGTACAAAAGATTCAGAGACTGACAAAAATGACTCTATGGCTACGTACCCAGCTGCTCCAAGAGGTCATTAATAATGTTGAGGAGGCTAGTAACAGAGTTTTTGGCTTTTCTGGCATTGATCTCAGCTTCTTGAGCAGCCTGTGAGGCCTGCAGGGAAAAAACGAGGCAAACAGTCCTGACTGTATGTTTTCATCTTCTTTAAATCTTTTTTCCCATGACCCAACAAATCTAATTTCCAGACTTTTTTCCCCCTTTTCTAACTTAGGAAATTGAAATCTCTCACTGCTGTTTGTTTTTGTTTTTTGTTTTTGTTTGGTGGGGCTGGTGCGTATCTTCATATTGAGGGTGTTGTTATTTCTGCTACATCTATACTAACTCACTATATTTCTATCTCAAAAGTTAATATTATCTCCTTTTCTCATATTCTCACTCAATAATATATGGAGGTATATTCATAGTAAAACCCATCAAGCAGAAACAAGTTATTTTTCAAGGATGATTATAGAAACTATGTTTCAGAACCAAAACATGTCCTTCCGGACACTCTTAGGGACTTATTAGAAATGTCTATTCCTAGAAAAATTTCGTGGTTAATAAAGCTCTTCCGTAAACTCCCCTTCCACATGCAGTGACCCAGCCACAATCTCCCTGACACACATACTCATTTATTACGGCAATATAATTTACATTTTAAAAACCAAACAAAGGTAAATACACTTGGGAAATTCCATGAAACCTGAACAAATAACTGTGCATGAGTCATAGGAAAGAGTAATGGAAGAGGAAGTGTCTAAATATCAGAAAACAGATGTTCTCACAAATAAATCTAGTTGAGATTTAAGTGAGTGGCTTTGAGCCTCTGACCGCATAATTGTTTTTCCTAGTTTCGGTGAGGACAACGCAAACATTTTGGGATCAAAACAATGTGATGATTTTAAAAAGAACAAGAAAGCAAGGCAAAAAAAAAAAAAAGAACCTTCACAAATAAATGATTAATCTCTGTCCAAATGGCAGCTGTCCTTATTGAGCATCCACAAGCTTGTCTGTGAGTGTAACAGGAGGGAGAAAGGACCCTGCCAGGGCCAGCCAAGAGCGATGTCCCTGCAACTAGCCTGTGGTCTCAGCCTCCTCTTCCAAAAGAATGAAGCTATAAACCTTAATTCTTCTGGTTAAAAAGCATGTTACAGATTCAAATAATACTGGCCAAATGCTGGCCTTTCAGAATTGACAGAAATGCAAATGAGATAATGCATGTGAGGGTAGTTTTTTTCCTTAGAAGTTATGTACCAAAAATAATAAAAGACGGATCTTCTGTCACCCTTCGAACTAAACCTATACCCTTTTTTGAAGCTACTAAATAATAGAATGTTTTCTTTTTCAATGTGCTCTAAATCTAATGTTTCTATAACCATATTAAAAATGAAATCCAAATATGCCCAACATATGTGAGAAATACCTAATTTTTTACTTTATGGGATTTTTTTTTTTTTTTTGAGATGAAGTCTCCCTCTGTGGCCCAGACTGGAGTTCAGTGGTATGACCAAGCAATTCTCCTGCTTCAGCCTCCCAAGTAGCTGGGATTACAGGCGCCCACCACCACACCCAGCTAAGTTTTGTACTTTTAGTAGAGACACGGTTTCACTATGTTGGCCAGGGTAGTCTTGAACTCCTGACCACAGGCGATCCACCCACCTTGGCCTCCCAAAATGCTGGATTATGGGCGTAAGCCACTGCACCCAGCCATCTTTATGGGAATTTGTACTTGAGCCACACCATGACACAGAAAATCAGAATAATCCAAACCAATACCACCCCCCATCCCGCACCGTGCAACCCTGCAAAAAGCATAATAAAATCAGGTGTTTGCACAGGGACAGTTTGCTTTACCACTTCCCTAGAGTCTTTACTGAGATCAGCAGGCTTTGTATTTCTTCTTTCCGTCCCAAGGTGAGAATGACCCACAGTGAGGGACTCTGTTTTTTGGCAGCCGTGAAAGAAGACCACTTCCTTGCCACTGAAAGTGAGCAAGTAAACAAGCTCATGTATGTCATTACCGTGACTGCTACACCCAACTGGAAAAAGAATATTCCTACTGTGACTCCACTGAAGTCTTTTCAAAGTAAAATATAGCATAGAACAGAAAAATGGACCTTAGTTCTTCCTTGGGCCATCCATTCACAAGTCAATTTTGTTACAAATGGTGCCATGCACATATGTTATCACAAAAGATGAAAAATTAAACTAGATGTAAGTTTGATATGTTTTGGTGGGGTGGTGGACAATGCCATCTTCAAAAATTTCTTATATACAAGAAACTTGTCTTTGTCTCTAAGGAGCAAGGTGCTGGGAGAACAAGAACAGGAAGAAAATTAACTTTTCATTGCATCCCTTTTTAATTAACATTTATGAATTACCCATTGAAAAATACAAACACATACTTTTTAATGTCCTAAAACCTCAAACGTGTAAAGCAATATTTTGCTTTTAACTGAGTAACTTTGGGAAAGGACAACTGTGCAACAAAAATACCTGGCAGAAGATCCAAATTCTTTGTCTTCTGTGTAAGCTACTAACCCAATTCTTGACCAGACAATGTGATGAAAAACAGAAGTCAATATGAAAAAGACTCTTCTCAACAAGTGGGGGATCTTTATTATTAGATACTGTTCACTTGCTGCCAATGAGCAACTATGCCAAAACCTCTTACCATCCCTGCCATCATCATGTCCTGGTCAGCGTCATCTTGTTTTCTCTTTAGCTCTTTTTCTGCTTCCTGCAGTTGCTTCAGCATATTGGTCACTTCATTATCCAGATCTGTAACTTCTGCAAAAGTTCTTTCAGCTTCTGCTTTGGTGCTGGTGGCATTCTAGGCACAAAAGCAAATTGCTATTTTTTTTAAAAAAGCTTTCCTTTTTCTCAAGTATGCTCCCACTCCCTTTATAATTTGTAAAATGGCTCAAAAATATAATCTAGAAAGAATAATATATTGATTTATACTATTCTCATGACTTACATTATCAATTTGGTTTCTAAATAATAGTAAAAAAAAAATAACATTACTACACACATAATAACATTTTGTATTTTATCTAGCACTTTCATTTGTATCCTCTTCTTTAATCCTGAAAACTTCTGTTCTATTATTTCTATTTTTAGTTGAGGTCACACAGCTAGCAAATGATAAACACTGAATGGCATACATTTTCTACCATATCATATTGATTAGATGCTTTCACCGAGATAATAGCATCATTTCACAGCTAGCTTGGTTCCTTCTTGGCAGTTCATCATAATATACAAAAAAGACCAAAATCCTGAAATATGAGTATTAAAAAAATATAATTAATCCAAAAGCCAACTGTTCTAAGGAAACTAAGAGGTTTCTGTGATTCTTAAACATCTAATTCTGAAATTGTTCCAATCTCTTCTTTAAATAAAACAAACAGATTTACCTTGAAATACGAGAAAGCCAGACTAAAAAAAAATTATTCTTTAAATCCTAGCAATGGCAGCTACACGAAGTCTCTCCTAGGAGGGGCTTACATATGGCAATATGCTTGAAAAGGGGGCCTGAAAGTTGTATTGATCAGGCATACTACACATTATTGAAATAAATACCACCTGTCTAGGTCAAAGAAGAATGTTTATTTAGAAAAAGTCTGATTTTTTGTGGAAATGGGCTCTTCTTTTTTTCTTTTGTGGGCATGAAGCCAGACCCCACACTGAGACATAATAGAAATTTTAGAGTAAAGCACCCTTTTACTGATTACCCCTCCTCAATCAATGTGGATACCTACTCTCATGCCTAGTCAAAAGAAAAAAAATATGGTTTAAGACAATTTTACTGAAGTTGAGGAAAAAAATCTGTAAGGGCTCTGAGGGTCTGGAAAGAAACTGGAAGGTGACTAGGGAAAGATATGGACAGGGACTCTCAGAGGAGAAACGCACACCTTTTGGATAGCACTCGCGATCCTCTCTGCCTCGTGGGCCTTGTTCTTGGCCTCAGTGGCATCTGCTGCAGCATTGCCCAGGGCCTGCTGGGCATCCCTGGTCTTTTCATTGGCTTCAATGATGGTCTGGTTGATGGCAGGAATCTTCCTTAGTGCCTCCTCTGCAGCTGTCTTGTTATCGTTCACGCGCCTATCGAAATCTGAAACAAGTTCAAGAACACATTTGAACTAAACTCCCAACAACTAAAAAGAGGACCTTTCAGGGAGTTCCAAATGGATTTCGTTTTATGAACAATGGAAGTCAGGGTACAAAATGGAAGAAAATGAAATTTTAGAAATTATACATCTCTACAGAAAAGGTCTCCCAGTTAGTGTTATATAACATTACCTGTTTCTGGAAATAGAATTCTTACTTGAACAATGTTCTTTAATGCAGAGCCCTGAGCATCCCACTACCACTACCTCAACCAATATTAAAAGGTGCAATTGGGCCAGGTGGGGTGGCTCACGCCTATAATCCCAGCACTTTGGGAGGCTGAGGTAGGTGGATCACGAGGTCAAGAGATACAGACCATCCTGGTCAACATGGTGAAACCCCGTCTCTACTAAAAATACAAAAATTAGCTGGGCATGGTGGCACATGCCTGTAGTCCTAGCTACTCAGGAGGCTGATGCAGGAGAATCACTTGAACCTGGGAGGTGGACGTTGCAGTGAGCTGAGATCACGCCACTATACTCCTGCAATCCGGACTGGTGAAAGAGTGAGACTCCGTCTCTAAAGAAAGAAAAAGCTGCAATTTATTTAGTGTTTACTGTGTGTCGGGTACTGAGCTAAGAGTTTTATGAGTCTTTGACATAAAATAGGCTGTATCATTTCTTTTTTTTTTTTTTTTAATTTTTATTGCATTATAGGTTTTGGGGTACATATGCAGAACGTGCAAGGTAGTTGCATAGGTACACAGATGGCAGTGTGTTTTGCTGCCTTCCTCCCCCTCACCCACACTTGGCATTTATTTCTATAAGAAAATTAAAGATTAAAGAAGTTAGATGACTTGTGGTGCAGGGTTTTAAACCCACTGATACCAGAGCCCATATTTTGAACTTCTTGTTTTTCTTTTAGAGACAAGGTTTCACTCTGTCATCCTAGCTGGAGTGCAATGGCACAGTCACTGCTTACTGCAGCAGGGATCCTCCTACCTCAGCCTCCCAAATATCTAGGACTACCGTGTGTGCCAGCATGCCTGGCTAATTAAAAAAATTTTTTTGTAGAGATGGGATCTCTACAGTGAGGAACTGGTCTTGAACTCCTGGCTTCCAGTGAGCCTCCCACCCAAAGTATTGGGGTTTATAGGCATGAGGAGCTACTGTGCCTGGCCTATACTTTCAATTAGTATCCTGTAAAGATTCCTTATTTATAGAACCTCTGACTATTTTATCAGACATGAATTCACAGTTGCTCAGTGAGTTGGTAACATTTCTCTTTTATCTGGAGTAATGGAAAAAAAAACCCGAAGAATCGGATGCCACTGGCAGAGAAAATGAAAGATAATCTCCATTTACCTATATAAGTTATCTAAATAGGCATACTGGTTATGTGAGTTAGCCTAATAAGAAAACATCTTTAAAAAAAAAATCCATACTGAAGTATGCAGGGATAAAATGACATGAGCTCTGGGATTTCTCCTTGAAATACTTTAGCATGAAAGAAGTAGGGAGTTGCGGATGAAGTAATAAACATGGTAAAAGACATGATTTTTAAAAGAATCACTCTAGTTGTGGATACATTTGCCCCTGCTATCTCAGTCTTTTCTACCTTTCAGGTTGTTGAGAATGTCATTAGCTTCTTGTAAGGTGTTCCGTCCCTTCTTTGCAGCTTCTTCGGCGAGGGCCTTGGCAGCATCAGCTCGGGCTAGGAGTTGGTCTGCGGTCTGCAAAAACATGGCAAATCAGGGGATGAACCCTCCAAAGGAAATCCCTTCTGTCTCCTGGACAGAAAAGACTCTCCAGAGGTATCGCCTGAGACTTGCCAGCATACAACATGTTAGGCTGCTCTCTCAGCACTGTGGTCTGCCATCTCTGCAAATACGGTGTCATCACAGACACACTTGGACTGTTCAAATGTTGCCTCAAGACATGAAGCAACCTGCAAATCAAACCAACCTGCTGTTCAGTCTTTCCTTTCTCCAGAAGATTCTTGACTTCAAGTTCCTTCCCTCTCATGTCTTCCCTGAGGTCCTCATAATCTTTCAACTTCTGGTCAATCAGACGTTCCAGATTCTCAGCTTCCATCTTTATGTTATTTGCTTCATTCTGTGAAAAGCGAGTCAGATCACTACACTTTGGACAAAACATTTAAACTAATGAAAAGGTAGCCTTAGAAACTCTCTAACACCTAACACTCAATTGATATTTTTTAAGAACTGCACAAATCAAGGTTTTATAAACTTCTTTAAAAAACAAGATATACTCTACACACACTGAAATTCACAGCATCCACGTATAGTTTAATGAGTTTTGACATATGAATTTCTGTGTAACCAAACACCCCAATCAAGATACAGAAGAATTCCATCAACCAAGCAGCTCCCTTTTCTCCCTTTCCAGCCGATCTCCACCCCATCTTTCCAACGCTGCGCCACCCAATGTTCTGATTTTTATCATCATAGACTAATTCTGCCTATTTTCTACTTCTAAATATACAGAATCAGACAATCCGAACATATCTAAAGAGACCTAAACCTCGATGGTAAAAATCAAATCAACACCTCAGATATAAGAAGTGAAACTTAGTAAACCTCAAGCTTAATGCAAAAAACTACCATTTATACAGAGCTTGGAGTTAGGATTCACGATTAGAGTACAGATATGAAATAAAACCCTACCAATTCCAAAATATTTTACCTGCCCCAGAACTTCCTGATATAGTCCTTTAATTAAACCATTCTCTCTTATTTCTCTCTAGGTCTCTACCAGACAGTGCCTGGGAGTAAATGTCTCCGTGTACTCTACTTTAAGCAATTCAAATATATTATTATAATTTGGATTTGTACTAAAGACTTAAGAGTGATTGTTCATATTATTAAAGTAGTCTTTGTTATTTCATGTTTACAATCACAGGATTCTTAATCTTGGTAAGTTTTTGTTTTTTTGAAGAGATAGGGTCTTGCGCTATGTTAACTAGGCTGGTCTGGAACTCCCGGCCTCAAGCAATCCTCCCGCCTCACACAGACTTGGGAGAAAGATAGAGTGGGGCTGTGTGTACAGGCTGTCCCCATACCTCCAGTGTCTTGGAGTCCACAGGGCTCAGTCTCCTGCCTCAGTCTCCCGAGCGGCTGGTATTACAGTAATTCCAGGGTTGGGATTACAGGCGTGCGCCTCCATACCTGGCTACCTTGGTAAATTCTATTAGTGTTTTTGTTGTTGTTGTTTGTTTTTTTAACTACTGTATGTGTCCAGGATGTGGCACCAGCTTTCTTTCAGGTCTTCCAGTGCCACAGTTACCTTTTCCTGGCCTTTGCACATACCTGACTTTCTGCATGGAACATGCTTTCCTCTCTTTCAGTTACCTGGCTCCCTCTCATTACTCAGTGTATATTAGTGTATGTGAAATAGACTCAACTTTTCCAGTGAGCCAGTGGGAGGACAGAGGGAGGTGCAGAGCAGTCTGCTGTCACATGACTTGGGGGAGAGACAGGGTGGGGCTGTGCGTACAGGCTGCCGCCATACCTCCAGGGTTTCAGAGTCCACAGGGCTCAGCTGAGCCACACTGGCATAGATCTCCACAGCTTTGTCACCAGCCCTTTTGGCCTCCTCATGTACTCGGGCAGCTTGTTTCTCCAGATCCTGTGAGATGTTCTTCGCTTGTTCATACCTAAGACACAAATAATGTGATTTAATGAAAATCTTAGCTGCTTTTAGCATCTTAACGTTAATCAGATTAACATGATCATATGATAATATGCCCAAAACCTCAAAGAAAATGCTAAATTAAAATGCTTTCATTTTAATACCAACATTTTGCATACATTTACATTTTCTCTTTTCACTTCTATTTATAATGTGTGGTTTACCATATACTTTCTTATTTCAGACACCCTTTAAAGATTTATAGTTCAATTATGTTTCCTCTACTTACTCTATCATATTCTTTCTCTTCTTTATTTATGCAGAATTTTAAGTATCATGGCTCATCTTGTTACTGTTCTTTGTACTTATAGTAACTGAATCAAACTAAATTTCTGTGGCTCCACATGTCCTGCTCTATTTACTATGCCATTTCAAAAGCATGATTAACAAAGGAAATCTTACAGCATGAATACATGCCCTGAATCCACCAGTATTTAATTTTTCATTGAACTAGTGTTACTTACTAGAACATCTAAAGGGCTGCAAATCACATTTAAATCATACTCACTTTCTATTAAGCTCTTCAATCTCAGATGCAGTTTGATTTTCTCCTGCCAGTGTCCTCAAAAGCAGGTTGTATGCCTCAGTCGATGTATCATTGGCTGTCTTCGCCACACGTACAATGTCATCAGCTTCTTGTTTATGACTATACAGATAAAACAAATAAGCCATGAAACAACCATCTGATAGGGAAATAAGTAAAATTTAGGAAATGCTTACTTCATTATTATTATTATTTTTAAAAAGGAGTCTTACTCTGTTGCTCAGGCTTGAGCACAGTGGCATGATCTTGGCTCACTGCAACCTATGCCTCCTGGTTCAAGCAATTCTCCTGCCTCAGCCTCCAGAGTAGCTGGGATTACAGGTGCATGCCACCATGCCCAGCTGATGTATTTTTAGTAGAGATGAGGTTTCACCATGTTGGCCAGACTGGTCTCGAACTCCTGACCTCAGGTGATCCACCCACCTCGGCCTCCCAAAATGCTGGAATTACAGGTGTGAGCCACCACACCCAGCCTACTTTATTATATATATACATACACTAACATGGGCAAGAATTCTACAAATATTGGAAAACCTCATTCATTTGGAATTTTGCGATCAGTTCAGTGGGGCTGAATTTATAAACAGCATTCTATAAACTGAGATGAGAATATTTTCCAAAAAAAAACTAATAGCATAAATTTATAAGAGAAAAATGTGTATAATTCTTCAGAAAAACAACTTTTAACTATTTGAGAGTAATTTACATAGAAAACTGTGTATGCTAGCAAGAAATCATTTATCTAGCTACAAACACAAATCCCATGCCTAATCTTTATTAACAACAATTTGCTATTTTCATTCAGTTACTGCAGCCTTAAGTTAAAAATCTAAAAATGTTATGTTTTTTTCGAGATATATGATTTCTCTTCAAACCACTGTATTCTAATATTCAAAGAGAATATTCTAATTTCAAAGTAAAAGGAAGAAAAGAGAACACGCAGCTGATAATGTCTTAAAAAAGAGAGCAAACTTTGCAAAAGTGCATTATGGGGAAAGTGTTTATAGATTATGGGATAAGACAACACACACACACCATAAGGGAAGCCACAACTTAACCATTAAACAGGGATCTAGAGATTACCGTTCAGCGAGCTTTCGAGCCTCTTCTGCCAAAAGAGTCATGTTGTTTGGGTCCCCTGTAGATTCTGGCTGAGTGACTGACTGCAGAGGAAATAAAAACACTTATTCTCAAAGGACTGAGTTACTTAAATTTAATAAAACAAGTGTCAAAACCAAATTTTTGTTAGAGGGCAAAGAAGAATGCCTCTTCTTATTTTCAGAGATCTTTATTTAATATCAGCACCCTTAATTGCAGATTCTTTCTATTTTCAGTAAAGGATAAAGGAAGATTAAACTGCCTAGTACCATAGAAGGAACAAAGCTAGAGAACCCAGATGTCCCTTGGTTTTTATCCAGTTTGTAATAACTGTTTCATGCCAACTATGAGCAATGTGGCTTTCTTGCTTCATATTTAGGGACAGATAAAAAGATGCATGGAGTCAGTTTGGTTGAAGAAGCACTCCACTGTCAGTAACAGACTTACTATAAATCCCAAGGGTCTCCCCTATCCCCACCTCAGACGTTTGCAATTATTTACCACATTGGCAGCAGCGACTTTTGCTTTCTCAAGTTCTCTGGATGCGATTTCAATCAACCGCTCTGTGCTCTCTACATGGGCACGTGCTTGTTCAGCCAGGTTTCCAGTCTCTTCAATGGTATTCCGGATATTCTGTAAACGGCTAATTTGGCTGGACAGGGTGTTATTCACTCTCTGTAGGCGATCCAGCAAATTCTGGTCAACATCTAAAATGGTTTGCAGAAGAAAGTCTGTAAATTATCTGAAGAGGAAAATATCTCACATGAAATCTGAGGCCTTATGTATCTTTACTCTTCTGAACATAGCAGCTTTCTGCCAGGTTTCCGCAAAGCCCTTGGTAAAGCTGGACAGCCTTTACCACACCCAGTAGGTCTTCATGGTATACTCATCACACTTCTCCAACCGTGTGCCCACCTGCTTACTTGACTATGAACTCTTCTTTCTTTTTTTTTTTTTTTTGCCATGAACTCTTCTTTCTTACTCATCATTACACTGCTGGTCTTATCCAGTGGTTGGCAAAAAGACACCCAAGGAATGTTTGATGAAGGCAAGAAAGACTGATTTTAATATCCCAGCACATGCAATTTAGTCATAAATATACAAGGTTGTTAAAAATTCTGCCAGCCCTAAAAGCCGAACGTTTTACAAAACCCAGAAAAAACTAGGTTTAAAACATAAGTATGGCAAGTCAAACTCATTTTGTATTTTAAACTAAATAGACACTTGCTGCCACCCCCATACCCCAGCATATCAGTGTAATTTCTTTCAAAATAATCTGTTTTTGAATACTGCTTCAAATGATTCTTTATTAATATGCCCATTCAACTTAAATCTTATACTCAGGTCCTAACGAATCAAAGGATAAATATAAGCCTGTTATTAAAACTCATATATCATAAGGTTTTATTAATATATAAAAGCCATTCAGTAAATTGACTAGTTCATATTTCAGCATCATGCTCAGTGTTGGGGTCTAAATTTTCTCAGGAATGTGAAAAAAAAAAGAGAAGTCAAAGGTAGGACCAATAAAGATAAATATAGGCTTGGAAAAAACTTGGAAGTGAGGCCATCAAATCCATGTGCAGAGGTGATATACTATAAATGGTGGTCCTGCTTGGAGGGTTACTTAATTCTTTGATAATGTAAAAATTTTTAAGAAAATACAAAGACAAGTTCAGATCACAAAAAATCATTTAGATTTAGGAGACATAAGCTGTCAATGAGGTTACAGTAGCCCCTTCTCTTTTGACCTTCAAGAATGTAATAGATACTGATCTCTCTTCTAATTCTTTAGAGAAACAGTATCTGAAAAGAGAATAGATGACCTAACCAATTCCAAGTGTCTACTTGCAAGATCTAACTGTACCATATAATCGCCTTTCAAATCTGCAGAATAAATACAAATTTAAACTACAAATGAATACTTATGGATAGTCTCAAAAGATAAATAGTTATGAAGACGCTTTCAAAGGAAGGTCAGCCAGGAACTGCACAACTCAGGTTTTAAGGGGAGTGGATTTTAATTCCAGTCCCACTATGATGCTCCCAGAAAGCTGTTCTCTGCTTTTCATTGGTCTCATCAGATAATGTGCAGAGGACTAATCTAATTGCAAAGGACCTTAGAAATGGACATAATATATAAAACATACTTTAGTATAATGTTGTTTTTTTTTTTGAGACGGAGTCTCACTCTGTCATCCAGGCTGGAGTGCAGTGGTGCAATTTTGGCTCATTGCAGCCTCCACCTCCTGTGTTCAAGCAATTCTCCTGTCTCAGCCTCCCAAGTAACTGGTATTATAGGCACACACCACCATGCCTGGCTAATTTTTGTATTTTTAGTAGGATGGGGTTTCACCATATTGGTCAGGCTTGTCTCGAACTCTGATGATCCACCTGCCTTGGCCTCCCAAAGTGCTGGGATTACAGGCGTGAGCCATCATGTCTGGCCTAGTGTAATGTTGTTAGCACATTTGTTTGCTAATTAGAACATTAATAAGCACACACTAATTTCTAATGTTTATTTTTGCAAATACCAAGTGCTATACATTCAGTAGCTAGATGTTAATACTTGAAAACAACAATTTTACCTTATGAGAATCCTAAGGAAAAAACACAATGCATAAAATAAATTCTCTCTCACTAGAATGATGGAAAATCAAAGTTCAATTTTTTTACCTAAATATAATGTATGCAAGGCTGGGTGTGATGGCTCATGCCTGTAATCCCAGCATTTTGGGAGGCCAAGGCAGGCAGATTACTTGAGGTTAGGAGTTCGAGACCAGCCTGGCCAGCATGGTGAAACAACCATCTCTACTGAAGAAAATACAAAAATTAGCTGGTGGCATGTGTCTGTAGTCCCAGCGACATGGGAGGCTGAGGCAGGAGAATCACTTGAACCCGGGAGGAGGAGGTTGCAGTGAGCCAAGATCATGCCATTGCACTCTAGCCTAGAAGACAAAGCAACTCTGGCTCAAAATTTAAAAAAAAAAAATGCATATGAAAATGCATGCCTTTAATGATTTTTAAAACTATTTTAAGACGCCTTGTAATAGAACAGCTGGATAAAATGCTTGAAATTTGAATATCAAGTCATTTTTTATGTGTTGGAAAATCACCCTATGCTTACTATATCTTAAAGCAGTATATTTGTCAGGTTGTTTTATGAATTAGTGTTTAAAAAATGAAATGATTTATGGTCTACAAGTAGTTTAAAAATTGAGAAAGAATTTTATAAAACCATACTAATTAACCTTGCTTTAGGAGCCGCATCTAAAGATTGGCCCATCTCACAGAAGTTACCCATTATTCAATCATGCGTACCTTTGACATCCTGGGCCTCACGAAGGAGGTCCATAACTTCCCTCTCTGCCTCCTTTAGTCTATCCTCAAAGGCCTGATCTGTCACCATCTCATCCCCAGTTCCAAGGTTTGCCATGAGACTCTCTAACTCCTGGAGCTTCACTCGATGATCAGCAACCTAAACATAAGGAAAAATGAAAAGGGAAAGGTAGGACATACAAGTATTCCTGAAGAACTCAATCATACTTCCTGCAGGAATCATGGGCACTCTATGAATATGTAGGTCTACCCACTCCATGCATGTCTACTTCTAAAGAGAAGACGTGGCTAGTTTTTCTTTATTTTTCTAGCTTCAAAAGAAAACCTTCAGAGCCATTCCTTTGATTTTAAACACTGCATGCTGATGATTCTTCAGCTCTGACCTCTCCCTTGAGTGTCAGATTACCTTCATATCTCCACTCAGCTGATAGGTATCTCAAACTTAATATCCAAAATTATACTTCTTACCTGTACTCTCCCTGTGGAATCTCCATCTCAGTAAATAAGGCCTCCAGCTACCTTAAGCAAAAAACCCAAGAGACAACCTTATTCTTCTCTTTCCATATCCTGTCCCCAGACAAGCATATTTATCGGATCCAACTGAGGCTTCCCATTAAGCTCCGCTCCTAACCATCATTCTTCACACAGCAGTCAGAGTGCTCCTCTTAAAATATAATCTGGATTTCCTAGATTTAGAGTTTTTTCAATGCATTCTTATTGGATTTGAGATAAAATCTAAACTTCTTACTTTGGTCATCATGGTCCTATAAAACCTGTCTCCAGTCTTATCAGTCTTATCACAGAACCACACTCTCTGCACTCAGCAGGCTCCAGCCACTCTCCAGCTCCCAGGCCTCTGTACACCAGGTTCCTTCTACCTGGAACAAACCTACCATTACTTTTCACTTGGCTCATTCCTTTGTATCCATTAGATCTCACCTTAGATGAATTCTGTAGAGAGGCCTTATATAAAGTAGTTTCCTCCAGATATTCTCCATTTGCATTCTTCCTGGCACTTACCTCAGTATTTGTTTTATTTACTTATTTATTTTTTATTATTTGCCTCCCAACTGGAACATAAGTCTTTAAGAACAGGGACCACATCTATCTTGTTCACCACTTTTTCTATAGAGTTAGTGCACAGTAAGTTTCCACTCAATGTCTGCTGGATGAATGAATGAATGCACTATTGACAGCTTACCTTATCCTTTACCAGCCGGTAACAAGCTGGACATTCCTGGCAGCCAGGCCAAGATCGATTGTAGAAATAGTTTTCTTCACACTGGTCACAGCGATTTCCTACAAAGCCTTCTCTGCATTCGCAGCGACCATCATCTTTGCACTGGAGTGAAAGAGACCCCTCAGGATGACAGTCACAGGCTGCAGAATAAGGAGAAAATAATACATAATTAGCAAAAGAAGGAAGAGCATTATCTCTTAATTCAGACTGATAGCAATAAGCTGACTATACTACCATTATAATTTTTTGAAAAAACAGGACCATTTATGAGATCTTAAATAGTTAAGTCTGTTTAGCAGAGACAACTGACATTTTTAAAGTCAGAATGAGCTTTTAAGTAAAATGCACAACCTTTGGGACACACTTCAGGTTACTTAGTAATTAGAGAAGTTATAAAACTATCAGTGCTCTTTTCATGCACTTCAAGAATTCAATTCTCCACAGTTTAATTAATTTCTCTAAGGAACTAGAAAACTTAAATGCTAATGCTTCTTTTGCATTATCTTATAGTTTGTTTATTCACTGTGTTCTCTGAACTGAGTCACTTACTTATGCTGCATTCCACAGGAGAAATGAAGGAATTCAGAAAGCAAAAGCCAATCTGTTCTGAGGCCCAATTCCAGGCAAGTGTTTATGCCAAGGAGAAGCAGATGTTTATACGTAATCATACCAAAAGGGCCCCAAGGGTGGGAAGCAACTACAGCCAGTAAGTCAACAAACATATTGTGAACAGAATCCTCCACTATTTCATTATCTGCACTAAGAATGCAATCAATAAAGAAGTTTTATTAACCACAGTGGGAAAGCTGCGTAATCAAAGGAAGACTTCCTTGGAAAAAATTAAAGATTGGAAAAAGGAAGAATCAGAAATGCTATAAAAGAAAACATAGGTAAGGTGGCTGCAAAGAAACCAGAGAAGCCTTTGATCTGCAGAGTTTTAGAAATGGGTATTATTCACCAAATAAAGCATCTACAATGAGTTAGGTATAGCCTTGACTATGAGCCAAGTGGCTAGACTGAGGCTGTCAAAGTCTTTTCTGGCCTTAAGATACTAACTGGAATTAGAGGAGGCTTAGAGTTGTATGCCACCAACACTCCTTACGTTTGCAGCCTTCAGGTCCAAACCCAAAGTGGTTGACCTCACAGCGCTCACAGTGCTGACCAGTGATGCCAGGCTGGCACTCACACTGGCCGGTGTGGATGTCACATTGCCCATTGGTGGAGCCCAAGGGATGGCAGTCACACCTGAAAATGAACACAGGACATTTCTCAGGCAAAAAAAAAACAGACTTTAAGCAAACTTTTTTTTTTTTTTTTTTTTTAGTATAGCACTGATGTAATTTGTAACTTGTATCAGAAAATTGAATGGTAAGGGTGACTAAGATGGAATGGTAAGGGTTATTAAGCCCCTAAGGTTCCAGTAATTTTCATGAGTGCTATTCAGAACCTCTTTTCCTAACTTAACTGCTACCAGTGCTCTTCAACCTGGGACTGTACAGACACTAAGTAGGAGTTTTGACAACAGAAGTTCCCAGGCTGCATCCCTCGAGGGTCTGATTCTAAGAGCCTCAGAAAAGACCTGGCAATTTGTACTTTTAAAAGGTTACTCAGGTTATTCTGGCAAAGCTAGGGCCACTGTGCTCCACTCCTTTCTTTCATTAGCTTTATTACAATTCTCCAGCATTGCCTCTGAAGGATGTCTTGCCTACATTAGGCACTCCAGTAATTTCTGAACAGTCAGCTATTAAATGTAACTTATAAAAATTCACTTTTTTACAGTAGAAAAAGCAAAGATTACTTCCACCAAAGGCACCTATGTCTCACCTCTCACAGCCTTGCCCACTCTGCAGGTTGTAGAATCCAGGGTCGCAAGCACCACAGCCTCGGCCAGTCACGTGAGGCAGACATTCACACTGCCCCGTCACAGGGTTACAGCTGCTCTGCTGCTTCACTGTTCCATACAGATTGCAACTGCAGGCTAAGGCAGGAAGACAGATAGCAAAAGACACGAATCACCTGAGAGAAATACTAACATATCGATCCAAAGAGATTCTTTAGACTTGTGATGGTAGCTGCTGGTCACATGTGGCTACTGGGCACTTTAAATGTGGCCAGCTAGTCTGTATTGAGATGTGCTATGTGAGGTACACGCTGGATTTTGAAGGCTTAGTGTGAGAAAGAACATATATTTCATTAATAGTTTTCATTGATTACTTATTGAAATAATATGTTGGATATATTAAATAAAATACATTAGTCTTCATTTTGCCTGTTTCTTTTTACAGGACCACAGGTATAAGCCACCATGACTGTCCTTCTTTATATATTTTTTAATGTCGTGACTAGAAATTTTTAAATGTCATAAGCAGTTCATAGTGTATTTCTAGTGGACTAAACAACTCTAAGTATTTTAAGAGAATACAAGAATTCTCACAATAAAGGGGCATGATTGTGACAGAATCTGGTCAAAGGCTGATTACCTTTGCATTTGTCTGCTGGATTGGGAGCCAGGGGATTTCCAAAAAATCCATCTTTGCACCGGTCGCAATAGAAGCCAGCAGTGTTATAGATGCACTTCAGGCATTCTCCAGTCAAGCGATTGCAATTTCCAACTGCGTTGGGATCGATGTTGTCATTGCACTGGCACAGGCGGCAAAGTCTCACAGGTCCATTTCTACCCAGGGGGTCTCCAAAGTAGCCATCATCACAGAGCTCACATCTCTTACCTGGGGATGAGACATTCTGATGTTGTGAAAGAAACGCTTTAGACATTTTTGGTGCCAGATTACCACTGGCTACAGATAGTCTAATGTAATCATTGCATGAAAAGAAGACGGTGCAGTGGAGAGCAGAGGACCTGGGCTGTAGCCCTGGCCCTGGGCCAGACCAACAGAGTGACCTTGAGCACAGCACTATTTCCTCACTAGAAAGGAAGCACCTGGTCTGACTACTTCACTTCAACTGTTGTGACAATCAACCCAAATCATGTATTAAAAGTGCTTTGTAAATCAAGACCAAGATTTATAAACCTCTCCAATCTCAAAGGATGGCACATTGATATATGTTGTTTTGGCAGATGATATTAAAAAAGTTGAAGTGCCACTCTTGACACCATAAGTTTCCCACACATAAGGGTGAGCAGAACCATTCTCTTAAAAATGTAAGAGGCACGTGCGAATCTTGTTAATCAGTATCAATTGGTACAGAATCAAGGCATGTTAGAAGAGAACTTAGAAATCATCAGTTGCTGCCTGCTTATATTAAACATTATAGCCCAGGGAAAAGAGAGGGTAAGTAACTTGCCTGCAACCAAAGAGCTGACAGGCAGAGGGAGAGCTAGAATCCAGGGCTCTTTGCACTGTAGTAAACTTACCACTCCTCATCTTTCCTTTTCTACTTTCCTACCATGATTAGCTCAAGTTGGGCTCTTGATTTCTTTCTAACCAGTAGGGTCTGAACTAGCATAAAATTTCTGGTGAATACAAGATTTATTAATTCATTTAACAAGCATTTTCTGAGCATCTACTATATACCAGCACTGTTCTACGTCATTAGGATGACGTGAGCAAGGTGGCCAAGGTCTCTGCTCTCATGAAGCTTATACAGCGATTGGTGAAGACCAATATACAGACTTACAAATAAACAAGATTACTTCCGATAGGGAGAAGCATAAAAAATTTAAACAAAATAGAGCAACATGATGGGATGAAGGTGAGGGCTACTTTGTATTGGTGGGTAAGGAAAGCCTCTGTAAGAAGGAGACATTGGGATGGCAACAGAAAGACACAGAAGAGACCAGCCAGGATAATATCCAAGAGAAGAAAGTTTCAGACAAACTATCTTGTTTGTTAGCCATAGAGTAGTTCAAACCCATGTAGGACCATGGAGGTCACAGCAACGGATCTGGTTTTAAATGTAAGTGCATCAAGAAGCTATTGTAGGGTTTAAAAGTGGTATAATCTGATGTACATTTTTAAAGGACCGTTTTGGCTTTCATGTGGAAAATGGATCCCTTGTAGGGGAGCAGGTGAAGCAGGGAGGGCAATTAGGCAATTCCAGGTGAAAGATAAGAGGTTTGAACCAGGGTGGTAACAGTGGAAGTGGTGAAAAGTGGTCAGATCTGAGATAAAATCAGTAAGATTTGCTGACTGTTTTTAGGACATGAAAGGAAGACAAATCATGTATAAGCCCTAAGGTTTCAGCTTAAGCTAATGGTAGCACATTTACTAAGATGAACAAGATTGGAGGAGAAACAAAGGGTTCAAGAAAAAGGGAGGAAATCAAATATTTAATTTCTGTTTGTTTGAGTTCCTTTAGCTATGTGAATCAAGATCACAGCAGAAAATGGCTGACACAATCAAATTAGCATGGAGTGAAAGGAAACTGCAAGGAGAGTGTGGCACTTGAGGCAGGCTCCATACCCTGGGCCTCGGGTGGTGGGCGGAGCACCTAGCAGAAGCTAAAGGTAAAAAGGGCTGTTTGGAGAAGGCCTGCCAGATGCTGATAACTTTTATTTGGGGTCATCAATCCACAGAACCCCATAGAGAAGGGGCCATGGAATAAATACTCTGTCCTCACCCTCCTCCTTCTCGGTGAGCTCCTGTATGTACTTCCTGCTGTCTGAACTCAAATGCAGCATTTGATGCAGTGTATGCAAGTCTCAGTCAGGCTGAGGAAAGGTGAACAGGGATGTGGAGAGGCAAGTAGAAGGCTTCTAGCCCATCACCCAAGTGGAGATGGGCAGTAGGTAGATCAGGAGAGGTACCAGGGCTGGAAATACAAACTTAGCTGTCACAGATAGAGAAAGGCTTTTGAAGCCTCAAGACAAGATTTGATCACCTAAGGGGAAAATGGTAGATCAAGGTGGCAAGAAAGCCCTTGGTTGAGAAACCGAGGCAATTGGGGAATACCCAAAAGAGAGAGAGAAGGAAACAAGAAGAGTGAGCCTCAGCTTCCTATTAGAAAAAACCATAACCACTGAAACTGAACCAAACACAAAGATCCTAAACAACCCCAAAGTCCCTTTCCCCAGGTCTTTTCATAGAATGGAACACTGAAAGCAGATGGATCGAGCAGACTTACCAGTGGTGCCAGTAGGACAGTTGGTACACACCACCTCCTTTGTCTTGGGGACAACAGCACAACTTGAGCCTCCAGGACATGGACAGGGTTGGCAATCAGAGGAGGTGCCCGCAGTTGAATCTCCATAGTACCCATCACTACACTTCTCACAGTGTGGGCCAGCTGTATTGTCTCTGCAGTTACAAACACCTGTTTGGAGGGTGGGTGTGAGAAAACAGGGAAGTGAGTAAGACAGTGAGCACTTTCTACCCAACTGCTAAAGAGCACCTAGGTCTAAGAGCTGCCAAAGATTATCTCACCTGTCTCAGGGTCACAGGCCTCACTGTGTCCATTGCAGGTGCAAAGCACACATGGACTATATGGTCCAAGACTCGGAGTTTCTCTTCTGTAACCTGAGAGGCACATCTCACAAAATTGCCCTCCATATCCTACAGGACAAATACAGGACTCCACCCAAGTTGCAGGGACTCCAGGCCCAGGACGAGCACTTGCCAGGATGACATCATCCAAATATCCAGCACCTGTGAATGGTGAGGAAGAGAAAATCACTGAACTGGATTGTTTTCCAAAACCCTGTGTAAAGTCAGTAACACTAAAATGTAACCAGATACCAAATTCCAGAGAAAACCAGCCCTTTGCTTAATTGGGCTCTGATAAACTGAAGAACACGTCCACTTCTATCCACTGGAGAAGATAATTAGAAAATAGCATTTAGAACAGTCATGTGGTACTGGGTGCTAAGTATCTGGAGTGATGGTATGGCAAACTTTTATTTATATTTTTACTTTTTTTTTTTTGAGATGGAGTCTCGTTCCATCTCCCAGGCTGGAGTGTAGTGGTGTGATCTTGGCTCACTGCAACCTCTGCCTCCCAGGTTCAAGCAATTCTCCTGCCTCAGCCTCCCAAGTAGCTGGAATTACAGACATGTGCCACCATGCCCGGCTAATTTTTATATTTTTTTAAATAGAGATGGGGTTTCACCATGTTGGCCAGGCTGGCGTCGAACTCCTGACCTCAACTGATCCACCCACCTGGGCCTCCCAAAGTGCTGGGAATACAGGTGTGAGCCCCCATACCCAGCCCAAGTTTTATTTTTAAAACACACAAACATACCCCTAGATTTGCTGAACTTTACAGTCCTCACCAATGTGAAAAATTAAAAGCATCAGACAATCATTTGGGGTGAGAAGAAATATGATGGGGGAAAAGAAGAGTTTAAGTCTAGAGCCATTAAGCAGTGTTTTCGTTCTTTTGCTACAAAAGCAGGAACTGACTACAGAGTTCAAGGATAAGACAGAAGGGAAAGCATGTGTCAACAGGTAATACTCAGGTTATATAATTTCTGCCCTCTGCAAAAAAAAAAAAAAAAAAAATCCTCAAGTAAATTTCTAAAACTCAGGGTTACTTCGTACAAGTCACAATTACTAAAAAGTCCAATGCTTTTTCATTCGTACAAGAAAACAGAGGAAACCTTATATTGCCTTAGACCAATGGTTCATCCAATCCTGTGGTGCCCTTGATACAAGCACCAGCAGGAACATTTTATCAGAGAGGCAGGCCTCAGTAACATTGACATGTTTCCCTGTAATCTCCATTCCACACTAGTGTTTTGCAGTCTTATGCTTAAAGTACATTTTTCATGTCATGAAATAGCACTTACTGTTTATAAAATTCATTTGAAAATTGACCACCTAAGGCTGAAGGACACCTCTTATTACTGCCTATTCAAGGCATAGGCACTTTGGTATGTTTACAGGTTTCTCTTGCCCAGTTAGATCATGAGATACGGCTTTACTGGTTACTGTGCTTTCAACTCTAAACATCCTTAAGTCTCCCCATTCTAAAAATACTTTTTCTTCAATCTTGTTCCTATTTCCAAATTATAGCCCATGTCTTTTCCTTATAGCCAAACTTCTTAACAGAACATTCGTTATTTTACTTCCTCAACTTCAAATTACTTTTTAAAGCACTGTGATCTTTCAGTTTTGACACACTTGTTGCGGTTTTGTTTTGTTTTTTCTTTTTAAAGATAAATCTCCCTCTGTAACTCAGGCTGGTGTGCAATGGCATGATTATAGCTCACTGTAGGCTCAACCTCTTGGGCTCACACATCCTTCTGCCCTCAGCCTTCTGGGTAGCTAGGACCACAGGTGTGTGCCACCATGCCTAGTTAATTTGTATGATTTTTTCATAGAGACAGAATCTTGTTATATTGCCCAAGCTGGTCTTGAACACCTACCCTCAAGCAGTCCTCCTGCCTCAGCCTCCCAAAGTGCTGGAATTACAGGCACTTTGGGAGGCCTGTAAGCCATAAGCCACCATGCCTGGATGGTTTTAACACTTCTTAAAAACAACAACAACTCACTAATGATTAAGGAATCATCCAGTCCAAAACCCAATGATGCTAGCTTCCTAAACCTATTGTTTCTCTTCCTTACAATCTTTTTCTCCCTTGGGTCTTATTTATTTATTGTACTTTTTTTGAGGCAGGTTCTCACTCCACTGTCCAGGCTGGAGTGCAGTGGCACAATTACCACTCACTGCAGCATTGATCTCTCAGGTTCACGTGGTCTTCTCACCTCAGCTTCCTGAGAAGCTGGGACTACAGGCATGCTCCACCATAATCCGCTAATTTTTGTATTTTTTAGTAGAGATGGGGTTTTGCCATGTTGCCTTTGGGTCTTAGTGCATGGACCTTAACTGTTTCCAGGATTCCATCCTTCTTTCCCTTCTATATTTTCTGTCACGTTTCCAAGTTTAAAAATTATTGCCCATATGTTGACAACCTTCTAAATCTGGATCTCTGGTCCTAATCTCTTCCTAAGCCCCAGATTCATACTACTTATAAGACATTTTTATCTGGATATTCACACAGGCATCTCAAAAATCAACACATCTCAGCCACAAACGCCTCTCCCAATACCACATCATCACTAATTCTACCTCCCAAATAGCTGTACCTTGCTAAAGAAAAAGGTCCTTGTTTAAAACATTTTCTTAAGAAAAAAAAATTTTGGCCAGGCACAGTGGCTCATGCTTATAATCTCAGCACTTTGGGAGGCTGAGGCGGGTGAATCACCCAAGGTAAGGAGTTCAAGAACAGCCTGGTCAACATGGTGAAACCCCGTCTCTACTAAAAACACAAAAATTAGCCAGGTGTGGTGGCATATGCCTGTAATCCCAGCTACTCAGGAGGCTGAGGCAGAGAATAGCTTGAACCCAGGAGGCAGAGGCTGCAATGAGTTGAGATTGTGCCACTGCACTCCAGCCTGGGTAACAGAGCAAATTTCCGTCTCAAAACAAAAAATGTTTAAGTCTTAAACTCTTGTTTACCTAAAGTTATAACAAATATTTGTTCAATAATTTATGATTTTCAATAAGGTAACAGATGACACTAATTATAATTACATAACTGTAAATAAAAAGAAATGAAGATGAGGCAACTTACAGCAGAATTATAATTAGATTCTTTTTTTTTTTTTTCTGAGACAGATTCTCATTCTGTTGCCCAGGCTGGAGTGCAGTGGCATGATTCCAGGTCACTGCAACCTCTGCCTCTTGGGTTTAAGCGATTCTCATGCCTCAGCCACCCAAATAGCTGGGATGACAGGCTTGTGCCATTCTACTTGGCTAATTTTTATATTTTTAACAGAGACAGAGTTTCACCATGTTGGTCAGGCTGGTCTCAAACTCCTTGCCTCAAGTGATCCGCTTGCCTCAGCCTCTCAAAGTGCTGGGATTGCAGGTGTAAGCAACTGAGCTTGGCCTATAATTAGGTATTTTTTTTAACAAAATCTATTTACATACAATGCAACCTCAATTGACCTAGTGATTATAAAATAATAAAATAATACTATTTACTAATGTTACCAAATTTGCTCCAGGTCCTTAAAAGCAGTTTAAGAGTGCATTGTTCTTATGTATAATTCACGTATAATGCGGTCGTTACACACTTCTTAGTGTTATAGCATTAGGAGAGAGAAACTTTGGCATTATCATGAATCTTTCTACCCAATCATCTTTTTAAACAACTCTCCTAAATTATATAACTTACTTCTCTCACTATACGTCCCACGGATCTTGATAGAGGTCAAGTTGTTTAGGAGCTTCTGAAATTCAAAAGGGGTAAGAGCAGGCCTCCAAGGGTAATCTGTTGCTTCATGGAGTCTAGAGAGAAAGAAAGGGCCACATCGACCTCTGTAAGGATAATTCTGGTTGTTGGGAAAACATTTTTCATTCGTTTTTTCCACCAACAATGCAACGCTCTGACAAATCAAATCAGAAATGAGACTATTGGTTTGGTAGTACAACTGGAAAAGATAAAAGTAAACAAAGGAAGGCTCCCCTTTACTAAATCAGCATGATAACCCAAGTTTTTCTTTAATGTTTATCTAGAGGCCAGTTAAACTTAAAGATACCACTTTCACAATGTTTGTCAAGTCTCAGTTTACAAAGAAGGCTATCTTACCTGAAGACATACTTCACAGTGGTCTCGCTTGGATAGGAATTGCCCTGAGCGATCAAGGGTACAGACACTCTTAAGCCAGCTCCCTCAAGCACAACGTCTTCTGCAGAGAGACGAGTATCTCGCCTGTCCACTCGAAAGGAGAAGGAGAGGTTCTGACCATAACTCAACACCTGCTTGCCCAAGAACTTTGCTGAAATGCAGACACAAAGGTGGGCAAGAATGTGACATTGAGATTAAACAGAAGCACACAGCAAATCAGATTGCTTTCTAGCCTTACTTACCTGGAGCAATGAAGTACCTAGGAAAGTAGCTGTCTGAGATCACAGCGATATCTTGCCTCTCAGAGGACCACTCAAGAGATGCTTCAGAGCCATCTCTCTGTTCCACACGCCACCCATCCTCATCTGCAGGCATAAAAGGAAAATACAAGCACTTTACACTGTAAGCATCATGAATTCGTCCTCTATGTACCATGAAAATGTGTAAGACCACACCTTGTACACAGAAAGGCATCAATAAACCTTTTCTGTTTTTTTTTTTTTTTGAGACAGAGTCTCATTCTGTCACCAGGCTGGAGTGAAGTGGTGTGATAGCTCTCTGCAACCTCCACCTCCCAGGTTCAAGCGATTCTCCTGCCTCAGCCTCCCAAGTAGCCAGGACTACAGGTGTGGCACCACTATGCCCAGCTAATTTTTGTATTTTTAGTAGACACAGGGTTTCACCATGTTGGTAAGGATGATCTCAATCTCTTGACCTCATGATCCACCCACCTCGGCCTCCCAAAGTGCTGGGATTATAGGCGTGAGCCACCATACCTGGCCAATAAACCTTTTTGAATAAACAGATCCTACAAAGTACCTACATATGCTATGCCACTCAAACTAGATTTTACTTTATTACTATTTATATAACATTTGCAATCACTATTCACCACAATAAATTGTAAAGCCAAAAGTACATTTTCATTAAATTAAAAGGCTAAACAAAAAAAAACATACATGTTAAAGGGTATTGCCAACCATCAAAAAGCCCTCAAAGAGTTACTGGTGTTATTTTTTAAAGTATTCTAGGTGCAGTCTCACAGTTGTAACAGGTTGGGGGATGAGGTCTAAATTACCAATCTGAAAGGTAGAGGAGATAGAATAAGCACTGTAGCCAACAGCATTTGTACAGACAGAAGAATGCCCAAAGCAGAAGCAGGGTGTGCAACCCCTAGGATTAGATGATTCCAGATTAAAAAATCCAGGTTTGCATCTGAAAAAGATTAAGACAGCATCAGTTACTTTTTTTTTACTTGAAATCCGGTAACAGAGAAAACACAATGCAGCTAGAGAAAGAACGCACTACCTTTCACAATTGAAGCCTTCCACATTGTCTTTGCAAACACATCTTCCTGTTTCAACATTACATTCATCTGTGCTGCCAGAGGGATCACAAGAGCATGACCTATTCAATGGAAAATGGATAAAACAATCAGAGATGGGAGAAAAATTCTACTGTGAAAGTCAACCTTTTGTTTTACGTGTTTTAACAGATTTTTTTAAAAAGAAATACATATAGAACAAAATGGATCCTAAAGTCATTTTTATATTTGGTTTTAGTCTAAGACAGTCTTCTCATTAAAACTCTGCTTACTCTCTGTACAAACCAAATCCCTTGTGGCTCACCATTACAGCTAGTCCTTAGTCTTGTTGACAATTATTACAGGGAAAATGTTACCCAGCTGCCAATAAGCCATAGATCTATTAATATGTGTTGACTATATATAGATTCTGCCCCCTTCTTCTGGTTTTGCAAATATTTTACCTGCATCCTGCCTCAGTAAGAGAATGGAATCCAGGCCGGCAACGGTCACACTTGTCCCCCATCACTCCTGGCTTACAGCTGCATCTGCCGTAACTATCACACTGTGTGCTCAGAGAGCCTAAAATGGAAAGAGCTTATTGTCAAACACGAATTCGGCCTGATACTTAAGTAAAATCAATGTGCTAAAGAAAGATGACTGGTAACTAAAAGCAATGCCTGAGAAAAGGTATGCAATCTCCTGATGGTCACAGAGAGAATAAAGACCAAATTTTAAATCAGAACTTTCTCAAAATCACACCCTTTTAAGCTGTGGGATTTTAAGTTTCCAGATACAGCCTAGGATGAACCTACTCACTCATATTGAAAAACACATATCACTTTGTACCCAGTGGAACACTGCATACAAGACCAGTTATTTCTCTGTGGGAGATCACAGACCCTTAAGGCCCATGTCTAGAATTTAAGTATATATAGGCCTAAATGACAAAAATAAAGGTCAAACTCAAGTAGAACAGGCCGGACTAAGAATGCTGTGCATCTCTGTACACACACCAACATGCTTAGAATAGTTCAGCACTCTAAGGAGATTAGACTAAACAAAATCGTTAACAAGGAAGAACTCACAAAGCAATTAACCTTTTACAGTCAAAGTTCAAACGGTCTCTATGATCCTGTCGCTAATTATTTACAGAACCATTACTCAGGCCACCACCCCTGTCTTACACACCAGAAACTCATCTGAAAGTTCAACTTGGTTAAAAAAGGTGGAGGCATGGGGTAGAGACAGATCTTGGCTCATTTCTGTATTACAATAATGTATACATCTCCACACTTAGTTGTGCAAATGCCTAGGAAACAAAGCTTTCCTTTCTGGGGGTCCAGGGAACTATCATTTTGTCTTTTAATCCCTCTTCCTGTCACTTACCCACAGGACTACAATGGCACGGAGAGCAGGCTTCATTGTTTCCAAGGCGAAAGAAGTTCTCCCGGCACCTCTCACAGTGGGCGCCATCTGTGTTATCCTGGCAGTTGGTACAGTGGCCCCCATGGCCAGTAGAACGATATAGTTCAGGGTCAAAGTAGCATTCCTGGGATCGACCATTGCAGTCACAGGCTGTCAGTCAAAACACATGAGTTACACCAGATCTGGGTACCTTTAAGAACAGCATTTTAAGACTGAAATGCAAACATAATTTCCCACATCTGGCTGTTCATTAACAACAAGAAGGCCGGGTGCAGCAGCTCATGCCTGTAATCCCAGCACTTTGGGAGGCTGAGGCAGGCAGATCACCTGAGGTCACGAGTTCGAGACAAGCCTGGCCAACATGGTGAAACCCAGTCTCCACTAAAAACACAAAAAATCAGCCAAATGTGGTGGCAGGCACCTGTAATCCCAGCTTCTTGGGAGGCTGAGGCAAGAGAATCGCTTGAGCCTAAGAGGCAGAGGTTGCAGTGAGCTGAGATCGTGCCACTGCACTCCAGCCTGGGCGACAAGCACAAAACTGTCTCAAAAACAAACAAAAGACCAACAACGAAACCCCACAGTATGTCGATAAAGGGTATATATAGCCAGATGATAAAGAAATGTTCCTCCCTCTAAAAAACAGCAACATCATAAGATACAATGAATTTCTGTATTTAGAAAAGAATCTGCTGCCAGCTAATTGCTCATGTACAAGTAAAAGTCAAGTCAATTACAATTATCTGAATCTTTAGCCTTTATTCAGTATCAACTCCAAAAACAAGGTGGCATTTTATATGCAGGCTTCAATTTACCTTAACGTTTTAGGCCTCAGATGAGTCAAAGACACTAACTTCCAAAGTACCAGATTATTTATATATCTAGACTGGGGTAACCTGAGACATATGGGTTAAAATTAGTGCCTCTACAGATGAAAGAAGAATTAAAGAGAAGTCTAGGTCTTCCAGAAACATCCATGTACAGGGAAGCCTCAACTCCAAATGGGTGGTCAGTTAAATAGCTGTATTCTCTGCAGAGCACAACCATATTTTAAGACCAAGTATCTGCAGTCACAGAAATTCCTTACTACATTTATAAGAACAGGATTTTTTTCTGAGTTATTGATTCTTCCCAAAATACAGACCGTATCTTGAATAGCAAATAAAAAGAAGTGTTATTTGGTTTCCAATAGAACAGAATGTTGTTTTAAAAAATATTTGAATTAATCTTTTTTTGAATAAATATTTCTTTTCTAACAGAGACTTCTTCCAACCAAAACCATGAACATATTTTGATTTGTTTGTTTTCTGGAGACAGGGTCTCACTCTGGAGTGCAGTGATGTCACCATAACTCATTGCAGCCTCAAACTCCTGGGATCAAGTGATCCTCCTCCTGCCTTAGTAGTCCCAGCTGGGACTACAAGTGTGTGCCACTATACTCAGCTAATTTTTAAAAAAAATTTTGTAGAGATAAGTTCTTGCTATGTTGCTCAGGCCGGTCTCAAACTCCCAGGCTCAAATGATCCTCCTGCCTCAACCTCCCAAGTAGCTGAGAATACAGGCATGTGCCATCATGCCTGGCTAATTTTATTTTTTATTTTTGCAGAGACAGGGTCTCACTATATTGCCCAGGTTGGAGGCAAATGAATCTCCCACCTTGGCCTCCCAAAGTGCTGGAATTACAGGTATGAGCCACCATACCCGGCCCCTTTTGTTCTTTTTCTCTCTTATGATCAGTTTTTTTATAGTACAATATTATAACAGAAAACTTTTTTTTTTTTTTTTGAGATGGAGTCTTGCTCTGTTGCCAGACTGGAGTACAGTATCGTGATCTCAGTTCACTGCAACCTCTGCCTCCTGGGTTCAAGAGATTCTCCTGCCTTAGTCTCCTGAGTAGCTGGGACTACAGTCGCTTGCCACCACGCCCAGCTAATTTTTGTATTTTTAGCAAAGACAGGGTTTCGCCATGTTAGCCAAGATGGTCTTGATCTCTTGACCTCATGATGCACCCACCTTGGCTCCCAAAGTGCTGGGATTACAGGCATGAGTCACCACATCTGGCCAATAGAAAACGTTTTAAAAAACTTGTTATTGCCACCAAAAATCAGAGTTTTGTTAAGTTAGTTTTACAGTGCCCTTTTCCTTCTTCATTAGCTATTTCTCTTCCCTCAAGCCACCTTAACTTATCCTTCAATCAACCAAGCCCAGCCCACCTGAAGATCTGATGTTCTGAAACTGTGAAGCAGAATAACGCTCCTGTCCACACTGTCCCAACCCACAGCTAAAGCAGATGCCACAGCTCCCGCCTGGAGAGAAGGTAGTTCTCTTTCCCAGCCCCAGTGTCCTGACAATCAAGCATTATTGTCACGACATCCAGAAACTTCACTCTTTGAGGTGTCACAGTACTGAAGGGACCAAGGAGAAAAGCAAATTAACTTAGTTCCTCATCAAAGTCCTTTCTTTAGCTACAGTACTAAGTTCATTTGCTAGAGGTGAACTGGCAATGTTTGTTTTTTTAAGTAATTTCTTGGATAGACTGAACATACACTATTCAGCAGAAGGCTTTTCAAGCACACATGTCAATTTATTTAGATGCCACATCTTAGGAGTATTTCATTCTTGTACCAGCCTTTATTGTATAGCTTCCAACACTGAATATTACAGTTCAGTAATGGAATTAAAGTGCTTACAAAAGTTAGAGGAGGCTGTTAAATTTTACTTGCAAATCTTAAGATTTGTTGAAAAGACGAGTAAGAAACTCTGGGCAGCTCAGTGTAAACTGTCATGGGTTAAGATAGTGGTACCTTCTAAGGGTTTCTGTCAATATTTTTTCTTTTTTAGATGGAGTTTTGCTCTGTTGCCCAGGCTAGAGGGCAGTGGTGCAATCTTAGCTCACCGCAAGCTCTTCCTCTCAGGTTCAAGCAATTCTCCTGCCTCAGCCTCCCAAGTGAGTAGCTGTGATTATAGGCATGTGCCACCATGCCTGGCTGATTTTTATATTTTTAGTAGAGGTGGTGTTTCACCATGTTGGCCAGGCGGATCTCAAACTCCTGGCCTCTGGTGACCCTTCCCACTTGGCCTCCCAAAGGGCTGAGATTACAAGCGTGAGCCACCACTCCCAGCCCCTGCCAATAATTTCTGCCAGTTAAGAGTGTCTTCTTTCTTATTCTCTATTCTTAAGAGACTGTGATAAAGATTATTTGTAAGGACATAAGAAAATTATTGCTGCTTTAAAATCATGATTACAAGGTTTCCTTCTCCTGACATTTCTTTCTCTCTCTGTTCAGAATAAACCACAACATTATGAAGGGATAAACGATGTTTTAAGTTTTTAAATTTTACCTTTTTCTAGGAATACTAGGACCTATTCGTCCCAAAGCTACCCACCTCTCCACTGGGGAAGTGGGAAAATTCTCCCTGTTGTACTCTTTAATGAGATAAAGAAAAAATAGTTTTGAGAAATAATTTTGTGCGGCTGTGCGCAATGGTTCATGCCTGTAATCCCAGTACTTTGGGAGGCCCAGGTGGGCAGATCACCTGAGGTCAAGAGTTCAAGACCAGCCTGGCCCAGATGGCAAAACCCTGTCTCTACTGAAAACAAAAATTAGCCAAGCATGCTGGCATGCACCTGTAATCCCAGCTACTGAGGAGGGTGAGGCAGGAGAATCACTTAAACCCTGGAGGTTGCAGTGAGTTGAAATCAAGCCACTGCACTCCAGGCTGGGTAACAGAATGAGACTAGCTCTCAAAAAAAGGAAATAATCTTGGAATTGCCATCTTAGCCTAGAACTCATCATATTTAATACATGTTAATCAACTACCTTGACTGCCTGAGCAATGATAAAAATAAGACTATTTTAAAGGGGAACAAAGATAACTAGAGGAACCATATTTTGGAGTAGGCTACACTGGCCCAGTATTTGGATCTAAGCAAATTTCTAAATCTTGCAGATGCTGCTCCATCTCTGGCACATGTGCTCATGAAGGAAAGAAAACCCTCAGTTTGCCTTTACAGCGAATTGCCCTCATCTATGACTTTCCTCTGATTGAATACAGTTTACTGTTCTACTCTCTCAAATTACAGACAAAGCATGGCCTTTCAGAGCTTTCCTTTCAAAAAGGAATAAAAGGAAGTCACCCATTCCTTCTTCCACCCTTGGAAGTCCTCAAGCCAATGGACAGACTGACGCCAAGGGGCACTCACGCAGGCATTCACTGGCACTTTCTGCAGTTGCCCTCCTCCACGGCCGGTCATTGAAGAAAGGAAGACACTTTTCACAGTCTACTCCATATGTGTTATGTTTGCAATTACACACCAGCTTATTAAATTCGTTTTTCATACACTCACTTGCGTGTCCATTACATTTACATCTGAGGAGAGAAGAGACACTCCAAAAAATGGAACGGCTGCAAAGTCCCAGAAACACATACAAAAAAAACTAAGTACACAGAGAACTAAAAACAACCTATGAATGCTTTTGAGTTTTACCATTCAAAAGTGTAAACTGAGGAACTGAGCAAGATTAAGTAATGGCTTTCTGAATTTTCAAGGATGAAAAAAAATTAAACAAGGTAGCTTTACTTAGCAGGAGTGGGGATTAACCAGACATGAAAACAAAGTCCATAACAATTTCTGAGGATATCTTCAGGATCTATTCCTGAAGTCAAAGCTGTGTGTCAAGAACAGCAGAGTGTAGTGGTTCAGAAAAGCATAAACTCTGAATCCAGGCTGGCTGGGTTTGAAACCCTCCCCTGTCACTTACAAGTGTAACTTAACTTCTGTGCCTCACCTGTAAAAGAGGGATGACGATAATGCCTATTTCATAAGGTTATTGGGAAGATATATATATATATATATATATATATATATATATGTATATAAAGCACTCAAGGAGTGTAAATAACATCATTATTTACATGCTCAGGATTGCACAAGCACAAAATAAGTTGAACATCAGCAATTATCTACCATAATGATTTTAAAGTATTCCAACCTAAACGTGGTGAGACTCATTAGATAACTCACCACCATATGGATGCCTGGTAGTCAGACTAATATTCCCCAGGTTGTCTGGAGCAAGAATCCCTGAAGGAACCCCTATATGCAAGTATGATAATAAACTAAGTACTCATGGAAATTCCCATGAATACTAATGTGCACCGTGGAATAGTAATGTTGCTCTTATCTTCTCTCAAGCTCTTATCCTTGACTGGTACACAAACTTTGATGCCCCATGACCTGAAATTTTACATATCTATAACCAAAGTCATCAGTTTAGCTCATCTTCATTTTATTAATGGTACCACCATTCTCCTGATCACTAAACCTTAAAAGCACCTTTGACTGAAGTCTTGATAATTTTTCCTTCACAATAAAATGCACCTATATGTTCCTTTCTATTTTGTTGCCTAACCCAGCATCAATATCAGGAATATAAATTCCCTCAATTGTGAACTACTTTTACCCTGGTTGCACATTAATCCTCCTGGCCCACTGTTTTCTTATCACAACCCTACTCCCAAAGATTCTGCCTGATTTCTCATTGGTTACAGTTCTTATCAACTTTCACTAAGCACCAATCCCATACCAGGAACAATGTAAACAAAAGTAAGTTTTCTGCTCTTGGCATATCATGGTCTAATACAGAGAAGGTAAGTCCAAGATTCTTCAACTGCTGTTAAAAATAAGGTCTCTGGCTACCAAACTATCTTTCTGGTTTACAACTCTACAAATTCATAAGAGATTTTCCTTCAGTTAAATGGGTTTATACTCTACCATCTCTAAACTTCTGCTCACGACATGTCCACCCCTTGTATCCAACCCAGGAATTCTCTCCTTACTTATCCAAAGCCTTTAAGACCCAGCTCAGATGCCATCTGCTTCCCTAGCCTGGCAGTTTTGGATCATTCATGATATGTGGCATCTTTTCTACTGCTGCTTTATTTATTTTTTAAAAACAGGTGACTACCAGTATTTTAGTTTTCACATATTCATACACTGCATACCCTGTTCATTTGTAAGATCCAAGAAGGTAAGGACTTCTCAGTAGAATAAGAAGAGTCTTACCCTTCCTCAGGTGCTTCACAGTGCCTTTGCACTTAAATTGTCACTAGGAATTCACTAAGTGTGTTGATTTGACAAGGTTTTGGAAAACCTACTTGCTTAGTTTCCAGAACAACGAGAAGATCTGACAGTGAAAATATCCTAGGCTGCTGTCTGTCTTTCCAGCCAGTAAGCATTATCGCATAAGAAGGAATGCCGCTCCTATTCTTGGTAGAAAAAATATCTAACAACAGTATTAACATAGTTGTAAACAAGTTGCTGGATTCACCTCCATGCCAAAGCTCCAAATGCTTTCAAGACTAATTTAATAGTTACTTACCTGCCACCCACAGCAAAATCAGAGATCGCATAATAATAGGACTTGAGAACTTTGGGATCGTTAAACACTTCATCTCCAAAAGTGTTCAGGCGATTAAGAGTTACTCTGATGTCAGTGGCAGTTACCCATTCCTGTCAGGAAGCAAAAACAGAAACATAAAAGAGAAGTGGAGCGACTGAAAATGTGATATAAATGTGACAAAGTGTTCTAAATCACTAACTTATCATTTAACTTATGTCCTCTTCCAGCACTAACTCTTATTATAATACGCAATGACTTCTATAATTTTCTAATACTTTTCTCCTTTTTGACTCTTCCCTTCTTTATTACTTTACCACTCAGAGTCTCAAAAAGGATGCTAACTAATTTCTTTGCAAGGCTGCTGAGAGGCTTAAATAAAATATAATGTGCAGCATACATCAGGGACTCAATACACTTGTCCCTTCCCTCCATCCTGCATCTGCACCCCAAATCCAGTCAGGGAGAACAGCTCAGAGCTCATGGGGCACCGCACTTGGATCAGAGATGCTGCTCATTGCCTGTGCCTGCCCATTTTTGTAGAATCTATTTCTCCTTGCCAACCCAATCTCCTACTGACAGATCTGGGGGAGATGCCCAAGTACTTGCTAATAAATTATTACCTGGGCTTGAACCAGCTGGATGTTGTCTGTGTTTGTCTTGACCCTCCCCACAATATCACCTTCTCTCTGAGGCCTTCCCTGGCCACTTATCTAACATTGCTACCCCTCCCCAACTCCCCATTTTCCACTCTCACTTTATTTACATTGTCTTTTTCCACACACCCTCCCCTTCCCACCATACTGTAAGTACCATGAGGGTAGGAAACTTTTCTTTTGTTCACTGCGATTTCCTTAGCATGCAGTAGGTACACAAACTATTATTTGCTAAGCGAATGAATGAATTTGAAAAACCGCAACTGATCAAGGTGGTAGGTGTACCGTAAAGGCAGAAGACAAGAAGGGGGCTATATAGTTTTTCCCTGGGTTTTATGAGATATAAACTCTTACTTGGAGCTAATTTTAGGCAGATGTTTACATGTGTGGTAGAATGCTATACTAATGATCCCAGTGAATCATGTCTGCTAGGGCCCACACCCAGTGCAGTCTCTTTCTATGCTGACTCTTAGGTGTGGGTGTGTGACTGGTTTTGGCTGAGGGTACACCAGAAAATGTGACATAAGCAGAGGCTTGATAAGTACTTGTGCACAGGGACTCACCCTCCCAGATCACTTCCACCGTGGTGTAAAGCCCAGTCTACAGCCTCCTGATGACAAAGGACCACAGGGAGACAGAGACCCAGGCCCCAGCTAACCTGCTAGGTGAGTGACCCACGCTAACAAAGACTCATAAGAAATAATAAATCAGTTATCTAAAACCATTAGGTTTTGGGGTGGTGTATTACATATAACCACTCAAAGATAGCATCTACATTTTAAGTTTTTGCTAGGGACTACACAACAAAATCACCTCTGGAGACATAACAAGCAAGTGCAGCGGTGCAGACGTCTATGTTTTCAGAAGGCTCCAGGTGAGTCTGGGAGGCACACCCCTGATTTGGAACCACTGCCTTAAGCCACACCAAATACCTGGCATATAAAACAACATGGAGAGCTCATAAAAGCTAATCTCCACGAAGCCTTCAAGCATAATTAGAAAGGAGAAGAGACGATGATTTCACCATATCCAAACTTGGAACTCCAATAACAACTCCTACTCACGGCCGCAATGGTAGGAATCTTTTAGTGGTCTGTAATGTAAATAGCTAAACATATCTCTGTTTAATGCTTATTATGTCTTCTACAGGCTTCATCCTTATCACAGCTCTCTTTGAATAACAGCTTCTCAAAAAGCGAAGCCATTTTTCTTCCTAATGGGCATCTTTAAAGAACAGACCCTGAAGCTAGACCTTGACTGCTTTGAATCCCAGTTCTGCCACTTAAACTGTGTGATTTGGGGCAAGTTATATCCTTTCTGGGCCTCTGATTCCTCATCTGTAAAATGGAGACAATAAAAGTATCTACCTTACAGAGTTACTGTGAAGGTTAACTGAGCTAAAAAAAATTAAAGGGCTTAAAACAGTGCTTGTCACATTATAGTATGCTACAGTAAGTGCTTTAGTAAATATAAATTATTATCGTAAATCAATGTATGTATAGCAATACTTATAATATGGTGAAACTAGGAAGGGTTTCCTGCCCCATCTGGGAGATTTCAGGTTCTGCAGGGAGGTTCAGGGAGCAATGAAGAAAGGGAAAAAGGCAGGAGTTCTCTCTCCTCATTGTGAGATCAGCTATAAGTCAAATTAGCTCAACCTCCTTGGCAACTGGATATCAGAGTCAGAGCTCTTACATCCAGAGACATATAATTAATGTTACTGCATAATAAAACTGACTGACCACTTCTATGCAGATACGCATAACATTTTTTTTAATGTCAGGTCATAATTCATAACATTTTTACCGCACGTAGTCTCATTACCATATGGAGTCTCACTAGTTTCTACAGCATAAAGCACAACAAACATCACAATTCCTACAATTGGGGGAATGGCTCAAGACAGGCTGACCAGGTGTACAGTTATCAAAGATGCCAGAAAACCACAGTTACAACTTTGTATCACTGCATTTTCCTTTTGACTCCACTGTTCTTTCTATTGTTGCCTCATCAGGACAGGAAAATGCAATAATTTGCTGTAGGAAAGAAAGAAGTCTGGCAAATATTTGCTAGCTAATCAACTTAAAGAGTATTTGTAGGTCACCTTTCCCCTGGGCATTCAGTCTTCTGCTTTTTTTTTTTTTGAGATGGAGTCTCACTCTGGTGCCCAGGCTGGAGTACAGTGGCATGATCTCTGCTCACTGCAACCTCCACCTCCTGGGTTCAAGCAATCCTCCTGCCCCAGCCTCCAGAGTACCTGGGATTACTGGTGCCTGCCACCAAGCCTAACTAACTTTTTTTTTTTTTGTATTTGTAGTAGAGACAGAGTTTCACCATGTTGGCTAGGGTGGTTTTGACCGCCTAACCTCAAGTGATCTGCCTGCCTCGACCTCCCAAAGTGCTGTGATTACAGGCATGAGCCACCGCGCCCGGCCCTGCTTTTTCATCTATCAAAATCAGCTATTCTCTCCGCCATTTATTTTAAACACAACTTATCTCCATTGCAAGAAACACTTTTTTGCAAGGCCTTGGCAAGCACACTCACTACTCACCACAACCTCAGAATTTACCAAGAGCTTTCACATTGATGTTCTTCCAGCAACGAACAGAAATACAATGGAAGAGGGGGCAACTGGACCCCCAGAAAAACATATTCTTATCTTTTGTCACTGTCTAAAACCAATCGAATTAGAAAGAGAGCCCTTGAACATAATAATGGATTCCAGAGAGAAAGAACAAGAAGATACAAAAGTAGAAACCTCAGAAAAACAGGGTATTTCCTATTTAAAAATCACAGTTGCTTTTCATATAATGTAC
Source organism: Saguinus oedipus (assembly GCA_031835075.1). Lineage (NCBI taxonomy): Eukaryota > Metazoa > Chordata > Mammalia > Primates > Cebidae > Saguinus > Saguinus oedipus. The sequence continues at coordinate 27,934,675 of CM063190.1, forward strand.
ACAGCATTTGAAAGCCTATTATTAGTCTTTCTTATTTCAGTCAACTGATATAGGCTGTCCCCATGTGGTTGCTGACTTCAGCCACATGACAGCAGCATCTCCAATTCTGTGTTAAGGTGCTGAGTATGGCATGCGGCTCGCCAGCTTTTCCATAATCAAATAGCCCGGACATATGAAAAGTTCGCAGAAATCTGAGCAACACATAAGAATTCCATATTATGGTGTATAAGGAATACGCATGTAGAATTCATGAGAAAAAAATCTTTCTCAAACAGGGAAAAGTTTCTGTCAGGATGTTTAAGTACAATGCCATTGGTACCTAAATTAATATCCTGTCACTAATGCCCATCCTTTTAGGTGATGAGGACTTTCTTTAATGATCAGCAATGGTGCCAGACAAACCTAATCAAAATTTTCTTGTTTTGATTAGGAAGAAGATGGCATTCTCAAATATCTTGCTTCAAATGTTCCCCTTTGCTAATTAAAAAAAAATACTTTTTATTTTGTCAAATCAAAAAAGATCCAAGAAAACTGGGTTATTAGGTCAAATGTTCTCTTCAAAATGTCAGAAGCAAACTGTTTCCACCTCAGGTACAGAGATTAAAGTTAAAATTGTTTGACTTTTTTTTAAAAAAGTGTAAAGTTTACATCCCAGAATAGACCTGCAAGGGCATAAGAACAAACATCAACCAGGCAGCAGGAACAAAACCACTTTCCTTCACTTACTCATAGCACACAGAGAGCAGAATAAAATCCAGCTGTCTGTGTTGCTGAAGAAGTCTACTCTGACCCTGTACCTCAGAGATGGGACCACAGGCCCTGCTACAATAATCTTTCCTGCATCTTGCATGTTGTAAAACTAGCTGGCTTCAAGCCAACCTGGGATAACTTACCTGCAGCACAGGGCTATTGTCAAAGTTATAGGCGCTGGGCCTTCCTTCCAGGGTAGAAAAGGCCACGTTGCCCCCGGTGAGGGGAGAAATGTCACTGAACTCATCAGTACACAAGGCCTGCTGCTCATCCCCTCCTGTCCTGATGAAGCCGCGGTTTGCCTTCAAGTAGGTGTTCTCGCAGGAACCACTGTAGTACTGGTAAGGAATCCAGGGCCCGTCTTCCCGCGTACGCTTGTAAATGGCAAAGCTCTCTGGGCGGCTGGTGTGGAACTTGAGACGCACATAGGTGATGTCAAAAGCTTTCCCTGTGGGACAAACACATCAAAGGTCATAAGTCATATGTATGAAGCAAAAAAAAATCCCCTCTATTCCCACCTAAGTTTGGAACTTGACAAAAGACACAAATCACCTTGTACACATTAAATTAAGAAGACACCAGAACAAACAGCATATTGGTTGTGTCCAACAGGCTATTCTAAAACAGGAAGCTACCTATTTTCCCATAAAATGACAAATTACAGTTGGGTCTGTAAGTGGGCTCATAAAGGCCTGTTCGTGACATGCATTGTGGAAATTTTAAGTGCAATGAAATCTGGAGGCATATGTTAGTACTGTACTTATACTATTAAAACTAAAATGGAATAAAAAGCACATTTATTCTTAATGCTGGTACTTCAGCAAAAGCTTAAGTAAAAGATACAAAAGCAAATATATGCTGACTTTCTAAATGGGTCTCCAGGAACTTCAAGACTTTAAAAAACCCTCCTTCTCTATTAACTGTAGTCACTCCTGAGGCAGGAAGAATATCGTCAGCACTATTCTTCTACTTATCTACCAAGTTAAGATACAGACATTTGAAGAAGGGAGAAAGACGGTGTTTGCAAGATGTAGCAGGGAGTGGAATAAGAAAGAGGAAAAAAGATTTCCTTCAGTACATGAACAATGTTTTCACATGAGTAAAAGAAATAATCACCATTCAGTCACACATTGGGTCTTGCGATCTCTAACAATACCTATACTTTCCTACTTCTGTGTTATAGCGAAGATCACATTTTGGTCAACAAGCATTTGTTGGGCACTACTCTGTGCTTGGCTCTGTGCTATATAAATCGGGGGACAGAATAAATTGTTAGACACAGGGATCCCTGTGCTCAAGGAGCTTACAGTTTTTTCTCCCTAGGCCAATTAAAGAACCATTCTAACCCGTTCCTACAAAACCACAGAACAGCAACTTCTGTGCTCTCAGAAGTGTTGAGAAGAGACTTCTGCCACTCTCAGTTCCTCGTACCCACTAGTCCCTGAGACAAGAAGCAATTCCTCATGTGTGGCCTGGACTCTGCTTTGTCTCTCCCTGGCTGCTGGCCGGAGTTCCCCTCTCTCCCCTCCGGCACTCAGTGCAACACAGTGGGGTTCTGCCTCTGTGTGGGGTGTGGCCTGCTGCTGTCCTGCTGCTGGATCTGGGACTAAGTGGATGAGGTCAATTCAGGGAGGAAAAAAGCAGAAAGCCCATGTAAGCTATGTGTCCAGGCCACATTCTTCAACTGAGCGTTCACTATAATAAAACTGATAGGATGAGCCATATCTGAGTATTTCTCAACTGGCCCAGATCTTAGAAGAGGTTAGATTAACTGTCCCCCACCTACATGAGACATACTTGCACACACACGAGCTTCAACACAAAGCCATGTGGCATGACGGGAAGAACACAGGACTGGGCATTTTGAGACCTGAGTTCAGGTCCTGAATCCCTCCTTTACTAACCATATGATTTCTGCTCTGCCATTTTCTCTTTGTAAAAATGATGACAATCCGTGCCCCACCTACTTCAAAAGTTGTTGGAAGGTCAAACTAAGATCCACACATACTTGACTACTGTAAAACTATATACCAATATAAGGCATTACTACAATAGGGTTTATAAAGAAAATTCCTGAACTAGGATTCTGAATATGTTCACGCAAAAGGACCTGACTGTTCCTGGTACAGTACAAATATGAATATTCTACCTAGGATGCAGGCATTTTGCCTAGATACAGGTCACACAAATACAGTTTACATACCTCCTATTAAAAGAATGCAAGTTTTACCTGTATCTCTTCATTGTGTCAAAAATGTCAAGATGTCACCTTTGAATAAGTACAGTTATCTGTGGCATTCCAGAGACTATCTAAGACATTCCAAAATGGTTAAATAATGTGGTTTTACTCATGAGTAGGTGGCCTGGACTGTTCAAAGGCTCACTCACTAGTCTGTGGATTATAGATTATCCTTGCTTCTCTATGTTCTCTCTAGCTTTCTGATATCTCATTGTTCTTTAGCAGCCCAACAGCAGCAGACTGGGCCAGGGGACAGAAGGTAAAATAAATCAAGCCATCCTACGTTTCAATCAACATCTGTACTACAAAGCCACACTCTGAAAGAATCAGGCATGTGTCTATTGCTGCAGCCACAGACACAGAGTCATAAGTAGCAAAATGTCCAGAAAGCAATTACACTGGCATTAAACCTGGATGCAGTCTACTTACAGGTGCTGGCCTGGCCTTGCTGGCACTGAGCTTCATTTTACGGCCACCTTTTTCATGCCAACCTACAGCCACAGCTGGAAATAAGGGAGCTCTTTGGCAGTCTGTATGGAGGTTCACATACCTCCATGACACGAGAGCCATGTGCACTGCCCTCAGTTGCAGCCAACCCGACAGCACATACGGATAACTACAATTTACAAATCATCATGAGACAATTCCATGACAGGGGAAGTGCATCATGTTTGGAAAGCATGGAGAAGGTCACCTAACCCAGATCTGTGAGTTCAAGAAATGCTTCCCAGAGGAAGCGGTATCTAAGTCCAAGACATGAGGAATGCTTAGAATGAGCAAACCAAACAGGCACCCATTGTCCAGGCATGTATGAAATGCCACGTATGAAAGCCCAGAGAACACAGAGGAGTGCTCACTGGAGGAATTAGAGTTGTCTAGGGTAGCTAGAACTAGAGAAGTGGCTGGAGATGAGGCAAACAAGAAGCAGAGCACACCAGGCTACAGTCATGTTAAGGAGCAACTTCAGCTTAAGCGCAATGGTCAGCCACTGCAGGCTTTAAACCAGGAAATACATGATGAGGTTTGATTTTTAGGAAGATTAGCTTGGAGATTAGGCTGTAAAGGACAGGAACAAAGATAGGGAGGTCAAGAAGATGTGGCAGTAATCAAGAGAGACGAAAGAGGCTGAACTACAATTGGGAACAGAGGAATGGAGAGAAATTAATGGATGTGAGTGAGGTTCAGGAAGCTGTTATCACTAGTAACTTGGTAACTGACGCACTGCAAGGGTGATTGGGAGCTGCTCTGAAAGTCTCCTCTACTTGTACCTGTTAGTACCCCGTTTCATTGTCAAAGCTGCTTTTCCCCATTCCATGAGGTGGGAACATTAAGAGTAACATTCAGTTTTCTAGTTTAAAATGAACCAGGTGGAGGGTAGTACCATTCACCAAAATAGAGAACAGAGGAGGATGTACAGGACTGGAGGTGGTGGCAGGGGTAGGGGCAGGGTGCGAAGATGAATTCAGTTTCAGATATGCTAGTTTGGGGATGCCTGCAAGTCATCCAGAAGAGGAAATGTCCGTAGGGAGCTAGATGTGAGCAGTCTGAAGGGCCAAGAGAGATGTGTGAGTTAGAGGCAGAGACTTGGGACTCACTATGTAGATGGACACTGGACACTTGAGTACAGATGAACCCCTGGGGCAAGTGTGTTGCGTGAGAGCCTGACTTCTGAGACCACCGTTAGGAGCACAAACGTTCACAGCACACACAGAGGGAGATGATAGTAGCTATGAAAGGACAGCCAGTGGGAGGAGGGCAAGTAGAAGAATAAAATGTCACAGAAGCCCAGGAAAGAGGCTTTTCAGAAGGGAGGAGTCAACGGGGTTCAAATCTGCTAGGAGAGTGCTAAGTAAGATAATGACTAAGAAGGGTCCATCAGCTTCAAGTCACAGAGGTCACGGCTGCACCAAAAGCAGTTCCGGGGCAGGATGGCAATGGTTGGAATTGAGAATGGGCCGGGTATGGTGGCTCATGCCTGTAATTCCAGCATTTTGGGAGGCTGAGGCAGGCAGATCACTTGAGATCAGGAGTTCAAGATTAGCCTGGCCAACATGGTGAAACCCCATCTCTACTAAAAATACAAAAAATTAGCCAGGCATGGTGACACGCGCCTGTAATCCCAGCTATTCAGAAGGCTGAGATGGGAGAATTGCTGGAACCCGGGAGGCGGAGGTTGCAGTGAGGCACGATTGTGCCACTGTACTCCAGCCTAGGTGACAGAGTGAGACTCTGTTTAAACAAAAAAGGAATTGAGAATGGAGAGCAGGCAGGCACAGTGAGTGCAGTTAGTCTACCACTACCATGTGGTCTAGCTAAAAAAGAGGAAAATGGGAGAATGAGGGGAAGATGATATTTAGAAGAGTTACAGGGCCAAGGGAAGACTTGACTTTTCTTTCTTTTTTTTTTTTTTCTGACAGCAGAGATGAACGTGTATTAAATGCTATTGTACTAGAGTCAGCAGAGAGGGAAAGGTGAAAAACACAAGCTGGAAAACAAGAATGGGATTCCGTGTTTGTTGGGAGATTGGTTCTCTGCAGAAGGAAACCTGCCTCTTTGCTCTCTATCTGGATGCATGTGCAAAGTGACTTTGTAGGTTTTAAGGGACAGAAGATGAAATCTGAGTTTTACTGAAGACTTTTTCTGTGTACTGAAAATCAAAGATACCTGTTAAAGACTGACGGCAAAGCCAGGGAGTAATGTTGGCTGGGGAATATCTGAAAAGAGTGTAGAAACGCTGTAATAGCCACTGTAAAGACCAGCAATGACAGCTGCTGACTAGAAAAAAGAAGGCTTACTAGGCAGAGACCAGGAAACTGAGAAGAGAACAGGAGGCCATGTCTTTGTACAGACATCTAAGTGAAGGTGTGATTTCTACTGCACCATTCAGCATGCCCTCCACCAATGTAACAGAAGGACAACAAGTCAAGGGGACTAAAGTTGCTTCAAGGGATTTGGAATCCAGTCTGGATAAATAAGAAAGCAAATACAGAAAATGGAATAGAGAGATCAAGGTGGGAGGTATGTGTGTTATCAGGAATGAACTATAACCAGAACTGGAAAAATAAAGGGCTCTTCATTCTGTTAAACAGCTCCATCTGAAGGTTACCATGTCCTCTCTGTCACCATACTTCCCTACTCTGTCCATCCTACTTATTTCACAATTAACAAATAAGATCCAGTTAATGGATAGATGAACAGAAAACAGGACCAGGTTTTCTTTTCTTTTTTGTCTCAAATGGAGTCTGGCTCGGTCACTCAGGCTGGAGTACAGTGGTGTGATCTCGGCTCACTGCAACCTCCGCCTCCCTGGTTCAAGCAATTCTTCTGCCTCAGCCTCCTGAGTAGCTGGGATCACAGGTGTACACCACCATGCCCAGCTAATCTTTGTATTTTTTAGTAGAGACGGGGGTTTCACCATGTTGGTCAGGCTGGTCTTGAACTCCTGACCTGTGATCTGCCCACCCTGGCCTCCCAAAATGCTGGGATTACAGGCGTGAGCCATTGCACCCGGCCAGGACCAGGTCTTCTAATTTCCAGTCCAATGATGCTACTAGATTATCATCACGCTGTGGGAGCAAGTGAAAGCAGACAGTATGACTTTAAGGTAAAATAGCCAAGTCAAACAATTAAGGAAAACAGTTAAGTGCATTTCTGGAGGTATTCCAGCAACTATTCAACCAGAACATCTTCCACTCCTTACCTCACATTCATGCACACGAAGATGAACCATGGATTATACACACCACCAAGAACATGTTTAGCTTCTGAGTGCTCTACTGTCCCTCTCCCTCCCCCGCCATATCCCTTCCATAAACAAAAAACTCAAGGGCAGATGTTTAGAATGAAGCACACAAAATTAACCAATACTTCCTGCTCTGGGTCCTACAGTTCATGCTGGCTGAGGGAATGAGAGGAGGGGAGCAGGCTGCCTCAACAATGAGAATCCAGCCTTTGTTCACACAGGACCAAGCCAAGGAATTCTGCTTAAGCCTCCTACATGGTGAAGTATTTCTAATCTCTCTGAGTAGGGGAGAAACTCTTCTTGTCTTAGAATTGGATTCAAGTACTGACTGCTGAGGAACATAAATGCTTCTCTGTTATGTGCTGCTCAGAAAAATTCCGTAAGGATCTTGTGAAACAACCTCCTTTAGAGTTTAGTAATGAATGACAATGGCCATACAGAATTTTACAAAATTGCAAAACGCACTTCCACAGCTTGAATCAGAAAAAGAAAACTAGTTCATTCTAAAGTATCAAATTAGGAGTCACTGGTTCACTACTGTTCTTCTGTGTTAACCCCTTTGAAGTCAGAAAATGAATGCTCTCCTTGAAGCCAGACTTGATCTTAGGAATATAAAACTTTAATAAAGTTGTAGCACAAAGTCAATTAGAGATGGGGTGTGTTTAGGCTACTAAATGGGATTCTCCAAACAGTTAACACAAACAGTAGTCACAGAAAGCAACTATTTGAAAACGTTTTCAATTTTCTTAGCAAAACCGCTGGCTGAAACAAGAGTTCCCAGGACAACGTATCCAGCTGCACACCAGCTGTTACTGTTCCACCTCAGAGGATGGATCGCACAAATAGAGCCTCACCAATTAAGACGACCCAGGGCCAAGTTAATACTGACTGTGGGATTCTGAAGCAGACATGGGCAGGTGATTGAAAAGCACTACAGAACAACTAAGCATTTACGGAATATAACAAGATGATCTGGTACAGTGCAGTCACTCCAGCTGCGGAAAAATCCAGTCCTCATTACTGCCTGTTGAAGGGCTAGTTTCTATTGACTAAAACTCATCTTTAAAATGGTTTGTTTTTAAAAACGTATTATCCTGTTCCTTTCCCCTAAATTTCTGTACTCCCTTTTCATGGTCTCCCTCTTGTCAATCAGCCAAATGCCGACAGTGCAAGGGACAAGCCCTTAGAAAGTATATTTACATCAGCACAACTTACAAATGGGGACAAGTAACCTTACAGCTTTGTATAAAATAGTAATTCCTAACTAAATTTATGACAACAAATGCAATGGAACTTAGAATTTGAGAAAGCATCCCTTTTAAATGAATGAACAACGAGCTTCAATAGTCATGTTTTCTGAGTACAGGCAATAAGCGCTTCCTATCACACTTGGGCTACTGTTAATGACGGACAGACACACTAAGATGAGCAGAGATGGAATACAGAAAGTCTCAATTCTACACTGCCACAATGAAATATAACAAAGTAGCAGGTAAAACAGAAGGTATCGTTTTAGAACTTTTTAAAGCTAACAGAATTCTATTTATAAAAGCAGTGGTATGATTATCATTATGGAGCTAAGAGAGAAACAAAAGCTTTAAAATAGATGGCATGATTTTGGAGAAGATAAACCCATAATCTCCATGGAAATTAGATTTTTTCCATGAAGTATCAAATTTAAAGTTTAAGGCAAAAAAGACAATTCTCTTTCCCTATCACCCTCAAAATATTACTTGGTGCTATGGTTAAAAAAGATCACAGCACTAACCTGATGTAGAAGTTCTCAAAAATAAAATCTTTCTGCTTGCATTACCTAATTGCAATGCCCCAAATGCCATATACACTTCAGTAAAATGAAGGGCCAAAATTGATTTAACTTATCATGGTAATTAAATATGTGATCATAAAACAACCATTACATGAATAGAAAGAGAATTCTTTTTATTTATTTTTTATTTTTTATTTTTGAGGAAGGCAGGAAGGGAGGAAAGGAGGAAGGGAGGGAGGAAGGAAGGTAGGAAGAGAGGAAGGGAGGGAGGGGGGAGGGAGGAAGGGAGGGAGAGAGAGAAAAGGAAGGAAGGAAATCAGGCAATGAGAGAGACATTGCCAACCTTGATCTAGAGGTCTACAAGTTGATTTCTTTTTTCTTTCTTTTTTTTTTTGAGAGAAGGAAAGAGAAAAAGGGAGTGAAGGAGAGGAATAAAGAGGAAGAAAAAGAGGGAGAGAGAATGGAAATGTTGCTTTATTTTAAAAGAAATGGGTATTAATAATGGCCAATGAATATTTCATTTAAACCTATGAGTAGGTGTGATGTGGTGTTGACAAGAATGTATACTTTGTGTGTTTAAAGTGGAGAGCTCTATAAATATTTATTAAGTTTACTTGTTCCGGATCTGAGTTCGAGTCCTTGATATCCTTATTAATTTTCTGTCTCATTGAGTCTAAGTCTCTATGTATCTGGGTGTTAGGATCGTTAGCTCTTATTGTTGCATTGATCCTTTTACCACTATATCTTTGTTGCTTTAAAATCTATTTTAACAGATACGAGAATTGCAACTCCGGTTTTTTATTTATTTATTTATTTTTGCTTTCCATTTGGTTGGTAAATCTTTCTCCATCCCTTTGTTTTGAGTCTTTGTGTATCCTTGCATGTGAAATGGATCTGGAGGTAGTTGGGTTTTGGCTATATCTTTTGATTGGGGGATTTAGTCGATTTAAATTTAGGATTACTGCCATTTGTTGTTAACTGGCTGTTGTATCCATTTGTTGATGTAAATTCTTCTTTATGTTGATGCTCTTTACTTTTTGGTATATTTTTAGAAAGGCTAATACTAGTTGTTTCTTTCTATGTGTAATGCTTCTTTCAGAAGCTCTTGTAAAGCAGGCCTGGTGGTAATAAAATCTCTGAGTACTTAATAAAAGATTTTTATTTTTGTTCATAAAAGATTTTATTTTTCCTTCAGTTGTGAAGCTTAGTTTGGCAGGATATGAAATTCTGGGCTGAAAGTTGTGTTCTTTAAGGATGTTGAATATTGGCCCCCACTCTCTTCTGGCTTGTAGAGTTTCTGCTGAGAGATCTGCTGTAAGTCTGATAGGCTTCCCTTTGTGGGTGACCCGACCTTTCTCTCTGGCTGCCCTTAGTATTTTCTCCTTCATTTCAACCCTGGTGAATCTAACGATTATGTGTCTTGGGGTTGCTCTTCTTTTAAGAATATCTTTGTGGTGTTCTCTGTATTACCTGGGGTTGAATGTTGTCCTGCTTTGCTAGTTTAAGAAAATTTTCCTGAAGAATATTTTCCAGCTTGGATTCATTCTCTCCGTCACATTCAGGTACACCTATCAAACGTAAATTTGGTCTTTTCACATAGTCCCACATTTCCTGGAGACTTTGCTCATTCCTTTTTATCCTTTTTTCTCTATTCTTGTCTTCTCGTTTTATTTCATTAAGTTGGACTTCCACATCTGATATCCTTTCTTCTGCTTGAACAATTCAAGTGTTTAAACCTGTGCATACTTCTCGGAGTTCCCATATTGTATTCTTCAGTTCCATTAATTCACTTATATTCCTCTCTAAATTGTCTATTCTCATTAGCATTTCGTCAAACCTTTTTTCAAAGTTCTTAGTTTCTTTACGTTGGGCTACAACATGTTCTTTTAACTCACAGAAGTTTCTTATTATCCATGTTCTGAAGCCTGATTCTGTTATTGGAATGCGCTCATTCTCCATCAAGCCTTGTTCCCTTGTTGATGAGAGACTGTGATCCTCTTTAGAGGGAGAGGCATTCTGATTTTGAGTATTCTCAGACTTTTTACGCTGTTTTCTTCCCATGATTGTAAGTTTATCCACCTGTCGTCTTTGTAATTACCACCTTTCAAATTAGGTTTCTGAGTAGAGGTCGAAGTTGTTAGTTCCCAGGCCGAAATATTAGCAACCCACTGTGCCGGCCAAAACAGCGGTGTTAAGACTGATGGTGCTTTTCTGCCCGGAATTCTCCAGTCTGACTTCCTTCTTGAATCCGTAGAGGCGACTCTGCCTTCCTGGAGCTCCAAACCTTGGTCAGAAGGGGAACCAGTCCGTTTACTCTGCACAAAGAGCTGCCACGCGGAGGTGCTGGCAAAACCGCTGCTCCAGCCACAAGAGTCGCGCTGGCGACCCGTGCTGCTCCTCCACTGGGAATCTTCTGCTCCGTGAGCGACCAAAATTTGTTTGAAAGTGTGGAGTCCTCTCGTTCTCTGCGTTTTCCCTGGGAGCTACAATCTTGAGATGTTAGTGGTCAGCCATCTTGGATCGTTCCCTAGAAAGAGAATTCTTAACTGAACACTGACAAGAATGTCAAGCACCCTTAGAGAATAATTTCAAATAAGTGCAAATCACTGTTAGAGGGTACATTTTCCACTATCAAAGCATATGATCAATTCATCCTAATCTGCATATCTTTGCCATTTTATTTGATTTCTCATCAAAAAAGATAAGGTTCCCAAGAGAAAGTTTAAACCAAGAACTGGGGAATATGCCGTATTAACCTAAACCCCATGCTTCCGAGACTCAATACCAGACCTAATTCATGATGGTAAACCACAGGCATGAAGAAGTCCTCGAGCGGGGCTAAAGGAACAAGGCCAGGATTCACCCCCACTCGTGCAAGCTGAGGCAAAAAATCCACTCACTCTGCTGAACCAAGTTCCCACTACAGGGATTTGACTGACATGAGATTTAACGGAGTCACAAAGAAGGCAACTAAGTTAATTATAACACTAAAGAAACAGAAAAGCAATTAAATATAAGCTACATAAGTAAAACTCACATTTTAGAAATATGTAATTGTTAAGATATGAAAAAGACACCATAATTTTATGGGAAGCAATTTCTTGTTTTTTTTTTTTTTAAGTGAGAAAACAATCTAATTAGAAAAACCAGTTCTAATACCTAGTCACAATGGCATAGTAATAGACTAAGATCAACTCCAATAATCCCACAAAGTCACAAAAAGTTGACCAATAGTGCACTTTTTTATTCAACAACTATTTGCTAAGTAAACTTAAAAGTCCATTGTGACATGCTATTTAAAATACTCCAATCCTTCATTTTGCTAGAATGCCTTTCATTCTTTAGCTCCATTCCTAGTAAACTTGTTCCCTAATTCCCCTAGATCATGTACTAGTTGCATCTGTCCTCAAAAGAGAAAATAATTACAAATACCATAAAATAGCTTACATAGTAAAATGGTTTCCTCCATTTTCACAATTGTTATTAATGTCTTGCCACAGCCACCCATTAGGTGAAGGTTAACAGTTATGACTGGTCTTGATAATTGCTCAAGTCCAAATTCTTCTATTCATTCAACAAATATTTGCTGAAAACCTACTATGTGCCGGTCCCTGTTCTAGGCACTTGGGCTATGCCAGAAAATAAGACAAGGTCTCAATCATGTAGAACTTAAAGTAGGGAGCATGCTTGGGTAAGGGATAAGATTTTAAAATAAAAATAAAAATTCTGTGTGTCAGTTAACAGTGAAAAAACAAGTAGGAATAGAAAGCATGTGGGGAGGCTATTTAATTCAGCATTATCACAGATGGTCTCATGACATGGATAACATGATATCTAAGCAGAGCCCTGAAGAAGTAAAACCAAGCAACGTCTGAGGGAAGAGTATTCCAGGAATGGCAAGTGCAATACCCTGAGGCAGGTGCATGCTGGCAAGTTCCAGGGAGTGGTGAGGAGGCCAGTCCGGCTGAAGCAGCTGAAGCAGCAGCAGCGAGTAAGGTGGAAAGTATCAGGAGATGAGGTGAGAGAAGCTGAGAGAGAGAGGGAATGCCAATATGGAGAGCTCTGGAGGTCACTATGAGACTTGGTTTCTACTCTGAATGAGATGAAACCCCACTGGAGAATTTTATACAAAGGAGTAACAGGCTCTGACTAGTATTTCAAAAGGATGACTCCGGTTGCTGTACTGTCAAAAGATTAGAGAGGGGATGATAGAGAAACAAGATGAGTTAAGGGAGTTTTGCAGTAATACAACTAACAAATAATGGTTTTTTGGACATATTTTGAGGGTGGAACAAACAAGTTTTACTGATGGACTGGATGTGGGGTACAAGCTTTGCTTATACAACTGGAAAGATGAAGCAGCCATGGGGGGATGGAGAGCAAGAAATTGGGCATTCAGCTTTAGATATAGTAAGTTGAAGATGCCCATGAAACCTCTAAGTGAAAATATCAAGTCAGCAGTTAGGATATACACGTCTGGAGGAAACCGCAGCAGGAGACAGAAATCTGGAAGTCATCAGCATACAGCCGGTATTCAAAGCCATGGGATTAGAGGAAAACAACTAGACAGTGGATATACATAGACTGGAGACAGGTAATAAAAACAATTTTCCAAGTAATTTTTCTTATTTATTTATTTTCTGTTAGGGACAGGGGAGAGCTCTATCACCCAGGCTGGAGTGCAATGGTACTATCACAGCTCACTGCAAACTTGAACTCCTGGCCTCAAGCAATCCTCCCACCTGGACCTCCCAGGTGGTAACACTGGATTAAAGTGGGTCTAAGAGAGCCCCTTTCTTCAACAAATATGCTCACTAAAAAAGCCTTCCCAAAGATTTCCTAAAGAGAAGAGGCATAATATACATTTCCAGGATCACAGTAAGTATCCAGACTAAAAAGACTTATCCGGTACCCAAACAGTTCAAAACCTACAGGAGCTCTGGAAGGCCTCTTCCCATTTGAACCAGTCCAGGTCTATGCCTTCCTGGTACAGTAGTTCCCATAATCTGGCCCACAATAAGGTACCAGACTGGCTATTAGAATCACCCAGAGAGCTTTTGAAAATACAAACTGTTAAGCCTCATCTCCATAAGTTCCATTCTGGTAGGTTTTGGGTGAGGTCTCAAACTCTGTATTTTTTTTTTTTCTTTTTAAACTTCATGGTCTGTCACACAGCCCTTAGGAGATCCTGAGAACATGTGCCCCCAGACTGTATTTTTTAAAGCACTACAGGCAATTTTTATGCACAATTACAATTGAGAAATACTTCCCTACTGTAAACTCTTCTGCATCCTGGTTCTCGCCCTTTAAAGATTCAGGTGGCCGGGCGAGGTGGCTCACGCCTATAAGCCCAGCACTTTGGGAGGCCGAGATGGGTGGATCACGAGGTCAAGAGATCGACACCATCCTGGTCAACATGGTGAAACCCCATCTCTACTAAAAAAACTACAAAAATTAACTGGGCATGGTGGCACATGCCTATAGTCCCAGCTACTTGGGAGGCTGAGGCAGGAGAATTGCTTGAACCCGGGAGATGGAGGTTGCGGTGAGCCGAGATCGCGCCATTGCACTGCAGCCTGGCTAACAAGAGCGAAACTCCATCTCAAAAAAAAAAAAAATTCAGGTAACAAAAGGCTTCTGACCCCGGTGTTGCACTGTGGAATGAACTTAAGCTCTCCTGATTTTCACATGTCAGACATTTCGAGGTTCCAATTTATTCCACATGTCAACTATAGGCATAAGCAGTAAACCAGAGTAATAGTAGTCTATCTTCTTTAAGACACATGGATGTTAAAGTCAACAGGGATACTCACTCCATATCCAAGGAAGTCTGGGGGTGACTGCACCATCTGAACCTAAATTCCCCAACATTTTCCTCCATGCCAATTTCCTCTATCATTTAACTTGCATTCACAAGGCCCTAAATCCTAGGCAAGTAGAAATACACACTTGATTTTTTTAGAAAACCTATCTTCTGCTGGGGATTTCACAGTGGATGTACCCTTTACAGGAAGGTATTGGTCAAGACTCCCTGTAAACCAAATTCCCCACCGACTCTGACATCTGTGCGTCCTTCCTATAATAAAATAACAGGATCACCAGCAATTCTCAATGGTAAAGGATACAACTGAAAGCAAAGAGTTAACTTCTGCTTCAGTACACTCAAAATGATAAGAAAACACTTTTTCTTCTTTGTCTAGAAGCCTAGACTTGTTTAATCCCAGTCTGTGTTGGGTAATGTTGGCATTTTCAGGGAGGGTGTTACATTCTGTTGGCTACAGACTAGCATAGAAACATTTATTTTTCAGAGTAGACATTCTAGGTATTTAAATAATATACATTCAAAGGGGCGCTTAAGTCCAAAGTGCCAGCTGTTCATATAGTAATTAGAGAGGGAGAGGAAGGAGGAAGGGGAAGGAAAGGGAGGAGGGAGAGAAAAGATGAGTGAGAGAATGGGGAGAGAATAAGATGGAAGAATTATAAAAACACTCTAAAAGTCCAGACTTGATATTCTGGATTTTAAATTATCACACAACATGTACAGCTAAGCTATAGGGCATGCTTTCTTTTCATTTTAGAAACTCTTTGGGTCACTGATCCCACCTCCTCCCAGACTCAAGCATTAAGACACACTTCAAGTAGCTTAGAATCTAAGACAGAGGCTGGCAAACCATAGCTGGCAGACCAAATCTAGCCCACCACCTATTTTTGTAAACAAAGCTTTGCCCATGTGTTTGCACACTGTTTATCGCTGCTTTTCTGGCTCCAAGGGCAGGGTTGGGCAATTGTGGAGACTAAAATATTTACTATATGTCCTTACAGAAAAAGTTTGGTGATCCCTGATCTAAGAAATCAAAGAATATAAAAACAAAGATTTCTACTAAAACCTCTTCTACCTCTCTTCTGCAGGGCATGCTGTTTTAAAATTTGGTCCAAGGAAGTTTGAATTTTTCCTTTACTGTCATTAAAAAAAAAAGCAGAAAGAAGTCCATTCAGAAATTTTACAAGATTTAATTCAATTACATTTGATACCCCTAGAATTACCTATGATTTCACAGAAAGAAGCACTTTCTTTCTTTTCCTGACAAGCAAAAAGATTAGCAGGTAGGGGAGGGGATAGGGATTTGATGTATTTCAAAAAATCGAATCTGTAATAATATCCTTTAGCTCTTATACAGCTCACAAAAATGAACCAGTGAAGCAGAAAGACAAGGAAAACAACACTCTTGGAAAAAGTGACACCATTTTTCCAGCAGTGCCCTCTCTTATACCCACCCTCCCCCTTCCCCAGGCAGAGGCGTAATAAGCAGTAGTTGCAGTGAAGGGGGGAAACTGATTACTCAAGTCAAACAGCAATCATAACTGGGACAGCAAGAAAAATGACATGTTAAAATCTGCAAATAAAGTGGAAAATGTAAGTAGATCTCATTTAGATCTCCACAAGAACCTCCCTCCCTTGTTCTCTGGGGAGGAATTCAGTCCTTTGCACAAGGCCTCCTTGTACTGCTGCTCTTCTGAGCGGATGGACAATTTACATCAAGAAAGTGCCCTGCCAGCTGGCACTCTCTCTACAAGTGACTGATTGTGAGCAGATGCCTTCATAAGTATAAACGAATACACCCCCTTCTTCATTTTTCATTCATCCACCCTCTTTTGCAGAGAAACAAGAATGTACACTCTACACACTCTCCTTTGGAAACCAAAGTTAGTGTTCTTCCTATTCCTTCATCTCTCATGGGCTGTGCTTGAACTTGCTATTGTGTTTCTGATTAAATTATACCTTCCACAAAATAGTTAAAATGTATGTAATCTCCCTGGACTACATGTAAATAATCTTGCACTTCTAGATGCATCTGCTTATTTTTTCTAATGACTGTTATGAGACCAAATTACAACAAATATAAAGGTCTTAATTGGCTTTGTGATTCCAGAATTGAGCAACATCTTACTCTGTAAAATAGAATGAGTGTTTCAATGAGCTGAGCAGAGAAACTGGTTTTATAGACAAAAAAGGTCTAAGAAAAGCAGAAACAGAACAAAAAGCAGATTGGTTGCTTCAAAAGTTACTTTCCTTTTAGGGTTAAAACAGAGGAGATGCCCAGGTAAACTGGGCCCCTTTTGATTGGTTGTTGTGAATCTTCTGCTTATTTAAGCAAATCAGGCCTGTTTCAGGATTCAGTTTAATTATGAGGCATCTAGAATGAACAACTCCATTCTAGTTTAGTCTGGTCTGCTGGGGTGTAGTGCAAGAGGCTAGTCTAAAACAATGGGCCCCCATAAACTTTATTTAACATGACTTAGATTAAAAACTTATGTCCTAGAACAGCCTCAATTTAGAACATTTGATAATCTGCCACAACAAAGAATAGTTTCAATCAGAAATCAATCTGAATTATTGGTATATTCAGTGTTATACATTAGTCATTTTTTAAAAAGCTTCTTTCTAGTTAAATCATCTTCCCCTTAAAGCACATTGTCATTTCAGAAATTTCTTTAAGTTTATCTTTAATTGGAAAGTAGTAAAGAGTTTGGCAGATAAATATCAAATGTCCCTTTACAATGAAGAGAAACTGTATGCAATCCTGTTTGAATCTGTTTTATAAAGTATGTATGTAGCATATTCAGTGAAGGTGTCTCGAGAGTAAGTAGATCACATGACAAATTATTTACATAGCATATTACAGGTAGGTCAGTCGGGTTCCCAGTACTTCAAAAACGTGGACCCTTTAATCTGCTCTTCCCCTACATTGAGAGCAAACATTAAACAGTGATATCAGAAGAAATGTTCTTCAATCCATTCTTTGCTATATTTCAAACAGACAGCACTGCAGCTCTCCTCCATGGGAGTATTTCATATGCACCCACAATGGGACTTGTTCTACCTTTCTATTTACATTCTGGAGAACAGCCAAAGTCCTTTCTGGCTCTTTGATCTGATGCCAGAAACTTGGTATCCAACACCTATGTAGAAGAAATTCCCTTAGGAACTCCATGACTAAAGAGGAGGTAAGAAAAAGATGGAAAGTATTCTATAAACCCACCCACCCTGTATCATATCACTCCTGAGCTTAAGAATCTATGTAGCTAACTTGATCTAATGCACACTCCCCAGGCATGTTATCATAAGGCATCCATAAGTCTAGACAATTGTGCTTCATTTTCTATCTCCAAACCACATCCTACAATTCTCTAATGTAAACTGAAACTGCTGTTCCAGTCTTGCCATCTTTATTATCCAAATACCACTTCTCACCTCTAAGCCATTCTCTAGTCTTCACTCCTTCCACGCCCTATCAATCTTTCCAGGTTTGGTTCAAGTCCACCATATCCATGCCACTTTCAAGTTGTGTTATCATCTTTCTTTTCTGAATACATAGCACTCATTATAATTCACTACTTGAGTATTTATTCTTTTGTGTTTCTTTGCCCCAATAAGAGTTTAACTTACTCAAAAGCAAGGAATATATACTTTTGGGTAAGCTCTATAATAGTGTTTTTCAAGCTTTTCTAACCATGACGCAAGTAAAAAAGATACTTTATATTGCAACCTTTAACACACACATACATAGGCAACTGAAACTCAAGTTTGATAAAATAATACAATACTATCCATGATGTAATCTGATATTCTATTTTTTCATTCCATTTGCTTGAATATGCTGGTTATAGCTCACTGAATTGATGCACAATTTGAAAAACACTACAATCCCTAGGACACTGTGCTTGGCACAAAACAAGTGCTCAATAAATATTTATTTATAGTAGACTGACTCATCTACCAAACAAAACAGGCTAGAATTCTAGAGCAAGATGATATTTTCTGGATATTGCCAAAAAGCTCATGATGATGCCTTTCAAGGCTTTCTTTCATATTTTAAAAACAAATTAACATTAAAAGAAAACCACTGTATATGGCAGGCTTTAACAAGATAAAATATCATTTTCTGGCTGGGCTCTGTGGCTCATGCCTATAATCCCAGCACTTTGGGAGGCTGAGGCAGGTGGATTACCTGAGGTCAGGGGTTCAAGACCAGCCTGACCAACATGGAGAAACTCCATCTCTCTACAAAATTAGCTGGGTATGGTGGCGCATGCCTGTAATCTCAGCTACGCTGGAGGCTGAAGCAGGAGAATCACCTGAACCAGGAGGCGGAGGTTGCAGTGAGCCGAGATTGCGCCATTGCACTCCAGCCTGGGCAATAACAGTGAAACTCCATCTGAAAATACCCTTTTCCTAAAGCTACGTAGCAAAAATTCCATTCATTAACATAGCGTCCTCAAGAGGGCAAGAAGCCTCTAGCCCTCTAAGGGATCTTAGAGGAACTTAGGAATGAGTCCCTGAGGTTCCTTTTAGCAGCTCTGGCTTTCCAGAATTCCTTCAGCCATCAGCATGTGATAAGCTTTCATGATAGTAGCAAGGATTTCCTCTCTGTGAGATGGACAGACTGAGGCCCAGTGCATAAGGTTAGATTTCTACTAAAAAGAAGACATCTGGATAATTACTGTCTCATGCTTATGACACTTTTTTCATGGTATGATCAGTACCTGATATTATCCCCTTTATTTTTTGCATGTTTTATGTATATGTCACACATATACACACATAAGAATGTAAGCTTTTGAGGGCCAGGACTCTTATCCCCTGCTATCTCTTTATTTCGAGGTATGTTTTTGTTGTTGTTTTTTATAGGGAGAGAATTGTCTGACTTGTAAAACAAGCAGCAACCCAACAGGAGAAAGAGAGTGAACCCAGATGAGTCTGACTTGTTGTTTGATTAATTCAGCCAATGATTCATTCAATTTACAAACATATTCTGAAACTTACTGTGTGCCAGGCAAGACGTTGGGTACTGAAGATACATCCATAAAATAAGGGCGAGTCCCTGCCCTAAATGAATTCCATATGACAGACAAGATAAGATACAAATAATTAAGATACACAGTGAGAGAAGTATTGTACTAGGGAGTATGGAGCAATCATATCTCAATTTTCCCAAGTATAAAATAAAGAGTTTATACAAGATGAACTTTAATGTATACATCTAGCTCCAAAGAGCCTGACTATACAATCTTATCTGTTAGATTTCTCAGAATATCTCTATAACTAGATCTTTCCAATACTTTCCCCTTTCTCACAGTAACGTTTTAGAGAAATGCTAAAATGCCACAGGAACTCATTTTGCAAAGATGGACATCAGAGACATGAAACATGAGCTGACTTCCAATCAAGTTAAGACTTCAGTAATTTTCTCACCCTCTACAATGCTTTTGCCAATATTCTGTACTCAGTCGAGTCCTATATGCCCAGCTGCAGGTAAGTTTGTATTGAATAATTTGCAATGAATAACAGAAGACAAGGTTCTATTTTAAAGGCTTAAAATTTTCTAATGATAGGGTTCTCAAATAGTTGTTTCCATCTTTGGAAAAAAACAGGTAATTCTTGATTTCTATGTCTACAAAAGATGAAGCAGTGCAATCTGTAGGCTCCAAACAAATAATCCAACATCTCTGCCCATATCTAGCCATAAGGGACAAGTGACATGTAATGTTTTAGAATAAATTCTTCAGGAGCAAGAAAGAATGAATTCTCTGCTCTTGCTTCTATCGCTTGAAAAGGTAAATGTCTGAATCCTTTTGAAAATTAGCTCAATTTACAAAACAGTGGAACTAAACTGGACTCCCACCACTGCCTGGCTCATTCATTCTTCCACAAGTTTGGAACAAAAACCTCATTGACTTATGCATTTAGGCGGATTAGAATTGCAATGCGGCCATGTAGCACATTACTGTACAGTGTGTCTTCCCTGTTAAGTTAAGGCAGCCTTCTCTAGACTTGTCTCCCTACTTTCCTTCTTTCTGCAATATAATTTCAAGTCTACCATACAGTATAATTGTATAATTTAGCATAAATGAGACCTGCATATATATATACACATATACACATATACATATAGGCCTTAGATAGATAGATAGATAGATATAGGCATTCCTGTTTTTATTGCCTGCTTATACTTACTGCTGTTCCCAACCCTTCTAGGGCTCCCCTAAAAGACCTAAGTGGACACAATTGTATGCTAAGGATCAAGCACTCCAAGTTCTTAAATGTACAGTGATAAGTGAAAAAGAAAAATATTAGTATGAAAAATGAAAGGCATATGAGAAGGAGAAAAAGAGCTAAGTGGTAGAAAACAAGAGCAACAGAAGGGTAAGGCTAAGCCAATCATGACCGATTTTCCACAAGAGCAACAGAAGGGTAAGGCTAAGCCAATCATGACCAATTTTCCACAAGAGCAACAGAAGGGTAAGGCTAAGCCAATCATGACCGATTTTCCACACCTTTAGAATTTATAAAGCATATTTATAAACTTTTAAAGTGGCACTTACTTTCTAATTTGATTTTTAAGCAGTACTAAATGTTTACAGTAATGGAGGCTCTATAAGGACGAATGTGTTCCCTGCCCTCAAAAAGCATACAGCTGGGGGACACTGGCTCCTGTCTGCAATCCTAGCAATTTGGGAGGCCAAGGTGGGCAGATCGCCTGACCCCAAGTGTTGGAGACAAGCCTGGGCAACAATGGCGAAACCTCGTCTCTACAGAAAAAAAAAAAAAAAAAAATTAGCCAAGCATGGTGGCGTGCACCTGTGGTCCTAATTACTCAGGTGGCTAAGGTGGGAGGATCCCTTGAGCCTGGGAAGTCGAGGCTGCAGTGAGCCATGTTCATGCCACCACACTCCAGCCTGGGAGATATAGTAAGATCCTGACTCAAAAAGAAAACAAAGGGTACAATTCAGTGAAACTATCAATCAGGGAGCAACACAGAGCAGAGATAAGCATTAGCAAAGCATTAGCATTTGTGCTAAGAATTAGCAAAGGTACAAACAGGAAAACTAAGCCCAAATGGATGATTTCATAAACTTTTAAAAAGCAGTTACCATCAAATTTACATGTCTTCTTCTGGATAAGTAATAAAATATGAATGGATGGTTTTGACACAGTGGACCAATAAAATATACACCCTCAAGTACATTTTCTCTCAGGACTCTCCTGATGTTTCCATAAATGATTTTAAGAATATTCACACTGAGTAAAGTGCCTGGCATTGTCACTCTTAATGCCACAATAAAAAAAGGATTCATTGTAAGGAATCCACAGAGAACTTAAATACATGTACAGATAGGGACAGAGGCTAGTTCCAAATACTATATATGCCTGAATATAATGAAAGAATTTCTCCCCTAAGTTCTCCTTTCAGAAAAGAGAGAACCGTCTTATCTTCTAGTTCTTACAGAACTTCCCAATCACATCATTTTAGACCACCAATTACTGTGGGGAAACCAAATCAGCTTAAAATGATTTTAAATAATACAAGTTTCAGAAGTTTATTTGGCATATATAATGTAATGTGTTTTGTTTTGTTTTCTTTTGCTTTTTCTTTTAAGAGAAAAAGAAATTAAACCAGATTTATGTAATCATTCTTAGGAGGTATGGCTTTAAAATCAAAAGTGCTGAATGTTGAAGTAATAGGCTTTTTAAAGAATACTTTAAGGCAGGAGAGTAAGTAGTTATATTGTAAAGATCCCACATATAAATTAATAAGAGAAATGGGGAGAAAAACTATCCTAATGTTACATAAATAACTATGCATGGCTTGAGATAGAACTTCTAGTGACAGCAATCTTACACTAATTTAAAAAGTATTGTATCACAATTTATTCATGAAAATGAATATAATATGATTCAGGAAACTATGCTGATGACTAAAAAGTGCCTTTAATAACTACTGATATCAAAGATATATGTAAAAAAAATGGAATAAAATTATCCCATAAAAAGAATGTGGAAAACAATCCCAATTTTGTATATATGTGATTTGAAACTTTTAAATT
Source organism: Saguinus oedipus (assembly GCA_031835075.1). Classification (NCBI taxonomy): domain Eukaryota; kingdom Metazoa; phylum Chordata; class Mammalia; order Primates; family Cebidae; genus Saguinus; species Saguinus oedipus. The sequence goes on from CM063190.1 coordinate 27,957,061, forward strand.
AATAAATTAAATATTTGTAAGTAAACATCTGGTTATTTCACCTATATTCTTAAAATTTTTATACCTTCAAGTTGGCAAAAACCGTTTTAAAAATCTTTTAAAAGGAAAGGAAAAATGATAAATAGCCTAATATTTTACACATACTTTTTAGTAAATTTAATATTATGATTCAAAAGAAACAAGATGGTATCCCAAATGGGATTCTGTGTGAGAATGACCTATATTTAACTGAGTGAGCAGTACCTAAACCAGAGCTTCAGTCTCAGGACATACTAGCACATATTAGGCAGCACATGGGCAGCTGGCTGGCCACTCCTTCAGGGGTGATTATTACTGTTTCTAGACATTAGCTACAAGTCACCCAGATGGAAGGATGCCTTGCTTAAGATGCTTCCATCTGCTTGCCATTTTACTCTTACTTTACAAAAGAAAACTCAACTTTAAAGTTTAAAGTTGAGATCTGCCTTTAAAAGCAGATAGATCATCATCAACACTAATCCTGTGGAATGAAAGAGCATTTATATATGGCAAAAGTAGGGAATCTACCCTTGATGGTAACAGAATAATGTAAAAGAAAGCCCAACACTTCTCTATCTGCCTTGCACCAATTCAAAGTTACTGATCTTTCTTCACTGCGTCCACATTCTCCCACTAGAACAAGTCACTGTGAAGGCCACAAATATTTAAAACTCAGTATCACACACAGCAGAAGCATAAGCATTTCACTAACTTCTCACGAGCTATGTTTTCGGAGGCCAGAGAACTCTTGCTCCACCATATGATGACATTACAAATGATATTATCCACATCAAGGTTCAGGCTGGTTGAACCTCACAGGAAACTACCCAGACCTTAAAGAGCACTGTCCAAAGTCACAGTCCTAACTTTGACTCCCAGCATTGGAATGTGGTTGTCATATGGTTGACACTAATCCTAATAAACCCCCAATTAAGACATCTTTACAGGCCTAGTTACATGCATAAAATGACAGATATTTTCATCATCAGTACTAATGTAATGAAGCACATTAGTGCATAATCACATTAACAATGTAACTCCATTTCCAGCAGTGATTCTAAAATGTAAGATAAAGTTTCTGGGTGAGCTGTGGTAATTTGGAGATGCCCTTCAACTCCTCCGCGCACAGGCACACACACCTGTCGCCAGTCACATCCTTTACCCTGAGCCTTCAAGCTTCATGGTCCTTTGCCATAAGGACATTGCCATAAGGGTATCTCCACAAGGAAATCACCAAAAATACATTTAACATCACAATGTCTTTAGGATTCAAAAGGATTACTACTCTCCTTCATTGCTGGTGGGAATGCAAAATGGTAAAGCTGCTTTGAAAGACAGGCAGTTTCTTAAAAAACTAAACACACTTTGTGTGATAAATGTATGGTAATCCACTCCTTGAATTTGCTCATCTGAGTTGAAAATGTATGTCCACACAAAAATCTGTAAACAGATGTGTTTATAGAAATTTTATTCACAATTGACAAAACTCGAATAAACCATACTGGAGGCAAACAATATGTCCTTTAGTAATTGAATGGATAAACTGCAGTACATGCATACAATGGAGTACTATTCAGTGATTTTTTAAAAATGAGCTATCAAGCCACAAAAAGATAACAGAGGAAACTTAAATGCATATAAGTAAATGAAAGAAGCTAATGTGAAAAGGCTACATACTGTATGAATTCAACTAGATGACATTCTTGGAAAGGAAAAACTATGGAGACAGTCAAAGGGTCTGTGATTGCCTGGAGGTGGGGGAGGAGAGGAGGATGAAAGGCAGAACAGAGGACTGTTAGGGCAGTGAAACTATTTTGAATGATACGGTAATAACACATGTCATGAAACATTTGTCCAAATCCTTAGAATGCACAACACCAGGAGTGAGCCTAAACTATGGACTTTAGGGGATAATAACATGTTAATGTTTTATTGATTATAACAACCGTGCCATTCTGATAGGAAATGTTGACAACTGCAGAGGCTACGTGTGTGGTGATCCAGGAAGGAAATATGTGGGATTTCTGTACTTTTGACTTAATTTTTCTGTGACCCTAAAAATGCTCTAAAGTTATTTTATTTTTATTTATTTTTATTTTTTTGAGGTGGAGTCTCACTCTATTGCCCAGGCTGGTGTGTAGTGGCACAATCTCGGCTCATTGTAGCTGGGACCACAGGTATGTACCACCATGCCTAATTTTCCCATTTTCAGTAGAGATGGGGTTTCACCACGTTGGCCAGCCTGACCTCGAATTCCTGGCCTCAAGTGATCCATTTGCCTTGGCCTCCCAAAGTGCTGGGATTACAGGTGTGAGCCACCACACCTGGTTATAAAGCTATTAATTTTTTAAAGAGTATTACTAAATTTCTTTTAAAAGACTTGTTGTAGAAGCCAAACGAACTGTGTTATCACCTTTCAAAGGCAGTTTACATTCAAAAGTATTAAATCTCGGAACATCAGTACTGCCAAAAAGTTGTCTAAGACCAGCTGTTAGGTGCAAATCGGCAAAGCCGAGGATTGTGTTGAAAAAAAAAAAAAAAAAAAAAAGACTAAAAACTAAAACCTGACACAAAAGAGTTTCTTATTTAACATAGGATTCAAAACACTGGCATCAAACTACAATGGTTGAGATTCAACTAGCTGCTGAGTATGGAAAAAATAAACAGGAACAAACAAAACCTCTGATCCCCAAAAGGTCTGACTCAACTCAGTGACCAGTAAGTGGAGCTGGGGTTATGACCAATGGTCCTAAGCCCCAAGGCTGAAGCTCAGGAGATAAGAGATCTAACAGAGAATCCTGAGCTTCCAGAGAAAGGGAGGTGACAAAGGTGAGGCTAAACTGCTGAAGATTCCAAGTATACCCATTACCTTACCCCACCCTACCCCACCCGATCCTGTAAAACTTTTTGTTTTTCTTTTGAGACAGTCTCTCCTTCAGTGGCTCAGGCTGGAGAGTAATGGTGCAATCTCAGCTCACTGCAACCTCCACTTCCCAAGTTCAAGCAATTCACCTGCCTCAGCCTCCCAAATAGCTGGGATTACACATGTGCATCACCACGCTCAGCTAATTTTTTGAATTTTTAGTAAAGATGGGGTTTCGCCATGTTGGCCAGGGTGATCTCATACACCTGACCTCGGCTGAGGTCACCTCACCCCATCTCGGCCTTCCAAAGTGTTGGGATTACAGGCATGAGCCACTGAGCCCAGCCCCACCCCACCCCCAAAAAAACAACCTTTTTAACATTGTCATGGATGGCACTATCATTACTCAATGAGATCCTGAGTACCACTGTAAAATCACTACAGCAGTAAAAACATTTATGTTTCCTTTCAGCAGAATTCTGTGTAATCTATTGTAAAAACAGATAATGCTGGTTGGTTATTTCAAGTAAAATCAACTGATCTACAGCTTTTCAAATTCAGAATTTTTATCAGTCCATTAAATGCTGATTAGGTTTTAGGGAACTGACTTGTGATACCCAAGCTAATTTAAATACCATAACAATCATATGAAAAATTTCAATGAAAGTTATTTTTGTGAAAACAACAGGAATAGATATCTGCACAGGGCAAGTCCTCATAGAAGATCAGATTAGAAGGTGAGGCTCACGCCTTTAACGCCAACTACTTGGGAGGCTGAGGCAGGCAAATTGCCTCCCAACACTTTGGGAGGCCAAAGCGGGCATATCACTTGAGATAAGGAGTTTGAGACCAGCCTGACCAACATGGCGAAACCCTGTCCCTACTAAAAATACAACATTAGTCAGGTGTGGCAGCATGTGCCTGCAGCCCCAGCTACTTGGGAGGCTGAGGCAGGAGAATCACTTGAACCTGGGAGATGAAGGTACAGTGAGCTGAGATAGCACCACTACACTCCAGACTGGGTGACAGAGTGAGACTCCATCTCAAAAAAAAAAAAAAAAAAAAAAAAAAAAACAACAGAAAGAACAAGATTAAAGATCAGAAAGTTGCTTGGTAAGTAGAGAACTGGAACAAATGAAAGTTGAACATTCTTAGGCAACAGTTCCATCAAATTATGGCAAACTGTCCTTCTGTAACAATGATGCTGTCTAAAAATAATATCCAGTTGTCTAAAACTAGAGCACTCTCTCTCTGAGAGAGGATAGAGATTAAAATTTTCACTCTTCATTTCTCCTTATCCAATATTCTTTTCCTTTTTTTTTTTTTTTGAGATGGAGTCTCTGTTGCCTAGGCTGGAGTACAGTGGTGCAATCTCGGCTCACTGCAACCTCCACCTCCCAGGTTCAAGTGATTCTCCTGCCTTAGCCTCCCGAGCAGCTGGGATTACAGGTGCCTGCCATCATGCCCGGCTAATTTTTGTAGTTTTAGCAGAGACGGGAGTTTTGCCATGTTGGCCAGGCAGGTCTCGAACTCCTGACCTCAAGTGATCCACCTGCCTCAGCCTCCCAATCCCTCATGCCTGCTGGGATTACAGGCGTGAGCCACCACGGCCGCCTCAATATTCTTTACATGTTATTAAAGCTTCTATTATAATTTCTTACATGAATTACATGTCATGATCCCCTTAATCTCACAGCGTTGCCTTTAAACAACAACATAAGAATGAGTTAAAATTACTCCATCTATTAAAGGTTTAGTTCCCTCATCCTAGCTCAAGATTTTGGGATATGAGGATCCTGTCTCATTAACTGAGCTTTGGGCCTTAAGTGCATTTAAAAAAGCAATTAACATTCCAATGTGATAAATAACTTTTCAGGTAACACCTTATCTCCAGATGCAAAAAACAACAGGATATATAACTAGTCCAAAATATCAAATATGACAAAATTCTTGTTGGGAGTAATCTTTCTAAATCAAAACATTCAATACACTAAAATGCATACACACACACACACACACACACACACACACACACACAAACATGAAAACAAAAAGCAAAACACAATGTTTAAGGGATACGGAAAATGTAATGTCAGGGTTGAATAAATTTAAGAGACAACTTATTGGCCCAAAGAAATGAGAGAGAAAACTGGTAAGAGCTAGTTATCAGGCTGGGTGTGGTGGCTCACGCCTGCAATCCCAGCACTTTGGGAGGCTGAGGCAGGTGGATCATGAAGTCAGAAGTTCAAGACCAGCCTGGCCAACATGGTGAAACCCTTTGTCTGGGTGTAGTGGCACATGACTGTAGTCCCAGCTACTCAGGAGGCTGAGGCAGGAGAATTGCTTGAACCTGGGAGGTGGATGTTGCAGTGAGATGAGATCAAGCCACTGTATTCCAGTGAGACTCCAATCTCAAAAAAAAAAAAAAAAAAAAAAAATGGGGGGAGGGGGCTAGTCATCAGGTTTATAGCAGCCCAATTTACAATTGCAAAATTGTGGAACCAACCTAAATGCCCATCAATCAACGAGTGGATTAAAAAACTGGTATTACACACACACACAAACACACACGATGGCCATAAAAATACTACTCAGCCATAAAAAGGAATGAATTAATGGCATTTGCACTCACCTGGATGAGATTGGAGACTATCATTCTAAGTGAAGTAACTCAGGAATGGAAAACCAAACATGGTATGTTCTCACTGCTGTGCGGGAGCTAAGCTATGAGGACACAAAGGCATATGAATGATACAATGGACTTTGGGGACTTGGTGGGAAGGGTGGGAGGGGGGCAAAGGATAAAAGACTACAAATGGGGTACAGTGTATAGTACTTGGGTACACCAAAATCTCACAAATAACCACTAAAGAACTTACTCATATAACCAAACACCACCTGTACCCCAATAACCTTTGGAATTTTTTTTTTTTTAAAGAGCTAGTCAACAGAACAACAGCACTGAGAACAAGCAACAGGGAAGAGGATACAGGGAAAGGCATTCTTGCAAATAGCCAGCATTGCTATCATTAGTCTTCCCTCTCCAAAACTACTCCCCAGACTGCTATCATTAGTCTTCCCTCTCCAAAACTACTCAACAGGATTACTTCTGGGATCACACTGCAAAATGAAAATGCTATATAATTACTCTGCCGGGTACTTCAAAGGAATCATTTCCCTAAGACTTTCAGCAAGTATACGTGCTTTGCGCTAAATTAGACAAAAGCAACCCACATCATTCTCCAAAGTATCTCTTAATCACGTTACCAAAATGAACTCTCGAATGCAATCTTGGCTACTTCAAGAGACTGCAGCGAAAATCACTAGGTAACAACTAAAATCACGAAGTCCTTCCTTAAGTACCTGGGTATAAAGTTATACTATTTTGCTGTGTTTAAGTATTTAGGACAAGGTATTAGATGGTAAGGGGAGACATAGTGGAGTCTCTAAGAGAAAAAGTAATTTTTCTTCTACATGTGTACCAATATTTTGAGGGCCAGTGATTTTCTCTACAAATGTATATCCAAGCTTTAGTAACCAATGGTCAAACCTACGACATTAGAGAGTATATCCATATGATGAACTGGCAACAGATGGCATTAAAGAAGAAAAGCAAGTGGCAGACTGACTTTGTCTTGATGGGAGATTTGATGAAATACTGTCTGGGTACACTGTCTCTTCCTAAAGGGCTACAAAGGTAGGATATGCTGATATGTGAGGGAAGAATGAGGGAAGAGAAAAGGAGGCTAACCCCTGCTACCTTCTCAGCCAACTTGGTTCCACTGCTTCCCTGGGCTGATGGACACAGGTGGTACAGGAGGATGAATAAATGAACAGTCATGGAAAACATCGAAAGAGCAAAGCACTGAGGTGCTTTCCCTTGAGTTTCTCATTTTTTCATAAAAAATCCCATTGCAGCACCCTTTTGTTCCTTACTGCTAACAATTAAAAATGACAAACCTCAGTTAGACAAAATGTCCTTCTTCCCTGCTCAAGGATAAAGGCATATGAAAGGGAGCTGAAGATGTGAATATAAAGTGTGTCCAACAATCACAAAAAAAAAGCTTGGAAAGCACACAAGCTTCCAAAAGGTAATGGAATTCTTCATTTCCATCCTTCTTTACTGTGGAGGCATAGTTACAGGTTTACTGTTGGAAAGGAACTGCTAAAGAAATAAAAAGTTCTCTCTGTAACCATAACTAAAAGATACAGTAAAATGACAGAATGAGGTTTTATGAACCATTGCTTATGACAGCTGCAGAAACATTTAGGGAAATTGACCAGACAACATAATGTCAAATCTACTGATTTCACAAGTCCCAGAGTGTCAAGAAATTAAGAAACTGTTACTGTAATAGCTCTTATTCTTCCTCTCCACAAAGAAGGTGGCTGAAAGTCACAAATCAAACATTTCAAATACCCAGAACTCAGGATCTGTTTGAAAGGAAATGAAGTTTTAAAAACTCTCCCAGAATATGAGGGTTTTGCTCCATCAAATGCTTGTGGTTATTCATTCCAATCACTGTAGTACACAAACCAACACCACACTTGAAATGGGCTAACTCTAGAAAGTGTAAATTCCCGATTTCTGGGAGGAGTGTGGAGTCTAGATCATCAGTATCCAAAATGAGTAAACAAGAGGTCACTTGGGATGTGTGAGAAAATATTAAAAACATTATATTTAGTTTTGTCACATCCTTCTCAGCTATTTCCTATCCTTGTGATATATATATATATATCTCACTATATAATATATGTGCATTTATTTATAAGTATAAATCAATATACAGGCATTACAGGAGTATGCCAAGAAATACTTTATTTTACTACTAGTATGCTTAATCAAAGTTTAGAGACCACAGGACCGATAGCCATTCAGAACCCATACTTGTAAAGTGATAAAAACATCAGATAGGCCAGATGCGGTGGCCCATGCCTGTATGCCCAACACTTTGGAAGGCCAAGGTGGGTGGATTGCTTAAGTCCAGGAGTTTGAGACAGGCTGGGAGACATGGCAAGACCCTGTCTTTGTAAAAATTAGCCAAGTGTGGTGGTGCACACTGGCAGTCTCAGCTACTCAGGGCTGAGGTAGGAGCCTGGAGAGGTTGAAGCTGCAGTGAACTGTGATCACATCAGTACACTCCAGCCTGGGTGGCAGAGTAGGACCCTGTCTCAAAAAAAAGAAAAAAAGAAAAAGAAAAAACAACCCACATCAGACAGAACTTTTCTGAGGTAACCTGAGAGTTCATTTCCTTTTTCATTCTTGCTCAAATGTATCTATAATTTTAATAACCTATCTTGGAAAATATTTTCCGTTAGATAAGAAAAATATAAGCAGTGGGAGAAATCTTGTTTCAGTATAATTTGTTTAGTCTTAAGTGGGATTGAGGTTGTGTTTGAACTTGGGAGAAAATAAAAACTAAATGAGATAAAGGGCAATGTATACACCCAAGGTAGATAAATGGAAGAGGTTTCAGTTAACATCTATTCAATTACCTGTATTCAGGTAAAGTTTCAGTTTTCTTTTTTGCAGCCCTAAATAAAAAATTTCCAGTAATTCACAGTATGACTGGGGATTAAACATATAAAACTAACAGATCAGAATGAAAAAGATAACTCATAAAGTGTCAAAAATATCCCATAATAAAATAAAGGGAAGAGGTGTTCCCTGCAAGAGAACCTGTAACTCAGGCTCAGTATTACTGTACAATTATGTTCATACAGAATATGCCTTCCCTTCCCCAGGTTCTTATGGACTGCAGTCTTTCACATGCTGACAGTGCCGGCTTTAGACCACGACCCTGTGAAGAGTGGCAGAATGCTTAATAAACCACAACTAAGTGGCTTTATTGCTTTTGTCTTCTATTCATGTCCAAGGGTAAACCACACACTGTATGGTAAACTTTTACGATATATTTTTTAGATATCAGCACTTGTTTTACACATGCAAATGCCATTCTTAGATTCCAAATACTCAGCCTTTCCTGAGTTGTAGGTCCATAAAACTCAAGAGCATAAAAAGTCCTATTAAATTCACTGCTTTTCTGTATAAAAATACTCTATGAACAGAAATTTGTGAATAGTTGGTGGTACTAACCTGTCAGTCTGTAAAAGATATATGTGACTAATGTTACAATGTGTTCTATTTGAATAACTGCATAATTTCACTTTTTTAGAACAGAAAAATAAAGAATACTTTCCATTTCACTAAGGTAGTATAACTTTGATACCAAATTAGATAAGGGAAAAAGGAGTAAGAAAAATTACAGGTCAACATGTAAAAATCCTGCAAATTACACCCAGCAATGAATTGTTTTTAGTTCCAGAATAACAAGGTTGTTTTCTAATCTATGTAATCTATGCCATTTTTTGTCATTTCCAGTAGCCTGATCTTTAAACTTGTACTTTTTTCCTCTGAGCTTACTAAACACAAATTTCTATACCTGAAACTTGGATATCTGCTTCTCTTGTCTATGATTTTGCTAGGTTCTCTTTCATTTACAGCCTATTTTTTAATGTGCCTAGTCATCTCTATGTGCTGGACACTGTATTTTAAAACATTCATACACATATATGTGAGTACTTTGAGGCCTAGTATCTTGCTCCAAAAGAATATTCAACTGCTTATACCAGACACCTGCGAGTAACACTAAACTGGCTTGACCTTACCACAAGTTCAAGTCTTGAGTGCCCCTGGGTTACCCAAGTGATGCAAAGCTGGCTCCAACTCTACTCACAGAATGGTGTATTTCTGCTTTCCCTTTACCCAGAAGATGAAAGCTTTTTAGAGAACAAGCTGAAAGGTTTGGGAGGGTTGTCAGACTACCTATCTTTGAAAGGCCCTGAACTCTGACTCTGTCTCCCTATAAGGCTGCCAAAACCTTTGTTTTTATAGCTATCTCTTTCAGATTGGAAAAGGCATTCAAGGCTTACTTCTGTGGTTCCTAACTTTTCCTAGGTTTATATCCAGAAATTCCTACCTATTTTGTTAGCTTTCTGAAATTTCTTTTTGTCCCACAGAAAGACTACTCTAAAAAACCTAACTGAATATTACCAGAGGCAGAAGTAAGTCCTCTCTAGCAACATATAAAAGTAAATTTAAGGGCCGGGTACGGTGGCTCATGCCTGTAATCCCAGCACTTTGGGAGGCCGAGGTGGGTGGATCACAAGGTCAAGAGATCGAGACCATCCTGGTCAACATGGTGAAACCCCATCTCTACTAAAAATACAAAAAAAAATTAGCTGGGCATGGTGGCGTGTGCCTGTAATCCAAGCTACTCAGGAGGCTGAGGCAGGAGAATTGCTTGAACCCAGGAGGCGGAGGTTGCGGTGAGCCGAGATCGCGCCATTGCACTCCAGCCTGTGTAACAAGAGTGAAACTCCATCTCAAAAAAAAAAAAAAAGTAAATTTAAAACCCAAAGCTTCAGTCTTAATGCTACTAAAACACCAAGAAATGATGCTACAATGATGTCCAGCTGACTCTGTCCTCTAATCCAGCAGTCCCCAACCTTTTGGCAGCAGGGACCAGTTTCAGGATGATTCAAGCACATTACATTTATTGTGCACTTTATAAAATAATTATACAACTAACCATAATGTAGAATCAGTGGGTGCTCTTGGCTTGTTTTTCTGTAACTAGATGGTCCCATCTGGGGGCGATGGGTGACAGTAACGGATCATCAGGCATTAGATTCTCATAAGGAGCACACAGCCCTGATCCCTCCAGTGCACATTTCACAATAGGGTTCACACTCCTATGAGAATCTAATGCTGCAGCTGACCTGACAGGAGGCAGAGGTCAGGCAGTAATGCAAGCTGTGGGGAGTGGCTATAAACACAGATGAGGCTTCCCTCGCTTGCTGCTGCTCCATTCCTGCTTATGCAGCCCAGTTCCTAACAGGCCACAAACTGGTTCCGGTTCGTGGCCCAGGGGTTGGTGACCCCTGCTCTAATCTGCAATACCCAAAATACATTCATTAATCACACGACAATACTCTCTCACAGCTCCCAGTAATAGCAACATGGAAAAAAATCTCTTCCACCACTTCCCAGCATCAACTGAGGCATTCATTCTAGAAATGACCACACCCATAAAGAAGGGTCTTTGCAAAAGGAACACATGTTGAAAACCTGAGGAAAGAGGGCTCTCGATGAAGCTGGCCAAAGCAGAGAGATGCATAAGTCAGCCGGGACCCTTGGAGTTTAAGATATTCAAAGAGCTGCCTGCAGACCCTCCAAGGACCACTTGAATTAAATGTCCCCGTGCCTCACCGTCTTTGGAATGTACTGTAACAAGATTTCATCTATTCTCAGAAGCTCACTATGGTCACATTATTACAAACAGTGCCTCCAAACAGCAGACTTAAAAGAATTCAGAAAGTCAAACTATCTATGTGCTATTATTTGCTCTTAGCTCCGAACCAAACAGTTCCTTTAAATTTCAAAGAGTAACTTTTAAAATATATTTTACAAGGCATAAAAATTCCCCCATGTTCACCCAGACATGTGAACCATAACTAGGGCCAATTAGCTTCTGCTCTAAACACAATTTTCACTGTTCATGGTACTTGTATTTCCATAACATAACACTGCATTGGAGAATGCAGAACCATTGTTCCAGGATTTGACATCTGCAAGCCTCTGATCTCAACATTTCCATCAACTAGACGGAATATAACCTTGTTTTCCGTGTGTTTTGCCTGAACAAAGCTTACCCATCACACATACCTTCTCCCTAAGGCACACAACCTTCTTGTGTTTGGGAACATAAGACAGCATTTCAGCACTATGCTTGAGGGTCATGTTAGGCAGTGAAATCCCCAATAAAAACGACAAAAATGGGGAAAATATGGCACTAAATAGACTGAGAAAAATGATACTTATTTACAGTAGGTCAGCTGAAACAAGAGGGCAGACCATCACCTACTTTCACTTCAGCTGAGAATGTGTGTTTCAGGGACTCACATTTTTCACTGCTCTGTAGATGTCCCCAAATCACCACAAAAGTACCATAAAGACTGATTTCTGTGGTTTCAAATAAAGTTTAGCAAGTAGGCAAACATGCAAATATCAAACCTGCAAATAATGAGGTCTGAGTGTAGAGTCTACACAGGAACCTCAAAGAGCTGTATACTTGCCTTCCCAGGGTCCAGAAAAACAAAGACAGTACTATGCCTGCTATTAGTCTGAATTATAGCTATATCTGGATACAGCTTTAATTTTCAAGTGAGAAACTCCACAGGGTAATAGCTATAGAATACAGTGTCAAGTATTTTCTTCCACCCACGTGTAGACAAAACATCCACACAGGCACAATCCCAAGTTACTCATTATCTTCCTTTCTGCATCAATCACCAATTTCCTAAGTTGACAACATACACACAAACACACACATACACACCAACTTTCAAACAAGAGAGATGTTTCCTGGATCAGTCTTTTATGGGACTTGGAAAAAAAACAAAACAAACAAACAAACCCCAGCTTCCTGACATATATAATATGATTTCCTAAACAGCAATCTTTAAAAGTACTGTTACTTTGTATAGCGACACAGCAGGTGGCAGGCTGTGATGAAACAGGAAATGAGAACAAATGTCTCCCACACACATTTGCAGACCACCACGGGGAATATATCAGCACACAATCCAACAGCTTTATCATCCAACCAACCACCATCTGTAGGATTTCTCTTCCTTTAACTCACCCCTACCCACTGCTTGGTTACCCTTACCACCTATCCAATACTTTACATATCAACAGAAGAAATTTGCTGAGGGTGACATTACATGGGAACTGAGAACCCCTACTTAGGATTTTGAGAAAGACCCCACTGAATTCAAGCAGGAAAAAAAAATACCTAAATTAAAGTTTATTTTCTCCTTAAGCCCCAAATAAAAAATATGAGAAAGGTTTTCCTAATTATTAACTAGATACGGCATTTATTCCATTTCTAGTTATAAAAATCTAATTGGAGCTCTTACCTCACCACCCTAGACATTAAATACAAATGTCGGTGGTACACCCTTTAAATCATGGCCCAGATGACAAAGGAAGAACACACAGACATTACCATCACCCACAAAACTGGAGTATCTCAGGATATCCAGGCATCCACAAAGCATCCCAGTTATCCAACCTCTGCCTGGAGAGCCAAGACAGCAGAAGAGGCTCAGCTCTGAACCCCAACAGAAGCATTGGTTGGTTCCTGTCCCTTTACTTAAAATCATAGCTATTCTAAAGTGGGAGGAATAGAAGGATTCCCAAGCCTCCTAACTACCTTGTTTATAGGTCAGGAAATAGGCGCAGAGACTAAACAATTTGCAAATATAACTAGTGAATTGCAGATTGAACTTTATGACTAGCTATTTACCTTATAAAGGGGCTACGGAAGGATGATTTACTAGGCAATTATGGCAAGTCTAAGAACCTCTTACCTAATTCCACATATATCCTACAAGCTAACCCATTCATTCATCTGTCTACTCAATCTTTTAGCAATCATTTATGAAGAGACTGTGTGCCGGGCACTGTGCCATCTCAACTACTTAAAATTACTCAACCGGGTCATTCTCTTTTCAGGCTCAGTGCCTTGTCCATGCTATCTACCTGGAATGCCCTCCCTATCTCTTTCAACTCCCATTCCTACTTCAATGATGGTCCACTGGTGGTGGCTATCTGGAGAAGCATTCTAAAAACAGGTTCCTCAGAAACCACCACAAGATCAGCAAAGGGCCCAGGAGGTGCAAGGAGCACCCAGCTCTCCCCTCAGACTCAACTAATGCTCCTTCTTTCTGTTACCACACAACTATGATATACCAGAAGGTCTAGGTTGTATTTCTGTAAATTGGGGGACTGACTGCATTATATTTCTAACTCCTAAAACAATCTGGTTGGATCCTACGAGGAGGAGGCATTCCCTCACACACTGGACACCCACACCTCTCTTCAGGCTTTCTGTTTAACATATCTTTCTCTCCCACTCCAAATTCCACTGAAACAACGAATAAATAGTATAATATACACCTCCAACTAGACTGCAATCTCCTTGAGAAAAATGACTTAACTTTTACCTTTCCTGGATCTCCCAGTGCACAGACATAGGATATTACATTTTTTAATAATTAGGCTTTACATATATTGATGAATAGCTAATCATCTAACTTTGAACATGTATTAGCACAACAGTGATAATGAAACTTCCTATTTATTGTTCCCAGACATACACAAGGCTGTTTTGAAAATATGGCAAGAAACACAACTTAAAACGCTTATATGCTAGTGTATAAAGGACCCTGAGTCCTGACAGTGAACCTAAAACTATTCACTGAGTTCAGATGTTGTTGTAATACATAATGTAGCAGGTACAGTACAAAGTCTGTAATATGAAGGTACATATTGAATTTTAAAACACATATACCAGGTAGAATTCAACCTGACTTTAAATTTTAAAAATTAATTTTTTAAATTAAAAAAATAATAACAACAACAAAATCACCAGGTCATTCTGTACTAAACTCTCTAAAATAGGAATACTGTTAAAACTTTACAGTTCAAGGTCAAATTTATTTTTCCAAAAGCTCAATCAGGGTGATAAGGTTTCTAGTAATAAGTGTAAACTACTACCTGGATATCATTTCAAATACCCCAAGATCATAGAGTTAACTACAATACTCATGGAAAGCTACTCCTGGAGAGAACTTTGTTTTGGGGTTTAAGGAAGCTCAGATCTAAAAAGGTTAAAAGCTCCAGATCAAGGTCACATCCTTCTTGAAAAAGACTAGATATCTGAGTCCCTGCCCAACACCCTTGTCCTTTTTTTCTCTCTGTGTGACAAACTGAAACCTACTCAGGTTTGTCCTATTACCGAAACCCACATTTAGAGTTTATGCTATAAATTTTGACAAACCCTTAAAACACAATTTCAAAAACTGTTATCCCTTGAACAGGCATCATGAAAGTAAGAAAAGCACAATACTGAGATCTTTACTTCCCTTGAACGTTTCAAACATTTTCCAGTCACCATAAGGGCTTTGAGACGGTAATATCCAAGTTATATCTTCAAGTGCATCTCTCATTTTAGGTAAGCTATGGTTTTGAGATACCAGGTTAGCGAAACAGACAAAAAAATAACAAATATCTGACAAGCCCACTTCTTCTTCAGTGCTTCCAGTACCTCCAAGTGAGAGAACAGAACTTCCTTAACCAGAGTTAACAACAAAAAGCCCTCAGCAAACACCATGTTCAACAGTGAAACACTAAAAGCATTCGTTATTTAAAATCAAAAGCAAGACAAGGAATGCCCAATTTTACCACCTCCATTAAAGTTCATAAACTACTACCTTCATGGCAAGTCTCAGAAATTCTCTGGCAGCACTTCCCTCATGGGACACAACCTGAACATAGCCAAGTGAGGAAAAACGGGAACAGACCAGCATAGCTTAGGCTCCAACCTACAGCAATGTGTCTGCCTAGTGTGGGAACATGTAGACATCCCTTCAACCCAAACTGCCTTGATCTACTCAACTAGAACACAGGGATAAAGAATTTATCAAGTTCCTATTAACCTGCCAGACAAAAAACAATGGCTTTAAGAAGGACATGTAAATAGATAGAATGTTATGAAGAAAGTGGATATGTAAAAGGTACAAAAAAAAGACTTTGAAAAACACAGATGAGAACGAAATTAATTCTGTTCTACTTAAATCACACAACTGTAGTACAGATCAAATGAGGTAAGACATGTAAACCCTTTCTTTATAAATGGCAAATTCTTCCACAAATAGGAGTTACATTACTACCAGAATATATAAGTTGGCATCTGCATTTTGAGACATCTCTTTATTCCCTAGAGTAACTAGGATGTGGCATCTGAATTTATTTTGTATCTATTGTATACATTTAAAACGTAAAGCCACAAGAGATTTAGATTAATGTGCCCAATGTAATAAACCTGGTGACAGTTCTCTGAGAACTTTATTAATAATTCAAATAGCATAAAATTCACCCATTAAAAATATACAAATCAGTGGTTTGTAGCATATTCAAAAGGCTGTGCAACCATCACCACTATTTAATTCCAGAACATTTTCATCACCCCAAAAAGAAACCCCATATCCACTAGCAGTCACTCCCCATCCCCTCCTCTCCCTACCAACAACTCCTCTGTCTCTATGGATTTGCATATTCTGGATTTTTCATATAAATGGAATCATACAGTATGTTGCCTTTTGTGCCTGGCTTCTTTCACTAAATGTTTTTAAGGTACATCCATGTAGTAGCATTTATCAGTATTTCATTACCTTTTTTTTTTTGAGATGGAGTCTTGCAGCCAATCTACTCAATCAATGAATGAATGTTCCAAAATTATTTGAGCCTCAAGTTTAAGAACTGTAGATGCAAATGCTCCTTTCCACTGCCGCCACTTCCTATTCTCACTTGATGAATTTAAAAAATACAATCTGAAAATGGCATTTCATCTGTTACTATTTCTATCTTCTGAAGCACAAATATTTAAATGCATCAACATTTTAAAATCTTACCTTTGCTTGGAATAATAGTAATAAGTTATCTAGTGTTCACAATATATCAGATACAGTTCTAAACCTACTGCAAGGATCTCATCATTTAATCCTCCTACAACCCTGGAAGTAAGTTGTATTAACAGCCTCATTTTAAACAAAGTAATTAAGTAATTGAAAAGAAAGTAGGTCTTGAACTCAGCTAAACTATAAGGCCCACAATATCTTTTTTTTTTTTTTTGAGGCGGAGTCTCACTCTGTCACCCAGGTGGAGTACAGTGGCACCATCTCGGCTCACAGCAACATCCACCTCCCAGGTTCAAGCAATTCTTGTGCCTCCAGAGTAGCTGGGCTTACAGGTACGCCACCATGCCCGGTTAATTTTTGTCTTTTGTAAAGATGGCATTTCACCATGTTGCCCAGGCTGGTCTTGAACTCCTGGGATCCTGGGCCCAAGTGATCCTCCTGCCTCGGCCTCCCAAAGTGCTGAGATTGCAGGCATGAGCCACTGCACCCAGCCCCACAAAATCTTTTCTCTGACATCATGAGTCTGAGTTTTCTCCATTCAAATCAAATCAAGAAACTAAATACTAATCACAGTTAAATACATTTAATTCCCAAGGAAAACACTAACAGGTATATTTTGAGCCCTAAAAACAGTAAAATCTTAAACACTAAGTTGTTTCTATATACAAACTAGTAAACATGTTCTAGTTTGCTGTCAAACCACTTTTGCATTTTGTGAAAAAGGGATAAATTTAAGAGATGGTTAATAGAAAACTGGCAGCAAAAAATAATATAATATAGCACTCTTATGGGCTGACTATAATCCTACTATAAAAATACTTTTGAAAGTGTTATAATAAGGGCAATGTATGATGGGTCTTGTAGAAAATGTTGACTAGAAATCTAATTTCACCCGCAGTACTGAAATTTCCCAATATTCCACTAAAACTGAGTCAAAATGCACATTAAGTTAGATGGAAAATAACGAGGTGGGAAAGCCAATATTTACTTACACTGTGTCTGAAATTCAGTGATTGTTTTAAAAAATCAGAGACACTGAAATGATGACAAAAGGTAGAGAGAAATTAGTCATGTGTGCGATTATGGGGTGCTTGGTTAAACACTGCTGAGGGTGGTGGAGTACATAACATAAAGCAAGTAAGTGTACTGTTCCCTGGCCTGTTAGGAACAGGGCCTCATAGCAGGAGGTTAGTGGAGGGTAAGGGCATTACTGCCTGAGCTCTGCCACCTGTCAGATCAGTGGCAGAATTAGATTCTCATAGGAGCACAAACCGTATTGTGAACTGCACATGCAAGGATCTAGGTTGCACGCTCCTTATAAGAATCTAATGCCTGGTGATCTGAGGTGGAACAGTTTTATCCCAAACCATCCCTCTGCCTGGCCCATGGAAAAACTGTCCTCACAAAACCAGCCCCTGGTGCCAAAAAAGGTTGGAGACCACTGATACAAAGTATATACATGTGTCCCCTTTTTTCTCTTTTTGAGATAGAGTCTCTCTCTGCCGCCCAAGCTGGAGTGCAGTGGTGCAATCTCGGTTCACTGCAACCTCTGCCTCTTGTATTCAAGCGATTCTCCTGCCTCATCCTCCTGAGTAGCTGGAACTACAGGCATGTGCCATCATGCCAGGGTAATTTTTTGTATTTTTAGTAGAGATGCGGTTTCACCGTGTTAGCCAAGACGGTCTTGATCTCCTGTCCTTGGAATCCACCCACTTCGGCCTGCCAAAGTGCTGGTATTGATTATAGGTGTGAGCCACTGTGCCCAGCCCATGTGTCACTTTTCTAAAAACCTAAGAAAGCCATGAATTGTGAAACACATCTTTCCCTGAGTGCTGGATATGTGACTGAGACCTGCAATAATTTAATATCTATTTCATAGAGTTCTTGTTAGGGTAACAAACATAACATAGTAATACAGTGCTTACATATAGTAGGTCCTCATTAGGAGTCAGTAGCCACTGCTAACTTCCTTAACTAATTTGAAGAACATTAAGAACATTTTTTTTTTTTTTTGACAGATAAACAGTTTTTTTTATTCATCCTCCTCCTCCTCCTCCTCCTCCTCCTCCTCCTCCTCCTCCTCCTCCTCCTCCTCCTCCTCGTCTTCATCCTCCTCTTCCACTTTTTTCTGGGCAACTTTAGCGGGACCCTTTGCACCATCAAACTTTCCTTTCGACTTATAGTCAGCAACATCCTTCTCATACTTCTCCTTCAGCTTGGCCGCCTTAGTGATGTAAGGCTGCTTTTCGCTGTCGTTTAGGTTATTCCACATCTCACCCAGCTTTTTTGCCACATCTCCAATAAAGATGCCAGGGTTTGTGGATTTGATCTTGGGGCGGAATTCTGAGCAGAACAGGAAGAAGCCAGACGGTGGCCTTTTGGGGGCATTAGGATCCTTCTTCTTCTTGCCTCCCTTAGCTGGTCCATAATCCTTCATTTCCCGATCATAGCGCAAAAACCTTTCTGGTTTTGATTTATTCTTCATTCTCACCTAAATAATTAGTAATTTGCTTAGGACAACAAATGAGTACTAGATTACTGTTTCTTACCTTAGACTAATATCCTAAATGCTTGAAAACAATTAGCTTACATTTCAAATTCATTTCAGCATTGACAACTGGGACAACTATATGCAGTATTATTTTATACACACACACACACACACACACACACAATACAAAAGGGATAATCCATTAACATGCTACATCATCTCTGGCAATAAGGTCATAAAAAAGGCCTTTTTAAAAAAAAAATCCATTTTCAATTTGGTACTAAGAAACTCAGTATTATCAGATACTTTTGATCTAGCCCCTAAGCCTCAGTAGGTTACTTACTAGGAAAAAGGCCCTAAGCTCATCTCCCATTATGCTACGGGAAGCTTGAGTTAATGGATTCCAATCCAACTTATTTTCTCGGAGATTTATCAGAAACCAACAGCTATAAATGGTTAAGTCTCTTTTCACCATTCATTTTATTACAGCAGCATCCATGTGAAGCCCTCTAATAATAGATTTTCTGAGTCCTTTCTGCTATCAGATATGATACCCCCAAAACTACAAATATTAAGGTCAATACTGGCAAGCTAAAAATAAAAATTTTTAAAAATATTGACAAGCACAAAACAGTCAGTAGGAATCTATTGCCAACAAAGAAATGCAAAAAATACAATTTATAGTTGTATGGTCAACTTTAGGAGACATACTCATCATTTTATTAAATTAAAATGAGTGCTTTAAAAATACACTGACAAAAAAAAAATTTCTAAGCAAAACTGAAAAATCATACCGAGGAAAAAATTTTAATTTCTGAACAAAATCCCAGAGCTACTCAGCAAATCATCAATAATTAGACAAAGTCCTAGATGTAAAATCTGTAAGAATATGACTACTTTATAGCTTTTCTAGAAAACTGTTCCACTTTAACAAACACTGGTAACAAAACAAGAAAGTACACTTATGATGCATTCTTAGAATGTACTTAACTGTAATGCAGAACTTCAGAAAAGTTGTATGCCAATGACTAAAACACAATAAACAAAACTTATTGGCCCAAGATCTGTGGCAGATGCTTTTTAGGATACCTCAGTTAACTTCATCCAATTTCTGGTAGTTATGTCAATTGTCTTTTTTAGCTGTTCAATTACAATATTCTTAGAAACAGGAACTCTAAAATTAAGAATGCTAGATTTTGACTCAATTTTTCCCATAAACAATACAAAGTACAGTACACTTGTGTAAAAGGATATAGTTTAAAAGACATAAAGGAAAATTTTAAAACTTTAAAATGCAATATAAACCTAAGCTTATAATAATAATCACTATGAAACAGTGAGTTATCATGTATTGAATGTCACTATATGCCAGTCACTTCAGTGGGAGTTTTACAAGCATTCTCTCGCTTACTAAAGTAGCTTGATAAAGTAACACCTTCTTTTATTAATATGGAAATTGAGGCTCAAGTTCAAGAAACCTCACCAAAGTCACACAAACTGTAAATGGCATAGCTGGAATTTATTTGAACCCAAATCACCCAGCTGCAAATCACTGGTTCTTTCAATACCATTGCCTCTCAAAGTAAACAACTACTTTTCATTCTTCTCAGAGCTCCAGATATCCAAAGATATATTCACACTGAATGAAACCTAATTTTAAAATATTGTTAATGTTTCAAAAATTACAATTAAAAATATACATGTGATGATTAATCTCATGTGTCATCTTGGCTAGACTATGGCATCCAGCTGCTTGATCAAACACCAGCCTAGCCATTGCTTTTAAAGCATTTTTAGATATGATTAATATTTAAATCAGTAGACTCTAAGTAAAACAAATCCTTATTGTGGGTGGGCCTCATGCAATATGCCAAAGGCCTTAATAGCAGACTTAAGTTCCAGAAGAAGGAATTCTGCTTCCAACCTGCAATATAAAAATTTTGGCTGAGTTTCCAGCTTTTGAACTCAAGACTACAACATCAGTTCTTAACCAAATTTGCAGCCTGCTGGCCTGCCCACAGATTTTGGACTTGCTAGCCCCTACAATAACAAAAGTCAATTACTTAAATCTCCCTCAATATATATTTACAGTCTCTTTCTCCCTCACTATGCATACAGTCATGCACTGCATGACAATGTTTCAGTCAAAGACGAACCACATATAAGATGGTGTTCCCATAAAACTATAGTACCATATTTTTACTGTACCTTTTCCTATCTTTCGGTATGTTTAGATACACAAATACAGCAGGTCCTTAAGTAGTGTCATTTCATTCAACATTGTTTCATTTGACACTGTTCAGTTATAGTGCTGATAAGAAAAAAAAAAAATCAGGTCCCAGCCAGGGCCACTGTCCATGTGGAGTTTGCACATTCTCCTCATGTGTGCAGGTTTTCTCTAGGTATTCCAGTTTCCTTCCACATCCCAACGATGTGCATGTTAGGTTAACTGGCATGTCTAGATGGTCCCAGTCTGAGTGAGGGTGGGTATGTGTGTCAGAGTGCACCCTGCAGTGGAATGGCATCCTAGCAAAGTTGGTTCCTGAGCTGCTGAAACAGGCTCCAGCTACTTATGACCCTAAACTAGAATAAGTTAGAAAATGAATACAAATTATTGTAAACTACAGATTCATAGCATATACAGTAATCATATAAATGCATCACAATGAACGATGCAGTACAAAAGTGCATGATGACCTGCCATATTTGTAACTTCATTTTGTTTTTTTTTTTGGTTTGTTTTTGAATTATATGGTAATAGGAGGTGCTCCTTACAATTTTTGCTTTGCAAACTTTATTCCTTGATTTAACCCCCCACCACTATGGCCACTGTTACTTACTGATTCACCAAAAACTGGGTAAATAATTGTCCTACTTGTTTTTATTAATCTTTTTTAAATGTATATATAAGTCACATTGATTTCAAAGTTTAGTTTTAGAAGTGTTTATGTTTAGTTATGTTTCTGTGACCAGAAGTATGCCACAGGAACTTAACTTGTTTACATCAGTGAGCCTATGGCAAAACTGGTTTTCCCACATCATTTCATTTTAAGTAGTAGTTACCAAAAACCTATTGAAGATACTAAGCGAGGACATACTGTACTTACCAATGAGTTACAATGGCCTCCAGTATTCAATACAGTCACATGCTGTACAGGTTTATAGCCTAGGACCAATAGGCCATCCCATATAGCCTAGGTATGTAGTAGGCTATACCATCTAAGTTTGTCTAAGTTCACCCTATGACATTCACACAATGACAAAATCACTTAACAATGCATTTCTCAGAATGCACCTCACTGTTAGGCAATGCATGCCTATATATACATATATATAAAAGCACTTGCATCATTACTGCCCGGTACCATGCTCCAGTGCCAGGGAAAGCCCACACACACCTGCTTGGCTGGTGCCTGCACTTTGCCATAGTTTAAGAGTCAATTCTACATAATAAAGTTTACCCACTTTGCTTCACAATACCTAATAGACATTTGAAATTTCAGGTCTTACTGTCTCTTTTATACTTAAAACCTGACAATAAAAATTTAAGTAATTTGTCATTCAAAGTAAATTACCATAATCGAGAATGAACTATGTGAGAGGTAAACATTATCCAAAGGCGGGGGGTAGCGGGGATCCGTATGAAGTATGATGGATAAGCAAGCTATTATGGAAATAAAATCAAGAGCATTATTTCATATTACCATCAGGGGGAAATTTCAAACAAGAATACCCTCTGTATTTAATGAGTTCATCTGATGAATGAATTTGACTAAACTTTCTATAATGATTTAAATTGAACTGATGAGACAGATGTGTCTCTATCTTGCCTGTGTGTTTGTTTCTGCAGAAAAAATACAAGATTTTTATAAGACATTACAGTGTACTGTTTAAAGCAATGATAGGAGAGACCAAGAGAACAGCATGGCCCCTACAAAAGCAACTGCTAACCTGTGTTCTATTGGTTAATTACAAACATCAGATGTCAGCATCTTCCAAATAGTAACAGACAATGCCATCTAAGCTGTCAGTTTCACTAAGGCACCTTGGAAGTTCTCACTTCCAGGGTACCAATACCCATATATTATAACTCCAAATTCCAAGGTCTTCTCATTTGCTTTGTGGAATGTGCTGATTTAAATATTTCTAATGAGGTGTTTTTTTTAAATAAATCACTTTGGTTGATAAATTATGTTAATTACCTATCTGAAATAAACCACATAGGCATGAACTTGCCTGTTGCTGAACAAGCTCCAATTTTACTACACTAAGGACTGCAAAAAGTATTCATTTAGACTTAACATGCAAAACAAAAGAAATTTGACTATTCTGGAACTTTGAGTAAAAAGCTGACAGGCTTCTGACTGTTTAAGTAACATCTTAAAATATTACAAGGTACATTCAAAAACCGTTTTTCTGCTAAACAATGAATATTAAAGTTGGATGTGGAGGCATTCACTAACTCCCTTCCTGTCCTCAAAATATACTTAACTGACAATTACTGTGGATGTCACTAAATATGATTAGTAATACTGCTTTTTTTTTTTTTAATTTTTATTTTTTGAGACTGAGTCTCACTCGATCACCCAGGCTGGAGTGTAGTAGTGCAATTTTGGCTCATTGCAACCTCCACCTCCTGGGTCCAGGCGATTCTCATGCCTCAGCCTCCTGAGTAGCTGGGATTACAAGCACGCCTCACCACACCTGGCTAATTTTTATAGTTTTAGTAGAGATGGGGTTTCGCCATATTGGCCAGGTGGTCTTGAACTCCTGACCAGATGATCCGCCCGCCTCGGCTAATACAACTTTAAAACAAAATTTCCTCCTAATTATTTCTCAAGTTTTCTGCACCCATATAATCAAACAGTGCCCTGAAACTGCAAGACAAGCTATTTAAAAAGCTATTAAAGATCCACATTGTAATTTTTATCATGGTCTGACAAGAATATAACAACAGTTTTCATGCAGTAAAAAAGCTATTAGAATCTTCGTATGTTTGAAACTTTGAACTTTTTACATTTTGCAAACAAAATATATAGAAATAAGTTATAAGATGAAACCAACTTTCCACCTGAAATTTAATGTACCAAATGCAACAAATGTATATAACTGAACACTATTCTTACCTGTTTTATATATTGGGAGTCTGATTTCATGGGATAAAGGATTCTGTTACCAAGAAGATCTGAGAACTGCTGTATGCAAATGTGCAGAGTCAACTGGCACTACATTCAGAAAAAAGACATAGGCTTCCTTCTCTGCCATGTCCCGATGATGTACAGTGAGACAAATTAATTGCCCAAAGCCTTAATTTCCTTAATAGATTATTAATATTTACTTTACCAGGTATTGTGAGCTTTCAATAGAAATGATGTGTATGAAGCCTAAGAGTGGGACAGAACAGGTACTCATTAGTTGTTCCCTTCTTATATGGCCTCTGTGTATTTACCTCAATACTAAATGAAAATAAGAGAAAGAATGTATCAATTAGATCATTTATATTTCAATGTGTAAATTCAGAGCAAAACTGATTTCTGATTAGAATTCCTTTTGACATTTTTCATAATCTATGAACAAAAGACTTTATAGGAGCATCTCAAAGTAACACAAAACTTAAAAGATATACGCACTTTTACAAAAAGAAATAGAGATATAGGTGGTGTTTTCCAATAAGCGCTATCAACAACAACAACCATAACAAAATGTCAGGAAACCATGTTATAATGAGACTATAGGAACATCTTGTAAATGCCAAAGACAACTGACAAATTATTCCCCAACTCCTGGGCTCACAGCCCAACAGAGATGAGCCTACGGGGGAAAAAAAAAATCTAAAGACAAAAATTAATACTGAAAGAACTGTTCCTTTGACAAATCAGAGTAGAAAGATCAGGATTTAAGCAGAGTTTTTAGACACTAATAACCAAAGACTCAAATGGAAGGACTTTATTTTTGAAGGGGGTATGGAGGCTGGGAACCTTGGCACACCAAAATGTGAGAAACCTACAAGTGAACTGGTTTGCCAGAGTTCTGTGGTTTGCTGTTTTCAGTGTCTCTCCTTTTGCCTTCCTGATTGGCATCACCCTAGTCCCACCCACCTTATTAACTCACATCTGCATTGCTGCAATAACATAACCTAGTATTCCAGGATCCAAACTTTGCCTCTTTCAATCCACTAGACAATCTTCCTACAACTGTGCTATCTAACCATGCCACTTTCAACAAAAAAACTAAAGTGGCTCCCTTTCCTAACACATCTCAATTGGTCTGCTTTCATATTCAAAGCCTTCCATGAAGTGATCCTATCTTCCTACCTCTATTTTACACAAACCTACTTCTCAATCTTCTCAAGCTGTCTCATTCTTGCCATCACAATAACACTCATTTTGCATCCATATTTTGCTCGTACTGTTATACCAACTTAAGGTAACTTCTGTATTTCTGCTTTTCACCCATTCATTCGGTCATATAAGCATCTAATAAGCGCCTACTCTGTGTCTGGAATCAACCTAGTGCTAGGAATACAAAGATGACTAAGATCTAGCTCTTGTCCCCAGGGAATGTAATGATAATTAAATGAGTCAGACATGTAAACAAATCGTTAGGACATGGTGTAGTAACCACTGTAACACTGTGTACAGGGTACTATGGAAACACAACAGGCATAGTGAGTCACTGCAAGAGAAAGTAAGACATGAGGAGAGCCGAGCCCAAGAGACTTCATTATGGAAACGAAGTTTGAATTGAGTCTTAAAGGATGATGAAAGCAGGAAAGAGGGACAAGGTAAAGGGGTAATTCCTTTTTTT
Source organism: Saguinus oedipus (assembly GCA_031835075.1). Taxonomy (NCBI): domain Eukaryota; kingdom Metazoa; phylum Chordata; class Mammalia; order Primates; family Cebidae; genus Saguinus; species Saguinus oedipus. The sequence goes on from CM063190.1 coordinate 27,982,788, forward strand.
TTTCTTTTTTGAGATGGGGTCTTGCTATGTAGCCCAGGCTGGACTTGAACTCCTGGGCTCAAGCAATCCTCCTGCTTCAGCCTCCTGAGTAGCTGGAACTATTGGTGCATGCCATACTACCTTTTTTTTTTTTTTTTTTTTTTGAGACGGAGTTTCGCTGTTGTTACCCAGACTGGAGTGCAATGGCACAATCTTGGCTCACTGCAACCTCCACCTTCTGGGTTTAAGCAATTCTCCTGCCTCAGCCTCCTGAGTAGCTGGGACTACAGGCACACACCACCATGCCCAGCTAATTTTTTTTTTTTTTTTTTGAGACGGACTTTCGCTCTTGTTACCCAGGCTGGAGTGCAATGACACAATCTTGGCTCACCGCAACCTCCGCCTCCTGGGTTCAGGCAATTCTCCTGCCTCAGCCTCCTGAGTAGCTGGGATTACAGGCACGCGCCACCATGCCCAGCTAATTTTTGTATTTTTAGTAGAGACAGGGTTTCACCATGTTGACCAGGATAGTCTCGATCTCTTGACATCGTGATCCACCCGCCTCGGCCTCCCAAAGTGCTGGGATTACAGGCGTGAGCCACAACGCCCGGCCCCAATTTTTGTATTTTTAGTAGAGACAGGGTTTCACCTTGTTGACCAGGATGGTCTCGATCTTGACCTTGTGGTCCACCCGCCTCGGCCTCCCAAAGTGCTGGGATTATAGGTGTGAGCCGCCATCCTACTTAAGATAAACATGAAAATGCACAGCATATTCCAGGAACTGCCAGAGATAGAGCATAAGTGGAATGCAAGGAGCAAGTGGGAAAGGCACATTCACAAGGACTTAAAAGTCTGGCTACATGATGAGGGTGATTTCTAAGCAGACAGTGACATGATCAGAGGTGAGGTTTTTAAAGGCTTGATTTGAAAGGACTCTCCTTTCAAAATCAACAGAGCCCTCCCTACTATCACAATGCTCACGTTTCCTTCCTTGCTCCCCTTCCCACTTCAGGTACCAGAATAATAACTTCTGCCATCATGGAACACATGATGCCCACCACACAGTGCCAGACACTTCTGACATGCCATCTCATTTAATCCTTACAACATCTCTATAATTAAGGAACCTATAGTCAGAGTAATCAAATGTCTTGCTCTAATGAACATAGTTTGTAAGTGGTAAATGGCATCCAAACCTAACTTCAGATTCTGTGGACTTCTCCAAATATGCTACACACGATCCCAGCCTGAATTGCACTCTCTTCATCCTCTCACTATTCCACATCTGTGTCCCCTGTTTCTTATAATTTGCTCCCAGACCCAGTTCAATGTCCAGAGTTGCCACAAATTAGTTGTAGACTTACATTGAGCAAGTCACTTACCTTGGCTAGTTTCTTAACTGAAATTAGGTGCCTCTCAGAGCATTTCCACTATCTCTTGCCACACAAGCGGGGTTTTATTTTGTTTTGAGCCAGAGTTTAACTCTTGTTGCCCAGGCTGGAGTGCAATGGCATGATCTTGGCTCACTCCAACCTCCACCTCCCAAATTCAAGCAATTCTCCTGCTTCAGCCTCCCAAGGAGCTGAGATTACAGCGTTATTAGTACAAACCACAAATGCTGGCATATATCAGGGCAAGTGGGCTTATCCAGTCTGAGATGCCAAGTTACATCATAATGTAACTTATTAATAGCCCATCCATCAGTAAGCATTCAGAACATCTTTCAAACAAAGAAACTGAGTCTGAGTTAACAATATCATTAACAATGAAGCCTTTCCCTTATCTCTGAGTAGGTTTTTAATTTTGCTAATACAGCCTCCTCTAAGCATGGATGTTCTGCCTGTGAAGACCTGAGCTAGAGGCTACTTCACCAGCAGATGAGGCTAAGAAAATATACATGCACTAGGCTGCAGGGAACACAATAGAAGCAATTGCCTAGGCATAACAAAAACAGAGCTTGTCATATCATAGTTACCGTTCAAGAAAATCTTCTGTGAGACTTTTTTCCAAGGGGTGAAAATTTTACATGTTATAAAATGGAACAATATATAGATATTACCTTACTTGAAGAGAGGCTTGCTGCTTCGATTGCAGCTGACGGGTTTTTCCTTTAAAATACATGTAAACATGTAGGTAGCTTTTTGTTAGTGGCTTTTTGTGAGTTTTCTCCCTATTAATCACCTTCTCTCATGCTCCAGGGAAACCAAGTAGGTGGGCCAAAATTCCCACATGTTTTTGGAAAGGTACTTGGAACACCCACACCCACAGACAGAAGAAATACTTCAAGTCTACATAAACAGTCCTAGGAGATAATTTGGGTAACAAGAAATATTAGTATAAGACAAAATATTTACATATTGAGACATAAGAAGACATTACAGAAAAATGGGAACCATGTATAAGAACCAGAGAACTTAAACCCAAATCTTTAAAGATGTGTTTTCTAATGATTCATTCACACACCAGACTCCCAAATCACCAAATCCATCATTCTTCATTTCAGTGAATATTTACTGGAGACAGAAAACAATATGAAACTCTATTATCCAATAACTGCCTAGAAGAAACAAAACCTGCCAAACAAATTTAAATAACCATAGAGGAGTCTTTATCACAAAAAGCAATGATTTCAAGAAGCAGACAGATACAAAAAGGTATAAAATTGCAAAACATTGTAAAATTTAGTCACCCTCAATATCCTTATGTTACAGATATGAAATACAACAATGGACCAAAAACTAGCATCCACTCAACTAGTCAGCAGACTTGAGATAAAATGCTTAAATTGCCTCTTTAAGTACACTTCCAAGAACCTACTATATTTAGAACAGAAATGAAGCAGCCAATAGAGACAAACTTTTAGAAAACTACATCATAGACAAAAAATAAATATCCTCTCATGTTAAAAAAGAGAATGAGAGAGAACCTCTTTTTAGAAGGGTCAAATATATTCAATGACATAAACTGATGGTTTATTTTTAGAAAGAGATGAAGTCTGCTATTATTTGTCAAACCAGCAAATCCTTCTAAAGACGACTTCCAATTACGATTCAATTCCTTATGTACTGAAATGTACATAAAAATATATAATATGTTTAGTCAAAGCATATATTTGTGTAAGAAGGAAAAAAAGAACATCTTCAATAGAAATTAAATGAGGGTAAATACACAACATATATATATATTTTTTTTTTATTTTTATTGCATTTTAGGTTTTGGGGTACATGTGCAGAACATGCAAGATAGTTGCATAGGTACACACATGGCAGTGTGTTTTGCTGCCTTCCTCCCCTTCACCCACACTTGGCATTTCTCCCCAGGCTATCCCTCCCCAGCTCCCCCCCACTGTCCCTCCCCCACTCCCCCCAATAGACCCCTGCGTGTAGTAGACCCCCTCCCTGTGTCCATGTGTTCTCATTTTTCTCACCCGCCTATGAGTGAGAATATGCAGTATTTCCTTTTCTGTTCTTGTGTCAGTTTGCTGAGAATGATGTTCTCCAGATTCATCCATGTCCTTACAAAGGACACAAACTCATCATTTTTGATTGCTGCATGATATTCCATGGTGTATATGTGCCACATTTTCCCAGTCCAGTCTATCATCGATGGGCATTTGGGTTGGTTCCAGGTCTTTGCTATTGTAAACAGTGCTGTAATGAACATTCGTGTGCATGTGTCCTTATAGTAGAAAGATTTATAGTCCTTTGGATATATACCTAGTAAAGGGATTGCTGGGTCAAATGGAATTTCTATTTCTAGGTCCTTGAGGAATCGCCACACTGTCTTCCACAATGGTTGAACTAATTTACACTCCCACCAACAGTGTAGGAGTGTTCCTATTTCTCCACAACATATATTTTCAACTTCCCAACTCTTCAGGCTTAGGCTACAGTTTGACACCTGTCAAAAAAAAATTTTTTTTTTAAATAGAGTCTTGCTTTGTCACCCAGGCTGGAGTGCAGTGGCATGATCTCGGCTCACTGCAACCTCCCCAGACTCAAGCAATTCTCCTGCCTCAGCCTTCCAAGTAGCTGGGATTACAGGTGCTCACCACCATGTCTGGCTAATTTTTGTATTTTTAGTGGAGATGGCAGGTTTCACCATGTTGGCCAAGCTGGTCTTGAACTCCTGACCTCAAGTGATTCGCCCGCTTTGGGCTCCCAAAATGCTGGGATTACAGGCATAAGCCATCGCACCCAGCCAGCTGTCAAAATTTTAAAATAAATTTGTATATGGTTTGGCTAGGCACGGTGGCTCACACCTGTAATCCCACACTTTGAGAGGCCAAGGTGGGTGGACCACTGAGGTCAGGAGTTCAAGACCAGCCTAGCCAACATTGTGAAACCAAAAACACAACAATTAACTGGGTGTGGTGGTATGTGTCTGTAATCCCAGCTACTTGGGAGGCTGAGGCAGGAGAATCACTTGAACCTGGGAGGCAGAGGTTGCAGTGAGATGAGATTGTGCCACTGCACTCCAGCCTAGGTGACAGAACAAGACTCCATCCCCAAATTTTTTTTTTCTTTATAGTTTGGTATAGTTCAGGAAGTTTTCAGAGAGACAGGCAACCTAGTAAAACGAGAGACTGGCCTGTCTCATGCAATCTGCTTACCCATCAAAGACAGCAAAGGGAGTGGTAAGGAATGAGGGCAGACCAGATAAAGTCCCTTACCACATTCAGAAGGCTGTGAAGCAGACATCATTGTGCCTTTGAAATATAAATAAATATACCTGCCACTACCAAACACCTTTTCTTGGAGAGGGTACAGAAGAGAACAAGGTAAGAACACCAATCTGTGTTTCTCCAAATCTGTTTCGTCTTAGTTCTTAATGGGGAAACAGCACTTTGGAAAGCTCAAGAACCTCACACTGCTTGAGTTTTCCTTATCCCCACAGCTTTTCAACAGCCCAATAGGCTGTGAACTCCCTGAAAGCACAGACTCGTTTATGAAGCTCACAGTCCTCAAAGCTTTGTATACAGGACATGCTTAGTAAGTGTATGTTTATTAATTCATGTGTTACAATTTTAAATAAGATAGAATTACTCATACATTATACCTAACAACTAAAGTAAAACAGGCATATAGCTTGTGAACAGAGTACAAATCAGAAGCAGCTCTCTGTCCCATGAAGTGCAAGTCTGCACACATAATCTCCTATTTCCAGGTTTCTGTGTTTATTCTGGTGTTTGTTTGTTGTTTTACGGGCTCAAAAACAGAGACAGTACATAGGGTGGTGGAGAGAGCACTAGTCTAGAAATCTTAGGCAATTGCTATCTCCCTGGACCTCAGCTTCCTCACCTGCATAATGAGGGTGGTTGGCTAAATGACTTCCAAGGTCTACAAGGTCCTTTTATGCCCCCTCATGGACTGGTTAAATGACAAACAGGTATTACTGAAAAAATTAAGGACAGATCAGTGAGTTGGTGGGCGGGAAGTGGTAGAAGAACTCTTCAAAGAAGAAGACTGCTCAGGTCAGGCCTTGAAAGACAGTGGGACTCGTCTGACCCCAGACCAGATTTGGTAAGGTCATATACAGGGAAGAAACAGAAACTGGGAGCAAGAGGAGCCCATATATGGCAAGCGTCAAGTATCACACAAAAGGAAAAGGAAGCAGAGTGTGGATCGATCATGGGGTGGGTGCTGCACTGGCTGCTCTATGTTCACCATTCTATTTAATCCTTACAGTCCCATAAGGGAAACACTATGGTTCACTTTTAATACCTGAGGAAATTATGGAACTTTATATCCAAGGAGGCCTGTCACATGGTGGCAGGCAGCTGAAGCACAGCTGGCCTGAGATCCATCTGCCTCCACGGCCATGCTCTAACCCCTGCACCACACTGCCCTTTCAGAAGCACTGGGGAGCAGTAGAGGAGTCTGGGCCAGTTCTGCTCCATCCTTACTAAAGTAAGAGGACTGAAATATAAAAATATAAAAATGCCACTTGATGCTCATTCCATACACCAGAGACTTTTTTTTAATGAATCTGAGGTTTATGCATTTGCCCAGGATAGCCTCAAATGCCTGACCTTGCATTCTCATGCACCAGGACAACTGGCCTGAACCATCCCACCTCCCCACAGGAGACTTTTTAATGCAACAGTAACTCTATAATAGCTCTCTTCCAAAAAGTGTCCCTAGCTAGATCCTGTTTTATTAAGCTCATGAAAATAATTATCGATTGTATGTTTGCTTTGCATCAAATACCACATAAACACTATTAATGCCTTTATTTCATTAAATCCTCACATAAATCCTACAAAGTAGGTACTATTATTACCCTATTTTTTTACAAACAAGAAAACTGAGGCTTCAAGAGGCTAAGTAAGTCACCCTAAGCAGATGTCAAGTTCATAGCTGAGTCAATCCCTAGTAAATGGTTATAAACATCTATCACCACATTTCACACCCGAGGAAGAGAAATGATAAAGGATGCAGCCAGGTGCAGTAGCTCACGCCTATAATCCCAGCACTTTGGGAGGCCAAGGCAGGTGGATTACCTGAGGACTGGAGTTCGAGACCAGCCTGACCAATATGGTGAAACCCTGTCCCTACTAAAAATACAAAAAATCAGCCGGATGTAGTGGCAGGCGCCTGTAATCCCAACTACTTGGGAGGCTGAGGCAGGAGAATCGCTTGAACCCAGGAGGTAGAGGTTGCAATGAGCCGAGATCATGCCATTGCACTGCAGCCTAGGCAACAAGAGCACAACTTCATCTCAAAAAAAAAGAAAGGATGCACAAAATTCTCACTAGTAAAAGGAATAAGATGGCAGAAGAAAAGGCAACGCAGTAGAGCACAAAGAAGAAATCCTGATACCATGAGGAACCACTCACCTCCGGACCTGCTCCTCTCCAGAAGAGGAGGTTAAGTGGAAAAGCCTCTAAGGCTGTAGGAAGGCTGTATCATAGGAGTCTGTGAATAATCACTGACTTCCTCTTAATCAGAGCCAAATGTTCCCACATTGAGTTTTGTGGTCTCTGAGCCAGTTACAGTGTCTAGTATAAAGTAGGCACTGAAGAAATAAAATGTTCTATGTTTTTCATCTAAGTAAACTTCAGGCTAAGAGAAGCAACCTTGCAATATACGGAGTAGGTTAATTTTGAAATCCTAAGCAATCAGTTCATTAACATGTCAAAAGACTTTATTTACTCCTGGTTTTTTCCTCAATATAATAGAATATCAATCAGTATCCTAGGGACTGTGTTACAGCATTGTTGCCATTAGAATACTGGAAATGACCCACAAATTTAGGAAAGAGTAACAATGGTACCAGTCCCCAAAAGTTGTTAATTACAGCCGCATTGTATAGGTGACATTTTATTCTGAGGCAGGCACAGTGTGATTCAGAGAACAGCCTCTATAACAGAACGCAGCCTGACTCCTCAGAAATAGGTTTGTGACCTCTATGTGCTTTCTCTTCCGTAAACTGGGAGAGTGCTCCATCAGCACTGCGTTGTGCTGAGGATTAAATTAATCTAAGAAAATCACTCAACACTATGCCTAGCACACAGTAACTACTCAATGAATGTTAGCTATTAAGTGCTAATATTAATGATGCTAGTCTTACAAATGCACCTGAAAAAATCAATGAAATTGGAAGTGACAGAACCATTTAGAACAACAAACCAACCCACCTCAATAGGCAGTACTATTTGTTGAGAGCGCATTCTGCAAAATGCTAGTGAAGATGCTTAGAAAATGAAAAGTAACATTTGAGCAAAGACTATAGATTTCACCTACCTTAACACCTTTTCTCAATAATAAAACCTATCTTTGGCCAGGAGCAGTGGCCCATACCTGTAATCCTAGCACTTTGGGAGGCTGAGGTGGGCAGATTTCCTGAGCTCAGGAGTTTGAGACCAGCCTGGGCAATATGGTAAAATCCCATCTCTACTAAAATACTAAAAATTAGCTGGGTGTGATGGTGCGCACCTGTAATCCCAGCTACTCAGGAAGCTGAAGCAAGAGAATTGTTTGAACCCAGGAGGCGGAGACTACAGTGAGCTGAGTTCACACCACTGCACTCCAGCCTAGGTGACAGAGCAAGCCTCTGTCTCAAAAAACAAAACCAAAAACCTATTTTCATTATGAATGTTTTTAATTATACAAGATCTTCACAAAATGTAAATGTTCCAATCAGATTCATCCACCAATGCAGTCTAAGAAACCAATTCTTCCAGGAGAGATGATGAGCCTCAGACTTAAGACTCTTACCATTCAAGCACCTATTATGCAACTCAGAACTTTTCAAACAACCCATTAGTTTGAAATGAAGAAAAGAAAAAACAAAAAACAGATCCAGACAAGCATTTTTTAAAAAGAATTAGAAATAAATGGAAAGTATCAGAGTACAATATAGGAAATAATGGTCAGACTTTCTTAGAGAAACTTGTATACACATTGACTAGGTAGCAATGGAAAATAAAGTTCTTGGCTATAGCTGAAAATATCTGAGGAAAACATGATCTATTAAAAATGGACATGAAAACCAAGTTTTTCAGCAAACTGTTCAAGTTTTTACATTTAATGCACTGGAAAACCTTAACAAGAGATTTGATGTATAGCATTTTTGTCCCATAAATTAAAACAAATAAATTCAGAATGACTGATTTCTCCCTCCTTGGACATGAAGCAGAATTACAGATAACTCCAACCAACACTAGGAATAACAGAGTAATCATTGTGCAAGTCTCTTGCCTCATTTACCTGTGTTTGGATAAGAAAACCCACATACTTTTAAGACAATAATTCTTTAAGTTCCCAAGCTATATGCACATCACCCCTAGAGAACATGAGTGCAGGTTTTTTCAATATGCAGAAGAAAATGGAAATGGAGAAAAGGTTTTTGTTTAATCCAAATAATTTGATGAACATTCTTATGCATTATGAATAAAAAAGACCGTCTCTATCCTCAAGATGCATATAATTTACTAAGTGATACATTACTGCAGGACGAATACCCCAAAATCCAAGCAGGTTGTGCTTAAGGTGAGGAAGAGGGAGGGGCGTAAGTAGGAGGGATAAAGAAATGAAAATTTAAGAAAAAGAAAGTAAGTGGCCAGGCACCGTGGCTCATGCCTGTAATCTCAGCACTTTGGGAGGCCAAGGCAGGTGGATCACCTGAGGTCAGGAGTAAGAGACCAGCCTGGCCAACATGATGCATGATGAAACCCCATCTCAACTAAAAATATAAAAATTAACTGTATGTGGTGGCACATGCCTGTAATCCCAGCTACTCTGAAGGCTGAGGCACGATAACTGGTTGAACCCGGGAGGTAGAGGTTACAGTGAGCTGAGATCATGCCACTGCACTCCAGCCTGGGCAACAGAGCGAGACACTGTCAAGAAAGAACGCGCGCGCGAGAGAGAGAGAAGATAGATTAGCCTTTGAGTATGACTTAGTGCAATTTGGGAGAGATGGGATGAGGAGTGGAAAGCAGGGTCATTTTGAAACACAGAGTAGAAAGAAAAGTGATGAGAACACAAAAATGGATAGGCAGCTAGCCAACACATGCAAGAAAATGGTGGAAGCTGAAGTGGTAGTTATGCAGTTGCAATCAAGGACTGCGTGTTTTGACAGGTAACAAAAGAATGATTTTTTATCACAGGAACAAGCAGAAACTAATGAAAGGAATGGTTTTTTGTCAGAGAAATGAGCAGAAACCAAGAATATGAAGACAGCTTGTTTCATTTATGGCTCTCCTGGAGAACACCCTGAATGTGTGTCCCTGCACCTGTCTCCCATTCATTAGACACACAGGGATACTGTCCAGAAAAAAAAAATTCCCCTTTAGACACAAGATCCCTGTGATAACTTGGTTTAAAATTTCTGCCAAGCTTCAGTTAGAACTCTGAAATGCATAGCCTCAGGATACTTCTGGCTCCTCTCCCATTGCTCTCTAGTTAAAGCCAAAGAAAAGTGTAACTTCCGCTGGGCTTCCACGGGTTCTTCTAAGCAACCATTCCAGGAAGGAATAAAGGCTGATTCCCCTTGGGGAAGAACAGCATAGGTGCTCCAACTCAATAACCCCAGAGACTCAGCAAGTGTTCCAGTTACCTACTGCTGCACAGAAAGTTACTACAGAGCTCAGTGGCTTAAAACAACCACCATTTTTATCTCATGATTTGAGAGTCAAGAACTTGGGAAGGGCTCAGCTGGGTGATTCTTGTGCTCCATAGGGTACTGACTGAAGTCACTCAGTGGTATTCAGCTGGCAGGTGGGCTGATTATGCCTGGTGCTTTGATGGAAATGAACGAAAGGCTGGACACGCTAGGAATACTCACCAGAAATGCCTGCCCACGTCCTCTCAGATACGGTGGTCTCAGGGTAGTTCAACTTCTACATGGCAGCTCAGGCTCCAAAAGGCAGGTAGAAGCTGCCCATCCTCTCAAAGGCTAAGCCTAGAACCGCCATATTGTCACATATACTATCCATATTGGTTAAAGCAGTTCCAGCCCAGTCCACACTCAGAAGGAGGAGTGTCAAAGCATTTGTGGTCATCTTTATGATGGATTAAAGATGACCACAAATGCTTTGACACTCCATCAAAATCAGAGTTGCATCCTAGACAGCCATGATTTACTAACTACTGAATATTGAGAATTAAACACCTCAGACAAAAAAAATAATAGTACTTTGAAAAGAGAACAGGCAAGGTAATTCTCAGAGCAACAGATACTCTCATAACCTACTAACTCAGAGTTTAAGACTGAAACATCTAAAGACCTTAAACTTATCCATGTCTTTTAATTCAATAATTTTATCTTTGTTTTTTGGAGATGAAGTTTTGTTCTTGTTGCCCAGGCTGAAGTGCAATGGTGCAATCTTGGCTCACTGCAACCTGTGCCTCCCAGTTTCAAGCAATTCTCCTGCCTCAGCCTCCCAGGTAGCTAAGATTACAGGCATGTACCATCAGGCCCAGCTAATTTTGTATTTTTAATAGAGATGGGGTTTTACCATGATGGTCAGGCTGGTCTTGAACTCCTGACCTCATGTGATCCACCACCTTGGCCTCCTGAAGTGCTCGGATTACAGGTGTGAACCACCCAGCCCGGCCCAGTGATTCTATCTTTAAGAATCTGAGAAAACAACCAGAAAGGTAGATAAAATTAGGTAAATATATCAAAGAACTATTACAACAGTCACAACGTAGAAGTAATTTCTAATAAGAGATAGTGTTAAATACTTAAGAGACAAAAGTATCTTTCAAAAGATGACTAAACAACATAATAAAGCTCACATGGAGAGTAAACAGGTAATAAAACTCTACACAGTATAACCAACAGCAACTATGAAATCTGATTGATAAAGGTCAACTGGCAGATAACATTATCTTGAGTGGAAAATACATCTTTAGCACATAAGATTCCAAGTGTATTATGCAAGGAGACTGAATTTGAAAAAACTAATGCACAGAAACACATGTGAAATGCTATCTACTACAGATATGATTTGCTATTGATACTGCCTAAACTGTTCCTATTATGCCCAGGTTAAAAAATAAAGAACACAGGCTAGGCATGATGGCTCCTGCCTATAATCCCAGCACTCTGGGAGGCGAGGTGGATGGATCACCTGAGGTCAGGAGTTCAAGACCAGTTTGACCAACATGGAGAAACCCCATCTCTACTAAAAATACAAAATTAGCCAGGCATGGTGGCACGTGCCTGTAATCTCAGCTACTCAGGAAGCTGAGGCAAGAGAATCACTTGAACCTGGGAAGTGGAGGTTGCAGTGAGCCGAGATCCCGTCATTGCACCCCAGCCTGGGCAACAAGAGCAGAACTCAGTCTCAGAAAAAAAGTAAATATATAAATAGGTAAATACATAAATAAACACAATTGTCCTAAAGGAAGAAATCCACAATGATTTTTTTTTTGTTTCATTTTAATTTGGTGAGAATGGGAGACTATGGTATTTAAGGAGATAAGAACACAGACACTTTTGGCTTGGTGTCCTGCCTCTCACCTGTAGTTCCAGCACTTTGGGAGGGCAAGGTGGGTGGATTCCTTGAGGTCAAGAGTTTGAGACTAGACTGACCAATGTGGTGAAACCCTGTTTCTATTACACATACAAAAATTTAGCCGGGTGTGGTGGTGTGCACATGTAATTCCAGCTACTCAGGAGGTTGAGGGAGGAGAATCACTTGAACCTGGGAGGTGAAGGTTGCAGTGAGCCAGGACTGCGCCACTGCACTCCAGCCTGGGTGACAGAGTGAGACTCCATCTCAAAAATAGATAAAATAGAACAAAACAAAACAAAACAGATATTTTTGTTTCTCTCACAGAGAAATACAAACAAAACTGACAAAATTAATTGAATTCCAGGCTGGGCACAGTGGCTCACACCTATAATCCCAGCACTCTGTGAGGCCGAGGTGGGCAGATCACTTGAGGTCAGGAGTTTGAGACCAGCCTGGCTAACATGATGAAACCCTGTCGCTACTAAAATTATAAAAATTAGCCAGGCATATAATTAGCCTGTTAATTATAAAAATTAGCAGGTGATTCTCCTGCCTCCACCTCCCCCGTAGCCAGGATTACACCCCTGGGCATAAAAGGAACAGTTTGGGCAGTATCAGTTATAATTCCAGCTACAGGGGAGGCAGAGGAAAGAGAATCGTTTGAACCCGGAAGGCGGAGGTTGTAGTGAGCTGAGATCACACCACTGTACTTCAGCCTGGGCAACAAAGCGAGACTCCATCTTAAAAAAAAAAATTGAATTCCAAATTGGAGAAAATAATTACAAAAAAAAAAAAAAAATCAAGGATATGGTACTGACACAACCTTTTTAGATAAATTCTAAAAAATTAGATTTATTTTACCGCAATTAAACAGCTTTTTAAAAATACTTCTGCCACTACTTATTCTAACACTACAATCAGACCAGTAGCAAAGCCTTTCCATTTCTATATATCTTCTCTACATCTGAGGATGCTATAGATGGCATTTTTAACCAAGAAAAATAATAAGATGATACTGCTGAGACCCATTTAAAGAGCAGTGGTATACAACAAGTATGAAGATTTAGTAAGCAAACTTGGAGAATTTGCTCCAAATATAGTTTCCTCTATAAGGGTGGGAAAGTAGACTAAAAATACCAGCAAACATTTCTGGAGTATAGAAATGCATTAGATGCAAAGAACTATGTTAGTAATGGAGATATTAAGAAATGTAAGCTGTAGTCCCTGCCTCCATGTCTCCAGTTGGTGAGACAATATATACACCAAAATGTTAATACCAGGGAACAAGTTGGCTAAAATCTGAATTGGGAAAGCGATAGCTGGTGTTTTAGAGATGGCTTTGGCTTGTTGTGGAGAACAGAGTGGAGGGGAGAGAGAATACATAGGCAAGAGACTATTTAGAATACTACACGTGTGAGGATGAGGAGCTGTACAGCAAAAATCTTCAGGCCTGACAGACTCATGCCCCCACTGCTTTAACAAATACTTTGTAATGCTTTCCTTTTACCATCCCAAAATAAAACTCATGAATTATATAATCTACAACACATGTAACTTGCAAGTGGGGTGTGTGGTGTATGTGTGTGTAACTCTATAACATAAAGCAGAAGTTAAAAGGAAATATATGCCTTTTAATAAGTAATAGCTCAGGGATTACTATACTAGAAGGCATACCAAAGCTATCAGACATATGTATGTATTTATAAAAAGTTTATACTTTTAAAAACCGAATTGTCAGGTGGTCACTTCAGTCCAATCACCTGAGCCAAAAAAAAAAAAAAAAAGAAAGAAAGAAAAAAAAACCTGAATTGGATGTCATTCTGTACAAGGCATATAGGAAATGAAAAGGCAGCAGTAAAGACGGACACTGCAATAAAAATCAGTGTTGGGAAAAGTAGCACCAGTAGATTTTCCTGCATGTTTTAAGATAAAGAGAACTACATTTTACCTGAGTAGGTATAACAGGTCAGAACAAATTACAGACTGTCAGAGTAAAGAATATGAGGAACAATGACGTATTTCTGCCAACTTTACCAGCAAGTTTTCCTTGTAAAATGTTCACTTACTCTTAGTGATTTCATTGTTCCATAAGAAGACAGGGTAGACACCATAATAGCTATTCATTTAGGAAAAGCTGGTTGAAAGTAAATTTCAAAATTTCAACTACTATTGACACTTTTATTTACATTTGACATTTTATTTTAAAAAAAGAGGCTAAGAATATACATATTTGTATACAGATTCACTCTGGTTGCTACAAAAGCAGACTGATTTACATATGTGTTGTACGGGCAACTTGAATACCATGAGAGTTGGCAGAGATGTGGCTTTCCTAATTGGTAAACTGCTCTTGTTAAGCTAAAAAAATATTTATTTACAGGGCCAGGCGCAGTGGCTCACGCCTGTAATCCCAGCACTTTGGGAGGTGGAGGCGGGTGGATCACAAGGTCAAGAGATCGAGACCATCCTGGTCAACATGGTGAAACGCCGTCTCTACTAAAAATACAAAAAATTAGCTGGGCATGGTGGCGCGTGCCTGTAATTCCAGCTACTCAGGAGGCTGAGGCAGGAGAATTGCCTGAACCCAGGAGGCGGAGGTTGAGGTGAGCCGAGATCGCGCCACTGTACTCCAGCCTGGGTAACAAGAGCAAAACTCCATCTCAAAAAAAAAAAAAAAAAATTATTTACATGGTAGTGGTATTCATGGGAAATTATGTAGAATAAAGTTATGAAAAAAACTGTTTATGTGTAAAGACTAAGTTATATTCTAGGCTCAGATATTTATAATCAGTTTTTTTAATAGCACAAATGTCCCATGAGAAATCCAAAAGTCAGACAGGATTTGGGCAATTCTTGGTTGTATGGGACTGTCTCCCATCCCCTCCAATTCCCCACAACCCCTTCCTGTCCACTAAATACCCCTATGGGGCAGTACCACATTCATTTGATAACTACTTCCTCAGCGTTTACAGATTTATAACACATGGGCCTATCTATTCCCAAAACTTAAAAGACTCTTATCTATCACATTTTACAAGACAACATTTTAACAAGTCCCATACATTTAACACTCTCTGTTCCAAGTCTTTCAAATGCAATCCTTTCTCAGATTATAAATAAGATTTCAGAGGGTGTTAGACAGCATTAAAGAGAAAGAGAAAAAAGACCTTAAAGTTCACAGTATTGACACAAAAATATAAAGACTGGCCTATAACATCTCAGAAGCTTGAGAAATGTATCACACTCTGTAATCAAGAGTGATTTAGTTATGAAGACCAAAACAACCCAAGTCCCTCTATCAATGCTTCCTCAAGTCACCACTGGTTCAGTTTGCTTTGTTTTTTAGGGAAATACAAGTATAGTCAAATCTTCAGTGAATTTTATGAACGCAAATGTTTCCATTTTCCAAATTACCACTTATTGCCTCAAACAGTATGAACAGCAACTAATTTGGTAGCTAATTTTACCAACATGTTGAATAGTATCTATATACTGCCTAATTTGTTATTTTAGAACTATTTTAATTCACTGAAACCTGTACCCAACACATTTCTTAAAATGGTTTCACAGGAAAAGAAGTTGAAAACTAAGCTGAAAGAAATTGTTTTCATATCATCATACCTCATTACAAAAAAAAAAGTGAGGTAGCTTATAGAAATAAATATTATGCAACAGAATTAAAAATGGCCTCCACAATTATAAAAGAGATAAACTTTAAAACATTTCTCACCTATCAAATTAGCAGAGCTTTGTAAAACCATATTTAAAGGGAATTTTAAAAAATATATTTTGTACATTGTTCTAATCAACAAAGAAAAAAGTAAGAGTTAAGGCTTGGTACAGAGAAACAAAACTGTCATTATAGAGGACTACCAACATAAAACCCAACAGAAGCTAAAGACAAATTATTAAAATAAGACAAGCAAGCAGTTGCAAGATCAATATACAAAAAAAGTTATATTTTTATATACCAGTGACAGAAGAGTTAAAAAGCATAATTTAGAAAAAATTATAATAGCAACAAAAAATAAATTGTATCTAGGAATAAATCCATCAGGAAAAGAGCAAGGCTCATGAGGAGAAAACTATTAAACATTATTGAAATTCAATATAGAAGATATATATTATACCATATTCGTGGAGGAAAAAAATAACACAAATGTTGATTCAATACAAATGCATATACAAAGTCAATGCAACTTCAGATGCAAATAGCTTACTGAGGAACTTGACAACCTGATTCTAAATTTCACATGGACACGCAGAGGCCTAAATATAGCTAAGATATTTCTAAAATGGAAGAATAAGTTGGAAAGGAAATTGTCCTAGAAGATAAAGACAATGCATATAAATCAACTCCAGATAAACTTAAATGTAGAAAGGCTAAACTTTAGAAGATCCTTAAAAGAAAACATAAGAAAAGATTTCTTACATAAGACCCAAAAGGGCTAACTATCAGAAAAAGTACCCACAAATCTGATCGCATTAAAATTAAGAAATTTTCTTCAAAAGATATAATAGAAAAAGTGTAAAAGACAAATTATATGCTGGACACACTGGAAGATAAGGAAAACACATAACTGATGAAAGATTAGTATAAAGAACATATGGGCTGGGTGTGGTGACTCACGCAGTAATCCCAGCACTTTGCGAGGTCAAGGTAGGCAGGGCAGATCACAAGGTCAGGAGATCAAGACCAACCTGGCCAACATGGCGAAACCCCGTCTCTAATAAAAATACAAAAATCAGTTGGGTGTAGTGGCATGTGCCTGCAAACCCAGCTACTTGGGAGGCTGAGGCAGGAGAATGAATCACTTGAACCCAGGAGGTAGAGGTCGCAGTGAGCCAAGATCACACCACTGCACTGCAGCCTGAGCAACAGAGCTAGACTCCGTCTCCAACAGCTAGACTCCAAGAATATATGAAGAATTCTATAAATCAATATGGGAAAGAAAACATGAAGATACATGAAAAGATACTCTCCTTTACAAATAAAACCACTTAGATATCAAATGGTCAAAATTTGAGAATTCTCACAATACCCAGTGTGGATCAAGAGGCCTGTTAACACTGCTGGGTGAGCAATGAAACTAGCACGATCACTCTGATAAACAATTTGGATTATTTTATAACGTTGAAAAACTCATATGTTATGACCCAGAAAGCCAGGTAGAGAGAATTTCACACATAGGCATCAGAAGACATGTGTAAGAATGCTCACAGAAGCATTCTATTTGTAAAACAATCGGAAAAAAAAAAAATCCATCCAGCAGGATAATAAAAAATTTAGCTGTCGTATAAGCTTAACCAGGCAGAAGTGCAAATGAATGAACTACAGCTACACTTCAGAAATGTACTGAACTTTATTCAATCGGCAAGTTGCCAGTTATCATATATAGAATACCATTATTACAAAGCTCAAAAACAAACAATACATTGTTTAGGAATTATAAAACTATTTTCTTTTAAAAGCAAAAGACTAAAACGCAAATCCACAGTAATAGATACCTGGGGTGAGGAAAACTGGAAGAAACGTTCCTAGAGTTACTAATCTACTTCATAAGGAAGCTTTCATTTCTATTTCATATTTATTTGCACTAAAACAGAATACTTGGCTGTATAAACAATTATCTATTTTACCTTGTATTGACCTGTAAGTACAAAACAACTCAGACTAACCAACAGCTGGCTATATATTTTTTTCATTCAAGATGGAGTCTTGCTCTGTCATCAGACTGGAGTGCAGTGGCGAGATCTCAGCTCACTGCAACCTCCACCTCCCAGGTTCAAGGGTTTCTCCTGCCTCAGCCTCCCGAGTAGCTGGGATTATACGTGCCACTATGCCCAGCTAATTTTTGTATTTTTAGTAGAGACAGGGTTTTACCATGTTGGCCAGGCTGGTCTCGAATTCCTAACCTCGTGTTCCACCCACCTCAGCCTCCCAAGGTGCTGGGATTACAGGTGTGGTGTAAAAAACAAAAACAAAAAAACCCTACTGAGAAGATTCTATTCGTTACTAGCGAACACTTGGTAATTATTAGCCTAGGTGACAATGGAATTTCCTCTCTGAGAAATAATCCCTGGGTTCACTGGCAATCCGTATTAAGAATTTACAAGGGAGGTATTATATTTCAGTAACATTCAAAAGACAAGAAGGAGGCTTTAGTAGATTTTTACTTTTTTTTTAAATAAAAAGCATTTAGACACCAACTTCATGGGACTTTATAGTTAGTAAAACAGAAATGTTTAAAAGTCTCAGTGTTAGAAACTCTGCTACCCTATAAAAAGAAAGGTATTTAACTTGGCATTGTGAATCTTGGAAAGGAAGACAACCCTGCTTAAAAAGAAACAATCTTATGGTTGGTTTCAGCTATTTTCCAGTTCCTAAAGGAAAGTTCAACAGAACAAACAGACAGGACTTCTATTATTACTGTCCACAACAAGGGGGATGTCGTAAATCTTGAGAAAATAGCTTCATGGCCTTTCTCCAATGATTAGTGAACACAGCTCTTTCAAACACCCTTCCAAAGCCATAGTCTGGACATATTTGTTTAATGTAGTTCTATGCTTCTCTGTCAGTTTAGAACTGAGTCTTCTGATTCATCAAGAGAGCCAAAGAACAGTTAAATGCCTACCGTTTTACGAGTCAAGTACCAAGCTCTACATTACTGACCTAATGGTTTACAACATGGTTCCCATGCTGGGCGCATATGAAAATAAATAAATAAACAAAAAAAGAATCCCAAAGAAGGTGAGTGATACAGTCAGCACTGCCGTATGACACTTCTAGGACGTGGGGAAGAATTTACAGAGAAGGCATTTTTCTTCCAAAAGAAACTGGGACAATAAAACCCAGAGGACAACATGATGTATTTTGGGCAAAGCGGTTTGCACAAATAAAAGGAATGAATTTGACTTTAAAAAAAAAAGAAGAAGAAGAAGAAGAAAGAAAGACGTCAATTCAAGGAGACTGTAATCTTTTAGAAAGCAAAAACCAAGCTGACAGAATACAACAGGCAAAAGCAATCACTTGTAACCATTTACACAATCATCCTCAAAATCGAGTAATTATATTTAAAGATTCGTAGACACTGATTTACTAAGGATTAAAAAAAACTGGACAGAAAGGAAGTTGTGATAAGCAGGTAGGTAAACAGATAAAGAGCAGACAAGGACACAGACATCACCAAAATCACCTGCCTCTGAGAACAAGGATAACAGAATAACTTCTAATTCAAAACGTATCTCAAATGAAATGGTTTTAACATAGCCAGGTTTCTAACAAAACTATGCACTGTAGTGTCATTAAAAATGACACTGCATTTTAAAAAATATTTTTAAAAGACAATGCCTTTTTACAAAAAAACAATCAAGCGACAACAAAAATTGAACCGATGTCCGTAGAGGAATAGAAATACTTTTCTAATAGGTCACATTTTATCAGCATTCAAACCTATTTCTTTTCTTCTAAACATTTATTTAATGCCCTATTTGTAGTTCTAAATATTGTTACCATAATTTAATAACCCATTCCATCAAATTCTTAGGACATGTCAAAATTTACCCTTTCAATGAAATGAAGTTTCCTATGCAACTTTACCTGCTTATTTAGATAAACAATTTACCAGATGCCTATTGCTCGTATTTTATATAGTCTTTAGTTTTATCACTATCTGTAAAAGTGATGTAACTTATATAATCAAATGTGATATAAGTCCATAATCCTTCACTTGTGATTCTAAATTCAAAAAGCCCTAAACAGCAGAAGATTTTCAAAATGTGTGACAACAAAACATGACCCAGTGTGAGGCTGATAGCCTTTCATCAGCCTATTTCCTGTGAATTCATTTTAATGCAGATATATTCAATTGTTTGGAGAAGGAGGTTACTGCAGAGGGTGTTATGTAACATACACTCATCTTCCTAAATCTACTAAATCATAAGTACCCCACTCTAAGTTGCAGATCTAATTAATGGTTAAAACATGGTTCCTGCCTTCAATGAACTCACACTGAAGAAAAAAATAAATACATATTTAAGAAGATTCCACAACAAAACTGTACATTCAAGCCACAAAAAGCATTCATGTATCACTTCTGGAACTCTCATTCCTAA
The DNA here is from genome assembly GCA_031835075.1 of Saguinus oedipus. Classification (NCBI taxonomy): domain Eukaryota; kingdom Metazoa; phylum Chordata; class Mammalia; order Primates; family Cebidae; genus Saguinus; species Saguinus oedipus. The sequence continues at coordinate 28,002,850 of CM063190.1, forward strand.
AAGACATCTGGATTTTAAAACAGCTCTGATTTGTCTGTCACAGCTGAAGGTAAACACCATCTGCTGCATCAAGTAAACTGAAACGCTGGCTATGTGGGACGTGCTCCCTCAAGGCAGATCCACACGGATCCATCACTGTAATAAGCACACAACACCAAGAAGGTACAGTGGGATCTCAGAGCCAGGAGAGGGTCGGGGGTATGAACACTGAAAAGGTTAAAGAATAAACCCATTCTGCAAAGGCAGGGAGTGAAGGCTGAGCAGTGAGAAGAGCAGAATGAGTACACACCCTTTCCTCAGAGGCTCTTTTCCTGAAAAGCTAAGGTTTGTGAGGATCCACAGTGAGCATGGTCACTATTTTTCCAGATCCACTCCCTAAAACTGCCAGCCACAGAATGGGAACCCCTGAAGACTTTCCAGAAAGACCAAAACTTGGGAGAAACCAGATTCTTGAGCACAAGAGTCGGCATGGCAGAGCTGTCTGACAAAAATCTGTTCTCTCCCCACCAACCTGTCCATCACTGTAATAGATCTGTGGCCAGGCACAAGACCACCAGCTAGACTCCATTCCCCAGCCTCTACTGTGTTTATGAAGTGGTCAAGTTACTAAGCTCTCTCTGGTGGCAGATAATACACTTCCAGGCATTACAGCAATTTTGAGAGTTAAGATTTTCAAGTCTTAAGATTTAGGCACACATTCCACAATATCTTCTCAATTGGAAAGCATAGGGGCCTATCATCTGGCTTCAACCATTCACATAAGCATGATATCCTAAAGGATGCCAGATTATTTCCACGAAACACTCATGAGTCCCAGAATGTCAGTGTGGAGAACTACCCTTCTGTCCTGAACCACTGACCTCAGAATTACCACCTGAAGGAGAAACAAACTTCAATGATTTAAAAACTGCTTTATTACTACTGGGGGTCTTTGATACAGTGGCTTCCTCTTTATCTAACGATGCTGAGGAAATTACACCATATACTAGCCATTCTATTCCGCCCATCCAATTTCAAAAACCCTATCTACAAGGCAAATTCCATCATGAGAAAACCTAAACAAAATTGCTGTTTCTTTTACTCATCTGCATTCTGTGGCCATAGCCTCAAAGAAGCAAAAATTCACCCATTCAGCAAACTTTTTTGAGCCCCTACTACCATATAAAAGGTATGCTGTACACCAGGGGCATAAAAGTCAGTGGGGGGCGGGGGGGGGGGCGGGGAAGCCAATGAAATCCTTCCTAGGTCAGGTCCTTTGAACTGCATGCTTTTTACCCAGAACTAAAGCTCTAGGTCTTCTCTGCCCCGTCTCTAGTACTTTGCAGTACCTTTTGCATAACAGGTGCTTGATAAATATCTGTAAGTGAATAAATTAAGCAATCTATGAATTTGTCTTATCCTTGATGAACTCTGCTACTGGGTGAAAGAGAGAAAACAATATAATACAGCACACCTCACATCCTAGGTATGCAATATACTTACCAGATTTCATAAGTGAATGGACATATAAACATCCGATGACATAAATGATGTATAAACATCAAATGACATCAAAAGATGAACCTAGAGCTCCCCCTTCTTTAACTTCCAGATTTAATTTTCATTTTTAAATCTAAAATCAAAATTCATTTCACTATTTCTGGCAAGTCCTTCATCATATAAACAAGGAATCCCAAGGTCAAGAGGAATCCTAAAAGGTCACCAGATAAACATTCTGGGAAGTCATTTATTTTGATCTGCTACAGTCATATCTCATTTGCAGTCACATATCCATCTCTCACAGCACTTTATGTTTTGTCTCTGAGTGTATTTGTTGATACACACATTCTTACTCTCCCACTGGACTGCATGCTTTTTAAATGCAACCTACATTCTTCTTTATCTCATATTCCTCCAGTGCTCAATAATCAAAAGCTCTGCATAAAATCATCTTTTAATCCAATCCCATCAGCTCTAGCAGTCTCTGTCAAGTCCCACCTGTGTGCTCATCCCTGGATACAGCCTCAGGGTTACCCTCAGTCAAGATGAGCTGCTGCAGCCTTCTTCCTGAATCCCAGTCATTCCACAGGCAGAGCCTCTCTCCTCTTTTTAACACTAATGATGCCACATTACACCATTTTTTTCTCTCTACCTCTATATTATGGATTAGGATTTAATACTCTGATTTTTTTTTTAGAGGGAACAAGTTCCAAATAAACAAACCATCTCATTTGTAAGCTACAGAATGTCTGTATTTCAGGAACTGTCAGATTTCCCTGCGGATGTTTGAAGCCTAGAATCATCAATAGCTTTTCCTGTCCCATCTTTTGTTCCTCTGACAAGGTTACTGTGCTTCCTTGAGACTTCCTGTTTGAATAACCACACACTCGGGGTGTTCAAACTCCCATGTGTCCATTATTCACCACAAAAGGGACCTGAGGAAGTAACCAGGCAGTTGAACACAAAATGATGTATGAACAAAAACAGCTGTGTATTAGCGGGAGGCACAAAAAGACGGCAGGGATCCAGGCAATGCTGTGAATTTCAAACACAAGGGCTCTTCAGTCAGGCATGGTTAAAAGGCTGCTGACTCAGAGCATCAGTTGCCCATCTCATAATTGAAAACCACTAGTGATGTGAAGTCCCTGTCTACTTACTTTCAGAGTCTCACCCCCAACACCATCCTCATCAACAGTTTCCCTCGAGGGAACAAAGCAGCCTCTCCTCTCACAGAAATGTCAATACCATCTCAAAAGGTTTCACCAAAAATGTAATACCTATTCTATTTCCCAATCCAAAAAGCAGATACCTCCCGTCCCCCAGGGGCTCTGAAAGGAAAAACAAAGGAAAGCACAGATAGAGACAGACACACAATATCACATGAAAGCACAGAAAACAAATCTATACTACAAACATCTGGGAAGTACGTTAATTCCAGAATCAGTCTCCACCTTGCAATGTCCTGGATTCCCCATCAACATCTGTGCCAAGACATAAGAGCTCTAAAGTGGACCTAAGTTCAAAATCCAAACCTGATTAGAATGGTTACAAAACTGAATGATCCTCAAGTCTACCAGGAGTCGATGTTCTTTCAGGTTATGTGGATAAAAGGCTGAAAACAACAATAAACAACACAGCAAGAGCCTCTAAAGCAATCCTGATAAAGTAAACAAACTTTACTACAGCTGCATTACAGATGTTCCCACAAATGCTCATAATCTGTAGAATTCTAAGAATTTATAGTCTCCAATAGACTTTCTATCCCATGAACTTATGTAAAATACCACAAATTCAAAACTATGTATGGACTGCTCTGAAAGCTAATCCCAGACACTGAAGGCCACTGATCACGACCTTTTACCCATGAAGGGGCAATCACGTGACCAAAGCAATTAAGTATACAATTGCTCTTTTGGTTTCTAACCCTCCCAACCCCACCAGAATCTTTACCCTTAGTCCCTTGTTTATTCCCACCTCCAAAAGAACACAATTTTCATGAAAATTCCAGCATGCTCCTCTCTATCGATCATGATCTAGATTTTTTTTAGAAAAAAAATCTTAAAACTTAGTGGCATTAAAACAGATTAAGTCATCACACCATCATAATAGGGGTATGATGGATGGGAACCACAGAGGAATGGCAGCACAGATGCACAGGTCTATGGGTAAAACAGCGAACCCAATGCAAGTACATCTACCTTATATTATTTAATAAGAAATTAAATAAATTAAACCAGTTCCCATCCCTAAAACTTTTTCTTTTCTTTTTTCTTGTCAGCTTAAACTTTCCTAAGTCTATTTCCAACTCCAAAATTTTATTATTTTAGCTAGCCACTTACTCTTAAGAGTCCACTGGATGCCAACATTCCAGAAAACTAAGAGTCTAAATATTGTAGGGAATAAGTTCAGAAAACTTAAACTACGTATCTTGATCTAACCATTTTACATTGCCAAATTATTCCTTACAGTTTTTTTAATAATAAAATGGTCACAGATTTTGAGAACATATGGGCAGTGAATTCCTGCCTCTAACTGGGATTTGTGATGCCAGTGCAGGAAAATATCACTTCCCAGTCCCTGCCAGTGAAAACTCAAAAAAATCCTTGGGAAATCACTGGGATCCCTTCATTCTCTCTGAAGAAAGTTGATGGAAAGCCCTGAGAAAATATTTACGCGTTTATGTTTTACCAACTGGCTGAAAACAAACAAAAAAAGCCAGCAGAGGGAAGGGAGGACAGTGAGCACTTTTAATCCCAACATTCAGCCCTCTGGTGTAGCATAGGGTGCCAATCACTCTCCCTGTAAGAAAGAAAACTGAGCAAGAGCATTTAAAAATCATCTGTGGGTTGGGCATAGTGGCTCATGCCTGTAACCCCAGCACTTGGGAGAATGACGCGGGTGGATCACCTGAGGTCAGGAGTTCGAGACCAGCCTGGCCACGGTAAAACCCCATCTTTACTAAAAATACAAAAATTAGCCGGGCATGGTGGCATATAACTATAGTCCCAGCTACTCAGGAGGCTAAGGCAGGAGAATCGCTTGAACCAGAAAGCGAAGGCTGCAGTGAGCCAAGATCATACCATTGCACTCCAGCCTGGGCAACAGAGCAAGACTGTCTCAAAAAAAAAAAGAAAGAAAGAAATACAATGTATACTAAGCAGGTCTGTAAGGAAAGCAGAAAAGGCAGGGCAGTGATTCAGTAATAATTAGTATATTTAATTAGTGATTTACTACATATCACATATACAGTAAAAATTAGTATATTTAATCTGCCAGCTCAAACCTGTAAAATTCTACAATAATAATAAGATTTTGACTTTTTTAAAAAAGGGGATGAGGGGTGAGGGTGGAAAAACAATCCTAGAATTTTAAGTAGAGATAGAGTGTGGTGGCGGAGCAAAAGAAAACACATTGAAAATACATGTCCTAATGGGACCTATGATCCCTTTCTTCAAAAATAAAGCCAAAAAACATCACGGTATCTAAGTCCTCTGATTGAACCTTAGCTCAGCAACACTCTGGGGAAACTCAATTGAAAAGGAGGGAGGCAGAAAAAGGGGAAGAGGGAAAGCGAGAAGGAAAGAGAGACTTACAGATTTGCAAATTCACATATACAGACATCAAAGTGAATGGTATCACTTCTGAACCTGAAAAATGTTAACACTGATAAAGCTCCCGGGACTATTGTAGCTATCTATCCATCAATCAACAAAAGGTGATTAGACTTATTCAGTCAGCAAACTTCAACAACAAAACATACCATGTAAGAGTTAGCATTTACTTGGAGCAGAAAGGGAAAGAACTAGAACGCAGAAATAGACCAGGCGGCCTTATCTTTAATAAGTCAGATAAAGTAAGCAAGTGAACTAAACTCAGCAATTCTCAACAACCAGAAAGAAGTCATGGATAAGGCAGAAAGGAGATAAGGTGGTGTTTCCTGTATAAATGAAAGCACTGATCATCCCTCAGGAAATGGGTTAGGGTACACTTTCCCTGTCAGACACTGACAAAATCCAGGACCTCATTCTGAAATCCAATAAATTCCTCAGAAATTCCTAGAACGGTTAACAACTTAATATTATACAACTATTCAGAATTTGGAATTTGGGAATTCAGAATTTGGAATTTGGGAATTTGGTCTAAATATTCAAAACCTAAAAGTCTTCCATTGAAAACAATCCTTTGGGCCAGGTGTGGTGGCTCACACCTGTAATCCCAACACTTTGGGAGGCCAAGGCAGGTGGATCACCTGAGGTCAGGAGTTTGAGGCCAGCCTGACCAACATGGTGAAACCATTTCTCTGCTAAAAATACAAAAATTAGCTAGGTGTGGTGGCGGGAGCCTGTAATTCCAGCTATTCAGGAGGCTAAGACAGGGCAATTGCTTGAACCCAGGAGGTGAAGGTTGCAGTAAGCCGAGATCATGCCACCACTGCACTTCAGCCTGGGCGACAAGAGCAAAACTTGAAAAAAGAGAAGAGCACAGAGGAGGAAAGGGAAGGGGAGGAGAGGGGAGGGGAGTGGAGGAGAGGGGAGGGAAAAGAAGACACCCTTTGTTCTTCACAAGTAAGTGCAATGTCATTTTTAACAGAGGATCCAGTTAAAAGAATTCATTCAAGTGAAAAGTGTGAGGGTAGTTGTTCAGGAAACATGGACACTGAAGAATGGTGCTCAGCACTCCCCAATGTTGGAAAAGGTGAGAATCATTTATACAGGCAAAAACAGGGGAATGGAACAGAATTATGACATTTTCTATATAAGGCTAACACACAGACCCAAGATTTGATTGGCTACTATTATACTCTATTCCATTGTAAAACAGTAACAATCACAGGGGTCTCTACCTCCAGCTTCATTTAGTCTAGGTTTGAATAAAGAATTATATATAACGTCTCAACACAAATGTCCCTAAGCCAAGAGTCACACACCAGAGAAGAAAAACAGCCATATTATGTGACTCAATTTCCAGAGCCTAACTTTTCCCCTAGGCATAATAAATTTTCTTTTCACAGGCAGGGCACACTTTTCCTACCAATAGACACTGACAAAATCCAGGACCTCCTTTTCAAATTCAATAAATTCCTTAGAAATTTCTAGAAGCATTAACAGCTAAATTCATACAACTAGCACATGTGCCCAAAACCTAAAATTCTTCCACTGAAAACAATCCTCAGCTGGACATAGTGACTTACACCTATAATCCCAGCACTTTGGGAAGCTGAGGCAGGAGGATTGCTTGAGGCCAGGAGTTTGAGACCAGTCTGGGCAACATAGAGAGACCTCAACTCTACAAAAAAACTAAATCAGCTAGGCATGGCCTGTAGTTCCAGCTACTCAGGAGGCTGAGACAGGAGGTTTGCTTAAGCCCAGGTGTTTGAGGCTGCAGTGAGATAGGATCGTGCCACTGCACCCTAACCTGGATGACAGAGCAAGACACTATCTAAATAAAATGGAGGGAGAGTGAGAGAGCGAGAGAGCAAGAGAGAAAGAGAGAGAGAGCGAGAGAGCAATTGAGAGAGCGAGCGAGTGAGTGAGAGAGGATAGATAGATACAGAGAGAGAGAAAGAGAGATTTTTTTCTTTGAGACTGAGACTTGCTCTGTTGCCCAGACTGGAATGCAGTGGGGCAATCTCGGCTCACTACAACCTCCGCCTCCCAGGTTGAAGTGTTTCTCCTGCCTCAGCCTCCCAAGTAGCTGGACTACAGGTGCGCATCCCCATGCCCAGCTAATTTTTTGTATTTTTAGTAGAGACGGGGTTTCACCGTGTGGATGGTCTCAATCTTCTGACCTTGTGATCCGCCCACCTCAGCCTTCCAAAGTGCTGGGATTACAGGCGTGAGCCACCGCACCAGGCCTTGGGCCTTTTAGATCTTTATTTAAACAACTCAGCCTTCCTGGAAACACCCTACACTCATGTCCATTACTTTTCTTTAAGATCCAGGAAGCTTCTCCTGGCTGACTTCAATCCCTACTCTTCTAAATGCTCTGCAGGTATGCTCCCAACACTTTAAAAAGTTTCCACTGAATTATTTTGCCAACAGGTCAATGTTTTTGTCTGATCTTCTCAAACACATTACAAATAAATGTAACTTTAGGATGTAAAAAGTATCTTTGATATCTATCACGACTCACGACTCACACATCTCATACCACAATGTCTATGAGTGAACCATTTTCTCCCCAGCAGTCTTATTTACATAAGTCCTTTGTCCACTAATTAGAATCAAAATGCAATATATCTCATTTTGAGTGGGTAGATCTTTTCAGATTATTGGAAATATTTCACAGTTTTATAAGTTTCTCCAAGAAAGCCACATAATTCACATTTTTTATTTCTAAAACGCTCAATAAGAGAAAGCCATTACCTAGAGCATGTTTAAATAAATGAAGATGGGGTCTTCCCATTATTTAAGTACTATGTGGAACATTTACATTTCACCATGGAAATTAAATAGCAAGTTGCATAAGCACCAGACATTGTGACCAAAGCATATGCCACACAAAGACATTCTTAAAGAATTCTCTAAACCTGCAGCAAAACCCACAGACTTAACCATTTTACCACATCAAAGGATGGAGCATCAACCAAAACCACTACCTGCTTAAAGTGAGGTGAGAACAGAGGACAGCTCTTCCCCAGGCTTTCCAAGCTCCACTGCCTGAGGCATCTATCAAACATGATTGTATGAGAGGGCTCTGCAGGTACTTCAATTAAAATGGGCTCATAACTCAATTAAAACCAGCCAGTTCACTGATCTGATCACCCAACAAATATCTATTAATGCCTATTAATGCCAGCAACTTTTAGTAGAGAGGAGAAAAACAGTAAGAGAAATATATTTTAGATGATGAAGCCTCAAATTATGTTCTCTCCTATTCTCCAAAAATCATATCAAAAACAAAATCAACTATAGTATATCGTATTACCATTGGCTGAAAGTTTCTTAATTCATTTTTTTATCTGAGGAATAATTTACATATAATGAAGTACACAAATATTAAATGTATACCTCTGAAATTTTACATATGTATATAACCTCCACCCAGCTCAACAACAGAATACAAAATCAGAACTCTAAAGAAGGGAAAAAAAGAGACTGGTCATTAACAATGTCTCTGAAAACAGACAGGTATCTGTACAGCCATTGCCACAAACAATAATTCTTGTTAGCAAAAACCTTCATACATATACAGTACTGCGATTTATCACCATGAAACAAAATTTACTCAGTCCTTAACTCTATACAAGACCACGTACCAAATTAAAGAAAAAAAAAAAAGAGGCCAGGCATGATGACTCATACCTGTAATCACAGTACTTTGGGAGACCAAGGAGAGAGGATCACTTGAGCCTAGGAGGTCAAGGCTGCAGTGAGCTCTGATTGCACCACTGTACTTCCATCCAGCCCGGACAACAGAGTGAGATTTCGTCTCTTAAAAAAAAAAAATTAAAAAAAAAAAAAAGGAAGTAATGTGAAGAAGGGATTCTGAATTAATAACTCCTCCAACTTTCAAAATAAAAAGATAAAATGACAAAAATCTAAAAATAAAACAGTCTAATGTTGCCCTCAATATAAGAGGAAGCCGCCACACACAGTTGGAAACAAAGAATAAAAGAAGGCAACACAGGAAATGTAACTCCTGAGGTTTAAAAGAAATAAGGTAAATCCCCTTATTCATTTCCCAGCCTTACCATAAGGTTTTTCTCCCACAAGAGATCTGAGGGTGCCATTGTCTAAGAAAGAGAGAAGTCTGCTTTATTTTATTTCATGAATATGTAGCTGTGCCAGGCTGACTGGGCCCACTTATTTCAGGCTGGCCCCTAGAAGAGCATACGCATGAAAGGCAGACATACTTAATTAGTGCCACCCTAGTCTGGTGCAGTACTCTAAAATCTCAGGAACATGTCTATAAATGGGTTATCTGGTAATTCCTATTAGCAGCTGTCAATTTTAGACCCAAATGAGCAAACAGTCTAACTTTATCATGTCACAAGAAAGGAGACGCTTGCAAATCCCAGCAGGGCCCTCTTACACAAGTGGGTTGTTGTGGGTTTTTAAAATTTTTTTTTTCTTATTTTAAAATTATTTCATTTTACTCTATTCTTCTCCACACAGCAAGTTCTATCTTATACAAGTCTTACAGCAAGCAACCAACGCAAAGTAATAGAAACAACACAAAATCACTTTCAAACTGACAACTTAAAAGAAGAAATATTAATCCCATGTTTTTAAAAACCTTCACAGAAATTTTCAGCAGTAAAAATAAACAGGCAGGCACGCTGGCTCACGCCTGTAATCCTAACACTTTGGGAGGTTGAGGTAGGCAGATCATGAGGTCAACAAATCAAGACCATCCTGGCCAACATGGTGAAACCTGGACTCTACTAAAAATACCACACACACACAAAAAAAAATTAGCCAGGCATGGTGGCAGTCGCCTGTAGTCCCAGCTACTCAGGAGGCTGAGGCAGCAAATCCCTTGATAGGAGGTGGAGGTTGCAATGAGCCAAGATCCTGTCACTGTACTCCAGCCTGGCAACAGAGCGAGACCGTCTCAAAAATAAATAAACAAACAGCTCTGCTCTAAACTTTAACACTTTTCCCTAAAACCCAAACACAACGGGGGGGAACTGTCAATAAAGTCCAGCAGGAAAAATGAACAAGTAAAGAAGCAGGGCTGGGCACAGTGGCTCATGCCTGTAATCCCAGCACTTTGGGAGGCCGAGGGGGGTGGATCACCTGAGGTTGGGAATTCAAGACCAGACTGACCAACATGGAGAAACCCTGTCTCTGCTAAAAATACGAAATTAGCCAGGTGCAGTGGTGCACGCCTGTAATCCCAGCTACTTGGGAGGCTGAGGGAAGAGAATTGCTTGAACCTGGGAGGCAGAGGTTGCAGTGAGCCAAGATTGCACCACTGTACTCCAGCCTGGCAACAGAGCAAGACTCCATCTCAAAAAAAAAAAATTACAGAAATAAAACCACATACTACATTTAACCCTAGCTAGTACAGTGGTATATACCTTATAAAATGGAGAGATGGCACTGATAAAAATAAACGCAAGCTCAGAAGTATTACTCTGATGAATTTAAATTAATGTGCAATGAATCATTCAGGCATTCATTTATTCACTCACTGTACATATATTTGATGAACACTCTGTCACTGGAGACAGAATGCCTCCAGCCTCCACCCAGATGGTTAGTGAAGTGAATCCTCTCTGTGCATCTCTCACTTAGGACTTATATAACATGAAAGTACTGCTCTAGAGCAGAGGTCAACAAGCATGTGCTATGAGAGGCAGAGAGTAAATAAATACTTCAGCCTTTGCGGGCTGGGACCTACGGAGTCTGTCACCAGTTACTCAACTCTGCCTTTGTTATGTAAAAACAGTCACAGACAGTGCTTTGTTACAGGAGCTAAACTGTGCTCCAATAAAACTTTATGGATTAATGAAATTTGAGCTTCATGAAATTTTCACGTCACAAAATATTATTCTTCTAATTTTTTCTAACCAACTAAAAATGGACAAACTATTCTTAGTTCACTGCCCATACAAAAATAGGTGGCAGGCCTGGACTGGACTTGTCTGAGAAGACCATCATTTGTCTAACCCCACATCAAGAGACATGGGTCTCTGCATCTAAACCTCACCTAAGAATGAGGTCAGGGCAATGTCCGATGAATCACTACACATCCAGGAATTTGCATTGGTGCTAAGACGTAAGAAGCAAGTAACCAATATTAGTCATCTTTAACTTAACTAAAAGATTACTAAACCCCGACTCATCCTTCAGAAACTTCATGATTTAAAGGAGAAACAGACAAGTAAAGAAACAGATAATGATATGTGATAAGGACTGTGATAAATACCTACAAGGTGTCGTGAGTGGGAGACCTAATCCAAGCCAGGGAGTGGGGCAGAAAGGGGAGAGAGAGAGAAAGAGAAACTGGGGAAGGAGTCCCAAAGGGTATTGACAGGGAGAAGTGTTCCAAACCAAAGAACAGCCCTGTGAGCACATGAAGTGACAAAAGCCCAGAGGTTAAAAAGGTCCAGATCCTAAAGTATGCTGTACACCATGCCAAGGAGTTTGGACTTTATCCTAAAACCTTGAGGAACCACTGCAGAATTTTTAGCTGCAAAATTATATGATCAGGTTTGCATTTCAGAACCATCACTCAGTCCAAAGGATGGCTGCCCAAATATAAGGGGCAAAAGTGGAGGCAGACAGCACACTAGTTCATTAGGAGGCTGCGGCAATAATCCAGGTGAAATGCAATGGGGACTTAGAGTAAGGCAGAGACAAAGAAGATGGAGAGAAAGATAAGTATCCAAGAGATATAGTGTCTAGATATAAAAGGTAAGAGTAGAGTTGTGGACAAATTATAGTAAGGATTGGTGGGAAAGAAAGGTGTGAAGTTATAGCTACCCAGAAGTGACCCACCTCACAGCAGTGGATCCTATCTGTTCACTAGAGAAGTCTTTACTCATGAAGCCTGTCAAGCATGGTTCTTTGAGGAGAGACTTCGGAAACATCAGTTGAGATCTTCAGTGTCAGACAGCAGTGCATGCAGCTCATTGAGATAGGGAAGACCAAAAGAGCTTTGAGTTGGGTGAGATAAGCAGTGAACTTACTTTTAAATATGGTCTCTGGACACCCCAAATTGACCATAACCAACATGTTTTTAGATCTGGAAAAATAGCTGACTAGAAATACAACTTTAGAATTTAAAAATTTACAAATGAAATTGCAAGTAAAGCCTTGAGACAAACATGAGTTTATCCACAGAGTGTGAATAGCATGAAAAGAGAGAAATCCAGGAACATACATAAAAATGAGTAGGCAGGAGAAAAAAACAAGGAAAACCAACGGAGTCTGGTATCTCTGAACCATGGTATACACGGAATTTTTAAAGTTCCTTAGAATAAACTAGACATTCTTTTGAGAGGCTTGCTAGAGAAGCTGCAAGGACGAATGTAATGACTACAGAGTCAAAGACCTATCTCCACCATGACTTTTGGCAAATCACAACCTCAGGCATCCTTGCCTTCATTGCCTTGTAAGAAATCTCATCAGTGATAAATTGATGAGGCCTTATGAGCCGTAAAATTATACAAACACCCTTGATTTACTATTGCAATGGCATGAGTGGGTAAATTCCCAATAGAGTATCATATTCTGAAGACAGGACCCTCAATCTTCTACATCTTTCTATCAGGTACAGTGGTATGTATTTCGAGAGTATTTTTTAAAATGTTTGCAGAATATCTGGCAGCAACATGAGAATGTATGCACAGGAGGAAGGAGTTCATAGCAAAAGGCATACCCAGCTTTCTAAAATTATTAAGAATTGAAATAGTCAAAACTTGATTCCTCCCACAAATGTGACCAATGACAAATGGAAGAAGTGAGTGGGGTAGGACTTATAGCTCCAACTTCTCCCCTAATGTGTAAATACTTGTGAATGCCCTTAGAATGGAGAAGGAATTTGCAGAAAAAGCAGTGAACTGTAGAACAGGAAAACAGCCAACAGCAACTTTATAAAACTGTGTTCAACAACTGCTGGCCATTAAAGAAGAGCTCCTTAACTTCTCAAGTTGAAACCTGCAAAATGTAAATCAGACCTCTGTGAGACAAACTAAAATAGTGTCCCCTCGGGGTGCACAAATACCACAGTGAAGTCACTGTAGTGAGCTGTTCCCTGACATAGTCAGAATCTACCTTGCAAAGGTTTTCCTGGGGGTGGGGAAATTGCCATTTGTTCCATATTAAATACATACACACTCAGCAGAGGACGAAAGAGAATAAAAGGCAATAGCCTTATATATCAATTATTCTGACTTACACACACACACAAAAAGATATTCAGATATAGATTAAAAAGCTTCATTTAACCACTATTTGTTCCTACAGTTTATGAGGAGCTTGGAAACTAATCTGGTCTCAGTGCTAATTTTAGGAGTTCCATAAACTTTGATTGGGTTGGTTTTAAAAGCACTCTTTTCCTTAATCAAATTGTTTTTAGAAAGAGGAAAAGCTACCTTTCTGAAGATTAGGACCTGTCTGCCAAGTTTCCATCCACAATGATTACCAAATTAATTAAAGGAGTTGTTTAATAAAAGGCAAGTCCTTAGCTACAATCTTAGTATCAAGTACCTGATGCTGATAAAAACTTACTATAACTTACAAGACATAAAAGCGAAACTTTTTAACAATTGAATAATCCATCCAGAAGTTGAAAGCGAAACAAAAAAGACATTTTAGGAAAGGGTGGCGGGTTGAGATTTCTCCCCACAACAAGCAGAAAGTGCAGTTCTGGTTCCCAGAGCAACTTTAACTCTTTTTATCCGAGGATGCACTGCACTCTGCACCCTGGAATTACTGTATACGGTGCTTAAGAGACAGCTGCGTTCAGAATTAATGCTGATTTTCCTGGCTTTAGTACAGCAAGTGATGGTACTGGTACAATGATCAGATTTGTATTTGCCATCTGTTAAAATACACGTCAGCCTCCCAAAAAGTACCAGTTAAAATGATTCTATAATTTTATATATACATGTGTATGCATAAAAAATTTACAGAGGGTCATATTAATATACAAAATTGTGAATGGTGGTCTCCAGGGCATGGAGCTTAGCAGCTAGTTATAAAGAGACTCACTTGTCATTATACTTATTGTCTGAATTTAAAATGTCACGTTTCATTTTTATAATTATAAAAAGTCAGCGCCAAAACACTTACCTAAGTATTTACATTTCTTATGTATGATTTGAGGGCTTAAAGTTTACTGTATTTAAAGCTCAATATTAAAAGGAAGGCTAGAAAAGCGGTGGCTAGACCTCGTTCTTTCACACTGCTCATTTCTAGTTTCACATGCTCTGTAAGGGCAAAGCACAATATGCATCACTTGTTTAAGGGTATGTGAAATTTGAACTGAAAGGGAGATTTAATAGATGCACAAAACAGTCATGGTTCTTGAATTCATGGGAAATAATCAGTTAGCTACAGCCCATGAAATAACCAGAGTTAGGGAGTGAATATGCTAAACATCAAAACACACAGTGACACATAACACCTTGACTATTTGTCATAAATTGTTGATCAAAACATACTTGTATACATATAATCTTGTCATTAAAGAGGAGGGAGGGGGAGAGAGAAAGAGAAACTTCAACCTCACTACACACAAACCTTCCCATCACCTCCATCACACATGACCTTCTTCCAGGATGTCATTTCTGATCCAAGAACAAGTCAAGTAACCTAGTCAAGTATCCTAGTGAAGTTTTTATCAACTGTCTAACTACAAAGTTTAAAGTACATATTTTTATAGTTAATCACAATATTTGTATGAAAATACTTTAAATATCTTTTAACTTACAAGTTTTAACTCATAGTTTTGTGAATTTCATTTAGCATGAATATTAACAAAAGTTGAGGAATATTTCAGCAAAACCAAGTCCAATCATAAAATATTTTATAGCAAAAAAGTGATGTTAGAGGTAAACTGTAGGATCTCTTTTGACCTTTTAATCAACCATGACCCAAAGTCAACATATCTGCCTCCCAGTGGAAGCAATCTAACTTACCTGAAACTGGCTTACTCTACCACATTGTCTTTGCAACAGGGTAGTAATCACTGAGCAATCTATCTACCTCTGCAATTACCTTAAACAATCTTTAGCTACACAGTGCCTACAAGAGAAAATTCAGAGAGCCAAGACTGACAGCCCCACCTTTATGTAAATAAGAGACTGTTGTTCAGTAATTGTCAACTGAATCTCAGGCATCCGAGATTTGAGACATCAGGCAACGCCTTTTCTTTGAAAATTTTAAAATCTGAAAATGAACAAAATAAGACTTCAAGAGTATTCAAACTTGAACACAGAAACTTCAACAAGTCTAAAATTAAACAAAAATACTTAGATACAAATTTCAAAAATAATTTTGGACAACTTAAAAAATATAATAGGAGAAAATAAAAAGCAACCGCACAGATCTTAGGAAACCCTCAGTCACTAGCTATGTCTTTAGAAAGGCATCTGTTCAAGACACTACTCCTCCTATACATTTCCGATGCCTTTAAAAAGTGAACTCAGTGCACTTCCTTATTTCTTCAATCCCTGAAAAACAGGTACCTCAGAGTAACATTTTATGAAATTATTTTCAAAATGTTTCATTTGCTTAATGGCTCAACTGCAAATAAAATAGTATTTACTTACTACAAAGATGTTAAATAATTCTGCTTTTCTAACACTTATTCCACACACAATAGTTTAATCCCACTTTTCAAAGTACTTTTTCTAAGTCAGATTCTTTCTCTGGAATCTTAAAGTTTAGTGTACCTGAGAGCAGCAAAACCATGATCAAAAGAACCATTTGCCTACACCATGTTCCTTTCCAACACCCCTAAATGGTATTTAGTCTCCCAGAATTACCCTCCCTTGACAGAAGAATGGCTTGGGGCAGTCTGTTCTCTGTTAGTTCATTAGTACCAGCTATTGGTAATAATCAAGCCTCCCAAGGCAATGGGGAGTGAAGCGCTAAGTCAAACGTCAGTTTCTCACACATCGGTTCCTCTGTTAAACACAATAACGAAATTTTCTGCTTATTTACGCATCTCAATGATGAAGAAAAACTTACCTAGATCAAACATTATTTTTGGTACTTCCTGACACACATGTCCATCCTCATCCACTGCCCTGCCATGAAGTTTTCTATACATCCCTTTTCTGATTTCTGAAAATCACTTACACGTGTTTCTATACTTGCTTTGAATGAAAGCAAAAGGGAACATAGTAAAGGAGAGCCTTTTTACCCAGAGACAAGGCTGTGCCCAGCAATTACAGTGAGTGCACTTCCTTTTGTTTATTCTGCACCAGGATTAGCAGTAACATCGCTTTGTGGCTCCTAATTAAGTCTGAACAGCTCTAAAGAACGGTAACTTCAAAACTGAATTTATATTTTAATTATACACAGGCGATATAGGCAGCGAAGGCATTTGCTCCCCTCAATTTCCCTTAACTCAACAGAGCAATCACCCTCAGACCTGGAAAGACATCTAAACATTTTAAAGGCGAAAGTGTTTAAGGCGGACCTTCTGGTTTCTGATCCAAGAATGCGTTGTGATGGCCTTGGTAGCAAAGACAAAAGGGAGGATGAGAGTTTCCGATTAACGCTCAGGAAAAAAAGGGGGGGTGTGTGGGGGAGACCACAATCCTAACAGCCGAAATGCAATATAATCAGAGCCAGAATCCCGCTAAGTCAGAAAGAAGAGGAAAACAGAGACATCTTGTGCGGAACATCCCGGCCCTCACGGAACGTTAAAAGCGAGATCTATTTAAGAAGTTGGAGAAAGGAGTTTCTGTGTGGCCCATGCCGGGGAATAGAGAGGCAACACGCGGCTGTCTGGGCCCGGGAGGCCGGTTCCGGAGATAGAGCCGGTCCGAGAGCTGGGCTGCTGGCGAGCAGTAGCAGGGGTAGGGGCTGTCACCGCTTACCCAGGTGCAGCGTGAGGTTGATGGAGCTGGGGTACTGCACCCCTGCCAGCATGGTCTGGCTTTGCCACCAGGTGGTGTCGGCCTGGTTGTTGTAGTCGGTCAGGAAGGCTGCCCCGTGCTGCAGGTGGGGCTGCCCGGCGTCGCACAGGTGACAGGACTTGGTGACCCCGGTCACCCCGGTCTGCACACAGTACTCCTCGGGCGGAGTCCCACACGTGTTGGTGGCCACCACGGTCACGTTGAAGGCGGCGTTGACGAACTCGGGCATGCAGCGCTGCGGCCGCCCGCCCTCGTCCGTGCACTCGTCCATGGCTGCCCGGGCACAGCCCGCCGCGGCGGCCGCCAGCACAGCCAACACCGGCCAGAGCCGCCCCCGGGGCCGCAGGGTCCTCGCAGCCCGCTGGCTACCCCTCATCCCGCCGCCCGCACGCTGGGCCAGGACGAACGCAAGGGCACCGGCACGTTCCTCTCGCCTAGCGGTGTCCCCCGGAGGCCGCTCCACTGCTTGAGCCGGGGGGCCAAGGAGCCTGACTCCGGGGCGGGCGGTGGCGGCGGCTCGCGCCGGAGACTGACGGGTGGGCGCCCCTAGCGAGGACCGCGCTGCTCGCCGACCACTGCCCCCGCGCGCCGCCTGCGCGCCTCCCTCACTACCCTGGGAGCAGCCCGCACTCCGCGCCGACCCCCGACTTCCGAGCGCGTGCCCGAGCGCGCGCCCCGGGGAGGAAGGAGCAGGGGGTGGGGTCGGCAGGGTGGGGTGGGGTCTGGTTGAGGAGAAAGCCCAACCCAGTCTCCTTTCAGCAGCTCCCGCGGACCCCGCAGCAGCTACCCGGCCCTCCGCGCCCCATGTACTGCGCGTCAGCCCGGGCGACTCCAGGCGGCGGCGGGGGCGGAGGCGGCTGCGTCTCGCGCTCGGGCCCGCGGCGCGCGACCGGGGAGGAGGGGCGCGTGGGGTGGGCGGGGAGCCGGGGAGGGGTGGGGAGGGGAGGGAAGGGAAGAGGAGGGGGAGGGCGGCGGGGTGGTGCATGCCGGGAGGGAAGGGCGGCCTCGCAGACCCGGCTCCCCGCGCGGGAGTCGCCGGGGTCCCCGGGCTCCGCGGCCTAGGGAGACTCCGGGTTGGGGGAGGGCGCCTTAGAGGGGCAATGCGGATCAGGAGGTCGCTCGGGGTCGGCCTGGGGCCCGGTTCCCAGGTGGGCTGTGGCAGGAGGGTCCCCGCCCAGCCAGATGTGGGTCCCACCCGGGATGCCCGGGGCCCTGCTCCACCCCTCCAGAGCAGAGGTCCCGGGGCGTCCAGGGGGCCGACATAGGCCCTGGAGAATCAGAAGGGCCTAGTCGCAGCAGCCAGATGAGTTTCGTGAAGCGATTTCCTGCCGCTGAATTAAAGCGTAGCCAGTCGTTTTACCCGGGCAAGGAAGGAAGTGAAAAGGCTGGGAATGGAATGACATTTTTCCCTTGGGTACGCACGACCCACTGCGAAATTCTTCCACTGTGTTGTGTTCCTCGGCTTGCCTTTAAAAGACTCGAAATTATCTGGATTCTGACATCCTCCTTTTCGGGCCTGCTGAGTCACGGAATATTCTCAGTGCCAGAATGACTCAGTTCACAGAACCTGAGCCAGAAGATCATGAGTTTTAGTCGCGGAGCAGAACCTGGGCGCTTACCCACGCAAACAGACCAGGACAGGGAGGCAGCAGCTTGAAACCCTTGGCGTCCTCAGGCAGAGAGGATGTGCATAGTGGATGACACGGATTTGTTTTATTCTAGCTTTTCAAGAACTTGATAAGGTGCGGATAATAAGTACAGGCAAAAACAAACACATGCATGTTTCGGACCCTGTTGTCCCGTTAAGATAGGGATAATGGGAATCTGAAAACAAATAAGTATATGTTAAGTGTCTCTGGATAGAGTAGGTGTTAGACGCAGACTGCTAATTAGGAAGACCTTAAGGATAATGTTCTGGTTGGATGAAGAAAGGTGGGGAATCTAGGGACTTGTTACACGGCTGAGCTTACTTAGCAATTATGTTCATCACTGTTCCGTTTATTTGATGAGATGGGTGGAGATTATGCATGGTTAAAGTGCCTCACTCTTGGCACCTTCTCTTTGGGAGAATTAAGTTGTGGGGACTATAATAATTTTCAGTCCTTTCATATTTGAGTTGAAGCAAAATAAATACATACCTTTATGCCTGGAGGGGATTATATGCTCTCTCAGCCCTTCATTGTACTGGAGAACGAACGAGAGAGCATATAGGACAAAAATAACAATGTTAGTTGTAAATAAAGCTACAGATTTGTATTAAACGTATTTATTTATATTTTAATATACGTATTAATGAATTTGCATTATTACACAATTTTAGTACTTTGTTATATAGTGGCCAAAGCGTGGGTCTCTGTTTCCCACAATCAAAATATATAAAGAGACCTCCCCCCAAAGATTGTGAAGTCAACATAAATGGGTTTCTTTTGTCATTCCTGCCTTTTGAGTCCTAATGTGCAAGATTAACTTCAAGATATTACTTATGCGAATTTTCCGTAATTTGATTACTAGAGCCTATCTGATATTTGTAAAGCACTTAGAGACCTTGAATTAATCTCTCAATTATCTTGCTTGTGAAAATATGTTACAGTGACAAACATTTATTTTGAAAAGAGATAAAGTGTAACCAGCCAGTGGGCTCGATGATAAAAATTATGTTTCGTTATTTGAATCTTGATTCAAACAAACCAAGGGTTAAAACAAAATTTTTAAGACGATTTGAGAAATTTGAACACTAGATGTTTGATGATATCAACAAATTAAGTATTTGAGCCACCTAGAGATGCCACAGCCTACTAAATAGACTTGGTATTTAAAGAAAAAAAGAGAGAAAGTAAGTTTCCTGTTGCCCTTTTTTTCTGCCAAGATTTTTTTACTGCAGGTTATCCTGTTCTTCAAAAAACTCCAGAGCCTTTCGAATGCCTGTTAAGTGCTTAGAAATTTCATTATCAGCCAGGTGCAGTGGCTCCCATCTGTAATTCAGCGCTTTGGGAGGCCGAGGCGGGCAGATTGCTTGAGGCCAGGGTTCGAGACCAGCCTAACCAACATGGCGAAACCCTGTCTCTACTAAAATTATAAAAATTTGCCGGGCCGGCCGAGGTCGTTGGCTTACGCCTATTATCCCAGCACTTTGGGAGGCCGAGACGGGCGGATTGCTTGAGGTCAGGAGTAGGAGACCATGGTGAAACCCCGACTCTACTAAAAAATATAAAAATTAGCCGGGCGTTGTGGCGAGCGCCTGTAATCCCAGCTACTCGGAAGGCTGAGGCAGGAGAATCGCTTGAAGCCGCAAGGCGGAGGTTGCAGTGAGTCGAGATCCCGCCACTGCACTCCAGCCTGGGAGACAGAGCGAGAATGTGTCTCCAAGAAAAAAAAAGCCGGGCGTTGTGGCGCATGCCTGCAATCCCAGCTACTCAGGAGGCTAAGGCACAATTGCCTGAACCCAGGAGGCGAATATTATAGTGAGCCGAGATTGCACTACTGCACTCCTGCCTGGGCGACAGAGTGAGACTTTGCCTCAAAAAAAAAAAGAGAGAGAAAAGAGAAAAGAAACAAATTCCATTATCTACTAGACATGGTCCTTAGAAGAAAAATGTGAAGGTATGGGGAAGATCTTATTCGGGTCCCTCAAAAGATGATCTCAGTGCCCAATCTTCAGTGCCTCTATGCAGCAACAAAGGCAGGATGGGGAAATGTTGTTTATTGTACAGGCAACAGAGCTCCAATTAAAAAAAAAAAAAAAAAATCCCATTTAGATCTCCAGAGAACAAAGATTTCTCCCTTCACATCTATGTAAATAATTTCAAGGAAGGATGCTGATTGGCCCGGCTTTGGTCACCTGGCATACCCCCAAAGCTAGGTAAATAGAATACCATGTGTGAGGTTTGGCAACCCACCAGAAAACCATGGAATGTGGGAAAAGCAATTGAAAGGAAAGCTTGCTGTTGCCAGAAGAGGGCCAGTTACAAGGCAGAAAAAAAACCAGGGATGTCCACCACAGCAGCATGTAGAATGTGCGATATAATTAGAAAAATAATTTAAAAGTTTGTATTGACCTTTCCATTGCAACTTTGTCATTTTTTATCTTTTTATAGTTACCGATGTGTTTTATTTTTCCAGTCCTTATTCTTTCTGACCTCATTTCCTTGTATTCTTCCCAAGCCTAAGCATTGCTATACTATATGCTTTATCTTTTTATATTTAGAAATGCAACCTAAACATAATAATTATTAGTAATGATTGACAATGTCAGCCTATATTTACATTCTGTTACACTTTTCAAAATTACACTGAAGTGGCCAGGCCCCGTGGCTCACACCTGTAATCCCAGCACTATGGGAGGCCGAGGCAGGCGGATCACTTGAGGTCGAGAGTTTGAGACCAACCTGACCAACATGGAGAAACCTCGTCTCTACTAAAAATACAAAAATTGGCCAGGCATGGTGGCACATACCTGTAATCCCAGCTACTCAGGAGGCTGAGACAGGAGAATCGCTTAAACCCAGGAGGCAGAGGTTGCAGTGAGCCAAGATCTTGCCAATGCACTCCAGCCTGGGCAACGAGAGTGAGACACCATCTCAAAAATAAATGACACTAGCAAAGAATATTATCACCTATGTAAAGCTGAAGAAACTAAGGCTCAAAGAGATTAAGTCTGTAGAAAAGTAGGAGCAAAGTCAGGCCAGGATCCTGCTCTTTCTGGCTCCCTGACCAATGCTGTTTCCTTTTCTGTTATGTAAAGGTCATGATAGGGAAGAGGATAAAAGAAGGGCTTTCTCACATTTCCAAGGTTTTTAGGTTATCAAATAAGGATTTAAAATTAGGTAAAAATTAATGTGATACTGGAAGAGAATGACAATATCCCTCTTCAAAGTTTCATTGACTAAACATGATACTTTGTGTTAGGTTTATAGATCCCGCCTAGGTCCTTGGTACAAATCCAAGCATAACAAGATAAGGTATCTTTTGTGGTGAGCTCAGGTAAAGACAGGATTCTTCTTGTATGAGGTAAAAAACCCTTTCTTCCCACCCAGCCCTATGCACCCAATTCTTTTGTTTTCTTTTTACAGAATTGCCCAAACTGCTTTATTTTGAAAATAAAAATTAATTTTCTAATTGACACATAATATTTGTCCATATTGATGGAGTACATAATGATATTTTGATACATACAGGGTATATTCATAAAATGAGAATGATTTTCATCTTTTTTTTCACCCACCCTGGAGTGCAGTGGCACAAACACAGCTCACTGCAGCCTCCAACTCCCAGGCTCCAACATTCCTCCCACCTCAGCCTCCTGAGTAGCTGGGACCACAGGCATGGGCCACCATGCCCGACTATTATTTTTTTTACTTTTAGTAAAGATGTAGTGTCGCCTTGTTGGCCAGGCTGGTCTTGAACTTCTGGGCTCACGTAATCCTCCTGCCTCGGCCTCCCAAAGGGCTAGGATTACAGGTACGAGCCATCGTGTCCAGCATCATTTCTTCATGTTAAGTACATTCAATATCCTCTCCTCTAGCTAATTAAAAATATATAATAAATTATTTTTAACTATAGTCAGCCTATAGTGCTGTATGGAACACTAGAATTTATTCCTCCTAACTAGCTGTAATTTTACATATTTTAACCAATCTCTGTCTATCCCCCAGTCCACTACTTTTCCCAGCCTCTAGTAACCACTATTCTGCTCTCTACTTCTACAAGATTAACTTTTTAGCTTCCATATATGAGTAAGAACATGTGGTATTTGTCTTTCTGTTTCTGGCTTATTTCACTTAACATGATGTCCTCCAGGCTCATCCATGTTGCTATGAATGACAGGATTTCATTCTTTTTAATGGTTGAGTAGTATTCCATTGTGTGTGATTTTGTGTGTGTGTGTATATATACATACCACATTTTCTTTATTCATTCATCTGTTGATGGACACATAGGTAGATTCCATACCTTGGCTGTTGTGAGTAATGTTGCATTAAACCTAGGGAACAGATATATCCTTGGTGTACTGATTTCCTTTCTTTGAATATATATCCAGTAGTGGGAATACTGGATCATATGATAGTTTTATTTGTAGTTTTTTGAAGAACCTCAGTACTGTTCTCCATAATGACTGTACTAGTTTACACTCCCACCAGAAGAGTATAAGGGTTCCTCTGTTTTTACCCATGCATCTAATGCAAACTATCTTTATATTATGATACTGGTTTTAAAAAGGAGACAAGCCGGGCGCAGTGGCTCAAGCCTGTAATCCCAGCACTTTGGGAGGCCGAGGCGGGTGGATCACAAGGTCAAAAGATCGAGACCATCCTGGTCAACATGGTGAAACCCTGTCTCTACTAAAAAAATACAAAAAATTAGCTGGGCATGGTGGTGCGTGCCTGTAATCCCAGCTACTCAGGAGGCTGAGGCAGGAGAGTTGCCTGAACCCAGGAGGCGGAGGTTGTGGTGAGCCGAGAGCGCGCCATTGCACTCCAGCCCGGGTAACAAGAGCGAAACTCCGTCTCAAAAAAAAAAAAAAGGAGACAAGGGGGCCGCAGTGGCTCCGGCCAGATGTCCCGGCACTTGAGGAGGCGAGGCCATGAGCAACCTTACAAGCTCTCATTGATTAACAAGTAAAAAAAGGGAGACAAAAGGACACATCTGTAATTCATAAAATTTAAACCAGAATTTTATTTATGACAATATACAAGTACAATAAAAGGAAATATTTCCAAAAATGTGTAGCAAAGACCAACCTCACCTCTACTCAAAATTTTCCCATGCAGAAAAGAGAGAACTTCAGATCTCAAAAATCTTATTATTCTACTAACCAAATGTGAATTGCATCCCACTATAAAGAATATAATCTTTAATATGCAGATAGCATGGTTTTATCATGGGAACTCAGAATTTCCTTAATAAGTTGTTGAACCTGACAGGGTCAACTGATTACTCTTAGAAAGAAACGGAAATTCTTTTTAAAAAAAATTTTTTTTTTAGATGGAGTCTCACTCTGTCACCCAGACTGGAGTGCAGTGGCATGATCTCAGTTCACTGCAACCTCTGCCACCCAGGTTCAACTGATTCTCCTGCCTCAGCCTCCAGAGTAGCTGGGATTACAGGTGCCTGCCACTGTGCCCAGCTAATTTTTATAGTTTTTAGTAGAGATGGGGTTTCACCATCTTGGCCAGGCTGGTCTTAAACTCTGGACCTCATGATCCGCCCCCTACCTCGGCCTCCCAAAGTGCTGGGATTGAGCCACCACCCCCAACTGGGTAATTCTATTAACACCAAAACTATTATTACTGGTAGTTTTCCCCAGAATTTAGTTGCCTTATATTAAATAGTTTATTACCTCATTCCATTACGTCAGTATATATTGCAACAGATTTTTTGGAGGGTGTGCCTGGAAGTTATATTGTTCAAAATTAGAAGTTCACAGCTCTTTGAGTAAGATTCTTCTTTGGGCTGTGGTGGAATGTTATAACACCAGCTTTAAAAATTTTTTCCAGTTGAAATTATTATGGTCCTGGCGCAGAACTTAAGGGCCTCCATCTCCAGTTTATATCTGTATTTGAACAAATGTTAATTACTTTTCTTCCCACTCAAATTGAATTTATTGTAACAACCAAATTAAAGCAAGATTTTAAAACATTTCCTCCATAATTCTATGCACTAAAATGGCCTTTTCATTTATCAGAACTCTCTCTCCAAGTTTATATCACTCTTTTGTTGTAATAGACATCTTTTGTTGAAATTCAGCGTAGATAGAGAAAAATACACAAAAGCCAAGGGTATAGTTTGAAAGTTGGATGGGGGACTCACAAAGTGCATGCACCTCTGTGATCACTACATAGGTCTGGAAATGAAGTATTACCCTAACCCCAAAGCCCTGTCCTGTCACTGGCCAGTCAATATCCGCCCCTTCTCAAATGTCACTTCTCTTCTTACTTATGTCACTGTGGATTAGTTTTGCTCGGCTTTGAATGCTATTTAAATGAAATCACATTGTATGTTG
Organism: Saguinus oedipus; assembly: GCA_031835075.1. Taxonomy (NCBI): domain Eukaryota; kingdom Metazoa; phylum Chordata; class Mammalia; order Primates; family Cebidae; genus Saguinus; species Saguinus oedipus. The sequence continues at coordinate 28,027,872 of CM063190.1, forward strand.
TGCAGGGGTGGCTTCTTTTGGTCAATATTAGGTTTTAACATGTAGTCAATTGAGGTATGTAGCAAAAATTCCTTATTTTTCTTTGTTGTATGCTATTCTATTGTATAAATACACTACAATATATTTATTCATTCTACTGTTGGACATCTCAGTAGTTTCCAGTTTTGGGAGACTATTCTGAAGAATGTTACTATGTTATTATCAATATTATTATTTGTCTTTCGCAGATACATTTTTTACACACACATACTTTTGGTGGATATATACCTAGGAATGGAATTGTTGGGTCATATACTCAAATAGGCATATACTCAAATTTGGTAGACACTACCAAACTGTCTTCCAAATTAGTTGTACCAATATTTCCTCCAATCAGCTGCATACAAGAGTTGCTGTTTCACCACATCCTCAACCGTACTTGGTATTTTCGAGTGTTTTAAATTGTAGCTATTCTAGGCTAATGTTATTTTGATATTGGCACAGAACTTGAGGTACTCTAACTCCAGTTTATATACATATTTGCACAAAAGATAAAGTATGTGTATCATTGAGTGTGCATAATTTAATTGGTGGCTTTAATTTCTAATTCCTTGATTATGAATTCAATTGGCCTCATTTTCATATATTTATTAACCATTTGGGTATCTTCTTTTGTGCCACTTTATGTTCTTGCTAATTATTCTATTGAGTTGTCTTTCTCTTTCTTATTGATTTGTAGGGATTCTTTCTATATTTCAGATGTAGTCCCCTTTTCTGGTGCTATGTGTTGCATATGTCTTCTTTGTGGTTTGCCTTTTCCCTCTTTAATAGTGTTTCTCCTTTTGAAAACTTTATTGTCGAAAAATTCAAACATAAGCTAAAGTGTTGGTGGGAATGTAAATTAGTTAAATCTCCATAGAAAATATTCTGGAGATTTCTCAAAGAATTAAAAATAGAACTACCATGCAACCCAGCAATCCCACTACTGGAGCTATCTACCCAAAGGAAAAGAAATAATTTTATCAAAAAGACACCTGCACTAGTATGTTTATCACAGCACTAACCACAATAGCAAAGGCATGAAATCAACCTAAGTGTCCATTAACAGTAGATTGGATAAAGAAAATATGGTGTGTATACACTATGGAATAATATACAGATATAAAAAAGAACAAAATCATGTCCCTTGCAGCAACATGGTTGCAGCTAGAGGCCATTATCCTAAATGAATTAATGCAGAAACAGAAAATCAAATACCATGTCGTGGACTCACTTATAAGTGGGAGCTAAACAATGGATGCCGTATTCTAACTTCTTGAGATAAAATTCTAGATAATGAATTTTAGCCATATTTTACTAACACACGCTAAAGAATATAGATTTCCCTCTAAACACCACTTTAGCTGCATCTCATTAATTAATTTTTTTTTTTTTTGAGACAGAGTCTCTCTTTCTCTGTCCTCCAGGGTGGAGTACAGTGGCATGATCTCAGCTCACTGCAACCTCCACCTCCCAGGTTCAAGCAATTCTCAAGCCTCAGCCTCCTGAGTAGCTGGGATTATAGGTGTGTGCCACCATGGCTAATTTTTTGTATTTTTAGTAGAGACAAAGTCTTGCCACGTTGGCCAGGCTGGTCTCGAACTCCTGGCCTCAAAGTGATCTGCCCACCTCGGCATCCCAAAAGTGCTGGGATTAAGGGCATGAACCACTGCACCTGGCCACATCTCATGACCTTTGATGTGGCTTATTATTATTATTAAGTTCAAAATATTTTCTAATTTTAGTTACAGTTTCTATTTTAGCCCATAGGTTATTTATATGGGTTGCTTAATTTCCAAACATTTCTGGTTATCTTTCTTAGTATACTATTTGTTATTACTATATATTGTTATTTAACAGTAAATAACTGAGACCTTGATTTTCTTCCTTCATGGATCATGGAGTCTGTCCTAGTTGTGCTTTAGAGAGATGAGAAAAAGGACTCAGTGGTTAGAACAAATTGGAAAAGGAGGGCTGGCAGCAGAACCTGTCTGACTCACTACTCTAAGGAGCTACTACAGAAGTAGCAATGGTCTTTCAGTAGCAAAGAACAATCATCAGAATTGATGCCTTGAAATTGACTAACAACCCCTGGGTTCCTGGAATTGCCATAATATGGGGACCTCAAAAAGGAAAGATATTCTTACAATAAGCAGGATAGATATTTGGAGTCATATTACTACTAAAAATACGTGACCGTAAGTTATCCTCCAGCTAGTGAAACAGGAAATAACATTTTTCACTTGATATCATACTTATCATTTCATACTGCATTTGATATTTAGGAGACACATATATAACTTAGTCTCTCTTAGCCAGGCATGGTGGCGTGAGTCTGTAATCCCAGCTACTCAGGAGGCTGAGGCAAGAGAATCACTTGAACCCAGGAGGTGGAGGTTGCAGTGAGCCAAGATCACACCACTGCACTCCAGCCTGGTCAACAAGAGTGAAAACTCCATCTCTAAATAAATAAATAAATAAATGTATGTCTCCCTAATGTGAAAATAATACCCATAGCTAATATTCACTCGGCACTTACTATATGTTAGATACTTCTATGACTTTTGCCTCTATTATTTTAGTCCTCTTATTTGTTATTATCCTCATTTTCAGATGAAGAAACTAAAGCACTATGATTTTAAGTAGCTTATCCAAGGTCATTCAGCTGCTGGTGAAGGCCGAATTAAAAATGGGGATGTCTGACATTAGAGTCAATGCTCTTACCCACTCTGTACAACAATAACAGATACTTAGAGTTTGTAGCAATAACATTTTAAGTGCTCAGCATATGTTAAGCCATTTAATCCTTGCAATAATCCTATGAGATATTTAGTTTTGCTATCATCCCATTTTATAGGTAAGAAAACTGAGGCATAGAAAGATTCAGTAACTTACTCAGGATTGTATTGCTAGTAGGTGGCAGAGCTGAGATTCAGACACGGGCAGTCTGTCTGCAGTTTCTGTCTTCACCATTACATAATACTGCCTCTCAAATTATATTGACTTATCAAAGACATGGCAAGTGTCAAACATTGTATGTTATCATACATATGTATGTCATCATACTATCAGTCACAAATTAAATTCACCTAGGTCTGATAATTATGTCAGAAACAAAACATTTATCTTTGAATGGATATTTTGCTAATAAATAATTTCTTCATAAAGTTTTTTGAATTTTCAAATGTAAAAATATAATTTATAAGCATAATAGAAATAATCTTCAAACAACAATGTTGATAAATATCATTACACAAAAATACATGTATTCTCAGTTTGTATTCTATGGCAAAAAGAAATCACTGTTGTAGATAAGATCAGCTCAGGGAAATAAAAATTCTATTTACCTTAATTTGTGCACACAGATTATTTCTTCCATGGCTGCATTCTGAATTATTAACGTTAAAACTTAAACTTTAATGTTAAACCACTCAAGGACATCATAAATATGCTGTAGAGACAAGGTTTATTCAATGTTAGTTCCACAGGAAGGGAAAAAGAGTCCATTTTTATCCATGTCAAGCCATACTCAAGTAAGCTTAATGGCAGCAAAGCCGAAGAATCCCCTCCCCATACATCACATTTTAAAAACTGTTCAGTAAATTATACAGTAATTGATGTCCTTCAACTGTAATGGAAAGTGGCTCACACCTGTAATCCTAGCACTTTTGGAGCCCGAAGTGGGAGGATCATGAGTCCAGGAGCTCAAGGCCAGCCTGGGTGACATGGCAAGACCCAGTCTCTACTAAAAATACCAAAAAAATTATAATAAAATAACTGGGCATAGTGGAGCATGTCTGTAGTCTCAGCTACTTGGGAGGCTGAGTGGAGGATTGCTTGAGCTTGGGAGGTAGAGGTTTCAATGAGTCAAGATTGTGCCACTGTACTCCAGCCTGGGCAACACAGTGAGACCCTATCTCAAAAATTTTCTTTTTTAATTAAAAAAATTTTTTTAATGTTAGTGTGCCAGGTATAGGACTTTAAATCTTTTATCCAATCTTTTTTTTACTGCAGTAATGATAATTTCCTACTGACATTTTACCTCTTGTCTTTGGTGTATGTTCACTGTATATATTTGTTATCCACACAGGATATGCTTTTCCAAAGCAAGGATTACTACTGATTCAAACTGATTTTATGGAAAGGTCATTCCAGGAAGTAACTTGACATCAGAGAACTCATTGAATACAAGAATGACATTTTCATTCAAAGAGCTAGATGATTTTTTGGATGTCCAGTTTATATGAGCATCAACAGAATTTTTTGGGCATAAAGCACCCTTGTCTTATTTTTAATAGCATCTGAACATTTGTGCTAATGGAAGCATTGATTACTTATTCTGGAATGAGTTGTGGAAAGGACAGTCTGAATGGAAAAGAATTCTGTGACATCACTGCCACTTTCACAAAGAAAATAATCCAGCCTATAAAGCAATAATTCACTAGATGAGGCAAGTAAACAAATCAAAGGTTTTGAAACTTAAAGCAGAAAAATAAAATGATTACCCCCAAAGACTTTTTCTTAGTCTTTCACAAAATAAAGAGCCCATGAACACTCAGCAAGATCAAAGCAAATTGCTAAATTTGGGGACATGAAAATCAGCAGATTTTTTTTTTTTGAGACGGAGTTTCGCTCTTATTACCCAGGCTAGAGTGCAATGGCGCGATCTCGGCTCACCACAACCTCAGCCTCCTGGGTTCAAGCAATTCTCCTACCTCAGCCTCCTGAGTAGCTGGGACTACAGGCTGCGCCACCATGCCCAGCTAGATTTTGTATTTTTAGTAGAGACGGGGTTTCACCATGTTGACCAGGATGGTCTTGATCTCTTGACCTAGTGATCCATCCGCCTCGGCATCCCAAAGTGCTGGGATTATAGGCATGAGCCACCGCACCCGGCATGCAGAATATTTTTTAAAAGCAGACAGATCACTTGAGGTCCGGAGTTTGAGATCAGCTTGACCAACATGGTGAAACCCCATCTCTACTAAAAATACAAATAATTAGCCGGGCATGGTGGTGCATGCCTATAATCACAGCTACTCACTCAGGAGGCTGAAGCAGGAGAATGGCTTGAACTGGGAAGGGAGAGGTTGCAGTGAGCCGAGATTGTGCCACTGTACTCCAGCCTGGGTGATAGTGAGACTATCTCAAAAAATAAATAAATAGAAAGATAAAAGTAACTCCCTGAAAATTGGCACCTTGGTAATAATCAACAGCCAGAGTGCTTTAAAAAAGAAAACAAAAAGAACTTTAAATTATTGTTATGGACTGAATGTTTCTGTCCCCTCCAAAATTCATACATCAAAGTCCTAACTCCTAATGTGATGGTGTTTGTGAGAGGGGGTTTTGGGTGACAATTAGGGTTAGATGGGGTCATGACAGAGAGACCCTATTTTGATGAGATTAGTGCCCTTAGAAGATGAGGCAGCAAAGATATGGCTCTCTGTCCACCATGTGAGGACATGGTAAGAAGGCAGCTGTCTCCAAACCAGGAAGGGAGCCCTCACGAGGAATCAAATTGGCTGGTAGCCTTATCTTAGTCTTCCAGGCTCCAGGACTGTGAGAAAATATGTTTCTGTTGTGTAAGCCACCCAGTCTATGGTATTTGTTATGGCAGCCCAAACTCCTTCCAGATTTCGGTAGACACAAAATGAACCAGCTTTATCTCAGAAATTGTGACCATTTCTATGTACTAAAGATGAACCTACCTTTTTTCTAAATCAGTGTGGAACCTAAAAGTAAAAGTAAGTTATATCCTAAAATGCCAAAGTTTGTGACAATACAGTAATCACTGCCTTCTAAAATATATCATTAAAAGTAGTTCCTGGGGCCCACAGTGGCTCCGGCCAGATGTCGTGGCGCTTGCGAAGGCAAGGCCAAGAGTTCAAGGCCAACCAACCTCAGCAACCTTACAAGCTCTCAATGATTGGCAAAAAAAAAAAAGTAGTTCCTTAGTAACTCAGTAAAGTTAAATAATTAATCACAACAACAAAATGCCAAAATCCTGTGTGCCTATAGCTGTAAGATATATTTCAGCTCTGAAATGCTATAATTGTATGTATTGGATGTTTAATTTTAGTAATTATTATAATGGATTTTCCTTGCCCAGTATGTATGACATTTGAGTATTTTCATGGAGGTTAGGTTTACAAACTAAGAACAGTACTTTTCCCTCATTTTGTGTATAGGATAATTTTAAGCAACAGGATAGCTTTACCATCACCTGAAATACTGGAATATTTCTTATACTGAAACTTCCTTCTTAAGACACTCATTATAAAGACATCATGCCAGGAGAGGTGGGTCATGCCTGTAATCCCAGCACTTTGGGAGACCTACGCGGGTGGATCACCTGAGGTCAGGAGTTCGAGACCCACCTGGCCAACATGGTGAAACCCCATCTCTACTAAAAATACAAAAATTAGCCAGGCATGGTGGCGCACACCTTTAGTCCCAGCTACTCGGGAGGCTGAGGTGAGAGAATCACTTGAACTTGGGAGGCAGAGTTTGCAGTTAGCTGAGATCATGCCACTGCATTCCAGACTGGGCAACAGAGCAAGACTTCATCTCAATTAAAAAAAAAGATAATATCAATGTCTCTTGAGCACATGAAAGAATCATTGTCATCAGGCTGTCCCCTTGGTCTTATGCACCATCCTGAGTTATATAGTTACATGGCAGCACTGAGGCTACAGAAAATACAGTGTGTTTCCCACTGCCGTGGCAGAAATACCAAGCCAAGAATCCCTCTTAGCACAGCAGAACAGGGCAATGACCATGGAGGGACACACAAAGAATACATCTGTGGTATGCCTGACTTCATTCAGATAGTATGTTTCTTATCTTCCAGATCACCTGAACTTAAAGAGCAATTTTTTTTTTCTTTTGAGATGGAGTCCCCCTCTGTCACCCAGGCTGGAGTGCAGTGGCATGATCTCAGCTCACTGCAACGTTCACCTCCCGGGTTCAAGCCATTCTCCTGCCTCAGCCTCCTGAGTAGCTGAGATTACAGGTGTGTGCCACCACACCAGCTAATTTTTATATTTTTAGTAGAGATGGGGTTTCACCATGTTGGCCAGGCTGGTCTCCAGCTCCTGACCTCAGGTGATCAGCCCACCTCCTCGTCCCAAAGTGCTGGGATTACAAGGAGTGAGAGGAGCCACTGTACCTGGCCAAATAAATTATATCTTTCTTTTCTTACTTTATTAAAATGCTGAGTTTTATTTCACATGTATACTTTTGTCTCCTCACCATTTCCATGTCTAACCACTGCTACTGATATGTTCTATTATAACATTCCATACATACTTAAAACCAAGCAAAAGGTGGAGTTCCATCTTTAAAAACTAAAGAGGCATTTTGGACAATACATTCTTGGCAATGAAACCTGAACAACACTTATCAAACACTTTGGGAAAGTTCTCACTCTGCATTATGAAAGGACAGCCAAATATCAATTGCTACAGAAATGAAATAAGTTGGAAAATCTTTTTTTTTTTTTTTTGAGACGGAGTCTTACTCTATCGCCAGGTTGGAGTGCAGTGGTGCAATCTCGGCTCACTGCAACCTCCACCTGGGTTCAAGCAATTCTTCCACCTCAGCCTCCCGAGTAGCTGGGACTACAGGCCTGTGCCACCACGCCCGGCTAATTTTTGTATTTTTAGTAGAGACGGGGTTTCACCATGGCCAGGATGGTCTCGATCTCTTGACCTCGTGATCCGCCCACCTCGGCCTCCCAAAGTGCTGGGATTACAGGCATGAGCCACCACGCCCGGCCAAGAGGGAAAATTTTTAACAAATTACTTAAACTATTTTCTTAAAGAGACTTCCTTCACTACCAAAGATCTTGAATAGCCACCTGGTCAGTCAACCAGAAGCAATTCTTCACATAATTGATTAACTTGGCTTCCACTTTTGGAAGAGAACCACTTTTTTCTATACTTGCTTGTATTTTTCTTTTAATGTCTTCTATAGAACTAGATCCTTTTGATATTTTAGGAGATTTTTCCTGTTTTTTTGAAGGATTCTTGTCCTTTTGATGTTGGTGTTAATGGTTTTGAGTATTTTCCATTCTGATTTGAATTTCCTGCATTTTTGGCTGGAGTATCTCATATAGATTTCTTCACTGGAGATTTTTCTTCAGTTTCCTCATCATCTTCATCATCATCATCATCATCTTCTTCATCTTCATCAGCAGCAAGTTTTACTTTTTTTCTGTGGAATCTTGCTACCACCCCTAGGGGCAGACTCCTTTCCAGACATACTTAAGAGTTTCACATCCTCCTCTTCCTCTTCATCTTCCTCCACAGCTACTAAGTGCTGTCTACTAATATGCACTGGCCCTGAACCACACTTTAACCATAAGACCACTGGTGGTGTAATTTCAAAGCCCCCAAGGGTAACTTAGCTGTACACACATTTTCAAAGTTGCCAGAGTTACTTTAATTGGACTGCCTTTGTAATTCATTGCCTCTGCTTCAACAATGTGCAGTTCATCCTTTGCACCAGCCCCTACACTGACCGTTCTTAAAGATAACTGGTGCTCATTTTCATCATTATCCACCTTAAAATGATAATCTTTGTCGGCCTTTTGTTTACAACTGAAAAGATAGTTCTGGGGCCTCAGGGGGCTCATGTCTGTGTCTGTCAAATCTTCCATCAGTGGCAGCATGCACTTAGGTGGGAGAAAAGGTAGACAGAGATAAATGACCACTGCCCAAAAGAACAGCTATGCAGGATGGAATCACACCAGGGGATAAATTATATCTTAACATTAACTTATTTCTAACCAGTAAATGCAATTTACCTGGGATATTGTGGGTTTTCAAAAAAAAATTTAAAAAAAAATTAGAGAAACTTATTTTTCTTCTCCATTTTTGTTTTTAATGTGTCTTACATATTTCAAAGCCCTGTTAAGTATGATTGACTCAGTTGTTACTTTGGGAGATGGAGGCAGGTGGATCACCTGAGGTCAGGAGTTCGAGACCAGCCTGGCCAACATGGCAAAACCCTGTCTCTACAAAAAATACAAAAATTAGCCAGGCATGGTGATGCATGCCTATAGTCCCAGCTACTTGAGAGGCTAAGGCAGGAGAATTGCTTGAACCCAAGAGGTGGAGGTTGCAGCGAGGCGAGATGACGCCACTGCACGTCAGCCTGGATGACAGAGCAAGACACTGTCTTTAAATAAATAAATAAATAAAAGTATGATTGACTGAATTGTTAGGAAAAATGAATCTTGGGATAGAGCCCAACAATTAAGAAAATGAACACCAAGCACCTTGTACCTCTAACTCAAGCCTTAGAAGCCTCCCCAAAGTTCATTTCTCCCCCGAGGCAAAGCCGGGATCCATTCCAGCATCTGTCTGTGGGGCATTTCTACCATCCAGCTTTCACTCTCATAAGCTAACCCTTGCCAATCCTTCAATAAATTAAGTGATCTCTAAATGCAGAGCACTATGCTAAGCACCTGGAGGTTACAAGTATGAGGAGAGGCAAGTTTCAAAACAAACAGGGATCATGGTTTCAATTGTAGGGGAATTTATAATTTAGTCTAGAAGATAGAGTGTATAAATGTAAAAATTATTCAAGCACATTTACAAAATAACAAAAGCTTACATGATATTCTATAACTCAAATGTATAAAGTGGGTATGAATTAATATGCAAAGAGCTTCTGCCCCCAATAAATGAGTGAATAAATCAGCCATGAATTAGAATTTTAAAGGTTGCAAGGATTGTAGACTAGCATAAGGGAAAGGAAAGAGCATTGCAAATAAAAATATATGCTGATAAAATATTTTTGGATGTATGGAAAAATTCATATCTGCTTGAAGATCTGTGGTTGCTTATCTATTCAACAAACTCCTATTGACTATATACTATTTTCCAGGTATTCATTCATTCAACAAATACTTGTTTACTGCTTGTTTTGTGTCAGAAGCTGGAAATAGAGGAGTGAATAGGAGAGACCAGGCTATGCTACGCCCTGAACACATTTGAAATTTTATGAGTAGGACAAACATTTAAATAAACAATGATAGTAAAGTAAGATGGTATATGACATAAGAAATACAGCCACTATTAGAAATTATTGAAAGAAATACTAAATACTAAACAACTGGGAATTATTTAAGCATGGAAGTAATATGATCATATTTGTAAATTTTTAGAAACATTTCTCTAATTGCCAAAGAAAAATGAATCACAAAGGAGTAACAGAAGAGAGCCATTTAGACAGCTGGTGAGCAAAAGGAACAATCATCAGATTAAACAGACAACCCAGAGAATGAGAGAAAATATTTGCAAACTGTGCATCCAACAAAGGACTAATACCCAGAATCGATAAGGAACTCAAACAAATCAGAAAGAAAAAAATAAACAATCCCATTCAAAAATTGGGCAAATGACATGAATAGACAATTCTCAAAAGGAGATGTACAAATGGTCAACAAACATATGAAAAAGTGATTCACATCACTAATCATCAGAGAAATGCAAATTAAAACCACAATGAGATACCACCTTACCCTAGCCAGAATGGTGATTATTAAAAAGTTAAAAAACTGGCCAGGCATGTTGGCTCATGCCTGTAATCCCAGCATTTTGGGAGGCCAAAGTGGACAGATCAATCACCTAAGGTCAGGAGTTCAAGACCAGCCTGGCCAACATGGTGAAACCCCTGTCTCCACTAAGAATACAAAAATTAGCCTGGTGTGGTGGTACGTGTCTGTAATCCCAGCTACTCAGGAGGCGGAGGCAGGAGAAAATTGCTTGAATTCAGGTTGCTGTAAGCTGAGATTGCACCATTGCACTCCAGCCTGGGTGGCAGAGCAAGACTGTCACACACACACACAAAAAAAAAAAATTTAAAGAGGCCGGGCGCGGTGGCTCAAGCCTGTAATCCCAGCACTTTGGGAGGCCGAGGCGGGTGGATCACGAGGTCAAGAGATCGAGACCATCCTGGTCAACATGGTGAAACCCCGTCTCTACTAAAAATACAAAAAATTAGCTGGGCATGGTGGCGTGTGCCTGTAATCCCAGCTACTCAGGAGGCTGAGGCAGGAGAATTGCTTGAACCCAGGAGGTGGAGGTTGCGGTGAGCCGAGATCGCGCCATTGCACTCCAGCCTGGGTAACAAGAGCAAAACTCCGTCTCAAAAAAAAAAAAAAAAAAAAAAAAATTTAAAAAACAATACATGTTGACATGGGTGTGATGAAAAGGGAATGCTTATACACTGCTGGTGGGAATGTAAATTAGTACAATCTCTATGGAAAACAGTATGGAGATTTCTTAAAGTACTAAAAGTAGATCTACCATTCAATCTAGGAGTTCCACTCCTGGGTATCTACCCAAAGGAAAAGAAGTCACATCAAAAAGACACCTGCACACATATGTTTATTGCAGCACAATTCACAGTTGCAAAGATATGGAACCAACCTAAGTGCCCATCAACCAATGAGTGGATAAATAAAACGTGGTATATATATACCATGGAATACTACTTAGCCATAAAAAGGAACAAAATTACATCTTTTGCAGGGAATTGAATGGAGCTCGAGGCCATTATTCTAAGTGAAGAAACTCAGGAGTGAAAAACCAAATACTGCATGTTCTCACTTATAAATAGGAGCTAAGCTATGGGTATGCAAAGACATACAGAGTGGTATAATGGACTTTGAAGACTCAGAAGGCAGGTGGGTGGGAATAGAAACAGGGATTTAAAAAACTACAAATTGGGTATAATGTCCACTACTCGGGTAAGGGGTGCACTAAAATCTCAGCCTTCACCCCTATATAATTCATCTGTGTCACCAAAAACCACTATATAGATATAGATATAGATATAGATATAGATATAGATATAGATATAGATATAGATATGTGTGTGTGTGTGTGTGTGTGTGTGTGTGTGTATAAAGAAAGCTGGTGTCTGCCATTCTAGTAAGAGGTAGAAAGTGATGAATGAGAGAATGGAGAAACATGGCAATCTTAAGACATACTTGGGAGGTAGAATAAGAACCTCCAAGGTATTTCCTGGCTTTACAAGCTTAAAAAGACCTAAGAAATATACTTCTGTATTCTGGATTGAGTAACTGGGTTAGTGATCATGTCATTTACTAAGATAGAAAGCACTGGAAGGATAACAGGTTTGGAGAATAAGTTCGAAGATGCATGGTCCAGTTTTCACGTTCAATTTTGTTTATAACATTGCATTAGACTAAATAAGGAATAGTGTCTGACCTTGAGGCTTAACAGTATAGAATAATATACATTTTTATAATTTTGTAAAATAAAAGGCTAAATAGAGATACGTAGGATGTGAGTTAGGCAAGTTAGGGAAGTTTACACTGTAGTGAATAAACTTCAAAGCTCAGTGACTTAACCAACAAAATTTTATTTCTTTTATTTATTTATTTATTTATTTATTTATTTATTGGAGACAGAGTCTTGCTCTGTCGCCCAGGCTAGAGTGCAGTGGCATGATCTCGGCTCACTGCAATGGCTGCCTTTCGGGTTCAAACAATTATCTTGCCTCAGCCTCCCGAGTAGCTGGGATTACAGGCGCCCACCACCGTGCCCAGCTAATTTTTGCATTTTTAATAGAGACTGGGTTTCACCATCTTGGCCAGGCTAGACTCAAACTCCTGACCTCATGATCCACCCACCTCGGTCTCCCAAAGTGCTGGGATTACAGGTGTGAGCCACTACACCCAGCCCAAAAGTTTATATCTTGCTTACATAAAGTCTAATCCATGTTCAAAAGACTTCCCAGAGCAGTTCCCCCTAACTTTTTGTCTGTTTAGGCCATTACCATCTTGTGGTTTTACCTTCTCTTCCCAAGACCTTTACAGTTGCCAAGAGAAGAAAGAGTTGGAGGGTCATGCACCAACTCTTAGTGTTTTGGACCAGAAGTGGCATATCTCCATACACTTCCACTCACAGCCCTTTGACCAGAAGTCACATGGCCTTACCTCACTGGAAAGGAGCTGGGAAATGTGCATCATAAAGAGACTCTATTCAATGAAGAGCAAGAATCTCACCACAGATATGAAATGGGAGTGGTTAATTATGTGAGTCAAGACATCTTTCAGAGAGAGACCACATTTGTGCTGGGAGTTAAAGGAAGCCTTAGGATTGGCCATGTAATGAAGGCAGAGGAAGGACTGCAAACTATAGGAATAGCACATACAAAAACACTGAAACATGTAATAGTTGGATATGTTGGAGATGTCTGGGGAATAGTGAGAAGAAATTGACAGAGTAGAGGCTTTCAGGGAAGTAGAAGAAAACAGATGATTATACAGATTGGGGAGAATACAGATATGGTAAGGATGTTGTATTCTGATATCTAGATGAGGGTGAACCACTGGTGGTTTTTAGGTAAATAAATATCTTTATCAGGGGCAGTAAAACCATCGAGGAAACTATCATATAGTCCAGAGAGGTGAAGAGGCTCAACCTTCAGAAGAGGCCATAGAGGTTATAATAGATGTATTATATATGTAGATGTAGTAGATATATAAGTAGATATAACAATATATCTACTTAGATGACAGAATGGGCGAGCATATGAGTAAAACTAAAACCAGTGACATGTGAGGGTGAGGGAGAAGGAGCTGTGGAGAATGAATTTGAGGTTTCTAGCTTGGTCATTTCAATGGATGGTGAAGCCATTAACGAAAGTAGGGAAAACAGCCACTGGAACAGACTGAAGAGTAAAAATAACTTTTTATGCAGTTAGAAATTCAAGCCTTTTGGATAATCCTTTGTTGAAGTTTGTTTACCAAGAACAAATCTATAACTATGTTGTAATAATATTTTTCTTTAAAAAAAATTCCTTGTCTACGGAAGCACTGGAAGAGTAGACTTTGTTATTAGCTAAAAACACCTCCCTTCTTTGAGTCTTAGCCCAGTTTCTCTTGCCTACTGGATCCGATGTGCTTGGAGCATGGAAGCATCTGGAGCTGCCACATTTCCTCATTCAAGCCAAAACAAGTTAACTCATCTGTGGCTTATCTAATATCCGCCCTGTAGATCTCATGGGAGGATATAGCCCTTATTACTAAAATAATGTGTAGAAAACAAAAATATCTTAAAAAGAAATTTCTAAACATAATCTTTAGAGTTGATTTTCAAAATAACTTACATAAAGTTAACATAAATTAATGTTTTGTGTTTAAGTGTTGCTTGGTTTTGACAAAGTATCTTTGCTATATTTTTTGATATTTTTATGTGCATTAATTTAACTTTGGGGAAATATTTTTTTTTGTAATAATAATAGAAAAAAACCTCTTGGATTCTGTTCGTTCCCCTACTGACTAACTTGTAGTAAGCCACTTGACCTTTTGATAATTAAACTGTTGATTGTGAAACAAGGATAATAATGTTTAACTCTCCTATCAGAATAGTATCAGGACTTACTCAATCAAAGGCTCTAAAATACTATAGTGCCCTTAGATGCAATGTATTCATAGATACTAATTATGAATAATTACTGTCATTTCTTTGAATATAATAATTTATTGAGTTTTTATATTGAGTGGTCCTCTATTATATGCTAGGGGCTAAAGATAAAAAGAGAAATAATATATAGCTCCTACCTTTAAGAAATCCTCCATTTTAGTAGAAAAGAGAAACAGTAAGATCAAAAGATGAATATACAGAAGCACAATTCCATGAATCGTCAAGTGAATAGCTAGAAAACAAAAAAGTGAAAGAGAAAAAGAAAAAAATAAACCGGTTACCTGAGCTAAAAAACTTCAAGACTCTTGGTTGATTCTTTTCGTAACTGATAAGTTTATAGTAATTTCCGCAGCTTTCCCTTAATGGCAAGTTGTTTGAGGCAAGGCATGTTTTTCAACTTAATATCTTATTTATCACAAGGAAGTAGTAGAGAAAGTTGGTCTAGGATCCAGACTACCTGTATTTAATTACTGATGTGTGACCTTGAGTCAGCTTCTTAGTCACTTAATGCCTCCATTTCTTCATCTATAAAATGGGAATACAGGTAGTAACAGCAACACCTCACAGAGTGATTGAGGACTAAACAAGCTGTATATGCAAAGTACTTAAAAGTGATCGGCACTTACTAAGCATTCGGTGTTAGCTATTATATATTATTATCTGCCACATCTCTTAGCACAATGGTATTTTTCTTTTCTTGAGACACGGTCTGGCTCACTGCAGCCTCAACTTCCTGGACTGAAGCAATCTTTTCCTACCTAAGCCTCCCAACTAGCTAGGACCAAAGGGGTGCATTACTACACTTAGCTAATTTTTTACGTTTTGTGTAGAGACAGGGCTCACTATGCTGCCCAGACTGGTCTTGAATTTCTGGGCTCAAGTGATCCTCCTGCTTCAGCTCCCAAAGTGCTGGGATTAGATGTTCCACCTCACCCACTTCCATGAGCTGCCATGCCCAGCCCTCAGCACAACGTTCTCCACATCATAGATACATTCTCTTTGAATTACATTAGCAGACACTTAGGTATAACCCAGAATTAGATATCAGATCTACTCAAATGTCACTGTTATTGACAAAGACAGACATAAAGTCTGGAAAGGTTTCATCTCAGGGAGAAAGGAGGAAAGAGATAAAAATAAAGTGTAGACCATGGAAACAATTCTGTAGAACAAGGAGAGAAAACACTTTTTTTTTTTTTAAATGAAGTCTCGCTCTGTCATCAGGCTGGAGTGCAGTGGTGTGATCTCAGCTCACTGCAACCTCAGCCTCTGAGGATCAAAAAATTCTCCTGCCTCAGCCTCCTGAGTAGCTGGGACTACAGGTATGTACCATCATGGTCAGCTAATTTTTGTATTTTTAGTAGTGATGGAGTTTCACCATGTTGGCCAGGATGATCTCCAATCTCTTGACCTCATGATCCACCCATCTCGGCCTCCCAAAGTACTGGGATTACAGGCATGAGCCACTGGACCCGGCCAGGAACAGTATTTTTTAAATGTCAGGTGAGCACGGACATTGCCAGGCTTGTAGCCTACCACACCAAACTAATGTCCAGCACATAGTAGATTCTGGACATTAGCTAAACGTTTGTGGACTGACAATACAACAGAAGAGGTTGAGATAGAACATACTTCTGAAAATCATCTACAGCATCATTCAGAAGAAAATTTCATTTTTTAGTGGGTGGGGGGGCCTTCTTCATAAAATGCCAGAAGACATATCCTCTATGAAATTATATCAGAAAAAAAATAATAAAAAAGATGGGACATCGGTAATCCAAGCACCTAGTAACAAAACACTTAAATTACCACCTGTGATTACTTTGAAGGAAGTGTCCATTGAAGGCAAGGCTTTAGGAGACATCATGTCTGCTGCAATAGATCTTAAGTGGGGGCACAAGGAGTCAAAATCTGTCAAGTGGGCTGACTTTTTCTAAGTGCTAATTTTATTGTCCAAACCCTGATGAATGTGTGGCAATGGATTCTCAGGGTGTTAGATTAGGAGGCGGGCACATAATTTTAGACTAGGCTGAATTCCTCAATTGGCATGTGTCTATGAGAAATTCTGGAATCAGTGAGCTAACTCAAGCAGCTGAGAATAGTTCTAATTGTTGGCTGGGATTTAACAGTGTCCTATGCTGAGTTAATTTGAGATAAGAGAAATTCCTATTATATGAAACAGTGATTCTCAACCCTATGGATCTAATGCCCTCTTTTATGATAATTTTTTGCAACACACCCTTTATTATTGTCAAATGAAATTCATAGTCAATATAACCTACCTAAACATTTTTAAAAATCAACATTAATATTTTAACTATAACAAAGAGAAGAAATACAAGGAAAGTATTAGTATTTCCACATGTGAATTCTTAGGCACAACTCTACTAGAAGACACAGCAAAGTAGCCATGTGTTTTCATATACATGTGGCATCACGACGACTACAACCACTCCATATACAGACTTATACAGATGTGTTGTTTTGAAGACAAAATTTTGCAGGCAGTATTGTAGTCAGTCATGTGATTTTTCCAAAATGATGAAAAAACTCTTGATAAAGTTTTAAACAAAACAATATAATAATACCTATATGCACATAATTCTTGTATTACAGAAAATTTAATGTATACTAAAACCTCCAAGGCTGGGTGTGGTGGCTCACGCCTGTAATCTCAGCACTTTGGGAGGCTGAGGTGGGTGGATCACGAGGTCAGGAGTTCGAGAACAGCCTGGCCAACATAGTGAAACGCCATCTCTACTAAAATTACAAAAATTAGCTGGGTGTGGTGACACACACCTGTAGTCCCAGCTACTCAGGAGGCTGAGGCAGGAGAATTGCTTGAACCTGGGAGATGGAGCTTGCAGTGAGCTAAGACCACGCCATTGCACACCAGCCTGGATGACAGAGTGAGACTTTATCCCAAAATAAAGCAAAAATCTCCCAAATTGCTTTTCTGTTTATATATTAAATGGTGTTAGGTTCTAGGTTCAGATTATTATACATATTTTTCACATAGAGCCATATCTGGGAGGACACTGAATGTTATGCAGGTTGCAGGACAATTCTTCATTGAGTCTAATTGGTATATGGAGTCTGATTTAAGACACCCCAATA
This sequence comes from Saguinus oedipus, assembly GCA_031835075.1. Classification (NCBI taxonomy): domain Eukaryota; kingdom Metazoa; phylum Chordata; class Mammalia; order Primates; family Cebidae; genus Saguinus; species Saguinus oedipus. Next base: position 28,045,472 of record CM063190.1, read on the forward strand.
GTCGTGACACCTCACCATAATACTGTTTCCCATCTGGAGCTCCTAGCTTTTCCTCAAAGACCCTGTGTCACTTACTGAGACAACTGTGCACTGGGGAAGGAGAAATAACTTTCAGGGATTAGTGGACACTGGCAGCTCTGGGTTGCCACGCATCCCTGAGATCCCAGAACATTACTATTATTAGTTGAATTTAACTTACAGGGGTCAGATAATAAATAGAGTTGATCTTAAGTCCATCTCACAAGAGGTCTGGACATTTACAAACCCATCCTATGGTTATTCCCTTATTCCAGAGTGTAGAATTGAGACAGTATACTCAGCAGCTGGCAGAATTCTAGCATTGACACCCTAATTTAAGTAGTAAGTGTTATTATGGTAGAAAGGGCCAAGTAGAAGGTCCCTCCCAATCAAAACAGCAAATCAAAAGCAATACTGCACTCCTGAAACAATCATAGAAATTGGTGCTTGAAAAAGTTTAAAAGACTTGAAATAAATGAAAGTAATAATCCCCATCTTATCTCCATTGAACGTGACATTGACTTTTGCTAAAGACAATTAGGTGTTGGCATTACAAGCTTAATCAGGAAGAGTTGACAATTGTAGCTATAATTGTTTCACTGGATCAAATCAATAAAATATCACACATTGTATGTAGCTATTGATCTTATAAATGCACTTTTTCTCTATTTATAAGCTGTGAACACTAGAAATAGCCTATCTTCACTAATGAGGACAGCAGTACACTTTCAATGTTGGTGGGCAGATGTCATGTGTGCCAAGAGTGGTAGATAAGTCTCATAAAAGTGCACAGTCCTGTCACCTCAGTAAAGTTTCTGAGATTCTAATTATTTGAGTCACGTCAGGATATTCCCTCCAGAACAAAAGATACCTTGATGCGCCTTGCAACTGTACTTTGAGAAACAGACGCAACACTCGGTGGGATCATTTTCATTTGGAGTTAGTATGTGCCATAATTGGGTGTACTGCTCTGGCCTCTTACCAAAGTAACTGATAATGTCATTCATGTTGAATAAGGCCTAGCAGTAAGAAAAGCTGTCAACTGGTCCCAGCTGCAGTGAAAGTAACTGGTCCTTGAGACCCAGAGGATACAATGGTGATTGAGGTATTCCTGGTGAACTTGGAATGCTATGTAAAAATCTGGGGCAGCCCTAACCAAGACAACCACATCAAAGCCCCTTTGGATTTTATCACAAAGACATTCTATCCTCAATCTTCACCTGATAAAGACTATTCACATGGCCGTAGGACACTAAATGATTAATCAGCCCGGTTACTCATCACAAACAGGGTGCTTCTTATCTAATCCACCATAGTGTAAAGTTGGGCATGACCTGTGCTTCATCATCCAGAGAAAGCAAAAATTGAGAGTTTTGTCCCAAGTAGGCCCTTAAAGCACAGTGGCTTACAGCATGCATCAGTTCATGCTGTACACTGGCTCCTCTCTCTTAATCCATGTATATGACTTCATGATCCAGTACCATCCGTTAATTGAGGAGGAAAAATTCAAGCCTGACTTACAGATGATTTAGGAATATATACTGGTGCTGGCAATAAATAGGCTGCTATGGAATTAGACCTCCACCCAGAAGTGGCTGTGAAGTTCCACTCAGAAGTTCCCTTCCTGGTAAGAGGAACTTCAAGTAGCAGTGTGGTTACTTGCTTTGCCTGGAATGATGGAAGACCAAAGGCAAAAATAAACAACTATTTATGAGGCAGGCACAGTAGCTCATGCCTGTAATCTCAGCACTCTGGAAGGCTGAAGGCAGGTGGATAGCTTGAGCCCAGGTATTTAAGACCAGCCTGGACAACATGGTAAAACCGCTTCTCTACAAATAATACCAAAAATGTGAGGCTTGGTGGTGCACACCTGTAGTCCAGCTACTGGGGAGGCTGAGGTGGAAGGATCGCTTAGAGCCTGGGAAGTGGAGGTTGCAGGGAGCTGAGATCATGCCACTACACTCTGGCCTGGGTTACAAAGCAAGACTGTGTCAACAACAACAAAAAAAAACAGGCCAGGAAAGGTGGCTCACACCTGTAATTCCAGCACTTTGGGAGGCTGAGGTGGGTGGATCACCTGAGGTCAGGCGTTCAAGACCAGCCTGACCAACATAGTGAAATCCTGTCTGTACTAAAAATACACAATTAGCCAGGCATGGTGGCACATGCCTGTAATCTCAGCTACTCGGAAGATGAGGAAGGAGAATCACTTGAGCCCGGGAGGTGGAGGTTGCAGTGAGCTGAGATCATGCCATTACACTCCAGCTTGGACAACAAGAGCGAAACTCCATCTCAAAACAAACAAAAAAATCCCTCCCAAAAAGCAACAACAGAACAACAACAACAATTTATGGACACTATCCAATGGTCAGGGACTTGGGAATAATGCTCACTGGGAGATAAGTAACAAGGAGATTTGGGTAAATTATTTTTATATATGAGCTTCTTAGACTAGATTCAAAATGTGAGGTCTTTATGTCCCATTTGAATGGTCTCCCAACTCTCTACCCTATGCTACAGAGAAATAATTAGCTGAACAAGTGGACCTGCATGATGAATGTCATTTGACTTTTTTCTCCAACCTTCAAATGTTTAATGGGCACAAGTACAAATGAGCTATGATGGTAGTAATGGAGATTATGTCTGAGCTCAGCAAAATGGACTTCTACTTATCCAAGTGGATTTCATGATTGCTACTGCTAAGTACTTGCACAGGATAGGTTACAGATTCATTTGAAAATACAGTGGCTTAAACAAAGCAAAAGTAATAGGAATGAAGTGTGATTCTCTCTCATATAAAAATGCCATCAGAATAAGGAACTTAAATCAACCAGCAAAAGCAAATAACCCAATTAAAAAGTGGACAAAAGACATGAACAGACACTTCTCAAAAGAAGACATACAAGCACCCAACAAACATATGAAAAAATGCTGAACATCACGAATCATCAGAGAAATGCACATTGAAACCACAATGAGATGCCATCTCATACCAGTCAGAATAACTGTTATGAAAAAGTCAAACAATAACAGATGCTGATGAGGCTGCAGAGAAAAGGGAAGGCTCATACGCTGTTGGTGGGAATGTTAATTAATTCAGCCACTATGGAAAGCAGTTTGGAGATTTCTCAAAGAACTAAGAATTACTATTTGATCCAACAATCCTGTTACTGGGTGTATACCCAAAGGAAACTAAATCATTCTACAAAAAAAGACACATGCACTCATGTGTTCATTGTAGCACTAGTCACAGTAGCGAAGACATGGAATCAACCTAGGTGCCCATCAACAGGTGGACTGGATAAAGAAAATGTGGTCCATACATACCATGGAATACCATGCAGCCATAAAGAAGAACAAAATCATGGATGCAGCTGGAGGCCATTATCCTAAGTGAATTAATAAATTAATAATTAATTAATTAATAAGTAAATTAATAAACTTGATAATTTATCTATTTGTATACATCACTGATGAAATAGTTTTAAAATTTTTGTGAGAGAAAATACAGAAATTAAACCTTCCACTCAAGAAGTTAGAGGAAAATATGACGAAATATATCCAAATAAGTAAAAAGAAAGAATAAGTACAATGAAATTAGTTGATAAATAAGAGCCAAACAAAAAATTAAAATGTAACTATTACCAAATAAACCAAAAGCTGCTTTACTGAAAACACCATTAAAATAGAAAAACAGGCCGGGTGCGGAGGTTCATGCTGGTAAGTAGTCACTTGAGCCCCAGAAGTGGAGGTTGCAGTGAGCCAAGATCGCGCCACTGCACTCCAGCCTGGGAGACAGCCAGACCCTCTCTCAAAATAACAGCCACCACCAAAATTCCTATGTTGAAACCTAATCCCAATGGGGTCTTCAGGAGGTGATTAAGTCATGAGGGTAGAGCACTCAGGAAGGGCATTAGTACCCTTATAAAAGAGGGATCCCAGCATTTTGGGAGTCCAAATTTTATTGTTGTTTATTTTTACTTCTTTTCCTTTTTTTTTTTTTGCCTTCTGTAACTCATTTTTTAAAAAATTACTTTCATCTATATTTCAGGTTTTAAAACCTGAAATAAAAGTTAAAAAAAAAAAGTAAAAAACCTTTTTTCTTTTTTTTTTTTTTGAGAGAGTCTCACTCTGTTGCCCAGGCTAGAGTGCAGTGGAGTGATCTTGGCTCACTGCAACCTCTGTCTCCCTGGTTCAAGTGATAATCCTGCCCCACCCTCCCGAGTAGCTGAGATTACAGGCATGTGTCACCACACCCAGCTAATTTTTTTTATTTCTTTTCTTTTTTTTTTAGTAGGGATGGGGTTTCGACACTTCAGCCAGGCTGGTTTCAAATTCCTGATCTCAGGTGATCCACCTGTCTTGGCCTCTCAAAGTACTTGGATTACTGGCATGAGTCACCATGTCCAGCCTAACCTTTTTTTCTAATAATTTTCATCAGCCTTTTTGTTCTCTATTATGGGAAAACTGACCAAGACGTAATTTACACGTTTAATTTTTCATAATTTGGTACTCACTCAGTTGCAGTCTATTTTAACTGGGTTTGTTTGAAATGTGTTTCTCAGGCCGAGCACGGTAGCTTATGCCTGTAATCCTAGCACTTTGGGAGGCTGAGGCAGGTGGATCACCTGAGGTCAGGAGTTCGAGAGCAGCCTGACCTACATGGTGAAACCTCGTCTCTACTAAATACAAAAAATTAGCCGGGAGTGGTGGTGTTCTGTAATTCAGCTACTTGGAAGGCTGAGGTAGGAGAATTGCTTGAACCCTGGAGGCAGAAGTTGCAGTCGGCAGAGATTGCGCCATTGCATTCCAGCCTAGGCAACAAGGGTAAAACTCCATCTCATAAAAGTACATAAAAAAGAAATGTACTTTTCTCTCGAATTCTCAGATTGTTTCCTTTGAGTAGCAGTGGAGCCCATGGCAGATTTCTGTTTCCCTGGAGCAAGTCTTTGAGCAGGCTTCCTCTTTGTTGAGTGGTTTTGAGAGCAAGGCCAGGCATGCCTTTCCCTGGGGGCAGACCTGTGAAGAAGCTTCTTCCAAGGTGGGAGACTAACATTGTGGACCAGCCAGTTCTCTTAGCAAGCAAAGTGATATGAGTCAAAGCCATCCTTCCTACCTCTTCCTATGAAAAATGGGGAAAGGTGTACTGGTGACAGGTTGGCCTTTCTTTCTTATGTTAGTTCAGTGAAAAATCCTTGAGTCTTGAGATATTGATGTGAGATAGATCTTTATTTTCTAGAGTTAAGTCAAAACTTATCCATTTTATATTTGCCTATGCTATGTCTGTAAGGGGTTGGAAAGGGAGGTCATCAAATACCCATGCTTATGTTACCATCTTGGCTTCATCCTAGGAAGAATCTGCCTATCCTAGGAAGATCACATGGTGTTAAGTAGAAAAGTGAAAAAAGAGGATGTGCAATTAGAAAAACAGTAACTATAATTTATTTGTACTCTTTTTGTTTAAATATTTCATATATACTATAAAGTACACAAAATCTTAAATATATGGTCTGATTAATTTTTTACAAAGTGAACACACCTGTGTAACCACCATCCCGGTGACAAGACCTTTAAGAGTCCTGGCTGTTTCCTCCGTGGCTCTGGGAATCCAGCCATCAGACTGAAAGAATCTTGGCCTGGACTCCAATGATGACATTCCATGTAGAGAAAGAGGGTGGTACACACGGAGGAACAGAGAGGAACCAGACAGTGAGTGAAGCCTTCTTGCAACTTCTAGTTTAGCTTCTAGCTAAATGCAGCTGAGTGAGGGACCCAACCTTTGCTATCTGGAGCACAAAAACTGCTCAGCTGAGTCCTATTTGAATACCTGACCTACAGAATTATAAGAGGTGTATTCTTTTTCTTTGTATACATCATTTTATTCTGATACCACCTGAAACTCAGAGAAAAGTTGCAAATGCAGTACAAAGAATTTTTTTTTTTTTTGAGACTGAGTCTCCCTCTGTCACCCAGGCTGGAATGCAGTGGCACAATCTCGGCTAGCTACAACCGCCGCCTCCCAGGTTCAAGCAATTCTTCTGCCTCAGCCTCCCAGGTAGCTGGAACTACAGGCAAACACAATACCCAGCTAATTTTTGTATTTTTAGTAGAGACAGGGTTTCACCATATTGGCCAGGCTGGTCTCAAACTCCTGACCTCGTGATCCACCCGGCTTGTCCTCCCAAAGTGTTGGGATTACAGGCATGAACCACTATGCCCAGCCCAAGAAATTTTCTCTATATCATTTGAGAGTCAAGTTGCTAACTTGCCCCATAACTTGTAATATTTTATGAATTCATAACCACAGTACAACCATCAAAATCAGAAAATTAACACTTAAAATCGCCTTTACAGACAATGGATTCAGTAAGAAATCACCTGTTAAATTTACTCGTGACATTTCCTTAGACTTCTTCAGGACAGAACAATTCCTCAGTCTTTCCTGACCTCCAAGACCTGGATATTTTTGAGAATTACTGGCAAGTTAATTTGTAGAATTCTCTTCAATTTGGATTTGTCTGAGTTCCAGTGTTGAATCCTTGTCAGGAAGTAATGCTCTGTTCTTCCTGTTTTATCCCATCAGAGGGCAGAGGACTTAGATTTGTTCCATTTAATTCTGATCACTTGATTAAGGTGATGTTTAACAGGTTTCTCCACTTTACAGTTACTCTTTTTCCCTTTATAATTAATAAGTATTTTGTAAAGTGGTACTTTGAAGCTACATAAAGTTCCACCAAAATTCAGTTTATTAGTTTATATTCCAAGCAGTATTTATTTTCTTGTTAAAATAGTCCCCAGTGGCCAGGCCCGGTGGCTCACACCTGTAATCCCAGCACTTTTGGAGGCTGAAGCAGGTGGATCAGGAGGTTAGGAGTTTGAGACGAGCCTAACCAACATGGTAAAATGATATCTCTACTAAAAAATTACAAAAATTAGCTGGGCATGGTGGTGGGCGCCTGTAATCCCACCTACACAGGAGGCTGAGGCAGGAGAATCGCTTGAACCGGGAGGTGGAAGTTACATTGAGTTGAGATCACGCCACTGCCCTCCAGTCTGGGCAACAGAGTGAGACTCCATCTCAAACTTCCTGCAAATTGACTTCTGTGTCCCTTTGACATGTCTCCATCATTTTTTAAGTGTTTTCTTTCTCAGTGGCACAATAAAATGTTTCAGGGTCATCTTGTACCCTCCCTGTACCACCCTGGAATCAACCATTTTTATAAGGAGTCCTGATGACTTTTAGTGGAGAATGGTATTTAGGAGCCAACTTCTAGACACTTGGTGTACTCATTAGTACTGGGGAATTGCCATTCCAGGCCAGAATTAGGAAATGCCTATATGTCATGTCTACATTTATTTTTATACGCACTGAAATCCAGGGATTCACACTTGTATCTCTGACTGCAATATAACACAAAATGTTGATTCCAATTTCTTCCTTTCTATATCTGTAACTCTCTTCTCTGACAGTGGGGGAACCTGGCACCCATCCATCATCATTAATATATTTTGTTGTTCATTGATCTTCTGTTATGTAACCTTTCACTGCCTCTGCCGCATGTTTAGCTTGTTCAAGGAATAGCAATAAGGCCTGTATAGCAGGAGTGAAGGGAACAAGAAGGACGGTGGTATAAGATAAAATCAGCATTATATTTTTCAACCTGAGGAAGCTGATTGAAAAGAAAAAAAAAGATAAAAGCATTATATAACTAATCTCCTAACAATAAATCTTTGTTCTGATTCCAGAACAAAACAAAATAAGTATCATATAAATGTCAGTTAAATTTAACTTAAATGAAGGATGGTTTTATTACAAGGACTTTGTCTTCATATATATGAATTTCTTTCTAGTATTTTGTCTTTTGAACTACTTTCATCTTATTCATTTTTGTATGCTTCATAATACTCAGCAGTTACCCCATATATTTTTAATTATTAATTCAAATTTAAAACTTTAATTTAAAAACATAATAAATTTAAATTTGTTTGTAAAATCACAGTTGAATATTTTTATTTTCTAAATAGATATTGACTGAATTTTTCATAAAGGAAATAATGATTTGCAATATTTCAGAGGAAATGGGATTATTTTTATATATCTTAAGATTTTCTTTTTTAAGCAGTCTATTGTTTTAAATATGTAGCTTAGACTCTTAAAAATAACATTTCCTTCCCCTAAGTACCAATGTATTTACTTTTTCCTATTTGGCAAACATTGATCTGAAGCTTCCAAAGTTTACAACAGAACTAAAATCAACCCACACCATTCCCAAGAATTAAAATTAACACAGAATTTACTGCATTCATCGTTTGGGGTCTCTTTTCAGAACAATGTAATATCTTTTTGAAGAGTATAACAATAGGGTCTAGTCAGGAACTGGAAACCCTCTAAGACTTATATACCAAGAGACTTAAATATGAGAAATTGGCTCCACAGGTGAGGGGGGAACTGTGAAATTTCACTATTCCAGAAGACAGTGAGGCCACCCAGGTATTAGTAGGGGCAATGCAGTGGGGAGCTCTTCCCAGAGTCTAGAGGCCAGGGTGCAGCAGCGTACTAGCACCACAGTTGGGACTGCCCAGTGGGTGCTAGGATCTGGGAGGGAAGGAATGTCCAGTAGTAGCTGCAGCCACGAAGGAGGCACAGTGACTGCTGGAGATACCACCTGAAGCACCCTTTCTCCTACCTTCCAGTTTTTTGCCATTGCCTCCCATTTGGATGCACCTAAGCAGTTAGTAAGGAATCCTGGGAAATAACATTCTCCGTGATGCAGAACAGAGCAGGGCAATAGAGAGAAACGGAGATGAGAACACATGGCAAACGTGGCACATCAAGTTATTGTGTTCCTTAGCTTTCCATACCCCCAGTATGATTAAGCAATGACTGGGACTGAAACTGGATACTAAGGACAAAAAAGAGAAAAAGCCAAAGGAGGCAACTAAAGAGAGAGGAATGTAAGAAAAAAAAGAGAAAGGAGAAAAAGAAATTTTAAAAGAAATTGAAATCGAATTTTGTCTGGAGGCTCACCATACTGGTCAAAAACAAAGTGAAAAACATACAATATATACAAATAACCCTGGAGTACTGTAGGAGATAGCAGATGCTGTAAAAACAAACCACTCATGGCATTTTTGCCATCCAAGTAACTTCTGCCTATCCAAATTTTCATGTCTGACATAGGGCATCCTCATTGTTTTTGAAACCTCCCATCTACATCAAAATTATGAGGGTGTGGGGTGAGGAAGAAAATGCTAACATCTGTTATCTATTTCAAACACCAGTCATGTGACATAGGTTAAATGGCCTTGTATCTATAGACAAATTATAAAGCAGGGAGCCCTGGAACAGATGAACAAAGCTTGATATTTTTATGTTGGAATGAGGGAAGGTAAAGGACCCTTTTGCAGCCTGCCACTTGAACCAGATTTTTCAAAATGGAGATAATTCATTTTCCACCAGAGAAATACCACGTGTGGTAGCAGTCCTTGGATTTAAAACTCACAGTTAGTTCCTGGATAAATAAAGCATCAATGTCTTAGCTCATTCTAAGAATTTTAGTTTCATTCAGTCAAAACAAACCACCCAGTAGAAAATTAGGCAAAAAATACATGAGCCGCCAACTCATAAAAAAGAAAACTCAATTGTCAGTAAAAAAGATGATCAACCTCACTAGTATAGTCATGTGCTCCATAAAATGTTTTGGCCAGTGATGGACCACATATATGACGGTGGTCTCATAAGATTATAATGGAGCTGAAAAATCCTCATTGCCTATTGACATTATGGTTATCCTGACATAGCCATGGAAATGTTGTAGCACAATGCATTGGTTGTGGTGATGCTGGTTGGAAACACACCTACTGTGCTGCCAGTCCTATAAAAGTATAGCAAATGCAATAATGTACAGTACATAATACTTGACAATGATAATAAATGACTATATTACTGGTATATGTATTTATGACGCTTTGGATCATTATTTTACAGTGTACGTCTTTTACCTATTAAAGTAAAAAGTTAACTGTAAAACAGCTTCAGGTTGGTCCTTCAGGAGGTTTTTCAGAAGAAGGCATTGGAGATAACATCTCCATGCATGTTGTTACTCCTGAAGACCTTCCAGGGGACACAATATGAAGGTGGAAGGCAGAGATACTGGGGATCCTGACTCTGTGTAGGCCTGGGCTAACATGCAAGTTTGCGTCTTAGTTTTTCACCAAAAAAGCTTAAAAAATTAAATTAGCGAAAAGTTTTTAGAATAAGGACATAGGGAAAGAAAATAGTTTTGGACAGCTGTACAACATGTTTGTGTTTTAAGCTAAGTGTCATTGTAAAGAGTCAAAAATTTATAAAGTAACGAAGTTATAGGAAGCTAAGGTTAGTTTATTATCAAAGAAAAAAATCTTAAATAAACTTAATGTAGCCCAAGTGTCCAGTGTTGATAAGGTCTACAGTGGTGCACACAACAGTACTGTTGTGGCCTTCACATTCACTTCCCACTCACTCCCTGACTCATGCAGAACAACTTCCAGTCCTGCAAGCTCCATTCATGGTAAGTGCCCTATACAGGTGTGCCATTTTTAAATATTTTATACTGTACTTTTACTATACCTTTTCTGTGTTTAGATATATTTAGATACATAAATATTTACAATTGTGTCACAGTTGCTCACAGTATTCAGTACACTAGCATGCTATACAGGGTTGTAGCCTAGGAGCAGTAGGCTATACCACATAGCCTAGGTTTGTAGTAGGCTATAACATCTATATTTGTGTAAGTACATTCCATGATGTTCACAGAACTACAAAATTGCCTAAAAATGGGTCTCTCAAAATGTATCCCCATTGTTAATTGATACATGTAATTAGGGAAATGGAAATTAAAGCAATAACAAATGAACACTCTCCAAATTGGATGGTCCAAGGAAACTTTCACTTAATACTCTGTTTTTGATCTACCTTGAAGTCCAAAAGTAGTCTGTTGTTTCTTTCCCTTTATCTTTTTTTTTTTTTTTTTTTTGAGTCAGAGTCTCGCTCTGTCGTCTAGGCTGGAGGGCAATGGCGAGATCTCAGCTCACTGCAACCTCTGCTTCCCAGGTTCAAGCAGTTCTCCTGCCTTGATCTCCCAAGTAGCTGGGATTACAGGCACTTGCCACCATGCCTGGCTAAGTTTTGTATTTTTAGTAGAGACAGGGTTTTACCATGTTGGCCAGGCTGGTCTCTAACTCCTGACCTCAAGTGATCCACCTGCGTTGGACTCCCAAAGTGCTGAGATTACAGGCATGAGCCACTGCACTTGACCCTCTTTATCTTTTATATTATACTTCTGGATTTATGACTTTAAAGTTTATATACATATGTACATATTTTCTCTCACTTTAGTTTATTTGGGAAGAAGCAGCTGTAAAAGAACATTTAATCAGCTATTTTAACTAATTATTTAAACTAATTTAGCAAATTTATTTATGATTAATTTTTGCCCCCAAATGAAGCTCATTTTAAATGTAAAATTTATCTTTACTATAACCACAATATGCCTATCATCTATTAAAACATTTAATAAGTTCTCAATATCATCAGTATCATAATATCACAATTTCGTATTCAAATTTCCAATCATCTCATACATTTCTTAGAAAATTTTAGTAGTTGGTCCAAATCAGAATCTAAATAAGGTTTACATATTGGAAGTGGTTGAGATATCTTTTAAATCTCTTTGAAACTATTGTTTTCCCCTTCATATCTCATTTTTCTTTTGCTAGTTTGTAGTGTTCTTATTGTTGTTTTTGAAAAAACAGAGCTATTTGTGTTTTAGAATTTTCCACAGTCTGGATTTCATAGAATGAATGCATTCCTGTGGCATAGGTGGGATTTCCTCCACCCTCTGTATTTTCTATAAACTAGTAGTTGGATCTAGAAGATTGATAAGGTTCAGGTTCAGTTTCTTTTGGCTAGACATTACAGTTGTTTTGTGCTCTGCCATCAGGAGGCATACAATGCCTGTTTTTCTCTTTTGTGATGTTAGCAGCAGTAGATGAGAATTAAACCCATTAATTTAACAACCTGAAAATGATTGTATTTTCTCAGTTCTTCATTTATTATCTGGAATATTATAAAGAGAAACTTCTTTCACTTTCTATTTGAATAACCAACAGTAATAGTTTATATTTAAAAAGCATGATAAGTATATTTGATGTGTTTTTCAATCCATTGCAGTAAATATCCTTAATGATAATCAAGCATTTCCATCTTTGCCGGTGGGATCCCTTCAAGTTAGCTTCTGTGTTCTTTTGACACAGCTCTAGCCATTCCCTAAAGACAAGATTTTCTAGGTTTGTCTTGTATATTCCCAATCCCAATCTTGAAATCAGCCTTTTTTCAGAGAGTTCTTGTTCCTTTCAGTAAAAAATGCTATTTGGAGACCACAGGTAGGATGCTAGCAATGCTTATTGTTAACCAAGTCGGTCAATATATTTATACCGATTCAGGACACAACTCTAGCTATTTATAGTGAAATATTTTATATATACCAAAATGTATGTGTAATACAGATAGAATTTAAATCTTTGAGTTTTCCCATACCCAGGTAACAGCCCTTTTCAGTTTTGCTTATCATTCTCTTACTTATTATATATGCTTAAACAATGTGTTTTTTTCATTTTTTTGAACTTTGTATAAATGGAATTATACTACAGATATGCTCTGTGACTTTTTTGATTGTTGTGTGTTTTTTGTCAATGTACTTGCTGATGTTAAAGCACTCATCCCACACTAAAAATATATCATAATTTATTTATCTATTTTCTCAAAGTTACAAATTTGGGTCATTTCCAGTTTCTTGTTCCAGCGAACAAAACAATTATTAATGTTTTGTGTATGGTTCTCTTGGTGCATATGTGCACGAGTTTCTTATTTGCTATAACTTAGAGGTGGTATTTCTGGGGTAAAGGGTTAGTCTAGCTTTTGTCCCTTCAAAGTCATGGAAACACCTTTGTCAAGGTTACAAAAGGCCTCTATAGTGCCAGATGAGCAATGTTCTGTTCTCATTATGCTTGGTTCCTCAACAGTACTCAATGAAGCTTTTCCCTCCTTGGTTCACATTCCACTACAGGGGTTCTCAGGCACCATACTCCTGACAGAGCTCCCATTCTAAAGGCAGCTCCTCCTCAATGCATTTTGCCAGCTATCTTAATCCTCTCTATCCTACCTCTTAAAATCAGAGCTCCTTGGAAGTCCTTCCTGAGGGCTTTCTTTTCTCAACTTTATTCACACTTTCTCTAGGATAACACATAATTTCCATAGCTTTAAATAACATTTGTTTGTTTTAGACCCTAATTCTATTGACCCTCAGCTTTCTTCTCTGAACTCTATTTGTGTAACTAACTGCTCAGATGACTCAGTCAATCAAACTTAACATGTTTAAAATGGAATTTTAACATACATCCAATGCTTACTCTAGTCTCCTATTAAATAGCACTATTATGCTCTCAGCTACTAAAGCCTGTAGCCTGGGACTAACTCTTGATGCCTTTCTTTCCTTCACCACTACCCACTCACTTCTTCACTGTGTCCTGTTGGCTTTACCTCTAAAACATATCCTGAATCTGAATGTCTCTCCACTTTGATTGCCACCAACATAGAATTAGCTCAAGCTATTATCTTTCATCTGAGCTTTGACAAGAATACCATAACAGATCATTCCACTTTTATTTTTGTTAGCCTTCAATCCAATCTTTCTGTAGTGACTAAAATGAAGTTTCCATTTATTGATCAAGCTCTCCCTTCCTTAAAGATTTCTGGCTGGGTGCAGTGGTTCACACCTGTAATCCTAGCACTTTGGGAGGCCAAGGTGGGTGGATCACCTGAGGTCAGGAGTTCGAGACCAGCCTGGCCAACATGGTGAAACCCAGTCTCTACTAAAAATGCAAAAATTATCCAGGCGTGGTGGTGGGTGCCTGTAATCCCAGCTACCGGGAAGGCTGAGGCAGGAGAATTGCTTGAACCTGGAGGGCAGAGGTTACAGCGAGCCAAGATCATGCCACTTCACTTCAGCCTCAGCAAAAGAGTGAGACTCCTTCTCAAAAAAAAAAAAAAAAATTCCAGTAGTTTCCCAGACTCTTATCTATGCTTTTGCAAAAGTCCATAAGTTGGTGAAAAAATTAATTTAGTGGATATTGATTAGTATTTTTAAATGAATAGAAAATATCATAGGCATTACACATCGTAAAGGTAAGATTTCTATGTAAACATTTTGTTTTACTTGAGTACTGGGTAGACATAAAGTATATTTCCTACTATTAGCCATGGTCAAACCTGTTTGAGAAAAGCTGCTCTACATTATCTGTCCCCATCTGCCTCTCTAACGTCACTTCGTGCCACCCGTCCCAGGGTCTGAAGCTGTGGCCGTGTAGGGCTACTGTCAGTCCTTCCATAACACTGCAAGCCCTTTGCCTTGCAAGGCATTTGTGCTTGCACTGCCTCTGCCTGGATTGCTCCTCCTGCCAGGTTCCCATGGATGGCTTCTTTTCATCTTCAAGGTCTCAATTAAAACTTCCCAACCCAGAGAGAACTTCTCTGACCATCCTATTTATTTAGTTCCCCTCTGTTATTTTCTGTCTCAGTAACTTTTCTATTTCCTTCGAAACACTAATCACATTTGTAAAAATATATTTGAAAAAGATGTTTTAGTCTGTGTCCTTCATTAGAACATAAACTCCATGGGAGCGGAAGCCTCGTCAGTCTTTTTGCTGCGTTTACCCCAGCATCTTGAAAACTCAATTCCATTTTGGTTACTTAAAAACTTGACACTTGTAAGTAAGACCCACTATTACATTCTGAGAAGTGCCAGAGTCAACAACTGATTATTGTTTGTGAAATATTCATCGGCCTTGGCAGGAGATATGTTTTGTGGTAATAGAGGTGAATTTCCTTAATAAATTCCCGTCTGGTTCAATTTATCTTGTTACGTTGCTTCCTTGATTGGAGGATGTTTGATGGTAGCTTCTGAAATGACATTGATGCCTTGTTTAAAATTCCATCTAAGTTTTTAGCCTGGCCACACAGCATTGATCAAAAGTTCAGTCTTCAGGAAATGAAGCAATCCCTTTTTCTTGGCTTGGAGTCCACCTGAACAGCCACTAAGGGTCTCTTTGTTCGGTTGGGTACGTCCAGCTTTATGAATGAATAGCCCCTTCACTAAGAAACAATAGCAGAGATCCGGGCCACTAACTAGTTGAGAAATGTTAATCTCCTTGCAGGTAATTATTTCCAGAAGTGTAGCAACTATTTGAATGTTTAGATTCCTACTGTTTGATAGAAATTTAACAAATTTAAAATGTTTTATAAACCATTTAAAGGTTTTATTTTCTGCTGCAAACTCCTTACTGTCAAAAAATCATGGTTTCATATTGAAATTCTGAGGTTATACACATTTTAATGAAATTCTTATGAACTTATAATTCAGAATCTAAGAGCCCGATTTTATTCATAAGTTTAGTTCACTTTCAACTCTTAAATCAAGCATGGTGGACTAATTCATTGATCAAATGTGTAGTTTATTGTTAATGCCTTTACCTCACCGACTGAAGTGATGCATAAAATTTACAAGGAGAGACTGCTGTGACCTTCAGATGTTTACTGCAAGAAGTTAAACATTAGACTTTGAGCAGGGGTTGATCAACAGTCTATTTCTAACAGTGTACTGACAAATGCAACCTTATTCCATGTCTTCCTAAAAACCACCAGCTAGTTACTATAATTGTAAGCTATCCTGTAACTTCATGGCAAAAAAAATAAAAATAAAAAAATAAGCACGCCTTGTCCCAATGTCCTTAGAAACCACGGAGTCCTTAAAAACTAAAAATAAACTTTAGAATAAGAAAAATAACTTTTAAACTTTTATCTTTTTTCCAAAACTACAGTTTCAAGTTAAGTAAAGTGAGAGTCCTCCTAACACCTTCTTGTGAACTGAAACATTTCTTACCGAATAAGAGTGCACTCGGAATGAACCATGACAAATTTAGCCCATATCTGAAAAATACCACAGCCATTCTCCATTGTTTGATCTTATTTACTTTCTTGTTAGAAGGAACTTCCTAGGAGCATTGAGCCTCCCTATCTGTCTTAGGCTCTGCACCTTGGTTTATAGGCTACTGCTGTGTATGGGAGAACTTAGGTTGAGTTCTGAATGCTAAAAAGATAAGTGATAGGTTTATTTAAAATAAGCCATTTGAAAATACTATTCATATTTTATAGTGTCTTAAATTCATCCCAGCCCATTTTAGGGCAAAATTTCTAAGAAGAGGGATTTAATGTTTAAAACCCCTAAGACCTCAGATTAAAAAAAAAGAACAAAAACTCCCAGCAGCTTCTCATTTTTAATTTAATCTTGCTATCATTTAGCTAAAATCTTATCTGGGATGGGACTCTTCATTCCTCTGCTGTAACTGTCAATTTTCAATTAAAGATCTGAACTGCTTTGGGTTCCTCAGTTCATCTTCAGTTTCTCTGGTGATAAGCAAAGTACATTTGTTGAGCTAACCTGGCTGTCACAGGACAGCTTTCACTCTCTCATGAGCTATGCAGTGTCTCATATTATATCACAGTGACATTAGGCAGAAGTAGCCTCCAAGAATAGATTTCCTGACAGGTAATATTTCAGTTTGACATTTCCACTTGCATTATCTAATTACAAAATTTAAATTTTTAAAATTACATAAGCAAATAAAAATATAAGGGAAAGAAAGAAAAATGTTTATGTGAGAACTAAGTTGAATGCCTTGGAACCACTTGATTAATTAAATCACTTAAACTTGTTTAGTTTTCAAATTAGATGTGAGTGACACAATATTAAAAATAACTGATATAAAAAAGTCTGAAAACAAATGCCTCAAGCATAGTGGAGTAACCACCTCCTGGCTACAACAGTTAATGCTATAGGCATCAGGTAGCTAAGATAGATGGAGGTTGTTAAGAAAGTATACTTTAGTGTTGACTTCAGCCGTTTTTATGATATTCCTATGTAAAAGTATATCATGGGCTGGATGCAGTGGCTCATGCCTGTAATCCAAGCACTTTGGGAGGCCCAGGTGGGTGAATCACCTGAGCTCAGGAGTTCAAGACCAGCCTGGCCAACATAGTGAAACCCTGTCTCTACTACAAATACAAAAATTAGCCAGATGTGGTGGCATGCATCTGTAGTTCCAGCTACTCAGGAGGCTGAGGCACAAGAATCGCTTGAGCCTGGGAGGTGGAGGTTGAAGTGAGTCAAGATTGTACCATTGCACTCCAGCGTGGGCGACAGAGCAAGGCTCCATCCCCCCCAAAAAATAAAGAATATCATGGGTATGATAAAGTGTGCCACAGAAATGCAGTTGAACAAACAAAATAAGAAGGGTTAATAAATAACTTAACAATAATAATAGAAGCGGCAATAGAACATCCCAAAGAAAATGCCCTTTCATTTATGATTGTAAACAACTCAATCTGCATTTTTAGTTACAAGCAACAGAAACTGACTCTGGTTATTTAAGCAGTTTTTAAAGATAAGTTTATTTAAAAGATATTGGGTTAAAGCAGGAATTTTAGGGTATGTAAATCACTTCTCTTTAATAAAGCTGTTAAAGAAGAAAAGGATACTGGGTAGCTAACAGAAGAGTGGAGGACTGGCTTGAGGCTATGTTCCCTGGAATAACACTGAAGGCCATGATACAGCACTGGCTGAATAGGAACTTGCTGCTGCTGGCTCTGTCCTCCCCACTACTGGGGGGCACACTGTTGGCCTTGCTGCCTAGGACTGACTTTACAGTGCTTCGTACTGCTGCCTAGCACCAAAGCTATTTCCTGGGTGAGAATCTTTCTGAAATAAAAACTCACTTGCTTATGCTCTAGCTACAAAGGACCCCAGGGAACTGAGTTTCTGGGCTTGTATCTTGGGAAAGAAGAATTCCAAAGACCAGAGATGTCCTAAAAATAGTAAGAGTGATCAAAAGATGCTGGGTACCCTAAAAACATACGAAATAGCTATATCAACAGCTTACAATTTGCAGTGGACTTATCTATGATCAGTCAAATTATCCTAATCCAGGACTTATGATATCAGAGCTCTAGAATTTCACAACCAGTGTGTGGCACATCAAATCTCTGATTTCTCCAAAAGTATACAGTAAGATCTGTGGTGACTGAATACACAGTCAGCCCTCTGTGTCTGCAAAGGATTCGATAGCATATGGAGTACATCAGGAATATACTACGCAATTTTATATAAGGGGCTTGGGCATCCATAGTTTTTGGTATCTGCAAGGGTCCTAGAACAAATCCCTCCACAGATATGGAAGGCCTACTGTGTTTCTTCTAGCGGTTAAGGGAATGATCTCTGGAAGCAGATTTTCTGGATTCAAATCCCAGTTTTGGTCCTTATTTGCTGTGTTACCTTGGGCATATTTACGTAATCTGTTTCTTGAACTGTAAACTGGGAATAAGAATGGCAACCCGCATTGCGTTTTAAATGAGTCAATGTATGCAGAGCTTTTGAAACAGTGCTTGACTGAATCAGAGTGAGCTATTATCATGGGTAATGAGTAAGTACTACAAGCAAACCAGAACGTAGGAAACCTATGAGCTATACAATATGTGCAAAGCGCACGGATGGAGGCTCAGAGGTGAATGAGGTGTGATTCTTGCACTCGATGCACTGGAAAGAAAATGTGGAAGATAAACACATAAATTGTGATATAAGATGGATGACAATAAGTGCATAATATTGGTACATACAAATTGTTATGTAACTATTAAAAATGAATTTAATAGTTACATTAAATATTATGCAACTATATTAAATATTAAATATTATGTAACTATTAAGGTGAGATTCTTTTCTACAACACCTTGTGAAACACTTTGAAGTCTGTCAGGTTTTAACTATGCCTTAAATAAGGAGTGAAAATTTGATGGGCAGATATTGCAGAGAGGAAGGGAAAGAGGGCAATCCAAACAGGAATAGAGCACTTTAATAAAAAAGCTCAGAGGTAAGAAATTATATGAAAGCAGTCACAGATGTTCTCATGGGTTAGTAGATAAAGAAAGGTTAGTAGGACACAAGGCTAGAAAAGGAACATGGACCAGATTGTGGGGTGCTTTAAATGCTAGTTGGGGGAGAGGCACCGGATAATGAATGTAATGAAATCTTTTTTTTTTTTTTGAGATGGAGTCTTGCTCTGTCGCCAGGCCAGAGTGCAGTGGTATGATCTCGGCTCACTACAATCTCCACCTCTCGAGTTCAAGCGATTCTCCTTCCTCAGCCTCCCAAGTAACTGGGATTATAGACGCACACCACCACACCCAGCTAATTATGTTTTGTTTTTTTAGTAGAGATGGGGTTTCACCATGTTGGCCAGGATGGTCTCAATCTCCTGACCTCGTGATCCGACTGCCTTGGCCTCCCAAAGTGCTGGGATTACAGGCATGAGCCACCACGCCCGGCCATGTAATGAAATCTTGATCATTTTGTGGCTGGGGAGTGTCAACCCATCCCAAATCATTCTATTCCAAACCATTCCATTTTTTTCTAGTCCATAGTTACCCTCCATTTCCAAGCTCTTTGGAAAGATTAACTTTTCAAGTTGGCAAGATGAAATGAATTACATTTACAAGATAAACTGGAACCTACTTTGAACTGGCCTTGAGTGGAGTTTTAGAATTCCCCACAACTATATTCTTCCCTGAGCTGCCTAAAGGTGATTTCTATTATCTCAACAGGCAAAAGCTAGTTGAAACTATTCAGTGATTCAAGTTTTTCAGCATTTATGAGGCAAAGATATGACCACTTTTCTCATTCACCTCTCTACATGCACATTTTTTCCCTCTTACTCACCCTCTTTAAGATCAAAGAGAATGGTATGGAGAAATCATGTTTAAGTCATGCAGTTCCTTATCTAAAATAAAGCATTTCCCTTTAGTATTAGGTATGTTCCCCACAGGAACAAATCCATAGAAAAAAGATGGGTGAGTGACTCCCTTGAATAGCACTTGTTCACTTATGTTCCCCTGGGCCTTAAGTCCCTGGTACAGTCCAGGGCTGGCCAGAGTCCCTGGTCAGTCAGGGCTCCAGCATCTCTCATCCAGCAGTAATTCCTTCCTTCATGTGATGGGCCTTCCAAACCTGCAACCCATGAATTGACCTATGAAACATGTTCATCAACAATACATATTTATGGCTTAGACTTTTAAAACATATAAAATGAAAGTAAGCTAAAGAGTATTCCAAAAGAAATAGGATTTGAAATTCTTAGTGACAGAGAACACACTCTTGTTAAAACCTCGGCATGACTGTGCATAAAAGTCCATGCTTTGTAAATTTGGGTCTATGCCTCAGCATGACTGTGCATAAAAGTCCATGCTTTGTAAATTTGGGTCTATGACTCAAAACCAAATAGGGGCTGGCACAGCGACTCACACCTGAAATCCCAGCACAAAAAAACAAAAAACATACAAAAACCCAAAATGGGAAACTCACTTGTTCTACCAAATACCTGATTGCTTTACTAGTACATACAACATCAACTATTAGGTTTTGTTGTTTGTTTGTTTGTTTTTGAGACAGAATCTTACTCTGTCGTCCAGGCTGGAGTGCAGTGGCAGGATCTCAGCTCACTGCAACATCTGCCTCCTGGGTTCAAGTGATTCTCCTGCCTCAGCCTTCTGAGTAGCTGAGATTACAGATGTGCGCCTCTACGCTCGGCTAATTTTTGTATTTTTAGTAGAGTTGGGGTTTCTCTATGTTGGTCAGGCTGGTCTTGAACTCTCAACCTCAGGTGATCTGCCCACCTCAGCCTCCCAGAGTGCTGGGATTAACCGTGAGCCACTGAACCTGGCCTAATGTCTGTTTTTTTTCTTTTTTTTTTTTAATTTAGACCATTCACATTTAAAGTTACTTTGACATAATTAACATTTACCATATTGTAAATGATTTCTATTAATACAGAGGTTGCACTTATACTTTGTTTCCTTTTCCCCTCTTTTTCTTTCTCTTCTAGTGTTTTTCTTTTTCTTTTTTTGAGACAGAGTCTTATTCAGTCACCCAGGCTGGAGTGCAGTGGCATGATCTCCCATCACTGAAACCTCTGTCTCGTGGGTTCAAGTGATTCTCATGCCTCAGCCTCCTGAATAGCTGGGATTACAGGCATGCACCACCACACCTGGCTAATTTTTTTATTTTTATGAATTTTGCAAATTTTGGGAGGCCAAGGCAGGCGGATCACTTGAGGTCAGGAATTTGAGACCAGTCTGGCCAACATAGTCAAACTCCATCTCTATTAAAAATACAAAAATTAGCCAGGTGTGGTGGCTGGCGCCTGCAATCCCAGCTACTCGGGAGGCTGAGGCAGGAGAATCACTTGAATCCAGGTGGCGGACGTTGTAGTGAGCTGAGGTCATGCCACTGCACTCCAGTCTGGGCCAAAGAGCGAGATTTCATCTAAAAAAAAAAGCTTGGGTATTTATTGTCACATATAACTGAGGAGTCCAGAGGTCATTCCAAGCTTCAGGCATAGTTGGATCAGAAGTATGGCTTTTCTTCTTT
This sequence comes from Saguinus oedipus, assembly GCA_031835075.1. Taxonomy (NCBI): domain Eukaryota; kingdom Metazoa; phylum Chordata; class Mammalia; order Primates; family Cebidae; genus Saguinus; species Saguinus oedipus. Next base: position 28,067,065 of record CM063190.1, read on the forward strand.
CTGACCTTATTTATGCTGTCTGCTCTCTTTGTATCCAGGTTGGCTTCCATCATGGTTACAAGAGGGCTCTCAGCAATAGGACTACTTGTTGGAAAATAATCTTATGATTTCCTTGTAGGTTTAATAAATTGTTTTGCTTTCCTCCAAAATCTATCACACACTACATTACACAAAGGCAAGGTCTTTGGCAATGGTTCTTCAAAGTATCAAAGTGCTGATGTGTCAACTTTCTGTTAATGGGCAAGGGAGGCAACATGGGTGCTGTGGATGTCCTCATTGTCCAAGCCTATATGGTCTCTTCAAGCTGGATAGCTCTGCTTGTCATATGTCAGGGCAGCGCCCAGACCTTAGCTTAATTGGGAGCCCTGCACACGGAGCTAAGCCTTCTTTTGTTGCCAGAGTTCCTCCATTATTGGTTATTTTTAAGGGATTTGGAAAATGAAGCCAAGGATATAGTAAAATATTGAGACTGATTTCTTTTTGTTTTTTAATAAAGACAGCTTTTTTTTTTCTTGCTTTTGAGTAGTTTGAGTTAGTTATATGTTTTGTGTATTAACTCTTTGCCTCATGCATAGTTTGCAAATGCTTTCTTCCATTTTTCTGGATTGTTTATTCATGCTACTGATCTCTTCCTCTGCTTTGCAGAAGCCTTTACATTTAGTGTAATTGCACTTTGTCTATTTTTGCTTTTGTTGCTTCTGCTTTTGATGTCTATTTGAAAATCCCTTGTCCTAACCAACTTCATGAAGTATTTATCCTCTTTTTTCTTCTCTGGTAGTTTCGTAGTTTCAGGTCCTATATTTAAATCTTTATTTTGAGTAGATTTTTGTATATGGTAAGATAATGATCTAGATTTATTCTTGTACATGTGGGTATTGTGTTTTCCTAGCACAGTTTATTGAAGAGACTGTCCTTCCTGAAGGTGTCTTCTTGATGCCTTTGTTAACAATTAGTAGACAGTAAATGAGTGAATTTATTTCTGAGTTCTCTATTCTGTTTCATTTGTCTATCATTGAGACTGATTTCTGTGGACATTGAGGAAGCCTAAAACACATGGTGAAAAGAAAAACATTTTAGTGTATCATTTTCTATTTATTATATTTTAATATGCAGGATTGTTTTATTTTTAGCCCAATCGTTAGGTTGATGAGTTAATTTGTGTAATTGCTGAAACAGCACTAAAGACATTTTCTCTAAGGTATAGCCTGTATTTCTTTGGTGTGAGGGTGCATGTGCATGTGCAGACTGTATGTGTGGTGGGTAGATGGGTATCAGGGAGGTGAGAATTTGATTCTGCTTCTGAGCTAAGTGGCAGGTAACCTAAACTAAGCACAATAATGTGCCAACCACAGTTTTAAGCTCTTTATCTTGCTTAATTCTATTATTCCCATTCACAGAGGGAGAAACTGAAGTTCAAAAAGGCAAACAAATTTCTTGAGGTTGCGTAGCTAAAAAGGGGTGGAGCTGGGCTCTGCATCCATACGGTCTGTCTCCAAAGCCTGAGGACTAAACTCCTAGCTTGGAGTGCCTTCCATAGTTCTTTCCCGTGAAGAGTACTGTCTGATGTCTCTTAGTAATATGACAAAAGATGTCTCACAGCTCCAGAAGTGCCCTCTGAAAAGCCTTTTCTCTGGGAATTCCATAGACTTATGGTTCAGCATCAAGAATAGAAGTGTTTGTCCAAGACTTTTCTTTGCAGGAAAACATTTCCTTTCCTCTGGTATAATGACTCTCTTCGCTTTTCATATAGTTCAACAGGTTTTAAAACTTACACAAAGAGCCCTAGTTGACTCTTTAAAATATATTTTTCTCATTATGAAGGAAATACATGCCAATTGAAAACTTCTTAAAGAAAACATAGAAATATATAAAGAACCACATAAAAATCTCCTAAAACTCCAGAAATAACTGTTAACATTTTTGTGCATTTTCATTTAGGATATATAGCTCCATAATGTGTTTTTTCATATGTGGTTATGTGATGAACATCTTCCCATAATTTTTAAGGGAAACATTTGTGTATATGTTGAGCAACATTAAATTTCAAGGCCTAGCACAGTACCTGGCATATAACAATTAGCAACTAATTGGTAATATCTAATTATTTTATTTAATAAATCTTTGTTGAATGAATGAGTGACATATGTTCTTCCAAAACAGTTTAGAAGGCCACATAACAATGAATTTATGAAAAAAAAGTAACTGTCAAAACACGTTAAGATAGTGCATAACTTATTTTCAGAAGTTTCTCCAGAGTGAAAGGCGAAGTAGTAACACAGGAAGAGCTCTGGGGCAGGAGTCAGGCAGGCAGCCTCTAGCTTAGGACAGCCATTGTAGGCGTAACAATGCAGGCTTCATTTTACTTCTTAACACTGTGGTTTCTTCATTAGTACTATCAAGGAGTTGCCTGAACTTTGCTAAGATTCCCTTTGATTTTTATACCATGTCTTTTTTTTTTTTTGGAGACAGGGTCTCACTCTGTCACCTAGGCTAGAATGCAGTAGCGCAATCATGGTTCACTGCTGCCTCGACCTCCAGGGCTCAAGCTATCCTCCCACATCCGCCTCCCGAGCAGCCACGCTAATTTTTTTGTATTAGTAGAGATGGAGTTTTGCCATGTTGCCTACAGTGGTCTCAAACTCCCAAGCTCAAGCGATCTGTCCACTTTGGCCTCCCAAAGTGCTGGGACTACCTTGCCCAGTCCAAGTATGTCCTTTTTCAGTCTTTGAAAGAGTGGCCCCGTTTTTTTAAAAGATGCAGAAGTAGTATATAAATATATTTTATTTTAAAACTTTTAAGTAACACAGAGTTATATAGGGTAAAACACGAAATTCCTCTTTTAAAACCACCCCTTTCCCAATACCACTCTCCTCAAAGACTACAACTGGTACGGTTTGGTATCTGTACGTTCTTCCATCCTTTTTCTATGCTTGAATGTACATCCAAATACAAAGGTGTAATTGAAAAGCAACACAAATGGAATTATATTATATGTATTATTCTGAGAATTGCTTTTCTCCCTCCCCTTTTCGACAATGTGCTTTTGGGGTCCTTTCTGTGTCAGGTCACCTAGATTGACTTCATTTTGACAATATGTCATTCTAGCACTAGCACTAGTGGAATCATTGGTTATTTAATGATTCCACTAGTGCTAGAATGAGTTATTTACAGTTTTACACCATTATAAGCAATGCTACAACAAACACCCTTGTATTGCATAGCATAGTGGCTAAGAGCAGGGGCGTTGGGATCAGACACCCTGCATTCAAATCCTGTCTCCACCTCTTCACAGCTGTTACTTAACCTGTCCCTGCCTCAGCTTCCTCATCAATAAAGTGGGGATTGCCAGGCTGTTTTTAGAGATAAACTAGCCAGCGTATGTGAGGTTCTTGAACTGCGCGTAGCCCATAGTAAGTGCTAAATGCTATTATCAATATTATTATAACTATTATAAATAAAATTTTTTGTGTGCATGTGCAGCATTTCTGGGGAACTTATATTTAGAAATGAAATTGCTGGGTTGAAGTTATGCACACTTAAAATTTTGAAAGGTTTTCTTTTTTTTTTTTCAATCACATTTCCTTCCTGTAAGACTATTTCTATCAACAGCGGTTTAGAGTGTCTGTTGTCTTCTACTCTTGATACCCGAGTTATTATAAATTTTAAGTGCCTGCTCCATTATTAGATATCTATGCACTTTTCAAATTGTAAGCTAATTAGCTGATGTTATCCTTAGTGTCTTTTCCTATCAAAATTGAAACCTAAGATTTCTGATAATTAAGAAAAGTTTGGGCCATTGGCTTTTCAACGGGGTAGTTTCAGTCAGAAGTTTTAGGTTGTGTCTTGTCCATACCCACTACTGCCTCTCCTCAGTGGAGCTCATGTGCCCTTAAACATGTATGGTGATTCTTTCTTTTCTCTGTGGTTTATGTAAAATGAAATTAAAATCATGACTTACCTCCCAAAGAGCTGAAAACACAAGCAGAACACAAAACAAGTATCAGGGGTTAGCACACATTATGAAATGTTCAAGATTTAGCAGAACATCACATCTGACGCTAAAGAAGTGTTAGATGTTGTGGAAATGTGTCTGAGCTTGCCCTTTAGCAAAGTGCTGTGCTGTTGGCTTCTGAGTCAGGACTTGAGCTAAGCCTGGCTGAAGGAATGCTTCAGGCTCCACCCAGCCCTTTGGGATTGGGAGCCCTTCAATAGCCCAAAAGCTCTCTAGTGCTCTCATCTGGCCAAAATAAGGAGGTACAGGCTTCAAAGAGCGGTTCTATTTCACTGTCATTCATAGTATTTGTTTACAATGTTTTTTATTTGTTTGTGTTAGGTTTTATTTTTTTCGGTTTACAAAGTTAATGTCAAAGAGTTGAGGAGGAAAAAAAAATTCATGTTCTAAAAGGAAAAAGTTATTTGTGAATAAATTGCTGACTGGAATGTTCGTTAATACTTATTTTTTCAATTGAGGAGAACAAAAGGAAAAAGAAATACAACTACATTACATAGCATCCTGGTGCACACCTCCAAAATAATGTAAACCAAATCTCCACCATACAAAACTTCCAAAATTCCTAAATCCCCAGTGTACTCATTTATTGTTTTCTGACCAATGTTGGCCTTAAATTCTTACATAGAGAAATATGAAAATAATGTTAGTATTAAAGACTTCCTAAAATTGTGTTTTACTAATTAATCTATGTTCTTTATATCTGAACTGTACTCTGGGAATGACTTGGTGATGGAAAAAAGTTTCCTTATTTTGCAGCTGTGAAAGTCCCAGATTTTCCTTTTGACCTCCTTCAGGTCTGTACTCAAATGTCATCTTATGAGTGAGACCCTCCCTCCATGCTTCATACGGAAATTGTATCCCAGGCCTACTCTCCAAAATTCCTCGTCCCTGCTCTGCCCTATCTGTCTCTATACTTTTTATCATTCTCCATAACACCTATTATATAACGTACCATACATTTTACTTTTAAAAAGTGAGATATAGGCCAGGTACGGTGGGTCACACCTGTAATCCTAGCTCTTTGGGAAGCTGAGGTGGGTGGATCACGAGGTCAGGATATTGAGAACATCCTGGCTAACATGGTGAAACCCTGTCTGTACTAAAAATGTAAAAAATTAGCTGGGCGTGCTGGCATGCCGCTGTAGTTCCAGCTACTTGGGAGGCTGAGGCAGGAGAAACATTTAAACCTGGGAGGCGGAGGTTGCAGTGAGCAAAGATCGTGCTACTGCACTCCAGCCTGGGTGACAGAGCAAGATTCCATCTCAAAAAAAAGAGATATAATTCACATACCATACAATTCACCATTTAAGCATACAATTCAATGGTTTCAGTTCTCAGAGTTAAGTAGTCATCATCACAATCAATTATAATACATTCTCATGGCCCCAGAAAGAAATCCTGGGCCCACTAGCAGTTAGCTCCCATTTCTTTTCAAACTCTCCCCTCTTCCCTGGCACCTCCACACCCCTAGCCTTAGGCAGCCACTCACGTACTTTCTGTATCTATTGATTTGCCTATTCTGGACATTTTATATAGATGGAAACATGTGCTATATGGGTTTTTGTGACCATCTTCTGTCATTTAGCATGTTTTCAAGGTTCATCCATGTTGTATCATGTATAAGCAGTACTTGTATTCCTTTTTAAATAGCCAAATGGTATTCTATTTTATGGCCATACCACATTTTATTTCTCTGTTTATCAGTTTATTGACATTTAAGCTCTCTCCACTTTTTGGCTATTATAAATAATTCTACTATGGACACAAATGTACAAGTTTTGGGGTAGATGTGTTTTTATTTTCTTGACAATTTCACTTTAAAAATCATGTTTACTGTCTCCAGCACCAGCACCAAATACCATGCCAGCACAAAATAGGTGCTCAATACATATCTGTAAAATAAATGAGCTATTCTCTCTCCTCCGAAGAAGCTCGAGCCTGTTGCCAATCGGATCCTTCAATTTCTCTTAATTTTGGTCCCAACTTGTTACCTAAAGTGACTTTAAAAGTCTTTACTAGAATAAAGGGAAGGTGAGTCCTCCAGGTCACTGCTGTCTCTTCAACATGCCCCTCCACCCATTCCAGAGCTGTTTACATTAAACATAGCCCCTATTATGCCTCTGCTCTAATTTCAAGTAGATCTGCTTTGCTTTCAACCCCAAGTCCCTACTCTAGATAATAATGGAATATCAAGGAAACTCTGAGTCTGGGTGGATCTCTGAAATGTCAGTGACTCTTATCTATTTTGTTTTATTGAGAGCCAGCTGTTATTACTTATTAGTGCTTAGCTCTTTCTTTCTAAAAGAAAAAAAAGATCTCAAAGAGTTATATGTTCAGGGACTGCAGGGTTGCAGAATTTACAAGCCTACTTTCTTCATGGTGAACCAGGAAGAAAATAAGTTTTGATAAGAATTGTTTGGGGGTAGAAAATAGTGACTTCTAATTTTAAAATAAGCATTTATAACTCAGATCATTCGTATGTGGAAACAGCCTGTGGATTTAATCCAGAGCTCTCCCAGACAGCCCAACCCATAGATAATAGCATACAAATATTCACATTGATTTATAGAATTTTGTACCCATTTGTTGAGAACCTGTGGTGTGACGGCCCTGTGCTAAGTAAACTCTCCAGCGGACATAAAGATAAACAGAACCTGATCCAGGCTTCGGGGAGATTACAACCTTGGGGTTAGAGAAGGACAGATACACATTTCAGCCCAAATGTTGGGGAAAAAAATTTGTACCCCTATAGTTGTACAGTTCTTAAAACTTTCACTAGTTAGATGTCAAGCATTGTGTTAAGTACTGGGGAAGACAAAATATGAATGTCATTGGCCCAGCACATGAAGTGTTTCCAGTGTATAATGTGGGGCAGAAGTACTCTGAGAACATGAAGGAGGGAAGGGTTGGTTTTGACTCGGGCCACGTAGCAGAATCTGACCTGGAAACATTTTGGTAGGTGGAGAGGAGTAGGAAGGGCATTCCAGGTGAAGAAAACATCATGAGCAAGCCAGGACAATGGCTACTGGTCAGATCCTTGGGAACAAGAGATAAAGAAAGATGACCAGGACCTTAGAATTCTCGAATTCAATTCTGTCATAGCCATGTATCCCGTTCAAGGTCTTTGGGAGAACAAGACAAGACCAGGAGTTTTTGGCCACAAAAACCTAATGTGGAACCTAGCCCTTGTATGCAGGAACCAAAGACCCTCCTACTGCTCCATAGCAGGCCTGATTCCCTAGTGCCCACACAAGCCCAGTAGCACCCTCCCCTTTCTACCCAGGCCCCCACTCGACCATCAGGCTCACGTACTACACTGCTTCAAAGGTATGGAAGAGCCAACTCAAGGAAAAGCCTTCAAGAAAGAAGGGAAAATGAGTTTTTCCCCAAGATTATAGAGCAGAACTGGCATCATTTAGCACACAAAGCATTGCTAGAGTCACCAATCAAATGAGAATTGCTTTTAACTGCTATGAGAAAGCATAGACTGATTTGACATTGATGGGGTGCTTATCACTGTCCTATATATTGAGTATACATAATCTCATTACCACAACACTGCTATTATGTAAGTCCTATTTTACAGACAAGGAAATCAAGGCCTTAGAGAGGAGAAACTCCCAGTTATATCAAGCCAAGCCATTGAATTCAGGCAGGTTGGCCAGAGTTCATGCTCTTATTTATTTTACAATCTAACTTCAACAAAGGTGGCCCTGCTCCTAGGCCAGTAACTCAGATAAGCCATCATGAAGTCCACTTTTGTAGAGTTCTGTGCTGCCTTATAGCCCAGGTGTGATAACTGAATGTAGTGGATGCTGTGGGATGCTGCCCCCATCTATGTTTTAGGATCACAACATTCACTCTCCCAGCTGCTGGGAGTGTTGGCTGCTGAAAATTCAAAGCTGAGTCCCTCTCTGGGTGTTAACTTCAGCCAAAGGGAGCTCCCACAACAATCTAACTTCAAGTTAGATTGTGTATAGCGAAAGCACAGGAAGGAAAGGGAGTTCAGTCATTAGTCCAATGAGACCCATTATGTAGACACTGAAACTTTTCAAGTTCTTTGCATATCTTCATTCTTAAGTCATTTGAGTCCCAATCTAAGGAATAGATTGACTAACACTGTGAAGTCTAGCATAGTTGCCTCATTTTTCATCAATACCCAGAGCTAAGATGGATTAACCAGACAATGGTCTCAAATCTGGGACTAGCCCTGCTCCTAGGCCAATAGCTCAGATAAACCATCATGAAGTCCACTTTTGTAGAGTTCTGTGCTGCCTTATAGCCCAGGTGTGATAACTGAATGTAGTGGATGCTGTGGGATGCTGCCCCCATCTACATTTTAGGATCACAACAGTCACTCTCCCAGCTGCTGGGAGTGTTGGCTGCTGAAAATTCACAGCTGAGTCCCTCTCTGGGTGTTAACTTCAGCCAAAGGGAGTTCCCACAACAAAAATTATGCCTCCTCTCTACAGGCAGACCATATTTAACAACTGGCAGATGTAAAGATACAAAGCCCACTCCCTTGCCTTAATGTAGGACAGTTTTGAAGGGCCATCCCAGTTCAGAGCTTCCAGTAGGAATCACTGAGAGCTCTGTTACAAATGCTTTGCAGTTCAATAACTCCGGCCATTCCTGCGTCCCTCATTCCCTTACAGGTGCCATTCTCAAAAGCATTTCCCTATATGCTCTTTCTGCAAATCATTGCTTCAGAGTCTGCTTTCCAGGAAACCCAATTTAAGAGATAGTGTAATAGGCCGGGCATGGGGCTCACGCCTATAATCCCAGCACTTTGGGAGGCCATGGCAGGCAGATCACAAAGTCAAGAGACCGAGACCATTCTGGCCAATATGGTGAAATCCTGTCTCTACTAAAAAATACAAAAACTAACTAGGGTACTCTTTTAGTCCAAAGTAGCAGCAGTAATAAGTTGCCAGAAAGAGCATCTTATTTTTAAAAGTTTTTAAAAATAATTTCCTACCTGTATACATTATCTGAAATTTCATGTATTCAAAAATATTATTAAATGCCAACTATGTTTTCAAAAAAAATTAACTGGACATGGTGGCATGTGCCTGTAGTCCCAGCTACTCAGGAGGCTGAGGCAGGAGAATCACTTGAACCCAGGAGGTGGAGGTTACAGTGACTGCACCATTGCACTCCAGCCTGGTGACAGAGCAAGACACTGTCTCAAAAAAAGAGTTAGTGGAAGACAGACTATAAGATGATATTTAGGTGCTGGCCCACCTGCTAGCCAGCTGCCAATAAGGACACTGTCACCAGGTGCGGTGGCTCACGCCTGTAATCCCAGCACTTTGGGAGGCTGAGGCGGGTGGATCACAAGGTCAAGAGATCGAGACCATCCTGGTCAACATGGTGAAACCCCGTCTCTACTAAAAATACAAAAAATTAGCTGGGCATGATGGTGCGTGCCTGTAATCCCACTCAGGAGGCTGAGGCAGAAGAATTGCCTGAACCCAGGAGGCGGAGGTTGCGGTGAGCCGAAATCGCACCATTGCACTCTGGCCTGGGTAACAAGAGCGAAACTCCATCTCAAAAAAAAGAAAAAAAAAAAAAAAAAGGACACTGTCTTTGATAGGTTGAATATTGATAGCTCTTAATGTGCTATGCAGGTGCAATTGTCAAATTCTTTATAGTCAGCAAAAGGGAAGGGAGTGCACTGCTGTGTACTGTTTCAGGAGTCTGAGAGGTTCTGTGGAAGTAGTGATTATAAAGACTTGGTAATCAAATGGCTCTTTCTGGGTATTACTGATTCTTTGGCAAAAGAGAAAAGAAAGCCGAGGTGATTAATCACGAATTTAAGGTGAACTGTGAAAGCCAGATGGCTTCTACTGCAACAAACAAAAAAGACTCTTATTTCTTGCTGAGGGGCAGAAAAAAAAAAGAGTTCCAGGTTTTTACAAGGGAAATAGAATTCTAGAGAAGGTTGAATACTTAGCCTGAACAGGAATGCTATACCAAAATCAGGTTCTGATTGGGAAGGAGTGAGATGCTGAGATGTTACAGGAAAATCTTGGTTGAGGCACTTGAAAATATTGAATCCCCAGATTCCCCTGTAACCTCTGAGCTCCCATTTCCTCATAAAAGGGTAGAATCCACTGTGCTTGAAGATGAGGTAGAGACTTCTGCTTCTGAAGATAACAGGCACCACTTTGAGGATCTACTCCTGGGCACTAATCCAACAAACAGGGTTAAGAGGCAATATAACCAGCTGGGAAATTGCTGAAGTGGATAAGGGAAGAAAATAACCATACTCTGAAGGAGCTAATCAATGTGTACTGGCAGGAGCTGGGATGGTTTATATGGTAATAAATGCTGAGGATGCTGGAGCAGGGGTGGGACACAAAGTGGAATAAGGGTGAGTTTATCAGTATGGCTAGAATTCAACTTCTTAACATGATATATGTGACTCTTTGTGATATGGCTTATGCATATCTCTCCAACCTGAGTTTTGTCCCAACTTGTCCTCTACTCCTGCTTATTCAGCTACCTAGACCAAGTTCTTTTACCTCTGGATGAAAGAGGTAAAACTAAACTACTCTCTCTGCTTGGAATGTTTACCTTACGCCATCCCTGAATTCTGCCCTGCTTTAGGTGCCCATAGTTTCCTTCTTTTTCATAACTCAGCCAACCTGGGAATTTTATCTGCTAATAGAAGTAGAAATTATTTACATTCTTTTTGGGAAACAGCTTGGCAATACTGAGAGACTTAAAATGTTTATATATCTTGACCCAGTAATCCAACTTTCCCCTCGAGGAAATGTCTGAAATATAAGCAAAAGCTTATGCACAAAGATATTCAAAATGGCATATTTGATGCTATAGAAATTAATGTAGCCCAAATGCTTGAAAATACAAGGTTATGCAAATTAAATTCATACCAAGAAATTGCATGCAGTTCTTGAAAATTATGTGTTTAAGTGATTTTTAATGATATGAAAATGCATATGCTAAATAAAAAACAAAATATAAAATTTAATATGATCTAAACTTTGTAATAATGTGATAGAAAAAAATACTGAAAGAAAATACAGCAAAATCTAGTAGCAGGTTATTGCTGAGCATTGGAATTACAGCTCATTTAAGTTTTCTTCTTTCTTATGCTTTTCTGTATTGTCCAAATTGGCTCAGGGTAGAGGCATTGCTTTCATAATAAGTAAAAAGCAATAAAAGTTATTTTAGCTCTCTTGCCTCTGCTTCAGTCATGTGAGAAGTGCCTGATTTCTCTTTTCCTTCTGTCATGATTGAAAGTTTCCTGAGGCCGCCCCAGAAGCTGAGCAGATGCTAGCATTGTGCTTCCTATATAGCCTGTAGAACCAATGGTTCTAGGCAAGATGTTATAGATAAATGAGAATGATGCTATCCCTCAAAATGTTATAAGGACATTTGGATAGGAACTATCTAGACAAGTAGAATGGATGGATACTGGCTGGATGGAGGAAGGACATTCTGAATTTGGAGCTAAGAGTTGAAGGCACAAAAAAAAGAAACTTGGTACTTGAACCCTCAACCTGCCTGGCATCTTATCCTGCCACCTTCAGGAAGTTGACTACACCATGAGAGTCAAGCCAAATTTGGGAAGTGAGAAAGAGACAAGGCTTTTCTGTCAAGAGGGGAGACAGTGGTTGTGCATGCTTCACTTTTCAGGACCACTTGGCAGAGTGTGAAAACCTCTTCCACCCCTTTCATCTCAGCACAGAGTAGTTTGACAGTGAAGAAAAAGAGGGATCAGGCTGGGCACTGTGGCTCATGCCTGTAATCCCAGCACTTTGGGAGGCTGAGGTAGGCATATCACTTGAGCTCAGGAGTTTGAGACCAGCCTAGGCAACATGGTGAAACCCCATATCTACTAAAAATACAATAATTACCCAGACATGGTGGTGCATGCCTATGGTCCCAGTTACTTGGGAGGCTGAGGCACAAGAATCACTTGAACCCTGGAGGTGGGGGTTGTAGTGGGCCCAGATCGCACCACTGTACTCCAGACTGGGTGACAAAGTGAGATTCTGTCTCAGAAAAAAAAGAAAAAAGAGAGGGATCCCTCTTTACCATTGCGCTTTTATCACTCTCATTATTGCTATTGTTATTCATCTTCTAAGGGTATACAGGAAATCTACTTCTCACTCAGTCCATCCTCTTGTACCTGCAAGGAGACTCTCCAGTGTTGCTCACTGTTTTGAATTGGCACATTTGTTTGCCATCCCCTGTATCCATCAGGATACATTTCAAGGCCCCAATGGATGCCAGAAACCATGCATAGTACCATACCCTATATATATATAATTCACCAATTTCTTTTTTCTTCTTAACAATTTCACAGATAGAACATTTGTTCTTGCTGTAGATCTTAACAACCTTCGTATAGATATTTTTTCTTTTTTTAATTCAGTGGAGAGTTAGTTACTTAGAAATGTTTCTTTTCTTACTCAGTTCTTTAAGTGGAAAGTTCTTCTTTTCACTTACTTTATTGAAACATCATAACAAATCTTTGAAGAAGATAATGTTATCATTCCATTATGATGAAACCAGCTAACTTATCCAAGCATGTGCATGCTGTACACGGAAAAGCCAAGGTTAAAAAATCCCTATTTTTACTTTTTCTTAAGATTCAGCAGATACATGTACAGGTTTCTTATATGAGTATACTGCATAATGCCAAGAAGGTAAGGGTTCAAGCAGTTAAAGATGTGAATTTAAATGCCTTACACTTTTGCTCAGCAAGTAAGTTATGGATCACAACAAAATGGGTAGGTAGAACAGGCTTCAGTACAAAGGAGTCTACTAATGAAGCTGGGAAAATGGAAATAACCATCGTGGTGGTAACAGGAGAGAAGATCCTGCTGCATACAGCACAGATATAGGAAGGTCCAGGTGGAGATCCCCATGGACCCTGTGATCACAGCCCGCAGAGGGACATACCAATATTTTGGCTCCTAAAACAACCATGCATGATCTTTCCCCAGTGAACCGGTGAAGCTCCTGGTCACAGGCGACGTTAAGAACACCAGCTTTGCACCTGCAGAATCCCCCCTTCCGACTCTTGAGACACTTACCTTTTGACCACAGAGGCAGGACTCCAGAAAGACTGTGCCCTCTGGGACCACACTTTCCAGAATCTCCTACAGATGGGCCTAGCTTTCCTGATCTTGGTGACTCCTGGTTCAAGACTGGCTCATCAGGAAGAGGACTAGAGAGACAGCCAACAGAGCTTCCACTTCGGAATGCAGGAGAAGGATAAGAATACGAAGACCCCTTGAAGAATGACCAAGAGATGCAGTGGCCATGGGTGGAACTGAAAGCCGATCTTGAGCCTGGACAGTGGGAGCTCTGTGTTGGACCCAGGGAGGAGGGAATCATTGCAGGAAAAAGGGACAGTGGCATTCCATTTGTCAAAGCATCCTGGAGGAGGCAAGAGGTAGGAGAAACAAGCTATATTTCTTTTGGATGCAAAAAAAAAAGTTATTTAAAAAACTCAGCTCAAGTAGCACCTCTTCAGAGAAGTAAGATCCCTTTCTCCTACAATATGGAATATATGTATACACACATAATTTGTATTTATTTATGCATATATAAATAAATAAAAAGCATGGTCTGCCGGGCACGGTGTGATACACCTGTAATCCAATCACTTTGGGAGGTGGAGCACAAGGTCAGGAGATCGAGACCATGCTGGCCAACATGGTGAAACCCCATCTCTACTGAAAAAAAAAAAAAAAAAAATAGCTGGGTGTGGTGGCACACACCTGTAGTCCCAGCTATTCAGTAGGCCGAGGCAGGGGAATCGCTTGCTTAGCAACAGAGCAAGACTCCATCTAAAAACAAACAAACAAACAAAACCATGGTCTTACCAAAGACAATCATCTACTGACCTATCTGTATCTTTCTCTTGGAAAAGTGAGAGTCCTCAGGATTATGAGGGCGGGGATTTGGCCTTTTACCTCTATAACTTTGGCATCTATGCATTGCAAGGCATGTAGCAGATTTCTAACAAATATTTGCTTTTTGGAGGAAAAGGAAGCTGTGCTGTTTTTAAACTTTGGACCAGGACAGGTGGTCTTCATTATTCAACCTAAGAATTTAAAAACCCATAATTTATCAAAAACAAACTTTTTGGAAAAAAACACTAGAGTATTGGGAGGCCGAGGCGGGCGGATCACAAGGTCAAGAGATCGAGACCATCCTGGTCAACATGGTGAAACGCTGTCTCTACTAAAAATACAAAAAATTAGCTGGGCATGGTGGCATGTGCCTGTGATCCCAGCTACTCAGGAGGCTGAGGCAGCAGAATTGCCTGAACTCAGGAGGCGCAGGTTGCAGTGAGCCGAGATCGCGCCATTGCACTCCAGCCTGGGTAACAAGAGCAAAACTCCGTCTCAAAAAAAAAAAAAGCACTAGAGTAAAACTTTTTTTGTGAGTCAAATATTCAGAGTTAGGTATTGTTTTCAATAAAGTCCAGGACAATGAATGGAATAAAGATGCATGCTGTAATTATTCCCTGAACTACAATAACATGATATTAATACTAATGTTTTTCTCAAAATAAACTGAAAATTTAACATAGTGTTCTTCCAGATGAGTGTGAAAGAAGGCAGGTGTTTTCCCAATGCTGTTCTTCTCCTTGGGAACGTCAGCTTCAGTGCAATATTTCACAGCTGTAAACAAACATTAATTCCAGTTGGCTCAATATACATTAAACAGTAAAATACCAGAAGTGAGTGGTCTCTGTTGTTCTCCAAAATGTATGATCTTGAACAGACTTCTGTGAAAATGTTCATAGTTTGCATGCATCACTCCCAGCTGGAAGTTGTTGTCCCGTTTAACAGTTACATAACATAATGTTTTATGTGAGAATTTGGAATAGCACAACAGAGACAAGAAAACAGACAAGATGTCCTTGGTATTACCACATCTTGGCAAAAAGCGAGGTCCCTGTTTAGAATGTAAAAGAAATCTTATTTGGGGAACCCTGTAATAGGCGGGGCTGAGCGGGAAATCTAGGTTGCTGGATTTGTCACTAGGGAAATTTCCTCTAGTAATAACCAGAGGGTTCCAGTTGGTGTCACCTCCCAGTGTGAAAATAAATTTTATTTCAGGCTTTGTTTGTGCAATTATATGTGTGTGGAGTGGTAGTGGAGCATTTTTAGGTCCTGATGACCTGGAGGGTGGCTCGTAATCACCCTGAAACATATGAGGACCCTAAGGAAACCTCCCCTGGGGGAGTGAGAGGGCTGGGCTTAGAGCCTGTGCGTTGGGGCTCGCCTGCCACCTTCTGGTGGGGCGGCACCTGGTGGGGGTTCCGCACTGAGCCGCACCCCACACTGTCCCCGGCCCCCCACCCCTGTCGTGAGCCCAGGCGCCCCGCCCCGTCCCACCTTACCCTGAGTCGCGCCCATAAGCACCCCGACAGTCTCCACAGGACCCCGCGCTCCACCCTCAGGCCCCGCCCCCCAGCCCTGGCCCGCGCCCCATATCCCTACCCGAGCCGCAGCACCCCGCCAGGCGGAACGCCCTCGAGCCGCCACTCGTTGGACCTGAAGCGCAGCTATTGGCCAGTGCGGCCGAGAGCGGGAAAACTGGCCAACGGCTGCGCCGGCGCTCCGGCTGCTGAGGAGATGGCGTCAGGCTCCAGTGCCTCGGTGCCGGTGGACTCCGTCCGCACCATCAGCCCTGGAAGGCGAGGCGAGAAGGCTGCTTCCGCCGTCCCCGCAGACACGGCGGCCGAGACCACACTGAAGAGCACCGCAATCACGGTGCGGTCGGTGGTTGCCTCCCTTCGCCAGGTGAAGGGAAAAGCGGGCCGGGAGGCGGCCAGGTGGCGGCTCCAGCGCCTGCCGGCGGCTCAGGCCGAGGAGGAGGCCGCCGAGGAGGAGGCCGCGGAGGAGGAGGCGGAGGAGGCGGAGGAGGCGGAGGAGGCGCAGCCCCTGCCCCCAATCTGCGTGTCCCGTATGAGGGGGATGTGGCGGAAAGAGAAGGTGGCGCTGTATTGCGACCAAGTGCTGCAGGACTGTAAGGTGAATAGATCCAGGGCGGTCGGAAGCTCGCTGGGGCCTCGGGACAGGCGTCTGGGGCTACCCTCTTAGGGGGACGGGGTCCGACGGGCACAACGAGAACCTGCGTTTCAAAAAATTAAATGGAGTCAACATGTATAGAGCATTCACCTTGTTCGAGGTGCCCTAGAGGATTTAAGGTTCGAGTTTCCGACAAAATTCGTCGGTTAACGGGACAGCCCTGAGTGTTTTCTAAGAGCTCCTAAAAAAATGAAGATATATTGACCTTATCACCGCACAGGCTCTTAGTACCTTCATTTAACAATTGATGTCCAAACATGAGTAAGATCACTCAGTCTTGACTTTTACACGAGAATACTAGAAATTACTTTTAAGGCCGGGCGCGGTGGCTCAAGCCTGTAATCCCAGCACTTTGGGAGGCTGAGGCGGGTGGATCACAAGGTCAAGAGATCGAGACCATCCTCGCCAATATGGTGAAACCCATCTCTACTAAAAATGGAAAAATTAGCTGGGCGTGGTGGCGCGTGCCTGTAATCCCAGCTACTCAGGAGGCTGAGGCAGGAGAATTGCCCGAACCCAGGAGGCGGAGGTTGCAGTGAGCCAAAGTTGCGCCACTGCACTCCAGCCTGGCGCCTGACAACGGAGCGAAACTCTGTCTCAAAAAAAAAAAAAGAAAGAATACTTCCAAGTATTTTAAGAATACTTCCAAGTGGGGTGCAGCGGTTCATGCCTGTAATCCAAGCACTTTGGGAGGCCGAGGTGGGCGGATCACCTGAGGTCAGGAGTTTTAGACCAGCCCGGCCAACATGGCAAAACCCTGTCTCTACTAAAAATACAAAAATGAGCTGGGTGTGGTGGCGGGCGCCTGTCATCCCAGCTACTCGGGATGCTAAGGCAGGAGAATCTATTGAACTTGGGAGCAGAGATTGCAGTGAGCCGAGATCGCGCCACTGCACCCAGCCTGGGCGACAGAGCCAGACTCTGTCTCCAAAAAAAAAAAGGAAAAAGAAAAGCAAAAGAAAAACAGTAGTTCCCACACAGCAGTCCACGATGCAACATGATAGTTTGAATAGAAAATACATACCTGTTAAAACGGAATAGAGCAAATATTTAGTGTTTCTAACCTAGTTTTTTAAGTTGCAGCAGAATTTGTATAAATGCATATTCATTGCGGTGATATTTATAAAAAGTTAAAAATTACTTTAAGACACAAATGATAACTTGCTGTCTTATCTGTGAATTACTCGAGTGAATAGATCTTTTAAGTTTAATTTTTTTGTTGATGATGTTTTTCACTAGATGTGGTTTCAGTTGAAATTTGTAATTTTCCAGGTCATTCATTATTTAAGGCTACATTGTTTTTATTTTAAAATAGGAATCAGTAAAAAAATAGTTAAAAATCTATAATTTCATATATTTATACATAGATATATATTTTTTCTCTTGTTAGGGAGAATATGCTGATGAGGTTATGGGCAAATACCTATCGGAAAAATTAAAGTTGAAAGACAAATGGCTTGGAGTGTGGAAGACTAATCCCGATGTATTCTTTGTGAAATATGAAGAATCTTCTATCCCTTTTGTTGGAATACTGGTTGAGGTAAATAAATTTTATTTGATCTTTGTTCTTTTTGAATCAGTTCTTTTAAAGACTAAAATATGACTTTGTTATTTATAGGTTGATACATAAGAGTTGACACATTTCAGGTGCTGCTCCTGGAAGAAAAAAAAAAAAAAAGAGTTGACACATATTATTTCTAAGTTTCTGAGAAAATGAATAGTGTAAAAAGAAGGTAAAGGGAATATTAATACCTGTAAACCATTATCATTAAATGGGATCTAGTAGTATCGACAATACTTATTAGCCTAGTTTTTGCTCAAATAATGTAAAAATAACAAAAATGCATTTCTTATAAAATTAGCAATTTAGTCTTTAACAAATTTGAGCCGCCTTTTTCTCTTTTTGCTTTAATCTTCAATTATCTGAATTATGAAGATTAGTTCAGATGAGGAAAGAAAAAGAAATGGAACAGAAAACTATTGGCAAAACATGAATTTTTTTTTCTTTTGAAAAGTACCCTTCTAGTATAATATCTTCCAAGACTTTTGTCTGATAAGATTTTTCTTTGTTAGCACTGTAAGCTAAACATTGTGGCTTGTTTGATTCCATTAAACGTCAATTATCCTTGTATAGAAATTAACATTTATAATCACAAATGATACCCTTGCCCCAGATAGGTAATTTAAATCTGTATTTTTGGTCACAAGAAAAACTTACGTTTGTAACTCATTATGTTATATACTACTTGAAAACAATTTAAAAATATGTTTTCTACGGAAAAGTTAGTGTCAGTTTTACAGATAAAGAATGGCGCCCAGGTGCAGTGGCTCATGCCTATAGTCCCAGCACTTTGGGAGGCCAAGGTAGGTGAATCACTTGAGCTCAGGAGTTCAAGCCTGAGAACCATGGCAAAACCCTGTCTCTACAAAAAAAACAGGCACACACCTGTGGTCCCAGCTACTCAGGAGGCTGAGGTGGGAGGATCGCTTGAGCCTGGGAGGCAGAGGTTGCAGTGAGCCTGGGCAACACTGTGAGACCCCATCTCAAAAAAAAAAAAAAGAATATATTTTCAGTCATAGAGATTACAAAAGGAATGTAAAAGATTCTTGGGATTAGCTAATTTTTCAATAATAATCTATTTTTCAATAAGACTCTATTTGTCTTTATGCATTTCTTATAAAACTAGCAATTTAGTCTTTAACAAACTTGAGCCTTCTTTTTTCCTTTTTCCTTTAATCTTCATTTATCTGAATTATGAAGCTCAGTTCAGATGAGGAAAGAAAAAGAAATGTAATTTTTTTTTTCAGTAATATTGTTTCCTTTCTTTTTTCTTTCCTTTTTTTTTTTTTTTTGACAAGGTCTCACTCTGTTGCCCAGGCTGGAGTGCAGTGGTACAATCTCAGCTCACTGCAACCTCTGCTTCCTGGTTTCAAGCGGTCTTCTAACCTCAGCCTCCTGAGTAGCTAGGACCTCAGGTTCACACCACCACACCTGGCTAATTTTTCTATTTTTAGTAAAAATGGGATTTTACTATGTTGGCCAGGCTGGTCTCGAACTCCTGATCTCAAATGATCCACCCACCTTAGCCTCCCAAAGTCCTGGGACTACAGGTGGAGCAACCATACCTGACCAGTAGTACTCTGTTTCATAGAGGTTTGCTCATCTTCACACTTTGAGTAGTTTTGCCTAGATCTTCCTTCTCTGGATTTTTTTTCATCTGGTTAAAAATGTTTTCATCTGGCTGTATGGTTTTTTTTTGTTTTTTTTTTTAGCAGTATAAGTTAGTGGGGTTTTCTTCAATCAAGTTTTATGTGGAAGCTTAACATTAAAGCAGAACATTTCTGATTGAAATCAATGATGGTGTCTTAGCATCTCTCTCAATACCTCATGATAGCCCTACACTCCATAAAATTTTCAAGAGCTCTAAACTTTCGTGGAAACTCAGTGGGTTAGGTTACCTAAAAGTTCTATCAATTTCTAAGGTTTTACTTGCAATACATTGATTATTTAATCTCTCTCTCCCTTACTTTAGAATTCTATAGGGGCTAGTAATCTCCTTTAAATGTTAGAAAGACAGGATGAAACATGAGAACAGAGAAAAAAGCAGAATAGTATATTGGCAGATTCTAATTATTTTGTGACACATAAACAAGTGAGAGTAGCTCTTGGGACCTCTTAAGATAGTGTTGCGCAATTCATATTGTTGTTTTATGTGACTCTGCTTCTTTAGTCTTACTTCAACTGAAGTATCAAAAATGTTATATAATGCTCTTTGTTCTGTAGTCACAATAATTTATTCCAATGAACCCCGATCTCTTTTTCTTTAGATACTGTATTAGTTTTCTATTAATGCCACAGCAAATTACCATATTTGGTGGCTCAAACAATACAAATTTATTATCTTACAACTCTGTAGATCAGAAGTCTGACATGGGCCTAACTGAACTAAAATTAAGGTGTATGCAAGGCTTCATACCTTTGTGGAGGCTATAGGTGAGAATCTGTTTCCTTGCCTTTTTTAGCCTCTATAAGCAGCCTGAATTCTGTATCTTGTGGCCCTCTTCCTCTGTCTTCAGTGTACTTCTCGCATTTCATCTTTCTGGTTCACAACAGGCTAAAAAGGTGGTCCCCTTTTAATCGACTCGTGATTAGAATGGGCACAACTGGGTAATCCAAGATAACCTCCACATTTCAGTCTCTAATTGTAATCACATCTATAAGTCCATTTTGCCATGTAAGGTAACATTCACAGATTCTAAGGATTAGGGCATGGACATCTTTGGAGGTCATTATTCTTCCTAGCATGAATTCATACAATAACTAACCAACAAACAAAAAACTTAGAAACACAGTGCAATTGACTCTTGAAAAATGCAGGGCCCTGCACAGTCAAAAATTTATGTATATCAACTTTTGACTTCCCAAATACTTAATTAATAGCCAACTGTTAACTGGAAGTCTTACTGATAACATTTACAGTTAATTAATACATATTTTTAATGTCATAAGTATTATAAACATTGTATTCTTACAATAAAATAAGCTAGAGAAAAGAAAATGTTATTAAGAAAATTGTAAAGGCAGGGCACAGGGGTTCATGCTGTAGTCCCATCACTTTGGGAACCCTAAGCAGGAGGATTGCTCGAAGTCAGGACTTTGAGACCAGCCTGGGCAAATAGCAAGGCCTTATCGCTACTAAAAATTTTTAAATGAGCTTGGTGGTGGTACACACCTATAATCCTATCTACGTGGAGGTGGGAGGATCACTTGAGCCCAGAAATTTGAGAGCAAGACCCTGTCTCATAAAAGAAAAATCGTAAGGAAGAGAAAAATATATTTACTATTCATTATATAGAAGTAGATCATCATAAAGATCTTCATTTTTGTTGTCTTCATGCTGAATGGGCTGAGGAGGAAGAGTTTGTCCTGCTCTCTCTAGGGTGGCAGAGGCAGAAGAAAATACGCATATAAATGGACCCATCCAGTTGGAACCTGTATTGTTCAAGGGTCAACTATACTTGATTGGAAGGAAATCTAGAATACCTTTAATTTTGGTTACAAAGCGGTCCAAAAATTAAGAAAACTCTGTTATAACTTCTGTACAAAGCAGTTTGGCAAAATATAGCAAGAACTTTAAACTAGAAATTTATTTCTGGAAATTTCTTCTATGAAAATCAGAAATGTGGAAAAACATTGCTTCTTGGCCTTTTGCCTAAGATCCAAGTGTAGAAATGCAGAACAAGATGGAGGTTGCAGTGAGCCGAGATTGTGTGATTGCACTCCAGCCTAGGTGACAGGGTGAGATGCTGTTTCAAAAAAAAATTGGGAATATCATAAAAGTTTAGTAATTGGTTACTGGTCATATAAATGATTATCCACAAGATAGAATGTTATATAGATATAAAACCAATATTTAAGAAACCTGGTAATGGACTCAGAAAATGCTCATTATGTAATATAAAATAAAATGTAAGATACAAACTAGATAAACAGTACGATCTAACTACTATGTAAATTATATAAATAGGACTGAAGCTGGAAGATAAAAAGCAAAAGGTTAACAGTGGTGATATTAAATTTTTTTTACAAACACTGTGTACTAGTCACCATCAACAAGCTTTTTTGTAAGTACCTATTACCCTTCCCCCAATTTTTTGTCTATGTGCTTTGGAGTTTTGTTTATATTTCTTGATGAGGCTTAGAGAATCTTTGAATTAGAGAGGTTTAAGAAACTCTTAGTGGATTCCAGAAACTGGCTATTTTCCTCATTCTACTGTATCATTTTTCTGGAAAAAAAAAACTAGGCCAGGCCAGGTAAAGTGGCTCACACCTGTAATCCCAGCACTTTGGGAGGCTGAGACAGGAGAATTGCTTGAACTGGAAGGTGAAGATTGCAGTGAGCTGAGTTTGTGCCACTGCACTCCAGCCGTGGCAACAGAGTGAGACCCTGTCTCCAAAAAAAAAAAAAAAAACCACAAAAAACCTCGGCCAGGAATGGTGACTTTAAGCCTGTAATCCTAGCACTTTAAGAGGCGGAGGCAGCAGGATCACTGGAGGCCAGGAATTCAAGACTAGCCTGGGCAACATAGTGAGACCCTGTCTCTAAAAAAAAAAAAAAATTGAGCATGGTGGCACATGTAGTCCTAGTTAATTGGGAGGCTGAGAGGAGAGGATTGCTTGAGCCCAGGAGTTCAAGGCTGCCGTGAACTATGATTGTGCCACTGCACATTAGCCTAGGCAACAGAGTGAAACCCTGTTTCTTTAAAAAAGAGAGAGAACTAAAATATTAAAATACAAGGCTCAGTATCATATTTCATAAAGATTCTTTGGAAATATATTTTTGTCCTGTCACAAATATGGATTGTTGATCATTTATTATCTGCAGACACCCAGTTTTAAATTGTTATTCTATTTTCCTAGTTTTCTTCAGTCCCATAACTGCTTTTAAGAACAGAATTTATATTAAATTAATTTTAAACTTTGTATTTCAAAGTTTAGTTAATGATTTGAAGATATTTCCTGTATTTAAATGATTATTGTTTTATTATTAATGGTGTTACACTTGCTGATACTTTAAATATGTTTTTTTGACATAACTCTGCCAAAAAATGAAGAATTCCATTGCCTATGTACTTAAAATTTTCAGAATTGATTTTGGAAGTGTTTGTGTTAATACTAATTTGTGCCAACATTTTTTTTTTGAGACGGAGTCTCGCCCTGTCGCCAGGCTGGAGTGCAGTGGCACGATCTTGGCTCACTGCAACTTCTGCCTCCTGGGTTCAAGTGATTCTCCTGCCTCAGCCTCCTGAGTAGCCCGTATTACAGGTGCACATCACCACACCCAGCTAATTTTTGTGTTTTTAGAAAAGAGAGAGTTTCGCCATGTTGGCCAGGATGGTCTCGATCTCCTGACCTCAGGATCCACCTGCCTTGGCCTCCCAAAGTGCTGGGATTACAGGCATGAGCCACTGTGCCAGGCATGGGCCAACATTTTAAAATTTGTGTTAATACGTAATATAATTTATTAAAATTTTTAAAAACTACTATCAACTTTGGTTCTCACACACTGATTTTCAGACAAGTGCAGGGAAGTATCACTATACTATGGTGAAAAAGGAAGAGTAAACACAATATAGCATGTTGTTCATGAAGCTCAATTAACTTGAGAAATTTACTCTTTATGTCCTTTCTGCTTTTTTGTTTTTGTAATGTTTGAATAGTCATTCTTTTACCAATGATGCCAATGATGTCATACAGATAGCAGGGCTTTTTTTTTTTTTAACATGCTTTTATGGCAAAATTTGTCCAAGATTTTTTTTATAATATTAGCTGGGCACAGCAGCATGTGCCTGTAGTCCCAGGTAGGTCCTCAGGAGGCTGAGGTAAGAGGATACTTGAGCCCAGGAATTCGAGGATGAATGTGCAATGATTACACCTGTGAATAGCCACTGCACACTAGCCTGAGCAACACAGTAAGACCCTGGCTTATTATATGTATAAACATATATATACACACACTATTTTATGAAATCTCAAAGTCTGGCAACTCAATATTAGAAATAAATAATGTAGGAGATACAGAATTCCTTCCATGAAACTAAAAAAATGTGTTTAAAAAATAGGGTTTGAAAAACTATTGATAGTATATTTAATATTGATCTATAATTGTTGTAACTGAGCGAGTCACAGAAGAAGCGTCACACTGAGTTCAAATTGCAAGTCCTTTATTAGCCAGTGACTGAGAGTCAGCTCACGCTCAAAATCTCTCTCTTATCAGTAAACTCCTGTGGTTTACTGATATTTATAACTGTATCTCTTACGATATTTATCTTAGGTAACTTGTGAACCGTACCAAGACTCATCATCTCATTTCAAAGTTACTGTTTCTGTCGCTGAGCCCCTTTCTTCTAACGTCGCAAATATTCCAAGAGATTTGGTTGATGAGATTTTGGAGGAACTGGAACACAGTGTGCCTCTTTTGGAAGTGTATCCTGTTGAGGGACAAGATACTGATATACATGATATTGCTTTTGCCTTGGAAGTTGTCAGGTATTAGGGCTTTACTTTGGAAAGTTAAATTATCATATTCAAAAGTTGATGTGAAAGTTTTGTTCATATAATCACTTTATAAGTATTTACTGATTTAATTTTTACTCACTACTATTGGATTAAATTTGTCAATTTTAAATTAATATATTATATTTGTAACTTTTAGTAAAAACATTTCCTTACAGAAACATATATGGGTAATGAAAAGTTTGCAATTTTTTGATCTTGGATTTTACAAAAATCAAATTTGACAGAATTCTTGAAATAAGTAACATTAACTTGTATTCATATTTAACCATATTAAATACATTAGCATTTCTCACATTTAAGGGCATTACAAATACTACATATCATCATTCACATTATGATTACTTCTTATAAGTTGATACAGTTTGAGGGAAGCTATCCACAAACAGAATACAGAATATTTCTGGCATGTTTTTGTTTTTCTAATGTTTTTCTCCCATACAAATTTGATAGTATTGTACATATTATTTATTTGTTGAGCAAGTAGTAGCCAAAATCTATGAAATTTAGAAACTGAATTTTACAGTCTCACTTCTAGAAACATTATCTCATTTATAGTAACCTAAAATAGAATGCCAATCATTTAATTTTTAAAGTTTTACCTTTTATTTTAGTTCACTAAAAGGTCATTTTAAAATATTTTTCTTAAAAATAAAGGTTGAGGTAGAGAATTCTGACATCAGAATATCTTTTTAGCTCTAAATCAATAGTGGCTGTTTTTGATTACTGTCATGTTACTTTGGTTTATCATAGGTTTTTTTATGACTTTCTTTGGAGAGACTGGGATGATGAAGAAAGTTGTGAGAATTATACTGCACTTATTGAAGAAAGAATTAATTTGTAAGTATAGTTTAGAAACTTATACCACACATTAGAAAAAATAAATGTTATAATTATGTTGATACTTTTCAGGTGGTGTGATATGCAGGATGGAACAATACCTGGTCCCATTGCACAACGTTTTAAAAAAACTTTGGAGAAATATAAAAACAAACGTGTTGAGCTCATTGAGTATCAAAGCCATGTTAAAGAAGATCCATCTGCAGCAGAGGCTGTTCAATGCTGGAAAAAATACTATGAGATAGTCATGCTCTGTGGATTATTGAAAATGTGGGAAGATTTACACCTCCGGTAATAATTTGCTCTATTTTAAATAGAAGCAAAAGTTTACATGGCTATTACTTTATCATAGCACTTAATTTATATGTTGTGATTAAAGTGAAGTATAAAATTAGATGTCTAATTTATGAGGTAAGCACAAGGTAAAACTATCAGTATTGGGAAATTATGTTTATATTAACTGAATTCACTGAAATCATTTTTTTCACCAAAAGAATTCATTAATACAGTTCCTTCCTTATCTTTCATTTTAACTCTTGATTTTGTCTAAAGCATAAGAAAGGACGATGTAGACCTCCTTTATATAGAATATGTGAAGTAAATAAGCTGACTGGATTATAGCTAAAAAGTAGTGAGACATAGAGTCTGTCCACAGAACAGATTTTAAAAGAAGCACAAAAGACAGGCCATATAAGTATATATACAGTATAACTATATATATATATACTGTATATAGTATAACCTGTATATAAATAGTATATATATAGTGGATATATATATATATGTAGTAGATATATATATATATATATATACACAGTAGAAATATATATACCAGGTTATACTATATATATAGTATATATATACTATATACAGTATATATATATATAGTTATACTATATATATACTATACATATATACTATGTTATATATACTATGGTATACATACTATATATACTATACCATATATATGTATAGTATATATGTAGTATATATACTATATATATAGTATAACCTGGTATATATATTTCTACTGTATATAGTAGATATATATGTACTATATATATAGTATATATATATATAAATATATATAGTATATATAGTGTGTATATATATATACACTAAAGCTACATCCTCTTTGTATAAAGCAATAAAAGTGCTGCAGAGAATGCAAAACATTATACCTAGGATCATTGTCAAAAGATTATACTAAAGAGATTACTGGTAAATCCATATCTACTGGAAAAAGAGTGTCCCTTTTGGCCAACAGTAATGATAAAAGCTGACAATTATACTGACATTTTTATTCTGACTTTCTGTTGGAAACATTTAAATGATAGAGACAGGAAACAGGAAACATAAAAGCAGGAAGAAAAGAAAGAACTAATTAGAAGTGCTGAATAGCAAACAATACAAAAACAACTAGGAGAGAAGCTAGAATAGTTCTGCTGGGAGGCCAGTAGCCAACTATTTTATAGAGATCACATTCTTTGAAACAAAATAATGTTGTTTATAATAGAATATCATTAAATTGGGTAAAAAAGCAAAAAGAAAAGAAAAATGAAACAAAATAATGTGTTAATTGAGCATAGTATCTAAAATTAGGCATATTCGAAAACATTCTTTTGCCTTACTATCACAGACATAACCCATCTTTGTGTGAGTCTACAACTCAATGGATTATGCAAGTACAAATTATCCAGGAAATTTTTCTACTGTATTGGAAGGTTAAAGTGGCTGAGGCAATGGTTATAGTGGGTTACTTGCAGATTTCCAGGTACTGTGCATTAAAATGAAAATATTTTAGAGTTTTAAGGGTTTAAATGCGCAGTTATCCAAAAGAACTGAATCATTACATTGCTCTCAAGTTGCTTATTGCTCTCAAGACACTTATAATTAATGAAAACTATTTCTCAAAGATGCTTAGTACCAAGTTTTTATTTACTGAGTAAGGACAGTGTCGGTCTTTTTCATGTTAATTTAATTACAACTAAATCTTTTCAACTATAGAATTCATGGACCTTTCTTTCCAAGAATTCTGAGGCGTAGGAAAGGGAAAAGAGAATGTGGAAAAACTGTAACACATATTGTAATGAAAGTGATGACTGCTGAAATGGTAAGAAATAAACTGTATTCTTATTTGTTATTTAAGTATTAGCTGTGTGTAATCAGAAAAGAAGCTCCATGAGGGTAGAGTCCTTGTCTAATCATTAATGCCTTATTTTCTCAACTACCTCCAGTTCAGTTATTGCCATATAATAGATACTAAATAAATAAATGGTGACAACCATTTACTGAGTACTAACCTTGTTGCCAAGTACTGTTAGTTGGTATGATGAAGATTCGACATAAATGTGAGGAAGGCTGTATTTAGGGGACATAAAATGTTGATCCAGATCCACAGTCTTCCTTCTTCACACTCTTGAAAATTTCAGGCATGGTAGAAATATGGTCACAAGTATATAGGCAGTTACAATTATGACACAGAATGATAAATGCTATAATAAGGGTATGGCAGGGTACACATAGGATGGACACATATGACAGAATTAGGAGTCTGGAAATGCTGGATAGAAGAAATAACTCAGCTGAATAGCTGAATCCTGAAGGATGAATATAAATATATCCAACTCAAGAACAAACAAATTTTCTAAGCCAAACAAGTAAATATTTTCTTCTCACTTGACCTCTCAGTAGCATTTCAAAGCTCTCTCATTGAAATAATCTTTTTCCTTGTTTTATGTTTATTCTTTCCTGGTTTTTATTCTCTCTAGTTACCTTTTTTCTCATTCCTCTAACTGTTTGGTACTTGTCCTTTTTGTGCATTATATTATCCCAAAGGGATTTAGCTAATCTTCTCCCATAACTTCATTTGTATATGCAGGTACTTATCCAAAATGTATATTCATAGTCCAAACTTTTGTTCTAAGCCCCAGGCCTTTATGTCCAACTGCCTATTGCTTATGACCACTTAATCATCTGCAAATAATTTCATGATCTTACCAATTGACTTGCTTTTATTCTCAAGTTATCTGTTTCAATAAATGATACCATCATCTACTTGGTTGCTAATAACAGTTTTCTGGGAGTTATCTTGTTCATATCCCTCATCACTCTCATATACACTCATTTTTCTTCTTCACTCTCCTCACATCCTGGGATAAACTGTGTTGTTTCCTCTGCCTGCTGAGCTACTATTCATTCTTCAGGTCTTGATTTAAACATTTCCATAGGAAAAGACCTCCTCAACCTTTCATAATACATTAGACTGCTGTATACAATTATAGCACCCTGCGTTTTTCCTTATTGGCACTTTCCTGTATCATGACTACATTTAATACTTTTGTGGCTATCTATTGAATGTCTGTCTCTTTTACTAGTATATGAACTTCTTGAGAGCAAAGAGTGTTTACCACTCATCCTGTCACCTAGCATGATGCTTGGTACACAGTAGGTGTCCAACAATTTTTGGTGAATCAGTAAATTAGTATATGTGTGACAGGAGAGGATAGTACATATGAGGAACTGACAGAAGGCCACCAAGGCTGGTAGTTAACATCTAAGAGAGTGATGAAAGATAAAGCTGGCTTATTAGACCATCTTGTTTGCTATTCTAACAATTTTTATTCTTTTTGATAAAATTTAATTTTCCTTTTAACTACTTATTGGAGTATGCTATTATTCCAATAATATAGAACATATTATTGGATATGCTCCAATATTGGAACATATTATTCAGTCATGTTAATTGTTTTACCAACATCTTTATAAACACCTTTTAAAACATCTTTGTAAAAAGTAAGGTATAAATCTTGCTTTTATCCTCAACGTTATTTTATTTTTATTTTTACTTATTTTTTTCACTTTTAAATAGGCCCTGGCTTTATTCACTTTCTTATATGACAGAAATTTCTATGAAGTTTTTTGCTCAGTGCTGTGCAATTCTGTTTTCATTTGTGTGGTTATACTTGAACTTCAGAGGCCAAAATAATGAGAGGGAGATGACTATGAGGAGACAGCATCATCAGCTTCCACTTTACTTAGACCTTTAATTTTAGATTTACTTTTGAGGTTCATGAAATATTGTAGTTAGATTGTAGTATATCTGTGCATATAAGCTTTAACAATTTTCTTGTCTTTAAGAATTCTTGACTGCGAATTCTTGCTCTATACCCACCCCTTTTGCAGTTTATTTATGCCCATCATCTTATCTTGGTGATCTTTACAAGCAGTGTAGTGGAAAGGCATGGACTTTGTAGTTAGATGCCCAATTTCAAATACCCTATCTGAGACCACTTAATAAGTAATCTTAGGCAAAGTGCACAACCTCTCTAAGCCTCAATTTCTTTACTCGTAGAATGCCTTAAAAAGAGAGAGATAAAAATATACTGTGCTAGTTAAGAGCATGGGCTCTAAAGCCAAATTGCCTGGATTCTTGGTTTTGCCAATTACTAGTTAGATGGTTTTCAACAAATTATTTAAACCATATGTACTTTAGTTCCTCATGTGAGTAAAATTTGTATAATAATCCTATATTCCATATTTATAGAGTAGTTGTAAAGATTACATCAGTTTATATTTGTAGTATGCTTAGAATATTGCCCAGCACATAGTAAGTGCTCAATAAATGTTTACCACTTATTTCAGTTTCTGCACGAAAGTTAAACATTAATCATTCTCCCAGATCTAGGAAAAACAGTGGTATCCCCATTGTGTATCACAGGCCTCTATCCTCTTGTTGATCACAGGCTGTTCCTTCTTTCTGTCTGGAGATGGTATAGTATGATGCTGGAGAACATAGACCTTTAGATCATAAAAACTTGGATTTGATTCAGTTTTGCATTTTCATATTTCTACCATGTAATAATAAATTACATGGTTTCTCTTATTTCCTCATCTATAAAAGAAAGTAATGAAGTCTGTCCCATAGAGTATTAGGCTTAAGTGAAATAATTTTTATAAATCTTTTAGCAAAATGCCTAGCATATAAATAAATATCAGTTGATACTATTATTACTATTTTGCAGTTCCAATCCCAATAATATAGTCATCGTTTTTTGTTAGAGTTTCCCTGTAGTGCTACAAAAGGTGATAATCATGTCTGAAAATATACCAAGTATAAAGAAGAATTTAATCAGTTTTCTTTCATCTGTGCTACTGATTCTGTTGCCACCTGTCTCCTCAGAGACAGTGTGCTCTCAGTTAGTCCTTCTTTTTTTGTATCTTTTTTCCTTTATTAAAAAAACTTGAGGTGAAATTTATGTAGCAAAATTAGCTGTTTTAAAGTGACATTTAGTAGTCACAATGTTGTGTACCTCTGGTTCCCAACTATTTTCATTACCCAAAACCAGAACCTCATATCTCCATTTCCCTCTCCTCCCCAGCTGCTGCCAACCAGCAATCTGCTATCTCTGATGTTCCTTTGATCTTTGAAGTTGCTGTCCTTTGGATGGGTTTTTTTTTTTTTTTTTTTTTTTTTGCTTTTTATATTCTTTGATGCACTTGAGGGTTTAACTGTAGTATAAGGTGGGTTTAGTCAACTGGCTTCATTTCTGGAAGATGTCAGAGGTCCAATTCTCAGTTCAGTACGGCTGGGCTGCATGTGCAGCCCTGGGGGTTGGTACCAGACCCACAGCACAGGTTTGTTCTCTGGCCTCTCAAGGTTAATCACCTGCTGCACGGGAGGGGCTGAGGTGTTCACAGTCTGCTAGTAATGACACTCTGACGGTGAATGCTGACCAAAGCATTTTATTGGGGCAGTGGCAGCAGGTCTGCGCTCAGGCGTATGTGCTGACAGTGACAGCAGTTCAGCAGGGTGTGCATGTGGCAGCAGGGGCAGGGTGCCAGCCAGGGTGAGACAGTGGTGTTTGTATGTATGCACTAGTCCTAATGGTGGCAGGACAACAGGGTGTGCATGCATGTGTTCTTGTAGGGGAGGGGTGGTGAGGTCTGCTTGCCTGTGTGCACTTGCACAGCAGTGGGGGATGATGTAGTAAGGGAGGGCTGTGGGGATCCCTCTTGATTTAATATGTTACACCAAGCAAGTCATGGCTCCAACTTTCAGATCTTTATCAAGTTTGGTAACAATAAGAAACATGGACCCATGGTTAGAAAATTCAGTAAATATTAAAACAAACACTCAGTTCGATCTTCCTCAATGAATGACCATTCTAGTTTTATGCTTATAATTGAAAGTAGCCTGACCCACTGGCCTGCCCAAAATTATCGTTCTCTCTCACACAGTGATCTGTCCATGGTGTCTAGGCTTTTTTACATTCTTGATAATGTCCCTTGATGCATTAAAGTTTTTAACTTTGAAGAAATTCAGCTGCTTTGGTTTGAATGTTTTTGCCCCCCTCCAAAACTCAAGTATTGGAAACTTAATCCTCAACACAACAGAGTTGGGAGGTGGGCCCTAATGGAAGGTAGTTCATGAGGATGGGGCCCTCATGAATCAATCAATGTTCCTAAGAAAATGGATTATGGGAGTTGGTTCTCTCTCTGTTGCTCTTCTGCCATGTAAGGACACAGAGTTCCTCTCCAGAGTTCTTGCCTTTTGCCATGTAAAGATCCAGGCAGCAGGCAAGGTGTCATTTTGGAAGAGAATGGCCTCACCAGACACCAAACCTGCTAGTGCCTTGACCTTAGACTTCCTAGCCTACAGAACTGTGAGCAATAAATTTATTTGATAAATTACACAGTCTGTGGTATTCTGTTATAGAGCAGCATAGATAGACTAAGACAGAAATTTGTTTTTTCTTTTGTTACTCATGCTTTTATATCATACCTTAGAATCCACTGCCAAGTTCAAGATCATGAAGATCTACCCTTATGTTTTTTTCCTAAGAATTTTATGGTTTTAGCTCTTATATTTAGGTTGTTAATTTTGAATTAATTTAATATATGGTGTTAGGTTTGGGTTCAGCTTTATTCTTTTGCATGTAGATACTCATTTGTCCCAACACCATTTGTTGAAGAGAGTATTCTTTCCCCCATTGAATAATCTTGTAAACTTTGTGGAAAATCAGTTAGTCATAATTGAGTTTATTTCTGGATTTTTCAGTTCTATCCCACTGGTCTATATGCCTATATTTATACCAGTACCACACTATTTTATTAGTGTACCTTTGTAGTAAGTTTTGGAATCGGAAGAGTGAGTCCTCCACTTTGTTCCTTTTCAATATTATTTTGGCTGTTCAGGGTCCCTTGCAATTCATTATTAATTTGAAGATAAGCATGTTCATTTCTTTTTTTTTTTTAGCATGTTCATTTCTTAAAAGAAAAAAAGACTGTTGAAATTTTGATAGGGATTACTTTGAATCTATAGATCAATGTAAGTAGTATTGCTATTTTAGCAATATTAAAATTTTCCGATCCATGAACATGGGTTGGCTTTTCATCTATTTAGACTTTCTTTAATTTCTTTGAGCAATGGTTTGTAGTTTCAGCATATAAGCCATTCACCTCCTTGGTTTACATTATTTCTAGGCATTTTATTATTTTGAGTGCTATTGTAAATGGAATTTTCTTGATTTTATTTTCAGATTGTTTATTACTGCTATATAAAAACAAAACTGATTTTGCACCCTTCAACTTTACAGAATTTTTTTATTAGCTATCATATGTTTTTGGTGGGTTTCTTGTGATTTTCTATATATACGATATATAGGATCATGTCATCTGCAAACAGTGAGTTTTACTTCCTCCTTTACAATTTGGATGCATTTTATTTCTTTTTGCCTAGTTGCTCTGGCTAGGACTTCTGGTTCAATGTTGAATAGCAGTGGCAAAAATGGACATCATTGTCTTTTCTGATACTAGGGGGTGTTATTGGCAGAATTTTGTCCCTCCAAAATTCATATATTGAAGCCCTAACCCCAGTACCCCAAAAAGTAAGCATATTTGGAGATCAAGTGTTTAAAGAGATGATTAAATTAAATTAAAATGAGGCCATTAGGGTTGGCCCTAATCCAACCTGACTGGTGACCTTAAAAGAAAGGAAATTTGGACACAGAAAAAGACATCAGGAGTGCACGTGCACAGAAGGATGACCACGTGAAGAGGCAGCAAAACCACAATCACCTGCAAGCTGAGAGAGGTCTCAGAAGAAACCAAAAAATCTGTTGACACCTTGATCTTGGCTTCCATCCTCTAGAACTTTAAAGAGTATGTACTCTTACTGGCCGAGTGCAGTGGCTCACGCCTGTAATTCCAACACTTTGGGAGGCCAAAACAGACAAATCACTTGAGGTCAGGAATTTGAGATCAGTCTGGCCAACATGGTGAAAACCCATCTCTACTAAAAATACAGAAATTAGTCAGGTGTGGTGGCATGCACCTGTAATCCAAGGTAATCAGGAGGCTGAGGCATGAGAATCACTTGAATCTGGGAGGGGGAAGTTGCAGTGAGCTGAGATCACACCACTGTGCTTTAGCCTGGGCGACGGAGTGAGATGCCATCTCAAAAAAAGAAAATAAATTTCTGAGGTTTAAGCCACCAAAGGGGAAAGTTTTCAGCATTTCACCACTGAGTATGTTGTTAGCTGTGGGTTTTTCAAATAAATTCTCTTTGTCCTGTTGAGGAAATTTTCTTCTATTCCTAGTTTTCTAAGTGTTTTTATCATGAAAAGGTATTGGATTTTGTCAAATGCTTTTTCTGTATTAATTGAGAATATTGTGTAATTTAATTTTCCCCTTCATGCTATTAACATGGTGTGTTATGATTGATTTTTATATATTAAATCACTCTTGTATTCCTGGAATAAATCTCACTTCATCCTGGTGTATAACCTTTTAAAAATGTTGAGTTCAGTTTGCTGGGATTTATTGAGGATTTTTATATTTACATTCAAAAGAAATATTGCTCTCTAGTTTTCTCCTGGTATTTTTGTCTAGCTTTATTATCAGATAATGCTGGCCTGAAAATTAGGAAGTGTTCTCATAGATTTTGAAGGAATTTGGGAAAGATTGGTGTTAATTCTGTTAATTTTTATTTTAGGTTTGTGGGTACATGTGAAGGTTTGTTACATAGGTAAACATGTGTTATGGGGGTTTGTTGTACATGTTATTTCATCACCCAGGTATTAAGACCCGTACCCAATAGTATCTTTTCTGCTTCTGTCTCTCCTCCCACCCTCCCTCACCAACCAGACCCCAGTGTCTGTTGTTTTCCTCTTTGGATTCATAAGTTATTATTTAGCATTCATGGTGTTAATTCTTGAAATGTTTGGTAGATTTATCAATGAAACTATCTAATCCTGGACTTTGTTGGGAGAGTTTACATTACCGATTTTTTAATCTCTTTACTATTATAGGTCTGTTCAGATTTTATATTTCTTCTTGTGCCAGTTTTGGTAATTTGTGAGTTTCTAGGAATTTGTATACTTAATTTTTGTTTGTGTGAAATCAATGCATTTGTTGGTGTACAGTTGTTCATAGGTATACAAATAATGATAGTATAATCATAGAATATGATTATAAATCATTTTTATTTCTTTAAGGTCAGTAGTAATGTAGCTTCATATCTGATTTTAGTTATTTGTGCCTTCTCTATTTTTCTCTTACTGTAGCTAAAGTTTTGTCAATTTTCTTGATCTTTTGAAAGAACCAATTTTTGATTTTCTTTTTTATTTTTCCTATTCTCTATTTCGTTGAACTCTAATCTTTATCAATTCCTTTTACTGTTGGCTTTGCGTTTAATTTGCTCTTTTTCTAGATTTTTAAGATGTAAAATTAGATTGCTGATTTGAGATCTTTCTTTTTTAATATAGGCATTTACTGCTATAAATTTCTTTCTGAGTTCTGCTTTTCCTGCATCCTATATATTTTGGTATGTTGTGTTTTCATTTTCATTTATCTCAAAGTATCTTCAAATTTTCCTTGTGTTCTCATCTTTGAGCTGTTTAAGAATACATTGTTTAATTTTCACATATTTCTAAATTTTCCAGTTTTCTTTCTGTAATTGACTTCTACTTTAATTCCGTTATGGTTGGAGAAGATGTATTTATTGAGACTCGTTTTGTGGCCTAATAGATGGTGTATACTGGAGAATGTTCCATATGCATTCCAGAAGAATGTGTATCCTTTTGTGTTGGACTTGGTGGGGGAGTCTATAAATGTGTTTTAGGTCTAGTTGGATTATACTGTTCAAGTCCTCTTATTTTTTTATTGGTCTTCCATCTAGATGTTCTAGTTATTTTTAAAAGTGGTATAGAAATCTCCAACTATTATTATAGAACTATTTCTTCCTTCAGTTCTTTGAATGTTTACTTTATACATTTTGAGACCTTGTTATTTGATTTCTGTGTGCTTATTGGTACATTTTCTTGATGAATTAACTCTTGTTAATATATAATATCTTTCTCGGTCTTTAGCAACAATTGTGCTATTGAAGTCTATTTTATCTAATGTTAGTATAGCCAACCCAGCTCTTTTTTTAATTACTGTTTGTACAGAATATCTTTTTATTCTTTCACTATTAACCTATTTGTGTGTCTTCGAATCTAAAGTGAGATTCTTTTTTTGTTTGAGACAGAGTCTCACTCTGTTGCCTAGGCTGGAGTACAATGGTGCAATCTCAGCTCACTGCTCCCAGGTTCAAGCAATTCTCCTCCCTTGGCATCCTAAGTGGCTGGGATTACAGGCATGCACCACCATGCCTGGCTAATTTTTGTATTTGTAGTAGAGGTGGGGTTTCACCACATTGGCCAGGCTGGTCTCAAACTCTTGACCTCATAATCCACCCACCTTGGCCTCCCAAAGTACTGGGATTATAGGCCTGAGCCACCATGCCTGGCCTAAGATGGGATTCTTATAACATCTTATAGTTGGATTATTTTTCTTTATCCTTTTTACCAGTCTTTTGCAATTGGTAATCTTAATCCATTTACATTTAAGGTGATTACTGATAAGGAAGGACTTCTGCCATTGGCTACTTTTTTTCCTACAGGTGGTATTTGTTTTATGTTATGCAGTGTTTTCAGTACCCTCTTCTTTTGTATTTGATGATTTTTTTTTTAGTGTTTCATTTTAATTTACTCCACATTTCCTTTTGTGTGTATTTTTTAGTTATATTCTCGGTGATTATCAAGGGAATTATAATTCACATTCTACTTTCTTTCTTTTTTTTTTTTTTTTTTTTGAGATGGAGCTTTTCTCTGTCACCCAGGCTAGAGTGCAGTGACTCAAGCTCTGCTCACTGCAAACTCTGCCTCCCGGGTTCAAGTGATTCTCCTGCCTGTGGGATTACAGGTGCCTGTCACCATGCTCAGCAGTTTTTGTATTTTTAGAAGAGATGGGGCTTCACCGTCTTGGCCAGGCTGGTCTCTAACTTGTGACCTCATGATCCACCTGCCTTGGCCTTCCAAAGTGCTGGGATTAGAGGCGTGAGCCACTGTGCCCAGCCTCACATCCTACATTTATAACAATTGAGTTTGAATTGGTACCAACTTTTCTTTAATAACATATGCTCCATCCCTCCTTTATGTTGTTATTGTTACAAATTACATCTTTATACATTGTTTCCCTATTAGGATGGATTTATAATTAGTGTTTTAGGCATTGGTATCTTAAATTACATAGGAAACAAAAAGAGGAGTCACAAGCCAAAAATACAGTAATACTGCCTTTATATTTACCTTGTTTTTACCTATAGGGTCTTACATTCTAGACCCTATATCCCTAGTCTACTGGATACCTCTACCTAGTGACTCGATGGGCACTTCAAGTTTATTGGCACCTAAACTAAACTCATTGTCTTTCTCTATCACACCATTTCTCTCTCTCCTGTGTTTCTTGTTTCAGTGAATAAGAAAAATATAAGTGAGGAGAGTTTCAGAGTTCTTACGAATTATTTATTTACAGAGGTAATCCTTGTACTATCCTTCTGCCACCAATGTATGTAATACCTGCACAAATGAATTTGTAGTTTGCTGATTGAGTAAGGTTTATAGGAATTTTACATATATCTGGAAAAAGTGTTCACTCTCATTTACCAAATAAATGGAAATGTAAATGAGGTAGAAAGGAGTTTTGTCTATTAAAGTGGCAAATATTGTACAAATTTTTAAAAATCCTATATTGGTTTGTTTATAACAAAATCGGCATTCTTAACCCAAGTTTTAATTGATTAAGCTTTACTGGAGAGGATTTTGCAAAGAGACTTAAAATTCTATACCTTTTGATTCAGCAATTTCCTGTCTAATAATATTTTCTAAATAACTAACTAGAGATGTACATAAGGATTTGTTATAGTATTTTCATAATGTTGAAAACTCATAAACCATCTAAATAAAAGTGAGAAATTCATAAGTTGTAATATATCTGATACATGAGTATGTAATTGTTAAAAATTAGTCTTTGTTCAACTGAATGAAGCAAAAAAATAAATAAATAGAGAGAAAAAAAGAAAAATTAGTCTTTGATGTGCTATTTACAATAGCAAAGACAGGGATAAAATGACAAAATCAGAATTCAAAAGTATATACAATGTATGGTATGCTCAACTGGCATTGAATAAATGAATATACACATGGGAAATATACTAAAGGGAAATATCTATATAAATGAAGGTTTTCTTTAGTTAAGAATATACAAGTTAATTTTTCCATTTTTGTTATGCTTTCTTTTTCATGTTTTTAATAACAAGTGCCATTTTTTGTTTTTTGATATAGGGTTTTGCTCTTGTTGCCCAGGCTGAAGTGCAATGGTGCAATCTCAGCTCACCGAAACCTCCACTTCCTGAGTTCAAGTGATTCTCCTGTCTCAGCCTCCTGAGTAGCTGGGATTACAGGCATGGGCCACCACACCTAGCTAATTTTGTATTTTTAGTAGGGATGGGGTTTCTCCATGTTGGTCAGCATAGTCTTGGATTCCTGACCTCAAGTGATTGGCCTGCCTCAGCCTCCCAAAATGCTGGGATTACAGGCATGAGCCACCGCACCCAGCCTTATTTTCTTAATAAAAAGTGGTACAGCCGAGCGGTGGCTCATGCCTGTAATCCCAGCACTTTGGGAGTCCGAGGTGGGTGGATCACCTGAGGTCGGGAGTTTGAGACCAGCCTCCTGGCCAACATGGTGAAACCCTGTCTCTAGTAAAGATACAAAAGTTAGCTGGATGTGGTGGCCTGTGCCTGTGGTCCCAGCTCCTTGGGAGGCTGAGGCAGAAAAATCATTTGAACCTAGGAGGTTGCAAGGAGCCATGATTGTGCCATTGTTCTCCAGCCTAGGCAACAGAGCAAGACTCCATCTCAACATCATAATAATAGTAATAATAATAAGAAGAAAGATAAATGCATGATAATGCCATTCTCATTGGAATGAAAGAATAATAGGCATTTTTCAGAATATATTTCCAAATTTTATATTTGGATTTATATTTTAAAAGTCCTTCACACTGCTGGGCATGGTGGCTACCACCTGTAATTCCAGCACTTTGGGAGGCTGAGGTGGGCGATCGCTTGAGCTCAGGAGTTTGAGACCAGCCTGTACAATATAGCAAAACCCTACCTCTACAAAAAATATAAAAATTATCCAGGCAGGGCAATGTGTGCCTATAGTCCCAGCTACTCAGGAGGCTAAGGTGGGAGGAACGCTTGAGCCTGGGAGGTGGAGGCTGCAGTGAGCCATAATCATGCCACTGCACTCCGCCTGGGTGACAGAATTAGACCCTGTCTCAAAATAAATAAATAAAAGCCCTTCAGTCTTTATGACACTAATAATAAAGCTATCTCCTCCTTTCTACTCCCAATGCATATTCTAGAATCTTTGATATATAGAATTTTGTTGATTTGGGGGCCATGCGTGGTGGCTCATACCTGTAATCCCAGCACTTTGGGAGGCCGAGGCAGGTGGATCACCTGAGGTCAGGAGTTTGAGACCAGCTTGGCTAACATGGCGGAACCCCATCTCTACTAAAAATACAAAAATTAGCCAGGCGGGGTTGCAGGTGCCTGTAATCCCAACTACTCAGGAGGCTGAGGCAGGAGAATCGCTTGAACCCAGGAGGCAGAGGTTGCAGTGAACTGAGATCAAGCACCAGCCTGGGTGACAAGAGTGAAACTCTGCCTTAGAAAAAAAAAAGAATTTTGTTGATTAACTAAAATTGGAGAGTCATTTTGAGTTAAAGAAAACAAAGGGATACATAGGGCAGAGCATGAGGTCTGGTATCATATTGACCCGGATCTAAAGCTTGGCTTCATTACTAATTTTGACAATTCATTTAATCTTGTCAAGCTTCAATTTCCTTAACCTTACAGCAGGGATAATAATACTTACGTCAAGGCACTATTGCAAGGCTTAAGGAGGTAATATGTAAAGTTCAAAATATGACACATAGCTAATACCCAGTATTTAATAGGAAATTATGAACAATTATAAAGAAAAATTTTATTCCAACATTAATTGAGGAACTGATACTTTGAGCATTTAATAAATGCTAGTCTTTAATAAATGATAAGTCTTTTGTGAGGATTAAATGACATGTTTCAGTTTAACCTATTATTGAAAATGCAAGTGTTTTATTTGTTTTTAGGTAAAGGATTTATCTTCAGACACACTTCTCCAACAGCATGATGATTTGGATTTGGCTTTGGATAATTGTTATAGTGGAGATACAGTAATAATTTTTCCAGGAGTATATCAAGCTGCAAATCTTGCTTTGCTGACAGATGACATCATCATAAAAGGTTAGCCAGGACATCCTTTGTAGTTTTTTTTTATAACAATGTATACTGCACAAATTGGGTATTCTAAACATGCTTCATGGAATTATTAAAAATTACAATAAAATTTATGTTTTACAAAAATCCTTCATGTCCCTTTTATAATTAAGACATGTTCATCATATTTTCTATTAGCTCCACTTACACTTTTACCAAAACCACTTTTTTCTTATCTATCTTTACTGCTTTTCATATCACTTTACTAAGAAAACCCAGATGTAAAGCTATATTAAAATATGCTCATCATTTTCTCAAAAAGGCTAATATCACATGCTAACTCACCAAAACAGAAGTAGAAACGCAGAATTTACTAAATTTCTTTTAGGTCTTGAACATATTTAGAAACTTTCTGGCTTTTTGACTTTGAAGTAAGAGTATTCTCATGGTCTAACCAACAACAACAAAGGCTAGACATGGTGCCTATAGCCTATAATCCCAGCACTTTGGGAGGCTGAGGCAGGTGGATTGCTTAGAGCCCAGGAGTTTGTGACCAGCCTGGACAACATAGTGAAACCCCATCTCTGCAAAAAATTCAAAAATTAGCTGGATGTGGTGGCACACACTTATAGTCCCAGTTACTTGTAAGGCTGAGGTAGGACAATCACTTGAGCTCAGGTTTCAGTGAGCCATGATTGAGTCACAGCATTCTAGCTTGGGTGACAGAGCAAGATCATCTCAAAAAAAAAAAAAAAAGAAAAAGATTACACTATAATTATGTATCTACTTTATATTTTGTGAAAAATATGTGAAACGGGGCACTGTGCTATGTACCTGTAGTCCCAGCTTACTCAGGAGGCGGGGATAGGAGGATCACTTGAGCCCAGGAGTTTGAGAATAGCCTGGGCAATATAGCAAGACCCATCTCTAAAAATGCACACACACTGGCCAGGCATGGTGGCTCACTCCTGTAGTCCCAGCACTTTGGGAGGCTGAGGTGGGCAGATCATCTGAGGTTGGGAGTTAGAGACCAGCCTGACCAACATGGAGAAACCCCATCTCACTAAAAATACAAAATTAGCTGGGCGTGGTGGCACATGCATGGAATCCCAGCTACTCGGGAGGCTGAGGTAGGAGAATTGCTTGAACCCGGGAGGCAGAGGTTGCGGTAAGCTGAGATGGCACCATTGTACTTCAGCCTGGGCAACAAGAGTGAAACCACATTTCAAAAAAAAAAAAAAAATGCACACATACACACAAAAGGAAAAACTTTAGTAATAGCAAGTATTGTTGAATGACTAAAGGGTTTTAAAATGGGAGTTTACTGATTTAATGTATTTTTATCCCTATGAATCAGGAGTTGGAAAGAGAGAGGAAATTATGATTACTTCTGAACCTTCTCATGACAGTTTTGTGGTGTCCAAAGCTGACAATGTGAAACTAATGCATCTATCTTTGATACAACAAGGGACGGTTGATGGTATCGTGGTGGTGGAGTCTGGTCACATGACTCTAGAAAACTGCATATTAAAATGTGAAGGAACAGGAGTGTGTGTTCTTACAGGGGCTGCTTTGACAATTACAGACAGTGAAATAACTGGTGCCCAGGTATTTCATTCTTTAAAAAGTATGGCTTTATATGACTATAGATAACAACTTTGAGTGATTTTAATATACAAAAAAAGGGTAGCAATTTCTTCATCTTTTAGTGGAATTCTAATTAAACTTAGTACCTGGTAGACATCAACAAAACGAGTACAAGAGTGTCATAGTACCTTTACGAAAAATGAAATGCTAGGTCCAAAGTAAGGAATATTTAGCTTTGTTTTATAATTATGCGTGATTTTTTTTAAAATCTGGAAAAGAGTAGCTATACCAGAAATCATGAGCCAGTTATTTGATAGTTTATTTTTAAAGACATAAGACATGTAAGTTATCAGACATTGATGTTAGGTGTTATGATTAGTTCTCTGACAGCTTCTGAATAATCAGGACATAAAAAACTTGAAGCCAAGCACAGTGGCTCATTCCTGTAATCCCAGCAGTTTGGGAGCTGAGGTGGGAGGATCGCTTGAGCCTAGGAGTTTGAGAGCAGCCTGGGCAACCCAGTAAGACCTTGTCTTTTACAATAAATAAATAAAAATTAAAAGCTGAGTCTTTAGATAACAATCACAAAGATTATTAAAGGACTGGAGAATTGTATGAGAAAAAAGATTAAAGGAAATAGAAAAACAAGAGCACCTTTTAAAATAATTTTTTAAATTTCCACGAAAATGAGGAAATATACTCTAGTGACATTACATGGGATTTATAACAGATGTAAATTTTTCCATTTGCTTAAAGAGGTTTTGGACTCCCTTGTAGAAAATCATTTGGGTGGCAGAATAAGGTAATGGATTATATGACCTCAACCTTCTAAGTTTGATGATGCTCTAACAGATATTTGCATTTTCAATATTTTTAAGTATTATGTTTACAATTAACAGTTGCATGCATTATCATGTGTTTTCATATAATGTTTACATTGCTAATACATAATTACAATTTTCAAGTCTAAAGAAGATTTTGGAGAGGGGTTTTGTATCTATTTTGTAGATAGTTTAATTTGCTTTTAATTTACAGGGTGCTGGTGTTGAACTGTATCCTGGAAGCACAGCTATTTTGGAAAGAAATGAAATTCATCACTGTAATAACCTCAGAACCAGTGACAGTTCAAAAAGCACCTTAGGTGGAGTTAATATGAAGGTATTCTCTTAATTCTTGATGTAGAATTGTTATATATGAATTTTAACTAATTATAAGTACTAAAATATTAGTTTTAGTCTTATATTCTAAATATCATCATTGATTTTGAAAAGAATAGTACAAGTATAGTACTTGTACTATAAATAGTATAAATAGTACAAATAAAATATGGTCAAGTGATGGCTGATGGGAAATAAGTTTAGCCTTATAATTTTATAATTGGTACTTAAATTCTTTGCAAATAGCCTTGAATGTGATAAATTGTATAGATTTTTCTCTTGAAGACATTTTAGAGTTTTCATTGATCAGATCTGTAATACATTTTGGTATTACAAATTACTTTAACAAGTAAAGCAAATTAAGAATAATAATATATTAAGGAGCATTTGAGGCCGGGCGAGGTGGCTCAAGCCTGTAATCCCAGCACTTTGGGAGGCCGAGGAGGGTGGATCACGAGGTCAAGATATCAAGACCATCCTGGTCAACATGGTGAAACCCCGTCTCTACTAAAGATACAAAAAATTAGCTGGGCATGGTGGCGTGTGTCTGTAATCCCAGCTACTCAGGAGGCTGAGGCAGGAGAATTGCCCGAACCCAGGAGGCGGAGGTTGCGGTGAGCCGAGATCCCGCCATTGCACTCCAGCCTGGGTAACAAGAGCGAAACTCCATCTCAAAAAAAAAAAAGAGGAGCATTTGAAGTCTTACTTTCAAAGTTGTGTTAAATGATTTAAGCTAACCAATTAAAACATTAATAGCAATAATTTTCTAGGTGAAATGTCTTTTAATTCCTTTCTGCTTTTATAAATCCTAACTTTTTTTTTTTAAATATGGGGTTTCACCATGTTGGTCAGGCTGGTCTTGAACTCCCGACCTCAGGTAATCCACCCGCCTTGGCCTCCAAAGTGCTTGGATTACAGGTGTGAGCCACCACGCCTGGCAAAATCCTAACTTTCAAAGTCCCTTTCTAGGCTTGTGTAGTTAATGAACTTTCATGTTAATGAAGTTTTTTTCCTAGAACATTCTAATTCTTTGTTTTGTGAATGTACATTTTGTCTTCTCAAATAGATTATAAATTACCTAAGGGCAGGAATTGTATTATATATTATTAGTAGTCTCCCACTCCCTGTATGATTCTGGACACTAAGATAATTGGTTGAAAATAAGGTATAAATGGTGAATGGGAGCAGTTTTAAAAATCTTTGATTTATTTTAAAATGTTTTTTCTGTTCTTAAATATTTTTCAGTTTTTCAGTGGTTCTTGAACGTTAGCATGCATGAGAATCATTGTTACAGAGGCCCACTCTGCTTTCTGATTCAGTGGGTCTAGGGTAAAGCCTGAGAATTTGTTTTTTACGTTCCTAGGTGATGCTGATACTGCTGGTTGAACTCACACTTTAAGAATCATATTCCTGGCCGGGCGCGGTGGCTCACGCCTATAATCCCAGCACTTTGGGAGGCCGAGGCGGGTGGATCATGAGGTCAAGAGATCGAGACCATCCTGGTCAACAAGATGAAACCCTGTCTCTATTAAAAATACAAAAAATTAGCTGGGCATGGTGGCGTGTGCCTGTAATCCCAGCTACTCGGGAGGCTGAGGTAGGAGAATTGCCTGAACCCAGGAGGCGGAGGTTGAGGTGAGCTGAGATCGTGCCATTGCACTCCAGCCTGAGTAACAAGAGTGAAACTCCGTCTCAAAAAAAAAAAAAAGAAAGAAAAAGAATCATATTCCTGGCCGGGCGTGGTGGCTCAAGCCTGT
This sequence comes from Saguinus oedipus, assembly GCA_031835075.1. Lineage (NCBI taxonomy): Eukaryota > Metazoa > Chordata > Mammalia > Primates > Cebidae > Saguinus > Saguinus oedipus. Next base: position 28,111,234 of record CM063190.1, read on the forward strand.
AATCCCAGCACTTTGGGAGGCCGAGGCGGGTGGATCACGAGGTCAAGAGATCGAGACCATCATGGTCAACATGGTGAAACCCCGTCTCTACTAAAAATTCAAAAATTAGCTGGGCATGGTGGCATGTGCCTGTAATCCCAGCTACTCGGGAGGCTGAGGCAGGAGAATTGCCTGAACCCAGGAGGTGGAGGTTGCGGTGAGCCGAGATCGCGCCATTGCACTCCAGCCTGGGTAACAACAACAACAAAAAAAATCATATTCCTGCCGGGCACGGTGGCTCACGCCTGTCATCCCAGCACTTTGGAGGCTGAGGCAGGTGGATCATGAGGTCAGGAGCGTGAGACCAGCTTGGCCAATACCATGAAACCCCGTCCCTACTAAAAATACAAAAAATAGCCAAGCATGGTGGCACACACCTGTAGTCCCAGCTACTTGGGAGGCTGAGGCAGAAGATTCACTTGAACCTGGGAGGTGGAGGTTGCAGTGAGCCAAGATTGTGTCACTGTACTCCAGCCTGGGTGACAGAGTGAGACTCCATCTCAAAAAAAAAAAAAAAAGTCATAGTCCTGCTACTCAAAGTGTGAGCCATGGACCAGCAGCATTGGCATCACCTGGTAGTTTGCTAGAAGTGCCTCATACCCAGACCTCTTGAACAAACTGTGGTCTTTAATAAGCTCCCCAGATGATTTATACTTAAATTAAAATTTGATAAACATGGTTTATAAAATCGAACAAGATCTGGGCCCTGCTTTCTCCAACTTCATTTTCTTCCAATCTTCCTCTTATACAATATATTCAAGCCACAATGGCTTTCTTTGTGTTCCCAGAAATTATTAACCTTGTTTTGGCTATTACCTTCACCTGAAGCACTCTTTCTATAGATCTTCTTATTACTATCTGAATGTGATTGTCGCTCTTCAAAGAAGCCTTTAAAAAGAACACTCTAGTTCTAACCTCTCCCCACCCAATTGTGCTATCACATTACCTTATTTTCTCCAAATCAGATATTATCTGAAATTATTTATTTTCATGTCTATTATGTTATAAGAGGGCAGCTTCATGGGATATATCCCCATACAGAATTAGTTGTTTGTATCAACTGATAAAAGTTAATTGAAAACTTCATTTAATATTTTCTTATTAATGGGGCCCAAAGTGGCTCCGGCCGGATGTCGTGGCGCTTGCGAAGGCGAGGCCAAGAGTTCAAGGCCAACCAACCTCAGCAACCTCACAAGCTCTCATTGATTGGCAAAAAAAAAAAAAATATATATATATATATATATATTTTCTTATTAATTACTTTTGTAGTTAATAATACATTAGATGGTGTCATGAAAATAGCACTTAACACTTCAAAATTCTGAGTCTTGGCTGTTTGAAGAAATCTGTTAATCTAAGAATAAAGTCAAAGCTATTTTTTATATGTTCATTACTTCATTTTTAAAATAAAATTATTGAAAAACTAATTTCCTCAAATATTTTAACAGGTTCTTCCAGCACCCAAACTGAAGATGACTAGTAATCATATTTATAGCAACAAAGGCTATGGAGTAAGCATTCTTCAGCCAACAGAACAGTTTTTTATTGTAGCAGAAGAAGCTCTCAACAAAAGGGCTGCTTCAGGAGATAAAAACGATGATAAAATGCTCTTCAAAGTAATGGAAAACCTGAATCTGGAAATGAATAATAATAAGATAGAAGCAAATGTAAAGGGGGATATTAGAATAGGCACAAGTTAAAGCATCTGGATTGACATTAAAGTTGTATATTTCAGAAATATGTTTAATAAATGATTTTCATATCCCATTGAAATGGTAGTTTCAATTAAATTCAAAGCTTAATTAAAAATATTTAAATATCATAAAGATTTTTTGAATGATTCATTTTAACATATTTTTTAAATGACAGCTTTATTTAGATATAATTCACATACCATAAAATTAACACATTACAAAGTGTACAATTCAATTAGTATATTTTTAGCATATGGTACAGTCATCACTAATCCAGAAACAAATATGGTTTTAAATATTATTTTCTAATACTCCTCCAATAAGAAGCATTAGGTAGGCCAGGTGCAGTGGCTAATACCTGTAATCTCAGCATTTTGGGAGACCAGGGCAGGTGGATCATCTGAGGTCGGGAGTTCAAGACCAGCCTGACCAACATGGAGAAACCCCATCTCAATTAAAAATACAAAATTAGCCAGATGCGGTCAAATATGCCTGTAATCTTAGCTACTCAAGAGGCTGAGGCAGGAGAATCGCTTGAACCTGGGAAGCTAAGGTTGCAGTGGGCTGAGGTGATGCCATTTCATTTCAGCCTGGGCAACAAGAGAGAAACTCCATCTCAAAACAACAACAACAACAACAACAACAAGAAAAAAAAAACAAAAAACAAAAAAAAACACAGCAACAACAAAAAAGCATTAGGTGTTCTATATGCTAGGGAAAATTTAATTTATAGCTAATTCCCGGTAACCAGAATAAGATAATATGTTATATATTAAAATAGGATAGGTACTTCAAGCTCATTCTTGTTGTTATAAATTTAAGAAGAAAAAAAGTGAAAAAAAAATAGCATGGATTCAACAGCAAGAAACAAAGAAATCCAAAATAACAGAAATAATATAGAAATGTATTTCTCCCGCATAGTCAAGAAGTGCAGAGCTACTCACTATGGGGCTAATAGATGTTCCTTGTGGGAACTCAGTCTAGGGCTGATAGGTAGGCAGGTGTTTCACGTCAGAAATTCAAGTTTCTTCTATATTGTTTAACGATTGTAAGATTTCCATTAAAAATCACCATACTTGCCAGGCATAGTGGCTCATGCCGTAATACCAGCACTTTGGGAGGCTGAGGCTGGCAGATCATGAGGTCAGGAGGAGTTAGAGACCAGCCTGGCCAACATAGTGAAACCCCCACCTCTACTAAAAATACAAAAAATTAGCCAGGCATGGTGGCGGGCACTTGTAATCCCAGCTACTTGGAAGGCTGAGGCAGGAGAATCACTTGAACCTGGGCGACAGAGATTGCAGTGAGCCGAGATTGCACCACTGCACTCCAGCCTGACAACAGAGCAAGACTCTGTTTCAAAAAAAATCACCATACGATCCAAGACAGCAATTGGTAATCAAGCTTTCATGTCTAGTTTTCAGCCAAGCAGAAGGGAAAGAACCTTTCTTCAATGTTGCACACATTATTTTGACTTTCATGCTTCTAGCTAGAATCTAATCACACATTCTAATATTCTAATCACATAATTTAATATTTAGCCGCAAATGAGAAATACAATACGAATAGTCTTTTTCGCAAAGCAGAGCTTATGTTGACTTAAGAATATAAAAAGACTTAAGAATATAAAAAGAAATGCCCTGGCTTAAATACTTAAACCTTTGACTTGTACTTCATTTTATCTGTAACCTAACAAAGGTTACACTGAATTGCTGCAAACAATCTCTTGAAGCTAAGAGTTGACCATTTTATTTATTTATTTATTTATTTATTTATTTATTTATTTATTTATTTATTTTTGAGACCGAGTCTAACTCTGTTGCCAGGCTGGAGTGCAGTGGCGTGATCTCTGCTCACTGCAACCTCCGCCTCCCAGGTTCAAGCAATTCTCCTGCCTCAGCCTCCCGAGTAGCTGGGACTACAGGCACACCCCACCACGTCCAACTAATTTTTGTATTTTTAGTAGAAGTGGAGTTTCATCATGTTGAGCAGGATGGTATCAATCTCCTGACCTCATGATCTGCCCGCCTCGGTCCCCCAAAGTGCTAGAATTACAGGCGTGAGCCACCGCGCCCGACTGATCATTTATTTTTAAAAAGCATGATTGTCCAGTGTTTCATTAAACAGCACTTTTTTAAAAGAAGAAAATCTATTGGCAATTCCATAGGTTTTGTTTATACAAAGTGTTGTGTACACAGAGACTTGTTAAAATAATTCCAGGATTGTCCTTGGGGGCCTTAACAAGAACAATCTTTCTATAATGAATGTAATGAGTGTTAAGAGTGGGGATTTTCCTTTTTCCATCCTCTTCCCCCAACTTTCTCAGTTTTTGGCTTCAGAAAGAGCACGTGATGGGCAAAGTAGTATCTTTGAAGGTGTACAAAAAAAGCAGTAGCCTGTGAGCAAACTTCTTACTCATTGGCCATCTACTTCCTTTCTGTTGCTGCCACTGGTTTCTAACCAATTTGTCTCTTCCCAGGCTAACTACAGAATATGGTGATACTGTTTTTTCCTTTCATGATTCTAAAACATATACAAAGCATTTTTAAGATTTTCTAAGAATTCTGATACTTCATAAAGTTAATTTTTTTCCTCTTCTACCTTCCCACCCCTACTTTTCCCCCTGTATCTTATAAATGAAAGACTGAATTAATATGTTGTATTAGTTTTCCATTGCAGTCATAATAGGTTACCACAACCTTAGTGGCTTAGCATGGATTTATAATCTTACAGTTCTGTAGGCCAAAAAATCTGACATGGGTCTCACTGGACCAAAATCAAGGTGTTAACAGGAGGTCTGCATTTCTTTCTGCATGCTCTAGGGAAGGATCTGTTTCCTTGTTCATTTGGGTTGTTGACATAATTCAGTTCTTGTAGTTATAGGATTCAGAGCCCTGTTACCTTAATGGTTGACAGCTGAGTTTCTAGTGGCTGATTGCATTCCTTGGCTCATGGCCTCTATCTGTTTTCAAAACCAGCAGCAGTGAATCGAACATCTCTCCTCTGAGTCTCTTGTCTCTTCTTTCATCTCATCTCCCTGACACCTTCGTTAAGCCTTCCTCTTCCACTTTTAAGGACTTATGTGATTAGGTTGACCCTGCCTGGATGAGCAAAGATAATTTCACATTTCAAGATTCATATATATAAGATTCTTAACTTTTAATAAATATAAATATATATTTAAATATGTAAAGTATATTTTTAAAATATACATAAATATACATAAAGTTAAGAATCATATAAAAGATTATTAAATATATTTATATATTAAAAGTTAAGAATCATATAAGACTTATGTATATAATAATAGATAATATAATCTATAAAATATATAGTTAAATATATAAAAATATATATTATTAATATATAAATAATATATATGCTTTATGTTATAGATTATATTATATATTTTATATATTATATATTTATATTTTATTATTATAGTTAAATAATATAGTTATTAACACATAAATAAGAATTTAATATATTTAATATTTTAAATGATTTAATATATTTAAATATGTATACCCTTATTCTTAAATATTCAAATATGTATATATGTAATATATTATTTATATATATTACATAATATATTTATATATTAAATAATAAATGATATAATTTATATATTTAACTATATATTTTGTAGATTATATTATCTATTATAATCTTTACATTTATATTACTATATATTATTTATATATTTTATAGATTATATTATCTTAACTATATATTTTATAGATTATATTAACTTTTAATGTATATAAATATATATATTTATTTATATTATTCTTTTAAAATATATTAATTTTTAAAATTTTAAAAATTAATATATATTTAATTTGTACATATTTATGTATTTTAAAAGTTAAGAATCATAAAATATTAATCACAGAAAAGTTAAGAATCATATATTATTACATATATTTATATATTAAATGTTAATCTTATATAAGAATTATGTATATGATTAATAGATACTGTAATCTATAAAAATATAGTTAAATATATAAATAATATATATTTATTCTTATTCTTAAATATTTAAATATGTATATATTTTCATTCTTATATATTCTTATATATATTTAAAAAGTTAATCTTGAGATGTCAGATTATGAGATGTGAGATTATTTATTATATTACAGAGAGATATAATATATATAATGTATTAATACAAAAATGTAAAAGTGTAAAATAATGTGTTCAGTGGTTATTTTTTGCATTTTAGCATGAAAAATGTTTTATGTTTATGCCTGTTAAGATAAGAAACATTAAACATTGGATTAAGTAGCCAATGCTTTAAGATTACCTTAATCTTAAATTTATTTCTAGATATGAAAGAAATATGGAATTTCAAAGTTTGAAAATTCCTAAAAGTACTTCCATTTAAGATAAATCCTAGGTGACCAATTCATCCCAGTTTGCTCAGGAGTTTCCCTGTTTTAGCACTTCTTCTTAGGAAAACATATAGCCCTGGGCTAATTGAGACATTTGGCATCTCTAGTCAGTTTCCAGGAAGTAAAGATTCTTTGCATATATTTTTTTTATGTCTTAAAATTTAGTTTTTTAATCTTTAATTTTGTGGATACATAGTAGGTGTATATATTTATGAGGTACATGAGATATTTTGATATAGGCATGCAATGAGTAATAACCACATCAAAATAAATGGGGCACCCATCACCTCATGCATTTATCCTTTCTTTTTGTTACAAACAATTCAATTTATACACTTTTAGCTATCTTTTTAAAAAATTTTATTTCAGTCGTTTTTGGGGAACAGGTGGTGTGTTTGGTTGCATGAATAAGTTCTTTAGTTGTGATTTCTGAGATTTTAGTGAACCCATCACCTGAGCAGTGTACAGTGTACTCGATGTGTGTAGTCTTTTATCCCTCACCCCCTTCCCAATCTTCCCCGCAGCTCCCCAAAATCCATTGTATCATTCTTATGCCTTTGCATTCTCATAGCTCGCTGAGCTCCCACTTATAAATGAGAACATATAATATTTGGTTTTCCATTCCTGAGTTACTTTACATAGAATAATGGTCTCCAACTCCATCCAGACTGACGTGAATGCCATTATTTCATTCCTTTTTATGGCTGAGTAGTATTCCATAGTGTGCGTGTGTGTGTGTGTGTGTGTGTGTGTGTGTGTGTGTATACACGTATTATATATGTATATAAATACTGTATGTGTTATATATGTATATAATTTTTATGTATATATCATATATTTATATTTTTTATATATACACACACATATATATATACCACATTTTCTTTATCCACTAGGTTGATGGGCATTTAGGCTGTTTCTGTATTTTTGCATTTGTGAATTGTGCTGCAATAAATATGTGTGTGCAAGTGTCTTTTTCATGTAATGATTTCCTTTCACCTGGGGAGATAACCAGTAGTGGGACTGCTGGATCAAACGGTAGATCTACTTTTAGTTAAGGAATCTCCATACTGTTTTCCATAGTGGTTACACTAGTTTATATTCCCACCCAGCAGTGTAAAATTGTTCCCATTTCACCACATCTATGCCAACCTCTATTGTTTTTTGATTTTTAAATTATGGCTATTCATGCAGGAGTAAGGTGGTATCTCATTGTGGTTTCAATTTGCATTCCCCTGATAATTAGTGATGTTGAGCATTTTTCATATGTTTCTTGGCCATTTGTATAGCTTTTAAAAAATTTTTCTTATATTATTATTTTTTGAGATGGAGTCTCGCTCTGTTGCCCAGGCTGGAGGGCAGTGGAGTGTTTTTGGTTCACTGTATCCTCTGCCTCCTGGATTCTAGCCATTCTCCTGCCTCAGCCCCCTGCCCCAAGTAGGTGGGATTACAGGTACACACCACTATGTTCAGCTAGTTTTTATATTTTTAGTAGAGATGAGGTTTCACCATGTTGGCCACGGTGAACTCCTGACCTCAGGCGATCCATCCACCTCAGCCTCCCAAAGTGCTGGAATTACAGGTGTGAGCCACTGTGCCTTGCCAGTATATCTTCTTTTGACAATTGTCTATTCATGTCCTTAGCCCACTTTTTGATGAGATTATTAATTTCTTGCTGATTTGAGTTCCTTGTAGATTCTGGATTTTAGACCTTTGTTGCATGCATAGTTTGCAAATATTTTCTCCCATTCTGTGGATTATCTGTTTACTATGCTGATTATTTCTTTTGCTGTGCAGAACTTTTTTAGTTTAATTAGGTCCCATCTATTTTTGTTTTTGTTGCATTTGCTTTGGGGTTCATAGTCATGAACTCTTGGCCTAAGCCAATGTCTAGAAGAGTTTTTCCAATATTATATTTCAGAATGTTTATGGTTTTATGTCTTAGATATAAGTCTTTGATCCATCTTGAGTTGATTTTTATACCAGGTGAGAACTGAGGATCCAGTTTGATTATTCTACATGTGGCTTGGCAATTATCCCAGCACCATTTGTTGAATGCAGTGTCCTTTCCCCACTTTATGTTTCTGTTTGCTTTGTCAAAGGTCAGCTGGCTGTAAATATTTGGTTTTATTTCTAGGTTCTCTATTCTATTCCATTGGTCTACATGCCTATTTTTATACCAGTACCATGTTGTTTTCATAACCATAGCCTTGTAGGATACTTTGAGTCAGGTAATATGATGTCTCTAGATTTATTCTTTTTACTTAGTCTTGCTTTGGCTATGTGGGCTCTTTTTTGATTCTATATGAATTTTAGGATTTTTTTTTTGTCTTTTTGTTTTTTTCCTTTTTGTGGAGAACAGGGTCTCGCTATATTGCCCAGGCAGGTCTTGAACTCCTGGGTTCAAGTTATCCTCCTGCCTCTGCCTCCCTAAGAACTGGGATTACAGGCGTGAGCCACAGTGCATGGCAGGATTGTTTTTCTAGTTTTGTGTTGAATGACAGTATTTTGCTGGGAATTGCACTGAATCTGTACATTGCTTTTGGAAGTATGGTCATTTTCACAATATGTTTTACCCATCCATGAGCATGGGATATATTTTCATTTTTTTTCTATCATCAGTGATTTCTTTCAGCAGTGTTTTGTAGTTTTCCTTGTAAAGATCTTTACCTCCTTGGTTAGGTATATTCCTAAGTATTTTATTTTATTTTATTAGCTGTTGTAAAAGTGACTGCGTTCTTGATTTGATTCTCAGCTGAGTTATTGTTGATTTATAGCGTGCAATTGATTTGTGTACATTGATTTTGTATCTTGAAACTTTACTGAGTTTATTTTTCAGATCTAGGAGCTTTTAGGATGAGTCTTACTGCTTACCTAGGGTTTTCTAGGTATGTGATCACATCACTGACGGTGACAGTTTGACTTCTTCTCTACCCACACAATGCCCTTTCTCTTGTCTGATGCTCTGGCTAGGACATTTTTAGTTTTCTTTAAATGTACAGTAAATTATTTTTGACTGTAGTTGTACTGTTGTGCTATGAAACATGGGAAAAATACTAAATCTTATTTATTCAATCTAACAATATTTGTGTACCCATTAACCATCCCCACTGTCCTACCACCACCTCTACCCTAGCCAGCCTTTGGTAACCATCACTCTATCTCCATGAGTTCAACTGTTTCAATTTCTCTATTATGTTCTATGAGTCTATGTCCCTGCTTTTATGCAAATAATGATACAGTAGGTAGCTAGTTGGGTATGAGTGGGGCAGAAGAGAGCTTTCTCTCCCCTGGATACACCAGGAGTGTCAGGTGACCATCAGATGATGGCCAGGTGATCAACAGCCTCTCTAAAGTAATAATTGGTCACAGCCAGTGCCAAGGAAAGGCAGTCGCTCCTAATAAATAGAAAACACCTGAAACTGGTGATCAGAACCTTCCTGATAAGAGCTCAGGAGTTTGGCAAGTGGGGAGAAGTAACATAAAACCCCAAAAGTATGCCAATGTATAAAATCCCAAATCAAAAGTTCAAGCCACACACTTGCCTCTTGAGTCACCTACTTCTCTTCCAAGTGTACTTTCCTTTCTTTTATTCCTGTTATAATTTTTTTTTTTTCAGACAGAGTCTTATTGTAGCCCGGGCTGGAGTGCAATGGCATGATCTTGGCTCGCTGCAACCTCCACCTCCAGGGTTCAAGCGATTCTCCTGCCTCAGCCTTCCAAGTCACTGGGACTACAGGTGCACACCACCATGTCTGCCTAATTTTTGTATTTTTAGTAGAGACAGGGTTTCACCATGTTGGCCAGGCTGGTCTCAAACTCCTGACCTCAGGTGATCCACCTGCCTCAGGCTTCCAAAGTGTTGGAATTACAGGCATGAGCCACTGTGCCCGATCCTTGTTATAAAACTTCTTAATATAACTTTCACTCTTGCTCTAAAACTTGCCTCAGTCTCTCCTTCTGCCTTATTCCCCTTAGCCAAACTCTTTCTTCTGAGGAGGCAAGAAATGAGGTTGCTGCAGACCCATATGGATTCACCATCAGTAACATACTTTGGTGTCGTGTGACTCAGATATGTTCTGCTGCTAACAGTACCATGCTCTTTTGGTTCCTATAGTTCTGCAGTATAATTTGAAGTCAGAGGTAATGTGATTTCTCCAGTTTCATTCTTTATACTTAAGATAGCTTTGGCTATTCTAAGTCTTTCCTGGTTCCATTTAAATTTTAGGATTATTTTTGCTATTTCTGTGAAGAATGTCATTAGTATTTTTATAGGGAATGTATTGAATTTGTAGATTGCTTTGGATATATGGACATTTGAACAATCTTGATTCTTCCAGTTAATGAACAGGAATATTTTTCCATTTTTTGGTGATCTCTTCAATTTCTTGCATCAGTGTTTTTAGTTTTTTTTTTTTTTTTTTTTTTTTTTAGAAACTTGATGTTTATTTTCCATGAATCTTACATGTTGTTTAAGAGGCCACATAAGAACAGTTTAAGACCATTCAGTGGTTGCTCCTACCCATTCAGTGGCCTGAGCAGTGGGAGCTGCAGACCAGTCTTCCGTGGCAGGCTGGGCGCTCCAGTCTTCAGTAGGGAACTGCTGGATAGGCACAGAGGGCACCTGCACGCCTTCAGACCAGTCGGCAACCTCAGGCTGAGCAGCAGTGAACTCAGGAGCTGGAGCAGTCCATTCGCCCTGAAATTCCTCCTTGGTCACAGCCTTTTCAGCAGCAGCCTGCTCTTCTTTTTCAATCTCTTCAGGATCTCTGTAGAAGTAGAGATCAGGCATGACCTCCCATGGGTGTTCACGGGAAATGGTGCCACGCATGCGCAAAACTTCCCGAGCCAGCATCCACCACATCAAACCCACTGAGTGAGCTCCCTTGTTGTTGCATGGGATGGCAATGTCCACATAGCGCAGAGGAGAATCTGTGTTACACAGAGCAATGGTAGGTAGGTTGACATAAGATGCCTCCGTGAGAGGCTGGTGGTCAGCCCTTGGGTCAGTGACCACAAGCAGCCGTGGCTCCCGGAAGGCTGCCTGGATCTGGTTAGTGAAGGTTCCAGGGGTAAATCGGCCAGCAATTGGAGTGGCTCCAGTGGCAGCAGCGAACTTCAGCACAGCCCTCTGGCCAGTATTCCTGGAGGATATAACACTGACATCAGCAGGGTTTTCAATGGCAACAATGGCACGAGCTGCCAGGAGAAGCTTCTCCCAGGTCCTCTTCAGATTTATGATGTAGATGCCATCACTTTTCCTTTTATAGATATACTGTTCCATCTGGAAGTCAAGGTTGGTGCCACCTAAATGGGTTCCTGCTGCCAGGAACTTAAGGACATCCTCCTCCTTCATTTGCAGGACATCAAGGGCTCCGGACATTGTGAAAGTTTCCCTTTAAGTTACGACGGGAATCCAGAACAACGCCGTTTGGAGCCCTCGACAGGTAGCGCGGAAAAGGTGTTTTTAGTTTTTATTGTAGAGATTGTCCATGTCTTTGGTGAAGTTTATTCTTAGATATTTCATTTTATTTGTAGCTATTGTAAATTGACTTACTTTCTTGATTTCTTTTTCAGATTGTTGTTGGCATAGAAATGCTGTTGATTTTTATATGTTGGTTTGTATCCTGCAACTTTACCAAATTTATCAGTTCCAATAGTTTTTTGCTGGAGTCTTGGGGTTTTTCCAAACATAAGATCATATGATCTACAAACAAGGATAATTTGACTTTTTCTTTGCAATTTGGATGCCCTTTATTTCCTTCTCTTGTCTGATTGCTCTAGTAGCTAGGACTTCCAGTACTATGTTGAATAACAGTGTTGAAAGTGGCATCCTTGCCTTGTTCCAGATCTTAGAGGGAAGTCCTTTCCCATTCAGTATGATATTATCTGTGGGTCTGTCGTATATGAATTTTATTGTATTGAGGTATGTCCTTCCATACCCAGTTTTTTGAGGGTTTTATTTAAATCATGAAGGAATGGTCAAATTTTAACATATGCTTTTTCAGCATCAACCAAAATGATCATATGATTTTTGTCCTGCATTCTGTTGATATGATGTATCACATTGGTTGATTTATGTATATTGAGCCATTCTTCAGCTGAAGTAAGGAGTCAGTCCTTCTAGAAGCTGTGAGTTGTGCTTTCTGGTTTTGGGGGAGGGGTGATGTAAACACTCCATTGGCTGCCCCAGCTGGTGTCTTACTAGGTCGTGTGCACCTGAAGTGAACAGGATCAGAGCCCAGCACACCACCAGGACTTGTCCAGGAATTGCAGTCCTTGTGGCCTAGACCGCCTTTCATTTAGAACCCCAGAGCACTTCAGCCTGCAGTGGCAGGGCTTACCAGAAGTCAGGTTCCAACCAATGGGAAGGACAGTTTATCTCTGGCTAGGTATAAATGCTTCCTACATGGGGGTGGACTAAATTCTGCTTTGCTTTGCACTGTGATAGAGTAGCACTGAGTTCCAATGCAAAGTCCCACAATCTGTTCCCCCACTGCCAAGTACACAGATTCTGTCTGCACCATGTGGATGCTACTAGGGTATAGGGAAAGGGTGGTGTAGGGAAGTCAGCCAGGACTGTCTTTCCTACCTTCTTCAGTGCCTCTTTCCTCAATATACTCTTTTCAGGTACTGTCGCTCACCTGAATTTTGGTTCTCACAAAGATGTTTTGTGTGGATAGTTGTTTAGTTTGGTGTTCTTGCAGGGGAGATGATCACTGGAGTCTTCTATTTAGCTGTCTTGTTCCATCTCTCAACATCTTTTAGTCTCAGAAATTCAGGTAAGCTCTGAGATTCAGTATTACGTTTTTCCCCACATGGTCCAGTTTTTTATACTATGTGTAATAGGACAGTCTACAAATACGAAAGTTACACAAATACAACTTTAAAAAATTTCTCTTTTTCTCTTCTAGACAGTAATTCAATTCTCAATCTTTCTGGTAAATGTAGTACAATTCAGGAAACTTTATTCCCAGTCAAAACCAAAATTCTGTCAGTTCCAATCAAATTAGAAATTCCGTTTTTCGTTTTCTTTACTATACTCTTGTCCCAAGTCTGCTTCCAGATTCAGAGGGAGGGAAATTGGTATTCGAATACATGCTTGGCTAAAGTTGATGTCTTCTTTCCTGTTGTCTGGGCTGAACCCTAAGTTGGCACAATGATTCATATTCTGATCTGTTCCTATGGCATAGATGATGTTCAGAGGGTCTAGAATGTAGCTTCACAGCATGGAAGATCCCATCAAATTGTAGCTGCTTGCTTGAGGACACCGGTACCTACACATTCTGTTAACACAGGAGCTCTGCGGCATGGCTTCCTGAAACTGGCACATCAGCTTTTTCTTTTTCTTTTCTTTTTTTTTTTTTTTTTTTTTTGAGACAGAGTCTTGCTCTGTTGCCAGGCACCAGGCTGGAGTGCAGTGGCACAATCGCAGCTCACTGCAACCTCCGCCTCCCGGGTTCGAGCAATTCTCCTGCCTCAGCCTCCCAAGTAGCTGGGATTACAGGCACACGCCACCACACCCAGCTAATTTTTGTATTTTTAGTAGAGACGGTGTTTCACCATGTTGGCCAGGATGGTCTTGATCTCTTGACCTGGTGATCCGCCCACCTCCGCCTCCCAAAGTGCTGGGATTACAGGCTTGAGCCACCATGCCCGGCCCAGCTTTTTCTTTCACTTAACTTTCAAGCTGTCAACCACGGACCTACCAGGTGCAAATCAGGCCACTCTCTGCCCTGTCTGAACTAGAATTGTCAGACTAGAACTAGACTCAATTGTCACTGACAACTCTTATCACCCCAAATCCCTGTTGGTATGTGTTGTGAGAGAAGAGGTGGTAAGCAAAAACCTTTCCACTTATTTTTTCCTCAAATTCTCTATTTCCAGCTCCTTCATTTACTGAATGGGAACGGTTTGGTGTGTATTCAAGCTCATTTTGGAAGAACTTTCTGTCATTGCACACCTGCTGCGACACCCTTTAAACTAATTATTGTCTTTGTTAGCAGAACGTAGGGATGGCTAAGAAAGGAAATGAAGGCTGTGTGTGGTGGCTCATGCCTATAATCCCAGCACTTTAGGAAGCCAAAGTGGGTGGACTGCCTGAGCGGAGGAGTTTGAGACCAGCCTGGGCAACATGGCGAAACCCCATTTCTACAAAAAATACAAAGATCAGTTGGGTGTGGTGGTGGCGGTGGCGGGTGCCTGTGGTCCCAGCTACCCACCCACTGCTCAGGAGGCTGAGGTGGGAAGATTGCTTGAGCCTGGCGGTAGAGGTTGCAAGTGACCTGAGACTGTGCCACTGCACTCCAGCCTAGGTGACCCTGTCCCAAAAAGGAAATGCAACAGTGGTTTATGTCTCAAGGTTTATGCCACAAAACACTACATAACCTGCTAAGTCTCATCTAAGAAAAGGAATGACTTCTGGACCTTATAATGGACAACTGAAGTGGATTCCCACTAAGACAAGTGTAAAGGGCACTTCTTTTCCTCCCATGTAAGCATAGTGAAACAGCTGCTTTCAGACACTGGGCAATGCAGAACTGTGATCCCCCAATAAATAAAAACGTGAGAGAAATCCATGACTGTGGAAGCACGACAGAGGGAGACAATACCAAGCAGAGCACTTCAGTTAAGAGACAAACTGGAGTTTGGGGAGGACAGCTAGAATGTGTGGGGCATAATATGGGAGAGAGCTACATATGAGCTCCTTGGGCCTTTAGCGGAGTATGAAGATTGTTAACTATGCCTTAATGCTTCTTTCGACCTTTATAGAGAATGCACTTTGATAACTTTAGGCCACTTTTCAACTTCTCATTTCTAATTAAATTTGTTGGAGGGATTAGTACCATCCAAGTGAACTATTAGTGATTTTATACCTTTTATGGGAGTTTTCACAACGTGCAAAGGTAAAGAGCATAATCCATTGATGGGTTCAGTATGCCTAGCTATAGCCTGTACAGCAGAAAGGAGGGCCGGAGTGAGGGGGTAAGGGAGTTTGGCTCTATTGGTTTAAGTCAGGAGAGAGGGTATGATACTAGATTTGTTTGGCATGGCAATGTTTACTCTAGCTGTGGCCTGTAGGGAGGATAAGTTAAGAGGTTGCTATGGCACTGTATGTGCAAACTAAGCCTGATTAAAACAAACACCTAGTCTATAAAAGTATATTGAAAGATATTTTGCCTGGCTGTGGCGGCTGACACCTGTGATCCCAGCACTTTGGAAGGCTGAGGCAGGCACATCACAAGGTCGAGTTCAGTAACACAAGGTCAAGAGTTCAGTTAACAGCCTAGCCCATATGGTGAAATCTCTACTAAAAATACCAAAAAAAAAAAAAAAAAAAAAAATTTAGCTGGATGTGGTGGCGGGCCCCTGTAATCCCAGCTACTTGAGAGGCTGAAGCAGGAGAATCACTTGAACTCAGGAGATGGAGGTTGCAATGACCCAAGATTGCACCACTGCACTCCAGCCCGGGAAAGAAAGCTGAGACTCTGTCTCAGGGAAAAAAAAAAAAAAAAAAAAAAAAGGCCTAAGCTGACTAGAGGTGGTAAACATACATGGCTTAAGCCATTAAGTGGTTAAAAATCCTGTGATAAGATAGAACAAAGAACACAGTACAGGACATAGGATAGGTTGACAAGGGTAGTTCAGTTTGGAAAGCACTGAGATGTTCTGTGAGATATTTAAAACCAAAGATGCATGTTCAGTACGCAGTTTACATGGCTGAGAAAGGAAATCTCAGTTGGAGAGACTTGTGAGTCTTTGATAGGTGCCATCAGCCTAACAATAATTGCTGAAGGTGATCTAAAATATATATGGAGGATAAAGGACTTTGAAAAAAAAACCAACACAAAAATATAACTTGCCCAAGATCACCCACATGGCAGATAGCAGAATTCACACATAAACTCATTCTAATGCAATACCTTTGCCCTTCCCACTGTATCTTGCACAACTGAGAAATCTGAAATTCACTGTAAACTGTAGTGTTATAAATATATAAACATCTCTATTAAAACAAAGTAGCTTTACAAACACCTTTTGCAACATAAGGTAGATAAATGTGTCACCTGCTCCCAAACTCTAAAATGTGTACATCAGTGAAGCTTCATTTACCTTTAATTCAAGAGTTCTGTGGATCGATTATATTACCTTTGTCATAGTGGAAACTGACTTAGAAAATGCTGGCCTTGGGAGGAAGCCAGAAGTGTTCAGCCCTAGGTCAAAACTTTTATTCAGGAGCATAGGTTTATGTAGCTTGTGCACTTTCCAGTAAACAATTCAATTCCAAGATGATTTATTCTATTACAAGTAGTATCACTTAGTAGACTTTTGAAACAGGGTACAACTTCTGTGCCATTCAAAATGAACAGATGTAACTGGAATTGTAAAATTATTCTAATATGTGAGGTCAACAAACAAACTCCACAGCAAGTATTCGGGTAGTACTTTATTTTCTACTATTGTATTAAACGAAAGCCAGGAAAATACCAAGTTATTTTTAAAGGCAAATCTTTACTCCTTAAAGAAAAAATACAAACTGTGGTATTTTTAAGATAGATTGTAATATTTTACATAATATAAACAGAATCACTAATGCATCTATGTTTGGTTTCCTTAAACTACAATGAACCACAGAATGGGCGGAAAAATGCATTTACTTTTTTGTGGCAAATAAACATACTGGAAAAAACACATAACATATAGCATGCCTTTTTTTTTTCTTACTGTCTACACACAGGAACGGACATAACCAAGCCTTAATAGCCACCACCTCCTCTTCCCGGTCCAAAGTAGCCGGTTCCATAGCCTCCCCTAACACCTCCTCGCTGGAATCCCCCAGATCCTCTGAAGCCTCC
Source organism: Saguinus oedipus (assembly GCA_031835075.1). Taxonomy (NCBI): domain Eukaryota; kingdom Metazoa; phylum Chordata; class Mammalia; order Primates; family Cebidae; genus Saguinus; species Saguinus oedipus. Next base: position 28,128,223 of record CM063190.1, read on the forward strand.
AATAGGCCCTCTGTAGTCTCCTCCAGAGTTGCCTCTATAGCCACCTCGGGAAACTCCTCTAAAGCCTCCACCAACACCGGCACCATATCCTCCCCGAAAGGAGTTGGCGCTGCCACCATAGCCTCCGGTACCATAGCCTCCACTGCTATAGCCACTGCCATAGCCTCCACCACCATAACTAGAACCTCCCCTCCTATATCCGCTTCCATTGTCATAGCGGGCCATCTTGGGAGGACGTGGACCATCTCCATACCTAGAAAAAGCACAAAACCATCACTTTAACAAAGTGTAATTTCTCAACCACGCACCAAATGTCGTATTTCAAATTTTAATACCTAAAAGGAATTAAGCCAAATGTACAAACAGAAATTGAAATAAAATTTATCTTCTCTTCCTAAATAATCATCAATTCTATCGATCTGTTTTTCTACATTTCTTTATGGCTTAATCTCAAAGGTTTCAAATTTTGGCAGTAAGTCATTTCAAGTTTAGGATAATCTTCTATTACTCAGCTAAACAATATAAAGTTCCAAGGAGGCAAGCATTAGGAGGGTTCCTGCAGCTGCCAATAAACTGTTTGGTTTTTATCACCAAATGTTTTCCTGAATTAATTCTGGAAGTATGATTCTGAAAAATGTCCTTGGTAATTATCTATTTCCTGTGACAAATAAGGAAAATGAAGGCTAATGAAAAATAGCAGAAATCAAGATGGACCATCAACAACTCCAACTAAACATATTCCCAATCTGCTTATTACTCCTGTGCAGCTTTTCTTCGAGACCAACACTACCAATTCAGCAGTTAGGTAAGAAATATGGCTGTGTGGACAGGTACAGTGGTACATGTCGGTAATCCCAGCACTCTGGCAGGCCAAGATGGGTGGATCACCTGAGGCCAGGAGTTCAAGAATAACCTGGGCAACATGGTGAAACCCGGTCTACTAAAAATACAAAAATTAGCCAAGTGTGGTAGTGAGCACCTGTAACCCCAACTACTCAGGGGGCTGAGGCAGAAGGATTGTTTGAACCTGGGAGGCACAGGTGACTGCACTCCAGCCTGGGCCACAGAGCAAGACTGCCTCTCAAAAAAGAAATACAGCTGATATCTGTCTTCCTTCTTTCATTGCACTATTCCATTTTAGTCTGTCACCAATTCCTACTGATTCTACCACAAATCTGTCTAATCCAGTCACATCTCCCCACTGCAATTCTATCTACCACTGTAATTCAGGCCACCATCATATTTATACATCTCAAACTCTCTACATAAATCCCATTATGCCTCTTCCTAGTTTCTGGACTTTTATTCTTCATAGAAACAGATTATGTATACAAAGCCTCCTTGTTTACCAGCTATCCTACCAAAAATAGTATCTCCTTTTTTTTGAGACAGTCACAGGCTGGAGTGCAGCAGGTCGATCTCAGCTCACCGCAACCTCTGCCTTCCAGAGTCAAGCAATTCTCCTGCCTTAGCCTCTTATTTAAGAGTAGCTGGAATTACAGGCGCGTGCCACCAGGCCTGGCTGTTTCTGTTTTTAGAGATGGGGTTTCAGCATGTTGGTCAGGCTGGTCTCAAACTCCTGAGTTCATGATCCACCCACCTAAGCCTCCCAAAGTGCTGGGATTACAGGCATGAGCCACCACACCTGGCCAATAATCTCTCTTCTAAACACCCATGAGTACTTCATTTGCATTTGCCTATGACGCTACTGAATTATACATTTAACCACCGAGAAAGGCCACAGGATAGCATAATGAGAGCACTGTTTCAGGGGCCATGTTATCTGGGTTTGAATCTGGTTTTATCAGTTATTAGCTGTATGACCTTGGGTCTTAACTCATCTGTGCCCAGTTTCCTTAAAGAGGATGAGGATAACAATCTACCTATCTCATAGATAGATCAAATCCAATAAATCATTTTTGATGAGGAATTACAGATCATTTCTGGATAACCTGAGGAATTTTAATACATTAGTATATTATAGCATTACTAAAACACTTTAACGTTTTGGGGTGTGACTATGGTATTGTGGCCCTGTTGTTAAAAGATATGAAGTGTACTGACGTAAAATGCGATAATGCCTGCTACTTCAGCACAAATGATTAATCCAATGTACAAAACACTGAATAGTGAACCTAAATAAAGACTATATGGCTATACATTCTATCACTCTTCTTTTTGGTAGGTATTAAGTATTTGTAAATAAAAACTCGTGGGCAAAGAAACATTTAAAAAACCTAAAGCAAATAAAAATTTTAAGAATTAAGATAAATTTCTTAAATATCCATGCTCTAGTTGTTTAAACAGAAACACATACACATTTGATGAAAGCAATTTAACATCTCATAAGTATTTTTCTTTAGTGATGCCAAAACTGTACCATGGAAAGAGGACTATGTGGGCTCTGTCACTTCGCTGTCACGTCACCCACTCTGAACTATATATGTACTTCTAAGATCCTTTCCTAGCATTACCATCATGCACTCACTGACGCAATGGACCAATTACTAACAAGGACTGACAAAAGTAAAAAACATTCTGAGCATGTTAGCCGGGAACTAAATTCTCTATATATATGGGGCTTGTCTAGAACTTTAACTTAAGTAGTAAGACTTGTATCACTAACTCTTAGGATTCTAGGTCTACATAAGATCTCTCTTCTACTTAGTTCAAAGATAAGTTAATATGGTACTCACCGTGTACTGCCAATCATAAGGTTGATACCAGCAGCTGAGGGTCTAGAGATTTGACGGATCATGTTCAGCATACGTTCATTTATGGGGTCCAACTGGCTGATGATAGCAGGTTGTTTGGTCACTTCAACCACCAGGGCCTCCATGGCTGCCCGGAGACCAGTAATGCAGGCAGCAGCTTCATGAGATATTTGTAGTTTAATCCTAAAATGGCAAAAAACATTCCTTTAAAAAACTACTTAGAATGGAATGGCCCCAAACTTGAGAAAACACAGATATAAGCATTAATAATATACTCAGCACTAGCCTCTTAAAATTCATTTCCAGCTATTAAGCAGGAGTCTAAAGCCATAAAATCTATCAAGTCAAATAAAATATAATAAAATATATGTAATATATGCAGTATACATAAAAGACAAAGCCTGGCAACATGGATCATTCACACTTTTATTTATTTTTGAGACACTCTCACACTGTCGCCTAGGCTGGAGTGCAGTGATGTGATCTCCGTTTACTGCAACAACCTCCACCTCCCAGTTCAACTGATTCTCCTGCCTCAGCCTCCCGAGTAGCTGGGATTACAGGTGCGTGCCACCACACCCAGCTGATTTTTTGTATATTTGGTAGAGATGGGGTTTCATTCTGTTGGACAGGCTGCTTTCGAACTCCTGAGCTCGTGATCCACCCACCTCAATCTCCTAAAGAGATGAAATACAGGCATGAGCCACTGTACCTGTTTTTTTTGGGGGGAGTGGGGGTCAGAGCCTTACTCTGTTGCCCAGGCTGGAGTGCAGTGGTGTTATCTTGGCTCACTGCAACCTCCACCTCCCAGGTTCAAGTGATTCTCCCGAGTCAGCCTCTGGAGTAGCTGGAATTACAGGTGTGCACCACCACACCTGAATACTGTTATATTTTTGGTAGAGCCAGGGTTTCACCATATCGCCCAGGCAGATCTTGACCTTCCTGAGCTCAAGTGATCTGCTGCCTTGGCCTCCCAAAGTGTTGGGATTACTGGTGTGAGCCACTGCACACAGTCAGATCATTTTCACTTTAAAATAAATGAATTAAAAGACCCAGAATGCTGGCATTTTCTAGGTTTTCAAGAATATAGTTGAGCCTACTGGCTGTCCGTTAAATTCTATTCCATTTTTGCCCAGTGCTTACCACTAATTTTGAATCAATATATAAAGTATGTGAAAAGGGTATTGAAGCTTTACTTAGACTGATTCCAGTGTTGGTGTGCATGGTGGTGGACATGGCTCAAATTCCTAATGCATTTGCTTCTACTGCTATCAATATAAGAACTTAATTAAGTTAGACTAAATTCCATACCAGTCATCTACAAGCACAATCTGCCCATCAGATTGGACTTTCTTGGAGGCAAACAGAAGCAACTGCAAGGGAGTGACTAAAGTCATGCCTTTAGCAGAGATCGCTCGAGTTCGAATCTGCAAATGGATAAAAGATAAGAAGAAATGGTTGATATTTCCAACTTCCAAATATCACCATATAACTGTGCTTTTTGAAAATCAAAATTCATGTTCCTACTGATTTTAAAGACAATTTCAATTTTCAATGTAAACTTTTCTAGTCTTTTCTTACCTTTTCACCAAACACAAAGAAGGGAGATGGGTACTTCATGTCTTGGCTACTGAAAGGACAATTCACCGATGATTTGTGGATGAGTGCATTACGACCTTCAGTGGTGAGAATCTTTCTCTTTTCCTTATGATAGCAAACATTGGGGTATACACCAAAGGCCAGGAGGGAGATAACAACATCCAAATTATTATCTGGTCCAGTGTTAGTAAATACTTGTGTCAGTAAACAATCTGTCAAGAGGAATAGAGTAAAAAAAATATTCAGGTAACTGGCTGATCTTCACACTACATTCAAACTATGCAAAAAAATTCAGAGAACTGACTCTTCTCTCACTCTGTTTTCATATAACTTGTGTGTGAAACTTTCTCTCTTCTCAGAATCCTAACACCCAGATTAAGTTAAAGGAGAAATGTTGCCAAGTTTCCACAGGAAGAAAAGTAAAACATCTATTCTCTTATAGACTCAACCATAAATAAGCTTAGGGTGACTACTTTTGTAAGTCCCCTGATCAATCATCTACTCTCAGAGTAAGAGCTTGACTGATAGGACCATAGTCAAAGCATTTATCTGCTATTTTTTTTTTTTTTTTTTGAGATGGAGATTCGCTCTTGTTACCCAGGCTGGAGTGCAATGGCGCGATCTCAGCTCACCACAACCTCCGCCTCCTGGGTTCAGTCAATTCTCCTGCCTCAGCCTCCTGAGTAGCTGGGATTACAGGCACGTGGCACCATGCCCAGCTAATTTTTTGTATTTTCAGTAGAGACGGGGTTTCACCATGTTGACCAGGATGGTCTCGATTTCTTGACCTCGTGATCCACCCGCCTCGGCCTCCCAAAGTGCTGGGATTACAGGCATGAGCCACCGCGCCTGGCCTTATCTGCTATTCTTAAATAACTGTTAGTTGTAGAGAAGATGGAGTGACAATCTAAGAGGACACCCACTAGAATGAAGGCTGATGCTTTTACTCAGTTTATACTTTGAGTACTTAGTTGCTGACTGGAAAGTATGACAAGTCAACTGCTGAAAGCACAGGCATATTTTGTTCTGAACAAATGAGTTCCAGTCTTGTAACCTCCTAATTGGATGAATGTAGACAAATAATTTATACATTGGTGCCTGTTTCATTATCTATTAAACGCATCTCAAGATTCTAAAGATTCTTGCACATAAAAGCTTTCTCTCCTATAATTTTGAGGGAAAAATAAAATTTCAGATGTCTTATGACAGAAGATAACCACTCCCTACTTTCATTCACAACGTTTAAAAATTTACCATCTTGCCGGGCATGGTGGTTCACGCCTATAATCCCAGCACTTTGGGAGGTCAAAGCAGGTGGATCACAAGGTCAAGATATCAAGACCATCCTGATCAGCATAGTGAAACCCCAGTCTCTACTAAAAATACAAAAATTAGCTGAGCATGGTGGCGCACGCCTTTAGTCCCAGCTACTTGGGAGGCTGAGGCAGGAGAATTGCTTGAACCCAGGAGGCGGAGGTTGCAGTGAGCCGAGATTGCGCCACTGCACTCCAGTCTGGCAACAGAGCAAGACTCCGTCTCAAAAAATAAATAAATAAAATAAATAGCTGAAAATATATAAAAATTATAGGGTCTAAAGTTTGAAGTTAAAATATACTTTGCTGCCAACATGCATGTACTGTATAAATGTCACTTTAAATGTATCTTCAGAATAGGAGAAGTCTTACCTTCTGGAAACCCAGAATTAATCAAAATCTCTTTGAGCTGAACTTTGGCTTCCCAAGTCATTCTTAATGTAGCCATATTAAGTCTTTTGTGCTCACAAAAACGTATCTCTGCTTCTTCTCCACCCATTCTAGCATCATCCCAGGCTTGGAACACTGATAGAAGGGCTACATGATCAGAAAATCTGTTTCCAGCAAAATTTCGATGGATATAGCCCAGCCGCTTTCCTTCATTGATAAAAGGCTCTGGGAAGCAGGTAGCAGCAGCAATGGTACAGATAGCATCTCCCACACTGAAATACACAAAGACAGTTAAATTCAGACTAGATCACAATCTTGTTGCCAACAGCTCAGGTAGTACTGTCGACTGTTGAAACTGGCTTAACACAGAACTTTACAGCTGCTCTTCTCAGAACTGGACAGAAAAAAAAGGTACTCGGATGCTCAAAGGGCCACATATTTACCATAAATTATGACCAAGTATATTTTTCCTTTTATATTCTCTCTTCCCCATCATACCAAATCTCTTAAACATTGTCTGATAAAATAAAACTCTTTTCCTGATGCTGCGCTTTCAAGGGACAACTATTAATAAACTAACTTGGGAGGTGCAGCTTCCCCCCACCTTGAGAAGACAGGGTCTCATTCTGGTTGTCTAGGCTGGAGTGCAGTGGCATGATCACTGCATCCTCAACCTCCTGGGCTCAGGTGATCTTCCCACTTCAGCATCCCAAGTAGCTGAGACAAACGGTGCACACCACCAAGCCTGGCTAATTCTTTTGTAGAGACAGGGTTCCACCATGTTGCCCAGGCTGGTATCAAACTCTTAGACTCAAGTGACCCTACCACCCTGGCCTCCCAAAGTGCTAAGATTACAGGTGTAAGCCACACTGCCTGACTGGCTGCTCTGAGAAACTAGTGCCCTTTCCCCCAGGTTGGGCCTAGATACCCATCTACTGGAACTGTGAATTCTTTTCATGTTACACTTCTCTCAGTATCTAGGTATGTCATTTCCCTTAAGAACATTTAGGCTTTTTTTTCTAACTGAGCCAATGCTGCTTTTACAGAAAGGAGAAGATTCTGAAATTATTCTACCACGTAACAAATAGGAATGAAACAAAGCACTTACTAGAAAATACACCCCATTATCATCATTTTGCCAAAACGAGGTTCAATGGGGAGTTTAGCCAGGATTCGTCCCAAAGGAGTCAACTCATCATTGGCATCTAATGCATCAAGCTCTGTGGGGAGATAGATCTTGTGAGTACAAACAAATAAACACTAATTTTAGGCAAACAAAACATTTCTTTGTAAATTAAGGTTAGTTCACTTTAGAGTTCCTCTTTTGTCAAACCAATTGTTAGTACCATGTCTATAGGCCAACAATTCTCTTTACTCAGAAAAAAAAAAAAACTGGCTAACACAACATAAGGTACTAGAACTACATCCTGCAGGTTATAAAAACAAACCCAATTCATAATAGCAGCATAAGCTTCTATATGCCATAAGAAGTATGACACCCAAGTGTTAATGTTTAAAAACAAATAAAAATGAGACGAAAATTCTGAAGTCACATAGCAGATAAATGCTAGATTAAAAATTCAAATTCAGATCTAGCTCCAATGCCCTTAACTTTCAGCACACCATACTACACTGCTTCTCTAACAAGTTTGGCAAGAAAACATAAATGTTCTAAGCTGGACATGGTGGCTCAGGCCTGTAATTCCAGCACTTTGGGAGACTGAGGTGGGTGGATCCCTTGAGGTCGGGAGTTTCAGACCAGCTTGGCCAACATGGTGAGAACACCTTCTCCACTATAAATACAAAAATTAGCCAGGTGTGGTGGCATGTGCCTGTAGTCTCAGCTACTCAGGAGGCTGAGGCATAATGGCTTAAACCTAGGAAGCGAAGGCTGCAGTGAGCCGAGATCACACCATTGCATTCCAGCCTGGGTGACAGAGCGAGCTTCCGTCTCAAAAAAAAGAAGGCCGGCACAGTGGCTCACACCTATAATCTCAGCATTTTGGCAGAACAAGCAGGAAGATCACCTGAGGTCAGGAGTTTGAGACTAGGCTGGCCAACATGGTGAATATCCATCCCTACTTAAAATACAAAAAATAAGCTGGACATGGTGGTATACGCCTGTGATCCCAGCTCTTTGGGAGGCTAAAGCAGGATAATCACTTGAACCTGGGAGGCAGAGGCTGCAGTGAGCTGAGATTGCACCACAGCACTCCTCCAGCCTGGGCGACAGAGACTCCATCTCAAAAAAAAAAAGGTGGGTATCATGAGTTAAGTCATGTTCTGATCTTTAGTACATAGTTAAGAGATGGTATCATGCCTTAAAAAAATTTTTTTTTGAGTAAGACTCACACTGTCCCTTTCTTCCCCCTCTCAATGCTCATTAGTGACTACACTAAGAACCTAAGGTAAGACTGGAAGCTTTAATATTATCATCACAGCCCTGCTGACTACACTACATCTTAATCTTGATTTCTTAAGTGTTACCTGCCAGGACAAGATAGATAGTATGATTAATATTTGTATTAAGTAGGTTTGTATTTGTAAGTACCTCTAAGAGTATGTTCTGCTTCGATCACAGCATCCAAAGGGGGAGGTTCAATTGCTTTGGCCAGAAACTGGCCAATTCCTCCTAGACGCAGAAGTTTTATGCTAAGAGCAATTTCATGTAATGGGGTTCGGAACATCTCTGGTGTCATGTGGGTTTCAAGTCTAAGAGAAAATAAGCATATAATAACCATCTTCCTTCCTTGTGTATAAACAGATGTTAGTTTAATAAACTTTGCAGCAAGGTCACCAGGGAGAGACAGCTGCCCTTTCCTCATTCTTTTACAACTACCACTGAACCTTTTATCATTCACTATGCACACTGTTGTCAAAATTTAACCTGGTTGCATAATGGTTTCTGAGTTGTGATCATAGACAGATGGCCTTTTCAGCTGAGAAATGAAGAAAAATAAAAAAATTATCCAAAATCTCGAATGTTACTATAGGCCTTGCCTCTTGACAAATATGGGTTAAAAAACAACAGCTAGACTTTTCGCAGAATAACTCACACTAACATTTCTCTACAACCTCCCCATCTTCCTAGTTCAATTTTAGTGCTGCTAGAAAGGCTCTCGCCGGGTGCGGTGGCTCAAGCCTGTAATCCCAGCACTTTGGGAGGCCGAGGCGGGTGGATCACGAGCTTAAGAGATCGAGACCATCCTGGTCAACATGGTGAAACCCCGTCTCTACTAAAAATACAAAAATTTAGCTGGGCATGGTGGCGTTTGCCTGTAATCCCAGCTACTGGGGAGGCTGAGGCAGGAGAATTGCCTGAACCCAGGAGGCGGAGGTTGCGGTGAGCCGAGATCGCGCCATTGCACTCCAGCCTGGGTAACAAGAGTAAAACTACGTCTCAAAAAAAAAAAAAAAAAAAAGAAAGGCTCTCGTGATCTAATTAAAATCTAAAACTTTTAAAGTGCTGACATTACACTTAAAAGAAATGCTCATTAAAGCATTTTGAATTTCCTATTTTCAGATTTGGAATGCCCAACTGGTAAATTCAATGCGAATATTTAAAAAAGAAAAAAAAAAAATCTTAAAGCCACTTCTGGACCCAAGCATTTCAGAAAACAGATACAACCTGTATAAATTAACAATAGGAAACCTGTATAAATTAACAATAGGAAATACTTATTTGGAGATCGTGATGTGCCAATGTTCAAAGTATTCTACACTATTAACTCATTTAATTCTTTGATACTAATCGTATTGTTAGCCATTATTTACCATATTCCTTTTACATCTGAGGTAATAAGAGGGTCTAACCTCTACTATTTTATAGAATGGGGGAAATGCAGGCCTAAGGAGTAACTACTTAGTGTTTTGCAATGTATCAGGCACAGATAATATTAAAATCTAGGTCTATTTCTAATTCAGGCTTCTTCTCTACAAATGATTGAATATTTTTAAGAAACATCTATACCTCATCCCAACATGATTGGGAAGATTTACATCAATCAGCTTACAACTGGCAGGTTTCCCTAAGAGAAAAGAACAAAAACTCCTTATTAAATGCCAAGAATTGGTTTTACCTCTCAAAACGAGCTCGGCTGCAGAGGTGAAAGCAGAATCCAGGCCGTACTCGGCCAGCTCGTCCTTTCCGCTGCTCAAGGTTTGTTTTTGATGCCCATACTGTAGCATAGTTGGTCATATTGTTGTGAGCAGTGAAGAGTTTCACTTTCTGCCTACATGGAAAAAAGTGGTTAACTCTAAGACTCACATATATTACCAATAACTATTACATATCCACTAAATAGTGAATGCTTTCCACTACATAGTGAAAGCCATACATACTTCTGATATCTATTCATGAATGGCACAAGTAAGAATCAGCAATTTGCACACCTCTAGTTGTCAACCTACTAAAAGGCAATGTAACATCCACATGCCACTTACCAGCTCAACTGCCTTGGCTCAACTTTCCATGCCTCATCTATAATGAGCATAGTACCTACCTTACAGAATTTGTATTTCTAAACATTAACAAGTGCAAAGCATTTCAGTGGAATATGGAACATACCGAAAGAGATAATTATTCAGGCCATCTCTATTTCAAAGTTAAGTGTAACTTTTAGGATACCTATATTTAGTGATGCCTGTGTGGTCCTTTTGAACCTCCAAGCAACCTCAAATTCCTTCAATATTACATAAAGACACTGCTGTCACTAAACTAGTGAGATTGGCACAGAATGCTATTCATCATTTTCTAAAATGGACGTTGGCAGCAAATTGTTTTGTTAGGACAGGCTAAGGGTTTATATAGAGAAGACAAGGGGCACAAGTTGGCCCGATATAACCAAGTTTCAACTTTTTTGTCCTTTTTAGTCCAAAGTATCAACTACCATGCAATTCCTGTATCTATACACAATGTCTCCTGGTATATTTTCCAGGCTCATCTCAGACCAAAATGAGAACTTTAATCCTTAAAGGAGTGTCCTTCAAGGTGGGATATTTGTCATGTGCTAAACACTGGTCATCATTATTCACCAAACACATGCTACAGTACAGCAGTGATCAATGGAAACACCCAATAGGAAATGAGCGAAACACCAGCAGACAGACAAGAGCAATGAGAAGCAATCAGTTAGTTTCAAGATTTGTTGCTTTCTACCATAACTGATTTGCAGTAATCAACACAAATAATTACTCATAATTATCAATTATGTATAACCCTATATAGAGGCATAATAATTCTGGAGATACAAGAACATAGAGATTTACATACGGTGTTTTCGATTCTGTTAACAGGTAAGACATTTCCAGTTGATAACACTAGAACAGGCAAACAGATTTCTTGGTAACTTACTTGCAGGAGTCAATGACATACACAACATCATTTATGGTAATGCTTGTTTCAGCAATATTTGTGGACAAAATAACCTGTAAAAAAAGAAAAATTACACTCCAGGAAATATTATTATGTACTTGACAGGACTGATTTGCTTATGTATGTATGTATATAACAAATGACAAGTAAATTACAGAAGCCCTTAAAAAAAAATCACTTATGCCCAGGAATGGTGGCTCACGCCTATAATCCCAACACTTTGGGGAGGCCGAGGCAGGTGGATCACAAGGTCAAGAGATCAAGACAATCCTGGTCAACAAGGTGAAACCCCATCTCTACTAAAAATACAAAAATTAGCTGGGCATGGTGGTGCGCGCCTGTAGTCCCAGCTACTCGGGAGGCTGAGGCAGGAGAATCGCTTGAACCCAGAAGGCAGAGGCTGAGGTGAGCCAAGATGGTGCCATTGCACTCCAGTCTGGCTAACAACAGCAAAATTCCGTCTCAAAAAAAAAAAAAAAAAAAAAAAAAAAAATCACTTGCCCATTGACTGATTAATGAACAATCTACTAAGCTCAGAAAGTGAAGACTTCTTTATTAGTCCTCAATTTTGATGACTTACAATTTTTTGGGTAGCTCTTTTAAGGCCTGTAACATTTATTTAATAGTTACATCACTTCCAATCCCACCACTGTAATGTTTAATATTTACCTTGGTTACTCCAACTGGTACTGGATCAAACACTTTGCGCTGTTCCTCTCGAGGAATCTGAGAATGCAGTGGTAAAATCTGATACCGATGGCTTCCTATAAAAATACAGAACAATTAAGGACTAAAAATAGGAGCTGGTTTAAAACATCTCTCTATTATACAAATTCTTATTCAAAAGTAGAGACAACACAAAATTTTCTGTTCGTTTTCAGATACTGGCTAAGGCAGTAAAAAACATTCATTTTCACTCTCAAATATGTGAGAATTCAAAGACTCATACCAAAATGTGGATTCATTTCCAAATGCTTCTGCATAGTGTAAATCAAATTCCAGCCAGGCAAAAACACCAACACAGCTCCAGGAACATTAAGGGTTTCAATGTACTTAAGTAGAGACTCAATTAGTTCAAAAGGAGTTTCCTTTTCATTCAATTGAGACATGCTCAACCTTGTTTCTGGACCATATTCATCACCACAGATCAAGTTGCAATTTGCCTGTAAAAAATAGAAACACGTATTTTGGACTGCCTCAGTTACTACAGCTCATGAGGTAAGTCTTCTCAATTTGTTCTTCATATTTAAATGACTCATAATGTCATTATTCTAGTTGACTAGTTTAATTTCCAAAAAATGTAGAGCTTACATCGATATAATGAATTTTTCTGCTAACTACTATTTCTCACAGGACAGGACTAAGGCTCAAGCACAAACTTTTAAATTTGACTCTGAAACCTCTCATGGAGCCTTCTACTGACTATATTTCTCTTCCTAACATAATGTGGCGGTTTCCAGAAAGTTTACATTAGAATCAACGATCAAGTTGAGAAAGTTGTTATAATTGGTCTTTATCCTGCTAAATTTTCTAATTCACTGTTCATTTACATCTTCAGATCTTTTGATTAAAAAGATATAATCTTAGGTTTTCTAGCAAATTCTGCATTGCTAGCTGTCAAAGTCTGTATTTCCAGATAAACAATCCTTTTTCACACTATCATGTGTCCAACTCTTAAGCACTAGAAAGTCAGTCTTTTCTTTCCTGTTTCTCCTAGGAAATCTCTCATTGCTCCCTCATTTAATACTCTACCTGATAATGTCATCTCCACAGTCTCTTATAGTTAGCTATAGATGCTGTTTCTTTTTTTGGGATGAAGTCTTACTCTGCAGCCCAGGCTGCAGTGCAGCGGCACAATCTCAGCTCACTAAAACCTCCAACTCCCGGGTTCAAGCAATTCTGCCTCGGCCTGCCGAGTAGCTGGGATTACAGGCAACTACCACATTGCCCGGCTAATTTTTGTATATATTTAGTAGAGATGGGGTTTCGCCATCTTCGCCAGGCTGGTCTTGAACTCCTGATCACGTGGATCCACCTACCTCAGTCTCCCAAAGTGCTGGGATTATAGGCGGGAGCCACACCTGGCTTAGCTGCTGTTTCTTAAACTTTATTGTATGTACAATCTGATTCAGTAGATCTAGGGTGGGACACAGGATTCTGTCTTTCTACCAGTTTCCCAGGTGCTAGAGCCTACTGAAAACACTTTGTAGCAAAACCTTAAACAAAGGCATTGTCTGCCTGGCCTTTAAACATCTTATTCTTTCCTTGTTTTCTTTTGACCTTTATATGCCAGAAACAATTTAACTCAGGACAGAAAACAGCCTGTCACTGAACCTGCAATTTTTTGCAGTAACATACATCCGTTAATCCAAATGCAGACATTATAGTCAGTTTGTAAAAAAGTTTTCTGCAATGCTATTTATATACATTGCATGTTATATTAACTTTTTTTTCCCTCTGCATTGACAATTTGCGCACAGTGGAAATTCATGAAATTCACTTACATCATCATCCTCACCACCATCATCATCCTTATCCTTCTTCTTCTTGTCTTTCGGTGGAGGAATAAAGTGGGTCATCTGAATGCAGTCTTCCAGGAAATACTCTGCCAGGGACAATCCAGTCAGGTAAGTATTATCATCAACTTTCACAACAGAGCAGACTCAAATTCATTTGCTAATTCATAGTTCAAAACAATACCCTCTAGTCTGATTCTTCACAAATGTCAAAAAATGCTAGTAGTAATAGCCTTATTTTCCTAATCAAACTCAGTGTTTTCCTTTCTCAGACCTTGCAGGAGGGTGAGGTATCTTTTATACATGTTTCCACAGAGCCAGTTGGGGTATCCTCTGTGCGTTATTATTTACGGAATGCCCATTGTGCACATGAAATGTATAGCATAGTGTGGGAGTTATATACGGAAAGAATAACTTCAATACAACAATACACCACAGTTCATCCTTCCTCTATCAGTATGCATACACAAGGCGGTTTATTTCTAGTCAATGTGAAGAAGGATCTCAATGTAAGGAATGTAAGATCTGCTGAGCAGTTAGTTATGCCTGAGATTCTCAGACGGCTCCAAAATGTCTTTATAATTGAAACATCCTCTATATCCAGACTCCCAAAGTGCCATTCTCATCACATCATATTAAGGCTACATCCTCTCAGTGACTTACTCCTCATGATGTTAGAACTTGATCACTTGTGGTAGTGCCTGCCATTTCTTCATTATAAAGTTACTCCTTTTCCCCCCTTCCCATACTGTACTCTTAAGAAGTTATTAAACACAGCCCACTAAGGGGTTAGGAAGCTCAGGCTCACTTGTTTGAAAAATGGGAGAACATTTACATAAATTACTTAAAGTTCTTTTTCTAAGAGAGGCTTGTCACTATTCTCTTTATTAAACCACATATTTACATATTGGTATAGAGAAATAAATATTTTACATTTTGGTAATTCAATACCATGTTCTTTTTTTCCTCTATTCCAGCTTTGACCATTGGGAGCTCTTTCAGGCTAGCTTCTGTGTCCCTTTACCCCATTATTATGGGCTTCTTTCAGCACTCGTTGACTTTAAGGCACATTGATGTTCAGGCTCATTTCTGTTTATTTGGTTTCATCCTAGAAGCAGCCCTTTCTCCAGGAATACCTGGTTCCTTTAATTGGAGAATGGCATTAAAAACAAAATCTGGATGTGGGGCATATCCCTTTCTATTAGGTGTCACTGTTTCTACTCCTGTTCAGCAGACAGAGCTAGAAAAAAGTGTTTAAGTATGCTAACACATGTATCCACACCTATCTGTAATTATTTCTATACCTATCCATTTGTATCTCCATTTAGCTAAACACAAGTTCACACCAATTTTTGATTCAAATCCAGTACCATATGGTTTGTTCCAGCAATCCCACTTATCCTCAACTTCTCTTTCTAGTTAGTAATAAGAAAACTGAGCTCCCACCACTTGCATCCATGTACTCATTATGTCAATCCCAGTACACACGTACAGCAGTTTTAGAATTAACCCGTACCCCTGTGAAATACACCTGGCTTAGCATGCTGGCATAGCTGTAACATCATTTCATTATCTATCTATACTGTATCTCTTAATTTTCATGCCCTTAATTAGAATGTGACCATAATTATTTTTTTTTGTTTTTTACTCCCCAAACAAAGCTACCAGATGATTGTCCTAGAAAACTGTGAGAACAACTCCTAAAGATAGTAAAGAAGGCTGAATGCAGTGCCTCTCGCCTGTAATCCCAGAACTTTGGGAGGCCGAGGCAGGCGAGTTCAGGAGTTTGAGACCAGCTTGGGCAACAGGGTGAGACACTGTCTCTGCAAAAGACACAAAATTAGCCAGGTTCAGTATGCTGCACCTGTGATCCCAGCTACTTAGGAAGCTGAGATGCGAGGACTAGTTGAGCCTGGAAGGCAGAGACTACAGTGAGTCAAGATTGCACCAGAGACTACAGTGAGTCAAGATTGCACCACTGCACTCTAGCCTGGGTGACATAGAATGAGACTCTGTCTCAGAAAACAAAAAGATACCAAAGAATTCTCATGAACCAGAATACATAACCTTGATATACTTTCCTAAATCTTAATTTAAAATCTAGTTGCTCTGGCACTAAAAAGATTCTTAATTTGATCCTGGCTACTTAAATTTAATAGTATTTCCTATAATTACCTATATACCACAGTGATTTCCCTTTGACTTTACATTATACTTTTTATAAGTTTGGCTGTAAGTAATGGTCTTTTCGGAAACTTACTGGATACGCACACTACTCAAATAGCAAATGAAACCCGGGCTCACGTCTCAGACTATATAAAATCAAAGACAAGAAACTCCTCAAAAATGCTGATATATTTGATACTGTAATTTGGTCTGTATTTTAAATATCCTTTAATTTTAAATCTCCAGGATTAAGAAAATCCAAACCCTACTGCACAGATGTTCCTATCCCACCCCAACAATATTACCTTGAACTGGGTAAGTCCTCCCATAAACTTCTATGATGGGGCAATTGAAGAAATATTCACAGAACATGCTGGTATCGATAGTAGCGGACATAAGAACAATGCGAACCTCAGGATAAGCCTGAACCACATCACGCAGTACTACCAAAAGGAAGTCAGTCTATTAAAACACAAACACAAAAAGCTTTAAATTACACTAAGCTTATACAACAAGTTATGCCTTAAAGTTATACAGCCTCAAAACATCAGTCTAATTCAGTTTCTTACATGGCTCACAGAAGTGCAAGAAAAAGGACCACAGTGGTACACAATAGTAATTTTTAAGAACAGTTGTAGCCCAATAGTAGTGGAAATTAGAAATGTAGGCTATTTAGGCAGAGAAAAGGAGGAAGAAAAAAAAATCACTAATGAGAACAAAGATTTCGTCTCAAAATGTTCAATGAAATATAAACTTGCAGAAGCATAACCTCAGCAAAAATGGAAAAGCCGTTAAGTTAAAATTGAGCTATCTGATCATCTGATCATCTGTAAAGCCAATTTCTAAAATAGTGAAAAAGTCTTATTTGGTTCAAACGAAAGAGTGAAATGTAAACCATATTTATCAACCTAACAACATGAAAGCTCAAACTGATAAAACTTTTACCTGGCTATATGGTTCTCTCTACCCCTTTCTACCTCCACCAACTACACCATCCTGATTCTTATGTTTATTATTCCTGTACAGTCTCATCTATATAAATATCCAAAAACACACAAATATGTGTATGTATTTTAGAGATGGGGGTCTCTGTTGCTAAGGCTGGAGTGCAGTGGCTATTCCTAAACAGTTAATTCACTTTCTCTTGCACATATCTGGCTTGTTTTCAGGATTTACTGTGAACATTTGCTACCATGAGCTTTCTTGTTCACCTCTAAACAGGAGTGCTAAACATATCCAAGTTTCTGTAGGTTAACTGTGGGTATGGAATTGCCATGCTATAGGGTATGCAATTGCTGAACTTCAGGAAATAATGCTAAATGATTTTCCTAAATAATTCCATTATTTATATATTTCCATGAGCAGTGGAAAGATCCTGCTGATCTCCAACACTTTAGAGTGTCTTTTTTTCAATTTTTTTGAGACTGATTTTCACTCTGTCACCCAGGCTAGAGTGCAGTGGTACAATCTTGGTTCACTGCAACCTGTGCCTGCTGGGTTCAAGCAATTCTCCTGCCTCAGCCTCCAGAGTAGCTAGGACTACAGGCATGTGCCACCAAGCCCGGCTAATTGTGTGTGTGCATTTTTTTTTTTTTTTTAAAGTAGAGACGGAGTTTCACCTGACCTCAAGTGATCCACCTGCCTCAACCTCCCAAAGTGCTGGGATTACAGGCCTGAGTCACCATGCCCAGCCAAGTGCTACTTTTTTATTAAATGGCTATAAAGCAGTATCTTGTTGTGGTCTAGATCTATACTTTCCCATTAGTCCCAATGAGATTGAATAATATCTCCATGTTTATTAACCAAGTATTTCCTCTTCTATAAAAATGCCTGTATTTTTGCTCATTATTCTTCTAAATTGTTTAAACTTCTCTGATTTGTAGAAGTTGCTTATATATTCCTATACTAACATAGTGGCATCTTCCAACTTGTGGTTTTCCTGAAAGTATCTTTTGAATAAACAAATGACCTTAATATAGAATATACTGATCTTTTATTTCAAGGTTAGTGCATTTCATGTTTTCAGAAATCCTGTCTGAAAAAAAGCATGTTGCAAACATTTTAGATATTCCGGGTTAAGTATGTTTAATTTCACCTTTTTAAATGTGTTATTAGAGAAATTTAAATTATCTATGTGGCTTACATATTTCTATTGGACAGCACTGTCTAGAAGATGCTTATTTATATCTTCTACTTCAGTGTTTGAAAAACTCATGTGTCAACACATTTAAACTTCTCCATCTATAGAGTTGATTTTTGTATTTAGTTATGAGGTAGGGAACTGATTTTAACTACTCTGAAAGTTTAACTATTTATTTCCAGTTCTATTCATAGCTCATTCCTTTTCACTGATCTGACATGCCACCGTCTCATAACAAGGTTGCACGTAACATACAATATACAATCTGCTTCTGTACCCTGTCTTATTCCACCTGTCAACTCACGTACCTGTCTCGATTATTTTAGCTTCAAAACAAGTCTTGTTAACTGTAAGGCAAGATTCTCCATTCTGCTTCTTCAGAAGTACTAGTTATTTGGGGCCATAAAGCTATCTTACTAAGTATTTACAGTCATCTCATCAAATTATATGGAAGACCTTGCCAGGATTTTAATTAGAATTGCATTCAAACTGTGGATCAACCTGAGAACAACTGATATAATATTAAATCCTTCTATACAGGAACATAGTCTATACTGCTTCAGCGTTCTGTAACAGAACTTATCTTTCCTGTAGAGATCTTTCACGTTTTGTTGTTCCTAGGTATTGAATACATTTGACACTATAATGGCATCTTTTTTTTTTCAGTTTTTTTCTAGCTGTTTGTGTAAGAATATAAAGAATGCGAAAAAAAAGGGAAAAAAACCTAAAGAATGCAACTGACTTTGGTGTATTTATATTAATCTTTCATCCAGCCATACTGTTAAATTCTATTATTTGTAATAACTGGACTATAACTGCTCTTGGGTTTTCCATGTAAGATGACAAAACTAGGTGAGATTTATCATTAAAGAGAACATGAAGTTTTTGCAGGCCAGGCACAGTGGGGCTCACGCCTATAATCCCAGCACTTTGGGAGGCCGAGGTGGGCGGGTCACCTGATGTCAGGAGTTTGAGACTAGCCTGGCCAACATGGTGAAACGCAGCCTGTACTAAAAATACAAAAATTAGCCAGGCATGGTGGCACACGCCTGTAATCCCAGCTACTGGGGAAGTTGAGGCAGAAAAATGGCTTGAACTCGGGGACCAAGGATGCAGTGAACAGAAATTGTGCACCACTTAACTCTAGCATGGGCAGAAGAGTAAAACTCTGAATTAAAAAAAAAAAAAAAAAAAAAAAGCAAAGATTCTGCAAAGGTTTTTCTTCCCATTTTCACTGGGAATGGTACACAAACTTATGTCTTAAGCTGCCCAAAACCACTTACTGTTTTAGAAAAAGACCAGTGATAATGCAGTGTTTGGAATAATTTAAACTCTAAGAACACTGCTAAGTTAACAAGCAAGTAAAGATAATACTGAAACATTTGTCAATTAAGAAAAACTATGACTATGAAGGACAAAAGAGCAAAAATTTTGTCCTACTGAAAACTTACATGATTTTATAGCCATGAGAAACCATCCAAACCAGTCACATTTGCTTTAGCTTAGTTTTGCTAAAACTCAAGATTAACAAAAAATAGATATAAAAGTAATTTCTAAAGAGGAGAAACTGAGGCCAGACACAGTGTCTCATGTCTGTAATCCCAGCAGTTTGGGAGGCTGAGATGGGTGGATCACCTGAGGTTAGGAGTTTGAGACCAGCCTGGCCAACATGGTGAAACCCTGTCTCTATCAGTTGGGTGTGGTAGCGGGTGCCTGTAGTCCCAGCTACTTCGGAGGCTGAGGCAGTAGAACTGCTTGAACCCGGGAGGTGGAGGTCACAGTAAGCTGAGATCACGCTACTGTACTCCAGCCTGAGTGACAAAGCGAAACTAGATCTCAAAACAAAAACCCATTATAAGATCTATCATAAACTTCTAATTCAAAGAAAAACAAGTCATAAAAATTCCATCAGCTATTTAGTCATAAATCAGTAGTTCAACTGAATTATTCCAGCCATTAGTGATCACTGATCACTGCAGTTATACTTTATGACATAAAAGGTCTTCATTTTCAAAATGTTTTCTGTAAGTTTAACAATAAAAGATTATTCAGGGCCGGGCGCGGTGGATCACGAGGTCAAGAGACCAAGACCATCCTGGTCAACATGGTGAAACCCCGTCTCTACTAAAAATATGAAAAATTAGCTGGGCATGGTGGCGCATGCCTATAATCCCATCTACTTGGGAGGTTGAGGCAAGAGAATTGCCTGAACCCAGGAGGCAGAGGTTGCAATGAGCCAAAATTGCACCATTGCACTCCAGCCTGGGTAACAAGAGCAAAACTCCGTCTCAAAAAAAAAAACCCAGATTATTCAATCTTGCTAAAAAAAGATTTCAACATCTTAGTGATTGAAGTTCATGATTTTGATGATGAAAGCAGGAGGAAAAGGGAAAACAAAGACATTCTACACGATTTCTCTTAACTTAGAAACAGGAGCATTAGTACCTTACTGTATCTTTCCAGTTACTTACATTAATGTCTCTTTCATGTATTTCATCTACAATAACATGACTGATTCCTCGAATGCCTGCTTCTAATTTTCTTAGGAGCACACCTTGAAAACAAAAACAATCAACAAACTATAGAAGAGTTCAAAGCAAATCTCTGGACAATTATCTATATTCCAACTAAGATAGCCCAGACATCATGTTAGGAAATAATCACATATATATTTGTAATAGTGTACTATGAGATATCTTCCCCACCCCCCGATTTTATGATTTCATTTTCTCTAAGCTACAACATCTAATGGATATATGATATGCTCCATGAAGGAAAAACCTACCAAAAGTTTTATTTAAACAAGAAATGAGACTGGTTCATTATTTCTTTCCAGCCATTCTGTTCTGCTACCAGATTTTCTTCATAAACCCCAAATAAAATATAAACCCCAAATAAAAGATCAAAATACATTACTGACCTACAGTACAAAACATTATACTGGCATGAGGACGAGGAAGTATAGACTCAAATCGAACACTGTAGCCACAGCTTTTTCCAGGCTCTTCTCCTCTCTCAAAAGCAACTCGCTCTGCCACAGAAACCGCACTGATTCTTCTGGGCTGAGACAGAAAAAAATAAAAGTGACTTAACAACTATGAAATTAGATACACTTATTAGGGTTTTTGGAATGTTATACTTAATCTGTCCTACTGCCAGCTGAATAATCAACAAACAAAAAACAATAAACGTACAAAAATGCAATTTGTTTCTACAGCATACATCTTAAAAATCTTTTCATTTTGTATATAAAATGATTTTATAATTTGTCATTGCCCCCAACTATTAAATAGTGTACAAAGTGATTTACAGGTAGGGAACAGGGCACAGCATACACACGGGTTTGTTTTCCTAACTGACCGCCACACTAAAAACACACTTTTAGGAAATTATTTAACTGAGACATATGGAAATCAGGAAGGTGAACAATTAATTGTCTTCTTTGCCATAGGTACCGTGACCACCTTTTGCTCACTTATTAACTCAGGAATCAAACATTCACTGTACTTTTGCATTAGGAGTCAGAGAAGGTGCTAGACATACGTAGGAAATGGAAATCATTGTTTTTGAGAAGCTCACAACAGCAGGAAAAACTGAATGTGTATTGCTATTTCCCAAACAATAAATCCGCAAAACTCTAAGGGGAATGCTATAGGCTAATGTTTATGTTGGACCTCTTTATGAAAACTCTTCTGAAGTGTTTCCATGTCTTCTAAGTACACAAAACAACCTTTACTTGGTGGATATTATGGCTATTAGGACATGCTTAATGTATAGCTACAGAGGTACACCAAGATTTATGTACTACATGTTTTTAAGTTGCCATGGATTTGATTCTAAAAGTTCCTGATGACAGGCTGTATTTCAGCATTCTTGCTTAAGAAAACATTTTCTGAGTTTAGATTTACTTTAAGTACCTATTTGATATTACATATTAGGAACATGACTAGGAAACCAGAGGCTGATGTAAGATTTAATATAAAACATGGTTTTAATTTCTACTTCTCTAATATAAGAGTTAATTAGGGTATGAGGCTATACACGATCACCTCGCTCATATTTATCCTGACAATAAAGATAAGAGATTGAAAGCTGCCTTGTCGAACACACTGTATAAAATTTTGCTAGCTTTTGCTGATCACTATCTCCTTTATACTAAACAATCTTTTCAATAATCTTACTTAGCAATGGATGAGGATTTTGCTAGCTTTGTCACCATTTTCTTAAATGTCTCTGTAACTTCAGCTTTTAGGTAGAATTTCATACAAATTAAGTTCTGAAGGTTCAACTACTGTAAGTCAGATTAGCTGTTTAAGTATCAACACATCATATATACACACAAACACTTTCATCCAGATTTAATTAGTGAGAACAAAATGAGATACAGAGAGTACTCTGCACCTCAGTTACCCTGAAAAATAGTGTTAAATGAAAGTATGAGCTCCGTATCTGTCCATCAAAAGAGTTCTATGTACTTGAATCAAGAAATGTGAAATAACAAAAAAGTTGCTTGTATAATACAACCAACAGGTAAGCTTGATACTACTAACATCCCTCTTTTCTAAACTATTGTCTTTCCTACAGTTTTTCTTCTTTTTTGTAACATTTCTACCTAACAGCTGGCTTCTAGAAAGACTTCAAATCTCTTAGGGTATCTGAGTCTTCAGCGGTGTGTTCACATGCTACTGGTACTCAGAGATTGCTTTGTCACACTGGGGTTATTTACAAGTCTACGATCCTTGTGGTTTCCAGATTCCTCCTAAAATGAATACGGGCAGGAGATGGGTCAGCTCCCTAAGCAGTTATCTATTTTAGTTCTTAACCACAAAACACAAACATCTTAAATCCCAAAGAACTCATGATAGAGATTTTAAATACTAATATAGGAGGTGTTAAAAAACCGTGATCAAAAGTGTTTTGCTAATTTTTTCTAAGTATGACTAGAACATTAATTTCAAGACAACTATTCAAACAAGGAAACAAATGACCCTGCAATCTCTTTCCCGTATCTTATATGCTTGTCTGATTTACCAACTTCCAGTTTCCTCAATAGCCCTTGACTTAAACAAAACACATTTAAAATACATACTAAAAAGATAAATGTTTTTAATTCCTAGTTGATTTCACTAGAAATCTAATTTTTCTTGGAGGAGTAATGGCAAAATGCATAAAAGTTAAAATATGCATACTCTTTGACCCAACAATTCTATGTCTAGGAATTTAATTAATCAAATTAGTGGATGAAAATCTATGTACCAGTATATTCATCCTAGCATACATAATATAGAAACACCAGAAACTATCTTTCAGCAAGGTTCAGTAGCTAGCCACCGAATCCCAACATTTTGGGAGGCCAAGGCAGGAGGAATGCTGGAGGCAACGAGTTCAAGACCAGCCTGGCAACAGTGAGATGTCATCTCTACAAAGATAAACATAAGCTGGGTCTGGTGGCAGAGTCAGGCTAGAGGATTGCTTGGTCCGGAAGTTTGAGGTTGCAGTAAGCAATGACGGTATCGCTGCACTCCCAACAGAGAGAGACCCTATCTCTCAAAAAACAAAAAACCTTTAAAATGTCCGTCATTTAAGAATAAAGTGGGCCAGGCACAGTGGCTCACGCCTGTAATCCCAGCACTTTGGGAGCCCAAAGAAGGCGGATCACCTGAGGTCAGGACTTTCAGACAGTCTGGCCTACATGGTGAAACTCCTGTCTGTACTAAAAGTAAAAACAATTAGCAGGGCATGGTGGTGGGCACCTGTAATCTCAGCTACTCAGGAGGCTGAGGCAACAGAATCACTTGAACGTGGGAGGCAGAGATTGCAATGAGCCAAGATCACACCATTGCACTCCAGGCTGGGCAAAAAGAGTGAAATTCTGTCTTAAATTTTTTAAGAGATATACATAAAATGAAAAATTATGGAACTAAAAAATCATACTATTGCTCTATTATAATATGTTGTTACACAAAGGGACAGGTTGAAAGTGTACTATGCATACATTAAAGTCTATCCTGTGGTGAAAGGGCACACACCAAAAAGGATTCCTTCTAGATAGTGGCCACCAAGCCTGGCTTGGGTTTTTAATTTTTTTTTTTTTTTGAGGGAGACGGAGTTTCACTCTTATTGCCCAGGCTGGAGTCCAACAGTGCAATTTTGGCTCACGGCAACGTCCATCTGCTGGGGTTTAAGTGATTCTCCTGCCTCAGCCTCCCAAGTAGATCGGATTACAGGCATGAGCCACCACACCCAGCTAATTTTTTGTATTTTTAGTAGAGACGGGGTTTCTTCATGTTGGTCAGGTTGGTCTTGAACTCCAAACCTCGGGTTATCCACCCGCCTCAGCTTCCCAGAGTGCTGGGATTTACTGGCATGAGCCACTGTGCCTGGCCAAGGTTTTGGATTTTCAAAACATTATTCTATTTTAAAATTTTCTCCAAGGTGTATGCATTTCTTTTGTAGTATACAAAAAGCAATTAAAAACCATCTTCTCATTCTTAATGTAATTTTTAACTCAGTAGAAATATTCACAGGATAGGCATTTTGTGTGGGACGACAATGCGTAATGTGACAGTACCAATGAATGTTTAAACACTTTTCAGCTTGCATGCCACCTTACAGTGTATGAGGATGCTCTACCTATCCCTTAAATAATCTATTACTTTTCCCTTGATCTTCTGTGCTCCAAAAATTATTTTATGTATTTGGCCACAGTGAATAAATACAAGGCAAGTCTCATAGGTAAAACAAGTTCTAACTGTATCTGCAGGGCCAATTCTACTACAGTGATACAGAAGTATTCTATATTCCTCAAATATAAATAAGAATCAAGAACACAGAGACATCCAGAAATCACACTATTTGTGTCATATAACAGTAAAAACCATGGTGGCACTTAGGCCTTATTTATGCTTTGGAATACTAGTAAAATCTTTTCCCGTTTCATTCTAGTAGATTAAAAACATAAGCTCAAAGAGGTTATTTTTCCTAGGGATACAAAAATGACTTAAGACTTCAAATTTTCTTTACTTACAATCTAATCCTTTCTCCAATTATTTTACCCTTTAACTGTTGTTACACTTGTATTATTAAATATGTTTAAAAATGAAACAACTGACAAAAGTGAGACTAGTTAGAAAGTACCAGTGATGAAAGCAAAGGATAATGTTCATCCAACAGAAAGCAAAATAATAGTTCCCGACTGTCCTCCAAATATGCACTTTTAATTTTCACTACATGTATCTGTGTATCTCATTTTCTCTTTAGAATTTTACTACTCTTGCCTGGCGTCCAGACATAGTAGTAGATAGTTTTAGTGAGTACCCTAATAATATTTGCTGAGCTCTCACTAAAACTACAATGTACCAGGTACTGGTAACACTTTCCATATCAGAAGAGGTTAAAGATCCCTCCCAAATTGTTATTTTGTAGTATTCTAGAATCCATACCTTTGATGTATAACTTTTGACATTTACCCAGAACTAGAACAATTTCTTCCATCTTTCAGAACTGAAATATTCTAAAGTTCTAAAAGGTCCCGACGTTGCTTTTTTTTAACGAGTGTTAAATACACAGTAATGAGACTAAAGCTGCCATTTAATGTCAAGATTCCTAACATACTAGATACTACAAAATATATCAGGCTCCAACATCTCCTCAAGTTCTGATTTTATTTTACATAAAGAACAGCTCATATCCTGAAATAATGGTACTATGGGATGAGTACAGGACTGACAAAATTGCATTAATTTAATGTGCTTGATTTACACCCTAAAATTATAATTCATCTCTTTCAGATAACTTAAAAGTAGAAGACAACTATTTCCTACTTAAAATTTTCTGTGGCTCACACCTGTAATCCCAGCACTTTAGGAGGCCGAGGCGGGCAGATCACCTGAGGTTGGGAGTTTGAGACCAGCCTGACTAACATGGAGAAACCCTGTCTCTCCTAAAAATACAAAATTAGCCAGGCACAGTGGCAGAGGCCTGCAATCCCAGATACTCGGAAGGCTGGGGCTGCAGTCAGCTGAGACTGTGCCATGCACTCCAGCCTGGGCAAGAAGGATGAAACTCCATCTCGAAAAAATTTTTTTCTGCATGCAGCCCACAGGTTTTAAGTGGCTTGAGTATGGATAGAATTGAAGAATAAAATTCAGTGAGTATGCTTAAAAATTTACACCAAGGCTCACGTATGGTTTGACCTACTTTTTCTGTTCTACTCCAGTCTCTAACTCTAAACTTGTGCTTTGTGAACTGAGGTAACACACTTAAAGCGGGAACAGAAAAAAAGTTTCTAATACTTAGCTGATGACTTCATGTGGTTTCCTATAGATGGCTACAAGTGGAAAGTAAGGGAAAAATGATTAGACAGTGGTATCACTAAAAAAGTAACTACTGCTATCTCAGACTGTGCCAACAGAAGTACTGTGAATTAAAAACATTAGTAATAATAAAACTATATTCTATAATAATAGCCAATCAGCATGCTCAGGCCTACTTTTCATATGACAGGTAGAACGCTAATGAATTTAAATGTGTTTAACTGAATCTTAACCGTACCTTACCTTCATGGCTGAACTATAAATGTTTAGACTTTCAAATTAAGTACATACTCAAGCACAATACAGTTTTTTTCCCCAGAGACGGAGTTCCACTTTTGTTGTCCAGGTTCGAGTGCAGTGGTGCGATCTCAGCTCACTGCAACCTCTGCCTCCCAGGTTCAAGCGATTCTCCTGTCTCATCCTCCCAACTAGCTGGATCACAGCCTCGTGTCACTATGCCCAGCTAATTTTTATACTTTTAGTTAAAGAAGGGGTTTTGCCATGTTGGTCTTGAACTACTGACCTCAGGTGATCCGCCCACCTCAGTCTCCCAAAGTGCTGGGATTAGAGGTGTGAGCCATTGCGCCTGGCCAATATAGGTTAAAATTTTGAAGACTTGTTACAGCTAAGAGGTATGAGACTGATTTTGGGACAAACACTAGGACAAAAACAAGCAAGCCACAGAATGTAGATGCAATAGGACAGTTTTAAGTAATTCATTCCAAATCAGAAGACACAGGTTTGCTAATGTATTTCCATGCCACCAAAAAATTTAAAAGACAGTGACAAAGCACTTCTCACTTGGGCAGGAATTTTTATTCTACTTAGACATGCAGACAACTTGAGACACCTGTCTTCAGTTCGCTTGTTAAATTCTGCATTTCTTTCTATTTGCCAGAACAGCTTTTGAGATTAGAAATGGATAGCGGTAGGAGAGGAGAGAGGAAAGGCAGACAGATATGAGCTCAAGGTTTCTCTTCTATAAATCAAATTCTGCAAACAAGAAAGCTAGGAATTCTTTCCCAGAAAAATGTGAATTTATCATTTTTTCAAGCCTAAGATTATCAGTCTTAAGACATAACATGTATCTTCAGAAATTTTTTCAGGAAAAAAATTCTTATATAAAATAGATACTAATTATAAAAATGTATCTCAATTTCAGAAATGTTAAACAGCTTCAGATATATGCTTTATACATTCAAATGTAAATGAACATGCACACTTTTTGTTATTTCAAAGTTTGTAACTCTCCTCTGAGAATTGATTATGCTTCCAGGTTAAGCAACACATCTATGTAACAAACTTGAACATGAACCCACTGGGGCAAAAAATAATTTCTAAGATGTAAGCCTACCTGAGAGGTAGTACTTGGCTATTTGCAATGCTCTCCCAAGTGCCAGAAGTACAGGGTAGAGCCAATGGAACTGCTTTAACTTGAGAAGGCTTACAAGAGCTAATTAGTTCTTCCCTAAGTACTGGGACAAACTTGTAGGCACTGCTTATTGCTGGTAAGGTAATACAATGTTAGTCAAAAGGAATAATCCTAAAAGGCAGATTGCTTGGTTTCTAATGGTAGATCTATCACTTTCTGTATTAACCTTGGGCACTGTACCTTCTTTTTGCCTTAATTTACTGAGAAATACTACACGAAATAGTAATTACATCTTAGAGTCATTATGAACTTCAAGTCGTCTCTAAAAAGCTACTGTTTATAACATGGCCCTAGAGTCAAAGTTAACCATTACCTGTTTGACTGGTTTTTATTCAATGTGAAGGTGGTAAGACAGAGATGATCAAGATTTGGATGAACCTTAGGTGAAAGAATTCTTAATCTTACAGTTTAATTCTAGGCCCAAAGACTCCCTTTAGCCCAGATAAAAAGAATTCCCCACATAGTCCAGTTTAGCTTCCTAGTGTAGCATACTGGATGTTAGAAAAGGACGTAAGTGCTTTTTATGTGTGTGTGTTTTTTTAATATCCAGGGTACAATGCTCTAATTCTCAGAACTTTATATAATTACAAGAAGTAGTTAATCAAACAGAATTAGAAATAGTCTGGCCTCTAGGTGGTTGGTTTACTACTTACCTGAGTTACTACAATGTTACACTCTGCGGCTCGGTCAGTCTGGATAAACTCATCTAGAATGAACTGAGGAACCTGTGTGGTTTTACCACATCCAGTAGCCCCTCTAATAATGACAACTGAATTTTGACTGATTGCTTCCAGAATCTCACTTTCAAATTTCTTCACAGGCAGTAACTCTCTCTCCTGCAAGATCTGCATTAGAAAAGTCACATTTTAGTTAAATTTCTACCAACCCATTAGAAGCAAGTACCTTAATCTTTTAAAAAAACTTCCATCTCTAGAGGCCAGGCATGGTGGCTTACACCTGGAATCCCAGCACTTTGGGAAGCTGAAGATCACAAGGTCACGAGTTTGAGACAAGCCTGGCCAACACGGTAAAACCCTGCCTCTATTAAAAATACAAAAATTAGCCAAGTGTGGTGGCACATGACTGTAACCCCAGCTACTCAGGAGGCTGGGGCAGGAGAACTGCTTGAACCTGGGAGATGAAGGCTGCAGTGGGTTGAGACTGCCAGGGTCCAGCCTGGGCAACAAAGCGAGACTCTCAAAACAAACTTCCATCTCTATAAAAACTTACTCATTTCCATTGGCTCAGTGATCAAAATATTTTTTCCAAAAAGGAAAGTGTGTATTTACATCTCTAATAGAACTGCTTTTTTTTTCACTAAATTTCTAAAGAATCTAACTTTTGGTGTTGTCCAAAAACTAAATTTCCTCATTCTCCCTAAACATCACACATGCATTGATTTTAATTTTTTTTTTTTTTTTTTGAGACGGAGTTTGGCTATTGTTACCCAGACTGGAGTGCAACGGCACAATCTCGGCTCACCGCAACCTCCGCCTCCTGGGTTCAAGCAATTCTCCTGCCTCAGCCTCCCGAGAAGCTGGAACGGCGCACCACCATGCCCAGCTAATTTTTGTATTTTTAGTAGAGACAGGGTTTCACCTCGTTGACCAGGATGGTCTCGATCTCTTGACCTCGTGATCTACCCGCCTCGGCCTCCCAGAGCGCTGGGATTATAGGCGTGAGCCACCGCACCCGGCCTGTTTCTTTTTTTTTTTTAAAGCACCAAAATAAAAACAAAACCTCAACAACAAAAGGAGTTATTGCCTTAAATGTCTCCTCTTTTTAAATTACATTAAGTGAAAAAACTCGCCGGGTGGTGGCACAAGCCTGTGATCCCAGAACTTTAGGAGGCTGAGGCTGGCGGATCACAAGATTAGGAGCTCAAGGCCAACGTGGTGACCCATCTCTACTAAAAATACAAAAAATTAGCTGGGCATAGTGGCATGTGCCTGTAATCCCAGCTACTCTGGAGGCTTGAGTCTGGGGAATTGCTTGAACCTGGGAGGTGGAGATTGTGGTGAGCTGAAATCATGCCACTGCAATCCAGCCTGGGCGACAGAGAGAGACTCAAAAATAAATAAATAAATAAAAACAAGGTGAAATTCTCTCCCAGGCCCTCAACTCATAGCAACTAACTTTAAGGGTAACTAGGATTAGCAGTTTGGTACGTATCTTTCATTTGTCCTAAAAAGGGCAAAATATTTCATTCACTGACTTTTTTTACCCATACCTAGAACATTTTGAAGCACTGGGCAACACACATCTAAATAATTCAGACTTACTCCTTGCAAATCATGATCCTGTTCCAACTGGTACATCAGTTCATTCTTGAGGTCCATGCTTATTTGCTCTGGAGTAGCCTGTAAAACAAAAAGCCCAAATGGTTAAACAAAAGCACATAATTCAGCTTCAAAATAAATCCATTTTGTACCTAGACATACTAATCAAACATACTCAAGAGTAAAACACAGGAGTCTGATCTCAAAAATAATACTGAACTCACAAAAGCCAGAGGCCCCTCATCAATGTTGCTACTGGTCCAAGGATTCCAGTTGGATTGTGGAGGTGACCAAGGAACCACACCCACTTGGTTTTGTCGTTGAGATGGTTCAAATTGAGCCAATTTGCCAATGTTGAGTGCCACTGGCACGGAAGGATCTTCAGGCTATTAAAAAATAAGAACAACAACAACAAAATGATTTGCCTGTCTACTGAGAGTTCTACATACATGTGAACTAAATAGCTGTATGCTTACCGGGGGCAGAATCTCAAGATTTAGCTCTTGAATAATGTTTTGCAGCTGATGCTCTAAATCTTGAGAGATGTTTACTTTGTAAGGCTCCACCTACAAAAAAGGATCACACATAAAAATACTATTCAAATCTACTATAGTAGGGCTAAGACTATACAGTCAATACTAATTCTACAGTATTCCTAAGCCAACAGTCAGTTCCCCTCAGTGAGAGAATTACTTCAATGATTATGATTTACTCATTGCCTATTATGGATATCATGCCAGACACAGATGATTAGCAAGGCCATTTCATTTCTTGAGTAAGATTCCTTGAAATTAAACTTCTTTAGCCAAATACTAAACAAGAGCTAAATTGAATCTTAAAATATCTCACGAGTCTATTATAAATCTAAAAACTCACTGTCTCTCCTTCCTTCTTCTTTGTAAGTCCAGAGTAAGCTTCAACCACTCCAAGATGGTAGAGTTGTCTGACAAGTGACAGGGCACAGGACTGTGCTGCCAATTTCTTATTTGATCCATGTTCTCGTGCAAAAATTCCTATAATGTAAGATCAGGTTTATCAGACAGAAGGATCAATCACTTAAGTAAAGAAACATCTTATCACCAGGAACCATGGGCTTAGGTACAAAAGTCTTAAAATATAGTGTATGCCATGGCTTCTAGTCCTTTTCATTCTATTAATATATGCTAAACAAAAGAAATTGCCAAACAGTTTATCAACTAAATAACCAACTTTTGATTACAGGCTGATACTAGGACTAATAAAAATCAGTATTATGAAAGCAAAAACGTATTTTAAAGGTTGTCAGTGTTAACATCACCTGGCATTAAAATACAGAAAGAAAACATAGCCTGACTTTTGAAAAGTCGGAGCAAAAAAAATAAACCAATAAATGTAATCAGGTCCAGAGTGGTTACCTAGACCAGGATTTGGAAAACTTTTTCTATAAGGAGTTAATAAATATTTTAGAATTTGCAGGCCATAGTCTCTGTCACCACTACTCAACTCTGCCTCTAATGCATGAAAGCAGCCACAGACAACAGTTTGACAAATCATAGGCCTGGGAATGGTTTTATGTTTTTCAAGAGTTGTAAAAATAAAGTAAAAAAAAAAAATGTATGACCTGTGAAGTCTAAAATATTATCACCTAGTCCTTTATAGAAAGAGTTTGCTGTCCTCTGACAAAGGAATAAGTGTAGTTATGAGTGTAGCTATGTTCAAATAAAACATTTATAAAAACAGGGAGTACATTGGATTTGGCCAGATGGCTAGTTTGCTGACCTCAGCATTAAACAGAAGCTAACAGCTACTCGTATCCCTAAAGAAAATACTAATAGAAAGTTTCCTCCCCGACAAGTATCATTCAGTTTTAAGAGAAATGAATATAATGCAAAGGGGTACAAAGATATCTTTCTGCCTAACTAGCCAAATTAACCCCAATCAAATAAGTGAGGTGACAGAAGTTAGCCTGCCTTTATCCCTTAATATTTTCCATCCACTCAAAGTAACTCATTTTACATATAAAATTTTTAAAATACTTTGACATTGGCAGACTCCTAATCATCCTGTTTTATCTTACATTTCAAACATTACACTAACATGGTCTGCTTCATATGTAAACTAGAAGACTTTGTCTCTAACGTATATAATTACTAATATTCTAAAATATACCCTAGATGCTATCTTACATTATGTGCTCTTTCAAGAATACAGCTTCTCTATACAAAGTCTTGGAATATGGGGGAAACAGTAACACTTACTTCTGCCCAGCTGCTTGATATAAATGGTCATTTCTGCAATAAAGCTCCTGTAACAACATATACAAGCAAGGTTAGAAATTTCACTGTTAGAAATTGGCAAATCCAGGTCTCCCAAGTCAGGCAGGCTTTCCAACTGCTTAGGCAAATCACAGAAAAAAAAAAATTACCAACATTTATTTCTGCCCAACCCTAGAACAAATGAAGTATATAAACTTCAAATATACAACATGGCATAAGACAACTATAATCGAAGTCGATGAGCCAATTGTTCATGAAAGGAAAACGTTAGGGTTTTAGATTTTATATTTACTTACTCTTTATTCCAAAGGCTGGAGTCTGAACAGCAAGAACACATTCAATGAAAAGGAATTTTTCACTTAGCTTGGAGCCAAGAAATAAGGTAGGCCCAAAATGCTTTACATTACTGTTAGAATTATTTTAAGATTCTTCTGCATAGGCCACCCATTAATAACTGCAATCTGTTAAGATTAAGCTAATATACGCAAACTCACACATGCACATTCACTTTGTGCACATCAATGGGTCCTAAGGCAGAGTTCTCACATCTGCCTGCAGTTGGAAGCGGCCCTGGATGACAAAAATTTAGCCTATTTATATCCCATTTATTTAAATCAGGTCCTGGAGAACAAAACACATGCTGTCACATTATATCGCAAACTGCTTGTGGAGTCTAAAAAATGAATTTAGGTTTTCACAAGGGAAAAACTGCCCTTTGAAATCTATGCATTCTGGTCCTTTCACTGCTCAGATACATTCTAAACCTAGACTTTGTGCTGTGAATAAAAGGCTGGGTGAGGCTTAAGAAAAAATAAATGTTAGACTCCTTCCTATACCTCTTGTGAACTGACCTTCAGGCACAGCGGCTTCAGGGGTCAAAGGCCACTGGCTTTCAGGGGAACAACATCCACCCTTTCATTAATGACATCGATGCCAGTATGTTTCTCAGCCAGGCTTAAAGTCAGCACTCAATCTCATTCTCCTCCACCTAGGGGGAACAGCGACACCAGAAATCAGTTTACAATAGTTTCCCATGTGATTGCTTAGTTCAGCCTAAGCAGCAGCACATGTGTATTATGAACACAGACCTCTGGTGTTGCTGTCTGTTATGCCTTTAAATAAAAGGCCATACAGGAATGCTGTCCTGGCTCCCCCAATTGTCTGTGCCTCTCATTGTCTTTTCCTGAATTCTTCATTGCTTTGTATCAGAAATCTTTAAGATACTGATAACAAAAAATGTCTGCAACGATGAGCTTCAGGCACACTTAGGTATCTTACTGTTCTTAAAGTCACCAAGTGCTACCAAGCCCAAACCGTTCAGAAAGACAAAATATGAAAGAAAACAATCAACAAACGTATCACTCCTTTACAACCTGAAGGTTTTAAAAGGCTGACACCAGAAATATTTGAGAATTCAGGATTGAACAAAACAGTGAGAGGAAGGAGGAACCATGCTCTAAATATCATTTTGATTAGTGATAAAATTTTGTATTAATAATTAGGATTTTAGGGTCGCTAGATGCAGCCAAGAGAAAACACTTTTGATTTTCAAGAAAAATATTTTTAATGTATTTTGGATAATTTATTTCAATACGGACAGCAAATGAATCATTCAGAAGGTTTCCATTACAACCTCCCCTCCCTTCTAATAAAAATACACCGCTCCCCAGAAAAGTCTAATCCGTATGAGCCTTCCTGGGAGTAATAATTACTACACCCTGGAATGCTCTCAGGAAGAACAGCAAGCAGGCTGAGAAACATACTGTTCAAAAGACCTCCCTTTACATTCAGTTTTATAAATTGAACAGGAAAAAAGTACACCCCCACATACAAAGACAAGCTGTTCCTTTTTGACTTAATGATTAGCCCTTAAATTTCAACAGGAATCCTAGGAAAGCTGGCAATTTTTAAGGCTTAAGTGAAATGTGGATGTAGATGCAATACAATCTACTTCTGGGACTCAAAACTAAGTATCTAACCTATTTCTTTAATAAGAAATAGTAACTGCCTCTAAGAATACCAAGGTGAACAAAATCACCACCTTATAGGCTGGTTTTTAAATCAACTGGGGACAAACAAGCACTTGTTTTTGCCTCAGATTCAAATAAGCAGCTTAAAAGTCTAGTATGACAAAAAGTAAATTTACACTGAACTTCTTACACAGCTAAAATTCACTCATGTGAAAGCCATGGAAATTGCACATTACAAATCACTAATTATTCTTGTGCAAATTAACATGTTTTCACAATTCACTTCTAATCCATACAACCAGAAAACACGCACGAAAATATATTCAATACTGAACATCTAAAATCATCTTAACTTACTACAGAAGGAAAAGAACGAAACAAGCAAACCTGTTGTGATCAGGACCCACTTGGGTGTACTTATATTCTCCTTGGATCTTTTCTTTCTGAAAATATTGGTTTAGACGAGCTTTAGCATTTTCCAAGGTCCAGTTCCCATGAAGTCCAGCATTTAAATCCACTTCTTCTGACTCTAGAGTCTGTGGAATCAATGATAATTGGGCTGCATTAAGTTTAGTTACACAAACTTAAGGCATAGAAATTTTTAATACCTTCTTTGTACTACCCTTTATAATGCAAAAGCTGTTTTTGATACTTTATAATCCTAGCCAAAAACTGAACCAGAATTAGTTTTTACCACATCTAAAGGCTCTATTATGTAACCAAGCTGTTAGTTAATATATTGCCCTTAAATTCTTCCTAAAGAAAAAAAGACAACTTCTTTGTGTTTAACACTGAATACATGAAGTGGAAAAATAAGCTATACTATTAAAGACTTTTTTTTACTGTAAGTGCTCATAAAGTCAGGTTTCCTGAGATAATTATATTTCCTATAAAGTAGAAGAGGAACTCCTTTCAAAATCAAGAAAAAGTACTGTTCTTTCCCCACAGGCAATGTGAATAACGAGTAAATGGGCAGTTTAGGTTTATGATGGCTCATGCTAATAAGTAGTCTAACATTACGTCTTAAAAGATTCACCCAATTATTAACTTGTAAATATCCTAAACCTTCAAGCTGTTAACTAAGTCCCAAATCATATTCTCAAGAGATAAGGTGCTAGCCTTACCGCTTGCACTTCTTGTTCTTCCTTTCTTGAGTAGTAATCCTTCAAGTTAGCTCCTCGGTCCCAGTTGGGCTCAGGAACACCATAGCCAGAGGCCCCTCCCTCAGAATTATTTTCTGTTAAAAAAAAAGTCATCTTAATGAATTTTAACTGTAGACAAATCCTAAACACTTAAATTATCAATTTATGGCTGAGCACAATAGCTCACACCTGTAATCCCAGCATTTCAGGACGCCATGGTGAGTGGATCACCTGAGGTCAGGAGTTTGAGACCAGCCTGGCCAACATGGTGAAACCCCAACTCTATTAAAAAAACAAAAATTAGCCTGGCATGGTGGTGCATGCCTGTAATTCTAGCTACTTGGGAGGCTGAGGTGACAGAATCGCTTGAATCTGGGAAGTAGAGGTTACAGTGAGCCGAAACTGCGCTATAGTCTGGGTGACGGTGAGACTCTGCCTCAAAAAAAAATTCTTGGAATTTATATTTTGGCCCTCCAGATTTAGAAATCCATGGTTTTAATTTGGAAAGGGGCCTGAAACATCCATGACTCACTTGAAAAGTGTTACATCACTGAAGAATATTCAAACTGCAAATTCTGAGGCTAATACGTAGAGGGAAGCTATCTTAGTAGTGAATGACAGGAAGTGAATAACTCAGCATATATTATCAATATAGCTTTGTTTTAAACTTGTTACATTAGTAACAATAGATTAAATGATGAAACTATTTCTTTGATGACTCTGAAAAGATAGCTACTTGCTAGAACTAGTGATGGAAATAAGTTAACTATTGATGAAACTTCCAAGTAAGTAAAACTAGCAGCTAGCAATGACTATTAACTCTAAGTTTATCACATGCATTAAAAAAAGTTTTATTTCTCAAAGTAATCATATGCAGTAGCTGCTACTGTTCTTTAAAAAAATAGTAGAGACTTAAGCAATTTGACCAAAACCCTAGTTAATCTACCCTATGGTAGACATCCCAATAACAGCTGTGACTATACAGTAAGACCTCACTTAATGTCGTTGTTAGGTTCTTGAAAACTAAGACTTGTAAGTTATTCTGTTTAATGTCTTAGCAGTTTTCAAGAACTTACTGAGGACTTACTGCATACAGAATGTCGCAATGGTTTAGATCCAGAGGGTAAACAAGTCAACAATATATTTGGTAAGAATAAGGAATAAGAAAAGGCAATTCCTAAGATCCTTTAACCAAATATTTTAGCCCATGCAAAACCTATTTATTCAGAGAAAAATTTAGTAAAAGCTAATGATGGCAAAACTTTCTAAGTTGATGACCACACTTTCTAAAATAAACGAATGAATGAATGAATGAATAAATGATCTGATGGTATGTGCAGATTTATGAAGGCCTTGGGTTGTCCCTCTTAACATCAACAGTTTACTGCACTTCTTTTTACCCAAAATGAGAAAGAGATGGTGATCAAGATTGTGTATCTCTTATTCTCCATAATGTGCATGCATTCAAGTCTCTCACCTGCTTTGAGAGCCAGATGTGGAGGAAGAGGTCCTCCCATGGTTGTTGGTAAACCTCCTTCAGCATTTGCTGTAGTGTCAGGAGTATCAGTAAGTGGAGGCGGAGATGCTACCTGCAAGAGAAAAAGTCAAGACAGTGTCAGTGCTTTCACTTTCACAGACATTAGTAAATTCTTTTAATATTTAAAAAAGACCCATGTGTCACACAACGTTTCTTTGTAATATTATCATCTTTGTTTGGAGGTTAAGTCACTAGAGCAGTGTATCTCAAACTATCTGAAATGAAGAACTGGCTGAGTGTTTCCACTAATCCACTAGGAACAACATTTCTCTAGGGTCAGCCCAATTAACCAAGGCCTGGAAAAAATTCAATGGGCAGTACTGGCACCACAATGCTAACTTGTCCTCTTCTTTCTACCTACCATCTTGCCACTCCAGGGCCTCAAATTCCTCTCTACCTCCCTCTCTAATTATCAACCTAAAAGAAAATTCCTAACTTATGAGAATTGAGGTGTCTGAGTGATGCAATTTCTATTTTCCAGTGATGGGGAAGATTTTTCTTTTTTTTTTTTTTTTTACATTTCAAAATCAATTAAAACAGGTGAAATATGAGTATCAAAAGTGTCATAGTGCATAATCTTGACTCTGCCTAAGAAAGAGTCAGCAATATGAGAAAATTTTTTTCAAGCAATTTATGTATTTTATCACATTAAAATATACATTTAAATAGCTAAAGAAAAATAGATTTTTAATAACATTGACAATGCTATAGTCCATTTATTTATTTTTCTGTCCTCGCAATGTTTCTATTTGTAATTTTTTTTTTTTGAGACAGGGTCTCTCTCACTCCATCACCCAGCCTGGAGTGCATTGGTGCAATCACATTTCACTGCAGCTGTTGGGCTCAAGTAAGCCTCCTGCCTCTACTTCCTGAAGTGTTGGTATTACAAGTGTGAGCCGCCACGCCATTTTTCTTTTTCTTTTTTTTTGAGACAGGGTTTGGCTCTGTCACCCAGGCTGGATGATTTAGCCTTGGAAATAGTCAAGTACCAATATATTCTTTACAAAAAGACACAAGTATCTGACAGAATACCCAAGCTTGGAATAGTATTATGTATGAATACTTAATACTTAAGGATATGGTCTCAAACTGTATCCAAAAGGAAGATTAAAAAAAACAACTAAGGAGCAGTCAGAGACAGAAAGATAAGAGAATCCAGTGCCAGAGAAAACAGAAAAATGTGTTAGTTTGGAGTATGTGATCAATAAAGTTGAATGGCTGATAAAGTTGAATGGCTGATGAAGTAAAAAAAAAAAAAGTGTGTGTCCCTTTTACATTGAAAAAAAATTTTTGATATGGCAAAAAACACAAGTAAAAATAAAGTTTTAACGGGCAAACTGAGAAAAATGTTTGACACATCACAGGTAAAGAGTTAATGTTGGTAACATATAAACAGAGAAAAGACCAAGAATTCAATTAAAAAAAAAAGGGAAGTATATTTATAGACAGTACACAGAAATATATAAGCAAATGATCTGTAAAGGCCAAAAGATGTTTGAATTCGCTCATAATTTTAAAAAGCAAATTAAAAGAATACTAAGATAGCTATCACAGACTGAAAAAAAAAATACACTAGTGATGAGGTTATAGACCAAGGTTTCTCAACATCTGCACCACTGACATTTCAGCCAGATAATTATTTGTTGAAAAAAGCTGTCCTGAATACCACGTTTTTTAACATCCCTGGCCTCTACTCACTAAACACCAACAGCACACATCCTTCAAGTTAAAACATCTCCAGACATTACCAAACATCCCATGAGGGGGTAAAGTTTATGCAACAATCAGAAAAATTTAAACATTAACTGGACATCTGATTATATTAAGACACTTGTTAAATTTTTCTTTTAGGCTTCATTATCATGTATTTTTTTAAAAAAGGATATTTTAATAAAAAAAAAAAACCTGAAATATTAACAGATGAATAAGATGTCTGGGATGCTCCCAAATAATCTAAGAAAGGGGAGTAGATAGGGTAGAGATGAGTCAAATTGCAAGTGTTACAGCCACATGATGGAAACGCGGAGTTTCACTATATTATTTTTTTCATACACATCTACAATTGTCCACAGCAAAAAAATTTTCTAAATATCCTCTAAACAGGCCACTTTTGGCAAATCTAATTTATGGCATGAAAGGTTCCAGATGAAATAAGTGATGTAAAAAAGGATTTGCCTGGAATGAGGAGGTAAGATAAAGATGGTAGCTAATTAACAGTTTGGTCATGGGTCCCTGCCCAAACCTAATGATGAAATTTTTTTTTTGAGATGGAGTCTTGTTTTATTGCCCAGGCTGGAGTGCAATGGCTTGATCTCGGTTCACTGCAACCTCCACCTCCTAGATTCAAGCAATTGTCCTGTCTCAGCCTCCTGAGTAGCTGGGATTACAGGCGCATGCCACCATGCTTGGCTAATATTTGTGTTTTAGCAGAGGCAGGGTCTCACCATGCTGGCCAGGCTGGTTTCGAACTCCTGACCTCAGATGATCTGCCCATGTTGGCCTCCCAAAGTGCTGGCATTACAGGAGAGAACCACCACGCCTAGCCCTCGTATGGAATTTTAAACCTCAATGTTGAATGTAGAGCTTGCTGAGAAGTAAATAGATGACAGGGTAGGTTTCTCAAGCATTGTTTAGTACAACATTCTCCCTATCCTACCAATAGCAAGTGAGTTCTGAGATCTGGTCATTTAAAAGTATGTGGCACCCTCCCCTTTATTTTCTTTTGCTCCTGCTATGTAGGATATGCCTGCTTCCCCTTCACCTTCTTCACCCTTTCCTGAGGCCTCTTCAGAAGCCAAGCAGATTCCATTACCACGCTTCCTGTACAGCCTGCATAACTGTGAGCCAATTAAACCTCTTTTCTTTTTAAATTATGCAATCTCAGGTATTTCTTCATAGCAACCCAAGAATGGACTAATACAGTGGTTACAAGTAGAAATGGGCTGTTATAATTTTCTCAAATTAATCCATTCATTTATTCAGTGAATCAAAAAACATTTAAGCGTCTGCTATAGACCAGAACCATTTTAAATGTTAGGGACATAGCAATGAACTAAAAACAAAAAAATCCCTGCCTGCATGAACTTACATTGAATATAAAAGTAAACAAAAATAAATTAGGTTGGAACAGGGCTTCTCACCTTGGTGACATTTTAGGCTGGAGAATTCTTTGTTATATGGGCTGTCAAGTGCACTGTACATTATTAGCAGCACTCCTGGCCTTCACCTACTGGATGCCAGTGGCCGCCTCCAGGTACAACAAAAAAAATATCTCCATACATTGCCAAATGTCCTTTAGGGGGGCAATATGGTCTCCGGTTGAGAAGCACAGAGTTAAAAGTAAGTGTTATGGAGAAAAATGATAAAGTGAAAGGGTCTAAGAAGTAACCTAAGGGTGACAGCGAATTGATAATATTAAACAGGACAGTCGGGGAAGAGTCCTTCAGGTAGAAGAAATGGGTATAAAAGTTTTGAGGCAGAAAGAGGGCATATTTGAGGAACTATGAGAAGTACAGTGTAGCTGGAACAGAGGAAGGAGAAAGTAGGAAATAAAGAGCCATTTAATAGAAAACATCTAAGCCATGTTAAAACACTAATAAAAAAATGACATAAGGGATTACTCCTGGTTATAGCCAAATAAGCTCCTGTAAAGACTGACTCTCCTGCAGGTAACATAAGCTTTAGGAAAAGAAAAAAATACACACACACCACCCCAGAACTATGTTCAGGCAATAAAAAGTGAATCAAAAGAACAAAAACAAAACCAGGTAGGTTCTTGAGAGAAGTTAAAATGTGGAAGCACAGAGTATCAAGTGTCTAATTCCAGTTTATTGTAGCTTTTAGCCTGAGGGAAGCCATCTCAAGCAGCTAAAACTCAAATGAAACTGTTTTTGGCCTGAAGAATGAGAATAAGAGTTCAGGGAAACCAAACCTGCTAGAAAGTGAGGGAATGCTGAAAAGGAAAATGCCAGAGAGGAGTAGAATTCCCAAATTCTGCATGTGAAATCTCTGGCTAAACCCCTGAAAACCACACGTGTACAGGGCAGATTCCGAGGTGCCCAGCAAGAGACCTGAAATCTTCTTCCTTGGCTGTCCTATTTAAGCAATCAGAAAACTGAGGTGCTATTTGAGTTAACACCCAAAACACAGCATGCATTTTTTGAGTCCAATCGAATTAAATGGCTAATTAAAAACAAAACAAAAAACCAAATCAATGCTCTCTGGAGAAGTATTAACATTATTCAAAATCTCCACAGCTTAATATTCCAATGCCCAGGATGCAATCCAAAATTATGTGATACACAAAAAGAAAATAAGTTTTCTCACAGAAATCAATCTAAGTAGACAATGTCACATTATCAACTCCACTTCCCTAGCATAAAACTCCCGAATCTTTATAATGTCCCAAGTGGAGACTTTCTGTATGCTAACGTGTTGATTGCTGGCTGGCAGCCCCCAGCTAGCTAGCTTTAGTGTAGGGAATGGTCACCAGAAAGACCAAGGAAAGATTAGAGGGCTGGAACTTCCAGTCCCACCCCCCCAACCTCTGGGAAGGGGAGAAAGGCTGAAGGTCCAAGGCACAAATGGCCAATGATTTAATCAAAACTGAATAATGAAGTTTCCATAAAAACCAAAGGACAGGGTTTGGAGGGCTTCCAAATAGCAGAACACGTGGAGGTTCCTGGAATGGTATTCAAGGCAGTACATGGAAGCTCCCTGTCCCTTCCCCTATATCTTGCCCTATGTATCTCTTCAACTGTATTTTGTAGTATACTTTATAACAAACCGGTAAATCTGAGTTCTGTGAGCCACTCTAGTAAATTAACTGAACCCAAAAAGGCAGTCATGAGAACTGTAACTTGAAGCTCGTTAGTCAGAAGTTGTAAAAGTCCTGACTTGCAGGTGGTGTCCGAGGGGGGCTGGGGAGTCTTGTGGGACTGAGCCCTCACCCTGTGGGATCTGACACTATCCAGGTAGTGTCAGAATTGAACTGGAGGACTCCCAGTTAGTGTCTGCTGCAGAACTAATTGCTTGCTGGGAGTGTGTAGAAAAAGCTTCTCCCCCACCACGCATTTTGGTCACAGAAATCTTGTGTTGATTGTGTGGTATGAGAAAAGAGGAAAACTTCTTTTTTTCACTTGCAGACTGAAAGGGGAAAAAAACTTGGGCATTCCACAATTCTATATCCAGTAAAAATATTCTTAAGGTAAAATAAAAATATTTTCAGAAAGAAAATAAGATAATTTGTCACCAGAAGATCTACAAGACTACATAGAGAAGAGCCTAAAAGATACAGAATGAATAGATGGAGACTTCAAAGACTTCCAACATGTAAAAGGTATTTGCAAAACTGTTTTCGCAACCAGAAGGAATCTGCAAAATCATCTTGCCCAATCCCTTCATTTTACAGATAGGCAAACCAATGAGATTAAAGACTGTAAGATCTTATAATTATCCAGCAGTTAATCTACCAGAAAGTAAGTCTATTGAGTTCTTAGTCAAAGGAATGGAAGGAAATAAGATTGCCTTCATAACGAGTCAATGCCATTATAAACAAGCCAAACTACAAAAATTCAGTGAATAAAGGATCATGTTAAAATTGGCATAGACAGGCCAGGTGCGGTGGCTCATCTGTAATCCCAGCACTTTGACAGGTCGAGGCAGGAGTATCACTCGAGGTCAGGAGTCCAAGATCAGCCTGGCCAACATGGTAGAATCCTGTCTCTACTAAATATATAAAAACTAGCTGGGTGTGGTGGCTCCCGCATATAATCCCAGCTACTCAGGAGGCTGAGGCAGAAGAACTGCTTGAACACAGGAGGCGTAGGTTGCAGTGAGCGCAGATCATGCCACTGCACTCCACCACTCCACCCTAGGTGACAAAGCAAGACACTGCATAAAAAAAAATAATAATAAAGAAATAAAGCTTATTTCTTAAAACCTACCAGAGCCCAGTGTAGTGGCATACACCCACAGTCCCAGCTAGCGGGGAAAAGCTGACGTAGGAGGATGGCTCGAGGCCAAGAGTTTGGTGGAGCCTACGAATAGTCACTGCACTCCAGTAGCAAAAACGAAAAAAGCAGAAAAACAAAACAAAATCCCCAAAAAACAACCTACTAGAGAAGTGTATTAATTGTTGCATAATTACAAAATTAAAATAACTATGATAGAAAAAAACACAAAAATACTCCATTGCATAAAATACTATTTTGTTACATAAGGACGTATCAGCCAGGTGCAGGGACTTATGCCAGCACTTCGGGAGGCTGAGGTGGGTGGATGA
Organism: Saguinus oedipus; assembly: GCA_031835075.1. NCBI lineage: Eukaryota > Metazoa > Chordata > Mammalia > Primates > Cebidae > Saguinus > Saguinus oedipus. The sequence goes on from CM063190.1 coordinate 28,171,648, forward strand.
ATCACCTGAGGTCAGGAGTTCGAGACCAGCCTGGCCAACATGGTGAAATCCCATCTCTACCAAAATTACAAAAAATAGCCATGCATCATGGTGTGTGCCGATAATCCCAGCTACTCATAAGGTTGAGGCAGGAGAACTGCTTGAAACCAGGAGGCAGAGGTTGCCGTGAGCTGAGATTATGTCACTACACTCCAGCCTTGGTGACAGAAAAAGACCCCGCCTCAAAAACCAAACAACTTCTCAGAAGTGGTGGCATGCACTTGTAATCCAGCTACTGCGGGTGGGGGTGGGGTAAGGCTGAAGGATTGCTTGAACCCAAAGAGTTTGGGGCTGCAGTGAGCTAATATTGTGTCACTGCATTCTAGCCTGGATGATAGAGCAAGACCCCATTGCTTACTGGGAGACAAAAAGTGTCAGTGGGAACAAATGTGTCTAAAATATTACTAATTTTTATATTCTATTTAAAATATTATCCTTGGAAATGAGTGGAACATAACAGACTCTGAAATCTCCGGTGTATAAATTCATGGAATAAATAAAACCGTAAGACACAAAGATTAATGGAATTTCTCAAGCCCCTAAGACAGGTACATAATAAGAATGCAATCCACATCTTCAGAAACTTTGTCCAGTGCTCACAGAAAACAAAATGCCAAATTTCATTAAGAAACATGGTATTTTGAAAACAGTGAAAAATTATTACCCTGAATCTCTAACACATACTGAGTTTGTACAACTTCACAAACATACATCTCAAGTGCTTTGGCGATAGGTACTTACCCCAAAAGCTGGAACTTCTTCACTCTTTATTTCATTTATTCGAACCAAATAGTTAACAAAGTCTCTGGCAGCATTGCTCTGTGCATCTTTTTTATTGGTGGAATTTCCCATGCCAGTGTAATTATACCCTTCCACCTGAACCTTTAAACAATAAAAAAAAATAGTAGTAAGAGACTGACCTGGGTAATTCTGATATTTTAACAGTCTATATTTCAGTAGTCTATTAAGAAACAACAAACAGCTGACTTTAGGAAATAAACTCTCTAAATGTACTGAAATTTAAGACACCTAAAAGAATTCATGAGCTACTGAAGTAAAAAGCTTGAATTGTGTTAACTAGTGATAAGCTAATCCAAAAATAATGTAAGTGGTTCAGATATTTTCTTCTCATCTAACAGAAGGTTTATATTAAAATCTGATTTTGTAATATCCATGAATAAGCTTTCCATTTGTATTTAAGCATTTTGCTTTGAAGCAATCAAGAATTGCTCTGCTTTCTAAAACTGCAAAACTGTAAACAGTTGATCCAACTTTTCAGATCCCCAGTACTGGTACAGAGGAAGCTGGGAGACAGGGCTCTCATTAGATTAATTTACCTGTCAGATTGTTTTATATGTAATACTGACTTGAAAATGGTTTAGAATACCAGTCAAGTAACAATAAACAACTGTTGTTTCCAAATGTGCACACATTAACATCTCCAAACAGAAAATATTTTACTTTTAACCCCAAAACGAACCCCATGAATCACATAAATGTAAACTGTATTCTTCAGTACCTCACACATGAATTTCTGCCTGTTTTTGTTCCCCACTGCTCTAATTTCATAGGATGGGGTCATCTTCCTTTTGCCACACCAGGCATACAGAAAATTTTTAACATCACCCATGATTCAAGTGTCTTCTTCAGACCTGAAAAAACAAAAGTCAGTTAAAAACAGCATTTATAACAGCAAAAATTGAACAACCAATTATCTGGATTGCTGAATCTAGGTTAAACACAGGATATTCTATCATGTTGCTATTAAGACTGCCTATGAAGAAATTTTAATGACATAATTGGAATGTTCGTATGTTTTAAAAAAGATACAAGGCAGGGCGCGGTAGCTCAAGACTGTAATCCCAGCACTTTGGGAGGCCAAGGCGGTGGATCACGAGGTCAAGAGATCGAGACTATCTTGGTCAACATGGTGAAACCCCGTCTCTACTAAAAATACAAAAAATTATCTGGGCACAGTGGCGCGTGCCTGTAATCCCAGCTACTCAAGAGGCTGAGGCAGGAGAACTGCCTGAACCCAGGAGGCGGAGGTTGCGGTGAGCCGAGATCGCGCCATTGCACTCCAGTCTGGGTAACAAGAGCAAAACTCTATGTCTCAAAAAAAAAAAAAACCAAAAAAGATACAAAACGGTATTATTTGGACTATGTGAAAAGTATATACACATGACCAAGACTGGAAAGAATAGCCCCTAAAATGGTTATTGTTGGGGACTATAGTGATTTTTATTTTTTCTTACAAAGTATTGCACATAAGGCCCTACATTCTACAACAGGCAGCTTATGTATTTAACTCACTTCACCCTCACAACAATGGCAAGCAGATACCGTGGATATACCATCACTGTCTTTTCAGAGGAAGAAACTAAGACTTAGAAAATTAACTTCCAAGTCACCCACAGTGGAGGCCTAAATTCAAATCCAAACTACCATATTAGGAAACTATAATTTGTGTATAAATTCAACAGTTTCTCACTCTTGATTATGACCACTAGGACACTGTCCTCAAAGTTGTAGGCTCCATATATTAATAAGTTCAAATAAAGGGAAGGGGCGGGGTCAGTTAAATAAAAGTTCAAACACATTAAACGCTCAGTACTGAAGACAGTAACCTATTAAATGTTGTATACCAAATGTCTCCTTTAAACCTTATTATTCATTAAAATTTGAGAATATTAAAGGTTTTCTTAAAGTGCAATCATCAGTCTTGGCACTCCTCTACCTCAGTCTAAATAACACAAAATATGAAATCTATGAGTCTAAATGCAGAGTCTGAACTGTAAGCAAGGTATCTGAGACCACATTTACAACCAGAGCCAATAAAATATGCTGTGAATTTAGTTTGCTGTGAAACGAAACCCCATTACCAGCATTAAACCGTCTGCTTCACGTTTCTCATTTGATGCGTTCTGTTAGCACCTAAATCTAATCTCATCAAACTGCACCCGAGTTTATGTTTATTTAGTGGCCACAGTTTAACTCTGGTCAGCCATTTGGCCAAGGCAATGTCCTATTAACAAAAAGAGCCGTGGAAAGCTGAGGATGTCTATGTGAAAATTCCACCTCATGAATAATTAAACAAGCCCTCATGATGAATGAATAGGAAATATGAAGAACTATACTATCAAAGTCCTGTCTCCCTAGTCTCGTACAACCCCATAATGTCCAATACCAACTACATGCTATTGATGACCAAAAATATATGAAAGTTAGGTCAGGCTCGGTGGCTCACGCCTGTAATCCCAGCACTGTGGGAGGCCCAGGCGGGCGGATCACCTGAGGCCAGAAGTTCAAGACCAGCCTGACCAAAATGGAGAAACCCCGTTTTTACTAAAAACACAAAATTATCTGGGCGTGGTGACATGTGCCTGTAATCCCAGCTACTCGGGATGCTGAGGCAGGAGAATCGCTTGAATCTGGGAAGCCATGGCTGCGGTGAGCCGAGATCGCACCACTGCATTCCAGCCCGGGGAACAAGAGCAAACCTCCGTCTCAAAAAAAAAAAAAAAAAAAAGTGTGTGTGTGTTTTTTTTTTTTTTTTTTAGACGGAGTCCTGTTCTGTCACCCAGGCTGGAGTGCAGTGGCGTAATTTGGGCTCACTGCAACTTCTGCCTCCTGGGTTCAAGCGATTCTCCTGCCACAGCCTCGAGAGAGTAGCTGAGATTACAGGCACCCACCACCACGCCCAACTAATTCTTTTGTATTTTTAGTAGAGACTGGGTTTCACCATCTTGGTGAGGATTGTCTCGATTTCCTGACCTCCTGATCCGCCCGCCTCGGCCTCTCACAGCGCTGGGATTACAGGCTTGAGGCACCACACCCGGCCAGTCTTTTTCTTCAAGGTCCAAAATCAAGTTCATCCATCTGTGGCACGAATTCACCCATTTGCTATGCTAACTTGGCATCTCAGTCAAAACCGAATTTTAAATTTCGCTGCAAACCTGTTTCAACAACCCTACCACTACATTTTGGTCTCCAAAAACGGTACAATTTCCACAAAGTTACTCCTGGCACAAATAGAGAGTGGTCTACTCCCTCAACATTCTCATAGCTATCCTTTGCAGAACCCTTAGCGTGTGCCAGACAACATCCACAGCAGATCATCTAAATGGAACTATTTTACTTAATCCTTAGTAATCTTTTAAGATTACTATCCCTTTAGAGAAGCGAAAACTGAGAATATCTTGCCCCAGGAAAACAGAGCTCCTAATCAGAAGAGCAAGGATTCCGGAAAACACAGCGTGACTCCAGACATACGACCTTCCACCACTACGCAACTCCGCTTCAAAATATGTCCCCTATCCATTCGTTTCTCCCCATCTCTCCTGCCATTACTACCGTACACCCGAGACTATCGCAGTATGTCCTCCACGGTTTCTGTTACCACTCTGGCCACCCTAAAACCCATTCTCTGAAGTCCTCCTCACCACACTCCAGTCACATGGCCTGCTTTCAGCTCCCGCCCAGTCTCTGCCCTTAAGCGGTAACTAATCCCTTCCGCTTTTGCAGGCTCTGCTTTTCCGCCGCATCCGCCGAGCAATCGGCTCAAAACCTCCCTCCTCCGAGACGCCTCACCTCGCTCTATTAGCTAAAGTGGCTCTCACTTTTCATTTTTAACATCTCTATCTTTTGGTCTATCCACAAGGCCTGCACGATGGCGCCAGTTATTTCTGGCTTGAACGACTGAAGGGCCCTATGCGAGTGGCGCCCCGGCCGCAACCGCCTCAGGCGACGCACCCTTTCCCTCAGCCGCCGCAGCGCCCCGGCGTACGCAGGCCGGAGTGAAGAAGCGGGCTTTGGCTGCTAGAGGCAGCAGCGGGAAACGCTGGGCTGAGGAACGGGGTGGGGGGAGGGCACAGGCGGCCCGGACAGCGCAGGCGCACCGCGGCGAGGCGCGCACGCAACCCGCAATCCGGGGACCCGCGGGCAGCTCTTCCCTTCCCCCACCCTCCGCCGCTGCCACCGCCCGCGCTTCGCAACAAAGCCGGCTGCAGAGTCACGGTCCACGCCGCCCTCCCACGACCCCGCCGCCCCACACGGTGCCCAAGATGTCTCTACCTTACCAGCCTCCGTTTCCTAGCGCTCAGCTGTTAGAACCGTGCGTGGCTCTGGCCTTCCACGGAGACAACAAAGAAACGCAAACCAACTTGCATGGAGGAATCGGCGAAATGGCTCCGACCGCGGCGCGAGGGGGCGGAGCCAGCGACTGTACGCATGCGCAGAAAGCGCGCGGGGGATGGGGATGGTGAGGGCGCGCCAATGGAGGGGGCGGAGCTCAGCCACCTCGCGGCGCGGAAGGGTTTCGTTGCCAAGGAGATGCGCTGCGCCGGACGGGCCGCGGGCCGGGCCTGCTACTCTGAATAATCCGCCGCCCGCTTTTGCGCCTGATAAGGAGTTGAGCGCCTGTAGCATTCTGATGCAGCAAAATGTTTCGAAGCATCTGTCATAGGGATCTCTGGTGAGAGGAGGTGCCCTTCGAAGGCAGAACTGGAAACCTTACTACTAACTTGGTAGGGTTGAGATAATTACATGAGATGGCATATGAAGGGGGTTTAGTTCAGTACGTGGCACGTGGTAGGTGTTCAGTAGGCGTGGTTACTGGAGTGACTCAGACAGTCTGATCGCCATCGTCTCTTGAAAGAAATAAAATGGTCGGGCGCGGTGGCTCACGCCTGTAATCCCAGCACTTTGGGAGGCCCAGGCGGGTGAATCACTTAAGGTGTGGAGTTGGAGACCAGCCTGGCCAACGTGGTGAAACCCCGTCTCTGCTAAAAGAATACAAAAATTAGCCGGGCATGGGGGCGGGCGCCTGCAATCCCAGCTACTCTGGAGGCTGAGGCAAGACAATCACTTGAAGTGGGGGAGGGGCAGAGGTTGCAGTGGGCTGAGATTGTGCCATTGCACTCCACCCTGGGCGAGAGAGTGAGACTGTCTCAAAAACAAACAGCCAGCCATGAAAGAAAAAGCTCAGTGAAGGCGGGCATTCCACCTGATTAACGCAGGTCACGACGCCTTGCCGTGCCTGGAACATTGTAAGTGCTCAGCCAACTAGTTTTAAGGTAGGAATAAAATCTTCAAGGTTGCTTTTGTTTAAATTGGGTAACCTTTTGTGTTCCACGTCTTTGCAATAATTTGTATCCTTAATTATTATACTAGTCACTGTTAAATTTTGAACTCCAGCCCTCTATGCCTCTTTATTTTCCACCTCTTTTCTTAGGCTTTTCTTAATCCTTCCAGCTCATATTGACCACTCCTTTTAAAACTGTCATCCTTAAAATCAGAACATAGCTTAGCATTTACTCATTCTTTTACTTTCTTCATGTGATTGTTCTATTTAAGAATAAAATCATTGAAGGAAAGACCTTAATTTTTTAATATAATCATTGAGGAAATATCTTATTTTTTTTTTTTGTACCCTTCACGGTGTTGAAAGCAGGGGCCTAGGAGACATTAAACTGATACTACAGAAGTACAAAGGATCATTAGAGGCTATTATGAACAACTACATGCAAACAATCTGGCAACTAAATGGAAATGACTAAATTCCTGAACAGATACAACTTACCAAAATTGAACCAAGAAGAAACAGAAAACCGGAAAAGTCCAACTGAGTAATGAGATTGAATCAGTAATATAAAGTCTTCCGTCAAAGAAAAGCCCAGGCCCTGACAGCTTCACTGCTGAATTCTACCGAACATTTAAAGAAGAACTAATATCAGTTCTTCTCAAACTCGTCCTGTGAGGCCAGCTTTACCCTGATACCCAAACTGGATATGGATACAAGAAAAAAAAATCTATAGGCCAGTATCCCTGCTGAACATAGATGCAAGAATCCTCAACAAGGCCAGGCACGGTGACTCATGCCTGTAATCCCAGCACTTTGGTAGCCAAGGCAAGCAAATCACCTGACATCAGGAGTTTGAGGCTAGCCTGGCCAACATGGCAAAACCCCATCTGTACTCTAAATACAAAATTAGCCAGGAAAGGTGGCGGGTGCCTGTAATCCCAGCTACTCAGGAGGCTGAGGCAGAATTGAACCTGGCAGGGTGGAGGTTGCAGTGAGCACAGATCGTCCCACTGCACTCCAGCCTGGGTGACAGAGATTCCATCTCAAAAAAAAAAAAAAAAGGTGGGGAGACTCAACTAGCATAAATGAATTGCAAGTGTTTCATCATATATAATGAGCACAACAAAAGTATCAATATATTATATGTAAACATGTTTAAAGCTGGATCTTTAGCTTCCAAGGATTAAGGAGATTATTATTGAATTCGTTCTTTTGTTGTTGTTGGTAGAGAGATCCAAGATGGCCAAATAGGAACAGGTGAATTGGTTCTTAATTTAGGCTTTGCATCTGAGATCTTGAGTCCCTGGGATTTGGGTCCCAGGACTGGCATTACCTTTGTAGGTGGCCCTTGACAACTAGCACTCTCTAAGAACTTAACATTTGCAGGTGAAGCCTTAAAACATGTTCCAGAAGTTTGGAAAGTGGACAGATTTCAACACAACTATTACCTGTTCCCAGTAGCTGACCAACTAGGAAATTTCAGAGGTTAGTCAAGTGGGACAGAGCAGGGTAGGGAATTTTATTTTTAAGCTTCATTATAAAACATGTAACTTTCTCCCTATCTTAAGAATTTGGAACTGGGGCTATTGTTCACTCATAATGATCAAATAATGAAAGGTCTGCTTCAAATGGACTACTTAACACTTAACATTTACCTTTTTTGACTAGAAATAACTGATGAAAGTTCACTTAAGTTTGGCGGGAAATAAGAGATACAAAGATATCTTCTCCTCAGGATGAGACTCCCAAAGGCAGATGTTCTCTGAGTACCAGTGTTGCTGAAATTTAGGACCTCTGGAGTTCCTTTGAGCATCGTTCTACTCTCCTATTTCTGATGACTCCATCTAGACTCCTACTCAACTTCTCTTCCTCTGTGTGCATTCCAATTGCAAGTCACGCCCAGGTTCTTAGCACTCTGTATTCCCTCTACCTGGACAGTTTTACTCTTCCTGTATTCCAGCCACCAACCCTATGCTGATATGGACTGAATATTTGTATCTTCCCCCAAATTCATATGCTGAAGTCCTAATCTCTAACGTGATGGTATTTGGAGATGGGGCTTTAGGATATAATTGGGTTTAGATGAGGTCATGAGAATAGAGCCCTCATGATGGGATTAATGCCCTTATAAGAAGAGGATAAGAGCAGAGCCTTCTCTCCTCTGACGTAATTACCCACATAAACCTTCACATATTGGCTGGGCGTGGTGGCTCACCCCTGTAATCCCAGTGCTTTGGGAGGCCAAGGTGGGCAGATCACCTGAGGATAGGAGTTTGAGACCAGCCTGGTGGGTGTCTGTAATCCCAGCTACTTGGGTGGCTGAGGCAGGAGAATCACTTGAACCTGGGAGGTGGAGGTTACAGCGAGGCCAGATCCCATCACTGTGCTCCAGCCTGGAGGACAGAGCAAGACTCCATCTCAAAAAAAAAAAAAAAAAAAAAGACACTCAACTAGCATAAATGAATTGCAAGTGTTTTATAGTATATAATGAGCACAACAAAAGTGTCAATATATATAAATATATGTTTCAAAGCTGGAACTTTAGCTTCTAAGGATTAAGGATAATTTTAAGTTGTGTGGGAAGTAGAAAACTTCCTTTTTAAAATTTCCTTTCTTGTTAAAGAAAAAGTGTGCTAATAACTTTGTTAAGCCCTATCCTATGTAGCTGTTAGACAGGCCAGGTTTACTTTAACCAAGATACCTGTGCTGGACATGCTCACAGGCATGTCCCAGCTCTCCATTGCTTTTACTTGTTAGAAAAGTTTTAATTTGGTAGCCAATCGGGCTTTAGCTTAAATTATGAAGTATGGCTCCAGCTAATGGAGATTAGACATAGCAGTAAAGATGACCCCAAAAGCTTAAGGGATACATTTGTCCATTTTCCTTTGTTCATTGTACTCTCTTGGTATGATGGCTAGCAAGGGTACCTTGCCTGCAGTCCAGGAAGTAAAAATTGCATTGCTGAAAGATCCTTTGTTTCAGTGCTAATTTTCTTTGTGGCACCGAGCATCTATTTCCAACAAGGTGGTTCTTAATTTAAGCTTTGTTCCTGAGACCTAGAGCCCCCTGGGATTTGGGTCCCAAGACTGGCATTACCTTTGTAGGTGGTCTTTGGCAACTAACTCTCTCTAGGATTTTTTTTTTTTTTTTTTTGAGACAGAGTCTCACTCTGTCACCCAGGCTGGAGTGCAATGGTGTGGTCTCGGCACACTGGAGCCTCCGCCTCCTGGGTTCAAGCGATTCTCCTGCCTTGGCCTCCCGAGTAGCTGGGATTACAGGTACCCGCCACTACGACTGGCTAATTTTTGTATTTTTAGTAGAGACGGTGTTTTACCATGTTGGCAAGACTGGTCTCAAACTCCTGACCTTGTGATCTGCCTACCTCAGCCTTCCAAAGTGCTGGTATTACAGGCCTGAGCCACCGTGCCCAACCCTCTAAGATCTTAACATTTGCAGAAGAAGCCTCACAACATGTTCCAAAAGTATGGAAAGTGGACAGATTTCAGCACAACCATTACCTGTTCCCAGTAACTGACAAACTAGGAGATTTCAGAGGTTAGTCAAGTGGGACAGAGTAGGGTAGGGAATTTTATTTTTAAGCTTTATTATAAAACATGTAACTTTCCCTCTATCTTAAGAATTTGGAACTGGGGCTATAGTTCACTCATAATGATCAAATAATGAAAGGTCTGCTTCAAATGGACTACTTAACATTTAACATTTACCTTTTTGACTAGAAATAACTGATGAAAGTTCACTTAGCTTGGCGGGATATAAGAGATACAAAGATATCTTCTCCTCAGGATGAGACTCCCAAAGGCAGATGTTCTCTGAGTACCAGTGTTGCTGAAATTTAGGACCTCTGGAGTTCCTTTGAGCATCGTTCTGCTCTCCTATTTCTGATGACTCCATCTAGACTCCTACTCAACTTCTCTTCCTCTGTGTGCATTCCAATTGCAAGTCACGCCCAGGTTCTTAGCACTCTGTATTCCCTCTACCTGGACAGTTTTACTCTTCCTGTATTCCAGCTACCAACCATATGCTGATATGGACTGAATATTTGTATCTCCCCCAAATTCATATGCTGAAGCCCTAATCCTCAATGTGATGGTATTTGGAGATGGGGCTTTAGGATATAATTGGGTTTAGATGAGGTCATGAGAGTAGAGCCCCCAAGATGGGATTAGTGCCCTTGTAAGAAGAGGATAAGAGCAGAGCCTTCTCTCCTCTGACGTAATTACCCACATAAACCTTCACATATTGGCTGGGCGTGGTGGCTCACCCCTGTAATTCCAGCGCTTTGGGAGGCCGAGATGGGTGGATCACTTGACATCTGGAGTTTGAGACCAGCCTGGCCCCCACAGTGAAACCCTGTATTTACTAAAAATACAAAAAAATTAGCCAGGCATGGTGGTGTGTGCCTGAAATCTCAGCTACTCAGGAGGCTGAGGCAGGAGAATCGCTTGAACCTGGGAGTTGGAGGTTGCAGTGACCCCAGATCCTACCACTGCACTCCAGCCTGGGAGACAGAGCAAGACTCCATCTCAAAAACAACAACAGGCCGGGCGCGGTGGCTCAAGCCTGTAATCCCAGCACTTTGGGAGGCTGAGGCGGGTGGATCACGAGCTCAAGAGATCGAGACCATCCTGGTCAACATGGTGAAACCCCGTCTCTACTAAAAATACAAAAATTAGCTGGGCACGGTGGCCCGTGCCTGTAATCCCAGCTACTCAGGAAGCTGAGGCAGGAGAATTGCCTGAACCCAGGAGGCGGAGGTTGCGGTGAGCCGAGATTGTGCCATTGCACTCCAGCCTGGGTAACGAGCAAAACTCCGTCTCAAAACAACAACAACAACAACAACAACAACAACAACAGAAACTTTCACTTACTAAAGAGTTGATTGATCTTTTAAGGAAGACATCTCCAACCCCTGGGCTGGAGACTAGAATGGGTCCATGGCCTGTCAGGAACTGGGCGCAAAGCAGGAAGTGAGCAAAGGGCGAGGTAGCATTACCGCCTGAGCTCCACCTACTGTCACATCATCAGCAGCATTAGAGTCTTATAGGAGTGTGAACTTTATTGTGAATTGTAAATGTGAGGGATCTAGGTTGCATGCTCCGTATGCGAATCTAATGCCTGATGATCTGAGGTGGAATGGTTTCATCTTGACATCATCCCTCCTATCCCCTGGTCTGTGGAAAAACTGTCTTCCACGAAAGCTATCCCTGGTGCCAAACAGGTTGGGGACCACTGGTTTAAAGGACTGATGACTCTTTTAATGCAATGAGTGACACAGACGAAGTATATAATCTGGATTCTAGCAGAAATGGTAGTCTAGATTTTGAGAATGAAGAATTTGATATCTTTAAAATTATTTTCTTGTCACACAGTTATGGTCATTCAAAAGCCAATTTCTATTAGATTTCTTTTAGATTTCTGTTTTTAAAATACAAAGTCCAGTGAGTTGAGTGCCAGCAGAAAAAGAAAACTGACAGCAGAATTATATCTATAAATGGTTTAGGTACTAGCATTATCTGCTACTAAATAGAAATACACCTATTCCTTGTTATTATGTTTAATTCACTCCTAAAAACCCTACCGCTAAGTGAAAAGCCACTAAATGAAAAAATATTTTAACTAGAAAATCATGATGCATTCTATGTAAACCCAAGAAAACTAAATACTTTCAGCCAAAAGCATATCAATTTTTCCACAGACAAGTTTATATAAATAATTTGAAATAATAAATTTATAAACTATAATGTAATAACTTACTGTAAACTTTCTGCTTCTGTACTAATTTTTCAGTCTTTGGGGGAGCCTATAGTTATTTTACATTCTAAATTTATAGCACTTAAAGTTACAGCACAGAAAAACACTGTGAGTTTAATGTTCCTATGACTTACAACATCTTACAGGAGCTGGGTCCTTTGTAGTCCCTTTAAATTCATCATTTCCTACTCTTTCTCCTTGATGCCTGAACTCTGATTCATTGGCTTCTGTTCAGTTCTTCACATTCCCAACTCTTCATGGCTCCAAACTGCCAAAGCTGTGGGTCCTACCACCTTGAATGCACCCTCTGCTATTCTTCACCTGACTGGTTTCTTTCCAACATTCTAATTTCAGACTAAGTCTAATGGACTCAGAGAAGTCCTCTCTTACTATTTTGTGGAAATTGGTCCCTCTTCTGCACCTCCATCCCCCAGCACTTGCCTCTGGCCATATTGAAGGATCTTGAAAGATACACAGATAGGTATATACAGATAGGTATATAGGCAAGTGAAAGAACAAAAGGCAGAATATACTTAGTGTTTTAATGGAATGACTCTAGAGGTCTGCTTAAATTGGAAAGTCAAACCTGATTGAGGTTATTACCTTAGGAAAAGGGCAATACTAATTGGTCAATGTTCAGGGGAGTTCAGATAGTAACCACAGCCTGAAAAGCATCTAGGCCTGTGATATGTATGGTTTGGCTGTGTCCCCACCCAAATCTCATCTTGCAGTTTCCATAATCCCCATGTGCATGAGAGGGACATGATGGGAGATAATTGAATCATGAGGGTGGTTACTTCCATGCTGCTGTTTTCGTGATAGTGAGTTCTCACAAGATCTGATGGTTTTGTAAGGGGCTTTCCTCACTTTCGCTCAGCACTTCTCCTTGCTGCCGCCATGTGAAGAAGGACGTGTTTGCTTCCCCTTCTGCTATGATTGTAAGTTTCCTGAGGCCTCCCCAGTCATGTGGAACTGTAAACTTCTTTCCTTTATAAATTGGCCAGTCTCAGGTATGTCTTTATTAGCAGCATGAGAATGAACTAATGTAGCCTGTGAATATTATTTGCCACTCTCACTTACAGATGCTTTAAATATGCCCACTTGTTCAGGCTCTAAGGGGGGATCACTTTGTTTCACCCTAGTGTGAGGATTCTCAAGAATGTAGTATGTGGTCATTATTCCATCTCCTTCCACTGGAGGTAGCATAACCATAAAATGGTGCAAACTGGACTTGGAGACCATACTGAGATGCTGATGCACTTGCCCGCTCGTGAAAACCCACCATGACCTCAAAGATAACTTTGTTATGTGTGCTTGCTGATGGAAGAGAAGGTTTGCCTCTCACACCAAAGGCTGGCATTTGCAGCAGTTTCTGTGCCTACAGGGCCTAACCCCATATCTGGCTCAAACATGGGACCCTGATTTTCATGAAGGGCATTCTCGCTGCTCTGTAGAAAATATATTGGAGGTGAATATGTGATTGCTGTACAATCTCCTTAGGTGGTCCCTCTGGAATAGAACTTGAATGCTCTCTGTAACTGATCTACAGATAAATGCATCCTGCTGGATATAGTTCTTTATGTATTTTGTTGAATCCATTCCATTATATTTATTGTGTGAATAAGACTTAAGAATATGCTTTAAGGTTTTTCTTCTGGTTGTATAACTTACAATGCTAAAATGTTTTATGTATCAAATAATTTCCTAAGAGTCACCAAGGGGTTCACAGAGAAACCACAATTTGAGCCATTTATCAGTTCCAGAAACCCAAAGTGTGAGGTAGTGTTCTGCCTCTACCTGGGACTTACCTCTGCTATTTGCATAATTTTGGTTCCAAGTTTCCCTCTTACTCACTGGAGGAAATTGAGGGTTCAGTCAGCATGTGATAAGGGAGTGCTTAAATGGTTTGGATGTGTTGTTTCCTCTAGTTGATTTGATGGGTTTGTAGATCCCACTCCATTTCCCGTGTATGAAAAGGCTTAGTGAGCCCAGGTGGGTACCTAAGCCTGGGTTGCAGTCACTCTGCAAAGTCCCTCAACCCAGACTTCTCTTAGATTTTAGCCTCCTAAGAGTTTGGATTTTCCATGCCCTTCAGGTGATCACAAAGAAGAAATTTCTCTCAAGTTGTGGCAAATTGCCTTTCTAGGAAAGAATATATATTGCTCTCACTGCTGCCCAACCCCAATTCCACCTCATCCCCATGGCATTTTCCTGTATCTCTGAATAAACCCATGAGAGATCCTAAGTAAAACCAATTCCTAAAATCACTCCTGTCCCTTCAACCATCCCAGTGGACTGATCTCAGATTTCTATCTTGAAACAAAGAGGTTAGAAATCAGCTTTTAGTACTGTGTTGAATAAAATATTTCACATGCCATTACTTTAGTTTTAATGTTAAAAACAATTTAAGAATAGATTATAACAAAACAATAAGTTCATAGTATTCCAAAGTTTTACTTGTTAAATGCAGTATTAATAGCCTACTGCTGTATAATATTCATTTCTAAGCTACTAGGTATCAACAGAGCTAAACCCAGACCTGGTCATTTTAAAAGCATATTTCTCTTTATATTCACAAAAGCTCATTAATCGTCTTAAAAATCCAAGCACTGACTTCACAAAAACAAAAATAGAAAGACAGTTCTTTGTTTATTGGATACCCAAGAATTTAAAAAATTAAATTTAGCTTTAGTATCATTAAGGGTATCACATCCTCAGAACCAAAAACTAACAAGAAACTCATGTTCTTCTTCTTAACAGCTACAAAGGTAAAAAAGAGGGCCAAGGATATATAAATACAACAACTTTTAATTAAAGAGAGGATTAGCAAAGATAATTGAAGTCCACTTATAATTTCAAATTTGCTTTTTGAAAAAGTTTTATTTTTAATTCAAAGAGATTAAAATAAAGAGCAAAGCTGATATGAATTTCAAATACTCTTTCTCTGCCAATGATCAAAACAATTAGAGATGAAATAAAAACAAAATCTTAGGTAATTAACAGACTTGATAGTCAGGTTTAAAGTCAATAAGGATTAACTGTTAATACACTTTGGTATCAGAAAGCTTACACCAAAGTTTGTTAGAAGGGAGATTAAACAGGTGTTGATATATTACACAGAAAGAAAAGAGTAAAAAAGGAGGTGTGGAGAGAAAGCGGAGTCCTTTGGGTCTTCCCCAAATCTTCTATCACTAAAGAAAAGTAACTGCCTGAAAGTGTGACAGGGTAATAACAGTAGCCTCTGGGCTCACTGCAGAAAGGAAGTTGGCCTTCGATTTTAATAATTCAGGGTCCTGTGGGAGAGACGGTCTTCTCAGTGGAGGAATGGGAAATTTGTGGTACCCTAGAGGAAGAGCCCTTTGGTTCGTTGAAACTTTGAATTTTGAGTTTTCTGTATAGCAAAAAGTGGAGACTTAAATTCATCTTTGGGGAAGACCTCTTCCTTTGTTATGAGAAAGCCACCCTTTCCTTAGTTACAGGAATTGAAACAAGTCCTCACCTGACCCAGTGTTTTTGAAAAGGGGAAAGTGGTGACTTCGAAATGAATTCAGAAGCATCCATTCTAGAGTTAAACAGAGCAGCCGAATGAGCTAGTGTATTTGCAGTGGTATATAGTTGAGACATGTTATAGTTTGGTATTACAGTGCCTGCCTAAATGCAGTAGCTCAGAATTTTCCTAGATTGCAAATGAGTATTTATTCAAATGAAGACATATTATACTGGTTTAAAATTAGACAACTTTAAAATAGGATTAGGAACCAGAAATTGAGATGATGAGAGTGCCTAAAGACAGATGGAGTTAATCAATTACAATTTTCCTTTTGATTTCATTTCATCCATATAAACAGAAATTTCTCCACAAAAAATTTTGTGAAATGAATGACTGAGAGTTGTGATTCTGAGAGTTTTTGCCCCTTCAAAAACAAAAAAGAAAAACCACAACTTTTTAATACTCATATTAGGTTCCTAAATGCTTTTTTGATTGATGTGAGATTTCACTTGCTAGGAGAGTTTATTTAAGTTCATCTAAAATTCCCTGAGAAAAGAATGCACTATTTAAGGTAGATCATGTCTCAAGGTACACACCCTGATTTGATAGAGAGACACTAGCTACCAGCTTCCAAATTTCCATCCTTTAGATCAGTGAAAGAAAGAAAATCCAGGCTCTTCAGTTTAGCTTCAACACAATCAGTAAACTCCCTGGAGGCTTTCTGCAGTGGAAGCCGGGGTGGGCCCATTGGAATCCCAGAGACCAGAGTCATGATGGCTTTGGTCTGTGACACTCCAAAACCTAGACGGGAAAAATAAATGAGGAAACATGACTGACTGTTCATCCCTCCACAAACATCCCAAAGGAGACCATATGCTAATAGCAACTACTACAACAGGATAAGATTAAAACAAAAGATGAGAATATTTCTAGTTAATATGAAAGATGAGCAGTCATTTGAAATCCCTCTTCCTGCTTCAAACACATAGAAACGCTGGAAATTTTTAACAAGCTGATCACAGTAAAAGAAAACAAAGACTCAAGATGAATCTTAAACCCAAGAAGGAGGAGCCAAAGGTGTCAGGAATCAAGAGGTCAGAAAGATGAGGAGAAGCTGATGCCAAACAACCCTTGAGGATAATCTGATTTAGGAATACACTATTGTTGATCAAAGGAGGTAGAACTTTATTGACAGGACAAAATTTAGTTTAGTTTATGTAGGAAGTCCCTGAGAAATGCAGTACTTAAGGTGGCTTGTGACTCAATGCTGCTGTTTTCATGCTGGTGTTATACGGCTGGCATGGGAATGGAAAATGAAGTCTTGGATCTGTGCATGGTGAGAAGCTGGAATTAAACTCCCTGTATAAAACTGGTAGTCAGCCTTCTATGAGAGGCAATAGAAAAAAACCCAGACCATTGGTCTGGAGATAGAGAAGAAAACCTGACTTCTACCAGGGTTGTAGACAGAAACAGATCTTATGAAAGAAATCTCGAGCCTGAGCCGAAGGTGAATGCTAGATCCCAATATGCATTACAAACTTAGTATAGGTACTATACTAAGAAATTAATCCCAAACTGGTTAGAACTGGTGGAACTACAGTGTCGTAGCAGAGGGAAATGTAAACTCACTTGATAGGGCACCTTACAACCTAATGTTCAATGGGTTATGCGGAAAACGACAGTCTCTGAAGATGAGCTCAAAGCTAAAGATTACAAAGCGCATGAGGAAAAGCAGCAGCATGAGAACTAGCAAGTTCCAAAATGACAAAACTCACATCCTGAGAGTAGATGACAGATTATTCTGAAAGAGACTTCTCAGAGATAAAAGGAGGAATAGAAGCCATAGGGTAAGAAAAGTAAAGAATGCTAGAGAACAAAACAATCAACAAGAATTACTGAAAAAATATATATATTTAGGGAAATCAAACACTAAAAACATAGCTAAAGAAAGGATTAGTGATTTTCAAGGTAGATCTAAGGAAATAATAGCATAGAAAGATATGTTAAATATTTTTTAAAATTGCGATACAGATTGAGAAAATCCAAAATACATCTAATAGGCTTTGAGAAGGAGAGATTTGAGTAAATGTAGTCAAAACAATCTTTACAGATGACAGTAGAGAATTTTTTCAGAACTAAAGGAAGACAAAGCCTTCAGACTGAAGAAGCAGATAGAACATCAGCTACACTGTTAATATGTAAAAAGCTTAACTAATAATTATCAATCATAATCTCAATCCCTGTCTTCTAAAATGTCTATAATTTGTTTTCTTAGCTGGCTATTGCTTTCAGATTCAAGATACAAGAACTAACTTTTGATAGGTTAGTTTCAGTACAGTAAACACTGAGCATTAGGAAGGAAAATATTAGCATGATTGAACATACAGTAGGCCTCCCTTGTCGGCAGTTCCACTTTCCATGGCTTCAGTTATCTGTGGTCAACCACAGTCCAAAAATAATAAGATATTTTGAGAGAGAGACAGAGAGACTGACCATAGTCATATAACTTTTATTGCAGTATATTGTTATAATTGTTCTATTTTATTAGTTTATCTCTTACTGTGCCTAATTTATAAATTAAACTTTACCATAGGTATGTATGTACAGGAAAAAAAATATAGTGTATATATAGGGTTTTGTACTATCTGCAATTTCAGGCATCCCCTGGTCTTCTTGGAACATACCCCCCCGAGATAAGGGGGACTACTGCACACAGGCAATCTTTTAGTTCATCCAACATTTTAATAGTTCAATACCTATTTTAATGTACTTTAGGAACAAATGATTATCACACCAAATCCACAATTTTGTGAAAACATGCTTAGAAAAAGTTCACAGCACTGGTGGCACACAAATGTGCAAAAATCATGAAAGTGGAAACACAAACAGAAACATCCTAGAAGGACTAAGAGTGGGCTGAGAACCCTGCAGGAATGAGGGGCCAAGCACATAGGAGGTGCTTGAGGGAGAGGGAAGTTGCCAGGATTATGCAGAAGGGCTCTGACAGAGAGCAAGGAGGTTTGCCAAAAATAAACTTAAAGCCCTTCCTGCATTAATGCGGGTTCAGTTGGCCCAAGGGCCAATCCCTTGTAGAAGAGGAACGGATGGTGGCATTTGTCATTTGTTATAGAATAAGATTTAAGACACTCCGGAGAGGTTCCTCTGCTCCAATTCACTGTATTTCTCCCCACTACTTCTCAATTTTACTTTGTCATATTATCCAAACCTCGATCCATTTAAGCTTACATGTGTTAATAAACTCTGTTTAAACTGTAAATACTCTTGGGAGAGCTGTCAGTCATTCACAACTTAGTAAGATCTGTATTTAGACTGCCTTCCTCCTAGCACTTAGGCTGAAATCAGCCACAATGCAGTATGAGCATTTTAACGAGCAGAGGCAAGTAAAGGGAGGGAGTGTGGACGGTTTAGGGAGAAAAAAAGGAAAATGGGGTAGGTATGTGCTAAAATGGAGAAGACTGCCAAGATCTTCCAACTGGGTTTACTTCACAGTTTTATATGGTTGGCCCCGAGGGTTAATAAGGGAAACAGAACTCTGCTTGCAACAGACCATTAAAAGGTGTGCTTGTTGAACCCTCAGAGAAAGTGATGGTATTCCATTTTCCTTACAGTCTCCAGCAGCAGGCAAAGTAGAAAACAGATGCGGCACTTACCTAGTTTGACCACAAAATTGATAAATCTCTGGATACAAAACTAGAAAAGAACAAACAAATCTATAGTTAATATTACTGAACTGTGTAAACAATGTATAAGAAATTAGAAGTCAAATTACAGAAACCCTATAAAGTCTGCACACCTTCATTTACTGAAGATCTGTCAGTGTGGAGAAAAATAGCCAAGTGAAGATGACTGGGATCCATCCAGGCTAAGGTAAGGTTTTTCATACACGTAGGCTTTACAGAAAGGGCCCGTGCAGAAAAGAAACTTCAATGATGAACTTGTACAAGAGAGTAAAGATGGGAAATCCCACCCCTTATCTGTCTGGCTTACATAGGTAAACTTATCAGTTAGTGTAGTGGTTTTCAAACTGGGGTAGAGATAGCTCTGGGGTTCCTTCCAGGATTCCTAAGGAGAACATGGCCAAGGCTAAGATTTATGGGAATTAATTTCTAGATCCTCAGCTTCTGTAAGTGCTGTGTTCTAAAACTGATCAGCACAAGAATTTGCATGGAATGGAGGTACAGGTTGTTCTCTTGTTTCCCCATTCACAGTCTTTCTTTTTCTACTTTTGAAAAAAATTAAGACATACCTCCTATATCCATTGCCTTGGGATACCTCTGGAGTACCAAATAAAAGAGCAAATCAAAATGTTAGCATTAGTATTGACAAAGAGAGGGACAGTGATTCCTCTAATTAACAGATAATAAGTCCTCTCAAAAATCAGAGGTTTTTCAATTATTTCCTTTCTACACTGCTAGCTACTCAGGTTTCAGCTAAAAATCATTAAAGCATTCTGTGATTTTGGCATATGACTCAAAAAATGTTCAAAGAATTGAGTGACACTGCTATAACAACATTTCCATTCCATTCTCTTTTTTTTTTTTTTTTTGAGACGGAGTTTTGCTCTTGTTACCCAGGCTGGAGTGCAATGGTGCGATCTCGGCTCACCCCAACCTCCGCCTCCTGGGTTCAGGCAATTCTCCTGCCTCAGCCTCCTGAGTAGCTGGGATTACAGGCACGCACCACCATGCCCAGCTAATTTTTTGTATTTTTAGTAGAGACAGGGTTTCACCATGTTGACCAGGATGGTCTCGATCTGTTGACCTCGTGATCCACCCGCCTCGGCCTCCCAAAGTGCTGGGATTACAGGCTTGAGCCACCGTGCCCGGCCACCATTTCCATTCTTATCTACTAACTCACATGAACACAGTTTTGGAGCACTTATTTCTCCAAAAACAAAAATAGTATTGATGTTGAACCTCAACTCATCCTAGCATTAAGTAATGTTCATCCATGGATTCATAGAAAAATTGGTTTTAAAAAAACAGCCTCATCCATCTTATTAAGAGATGTATTTTTAATATTTAACTTTTATATTTATCAAAATGCTTAACATATTTGTTTTAATTGACTGTATGCTAGAAATAATATTCAATGTACAATAAAGAGACTTACATATGTGTTCTACCCCATGAATGATATAGCACATTACATTTACTATCTTGTTCTTTTTGCTGCTTTTTTCCATTTAACATACCATATAGGTCTTTCCAGGTCAGAATACATAAAGCTATCTCATTTTTAAGAGCTAAATATAATTCAGTTGCATAATATATTTAATCATTGCCTTATGGATGAACATTTGGGCTGTTTTTAAAATTTTTTTTCTTTTTTTTTTTGTTAATGAATGAGAGCTTCTTATGTTGCTCAGGTTGGCCTTGAACTCATAGCCTCGCCTCCTCAAGCACCAGGACAACTGGCCGGAGCCACCGCGGCTCCTATTTGGGCTGTTTTTATCTTTTGCTGTTATAAACAAAGCTGCAAGGAATATCTTTGTATATGTGTCATTTCACTCATGTAAATATAACAGGACATTTAAGTACATTAAGGTGAATGAGATAAATTTAACCCTAACATCTTGTCTGCTTCTTCATGTGACTCAAAAGTCTTCAAAAGCAGAAACCAGCTTTACTGAAATTATGTACTGAGCACAGCTCCTGACGTATCAATAAATAAGTAAATAAGACTCACTCACATGCCTTTTTAAGAAGAACACAGAATGTGGTAAACTAAGTTCCTTACCAACGTTGTTTTGAATGGGATGATTCATTTAGAGTGGGACTAAGGGGGGAAAAAGATGGAGACTGGATCAGCCAATAAGAGAAGCCACTGAGTAGAAGGGTCAGCATTACAGCCGCTTCAGTCTACTCCATCTATGATTTCCCTGTTCTGTTCAGAACAGGCTAGAATTTTCAGGGATAACTTTTCTAGGAAACTAGGCAGAGTGGGGGAAACCATCAATGCAAGGAGATGGCAGTCTGCAATTCATTCTTCTTACCCTTATTTAAACCAAAATCTCGTCAGTGTCTAGCTTATGTGGCATAGCTTCCTAGATCCCTACCCAGTTCCTATTCTTAGCTTCACCTGGTCTGAAGATGGACAAAGGTGAATGTTAAGGTATTTAAACTTTAAGGAGGAAGTAGATTTATGATGGCTCAACTTTGAGGCCTAAGGGTGGGGAATAATTTGATCACTTCTGGATTCTGCTTCTTCGTGCTCTCTCTGGGTTGGGGCTGCAGGTCACTCCCTCTAGCCCGCAGGGTGCTTTGTATTTCTGCTCTGTCATCTCTGATTACACTGATGGCAGCCTGTCCTGTTCAAAAAGATCCCACAGCCAAGCTTCATTAGAACCCTCTTGGGTTCTATGTGATTTCCTAGAATTTCATAATAACTTATCTTCTTTTACATAAGCTAGTTTAAATGGGTTTCTGTTACTTGTAACCAAATAATTTCTGACAAAGATAGAAACTCACAAAATGTGAGTCCATCCTGGAGACACTGGTCACCAGGGTCTGTAGCACTAAGGGTCAGTTCCTGCTAAGGTGTAGGAACTTAGGGCATGTGCTCAAGTCATGTGTTCATGTGTCTCACCTCTAACTGCAATGGGTTCTTCTAAACAATGACTGAATTTTTTTTTTTTAGCTGGGTGTAGTGGCATATGCCTATAGTCCCAGCTACTCAAGAGGCTGAGGCAGGAAGACTGCTTGAGCCCAGGAGGTCGAGGCTGCAGTGAGCTATGATCATACCACTGCACTCCAGCATGGACAACAGAGCAACACCCTGTCTCTAAATAAAAGAGAACCAGCTGTTGAGACTGTTCCACCCTTCACTGAGGTTCTTTCCCCGGATGGCTAGACTGTCCTCCATGGAACATTCACAGCAGCCACTATGTTCTCTGGGATCTTCCCTCCAACATATCAGCTTCTGCTTCCGGTCTCAAATCCTGTATCTACTTTTGGGTCACCCACTAGGCTGTTATTTCCTTCCTGGTGGATGTTTCTAGTTCTCAGCACATTTCCAGGGTGAATGAGACTGATCTGCCCTGACTTTGAATGAAGCCTTCCCCATTTTAGGTTACCATGTTCATAGCTTCCTCATATTCTGTGATAACTCTGGTGTGATGTCCTCAATGGGACAGCATGTGGTCATTTCCCCAGAAATCTATGACCATTATATTATAGTCACAAAAGTACTTGAAGATAGAGTAAAAATAAGATCCTTTCTAGGAGGAAGAGAAGAGCCATATCCGTATGGGGCCTGTCCTGATTAGACATGTAGGGAACACAGACAATGGGGACAGCTTTAGTTTTAAAGAAGGAAAAGAGAGAAAGAGAAGAAAGGTAAAGAAAGAAGCGCTGGGCAGTTTTAATGAGGGCAAGTATGGTAGGAATGCTGGTGAGAGAGAAGAAAAAGAATCCTCAATTGGAAAAGAAAAAAGGCTGTGGGAAGGGAAGAAAATGTTTACCTGATAGTTCAGGGCTAAAGAGAAGTCCTTTCTTTCGAAAGCCTCCAACATCTGGCCTGTCTTTTTTCCCAGGTAGTTATAGGTACTGGAAAGACAACAGCAAATACTGCAGCTTCAATAATTCAACAGGAAAGGCCCAGATCTTCAAATCCCTCTGCTGTTTAAAAGGGAAAAAACACACCCAGTCCTCCTAAAGTCTGTTTTTGGGTCTTCATCTGTTAGGGGATCAGACTGCCTTCAGTTCTGAGTTTTCCAGCAATACTAAGCAGTACTGCAGAGAAGGAAGAGTGACAAAAAGGGATAAAGGAAGAAGAGTGGAAAAAAGATAAAACAGAAAAAAAAAAAAGCTGGAGGTATATTTGCTAGGAAGTGACTGAGGGCAGCTCCTGCCCTCAGGTAAACACAGGTGCAATGCTAGACAAGAAATGTGGAAAAAATGTAGCATCTGAGGTGAGTCCTAAAAGGCTTATACTGAAAAACTGGGTGGATTGAGCACCATGGTAAAAGGGGCAAATCCCAACAAATTACCTTCATTCCTTGCCAATGTGTATATTACTTAAAGACTAGTTTCTAGACAGTAATATTAATAATAATAAAATGAGGGACCATTTACTAAGTGCCTATTATATCACAGGTGCTTGACATAGATCATGTCTAATCCTTGTAAAACCATGGAAGGGTAGGCCTGGTTTTTATTTTGATCAAAGAAGGGCTGCAGAGTTGCCACAAAAGCTTTTCCATTGTGTCATGCTATCTTCAATAATAATGCAATAAAAATGAAGGTGAGAATAGTTATTTGACCTGACAGTACATTTTTGTGGACTTAAACTCTCTAACTCTACCTATAAAGACAAATATCTTAAATGAATCACTGAATTATCTGAGGCCCAGTTGTACATCCTCCCCTTGGATTCTGTGTGATTTCTCAGTATTTTAAAATAACTTGTCTTCTTTTACATAAGCTAGTTTAAATGGGCTTCTGTTATTTGTAACCAAATAATTTCTGAAACCAGCAAGGTAGAAGGTTATAGAAACTCATAATAAGGACATTTCCCCAAGTTATTTAAATTCAAATGGCTTCTCACATAGTAAGTCGGTATCAGAAAATGTATTTATCTTGATGTACCAAGAACAGAAATGTTGTTGGACTTTTATATATAGGCCCTGGGTCAACAGCAAAGGATTCCAGGAATGTGAAGCTCATGTTATCTTCTGGCAATAGACTAAGGAAGAACAATGTCTGAGGAGTTTCAGACACTAAAATTTGAATCCCAGTGGTCTTAGGTGTAACCTTGGTTAGAAAGAAAGGTGATTATAACTAGGGAGAAATGAAGTCTAACTAAATGTACTTTACTTATACATTATGTTGATAGAATTAAAATGCCTAGGATGGAGGCCAAAAAGGAAGAGTCAAAAAAGTAAGAATTTCCAGGGGGAAAGAGGTTTAATGGTGATATGATTTGGATCTGTGTCCCTGCCCAAGTCTCATGTTGAAATATAATCCTCAATGCTGGAGGTGGGGCCTGGTGGGAGTTGGCTGGATCATGGGGGCAGTTTCCCATGGTTTAACTCATCTCCCTTTGTGCTGTTGTTGTGATAGTTCTCATGAAATATGGTTATTTAAAAGTGTGTGGCACCTGACCTCCTCTTCCTGCTCTGGCCATGTAAGATGTACCTGCTTAGCCTTCCTCCATGATTGAAAGTTTCGTTCAGAAGCCAAGCACATGCTGCCAAGCTTGTACTGCCGAATCATAAGCCAATTAAACCTCTTTTCTTATAAATTGCTCAGGTATTGCTTTTTTTTTTTTCTTTTCTTTTTCTTTTGAGACAAAGTCTCGTTCTGTCATCCAGGTTGGAGTGCAGTGGTGTGATCTGGCTCACTGCAACCTCTGCCTCCCAGGTTCAAGTGTTTCTCCTGCTTCAGCCTCCTGAGTAGCTGGGACTACAGGCATGCACCACCACGCCCAGCTAATTTTTGTAATTTTAGTAGAGACAAGGTTTCCCATGTTGGCCAGGCTGGTCTTGAATGCCTGGCCTTGTGATGTGCCTGCCTCGACCTCCCAAAGTGCTAGGATTACAGGTGTGAGTCACCATGCCCAGCCACTTAACAGCAATGTGAGAATGAACTAATACACATGTTCAGCAAATACAGCATTCAGATTTCCTCACTAGAAATACCCCTATAGTTACGATGGCTGTCATGGGCAATCTTGGCTTGGTGAACAAGCTATTTACATTATTCAACTCTGTCACTCTTTCTCAAAGCCAGGCTCACCAAAATATGCTATAAATGTTATTTTGCTCCCTTGGTACCTTTCAGTGAATGCAAACATTTCATTCAATCTGCTTACAAGCATATTCTAATGAATTAGGTTAACATGTGCAGTGGACATGCTAATTGAAGTGCCTGTCTTTTGCTAAGTAGGCATTGGGGCACATGATTCCGGTTAGACCTGACATGGACACTTGCCTAGGTATTGCTACCTAATGATGTCCTGAGATGCCACACTTGGGCAGCCAAGACTGGGCATATGCATACTGAAGCAGAGAAAGCCCATCTGGATACAGATAGAGAGAAGAGAAATGAAGACATGTGCAGAAAGATGCAGAGGTAAGTCTCTTCAAAAAACCACACATGGAAGATGATCTGCCTTGGTTATTGAGATTCTGCAGTTTTTGGCTTTCATTTTCTCTGAGGCCTGGTTGTATATCCTCCTCTTGGGTTCTATGTGATTTCCTAGAATTTCATAATAACTTATATTGTTTTACATAAGCTAGTTTTGTATTGTTTTTTATTTTTCTACAGATTTTTGTAGATCTGTATTGTTTTACATAAGCTAGTTTAAATGGGTTTCTGTTACTTGTAACCAAATAATTTCTGACAAAGATAGAAACTCACAAAGTGTGAGTCCATCCTGGAGACACTGGTCACCAGGGTCTATGGCACTAAGGGTCAGTTCCTGCTAAGGTGTAGGAACTTAGGGCATGTGCTCAAGTCATGTGTTCATGTGTCTCACCTCTAACTGCAACGGGTTCTTCTAAACAATGATTGAATTTCTTTTTTTTTTTCTTTTTGAGACTGTGTCGCACTCTGACACTCAGGCTGGAGTGCAGTGGCGTGATCTTGGCTCACTGTAACCTCTGCTTCCTGGGTACAAGCGATTCTCGTGCCTCAGCCTCCTGAGTAGCTGGCATTACAGGCATATGCCACCACACCAGGCTAATTTATTTTAATTTTAGTAGAGATGAGGTGTCACCATGTTGGCCAGGCTGGTCTCGAACTCCTGACCTCAAGTGATCCACCCACCTTGGCCTCCCAAATTGCTGGGATTACAAGTGTGAGCCACCATGCCTGGCCCAATGACTGAATTTGTAACAAACAGCTAAGCACTATTTCATTCCCTTTCACTGGAAGAATGTGGAAAAGAAAGGAAAGTTCTATTAGAAGGGATGTACATGCAAGAAATACAGCTACTTTGGTGATGAATGCCTTGATGGACATAATCACTAGGAAAAATGAAACATGCTTACCTGCCCACTGCTCCAGTTGCTCCCATCACCAGAGCACTCAACAGTTGCTAATTAGAAAAAAAGAATATTCGCTTTTGTAAAAAAAAGAGAAAGAGAAGAGATGCTACTATATAAATAGGTACACAAATAGTTTTGGAGGGAACTGACCTGCTGCAACATGCTAGGGGGTGACTTACCTCATCCACCCCAAAAAGGAAAGCAAATTGTTGCTGGCGATGCTGATCAACACACTGCCCGAAGTCTAAGAGATCTGTATCACTGAATTTCAGCCCTTGGAAGGTGGGGATCTTATCCTGAATCCCATCCAACAACTCCTCAGCACGAACTGTTCAAAATAGTAAGTGCCTCATTAATCTGCACATCTCTAGGAAATAACATCTCATACAGTGGCACACATCTGCAGTGAGCTGCCACATGTTGCTGACAGCCGGAACTGACTGCAGACTGGGCATAATCACTTGTGCCTGACTAGCAGCTCCTATGTACTTGTCCAATTATAATCCTAAACTTTCCATTCCTTATGAAGTGTAAATATCTATTTGGTCTTAGTCCCCAGTTCCTGAGACAAAGTACCTAAAACCCTTATAGACAGGGATGCTAGGAGAATATTCATTCTAACATTTGGTCTCAACCCTGATTCCTGACACTCTCAAGACCTTTGTAATTTCCTGAGTGATAGGAGCATCTGACACAGAGCTCTTAAATCCCTTGGAATCTACAAAATGATATGTATATTTCTGTACGCTATGAAGTTGACTGATGGCTGGATCTCCTAGATAGCCTCAAGATGAGGGCTGGTGGCCAGGGAAACCAACCATGTGCTTAGAGGGTTGAAACTTTCAGTCACACCCTTGGTCTCTACGGAGGAGAGGGGGACTAAAGATTGAGTTGATCATCGATAGCCAGTGATGTACTCAATAATGCCTACACGATGAAGCCTCCATCAAACCCCAAAAGAACAGGGCTTCTGGGTTGATGAACACATGAAGGTGCCTGGTGGATGGCTTGTTCAGAGAGAGCATGAAATCTCCATGCCCCTTCTCACATATCTTACCCTATGCATCTCTTCCTCTGGTTGTTATCTGTATCCTTTGTAATAAATGGGCAATAGTAAGTAAAGTGCTTCTCTGAGTTCTGTGAACTACTGTAGCAAATTAATTGAACCCAAGGGGGAGGTCAATGGAACCCTGATTTATAGCTGGTCAGAAGTACAGGCCACAGTCTGGGACTTGAGACTGGCATTGAAGTGGGGGCAGTCCTGTGGGACTAAGTTCTTAACCTCTGGGATCCAATGCGAACTCCAGTAGACAGTGTCAGAACTGAATCCACTTAGAGGACATCCAGTTAGTCTCTGATGAAGAACTGGTTGTTGGGGGTAGAAATGCCCACACACATTTTGGTGGCCAGAGGTAAGATGTTTTACGTTGAGTGGTAAGCATGAGAGTAGAGAATAGGAAAAGCAGTTTTTTTTTTTTCCCTCAGAATGTTTATAAAGTACAGTTGAGTGGTAAGTATGAGAGTAGAGAATAGGAAAAGCAGTTTTTTTCCCTCAGAATGTTTATAAAGTACAGCCTCTATTTTTCCTCTTATGGAATTTAGAAAAGAGTGGGACTTTAAAATTAAGACATTTCATCTAATTGTAAAACTCTTCTCTCTGAAGAAATATAGTAATAATAAAAGAAAAGCTAGAAGTCAAAAGAGATCAGAGGACTTTCCTGCGTGCTACAGGCAATAAGAATACAACAGGTTCAAGGCAGACACACTCTTGTCCTAGTGAGGGATACAGCCTCATGTCTTCTCAAGAAGAAGGGGTGTGTGTGATAGAGACAAAAGGCATATGCTACAAGTGCCCAGAGATCAAATTTCCTTTCACACATAACAACTTCCATTATACGGCAGTGTGAATGATTGATACGGCGTGGGTCTTTAGAGTGAAATTTAGTAACAATTGGTACTGCCCAGTTAATGGTGGTGGGCTTTTGTGGCATGGGGTAGGGTGGGATGGAGTGGTTTCTTAGCATAATAGGGTAAGATGTGAGAGTTGAGAGGAAAGAAATATCAAAAGAAGCAGTACTTACTCTTTACCCCTGTCAATGCAGGAATGTGATAGTAATAAAATGGCAGAGCAGGGGCGGCAGCAGCCACTTCCTTTAGGAAATCAATCAGGACATCTGAAAGAACAGCAGGAACAGTCATGGTGAGAACAGGTATAAAACAGTGGCTTTCCTTGGTTAAAAAAAAAAAAAGAATCACCTGATGAAACAACCACATTTCTCAGAGGCCTCAAATTCTCAACCACTCTTACCATCCCTGCTATTGTGACTTTGGAGGAAGTGAGTTGCAAATGTTTTTGCAACTCACTTCCTCCAAAGTTTTATTTTCCAGCCCAAAATAAGATGGTTATTCTCCTACCGTACTAAACTCTATTAAAAAAAATTGATGAAAACCTTCCCACATATAAAGAGATGATCATGAAATACATTTATAAAAACAGAAGTCCATCACGTAAGACTTTTGTCTTCTTACTCCGAAAAGGCTGTGTGGCCAGTAAACAACAGAGACTACTATAGAATAATAGATCAGAATAATAAGGTTGTAATTAAGAAAATTCTGTAACAAAAAGATAAACAATATCTGCTTCAAGATACAAGTTATAGGAGTAGGGGCACATTTCACAAGAATTCCAGCAAAATTTGGTACTTTTCCCTTTGGGGAGAAATCCAAACACCCTGGTTTGCTGAGGAAGTGGGGTTTCCTATATCATCTCATGGGAGCTTCACCTGTAACACTACTGCAGATGATAGGTCTAGCAGCACTCCTCATGTTTTAGATGCCATTAGGTAATGGGAGAATTTTATGTACATCATCTGAATACTGTTATGATGTGTATTCAGTCTAGGATAATATTTCTGACAAATTATTATGCATACATTCATTATTTTTCCTTTTAGGAAAAATATTCATTTAAAAATTTGTAAAGCCGTGTGAAAAAATTTTTAAATGTTGGGCTGGACACAGTGGCTCATGCCTGTAATCCTAGCACTTTGGGAGGCTTAGGCAGGAGGATCAGCTGAGACTAAGAATTCAAGGATATCCTGGGCAAGATCATACCAACATCTTATCCCTACAAAAAAATTAAAAAAAAAAAATTAGCTGGGTATGGTGGCACATGCCTGTAAGTCCTAGCTACTTGGGAGGCCAAGGGAGGAGGGTTGCTTAAGCCCAGTAGTTCAAGGCTGCAGAGAGCTATGATCATGCCACTATACTCCAGCCTGGGTGACAAAGCAAGACACCATCTCTAAAAAACAAACAATTTTAAAAATTTTTAAACTTTAAAAATGTTCATTTTAAACTCCCTATTTATAAATATTAAATTACTTATCTACATGAGCTATTTTCTATGCAACAATAATAGGTGATATGTCATGATGATTTAGACCTATTACACATTTAATTATAGATTTACTGCATCGTGTAGGCAAATAATGTCTGTTTTTATCCTAAAATTTATATTTCTTTTTTGGCTAATCAAAAAGGATTAAAAAGACTTAGTATAGTTAGATACCATAAATAGTTTCCAAAGAGAAAGCAGTACTTTGGTATTTCAGAAGGCAATGAATATTTCTGTGAAATCTCTTAGAATTCATTTACTCAACCTTTAATAGGATATGTAGTCTCAAAATGCCCATCACTTAAATTCTTCTAAGTAAAATGGTCCCATGCGTTGCCATGTGACTGACACCCTATGTAACTCACTGGTCCAGGAGCAGACATTGACCCAAACAGGCATCTACAGATCAACCAGGGCTCAGTGGATAACTCAATCAGATTGCTGGGCAAAAGAACTGAAGTACTTTAAGGCAGTCTCTTTTATGGATCCAGGGAGAGCAAATATTTCAGAGTACCACTGTAGCACTGCAACTTCAAGCCTCTAATCTATAGTACTTTACTTTCACAAATTAAATATAACTGTTTTGAATGGAGGCAAGAAGAAGTGGACCATGTGAGATGCCATGCATTCAAACCTATCCACTTACCTTTGGTCCATGGCTTGAGGAAGAACGGTGCAATGACAGCAATGCCATCAGCTCCTATTTCTGCTGCATGTTGGGCCTTTAAAAGAAAAAAAAAGATCATATTGGAACAAGTGATTTATTATAGTCACCTACAGCTTAGATACTAAGGTCTGTAACAAGCTCTTCAAATTTGCCTACTGATGCACCACTGGAGAGTGGGAAAATTAGCCCAATTTAATGAACGTCATTGCCAGGAGAATCCCAGGTTGCAAAGTAAAGCTCCTTGGTGAAGGTGAGCTGTGTTCTTAATCTTATACTTCTTCATATTTTGGCAGTACAAGAAACCTTGCTCAGGAGACATAAATGGTTCATTTTGATGAGTTGTAACTGTTAATTGAGATATCTGCTGATGTAATTTCTCTTCTGTTCAGTCCATTGATGATACTGTCTTTGCTGTCCAATGACATGACAGTCGTATTTTAAAATTTATATTACAGATTGGGAATGCAGTTGAGACAGGTTGAAAATGAAAAACTTATATACATCACAGAAGATACTTTACACCATGTTTCTGATATTTTCTCAGATTCCTCCAGAAAAAAGTATTTCCTCTTGCTGGGTCCTTGTAACACATTTTATCTATTTCAAATAAAGTACCTAAACCTACCCGGTGGTAAGGCAGTTGTGTATGGTGACTGTCCTCCAACCAGAGTCTAAGTCCCTCAGGGCAGGGCTCACCCTTGAGTCCAGGTCAGTCATGGTGCTGGGCACACAGCAAGGAACCAGCAGATGCTTGTTGATTGTTTCAAAATATGCCCCACTATCTAAAAAGGGACAAGGGCTTCCTTCTGAGACTTTGACTTATACTATCTATATCTAATAGACATGATTATCTTTCTGCAGAAGTAAACAAGCACAGTTAAAAGAAGACTGGGATATACCCCAGTGAAGGCACTGGGATTAATTTCATTAACACAGGATCAGAATTTGATATATTTAAAACATTTGCTTAGTACTGTTTAGAAAAAGAGTAGAAAAGTAACTTTAGCTGAAATCAAGGAAAGAAGAAACATCTAAGAGAGTCGATGGCAATGTCCATTTGAGCATCATCCAGTAAAGAGTTACAGCTAAGCAGATGCTAATGTTATTGTCTCTTTGACAAGACTACCCCTATACCAGGAGATTATCCCTATACCAAAGAATTATTCATTCCAAGTTTACCTCTCTACCATTCTGGTGTTCAGACCAATAGATGATACTGTCATTCATATCATTACATGATAATATTTTAAAATTTATATTATACATTGAAAAAGAAGCAATTGAAAAGAGAGAAAAAAGAAAAATATATCCTACACCATACTGCCTTAGTTGAAAAACCTTTTGTAAGAATAGCAAATCAAATGTAATAATAAAAAAACCAATAATAAATCAAATAAAGCAAATCAATAAAAAATCAAGTCTCTAAATTCTGATTCCACATTTACTAAGGCTAATGCAGCTTGCTTAAAGCACTAAATAGCAATTTTTTTTGCAAATATATATTATACATCCCATTTCTAAATCCAAATAATAGCCAAAACAAACCAAACCCATTAAGAGGAAGCTGGCCCAGAAAAAGTCATTATAACCTTTGGAGTTAAAATATCTAAGTTCTGAAAACATGGTTAATTTGTAGTAGTCCAGGCACAGGGCCTTCAGATGAACAATTCTAAATATCTGTGCTTTCTTTTCTTAACCAATTCACCCAGGCCTCAGAATCGCCACACCACCTACTTTTCTGCCACCTAACCTGCTAATCCCTAAACCTGGAGCAATCCAATTATCTGTATTCTTGTTCCTATGTTCTGTGTACCAGGAAAAAAAAAATTCCATAAATGTGATGAAGGATGGTATGACAAATTTTGACATACAACTTGAGTTAGTTTCCAGCATCACTGAGCAATCCCTTTTGTGTTTTAGCTCCTTCTCCCTTTCTCCAATGCAGAATTCACATTTGCCATTCTTCCAACCTTTATCCTTTGCCCCTCAGTGCCCTGCAGATGGCACTGCCTTCTACTTCCCAGAGAAAATGGAAATTGGCTCAAGTTCTGCTCCTTACCAACAAACTCAGCTATAGCTGCATCCATCCTTACTCTCCTTGGAGGAAGGTGCCTCCATCTCCTATCCTACAGTCATCATCATCTGGAGCTACAACCCTTTCTTCGTGGCTCAGTGCCTGCTTCTGCAGTGAGCCCCTGAGATCCTACACCTTATCTTTTCAGGCACAGCATCTACCACATAGCAAATATAGTATTGATTTTAACTGTAGAACAAAAACGGATGCCCCTTGAGTGGTCTCTCCCAGATGGAGCTGCATACATACCAGCTCTTGTGACTCCTTCAAGCTTAGTGCTCCTACGTGAATTATCACCTGATCCAGCCTGCAAAAGAGAAAACACTGCTGCATTGCGTAGAGTTTAGAGGAATGCAGAAGGGCTGCACTATCCTGGTTTGCACTGGTTTTAGCGGTTAATTGATGCCTTCTTAGTCTCACTTACTAAGTTCTATAGCAACATATTTAAAATTAATCTACCTAAAGAGGCTTATGGTGATCTTTTAAACATAGATCATTGATATCAAAGTCTAGTCATGTTACTGAGAGGTTGGTTGTGATTTGAGCGTGCCTAGGATGATTTTGATATCACAGCAGAACAGATTCAACCTCAAAGGAGGTAATTAAAGGCAAGATTAAAATGGTATTCCATTTCTTCCCTCCTGTGACAATATAGCCATTCCTACAATGACTTCATTCAGAGCCAGTGGGAAGGTGGGATGTTTATACAGTATCATGGAGGTTTCATGTTGCCAGCAGCAGAAGTATACACTGAAAACCATTAAACATGTACAGTCATGGGATTCATCTCTCAGTAAGTTAGAGGCAGAGGATCACAGAGATAATTTAGCCCATTATCTTAAAGGTAAGTAAATTGGAGTCTGTAGAAATTAGTTTTATATCCATGCTTACATTAAAAAAACACTTCTAAGTTGTGATAAAAGACACGAAACTTAAAAATCAATTCTAGGTTGGGTATGCAGTGGCTCATACCTAAAATCCCAGCACTTTGAGAGGCCAACTTGGGCAGATTGTGTGAGCTCAGGAGTTCAAGACCAGCCTGACCAACATGGAGAAACCCCATCTCTACTAAAAATACAAAAAAAAGTAGCCGGGCATGGTGGCACGTGCTTATAATCCCAGCTACTCAGGAGGATGTGGCAGGAGAATTGATTGAACCTGGGAGGCGGAGGTTGCAGTTTGCTGAAATTGTGCTGCTGCACTCCAGCCAGGGCAACAAGAGCGAAACTACATCTCAATAAATAAATAAATAAATGAAAACAAACAAACAAATTCTAATGGAAGTAAAGGATCTAGTTTAATCATGTTAGAGTCAATAATTTATGTGTCAGGTGTCAGGGATTACACATGATTTTTGTAAATAAATGATATTGCATATATTTATATAACAGTGCTTTGCATTTATCTGGCACTGGCTAATACTTGTTGATTTAGATCAAATGTAAATTGAAAAAAAAATTAAGATGCCAATGGTGAATCAAGCACTAGGGAAGATATCTAATTGGGAGGTGGTACAACATAACTGTTAAGAACTTCTATCCTGGGTGCGGTGGCTCACAGTAAATGCTTAATAAATATTACCGGTTATTACTGTTAAGCTTTAAGAATAGAGCCTTAAAGAAAAAAAATAGGACAACAAAAAAGAAAAAAAAAATAGAGCCTTTTAATGCTGTAAAAAATATAGAAAATAGTAAAGATAAGGAATCATTAGGGATTTAAAAAAATGTCTAGGGAATGGAATTTAAGGTTCAGCAAAGCAGAATTTGAAAAACAATAATTGATTAATCAATACATGAGTACTTAATTTGGTTAAGCATTGTTTTAGGTGCTGTATTTGGTGGTGTCACGTGCATGAAGATAGGTATGATACTGAGATATTTTTGGTTGGAGATAAAAATAGCTTCCTCAAAGAATCCAACCAGGAACTAGTCCCATGGGCAGTGAATTCACTTTAAAAAGCAATTTCCTATCTTGCAAATCTCCTCAGAATTTGGCCAAAAGAGGATAGTTGCTCTTATACCCCAGTGGTCATTTTTGGGAGTACTCCATGTTCCATCTGGGGAGAGGCTACAGTGAGAGCCTGGTCTTCTAAAAGTGGGATTAATAATGTTCAGCCATGAATGCAGTCATCCCAGTGAGTCTTCTGAAGGACCTTGAATAACACATACCCTCATGAGACAGAGACACCACATTCCTGTTTAGGCCCAATCACGAGTCCTCCAGGGCTTCCTGCTAGCTCTGTCTTAGGTAAAACAGGACCTAGCTGGGAAGTGACATGATCAGGTTTGTATTTTTATTTTTCTATTTTTTTCTCTCTCTCTCTTTTTTTTTTAATTCATTTTAAGTTAAATATACCCTGAAGGTTTGTATTTTTAAAGAACAGAAGACTTCTGAATGGAAAAAGGAGGGCTGACTGACCTGCTGGACTCTCACCAGCAGTTTTATTGCATGACCCCTTCCTTCACTACCCCTTTCTTTTGGCTTAGGTGAAGCCAATCACCCATTTGCTCTTTCTCCTGGGCTGCTAGATACAGCTACCACTGTTAGAAATTTAAAATACAAATTTCCTAGTAATCTCCCAATCCAGGAGAGGGCTCCAATGAGCCTTCTGGCTGTTATGACTCATTTCTCTGGAGTGCTAACCCACATCTTGACTATTCCTGTCAAGCTCTAAATTCTTACCAATTACTTGTTCTGGGCAGATGTCCGAGTCCCAGAGACCAAAGATGAAGCGGCTTTCAAACACAAACTCCCTTACCCTTTCTCCTCTCCACCTGTGTGTGGGGTGACATCACCATTTGCTTTCCTCCTAGCTTCTCAGTTTTTTTTTTTTTGTTTTGAGGAGTTTTGTTCTGTCGCCCAGGCTGGAGTGCAGTGGAGTGATCTTGGCTCACTGCAACCTCTGTCTCTCGGGTTCAAGCAGTTCTCCTGCCTCAGCCTCCTGATTAGCTGGGATTACAGGTGCTTGCCACCATGCCCAGCTAATTTTTGTATTTTTAGTAGAGACAGGCTTTCACCATGCTGGCCAGGCTGGTTTCGAACTCCTCACCTTGTGATTTGCCTGCCTCAGCCTCCCAAAGTGCTGGGATTATAGGTGTGAGCCACTGTGCCCAGCTGGTGTTAAATCTTTAAAACCCAATGTAAATTGTGAGTTGAATCAATTTCTGATCAATTCATCAGGATGTAATCCTATCATCAGTGGAGAAGCATCTGTATTTCAAACTCCTAGCCAACCCCCCATCCAAGACCTTTCATCAGAGTTATCAATTCACCACTATTTTCTTTTAAGACAGGGTCTTGCTCTCTCACCCAGGCTGGAGTGTAGTGATGTGATTTTGGCTCACTGCAACCTCTATTCCCCCAGGTTCAAGTGATCCTCCTGTCTCAGCTTCCCAAGTGGCTGGGACCACAGAGGCATACCACTATGCCTGGCTAATTTTTTTTTTTTTTGTAGAAATGGGGCCTTCGTATGTTGCCCAGGCTGGTCCTGATCTCCTGGGCTCAAGCAATCTGCCTGTCTAGGCCTCCCAAAGTGCTGGGATAACAGGTGTTAACCACTGTGCCCAGCAAAGGTTTACTGGTCTTTTCTGTATCTTTCATCTCGTCTCCCCTGGCAGATTTTCAGCATAGAAACATGCTCAACATTTTTCCACTTAATGAAACTGCTTCTTTCAATCTTGCCTATTCCTTCCTAATCTACTACTCCGTCTCTCCTCTCCTTCCCTTTGCCAGAAATCTCTCTGTGAGGATCAGCTGCACTCACTGCCCCCACATGCAGATGTCTGCTGCATTCTACAGCTCACTGCAGTCTGGCTTCTCAACAATAACCTGACTGGCCCCACTCTCAGAGGTAATCAGTGACTCCCTGTGATGTGTCAAACCTAGCGGTTTTCTCAGTCTTTCATACACTGACTTTCATGGCATCTAATAGTTATTATAACAAATGTTATAATAAACACAGCACCTACTACATCTACTGCAAATAGTTACAATGACTGTGTTATGTGAATGATGCTTGCTAGGCACTGTTCTAATCCTCACTACAACCTCCTAAGTGAGGTACTATTATTTTTACTTTAGGAGTGAAGCACACAGAAGTTGGGTGATGTGCCTGTGTCC
Organism: Saguinus oedipus; assembly: GCA_031835075.1. Taxonomy (NCBI): domain Eukaryota; kingdom Metazoa; phylum Chordata; class Mammalia; order Primates; family Cebidae; genus Saguinus; species Saguinus oedipus. The sequence goes on from CM063190.1 coordinate 28,208,296, forward strand.
CCAGAGCTAATAAAAAGCAGAGCTGGGCCTCAGACAGACAGTTGGGCTCTGTGGCGCCTGCTACACCGGCACTCTCTGAAATCATTCTCCCTGGCTGCAGTGACCGGACCCACTCCCAACCGCCCTCCTACCCCCGAGGGCTTTCTGTCTCTGCCTACTTCCCTGTCCCTCATTTCTGGTACTTTTCTTAATGTATCCTTAGCCTTTCTGTTTTCACACTCTGCCCATGGTCCTTAATCTTTTTGGACCCTAGCGCTCACAAAATTAACTGAAAGCTGATGGTTCACCAGAAAATGCTTCCATGAATATGCACTCAAACTTGGCACATAATTTCAGAGTACTGGAGGTGCCCTGAAGCCATGAAGTCTTCTCTTCCCAAGGACATCACGGGCTGCACACTGACAACCTCTGCTCACTTACCTGCACCTAAGGCAACATTGATTATTCCCTTCTTGTTTTTGCATTCATCAGAAGGTCTGGGGTGTTACTTTTCATGATCTAACATCCCTACTGGATGGTCAGCAACCTGAAGGCAGAGCCCCTACTTTATATTGCTGGTGCCTAGCACAGTACATGACATACAACAATGTAACAATCAATAAAACTTAGTTAACTGGTAGTGCTTATGGAACTGATACTATCCTGTTTGTTCAACTGTAGTATGAATTGGGTGTTACAAAAATATATCACTGCATGGAAGTTTAGCAGCTACAGAAAGTCCCCAAACAGCACAAGAAGCACCATAAAAGAGCACGTTGAGCTGGATGCACAGAGACCTATAAAGAGAAATGGGTCAATACAAGCATCAGGTGCTCATCCCAAGAAGGGAAGGGGTGTGAGTTGCTCAGTGGAAGGGCCAGGTGACCAGCAGAGTCTGTCACCACCCTCCTCTCTTATCCTTCAGCTCAAGGATGGGTAACTGTGAGGGGATTGGCCTTATAGACAGAAAAGACGCAGTTTCCCAACAGAGCCTCTGGGAGGCAGGTGTGCCTAGCAGTTTGGCTGCCCTTCTGCACAGAAAGGGAGGGGGCTCTTCTCCAAGGAGCCAGGATTACTGGGATCCCTGCTCATATTCCCACCAGCTAACCTTGAGCCCAGGCTCTGACCAGAAAGCAGGGAGGCTGTATCCTCTGGGGAAGAGGCTCATTTAATATAGCTGTGGCCAAAAAGCATTTTTATTCTGGGAAGCCACTCACTTGTCCTTCCCTTTTGTTACCCACTCCTCTGCGACCCGGCGACGCTCTGAGACGCTCAGGGACAGGCCTTCTCCCGTTGTGCCATTCACTGTTCCAAATAAAGAGTAAGTCAGTGGGACCAAACCATACCTCTGCTCCTCCCACCCCAAGTCTGAAAAGTGCAGGGTCAAAAATTTCTGCACTGAGGATGGTCAGGAGAGGAAAATGCCACATTTCCATTTTCACTTCAAACTCCTAACTTTTTCCCACCGTCATCTTGTCAAAAGCAGTGGGAAGGTTAACTGTGACTCGTAATTATAAATCTGACCTTGTTATCAGGGAAAGACAGCAAATATTTTAAATGAAGACAGAAATGACTGCCAACATTTTACATCAATCTCCGGACATACCACCCAGTTTTATATCTGGGCTTGAATGGCAGGAAAATCAACACCATCCAGAACCAGCATGTCAAATAAGTGGGAGTTACTCCTGTGGGTGCTTTTGTATACTACAGATCTCAAACTATCTCCATTTACAGTTAGACATGATGGTAGTGCTCTAGGACAACTCATTTTTTAAATATTTCATAAATAAACACAAAGAATGTTAATATTTCTTACACCAAGTGCTCTTACATATTCACTTACTCTCACAACGACCTAGCAAAGTAGAAATTATTTTTCTCATTTGTAGATGAAAACATAAGGTCTGAAATAGTAAATAGGTTTGAATCCAGAGCTGTGTGATTCCAAAACTCATCCTCTTTCTTCTTTTCCTTCTACTACAATCATTTCTTTTTTTTTTTTTTTTTGAGACGGAGTTTTGCTCTTGTTACCCAGGCTGGAGTGCAATGGTATGATCTCGGCTCACTGCAAATTCCACCTGCTGGGTTCAGGCAATTCTCCTGCCTCAGCCTCCTGAGTAGCTGGGATTACAGGCACGCATCACCGTATTTTTAGTAGAGACGGGGTTTCACCATGTTGACCAGGATGGTCTCGATCTCTTGACCTCGTGATCCACCCGCCTCGGCCTCCCAAAGTGCTGGGATTACAGGCGTCAGCCACTGTGCCCGGCCCTACAATCATTTCCTAATAATTGTAGTCACAGAAAGATGCCTATGGCAGTAGGATGCATTACTGAGGTCTCATGCATATGGTGGCACTCTGAATCTCTAAGCACTCAGCACTGGGTTGGAAGAGGGGAGCTTGGGGAGGGAGGTCAGAAAGTATTTGTAACCACTCCTTTGGGGTCTTGACTTCAAGTATGCTCTACTCATAGGGATGTTCCTGCTTTTTCCTCATACCCAAGACCTGCTGCCCTTTGTGGAGTCAGCATCTGCCTTCCCCACTATGGCTTAGTGCTGTAGGGGGACATTGAGTGATTTTGTAATCAGGTCTCGGTTTTGTCATGTGGTCCAGGACACTTCTTCACACAAGTTTTAATCTGCTGTGATTATTATTACCAGGTACCTCCAGCTCTGGAGGGGCTCTGTTGATAGAGCAGTAGCTCAGAGCCAAGGTGTAGTGTCCTCAAAATAAAAATTCATCTAAGGGTCTGAGAGACCAGAACACCACACAAGGGACAGCTCAACTGCAGGTAAGTATGTTAAAATGCTCAAGATCCAAATTTTTTAAACTTTTACTTTCTAGGAAATAAATGGGGATAAGTACTAATCCTGTGATTTCTTTATGTGCTACATTTAGAGTCTTCCTTTCATTCACAATTTGAAAAGGCAGGTAAAGACAGAATAAAGCTTTCTTAAGAGAGAGAAGAGGCCAGGCAGGGTTGCTCACTCCTATAATCCAAGCACTTTGGGAGGCTGAGGTGGGTGGGTTACCTGAGGTCAGGAGTTTGAAACCAGCCAGGTTTTCTTCTTTAGAAAGAAAGGAAAAAAAAAAAAAAAGAAAAAGAAATGAAACCAGCCTGGTCAACATGGCAAAATCCCTTCTCTACTAAAAATACAAAAATTAGCTGGGTGTGGTGGTGTGCGCCTATAGTCTAGCTACTTGGGAAGCTGAGACAGGAGAACTGCTTGAACCCGAGAGGTGGAAGTTGCAGTAAGCCAAGATCGTGCCACTGCATTCCAACCTGGGAGGAGACAGAGCAAGACTCCATCTCAAAAAAGAGGCTGAGGCAGGCAGATCACGAGGTCAGAAGTTTGAGACCAGCCTGGCCAACATAGTGAAATCCCCTCTACTAAAAATACAAAAATTAGCCAGGCATGGTGGTGGGCACCTGTAATCCCAGCTACTCGGGAGGCTGAGGCAGGAGAATCACTTGAACATGGGAGGCGGAGGTTGCAGTGAGTTGAGATTGCACCATTGCAAACTCTCCAGCCTGGGCAACAAGAGCAAACTCCATCTCAAAAAAAAAAAAAAAAAAAAAAAAATCCATCTCAAAAAAAAAAAAAAAAAGGAGAGAAGGTGGTTTAGTTGTTACTTGAGAGGGTTTAGTTGTTAGTTTACCACTTCTTGGCTGAGTGGCGTGGAGCAACCTAGAGTATATCTGAGTCATATATTTTCATCTCTAAATGGGGATAAAAACAATACGTTAAGTGTTGTCACACCATCAAATGAGGTAATCTCTTGAGGTGCTTTGTAGGTCTAACACTGGTGGGTCTACAAATTCACAAATTTTAGTTAGCTTAGCTAGGCTCCATCATAACTTGTGACAGCATGACTCTGTGACCTCTTGGCTGGTAACCAGGCAAGATATACCTTCTAAAGACTGAGCTGGAGACATGTAGAGACATCACCAAGGTTGACTTACCAAAGACGTTCTTCACTCCCTGCTCTTTCACTAGATAATCCACATACTGACCAATTACTGAAAAGTTGATTTCTCTAGAAGACATGGGAAAAATGGGAAAAAATTGCATATTTAGTCTTTTTCAGATTGTTATTCAACAAAACCTCAGGTATATAAACTGCTCCCTCTTGCTAATATTATTAGAAATCCACTCAGTTTGTGAAATTCTTAGCCTTCTCTAAATAATGCCTGGGCTTTTTACTCCCTGAACCTGGTGATTTCTCCGTTCAGCCATGTATGCCTCACTTCTATGAGCAAAACACTATTAGTTATCAACAGAATCTTTATATTTACACCTCATCACAAGAAGTATTTAAAAAGTAGTTATCTAATTATCTTTCTTTTTAGAGCCTATATAGCCATGTATCTTTTGCCTTTTTTGGGGAAGAGTGATGGTCAGGGACATAGTTAAATGAGAACTTAACATTTGCCATTTGATCCCAAGGGCTGGGATTACAAGTATGAGCCATCATGTCTGGCCTGTCCCTTCTTGTGTTTTCCCACCCTACTCTCAGGGTACCTAGGTCTGTTTTCATTGCTGGAGGCCATTATCCATGATCAATTATTAGGAAGCCATTCAAGAGGATGTAAACATTCATTTCTTAGGCTTACAAGACAGGAAGATTCAATCTTAGTAAGAATTTTAGCACTTAATTTTTGTGAAAGCACATGAAATCTTAAACTCATCTGTATTTGCTGGTTTTATACTGAAGAAGGTTAGCAGTTAGAAAGGAACTTCGTCATCACTTTGCCTCTCAAAGGCAGAACAGCACCATCAGCATCTGGGGGACTTTGTTACACATGAATTATCCCAAGCCCCACACAGTCCTGCTCAGTTCGAATCTGAATTTTAAGAAGATCCCCATGTGACCTGTATGTCCTTGGTAATTTGAGGCACATAACTTTGTAAGGATCTGATGCTTAAGGTTAAGGGCTCTTTTCTTAAAATCATATTGATTTCAAAATCTAGAAACTGACTCACAAGCAAATTGTATTAGGCAACCTGTCCTCAATCAAAATGCAGGAGGGGAATGATGGGCAATGAAGAGTGAAATCCAAAGAAAAATGGTGCAGCAAGTCTGGGTTAAATGGTTACACCGTACCCATGGTTACACCACCAAGAACACAGAGTGCTAGCTGGCTGCCACTACACTTTTGTCTGGGGGGCCAGAGAATCCTATTTTAAGTTTGGCCTTATTAACATTCTTTTCACCTTTATGTACTGTATTCCTTAAACAACAAAAATAAAACCAAAAAAATCTGATGTATCTAGGAAACAAAGACATCAAATGGTATTTGTCAAAAGGAGTAAAAACTAAAAGACATATGGTAGAAAACAACTGACTCTGAGACTAAAAGGAAAGCTACTAAATGTGAAGAATGCACAGGCAATCATGCCTATAGCAAGTTCAGAGAAAAGACAGCAGGCCTGAGCCTGCAGCTGGGAAAAGGTGTGTTAATGCAATTATAAAGCCTGTAAGGGGAGCGAACTCCCTAATTATGGCACATGCCCCCATATCCTAACACTGCTCCCTCCTGGCCTCAGTCTGCACCTGGAACAGCCCAGGTGTTCAGCAAAGGCTGGGCAAAGGAGTGGTGGTGCGGGAAGTGACAATGATGAAATCACCATGAGCTCTGCCTTTATAAGCCACTTAGACCACATATGATATTTTGAAATTTCTCTATTAATTGAGTAAAGAAGATAGTATACATGATTAAAATAGTGAAACACAATGAAGGTTATGACTGAGTCAAAAATTAAGTGTATGGGGGCTCAGAAGAGACTGATAAATGTCAGCTAGGGAGGCTGGAAAGAAGACATCCAAGGGCTGGATCTGGATAAATAGGACTTTTTTTTTTTAAGACAAAGTCTCACTCTGTCTCCCAGGCTGAAGTGCAGTGGTGTAATCATGGCTCACTGCAGCCCTGACCTCCTGGGCTCAAGTGATTCTCTCGCCTCAGCCTCCAAAGTAACTGGAACCACAGGTGCAGCTAACTTTAAGTTTTTCGGTAGAGATGAAGTCTCACTATGTTGCTGAGACTGGTCTCAAACTCCTGGGGTCAAGCGATCCTCCTGCCTCAGCCTCCCAAAGTGTTGGGATTACAAGTGTAAGCCACCACATCCGACCCCTCCAACATTCTTGAGAGATACTGTTTGGCCCTATTCTAGTTTCATCCTCTTTTTAGGGAGTTGGCTGCACCCTTAGGCAGATCTAGGCCAGTATGTGAAACTGGAAGCTCCTCTTTCCTCCATGAACTTTACAGTTTGTTGGCCTCAGTGGATAGTGCTTCCACCTATAGTCACCTCTCTCCCTCAGGCCTTGCTGAGAGACAGGCTATTCAGCTGACAATTGCACTCAGGGTTAGAGGTCTAATGGGTTATGCATTATCTGTCCCTTCAAGAAAGGAGATAGCGGTTTGCTGCTTCTTATAAAATGCCCTAACCTACAAGAATGATACTAACAGCAGAATTTTGGGGCAAAATTTTGGGGGCAGTGGCCATCACTCAGAAAATGTTCTTGAATTTAAGTCCTTTTGTAACTACCAGGTCTCTTTAGAGAGATCTAGGTTGAAAAGGGACTAATTTTAAATATGTTTTACTGACAATATATTTTTCCCTTAAAGATTATTTGAAAAGCCAGAAAAATCTAACAATGACAGGGCTGCTGGGTGTGGTGGCTCATGCCTGTAATCTCAGCACTTTGGGAAGCTGAGGTGGGTGAATCACTTGAGATCAAGAATTTGAGACTAGCCTGGCCAACATGGTGAAATCCTATCTCTACTAAAAATGCAAAAATGAGCTGGGCATATTGGTGGGCACCTGTAGTCCCAGCCTGTAATAGGGAGGCTGAGGCAGGAGGATTGCTTGAAACCAGGAGGTAGAGGTTACAGTGAGCCAAGATGGTACCACAGCTGGAAATTGGAAAGAGTAGCAGCAGGCCCCACTTTAGAGGACTGGATGCCCCAGTTCCCTCAGGCATTTCAGATCCCTGCCTGACTCTGCAGGTGCGAGTTTGTAGCCTTGGGCTGAGATGCTTAGCAGCTCCAAGCACAAATGGAGGTGAAATCATCCAGTGCTGTTACCACGTGTTACATAGGTGCCCAAAACATAGGGTGAGGGAGACAGTAATTCTCCTTGAGGACTTTGTCCATTTTATTTTTATTTTATTTTTTGAGACAAGGCCTTGCTCTGTCACCTAGGCTGGAGTATAGCGGCATAATCACGCTCACTGCAGCCTCAATTTCCCAGGCTCAAATGATCCTCTGGCCTCTGCCTCCCCAGTAGCTAGGACTACAGCTGTGTGCCACAACGCCCAGCTAATTTTTGTATTTTTTGTAGAGATGGGGTTTTGCCATGTTCTCCAGGCTGGTTTTACACTCCTGGGCTCAAGCAATCTGCCTGCCTAGGCCTCCCAAAGTGCTGGAATTACAGGTGTGAGCCATCATGCTTGGCCTGTCCCTTCACTTGTTTTCCCACTCTACTCTCTGGGTACCTAGGTCTATTTTCATCACCAGAGGCCATTATCCATGATCAATTACCAGAATTCACTAGAGAGACTGGAAACAATGAGACTGGATGATTATTCTGCCCACCCACTGGGCATTCGGAGCTCAGTGCTCGAAGAAGTGAGTTGAAACAAGTCAATCCACTTGAGTAGGTTGCACTGTACCTTCTCTTCTTTCATGAGCCTCAGGAACACATCTAACAACTGGGCACATCAGGTGAGAGTGATCCAGAACCAAATTCCATGCTTGCTGTAGTCACTTTTATATTTAAAGCCAGTTTAATGTCTTAATTTCAATTACTGGGGATTCAGATTCTTTGCCTTGGGTTTAGATTGATGCCTTGGAGCCATGAACTTTTGTTGTTTTGAGACAGGGTCTTGCTATGTTGTCTAGGCTGGCCTCAAACTCCTGAATTCAAGTAATCCTCCTACTTCAGCCTCCCAAGTAGCTGGGACTACAGAAGTGTGCCACTGTGCCCCATTAATTTAACTTTTTTTAAAATTACAAAAGCTATATAATTTAGTTTAGAAAGTACATACAATAAAAAAAGAAAACCCACTCAGGATATCTCTGGAGATGATTCCTCTTAGTTTGATATTTTTCTATTCACAAATATACATATTATTTTCTTATATAAATATGGCCATATTAGACACAGTTTTAAAATATTTTTCACTCAGCATTCTAACATCTTCCCACATTTTTAGATGGTCCATTACTGTACTGGCTAAATAACATTCTATTTTATGGATGAATGTAATTACTTTTTCTAATTGTCTGTTCTTAGACATTTAGTTTGCCCAAACTATACAAGCAGAAGAAAGTCTTCTGTTCTTTTTGCCACAAATTGAGGTCTAGAGTGGGTGGACTGTGAAACTGCAGGTAGACTCTACAACTCATCTCTTATAGTAAAAGGGTAACAGAATTTTTCTGAAGTGGCTTTTCAGGGAGAAATCCCTATTGTTGTTTGTTTCTTTTCCTGGTGCACAAAACACCATGAAAGACTTCTGCTTTAACTGAGAAGGTAGAATCCACAAGACAGGCAGTTTTCATATCTCACATGATGTGGCATATGTATTAGAAAATCTGATTTTCCATTTTCTTTTGCCTTTTATACATATCTCTCAGCAATCAATCAGATAGGAGTTATATGTACTCTCGGCAAAATAGCCACCTGGTTACTTCAAAATTCTTTTAGCAGGGAGGCAGGCAGGGACTAACCTGCCCACCCCGTTGGAGCTGGAAAATGTTCTGTTCTGGGAGTCTGGGTCCCCTCATCTCCCAAACACTGTTAAAAGGACAATAATCTATGCCAGTCTGACTCCAGCAGGCCAGGCCTTTTCTCACTGGGGTATCAGGATTTGTTTTTACCAGAGGGTGTTGTAAAGATTCCCAGGGGTGATGACAAGAACATTTGAGGGAAAAAAACACAACTTTGTTCTTGAAACTTTAGATCTGAAATGGACTTTCTGTTCTAATGACTGTGTGCCTGCCCAAAGAAAAGGTGAGTTCTTAGAACGACTAAAGAGAGCAAGTCTTGGCCGGGTGCGGTGGCTCACGCCTGTAATCCCAGCACATTGGGAGGCCGAGACGGGCAGATCACTTGCGGTCAGGAGTCTGAAACCAGCCTGGCCAACATGGTGAAACCCTGCTTCTACTAAAAACACAAAAAGTAGCCGGGCGTGGTATTGCACGCCTGTAATCCCAGCTACTTGGGAGCCTGAGGTAGAATTGCTTGAGCTTGGGAGGGAGAGGTTGCAGTGAGCCGAGATTGCACCACTGCACTCCAGCCTGGGCGACAAAGTGAGACTTTGTCTCAAAAAAAAAGCAAGTATTTCGTTAGACTTGCTAGTGTATAAAAAGGCAAGGGTTGGATAGGTAGAGAAAGCCTCCCTGTCTAGCTGTGTGGCTTGGGGCACCTGGGCTAGCCTTTAGGATCTCAGTTTCTTCAACCGCCAGGACAAAGATAACTATGGTTCCCTCACAGAGCTGTTGTCAAGATTAAGTGGGAACATGTAAATGAAAATGCCCGCATGATGACTGACATGGCATCAATCAGTGTTCACTTCCTTCTCTCCTTTTTCTTGACTACCAGCACTAGTCATTCCTGTAGTGTATTCACTCATAAAATAACAAAAGCTACCACAACTATGCCACATGCTTAAGATACAAAGATAAATAACTGCTCGGTCCTTGTGTATTGCCTGGCATTCAATACCTATTGAATAGAGCTAAGCAGCTCAAAGCCTGCCAAAAGACATAGGCAAGTAACAAAAAGTTATTTAATAATTATTATAAACAAATACTTTTAATGCAAGGTAAAAAAGGATGCTTGGAATCACAGGGGAAGAGTATGGACAGGGTGCTATAGAAGGGTCATTGAATTCCTTTTAAGATAACTGGGGGAGAATTTCTAAGGATGGTTTTGATAGATGAGTAGTGTTCAAGTGGAGTAAGAAAAAAGAGGATGGTGGTAGAAAAACGCAAAGGAAACAGAATGAGTGAAGACATGGAAGGCAGAAGAGGTACGACAAAGAAATGAAGCAGGAAAAGTAAACTGTGAAGGGCTTCCTATGCCATCCCAGAAGTCTACTCATCTCAGACTTTAATGTGCTAAAGAATCTTCTGGGACATTGTTAAATGCAGGACTGATCTGTGGTATGATAGGGCCTGAGACTGTACATTTCTGCCAACTTCTCATGGTGGTAGAACTGGTCCATGGGCCATATGATGGGTAGCAAGGCTTAGACAGAAGAGTCAAGAGTCCCAAAGAGGAGAGTGACATGATCAGATTTATTTACTAGGAAGCTCATTGAGCTACAGTGTGGACGATGGACTAGAATTACAGGCACTTTATACATTCTTACTTCATGGTGAGCCCCACAATATCCCCAAGACATAACACCAGAGGACTACAGACTCTAAAAAGTTGGAAAGGGCATAGAGATAATGTGGTTGAACTTCCTTTGAAGAATATGAAGGAGAGCTCTTAAAGGTGACAAGATCTCCCCAGGCTCAGAGAGCTAACTGGTGGCAAAGCTTGGGGTCCAGGACCAGATCATTTCACTAAGATCTACTTACCTCTGTTCTTTCTGGCAGCTGCTCTACTCCAGGACATCAACTTACATGCTGAAAGCTGAATTGTTATTGAGCATTCATTGAAATTAAGAAGAAAAAAGGATTCAGGGAAATAGTCCTTGTTTAGCCACTCAGAATTATGGTGGATATGTATACTGTACATTCCAGGTTAGGAGAAGTCCCAGAAGGGCAGGTCATCTGGCAGTATTTCCAGGTATTAGATTCCATGTGCCCCTTCCTTGTATCTTGGGTCTTGGAAACATGCCAGAAGTGCAGATTCCCTTGTGGGTAAGTAGGTTAATGCTTACGTGTTCTTGGTGGGTGTTCCAAAACTGCTTTGTAGCTATAGGAATGTTTGATGGAGCAGGTGGTGGGAGAAAAGGGAACTAACATGGCTCCCATGCCTAATCCATGCTATACACTGACCTACACTATTTATTTCTTAAATACCATATACATAATGCATTTTTTTTTTATTTCACACCTCAGGAAAGTAAGGTTACTAGAATAAAAAAGCAGAATTAATGAGAAAATAGTAAAATGGAAGCAGCAGGACCACAGGTTTTTGGGAAATGAGAAAGATCCAGAAAAACAGTCATTTTAGTTATCTCTAATCATGGGATCTGGCCTTCTGGGAAAACAGCAGAATAGGGAGGAAGAACACACTCACACTCTCAGTGTGTCCCTGATGAACAAACAACACTGTTTTAAGAAGCCACTTCCAGGATAAGAGGGGTCTTATTAAAAGGTTAAAGTAGCATGGGCCAGATGCAGTGTTAGGGGATTACAGGCAGGATCTCACTCTGTAACAGGAAGTAAATCCTGAGAATTCATGCAATCACATGTCTTCTGTTTGGTCTGTGAACCAGTGACTGATGCACTGAGAAACAGCTGATGTCAGTCTTTCTTAAAACTTGTGGAAAGGGGAAGTAACAGAAAAAAAATTATTATTAACCAGCTGAGTAATCTGAATGCCAAATCAGCAAGAATCTTATTTAGACCTAGTAAGGATATGATTTTTCATGGATCTAAGAAGCCAGGAAGTCTTGGACTCATTGGAGAGTCTCTAAGGGACAATTGTGAAATGGCCAACTTTGAAGGAGAATACAAAAAGACATTAGAAATTTCATCTCCTTTAAAGGGGTCAGATGAAGGTTTATAAATTCACCCACAGAAAACTAAAAAGAAAGCCCCTTTTAAAAGGTGTATTACATACATCTTCCTTTCGCCCTGTCTTATGCCATAAAGGCAGTTCAAAATTTTTGACCTAAGTGTATATTGACCATGTGCTGAGCACTGTTGTATGAATTATTTCATTTAATGCTCATTATTGTGTAGGTATAATTAATACTATAATGCTACACAGAAAGAAAGGAAAAGCTTAAATAAGCCAGTATTCTAACTGTTTTGGTAGCCTGACTCTTCTGACAAGTCAAAAACAGATCCAGATGAACCCTCTTTTGTCAGGGGGCAATGTTCAAGGAGAAGTTATACACAGTGCATGGCTCCCTATGCACAGGACCTTTTTGTTATCTGATTTCTGAGCAGAAGGACTGCCACTGTATTCCTCTGGAGGTCAAAATACTTCCTTGGAGTAATGATTACTCAACAATCATCTGTCGTTACTTCACCCCCAATGCCCTGCCCGCTCAACATCTAGTCAATGTTGAAATGAGGCTGTAAACATGAATCAGGAGTCCATTGTGCATACTCTCCCTCTTTCCTTAGGGAACAGCCTAAGTGGAATCATGCTGACGTCTAGAGACAGGATCCTGAGAGGGGCTAGGACAGTGCTTGATATCAAGTTATGCTAAAATGGGATTCTCATCCAATGCTACTGGCCCTGTTTAGAAAGGCCAGGGCTGTGGTGAAATCCAAGGAGAATTTGCTCTGTGGAGCTACAGACACTGGGAGAAAGGCAAGCTGCCATTTCTCACCTCTCCCTTTCTGCAAGGTGATAAAGTGCTTCTCTGACTTTGGGATCAGAGATATAGTGCCTCATCAGACTTGGGGGTCAGAGACAGTGCAGAGGGACGACAGACGCTGCCTTTTGGCAATAGTTCCACAGAGGTGCAGGGTCTTAAGTGACCATTACTACAAAGAACTTCTGTCCTTTTTGGTTGAATGAGAACCGATCCCCTCACAACCCCAAATGATAGTTACCCATTCTCAGTCATTGGTGTGATGGTTGCAGCCACAAGACCCTGAAGTTTCTTCTTTGCGGAGGCCATTGAGTTGCTGGTAGGCCTGGAAAACATACAATGCAATTTTTCTTTTTCTTCAAGGAATGTCAGTGATAAAACTTCCAAAGTCCATTTCTAATTTAGAACTCTAAATTGTGCTTACAAGTACACAAACACACAGAGCAAGTATAAGATGGTAACATTTTAGAGCTTAATTCTACTGAGGAGGAAACTTTAAGACAGGAGAGGGTAGACCTGAGAAAATACTATGTGGACAGGCTCCCATTTTATCTACACAGATGATAGAAGCAATCTAAGACCTCAAAGGATAAGGGTAAACAGCAGCAGGCCCAGGAAAGAGCTTGAACCTGACTCAGGTAAGTAAAACATACAATGAATTATAGCCATGCCTCAGTATACACAGAGGATCGGTTCCAGGACCCCCACATATATGAAAATCCACTCCTGCTCAAGTCACACAGCCCCAGCCTGGCATATAAGAATTCTGAATCCTGCAAATACTGATTTTCTATCCGCCTTTAGTTGAAAAAAATCCACGTAAATGGACCTGCACACTTCAAACCCATGTAATTCAAGAGTCAACTGTACTATTACTTAAACTGAAATATGGTCATATAAGGGGACATTTTCTCTTTGCATTGTCTTCATTCTTAAGCTAGAATCTCACCTAAAACAAGCCTGTCTTAAGGTTTCATTATGATTTACATAACTACTTCAGATTTACCTAACTTTTTCACAACCTAATTTTGCCCAGTTCTGTCCAGTTTTCCTAGTTCTAGTTAACCATGTAAACTGCATATTCACCTCCCTCTTCCCCACTAGAGCAGGATCCCAGGACAGGGATGTTTCATTTGCCTTTGCTCTCTGCAGTGAGCGCTCTGTTTGACACCAGGTGTTCAATTCAAAAGAGAACACATGGGTGACTGAACGAAGTGATCAGAACTGTGGCTGGATAATGGCTTCCACAGACGGGGAGTTCACTGCTGAAAGAGTTAAACTCACACCACTCATTGGGGGCCAAAGGATCTCCCACCATCTGGCAGATTGTACCTGCCCATAATCAGTGTAAAAGACTCCAGATGGGCCACAAGAAGCAACAGAGCAGACTGGTTAACAGCCTGGGTCCCACAGGCAGAACACCTGTTTCAACTCACAGCTCTGACATTTGAGCACCTGGTTCAACTCGCAGCTCTGACATTCGCTGGTTGTAGAAGCATTACTGTCTTTTGAGCTATAAGACATAAGCCACAAATACAATTCGAAGCTACAAATGTAAAGTCTAACGATTGAAAATGAAAATAAAATATAATCAGATAGTATTTGATGACAATTCTACAAAAGATAGTGGCCTTGCAGCAAATAAAGTGATGTCTATCAGTGACCAACAAAGGTTATGCTATAGTTCTGACATTACTGGCACATTCAAAAACTCAATGCCCACTATACTTAAATCTAACCCACATAATGTAGTACTTAATTACGTAAGTTTGTTTTGTTTGCTCTAATTGTTCATCTTATCTTCCCAAATAGGAGAATAAACTTCAGAAGTATAGAGACCAGATCTTCTATTTTTCTTCCCCAAGAGTCTTGGCTCAGGTAAGCCCTTGAGAAATACTGACTGCTTTCAGTAGAAAGACAACATGATACTTTCCTTGCAAATAGACATGTTCCCAGAAAGACTTGCTCCTAAAATCAAGAGCAAGTCCTGCATGTAGCTTTGCTCTCTATTTCTTAATTCAAACATGAGACTATAATGAGGCTGGAAGTTTAGAAAGATTAATCTAATAACCTGGACCATGGGAAAACACAAGATAAGAAATCATAAGATGTGGCTCTAATCACTCTTTGGGCCTCATGTGATTACCTTCATTACAATCAGCAGGCCACTTAGCCTCTGAGCCTTAAAGGCCAATAACCTAGGCCATCTCCCCCCAGGAGGGATGTTTAAGCATCAAAGGAGATTGATGCTATGCCTACTGTACATCTTCACCTAGCACTCCTATAAGCATCTCAACTTAACATGCCCAAAGGGAACCTGCCATCCCCTTTGTTCCTTACTAGAGGGGTGAGAGGGCCAGCTCTGGAGTCAGGCCTCATGGATCTGCATCCTGGCTCTACCACTTACCAGCTAGGTGACCTTGAGCCCATTAAGTAACCTCTTTCTGCTTCGGTTTCCCCTTCTATAAAGGAGGATAATAGTAATTGTTTTTCACAGGGTTGTTGAGAGAATTGGATGAACTAATTCATGTAAAGTGATTAACAACAATGCTGGGCACATACTATGTGTTCAGTGCCCTCCATGAAGTCTTGCTTGATGTGTAAGGACAGTAGAAAATACTATGCTCTTACCAGCATCATCTTCCCAGTCATCTTTGCTCTGCTGGTGCCTCCTTTCCAACCCTCACTACTCTTATCTTCTTCCCCTGCAATTCCTCTTTTCCTCCTTATGCCTTTGTAATTTGCCCCTTTGTTACCTCTTATTTAGACCAATAGGCAAAACCTCAGGTCCAAGGGGCCCAAGAAGGTTCAAGTGATAGAGTCCTGAGAACTTGAGCCAGCATTAAACATCTCCTAAATCCAACACTACTAGGCCGTTCAGGCTAAATAAAACGCCATATTCTTGTGTTTTTGCCTGCATTTATTTCATACTAAGGACAGTAACATGGATGTTCTCAGAATCATCAGAAGCTCAAACTGGCAATTTTATATGTGCCTTTGATGGAAAGAAATAAAACTAATTACCACAAACGTAGTTTGATTAGTTCAAAAATTCAAAACAAGGGGCCTGTGGGAGTGTAGGATAGTGGTTGGCAATCACTGTCCTAATCCCTATTCTTTCTTCAGTTCACACCAGCTATCAGATTAATCTTCCAGTAACACCAGCATTTCTGGTCTTGTCTTTGTCCTGTTTAGAAAATGCCAGTAGGCTAAAGACCCAACTCCCTGGGTCTGGGTCTCTATTCAAATCTTCCTGCCTGCACTGTACTTGCCCAGCTGAACAAACTACTCCTACCTACCTTTCACCGTCTGTCTGCTTGCCTTTGGTTCCTATGGTTCTCTCATTTCAATCTCTTCAGTCTGACCAACTTTTAAAACTCGCTTTATCCATTCCAGCAGGTATAGCTTAAAAAATAAATAAAAACATCTCATTTTAAAAGCCAGGGGATTTCCTGATACCCCAGCCAAAATTTCTTAAACCTCAGAATTCCCCCCAAACACTTGCTTTTCATTTAAAAACCTTACATCAGAGATATAAGCAGGATGGTTTTTGGCTCCTCTCCTAGACTGTCTGCCATCTGGGGGCAGTGACAGCTTCGAACATTTCTTTGCACAGAGCAGTACACTAAATAAGTAAAAGTTTGCTGCCTTTGCAAACTGTGAAACGCCTACAGGAAGAGATGGGATTAAAAAACAATGACTTTAACAGAGAATGATCAATATTTTTAAGATTCAAGTTTTAGATAAACTTGGAAATGTTATGCTTTGAAGTCTTCAGAGCTAGTATCTAAAGCAAATGGTTCAAATGTTCTCCAGCCTAAGGCTTAATGTGAATTTAGAATATTATAATTGAAACACTGGGGAGGGGATATTAGGATTGAAATCTTATACCTTCATCCACAGATAAGAACACTTAATGCAGACAATCAAAGCTGCCTAAATCAAATTATTTTTAAAATGGCAAAGTTTTTTTTTTTTTTTTTAAGACAAAATGGGGATAGAATGTAGCTCTGGACAGAGACTATCTTTAGGAAATACAATTAGGGGTTCTTTAAAAAGTAGAAAACAATCAATTTCTCCTAAAGTGAAAGGGGGATGTATCAGATTTAACATTAAGCTCCCTTCTGCTCAATTGCTAACTCTGTTTTGAGGAGTCTTCGGAGACTCCGCAGCTATGCTGTCTGCGAACAATCCGGGGGAGTGGGTCCCTCTGCCCGCCTCTGTCCCGACACTTTTCGCATTCACACTGTCTCCAGCTCCTTTTCCCAGCGTATCTGGCCCCCTTTCCTCCGTCCTGGTCTCCCCCGCCCCCGAGTCAGGCCCCAGCGTCCCTCCGCCCGAACACCCAGGTCGTCGGGCCGCCTGCGTCCGTCGGGCCGCGCTCACCCAAGCCTCCGCTCCGTCGGTGCCGCCGCTCGGCTTGGCAGCTCCGCAGCGCTTTATAGCCGCGGCGGCCTGGCCCCGGCCCACGTGCCTCCACGCCGGGGAACCTGGGGGTTGTAGTTCTGCGCCGCCGCCGGCGAGGCGCGCCCGGAACCGCCGGCCCCGAAACCCCGAGACGTTTTGCACAACCAGAGTTTGCCCTTTTGTCACCGGAACAACGTGGGCTGAAGTGACTCCGGCGCCGCGCCCTGGCCTCCCGAGGATCCGGAGCATCCCAGCTGGCGGCCGGGTGCCAGAGAGCACGCCGCTCACCCGCGCCACGCCGAGTCCAGAACTCCCCCTGCTTCCTGTGCACGCCGGTCCTTCCCGCGTGCTGGATGCCTCCTCGGCCCCACTCCGTCTGAATCGTCCTTCTCTTGCGCAGGGCTTTGCAATTCCCGCTATCTCGTGGTTCTGCGTTGTGAGGTTTGGGCTGCTGTTTCCGAGGCATGCGGAGAACCCCAAGTAGTAGTTTTTAGTATATTCACAGAATTGTGCAACCCGTGTCACAGTGTTAGAACATTTTCATCACTCCCTCCAAAAAAAACCCTAGCTATTAGTAGTCACTCATTTTTCTATTTCCCTCCTAACCCCAGTCATAAGCAGCCACTAATCTATAGATTTGCGTGTTTTGCACATTTCATATAAATGGAATTATATGCTATGTGGCTTGTTTGTTTTTGAGACAGGCTTTTTGTGTCTGGCTTCTTTCATTTAGCATAACATTTTCAAGTATTTTATTCATTTTTATAGCCACTGTATGGCTATACCACATTTTATTTATCTTTTCCATTGTATGACTATATTACATTTTATTTACCCATCAGTTGATGGACATTTGAATTGTTTCTACTCTTTGGCTGTTATGAATAATACTGCTATTGTAACTGCAGGTTTTAAGCCTCCTAGAATTTTGTGGTGTTCTTTATTTCTGTGGAGTTAGTTTATGGCATCTGACCTCTGTTCTGTTCCTCAGAAACCCCAAGTCCTTACCTAGATCAGGGCTTTGGCATGTGACCAGGATGCTTTTCCAACCTTTTTCTGATAAGTGACAGATGCAACCTTCCTAAGAGGGACCTCACTCAGATCTTCCCAATGTAGGTGATAACCCTTCCTTGTAACACCCAGTGCTTTTCCTTCTGATCACAACTTCTTGGTGTGGATGTGGTCTGTCCGTTCTGTTTCATGTAACACATATAATGCCTACACTGCAGAAATGGTTGAAATAGTATGGCATGCTGAATGGATGTTGGTAACAGAGCTGTGTGCTGACTCTGTTGTCTGAACATAGACTTTACCACTGAGGGGGGCAGGGTGACTCCTCCTCCTATGCAGTTTTCTCCCTTCATTGTAAATATTCTTCAATCTCTGCCTCTCTCTCATTTGTATTAAAATAATGAAAATATGTTGTATGGAAATATAGAAATGAGACATGGAAAATTAACACTCCTGCCTTCTGCTCCATACTGTCCTTCCCCATAGGTTCTGCCCCATGCTGGTTCCTTGGATTTTAAAAATAAACATACATGCAAGAAGAGTATACCTGGTGCTCTTGACTTTTCAATATGTAGAATATACTTTACAATCTGGTTCAAGTTTAGTTTACAAGCATTTTCTCTCTCATGAATAAGGCAACAGTTGGAACCCTCCTGTCCAAGAGGGCTGGTGTGACACAGAGAGTAAGGACTGGACAAAGAAGACTGTAATGCCTCTTTGTGACCAAGCAGGATGGATTCCTGGCATAGATTAAATCTGGGGAACATTGCCTTGTTGCTGAGTTTGTGACTTCCTTGTCCTGAATGGTAACTCTAGACCTATGTGGCCAGTGGGTTGCATACACTCTTTTGTCACCACCTAAAAATGGAGAAAACCTTTGAAAATATGGGCCTACTTTGACCATCAGCAAGGAGAACACTGAGAGTTCCATGAGTTGTAAACAGAAGGGTAAGTTACTGTTACTAATTTTGCCTATCAGGTCTTCTTTGACAATATTCAAATAATTACAGAGGCAAAACTTCCTTTTGAAGGATGTGCAGCCCGTTTTAGCTATTGCCTACAAGGACATTAGACCTCTGGGAAGCACAAAAGTGAGTTATGTTTTGCTTGTGACAGTATTGTCAAAGGTTCCCCCGATTTTTTTTTTTAAGCCTACAGCACCCAGTATTCCCTGACAGTCTCCCATCCACACACTAACCAGGCCTGACCCTGCTTAGCTTTATGAGGTTAGACAAGATCAAACCCATTCAGGGTGGTATGGCCATAACCACCTGCCTGGATCTTAAAGGTTAATAAGCATATTTTCGAAAAACATTCCAAAGCTCAGCGGCTATCCATACTATAAATTAGGTAAAAACCCACCACTAGGTGACAGCCTATCAGCAGAAATTGCTCCTTTATGACTCTTCTAGCCTGAACATTTCTGGGGACATCAGGGAACAACAAAAGTATTAGATAATAGTTTTCTGCTTCCATTCCCCGTCCTCCTCCTATGCAGTTTACACCCTCCATTTTAATTGTTCTTCTTCCAGCTCTGCCTCTCTCTCATTTATGTTAAAATAATGAAAATATACTGTATAGAAACTTAGAAATGGGACATGGAAAATTAACACTCCTGCCTTCTGCCCCATACTGGTTCTTCGGGTTTTTAAAATAAACACCTGTAAGAAGAGTAGGCCTGGTGCTCTTGACTTTTCAATATGTAGAATATACTTTAAAAGCTGGTTCAAGCTTAATTTATAAATATTTTCTCTCTCATGAATAAAACTCTATGTTTCCTTTAGCATTTAAGGTAAAAATGGGACTATTAGGAGAAATAAATTTTAGCTCTTTTATGAGGAACTTCATTTTATGTCTCTTTTGAATGAAGGAAAAACTCCCTGGAAAAAGTTCAGAGTGTGAAATTTGAAATTTAACTTGCTGCCACCCGGGGCTGGTTTGATTCTAGGTAACTGCTGAATTTAGGTACTAGGAGTCGAGGCTCCAGGAAGCTTGAATCCCTCCTGGGCAAATGTGACTGATCTTGAGCCTTCTTTTCCCTTCTGCCTAAGCCTTCATGATGCTGTTAGACTGGAGTAGCTTTCAGAGTGGTTTCCCTACTCGCCATTGGCCCGGTTCACTGGTGCCTAAGGAAAAGCTACCAGAGGTTATTCCAAAGTCTCTCTTGTGACTCCTGTGCTCCAATTCTCAGCTTTAGGTATTCTATTATCTCTGTACCTAAATTCTATTATTTCTGAAAGAAAAACATACAA
This sequence comes from Saguinus oedipus, assembly GCA_031835075.1. NCBI lineage: Eukaryota > Metazoa > Chordata > Mammalia > Primates > Cebidae > Saguinus > Saguinus oedipus. The sequence continues at coordinate 28,228,459 of CM063190.1, forward strand.
TGTATATTCAAGCATTTAAAGGTAGACCAAGTAGGCACAAAAAAAGTAAAATGTGGAAGGCTATTTATTTTGTTCTTCCATTTGTATGAAAAGGAGAAAAGAGGTATGTGTAGGGATATACTTGTATATGTGCACATATTTCCAGAAGGATACCAGTGATGTTCAGAATATTTTAACAACTGGTTCGGCACTGACACGCAGAGATGGATGCTGGTCTTATGCTCAAGGATCCTGGAGGTCCCCTAACATCTATGCTTTCACCCTCTAATGATGGATCAAGACTCTGGGGGGCAGCACTCCAAGGTCATGCCAGGCAGCTACCAACTGCTTCTCTGGGGAAGGGGGTTGAGGGCAGGGGGGATTTATTTTTTAATGTGCCCTTTAGTGAAGTTTGAAAGGTTGTTTTTTGTTTGAATTTTATTTAACTATGTGCACATAGGTAGAATTTCATTTTGTTTAGTTAAGGAGATAAGTCTTATTTTTAGAATTTGTTTGTAGACATTTCTGTCTAGTTATTTGCCTCCAAGCCATTTCTTTTAGTTTCCTGTTGCTGAATCTTCCACTGAGAACTCTCCTTAAGCTTCTTAAGCCCCTCTGTTGGTGGCGAAGGGAGGGCCAGGCTGAACTCCCTCTCACCACCTCTCAGTTCCCCTGAATCCCAACATTGGAGTCTGAGTCTCCTGTTGTTACTTATCTTGGCCCTCTTGTCTCTCCACCTACCAGACCTCAGTTCCATATTAACCAGTATAGGCATCACTCTGTTTAAATCTTGTGATCAGAACATAAGTGCTTTTTTTTTTTTGGTGTTCCCACATCTTTTGTGCATATAGAGACTTAGATTTCCTATACACAGCAGCCCTAACAAGAATAGTTATTATATTAGTGGTAATACTCACATGGCATTGGCTTGAGCCTCCACCTGCCTAATGCAGACACACTGCTGCCTTCCACCTTCCCAGTATTACTGGGAGGCACGATATGGTGGTCTCTGCAATGTGCTTCCTCTCTTGACTGTTCTTACACTTTGAGCTTCTTCTTGGCCCCACCCCCACACCCCTGCTATGGGGCCACTGGAGGGCAGTGTCTCATCTCAAAGTTGCTTTCTCCCTGTTCCCCAAGGCCATCAACTACACTGATCCTACACTGTGGAGAGAAGCCTCTTCTCTCACTTCCCCTCGCATTTTTTCAGCTGTTCCCCCAAACAGCATGACATTTGTTCATTGTCTCACTTGAGCCCCTTCCCTCTCTACCTGCAGGTGCTCTCTCTATAGAGGTCAGGCATGAGTCTATGGAGCAAGTACGGGAACCAAAGTTGGTGACAAATACCTTTTCCTTTCTGTCATCCCACACCCATCCCAAGGCTGTCCTTTCCCACCCTCCTTTCTCAACCCTAGGATACCACAGGACCACCTTCCAGCAGTCCCCTTCCCTTCAGGCTAATCAGCACCTACAGCCAGGTCAACTGCTCCCTTAGATTTATCAGACCAAGTGGACTCTGTGGTGGGCGCTACTGGGCTCAAGCTGATAGCCTGGCCATGCATAGTCTGTTAATGCTTATCTTACTGTGCGGCAGGTGTCTGCGGACATGTCTGCTTCCCCTGTTAGACTGTGGCTTCCTTGAATGTGAGCTCCTAACTGTGCGGTGTTCATTTTTGTATCTCCACCATGCAGCCCCTGCCTGTTACACAGCTGACCTTGATAAATATCTTTGAAAGAATAAACGAACACAGCTCAATTAGCATAGATATGCAGAAAGAAACAGTCTATCTTTGCCAAAAGGAAATTTAGGCAACACACACAGAGGAAGAGGAGCTATTCTTAAAAACTCTTTCTAACAGAGCAGCCACTCACAGCTTTCTAGACTCCTTGGACCCGCAGGGTTGGAGAAGACTCAGGGTTAGGACAGCACTTTCAGGGGAGGTTTCATTGACCTTGTTTTGAAAAAATAACATGTTGAACAGCCAGGTGACTAGTTACATTTTATTGCCTGTTGAAAAAACAAGGACAAAAATACAAAAAGATAGAACATGGCAAAACATATTGGTTAGATGGGAAAGCAGATGACACACAGGGACAGGACATTTTATTTGTATCATTCCAAATTCAGAGAAATATAATTAACTAAATGCTCGGTTCATCTAAGTGTTTATAGCAGAGGTGAAAGTAACAGATTGAGGCATGGATATGTTAATGCTGAATATGGGACATTTCTTCTCTTATTATTTACTAGAAATAATCTGATGTCATGTGATAGACCATGGTGTGTAAATGACTTCAATCAGGAAAGAAAGATAACTTGTGGAACTCTACCTGACTTTATTCTGTACCCATACTGAGAATGAGAAGCAAACCCATTAATCACAGCCTAAGCAGAAACTCTTTAAGTAGTGTGTGAGACAGAGGTATTAATTGTATTTATTATGGTAATAACAATACTTAACACTTACTTCAAGCCATGATAGTTGCAGAAACTGGGAAAAATAAGTATACTCCAGCAGGCTTACAGACACTCGGTGGCAATGTTGCAAATAATCATAACCACAATAATTTCAGGCATGAGGAAGCAGAGAGAGAGGAGGAGAGATGTTAAGCAATTTGTTGAACATCACAGAGCTGATAAGGAGTCTCTTTAATTCCAAAGCATGACTTCTTTCCTCTACACAGCAGTGCCTTCCCAATTAGAGAATGTTGTAGTGTAAAATCATCAGGAAAAATGTGATTTCTGGTGATTTTTAAAACAGTATTGTCTGTTCTGGTTTCCCTGTTCTACGTAACGGTTATGCACCCCATAAGGACGTTTTCATCAGCAATGAGCCGCACATATGGTGATGGTCCTGTAAGATTATACTGGACCTGAAAAATCCCCATTGCCTAGTGACACAGCTGTTGTCACATTGTAGCACAGTTCCGTGGGTGTGGTGCTGCTGGTGTAAACACACCTACCATACTGCCAGCCTCATGAAAGTATAGCACATACAGTTATGAACAGTATGTAATACTTTAAAATGATAAAAAAAAAAAGTGTTCCTTATGGGTTCACTATACTTTTTATTGTTATTTTGAAGGATACTGCTTCTACTTATATTTTTTGAAAGTTAACTGTGAAAACACCTCAGGCAGGTCCTTTGGGAGGTCCAGAAGAAGCACTGTCATCATAGGAGATGACAGCTACATGTGTGTTATTGCCCCTGAAGGCCTTCCAGTAGGACAAGATATAGAAGTGGGAGACAGTGATATTGATGACTGTGATCTGGTGCAGGCCTAGGTTAAGGTGTGCAATGGCGTGATCTCGGCTCACCGCAACCTCCGCCTCCTGGGTTCAGGCAATTCTCCTGCCTCAGCCTCCTGAGTAGCTGGGATTACAGGCACACGCCACCATGCCCAGCTAATTTTTTGTATTTTTAGTAGAGACGGGGTTTCACCATGTTGACCAGGATGGTCTCGATCTCTTGACCTCATGATCCACCCGCCTTGGCCTCCCAAAGTGCTGGTATTACAGGCTTGAGCCACCGCGCCCAGCCATGACTTAGTTTTTTTTTTTTTTTTGAGACAGAGTTTCACTCTTGTTACCCAGGCTGGAGTGCAATGGCGCTATCTCGGCTCACCGCAACCTCCGCCTCCTGGGTTCAGGCAATTCTCCTGCCTCAGCCTCCTGAGTAGCTGGGATTACAGGCATGCGCCACCATGCCCAGCTAATTTTTTGTATCTTTAGTAGAGACGGGGTTTCGCCATGTTGACCAGGATGGTCTCGATCTCTTGACCTCGTGATCCACCCGCCTCGGCCTCCCAAAGTGCTGGGATTATAGGCTTGAGCCACCGCGACCGGCCTCCGTGACTTAGTTTTTAACAAAAATATTTAAAAAGTAAAAAAACGAAAACAAGAAAACCAAAACGCTTATAGAGTAAGGATATAAAGAAAGAAAATATTTTTGTACAACTATATGAAGTTTCTGTTCTAAGTGAAGTGTTATTTCAAGAGTCAAAAAGTTTTTTAAAATTTAAAAGTTTATAAAGAAGTTATAGTTAGCTAAGTTTATCACTGAAGAAATATTTTTCTAAAATAAATTAAGTGTAGCCTACCTGTACAGTGTTGATAAGGTCTACAGTGGTGCACAGTATTGTGGCCTTCACATTCACTCCCCCCTCACTCCCTGACTCACCCAGAGCAACCTCCAGTCCTGCAAACTCCATTCATTGAAAGTGCCCTATGCAAGTGTACTATTTTAAATCTTTTGTATTGCCTTTTTACTATACCTTTTCTGTTTAGATAAACAAATGCCATTGTGTTATAATCAGCCACAGTATTCAGTACAGTAGCACGCTGTACAGGTTTGTAGCCTAGGAGCAACAGGCTGTATCCCATATAGCCCATGTGTGCAGGAGGCTTTAGTGTCATTTGTGTAAGCACATTCTGTGTGGTCACACAACAATAAAACTGCCTAATGACATGTTTTTCAGAATGTACCCTTGTTGTAAGTGATGCATAACTATATACAGAAAAATTTAAGTGGAGAGAACCCAATGCCTTACTAGGCAACAAAGCAGGTTGGACAGATGGACAGTGGCTGGAATGACCATGGTGCCTAAATCTTCTGTTAACCAGTAACTTATCAATAAATATTTCCTACTCTACGTTCCAGATAATTTGGCCTACTTAAAGCCCACTGGAAAGTGAGTCAGCAAATCTCCCAACTTGCTCACCCACCATCAACCCAGAAACTCACCAGCATATATTGAAGACTTACCTTGTTGTGCCTGGCACAGTGTTTGGTACCATGTGGAATGGCAAAGCAGGACCAGACAGCGTCCCTGCCACCCGGGTGCTTGTAATCTAGTTGGAGAGATACGATAAAAATAAATGACACAATTACAGAATCTGACAGAATGTAATAAAGTGCTAAATTGTGTGGTACAGTCAATTACAGAATAAGACAGTATATAATAAAGTGCTAATTGTGTGGTACAGACAATAAGTATAATAGGAGTTCAGTGAAGGGATGGATGAGTGTGGGCTGCAGTCTTCAGGGAAGGCTTCTCGTCATGTCAGTGCTGTCGTGTTTATCCAGTGCATGATGGGAAATGGAATATGAAATAGAAGATGGATTAATAGCAGAATAATCGTGCTGAACTGTGGTATCTCTCTCTTCTCAGGCTAGATGAACACAGAAAGAAAAAGAGTCCTTTGAAAGGTAGCATTCTCCATTTTAAAAACTCAAATAGAGAAATACCTTGTTTTCCTTTATTAGTTGTGTTATAGAGAATTTCTACAAGGATTTAAAATCATATTTTAAATTGAATAATGTTTTAAGTGTACCAGGAAGCTCACTGTTTAAAGGAACCATGTTGTAAATCCTTTTCATAGATGAAAAATACTTTTGCATTTCTGATGATCACATAGTTTATCTTTATACAAAATTCCTCAAAGCTAATAGTAAATAGGTACTCTCATATACTACTGGTGGGATTGATGAACCTTTTTTTTTTTTTTTTTGAGACGGAGTTTCGCTTTTGTTACCCAGGCTGGAGTGCAATGGCGGGATCTCTGCTCACCGCAACCTCTGCCTCCTGGGTTCAGGCAATTCTCCTGCCTCAGCCTCCTGAGTAGCTGGGATTACAGGCACGCGCCACCATGCCCAGCTAATTTTTTTTTTTGTATCTTTAGTAGAGACGGGGTTTCACCATTTTGACCAGGATGGTCTCGATCTCTTGACCTCGTGATCCACCCGCCTCGGCCTCCCAAAGTGCTGGGATTACAGGCTTGAGCCACCGCGCCCGGCCTGATGAACCTTTTACAAGGTAATTTGGCAATGTGTACATAAGGTTTTGACATGGTGCATATTGTTTAACCAATCAGTTTCACTTCTGGGAATTTATCCTAAGGATATAATAATCACAGCTGACTGCAAGAATGACTCTACTACAATGATAATTATCACAGAGTTAGGAGAAACTGGGAGCAATCTAAATGCCCCCAAAGAGAGGACTGATGAAATAAACACGTTTATAAAATGGAATGTATAGTCACCAAAGTGGTACTGTAGAAAAGTATGAATTGTTGTGGGAAATGCTCAGAATATGTAGATAAATGAAAAAAGCAAATTTGAAAACTTGTAGAGTATGATTCCATTTTGTTAAAAATGTGTTTTATGCAGAAAAACATGTTTTATTCACAGAAACATATTTGAGTGGTGAGATGCTATGTAATTTCCACTTCTTTATGTTTTTGTGAAATTTCCAAATGTATTAAAATTCTAAAATTCTCTGATTTAATTTGCTTTGAAAATTGGGATAGTTATAATTTCGACTACCATCTCATGATTTCTTTGAGTGGGGTAGACCTAGAGGGAGCAATCTTAGGAGGTGATTAGAGCCAAAGGTCTTATAGGACAAGTAAGTTCTGGGATCAGAGACAACCATGAGAATATTATTCCTTTTTCTTTTGAATTATAAATGATTTCTATTAGCAGAATATATACCTTCTTTTCTTAAACTCACATTCATGTGAGAGCAGTTTGGGAGGGACACACATTCTTTAAGGCTTATACAACGTGAATTTTTAGCAGCAGAGCCTGCCAGAGTGGGTGGAAAGCCCAGGGCATGGATTAATTTTTAAGATGTCTAGAATACTAAAAATAAAAATAAAATAATGTAGAAATAAATGTAGATGTGCTGAAACAGAGTTGCAAAAACTGTGATGATTTTAAGTGTTTATCTTGAACAAATTGATAGCTTTAACACAGGGTATATAAGAACAGAAAGTAAAACTTCATTGTGACGTTATGTCAAAAGCTTGAATTTGAGGTCTTTGGTGCATGTGGGGTCAAGGCCAAATTAGACTCTGCCTGGAAACCATGCAGAGGATGAGGAATTACTGAAAAAAATCAGAAAATATGTTGAAAGGATTTTGGAATTTCTGGTCCAGGGGATTTTCCATGTCTAAAGTGAAAACAAAATAGTTTTCTTCTGTTCTAAGAACTTTATTTAGAACTGTTTTGAAAGAGGCCTTTCTCTGAAACATTTCAATGCAAAGCCACATTATTTTCTCATCCTGTGACTCTATGTCTTTCATTTCCTAGGTTTCGACTAATTTAAGTTCTTAAAATAGATGCTTCAACCCTTTTTAGTTAATAATTTTCTATTTTAACCTCATCATCTAGCCTTTCATCTTTTACTTGGCCCGGTAAAACACAGCAAGTCAGAATTTTACTTCCTTCCTGTGCCTAAAAATATAAAGAAAATCCTTGAGTACCCAGGTTTTTGGGAAGTCCAACCTTAGCCAAAACTGTTTGCCTTTCTTTGGAGAACCTGTCCTGTAGAGAGAATGAGCTGGGCAGCACTCCTGAAGTACAATCCGGAGAACTTTTTCCTGGACATTTCCTTGTCTCCAATTAATTTGGGTGAATTAACCACTCTGTGCTTCGGTTTTTTTCATGGCATAGTACAGTGCTCAACTGGAGGATGAGGGCAGATGTGAAGTAATTAAAAGATTTCTGACAACATGGCAGACTAGCTGACACAGAGAAGCCTTCCTCCCACTACTGCCACACAGAAAATCTAGAGAATATGTGGCAGCAATTTAAAATATACAACCAGGTTTTTTTTTTTTTTTTTTTTTTTTGAGATGAGGTCTCACTGTGTCACTAGGCTGGAGTACAGTGGTGCAATCTCAGCTCACTGCAACCTCCTCCTCCTGGGCTCAAGCAATCCTCCCACCTCAGCCTCCCAAATAGCTGAGATCACAGCCGCATACCACCATGCCTGGCTAATTTTTTGTATTTTTTGGTAGAGATGGGGTTTCACCATGTTGCTCAGGCTGGTCTCAAACTCCTGAACTCAAGTGATCTGCCCATCTGGCTTCCCAAAGTGCTGGGATTACAGGCGTTAGCTACCACACCCGTCCATTACAACCAATACTGAAAATAGTAAGGGAAATCTGCTAGTTCTCAATGTGAAAAGAACACTCAGAGACAGAGTAATAACTGTGGCTGATGTGCTGGAATGGCACATAGGTCCTAGGATCTGGGGGCTGGGGTGTTGAGGCCTCGGGCCAAGTTTAGGCAGGAGACTATGACTAGAACTGTCAGATTTAGCGAATCAAAATGCAAGATGCCCAGTTAAATTTGAATTTCAGATAAACAATGAGTCATTTTTTAGGGTATGTCCTACAGGTTGAATGGAACTTATGGTAAAATAAAAATACTTATGGTTAAAAAAAAAAGTTGTTTATCTGGAATTTGAATTTAACTGGGCTTCCTGTATTTTATGTGGTAATGCCAGTTTTGTCAGTAATCTCTGGAGCCTAGAAGAAGGGGTGCCGTATCCACGAGGAAAGGACTATGGAAAATACTGACAATTGCTGTAAAGAGGAGGAAGGAAACCTGTAGTTGGTCTGTGGCTGTGTTGGGAAAAGTGTTTCCCAGGCATTTACCCTGAGTAGATGTAGGATCTGGGAGAGGTAGAAATCTCATTCTAAGGCATTACCATGAAATCTGATCCAGGACAATTGAATCCTTAGAATTTCACCAGAAACAAAGTGCCATGTTGATTTAGGTACACAGATATACAGTGCGATAGCCAACTCTGCTAGAGATGAGCTCTTAATACAATATTAAGAAGCAAATGAGGAATCACCCTGAAGGGAATCCTGAAGATAAAATAAACAGAGAAATCAGCAATCCAAGAACTGGGTTAATTTTAAAACTCTGAATGAGGCTGTGAAATAAGTCTTGTCTTAGTATGTTTGGGCTGCTATGATGCAATACCATAGACTGGGTAGCTTACAAACAACAGATATTTATTTCTCACAGTTATGAAGCCTGGAAGTCCAAGAGCAAGTGGCTCACAGAGTTGGTTTCTGATGAGGGCCCTCTTGATTGTTCATAGAGGACAGTCTTCTTGCTATGTACTCTCATGGCCAAAAGCGCGAGGGAGCTTGCTGGGCTGTCTTTTATAAAGACATGAATCTATCAGAGGCTCCACCTCCAATACCATTATGTTGGGGATTAGGATTTCAACATGAATTTTGGAGGGTGGGGGTATAAACATTTGGCCTAATGCAACTGTCTCTTAAATGCCAGAGACATAAAGGAAGGAATAAAACAGAAGAATATTTTGTCATTAAAAGAATACCAGGTTTATTTGAAAAAGAACCATATAGAAAGTGTAGAGATTAAGAATATATTTGTTGACATTAACAACTCAAAGGGACGTGTTACATAGCATATTTGACTTCTGAAGAGAGCAAGTGAACTACAAGAAAGAATGAAGGCAATCACCCAGGCTGCAGCATAGAGAAGTAATGAGGTAGAGAAATATGACGTAAAGAGGAGAAACTGAAGTAAGAAGGAGGTCACGTGTACTCATGTATTCACACACGTATTGTTTTGTCTCACCCAACTGGTGGCTGGAGTCACCCCAAAAGTAGTGCAGGGGAGTTCTCGCAGAGATGCCCCAAACCGTCCTGAGATGGGGCTGGCTGGGATTCCAAAGAAGGAAGCACTCAATGCCGGGGTGACCAGTCCAAAGCCTTTATCAGGGGAACTTGTGTACTGAGTGGGCTGCAGCAGTCCTTCCCAGGAACAGTGAGAGGAAAGGGATGTTCTAGTTAGGTGTGTCGGCAGCAAGGGGGTCAGGGTATGGAGTTTATATGAAGGTTTAAGGAATCTGGCTCAGGATCAGGGCCAGTTTCTTCCTAGTAAGCCTAGATACCTTTATTAGTACCTGGGAATGTTCAAGGCCCTGGTTAGGGTTCAAATCTGCTGGGAAAAAATGCAGCTGGCCAGGTCACGTAGCAGTCAAGGCACTCTGTGGTTTTTGGTTAGGAACCAGAAGTAAAAGTGAAGGTGGGGGTTGGGAGTGGGTATCAGGGAGCCTGCACATCTATACTGAGGAAGGCATAAGGAAAGGAGAGAGCAGAGCAAACACGGATACAACTGTTAAGACACAGTAGATGTTGTTTTTTTAAAAAAGGACAGACCCCAAAATATAGAGGCTTAAAAGAGATAGAAATTTATTTCTTTCCCATGTGATAGTCCAGATGTCAAGGGCTGGTAGAGTGGCTCTGTTATTCTCAATTTGTGGCTTCTATTTTAGGATCCCACATGGCTACTTTAGTCTGTCCCTCAGGTCTGCAGCCCAGGCAGGCGCAGGGGCAGGGGAGTTTGCAATGAAGCCAGAAGGGGTATACATGCCCATCTTTTAAAGATACTATCCAGGAAACACACATCATTCAAGAATGAGGCAAAAATAAAGGCATTTTCTGATAAATAATTTCAAAAATAGATCCTGGCTGAAAGAATTATTAAAAAATATACTTCAGTAAGATGGAAATTGAATACAGAGAGTTGTGGCATGCAAGAAACAATGGTAATCTCTCCTCTGTATAATATTCTTTAACACAAGTGCACTTAATCCCAGCACTTTGGGAGGCCAAGGCAGGTGGATCACGAGGTCAAGAGATCGAGACCATCCTGGTCAACATGGTGAAACCCCGTCTCTACTAAAAATACAAAAAATTAGCTGGGCATGGTGGCGCGCGCCTGTATTCCCAGCTACTCAGGAGGCTGAGGCAGGAGAATTGCCTGAATCCAGGAGGTGGAAGTTGTGGTAAGCCAAGATCGCGCCATTGCACTCCAGCCTGGGTAACAAAAGCGAAACTCCGTCTCAAAAAAAAAAAAAAAAAAAAAAATTAGTCTCAAAATACATAAAGCAAAATGTGATAGGATTATGAGGATGAGAGGTGTCATGGAAAGCACATTAGATTACATAGCAAAAGATTTGGATTGTGGACTCCACTTGATACTTCATTATTCAGAGCTTTAGGTTAGATTAGATCCTTCTATAATTTATACTAACTTCTAAACAAAAATCTCAACTACAACTCCTTAGTTTTATGACTTTGTGGTATACTCTTTTTGCATCAGAATGTGGGCTTGGAATTATGACAGTCCAGGTAGAAATCTTTGCCCGTCATTGACTGACTTTGTCATCTCGAGCAATTTAACCTTTCAAGACAGCACTTTTCCACATCTGAGAGATAGGATATATAACTGTGTTAGTCAAAGTTCTTGGCTCCAAACAACAGACACTGATTCTTGTTGAATCAATAGAAAAGCATTTTATTTAAAAATATTGGGTGGATCACAGGACTGATGAGTGAATTAGAAAACTGGGCTTGAAAATAAGCCTTGAGGAACAATATCCCACACCAAACAACAGATTTCATGGAAAAATGCTGCTGTTCCACAGCTATTGCTTTTATGTCCGAATTACTCTATTATAATCCCTGGGAAAGAACCACCACACACACAAAAAACAAAAACAAAAACTAAAACAAAAAACAAAAAAAATGGATACCTCTGCCTCCCCATCACCCGCAAATTTGCAAAGATAGAAGGTCTCTGCAGAGCCTTTTTCTTCTTAGAAAGATATGACATAAATAATCAAAAAATTTTTTTTAGAAAAAATTGGTGTCATTTTATTTTTTATAAATTTTAATTTTAATTTTTGAGTCTTATTCTGTTGCTTAGGCTGGAGTGCAGTGGCACAATCTCAGTTCACTGCAACTTCTACCTCCCATGTTCAAGCAATTCTCCTGCCTCAGCCTCCCCAGTAGCTGGGATTACAGTCACCCGCCACCATGCCCAGCTAATATTTGAATTTTTAGTGGAGACAGGGTTTTACTGTGTTGGCCAGGCTGGCCTTGAACTCCTGACCTCGAGACATCTGCCTGCCTTGGCCTCCCAAAGTGCTGGGATTACAGGCGTGAGCCACAATACTTGACCTTGAATCAAAATCTTATAATGATATTGTGTCCTTGATTGACACCAACTAATTCATGTGCCTGAATCCTAGCTTCAAGGGCAGCTGGAAATTTATACAGTGACTTCTATATAGCAACTTGTAATTTGGATATGTCCCCAAATATAGAGAGAAGACTCAAAAGATGACAGGCTGCCATGGGTGGAATAGATGCTCATTATGACAGTAATAATAATATCTACTCTCATGAATTTAAACTTCTCTTGTGTTTGGGAGAATGTACCATTTTGTGAGTCTTGTTAGATGAAGGATTTTCATCTCACAGCAGAAGCCCAAAAAAGACAAGGTGCTGGTTCACTTGAAATCTCTCCAGTTAGTGAATGCACATGAGACCTAAGCTCCCTTAAGCAGATGTTCTTGTCCTGAGCTTTGTGACTGTAAGAGTGAGGCAAAGAAATAGAGACAATTTGACCGTCATTCTAGTGGCAGCATTATTGATGGCTGTAGCAGTCAGCATCTAATGTCCAGAAGCAGTAATGACAGCAGGGTCCAGATTCCAGAAGCTCTTCTTATCATGTGAGTGTCTTTCCTTGTCTGAAGATGGGTATGCCTTGCTTAGGAGGGTGTGCATAAGGATAAATGAGAATTGCATGTAAGAAAGGCCTCTGAAAATCATCGATCACCTTACATATGCAAGGCATTATTCTCTTCCCCTGTCACTAGTACTGGCCTTGAAAACCTAGCATAATGTTTCGAGTTCCAGAAGAAAAGGAACAGTCCATTTAAACTATAAAGAGAACAAATAAAACATGCATGAGGAAACAGTATTACCATAATGTATTGAAAAATTATAAACATTACTTTAGTTCATTGGGATAGAAGGCAACCAAGAATGCATTTTTATTCCATCCCAATCACCTATTTGACAAGCTAGTTGTTCCACCATTATATTATCCTCAATATGCAATCAAGATATTTGAATATCTGCTATGATATGACTTTTGAATATATTCATTTGACACTATAGATAAGACAGATTCGAAATTCTCTGGCATATTACAGTTATTCTTAGTTTAAAAAACAAAAACCCCCAAAAACCCTCAAGACACTTCATTGCCAGATCCCCATGTGGTAGGAATGTGCAGTTGATATGCTAAGAGTTTTTGGTTTTGGTTTTGTTTTTTCTCTCGCCTCATGGTGTTGTATCTTTTCAGTGTTTTCCATTTAGTATTTATGTGTTGGTCAAACTTTCCTTTTTGTGACGAAAAAGGAATCTTGAGTCCTGTGGACCTCAGTCAAAGGTGTGCTCACGAGCAAGCTCCTGGAGACAGAAGAAAAAACACCCTGATTTGTAGCATTTGTCAATTACCATGGTGTAAACACTTCTACCAGGGCCAGTTTCAAGGAGCTGGGAAGAGATGTGCGCAGTCAGCTCTTGCTGGGTGGGGACACAGCTCCGGCAGCGCACCACTGGCAGTTTGCATCTTTAAGGTTTGAGCCTAACATAAGAAAGTTCCGCAGAAAGTCACAATTGTGTGGTTTAACATAGTGCCTCCCAAAAGCAGATTCCTAAGCAAATGCCTAGTAAGTTTTGTCTCATGAAAATCTCCAATCCTGTTGTTCACCATCACTTCTTAAGAACCTGCTAATTAAAATGAAAAGGAGGCAAAGATATCCTTTTCAGCCCTCAAGTGGAGAAGACAGAAAGACCTCTGTTCAGGGTGGGAACCCCGTCTGTGAATTCCTGCATGAAGGGCCCTTTCTAACTACACAGGTTAAATGCTTACATTCATATTGTGCTTCACAGTTTTCTTTGAGTCTCCATTTTATTTTATTTTTTATTTTTTTTTGAGATGAAGTTTCTCTTTTGTTGCCTAGGCTGGAGTGTAGTGGCGTGATCTTCGCTCACTGCAACCTCCACCTCCCTGGTTCAAGCGATTCTCCTGCCTCAGCCTCCCGAGTAGCTGGGATTATAGGCAAGCGCCACCATAACCAGCTAATTTTGTATTTTTAGTTGAGACAGACGGGGTTTCTCCACGTTGGTCAGACTGGTCTTAAATTCCTAACCTCAGGTGATCTGCCCGCCTCGACCTCCTAAAGTGCTGGGATTACAGGTGTGAGCCATCGCACCCAGTTGTCTCCATTTTAAAAAGGAGAAAGTGAGCTCATCAAATGGAAGAACTGAGACTTGATTCTTCAGATTCCAAATCTGTGGCTTCTCTGTGTGCCAGAACTGCCCTATTCTATGGTGGTTAGCAGCTTCTCTGCTGCTAACTGTGTGCCAGACTGCCCTATTCTATGGTGGCTTCTCTGCTGCTCCATGCTGCCTTCCCAAGGTGGCCGGAGCTTTCCCTGACTCCCGTTTTGCTATCTAGCTCAGACAGGATGTTTTACTGCCAATAAGCGTATCGTCCTTTCTTACTTTCACAAGGGGAAGTTCCCTTGGCCTTCAGTAAACTTGCTATTTTCAGTGTCTCCTTGGATCACTTTCTTGCCAAAGCCTTTCTCTGTTTGCAGATTCACTGTGACTGGCCATTGGGAGATCTCTTCTGGGAGCTGTGACATGTCCCATATCCCAGCAATGCTGAAGGGATGCTTAATTGCTGCCTGAGGAAACTCTAAAAGTCCTCTTTATAGATGACATATGCTGGGCCAACACATTGCTATCCCAGAAAGGATATTGATCTACTCTGTCAACAGGGCTAAAAATAAATTTTTATGATACCAATGGTTATTATACAGTCTCTGAGATAGCTCAAAATCTTACCTCATTTGGCTTTAGAAGCAGCCACAGAGGCTAGGTGCCGTGGTTCACACCTGTAATCCCAGCACTTTGGGAGGCTGAGGTGGGCAGATCACGAGGTCAAGAGATTGAGTCCATCCTGGCCCAACATGGTGAAACCCTGTGTCTACTAAAAATAAAATTAGCTAGGCATTGTGGTGCACGCCTGTAATCCCAGCTACTCGGGAGGCTGAGGCAGGAGAATCGCTTGAATCCAGGAGGCGGAGGTTGCAGTGAGCTGAGATTGCACCACTGCACTCCAGCCTAGCAACAGAGGGAGACTCCATCTCAAAAAAAAAAAAAAAAAAAAGAAGCAGCCACAGAAATAGCCATTACTCAACAGTTTCATGCAAGGAGGGGAAAATACTGACTTCATGAGAAGCTTGAAACGCTTAAATAGCATTTAATTAATACTTTCATACGTTAACCAACTATTTATTGTGCATCTTCCATGTTCACAACTCTGTTGTAAGGCTTGAAGACTCTAAAAATAAAGTGGGCTGGGCGTGGTGGCTCACTCCTGTAATCCAAGCACTGTGGGAGGCTGAGGTGGGCAGAGCACCCGAGGTCAGGAGTTCGAGACCAGCCTGGCCAATGTGGTGAAACCCCATCTCTACTAAAAATATAGAAATTAGCCGGGCATGGTGGCATGTGCCTGTAGTCTCAGCTACTCGGGAGGCTGAGGCTGAACCTATAAGGCAGAGGTTGTAGTGAGTCCAGATCACACAACTGCACTCCAGCCTGGCAACAGGTAAAATGACTGCCTTTGTATTCCTTACACTTTTGCATAGTCGCAAGGCAGACATACACACTAACCTTTGTAATTGAATGTGATACATATTACAGTAGAGATGAGTACAAGCATGGAGAAGGAGATGCATAACCCTGCCCAGGGGAATGAACAAAACCTTTACAAGGTTCCATGTAGGTTTCTGTGAAACTGGTGCTAGGACTTGAAGGACAGTAATGACACAGATTATGTAATGCTAACTGTGTGCCAGAACTGCCCTATTCTATGCATTTTCCAAATATTAAGCTATTTAATTTTTCCAAAGCCCCACAAGGTTGGTGCAATCATCATCCCTATAGGAAGCTGAGTAACAGAGTAACTTTGCCCTATGTCATTCACTCTGTGAAATATGGAGCTGGGATTTGAATCCAACTACTAATCTCTGCACTGTACAACTGTGACTTGCTGGGATTAAGGGGCTAGATGAAATGGGAGGTGTGGAGGACCTTCCATGCTCAGGGAATGGTATGGGCAAAGACCCAAAGATTTGAGAAAATATGGCGTGTTTGTGACTTTTGTTCTGAATTTCATTGGAAAGGCAACATAAGAGGACTGATGATACATACATGCAGAATTTTTCTTTCATCATAGGACTTTTTCTAGAGAATATTTGGAAAGTGATTTATCAACACAATTTGTATCCTTTTTTTTTTTTTGAGACGGAGTTTCGCTCTTGTTACCCAGGCTGGAGTGCAATGGCGCGATCTCGGCTCACCGCAACCTCCGCCTCCTGGGTTCAGGCAATTCTCCTGCCTCAGCCTCCTGAGTAGCTGGGATTACAGGCACGTGCCACTGTGCCCAGTTAATTTTTTGTATTTTTAGTAAAGATGTGGTTTCACCATGCTGACTAGGATGGTCTCGATCTCTTGACCTTGTGATCCACCTGCCTCGACCTCCCAAAGTGCTGGGATTACAGGTGTGACTTGATATTGGAGCATTTTTAAATGGCTGCTGTCCAGCTGGTCATCCTGTTGAGTTGTTGGCTCAGGGTTATTTTAAATATATCCACAGAAGAAAGACAACAAATTTTTGATTTCTCATGATTCCCAGAATTGACTTATTCTAATATTCTAATACTACCTGAGGCCAAAAGTGAAAGATTGGGTGCCACAGAAGACAGCATTTCTGGAATAAGTTTTTGGGCATAACCACAATATATATTCCTCATCATGGTCAAAGTTTTTGCTAATGTTGACCTTTGGTCTCCAATTGGGACAGCAGGCATGATTCCATGTAGCACATTGCTAATGCCTCAGGGTATGTTTGTGTCTTTTTTTTTTTTTTTTTGAGATGGAGTCTCGCTCTGTTGCCCAGGCTGGTGTGCAGTGATGTGTGATCTTGGCTCACTGCAGCCTCCACCTCCCGGGTTCAAGTGATTCTCCTGCCTCAGCCTTCTGAGTAGGTGGGATTACAGACATGCGCCACCATGCCTGGCTAATTTTTGTACTTTTTAGTAGAGATGGTGTTTTGCCATGTTGGCCAGGCTGGTTGGTCTTGAACTCCTGACCTCAGGTGATCCGCCCACCTTGGTCTCCCAAAGTGCTGGGATTACAGGTGTGAGCCACTGCACCTCGCCTGAATGTATTTGTCTTAATAGCAAAAACAAGGTGTGGCAGAATTTGGTTCAGAACAGCACCTAAATAGAGAATAATCTGGTCAATTTCTTGTATAATTTTCTGCTCTTGATGGGCCAGAGGGTAAGTCATTCATTCATTCATTCAGCATTTTCTAACTGCCTACTCTAATAAAATCTAGTAATAACAGTTAACATTTAATAGAAAGCCCACAATGTGACAGGCACTGCGCTAAGCACCTTAAAACGAACACAATTACTCCTCACTAACCCCATGAAGTAAGAATAACATTATCCCCAGATAAGAAAACAGAGGGATTAGCAAACTTGCTCCATATCACATAACTGGCAGAGCCTGGTTTCCATTCCAGACAGTCTTAACTAAGAACCTGTGCTCTCAGCCACTGTGCCATGTCATTTCTTTATGTCCAAGATTCGGAAGTAGGCCTGGTTAGGAATGCAAATAACAAACTGTAATTAAGTCAAAATGAAACAGGCATAAATAACTGTTTATTTTTCTTTGGCATTTGCCCACTGGAACATGTACTAGCTGATATGCTTGTGTGAGATGCATTCTCTGGGACAGCACTGGCATTGTCATTGCTCCACTCTTTGCCCTCCACTTTTTTCCCTAGGAAAGCATACTGGAATGCATGTGATACATGTGAGTAAGAGTGACGATATCATAGGAATGACATTGAATCTGTACTCATTTATGAAAGTGAGGTATCCTTTGCACATTTTTGTATAAGATGATAGTGGGTATAAGTCTTAGGACACGAAGGAAGGTATTCAAGAACTCTAATTTCTAAAAATTTATATAAATCAACTTAATTTTGGCTCTGGACACCCAACCTTTTGAGCTGACAGGAAGTTTAGTCTCTGCCGTTCTGGGCTGGTCTTCCTCATGCCCTGTGAACTTGTGCCAAGGTCTGGGTCTTATGCAGGGCCAACATCTTGTACCCGACAATTATCTACATTGGTTTCACTGAGACTGCTGTGGTCTTTCACTTTCCCTTTCGTCCTTGGAGCCCTGAAACCTATGGGACTTGGAGCCCTGGGCCCAGAATCCAGCTGCCCAGCTTCCCAAGGCTGCACGTGACTTTTCTTCCAAGACACCTTACATCTCTCTTTCCCCTAACCTAAGGCCTTTTCTTTTTCTAGAAGGAAATCCCTTCCTCACCTTCCATTTGAGGCACTTTCCTGTCAGCAAACCCTATTCTCCTCAATAAGTTTTGCTAAGAAAAGAAAAGCAAGCCATGGGGTAAAATGTATCTTTTTTTTGTTCTCTTTCTTGCTACAAGCCTTTTGCAAGACAAGTAAGTAAAAATCTGCTTGAATTGGGAGAGGGAAATAGTAACAAAAATAATAACTGGTCTTTAGATTTCATCTGAAAACATGTTTTTCTTTTCTTCTTATTAGCTTTTTCTCCCTCTCCTTCTTTACAAAATGTAAGTAACTTTTGTCTTAATTTTAAAAGGTGTCATTGAGTGGGTTAACAGGAAACATAACTGCGGTTTCGTATTTGATTTTTCAGACGTTTCTCCCTTTATGTATATATTTAACAATATTCAAGAAACATTTGTAGACTGTTCACTGTGCCTTGTAAACTTCAATAAGGAGGTTGGATTGTACTTGAGGTATCAGCCCTTTGGAGAGTTTGTAGGGCAGTAACCCGAGCATCTTTACATGTTTGAAAGATCACAATGGCGGTCTCATGAAGAACGGACTCTTCATAAGGACAAGAGGCTCTTACAGTGTCCAGAGAAGAGATGCTGGTGCTGGGGATAGGGTGAGAGTCATGAAGGTGGAGAGAAAAGCAGGGATTCTGGATCTGGTTGGAAGGGCAAGCAGGCAGGACTGGCTGGAAACTGGATGTGGAGGTAATGGGCAGTGAAGAACTGAAGATGATTTCCAGGTCTGGGGCTTGAGCAGCTTTGTGGATCTTGGTGCCATCTGCAAGGATAGGGGAAAGGCTAGCAGGAGGGCAATGTTTTTAACTTCTTAAAATGCTCCTCTGGAAGGGTGCTACCTAATCTCCAGGACTTCTTGGAGTCTAGAGTAGTGAATCTAGGGGGTGAATCCTGACCATGGGAGGCACAGATGACCCAGTGAGCTGCAGGAAAAACAAAACTTCTATTTAATCTTGTTTTTCTTCTCATCTTTTAAAATTTATATTTCTGTATATGCCTTATAATATGCATATTAGTACAGAGTTATACACACACACACACGTATACCATTTGTAAATAAACAAGAAATAAACTGAGAATGTGGCAGATAAATAGCCATTCGCCAAAATCTGTCCTCCATTCGAGAATATAGTTTTAGCTGGCAAGCTGCTGCCTAGCCTCAGACAACTTTTCCCAGATCCCTTGCAGGTGGGTGTGACCAGTTCTCTAGTTCTTCCCAATGGGAGGTGAGTGGAAGTGATAAATGTCAGTTTTGGACCAAGGCTTTTGAGAAGCAGGCATGCCTCTTTTGCACTCTTTCCCCTTCTGCTGGCTTACATGCAGAAAATGAACAGGTTCTGGGAATGTCAGAGGCCTGAGATAGAAGGAGGCCTCATCCCTGAAATATTGCTGTGAGGGGATTGCCCACTTACCAGGAGCATTCACTTCATGCAATTTTATTATCAAGAGATAAACTTCTGGGTATTTCAGTCATTATACATATTTGGGTCTCTTTGTTAACATAGCTTAGCATATAGGGAGCATGCTTAACATATTTCTATTAGCTTGGGGCATGTGCAAAACATTTGGAGGCCACTGGTCTAACTAAGCACTTGCCCGATGCCAATGAAATAGGATTGCCTTGTTTTGTCAGATCCAGGGGACAGAAGCTCCTCATTTCGAAGCCATCCCCTCATGTAATCAAAAGCTGTAAGGATCATAGTTGGTGTTTAAGACAGCTGAGTTTTATTTTTGCAAAACTGAAAAATAGTAAAATTTTTAGGAAGATACGCGAATTTAGATTACCATTAATTAGAAAAAAATGACTAGCCTTTTGGTAACCCCAAGGGTTTTCTTACAAAATGTGGAAGTATTTGATAAACCTTTGCAAATGAAATGAGTCATTCCTCTGACCCTCTTCCCTGGGGTTTAGATGGTGAAACTTAGAAAGCCTTTCTTCATGGATTCAGCTTAGAGAAGGAATAGAGTGATGCATCAAGGCAATATTTCTGAAAGCTGAGATCAACAGACTATGATTAAAGTCAGCTTGCAGTTGTATTGGCTGAGAATGTCACTCCAGCTGCTCGTAAACCCCACAAGATGATGGATGTCTTACTGTTATCCTTACTGCTCTCCAGAATTTATTAGCAGAAAAGAAAAATGGGGAAAGGTTATAACTCTCAGAGGTCCAAAATTCTCTTTGCAACAGTGAATAGTGAAGGCTTGGGTGTCAGTTATAAATGAATCACTGGGCATTTGTGTGGTGCACTGAGGAGTGTCAGAACTCAGCACTTTAATTAAGAGTGGCAGGGGCACCTGCAGGGAGTGGGTCGAGTGAGGTGTTAAGAGGGCTCGCGTTGCAGGTGCATTCCTCATTCTACCCTGAGAAATTTGCTAGTTGCTGCTGTGAAAAACTCTTTGTTAACATTAGGGAAACAAAATTCTATGGCCCTCATTCACTGTGGGGAATTAATGGTTACAAGGAAGAGAAATCCTGCTTGGGTTCAGGAGTTCCAGCATCACTGAACTGGTAAAGGACTGTGTGGCTGGGGATCTGGGAGCAGCTGCTTTGGGAGGTGGAAAGATTTGAATCCCTCATCTAGGGTCTTAATGCTAATTTTCTTCCTTTCTTCTGACCTCTCCTTTCTCCTAGTGAGCTAAGAATAAAAACTCTGGGACCTGCTGTTTTATTTTTTAACTCAAGAAACTGATTAATGAAGGCTGCTGGGTTTAATAAATGGTTGTCTGTTTCAGCTTAGAAAACACTATTTTGGGGAGTGAGAAACTATTGGCAATCATTCACCTTGTGGGGAGCTGCATTAGTCTGCAAGTTGTTAAAGGAACAGATTTTGATATTAAAAAAGCTTAGGTTAGGATACGTGTTCCTCCACCTGGGATAGGACATTTAATAGCTGTGTGACCTTGAGTGGTTACTTCACCTTGTGTGAACCTCAGTCCTCTCATTCAGGAAATGGTGATTTTTTTTTTTCTTTGCAGAAGACAGACAGGAAATGGTGATTAATGGTACATGCCTCTGAAGTTTGCTATGGAAATTGAGGAAGAGACTTGTCATTGTAAATATCCAATATTTATTGGATAAGTGTGAACACTCTCCATGACCTATTTATTTTCTACTTTCATCTTTTCAGAAGTAAGATAGAGAACACATTTGCTTATGGTTACATTGGTTTTGAGCTCTTGCTCACAGTTAAATTTCCTGCTGAGTATTTTCTGAACTCCAACTCATCATTATTGAATCTGGACAGTTAACATCACCCCTATTCATTTCTGTCTGGAGCACTCCCCTCTATTTCTTGCCTTAGGAAGTTAAAAATGAACTGATGTGGCTAGAAAGATTCTAAAGGGGGAAAATGAACTGATAATGTGGGGAAGTTTGCTTTAATTTCCTGAAGAGAAGCTGTGGAATGATCCTTTGAATACTTATTATTTGTTGAACCTGGTCAATGTTGGGCATCCTAGGTGGGTTGTGTAAAGGTGCCATCTTTGTCTTACGACTATGTAATCAAAATGAGCCAGGTCATCCCAGATACACGAGTCAGCTTTGTGTCTATGGATGAGGTGCACCAATAGCCTAGATATTGTATTTGATTGCATGAGAACCTCATTCAAGCACTGTACCACTTTAACCTCTTGCAGCCTGACTACTCGCTGTATCTGGAAAATGGAAAAATAAGCCAGAGTTTAATTCAGAGAACAAACTACTCTAGGTATTTTAGATAGAAGGGAGAATTATCTGGAGATTAGATTCTTAGGAAATTGTTGCAAGGGTTAAAACGAATGGGCTCTAGGTTGGCTAGAGCTAAGAACTCCTAGAATATGACAGAACTGAATTGCAAAGGAAATGACTACCTGAACCCCAATTAGGAAGGGCACAGGATGGAGCCATTGACTTTAAGGACACAAAGACATAGCTGTGATTGAGAGATCAGAAAAACAGCATCAGAAGTTGCTACTGTTTCTCCCCCTACAAACTGTGAACAGTGGAATATGGAGTCTGGTGATCTCCATAACCCCTCAGTAATCCCAAAGACAGATTGGATGCTGAAACATGAAAATCTTCCTGGAGGCTGGGAGTGGTGGCTCACGCCTGTAATCCCAGCACTTTGGTAGGCTGAGACAGGCGGATCACTTGAGGTCAGGAGTTTGAGATTAGCCTGGCCAACATGGTGAAACCTTGTCTCTACTAAAAATACAAAAATTAGCTGGGCATGGTAGCACGCACTTGTAATCCCAGATGCTTGGGAGCCTGAGACAGAAGAATTGCTTTAACCCGGGACGGGGAGGTTGCAGTGAACCGAGATTGTGCCACTGCACTCCAGCCTGGGCAACAGAGTGAGACTCTGTCTCAAAAAAAAAATCTTCCCTGCCAGCAGAAAACAGCAAACACAGCAGAAAGACTGCTTCTGCCCCACTTCCACCTTTTACATTTCTGATGAGTGCATCTAATTGACAGAATCTAAGTCATATTCAGTCTCCTAACTAGATTCCAGAAAATGTAGTGTTTTTTTTTTTCCCTGCAGCGTTGGAAAGCACCCTGGAAACATAACCATGGGACCAGCTCAAACTGGTTAACCATTGCTTAAGTAAGTTGTTATGGTGACAAAGAGCCAAAATTGCCTGCGTATGTACAATAGAAAGGGCTTTGGCCTTCTAATTTACTACCACCAGCCTGACGGACCAGCTGGATTGGCATCACCTGGGACTAGTTAAAAAGACCATAAAAGCTGGAGCTACTCCCAGATTGGAGAGACAGATATGAGTGCTGCCTCTTGTCTCCTTGTCAGTTGACTTGAAATAAAGTGTTTTCTTTTCTCCAAAGCTGGTGCCAGAGCATTGGCTTCTATGTGCATTGGGCGGCGAGCCCATTGCTCGGTAACAATAGGTGAGAATGGATATTGAGCCACAGTCAACCAATTACTGCACACTGTTCTGCCTGAGTCCCATTATTGTGTGTTCATCTGTCTCTAATTAAACCACATAAATTCAGCAGAACTAAACCAATTTACCAAGGCAGACAGATTTAAACATGGGGGCAATTTTACCAAACATTCAACTCAAGGCATGAGCATCAGATCTGAAGTGAGTATGAGAGGGAAGACGTGAATTTCTTGTTTCCTCAGGTGATCTCAGTACTGAGGTGCCTCTAACAATATGTGTATATATTCTGAATAAGCGAATAGAGTGATGACAAAGCCATATCTAGGGTTTCCACTCCAGGGAGGGGTAATGAGAGAGGAAAAAGGAAAAAACCAGGCAGGCAGGCAGTTAGGGTGGGTCCATGGTTGAATTATTTCAAATCAAAGAACAACCTGCAGACATAGATAAGGGAACTTCCAATGCGGGTCTTGCCTAAGACATGCTCCCAGCCACGCAGGTAAGACAGGCTACACAGGTGACTTACCCAGACATGCCTGCAATGGAATATTGCATCCCCTGACACATGTACAGTAAAGGGAAGAAAGCAATATGACGTAACTTCCGCTAAGGGTCTGCATATGCACTAGGAGGACAGGATGGAGCTACCAGAAATTCACACCTTATGCAAATGAGATGCTCAGTCCTCTTTGGTTTCTTACAGAAGCCTTTGCATTGAACTGTAAAAATGGCAACCCTCTTCCAGGTACCCTCTCTGCAGCAGAGAGCTTTCTTCTTTCACTTGTTATTTTTTTAATTAATTACTTTTCTTTTGAGACAGAGTCTCACTCTGTTGCCCAGGCTGGAGTGCAGTGGCAAGATCTTGGTTCACTGCAATCTCCGCCTCTATGGTTCAAGTTCTTGTGCCTCAGACTCCTGAGTAGCTGGGACTACAGGCGTGTGTCACCACGCCTGGCTAATTTTTTTTTTGTAGTTTTTAGTAAAGATGGTGTTTCACCATATTGGCCAGCCTGGTCTCAAACTCCTGAGCTCGTGATCTGCCTGCTTAGCCTTCCAAAGTGCTGGAATTACAGGTGTGAGCCATCGAGCCAGGCCTCTTCTTTCACTTCTTAAACTTTTGCTCCAACCACCACCCAGCCGCCCACTGCCAAAAAAAGAAAAAGCTGTATCTTAATCAAAATCTGGCTCCTAACAGAAGGCCAAATCCCTTTGTGTTTCTAAGATAAATTGGTAAACACAAAGAATACTCTAGCAAAGTAACTTTAAAAATCCTGTTTTTAAATTTTTGCCTTCCTGGCTAAAATTCGAGGCCCTTCCTCCTCACTTTCCCATAAGACCTAGCTTTGTTGTATTTCACTGAGAATTCAGTGATAATCAATTCAAATGAGCAGTCATGTGAAAGGCTGTTGTCAACTATAGAGTCCTGTATAGATCACGTGATATTATCACACATGGTGCTTTACATGTAATGGGTACTTTTAACATTTTGCCAATTTTACTTTATTATTTACCCCCTCTCTTCAGGCAATATATGCATATGTATTATGTATATATAATTTTTTTCCTGAACTATTTGAGAAGTTTTAGAAATCATGTCCCTTTGTCCTTAAATACTTCTGTATACATTTTCTAAGAAGAATGTTCACTCAGAATATTGACCATTGATACACTACGATTTAATCTGCAGACCTGATTCATATTTTGCTAATATTCTCCATGAGTTTTTTTTTATATCGATGCTTTTTTTCCATCCAGGATTCAATCCAGAATTACACATATCATTGGGTTTTCTGCACTTTCTTTGATTTTCAGGACTTGGACATTTTTGAAGAAATCAGGCCAATTCTTTTTATAAAGTCACTGAAATTGGGTTTTGTCTGATGTTTCCTCATAATTAGAGTCAGATTATGTGATTTTGGCAGGAATAGTAAATAAACAGTTTGAGCCTACCTTCTTAGCCCTCACTTTCAAGGGATAAGAAAGAGTTGGCAGGAGATCAAAATACAACATAATGATTTGGGTGCGGTGGGAATGGGATAGCACCTGTTCGTAGCTGAGGGCCTAGGGTAGAGCAACCCGAGGTAGATTCACTAGGCAGTAGTTTAAAGGCCACTGGACAGAGTCAGCCAATGTGGAAGCCAAAAGACTAGACCAAGTTCTGCCGTTAATCAGGCAATATTGAGTTATGATAATAAAAAGGATGGTAAGTCCGGGTGTGGTGGCTTATGCCTGCAATCCCAGCACTTTGGGAGGCTGAGGCAGGCAGATCACGAGGTCAGGTGATCAAGACCGTCTTGACTAACACCGTGAAACCCTGTCTCTACTAAAAATACAAAAATTTATCCAGGTGTGGTGGCATGTGCGTGTAGTCCCAGCTACTTGGTAGGCTGAGGGAGGAGAATCATTTGAACCCAGGAGGCAGAGGTTGCAGTGAGCCAAGATCGCGCCACTGCACTCCAACTTGGTTGACAGAGCAAGACTCTGTTTCAAAAATAATAAATAAATAAATAAAGGACGGTGATCATCAAAGCAATAATGACTTTATTTAGCAACATGTGAAGTGCTTTGATATGCATTATCTTTTATAATATTTCAATTGTCTCATGAGGTAGAAATGATTCTTACTTTATGGATGAGGAAATTGAGGTTGGATCAAGTGGCTTGCGCAAGGTCACCCAGGTAGAAAGTGGCAGAGCTGGAGGCCAGACCCAGCTCTCTAAATCAGACTCTGAAGTTTGTCTTTCTAAACCAACATGCTGGAAAGGAAGTCACAGTACCTTTTTGGGAATTCATCTCTAAAAGGAGTGGTGTGAATAAAACAAATGTATAAGGCCGCACTTCTCAGTATTTTGGACTTCACAAAGCAATAAAAATAATTTTAAAACCTGGAAAACAGACACAGGACTTTTAATATGTGCTATTGCTAAGTAAGGATATTAAAATACAAAAATAAAATTTTATCTAGCATCAGTACTACTTCATAAAAGAAAGGACATTTTAATATAAAAATAGGGGAAAGTAATAATCTCAAAAAAAGAACATTCTTTGAAACTGGATGTATTAGTTTTGTAGCATACTCGGTACCTTGTCATTAATTTTCCCACTTCACTGGGGCCTTGTGAAAGTTCTAACCTGGGCAGCCCTGATCTGTGGCCTGGCATTGGGGGAACATTGTTTTATGGTGTCTTCCTGCTCTAGCGTCCAGCGGTTTTATTCTAAATGACAAAAGTATGTGAGCAGGGAGAGGAGTGGTGAACGATGACCCCTTCCCAGGGTCTCTTTTCTTCCTTCTCTGCTTCTTAACCCTCACTTTCAAGGGATAAGAAAGAGTTGGCAGGAGATCAAAGACAACATAATGATTCGGGTACAGTAGGAATGGGATAGCACCTGTTCATAGCTGAGGGTCTAGGGTAGAAGGTTCCAGAAAGCAGCTTCTGTCAAGTTAGGCACTCATTCTGGCACAGTGTTTATTTGTTTGTTTGTTTTTTAAATTATTTTTGGTGACTATTTCTTTTTGTTTATTTATTTATTTATTTGTTTGTTTATTTATTGAGACAGAGTCTCGCTCTGTTGCCCAAGCTGGAGTACAGTGGTATGATATTGGCTCACCGCACCCTGCACCTCCCAGGTTCAAGTGATTCTCCTGCCTTAGCCTCCTCATTAGCAGGGATTACAGATGCACACCACCATGCCCAGCCGAATTTTGTGTTTTTAGTAAAGATGCAGTTTCACCATGTTGGCCAGGTTGGTCTCAAACTCCTGACCTCAAGTGATCCACCTGCCTTCGCCTCTCAAAGTGCTGGGATTACAGGTGTGAGCCACTGTGCCCGGCCAGGTGATTTCTATTAATGCGTTAAATAACCAGGGTCTTAAAGTGGTTCTAATAACTCCCATGATTTCAAAGTAGTGATGATTATAAACAATATTTTGCAATATTAACTGTACTGTGATGTTAAAATACCTGTGATCATTATAGATAATAAAGTCACAGGTACTGTTACCACTGCTGAAGTGTGATGCCTACAGTCATAATTGAAGGAAAGGCACAATTTCAGTTAGAGGTCAGTGAAATCAAGATGCAATTTCTTTTCCCATCTGAGTTCATAGATTTCCTGACTTCTTCTATCCACGGGTCCATTGGTGGGTTGATGAGGAGTGGAGGGTGGGATATAGGAGGAATCTGAGGACCCCAGATTAAAACCCCTATTTTTAAAAATGTATTTTTATAAATTTAGAGGGTACAAGTGCAGCTTTGTTACATGGGTATATTGCATAGTGATAAAATCTGGCCTTTTAGTGTACCCATCCCCTGAAGAGTTTACATTGTATACAATACGTAATTTTTCATTCCTCATCCTTCTCCCAGCCCTGGCATCTTTTGGAGTCTCTGTGTCTGTATGTTTTCCACTGATAACTATAATAATCATCAACAGCATAGCCTCAGACTTAGGTATGTTTTCTTCTCCTACTGAGTTTTAAAGCACAGCTCTCGTTTAATCTTTTCTTAGCTTTATTTCCAACCTTAAAAATAAAAATAAAACAATTTCAAAAACTTCCACCTCTTTTAACAAGGAGATGTATATATTAATGAAGAAATGTCTGCAAAATGCTTGCAATGTCTGGAATCAAATGAATTTTGTAAAAATAAAAATAATTCCTTTTTTTTTTTTGAGACAGAGTCTCACTGTCACCCAGGCTAGAGTACAGTGGTGTGATCACAGCTCACCGCAGCCTCGACCTCCCAGGCTCAAGCGATCATCCTACCTCAGCCTCCCAGGACTGCAGATGCATGCCACCACATCCAGCTAATTTTTGTACTTTTTGTACAGAAATTTTCACCATTTTGCCCAGGCTGGTCTCGAACTTTTGGACTGAAGGAATCCACCCTTCTTGGCCTCCCAAAGTGCTAGGACTCCAAGCAGGAGCCACTGTGTCCGGCCAATAATAACGTCTTTATTTTGGAAGCAAACAGGGAGTAGGCAGAAGTAGATTATAAATTCTAGGGGTGTTTTGTAAACTGCTAATTTATGGCCAATGATGAGCAATGTTATCTATGTATGAGGATGTGAGACAAGCAGGAAGTGAGTGTTTGCAGGTGTAAGTTTATAGCTAGGGGATATAGATAGCAGAGCATTGTCATAGAATCTTAAAGAAACATTGACTCAAAGCTGCAAGGAATCTTAGGGTTCTCCATCTTCATTCTTTATCCCTGTGATCACATCCAGTCAGGGCCAGTTATGACTTTCTTGGACCCCCGGTACTTGCTTTTGCTCTGTAAAAGTATCTAAAATTATATTTTATGACTGCATTGGCATAAAATCACCTGTAATCCAGGCTGGGTTTATTATTACATAATCATTTTTATATTTATGTTTCCCTTGGTTAAAAAAAATAAAACATTTTTATGGGCCCCTAAAAGCATCATGAGCCCCAGGCACGTGCCTCTTATGTCTAATGGAGGAGTCGGTCCTGCCTGAGAGAGGGAATGCACTATGTTATGAAACCGCCCATGTACTTCCATTTCAAAACCATTTGAATTGATAGAAAGTTTATAATATGTATATGCACTTCTGTCATGTTCTTTTCCCTAGAGACAGTCTATTCCCTCTGTTTCATGTTCTCTGTACTAGATCCTGGCTATACAAAGTGTGGGCCGTGGACCGGAAATACTGATACCACTCGGAGGCTAGAGGTGCAGAATCTCAGGTCTCATCCTGTACCTACAGAATCGGAATCTGCTTTTTAACAAACTCCCTAAGTAATTCATATTCACACGGCACTGGAGAGAATCATAACAGCAGAGGGTTATTGAATACTACTCTGCCGGACATCATTTTAGGTGCTTTATGTAGATTTTCTAATCAATCCTTTCAACAACTTTATTTATTGTTCCCATCTTACAGACGAGCAAACTGAAACACAGAAAAGCCAAGTGACTGTCTTTATCCAGTGAAGAAGTGTGTGTGAGAATTCGGACCAGGCAATGTGACTCAGGATCTATGCTCTTTACCTGCATGCCAGTCTGCCCGTTCTCCTGTGCCCTTCTCATTTGAGAAGTTGCTGCTTGCCTCCCAGCTTACGGTTCAGGTTGCCAGGGTGGGAGCCATTTTTTTCAGAGCGCTTAGTCCAACTCTCTTGTTACAGCTGACTGGGTGACAGGTAGATCCCTAATCAGTGGCAATCTATGGCTATTCTGCAGTCTGTCACTCAGGTCAGCTCTCACTCCGTGGCATTTAAATGAAGCAACTTGGAAAGAATTTGCTAGTTCTTAAGGAACAGGAAAAAGTGGATGGGTGGCCTGTAGATGAGTCATGTTTAAAGTGACTTATCTATAATAAAGGTATTAGAGCTTCTGCTACTTGAGAGTCTAGAGCACCTTCAATTCAGATCCACTCTCCCACTCATTTCTCTGGGATTCCCAAGCCTATTATGGCTCCGTCTTGAATTTCCCTGGGAGTCTTTTTATTGTACCATGGGAAGCCCTACAACAATCTTGCTTTACTTGAGTTAGCTCAAGTGGGTTTCTGTTTGTTATCCTAAAAGCCAACTACAAGAACACACATTCACATATTTAGAAGCACTTGTGCATCTCCCTGAGCTGCCCCTTCTCCAAGGAAAGCACTCCCAGTTATTTCTGTCAATCCTCATGCCGTGTGTTCACTCCCTTTCTTGTTCCTCCCCGTCTGGACCGTGCAGTTATAGCCTTTGAAAATGGACTAATGTGGAGGCTGGAATTGGAAGTCATTTTTATGAAACAATTTTATGTGTAAAGAATGAGCCTGCCAGCCTCAAAATTTCTTTCTTAGCACCTGGCGAGACTCTTCCCTGGAGCCCTAAAATTGGTTCTGTTTACAAGAGGGTACATTGTAACTGGAGCTATGACTAACAGCAGAGCACAAGCCCCCTGCCTTCCACCCTCAACCCGGCACTCAAATGGGTAAGAGTAGGCCCCTTGAAGAAGAGCATCGGAAATTGGGGCAGGGAGTTTTTCCCAAGCCTGTCCTAGCTTGAAGGCATTTCAAAGGAGAAACCCTGATGGACTGTGTCTCCCCAGCTCTGGGGAAGTAACTGCAAACTGGCAGGCAACCAGCTCGCAGCAGCAGAGAGGAACTCCTCCAGCCCTTTCCCCCTTGTGGTGGCTGTGTTCAGGTCAGTACTAACTTTAGCCCTGCAGTCCTCAAATGGGGACAGTCCACTAGTGGATTAAATCCTCCTTAAATGACTTAGAAGCTTTTAGCCAGAGATCAGGGAAAAGGAAATGATTTCATTTATTCTCTGCTGGTTCACGATGACTTCTGAGGAAGCCATTCTCCAGTGTTTTGCAGAATAATAACACTTTCTATTCATATATCATTGATCTCCCAGGAGCTCAAAGTTTTCCACAAAATCTTATCAGCTAATTTCATCTGGGGTGCTTGGAAAGAAGGGAGGAAGTGAGGATAACATTTGCTTTCTCTTCTCTTTAACTTTTAAGTTCATGGGTACATGTGCAGGTTTGTTACACAGGTAAACTTCTGTCCTGGGGATGTGTTGTAGATTATTTCATCATCCAAGTATTAAGCCTAGTGCCCATGAGTTATTTTTCCTGATCCTGTCCCTCCACCCTCCACCTCTGACAGGCCCCAGTGTGTGTTGTTCCCCTCTATGCGTCCATGTGTTCTCATTATTTAGCTCCCACTTATAAGTGAGAACATGCACCCAAAGGAATATAGTCATTCTATTATAAAGACACATGTACACATATGTACATTGTAGTACTATTCACAATAGCAAAGACACAGGATCAACCTAAATATCAATCAACAACAGACTAAATAAAGAAAATGTGGTCCATATATACTATGGAATTCTATGCAGCCATAAAAAAACAATGAGATCATGTTCTTTGTAGAGATTCGATGGAGCTGGAGGCCATTATTCTTAGCAAACTAACATAGGAACAGAAAACCAAATACCGCATGTTCTCACTTATAAGTGGTTGTTTTATTTTCTTCCTTGCAGTCACTCTTTCAGCTGAGACTGCTGTCCCTCAGAACGAGAGGTGGGGGTAAGCAATGCTGAGAAATTTCTCATTATGTAAGTTGGCTTATGGTATTATCCCTGTACTGGCTTCATGCTGGGTGTCCAACTACCCACCAGTAGGTCATTATCCTCTTTCTGTAATTTACTTGCCTCATTTCAATGTGGAATAAATACCCTCATGTTGGGTTGGAAAAATTGGGGCTCAGAGAAGCCGTGACAAGATGACTGAGTTCTTGTGCCAGGTTATGGGTGAGTCTGGAGCCAATGTTATCACATGTTCAGCTACTGACATGTCCCTCTACATTCTTCCTGCCTGCAGTGTGCAGGGAGTGGTTCCAGAGCTGAGGTTGGCCATAACTCTCTGAATGTGAAAAGATGTGTCCTGAAGCACGTTTGAGGATAAAAGAGGGACGCACACTTGAGCTGGAAGGCCTGACCCCAAGTTGGCTGGCCGGCATTCTGAAGTGGCTTTTTTCAGACCCACATCCTGTGCAGTGCTCTGCCGATCAGTCTGCCTCTCTGGGACTTGAATATTTCAAAAAGGATCTAAAGGGCCTTTCAAATGGTACCGGGACATAAATAGCTTTCACAGAAGAATGAATGTTGCCTCAGTGATGTGATGACTGAATCAGCACCACATTGAATTAGCAGCAATCTGGTGCTCTGGGTAATGGAGTGATGGTAAATGAACATTATTACATTTTTACCCAATGAATGAGTCCTTAATAAAAAAGACAAATGGCTTCCAGGTGTCTTGCCACAAAATTTCAACAACTGAGTCACTCAAGCTGGATGGAAGAACAAGAGGCAGTATAGAATCTGCTCGTGATTCAGTGGCCGCCAACTTGGATCGTCCCCAGTTCCAACTTTAGCATCTTTCTTTAGTCATTCTACCGCACAGTCAGTTCCCCTTGTGTAGATGCACAACAGGAGGAAATTCTAATGAAAGGACAAAGCTGCCACTGTTCCATCTGACCAAGCATCCCCAGAGAGAACAGGCTCCCCATACCAGGAAATACTGTTCCTGAGAGGAAACACCTGTGGCTGGTCTGTGGCCGGGTCTGGAATTACTGGCCATTCCAGAGCAGGACCGACTGATGTGCCGACTTCTGCAGTTGCTAGGATGTAAGGTAATTCCTCAGGAATGTTCTGTCAGCTGGCTCAGCACAGCCTCTGCTGTCATGGCAGGAGGTGGGATGGCTTGGAAGTCTTGCCTCTGTCATAACTAACACTGACACGAGGTGGCTTGGGATCTCTCTGGGTCTTAGTTTTCTCAACTGTGAGGTTCATGGCCAAGAAAGGAGTTGGGAAAGGATCAGGTGACAAACACAAATGTCTCTGGGGGCCAGATAGGTGATAGGAATGAATGGATTGTCTGGGTGTAAGACAATAGGAATGGTGGTGCCTATGAGGAAGTGGAGAATAAATGCCTTGCCTAAAGATGTTCAAATTCAAATAAAACAACAACAATCACCAGAACCCATATCGTAGGCCAAATAAAATGCCAAGTTGATCTGATGACTGGAGTTCCAACCTGTTCTGGAAGGTTGCTTCTAGTTTTAATGATCCAGCCTTTATCTGGAAGTTTGTATTCTTACATATCAGAATTCCTAATTCGATTATGTATATGATATATCTTTTCGAATGTGAGAAAGTATATGTATCTAATGCTGGGAATAAAATTCAGGGGAAATGCAGATCAATATAGGCTTTTATAGACTAAACCATAGGAAAAATCATTGGTCTGAAGTTCTTGGTTAGAAAAAAATATTAAATATATGTGGTAGGATGTGACTTAGAGGTCATTTAAGTTCCTCTGAGCCACACATCTGGGAAGACAGGGAAAATGAGCCCCTTCTTAATCACACACTCCTCCTGTTCAGAGCCTAATAATTTTTCATCTGATTTGTATGTAGGCACATGTGCAGGGACTATACATGTCTTATTAAACACTGTACGTGACCCTGGTACCTGACACCTAATAGGGCTCAATACTTATATGATAAATGAATGAGTTTGTAAAAATTGTAGTAGGCCTAGGTTTTAGTCTTTTCTCTTTTAAAGGATCTAATATGCATTGATTGCATAATTTATTTTAAAATCATATATGTAATCATGCCATTTCTTGGCTCAAAGCCTTCTAAACATGCCACATTGCCTACACAACAAATCTCGAACTTCTTGGCATGATCTTTATTTCCATGTTCTGATTTCTTCTTTCTGTTTAGTTCTATCTTCAAGTGATGTTGCTTCCCCTGCACCCATATCATAGCCTACCTTAACTACTTGTTCCCTAAACAAATTCTTTCATTTTTATGACATTCCCTCTGTAATGCCCAGCTCTCCTTTTTCCCCATCAAAGTGTTATCCATCCTTCAAGATGCAAATGTCCCCTCTCCAAGAAACCTTGCTTTATTTAAAAGCCAAATCAGAAATAATTTCTTTCTTCTTTGCTTTCTGCATATCTCAGATATGGTGAGTATTACATTCTGCCTTAAGTTGTAGCTATTTATTTACATACCCACGTCCTCTATACCCATGTATAGAATTAGACTTCTAGATTCTATAGAATCTAGGTAGTATCTAGTCCAGTATCTAGAATCTAGATAGTAAACTTCTTAAAAGCATGGACTATAAGTTGTTCTTCTTTGCCTACTTCATAAATATGAAGGTATTCAATGAATTTATGTTGAATGATCAAACTGAAAATCTACCTTTATTAGTTGTTTTTGATTGATGGAGAAATTTTGAGGGCTATCAGTTTACAGTTAGAGGAGTCCTCAACAAGCAAGTTTATCGAGAAAAGATAATCCAAGGAAAAAGTGTCACCTTTTGTGACAGAATTGTATAAAAATATATAGAAAAATACAAAAACAATTCAGCCTAAGACATAGGGTACAGTTTGCCAAAGGGTTTAAGTAGCTTCCTATTGATTATAAAGTCAGGGATCTGAACTGTTGTTGATGTAAAGATGGATAGTATCACTAAGACAAGTTCTGAAAAAGGGTGCTGGTCTGCACAGAGCCTGGAAATAAACAATTTAGACATGGGAACTCTCACCATATCTTTACTGTTGTTCAGAAAAGAGGGTAGGCCATTTTCACTGACTAGTTCCAGTTTTTTAGAGTGAAAAGAGGAAATTTATTAGGCTTCCATAGCCATTAAACATACCTCACACTGTGTGTTCTAATTCTGCATTCACTAAATAATTTTCTGATCTATAATTTGTTTATTAGTTTTACTAATGAGCACCTATATGCTGGTTCTGTTGAGAACTTTTATATATAGTATCTTACTTACCTTTCATAACAACCTTCTGAGGTAGGTATTAAAAGCCCCATTTTTAGATGAAGAATCAGACTAAGAGAGGTTAAGTACAATGAGAATACATGGACATAGGGAGGGAAACAACAGACACTGGGGCCTGTTGGTGGGAGTCAGGGAATGGAGAGCATCAGGACAAATAACTAATCATGTGGGGCTTACTACATAGGTGATGGGTTGATAGGTGCAGCAAATCACCATGGCACACATTTACCTGTGTAACAAACCTGCATGTTCTACACATGTATCCTGGAACTTAAAATAAAATTTTAAAAGAAAGAGGGGTTAAGTAATTTCCTTAGTTACCCATCAGAAAATGGTAGAGCTGAAGATTTAATGCAATCTCTTTGAAAATACCAATGACATTCTTAACAGAAATAGAAAAAAAAAATCTGAAAATTTATATGGAATCACAAAAGACCCTGAATAGCAAAAGTAATCTTGAGTAAAATGAGCAAAGCTGGAGGTGTCACACTACCTGATTTCAAAGTATACTACAAAGTCATAGTAATCAAAAGAGCATGGTAGTAGTATAAAAACAGACACATAGACCAAAGGAACAGAAAGGAGAGCCTAGAACTAAATCCATGCATTTATAGTCAACTCGTTATTGAAAAAGTTGCTGAGTACATAATGGGGAAAGGAAAACCTCTTCAATAAATGGTATTGGGAAGACTGGATATCCACATGGAGAATAAAATTAGACCTTCCTCTCTTACCATATACAAAATTAACTCTAAATAGATTAAAGACTTAAGTGTAAGACCTGAAGCTATGAAACAACTAGAAGAAAACATAGAAGAAACATTTCAGGACATTGTTCTGGGCAAGGATTTTTTGGGTAAGACCTCAAAAGCACAGATAACAAATGTAAAAGAGACAAATGGGATTACATCAAACTAAAAAGCTTCTGCACAGCAAAAGAAACAATCAGCAGAAGAGGAGACAACCTACACAGTGGGAGAAAATATTTGCAAACTGTACATCTCACAAAGGGTTAACATTCAAAATGTATAAGGAGCACAAACCACCAAAAAAAAAAAAAAAAAAAGATAAAATAATCTGATTAAAAAATAGGCAAAATGGCCCAGTGCGGTGGCTCACACCTGTAATCCCAGCACTTTGGGAGGCCAAGGAGGGCGGATCATGAGGTCAGGAATTCGAGACCATCCTTGCCATGGTGAAACCCCGTCTCTACTAAAATACAAAAAATTAGCTGGGTGTGGTGGTGTGCACCTGTAGTCCCAGCTACTCAGGAAGCTGAGGCAGGGGAATAGTTTGAATTCCTGTAGTACAGGCTGCCACTGTACTACAGCCTGGAGAAAGAGCAAGACACTGTCTCAAGAAAAAAAAAAAAAGTCAAAAGACCCGAATAAACATTTCCCAAAAGAAGACATACAATGGTCAACAGATATATGAAAATATGCTCAGCATCACTGATTGTCAGGGAAAGGCAAAATAAAATCCCAATGAGATATCATTTCACCCAGTTAGGATGAACATTACAGAAAAGACAAAAGAGAACAAGTACTGGGGAGGATGTGGAGAAAAGGGAACCCTTATATACTATTGGTGGGAATGTAAATTAGTACAGCCGTTATGAAAAACAGTATGGAGGTTCCTCAAAAAATTTTAAATAGAACTACCATAAGATTCTGCAAGTCTACTACTGGGCATATATCCAAAGGAATTGAAATCAATATGTCAGAGATATCTACACTCTCATATTAATTGCAGCACTGTTCACAATAGCCAACATATGGAATCAACCTAAGTGTCCATTAGCGGATGAATGGATAAGAAAATGGGGTATATATACACAATGGGATACTATTCAGCCACAAAAAGAATGAAATCCTGCCATTTGCAACAATGAACCTGGAGGATGTTATGTTAAGTGAAATAAGCTGGGTACAGAAAGACAAATACTGCATGCTGTCACTTATGTGTGGAATCTTTACAAAGTTGATCACATAGAAGTAGAGAATAGAATGGTGGTTGCCATAGGCAGGATGGTTAGGAGAGGGGGAAATGAGAAGATGTGTTCAAAGGATACATAATTATGGTTAGATAGGAAGAATAAATTTTGAGAGATCTATTGTACAGCAAGACAACTACAGATGATGAAATATTGTACTCTTAAAAAATGTACACAGAGTGAATGTTATTTGCTTTTATCACAAAAATGATAACTAGGGTGAGGTAATGTATTTGTTAATTACCTAGATCTAGTCATTCTACAATGTGTATGTACCTCAAAACAGCATGCTCGACACAATGCTGTCAATTTAAAAAAAGTAAACTGAAAAATAAATAAATAAAAAATATTAAAAAATAAAGAGTCAGAAAAAGAGGCAGCACGAACAGACAAAACAAAAAATGATGGAACTATAATTTAAACACTGCCTGGACTAACTTTCTTTTTCATTTTTTTTTGTATTTTCAGTAGAGACAGGGTTCTGCCATGTTGGCTGGGTAGGTCTTGAACTCAGATGATCCTCCCACCTTGTCCTCCCAAAGTTCTGAGATTGCAGGTGTCAGCCACTGTGCCCGGCCAACCTGGACTAACTGTCAATGGTGGCTTTCTTTTCTGCATGCTGTTGCCTATTGAAAGGGAATTGCTTGATGCTTCTTGCTTGTTCCACTTTTGGGTCAGAGATATCTCCCTGGCTGGAAATTAAGTAATGGCCACAGTTGGTAGAGTCCAATCCTTCACAGCTGGCTCATTTCTCAGTGAAGTGGTTATTGTGTTTGCAAATACAGATCAGACCTAGAACAGCAATATACCCATTAAGATAGTGTCTTTGACAGCAATAGGCTGTCAGTTCTATTCCTTATATTACAGCACTCATTAACCACTGGAAAGACTCGTGAAAACACAAAACATTCTCTGCATGGCATCTTTAAATGGGAAGCACACTGAAATTTACGTTTTCTCTTTTAAAAAGCTCCAAATTAAATGGATAAAAGTAGCTTTATATTACTGCTTTTGTTTTCACAGCTGCCAAAATAACTCTGGATCTCCTGGTTAAATTCGTAATAACCTCAGTTGAAATTACATGTGTCTAAAGATAGAAGATGCGGGGCCAGGCATGGTGGCTCAGGCCTGTAATCCCACTGCTTTGTGAAGCTAAGGGAGGAGGAGTGCTTGAGCCAGGAGTTTGAACAAGCCTGGGCAATATAACAAGATCTTCATCTCTTAAAAAAAAAAAAAAAAAAAAAAGAAAGAAAAAGACCAGTAATCAGTAATGTGACAGGTGCCTGTAGTTCCAGCTACTTGGGAGTTTGAAACAGGAGGATCTAGTGAGCTGTGATGATGCCATTGCACTCCAGCCTGGCCAACATAGCAAGAACATGTCTCAAAAGCAAAAAAAAAAAAAAAAAAAGAAAAACAAAACAAAAGCAAAAGATAGGAGATGCAGGTCAGAGCATCCGATGCCTTTCCTATCTTTAAAGAAGACATTGTCTTTTGTTTAAATAGGACCTGTTTATTTTAACTCAAAGCAGTTCTTGATGACAAATGAATGTGAAAAGCCTACAAAAGTCCTAAGTTGGGAAGCTTCCTTCCTTCCTTCCTTCCTCTTTCTTTCTTTCCTTTTTCTTTCTTTCTTCTTTCTTTTCTTCCTTTCTTCCGATTTCTTTCTTTCTCTCTTTCTTTCTTTTTTCTTTCCTTCTTTCTCTTTCTCTCTCCCTCTCTCCCTCCCTCTTTCTCTTCTTTCTCTTTCTCTTTCTTTCTTTCTTTTTCTCTCTCTTTCTTTCTTTCTCTCTTTCGTTTCTCTTTTGCTGAGACAGAGTCTCACTCCATTGCCCAGGCTAGAGTGCAGTGGTGTGATCTTGACTCTTTGCAACCTCTGCCTCCCGAGTTTAAGTGATTCGTGTAGCTGAGATTACAGATATGAGCCACCATGCCTGGCTAATTTTTGTATTTTTAGTAGAGACAGGGTTTTGTCATGTTGGCCATGCTGGTCTTGAACTCCTGGACTTAAGTGATCTGCCTGCCTTGGCCTCCCAAAGTGTTGGGATCACAGTCATGAGCCACCGTGCCCAGCCGGAAGTTTTCATTAATATACTCCCAACGTCATCATATATATTGTGTTTGCATCTCGGAAGTTATTTCAACAATTAATTTTATCCATATATGGTCTCTTTTTTATTGGAAATGCATTAGAAAAGTTATTAGTTAAATGCCCATTTTGCAGATTTGTGTTGAGGGACAGCAGCAGATTGGTGGATGATCAGAAAGGTGGTCAGTATTTTGGAGAGGGGGTCTGAAAACCAAGTTGTAAGATGGCCTGGGGGCTGTTTAGCCCAGGGAAGAATTTCTAGGCAGACACAGGGTCTTCAGTTATTTGAGGGACTCACTTGCCCCGGACAGGAATAAATAGGTATCCTCTTCTTTACACTAGAGGGCAGAACTTGGACTAAAAGAAGGTTAGTATAGGGAGAAAGTAATGTACATGTGGGAAAAATCTTTAGGATACTTGAGTTTATTAGAAGGATGAATATTTGAACATTAAAGTTATTGGGAATGATGGCAGGGACCATCTCAAGTAATGATGTTCTTCCTAGCACCGGGATAGTTCAAGCTAGGGAAGCTATGGCAGGAATTTCAGCTTACACTCAGTACCCTAAAGTTCCATTCCAATTCTAAGAACTTAGTTCATGGTTTAACTTAAACGCTTCGTATCAGTTGCTGTTATGTGACTCAAATATGACAAATGGTTTAACAATGATTGCTGGAGAAAAGTCTATGCAGTAGAAGCTCATTGATTTAAAATAATTGAAAGGGAGAGCCAGTTTGGTTGGTGAAGTCAATTATGACATGATTATAAATCATAAAAGGCCATTTTATTATCTTCAAGCCCTTGGATGCGTGGAATTACAGCTTCCGAAGTTGCCTGGTCAAGGTTCTGCTTCAAAGAATAGTGAATCATTTGTAATCAACACATCAGAGTACCAAGCTTGCTGGCCTTTGCTTAGATTAGAAGAATTAAATCATTTCCAATTCAGAATGTTTGAAAACGGTTCTCATGAGTAAATAAATAGGCCCTTCAGAATTTCATTTTAAGTGTTTATTCTGTCAACTCTTTCTTCTTTTTTTCTGTTTATAGGGCAAAGGGAAGCTTCTGTTCAACTTCTGTCAAAATGTCACAATTAAAAAATAAACAAATGTACAATATAAATGAGATTTTTATTGTATTTTGGTCATACCAATTCTCTGTCTTGAAGATTGAATGTTAGATTGCTCAAAACTCATGGAAGGAAACTTTCTGAAGGGCTATTTACATCTAGACAGTGTGGCAAAGAATTGGATTTAAAAATTTGTTCATTCATCAAAATTTAATTTAGAAAATACCATATATTATATAAATTCATTTATATAAAATGTCCAGAATAGGCAAATCTATAGAGACAGAAAGTAGACTAATAACTGCCTAAGGCAAGGGTGGGGGTGGTAGGGTGGCTTAAGGGGACATGGGGAGTAGCACTCACAAGTATGGGTTTCTTTCTGGGGTGATGAACTTGTTCTAAAGTTGTGATGGCTGGACAATTCGTAAATGCAGTCATACATAGTTTAATGACAGCAATATATTCTGAGAAGTGCATTGGTAGGTAATTTTGTTCTTGTGTGAAACAACAAAAAGTTGTGTACTTCCCAAATTTAGTATAGCCAGCTACATACCTAGGCAACAAACCCGTAGCATGTTACTGTATTGAATACTGAAGGCAATTGTAACACAGTGATATTTTTGTCTCTAAACAGATTTAAACACAGAAAAGGTAATACATTGCTACAACATTACAATGGCTGTGTCACTAGGCAATAGGGATTTTTCTACTCCATTATAAACTTATGGGACCACCATCTTATATGCAGTTTAATGTTGACTGAAACTTTATTATGTGGCACATGACTGTGTTTTAAAAAACGATAAATTGGGCTGGGTATGGTGGCTTGCGCCTGTAATCCCAACACTTTGGAAGACCCTGTCTTAAAAAACAAACAAACAAACATTGGATTTTACACTTTAAATAGGTGAACTGTATGGTATGTGAATTATTTCTCAGTAATATTATATACATTATGACTCAAGATCTGTTCTGGGACTGGAAATATAATGTTGAACAAGCCAAAGTCACTGCCCTCAAAGAGCTTACAGTGGGGAGTCAGATAACAAACATGTAAACAAGCATATAAACACATAGTTTCAGGAAGAGGTAGTACTCTGAAAGAAAGGTAAAGCAGGATAAGAAACTAGTATGTGCATACATATGTGCACATATGTCTGTGTGTGTATATGTGTGTACATGTGTCATGGTATGTGTATGTGACATGTCTATGCATGTGTGTACATATGTCTGTGTATATGTGTGTATACATGTGTCATGGTATGTGTATGTGGCATGTCTATGCATGTGTGTACGTATGTCTGTCTGTGTATATGTGTGTATACATGTGTAATGATATGTTTGGGGCATGTCTATATGCATGTGTGTTGTGTGCATGTATATATGCATGTGTATGTGTGTGCATAGTGTGTATGTATACATATGTTTTCTATGTTAGATATGGTGAACAGAGAGGCCCTCTATGGGGAATATAACACTTGAGTAAAAATGTGAATAAAATGAAAGAATTAACCATGTAGATAACTGGGGTAAATACATTTCAGGCAATGCAAAGACCCTGAGACAGGAATATTTTGATCTGTTCAACCAAGAAGAAGGATAGAGAGCTAGTGGGAAATGACACTGCAGAGGTCGGTAGGGATCGTATCATATAGGTGGCGATCCATGATAGTATCTATGAGTTATTATGAGTTCAGTCTTAGCATTAATAATTACCACTAACTTTGCGTGACGTATTATACAGTCCCTGAGCCCTTTTCACAACCTTTGTCTTGTTTGATGCTCACAACCCTGAGAAGTTGCTATTAGTTTGGTCAGTCTATACATAAGGAAAATGTAGGAAACTGTCTACAATTCTTCATGCTCCATGAGTCAATGACCCACTTCAGGACATGTCCTAAGTCTGGTGATCTTATTTCCTTAAATCCTAAGTCAGTACTTGCTGCAAGACATAGGCCCAATACATGTTCATTTGACTTCTCTGAGGTCACAAAGTGAGTGGACACCGAAGCCAGGACTGAAGTTCGGGTCTTCTCATTCCAAATCCCATGCTGTTTGCACTGACTGATATGACCATAATGCTTTTCCC
The DNA here is from genome assembly GCA_031835075.1 of Saguinus oedipus. NCBI lineage: Eukaryota > Metazoa > Chordata > Mammalia > Primates > Cebidae > Saguinus > Saguinus oedipus. The sequence goes on from CM063190.1 coordinate 28,269,997, forward strand.
TTTGAATCACAGAATGATGAGGATTACAGGGTCTTCAGGGATCATCTTCCCAGTAGATTGACATTATCATCCTCCAAGGCCTGTGGGTGTTTACACAGTTTTCCAGGATTCTGCTGAAAGAGGTTGATCAGTCTCTCTTATTGCACAATCCCACTTTAATTGAGAAATAAGTTTTCCTTAGCATATTCCATTAAGTGACGTTACATAATTCATTTGCATCCCCTGATTCTTACAGTTTGGTAATTTTCATCTCTGTCTTACCATTCAGATTCCCTCTCAGCAAATCCTACCATCATTCATCTTTTAACTACATAAAAAAGTAGTTAAGAACATGAGTTCAAATTTTGAAACGAGTTCAAATTCTGGCCCTGCTCTTAACAGATGTACAACCTTTGATAGTGACCCTGAGCCTCAGTTTTGCTCATCAGTAAAATGGAGATAGTAATATTATTTATCTCATATGGGTGTTTTGAAAGTTAGATGTGTTTGTATAGTGCTCAGCACAGACCCTAGAACAGATTAAGCGTCAGTAAATATCAGCTGTTACTAATTGGTATGCATCTCTCCACTCTCTGGTAGCATTTACTGTAGAATTGTGGCCAGGGAGGCAAGAAGTAAGATAATAGCTTGTCAATATTTCTGAGTACACAGCATTTAGGACTCTATTATAGCAGGCCAGTTGGGTGGTCAAGTACATCCTTAGACTGGAACACAACGTGTGCGCAGATGGAAACTAGGGTGGATTAACTCCTGAGCATTCTACATTGGAATTAGGAGGATGAGTATTGGGACTCCCTAAGTATACTATTCTATATGAATCTCTGTGGCTGTTATTATCTCTCGATTGGAGGCTAGTTTCACCCAGGTGATGACCAAAATTGGGGCTTGGGAGTTGGGAGCTGGAGCACGGAATGCGTGATTCAGGAAAACAGAATGGGTGGGAACGAAAAGCCATTGGTAAAAGGAACCATTTGCCCCCCTTCCCTTTCCTTCTTAGATTCTGGAAAAGTCAGCGCTCTCTGGTCTCTGTTGCTGCCTGTTAGCGTGATTGTCGCTGTTGCCAGGTAACTGCCCGCAGGGGCATCTGGGTGGGCTGCCCGCTGGCTGGGTGAGTGGGAGGAGGTGTGAAGAGGCAGAGGCCAAGAGGAATGGAAACAGCAGTGTCTACACACACAAATCAGGGCCACGGAGATTCCCTCTGGGTTACAAACGGGGGAGGCCTGAAAACATGGAGATAACAAGGTAATCCTCAATACAAAGCCAATATACAATACTTTAGAAAAGGAATGAACAATTTGGTTTATCCTTTTTTCCTCTTAAAAGAAACCCCAATTCCTCATAAATGCCAGAAATTGTGTATGTCTGTGACTGCTGGTGTGCCTTTAAAAACTTCGTTGAAAGAACATCAGTTCCTCCAAGTCAGTACTCAAGGTCAGGGGCCACAGTGACACTGTCAGCGTTGGGAAGAAAACGCATTGTCTTTTCAGGCTGTGCGAAGCCCCTCAGAAAGCCGTCTTCTGGGTTCTTTTTCTCTCACACATTAAGCACCTGTTCTCTTCCCAAATGAGAATTAAATACTGACACTAGAGAAAGAGCAGAAAGTGAAGCCAAGTAGCAGCTGACAGTACCCAGCATATTTCATTGTTCATCTGAAAGCCGAGACTCTCCCAGCACACTTGTGGGGGAATAATCTACTTTTAAACAGAGCCATAAATGTCAGCTAGAAGATACCTGGGAGAGGATCCACTAAGATTCTGTATTTCAGGGGTGAGGAGAGACCAGAAGTTAAGTGCTTACCAAGTTCAGAGATACAACTGCAGATGAAACCTGCTGTGAAAGAGGGATTGTCTCCTTAGTTCTCTAGCTTACACATCTTTCAATGTCCTTACCATCGACCTTCATCCTCTTGCCCGGCGAGATGTTTGTGAAACTGCCTCCCGGGCTGTCCACGTGATTCAGCCTCTTCACTCTGCCCTGAGCCCTAAATGGACCTGCCGTCAATCTCTGAACTGTTTCTCAGATGCATACTTGGTTTCAAGATCTTTTATTGGTTTACTCTTTTTCAGTGATTGTATCCCCTCTCTATGTCAATAAATGTTTCACTGATGGTAGCTAGGACCTAAGGACCTCAGTTCACCAGCATGTGAGAAACTGACGTCTGCCGACAACCCTGAGTGAGCTTGGCAGCCGTTCCTTCTTCAGTCCAGCCTTGAGATGACTGCGGACCAACGGAAGCCCTGATTGCAGCCTTGTGAGAAACCTTGAGCCAGAGAATCCAGTTAAGCCATGCCCAGATTCTTGGCCCACAGAAACTATTGTTTTAAAAATGCTTTTTAAAGCAACTGTTGTGATAATTTGTTACACAACAACAGATAACAGTTGTTTTGCTCAAGGCTCATAAAATGCTAATTTATTATGTTGTATTCACATCTAAGATAACAATTAAAGCTAAAACTACTGCATTAATGGATGGAGGCAACTTGATATTATAACAAGAGCACAAGCTATTGATTTAGAAAAAGCAACCTTGAACAGTTGTTTAACTTCTCTGAGCCTTTTTTCCATGTGCTAGACAGAGATAATCATACTTTTCCAGGAGTATTATTGATAATACTTTATGACATATATAAAGCACCTAGTTCAGTATCTGACATCAAATGATCAATAAATCATAGCTTCTGTAATTTTCATGTACCTCAAGAAAATGTATATTTTAAAATAGCACTAAATATATTTTAGGCTTATCATCTTAGATTTTTAAATGAAATTATAGTTGACCTTAGAGAGGTCAGTTTATTTGATGTTATTTTAAACAAATGAAAAGAATCTAACAACGGACTCTTTCATATTTATACTCTGGGTACCCTTTTATGGCCAATCCTGTAATTAGTATAAAGTATGGAGTCAGAACATGAGGGAATAAAAAAGGTAAAACAAAATTATTTTAGCTACCATCAGTGAAACATTTATTGACATAGAGAGGGGATACAATCACTGAACAAGAGTAAACCAATAAAGGATCTTGAAACCAAGTATGCATCTGAGAAACAGTCCAGAGATTGACGGCAGGTCCATTTAGGGCTCAGGGCAGAGTGAAGACATGCATTTGCTCCTCCTTCGCCCTTCACCATGATTATGAGGTCTCCCCTGACACGTGGAACTGTGAGTCCATTAAACCTCTCTTTCCTTTATGGATTACCCAGTCTCAGGTATGGCTTTATTAGCAGCATAAAGACATAAACTATGTAAGATAACATTCACAGGTCCAGAGAATAGGCCCTGTTATCTTTGGGGATGATCAGCCACCAACTTTGTGGTAATTTGTTATAGCAGCTGCAGGGAATAATACACTATCCTTAATCCCTTGCCACATGGGCTTCTCTATATGGGCATGTCACAGCATGGCAGCTGGCTCATCCAAGTGAGTGAGCAAGAAGAGCAGAGCGGGAGAGAGTGAGTAAGGTGGAGGTCACTTTTAGAACCTATTTTCTGATGCAACATCCTGTCACTTCTTCTGTATTCTGTACATCTAAAGCAAGTTGCTAGATTCAGTGCACACTGCGGGGGAGGGGATTACTCAAGGGCATGTCCTTTCCTCTCTATGTTGGACTCCTGCTGCTACCCCTGGGCTAATATCCATGACAGAGGTTTCCATATCTTGTACTAGCTTGTGGTTTTGCGTCCAAGGGTTTCTTGAAGTGGGCTTTGCTGACCCACTAAATCCTAGTCACCCAAAATGCAGATATCCAGGCCTAACCCAATTCTAGTAAATCTACTAAATCTAGTGTGGGACCCAGAAACCTATATTTTAAATAAGCTTCCCAGGTGATTCCTATGTACAATAAAGATAAAAAAACTGACCTAAACGCTATTCCCTACTCAAGCAAAGTTCATAGCTAACTAGTATTTGCGAATGCTACACGTCTGCTCTCTGACAGCCATGTTTTAGCAGTTGCTTTTTGGGGACAGTTCCTTAATCCAATATTTCCTAATTAGTGGTAATTGTACAATTAGTGGGAGGCAAAATGGTTTCAGGTGGTATAAGCGTCACCATTGAATATTTTAATAGTGGTGTTATCTTCAGGGTAACTTTCTATTTATGGCAAGTCACATTGGTTTTACTGCTTGGTAATGCTATAGAAGTTCTTAAATAAATGTATTTGTGTAAAAAAGAAAAAGGAGTTGATTTGAAAAAATAAGGAAGCAATGGTATAGGTGGTACACAGACATGGCAAAAACAATGACAGACATTATCAAACGGTCGAAGTTTGAGAAACACTATCCTAACCCAAAGGAAGGCACTCTGTGGCCTTTGGGCATCATGGTAGAAAGTGGAGGAGATATTTGGGGGCAGGAAGACCCTGCTCAGATAAGTGAGGTTATTACCTGTGCCTCTGTGAGGGGAAGACCCTGCCGATCAGGATCAATCAGGAAGCTGATCAGACTGAGCAAATGAGCCATGTCTTTGGGTACATCTCTTGTGAATGTAGAAAAGAAAGGGCCAGAGCAAAGTATAACTGCAAACTGGGGCAATCAGACTGTGCAGAGGCACAGACTTCTTCAATATCAGGACTGGTTTTGGCAAAAACGAATGAAGGTGAAGCCTTGGGTTCCTCCTGCTTCCGCCAGGGCCCTTTCTTCATTACTGGCATAGAGCCCTGCTGCTCTTCCCTTCTCCCTCCAGCTCCTTCCTGCTTCCTTCTCTCCCACCCTGACCCCTTCAGATTTAGCTCTCAGGGCTTTCATGTTTTTTTTTTGGAGCTGTAAATGGCCCATGTTATTCAAAGCATTACTTTTCCAATTCTGTTGGACACAACATTCTACCACAAAAGTTAATTAATGGATATCTTTAACCCGTTTTTCCTTTATTTTTAGTTTTCAGTTTTCCTAATGTTAAATTTTCTCTAAAAAAAATATGGTAGTGAGTTTAGTTATAGATGATTATAATACCCTACAACCAATTTAATGAGATATTAAAATTTTTTGATGTTCTTGAAAATTTGATTCATCATACAATATACTAAATATACGTGCTTTTAAAAAAATTTTACTACCCACTTGAGCTCTTTGGACTGCACTGCCCAGTATAGTAGCCATTAGCCTCAAGGCACTGCTGAGCACTTAAAATGGGGCTACTCTGAATAAGATGTGTTGTCCGTGTGAAATACACATTCAACTTAAAAATGTAGTATTAAAAAAGAGAATGTAAAATATGTTATTAATACTTCCAAGTACTGATTGTATGTTGAAATAATAATATCTTGGCTATATTGTGTTAAAATAAGTGATATAAATTAATTTCATCTGTTTCTTTTTACCTGTTTTAATGTGACTACTAGAAAATTAAAATTATATATGTGACCCACATTATATTTCTATGAGCAGCATGGCCTTAGAAAATACTGAGTTCAACTTTCAGTAATTGCTGAACTTCTATTGACTGGACACTAAGTGATTACAGGCTCTGAACCTCCCGACATGCTCCCAGAGCTAACAACACAAAATCATAACTCCTTGGTTCCTAACTTGGGTATTTAGGTCAATTCCCTCACCTCCTTTGTTAATATTAGTAGATTCTATTACAGGAAGATTGTCTTGGTCAAGCCTTATTTTTACAAAACCGTATCTTATAATGAGACAACATAAAAAAAATGCATGAAAAAGTATTGGGATCAACTACAAAGTCAAAGAAGGACATAGAAGCATCAGGATCTTGAAAAGATGTTTACAACAGTCTCGATTCTTTCACTTATTTTTTCTGTAGTTTATTGATGAGCATCTTCCAATCTTTTTTAGCTTGGCAGGTATTGCCATCTTTTCTGGTGGGAAATTTTCTCGTAAAGCTACCTTCTGCTGCTACTATGCACTATACATTCAAAATCATAACTATCATCCTCAGGATTGAGTTCTTGAGTTTCCAATCAATTAAAAACCACTTATGAACATAGGGAATCAGATCACATTGTGACTGACTTGCTTTTTGCTTACTAAAATCTGAAATCAAAATAAATAACTTGGCATCTAGGGCTGTGTGTTTTCTTTTGACTGTGCCGTTAAACAGAATACGATTGGCTTCGGGGGCCTCTCTTTGTCAGTGTTGTGCCTGCTCATATTCCTAATTTTACTGGACAGTGTAGATGAACACTGGGTGGAGATGGATCCGCCTGTGTCTCCTTTCATTACTCTCTTCCTTTCCTTGGACCTTGGCTGGTCCTTGACATCATTCTTAGCCCTCTCTGCTTTGCTTCCTCAGTCCTCAGGCTGTTCCCACCCCCTGGTGTTCCAGTGTGGCAGCAGATTTGATATATGACTGAGAGTTACTCCAAGGCATTATCACAGCCCCGTCCTGGCCCAAGCTTGTGCCTAGTCCCAAGTTCCTGCCCTAGCTTAGCTTCTGCCTGCAGGCTGTATTTGTCCTACTCTGTCAAAAGTTGTTAAGTCATTTGATACCTGATGCTCCTTGTCAGCTATGTTCTAGCAGTAAACAAAACCAGTAAACATATAGCAAATGGACACACAATGCAGCATTATAATCTCTCCAATCCTTCATGAATTCTCCCAGATACTTAACTTCCTGGAATATTGAGCATGGCGTATCGTTTCTTACTTAACACACTCAAATATTGACAACACGGGACAAATAATCATGCTGCAAAATTGTGTTAAGATTTAATTAAGAGAAAAAACAATAAACACATGTACCAGACACTATGAGTTACTGCCTATGAACACAGCATTTGAATATCTGAGTATCCTCTGTTGTGAAATCTATTCACTTCACTCACAGCCTTTGCCATTTAAATCCTTTTTCAGAGCAGACTGTGAAACCATGAGGTGCACTTTCTTCTGTGTTTCGGTTTCCTGTATGTTCCTTACATTAGAAACAATATATAGTCTTTTAAGTTCCTACAGTGATCATTCAACTTGATTGCATAAAGCTGTGATGGCTTTGCTTTGTGATTTCTGGAAAGCCATAATAGCATTTGGCTGTCTAGCCAGGACTCTACCTGAGGCATGTGCCACAAGAAATCATCTTCAGAGTTGCCAGGGTGAAGGACTCTTGATTGTTTTTCACTGTGGCTGTCATCTTGCTTTTGTCTTCAAAGAATCATCCAGGAGCTTCTCTCAATTAGCTTTTCATTGTCCTTCTATAGCATGCCCTTATTTGTCAACCAGTACCAACAGAATATCTAACATTCAGTTTCTGATAATAAAATTATTTCTGTCCAGGTGTGGTGGCTCACACCTGTAATCCCAGCAGTTTGGGAGGCCGAGGTGGGCGGATCACCTGGGGTCAGGAGTTTGAGACCAGCCTGACCAAAATGGTGAAACCCCATCTCTACTAAAAATATAAAATTAGCTGGATGTGGTGGCACATGCCTATAATCCCAGCTACTTTGGAGGCTGAGGCAGAAGAATTGCTTGAACCTGGGGGCAGAGGTTGCAATGAGCCGAGATCATGTCATTGCACTCAAGCCTGGGCAACAGGAATAAAACTCCATCTCCAATAAATAAATAAATAAATAAAATTATTTCTAGCTCAGATGTTTTGCAATGATCACTATTACTCTTAAGTGTTCTGCTACTCGAGTAAGTCTGAGAACCCCTTTGCTGAAGCCATATTCTCTTTTGGGACATTGTGGCCAAAGGATTTAAATTCTATTGATGAAATGTTAACACTGGCCAGCAGGAGAAATAATTTAGAATGGATGGTATGAGTCTTTCTCAAGCTCTTAAAATTCTACCATCTAGTTGTTTCCTTATTTGTTCCTTGCTCATTTATTCGTTCAACAAATATTTATTTAGTGCTTACTGTTGGACAAGTTCTATTTGAGGAACTGGAAATGTAGCAGCCTAGAAAAGGATTCAGAGCATTAAAAGCAGCCTAGTACTGCTACATTGGGGTGTGTGTGAGAGAGAGACAGATGGGGGGTGAGGGGGGGCGGGGGGGAGAGAGAGAGAGAGAGAGAGAGAGAGAGATTGCTCTGTTGACATTATAGTAAAATTTCCCAAATTTTTTGAAGATGAAATTAATAGTTTGCATAGTACACCAGTTAGCATCCTGGAAGTGTAGTCTGGGAAAACACCCAGTCAGTCATTAATGCTGGTTCTTTCTAAAGTCTTCAGTATCTATCCCTTTTTACTCCCACTGCTAATAACCTAGTCCCAACACTTCCTGGCTCATACCAGGGCCATTGCAATAATTTTCCCACTGGTCTTCCAGCCTCAGTCTCTCCCACTGTGATCTATCCTTCGTACTGTCCTAATACTGGCAGCCTTTTGTTGAGCAACCTGCTTTAGTTGGAACCAAGCCTTGGAGAGATTAGCTGCCTCTAACATGGTCACCTAGGTAATAAGTGCCAGTGATGAGAATTCTATTATGCTGGTGTTTTTCGGACTGGGATCTATAGAACCCTGAGGTCCAAGCACATTCTCAAGTACTCTGAGGATTTCTAAATTTTGTGTTTTTATTTAAATCATAATGCATTAATGAAGAGCATACCCTAAACCACCTAAATGGCTTCTCATTGTTGAGAATTTGCATGCAGTTTGTGTGTGTGTGTTTGTGCTTATTGTAACATTGAGACAAAGTAATGTGACATTAGTTGGGATGGGCTTTTGAGAAAAAAGTAGATTGAGGATTTTTTCAGCAGTGATTTCAATAATCTTGATCTAGAAGACTTTTCCGTCTTTAGCTCTAAGAAAACGTTTTTGTTACAATTGGTGGGATTACCCTGTTCCCTTGGGGTAGGATGGGCATAGATGGGTGATAAAAGTCTTGGGAACAGGTAAAGGAGAATTGTTTTACTGTGTCAGGTAAGAAAGAAATAGGATTTAATCCAACTGCCAGTTGCAGTCAACCAACAAGTAGCACATTAGAGAAATTAGAAGTGACAGCATGAAGCCAAGTCACTTTGCATAGCTAAATTTGTGAAGGCTAAAGGTACATTACATTATTGGGCTAAATTTCTATCTAGATTCTCCAGTTGACTGCAGATGCTTTTTTCTGCACATTGAAAAGAGTTGCCAGGTGGAGAGCCAATTAGTGCCTATGCTTGGGAATGAAACTGTTATTAAAGATCCTGAGTGTTTTTAGCGGCAAGTTATGGGTGAGAACAGGAGGATAGAATGCGGGTCAGATAAACTCTTTTCTTTAGAAAATCTGCCATTGGTGGATCTCTCTTCAGCAGGGAGAAGTGAAGACTTCTCTAACCCTTTAGTCTTTCAGTGCCATGCAGTGATTTTCACATGTGGGTCAGAAGATGGGTTATATCAGAATTGTTTACAGTGCTGGTTAAAAATACAGTGTTCTGGAGCTGAATCAGAATTTCATAATTTCCAGGAAGGGGACTGGTCAGTTGTAGGGTTCCATAAAATTCTTAAGCATGTAAAATTTGAGATCTACTGGTCTAGGGACTTTTTCTTCAAGGTAGGGTGCAAATTGCTGCAAGGACTCCAATTTTCTTTTTTTTAATACGGAGTTTTGCTCTTGTCACCCAGGCTGGAGTGCAGTGGCAGGATCTGGGCTCACTGCAACCTCTGCCTCTCCGATTCAAGCAGTTTTCCCACCTCGGCCTCCTGAGTAGCTGGGATTACAGTTGCCTGCCACCACACCGGCTATTTTTTTGTATTTTTAGTAGAGATGGGGTTTCGCCATGTTAGCTAGGCTGGTCTTGAACCCCTGATCTCAGGTGATCTGCCCCCATTCAGCCTCTCAAGGTGCTGAGATTACAGGCGTGAGCCACCGCACCAGGCCAAAAAAAATTTTTTTAAACCCTGCCTAACTCTGCCAGTAAAGGTGATTGATTGCCTATTAGTGCGATAGTAAATTAGTAAACTTTACTAACGCATAGCATGGGCTAAAGTGTTGTTATACTCAACTGATCCGTCTTGGAAGTATAAATCTCCCTAGGAGAGAGAATGTACTGAGCACCTACAAGTTAGAGCGAATGAGTTTCTTATGGACAGCAGAATGGAGTCAGGGCTCCTTGGTGGAGTCAGGGTTAAAGATATTGGAAGACTGCTCAAATTAAGAAAAAGATATTAAAAGGAAGGTTAGGGAAATGAATTTCAAACTTCTTGGACTTGTCATTTGCTCCTACTTTTTTTTTTTTTTTTTTTTTTGAGACGGAGTTTCGCTCTTGTTACCCAGGCTGGAGTGCAATGGCGCGATCTCGGCTCACCGCAACCTCCGCCTCCTGGGTTCAGGCAATTCTGCCTCAGCCTCCTGAGTAGCTGGGATTACAGGCACGCGCCACCATGCCCAGCTAATTTTTTGTATTTTTAGTAGAGACGGGGTTTCACCATGTTGACCAGGATGGTCTCTATCTCTAGACCTCGTGATCCACCCGCCTCGGCCTCCCAAAGTGCTGGGATTACAGGCTTGAGCCACCGCGCCCGGCCATTTGCTCCTACTTCTAAGGCCCTTTGCCAAACCTGACCCTTTTATGCCTGAAGTTAGAAAAACTTTTTTCTTAAACAGCCCGTTTTAGATGTGTTTGGAATTTTGCCTAAACATGGTCTGCCAAGCATGGCCTATGTTATTTTTAGTATCTCCTTTGCAAATGTGCCCTGAGGAAGTGGGATTCTCTGTTCGTTCTTTCTTCTGATGAATATTTGATTGGCAACCTTAAAATTTTTCTTTGTGTTTAAATTATAAACTCACTGCAAGCACAAGGCACCTTTCACAGTCTTTTAAACTACATGTCAATATGTGTTCTTGTAGAGCTATAATTACCTATTATTTCGTAGCTTTCTGAATTAAATATTCATTAAACAAAAGCTGAAAATGGTATTAAGTCTATATAGGATTTTTAATGTGCAAAAATTACTAATCAGTATATTAATACACCTTCATCAGGGTTCACTTAGATAGAAAGGAAGGACCCTATACTTTTTAATAATGCTTTGTTTTTTAAAAGTCATTCACATTTACAGAACAATGCACATTTTCATAAAATTATGACTTATTATGTGACTAAGGGAGTTACTAAATGTAAATGAGAAACAATGTCACTGTACTGTCTTTGGAGAAAGGATAATTTTTAGATAAAAATAGAAGTTTTCCACTTTTTCCAATAATCGGAGTTAGCATCACTAGTGGAAGGAATATCTATATTGGATAGATATGGGCAGAAGAGCTGCCCTATGATTCTAGGAGGATGAAAGGCGCCTGTCAGAATTCACCAGTCCAGACCATCCCCATTCATCCCAAGGTATTCTGGGGTGAAGAGTTGAAGTTACTCACAAGCCAACATTTTATCATCCATTCAGACATATATATCCCAAGAAAAGAATATCTCTAATACAATCAGCCATTTCATTAAAAAAATTTAAATCCAGCTAATACACGAAACTTGAATTTTAAAAAGAATTAGGCAGAAAGCCTTGTAAAAGAAGCAAGTTGTCTTGCCTTACCCCATTTTCCACTTGCCAGAGGCAACCATCTTTTTACTGTATTGTATTTTTTAAGTTTCGGGGTACATGTACAGAATGTGCAGGTTTGTTACATAAGTAAATGTGTGCCATGGTGGTTTGCTGCACCTATCAACCCATCACCTAGGTATTAAGCCCAGCATGCATTAGCAGAGACAACCATCTTTAAGTGGCAATGTTTCTAGGGTTTTGATAGTTACCTTTCTATTTCTAAATAGTACACTTGTTCTGCTAATTTTTGACTGATTAGGATCTTATTTTTTGATTCTCTCTTATCAAATATGAGTATTCCACTATTCTCTTCCACTTCCCTTTCTAATTTTTAATATAGTTATTGTTAGTTCTTCTGTTGACTTCCTTTGTTGAATCTTTAAAGAATGTTATGAAATTTTCTTTTTTGTTGTTGTTTCATCAAATTTGGATCTTGCCTCTTAATTCCCATCATTTAGGTGAGGACTTTTTTTGGCACGCGTACTCTTCCTCTACTTTTTCTTCCTCCTTTTCAGCTCCATGATGTTTCTGCTCTTGGATTTCATTGACATTACCCATGTTGCTCAATGTTTATCATTATGCTAAACTTCTCTGTTTACTTGTGCTAGCCACACTGGGTCTCTGCTTTTTAGAATCTAAAGGTTCATACTGAAATGATTTGAGTCATATTTATGTAATTAAATATCTTGTCTTCTTATGTACTCTGATGCTATCCTGGGCTTTCTTCAGTGTCCTCATTTTTTAGACATCCTTCATGCTGCGTATTGTTCTATTGTCTTAAGAAGGCGCTGAAGCATGCTATTCAGCTCTGGTTCGGGTTTAGTCTTTGGAAGCTCAGATAGATTAATGCCTGCTTCAGTATCCTTTCTGACATTTTGAATGTTGGCATGAGCAGTGATTGTACAATTTTTTAGTTTACCATTGCCAAATATCAGTGCAGCAATTTCTGTAAAAAGAACATATTGTGCTATTTGGATTTGTTGTAGATATTGGAGTATCAGAATATGAGGCTATTCGAATACAGGTAAGTTTTATTCTAGATGTAACTTGGAATTAAAAACAATCCCTTTTTGTGTTTTATTCAGTTGAATGTCTTAGTCAAATGAAGTGCAAACATATATTTGTTATTGTAAAATTCTGCAATAATTAACATGATTGTGGAATTTTTCATTATATGTATAAAATCACTATGAACTTTTGGTTAATGAATAGGGAAAGAATGCAGATTAATAGGCATGAGAGACTACATTAGCTAGATTACTTTAGAAAAAAACTGTATACTTTAGAACCTAAAATATTTGTCACATTAAATTAATTATAATAAAAAGTAGAAAAATATAGAATAGATGATATAATTCTAATCCTTATAGAATTATTTGGTGTTCTAAAATGTACAACATTAAGCAAAGTAACTTTTAGGATCTACTTTTAGTTATCTAATTCCATTTAGTTATCTAATTCCATTTATGAGTTGTTCAAGGAAAAGTTCTATTTTTCCAAATTCTTCACATTTTATGCAAATGATTAAAGAGCAGAATGTCAATTTTACTCCCTTCAAATGTCACGAAGAGAAAAACTCCAAATCATAAAAAACAAAATTCATCATAATTTGTCTTCATTCAGACATATTATTAGCCAATACTTAAATTACACTTATTATGTGCCAGGCACTGTTCTACATGTTCTTTCTATATTAACTCATTTAATTCTCCCAACATTCCCATGAGGTCTGGGTATTATTAGCTCACTCTACGGAGAAGAGCTAAGGTACAGAGAGGTTGTTTGTTCAAGGTCGCACAGCTGGTAAGTGGTAGTGCAGGATTTGAAGCCAGGTGGTCTGACTTGAGTCTGTAATCTTAACTGTGGTATTTCTTACATGAGATATACCTAGAAAATGCTTAGATGGAGTTCCTGACTTGTGGTAAGCATCCATTAAAAGCTCTTATCATCAGTTGCTGGAATGGGATGGGGAATGTTGGAATGAGAGAGGGAGGAGCTGATAGGTTATTCATCTCTCACTGTCCCAACCTCTGGAGGGTGTACATGGCCCCAGGAAGTGAAGAAGCCCATTGCAACCAGGAGGGTCCGTGATAACAAAAGCCTATACCAAACACCTCATGCCTGTCATGGCTACAGGGCCCTTTGAGGCCAGGGACCTGCCGTAATGCACAGGCTGCCGTGGCTGGCTTCCATCATGGGTTTTCCTTCTCACTTTGTAAAACTGTCCACAAAGATGGCTGCAACATTCTAGTTTCATTAACATCATGTGCATTACTTTCTAGCTTTGCTTGGGAGAACTCTGGTGACACATAAATTACAGTGGAGGGGCATCTTACCAGAGCATGGAGATTGAAGCTGGGGGGCACTGCATAGACCTATCTCTATTCCTAGAGGAAAGAGGGTTAACCAGGGCTGCTTAGAGGATACTTGAAAACATTCTACAAAGAAAAGCTTAGTAAATATCAAAGCAGTTTTCTTTAAAACATGGAACTTTTGGAAACCTGAGGATTTTTTTTTTTTTGAGATTAGCCTCACATAAGCACAAATGAAATTCATTCCCAAGAGCAATCAGTGCCAGTTTACTGCAATTAACTAAGAACTGCAAACTGCACGCTGCTGAGAAGCCACTGAGTAGGAGTACTGGGCCCAGATGTTAAAGATCCAGAGGAAATATAAGCAGTGCTAATAGCAGTTGTGGAAGCTGAGACAGCTGCTTTACTTGTGCCTAAGTGTTCATCATTTATTAACTATCTTCCCTATACCGCACCCTTTAAAATGTGTGAAAATGTTAGTTATTCATGAATTGTTTAACATTAACTGTTGTCATTTTAATGGGGTGATGCTTTATTTATTTAGGCCCAATTAATATATCTTTCTTTTGCCTGTAACTATGGGAAGCCTGGCTGATTGAATCACATGCCATGACCTCAGACACCACCGTGTGGCTGAGCCCACCAAAATTTCAGACAGAATCTAGTAGGAAACACACCACTTCTTGAATACCAAAAATACCAACCTTACAAACTCAGACTTATGAAATGGTGGCATGTTGAACCAAGTTTCATTTGTAAGTCCTTCTTCCCACTCCTAGGGTTCAGGGACTACCCAGCACCTCTTACAGCTCCTCCTAGAAAGTGGCTCTTGGATTTCTGCCCCATCACTCATCCTCATTCCTGTACCCACGTCCCCCTCTTGTGTGTTCTTTCTCAGGATCCTGCTGGATGGCCAGCTGGCTTTGCTAATTTTGAAAGTGTGGGCCAGGTTCACATGCTCTTGTTGGTCTGAGAAGTGTAAGCAGAAACATTAAGATACATCCAGTCTGGGTCCACAGGAAGTTGACAGCAGTTCCGCAGGGAGTATTGTGAGCATCTGCTATATTTTGGGGTCTGTTTTAGCAAGTAACTTCATGGCACACTTTTATAATGTTAAGCAAAATTATTGGAGGGGGGCATTGTTTTGGACTAAACTTGTGTACTAGGCTCTAACAGATCAGAAAAAACAAAATGGAGTCCCTTGTGCTACATGCCATGTGAAATCAAACTGAAACTTTAAGGAAGCCAATAGATCCCAAAACAGACTATTTTTTCCCCTCCTTAAAACAGGAGATTCTAGCATGACAAGGAAGTCCCCTCAGTTCCAACCTTTGCAAAAAGGTAACCTGAAGTAAGCTGATGTTAATCCATCAGCTTTTTTCTCTATGGTTCGTTTTCCTTATTCCCACTTTATACAACTCACTGTTATGCTCTTTCCTAATGGGATTTGAGACCAGCTACGTCCACTTACAACAGTGACAGAATGATATCAATGCCTAAACGTTTGGTCAACCTCTCAAAATTGTTAAATTAAGTTTAGCCTAGGCCGGGCAAAGTGGCTCACACCTGTAATCTCAGAATTTTGGGAGGCCCAGGTGGGTGGATCGCCTGAGGTCAGGAGTTTGAGACCAGCCTAACCAACATGGTGAAACCCCGTCTCTACTAAAAACAAAAAATTTAGCTGGGTGTGATGGCATGCCTATAATCCCAGCTACTCAGGAGTCAGAGGCAGGAGAATCTCTTGAACCCAGGGTGCAGAGGTTGCAGTGAGCCAAGATAGCGCCACCGCACTCCAGCCTGGGTGACAGAGTGAGACTCCGTCTCAAAACAAACAACAAAAAAAGGTTTAGCTTAAACCCTCCTCCTTATACATTTTTAACTTTGGCCTAAAGGCTTTTCTGTGCATAGTTAACTGTAACCTAACTGGATGTGTAAAAAGGCTTTAACCTACTCTAAATAGTTGAGGCAGCCAATCACAGCAGCCAAGTTTTGGCCAATCACAGATGGCCAGTTGTCCAACCCACGTTTAAATAAGGCAAAGGCCCAGCTGTTTCTATATCTCACTGTGTCTTCTGTATGTTGTTTTCCTTTTTCTGTCTATGAGTATTATCTTTGTTAGTCAGGGTCCTCTAGAGGGACAGAACTAATAAGATATATATATATATATGTGTGTGTGTGTGTGTGTGTGTGTATGAGTTTATTAAGTAGTATTAACTGACATGATCACAAGGGGCCACAGTAGGCCATCTGCAAGCTGAGGAGCAAGGAGGCCAGTCCCAGTCCCAAAGCTGAAGAAATTGGAATCTGATATTCCAGGGCAGCAAGCATTCAGCATGGGAGAAAGGTATAGGCTGGAAGGCTAAGCCAGTCAAGCTTTTTCACTTTTGTCTGCCTGCTTTATATCTTGGCCATGCTGCCAGCTGATTCTATGGTGCCCACACAGACTGAGGATGGGTCTGCCTTTCCCAGTCCACTGACTCAAATGCTAATCTTCTTTACCCACACCCTCACCGACACACCCAGGAACAATACTTCGCATCCTTCAATCATCAAGTCGACACTCAGTATTAACCAAAACATTATCCAACCATGTGGCAGTCCTGGAGCTGCTCTGAACCTATTCTGGTTTTGGGGGTTGCCCAATTTTCAAATTGTCCCTTGCTCAATTAAACCCTATTAACTTATTTAAAGTTTTTCTTTTAACAATACTTTTAAAATTAGAGTCATCACCGATTCTAAGTAAAATATTGTTTAATCTGAAATTAAGGCGTAAAAAGGAATAACTTAGATACACTTAAAAAATTGCTTCCATGATGTATTGAGCTGCATTATTTTTGCAGTAGGCAGCCTCCAAGACGGCCCCAAAGGGCTGGGCTTCCTGGTTTTATACCCCTGCGTAGTCTCCTCCTGTGTTGTTCCTGAGTTGGTCTGTGGAACCAACAGCATACAGCACAAGTAAAGCGTCATTTTTCAGATTAAATTATAATGATATTGCAGTTTCTGTCTTGAGCACTCTCTTCCATCTTTGCTAGTTTGTTCTCTCTCTTTTTCTGTTTCTCTCTCTTAAATCACTGCTCTGGGAGAAGCTAGCTTCTGTGTCATAGAGAAACTCGGCAGCCTGCGGAGCCAGGCCCATGTGGTGCGGAGCTGAGGCCTCCTGCCAACAGCCAGAGAGGAACCCAGGCAGCCAGCAACTTCATGAGTGAGCTTGAAAGCCGGTTCTCCACCCCAGTTGAGCCTTGAGATGACTACAGCCCTCACTGACAGCTGGGCTGTAATTTTGGGAGACTCTGAGCCAGAACCATTCTGCTAAGCCATTTCTGGATTCCTCAAAAATTGTGATGTGAAATACAGTGTTCTGTTTTAAGATGCCAAGTTTGGGGGTATATAATTGGTTGAATAGTGTCCCCGCAAACCCAGAACATCAAAATGTGACCTTATTTGGACATGGTGTCTTTGAAGACATAATTAGTTAAGATGAGGCCACACTGGAGTAGGCTGAGTTCTTAATCCAGTGACTGATGTTCTTATAAACAGAGGAGAGGACACACACAGAGATGCAGGCAAGAAGTCCACACGATGGCAGAGGCGGGGTTGGGAGGGATCTAGCTGCAAGTCAAGTAACCCCGAGGACGGCTGGGAGCCACCAGGCGCACAGAAAGAGCCAAGAGGTGCATAGAAAGAGCCCCCAGGCACAGGGAAAGAGCCAAGGAGAGTCTTCTCCAAAGTCCCCAGGAGGGAGCATGGCTGACACCTTAGTTGAAGGCTTCTGGTCTCCAGAACTGAGAGAGAATAAATTTCTGTTGCTCTGAGTCACCCATTTTTGGCAATTTGCTGCGGCAGCCCTGAGAAACTAATACAGAGCATTTTGTGAGGCAGCGATGGAAAGCAAATGCAATGGAGTGACCACTTTACTCTTTTACAGTATTCATTGACTTCTCAATCACTATGTATGTGGAAAAAACACTTGTTTCTTCAGGACACTTTTTCTTTTTCCTTTTTTGGCAATTTTGCAAAATTTCCTCAGAACTACCTTCTTCATCAGGACAAGAGGGATCAGATATGCTAAGATATAATACATCCCAAGTTGTGAAAAGCACACAGCTTCCTACTAGAACTTGTGGTGCTATAGCTCTACGTCCTGAAACACAGCAATTCTGATATGTTGATTTTTGCCGATCTCCATCACAGAAGGAGAGAAGGGTACCGTGGTGCTTTTGTAATTGTGTGCACTGTGATAGGGAGTGTACACTTTGCCTAGACATTAATGGGACAAAATTATCTACTAGGAATTTTACATATATGTGACTGGAAAAATTTTCCATAGACTAGCCTCTGACTCTGTAGGCTTCAAACATCGTTTTTCCTCTACTACACACATGCTTCCAGTGCTGCTCGTTTTCATGTCATGATATAAACTCTGACCTTTCATCTTGGTGTTGTAAAGCTGAATGAGTGAGCACAGTGGATGACAGCAATGTTTCTGGAAGCCATTCCTACACCAGGATGGCTAGAAACGACTTCATATACATAAAAGTGACCGACAGATACGTAGAAAAGCTCAAAGTCAATATCCCTGGCTCCACTCATCCTTAGCAGATACCTGAGATGCTCTTTCCTTGGGAAAGCAGCGCTCTCTTTTCTTTGGTGTTATTGGCTCTAGGATGGTGGAATGGTGGCCACACTGCTGCCAGTGGCCATTTCTGTCACACTGTGAAGAAATGTTGCCGAAAACAAAGCATCCCCAAGCAAAGCAGAATTAAGATAAATATTCTGAGAGAGATTAATTCCTAATGACATCCCTAGATTGTTGTGACTGACCAAATTCAGTTTTCCAGTGACATGAGCCAATACATTTCCCCTCTCCTGTTTTTGCTTAATTTAACTTGAATGGTCGGTCTGTTCTGTGTTTTTCACTGTGGCATCCCAATTTCTAGAACCTGGGACATGATAGGCACTAAACAAATATTTATCGAGTGAATGAATAAATTGGGGGTTCTGTCATGTTAAAGCAAAGACCTTTATCAGACTAAAGAAGACTAAATCAGGGAGATTAAAGTTATACGTATGATTGTATGTACACACACACACACACACACACACACACACACACACATAATTATAATCAAGAATTGAAGTGCTGCAGACCAAGTGCTGGAGGAAGGATATTGATGAGTACACATGGGTAAATAGAGAGGATGGGCATGCTGAGCATGTTATCAGCAAAGCCCAGGAAGGAATGCACTGGGCATGCTCAGAACATGGACCGGCAGTGAACAGTGGTGGTGTATTTCTGAAGGAGGTTAATGGGATGATACTGAGGAGGCAGAGTTGACCCATCTCTGAGAGCTTTGAATGATGAATTGAAGAACGTGGGATTTATTTGGTAGCCAGTGGGGAATGAATGGATGATTTTGAGCAGAGAAGTGAGATATTATCACTTCCATATTTGGTTTCATTTTAACGGAAAATCCAAAGCTTCTACTTAAAAGGCTATATTCTTACATGGTAGGCATTTGGGGTCATAAAGCAAGGTTGGTGAAGATTTTTACAAAATAACTTTCAAATGATACTATGTAGTGCACTGCTATCTAATGACCAGTCATTTTTTTAGGAGAATCTACAGTTAAACCCAATCATTTCTCAAAAACCTATTTGCAACTTTTGCTACTCAAAAAAATAGAACAATGAGGGCCTGAAGGCAGGTAGAGGAAAGAAAAACCAAACAAACAACGATAAACTTTTTCAATCTTCAGGTCTATTTTATCTTTTGGAAAAAATCAAAATGATGAATAAAATATTTAAGATAAGTTTTCAGCAATAAAAGTGAGTGATCAGATGATTTAGAAGAGAAACATCTAAGCATTTCTGAAGAAGCAGAAATTATGTGAATAGCTCAGAAACGAAGGCCAATTAGGTGAACTGGCTGGAGGTTAGTGTAAGTAAAACTGATTAGACTAGAAGAAATAGGGTAAGGACAAATAAGAGAGATTGGAGGAAAAATATGATGATTTTATAAGGAATCCAAGTTATAGTGTGTAACGTATTTTATCCTTAACTAACAAAAATGACTATAAATGGTGTAAACATACTGCATTTATTTTGGTTGCTCTGCAATAATGATTTTTCTTTTCTGTCTCCCCAGTCAATATAAATGAAAAATAGCTGGGTGTGGTGGCGCATGCCTATAATCACAGCACTTCAGGAGGCCATGGCAGCAGGATCACTTGAGCCCAGGAGTGTGAGAACAGCCTGGGCAACATAGTAAGACCTCATCTCTAAGGGAAGGCAGGGTGAAGCAGAGTGCAGTGGTACGTGCCTGTAGTCCCAGCACTCAGGAGGCTGAGGTGGGAGGATCGCTTGAGCCTGGGAAGTCAAGATTGTGCTTGACTTGTCATTGGGTGACAGAGAGAGACCCTGTCTTGAACCTGGGAAGTCAAGATTGTGCTTGAATTGTCACTGGGTGATGGAGAGAGACCCTGTCTTGGAAAAAAAATAATAATAAAAATAGAGTTTTCCTTTTGATTTTGAAAATTTTCAAAAATTCATGTTTCTAATCCCCAGGTATCCTATTTTTCCTGCATTTACATGAATTTTCTTCTTTTCTTGTGGTATCATTTGTAAAGGATACTTATATACTTTTGGAAAGAGTCAAACTTTTTTCTTCTGTCACTTAAAACTGCTTTTCTGGTTTTGATTTCTGTGATAGAGGAAGAATAAGCATGAGCATTAACACTCCCTTCCCAGAAGAAGTTGATACTCTGTGCTGTGCTGCTCCTGGCCTTTTTGAGGATAGAGACGGCACAGGACTAGGCCTAATAATAGGGAATGAGCTGTTGAGACAAGAAAGAAACTGGGGAAACACGGGAAGATTTCAGTCACTTGTGGAGGTAGTTGGGTGGGTAAGCATGCCTTTTAAAAGCAACTTTTAGCAACTGTTTATTTGGGAAAAAGTGTGAGAACAGCTTATTTATTATTTAACAACCTCTAAATCCCATTGACAGTTCCATTAAAATGTCCCATTTCCATCCAATGCTATTACAGTGAGATTTGTGAATGTGCATATGCTCGTCTAACTTGCCAGTGTGTTGAGGTTGGATTCAAGGTGAGAGGAGAAGCTTCTAAGATGACCCGTTTTATTTGGGTTACTTTTTTTTTTTTGTAAAGCACGCCATATCAACGATTAAAACTATGAAAGGAAGAGGGTTAAGACAACAGCCAGAAAACAGTGCTCTCTAGTCCCTCTTACATTTTTCTCATATTGTTCTAAGGTTCTAGATTCCACGCCGCATAACATGTGATCATCAACCTGTCCTCTCAGCTGTCATGTGGAGTCTGCCAATTTTCTCTTTTCTAGTCAGCTTAGATGATGTCTCTGCAATATCATGGTCCCTGTCATCCCGAAGATATCCACTTGAGGTGCCATTGCTGGCATCTGCCTGGCTGCTTCAGAAGTGCAATGCCAGGTGGAGGTCTTGCCACCACTGCCTTGTGGAGGTGTTTCTAATGCCTCTGAAAATACCTTGGTGCTGTGCATATTTGATCACACCTTGGGCATTTCCCCTTCCAGATGCAGATGTTGGTTGTCCACTGCTCCAATTGCTGAACCAATTCTGTTTCTTTTTGGGTTCTGCTTTGGTTCTGTCTCTCTAGGACTCAGATGTAAATATGTGGTTGTAGGACCTGCTGGGATGCAGAGACCAGCTTGCCTCAAAATCCTTCTTCACACTGGCTTGTCTGGGACCCTTCCTAGATATTTAAACTCTCTCTTACCTTTGGACACGCTCTGTCCCGGGACAGAGGTGCTTTGGCTCCCCATGTGAGGTCGTCACACCTTGGGTCATGCTTAAACTTGTCTACATCTCAGACTTAGGTCCTCAAGGTAAGAGTCCAGCTACATGGACAACAGTTTTCATAGTTCTTTCATTTGTATTATCTCCTTTGATGAAATATTAATGAGTATACTATTAGGATAATTGGGTTAGTGTCTTACACTCAGTAAAAATTTCAGCTTGGAAAAAGAGATGAGCTTGTCTCTGTTATTTAAATATCCATCTATTTATTTCTTCATTCATTCAACACATTTAATTAGTAACTACTGTATGCCAAAGATGGTTCTGGGGATTGAGAACATAGCAGTGACCAAAACAGACAAACTTCCTCTCTTCTTTGAGTTTACCTTCTTATGAGGGAGGCAGACCATTAGCAAGTAAACTGACATTGTAATTTTAGGTGTTAGGTTCCCTGAAGAAAACACAACAGGGGAGTGAACCAAGGGTGATAGTGGGCACAGGATGGGGGCACTCTTTCAGTTAGGGACATCCACTAGGGCAGGACTTGCTGAGACTCTGAAACACCAGAATTAAAAAATATATATTTATTATACTTTAAGTTCTGGGATACATGTGCAGATTGTGCAGGTTTGCTACATAGGTATACATGTGCCATGGTGGTGGTTTGCTGCATCCATCGCCCCGTCACCTACATTAGATATTTCTCCTAGTGCTATCCCTTCCCAATTACTGCACCCTCTGCTATTCCTCCCCTAGCCCCCCACCCCCCAGGCCCTGGTGTGTGATGTTCCCCTCCCTGTGTCTGGGTGTTCTCATTGTTCAACACCTTATGAGTGAGAACATGTGGGAAACACCAGAATTTTAGTTCTTTTAATTGCAGGTAAGTCCTTTCCAGGGTTTCATTGATGAAATGAGCTGAAATGATGACATAATGAAACCATCTGTGTTCTGAGGTTAGACGTGTGATCTTATTTCAACAATTTCAGGTGAGAATCATTGGCATGGAAAGGGAAGGAGATACTCTTGTTAGTTTCAGGAAGAAAAATGAGTCTGCCTCTTTTCCATAGGAAGGTGATTGATGTTTCCAGGAGCCTCTTCTTTCCCCCTCCTTCCTCCAACCTCAGCCTCAGTTTTCTCCTTCTGTTGAGGTTGAAGATGAGGATGGTTTTCACTTTCTTATAACAGGAGGTAGTGTGGCTTTCATTTAACTGCGTACAATTATAATGCAGCAGGTTATTACCATAAAAATGTACCAGGCATTTTCTCAGTTTACTTAGACTTCCGAAGTATTCTATAAAGCTCTAGTTTTACAGGTGAGTGTCCAAGGTCACAGAGCCGCTCATATTGACTGGCTACTATGTGCCAGGGATGGGGTAAAGTATTTTGCCACATACTTCCTCCAAATTTCCTGTGAGACAAGAATTAGTATGTTCATTATATCTTGGAGGAAGTTGAGATTGGACAGGTGAAAAGATTTGGCTAAGCCACACAGCACTAAGCCTGATTTTCTGCCTGATTCCAAAGTGCACACACTTTCCACTAAATTGTGATTATTCTTAAGGTGAATCTAGGTGGTGGCATTTGTTATTTGACCTTGGATGATGATCTGAGCACAGAAAAGTGGTCAGAATTCAAACTCGTGTCCCCAGATTGCATCATAGCTAAGAGTTTGGTCTGTGAGAGTTACACAGATATGGTTTAAACCCAGGCTACAGAACTTACTAGCAGTGTGACTATGGACAGTTTCAGTAGCCTTTCTGATTCACGATTTTCCAATCTAAATGGGCATAATAGATACTTGTCTCAAAGAATCATTTGAAAGATTTAAAAATGTATACACTCGGCCTTCCATGTCTGGGGGTTTCCATATTTGCAGATTCAACCAATTATGGATGAAAAATATCCAGAAAAAAATAGAAAATAGCAAAAATAATATAAATAAACACTAACAAAAATAATATAAATAAAAGATAGTATCACCAGTATTTTCATTCCATTTACATCATATTAGGTGTTATAAGCAATCTAGACATGATTTAAAGTACAGGGGAGGATGTGTGTAGGTTATATGCAAATACAATACCATTTTATAAGAGGGAGTTGAGTATCTATGGAATTTGGTACTGTGGGCACCTATCCCCCTTGGATATGAAAGAACCTATCCTCCTTGGATATCAAGGATGACTATATTGTGTTTTTAGAGCAATTTTTGGCATATACAAAGCTCTCAATGCAGTCCAGCTATTATTATTCTGTTTCACTGTGGCAGATCCTAATATTACTAGCCACCCTGCTGTTCCTTGCTGAGAAAACCACAATTCTTTATAGCTCTTGGGCAACCAAGACACCTGGCAGGCTTGGCCCCCTTCCCATGCCTGGCAGGTGGGTCATGATTGGTCTAAGTCAGATATTCCGAAAATGTGATCTCAAGATGAGCAGCATCAACATTATCTGGGAACTTATTCTAAATGCAAAATTTCAGGCCCCACTCAAATAAAAAACTCTGGGGTTAGAGCCCAGCAATCTGGGTGATGCTCGGCCACTTCTAGGTGACGCTGATACGGGCTAAATTTTGGAAACTGCTAATCTAAACCAATACTGATCATCTTATTCCCCTTTCCAATAAGTGGGTACACAGGACCCAATCTTGGCCTATAGGACCTGAGAAGAAGTCAGATGGGGAGAGGGGAGTCTGCTCAGGTTTTTTTGTGCTAATTTAAAGGGGTATGTGAGACTAACTGCCTTCTTTGAAGGATGCTATTTGTTGTGTATGTGACATCTGGACTACTTCCGTCACATTGAAACTGAGAGAAAGATGTTTTCTAAGAAAGACAGGGTATAAAGTTAGAAAATACCCAGGTCTTTGTTGATGCTGCTGAGCTGCTGAATAAGCCAACCTCCAGACTTCCTCTTATATGTTATAATAAATATTATTGATGGGTAAGCCACTTTCAGTGGGTTTTCTTCTTTGTAGCTAAAAGCAAATTCACGGATGTTCCCATACAACAGTTGTCTCTTATGTAAATCAGTGCTCTTTGGAATGTATTACAGAAAGATTATGGCGCATTGAAACTGTGGGCTTTAATTGTGCTAATTATTTATTTTCGTTTTCTCTCTGTATTGATGGTGGAGGGGTAAAGCATCCATTTCTTTCTTCCTTTGGACTCTGAATGAGCCAAGAAAATGCCAAACATTTGGAAGAAGAGATGCTCAGTTTTTCATATGGGTCCAAATGATCTGGATGGTTGGTTTCTGCAAATGAAACATCTGGAGCACAGAGCAATGTTTTTACTTTTCAGTTATATTCTGGTGTTATATGGAAACTATTATTAAAACCAGGAAGAAAAGATTTATGTAAGAAGTAGGATCACTTGAGAGCATTGCTAGCAAGATGTCCTGCCCATACGGTAATTCATTCATTCAATTTTCCTCATTCTGAAGAATTGAATATCTACCATGTGTAAGACATTGTGTCATTGGGATGTAATTATGATTTCATATGTAAGCATGACTTCATAGACTTAAAGACAGTTTTTGTCTTTCAGGACCATACGGTTTAATGGTGAGCAATTGTTATAATAAAACAAGTGGACATGGTAGAGACTGGTAAGGTGTTAGTGGGAGCTTGAAAAAGGGTGCTTTCATTCATTTAGTCATTGAACACATGTTCATTCTGTGTTGAATGAACCAGATGCTATTTCAGGCTTTGGGGCTACAGTGATAAGCATGGCCAGCAATTGTTTCTACTCATGAATCTTACAGCCTAATGGAAAAGAAAGACATGAATGCGTAAATGCACAAATAAATATATTTACAATGACAAATTCAGATAATTTTATGAAAGAAAGAACAGTGTGCTATCAAAGAGAGTAACTGGGGTGATGTCACTTACTATGGGGGTCAGGAAAAAACTGTCTGAGGATGTGACATTTAAGCTGAAACCTACAGGGTAAAGTGGGAGTGAGTGAGATTAAGTGTGGGGGCCTGAGAGGGAGGAAAGGTTAGAAAAGTCTTCTTAAAGGAAGTGGCATTTGAGACAAGTCTCAAAAGTCCAATTGGCATGGTAGAAAATGTCTATATATGTGCACATGAAGGGACTGTGAGGAATACATCAAAATGCAAACAATTTTATCTCTGGTATCATGATAATGTGTACTTCTACTTTTCTTGTTTCTATTTTATTTACTGTATTTTCTATGTCCTCCTTTTGCAATAAAAAGTTACTTTAAAAAGAAATCATAAAAGGGCCAGGTGTGGTGGCTCACACCTGTAATCCCAGAATTTTGGGAGGCCAAGGCGGGTGGATCACAAGTTCAGGAGTAGCCTGGCCAGCATAGTGAAACCCCATCTCTACTAAAAATACAAAAAATTAGCGGGGCATGGTGGCGGGCACCTATAATCCCAGCTACTCAGGTGGCTGAGGCAGTAGAATCGCTTGAACCCAGGAGGCAAAAGTTGCAGTGAGCTGAGTTTGCGCCACTGCACTCCAGCCTGGGCGGCAGTAAGAGATTCTGTTACAAACAAACAACAAAAAAGTAATCGTAAAAGTAGGGAGCTAAACTGGTGTTTTTTAAATAGTCAGTGATGGGGTCAGGGCTGGGGTGTACGTGTATTTGTGAGAGACGTAGAATTTCAGGCAAAGTAAATGGCTTTGGCAACAGCTTGAGTATTTAAATAATTGCTAGTTACTCATAGCATCTCACAACTACAGCATGGAAGTGGGGACGGGAGAGAAGTGAAACAGGAAAGTGTTCCAGATGTCAGATTAAGGCCCTTGTGTCATCAGGAAGGTCCTCAGGTTCATCCTGTGGTCAGTGGGGGTAAGGTGACTGGATTTATATTTTAGAGGCATCCCCCTGGTACCAGTGCAATCTGTGGGACAACTGCAGTCATTAAAGAGAGGCCAGGTGCAGTGACTCACGCCTGTAATCCCAGCACTTTGGGAGGCTGAGGCAGGCAGATCACTTGAGGTCAGGAGTTCTAGACCAGTCTGGCCAACACGGTGAAACCCCGTCTCCACTAAAAATACAAAAATTAGTTGGGTGTGGTGGCACGCACCCGTAATCCCAGCTACTCAGGAGGCTGAGGCGGGAGAATTGCCTGAAACTGGGAGCCGGAGGTTGCAATGAGTCGAAATCGTGCCGCTGCAACAGAGCGAGATTCTGTCTCAAAGATAAAGAAAAAATAAAATAAAGAGAGCAGTGTTGTTAACAGCAGGGAAATGTTCCTTTTTAAAAACTATACGTATCTTCATGTGAGTGACCCAAGATTTATTCTTAGTTGGTCACCATGGCTCAATTTGGGACAATGGCAACTTGCCAGTTCTTACCTGTGTTGACCACTGTGGCTGACTTGACTGAATAAAAGATAAAATTCAAAGGATGAATTTGATCAGTCTGATGCCAAACAACCGGTGGGTGAAATTCTTTAGTTTCAGCCGTATAATTCAGTGTGCTACAGCCCCAGTCTCCCCTTCACCTGGTTGTCACCATGAGACCTACGTGGATCTTAAGAGGAAGGCAGCACCTGTCGTCTTCCTACCTGAGAGGTAAGAATGAGGTCATTCTGTAGAACGATCGAGTTCCTCAGACAAAAATACCACTGAAATATAAACTGTCAATATTGTTTGCTCTGATACCAACTTTCTGTGCAGGTTTTAATTTCGTCTGTTTATTCCAGCCAAATCTGAGGTCTCCATGACTACAATAGAAGAACAGAAGGAATAGAATACTTCTGTGTTAGAACATCCTAAATTGTATTGTTTATAATAAAATGTGGGTATTTTGAAGGATGCCCATATTTTTAAAAGGTGTAAATACTGTTCATATGGTGTTCCAAGCCAGAGACAATTTTATGTTCTGGCCGTGGGTGACATATGAGCACATTGGGAAGGATATATCAATAGGGACTCTAGAAACAGACTAAAAAGATAGCTGGATTTTATGGTCAAATTCAGATGGAACAAAATGTGTTTATTAGCCTCTAGGACAGGGTCTGGGCTGTGTGTGACAGAGGCGGCCACGGATTGACATCCAGGTAGTTGTATGAGTTTACATTCTGAATGCTGGAGAAGTTTTACTTTAGGAAAAACTCACATTGTCATGGGTTCTTCATGGATGTGTGGCCAACCTGTTTGGCAGGATTGGCACATGATGATAAGTCTAGCATCCTTCTAGGCAGTGAGTGCGTTTGAGGCTTTACAGTTAGATCTGAATTCCAGCCCTTCCCCCTACTCTCTGCGTGACTTAGATTTCCTCACGTGTTAAATGGGAGTAACAAAGTTCACTTGGTAGCGTTATTGTAGGGGAGTAAATAAGATATTGATAAAGTTCCTGGCATTTAATAAGCTCTCAATAGTTGTGGCCCCTACTGTCATTTTCATTCATACTCTGAAAAGAACCTGGTCAAGAATTTTGATTTATAAATTCTGCACATTAGAAGCTCTAGAATGTTGGAAACAAAGGAGGAAGACAGAGATTAATAAGGTGGGAAGATCAGCTTAGTGTTTCCTAGTGTTCAAAGAGGTAAGATCTCAGGCCCTTTGTAGCATCGGAAGATTTTTGAAACTTAGCCAGTATCTGGGGCCAACACATTCCTGGTTGTCAGTGCAGATGCCAAGGCCTTGAGCTCCCGGTAGACAAGATTAGGATGAGGCCAGGGCGCTGCCATATCACTTAGCTGAATGGTTCCATGGTTCAAGTCCGGGGTAATGCTGGCTGACCCCAGCCCACTGAGAATCTGTCTCAATATTTGTCACTGATGTGTGTTCCCAGCCACTTATCAGTCCTCCTTTCCTCCCTCCTGGGTCTTGTCCTAGTCAGGTGCTCTGCTTCCAGTCAGGTACCCAGCCTGTGTCCTATTTTGCTTCCCAGCTTAAGGAGAGCAAACGTTGCAGGTACAGCAAGTTGCAAATGCTGACAAGGCGGGACCTGTGTCATTTTGAAAAGGACTGTTGGAAATCAGAAGAATGGCATTTTAATGGCAGAATGAGACAATGGTTGGTATTTCGGGTCAGCAGGCTCTGTCTGGCACTTGTGACTGGGATACATCCTGCTGCAGTGGCCACACTGTTTACTCTGAAGGCTAATCCTAGCCAGTAATAGTATTTTCCAGTGTTCCTGAAAAAGGCAAATGATCAGGGGAGTGGTTCAGTACAGAGGTACTGGCTCATCACCTGTTCACTTCCGGCCTGATGCATTTTTGGCTGACAGTGACTTCATTTTCAAAGCAAGGTCCTGTGTGATCTGCTCCTTGGGTCTCACTCACCTGCCCGACTCAGGAATCCCATGCAAAGGGGTGTCCTCTGCCTACATCTATGTGTTTCTTGCACTGGGACTCACACCTGTGGTTGCCTTCTTGGTGCTTGTTCCCCTGCACTGCTGTGTAGCTGCTGGGGAAAGGTTGCAGGGGGTGGGGACAAAAAGTACTCCAAGAACGTGAAAAACGCTGCAATGCGAGGTTTCTTTTTGGAGACTTTGTTGAATTCTGTAATAATGTGGACATATTATAACTACTACCTACATTTTCGGGTCACTTTCTGTTTCTCAGGTACCCTGTTAACACTTTTCACGGTGTTTGAATGCCTGTTGTTTCTGCTTGTCCTGCTTCCCTTCTCCTCTTCTGGTAACAGCACCTCGATTTTCCTTTTGGGGCCCACCTATTCCCCATTGCATGTAATCTTTGGGGGCCTTTTGTTTTGTGTGCCTTCTCTTCTCCCCATTGGTGGGGGAGGGATCTTTGCTGTAGGATTACAGGGATGGCTGAACACACAGGACACCTGACCCTGGACACATGAGGTTGCCAGCATTTTATTAGTCACTTACACTCACAGTCTGGGGGAGGAGGATACCACAGGCCACACAGAGCCATGGGGTTGTGCTGGGGAGTAGAGTGAACAAGCAGGGGCTGTGGGAGACAGACTTGGTAGTATCAAGAGGGTACGGGTGTCCCCTGCTCCCTTATGAAGATGTGATTGGATCATTTGAGTAATTCCACAGGCCAGCAGGGAACTGAAACCCACTATTCAGAGATCAGCAGGAATTGCACTTTGTTCTTTTGGTGAGGAGAGATGTTTGGCAAGGGACCTTATTTGTAGCAGGAGAGGAAGAAGGACGTTTGCAGTTAGGCCATTTGAGGCCTTCCTAATTTTCCCCAGATGTCAAGGCTCATATAGTATTTGTCCATAACTTTAGGTCTCATACCACACTTGCGAATCAAAGTCCTGTGCCCTTCACTGGTAAAGAGGGTGAGTAGGTGGCCTATACTAGAACAATCAGGCTCTGTCTCTTGGAAATGTGAAAACTTAGTGAAACAAGGATGGAAAAATGATGGGAATTGACTAATTCTGACAGGGCTGTCCCAAATAAATTATTCACTCCTATAACCCAGAAACCAGAGTTGAATTCTGTTGCTTGCAGGCAAGAACTATAACTGTTTCACATGTATTTGACATAATGACCCTAAGGGATAGGTAATTTTTATTATCCCCGTTTTATAGATGAAGAAACTGATGCAAAGAGATGCTAAGATTGTTTGCATTTATGAAACAAGTAAGGGACAGAGGGGAGAGTTGAAAAAATAAGATTAGGTTGGCAGTAGTTTGCAACTCTGCACCATTTTCTTAAGGACAGGGAATAGAAATAGTTTGTCAGAACTTTCAATGCCACCGAGGCAGGGGAGTGCTGGTGAGATATGGTATCAGCCAGTGGCAATCCCTGGTACACTCCTTGGTATGTGCTCATCCAGTCTTTGGCCTTATGGGATCACTTACATTTCACCAAGAGCTAAATAAACTCAGTCCCTGAGTTCTAAAGATGAGGTGTCACATTGATGGGAAGAGCATAACCAGAGAGAGAAAGGTTATTGTTTTCAACTGGCTCTGATGAGGTTGAGCCAAGAGTAATCTGGTTTGAGTGGGAATTGAAAGGATGTGTGTGTGTGAGAGAGAGCAAGAGAGAGAATGTGTGTGTGTGTGAGAGAGCAAGAGAGAGAATGTGTGTGTGTGTGAGAGAGAGCAAGAGAGAGAATGTGTGTGTGTGTGAGAGAGAGCAAGAGAGAATGTGTGTGTATGTGAGAGAGCAAGAGAGAGAATGTGTGTGTGTGTGAGAGAGAGCAAGAGAGAGAATGTGTGTGTATGTGAGAGAGCAAGAGAGAGAATGTGTGTGTGTGTGAGAGAGAGCAAGAGAGAGAATGTGTGTGTATGTGTGAGAGAGAGAGCAAGAGAGAGAATGTGTGTGTATGTGTGTGTGTGAGGGAGAGCAAGAGAGAGAATGTGTGTGTGTGAGAGAGCAAGAGAGAGAATGTGTGTGTGTGTGAGAGAGAGAGCAAGAGAGAGAATGTGTGTGTGTGAGAGAGAGCAAGAGAGAGAATGTGTGTGTGTGAGAGCAAGAGAGAGAATGTGTGTGTGTGTGTGTGTGTGTGTGTGTGTGTGCGCGCGCGCGCACGCGCACTTCATAGCTCAGATTCTTGAGTCTTTTCTGTCAATAAGCATGTATGCCTGGACTTTGGTGAGCAAAGACATGAGGGCTGAAAAGAGTAAAACTGGTAAAAGTGGAAACTGTGAGGCCCAGTGTTTTCCCATTAAGGACCCACAACACTGGAAAAGTGAGAAAAAGGTGGACAGTGCTCTAAAGGGGCTAAAACAAAAACAAAACCCCCATGCGTACATAAAGCACATCTACTGAAGTAGAAAGAAAGTCAGGAAAAGGAAGAAAGAACCACTATAACCAAAGAGAAATGGGGAGAAGGTATGTGGGAAATGGGAAAAGGCTCTTTGGGGAGGCTGCTGTTCCCCATGGAAGCACGTTCCCATCTCGGAAGGTTGCACAGGTGATCCTTTCCCTGCCCCTCGCTTCCACCTGCCCAGAGCTGCTCGGGGAGCAGTGCATCAGCCAGCAGATGTTAGGAGCAGCAGCGTCTCCTTGGACATTCAGAGGTCTCACCACCTCATGGCTGTGTTCAGAGAGCGGTTTCCTGCTGACACAACAGTTCCAGGCATGGGGCATGAGCCTTGAGCTCTGATGCCCCGTGAGGCCCAAACTTACTTCACAAACTTTGAAGTCTGTGGTTCTTGACCGGGTCTGAGGGCCTCAGTGCAGAAAGACACAAGTGGCCTCTGTCTGGGAGCCAGCCTGGCGGCAGGAGAGATGGAGCCGTGCTAAGGCACATAGAGCTAAAATTATCCTGCCCTTATTTCTTCCGCTTAAAGACACGTTCTGTGAAAGTCATGGGTATTACGCTGTTAGCCCATAGATGGCTTCGAACCTTTTGTCTGAGCCATTATTTCATCTCGGGGTGTGGGGAGCCCACGTGCGCCTCTGTAGAGAGGCTGCTTCTCAGCGCAGGGGCCTGCAGCAGCTGTGAACCAGGTCTGCCTCACCTTCATGGATCTCCTTCAAGGACACTGCAGGGTCCAGCCAGGTCTTCCTTTCCACGGCTTCCTGGGAGGCAGTATGGGGAAAATTCCTTTCCAGGTTACATTGTGAAGGGATGAGACCCCAGTGGAAGACACACAGAGGGAAGCAGACCTTTTCTGGCGGATTCCTTGAGTGACTAGTACTTCTTCCCAAGGGGTGCTGCTGCTTAGCCTATTGATTAGGAGTTTGGGGTCAGACTGCCTTGGCTGAATTCCATCTGCACTACTGACAAATCAAATGACTGTGGCCTGTTACTTAACCTTTCTAAGCTTTAGTTTTATCATCTATACAATGACAGACTTAATGTGTGGAGTTTTATGATGATCGAAAGAAAATAATCCCCATAAAAAGCTTAGCACCTTGCTGGCATGTAGAAAATACCTAATGTTATTTTTTGATTGTGATGATGACTGTATAGTTGTCTTAGGTGCTTCTGCCTGTGGACTTGTTTTGGTCAAACCATAGAGATCATCTAGCCCCAAGTTAGGGGGTTATTGGAATGATTCTTCTAGTGGTGGCGGTAGTAGAGGTGGGGGCAGGAAAGGAGCAGAATGGTTAGACAAATATTAAAATCAAATCTCAATGCCTTTGCCACACCCTCCCCTGCTTCATACTTGAATTTGGACTTCTAGATTCAAAGCCAAACGCAAATAACCAATGTCCTTAGAAAGCTGGCTCAAACCACTGTTGGCTGCAGTGTTCTTAGTGGGCAAAAGGCCATGTTCCCCAGCCGGACCAGCTCTGAGCACAGCGAAGTACAGAAGGTTGTCTTTGCCTCTCCCCTCCAGCCTCCTTCCATCATGCTACTACTACAGTAGTAGTGTCCTCTCAGGCACAACCTTTTTTTTGTTCCTATCGATACCTAGTTTTTTGTTTGTTTGAGACAGTTCGGCTCTCGTCACCCAGGCTAGAGGGCAGTGGTACGATCTTGGGTCACTGCAACCTCCACCTCCCGGGTTCAAGCAATTCTCCTGCCTCAGCCTCCTGGGTATCTGGGATTACAGGCACCTGCCTCAGCCTCCCAAGATACCTAGTTTAAGAAAAGAATATGAAATGAATTCATATTGAGATAAAAATGACTGACAGCCTAAACTGTTACCTCTTCAGGGGAATTGAGAGTTTGGTATGAAATAATGTACTCCCACATTAATTTTAAGAGTTAGCACATGGATGGCCGGGCATGGTGGTTCATGCCTGTAATTCCAGCACTTTGGGAGACTGAGGTGGGTGGATCATCTGAGATCAAGAGTTTGAGACCAGCCTGGCCAACGTGGCGAAACTCTGTCTCTAATAAAAATACAAAAATTAGCTGGGTGTGGTGGTAGGCACCTGTAGTCCCATCTACTTGGGAGGCTGAGGCATGAGAATCACTTGAACCCAGGAGATGGAAGTTGCAGTGAGCCGAGATCATGCCACTCCACTCCAGGCTGGGCAACAAGAGTGAGACTCTGTCTCAAAAAAAAAAAAAAAAAAAAAAAAAGAATTAGTTCATGGATGAGGAAGGCATTCTGGGAGCATTAGGTCTTCTTCTACCTAGTTGGACAATTACCTGGTCTATCCTGGTCTTCAAAGCTCTTTTTAGCTCAGTTTTAGCAGGTGGCGTGATCAACAGCACCAGTTGAACAGGGATTGTTGTCCAGACGTATAAGACATATCTCCAGGTCAGGCGTGGTGGCGCACACCTATAATCCAAGCACTGTGGGAGGCCGAAGTGAGAAGACAGATCACTTGAGCCTAGGAGTCTGAGACCAGCCTGAGTAACATGGTGAAAACCCATCTCTACAAAAAAAAAATACAAGAATTAGCCAGGTGTGGCAGTGCACACCTGTAGTCCCAGCCACTTGGGAGGCTGAGGTGGGAGGATTGCTTGAGCCCAGGAGGCAGAGGTTGTAGGGAGCTGAGATCATGACTGTGCACTTCAGCCTGAGTGACAGAGTGAGAAGCTGTCTCAAAACAAACAAACAAACAACAAACAAACAAATTGTATCTCTGAAACGTTTCTCAGGAATACTGGGGGACAGAATCTGGAACTGAGGAGAAAGCCTGTTGCTCTGATGTCCTCTGCCCCACACCACCTGCCCCTAAAACTTCATTTATAGAAGAAGCTGTTGATCAGGGCTGCTGCTGATTCCCTTGTTGAGTCAGGGGCATAAATGCCATTTCTGGGAATGTAAAATCCATGACAAGAATTGGAAGGAACTGGCAACTCTCAATACACAGTCTTGTTTAAAATGGAACTTCATTCACCCTGTACATTCCTTGTCTTTTTATTTCTGTTGCCATTTGCTTGTAGATTATGCAGATATTTACTGTTATCTTAGTACTGACTCAATGAGTATTGTGGGATCATTCCTATGGCCTTCTCCTTCATGCTCATCCACATCAATGCTGCATGTTCTAGATAAAGTAGCTTTAAAAACAACCCCCAAAATTCTTGGGATTATTTTTATGCTTCAGCTTGACTGGACTAAGGGATGCCCAGATAGCTGATAAAGCATCACTTCTGGGTGTTACTGTGGGGTGTTCTGGCGATATTAGCAGGAATCTGTAGCCTGAATAAAGATTTCCCTTACTCATGTTGGTGGGCAGCATCAACTCCATTGAGGGCCCGAGTAGAATAAAAAGGCAGAGGAAGGGTAAATTCGCTCTCTGCTTCTTAAACCTAGAAGTCCAAATTCAAGTATTCAAGACAGAGCTGAGGCATGTGTCTTTTCCTGCCGTCAGACATGGGTGTTCCTAGTTCTCAGGCCTTCATACTTGAATTGGGATTCATAATATTGGCTCCTGATTTTCAGGTCTTTAGGTTTGGACTGGAACTACACCATGGGCTTTCCTGCAACTCCTGCTTCCAAACAGCAGCAGGTGGCACGTCTCAGCCTCCATAATCACATGAGCCAATCTCTCATAATAAATCTCTTTTTATATATCTATATGTATGGGTGTTGTTTCTGTTTCTCTGGAGAATCCTAATGCAACTGTGATATAGAGTAGGAATATACAGAATGATATGTGATTTCACAGAACAATATGTACCCTTACTATATATCAAAAACATTGATTGGCCTCTGAAAATGATTTCCTAGGTCACAACCTGCAGTAGGAGTCCAGGACCCATGTTCTCACCTGGCTTGCACATCTGTGCACAGATGGGCATGTGTGGTGTGAGTGTCTCTGCTGATGGTGCTCATAGTGACAGTGTTGGGCCTGGGTAAGCCTGGCTGGTGGTGTCTTGTGTGAATTCTTCAGTCATACCCAGCATAAGGCCACTTCCCTGCAATATGTCAAGGACAACTTGGGTCCAACGTGGTCTTGCCAGGAGTTGGGCAGTGAGGGTGAGTTTGCGATTCATACCCAGCGAGTGACACACACATAATTTGCATCACCAAATCTTAGAAATGGCAGGGAGGGAGAGGCTGGGGAAAGGGTTATTTCTGTGGAGCTACACCTTTGTCCCATTCTGCATATGGGTCCAAGATGGACCCCCTTACCTGCTTTTCTCCAAGCTGGCACACTTTTCTTCTGTGGAGGACTGAATTTGGGAGGGCTCCTGGCCCTTAAAGGAGAGTGTGATGCAGAGTCCAGGAATAGAGATAAACCAAAAGAAAGGCCGACGACAGGGCCTGCCTGAGAATGGTTTCACTGAGGACAGTGAGAAACACTGAGTATTTGCTTCTTCAGTGATGAACTCCTCAACACCTGCAGATGGGCAGTTTCAAGGAGAAGCCTCTCCAATCCAATGTTCTGAGCTCGCTAGTACTGGGGAAGTGATTCTGTGGCTACTTTATGCAAACTGAGAAACTTATGCTTCATGCAAGTGGAGAAACAGAAAATTGCAGTTATGATTATTGGAGGAATCACTATTTGTCTGAATTCCATTTAATCAAAAGCTACCTGGGCTCTGTAGATATTTGGAATAAAAACAAATATCTTATGGTTTAAGGCTTACAGTTAAAGCTATAGTGAAATCTCTATTGCATAAATGAAAAGTCTTTACATATTGCCTCTCTAAAAAGTCAAACTTCTTCAGGTCAGAAACAATCTCATTTCGACTTTATATTTTCTGCAAAACCAAGTGCCATGCTGTAGCGTTTGTTAATGTTCAATAAACATTTGTTAAATGAATGATAAAATTTGTGATTTAACTCCTACAAATTTTTATCTCAAATCAGTTTTTCTCAACACTCAGCCCACTCTGCATTGCCGGTCCCTGACTTCCCCGTCGGCGTGTGTTGAGGGAATGCAAACAAAATGTAATTAGGAAGGCAAATCTACTTCGAAATGCACTTGTGTAAACAAATGTAGGCCAAAGACAAATTTAAATGATTTTCAAAATTGTCTGTGGTTATCATCCATGACCTGTGCTGGCCCAATTTTTACAGATAATCAGGTTATATCTGATATTGGTTCTGGATTTTCACTTTAGAATAGAGGTAGAAGGTGAAAGGATACTGTGAGCTTGGATTAGGACAAAATAAAGCCACAAAACCACTGAAGTTGTGGTGAATTGAAGACACAAAAACGAAGGATTATTTTTCTTAGCCGAGGTCTATGTAGAGGTACCTTTCGGCCACCCCTCCACAAGCTCTAATTCTATTTGCTGTCTCATCAGGTTCGTTCAGGGTTTGGGAGTGGTAGGTAGGCTTTGTGGGTCAGAGCAGTTTGTTACTCAGATTAGGGTAATCTCCTCTTGAGATAACACAATTTTCCCAGCTCCCAGGGAAGGTTCTGGTTTGCAGCTTTGCCGCCACACAAGCATCTCTTTCAGAAATGTGGGTTGCAGAAGAAAATGCCCCTTTCCCTTCAGAAGGCATAGACAGGGAATTTGTAGAGGGTAAGGAATCCTTGCAAAATTTAGGCCAGGGCACTGGCTTGGAATTGTTTACTCAGATAGGACTGTCTAGAACTTTATCCTGCCCAGCTTTGCAAAGTGCATGGTACATAATAGGTACTCAAAAATGGGTAAATAAGTGAATGGGTGAGTGCTTGAATGAACTTACTGGAAACAATCCAGATGTTCCTTTTCTGCCCCTTTATTGTTACCTATACATTAGAATGATCCACTGCGCCCTCCTTTAGAGAGGTGACTTACTGGCCATATATTTGCAGTTAGATGGACTGTGAATGTACATACGGTAGGTGAACACCTATTTGGTCTAAATAAAGGGCAAAACTTTTTATCTCTCTCAAAATACTGAGTCATCTCTCAGAAATCTGTGCTTTTGACCTGGCCTGAAATTTCCATTATGATTATCACTTAGCGGCTGGATAACAATGTTGAAGAATTGAATTTCTTTAGGAAATCATGGATGTATGTAGTATCTGATTAGGAAATCACTGATGATTTAAATGTTTTACTTAGAATTGGATCTTTAGCTGTATTAGTTTATTATTTGGCTGATTGATCCCTTTGTCAACAAATGTATGACACAACAAGTTTTTTTTTATTATAATTTCAAGTTTTATTTTCAATTCAGGGGTACATGTGTAGATTTGTTACTTGGGTATATTGCATGATGCTGGGTTTTGGGTATGACTGATCCTATCACCCAGGTACTGAGCATAGTACCCAATAGTACTATGCCCTTGCCCTCACTTCCTCCCTACTCTAGTCGTCTTTTCATTTGTTGTTATCTTTATGACTCTGAGTACCCAATGTTTAGCTACCACTTATAAATGAGAACATGTGGTATGTGGTTTTCTGTTCCTGTGTTAATTCGCTTAGGATAGTGGCCTCCTGCTGCATCCATGTTGCTGCAAAGGACATGATTTTGTTCTTTTTTATGGCTACATAGTATTCCATGGTGTATATGTACCACATTTTCTTTATCCAACCCAACACTGATGGGTGCCTGGGTTGATCCCATATCTTTGCTACTGTGAATAGCACAATGTCTTTGTAGAAGAATGACTTATCTTCCTTTAGGTATATACCCATGTTATAGTGAACCCCAAGTTTCTCTTCAAAGAATCAGTATGTCAGTATGTTCAACTCTCTTATTCTGCAATTCTCTATTTTAAAGGTTAACTTCCTTGTAATTCTAGTAAACAACCTTCTCTACCGGTTCTAATCAGTAGTTCATGTCTGCTCCACCCTCCCCCCACTCCACCCTGGGCTCCATCCTGACTCATCCTTGTCACCTGATCACCCCTGGCTGCCTATTCTGACATGCCTGTAACCTTCATTCCTGCCAAAACAGCCACCCTGCCACTCCAGCTTGGACCCCTGCTCCTTTTAAAATAGCCAATCAGGATTAGTCTAGCTTGTGTGGTCTAACCCTAGCCAATAGGGGACGACACAGCAGTGGGGACGACACAGCAGCAAGAACGACTCCCCGTCAGGCATAAGTATCCCTTCCCACCTTGTCCAAGCGTGTGGCGGCCATCATTGCTCTCTCCTTGAGCACCACACCCTTTGATAGAAGTAAACTGACTTGCTGAGAGGACATGTCTTTGAGTGCTATTTCTTTTGCGGCATCGAAATTTTACTTATAACACCTAGTCATGGGATTGCTGGCTCAGATGGCAGATCTGTTTTAAGTTCTTTGAGAAATCTCCAAACTGATTTCCACAGTGGCTGAACTCCTTTACATTCCCACCAGTAGTGTAAGGGTTACTTTTTCTCTGCAGCCTCACCAGCATCTGTTGTTTTTTTAACTTAACAGTAGCTGTTCTGACTGGTGTGAGATGCTATTTCATTTGCTTTTGATTTACATTTCTTTGATGATTAGTGATGGGGCACATTTTTTCATATAAAATGAATAGTGTAAAAGTAGAGAACCCCAACAGTGACGGGAAATTCCAGGGCAGATGGCAGCTCAAGAATTTCAGCTCAAAATTGACTGAGTCACTAAGGAGGATTCCTTTGCCTCTGCCTATTTAAGTGGGGGTCTGACTTCCTTTGTGAATAGCGTTCAGTTTTCCAGGCTGCTGGATACCCGGCTGCATCTAAAGAGTAACCTTGAGACCAACTCTATAATCTTAGCTTCTCCCAGTAGTGCTTACCTCAGATGTAAGTGATATAAGAACCTCCTTTATGGTACTCCTTAAGAGACAAAAAGTTGCATTTAAGGGACAAAAAGTTACATTTGTCTCAAAGGAAAGCTGGACATGGATTTAACTCAAGGGAGGTGATAACTCTGCTCTGCCTTTTCCTCTGAGTCATCTGTCAGTGATCTGTGCCTTTGACCTGGACTGAAATTCCCATTGTTATTATCACTTAGGGGTTTGACAACAATATTGAAAACCTGAATTTCTTTAGGAAGTCATGGATAAATGTAATATCTGTCACAGAAGTCACAGAAGCCTTGCTGCCTGATGAGGTTTCCTAAAACGCTGCTTTATGATGTCACAATTCTGCTCAAAGACATGCAATGGTTGCTTATTGTCCATCAAATCAAAACCCCACTTTCACCCCATGCCATTAATTTCACTGATTTGCCTCATTTGGGACAGAGCTACATGTAGGTGAGGAAGAGGGCCTAAATGTCACATCTGACACATTTAACACCTTCTCAAGAAAACATGACAAACACGTTTTGAGTAAATTTATATGATGAATTTGTTACAATGATTCATCATATCTGTAGCTCATTCATTACAACTGGGAAGTTTAGAATATTGGACTGGGAATTGGGAAACTTGCACTTGAATCCCAGTTCTGCTATGTTACATATGATAAATCCTTAAATAATTACTTTTTGCTGGTGTCTCAATTGTAGTCCACCGGACTATCATGATGGTCAAATTAGATGATGTGAGAATGTTTTTGACTCCAAAGCTTCAAATTCAAAGCACTTTGAAATATGAAATTTCATGAGTGAACAAAAATTAGACATTGCATTAATTTTTAAGTGCTGTTCGGTTTTGTGTACTTAGCAGAATGAGAACTCTAACAAAAAGCATTCAGTCTTC
Source organism: Saguinus oedipus (assembly GCA_031835075.1). Lineage (NCBI taxonomy): Eukaryota > Metazoa > Chordata > Mammalia > Primates > Cebidae > Saguinus > Saguinus oedipus. Next base: position 28,309,855 of record CM063190.1, read on the forward strand.
CCGAGACACTCATGACTTCTAGAAGTTCTGCCATCTCCTGAAAGTGATGGGAATTTGAAGGCAGAAGATGCACCCTGTGTCTTCTGCAGCCAGAGACAGCCCGAGGCCGAACCTGGGGTGTCTCTTGCAATACCATCCTGCACTGGCACCTCCTTTCTCTTGAAAGAGAAACCAGGAAGAGCAATGCTCATGGTGGTATTTTTGGGGAGGAATGCTGAGGTGTCGGATTGGTGCGCTTATTGAAACATACAGGGACAAAGTAACACACTGCAGACTGGCATGTATGTCAGGGGGAATGTTTTAGGGGTCATGTTAGGATGAGGGGTTACACCTGCTTCCTTCCATTTTCTAGGGCAAATGGTTTCAGCTGCTGCCCGGCAACAGCATTTTCATAAAAGCCTTTGAGAGTAGCTTTGAAAATGTGTCAGCCAATAACGGAGCAGGACCCGGCCTAACCGCCGAGGGATCTCCCTCCCCCTCGCCGGAGGCGGCGAATTGGGAAGGAGCAGATGGAGGCAGTCCCCGGTGGGGCTCTGGGGCCATCGTTAGGCATTCGGACTCAGAACCTGAGACCCAGGCAGGCTCTTCACGGGCTTCGCCCTGTGGTCCAGAGCTGGGGAAGGAGTCGTGTGAGCCCCTCTGCCGTCTACTGTGGGGTGTGAGGTGCCGGATCTTATCCAGGGCAGGCACCCCGTGAGAGTGCGCCCTCCTGTGAAATTTGCTGTGAGCTCCTGTGTCATTAATCAAGCAGCTGAACCGAGCTGGCACTGCTGGAGCGCGACATTCATTACAGTCCCCGAGGGATCTCTTTCTGCAGATCCCAGAACTTTTGGCTACGGGAATAGAGATATCCGTCCTGCCGGGAAGGTCCCACGCCTGCAGCACATTGCAGGCCACTCAGGAGGTTTCCCTGCATCCCTCCCGGGGATTTGAAAACCCCATTGCAATCCCCAGGGTTCTGTGAATCCCCTCGGATTCTTAAGGTCCCTGCAGCTACAAGGGAGGCTTTGGGGAGCCACAGCACAGGGAGGAGAGCCTCCAACAGGGATCTGTGTGGAAGTTTCTGAGGATACAGCCATACAGCACGTTTCTAGCCTGTTTTGCGAAATGTTTTTTACTTTCCCTGTGGCATTTTTTACTTTCCCTCTAGTCTGTTTTGCAAAATGTTTTTTTTACAATCCCTGGGGGCTGAGAGTTAGAAAAGGCCTTGGGCCTGATTTCCTTGGCCCCCTGCCAGGGGAGCCTGGGCCCTGGGAACTAATCTTTGCTCCCAGGAAGCTGGGAGGAGCTGCCTGCCTGCAGATACCACCTCCTCCTCTCTACATTCCATCCCCTTCCGCATACACCCTGAAAGCTCCTTCTTTGATTTCTAAATACCAAGCCAGGCGAGAGACACCCATTCAGCCTTGACTCCCTTTCAATGTCTTCAATTCCAAATGGAATAAATAAAATGAATGAAGGCCTGCCTCTGTGGTGATGTGAAACCCCTCTGGCCCAGGGATGGAGGCGTGCGTGTGTGCCTGCGTGCGGGGTGATGAAAGTATGGCAGTGGGAGAGGAGGCTTTTAATAAGAAAAGATGAATCAAAATGCGCAAGTCATAACTTCCTCTATGCAGTCACCTATCTTCTGCCTTAACCTTTTCAGAATAATAAAAAACAGTCTAATTTCTTTCAAATAAATAGTTTTATGTCTCTCTGGGCTCTATTTTTCAGACATACAATAAGCCTCTGAGCACTTACACAGGCGTGCTGAATATATGTAACTCCACATTCACTACAGAGACGTGTGTGCACACAGTCACACACACGTTGCTCTAATCCCCCTTGGTCTAATTTATGCAGTGAATTCTGTGCTTACGAAGTAAGAATTATTTCAAGGTTAAACAAAATGATGATAAGCGCCTGACTCTAGCTGGGGTGACTCTGCCCTTTTCTTAGGACTGGTAGAATTTTGAACACCAAAAAAGGAGTATGCTCAATAGCAAATTCACTCTCATCATAATAATATTTCTGATTTTTTTCACCCATAAAAAAGCAAACATCTTGGGGAAAGGGCTATGTGGCTTTAATCTTAGGGGGGAAATAAGCATCAGGAAGGGACTTAAGGTTGCTTCTAGGACTTTAAGGCATTAGATTTGGCTTTCCAGAGAAAGAGATTCTTCCTCCTCTCAGGGAATTTCAAGTAGAAGGCAATAATAATAAATTAATTCATGTTTCTCTGTGGCAGATATTATTGGAAGTGTACAAATATCAGCCAGGTGCGATGGCTCATGCCTGTAATCCCAGCACTTTGGGAGGCTGAGGCAGGTGGATCACTGAGGTCAGGAGATTGAGATCATCCTGGCCAACATGGTGAAAACCCGTCTCTACTAAAAATACAACAATTAGCTTGGTGTGGTGGCGTACGCCTGTAGTCCCAGCTACTCAGGAGGCTGAGGCAGGAGAATCCCTTGAACCAGGGAGTCAGAGGTTGCAATGAGTCAAGATCATGCCACTGCACTCCAGCCTGAAGACAGAGTGAGACTCTGTCTAAAAAAAAAAATAAACTGATTTTTGACCCCTGTTTTACAGATGCAGAAACTGAGGCACAGGGTTGTTATTTGCCTAAAGTCATCCCACTTTAATATGGTAGAGCTGGGATTTAAACCAAGGCAGTCTGGCTCTAGAGCCTGCCTGCTTAACTACTGTGATGGACACAATAAAAGAAACCAACCAAATGAAACAAGTCAAGCAATGACCAGATGATACCAGCTCCTTACAGAAACTCCACCAGCCGCTTTGTGAATTTTACATGGCTTGGCTTCGTTCTTCTCCTAGCCCTTGTGCCAGTGGGTAGCAGGGGAAGGAGAGAAACAGGGGAGTTCACATCTGTTCCCTTTCAATAATCATCATTCTAGAAAAAGTCAAGGGAGGACAATGATCACCTGTTTGTGTTGTCCTGCCTGGTATTGCTAGTATTCCCTCTAAGTCCCTGAATTGGAGACGTCAACACACTGGAGCTTTTGGAAGCTCTGCCAGTTGCCATGGCCTTACTTTTCTCCTGCTTCAGTTTAAATCATTCTAGTAAGCACTCAGTTGGCATTTGCAATGAAGAGTGGTGGCCCACCGCACTTACAAGACTCTATAGATTGAAAGATGAATTATGTTTTTAATTCAGCTTTATTTTTTCAGAAGGATTGTCTGGGGTGAGGGATACTTACCAACCTTACCACATTATAGATACACACTGATTATAAGACATGTCAGCTTTCGAAATGTGAAAACCAAGTGTTTTAGAATTGAGAAAATATGGTATTTTATTTCTGTCTTTCAATAAGGATTCAGCCTTGTTATAGTAGCATCTTGTAAGGGTTCTTCTTATGTGGTCTGCCCTCTCTGGGTATCAGAATTTTGATTACAGTTGTCAGCTGGAGTTCATCCTGGTTCAGGTATCTATTTTTAACAATAGCTGAAGGGGTTCTTTTTTTCAAGACAAGAGAAAGATTACTTAAGAATAAGGGAACTGATTCATGGATGGGGTCTGAGTTTCCTTCTTGTCAGTAAGGAGCTGGCTTCAGGGGGTGCCCCCTAAGGGGTGAAAATTGAGTGGGGATTCTCACCTGAGGTAGCAGGTTTGGAAAAGTCAGAGACATGAGCCAGGTCTGGTATCAACAGGAAGAGTCAGGAGTGAGTTTCAAACTCTAGAAATAAATTCAGGTACCAAGATTGTGGTAGATTCAGCATAAAAATGGCCCTAATTCTCTACCTCTCCCTATATCCAGGTCTTTATAACATGACTCTGCAGCTTTCCTCATCAAGATGTGGAGTTTCTCTACCTCTTGAGTCTGGGCTGGCTTTATGGCTTGGGCTGCCCAGTAAAACGTGGCAGAGCGAGTGAGGTGGCACTGGATCCGAACCCGGGCTTGAACCTGTCTTTGCACTTCTTCCGTTTCTCTTGGGACTCCTACTTCTGCCATAAAAATGGAAAAGCTTGCTTAGCCTGACAGATGATGAGAAATTTTAGATTTTTTTTTTAATTCTGTGAAAAACATCATTGGTAGTTTGATAGGTATAGCATTGAATCTGTAAAGAGCTTTCAGCAGTATGGCTATATTAACAACATTGATTCTTCCTATCCATAAGCATGGAATGTTTTTCCATTTGTTGGTGTCATCTATGATTTCTTTCAGCAGTATTTTGTAATTCCTACTGTAGAGTCCTTTCACTTCCCTGGTAGTTGTAGTCCTTCGTGGCTATTGTGAATGGGATTGCATTACTGATTTGGCTCTCAGCTTGGACATTATTTGTGTATAGAAAAGCTACTAATTGCCAGGCTTGGTGGCTCATGCCTGCAATCCCAGCACTCTAGGAGGCCAAGGTGGGTGAATCAAGAGGTCAGGAGTTCGAGACTAGCCTGACCCACATGATGAAACCCCATCTCTACTAAACATACAAAATTTAGCCGGGCATGGTGTCACACACCTGTAATCCCAAGCTACTCAGGAGGCTGAGGCAGGAGAACTGCTTGAATCTGGGAGGTGGAGACTGCAGTGAGCTGAACTTGTGCCACTGCACTCCAGCCTGGGTGATAGAGTGAGACTCCATCTCAAAAAAAAAAAAAAAATGCTACTAATTTCCATACATTGGCTTTGTATCTTGAAACTTTGCTGAAGTCGTTCATTAGAATTTAAGAGTCTTTGGGCAGAGACTGGGGTTTTCTAGGTATAGTGTTATGTTGTCTGTGAAGAGAGATAGTTTGATTTCCTTTATTCCTTTTTGGATGCCTTTTATTTCTTTCTCTTGCCTGATTGCTCTGGCTAGGACTTCCAATACTATGATGGATAGGAGTGGTGAGAGTGGCATTGTTTTGTTCCGGCTTTCAAGGGGAATGCTTCCAGCTTTTGCCCATTCAGTATGATGTTGGCTGTGGGCTCTAATTATTTTGAGATACGTACTTTTGATGCCTGGTTTATTGAACAATTTTTTTAACATGAGGGGATATTGAATTTTATTGAAAGCCGTTCCTGCATTTACTGAGATAATCATGTGGTTTTTTATTTTAGTTTTCTTTATGTGATGGTTCACATTTATTGACTTGCATATGTTACACCAATCTTGACTCCCAAGAATAAAGCCTACTCAGTCATTGTGGAGTAGCTTTTTGACACGCTGCTGGATTCAGTTTCTCACAAGTAAATTTTCTAACACAGACCAGATGTCGTTCAGTTGTCTTTGTCAGTTTTGCTCTTTGATACTAGAAATGAAGTTGGGAGGGGTAAATTAAAAACAGTTGGTGTTCAAGGAAGAGAGCTAAAATTTGGGCTACTCCATGATGTATCAGTGAGCTTTTGCTGTGTAACGAAATATTCTAAAACTTAGTGGTTTAAAATAACAACCATGTATTAGGTCATAATTCTGTGAGTCAGTTGGGCTATTCTAGTTTGAAGCTGGTTTAGCTAATCTTGGCTGGGCTTACTCTTATATCAACAGTCATTTGGTGGACTAACTGGTGGCTAGATTATCCAATATGATCTCACTCCCTTGTCTTACAGCAGACTGGCTGTGGGTTGGTACAATAGAGGGGACTGGTCAAATGTTTTCATTCATGCTGTAAGTTAGTGCAGGGTTCCTCATGAGGAAGCTGCCGTATTCCAAGAGCAGCAAGAAAAAGCCAGCCCCAATTTGTCCTTTTCAAGTCTACCTGCATCCTGTTTGCTATTGTCCTGTAGGCCAAAGCAAGTTACATAGCTAAACCTAGAGTCAGGGTGGGAGAGAGTGCCATGGCATGGAGAGAGAGCTGTGAACAAATGAAGGGCCACCACGTCAACAATCTACCACAGCTGTTGATCATACCCTAGTAATGGCTTTGTCAAATCACGAGGGGTCTTTTATCCAAACCGCTTAACACTTTATTTCAGATGAGGCCAGAAGTATAAATGAAGCACAGAATTGTAGAATTGTAGGGTTTGAAACACATTTATAGATGACCTCGTCTAGCCCTGTCATTTAACAGAAAAGGAAATGGGGACCCAAAGAATTTAAATGACTTGCCCAAAGGGACAGAGCTACTGACAAATATTTTAAACATCCATGCATATATGCTAAGAATTTAATAACCTAGGGTGAGAGGTAAAACTGCATTTCATCACTGATACTTGAAAACCTGGGATAAGGTGAGGATAGCAGAGTGAAACAAGACAGATTTAGTCCCTGCCTTCATGGAGCTTATGGTCTAGCCAGGTGACACAGACAAGAAAACGGGTAATTAAAAAGTAGTGTGCCATTGTTGTACCAGAGAAGTACAGGATGTCATGAGATGTCCAGGGGCCATGAATTACGAAGGGGCAGAGGGGATATCCATTTGTTGTCAAGGCTTTTTGCACACAAACTTATTGATTCTCTTTACAGCCCTATGAGGCAAGTATGATGAGTATCCGTCTTTTCTAGGAAAAGACCCTGTGACATAGAGAGGTTAAGTGACCTGCTCAAGATCACAGAACTGGTAAGTGGCTGAGCTGGGATTTGTCCTCAGAGTCCCTCTCTGACCCCAGAGCCCACATTCTTCATCATTCCTATCTTCTGCCTATGGAAATGGAATAAGAAGAATGAATGGAGCTCAAGGATTATTCAGACAGGATGACCAGGCCGAAAACAGGATCTCCAGACAGATATTTTAAATCCTATTCCCTAGAAGTGAACTTAAGATATCCTTAAGATTTAAACTCTGTGAGGGATGAGTGTCAGTATGTGTGTGTTTGCACGTGCTCACATGCTGGCCTGTGCCCATCTGTGCCCAAGTTTAGGAGAGTTGAACTTTCATGGCTCTATATATAAATTATTCCATATGGTGGAGTTCAGCAGCTTCCTTTGTTCCTTTGACTATTAACTATATAATCTATATCCGTCCATCCATCCCATTTTCTGTCTACCTGGAATCTGCTGATTCCTTCCTACCCTCAGACTGGGTGGTTTTGATCGTGTTTCTGCTGTCCATTTGCTTTCTTTCCTTCTGTTAGTGGGCTCTGCATTCTCATCACCAGAGGCTTTCTTCTCTTGCCAGGGGAGGTGGCTGCTCTCTACTTTTCTCCTCCTATACCTTAGGCTTTAGTTGTGTTCCCTGTGACAGATAATACTGTATGGGAGAGCAAAGGAAGACCTCCTCAGCAGTAGCTAATCAGAGAGATAAAGCTATTTTGCTGGAAGTAAGATATGCTGGGGAAGGAAAGGGATCCTAATAAATTATTTAAGACTGAGCTCAGACATTCACTTGTGGGGTGTGTGTGTGTGTGTGTGTGTGTGTGTGTGTGTGTGCATGCGTGCATGTGCGAGTGAGCAAGAGAGAGACAGAGAGAGAGAGAGAGAGAGAGACAAAGAGGTGCTATGCTGTAAGGGAGAGATTTAGGTCTTACATTTCACTAAAAGGCAAAGGCCACCTAATTTCTGATTTTGGTTTTTCAACAGTCTTCTATATCTCTACATTGTTTTTGCTTTTTGCTCCTGTTGAAATGCAAGACATGTTCTTACTACAACCAAGAACAGCCCCTCTGTGTTAGCTTTCGCTTACTATCACAGCAAATTACCACAGACACAGTGACTTACACAGCACAGATTTATTACCTTACAGCTCTGTAAGTGGAAGCTCTGTAGGTTGAAGGTCTGACAGGGTCTCACGGGGCTACACTCAGTGTTGTTGGGGCTGTGTTCCCTTCCGGAGGCTGGAGGGGAGGATCTGTTTCCCCACTCATTTGGGTTGCTGCGCTGCATTCAATTCTTTGCAATTACACAACTGATGTCCTGTGTCCTTGATCAACTCCAGCTGGGGTGGTCTCCAGCTTCTACTTGCGACTGTATTCCTGGGCTCCTGGCCTTCTTCCTCCATTTCAAAGCCAGCAAACATGGGTTGAGTCCCTCTCATACTTTGAATCTCTCCTTCTTTGACTACCCTGACTCTCTTCTGTCTTCCTCTTCCTCTTTTAAGGACTCACATGATTTGATTGTCTCTGCCTAGATAATCCAGGATAATATTATCATCACTAGGTCTTTAACCTTAACCATATCTGCAAAGTCCCTTTGCCAAATAAGATAACAGAGTCACAGTTTCCAAGGATTAGGATGTGGACATTTTCTGGAGCCATATGTATAGATCTTGCCCTTTTTCTTCTTTTCTCTCTCTTTCTTCCTCCCCGTTTTCTCTCCCTTGCAATCTTTCCGAAGGTGGTGGGGGCGGCGGGGGGAGAGAGAGAGAGTGTGTGTGTGCACTATCTTTTTATTTTATTTTATTTTTTTGAGACGGAGTTTTGCTCTTGTTACCCAGGCTGGAGTGCAATGGTGCAATCTCGGCTCACCGCAACCTCCGCCTCCTGGGTTCAGGCAATTCTCCTGCCTCAGCCTCCTGAGTAGCTGGGATTACAGGCACGCACCACCGTGCCCAGCTAATTTTTTGTATTTTTCGTAGAGACGGGGTTTCACCATGTTGACCAGGATGGTCTCGATATCTTGACCTCACGATCTACCCGCCTCGGCCTTCCAAAGTGCTGGGATTACAGGCGTGAGCCACTGCACCCGGCCCTGTGTGTGCACTATCTACTAAGTAACAGGCACTGCACAGGGCACTGGCTAAAAAAAAGATGAATTAGTTATAGCCTCTGCTCTAAGAGAGCTTACAATTTATTGGGAGAAATCATTTCAGTTGAAAGATAAAAATCAAGACAAGGTGTTAGATGGTATAAGTTTCTTATACATTCAAACTCTTTAATCTCTTCTTTGAATATTCAAATCTTCTTATTCTAAGAAGAAACACTCTAAATACTGGCAAGTGAGTTAATAAAGAGATTTGCACAATGGCAGAAGGTTTCTAAAGCCTTACTTCTATCAGACAATAGAATATAACACGGTTTGGAAACTATGCAGTTTATCATAAATCAGTGTAAATGTACCATAAACTCCAGTGTGGTCTGAGATGTCTTCCAATCCCTCTTCACTAAGGAAATGGTGAAGTTCCTTGGCCAGGAATAGGTAAAAAAATGTTTCTGCCTTCTTAAATATGGAGTTTTTTCTTCTTTATTTCTGCATTTTCTGTACTGGTTCAGTTGGTTCTGTACTTTCTGCAGGCAACAACTTCTCCCTTTTCCTTCTCAGCCAAACTTCTTAATTCAATTTATTCTAGCAAATATAGAGTTGCTGCTTATGCTGGATACTTACTTGGTGCTGGGGTACAAAGATGAAAGTGAGGCCCTGTTTGTGAAAGCACGCTCCATTTCACTTGCTTTGACAGCCTAGTCATCCACTCACACTTTGGCATTTGACCTTTTTCCCTTTCATTCCTCTCAAACCTCCCCAACCTGTTTGCTTCGTGTACGCTGCCATGTGCTGAGATATTTCTTCCCTCAGCCCTTGGGCAGTCTGGCAGGGCCCAGGGTTCTATTTACCCTGGTATTCCATACAAAAATTATTTTCTGTGTATGCCATAATTTGAAAATCTGAGAAGCAGTACTCTAAGCCAATAGTTGTCAAGTGTAGTACCCAGATCAGCAACATTAGCATCTTCTGGAACTTGTTAGAAATTCAAATTCCTGGAGCCCTCATGCCTGTAGTCCCACTAACTTGGGAGGCTGAGGCCCAAGGATCCCTTAAGGGGCCAGGAGTTTAAGTCCAGCCTGGGCAACATAGTGAGACCCCATCTCTGAGGGGGAAAAAAAATAAATGCAAATTCCCAGATCCCACCCCAGACCTGTTGAATTGGAAACTCTGGGAGTGGGGACCAGAAATCCGTATGTTAAGAAGTTCTCTGGAGGATTCTCATGCTCCTTAAAGTCTGAGACCTACTGCACTAAGCCACATTCTCCGTGGTCACCTATGACTAAAATTCATGTTGCCATTTTCATCTCCGTTCTCACCCACATTAACTTCTCTGCAGTGTTTGACTCTTCTCAAAGGCTCATCGTTCCTGGCTCCTGTGACACTTCATTCCTCTGGTCCTCCTACTCTCTCTCTCTGATGATTTTCCTCAGTATCTTTGGTTGGCTCCTCTTTCTCTGTTCCGCCTCTAAATGTAGTCATTTCTCCGAGTCCTGCACTCAGCCTCTCTTCTCTTACTGTCCTTGAGTGATTCCATTTACTCTTCTCTTCAGGTGGAGACTTCCCACCTCCCACCTCTTTGCTAAGCTCCAATGCTGTATTTCCATCTCCTCTTTATCTTCTGCTCTTCCTCCTAGGTCCCTTAGCCTCAAAAACTAGTTCTCAAATGAGATTGTAGAGTCATTCTCAGCTCCTTCCCATCCCCATGCCCCCAGTTCTGAACTCACCCTGTACCTTCACAGAGGATCACGTCATGCTAATTCAGCCTCCCCAAATCTCTGTACTGTGTCCGTTCCTCTCAAGTCCATTGTCTTTTTTTGGCTGTTATCCTCTCTCACCTAGGAATTTGGAATAACTTAAAAAAAAACTTTTTTTTTTTTTAATTAGATGGAGTCTTGCTCTGTTGTCCAGGCAGGAGTGCAGTGGTGTGATCTTGGCTTACTGCAACCTCCGCCTATCTGGTTCAAGAGATTCTCCTGCCTCAGCCTCCGGAGTCACTGGGACCACAGGCACCCACCACCACGCCTGGCTAATTTCTTGTATTTTTAGTAGAGACGGAGTTTCACCATGGTGGCCAGGATGGTCTCAGTCTCCTGATCTTGTGATCTGCCTGTCTTGGCCTCCCAAAGCACTGGGATTACAGGCATGAGCCACCGCCCAGCCTGGAATAAGTTTTGATGGGCTTCACTTGCCTCCAATCCCTCTCTACTTAGTATCGCCTCGAAACACAGATCTGATGATAAAAAAATGGTTTGATCAACACTTCTTTGTTTAAAGTTTTTACCGTCTTGTCGCAATGAACCCTTTGCATTGCATTTACCACCGCGGCAGTCCTATCACACTACTTTTATCTCCTGCTTCCCTAAAAAGAACATTCTCTGTTTCCCAAACAACCAGGTACTTCTAGACTTTGTGCCATTGCCCAGGCTGTTCCTCAGCCTTGCGTTCTCTAGCCCAGTTGACTCTGCTTGTCAAAATCCAGATGTACCTTTCAGGGTGCAAGCTGTGTCTAGAAGATGCCTTGTCTGAGGTGATTTCTCTAACTTCCAGTTGGACTTAATTGCTCTTCCGCTGTGCTCCGCTAGCATTTCCGCCGAGCTCCCCCAGCATTTCCGCCGAGCTCCCCCAGCATTTCCGCCGAGCTCTGTGACTACTTAAATCACTTCTCCATGCATTGGAGTCAGCTATTTCTATTTAAATCTCTCTCTCCTCCACTGGATCACCTAAGACATGACAAGGAGGTCTTAGTCGTCACTACATCCCCCACAGCACACAGTAGGTCCCCAAGTGTTGTCTGCCGAATCAGCCTGATTTTGATGAAATGGCGCAGCAGTGAACTGGTGACCTGTCCCCTGAGGGGTCATCTCCTGGGTCAGTGCTTGTCAGGACCTCTGGAGTCAGGCTTGACTGAGAACACCCAGAGTGCAGCAGGGAAGGACGGCTCTCTGGAGACCTGCAGCAGTCTTGTTCTGTGCTCCCTCTGCCTCCTGTTCCCTCCCTCCAGAGAAGGCCCTTGCTTGAGAGCGCTCTTTCCTTCATTAACTGTGCCTGTGGAGAGTTCCCCAGCTGCAGCTTCCTTTGGTCTCCTCTGGCTTCCAGGGTTTGTTGATCTGTTTCCCTGTCAGCCTCTTTCTCTGGCTGTGGTTGTAAATAGAACTGGTGACTGTCAGCTCCGGGCCTATGCGGTGAACCTGCCTCAGTGCATGGGAGGTCCAGGAGGCTGTGGGATCCATGTGAAGGGTCATCTCTGCACTCCAAAGCTGCTCTAGGCACTGGCCCAAGCTGTCCGGGAGGTTTTCTCCTGGCTCTCCAAATGGACCTTTATATACAGAAGCATCACATTCTTTCCATCTCCCCCTGATGCTCCCTCTTGCTCCTGTTCTTGGCACCACATCCCCGGGCCACAGGATAGGCAGGTGGTCGAGCGGACAGTCAGGCTCATTTGTAGTAGAATGTGACAAAAGACACACAACATTTAATGCATTACACTCTTTCGTGTCTTTTTTTTTTTTTGCCTCTTTGAGAAAGTTGGAGCTGTGCTTGATATAAATTGCCTTAGCTACTGCCTAAATCCTAAGCAAAAGTGGCTTTGTTGGTTATGAAAGGAGAGGGAGAGAGAGAGACCTCCGCGAAGCCAGGCCAGGAATATGGGACTTTATCTTTCCCCCTTCACCATCTCTCATAAAGCAATCACTTTCACCCTGGAATGATTTGAGCAAAAGCAGGTTATCCTTTCTCCCACAAGCCAGTTACCCTGCTTCACCTCCTTGTGCCCCAGGTGATCTCCTTCCTCCCTCACCTCCCCCTCTGCCATCCCCTCTGAGCTCTGCCTCTCCCTGAATTCTGGAGAGCCACCAGCCCCTCGGCAGCAGCTGCCTGTGAGCGAGCTGGGAGCGGGAGAGCCACACAGGCAGTGCCATCCTGCTGGAGCCTGCGGTCCTCCCCCGACTCTGCGTGGCAGTGCGCATCATCTGTCAGAGTGCCCCTCTCCCCTCCCTCTGCTTCCCCACCCCCTCCCCTGCCGCTCACTTGCTCTTTCCCTTTTCATGAGATGCAGAGCCTGGAGAGGAGCAGAGCCGGCGGGAGCAGCATGTTGCAGCCGCTCTTCTAGGGGCGCTGGGTGAAGTGGGCCACCCCCTACCACCCTCTCCCAGGTGCCAGGAAGAGGTGGCTGACTCTGTCACTCAGGGCCTCACCGAGCCATGCCCAGCTGGGTCCCGCACCAGCCACACCTTCCCAGCTGCGCTGCCCACCGCCAGGCAGGTAAGAGAGGGCAACTCCTTCCAGCAGGGCTTGAGTGGGTCCCTGGGCAGGTCAGCCTGGGCTGTAAGTCTTGCTGAGAGGTGCAGGGCAGAAAAGGCTCTGGCCTTCTGTCGTTGTCCCTATTTACTCTCTGACTCCTCGGAACCGTGAAGCCCGCCATCCCCGCCAGGAGCAAGGGTGTAGAAATGTGCCTTTTCTTCCGAGTTAGCAGGTGGTAAGCCTCAAACGTCCTTTTTGTTCTCCATCCTCCTTCCTCAACCCCAACTCCTCAGGTCCCCTAAAACCTGCTTTCTGTTCAAAGGTGATCCTATTTCTTCCCTCAGCTCTCTTAGGGGGGGCTCTGAAAATACCGTAGGTTGACATCAGGACGATAGCACTGTCTCTTTATTTTCAGTTTCATTCATGTCTTTTTCTGCTGCTGTTTTAAATGGGTTGCTTGCACAGCAGTCTGGCTGCACACAGCATCTGTTTTGTTTTCAGTCCGTGTGCAGGTCTCTGGTGTTGCTGGTGACTAATGTTGGCGACACATTCCAATGCAGAAGGACTCACAATCACAATGAGTTGGAGGGAGGTTAAAATTTGAGGTCACCAATTTCTAAGCAGTGAGTTGAGGGCACAATTGCCTCTTACAGGGGCTGAAGAGTCCGTGGCATCAGCTAAACAGGTCCTTCTCAGCGCTGTCTAGTTAGTGACTTCTCTTTTTTTTTTTGAGCACTGGGAGGAGAGTTGCTCTTCTTGTTCTGTGACAGAGTGACTCAATATCAACCTATTGCTCAACTACATACTGAGAACTGGCTTGCAAGTCTTTGTAGGTCCTGACCTTGGGGTGCTTACAGTCTAATGAAAGAATGAAGGAAAGCGTACCCCATTCTAAAGCTTGGGTTAATTCTGGATTATTTATTCCTATAGGTTTGAATCGCTTTAGAGTTTTCCTGGGAAATGGAGGAGGTGCTGGCAGGTGGGAGTGAGATAACTGTATTCATGAGATCATAGTACTGCTTGGTTACAGTGAAAGCTCTGAACATGCAACATGGTATTACGCTGATGATGGGTGTTACTGTTTTGAGAATGAGAGTCCGGTGAGCAATCACTCCAGTAAACTACTCTTTATTAACTCTTTGCTCGCCACCCATTCTTAGAGCAGGTTTCTTGAAGGAAGTGTGTGTCAGATTGGAAAGTTGATGAGTGAGTGGGGAGTAGAGTATACAGTGTGGCCCACATCTCGCCATGGCCAGGCCAAGGTAAGCCTCACTTAGGTATCACATCCTTTTAGCTTCGTCTTTGTTTAAAAAAGTCTTTTCATATAGTGCCTAACACACAAAGGGATCTGGAAACTTGCTCGTATTCTTTGTCTAGGTGAATGAAATGTGCCAGTTAGGCCAAGGTCTTTCTCCCGTGGATCAGTGAACTCTGACCTGGAGAACACGGTACCCTAGTCACGACAGCCATGCCACTGCTGCTAGAGGCTCTCAGGGGACAGAGCAAGAGTGTGGATGGACAGCTGAGAAAAACCCTCATCCTTCTGTTAAGAAAACCCCTCCAAGTGTGGATCTCAGCCATGGGTTAGCAGCAGCATGAGCTGAATAGGTAGAGTTGGGGTGGAAAAAGTACTGGAGGTCCTGGGTTCAAGTCTTCCTAGGGCTGTTAATTGAATTACCCAGGGCCCTCCACTCAGGGTCACTGATCATCTTCATCTGTAAGATGAGAGTGGTAACAAGTGCCTGGCTCACTTTCAAAGGAGCGTGTGAGGATCAACTAAAAGGAATGATAACTCCCAGTGGTCAAGATGTGCTGAGCAACTCCTACGTGATGCTGTTGAATTCTCCCAACTTCCCAAAACAAATTGAGGCTCAAGGAGGGTTAAAAAAACTCAAATGAAGTTCATCCAGAGAAGTGAAGGTACCTGTCCTTGTATCATCAACCCCATTTACTCTTGAACAGACTCCTCAGAACCATTAAGCCCGCCACCCTCGCTGGGAGCAAGGGTGCAGAAATATGCCTATTCTTTCTAGTTAGCAGGTGCTAAGCCTCAAATGTTCTTTCTGTTCTCCATCTTCCTTCCTCAATCCCAACTCCAACTTGTGATTTGTGATTATAAGTGATGAAACTCACATTTGTATAGACCAACCCCAACTTGTGACTGTGCTATAGAAATGAAATGTAAGTTTTGTACATATAATAACTTTATGGCTTAGAACCATTTTCCTGAATAGCCCATCCCAGGCTCTCTGTTTGGTACATTCTGGTTTCTTCTTTGTCCAAACACCTACATTTATAGAGTTATTAGACATACTTCCTTGCTTCTCCTCTATGCCTTGAGGTATTTTTCACTGTCCAAGAAACATCAGCATCCTCATCAGAACCTTTGCCAGTATTCTCTGTATGGAATTTGTCAGTGTTCTCTGTATGGAATTTCCCAAAGCCTTTTGGATTCAGCAATAAAAGGTTCTAGAAGGAAGAGGGTCTCAGAAAAGCTGAGTGGCTTAATGTAGATTCCTCTCAGGGCCTTGTCTCTCAAGAAAAAATGTCAGGGAGAATTTGCTCAGCATCTCCTTGCATCAGAGTGCACCCACACAGCCCTCGTCCCTCCTCCCGCCCCCAGCACAGACATTACCGATCACCGGCACATGCCTGAAAGCAAGGCCTCTCACTGAGTGCTCTCAGTTCCCAGTTCTCTGTGAATTTCGGAGCAGACTCCAATGGGAGAACTGTCCCCAGAGTCCCAGGCTCCACTCCACTATTCCCTGCTGCTGTTGCTGTGGCCCAACCCCGCTTCCGGGTCTGATGGCTGTGGATTCTCCTTGCTGCGTGATTCTAGGTATCTGGGTAGGATGGAGCGGGGAGGGAGGACATGAAAGCCATTGCCTGAAGTCATTAAAAATGGAGGATTAGAAAGAGCTTATTTTATATTCAGAAGAGGAGGGAGAGTGCTGAAGCTGCTCTCTGCCCACAGCTGTAGACCCTGATGGCAAACGGTAAAGCTTTTGTTACTGTCTGAGAAGGGGAAGAGATTGATAACCAGCACCCTGGCACTGAGAGATAGGAGGGAGAGCCACATTTCAGCTATGGCAGGGTTTCATGCTTAACTTCCAGGTCCGTGGCTTTGGAAGCTATATCGCTCTGCTTCTCTGCCTCTGGCCCTGCTGTCCTGTCCATGGAGCCTCCACACTCCTCCCCATGGGTGTGGGGCTTCTGCCTCCTCTGACTCTGGTGTTCTCCATGTGACTGAATGTTTTCATAAGCCTAAGTGATTTACATCTCATGTTTACTTATATAGTCACTGCATTCTTGCAGTAACACAGGAAGTGGGCCTTGCCTTAGTAATTCTGATGTTGGAGATGAGAAGGCAAGGTCCTAAGCCAAGGAGAGCCTGTCATAAACGGGCAGAGTTGGAGCTTGAACCCCTGTTGCTGACCCCGGAGCCTGTGGCACTCTGTGACTCTACGCTGTCTCTGTTGGCCAGCATCGTACACCAAACATAGTTTCCTCACCTACCTGCTGGGGGCTCATGTCAGCTCAACATGCATTAACTGAACCTCTTCCTTTGCTACATTTTGGAGATATAGAGATGAAAAATACATTTTTTACCTGGGCAATTTATGTAGGGAATGTAACGTACCCATGCCTGAGGCCTTGCTTGGCACATAGGAGACACGTGTTAGTGGATGACTGACTGACTGACTGAATGAATGAATAAACACATGCTCCCTGCCCTGGATGAACTTAGGGTCTGGTTAGGAGAAGAGAGTTGCAGGTACCCAGCTATGCCAGGTGCTGACATAGAGTAGGTGCCTGGAAGCCACAACAACACAGAGGGCACTTCCTGAACTTGGGTGTTCAGGTGACTTTTGGAGAAGTCTTCCTGGAGTGCAGCTTAAGGATGAGCAGGACTCACTCAGATCAAGGACATTCTGGGCAGAGGAAATGAAATAAAGGAGGCCCAAAGACATGGAACCCCGTGATGTGTGCTCATGGTCGTGAAAAGTGTAGAGTTATTGGGGCCTGAAGCACAAGCCAGGGGAGTGGAGGCGACTCTCAAGGTAGCTAGACCTTGGGGAGTTTGTGTATCACGATTGTTATTAAGCTGGAACTTTATCCCTGGAGTTGGAGAGCATGAAGATTTCGAGGAGAAGGAAATGCAGTCATGTTTGTGACTTAAACAGGTGATTTGGCTGCAGGATGGAGCTGCATTTAGGAAGATAGGCTGTATCGTGGAGACCAGAGACTCTGAGGACATGAACCAGGACCATGAGGACACGAGCCAGAGCAGTGGTAGCGAGGACGGAGGGGAGGAGACAGATCTGAAAACTATGAAAGATTTAATCAGTATGATTTGGTAATTGGTTGTCGACAGGAGATGAGAGAAAGGGAGTTGCCTGTAATTGCTTTCCTATTTCTGGCCTGAGCCACTCAGTAGATGGTGGTGCCAGAAACTGAGATCAGCAGTTCCAGAGGAAGCCAAGGTTTGTATGTGTGTAGGGGGTGTGGGTGAGGTGGGAGGTGGGCCTGGTGAGGGGGGCAGATAAAATGGGCCAACAAAAGATGGGGATATGATGTGCCCATTATTTAGATATATTTGCCATTGATGGGCCTGTAGGATATCTGAGGGGTACGTTCAGCAGCCCAAGGGCTATTGGAGTCTACATGATTGGGAGAGGAGCTAGAATTGGAGAAAAATATTTAGAAATGGTCAATGTAGCCAATGTAGTTAGGACTATCGGCAAGGATGAGATTGCCCAAGTAGCATGCAAGGTGAAAAGAGCAGGAAGCTAAGATTATAGAGGAAGGAAAATACCAGCATTTATGGGGTGGGCAGAGGAGGAGGAGCCAACAAAGGAGAGCAAGGGGAAGGGCATGCAGGGGAGCGTCCTGTCGGGAAGTCAAGGGAGAGAGATGCGAGAAATGAATGGCCACCATGGCAAAGGCAGCAAAGAGGTTCATAAAGACAAGTACTGGGAACATTTCCACTGGACCTGACAGTCTGGAGGCTGCGTTTCAGGGGAATGGTGGGTTTGAAAGCCGAATGGCAAAGGGGTTAGGAGGGGATAGGAAGTGAGAGAGCAGAGGAGACTCGCAGGCAGTTTTGCCAATAAAAGGAGAAACACCCAGGAGGAATTTTTTTTTAAATAAAAGAGATGAGCATTGTTATTGTTGAGTGCAGAATAACATGGTAGAAGGAGAAAATAAAGATAGAAAGTTTATAAAGCAGGGTCCATGTGAAAGGGCAGCTGCAAGGCCACGGGAGGAAAGATTCATCTCGAGTAGACACATCTGAAAGCAGCAGGAAGTAAGTCAGGGTGTGTTTAATGTGGATAGATTAGTAGGGGTTAGGAAGCGAAAAGAGGTCCAGGAATTTCATACCTGAGGCCTCGATGATCTTGATGGAGATCAGGTTGTGAGGGTGTGAGGAGTTGTGTGTGTTACATAAGCTGTCTCTCCACTCTACCTTCCTGCCCTTCAGCTGCCTTCACAAAAACTAGCTGGCCACTGGAAAGGTAATTTGTAAAACCTGAGTTCAATGTTTAAGGCTGCGATCATTATAGGAACCTTATGACAAGGGCTGGGGAGGTGGGCAAACAGGCCATCATTCATCTCCCTGTCCAGTGTTAACTTTTGGCCCTGAATTCTGCATGTGTGGATGGGCAGCTCAGCAGTTGGAACAAAGAACACGGCTGGATTCCACCCAGGAACTCTGAGCTGGAGTCCTGCCTACGCCTCTAAGAAATGTGACCTGGGACAAAGTCTTTAAAGTTTAGTTTCTGTAGGTGTTGTCTAAGAGTTATACCCACTCTAAACCGCTGTGAATTTTAGCACCTGCTCCCTAGGCATCAAATAATGGGTTTTTCTTAAAGCAGATTTATTCAAGGGCAGGAAAACTTACAATAGAAAATGTACAGAGAATCAAGTTCTATTCAAATAGTCTCCTCCTGTATTTCAGTTGTCTTGCACTTTGTTGGCTTTCATTACTGAAGCAGCACATTGTAGGTACAATTTCAAATACACACAGATCAAGAGAACCGAACAAGAGTCCCTCTGTACCTACCACCCAGTTTCCCACCCAAGATGATGTCGAAGCAGTTCACTGATAGCATATCATTTCAACTATAAATATTTCATAGTATGCCTCTAAAAGATAAGGTCTCTTAAAAAACCCTCCAATATCAAAATCGCACTAAAAATGAATAATATCTTAACACTATAAGATATCCAACCAGTGTTTAGATTTTCTCAATTGCATCGTATTATTTTTAAAATTTTGCATTTGAATCAGAATTCAACGCCAAGTCCAGTTATTATTACATTTGGTTGATGTGTTTCCAAGCTTTATTTTAAACCCTGATGGCCATTGTCTGTGAGGCAGCACTGTGTATTCCTCTAACATCTGATTTTGTTCCATTTCCCTTGGTATTGCTATACCATTTCATTTTAGGAGACCTAAGGAAGAATTGCAGGTTTAGAAACCAAAGCCTTCAAAATTTAACTTTGAAAATTTTTTCTAGACACACTTAGAAGGGGGAGTATAAAGATAGTGAATAAAGAAAAGAGGCTGGCAAGAGGAAAACCCTGCAGTGAGCAGTGAGGAGGAACAAAAGGAGATGAGAAAGGTAACAGAGACTTACATAACCCCAGCCATGGAAGCTCGAGAATCACCACAGATGTGATATCCTATACGTTTTGTCTCACCTCGGTGAGCAGGTGGTAAAAAGCCGAATCTTTAAATAATGATGTTCTATTTATAAAGCACCTTTTCCCAAACAGCTTATTAAACAGCTGAACAGACATCTAAGTAATCCCCTATGTAAAATAAGACGTAGTAGGAAATTTAATTCCCATTTTACAGATGATAAAATATAGTTGAAAAGACTAAGAATAATGATAAAAGTGGCTCACACCAGCTATTTGCCATTTGTCTAGAATCGTGGTAAAGACTCCATTACATTATTTAAGTCAATCCTTGTAACAAGACTATGATATTGCTACTGTTATTATTTCCATTTCCCCTATGATGAAAATGATACTCAGAGAGGGCGAGTAGCTTGCCCACAGTTCTGGGTCTGCCCTTAATCTGGAAAATTACGGAGAGTTGGAGTTGAAACTCAGGGCTGTCAAATTCCACTGCTCTTTCTTTTCCAGTCAGTCTACTCTCCACTAAATCAGGAATCTGTTTTTGCATCTACTTGCTCACTGGCAAACTTCCATTTAAAGGGAAGACAAGATCATCTTCAAATATAATAATAGGGTGTGAGGTACTGGAATTTACAGGGCATTTCCCCCACAGACCTTCTCATTTCTTTTCATATAATCACCCTGAAAAATAGAGCGGGCAGGTGTGCTAATCTATGTTTTACAGATGAGGAAATTGAAGCCGGAAGGTCTTGGTGAGGTTAGTGATCACAGAGCTAGTAGAGGTAGTTAGCCTCATGGAGCTAGTTAATTGCAGAGTTAGTACCAAAGACCCTTTCTTCTGATTCCAAATGCTGTGCTTCTTGGTTTTCTTTGCAAACCTCATGGGCACTCAGCTTTAGCCGCTGACTTCTCTCCACGTCCCCTCTGATGTTCCATATGAGGAGTTGAGCAGGGTTATTACAAATTAAATATGTGGATGCTTGAACTGATGAACAGGAAATGAGGCTGCTAATGCTCAGAGGAATGAGATTGAGATGCATTTTTTTAAAGTAGAATTTTGGGCCAAGTGGCCTCCTTCTGTCCTGCCCTTCCCTGTGTCCTTCCAGTCTCCATGGAAACCTTAAATCAATGCAGCATATGTTGATTCATGTTTCTACTGTTACTAGGAAGCTATGAAGTGGAAATTGCTTTTAAAAGAGTTATGGAAGAGCTTTAGCATGCTGACCAGAATTCAAATCTAATATCCAAATGACTGTTTTATTAAAAGCTTTAAATGTGGTATTATCCTAGGTGATATGTTGATTAGATAAACACACAGAGGCATTTGGCAATAAACCTTCCCCTCCACTCTCATGGCTTTTAAAAATATTACATTGCAGATTTAAACTCCCTTTATCTCCAATTTAATTACATTCTCATGGCCTGTGTGGCAATGCCAGGTGCTCCTTTTGCTCTTGATTAATTCCACTCTGCCCTGACCAGGCTATGGGGTTAGTTTGCAAATGCCTTATGTACCTGTGCAGCAGACCCTCAGTGTCATTAGCATTCTGTTGACTGCAGTCTGACCAGGAGGCTGCAGAAGTCTAACACGTTTCTGCCATAAGGAATCCTTGGTGATTTTTCAGATTTTTTTTATGAACTCAAAATCGAGTTTAGCCGATATTTACTCAACACCTGCTCTCTGTGAGGCAATGGGAATTAATAGTAAGGGGAGTAAGTAAAAGAGTCTGTCTTTTTGGAGCACAGAGTCAGTTGAGAGGATCAGAAAATATAAATCTCAAGAATAAACTTTGCCTGTGATGTGAGCTGTCAGACAACCTTACAGCAAGGTGGTGCTATTGGGATGGAGGGGGTTCCTTCTGATTGGGAGAATTCTAAAAAGGGTTTGGAACAGAGAAATTTTAGCTTGAGGTTATGGGTTTAGGGAAGAAACTGGGAGTTAACAGGCAGATCAAGGGTAGGGACATTCCGGGCAGAAGGGACAGCAGAGGAATCAAGCATGTGTGTGGGATAGAAAACTGGGGATAGGCAAACGGAACAAACTCATTGTCAGGCAGAACAAGAAGCTGCAATGGAGCCCATCAAAGATGATTGCACAGATGATCCACTTTACGATGTCTGTTCAATGGTACTCCGGCGGTAGTGTAGCATGCAAGAAGGTTTGTGGGCAGGCAGAGTAAGAAACGAGGGCAGGGAGATCAGTTATTTAAGAGGGGGCAGGGGGTTGTGCAGGCACTGGGGGCTGAATAACCTCTCACATGGCAGCATCAATGTATGGGAGGGAA
The DNA here is from genome assembly GCA_031835075.1 of Saguinus oedipus. NCBI lineage: Eukaryota > Metazoa > Chordata > Mammalia > Primates > Cebidae > Saguinus > Saguinus oedipus. The sequence goes on from CM063190.1 coordinate 28,331,586, forward strand.
TGAAGATGAGAAATATTTCATAAATATGACAAGATTTAAAAACCAATTTAGGAAGGCAAACGGAGAAAAAGAAACCAGAAATGTCTGTACTTGTTAGGGTTAGGGTTAGGGTCCCTTGTGGGACTTGGGCAGGGTGATGTCACAAGCAAACACTGGAAGCCCAGCAGGAATGGAGGATGGGGGAAGGTGGTGGTTTAGAGACAGCACAGCGTGCAGGGTCTGAGATGTGAGGAGCTGTCCAGCAGACCTCTGGAAAAGCAGCCTGGAGCTGAAGAGGCAAGATTTAAGCACTGATTCTGGAGGAGTGGTGGATGCCTGGAGAGGGCAGGGCCCCCCAAGGGGAGTGAGCAGAGACTGGGAAGTGCAGAGACCGGCAGGACAGCCTGGAGGCAGGAGCCGGGCTTGCAATCACTGTCTTCCCGTAAGAAATGTGAGTTGTGGTCAGTTGAGGATGTCCTGTGACAAGTCTTCAGCTAGCAAGTCAGGAGCAGTAGCCGGAAAAGAACCCAGAGCTCTAAGCCTGGGAAATGCAGAGTCCAAGGAGATGAAACACTTTCTGACGAGCACGTAACCCTGTTTGCCTTCTCTGTTTATTTATTACAGGAAAGAAGACAATGCTAGAATGCTTTACTTTGGGTTGAGCTTAATTCTCCTCCCTGAAATTATGCACTGGCCTCTTTGGGAGATTATGCTGGTGTTTTCTCGTGAGAGGGGCGTGTGCTAGGTCTGTGCTTCTCAAACTGCGGTTCTTTGTGATTACTCTGGTTAGATAAAAAAGAGCTTGGACTAGTTTTAATTTTCTGTTTCCTCATGTTATTCATGTCCACGCACCCTTGTCCTTGTGCTCTTCATATTCCTGTTCTCGCTTTTACATTTTTCTTGTTTAGTATGGCTCTTCTTAAACATTGGACTTATTGACTTCCTGTGACCATATTATTTCTCCAAAGGCTAATTGAAGATTCTGATGCCTGGTTAATATTGATTAGTTTCCACTTGCGACTCAGGCCCATTTGCAGTCCTGCTCTCTTTCCTTGGGGCTTTTACCCGCTGGATACTGGCCTGGGCAGCATGAAACTTGGTGGAGGCCTTTGTTGCACTGTTTCAGGGCTGGTGGGAGGCGTCCAATGATGGCATTACCTTTGTGTTGAAGTGAGGAGCACAGCAGAGGCTGGAAGCATCAGGTCTGGTGCCAGGTACCAGGTCTGCCACTTTTCAATGACCTGTGTCTATTTCTCCATCTGTAAAGGCGGGGGGTGGGGGTGATGCAGGTGTTGGCTTTGTAAATTTGTTCTGAAAATTAAATAGATGACTCAAATGCAATGTTTGGCATCATATCTGGCACATACTAACTGCTCATTAAACATGAGCTATGTGGATTCACCTTATTCTGTAAACATATCTTGAATCAGGGCAGTGCTTATCAATGGGCTTTTATTCACCGGTATGTCTGTGTACCCGTTTTTTTATGGTGCAGTGTACCAAGAAAATGTCCAGAAATGAAGGGCTCTCTTTCTGCTGAAGTTCTAAACCCCAGTTAGCAACAGGGTTCAAGAAAGGGGTCATGAGGAATGAGAAACTTTTCTTTTGCTTCTCATTTTATAACACAAAGTTCCCTTTCTTTAATAGAGGGGCGCCGTGGACATTATCAGAAAGAGGCAGTGAGTCATTGTGGAGGCAGCATCAGAATTTTTATTTTATCTTATCATCAGGCAGTGAGTAGTTGCAGCAGAATCATTTCACTGAGAGAATTCAGGTTATGCACCAACAGATCTGCCAGAAAGACGGGGTCCTGGTGTGATGTAGTAGAAAGAGCTCCACTGTTAGAGTCACGAGACTCACATTCTGGTCCTTGTGCCTCCTCTGGCATGTTGTGTTGCTTTGATAAAGGTACATCGCCTTTTCTAGCCTCAGTATTTTTCATCTGAGGGTAATAACACCCTTTCTGACGATGGCATAGGACTGTTGAGTGACAATATATGAAAATGCTTTATATATTTAAAAAGGTTTAAGAAATGGAATCCATTTCCATTATTAAAAAGCCATCACTTTCTGTTGAGGTTTCTGCTGCCTTCGGGGTTTCAGAAGTGACTTGCAGCAAAGGCTATGCGTCTTTGGAGCTAGTTCCTGAGTGGGAGTATAGACTCAGCCTTAGGGACTAGAGGATAACAAGAAGGCGAGCTTTCTCCCAGGGCAGCAGTTTGCAAACTTTAGCATGCATCAGAGTCACCTGGAAGCCTGATTACCGTCCCCAGAGTTCCTGATTCTGTAGGTCTGGGGGTGGGGCCTGAATGTTTGCATTTCGGATGCTTCTCAGGTGATGCTGACGCTGCTGGTCCAGGGACCATACTTGGAGAACCACTACACTAGGGCAAGCAGGAAGAGAGTCCTTCTTCTGGACTGAAGCAGGCAGTGTGAAGACCCATGTGGGTAAGGCGGTTGGGAAGAAAAAAAATGGAAAAGACAGAAGAATAGGGATATTGTGCAGATTTGGCGGAACAAAGGGAAAAGTCTCACTCCATAACAAATGCAAGTAGGGGGAAGTTGCTAGGTGATGGATGAGGGAGAGAGGTGAGTTTCTACTGTAGGAAAAACCAGGTGAGAGGCAGAAGCATAGAGTTGGAAATATGCATGTTTGGGAAGGCAGAGGAGGTGGAAATTTCTCATTAAGAATGGGGAGTGGTGTGGTTGGCGTTGGTTAGGGTGGGAGTGGAGACGAACTTGGGGAGAAATGCCTCTGTGGAGTAGGGGGCACAGCTGAGATGTGGCAGAGGGCTAATTTCAGGGCTGTGTGGTTTGGCTTGGCAGTGCAGCACAATAGAAATTGGGAGGAAGGGGGTGGAATTTAGATGTGTGACCTGCCCCATAGCTTTCTTGCTCTCTGCATTTATCACATCACATCACACCCAGCAAGACAGCCCCCCCTCCGGCTCATTAGGAGATTTGATTTGGAGTGGCTCCTGCTGTCAGCAGCTGTCTGGGGCAAGATCTTTACTCTCCTCACTCCCCGTGCAGCAGCCAACCTTCAACCAGCAGCGGGGCTCATTAGAAGAGGGCCCCCTGGACACTTGATTTTCAGCTCACTGGTGACTGGAAAGAGTTAATACCTATTCTTTGCTGCCCCTCGCACAGCCTCTGGGCACAGAGGGAGGCAGCCGTGGGCTGTGGGGACTTCCCCTGAGCTGCGGCCAGAGGAGCTTCAGGTTAGTGAGGCTGGGCTCGGCTCAGGGGCACCTCCTGCATCCTGCCAATGAGGATGGGTGTGCAGACTGTGCCTGGGAGCTGAGCTGCCGCCCTCTGGGTGTAGGCTGCTTCAGTATTTACTGGATGTGACAAGCAGAGAGAAGAGCTTTCAGCCGGGCTGCTTGCTGCCTGGCTCAAGTGGTGGGAGGTGTGTTGTGCATGGCTGTGTGTGTATATGTGTGTACGTGCACCTATGTGTTTATGCACACATGCCCTTCACTTGCCGAGGATTTGACCGCTAAATGAAAGATCTACTTTTTCCCCAGAGCGCCTTAACCCGCAGCCTCTCTGACCATCCAGTTGGCAAAGACCTGCAGACCATGAGGACTGGCCAAAGACAGTGAGTATTGCCTTTGCTTTTCTCTTTCCTCTCCAGGGTGTCTGTGTGCACCGATTGCATTATCCATATTTAATTAACTTGCCTCTTCATGCATATTGATTGCTTTCTTCATGCTGAGGCTCTAGTTTCTCTCCCCATCTTTCTAAATCTTTGCTCTTTGCTTTTGACCTTTGTTTTTTCCTTGAGTATCCTCTCTTCCCGTTATGTCTCATCCCGTCTGCCGCGACGCACCTGTGACTTGATGCCCACCTACGAGGCGTGTGCACTGTGGGGGCAATCACACCTTTGAACTTCCTGGGCCTTGGGTAACTTCTGACTCTCCTAAGTCCAGGGCCAAATGGGATAAAAGACCTGCTGGGATGGACAAGGCAGCTGGGTCAGAGTGTCCTGCTGATTCTCATTTGGTGGCGCTTGTGGCTGAGTGCACGAAATGGGTAGTGGAGGGACTGAGAAGCAATTTGGGCAGTGCTGGATCTGAAGGACAGAGACAGGCATCTGAACAGCCTGGGCAAGCCAGTGTGTGCTGGCCGTGGGATGGGAAGAGAGACAAGGCGGGGACAGAAGGCTGGGGGATTCCCTGCCCCACATGACCTTGCCTGTGGCGTAGGTGGGTTCGTCTCTTGTTCCATTTGGCTCTAGGATAATAAAGGTCCCTGCATGGGTTTCCCCTTCCCCTGGGGCCATATCCCACAGCAAGAGGCCTAGGTGCCCCAAACATGACATCTAGGGACCGTCACAGCTGCAAAGGCTTTGATTTCCCGACTTCAGAGCAAGCAGGTTTAAGCCCGGTTAGGAGAAAGATTAAAGAGTTGTCCCTATGACGATGGGTCTTTCCACACAGTCTCACCAATTGTTTTTTTCTAGTTTTAACAAAGTGATCTTTTAATTTTATTAATTATAGCATTACTAAAGAAGCTATTTTTAAAAAGCACTTGTGAAATGTCCGAGGTAATATGAAAATGATTTAAATGGTGTAGCTCACATAGGAGTCGTATCTATCTAAATTAGGTTTCCTTTAAAGTGGATTCTATGTTTGGTGTCAGAGTTCCCCAGGGGAGCCCTTAATGGATAGGCAGCTCTCCTCACGTGTTTCTTCCTATCAGAGTTCTTCTGTGGGAACAAAGGGTTTGAAGCACTGAGAATGGAACCCTCAGGAGATGAAGACTGTAAGTCAGTCAGTCAGCTTTCAACCTCCACGACCCCTTTTCCCCCACACTCATGTCCTTCCTGCTCCGTGTCAAGAATAGGCCAGTCCCCAGGCTGAGGAAGGTCATGTAGGCTCCATATGGGCAAGAAAGGGTGACTTGCATATTCATTTCTTCAGCCTGCACCTGTGATCCCTGCAGAGGAGCAAGGCTGTGTGGTGACGGTGCCTGACAAGCTTCTCTTGGAGTTCCTCCAACCTCCTTCCCACTCCCACTTTCCTCAGTCTCCACGCACTCCCACCTGGGACAGGTGCCCTTGGAGGGAGGCAAGAATCAGAGCGGCATCCATTTAGATTATTTGAAGCAAGTACTGCCCCCCCAACCCCACTGGCCGGTCACTTGGGCCCCACTTTAGTAAGAGAAAGAAAACAGTAAATTTTGGTTTGCTAGACCCACGCCTCCCCTGAGGTACACATCCCACTTTATTTTTGATGGCCAGTGGTTGGGGAATCCGGAACTCCTAACCAACAATCACCAACATGAAGCCACCAACAGTCTGTTCTTGTCCATTGTTGGTTTGTCATTCCTGCTGAGGACAAGTGGACATTGTGGGTCCTGGTGGGGGATGTGTGGGGAGGTGTTCTGTTGGCTGAAAGCCATCTGAGAGGATGTGTAGTGCAGTCAGATAAGAGAGGGTGGCCCCTCTTACAGCAGATTCTTTGATTTTAGGTGAGAGGACGTGCAAGGGTAAATTCCTGAGCCCCGCAGTCTTATTTCCTGCCCTGACGTCCCTGCAAACCAGCCCAAGGGTTAACCGTAAGCGGATGCCTGTATGGCGGCCTTACTGATGCCACGCAGGTAATGAAATCCATGGCCTGTTTCCTTGCCCTTGACCCTTTCCTCTTTTCTCCACCTTCTCACCCCCTTTGCTGTTTGAGCCTAGCCCAAACCTTCTGAGTCCATGGGTGGTCCACCTGCATCTCTCCCCGTAGGCCTCCTGTGTGAACTGCACGGTTCTTGTCTGTGTGCCTCTTGCAAAGCTGTGGCCTTACAAGCAGGACCTGCCTTAGCTGAAGCCCTCCCATCGACCAGTGGGACATCTTGGCAGTGACTTATGTGGTGGGATGAGGGACTATGCATGAGCTTGTATGGAACCATTTAGGGATCTCTGTGAGTTACTGGGATAGGGGCTGTAGAAAGGAGACAGAGGAGGGAAAGCCTCATTATTCTTTTAAAAGTATCCTTAACCTTTGACTCTTACTTCTGCCCTCATTATTTCAGACTTAAGAAGATTATCATTGAGGTCTTAGCTAGGAAGAAGAAAAATAAAAATCATTTTGTCCCAAAGAATGTTTTGTGGAAGATTTTTGCAAACTATTTGGGAGAATCACAGTTGTCTTGGTAACAATTAGCAACCATTACACTGGCCCCTGCTAAACCTTGTTAAATGGCTTGTGAGGATTTGCCATTTTTTGAAAGTCCTCTTGATTGCTCTTGGAGGGCAGTGACCTGAGTGTTTTATGACTGATGATCCTGAGGCATGAGGAATGAACCAACTCACTGAAAGTTGGGCTCTGGTCTGTGGGGTAGCCTGAGCAGGACCTTTACTTGAATTCATGGAATGTGATGACTCGAGTCCTTAGTCAGCTGCTCACATGGCCTGCCGTCAGGCACCCTGCAATCTGCAAGCGAGTGTGGACACCTAAGACGCCCACTGTCTCAGGAGAGAGCACAGCAGTAGTCAATGTTTGGAAATGCGGTGAAATGTATGGCTTCACATTGCGGCCTGGCTGAGATTCAAGGTGGGAGCAGTGGACGTGCAGCCCAGTTTTTTGCAGGAGAGAGGATATTTCTGGGAACTTGGATGTTCCAGCCCTAAGAGGCTCTTCAGAGATGTGCTGTGGAATACAAATGCTGTCCATCCCTGCCAAATATAATACCATCCCAGCAGACATTTCTTGGATTAGATTTCTGTGAACAAAGACAATTACCAGGAATGAAAATCCATTCGAAGTAAAAGAGATCGAATTTGATGATCCCTAAGGTCTCTTCCCACCCCTAGAAAACAGAGGAAAGAAAGCTAGGCCAGAAGGACCCCTTTCAACATGCAGAATGGCCTCTTCTAGGACTCTTTCTGTGGCAAATTGTTGCGAACGTGCAAGCAGCAGTTCCCTTTCTAAGTCACTCTCAAATCCTGATTTGATTATACCAAACCCATCCCACTTACTTTTGCCCTCAATACAAAAAGTTGTCATAGTTAAAGGTCAGGAGTCAGCGAACTTACTCTGTCAAGGGCTAGAGAGTAAACATTTTCCGGTTTTGGGGCCATATGGTCTGTGTTGTAACTACCCAACTCTGCCCTAGTAGTTGAAAGCGCGTTAGACAGTTTGTAAGCAAATGGTGGTGTTGTGTTTTAGTAAAGTTTTATTTACATACACAGGTACTTTTTAGGGCTATAGTTTGCCAACCTCTGATTAAAGGTTAACAGACGCTACCTGGGCGTAGGTGGCTTGGGCCTGTAATCCCAGCTACTCAGGAGGTTGAGGCATGAAGATCACCTGAGGCCAGGAGTTTGAGACCAGCCTGTGGAATATAGCAAGACCTTGTCTCTAAACAAAAAAAATTAAACATATAAAAAATGTAAAGTGGTAAACAGAGGCCAATGTTGGGAGTCAGAAAGAGAGATTAGAGTAACTTCTCATTGGATCTGTTACCAGAGATAATTGTTTAACTGCCTGATGTCATTATATGGGTCCTTTGGAAAATAAAACACATGAGAAATGTAAACGTACATGTTAAAAATTTAATTATGCTTGTTGAGATAAGCCAGAATGTAGATAGGAATACACAAGCTTAGTCAGGCAAGCATGAGAACTGACATTGATTCTTAATTGCTGATTGTACCAATTATTCTTCTCCTTACCTGCAGGCATCAATCCTATGGGTTGACCATAGCTAGATTTGTGGGATGAGTGGGGAGAACCTGAGCTGGAATTGACCTGCCTTGAGGCCCCCTACTTTTTGCTATGAGACTCTGATATGCGCCCTGCACCCTGCAGACATCCTCTGCTCCCCGTGTGGGTACTCCTTCTGGGTCTCTGCAATAAGGAGCTGCTGCTGCTGCTGTTACTTTGTCCTCCTTGTGGAAAAGCAAAATGTGGATTGTTATTTTGTTATCACTGTATTTTTTTTTCCCTACAGAAAATCCTAATTTAGAAATTCTTCCAAGCTAATGACCTTCATTGACTTACCATCAACTTGCCGTGTCAGCTTTAAAAAGCATTAACCCTCTAGGGGGTCGGGTAGGGTACCTGTGACTGTTCAGGTAGTTACTGATTCTCTAGGTGTTCTCTTCCTGTACATGAAGGCTTCAGAGACCACCTGGGGACGGGTGGGGGCAGTGCTGGCTCCCGTAGCAGCAGCTCCAGGGGCCCTGTATAGAGCTGACAGCTGTGATCATGAGAGTTTCCCCGTCCTTCTGCCCCTGTGCTTGTTGCAGGAACAAAGGGATGAGGACTCGACTGGGATGCCTGTCTCACAAGTCAGACTCGTGTAGTGATTTCACAGCTATTCTTCCAGACAAACCCAACCGCGCTCTCAAGTGAGTAGTATGGCCACGTGCCATTCCCTGGGTAATATGCCAAGTTATATAGCTCACTTCTTTAGTGAGTTGCTGACCACATGAGCCACAAAAAAATTCCTGTCTCTTGGCAGCTCCTTTTATATCCCCGGACGTGAGTGAAAGGAATGTTTATTTTCCTTTTCAGAATGTATAGCTTAGTGATCTAAGAATGGGAATCCTCTTTTTCTTCCTAAGAAAGCCATATCATCCATCACTCACAACACTGTGGGTGGTAAAGGATACTTCTTGGTTCTACTTAGTTGTCAATCTGAGCTCTCAATTTGGAAATAAATGTTCAAATGTACTCTAAAAATATGCTTAGATTCAAGTAACCTGAATTCAGCACCTCTTCTGCTGGTGCTATTTTAAATGTCATTGATGTTACCTTGTGTAACCTTCACAAAACTATGTAGTGGGCATCGTTATCCCCATTTCAGAAGTGCAGAAATTTAGGTGACAGAAAGAGATGGTGTCGGGAGCTGAATCTAACTTTTCTGACTCTAAGACCAGTTTCTTTCCATTGTTACCTTGACACCTTTAAATCATGTACTTACTTAGCTTTGTTCTTTAGACTAAAAGCCAACCGACAGAACTCACTGAATTCCAGCCCTGAGGTTTTTTTTTTCCTCATCAATTACTTAAGAATGCACAAATTTACAGTGACAGAATTGCAGGAATCTGGGTATAGTCTTCATCTACTACCCCCCACCCCCACATTGTTCCAATTGGTTTTCCTGAGCAAATCTTAGTGGTTGTTAAGGGCAAAGAGGTTATTTCAGAAACATTCAAGAGAGATCTTTCTTTTTTTTCTAGGAGATTATCCACAGAAGAAGCTACGAGGTGGGCAGATTCCTTTGATGTGCTTCTCTCTCATAAGTGTAAGTAGAATTCAGGTCACATCATGACATGGTAAACCATCCATTTAGTGAGAGATGTGCCAAAGGCCTGTGATGATCCAGGTGTGTATTAGGTGTTCCAGACCTCTGTGGGCCCTGCTCTCACAGAGCCTCCTGCCTAGAGGAACATTCAGAAAAGAAAATGAATGATTTAAATGCAGTGAGATGAGGGCCTTCTTTTCTGTTTTCTGGGTTCAAAGTATGATCCCGAGAAGGCTTTGTATTCTTAGCAGTTTAACCAAGAGAGAGTTTAGCTTAGGGGTTTGGAATGATGGGCTCACTTGGGAATGCGAGATCTTATTTATAGAACTGAATGGCCTCCCCGCAAATTATGGGAGAGTCAGGCTATGCATCAGTCAAATGAACATTTCGTGCATTTTATTGTTCACTTGAGTTGACAGTTTTTGAGTTTTACTGTTGCTTTTTGTTTTGAGGGTTTACTATCCCAGCTGCATTTTACTCCTCACTTTCTTAATGAGTATAAGTTTTACTGGAACACAACTTCTGCTATCCTTCCTGTTCCATTTTTCCCTTCCTCCTCTGTAATGCCTTTTGTTTCCCACAAAGGCCGACATAGTTGTGCATATTGCGGTGTGGAGAGGGCAATTTGATGTCAGCCAAACTTTTCGTCTCTTGCTTTTTCTCATTATGTGCAAGTTCAAATTCACTGGGCTTAGAAAGCAGTGACATTTTTTACCTGGGCATGGCAGAGCAGGGGTGAGGAAGAGAGAGGATTTTGTAAAGAGAAAGACTTCAGACAGACATTTTGTGCCCCTCTGAAATATGTCACAGTGATATTAGAAGCCCTAGCTGGTCTGGGAACAGAAGGGCTGCTTTTAGTTTGGAGTAGTATTTCCCCTTAGTTGGAGAAAATGGTTTGGTGCAATTAAATTAAAGGCATTGGGTGGGAGTCAGACCTGTGTTCTTGATTTTGACTCAGTGTTGTTACTAAGTGGTCGGGTGGTCTTCACAGAAATCTCAGTCTTCAGATGTCTTTAGAAGTGATTTTGCTTTCAATTTGCTGGACAGTTCCCTCTAACTATGCTGCTGATCCAGATACACTAATTAATAAATACGTTTGAGTAGATTTTAAAATTAAATGCAAAATCTGAGAATAAGTACATATTGTAGCAAGTAATTTTGTGAGACAAATAGTCATTTAGTATTCTGTGGATTGTGCTTAGGAAGGAAAGACAGCATTGATTTAGTGTATGTAACATATGGCTATGCCCCAAACAGCAAGCTTATGTGATGAATTTGCCAAGTTAATGGCAAATATGTAATAATATTTAGGACTTTCCGTAATGCTATTTTTTTTGTGAGGCCATTCTGACTTTTTTTCTGGAGTGGCATTAAGCTAACCAAGTGTCACTATCAGTTTACACCTTATTTTCTGGCTGTATTTCATTCAAGGTCATCTTGAAATTTGGTTTCTATTTTAGCCTCACAACTGACTCACTTAGTTCAAATCCCTGAGGCTGTTTCCTCATTCTAAAGTGGGGATGGAAATGCTTGCTACCTGTCAACCGAATATGAGAAATTTACTCAGAGGACACCTTATCAAACACCGCATGTTCGCACTCATAGGCGGGTGTTGAACAGAGAACACATGGACACAGGGAGGGGAGCATTACATAGTGGGGTCTGTGGGGGGTGCCAAGGGAGGGACAGAGGGGGCGGGGGGATTGGGGAGGGATAACATGGGGAGAAATGCCAGATGTAGGTGACGGGGGGATGGAGGCAGCAAACCACATTGCCATGTGTGTACCTATGCAGCAATCCTGCATGATTAGCACATGTACCCCAGAACCTAAAGTACAATTAAAAAAGAAAAAGAGGACACCTTTAGTTGATTTCAGGTTCTCTACTTAAAGGTATTTTGTAAGGATATGGTGGGTTTTCTTTTAAATAATACTTTTATTTATCAAATGCAAAATAAATGTGCCTTGAGAATAAGATTTCAAATTTTGCTGTCAATTATTAATATTAAGTCATCATGGCCGTAGTTTATGGTAGTGAAACTAGTGATTGGAGGCTTAGGGTTAGATTGCTGTAGGAGCAAGACCTAGACATTGAAGAGGTTGACTTTTATTTGTCTGATTTGATGACTTTTAGATCGGAAGATGCTGGGTTCTGCTTCTGTCAGGAATGCTTTTGGTTTTCAGGAGTGCAATGAAGCTTTTCTGAGATGGGGACTCTGATAAGGCGTTACAAGCTGACAGGTGCAGTGACTCACACCTATAATGCCAGCACTTTGAGAGGCTGAGGGAGGAGGATCACTTGAGGCCAGGGGTTCAAGGCCAGCTTGGACAACATAGCAAGACCCTACCTCTAAAAAAATAATAATCATAACAAATTATCTGGGTGTAGTGGCATGTGCCTGTAGTCCCAGCTACCTAGGAGGCTGAGGTGGGAAGACCGCTTGAGGTTAGGAGTTCAGGACCAGCTTGGGAAACATAGTGAGACCCTGTCTCTACTAAAATAAAAAATTAGTGAAGTGTGATGGTGAATGCCTGCAGTCCTAGCTACTCGGGAGGCTGAGGCAGGAGGATTGCTAAAGGAGGTCGAGGCTGCCGTGATCAATGATCACACCACTGTACTCCAGCCTGGGTGACAATGAGACCCTGCTTCTTAAGAAACAGAACAACAAGCTGACACCAGATTGCTTCTTTGTAAAACTACTGTAGAAATAGGCTTTTTGAGCTTTGGAGCTTTATGCTCCTTCTTGGAGTCTGATGTTCTGTTTATACTTCTGTATAGTATAGAAGTAAAAAGCCAATGGAGTGAATGTCTTTGAAAAGAGAGGGGTCTTTATTCAGGAGTCACTGGTAGAATTTCAAGCTTTTAGAATTTGAACATGTACTCCCCTGTGAAACCTATGGAGTAGTCAGCCCAGGTTATCTTGAAGGATGTTGACAACTTCCTGAAAGTCTAATTAATTTGGGTTGGTATTGTGACTCAATTAGCACTGATTAAGGTTTTCCAAAGGGATTGCATGTGTGCCGGTCTCTTAGGAGAGACAGCGTTGATTAGAGGTTTGCAGAGCTTGCAATTAAGACAACAACATGTCCTAAGAAGTGAAGAGTGAAGAATCCCTGAATGACTGATCTCCAAAAAAAAAAAAAAAGTCCATGAATCTAGAACCCAATCCCTGGTAATTTCGTACATGTAGGCAGCCGTCTCCCCTAAGTTTTCTATTTTGGAAAATACAGATGATTATTCCCCCACCCGCCATAGTCAATCTACAGAGCATCTTTGCCATCCCTGTTCTGTTAGATGTTTTGGGCACTCGTTTATGTTTAAAAAGATGTACCGAGTGCTCATTTTGTGCAAAATCTATGGTAAGCAGCTGGACGAGGGGAAGCACAAGGCACAGTCCATCCCTGGTGGAGAATGCAGCCTCCGAGCGAACGGGCACGCATACCAATAACTCAGGAAACAATGCAGTGTGCTGACTACATGCTGGGTGGCCTCGAGATTCCAAATAGAATCCTGACATAAGTGCTCTTCTTCAATTCCGTCTTGTCAATATTAGAAGACCTAACTGATCTGTGGGCAGAGGCTGCTTTTGGTTTACAGCATGGTTTCCACTTAATTGGGGAATGTGCTTTTGGACAATTAAGGGAAGAGCATTGTCTGGTAGTCAGATACGTGTTTTCGATTTTGACCCAGCTCTGTTACCGGATAGCTGGATGATGGGGATGGAGTCTCTCAGTTTCCTAGAAAATCTGTTTTCTCAACTATACAATGAAGGATCTGGAGTAGGAGGAGGTATCAAAAGCTGGATCCAGGATGCGTCTGTAGCAAACAGAGAGGCTGGGCAATAACCAGTCACCTTCGGCAGGTGGTTTGACTCAGCACTGCCTGCAGGGTTATGTAAAATACTGCTTCAGAGCTGAAATGGCTCCAGCCACCAGAAGAGGGGCTATGGTGTCTGTGTTAAAAAGCTCCTCCCCTCCTTGGCTGAGCTCCTCACGGGCTGAAACCTCAAGCAAAAATAAAGCAATTTTGCTTAGAATTTACAAAATCAGGAGGGCAAATATTTGGAGCTGTTTTATTTCCAAATAATTTGTACTTCCAGTACAAAGTGGAAGAAGCCCTTTTGGAGGTCTGAACCACTAGCTAAGCACTCTTTAAAAACAAACAAACAAACAAAAAAATAACAACTAACAATGAAACAGAAATTGCCAATGGCTTCACTCAATAGGGAAGGATTTCTAATGTGCATTAATTTGGCATCTTTTTCCTGTTCACCAGTAACAATTAGGCTCCATGTCTGTGAGCTGTGCATGTAATCTGTCCCCAAGACTGTGTGTGTGTGTGAGAGAGAGAGTGTGTACATTCAGGTGACTTTCTGATCTGCAGCTCATACCCAAGAAAGCAAAGATCCCTCGTTGATGGAAGATCTTTTCTGACAGGTCACTGAGAAACAGGCACAAAATGGTGTGTAGTCTTCTTTATTCCTCGTGAGGTTCATGTGAGCATTTTTTATTTGTTCAGCTTTTAGTGGGACATTAAGTCCTGAACTCTAAGTTGGTGCTCCCTTCCTCCCCTTCACTCTCTCTCTTTCTTTCCTTCTTCCCTCCCTTCCTTCCCTTTTTCTCCCTTCCTTCTTGCCTCCCTCTGTCCTTTGATACTTTTTGGATGTAAAAAGTTAGATTTATTCCAGCTTTAAGGTGAAGGTGAAGGTGAAGGCAGAGTTCCCTCCCCTTTCCTCTCACTTCTTAAGTGTGACCGCATACATGGGTGACTGAATACCTCACCTCAGGCATTTACTTGGTACTTAGCCTTGTTTTGCTGTTTGCACAGAGGATGGTGGGTCTCCCTGACCCGTCCCTGCCAGGCCCAGGAAATGCTGGGTTAATGGATAGGACAGTTGAAAGCTCTTCTGCATTTGCAGAGCTGCTATCTATCTCTGAGAATAGGAAGCCAACAGAGAAACTCTTAGTTTTTAAAAATTAATCCCCTTTGAGATAATGGTTGAGATATAAAAATATAATGACTTGAGCTGGTCACACAGCAACCAAGCAGAAGACCCCAAACAATCAAACAACAAATATTAAAATTATCAGTTCATGAAATTTCTTAAGTTACTCATCTAAATGGCCTCAGCTCTAGAACAAACAGTTGAACAGTCAGGCTTCCATTCACTGCACAGCCTTCCTCACAGCCCTCTCCAGGCCAAAATGTTCTAGAACAGCGTAACTCCAAGTGGGGTCCAAGGGAAACAGCACCAACATCTGCTGGGAGCTTGTGAAAAATAAAAATTTGAGGGTCCTCTCAGACCTACTGAATCAGGATCCCTGGGGCAGGAACCTGGGGATCTTTTTCCTGCAAGCCCTCCAGGAAGGTTTATACACATCTCAGCTTGAGAAACCCTCTTCTCAAAGACACATAAGTAAAACCAGGAATCTGGAACCTGCTGCTGGGGCAGGTGGCCCATGCTTTCCAAGAAACACACGAAAGACTGTATCTCGTATGGAAGCTTTCCAAAATGCTCAGGCAGCACATTTCTAGTGGTACATCGTGTATCCCAGATTCCACTTATGTAGGGAGGAGGGTTCCACAGTAAATAAACAAATATGGTGGTGTGCTTTCTGGATGTATTGAGAAAAAGAGTCAGAAAAAGATGTGCAAAGCAGAGATGGGTGAAAAAGAAACTTCTTCACTTCCTTGCCGTCATCTTCACGTTGTAATTTGTACTTGGACCCAGAAATGTGGGTGTATTTGGTCTTTATAGAAGGAATGCCTGACATATTTTAGGCAACTATTAAAAGCCTGTTGAAAGGAGTCTGAATGAAAGCAACTGGACAGACTTCTAACCCATTCTGTTATGTGACCTTATTCTGATTACTTAACCTCTGTGAACCTCACTTTCCTCATCTGTAGAAGGGGAATGATGAGACTTACCTTCACAGTTGTGAGAGTTCAGTGTGATCACTGCTCTGAAATGCTAAGCATGATGATTTCTTCACAGAGGCACTCAATTAAAAAAAAAGTATTCTAATTATTTTTCCTCTAATATAATATTAAATTCATTGAGGAAACATGCATTTCATGCCTCTGATGGTGTCAGCTTCTTGATCCCACAGACAGCTTGAGTTTGTGGGTTGCGGGTAGTATAGAATTGCCAATAGGGCTTCTTTGAATCCCATTATGCTTGTCCCCTTTGCCTTATGAGATTTTGGCAGCCCCTCTTCAAACTTCCCCATGCATGTGAGGGAGTCCCATTGAGGATGTAGTATTTATTTATTTATTTATTCATCTCGAAACGGAGTCTTGCTCTGTCACCAGGCTGGAGTGCCATGGGTTGATCTCGGCTCACTGCAACCTCCATCTCCTGGGTTCAAGCAATTATCCTGCCTCGGCCTCCCAAGTAGCTGGAATTACAGGCACACACCACCACACCTGGCTAATTTTTCTAGTTTTAGTAGAGATGGGGTTTCACCATGTTTGCCAGGATGGTCTCGATCTCTTGACCTTGTGATCTGCTCATCTCAGCCTCCCAAAGTGCTCAGATGACAGGCGTGAACCACCACGCCCAGCAGAGGATGTAGTTTTTAAAAGCCCAGAAGGTGAATTTGATATATTCCCTTTTTTGTGAGTGCCTGCAGTATTTCTATATCAAACTAACTAGACCAACATTTCTGCATACTTGATTTTCAAAATCTTTTAGGCTACGGACTGGTGTACATGAGGTTTCATAATACTTCTCCCATATTAAAGGATTCTTTTGTGAATGCTAAACCTTCACCCTGTTAGGGGGACACCTATTTTGTCTATGCCTTAAGAGAAATTTCTTGCTGATTTCTTAAAATAGCAGATACAGGCTCCACCTTGATTTTCTGGTTACTTAACTCAGCATCTGCTTGATAAAAGTGGAAAGAACATTGGAATAGGAGTTGCAAACCCAGGCTCTCCTTTCTTCTGCTATCACATCCTAGGTGTAAGAAAGCATGCAACCTCAGAGATCACCATTTCTTTGTGTCCAGTGTAGGGTTCGATCATAGGGTCTCTCGTGTCCTTTCTGGTGCAAAGACTTTAACAATCTTCAAGTCCTAATACAACTATAATAAATCATCTTGCTATGTATATACTAATGAAGTGGAGATCATTGAAGAAGATTACATTAATCACACTACTGAAGTACAATTACCATATCAAATGCTTGCCAATAAAATGTCACAACTGGAAATAGTTTGTTCTCTAAGTAATTTCTCCCTAAATAAATCTTACTTAGCCCCAGTTATTTAAAAAAATTTTTAGAGACAGGGTCTTGCTCTGTTGCCCAGGCTAGAGTGCATGATCATAGCTCACTGTGGCCCTGAACTCCTGGGCTCAAGAGATCCTCCTGGCTCAGCCTCCTGACTCTTTGGAATTACAGGTGCAAACCACTGTGGACACCTCCAGTTAACTGTTTAGAAACATTCATTTTACAGATTTCACAAAAGAAAAGCTTTGATCCTGATGCTATTCTCATCACGAATTTCAAAGCAGTGACTTGTTTCTGGATCAAAGAGGTTTTGAGATCACCATTTGTATATGTGTCCTGGATTTTAGAAATGTAATTTCCATTCTTCTCCTCTATCTGGTCTTGGAACCTATTCACCAGCTCATTCTCTCCCTTTGTTCAGGGATACAAGAGGACTCTGGTCTTTGGGACAGCATGTTGTTGTGATCTAGTATTTTTCCAAGCCTGGGAACTGAGCTAGGCTCAAGCCCACCCTGACGCCAGCTGTATCAGGGCTCCTGAACCTTCAACTGTCACCTAAACTCCACTCCCTGCTGTACCAGCTGCACTGCTCATTCATAGCGACCCAGTTTCCTTTCTTATGTAAGCATCCTCCATCAAAGAACTAGAGGGAGAAAGCCAGCCGCAGGCAGCACGTACAGCCGCGGCATGTTCTTGGAGGTTCTGTGGATGCTCAGGTCAATGCCAATATTCTGCTCAGTGTTCCAAGAACTCTGGACACAAGCCTTTCCCTTCCTGCCACTAGATGCATATCAATCTAAAAAAATGTATTTTTCTTAGGACCCTTGGCTACTTAAAGGGTCAAACAAAGAAAACCAAAGTGAAATAAAAATGAAATGACAAAACGACAGTTCCTTCTGTCATTTCTCTTCCAATTTCTCAAACTGTTCCCCATCTCCTTGCCTTTCAATTACCAGGATCATTTTGTATTGGGTGTGTTATGTTCTATATGATGACTCCTTAAGCCACTATTAGTCCTTAAGTACAGGAATAATAGTCACTAACCAGGATCAAGCAATCACTGTCCATGTGTCAGGCCTGCGTGTTGTTTACATGTATGAACTCACCACATCCCATTACCCTGTGGAGAAGATGCTTTCAGGACCTGCATCTTACAGGTGAGAGAACTGAGGCACAAAGAAACGGAGTCTTGCTCTTAACTGGTGTGAATGAGCGCCGGGACCAAATCCCAGGCAGAACAGCTTCAGGGGTCAGAGAGTAGTCAGTCACTCTTTCCGGCTGCCTGAAATTCGTGGGGAGGGGAAATCTAGGGGAGGGGGCCTCCAGTTGCCTGAGTCTAGGGGAGGGAGAAGGGTCTGGGGTGCATGGGGGCCTCGACAGAGGAAACACACCTAATGCAAAGCATGTCACCCTGAGAGATGCTGGAAGACACGAATGAGCCTTTCAGAGATAAACCAGCGTCCTGTGTTTGAAGCCAATTACAGTTAATGGACAAGAGGAAAGACAGAGAAAGAGGACAAAAAGGAAAGAGAACAGAAGGCCGGCAGGGTGGGGCAGGGAAAGATGCTGTGGAGTCCGGGAAAGGAGCAGGCGAAAAGCTTGCTGGGAGGAAGTGGGAGGTAGATGGAGGGGAGAGACTGTGGAGCTGGCGCCATTCCATACAATAGGCTGGGATTTTACGCAGTTGTGTCTGGAATTGTTTGCTTGGTCACATAAGCAGGAAAGGTGGGCCAGGTGGGTGGGTGGGGGAACAAGTGGTCTGTCCACAGAAGCCCGCTGCTGCCATCTGCTCCAAGCAAGAGGAGGGGCTCCTGCAGCCATGCCATCTACCAGCTTCTCACTTCTATTGTTCAGACTAAAGTGTCTCTTTGTTCACTGACCTTCCATGGCCTGCTTTGCTCAGTGCAGGCTCTGGGAATATAAAAGGGGTTGGGGGAGATTGGGGCTGAGAGGGGTGGGCATAGAAAGTGGGTGAGTGGAGGAGGAGGGCTGGGGGCAGGTGCGGTCTGCACAAGCTTTTGTGATGTGTGTCTATTGGGGCGTCTTTGCCACAATCTGCGCTCTGTTGCATCTCAGGTCCAGACCCTCCCAGGAAGGGCCCATTCTCCTTCCTTAGATTCCTTCCCTTACAGTCCCAGGCAACTTTCAAGTAGCATGTTCTCTTTTGGTTTTTCTCCCACTCTCTCTGAGCCTGTGCTGGAAATGCAGGCCACCACATTTTGGGCTGAGGCTGCCTGAGAGAACATGGCATCTTTACAAGGCCACTCAGCTGTTCATTGTCACAGCATCCCCTGGCCATGGTCGGGAAGGATGCCTTTCTGCTCACAGTTGAGCTCTTTTGAAATGAAAAAGCTAAGATAGGGCGGGCCATCAGTGCTGTGGGAGAGAAGAGACTTTAGGCAGGTTCCAAGTTATTGGTGGCACCTAATGGCCTCAGTTCTCACCACAGAGAAGGTGACAGCAGGTGTCCTTTTGCTGGAGAATCCCCAGGTCTGTGAGCCAAATGGTACACTTGCCAGGCTGTGGCATGTGTGTGGTGCATTTGCCTGATTTGGGCTTACTGTCTATCTCTCTTTTGGAGGTCTGCCAGCGTCACCAGAGGAGAAAGGAGAGTGGGTCGGAAGTCACACAGACGTGTGTGCAAATCCACTTCTCACCTTTTACCGGCCAAGTGACTACAGACACACTCTCCCTGTCTCACTTGCCTTGTTTATAAAACACACTTTGCTAAGCGCTAACACTTATTGACTGCTTATCATGTACTACTAGGCACTTTTACGTGGCTTGCCTCATTTCATACTTATAACAGCCAATTCAGCAAGTCCTGACATTATTCATTATTCCCACTGTAGAGATGAGAACACTTGGGCTTGGAGATGTTGACAATTTTCCAAGGTCATGCAGGATTCAAACTCAGGCTGTGTGACTCCAGAGCCTCTGTCTGCGGAGGAGCATTGATGTAGGACTGAGTGAATGTATGTAAACTGAACTTGGCCTGGGGTAGGTCCTCGCTGTGTGACGGTGATGACATTGACACTGATGAGGAGACGGATGGAATTGTGGAACTGTGAGAATCAATCCGCTAAGAGCTGTGTCTGAAACAGGCTAGTCTAAGTTGCAATGAGGGCATGGAGCAGAGTGTTAACTGTACCTGGGAAAGCTCATCAAATCCAACCCCTCACTTTACAGGTGAGGATGCGGGGGCCTAGTGAAGCTGAGTGTGTTGTCCAAGGTCACACAGTTAATGACAGGGCTGATTCTGGTCAGAACTGGTGCTCCCAGCTGAGACCCATGGTGCTTCTGTCTCAGCAGGCTGCAGGGTAATGAGAGCTGGCTATGAGTTCACCACACATCTCCAACTCCAAGTCCCCATCCCCACTGAGGCAGCCTTACCTGCTTACGGTGTAACCTGGTGGAACTCTCCTGCCCATGCCCACCCTGTTTCTGTGTTGACATATGCTCAGTTACCCCTCCGCCTTCCGCAGTGGCTTTTCTCATTTTCTCTCCACCCCACCTGGACACGTCACTATCTCTGGTGTCACTTGTGGCCTCCTTGTCTTGCCCTACAGTGGGAGTCCTCTCCCTCTGCTTCAGTGGTCACTGGCACAGGCATCCCTCGGGCTACCGTCATGCAGAGCTAGAGGCTAGACCCCCTACACACATGAGGATGCTGGCTCTGCAGTTTAGCATCCTTACCACTTACCGACTGTGTGACTTTGGGGAAGTTATTTGGCTTCTCTAAGATTTGTTTTTTTCTCCTATAAAGTGGTGAAAATATCAGGACCTAAGCTGTCGCTGTGCTATGAGAAGCCAGCGCTGTAAAATTCATACACCACTTGGCGTGGTGCCGGGCCCAGAGTGAGCGTGCTGTCAGTGCTTGCTGATGTTACTTTAAAATTCTTTCTCTGGCTTCAACTTTTTTTAACTTCCTGCTTATCTTTATCCCCTTCCTCTATGCCCCAATTGCCACTTGCTAAATCCTTGCTGTTCTCCAGGTTCAAGGATCATCTGCCAGCCTGGAACTAATTAATAGGTCCTCTCTTTGAATGATGGATGCACCATCAGATTAAAAGTCCTTGCTCCCTTTTTGGTGCATTTTAATTTCCCCAGGAATCTAAGTCTAAATAACTGTTTGACTGTTTTCTATCACGTTCTTATTAACTTTTTCAAGGTCGCTGTTCCAACGCCTTCCCACTGTCTTAGGCTTCCCCACTGTAGCCCATTCTGCATTTGTAATAATTCATTTAATTATTTTAAATTATCACTTAATGTCTGTTACACTAGACTAGCCTGTAAATTCTATGAGGTGGTGACTTTATCTCATTTGTTTGTGCCATGGCCCCAAAACCTAGCACATGGGTGCAGCCCGCATTCACAGTGAGTTTATCCCAAATTAATAACAAAGATTAAGCTGCCCCACTTGACACATCTCAAATATGTCCCTTTTCTGGTTGTTCTTTTCTATCTTCCTCTGCCTTTCTCTTTTTTTCTCTGCCTTTCTCCTTAAGGAAAACAAGTCCTCTCACTTTTTCTTGGTCCCTCTCCTCTAAAATTTGCCTTCACCAAATGCTATTCTTCTGCTTCTTTTAATCTCCCATTCTCAGTGCCCTTTCCCTTCTGTCTGCACACACGTCTGGAGAGACCTTGCTTTGGAGTCAGATGGACCTAGCTGGGAATCTTGGCTCTGCTCATGCTGCCTGTGTAATTGGGCAATGTATTCCCCTCCTCCAAGCTTCAGTTTCTTCCTGTGGAAAGTGGAGTGATATTATCTATGGATCAGTGTTGTGAAAATAAATTGAGCTAGTGTTTTGTAAAGTCCTGAGTGACATGTAGGGTGTATAGTAAATAAGTAAAACCCCTCGGCCCAAATCCTAAATAAATAGTAAAAACAGCACCTACCTTTCCTAGGTTCTACCATCTTCTTTAGCTAACCTCAGACAAACTTTCAACTTCCTGCTGAAAGGAGAAACTTCCCTGCATTCACACATAGCACCTCCTTTTGCTCCTCATCATATTTCTTCTACCTTCCTGGGTGCAACATTTTGTCAATTACATTCTTTCCTTAACTTCAACACCTGCTGCTCAACTGGTCTTTTCTGATCAGATCAACATTTACACATACCCAAGTCTACCTTAAAAAAAAAAAAATCTCTTTCCTGACCTCATGTTTCCTTCCAGCTATGCTGTCTTATTTCTCTACCCTTTTCTCTACCAAATTTGTTGCAAGAGTCGTCTGAATGACTGTTTGCACTTCCTTCAGTCTGATTCACCACCGTACGTACCATGGGATGGCTAGGACCCCATCACACCATGAAAACTCTTCCTTCCAATGCTTGCTGAATCTAGTGATCGCTTCCCAGACTGTATCTAGCTTAACCTCTGGGAAGCACTAGACACAGTGACTACTTCTTTCTTGAAATGTTCTCTTCCTGGCCTTTTGTAGCGCTGCAAAATTCTTCCATCTCTCTGGCTCTTTCACGGGCCTTTTGGTATATGCTATCCTAGAAGCAGGCCCAGTCATTTTCAGCTGTATTACTGTTAAATGCTAGTCTTAATAAACTCCTTCGAATTACTCAAGTAAACGTTCTTAATTCTAGGCCTTCATTCCTGTGGTTTCCTCTTGCTGCGATTCTCTTCTTCATCCTCCCCTTTTTCTTTTGCTTAGCTTTCTTCTCCTCTACTTCCCATGTCAGCTCAGAAGCCACTTTCTCCCACAGATCTTCTCTTCTTTCCTCTGGGCTGGCTAAGGCACCCCTCCTGGGTCTTTCATGACCCCTCTTATTTCTCTATCATGTAACTTATCACACTACATCATCATCACCATGATTACATTTTCTTGGCTCAAACATCCCCTTGATGGCAAGTTCTGTTTTGTATCTGCCTTTAGCACATAGCAGAGGCTGAGTCACATAACAAGTGAATGAATGAATGAAGATGACATTATTGCTATGTTGGATTGAAAGCTAGTGTACCTTATATGAAGTTTTTGATGCTACATATTGTTAGCCATGTGAGATCAGGCATGTTGCTTTTCTCAGCCTTGGTTTCCTCAACTGTAAGATGAGAAGTGAAGCAAGGCTCCTGAGAGCACTCTGCAGATGTCTCTACTCATCCACACAAAGCCCCAACAAAGCTGAAACCTGGATTAAAGGAAGTGATGTCTATACCTCATCTAGGGCCAGACAGTTCCCTTAGCAAGGCTGTCTTTACCAGTACCATGAAGGAAGGCAGAAAGGTAATTTTCTTTCCTTGTCTATAACTGTGTTGTTCACCTTGTTCATAAGCACCTGTTTCTGTTTGGTTAAAAATTAAAATCTGACACAAGCAATCTTAAACTCTCCCATTCAAAGAGTGTAGTCTCTTCTGGTTTAAACCAACAACAGTCTCTTCTGAGTTGCTTTTCCAAGTCACTTTCCAGTCATTCTTTTAGATAGACACACAGTCTTTTAGGGGCCCCTCGTTCCTCTCCTCATTCCCTGAATACAGTGGAAAGTGTGTTAAGATGCAGGCAGCAGAGGGAACCTCTGGCCTATGGTCCCTTCATTCCCCCCTTGTCCATTGATAGAGAAACCATGGACTAGTCACTGCTCAGAGTCCCCTCCTTGCTAAATCAGCCCTTCACTGAGTTCTCAAGGGCACTGGGTCTCTGTCAAGGAGAAAATCTCTTGAAGAGCACTGAGGCTTCCACAGCTCCAGCTGTTTTTCCCTCGAACCTCTACCTGTAGCCTCTCCCATAGGGTCCTCTCCTGCAAGCAGTGGGGATCTCCTGGCAGGCAGGCTGGCTCTCTAATTCAAGTTCCCTCTGGAGCCTGTGGAGACCTCTGGATCTTCTCCACAGAGGGGACAGAGTGAGGGAGGGGTGACAAAGAAAGTTTCCATGAGAGATTTTATGGGCAAGGATTTTATGATTTTGATCTCTTATGTATCCCAAGACCTTGAGCGGTACCAATGGTCCCCGACTTACTCTGGTTCGACTTATGATTTTTACTTACTTACTTACTATGGTTCGACTTATGATTTTTTGACTTTATGATGGTGTGAAAATGATATATATTCAGTGCAAACCATACTTCAAATTTTGCATTTGGATCTTGTCCCAGGCTAGCAATATGTGATATGATACTCTCTTGCAATGCTGGGCCAAATAATCTAACACAATGTCTGTTTTATAATCATGTGCTGAATAGCTCATGTAATTTACTAAATACTGTACCAAAAGTGTTCTGAGCACATTTAGGGTAGCTCAGCTGAGCTGTGATGTTCAGTAGGTTAGGTGTGTTAAGTGCATTTTGACTCTTGGTACTTTCAACTTATGATGGGTTTTTCACCATCTATACTTTTTTACATTAGTAGTTGTTTTAAAAGATATTGCTGAATTGAATGAATGATTCTCAGTCCATCTCTGCCTAAACATTGCTGTGTCATCGTTTATTTTGATTTTCAGTTTATCTCAGGTTTCTATTTCCTTCTTCCAGAGTTTTGAATCTGGTGAAGGAATGGGAGCGGGAGGTGCCCTGAGCAGACCTTTAGATTCTAGACTCTGTTACTCCCATCTTCTTTTTTGGTGCAGGAGCACTTTTATTTTCCTCCTGCCTGATGGGAAGTAACCTGACATTATATTTCACTTTCTCTATACTCCGTGGTTCAGAGTTAAGGTGTCACGTGTCCTGGGTTTTGCCTGTGGTGGTCACGGTTTATAACTATTGTCTGCATGTAATTAACAGTGATGCACCCTTCACTCTCAAAATGACTTGGCTTGGATGGTAAATTACATGGCTATCTTACTTTTTTTTTTTAAGACAGGGTGTCACTCTGTCACCCGGGGTAGAGTGCAGTGGTGTGATCACAGCTCACTGAAGTCTCAACCTCTAGGGTTCAAGTGATCTTCCCACCTCAACTTCCTGAGTAGCTGGGCACATGCCACCACACCTGGCTAAGATTTTTGTATTTTTTTGTAGAGATAGGGTCATGTTGTTGAGGCTGATCTCAAAATCCTGGGCTCAAGCCATCTGTTTACCTCAGCCTCCCATATGTTAAGACTACAGCTGTGAGCTACTGCACCGGGCCATTCCTTTTTTCTCTCTCTCTCTCTTTTTTTTTTTTTTTGGTTTGAGATGGAGTCTAGCTCTGTCGCCAGGCTGGAGTGCAGTGGCATGATCTCTGCTCACTGCAACCTCTGCCTCCCGGGTTCAAGCAATTCTCCTGCCTCAGCCTCCTGAGTACCTGGGACTATAGGTGCCCACCACAATGCCCAGCTAATTTTTGTATTTTTAGTAGAGACAGGATTTCACCACGTTGGCCAGTCTAGTCTCGAACTCCTGACCTTGTGATCCTCCCGTCTCAGCCTCCCAAAGTGCTGGGATTATAGGCATGAGCCACCGCGCCCGGCTAGCATTCCTAGTTTTTAAAACAACTTTGAGCTCAGGCTTCCAAACTGAAATCTCCTTGTGACTTAAAGCTTAGTGTTGGGCGTCACACAGAAACCTCTCTCTCTCTTACGTTCCTGGCTCTTGCAAATAAAGGCCTTGGCTTTTATGATATTATTCTAATATAGACATTAAAATATATATTTTGAAAAAGATATATGATAACTTTTTAATCCAGAGAAATAAAACCATTTCAAAGTAAAAAGTAATCATTTGCATATATCAACAACATGCTACCAGCAATCTGTGAGACGACCTGGCCAGTGCACAGTCCTGGTGCACAGTGGTGGACGCCAGACACCCAGTCATCCTGTCACCTAGAATTAGGAGTTGTTTACATTTGTTCTTCTGAGGAATTTTAAAAAAGAAATAAAAGGTTATTGCCAGAGTTTTTTATAACCAGTAGAAGACTTCTTTATTCTAGGTTGTGTGTGCCTTCCTCCTGAAGACAGTTTATAGAAAGCTATAGCTGTTATTTGATTAGAGGTGGGTGTGTTGAGGTTGAAATAACTTATAAGAAATTTTTAAATAAAAACATTAACTGGATGCATAAACTATCAATAAATATGATTTCCCTTTCCAACTCAATGTGGTAACCCTGTCATCTTGTGTTGGTTGTGAGCACTGCCTGGCAATATGTACGATATTGATTAATAAAAGTGAAAAGACATGTTAATTTGTTAAATCACTTGGCAGAAAACTTATACTCAATCTTAATTAAAACATAATTTGATAGGCAATATCTTTTAAAATGAAGGAAAACATCAAAATACAGCACCTCAAAGATTGTTTTTTAAAGGGGATTGCAACCCTGTCCAGGTAACAGAATGACACTGCTGACTGCATTTTGTAGGTAGTTGACTTTCAGATTTGTTTGGTAGTAGCAAAGGATGAGATCTTCACACTCCCCTCTAGTCCATCTTCCAACAGGTTGTGCGTTTCCCCAGGGTGGTTGACTTGGATTAGGGGAGAGGACAAAGTATTTGACTTAATTTTTAAATGGCAACATCACTCACCAGTAGACCCAGGGGACAGACACCTGTGCTCCAAACATATTACTACGGCTTTCTAAATGTGACTTTGTAATATCACTATGACTATTGCATAAGAAGCATGACTTGTGTCTGAGGACACCTGTGTGTCTAATAGAATGGGGCCTTTATTTTTTTAAATTGAGTCTCTTTTTTTTTAAATTCAGTCACCCAGGCTGGAGTGCAATGGTGTGATCTCAGCTCACTGCAACCTCTGCCTTTCCTGTTCAAGCGATTCTCCTGCCCCCCTGCCAAGTAGCTGGGATTACAGGCATGTGCCACCAAGTCTGGCTAATTTTTTGTGTGTTTTTAGTAGAGACGATATGATATTTTACCATGTTGACCGGGCTGGTCTCGAATTCCTGATCTCAAGTGATCCACCGGCCTTGGCCTCCCAAAGTGCTAGGATTACTGATGTGAGCCACCACACCCAGAGAATGGGGTTTTCAAGAGGATGTGGAGGTGCAGTGTGCTTGGATAATTAGGGGCACCCTCACGCTATTACTACCTTTCTTATTTCTACATTTCTTAAACTTAAGCTGCTTCCTATCTCTCTTCTTCCTCTCACATCCACAGATGGGGTGGCTGCATTCCGTGCCTTCTTGAAGACGGAGTTCAGTGAAGAGAACCTGGAGTTCTGGTTGGCCTGTGAGGAGTTCAAGAAGACCAGGTCAACTGCAAAACTGGTCTCCAAGGCCCATAGGATCTTTGAGGAGTTTGTGGATGTGCAGGCTCCACGGGAGGTGTGTTGGTAGCAGCGACCGTTCTGTCTATCCATGGCTCCTGGCTTGCATTTCTCTCCTCAGAGAAGATCTGAGCCAGGCTTGATGAGGACTTTCTTATACTGAACTAAGCCTCATCACTCTGGTGGCCCTTGACAAAGAAAAAATCTTTTCTAAGGAACAGAAACCCAGGGTTTCCATCAAAGGAGCTCCATTAGGAATGTTTTAGTTGTCCATCCGTTAAACATGTGCTAGCAGGGATTTTGTAAGAATAGATGCTACCAAGTCTCTGTTCATTTTCCTGGTGGAAGGCAGCAAGCTTAATGAAATGTGGATCTGCTTTAAAATCTTGCTTCAATTTTAGCTCTACCACTTACTAGCTATGTGATCTTGGTCAAATTACTAAACCTCTCTGGGTCTCAGTTTCCCTTTCAGAGTATGAGGGGTAAAGCACCTGTTCAGTATTTGCCCCTGCTCATTAATGAGTAATTACAGTATTTATAGTATTTAATTATGATTATTTATAATACTAGGATGAATTTCTATTATCCTGCTGTTCTGAGTTATAATGCAGAATTTTACTTGGGAGGGGAGAGTTTAAATGAAGAAAAATGTTCGCTACTACAAGTTTAGGTGCATCGCATTTTTAGATCCGTTCAATTATGCTTTGACTTGGGATACAAGAAGTCTTCCAGCTGGCTAGGATGCTATAGGCCCTTTATGATGCTGGCTGGAACAGAGATATGCATTCTAACCACTGCCTCCATCCACAGGGCATTTGTTTCCTTAGTAAACAAGAAAGGACAAGAGAGAAAGCTTACTTCAGGGGACCTGCATTTACAGCTGGCTTGGGTCTGCCCCATGGCCTCACATTGTAAAGGTCCCTGGATTAGGGATTCGAGTACTTTGGGATTTTGCCTTGGCTCTGTTACTAACTTTCCATACAACTTTAAACAAGCTTTTTAGTCTCTCTCTTTTTTTCAGTCTTCTTATCTATACATTGGGACTGAGAATATCTGGTCTTCTGACCCCACAGAATTCTTGCTGTGATCAAAAGGAATGACCTCCATGGAAGCAATTTGAAAAGCAGAAATGGCCTTAAGCATGTAGATGCTGCCATTGATAATTATAATTATTTCAGAGTTAGGTTCAGCTGCCAGGCACCTTGGCCCTTGAGGGCCTGTGACCTTGCTCTCTGTTTGATCTCTAGGTAAACATCGACTTCCAGACCCGAGAAGCCACGAGGAAGAACATGCAGGAGCCGTCCCTGACTTGCTTTGACCAAGCCCAGGGAAAAGTACACAGCCTCATGGAGAAAGACTCTTACCCCAGGTTCCTGAGGTCCAAAATGTACTTAGATCTGCTGTCCCAAAGCCAGAGGAGGCTCAGTTAGACCTCAGAAGGGGACTCCTGGAAATCACTGGCTTTCCCCTCCGCTTGCTGCCACGATCATACTCTAATGGGAAATGTCATAGGTGTTCAAAAGTGGTGGTGTTCGGGGTGGGAGGCTGGGGGTAAGGAGGGAATGAAGGGCCGTTCCAAAGTATGACCCAGCTGCCGGAGCTTGGACTCTCTTCCATTTACCCACATTTGTGTTTTGGTTAGTGGTAGCGCCTTGCCGCTGTCGCCCTTTTCTGGGTCAGCAACTTGCCCTTCATAATGCCTTGGGTCAGCTTGGCTGAGAGGGCAGATTCGCTGTGCTAGGCTAATCTGTAAATAATGCAAATGCGATTCCTACCACCTGTGCACCCTCCTCAGTTAGGATTCCTGACTCTCCACTTCCTGTAAATTGCCGGGAGGAACAGCCGAACGACTTGGTCTCACCTCTGTGATTTGCTGTCACATTGTTATGGCCAGCCCTGCTCACTGGGACCTCACAGCTTAGGAGAGAGGTTTCTGTGGGATCCCAGGTTTCTAGTGCTGTCGTTGACAGGTGACCTCTCGGAGAAGGAGTGAAATCCATGGAGTAGTTTGTTTCTTCCGTTTCCATTGGACCAGTGTGAAAAATTGTGATCACTTCCCATCTTGGCCTAGGAAATTCACAAGACTACCCTACCCTTACATTTCCAGAGTCTTAGGAGATGTTCTTCATGACTTCTGAAGTGGAACTGCCATTAAGAAAGATACAGCTTGCAAGTCTTCCTCAATTCTACCAAGAACTTTTCCAGAAGTCAAGAGACCAGGGAATGTAGCCCCAGTAGACTTCTATTCGGAGGGGGTACTGTATAACCTGTCTGTTGCTCCGTGTATTCTCTGCCCTCACCTCTCTGCAGCATCATACATCACTGATCTCTTAGGATGACAGCTTGGCAAAGGGAGGTGAATTTCTGTAGCATGGAGTGCTCCCACGGTGCCTAATACTTTCCCTGTATCTCCACCTCTCCACTCCCATGACAGTCATGTAATTATGATGGGGGAGAATGGGAATTTAGGCTGAAACTCCTTCCAGCATGCTTCCTGGGAACATGCTTTCTTAGAAAGCTCTCTCTCTCTCGGTTACCATGAAGCAGCTTCTTTCTCGATCTTTTACCTTTTGGAATTAAGCATTAAATAGGAGGTGTGGCTAAGAAGATCACTGAACATCTGGACGTGGAGAACCTTCCTGAGATGCTTTCATGGTACCCTGCAGCTCCTCTTGGAAATGTGTCAGGCAAACCTTCCTTGGAGGATGAGGGTGCAGCCTGGAACCTACTCTAGCTGCCAGGAAAAAGCAGGCTTTGGCATAAGAGTAGTGCCAAGGACATGAACCTTTAGCAGAGAGATCAGAAAATGAAAGGGGGGCATGGAAGAGGCTGGTTTCCAGGTGGAGAGGATATCAGAGTAGTTACTGTTGGGATAATTTAAGATCAGTGAATTTGGATTCACTGCAGACCTACATAACTTTCAGCTTGACTAAATGGAGTAGCACATAATTAGCCATAAGCTCTGGAGTGCAGGCGATTGAGAACTGGGCTGATCCCTTCTCCTTTGAAGGGGTGAGGGGCCTTTTAAGATTATGCTGGTGGTGTTCTAGCGCTTGTGTCCCTCTCCAATAACTTTGAGAATCTCTTCCTTTTTAGCTATAGCAAGGCCAGGCCAAGAAGACCCTGGAGTCCCACTAGTGTTAGGGCTCTCTGCACTGCCATGGCACACGGTTATCTGTGACTGAGGGTAGGCGCGACTGTGAACCTCAAGGGGAGAGAAGAACATGTGTGTCCTAGCCTTCACACTGAAGAGACCTGTAGAATTTCATGTTCGAGAACTCCAAAGCCTCAAATGGATGTTCCTAGTTAGATCAGGTAGTATCCTTCCAACTCTGGTTTAAAAAAGAAAATCATTCTTTCTTAGATAAAGCTGCCAGAATTAATTTAATGATTAAATCCTCTAACAGGGTATTTTAAACATTGTTTACATATGATGTGCATCTGCTGCCAACTCCACTGTCGAATATGAGGTGCATATAAATTGGAACTGCACAGAGTTATAGAAACGTGAAGTATTGTAAAAGGGGCCTTGTCACCACTTCCACTATCCCAAGGAGAAAAGCCTGAACAAGCATGTTGTGCGATGGCCTCATAGAGGGGCCTAGAGTTCTTGCCAACTATTGATGAAACAAAGGCTGCAGATGGTGGTGTCACGGTGCCTTGGTGACTTCCTCCCACAATGGGAGGTGCGAAAGACCCAGCTTGAGTATCCTGAATTTCGCAGCTAAGCAAGGGTATGTGGGTGTGTGTTCATGTGTAGAGGAATGTGATAGCTGAATATGGTTCTCCTGTGAAGCATCTCTTGTGTGTGTGTGACAATCGTGAGCATTAGACTAGTACATGGCAGACATGATCTTCCCGTGGGGTGGAGCTTTTCTCATACCCTGTATGCCCTGCTTCCCACAAGAGGTGCAGAGATCTTCACTCTGATGCCCACTTTTAGGCACTCTGGTCATGCCAACCCAGATTTTGGTCTGTGATAAAAGAAAGAGTAATGTTTACAACATCTAGAGCAATATCCAAGCATACCTCATCCCTGAGCTTCCATGTTCTCAGTCCTGCCCTCTCTCCTATTTCCTCTTCCACAGGCTCATGTCCATGGGTATCACTTCCATTTATTTCTTGTCTTCCTTTGCTCCTCAAGCCGGGCCTGTGCTGTGGACTTGCCTTCTGGACTTGAGGCTTGCTCGGTCCTGGGCCTGTGCAAGTTCCAGGCAGGCCAGGGCAGGAGTCCAGGCAGAGCTGTGACTTCTAGAATTGCTCTTCATCCCCTCATGACCTTTGGTCCCACTGGGGGGCTAACTTGTTTGGGGGCTGCTGCAGGACTTGTCATTGCCCTTGGCAAACGAAATAGAATACTGTCAATATCAACCATTCATGGCCTTGGGCACCTCTGGGGTGAGGAAGAATCCTCTGAGGCAATCTTTCTCATTAAACTTGAGCATGCACAGGAGTCACCCGGAAAGCCTGCAACACGTGCACACCCAGGTGCACACCCAGAGAGGCTGATCTGATAGACCTGAGATGGGGCCCAGAAATCTCTATTTTTAATGAGTTGCTAGGTGGCTACTGGCTTGTGGACTTGGAAAAAAGATGGTCTTAGACAGTGGTGTGTGACCTTGGCTGCTCCTTAGAATCATCTGGAGAGTTTTTAAAACCAAGATGTCTGGGTCCCACCTCAGGACAGCCAAATCAGAAGCTTTTGGTAGAGACCCAGGCATCACTGTTTTTTAAAGCTCCACAGGTGATTCCAATGTGCAGCCGAACTTCGGAAGCATGGGTCTAAGGAGTGAGGGGGAGCACAGCTGGGGGGAAACGCAGTTGTGTGGGCCAAGGGGGCTGGCGCATCTCCAGATGCAAGCAGTAGATAACGAGGAACCTGGCCAGCCCTCACTCAGGATGGCTGCCTCTATGCCCTCTGGGTCTGACTTGCTCCTTTGAGATAAAGGTGTTTTGGCCCAAGGTGTGCATTGCTGGGCAGCTGCCATGCTGAAGGTGGCAGCCAGACGGGCCCCTGATTGAAGGACGCTCTGCCATGCTTTCTGAGCCTTGCCTCCTCCAAGCTCGCCTCCTGGGCCGTTTCCCCTGTCTGTTATCCTGTGCCCCTGTGTTTGGCCATTTTGTGTTAGGCTGTGCCTCTGTACCCAAGGCCATGCGACAAGGTAGTTGGAACCCCCACTCAGGCGGTGAGTGAAGTGTGTCTTAGTAGTGACAATAGCAGTAACACAACTTCCAAATTTCTCAGTGGAAAAATTCACGTCCTGGGGATATCAAGATCTGTGAGGCCTCTCCAAGACCTCACCATTCCCTCTTCGGTACCAGGTTGGGTGGGAAGGTCCTAGTTGATTTTAATCTCCGGTGCTCTCCCCAGAACTGCTGCTCTGAATAAACCAAAGCTGTGAAAGAGCATTCTGCACAGGTTGCGGGCCTGGCCTCTGGGTGCAGGACCTGGGCGCTTGACCTGCGCAGCTCAGCTGGCTCTGCTGTGAGGGAAAGCTGTGAACTTACTGTGCTGAGAGCTGGGGGAGGGTGGAATGGGGAAGACTGAAGAGGAAGGAGCAGGTGGGACAGACCAGCCGCTAACATGGTGTCTGCTTCTCCGTGCACCAGAGGAGAAGGGAGGAGTAACAAATCCAGAGGCAAGATGGTCTCCCAGCAACCACAGCATCCAGACCCTGTCGTGCCACTTCCACGCAAGGCAGAGGTATTGTGGTCTTCCATCCCAGGCCGCCCTCCACTCTGCCAAGTGTCAGGCCTCTTTAAATCTGCATCCCTCTGGGTTAGAAGTCACTCGGCGTGAGATGGTGGAGGAAGACACCAAGAGCAGAGATGCCTTCCTGCCCCTGTGGCCTCTCGGGACTCCGAAAGATGCTGCGGACCTAGATGGGAGACCAGGATGGGGCCACTGGCCTTCCTAGGTTGGGCTCTGGGTCCTTTCAATAAACGGTTTCTTGATGTTTACTCCCTTTGGGTCCTTCCACTCCCTTCCCTCTGCCAGGTGTGGGAAAGGTGGCTGGGCTCGGTGTGCGCTCCAACCCCGGTAGCATTAGCTGAGTCACGCGGAGAGCACAACAGATTTGTAGCAGCTCATCGGCCGTTATCAACCGCTTGGCTGATGGAGTCCTCACTGAGTTGTTTCATTACTGTGTAAAGTGGAACAATGTCATTCACCTTTACTATAAACAAGGCTGTGAGACCATAATAAACAGAACCTGAACAAGCTGCCCTCTGCTCTCTGCCCACTGCCCAGCTGACTCTGTGAGGAAACTCTCCATGACACATGGACTTGCTGGAGCGGGGGCCACGTGGCTCCACCTGGCAGTGGCTGGCACAGGGCTGGCCATCAGGAGAAGCAGGGTGTGGGTAAAAATAGATGGGTATGGCTTGGGGATAAGGGTGGGCGGAGAGTGACTTTGGGTTATGAGAGTGGCTTTGAAACCGTAAAGTGCTGTACCAATTCGAGGTGTTTTTATTACTACCACCTACTGCTTGAAAACGCAGATAGACAAAAGGGTGAGGACGGTTTGTGTATTTGTTCAGCTGGAAAAATCTGGAAATGCAGTGGGTTGATCTAGCTTAGGGCTGTAAGTCACTTTATCCAATCAATATGTCCCCAAAAAGTATATATTAGTCATCAGATCTTTAAGTGCCTCTGGTGATCAGGTCTTGTGGAGGGGATGGAAGGAGAATAAGGCACTGTATCTGCTCACAAAAGCTCATTCTTCAGGTGGGATGATAAGACAGAGAGAGATGTAAAAGCTTAATTATCCGAATAATTGAAAATGCTCTGGAAAAGGTCTGTCTTTAAAGGAAAGCTGATGTTTCATCAGCCGAAAATTCTTTGGGTTAAAAGAAAAGTCCTTTTGTAAAGCAAATGATTACCCTCAATTCCAATTTTGTTGACTGGGCAAGGAGCTGTGGCATGTCAGGCTGCTGTAGACAGGGGTCCGCTGCTGGGGAGGGGTGTGGCTGGCTTCTGTCTTTCTGGCTTTGCCCTTCTACTTCTTCTGCTGCTATTCCCACCTGGGGCTCCTGACCCCTCCGAGAGTGTGGAAGGGGAAAGATAAGAGGTAAGGGATGAGGGGTGTAGGTGGGGGGTCAGGCCTGCTGTAGATGTCATCGGTGGGCTCTCCAGCCTGGGAGGACTCTGTGGAGGGGAAGGGGAGTCCTTCCTGCTTCATTGGAGACCCTGTCTTGGGAATCTGCCCCCTGACAGTCTCCCAGTGAGGGTGAATGATTCCCTCTGGCTGGTGGACTGGTCCTTCTAGACAGTGCCCCAGCTTCTCCCTGCTGCAGTCTGCTTGCCCGCTTGGACAGGTCCTAGCTTGAACTCAAGCTAGTCTTTCTCTCCAGAGGCCCACAGCGGGCCCATTGGCACCATTTGGATCTTATTTTTCCCTAGAATTAGAAGAAAGCGGCTGCTCTTCTTGCTCTGCAGCCAGTGCCCCCAGCCAGCCAGCTGCTCACATTTTTTATTTTCCAGGCTGGAATAGACACCAGTCTCCTGGGTCCTCAAGCATCAGGGGGCACATGTCAGGCTCCAAAGACCCACGGAACCCACACTCCCTTGGAGTGAGGTGAGAGGTAGGCACCTCACCTGCCCTCCTTCAGGGGGCTGGGGCTCACAGCACACAAACTGCTCTCTCCAAAAAGCTTCACAGGTTTCTCCAGCCCCTGCTGGGGGGCAGGTTCTCAGTGCCACTCACTGGTTCTCCACTCCCTCCCTGGAGTGTTGGCTTGGTCTGGAACCTGCTTTGGTATCTGAGATCACTCTTCTATGCCTTGACAGAGGCTCTTACACGTGGAAGACCCTTAGCACTATGCCCAGCATCTCACTAACATGCAGCATATGTGGAGAAACACAAGCCAAGTCCCTTCTATGAACAAAGCCATGGAGAGAGAGACAACAGAGGTCACTGAGATAACTCCCTCTGGAGTATGCTTCTTAGCTGGGGCCTGTCTGGGTCTGTCTGGACTGCTGTAACAAAGCGCCGTAGAATGGTGGTTTATAAACACCCGACACTGATCCTCACAGTTCTGGAGGCTGGAAGTCCAGGATCAGCGCACCAGCACGGCCGGGCTCTCTTCCAGGTTCTGGACTGTTGGCTTCTTGTTGTATCCTCACACAGTGGAAGGAATGCTGCCTAGCTCTCTGGTTCCTCATAAAAGTCACTAATCCCATTCACGAGGGCTCCACCCTCGTGGCCTAATCACCTCCCACAAGCTCTACCTTTAAATATCATCCCATTGGGGTTAGGGCTTCAGTATGTAAGTTTTGGGGGCTGGACACAAATAATCAGTCCATTTTAGAGTCTGTCCTCGTCCCCTATCCAGAAAGGGGAATAAAGCTGGAGGGAAAGGGTGGGGACATGCTATGGGTGCTGCCTTCCCTGTTCATGCCTTATTCCACAGCACAGAGGGACATCCCAGTCCACACCCCAGCTCACTGGCTGGATGCCCAGCCATGGAAATAGAAAAGCCACAATCCTGACAGCCTTTGACTGGAGTTAGGTGAGCACACGCTTCCTGATCACTTGGACTGGGGTCACATGAGCATGCTCTTCCTGACCATTTGGGCTGCAATGCCAGATTGGGTTTGAATCTCAGCTTAAACTCTTACAAGTGGTGTGATCCTAGGAAATTTACTTCCCCGTGCCTCAGTTTCCTCATCTGTAAAACTAAAATAATGACAGAGTCAACTGCTTGGGGTCATTATGAACATTAAGCAGGGAAGAATGTGGCACCTAGTAGGCCCACAGCATGTGCTAAGTGGCATCATTCTCTCACATTGGAATCGCCAGGGAGTCAACTCAGCACCTCATTCATAGCTCACTTGCTTCTCAGATAAACGCAAAAGAAAAACACTCAAAGCAAATGATATTATAGAATCAACATCACATCCCTTCCCTACTAAACTATAAAATCCCTGAAGGTAGAGAGAGACTGTAATTCCAGACCCCTGGGTCTCTTTTGTTCACCGCCCTAGTTCCTAAATATTTATTGGAAGAACATTACATCTGCAAATGTTTTTTGAGCACCTCTTATAGGTTAGGCACTTGGGCAGATTGGGGGTGGAGGTGAGAAATCTAAAACCTGGACCCTCATCGGACTTTCTTGATTCTTAGAAAGACTTAATGCTTTATAAGCCTTGGCACTTACCAAATAAGTGGGACAGAAAGGAAATAGCTGCATAATGAGAAGCGGCTGTGCTAATAGGAAACACTCAGGGGCCAGGCACTTCGTCAACAATTTAGATGCTTTATCTAGTTGGGTCCCTGCAACACTTCTTTTTTATTATTATTTTAGAGATGGGTGTGGAGTACAGTGGTACTATCATAGCTCACCGCAGCCTCAAACTCCTGGAATCAGCAATCATTTCACGTCTGCCTTCTAAGTAGCTGGGATTGCAGGTGTGCACCATTATGCCTAGCTAATTAAAAAAATTGTTTTGTAGAGACAGTGTCTCACTATGTTGCCCAGACTGGTCTCGAACTCCCGGGATCAAGCATTCATTCCACCCCAGCCACCTAAGTAGCTGGAATTACAGGCATGAGCCACCAAGCCCTGCCCCTGCAACAATTATATGAGGCAATGTATGAGTTTGCTTGGGCCACCTAAGCAAAGTACCACAGACTGCGTGGCTGAAACAAGAGTTTTATTGTCTCACAGTTCTGGAAGCTAGAAGTGCAAGATCAAGGTGCTGGCAGGGTTGCTTTCCTCTGAGGTCTCTTTCGGCTTGTAGATGGCTGCCTTCTTGCTGTATCCTCATAATCTTTCCTCTGAACCCTAACCCTTGGTGTCTCTTCCTCTTCTTGTAAGAACACCAGTCATAGTAAAGCCCCATCCTAATGGCCTTATTTAACTTAATCACCTCTTACAAGTCCTATCCCCAAATACAGTCATATTTTGAGGAACTAGGGTTAGGCTTCATCATAGGAATTCGGGGAGCTCAGTTCAGCCCCTCACAGATAGATACTGTTATTAATTCCCACGTATGGATGAGGAAACCGGAGCACAGAGAGGTACTTCCATGATCTGCCCAAGACCATACAGTGTGTATGTGGCAGAATTGGGATTGAGAACCCTGGGTTTAGAAATCCAGAGCTGGTGCTCTGAACCTCTACTGTGCTGTGGACTAGATGGAAATACGGGGAAGGGTGGGAGTGCGGCAGGTGCACAGGTGACGGGGTGGGGGGTCAAGGAAATGGGGGTGGCGGGGTGTTTTCAGGGGTACTGAAGCTAAACAGGTCACAGGATGGCACAGATGAGTCCATACCAGTGCTGATCAGCTAGGGGTGAAGGTAGGAGGAGAAACAGGGAGGTCAGTTCTCTGTCTTCTGCTTGCTCAGAAATCCGGGCTCCTGGAGAAGCTGGAGGCCTGGTGGGAAATGGTGGCTAAAAGACATGCTGCAAAGCCCACTAGAAACTGGACTAGCCAATTCTCTGCTCAAGTTGTTCATTTCCTGGCAGCGGGTACAGGCAGAGCCATGCGCGTTTGTCTTGTTTCTGCCCTGCCCTTTGCACTCTCTCCTGCTCTGATTAGGAGGGTCAGCGTGCTGCTTTCTCCCAGGGCACAAGCGGCCCACATCCTCGAGCATGTCATTCTTCCTGGGGGGCAGAGTCCTGGCCCTGCCCACAACTCTGAGGACCAGTGTTGCTCCATCCCCTGAATCTGCTGAAAGAAGAACACATCTGTGGGGTGCAGGCTGCAGACATGGTCTTCTCCAGGAGAGAGAAGTCGCTCCCATCTCCTTACACACTAATACCAGCCTGCAGGTGCCACGAGTGGCAGAGGGCTCTCCCCAGAGCCATGTGATGTGGCAATAGAGGTGGGATTTGGATGTGGACAGGCCTGAGTTGGAATCCTGATGCTGTGGCTTACTCTGCGTGTGTGAGACACCGGGGATGGTGCTTGGCTGCTTATAGCCTCAGTTTTCTTATTAGACACATTTCCAGGCGGGTTGCTGCAAGGATGAGAGATGATGTGCAAAGCATCTGAAGCAGGACCTGATATTGAGCAGGTGCCCAAAATTAGCAGCTGTGAGTATTGGAGATACCCTGGCTTGTAGATATCTGAGCACTAGGTCTCTAAATCTTGTCTGGGGGTCAGAGGGTGTCGTGGAGCAGTTAGGAGCAGAGAGTCAATGGAGCTGGGTTGATGTAAGTGCACTTGCAGAAAAGGAGGCCCTCTGTCAGCTAGAAACAAAATGAAGTGCCTTTCATTCAGAATAGTGCTCTGCCCCAACCAGGGTGTTAGCAGCCCTCCTCAGGTGCCCTATGAGCTAAATATAACAGGGCTCATGCACTGCTCACACAGGCTTTCACTGCAACCCCCCAAATGCAAGCAGACTAACTGGGAGTTGGCAGAGTTAAAAACAAAACAAAACACAACATAAAATCCCTGAGTCAAATCAACTGATCACGTACTTTCGACATGCTCTTATCCAATTTGTCCTGGGGTGACCAGAACTGTACTTTTGGCTTGACTTTTGGGAAACCCTGGAAACAGAACTGATGTGGATGTTCTCATTCAAGGTGTAGAGTTTGTAAGTGGCTTTGGAATAGATTAAAATGAAACCCATCTCAACATCAGAACAGCTGTGTGTAGGTTTGCTGGGATATTAAAGGCAATGGTTTTCCTCGTATGTTCTAAAAATGAAATTGTCGGGATTTTCCAGTAGGTGCTTTATTAGGCCAGGTGTTTTTTTTTTTTTTTTTTTTTTTTTTTTTAAACCAATAAGTAAGGTTGATTGAAACCTGTAAGGGCCTGGATCGGCAGCATCTCCTGGGAAATAGCAAGGAAGGGGTGAGGAGCTGGGAAGGGGCTGTGGGACCGTGTGCAACATAATCACATCCAAACCACAGCAGCCTAGGAGACAGTGGCATGCTGGGTCAGGGCAAACCTCCTCCCCTGTCTCCCTGCAACATGGGGAGAAGGAGAGTTGGCTTTTGGGGGATGAATGTAGAGCGGGCACTCATAAACGGTCTTGGCCCTTGCTTTGGCCGTGGTGTGGTTGAAATGGGGCAGGCCCAGTAAGGACTGGTCCAAGATCAGAGGGAAAATAGGCTTGCATTCCGGACTCAGGGGCTGCAGTTGCTGTGATAAAGTGACTTGCAGAAGAGGAAGGGAGCTAGGGACCCTCGCTCATCCCACCAGCCAATGGCCCTTTGCAGGCGACTAAGTGAAGAGACTTGTTTCAGCCAGGAAGACACATTCTCATGCAGAGGGGCAGCCCCTGGGCCTGCTCTGCAACCATGGAGATAAACTTGCTCTGTCAAGGGAGCAGCTGCTGGCCACCTGCTGACCAGCCCACGCCAAGTCCTTTTCTGAGCAGGAGTGTCGGAGCCTGACCCCTAGAATAAAGGGCTGGAGGGACAGTGGTGAGAGAGCACAGTGTGTTTTTGCCAGCCTGGGCCATTAGTTTCCCAGAGTGGCCCAGGTGCCCGCCCCACCTAAGGTCCCATGCACAGGGACCTCTTAGCATGCTGAGGTCCCAGGCATAGGGACCCCTCAGCTGTCCTTGCCAGCTGACCTTTTTTTCTCAGTAGCATGTCGACCTGCTCCTACTTCCTTGCACCAGGGGCAGCATCTGCTGCAGAGATAGAGCAGCTAGCAGGAGGCTGGGCAGGGGGTTGTGAGGCCAGGCCACTGTGGAGGAATTCTGGGGCTTTAGCCCACTCTCCCTTCCCCTCCACAGGGACCCATGCAGCCTATCCTGCAGGCCTGATCAGAGCCAATTGTTGCCACACTGCCTCTACTGTTCATTCTCTCCCTTTTTACCCAGACCATAAACTCTCAGAGGGCAAGGCTCAAATCTGATACTTCTTGGCCAAGACTCTTACAGAATACATGATTAACACCTACATGTTCTGTGATGCATCAAGGTGACACAGGGCTGTCCTTCTGTGCAAAGATGATACCCTGACCCTCTATCTGTAGGGTTTCAATATTAGGGCATTTTTTCCAGCTATGATTCACATTCTCCCCTTATCTCCCTTGAAGTCTTCAGTACATTCCTCCAGAAGAAGGCCGGGCTGTGGGAAGATCTGTGGCCTTGGAAGAAAGTGAGACTCCTATCCCTGAGCCTGAAGGGACTCTGAAGAGGGGTTTTATAGGGCCTGCCATGACTTAAATAGACACAGATCGGTGAACCCTGTAAGCCTGAGGGCAGCGAACAGCTGGTGTGCCAAGGGCATATTTGCCTGGTAATTTTAATTTTTATTTGAACGCCCATCTGCCCCATCGCTGACATCATAGTGCAGCCGAAGGTCTTGTTTTTCCTTCCTGTTTCATGCGCCTGCAGCATGGCCTTGCACTCAGGGATAATTAAATGGCTCTGTGGGTGGCCTCACCCTAGTTTGTGGATGTATGGGTTGGGGTTGGGGACAGGCCGGGCCAGAGGGCCAGAGGCCTCCATCAAGGCATCCTCGGGCTTTGTGTCAGTGTTCTGTGGAGGAAGGTGGGGCCGAGCTGGGGCAGAGCCTGGGCATACCTTATTTGATAGGAGGAAGTAAGTGTCTTGGGAACAAGCTTGTCCTGAAGCCCAGGAGGATTTGCCCCTCCCACAAAAATGCTCTGAGTCCTGGAGATTAAAGGGTTCTTGTTCAGAGCCAGCACCAGAGGTTTCCTAACCTCTGGGCTTCCCAGCATAGGCCAAGGCAAGGACAACAGGTATGCAAGTGCCCAGAGCCTTCAGGAAACAGAAATTCTTGCCTCAGGCTTGGGTAGTTTCCTCATCACTCTGATTTCGCCCTACATCCCCTGTCTCCATTTTTTCCTTTATAGCAGTCCTGGATTCAAATCCTGATTCTGGTTATTTACTAGGTGTATGATTTTGAACAGTCTCATTAACTTCTGTTAGCCTCAGTTACCTCATCTGTAAAATGGACCCAGCAACTCCACTTCTAGATATGTAAATCTCAGAAACATTTTTATAAGTGAACATCAGAAAACACATACAAGAATATTCTTAGCAGCACTGTTAGCAATAGCAAAAGACTGGGCTCTCATGCGAAGAATGAGAAGCATAAACTGTGGTACATGTGCACAGAGGATTTCATAAAGCTGTGAAAATGAATGAACTCTAGGGATACTATTGTAACCGTATAGATGAATCTTAGCAAAATAATATTGGGAAAAGGCAAGTTCTTTTATTATAATTTAAATACAATTAAAATAAACAATATGTTTTAAGGTTTCCATATACATGCAATAGATCTAAAAGAGAGCAAGGAAGTGATTGGGGATGGGGTTGGCTTGGGTAAGGGAAGGGAGGGAAAGGACAGGGAAGGAGCAGATGAGTAGATGTAAGTTACCAACAGTGTAATTCCTGGGTTGGGTATAGGTTCAAGTCTATTCATCAAATCACTAAAATAAGTGATGGAAAGAGAGAACAAATAAATACCTAAGACCTAAGCATGCACCAATAAGGAGAGCTTGAAATGAATCAAGGATTATAAAGATTAATTTAATTTTGTGCACTGAGGTCTATTAGCAAATATGATTGCAGGGATTGTGGGATTGCATTAAATGAGATAATGTGCATCATGACCTACAAATACACTAGCTGTCATCCAGTAGGTGTTCAAAAATAAAGTTAATCTCTCTATTCTCCTAGCCAAGCAGGGGCTTTATCTTGGTTCCCATCCTCAGGATTCTTAGTGCTTTGATCCTTTATGGCTGAATCCTAAATCACCCACTAACTTCCTTCCCTTTCTTCCCTCCCTTCCTCTACCCTCCTGCCCCACCCCAGAACAAATAAATCTTCTCTGACCTACGTCACAGAGTTGTGGGGACAGGAGATATGAGAAGGCTTTGAGTCTAAGAAGTGCCCCCAGTGTACTCTTGTTTTCCTGTGTGCCCTGAATTCCATCCATGGATGAAAAGAACAAGACACAACTCTTGAGCCTAGGTAGCTTGCAGTACTTTGTGAGGCTCACATAGTGGAATGGACACAAGTCATGCCCTTGGTGTTCACAGGGGAGAGACTGTGTGCTGTGTAATATTCTAGGAGGAGGCTGGAGAAGGTGGCCTGGGGTTGCACCTGAAATAACATCTGTGGGCTTAATGGAAAGTACCTTGGACTTGGACTTGGAGCTGTAAAATCTTGCAAACAGTCTCACTCACTGGCTGTAGGTGGGCAAGTTACTTAGCCTCACTGAGCCCTGCTTTTCTCATCTGTGTAATGCACCTTGGAATGCCTGGAATGTGAAGTAAACACACACACTCACAACCAACACAATGCTGAGCACAGAGTGGACATTCCAAAAATGTTTCCTGAATCTGAACCCCATATCCTCTCCAGAGCCCCAGTTTCCCTCTGGGAGATTGGATGGTATGCTCACTCCAACTGGAGTGGAAATGGCTTTGTCCAGATTTGGCAGGAAAGCATCACTTTGAGTTTCAATGCTGACAAATTGGTGGGACAGATAGGTGACATTTGTGATGGGTTGGGAGTAGTTTCCTCATTCCCATTCATGCCTCCTGAGCCCCATATCCATTGAAGTAGCACACCTGGAAAAGATGTGACAAGTCATACACACAGGTGCCTCTTTTCTCAACCGTGTGCCACATGGAACCAAGGGAATCAAACAATTAGAGCAGTTCCGGGAGGGAAAAGAGATCTGAACAGCAATCCTGGAGAGCCCAATGGTGAGGGAAGCCGGGGGAGAGGATTGATTAGGGGAACTGGTGATTTTACAAACCACAGGCCTTTGAAAAATTGTTAGGCTTCACTGGAGAAAGTTACTTCTTTTTACCAAAAATGTTACTTAGCCCAGCCCATGATTCATGATTCAGTCTGTGAGACAGATAGGAAGCCTGGAGTGAACTCTGCCACTTATTTTCAAGACAGAGATATACTGAACACCCATTATGTGCTGGCCACAGTGCTAAGCTTTTTATATACTTAAAAAAAAAAAATCTTCACAGTATCTAACCATTCAATGTCTCAAAATATTCATTTTCTAGGTAAGAAACAGACTTGCTACAGTTTCTTAGATCAGATGGGGTTACCCAGAGATAAACAGCAAAAACGTGGGTACAGAAACCAGGAGTGGGGGTGGAGGTGACGGACTGCAGTGGGCGTTGTCCACTGTCACAGACAGGAAGTGAAGGCATCCTGTATCTTAGGTCACCCCCTGCCTGTCTAACTCAGAGGCGGGGGTGGTGTCTGCAGATTTTGACCAAGGCACAGTTATGAGACTTCGGCGGCGGGGAGGGTGGCTCTGGAGGTCCCCAGCTCAGTTAGAAATATCTCTGCCATTCATTACTGACCTTTCCACAGAGCCAATCCTGCCACACGACGTGGTAAATGGAGGATGACTAATGTGTGCTCATCACAACAACCACATTTACATTTAGCTGAGACAAAAGCCTCAGTTACACCAAGTCGGGATAACGCTTGGTGAGATTCTGAGCATCAGTCAGAATTTGAGAGAGAAGGAAGAGTTTATAAAAGGCCCTTTGGGTGCCCTGCTCAGCATGCAAGAAGGGCTGGATTTTGTCCTAGCTGAAAATGTGGCCTGCCTTCTCTTCTCCCCTACCCTCTCATATATTTGAAACTCTGGGATATTTGCTTATCTTTATGTCTTTGTGAGTAGGGAAGATATTTGGGAGCTCTTTTTTGAGATAAAGTATATGAAAGTGTTTTATAAATAGTAAAAGCTTACATAAGAGCAAGGCGATGCTTTTATTACTGCCTCCTATGGAGCTGGCTGCAGAAGAGGCCTCTGATCTCACTCCCAATAGGAGCCTTTCTCCATTCACTGGAGCCCAACCCAGATTGGACTCTAAGGAATACATCTTATGTAAGATTTGGCTAAATTGAACAGAGCCCATCTTTCCAGTCCAAGTTGGGTTGATTTATTTCAATTAAAAGTTTCTATGGAGTGTTCAGAATGTGCTCAGACACTGTACATAGCTAAAGATACAAAGGAGAATAATATATACATGATTCCTATCTTTAAGGAATTTATAGGTCAGTGGAGTGGCTTTTAAAAAGGTGGAAATCTTTTTGTTAAAGAAAACTTTAGTTAAAACTCCAATACCTAAAATGAAAAGGGAGCTCCTTTGAATAAGGTGGAGGTAGAAGAAGGGAAATGCAGAGAAGGTAGAGGAGCAGGAGGGAGGCCAGGGTGCTGTTGGCTGGATCTCACCATTGCCTGCAGAGGCCCTCTGAGGGTTTCTCAGAGGCCAGTTCAAGCAGCAATAATTTCCATAAGGCTTCTAAAAGAAAACAGGAGAATATTATAATGGCTTGAGGAGAGGCAAAAATTTCTTAGGACATAAGAAGCTCTAAGCATAAAAGGAGAAAACCAATAAATTGGCCAAGTGTGGTGGCTCACACCTGTAATCCCAGCACTTTGCGGGGCTGAGGTGGGTGAATCGCCTGAAGTCAGGTGTTCAAGACCAGTTTGTCCGACACAGTGAAACCCCGTCTCTACTAAAAGTACAAAAATGAGCTGGGTGTGGTGACACATGCCTGTAATCCCAGCTACTTGGGAAGCTAAGGCGGGAGAATTGCTTGAACCCGGGGGGTGGAGGTTGCAGTGAGCCAAGATTGTGCCACTGCACTCCAGCCTGGGCAACAGAATGAGACTCTTTCTCAAAAGAAAAAAAACTGATAAATTATATTATATCAAAAATGAAAATTTCTACTTATCATATAATACTGTTAAATAGGAGAGCCAGTTTGGGAGAAGATATTTGCAGTACGTATATCTGACAATAGACTTGTGTCAATAATATGTAAAGAATTCCTACAGCTCAATATAAAACAAACAAA
The DNA here is from genome assembly GCA_031835075.1 of Saguinus oedipus. NCBI lineage: Eukaryota > Metazoa > Chordata > Mammalia > Primates > Cebidae > Saguinus > Saguinus oedipus. The sequence continues at coordinate 28,375,970 of CM063190.1, forward strand.
ATACAATTTTCAAAATTAATAAAAGGACTTGAACACACACTTCACAAAATAATATACATGAATGCCAATAAACCAAATCAAAACCTGGTGAACACCATCAATTGTTAGGAGAATGCAAATCAGATAGTTTGCCAACAGTTTGCTTTGTAAACAGTGGTGCCAGAATTGGAAATAGCCTGTGCCCTTCCCTGTTCCATGGATCTCCAAGTACGTTTTTCTACTTTAGTTATACAATGTTTTTTTTTCATATCCCTTCTCTGCCTCCAAATTATTTTTATCTGCAGCACTAAAGCCATGAAGAGACAGTTAGATTTCCATAGATGTCAATGGTTATGTAATTCTTCACTTATGGCCCTGGAGGCCTCTTTTCTAAGTTCACAAATGACATATTCATATTTCTCTTTGCTAGGGAGCAATCTCCCAGTGAGCTGCACTTGCTGCCCTCTGTAAACATGAAACGCACATTACTATTAATGTATTACCATAATGGTTCTCTCCTGCCCATAAACAGCTGCACATGTGAAGTATAAATGACAACCCAAAAGAGTGCCAAGAGGCCCCTGCTCAGAGCTGTAAGAGGGTCTTCCAGGGACTAGGGACCATTTGGAAAAATAATGCCAAAACCCACATTGAAGTTCCACTAAGTATCCACTAGAATGTGTAAAATGAAAATCCAGATAAGAAAAAAGGGTTGGCAAGGCTGGAGTAGCATGGCTGCAATTCTTAGACAGTGCTGGTGTGAATGTAAAACGGTACAAAGCACTTTAGAAGGCAGCTTGATAGTTTCTCATAAAGCTAAATATATACCTTCCTTATGGCCCAGCTACTCCACTCACAGGTCTAAAAACATACGTCTACAAAAAGACATAGCTGCAAATGTTCATCACAGCTTTATTCACAATAGGCAAAAACTTGAAACCACCCAAACAAGCAAGACAATGAGTAAGAAGTTGTGGTGTAGTCATGCTGTGGAATTCTACTCAGCAATGGAAAGAGATACACTACTGATAGATGTACCAGCTCAGATGGATCTCGGAAATATGCAGCGTGCAAGAAGCCGGACGCAAAAAGACTACGTTCTGTATCAAGTCTAGAACAGGCAAACTAATCTACATCAAAAAATCAGAAAAGTAGATGCCTGGTTGGGGACAGGGTGGCAGTGGGAAATTGGGAGAGGGTACAAGGGAACTATCTGGGGCAATAGGAATGTTCCATGTACCAATAGTGCGGTGGGTTACATGAATACATGCATTCGTCAGAACTTCTTGAATTAAAACTGTTAAGATCCCAGCATTTTGCTTTCTGTAAATTATATCTCAATATGAAATGTTAGGCAATGACATTCTGGAAAATAAAACTGTAGATGGTAAAAGGATCAGTGGTTGCCAGAGGCTTTGGAAGGCTGAATGGGCAGAGCACAGAGGATTTTTAGGGCAGAGAGACTACTCTGTGTGATACTGTGATGTGGATGTATGTCATTAATATGACATACATTATGTCATATGAATGCACAGCACCAAGACTGAGCTCCAGTGTGAACTATAGACTCTGGGTGATAAGGATGTGCCACTGCAGCTTCCTCTGTTGAGACAAATGTTCCCCTCTGGACAGGGATACTGATAATGAGGGAGGCTGTACATATAAGAGGCCAGGGATCTATGGGAATCTCTGTACCTTCTGCTCAATTTTGCTGTGAACTTAAAACTGCTCTAAAAAATAAAGTCTTATTTTAAAACATATTAGGCAAAGAAATCACTAGATTCCTATTTCAAGAAGGCAGAGTTGAGACCTTTCTGCACCCTTCTTTCTTAAAAAGCAAGGCAAACAGCTAGAATAAGAGACAGCAAAATAAACTTTAGCTCATTGAAACTAGATAACATCTGTAACCCACATGGAAACAGACAGCAGAGGAAGGATGACAAATGACTCAGCAGAGAGGATGGAAGCCAAACTTGAGCCCAGAGGGTGAGCGTGGAAGGGAGAGGTGGGGGTTAACTGACAAGGAGCACGTTCTTCACCTCAAGAGTCCCTGAAAGGCTCAGGTATAGAGGGATCAGCAGGAAGGTGGGCAAGGGTGATGCTGATGGAAGCAGGACTGTTTGTGAGCCTGCTGAGAAGTGTTCACTTTACCCTCCCCTCCACTTCCCTAAGATACCATCTGTAGGAACCCACAAATTCCTTCTCCTTTTCCTTTTCTGTAAACCTGAACACTTCTAAAGGCTTTGGGTCCGGGAAATCCAAAGCCAGGAAGATCTGCAGGCTATTTTTGTTTTTCTACTCTGTACAATACTTGCCTGACAAAATAAGGTGCAGAGTCAGCTATTTGCTTGAATGAAGGAAAAGTGGAAATTTTAGGTAGAACACACACACACACACACACACACACACACACACACACACACAGACATTAATATTGTCAAATATCTTCTAGCTACTTACACATGAATATTTTAATAGCTTGTGGATTATCCATTTTCTAGTATTATACCTTGTGCAGTATTTCTGAGAGGTAGGGAAGACACAATTGTTCCCTACCATAGTGCAGATAAGGCACAGAAAGGTTACATGACTTGTCCAAGGTCAAACAGCATGTTACTGTCTAACCAGAACAACAGCCCTGGACTCTGGACTCCAAGATCAGTATTTCAGTATTCAAGGATGACTGCTTATTGCTCTTCAAACATATGAGCAGACAGACAAGACAATGAATAAGAAATTGTGGTGTAGTCATATGACACTATTCCATTTATGTACAACTCTAAAAAATGCAAACTAATCCATAGTCACAGAAAGCAGATCAGTGACTGCCTGAGGATAGGAGGGTGGTGGGGAGGGAAGCAGGAATTACAAAGAGTCGTGAGAGACTTTTGGGGTAACGGATGTGCCCACACTTTTGATTGTGATGATTTCACTAGGTGTTTGCATGTGTGAAAACCTGTCAAGTTGCCCACTTCAACCGTGTTTACTGTATGCTCATTGTCCCTCATTAAAGCTATTTTGAAAAATATGGGCAGAAATGACTCACTTGCTGGGATTTCCTGCAATAATAATTTTCACCTTTTTAATCATTGACATAACATCCAAATACATGCTAGACATATAGAGGGGATATATGCAGAAGGGTACAATATCCCCCTGCCTTCATGGGGAAAAGCTTGAAAGAGAGGGCTTCAAACAGCGAAATAAACAGAACAAACATTTACCGAACATCAAACTTGTTATCTTTTTCGATCCTCACTAAACTCTACATGACAGATATTATCGTCATATCCATTTTCCTGGTAGGAAATTCTCAAGCCACTATTAGCTGGGGTTTGAGGGAGCCAATAACTAACACCTCTGCTTTTCACCCACTTCCTGAGTTCGGAACCCTCTGACATAGGAGTCAGACATCTGATGATGAAAATGTCAGCTTTATTACAGAAAAAGCTGGTTTTGAGGGCTTGGCTAAGAGCCATATGCTGCCCAATGGGTCTACTAATAGATTCTCCTGAATTGAACTTAATTCTCAAATTGCAGACTTCCTTACAGGCTCCATTAAACTTACTTTGAAGTAGGACTTGCCGGCCTCCTGGAGACAGGACACTCCTGAAGAGAAGTGGGTATGTCTGCTTCCTTTTTCTAAACTCACCAATCAATTAGTTGCTACTTCTATGGGTAGTGCTGACTAAATTTAGGGAGAAGTTGAGGAGAGAGCCCGCAATTACAACTTTAGGGCAACCCCTTCTCATGAAAACACAGGAATAAAAAAGAAATGTTCCCTTAAACGGTTAAGTGGGAGTCAGACCCAGATTCATGTGCCAAAGCATTTATTTATTACACCGATGGTTTTCATTCCAAAAAATTTTGTGTAAACTAATTGATGTGCACAGAGTCCTAAATTAAATGGACTAAGAGACGTTAGATTTGAATGAACACTTGGTGAAGTTTTTGCTAATGGGCAACTTTTTATATTCTTCCATTCATTTGGATAGCTTTTGTGTACCTTCCCTGTGATAGACCCTGAGCCCATCACTACGCAGGCCGGGACAAATGTCCTGGTCCCTTGCTGTCCTCAGGGAGCTGGAGGACTCATCAGCCATGCCCAAGTTTCCGCCCTGGCCTCAGCTTTCTTTTTCAGCATATCGTCTGTTGATTGATTCCTTTTGTGCCTGCTGTAACCCACAAATAGGATTTCTCTTTGAGGCCTCGACATACACACCCCACTCCCTTTCTCATCCCTTGCCTTTACTTCTACTGTTTCCTCTACCTGGAATCCAATTCAATTAAGAAAACATTTTTGAGCATCTGCTGTGTTAGAACTATGAGAGGTAGAGCTGCAAAGAGGAGTAATATCCAGCTACAAGATCCTGTAAAGCTTGGCCTTTAAATGTCTAAATCCTATCCATCTTTCAAGGTCCACTTCCTCCATGACGTCTTCTTAGGTTTCTCAATCAGCTGTAATCGCTGGTATTTGCCTCTTTGGAAGTATTTCAATTGTAGCTTGGAATGATGCTTTCACCTGCTGATTAAGGACTCCGCAGCCACATGTACCTAAGGGAGCACAATGGGAGCATCCCATAATTACATAACTCACCTCTATAGCTGAGTCCCTGAAAATTGAGTCTTTCATTCCCTTGCCTAAAATGTTGCTGCCCAGCATACAATGGGCAGGAAAGGCCATAATCAATGGATGGCAAAGACCACCACTTGCTTGGCCTCTCCCTATACCTTGCTCGGCTACCTCCCCCCGAGTTCACCTTTGCCTCAGTGGCAAAGGAAGACCTTCCTGTTGCCATGGCTATTGGTCCTCTCCCCATACCCCTCCCCTCCCCTCCCATCATAGCTTCTGCATTTCAAGCTTGAATGAGCCTCATCTGCAGATGCTATCACCTCCCCCTCCAGCCCCAGACCTCAACCTTTCCGGTCCTTCCTTTCATCCCTTCCCACAGTCCTAACCCCTCCCTTGGAAGCCAGAGCTGCTCTGACCTGGGCCCAGAGCCAGATTACATTTTGATGCAACCCAGGGGACTCTTTGGGTTTTTTATTCCAGGCCTAGGCTTATCAAATGTCTCGCCAGACCAGGGAATATAGTCAGATCTCTTTTTCTGCTGCCTATACAGGAGGGAGAAGTGGGGCAAGTCCCTTCTATTATTAGAGAAATTTTGGTTTGCAACAGAAATTCAACTCAAATCAGCATGAATAAAAGGGAGTTTTGGTGAGAATACTGGACATCCCATGGAATCTGTGAGCAGAAACTGAGCAGAACCCTGAGGAACGCAGAAGCCCTGTCTTTCCTCCTCTTTCAGTTTCTCTCTGTGCTCTACCTTTCTCTCTTCTTGCAGACTGTTCTCTGTTTACCAGTTCACATGGCAAAAAAATGGCCAATAGTTCCCACATTTATATCATCAATCTTAACATGAAGACACCGAGAGGGAAACCAATCTATCCCTCAGCCTGGAGTCCAAAATTCCCAGGTAAGAGATGGATTGGCCCAGGTTAATTTGAACGTGCCCACTCTGGTCAAGGAGGCAAGATTGCATTATCAGAGCACAGCATTTCTGCTGCAACTACGTGGATGCAAGAGGGGAGAGGAAAGTTTCTAGAGAGGGATACTGGGGTCAAAATTCAAAAGTGTCTTCCAGACCCTCTTATGGAGCAAATTTTAACAGTCACCCCTCTAGGAAACTGGTTCCCCCCATCCTGTATCTAGCCACCTAGATGCTATGGCTGGTAATATGCCATTTATAGTTGTATCTTCTGCACCGATCCTCACCCCTCCTTAATCTCCTGGAGGGCAGCAGCATGCTTAGGGTTGTTTGTGCCCTCCAGTGCTTATCCAGTGCCTGCACCCAGCAGGTTCATCTCATGTCTGCTGAGAAGACATAATGCTTACACGTACCGGGAATTGTTCTAGGCCCTCGACACATTAACTCACCTAATCCTTGAAATAACCCTATGAGGTAGGAACATGTGAGGAGGGCAAGGAGGGTATGTAACTTGTCCAAAATCACACAGCTAGTTGGTGGCAGAGCCAGGATTCAAGCCCAGGTGGTCTGGCGCTCTGCTCCTGGTTCCTAGCCAGTAGAGACCACCACCTCTCCATCCATGTTCAGTGAGTTTCCACCTTGATCCACAGGTTTTCTCGAGGGAGCCAAATCTGTAGATGCACATAGGCAGTGGTGTTCCTGGATAAGAAGGGTAAGTAGGAATCAGGAAGTACATGGCCCTTCCAAGGTAGAATTGGCTACTCTCTCTTTCATGCCCGTACCTTACCTGTGCACAGGTAGCACTGGAAACTTTTTCCTTCACTGATTTGTTTGTGTGTCTGTTTTACATACATGACCAGTAGGATTTGTTTTTTAAATTTACTTAATATACTTTTATTTTAAATAAAAGTATTGCTGGGCAAGTGGTTTTAAGTTGCATATGTAGAAAAAAATAATGAAATTTACTATCTCTTATTCACTTCCCCTCTGGCCTACCTCCCTTTCACCGGTGGAAACCACTTTCGACTTTAAGGTCTTCATCTGGTACTTCCCCTGTGTTTCTCACTCACAGAGTATGTGGCTGTCTCTTGAGTCACTAACTCTAGACATTAGTTATAGACTTCCTATTATGGTAATGAAGATATTAAATTCACGTACATTTTCCTCTTTTCTTCTTTTAGCTGCCTAGTACCCCAATTTCTGGTTAACAAAGTTTTGTTATTGTGATTGTATAAATATTGTTTACTATTAAGCCACGTAATATATTTTAATTACCTGTACATTCTTGCATACTTTTTTCTTTTTTCCTGGAGTTAGCAATTGCCTTTAATTTTTATTTGTTTAGTTTGTTTATTCAGTTTATTTAGTTTATTTGTTTAGTTTAATTATTATTATCAGCAGCTGACTAAGCCTTTTCACATGCTCCCACAGCTCTGTGAAACATGGCTCAATAACATTTCCACATTGTCAAGCCTATCAGATTTTCCTCCCCTCTGAGACATCTCTCCTGGAGCCCTTTGATCTCTTATTCAGGGCAGGCTGCTCTCTAGGCCCTCTGTTGTCCAACTCTCAAGAGCTCCGTCCACCTTCCTCTTATCTCCTGAGTTCTGCCTTCCACTCCATCCTCTTTCTTGTTTCATGGACTTATTTCAACAGAACATATTTTCTAATGTAGCTTTCTAAGAAAGGATACCATGGGAGATAATTTTTTTGAGACTTTTCTGACTGAGAATCTTCATTCTCTGCTCAATCTAGAGTTGGGGACATAGAATTCCAAGTTGAAAATAATTTTCACTGGGTGTAGTGGCGTTAGCCTGTAATCCCAGCAACTCCGGAGGCTGAGGAAGGAGAATCACTTGGACCTGGGAGGCAGAGGTTGCAGTAAGCTGAGATCATGCCACTGCACTCCAGCCTGGGTGACAGAGTGAGACTCTGTCTCAAAAAAATCATTATTATTTTATAATTATAATTATTTTATGTATTTTAATAATATTATATACAATTATATATTATATAAAATATATTATAATGTATCTTTATATGATATATATTTTATATTATTTTTATATATAATAATAATTATTATTATTTTCACTTAGAACCTTGGAGGTGTTCAGCATTGCTATTCGGAAGACTGGTGTCATTTCAATTCCTGTGTATTATTTGTGATCTGTTCCCCAGTCCCCCTCAACCGCCTGGTCTCTAAGCTCTTAGGACCTCCTTTGTATCCTAGGGTTCTGAATTTACAATGATGTCTGGCTTTTTATATTCAATACAAGCGAGGGCTTGGTAGCCTGGTCCATGTGGAGACTGACACTTTGGGGATGGTTTGCTCATAGCAGTTCTTTGATAATTCCTTCCCATTGTTTTCTTTCTGGCATTCCTATTAGTTAGAAATGAAACTTCTTGGCTTTATCCTTTAATTTTCTAATTTATTATTTCCTAATATACTTTTTTCCCCCCTGACTTTCTGGAAGATTTCCTCAACATTGTTTTTGAACACTTCTGTTGAATTTTTGGTATCATATTTTTAATTCCCAAGAGTTTATAATTTTTCTGTTACTTAGAAAACAAAGTTCTGTTCTTGTTTCATAGATGCAATATGTTTTCTTACTTCCCTGAGGATATGAATGATGGGTTTTGTTTTGTTTTAATTTGTTTCGCTTCTATTCTGTTTTCTGCATTGTTCGTGTTTCTGTTGGGTTCCATTTTATTGTTTATTTTAGCCTTTTTCTTTCATGTTCGGGGCTTTGCTCTAAGGCCTGGTGATTCTTGATTGTTCAGTCATATTAAAAACCGAGGCAGTAAGAATGTGACTGAGAGCTCTGTGTGCATGAGCAGGACTTTTACAGCAACTCCCTGCTTTTTGCCATGGCGAAGCACAAATGTCAGCATTTGGTCAGCAGCGGTTTGATCTCTCCATTGGAAAGAGATTCTGCTGGGGCTGGGACATGAAAGAATGAATAGCTTCTGGATTATCAAAGCAAAAGCCACTTGGGTCTGTTTTCCAGAGGCATTCCTGGGGACTCAGTGAGAAGCTGGAGAGGAATGGCTGAGAGGGCGATTGGTTCACAGACACACTGCAAGAGGTTCCTACAGACCAAAAGAAGTGACAGAGCAGCAGAGAGCCACCAGACCTGAGCAACAGGTAGACAGGGATCAGTTGTCTCAGCAGAAACCCGAGTTGACAGAAGACCATACACCAGAGGGCCACTCACACCCACTACGGGGTGCCTTGGCATTGTATGAAGCCTTGTAATCTTGGTACCACTCACGGAGAGGTGCTTTGACAAGGTCTGATGTCTTGTTTGTTTGTTTTGTTGCCTAAGAGTCTGCACAAGGAAGACTCTGATTGAGAAATCAAGTTAAGCTATAGGAAATAGAGAAAATAGTTTGTGGACTGAGATTCATAACTGGTGTGGACCTTTTGCATAATCATGTTAAGCTATAGGAAATAGAGAAAATAGTTTGTGGACTGAGATTCATAACTGGTGTGGACCTTTTGCATATAAACAAATGCCAAGTGTATCAAATAATAATGACATTAAATCAATTCGTCGGCTCCAAATGCAGGACTTCTGAATAGGTGTCTTAGGCTCTTCGGCTGCCCTCAGCCTCTACATTCTGAGTCTAGGTTGTGTCTATCATTGGAGGAGGCAGAAGAATGTTTCTATGGCATCACTGCAGTCATATATCACTTGGGAATCACCAACTCTATGATGGGAAAGTTAACTAAATGCAGCTGAAACTGTTGACGTTTCCGGAGAGAATTTCAGTCTTTCAGTTTAGGAATCACACATGTGATATATACAGAACACATGGACTGGGTTCTTAACTCAAGCAATCACAGGAAAGATGGGGGAACCGAGCTCACTTTCTTCCCCATCCCTGTCCAGGGATCTCTAGGCAGGGCCCACTGCCTCTGGAGATGTAACCACAGTCCCAAACAAGCATCCAGGGCAGGTGTCTGACAGTTCCAGAAAGGCAGAGTGAAAAAAAGATGAATTCAGGGCAGTGAAGCACATTCCGAAAGGGACTGGACTCTTCCCGAGCTGGTGAACAGCAGCCCTCGCTCCCCTCCTCCACCTCCCTGAGAGCCCCAGCGCTGAGACAGTGTGTCACCATATTTTCAGCAATTCTGCTAAGTTGTGTCTCAGAGAAGGGAAAGAAAAATCTCCAGAGGTTTGCATGTTTGATTCACACCTAACACAGCAGCTGTCTGCTGCCAGGGGAAACACTTCTGTGTAGATTTCCAGCAGCAGCCATAGACGATCTGAAATCTTATTGCCAGTTTGCCTGTCGTGTTTTCTCAGGTCTTGGGGAAGAGTGTGAATGATGTAATGCCACCGTCCCCTCCCCCACCTTGCTAGAAATGACTCAGGCACTGGCACTTTGGAAGAAAATAGAATGACCCTGGGAGGGCACATAGCAAGAGGGAGCAGCAATCTCTCCATCACACTTAGAGGTGAGATGTTTCTCTCTTCATAGATGCCCACAGATTGCAGTTCAAAAATACTTTGTACTTATCTCAAAGGGCCCTAAACAGTGCCTCATTAAAATCTCATGGCAGCCTCATGATATATACTAAAGACTCTGCTCCATATTGCAAAGAGAGAAAGTCCTGAAAGGTTGGCTGGGGTAGCCCACGTGTAACCAGCAACAGAAAGGCCCAGAAATCCATATTTGTTTTTATTGCCTCTGCCTCTCCTCTTTTTTCTCATTCTTTTTGACCATATTACCCATTTTAAAGGACTGCTTTTTACTATACCGCTAAGTATATGCATGCAATGTGATTAATAAAAACCAAGAAAAAATCGAATTCACAATACGAATGTCTTAGGGGATGATTTTTTTATCAAGCAGTAATTTTTTGATTCCCCTGGGAATCCATCAATCGTGAGCTTCCTTCGTATATTTAAATATTGACTTACAGATTGCTGCTTGCCAAGAAAAGTAAGGAAGTGGGGGCAATAAAACTTTAAGCTAAAGTGCCTGGTTGTCAATGAGAGCTGAAGAGCAGCTGGAGATTAACAATGGTTTCTGAAGTGATGATGTAATCCAATCGTATAGAATCAATTCACAAACATTTAACTCACATATGCGTTTGTGTAAAGTGAGCCCTGCCTGTAGCAGTATAAACCCAGAAGTGTAGAACCTCAGAGGGACTTTATGGAAGCTATGTGGGTTAAAGGTCAGCGGGGTGGAGGAGTCTGCCTTGACACAGGAGGAACCAAGTGGCCTCACAGAGCTCATCTACCTGGGAGGATGGGACAGCTGCAGTGGTCAGGGTGTCAGGAGGGTCTGTAGGTGGTGGGCAGGGTCAGGGGCGGTAGAGCCCGTGCTTGTAAATTCAGGTGGAATGTCTCCTCTCCCCACATGCCATGGCTCGGATTTTGGAGCAGGGATCACGTCTGTGGTGATTATTTTTTGCCTTTCCCCTTTGGAGTTCAAATTTGGACTCCACCCCTTCTTACTACAGAAAGCCTGGACAAGATTCCTAACAAGGGCTTCTGATAATGGGGAGAGTAATTAACTACCTTGCAAAGGGCAGCCTCAGAAATGAAGGCTTACTTCTGTGGTAGATTTGCATATAAATAAGCACTTAATATTAGTAGCTACTATTTTTTTATTGGAAGAGAGGCTGAAATGCTATCAGAAGGAGAGAGAAAAGGCTGCACCAGCCAAACTGGGTCCTGCGTGTTTGAGGGGACTTCACTAGAGTGGATGGATTGTAAGTACTCCCCCCCCAAGCCCTCCCCCACCCCTGTGCTTAGGTCTGCATGCTCAGCGGCACTGTTCCCAGTGCCAGCGGCTGTGCATTGCCCAGTACAGCTTGGAATTTTGCATCAGCGGGGTGCCGATTAGGGGGTGGTGATACGAAGAAATGGGGTGATGGAGAATCCGCTGTGGTGTCAAGCGGTGGCTGCCGCATTCGGTTTAGGGCGACAGAGCCAGCGGGGTTTCTGGGGAGTTCCAGCGTTGGTTGCGGAGTAGGATGTGTCTAGCTTTCAACAGTAGCACCTGTTTGGTCCTCATCAAAGTGGTTTAGTGGAGGGACTTTTGGCTGCTGAACCTCCCTTTGTTCTTGTCTGTATTCTAAGACGTCCTGAAATTTCTGTGGGTTACCCCAAACTCTTTAGTTTTTTCTAAGCCAGAGAGAGTCCATTTCAGCCCTTATGAACAGAAACTCCATTCCAAACTATCTTGCTGAAAGTAGTTCTTACTTTTACTCACTTCCTTTATGGCATGAATCTCCACGGGTAATCATTTTACCAGTTTGAAACTTGTTCATGATCATTCTTTCCTTCCGGAATGTAAGCTACTTGAGGGACCTCGTCTGCTGTCCTCACCATGCCTCTCCCTGCCAGGCTCCTAGGAGCTGCTTGGCGGCAGGGAGCGGTTAAGCCCACAGAAGCTGGAGCCAGACTGCCTGGCTTTGAATGGTGGCTCTGCCATTGTGGGATTAACAGCTCCTACTTACAATTGTGAGAATTAAACCGCTTAATACAGGTGAAGAGCGCCAGGCACGTAGTGTTTATGAATGGATGCACTCAGCAGAAATTCGGTTGAGAATAGCGGTTGTTTTTCAGGATTTTAAGATCTTTGTCCCATCACTTTAACCCCCACACTCTGAGAACGATCCTTTCCCTAGGGTCAGGCTGAAAGTTTGCCAGATTGGAATTTCGAGTCTGCTGGGTCACAGAGCCAAGGGCCCAGTCTTCAAGGTGATGCTCCACTTCTGAGCACTTTAGGCCGCCCACGTTTTGTTCTGTAAGAATCCCAGCTGGACCGCGGTGGCTCATGCCTGTAATCCCAGCACTTTGGGAGGCCAAGGCGGGCGGATCACGAGGTCAGCAGATCGATATCAGCCTGGCCAACATGGTGAAACTCTGTCTCTACTAAAAATACAAAAACAGCTGGGCGTGGTGGTGCCTGCCTGTAATCCCAGCTACTCAGGAGGCTGAGACCGGAGAATTGCTTGAACACGGGAGGTGGAGGTTGCAGTGAGCCGAGATCGCGCCATTGCGCTCCAGCCTGCCGATAAAGCGAGACTCCTTCTCAGAAAGACAGAAAGAAAAGAGAGAAAGAAAGGAAGAGAGAGAGAAAGAAAAAGAGAAAGAAAGAAAGGAAGAAAGAAAGGAAGGAAGGAAGAAAGGAAGGAAGGAAGGAAGGAAGGAAGGAAGGAAGGAAGGAAGGAAGGAAGGAAGAAAGATCCCAAACTGGCCCTTGGAACATGGGAAGTCGAGCTTCTCCGAAACCACTGAGTTCTGGAGACCCGCGGCCTCTCGCCCTTTCCCTGTAGCCTGAGCTGATTCCTGGAAGAGCCGCCTTCCGGAGCCGCAGGCCGCGGAGCTCACAGGAGCATCGGAGCAGAGCATCTGGCGAAGGGCAGCCGGCCAAAACGCCGCGTTCCTGGTGACTGCGTTTCCCTGGCAGGCACGAGTTCGCGGCTCGGCGGCCGCGGCTCTTCCGGGGCCGAGGGCTGCAGCTCGTGAGCCGACGTGTGTGTCCTGCGCAAGCCGCTGATGGCGCCACCGAGCCCGGGGCGGCGAGCTGCGGATATTTGCTGCTCTATTTTAAGATTCCCTGTCCTGTCTGTTTCCGAGCAGTTGTCACTTGGTCAGAGGAAAGGGAAAGCGGGGGTGGAGACAATGAGGCCCGAGCCTCGGGCGCTCCTTACAGCTGGGTGGAAATTCCCATCCCTTGTGGAGGACAAGCGCGGGCCCCTCTCCCAGGACTCCTCTGCCCCCTCCCCCAAAACAGTGATTCAATTCTTCCCTGGTCACGGCGAAGGCTCGCTCATGTTAATAACAAAAATAAGGACAGTGCCGCACTATCTGCATAACATCTCAGACTTTGCAGAGCACTTTAGCACTTCTCAAACGCTTTCCTGCTTTTTTTGTGTTTTGGAGATGGAGGCGCGATCTCAGCTCACTGCAACCTCCGCCGCCCGGGTTCAAGCAATTCTCCTGCCTCAGCCTCCCGAGTAGCTGGGACTACAGGCGCAAGCCGTTATGCCTGGCTAACTTTTTTGTATTTTAGTAGAGACGGGTTTCACCATATATCCCAGGCTGGTCTTGAACTCCGGAGCTCAGGCAATCTGCCCGCCTTGGCCTCCCAAAGTGCTAGGATTACAGGCGTGAGCCACCGCGCCCAGCCTCAAACACTTTTCTTCATTTGTTGGCCAAGACACATTATTACTCCCTGTTTCCAAGTCAGAAAACAGAGGCACAGAGAGGTTAGTAATTGGTCGTAGTCACACAGCCAGGTAACCATAGGACCAGTCACAGACGCTGGATCTCCTGAGTTTTAAACTGCGGTGTCATTCAGTCCATAGCCATTTATCGTCTTTCCTCCCGGCCTCGGCACCTTTCCTGTGCTCAGGAGCTTCTGCGTTATAGAGAATGAAGCATCAAAGCATAGTGTAATAACTCTGGCATCTTCCCACTTTGGTGGCTTATTGATTCTCAAGTACAGCCTCATCTGAGAGGACATTCAGGTGTGCAAACAGTTACTGAGTGCCTACGGTGTGCAGCTACTGTACTTTTACACAGCCTATGGGAGAAGTTTCTTAGCATCCAGTTAGAATGAAATGTGATAAAGTTGTTGGTAAATGCACAGTATTAGGGAAATAGAGAAAGAGGTAATCCACATGGTCACCGGGCAGCCTTTAAAGCTTTTCCCACAACTTTTTATTATACAGATTTTCAGTCATGCAGAATATTTGAAAGATTGTTACAGTGACTACCACTTCCATTCAACCAGTATAGAATGTAGAGAGAAAGAAAGATAGAGATTGCCTCAGAAGCAAAAGTTTTTCTCTCCCCTTTTCTTGCATTCCTCTATCAGTCTCATGCTTGCATAAGGCCAGCCCTAGGAACTAGGATCCCCCCTTCTCCAAGGCAGCCCTAAAAACTAGAACCCCTTTTCCCCAAAGCCAGCCATAATACCTAAAATTATTGTTCTTACTTTATCTTCATTTTTCAGTGTAAAAACTGTCCATGAAGAAATGATTGATCTACATTGTTTGATTGCAGCTCATGAGACTGCCATTCCAGAGCGGGTCCTGCCCCACACCCAGAAGGAAAGCGTGAAAAAGAAAATGTCTTGGGCCCCTCCAAGCTGGAGACTGCTCAGGGCCTCCCATTCTATTCAAAGACATCCCTCTGCTCACAGAGATAACAGAGATAGATGCAGATTCTGATTGCCTCTTTTGGAAAGACTTATGGGAAACTCAAAATAATGCAGCCATCTGTCTGTCACCTACCTGTGACTTGGAAGGGAGCCTTGCTTTGAGCTGTCTCCACCTTTCCGGACGGAGCTAATGTGCTTCTTACATATATTGATTGATGTCTCATGTCTCCCTAAAATGTATAAAACCAAGCTGTGCCCCGGCCACCTTGGGCACATATCATCATTACTTCCTGGGGCTGTGTCACAGGCTCATCCTCAACCTTGGCAAAATAAACTTTCTAAACTGACTGAGGCCTGTCTCAGATTTTCTGGGTTCACAAAGGAATGCATGCTCAGAGAGGCCAAGAAGAATCCAGACCCACAGGCCTTGCTTGGTTTCCCCACTGGGTCTATTAGCATTAGATTATACCCTTTTTGTCCAATTATTTCTATGTGACTGTCCATACTTTGTTGTACCTAAGCATAAAAGTGGACAATTTCAACCAGGCATGGTGGCTCACGCCTGAAATCCCAGCACTTTGGGATGTCAAGGTGAGTGGATCATAAGGTCAGGAGTTTGAGACCAGCCTGGCCAACATGGTGAAACCCCGTCTCTACTAAAAATACAAAAATTAGCTGGGTATGGCGGCATATGCCTGTAGTCCCAGCTACTCAGGAGGCTGAGGCAGGAGAATCGCTTGAACCCGGGAGGTGGAGTTTGCAGTGAGCCAAGATCGTGCCACTGCACTCCAGCCTGGGGAACAGAGCAAGACTCTATCTCAAAAGAAAAAAAAAAAAAAGTGGACAATTTCCCCTGTGTCTTCTGGTCTTCATTCGGAAGGCTGCTGTGTACTCACATAAAATAAATTTGTGTGACTTTTATCCTGCCTCATGTCAGTGATTTTCAGTGAACCTCCAGGGAGCCAAGGGCCTTGTCCTCAGTAAGATAAAGAGAGTAGCCTCAGGGTCAAAGGCTGCTGAGAGCCACAGTACCTAGGCCCTCATTAAACTGCACCTAGGCGGCTGAAGGTCCTTTCCTCTGTCCCCTGTCACCCCTCCCAAGATGTGAAGATTAGACTGAACTGTAAGAGAAGGTAAACATTCATTTTACGAATTCTCTTGGAGCTGGGAATGTGAGTGTTTCAGAACTCAGAGCAGAAAAGAACTTTCTGTGACTCTGGGATCTGGGGCTGGAGGAAGTCTGCAGCACAGGTAGCTCATGCATGGACACTGCAGTCAGATGACCCAGTACCAAATCGTGGCACCATCCTTCCGTCCCTTCCTCCCTTAACCTCGCTGTGCTTCAGTTTCCCCAGCTATAGAACAACGGTCAGAGGACGTTCTTCAGAGGTTACCGTGAAGACTAGATGAGACGAGGACTATAGTAGCTACAGATGTAGGGCACAGAAGTGTGCACACCAATTGTTAGTGACCGTCATTGTGCTTACTGCAGCCAGGGTGTTTGGGACGCCTGGGGACTTGGATCCAGAAAGTTCCCCTGTGGTCACACTTGAAGCAGCACAGCTAGATGGCTGGTGGAGGAGGCGTGGCTCACCCAGCCTCAGTCACACAGCTCACCACTCACACAGCTCACCACGTGTGCCCCCCCTGCTCAAATGTGTGGGGCCTATTAGGGAGAGCTCATTTCTTTCTCTGCAAAAACATCATGCACCCCCTGCTGTGCTCTTCCCTCTGTCCACCTGGGCCTGTTTCTAGGACAGCTGCTGTGTCAGGGACGGAGGGCCTGGGAGCTTGTGAAAGGACCACCTGTTCCATTGCTTTCTCCCACCCTCCTCCCCCGCCCCTACTCTTCCAGCCCAGCCTCCCAGCTGCTCACACATCACACCACGTTTCTCCCTCTTCTCAGGTGTTGTGAGCACATTGTGAGAGGCACGCTCCCTTCCAGCTTGTCGCCACATTACAGCTAGTGTTGGTGCTTTTTTTGAGCCACTCCTGTTTTCCTATAAAATGGTTTTTCTTCTGTGCCGCTGCAGCAGACTGCACCAGACCCACAGCCCGCTCTCGGTGTTGACACGGGGACTCAGGGACTGTGACTCAAAGAAGGAGGAGGGACCCCACAGAAAGTAGGTCCTTAACTCCCAGGAGATGACAAGGCCCCTCCCATGCCTCTGACCTGACGTCTCTGCACATCCATGTGATATTCACATGTTGGGGCTTGCTGTTCCTGGGGTCCTTATGTCTCATCTGGGGCCTAGGTAAGCACCTAGAAATCTCTGACTACAACGACGAGGAGAAATGGCCTGAAGTAGCAGCCAAGGTCCAGAGGGAGAGATGCTCAGAGGCTAGGGGACAAGGGGACAAGGCATTGAATAGCCCCAGGGTTGGACCTTGTGGATACAATTGGGTTTCCATCCTGGCACTCCCGTTTACTAAGTGTGTCACTGTGGGGAGATTGCTTACCCATGAATGTCTGTTTCGCATCTGTACAGGTGGTGTCTGTAAGGCCGTAAGCCTAGTGTTGGATCATGGGAGGGGGGGGAGGCCTAAAAATGGCAATTTCCTTTTTTCTAAGATAGGGCCTAGGGGAGGGCCAGACATCAACCTCCCAAGCTGGTTGAAATCGTCCTACTATCCGACACAGAGTTGGGGTCTCCCTAGTACCTGCTGCTCTGGAATTCCTAGGAGAGGAAGAGGAAGGAGGCAAGGTAAGCTGGGGGCTTTTCACACTCGAGGCCTCCAGAGGGGTAGAGAGGGTTGGCACAGGTGCCATGTGCGTTTGGTGTCTTGCTTTCAACTCTAGATGGGCCCTGGAGCCACCAACGTCCGCTAGACCCTTCCCTGATTTTGCTCCAGTTTGCTCTGCACTGGGAGTGTGTAAGCCTCGGGGGGAGGGAAGTGTAAGGGGGTTGCAGAGTGATAAGTTTCATTGCATAATTCAGCCCTCCTGGGACCCATTTCCAGAAAGTGGACTGGCTGAAGTTTGGCTGAGAAAGCCTGCAATCCAAGGATCTGGGTGAGGCAGTGTTGACAGTTAACGTCCAAGGATAGTCACCGTATCTGGAGTGGGGTTCATCCACTTATTATTTAGTGAGTGTCTCTATTGTATCAGACACTGTGCTAGGCACCCAGATTTGAGGTTCCAGGCCTCCCTGACGCCATTTTAGACCTGTCTAAGTAAGCACCCACATCTCAAAGGCAGCTTTGGAACAGAGGAGAGAACACTGAATATCTTTGGAAACAGAGATAGTCTGATTGTTGGGTTTTCCAAGAAATGAGGTTGGGTGGCTACTCATAGAGGTTTTCCTCTGTGAAACTCATTCAGTTCCCTGTCCCTACATACCACACACACCCCCCACACCCCCACACCCTCTATTTGAGAGTAAAACAATGTTCCCTCCCCACCTAGTCCATATACCCTGTTCTTCCATCGACGTAACTGTTAGGCCCAGAATGCTTTCCTCTTGCCCACAGTGTCACCCATCAGCACTGGCTGTCGTCTTGGCTAGAGAATACAGTACGGGGAGCAATGCTCAGAATCCCTCCTCTACTCCCAGATTAGCGGTGGCACCTGTTAGATTTCTTCAGGTGCTCATTTCCTGCTGGATATTGAGGCACCATCTGGGGTGCAGTCCCTGTCTGACTTTCCTGTTCTAAAATAAAGAAGGGCTCAGTCCTCAGTTTGCAAAGGACTAGGGGATGGGAATATAAATATCGCCTCCTTCAGTCATTTGCAAATCCCAGGCCTTATATTTTCCCCCACTCTAATCTTTCTTTCTGGCTGGCTTCCCAGGGCCTTGGAAATTATTAAATGAGAAAGATGCAGATTCTAATAAGCCTTGTTTCTAAGTCTTAGTGAATGGAAATGAGATGCTCTCAGAAAAATGACTTTCGTGACATATGAGAACCAAGAAAGCATAAACCTCAGAGGGCCAAGGGCCATCCCCCAGCTCTCAGGGTCCCAGGAGGTTGGGGAGAAACAAAGGTGCTCGGGCTCTGACGTGTCCTAAAGACTTTGGGAGCTGCCCCTGGGCTCCCTCCCAGCTGGGAACCAGGCTTTTCCATGAGCAAAGGAAGATGGGACCCCCCCGCCCCCGCCGGCTGGAAAGGGTGGCAGGGGAACACAGAGCTGAACTCTGAATTGTCCTGAAAAAACAAAAACAAAAAAACCCAGATTCTGACAGAGGGACACAAGCAGAGAAAGGGACTCTCCACAGTCACACTTGGGAACTGTATACACAAGGGACTGGAAAGTGAAGCAGCAGAAAAATCCAGAGCCCGTGACGACATCACAGCTAAGGGCAAAGACGGGAAGTGGGAAAATGTGAATGGGGAGAGAGGAATGGAGTGAGGAAGAAAGAGAGGATACAAGGAGACAGAGCTGCAGAAGACAGAAGGATGAGCTGGAACATTGCACCATGATTCCCCAAGGACGTGCTTCATTCTCATAGCAAGCCAATTCTGAGTTCCAGAAAACACCATGTGGCAAGCCGACACAGTGTTTGCTTAGGAGGACAGGTCTTGGAGTTGGACTATCTGAAATGGAAACCCAGTTCCACCACTTACTAGCTTTGTGGCCATAGGCAGGTTACTTAAGCAATCTTCGTTTACTCAAATGTAAAATGGGGAAAATACATTCCTCATCTTATGAGTGCATCTTTTGCATCAAAAGAGACACTTCAAGTCAAAGCATACAGAACAGAGCCTGGCACATAGTAAGTGTTCGATAAACGTTAACTTTTATTATTTGTGTCAAAACGGAAGCCATGTACCCAGCCAACATTTATGGAACATATGCAGAGCTGAGCATGGCGATGGGGCTGAAGACAAAAAAAAGAATACCAAGTCAATGGTCCCTGCCCTCCAGGAGCACACAGAGGAAACAGACTGTAAATGGATTCTGAGAGTACAGGGCAACAGGGATGGCTCAAAGGAGGCCTGGCCAACTCTGCAGATGGGGTGAGGTGGAGGGATTTAGGGACAGTATGAAGTTCTGGGACTCAGACTAGTGGTCGCTTCTGTCTGGGGGAGGAATTTGCTGGAGCAGGCATGAAGGAGTGTTGGAAGCCAAAGCTTGATTACATGTTGGTTACATGGGTGTATACATTTGTCAAAACTCACTGAATTGTACTCTTAACATTTGTGCATTTTATTATATGTAAATTATATCTCGATATGTAAGTAAAATCAGTTTATTGAAAAAAAAATTTTTTAATGAGTGGTAGAGGAAGGGGAAATACCTTCAGGTCAAGATAATTTTATGCTCAAGGGTTTGTGGGTATAAGGCAGCATGGTGCCCAGGGTAATGGGCCAATTGCTGAGTTTGGTTGGATTTTAGGGTGTATAAAGGATGTGAGAACAAGTGGTTAGAACCTTAGATGCCTTACAGAGGAGTCTAGACATCGTCCTCCAAATCTAGGTTTGCGGGGAGTGGGGAGGGAGGGAAAAGAAGAAGCCAGAGAGGGCTAATACAGCAGCAAAGCAAGTTGCACCAACACCCTAGACACTAATCAGGAAAAAGTCACTTCCTACATCCAGCCGAACTTGGCCAACTTCTCCTGCCCAGGAGGAGAGGGTGCCCAGAGCGTCTGTCATGAACCAGCAGGGAAATGTCCCCAGTGATTGTCTATTTCACTTCTGCTGGAGATGATCACTGCTTCCTCATTCGGCGGCCTCAGGATATACTCTTAAATCTAAAAGTGGCATCCAATTGTGTCCCACAACCCTAAATGCTTCTGCAGCATTTAATAAAAGCCTTAGTTTTTCTGCGCCTTTGCTGTACCTCCAAATGACAACAGCTTTTCCTTTCTTTAGCTTTCTTGCTTCCTCCTACCTCTCCTGCTTCTCACTAGCTACCACGGATCCATCACTTCTTTTCAATACTGTCAACCCTCTCCAATCGGCCTCTTCCCTTGGCATCTGTTTCTGTGACAAACGACAGTTTCCTTTCACTTTCCCTGCTCCCCACAATGCAGTTCTGTTTCCTTAGCCAGTATATAAGGTCCTTGAATTCATATATGTCAGTATATGAGGTCCTTGATGTCAAAAAAGCTATTGTTTTCCCACCAACTTGGGAATATAGTAAATTCTTCAGAAATGTTATTCATAGATTGATGATTGAATCTGGAGGATCGAAACAACTGTGGGGATCATCTGAACTGAATCAGAAAAATGGAGGAAGTGTTCTCATTTCCCCTTATTATTTTCAGTAGACAAAGATCCCCACCTAGACTTCTGCCTCCATGGAAAGGGTGGTGCTGGGGGTGGGGGCTGAAGGAGATGAAAGGCAATATGGCTGGGATGCTATGGGAGATTTAATCCTGACCACAGCTTTGCCCAGATTGCTGACCCCAGATGACCCAGGGTGCAGAGCCGCGCCCCCATGCCGCCATCCATTAAAGAGAACACAGCTGCTCTGGGAGTGCTGGGCAAAAATGAGGTCAGGTTTTGTCAAAGCCAGTGCAATTCACAAGCCAGCTCAACTCGCTGGATTTACAGCAACTGTCAAGTCATCCTGCATTACCGAAACTGCAGATATGAACCGACCTGCTGGGAAGAGAATTTGGGATAAACTGTGAACTTCAAAAAGTTTCTGCCTGGAAACTGAAGAGGTAACCATGGCAACGAAGAGGCAGGTTGAACTCGGAGAGGGACGTTCATCTGCAGTAGGGAGCTTTGTGCTCTCAGATTTGCTGGTCTGTGCACTGTGCATCAATTCCTTTGTTTCTTTTGCAATGGCGCGATCTTGGCTCACTGCAACCCCTGCCTCTGGGTTCAAGCAATTCTCCTTCCAAGTAGCTGGGATTCCAGGCACCCACCACCATGCCCTGCTATTTTTTGTATTTTTAGTACAGACGGGCTTTAGCCATATTGGCCAGGCCGTTTCGAACTCCTGACCTCAGGTGATCTCCCCACGTCAGCCTCTCAAAGTGCTGGGATTATAGGCACCAGGCACTGTTCCCAGCCTCATTTATTTTGCTTTCTTTATCAGAGCAGGAGAAAATACTGCTCAGGAATTGGGAGACAGTGTCCAATTCCAGCTATTTCCAATTCCAGTACATTTGACTAAGAGTGCCTCAGATACTCTAAGTTTTGTTGTGTGTAGGCAAAATGAAAATTAAAAACTCCCTCTGGCTACTTGCAGGGATGCAGAAAGGATGGGAAGGTTTGAGATTTCCAAATAATAATTTTATTGTTGTCACGTGACCATGTCCAGGGTGGTCCAAATGTGGTGCTGTTGAGGATGAACCTGGGTTTGATCCACCCATCAATTCATATTTGTCAAATGGAGAAAAGCTGCCTCACAGACAACACCCACCTCCCAGCTGCATGGTAAAAGCAGGCCTTGGGGCCTGAGCTGCACCAGGTCAAACAACCTTTACCCGGCGAACAACTCCTCTGGCACAATGCCCCGCTGATGGGGCTGGAATGAATGAGGGTGCCAGAGAAACACAGATGTTCAAAAAGGCATCCTTCCATTGTCTGCACTCCGTGGCTCTGCTCCCAACCCTTGTTCATCAGCAATCCCTGCCCCAAACCATCCCAGCCCTGCACTTGTGAAATAGGAAGAACGAGAGCCTAGGTTGGCCAGACGGGGCAAGGGTGGGATGCTGGCATCTGAAATGGTGCTGCAACAGGACTGTTGTCCCAAACCCCTATTGACTCCAGTGGGGATGGCACCACGTTCAAGAGGACAAAGAAGAGACCCAGAGCCGCCAAACAAGACATGAGGTCTTACTGGGGGCTGACATACAGAGAAGAGAGTTCACTGTCAGCAGACTAGACAGGAGAACCTCAGAGCCCAGAAGCAGCAGGCTGGGCAGGGGAACCACAACCATTTGCAAAAGGCATGCAGTTTATATAGCATTTCCCTTTAGCACCCTTCCTTAACAGCTTCCACCTGGCAACCTTCATGCACCCCAGACTCAGGGCCTCCATTTCCTGTATGGCTTGTGTTCCATGGGTTGAGTCAGGGGCTCAGGTGTTCCTCATAGACAAGGAATGACTCTCCAGGTTGGCTACTCTGGGTTCCCGAGCGTGGAGCACACATCAGGTGTGTCACCACACAGCGCCATTCTCAGGGTATACTTCAGTTATTGCTACCAGGTGTGTTTGCCACACGGGAAGGAGCTGCTGCGGTGTCTGCCTCTGTTCTCCACTAATTAACCAAGAGGTTTGGGAAGGGTAGCAACTGTGTTAAGTGGTATGTGCCTGTAGTCCCAGCTATTTGGGAGGCTGAGGCACAAGGATCTCTTGAGCCCAGGAACCAGGGATTCAAGACCAGACTGGACAACATAGCAAGATCCCACCTCTGAAAACAACAAAAAAGCCCGCTGCAGAGTGCTGAAGTTTTGACTAACTGGGTCAGCTTTTACAGGTCTTGGTTCAACAGCAACTCTGTGTTGACAAATGGCCCCTCAGTGTCTTGTGATTTTGGTCTCTCTTGCTCCAGTGGCCTGAACCACGACCTCGCAGGTCTCGCCTTACCTCATTGTGGTTTTTTCCTTTCCTTCCCTTACTGCCTTTTCTCAGCCTTCTCAGTGAGCCCTCTTAGGTGGGGAACCTGTTTTTCCCTTGCTTCTCTTTTCTTACCCTTGGCTTCCAGGAACATAGAGCAGGCCTTGCTGGGGAACAGCAACCCTTAGATGCCCCTTATGAAATAAAATCCTATACTGTATTCCAAGAGGCACAAAAATGCACTGTTTTTCCTTATTCCTAGCAATCCCAGTATCCTTATTAAGTAAAACTGAAAGCTATTGTAACATTTATTGAGTACTGATTACGTATTGAGCACTGTTATATAAGCACCTTTTATGCTGTCATGGATGCTGTGCTGTGCCACCCAGTCTTGGGGACTGTGGTCATCATTCCCCAGGGTGTTAGTCTCTCCCAGGAATGCTCTTGACAAAGGGAGCTGCCTTATGATTAAGCTGTCTCCTTGGGCAGCTGTATGGAATGATGGTCTTTATGGGGTCACCAGGGCCTGTCCTCTTGCTTCAGTGGACAGTTCCAAAGGGCCAGCTGAGCTTCAGGCCATTCCCTGGAAGCCACTGGGGTCTCTGTTGAAATGGCATGGCCTTCAACTCCTCCCTCTGTCCAAACCTGCTTCCTTTACTCGCTCTCAATTCTGAACGCTCTCCCCAGTAAACCCCCTGCACACAAGCCTCTGCCTCAGGGTCTAGTTCGTAGGAACTCAAACTAAGAATTAATTTATTTGGTTCTCACAACCACCTTATGAAATAAGTTGTTCTCTTCCTAGAGACAAGACATGGAGGCATAGAAAGGTTAAGCAGTTTGCCTAGTCTCCCATCAGTAACTGGCAGAGCCGTGACTGGAAACCTGAAAATCTAACTCTAGACCCTGTACTCTTAACCTCACATGCAGCCTCTTAACAGTAATCCCAAAGGGAACTGAGGGGTGTTGGGGGAGGATGTAATGCCTTTATGGGAAGGTTAGGAAAGAGGCAGGGCATTTACTACCTTTATCCAGAGATGGAGACACTAAGGTAGCAACTGCTTAAACCCAAGATGGTCCACCAGTTATAGCTGTGACCGGATTCTAACCTTTTCGTGTGCAGGGTTGGGGGGGCGCAGCAGTGCGGGTAGGGCGAGGGGGTGCAACAGAAAAAGAATGATAAATTCACATTTGAATTTGGGAGTCAACACCTACTAACTGAACATCTTTGAGCAAGTTATTTAATATGAGTCTGAGGTTATGTGCCTGACACATAGTAGGTGTTCAACAAAATCGTCAACCCATCCCTGTCTGTCATCTCCAACTGTGATCTTGGGAAAGTTTCTTTAGCTTTCTGATTCTCAGCTGTTTCAGCTATAAAATGGAGATGATGATGATGAACAAGAGCTTACTTAGCCCCGTGTCCATCGATAGGGGTAAGAGCCCCGTAAATGGTACTTATCGGTATAATCGGATGCTGTTTTGCCCCAGCGTGCACCCTGTGCGCCGTCCTTCAGTACCCAGCAGGCTCAGACTTGCCTGGGATCAAAGCCCCGCGTGCCTCCCGGACCCACCACCCCCACGCAAACCCTCCCAACACGACACCGCTGCGTGAGTTTCCTGCTATTACTACAGGTCGGCGGGTTTTTTTCCCTCGGAAACTGGGTGCGCACGTCTCATCCCCGTGCCAATCCTCTTGCCGCTTCTCCTTCTCCACGCGGCGTCCTCCGGGCGCAGGGTGCAGCGCCGCGTGCTCCAAGCTGCAGCGAAGCGGCGTCCGGCACGGTCTGGCTGCGGGCCCGGCCTCCGCCTTCTCGGCGCCCCGCCCCGCCCTCCGATTGGTCAGAGCGCCCAGCCCCGCCCCGCCCCTCCAAAAGGATAAACGCAGCGGCCGCGCAGCCTGGGCGCATGCAGGCTTCTAACCCCAACCCCAGCACACTAGCACCTGCTACTGCGCCTTTGCTTTCTCGCGCTCGAGGACCCTCCTGGAGCCCGCCACCATCCTGCCCACTACGTGCTGCCTTGCGCCCGCAGCCATGTGCCGCACCCTGGCCGCCTTCCCCAGCACCTGCCTGGAGAGGTAAGGGGAGCTTGTCCAAATGCTTGTTGGAAGTCCCACCAACTTCTAGGGCGTGGAGCGGCAGGCCTGGGGACCTGGGTGGGCGCGGGGATGGAGCGCTAGAGACTTGAGAGGTAGAGGCGAACTTGATGCCACGTGCTCAGATTCCAGGAGCAGGGAGAAAGCAGGGGGAAGGGAAGCGAGGGCCTGCTGCTTGCTGCCATCCCCATCCTCTGACAAACTGCAAGTCGTGCTCAGGTGACCTGCTGAAGACCCGGCTGCAGGAAGGCCACGTTGACATTTCCAGGCAGAACTGAGCCTGCCCATTTCTTAAGCACTTGGTTTTCATTCCTCAGCCCAGAGCTAGGGGCATGCCCCCCTCTGCCCCTAGCAGGCAGGGAGATTTTTTTTTTTGGAGGGGTCCCACTGTTGAGGGTGTGTCCATGTTTCAGAGAGCTACTTAACAGCTTCCAATTGTTACTGGTTGGGAAGGAAAAAGTAAAGATGAAGGCAGGAATCAGTTTCCACACAGTTCAGAAATACTTCTGAAAAGAATACTGAGTTCTCTTCTGAATCAACAGGCACGAAGAGAGAGATCAGTGTGACTTTAGGAAAAAGCCCGTATTAGCAGTGTGTGTATTACCCAGAAAGTGTAAGACCTACCACCGCATAGCTCAGACGGTGCTTTCGTCGCTTTGGGGTTGATGATGCTGTTAAGAGAAGCACATTTGGGCCCTGGGAACAACCAACAGTTCCCAGGAACTCTTGAGGCTAAAGTTTCAGTGGTGCCGCCCAGAACTTTTCTGGGATGCACAAACCTCTCCACACTGGCTGAGCAAATGAGAACCCTTTCACGTTCGTGATTTGTTTTCCAGAGCCAAAGAGTTCAAGACACGTCTGGGGATCTTTCTTCACAAATCAGATCTGGGCTCCAATACTGGGAGTATTGGCAAATTCGAGTGGAGCAGTAAACACGGCAAAGAGAAGTAAGTGTTGCTGACCAGCCCAGGGTTCCTAGTGGGAAGGGAGCGGGAAAGGAGGAGGGAAGTTGTCACGAGGAGGGAAATGCAAGGAGAAGCCAGGACATGCTAAGTGGACCTTGGCATCCCCTCTCTAGAGATTTTAGCAGGACTTGTTGCTGGTCTGTTATGACTACTTGGCTCATGGGTGAGTGGGTAGGTGGCTCCAGGGCTCCAAGTCCATCCACAGATGAGGGCACACAGGGCATGAATGTCTAGTTACCAGACTCTCCCACCTGGGGGTTCATTGCACATACGTCCGGGGCTAGGACGGTGTCCAAGACCACTTGAAGTTTTTATTAATGACTCTAGCATGCGCCTTGCCTAGAAACCCTTTCATACTGGCTATCAACAGTACCAAACTCTGGAGTTATGTGTAGATGTCATCTCTATGAGCCCCGATTTCCTTGGGGAGGTATAAAAAACAAATCTTTGAGAGTCAGGGGAATCGAAACAATTTTGGGCAGAGAAGAGACAGCCTTAGAGATATTGACTGAGGACTTAGGAGTCCCTGACTTTGATTTCTGGTTGCTGAATTGCTCTCTAGAAAACACCACTGCTTACCCTAAGTCCAACTAAGAGTTTGAGGTGTCAGCTTCAACAATCACCAAGCAAGTCTTTGTGTGAATTTTACTCAACTTTCCATCAGAGTTCTGGCTAGAATTTGTGCTATGCTTTACTTTGTTGATGTTTTTTTCTTACTTTCTTTTTTTTTCCTTTTTCTTTTAGTAGAAGCTTCTCAGAAGATGTGCTGGGGTGGAGAGAGTCGTTCGACCTGTTGCTGAGCAGTAAAAGTGAGTAGGAGCCTTTTGTGTCTGTCTGTGGGTGGCACGTGGGTACTCACGTGCTTTGGAGCCAGGCCCGGGACTGCTGAAAGCTTGGTCGGAATAATAGTAGTAGTAATAATAATAATAATGACCCCTAGTGTGCCAGCCTCTATTCAACGTACAAAGGCAGGTCCTTTGTTCAAGAAAATTATGTTTAAAAATAGAGCCATTAAGTGAAATGGCTGTCCTTTCTTTAGTTGCCTTCTGTCCCTTGTCTGACCTGTTTCCTCCTTTCTCCCACAACCCAGATGGAGTGGCTGCTTTCCACGCTTTCCTGAAGACCGAGTTCAGCGAAGAGAACCTGGAGTTCTGGCTAGCCTGTGAGGAGTTCAAGAAGATCCGATCTGCTACCAAACTGGCCTCCAGGGCACACCGGATCTTCGAGGAGTTCATTTGCAGCGAGGCCCCTAAAGAGGTTAGAGCCCCGCCATGCATACTGAATCTGCACCACCCTGCCTGCTCCTTCCCCTCGGAGAGTCTGGGCTAGTGGGGAAGAAGGTGTAGAAATAGAAGGGCCTTACTTGACACAGGGGTGAGTGGGCTTCTGTGGTCAGAGACTAGGAAAGCCAGACTCAGTGCCACTCCTGGGTCTTCACCCTGTGACCCATGATGGGGAAAGATGGATTGGCAGGATTTTTGGCTTCAGTCCATACCCACCTTTATAAACCCATCCATTTTTAAAGGCTCAAAACACTCACCAACTGGAGAGACAAGGTTAGCACCCGAGGACCTTACATAACCTGGCTCAGTCCCCAGGCTGACCTGCCTGAGGCTTGCAGGTCTGTGGTCTGTGATTTTTTTCTAAATCTACCTTCCGTCCTGGCCACTAGGCACGGTGGCTGCATTCGATAAAGAACACAGCGTCACCTGGTGGAGAGATCAGAGTAATGCCTTACTTTTGTACCTTGTTTTTGTTTTCTGACCGCTGATCACTTCCACATAATTCGGTAAAGATATTTTAAGCCCCAGTTATATTCAAGACACTTACAGTTGCTGTCTATGTCACAGTTAACTAAACAAAGTTCCTTACCTAGTGGAATTATATTTGAATGGGGGAAGATGCCAATAACTAACTAGACAAATATATGCCAGGTGATGAGCTGTGCACTCATAAACACACAGCAGGAAATGAGAGGCAGGGAGTACGAGAGGTAGGGCCTGGGAGGACGTAAGGTTTTCCATTCTGCAAAGGGAAGTCAGGAGGGGGCTGTTTGACATGGTGACAACAGAGACATAAAAGAATTCAGGGAGGGAAGAACATTCTAACACAGGAAGCAGCAAATGCAGTCCCAGATGAGGAAGCGGGCCTCTGCAGGGCAGGCAGGAGCAGGAGATGACATCAGACGGGAGGCAGGTGGCCAGCGTGGCCTCTGGGAGCCCAGTGGGCCCAGAAAGCTCTTTGGCTCTTCCTCTGAAGGACAGGAGGAGACAACAGAGGTGTCTCTAAAGTGAGCTGGGTTTTTAAAGGCTCACTGTAGCTGCTGAGCAGAGAACAGACCATGGGGGTGGGGGTGGGTGGCGGGGGTGAGGTAGCAGAGGGACCAGGTAGGAGGCCCCAGTGCAAATCCCAGGAGAGCTGAGAGTGACTTGAAGTAGGGTTGCTTCAGAAGAAAGGGTGAAGGGGGTTGCATTTGTATACATTCTCAATAGAGCCTCATGTTCATTCTGTTCATTCGGAGCGACTGGAGGACAGATACTGGGTTAGATGTGGGGACAAGCCCAGAACTGAAAAGCTAGTTAGTGATCAACTCAGGAGCCCCCCGCTTCCTAATACAGTATCTGATGCTCTTTCTGATGCCTGGCCTGCCGCTGTCCTCCCTCAGCGTTGTCCACCCTCCTCCCCAACTCATCTGTGCATGCGCTCCTTCCTGCAGGTCAACATTGACCATGAGACCCGCGAGCTGACAAGGATGAACCTGCAGGCTGCCACGGCCACGTGCTTCGATGTGGCTCAGGGGAAGACACGTACCCTGATGGAGAAGGACTCCTATCCACGCTTCCTGAAGTCGCCTGCTTACCGGGACCTGGCTGCCCAAGCCTCAGCCGCCTCAGCCGCCTCTGCCCCTCCGTCTAGCTGCAGCCTGGCTGAGCCCTCACACACCTGAGTCTCCATGGCAGTGAGGAAGCCAGCCAGGAAGAGAGGTTGAGTCACCCATCCCTGAGGTGGCTGCCCCTGTGTGGGAGGCAGGTTCTGCAAAGCAAGTGCAAGAGGACAAAAAAAGAAAAGCACTCCAGCAGCCTGTTTGGAAAACAGCAGCCTCTCCTTCAGATACTGTGGGACCCATGCCAGAGAGGGGCCGCCACCTCCAGAACCTGTGAATAAGGGCTAATGATGAGGGCTGGTGGGGCTCTCTGTGGGGAAAAGCTGGTGCGGGGGTTAGCACTGGCTCTCGTTCTCACCGGAGAAGGAAGTGTCCCTCCTAACACACCTGCGTGTCAGTCCGGCCTTGCAGTTACATCAGGGCCAGCAAGCTGATGTGACTCTTGCCCCATATGAGATGTTTATACCTCAAACACTGGCCCGTGAGCCCTTTCCAAGTCAGTGAAGAGCCCTGAAAGGAGGCTTCCTTGAATCTGTCCCAGTGCTCTGGGTGGCCCCCTGCAGGTGGCCCTGACCCTGTGTTGCAGCAGGGGCCACCTGTGGGCAGGCCCGCCCCGGGGGCCTCTTGCTGGATGTGCCCTCTCTGAGCCCTGGGCTGCCCTTGGAGGCGGGGCCCAGGCGAAGATAGTGTGGAGGCCTCAGGGAGTAGCTTTTCCAGCTCTCATGCCTCGCAGCATGGAATGAGACAGAAAAGGATCCTAGGAAACAAATCTCTTGGCAGTCCCTGAGAGTCCTGCTGAAATCAAGCCAGTGTGTTTCGTGGGTATGAGAACAGGCAAAAGGAGATGCCCTGAGATAGAAGGGAGCCTCGTGTTTCTTTCCTGCCGATGTGACATGCATCATTGAAGTGGGCAGAGGTGGCACAGGACCATGGCACCCTCGGACAGAGTGCAGAAGCTGTGGGGAGAGGCTGCTTGGAACGGTGGGACTGTGGGAAGTCAGAACCTGCTTGTCACCTCAGGGCATCACCGAACACACATTTCGTGATGGGAATCCTGCAGCAGAGCCCAGCCTGGGGAGGTGAATTACCCAGGGCAGCCCCCTTGTGGCCCAGGATAATCAACGCTGTTCTCTCTGCACCCTAGCTCCTCCAGGAGATTATTTAAGTGTATTATATCGCTGGTTTTGTGCGATTGTCATAGCGTGTTGTTTTTGTTATTTTGGTGCTGTTATTTATTATTGTAATTTCAGTTTGCCTCTACTGGAGAATCTCAGCAGGGGCTGCAGCCTGACTGTCTCCCTCTCTCCACCAGACTCTACCTCTGAATGTGCTGGGAACCTCTTGGAGCCTGTCAGGAACTCCTCAGTGTTTAAATATTTATTTATTGTGACAAATGGAGCTGGTTTCCTAGATATGAATGATGTTTGCAAACCCACTTTCCTGTTTCAGCATGTTATATTCTTATAAAATAAAAACAAAAGTCAAATATGGCATCCTGTCTCCAAGTGCTGTGTGGGACAGGGGAAGGGGGGAAGAGCTGGGGAGAGCTCTGGGGAGGAGCTGGCTCTGGGAATTCCACAGCACAGGCAGAAGCAGTGGGAAGGCCCAGTGTTCACCTGGTACCTGCCAGAGTCAAGAGAAGGGGATAGGTCCTAATGAGGGCTATTTTGTTCAGTGACTCTTTAAGCTCATGACAGCCCAGCTTGTGTTGGGCTGTTGTGTGGACTGGACCAGGCTCAGCCCACTGCCATTTCAGAGCCCATATCTTTTGCCCACCTGACTGGGACTCAGCAGGAGCCATTCCCAATTCTGCCTGTAACAGTGCAGGGGTCAGTGCCCCTTGGTCAAGTAGCAGGGCATCATCGGGGTAACTTTTGTAGCATTTTTACTTTTAAAAGTAATTTGTTATTACATTCAATGACAAATTTTCACAGTTTATGTTCAAGAAATTATTATTCTTGTATAATTTCATAGACGTATCTGAGATGAGGCACATTGAAGCCACTCTATACATGAGGCTGCTCCATTCCGTGGGCCTAGGGAATAAGGGTTGAGCTGTACACGAAAGAATTTGGGGATAGGGAGACAGGCATGATGGCTCCTGCCTGTGAGCACTAAGGGAGGGTGGATCACTTAAGCCCAGGAGTTCAAGACCAGCAAAGTCAAACGTTAGCAGACGTGGTGGCACATGCCTGTTGTTCCAGCTACTTGGGAGGCTGAGGTGGGAAGATGGCTTGAGCTGGGGAGGTCAAGGCTGCAGTGAGCTGAGATCACTCTATTGCACTCCAGCCTGGGGGCAGGATTGCAGGCATCAAAATCTTCTTCCTCTGCCAGTCGCCTGCGTGCTCTCCTTTTTCATCCTATGATTCCCTCTCATTTTTGTCTCATTACTACTACTTAAATTCTTTTCCTTCTCTCTTGAATGATCTGTTTCTATACAGATCTAGACCTTACATGGACCTTGTAAGTGTTGGTAGTCTGAGTAAAGTGATGGGACTTCAGAAACATGGGGTAGAATACGCCATATAATCGCATCTTCAGCACAGATCTAAGGAGTGATTCTGTGGACACCAGGGCAGGCCTTGCCCTCTGTTAGTCCTTACAGCAACTCTGTGGAGTGGATCTGAACTCTATCATCCAGATGAGGAAACAAGCTCTGAGAGGGAAGGACATGCTGGCGGCAGCCGGCCAGTGAGTGGCAGAGCGGGTGCCTGAACTCAGTTATACCATGGGGGAGTCCAGTCTGTGAAAGATGAGTGGAGGAATATGACTGACGGGAGGATGGAGCAGAGGACCCAGGGAGACAGGGAGGTACTAACACTTGCCCTTTCCTACGACTTTCCTTCCATTTTCATGTCTTTAACATGCACGTATCGAGTGCATCAAAATCCCTTGGACCCCAGTGGGTTGGGTCCAGCTTCTCCACAGGCTCAGGAGACTTCCTTAGAGGACTCTCTCATCCTCTTCAATCTGGGATACCACAATTCCACGGCGGGTCTCCCTGCCCCAGCCTCTCCCTGTGCTGATTCATTTTCCAAGCTGTGCCAGTCTTCAGCCCTAAAGCACAGACCTGAGCACTCCGTGGCTATATTAAAACCCATCAGCAGTTCACTTTGACTCTAAGATAAAGTCCAGCTTTAATCATGACGCACAAGGGGCTCTCTGACCTGACCCAAGTCCCTCTCCAGACGTATCTCCTGCCTGGACGGCCTTCACTGGCAAGCTCTTTCCTTCTCATTTTTTGTGTGGCTGCACATGCTGTTCTGCCTGCTTAGAACACCTCTTCCTCCTCATTGTTTAGAAAATATTGGGGGTTGAGCAGTGAGGAGGAGAATGTCAATATTCAAAATCCAGCAAAAACGTCTTCTCCTCCATGAAGCCTTCCCAGATATCCCCATACAGAGTTAACCGCTCCCAACTTGCATGATTCTAAAACACACAGTTCTTACTTTGATTGTAGCACGTGAGGAATTTCTCCGTGACTTCTCTCTTCACCGCTCTTGCTGTCCCATTAAACTGAACCCTTCAGGGTCAGGGTCATATTATTCACCTTGGTGAGAGGGGGCAGAACAGGGCACAGCAAAGCTGTGGAGTCAGAACGTTGGGTTGAAATCCTGGCCATTCTGACAGAGCAAGACTGATACAGTAAATAAATAAATAGTTTAAGAAGTCAACCTAACAAAAATGTATAAAACCATTACACAGGTACAAAAAATATATATTAAACCTTTATGAAGGTTAAAATATTTTATTCCATTTCATTAAAAAAAAAAAAAAACACCTAAGACATTTCACAGTATTTTTTTTTTTTTTTTTTTTTTTTTTGAGACGGAGTTTCGCTGTTGTTACCCAGACTGGAGTGCAATGGCACGATCTCGGTTCACAGCAAGCTCTGCCTTCTGGGTTCAGGCAATTCTTCTGCCTCAGCCTCCCAAGTAGCTGGGACTACAGGCACGCCCCACCATGCCCAGCTAATTTTTGTATTTTTAGTAGAGACGGGGTTTCACCTTGTTGACCAGGATGGTATACTATAATTTTGAGATGGAGTCTCGCTCTGTTGCCAGGCTGGAATGCAGTGGCGCCATCTTGGCTCACTGCAACCCCCACGTCCCAGGTTCAAGCCATTCTCCTGCCTCGGACTCCTGAGTAGCTGGGATTGCGGGCATCTGCCACCACACCTGGCTGATTTTTTGTGTTTTTGGTAGTGATGGGGTTTTACCATGTTGGTCGGACTGGTCTCAAACTCCTGACCTCAGGTGATTCGCCTGCCTCAGCCTCCCAAAGTGCTGGGATTGTGTGCATGAGCCACCACGCCTGGCCGTATTTTTCTTTCTGTGTGGCTTATTTCACTTAGCATAATATCCTTCATGTTGTTGTGAATGGCAAGATCTTGTTTTTAAAGCTGAGTAATATTAAAAAATTTTTTTGACACAGGGTCTTGCTGTTGCCCAGGCTAGAGCGCAGCAGCATGATCACAGCTCACTGTAGTCTCGAACTTCTGGGCCCCTTAGGGGTCCAGTAAAATTGTTTTACAATTTTGTTTTAAATTTTAAGTTGGGTGAAGTTTTCTTTTTTTTTCTTTTTGAGACGGAGTTTCGCTCTTGTTACCCAGGCTGGAGTGCAATGGCGCGATCTCGGCTCACCGCAACCTCTGCCTCCTGGGTTCAGGCAATTCTCCTGCCTCAGCCTCCTGAGTAGCTGGGATTACAGGCAGGCGCCACCATGCCCAGCTAATTTTTTGTATTTTTAGTAGGGACGGTGTTTCACCATGTTGACCAGGATGGTCTCGATCTCTTGACCTCGTGATCCACCCGCTTTGGCCTCCCAAAGTGCTGGGATTACAGGCATGAGCCATCGCGCCGGGCAAAGTTTTCTAAGAGAGTAGATTTTAGAAAATTATTTTCTGTAGTAATCATTTCAGCATGTTTACGTACATCAAAACATTGTGTGGTATACCTTAAATTTAAACAATAATACAAATTTTAAAAAATTGGAACAAATACTAGAAAAAAATAATAGTGATGTAAGACCGTTAAAAAAAAAAAAAGAAAGAAATCCTGGCCTTTCACGTTGGAAAGGTGCTTCAGTCCCCTCAGCTGTAAAAGAGGCTACTAGGAATGCATGTCACAGGGACCACTGAATGAAATGACAGTGGGTGGCAGAATGTTGACGCTTCATGACTGTTCACTTTTATGATTATTATTATCTGATTCCCAGTACTTAGCACAGTGCCTTGTATACAGTAGGCATTAGTCAAGTCAGAAAGTCTTTAGACTTTTTGAAATGGCAGGATCAGAATTTGAACTCAGGATTCTAAATCTACTTTTTTTTTTTTTTTTTAGTAGAGCTGCTTCAATACCATATTTCGTCTGATGTTTAGAGCATTCCAGAATTTCAGATAATGAAATGGAAGGTTGGAGGCATTAAGTAAGCCAGTGAATCACAGGGACCGTGGGATCCCTGCAAACCCAGGTCAGCCAATGCTGTTTTCAAATACGTGCCCTGTGACTGTGCAAGGCCGCTTGTCTTTCACCCTCTACTGCCTCACTGTGGCCATGCCAGGCAATGCAAGCTTTTAAAGTTTGGCTTCTTCCTTTGGAATTATACATCCAATGGCTTTAATTTGTTTCACTACAGTTTTATTTACGAATGCACTTTAAAAAATGTGAAATTTTAATAGAAATGAGAATTATTAATATCACTACGAAAGCAGCCCGACAAGTACAGGAGTTAAGCCAAGATTTCTTTAGTTTATAGAGATGAAATTACCTTTAAAAACGGAAGCTGTAAGGTAGAGAGAAAAAAGGTGTCAGGACCTATTACCGTGCTGACTGCAGGGTAATTTGCTGTCGCGAGTCCTTTAAATTGGTCCAGTTATTCAAATTGCTTTAAGGAAGAAAAGAAAGATTTGAAATTTAAATAACTGAGGCATGCTCCTAAGGCTAAGAGATACACACCGGTTAAGTGCTGGATAACGGAGCTGGAGACCACATCCTTTAGAAAGATGTTTCTTGATTTACAATGTTGGTGATTTTCTTCTTTCTTTTCTTCCTTCCTTCCTTCTCTCTTTGTGAGATGGAGTCTCATTCTATCAACCAGGCTGGAGTGCTATCTCAGCTCACTGCAACCTCCGCCTCCCAGGTTCAAGCAATTCTCCTTTCTGGGCCTCCGGAGTAGCTGGCGCGCACCACCATGCTTGGCTAATTTATTTTGTATTTTAGTAGAGACAGGGTTTCACCATGTTGCCCAGGCTGGTCTTGACTCCTGAACTCTGGCAACCTGCCGCCTTGGCCTCCCAAAGTGCTCAGATTACAGGCATGAGCCACCGCGCCCTGCCAATGTTGGTGATTTTCAAGCTTTGATCTGTAACTTGGAGAATGATTTAATTTAGTCTTTCAGAAAAGTAATAATGTGTGGATTCATCTTGTATTTGTAATGGGATTCCACTTAAGGGGCAGTTCCATGCTGGGGAGTAGAATTGCCGTAGCTCAGTCACAGTTTCCAGGAGCAGCCTCACAGGCTGCATGGTATATCCTAACTGTAGAGTCAGCCGGCTCGGAAGTCAGGCAGCTGAATTCAGTTCCACCTCTGCTACTTATCAGCTGTAAACAGCAGCACCTTACTCAATTTCTCAGAACCTCACTTTTTCCTGTAAAATGTGAATAACAATAATATTGGCTTCATAGGACTTTGGTGATGACAATGAGAACATCTGCAAAAACTATTTATCATAGCACTTGAAAGTAAGTGTTCAAAAAATGGTGGCTGCTTGCGTGTGGCAGGCACTGTTCTAAGTCCTTCACATATGTTAATTTCTGTAATCCTCATGACACTGCTATGAGGTAGCTATTATTATCATCCTCATTTTACAGACACAGAAACCAAGGCTTACAAAGTTTAAGCAAATTGCTCAAGTAAGAGCTAGAAGTAGCTACCTCAGTTAGCTATCATCCAACCAGTTTCTTTCCTCTTTTCCTTTTTTCTCTCTTTTCCTTTCTTTCTTTTATCTTTTTTCTTTATTTTCTTTCTCTTTCTCTTTTTCTCTTTCTCTCTTTTTCTTTCTGTTTCTTTCTTTCCTTTCTTTCTCTTTCTCTCCTTTTTCTTTCTCTTTCTTCTCTCTCTCTCTCTCTCTCTCTCTCTCTCTCTCTCTCTCTCTTTCAACAAGTCTCATTCTGCCACCCAGGCTGCAGTGCAATGATCAGTTCGACTCCATTGTCTTCTCACCAAGATCTAAGAAGGGCTTTTGGTAAGTAAAATACAATTTATTCCTAAGCTTAGAGAAAATCTCTGCAGTCTCAGGGATCTTTCTTGTCAAAAGAAGGAAAGGTTAATTCTAACATCTTGAGTGTGGGAAGGAGGGAGCTGGAGGGAAAGCGGGAGCTATCCTTTCATTTCACCTTGGCCTTGATTTATCTCTCTATGTTCCCAGCCTGGAATTCCCATCCACTGCTGGAAGGGGTCTCCTCTGTTCTTGGTGATTCTGTCTTCAGAGTCTGGGCCTCTGAACCCAGCAGCGACTGGGGTCTCTTTGTGGACAGACCGATCTCTCCTGCCAGGCCTGTTGTCAGACTCCATCTGTCTCTTGGGGCACCCGCCTCCTTGATACTCCCAGCTCCCATGGAGCAAAACAATTCTGCAGAATGCAGCAATGAGTAGATGATGTCATCCCATGATTGCAGCAGAACAAGACAAACTAAGGCCACTTCTTAGTGAGGGTTGAACACGAAGCGAAGAAAAGACGGCGTGCCACCACGAAAGTAACCAACACGCCTCTCCTGGGTGACATGAGCCACTGCTGTTTCTTTAGTAGTGACAGTGTAACTACACTTCATTCTCCGTGATTCCTTGATGATCACAATGAAGGCAGCAAAGTGCCCCTGCTTCCCCGCACCACTCAGCTGAGAATAGACCTCTATTTCCTTAAACCCTCCCTCGAATCACCTGACATAAAGCCCAAACCCTATAAGTATCCTGATTCCCTCTTAGAAGATATTCTGGGGCTGGGTGCAATGGCTCCCACTTACAATCTCAGTGCTTTGGGAGCACAAAGCTGGAGGATTGCTTGAGGTCAAAACTAGCTTGGACAACACAGTGGGAACCTATCTCTACAAAAAAAAAAAAAAAAAAAAAAAAAAATTAAAAAATTAGTTGGGCATGGTGGTGCATGCCTTACAATGGGTCCTAATCACCTGGGAGGCTGAGGCAGGAGGTTCACCTGAGCCCAGGAGGTTGAGGCTGCAGTGATATGATTGTGCCACTGCACTCCAGCCTGGGTGACACAGCAAGATCCTGTCTCTTAAAAAAAAAAAGAAACCGGCCTGGCCAACATGGTGAAACCCCGTCTCTACTAAAAATAAAAAAATCAGCTGGGCATGTTGGTGCAAATTTGTGATCCCAGCTACTTGGGAGGCTGAGGCACGAGAGTCACTTGCACCTGGGAGGTGGAGGTTGCAGTGAGCTGAGATCACACCACTGCACTGCAGCCTGGATGACACCGTGAGACTCCGTCTCAAAAAAACAAACAAACTACCAGAATAAAAGGGGAAGCTGTTTCTCTGCGATGTTCAGTGATATAGATCAAATACTTAGAGCAAGTTACTTAACCACTTTATGCTTCGGTTTCCTCATCTGCAAAATGGGGACAAAAATAGTACCTATGTCATAAGGATAAGATTAAATAATTTAACATATGCAAAGTGCTCAGAACAGCTCCTGGACCCTGTTGAAGAGCTATGTAAATGTCTGTCATTAACAACATCATCTGCATCTTCACCACTCTTCCTACTATCATTAGTTTCGTAGCAAAGCAGCATGGGCCAGGACGTAGAGGTAGAAGCCTACGACATAATGTGATGGAGAACGGGAGGCTAGCACTGATGATGCACGAGGAGTAGGGATAGGCAGGGACTGTACTGTGACCTGAAATCATGATATGTTGGGCTTTTCAACTGTTTATGATCCATTTCTGCCTGTTAAGATGCAAGGTCCAAGAAGAACTCCATGAGGAACTTGTGTGGAAAATCACTCTATGCCAGACACACAGAATAGTCACTAGTTACACAGTCAGCGCTCAATCTATTTTTTTTTTTTTGAGATGAAGTCTCACTCTGTTACCCAGGCTGGAGTGTAGTGGCACAATCTTGGCTCACTGCAACCTCCACCTCCCGGGTTCAAGCAATTCTCCTGCCTCAGCCTCCCGAGTCGCTGGGATTACAGGTGCACACCACCATGCCTGGCTACTTTTTGTATTTTTGGTAGAGATGGGGTTTCACTATGTTGGCCAGGCTGGTCTTGAACTCCTCAACTCAGGCTATCTGCCTGCCTCGGCCTCCTGAAGTACTGGGATTACAGGCATGAGCCACAGTGCCCGCGGACTAAGTATTAATTAAACGAATACTGGGTTAAGGATTTTGAACTGTGTCCTGGAAATGACAGTGAGTCAGTGATGCAGGGCGGGACAGTGGGTGAGGGACTAGGAAGCGAGTGATCAGTCTCTTGCTCTACATGATGACGAGGGCTCGACTCGTCATTCCTCTAAGGATGAAAGCAAGGAACTCGGTGTTGGGATGAGAATGAGGGGTGGCCTCCAGGTGGTGGTGCCATTTGTGGAGATGGAAAAAGTAAGACGGGCAGACTTAGGAAAAGATGAGCATTTCCATTTGACACATGTTCAAGATTTTGGTCTAAAGCTCAGCAGAGAGGCTGGGGCTAGAGAGCGAGGCCTGGGAGTCCCCGGTGTGTAAGGGCTGGCAGAGGCCCCAGGTCTGCATGGCGTGGCACAGGTGGTTGTCACGTGACCACGCAGTACTTGCTGTCCACAAGCTCAGGGCTTTGTCTCCCCAGAAAGACTGGGTATTCTTTGGGGATGGGAATACTTTCCACTGCAGCATGGCATACTCAGTACACAGCTCAGTGCTAGGCAGACGGTCAAGAACAGAACTTGTAGAGCAGAAAGGAACCTTCAAAACCATGTTGCAGGAGAGAACTGAGGCCTGACATGCTTGAATCACATGCCCGGGTTCACTCAGCTAAGCAGTCACAGAGCTCGCTGTAGGATCAGGTCTCCAGGTGCCCTTCTGAGGAGGCCACACTGCCTCAGGGCTGTGAACTGAGTGAACTGAGACAGCGGACAGGGCTCGGGCTTCATGCTTACTTAACTTCCGTGAGCCTCAGTTTCATAATCAACAAGATTCCCAGGGGTTCACTGGGACCGTGCTGCCTGTAAAGCATTGTGTCTGGCACACAGTAGGTGCTCAATATGTGTTTACTTTCCATTCCTTTCTTCCAAGAAGACCAGGAATTGCAATGATAAAGGATGCAAGAGTGATGGATGGAGCTGGCTGCTCCCACCTGCAAGGCTGCAAGACTGAGAGGTGAGCCACATGACCTGGGGCATCACATTCCTCATGAGCAGACCATAAGTGGTCATTGCTTTCCTCCAGAAAGTGTGCAAGCAGAAGCTCGGCTCCTGGTGCCAGAGTGAGCCTGCGGCTGCTTTTTCTCCTCTTCCACAATCCTCCTCTCCAGGCTCCGCCCTCCTGGCTCAGTGACGCAGCCGGAGGAAACAGCTCAGGTTGCAATCAGTCTTCCAGGCACAGCGGCTGGCAAAGGAATAACAGAGGTGCCTGAGTTGAGAAGGTAAGGTAGGCAGAAGGAGGCAATCTAGAAAATCTCGAGAAGTCGATCTTGAAGAATTCTTGGGCTTTGGGGACTGGAGGGGCTGGGGGCTGGAGGACTTGGGATGTGGGAGGAGAGCTCCTAGCCCTTGGCTGCCCCGAGAGATCTTCCTCCAGAGCCCTTCCAAAGTTCTGTCACAATCCACACATCGTTTATCCGTGTCCCTGGTGTCTCAGGCATCTCTGGTCGCGTAGAGAAAATGAAATTGAAAGCAGAATTGTCTGTTGCAGTACATCCGCTGGCGGGCCTCTTCCCAGCTCTGATGTGTCACTCAGGGCTTCCTTGACTTCTTCTCCTTCTCGGTTCCTTTGTTCATGCCAGCCCATCACACATCTGATTGTAAACGGGACTGTCTACACAAACACTTTGAAGTGTTTGTGTTGCACAATTAATTAAACCTCTAAGAGGCTAATCAATTAACCTCTGAGGCTTTGAAACTGTCAAGAGTGGTGATTGCTGAAAAAGGGTTACTTTGTGAACTCTGTAGCAGATGCAGTTATTTAAATATTCAGGTAACAGTTCTGGGCTGTCTGATGACTGAACTGGATCTGTAATTCTCAGATCTGATTGACAGTTGGACGAAATTGGTAGCTGCCAGTTGCCTCTTTGTGTAGTAGCTATATGCACATACGTAGGGAGAACAGAATTCATTAAGCAGTTTATTTTTTTATAAAGGGATATAGTTAGCTTTAACATTTATTGAGTGCCTAATATTTGCAACACACTGTACTTTAATGTACTTTACGCACATGACTGTATTTATTTTTGTCCCCATTTCAGGAAATAGAAAATTGAGATTCAACAATCTAAGGTTACAGGAAGTAATAGTAAAAAATTACACAGCCACAA
Organism: Saguinus oedipus; assembly: GCA_031835075.1. Lineage (NCBI taxonomy): Eukaryota > Metazoa > Chordata > Mammalia > Primates > Cebidae > Saguinus > Saguinus oedipus. The sequence goes on from CM063190.1 coordinate 28,416,497, forward strand.
GCTCAAACTTAGATCTCTCTAAGGTCAGAGTACAAGCTCTTTTCACTACTGCAGATGCTCCTTGACTTAGGATGGGGTTATATACAGATAAACCCATCCTAAATGGAAAATATTGTAAGTCAAAAGTGTATTTAATACACCTCATCTACTGAACGTCATAGCTTATCCATCCTGGCTTCCTTTAAATGGGCTCAGAACACTTACATTAGGCTACAGTTGAACAAAATCATTTAGCTTGAAGCTTATTTTATAATAAAGTGTTCAATGTCTCATGTATTTATCAAATACTACGCTGAAAGTAAAAAATAATGATTGTATGTGTACTTGAAGTGTGGTTTCTACTGAATGTTTATTGCTTTTCTACCATTGCAAAGTCAACAAATCGTAAGTTGAATCATCATAAGTAAGATATTGTCTGTACTTTAAATAGGGGCACACGGTTGTACAAAGAGGACATGCTCAGAGTCAGCAAACGCGGTGACTAAGGCTTCCGGTGACATAAGAAATGCAAAGGGAAAAAAACCACGAAATGTATTTTTCCTACTGAATGAGGGTTTTTCTTGTTTTTATTGATAAATAGTTGGTATACATATTTTCAGGGTCTTTTTTTTTTTTTAAAGCCAGCTATCTCTGGTAAGAATATATTTATATGACATTGAAAACAATTTGTTAATATAGGTTAAAAATCCTAAATACAATCGTATCTTTTGAATAGTCATTTAATTCTTTGAAGTCTATCATATGAAATCTATCATAAGAAAATAAACTAAAATAAGCTGAATTTGCTGTAACATCATTTAGAATTATTTAAAATTTTTTAATTTTAAAAAACCCTTTGGAACTTTTTTTTCTTTTTGAGATGGTACTTCACTCTTGTCGCCCAGGCTGACTGCAATGGCACGATCTCTGCTCACTGCAACCTTCATCTCCTGGGTTCAAGTGATTCTCCTGCCTCAGCCTCCTGAGTAGCTGGGATTACAGGCATGCACCACCACACCTGGCTAATTTTGTATTTTTAGTAAGATGGGGTTTCTCCATGTTGGTCAGGCTGGTCTCGAACTCCTGACATCAGGTGATCCATCCACCTTGGCCTCCCAAAGTGTTGGGATTACAGGCGTGAGCCACTGTGCCCAGCTAAAACTTATTTTTGAAAACCACTCAGTGATAGAGAAATAAAACAACTGTATGATTTCATATTATACCACTATGAACAATGTTTTACAAGACTTTGCAATAATATAGGAAATAACTTACAGTATGGTATTAAATGAAAGGAAGCCCGGGTGCAGTGGCTCATGCCTGTAATCCTAGCACTGTGGGAGGCCGAGGCGGGTGGATCACAAGGTCAAGAGATCGAGACCGTCCTGGTCAACATGGTGAAACCCCGTCTCTACTAAAAATACAAAACATTAGCTGGGCATGGTGGTGCGTGCCTGTAATCCCAGCTACTCAGGAGGCTGAGGCAGGAGAATTGCCTGAACCCAGGAGGCGGAGGTTGCAGTGAGCCGAGATCGCACCATTGCACTCCAGCCTGGGTAACAAGAGCAAAACTCTGTCTCAAAAAAAAAAAAAATTAAATAAAATAAATGAAAGGAAGTAGGATACAAAGTTACTTACAGAGTACAATTCAAAATGTCTTAAAAACTCTGTAGAAATACACTAAAATATTAACATTGGCTGTTTCTGGGCATTTTGACTAGAGAAATAATTTTCTAATTTTGAATTTACATATATTTATAATATTTTGTAATTTAAAAGTTTTATAAGAAATAGATATATTTAGAAAAAAATACTACTATAATTAATTTCTCTGATTCAAGTGTTTTCTCCCTATTGTAAAATTACAAAGCACCTCTCTTCATCCCCAGGTAGAATGTCAGAAGACTGAGAATCTCGTGCCTTCCTCATACTGCTGCTCTGTTGCCAGAGAATCCCAATTTACACTCAAAGCTTCTTCGATTAAGTGCAAGGAGATAAGTTTGCATTTTCTCAGGGAAAAGACAAAAATTGGTAGCAGGTGGCATTTACCGTCATGGAGACCGGGGATCATAACAACCTCCAGGAGGAACCCACCTCCTCCAGCAGTAGAAGAGCTACAGTGGAAGACAATCACTTGCTGATTGAAGCTGTTCAAAAGGAAGATGTTGGCCTGGTCCAGCAATTGCTGGAAGGCGGGGCCGACGTTAATTTCCAGGAAGAGGAAGGGGGCTGGACAGCTCTGCATAACGCAGTACAAATGAGCAGGGAGGACATTGTGAAGCTTCTGCTTCTTCATGGTGCTGACCCTGTTCTGAGGAAGAAGAATGGGGCCACCCCCTTCATTGTTGCAGCAATTGAGGGGAACGTGAAGCTGCTGGAACTTTTCCTTTCTAAAGGAGCAGATGTCAACGAGTGTGATTTTTACGGCTTCACAGCCTTCATGGAAGCCGCTGCATATGGTAAGGTCAAAGCCCTAAAATTCCTTCATGAGAGAGGAGCAAATGTGAATTTGAGGCGAAAGACGAGGGAGGATCAAGAGCGGCTGAAGAAAGGAGGGGCCACAGCTCTCATGGACGCTGCTGAAGAAGGCCACGAAGAGGTCTTGAGGATTCTCCTTGATGAGATGGGGGCAGATGTCAACGCCTGTGACAATATGGGCAGAAATGCCTTGATCCGTGCTCTCCTGAGCTCTCGCAATAGGAATGTGGAGGCGACCACACGCCTGCTGCTGGACCATGGGGCTGATGTCAATGTGAGGGGAGAAAAAGGGAAGACACCCCTGATCCTGGCAGTGGAGAAGAAGCACTTGGGGTTGGTGCAGAGGCTTCTGGAGGAAGAGCACATAGAGATCGATGACACAGACAGTGAAGGCAAAACAGCACTGCTGCTTGCTGTTGAACTCAAACTGAAGGAAATCGCTGAGCTGCTGTGCAGCCGTGGAGCCAGTACGGATTGTGGGGATCTTGTTATGATAGCGAGGCGGAATTATGACAGTTCCCTTGTGAAGTTTCTTCTCCATCATGGAGCCAAAGAACATTTTCACCCTCCTGCCGAAGACTGGAAGCCTCAGAGCTCACGCTGGGGGGCAGCCCTGAAGAATCTCCACAGAATATACCGCCCCATGATTGGCAAACTCAAGTTCTTTATTGACGATAAATACAAAATTGCTGATACTTCGGAAGGGGGCGTCTACCTGGGGTTCTATGAGAAGCAGGAAGTAGCTGTGAAGACGTTCTATGAGGGGTGCACACGTGCGCGGCAGGAAGTGTCTTGTCTGCAAAGCAGCCGAGAGAACAGTAACTTGGTGACCTTCTATGGGAGTGAGAGCCACAGGGGCCACTTGTTTGTATGTGTCACCCTTTGTGAGCAGACTCTGGAAGAATATTTCGATGTGCACAGAGGGGAAGCTGTGGACAATGAAGAAGATGCGTTTGCCCGAAATGTTCTGTCATCTATATTTAAGGCTGTCCAAGAACTACACTTGTCCTGTGGATACACCCACCAGGACCTGCAACCACAAAACATCTTAATAAGTGAGTCCCCAATCCTCAATTCTCTCTTAGCAATTCTGAGGTCTTTGTTTACAAAAGGAAAATTTTTTCCTTGCAGAAAGGAAAGGACTAGAGTAAATGTGGATTATTCAATTTGAGGATCATTACAACACATTCATAATTACAGGGCAGTGTCTCCTGCTACCAATCATACTGGGTTCTCTTAGTCTACATGGAGGTTGGCAGATGCCAACAGAACACCAGGCTAACCTTATGTTTCCACTGGCACAATAAACAGATGAAGGCATTTCATGGATCAAACTAGCTCCAGAAATTTGAGAATCCTAGAGGTGAGTTCCTTCAGACTTACTGGCAAAATTGAGGTCGGAACTGAGGCTGTCAGGACAAGATATGATATAGTGAGGACACAGACTCCAAGGAAGAACAAGTTAGAATCCACTGGTCCAAGCCAAGCAAAGGAAAGAAAAATAACATTAAAGGAAACAAGCAGAGCTGACCGTAAAGCCCCAGGAAGCAGTCTGGTGCAGTGGAACAAGCCAGGGCTTTGGCGATGATTCGGGTGGCTTGAAGCCAGCCTCAGCAATGTGTAGCATTATAATCTCAGACAAGCCTCACTTGAGGCTGATAATGCCTCCTTCATAAGGTTGCTATGAGGTCTACGTGCGATGATGAAGTAGCAAGTCATTCGGTGTATCACAAGTGCTCAAGAAAGGCTGCTCTTGCCTAAAGGTTTAAGCAGAATACGTACTGATCTATAGACATACACTGAGATATAAGCTCGGTGTGAGGGAACAGCTCCTTTACAAATCTGTGCTTTTGGACATGGGAATTGCATGAATGAGGAGCTGGTTAAATTTATCCTCATCCCTTCCTACCCATTGGCCTGGAAAAAATAAAATGCGAGTGCTGCTCTTGACAGATACCTAGATAAATACAGCGGTGCACATGGCAGTGTTTTGAGGGGTAAATGGCAATACAGATATAAGGTTTATTATTGCCTTCCACAGAGATTATGATTTTTACAGCATGTTTCATATTTACATAAATCAACTGACTCACTTTATGGAGAATGAGTATTTTCAGTGTGCCTCTGCAAACTTTTCTTTAGATTCTAAGAATGCTGTTCACCTGGCAGATTTTGATCAGAGCCTCAAGTGGACTGGAGATCCACAGGAAGCCAAGAGGGATCTGGAGGTAAATTCTACAATCCAGTTTACCTTTCTTCTTTTGGTTTCCTTATTCTTTCATGTATTAGTCAGTGTTCTCTAGAGGGACAGAACTAATAGGATATATGTATATATGAAACGGAGTAAGGAGAATTGATTCACAGGATCACAAGATGAAGTCCCACAATAGGTGGGCTGCAAGTTGGGGAAAAAGGGAGCCAGTGGTGGATCAGTCTGAGTACCAAAACCTTATTTCCTATAGGCAATAGGAGGGCATTCTATTTTTTTTTAAATTGTGCTTTAAGTTCTGGGGTACATGTGTAGAACGTGCAGGTTTGTTACATAGGTATACATGTGCCATGGTGGTTTGCTGCAACCATCCCCCGTCATCTACATTAGGTATTTCTGCTAATGCTATCCCTCCCCAATCCCCCCACCCCCTGCTGTCCCTCCCCTAGCCCCCTACCTCCAATGGGCCCTGGTGTGTGATGTTCCCCTCCCTGTGTCCATGTGTTCTCATTGTTCAAGACTCATTTACGAGTGAGAACATTCAGTGTTTGGTTTTCTGTTCTTGTGTTAGTTTGCCGAAAATGATGGTTTCCAGCTTCATCCACATCACTGCAAAGGATGTGAACTCACCCTTTTCTTGTGACTGCATAGTATTCCATGGTGTATATGTGCCACATTATCTTTATCCAGTCTATCACTGATGGGCATTTGGGTTGGTTCCAAGTCTTTGCTATTGTGCTGAAATAAACATATGTGTGCATGTGTCATTATAATAGAATGATTTATAATCCTTTGGGTGTATACCCAGTAATGTGATTGCTGTGTCAAATGGTATTTATATTTCTAGATCCTTGAGGAATCATCACATTGCCTTCCACGATGGTTGACCTAATTTACACTCCCACCAACAGTGTAAAAGCAATCCTATTTCTCCACATCCTCTCCAGCATCTGTTGTCTCCTGATTTTTTTTAATGATTGCCATTCTAACTGGCATGAGATGGTAACTAAATGTGGTTTTGATTTGCATTTCTCTAATGACCAGTGATGATGAGCTTTTTTTCATATGTTGGCTGTATAAATGTCTTCTTTTGAAAAGTGTCTGTTCATATCCTTCACCCACTTTTTGTCGGGATTGTTTGTTTTTTTCTTGTTTGTTTAAGTTCTCTGTAGATTCTGGATATTAGTCCTTTGTCAGATGGGTAGATTGCAAAAATTTTTTTCTATTCTGTTGGTTGCTGATTCACTCTAATGAAAGTTTTGTTTATTGTGCAGAAGCTCTTGAGTTTAATTAGATCCCATTTGTCTATTTTGGCTTTTGTTGCCATTTCTTTTGATATTTTAGTCATGAAGTCCTTGCCTATGCCTATGTCCTGAATGGTATTGCCTAGATTTTCTTCTAGGGTTTTTATGGTGTTAGGTCTTACGTTTAAATGTTTAATCCAACCTGGAGTTAATTTTTGTATAAGGTGTGAGGAAGGGATCCAGTTTCAGCTTTCTGCATATGGCTAGCTAGTTTTCCCAACACCATTTATTAAATAGGAAATCCTTTCCCCATTACTTGTTTTTGTCAGGCTGGTCAAAGATTAGATGGTTCTAGATGTGTGGTGCTATTTCTGAGGACTCTGTTCTGTTCCATTGGTTTATATTACGGTTTTGGTACCAGTACCATGCTGTTTTGATTACTGTACCCTTGTAGTATAATTTGAAGTCAGGTAGCATGGTGCCTCCAGCTTTTCTTGTTTTTGTTTTTGTTTTTTTTTTTTGCTTAGGATTGTCTTGGCTATGTGGGCTCTTTCTTGGTTCCATATGAAGTTTAAGGTGTTTTTCTCCAATTCTGTGAATTGAGATGGGGATAGTTTGATGGGGTTAGCATTGGATTTATAAATTACTTTGGGCAATATGACCATTTTCACTTCCTAACCATGAGCATGGAATGTTTTTCCATCTGTTTGTGTCCTCTCTTATTTCCTTAAGAAGTGGTTTGTAGTTCTCCTTGAAGAGGTTCTTCACATCCCTTGCTAGTTGTATCCATAGGTATTTTAATCTCTTTGTAACAGTTGTGAATGGGAGTTCACTCACGATTTGGCTGTCTGTCTCTTATTGGTATACAGGAATGCTTGTGATTTTTGCACATTGATTTTGTATCCTGAGATTTTGCTGAAGTTGCTAATCAGCTTAGGGAGATTTTGGGCTGAGACAATGTGGTCTTCTAAATATACAATCATGTCATCTGCAAATAGAGACATTTTGACTTCCTCTTTTTCTAATTGAATACGCTTTATTTCTTTTTCTTGCCTGATTGCCCTGTCCAGGAGTTTCAATACTATGTTGAATAGGAGTGGTGAGAGAGGGCATACTTGTCTTGTGCTAGTTTTCAAAGGGAATGCTTCCAGTTTTTGACCATTCAGTATGATATTGGCTGTGGGTTTGTCATAAATAGCTCTTATTATTATGAGATACATTCCATCAATACCTAGTTTATTGAGAGTTTTTAGCATAAAGTGCTGTTGAATTTCGTCAAAGGTCTTCTCTGCATCTATTGAGATAATCATGTGGTTTTTTGTCTTTGGTTCTGTTTATGAATTATGTTTATAGATTTGCATATGTTGAACCAGTCTTGCATCCCCAGGATGAAGCTGACTTGATGGTGATAGATAAGCTTTTTGATGTGCTGTTGGATTTGGTTTGCCAGTATTTTATAGAGGATTTTTGCATCAATGTTCATCATGGATATTGGCCTGAAATTTTCTCTTTTAGTTGTGTCTCTGCCAGGTTTTGGTATCAGGATGATGTTGGTCTCATAAAATGCATTAGGGAGGATTTCCTTTTTTGTATTGTTTGGAGTAGTTTCAGAAGGAATGGTACCAGTTCCTCTTTGTACCTCTGGTAGACTTTGGCTGTGAACCAGTCTGGTCCTGAACTTTTTTTGGTTGGTATGCTATTAATTGATACCTCAATTTCAGACCTTGTTATGGTCTATTCAGAGATTCAACTTTTCCTGGTTTATTCTTGGAAGGGAGAGTAAGTGTCCAGGAATGTATTCATTTCTCCTAGATTTACTGGTTTATTTGCATAGAGGTGTTTGTAGTAATCTCTGATGGTAGTTCACATTTCTGTGGGATCTGTGGTAATATCCTCTTTATCATTTTTATTGCATCTATTAAATTCTTCTCTCTTTTCTTTTTTGTTACTCTGGCAAGCGGTCTATTTTGTTGATCTTTTAAAAAAACCAGTTCCTGGATTTATTCATTTTTTGAAGGGTTTTTTGTGTCTTTATCTTCTTCAGTTCTGTTCTAGTCTTAGTTATTTCTTGTCTTCTGTTAGCTTTTGAATTTGTTTGATCTTGCTCCTCTAGTTCTTTTAATCATGATGGTAGAGTGTCAATTTTAGATCTTTCCTCGTTTCTCTTGTGGGTACTTAGTGCTACAAATTTCCCTCTAGACACTGCTTTAAATGTGTCCCAGATATTCTGGTATGTTGTGTCTTTGTTCTCAATGGTTTCAAAGAAAGTTTATTTCTGCCTTCATTTCATTATTTATCCAGTAGTCATTCAGGAGCAGGTTGTTCAGTTTCCGTGTAGTTGTGTGGTTTTGAGTGAGTTTCCTAATCCTGAGTTCTAATTTGATTGCACTGTGGTCTGAGAGACTGTTTGTTATGATTTCCATTCTTCTGAATTTGCTGAGGAGTGATCTTCCAATTATGTGGTCAGTTTTAGAATAAGTGTGATGTGGTGCTAAGAAGAATATATATTCTGTGGATTTGGGGTGGAGAGTTCGGTAGATGTCTATTAGGTCCACTTGGTCCAGATCTGAGTTCAAGTCCTGGATATCCTTGTTAATTTTCTGTCTCGTTGATCTGTCTAATATTGATAGTAGGATGTTAAAGTCTCCCACTATTATTGTGTGGAGTCTAAGTCTCTTTGTAGGTCAGTAAGAACTTGCTTTATGTATCTGGGTGTTTCTGTATTGAGTGCATATATATTTAGGATAGTTAACTCTTCTTGTTGCATTGATCCTCTTACCATTATGTAATGCCCTTCTTTGTCTCTTCTGATCTTTATTAGTTCAAAGTCTGTTTATCAGAGACTAGGATTGCAACCCTTGCTTTTTTTTTTTTGCTCTCCTTTTGCTTGGTAAATCTTCTTCCATCCCTTGAGCCTATGTGTGTCTTTGCATGTGAGATTGGTTTCCTGAATATAGAACACGGATGTGTCTTAACCCTTTATCCAATTTGCCAATCTGTGTCTTTTGATTGGGGCATTTAGCTCATTTACATTTAAGGTAAATATTGTTATATGTGAATTTGATCCTGCCATTTTGATGCTAACTGGTTGTTTTGCCTTTTAGTTGATGCAGTTTCTTCATTGTGTCAATGCTCTTTACCATTTGGTACATTTTTGTGGTGGCTGGTACTGGTTGTTTCTTTCCATGTTTAGTGCTTTCTTCAGGAGCTCTTGTAAGGCAGGCCTGGTGGTGACGAAATCTCTCAGCAGTTGCTTGTCCATAAAAGATTTTATTTCTCCTTTGCTTATGAAGCTTAGTTTGGCTGTATATGAAATTCTGGGTTGAAAATTCTTTTCTTTAAGAATGTTGAATATTGGCCCCCACTCTCTTCTGGCTTGTAGGGTTTTGTTTCTGCTGAGAGATCTGCTGTGAGTCTCATGGGCTTCCCTTTGTGGCTAACCTGACCTTTCTCTCTGGCTGCCCTTAGCATTTTTTCCTTCATTTCAACCCCGGTGAATCTGATAATTATGTGCCTTGGGGTTGCTCTTCTTGAGGAATAGTTTTGTGGTGTTCTCTGTATTTCCTGAAGTTGAATGTTGGCCTGCCTTGCTAGGTTGGGGAGATTCTCCTGGATAATATCCTGAAGAGTGTTTTCCAACTTGGTTTCATTCTCCTCATCACATTCAGGTACACCAATCAAATGTAGATTTGGTCTTTTCACAAAATCCCATATTTCTTGGAGGCTTTGTTCATTTCTTTTCACTCTTTTTTCCTCTAATTTTGCCTTCTCACTTTATTTCATTGAGCTGATCTTCGATCTCTGATATCCTTTCTCTTACTTAATCAATTTGGCTATTGAAAATGGTGTATGCTTCACAAAGTACTCGTGCTGTGTTTTTCAGCTCCATCATGTTGTTTATGTTCTTCTCTCTGCTGGTTATCCTAGTTCGCATTTCATCTAACTTTTTTTTCAAGGTTCTTAGTTTCCTAGCATTGGGTTAGAACATGCTCCTTTAGCTCGGAGAAGTTTGTTATTACCCACCTTCTGAAGCCTGCTTCTGTCAATTTGTCAAACTCATTCTCCATTCAGTTTTGTTCCCTTGCTGGTGAGAAGTTGTGATCCCTTGGAGGAGGAGAGGCATTCTGGTTTTTGGTGATTTCAGCCTTTTTGTGTTGGTTTCTTCCCATCTTTGTGGATTTATTTACCTTTTGTCTTTGAAGTTGGTGACTTTTGGATGGGGTCTCTGAGTGGATGTCCTTTCTGTCGATATTGAAGCTATTTCTTTCTAACAGTCAGGCCCCTCTGCTGCAGGTCTGCTGGAGTTTGCTGGAGGTTCACTCCAGACTCTGCTTGCCTGGGAATCACCCGCAGGGGGTGCGGGACAGCAAAGATTGCTGCCTGTTCCTTCCCCTGGTAGCTTCATCCCAGAAAGGTACCTGCCGGATTTCAGCCAGGCATTCTATTTTAACCAGGAAAAAAAGAACATTCTATTTTAACAAGGAAGAAAAGAGCATTCTATTTTAACCAGGAAAAAAAGAACTGACTCACATGTTAATCTTTGGCAACACCCTCACAGACACACCCAGGAACAATACTTTGCATCCTTCAACCCAATCAAGTGACACTCAATATTAACCATCACCTTATTTCCTGTGAGCAATTAGAGGGCATTCTATTTTAACCAGGAAAAAAAAGAATGTTCAAGACTGTCTCCATCTTGCTCACTGTCCTGACTCCCCTGCAGGCCATGGCATTTCCCTGGGCCTCTCCCACAGCAGAGCTTTCAAAATTACAAGGGGAAGGTGCAACAGCTTGGGTCAGTGTGGAGTTGACCATCGTTGTGGCCCCTTACTGTATCTCTTTGAATCTCTCTTCTTCCACTATCTTAATAAGTAAATAAATTAAGGATGCCACATCACTTCTCCAAATACCTCCAGGAGGGAATTTCAGCTATCTCCAATATTTGTCAAGGAGTTATTTTTCTACCTAAGAACAAAGTAAGTGAAGTTTCTTTCCCCACAAACAGAAACTCATGGGCTACACTCTGAAGAAGACTGGATTCTAAGGTTCTCTGAAAACTACTGGGAGGAGTGAGGTCAGTTCTCAGTTTGAAGAACCTAAGCTTGGCCAAAAAGATTAAGACTCTGAAATAGCTGTTGCTCCTTAGAGGACATGGAGATTGGTCTCTGTAGACCAAAGCCCCCAGGCTGATTCTGACCCTGTCAGAGTAGTTCTTTCCTGGAGAGTTTTCCAGCACGCTGCACTTTCAACCCACTGAGGGAGAGCTCTCCATCCATATGTCTGGCCTCCTGGTTTGGTGGTACCAGATTTCTGCTCCTTCCTTGACTCATGGCTAGTGCAAAGAGTTCTTTAGGCAAACTTCTCCTTTCCTTTCCTCCTGGCCATGGCCTAACCTCTGGGGTCATCACTGTGCCTCTCCTGGCCTGGACTGGCTCTTTTATTTGCTGCATGATGTAGCCCCAGACCCAAAGTCCCAGTTCCCAGCCAGGCTTCCAGTTCTCCCTTTGTTTAAAGCATTCTCCCTTTCCTCGATTTATCTATATTCTGTCCATACATTTGAGGCCCAGGTCAAATCCCTCTTCCTCCAAGCAATCTGTCCTGACAACTGTGACTCATACTTACCTTTTGCTCTTCTTCATAAAACTAAGTGCTCTGGGCTATATACTACCTTGGAGAGGTCTCTATGCATGAATCTGTGTTTTCTCCCCCTAAGAAGCCTACAAACTCCTTGAAATTTCTCCTATCATCTTCTGTTTGTTAATATCCTGCACCACTCCTTCCAAGGTTATCCAAATAATTCATAAGCACCTTTGGCTTGATTTATGGCTTTTGTGCAGGATCTTGGACGGCTGGTTCTCTATGTGGTAAAGAAGGGAAGCATCCCATTTGAGGAACTGAAGGCTCAAAGTAATGAAGAGGTGGTTCAACTTTCTCCAGATGAAGAAACTAAGGACCTTGTTAATCGTCTCTTCCACCCTGGGGCACATGTGAGGGACTGTCTGAGTGACCCCTCACATGTGCCCTTCAGGGACTGTCTGAATGACCTGCTAGGTCATCCCTTCTTTTGGACTTGGGAGAGGTAAGTACAACTTTGAGCAGATGTTGCATGCCTGCAGGATGGAGAGGGTGAGGTAGTGCAGACAGACGTCCAGGGTGTAAATCAGCAGACCCAGGCTCTTTTTCAGCTTGGCATTTACTGGCTGTGTGTCCTTGGAGAGATGATTTAACCTCTCTGTAGTCTGCTTTTCATTTCTGAGGAATAAGGGATGGAGGGGAGGAAAGAGATCCTTGCCTCCTCCATCATGCAGAATTTTTGAAGACGTGTTGGTTGTATTATTTTTGTTAAAACCCAAAATCTGGCCAGACATGATGGCTCATGCCTGTAAATCCCAGCACTTTGGGAGGCTGAGGTGGGTGGATCACAAGATCAGGAGTTCCAGACCAGCTTGGTCAGCATGGTGAAACCATGTCTCTACTAAAAATACAAAAATTAGCTGGGCATGGTGGCAGGTGCCTGTAATACCAGCTCAGGAGGCGGAGGCAGGAGAATTGGTTGAACCCAGGAGGCAGAAGTTGCAGTGAGATGAGATCACACCACTGCACTCCAGCCTGGGTGGCAGAGTGAGACTCCATCTCAAAACCACCCCCGCAAAAAACAAACAAACAAACCCCACAAAAGGCAAAAAAAAAAAAACAAAAAAAAAACCCAAAAACAGAAACCACCCAAATCTAACAGTTTCCTTTTCTCTGGAAAGAGTGGGAAGGATGGGATGATCATGATCATTTAGTCTTCTTCAGCCGCTATAGGACACTTCGGAACGTGGGAAATGAATCTGACATAAAAAAACCAAAACCTGGAAGTGAGATCCTCAAACTGCTGGAACCTGGGCCATCTGAACATTCCAAAAGTTTTGACGAGTGGACGACTAAGGTATGAACAATTCCTATGGCACAGGATTATTCCAGGAATAAGAATCTGTGTAAAGTTTTATGTTAGCTTTTCTAACTTATTTTATACCAGTGGTGGCCAACCAGAGGCTGAAAGGTGATTTTGCCTCCTGCTCCCGCCATCCCTAGCCCTCTAGGCTCCCTGCCAGAGTATCTGCTCCCCCTTTTAGAAGCTGGCCTTCTATCTCTCCCATCCAGACTCACACCCCACTTTATTCAGACTCCCCTTGGATGGCCTTATCCCAGCCCACCAGCCTTTCCTCACACTTGGCTGATAATTCTATTCCATTGTAACAAGAGCATCCGAATAAATAGAGCTTAATCCAAGGGAAGTTCTTCACCATGAGGCATATCAGTCCAGGGACAGCCTGGCTGCCTCCACTGCCTGTGAACAGCCCAGCTCTCAGGATCCACACACAGACCTACATTCTGCCAGAAGAAATAGTCTATGAAGAAAAGACGATCTTTCAAATTGCTCTCTTTAAGAAAAGTTCTACCTAAGTTGCATTAAGAACTCTACAAAATTATTCACCATCTCACTCATCTAGTCAGTACTATCAGAACTTTCATTATTAATTAACAAAAATCTATACAATACCAATTATGTGTTAGGCCTATGCAAGGCCCTGAGCATACAAAGCAGAATACAGTGTATCCCTGTGGAACTGAGAAGCCCATGGAAATGATGCTGTGGGATGTATGCTTGGCATCCCAGGGACATGTGCAAAGCACTGTGGGAGAATCCATAATCTTCAGGTCTTGGAAACCAGCAGCTTCCTATCCTAGGCCTGTCCTGGGACTCTGCTTCTCCTGGGACTCTGCTTCTCCTGATTCTTGTTTTCCTTTCCTTCCCTCACTGGTCTTTAGACTTCACATCACACTCATAATTACTGGCTTAAGGTCCATTTTTCTTGCTAGCCTGAAATTCCATGAAGGCAGACACTACTCATTGTCTTGCCAGTTATTGCATCCCTGGCATGGAGTAGATGTGCCATGACTCTTTACTAAACGAATGTCTAGAAAACTTCTGCTAACACTTTAACTTGTAGAAACAAAGAAATTTGAAAGCAGCTATGATAGTGATAGCTAATGATTATGTAGTGCTTGATCATGTAGCAGCCTTAGTTCTGGAGACTTTACACGAGTTACCGCATTTAATCCTATCACAACTTTAGAGACAATCTATATTTTGCAGATGGGCAAGCGGAGGCACAGAAAAATAACTTTTTCAATTACACAGAACCAGTAAGGGGTGCACCAGGATTTGAAGCCGGGAAGGATGGCTGCAGAGGCTGTATCCATGTGCTTAAGCCACACCACTACACAAAGCTATGACGGTGTCAAGTCCACTAGTTCATTTAATCAACAAGGAAATGGAGGCTCAGAGACCACACTCAAATTATGCATGCCTGGACAGTCAGAGATTGGCAGAGCTGGAAAGAGAAACTCGTTCTTTTATTTCCCAATTTATTGGTTCTTTTCCCTAAATTCCATGGATTTATATTGAATTTTGATAGACTTCAAGTTATTTCATACTTTGTTTTTCTGTCGACTTGCCCATTTTCATCGTCACACAATTAATTTTGTCAGCACGGGTCCGGAGCCCCAGTTTTCTAGCTTGTATGAGTGTATTGGTTCTTGACTTGCCCCATCCTGCCGTACATATGTGCTTGGGGATTTCTCACGGGTGCTCTGCACAGAGTGCACCGGGCCAGTCTCAGCAGCATCCTCACCAGCGTTGCTCTTTTCATCAGTTACTCTTCCTAAGTGACCCACTGGATTCATGACTGTCGCACCTTGATCTCATAGCCCAAACTCTTTCTAAATATGAGAGCCATTTATGGCTCTGTATCTATGAGGGTGACAAAGAAAGAGGACGACATTACTATGATATGAAGGGACTTAACCTGGGACATCTGCAGGCAAGGAGAAACAAGTAACCTTGTCCAAAATATAAATTTAAGGAGGTACAAGTACAGTTTTGTTACACAGATATATTGTGTAGTGGTAAAGTTGGGCTTTTAGTGCAACCAGTACCTGAATAATGTACATTGTACCCATTAAGTAATTTCTCATCCCTCCCCCTCCTCCAACCCTCCCACCTCTCCGAGTCTCCACTGTCTATTATTACACTCTGTACATCCGTGTGTGCACATTACTGAGCTCCCACTTACAAGTGAGAACGTGTGATATTTGACTTTCTACTTGTGAGTTATTTCACTTAAGAAAATGGCCTCTAGTTCCATCCATGTGTCCACAAAAGACATGATTTCATTCTTCTTTTTTGTGGCTGAAATATATATATATATATACATTCATTTTTTACATAGAAAACATTTTCTTTATCCAATCATCTGTTGATGGACACTTGGGTGGATTCCACATCCTTGCTATTGTGAACAGTATAGTAATAAACATATGAGTGCAGGTATGTTTTTTATATAAGATTTCTTGGGGCCAGTGCAGTGGCTCACACCTGTAATCCCAGCACTTTGGGTGGCTGAGATGAATAGATCACTTGAGGTCAGGAGTTTGAGACCAGCCTGGCCAACATGGTGAAATCCTGTCTCTACTAAAAATACAAAACTTAGCCAAGCATTGTGGCACATGTCTGTAATCCCAGCTACTTGGGAGGATGAGGCACAAGAATTGCTTCAGCCTGTGAAGCAGAAGCTGCATTGAGCTGAGATAGTGTCACTGCACCCCACTCTGGGTGATAGAGTGAGACTCTGTCTCAAGAAAAGAAAAACCACAAAGAAAAGAAAAAGATTCTTTGCATAGATATTCAGTAGTGAGATTGCTGGATCAAATGGCAGTTCTATTTTTCGTTCTTTGAGAAATCTCCTTACTGTCTTTTATACAGGTTGTACTAATTTGCATTCCCACCAGCAGTGTATAAGCTTTCTCTTTTCTCTGCATCCTCACCAACATCTGTTACTTTTGACTTTTTAATAGCAGCCATTCTAACTAGTATAAGATGATATCTCATTGGGTTTTAATTTGCCTTTCTCTGATGATTAGTGATGTTCAGCATTTTTTCATGTGCTTTTTGGGCATTTGTATGTCTTCTTTTGAGAAATGTCTATTCAGATCATTTTAAATGGGGTTATTATTTTTATTTTTATTATTCTTATTTTATTAAGTTGTTTGAGTTCTTTGTAAATTCTGGGTATTAATTCTCTAATGGATGCATAGTTTGCAAATATTTTTTCCCATGCTGCAAGTTGTCTGTTCATTCTGTTTATTTCTTTTGCTGTGCAGAAGTTTTTAGTTTAATTAAACCCCATTCATCTCTTGATTTTCATTGCTTATGCTTTTGAGGTCTTAGTCATGAATTCTTTGCCTAGACCAATGTCCAGAAGAGTTTTTCCTAGGGTTTCTGGTAGTATTTTTATAGTTTCAGGTCTTACCTTTAAGTATTTAATGCATTTTGAGTTGATTTTTGTATGCAGTGAGAGATGGAGGTCTAGTTTTAATCTTCTGCACATGACACTCTAATTTTCCCAGCACCACTTACTGAATAGGGTATGTGTATGTTTTTGCCGACTTTGTCAAAGATCAGTTGGTCATAGACATGTGGCTTTATTTGTGGGTTCTCTATTCTGTTCCATTGATCTATGTGTCTATTTCTATACCAGTATTGTGCTGTTTTGGTTATCGTAGCCTTGCAGGATAATCGGAGGTATATCAACACAATGTGTGTCTCTAACTTTCTTCTCTTTTCTTAGGATGGCTGTGGCTATTTGGGCTCTTTTTTTGGTTTCATATGAATTTTAGCATTGTTTTCTTCTAATTCTGTGAAAAATGAGGGTAGTGTTTTGATGGGGATTGCGTTGAATCTATAGATTGCTTTGGGCAGGATGGTCACTTTAACAATATTAATTATTCCTTTTGGAAATATACCTAAGAAAACAAAAACAATAATAATAATAAACACTCACTTTGGCCATGATTGCCAGGCCTGGTTTCAGTCTGAATAGCCCTTTTTAAGAAAGAAATGTAATCAAGTATGAATTTGAAAGGGTGGCCACAGGATAAAAATATTGTGTAGTACAATGAGCAAATTTCCTAGTATAGTAGTCAAAGAGTTTTTAACCATATTTTAATATATTTAATTTCTTATGAAAACAATTTACTTGGAAAATACAGACACAAATTTGAACATACTTATAATCTCACATCCAGACACGATTATATATTTTTTTAATTTTTAAAATTTTTTAATTTTTTTGAGATGGAGTCTTGCTCTGTTGCTGAGGCTGAAGTACAGTGGTGCAATCTCAGCTCACTGCAACTTCCACCTCTCAGGTTCAAGCAACTCTCCTGCCTCAGTCTCCCAGGTAGCTGGTATTACAGGGGGCACCAACACACCTGGCTAATTTTTGCATTTTTAGTAGAAACCAGGTTGCACCATGTTGGCCAGGCTGGTCTCGAACTCTGAATCTCAGGTGATCCGCCTGTCTTGAACTCCCAAAGTATTGGGATTACAGGTGTGAGCCACCACGCCCAGACTAGACACAATTATATAGTTAGCATTTTGGTATACAGTGTTTACTTCCATTTTTCTACTATTTTGCCTTATTAATTAGTTGGTAATTATAGAATATATGAATAGATTCAAATTTATATTTTGTCTTTTGGTATTAATATTCCATCAGGATTTATTTTGTGTTGCTACCACATTTTTTTGTGTTTTTTTTTAGATTAATAAATATGTTATGAAAGAAATGAATAAGTTTTATAAAAAGAGAAGAAGAAATTGCTACCAGAACACTGTGGGTGATCTGCTGAAGTTCATCCGGAATTTGGGAGAACACATTAATGAAGAAAATAATGAAAAGTAAGCATCATTTTCATTCCTACACATTATATGTGGAATGAGAACAATTTTAAAAATCCAGTTCTAGTTTCATATCTGTGATGGAAAAAAGAATTCATTTTGATGAAAGAAAAGTAATTCCTTCCCTCTGTAAAGGGCTCTATCACAATGGCCTTACAACTGATGAGGGACATGTCCAGCAGGCTCTCATCTTCCTTGTCATTTTTTGTTGGAAAAATGGTAAAACAAATTGAACAGGAGCTAGTGACTCCCTTGTGTGAAGTAACACAAGAGACTGGATGGCTTGATAAAGTGAATGCAGAGTTATATATGTCTAAAAATAGCCCCCATTAATTAGATCAGCTTTTGCTGCCAAAAATGTTAGCTGCAAACACAAAATACCTGGCAGTTCAGGGCTCTTCTGGATTTTGAAATTGTAGGTAGAGGATTGTGGCATTGCATTATTTCCATTGTGTGAATGAACAATCTAAAGTTCAGAAAAACTGTGGCCAAAGGTTGCACAATTAGTTGAAGAGTGAGGGGAGGAGTCTTGCTCTGTCAGATTCCAAAGTCCTTATTCATTTTGTGTTAGAAATCAAGAGAGCAAAGAGATCATCAGGGCTGTATGCTGTGAAGTAGGGAAGAATAATTTGGGGCAAGCAATGTTGAACTGTTTGTGTTTTATTTCAGGATAAAATTAAAAATTGGAAATCCTTCCTGGTATTTTCAGAAGACATTTCCAGATCTGGTGATCTATGTCTATGCAAAACTGCAGAACACAGAATATAGAAAGCATTTCCCCCACACCCACAGTCCAAACAAGCCTCAGTGTGATGGAGCTGGTGGGGCCGGTGGGCTTGCCAGCCCTGGGTGCTGATAAACTGAGTTGTTGGAGTTCAGGGAGCTGCTTATCAGCTGTAGAGTCCTTGGAAAGTCACAACGCTCTGGGCCTTTTAACTCACCAGCCTGCTTGTGAGTGATGAGTTGCATAGCTGATATGTCAATCCCTGGCACAGTGTATTCCATATGTCTGTAACAAAAGCAGTATATGCCCAGACTGCACTAGTCCATAAGCTTTACCCATTAACTGGGAGGCCATTCTGCTAAGATTCCTTTTGTCAACTGCACCAAAAGAATGAGTGCCTTGACCCCTAATGCTGCATATGTTACAATTCTCTCATTTAATTTTCCCAATGATCTTACAAAACAGGGATTGTTATCCCCATTTAAGAAATGAGGAACCTGAGACTCAGAGTGTGAGCTACTGGCCCAAGATTATTCAATTTATACAGAGCACTGTATAAATGGATGTGGTATTATTGGTACTTCTCATTTGGGCACCTTAAAACTTAACTATCAGCCAGGGCTCTTCTGGATAAGGCCCAAAACATATATAGGGACTTCAGGAAGCTCATTCATTCATTCAGTATTTATTGAGCAACTAGTATAAGTCTGGGCACTGGGTGCATGAATTCCATTCCTTCTAGAACCAACTGCATTGGTTTTCCATGACCTCAAGGCAGTAGTTTTCAACTGGGGGCAATTTTGCACCTCAGAGAGCATTTGGCAGTGTCTGAAGAAGTCTTTGGTGTCACAGCCTTGTGGTGGGCATGCTACGGCAGTTAGTGGGTAAAGACCAGGGATGCTGCCAAACCTACATTGCACAGGGCAGCCTCTGCAACAAAGAATTATCCAGACCAAAATATCAATGGTGCTGAGGTTGAGAACGCCTGCCTTAAGGGGCTAGGATGCTTTTGAACTAGCTTAGGGCCCAGGACTGTGGAGTATGTGGACCACCCCACAGAGGAGGGACTCAGATTTGTTTACTCTGACTGGATATGTAGTGATGGAATTCCTTCTAGTGTCAGCCCCTCAGGCCGATGGCTGTCTTTTCTTGACTTTGTATCTTCACTGTCAAGCAAAAGTCTGTCAAGTGGGAATATTCAATAAATATGCACCGAATGATGAATGAACTGTCTTTGCACATGAATAATAATAAGGCCTTGCATTTTCCTGGTGCTTTATAATATATACATTACATCTGCATGTTTTATTACATTTAATTTTCCAAACAATCCTTTAAGGTCAACATCATTTTGCTCATGAGGAAACTAAGGTTAGAAGCATTTTGATTTACTCTAGGACATACAGCTAGGAAGTATTACTATCTTGATTTGAACAGATTTTCTGGTGCTAAGTCTGGCGTTCTTTCCATGACTCATTGTGGTGATTTAGATGGAGCTTTGTAATGGGAATAAAACATTTAAGTTCCTTCTGAAAAGGAGGTATCTAGCAATGGATAAATAGATATCACTGAATGAAATTAAATGGTGGTTAGGAACAGATTTAAGGCTTAAAAAATATTTTATGAGCAGCAAGACTGCTTTAACTTTTAAAATGAAGCTTTGGTTGTCTGATTTGTAATGAGTACCTGGATATGTCAATCAAAATGCCCACCTGTGAAGCTTACTCAATAAAACTTTAAATCATCTTATTTAGTCTGATTTTCTTTAAGTGGCATTTCCACTTTAGGGAGTGGTGATATCTACAATAGAAAATGCTTACTAAGTAATACCTGGGTAAGTTTTAAGAAAGGATGTCCTGCTCTCTGAAAATGGGAAAAAGGAGCTATTTTTGCCTCTCTGCTTATTCTGGAAAAATGTGGGCCTGGCGTGTAGAGAGAGAAGGGAGGAACTGATCATTTTCCCCTCTGTTTGAATTCTCTGAGTTTCCATTGACACTTCTCTACAAACATTTCTCGTTCAGTAGTCATCACTGCAAACATTTCATTGAGCATGTAGTTCATACCAGGTCCTGTGTTAGGCAGGCTGATTCTGTGCCCAGGCTTGCCAAGCCGAGGAGGCAGCTGTACAGAGGAGACAGGAGGTTGCCCACCCAGAATGCACCAGAGAAGCAACACAGGTGAGAGCATGATGGTGAAACCCAGAAAGGTAGCTTTGAGCACCTTTGAGCACCTACTCTTTCTGAGCGCCTACTACTTTCCAGCAATATCCATGATGATACCACGAGTTGCGGTTATCGCCAGCTTATAGAAGAAACAACTGATGCTCAGAAACAAGTGGTAAGTTGCCCAAGTTCACTTCCAAGTAAGTGGAAGAGCCAGGATGCGAACCCAGGTCAGCGAGTCCACAGGGTGTGGTCTTTCTGGAGTGCCACAGACAGTAATTCCAGGCAGGCTGGACTGGCCACTGTTCAGATATATCAGGGCATTCATCCAGTTCTCTCCATGGAAGCCTGGTGCCAAATCCACCTGTCTTCATCAACCTAACAATTACAATTTTAATGGTCTAGCTACCGCCTTGCTCTTGAAACCGTCTTTCCAGCATCAGCGCCTCACTCCCCTGCTTTCCCTCCACATTGGTTGCTGCTCCACAACATGCTTTCCCAGCTCCTTCTCTGCTAAACCACTAAACATCCAGTGCTCCCAAGCTAATCATTAAGCAAATCAGTTTTTGCCCTTTCTCCCTAGACGACAATCTCTCTGAATACCACAACCAACAGCATTGCAAATAGGCAGATGACATCTGTGTTTAGAAATTTGGCTTCCAGCTCTTGATGTTACTGCTGTTCACCTAATTGTCCCCAAATTAATGGTCTTGTTTGATTTTTAACACTGCCCTCCCCCATCCAATCTATTAACAACCCCGGTTCTGCTACCAGGATAGATCCCAAATAATTTCACAACATTTCATCTCCGCTGCCTGGCTCGGCCCACCATCACTTCTCATTTGGACTGAAGTGTGAGCCTCATAATTGAGTTTCCGACTTCCACATTTGTGCCCCCAAAATTCCTTCTCCACAAAGTGACCTTTAAAAAAATGTATAGCTGGCTGGATGCAGTGGCTCATGCCTGTAATCCCAGCACTTTGGGAGGCCAAGGTGAGCAGATCGCTTAAGTCCTGGAATTTGAGACCAGCCTAGGCAACATGACAAAACCCCATCTCTACAAAAAAAATACAAAAAATTAGCCGGGTGTGGGTAGCACGTGCCTGTAGTCCCAGCTACTTGGGAGGCTGAGGTGGCAGGATTGCATGAACCCAGGTGGTGGAGGCTGCAGGGTGCTGTGATTGTGCCACTGCACTCCAGCCTGGGTGACAGAGAGAGATTCCATCTCAAAAACAAATATCAGATTGGGTCACGTCCCTGCTTAAAGTCCTCCAATGGCTTCCTACTGCAGCTGGAAGAAAATCCAAACTGTTTCACGTATGTGGCCTGGTGAAGTCCACAACTTGCTGCTCACTGCCCTACACTCCCTGTCTTGCAGGCTTAACCTCCACCACACTGGCCTAATCTCTGCTCCCAGGAATGCTGAGACCACTGCCTGCTCAGGGCAACTGGTTTTTCAGTTCCCTCTGCCTACAGTTTTGTCCTGGCAGACTTTGTGTGCTGGTCCCTTCCCATCTTCTAGGCCTCTGTTACAATGTCACATTCTAGCTGGGACTTTCTTATGCAAAGTTGTCCCCAACTCTTATTTTAAAATAAACATTATAGCAGTAATCACTCACAGAAATAATCAAATTTACTTGTTTCAAAAAAAATCTTTTCATCCCTCAACATGATGTAAACATACGTTCTATAATATGATGCTGTCTCTCTTATTCGCCATCTGATACTACCCTCATATCTAGCTCAGTGCCTGGA
The DNA here is from genome assembly GCA_031835075.1 of Saguinus oedipus. Lineage (NCBI taxonomy): Eukaryota > Metazoa > Chordata > Mammalia > Primates > Cebidae > Saguinus > Saguinus oedipus. The sequence goes on from CM063190.1 coordinate 28,438,839, forward strand.
ACAAAGCAGGTTTCAGTAAATATTTATTGAGTGGAGAAGCAAATACTTCTGTGATTGCAACATATCACTGAATCATAATGATCTAGTTATAAGCCTGCACATTCTTTCTTCACAATGTGTGCATCTTGAAGGTCATTTTTTCATTGTGTTTGGCATGAAACAGCAACTCAATACAGTCTGAGACACTGAATTAGTTGATTGCCCCCTCCTAGGAGGCTCTGGTGTATTAATATGGGTCTCTCAATGAATGAAGAGCCTTAAGACCCTAGTCAAAAATATCTGGCATCATAGCAGGAGGTGGGGAAGATACTTGTTTATTTTCTGGTATCTCTCATATTATTTCACTCAGGCATTTCCCCTAGAACAGCAGCTCTTAGGTCCTTCACACCCCCTGGTCTGTGGAGCACCCAGAAAGTCCCCTAGCCAGGCTCATGGATACACAGTCAGTGGTTCCTCCCCACAGCCCACCTCCTTCCCCAGTGTCAGCTCTTAGATGACATTTCTTTCTTACGGTTACCACCGTACTCTTGCTGGGGGTAAAAGCTCTATCCCCATATGCTTTACTCAGCGGGTGGTGGCTTTTACCTGCCTCTTCAATAGGCCTGGGAGGGCAGAGGTCATATCCCAGTTCCTCACATGGTGCCTGGTGTGTTATAAGTGTGTAGTGTGTATAAGTTATAAGAAACTCCTTGAATTCACTGGAATTGAGAAGAATCTTTAACATTTGCTTTTGGTGGGTCTTTGCTGGAGCTGCAGTCTGGGAGAGAGGTAAGTCTTGGAGCTAACCCCTGGGGCAGTTCTTCCATTCTCTACCCCATCAGCTTTAGGATGCAGTGGGCTTTCTTTTTTTTTTGAGACGGAGTTTTGCTCTTGTTACCCAGGCTGGAGTGCAATGGCGCAATCTCGGCTCACCACAACCTCCGCCTCCTGGGTTCAGGCAATTCTCCTGCCTCAGCCTCCCGAGTAGCTGGGATTACAGGCACGCGCCACCATGCCCAGCTAATTTTTTGTATCGTTAGTAGAGACGGGGTTTCACCATGTTGACCAGGATGGTCTCGATATCTTGACCTCGTGATCCACCCGCCTCGGCCTCCCAAAGTGCTGGGATTACAGGCAGTGGGCTTTCAAGATGATTTGGGGAGGAGACCCTGGGAAATTCAGTTTTCTTTTTTCCTTTCTGATTTTCTCTCAGGCTTGCCTAAGTGCCTAGTACAGTGCCTAGCATATACTACACACTCCGTTTTACTTGTTGCTGTTCTTAATTCCTGCAATAGACTGAACTGTGTCCCTCCTAAGTTCATACGTTGAAGCCCTAACCCCCCAATGTGTCAGTATTTGAAGACGGGGTCTTTGGGAGGTAACTGGTGTTGGATGAGATCATGAGGATAGGGCCCTCATGTTGGGATTAATGACCTATGAGAAGAAAGAGAGAGAGAGAGAGAGAGGGAGAGAGAGAGAGAGATCCTTTCTCACTGCCTTATGAGCACACAGAGAGAAAGTGTCCATCTGCAAGCCACGATGAGAGCCTTCGCCAGGAACCCAATGGCCCAAAGTGACTATGGCAATCACCTGGCACATAATAGGCTTGCAGCAAATGTTTATGCTCCTCTGATCTTCTACCACATGAACAGAATTTTATTTTTTTTAAAGGATGCTATCATCACCTCCACAGCATTTTTCATGTAATCTTTTCATTGCTTTATGGCCTGTTTGCTTAGACTAAGACCAAAAGATGGGGCCAGGAGTGGTGGCTTACATCTGTAATCCCTGCATTTTGGGAGGCTGAGGCAGGAGATCACTTGATGTCAAGAGTTCAAGACCAGCCTGGGCAACATGATGAAACCCTGTCTCTGCTAAAAATAAAAAAATTAAGAAGTTAGCCAGACCTGGTGGCATGTGTGTGTGGTCCCAGCTACTCGAGAGGCTGAGATGGGAGGATAGCTTGACCCCAGGAGGCAGAGGTTGCAGTGCCCGGAGATTGGGCCACTGGACTCCAGCCTGGGCGGCAGAGCCAGACTCCGTCTCAAAAACAAACAAACAAACAAACAAAGAAAACCCGAAAAGACCCAAACATGGTACTAACAACAGGAGAGAAGTGGGTGGGGAAAAAGCAAACGAATTAGAATTTTTGAGGCTCTAGAACACCATTCACAGGGTTATGTGTTGATAACGTTTATTTTAAACATATATTTATATTTAATATTACCTATTATTAGTATTTATTCAAAAATAGTAACATTACTGTGTTGGACACTAATATTGGCCTATACAAATTTAACACAGGAATCTTGAAGATTTGATGTCCGCAGAAGGCGTGAAACCAAAGCAACGAGAAACATAAACACAGAGAATTTCATTCTTTCTGCTCACTGAAAATTCTCTCTTCTTGAAAATCAAGTCTTTTAAAAAATATATTTTGTGAAACTGAAATAGTCAGCAAGGATTTTGTTTAGCTCTTTTAACAGAGACCAAATGACAGTGACTCAGACAAGGTAGAAGATTGTGTGTCTTTCATGTTAAGGCCTGAGCTGCTCAGCAGACCAGGAAGTAGGAAGTTCTGTGAATGAATCACACCAAACTCGCTGCCCTCATGAGGTGGGGACAGGGTGGGGTGGAGAAGGAAACCAACACCCATAAAGACAGAGGGTACTAGAGGGTGACAGCAAGCAGGAAGAAGGTTAAGCAGGGTAAGAGTTGGCAGTCAAGGAGAGTAGATTAAATTTAAAGACGGGGGCCAGGTGGACCACCTCAAGAGGGAGCCTACCAGGTGAAACTAGAAGGAAGCAAAAGAGCAAGCGGTGGAGGCATTTGAGGAAAGCAAGCAGAGGGGCTGGGCAGTCAGTTCAGAGGCCCTGGGCCCTGTTCACACCTGAGCTGTCCGAGGAGCACAAAAGCATGGCTGCCATACACGGGGTGAGCAAAGGCCAGCAAGAAGTTTGGGTTTTTACTGAGATGGGAAGCCTGAAGGGGGCTGTGGCATGATGTGACTTAACACTTAAAAGAATCATGCTGGCTCCTCTGTGAACAGAAAGCAGAGGGCAAGGGTAAAAACAGGGAGATCAGTTAGGAGACTGTTAAATAGTTTGTGCAAAGACTTTAGTAGCCGACAGTGGGTGATGGCAGCGAGGGTGACTTCAAGTGGGCAGGCAGACTGTGGATGTATTTTGAAGGTAGAACCAACGGGATTGGCTGACAGAGTGAGATATGGTGTGAGAGAGACGAGTCCAGGACAGTCGTCAGCATTTTGGCCTGAGTGACTGGAGGAGTGGGGCTGCTGTTAAAGGAGGTGGAAAGGCTTCCAGAGGAGTAGGTTTAGAGGGAAGTCCAGAGTTTCATCTGAAACATGCCAAATGTGACATTCCTAGTGGACATTTAAGTGGAGATGTCATGGAGGGTTGGATGTGCGGATCAGGAGTTTGGGGAGACTGGCTGGGGAGAAATGTGGGTCATCTAATGATAGCATTAAAGGCCTTGCAATGAGAAATGATTATTGAGAGAATGAGTGTGGGAAGAAGGTAACAAGGAGAAAGAGTAAGAGGAGGTCAGGGGGTTACTTCCATCACTTCTACCTACAGTCCTCTGGGCAGAACTCAGCTGCATGTCTTTACCCAGCTGCAAGGGAGGATGGAGAATGAAGTTTCTACTTGGGTGACCAGGGGCGCAGCTACAATGGAGGGGGTTCTATTACTAAAAATAAGAAGAGGAGAAGGGAAATAAGAAGAGGAACAGTTAGCAATGGCTTCCAACTTGGTGTTTTTATGATGCATCTAATGAAAAAAAGTGAGACGTGAATGCTGAGTCCCTGCAGGTGAAGGGAGGGGTGGGGAGGGAAGGGGAGCCACAGTCCTCTGGGTGCCTTCAGGAAGGGAGGGGGTGGCTGTGTGCAAAACTTCAATTACATCTGGGTTTAATTTCCAAATTTCTTTGACAGGTGACGCGCACCAAAGCAGATGCTCCCCTGTTCCCTGCTGGGACCTGGTCCCAACCCCAGTACTAGCCCCACTGCTGAGTATTTAAATTCCCAGGCCCATCCCATTTTGGTTGGAGGTGTGGGGAGTGGGGGTGGGGAGGGGGCCTGTTGCTGGATCAAACATAGGATATTGAGTTAATTTGAATTTTAGGTAACAGATAACTTTTTTAGTATCAGCTAAATATGTCCCGTGCAATATCTGGGCATACTTATGCTAAAAAAAAAAGTACTCATTGCTTATCTGAAATTCACGTTTAAACTGGTGCCTGTGTTTTTATTTGCTAAGTCTGGCAGTCCTACATCTCTTCAACCGTTTTATTTTTTTTCCTACTGTTCCCATTTCCACCTACCCAAACTCATTTTGGGGCACAAATACAATTCTTGAAAAAAATGACTAGCATAGACTTTCTGATTTTCCTCTGACATTTAAGCAAATTTTTCAGTCTTTGTGAACAGAGTCTTCAAGAGACACCAGGAAGCATCACATATTTTGAAGCCACTTGCAAGATGTATAGTGCTGACATCTTCCTGCCTCCGTTACTTTGCCTGTAGAATGAGGCTTACAATTCCTATCCCTGCTGTCACATAGTATGTGTGTAACAAAGGCTCACTAATATTTTAAAAGTACATATATCAGGGGCTCAGGGTGTGCATGTAGAAGGCATGGAAAGAAGTCCTATTACTAATAAACATATAATGCACAGATGTCCTCCAAAGGATACATCAGTAATTAAATGAATCTTGCGGGGTTTTGTTGTTTTTTGTTTTGTTTTGAGACAGGGTCTCACTCTGTTGCCCAGGCTGGAGTGCAGTGGTGTGATCTCTGTTCACAGCAGCCTCGACCTCCCAGGGTCAGGTGATCCTCCCACCTCAGCCTCCCATGTAGCTGGGACTTGTGATGCCCTGTTCATTCTGCCCCAAAGGATCATGTAACTTGTTGGAGAAAATACATTTAGAATTTTCACAGGAATAAATTATTCATTATACCACTCTTGACCAACCACTTCCTTCATGTCCTGGGAAGTTTAGGGAAAAGGCAGAAAGAGGGAAAGCAATAAAAGCCTCCCACCCTCCATCTGCTCCTGGCCTTATGCTGTGCTCTTGGACTACATTATATGAAGTCAGTTTTCAGACAACCCTATGCGGTAGATATCATCAGCTCCATTTCACATACAGTGTTGGGACTCAGCGAGGGTAAGTAATTTGCTGATGATCATGAAGTTGCTAGGAGCAGAGATGGGATTTAAACAAGACTGCCTCATGGAAAACCGTGAGCTCTGAAGGAAGGGCAGCAGGGCCTCCTGGTCTGGACTCTGTTGGTGTGGGAGGGCCCATGTCTCAAAGCCACTGGGTGGGACTGGCTGGCTTGGGTCTTCATCTGGGAAGAGAAGTATTGTATCCATGAATCACTTGGATTGGACATGGCCTTGGGAGCAACTTATCACTTTCCCTGTGCTCTTTTACTTAAGAAGAGGATGGCAGGCCCACAGATCGTGAATTGATTCCTTTATTCTGGCTAATGACCTGCAGCCCTGGAGGTGTATGGCTGAGGGCCGGCACCCTGAGGTTCTGCACACATGAGCTGCCTCCTCCTCCAGATGACACTTGGATCAGTTGGAGGCTCTCAAAATGAGGGACAGATGTCTTTTCATACTTCTGTAGAAAGAGGGGAGACTTTATGTCACTCTCTGACGTGTGTAAGAAAAGGCTTCTCTGAAGGTGAAGGCAGAGCTCAGTCACTCTTGCTCTTTCTGCTTTCCTCTGCCCCTTTCCATCACCCTTTAGTCTGAATGGGTTGTATGAGCTTCCTAAAACACAAAGAGTTCTTAAAGAATCAAGATTTATTGGAATATAAAAAAATTCATTAAGACAATAGCATTTGCTATTTCTTCTTTCTTGTGGCAGTCACAACTATAATTGATAGTTGAATAGATTTTCTGTTAATAGCACAGTCTAACTGACTATAAGGTCAGTGAAAGCATGAACTTCACGTTCTGTTTTCTCCACTGCATTCCCAGCACCCAGCACAATTCATCTCTCATGCATTCAATATGTATTTATGAGGCAACCATTATCTGCATGTCACTGTGCTAGGTATGGTGAAAAATAGTTCTTGGTCTATTCTAGGTACAAATCGAAATAGGACTTGGTATCTGCCCTACAAAAGCAAGTAGTCTAGTAGATGAGACACATACATGAATAAGTATCTCAAAGAGAGGAAAAAATGTGTCTCAGAAACAAAGAGGAGAAAGTAAGAGGCAAAAGGAGAATCAGGAGTTGTCACAGTATGACGTCTGCATGATGGAGAAGAAAGGGGAGGGCCCTTTAGACAATCACAATGTTGCTGGAGAATGGAGTATATGAAACAGAGAGAGGAAGAAGATGAACCTGAAACCTGGACTGAGGTAATATTAGCAATGGCCTTGTATGTCCCGCAAAGGAGCTGAGTCTTTTTCAACCAGGTGAAGAAGGGGAATAAAGGCTTTCCTGCGGAGGAAATAAGCAGGTCAGATTTGTTCTCAGTGTGGGATGAAGCCGAGTGTGTTGGGTGTGTGTGGAGAGGGAGGTGTGGTGACGTCACAGGGCCAGTGATGGGGACGAGGGCCTGATGAAGGCAGTGCCAGTAGGACAGAGAGTAAGGTCTGGATGCCAGCGACATGTCCAGGGCAGAGTGGCAGAAGTTCCCGTTCCTGCAGGTAAAATATGGGAGGGGAGGCGGAAGAATGAGTTGAGGATGGTTCTAAGTTTTCTAGCTCGGAAGATGAGGTTGACTGGAGAAGAGAAATAAAGTTGCCGAAATTGATTTGGGATACATTAAATTTGTGCTGTGGATCCTGTTAGAATGGTAAATTTACAGTGGATCCTATTGGACAAGAAGCTAGGGGCTAGGGATCTCAAGCGAATGGGGGAGTGCATTGTAAGAAGATAGTTGAACAGAAGAGCCACAGGGAGCACTAACATTTAAGGAAGAAGCAGAAGAAATGTGAAGAAGAATGAGAAAGAATAGTCAGAGATATGACAAAAGAAAGAAAAAAAATGGGTTTCCCAAGTCTCTAGAAGGCAGTAATCGCATCAGAGGCCCAGATTGTGAGTTCATACATTCTTTTCTAAGGAAGGTGTCTAGAACTGTGGCAGGCAGAATATCTGCTGACCTCCCTAGGATAGCCACACTTTAAACTCTAGAACCTGTGAGTGTGTGACCTTCCACAGCAAAAGGAAGGTGGTGGGTGGAACTAAGGCTAAGGACCTTAAAACAGACACTGTTCTGGATTATCTGGGTGGGCCCTTGAAAGGGAGTTGGGAGGCAGAAGAGGGAGCCAGAGAGATGCAATGATAGAAGAGGCAGGAGAAATTCAAAGAACGGGCAGGACTTGATCCACCATTATTGCTAGCTTTAAAGACAGAGGAAGGAGGCCCTGAGCCAAGGAATGCAGGTGGCTTCTCAGAAGCTGGGAACGGCTCTCAGCTGACAGCCAGCAAGGAAGCAAGACTTCAGTCCTACACCTACAAGGACTGAATTCTGCCAACAACCTGAATGAGTCAGGAAACAGATCCTCCCCTACAGCCTCCAGAGAGGATCACAGCCTTCCTGACACCCTGATGTTAGCTTGAGTCCCAGGTCAGACTTCTGACCCACAGACTTGTAAAATAATAATTTGTGTTGTTTTAAGCCACTAAATTTCTGGTAACTTGTTATTGTAGCAAAATGAAACTACAGGAACTGAAGTGGGTCAGATTCCTCACCTGGTCCCTCTTTCTTGGCCTTTTCCTTAGATGGCAGTGGCCTCTGGATCTATCGTTGGGACTCCTTTTCATCCCCTCCCATATTTTTTGTTCAAACTAGACCTAGGACCAAAATCATTTTTAAGGGCCAAAAAATAATAATTAAAGCAAAGACTGCAATTTGTTGGGTTGTGGGTCAATCTTGTCCCCAGCTAAGTTTTGTTTTAACTGTAATATTACAAAATTTTTAAATTTCTTTCCCCTTCCTCCCTCCCTGCCTCCCTCCCTTCCTTCCTTCCTTCCTCTTCTAAGTAGAAGCTCTGGCAACACTAGGTTGGCTGGCTTGAGCAGACTGTCTCTGTCCCCTCTGGGACATGTTCTCTGGTTAGCTGCAGTCTCTACCACTCCCTCTTTTCTCTCATGGGCTGCTTTACTCATGTATACACCTTGCCTGTATTCTGCAGGTGACTGACTTAGTGACACTAGCCTAACTGGCATGAGAACATGTTCGATCTGGGAATCTCTGAAGGGAGTATGCAAGAAAGTGAAAAAAGCAATCAGCAAGACTTAATAAAAGAGAAGATGTTTTCCAACTCAGGGTTGCCCTGAGTATCATGAAGCCTTTTAAATAACACGTTTGTGTGTTTGCATACCTGCACATCAGTATACCCATGGTGAATGTGGAGAGAAAGATAATTAAGAAACAGGAAGATGGGGCAAAGATCCAAGTTAAATGTGTCAGGAAAACTACCTTTCTTTTCCTTAAGTGGGACCCGTCTACTGCCAACATGCAGGTTCAGCCATGCCCCACTCCAGTGCCAGTGTATTTCAGTATGTGACCATGAGTCAGTGTTTCACTAAATCCTCGTCAGTAACCTTGTTGCTGGCCTGACATCCTCCCTAGTCGCATGCATAAGGCTTGTGACTTGTTCCTTTTTGAGGAAGCACTTCCCTGTTACCTCAATTCTAGTAACTGAACTCTTCTGTGTATTCCTTACCTGGGATCTTGCCTTAGTTTTTTGCCTGATTTTTAGGAACTGGGATTTTGTCTCATGCCCACTCTTCCTTCTATTAATTGCAGTGCTGTTGGAAAGCTCTAGCCCTGTTAGGGAAGGGAAGCCTCATGCCCTTTTGTCCAGGTCTTCCTGTCTTGCTGGGCCTTCTCCCAGGGGCCCAGGGGGTCTCCACACCTGGCCTTCTTTCAGTGTCCTCTAGAATCATGTCTGCCTACAGTTTCCTGGATCTCCTGCAAGCGCAGCCCCACCAGGTGACCTCAGAGTCTCAGGCATTCATGAGCTCTGCTCTAACATCACCTTTTTCATCATTGTTAAAAGTCTGGGAAATAAAAAACATTGACACAACAGGAAGCTTTGGATGCAAATTTGAAAGTGTTCTCCAGAAAGCTTTCCAGTCCTTTCCTGTTGTGTAACCCACAGAGATGACAAGCCAACCTGTCCTCAGTTACCTCAGCTGGGGGCTTGTTCAGGAAATTCTGAATCATTTTACTTCTGATTTTTTTTTCAAAGGACAGAAAATAGGCCTATTCATTTAAAATTGTGACAACAGTTTAGGGCTTTAGCTCAAAAACTTTAAAGTTTTTTAAAAAATCTAGTAGTTGGCAAATGAACAGAACTCTCGGGAAGAACAATTCCTTTTGTGCATGAAAAGTTGTGTAAATGGTTGGCATAGAACAGTAACAGGACAAAACATCAGAAGCGGTGTGTTCCAGCCCAGATGCTGCCATTTACTGCGCAGTCATCTTAGGAAAGTCACTTACCTTCTCTATGGTTTAAAAATAAATGATTTCTGACGTGGTGCCCACGGGGTTGAGTGAGGACTTACTGAGACAATGGGTGTGAGTCATTGTCCAAATGGGGGATCCTACCATTAAAAGACACCGTCTGTCCCTGTTGATAATTATAGCACCTTGTTCCTGATTGCATTCACTGTCTCAACACCCATTATTCATGGGATTCTTTAACAATCTGAGCCAGGATCTGCGCAAGGCCATGAAGCTGCAGAGCGAGACCTAGAGCCCAGGTCTCCTGACCCAGCCCACTGTGGAAAGAAGTGCTTCCTCTCATGCTCTGCCCAAGTCTTACCCATTGCAGTCTGGTCCTGCCATATCTGGGCCGTTACCCCATTACCCTTCTTCATCATTCCTGGGGAAGATGGCACTAGGGCCTTCCATTTTTGACCAGAGAAGGTTCTGTCAGTGTTAGGAAGCCTCTGAGCGATGATCTGCCTCTGTTGGGGGTCTGGCTTATTTACTTCTTCTCTTTTTTGATGTAGGATAATTTTTGTCTAAAGGGAGAGAAAAGAGCCAGTTATCACAGTGTTGATGCAGTCACTGAAGTTGCATTCTCTACTGGTTTGTCACTGTCATTTCCTTTAGGGACGGCAATAGCCAAAACCGAAACCTTTAGGCTTCAGAATAGGTCTCCTCACATTCTTAGTCTCACCTTCTTCCCCAAGATCTTACATGCTCGAAGCCATGCATTGCTTTTCCAGTGTAAAGAGCCTCAAAGTATCTGGTTTGTCTTCTGGGCACTGGCACTGGCAAATAATACCTGGGCAGCTCCAAGTCGCTGTTGGAAGGACAGGTCTGGAAGCAAGCCTGAGAAGTGACTTGGCTGGCGAGTACACCAGGCCTGTCATTCAGAGGCTGTTGCCTACCACTTTGGCCTCAAACAACCCCTTGGCACTCCTCAGCTATGGTTTTCATGACCCCCAAGGTTCTTCCAGAGCCTGAACTTAGCATCAGTTTCACTTGGAAGCCTGTACAGAAGTGAGTTAGGCTGAAGCAGATTTTAACAGATTTAAGTCCCTTCTGTTCTTGTTGCTAATATCCTGCCAAGCAGAAGAACAGATCTTTCTTTCCTACCTTATGTACCCTGCCCTAAACAGCTGGAATATTCAGGAAGCTGGCAATAAAAGACCATCTGAATAAAGAAAATGTAGGACATATACACAATATAATACTAATCAGTCATAAAAAGGTAAACTCATGTATTTTGCAGCAACATGGGTGGAACTGGAGACCATTATCTTAAGTGAAATAACTCAGAAATGGAAAGTCAAATATTGCATGTTCTCAGTTGTAAGTGGGAGCTAAATAATAATTACACCCGGGCATAGACAGCAAAATAATAGACAATGGAGACGTGGAAGGGAGGGAGAGTGGGACGTGGGTAAGGGATGAGTAATTACCTAATGGGTACAATGTACAGTATTTGGATGATGGCTACACTACAACCCCGGACTTCATTACTTCCCGATATATCCATGTAACAAAACTGCACTTGAACTCCTTAAACCTAAAAACATTAACAAATACAAATACAAGGTCATCTGGGACACTTCCACCAGCAGTAGTGTTCTACTGAAAAGTGGGTCAGAGACTCCAACTTCTTAAAAGTGCCTGTCCTAGTTGGAGATGAGAAACACAGAGAAACCCCTCCTTAATTTCCCTCCAGACGCAGCAAGCTCTATTTCTAGGTTCTGCATGCTGAGAAGAGGCAGGGTTCGAGGCTAGTCTCTAGAAAGTCTATCCCCTCTCCCACTGCATGCTTGGACATAGCAGGTCTGAACTGAAGAAGATTTCCGGCTCATGCCTACCCCTGGACAGGATACAGCTGCATGGCAGATATCATGAGTCTTGGCTGAGTAAGGCTGCTTGATGAAGCTAAAGAGAAATACAGAGAAAAACTGCGTCAGAACTCATGGCACAGACACAGTCACTGATAGGCCTCCAGCCTGAGGGGGCCACGCCGGGGAGGGCTTCTAGGGACACCTCCAGGGCAGGGGTTGTAAAGTGAAGGTAAAGTGGGCCTGTGCCAGGGGTGTTCAGGAGACCTGGTTTCTATGCTGCAATTTGTGTGTTTGTGTGTGTTCCAGGAGACCTTTCATCTGGACACAAAGGCCATGATGTCAATCACACAGATCCAGGGAAGTAAAACAGGAGATTAGGCCAGATGAACACTAGAATCGCAGGACTTTAGGGCTGTTTGGACCCTGTGGGTCACAGGCAATGTTCCATAGTGGCCTCCCCCATTAAGCAATGAGGAAACACGTACAAATGGGCAGGTCAGGTTTGCTGGCATTTCATGCTCGTGAGAAGTAGAAAAGCAGTATTTCCAACCTCTTTCCCTAACAGAAGCTGGCAGTTGGGATAGAAAGGGAAAGTTTGTTGGGAGAGACCATGTGGAAACAAAGGCAGGGTTAGTGCGTGGGAGTGGGGTTGATTCCTTGAGACTGAAGATGGGGAAGAAAAAGAATATAATATGGCCTCAGTATGGGAGGTTAGAACTGCACAGTTTGTGACAGGGAAGAGATTCATAGCAGGAGCCCACAGGAAGCAGGAGGTATGGTGTGTTCAAACCAGCAGTTGGTCTCAGTGTGAGGCGGAAGTAACAATTAGGACGTTATCATAGTCTCTTTTTTTTTTTGAGACGGAGTTTCGCTCTTGTTACCCAGGCTGGAGTGCAATGGCACGATCTCGGCTCACCGCAACCTCTGCCTCCTGGGTTCAGGCAATTCTCCTGCCTCAGCCTCCTGAGTAGCTGGGATTACAGGCACGTGCCACTGTGTCCAGCTAATTTTTTGTATTTTTAGTAGAGACGGGGTTTCACCATGTTGACCAGGATGGTCTTGATCTCTTGACCTTGTGATCCACCCGCCTTGGCCTCCCAAAGTGCTGGGATTACAGGCGTGAGCCACCGCACCCAGCCATCATAGTCTCTTAATAAAGATCACACATCATGCCTGGAAATGGGAAGACGAGTCAGCAGAGATACAGAGAAACTTAAGGTACCTGCCTTCCCGGGTTACAAGAAAAGAGGGAGATACGATTATTCAGATGAAAGTTGCTCATAGAGGCATGGAAGGAGGTCAGGAGACTCAGTTTTCACCTCCTCTCTGCCACTCACAAGCTGTGTGATCTTCAGTTAGTTACTTCACATTTTGGGGATGTCAGTCTCCTTATGGTCAATAAGGGGATCGGCCACCCTGGTTTTAAAGTCGCCCTCTGATTGAGTCGTAATCGTTTGTTAACAGTGGGCATCCAATTCCAACTCACAATTTTGAGGTGAACTGATTGCTTCCCGTTGAGGGTACAACCACTCAATACCTCTGAGCAAGGTGAACCTTAAGATGGCGTTGTCTCCTGGGGAAGGACAAAAACAAGCATTAAAAACACTTGCAACAACTGCTTCTTTATTCACTGAAATAAATCTTTCTAAGTAAGCAGTAAAGCTCTTGTTTAACACACCTTAGATTAGAAAATGTTAACGATAAAACATTATCTCAATCTAAACCTTTGTAACTGAGATCCTGTGGTTTGAACGTTGCCTCCAAAACTCCTGTTGCAATTTAATTGCCATAGAGATGGTAGTTAGAAAGTGATGAGGCCACGAGGGGTCTGCCCTCATGAGTGGATTAATGCCATTATCACGGGAGTGGGTTTGTTAAAAGGGTGAGTTCAGCAGCCTCTTGTTTTCTCTCACACTCTCTTGCCTTTCTGCCTTCCACCAGGTGTGATACAGCATAAAGCCCTTTGTCAGATGTCAGTGTCATGCTCTCAGACTTCCCAGTCCCCTGATTCATGAGCCAAATAAATTTATTTTCTTTATAAGTTACCTAATCTGAGATATTTTTGTCTTAGCAACACAAAATGGACTGAGACATGAGATCAGGGGCGTGAGGCTGAGAGGGAAGCACCATGCTCAAGGTCTCTCAGCTTGTACATGATGACTCTCCAGGTCTGGAACCCTGATCCCTTGATTCAGGTGATCCTGCTTGCTTTCTTCCTCCTTTTGATATTAGAATAAATGTCGGGATTTACTTCCCTGAAGCTCAGCGATAGGAAATAAGCCACGAGCTGGAAGCTGAATAAGTAGTGGTACTCACTCCGCAGAATGAACATTGTTTGCTTGCCCTGCTTACCTGCATCTCTGTCCTTTTCCTAGTCTTATTCTCTTCTTTCTTCACTCCCACCCCCATCCTAAACAAGTACATCCCACAACCCCTGCCACAAGGACACATTACCCACGTATGGACAAGATTGCTGATTTTTGTCTGCTGATGCGGCATTTTGCAAGGCAGATAATAGGGTATGGTGCAACGTTCTGGATCAGTGGGGTGACTGCAGCCAGAAAGGTCGGCGATTTCCTTTCTACTGAGGTGAGGAACCCCTCAGAGGGGCAGGAGTTGGGCTCCACAGCCAGCCAGCTGCTTCTCTGACTGTTCAAAGGGTTTTAGGTCTCAAGGGAACTCATTTGCACTATAAGAAGAGGGTGGGAGTTGGCCTGGGAGAAGGGGTAGGTACCTGGGAAATGTGGACAAAAGAATCAAGCAGGTTTGAGCTAAATCAAGAGAATGTTCAGCTCCGTGATGGGGCAGTGAGTTGCTGTTTGTTATACTCTTGTCCTATCTCCATACTTTGTTCTGTTTCTGTTCCCAGGTTCACAGACCTGTTTTCTTTGGTTTTCAGAACTTTCCCCTGAAAGATACCCAGCCTTGTCCTCACCAGCCACTGCCCTGTTCACCATCCTCTTCCTTGTTAAAATTCCCTTTTGCTCAAGTACCAGTCACAGCTGCGTGACAGAGATACGTGCTGAGAAGTGTGTCATTAGGTGATTCTGCGGTTGTGTGAATATTGTAGAATGTCCTTACACAAACCAAATGGCAGAGCCTGCTACACACCCAGGCTTTATGGAATAGCCTGTTGCTGGTAGCTTACAAACCTACATAGTATGTTACTACACTGAATGCTGTTGCAATTGTGATGCCATGGTGTTTGTGCCTCTAAACATATCTAAACATGGGAAAAGTGCAGGAAAAATACAGGGTTCTAATTTTATGGGACTGCCATTGTGTCTCTGGTTTGTTATGGATTGAAACTTCATTATGTGGTACATGACTGTGTGTGTGTGTGTATATGTATATATGCACATATTTACTTATTTTTTACAAATTTCTTCCTAAGTAAATATGTGCATGTTTTTATACATCAGCGTTTTACATAAGTATGTCTGCTTTCATGAAAATTACATATGCATAAAGATATATATTTATCACATTAAAACGATATATAGTTTTTAATGTTGTTACTTAATGCTGTAAAATAAATGCTTTCTTAATGGGAGGGTTTAATGGAGATAGAGCAGGAGGCTTCTTAAGCAGCAGAAAAGCAGGTCATCCTCTCCATGTACCCTCAGCGTAGACTGTGATGAGCAGGCACAGAGGCATCCGGGAGCTACTGCTAGTGACAGATAATTCACGCTTTACCCTGAGTGCTCCGTCTCCCTGAGGGCCACGTAAATGAGCTGTCCCGCTCCAGCAGACACCCTCGAGAGAGTTGAAGTTGGCCCCTTGGGCCCTTGCTTTCTCTTCACAAGTCTCAGTTGCTAGAGAATGGGGCTGTGAGTCGTGGTGGAGCTTACCTCCACTCCACAAGTAATACTTGTCCACAGATTTAGGAGGGCTTTTTCTGTCCTTGAACTTCTTCCCCCTATGCTGTAAGTAAGAGCGGGTCACCTTCCAGAAACAAAACCTGTGGGAAGAATAGCTCCTGGTCACAGGCGGGAACCCCCAGCGGAGGGGGCTGGAGCACTGAGCACAGGGGAAATGGGGCTAAGCCAGTCCTCGGAGAATATGGGTATCTGACAGAGAAGAGGAGAGCATCCTGGCCTCGGGGTACTACCTGCTAGTGGCCTTTTTTCTGAGGCCTCCTCTTTGTCCAGACCTGGCTCCAGTGAGGTCCTGGCATGGCAGTTTGTTGGGACTTCTTTCTGGAACACCACTGGTGAATGGAGCCTGTAAAGAGCCTGCTAGCCCCAGGCCTGGGGTGAGGCTAACCCCTGAGGTGAACCCCTGTATCACACTCTGACATCTCTATCTGACCCCACCTGGCATGGCCAGAGGGCCTGAAAGGCTTTTGCTCAGGTCCTCAATCCTAGTTTCCACCCTGCCCCTTACTGAGAGCCTTGCCCACCTCACTCTATTCCCAGCAGGCCCTTTCCTGGAATAGACCTGGTTTCTCATGTGAACTCAGATTTATGTCCTCTTTATGACCTAAAAACTATTGTTCTCTAGAAGCCTGTGCAACACACACCATCTCTTTTTACCTGGCTCCAAACCCCTTGTTATCCCTACCCTCAGCCCGTCCTTGGATTAGACCTTGGAGGTTAATCTTGGCTAAGACTGAATTTATTTTCTATGGCACTTTGGCTCTGGTGGCTTTGCTTGCTGTCCTCCTCCCCTCTCCTTGAGAGACAGTCTGTTCTATCCCAGTAGGCTCTTCCCATTTCACTTGCTGAACTGGGTCTCCTTCCCCTCATGGACCTACCAGTATGCCACATATGCATTATTTATGGTGATGAGAGACGAAGAGACCTTTTTTCTAATGCTGGTTTTACCACTTACCGAGTGATCCTAGGCAAATCCCTCAACCACTCTGAACCTTGGTCTCCTCATCGGTAAAATAGGGATAATAATACTCCTTCCCACCCACTGCATAGGGTTTGGGAGGAGTATTTAAGGTAATATACGTAAACAGTTTGCATAATATAAATCTCTTTATAAGTATGTAGGAAAGTAGGTAAAGAAACTGCAGGAGGAACAGGAATTCAAAGCTTCCCTAAAACATGTTTGATTTTTCTTCTTTTTTTTTTTTTTTTGAGATGTAGTTTTGCTCGTTAGCCAGGCTGGAGTGCAACGGCGTGATCTCAGCTCACCACAACCTCTGCCTCCTAGGTTCAGGCAATTCTCCAGTCTCAGCCTCCTGAGTAGCTGGGATTACAGGCACGCGCCACCATGCCCAGCTAATTTTTGTATTTTTACTAGAGACAGGGTTTCACCATGTTGACCAGGATGGTCTCGATTTCTTGACCTTGTGATCCACCTGCCTCGGCCTCCCAAAGAGCTGGGATTATAGGCGTGAGCCACTGTGCCTGGCCCACATGTCTGATTTTTTCTAAGCACTTAGGAGATAGCTGAACACTGGCTCATTCAAGAGAAGCATATATTTCCCAGAGATTCCCACTCCCTCTGAAAGTCTCCAGGTCAATGTCTATTGAGTCCTTGCCTGGAGAACTAGAATTAAGTGCTAGACAGAATTTGATGTTCAAAAAGCCAAACTGCTTGTTTTGAAGTTAGATTTTTCTACTTCTCTAGGTTCTGTATTAAATAATTTATTATCTTAGGGATTTTAAAATAAAGATTAGAGATTGGTAAGCAATTTCACACTTATATTTTAATAAAGTAACTATTTTTTTGGTGGAAGATGGGAACTCCTAAGAGCCCAAGCCACATGAGAATCCAAGTGTCCTCCTGATTAGCTTTCCCTGGGAACATTTCAGCCAGGTGTCCTCTGGTCCTACTACCCAAGGCACTGGCATTAACACGTGGAAGACAAGAGCTGGAACTCTGGCAGACCACAGGAATACACAAGCAGCTGAGAGGGCTCAGGCCAGACCTCCACGGGACAGGTTAGAAACCGGTGGGCCACAGATTGCATTTGGCCACAAAATATCTGCAGATAGTTTGCTGGTTTCGTTTTTGGTTTTTGGCCTTCACAGGCTCTTCACTGGGTTTTAATTTTGTTAGTTGCCACATTTGCCACTTTAACCTTGAGAGAGAGGACATAAAAATTTGAGTTTCTAGCTCCTCTTGATAATTGGAGCATCTAGCAACTGTGCCCCCTCAGTGGTATTTATGGGAGTTTGGGCAGAACAGAGCAAAACACTTAAGACTTCCTTCCTTCATGCAGCTCCTTAAGCACAAGTGGTTGTGTTAGTCTTGACAGAATTTCTCCCCAAGTGGCTGTGGTTCACTCTTACCCTCTGGCGAGAAACTCAGGCCTAAGAAAACTTACATTCTTACTCCAAGCAAGCACAGAAAGAAGATAGGTGGGAAACCAGGCGTTTGGGTTCTCAGTTTTACTCTGATTCTGTCTGTGGATTCAGTGTTTGGTGTTCTGTGTGAGGGATGGAGTGAGGGGAGTAAGATAAGAAAACATCATCTTAGCTCCCCCTAGGAACTAGAAACGATGAAACAGAGGGCTAGAGGAAGACAGAAAACTCTCTCCAAGATAAGTGTGTTTTCCTGACCTGGCAGTCATTGAGTAAGGAGAAACAGTTACCTTTTCCAGAAGTACATAATGACGGGGAAGACAGACATGATAGCCCCATGGAAGATGCTCCGATCTAGGTAGCCCTCTGAGACGGCAGCAAGGATGGCATCCTTCTGGGATTCAGAGACATTCACCTACCCACAGAGTAGGAGTCTGTCACTGGCAGGCCCCCAGAACCCCATGACCACCCCCTCTCCAGAAGGCAGAAGTTTTTGATGGAGTTGCTAGATAAAGGATATTGAGTTCGCTGGGACTTACAAGGTGCCTGACAATTGGTTTTCTAATTGTCCTTATGGGGGAAATGCTTCTTGGCGAAAGGCCAGAGTGGAGTGTGAGTCTCTCTTACCCTCAGCTTTGGAGGGATGTCAGAGTTCAGGAAGAGCTTTTGGATAATGTTAATTTTGGACCGCATTAGGATCACATCATTCTTGTTGTACACCCGGTTGACCTGCAGAGTGTGGGCTGAACTCACCAGATCATTAAATCTAAAAAAAAAGATGTTAAGTAGGAAATCAGGAGGAGAAGATGAAAACAGTGACTAAGAAGGAACTCAGCCTAGACTTACTTCCGGCCCCAAAAAAGGCAAGGCCAGTTCTAGGCCAGGTTGTGACTTCATTTACTCAGTTATAATTCATCCACTGGCAATACTGAGCACCTATCACAAGTCAGATAACATGTCAAGTGCTCCTTTAAGTTAATTTCTTTACCACAAACCCTCTTATTCATCCCATCCTTCTTTCTTGACCCATTCTGGCCCAGCAGCATTTTTCACTTAGGTAATGACTTCAAGACCTAAGGGCTATCTTGCTCTTCCCTCTCCCGTGCTGACCTGAGGCAGGCCCTGAGTTGCAGGCAGGTTCCAGTGCTGTAGAACACTTTAGGCAATGAGAGGAGGTTTGGACTCAATTCCAGTGGTAATGGGAAGCCAGTAGAACTTTTTAGGCGGGAGAATGATCTAGTCTGGCTTACGTTTTTAGTAGGACATGCTGGTTGCTATACAGAGAATAGTTTGCAGAGGTCAAGTGAGAAAGAAGAGGCAATGTGGCGGGAATTGGAGCAGCAGCAGGCAAGGCTGTTCACTCCAACTAGTATCTATTTCCCTCTGCTCTTCCCTTACCTCCCCCTACCTACTTTATTATTTGACTAACCCCTACTTTACTTTCAAAATTTAGCTTAGATGACCCAAGAATTTTGGGTCTCCCAAGAAACCATACCTGAGGACTGACAGTTGTCTAAGTGCTCTTCCTGTACCTGACTCTCCCATAGCACCTATCATCCTGAGACATTTCCTAACTTTTATTTCTGTCTTTTCTGCCACACTCATTAGTTTGTGGAACCTTAGAAGTAGATAACACATCTTAGTTGTTTTCGTATATACAATGTCAAATCCAGTGTTCAATAAAGAGTAAACAATCAACAAGCATTTGTGGAAATGAGCTAAATCCATCACTGGGGTGCAGGAGAAGATCTCTTAGCCAAACTCTTCTAACTGATGTATGAGTTACCAGGTGCCTCTATTTTTGAAAAACACACTGACTGATAACCACGACATGTTGACTGCATAGATTAGTGGGACATCTTTAGTACACTCTCACCTTTCTCAAACTAGTTGAGGTGAATGTGTACCAGGAGTTGTGTTTCTTTCCAAATATCTTTCCCTTCTGTAAAGATAATTAGTAGCTATAATTGCCATGATAAGTAACCTGTGAAAACTGATAAAATATGAACATAAAAGAAAAGTTGTTATTTCTAAAAAAACAAATTAGAATGTTTTGGAAATTCTAATGAAGGCAAGCAGCTTTAAAAAAAAATGCTGTTGGTCGAGTGCAGTGGCTCATGCCTGTAATCCCAGCACTTTAGGAAGCCAAGGCAGACAGATCACAAGGTCAGGAGATTGATACCATCTGACCAATATGGTAAAATCTTGTCTTTACTACAAAACTTAGCTGGGTATGGTGGCACGTATATGTAGTCCCAGCTACTTGGGAGGCTGAAGCAGGAGAATTGCTTGAACCTAGGAAGTGGAGGTTGCAGTGAGACAAGATTGCACCACTGCCCTCCAGCCTGAGGAGAGAGCAAGACTCCAACTCAAAAAATAAAAAATAAAAGCATAAAAATCCAGAAAGGCCAGGCACTAATAAAGTTTTTTCTTTGTTTTTATTCTTTTCTTTGTGATGTATGATAAGTTGTCATCTCTTTAAAGTAATTTGTTATATCCACAAAATATTTTTGGAAGCCTCATAGTAACCACAATACAGAAACCTATAATAGTTACACTAAAAATAAAAAGCAATGCATTAAAATACACCACCAGAGAAAATTACTTAATCACAAAGAAGACAGTAAGAAAGGAAAAGAGGAGTTCAAAAACAAGCAGAAAATAAGCAACAAAATGGCAGTAGTCAGTTCTTACTTATTAATAAGAATGTTGAATGTAAATAGACTCAATTCTCCAATTAAAAAATGTACAGTGGCTGGATGACAAGAAACAAGACCCAACTACATGCTACTTAGAAGAAACCCACTTCAGCTACAAAAACACACATATACTGAAAGTGAAGGGATGGAAAAGATATTCTATGTGAGTAGAAACAACAACAACAAAATATCAGGATAGCTACGATAGTTACATCAGAAAAAATAGGATACAAGTTGAAGATTCTAAAAAGAGACAGTCACTATATAATGATAAAAGGGCCAATTCAGTAAGAGAATATAAAAATTATAAATTTCTATGCATCCAACATGAGAACACCCAAGTATATGAAGCAAACGTTAAAAGATCTAAAAGGAGAGAAGGATTGCAATACAGTAATAGGAGATTTCAATGCCCCACTCTTAGTAATGGACTGATCATGCAGACAGAAAATCAACAACAAAACTGTAGTTAAACTTCACACCACAACAAATAGGCCTAACTGACATCTACAGAATATCTCACCCAACTGCTACAGAATACACAATCTTTTCATCAGCACATGGAACATTTTCCAAACTAGACCGCAAAACAAGTCTCAACAAATTTCCAAAAGTGGAAATAAAATCAAGCATCCTGTCTGACCATGATGGAACAAAACTAGAAATCAATACCAAGTGAAACCTTGAAGCTGTACAGCACGTGGAAATTAAACAACATGCTCCTGAATGACCAATGGGTCAATGAAGAAATGAAGAAAATTAAAAAATTTATTGAAACAAATAAAGATGGAAATAAATCAGCATGGTGCTGGCATAAAAACAGAAACATAGAACAATGAAACAGAATAGACAATTCAGATATAAATCTATGCCTTTGTAGCCAACTCACTTTTGACAGAGGTGGCAAGAATGTACAATGGGGGAAAGAACCACCTCTTCAATAAATGGTGCTGGGGAAACTAAATGTCCTCATGCAGCAGAATGAAATTGGACCACTATCTCTCACCATATACAAAAATCAAATAAAAATGTTTAACACATTTAGACTTAACTCTGAAACTACTGGAAGAAAACATTGGGGAAACATGGCAGGACATTGGTTTGGGCAAAGGTTTCTGTGTAGGCAGCACAGGCAACCAAAGCAAAAACGCACAAATGGGATCACATCAAGCTAAAAAGCTTCTGCACAGAAAAGGAAAAAATCAACAAAATAAAGAGACAACTCACAGAATGTGAGAAAATATTTGCAAACTATCTATCAAACAATAGATAGAATATATAAGGAGTTCAAACATCTCAATAATAGAAAACCCAAATAATCTGATTTTTAAAATACACAAAAGATCTAGACAGACATTTCTCAAAAGAAGACATAAAAATGCCCAAATGGTATATGAAAAACTGCTAACATCACAAATCATGAGAGAAACACAAGTCAAAACCGCAATGAGATATCATCTTACCCGAGTTAAAATGGCTATTATCAAAAAGACATGGACGCTGGTGAGCATGTGTAGAAAGCGGAAACCTTGTACCTGGTTGGTGGAAACATAAATTAGTACAGCCATTGTGGAAAACAGTATGGAGCTTCCTCAAAAAGCTAAAAATAGAACTTCCATGTGATCCAGCAATCCTAATACTGGGTGTATGTCCAAAGGAAAGGAAATCAGTATGTTGAAGAGATACTTGCACTTCCATGTTTACTGCAGCACTATTCACAATGGTCAGAATATGGAATCAACCTAAGGGTCCATCAATGGATGAATGGTTAAAGAAAATGTGCCGTATACAGATACACAGTAAAATAGTGTTCAACCGCAGAAAAGCAGGAAATCCTGTCATTTGCAGCAACATGGGTGGAGCTGTAATTCACTTATGTTAAGTGAAATAAGCCAAACACAGAAAGACAAATCACATGTTTTCACCCATATGTGGGAGGTAAAAAAGGGGATCTCAAGTCGTTACCAGAAGCTGGGAAGGGGAGGGGGTGAGGGATGAAGACAGTTTCTTCTAACTGTGTATTTCTTCTAACAAATACACAGAAGAAATAAGACCTAATTTTATGTATCAATTAAAAAAATAACTAGCAGACAGCTTTTGGGGTATAGTTTATGCAAGAAAAATATACAGATTTCCCATTGTGGATTGACTTTGTTTGGCTTTAGATAAAAAAATTGACAGGTGAATTAATGTACATTAATAAGACTTAAAAATATCTCTTTAATGTCACACACACACACACACACACACACACACACACACACACACACACACACAATTTATATTATAATTCCTGGCTTTAGCTAAAGAATATCGGTACCATGGTGTTACATAATAGGACTTTTTCAGATTTATAAATAATAAAGAAAAACATGCTGCCTTTTCTGGGACTAAGTAACTGCATTTTAACATTGGAATTTCTGGAATACTGAAGAGCTTTTAGGACCCCAAGAAAAGAAAGATGGAAATCAGCTGAGTGACAGCATTCAGCAGGATTTTCAGAAAGAGGGACTCTTACTGGGCAGGGCTGAAATCACTGCGTCTCTTACAGATCAAGCCAGTTTTTGCTGGGCAGTACTAAGGATGAAAAGTCATTCTCAGGGCAGAAGAAGGAGAGGTGGGAAACTTACTTCTCCATTTCAGAAAAGAAATATAGATCATTGATCACAAAGTTGACAGTGATAATCCTGTGGCCAAATATACGGCGCTTTACAAGGGTTGTTTCTCCATTCTCTTGGTCTGCACTCCGGATGTTTGCGGTGGGTGGAGCTGAACGTCCCAATGTGCTGTGTGTTGAGGTGAAATCTGAGAGAGAAAGAGGAGGGAAATACAATCTTGTTTGATCAAGTCACTCTTATCCTCAGCCTGGGCATAACAAAAACGAAGAAAAGAGACTGTCCATCTACCCTATTGGCCTATTGAAATAGTCACTTTCTGCCACTGGGCTCAACCTTTTACTTGGACTTGAAGGACTGCTGAAAAAGCCATCAACTCAGATAGTATGACACACACACACAATATGAGTCATCTGAGCACTGAAGGTGCTTATCTAATAGAATATAATCACACTATAGTTACACTAATGCCTAAGGTTTCTACTGAGACTGAAAATGAAACATGCAGATGTGACCTTCCAAATGGAGTGCATAGTACCAGTGATGCTTACCCACGTTTTATCAGGAAGTAGTTTAGGAGCAATGAGAAAAACAGCACAAAGCAAAAGTCAAAATATTGAGAGTAAAGAAGTTTATTAAGGAAACTGAGGGTAGAAAGCTAGAGTAAAGGAGAGCACTAGAGGCACTGGAAGATGTGGATTGTGTGTCAGAAAAATAAAATGCTTCTTTTAGAAAGTTTATTGACTAGATTATATCCAAAGAAATCTATTCATAGGGATTCAGGTCTGAGAAAAGAACACGTTTGGGCTGGATCTGACAAATAGACCTTGGTTAATTATCTGGCTGTGTTTCAGAAAAATGTCTAATCTGGCTCTAGAATTTACCATTCTTCCTGTAAATCCTTTATTCTGGAGTGCTGTTCAGGATTTACTCAAGTGGGTGTGGTGCTCCCTATGGTGTAGGTAGGATTCCTTTTGGTGCAGTGTTTATACAGAATCGGAGGGAAGGCCAGGCATGGTGGCTCACACCTGTAATCTCAGCACTTCGGGAGGCCAAGGGGGGCAGATCATGAGGTCAGGAGTTCGAGACCATCCTTGCCAACATGGTGAAACCCCATCTCTACTAAAAATAAAAAATAAAAAAATAAAAATTAGCCTGGAGTGGTGGTGCTCGCCTATAATCCCAACTACTCGGGAGGCTGAGGCAGGAGAATTGCTTGAAACCTGGAGGTGGAGGTTGAAGTGAGCCCGGTGTCACTGCATTCCAGCCTGTGACAGAGCGAGACTCCATCTCAAAAACAAAACAAAACAGAACAGAATGGGAGGGTAACTACAAGATTCCATAAATACCTTGCACTTGTTATGTCTTGGACGCTGTGCCAGACCCTAGGGTTGCCATATTGCATAAGACATAAGGTCCTTCTCCTACTGTCTTTCAATCTTTCTCTCTTAGACTTGAGTTTGAAGGGAAAAAAAGTCTAGATAATAGCGGAAATTGATATGATGGTTAGGGATTCTAGGAAAATAGGGTGACGAATTCACCCAATTAACCTGGAAGCCATTGGATGCTTGTAAACTGGCTTTGGTGGTAGAAGGGGAAATTCACTGATTTCAATAGTAAATATTTTCACTGTAATACATTTTAAGCTACTGATGCTGATTAGGTAGCTCACAAAATTTCAGAATATTTAACAGCTGGCTCTCACTAACCAGTCTGAGCAGCTCCAACTCATTACTGCCTGGGAGTCATATTTGACTTCTTCCTTTTTCTACATCCAATTAGTCACCAAATATTATTGGTTCTGCTTTCTAAATATGTTTCAAATATATCTACTGTTGGTCTTTCTTGCAGTGATCTTTGTTCACAGCATCATCATCTTTCACTTGCTGCAAAAACCACATAAGGTTCTTGGGGTCAGGACTAGGGTCAGGACCTACTAAGGTGAGGGAGGTGCCTAGGACACATTTTAAGGAAACATTTACTATCAAAGTGGTACAAGTGTGGAGTTGGCATGTGTATAAGCCTGATGGTCAGTGCCTCCTTAATTTTTGTGTGTTATATGCCTTTCTTGCCTCAGCCTAGTTCCTGCCCTGACTGTGCTTCCTACTCTTCATTTTGCTTTTGTGTAGTATATTCCCTACATTATAGTCAGGAGGATCATTCTCACTTGGCTACTGTTACTAATCTGTTGAAACTTTTTTTTTTTTTCAGAGGGAGTTTTGCTTTGTCTCCCAGGCTGGAGTGCAGTGGCGTGATCTCAGCTCACTGCAACCTCCGCCTCCTGGTTCAAGCAATTCTCCTGTTTCAGCCTCCTGAATAGCTGGGATTACAGGTGCACACCACCATGCCTGGCTAATTTTTGTATTTTTGATAAAGACAGAGTTTCACCATATTAGCCAGGCTGGTCTCGAACTCCTGACCTCTGGTGATACACCCACCTTGCCTCCCAAAGTACTGGGATTACAGGTGTGAGCCACCATGCCCAGCCTGCTGAAACTTTTTTATTAGAATGCTCACTTTTGTCTAAGATAGAGTACTAAGGAATTCTCCCTCCAGAAACAATTTTTAAAACTCAGCAAAATATATTGAAACAGTTTTTAAGATACTATCAGAGAATTAAGGACAGTGATCACTGAGATTTGGGAAAAATGAGTGAGCTCTACTCTTGCCCCACTTTACCACCTTGAGGTAGTCAGGGAGGGAAAACCCATTCCATAGTCAGGGAGGGAAAACCCAGACCAAGTTCAGTCGACTCTCTAAATTGAGAAGATGAACGTGAGAGTCCAGTGAGATCAGTGTGGCTAGAATTTACAAGATGGAGTTCAAAGAGGAGAGGGAGAAACTGGAAATCTACAGAGGTTCCCCCAAGTACTCAGCAGAGTGCTGACCAGCTTAAGATATGAGGAAACCACCCAAAGCTTGAGGGTAGGGGGATCTGAACACATTAAAGAACGGTCCTTGATGCTCACACAGAACCGGAAATAGTGCCTGCTTCCACCAGGAGACTAGAAAAACTTATGATTTATGAAGAACTTGGTAGAAGGAATACCCAGGAAGGTTTTACCTCAGTAGTGGAGAATAACTAGCTACATAAATAACATGGTTCTCAATTCACTTAACCAATCATAAAAGGAAGACCCAAAAGAATAAAACTAGTTTTGAGTAACTTAACTGCATCTCACAACGTTCAGGCATATTTTATGGGAATATAAAAATATCCAACACCTGAAAAGATAAAATTTACAATGTCTGGAAACCTATCTTAAGGTTCTTATACTATGGGTTGAATATCCTTTATCTGAAATGCTTGGGACCAGAAGTGTTTCAGATTTGGATTTTTGGAATATCTGCATATACACAATGAGAAATTTTGGGGATGGAACACGAAATTTATTTATGTTTGAATACTCCTTACGCATATAGCCTGAAGGTAATTTCATTTATCCCTTGGGGACACTGCATAAATTGTGTATTGTGCCCCCCCCTGCATTTTGACTGCAACCTGTTACATGAGGTTAGGTGCAAAATTTTCTATTTGTGGTGTCATATCAGTACTCAAAAAGTTTTGGATTTTGGAGTATTTTGGATTTTGGATCTTCAAAAGACACTAAGTAAAAAAATGAAAAAGCAAGCCATCAAATAAGAGAAAATAATTTCAAAATATGTCCCTCAAAGAATATATCCAGATTATATAAAGAATTCTTACAACTCAATAATAACACAACAGAGTTTTTTTTTTTTTTTTTTTTAAATGGGCAAGAGATACAGACAGACACTTCACTAAAAAATGCACCGTATGTATGGCAATTTATATGGTGTGGCTGTGTCTTCACCCAAATCTCACCTTGAATTCCTATGTGTTGTGGGAGAGGCCCAGTGGGAGGTAATTGAATCATGCGGGGCAGGTCTTTCCTGTGCTGTTCTCAAGATAGTGAATAAGTCTCATGAGATCTGATGGTTTTAAAATGGGGAATTTCCCTGCATAAGCTCTCTCTTTGCCTGTTGCCATCCATATAAGATGTGACTTGCTCCCCCTTGCCTTCCTCCATGATTGTGAGGCCTCCCTAGCCACATGGTACTGTGAGTCCATTAAAACCTCTTTTTCTTCCCTGTGTTGGGTATGTCTTTATCAGCAGTGTGAAAATGGACTAATACAGCAAGCAAGCACATGAACACATACTCAACATCATTAGTCATAACAAAATAAAAATTAAACTAAAACAAGATACCGTTACATACCCTCTAGAATGGCTAAAATTAAAAAGATAATACCAAAGGGTAATGAGGATGGGGAACAATGGAAACTTTCCTACATTGGTGGTGAAAATGCAAAAGTGGTTCAATCACTTTGGAAAAG
Organism: Saguinus oedipus; assembly: GCA_031835075.1. Lineage (NCBI taxonomy): Eukaryota > Metazoa > Chordata > Mammalia > Primates > Cebidae > Saguinus > Saguinus oedipus. The sequence goes on from CM063190.1 coordinate 28,466,054, forward strand.
AGTTTGGCCATTTCTTGTAAAGTTAACATATACTTACCACATAACTCAGCACTTCCTCTTTTAGATATTTACCCAAAAGAAATAATATATAACCACACGAATACTTGTATTTGAATATTCATAGCAGTGTAATTCATAATAGCACCAAAGTAGAATCAACCCAAGTATGTAACAATTGGTGAATGCATAAACAAATTATGCTATGGTACAATGGAATACTACCCAGCAATAAAAAGGAATGAGCTACTGATATATGCAATAGCATAGATGAATCCCAAAAGCGTCATGCTATGTAAAAGAAGCTGGTCACAAAAGACTATTGCATGCATGCAGTACTTACCGCATGATTCCATTTATATTAAATTCTTTAAAAGACTAAGCTGTAGTGATAGAAAGCAGGTCAGTTGTTGCCAGACCAGAGAGCAGTAGTGGAAGGGGGAGGGTGTTGATTGAAAAGATGCATAAAGGAATTTCTTGTGGTGAAGCAAGTATTCTATATCATGATTGCAAAGGTAGTTACATTAATCAAATTGCACAATTAAAATTAGTGAATTTTACCGTATAAAAATTGTAGCTTAAAAAGCAATTCTAAAAAGTAATTTAAAAATAAATGGGAAGAAAAGAAAACAAAGTAGCAAGAATGCATAACTCCCAAGAATTTTTTTTCAAAAGGGAAACAGACAAATGTGCCAGATAATTGGAGGGGAATGTAGAATCAGGGATAAATTATTCATTTTTAGTTGAGAGGTACTATGCCATATTTGGTGCCGATTGAATAATCCAGTAGAAAAAAATAAAAATGATGCAGTAGTATATGCAAAAATGACTGGATGAATGCCCTTGAGTAGATGAGGGCCTGGATGCTTCCTTAAGAGCAAGGTCAGGCAGTCTATTCAGTGACCAGAGCATGTGAATACAGGGGAGGCAGACAGGTGATTCAGTGGAGGGAAGCTGTAAAACTCTTTTGATTGCTTCTGTTTTCTCAGATACTAAACACACACACACTCTGGCCTAAGAAAATCAGTGAGATTAAAAATGCAGTGGAGGTTCCAATGGGAATCAAAGTTTGTTTGAGGCAGGAAACGATAGAAAGAGTAAGAAAACACATGTATGCTTTAAAAGGCAACAGTAAAATAAACGCTTGTGTTGAAGACAGGGGTTGCATCAAGATAAGAGTGCAATGGTGTGATCTAAGCTCACTGCAACCTCTGCCTCCTGGATTCAAGTGATTCTCCTGTGATGGGTAAAGGGGGAGTTCTACTGAAGAGGGACATCGGGTGTCATCTGGGTTATGCCATTTTCTATTTCTTGGTTTGGATGATGGGTATTCAGCTGTTCATACAGTCACTTGTAAGTATGCTATATTTTAAATAAAATAACTTAGACCAGTGGCAGGCTGAGTGTCATAAGCTCGTCCCTGCATCTAAGGGGAACTGGAAGTCGGGTAGACTTCCTATTGAATTGGGTAAGTATAGGTCTTAGGTTCTAACATAATATTGGGGAAGGGAGGAGTCAAAGAATGATGAAACAGGACTTCCTACCTGTCTGGGGCATGAGGGCTTGAGCTGGCTTATTTTAAAAAAAAGAAACAAAAGCGCTAGAACTATTATTTTTTTTTGAGACGGAGTCTCGCTCTATCACCCAGACTGGAGCGCAGTGGCATCCCAAGTAGCTGGGATTACAGGCACACACCACCACGCTCAGCTAATTTTTGTATTTTAGTAGAGATGGAGTTTTACCATGTTAACTAGGCTAATCTCAAACTCCTGACCTTAAGTGATTCACCCACCTTGGCCTCCCAAAATGCTGGGATTACAGGCATAAGCCACTGTGCCCGGCCTGCTAGAACTATTCTTTTTTTTTTTTTTTTTTTGCCAATCATTGAGAACTTGTAAGGTTGCTGAGGTTGGTTGGCCTTGAACTCTTGGCCTCGCCTTCGCAAGCGCCACTAGAACCATTCTTAAAGCCAAAATGTTTGGTTTTGAAGCAGTTCATAAAATACATATAAAAACATTTTTCAAATTAAAATAAGTAACATTAAAATACCAATAGAAAAATAGATGAGAGGCATAAACAGTTCAAAAAAGAATACAAGTGACCAGTAAATAAAGATGCTCAACTACTAAAGTAATATAAATAAGAATAGAATATCTGGCCCATTATTTTTCATTTACCAGGTTGGCAGTTTTAAAAAATGTATAACATACTGTGTTGATGAGAATGTGCGGAACCAGACACTAGTTTATATGGTTGGCAAGAGTTTAAATTAGTGCAATGTTTTTGGAGGGCCAAAATTTAACTGTTTTTAACCATTTACCCATCACTCCCATTTTAAGGAATTTATTTCACAGAAATGCACAATTGCAAAATATGTATGTTTTGTAGCATTGTTTAAGTGAAAGTTGGAACAACTCACATGTCATCAAGAGAGCCATGATTTGTCACTGTCAATCTTTCAAGTCTCATCTCAAGCACTTTCCCCATCTCTTGAATCTCTAGTCCGACTGGCCTGATGGTAGTTTCTGAATTCCACCATCCTCTTTTTTATTTTATGATTCTGAGCATACCCAGAAATCACTCTTCTCCCATCCCATCTACCTAACTTGGTCATTCCTGAAAACTCAACTTTATGTCATTTTCTGGGAAAAATTTTCTCTGGCCCTCCTGCCTTGACTAATAGAGTCTCCCTGCAATTATCATTGGGATCACTCATCACAATTATATAATAATAGCAATAACACTAGCTAATCCTCTTATAGCATGTACTATTGCCAAGCACAGTTCTAATAACCCTGTGAAATAGAAACAATTCCCAATCTTCTACAGACAAGAAAATGGAGGTACAAGGTAACTTTCTTGAGGTCCTTCAGCTAGAAAATGGCAGATTCAAATCCAGGCACTCTGGCTCCAGCCTCTGTGGCTTGCATTTTCTGTTTGAAATCTGTAGGTGCACAGGGCAGACCCTCTGCTACAGGCTCACTACTGTTCACTACTGTATCTCCAGCATCTGGCAAACTGCCTGCCACACAGAGGATTCTCCAAAAGTGTGTTAAATGAAGGAATTAATTAGTGAAGCAGTTGAATTAATCCATATAATGGACACTTTATGGCGGTCAAAAACAAGGCAGATATACATGTACTGACAAAACGATGTCCACGATATATTGTTGAGCAAAAAAAAAAAAAAAAAAAAGTGAGTTACAAATCAGATATATGGCTTCAATTTTGCGGGAAAAGTAATATACAGAAAAATAATTAGGAGGCAGGTTCACAAGTATTAACAACGTCATCTCTGAAGGGATGTTCACTTCTATACTATATATTTCTGTAATTTTTATTACCTCTATTAATAGCATGTATGAATTTTATAAGCAGAAACATTTTGAAAATAATTTTTAAAGAGCAAATTCAAAAACATAAGGCAGTTATTTTGTAAAATGTGAGATTTTGCAGTGCCTTGGGTTAGTTATTTCCTATCCTTGCTGGCTCCTTAAGCAGAGGCCTCTGGGCTTGCATCCTCTCTAGGCAGACCTGGGCTTGGCTTTGCACACAGGACCTGGGGATTTTTGCTATACTCCAAGCTGCTGCAGGCATTTCACAAAGCAATAAGCTTCTTATGTGGGCTGACCCTGATGGCTCAAATATCAACAGGGAGTGGGGTAAATACAGAAATGACTTACTTTCCTTGCTATTTTGCATTTCCTGGTGAAGATAGTCTTCAAATTCTTGGCGCTTACTAGGATTCGACATAAATCTGCGGTACTTGCAAAAGCTCCTGATAAAGCTGATCATCCTCAGCCAGCCTTTCTTCTGGGGAAAGAAAGAGGAGTATAACATGTTCCTTAGTATAGCTGCTGTTCTCCGAGAGTCTACTGTATGCCAAAGCTTGGCGTTCATTACATTGTATGATCTGCCCCAAATTAAGTAGCTGGTGGGTGAAAGATTCTAGCTTCAACAGTCATGGCTGGAGCCATTTGTTCATGCTCCTTCCACCACAACCTTTCAACAGTGAAGATGTGAGATGCTGTGATTGGGAGAGGGCGCATGAGAGCTAAAAACTGGAAGAAAAAGAGGACAGAAATAAAGAACCGAAGGCTCAGGAAAATTTTGAAGGATTGAAGGAATAAGGAAATGACCATTACTAAGCATTTAAAAAAGAAAATATAATTACTTCTATCCACTCATACACCTCCTCTCTCTCTCTCTCTCTCTCTCTCTCTCTCTCACACACACACACACACACACACAAATGAATTTTGTAAGTTTCTTCATCTGTTTCTAAATAGGTACCCAGGAACCACTGCACATTTTATTTGTCCTTCAAGAAATTGATACCTAGAGCCAGAAAGACCCTTGTTGGTTAAGTAGTTCAGTTGTCTCAGTCTGCAGGGAGGGAAACAACATAAGCATGGCTTTAGACAGAAAGCAGTGAAGTACAAAAAGCACTGAATTTGGGATCGAAAAGTGCTTTGAGTCTTGAGTCTGGAGTTAGCTTCTCAGAACCTCATTGTGTAATCTGTGTCAAGTTACTTAACCTGTGTCTCAGTGTCTCCATGTGTAAGATAGAAACAATAGCCTTCAGGGTTGCAGTGAGACTTGGTGGTTATCTATGTAAACCCCAATGCAGTGCTTGGCAAATTCGGTACATGTTGGTTTCCTTTCATCTTATTTTCTAAGAACAACTGGAAGGTCTGAAATTAAACCAAGTGCACTGGTTCTGGGTAAAGTATTCTTTTTAGTAGTCTATATGACCATTCATGGTGTCCTGACATGGGGTTTATTCATATATGGAGAAAATACAGAGGAGAGAGGGGAGAGCAATACATTTTCATCCCTGGAGTATTGGTTCAATGGGCTTAGGCATTATTTTCCAAGTTATCTTAGAATGATCTTTGGAGTCAGACAGAGCTGGGCTAAAATTCTTCCGATGCTGACCAGGCTCTAAAACACATTGAGCAAGTGATCCTCTAAGGGGACATGTATTGTCTTTCTTTTTTTTTTTGTTCTCAAACCACATAGAGACTTTCCTGAGTAACATTCCTGTTTCCTCTTTCTTCCTTTCTTCTGTCCTCCCATAGGAGAAAGAATGAGCTAGATAGTTTGAAAGAAGGAAATGGTGAGCTTTGTTCTCAGCACTTTGCATTCTCTCTCTGGTTTGTTTGTCTGCAGGACACTTTTTTTAAGCTCGGCTTTTGATATACAGTAAGAGATTCACCCTGGTAAGTGGAGGTCTAAGTTGTTCTGTTAGACCAGTGACTGGGTTTGTAAGTTTAATTTGGATGCAAAGGACCAGCAAAACCTCTTTGCTTCACTGCCAAGCCACGTCCTCCACACTAACTCCGTGTGTCCAGTCCCTGTACCTATTACTCAGTTGATTCTAATCACAGGTAGAGAAGAGAGGTACTTCCTTAAATTCCCAGTATAACAATTTCTCTGAGTCTCGGATTCTTCCTTTGCAAAATGGGGATTTAAAAACCTACCCCTGAGACAATGATTTTCTTGTCTCCAATGTCTTGTTCCACTTTCTTCTGCACTAACCTGGGATTCCTGTAGGAGAGTTGACACTGTCTTTAAGGGTTTCCTAGATGAAGGTTGTACTTCACTTTGTACTTCCACCTCCTGAAGTGGGAACAGGTCTTGATATTCTTTAAACCTGCCAGAAGGAGATCAGGAATATCAGACAGGACAAAAACTTGGCACATAAAAGATAACAGTCCACAGCTTCCGGAGGAAGTCTCAGTGGTAATTGGGGAATGATGAAATGCTAAAAAATTATCTTCTTACTATATCAGACCTTTGTTAGTGTCAGCCTAACCTTCCTGATCAACGCTATTGTTTATTAATGCAAATAAACAGAAACGTGTGTGTGTGTGTGTGTGTGTGTGTGTGTGTGTGTGTGTGTGTGGTAGATAGGTAGGAGAGTTCAAGATAAGTTTGACTTTTTATTTTGTAGAGAGGCTCTAGCAATGAGCTATGAGAATGGATTATGAAACCCTTGATGAATATGGCTTTCAGAAGCCAAGGAGCAACTCCAGAAAGAATTCTTTCTTTCATTGAGTATACTTACCACTTTTCTTCTATAGATTTCATAATATGTCCCTGGAGCTCTAACAGTTTGGTCACAGTGACATGATGCATGTGAGCGATTTCTTTGATAATAGGGGCATCATACTGCAGCATTTCTTCTAGAAAATGCAAGAAAGAGAAGAAGCCGTAATCCTGGTCTGCCATTTCTGAGATAGCTGGTGGTTTTTTCATCTTGAGTGTCACAACACCCATTCTCAATCTGGCTAAACTCTGAGTCCTCCACCGTTTGTTCAAAAATCTCCAAAGCATATTTGAAATGTGATGTGCTAACCCATTTGTAAACCAAATTCTTTTCCTCATTTGGTTTTATTCAAATTTTGAATATACGTGCTTAAGAGGAAAGAAATTTTTAAAGGACTTATTTCTCCAGCTGGTTTGAAAATTTGGATTTAGAGAGAAATCAGAAGAGGAAAGGATTACAGTTAAATTGCTGGGCAGATGGGGAATCCAAGATTTCAGATAAGTATTGTGAGGGTAATATGGTTCTCCAGGTATTCAGACTGTTGTGTTCATTGATGAGACTTAAAAATAATCAAGGATAGGATCTGGACACTCTTCCTCTTCTAGCTCATTCAAAATATTGTACAGAACTCAACATCCTGAGATTCAACAAATAAATAATGCTTATGAATAAATATTTGTTAATTTGACCTATTTTTCTATATTCACAAAAATTTATTTCCTTATCTTGATTTATTAAAAGCAAAAACCAAACACACAAAAATACCATCTGCGACAAAATAGGAGGCTCTCTCTTCATTGCAACTTCAGCTCTTGGCCAACAAGACTCTATTTACCATATTTATCCTCCCAACTTAGGAAACAAAATAAGACACAACTTCAGAAACAAAGATTTTTCAGGCACATAGTTCTTCCCAGCACAACTGTCTTCACAATTCATGGGTGGCAGACATGCCACCTTTGCAGACAGCTAACTTTTGCTTTTTGTATCTAACTTCACCCTAGTTGGTTTAATGGTCAAATGACTTGAATTTGAATTCAAGTTCTATGAAGTGTACAAGCTAGTTAACCTCTCTGTGTTTCCCTTTCTTCATTAGTCAAGTGCTGATGCCTGTCCCTATATTTCAGGGATTAAATAAAATTCTGGTTTTAGAATTAAATAAAATTAAATGAGAGGATACATGTGAAAGTATCTCGCTCTTGGCTTCTTTTACTAGTGATATGATTTGACTCTGTGTCTCCACCTAAATCTCACCTCAAATTGTAATAATCCCCATGTGTCAAGGGCAGGACCAGGTGAAGATAATTGAATGATGGGGGTGGTTTCCCCCATGCTGTTCTCCTGACAGTGAGTTTTCAAGAGATCTGATAGTTCTACAAGGGGCTTCCTCCTTCATTTGGCACTCATTTTCTCTCTTGCCACACTGTGAAGAGGTGCCTTCTGCCATGACTGTAAGTTTCCTGAGGCCTTCCCAGCCATGTGGAACTGTGAGTCAATCAAACCTCTTTACTTTATAAATTACCATTCTCAGGTATTTCTTCATAGCAGTATGAGGACAGACTAATACAACTCGTGTTAAGACTTTGGATTTATTATTACTATTCTTTGCTTTTGCCCTCCCTCTTAATCTTTGTCTCAATACCACTGTCACTCTGTACTGCTGTTTCTGGGGGCTCACATAAGACAGGCTATTTCCCAGGCTATTCTCCTAAGACACTGAAGGGAGAAGGAAAACAGGATCAGAAGAGGACGCATACCAGGAGAGAGATGGCCATGGAAGAAAGTCTTGATTACTTTTTCTATGAGAGACTTGCAAGTCTTTTCATTGGTCTCTATACTGATCTTCTGTACAGCTATCAGGAATTGCAATGGGCTTCCAGCCTTCCGTTCTTCGAGAAACTCCCCAAAGAACTCCAAGTGCTGTGTATTTAAGAGGACTTCTGCCAAGTTTCTGGAAAACAAGAAACCATCTTTGGTAGAGAGAAAGGAATGATGATTATGAATTCTGTCTCAATTAGAAAATGGGGAAGTGCATTGCCCAGGCTGTAGGGCCCTCAGCCATGTGTGAAGAGCACTGTGGATGAATTGGTTAAATCTGTCTGTTTCTTTGGTAATAAACTTGAACTTTTATGTACCCTTTCTAATGTTGGTCCAATATCTTCCTTTCCAATGGAAGATGAAGGAAAATATTTTAATGGGTACGATTTTTTCAAGGGGATTCTCTTTTTACATTATGGATTCAAAACAACTCCTAATTGGCACTTATCTCTGTGAGGCAGGGCATGATTAGCAGTTTTCGATTAATGTTTCTAAATTTCCTTTGCTGGTTTCTTCTTTCACTGCCCCTTGAATATGTGCCCCTAATGTTTCATCCTCAGTCCTCTATTCTTTTGCCTTATGGTTTTTCCTGAGTAATCTGTGCCTCCTCTGTGGTTTCAATGTTTATTGACAGGAGGAAGTGATTTCAAATTTTATTGATGTGGTGAAACTATATCTCCAGTTCCCATGTTTTCCACTTTTAAATTTGAACTGCCCATAAAACCTCATCTTTATGTCATAGTTATTATTTAAACCCTCTACACACCCACCCACATCTTAACCAACTTGCTCTTCCTTTATACACCTATTTCATTAAGTATGATGTTAACCATAGATTTTTAATAGATGCCCTTTATCAGGATGAGATAGTTCCCTTCTATTCTTATTGAGAATTTCAAAAATCACAAATATGTGCTGGATTATGTAAAAGGCTTTTTTCCTGCATCAGTTGAGATAACCATGTGAATTTCTCCCCCTTGTGTCATTAGTGTGGTATAGTAACTGTTTTTTGCATTCTTTGTATTCCTAGGACAACTTCCGCTTGGTAACCCAGACTGGAGTACAGTGACATGAACACAGCTCACTGCAGCCTTGACCTCCCAGGCTCAAGTGATTCCCCCCCACCTCAGCCTCCAAGTAGCTGTAACTACAGGTGTGCACCATCATGCCCAGCTAATAATGTTTGTATTTTTTTTTGTAGAGATGGAGTTTCACTATGTTGCCCAGGCTTGTGTTAAACTCCTGAGCTCAAGCAATCTGCCCACCTTGGCTTCTCATAATGAGAATTAGAGGCACGAGCCACCAAGCCTGGCCACTGATCTTTCTTATGTGTTGCTGGATTTCATTTGCAAATATTGTATTGAAGGTTTTTGTATATAGAAACTAGAGGGAGTATTGGTCTGTGGTTTTCTTTTCTTATTATGTCTTTGGTCTGGCTTTGGGATCAGGATAATATTGGCCTCAAAGAATAAGGTGGCAAGTGTTTCTTCTTTGTTTCCTCCAAGAGGTCATGGAATATTGACATTACTTATCCTTTAAATACTTCATAGAATTCCGCAGTGAAGCTGTCTCTCCCTGGGTGTTTCTATGTGAGAAAACTTTAAATTACTAATTTGATTCTTTTCTTATTATAGATTTATTCACATTTTCTACTTTTCCTTGAAAAGTAGCTAGCTTACTTCAGAATTTACTTCATAAATTCTAGAAATTTATGTATTGAATCTAAGTTGCCTCATTTGTTTCTTGCATTTCCTTACAATCATATTAATTTCTGTAGGGCAGTAATTATATGCTCTTTAAATCCGGGTGTTGATTATCTGTGACATCTTATTTCCCTTAGTCACTATATCTTACAATTTAACAATTGTATTGATCTCTACAAAAAACTAACTTATTTGCCTAGATTTTCTATGTTTTTCTCTTTTGTATCTATACATTAATAGTTATTATTTATTTCCTTTGAGTTTAGTTTGAATATATAATCTCACTACCTTTGGTATCATTGTTTCTGATGTGAAATAAACATTAATCTTGCTGTAGTTCCCTTGAATATGATACATCCTTTTTCTCCTGCAGCACTCAAGATTTTTCTGTCTTTATCTTTCAACAGTTCGATTATGATGTGTCTTTGTGTGGATCTCTATGATTCTTCTGTCAACTTAAATCTGTTATTGATTGCCTCCAGTAAATTTTTCATTTCAGTTATGTACTTTTCAACACTAGATTTTTTGTTGTATTTTATAATTTCTAGCTCATTATTGATATTCTCTATTTGATTAATCATTGCCAGAATACCTTCCTTTAATTCTTTTTTTTTGAGACAGAGTCTTGCTCTGTTGCCCAGGCTGTAGCGCAGTGGTGTGATCTAGACTCACTGCAACCTCTGCCTCCAGGGTTCAAGTGATTTTTCTGTCTCAGCTCTTGGGTAGCTGAGACTACAGGTGCATACCACCATGCCCAACTAATTCTTGTATTTTTAGTAGAGATGGGGTTTCACCATATTGGCCAGGCTGGTCTTGAACTCCTGACCTCATGATTCACCTTCCTCGGCCTCGCAAAGTGCTGTGATTACAGGTGTGAGCCACCGTGCCCAGCCTTCCTTTAATTCTTTAGACATGGTTTTCTTTAGTTTGTTGAACCTATTGCTTGGAAGTCTTTAGTCCAACATCTGAATCACCCTAGAGAGAGTTTCTATTGACTGCCTTTATTCTCCCTTGTGGATAGGGCATACTTTCCTGGGATTTTTCTTTGTGTGTGTGTCTATATAATTTTTTTGTCTAAAGTTGAATTTGGGATAATATATTATCACAACTCTGGATTCTGAATTTACACCCCACACCTCATCCACCAAAGATTGCTGCTGTTGATGATTTTGTTTGCTTTTTTTATATTTTGTTTTCTGTTAAATGACTTACATGGGCTAGCTCTGCAGAGTATATCTCCCCTGAAGTGTGTGGCTACTAAAGTGTCTGCTCAGTTGTTTCTCGTTTTAATTCATATTTTTCTTTTTATACTAGTTTTCAGTGCCTCATGATCAGCCAATGATAAACAGATAATTGGGCTTTTCTTCAGTCTGTCTTGAGCATCTGCACAGCATTTGCACAGTCCCTTGGGAATATCTTGCTCCCAGATTTTCCTTATACACTTTTGGCTGTTTTACCGCTTGCCCAACTAGTATCACTGCCTTAAGTGGGTGTGAGAGTGGTCTCCTGGTTGTTTGCCACAAGGATGGCTATTGGTTTTGCTGGTCATCGGCTTTTTTGTGGAGCTCCAAACCGTATCAGTTTCTTCTGCTCGCAGCAAGATGGCTGGTACTCATGGCTGTCCAGCTTGTCAGTGATGCAGTGATTACAAGTAAAATGCCACAGATGACACTGTTCATACTGACGTCTGGTTGTTTTCTTGAATAAACAGTTGTTGATTTGTTACATGCCTTCAGTTAATTGACAGAGTTCTGAAATTCTTTTTGACAGGTTTTCCCAGGTTTGCTTTTATGGAGTGATTACTTACAAAGTTCTTGCTCTACCATTCCAGAAATCTGAATCTCTTCCTTCATTGTTTTGTACATCTGCATTTTCCCTTCCATTTCTCTTCAACGGTTTACTCAGATCTTTATTGTTTGCCCAAATGACTGCAAAGACTTTCCAACTATTATCTCTGCCTTCAACCTCTGGATGTCTGACGCCTTATATTCTCATTTCTGTCAGAGTAATATTTTAAAAATCCATATAACAGATACTTCCGCCACCCACTGCTCCAATAAACCCCGAAGAATCCTCACTGCCATTTAAACAATGCAAGTTCCTCAATAATCTACCTAAGACCTTTCTCTAATTATTTGGTCTCAATCTGGCTTTTTAATTTTATGTTTTATGTCCCTTCATCATGTGCACTCTGTACTTCAACACCACGGGACTATTTTCAAGTCTTTGAATATTACGTTTATATTCATGAGTTTATAGCTTTGTGTTGCATCTTCATCTTTGAGTAGGGTTTATCCCTACCCACAAAATACTCCAATTTCTTTGCAATTGAATTTACACATGCAGTTCTGGCATCTTCTGATATTCTAACTTTTTCCAGTCCTCACTCAAAATTTCTCTCTCCTTTCACTGTACTTCCATACTAATCAGCTAATATTTTATCATAACATTTTAAGGTCAGCCTTGCATTTTCTTTAGTTACCTAATTTGATTAAGGGCAAGGACTATGTCTTATTTTTGTATCATTAGAATTCACAGAGTGTCTAGAATACAGTATATGATCAATAGCCATTTACTTGTTGAATAAGAGACAGGGAAAAGGTTTAAGAGGATTGCAACTGTGATATCCCTGAGCTATTATGCTTGGTCTTAACTGAAGTCATGAAACTAGACTATATGACCCTGATATGTCTTCTAGAACTGAATTTTCTTACAGATATGTGACTTAAGACTTCTGTGGTATTCATGCTTAACTAAATTGGAAAATAAATATTTCTATAGACATAAAGAGCAGTGACTAGGGCAAATTGGAAAAGCAAAAGGGACAGATGATTGAACCTCAGAGAATAATTTCAGTTGCTTAAAGGTAGCAAGATCTATTTAGAGTGCTTGGAAGAGACAAAAGACTTATCACACTCAATGAATATCATCAGTAAATGAAAACATTCTTGTCTGGGTACAAATGCCTATAATCTCAGCACTTCGGAAGGCTGAGATAGGAGGATCACTTGAGCCCAGGAGTTTAAGACCAACCGAGGCAACATGGAAAGTCCCAGTCTCTACCAAAAAAAAAAAAGCCAGGCATGGCAGCATGAACTTGTAGTCCCAAATACTCAAGAGGCTGAAGTGGGTAGATCACTTGAGCCCAGGGAGGTTGAGAGGCTGAAGTGGGTAGATCGCTTGAGCCCAGGGAGGTTGAGGCTGCAGTGAGCTGTAATGGAGCCACTGCACTCCAGCTGGGACAAAAAAAGTGAGAATCCTGTCTCAAGAAAAAAAATTAATTAAAAAAATTTTTTTGTGGGAGTTTTTTTCCATGCAAAATATTCTGTGGACATTTTGATTAACACATTTATATGTTCTTCTATATCCTCATCATCTAGAAGAGGACGTTTCATATAGTTAGCCATTATAGATAGATAGTAGAAAATAACTGAATAAATAAAATACAGGAGTGACTGAATGCTATGACCTACAAGAAAATTATAGTCAAGTCAAGAAGTTGGAAAACATACCTAAAAATTAAAGATCAGTAGAAAGTAGTACATGTAAGTACTTGATATTGTACATTTAGGGTTTCAGACCAGAAGGAAGTCACAGCAAATGTAATATTTGGAGAACTTTTTATGTATAGGTGGCACTCATGCTAAGGTACATGGAAACAAAGGTGGGTGGGCACTCCTGAAAGAAGAGGCCACAGGGTCTTTGCCTAGTTGTGTGACCTTACCAGAGGCCGATTCTCAGATTTGTTAGAAGTGGAGAGAGACAAGAAGTAAGAAACCATTTAGGAGGCTACTACAGCAGTACCTAATCCAGAAAACACAAATAGGCAAAGAAACAGGTACAAAGATGTTTACTGTGGTGCTATGTATAGCAGTTAAAAAATTAAAGGCAATGCGGCCGGGCGCGGTGGCTCAAGCCTGTAATCCCAGCACTTTGGGAGGCCGAGGCGGGTGGATCACGAGGTTGAGAGATCAAGACCATCCTGGTCAACAAGGTGAAACCCCGTCTCTACTAAAAATACAAAAATTAGCTGGGCATGGTGGCCCATGCCTGTAATCCCGGCTACTCAGGAGGCTGAGGCAGGAGAATTGTCTGAACCCAGGAGGCGGAGGTTGCGGTGAGCCGAGATCGCGCCATTGCACTCCAGCCTGGGTAACAAGAGCGAAACTCCGTCTCAAAAAAAATAAATAAATAAAAATAAAAAATAAAAAATAAAATTAAAGGCAATGCAAAGTCTATGTAGGTTCTACCACACTTAGGGAAGGAGCAGACCTGCACATACTGGTGTGGGATGTCTATGACAGTTTAAGTTTAAAAAGTTATTATATAGGCTGGGCACCGTGGCTCACGCCTGTAATCCCAGCACTTTGGGAGGCCGAGGCGGATGGATCACGAGGTCAAGAGATCGAGACCATCCTGGTCAACACGGTGAAACCCCGTCTCTACTAAAAATACAAAAAATTAGCTGGGCATGGTGGCGCGTGCCTATAGTCCCAGCTACTCGGGAGGCTGAGGCGGGAGAATTGCCTGAATCCAGGAGGCGGAGGTTGCGGTGAGGCGAGATCGTGCCATTGCACTCCAGCCTGGGTAACAAGAGCGAAACTCCATCTCAAAAAAAAAAAAAAAAAAAAGTTATTATATAATATATATGTAGCATAGTGCTAATTTTAGAAAATAAATGATTTAAACTATGAAGAGTGTCTGTGCCTATATGTATTGTATGTAGAAAAGGGTCTGAAAACCTACGCATAGAAAAATAAGGTCAGTATTAGTCATGTTGAGATTTTTCAAAAATCTGTGCCTGAAGATGTTGCTGCATAGCCAGGTTCTGTATCTTACCTGGGTCTCGTTGATGGTTTCCTTACACTAGTTTTTTTGAGGAAGGACGTTTTCCTGTTTGAGCATGAAACTCTCTTTTGTTTCTCGATAATTTGCATTGCAAAATCTAAAAAAAAAAATCACTAAGTTGGAGAACACTATATTATAAGCAATGAAAAGGGAAAAAGTAGCAAAAACATTTTTCAGACATTAAGTTCATGTAAAAAAAAAAAAAAAAAACCCTCTCTCCCCACAAGCTGCCATCTCAGGTCATTCATGTTAAGAACAGACTTAAGGATGACTGACACCCCTGACATGAACATCAGTCCAGGTTATGTTATCTAAGTATGTTGGCCTTTAGATCTAATGCCCACCTTCCTCAGAGAGATTGCCTCTCTCCGCGTTACATTGGTTAACACCAAGTGTCAGGTCTCCTTCAATCAGCTGCTTTTACTAGACCAAATTCCACATGACATTCCATCTTCTTTGACACTTCTATTGTCCTGTCCTAAATCTTTCCATGTGTTCCCTGGAATTCCTGCTTTGCAAAAAGCAAACTTTCACAGATTCTTGACTTCTTCTTTAAGAGTTCCCTCCATCTTCTTGTTTTAATAAAAACTATTTTCTTTCCCAAGGACACTGCTTCGCCATGTAAGCTTCTCAAATGATACTCTAGTACACTATACAAGTTCAGAATGGGTGTCTGGTTCCCTATTGCCATTTAGAAATCATTATTGCCTGTAATATATCAAAACATCATTATTGTCTGGGCACAGTAGCTCATGTCTATAATCCCAGCACTTTGGGAAACCAAAGTGGGAGGATCACTTGAGGCCAGGAGATTAAAACCAGTCTTGACAACACAGTGAGACCCCATCTCTACAAAAAAAAAAAAAAAATAAAATTAACTGGGTGTGGTGGTATGCACCTGTGGGCCTAGCTACTTGGAAGGCTGAGGCGAGATCAGTTGAGCTTAGGAGTTTGAGACTACGGTGAGCTATGATCACACCATTGCATTCTAGCCTGGGCAACAGAGTAAGACTGTCTATAAAAATACTTTTAAATAATAAAAACAAATAAAAATTATGATTGAAGAACAATCGATTTCATGAATCTCTGTATTATAAGAGCCCTTTGAGGTTAATGTTGTAGAAGAAAACAGAAACTATGAACTCATCAAGGGCAGAGATGGTGTATTACTCATCTGACTTACGGAAATGAGAACATGACCTAGTTATACAGTCAATGTTTTAAAATGTTTTTTAAATAAAATATACCCATACAGGAAATTTTTGTGTAGTTTGGCAATACTTTTTCAGAAAGCAATCAAAAAGTATGAAAAGAAGTTGGATCTAAACAAATGCAACTGAGTAAGAAAGAATAAAATATAGACTATGGAAGATCAGATATAAAAATAAAATATAGACTATGGAAGATCAGATATAAAATAAAATATAGACTATGGAAGATCAGATATAAAATAAAAAACCAAAACAAAACAAAAACCCTCCCAATACAAAAGACCTAGAAATACTGGATAAAAATAATATACTTTCAAAGTGAAAATAAATGTATAAAAAATTAAGACAAAACAAAATCAATATATAGAGATGAGAAACAAAGAGGATGCTAAAACCCAGGAATGTCAGTTTATAACAGAAGTTTAGCCACCCTAGAGGCATTTGCAGTGTTACAGTCACAATGCGACACAAGACAAAGCCACAGGGCTTTAGGAAATGGGCAAAACACTGGGCATGGCTTTTATGCTTAAGACATATGACAGTTATGTAAACAAATTGCTACTGGGGAATTTAGCAGAGATTTTTGGCAGATTCTCAGGGGAGAAGGGGGCAAAATTACAAAATAGCACAGGAGACGAGGCCCTGATAAACACCCCAAGCTTTCAACTGGGACTCCAAAGAGTAAAGAAAACAAGAAATAGCTGATCATCAAAGGGAATGAGAACTAGCTTTGAAATAACTTAATCCCTGAGTAAATTAAAGTTATCTAGATGCTACTAGTTTAGTGCATGTTGGAAGTAAAAATCCTCTCTGGAGGAAAATAACTTCATCCAGAGGTTCAAATTGGCTCTACAAATTTTTACCAATGATGTTCATAAATCAATCAGAAATAACAAGATATTTTAAAAGACTTCACTAAAAATCAAGGGGGGAAATGGCACTTGAAATAAGCAAAGAAAATTCAAACATGAACTTTAAAGTGACTATTAAAATAGTTTAATTATAAGACAGAAAGGAAAATATCAAAATAGACAATGTTACAAAAAAAAAAAGGAATTCTAGAAATAAAAAGTTTAATGATTACAATTTTAAAAAGTAATAGCTAGTAGATGAGTTAAATGACAAATTACAAAACTAAAGAGAAAATTGTTGAACTAGGAGTTAGATACAAAGGACATAACCAGATTGAAATATACAGGGGGGAAAATAAAAAATACAGAAAAAATTATGAAATATAGTTAAAATGTGAAAAATACGTGTAATAAGATTATAAGAAGAGATAGAATGGAGCAGTAAAATACTTAAAGAGATAGTAATAAAAAAATTCCCTAAACTGACAAAGGATATCTAGTCCAGAAGTTCCAAAGCTACAAGCAGCATAAAACCTGAGGCATATTATAGTAAGGTTATACAAAAGCAAAGACAAAGATAAAATGTGAGGTGGGAGAAAAAAACAAGGGAAAAAAGAGAATGATTTTCTTCTACTAAGCAATGTTAATAAAAATGGACAGGTGACTCCTCAAAGTGAACTAAGGAAGCCAACAGACAATGAGATAACATTTTCAAAGTATTAATAGAAGAGAACTCCAAGAAGAATTCTATATCCAGAAATGATATTCTTCAGAAATAAAAGCAAAATAAAGACATTTTTCAATGAACATGAAAGGAAATACCAAATGGCATTCTTTAGACATAAAAAAATTCTAGATGGCAGCTTGGGGAGCAAAAATCAATGAAAAGGAAAGAAAAAGGCAAATATATGAGTTAGCCTAAACAAATACTGAATCATAAAAAAATACATTTTCAGTAGGAATACTGGTTTACATTAAATTTTAATGTGTCAAGGATGCATTTGGAAATCTATATGAATAGAAAAAATATAGAAATTATTGACCTATTCCCCCCATTTTAATCTGAAAGAAAAACAAAGCAAAGGAAAAAAAATATAGAACAGAAGGGACAAATAAAAAATAGTAACACAGAGTACCAAAATGACAGCATGGAAGGATGCTGGCTTCATTCCCCACCCACCACAACCCAGAAAACCAAAAACAAATGTACAACTCTGAGGTTATTGCCAGAAATATTCTGGAACTCAAATATAATATGAGACAGTTCCCAGGGATGCAGAGAAGTGAAAAAAAAACTCTGAGCAGATGTTAAGAGAATTGGACTTCCACATCTGACATACCCCTCCCTGCATTCTGCCCAGCACCAAGTGCATGGAAAAATTTCCACCAACTTGCTGTTTCTACAATGGAAAAAGTGATATTGAGGTTTAAAAACAGATTCTCCACTATCTTGGGTTTCCTGGAAAGGGAAGCATCTTCATAGGAAAAATTAAGAGTTCCTGAAGTGAAATTTGTTTGTGAGGACAGGCAAAGGGAGTAGGTGGGACTACCATACCCAGTTCTGGAAACTCTGCTCTATAAACCAGTCAAAGGAGACATCAAATGAGAGTGATTGTTCAGCAACATCACACTCTAGGAGGTTTGTCCCACAGGTCCCATGGGCAGAAACCCCTAGCTAGCTTTCCCACATTGCCAGGATTCCTTTGGGATCTCCTCCATTTGGGAAAAGCAGTGCTCCTGTCCTTTACTAGAACAAGCAATTCTTAGGTTAAGGTGCCACCTAGAGCTGAAAAGGAGGCAGTGATCTAGCAGACCAGCTTGGGCAACATGGTGAGACATCAACTCTACTAAAAAAAATTTAGCTGGGTATAGTGCTGCTTGCCTGTAGTCCCAGCTACTTGGGAGGCAGAGGAAGGAGGATCACTTGAGCTCAGGAAGTTGAGGCTGCAGTGAGCCATGTTTGCACCACTGCACTCCAGTCTGGGTGACAGAGCAAAACTCTGTATCAAAACAAATGACAACAACAAAACTCTAAGCAAATATATTCAATAGAAAACAAAACAAGCCAGACAGAGAAGAGTGAAATAAATAATCCTTTAATGCAAAGACACATATGTAGACCCACAAGAAACAAGAGCAAACAGAACGACAATCTTCCCAAATGGACCAAAATAAGGAACCTGAAACTAACACTAAGGAGACGGTGATTTGTGAGCTCTCTGACCAAGAATTCAAAATAGTAGTTTTAAGGAAACTCAGTGATCTCCAGGATAACACAGAAAAACAATTTAGAAATCCACTGAAGAAATTTAACAAAGAAGTTGAAATAATAAAAGAAATTAAACAGAAATCTTGGAACTTAGAAATACATTCACTGAACTGAAAAACTCATTAGAGGCTCTCAACAGCAAAATGGATCAAGGAGAGGAACAAAACAGTGAGCTTGAAGTCAGTCTATTTTAAAATATACCGTCAGAGGAGAAAAAAGAAAAAAATGTAAAAATCAACAAAGGTTGCCTACAAGATATAGAAAGTTATCTTAAAAGAGAAAATTGAATTACTGGGGTTTAGAGGGAATAGAGCAAGAGCAAGGGATAGAAAATGTATTCAAAAAACAATAATAATAGAAAACTTTCCAAAACTCAAGAAAGAGATAAATATCCAGGTACAGGAAGGTCAGAGAACACCTAACCCAAATAAGACTACCCCAAGGACTGTAATAATCAAACACCCAAAAATCAAGGACAAAGAAAAAAATACTAAAATACAGAAATAGAAAAGAAGCAAATAGCATACAAAGGACTTCCATTTCATCTGGTAACAGACTTCTCAATAGAAATCATGTAGGCCAGGAGGGAGTTGAACAACACTTTCAGAGTGCTGGAAGAAAAACACTGCCATGCAAGAATATTGTATCCAGAAAAGTTATCCTTTAAATGTAAAGAAGAGGTCAAGTCTTCCCTAGACAAACACAAGCTGAGAGAATTCACCAACACTAGACTCCGTTTACAAGAAGTACTAAGGGGAATTATTTGATCTGAAAGAAAAAAACACTAACATGAAAAAAAACTTAAAAAGCTAACAAATAAAAAATTTGAAGGTATGAAACCCACTGATAAAATTAAGTACACAGACAAACCCAGAATACTCTAATACTATAATTATAATGTTCGACCCACTCATAATTTAGTATGAAGCCTAAAGGACAAAGCTATAAAAAATGATAATAACTACAGAAACTGTTAAAAAGTAAGCAATATGTAAATTAAGATAGCTGAAATCAAAATGTGAGAGGAATAAAGTGTAAAAGCTTTTTAAAAATATTTTCCTTATTTTTATTCTTTTCTTTATCATCTAAGATAGATTAAGGTCTTCATAAAATAACATATCTATGTTTTTTTGTAAGCCATATGGTAACCAGAATACAAAATCTATAATACATTCACTAAAAATGAAATGCAACAAATTAAAGCATAATACAAGAGAAAATCACTTCACCACAAAGAAAGATAGCAAGAAAGGAGTTATAAAACAACCAGAAAAAAAGCAACAAAATGGCAATAGTAAGTCCTTACTGATCATAACACTGAAGGTAATTGAACTCAATCCTGCAATTAAAAGGTGTAGCGTGGCTAAGTGGATAAAGAGACAAAACCCAACTATATACTACCTACAAGAAATTCACTTCACCCATACAGATGATATGGATAGGAGATGGAGACTGGAAATACTGGGTAGAAGAGGGCAGTTCCCCAGCAAAGGCCCCACTCCCACGCCTGGAAACCCAGGACCCTAAATGGGAACAGGCATTTGTTTTTGTGCCCAAATCTTGCCTTTTGCCCCACCCCGCCTGTCTGTCTTGTGCTCATGTAAACCCCAAACCCCAGAATCCATGAGCTGATGGGCAAACAGAAAAGCAGAGGAGCAGGAGAGCAGCATGGCAGAGAAGGAGAGAAGAGAAGGAGAAGAGAAGAGAGAAGAGAATGTCGAAAGGAGTTCGGCTGGGGACAGTCAGAGGGGAGATCGACCGTGGGACAGCCAAACTCCAGGAGAAGATCATCTGCCCACTCCATCCCTTTTTCAGCTTCCCATTCATCTCTCTGAGAGCTATCTCCATCACCCAATAAAATCTCTGCAATCATCAACCTTTAAGTCCATGTGTGACCTGATTCTTCCTGGACACTGGACAAGAACCTGGGTACCAAGAGGGCACTGAGTTGGTAAACACTTAAGCCATCTATGAATGGCAGAGCTAAAAGAGCACTGTGGCACACCAAATGGGGCTTTGAGAATCGCAGGCACCCATCCCTAGAAGCTACCACGGGGCTGGAGCCCAAAAGTGCTTGCCCTGGCTCCTGCACCTGCCCGTCTGCAGGCTCCCTCTCCCATAAGGAGTTTGAGCATGTGGTGGCCAAACAGACAAGCCACACTCCTGTCACACATCCTATGAGGAGGATGAACTCCTCATAGGAACTCCTCATAGAGTTCAGGGAACTCTCCCATTTCATCTGGGGTCTTCCCCAGGGTTCAGAAGGGTGAGTACAGATACAGGACTGTTGGATCTGCCTTTTTCCCAAGACCCTGACACCTCTCTCTTTGCTGTGGGTAAAAGGAATATTGGCTGTTTCCCTTTCAGGGAGGTCTAGCTGTCGCATGGGACCAGAAGAAAGCCCTGAGGCAACCAAAGGCATCATTTGTTGCCGGAGGACCCCAAGTCTGAACTCCATCAGCCAAGATACCCAGACTTTGTTATGGTATCTCTCCTTTCACGGTTTGAAATGGCTCCTATCTCTTCTTTTATAATGTTAAAGATTTTGCTACAGACTGTGGCAGTGACATTAAATATAATGTCCCAGCCATCAGAGTTGCAATTCAGAATCGTGGTTTCCCTTTGGTGAGACTCAGAACCCCACCCCATGGCCACAGGGTCCTACGCACAGTGGGTCCCCTCCTTATCCCCCTGCCTTCTGTCTAGGACACCTGGGTGAGTCTGCAGCATGCATGAGCAGCACCCAGTGGCCACGTGGGGTGGGTGCCTGTAATCCCAGCTATTCAGGAGGCTGAGGTGAGAGAATCATTTGATTCCAGGAGGCAGAGGTTGCAGTGAGCCAAGATCATGCGATTGCATTCCAGCCTGGGCAACAAAGAAAAACTCTGTCTCAAAAATAAACGAAGGAGGGAGGGAGGGAGGGAGGGAGGGAAGGAAGGGAGGAAGGGAGGGAGGGAGGGAGGGAGGGAGAGAGGGAGGGAGGGAGGACAAGATCCCACCGCCTTGGAGAGGCTAAGAGGAGCCTTGGTAAAGCACACCTCTATCTCCTGATTCTGTTGAGTGATAGGTAAGCCCAAAGGATAAATTTATTACTCGATAATAATAAATTTATTTATTATTATAAATAAATAATATATGTTTATTATTATTTATTAATGGATATCAGGATGTCAGCCCCTGATATCAGGAAGAAGTTGCAGAAATGGGCCCTGGGACCGGATAGTACTTTGGAGGACCTCCTGAAAGTGGCTGCCTTGGTCTTTTACAATAAAGATAGGGAGACACAAGAAAGAGGCAGAAGCTTTAAGGGCCACCATGCAAGTCCACAAACCCTGGAATTCCTATGGTGCACCTGTTAACTGCTACAGATGTGGCAAGCACAGTTATCTCTCTTCTAAAGTTTAACTGTTCCCATACAAGGTTCAATTTCTTTCACTAGGGTAAAACAACTTAGGGTACAAGTTGTTAGTATATTTCACTTCTTATTTCTGTAATCTTTGGCATTAGATTCTTTCCTTGTATAATATATATGTTTAACCCATCGATACTTAACCTTATAAAACTTGTTTTTTTCTCTCTCACCTCGGCCATCAAACTCTAAATGGTCAGGCAACCAGAGCCTTGGATGATGGCTTCCTTTTGCCAGAGACCCTTAGATAGACCTGGGAGGAATCTGACTTCTGTTTTCCCCAAAACAATGCCCCTATCAGCAGGAAGTAGCTAAGACTGGCCGTTGTCCATATTCTAATACAGTTAGATGTGCCTCTTCAGAGGGGGATAAAGATATGGACAGGAGACAGGGAAATACTGGGTAGAAGAGGGCAGTTCCCTGGCAAAGACCCCACCCCTAGGCCTAGAAACCCACTACCCCAAATGGGAACAGGCATTCCTGTTTTTGTGCCCAAATGTTGCCTTTGATCTGCCATGCCTGCCCCCCATCCTGTGCCCATATATTCCCCAAACCCTAGGTTCCATGAGCAGATGGGCAAACAAAAGAGCAGAGGAGCAGGAGAGCAGCACAGCAGAGGAGAGATGACAAGGGGCATCGGAACGTTGCGAAGAGTTCGGATGGAGACAGACAGGAGATCAGCCATGGGACAGCCAAACTTCAGGGGAAGATCATCTCCCCACTCCATCCCTTTTTCAGCTCCCTATCCATCCTACTGAGAGCCACCTTCATTACCCAGTAAAATCTCTGCATTCACCATCCTTCAAATACGTGTCATTGTACTCTGTGGATGCCAGACAAGAACCCAGGTACTGAGGGCATTGAGCTGCTTAACACTTAAGCTGTCTGTGGATAGAAGAGCTAAAAGAGCACTATGGTATGCCCACTGGGGCTTTGAGAATTGCAGGAATCCACCCCTAGAAGCTACTGTGGGGCTGGAGCCCAAAAGCGCTTGTCCTGGTTCCTGCACCTGCCTGCCTGCCTGCCTGGTCCTCCTCCTGTAACGGGTTTGAGCATGCAGCAGCCAAACAGATGAGCCACACCCTCATTGCACCTTCTGCAAGGGGGGGTCAGGGAACTCTCCCAATAACAGATACAGACTGAAAGTGGGGGGTGGAAAAAGGTATTCCATATAAGCAGGAAGAAAGAGGCAAGGATAACTATACTTACATCAGATAAAAGAAACAACAAATCAAAGACTGTAAAAAGAGACAGAGTCATCATGTAGTGATAAAGAGGTC
The DNA here is from genome assembly GCA_031835075.1 of Saguinus oedipus. NCBI lineage: Eukaryota > Metazoa > Chordata > Mammalia > Primates > Cebidae > Saguinus > Saguinus oedipus. The sequence goes on from CM063190.1 coordinate 28,489,492, forward strand.
AGCTTAGCAAGAGGATAAAACAATGATAAATATCTATGTGCCTAACACCTGAGCATCAAAGTACATAAAAGCAAACATCAATAGATACAAAGGGAGAGAAAGACCGCAATACGGTAACAGCAGTGTTAGAACTGAAAAATGAATCCAGTAAAGTTTCAGGATACAAAGTCAACATACAAAAATGAGTAGCATTTATATACACCAATAGTGAACCATCTGAAAAATAAAAAGCAATCCCATTTACCATAGCTATGGAATATAAAATAAATATGAATCAATTTAACCAAAGAAATGAAAGATCTATACAAGAAAAATGGCAAAACGCTGATGAAAGAAACAAAAAAGAAAATATAAACAAATGGAAAGATACTCCATGCTCATGGTTTGGAAGAATTAATACTGTTGAAATGACAATACTATCCAGAGCAATTTATAGATTCATCCTATCGAAACACCAATGACATTCTTCAGAGAAGTTTTTTTTAATCCTGTAATTTATATGAAATCACAAAAGACCCCAAATAGCCAAAGCAATCCTAAGCAAAAACGACAAAGCTAGAAGCATCATACTACCTGGTTTCAAAAGTTTCTACAAAACTACAGTAACCAAATTAGCACCACGAAAACACACACATAGTCTATGGGACAGACTACAGAGCCCAGATATAAGTCCATGCCTTTACAGCCAACTCATCTTCAACAAATGCGGTCTCTTCATATGGCCCATTCACAGAAAAAAAGAACCAATGGAAATTGTCCATGAGAAGTCCAGCCATTGTACTTACTAGTCTTTAAATCAATTGTCTCAGACATGCTCAAAGAACTAAAGGAAACCATGAACAAAGAAAGTTACAAAAACCCGGGAGAAGGATGTCTCACCAAAAGAGATTATCAATAAAGAGAAATTGGCTGGGTGTAGTGGCTCACACCTGTAATCCCAGTACTTTGGAAGGCTGTAGGCAGGTGGATCACCTGATGTCAGGAGTTCAAGACCAGCCTGGCCAACATGGTGAACCCCGTCTCTACTAAAAATACAAAAATTAGCTGGCTGTGGTGGCGGGTACCTGTATTCCCAACTACTTGGGAGGCTGAGGCAGTGGAATCACTTGAACCTCAGAGGCAGAGGTTGCAGTGAGCTGAGATTGCGACACTGCACTCCGGCCTGGGTGACAGAGTGAGACTTCATCTCAAACAAAAAAGAAGAAGAAAAAGAGAAATTATAAATGGAAACCAAATAAAAATTCTGGGGCTGAAAAGTATGATAGCTTTGTTTTTTAAAACTTTTAATTTTTGTGGGTGCTTAGGTATATATATTTATGGGGTACATGAGATGTTTTGATACAGGTATGCAATGTATAATTATTACATAATGGAAGATGGGGTATCCATCCTTTCAAGCATTCATACTTTGTTTTGCAAACAATTCAATTATGTTATTTTAAAATGTACAATTAAATTATTATTAACAATAGTCACTCTGTTGTGATATCAAATACTAGGCCTTATTCATTCAAACTACTTTTTTGTACCCATTAACCATTCTTACCTCCCCCTTACCAGCCTACACAACTGCCTCCCCACCCCACAACTACCCTTCCTAGCCACTGGTAACCATCCTTCTACTCTCTATCCCATGGGTTCAATTGTTTTGATATCTTTAGATCACACAAATACGTGAAAACATGCGATGTTTATCTTTCTGTGCCTGGTTTATTTCACTTAATATAATGACCTCCAGTTCCATCCATGTTGTTGCAAATGACTGCATCTCATTTTCTTTTAATGGCTGAACAGTACTGCATTGTGTATAGGACCATTTTCTTTATCCATTCATTTGTTGACGGACATGTAGGTTGCTTGTAAATCTTGGCTATCGTGAACAGTGCTGCAACAAATGTGGGAGTGCAGATAATTGCTTTGATAATTAATTTCCTTCCTTTTGGGTATATACCCAGCAGTGGGGTTGCTGGACCATATGGTAGCTCCATTTTCAGATTTTTGAGGAACCTCCAAACTGTTCTCCATAGTGATTGTATTAATTTATATTCCCACCAACAGTGTACAAAGGTTCCCTTTTCTCCACATCCTCGCCAGCATTTGTTATTGCCTGTCTTTTGGATATAAGCCATTTTTACTGGGGTGAGATGACATCACATTGTAGTTTCAATCTGCATTTCTCTGATCAATGATGTTGGGCACCTTGAAAAGTATATTAATTTTGAGCTAAAGGAAAATAAAAACATCACATGCCAAAACCTATGGGACGCAGTGAAAGCATTGCTCAAAAAGAAACTCATAGTTATAAACGTAGATACTAAAAAAGAAAGATAAGTAAATAATCTAGTCTTACAGGTTCAGGAACTAGATGAAGAAGAGCATGCTAAATCTGTTTTTATTGTTAATTTTTAGAGACGGGGTCTCACTCTGTTGCCTAGGCTGGAGTACTGTGGTGTGATTGTGGCTCACTGCAGGCTCAGCTTCCTAGGCTCAAGCAATTCTTCCACTTCAGCCTCACAACTAGCTGGCACTAAGGGCATGTGCCATCGTGCCTAGTTAATTTCCTTTTTTTTTTGATACAGAGTTTTGCTCTTGTTGCCCAGGCTGGAGGGCAATGGCTCAATCTCGGCTCATTACAACCTCCACCTCCCAGGTTCAAGCAATTCTCTTGCCTCAGCCTCTTGAGTAGCTGGGATTACAGGCATGCGCCATCAAGCCTGGCTAATTTTTTTATATTTTTAGTAGAGACACGGTTTCTCCATGTTGGTTAGGCTGGTCTCAAACTCCCAACCTCACATGATCTGCCTGCCTTGGCCTCTTAAAGTGCTGGATTTCAGGTGTGAGACACCGTGCCCAGCATGCCTGGTTAATTTTTAAATTTTTTTTGTAGAGACAGGGTCTCATTATGGTGCTCAGACTGGTCTGAAACTCCTAGGTTCAAGGTATCCTCCTGCCTCGGCCTCCCAAAGTGCTGGGATTACAGGTATAAGCCACTGCACCTGCCCAAGTTAAATCTAAAACTAGCAGAAGAAAGGAAATAATAAAGACTAGAGTGGAGGTAGACAAAATAGAGAGTAGAAGCATTTACTCTCTGAGAGCAACAGAGACCATCAACAAAAACAATAGCTTTTTCTTTTGAAAAGATAACTACATTGACGAACGTTTAGGTAAACTTATTAACACAAAAGGGAAAATAATTAAATTATTAACATCGGAAATAAAAGTGAAGACATTACTACCAACCTTACAGGAATAAACAGGATTATAAGAGACTACTATAAACAATTTTATCGCAACAAATTAGGTAATCTAGACAAACAAATTTCAAGAAATGTACAAACTTCTAAAACTGACCCAAGAAGAAACAAATAGTTTGAATGGGAGATTGAACCAACAATTCAAAACCATCCAACAAAAGAAAGCCCAGGACCTGACGACTTCACCGGTAAATTCTACATAACATTTAAAGAAGAGCTAACATTAATTCTCCTTAAACTCTGCCAAAATATTGAAGAGGAGGAGATGCTTCCTAACTCATTCTAAGGTCGGCATGATCCTGATACTAAATCAGACAAACACAATCCACAAAAGCTATGGAACAACATTCCTGATGGATATAGATGCAAAAATGCTCAATACAATGTGAACCTATCAAATCCAGTAGAAAATTAAGATGGTTATACAACATGGCCAGGCACAGCAGCTCACACCTGTAATCCCAACACTTTGGGAGGCAGAGCCAGACCTCAAGATCACTTGAGGTTAGGAGTTTGAGACCATCCTGGACAACATGGTGAAACCCTATCTCTACTAAAAATTAGCCAGCTGTCATGGCAAACACCTGTAATCCCAGGTACTTGGGAGGCTGAGGCAGGAGCAGGAGAATTGCATCCTGAAGTATGATAAAGGGCAAAGTCACAGGAAATATTATACTCAATGGTGAAAGACTGAAAGCTTTCCCCATCAGCTCAGGAAAAAGACAAGGATACCTTGTTTCACTGTTTCTCTTTAGCTCTGTACTGGAAGCTCTAGCTAGAGCACTTAGGCAAGAAAAGAAAAGAAGAAACGCCCACATTAGGAAGGAATAAGCAAAGCTATTTTATTCAGAGATGACATGATCCAATAGATAGAAAATCCTAAAGAATCCAAAAAACACTACTAAACCTAGTAAACAAATTCAATAAGTTTTAGGTTACAAGTTCAGCATGCAATATTCAGTTGTCTTTCTATATACTAACAATGAATAATCTGAAATGAAATAAAAATAGTTCCACTTATAATAGCATCAGAAAGAATGAAATACTTATAAATGTAATTATGGAAATGTAAAACTTATAAACTAAAAATTATAAAGTAATTTTTCAAATCCACACCTACCAATATTAACCTTGAATGTAAATGGGCTAAATGCCTCAATTAAAAGGCACAGAGTGGCAAGCTGGATAAACAAGCAAGATCCACTGTTCACTGTCTTCAAGAGAATCATCTCACATGCAATGACACCCATAGGCTCAAAAAAAAGGGATGGAGAAAAATCTACCAAGCAAATGGAAAACAAACAAACAAAAAGGCAGGGGGTGCTATTCTAATTTCAGACAAAAACAGTCTTTAAATCAACAACAATCAAAAAAGACAAAGAAAGGCATTACACAACGGTAAAGATTCAATTCAACAAGACTTAACTATCCCAAATATATATATATGCACCCAATACAGGAGCACCCAGATCGTAAAACAGGTTCTTAGAGACCTGCAAAGAGACTTAGACAGTCACACAATTAACAGTGGGAGACTTCAACACCCCACTGACAGTGTTAGACCATTGAGGCAGAAAACTAACAAAGATATTCCAGAACTGACTCAACATTTGACCCAAATGGATCTAACTGACTTCTACAGAACTCTTCACCCCAAAACAACAGAACATACATTCTTCTCATCTGCACATGGTAAATACTCTAAAATTGGCCACATAAGGGCCAGGTGCTGTGGCTCATGCCTGTAATCTTAGCACTTTGGGAGGCTGAGGTGGGCAGATCGCCTGAAATCTGAGTTCAAGAGCATCCTGGCCAACACGGTGAAAGCCTGTCTCTACTAAAAATACAAAAATTAGCCGAGCATGGTGGTGAATGCCTGTAATCCCTGTTCTTCAGGAGGCTGAGGCCAGAGAATTGCTTGAACTCAGGAGGTAGAGGTTGCAGTGAGCTGAGATCATGCCACTGCACTCCAGGCTGGGCAACAAGAGTGAGACTCCATCCCCAGTACCCCCCCAAAAAAACTGGCCACATAATCAGCCATAAAACAATTCAGCAAGTTTTAAAAAAATGAATTTATACCAACCATATTCTTAGCCCATGGCACAATAAAAATAGAAATCACTAAGAAAATCACTAAGAAGATCACGCAAAACCATACAATTAAATGGAAATTAAACAACCTGCTTCTGAATGACTTCTGGGTAAACAATAACACTGAGGCAGAAATCAAGAAATTATTTGAAACGAATGAGAGCAAAGATACACATACCAGAATCTCTGGGACACATACATTCTTTAGCTCTATCCACTAAAAAGATCTGATTGCAATGACACCCCAGTAGCAACGAGTTAAGCTAGTTTCTGGATCTTGGCTTTTAAGCATCATTCTCTAAGAAAAGGAACCAGGCTCTTCGAATAATGGCTAATTCTAGAGCTGGAGCAGGGAAAGTAGAAGATGCACCTGGGAGACATATGCAAGAAAGCAAGAATATGCTCAACAGACATTTCAAAAGGAGACAAAAGCCAGCTTGAAATGGGTGCCACTTAACAAACTGGGGAAAATTTGAGCACTAAAATAATAATAGTAATGAATTATAACCCATTGAATTAAAAAATGACTTCATACAGATATAAAGAAACAACTACCATGAAAGAAGCACTAAACAACCAAGCAAACAAAGTGACACCCTGCCAGGTGATGCCAGCAAATCTCTGTCATAAGCCACTCCAGTGCTGGCACACTGTTGGAGGCTATGTACAGAGCAACAGCATGTGCCCCATGTTTGCACACGAAACTCTTAAGTTGCTGGCAACAGAGACAAATGCAGAGCCCCCTATATATTAATATCCCTAATAAAACCCAGCCACTTGGTGACAGACTCATTACACTGAACCCCTTCTACTCTGGAAGGAACAGCAACTCACTGTGACTGGAACTAATATGTATCTTACCTGCAAGGTCTCAGACAGCATCACCATCTGGGGGCTTAAAAATGATTGATCCCTCAGTGGGATCTCCCATAACATTGCCTCTGTCCAAAAGATACACTTTATAGCAAAGGAGGTGTGGCAATGGTCAATGGGTTCCATGAAGATGAGATCTACTAGTTCTATTTCCTTTGAGAGCTGCTGGCTTGATAGAGTGATGGAGCCACTTTTAGAAGGCATAGCTGTGAAAGCAGCTTGGAGCTACCAGAATGCTGAGGGAGAATGATGATACCTTGGGAAAATGAGGCATCATCCTCCAGGATAAATCAAAGACCATTATAAAGTGTGTCTTCAGTGGTAGAATACATGGGTCCAGGTACCAGAGAAAGAAAGCAGTGTTCAATTTAACACCAGTGTCAGTGACTTACTCAGGGAAATTTGTCGTCTTTCTACCTGTAGGTCTAGACCAGTGCTGTCCAATAAAAGTACAATGTGAGTCCTGTATATAATTTAAAATTTTCCAGTGGTCACATTGAAAAAGTCAAAAAGCAAAGGGTGAAATTCATTTTAATAATGTTTTTTACTTACCTACATGTACCAGTCACATTTCAAGTGCTCAGTGGCCACATGGGGCTAGTGGTTCCTGTACTGGACAGTGCCAGTCTAGAGACCCTAGTTCTTGGAGGCAGAACGCTTCTACTAAAGGAAATAGTAGGTATTCAATCGCTTTAAGCTCCTTATGCCAAGAAGCCAGCAGGCAAGCAAAGGAGTCACTGTATTGATAGGGTAGTTGATCCTAATAGTTAAGATCACGTAATGTAACAGGGATAGTGGAGAATTCACCTGCCACTCTTCGTATTCCCTAGCCCAGTGTGTATGATAAGCTGACAAGTGGAGCAGCCACAGCCTGAGAAGTCATGATGACCAGGGGCTCAGATATCTCAGAGATGAGAGTCTAGTAAGACCCCAAGACCAACAGAGGCACTAGCTGAGCATAAAAGAAATCTAGGATGGGGAGCAGGAGAGGAAGAAGGGGGGTATTAGCAACAGTCTTCAGATAAGGTAGAGTAATGTGAGCCAGCCTTTCTCAAATACATTTCCCAGGACAAGAAACCATCAGATTCCTGGAAGAGCTACTCCAAGGTGAGGTGAAATTCCTATACAAAGCAAATGGACAGTAGTGGGTGGTACTGGGTACTACCTAGAACCTCCCTTCAGGGCCAAAGCACTCATTTCCCTAGATGCCTGAGTGTTGGCTGCTGATGACCCAGAGGAGACCCATTCTGAGAGTTGCCCCAGCCAAAGAAAACTGCCTGGCTATAAACCCTAGGTTATATCCTCCCAGGGGCATTCACATCCCCTGTAGATCAATGTGGAAGACCTAAAGCCCACGTTAAATTTCTTACCTTATTGAGGAACAACTCTGAAGGGCCATCCTAGCAACACAGTTTCTTATGGCATCTGCTGAGGCCCGTTGTGATTGCCTCACAGTTGAGTATCTATCTCTGCCCAGTCCTGCCTTCCTCACACTCTTATAGGTATTATTCCCAAGGTGACAAACCTCCCTTCACAAATCTCAGCCTCCAGTTAACTTGACAGAGATGAATCCACATTATTTAAAACCCCAGAGTGATAACTAGGTAAGAAAGTAGAAATGGACCACCTTAACCATCATCACTTCATTCATTTAGAATTACATCTTACTTTCATGATGTCCTTCTATGGCTTTGTAGGAGAAATAAGACATAGTCATTACCCCCAACCACTTCTCCATTTACAACAAAGCATGGTTCCTCTTTTGGCTTTTGTTCCTTAAGTTTAGACATTTTCTCTTAGCTTTGAAAAAACCAAGTTGCCTCGTCTGTCCCCGATTTTAAACACTTGCCGCTTTTAGGTGCTTTCTCACAGTAGATTTTGTAGTCATCGCTGATCTTCTCTATGGCCATCTTTGGATTCTTGTAGCAGAGTTCCTCAAAGGACATTTTAGTTATGTCTGTGAAGTAAGGAAAAACAGAGGTACAGTCTGCGTGTCCAAAGTCTATGTTCAGATTCATATACTTTTGTTGAAGGTATTGCTCTTAAAATGTTATGTAAAGAGGCTGAGGGCCGGGCGCGGTGGCTCACGCCTGTAATCCCAGCACTTTGGGAGGCCGAGGCGGGTGGATCACGAGGTCAAGAGATCGAGACCATCCTGGTCAACATGGTGAAACCCCGTCTCTACTAAAAATACAAAAAAATTAGCTGGGCATGGTGGCGCGTGCCTGTAATCCCAGCTACTCAGGAGGCTGAGGCCAGGAAAATTGCCTGAACCCAGGAGGCGGAGTTTGCGGTGAGCTGAGATTGCGCCATTGCACTCCAGCCTGGGTAACAAGAGTGAAACTCCGTCTCAAAAAAAAAGAGGCCAAAAATGTCTTAATGGGATGCTTACAGAAATAATACAAATTCTCTAAGCTAAATTATAAACAAGGGAATAAGCCTTCTCTCCCTTCCAGAATAAGAAGATCCTCTCCTTCTTAGGGAAAACTGACCCATGGAGATTATTTGCCTGGGGGTAGCCAAGGTATGACTTGAAAGAGCTACTATTTTTTAATTTATGTTTGAAAAGGAACTCATACAAACAAATGGTGACTCCTTCAAAGCATCCATCTGTTGAGGGGTTGAGTAGAAATGTATTTGTTTTTGTTTTTCTGCAGAGATGGGGTTTCACCATGTTGCCCAGGATGGTCTTGAACTCCTAGGATCTAGTGATACTCCTGCCTTGGCCTCCCAAATATCGGGATTAAAGACATGACACCACACCTACAAAAGTATTTCAAACATTCTACTATTGTCTCAAAAGAAAAGGATAAGAAATGGCAAAGAACATGCGATACTGTTTTCCCTTTCTCAGCTCTGACTTTGGGAATAACTTTCAGGAGTAACTTACATATCTGAATATTATTAATAGTTGCAAATCATTGTCCTTTGGAGTGGATTTTTTTTCCTAGAACCAAGCATATATCATCTTACGTTATGCATAATGAATTGAGAGGGAATATCTTTTTGTATCCAGAATGTGGTGAGACAACAAGGCTGAGACAGCAAGAGAAGTTTTAACAATGATCTGGATAACAGAAGCAGAATAGTAGTACCTTACTTCCTACTGAGGAGAAATATTCATTTGGATGTGAGTTCTGGGATTTAGAGTATATCTAAATGCACAGAGTTCTCCTGGAACTCTCTAAACAGTTCAGTACTTTCTGAAGCTATACTATTTGAGTCTAGAAAGAGTACTGGGGTGTGGACCCACGAACATGAGTTATTCTTATGTCATCATCATCGTCATCATCATCATCATCATGATGTGTAATCAAGGGGAATTTGACCATTAAGTGTTAAGAGCAGCGGATTGTTTCTGCAGTGGATCTAAGTTTCTAGTCCTGTATCAATTCCTCCCTTGCTGAGCAGCCTTGGGTAAGTCTTTTCACCTTTCTGGAAGTCGTGTTTTCCTGCATAAAAGATGACAGTGGCCAGGTGTAGTGGCTCACTCCTATAATCCCAGCACTTTGGGAGGCCGAGGCAGGAGGATCACTTGAGGTCAGGAGTTTGAGGCCAGCCTGGCCAACATGGTGAAAACTCGTCTTTACTAAAATACAAAAATTAGTCAGGTGTTGTGGCAAGTGCCTGTAATCCCAGCTACTAGGGAGGCTGAGGCAGGAGAATCGCTTGAACCCAGGAGGCTGAAGTTGTAGTGAGCAGACCGTCATTGCACACCAGCCTGGGCAAGAGAAAGACTCATCTCAAAAAAGAAAGAGAGAGAGTATTCTAACTCTGCTACTCTGAGAGTTTAGGGTACAGCTGGAGACACCAGTCTACCTGGGATTCAGGGTCCTAACCTGACCAAATGCAAAGAAGGCTCTTTATTAGGCCAGACTTGTGTTCCCAAAAAGTGGTGATAGAGGAAGTAATGATGTGTGCTTTGGAGAGGGACAAGGATCCTCTATAAGGTGATCCCACAGCCACCAAAGTAATGCCCATTTCCCAATATGTGTGTGGCGAAATTTACCAGCCATCTTTTCTCCTACTTGTCTTGATTCCTGGGAAAGAATCTAAGATCCTCAGGTTTTAGAGAGGGTGGAATCTCTATGGGTAAAAAAGAGGGCCTACGCATGCTAGATTTAAATAATTCATGTCCAAGCATGGCTCTGAGGGGCAAGTATCCAGGGCATCTTGATTTATATATAGAGTGTATATTAAAGTTTTAAAAAAGAGCTGGATGTTACATTCTTTTGGCAATCTAACAAGTACCATTTACTTAGCACCTGCTTGTTACGTCACTATATTACCTCTAATCCTAAATAAATTAGGGGCCATTATCTCCACTGCATAGATGAAAAAATTAGGTTCAGAGAGATGGAGTAACTTGCCCAAGCTCACAGAACATATGAATGGTACACCTGAATTTTCAAAGCTTTTGCTTACTCTTTACCTTTGTTTTTCAAAGGGTAGGTCATGACTCATTAGTATCCAAAAAAATAAACGGTGACATTGCCAGCTTTTACATGACATGAAATAGGATAGAATAAAAAATGTTGGAGTACAACATCTTATGCAACAAGGGCAAGTATTGCTTTGGAAATTTTTATTTCCATATATACGTGCACATGTATACACAACTATATGTTTAAGGAATTATAAAGACAAACATATTTATTGTGGATCAAAGTTTGAGAAATATGCAGTATTCCAACTGTCTCCATATAGATAATTAAAGCAGTATGTTCAATATGAATAATAATGACTAACATTTACAGTACTGAACTCCTGAGATCATTCATAGATTGTCTCGGGTCACCTGTACAAGTTTATTATCATTCTTGTTTTACAGATGAGAAAACTGGGGCTTAAAGAGAGGTTAAATACATTGCTCAAGTAGACAAGTCAGTAGGACAGCAGGAGTGAAACCCCAGACTTTGGGATATAAAGCCTTTCGCTCCTAATGACATCTCTCCGCCGCCTGGGTGGGCTGCTGTGTTACGTTAGGGAAGCGGGTAACTATAAAATATGTTCACAGAAATGCGCTTGGATCCTATTCTGGAGGAAATGTGGTGAGTTGGAACATGCTCATCAGATGTATGAAATGAAGTTATTCAGCATCAGCTGTGGTATTGCTTTGGTGAGCAAGAGTCTAGCTAAAGTTGAGTGATCTGGATCCCTCAGATCCAGCAAGGAGCTCTACAGTCTGTCTGCATTCAAATCCTGACTGCAACTTACTCTGTGACCCTGGGGAGGTCACGTCTTCTCTGTGCCTCAGTGACTTAGTACTTACCTCATAGGTTATTTTGATGATCAAATAAGGTAATCTCTGCATTGCATAGTGCTGACACTTAGTAAATAACCCATAAAGGTTAAATAATGTTTTCCAGTTGCCTATATGTAAAGGTCAAAAAAATGACAGTGACTGCTCTGACCTGTTAGAAACACTGGAGACGTCAGCTCCACCTGAAGAGACCCTCCTCGTTTCAGGTCCTCCACAGCTATCTTTTGCCACTGCTTAGAGTCCATTTCCTTCATGTCAGCCAAAGCCTGGCTTAACTCCAAAGACTGCTGAATCCTCTTATAAAGAAGAACGCTCTCTTCTTTGCCTATAAATTCTTTTTTATGCCGTCTGGAGCTGATGAACTTGTTCTGTGTCTAAAAGAAGAGGGTGGGGGAAGACCACATTTGTTACAGTAACTAGACCTGCAATAGTTCTGTAGTATCTCAGTGCTCCATGCCTCCCTGTCACACGGTCTTACACAGGTTGTTTTCCATTGTTAAGAACCATTGCTCCTTTAGACGCCAACCCCCACCCCCTTCTAATCAAACTCATTTTCTATAAGGGAGAAATTTTTTATGATTGTGACTTTTTCAAAGTCATCTTATGCACCAAGTCCTTTTCCTTGAGAGGTTTAGCTTTAGAACAGGGACCATGCCAATCTTTGGTTGACTCTAGGAAAAAGAACAATTTCATTTACTTTAACACATAAGCCTTTTAAAACAGAAATTACTCTTTCTTTTTCCCTCATCCTCATGATTCCTTCCCAACCCAAAGTCCTTCCTACTGTAAAAATGAGAAACCAGTAGTCCTCTTCATCCAGGAATTTATCATACCAGGGACGGAGCATCTGAAAGCCAAACACAGCATACGCATTATGAGGTGGATGATCAGCTTGCTGCATCTCCCCTGCTTATGTTCGCCGAGGAGCAGAGGAGGCTCAAGATTCTGGGTTCTGTAATCTGGAGGTCTAATGGAACAGCAAACATTAGCTATGACCAACTAGGAGGTGTTCCTTTATCTCTGAATAGAGCAGCTACCACAGCTTTTCTCTGTCTCAGAGTACTAAGTATTTATTTAAGGAGAGATATGATAAATAATTTACAGAACCATTGCTTAACATCTGCATATTATTTCATTCTTTTCCAAAGTAATAATCTCATTTTTTTTCTCAAAATGGCCCTGAAAACGAAGCATTTCTCTTTGGTGTATCTACTCATATCTCCCACTTGAAGACCTTACCCTTTTGTGAAGAACATTTTATTACATTAAAACAAAAACACACACACAACAAACCTATGAGTTAGTGCTTAGCTAGATATATTAATCCAAACTCTTAGTTTCATTCATTCATTCATGTGACAAATGCTTTATGAGTGCCTCCTATGTGTCAGGTACTTTACAAATTGCTGGCAACACTGAGATCAGCAAGCTGCAAGTGTTGTTACAAGGAGCTCAACTTCCAGCATGAACGGCAACATAACACATGCTCTCACAGAGGTATGAACAAAGCTTCTGATTCAGTCAGGGAAATCCAGGAAGAATTCATAAAGGTAAAGAGGTTACTCTAATGTGCACCTTGCAGGATAAGTAGGAACTCACCATACGGAAGTAGAGTAAAGATCAGCCCAGCCAGTACAAGAGCTTAAGCAAAGGCATGGAGATGGAAAAGATGTTTGGGAATGATGGGACTCCAGTGTGGGCTGAAATGCAGCATTCATGTGAAGAGCTCAGGAATGGGGAAGTGGCAGGAGAGGAAGCAGGGAAGCATTGGAATTATATATAAGGGACTTGAATGCCTTGCTGAGTAATCTGGGGATTATTTTGTAGGCAATGAATTGATGGTAATTTTTAAGAATGTAAGATTATCTCTGCCAACTGCCTCAATCATGCAGCCAAAAGGTGAGTTTAGGGATATAAATTTTGGTAGTTTTAACAAATCTCCTTGGCTCCTGGGAAACTCGAGTGAAGTATATTCCTGACACAATTCAGTTCAATGACTGAATCTGAACAATATGTAATAAAATGTTACTCGTTAACAAATAAACTGCAAATATATATTAAATATGAGTAATAAACAAGCATGTGTGAAATGAATATCCTATTAAGATCCCTTTTAGTTTAAAAGATTTATGACTCAGGCCAGGTGACATGGCTATTCTCCATTTCATGTATTTCTTCTCTAATCTTTATCCTCTTTTTCCTTCTGATAAGTTTCAGTTTACTTCTCTTTTTCTGGTTCTGTACGGTGTAAAGTTAAGTGGTTTATTTGAGATCTTTCTTTTTTTTTTGAGACGGAGTTTTGCTCTTGTTACCCAGGCTGGAGTGCAATGGCGCGATCTTGGCTCACCGCAACCTCTGCCTCCTGGGTTCAGGCAATTCTCTTGCCTCAGCCTCCTGAGTAGCTGGGATTACAGACACGCGCCACCATGCCCAGCTAATTTTTGTATTTTTAGTAGAGACGGGGTTTCACCTTGTTGATCAGGATGGTCTCGATCTCTTGACCTCGTGATCCACCCGCCTCGGCCTCCCAAAGTGGTGGGATTAAAGGCTTGAGCCACTACGCCCGGCCTGAGATCTTTCTTTTTAAGATAGGGCTGATTGCTATAAGTATCCAACTTAGTACTGCTTTTGCTGCATCCCATGAATTTTGGTATGTTGTTTTTATTTTCATTTATCTGAGGTATTTTTGACTGCCCTTTTTGATTTTTTTGAGCCGTTAGTTGTTTCAAAATATGTTGTTTAATTCTATGTTTTTATAAATTTTCCCATTTTCTATTCTTGATTTCTAGTTTCATTCCATTGTACTTGATTAAAAAGTATTTGTAGTATTATTTCATTTTATTATTTTAGAGACAGGGTCTCATTCTTTCACCCAGGCTGGAGTGAAGTGGTCTGATCACAAGTCACTGTAACCTTGAACTCCTGGACTTAAGTGATCCTCCCACCTCAGCCTCCCAAGCAGTTAGGACTACAAACCTCTGCCACCACATCTGGCTATGGAATGTTTTTAATCTTAAATTTGTTAAGACTTTTTTTGTGACATAGCATATGCTCTATTCCAGAGAATATTCATGTCCACCTGAGAAGAGCAATTATTCTGTTGCTGTTGAGTAGAAAGTTCTGTATATGACTGTTAGGTCAGTGATTTATCAGGTTGTTCAGTTCTGCTGTTTCTTTGTTCATTTTCTGTCTGTGTAATCTATCCATTATGAAGAGTGGGGCGTTGAAGTCTTCTATTAAAGCAACACAATAATAATAGAAGATTAAGTTCTTCCTTCAGATCTGTCAATGTTTGCTTTATATATTTAGATGATGATGTTGGATGCATATGTACTTATAACTGCTACATCTTCCTATTAAATTGACCCTTTATCATTATATAATAACCTCCATTGGCTTTTGTGACAGCTTTTGACTTACATTCTATCTTATCTGATCTACTACAGCCACATATGCTTTTTTTGGGTTACCACTGCCATCAAATATCTTTCTTTTTTCTTTTTTTTTTTTTTTTTTTGAGACGGAGTTTCGCTCTTGTTACCCAGGCTGGAGTGCAATGGTGCGATCTCGGCTCACTGCAACCTCCGCCTCCTGGGTTCAGGCAATTCTCCTGCCTCAGCCTCCTGAGTAGCTGGGATTACAGGCACGCGCCACCATGCCCAGCTAATTTTTTGTATCTTTAGTAGAGACGGGGTTTCACCATGTTTACCAGGATGGTCTCGATATCTTGACCTCGTGATCCACCTGCCTTGGCCTCCCAAAGTGCTGGGATTACAGGCTTGAGCCACCGCACCCGGCCTCAAATATCTTTCTTTAACCTTTCACTTTCAGCCTATCTGTGTTCTTAAATCTATCATGAGTCTCTTGTATTGTTGGGTCTTGTGTTTCTGTACATTTATCTACTCAATGGCTTTTCACTGGGGAATTACAACGATTTACACTTAAAGTAATTATTGTTAGGTAGACTTACTGTTGCCATTTTGCAAATTGTTTTCTGTCTGTTTTGTAGTTATCTTCTTCCCTCTCTTTCTCTACTGCTGTCCTTCCTTTGCAATTTATTTATTTATTTTGGTAGTGATATGCTTTATTTTCTTTTTATCTTTTAGGTATCTACTGTACATTTTTTGTAGTTACCATGAACCTTGCATTAAACATTTTATAGTCATAAATCTGTTTTAAGCTGATAACAACTTCAATTGCTTTAAGCTGATAACTTCAATTGCATACAAAATTCTACACTTTTCTCCCTACTTGTTACAGGTTACATAATTGATGTCTTGATGTCAGCTTTTACTTTTTTATATATTTTGTTTTCATTAATTTCTGTGATTATAATTATTCTTACAACTGTCTTAATACTAGTGTTCAAAGTAATTTATATACCTTCATCATATTACAATACTATGTGTTTTTCATTACATCTACCTTTAGCAGTGATATTTATACTTTCATATGCTTTTTTGTTGTTATTTAGCACCTTTTAATTTCACCTCATTTTTGAAGTTCCTTTAGTTCTTTTTGTAAGGCAGTATTTTTTTGTAGTGGTGACAAACAGATTTTGTTTGAGAAAGTTTTTTGTTTTTCTACTTCTTCACTCTCAAAGGATAATTTCTCTGGGTAAAGAATTCTTAATTGGCAGTTTTCCTTTTCTTTTTTTCAGCATATGAATATATCATCCCACTGTCTTCCAGACTATAAGGTTTCTGCTGAGGAATCTGCTCATAGTCTTTTCAAGGCTCCCTTGTGTATTAAAAGTCACTTTTCCCTTGCATCTTTCAAAATTCTTTGTCTTTGACTTTTAATAATTTATTTCTAATCTGTCTGAGTCTGAAACTCTTTAGGTTCTGCCTATTTGGAGATCTTTGAATTTCAGAAATCAAGGTGCCATTTCCCTCATATTTGTGAAGTTTCTAGCCATTATTTCTTTAAATTTCTTTCTATCCCTTTCTCTCTCTCTTCTCCTTCTGAGATGTCTATGTGTATATTGGTTCACTTGATGGTGTCCCATAAGTCCTATAGGCTTTCTGTGGTGTTTTTAAATCTTTTTATTTCTCAAGTGACCTGTCTTTGAGTTCCTTTCTTTCTTTTGCTTAAAACATAAATCTGTTTTAAGCTGATAACAACTTCAATTGCTTTAAGCCTTTGAAGCCTAATCAAGTCTGATGTTGAAGCTCTTTATCAAATGTTTTCAGCTTAGTCTTATATTTGTCAGCTTCAGGATTTCTGTTTGGCTCTTTTATTATGTTTTTTATTTTTTATTAAACTTCTAATTTTATTGATGCATTTTTTTCTGATTTTGTTCAGTTGTATATCTGTGTTTTCATATCACTTATTGAGCTTCTCTAAGATGATTATTTTGGCTGGGCATGATGGCTCACTCCTGTAATACCAGCACTTTGGGAAGCCAAGGTGGGAGACTATAGCATAAGGGCAGGAGTTCGAGGCTGCAGTGAGCTATGGTCATGCCACTGCTTTCCAGCCTGGGTGACAGAGTGAGACCTTGTCTCTTAAAAAAGAGGATTATTTTGTTAAACAGTTTGGAAATCCTTTATAAAAAGAAAAAGGAAAAACATTTAAAAAAACGTGTTATTTTGAATTATTTGGTCAAGCAGTTTATGAACCTCCATTTCTTCAGGGTCAGATAGTGAAATGTTATTAATTTCCTTTGCTGATATTACATGTGCCTGATTTTTCATGACCCTTGTATCCTTGCATTGGTGTGTGTACACTTGAAGGAACAGTCACCTCTTCCAGTCTTCACTGGCTGGTTTTGGCATACACATAAAGGCCGTTGCCAATTAGCCAGTCAGAGATTCTGGGCTGGTTAGCTGGTGATGTTTATAAGCAAGCCTATTGTTGGGTTCCATGAGTAAGATATTGTGTCTATGGGTGGGCAGAGCTGGAGCTGCACCTGTAGGCAGATGGAGCGAGAGCCTGTTTCAAAGGCTGTGGAGCTGCCTCAAGGTCTGCGGGTGGTTTGGGTTACAGCTGAGTCCACAGGCAGTCAGGGATAAAGCTGGGGCTGCTAGCATTGTGAAAACCCCATTGATTGTGGCTGTCTCTAGGTCTGTGGGTGGACAGGGCTGCCTCAGAGTCTGTCATCAGGTCTGGGGTCAGCAGGCATGTTATCAGGGTGTGGTTCCTGCTGGATCTCTGAGCAGGCATTTCCTCTGTGACTGCAGTTGAGCAATGTGGAACTGGGTCACAGGGCTGCTTTCATGTCAAATGAGATCCAAAGGCATTAGGCCTGTTAACAAGGTCTTAGGCAGGCATAGTTTCTACTAGGACCATAGAAGGGTAGGTCTGGTGGCAAAATTATGGACAAATGATTCTGGAGCTGAGTCCACAGGAGATGAGGCTGATGATCCTGATTGACAAGCCTGCTACTGGAGGCATGAGACTGCCTTTTCAAAGCAGCTTTCCTTGATCTTGAACTCCGCCGGGGTGGTGCAGCCTCCAACTTGGGTCTCAAAGCTCATCAAAAGGCACTTTTGTCTGTGGATAGTTGGCAAGTCCATGTTTCTATGGGTGAACAAAAGCTGGGGACCTCCTATTTCACCATATTGCTGATGTCACTCTGAGTATGGATGTATTTGGTGATATGTGCTAAGGAGAAAAATAAAACGGGAGTGTGCTTGAAATTTTACATCAAATGACCAAGGAAGTCCTCACTGAAAAGGTGACTCTTTAATGGAGACCTGAGGGAGTGACAGACTAAGCCATGCAGATATCCATATGTTACACAGCACAGCCAAGCTGGCAGTGTGCCTGGCATAGTGGGTGATGAGCACACGCTGGGGGTGGAATAGTAGATGAAGCCAGAGAGGAGAGGTGGAGTGCATATCATGTAGGGCCTTGCTAGATTTATTAGGGACTTTGGATTTTACTGAAAGGAAAATTGCTTCATCGAGACAGCCATCTGTTTTCATGGTCCTCACTCATTTCCTGTTAAATTACACTATGTTTTGACAGAATCACTGTGGTTGGTATGGAAATGAGTTGATGAGGGACAGGGTAGACACAGAGGCATCAGTTAGAAGACCATTGCAATATTACAGGTAAGATGACAGGGGGTGGGTGGGAGTGGTGGTAACAAGGGTGGAAAGGAGTGGTCACTCTGGATTTCTTAAGGTAGTGCCAACAGGGTTTGCCAACAGACTAGACATGGGTGTAAGACAAAGAGGTGAGTCAAGAATGATATAAAAATGTTTAGTCTGACTAACTGTTATAGGCCAGTCTTCCCTATGTACAAACATCTTCAGTATCTTTCCACCAGGCAAAAGTATTTGCTGTGAGATTCTGCTGATCCAAGAAGCACAATCCCTGTCTGAATCTGTCCTAAAATGCTTCCACAAAATGCAGAGACCTCTGGGCTTTAACTAATCAAAACTTGAGCAAAGGAGCACTTTGGCTGTGGATCCACTAGACAGATCTGTTCTGACACTATCTCACTGTACAACTCTGGATAATTATGAGATACTGGAAATCATGCTAGACTTAGAGCCAAAAACTCCAGGATTCTGATTCTGAATCATCTACTAGCTAGCTACATGGCTTTGGGATAATTCACTTACTCTCTGTGTGACTCACTTTCCCTATCTGTACTAGAGAAGCAACAATGCTACTCCGTCTGCCTCTTGGGAGTGCTAAGAAGCATAAAGGAGACAATGTGTGTGAATGTGCTTTACAAGGTAAATACATTATAATGCACTAAATAATCTGATGCTTTTATCCATTTGCTCCTCCAGATCTACTCTCTACTCTTCTTCAACCTGTTTGTGCCTTGGAAGATTAACCTGTATGAGCCACATCAATCAGTTCCCTTGTCCTCTGTTTGGGTTCATCAGATGAGGTGTCCTCGCAGGAGATGGGAAAGCAGGAGCAGAGTAACCTTGGGGTATCTAGTTCTCCAATGCCTCCGACCCAGATCACTGTGAATTAGTTACATCCCTCAACTGATGGTTACGGCTTCTGCCAAGTAAGTGTCCCACTCCATATGGCTCTTTCTCTCCTGGTTCTAGTAATTGCTTCCTGTCCTCAGTTCTTCATAACTAGGAATGATAAAGGAGCCCTGCCCTTACTGACCTTGTGCTGTTACACTATCCCTGTGGTTTCCCTACTGCACCACCCATTCCTTTGTGAGTAGTCCCTCTTATTTTTCTCTCATCTGTTACCTAACTCGACTTTGCCATTTGCCTTCTGCTAAGAACTTGATGATACAATAGCTATGTGATGGGCTTCCCTTCCTGTGAGTCTTCAGAATATTCCTTTGCTTTTATCTAATGTTTTGAGATGAAAATAAATTCATCCTAACTGAACATTTCCTTGATGGCTGGTCTAGTAAAGGGAGCTTGCTTTTCAATACATAATGTTCATAACAGAAATTAAAAACTTTCCTCATAGAACACTCTGAGGTTCATGGTTTGCAGAGGCTTCGTATACAAGGAAGATGAAGAAGGAATGGATATCAACACTCCCCACCTCTATTCTACTTTAGAGTTTTTGGCTGATTTTGGGGAAGTTGCAAAATTTGTGCCTTAAGACAGTGGTCCCCAACCTTTTGACACCAGGGACCAGTTTCGGGAAGACAAATTTTCCATGAACTGGGGGCTGGGGAGATGATTTCGGGATGCAACTGTTCCACCTCACATAATCAGGCCTTAGATTCTCACAAGAAGCATGCAACCCAGAGCCCTTACATACACAGTTTACAATACTGTTTGTGCTCAAATGCTACCACTGATCTGACAGAAGATGGAGCTCAGGCAGTAATGCTTGCTCACCCTCTGCTCACCTTCTGCTGTGCGGCCCAGTTCCTAACAGGCTGAGGGCTGTATCGATCTGTGGCCCAGGGCCTGGGGATCCCTGCCTTAAGAGATCAACCAACTCTTCAATATATGAGGGTTTATGTGGGTAATTATAGAATTAACTTAGTATAGATGACCAGATGGGATTTTTAGTTCAGTTTTGACCCAACTTGCCAGATACTAACTCATTTCTGTGAGGCAAGGCCTACCTTGCAAATCTCCTTCTGGGCTTTGGAAATCCAGGGGATCACATCACCAGAAGGCAAGAGTTCCTTCAGGCCCTGAATGGTTTGGGATTTGAGTGGTAAGCGTGGACCAATCTGCTCATTCAGGTGGAGCTCGCAGATTCTGTCACCCAGCAAGTGACGAAAGATTGTATTCCCATTCTTCTTGTTATTCACAAGGACACTGAGGAAATGGTGCAGGTCCTGCCAGAGGTCAAGAAGTTGGGTCTCCACTTTCAAATTCAGCTTTTTCAGGTAGTCCTGGAAAGGGTTCCCTGCACAGGCATCAGCACACAAGGCCAAGTGGGTGTATCCTAAGGAGAAGCCTTGCTTGATGGCCTTCTGAATTGTCATCTTGAAGGAGGGGTTGACGATGGGGGTGACAGTCCTCAGGTGGGTGGAGACCTTTGTCTCAAAGAGACCCTCCATGTGAAGGTGGCTGTTGGCTTTATCCTTCATGCTGGTTGTTTTTGCATAATGCATATCCTTTTCCAGGGAACTGATTCTTGTTTCTTTTGAAGAAGACATTTTCAGGGAAGGCATTTGTATAACCACCTTCTCTTCAGAACATGTCTCCTGTAAGGGCATACTGATAGTATCTGGCTTGATGTCCATTTCCAGAGACCAAGAGTCAGGATCTACCAATTGCCACATCTTCCTCTTGGCTTTCCTGCATGAGTACTGCTTCTGAAAGTGGTGGCACTTCTCGATGCTCATGTTCAGAGGAAGCCCTCCTACGTGGGTGTAGCAAACGCTGTATAATTGAGTCTCATACTCCTGCATCAGACCATGGCATGCTTCCTCCTTGGCCATAGTCATCTTGGTGTGGGTGTAAAAGTTGGGAAGCCAGTAGCTCTGGAGTTTGAACAGAGCCACTTTCTGCATGTGGCTCAGGATCTCCCTCCTGGTGGTTGACTGGTTGGGATGCCAGATGGAGAGGTTCAGGAGGGAATCTGGAAATAATACAGAAAAATGATGTGATGATGGCAGTGCAGATGATGATGGAGAGGTTTTCAAATGTCTTTGTGTATAGTATTAAGTTCCTCACACAATCCTGGAGCATGAATAGTTAAAATATGTAGTCAACACATTTTTATGGTTTTCTCAGCACACACTGATCCCTTTATCTTCTTTCTTAAACCATGTTATGAGATTACTTTTTAGACTATTAAATGTTATTTTAAAGAAAAGCAAAAGCACAAGAAAAATGTTTAAGAATAAGAGACATCTACATTGAACAGGATTTTTGATGAACAATTTAGGACTGGATAAGTAGCACTAGCCCTGATTTTAATGCCATCAATTCTCAATCATCTGTGGGAGTAGAGAGGAGTGTGACGAATCCCAAACAGCACATCTTTTGGAATACATTTGCATTCGAGTTAGGAATGCCTCCTCATTTAATCAACAAACAAATACAAACAAATCTTGCATTCTAGAGAAGGAGTTGGCAAACTTTTGATGTAAAGGGCCAGATGGTAAATATTTTGGCTTTGTAAACCACCTAATATTTCCTTCTTTTTTTTAAAGCCCTGTGAAAATGTAAAAGCAATCTTAGCTCACAGGCCACATACACTTCATTTGGCCAGTGGGCTGCAGTTTCTTCTAGAGAATCCCAATTAAAAAAATAAAATTAAATAAAAGTATGTA
Source organism: Saguinus oedipus (assembly GCA_031835075.1). Classification (NCBI taxonomy): domain Eukaryota; kingdom Metazoa; phylum Chordata; class Mammalia; order Primates; family Cebidae; genus Saguinus; species Saguinus oedipus. The sequence continues at coordinate 28,511,654 of CM063190.1, forward strand.
GGCTCAAATATTACAGGTGCTTTTCAAGTATTCTGCCCCAATTCCTCCTCCCTCCCTTCCAGCCAGCCTTCATTGGTGGGCTTGAAAGAAGCAAGTATCAGCTTAAGGATAACTGGTATCTTTCAATACTTTCCTTGTTAAGGGTTGGGGGTGCCACTAGCATCTCTGATACATAGAAGATGGAGAGAAGGTGGGGTTTCCTGCAAAGAAGGAGACTAAGAATTCTCAGACACTGGATTTCTTTTTTTTGCTGCATTCCCCAAGAATATGCTTTATAATTCTTACTGATGTTCATGTTGCACAGGGTTACTACCCTGGAGCCCTCCTGCAGATGAGTGGCCCTCAGCATGAGGAGGAGGGACAGGTAGTGGTCTCTCACTTCCAGGTCCATCTCATCTATGCTCAGGATCTTCTCAGCAAGAATCCAGAAATCCACCAGTTCTTCACCTACAGATGAGACAGAAGAGGCACAGAGCTATACCCTGGTTTTGCCTCTTTGGTGGTTGCATCTGGGTGAATCAGCTGACATCCCCCACCAGCCTGTTCCACTGCAGCAATTGTCCTTCCTGGTAACTGGTTCAAGGTATCATCTCTGGAAAAGTTCTACTGTGGGAGGCATGGGGAGAAGAGACTTAATGCATGGGAATCCTTTGGCTTTTTGTTGCTGGTGTTAGAAGAACCATTACTAGGGAAAACTGCAAGACACTGGGGTAGATTATGAAATATTTAAATTTTGTCCAAAAAAATGAAGATTGGGAAAAAAAAAAACATTTTCTAGATCATGGACTGAGAGTGGCCTGCAGAAGGACACTGGAGCCAAAAGATGCCAAGACTACATTCCCTTTTTTGAACACGTTTCCAGGGCCAAACTCTGAGTGACAAAGTGAAAGATGTAATCCATTTAGTTCTTCCCTACCTGCTCCCTGGACATCCAGGATTTCCCCCTTAAAACTAGGGTTTAGGCCTGGATGAAACTTAATGTTGTTGAGCTGGAGTGTCAGCCAGGACCAGCTGGCAGCCTCCCAGCACCCAGCACCCAGCACCCAGCAATTAGCCGGACCCAACAGAACAGGAGGCAGTGTTTCCAACACTCCTACTACAGGGATTTGTTTACTTGTTCCTTGTCTGTCTCCCCGCCAAAGTGACAGCTTTGTGAAGAAGGGACTTATGGCTCTTGTTCACCTTTGTAACCCAACCTACTGGCACAGTGGCTGCCACATAGCGGTGCTCAATGATACTGTTAAATGAATGAATATATGAGTAAAAGGGATTCTGATTGCTTTTCCTTTAACCTATACTACAGACCTCAGTTTTCAAAGATTATTATCCAAACCACATTACTGAACATTTTTATATTCACCATAGACACACGTAACTGTTAACTGGGGCTTAGGACAACCTGAAAACCATTAGGAACTTTGCAAATGCCCCAGAAACAACCCCAAGAACTCACCTGCGCTGCCTGTGAGGTAGGAACAGAAGCGCCACATCCCTCTGACCCCACCAATGCATTTCTGGAGTAGCCACTGGTCTGCCTTTTTCCATCTCATCATCTTGGCTGCCAGGAAAAGTCCATCGTAAGAGAGAGAATGAACTCTTCCCCCAGCCCCTTTCCCAGCCAGACCTGCATTTGTTTAGTGTGGTGAGGACAAATTGTGACCACTTAGATGAAGAGGGTCCAGATTATATGGTGCTTTTGACCATTTGGTAACATGTGTTAAGGGTTCATGGCAGGGACACACAAGCATCATGCAATTCACAGCTCAAAAATATCTCCAACCAGCACCACCACCGATTACATTTTAAGAGGCTCACTCTGGCTTCTATGAGCAAGAGAGCAAGAGTAAAAGCAAAGAGACTAATTAAGTGATGATTTTATTAACTAGGTGAGAAATTTGGTCACTTAAAGCAGATGGTAGTAATGAAGGTGGTGAAATCTGTTTAGTCTAGATTAGGCAATTTTACTACATTCTGCAGCCACCATTAAGTTTCTCATTTCTAGCTACAGTGAGATAAACGGCCCAGTCCATCTGATTCCTGCATATTTCTCTAGATACCAAGTTTTCAGGCTAAGGTTTTACCTACTGCCATACCATGAGCTGGGCTATGCACATATCTATAAATTCAGCCAATATTTGTATCTTGCTATAGGACTGACAGGCATATGATTATGAAGTGTGACTTCCTATATTTCTCCACACATACACAAACAGACATGCATACCAATGCTTACCTCCTTCTGGGGACTTAATGAAACTGATGAGCTCCTGACAGAGAATGTAATGGAAACACAAGTTTGTTTTACAGAAGAAAGGTAATCGGTATTTTTCCAACCAAGTCAATAATCCTTTGTATTTGGCAATCTAGAGTCAAAGCAAAATAGAAACAAAAAAACTAAATGAAACTGAACTGCTAAGAAATACAACTTAGTATGGGGCAGCTAATCACCTCACACTTGCAATGTCTAGCCGAAGGAGAGGTGTGTTGATTAAAAATAATTTCTATAAACCTGGAACCTGGACTTAAAAAAAAAGAAGCATCAAAGAGGAGCAGGACTTGCAAAGAAGTAAATGGATCAGTAGAAAATAAAATCATGATCTTCCACGAAAAAAATTCTTCCTTATTCCTGAGGTTGTTAAAGAAAAAATCTAAGTCTTGTTTCACAGAAGAAAAGCCAAAAATATTTATGTCTGTGGTGTCATATCATAACTCTATTCAACTTGCTTCTTTGTAAACACACTTATAATTTCTAACAAGCTCCTACCCCCTATCAATTGTACAACATGTACAAAAACAGTTTCACACATAGCATCATTTAGGATACAGGATGGATTCCTGAGGGATCACGCCACAGAGAAAGGAGAGTTTTTTTCAGCTTTCAGGGTTATCTTTGGGATATTAAATATAAGAGTCAGCATAGAAGGCCAGAATAGCAGGCCTGCCACCACTCACGCCTGTAATCCCAGCAATTTGGGAGGCCAAGGCAGGCAGATCACCTAAGGTCAGTAGTTCGAGACCAGGCTGACCAACATAGAGAAACCCCATCTCTACTAAAAATACAAAATATTAGCTGGGTATGGCAGTGCATGTCTGTAATCCCAGCTACTTGGGAGGCTGAAACAGGACAATCACTTGAACCTGGGAGGTGGAGGTTGCAGTGAGCCAAGATTGTGCCATTGCACTCCAGCCTGGGTAACAAAAGTGAAACTCCGTCTCAAAAAAAAAAAAAAAAAAAGTCGGAATAGAATGTCTCTTCTCAGCTCTCCAGAACTCAGAGAGAACAAAACCACAAAACCCTGTTGTTATCAGGTTTATAGCGGTCTTTCTGATCCTATATGCCCCCTTGTAGGGCACGTGAAAGCTATTGGTAAGTCTAAGGCCTACATAGTAGAAAAGGAGAACAGGAGTGGGGAAAGGGAAAAATAAGAAACAGGAAAAAAGGCATAAAGAGAAGGAATTGAGAGAAAAACATGCCTCTGGAGAAGAGTAGTCATTAGAAATTGAAGAAAAGCATCTTATCTTGATCTATATCTGATAACGCATACAGATAATAATTATGTGGCCCGTGGGCTGTCCCTTCCCATCCCACACCCACTACAGACGTTGCCCGTCAATTCCCAGAGTCTTTCTTGCTTAGATGTGCCCTGTTTTCAGCACAGTGTCCCAAGTGTCTAACCTATCACAGTAGGTGTGAGAATCCCATTTGCTAACTACAGACTATGGAAAGAATTCACCAGCAATTGCTTGCATAAGAGGTGAAGAATGTAAAAAGGAGAAATGTCTACCTGGATTGATGCTGTTTGTTCTACTCCTCTCTTTACAGTTTCTCCTGTAGTTATTCTGTGTGCCTCATCTTTTTCTCCCTCGCCCAATTCACATTTTGAATAATTCCCTCATGCCTGGCACCATGGCTCCTGCCTGTAATTCCAGCAATTTGGAAGGCTGAGGTGGGTGAATTACTTGAGCTCAGAAGCTTGAGATCAGCCTGGGCAACACGGTGAAACTCCATCTCTACCAAAAATACAAAAATTCACTGGGTATGGTGAATTTTTGGTATGTGTGGTCCCAGCTACTTGGGAGGCTAAGGTGGAAGGATTGCTTGAGCCAGAGAAGCAAAGGTTGCAGTGAGCCAAGATCACACCATTGCACTGCAGCCTAGGTGACAGTGAGACCCCATCTCAAAAACAAACACAAATTAACAACAAAAATATAGCTTCCTCATCCTCCCCACCCTAAACCCTCTACCTCTGAAGAATTTTACTCACCAAGTTACAAGGTATTTCTGGCCACAAGCTCCACTGTGAATTTTCAACAGTATAAAATGGTGTCTGACCAAAAACCTGCAAAAGAAAGCTAGGAAACGTCAAGAGAGTAGAGATTGTCTTCATGCATATGACACAACCCATCTGCAGCCACAGGGGACGAGAGGTTCCACCGCTCTTTTATTTCAAGGAACATTAATTCTTAAATTTATTCTGCTCTATCAACTTGCCCTGCACACACGCACAAAAGCCCTAAACAGACTGAACTGCAAGATTCATTTATCTTTTGACTCCACCAGCCCATCATGTTAGTCTGACCATCTCCCCAAGATGAACAGCCCCACACTGTTGTTAGTCTATGGCCCTCTTCCCTTGATCCCATTTGTCCCTTGCCCTCAGCTGTGAGGTGTTGAAGGAAGGTGATGGTGCTGTCTGCATCTTACAATTATAAGTTTGTAAAGGAGACTAAGTCCTTAGGGATCTCTCTCTGCTCTGCACTCAGTTTGTAAGTAACACAACATGCCCTGACTGGTGTGGTAAGCTGCCTTTAAGGAGTGGTGATAGGACTGTGAAGTTGTGCGATTATGTGGGAGTGGTGTTCGGAAGCAGTTTCACTACCCGACATTTACACCATAGAGGGCACAGGTTAATGTGGAAAACACATCAGGCCTGGAGCCAGCAGATCTGGTCAGCTCCTAGAACTGCCCCAGATTCACTGTGTAATTTGAGGCAAATCTTTAAACTTTTTTTTTTGAGGAGTCTCGCTCTGTCGTCCAGGCTGGAGTGCAATGGTGCCATCTCAGCTCACTGCAACCTTCACCTCCCAGCTTGAAGCAATTCTCCTGCCTCAGCCTCCTGAGTAGCTGGGATTGCAGGTACATGCTGCCATGCCTGGGTAATTTTTTGTATTTTTAGTAGAGATGGGGGTTTCACCATGTTCCCCAGGCTGGTCTCGAACTCCTGAGCTCAGGCAATCCACCCACCTCAGCCTCCCAAAGTGCTAGAATTACTGATGTGAGCCACCACTCCCAGCCTAACTTTTTTTTTTTTTTTTTTTTTTTTTTGAGATGGAGTCTCACTCTGTCACCTGGGCTGGAGTGTAGGAACACAATCTCAGCTTACTTCAACCTCCGCCTTTCAGGTTCAAGCAATCCTCCTGCCTCAGCCTCCCCAGTAGCTGGGATTACAGGTGTGCACCACTGCACCTGGATAATTTATATATTTTTAGCAGAGATGAGTTTCACCATGTTGGCCAGGTTGGGCTCGAATTCTTGATCTCAAGTGATCTGCCTGCCTCTACCTCCCAAAGTGCTGGGATTACAGCAAATCATTTAATTTCTGAGATCCATTGGTAAAAAGGGAATACTTCCTACCTCACATGGTGACTATGGGAACTGAGTGGTAGAAATTTGTAAACTTAAGGAGTATTCAACATGAACCACTACTGCTGTCTCTCTTTATAGACCACAGCTGACTAAGTGGCCAGAACTTTCTTATAATCTTGGCTGGAACAGCCCTCCCCACATCACTCTCTGTTTCTAGGACATTACTGTGAGCTGTTTTAATTGTGCTGGTGAATTGACTGATTAACGTGTCTTAAGATTACTTTTCGGCCAGGTGTGGTGGCTCATGCCTGTAATCCCAGTCCTTTGGAAGGCCGAGGTGGGTGGATCACCTGAGGTTAGGAGTTTGAGACCAGCCTGGCCAACATGGTGAAACCCTGTCTTTACTAAAAACACAAAAATTAGCCGGTGCTGTGGTGCACACCTGTAGTCCCAGCTACTTGGGAGGCTGAAGCAGGAGAATTGCTTGAACCTGGGAGATGGAGATTGCAGTGAACCGAGATTGCGTCACTGCACTCCAGCTTGGGCAACAAGAGTGAAACTCTGTCTCAAAAAAAAAAAAAAAAAAGATTACTTCTGAAGCCTTCATATTAAGACGGTGGCAGAGAGAATAGTAAGAGAGATAAACACACAAAGACCCGCTCTCAGAGAGGCCTATTCCTTATCCCGGTTTTAATCCTGTTGCCTGGCACCACCATCCATCTGCGCACCCAAGTCTGTTACCCTTGCTTCCTTCCTTCCTGTTACTCCTCGCCCAACATTTATAGTGACATGGTCCTATGTTTTGTTTTGTTAACAATCTCCTCTACGTATCCCTTCTTCCTCTCCCCTTTCCCCTTTGACCCTCATTACTTCCCACTAGATGGTTGAAACAGCCTCGTAACTGCTTTCCCTTCCTCCATTAAGGTCTCCTGCCCACCCATTGGCCAAACCTCTGCAGGATAGTTTTCCCAAATGAAAGCCTGAAGATGTTATTCCTTTACTTCAAATACTTCGATGGCTCTCTCGCGCCTTAAGGTAATGTCCAAACTCCTGGGCATGGCTTGCCTGATCTCCAGGGCTTGGCGTGGCTGCCCATGCAGCTTATCTCTTGTGGCGTCTCACCCTCACAACGGTTCATCAGCCTTCCTGAGTTAAAATTTCCCCCAAAGCGTCAAAGGATTATATTCTTTGGTGCCTTTACTTTCTCTATTCTGTGTAAGGCTTTTGCTTTTCTTGCTGCTCACTCCCTAGTGTCTTGTTTCCTCCTATTTTTATTCTTTTTTTTTTTTTTTAAATTTGAGATGGAGTCTTCCTCTGTGGCTCAGGCTGGAGTGCAGTGGTGCAATCTCAGTTCACTGCAACCTCCGTCTCCTGGGCTCAAGTGATTCTTGTGCCTCAGCCTTCCAAGCAGCTGGGATTACAGATGTGCACCACCACACCCAGCTAATTATTGTATTTTTGGTAGAGATGGGGTTTCACTATGTTGGCTAGGCTGGTCTCGAACTCCCGACCTCAGGTAATCCTCCCCACCTCGGCCTCCCAAAGTGCTGGGATTGCAGAGGTGAGCCACGCCTCTTCCTATTTCTTTATGCATCTTTTTCTCCTCACCTTCTGCTTCCAGTTAACTGTCAAGTGCCTCCTTGTCCTTTAATATTTGGCTTGTGTCAGCTTTTCCTGAATCTTCCAGGTAGGGATGATCTCTTTCTCTCATGAGTATTGTACTACTACTGCTTCCTAAAAAGTTCTGTCATGTCACCCAGACCTACAATAAATATCTCTCAAAATAGACTGGAAATTCCATGAGGACAGGGATGCTGTCATTAATATGTGCGTCTCCAATACTAAGCCCAGGCCAGGGGTTGGCACAAAGTAATCACCAATAACCATTTGTGGGATACACAGGATGTTTTTCCTACTTGTCCAAAATTTCACCTTTTACCATGCACAATCTCATGGGAATGGTGCATCAAGATGAGCCACAATTCATAAGGCACCAGTGTTAAATTGTCACCAAGGATTTAAACCAGAAAAGATTCAGGATAAGTCCAGGTTTGGGTTTAAGAATACTTTGATGTTTGAGATTTGTTTTAGTTGCATAGATTAAGGAAATAGATAGGCTTGTTCCAGTCAACAACAATTTTTATGTGCTAAACACCTGGTAAAGGGAGTAGAGCAGAATAAATAATCCTCAGTCCTTGTCCTGCAGGAATTCACTGTCTCATAATCAACTGGGGACACACACACACACACACACACACACACACCTCAAGAGAGTTGCAAAGTGCCAAAGGGCTCAGAAGCAGAGAAGTTTCCATCAGGAGGTTCCAATTGTGAGGACCTAGGAATTCCTTCAGGAGAATAGAATTTAAGCAGAGATTTGAGGAATATTTAAGACTTTTGTAGGTGGAACTATGGGAAAGGTATTCCTGGCAGAAAACAAACACAGCCCAAGGAGAGGTTCAGAGGTGGGGGAATGCCAGGTGTGCCCAGCGAGGGTAGAGCCCCTGTCACTAGAGCACTGGGTATCAGCAGATGGTGTGATAGGAAGTCACTTTGGACAGGCAAAGGCAACTAAGGAGGCTGGGGATTTAGGATTTGATGACATCAACAACAATGGGAAACTTTTGGAGATTTTAGAGGTGGTTCTGGTTCATGTTTATTTGCTCAAATTAAAAGAGTTTTTGTGTTTAAGAAGAAAGTTAGTAAAACCCAAAATAACGACAAACAAACAAAAAAAAATCACTCAGCTCTGTGAGATTCACTATTCAGCTGCTAATAAAATATTTGTATTTAAATCTGAGAATGCTCACCGGGAGAGAAAGAAATGTGTTGAAAAAGTCGGCAAAGATTTCATCCTCCAGCAGAATTATAAGATTTGTAGACCTGATTATCTCTAGATGGAGAGAGAGAAATAAAAAAAATTAAAAAAAAAAAAGATGAACCAGAATTGCATTCAGGTTGAGAAAATGATCAAATGGATCATTTCTCATGGCCAAATCTCAGCACGAGGACAGCCTTTAGGGCCATCCAATTCAATCCCTCCCCTTCTCCAGGATTCTCTTTTTCAATATCATTCTGCTTAAAGACTCCCAGCTGTGAGGAGCTCACTGATGCACAGGGATGCCCATTCCATGTATGAAGAAGATGAAATGGTTAGATTTCTTTTTTCCTACTGTGACTGAGTTCTTTTACCTTCTTTGTGTAAAAATTATGCCCGCTGAAGCTTGACAGAATCTACTTAAGTCCCCTTAAAAGGGACAGTCCTTCCAGTATTTATAAAGACATCACAGATGTCTGCTTACCTCCAACCCTGCTGGCTAGTCACTAAGCAATTCTTCAACCCATTACTCCTACAGCCTTCTCTTCAGCTGGTTCTCTCATTGGCTGGAGTGGTGACCATAATTGAAACACTGCAGATGCTTCCAAGAGCGAAACATAAGAGAACTCTTGCCTAGGTTGCTTCTGATGCTAGTGCAATGAGGCCTGAAGTGGGGTTAGTTTTGGGGACTCTCACATCACACTATTAACTCCATTATGCTTTTACTTATTAGTCACTTTTCAGAAACCCAAGGGCAGGAATTTACATTTATTCCAGTCAAATTTCTACTTGGTACGTTTGGTCCAACATTACAGCCTGACAAGAGCTTTCTTGAATATTAATTTGATCATACAACATATTTATTACTTCTCTCAGGTGTGATCATCATGCTGCCCAAGTTAATTCAAGGAGATAAATGTTGAATGTCATAAAACCAAACACAGAGACTCAAGGTGAATGAAGCAACTAACTCCTTTAGTAAATTAGAGTTTCCTCTAATTTACTGTCTACGCTCCTTAGAGCAGAACGTTCAGCTAGAGAATAATAAACTAATCGTTTTATCAATGGCCCAGCATCACTTCATCATACCCAAAGTTCATAATAAAAGACCGAAAAATGGGTCCAAATATTATGTCCTAAGCTCATCTTTCAGTCGAATCTGATGAGGATAGTAAGTGCCACACATACTCACAAACATGTAGTTATGATAAGAAAACTAAACAATCATTTTTCCTGATGACACTGGGGGTGATTATTGGCTTCATATAATAGAATTAGAAACTCTTGGCCGGGTATGGTGGCTCACGCCTGTAATCCCAGCACTTTGGGAGGCTGAGGAGGGTGGATCACAAGGTCGGGAGTTTGAGACCAGCCTGGCCAACATGGTGAAACTTCGTTTCCACTAAAGATACAGAAAATTGGCCAGGCATGGTGATGTGTGCCTGTAATCACAGTTACTCTGGAGGCTGAGGCAGGAGAAGTGCTTGCACCCAGGAGGCAGAGGTTGCAGTGAGCCAAGATCATGCCACTGCACTCCAACCTGGGCGACAGAGTGAGACTCCATCTCAAAAAAGAAAAAGAAAAAAAAAAAAAAGAAAAGAAACCCAGACAATCAAACATTGTTGTGAGTGACAGAGATGGTATCAGCACTTGCTCTCTGTTCGCAGACATCTTTTTTCTTGCTGTCATGTATTATGTGTGTTTTATCTGTACCCCTCCCAAGCCCTCTGCTCTTCTTTTTATAAGCAGTCCTTGATTTATTTAATCTATTTCACATGGATCATTTCGAAATCTGTGTTTTCAGCACAGACTTCTCTCCTTGACTGGTTTTGTTTTGTTTGTTTGTTTGAGACAGAGTCTTGCCCTGTCACCCAGGCTCACTGCAACCTCCACCTCCTGGGTTCAAGTGATTCTCCTGCCTCAGCCTCTCAAGTAGCTAGGATTACAGGTGTCTGCCACCATGCCTGGCTAATATTTTTTATCTTTAGTAGAGATGGGTTTCACCATGTTGGCCAGGCTGGTCTCAAACTCTTGACCTTGTGATCTGCCTGCCTCGGCCTCCCAAAGTGCTGGGATTACAGGCGTGAGCCACAGCGCTTAGCTCTGGTTTTAAATATACATGAGCTATGGGACAGCTCTACACGCACATCCATCAAGCACTTTCATCTCAACATGTGCAATGTGTCCAGGCCTCCCAGCCTGCAACTTTTCCTACATTCCTGGTCCCAGTTACTGGAATCATCATTTATTAAATTATTGAATCCAGAAATCTGAGACTCTTCTCTATGTCTCTGTCTCTGCCCCTGTCTCTCACTCTCACTCTTACTCTTGCTGTCTTGTGCTCTCTCTTTCCCCTCCACGCCCCCTACATGCAATGGGGGACCATGCTCTATGGTTTCTCTTTGTACCTATCTCTTGAATCTGTCTTCTCCTCTCCATCCATAAAGTTACTCTTCCATTACAGGCCTCTATACTCTCTCACCTAGACTACTGCATCAGCTTCTTAAAACATCTCCCTAGCTTCTACCTCTTGCCCTTCCAAGCACCCTCCACATACTGCCACCATTATCTGTTGATATTATTATTGTTAAAGTATTTCAAAATCTCCTCCATGTCCTAGAAGGTAAAGCCCAAACTCCTTAGTATAGTATCTGAGGCTTTACCCCACTTGGCTTTTGATTTTCCTCCCAGCCTCATCTCCTGCCTCTGCACACTCTGCCTCCTGTTTGCAAGCTAAGCCGAGGCATTACTGAGAGTACCTGCAGCTGCTAGGTACTCTCACTTCAAACCTCCATGTCTTTGTGTCCATATTACATGGTTTAAAATGTTTTCTCAAGGACAGTCAGCTTCACAAATTAATAGTCATCCTTTAAGAACTGGGTTACATATAATCTTGGTGAACCAAGAATGGTAGAATCTACCGCAATGGCAGAATTCATCACTGTCTCCCTACACCATCGTGTACATCCTCCATCGTTACAATTAACAAGTTTTATTGTTTTTATCCACTGAAATATCTGTCTTTCTCATCAGACTGAGCTTGTGAGAGGAGGGACTTTGTTTTTGACCTTTCTTCCTCTAGACTCTAAAATTGTTTTTACAATGTCTAAATTCTGTAAATGTAGAATAAATTGTTCTTTCAAAAGAACATTTTTTTTTTTTTTTTTTGTCAAAGTATCACTCTGTCACCCAGGCTGGAGTGCAGTGACATGATCTCGGTTCACTGCAACGTCTGACTCCCAGATTCAAGCAATTCTTGTGCCTCAACCTCTCAAGTAGCTGGGATTACAGGCATGTACCACCACACCTGGCTAATTTCTGTATTTTCAGTAGAGACTGGGTTTCACCATGTTGGCCAGGCTGGTCTCAAACTTCTGACCTCAGATGATCCACCTGCCTCAGCCTCCCAAACCGCCGGGATTACAGGGGTGAGTCAGTGCTCCCAGCTGGTGATCTTCAATCTTTTGGATTTTGTTTATCAGTCATAGAGTCTAACAAGGATTTGTTGAATGAATATATTACTGAGCCCATCTGAAAACAGAGAAGTGGGGTTTGGCAGAAATTCCCTAGTGATTGTTTTTCACAGCTACACACACTGCTGGTGTCAAGGGGCTTGCCTATTCTGGGGCTCGCCATTGACAAGACAGTCCTAAGGAGACATAAAAACAAGGCTCTGAACGTCCTTCCCTTCCTCGTCCTCCCATTTCTCCATTCTTGTTTTTCCTTCTTACCTGTTCTGCCTTCAAACTTCCTAATAACTTAAGAAGGCTTTTAGCACCAGTTTCACGTCGTAATAATATTGACTTGGCAACAAACGAAATCACTGCATAATCTCAAACCCCATACCAGTCTTCTCTCTGGAGAAGAGATGGCCCAATCCACAGTTTACTTTCTCCCTCTTGCCTTAGTTGTCTTATGAATAAGGCCCTGTCCTATCCTCAGAGATCTGGTGACAAAAGATAGGAGGAAGGGGAAGAAGAAGGAGAAGGATAACAAAGGCATGAATCACACAAAAGTCACATATGGTGCCCTTGAGTTGCTCAGATCTATTAATGATTGGGAAGATGAACGGTTTGCCTTATTTAAGGGACTCAAGGCCTTGGAGACATCCCTCACAGAGACTCACCAGCATTGCTCATGTTGCCATGCTCTTTCGGACACAGTGATTTCTTAGGGGCAGAGTTATCTCCAAGTCAACGGAACTTGATCCCTTGTGAACACATAATGACACCTTCTCTAAGGGGTTCCAGATTCTGTCAGGCAGTGACCTCCTTACCTCTGGTGTAGACCTTAATCTGGAGATAAGTCTTTATCTTACCTAATCTGCTGAATCCCCTTGGACATACAAGACTCCTCCTCTACTTAAGCCTTTAGTTCATAGTATTTTATTTGACAAGTTCTTTATAATTAGGCCCCAGATCTCTAGTCTGCTTCATCCTCTCCCATGCTAGGGTGACTATTGCGTTGATAAACTCAGCTCCTAAGAGTCTTGTAAGTGATTACATTTGATGTGATTTTAATAAGCAATATCGCCCGGATATTCAGCCCATTTAAAATATCAACCTCCATGGCTTGAGCCCAGGAGTTCAAGGCTACTGTGAGCTATGACCACACCACTGAACTTCAGCTTGGGCAACAGAGTGAAACCCCATCTTTAATAAATTAAAATGAAAACATTGGCCTCCAAGAGGCTTGAATTCACTTCCTCTGAAGGCTCTTCAGACACTTGGTTTTCTCATTAAACAACTTTTTGTTTTTCCTGCTCTTCCCTAACAGGAAGTAAATGTTAAGATGAAAGACCAACAGCCCTATACCCCTTAAAAATTTAGCCAAGAATTACTGAGAATAGAATTCTTCAGTATCATACCCAGAGAAGGATTAAAGAATTTAAAAGTCTTGAGATTGTAGGGAAGTTTGTATAATGTCTAAAAGACCTTCTCATGGTGCGGGGGTGGAACTGGAAACTGGAAGGATTACTGCTAATAATGAATTGTCAACAAATCACTTATATTTGAAAAAGTGCATACTTTCTTTAGCACATATAAGACCAAATACTGCATTTGAAAGTGATGTTAGTGAGAAGCAATTCTTTCTTTACATCTTGATGTTTTATGTATCGCGAGATGAGTTTGTAGCTTACCCTACTTTTTCAATCTGTTATCAATTACCTTATTCATCAGTTTAACATACACACATCTTAAGAGAGTTCAGGGTGAAGCACGGCATGGTTCTACAATGTCATATTATTCCTCGAATTATCAACTCTTTTGCAAAATAAATAGAGTTGTGGTCTCCTCCTAAAACAATGGCATATACAGTAGTCATACATACCCACATTCCTTAAGACGGAATGCTTTCAGACTGTTTTCAATCCAGCTGTGTGCACCTACTCTTGAGTCCCAATTTCTGTCCCACCATCTTTCCCACAGCTCAAAAAGGCTGACTCCTGAAGCCATTAACAACCAAATGGGGTCACTCTAAAAACGATAGGGATAAAAAGCCAGTATCACTGGCCAAAACTTGAACTGTATAACAGTTAGATTCCTGACCCTTTCATGACCTTCTAGTTCCCCAAAGAAAAGGGCATCATGTCTCCCAGATGTGTGGTAATAAGAGTTACCTTACTGATAGGGTTGTTGTTAAAAACCTAAATTGTCAGGATCTTCCCCTGGCAATTCTGATTTAGAAGGGATGGGGCTCAGGAGTCTGTGTATTTTCCAAGTGCCCCGGATAATTATCATCAGGCAAATCTATAAAATATTGGGGCCAGGATGCAGCACCTCACATCTACAATCCCACACTTTGGGAGGTCAAGGCGGGGTGGATCACTTGAGTATGGGAGTTCGAGACCAGCCTGGCCAACATGGGGAAACCTCGTCTCCACTGAAAATACAAAAAAAAATTAGCCAGGTGTGGTGGTGTGCACCTGTAATCCCAGCGACTCAGGAGGCTGAGGCATGAGAATTGCTTGAATCTGGGAGGCAGAGTTCGCAGTGAGCTGAGATCATGCCACTACACTCCAGCCTGGGCAACAGAGTAAGACTGTCTAAAAAAAAAAAAAAAAAAAAAATTAGTTTCTAAATGCAATAGAGCTTCATTCACATCTCAGATCTGATGTTTACTAGATCTGATCTGGTATGCAAAACTCTGGGCATTTTTTATCCAAGTGCACAGTTACCCTGGAAATGACAGCAGGTCTCTTTGGCAAAAATTAGGAAGAATATTCATGGTAAATACTTGCAAAATATTGCAAGATTCTTCGTAATGGGTAAAATGCTTTTTTATTTCAGAGCTACTAGGTCTGGCTCAGGGCTGAAAATCGGATGAGGGGCCTGATTCTCTACCATGACAGCTCATTTTAGGCTCCTATTCATTTATTCATTCACTTAACAAATATTTATTGGGCATGTCTATGTGACACAAACTCTCCTAGGTGTTTGGGATGCATCATTGAATGAAACAGTCTGAAATCCTTGCCATCACAGAGCTTATACTCTCCCGTAGAATGTTATTGAATGACCACACATTTTTTACGGAACTCCTTGATCAATAACCACCACAAAGAATCTGTGGGTTAGATCATTCAGATAACCACACGGGCTGAGCTGCCTATTAGAATAACCACTCTTGTTTCGTTTTTGGTGGTTAACATGCCCTCCAATTAGAAATCAGAGCCAATTTCAACTACAGCACATCTTTTTCAGCATTTGTGGTTGCCTCATTGTGCCACTACTGCTAACACCTGCTCTAGTGAGTGAGTGTTGTCATAGGCTCTGCCATGCATAATCTCTCATTGCTCCTGAGCTTCTGAGTTTTCCTTCAAAATGAAAAGTGTTGGGTTGGTCGTGGTGGCTCACACCTGTAATCCTAGCATTTGGGAGACCAAGGCAGTTGGATCGCTTGAGTCCAGGAGTTTGAGACCAGCCTGGGCAATATAGTGAGATCCCATCTCTATTAAAAAATGATTTTTTAAATTAAATATGTATATATATTATATTTAATTATATATTATATATTTACTTTAAAAATTAAATGTATATATATTATATATTTACAATTTAAATGTATATATATATTATACATTTAATTTTTAAAATTAAATGTACATTGTGGGGCACAGTGGCTCATGTCTGTAATCCCAACACTTTGGGAGGCCAAGGAGGGCAGATCACCTAAGGTCAGGAGTTCGAGACCAACCTGACCAACATGGAGAAATCCCATCTCTACTAAAAATACAAAATTAGCTGGGTGTGGTGGTGCATAGTTGTAATCCCAGCTACTCAGGAGGCTGAGGCAGGAGAATTGCTTGAACCCAGGAGACAGTGGAGGTTGTGGTGAGCCGAGATCATGACACTGCACTCCAGCCTGGGCAACAAGAGCGAAACTTCATTAAAAAAAATTAAATATACATTATATATAATTAAATATAAATTTAGAAATATAAATATATACATAAAGAAAAGTTCTGGGTGGAGGATCTGATTGCTGAGTCTAGGACAGGTGCTCATGTCCTTACTGCCAGGGCCAGGAGAGGAACTGTCTGCCTCCCCCGGGGCATCCATGAGGAGACAGTCCCTTCAAGACACACAATAATTTTTCGCTCCAAATAGGAAAGATGGTCAGAGAGTGAGTGACCAAAGGGTTTTGAGATACACACACATAACTCTATGTTAACTGAATTCTGTGCTTAGTCATATGCACCTAAGTTTAACAGGAAAAAGAACTACATGATGTTTTACTGGGTGCTTGGACAACACTTGCTTATATATTTTTCCTGCTCTTCTCTTTATCCCTCTGTCACTTTGTTTAAATGGGTCACTCAATGCCCAATGGAGAGCGAGTGCCCTTTCCAGGCTCATGTAAAGATGGTGCCCTCTGCTGCACAGTGGTGAACATTACATTTTTCTTCCCAAAACTCCACTCCGTAATTTGAAGGTTTTGTTTCTGTTTTTCCCCCAAACATAATCTTCAGTTTGTTTTACTTTCCAAAGTCATTAGGATGACTGTCAGAGTGCTCACACCTGCAGTGACATGAGGCGTACAGAAAGACCCTTATCATCCAAACAGTAGGTCTGTCTATTCCACCATCGTATCTGGCCTTACCCATAATTCTTTGTGGCTTTGTAGGCCCCTGCTAATATTATTTTACCTGGAAGATACATGCTGTGAGAGATAATATTTGGAGGCAATCATTTACTACAAGAGATGAATTTATTAGTATTTAACAAGGCTTTGAAAGTACTCAAAATGGAACAGGCCTAAGAGTTAATAAGTAGTTTTGGTATTTCTTCAGCTTTCATTTTTGTGGAGAAATAGTATCTTGAAATACTAATATTTGGGTTTTGCTTCCCAACCCCTGTATATGACTTTTCCTCAATTTAGTCAAAGATACTGCAACAAGATGAGGTCAGATTATAGTAGCAAAAAACAGAAAGTCAATTTTAGGTTAAAAAATATAAAATATGCTCTTAATATCAAAAACAGCGAGGTGTCTCCAGGCATGGTGGCTCACAGCTATAATCCCAGCACTTTGAAAGTCTAAGGCTAGCAGATCACTTGAGCCCAGGAGGTCGAGACAAGCCTGGGCAACACGGCAAGACCCAGTTTTTACGAAAATCAAAAAGAAAGAAAATTAGCTGGGTATGGTGGTGCCACTTATAACCCAGTTACTGGGGTGGGTTGTAGGGGAGCTGAGGTGGGAGAATTGCTTGAGCCAGGGAGGTTGGGGCTACAGTAAGCTGAGATGGCGCCACCGCACTCCAGCTTGGGTGACAGCAAAACCCTGTCTTAAAAAAAAAAAAAAAAAAAAAAAAAGTCGGGGGGAGGCCGGAGTGAAGTGGAAAACAACTGTGCATTATCAATGGAAAAGCATGTACAGAGGAGCAGATTCCCTGCCACCTCAACCTCAAGGGTACTAGAGGAGGCTCCACAGAGCTAGAGGAAGGAGGAGCTGCAAGGCTAGGCCAAGGCAAATGTATCCAAGTTGTGGGGGAGAAACAAGGGGCTGGGAGCCAGAGGTGACAACAGGAAAAGGGCAGAACCTATAGGGGATGCTGCAGAGCTTCACTGGTCCCCAGGACCAGAGAGAAGCATAGAAGCTGAACTGCACCTGAGGCCTATTTGTTTCCACATGAGGGACCCTTGCCCATCTCCAGTGGGGAGCAGCGTTGCTGTCTGATCATCCCAGACATGCTGGTGTCCACTTTCTGTGGAAGCTGCCTGCTGGTCACACGGTGAACATGCGGCACACACAGGCCGTCTCACGATCTGTGATGTGGCTGAGCCCCCTCTAAATGACATTGGGAAGGACGCTCCATCCCCACAATAACTCAGAATGCCCACCAACTCCCAAAACCAGGGGGTAATGGTCGCTGACAACCAAACAACTCATGCCTGCTGCACCTTCGCTTTTGACTGAGAACAAGGAAGAGTAAGGCCAGAACCAAAAGATGCATCTGTTCTAGGAACCTGAATTTAAAAACGAAACAAGAAGGATGATAATTCTCTAGAATCCCTGCCCCCGCCCTCCTCTGTCCTAACTGGATGCTTTAGTCTTGACCGAGTGAGGGAAGCTTGACAGATTCTTCATGTCCTAGTATGCAGGCACTCTTTGTAAGTCCCCAATAACTTTACTCGGGGTTCTACCCTCCTTGACAACCAGCTATAGCATTATGTGACATAGCCAAATAATCTAGCTACCTTAAGCCACTTTCTTAATCCTTATCACTCACCTCTAAACCTCCCTGATAAGACATTTGTGAGAATTTTTTTAAAAAAAATATGCAGCATAAATAAGCCGTTGGACTTTATTATACACAAGAACCAGAAAGGAGTGGTTCCAGATGAGTCTACTGCTTGGAAATCAGTAAGAGATGTACAGAGCAGTGGGCTGAAAGGCCCGAAAGAAGAATGCGCCAGACTCTACACTCAAGGAGACTGGGCTGAAGAAAGTCTGGAAGCGGATGAGCCTCTGAGCCCTCAGTACGTGCAGCGTGTTGCTTTGCTCTATTAATCCCTGCAGAGGGCAGGGCACAATGACTCACACCTGTAATCCCAGCATTTTGGGAGGCAGAGGCAGGCAGATCACTTGAGCCCAGGAGCTCGAGACCAGCTGGGGCAACATAGGGAAAACTCATCTCTACAAAAAATAAAAAATTAGCTGGGCATGGCATGATGGCTTGCACCTGCAGACCTAGCTACTCGGGAGGCTGAGGTGGGAAGACTGCCTGAGCCCGGGAGACTGAGGCTGCAGTGAGTGGTGACTGCATCACTGCACTCCAACTGGGCAGCTGAGTGAGAACCTGTCTAAAAAGAAAAAAAGCCAAAAATCCTGCAAAAGAAGGTACCTTCAAGGGTCTGATGTTTTATTTGATAAATCACAAAGCAATCAAAGGAAAGACCTCAAGAACATTCTAGGAGTTCTCTAGAGTCAAAAAACAGTCTCTTATATATGAGCATTGAAGAGGTCCAGACCAAGAAAGAATGAGTAGGTGGTTATTATCATGGGTACATTCTTATGTATTAAATATGACTAGTGGTAGGCATTCTATGTGCTGGGTGAAGGATATTTATAAAAAGGCCTAAAGGCAGGATATCATGAATTTATTTTAATGTTCTCATGGGAGGCGAACGAGGGATGCGGAGACGTGTGGGCATGCAGATTACTGTTGCTGGAATTGAGGAGAGAGCAGAGGGGAAGGAAATACTTGGGGAGCTGAGAGTGAGGGTCATAGTTGCATGTCTTGTTTCATTCTCCTGTCCTCTGCACACTGTTCAGGAAATGGGACTGAGAGAACCAAATGGGAAGGGGTTTTTCCCTGTCCCAGAGAAGTCTGATGCCTCACGATGGCACACCTCTGAAGGAAGGATGCAGGATTCTCCTGTCTGGCAGCTCCACCTCCCACAACATCTCATCCAGATGTCCTGCTGTATGCAGACAATAGAGAACCAATTGTGCCACATCCAGGTTCAGGCCTTAACAAAAATGTAGCAATACCACCAAAAGGAGAAGCCGTAGATCCAGATCATCAAAATGGCACTGAAGATCACATGCCAGCAGAAGAAGGTGGTGACAAACATAATGTCATTTCTGTCATCATCCATCCATCGATAGCCAGAGATTGGTTTAAACAGCATAAACCCTATGTGCATTAGCCAAGAGCCTGTGACCGTATACAGAAAGGCTTTCATGATCCAGATCAGTGGCTTGTTGGGAGCCCACAGCTCTGCGGTCACCACCAGAGTCAGCAGGAACATGGCCTGTGTGAGCAGCATGTGAGACTGAAGCTCCACTCCTTCTGTGTCCTGCAGGTGAGACACCATCAGGGGCAGAAATATGAACATGCCCAGAGCTTGGGCACCTTGCTCCAGAGCAGCACATCTCTTGGGCAACAGGTTCTGGCTCACCACATCTACATACCCACTCAGCAAGAAAGTCATATAGAGAGTGAGATGCTGCCACTGTTTGCGGAACATGAAGTTTCTCTGATGATACACCTTGCTGATAAGTACGAACTGTCTAGGAACGCTGTGCAACTCTTGGGCTACTAAAATGCAGGCGCCCAGTATCTTCAGCAACCCAATATAGTGTATTTGCCGTAGCTTTGCCCATCTTCCTTTGCTCCAGGGATGGCGTGGTGGATACTGGACAGGGTCATTGCATATCAAGGCTCTGGAGACAAGTCGTGCATGATAAAGTCCATAGAAGAAGAAAGACAGCCCTGGGTACAGATGACCCTCAAAGCCTCCCATTGAACTGAAAGTAGGTCCTGTCAAAGGCAGAAGCAAAAGGCTCAGGAATGGCCATTCACTCAGGGCCACCTCAGGTTCTAGAATGTGGAGGGAGCCTCCTGAGGCTTACTTATATTCTCTATCCAGCCCACTGAATCCACATACAGAAGGGAAATGGATTTGGAGGAGGTCCAAACCTATGGTGGGGTGGGTGTCATGGTTTCCGTCTGGTCTTCTGCTCTGGTTCATTGGTAATCAGCTAACCGTTGACAAACAATAAAATAAGCATTTTCTCCAGCATAATGCTTGAGCGTCTGCTATTCTCAGGGACTCTACTGGAGGGTCTCCCCGCTTGCCTCTCCTCCCACTAGCCCTTGACCCCATTACTACCTTCCTTACCTCCCTCCTGTACTAGTCTGTTCAGGCTGCTATAACAAAATACCATAAACTTGTGGCTTATAAACACCAGAAATTTGGCTAGATGCAGTGACTCACGCCTGTAATTCCAGCATTTTGGGAGGCTGAGGCGGGAGGATTGCTTGAGCCCAGGAGTTCAAGACCAGCCTGGGTAACATGGTGAGATGTCATTTCTACCAATTAAAAAAATTATTTGAAAATTAGCTGGGTGCAGTGATGTGCAAATGTAGTCTCAGCGATTCTGGAGGCTGAGGCAGAAGGATCCTTTTAGCCCAGGAGGTCAAGGCTGTAGAGAACCATGATCAAATCTTGTGACCTTTCATTAGTCTACAAAGGTAGTTTCAGGCCGGGCACAATGGCTCATGCTTGTAATACCAGCATTTTGGGAGGCCAAGGCAGGCGGATCACTTGAGGTCAGGAGTTTGAGACCAGCCTGGCCAACATGGTTAAACCCCATCTCTACTAAAAATATAAAAATTAGCCGGGTGTGATGGCATGTGTCTGTAATCCCAGCTACTGTGGAGGCTGAGGCAGGAGAATCACTTGAACCCAGGAAATGGAGGTTGCAGTGAGCAAAGATCGTGCCACTGCATTCCAGCCTGGGCAGCTGAGCAAGACTCCACGTCAAAACAACAACAATAAGTTATTTATCTTCTCTAAGACTCAATTGACTCATATGTAAATGAGGAATTATGGGGATTCCACAAAATATTGTATTTTAAAGCAAGTTATAAATATAAATACCTAGCCAGGCTTGGTGGTGTGTGCCTGTAGTCCCAGCTACTTAAGAGGCTGAGGTGGGAGGACTGTTTGAGTTCAAGACTGCAGTGAACTATAATCATGTCACTGCACTCCAGCCTGGGCAACAGAGTGAGACTCTATCTCAAAAACAAAACAAAACAAATGCCAAAACCTAAATAAATAAATCCTTTTATATTAAATCTATATATTATATTATATTACATTATATGCTAGCTATATTAAATGTATAAGAAGTACATATTAAATAAATATATTAAATAAATAAATACTTTGTTAGTCTTAGGACTGGATGAGGTCAGTAAAGCTAATTTCTTCCAAATTTCTTTTTTTTTTTTTTTTTTTTAACAGATGAAGAAGCTGAAGCCCACAGAAAAGTGACTCACAGGATGTCACATGGTTAGCAGGTTAGTTGGTAACAAAATATATGCTGAGATGCTCAGTCACAAGGCAGCTGTCAACAAGAAATACAAGAACACCCCACCTAGCTCGGCACAAGGCACAAAAGTTAAGTGGGCCAGGGCTGTCACTGCAGTTTTCGAGAGCCCTTCTTCCCAGGGAGCCCACAAATTCACGGGAGAGCCCAGCACTCGGGCAGGCCTACAGGCTGGATCTTGCTCGTCAGTCCCACACTGTCTAACCTCTCGGTAATATTGCCAGGAGTAGAGACCAGAACTGGGGAACAAGGAGAGTCAGCACCAAAGAACAGCAACCATCTCTGCAGAAGTGTCTCACACGAACAGATACCTAGTGCTATGTTGTATAAATCCTGAAGTCTAGAATACAACTGAGAAAAGCTTGAAGCAAATCTCCAATTGTTTTGAAAGCAGAAGGAAGAGGCTGGTCAACATGGGGTCCAGAAACACAGATATTTAAAAGTGAGAATTTATCTGACTTCATCCAGTATTGGCCAAAGAGAAAGGTGTTATTTGGTAGGAAAAAAGCAATTATTACAGAAGTGAAACCTTTCTGGAGAAGAGACACTTTGTCTAGCTTTTCCTTTACCTGTTGTATTTTTTCTATGCATTCACCCAGTTATCTATATTCTGAGTCCATGTTCACCAGGAGGTACTAGTTAAGGAACCCTGATCCCAGAGCACAAGGAAGAGGAAAGTGTGGATGTGTGTGTGTGTGCTTGTGTGGGTGGTGTGCATGGGGGATGGGGGTCTTCCAAGCAGGCATGAGTATTTCAGTCATGGAAAAACATCTCCTTCAATGTTAATGAATAAATAGGCCTTCTGGTTTATCTATTAGTGTCAGTCAGTCCTTCAGAACCCTGATCAAATGATAAAATTGAGTTTCTGGATCTGTAAAGCTGAGGTTTGGGTGGTGCCCAGATTTATCCTGCCTTCTGTGATCCCCACATCCCCACCCCTCTTTCTGCCATTTCAGCTACAACAGTAGCTAATACTGTTCACATCACTTACTTGCAAATGATGTGGGAATGTGAGAGGTGGTCTGGCAGCTGCAGCTGCAGAGAGAATTGAAACCTCTGGCTAAAGCGGTCATGGTTTTCCATATTACCTTAATGAGCAGAAAGACTGGGTCTATATGCTAAAGAAATTTGACCCTATGGGACATCAGACTTGCTCAGCCCATATTATTCTGTTTTACTTGGAATTCTAAAATCATGCTCAAGCCATCCTCCTGGATTCTCCCCAGATAACAAATACTCATGACACTGAAGCACCATTAAGAAATGCTTCAAGATGGTCCTGACCTAACCTCAGAGACTCTGTAACCAAAGTCTTCAATCTGTGAGCCATGAGGCCTTTTCACCAGCCATGCCCTCTGGAATCTAGTCTTATCAAGGTCTTTGATCATGCTGTGTGAGGCAATCATGGTAGCATCCCCCATAAAGGGAAGAAGCTTGACTCTTTTCTTCATATCTTAAATTACTACCCGGTTATTAAAGATAAAATGGGCCTGTGGATTTATCAAGGATGCAGTGGCTCACGTCTACAATGCCAGCAGCTAGGGAGTGTGAAGCAGGAGGATTGCTTGAAGCCAATAATTCGAGACCAGCCTGGACAAAAAAAGCAAAGCCCCATCTCTATAAAAATAAAATAAATAAAAATTAAAAATTAGCCAGGCATGGTTACACTAGCTTGTAGTCCTAGGAGGCTGAGGTAGGAGGATCCCTTGAGCCCAGGAGTTCAAGGCTGCAGTGAGCCATGATCCTGCCACTGAACTCCAGCCTGGGTAATGGTAAAACCCAGTCTCAAGAAATAAGTAAAATAATAAATATAAAAATAAAATAACTTGAAAGAAAATAAATTACATATTTATGTGTGAAAGGAACACCCCAGAAACCTTAACCTACTCCACTGCAATTCAACAAATATTTCTTAACCACCTGTAATCAGCCAGATCCTGTGCTAAAAGCTGGCATTACAAAGACACATAAAATATGTTATTCAGCCTTAAGGAATTGAAAAGCAGTAACTTTTGATTCCTTAAGGCTGGGTAACATATTTTACATATCTTTGTAATAGTAGCTTTCAAAGTACGGTCCACGGGCTACCAGTGTCCCCAGGGAACTTGTTAGAAACGTAGAACCCCAGGCCCCATCCCAAAGCTACAGAATCTGAATTTGCATTTTACCAAATCCCTAGTTGATCTGCATGTATATAAAGTTTGAAAAGGACTGATTAGCAGAAAACACTGAACTAAAATGATCTTGTATTAAATTTTATAATGGTGGTGTTTAAAAAAAAGTGCAGTGGAAACACAGAGGGGGATGTGGTTAATTTTGGTGGGGGAAAGTTAGGGAAATCCCTACGGAGCAGTAGACATTTGCATTGAAATTTAAGTTGAACAGGCCAACAACTTGGGGGTGCGGAGCAGGTGAGGGTAGGAGCACTCTGGTTGGGAGGTGGGAGGTAGGCCTCCTGGAGAGCCAGCCTAGGACAGAAGGAACAAGATCTCACCCAGGGATGTTAGCGCCATGCTCCCCTTAGCACTGACACAGATGAGGCTCTGGAGTCTCTCATGATCCTTGTCCCCAGACTTTCACACTAGGAGCTGATCAGTGTGTGGACAGAGAGAGGGCTCTTCCCAGCTCCTCACCCTCAATGACCTGTCAGGCATGAGGGGCTGATGTTTGCAGCCAGCAAAGGATGCCGAATCTCAGATCTTGTGCCAGGCCACCTGGCCCCTGGCAGTAACTCTGCAGAGCGACCTTGGTAAGAAGTAGATGCATGGATTCCCACAGATTCCCAGCAGCACAAACAGCCTCTGGGGAGAGGGCTTCCCTTTCATTCAGATTGTGAGGAAAGGTGACTCTGGAGAAATTAGAGAAGTTATGAAAAATAATGAAGAGGGTTTGGGTTAGGAGTCCCAGCCTGGCACCTTGCTGTATCTTTAAGGAAGTCTTTGGGCCTCTGCTGTAAAATGAGGAGGGACCAGATGATTCCCAAGTCTTTTCTAGCCCCGATAGCCTATGATTCTGGCAGCTTCCAGACAGTTTTAAGAAAGTCTGCCATTTCCCCCTTTTTCAAACTACTTTGATTCTCCTGGAATTCACTTCTCAGTGGCAAAATAAAGCATTCTTGGGGACACAATCTTCCCACAAATCGAAAGGGCAGAGTCTGGGTTGGATTGTCCATCAGCATTATATTTAGGGAAAATATATATACAGTGATTAATAATGAAATACTATTAAACACCAACTATGTATTTTGCTTGTCAGCTGAGTGGGACATCAAAGAAGCAGAAGCTTGAGTTCTGGACAAAAATAATCTCACATATATTTGGAGAAATACAACACATTAGTGTAAGAACCAAGGGATATGTTCCCTGTGGCCTTCCTGAAGATCCGCTGAAAAACCACTGACAAGATGCAGATTAATAGCAGGGCATACAAATTTATTCTCTGTGTATACATGAGGAGAATCAGAGAGTGACTGTCCACCTCCCAGTGGGGTTCAGAAGCCTATATACCATGCTGGCAAAACAGGTTATGGGAGCAGAGAGAAGAGCCGTCCGTTGAGGATCACTCTGTGGAAGAGTTACTGTTTGCCCCTCCAGGGCAAGGACTGGGTCTCATTCATCATTCTCTTTCTCTTTGCCCCTGTCTCCCCCAACACCAAGGTGAATGAACGGATCAGGCAACAAAGATTAACTCGTACATTATCTTGTGAAAAAGCCTGTTCAGGTGTGGTTACGTTCTTGGTCTTACAGGGAGGGAAAGGAGGAACAATTGTTTCTCTTGGGTCTGGATCTCAGGGAGGTAAAGGTTTTGGGAAAGACAGCTGGGTGGGGAGAACGGAGAGACCTTGAGGCTTCTTCCTTCAGCATGTCCAAGTGCCATCTTGTAGGTATCAGCTTTCCAGCCAATGTTAGCAAAGAAGAAAGCAGTATATAATTCCGTAACAAAATGTTCTATGAATGATAATTGCTAACATTTCACAGTGCTGACCACTTTATAGGGATTTCTTCATTTACTCTCTACAGATCTATGAGGTCAATCATTTAGGATGTTTTTGACTATAAATAATAGAAGACCCTAAGCAGTAAAACATTTATTTTCTCATGTAGCAAGAACTCTAGAGGGAGCACAGAGTCTGAGCTGCTTAATTCAGTGGCTGAACAAAGTCATCAGGGATCCAGGTTACTTTCAGGCTTTCTCTCTGTCATTCTCATTGACCTTATCCTCAGATTAGCAACCATGGTGGTTTCAAGATGGCTGCCACACTTCCGGTTACCTCATCCTCACAAACGTCCAGGGGCAGAAAAGAGACTTTATTCTGTAAATATATATCTGTATCTATATACTAGATGATATATTTCTTTATTTTCTTTATATTCTTTATATTTATGACAAGGGAGGACTTCATCCAGAGACCCTGTAGCAGAATCTTTCTCACACATCCCTAACTAGACCTCGATTTCCCACCCACACCTCAATTTATCACCATGGGAGAAAAGGGGCATGCCCACGATTGACTGGGCTCCATATGCTTCAGTCTCTGCAGCCACAGGAGCATCCAGGCCTACCTCCTCTGATGTACAGGAGAGGAAGGAGGATAGATACCAAAAAAAAAAAAAAAAAAAGCCACACACAGCATAATCTCTGCATTTTGGGAGCCCAAGACAGGAGAATAGCTTGCAGCCATAAAAGGGAACAAGACTATATCCTTTGCAGGGACTGGGATGGAGCTGGAGGCCATTATCCTCAGCAAACTGACACAAGAACAGAAAACCAAACACTGCATGTTCTCACTCATAGGCGGGTGTTGAACAATGAGAACACATGGACACAGGGAGGGGAGCATCACACACTGAGGTCTGTGGGGGGTGGGGGCTAGGGGAGGGACAGCAAGGGATGGGTAGGTTGGGGAAGGTTAACATTAGAAATGCCTAATGTAGATAATGGAGGGATGAAGGCAGCAAACCACCATGGCGTGTGGGTACCTATGCAACAATGCTGCAAGATCTGCACATGTACCTCAGAACTCAAAGTACAATTAAAAAAAATTTTTTAATAGTGGACCACAGTGGCACACACTTGTAGTCCCAGCTACTCCGGCGGCTACTGGGAGGGTCACTTGGGCCCAGGAGTTCAAGGCTGCAGTGAGCTGAGATTTATTTAAGGCCAACAATTATTTTCATTTTACGGTTCAAGAAACTGAGGTTTTGAGAATTTAAGTAACTTGTTCAGGGTTGTACAACTTGTAAGAAGTAGAGTTGGGATTCAAAACAAGCCCATACTCTGGAATATTCCAGATGAGGTCCAACATCACCTCGTCCTGCAGCTCTTCTGACCCTGACCCCCAAGCCATTCTCTATTCCAGGGTCACAAGGCTCGCCTGCATCCCTGAGCACTCCTGCATGTCTACTGTTTGGCCCTCCAGGGCAGGGACTGGGTCTCATTCATGGTTCTCTTTTTGTCTGTCCCTTTCCCCCACCCCCAACACCATGCTTATTTGCTTTTTAAAAATAAGTCTCCATCTACCTTCCTCACTGGATTTTCCTTCTCAGAACAGAGTACATCTCCTTTCTTTTGCCTCCTCCTCCCCCTGGCCACTGCCTAGAACTTAGCCTTAACACCTGGGAAATATTCAGCATAAAGAAGGGCTCAGACTTTGGACCCTGACAGGCCAAAGTTTCAATTCTAGCCCTGCTACTGCCTGGCCATATGGCTTCGGGCAAATGACTTAATTTACCTAAACTGCAATCTTCTTATCCACAAAATTAAGATATTTACCACACAGGGTTATGGGTAAGAATTGAATGAGATAATGTGAGTTTAGCATAGCCCTGAATAAATGAGAGTTATTACAGTGTCTTTAATTAACTAAATAATAAAAATGAAAATGAATGTTAGCATAGTATGTTGCCGTCTGCAAGGTGCTTGCATGTGCACTATCTAGTCTGATGCTTATAAAAGCTGTGTTAGATGAAGGATGGTCTCTACCTGTGACTACTCGGGATGACTGAGCCTGAGCGAGTTTCAGAGCCTTGCCTCTTTTGGACTGCTCTGTCACTTCCTGGGGTGCTACTCTCCTTCCGAGTGTGTGTGTGTTGCTGACCCTCCTTGTTGGGATTGCCTCTGTTATTGGTTCAATTGCGTTCTCCCTGAAATCCATATGTTGAACCCTCTAGAACCCCAGAATATAACCCTATTTGGAAAAAGTATCGTTGCAGATGTAATTATCTAAGTTAAGGGGAGGGTATACTGAAGTAGTTGGACCCCTGATCCAATGCGACTGGTATCTTTACAAAAAGAGAAAATGAGAATGCAGACATAACACAGGTAGACTGCTATAGCTATAACACAGGTGAAATGAAGGCAGAGACGTGGGTGATGCTTATAAGCCAAGGAATGTCAAGATTGCCCACAAACCACTAGAAGCGGAGGAAGAGGCCTGGAACAGATTCTCCCTCACAACCTTCAGAAAGAACCAATTCCACTGCCACCTTGATCTCAGAATCCTAGCTTTTAGAACACGAGAAGGTAACCTTCTGCTGTTTAAGCCACTCTATTTGAGGGGCTTTGTGACAGCAAGCTAACGTAGTCTCCTTAGGCAGGGGGCTCTGCAGCCAGGATTGTGTTTTCCTATGCAAGCCTCATCTGCTTGTGCTGGACACCACTGGATTTTACTAATCCAGTACCAGATTGTACATTAATATCTTAGTTTGGGATGTATGCACTCCTGGTACATGGAGTGTGAATTTGGAGAGGTTTCAGATTCTCATGAGAGCTTTGTTTTACTTTCCACCTGGAGCTCTTAGGAGAGAGCAGTTTCTTTGCTCTCTCTTGAGCTGGTGGGAGGAGTTCATCCAACCTCCCTTACACAGAAGGGGCCCCATTTCCAAATTTCCTAATCCAGCTGTTATGCAGGAATCTGAGCTTTAGTCCTTTAAGATCATATCTCCTGTCCCCCTTTTTGTATGGAAACTTCAGCTATTAGGACTTATAGCTGGGGCCTGTCTCACCCTGCCAGCCACAGGACCAACTCATTTATGAACTGGTCTTCTAGCTAAGAGTCACATTTTATAGTTCATCCCCTGGGGATTTTGGTTTTCTTCTTTAGATATTCACTAAAAATAACTTTTTTTTAATGCTGCATCTTATTTATTTTATCCAGCATGTCTTTTCCTGCAGGGGTGGGAAGTGGGGGGCTAAATTAGTCTGCCATGTTGCTGAAAATGAAAGTCCTTGGAGTAGGTATTAGAGAGAGGTCCGTTTTCTTGAGAAAGTAAGGGCGTTTGAGTCAGGGCAGGTCCACATCTAGGTGGGTGTTTTGCTTTCTTCTTAGGGCATCCTTCAGTCAAGCCATTGTAAGCATGTGGTGGGGAGGGGGTTTTTCACAATATGGAAAGAACTGCTCCTGGAGGCTACGGTTTCTCCCACAGGAGGGTCCTAAGTGTGATTCTCTCCTCCTTCCCCTTCTCATCAGGAACCTGTAATACTCAGGAAAAAAGCAGAGAACATTGCTGGACTAGAATAGATTCCCAGGCCACCGAAAAGGCAATTTCCACTTCTCCTCTCCTTGGAAGGAAAGACATAAGAGAGGCAAGTACAGAAAATCCAGACTACCTAAGTCAAGGTTAGAGCATGAGAAATCGCCCACTAAACCCTTTTCAGACCATAATTAAGAGCACCTGCCCACTCTCATTAGCATTATTTCCATCATGGGTTCACACCCATAAGAGACAGCCCAATTTCTCAGGTGAGGGAAACAGATGAGGGACTGCAGCTTTAAGGCTCTGAGAACATGAAGTTCCTCCTAAGTGGTCTCACAAGTCTCCCTGCATCAACAAGATTTGGTACTGAGATGCTTCAGCCAAGTATTAATAGTTAGCCAGCCCAGAATGTTCTAGAATAGCCTTGTGCCACACCACATTGAAAATCAGGCCTGGACCCTGAATATGCCCCTGCCAGAGGAAACCTGCTTGAGTTTCCCATCAAGAGAAGTGAGAACTTCCATAGTACCCAGAGTATCAATGTAGTTACTGGGGTTATTCTGAAAGCTGACTCAGGTGCATCAAAGTAACTCTTACATTTGAATGGTCATAAGAATCAACAGCTCGGCATGTGAACATCAGGCAAGAGGGAACACAGCTTTTTTTTTTTTTCCGGATTTTCTGCCTATGCAGATGTAAAAATTATACATAAACATTTTCACACACTCTGAACAGAAGTAATGTCACTCACTTCTCTTTTTTTCTTTTCGTTTTTTTTTTGAAGTGGAGTCTCGCTCTGTCACCCTGGCTGGAGTGCACAATCTCAGCTCACTGCAGACTCTGCCTCCCGGGTTCAAGGGATTCTCATGCCGTAGCCTCCTAAGTAGCTGGGATTACAGGAGTGTGCCACCATGCCTGGCTAATTTTTGTAATTTTGGTGGAGGTGAGGTTTCACCATGTTGGCCAGGCTGGTCTCCAACTCCTGGGCTCAAGCAATCTATCCTGCTTAGCCTCTCAGAGTGCTGAGATTACAGGCACGAACTACGGTGTCTGGCCATGTCACTCGTCTCTAAAATGAAAACACTGGCTTCAGGCCCCAAGACTGTCAGGAAATGGACCCTTCATCGTCCACCTCAATTCTCCTTTTCTCTAAGAACCCCACAGCTAATGCAGTCTCAAAATCTATTGAATAGCCAGCCATTCTCAGAAAAGGGAGGCTGTGAGTAGTGCTCTTGTTATTGCTATGGTAACAAGCCCCCCCCCCGCCGTTCCCCTCCACCTCTCACCCTCATCTACCACGGGGAACTGACTCCATAGCTCCCTAGTGCTGTAACCCACTGAAATAAAGGGGCTGCAATAGCTTAGTCCCTGTTCAAGCCAGCAGGGGCTTTTTAAGGAGGACAGCTCTCTGAGCGACCACATTCTCCCTGGGCCACCTCCAACACCAGTGCTCCTTGCCAGGGGCCTCAGGGCTTTCTGTCCCAGTGGATTCCATTAGCTCCTGCTGTTTCCTCTGAGGTCTTGCTCAGAATGAGTGATTGCATCTACTGCCAGTCAAACCCACAGTCTTGGGTCCTTCCCAATGTCTGGGATTTCTTGCTGGGCTGGACTGCTGCTTTTTAACCTCCTAAAACCCCAAAGGTCCATCCTGACCCTTCTTCAATAGTTTGAGTATTGTACCACTAGAAAGGGCTTGCATTTAGAGGAAAACAAAACACAAAAAAACTGTCTTTTCTCCTGGGTGACTAGGAGGATCCAGATTTCAGGAACACAAAGGCCTATTTGCCACCCTTTTGGTATAGCGAGGACAAGAACTTTCATTCCTTCTTTCTTTTTCAGTTTTCTAGTTTTTTTAAATTAAGTTTTTGGCCAGGTGCAGTGGCTCATGCCTATAATCCCAGCACTTTGAGAAGTCGAGGGAGGTGGATCACCTGAGGTCAGGAGTTCGAGACCAGCCTGGCCAACATGGTGAAGCCTCGTCTCCACTAAAAATACAAAAATTAGCTGGAAGTGGTGGCAGGCACCTGTAATCCCAGCTACTCGGGGGGCTGAAGTAGGAGAACTGCTTGAATTGGGGAGGCAGAGGTTGCAGTGATGCAAGACAGTGCCACTGCACTCCAGCCTGGGTGAGAGAGGGAGACCTTGTCTCAAATAATAATAATAATAACAATAATAATTTTATTATTTTTTGAAAAGTATCATATATAGGCCAGGAATGGTCACTCACACCTGTAATCCCAGCACTTTGGGAAGCCAGGATGGGAGGATGACTTGAGCCCAGGAGTTCAAGACTAGCCTGGGCAACATGGCAAGACTCCATCTCTACAAAAAATAAAAAACTAGCTGGGTGTGGTGGTGCATGCCTGTAGCCCCACCAGCTTAGGAGGCTGAGGTGGGAGCTTTGCTTGAGTCTGGGAAGTCAGGCTGCAGTGAGCTGTGATGGTTCTACTGCACTCCAGCCTGGGCAATAGAGCAAGACCTTGTCTCAAAAAAAATCATCTATAATATACAGTGCCACTGATACTTTGATGGCACCATAGCCATTTCTGCTCAATTTTTATTTATTTATTTTTGAAATATTCATTTAAAGTTAAGTTTTTTGGTGACTCACTTTATTACACCAGAAAATGAGGTTTCATGACTTTGAAATTTGAATCTTCTGCTAGTCCTCTGAGCTTAATAATGGTTATGCACACAAATCGCTTTTCAGTGACAATGAAACCTCAGTTTACCTGCCATCAAATGGTTTAGAAACCTGGAATGAAAATAGTTTTTGATTTTTTAGTCTTAAAACCATTTTAGACATGAATATTGTCAAAGTGTATTGAACTATCTCTGCCATCTTTGATAAAGTATTTTGAATTTACTTAACTTTTCATTGTTTATGGCTCACTTCACTGTCCCACATCATACAGGAGCACCATGGGTGGTGGGAGGAGGATGCAGGGAGAGTGCTGTGATTATTTACACGTTGCCCCAAACTGTTCAGATCTTTTAGGATATTTGTTCTGCTTGTCAGAGTTTATTCTCTTGTCAGACTCCTGTCAATGCCAATTTTCTTCTTCAATTAGTATGCTTCTTATAATCACCTATTATGTAGGGCATGAATCAGTTGGGCAAACTGGTTAACAGTGTGTCTTAAGAAAGACAATTGGCTCTGAGTGAAGTGGCTCTCTGCATAATTTTCACTGCCTGAAACTTTAGAACATTGATTCTAGCTGAAGTTTTTGAGGGTGGTCTTTTGCTCTTTTCATTTGTTTGTTTTGTTATTTTGAGACAGAGTCTTGCTTTGTTGCCCAGGCTGGAGTGCAGTGGTGTGATCTTGGCTAACTGCAACCTCTGCCTCCTGGATTCAAGCGATTCTCCTGCCTCAGCTTCCTGAGTAGCTGAAATTACAGGTGCATGCCACACACCCAGCTAATTTTTTATTTTTAGTAAGAGATGGGGCTTCGCCATGTTGGCCAGGCTGGTCTCGAACTCCTAACCTCAGGTAATCTGCCCACTTTGGCCTCCCAAAGTGCTGGGATTACAGGTGTGAGCCACCATGCCTGGCCTGTCCTTTCTTGAACATTCTCTATATTTTGGATACTTGAAGTTTCTTATATATGATTTTTTAAAGGAAAGCGGAGTGCAACTGAATGTGGATTCCCAAAGATTCCACAATAACACCTAATTCCATGCACAAAAGTGTCAGTCGGCACCCTTTCATGTTTCCTTCCTGTGTGACATCTAATATTGCCCCGTCCTCTCCTCTCTAAGCATTCATGCTGGTAGCATATTGTAATGAAAAAATTGGCTTTCAAAGTTGGACCACCTAGTTGGATTCCTAATTGTTCTTACTACATGAAGTTGGAAGTAGCTACTCTGAACCTCAAAAATCATCATCTATTTTAAAAGAGTTATAATTCTTCTTAGTTATTAAGGTGTTGTGAAAATTGAAAATAATAATGCAAGTAAAAGTATTTTCTAAAAATATTATCAATATCCAAGGTAAAATTTTCACATGTTCATGTTTTATCTACTTTATTCTTTCTTTTAAATGTATTTATCTATTTTATTCTTTAAGCTTTCAGTGCTACTTTGCCAAGATTTATTGTGAGTTACTCTGTGACAGATGCTAAGTTGGTTTTATATGTTTTTTTCTCATTTAATCTCACAAAAAATTCTAATTTATACTAATAATAATGCCAATTAGTATCTTCATTTTGAGAATGAGGAAACTGAAGCTCAGAAAGGCTAAGTAACCCAAAGTCATGCAGTTAATACATGTTATAGCCAGGGTTTAAGTTCAGGCAGACCAATTCCAGGCCCCAGCCCCAAGTCTCGACACAATCACAGAATTCAGATATCTTGGCTGGGTGTTGGGGCTGGGGATCAAGGAAAGTGAAGGGCAGATTAGGGGATGAAATTTGCAAAGGCCCCTCAGATCCCACCCCAGAGGCAGCCCTGGCTGCTGGTTCCCATCGTCAGCCTTCAGAGTTCCACTTTGAGAGGAATTCAAATGCTCTTCTAGAAGGAGGTGTCAGACTTTCTTCCCTCACAGGGCATGGTGGGTTTCTATGCCTGCCCATATGTAGCTGACACTGCAACTTCTCTATGGCAGAATGAAACAAGCAAGGCCATAGCACTCAGAGAAATGTATGTGATGTCTAGATAATCCCAGCCAGGGCTTAAGACCTCTTCACAGCCAAGCTACTAACAAGCCTTCAGATTTTTCATTTGCAATAACAACTTGTATCTTTAGATATTTCAGCCCAAGTCAAATAGGTTTATTTGAAAAGAAAAGTAAAAAACAATTAATAATCCAATAGAAAGCTGTAGTTTTGAGCTGCTGATAGAGCCAAAAGTCACCAGTTTACAAATATTGTCTTTGCCTACTTGTTCCCTCTGTCCATGCACCTGCCCAGTCTCTCTGTATCAAAAGCCCCAAGATCAAAGTAGGCTTTACCCCTGGAATGCAAGATTGACTAAACATACAAATCAATAAGTGTGATTCACCACATAATGAGAATTAAAAACAAAATCCATATGATCATCTCAGTAGATGCAGAAAAGCTTTCAATAAAATCCAACATTGCTTCATGGTTAAAAACCCTTAACAAAGTAGCCATTAAAGGAATATGTCTCAAAATAATAAGAGCTGTCTCTGAACTTAAAGCCAACGTCATACTGAATAGGCAAAAGCTGGAAGCATTCCCCTTGAGAAGAGAAGCAAGACAAGGATGCCCACTCTCATCACTCCTATTCAAGATGGTACTTTTCATTCCCTAAATCACTCCTTCTATGCACTTCCCATGTACATAGAAGTCCCAGCCAGAGCAATCAGGCAAGAGAGAGAAATAAAAGACATTCGAATAGTTAAAGAAGAAGTCAAATTATATCTCTTTACTGATGATATGAATCCATACCTAGAAAAAAATAAAGATTATGCCAAAAGGCTCCTAGAACTAATAAACCAAGTTAGTAAAGTTTCAAGATATAAAATCAGTGTAAAATATCAGTAGCATTTCTACACACCAATAATAATTAAGCTGATAGTCAAATCAAGAACACAATTCCATTTACAATATCCACATACACAAAAAATACCTAGGAATACATTAACCAAGGAGGTAAAAGATCTCTACAAGGAGAACTACAAAACATTGCTGAAATAAATCACAGACGACACAAACAAATGTAAAAACATTCCATGCTCATTGCTGAAATAAATCACAGACGACACAAACAAATGTAAAAACATTCCATGCTCATGAATTGGAATAATCAATATTATTAAGATGGTCATAGCAATCTACAGATTCCAAGGCTATTTCTATCAAACTACAATGTCATTTTCCACAGAATTAGAAAAAAAATTCAGCCAGGCATAGTGGCTCATTCCTGTAATCCCAGAACTTTCAGATGCTGAGGAAGGAGGGTCGTGTGACCCAGAAGTTCAGGACCAGCGTGGGCAACATAGCGAGACCTCATCTCTATTAAAAATTTTAAAACTGAAAAAGGAATTCTAAAATTCATATGGAACCAAAAAGAGCCCAAACAGCCAAAGCAAAATGAACAAAGCTGGAGGCATCACATTACCTGACTTCAAGTTATACTACAAGGCTATAGTAACCAAAACAGACAAAGACCAATGGAACAGAATAGTGAACCCAGGTATAAAGCCACACAGCTGTAATCACCTGAGCTTTAACAAAGGTGACAAAAATGAGCAATGGGAAAAGGACTTTTTATTTAATAAATTGTGCTGGGATAGCTGGCTAGCCATATGCAGATGAATGAGACTGGATCCCTACCTCTTACCATATACAAAAATTAACTCAAGATGGATTAAAGATTTAGATGTAAGACCTCAAACTATAAAAGTCCTAGAAAAAAAAAACCCAGGAAATATGATTATGGATATTGGCCTTGGCAAATAATTCCTGACTAAGTCCTCAAAAGCAATGGCAACAAAATAAAAAATTGACAAGTGAGCCCTAATTAAAGAGCTACTGCACAGCAAAATAAACTATCAATAGAGTAAACAGACAACCTAAAGAATGGGAGAAAATATTTACAAACTATGCACCTGACAAAGGTCTAATATCCAGAATCTACAAGGAAGTTAAACAATTCAACAAGCAGGCTGGGCATTCATTGTGGCTCATGACTGTAATCCCAGCACTTTGGAGGCTGAGGTGGACAGATCACTTGAGGTCAGGTGTTCAAGATCAGCCTGGCTAGCATGGTGCAACCCCGTCCCTACTAAAAATACAAAAAAATTAGCTGGGCATGGTGGTTCACACCTGTAATCCCAGCTACTCAGGAGGCTGAGGCAGGAGAATTGCTTGAACCTGGGAGGCAGAGGTTTCAGTGAGCCTAGATTGTACCACTGCACTCCAGTCTGGGTGACAGAGTGAGACCTCTGTCTCAAAAAGAAAAAAAAATTCAACAGGCAAAAATATAACCCCATAAAAAAGTGGACAAAGGACACAGACACTTTCCAAAAGAAGACATACATGCAGCCAACAAACATACAAAAAATGCTCAATGTCACTAATCATCAGAGAAATGCAAATCAAAATCACGATGAGATACCATCTCACACCAGTCAGAATGGCTATTGTTGAAAACTAAAAAAAATAACAGATGCTGGTGATGCTGCAGAGAAAAGGGAACACTTATACACTGCTGGGAATGTAAGTGAGTTCAGCCACTGTGGAAAGCAGTTTGGAGATTTCTCAAAGAACTTAAAACAGAGCTACTATTTGACCCAGCAATCCCATTACTGGCAATATAGCCATAAGAAAATAAATCATTCTACCAAAAATATGCATGCCATTCACAATAGCAAAGAGATGGAATGAACTTTGATGCCCATCGGTGTGGATTGGAAAAAGAAAATGTGGTACATATACACTGTGGAATACTACACAGCCATAAAAAAGAATGAAATAATGTCCTTTGTAGCAACATGGGTGCAGCTAGAAGCCATTATCCTAAGCTAATTAATGCATGAACAGAAAAACCAAATACCATATGTTCTCACTTATAAGTAGGAGCTAAACACAGGGAATTCATGAACATAAAGATGGAAACAACAGACAATGAGGACTACTAGAAGTGGGAGGAAGATAGGGAGACAGAGGCTGGAAAACTACCTATTGGGGACTATGCTCACTCCCTGGGTGACAGGATTATTCATACCCTAAACCTCAGTGTCACACAGTATACCCATGTAACTAACCTGCATATATACCCCCGAATCTAAAAGCTCAAACAGAATCCCCAAAATCAAAAAGAATATTGAGTCATAGTCTGAAGAATACTGAAATAATAGCATCCTCCTGTTAGAGCTTTCCCGATAACCTGAACCATATGAACAAAACAGGATTGTGGAAGAGAAGACTATCATCTGCAGCCAAGTGGACTTTGCCATACAGAATCGTCAAGTTTAGGCCAGAAAACATCATTGCTCCTCCCTCAGTTCTCCACTTGCCCCATCAGTTCACAACTGGCCAGAACAGGATGATATTTTAAAAAATTAACATTGGTGATAAACATTCTTCTTAGGCAACAAACACTGGAGATAGTTAATTCCCATAATCAGCATCATTCTTATTTGACATGTAAAGAAATCAAGATTCAGGAACTCCTCAAAGGCCATGCAGCCAGGAGATGGAACTGGGATTCAAAGCCAGGTCCAGCTGGGGACAAAGCCTGGTTTGCTCCTGGCTGTGCCATACTCAGTGCCTCTAGGACCCATCCTCACCACTCTATCCTCTGGGTAAATGGACTTCACCAACATGTGGCCAACCTCAATACTGTATGTGACAAGATGAGTTACTGTGCCTCTGACATGCTCAATGAGGTCTGAGTTTTCACCCAGATCCATGGAAATGGGAGAGGGGCCATTAAGGCATACATGCTTCTGTTTGAGAAAGCAGAGCTTGCTACTCACAGCCAGATGAAAGGACAGTGCCTGGCTTTCTGCACAGTATGTTGTAAAGCCGCATCCAATGCACTCATTCAGGAGGACCCTTTCTC
The DNA here is from genome assembly GCA_031835075.1 of Saguinus oedipus. Taxonomy (NCBI): domain Eukaryota; kingdom Metazoa; phylum Chordata; class Mammalia; order Primates; family Cebidae; genus Saguinus; species Saguinus oedipus. The sequence goes on from CM063190.1 coordinate 28,549,405, forward strand.
CCCAGCCCACTCTTAAATGCCTAAAGAGCGTTTCTATTTCTTATTACTCTTTATCCCCAGGATTTTACTCCCATGATTGCCCCAACGCAGAGAAGAAACTGCAGGTGCATGCACTTCTCATTAGATCGTCCGGAGCATGAGTTGTAATCTGCTCCATTTCAACACTTGGAACAGAAGCACAGCACAGAAAAACAGAACAACTGCTACATTCCCGTTATGTCCCTGACTACTCGAGACCTCTGGCTTGTTATTGATCAGACCCAACATAAACACCACAATGAGGCTTTCAAGGTCTTCTGTCCACTGCCTCTCCAGGTCCCTCTATTCAAGCCTTCTGGTCCTCCTACCCCTTCAACTCCCCTTGGACCACACCCCCTTCCCCCTGCAACTTTGACAAGCAAGCTTCTTCTCCCCAAACCCCTCTCCCTCCCATCCTTGTGCCTTGGCTTATGCATAAAACACCCTTTCACCTCTATGTTCCTCCTCTAACACCATCATTTCTTTTACACTCAAATGAAAAGATGCCAAGAAGGCTTTTCTGACTGGCCCCTATAACTGCGGTCCTTTTTACTGACACTTATTCAGTAGGCCAATAGTTACTGGGCACCTCCTATGGGTCATGAAGCTCCTCTTTGGGCAACATTTACTGAGCCTTTTTTATGTGCTCGGCACCAAGCGCCTTGCATGCCTCCTTATTTATCTGCTCCTCTTTACAGGAAATCTCCTCAGATACGCTGTTCATTCTATTTCTCAATTCCTGTCTTCCATGCTGTTTGAACCAACTTAAACAGAGTCCTGACCCCACCTTTCCACTGAAATCGTTCAGAGTGGGTAATGATTTCTACACGGCTAAACCCAGTGGTCAATTTTCAAACCTCTTCCTCAATTAACCTCTCAACAATATTTGATACAAGCATCTGACTATATGCCATTTTAATGAAGAAGTGTTATTTAAGAGAAGAGAATGTTCAAGAAAATATTTTTCTTCATCTTTCACCTTATGAAATAAAGGCTGAATAAGTACATTTTCAACAAAATTGTTATAATTTTATCAGTTATAAATGGAGTCTGATATAACTGCGGTAATTCAAACAACTGGTGTTTCTGCTAGAAATGTGTTTTCCCCCAATGTCAAATAACTTTTGATAGAATTCTGAACAAAACAAAGTGCAATGTTCCTTTGATTTAAATGATTTAATTTTAAGTGTATATTAAGCTGTACTAAGAATATTTTGTAGAGTAGAGACAGGGTACAGGCTCAGAAATTATAGGGGTTTTACCTGTAAACCCAGCACTTCGGGAGGCCGAGGCAGGTGGGTCACTTGAGGTCAGGATTTCAAGACCAGCCTGGCCAATATGGTTGAAACCCAGTCTCTATCAAAAAATACAAAAATTAGCCGGGCATGATGGCACGCACCTGTAGTCCCAGCTACTAGGAAGGTTGAGGTGGAAGAATCGCTTGAACCTGGAAGGCAGAGGTTGCACTGAGCTGAGATCACATCACTGCAGTCCAGATTGAGCAACAGAGTAAGACCCTGTCTCGAAAAACAGAACATAAAAAAAAGATAGGTTCCCCCCGCCATTTACTTAATGCTGTAAATTAAGTAAATGCTTACCAGAACATTCCAAACTTGTGTGGGGCATGAGATAATTCATTCTTGACATTCGCTTACACATTGTGGAATATCTAATATACCTGGCCCTGGCCCATGAAATGACAGTGACGCTGTCAGTCATTGTGAGAAAACAAAAATGCCCTTTAAAATTTCCACAGTGCTCCTTAGGAAGGTGATACTTTGATGAGAGACAATTCCACACAGATCTATCTCATTTCTGCAAGGCTCATGAGCAGAGCCACTGACTGGCTTTATTCTGAACTGTCTTTTCAAGGATAATTGCATAGCAAACAGCTTTGAGACACGGAAAGAGTGGACCCATTGGAGCAAAAGGTAGCATATTTCTTGCTTGTTGGAAAAGTTTCAGGCCTCCTAAGCCTGGGTTTCTTTCCTCTACCATGACCCACTGCATGGGCATCTTCTGCACTCTTCATGCTGCTTGAGGAATTGAGACCCTGGGATCTGGGGTAGCAAAATGCAGATACTCTGCCTGTGCTATTGCTGCAGTAAAGCCCTCTGTCTGTGAGCTGAGAGTCATATCTTCTGCAGCGTCCGTGAACCCGTGGCAGGCTAACTTGTTAGCTTGTGAACTGGAGAACAATCTCGGTTCCTTCATAGTTCTTCATACCTACTCCACTGACAGTCCCCAGAACTATATGCTAACTCTCAAATTTATCTGCACTGTCTTCCTGACCTTCCCTCGAACTCCAGACTCATAACCAACAATGGCTATCAATACTTAAACATCACTAAGGCATCTCAAACCTTTTATTTTATTATTTTTTATCACTCCTACTATTCTGAACATCTCAAACTTTGGATGCACCAAGTAAACTAGTTTTTTCCCAAAATTCTTTTCTCCCCAAGGGTGTGCCTTTTATGAAAGTTGTCACTGTTCTTTACCAGCTCCTAAATTGTAGTTGTTGGGTCTTGTCTTTGTGGCTCAGACGGCTCCTAATGGTGTGGTAGATGACACAAGCTGTGGCTAGCAAAATGAGCTCAGCCTATCTCAGTGCAAGCTGGAAGCAGTTTTTCTTACCTCAGGCCCTACAAACCTGCCCTATGGAATTCATTTTCTTTGCTCCTGGACAAAAACCTCAGTCACTCAGATAACGAAGGTCCATTCCAGTATAGTCATCAAATAATTCATCCCAACTCAAGGTACTCTCTAAACAATAAACATCCGGCCAACTTCAAACTCCCCTCCCCCTTGTTGGGCTGCTTCAGGCTAAGGAGCCTGCAGAGGTTGGAGGTGGCTGTGACAGGGCCTTGGTCAGCTTCTCCCTTCCTAGCGTCACCTCCTATCCACTATCCGGGACCTAGGGAGGAGAGACTGGGGAAACAGCACAGTCCTCTGTGGCTAATGCATTTGTTCGTGTCCTCTGAGTCATCTCTCTTCAGATGTGTCTCTGTGGCTGCTGCAGAGATCCTGAGATCAAGCACTGAGGTACCCTTGATGTCTACAATGCCCCTCTTCCAGGTAGTGAAATAGAAGGCAGGCCTTCTACTCCCCCTCTAGTCCAAAGGCCTCTTCTATCCCTCCAGGGTGTCTTCTGGGGAAAAAACCAGTGAAGAAGATCCCAATGCTACCGGCTTACCTGGGGTTCACATGTATACCCTGCAGACAACTGACACTGCCCTTTTCCCATCAGTGGGTGTGTGTCCAGCTCCCACTCTGAGCCTCTCCTCCCTCTGACCAGGCAGGCACAGCCCCACATGAGGGGCAGACACACCCCTCGGTTCCTCAGACCCCAAAGAACACACACCTGCTCTCCATACAGCATCCCTGAAGCCTTCCTCATGTGGCTGAAGGGCAGGCGTGGGTACCCTTCATCTTTCCTACTATCAGGGGAATGGTGGGCTACAGAGAATGCACAGGACACTGACAGTTCTCAGAAGACAAGTCCCCCTTGTCAACCTCTTGCCAACTTCTATTCCTTGTATAGGCTGAAGCTGGGAATCACCACAGGCTGATGGCAGCACTGACTCTCACCTCCATTTCAAACTCCTGCAAAGGTGCTCCAGCATCACCCCTTGGAGTGACAGTGTGACTTCCCACCAATACTTTTGTTACTAGCTTCTGCTGAAACTCAGAGACAAGAGGATTGGCTACTGTGAAGATCTTGTTTCAAATGTTTGTTGAAATGAATACCAAAAATAGAGAATGACAAGCTACAGCTCCAAAGAAGATCTGCTCCCGAGCCATGCCCAGAAGACCAGTGCTGCCAAGAACAGAGCATTTGATGAATTCTTAAGCAGCTTGCTGGGAACATCTTCAGACTGGGGAAGCAGGGACAGAAATGCCTTTGAAAAATGAGTGATTTGAGGAAGTAGATGTGGCAGGACACTGGGGAAAAATGATCACACCACCTGGGAGGTTGTAACAAGGAGGGGAACAGTGGGGGCATTCAGTCTGGAGGTTCCAGTCCAGAACTCATTCTCCCCAGGACACTGAGGTCCTTTTATGACAAAAAGGAACTGCCCCTGCTGGGAGTTCCTTTGTTTGAGCACATATGATGATCTACTTCCCTAGCCTATTACCATAAAAATCATTTGACCTTTGCAATTCTTCTGAGGAGTGGATGGACCTAGCTTCATTTAACTCATAGGGAAAATGAGGCTTAGATTGATTGAGAGATTTTTCCCATGAAAACACAGATGGAGGAAACAGGGTGGGTACAACTTGCTTCTCTCAGAACATTCCCTGGACTTTCCTGCCAGTGCATACATACACTGTATGTTCCAACTAAAGAGCCACTTTTTTTCCTGACATAGCTGGACTACAGGCGTGCATCACCACACTTGCCTGGCTATTTATTTATTTTTTTGTACAGACAGGGTCTCACTATGTTGCCCAGTTGGCCTCAAACTCCTGGGCTCAGGTGATCCTCCTGCCCCAGCCTCCCAAATTGCCGAGATGACAGGTAAGAGCCACTGCACCAGACCTCCATTATTCTTAAAAGAGCAACTCTCACCTAACTCCTGCATCTGGCCGTCTCAGATGACTCCAAGGTGGGACAAGCGCATCGTCCTGTATCAGATGGAACTTTGTACCTCTTTTATGACATGTCATAGTCTTCTCCCAATGTGGCCGCCTGTGTACATCTTATTTCCTCTCCTAGAATGTGAAACCCTTAAGAGCAGTTACAGTGTCTTATTCAACTGGGTACGACCCAAAGAATTTCCTAGAAGCATTAGAGAAGTTTCTTGCTCACAGTAGGTGTTTGACACATGTTTGTTGCATGAGATACATAGAGGCATTGCCAAAGGTGAAATATCAGATATGCTGGTACCACAGCCCCTTGTTTGCAGCTCAGATGAACTAGATCTGAGGGTTCGCTGTCATCAAAAGCAAACGCTGGTCAATTGCCAGAGGGCATCTACCCCATCCTGGCTTCTGCTTCAAAGTTTCTTCTAAGTCCCAGCCGCAGCTCTCTTGATCTTTCCCTATTTGCTCATTAAAGTTAATTGGGGACATGAAAAGATCCAGAACCAAATATTTCATTAAGGCCAGGTCTTAATGCAGCAACTGCAGACAAAACAGGTAAAAATAGGGCAGAGGTTCTGAGTATGAGACCAGCAAATGTGGCACCTGTTTAAACCTCAGGCTCTCTGTTCATGAACTGATATCTTCAGTCAGCTTGGGGGATGCTGAGAATATCAAGGGAAGACAATTATGTCTCTTTATAGAAATATTTTAAAAATTAAAGGAGCTCCCCAGTTCCCCTGCTTGAGGTATTACAGAAATAACAGGCCGGGCACAGTGGCTCACACCTGTAATCCCAGCACTTTGGGAGGCCGAGGCGGGCTGATCACTTCAGGTCAGGAGTTCGAGACCCACCTGGACAGCATGGTGAAACCCCATCTCTAGTACATATACAAAAATTAGTCAGGTGTGGTGGCACACGCTTGTAGTCCCAGCTATTTGGGAGGCTGAGGCAGAAGAATCAGTTGAACCCAGGAGGTAGAGGTTGCAGTGAGCCGAGATCACTCCACTGCACTCCAGCCTGGACAACAGAGTAAGAACCTGAAGATAACAAAGAAAGAAAGAGAGAAAGAAAGAAAAGAGAAGAAGAGAAAAGAAGAGAAGGAAGGAAGGAAGGAAGAAAGACAATTTCTATAAAAAGTCTGGTCTGCGGTCCTGGGAATAGACTAAGATACCAATTATTAATATCAGCTACCATTTTCTGAGTTCTTATGAGGATTGTGCTAGTATTTTTACATAAATTATGTCTTCTAATCTATACAGTAACAGTAACCCCCTGAAATGAGAGAGGTTAAGCTATTGGACTGAGCTCTTATTACTACTGAATGGCAGAAAACATGGCAAAGGTTGAGGTTTCAACCATGGCAGAGTAGTCCTAGAGTCCGTACCAGCAACCACCACCTCACCCTGTTGCTGCTTCTTTTTTTTTTTTTTTTTTTAGATGGAGTGTCTCTGTCTGTCACACAGTGGGTATGATCTTAGCTCACTGCAACCTCCGCCTCCCAGGTTCAAGCGATTCTCCTGCCTCAGCCTCCTGAGTAGCTGGGATTACAGGCAGGTGCCCGCCACCATGCCTGGCTAATGTTTGTATTTTTAGTAGAGATGGGGTTTCACCATGTTGGCCAGCTGGTCTCGAACTCCCGACCTCAAGTGATCCACCCGCCTCAGCCTCCCAAAGTGCTGGGATTATAGGCTTGAGCCACCGCGCCTGGCTACCCTGTTGCTTCTTAGGGTATCTCAAAATGTTCTTCTTTCTTAACATGGAGAAAAGACACTAGCCTATAACTGCTGCATTTGGGAGTGCTGCTCTGTGTGAGGTGCCAGTGAGGTAAGGCCTTGATGTTAACTAAATCTCATATATATAATTCATTTATTTGAGGAACAAAAGAGTAGAGGCTTCACACAAACTATTGGTGCCATGAGAAACCAAGAATATCTGTGCCTGTTACGTGCCTATATGGTATGTTCAGGTTCTTAAGATCCAGTGGGGTTGTTTGTAAAGTTTTAAAAAGCTGGAGCTGGAGGAGTGAGAAAGGCTGAAAACATAGGGACATCTCAGGCTTCTCCAACCTTCAATTCTAACACACTTACCTTGGTTTTAGGGGAAATTTTAATTCTAGTAAATGTAAGTTACTCATTCCTATGCAATTCTTTTTAAAGGAAGAATCAGTAAGTCTAAATACATTAAGGATCACAATAAATTTAAGTATCTTAAGTTTCCTTGTCAAAGTAACACAGATTTTCTGAATAGCCACAACTGTAGTGTCAAACTAGGATTTAAAAGACAGATTCTTCAACTAAAGGGGCACAAAAAGGCTGAAAAATAGGCATTAAAATATACTAGATAAATAATAAAAGAAAGCACATGCTATATGCTAATATCTGACAAAAGAAAATGAGATGAGAAGCATTAACAATTAAGAGTGACAAAGATATTTTCTTTCAATTGTATTCAATTCACCAAGAAAATATAAGTTATGAATCTTAATGCATTGACAATGTGGCATTTTATTTATATGTGCATAAATGTATCCATTAAGTAAATGCTGATAGAAATAAAGAGAAATAATACAGAGCCATGGTCGAAGAACATAATAATATATTCATTTCAGAAATAAGAATATCATACATAAAATTAATATTAATTATTTTTAAATTAATTTTGAAGATTGGAATTAATTATTTTGAAAATCTGAATACTGCTCAAGGAACATTTATTAAGGAAAAAATACATTCCCCTGCTCGCTACCACCCGCCCAAAGCAGAAATAACATCAACATAGAAAGAATGGTAAAAGGAAACAAAACAATTTATTTGGAAATTAAGACATTCTTCCAGGTAACTTTTGTGTTAAAGAAAAAGTAAAAATTAAAATGGAAAAACTAATAAGAATTGAATGGTAACTCCATATATCAGAGGCTCTAGATTGTGGCCAGAGTAGAATCAGAAGAAAAAGAAATCTCTTCCAAACCCTCCAGGGACTATGATTAAGGGGTGGCTGAGCTAGTTGTCCCTTATAGGTTCCCCTAACATCCCAATTCCCCTGAGCCTTCAGACTTCTTAAACTAGAGTGTAGCACTATCCAGTGCAGTAGCCACTAGCCTTATGTGCTAAATTTAAATTAATTAAAATAAAATAAAATTCAGTGTCTTAGCTGTTCTGGCCACATTTTAAGTACTCAATAGCCACAGGTGGCTAGAAGATATTGCACTGGACAGCACAAACCATACAAATTCATCGTAGAAATAGAAAGTTCTGTTTCGCAGTGCTTCTCTAGGGTTTACCGGGAACTTCCAAAACGTGAATTCCACTGACTGCAGGCCAGCGCTGAGTCCATGTTTCAATGGGCCAACCTAGCAAACTGTACATACTACTTCTATTTGCTCAAGCCAACACATCAAATTCAGAATCTCAGGGAAGTAAACTCATATTGATAAATGTGGTTCAGTCAGCTCTTCAATTTTACTTTGCATGGTCAAACAGCTTTAGGATTCATTCATATCCATGCTCCCCAAACTCTGACCAAAACTGATTGGTAACGTCTCATAATTATTTTAGTGTATCAGTTTCCTCTCCTACCTCAGACCAGGTCTTGTACATCCTTATTTGGGATCTACTCTTGTTGTGGTCCTGGGGGTAATTAGAGAAGTGGGAGTGGATCCTATAGAGATCAGCATCCCATGGGGCTGACCTTCTCCCAGCCTCAGTCATTGAAAGGTGTTTATACAGAGGAAGGTGCTCTTTCTGGTGGGAAGCGGGGTTTCCTCAATTAAAAAAAAGAGGTCATAGGGAATTAAGAAGTTCAAATTTTCAGCCTGTCCAGGCACGATGGCTCACGCCTGTAATCCCAGAACTTTGGGAGGCTGATTCGGGTGGATCACCTGAAGTCAGGAGTTCGAGACCAGACTGGCCAACACAGTGAAACCCCATCTCTACTAAAAATAAAAAAAATTAGCTAAGCATGGTGGTGCTGGCCTGTAGTCTCAGCTACTCAGGAGGCTGAGGTAGGAGGATATCTTGAGCCTGGGAGGTAGAGGTTGCAGTGAACTGAGATTGTGCCACTGTACCCCAGCCTGGGTGACAGAGTGAGACCCTGTCTCAAAAAAACATAAAGCAAAGTTTTTAGCCTCACCTGTTTCTCCCTCTCATATCTCAGGATGTCATTCCTTCTCCCACTAGTGCACTTAACTTAGTCTTAGAGACTGGCATGGACAAGCATTTAATTGGCTCTGCCACTGTACAAGCCACATAATACAGCACTTGATGTTATCATTGCCATATCTGCCATGCAACCAGAAGAAATGAGGGATTCATTCAAAGCTGGCATAAAAGTGTTTTCATTTTCCACCCATCTTCTGAATGGAGTATTTAAGGCCTTCAATTTTTCTTTTTACTCTGTACACTCTCTTGGACAGCACTGTCCAATATAACTTTCTGCAGTGATGAAAGTTTTCTCTACCTGTGCTGGCCTAGAATATAGCAGTCACTAGCCACACTCTGTTTTTGAGTAATTGAAATGTGGCTCATGTGACTGAAGAACTGAATTTTAAATTTTATTTCGTTTCAATAATCTTAATTTTAATGTAAATAGACACATGTAGTTAGTGGCTACCAGACACATGTATCAGGGCACCAAAAGGAATTAGCTGACCCAAAATTTGTGTAATCACTATTGTCACCATCTTACCAATTTTTCAAAGCCACTTCCTCTCCCAACCCCCTGCCCTCACTTGCACTTCCGTCCGTGCAATGATGGTGTAATTGTGATGCCTCCATAATTTAGAGATGAAATGCCTCCTTTTCCCTGGCAAGGAGGTTATCAAGTGTGAGAGCAAACTCGTTCCAGAATTCTCTCTTGAGGGCCACTCTTGAGGCCACCCTTGACGTCTGTTACTCTATCAATCATTGATCCAGAATTACACACTCAAATGGGATAAAACTGTTAAGTGTTAACTAAAGGAGCCATTTAAATCAGTCTTGGCAGGGACGCTAACATACCCTAGGGTTAGCAATAGTGAAGAGCCATTAACCACACCTACGCACGGGGAAGCTGCTGACCAGACCTGAGAGTTAGCTCTAGCTATAGGAGCTGGGGCCCTCTATAGATGATGCAAACAGCCTCTGCACTCAGCAGAGAGGCTACCTGGGAGTGGCTACATCAGACCCACCCTCCTCCTCTCACTACCCTCCTTCTTTCTTCCTGTGCCTTCCTGTAACAAACCCAACCAGAAACCAGAGTGTGAAGAAGGTTGTCACTGCCATCCGTAAAGAGCAGCCTCCAGAGGCACAGAGGGTGGGTAAGGGTGGAGGGTGGTTCTAGAGTAGCAAACAAAACATTGTTCTGTTTATGCTATTACAGTAGCTCACCCATGTTTGAACTATTAAGAAAAAAGTCTGGACAGATGAGGCCTGGACTCTGACCTTGTGTTGATTCCCCATAGAAATGCCACCTGTGAGTTTCTGATGAAGGCAGCTGGTTTTCCATCTCCTGGAGCTGTTTCCTAATGAGACAAAATGAATTATAAACATTAATGATGACAAAGACGGTGAGGAAAATTTAAGCAACCAAAGTGGGACAAATTAAAAAGGTGATTTTGAAAGAATCTTATAGTAAAACATAGTAATGGGTAGTTTCTCTTTTTTTATTATAGTTTAAGTTCTGGGGTACATGTGCAGTTCGTGCAGGATTGTTACATAGGTATTCACATGCCATGGTGGTCTGCTGCCTCCATCCCCAGTAATGGGAAGTTTTCTATGACATGTCCAGAGATGATTCCTTGTACCTTCCCCACAAACAAATCTTGTTATTAAAATCCTCTAAAATGCATTCTACACATCACTCAGCATGACACTCTCTAATTCTAAATAATTCTTTCATATAGGTTTGTATATTTAGTGTGTATGTTTACTATACTTTTAGTGATATTGTAATCTCTGCGAGGACAAGATTATGTCATCACAATTAGTAAATTCATCTTTACTGGATTCCTGAGGACCTTCTTGCTCACTGGAGCATTTCATGATGCTAGACACAGTGGTAAAGGCTGTGCTTGGGGCCCCTTGGGACTATGGAATGGTGCTTTGGGGAGAGAGGCGTAGGGGGAATCTCACTATGGAGTAAACAGGCCACAAAGGACCTCCTCGGCTCTTTTGGTCAGTCTGAGTTTCCCCAACAAAACAGATTTCCTGGTACTCTGTGTTCAGACTCTGGAGCTGTCTGGCAGTTCTGCTAATCATTCACCACCTTTGGCTTCTTTCTCAGCTACTGTGGGCACTGTCTGGTTTGAGATGGGTGATTACTATCTTCAAAGTCCTGAGATTAGGATGTTCATGGTTAAATGAACAACACGTAGCCTTGATGCCTGGCCAAGGAGGGGGACTGGACACCATAGACAGAAGTTTATTTGGGGCTATTTATTCTGCCTCCATATCATTTTAAGCCTCAAAGATCTGGTGTTCCAGTGCACACTTCTGCCCTCCTCTTCCTCTGACTGTGGACACCCCTGTTCCAGTTGTCAGCAGTTAAACAGGGTATATATATTTCCAGTTCAAATGATTCTCCTGCCTCAGCCTCCCGAGTAGCTGGGATTACAGGCACCTGCTACCACGCCCAGCTAGTTTTTGTGTTTTTAATAGAGACGGGGTTTCACCATGTTGGCTAGGCTGGTCTCGAAATCCTGATCTCAAGATCTGCCTGCCCTGGCCTCCCAAAGTGCTGGGATTACAGGCTTGAGCCACTGCGCCCGGCCGAGTAAGGAGTCTTAAAGGATGCATGAGGGTTTGTGAGTAACCTAGGCCTTCTCTGGGTAATATCCATGCTCAGATACCTCTCTCCTACTATTCTGAGCATTGAACAGGGGCAGAAGGAAGCAAGCCATGAGAGAGAGGGACAAGCATGACCAGAAGGTCCTCAAGGGCCCCAAGGCAGAGCTCCTGAAACCAGAAATTCCCACAGGTGCATCCTAAAAAATAATTTTTCTACTTTGGCAGAACTCAATTAGTTCCCAGTGTACTAGAATGAAATGCAGCAATGAGACCTACCTCACCAAAAACCTAGGCTCCTATCCAGAATTTTCCATCCTGTGGGAGCGGTGGGCAGAAGGAGATGATAAAAGTAGGTAGAACTTAGCTCTCTCTCTATAGCCCAAAACGCCAGGGGCCTGAGACAAGATGCATCTAATTCTCCTTGTTTCTTGGGTTATGCCTAATTACTGGGCTCTTTCCCATTATTTAATCATCTGGGCTCTCATTTTTTTATTGCCATTCTTGAATACAGTCATGGTAAATAATTCCTTATTGATCTTATCAAGTCATTCATATCTTAGTTCTAAACTGCTAAGCAAATCTCTGATAATTAGTGAATTTCTCCCAACATCTCAAAAAATATGTCTTGCAGCTAATATACCTGCATTTGCAGAAACATATTTAAATTAAATGTACTCCCCTCGAAAAAAATCCCAAAATGATTTTTAACAAAATTCAGCAAACCCATTGTAAAGAATATCTGAGAAAGAAACACTGAGAACAGTGGGGTCCTTTCTTCCCCAGAAGAAAAAAACGAAGATGAAAAAATTGCTTTGTCAGCTTTCATAGTCCATTATGAAATTAATTCAAGAATTAAAATAGTGTGGTATAGGAGCAAGCAAGTATCACAGGTCCATAAATCAATATAGTATAGCTTAATAGAGGCTTTAAGAACAGAAATACAGAATGTGAGAATTAAATACATATTATAAATGGTTTCTTCAATCAATGTGAGGATAACCGGCTTTTTATTTATAAAAACAACACCTTTGTTTGAAGGTGTAGACAGGTTTGTTCCTCACAGATGCTCTGCTGTAGAATATGCTGTGCAGCTCTCTCCTAGCTTCCTCTGACTGCTGGTAACCTTCAGCATTCCCTGGCTTATACCTGCATCACTCCCATGTACGCCTCCATCTTCGCACTGTCTTCTGTATCTCTGTGCGTTTAATGTGCTTCTGCTTTTCTCTTATAAGGACACCTGCCATTGCCTTTAAGGCCCACCCCAAATCCGAGGTAAGCTCATCTGGAGGTCCTTAACTTAAATTATATCTGCAAATACTCTTTTCCAAGTAGGATCACATTCAAAGGTTCTAGGAGTTAGGACTTGGACCTATCCTTTTGGGTGCCACCATTCAACTCACTATCCTTTCATATAAAAAAGTATCATGTCTCATGTCCCACCTCCCTTTGGGGCCTAGAGGCAGTTAACAGCTCTGACAATTACTCAAGTGTCCCTTATGGGCTCCTTATACTCTGTCCATATCTGTACAAAGAAAAGTATATTTATTTATTTATTATTTATTTTTTGAGACAGAGTCTTGCTCTGTCACCCAGGCTGGAGTGCAATGGTGCCAACTTGGTTTACTGCAACCTCCATCCCCCAGGTTCAAGCAATTCTCCTGCCTCAGCCTCCAGAGTAGCTGGGATTACAGGCTCCTGCCAATATGCCCAGCTATTTTTTGTATTTTTAATAGAGTTGGGGTTTCATCATGTTGGCCAGGCTGCTCTTGAACTCCTAACCTCAGATGATATACCTGCCTCAGCCCCATAAAGTGTTGGGATTACAGGCATGAGCCACTGTGCCCGGCCCAGAATAACCTTTATTAAATGCTCTTTAAACTATCCCAACTTGGGTTTCCATCTATTTCTCGTTGAAACCTACCTAAAAGACCAGTGGAGGAATTACACTGCAGGCCAGAACATTAGAAAGAATTCACCTTCAGATGTTGGGAAGAGTGAAGAAAGAAAACGTTCACTGGTAAATTTCACAAAAGTGAAGATCCAACGAAGAACACTTTTTTTTTTTTTTTCCAATCATTGAGAGCTTGTAAGGTTGCTGAGGTTGGTTGGCCTTGAACTCTTGGCCTCGCCTTCGCAAGCGCCACGACATCCGGCCGGAGCCACTTTGGGCCCCGAAGGACACTTATTTTTAAACATGTGATCAACAGATGAAGAAAATTTTTCACCTCCAGTCAAAATGACCAAGGATTAATTAATATGTTTAGGAATTCTAAAGAGCTACTATTTTCAAGGAACTATGCAAGGTTTGGCAATAAAATAATGAGAAAAATACAAATAACAATGTACAGAATTATATTGCAACTATGGTAATGGATGAAAAGGATAATTAGATGGTGTGGAAAGTAGAATTCTAAGATGGTCCCCAAGATTCCTGCCTTTGGTATACACATCCAGGTTAATCCTCTACCCTTGAGTGTTGCTTGGACAGTTAATATAAGGAAATATCAGTTCTATGCTTAGTTACTAATCAGTTGACTTTGAATTAATCAAGAGGAAGACTGTCCTGGGTAGGCCTGAGCTAGTCAGATGAGCCCATTAGAAGAGGGTGAATCATCAAGGATTCACTCCTGCTGGCCTAGAAGAAAACTCATAGTCATGTTGTGATTTATCTATGAAAGCTACGTGCCAAGCACTGAGAGCAACCTCTAGAGCAAAGACTCAGTTAACTCCTACTGAATTCCTGACCACGGAAACTGTGGAATGGTAAGTTTTCATTCTGTATGCTCCTAAATGTGTTACAAAGAAATAGGAAACTAATGAAGGTGGTGTTAAACTTTAGTAAAGGTTTACCTAGTGCTGTCGGCAGTAGAAAACACTATATGGTACTGAGACCTGCGGCCCTGTAACTGAAAGATTGTATCCAAAATGAAGCAGGCGTACAAAGAAGAGCCAGAACCATTCTTACCAAAACTATTCCAAAAAACCCAGGAGGAGGGATTCCTTTCTAACTCATTCTACAGATCCAGTATTACCTTAATGCCAAAACCAGGTGAGGATACAACAAAAACAAAAAGAAAATTACAGGCTAATATACCTGATGAACACAGATGCAAAAATTCTCAACAAAATACTAGCAAACAAGATACAGCAACATATCAAAAAGTTAATTTACTATGATAAATTGGGCTTTATTCCAGGGATGCAAGGATGGTTTAACATACAGAAATCAATAAATGTGATCCACCACATAAACAAAACTAAGAACAAAAATCATATGATTATCTCAATAGATGCAGAAAAAAAACATTTGATAAAATCCAACATCCATTCATGATAAACACCCTAAAAAAGTACAGAAAAACTGGCTGGGCACCGTGGCTCATGCCTGTAATCCCAGCACTTTGGAGGCTGAGGTGGGTGGATCACCTGAGGTTGAGAGTTCAAGACCAGCCTAGCCAACATGGTGAAACCCCATCTCTACTACAAAAATTAGTATTTTTGTACTAATGCCTGTAATTTTGTACGCAAGCCTATAATTCCCGCAACTCAGTAAGCTAAGGCAGGAGACTCACTTGAACTTGGGAGACAGAGGTTGCAGTGATCAAAGATTGCACCATTGCACTCCAGCCTGGGCAACAGAGTGAAACTCTGACTCAAAACAAAAATAACAAACAAAAACTAAGCATGAACAGAACATATGTAAAAACATTAAGAGCTATTTATGACAAACCCACCCAACATCGTAACAAATGGGGAGAAGTTAAAAGCATTTCCCCTGGGAACTGGAATAAGACAAGGCTGTCCACTCTCACCTCTACTGTTCAACAAGTACTAGAAGTCCTAGCCAGAGCTATCGGGCAAGAGAAAGAAATAAAAGAGAAAGTCAAGTTATCTGTTCACTGTGTACACAGAAAACCCTAAAGACTCCTAGACCTGATTAATAACCTCAGTAGTGTCAAGATACAAAATCAATGCACAAAAATTGGTAGCATTTCTATACCTTTAAAATGTTTAAGCTGGGAAACATATTAAGAATTAAATTCTAGCCGGGCATGGTGGCTCATGCCTGTAATCCCAGCAACTTGGGAGGCTGAGGCAGAAGAACTGCTTGAACTCAGGAGGTGGAGGTTGCAGTGAGCTGAGAACAAGCCGCTGCACTCCAGCCGGGCTGACAGACAGAGCAAGACTCTGTCTCAAAAAAAAAAAAATTCCTTTCATTTGCTATAGCCACACAAAAAAATAAAAACTAGGAATACATTTGACAAAGGAGGTGAAAGATCTCCACAAAGAAAACTACAAAACGCTAACAAAATAAATGGTAGAAGACACAAATAAATGGAGAAACTTTCCATACTCATGTACTGGAAGAATCAATATGGTTAAAAAGACCATATTACTGAAAGCAATCTATAGATTCAGTGCAATTTTTATCAAATTACCAACATCATGTTTCACAGAATTAGAAAAGCAATTATACTGCAAAGTAAAGTAACTAAAACAGCAAGGTATTGGTACAAAAATAGACACACAGATCATAGTACAGAAATAAAGCCACATACCAACAACCAATTGATTTTTGATAAAGTGGAGAAAAGTGAAGAATGGAGGAGAGAGAGAGACCCTATTCAATAAATGGTGCTGGGTAAACTAGCTAGCTATATGCAGAAGAATGAGACTGGACCCCTATCACTCACTATATACAAAATTTAAAAGGAAATGGATTAAAGACATAAATGTAAGACATAAATATATACATATATTAAAAAAACTCAGAAGGAAACCTAAGAAAAGTTATTCTGGACATCAGCTTAGCCAAATAATTTATGATAAAGACTCCAAAAGCAAATGTGACAAAAACATAAATAGACAAATGGGACTTAAACTAAGATGTTTTTCCACAGCAAAATAAATCATCAACAAGGTAAACAGACAACCTACATAATGGGAGAAAAGATTTACAAATTTTGCCTCCAACAAAGGATTAATATCTATAATCTACAGGAAACCAAATTCAAGAAGAAAAAAATAAACAATCCCATTAAAAACTAGGCCAAGGACATTAACAGACATTGCTCAAAAGAAGAAATACAAGTGGCCAACAAGCACCTGAAAAAATGATTAACATCAATAATCATCAGAGAAATGCAAATTAAAACCTCACTGAGATACCAACTCTCACCAGTCAGAATGGCTTTCATTAAAATATCAAAAAAAAAGCCCACAGATGTTTTATTTTATTTTATTTATATTATTATTATTGAGACAGTGTCTGACCTTATCGCCCAGGCTGCAGTACAGGGATATGAACACAGCTTACTGTAGCCTAGAACTCCTGGGCTCCAGTGGCTTTCCTTGCCTCAGCCTCCTTAGTAGCTGGGACCACAGGTGGGTATCACCACACAAGGTAATTTTAAATTTTTTTGTAGAAGCGAGATCTCACCTTGTTGCCCAAAGCCAGTCTTGAATCCTATGCTTAAGCGATCCTTCCACCTTAGCCTCCCAAAGTGCTGGGTTTACAAGTGTGAGCCACCTCAACTGGCCAAAAAATAACAGATATTGGTGAGAATGTGGAGAAAAGGAAACACTTGTATACTGCTGGTGGGAATGTTTTAAATTAGTTCAACTTCTATGGAAAACACTATGGAGATATTTCAAAGAACTAAAAATAGAACTATCATTCAACACAGCAATCCCACTGCTGGCTATCTACCCAAAGGAAAATAAATCATTATATAAAAAGACACCTGCACTCATGTGTTTATTGCAGCAGTACTTAAAAAAGCAAAGTCACGGATTCGACCTAAATGTCCACAACAGTTGATTGGAAAATGTGGTATACATATACCATGGGATACTATGCAGCCATAAAAAAGAACAAAATCATGTCCTTTGCAGCAACATAGATGGAGTTGGAGGCCATTATCCTAAGTAAACTGACACAGAAGCAGAAAACAAAATATTGGATGTTCTCAATTACAAGTGGGAGCTTTCTCCATCTTTATGTCCATGTATACCATTGTTATTAAACAAATGGTACTCATGGACATAAAGATAGAGAAAATAGACTCTGAGCACTCCAAAAGATGGGAGGTAGGGAGATAGGGTTGAAAAATTACCTACTGGGTACAATGTCCAATATTAGGTGATGGGTACATTAGAAGCTCAACCCCCACCAGATGCATGTAATACCGACACCCAACATAACAAACCAGTACCCCCTAATATAAAATTAATAAAGTGAAGTAGATACTGTTGAGAAGCGGTAGCTTTACAGCCATTTACTTCTTGTGCTCTGGGTCTATAGTCATAGGGAAGCCTTTGTGAATTTAGTTTCCCGGACCCCAGAAAGCAGGGGCTCATAAGTATTGTAGAACTGAGATAGTGAAAGCAGAGGAGAGGATTTGGTGGGAATAATTAGCTTAACTCATCAAGCAGCTGGTCACAATTGATGGCCAGGAGTTTCGGTTACATGAGCTTCCTGTGGTCCTCTCAGGAAATGGTAGACAGCATGTATTAACTAACTGATTTAAAGACATAAACCCTTCAATCTTATTGGCTTAACACAATAGAAGGTTATTGATCCCTATACATAAAGTTGAATGCCAGCATTCCTGGTCGGCAGGAATAGTCTTTCAGAAGCCAGACTCCACCCATCCTGTGTCTTTGCCCTTGTGCAGATCCTCCCTTGAAGTGGAATGCAGCACTTCTACACACATCCCATTGGCTAAAGCTCAGTCTCTGAGAGGCTGGGAAATGTAGTCCCTGCCTAGGCAGTCCCCTTCCACAGCTCTACTTGTGGGAGGGAGTGAGACTTCTTGATGGTCACATAGGTGTATTTACCAGATGAAATTTCAAGTTTAGAGGGATTGCCAAACTGCAGAATGAATAATCTTGAACAAAAGGAAGCAATGTTGTACACCTAACTTGAAGATGCATATTCTGGTTTGGAAGAGAAATGATCTTGGAAAAACATCTGGGGAGCTTGAGTTCTGTCGTCAGCCATGGGTTGAGTCCATAGCATGGTCATAAGGGATGATATAGGAATAACAGAGGTAGGGGCTGGGTGTGGTGGCTCACTCCTGTAAACCCAGCACTTTGGGAAGCCAAGGGGTTGCAAATCACTTGAGGTCAGGTGTTCAAGACCAGCCTGGCCAATGTGGTGAAACCCTGTCTTTACTAAAAACACAAAAATTAGCTGGCGTGGTGGCACATGCCTACAGTGCCAACTACTCAGGAACCTGAGGCAGAAAAATTGCTTGAATCTGGGAGGCAAATGTTGCAGTGAGCTGAGAATGCACCACTGCACTCCAGCCTGGGCAACAGAGTGAGACTCCATCTCAAAAAAAAAAAAAAAAAAGAAGAAATAACAGTGGTAGGGTAAGTGCTTCCACTTTGCCAAAAGTTTCCATAATAAAAAAAGTTTGTAGTTATTGAAATGTGCTAGTTGAAAAGCACCTGAAACCAATTATACAAATAGTGAAAACTAAGTCATATTTATGTGATGGAGGTATTAAGCTCACCTTATACATAATTTTAGAGAGAAAAATTATGAGCTAGTGGTCCAGGTGAAATCAAGGATGTGACTTTCGAACTAAAATATTTGAATGTTGTCTTCCATTTCTTTTATTTTTTCTCTTTGTCTTTCTTTTTCTTTTCTGATTTAATTTTTTTACTGTGCCTCCACACAGTAAAAATGTGTGCCTGGGCCAGTGGTCCAGGTGCAGGCAGCAGAAAGTTTTCCAGCTCTTATAAGCCTTCTTTTGGTAAGTCAGTGACAACCAAGGCTTATAAACCCTTATGAACCCAAGGCTTAGTAACCCTTACTTGAAATAAGATGAAAGTTTGAAACATGAGCAGATGAGCTATCTCTGACCTTGTTCTGATTTCTCTGAACCCACTCTCTGCATGAACCTCTCAAGCCTCCAGCCTTCTGACCTTCTCTTCCTAAGGTGCACTTGGCCTTGCAGATGATGGCCCTCCTAAACAGAGTTAAATTAAAATATGCCTTTGAAAAACACCATAGTCTGTGGGAAAAATCCCACAGTCATTAAGAAGTTTATAGGGTGGTGCTCTAGATGCCATTTCTGATCAAACTTCTACCTCTTCAACGAACTGCTTCTTTCACTAAAACTTTAAAATGCATATTTCAACAGGTCATTCGATCCCATCCAATATCTGTGCAATCCAACATGGTAGCCATTAACCACATGTGGCTATTGAGGACTTGGAATATGGCTTGTCTGAATTGAGGTGGGCTGTAAGTATAAAGTATACACTGGAGTTTGAAGATTCTGTATGAAATAAGAAATATAAAATACTTCATCCAGGCTGGGCATGGTGGTTTATGCCTGTAATCCCAGCACTTTGGAAGGCTAAGGTGGGCAGATCAGTGGAGGCCAGGAGTTTGAGACCAGCCTGGGCAACATAAGGAGACCCTATCTCTGCAAAAAAATTTAAAAATTGGTAGGGTATGGTGATGTGTACCTGTCATCCTAGCTACACAAGAGGCTGAGGCCTGAGAATAGCTTCAGCCCAGGAGTTTGAGGCCTCAGAGAGCTGTGTTTGCGCCCCTGTACTCCAGCTTGAGTGACAAGAGTGAGACCCTGTCTCTTAAAAACAAAACAAAACAACTTGTGGCTCATGCCTGTAATCCAAGTGCTTTGGGAGGCTGACATGGGCGAATCACTGGAGGCCAGGAGTTCAAGATCAGCCTGGCCAACATGGCAAAACCCCATCTCTACTAAAAACACAAAAATTAGCCAGGCATAGTGACACACGCCTATAATCCCAGCATTTGGGAGGATGAGGCATGAGAATTGCTTGAACCTAGGAGGCGGAGGTTGCAGTGAGCCAAGATCATGCCACTGCACTTCAGTCTGGGTGGCAGAAAAAGACTCCATCTCAAAAAAAAAAAAAAAAAAGAAATTCCTAACTTTTATATTAATTACATTTTGAAATAGTATTTTTGATATATTGGGTCAAATCTCATTAAAATTAATTTCACCATTTTTTACTTATTTAATGTGGGTGTTGGAAAATTTAAATTTACATGTGATGTTTGATTTCTACGAAACAGAAGTACTCTAAAAAGTAGTCTAAATAGTTCCCTGATGTGTGTGTAGAGGTGTTATGCCTTCAACTAAACAGTAAGCTCTTAGAGGGAAAGAATGTATCTTATATACTCCTTTATATGCCCTGCAGAGGCTTGTTGTCTCCTGTATAAGCTACAGCCTCAGCTTATGTCTTATATATATATGCCTTTATAAGCTGCACCCTCAGAAGGGCCCACGGCAGTTAGGAAATTCAGGTTTATTGGGTTCCTGAGGACCTTCTTGAGTACTCTGGCATTTCATGATGCCAGACCAGGGGCAGTGGTTGTACCTGGGGTCCCTCAGGTATGTGGGGTGGCAGGTGGGGAGGCAGGACTTGGGGGAGTTTCACCAAGAAGCAACTGGACCAGGAGGGACCTCTTGGGCGCCCACAGTCAAGTGAGTTTTGGAAACTCAGTTTCCCACTGTTTAGGAAAAACTTTTAAACTGATTTTCCTCTGCTCTCATACCACAGCATTCAACACAGAAGTCTTCTGTAAGCAAATGCAGGGAGGTTTTCCTTCACACACACCAAGTGGCAAACATCAGCAGGGTGTTGTTAATTAAATTCCAACACTATCTACCTGAAGATAGTGTCAGATCTCCCAGGGTGAGGGCTGAATCACCAAAACTGTCCCTCGACACCAGTTGTAAGTGCGGGCTTCCAGAACTTCTGATGACCAACTTTAAGTTTGGGTTCTCACAACTCCCTCTGGATTTGATTAATTTGCGAGAGTAGCTCACAGAGCTTAAAGAAACACAATTGCCAAGTTACTATAAAGCATATTGCAAAGAATACAGATGAAGAGATGTGTAGCATGAGGTATGGGGGAAGGGGCACAGAGCTTCCATGCCCTCCATACATGTGTCACCCTCCAGGAACCTCCACCTGTTCAGCTACCTAGAAGCTCTCCCAACCCTTCTTTGGCCTTTGGGCCATTTTTTTTTTTTTTTTGAGATGGAGTCTTGCTCTGTTGCCCAGGCTAGAGTGCAGTGGTGCGATCTCTCCTCACTGCAACCTCCACCTCCTGGGTTCAAGAGATTCCCCTGCCTTAGCTTCTCAAGTATCGGGGATTATAGGCGTGTACCACCACAACAGGCTAATTTTTGGATTTTTAGTAGAGATGGGGTTTCACCATGTTGGCCAGGCTGAGGTCATTTCTGACCTCAAGTGATCCGCCCGCCTCGGCATCCCAAAGTGCTGGGATTACAGCTGTGAGCCACTGCGCCCAACCCTTTGGGCCTGTTAAGGAGACTTCATTGACTGTCCATGAATGATGCATGTCGTGTCAAATTGTGATTGGACAAAAAGGTTATGATTGAAACCCAGCAAGGCCTGTCTGTTCAGATTCTTCTGGTCTCTCCACGCAGCATTCCGTCCTTCAGAGTAGGGGGAGGACCCTCTATGGAATGAAGGTCTTATGACCTGCAACAAGATTAGAGTTCTGCCTTGGGCAAGTGAAAGGAGGGGAGGGGAAGGTTAGAGGGAGATTTTTCTGTTTCCTGAGATCTGCTTCCGATGCCTAAAGTGCCCCCAGCATTATGACAAAAGACCGCAACAAGGGTTAAGGGAGATATGAGCTAGGAACCATGGACAAAAACCAACTTGTATACAATCATAGTATCACACCCACGAAACAGCTTTCCAGGTACTTCATATCCACAGACTCTGGAGCTGTCTGGCAGTTCTGCTAATCATTCACCACCTGTGGGTACTTGCTCAGCTGCTTGTGGGCAGTGTCTGGTTTGGAATGGGCAATTCCTATCTTCAAAGTCCTGGGATCAGGATGTTCATGTTTTAATGAACTATATGCAGCCTTGATGTCTGGCCAAGGTGGAGGGCTGAACATCCCAGACAGGACTGTACGTGGGGCTACATGCCCTTCATTCATCCCACATTCAACCTCCCATTGCGATTGAGTCAGTGCTGCTGTTCTCCCTCCTCTTCTGACCATTCATGCCCAGCTCTCAGCTGCCAGGAGCAGCTGTGCAAATGAGTGTGGGAGCCGGAATAAGCTCTGCTACTCCCGCCTCGTGTGGACCACAGAGCTGAGGTTCAAGAAGCAATATTAAGAGTGACCATTGCGATAGATGCCAATACTGCCCCCCAACACCATAAAAAGAGTGACCAAATGCAATTACTCTTGAGGCCTGAACACCAGGGCTCCTGGAGGAGCAACAGACTGCCTGCTTCTCCCAGGACAAATCCAAGAACCAAGGAGAGTCCCTGGGGTTCTCTTCTCTGTGATTCACTTCAAAAAAATCACTCTCAGATTTTCCCTTTAAATCTCCCTTTCTCAGGCTCAGAGGGCTGTTACCCACTACCTAGAACTCTGTCTTCCTAGGTGCATTAGACACTCATCAAGTAATCACTGAGAAAGAAAACTGGTGACTATCTCACATTAAAATATCAGTGGTCAATACCAGCTCACTGGGCTGATTCCTCTCAATGAATCTCCATTTTCAGGATTCTTCCCTTCTCGTATCAGATAGGGATGGCTGGTAGAAGCAGAGCTATGGGATATGGATGGCTGATAGAAACCAGACCTTACACATTCGTGGGATCTGGTGACAACATCTATGGAAAGCTGTTGCCTCTCTGCCGTATCGGGGACCTGAAATCATTTCAGGTTGAGGTGGTAGCAGTTAGCAAGAACCATGTTCTATGAAGAAGGGAAGAGCAAAAAGAAATCAAAGCCAAAACCTACCAGGACAAACTGGAGCCCGTCTTCCTCTCCCTGTCTCATGCCTCAATGGCAGGCAACCTGCAGAAGCAACTGGCACCCTTCACACCTTGGAGCAGCTCTAGGCCTGGCTGTTCCTCATCTAGGAGGGAAGCCCGCAGATCAGTGACACATGCATGAGCTACCGCGGTACCTGGCACCCTACCTCTTCGAAGTATTCTTAGGTTGCTGCTCCACTTTCGCCTTCAGATTCTCATGTAAATTCCACCAGTAGCCAAACCTACTTTGGAACCACATTGGGAAGGAAATTCTGGGAAACGTGGTTGAAGCTTAGCTACGTGGACACTACTACAAAATCACCACATCAATACCCAGGGGTGGCTTTTCAGAGTCATCTCCTGTCCAGTAGACATTCTGAAGTGGTGGTGGTTGGGGGAATATAAGCGGGTAATGGGGAGATGCTGAAGGGGGCTTTCTTGGAGGTCTTCAAGACGGGTCTATCACAGATAAGTAGAAAAGCCAGATAGGTGCTAAATATATTATATATCCAAACGTTCAAAAGTATGTATCCATCAAGAAAATGTTTGACCTCACAACTGGACCAAAATGATGTCTGAGAAGTGCTGAAGCACAACCAAGAGTGAATGAGTGTCCAGGCTTTTGCTGGATACCGACATGGCAACCCACTCCATTTTCTTCTCCTTTCCTCCTCTGAGCTCTGGGCAGGACAGGAGAAAGGAAGCCATGGGATACAGGGATGGGTATAACCAGAACCACCTCAAGGGCTGTAAAAGGGTCCCCTGAAAGCCTGTTCACCAACTTCGCCTTCAGAGTGTAAGTTGAGTTCGTTCCCAATGTACCAGAATGGAATGGAACAATAGGCCATATTCCACCAAATGTGTAGGCTTGTCTTGAGAAACATTTCCTCTCTGTGGGGAAGCAGTGGGTGTGGTGAGATGATAAAATAGGTGGAAGGCAGGTCTTTCCAAAGCCCAGAACCTGAAGTGGCTGCATAAAGTGAGGCTGTGCATGAGTTTCACACGTCTCTCCTTCAGTGGACAGATTGATGATTCCATGGGAACCTTTATTGGTCATGTGTATCCAGGGCTGTTTCTGTTCTTACATGGACTGTATCAGGCAGTAGTAATCTCCAAAGCTATAATATTCAGTGACTCTTTCCTATATCCTTCATCTCCTCCCAGGAATAAGGGAAGATGTGCCAGGCTATGGAAAATATCCTATGGAGGTTTGTTGAAGATGGTGACTGGCTGCCTCTTGACAGTTTATGAGGTCAGCTGCATTAAAGGAGGGTTGATATTGATGAACAGGGAACTGCCACCAAGGTTCATGTACCCCAAAGAGTGGCAGCACCTCACCATGTTCATCCTCCTCACTCTCAATGGCTGTGTGGACTTTGTGAGCAAGAACGTGCTGCCTCAGAGGTGTGTGGGCCTAGAAAAAGGTACCCTGGTCCTGATTATCTACGAGCTCCTGCTGCTGATGGTGTCACATGTTAAAGAATCGGAAGGGGTGGAGCTGCACGTGCACTCTCTGCTCATCCTGGTGGTGTTCCTGCTGTTGCTGGTGTTCACTGCAGAGCTGTGGGCTCCCAACATGTCTCATCTCCAGCTGATGGAGACCTTTCTGATCCTGATGATGGGCTCCTGGCTGATACAGGCGGGCTTTATTCTATACAGACCTGTCTCTGGCTACCCATGGCAGGATGATGACATCAGTGACATCATGTTTGTCACCACCTTCTTCTGTTGGCATGTGATGATCGATGCCTCGTGCCTGTTGGGAATCTATGGCTTCTCTTCCTTTTGGCATCGTTGTTACACTCCCAGCTTGAAGCTGACAGGGCCCAAGGAAGCTCCGTATTACACGAGCCCTCCAGGACCCCTCTACAAGTTGCTGCAGGAAGTAGAGCACTCAGAGAAAGAGGACCAGGTCCTCCTTTTCTCAAAGAGCTCCCCTGAGACAGGGCCTACAGTGGCTGGCACATCGTCCACCTCGCCTTTCTCCTGTGGGCTCCTCAGCCATGAGCATGGCACCCTCCTTTGTGAAGGTAATGGCCTTGAAGGCTAGCAGTTGGTCCTGTCTGCTGATGCATTTTCTTTTCTTTTCTTTTTTTCCTTTTTGAGACAGAGTCTTGCTCTGTTGCCCAAGGTAGAGTGCAATGGCACAGTCTCGGCTCACTGCAACCTCCGCCTCCTGGGTTCAAGCGATGTTCTGCCTCAGCCTCCCGAGTAGCTGAGATTACAGGTGTCTGCCACCATGTCCGTGCTGGGGCATTTTCTATCCCTGAGACTGTAATTACTGAGAAGATACGGAGGGAGGGATTGAGAGAGATGCTAATGAGATTTGGGGGAGGGAGGGAAAAGGAGCAGGAGAACAAATTAGTGAGCAAGAAAAGCCACTGGGGAAGAGACTGCAACAAAAGGAAGGAAGGGCTGTGAAGTGAGGAGAACATGGTCTGGCAGTTATGCTGTCACTAGTGGCTTCGTCAGCCATGAGTGATTGCCTCTTACCTGAGGGAGTGAAGACTTCTCAGCTCAAAACTGGAACTATTCAAGTCCCATCTTGATAAAAAAAAGTGGGTACTTGCTGTGCTTACCAAAGTGGTACTACCATGTGGAAGTGGCATGACAGAATTTATAATTAATTTATACAGGCTGAAATTATGCTCGTTTTGCCTCCTCCTCTCCCCCTAGCTTTCAAGAATTGGCTTCATTTCAAATTTTACATATAAAGTGAGACTTTTAAAATAACTTAATAACATTTCAAATTTCCATAGTTCAAATTTTTACAGATTTCAAATGCTATAGAATTTTAATAGAATTCAAATGCTTGGTACTTTCCTGACTTCTCATTTTATCACTCTCACTCTAGCCCAAACTTTCCTGTTTCACCATGACCACCTTGCACATGCAATTCTTGAGTCTGCTAATTTCTTTTCTTTGCAAATCACAGCCAGTCATCTTACAGTCACATATTTACCATGTTCTTAGATTCCCAGAATAAACCTACATCCACCTCCCACTGCATTGAGTATCCCCAAGTCAGCCTTCTCCAAGAACTTTTATTGATTCCTTTGTTTTGGAACGCTTAGGCACTTACATTTAATCTGCCCCATTATTGTGCTCACACAGGTGACACACTTTCTTTTACACTACCGCTGAAATCACCTTCCTTCAGGAAGTTTTCCTCACGCACTAAAGTACAGGCTTCTAAAGGGAAAAGACTTTGCCTTATCCAAGTTACAAAATTTCCTATGTATACCCCAGCTATGGATCACGGTTGATGTTCAATAAAGGCTTCTTTGCTTCCAGAGTCTTCCCAATCCTGTTTCTTCTAAACGTGCTGCGGACAGGGAGGGGGTTCTGTGAAACTCTCCGGGTGACAACAGTCCTGAACCCTGAGTCATTACCTTAGTAATGGACCCACTCTCTTCCTTGTTTTGGGGGATAATAAAATCCAGTAACTTGTTTCTGTAGTTGACTCTGTTATTGTTTTGTAATCCTCACAAATGTTTCTATAAGAAATCTCCAGAAAACTGAGACTCCAGCAGGTCGGCTTGCCCAAGTCCCACAGCTGGTATGAGGCAAGACAGGAACTGAAGTGCAGGTGTGTCTGATGCAAGCGTGACTGTGACCTCTGGGACAATGACTTTGCTAGTGGCAATGGAAAAGGGAGTTATCTCAAAATGAAAGAAATAAAATTGTGAAATAAAGAAGAAAGAAAGATGGCTGGGCTCTGTGGCTTACAGCTATAATCCCAGCACTTTTCGAGGCCAAGGTGGCCGGATCCCTTGAGGTTGGGAGTCCAAGACCAGCTTCGCCAACATGGTAAAACCCTGTCTCTACTAAACAAATTAGCCAGGCATGGTGGCATACACCTGTAATTTCAGGTACTCAGGAGGCTGAGGCAGGAGAATCACTTGAACCTGGGAGGTAGAGGTTGCAGTGAGCTGAGATTGTACCACTGCACTGTAGTCTGCACAACAGAGCAAGACTATGTCTGAGAGAGAGAGAGAGAGAGAGAGAGAAAGTCAGCCAGCCAGCCAGAAAGCCCACGTAAAGCAAACAGCACAGTGTAAACAGCCTAGACCTCCCTTAGGAGTGTGTTTATGTAAAACTTTCTGTTCCCAGTGAGACCCCCAATCTCCCCTGAGGGGGTGAGAATCTGGCAGACTCCTAACTTCTGGCTGGGTGTTATATTTTTGGGCTCAGATCCAAAGTGAGGGCTGGGGATAAGACCTGTTTGTGACCAAGGCTTCTAACGTTTGCCATTTCCCCTTTATTCTTGGTTCCTGGACTCTTTTCAATTACCTTTCTCCGGGAGCCTTCCTTTTTTCTTTACCTCTCTTACACATTAACGGGAGGTGATAAAAAACACAAACACTTGGCTGCCTGTTTCCTGTCATGAGGCCTAATTCCATAACAATAAACCTCTGGCAATCAAGTGATACCCCCAACATCAAGTGATACCCCCTCAAATATTTAGTGTAGGCAATAAGCCTGCCTGTTATTAACTTACTATAGTTACGACAGAACAGAAAGGTCCTCCCACTAAAGGTACTCAAGAAAAAACTCAAAACACTCAAGCTTTTGGGGAGAAGTCTGTCATTCTCACAAAATTCCACCAGAGGGCACTAGGTTCACACCACCCTGGCCAGGCCTCTGACTCTCCAACCCCACTAAACAAGTCTCCCCAGAATGGCTTTAAAAGAAGTGGGAGAGGAGAAAGAACAGGGAAAATGCAGAACCAGACTAAGAATTGCCCAAGCATCCAGAAAACATACCCTAGACTGTTTGTTTCCCGTTAAAATTTGGCAAGTGAATGTGAAATAAACAGGGATCCAAATTAACTAATGGGGTGGGAAGGGAGGGAGGAACGCTATGGATCCCATCGAGGGTTTCTTTGGAAATGGTATCAACTAAAGCACATACTCTGATCTAAATAGTTTTTTGATGAGAATGCTAAGTTCCTAAATTTTTAAATTAGCTTCAATAATGTTCAATCTACAGAACAAAGATGTGTATGGTGTCAATTGAGAATAAAGGACAAAATGTATCTACAAAAACCCCAGATTGACAAAACTATAGGCAGATTATCAGATGTGCAAAATGATCTCCGAAGAGTCCTTCAAAGAGAATCTGCCCTACAGTGTTCTTTTTTTCTTCACTAATCTAGTTATTCACAAAGAAAAGATATATTGAGTGTCGTTAGACACAAGTCACTGGGTAAGCCTACCCAGAATTGAGAAGTGAATGGTTGGTCCCTATCCTCTGCACCTTCCTCAGTGAGGATGGTAGGAAGTCCAGTATTTTAGAGATGGTGGCCTAGGAACACATCACCCACAGACCAAAGAGACTAAAGGGAGGGGAACAGAAAAAGAACAGCACCTTGAAAGCACATTGCTCTAAAATACTGCCCTACTGTTACTTCATCAAGTTACTACGAGTTATTAGGCCTCAGTTCCTCATCTTTAAGAAAGTCGGGTGCGGTGGCTCAAGCCTGTAATCCCAGCACTTTGGGAGGCCGAGGTGGGTGGATCACGAGGTCAAGAGATCGAGACCATCCTGGTCAACATGGTGAAACCCCGTCTCTACTAAAAATACAAAAAATTAGCTGGGCATGGTGGTGCGTGCCTGTAATTCCAGCTACTCAGGAGGCTGAGGCAGGAGAATTGCTTGAACCCAGGAGGTGGAATTTGCGGTGACCTGAGATTGCACCACTGCACTCCAACCTGGGTAACAAGAGCGAAACTCTGTCTCAAAAAAAAAAAAGATAGAATGATGTGAAGATCTCGTTCTAGAATGCTATGGCTTTAATTTTCTCAATAGGGCAGATCTCCCCATCTTGTGAACTAAGATGAACTTGATTCTTCCCAACTTTTCAAGTAGTTTCTGTTAGAGACTTGATTCAGGGTAGAGCTCAAAAAGACCCAAACCTTCCGTCCTCACATGCAGTTTGGGAACTGAAGTGCTCCTTATATTTGGCTGAGTTCAGCAGACATTCAACAAAACTCAAATCAGGCTAGAGATATGGCTGAGACCTTCCAATTTCTTGTCTTGAACCAAATAATATCAAACGATCAAAGACTATAAAGAACAATTCCTCCATTCTGAGTGCTTATTGAACTGAAGTACAATGTACAATGTAGTCTCCTTCTCTGATTGTATAAAGTGAAATGTGAAAGTTTGGCCAACTTCAGCTTCTCCCTAAACTACGGTTTAAGAATAATGCTATCAACTTCCAGAGCTGTTTCTTTTCTTCTTCATTTTTATTATAATTATTTTGATTTGGTTTAAGATTCTACTATAGTCCATTCTTTTGGAAAGAACTGGTGTTGGTTTATTACATAATAATAATTTTTAAGAGAATATTTTACAATTCTGGGTTGGGTTTCCAGGGTGTTCCCCAACCCTGGGACTCAATTGTGTCTCTTTAACATGATTTAAAGGTCGCATTGAATGCCTGCTGAAATCATTCATACACAGGGAAAACTCCATTTCCTAAACAGGAAGGGTTTGGGTCAATGTGAGCCCTACCCTAAATTTTGTGTCTAATGAGTATAAGGGAATCACATAGGCCCTGAGAAGGCACTCCAGATCGCTTCATACTTGCAAAGTGAGAATGGACCCATTAAAAGACATAGAAAGGGCCAGGTGCAGTGGCTGACGCCTGCAATCCCAACACTTTGGGAGACTGAGGTGGGTAGATCACAGGTCAGGAGCTTGAGACCAGCCTGGCCAATATGGTGAAACCCCATCTCTACTAAAAATAGGAAAAAATCAGATGGGCGTGGTGGCGCATGCCTGTGATCTCAGCTATTCAGGAGGTTGAGGCAGGAGAATTGCTTGAACCCAAGAGGCGGAGGTTGCAGTGAGCTGAGACTGAGCTACTGCACTCCAGCCTGTGCAACAGAGCAAGACCCCATCTCAAAAAAAAAAAAAAAGACAGAGAAAGAAGTTGTGAGGAGAACTCACAGGTAAAGCCCAACTTTCCAAGTAGTTTCCAATAGAGTTAAAATTTTGGATAGAGCAAAACCCTAACACAAAGCCTTTGTTTCAGGCAACAGAACAACATTGAAGGAATACTTTTAATCTTGGGCTATTTCTGCAGATTTTGAACAAAATCTTTCCCTGTAATATTGCTCTCCCACTCCACCCACCGCCTGGACGTGGCAATTCCACTCTAAGACAGAAAAACATGACTTCAAAGCACATGCAATGGAGCCCCTTGTTAGCTTCCATACGGTGTGTACCGAGAAACAGAACAGTTCATGGGTTCAAGCATTCTAATGCTCTTTTTATGGAGGAGGTGAAGAATGGGGGTGGATGGCAATTTAGGGAAGAAGGGGAAGGAGAAGAAAGGGCAGCAGACACAGCAGAGTCAAACTGGATGAAACAGCCCATTTTACTTTTAACTTCTCTAAAAGTACAGTCTGGGTTTCTGGGGGTGAACCAGTTAAAGGGTTTTCTTCTGCTTTTTCTTCTCGCATATGCCTAAGCCTCCCTGGTCAGTTCTTGGACTCATTTGGGCCCACGTTTCGTCAGTTTAAGTAAATGTGGGGCTGAGCAAGGAGGACAAGGCCTGTTGTTCACTCCTGAAAAGAGTCAGTGGTCGTGTATTATGTTCCTAACCCTTACAAAGCACGCCCCTGGTCACATGAACGGATCAAAGCAAATCCATTTCCATTCTCGGAAAAGCAGCTCAAAGCACATGTTCTGTTGATGGTGCCGCTGTCACTTCTGTGTGGTTAACAAATATCATTTATTGAACACTCGCCCTGGACACTACTGAGGGTTATGACAATGAATAAACTGCCCGATGAGGTCAGGACATCAAGCAAGGGAAGCAGGCACTCAAATGGCAGAAATACTACAGCCTGCAGAACTGCACTGGTGCCTTACCACTCTGTTCTGTTTGCTATCCCCATCTCGGATGCTGGCGGTGTGCGCAGCACAGGCTTAGGGTTTGGTAGTTTGGTATCTGGAGATTATTAATACCACCTTTTAAAATTAAAACCTCAGTTTTCTCCTCCTTTGCTTCCCTTCCTCAACCATTTAAACCCAAGACTTTACAGAAAGAAATGAAGACAGCTCACTCTGTTATCAAGTTTTAAGTCCAGTTTGACATAACGAATGGTAAAGCATTACACTGAGTCAGAAAGTTGTATTCAAAAGTCGCTATGGGGAAAGAAAGAATCCAACCATCTCAGATTATCTTGGCCTGTGATAATTATAATGGATGTTTTCTAAACATTTACGAAGCACCAGGTACTACCCAATCTCTTCTCATGTGCTATCACAATTAAACCTTTTATCAGGTAACAATTATCATCCCTATTTTATTATAGACAAAGTAACAGGCTTCATGTGGCTAAGTGATTTGGCCAACACAAAGCTGGTATGAAGGGAAAGCCAGATTTGAACCTAGATTTGCCTGACCCGAAGCTGTGCCTTTAGCTACCACGATGTAATACTTCAAGGTGCAGCACAGAAATTTAACAAGGAATTTGTAAGGCACCTGACAGTCCAAAATGTCACCAGTCTGAAACATACCAAAAACCCGTTTGAGATGAATGCTGCATCTGTCATTTAAAACACTACAGTGTTATACCCCTTAAAGGAAAGGGATGTTGACCCAAGAAGCCAAGTTATGTGTGTGTGGTCGCAGGCAACATTTCTTTTCCATATTTGTGGTAGAAAACATAACCAAAAGAACAGACTTCTTCCTTTCCTCTTCCAAAGGCACTGGAAGCATGAATTATTGGTCTTTAAACTGAAAGAAGCAATAAAGGCTGGACACCATCAGGTAGATTTCAGGCACTAAAACAGAATGATCGAGTAATAGCAATACCTACCTACCTACCTACCTACCTACCTACCTACCTACCTACCTATGTTGTGTCTCTACGTACACACTTAATTATTGTGCGTCTGTTGACAGACATCCATTTCAAGATTGTGTTCACGTACACATTTTCCCAACCATCACAACAAGGTTGAGAGGAGGAGTGGTACGTATTCCTATTTCCCAGATTAACAAGAAGCTGCACTTGATAAATCAAAACTAGGGAGCATTCGTTTAAAGGAATTTCTAAATTTTTGACAATCCCTGGACTTCGATGGGGCAAGTGAAGATCTCGATTTCGTTTCAGCTGCTCGGGCAGTCTGCACACAAAATTTTCAAATCTAGCGGGGGCTCAAAGGTCATTTTCGAAGACCGCTTTATTTTGTAGATGAGGAAACCTGGGCCCCGGAGAGACCTGCCTAGGTCTGGCCTGCGGTATGGGACGGGTCTCCAGACTTAGTTTCTACCCACCTCCAGAATCCTCTCTGTGAAATTAGAGAAACACAGCACGTTGATTTCCAATGTGAAATTGCAGACTTCTGTTCATTTCCCTAGACCCAAGAGGGCCAGGGCCGGCGGCTCTTCCAGGCTTTGGGAACCCGAGCCTGTTCCCAGGGCCGAAGGGCACCCGCGGTAGCCCAGGCCGGCCCAGGGCTCTCCCGGGTCCCGCGCTCCCTCTCAAACTAACCCCTGCTCGCGGGAAGCGGGGCTCGGAGGCTCCCTCGCAACAAAAGGCAAAATTCGGTTTCCCTTGTTCCGCATGTCTATAGGGAGCTCTCCTCATAAAACTACTCCTGGTGAAGGCGGCAGGGCGTAGGCCCAGGGAGCCTCGGGACCCCGGGCTGGGGGCCGTAGGGCCGGCACCCGGAGGGCCAGCGGGCAGCGGGAGACCGCTTTTCTGCCCCGCAGCAGCTCACACCTCCGCCCCCCGCCCTCCGCCTGCCCGGCTCCACTCCCCTCCCTCGCCGCCCAGCCCCTCCCCCACGCCCCTTTCTCTTTCTTTCTTTCGCGGCTCGCCGGCCCCCACCCCAGCGGCGCCCGCCGGGCTCCTCGCCCAATGGCCGCCGGGCCCGGGAACGCCGCAGCTGATCGGTCCGGACTCCCGGCCGCTGGGAGCCAATCAGAGCGCCGGGGCGGCCCCGGGCCGCGGATAAAAGGTGCGGGGCCGCGGGCGGCTCTGCGGAGTCGAGAGTGGGAGAAGAGCGGAGCGTGTGAGCAGCGCAGCAGCCTCCTCTCCTCTCCTCACCTCGCTCTCGCGGCCTGCCTTTCCCCGCCCGCCTGCTCGGCGCCCAGGTAAGCCCCCTGGACGGCCGGGGGGCACCCGCACGACATGCGCCGTCCCTGCTGTCCCGCGAGGCGCGCCGCCCAGCCTCTTTTTTTGGCTCGGTCCGGCCGCCTGCCCGTCCAGTCCCAGCTCTGCGCCGTGGCCTCTGCTGCCCGGGCCTGGGGTCCGGCGCGAGCGCTCCTCCCGCGTGCTTCCGCCGCCGGTGGCCGGGGCCCGTCGGAGCTGGCGCTGGTGGGGCGCGCCCTTGGCGCGGCTCTGGGAAGGGCGGGGTGACTTGTTTTGATCTTCTTCTCACTACTTGCGGCCGAAGCGCCGCCCCTGGAGGCCGTTGGGCCGGCCCGCGCCCTGGGCTCGCGGCGGTGCGCTGTGGCAGGAGTGGCGGTGCTCTCCGCTGCGGAGAGAACAGGGCGCTCAGTGGGCACGGGCGCCTCGCCGCCTTACTCGTGGTGGCGCGTTCGGAGCAATTGTTGTGGTTCCGGCGATAGTTGAGACACCTCGATTGCGGCGTGTAACGGTGAACGTTGTTTGCGCGGCCGGCTCCCGCCTCGGGGTCCCGGGGGCCTTCCAGTGTGACCGAACAATGGAGAGCCCGGGCCTCCGCGCCGTCGGTAGAGAAGTCGGGCCCGGTGGAGGCAGCAGCCGCACGCGCGGTCCCTCGCGCCTGCGCCCCACCCTCCCCCGGATCCCCCTACCCCTCGGCGGCGGGCTATGGCTCCCTCCGTTAGGCCCTGAGACCCGGACGGGGGCCTGAGGGGCGGGGCGCCCACTTTAAGGACATTTCAGTGGGAAGGGCCTGCTCTCAAAGTGGATTATTCCAACTCCCTTGGGGGCGGGAAGTGGGGATCCTCCCCCAGCCGCAAGTCCACGAAAAAAGCAACGGATGAAGATGATGAAGACGAGGAGTCAGACTCTTCCGGGTCACCCTCTAACTGCTTCGGCTTCATCGCCTACTCCGTGAACACCGGGGAGAAATCTCGAGTCAAGATTAAGACCTTAACCCAACCTGCCCATTCCGGCACCTCCCGGGCCGGCAGCTCTCGGTCCCCTTCTCCATCGCCCTCGCCCAGAAAGCTCCGGTGCCTGGAACAGCTAGAGTCTGAGAAAGAGAGGCTCAAACCCCTCTCCAGAAAGAGGAGGGCTAAAGAGGGCAACCCCAACGATACGCTTGACTTTCTGTGGCTGGGGTGAGTGAAGGGGCAGGGAGGACGACCCCGGAGCTGATGGCAGCTGCAGAAACGGCTAAAAACTTCAGAATTCCATTACCCCCATATATACTTGGCACCGCGGCAAGTTTTATCCAACTCAGGTCACGGAAAAGAGCAAGAGATCCAAAACAGGCTTAGGACAAAGTGTGCACGATATTGGTGGAGGTAACAGGTTGGAGAGGAGAAATTGCAAGAAATTGGGTTGTAGCTTTTTTTTTTTTTTTTTTTTTTTTTGGCAGAGTTTCCTTCTGTCACCCAGGCTGGAAGTGCAGTGGTGCAATCTCGGCTTATTGCAACGTCCACCTCCTGGGTTCAGGAAATTCTCCTGCCTCAGCCTCCCGAGAAGCTGGGATTACAGGTGTGCGCCACCACGCCTGGCTAATTTTTGTATTTATAGTAGAGACGTGGTTTCGCAATGTTGGCTAGGCTGGTCTCGAACTCCGGACCTCAGGTGATCCACCTGCCTCAGTCAGTTGTAGCTTTTAGCGGAAGTTGAAGGGATCAGGGATGGAGGTGGGAAGTGGGATTTGGCCGGCTGAGTCATCTAGAGGCAGTATTGGGGTGTTGGTCTCCCTCAAGGGGAAGGGTGGGGAGGCTGTTGGAGGGAAGAAGCAGTTAGGTTTTCAGCTGGGCAAACATGGACGGTTGCCCATAGAAACTTTGCCACTGTACTTCAGTACGTTGCCTTAGTCGTTGGAGGAAAACAATGTGTTCCCTTTCTAGCCACCCTGGCCACAGAGGGAGGCGGGAGGGAGAGAACGTTTCCTCCTGTGTTGAGGCTGCTGTGGCTTAGTTTCTCTTTTAGAGGTTTTGTGGTAGTGGCTGGCAGTTTTAAGCATGCCTTTTGGCTTTTGAAATTCCAGATCTTTTGGATTTAGAAGTGGGAATTTTCTGATTACTTGAAGTTTTCTAGTGGAATTCCGTGTAACATTGTGATTCTCGCCTATTTTCTTAAGTGAGACTGTGTGAGACGGAAATTATTGCAGCATGCTCCTTAGAATCTGGCTTGAGTCAGCTTTCCTAGTAGGAAACTGCTAGCCTTTTAAAAAAAAATTGTAACCTTGTTTCATCTTCAAATCTAAATGTATAGTGGGTTTTCTTTTGGTGTCGAGGAGTGGTGGGTCTCAGTTAAGACCACAGCTAGGATGAAAGGCAAAGAGAAAGCTCAAACACATACCATGGAAGACAAGCCTTTTCTGGGCTGGATTTTACTTGTATGGGAAGAAGTTCTATGTTTTGTAAACTTTTGTATTGGTTTTTGTTTCCCCTGATATTTAGTATTTGGATAGTTTATGGTGTTACCTCAGCTACACTGAAGGAATACACCTTAGTCCTCACAAGTGTAGGTTCTGGCTTGGAAGCCTGGGATCTGCAGTAGCTTATGTGGCACTCAGGCCTCTGAGCTCAGGGATGCAGAGGCATCAAGAGTTACTACCAAGGGCCTGATCTTTTCTTTAAAAGGCATCTGTTTTAATTGCTTCAGAAGGTGGTCATGAGTTTTACAGCCTATTATAAGGGAAATTTTTGCCTGCTGTAAAACTAATCCCCCTGAAAGAGTAAACATAACCTCTGCGTGTTGACTTCCACAGGGCAAGGAGTTGGCACTTACACTCTGACTTTTGATTCAGTCGTCCCTCTTGAGCCATTTTTGTAAGAGATCAGTTTGGAGTGGGAGTTAACAATGTTTTTCTTCTCTTCAGAACACCTTCCACCATGACCACCTCAGCAAGTTCCCACCTAAACAAAGGCATCAAGCAGGTGTACATGTCCCTGCCTCAGGGCGAGAAAGTCCAGGCCATGTATATCTGGATCGATGGTACTGGAGAAGGACTGCGCTGCAAGACCCGGACCCTGGACAGTGAGCCCAAGTGTGTGGAAGGTGAGACAGCACCGCGGAGCGGAGCGCACGCTGGGTGGGATCTGTGGAGGGGTGGGCGTCAGCCTTCGATCCAGCCTCTGGATTAGGCCTCTTTATTCTGTTTGTAAAGCTTTTCCTCCACTACAGTCCTCCGCTCTACCAACTGAGCTATCGAAGGCTCCGCTTTGTAAAGCTTTTCTAAGGCAGGGCTTTTCAGGCTTTATTCAGTCAGCATTAAGCTTCTACACTGCCTCAAAGCAGGGCAACAATGGAACCCTTTATTTAAATGGAATTGTGCATGTAGGCCAGTATACTGAAGAAAAGCTAAGTCTGGTTTGTGGAGACTTGGCCCGGGAGGCTTAGAGACTGCCACCCTGGGCATCCCCACTTACCTGGCTCTAAGGCACCCTCAGAAAACCACTGCTCTAGCCTGAGAATGCCATCTAGTTTATAAACTCTTAGAAAACTGTGCTTCATGCTCCTATCACTGGGTTTCTAGATGTGAAGCAAGTGATCTAAAATGGTTTTTAAATAGGACTAATTTTTAGTTGATGCTATTTTTGGAATTTCTTAAACTGTCTAATTGCTCATCCTTTTAGGAGCTACAGTTAGATTATAGTTGTGACCTTCATTTTTTTAGTCTAGGACAAGCCATAGTCCTCCCTCTTTTGAAAAGGGGCCAAAGGAAAGTATCACCTCTTAACCTCGTTTAGGATAGCTTACTTTTCCTTTTTGAATGAGTGAATGCTCATAATACAAAGCCTATATTGTGTTATTGCTATGTGGCAGATATTGCACAGATACTGAAGATAAAAAGTGAGAGTCTGGTCTCTCCTTCCAAGAACTTGATCAGCTAGAGAGACAAAACAGCCTTTAAAAGAGAGTGGGAAAGGTGAACAGGTGATAAGGAGCATCTTTGATAAGTTATCCTGCTAGTTGTCTGTTCCCTCACATAAAAATAAGGACATAACTTGCTAGAACACAGTAGGAGAATTAGAAGGAGGAAGTGATACATTGCCTAATGGAAGAATCAGAATCCTTCACTATCTCTATATTTTAAGTGACAGATACAATGGCAGTGATAACAGAATGCTTCAGTTTGTCTCCTAGAAGACATTTAGGAAGGGAATGTCTGATGTATTTTTTCTAAGGAAGTGATGCAATGGTCTTACTTGGATCTTAGATAGGAAGGGCTGTAGGATCAGGTACAGGTGCCAGAGTGTACATGTTAATGATGGCATTTAGGCCTTAATGACTTCCTGGAAAAGAGATCTTTAGAGATGGGAAGGTGAGTGAAGGGCTGGCTGTATTTGCATTGCTTGGAAAGCTGTACATTTTAAATTTAATTTTCTCTCTTTTTACCCCAGAGTTGCCTGAGTGGAATTTCGATGGCTCTAGTACTTTACAGTCTGAAGGCTCCAACAGTGACATGTATCTTGTGCCTGCGGCCATGTTTCGGGACCCCTTCCGTAAGGACCCTAACAAGTTGGTGCTGTGTGAAGTTTTCAAGTACAATCGAAAGCCTGCAGGTATGTATAGCGCAGCTGTGGATGCACCCCCGACCCCCACCAATCTGTGAATGCTGTGAAGGGGAGGGAAAAGATATTCTGAAATCAGTATTGGGAAGGCTAGGCTATTTCAGGACTTTTTAAGAAGCTGAGTGATTGGGTGTTCATTTCTTCCTGAATGTCCGCTTTGAGAAAGAGATAATATGCCCCATCTTTCTATGATCTCCTCTGTTGTTACATAAAATCACATTGGATTCATCCAGATCTATTTCCTAGTGCAGTCCCCAGTGACAGCCCTCCTGCCCGGAATGTAGGCCAGGACACATGTAAACCAATGGACAAATGATTCTCAAAATTTATAGAATGGCTCCAAGTGCCTGAGAAATGAAGAATACGTCTGATAACCAGAAGCAGCTGTCTTGTGATTAACGGGTTACGTGCCTTTGGCATTTAGTGCTTGGGAGGTGGCCAGA
Organism: Saguinus oedipus; assembly: GCA_031835075.1. NCBI lineage: Eukaryota > Metazoa > Chordata > Mammalia > Primates > Cebidae > Saguinus > Saguinus oedipus. Next base: position 28,587,739 of record CM063190.1, read on the forward strand.
TGCAGATAAGGTGAAAGTTGCCCTGTTCTAATTCCACTCCCATGTGCCTTGATTGTAATTGAGTTTAGTTAGAACTGAAGTCTTCCAGAGTCTTCCTACAGATGTGCGATTACACCTTCTCTCATTTTTCTGACTCGGTGACTCAGAGATCCCAAGAAGGCTTACTCTTGGTCAGTTCAGCCTGTAATGCACACCTCAGTTGTATAGAATCCAAGGACTGTTTTCCCATCAGCATTGGGATTTAGCATCTACATCTTTAGATCCCTGATGACATATTATTGACTCTTTTTCTAGAGACCAATTTGAGGCACACCTGTAAACGGATAATGGACATGGTGAGCAACCAGCACCCCTGGTTTGGCATGGAGCAGGAATATACCCTCATGGGGACAGATGGGCACCCCTTTGGTTGGCCTTCCAACGGCTTCCCAGGACCCCAGGGTAAGTCTTCTTGGGTTAGAGGTGAAATTCCCAGAAGGGTCTAACTGTCCAGGAAGGCCCCTTCCCAGGATGGGAATGACTTTCTGAAACAAGAAGCAAAATAATATAGTAAGGGTGTAACAGTCCTCACATCACCAAAATCCAAAAATGGATATAAATGTATAAAGCAAGATTTTAGAGGGACCCGTTGGCTCCACTGAAGCTGTGGTGAATAGGACCTCCCCTACTGCCCCTCCCCTGCACTCCGCCCTCTGCCCCCAGCTATAGATGAAGACAAGGATAGTGATTCAGGAGGGCAAGTCTGAAGAGCCTTCTCATCTCTGACTTTGGGTTTCTCTGAATTTCCTGACTCTTAGCGTTTTTGTCTTGATGCTTCTTATGTAGGTCCATATTACTGTGGTGTGGGAGCAGACAGAGCCTACGGCAGGGACATCGTGGAGGCCCATTACCGTGCCTGCTTGTATGCTGGAGTCAAGATTGCGGGGACTAATGCCGAGGTCATGCCTGCCCAGGTAAATATAGCTCTAATCCATCAATGAACAAAGGTAGGTAGGCGCACACAGGACTTTAGCTAGTAAGGGCTACTGATACACCACTCACTAACCCAAAACCTAAGAGTGGGGTTGAAGTAGAGGTGAGAAGAGAACAGGTTTAGGAGCTTCTGAGTTGGAGTGAGCAGTTGGCTTTTTTTTTTTTGAGACAGATTTCGATCTTGTTACCCAGGCTGGAGTGCAATGGTGCGATCTTGGCTCACCGCAGCCTCTGCCTCCTGGGTTCAGGCAATTCTCCCGCCTCAGCCTCCTGAGTAGCTGGGATTACAGGCACGCGCTACCATGCTCAGCTAATTTTTTGTATTTTTAGTAGAGATGGGGTTTCACCATGTTGACCAGGATGGTCTCGATCTTTTGACCACGTGATCCACCCGCCTTGGCCTCCCAAAGTGCTGGGATTACAGGTGTGAGCCACCGCGCCTGGCCAGTTGGCTTTGTTTTAATGGTCAAACTTCTCGCTTCTAGTGGGAATTTCAAATTGGACCCTGCGAAGGAATCAGCATGGGAGATCATCTCTGGGTGGCCCGTTTCATCTTGCATCGTGTATGTGAAGACTTTGGAGTGATAGCAACCTTTGATCCTAAGCCCATTCCTGGGAACTGGAATGGTGCAGGCTGCCATACCAACTTTAGCACCAAGGCCATGCGGGAGGAGAATGGTCTGAAGTGAGTACCTTCTGCTGGGGCCATCTTTAGTCTCCTGTGGCAGAAAACTTGGGAAGGGACTTACCAATCTCTCAGCAAAGTCTCCTTTGCAGGATGACTTGCAAATATTTGCCAGGGATGAGTAAGCTTGACTTCCCAGTCTGGACATACCTTAGCTGTTGACACTTGCCTTCAAATCCTCTCATTTTGTTCCTATTTGAAAAATACCAAATAATACTTCTGATTCACAGTGGTAAATAATTAACAATTATTTGTTATAATGTATATAATGATATGTATGTCATATATCATTACATAAGTATTGATATAAATATGTAGTAATATATATGATATATGTGACACAAAATACAGAATTAAGCATGGTGACAGGGAAAAGTTGACAAATTCATTTGAAAATCTTTAAGAACTAAATTAGTAACAATACAGGCATATCGATAAGCTTATGAGTGGGAGAAAGTTCAAATGATTAGTCTTTTCAACAAATAGTAACTTTCTACTGCTTGTAGGGCTCAATTCTGAGCACTGAGACACATAGGTAAGAAGACGAAGCCACAGCTTCATGAAGTATTTGTTATACTGGTTTCATATATTTTGGTGCATTTCATTCTTGGCTCCATACCTGCCCCTGCCCTAAAGGGCCTGTTTCCTGGAGACAAGGTTGGACTTCCGTCTTTTCTGTTTCCTCTAGGTACATTGAGGAGGCCATCGAGAAACTAAGCAAGCGGCACCAGTACCACATCCGTGCCTATGATCCCAAGGGAGGCCTGGACAATGCCCGACGCCTAACTGGATTCCACGAAACCTCCAACATCAACGACTTTTCTGCTGGTGTAGCCAATCGTAGCGCCAGCATACGCATTCCCCGGACTGTCGGCCAGGAGAAGAAGGGTTACTTTGAAGACCGTCGCCCCTCTGCCAACTGCGACCCCTTTTCGGTGACAGAAGCCCTCATCCGCACGTGTCTTCTCAATGAAACCGGCGATGAGCCCTTCCAGTACAAAAACTAAGTGGACTAGACCTCCAGCTGTGAGCCCCTCCTAGTTCTTCATCCCACTCCAACTCTTCCCCCGCTAGTTGTCCCAATTGTAACTTGAAGGGTGGAATATCAAGGTCTGTTTTTTTTCCTTGTGCCCATTTAATCTTGCTTTCTTTGTTCGGCTGGGATAGAGGGGTCAAATTAATAATTTCTTCACACCCACCCTCCTTTTTTTCCCTATCACTGAAGCTTTTTAGTGCATTAGTGGGGAGGAAAGAGGGGAAACATAACCACTGCTTCCATTTAATGGGGTGCACCTGTCCAATAGGCATAGCTGTCCAGACAGAGCAGGTTTGCAAGAGGGAGACTTGTCTTCAAGGTAGCTGAAACGGGAAGACCTGGGTCACTCAGGTTAGGTTGGGACTTGCCCTCGTGGTGGAAACTTTTCTTAAGAGATTATAACCAACTTTTCTGTTGAAAGTGGGAATTAGGAGAGAAGGTAGGGGTTGGAATCAGGGAGAATGGCCTTGGTCTCTTGCTTCTGGGACTAGCCTGGCTTGGGACTAAATGCCCTGCTCTGAACACAAAGCTCAGTATAAACTGATGGATATCCCTACCTTGAAAGAAGAAAAGGTTCTTATTGCTTGGTCCTTGATTTATTACACAAAGCAGAATAGTATTTTTATATTTAAATGTAAAGACAAAAAATTATATATATGGTTTTGTGGACAATGTGTGTTTTGCTAAATGAAAAAACCAGGTCATAGGGGTACCACACTTGAAGCAGAGTCTGGATTAGAAATTAAATATCTCCTTTTGAGTGGGGAGTGAGGGAAGTGGTTCTTAGAAAGATGGTGATCTGGGTGTTAGGCCCTCAAGACCACTTTAGGGTTTCTGCCCTGCCCACCCTCTGGAAAAGGTGGACACTGGTTAGTTAACATGACAAATGTTACTAGCAGTCTACTTGCTGTCCGTGACTTTGGTTTAAAAGACACTTGTCCGCATGGGTTTAGAGATAAGAGTTGGCTGGTCAACTTGAGCATGTTACTGACAGAGGGGGTATCGGGGTTATTTTCTGGTAGAAATAGCATGTCACTAAAGCAGGCCTTTTGATATTAAATTTTTTAAAAAGCAAAATTATAGAAGTTTAGATTTTAATCAAATTTGTAGGGTTTCTAGGTAATTTTTACAGAATTGCTTGTTGCTTCAGCCGTCTCCTGCCTCTGCTCTTGGTGGAGACCGGGACGGCGCTGGAGACAAAAACGCTTGTAATTTTGTATCCTGATGTCTTCCTCCCAGTGTGAAATCTTCCATTTCTTTGTTAAGACTGCTGAGGAATTATTTTTTTTCTTTTGTAATAAGAAACAAACTCCACCTTTATTCCTTTACTTCCCCTACCATTTTCTGGTTCTTGTGTTGGCTGAGGCAGGCCAGCTGTGGCTTTCTCTTGCCATGACGACTTCTAATTGCCATGTACAGTATGTTCAAAGTCAAATAACTCCTCATTGTAAACAAACTCTGTAACTGCCCAGAGCAGCACTTATAAATCAGCCTAACCTAAGATCTCTCTGACGTGTTTGTGGTTCTTTCGAATTCCTATGTGCCATTATATTTCTTTATTTCCTATCAGAAAGGGGAGCGGTTTCCAAGTTTGTTTTTTTTAAGAGCCAAAATAAGCTCAAGTTGAGTTTTAAACGTTGAGTGATTTGCTGACCAGGCCTTTCCTGTACCTCTCTAACTTGGGTATTTGGGATTTCTGGGATTAAGTTTTTCACCTAAACTTAATATCACACATCTTGACATTTCCTAACTCTAGAGTTTTCTGTAGGGTACAACCCCCACTCTGCCTTGCTGTGTTCTCCTGAGTGTGGTTTTGGCTTACCATAACATTGTTTCGACCATTCCTGGCCTAATACAACAGCCTAAAGTACTTAATATATGATTAACTGGCTTCACAATTCCTACTTTCTGCCTGCTGTCAAGTGATTCATTTAAATGACAAATATTAACTATCCTCCTACCCTGGTTGAGGAGCCTTACAAGGCTGGCCATGCCCTAGGTGTGGGCTCCTTGCGTGTCGCTTTCCTTGCGGAAGACCAGTGCACTGCTTGTGATTCAAAAGCTCTGTGTTGTCCTGTGCCTTTGTCCCTTGCTCTATCTTGGACCATGTTCCTGGAAGTTCTTCCACCTTATTCTGGCCAATTATTAACCTTAATTTCTCAGGAGGTTGGGTAAAAGCTCCCTCCAGGTCCCATGATGCTGTGCACATACCTAGCAAAAAGCAGTTATTTGATACATTGGCATGCAATATTAATATCACTAATAATAAGAGTGATGTGGTCAATAGTGATTGTTTTTAAAAGGCAGTATGCTCTTATCAGTTCGAGGCATCTGTGCTGGTTTTTAAAGACACGAGTTCTTCTGGTGTGGAAGACCTATTTTACACTAGTCAAGTAATCCTAGATACTCATGGTTTCCTTAAGAAAGTTGGCTCCTGATATGATTTAATATTCAAAGTAGAGTCATCCACCTATTAGTTTGCTGGCGTGGTCCTGGTTTACACCTGTTGTTTCAGCATGGTTATCGATTACCCTCTTTCCTCCTTAGCATTTTCCTGAATTTGTTGTGAAATGATGCAGTTACTCTTACTTCCAGTGAGTCTGCTTCCACCTCCCCACCTGAAGTTGTCTTCCCTTCGCTTGGTCACCCTTTCCACCTCTTAGTGTATCCTACACAGTGTAAGCACTAAACTGAAAAGGCAGTGATCTGAGCTCTTTGGATTTTGTTCATTGTCATCAATTCTCTGACAAAATGGTGGCATGAGAAGGAATTTTAAATTCATAGGATCAGAATTTAGGTGGAAACAACCAGCATATTTGTTTTTCCACCCTCTCACCTAGAATTTGCTTTGACCTACAGGTCACAGTGCAATCCCTTTGTATTTCTAAGGTGTTTTTTATAGTTCACTTGCAGACACTGGGTTATGTGATAACTTTTATCAGTGACAGATTATACAGAATAATGACCAAGCTTTCAACCTTAAAAAGTCAGGCTAGTATTTACGAAAGGAGGTCTCCATTAACTCATTAAACATGAGTTCCCTATATCCTCTTGCCAGGTACTAGTTAACAGCTAAGTGACAGCAGAAACCATAGGGAATTTAAAAGAATTCCATGGATGGGTGCTGTGAGGGCCTTTTGTTACTGAGAGGGAGTCTTACTTGCTCAGGCTGGAGTGCAATGGCACAGTCTCGGCTCACTGCAACCTCCACCTCCCGGGTTGAAGCGATTCTCCTGCCTCAGCCTCCCAAGTAGCTGGGACTACAGCTGTGCACCACCATGCCTGGCTAATTTTTGTATTTTTAGTAGAGATGGGGTTTCACCATGTTGGCCGGGCTGGTCTTGAACTCCTGACCTCCTGATCCACCTGCCTTGGTGTCCCAAAGTGCAGGGATTACAGGCGTGAGCCACTGTGCCTGGCCAATAAATTATTTTTAAGTATTAGTTTTGTGAGCTTTATGAGGTCTTTGTTATCTGACTGTTTTAACTTTGGCCATGACAGCAAGACAAAGGTCCGTTTTTACTGAGCTTAAAAAGAATCAAGGCCAGGGGCAGTGGCTCATGCCTATGATCCCAACACTTTATGAAGCTGCAGCGAGAGGATCTCTTGAGCCCAGGAGTTTGAGACCAGCCTAGGCAACATAGTGAGGTCCAGTCTCTTAAAAAAAATTTTTTTTTAATTGCACGCCTGTAGTCTCAGCTATCAGGAGGCTGAGATGGGAGAATCACTTGAGCCCAGGAAGTTGAAGCTGCAGTGAACTTCAGTTGCACCACTGCCCTCCAGCCTGGGTGACAGAGTGAGACCTTGCCTAAACAACAACAATAACAAAAATAAACCCCAGAAAACAAATGGAAAATGTTGATTATTTTTACTACAAACATTATGGCAGGACTTAAAACTTTGTGGGAGTGTATTTTGGAAAATAATGATTACTTAATTAATTCTGGTTGTAATCAGGCTACCACGAGCCCCATGTTGCTTTAAGAGTTATAACTGCTGGGCACAGTGGCTCATCCCTGTCATCCCAGAGCTTTGGGAGGCCAAGGCAGGCAGATCAACCTGAGATCAGAAGTTCGAAACCAGCCTGACCAACATGGTGAAATCCCATGTCTACTAAGTACAAAACGTTAACCAGGTGTGGTGGTGCATGCATGCAATCCCAGCTACTTGGAAGGCTGAGGCAGGAGAATCACTTGAACCCGGGAGGTGGAGGTTGTAGTGAGCCAAGATTGTGCCACTGCACTCCAGCCTGGGCAACAAGAGCGAAACTCCATCTAAAAAAAAAAAAAGTTATAACTGGGGAGAAGCATGATGGCACATGCCTGTAATCCCAGCACTTTTGAGAAGCCAAGAGCAGTGGATCACTTGAGCTCAGAAGTCTGAGACCACCCTGGGCAACATGACGAAACCCCATCTCTACAGAAAATATGAAAAATTAGCTGTGCCTAATGGCATGCACCTGTAGTCCTAGCTACCTGGGAGGCTGAGGTGGGAGGATTGCTTGAACCCAGATGGTTGAAGCCGCAGTGAGCCATGGTTGTGCCACTGCACTCCAGCCTGGGCAACAGAATGAGACCCTGTCTCGAAAAACCGAAAACATTTATAACTGATGTAAACTGGCAGTTTAGGCTGGGAGTGGTGGCTCATGCCTGTAATCCTAGCACTTTGGGAGACCGAGGCAGGTGGATCACCTGAGGTCAGGAGTTTGAGACCAGCCTGGGCAACATAGTGAAACCTTGTCTCTACTAAAAATACAAAAATTAGCAGGGTGTGGTGGTGGGTGCCGGTAATTACAGCTACTCGGGAGGCTGAGGAAGGAGAATCCCTCGAGCCAGGGAGGCAGAGGTTGCAGTGACGGGGCAACAGAGCAAGACTCCATCCTAAATAAACAAAGTAGCAGGTCATCATTTAACTCCAAAGACTCCGGGTACATTTCTACTGTAAATAATCTGAGCTGATTAGAGCCCTGCCATTTCTACTTCAGGCCAGGCACAGTGGCTCATGCCTGTACCCAATCACTGTGGGAGGCTAAGGTGGGCAGATCACTTGAGGTCAGAAGTTCGAGACTAGCCTGGCAAACAAGGTAAAACCCCGTCTCTACTAAAAATAAAAAAATTAGCTGGACGTGGTGGTAGTCACCTGGGATCTCAGCTACTTGGCAGGCTGAGGCAGGAGAATCACGTGAGCCCAAAAGGCAGAGGTTGCAGTGAGCCAACATTGCACCACTGCACTCCAGCCTAGGCAAGAGAGTGTGACTCCATCTCACACATGCACAAAAGCAAATAAAAAATTCGATTTCTTTTCACAATATGAAGATGTATGTTCATACACATGCATAATATAAAAGTATACCATATTTGTGAGAATATGCATATATGTACACATTAGATACACAATATAAGCACAATACATATGCCTTTTGCCCAAGATACAGCATCTTATAAAGAAGGCAAGAATTTAGGAATATATGTTCCAGAAACAGTACACAAGAGAATTTGCTGAGCTGAGAAAGTTGTCACTAGGAATGGGGAGTGGTGAGATGTAGAAGGTGTCATTGTTCTTAAAGTTCTGCTGCCAACTCTTTCCAATTAATTACCCACTCTTCCATGCTTTATGGACAGGAGGTTGTCAGGTGCTGTCAGTGAGGAATCCGTCTTTGTGCATGATTCACTGCCTGGAGCTCCTTTGGTATAGGGGAGTGATATCCTACTCATGTTACAGAGGGAGTGTCCACACAGTTCCTCTTGTCATTTGATGAGTTAATTTTCAGGGGCCTCGTACCTGAGCAAGTTGTCCTCTTTTTGATGGATTTCAGATTGAGTTACCTGCATTGTCTTGAGACTGTAACCTGTCTCCTCCACTATACAGCAGAGTCAGCAGATCTATTAGTTAAACTCCAGTGGGCACTCAGTCACTCAACCTATCCTCTGTGCTGAAGCCTTTCAGTATTCACCTTTCAATAAAGGTTTAGAATAACCCCTTCTCTCTGACTCTATTTTACTTCTCTATTGACATTAAATTGAATAGGCATTTAAGATATGAAAACAATGAATAATCAAATGAAATGGGCATCAAATAGGCACTATTTTGGTGTGTTGGGAAAGCATACGTATGAGTGGTCAAGTGAACAGTCAAGTCTCTCTTATCACCCTCCTCTTACAGCTAAAGGTTGTCACTGGCAGCACCAAATGGAGCGGGACTTCTGGGCCCATTGCTATGTATCCCAGTTGATTCTCAAATGATTTTGGTAACTGTTTAAATAATGCTACAGAATGAAATACAACATCACATTGTAAGAGGAGAGGGAAAAGGATTTTTTTTTTTTGGAGGAAGTGAACTCTTGCCTGGACTCTGGGAAAGAACCTGTGATCTAATTAGCTAAATTTAGAGAGACAGTACAGTAAGAGAATGCACTTTTCCAGAGCTTCCTTTGCAAGAGAAGACCCATCACCCCAAACAATCCACCACCAGGCTCATTCCTAGGTGAGTCTAAGATCCAGAAACTATCAACCTGTTAACACTTTTTTTTTTTTTTGAGATAGAGTTTCACTCTTGTTACCCAGCCTGGAGTGCAATGGCACAATCTCGGTTCATTGCAACCTCCGCCTCCTGGGTTCAAGCAATTCTCCTGCTTCAGCCTCCCAAGTAGCTGGGACTACAGGTGTATACCATCATGCCCAGCTAATTTTTGTATTTTTTAGTAGAGACAGGGTTTCACCATGTTGACCAGGATGGTCTTGATCTCTTGACCTCATGATCCACCCACCTTGGCCTCCTAAAGTGCTAGAATTATGGCATGAGCCACCGCGCGCCCGGCCAGCATTTTTATATAAATACTCGTATGGCCTAGCACTTAGCCAAGGAAGCCTTCAATAAACGTTATTTGAGTTATATTATCAGAGAAAGGTCGCTACTGTGTCACTGGCTAAAGAAAGTAGATAGAAGGCTGGGGTGTGAGGCCTATTAATCATAGCATTAATCATAGGTGTTATTGGTTTGTGTATGAGCTGCCCCACTCCTGCAGTAAATTCCAAATAACTTAGTTCAGAAATATCCTCCTTTCCCTGATGCCAAATGCAGGGCCTTTGGGGTGGGCATCTGAAATGCTATATCCTGGAAGCTGCTGAGTCTTCCAGGTTCTTCCCTTCTCTTGGAAGAGGATGGTTGGAAATACACTTAGATGATCTGTGTCATTAAATGATTCACTCCTCCAGGAATTGACATCATTCTTTACAAAATCAGCCTGAGATAAGCTATGACACCACCAAAATTCTTTCCAAATTTAGAATTTTATGCGGTGAACCATCACACCCAAAGCTGAAGTTAAGCAGTTTGGGGTTAAACGTGCTATCATGGAGGGTAAAGAGCTCCTCCAACTTATGATGGGTTATTTGTCATCAAGGTTCACAGCTGAATTCAGTGGTGGAGCATGGAAAAAGATGAACAAGCCATTTTTGTTTTGTTTTGTTTTGAGACAGAGTTTTGCTCTGTCGCCCAGGCTGGAGTGCAGTGGTGCAATCTTGGCTCACTGGAACCCTGCCTCAGCCTCCGGAGTAGCTGGGATTACAGATGTGTACCACTTACACTCAGCTAATTTTTGCTTTTTTTTTTTTGAGATGAAATCTTGCTGTGTTGCCCAGGCTAGAGTGCATGGCGTGATTTCGGCTCACTGCAACCTTGGCCTGTGGAGGTTGCTGTACTGTCTTGGATTCTCCTGCCTTGGCCTCCTGAGTAGCTGGGATTACAGGAGCCTGCCACTATGCTCAGCTAATTTTCATATTTTTAGTAGAGATGGGCTTTCACCATCCTGGCCAGGCTCGTCTTGAGCTCCTGACTTCGTGATCCACCCGCCTTGGCCTCCTAAAGTGCTGGGATTACAGGTGTAAGCCACTACACATGGCCCATATTTTAACAAAGCATGGTGGTTTTTACACAGCATGGAGGAGTAGGTGGGGAATATGAGGCAGCGTTTTATACTAGTAATGATAGGAATATCTAATCATAAAATGATTTAGCATACATTTCTTTCAGGTTGGGAAGAACCATTTCTCTCTGTTCCAGGGCTCCAGCTTCTGTACTTCAGGGGTCCTAAAGCTATATAACCATCATCCTTGGGTAGCTCAGCCCAGCACTTTCTGTCCCTGAGGGTTTATATATCATTTGAAAGCATCATGAGTGTGCTATCTATTGCTGCATAATAAATTACCCCAAAATGTAGCAGCTTAAAGTAAAAAATATTTATTATCATATAGAGTTTCCAAGGATCAGGAGTCTGGGAGCGACTTAGCTGAGTGCTTCTGCATTGAGGTTTCCTAGAGGGTTGGAGCCAAACTGAAGGCTACAGTCTCTGAAGACTTGAATGGGTTCAGTTCCTTGCCATTTGGGCCTCTTCACAGTGCTGCCCAGGCCATGCTTTCTCCCAGAGTGAGTGATCCAAAGAAGAAAATGAGAGAGAGAAGCCACAGTTCCTTTATAAGCTAATCTTGGAAGGGATATCCCATTACTTTTATCATACTTCATTTGCTAAAAGTGAATCACTAAACTTCATCCACATTCAAGGGTAAGGGGAAGCCATTTCTCGAAGGAAGAAGTATCAAAGAATTTGTGGAACTATCTTTAAATACCACAACGAGCAGTTTGGCCCTGAGACAACAGAAAGTTAAAGTGCATTATCCTGGGGAGAAGGGATTTTGGTTTCCTTTGATTCCTTTAATGTTGTAAGTCCTTTAGTAATACCCTCTTGGCTGGGTGTGGTAGTTCACGTCTGTAATCTCAGCTACTTGGGAGGCTGAAGCAGGAGAATCGCTTGAACACAGAAGGTGGAGGTTGCGGTGAGCCAAGGTCGTGCCACTGTACTCCAGCCTGGGTGACAGAGTGAGACTCTCTCAAAAAAAAAAAAAAAAAAAGAAAAGAAAATCTCCCAAATTTGGCTAAGTTAGTCTCAAGAGAGATCTGAAGTTTGGTACACATGGAACATGTAAGCCCTCTTCAGCTGATCCTCCCCATAAAAAAGCCCAGGAGTGCCACATACCAGTATTTTCTTTTCATGCTGGATTTCACCCAGTCTGGCATGGCAGGCAGCAGGTTATTTTGCTTTTGCTTTCATAAGCCGTGTTATGTAACTAACATCTTGAACAATGACGCCGAGCCAACTTAGAGGTCACAGCAGAAGGGGAGGGGAATGGGGAGGAGAACAAAGAAACAGAGAATTAGGAAGGAGAGAGAAAGACGGGAGAAGTGGGAGAGAGAGAGAAAAAAATGGAGGTGAGACTGGAGACAGAGTGAGACTATGTCATTTCTACTGCCTGTTCTTCTGTTCTTAGGCTCTAGTGGACAGGATATGCTACCTGAAAAGTTCTTCTTCCCTCTTTTTAGCTGGGCATCAGGTCTTTGACTCACACTCTTGGGGAGAGCTAGCTGAGTGCCAGCATCCTGCAGGAATCCCTGGTGGAGGCAGCAGCTGCCTGGCATGGCGTGGCACTGATCCTTCTCGGTGGAAGGCAAACAGGCACGAATGACATCGTCTCCATCCACCCCGCCTTCATCATGATTCCACGCTGACTATGTGAGTCTGGAGGCTGGTGAGTGGGGAAAGAGACTGGAGGCCTGAGGCCTTTCTCTTATTCTGTATTTCAGAAGAATATAACCCACTATTTAATATTCTAAGCATACAAAGAATCTTTTCCCACCAGTGCTTGCTCAATGGAAATTTCATTGGCAGTTGATACTCAAAGATGTTGGTGTATGAATTTTTTTTTTTTTTTTGAGACTGAGTTTCGCTCTTTTTTGCACAGGCTGGAGTGCAGTGGCGCGATCTTGGCTCACTGCAACTCTGCCTCCCGGGTTCAAGTGATTCTCCTGCCTCAACCTCCCAAGTAGCTGGGATTACAGGCGCATGCCACCCCACTCAGCACATTTTTGTAATTTTAGTAGAGATGGGGTTTCACCATGTTGGTCAGGCTGATCTCAAACTCCTGACTGCCTGAGCCTCCCAAAGTTCTGGGATTACAGGCGTGAGCCCCCATGCCTGGCTTGAATTTGAATCCTAGAATCTCAGAATTGAAAGTCATCCTAGGTCAGTCACCCTAAACTGATTTTTGGTTATTCTCCTCTTAGACATTCTGGTTAAGACATATAACGAGCCACATACCGTGGTTCATGTCTGTGATCCCAGCACTTTGGGAGGCTGAGGCAGGTGAATCATGAGGTGAGGAATTTGAGTGCAGCCTGACCAACATGGTGAAACCCCATCTCTACTAAAAATACAAAAATTAGCTGGACATGGTGGTGCATATCTGTAATCCCAGCTACTCAGGAGGCTGAGGCAGGAGAATCACTTGAACCCTGGAGGCAGAGGTTGTAGGGAGCCGAGATTGTGCCTCTGCACTCCAGGCTGGGTGACAGAGCAAGATTCTTTCTCAAAAAAAAGAAAGAAAGAAAGAAAGAAGAAGATGAAGAAGAAAAGAAGGAGGGGGAGGAAGAGGGGGAGGAAGAGGAGGAAGAGGAGGAAGAGGAGGAGGAGGAGGAGGAGGAGGAGAAAAGACATATAAACAAAACAGTCACAGATATTCTCTCTTGAAAATATGCTTTAAATATAATTTCGGTGTGTTCGAAGTCTCCCTGAACTTAATCAGGGACTGGGGTTAAGAACTCCTGTCCCCAGGTCACTCTGTTCAGCCTCTGACGTTTAGGAATCCTTTGTACAGAGTCTTTTGCTATACAGTGCTGTACTATTAGGTGGTCATCAAATATATGCTCAAACCCTCTATGCCAGGGAGGTCACTATATAACAAAGAAGCCCTTTCCATTTATGAAATGCTTTATGATTTTCTTTATGATGAGGTCATATTGTCTCTATGTAGCATTTGCCATTATCCTTATTCTGCCCTCTGAGTCTATACAGACCGAGGCTGATGCCTCTTTCACATGACAATCCTTGAGAGAGTTGAAGATAGGACTCCACCTTCACTGGGAACAGTGTCTCATGCTTGTAATCCCAGCATTTTGGGAGGCTAAGGCAGGAGGAGACCAGCCTGAGTAACACAGTAAGGACTTCATCTCCATAAAAACAATAAAAATTAAAATGAACTAGGTGAGGTGGTACACACCTGTAGTCTCAGCTACTCTGGAGGCTGAGGGGGGAGGATTGCTTGAGGCCAGGAGACTGAGGTTGCAGCAAGCCATGATTGCATCAGCCTGAGTGACAGAGTGAGACCCTGTATCAACAACAACAAAAAAAGATCTCTCACCAGCCAGCTCAGCTCTCATTGCTCTAGATATTCTCTGGATTGTCAGCCCAGTCATTTAAAAGGCCAGTTCTCTACAGCTAAGCAGATACCTCTTCAGAAGTTACACCCATGAGACCAACCTTAGGGAACTATTCTCTGGATTATCAATCCAGAGAACAGTCTACTCATGACTGTTTTGTTTTTATGTCTAAACAATATTGTCAAAGAGGAGAACAACACAAAATAAGTTTAGGGTGACTGACCTAGGATGACTGATAATCAACTATATGACTGATAATCTCTGGGTTATCAATCCAGAGATTTAGAAGAATGAAAGCTGAGCTGGCTGGTGAAAGGTCTTTTTTTGTTGTTGAGACAGAATCTTTTTTGAATAAGCATCAGAAGAAGCAGATGCCTATTCAGAAGACAGCAAATTTCTAGTTAACATAAAAATGTCACTGACTTTTCGGAAGTCTTATCATGCCTGTTCCTTTGCAGTCTTATTAAAATCCTGAAAGAAGGGATACCTTGCTCTTAAACCTAGCATCTATCCACTTGCACTCTTGATTTTGGGGACATCATACGGATCTAAAGTTTATTCTGATTAAATTCCATCTTGCTGATTTGGTACATTTTGTAAGCTTATTTAGTTTTTGCTCACAAGAGATTTTTTTTTCAAATGTCTTGCTGAAATTGACACATTATGTCAAAATTAAATATTGTCCTTATCTGTTAGTCTAGAGACATTATTTGAAAAAGAAAATCTAACCAAGTTGTCATAACTTTCTCATTAGCCTATTTGTTCATCATGATCGCAGTTTTTGTTTCTGATTACCACTTGAAACTTTGCTCTAATGAATTTTCTATAATTTTGTCAGTATTATAAAACTTGCCAGTCTCATTATCAAAATTGTATTTTAAGAACTGTAGGCTGGGTGCAGTGGCTCACGTCTGTAATCCCAGCACTTTGGGAGGCTGAGGCGGGTGGATCACTTGAGCCCCGAGCTTGAGACCAGCCTGGGTGACATAGTAAAACCCCAACTTTACTAAAAAGTACAAAAATTAGTTGGACATGGTGGCACGCCTGTAGTCCCAACTACTTGGGAGGCTGAGGACCACTTGAATCCAGCAGGCAGAGGCTGTAGTGAGCCAAGATTGTTCCATGAACTCCAGCCTGGGAGACAGTCTTGAAAGAAAGAGATAAATAAATAAATAAATAAATAAAAAATGTGGGCAAAGAAAGAAAGGAAGGAAGAGAAATAACAAATGTGGGTAACATTAGAAAGAACGAAAGAACAAAAGAAAGAAAGAAATGTGGGAAACATTAGAAATAAATTAAATAAATGTGGGCACCATTCACCCAGTATACAGTACACTTCTGCTCTGAACATTTCTGCATGTTTACTGAGAATGGTTCCAGGATCTCATTCGCAGGTATTTCTCCTTTTCCCTAGCCCTGGAGGGCCTCATTCCCTGGACCCAAGGTTAGCAGGATTTTTGCTTCTTTGCCTCAAGGGAGGATTGGGTTACTGGGTGGAAATGCAAGGCTGCTGCAAGGCCACCTCTCTAATAGTCTCAGTGAAAGCCCAAACACTAAATCTTATGGGGAATGGGAGAGGGGGCTCCCCAAGAAAGGAACCCCTTAAGAATTCTTGAAGGAAATACTACTCCCCAAGACAGAAAAGAAATTGACATTGCTTGTGGGGGATGAGGGGATGCTGGGAAGGTGAGAGGACTTTTTTTTCTGAGACATAATTCTCCTCTGTCGCCCAGGCTGGAGTGAGTGGTGTGATCTTGGCTCACGGCAACTTCTGCCTCCCAGGTTCAAGCAGTTATCGTGCTTCAGTCTCCCGAGCAGCTGGGGTTACAGATGCACATCACCACATATGGCTAATTTTTTTGCATTTTTATTAGAGATGGGGTTTCACCACATTGGCCAGGCTGGCCTTGAACTCCTGACCTAGTGATCCACCTGCCTTGGCCTCCCAAAGTGCTGGGATTACAGGTGTGAGCCACCACACCCAGCCTCAAGAGGACTTTTTAAGAAATGGAATTGCACAATAACTCTATGAGGTAGTGTTACTATTACTATCCCCATTTTATTATTATTATTATTATTATTATTATTATTATTATTAATCTTTGAGACTGAGTCCTGCTCTATCACCCAGGCTAGAGAGCAGCAGCGCAATCTCGACTCACTGCAATTTATGCCTCCCAGGTTCAAGCGATTCTCGTACCTCAGCCTCCCCAGTAGCTGGGATTACAGGCACCTACCACCATGCTTGGCTAATTTTTGTATTTGTGGTAGATATGGGGTTTCGCCATGCTGGCCAGGCTTGTTGCGAACTCCTGACCTCAAGTGATCCGCCTGCCTCGGCCTCCCAAAGTGCTGGGATTACAGGCATGAGTCACTGTGCTAGGCTTTACTATCTCCATTTTATAGAGAAGAAAATTGAGGTATTTAAAGGTTAAATGACTTGCCAATGACCACACACTGGTAAGAAGCAGTCGGGATCTGATCCCAGGAAGTCTGATCCCACAATGGGCTAGGACTCAGTCTTTTTTTCTCATCTTTAAAATGACAGTAAGAACTGCCCTATGTATATACACCGCAGGAATGTGACAACAACGTGTGTTTATTTTAGTTACAAGAGTTATGGATCTCTTTGGAGTGCTGAGCAAAGTCTTGATTTTGGACTCCAAGGACCTATGATCACCCTCCATCTGGAGGGCAATGGTGTGATCTCGGCTCACTGCAACCTCCAACCCCCAGGTTCAAGTGATTTTCCTGCCTCAGCCTCCCTAGTAGCTGGGATTACAGGTGCCCACCACTGCAGCTGGCTAATTTTTGTATTTTTAGTAGAGACAAGGTTTCACCATGTTGGCCAGGCTGGTCTCAAACTCCTGACCTCAAGTAATCCGCCCACGTCACACCCAGCCCGAAAAAGCTTTCCTGACCCACATAGTGAAAACCCAGTGAGGCTCAGGGAGAGCACCAGGAGATCCAGTGGAGTCAAGGTAGCATTTTAAAGTAGCTCCATGCAGACTCCTGACTTGGGAGGTTCAAAATAAGACTGGCCGTTGGAGTTTTATTTCCTTAGTGACTTTTGTTCAAAAATATGCTTTTTCTTTTCTTTTCTCTCTCTCTTTTTTCACTTTGTCACCGAGGCTTCAGTACAGTGGCACAATCAAGGCTCACTGCAGCCTTAACCTTCTGAGCTCAAGTTATCCTCCCATAGCAGCCTCCTGAGTAGCCAGGACCACAGGTGTGCACCACCATGCCTGGCTAATTTTCAGTTTTTTGTAGAGATGGGCATTTCACTTTGTTGCCCAGGCTGGTCTCAAACTGCTTGACTCAAGCAATCTGCCTGCTTTGGCCTCCCAAAGAGCTGAGATTACAGGTATGAGCTACAGTGCCTGGCCTGAGAGTTTGCTTTCTTTTCTCCTAGAAATTAAGCTCCAAAAGTAAAGACACAACTCCTTCTATTTCATTTAAATTCTAACTTTCTCCCAGCTCCTTTAAAGCATGTCTGTGTGGAAGGCAACTTCTGCATAAAAGGAAAAATAAACAAATAAGAGACTTAAAAACAAGTTTTGGGTCTGGGCATTGGTTTTGCCAGATACAATTTAGGTAGAGAGAGGCTCCAAACCTTTCTGGCAAGTTTAAATCACTGGCAGCCTCTTGGATATGGTTAATGTAAATTGGGACAACTTTTGGGGAGGGTAGTTTTACAATTTTGATCATTATTTCCAATGCACCTGTCATTTTGACCTAGGAACTCTCCTTCCGGGAGAGTATCCATAGATGTACTTGCATATGTGCACAAAGACATATGTACAGGAAAGTTCATCACCTCCTGTTTATATTAGCAAACTACTGGAAGAAACAACTGATTAGAGAATATGGCCCATCTGTTTATAAATATCATGCAGTTGTGAACAAGAATGAAACAGATCTATGTGCATTGGTAAGGAAATTGAAGCTATGTTGTTCAGTGAAAAAAAACAGGTGCAAAACAGCATATTGAATCCCACCATTTGTGTGTGTGTATATATGCAAGTATGTAAAAGTGCACGCATACACACACACACACACACACACACACACACACACACTCACTCCAGATGCGTATGCTATCCCTGGAAAGTCTACAATTACTGATATCAGTGACTTATTCTAGGGAGGGAACTTGGAAGCAGGGTTAGGAGAGAATTGTTTGTTTTCCTTCAAGCTTAAAGTTTTTTTTTTTTTTTTTTTTTAGAAAACAAAACAAAACAAAACATGCATTTATGATCTTTCCATAGGATCATGAGATCTTGTGAAAAGATTCCAATGCAGGAGCGGTATCTGATCTGATTGCCTTTGGGCAAGTCACTTAATCTGAGATTCCGTTTCATCATCTATAAAATGGTGATAGGGAAGTGCGGCCTTCAGGATGAAGTGAGGCTGCCACATTTACGTGACAAAGCACACTGTAGGGAACTAGCAGACATCCAACAAATGCTTGTTGCTCTCCCTTTTTGTGGCCCCCCACTGGGGGTAGAGCCAGCGGAGAGTCAGCTCTCATGGCTTGGGTTTCCTTTCTTAGGCCAGGAAAGTTGCTGTGGATGCTGTAGCTATTTAAGTAGACTGACCTTTCCTTCTAGGGCTCCAGGACACCTCTATCTTAGGCTGGTGGTGACTAAGGTTACTGATGACAGAGGCTGCTGGGGGTGTGTCGGGAGGTGGGGCAGGGTGGGACTGTGCATTCATCAGATACATATGACCCACTGGCTCACAGGCTCTGCAACTTTCTCTTGATAGAGATGGCTGACTGGAGACAGGTGGTCTCAGAGAAGATAGAAACAGCAGGGCTCTTGGCTCCAAGTCCCTGCCTCTTCTTGGCCTGAAGTCTTTTCTACATTATTGTCTTGGCTGCCAGAAGCCCTCTCCTGAGGGTAACAGAGCTTTGTCAGAGGAACAGGGTTAGCCTTCCAGAGGACGGGATAGGAAAACTGATAAGAGTGTTTCATTGCTGGGCATGGTGGCTCACACCTGTAATCCCAGCACTTTGGGAGGCTGAGGTGGGCAGATCACTGGAGGTCAGGAGATCGAGATCAGCCTGGCCAATGTGGTGAAACCCCATCTCTACTAAAAATACAAAAATAGGTTGGGTGTGGTGGTGTGCATCTGTAGTCCCAGCTACTCAGGACGCTGAGGCAAGAGAATTGCTTGAACCTGGGAGGCGGAGGTTGCAGTGAGCTCAGATTGGGCCATTTCACGCCAGCCTGGGTGACAGAGCGAGCGTCCGTCTCCAAAAAACAAAACAAAACAAAACAAAACGTATCTCCTTAAGAGGCACTGACAGTGTATCATTATCATCTGGTTTCTTCAAGCCCAGTGACACCAAGGGAAGGTCTAGGGGACTTTAACCCCCATCATGATCTTCACCAGCTCCACTCACCCTCATCCCCGTCATACAATCTAAACACTGTGCTTGCCAACTTTAGAGAGTAAACTCACGCTACCACGGCTTACTGGAAAACAAGTGCCTCCTAGAGTTAAGCTCAACCTGCTCAAGGTTGAACATCTGAACCGCTTTCTACAAAGTTTTATGGAAATATTGTTCTGGTATGAGAAACAACTCACACAGAGCTCCATTTGATCCTCATAGCTTTTATTTATGAAAAGCTTTCACAAAGTGTGATGGGTCAGCTTGGCTGGGCCATGATGCCCAGATATTTGGTCAAACTTTACTCTGGATGTTTCTTTCTTTCTTTTTTTTTTTAGATGGAGTTTCGCTCTTGTCCCCCAGACTGGAGTGCAATGGTGTGATCTCAGCTAACTCCGCCTCCCAGGTTCAATCGATTCTTCTGCCTCAGCCTGAGTAGCTGGAATTACAGGCACCTGCCACCATGCTCAGCTTATCTGTATATTTTTAGTAGAGACGGGTTTCGCCATGTTGGCTAGTCTTGTCTCGAACTCCTGACCTCAGGTGATCCACCTGCCTCAGCCTCCCAAAGTGCTGGGATTACAGCTGTGAGCCACCGGTATAGCCTACTCTGGGTATTTCTGAGAAGGTGGTTTTAGATGAGATTAACATTTAAATAAGTGAACTCCAAGTAAAGCATTTACCCTCCCTAATGTGAGTGGGCCTTATACAATCAGTTGAAAATATTAGCACAAAAGACTTACAACAAAGACTTAGAACAAAAGATTTGCTCCCTTGAGCAAGAAGAAATTCTGCCTGCAGAATGCTTTTTGGACTCAAAGTGCAACTCTTCCCTGAGTCTCAGTCTGTTGGTCTGCCCCATCAGATTTCGGACTCCCCAAACTTCCACAATTGCATGAACCAATGCTTTAAAATAAATTTCTCTCTTTCATTTTACCTATTTATGCAGATATAGATAATCTCGTTGGTTCTGTTTCTCTGAAGAACCCTAAATACAGGAAGTATAATTTTGTCCTATGATCAAATAAAACCTAATTAGATGATTTTTATCAATTATCTTACCGAAGTCAAAATAAAGAAGAAACATGCATTGAAAAAGCTGGCAGAAATATATTAAATGTTAAAATTAAATGGTGGACCAATGGCTGATTTTCCCATATTTTTTTTTCCCCAGAAAAAGGGAGGCTCCTACATTTTCTAAATGTTTAGTAAAGAGAATGTATTTTTTTTTCTTTTTACTTTTTTATAGAGACAGGGTCTTACTCTGTTTCCCAGGCTTGAGTGCAATGGTGCAATCACAGCTCACTGCTGCCTTGACCTCCTGGGCTCAAGAGATTGTTATACTCAGGCGAGTTAGATGGAACAGCGCCACGCTCTGAGTTTCAAATTATGAGTCCTTTATTTTTAGCTGGCCACCGAGAGACGGCTAACACTCAAAATTCTCTCGGCCCCAAGGAAGGGGCTGGATTCCTTTTTATACCTTGCTTAAGGTAGGAGAAGGGGAACCTAGCAGGAGCAGAGTTTACAGAATCAGAATAAGCAAGTTAGATAAGGGGCTGGTAACTAGGAGGCAGGAGGTTCTCATGATTGTTGATTTTTAAGGAGGGTATACATATGTGGTTCCCATGATTGCCAGTTACCAAGGTGGGTATTCGATACTTGTCATATAATCAATCAAGGGGGGGCATTCACAATGGCAAGTGGGCTTGACAAGCAGGCTATGGTTACAAAGGTTGTATGTTTCTGTAGTTCTAAGTACAGCATGACCCGGCACAGTAGCAAGACCCAGGTATGCACTTAAGGGAGCAGTGGCAGGAGGGGTGAGGTGGAGGTCAAGATGGAGTCTATCTGGCTCTCAGCAAAATGGAGTCTGTCTGGCTAACAGAGGGTAGGTTAGTACAAGATCCTTCGGCCTCAGCCTTCTGAGTAGTTGGGACTAAAGGCACGTACCAACCACAGCCATCTGCTTTTTAAATTTTCTGTAAGAGGCTGGGTTCCACAATGTTCCCCAAGCTTGTCTCGAACTCCTGGGTTCAACAGGTCCTCTGGCCTTAGCCTCCCAAAGTGTTGGGATTACAGGAATGAACCACCGTGCCCAGCTGTATTGCTTTATAATGAAAACATTTAAAATAAATTTCTTAATAGGTAGTTTTACTACAAAGTGGAATTTCAAAGTAAAAATAAACTTCAAAGTAAAACAACGCCAACAACAATGAGTTTGCAAATACAGCTTCAGATAAAATATTCCAGGTTTCCCTTTCAACGAGATGCTGCCACAAAACCCCCTCTTTTTGGAGTTTTGCTGTGGCTCAAGCTTTTCCTGAGCACTCGGGCTGCGTGTCTCCATAGAGTCAGATATGACAAACAATCTCTGGGGCCAGCTTCGCGCCCTGCTTAGGTTAGGGGCACTTACCCTCAGCTAGATTCCATCTGATTCCCACAATGACTCTGCGAGGGAGGTAGGTTATCCTCATTTAAGTAACAAGGGAACTGAGGTTCCAGAAACTACTGTGATTTGCTCAAGGCCACACAGCTGGGTAAGAGGCAGAGCCAGGATTTCAGCTCTGGTTTTCTAACTCCAGCCTCGGTGCTCTTGCCTGCACATCATGGCTGCCTGTCATGGGGTCCCGGACCCGAGAGAGGGCAGCATGAAGGTCTGGTTCATTCTAGACCAGCTTTTATGTTGGACAGAGAAAGATGGAGAAAAATGTACATGTTCAAAATTGCTTTTTTAAAAATTTTAAATTTCTCCAAAAAAGATAAAAGGTTTTGTTTGGTTGGTTGTTTTAGATATGGAGCCTCACTGTTGCTCAGGCAACAGTGCAGTGCAGTGACTGTTCATGGGCATGATCATTGCACACTACAGCCTTGAACTCCTGGGCTCAAGCAATCCTTCTGCTTCAGCCTCCCGAGCAGCTGAGACAACAGGGGTGCACGTGATGAAAATTTTGCATACCACTTCTTGGGGCTCATTGTCCCCACCTCACCAAGCATCCACGAACCCCCACATTATACTTCCTGCTAAGAGAAGGGGAGATTTGGCTACTTCACCCTCTCTCCCTCTCCCTTGCACTCAGCAGATGCTGTAGACCCTGACTCCTTGGCCCATGCTCACATCCTTCCTGGTTCCCATGGTGTTCACACAAAAATCTGCATCTCCCTTTTGTTCTTTCTCTTCCATTATTTTCACACCTAAGAAAACTATCTTTCTCATCTGCCCCCATCAGAGCGCAGGAGCAAGGCAAGGATGACCTGTTGACCCTGAGAGGAGGAGGTGGGAATAGAGGAGAGTTGGGGGTTGGTGGGAGTAAGTAGCTTGGGACAATGGAGACAAAGGGCTAAGGGATGAAAAAGCAGTAACATTAGAAGCACAGACTCTCTGAAGGCAGGATTATGTGTGTTCAAATCTCAGCTCTGCCCCTTAGTGTCTGTGTGACCACGGGTGAATCACTTACTCTGACATTAGCATGTCAGAGTGTCTACCACACAGGATTAATGTAAAAATCAAATGAATTAATGGTATAAAAAAGTAAATTTCCTGGCGTATGCAGTCCATGCTTGCTTTTATAATCCCTAAACTAGCTGTGTAATTTGGGCAGCTTACTTCCTCTCTCTGACCTTCAGTTTTCTCATTTATAAAGGGTTTGGACACAAGCTTTTTCACTTTCAAGTTCAAGTCTTCTGACTTCCTTTTAGTCATTGGAGAATACACCCAAGTTTCTATCCAAGTACTGGCTCTATAGACAGCTGCCTATGGAGTGTAGTTTAAATGGTCACATTGCCCTTGCCACTTGGCATCTACCATTATAACTTTATGCTTTTGGATATTACAAATGTTTCAGATTTTTAAGAGTGTCCAGGCTGGGAATGGTGGCTTACACCTGTAATCCTGGCACTTTGGGAGTCTAAGACAGGCAGATCACTTAAGGCCAGGAGTTCAAGACCAGCCTGGGCAAACCTAGTGAAACCCCATCTCTACTAAAGTAAAAAAATTATCCTGGTGTAGTGATGTGTACCTGAAGTCCTGGGTCCTCAGGAGACAGGCAGGAGGATCCCTTGAGCTCAGAAGTGTGAGGCTGCAGTAGCCGTGATCATGCCACTGCACTCCAGTGTGGGTGACAGTGAGACCTTGTCTCACAGGAAAAAAAACAAAACGTAAACAGTGTCCAGTAAAGTTTATATCCCCTGGGAGGTCCTAAAAGTAAAAAAGCTGGAAGGACACTAACAGCAAAAAAGAGGCAATAGGTCCCCTGGGAGGTGACTGAGGGGCATGACTGCAGCCTGTCACAACCTAAAATTCCCACTCAGCTTGCTCCTTCGGTCTTCCCAGACACTTCTGTGGTCTAGACAGGCTTCTCTTCCTTTTTTCCTTGACTCCATCACTTATGAAACTATTACCATATATATATATTTTCTGATCACTGCTAGATTTTAAGAAAGAATGGCTAACCCCAGCCTCCTCCACTCCCCAGCCAGCTGGTCACAGACCCAACCTTCCTGCCTCTCTGAAAAGCTTGGCCCAGTTTTCTTCTCAAAATCTCCTTCCCCTTAATGTCAGTGACCTGGCACTCTCATCTCTTCTGACTGCTTCTGACTTTTTTTTTTTTTTTTGAGACAGAGTCTCGCTGTCACCCAGGCTGGAGTGCAGTGGCATGATCTCAACTCACTGCAACCTCTGCCTCCCAGGTTCAAGCTGTTCTCCTGCCTTAGCCTCCCAAGTAGCTGGGACTATAGGTGTGCGCCACTGTGCCCAGCTAATTTTTGTATTTTTAGTAGAGATGGGGTTTCACCGTGTTGGCCAGGCTGGGTCTTGAGCTCCTGATCTCATGATCCACCTGCCTTGGCCTCCCAAAGTACTGGGATTACAGGCGTGAGCCATCGTGCCCAGCGCTTTTGACTTTCAAACAGCCTCTAACTCTAGTCTAGCTAAGCCCAGGTCCAAAGGGTGGTGAGGCTCCGGCAATCACGTCGGAGGATACTTGTCCCATCCAAAAAATATCAAGATTGCCTTGGGGAAATGTGTCTCTCATAGAGTTTAGACATCACGATTCCAGTTTGAGTGTGCGTGCCATTCTTCTTTTTCTTTCTTCCAAGCTCTTTTCCTGCACCCATCCCAACTCTACTCTTCTGCTTTTTAAACAAGTGTTCAGGGAGCTGCCCAGGCAGGTTCAAAATAAACAGCTGCCAAGAGCACCGCTCCCTCCTTCTGGCCCACTTGCTGGTGCTATAAGTAGAATGGGATCTATACCCCCAAACAGTGGAGTCAAGCTGCCGGCGCACAACCGCCTAGCAGGTCGTTCTGCTGCCCTACTCTTGCTCAGGGGGATCTTAGGGGGATCCGAAGCCCCATAAATCCCCTGGCTCCATTTCATGATTCCCTGTGTCTCTGAGGACTGTGACTCTGTCTGGTGGCTGGCACATGCCCTGGGGCTCAGGGTATCCTAGGGGAAGTCAGGGTGGAGCAGCAATTCCTTCCTATTTTCAAAGCCAGGCTAGGTAGGCTAAATCCTTCCTAAGGATGAGGCTCTCTAGACCCCAGTGAGTTTTTTGTCAGCATGGAATGAAAACTGACTGTGGGTGTAACAAAAAATAGGTTTGTTTTTCTCATGTAACAAGGTCAGGAGTAGCTGCCAGGGCTCTGCCACAGCACCCAGATGTCATGATGTTCAAACTTAAAAAAAAGTTTTTTTAAATCTTTCCTTCCAGATTGCTCAGCAGAACTTTTTTTCCCCCAATTTTTTTTTTTTTTTTTTTGAGGTAGAGTCTTGCACTGTCGCCTGGGGCTGGAGTGCAGTGGTGCCATCTCAGCTCACTGCAACCTCCGCCTCCTGAGTTCAAGCTATTATCTTCCCTCAGCCTCCCGAGTAGCTGGGATTACAGGCGCCCACCACAACACCCAGCTAATTTGTTGTGTTTTTAGTAGAAACAAGGTTTCACTATGTTGGCCTGGCTGGTCTCGAACTGCTGACCTCAGGTGATCCATCCGCCTTGGCCTCACAAAGTGTTGGGATTATAGGCATAGATCACTGCGCCTGGCTCTTCAAACTCTATGTTTTTACTTCACCATCCTTAGTAAGTGGCTCTTCTTCTTATGGTCTACAGATGGCCTTTTGAATCTCCAGATTTCTGTATTTAGGCAAGAAAAAGGCATGAGTGGTAAAGGGCAAAAGGCCAGGTGGCACTTACTAGATGAGGTTGCCCCCACCCTCGTTGCTTTTTTTCTTCTGCCTCTATAATTACACAAAAGGTCTACCCCTTTAACAAGCCCTTTACTGGATGCAGCCCCAGTTTGCATCTCATTGGCCAGAACTGTCCCCTGGTTGCTCTAACATGTAAATGAGGCTTAGGGTTTTGACTTAGGGACTTTGCCACCGAACACCAAGTCGGGGTTCTCTTAGAGAAAAGGAAAGAGAAAATGGATATTTTGTAGGTACTTAGCCCTGTCTGCCATAAATAGGTCTTAAGTCTTGCTCTGTCACCCAGGCTGGAGTGCAGTGGCACAATCTCTGTTCACTGCACACTCTGCCTCCTAGGTTCAAGTGATTCTCCTGCCTCAGCCTCCCGAGTAGGTGGGATTTCAGATGCCTGCTGCCATGCCCGGCTAATTTTTTATATTTTTGGTAGGGACGGAGTTTCACCATGTTGGCCTGGCTGGTCTTAAACTCCTAACCTCAAGTGATCTACCTGCCTTGGCCTCCCAAAGTGCTGGGATTACAGGTGTGAGCCACTGTGCCCAGCCAAATAGGGCTTTTTCTACAGTACCCACAATCAAGTTCACAAATATTTCCAAGCCCTGACTCTACCACTGTAGATCATTCGTGTTCTCTCTATATTTGGGCAATACAGCGTAATAGTTAAGTTTGAACTCCAGAGTCAGAAATGTGTTCAAATCCCTATTCTATCATCCATTAGCTTTGTGAGAGTGGTCAAGTCACTCAAGGCCTCAGTTTTCATGCCTATAAAGTGAGGATAATAACTGTTCCTATCTCCTTGGTTGTCATCAGGATTAAACAGTTTAATAAATATATAGTACATGCTATATAAGAACTTGACAAATATTAGCTGTTATTCAGTTGCTGTACAGATCGTATTGAACACATCTCATTTAAAAGACTGTGAGCTCCTTGAGCAAGGTTGCTACTTTCTTCTCTCCTCCTCCACTTTTAAGTATTGAAAGCAACTATTTTTTTTTTTTTTTTGATGGAGTTTCTCTCTTGTTACCCAGGCTGGAGTGCAATGGCGCAATCTCGGCTCACCGCAACCTCCACCTCCTGGGTTCAGGCAATTCTCCTGCCTCAGCCTCCTGAGTAGCTGAGATTACAGGCACATGCCACCATGCCCAGCTAATTTTTTGTATTTTTAGTAGAGACGGGGTTTCACCATGTTGGCCCGGATGGTCTCGATCTCTTGACCTCGTGATCTACCCACCACGGCCTCCCAAAGTGCTGGGATTACAGGTTTGAGCCACCACGTCTGGCCCTGAAAGCAACTATTTTTAACAACACAAGCGAGACATAAATTCACTTGCCTTGTACAAGTTTAAAACATTACAGAAAAGACTAACGTTCTCTTTGCAATCCTACCCCTTCGCCATCCCTTTCCTACCCTTGGAAGTACACATTGTTACCAATTTATTGTTTTCCTTCCATGCTTCCTATGTATTTAATATACATATATACCTGCAGAAAATCTGAAGTTAGTTTTTTCACCTCCTCTGTGGACATCAAGTTTTTAAAAAACGTCAGTTTTATCATATTGTTTGAATCATCCTCTAACTTCCTTAAAAAAATTCAACCATATAGCTTGGCAACCGTGGATAGTAAAAAACACTCGGTTTCCCAGGTTGTCTTTACTTTTCCCAGACTGCTTTCTGGTATTTTCTAGTATGGATACACAATACTACAAGTTATTCAGCCAATTCCCTATTAACTGACAAATAGGTCATTTTCAGCGTATGCTACTGTGAAATAACTGCACAAAGAGTATCTGTATACCTTCGCCTCTGATGCCTGTGTGGACACCACAAATGGAATGTCCGGGTTACAGAATGTGAGCATTTTAAAGTTTTTTTTTTTTTTTTGAGACAGAGTTTTGCTCTTGTTACCCAGGCTGGAGTGCAATGGCACGATCTCGGCTCACTGCAACCTCTGCCTCCTGGGTTCAGGCAATTCTCCTGCCTCAGCCTCCTGAGTAGCTGGGATTACAGGCACGTGCCACCATGCCCAGCTAATTTTTTGTATTTTAGTAGAGACGGGGTTTCACCATGTTGACCAGGATGGTCTCGATCTCTTGACCTCGTGATCCACCTGCCTCGGCCTCCCAAAGTGCTGGGATTACAGGCATGAGCCACTGCGCCCGGCCCATTTTAAAGTTTTAAGATGTTGCCAAATAATCCTCTCCTCCCACCCAGAGATAGCTGTATCTAAGAATGTGTCTTTTCTTCATCTTTAACTCAGGATTACCTTTGGGTCTAGCAGCCTATGCTCAATAAATGTTTGTTAAATTGCACACCCCACCAAGATTTTGTTTGGAGATTACATAGGGAATTTGCTGTCCTGAAGTCTCCTTAGACTGTTTTCTGTGTTTGAAAATTCAGCTGAGTCTAATGTTATCTCCCTCTAACAGTATACTCCTTTCTGTCCCTTAGGTCAGGGAGAAGAAATCTAATTCCTGTTTCACATGATGTGCCCAGCCTGTAACAGACTGAAATTCCTACCTTTCCCCTACTACCCTCATGTTTAATTTTTCAAGGTTTTTGTGAAGATAAAGGAGATAATCTTTGCGAAAGCAGTATGAGTTCTGTTCAAGGAGTGTAAGTGTAGCACCAGTATGTCCCAATTTTTTAGGACAGATTTCTCTCCCTCCCTCCCTCCTTTCTTTTCTTTCTTTCTTTCTTTCTTTCTTTCTTTCTTTCTTTCTTTCTTTCTTTCTTTCTTTCTTTCTTTCTTTCTTTCTTTCTTTCTTTTCTTTCTTTCTTTCCTTCCTTCTTTCTTTCTTTTTCTTCCTTCCTTCCTACCTTCCTTTCTTTTTTCTTTCTTTTCTATTTCTTCCTTCCTCTTTTTTTTTCTCTCTCTTTCTCTCCTCTCCTCTCTTTCGCTCCCCTCCCCTCCCTTTCCTTTCCTTTCCTTCCCTTCCCCGTCCCCTTCCTCTTCCCCTTCCCTGAAGAAGTTTCACTCTTGTGGCCCAGGCTGGAGTGCAGTGGCACAATCTCTGCTCACTGCAACCTCCACCTCCTGGGTTCAAGCTATTATCAGCCTCCCAAGTAGCTGGGATTACAGGTGTCCACTACCACGTCCGGCTAACTTTTGTATTTTTTTAAGTAGATGTGGGGGTTTCACTATGTTGGCCAGGCTGCTCTCGAACTCCTGACTTGAAATGATCAGCCAGCCTTGGCCTCCCAAAGTGCTGGGATTAGAGCCATGAGCCTCCATGTCCATCCCCCATGGTTTTAATTTAGATTTTATGAACTCCGCCATGCCCATCCCCCATGGAGTTCATAAAATCTAATCACTGAAGGCAGGGCCTGAGCCGCACAGTGAAGGCTGCCTTCTGGGAAGCAGTGGTGACTTCTTTCCTTCTGCTCTTCTCAAATTGCTGTAGATTTTATTTGTTTATTTTGTAATCTTTTTTGCGTGGGAGCATAGATTCAAGTTTCCCTGAGTATACACTCCCTTGATTTTAAATACCTGCGTATACGAATATTCGCGCATTTTCATGATTAAGAAAGCTATTAGTTTTCTGAATCCTATCTTCTGTTTTCACTTTACAAGGCGTTTCCTACCTTACCCAGACTTCACTCCAGGGGTTTCAGCATATTGGCATACTGGGGCATAACTTCTGGCTCTGGGCTGTCCTGTGCATGGTAGGCTGCTCAGCAGCAGTGGCCTTTACCCACTGGATGCCAACAGCGTTCCCCTCCCCATATGAAGGCACGGACACGGCTCACTGCAGCCTTGACCTCTGGGGTTCAAGTGACCCTCCTGCCTTGGCTTCCTTGTAGCTGGGACCACAGGTGCATGCCACCACACTCAGCTTTTTTTTTTTTTATTTTAATTTTTTGTAGAGACAGGGTCCCACTATGTTGCCCAGGCTGGTCTTAGACTTCTGGGGCTCAAGTCAGTTAATTTTTTCAAAAATTATTTACCTTTTTAAATTTTCTTTTTCTCTTTTTATGTTTAGTTCTAAATATGGACTCTGTTTGGTAAGGTCAACTAATTTTTTGATCATTTGTATGTAGAGATGGGCTCTCACTTTGTTGCCCAGGTTGGTCTGGAACTCCTGGCTCAAGCAGTCCTTCTGCCTCAGCCTCCCAAAGGGCTGGGATTTCGTGTGTGAGCCACCATGCCATGCTTTCCCAACTTCCATTTTAATAACCAAATATGTCTGCAGACATTGTCAGGTGCTTTTAGGAAGCAATCTCCCCACCTTGAGAAATACTGCTGCAGCCTTAGAGCAAAAGAAGGAAAAATAGAAACACCTCATAGTCTACTAGCAAATATCCAAACAGGAGAACAATTAGACTGAAGTATGCTTCTGTTTCATTTTCCATTCCAGACCCAAGTACTTGTTTATTTAACCAAGAAGCTCTAACTTACTAGTTTAAAGAAGATTTGAGAATAGAGGTGGAAGCCGAAGGATAATGAATAAATTTGTTAATTCCTCTTTCCAACCAGTGACCTTGGTTGATACTTCTTAGCAGTCACATTTCTCAAGTACTGTTTGTCTTTCTACCTTTGACCTTTCTACCGTACTTTGTGTATGTATTTTGTGAGTCAATGCCTTGTTTTCCATTAAATGTCTCAAATTTAACTTTATGAAGTTGAAACTTTTTTTATATGTGACAAATTTATATCCAAGCCTTGATTAATTTCTGAATCAAAAGTTCCATTTCCTTTTCAGTGTTTCTCAGAATGTGCAGTCAGCTTTAGAGCTGGCCACTGGCTTTGGATGAGAACCTGAGGAGGAGCATGATAGAGTGTCTTCTGTCGTCCTTCTTGAGACCCAACTCGTTCTTCTTTGCAGAGGGAAGAATAGAACAGAATTTCCCAGTCTAGAGCATAAACATGCTGTCAGGTGCCTGGAAATCCTGTTTGGCTGTCAAAGACAGGTTCACTTGCCTGCTCTTCTGTGAGGTTCCTGAACCTAAGAAAAACAAGTCTGTCTCATCTTTTCTTTCTGACAATGTTTCAAAACTGCCTGACATCATGTTGAAGTGGGGACACACGTCACCCTTTAACCTGATCCCTCCAATTGGCTGTGAGCACCTTATGGGCATTAACTTTTTTATATGTATCCCTGGAATCCCCAGTGCCCACGATGGCAGCTGGCACATACTAACTGTTAAATAAATGTGGTTTTGTTTGGATTGGTTAAATCTTTGAACCTTTTCCTCCCAAACCTTATGACTGCTTTAGAAATATTTATTGTTTCTTCCTTTTGGAGTTCATGTCTTTGGAATATTCCTTCCACACCCAGAGATCAGCTGTGTTACATTCAGTGAAAGATGAATTTCTCACCATGATCATGATCATCGCCATCATCATCAGCATCATATTAATAAGTATCTCTTATGTGCCAGGCACTTTACACATAATCTTACCCAATATTTTACAATTACATTGCAAAGCAGGCATTCTTATACCCACTTTTCAGATGAGTTAGAAAGCTGAAGCTCAGAGAGGTTGAGTAAATTACCCAAGGTCACCAAATAATAAACAAACTAGAACATAAAATCAGATCTCTAATTTCTAAAGATCTGCCCTTTCCACTGTGTCATTCCAGTATGTCATACAGGGGAGTCTCAGGGGAAGCTCCAACATAGAGTAAAAGCTTTGGTCAAAGACATTTTTGTTTTCTTCCCTGACAGGCGTTCAAACCCCCAGTGGTTGCTTAGATTTCCCGTTAGGGTTGGATGGACATGCCTGGAAAATTAGTGTGTTTGCAGTGATGCAGGGACCCCTTAGAAGGGTCTCCCGGTATAGTAAGAATTCTCTGGCATGGTCCAATCTCATTTCCTCCTGTCCGGTAGGTCATACCTCTGGGATTGTGTAAGGAAGGGAACATCTGAGGCAAAGCCAGCAGGAGAATGTGGAGTGGGGCAAGCCCGGAGAACATCAAAGCTCTGACCAGACCTTTCTCATGCTGACTGCTGAGTGACCTCTTGAGCAATTCGTTTTGTAGATTTTTTCCACTCTTTTGCTCTCAGTGTGCAGTGGATAGAGTGACTAAGACACTTTCGAGAAGCGAGCACTACTAATAATTACACTGGGACATCAGATGCCAACTAGAACTTTCCCGGGGAGACCAGGATGTATAGTCTCCCTATTTTGGAAGTCCTGTTTTCATGACTTCTCAGAAACCCAGAGTGCAACTGTCTGAGACCCTTTGGGTTTTTGTTTGTTTGTTTTGTTTTGAGACGGAGTCTCACTTTGTTGCCCAGGCTGGAATATGGTGGCAGTTTCAGCTCACTGCAACCTCCACCTCTGGGGTTCAAGGGATTCTCATGCTTCAGCCTTTGGAGTATGGGATTACCAGGCCTAGTTAACTTTTGTATTTTTAGTAGAGATGGGGTTTTGCCATGTTGGTCAGGCTGGTCTCGAACTTCTGACCTCAAGCAATCTGCCTGCCTCGGCCTCCCAAAGTGTGGGGATTACAGGCATAAGCCACCACACCCGGCTTGCTGAGACCCTTTGAACAGGCTGGGAGACCTCACAAGGCAGTACAAATTGATGGGGCCTTTCCCAAGCTGGATAGCTTTGGATAAGCCATGCAATCTCTCTGCATTCAGTTTCCTCATCTATAAAATGGGTACAGTGGTATGTACCCATTTTATAGATGAGGGGCTCATATGAAACAAATGAAATATAATATATGCCATGCCTAGTATATAACAGTCACTTTCTTAGCTGGACTGGGGGACCCCAGCAGCTACTGGTGGTGATGAGGATCACTGGATATTGGTCCAGGTTCAGGAAAACTCTGGAAACCCTGAGAGAGATGTTTTAAGTTTTTAATTCCTATGATTTGAGGATTCTTGGCTCACTCTCAGTTAATCAACATGGACCCTACTCATTCTGACTGGCCAAGGAGTATCTACCCACTAGATGTCAAGAAGCAGCAGGGGGAGAGGTGGGAAGAAGAGAAGGAAGGGCTTTGACATGTGCTTCTTGGACTGCCCTGGAGATGGGTGGTGGTGGAGAAAGCCTGACATAGTCCAGCCATGGCAACCTGGGAGAATATGGGAGCTAATCTTGGTTGCTGTGTTTGCAATTTCCAGCCAAACGGAGCCAGCCAAAAAGGAACTGAAGGAAAGAGCTAGGCACCTTACGTTCAGGGCTGGAAAAGCCCTCAATTTTTACTCATTTTTTGGTGGGGGAGTGGGCTGGCAACAGGCTTTCAACCTCCTGATTGGACAATGATTCTTTGGACATCCAAGTTTAGGGAGCATTTTCCAAGACTTATTAGAGTTTAGGAGAAAATGCTTGGTGCAAGTCCCCCTCTTAAAGTGGCCTCCGCCTTAGGCTTCCTTGTCCTCAGGGAAGGGGAGAAAGGGGCCTGCCTGCCTGCGATTCACTAGGTCTGCTCAGAAGGTAAGACTGTTGAGCCCTGTGCTTGCTTGCTCAGTCTTGGTTAGTTATGCTGGAACAGCTAGAAGACAGGCAATGTGACATCTGTTCCCTGAGACCTCGCCGGGAACACCAAGTAAGTAATAGGCAGGACTTCCAAAGGGGCAAAACCACAACTGGCCTTACAGGCCTCCTGTGAGGTTAGCATATAGCTGGGTCTGGGCTGGTGCCAGGCAGGGAGATTGTCAGGCAAAGCGGTGCATTCTCCTCTTCTCCCCTACCTTTGAGACTCTTCCCGACTCTTCCGAGGCCTGCAGTTGTTGTTTTCAGCCCTCCACGCTTCTCTTTGCCATTCCAGTGGGAGGAGCAGCTGATGTGCTGAAATACTAGAAGGCACATGGCTGGGTGCTATTTCTGGCCTGGGCTGAACTCAGAAGTCCTAGAAAGAATGTTTCTGACACTGTTTGCCTTCTGAGAATCCATGAAGCCCAGGGACAAACACTGCCTGGCTCTGTACTCACTCAGCCCAATGGGCTTGCCAACCATGGCATCCAGAGGGGCTGGAGCAGGGGGGTAATGAAAATGGTGACACTGCATGGAAAAACCCCCAGTGGCTGGCTCAGAGCACACTGCACCCTTGGCCACTTCTTTAATTCATTCATGCATTTATTAAGCAGTTGTACCCATCAGAGGTTCTTCTAGGTGCTTGATACATATAAGAGAACAAAACAAACGATAATTCTGCTTTCAAGGATTTTATGTTCTAGCAAGGGGAAAGCACATAATAAAAAATGAGCATAACAAATAATGTGTTCGTTTGTTTTTTGAGACAGTCTTGCTCGGTCGCCCAGGCTGTAGCACATACAGGGGCGCAATCTTGGCTCATTACAACCTCCGCCTCCTGGGTTCAAGTGATTCTCCTGCCTCAGCCT
This sequence comes from Saguinus oedipus, assembly GCA_031835075.1. Taxonomy (NCBI): domain Eukaryota; kingdom Metazoa; phylum Chordata; class Mammalia; order Primates; family Cebidae; genus Saguinus; species Saguinus oedipus. The sequence continues at coordinate 28,621,592 of CM063190.1, forward strand.
TCCAAGTAGCTGGGATTACAGGCACATGGCACTGCACCTGGATAATTTTTGTATTTTTAGTAGAGATGGGGTTTTACCATGTTGGCCAGGCTGGTCTCGAACACCTGACCTAAAGTGATCCTCGGCCTCAGCATCCCAAACTGCTGGAATTACAGGCATGACCCACCACACCCTGCCTAAAATGTTTAATATGTTAAAAGGCATTAAATGTTGAGGAAACAAAGAGAAAGCAGAATAGAATAAAGTAAAGGGAATGTGTGCTGGATGGGGAGATGGAGTCTCACTCTGTTGCCCAGGCTGACGTTATTGGCCTAGCGATCTGCAAAGATGTGAAGGAAGTGGTTAACTTAGCCAGGCTCAAGCTGACAGAAAAGTGATCAGGACAGGCGAAACTGCTAAAGCAAAGGCCCAGAGATGGGAAGATGTGTACTACATCAAGGAACAGCACAGAAGCCAGTGTAGATACAGCAGAGGGAGCAGAGGAGAAAAGTAGGAGGAGCTTCCAAGAGGTGAGGGGCACTGAGGAAATTGCTGATCATACGGTGCCCTGCTTTGGCTTCTACTTTGAGTGAAATGGGGATTCATTTCAAGATTTTTGAATGGAGAAGCGGCGTGCTCTGACATTTTTGGAAAGAATCACTCTGGAAATATGGCAACGGCAGTGTTAGCCTAGTTTTTAGATATTTCTGAATCCTCACATAAAAACAGAAACTAGAATGAGAACCAAGGCTGGGATCCATGGCTCACACCGGCAATCCCAGCACTTTTGGAGGCCATGGTAGAAGGATCACTTGAGCCCAGGATCTCAAGACAAGCCAGGGCAATATGGTGAAAGCTCATCTCTACAAAAAATACAGTAAGTGTGGCAGCACGTGCCTGTAGTCCCAACTACTTGGGAGGTTGAGGCAGGAGGACTGCTTAAGCCTGGGAGGTCAAGGCTTTAGTGAATCAAGAAGGTGCCACTGTGTGCCCCCACACCCCAAAAATATAAAATATAAAAAATAGAATGAGAATGAAAACCCTTGAACAATATTTAGCAAAAAACTAGGTGATGAGGTATTTTTATGAACCCCAAAATAGAAGTGAATAGAAACAGATCACTTACAGCCACAAGACCTGGACAGGTATCAGCATCAAGGCAGAGGAAAGGGACAGGGTATTTGGTGGGCCTGAGAACAGGAGAGTCACAAAATAGCCAATAGTTATTGTATGAAAAAGCACCCGAGGCCAGTTTTGAGACACACTCTACTGGCAGGTGGTGCAAAGGCCGGCAGCAAGGCCTGCAGGTAGGGGCTGGAGTGCAGTCCCCAGACTTGGGGAGCTGATCATCGCAGGAATCCTGGACACTGTCTCACATGAGGAGGAACTGCTGGGTGTGGATTGAAGAACAAGCAAAACAGCACAATAGAGAAACAGAAAGAGAAGGTCAGAGCAAAGGGATGGAAGAGAACAGAACCCGGAAATCTCAGAAAGCAAGCCCTATGGGCTTTTGTTTGGTTTTATTTTTTTCAATATGACCCAAAAACAATCAAGGAAGAAGCTCTGTGAAATTAGAGAAGCTACGTGAATCAAAGCTCCTTCTAACAGTTCTAGAAAATTTAATTCCCATAACAATGAGCAATAGAAATGTATCAAATTCAAATTCAAACAGAAAGCTTACAAGGAAAAAGTAACAGTAATATCCCCACAGATTATGCAATCATGCCAGGAAGACATGCTGAGAGAAAAAACCAGAAATATCCAAAATACCTGATCAAAATAATAGTGTTCTTTTTTTCAAAATGAAGTAAAAGACACTAAGAAAATGTCTTAAATTAGCTGGGCATGTTGGTGCACCTGTAGTCCTAGCTACTCAGGAACAGGGCTGAGGCAGGAGGATCATTTGAGCCTCAGAGTTGTAGAAAACAGCAGACAAAAACTCAAGAAATAGAGTTTTTGAGGTGACAAAACTCAGGAAATAGAAAGAAAAGGAAAAAAATCAAAATAAAGATCAAACTAGAATGAACACCAAACCAAAAACACAACAAGTACAGCTTAACAGAAACAGAAAGTCAAAAGGCAGAGAATTATAAGAATCAAAAAGGAATGAAGAAAGATTAAAAAGGATTTGAGAGAAAATAACAAATATTTAAGACAGGCAAAAAGATTCGATGTAAAGATAATGAGAGTTCTGAAGAAGAAACTGAAGGAAAGAAACAGAATGAATACCCAACGCCGTAACTCAAGAAAACTTTCTCGTCCCAGCTACTCAGGAGGCTGAGAGGGGAAGAAAGCCTGAGTGCAAGAAGTCGAGGCTGAAGTGAGCTGTGATGGTACCACTGCACCCCAGCCTGGGTGACAGGACGAGACTGTCTTAGAAAACAAAAAACAAAAAGCAAAAAAGAAAACTCTCTTAAACTGCAAAAAATGATAGGAAAAAAATACACACACACACACGTATATTTTGACACAGGGTCTCACTCTTGTCGCCCAGGCTGGAGTGTAATAGCATGATCTTAGCTCACTGCAACCTCCATTTCCTGGGTTCAAGCGATTCTCCAGCCTCAAGGAAAAGATGTGAAACTACATATTGTAAGAGTATATAATGTGCTTGAGAATAAACATATATTAGTAAAGTTTTTGACATGTGAACTTTAGGATCATGAAAAGAAAGCCAAAAAGGTATATTAGTAAAATGTTTAGACTTTAAAGGAAATGAAAGAAGCCATTTGGAATCTCAGTAAAAAGAGCCTGTTACTTGTAAGGGAAAGAAAATTAGTTTATCATCAGACTTTTCAACAATAATGCTTTGTAAGCAAATGGAGTAACATATTTAAGGTACTCAAGGGAAGAAACTGTAAACTAAAGATTTTAAATCCAGCAAAACTGAACCTTAAAGCAGAAAGGGCACTGACAAATTTATCAACATGTAAGAAGAACTCAAGGAATATTGCTCCCATGAGCCCTTCTTAGGGAATTTACTAAACAATACGCATTAGACAACCAAAATGACTTGAGAACAATCAGCACAGAGATGGTCAATGAGCATTAAATATGTAGTTACCTGTAGAATTAGATTAACTCAAGGTTAAAAGGCAGAGGGTATTGTATATGTGACAGTTATATGCTCTGACAATGCAAATTTAGTATAACCAGAGAATGGGTTTAGGATCAGCAAATAATTTTCTTCTGTTTTCAATAATCATAATAACTTGTGGTAGTATTAATATGGTAATTCTGAGACTATTGTATTTATACTGCAGGATAAAGCACATGAGGAACTGTAGAATATTCTATCATCCCTATGTCCTTGAAAAACAGGATTTTCAGAATTTGAATCAGAAACACCAGCCCTGAATTTGAATTGGAAACATCACTATAAATTCAAGAAGTATTTAATCTTTACATATGTACATTTTCTCTCTACCCTGTCTGTTACAATCGGCCAAGAAACATTCCAGGCCTGGGATACAGAATATTCAAGATGAGCCTGAAACACCTTTTCATTCCACATAGTGAAAATGTTATCCAAGATTATGAATTGGTTTTCTAGGGCTACTATAAGTGCCACAAATGGGGTGTTTAAAACAACAGAAGGCCGGGTGTGGTGGCTCACGCCTGTAATCCTAGCACTTTGGGAGCCCGAGGTGGGTGGATTACCTGAGGTCAGGAGTTCAAGACAAGCCTGGCCATCATGGTGAAACCCTATCTTAAAAAAAACAAAACAAAACAAAACAAAACAAAAAAAACAGAAAATAGGCTGGGCACGGTGGCTCACGCCTGTAATCCGGCTCACGCCTGTAATCCCAGCACTTTGGGAGGCCAAGACGGGCGGATCACCAGAGGTCAGGAGTTTGAGATCAGCCTAGCCAACATGGTGAAACCCTGTCTCTACTAAAAGTACAAAAAATAAGCCGGGTGTGGTGGTGCACATCTGTAGTCCCAGGTACTCAAGAGGCTGAGAATCCCTTGAACCCGGAGGTGGAGGTTGCAGTGAGCTGAGATCATGCCACTGCACTCCAGCCTGGGTGACAGAGTGAGCCTCCACCTAAAAACAAACAGAACCACCACCAACAAAAACCCCAGAAATGTATTACCCTGCAGGCCTGGAGACTAGAAATCTGGGACGTAAAATCAAGGTGTTGGCAAGGTTGTCCCCCCTGGAAGCTCTAAAGAAGAATCTGTTTCACGCCCTCCTCCTAGCTCTTGGAGGCTGTTGGCAATGCTTGGCTTTAGCTTGTAGATGCATCATCCTAATCACTCCCTCTATTGTTACATGACAAATGCCCCTTTTCTTTTTTTCTGAGGTGGACTCCCGCTCTGTCGCCCAGGCTGGAGTGCAGTGGCACAATCTTGGCTCACTGCAATCTCTGCCTCCCGGGTTCAAGCGATTCTCCAGCCTCAGCTACCTGAGTAGCTGGGATTACAGGAGCATGCCTCCAGGCCCAGCTAATTTTTGTATTTTTAGTTGAGACAGGGTTTTGCCATGTTGGCCAGACTGTTCTGGAACACCAGACCTCAGGTGGTCCGTCCACCTCCACCTCTCAAAGTGCTGGGATTACAGACATAAACCACCATGCCCAGCCCCACTTCTTATAAGAACACCAGTCATATCGGATTTAGGGTCCACCTGAATCCAATATGACCTTATCTTAATTTCATTACATCTGCAAAGACCCTATTTCAAATAAAATGAGTCACAGGCTCCAGGTGGGCAGGAGTCTTGGGAAAGCCTATCCAATTTAGTATGAACTGCTAAGGTCGGGTCAAAAGAACGAAAGAATCTCACCTGGCTCACGTGGTCTGGGCGGCATTCCATGACCCAGATTGTGCTCCCCATCCTGGTTTACCTATCCTTTGTCTCATTTTCTTAAGCCCTCGTTTCCCACTAGTTTTATCTGTTAGATGACATAAAACCCATTAATGTTGATGATGGTTGAACAGGAGCTGTTTAGACATCGTCCGCTTACACTTTTACAAATGTATTTTAAGCCATGACTGAGAGAAGGAAATCACGAAGCATTATCTGGCACTCGGCAGACGTGGGGGACCTCACCCTTATGCAGGAAGCCCAGCGTGCTGCCAAAAAAGAAGCCTCTCTCGGTTCTCGCCCTAGGAATGAGGTCCTGATGATCGCCCGCTGGCTGCAGAGCACTTGCTCTAGTTGGATCTTACCCATACCTCTCTCGGTTTCTCTTAGCCTCCGGAGGTTGAGCTCAATTCCCTAAGAGTTTGCAGTCATCGTATTCTAGACACTGAACACTGAGAAATCAGCCCAGGGGAAAGGGGAAAGGGGCATGGAGTCCAACTTCTGAAGGATTTTTCAGGATAGAGGCTCTGAGTCCTAAGGTTTGAATCAGCTTATTAACACAGTGGGTCTCAGCACTCCCACACAAGGCCAGTCTGGGCCCAGGGTTCAAAGTCATGGACTTTGTGTGAGGAGAACTCATTGTCCTTTGTAATATCTGTATCATGTCTCAGAGAAATGAGAGCAAAAGCATCTGGGCATCTGGTGATGAAAAATGGCCTGTATTTTCTGTCTTCTTCTTCTTCTTCTTCTTTTTTTGTGAGACAGAATCTTGCTCTGTCGCCCTGGTTGGAGTGCAGTGGTGTGATCCTGGCTCACTGCAACCTCCGCCTCCCGGGTTCCAGTGATTCCCCTACCCCAGCCTCACAAGTATCTGGGATTACAGGTGCCTGCCACCATGCCCGTGTAATTTTTTGTATTTTTAGTAGAGATGGTGTTTCGCCATGTTGGCCAGGCTGGTCTTGAACTCCTGACCTCAGGTGATTGGCTCACCTTGGCCTCCCAAAGTGTTGAGATTACAGGTGTGAGCCACCATACTCAGCCTGTATTTTCTCCCCTCCCTCTTTTGCATTCAGACTTAGTTTTCTCAGCCCCACTGTGCACGGAGCTTGGCTCCTCAGCACCCACCTGACAGACCCTCCCGTCAATGGGCAAGAAGGCATGTCCAGCCAGGGAGCCCTGAGCTAGGAGTAGTGAATGCCTTCATTCTAGCTCCAGCCTTACACTAAGCAAACAATCTATTTTCAGTCCCCAAAAGTCATCTTTGTCCTCTGTTAAAAAAAAAAAAAAAAAAAAGGATGTTAGAATATTTGTCCCCTAGGGGTGACCTATTTGTGTCACAAGATTTTTGGTGATGGCTTCTTCTCTTCCTCCTTTTTCCCTGAAGATGCTCACGAGGCAGGCATGGACTTATTATGGGCATACATTCTTTACATAATAGGACTTTTATTTTCAGATCCCTGGTGGCCCTCAGAGTCTCCATGATCCCTTTGAAATTGTATGAGCATTTGAAAAACATCTTTTTTCTCCCTCGGATGGTTTGGCTATAGCTTTAATTAGATTCAAATTCTTTTTGTGTTGGTGAAACAAAAAAAAGTTAATAAAAACAACACTGTTCTTTTATTATCCCTACAAGATAAAACATAATCTCCTTTTCACTTTCTGCTACCTTTCTCTCACAATTTTATTTAAAAATAATTTTAACATTTCTAACTGTTAACATAACCCAGCCAGGCATGGTGGTGTGCGCCTAGAGTCTCAGCTACTCAGGAGGCTGAGGCAGGAGGATCACTTGAGCCCAAGAGGTCAAGGCTGTAATAAGCCATGATAGCACCACTGCACTCCAGCCTGGGTGACAGAGCAAGACCCTGTCTCAAAAACAAAAACAGGCACACAAACAAAACCCCAAATACACTTACAAGTATTTGTCCAGGGCTTTTGAGTATCCAAAGATCTCAATCTCCTTTAGATTTCAGAAACCCTGTGAAGTTACATGCTATGATCACCCTGTTTCCCAGAGGGAAAACAGGTTCAAGAAGGCAGGTAGGGCTGGGTGCAGTGGCTCACGCCTGTAATCCCAGCATGTTGGGAGGCTCAGGTGGGTAGATCACTTGACGTCAAGAGTTCACGACCAGCCTGAACAACATAGCGAACCCCGTCTCTACTAAAAACGTAAAAATCAGCCAGGTGTGGTGGTGTGCACCTGTTAGTCTCAGCTACTTAGGAGGCGGAGGCAGAAGAATCGCTTGAACCTGGGAGGCAGAGGTTGCATGAAGATTGTGCCACTGCACTCCACAGAGTGAGACTGTCTCAAAGAAAGAAAAGGATGACCCAGGGTGATCTAGAATTCTGACTCAAGTCTCTCCCTCTAAAGCAGAGAGCACTTCTCACTCTGTGCAGAGCAGAACTAACACAACAACCTGTCACTTCCTTTGTACCAAGAGGCTGAGAAATTGTCGGCACATTAAAAAATAAATCCTGAGTTTGTGTCCTTTGTAAGGACATGGATGAATCTGGAGAACATCATTCTCAGCAAACTGACACAAGAACAGAAAATGAAATACCACATATTCTCACTCATAGGCGGGTGAGGAAAAATGAGAACACATGGACACAGGGAAGGGGGTACTACACACTGGGGTCTATTGGGGGGAATAGGGGAGGGACAACGGGGTGGGGGAGATGGGGAGGGATAGCCTGGGGAGAAATGCCAAATGTGGGTGAAGGGGAGGAAGGCAGCAAAACACACTGCCACGTGTGTACCTATGCAACTATCTTGCACGTTCTGCACACGTATCCCAAAACCTAAAATGCAATTAAAAAAAATAAATTAAAAAAAATTTTGATTTGATCAAAAAAATAAACAAATAAATCCATGAAAGCAACAGTTTTTGGATGGTAAAGGAGGGCTTATTTTATTTGTAGACAACTTTGGGCCATCTTACCAAAGTGTGTGTGGAGTTGTGGGGGTACAGGGGGTGCTTTTTGGAAGTGATTGAAAAGCTAAGGAAGGAAAAAAAGAAGGATGTCCCCTTTTCACGAAATCCCAGGAAAGTCTCCTGCCATGGCCTCATTTTCATCTGTGAAGGGTCATGTCTGAAAGGAGCTTTGCAGCGAAGTTCAAACAGCTGCCCACTCACATTTTTCTAGCCCACAGACTGTTTTCCTACCCAACAAATGTCATTCCAATGTCACTGCGATTGCTATCTCTGTGGCAGTAGCAATACCCTGAACACAAATCTTAGTCCGGGAGTTCAGGTTGTTACTAAGTCTCTTATTCATGTGCCACTCAAGCTTCTTTCCCCTTGGCTATTTAACATTCCCAAGCCTTGAGGACAGGGTGCATGAGAATTGTGTAATACCGATTCAAAGCTGATGTTATGTGTTGTTCCCTTTAATCTGTATCTGTAATCTCTAGGGGCTCTGCCATGTCAGGTACCCTCTCACAGTCTCCGGAGTCCACAGCGACTTCCTGGCACAGAGAGACACAGCTTCAGGGTCCTCAAAACCGCCTCTAATCCCCTCCTGAGGCCCCCAGACTCGCCCCTTTCTTCCCTGCTCCTGTTGTCTGAGCCTGATGTACAAACACGTGGAATCCATCTTGTTATGTAAGCTTCCTGGTCGCTGAGCTGCGTGACTCAGCGCCGAGATGGTCCCCGACTTTCCCAGCCTTGGGCAGCATGCTAGGCCACACCAGGTCAGCGGCAAACTGGAATGAAAAACTATGCCTGCTAATGGGGTCCAGCTGAGTGGCCGTCGTTTCCCAGTGGAGTCTGGTGAGCTCAGCAAGCCCATGGGAACTGTCTTGGAGCTGTCATAAACTGACCCATGGGTGGAATTCTCTATCTCCCTTGCTCATTTCCTTTTACCTCCCCTTCTCAACTTCGGCTGAAGATCACAGGAGGTTGACATTCAGCAACTCTTTGCTCTGGGGCTGCCACCTTCTGGGTCCCTGTTATGGACTGAATGTTTGTGTCCCCTCCAAATTTGTATGTTAAAGCTCTAACTAGCAATGCGATGGTGCAGGATGGCGGGACCTTTGGGAGGTGATTAGGTTTAGATAAGGTTCTGAAGGTGAGGCCCCGTGATGGGATTAGTGCCCTTGATGAGGATAAAACACACAGCCGCAGAGGAAGATGAATAGTGTGACAAGGCAGCCATCTGCAAGTCAGGAAGAGGGCCCTCACCAGAACCTGACCATGCTGGCCCCCTGATCTTGGACTTCTCACCTCCAGAACTGTGGGAAATAAACGTCCGTTGTTCAAGCTGCCCAGCCCATATTTTGTTGTAGCAGCCGGAGCAGACTAAGGCAGTCCCACTGACCCAAGTCCTCACCTCTGGGCTCTGGCGAGGCTCGGGCAGGAAGTGATCCTGGTGTAAGAGGATATGCTCATAGGTTTCAGCTCAATGTGAATACAAATTCCGTCTCCTCAGCTTGAGGTTCCCATCACAGAGTAGGAAATCCATGGGTTGCGGACACTGTGTATAGAGAGGACAGACTGGCTGATTCTGGTCTCTTGCTGTCTCTCATTTCGCTTCCCTGCAGGTAAGTGATTGTTTTTCCTTTCCCTTCCAGAACAGGGACAGGTGTTCGCATCCTCCTGACTATGGGACTAGGAGCTAGAAAGCCCCAGATTCTAGCACAGGTTTTGCCACTAACCTGGCGCTCGGGGTTAGTCAGCTCACGCTTTCTCTCTGTGCCTCAGGAACTCATCTGACTCACCTGCTTTAGAATCGCAACTCGTTCCATTCATTAATGGAACCGGCTTTTCCTTGTGGTGGGGTATGGTGCTAGACAAGATGGCAGTAATTCCTGTCCTCACGGAGCCTGCGTTCCAGAGTGGGGAGACAGTCAACAAGGAAACAGGTAAGTAACATAACCGCCAACTATGCTGCATGCTCTGAGGGGGATAAGCAGAATGATGAAACAGATTAACTTGGAGGATGTGATACTTATTTAAAAGACTTCTTAGGCTGGGCACAGTGGCTCATGCCTGTAATCCCAGCACTTTGGGAGGCCGAGGCAGGTGGATCACTTGAGTTCAGGAGTTTAAGACCAGCCTAACCAACATGGTGAAACTGCCTCTACTAAAAATACAAAAATTAGCCTGGTGTGGTGGTGGGTGCCTGTAATCCCAGCTACTCGGGAGGTTGAGGCAGGACAATTGCTTGAACCTGGGAGGCGGAGGTTGCAGTGAGCCGAGATTGTGTCACTGCACTCCAGCCTGGGCAACAGAGTGAGAAAAGCTTTCCAGGCCGAATTATGAGCTAATAGAAGCAAAAATACTTGAAAAACTATACAGTGTAACACAGATAGCAAGCTTCATCTAAGTAAAAGTGCCTTCATTCTCTTCAGCTTTGCCTCATTCTTTGATTAGAGCTTAGAATTGGCACAGCTTCTTAGCACCTGGAAAGCAGTGTTAGGGATCATCAAGTCACACAAGAGGCCAACGCTAAGGCTCTTGATGAGCAGGGGTGGTGGAAAGGTGGGTGGACTACGTGTTCTGTTCTCTTTGAGGACCTGACGATCCAATCTATGCAGAGGAACACTTTACCTCCCGCAGTCCTGGGTCCCCACATCCTTCAGTGTTTTGTTAATCCTTTCAACATTCAACTGCCATTTATGGAGCACCTGCTAAGAGATAGGGAGCCTCCCCTCCTCTGAGCAGGAACTTAGGAAGTGATGCTGTCCTCCCCATGTCACAGGCCTGGCAGAGGCCACACCCCGTCTTGTTCAAATTTGGGCCCATGTTGGCTATGGTCCACTTCACTTGCTGTTTTGCTCTCCAGCTAGATCTCTTTGGGGAGCTAGAGGGGTCATCTGGGGATCCCAATGTTTACCACACATGTTTTCTCTCTGGAAAAATGTCTAGAGACGTGTGGAGTGGACATGCAGTGAATCTCCCTCAGGGAATTCCAGTGGCAAACTTCATGGACTGACCAGCTGAGGAATCAGCAAGCTTGGGCCAGTGCTGATCTCTGGACACCTCTTCTTAGAGCCGAGAGCACTGGACAGAGGCCACAGCATCAGGGTTTCCACTTGCTAAGCATGGAGCCTGATCTGCAGTCCTACATCTTAGTTGTGCTGCCCCTTCGGCTCTGACATTCTATAACCGTGCGACTTTAAGGCGACAGTGGCTTGCTTTCTTTTCTTTCTGTTTTTGAGACTGAATTTTGCTCTATCTCCCAGGCTAGATACAGTGGAGTGATCTCAGCTCACTGCAACCTGTACCTTCTAGGTTCAAGTTATTCTTGTGTCTCAGCCTCCCGAGTAGCTTGAATTACAGGCATTTGCCACCATGCCCAGCTAATTTTTGTATTTCTGTAGAGATGGGGTTTCACCATGTTGGCCAGGCTGGTCTTGAACTTCTGACCTCAGGCGATCTGCCCGCCTTGGCCTTCCAAAGTGCTGGGATTGTGGTTGTGAGCCACCCCACCCGGCCAGGACAGTGGCTTTCAAAGTTCAGTGGTCCTCAGAGTTTCTTAAGAGCTTGTGAAAATGCAGATTCTTGAAGCTGCTTAACAAATAGCTCGTTGGATGGGCTCTGTGAGACTCTGCATCTTCCAGACTAATTTACTCTGTCCTCTCTCTCATCCTCCAATACCCTTGAGCCTTTGTCCTCTCAGGGGCTTTGACATTGCTGTCATTCCTGTCTGAATGCCTTTTTTCCGGCTCCTTAAAAAGATGCCTCGTTCTGCTTTTTCAGGTCTCAGCTCGGATGTCACCTCCTCTGAGCAGCTTAGGGACGTCTCTATTTAAATTGTTCCCTCTCATTCATTTTGTCTAGCACCCTAACGTGAATGATCTCATTGATGTGTTTGTTTATTGTTTAGTTCCTTTGGCTAAGTACCTCATCTGTCTGGAACACTACTCTAGCCCCAGTCTTTAGCAAATATTTGCAGAATGAATAAATGAAAATATGAAAGAGGATTTCTCAAGTCCAGGGCCTCTCAAGCTTTAACATGCAACGGAGTTACCTGGAACGCTTTTAAAAACAAGGTTGCTCAATCTTTTTCTCAGAGTTTCAGATTCTTATTATCTGGGAGTAGGGAAGTGCTAACAAGTTTCCAGGTGCCGCTGATGCTTCTTGTCCGGGAATTGCACTTTGAGAGCCGCAGCATAAAATTAAAACCCCATCTGTATCCCATTAAAGCCTATCCGCTGGTGAGCTGTGCAGAGAAGCCCGAGAGGGGGAAGTTAAAATCCGTTGGTCTTAAAGGTACTTGGAAAAAGTAATGGGTTCCAGGACAATGCTAAGGTCTCTCCTCTTGAAAATCTTGGGTTTCTGAGATAAAAGACTGTTTTTTTCCTCTTTGCCCCCAACTTTTTTTTTGTAGAGATGTGGCCTCATTATATTGCCCAGACTGGTCTCAGACTCCTGGCCTCAAGAGATCCTGCCTGGGCCTTCTAATATGTTGAGATTATAGGTATGAGTCACCACAACCAGCCCAAAGACTGCATTTCCGATGAGGAAACTGTAGTGGACAAGTAAGTTTGTTCTTCCTCAGCTACCAGAATAAGAAAAGCTTAGAAAATGGTTCTGAGGCTCCCAAACGGAACATCCAACAGATTCTCAAGTTGTAGTTGAGGTGACCTGTGTTTCTAAATCAACACCTGCTTCACAATTCCAAAAGAGAATTAATAAATCAGAGATTAGAATGTGGGAAAAGAAGAAATTCTTATGTTCATCCAATTACACCTTTTCCCAGAGTATAATCTGAAGAATATTAGTTCCATAATTAACAGCAAGATGAAAGAGTTCCACGGGCTGGTGAAGTTCAGTGACACTGAAAGCCATATCCACTCCTTGGAGGCTCATGGTACATCCCTGCGAATTCTCATAGTCTGGAAATCAGTTTAAAATTGTTGAGTTCCATCTTGGGAAACATAGTGAGACCCTGCCTCTACAAATATTCAAAAATTAGCTGGACATAGTGGTGAGCACCTGTAGTTCCAGCTACTTGGGAGGCTGAGGCAAGAGGATCGCTTGAGCCAAGAAAGTTGAGGCTTCAGGGAACCATGATTGTGCCACAGCACTCGGCTTGGGCAACAGAGTGAGTCCCTCAGGAAAAAAAAAAAAAAAAAAAAGATTGTTAAGCTCCATCTCTTTTCTTTCTTTTTTTGAGACAAGATCTTACTCTGTCACTCAGGTGAGAGTGCAGTGGCACGATCACAGATCGCTACAGCTTTGACCTCCCCAGGTTTAGGTGATCCTCCTACCTCAGCCTCCGAGTAGCTGAGATTTTTTTATTTTGTAGAAACAGGGTTTCACCATACTGCCTGGACTGCTCTCGAACCGCTGGACTGCAGTGATCCACCGCCTCAGCCTTCCAAAGTGTTGGGATTACAGGCGTGAGCCCTAAACTGTCTTTTGACATAAAACCAAAGAGCATTTTTGCTCATAACACATATTCTGAGGCACGTATTTAGAGAAGCACTGCCTTTGGGGACCTTTTCTCTTTAAAGGGAGAAATGTTGTTTTGTTCTGGATGGAAACTTCATGTAAACATAAAAAAACGCTCTGATCGACACACACACACACACACACACAGCCTTAATCCCCAGATAGGCAGGAAAGAAAATATCCGGAATGACTATTCCAGTTCTCGTCCCTTCCAGATGTGAACCTGCCCTGAGGTGTGTGACATGGGATGTAGTCTCTACCTGGGTGGGGGCCTGAGGCTGCTCTTTCACTGGGCGGTTAGAGTGAGGGGAGGAGGAAGCTCTGGGGGTGAGTGATAGGCAGCCAGGAAAGTGATGGCTTGGGGAATACAGAGTGGAATTTTCCCCTGGAAATCCTTTTGAACTGAAGCGGATTTGAATGTTGCACCCATGGTCACCTAGATCCTGGGGCTAAATGATTTTTCTCTTCATTTTCCAGTAATAATTAACATTGCTGTAGTGATCACAGGCAGTTTGGAGACACTTTGTCTGGCTGTAATGATGGAAACAAGAAGGAAACCCCTCCCCAAACCCCTCAGGAAAACTTGCTTTTCTCTTCTGACAGTTGGTGGAAGAGGGGACACTGAAACTTTCCTGCATTGGCAAGGACTATTCTGCCTTTTCTTAAACACATTTCAGCGGGGTGTGGTGGCTCATGCCTGTAATCCCAGCACTTTGGGAGGCTGAACCGGGTGGATCACCTGAGGTCAGGAGTTCAAGACCAGCCTTGCCAACATGGTGAAACCCGTCTCTACTAAAAATACAAAAATAAGCTGGGCATGGTGGTGCACATCTGTATGCTCGGCTACTCAGGAGGCTGAGGCAGGAGAATTGCCTGAACCTGGAAGGTGGAGGTTGCAGTGGGCCGAGATCGTGACGCTGAACTCCAGCCTGGGTGAGTGAGACTCTGTCTCAAAATAAATAAATAAAAATAAAATAAAACACTTTTCAGGGTCCTATATTCTTTTGGCAAAACACTCATTTTGGGTAAACGAATGATGTTTTCATTAATCATCCTAGCGACACTCCAGAGACGGTTTTAGCTTAGGAAACAGAGGCTGAGAAGCCAGGAAATCTTTCTGGGGCAGGGGCAGGGAAGAATGTGATGTCTTGTTTTCTAGCTCACTGGAGACCTCTGAGGCTCCAGGCAAGTTGTCAATGGCATCCTGCATTTCACCTGAATATACAAGTCGGATTTGATAACCAGCTGAAGCCAGAGTCAGAGCCATGGGATAGAATGCCTCTCACCCAGCCCCTTGCATTGCAGAGGAGCCTCTTCATTCCTGTCCCGGAAGTCCAGCAACTCTAAAAAGCATGGCTTTGTGTTCTGTGGTTTTAATTTTGTTGATTTCTAAAGGCTTTTCTCTCTCCATCCTTCCTTTCCTCTCTTCTTGTCTCCCAAGGAAAAAGGAAACAATAACAAAATATTATTACATTTGAGAGAGGTAACAACAGAAAGCCATCAGAATCTGCATCTGGGAGTGAAGAGAGAACTTTCTTTTCTGTGACACAGTGCACATGCCATAGAATGTCCAAACAATGAGGGACCTTGGGGATTATCCTACCCACCTGTTATAAGAAGGTGGAGGCCCAAAGTTAAGGTCTTGCACAGGACTCTTAATCATAGCTCCACCTCTTTCTCCTACCCCAGGCTGAAAGGGAGAGCATTATTTGTTATGTAATTTCACGAGTTCTGCTGGAGCTCTGATGGGGTCTCTGCCATATGACTTGACCTGATACTTTCTGGAACCATTAAGTTGGGGTGTCTTCTGGTGTGCTGAGGATCTGGCCAGCTTGCTTATATTCGTGGGCTGACTAGCTGAGTAAGAATGAGATGACTTCAGCCTGCAAAGAAAGGCTGCTTATCTACCCTAAAACAGGCTTGATGTTTTTCTTTTCTCTTTTTCTGTTTTGAGAAAGAGTTTCACTCCCATTGCCCAGGCTAGAGTGTAATGGCGTAATCTGGGTTCACTGCAACCTCCACCTCCCGGGTTCAAGCAATTTTCCTGCCTCAGCCGTCTGAGTAGCTGGTTGGGTCCTCCATTGTTCCAGCACTATTTATAAGTGGTCCATCTCCTTGCTGATCAACAATTAAAAAAAAAACAAACAGAATACTGAGTTTACAGTGAACTATGATTGTGACACTGCACTCCAACCTGAACAACAGAGTGAGACTCTGTCTCTTACAAAAAAAAAAAACTCTTCATGAATTGGAGTGTCCTCCTGGTTAAGGGGTCATGCTAATTTTCTCTGGATAGTTTCAATTTTAGTATATGTGCTGCTGAAATAAGCACTAATCAACAATTTTAATATTTCTTTCTGTGACTGTTCCCACTGCTGAACTATGAACTACTTTTATATCTATATTACTAGAGTATAGCACATAGGATTTGCCTCTGAGAGTGGGCTAAATAATTGTTGAACTATGTTCTTTTTTTTTTTTTTTGTCGCCGAGGCTGGATTACAGTCGTGCAATCTTGGCTCACTGGAACCTCTGCCTCCTGGGTTCAAGTGATTCTTGTGCCTCAGCCTGCCGAGTAGCTAAGATTACAGGCATGCACCACCACGCTTGGCTAATTTTTGTATTTTTAGTAGGGACAGAGTTTCACCATGTTGACCAGGCTGGTCTTGAACTCCTGATCTCAGGTGATCCACCCACCTCAGCCTGCCAAAGTGCTGGTATTATAGGTATGAGCTACTGTGCCTGGCCTGAACTATGTTCTTAATCCTGGGCACCCTCTTGCGAAAATCTGTTAATATAAATTAAGTAGAGTCTTAGGCATGGGAAAATTTCTGCTCATGAAGAATTTTATCTAAAGTAGCTGTTGAATTTACTAAATGAGTTGTTGAGTCTCTTATTGGAATAATAATTGTATTAATCAGTTCTCGTGTCACTATAAAGAAATAACTGAGACTAGGCCAGGTGCGGTGGCTCATGCCTGGAATCCCAGCACTTCGGGAGGCTGGGAGGTGGGTGGATCACCTGAGGTCAGGAGTTTGAGACCAGCCTGACCAACATGGCGAAGCTCCATCTCTACTAAAAATACAAAAATTAGCCAGGCATGGTGGTGGGTGCCTGTAATTCCAGCTACTCAGGAGGCTGAGGCAGGAGAATTGCTTGAACCCGGGAGATGGAGGTTGCAGTGAGCCAAGATGGTGCCATTGCACTCCAGCCTGGGTGACGGAGCAAAACTGTCTCAAAAAGAAAAGAAAAGAAAAGAAATACCTGAGTGAGAATGGATAATTTATAAAGAAAAGAAATTTAGTTGGCTCACAGTTCTGCCAGCTGTACAGGAAGTGTAGAGGTTTCTGCTTCTGGGGAGGCCTCAGGAAACTTACACTCATGGTGGAAGGCAAAGGGAAAGCAGCATGTCTTATATGGCCAGAGCAGGAGGAAGAGAGGGTGGGTCAGGGATGCCACTCATCTTTAAACCACCAGATTGCTGGATAACTCACTCAGTATCCTAAGAACAGCTCCAAGGGGATGGTGCTAAACCATTCATGAGAAACTGCCCCCATGTCCCAATCACCTCCCACCAGGCCCCATCTCCAACACTGGGGATTACAGTTGAACATGAGATTTGGGTGGGGACACAGATCCAAACCGTATTAACAATAATATTTCAGTAATAATTTGATAGATACCATTCACCGAAATTAGACCAAGGCCAGGCCAGGCTTTTCTCATATCCTCACTTTCTATCCTCACATGGCACAGTCGGGAAGAAAATGTCAGCATCACTATTTGCAGAGGAAGAAGCTATGGCTCATTGTGACCTGGTGTGCTGGAGGTCACACAGAGCAGGATGCAGGCTGGGCTGATGAGCAGCTCTGTAATGACAGCTCGGAAAGCCTCTAACACAAATTTGGCCTCATTCTGCCTCTAGAGCATCACAAGATGCTAAACCAGATGTCTAGAAATGGGGCACAGCTCTCCAGCTGGGACATTTCTATATATGACCTGTAGTCTCTATAACCAAAAGGGACCCCAGGTGAGAGTCTACATGTAAAGGTTAGTGGGGCTTACATTTTGGCTCAACTCCAGAAGAAACTTTCTAAACTAGAATTGTTTGAAGTGGAATCACTCCCAGCAGTAATAGAAGCTTCACACCTGTCTTCCTCCAGCTAGACCCGCTCTCCACAGATCTCATTTCCAGGTCTCCATTCCCCCATTGTCCTGAGGTCCCAAGTTGTCTAGAGCCTCTGTATCTTGGGGTCTGAGTATTCCATAAACATTGTTTGAACCCCTCTTAGTTGTCAGGTACTCTACCAGGTGCCGACCTGCAGACATCGATAAAAGAGAGTTATCCTCAGGATGGTCTACTGAGGCAGAGAGATTCATTAACACGATTTTATTATAACCTGGTAAATCTTAAGATGTGCACTGGCTCCTATAGAAGCCCAAAGAAGGGCCCTGGGCCTAACCGGAGGATGTTTGGAAAAGATGCCTTTTGAGATGAATGTCTTTTGAAGGATGAGGAGATGTAAGTCAGGCAAAGAAAGGCCATGGTGATAGGCCTGGGGGTGGTGGAGACCCCTTGCCACTCTAAGAACCAAAGAGTAGTGGCCAGATGCAGTGGCTCAAGCCTGTGATCCCAGCACTTTGGGAGGCCAAGGTAGACAGATCATCTGAGGTCAGGAATTCAAGACCAGCCTGGCCAACATGGTGAAACCCTGTCTCTACTAAAAATACAAAAATTAGCCAGGCGTGGTGGTGAGCGCCTGTAATCCCAGCTACCAGGGAGGCTGAGGCAGGAGAATCACTTGAACCTGAAAAGCGGGGGTTGCAGTGAGCCAAGATTGTGCCACTACACTCCAGCCTGGGTGACAAGAGTGAGACTCAGTCTCAAAAAAAAGAAAGAGAAAAAAGAACCCATGAGTATTCTTGAATCCCAGCATAGACTGCTTCTCTATTCCTCAGCTTTTCCCTTTCCCTTCTCCCTGGTGCTTTTCTCAATCTTTTCCCTGGGTATAGGAAGCGTTGGCGTTCTCCCATTATCTGCAATTCTTACCTGTCTCCAGAAAGTCACTTATCTCTTGGCCTCCTTTTAAGACGCTCTGTCACCCAGGCTGGAGTACAGTGTCAGGATCTCAGCTCACTGCAAGCTCTGCTTCTTGGGTTCAAGTGATTCTCCTGCCTCAGTCTCCTGAGTAGCTGGGACTACAGGCATGTGCCACCACACCTGGCTAATTTTTGTATTTTTAGTAGAGACAGGGTTTTACTACGTTGATCTCGAACTCCTGACCTCAGGTGATACATCCGCCTCAGCCTCCCAAAGGGCTGTGATTACAGGCATGAGCCACTGAGCTCTGCTTTGACCTCTGTTTCATTCTAATTATGTGCTGGGGTCTAAAAGTCCATTGTAAGGCAAACTCTCAAAGATATAACTCAGGAAAAGTGGCGGTGGAGAAGGCTGCAGACCCAGCATCTGCAGTGCACACTGGCTTGTGCGGAGCAGAGTGAGCGAACCGTGCATGTGCACAGCAGGACTTGAGGCCCAGAACCCCCTGGGCTGCCTAAACACCGCTGAGCTCCCCGGTGGCAACCAGGTGTGTGGAAAGAGCTTTCATGCCAGAAAGACCTGGAGTTAAATTCTGGCCCTTGTTCCTAGCTTCTCCACAGAAAGTTACTTTCCTTGTCTGAGTCTGGGTTTTCTTATCTGTAAAACTGGTAGGAAATTAGTGTCCTTCAGGCTTGCTCTAGGATTAAACAAGATGGCCCATGGAAAGGCCTACCAGGGAGGTGCTCAATCAATGTCTCTTTGTCTAGGTTTCTCTGTATAAAAGAACTGACTAGAAGAAAATACTCAAAGGCAATCAATACTTTCTCCCCAATCATTAGAATACATTTAGAAAATCTGCACTTAAAATCTTATTTGTGGTGGCTAGGCACAATGGCTCACACCTATAATCCAGCACTTTGGGAGGCCGATGCAGGGGAATCACTTGAGTTCAGGAGTTCAAGACCAGCCTGGCCAACACGGTGAAACTCTGTCTCTACTGAAAATACAAAAATTACCCAGGTGTGGTGATGCATGCCTGTAATCCCAGCTACTGAGGATGGTGAGGCAGGAGAATCTCTTGAACCTGAGAGGCAGAGGTTGCAGTCAGCCAAAATTGCCCCACTGTACTCCAGCCTGGGGGAGAGTGAGACTTCATCTCAAATAATAATTATTTGTGGAATTATCTGTAGAAAACATAAGCCTAGAGATATTTCTAGGATCAGAGAGTGGGAGGATTTAAAATGTTTTTAATTTTAATATTTTATAGAGATGGAGTCTCATTATGTTGCCCAGGCTGGTCTCAAACTCCTGGCCTCTGGAGATCCTTCCACTTTAGCCTCCCAGAGTGATGGGATTACAGGTGAGAGACACCATCCCTGACCCAAAGAATAGGTGGATTTTGGATGCAACTGGACTTGAGGATTTTTTTCCAGCAAATACTGGGAAGGATCATCTGAGAGATGAATATTGGCCATCATCCCACTGCACCTTCTGAGGGATATTCTAAGCACCACGTATCTGACTCTGTCTCACAGTCCTTATATTATTGAGAGTCCTTTCTGTTATCTTACTTACAGTTTCTTGTATTTCAGCATAAGTCATGCTCTCTTCTCATTGCAAGGGAGAGTTGCTATAAAGTAGACATTTTAACTACATAGCAACATCGTGTTTCATCTGAAGCTCTGTCGCTGCTTCATTTGCCTGGCGTGCAAGTTACGGTACTGTATTATGTATGGAATGCTGGGCCTAGGCCAGACCTCTTCGATCACATGAGGAAGCAGGCTCCGAGAAGTCCATTACCTAGCCAGTAAGGCATGAGAGCTGAGTTCGAACTCAAGTTTTTTGAGTTCTAAATCTAGAGTTTTTTCTCTTCCCTTTCACTGAAGGGGTCCTTTCACTGGCCATATGTCTGGAAGTCACCCAGACCCTTTCATATGTCTCTAAGAGCCAATGTCAGTTGTTTTATCCTGCGAGTTAGAAGACCCAAGAATCTCAGTCTTCAGCCTCTTCAGAATTGCTCCTTTGGGCTAGGCGTGGTGGCTCATGCCTGTAATCCTATTTTGAAAAGTCAAGGCTGGAGGATTGCTCGAGGTCAGGAGTTTGAGACAAGTCTGGGCAACAGAGGGAAACCCAGTCTCTTCCAAAAAAATAAAAATAAATAAATAAGGATTTCTCCCATGGAAATGACAGCAAAGCTTTTGTTTATGTGCTTTTTAGGGATAGTAGATACCACTGGTGAAGCAGGAATGTCTTTTGCAAACTGGGGCCTTTGCATAAGAAGATTCAATTATAGATAGATATAAAAGTGTAATATATATGTATAAATGATATAATACAATTACATATATTTTGTATAATAGTATATATCTGAATATATGTATTTTGGGGGTAAGGTAAGAATCATAACTTCCACCAATTTTTTTTTTTTAATTTTCTTTCGAAATCAAGTCTCAGTCTGTTGCCCAGGTTGGAGTGCAGTCGTGCGATCTCAGTTCACTGCAACCTCTGCCTCCCAGGTTCAAGCGATTCTCCTACCTCAGCCTCCCGAGTACCTGGGACTACAGGCCCGTGCCGCCACGCCCAGCTAATTTTTGTATTTTTAGTAGAGATGGGATTTCACCACGTTGGTCAGACTGGCCTTGAACTCCTGACCTCAAGTGATCCACCCACCTTGGCTTCCCAAAGTTCTGGGATAACAGGTGTGAGCCACTGTGCCCAGCCAATTCCACCGATTTATTAAAAAGGGATCTAGGACTTGAAAAAGCCTGAGTCATTCATTCATTCAACAATTTTTTTTTTAATGCTTATCACATGTAAGGCACTCTACTAAGGCCAGAGAATGTAATGAAAATACAGAAATAAAATACACATGTTCCTACCCTCATAGCATTGACATTCTAGTGAGAGAACTAAATGATAAACAATAAACAAATAACAAAATAACATATAAAAATGTCACCTTAGGACAGACTGCAAAAAAAAAAAAAAAAAAAAAAAGAACAAGCTAAGAACTGATAGGACTAGACTTTGTATTTCTCTCTGGATTTTATATTTGTACTTTCCTTCTGAGAAAGTCAAATTCCTCTAAACACACACCCGATTTAACTTCTCAGTTGTAATTTAAAGGATAATTAAGTCTCTAAGTCCTCCAAACCTCCTCCACTTCAATGTTTTCTTTTCTTTTTCGAGATGGAGTCTCACTTGGTTGCCCAGGCTGGCGTGCGGTAGCACTGTGTTGGCTCACTGCAACCTCCGTCTCCCGGGTTCAAGCAATTCTTCTGCTACCAGCCTCCCGAGTAGCTGGGATTACAGGTGCCCACAACCACGCCCAGCTAACTTTTATATATTTAGTAGAGACAAGGTTTCACCATTTTGCTGACTGGTCTCAAACTCCTGACCTTAGGTGATCCACCCGCCTCAGCCTTCCAAAGTGCTGGGATTACAGGTGTGAGCCACCGAGCCTGGCCAAAGGGTTGTTTTATCCACTGGCTATTGAAAAGCTGAAAGCTGCTTTCCTCCCTGCCTCCCAAGCAGGCAGACAGCATAATTCCAGGTCTCCAGGAATGACAGGTCTGTTTGCCCAGCATGAGCAATGTGGTTTCCCGTTGCAAAATCTCCCTCCCTGTAGACTGCAGCTGCTGCTGTGCAAGACTGAATGATCTGAAAGACTCAGAAAAAAAGACCACCAAGATGTACCAGCGAATTTTTAAGATTTGTGAACTGTCATGATATTGTTCAGAATTGTATCAGAGATGAAATCTTTGCTTATTGCTAAGTGAATTTTTCATATGTGCATATGTTTTATTCAAATACAAGTGATTTACACAACCCCCATCTGCAATCCTTAAGACCCTCACAGAATGATGCAAGTTAGGCAACTAGAATTCTGTTTTTTTGTTGCCCTCCCCTGCCTCTGCCCCCACCACACTTATTTTTGTTTTTTGTTTGTTTTCAGAGATCTCACTCTGTCTCCAGGTTGGAATGCAGTGGTGCAATCTCGGCTCACTGCAGCCTCTGCCTCCCAGGTTCTAGCAATTCTCATGCTTCAGTCTCCTAAGTAGCTGGGAATACAGGCTCACATAATTACGCCTGGCTAATTTTTGTATTTTTAGTAGAGCTAGTGTTTAACCATGTTGACAGGCTGGTCTCGAACTCGTGACCTTAAAGTAGTCCGCTCACCTCAGCCACTCAAAGTGCTGAGATTATAGGCGTGAGCCACTGCACCTGGCCACTGCACTTGTTTTTAAATTGATTGTTCTAAGTTCATCTACAAGAGTGGGCAGTAAAAAGAAGGGGTGACCTGTCAAAAGTCTTACAACTCAAAGAAAACAAAAAATAAAGAAAAAGTCCTGGCCGGGCGCGGTGGCTCACGCCTATAATCCCAGCACTTTGGGAGGCCGAGGCAGGTGGATCACAAGGTTAAGAGATCGAGACCATCCTGGTCAACATGGTGAAACCCTGTCTCTACTAAAAATATAAAAATTAGCTGGGCATGGTGGCACATGCCTGTAGTCCCAGCTACTCGGTAAGCTGAGGCAGGAGAATCACTCGAACCCAGGAGGCAGAGGTTGTGGTGAGCCAAGATCATGCCATTGCACTCCAGCCTGGGTAACAAGAGCAAAACTGTGTCTCAAAAAAATAAATAAATAAATAAATAAAAAATAAATAAAATAAATAAATAAAAGAAAGTCCTACAACTCAATGGCAGAGCTGACATTCAAATCTAAGACACCTGATCTCTAGATCTCTGCTCTCCAGGCAGGAGATTAAATCCAATAGCCTGACTCAGATCACACCTGTTATGTGCATACAATATTATCAGAACGCTGTGGGGCTCCAGCCTATTAGAATTTTCTGTTTTCGCTGGGGGTGGAGACTCATGCCTCTCAGTATTTTCCAGGCTGAGGTGAGAGGATCTCTTGAGCCTAGGCGTTCCAGGCTGCAGTGAACTATATGACAGTGCCACTATACTCCAGCTAGGGTGACAGAATGAGACCCAGTCTCTAAAAAATAAATTAAATTTAAAACATGAATTTTCTGCCAGGTGCTATGGCTACTCAATGCTTGTAATCCCAACACTTTGGGAGGCCACGTTGGGAGGATCACCTGAGCCCAGGAGTACAGGACCAGCTTGGGCAGCATAGTGAGACCCTATCTCTCCCTGCAAAAAAAAAAAAAAAAAAAAAAAATTAGCTGTGCACGGGAATATGTCCCTGTAGTTCCAGCTACTCAAGAGGCCAAGGAAGGAGGATCGCTTGAGTCTGGGAGTTCGAGGCTACAGTGAGTTGTGGTCATGCCGCTGCCCTCTAGCTGGGCCACAGACTGACGCTGCCCTCTAGCTGGGCCACAGACTGACGCTGCCCTCTAGCTGGGCCACAGACTGAGATCCTGTCTCTGGTTTGTTGCTATTGTTTTCTTTTGAGACAGAGTCTCTCTAACAACCCAGTCTCTTAAAAACCTTTTTTCCCCTGTCCTTACTAATTTTAGGGAAAGTGTCACACCGTCGACGGAAAGGCCAGTTCTGATTTAGAAAAAATAAATCTTTTCAGGTAAATATGATGTAGGGTGCAGGCATTTGTATGCATTTCCTTGAGTCAGTTTGCTGTGACCTTACCAGTTTTGAATTGGAATTGCACCACTTCATAGATAAAGGAAACGAAGCACATCGCTGCACTTTTAAGTTTTCAAAGCAGTGTTTAAAAATTGCGTTGTTTTTATTATTTTAAACTGCGTTTAAAAAGACTAAAATGTTCTTTCTAAAGAGGCCTCTAAATGTATTGCTAATTTGGTAGAGGGGCTTAGGTTTTGCAACCAATAAAAAAAGCTGCTATCAGATATGATTTAAAAAATATGAAAATGCAGTTCTAACACTCTGGACCACAAGCACAAGTAAGTGACACTTAAAAAGAAGACGATGGTGAAGGCCACAGACATCACTTGGTAGGTGAGTCATGTAAGGTGATGACTTACATGACTCATGGTGAGATACCATCGGATTCCCAGGGCAGTGTCCCAGTGGTTGTCTGAGGGGGTCTGAATTGGTTTGAACTCAGCTGTTGACTTCTCTCTTTCATAACCTTTCTTCCTCTATCCATCTTCACTTAGCTTCTCCCTCACATTCCTTAATATATTGGATTCAATGAGGAGATGACATTCCCTTCCTCGGAGAGTCTCTTTGGGGATAGGCTTCAGGTCATGGTATTCCAGCATTCAGGCTGCACGGCAGCCCCCCAGCGAAGGCATGGGAAAGTGCCAGTAAAGAAAATGGGCCTGAACTGGAGAGACAGTCCAGCTTCCTTCCCAGGGAGCCGTCGGATATTTACAGAGCCTTTTCTGTAAATGATTCTCCCTCTTTCTTACTCCAGGGTACGTGCCCATTGCCGAGGTTTTGTGGCCCAATCTGGTGTACATTAGAGGCTTTATCTTTCTGTCTCCTGAGTCCGTGCGGCATTGGTTCCTGGCCTAGGAGAGACTGAAAGCCAAACCAAACAGGGGACTTTTCTTCCTTCAGAGTTACTGTGAGCCAGCCAATTCCAGGATTTAAGCTCAGGCTTGTTAGGCTTTCGTTCTTCTGGGAAATGCCATCTGTTCGGAGAACAGATTTCTGGGCAGCAAAAGTGCTGTTAATTCTATTCTAGTGTAGTCGCTGAATGGCAAGGCTCCTATTACCCTTCACCCTGGGGGCAGGAAGAAAGGGTCAGGATCAGGCCTTTGCCTGATTCACCGTCTTTTTTGTACATTCTGCCTGTTGCCCCAGCTCACTGCCACACCCTCGTCCCCCCTCCACACACACCAGACCTCTCCTTTAGTTTTCAAGCCACAACACAATTGAGATGTTTGTGTGAATTTTCACATATAGTCTAATCTTTGTGTCAAGTGTGCAATTAAGGCTCAGCATTTGTCTAGAGCAAACAAGGAAGTCCTGTTGGGAAATTCATTCGTTAGGATCTTATGTCTGAAATCGGACGGGGGTTTTTATAGTATATGCACATAGGCTTGCCTTTCTGAACTCTTAGGCTGAATTACTGTTGGTTGGTACCCACCTCTAGAATAACTTTCTACTCCTTCAATCGGTAGGACAAATTCACATGCCGACCGAGGCTGATTTACCTGTTGAGTGCTGGCAGTGGCTTAAAGAGGACTACCTTCTCAGCGCTTCTTTGGCCCAGAGTCACAGGAACACTCTTCTCAAGAATGTGGTCTGGGCAAGGGAACTTGCAAAATACTCACAGATTTCGGGAGTCCACAGTCTCAGGCAGAAAGAGAAGAGATACATCTGCTGGTTGGAAATTCTGGAGACAAATTCTTGTCTAATGCCCAGGAAAACTGGTTTTCTGACCAAGGACTTGGGGAGACTGGAAACTCTTGGTATGTGGATGACAGAGGAGGGGGTTGGGGATAGAGAAGGGAGTAGAAATCCATGCACTCAGGACAGAATCGGAGATGGCATCCTTGATTTCTCCCTCTTTCTTATCCCTCATAATCAATCCATTAGCAGGTGCTGTCAGTCCCACCTTCAAATGTCATTCCTTGATGTCATTCATTCACAGCTCCCCACCTTACTATCATCACCTAGCCAGCCTCTGCGTCTCTCACCTGGTCAACCCCAGGACTGCCTCTGACTAGTTTCTGTGTATCTTCTTTTGCTGTATTCTAATTCATTCTCCATGCAGAAGACAGGGAAATCTTTTGCAATTGCAAATTAGATCACGAGGCTTTCCTGCTGGCATCTCCTGGGCCACTCTCCTTTGTTCCTGGAATTCCATCAAGCCACCTACCATGGCCTACAGCTCCCAGTGTTTTGGTTCCTGCTTGCCTCTTCTAAGTCCTCTCATTCCTCTCTCCCACAGCCACAGTGCTCCAGTCACATGGCCTCCACTCTATTCCTGGCCAAGCATTTTGGTTTTTTCTTCCTCCTCCTCCTCCTCCTCCTTCTGTTTTTGAAACAGGGACTCACTCTGTTGCCTAGGACTGAGTGCAGTGCAGTGTCCTGATCATAGCTCACTGCAGCCTCAATCTCCCAGGCTCAAGAGATCCTGCCACCGCAGCCTCCTGGGTAGCTGGGACCACAGGTGTGTACCACCGCACCTGGCTAATTTTTAAATTCTTTCTAGAGACAGGGTTTCACCATGTTACCCAGGCTGGTCTTGAACCCCTTAGCTCAAGCACCCCACCTGCCTAGGCCTCCCAAAGTTCTGGGATTACAGGTGTGAGCTACCACACTCAGCCTAGTATGGATCATTTTAAACTCTCCTCAATATGCATTAAATACTGTACTTGTGTTTGGACATGGTGGCTCATACCTGTAATTCCAGCACTTTGGGAAGCCAAGGCAGGAGGATTGCTTGAGCCCAGGAGTTCAAGACCATCCTAGGCAACATGGCGAAACCCTGTCTCCACCAAAAAAAAAAAAAAAAAAAAATTACCCGGGCATGGTGGCATGTGCCTGTAGTCTCACCTACTTGGGAGGCTGAGGTGGG
Organism: Saguinus oedipus; assembly: GCA_031835075.1. Classification (NCBI taxonomy): domain Eukaryota; kingdom Metazoa; phylum Chordata; class Mammalia; order Primates; family Cebidae; genus Saguinus; species Saguinus oedipus. Next base: position 28,648,304 of record CM063190.1, read on the forward strand.
AGGATGGTTTGAGACTGGGAGGTGGAGTGAATCGAGATGGCACCACTGCACTTTAGCCTGGGTGACAGAGGCAAAACTTGTCTCAAAAAAAAAAAAAAAATAATGTACTTGTTTACTGAATGATTGTTTATTTGCCTCTACTTACCCTTTGAAATTTACCAAAGATTAGTAACTCTAGATTATCAACCATTCTTTATTTCCTTGTTCCATCTGTTTTGAATCAGGAGAAAGACAAAGCAAAACACAATCTCACCAACAGCAAAATCAAGAAAAGAAATCCCTGAGCCATCCAGCCCTTTGCAGCAAGCCAAGGAAGGTAAACTGGGATCGGGAGCAAGTGGGTGTTAACCTTAGGTTGAATGAACAAGTGGGTGTTCCCAATCCCAGTTTACCTTCCTTGGTGGCTGCAGGAGGGATAAACAGCTTCAGTAGCCAAAGGTTTTCCCTGGGTCTTAGGAGGTGACATAAGCAACTTTCCCAGAACTGTGTTGACACAAGCTGTAAATTAAGGAAACAAGGCAGAAGGTCACCAGAGCCTGGTCTCACCCAGTCCTGCTGGAACTCTCTGGCATCATGTGGGCCAAGAAGCTGGAGGGGAAGCGTTCTCATCTGCCAGTCCACCTAAAAACATACCTTTCTTCTTGTGTGGTGGGGAGAAATTGCAGAACTTGTACTCAAAGTGTGGTGGTAGAAGGGAAATCACTGTAGGGACATGAAACATCCCAATTTTTTTTTTCCCAGCTCTCCTTTTAAGGGCTTCTGGAGACAGAAGGGGATTAAAACTTCAGATTAGGGAAAAGTAAAAACTCAGTTAACTCATTAACTGGGCTCACCTAATTAATCTTGGTAGCCTGGGGCATAATTCAACCCAACAAAATTTACTTATCTGCAAAGACTTTAATAAGCTCTGAAGCCAGAGGCCCTGCCCCCATTGCTGTGGGATGGGAGAGTTGGGGTGGGGGGGCGGGGAGAAGGAGCAAGGCTTGGGGCTGACTAGTTCTGGGGACAAAAGAGCCCTAGGCAGGAGGAGCTGGTCGTGACTTTGCTCCCTTCACTGATAGGAGTCTTCCATTCTAACCTACTTTCAGCACCACTTATTCATTCATTCAGCCATTCATTTATTCCACAAGTATTAAGTTCGTACTATGCCCTCGGCCTTTGGTAGGGGTGTAAATGGACTACAGTGTTAAGCAAGACATGTAAGATCCCCAACTTCTTGAAATTTACATTCTAGCAATTAAAAAATAAACAAGAGCCCAGCATGGTAGTGGGCGTCTGTAGTCACAGCTACTTGGGAGACTGAGGTGGAAGGATCACCTGAGCCCAGGAGTTCAATACCAGCCTAGACAACACAGGGAGACCAAGTCTTTACAAAAAATAAATAAATAAAAAATAAAAAATAAATGAAGCACATGTAAACTGAGAAGTTCTGTGGAACAATGAAAATGGGTACCCACTGAGTAAAGACCTCTTTCAGGAAGCGACATTAAATCCAGTATCTGGAAGGGGGGATTCCTCATTGCTTCTTTCATGCTTTGGAGATTTTATGTGTACATTTCTCCATTCATAACATCTAGCGGTTGAATAAAGATGAAATAATTTTAAAAAAATTTAGTGAGCACTTTTTACAGCCAAACCCTCTGCTTGCTGGGCACTGCCAAAAGAAGATAGATAAATCAGGGACCCTGCTCTAGAAAAAGTTATAACTGAGTGGCAAAGCCTGACAAGTCAAGGAAACACTTATGGAGGATCATGTGGCGCGGCTGAGCCAGATGGGCTCTAAGGTCGTTCCTTTGTCTAAGCGTTCTATTGTCAAATGCGTGTTAGCCAGTCATTCCTACTGCATGTCTAGTGCCTAGGGATGCCTGTCCTCTCCAAGGTTCTATTAGCCTAACTGTACATAAAAGGCTTGCATATGCGGCGTGTTAAGACTGTGGAAACCAGCATGTGCGGTAAATGATTCCTGTGTTCTCACTTCAGCACCTATCTACCCCAGAGACCACTGAGGCTTTTAAGATCAATTAGGCCTAGCTCTTCTCCCTTAGCCATTGTTTTGGATTTCATCTAGTTTATGGCAAAATATACGTACATTGCCTTTTTTTTTCAGTAACCTCTGAGAAAGTCTGGAATGAGGGTTCGGATACCATCTGTTACATGCTTTGAAGGTGCCACTCCATCTGCGGGATTCAATTTACTTAAACTGAAGACTATTCTTCTGAATTGAAGTGAGGAGGGGCATCAGTCACTAGAAAATTACTTGATCTCCTGGAAGCAAAAAGCCCACCACGAGGTTGTTCTTGCCATGGACTTCTAGAGGAGCTGACTGTCCTTTGAGAAGCTACAAATAAGCATGAAAATCTGTAAGCAGGGAAGAGAGGCTCTTTCAGAGTGATCAGGTAAGTGAATCCTCCTCTTGCTGTTTTTTTCTCTTTTCCGTAGCAATCTGCAGTCCCAACCTCCCCAATCCCCTGACATTTTGCTGAAATCACTTCCACTATATTCCCAGTGACCTCCAAATCCACTTGTAACTATGAAACATCTGCATCTCTTGAAATTCTGTTTTTTTTTTTTTTGCCTTTTGGGGACAACTCTCTTCCTTGATTCTTGTCCTGTATTTCTGGCTGATTATCTTTTAAAGTTCACTTCCTTTGGCTGCCTTTTAAAATGGGTGTTCCTGGCCAGATGCAGTAGCTCACGCTTGTAATCCTAGCACTTTGGGAGGCCGAGGCAGGCGGATCACGAGGTCAGGAAATGGAGACCATCCTGGCTAACACAGTGAAACCCCGTCTCTACTAAAAACACAAAAAATTAGTGGGGCATGGTGGCATGTGCCTGTAATCCCAGCTACTCAGGAGGCTGAGGCAGGAGAATCATTTGAACCCAGGAAGTGGAGGTTGCAGTGAGCTGAGATCGTGCCACTGCACTCCAGTCTGGGCGACAGAGTGAAATGCCTCCTCAAAGGGTGTTCCTAGAAGGCCTTGGTTTTCTCCTTTACCCACTCTATTCACAATCTGGAGGTGTTGATAAACACTGCCCCCAGATTGTGAATAGAGTGGGTAAAGGAGAAACCAAAATCATGACTTCAGTTTCCATGTAGACACGGATTTCAGAACGGTGGGATCAGATTTCCAAAGTGTGTATCAGGCCTCTCTCTCTCATCTGATTTTCAGACACACCTCTTAAACTGCCTGCAAGACTTTCACTGGGAGAATTTAATTCCTAAACCACTTCTCCTGTTGCGCCAGTCTTGGAACCTCGTACTACCAAAAACCTAGAGGCTACTTAGACTTCTGCTCTCTGTTGTATCATTTATTCAATGGAAATATAGTGATGATCTCTTACTATATTCTAGGCACTGGGCCTTGTACTGCAGGTACAGCCTCTGCCCCAAAGAGACTCAAAATCCATCAGTCAGAGAAACACAACGTATGGTGTAGTCAAAGGGGTAAGGACATGAATAGAAGCATGTACTAGATGTAAGACAGAGAAAACACAGCAGAAGGACTGACTAGGAGATGGAATAGGAAGAAAGGCTTCCTTGAGGAGCTGAACCCTACGATGGGCTGTGAAACACAGATGGGACCAGGCGCAGTGATGCATGCCTAGAGTCCCAGCTATTTGGGAGGTTGAGGTAGGAGGATTGCTTGAGCCCAAGAGGTAGAGGATGTAATGGGCAATGATGGTGCCTGTGAATGGCCATTGCACTCCAGTGTGGGAAACATAGCAAGACACCATTATATCATCTCATAAATAAATAAATAAATAAAAAGGGAATGGAATTCCCATGACAAGCAGGGGAGGTGTGGTATTTTGGGCATTTCAGGCTTCATGTAAAAAGTATGAGTGCATGTAACCAAATAGTGTCTAACTAAAAAATATTAGCAGTTTGATATTGATGGAGTATAAAGTTTAAGGCAAGGGGAGATTTGACAGGAGATGAGCCCAAAGTAGTAGGTAGGGGCCGAATCATAAGGGGTCTGTAAAATCATAATAGTTACAATTGGCTGGGCTCAGTGGCTCACATCTGTAATCCTAGCACCTTGGGAGGCTGAGGCAGGCAGATTGCTTGAGGCCAGGAATTTGAGAGCAGCCTGACCAACATGGTAAAACCCCATCTCTACTAAAAATATGACAACTAGACAGGCATGACAGTGCGTGCCTGTAGTCCCAGCTACCCGAGAGGCTGAGACAGGAGAATCCCTTGAACCCGGGAGGTGGAGGTTGCAGTGAGCTGAGATCACACCACTGCATTCCAGCCTGGGCGACAGAGTGAGACTCCATCTCAAAAAAACAAAACGAAACAAAACGCTAAATGTGACAGGCCCATAGAGGAAAAAGTATCTAGCGCAGGTGAAGAAGAAGCCTGGACGCCATGAGTTGGGAGGGGAGAGGAGATGGCCTCTGCTGTGTACAAGGTCAGAAACTAGGGTGAGGCTACCCTGGCCACAGATGGTGGTGGCAGCTTCCTCACCGCCTCCCACTTTGCCAATCGTCTCTCGCATCATCCGAATCCGACCTTGGCAGTTCCCTACTTAAAATCCTCCTGGGGACTCTTGCTGCCTTCGGGATGAGACGCAAATCTTCGTACTCTTTCGCTGGCCCACGAAGCCCTGTATGGTGTCACTCTCCAATCCCTCAGCTTTTGTCTTCCACGTGTATCCACAGCCACACTGGTTTGTTGTCTCACACCTCTGTCTCTCCCAGGGTGCTGAAATTCCTGGCTGGAATGCCCTTCCTCTTGCCTGACTTCCTGATCCACCCACCAGTCAGTGTGGCTCAAGTATCACCTCCTCCAGGGAGCTGTGAACTTCTCCAGGCTGGGCTAAAGGTCATCCCTCTTTTGTGTTCCTAGCATGCTATCTAATCTATGCATTTGTTATTACTGCCTTCTGACGTGTTAGTTTCAACTCTTAGTCTGAATTCTTACTACTTGACCTTGGCCAAGTTACTTAACCTCTCAATTTACTGATCAAAAAGGGGATTAAAAAAAATTTTTTTTTTTTTTAAATTTTTTTTTAACGATGGGGTTTCACCCCGATGGCCAGGCTGGTCTTGAACTCCTGACCTCAGGTGGTCCACCCACCTAGGCCTCCCAAAGTGCTAGGATTACAGGCGGGAGCCACCACGCCCAGCCTAAAAGGGGAATAAAAACAATATCTTCCTAAATGTGCTGCGAAGATTAAAGGTAATAAAAATACGACGAAATGTGTTAAAGCCATATATTGTATATTGTATATACTATTATATATTAAAAATACATGTTCAGAGGCTTTGCACAATGTCTTGCACAGTGTAAGCACTGCATAAATGAAGTTTTTATTCTGGCTGTTCTCATTGATCATCCATACTAGGCTATAAGCCCCTTGAGGGTAGTGATACTGGTATACTGCCTGACCTCTGGTAAGCATTCAGTAGATACCTGGGTCTTTATCTCCCCCATGTTCTTCATGCTGGCTTTACCACTTTAAGTACTTTGTATTCACAAAGACTTGGTGAAACTATAACTCAATTCTTTTTTTTTTTTTTTTGCTTTTTCTTAATTAAGTAATCCTCCCTCTTCAGCCTCCGAGTTGCTGGGATTATAGGCGCGTGTCACTCAGGTGTAACACTACTCTTGGACTTCCTGATTTTCAAAGAATGTGATAGTGTGGGAAAGGAGAAATTTGCATGGGGAAAGAAAACCCAGCTTTCTGAGACAGTCCCACAAAAGATGAAGAAAGATGAGGTTTTTCACTTTGGCTAGGTGCTTGGAGGCTGGGAGCCTTTATCTGAACAGGAGTATCTGCCTTGTCCTTGAAGATGGAGGTGACAATCATTCCTTTTTATGTTTTTATTGGAACACTTGGAAGTTCTGAGAATCATTTGTCAGATAAAGGTTCAGGTGAACGGAGAGCTAGACTAGATGAAGTAATTATTGTGGGTATATTTTCTAAAACCCAAAGAGGACAAACTATGGCTCAAAAGAATTGTTTTTATCCTGATTTGTGATTTTATTTAATAGGAAGTTGTGCAGAGAAAAAACATTGAAATTGCATGAATGAATTATCTTTATTGAACATAGACAAAAGAAACAAATGTAGTCAAAAATACTTTAGTGTTTATAATATTTTATGATAAAGAAGGTTGAATTCACCGGGCACATTGGCTCACGTCTGTCACACAAAAATAAAAAATAAAAATAGGTCTGCCATGATGGCTCATGTCTGTAATCCTAGCACTTTGAGAGGCTGAGGCAGGAGGATGACTTGAGCTCAGCAGTTCGTGACCAGCCCAGGCAACGTAGTTAAACCTCCATCTCTAAAAGAATCAAAATAGGCTGGGCGCGGTGGTTCATGCCTGCAATAGCAGCACTTTGGAAGGCCGAGGCAGGTGGATCACTTGAGGTCAGGAGTTCAAGACCAGCCTGGCTAACATGGTGAAACCCCACCTCTACTAAAAACGCAAAAAATTAGCCAGGCATGGGAATGTATGCTTCTAATCCCAGTTACTTGGGAGGCTGAAGCAGGAGAATTGCTTGAATCCAGGAGGCAGAGGTTGCGGTGAGCTGAGATCATGTGACTGCACTCCAGCCTGGGTGACAGTGAGACTCCATCTCAAAATAAATAAATAAATATAAAAAGGAAGGTTTAATTTAAGTTTTTTTTTGCCCACTTTTGCACTGAGCTATCTTTTTTTCTTACTGGTTTCCAAGAGTTCTTTAAGAATATTGGTTATAATTGCAAATAGATTATCTCACTTAATGGCTTTATTTATTTATTTGCTGAGACAGTGTCTCACTCTGTCACCAGGCTGGAGTGTGGTGGCACGATCTCAGCTCATTGCAACCTCTACCTCCTGGGTTTAAGCAATTCTCCTGCCTCAGCCTCCCAAGTAGCTGGGACTACAGGAATATGCCACTAGGCCTGACTAATTAAAAAAAATTTTTTTTGTAGAGATGGGGGACCCACTACATTGCCCAGTATGGTCTTGAACTCCTGGGCCCAAATAATCCAACTACCTTGGCTTCCCAAAGTGTGGGGATTACAGGTCTGAGCCACCTTGCTTAGGCTTTTTAATTTTTTAATGGTATTCTTTGATGAAGAGAATATTTACTTACTATTGTTTTTGTTTGAGACAGGGTTTTACTCTGTCACCTAGGCTGAAGTGCAGTGGTATGATCTTGGCTCACTGCAGCCTTACCTCCTGGGTTCAAGTGATCCTCCCACTTCAGCCTTTGAATTAGCCGGGACTACAGGTGCACAGCACTTCACCAGGCTAATTTTAAATTTATTTGTAGAGATGGGGTTTTGCCATGCTGCCCAGGCTGGTCTCGAACCCCTAGACTCAGGCAATTCTCCTGTGTCGACCTCTCAAAGTGCTGGGATTACAGGTGTGAGCCCCTGTGTCTGGCCCAGAATGGGTACATTTTAATGGAAGTCTACATCACTCTTTTTCTTTATGGATAGAGGTGTGTGTGTGTGTGTGTGTGTGTGTGTGTGTGTGTGCGCGCGCGCGCGCACGCGCGTTCTATTTAAGAAGTCTTTTCCAAACTCTGGTGTTTGAGAGAGGAGAATTGCTTGAGCCTAGGGGTTTGAGGCCACAGTGTGCTGTGATTACACCTGTGTATAGCCACTGAACTCTAGCCTGGGCAACGTAGTGACATCCTATCGCTTAAAAAAAAAAAACAAAAAAACAAAAAACAGAAATCTTTACCTGTCCCAAGGTAATGATGATAGTCTATGTTTTCTTCTTGAAGCTCTATTGATAAAGATGCATAGATGGCTAATAAACATATGAAAAAATGCTCAACATCATTATTTATTAGGAAAATACCAAACACAAATGAAAACTATAAGAAGAGACTTCCATACCAGAACAGTTAAAAGGTAAATAATACAACAACTTAGAATATCGAGAGTTGAACAGGTTGTAGAGCAATGGGAACTCACGTATTCTGCTGGTGAGTAGGGAAATTGGAACAGCAGATTAGCACAATCACTTTGAAAACCTTTTGGGCAATATTTACTAAAGCTGAACATAAGCTTACCCTAGTAATTTCATAGATAGGCGTGTAACCAACAGAAATGTGTAGATACATGTACCACAACGTGAAGTTTTTCACAGAAGTTTTATTAACAGTAGCCCCAAATTGGCAACAATCCACATGTCCATCAATAGTAGAATGGTGTGGCAGATACAGTCAATGGAATACTATACAGTAATGAAAAAGAGCGAATTATTAAATATAAAACCATATATGATTCTAACTCATATAATGTTTAACAAAAATAGCCAGACACAAAATAGAACATACTGTATGATTGCATTTATATGAAGTTCAAGAAAAGAAAAGCCCAATTTATGGTAAAGGAATTCAGAATGCTGACTACCTTTGGTGGGAGTGGGGCCAGAGGTTGATCAGAACGGGGCAGAGGGCAGTGTATAAGGTATAGATAATGTATATATTGATCTGAATGGCAGCTTTATGGTTATATATATTTGAAAAATATATCAAGTATCATCCAGAGATTTGGGCAATTCAATAAAAAAAAGTTCAGGGAAAAATGTCAGTTAATAAAATACTGTAATTGTAATTCTCACCATTCATTTGCAATAGAAGTTGGTAGAGTATTGTTTTACTTTTTGCATGTCTGATAAACTCAGCTTACTTAAGGCATTGTGATGTTTGCCAACTTGACTCATTCAGATGTTATTTGTAGGAATATTAGAATTGCTGTGAAATGTCAATGATTTATGGGATCTAGGATATTTAAATTTGATATAGTTCCCAAAATACAAGGAGTAGGGTTAGGAGCTCTCTAAGATCCCTTCTAGTACTAACATATAATGACCTGTCTGAGATCAAATACATATTATTAATGACATATATTAATGTAATAATTTGATTATAAAAGTAATGAGATATAAAAACCAGTTTGAAGTCATATATAGTAATAATAATAGTATCATCCTTTATTATAAAGGCACATTTTGAGTTTTGTTTTCAGGGCGCTTAATGTTCTAGTAGGAGGCTGGGCGCAGTGGCTCACGCCTGTAATCTCAGCACTTTGAGAAGCCAAGGCAGGTGAATCACCTGAGGTCAGGAGTTTGAGACCAGCCTGGCCAACATGGTGAAACCCCCGTCTCTACTAAATATACAAAAATTAGCCGGGAGTGGTGGCAGGCACCTGTAATCCCAGCTACTCGGGAGGCTGAGGCAGCTTGAACCCGGGAGGCGGAGGTTGCAGTGAGCCAAGACCAGGCCACTGCACTCCAGCCTGGGCAACAGAGTGAGACTTCATCTCAAAAAATAAAAAAATAAAAATAAAAAATTAAAAAAAAAAAAAAAAAAAAAAAAAAAAAATATATATATATATATATATATATATATATATATATATATATATATATATATTTTCTAGTGGGAGAAATTGACCTTAAACAACTGACATGAGGCATATGAGCACTAGGAAATAAACATATGATCTGATCTAGGGCTCTAACCAAGCCTAGGGAATTGAAAAGAGTTCCCTAAAGAAACTGGTATCAAAACTGAGAGGAGTTCAAGGTTGCCAGATAAAGTGGGAAAATGGAGGCCTCTAGGGAGGGGATTCGTACATTTCAAAGCTACAAGGATAGAGCACAGCATGTTACTTTGTAAGAAAAAAAATACACTTGTTTGGACAAGACAATTGGAGAAGACATCTAGCAGCTATTGGATGTGGAAGGTACTGTTTGTTCCTACCGAGGATACGGGGCTTAATTCTAGGGCGAGGTAAAACCACTGGAGGTCTTAAGTAAATGCGTTAATCATATTTGTATTTTAAGAAAATGAAACCAGAATAGGAAAACTCTCTCTGTTAGTGGAACCTGGGGATAAGAAGTAGAGCTGGAACTAGAACCCAGCTCACCAGGGACCTGGTCCCACACTGCTCTAAATTCTCCACTCTTTCTTGGTCTCAAGCTAAAGTAGGAAAGAAAGCTTGGTGTTAGAAGAGAAGCTTGAGAGGGCAGCCATCCCCTTTTCCTTCTTTGCTGGCACCATGCCATTCACTGGAGAAAGAGGAGGACTGACTCCCTACACAAACCCATGGCCAACCCCTTTACAGGGGAACCCATCCTGTGGGGTATACCCCTTCCCCTAGGGACTTTTCAATCTCTTTATTGATTTTTCTCTAGAAACGCTTTTTTGGCGAGAACGAAAACCCTGCAAATCACGGGTTCCTGTAAGACTCTCCTGGAATTCTGTGAAAGGGTAAATGTGACCTTGGAGAGTTATGAAAATGGATTGGTCTATTTTCAGAACACAGCGTCCAGTGAATTGAAAGCAGAAGTATTTTCCTGTACAGACAATTAGTGTTTGAGAGAGAGAGAGAAAGAAACTAGGAAAGCAGACAATAGTCAGAGAAACGCCACTTTGGAAAGCGCAAGCTTTACTTCTTGTTTCTGTTTCTTCAAATCCACTGATGTCTGAACCCATGTGAATTTCTCTCTGCTCCTATTGCTCTACTGAAATGTTTCCTTGCTGAGTCACCAGTGACTCCCTTTTGCAAACCCAACAGCTTCTTTTTGGTGCCCATCAAAAACCAATTGTCTGTCTTGGAAAGCACTTTTGCTTTCCAGTTTGTTAACCCTATGCACTGAGTTCTGGAAGCAGGCCATTGACCTTTATAACTCTCCAAGGTGACACCCTTTCACAGAATTCCAGGTGACCTTTATGGGATTCCATTCTTTGACGGAGTTTGTGCTTTGTGGGTTTTTTTGTTGTTGTTGTTTGTCTGTTTTGTTTTTGCTTTTAATTTTCTTGACCGTCTCCGGTGGCAGAGAAATTTCTGAAACTTCCTTCTCCGAGGCTCTGGAGATACTTTTCGTTCTGGGTTGTCCTTTTTTTCCCATCTTTAGTTGGTTTCTCTTGTCTTGCACCCCATTAGTTGCTGGTACTCCCTAGGGTTCTAATTGTAGATTTTTTTCTTCCACACTTGCTGAATCCACACCTGGATGATACATGGGTCCTCTACTGTCATGCATCATTTACTGAAAATTCTTAAACGTGTATTTCTAGTTCCTTCATCTTCTGGGCTTTAGACTTAGAGTATCAGTAATTGCCTACTGGATTTCTTAACCTGGATGACCTAAAACATGTCATATGCCACAAGTCAACACCAAATTAAGCTCAGATATCTTTTTTCACCCCCAAACTGCTGCTACTCCACCATTTCCTGTCTCAATTAATGGCACCAATATTTGTCCAGGTACCTACTCCAGAAACCTGAGATCTATCCTCATACTCCTTCCTCTCTTTCAGCTATGAGTTCATATTGTGAAGTTTGACGAACTCTATATCCAAGATCTTTCTTCCCACCACAGTTTGCTATCACCCCCGTCACCCATGACGTTCTTCTTTTTTTTTTTCCGGAGACAGAATTTCACTCTTGTTGCTCAGGCTGGAGTGCAGTGGCACAATCTTGGCTCACTGCAACCTCCGCCTCCCGGGTTCAAGCGATTCTCCTGCGTCAGCAGGCTTGCACCACTCTACCTGGCTAATTTTGTATTTTTAGTAGAGACAGGATTTCACCATGTGGATTAGGCTGGTTTTGAACTGCTGACCTCAAGTGATCCACCCACCTCTGCCTCCCAAAGTGCTGGTATCACAGGCATGAGCCGCCATGTTTGGACGTGTTTTAAATCCAGGTTTTCTGCGTGCCGGCACATCCCTTCACGTTGCTCCCAGTAATGATCATCTTCGAGGCACACATATGATTGTCTCTCTCCTCTTTTAAAACTCTGCAAATACTCTATCAGCTCCAGGATAAAGTGCCATCCCCTGAGGGTGGTATGGGGGCTCCTCTGCAGCCGGGTCCCAGCCTGACTCCCAGAGTCTCCTTCCGAACCCCCTGCTGATTGAACGTGTGGTACGCATCCTTCCGCCTCTCTGTTTTTGCTGTTGCTCTTTTCCACCAAGCATAAATCCTCGCTTCTTACCCAACCAACTTGCCCCACTCTTCGAAGCCTCCTAGGCCAAAGCTGTCCCCACTCTGTGACTTTTCCTGAGGCTCCTCTTCAAAACCCAGTAGAATAAATTACTTTTTGTTCCCACAGCCGGACCCTGTGCTGGACAACAGGAGGGAGGGCCTGTGCTGTGTGGTAGGAGGATCTGTGTCTCTGTATAGGAATTATTGCATTATTTCATAACGACTTGCCTTTTTGTCTCTCCCTCAGGGACCTTTCTTTATGAATACATTACTGCCGTTCCAGAGCGCCTGGCATATAGCAAACATGCAACAATGTATGCATTTTAATGCTTCCTCGCTCTCTTCTATCTGACCCCTTTCTAGTCACCTGATGAAAGTGTGAACGAAACCCAGCTCATACTTTTTCCAGCTGAGCCAGTTCAAATGGACGCAGCAGGCCCTGAGAAGTAGTAGTAAGAATGAAAGATCAAGGCCTTGGAGAACAAAGAGCACATTGAGTTGCTTCAGGAGGGTTGACTGGGGTTGCACCACCCCCAAGTGCTTGCTCAGAAAATAACAGTAATGCTTTATAGCCTAATCTGGTCTTACACTTTCCAAAGCGGAGGCCAGCCGGTGTTAACAGCATCACGGCGAATGAGCCAAGCGGCGCGTGTGGGGTGTGTTTGTGTGAGTGTGTGTGTGCATGCTGCTGAGGGTGTTTCAGTGACTGAGGAGAAGGTGTTATCTCTGTTTGGAAGGTGGGAAGCAGGGCTGGAATTGGACTGCTAATTCCTCTAATGCAAGGCTGACCAGACTTTTTTTTTGTAAAAGGCCAGATAGTGGGTGTTCTAGGTTTTGTGGGTCATACGTCTGTGTTGTACCTGCTCCGCTCTGTCACTGCAGTGGAAAAGCAGTCTTCGAAGATACGTAAATGAATGAGTGTGGTTATGCTTCAGAGAAAGAAAACCCTCACTGATGGACAGGGAGGTCTGAATTTCATATATTTTTCATGTGGCATGAAATGTTATTCTTGTTTTTGACTTTTCATACTCCAGTGATTAAAATATGTAGAAAAATATTAGCTCTTGGGTAAGTGGGCAGCAGGTAGGATTTGGCCTGCAACCACGTCACTGTCAGGCCCCGTGCTCTAATGCCTAGTTCATCGCTACCTACCTGGAGGGGCTGGGTTGGGCGCTGTGTGTCAGGTGCTGTGCTTCAGCATGGTGCATATGCCTGCTCATTTCTTTCTTTCTTAAATTCGACTGCATCTTCTCAGAACCTGTCATTCATTTCTTACAACTGTGTGAGGGAGGAACTAGCTAGTGTCACTCAACTTTGCAAATGATCAAACTGCTCACCCAGCTTATAACTGTCCGTGTCAGCTTCAGCCCAGGTGTCTGGTTCTGAGCTGCGTGATCTCACCACCACATCCGACTGCCTCCTACAGCAAAATATCATTGCCATGAAGCTCTCATGTGATGGGGTAGGATTTTCAAAAACACAGACGTTCTTATCCAAAAGAGGTCAGTTTTCCAAAGGAAAAACTGGGGACAAGGAGGACCGAAGGACGGATGTTGACATATCCAGCTGTGGGAAGATCGGCTCAGAATCCCCCAGGACATAATACACTTTCCTGAATTTGTTACTGAGTTCTTTTTCCAGACATTTGGAGGAATGCAGATAGTCCTCTGACCCTCTCGAAAGACCTTCCCTCTCACTCCCCTTCCACCCACCCACCCTCCACCAACACGCACACACAAACACACAGTTCCTAGTTATGCATATTAAACTACTGTTCAGTAATTTATTTGGCATTAGTAGCTAAAGAACAGATGTCAACTCACGCCACTTCCAGAGGGCCCTGCCAGGTGGGTGGAAAAGTGAGCAATTCTCCCAGTAGGAACCACCCACAACCCTTTTGTGCCCGCGCTTTCCTCCCTGCTGCTTCCAGTTTCTTCTCCTTGGGCACCCACGCACTCTGAACCCAGCGCTGACGCTGGCCCAAGGCTCTGACACAGTGACAGTGTAAGACGAGCCGGTGCTCCCAGCTCCCCTCTGCAGTTCTGGGAAGTTTACTCCAAGCTTCGCTTCTCCCCAGCCCCAAATTTCCCCTTCTTCCCAGACCTCCTAAACTCATTCCCTTCAGAAACTGAGGTGTGAGTGTCACCCCAGGCAGCAGCAGTTCAGGCCCTGGGAGCTCAGTGCATGGTGATGCAATGAAGTTGGGGGTGGGGGTAGAAGCTGGTGGCTGGGTGAGGGAGACAGAGCAACAAATGGCAGTTAAAAAGATCTGACAACCGGAAGGAAGGAAGGCTGGAGCCCGGAGGAGGAGCAGGCAGTGTCCCTGAGCTGATGAGAAAGCTCAGTCCCCTGGCTTTCTCCCAGTCCTTCTCTTCTGATCCTCAGGGGTCCCTGGAAATATGCGCAGGACTCCCTCTTTCTTTCCTCTCTCTCTCTCTCTTTCTTTTCTCTCTTTCTTTCTTTTCTTTCCTTCCCTCTCTCTCTCCCTTCCTTCTTCCCTCCCTCCCTCTCTCTCTCTCTCTCTCTTTCTTTCTTTCTTTTTTTTTTTTTTATCACTAAGCTATCTCAAATAGTTGCAGATCTTTCTTTCTCTCTCTCTCTCTCTCTCCCCCGGCCTCTCTTTCTTTCCTTCCCTTCCCTCTCTCCCTTCCTTCCTTCCTTCTTTCCTTTCTTTCTTTTGAGACAAAGTCTTGCTATGTTGAGCAAGAGTGCAGTGGTACAATCTCGGCTCACTGCAACCTCTGCCTCCCGGGTTCAAGTGATTCTCCTGCCTCAAGTGATCCCTCCTGAATAGCTGGGATTACAGGCATCTGCCATCACACCCAGCTAATTTTTGCATTTGTAGTAGAGATGGGGTTTCACCATGTTGGCCAGGATGGTCTTTTTCTCCTGATCTTGTGATTTGCCCACCTCCGCCTCCCAAAGTGCTGGGATTACAGGAGTGAGTCACCGCACCTGGCCTTTTTTCTTTCATCTTTCCTCTCTCTGTCTCTTTCTCTTTTCTTTTCTCTTCTTTTCTTTTTCTTTTTAGAGACAGAGTCTCACTCTCTTACCCTGGCTGGAGTGCAGTGGTACAATCTCAACTCACTGCAACCTTCGTGTCCTGGGTTCAAGCGATTCTCCTGCCTCAGCCTCCTGAGTAGCTGGGACTGCAGGTGCTCGCTACCATGCCAGACTAATTTTCTTTTTTTTTTTTTGTTAGAGACAGGTTTTGCCATGTTGGCCAGGCTGGTCTCAAACTCCTGACCTTAAGTGATCTGCCCACCTGGGCCTCCCAAAGTGCTGGGATTACAGGTGTGAGCCACCACGCCCGGCCCAGGGTATTTCCAACACTTTCCCAGTAATCCCCTTTTTGGCTGTTTTGCCTTGTTCCCTTCCTGCTCCTCGAATCTTTTTGGAGCAAGCTCTAGGGGTGCATTGGGGTTAGGGCACAGTTGAGCTCACAGTCTGAGCTTGGTTTCTGCAGGCCTATATATGCCTGAGCCACCTCTTCCATAGGGCTTTAGCTCACTTTCTGCCCTTGTATAAGAGTCATGGCCTTCGCCGGACCCTGTGCTGGACAACAGGAGGGAGGGCCTGTGCTGTGTGGTAGGAGGATCTGAGGCCTTGGCACTCAGGTCACTCAGCTTTCATCTGGGCTTCCTGATGACACTGGGAGACAGGGCAAAGTGGTCTACATTTGAAAAACACATTTAAAAAGTATTTATCCCCACCGTTACTAGAGTCGCATTTGCTCACAGTAAGATACTTGAGCAGCAAAGAAATATACAGGAGAGGAGAAAGCACAGATCACCTGTAACTCCAAACCTGGAGAAAACCTCTCCGGGTGTTCTGGCGTATATCCTTCTCTCTTGTTCAATGCCCATCCTTATCTCTGTCTCTGCTTATAACACGTGGTGTCTATTTGATGTCCTGCTTCTCTCCCCACCCACATGGGCATTGTTTTCTGAGTATTTGCCATTAAAAATTCTTCCAAACCAATGACCATTTAATGAATAGGTATTCACCTTCTAAGATTAAGATAGTGTTTTCATCTAGGAGTTAGTATTGAATTAGTTTTCTTATCTAGGAATTAGTATTGAATTAGTATTGACAATATTAACATCCCCATTTAACACACACACACATGCACACACAGACACACATTCGCACATGCGTACTTCTCCTGTCTGAAAGTTTATCAGGAAGGCAGGTAGATGACTGAGGCATAGGCTTTTTACATGAGATCTGTGGGGAGGATGTGGGCAGGAGGCTAGGGTAAGAGATGGGCATAGGGCCATGGTTTACAACTGCTTGTTGCCTCTCTTGAAATTTCCACCTCTTGACCTGAGAGCTTCCTCTGGGATGGTGTGTGAACCAGTTACTTGACAGGTGGGACCAGGCCTCAAACCTATGTGGGTAGACAGGGTGAGGTGGCTCATGCCTGTAATCCCGGCACTTTGGGAGGCCGAGGCGGGCAGATCACTTGAGGTCAGGAGTTCCAGACCAGCCTGGGCAACATGGTGAAATCCTGCTTCTATTAAAAATACAAAAATTAGCTAGGTGTGGTGGTGTGTGCCTGTAGTCCCAGCTACTCCAGAGGCTGAGGCACGAGAATTGCTTAAACCTGAGGCGGATGGAGCATAGGGGGCAGACAGAAGTTGCTGTAAGCTGAGATCTCGCCACTGCACTCCATCCTGGACAACATAGTGAGACTCTGTCTCAAAAAAACAAAACAAAACAAACCAACCAACCCTATGCGTATGTATATTTTGATGCTCAAGAAAGTAAAATGTGGTCTGTGAACAATAAAACTGGATAGGACAAGGGAGCTTTTTCTGTTTTCCTGAGAGTGCCAACACTGTGCTCCCACATCATTGTTTATATTCCAGATTCCCTGGGTTGCCCTTAATCTGGCACACACTCCAGAACAGCACGCACTGTCTCCCACAGTGATGGCGGCCAGCACGGCCCGAAGGCCACCAGCACGGCCGATGTGTCCACTCTCCAGAGGCAGGACAGAGGTAGTATTTTGGGTTCTTTGTGACTAGCACAGGACAGGTGAGTGGAGTGTAGGTGGGGAGGGCAGCCAACAGTGGCTGTGAACCCACCTCAAAGAAATCTCACAAGAGGCCAGGCACGGTGGCTCAAGCCTGTAATCCCAGCACTTTGGGAGGCTAAGGTGGGTGGATTACGAGGTCAAGAGATCGAGACCATCCTGGCCAACATGGTGAAACCCCACCTCTACTAAACATACAAAAATTAGCTGGGCATGGTGGCATGAGCTGGTAGTCCCGGCAACTTGGGAGACTGAGGCAGGAGAACTGCTTGAACCCGGGAGGCAGAGGTTGCAGTGAGCCGAGATTGTGCCACTGTACTCCAGCCTGGTGACCGACAGAGACTCCGTCTAAAAAAAAAAAAAAAAAAGAAGTCCCACACAAGCTTCAAGGGAGTGTCCCAAGAACTGCTCTAAGGGTCACGTTTCTCAGCTTTGGGGGTCAGCAGCCAGACCACCCAGCGACTGAGACCATTGGAAATAGGAAAGAAGTGAGTAGAAAAATGAGGGTGAAGATGAAGAAATAAGGAAGGGCTGGATTACACCGGAAGTACACTGTCATTGCGAGGCGTCCAGAAAATGAGGGAATCATCAGGATTTCGGGGGGTTGGTTTGTTTTTGATTGTTTGTCTTTTGAGATGAGGTCTTGCTCTGTCTCTCAGGCTGGAGCGCAGTGGGACTGCTCATAACTCACTGCAGCCTTAATCTCCTGGGCTCAAGAGATCCTCCGGCTTCAGTCCTCTAAGTATCTAGGACTACAGGTGTGCACTACCACACGCAGCTAATTTTTAAATTTTTTCGTAGAGATGGGATCTCATTTTGTTGCCCAGGCTGATCACAAACTCCTGGAATTAAGCCATCCTCCTCCTACCTCAGCTTCCCATAGGCATGAGCCACTGTGCCCAGTTTGGGAACCATCAGTATTTTAAAAAATAGGATTTAATATTTAGTATTTCACAAAGAGCATCTATATATTGCCTGAGGGGCTGGGGGAGGTTAGGGCAAAGGTAAAGAAAGGGAAGGTAATCCTCCTCCTTTAGTAATTAGGGCCTCAGTTATTTGTAGTAATGCAGGCTCAACAGGGCCTGAAAGGGCAGGAAGGAAGATGAAAGATAAAAAAAAGCTTAAAAGCCTGGTGTGGCTAATACCTGTCATCCCAGCACTTCGGGAGGCCAAGGCAGGAGAACTGCTTGAGCCCAGGAGTTCAAGAACAGCCTGGGCAATATAGTGAGACTCTGCCTCAGAAAAAAAAAATTAAAGGAAGGAGAGAAAGAGAAGCAGGTATGAGCGTCCATTGGCAAATATGTACTAAGCGTTACTATGTCTTAGACTGAATGCTAAGAACTGGGAATATAGAATTAAAACTTTCTGATCTACTGAGAGAGAGAGGAGGAGAAGGGGGAGGAAAGAAAGAGGAAGAAAGAAAGGAAGGAAAAGAGAGAGAAGGAAGGGACGAAGAAGGAGGAGGAGGAAGAAGAGGAGGAAGGAAGGAGGAGGAGAGGAATGAAAGCTTTCAGGCCCTGCCTTCAAGGAGCAGTACGCCACAGAAACCTGGTGTACGGACTGTCACTGTGTCACTGGGCTGCTGCCGACACGCCATGCCTTATGGTTGTTCTTCAGGAGGAAGTGCAGTCTCCACTGATACGTGGAATTTGTCTTAGAATGTCGGGCGGAGCCACGGCTCTGGAAGGCAAACCGAACAAACATCCTTTTTCTCCATTTAAATAGGCTCTGGCATGTTTACCATTTATTCATTTCATTTCATTTTTTTTGAGACGGTGTTTCACTCTGCGGCACAGGCTGAGGTGCGGTGGTGCAATCTCTGTACACTGCACTCACCGGCCGACTCCTGGGTTCGAGTGATTCTTCTGCCTCGACCTCGGGAGTAGCTTGGGTTACAGGTGCATACCACCGCACTCAGCTGCTTTTTGTATTTTTGTGGAGATGGGGTTTTGCCATGTTGGCCTGGCTGGTCTCAAACTCCTGTCCTCAAGTGATCTGCCTGTCTCAGCCTCCCAAAGTGCTGGGATTACAAGCATAAGCCACCACACCCAGCCTCTTTCATTTAATTTTCAAACCTCGAGGTTACACCTTACTACTAAAGGCATGCTACGAAGGATGTATCTGACCATTTTTTTTTCTTGGCACTTTAAATAACAGGGACCCTTATGACAGCCTCCCTCTGAGGCATTAACTGTCTTGGCAACAAGTTTGACCATAGATTAGATTAAGAAGGGAGGTCAAATCATTCCCGAATCACTTCTGGAGACTACGTGGTTTCAAGGTGAAACCCCGGTTTGCACATCGGGAACTGACATAGGGAGTCTGCTTGGAGCTTCCTTTTCTTGGCTTTGGTCGGTGTCCCAATGGCTTATTGCCTGAGCAGAATCACTGAAGGTGTGTGACGTGACTGAATCAATGCTCTGCACTGGCAACCAGCAGCCACCTGCAGCCACCTGCACCACCAAAGACTTTTGGAACACTCTGCTGCTGTCGTGGAAGGCCCAGGCTACAGAGATGAAGAGAGTGTGTTCCCTGCCCTTGGGTTGCTTACAGCCTAAGAGAGGAAGCAGAGGCCAGGCACAGTGGTTTATGCCTGTAATCCCAGCACTTTGGGAGGGTGAGGGGGGTGGATCACGAAATCAGGAAATGGAGACCATCCTGGCTAACATGGTGAAAGCCCATCTCTACTAAAAATACAAAAAATTAGCTGGGCGTAGTGGCATGCACCTGTAATCCCAGCTACTTGGGAGGCTGAGGCAGGAGAATTGCTTGAACCCAGGAGTCAGAGGTTTTAGTGAGCCGAGATGGTACCACCGCACTCCAGCCTGGGTGACAGAGTGAGACGCCATCTCAAAAAAAAAAAAAAAAATGAGAGAGGAAGCAGGGAGGTAAATAACTGATTGGAACTTGAAGTAAAATCAAATGAGTTCTAATGGATCAGGGACTGGGACCATGAGGACTCCGATGTGAGAGCACTTGATTTCCTTAACAGAAAATCTGATGGAGGGAATATTGATTTCAGCTGAGCCTTAAAGGCTACGTAAGATTGCACAGGTAGAAAAGATGGAAGATGATTTTCCAGGTCAAGGGAATTGTAAGAAACATGAAAGCATGCAGCGGTTCCAGGAAAAGTAGCTCTTTGGAGGTGCTTGAAGGGAGGGAGACTGCGCGGAGTGATTAAGTAAAAGTCATGGACCAGGTGGGGTGGCTTATGCCTGGAACCCCAGCACTTTGGGAGGCCAAGACAAGTGGATCACCTGAGGTCAAGAGTTGGAGACCAGCCTGGCCAACACAGTGAAACCCCATCTCTATTAAAAACACAAAAAATTATCCAGGTGTGGTGGCAGGCACCTGTAATCCCAGCTACTCGGGAGGCTGAGGCGGGAGAATTGCTTGAACCCGGGAGGTAGATGTTGCAGTGAGCCAAGATCGTGTCATTGCACTCCAGCCTGAGCAACAAGAGCAAAACTCTGTCTCAAAAATAAATAAATAAAGTAAAAGTCGTGGAAAGGGCATCTGAGAGACTCACAGGAAGAAACTACAGTGACCTGCCTACAGACAGATGCAGAGGTTGTGCATGCAGCCTTGTATTCTAAGTCAGGCACACCAGAGTTTGCCTCTCCACTGTCTCATGATTACTGACTGATGCTGAGCAACTTATTGAACCTCTTTGAACCTCATTTTCTTACAAGTCGAATATAATATATCTACCTTTTAGATGGGTGTTAAAGTGCTAAACAAGTGAAAATGACAGACCCTCAATAAATGCAGCCTCTTCTTTTACCTCTTAAGGCAGAAACATCATTGAGCATCAGATGGTTTTCTGAATTGCCATTCATTGTCAACTACATCATTCAAATAGTTACTGACCACTTTCTATGCATTGGGCCCTATGCTAAATGCTGAAGGATGCTAAAAAATGCAGGCTATCAAAGACAGGATAATACAGTTGCGAGATGTTATGAGGAGAGATCAAAGGGGGAGTAAATGTCCTAGATAGCAACTCACAGGGCTGCGCCCCATTCATGAACAACGGAGCATCCAGACGGTGAGTGCTGTGCGTGATGTGCTGGTGGACAGTGCTGTAAGTTCAGAGTGCAGCAACGTCACTGAGGGCTGGGATGCGCTGGAACATGCTGGAACGGTTTCAAGGAGCAGGAGAAAGGTGAGCCAGGCCTGGAACCTAGTTCGCATTTGGAGAGCAGAATCACTGGAGGTGTGTGAAGTGACTGAAGGAAGAAGAGAGGAAAGGAGTGATGTGTTAAGTTGCAAAGACCCAGCCATCGAGCAAGGTGAGCTTAGGGGAAGTCTGGTTTGACTATGTAGGAGGAGTCCCAGGAGAGGAGGCTGAGAAGGAGATTGGTGTCAGATTATGGAAAGCTTTGGAGGTCAGGCTAAGGACTTCAATTTCCATAATAAGCAATGTGTTTTTCATTGTGTGCTCTAGGGCACACAGGTCCACCTCCAACCCACACTCTGCATTTTTTAATGCCACTTATTCTGTAGTATGCATATATCGTACTATTTTCTCTATTGGATATATGTGTCATACTGTGCCCTAAGGAAAACTATAAATTCCACAGGATAGGTTGCATGAAGTTTTCCTAAGCTGATGTGATTTAATGAGGTAGCAGATCTTGGAAGCTGGAGGTAAGGAAGGCTTAGGGATGTCCATGGAGAAGCTGGGAGAATACTGCTCTGATGGTTTGTAGGAAGTGTCTCCACACTTGGTGCCTCTCGAAATGTTGATTTTAATGCTCTTAGAGTTTCCCTGATGGTTTGGACCTCTAGTTTGAACAATACCACTGTAGACCATATTTGATGTTATTTCTCATACACTGATATCGGAATCCTGAAATATAGGTGTTATATGGTTTGGCTGTGTCCCCACCTAAATCTCATCTTGAATTGTAACTCCCACAATTCCCACGTGTCATGGGGGGCACTTGGTGGGAGGTAATTAAATCATAGAGGTGAATCTTTCCCGTGGTGTTCTTCTTGTGATAGTGAATGAGTCTCATGAGATCTGATAGTTTAAAAAATGGGTGTTTCCCTGCACAAGCTCTCTCTCTTTGCCTGCCACCATCTGTGAAAGACATGACTTGCTCCTCCTTGCCTTCTGCTGTGATTGTAAGGCCTCCCAGCCATGTGGAACTCGTAAGTCCATTAAACCTGTTTTTCTTCCCACTCTCAGCTATGTCTTTATCGGCAGCGTGAAAATGGACTAATATAAAGTAGAAGGGACATTTCTGCTGAAGGATGTTAGGTCTTCCAGATCCTTTTAGATTTTGCCTGATCAAACTTGACTCTCCCAAAGTCAAGTTTGATTGACTCCTTGACTCTCCCAAAACAAACCAACCAAAGTCTCATCAGCTAACAGTAGAGCTGCTGTATGTTTGTCATTCCCTTGTTCTCTAGAGACCCCTGTGCTTTGATATTACCAGTTGTCCTTTCTCAGCTCGACTCCAAAGAGATCAACCAAAAACCTTGGGAATCCAGTGACCAAGGGCAAAAGGCAAGAATGGTGCAGTACAAACATGGCCTGCCTGGATGTTTGCTTTGGTTTAAAGAGTTACTAGGGATAGTATACTAATCTTTTATTTTGCAGGGGCCTTTACCTTCCCGGTAAATAACTGTTTTTAAAGTAGCAGTTTCTCCATGTGACTGGGCAAACAGATCCTTAAAATAGATCTGACTCCTTTCTGTGGATCAGCCAGGGTGGCAGCAGTGACACCAGGGCCATTTGTCCCAATTGCATGCCAGGAAAATTGTCAAGCCGTAGTGTCTGGGTTCCTTTTCTAACCAGGACACAGCTCTTAATCTCACTGCCTCTTGAAGCCATAGCCTGTGGTGGCCCCGACTACCACCAAAGAGTAGACTCCACACACAAGTGTCTGCAGCCCCAGGTGCTGAGAGAGATCCTCCCGGGGGGCATGGACAAGGACCGTCCTACAGGCCTGGAGTAGATCACTTTGGTTTCACAGACTCTTTTTAGCATGGTTCTCCATAGCAAGGGCAGCTAATGGGTGGAGGTGAATAAGGGGCCTGGGAAGAGGCCATTCACAGTGGTTCCTACGAGGAACATGGTCAGTATCTCCCCTTCCCAACAGGAGCCTGCTCCTGCATTTGGGGATCTGTCACTAGTAGATTGACTGGGTCATCCCAAGCCCTCAAGACCCTGGATGCTAACCATCCTCAGCCTGTTTTTCTCCCCACTTCCTATGTATTTCCTACTGGAGTAAGACCAGCTTTTTACAGGCACCCCCCAAGTCATACACACACATAAACCGTGTGACAGTCTTCTCTTCTGGCCTTCGTTCATGCTGTTCTTTCACCTGATAAGTTCTTTTCTTTCTCCGGTATCCATTCAAATTCTTCCCACCCTTCAAGGTCTGGTGTAAACCTACTCCCTTCATAAAGCCTCCTCAGAAAGTTCCTGTTTGACCTTGCTTCTTGTCTCATTTCACGTGGGCCAGTTCAGTTTCCCCACGTAGTTTGCAAGCCCCAGAAAGCAGAGGCTACATGTTGGGTCCTTCCCGGGTGTCACCCACATCCCCTAAAACAGCTCTCATTTCCTGTATCACTTATCTCTCTTTTGTAGTTCACTTTAAAAAAAAAAAACTTTTTCCCCCTGTAAGTCACTGGGAATGGTGCTATTCACTTCCAAAATGCCCATAGCTACTGGCACAAAGCTGGTGATCAATACATGTTTGCTGATTGGATAATTTATCATAGCTTATATTGAAGAGACAAAACAGTAACTAAAATGATAAAAGCTTGAGTACAGTCCCTGAATCTTACTTTGGATCCTTGAAAATGACCAAGTCTAAACACATAATAGCCTTTTCATGCAGTTCTCTTTCATTTAATGTGGGAGATTGACTCCAGCTTCTCTTATGTTCATTTACAACAATTCAAACTAGTAAACTTCAAATGAACATCCTCACTGTACTGGATCTTGATCATGAGATCTGAGGTCCTGCTCCTGGAGAAGAGTGGAAGATACTTCATTAGTCACCAACCAATCACTTCCCAATCAGCCCTAATAGGGAGTAAGCGTGACAGCTATGAGCAGTAGCCACAGGCTGTTCAGGGCAAGGGAAAACAGGGAAAGAGATCCAAGGGATGTGAAGCTGGAATGAAGGGTTTCAGCTTCGAAAGGAGAAATTGATTGATTCTCAAACTACATACTGTGGCCAGAAGTGGCCTGAAGAGTCACATGACCAATTATGCAAGTGGCATAGCAGACACCAGAACCCGATGAGACCTCCAAGGGAGGGAAGCCAGGCCAAAACTCTCTCTGGGGAGCAGCCAAACTTTCAACAGTCATGGAACAAAGTCAGGAAAAGTCCCTGAGAGGAGCTAAATTTATCCAGGTTACCTCTAGTGCTTGAGGGCATGAACTTAGGGGAAAAAAAAGAGCAAATGAGAATTTATTTATATGCCAGAAAAAGAGAGAGAGAGAGAGAGAGAGAGAGAGACCAGAAAAGACAGGACAGTACCTATGGCTGATGGTTTGCAACAGCACAGGAGGGAGATCTCACTGATGTTGACCACCAGCAGCTGCCTAGCCATCTCTCTCTCTCTCTCTCTCTCTCTCTCTCTCTCTGTGTGTGTGTGTGTGTGTGTGTGTGTGTGTGTGTGTGTGTGTGTGTGCATGTCTGAGGGTATATGTCTGAGGACCTTCATACTAGGGATTTAGAGTGGACAGAAGATCAGGAACCACATCAGGCTTCCACTACCTCTGATGGCTGCTAGGCATGTAATATTTTCCTGGAGAACTACGTAAACAGCTGAGAGTTACAAAAGCATGTCAGCTCCTACCTAATGCTTGGAGAATGCAATACTCAGGGTACAATAGCTTGGTAACATAATGGTAGAATCCCACCTACTGATGGATCACAGAGAAAATGCTGAGATCATTGTCGGTCTGGACAATGTTTCTAACTTGGAAGGAGTTGGAGGAAGCCATGATAATGCCCACTCATGGGGGTCTCTCAGTAAGTGGGCCGGAGGAAGCAGGAGGTGACAGAACACCTGCTGAGTAGCTATTGGTAGTTTTTTGTGAATGCTCTCGCATTCAATCCTTTGAGGTAAGTATCATCTCCAATTTATAGATGACAACCCTGAGAGTCATGGAGTTTACATAACCTTAGCAAGGTCACGCTGATAATAAGGATTGAAGTAAAGGTTCAAACTTAGGCTGCCTAGCTTCAAAGCCTGGGCTTTTTCTACCCTACTGCCGTGGTTCCTAGCTCTATCTACGCCCATCAAGTCTAAAATCAGTCAGAGAGAACCATCAGGGAGAGCCTGGTGTAATCAGAACCTGTGAGTTCTTGGCTCATAAAACCTCCTGCATCTTGGACCGATCAAAAGATAACAATCAACCAACACCTTCCCTGGGCCAATCAACCACTTTCCTACTTGCAACTCCTTCCAAAGTGACATTTTTCTCAGAAAATATTTAATGAGATAAAAGGTGGCTGTTGTTGCATTTTCCCTTTGCTTTCAGCATGTGATAACCCTTCTGGTCATGTCCCAGTCTTCTTGGTCTTTGCCCTCAGCATTGTGAAAGTACATATTTGCCCAACCTTTATACCACATAGCTCTGAGCAGCACATGCTCTGATCTGGCTGAGTTCAGTTGACAGAAGGGTGGGTGGCCTCCTACTGACCCTTTCAGGAAACAGCTGTCCTCACCTGGCTCCCCTGGGGCCCATGCTGGTGGCAACTGTGCTGGGATGGGGACAGAGTGCACGGGAGCCATTTCTCCACAGGAAATCCAGAAACAGTCCCACCAACTTCTCCAGGGTTAACCTTTAATGCCTTCAGCCTCGCTTAAATCTTCACACTTCCTTTTGTCACTTCAAGCATTAGCTACATGTAATTGTCACCCATGTCCCATGTTCAATACTCAGGAGGAAGAGAAGCAATAAGAAACTCACACCTTGGTCCACTTATTTAGAGATGAGCCTCCATCTGGGAGTTCCCTGTATTCCTCCTTACTCTTCCCATCCTAAGGCTGGTGCTCCTTGGAATTTGGGCATCCTCTGTTCTCGGTGTGTTCATTCTCCCCAGGCAATCTCATCCTTTATTATGGCAATGATCCTTAGATCTCTCTTTTCTCAGACCTCAGCACCCACCCGTCTACTAGAAACTTCCATTTAGAAGTTCCTCAGGACAAAATACATGCTCAATAACTCATTGCTGAATGTGTGGATTGTTTAAACTGGAAAAATGAGCAGTTCAGGCAGAAGTAAGCCTCTGATTTGTTGGATTTTATAGTTCCCCTTTTTATTTTATTTTATTGTTACGGCTTTGTGAGGCAGTTTGGAGTGGAGGAAGCATCAAAATTCTCAGAATTACAACCGTGTTTAGGTCCTGACTTTGCTCGAACATCTATTTATTTATTTTCTCCAGACAGAGTCTTGCTCTGTTGCCCAGGCTGGAGTGCAATGGTGCAATTTCAGCTCACTGAAACCTCCGCTTCCTGGGTTCAAGTGATTCTCCTGCCTCAGCCTCCTGAGTAGCTATGATTACAGGTGTGCGCCACCATGCCTGGCTAATTTTTTGTATATTTAATAGAGACCGGGTTTCACCAGGTTGGCCAGGTTTGGCTCAAACTCCTGACCTCATGATTCACCCACCTTGGCCTCCCAGAGTCCTGGGATTCAGGCATGAGCCACCGTGCCTAGCCTTTAATATCTATTTCTATCTGTCTGTCTATCTGAAGGTTACAGGCTAAGCTCTGAGCTAGGCAGTATGGAGTCCCGTCCAGGATTCTAGATCTGGTTCTGTTGCAAAAGGGCTTGTAGCTTTCAGCAAGTCCCTTTGCCCCTCTGGATCTCCTGAGATAGTTGAATTGCTCAGCTGAATTATCTAAGACCCATCTAACACTCACCTTTCATGGGGAAGCATTCTAATACCTCTGGGTACAAGTGTTTGTCAGACTAACTTACAGTTTTTTTCTGGGAGGAGATACAATAAGTCTCAGCAACTTGGCAGAGTTCATTCTGTTTTTCTACAGCTTCATCCAGACTCTGAAGGAGGCTGAGAACTAGTTGCTGGTTTCAACAACTGTCCACAATTCAGACTTCTGTCATTGTAGCTGTCCACATAGCAGGCTTGAAAAGGAATGTGAAAATATCTGTCTCTACAGATGCCTGTGTTTGTCTAGCTTGTCTACTTTCTTTCCTTCTGATGCACAGACTTGCAGAGGCAGCTGTTGCCTGAATATACAGGCAGGAGTTTCTCTGCATGGATGACTGACTGTAGGGGCTGCCTCTACAGGTTGATAACTGCTTGACATGCCAGACGCCAGAATCACGGCTCTAAGTGAATTGCTACCTTTCCAAGTATTCACCTCAGTAGGTATATAGGGATATAGTGTTTGAGGAATACTATTTGATTATGATAGTAAATCCATTTACATTTTTTATTTTTTAAAAAATATTTTTCTTTAATTTTTTTTTTTTTTTTTTTTTTAAATAGAGATGGGGTTCTTGCTATATTGATCCAGCTAGGCTCAAACTCCTGACCGCAAGTGATCCTCCCACCTCGGCCTCCCAGTGTGGCGCTTGGACGTTATTTAAATTTTAATCAAATTGACATAGACCCTGAATTTAAACAAGTCAAATGTGCTAAAAACACTTCACTCAGCAGTCCTGTAGCCTGCTGACCTCCTCCTCCACACCCTGCTCCCCAGACATACTTGCATTCAAATTCACTTCTTTCTAATGATATATACTTCCATATTTTATTTTATTTTTTATTTTTATTTATTTTTTAGATGGAGTCTTGTTCTTGTCACCCAGGCTGGAGTGTAATGGTGTGATCTCAGCTCACTGCAACCTCTGCCTCCTGGGTTCAAGCGATTCTCCTGTCTCAGCCTCCCATGTAGCTGGGATTATAGGCATCTGCCACCATGCCTGGCTAGTTTTTCTATTTTTAGTAAAGATGGGGTTTCACCATGTTAGCCAGGCTGGTCTCAAACTCCTGACCTCAGGTGATTCACTTGCTTTAGCCTTCCAAAGTGCTGGGATTACAGGTGAGCCACTGCACCCAGCCATACTTCCATATTTTAAAGACTATGCTCATACTGATGTTGTTTAATAATTTGATATTGGCTGGGCGCGGTGGCTCACACCTGTAATCCCAGCATTTTGGGAGGCTGAGGCGGGAAGATCATGAGGTCAAGAGATTGAGACCATCCTGGCCAACATGGTGAAACCCTGTCTCTACTAAAAATACAAAAAAAATCAGTCGGGCGTGGTGGCATGCCCCTGTGGTCCCAGCTACTTGGGCAGCTGAGGCAGAAGAATCGCTTGAACCCAGGAGGCAGAGGTTGCAGTGAGCTGAGATTGCACCACTGCACTCCAGCCTGGTGACAGAGCAAGACTCTGTCTCCAAAAAAAAAAAAAAAACTGATAAATTATTAGACAGGGTCTCATTATGTTGGCCAGGCTGGAGTGCAGAGGCTATTCACAGGCATCACAGTACACTACAACCTCAAACGCCTGGGCTCAAGCAACGCTCCTGCTTCAGCCTCTTGAGTAGGTAATACTATAGGTGAGCACCACTGTACCTGGCTAACTTGACAGTATTTAACATTTTTATTATAGATGAGGTTTTAGATCTCTGTGGCTCCCTTTTTCTTTACAATTGCTTCCAATTCCTCCTGCAGAGGAGTCAAATAATATTCAGCATTTAGATTATTATAACTATAGATTGTTCATGCTAAGCCAAATATTAGATTATAATTTCAATTTTTTGATTTTTTTGATAATTAATGATTGCCTGTTTACATCTTTTGTTTTCTTCTTACTTTTTTTTTCTTTCCTTTCCTTTTTCTTCTTTTCTTTTCTCTCTTTCTTGAGACAGGGTCTCATGCTGTTGCCCAGGCTGGAGTGCAGTGGCACAATCACAGCTCACTGCAGCCTTGACCTCCTAGACTGACGTGATCCTCCTACCTCAGCCTCTCAAGTAGCTGGGACTACAGGCATGCATCATCTCACCTGGCTAATTTTTATATTTTTCATAGTGATGAGGTTTTGCCATGTTTTCCAGGCTGGTCTCAAACTTCTGGCCTCAAGTGATCTGCCTGCCTCAGCCTCCCAAAGTGCTGGTGTGAGCCACCATGTCCGGCCCTTCCTTTTTTTTTAACCTATGGCTAAATCCCTCTACCCCATTCAACATCCTCTCTGTATAAAGTTCCATGTGGTTGAAGTAGGTGTCTGTGGAGGATGGAGGTGTTTTTACATTCATCTTGAAGCCTTCTCTGTGTACAGCTCTATTTTCCCTGTAGACCTTTGCTCCAGGAGCTTCTGTCCTCTTGCTCCACTTTGGGTGGTCCTCCAGGCCTGGGGCAAAGCTGTCCTTGTGGGACTTCCCTTCACCATCATCCTAGGAATGGCCTTCATCTTTCTCTTACATTGCATCTCCTGTTTCTTGCATCCCATTCTTCTCTTTTCTTGGTTTACATTTTCATTTTGGTTTATTTTTGCCTTTTGAGATGGAGTCTTACTCTGTTGCCCAGGCTGGAATTCAGTGGCACGATCTTGGCTCACTGCAACTTCTGCCTCCCACGCCCAAGTGATTCTCCTGCCTCAGCCTCCCGAGCAGCTGGGACCAGAGGCACCTGCCACTATGCCTGGCTAATGTTTTTTTTTGTATATTTAGTAGAGACAGGGTTTCACCATGTTAGCCAGGATGGTCTCGATCTCCTGACCTCGTGATCTGCATGCCACAGGCTCCCAAAGTGCTGGGATTACAGGCATGAGCCACCGTGCCCAGCCTGGTTTTATTTTATTTTTATTTTGTCATAGTCTCTAGAAATCTCTAGTAAAGGATACATAGGAGGTAAATTTTTAAGTCTTGCTTGCATGAAAATGTCTGTACAACCTTCCACTCCTCTTCGTCTACCGCTAATGATATAAACTCACCTCTTATTGATCATCTCATTTGCTTCTCATTATCCTTCCACATATACTGCTCCCTAGAAATGATCTCAGTAAGGCCACCAGTGACCTCTTTATTGTGAAACACAGCAGTACCAATCAGCCCTGGCCATCCTCTCAACTGACTTGAATCAGCCGATGACATTTGATGCTGTTGATCATTTCCTCCTCCTTGAAATTCCCACTTTCCCTGGTCTTTGCAGTTTTACTCTTTACTCCCTCCTACATTTCCTTCAGTCTTCCTGGGTACTTCTCATCAGGCTCCTTTTCCTGCCCAGTCCCTAAAATGCTGATTTTCTGCAGGTGTCATTTCAGGCTCTCTCCCCTCTCCCTCCACACATTCACCCTGGGTGACCTCATCCCCTCCCATGACTCTTCCCCCACATGAGCGCTGATGATGCCCAGTTCCACCATCTCTGCTCCAGACTCATCTCATCAGCTGCCTTCTGGCAGTGTCTGTCTCCATTGATACTTCTCACTCAGCAGGTCCAAGGCTGAGCTCATCACTCTCGCTCCACTCCCCCTCCTCTTCCTGCATCCCTGTTCTCTGTGAGCACCATTGCCATCTACCTCGTGGCCCGAACGTAAATCCTGAAACTTCCTCCCAGTGTTGGATTATCCAGCAAGCGCAAAAAAGCAGAGGCTTGAAACACCAAGGAAACAAACCCAGAGTGCCAAAAAATTATTTCTAAAGAGTGTAGTGCTTTACACGCATGTTTATAGCAGCACAATTTGCAATGGCAAAAATGTGGAACCAACCCAAATACCCATCATTCAACAAGTGTATATATATATATATATATATATTTATGATGGAATGCCACACAGCCATAAAAAAGAATGAATAAATGCAACCTGGATGGGTTTGGAGACTATTATTCTAAGTGAAGTAACTCAGGAATGGAAAACCAAACATTGTATGTTCTCACTCATACGTGGAAGCTGAGCTATGAGGATGCCACAGCATAAGAATGACACCATGGACTTTGGGAACTCGGGGGAAAGGGTGGGAAGTGGGTGAGGGATAAAAGACTACAAATTGAGTTTAGTGTGTACTGCTTCAGTGATGGGTGCACTAAAATTTCACAGATCACTACTAAAGAACTTATGTAACCAAACACCACCTGTTTGCCCAAAACCTATGGACATAAAAAATAATAAATGAAGGCTTAAACAAACATACAAGAGTGTGGTGCTTTAAAAAAGCATCAAAAAGCCATCCTAGAAAAAACAAAGCTTTTGGCTTCCTTATTTTATGATTAGATGGCACTTTCCTTGTGGGTGTTGTATACAGGAGGGTGGGTGGACATAACCTTTCCAGGCTTAGAGCCACCGATGTTTATTCTATAGCCTGGTTATCCTCAGCCATGCCTTCTCCATGCCCAATTGGTTCCTAAGAATTGGTTCCTGTTGATTTTGCCTCATTGACAGCAGCCGAACCATCTCTAATGCTGTCTTAGGGCTTCTGGTGTGTCGGTGTCCTGGATTGCTATAGCGGCCTCTTGACTAGCTTTCCCTTCCCACCCATCTGTCACAGAGATGTCACCTGTTTCATGTCACTCTCCTTCCTAAAATCTTTTCCTTGTCACCTGGTAACTTCAAGAGAGGTTTCAACCCCTTAGCCTACCTCTCTGCTGCTATTTCACATGCAGCCCCCACTCCATGCACCCTCATCTCCACCCCTCCCCAGCTGGGAAGGATCTGCGTGACAAGTGAGAGAAAAGGCGGGAGACTGTAATCCTGTGTTCTCTAGGGAAGAAAGGAATTCTCCCCATTTCTCAAAAGCCTCCAGAGGAGAAATGATCAGACATACATAGAGTTCAGTCAAGAAGCATTTTCCTTCTGTCCTGGGCTTGTCTTTTGGTCATAGCTTTTGTCCTTAAAATGCAGGTAGATTTGTCACTGGGGCCACATGCAGAAGAGGGCCATTGTCTTCTCATTGTTCTGCTCAGTGAGAACATCTTCACGTCACCAGCCACAAGCAAGCCGGCTCAGCTGACACAGCTCATATCCTCTGTAAACAGGGCCTGGGAGAACGCTGTGTGTGCCTCCGGTCAGGAGCTCCGTGGCTGGGCCTTGGCGGGGAGAAGGGCATTACTCACTGGAGCCCTGTCCTCTCCCCAACAGTTTGCCCATTTTCACCAGGGGGCTGAAAGGGGGATGGGGGAGGAGGGCAGGAGAACACAGGAGAGTGGAGCTGTTTGTTTTCTCCTTCCTGTTAACAATGCAACATCTGTTCCCCAGCCTGGCAGCTGGACCAAAGTGAATTGATGAGAGCATTCACGCCTCTGGATCGGGGGTGGGGAGTGGGAGAGGGAAGGAGGGAGGGCTGCCTCCAGGGCTGAAGCCTCCCTGAACAATAACAATAGCAACAATCATGAGAGTATCTTCAACATCATTTGGCAGGCGGACTGTGGCCCACAGAGCCGGTGGAGCTGGGTAACTTGATGTTCCAGCAGAACATGTATTGTAACAAACTCACCGAACAGAGATCTGTGTGCTTTTTTTTTTTTTTTTAAAGAATTGCCCAATTAAAGGGATAGTGTTTACCTAGTAAATATCTATTTTGGCTCATGCAGGGTGATAGAAAACATCTTTATTTACCTAAGAATGAATCTGAGAGAGGTGAATCTGACAGAGGTAGAGTGACAGCAGAGAGGCAAAATGAGGGTTAAGGAGGTCCCAGTGAGGAGAAAGAGGGGCCCGCCTCCTCCTGATGTCCTTCTGCCTCCTCCTGTTCCTTCTCATTCATCTTTGGCTGCTTCCCTCTCAGTTCTGGTGTCTCCCGTTGGCGTGTGCAGGGCTCGGTCTCTCCTCCACCTGCCCTCACTCTCAGTGTTTTTGTCTAGTCTTACGGCTGTGGGATCCACCTAAATACTGACCATTCCCAGTGAATACCCCTGACTCAGACCTGTCCCTTGAATGTCAGCTTCATGTATTCAACTGCTCACTGACCATCTTCAACTGAGTATCTAAAGTCATTTCAAAGCTAAGCATCCCCAAATGAGCTTCTTGAGTCTTCCATTCTCCAAACTTGATCTTCCACAGTCTACCTCATCTCAGTGAATGACAACTTCGTTCATTCTTCCTTGACCGTTCTCTTAGTCTCATATCTCACAAAACACTGTAGGCAAAGCCTGTTATCTTCAAAATGCATCCCAGAACTCAGTCACTTCTGCCTGCCTCGATGACCTTGTTTCTTGTTCTAAGCCATCATCAGTTCCTTCCTAGTTTATTTCAACAGCTTCCCGACTACTCTGCTTCTGCTTTTGTGCTGTCTTCCTCTTGCCCAGCCTGTTCTCAACACGGCAGCCAGAGATCCTGCAAACCCATGATTTCGTTCGTGTTCCTACCCTGCTCAAAACCCTCGTATGCTCCCCATCGCAGAGGAGAAGGCTGTGAGGTTCTCTCCAGTCCGGCCTCCTGCTAGCCCTCTGACTTCTCTCACTGCTAACTACTTCAGCTTGGCCGGCATCTTGTGTTTCTAGAACATGCCAGGCACTCCCAGCTCCAGACCTTTTCCTGGATGGCTCTTCTCTCAGATGTTTGCTTATCTTGCTTTTTATCTTTATGTCTTTACCCCAAAATTTCCTACTATCCTTTTTTGGTCTATTTTTCTCCATAACACTTGTCACATCTGAAAAGTCGCATCTCCCACTGATTTATTTGGTTTATTGCCTCTTCTCAGTGATGACTACACTCTGTGCGGGTGGGAAAGTGTATTGTTTTGGATTCTGCTGTTCCCCTGGCACTGGAATAGTGCTTGGCACACAGAAGGCACTCAACAAACATTTGATGAATGCATGAACTGATGAATAAACAAACAAATGGGTGCATGAATTCTGCTTTTGTTTCTGGCAGAATGGCTATGATATGGTTTGGCTCTATGTCCCCACCCAAATCTCATCTTGAACTGTGCTCCCATGATTCCCATATGTTGTAGGAGAGACCCAGTGGGAGATAATGGAAACATGGGAGTGGTTTCCCCATACTGTTCTAATGGTAGTGAATAAGTGTTACAAGATCTGATGGTTTTATCACAGGTTTCTGCTTTTGTGTCTTCCTCATTCTCTCTTTGCCTGCTGCCATCCATGTAAGACGGGACTTGCTCCCCGCTGCCTTCCACCATGACTGTGAGGCTTCCCCAGCCACGTGGAGCTATAAGTCCAATTAAACCTCTTTCTTTTGTAAATTGCCCAATCTCAGATATGTCTTTATCAGCGGCATGAAAATTGACTAATACAGTAAATTGGTACC
The DNA here is from genome assembly GCA_031835075.1 of Saguinus oedipus. Classification (NCBI taxonomy): domain Eukaryota; kingdom Metazoa; phylum Chordata; class Mammalia; order Primates; family Cebidae; genus Saguinus; species Saguinus oedipus. The sequence continues at coordinate 28,682,505 of CM063190.1, forward strand.
AGTAGAGTAGGACATTGCTGAAAAGATATTCAAAAATGTGGAAGTGACTTCAGACCTGGGTAACAGTCAGAGGTTGGAACAGTTTGGAGTGCTAAGAAAAAGACAGGAAAATGTGGGAAAGTTTGGAACTTCCTAAAGACTCGTTGAATGGCTTTGCCCAAAATGCTGATAGTGATACAGACAATAAGGTCCAGGCTGAGGTGGCCTCAGATGGAGATGAGCAACTTGTTGGGAATTAGCAATTGAGGTTTGGGAACCTCTTGTTATGTTTTTAGCAAAGATACTGGTGGCATTTTGCCCCTGCCCCAGAGATTTGCGGAACTTTGAACTTGAGAGAGATGATTTAGAGTATCTGGTGGCAGAAATTTCAAAGCAGCAAAGCATTCAAGAGGTGACTTGGGTGCTGTTATAAGCATTCAGTTTTAAAAGGGAAACAAGGCATAAGAGTTTGAAAAATTTGCAGCCTGATAATGTGATAGAAAGGAAAATCCCATTCTCTGAGAAGAAAATCAAGCTGGCCGCAGAAAGTTTCATAAGTAAAGTGGAGCCAAATGTTAATCCCCAAGACCATGGGGAAAATGTCTCCAGGGCATGTCAGAAGTCTTCACTGCAGCTCCTCCTACTACAGGCCTGCAAACCTAGGAGGAAAAGTGGTTTCTTGGGCTGGGCTCAGGGTCCCTGGGCTGTGTGCACCCCAGGAACTTGGTGCCCCATGTCCCAGCTACTCCAGCTATGGCTGAAAGGGGTCAATGTAGAGCCATAGCTTCAGATGGTAGTCTTGGCAGCTTCTGTGTGGTGTTGAGCCTGTGGGTGCACAGAAGTCAAGAATTGAGGTTTGGGAACCTCTGCCTAGATTTCAAAAGCTACATGGAAATGCCTGGATGCCCAGGGTCCTCATGGAGAACCTCTGCTAGAACAGTGCAGGAGGGAAATGGGGGGTTGGAGCCCCCACACAGAGTCCCTACTGGGGCACTGCCTGGTGGAGCTGGGAGAACAGGGCTACCATCCTTCAGACCCCAGAATGGTAGATCCACCGACAGCTTGTACCATATGCCTGGAAAAGCCACAGACAGGCAATGCCAGCCCATGAAAGCAGCCAAGAACAAGGCTATTCCCTGAAAAGCCGCAGGGGCGTAGCTGCCCAAAACTATGAGAGCCCACTTCTTGCATCAATGTGACCTGGATGTAAAACATGGAGTCAAAGGAGATCATTAAGATTTGACTGCACCACTGGAATTTCAGACTTGCGTGGGGCCTGTAACCCTTGTGTTTTGGCCAATTTCTCCCATTTGGAATGGCTGTATTTACCCAATGCCTGTATCCTCATTGTATCTAGGAAGTAACTAGATTACTTTTGATTTTATAGGCTCTTAGGAGGAAGGGATTTGCCTTGTCTCAGATGAGACTTTAGACTCTGGACTTTTAAGTTAATGTTGAAGTGAGTTAAAACTTTAGGGGACTGTTGGGAAGGCATGATTAGTTTTGAAATGTGAGGACATGAGATTTGGCAGAGGCCAGGGGCAGAATGGTATGGTTTGGCTCTGTGACCCCAACCAGATCTCATCTTGAATTATACTTCCATAATTCTTGTGTATTACATGAGGGACCCAGTGGGAGACAATTGAATCACAGGTGCAGTTCCCCCTGTACTGTCCTTGTGGTATTGGATAGGTCTCATGAGGTCTGAGGTTTTATCACAGGTTTCTGTTTTTGTGTCTTTCTCATTACGTCTTTGCCTGCTGCCATCCATGTGAGATGGGACTTTTTCCTCTTTGCCTTCCGCCATGATTGTGAGGCTTCCCCAGCCATGTAGAACTATAAGTCCAATCAAACCTCTTTCTTTTGTAAATTTTCTAGTCTAGGGTATGTTTTTATCAGCAGAGTGAAAATGGACGAATACAGGCTAGATTGTTAGAGGTGCATCTTACACCCTCTGAACCAATGAGAAAGTGTTGAGTGCTTGTTTTGGGTATAGCATCTCTCGTCTCCTGAAAGAAGGGTGGATCAGAAAGGCAAGGTGGGCTCTTCGGTCTTGGGGACCTATTATGGCTCTTGGGGAAAGGAATGTGGGGCTGCCCCCAGTAAAAGTCATAAACAAAGGCTCTGTTCCAATTCATGGAGCTCCCTCCGGTGCCTTTTTCAGATTGACTTCTATTAGGTACTCCTGGAAAAACGCAGTAGATTACAGATGAGAGTGACATAAGGACAGCTGTCACTCAGACACAGGAGAGAGATGAAGGATGGAAACTGTCAGGTTAGGGCCTGAACCCTATTCCTCAGCAGGTGGTCATGATCCTTTGCTCTGTAATCTCCCTCGAAGCTACCTGGGTCCTTAGAAGGTGGTGACCTTTCATATGACTTTGATTCTTGACTCATCTCTTTCCATTCATTAGGGACCAGGGCTGAAAGAAAGAATGCAACAGAGTGGCTTTTCCCTGGGTTAATCAAAGTGGCTTACACTTGTACAATTTGCTAAGAACTTCCATATGCACTCCTTCAACATTGTCTGAGGGCCAATTATGTGCAAGGAAACTGTGCTAAGTATTAGTGATGCTAAAGACAGCTTTGATGCAGCACGATGAATGCTGTGAAATGTTAATGTCATTAAAGCCACACCAAAAGGAGGCAGCTTATTCCCTTTATGCAGGTTACAAAACAGATTTAGAGATTAAGTTGCTCAAGAATACATTAGAAGAGGCTAGGAGTAGTGGCTCATGGCTGTAATCCCAGCACTTTGGGAGGCCAAGGCAGGTGGATCACCTGAGGTCAGGAGTTCAAGACTAGCCGGGCCAACATGGCAAAACCCTATCTCTACTAAAAATACAAAAATTAGCTGGGTATGGTGGGGGGAGCCTGTAATCCCAGCTACCCATGAGGCTAAGGCAGGAGAATCACTTGAACCAGAGAGGTGGAGGATGTAGTGAGCCACAGTCTAGCCTGGGTGACAGAGTGAGACTCCATCTCAAAAAAAAAAAAGAATAAATGAGGAGATTAGAAGAGCCCCAGGAAATAGATTTGACCCCAGATGTTCTGATGCCTAGTCCAGTGCTCTGAACTTTATGTCATATGCTATTCAAGGGTGCCTTCCTCAATCATTTTCTAAGCCTACACGCAGTCACACTAGTGTATGGCTTCAGCTACCTGTTCCAGAAACACTAAGCAAAGAGGTGTGTGAGACTGTTTGTCCTGAAGTCTGCTTGCTGAGGTGGGAGATAGGACCCAGACATCCTTGAATAATCCCTTAGGTTTCTGTCACTTGCAATTATCTCAACTCTGCCACTTGTGATTGACAGTGATGAATTTTTTTAACCCCTATAAGCCTCACATTCTTCATTTGTAATATGGAGATCATAGTTCCTATATCGAAAGGTATTACAGGGATTAATGAGCTTATAGGTATAAGGCACATATTAGTTTGCAAGGGCTGTCTTAATGAAATACAACAGATGGTGCAGCTTAAACAACAGAAACTTATGCACAAAATAAAAAGAAAAATAAACCAACAGAAATTTATTTCTCACAGTTCTGGAGCATAGAAGTCCAAGATCCAAATGTTGAAAGGATTACTACCTTCTTTTTTTTTGAGACAGAGTCTCACTCTGTCTCCCCAGCTGGAGTGCAATGGCACAATCTGCTCACTGCAACCTCTGCCTCCTGGGTTCAAGTGATTCTCCTGCCTCAGCCTCCCGAGGAGCTGGGACTACAGGCACGTGCCACCATGCCTGGCTAATTGTGAGCCACCTGCCTTGGCCTCCCAAAGTGCTGAGATTACAGGTGTGAGGCACCACACCCAGCCTGGGTTAGTTTCTTCTGAGGCCTGTCTCCTTGAGTTTGAAATAGCTATCTTCTCACCTTGTTCATACGGTCCTTCCTGTGTGCACCCTTGGCGTGCCTTTGTGTGCCCTTATCTCTTCTTTTAAGGACACCAGGCAAACTGGATTAGGCCCACCCTGATGGCCTCATTTTAACCTAACCATCCCTTTAAAGGCCCTGTCTTCAAATAGAGTTATATTCAGACAGTGTGGGCGTTAGAGCTTCAACATAGGAATGTTTGAGGGACACAATTCAGGCTGTAACAACAACCTAACACAGAGCTTGGCATATAGTTTTTAAAATAAATAATAAAAGGAAAACCTAACACTTCGATTGAATCTCTGTTCTCAGCCTGTACAGCTGCTTAGGGGTGGTTAACATGTGTACACCATCACATTTTCCCCTCATAAATGCATCTCTCTCAAACTTCCACAATCGTTCCTAGTACTGCTATTTTTATACTGCTGCATTTTAGAAGAGTCTAAATTTACTCACTTCATATCCTCGGTGATTTTCTAGAATGTAGAAATATCCTCTCTCAGCTTTTGGCTTTTCAGATGGAATGGCCCCCTGGCAGAGCAGAAATATCCTGGCTTGGGAGTCAGGAGATCTTGGTTCAAGCCTCGGTTCCACTGCAAACCAGCTTTGGGCAAGTCTTCCTCAACTTTCTGAACTTCTCATTCTCCAGATAAAGACTGCAGGGAATGAATTAACTGCTACAATTGAATAATCAGTGAACATTTCACAGAACATGGTAGATGGACTTTGGACTCAAGACAGATGTGGGTTTCAATCCCACCCCCGCTACTTTCTAGTTGGGGAGCTTTGGGCAAGTTACTTAACCTCTCTGAGCCCCAGTTCCTCTCTTGGACTTCTTTTCAAACAAAAAACAAAATGAGAATAACGGTACCTCCCTTCATAGGGCTGCAGTGAGGTTACGCTCTACTCCAAGTGTAGCAAGAGATTGGATTTGTTGGAAGAAAGAATAACGTTCTCTTGTATTTTGATTTTTTTTTTTTAACTAAAGTAGTACATTAGTCTCATGCTCTCTGTGGGTCATAAATAGATCAATTCAACAGCTGGGGTCGGGTGCAGTGGCTCACACCTGTAATCCCAGCACTTTGGGAGTTCAAGGTGAGCGGATCACCTAAGGTTAGGAGTTTAAGGCCAGCCTGGCGAACATGGTAAAACTTCATCTCTATTAAAAATACAAAATATTATCCAGCCGTGGTGACGGGAGCCTGTAATCCCAGCTACTTGAGAGGCTGAGGCAGAAGAATCGCTTGAACCTGGGAGGCAGAGGTTGCAGTGAGCTGAGATTATGCCATGGCATTCCAGCCTGGACAACAAGAGCAAAAATCCATCTCAAAAAAAATAATAATAATTCAACAGCAGGGTGAATAGGCATACAACAGTGTGACTGCTCAGTTAAGGCTGCCATTATAATCAGAATATGAAAATCAGTATCTGTGAGTTTTTTCCACTGCATTTTATTATCATACTTTTTATAGCTTCTTATTATAGCAAAGTGTCAAATCACTTCTGTTAAAATTTTTGTCTCACCTTCATTGCAGTATATAATATAAATTCATATGAAGAAGTAGTAATATTACCTTTGCAGTATTAAATCCATGTTCCTTTCAATCCATAGAACAAATGGAAAAATAGAAAAAGTGCTATACTCTCCTCCTTGTCAGTCAAGGCAAATATTTAATTAAAACCTTTTATTGGTCCCATCTCAAGGGCTGACAGATGTCTAACTCCTAAGTACAAGTCACAAATCTATCCTAATAACTCTGGAGATTATTGCAGGAGGATATGGTTGAAAGTGGTGGTGAGAAGGTGCATCCTCCTGAAAGTTAGTGACTCAACCTCAAACCAAAAGGGTAACTGTTAGGTTTCAGTTGGGAGAACATTTTGAAGCTGCAGGTTTATTCCACTTCAGTTGTTTTTAAAACCAGAGGTTTTAATGCAGCTAAATGTTCTTTAAAAAGTACTTCTGGCATTTTGTAAAAAGAAAGTGCACCTAAAGGGACGTCAAAGATTCATCTAAATCTGATTCCTAAATGACAGTTTCTCAAATGTTTAAAGAGAGTTGTCACGTCTTGTGGGCGTCTGCAATTTTCTAGGCTCAATTCTTCACCTCTTTCAATGACTTCCTATGTGACAGCATTGCCCAGTTTTGAATGTCTTGTTCAGTTGTCATTCAGTGTGCTTGTCAACCTGAAAGTGTGGCACTCAGAGATGAACTTAACACTTCAGATTTGGATTGACCTGTGCAAAATGAAGTCTTCTCCGGTTCCTCTGTGGAATTTTACACGTCCATTCACCCTGGCCATGTAAGCATTAGTGCGTCAACAACATCACAATATTAATTCATAGTTTCTTTTAGTCAGCCAAAATCTCTAAATGATCTGCAGTTATTTCCTTCTCCCCACCAAGAGTAATTTAAAAAAACCTTTGTTTTGAAATAATGATAGATTTTCAGGAAGTCGGAAAGAGTACTGAGAGGTCTGGAGTACCCCTTTCTCCGTTTCCCCCAATGGTTACATCTTAGCTATAGTGCAATAGCAAACTCAGGAAATTGTTATTGGTATAATGTGTGGGTACAGTTCCATACCTCTTTATCTCTTTATGCCTTAAAGGAATAATCTGAGCTCACTGAAAAATAAATTCTGTAACTATATAAGCATCTTCAGATGCTATCCTCTTTTACCCCATTTTGGAATCCTTTGCAACTATATTGTCAGAATTGAATTTTTGAGAGCTTCTCATTTAATTTGAACTCTCTTCTCTTAACGTGTCTTAATACTTCTCCAGACCAAAAAACAAAAACCAAAAACCAACCAACCAATCAAGCAAAATCCTCCTTCCTCCCTCCTCCCCATAGCAGTAAAATGGAACCACCATTTGCTCAGTTGCTCAAGCTCAAATTCTGGGAGACAATCTTACTCCTCCCTTTCACTTACACCCTTTGTCCAGTTCATTAGCAAATCATGGCAAATCTCCTTTCAGAATTCATCCAGAAGTCCCACCACGATCATCCTTGCCACATCAAAGCCACCACCAGTCTGGCCTCCACCACTGATCTCTGACCTCCTCGCTGACCCCTGCTCTTGCCTCCTTCCAGTCTGTTCTCCCCAGTGAGCATAGAGAGAGGCTTCACAGGAGTAATCTAAGCCACTGTCATTCTTCAGCTTAACCTTGCCAGGGGCTTTCCACACAACAATAGCTAAATACTCATTTATACAGTGCTTATTATGTGCCAAAGGATGTTAGTGCTTTACAGATTGCCAGTCTTCACAATACTGCTGTGAGGCCAGCTGTGGCATGATCTACATCCTACAGCTCGTATACATCCACCTGTCAGAGGGCAGTGACTTTGCTGAGGTCTTATAGCTCACATGTGTAAGAGTGAGGATAAGACCTCCACAGATTAGCTCTGTAGTGCACACTATGCCATTCTGCCTTGTGCCTCATCCGCAATAGAATTCAGTTTGCATGGCCTAAAGGCCTGCACCATCCTGCCCTAGTACCTCACTCACCCCATTTCCTACTACTCAGCCTCCTCCATACACATTGGCTTCTTTGCTGGTCCTTTGACATGTTTAGAGCATAGCAAAAACCCTCTGCAGCAGTGCTTCCCTGCAGAAGCAAACCCTGCCACAGCACCCCTCTGCAGCAGCACCCCCTCCCTGCAGCAGTACGCCCTCCCTGCCGCAGCACCCCCTCCCTGCCACAGCACCCCCTCCCTGCCACAGCACCCCTCTGCAGCAGCACCCCCTCCCTGCAGCAGCACCCCTCTGCAGCAGCACCCCCTCCCTGCCGCAGCACCCCCTCCCTGCCGCAGCACCCCCTCCCTGCCGCAGCACCCTCTCCCTGCAGCAGCACCCCCTCCCTGCCGCAGCACCCCCTCCCTGCCGCAGCACCCCCTCCCTGCAGCAGCACCCCCTCCCTGCCGCAGCACCCCCTCCCTGCCGCAGCACCCCCTCCCTGCCGCAGTATCCTCTCCCTGCCGCAGCACCCCTCCCTGCCGCAGCACCCCCTCCCTGCCGCAGCACCCCCTGCAGTAGCAATTCCCTTGCAGTAGCGCCCCTCTGAAGCAATGCCCCCGCAGCAGCACCTTAGTACCTGCTCATCTCTCTTCCTGCAACATTCTTCCTCCATAAAATGGCCTCACTTTATTTAGGTCTCGGCTCAAATGTTCCTATTTCAGACAGATTTTCCTTGACTAGGGAAATAGCAGTCTAACATCTTTGCCACTATCTCCTGAGCTTGCTTTATTTTAAAAATAAACTTATTGTTTTAGGAATAGCTCTTGATGTACAAAAAATAAAAATGAATAGTACAGAATTTGTATGTGCCTCACATTGGGTTCTTCCAATTATTGACATCTTATTTTAGTATAATACATTTATTACAATTAATGAACAAATAATCATACATTGTTGCTAACGAAAGTCCACACTTTATTCAAATTTCCTTAGGTTTAACCTGGTCTCATCTTCTGCTCCAGGGGTCTATCCAGACACCACATGAGATGTAACTGCTATCCCCTTAAGCACCTCTTAACTGCCACAGTTTCTTTGACTTTCCTCGTGTTTTATGACCTTGACAGTTTTGAGGAGTACTAATTGGGTATTTTATAGATTTTTCTCTATATGGGGATTTATCTGATGTTTTTCTTATGGTTAGACTGGAGTTATATGTTTTAGTTAGGAAGTGCCATTCTCATGTCATATCAAGGGTCTATCCTATCGACTGACTGACTACTGTCGATGTTGACCTTGATCATCTATTTGAGCTATTCATTGTCCTGTTTCTCTCATCTAAACTTATTCAAGTTACTCCCCCGCAGCCCCTTTTCATACTGTACCTTTTGGGAGGAAGTCACCATGCACAGCCCACACTTACGGGGAATTAAGTTTCATCTCCTTGAGAGTGGATTATCTCCATGTGTTACTTGGAATTCCTCTGCCTGGAAGATTTCGGTCTTCTCTCCCATTTTTTATTATTTATTTATTCAGTCATTTACATGTGTCAGTGTGGACTCATGGTATTTATGCTGTACTTGGATTATAATTCAGTACTATGTTATTTACTTTCCTGCTCAAATTGTTTCAGTTTTGGCCCTTGGGAGCTTTTTCAGTTTGCTGTTGTGTCTCTTTGACATGCTCCCATCAAGGTAGGATTGTTTTATTTGTTATGTTTCTTCGTTTTTGAGCACTTCCTTACTTTCTGGCACTGTGTTTTAAACTTAGCCTGTCTATATCCTACCCTAGTCCTAGAATCAGTGACTTCTCCCAAGAGTTTGCTTTATTTTTCAATAAACATTTATCACTACCTGAAGTTATATATGTATTTGTGTATTTGCTCTTCATTACTCCCTCTCCCAGTAAACTGCAGCATAGGAACTTTGTGCTGTATTCCTAGTTGTCGGTTAGTGCCTGGTACAAAATATATGCTCAGTTAACTTTGTTCAATTAGCTTCAGAAGTTGGTTGTTCCTAACTCACAATTTACTTTTTGGCACATGGGAGTTTTGGCCGTCATGGTTTTCTTTTCCTAGAGTTTTCCTCATCTTTGTAATCCTGATCCTCCTGACTTGTTGATCAGAATTAAGTCTGAAATAGCAGTTCCTTTATTGCTTCTTCAATTTTGTATCCAAGAGGAGAATTTAGAGAAGTTCTGTTAGTTTTTTTTTTTTAAAAAAAAGAAAACGAGACATGCAACTTTTTTCCAGATAACTGAAAGCAATTTCCTACCACATCTGTATTTTCTGTTTTTTTTTTTTTTTTTTTTTTTTTTAAGACAGGGTCTCACTTTGTCACCCAGGCTAGAGTGCAGTGGCATGATCATGGCTCACTGCAGCCTCGACCTCCTCAGCTCAAGCAATCCTCCTGCCTCAGTCCTGTAAGTAGCTGGGACTACAGACAGGCACCACCACACCTGGCTGATTTTTGCTTTTTTTTGTAGAGATACGGTTTCATCATGTTGCCTAGGCTGGTCTCAAATTCATGGGTTTGAGCGATCTGCCCATCTCAGTTTCCCAAAGTGCTGGGATTACAGGAGTGAGCCATGGCGCCCAGCCATAGAATTCTGTTGGCATTCCCTCTTCTCTTCTTTCCCTTTCTAAAGAGGTGGCTACCAGATTGCCAAGTTATCATGGGATAATTGAAATGCCATTCAGGTTTTGTAAATATTTATTGAGTCCCTATTCTGCCCTTTTAAAGGAATTATGGGTAATGGGAAGCTTTATGGCTCTTATAGTAGGGATTAATACTAAGAAAGATATAGACAAAAATAATTAGAGCAGAATGAAACATGTAAAACCCTTGTAAGGCAGAAGTAAAGTGCTGTGGAGGTTTGGGGAGCAGAAAACCACATCTATTTAGCAGGCAGAGGAACTGGGAAACTCATTCATCCTGGGCATAGTTGTAAATGATGGATATAGAATGAAGGTCTATCTTCTAGAAGGTACAGGATAACTCCTGATATGAGGTTGGAACATTTAGTTATGTTTTGAAAATAGCAAGGAAAATAGTTTGCCTAAAGTTTATGAGCACATGTAGAAAAGCAGTGACAGGTAGGACTAGAAAAAGCAAGGAAGCACTTTGGAAAGAACTATGAATGCAGGTAGAGGAATTTGAAGTAGAGGTGGTTGAGTTTAAATCATACACAGGGAATTTCAGAAGATCTTTTAGTAAGGGGTTTTTTGAGGAAGAAGTTGTCTTGGAGGAAGTTGAGGTAAAGGCAGAGAAAATGATCAGGGTTGTTTTGCAATAAGGCCAAAGAGCATCAGTGAAGGCATAGACCAAAACTGTATCTGTGAGCATGGGAAAGTGAACACAGATTCAAGGTGGAGCCTGACAGAACTTGACAGCCAGGAGGATCAAGGGGAAGGGGCACCAAGCACGATTGAATAACTACAACCAACACCTAGGAGAGTGGTGGAAAGCCACAAAAACAGACCAAGGGGAATGAAGAAGAGGAAACTATGAAGAGCCAGTTTTGCCCCTTGTTCCCTTGGTCTATTTCATCCAGACAGCCATTTAGAGGCCAGCAGTTTAGGAGGTCCAAATTCCAAGAACAGTGAGGGCCCTCTCTGGATCAGAGGCTGGAAGTTTTGCCTCTCCTCTCAACCACAGTGTTTCCAGAAATTTCTGATACAACTGACCACTTTGATTATGCCTTCTGGTTCCTTAACTGTCCTGGGAAAAATGGTTTGGTCAGCCAGGTGTGGTGGCTCATGCCTGTAATCCCAGCACTTTGGGAGGCCGAGGCAGGCAGATCACCTGAGGTCAGGAGTTCCAGACCAGCTTAGTCAACGTGGTGAAAACTTGTTTCTACTAAAAATACAAAAAATTAGCCAAGTGTGGTGGCCTGCATCTGTAATCCCAGAAACTCAGGAGGCTGAGGCAGGAGAATTGCTTGAACCCACCAGGTGGAGGTTGCAGTGAGCTGAGATGGCACCACTGCACTCCAGCCTGGGCAACACCATCTCAAAAAAAAAAAAAAAAAAACAAACTGGTTTGGTATTCATAAACTCAGGACTTACAGAAACATTATAGAACATAACTACTTCAAATGAGTATCAACTGTGATCCCTTCCAAAACCATAGCTACATCCTAAAATGCAAGATGCAGAGAGTCATAGATGGGCTTTGAGTTCATCTGAGCCTAAACCATTCCAGTGGATAGATAAAACTCCATCCTGTCCTGAAGACCCACGAAAGAGGCATCAGTGCCTCCATTCTTTCACCGTTGTTTATGTATACATGCATGTATGTTCATACACCTGCATGCAAAAGGAGATTTGAAGTGACTTATTCAAAAAATAACAAGCCAGAAGCAGGTAAAATAAGAAGTGTTAGAGAGAAAGGGAACAGAAGCACAGTGCTGGGCACAAGGCAGTGCCAGGAATGAAGCAAACACAAAACACACTGTCTTAGGGCTGCTGTGACAAGTGAACCATAGACCGGATGGCTTGAACAACAGACATTATTCCTCATGGTTTTGGAGGCACTGAGATCAAGGTGCTGGCAGCTCTGGTGTCCGACGAGGGTTTGCTTCCTAGTGTGCAGATGGCTGTCATCTTGTATCCTCACGTGGCAGAGAGCAGAGAGACAAAGCAAGCTCACTCATGTCTCTTCTTGTATGGGCACGAATCAAATTTCACCTCCAAATACCACCACACTGGGGATAAGGTTTCAACATATGAATTTGGGGGACAAACATTCAGTCCATAGCATGCAGGATCAGATCCTAGGTACCTAACAAAGTTGGGTCATAAATCTAGCCCTAAGCTTTTGAGCAGGGAATGAGAAAAGGAAATAGATTAAGATATACTGTTCACAGGAATCATCAAACGGACAAGACACTGTTGATTTACAGTAGCTCAGATGTGTTTCCAAGTTCCCACTTCAGCTCCAGTTCCTGCAGGTCCTTGCTGGCTCCTGAAGCCTCGTCGGCCGGCACCTCCCTGCTTCTCCACGGCATTTTTCAGCCCCCATCTCCTTTTTTGTTCCTGGAACATGCCAAACTTATGCCTGACTTGAGGCCTTTACACCATGTTTTGTCTCCCCCTGGAATGTTTGCTCCCCACATCTTCACGTGTCCAATCTGCCGTCCAGATCTTGGCTGAAAGTCCCGTCTTCAAAGAAGTTTCTGACTTCCCAGTCTAAGAAGCCCCCTTCCCTTATCTCCACTCTTGTCTCACTTCATCTTCTTTATTTTTGTTTTCATAACAGTTACCACATAAAATTCTTTTATTCACGTATTTAATCATTTGCTCATTGTGTATTTCTGCCATTATGTGAGGCCCATAAGCACAAAGACTGTACCTTCCAGAGCACTGTCTGGCAAATAGTAGGATGCTCTGTAAATATTCGCTGAATAACAAACACTGAAAACTAAAACTAGGGAAAACTTTTTCTAAAAAGTCCTCATGAAAAGGGATACTGAGCAATGTAGTGGATATATCCTTAGCAGCGCCTCACAGCAGACACAGCAGAGTCCCCAGTGATTCCTGTTTTGTGTTGTTTTTTTTTTTAAAGTTTTTATTTTTATTTTTATTTTTTTTTAAATTTATTTTTATTTATTTATTTTTTTAAATTTTTATTGCATTATAGGTTTTGGGGTACATGTGCAGAACGTGCAAGATAGTTGCATAGGTACCCACATGGCAGTGTGTTTTGCTGCCTTCCTCCCCTTCATCCACACTTGGCATTTCTCCCCAGGCTATCCCTCCCCAGCCCCCCCGCCGCTGTCCCTCCCCCATTCCCCCCAATAGACCCCAGTGTGTAGTAGACCCCCTCTCTGTGCCCATGTGTTCTCATTTTTCTCACCCGCCTATGAGTGAGTATATGCGGTATTTCTTTTTCCATTCTTGTGTCAGTTTGCTGAGAATGATGTTCTCCAGATTCATCCATGTCCTTACAAAGGACACAAACTCATCATTTTTTATTGCTGCATAATATTCCACGGTGTATATGTGCCACATTTTCCCAGTCCAGTCTTTGCTATTGGGTTGGTTTCAGGTCTTTGCTATTGTAAACAGTGCTGCAATGAACATTCGTGTGCATGTGTCCTTATAGTAGAACGATTTATAGTCCTTTGGATATATACCCAGTAATGGGATTGCTGGGTCAAATGGAATTTCTATTTCTAGGTCCTTGAGGAATCGCCACACTGTCTTCCACAATGGTTGAACTAATTTACACTCCCACCAACAGTGTAAGAGTGTTCCTATTTCTCCACATCCTCTCCAGCATCTGCTGTCTCCAGATTTTTTAATGATCACCATTCTAACTGGCGTGAGATGGTATCTCAATGTGGTTTTGATTTGCATCTCTCTAATGACCAGTGATGATGAGCATTTTTTCATGTGTTTGTTGGCCTCACAGGGTCTCTCTCTGTTGCCCAGGCTAAGGTGCCGTGGGGTGATCATAGCTTACTGTAACCTGGAATTCTTGGGCTCAGACGATCTTCCCAACTTGGCCTCTTGGGCTGCTGAGTCACTGGGACTATAGGCGTGTCCCACCACACCCAGGTTTTTCTTTTTCTTTTCTTTTTTTAGACAGAATCTTGCTCCGTCACTCAGGCTGCAATGCAGTGGCACGGTCTTGGCTCACTGCAACCTGAGCCTCCCAGGCTCAAGCAATTCTCCTGCCTCAGCCTCCTAAATAGGTGGGACTACAGGCAAACCACCCTGCCTGGTTAATTTTTGTATTTTTAGTAGAGACAGGGTTTTGTCATGTTGGCCCGGCTAGTCTCCAACTCCTGACATCAAGTGATTACAGGCTCACACATGTAATAATCCCAGCCTTGGCATCCCAAAGTGCTGGGATTACAGGTGTGAGCCACCACACCTGGCCTAATTAAAACATTATTTATTTATTTATTTATTTATTTATTTATTTATTTATTTATTTAGTAGAGACAGGGTCTCACTTTGTTGCCCAGGCTGGTTTTGAACTCCTGACTTGAAGTGATCCTCCCACCTTAGCTTCCCAAAGTTCTAGGATTACAGGCATGAGCCACTGCATCCAGTCCCCAATGATGCTTAATTCGTCTCAAGTCAGCTCAAAGCAAGAGGCAGCCAAGACACACGAGAGTAGTTCTGTCTGCACTTTCTAATTCTACTTTCCCTCTGTCTGTAATCTCTCTCGTTGCAACCATTCTATTATTCCATCTCAATAGATTCAGACAATGGTAGGCTGCTATCATCTGCCTAAAAGAGTTCATTTTATAGAGGTTAACAATAGCATCGATTTGCATTATTTGGAAGGTTCAGTGAATTAATGAAAAGGTTGCTTTTTGGAATATATTTGAAATAAGTATTTTTATTGAGTAGACACTCAATAATTGATATAATCGCTAATACAAGCAGATCTCTTCTGAACCTATTCAAGTTATTCAAACGAAACATTATGAATTAACTCATAACCTTATGTGCAAACTTGTGTTTACTAAAGTCACTGACTATACTGTATGCTAGTAGGCATTAATATCTTTTTCATCCACTCTAAGATAGCACCAATTGTAAGCAACTCACGTATTAATAAGAAAGAAAAGCATCTAGCAATTAATATTATAAGGCTCAGTTTTAGGATGTGTCTCAGTACCTATAAAAAATGATAGGAGCTAACATTGATTAAACATCTATTATCACTCAGGCACTGTGAGCTGAGCATTTTACATAAACATTCTCTTTTACCCCTGCAGAATACAAGGGGAAAGGACCTTTATAATCTCCAGTTTACAGATGATGAAGCTGAGGGTAGATATCCCAGTTCACAAAACTGGTATGTGACAGAGAACTAGAGTGAACTCAGAACTGCCTGACACTGGAGCCTGAGTTCCAAGCTACTGTGTTTAGAACACCTTCTGTCTTAGTCTGTTTTCTGCTTCTATAGCAGAATAACTGAGGCTGGATAATTTATAAAGACAATATATGTATTGCTTAGAGTTCTGGAGGCTGGGAAGTCCAGGGTATAGGGGCTGTATCTGGTGAGGGTAGATGGTGGTCACTCTCTGTGGGGTCCTGAGGTGGCTCAGGGCATTGCATGTGGTGAGAGGGCTCATGAGAAATGTCCAAACTGGCTTTTAAAACAGATCCACTCTTGTAATAACTAACCCACCTCCTCCACAATCCATTAATCCATTAGCCCACGAGTGGATTAATCAATTTGTGAGGTTAGAGCACTCATAACCCAATCACCTCCCCAAAATCCCATCTCTCAACACTGCTGACGTGAACTTTGAAGGTGCACATTCAAACCATATCACCGTCTACAATCTGATTTACTCTATTGCTTTTCTCAGTCATGTCACCTTGGATCAGGCATGCGGAACCTTCTAGGAAGGCTATTTGTCTACTGAAAGCGTTCATCATTCAGTCTAATAGTGCATGCAAAATAAAAACAACCTAATTCAGTTTTTCCCCCTAAGTGTCAACTTTGTAAGGCCCTACACATTTTTAAAAAATTAAGAACATAAAAATTTATTTAGTATGGCAGAGGCATTCTAGAAGGGCAGCTACTCTGAGTGATGGCACTGATTATTGGAGCAATATATTGAGAGAAACAAACCCAGTGAAGCCTTGGACCAACTTGCTCGTTATTTACAGACAGTACCAAGAAAATGTTTAGCTCCAGGTTTTTTAAATGACGCAAATTTCTGGAAGGTGACATTCACTCCAATGAGAAGAAACTATATTTAAAGGCAGCTGAGTGGCCTTCCTCTTTGTATTTCCTGGATTTCTTTGTTTTCATTGCTCATAAGTAGCTGGTGTAGGGATTCTCACATACTCCACTAACTTGTGCCTTATAGACATTAAAATTGATCAAATATTCCATAGGTTTAGAGGTTTGCAATTGGTTCCTTGACGAGGGGTGCATACCAGAATTAGCTGGGAGCTTTCTCAAAATATGTGTACACGAGCCCTTCCCTCAGACTACTTGCATGGAGTTCCTGAGAATAGAATGAGGGTGTGCATTTTAAAATCTCTCTTCTGGTTGATATTGATGCTAGGTCCAGGTTAAGTGGTCTGGTATTAACTTTCACCAGAGCCAAATTTCTAAAGAAAGTGGTGCCTAGAGATGCCACCGAGCTATCAGTCAAAAGACCTGGCTCTACTTTTCCGGTCACTCATGATCATTTTCTGCATGTTTCTCCACCTGCAAACTGTAGAAATTGCCAATAAATCAATCAACAGGCATTGAACAAATTCTCACAGTATGCGCAGTATAGTCTGGCAATTGTTGCATACACGCATTCTCTCTTCTGCGTAATGACCTTGCTCTCTGCTTAAAAGGAAGAGTTCATTACCCTTAGACTGGGAAATTGTAGCCTGGATCCACTTTTCCTGCATCACTCCAGCTACAAGCCTCACAAACACACTCACGTACACAATTCCTAATGGTATCTCCTCACTCCCCAGCGTAGTAACAAAAAGTCCATACCATGATCTATGTGATCTGCTCCCTCTCCTATGACCTCCCTGATTTCATCTCCTGCTGATTTCCTTCTCAGTCACTTGGCTCAAGCCACACTTTGTGATGTTTACATCATGCCAGGCTTGCTCCTGCCTCAGGACCTTTTTGCTTGTTCTGTCTGTCAGAAGAGTTTGTTCCTAGATAACCACATGGCTCTCCCCATCACTTCCTCCCGCATTTACTCAGAGTGCTCTCCTGAGTGGGGCCTTCCCTGGCCGTGCTATCTACAGTGTCCACCTCCAGCCTGGCACTTCACATACTTCTTGCTGGTTTTAACTTTTCTCCCTATCCGTATCACCGCCAGCCTTCAAAGTCCCTCTCAGAATGTGAAAAGAGAGAAGATGCCTAAGAAAATGCAATAAAAACAAAACAAAAAAATAGGCAAAACCCTAACCAAAAACCCCACAGGAGTTTGGCATTCGGTCGTATAATGAACAATAAGAGGGATAAAATTCTGGCCAAAGGCAGAGTAAATCCAATAAGGATAAGGAAGAAGGTGACAGGAAGGATATTCATTTATATGATTAAACAGGTTTTCTACTTTCTTTCTCTCTTTTTTTTTTTCGAGACAGAGTCTCACTCTGTCATCCAGGCTGGAGTACAGTGGCATGATCTCAGCTTACTGCAACCTCTGCGTCGTGGGTTCAAGTGATTCTCCTGCCTCAGCCTCCTTGGTAGCTGGGATTATAGGCATGTGCCACCATGCCTGGCTAATTTTTGTGTTTTTAGTAAAAGGGTTTTACCATGTTGGCCAGGCTGGTCTCAAACTCCTGGCCTCAAGTGATTCACCCACCTTAGCCTCCCAAAGTTTTGGGATTACAGGCATAAGCCACCACACCTGGCCAATTTATGTGAATAAGCAGGTTTTCTACTTTCAACACTGCTTTATTGTTTTGCTTACATTGTTTCAGCTTTGGCCATTGGGAGCTCTTTCACTTTCCTCCTGTGTCCCTTTGAAGTAGCCCTATTGATGTGGGTTTGTTTGGTTTGGTTTTTGAGCACTTTCTTACTTTCTGGCACTACAAGACATTTTAGGCTCGTCTTGTATATATTCTGCCCTGGTCAAATTCTAGAATTTAAAGTATGAGAACACATCCCAAGATAAAAGTACAAAATCAGATTTTATGAAGACTGTCGGGAGTAGCAAAGAGAGACCACAGAAAATGGCCAACACGAGGGCAGACATAGAGTTCAGTAGTGATACTAGAGTTTAAGTAACAAAATAAACAGCAAATTTCCATATAAGAATACAAATGCAATCTTGTGGATTTCCCAGGGACTTGGTGGACGGTGTTCGGTGACTGCAACGTGGTTGTGGGAGGGCATGCTTTTGCAGATTTGCTGGGCCCAGCAGATACGGCAAGTCCTGGCTATCCATGAACTCAAGCCTGGAAGCCCAAACAGGACATTGAGGGGAAAGCTCAATACAAGGAAAACCGGTAGTAGCAACATGGCAGGACTGAGAATGATGCTACCTTAACACAGTGTAAAGATTACAGATGTGGCCAGGTGTGGTGGCTCACGCCTGGAATCCCAGCACTTTGGGAGGCTGAGCAGGTGAATTAGATAGCTTTAAAAGTTATCTGGAACTGCTGTGGGAATCTCACCACCGCCATAGTCTCCTTGGGCCTTGGCTCAGGGATCATTTCAGATGTGGCCGAGTCTTTCAGGCTGACCACAGCTTTCTAGTCCCCTCTATCCCTGGGGTACATAAGTATTTGAAGTTTTGAGAAGAAGATACGCCGGCCAGGGACCTTGTCATGCACAAGGTCCTTGTGCAAGCTGCCATTTTTTTTTTTTTTTTTTTTAAATCTGCCATCAGTGGGTACAGGGTAAAAAAAAAAAGGTAAGCACTCAGCATGGGTATATGATTGGGGATGGTGCAGGGGAGATTCACTTATGGATTCATAAAGATAGTGAACAAAGAAAAGGGACAGAGATTATTCTATGGCAATAAAGTAATTTATATTTGTTTTGCTATAAAATAACTTTTTCTCTAAATCTAATCTTGATATCAGCCAAAAAGTCACCTCTATTTATTTATTCATCCTCAAGATATATTTATAATCTCTTGAGTGCCAGTTTGGCACTTTTCTGGGCACTGGGATACATTTTTGAACATGACAAGCTTCTCAACTTCAGGACAGTTTGGGACATCTGGCTGTGGTGACCACAGCTTGTCAATCTTTCTTCCCCCCAAACCTGGTGATTTCCTCTTGAGTGTAAGACAATACCACTCAATGAACTGGATAGAGATTTCATAAAAGAGGAGCTAGGTGAAGTCAGGGAAAGAACTGGGACACTGGTTTTGACAAGTGGAAACTTGTGTCGTTTTAGTGTATGACTGAGAGAGCTGCACACTCATGTGGCTAAATCCTCAATGGCATGACCTCTTCCAACCCACTGTGAATCCTCTTTGCAAATTTTACATGGGCTTACACATTAATTTTTCAAGCCATTGCCTCATTTTTCTATTCCCTTTCCTCCAAAAAATCCCCCAAAACAAAGAAACAAAACCTCTAAAACAAGAAAGTGGAGGGTCTATTTCCTCTTCATTATTTTGCCTTTTCTTGCCCTTCACTTTTGGCCTCTGCCACAACGGGCAGCAGAAATGCTGACCTATCATGAGGAAGGCTTTCCTGGGGGTCCTGTGCCCCTGGCAGCAGCGACAGCAGCGGTAGGAAGTACAGGAAGCCTCATGAGATGGCCTGTTCTTGAACACTTGCCAGCCTGCTTCTGCAGACTCATGAGGTTACGAGAAACACGCAAGTTACTGGGAGGTTATTGGAGCAAAGCCCCAGTTCTCAATTGTGTGAGGTTCACCCATAAGTGGCAAAATGACCACAGGGTACAGCCGTGAGAGTTCCAGCCACAGCCTGTGGCCCTGGTGCTATGTGTTGAGATGCTTCTGGTTTGAGGCACCCAGGAAATCCAGCGGTTATTGCTGGCAATGAAGGGCAGTTAATCGAGGCTGGCTCTGCTAGTGCTGCGACACGTGGGCTCGTGGTAAGACGCTGCTACTGAAGCCTTGTGAGGTCACATGAGAGGGGAGGGATGATGACCCCTCCCTGTTTTTGTGAGGCAAGAAGGTGGCTGATTCTGAGGGGAAAGGGAAGATGTCTGGTTTATAGACCAGAGTTAACCTCTGTGGAAGACCCAGGATGGGACCCTGTGACTACTGTCTTGCATTTCTGGGTAATTTAGCTAACTGCTGACATATGAATATAAGCTGTGAGATGAAGATGCTGGCCCCAAGTCACCAGACTGCCAAAAGTTTTGTCACTTATTATGATTATTTTTGAGATGGAGTCTTACTCTGTCGCCCAGGCTGAAGTGCAGTGGCATGATCTTGGCTCACTACAACCTCCTCCTCCTGGGTTCAAGCAATTCTGCTGCCTCAACCTCCTGAGTAGCTTGGATTACAGGCAAATTTTTGTATTTTTAGTAAAGATGGGGTTTCACTATGTTGGCCAGGCTGGTCTTGAACTCCTGACTTCAGGTGATCTACCCACCTTGGTCCAAAGTGCTGGGATTATAGGCGTGAGCCACCATGCCCAACATTCATCACTTATTAAGAAATGGAAAGACAGAGAGGAGAGGAAAAAAGGAAAGAAGAAAGGAAGGAAAGAAGAAGGGGAGGGTAAGAGGGAAGGAAGGAAGGGAGGGAGACAGAGAGAAAGAAAGAGAAAGAAAGAAAATTCTTCTGTCAAATATTGTTTTCTGATACAGAAGCTCCATTCTGAAAGTGTTGCATTAAAGGCAAACCAGAAGGACTGGACCCAAGCCTAATGCAAACCCCATGTAACCCCCCCCAGGCATGTGCCCAACTACGGAACCCTTTGGTTTTCTGCCACATGTGGTCATCTGATTGCACACCTTGAGAGCTGGACCTCTGGGATGGTTTGGCTCTGCCTTTCAGACACAAAGGCACTAAGCCGGGCCCAGCATCTAATGTGCCCAGCAGATGCCTTCTTCCAGCAACACTGGTAGGTAGCCTAATTTGGAGGGAGAATGGGAGCCTGGCTACTCTGTGGCCAAAGACTAGAGATAGGCCTTGGGCCAGTCACAGCTCAGGCCTTGGATTCTGAAAACCCCCTCTGCCACTCCTCTCTCCTGAAGGGGAACTCACCCCTGGGCTGGAAACCTGAAGAGTAGAGCTGGGGATTGTGAGGCTGGGTGGATGACAGCCCTGGAACTGGGCCTGTGAGTCAGGAGACTCAGAGTGGGGCCCAGCATTGTTGTGCTCAGTTCAGAATGATCATCTGACTCCCATACTGGGGATGCTGATAAGGCCCTTAAACTGCTGGTGGGAGTGGCAAGAGCCTTCCTGGACAGCTGATAATTTGGACAGAAGTATTAAATAATTGAATTACAAAATGTATTTGATGATATAGATGCTAGAACATTTAATTTGTCTTTTTAAAGCAAGCTCCGATGTCATTATTAAGTGGATTATTTTCTCTCTGCTCCCCACCTTACACAGCCGGCTTGGGGAGTTGACTCATCTTACACACTCTTTCTCAATCTGCAATCAAGCTCTAATAGGGAGCATTTCTTTAACAGATACCAATGCAGCTAATATTAAATTAGCTAAATTAAAGGTGTATTTTTAAAAAAGCTATTTTCTAAAGCCTGGGTGTGATCCATTTATTTAAGATAAGAGGAGGTGCTCAACTTCCGTTGGGTGTGGGTGGAAGATGCAGTTTATCAGCTGTCTCCACCATCATCACCAACAAAGACCAAAAAACATCTAAGACAGCTGCCACATAGATTGCTTACAGGCTGGCCAGGCAGATAGATTCTTTTTTTTTTTTCCTTTCCTTTTCTTTTTTTTTTTTTTTTTTGACATGGAGTCTCACCATGTCACCCAGGCTGGAGTGGCAGTGGCATGATCTTCGTCACCGCAACCTCTGCCTCCCAGGTTCAAGCGATTCTCCTGCCTCAGCCTCCTGAGTAGCTGGGATTACAGGTGCATGCCACTGAGCCTGGCTAATTTTTGTATTTTTAGTAGAGACAGTGTTTCACCATGTTGGTCAGGCTGTTCTCTAACTCCTGACCTCAGGACGTGCCCACCTTGGTCTCCCAAAGTGCTGGGATTACAGGTGTGAGCCACTGCATCGGCCTAGAGTCTAAGCAATATCTTTAACTAGGGCTATTGTTAAAAGTTGCTTTTTTGTTTTACTTGAGATAAAATCCTCTTATCAGTAATACCATAGTCATCAAAAGGCTAGAATAAACAAATTAAGTCCCTGCTCACCGTGAATATATTTTCAAGCAACAGCCAATGTCACAATCTATTCTGCGATAATAATGTTGGGATGGTATAATACTTTGACCAGCTTTATCTACTCTGCTCCTTTTTTTTTTGAGACGGAGTTTCGCTCTTGTTACCCAGGCTGGAGTGCAATGGCACGATCTCAGCTCACTGCAACCTCCGCCTCCTGGGTTCAGGCAATTCTCCTGCCTCAGCCTCCTGAGTAGCTGGGATAACAGGCATGCACCACCATGCCCAGCTAATTATTTTTTTTTTATTTTTAATAGAGACGAGGTTTCACCATGTTGACCAGGATGGTCTCGATCTCTTGACTTTGTGATCCACCCGCCTCGGCCTCCCAAAGTGCTGGGATTACAGGCTTGAGCCACCGCGCCCAGCCTACTCTGCTCCTTATGATGACCACCATGAGGTAAGTTAACCCAGTTTTACTATCCTCACTTTCCAACATGGATCAAAACTATGCAATATGCTGATGAATCACGTGCCTTTTGAAAAACTACTGCAGACATGTTACTGGACCAGAAACTGTGATAGAAACAGAATGCCTGCCCATGTGACACCAAGTGACTGTCAGAACTACTCATTTTTAAAAATTTTTGTTTTTCCGAGACAGGGGTCTCTCTCTGTCACCCAGGCTGAAGTGCAGTGGCACAGTCACCATTCACTACAACCATGACCTCCTGGGCTGAAGCGATCCTCCCACTTCAGCCTTCAGAGTAGCTGGGACTACAGGCACACAAAACCATGCCTGGCTAACTTTTTATTTTTTGTAGAGACGGAGTCTCACTATGTTGCCCAGACTGGTCTCTAGCTCCTGGGCTCAAGCGATCCTCCCGCCTCGGCCTCCCACAGTGCTGGGATTACAGGCGTAAACTGCACCCAGCCAGAACTACTCTTCTTGAACTGGGTTCTGTCATATCCAATAGTCATAAGGTCGGATGGGCCCAGCAAATTTCGTTATACAATAGAAGTAAGTGGCATACTCTTGGAACTGAGCACAAGCAGGAGAGGGGACAGCAGGCTACACGGCAAAGAGCTCAGAACCCTGGCACCCACCGCTGTTACACCCGCACCCAACCCTCTTCTAACACCCATGGCTATATGGGCAGTTCTCAACCAGAAGCTAAAGGAGAATCAAAAAGTCCAAGCTTGCTTTATGGATGGGTTGGCTTGGTATTTGTGTGCAAGTTAAATGTTGATGACAGCTGCACGTAGTGTCACTCAGGCCTGACCTTGAAGTAGACAGGGGCAAGAGAAAATCCTCCCAGTGAACAGAACTTTGAACAATGCACATGCCTATCCACTTTGTTTAGAGAGAGAAGTGGTTTGAGGTTGGAATATATATAGACTTGTGTACTGGAGTATAACTCAGTCAGAGGTTTGGGGTTTTATTTTCCAAAAATCAAACCTTGTGCCCTGGGGCAGATTCCCTTAGCCCCAGGACTGGCTTGGCTCCTCTCTGGGGCCCTTGCCGTACTCAGAGGGTCCCTCATAGGGTTAGGTGGCCCTCTCTCTCTTTCTAGGGAGCTGATGGACCGGGTGGTCTAGAGTCCATAGCTCATATAGAGAACATGTCACAGATGCCTTCTGAAACTCTATCCCCAGCTCTGGGTTAGGGCCCCTCCTGGCACAGACTTCTGAGAAGCCTGAACAAGGCCCTGTCATTCTCTATACTAGAATTAGCTAAGAACAATACAGATCTAATGCAAACATATTCAGGGGCATGTGGAAAGTAGGTTTAAATTTGCATTTATTTATTCGTTTTTAATTTTTATTAGTTTTTTTAGGTGGGGACGCACTCTGGCTGGAGTGCAGTGGTGCGATCTCAGCTCACTGCAACCTCTTCCTCCCAGGTTCAAGCAATCCTCCTGCCTCAGCCTCCCAAGTAGCTGGGACTACAGGCGCGTGCCACCACGTCCAGCTAATTGTTTTGTATTTTTAATAGAGACCAGGTTTCACCATGTTGACCAGGATGGTCTTAAACTCAAGTGATTCATCCGCCTCAGCCTCCCAAAGTGCTAGGATTACAGAGGTGAGCCGTTGTGCCTGGCCTAAACTTGCATTTAACTTTGGAGGGAGGAGGAGAAGGAGGAGAGTTCTCAATTAAAATATTTCAGATTGCAATTCAGCTCACAGTCAGATTAAGGGAGAATGAAAAACTTATGCTGAGATCGTCCAAGAAATTTATTTAACCAACAAGCGCCATTTCTTTATTGTGGAAAGACTGGCCTAGGAAGGCCTGACCCTTTCCTCTTCTGGTTCTGCAGCTGCCTCAACATTACCAAGCTACCAAGAAAGCATAATAAAAAAAAAGAGCTCATCCTGGAGGATGACGCCCTTGTAGCCATGAATTCTTATAAAATTAAACCGGTAAAGAAACATGCAAGAATCATAATCATGATAGTAACAATATATAAAGCAATACTGTGAAGTAAAGCTGTTGTCTGTGGTTTTCGGCCTCTACTTGATATAAGAAACGCTTGGGGAAATTTGAAAGGTAAAAGCACATGGGCTCTATTCCCTGAGATTCAGATTCAAATGCTGTGGAGAGAGGAGCTAGGCATCTATGTTTTGTTTTTTAATTGATGAATAATAGTGTTAGCGGCAGTGAATCCCTACCAATCTGCAGCAACCTCAGTTCTTGCCTCCTCAGAAGAAACAATTCGACCCAGGGGCATACGGCAGAGGGAGAGACTCAGGCAAGTATTACAGCAGGAATGCAAGTTTATTAAAAAGTTTTAGAGCAGGAATGAAGAAAATACTGTACATTTGGAAGAGGGCCAAGTGGGTGAGTTGAGAGATCAAGTGTGCAGTTTGACCTTCAACTTGGTGTTTTATGTGTTGGCAAGCTTCCTGGTTTGCGTTACATCTCTTCTGAGTCTTCGCGTGGGGTGGGCTGTTTGCACGCGCACTCAGAGGCAAACGTGCAGATCATGCAGGATTGTTGCATAGGTACATATATGGCAAGGTGGTTTGCTGCCTCCATCCCCTCATCACCTATATCTGGTATTTCTCCCCATGTTATCCCTCCCCACCCTCCCCCTCCCCCCACAACTGACCACAGTGTGTGATGCTCCCCACCCTCCCCACCCCCCCACTGTCCCAGCGCACTGGCCTGCTGGCGCTTGGGAGAAGCCGCATGCACAGTGTGTTTACTGGAGTTGTACACATGCTCGCCTGAGGCTTTCTTCCCTTACCAGTTGGATATTCTAGAAGAAGGCTATATACCAGTTAAACTGCCATTTTGCCTCTGAGTGCGTATGCTTGAGCTCCTGAGATCTTATCAGGAAGCTGCTGATCACCAGTTTCAGCTGTTTCCTACCTATTTGGAGACACTGGCTGCAAGAAATTGTTATTGGTTTAGCCACCATCTGACCGTCACCTGGTGGTCGCCTGCCATTCCTGATGCAGGGGAAAGTGACGGGGCGCTTCTCCTGCCCTTCTCATGTCTGCCTAATGACCTACTGCTATAACAATAGTTGAATAGTTGTACATGTAATTTGGGGAACCGTCTGATATTCTGATACCTGTATGTAATGTGTCATGAGTGAATCAGGGTATTTGAATGTCTATCACCTCAAATATTTATCTTTCCTTTGGGTTGGGACCATGATAATTCTTCTAGTTATGTTGAAATATATAATAAATTATAGTTAACTATAATCTCTCTACTGTACTATCAAATACCAGAAATTATTCCCCCTAGTTGTATTTTTGTACCCTTTAGCCAACTTATCTTTATTTCCCCACCCTGCTTTCCTTTCCAGCCTCTGGCAACCTTCATTCTACTCTCTACCTCCATCAGTTACACTTTTTTAGTTCTTACATATGAATGAAAACATGCGATGTTTGTCTTTCTGTGCCTGGCTTATTTGGCATAACATAATGACTTCCAGTTCCATCCGTGTTGCTGCAAGTGACAGGATTTCATTCTTTTTTTTATGGCTGAGAGAGAATTCATTGGTATATACACCATATTCTTTTTATCCATTTACTCGTCGATAGATACAGGTTGATTCCATATCTTAGCTCTTGTGAATAGTGCTGCAATAAATATGGGAGTACACATATGGCTTTGATATACTGATTTCCATCCTTTTGGATATATACCCAGCAGTGGGATTGCTGAATCATATGGTAATTCTATTTTTAGTTTTTTGAGAAATCGCCATGCTCTTTTCTATATGGCTATATTACTTTACATTCCCACCAACAGCATACAAGAGTTCCTCTTTCTCCAATTCCTTACCAGCATTCATAATTTTTATTTTCTTTATTTTTTAATTTTTAAAAAATAATAATAATAATTTTTTCATTGTACTTTAGGTTCTGGAGTACATGTGCAGATCATGCAGGATTGTTGCATAGGTACATATATGGCAAGGTGGTTTGCTGCCTCCATCCCCTCATCACCTATATCTGGTATTTCTCCCCATGTTATCCCTCCCCACCCTCCCCCTCCCCCCATAACTGACCACAGTGTGTGATGCTCCCCACCCTCCCCACCCCCCCACTGTCCCTCCCCTAGCCCCCCCACAACTGACCGCAGTGTGTGATGCTCCCCTCCCTGTGTCCATGTGTTCTAATTGTTCAACACCTGCCTATGAGTGATAATATGTGGTGTTTGGTTTTCTGTTCTGTGTCAGTTTGCTGAGAATGATGGTTTCCAGATTCATCCATGTCCCTATGAAGGACATGAACTCATGTTTTTTTTATGGCTGCGTAGTGTTCCATGGTGCATATATGCCACATTTCTTTATCAAGTCTATCGTTGATTGACATTTGGTTTGGTTCCAAGTCTTTGCTATTGTAAACAGTGCCACAATGAACATATGTGTACATGTGTCTTTATAATAGAACAATTTATAATTCTTTGGGTATATGCCCAGTAATGGGATTGCTGGGTCAAATGGAATTTCTATTTCTAGGTCCTTGAGGCATCGCCACACTGTCTTCCAAAATGGTTGCACTAATTTGCACTCCCACCAACAGTGTAAAAGTGTTTCTATTTCTCCACATCCTCTCCAGCATCTGTTGTCTTCTGATTTTTTAATGATCACCATTCTAACTGGTGTGAGATGGTCTCTCAATGTGGTCTTGATTTGCATTTCTCTAATGACCAGTGATGATGAACATTTTTTCATATGTTTGTTGGTCTTATATATGTCTTCTTTTGTAAAGCGTCTGTTCATATCCTTTGTCCACTTTTGGATGGGTTTGTTTGTTTTCTTTCTTGTAAATCTGTTTTAGTTTGTAGATTCTGGATATTAACCCGTTGTCAGATGGGTAGATTGAAAATTTTTTTCCCCATTCTGTTGGTTGCTGCTTCGCTCTAATGATTGTTTCCTTTTCTGTACAGAGCTCTGGAGTTTAATTAAATCTCATTTGTCTATTTTGGCTTTTGTTGCCATTGCTTTGGGTGTTTTAGCCGTGAAGTCCTTGCCTATGCCTATGTCCAGAATGGTTTTGCGTAGGTTTTATTCTAGGGTTTTTATGGTGTTAGGTCTTATGTTTAGAACTTTAATCCATCTGGAGTTAATTTTAGTGTAAGGTGCAGGAAGGGGTCCAGTTTCCGTTTTCTGCAGATTGCTACCCAGTTTTCCCCATACCATTTATTAAACAGGTCTTTGTCAAAGATCAGATGATTGTAGATGTGTGGTTTTGCTTCTGAGGCCTCTGTTCCGTTGGACTATGTCTCTGTTTTGGTGCCAGTACCATGCTGATTTGACTACTGTGTCCTCGTAGTATAGTTTGAAGTCAGGCAGCATGATGCCTCCAGCTTTTTTCTTTTTTCTTAGAATTGTTTTGGCTGTGTGGGCTCTCATTTGGTTCCATATGAAGTTTGAAGTGTTTTTTTCCAGTTTTGCCCAAAGTTCTGAAGAAGGTCATTGGTAGCTTGATGGGGATAGCATTGAAGCTATAAATTACTTTGGGCAGTATGGCCATTTTCATGATGTTGATTCTTCCCAACAATAAGCATGGAATATTTTTCCATCTGTTTGTGTCCTCTCTTATTTCATTGAGCAGTGGTTTGTAGTTCTCCTTGAAGATGTCCTTTACATCCTTTGTTAGTTGCATTCCTAAGAATTTTATTCTCTTTGTAGCAATTGTGAATGGGAGTTCACTTTTGATTTGGCTCTCTGTTTGTCTGTTATTGGTGTATAGGAATACTTGTGATTTCTGCACATTGATTTTGTATCTGAAACTTTGCTGAAGTTGCTTATCAGTTTCAGGAGATTTTGGGCTGAGATGATGGGGTCTTCTAAGCATACAATCATGTCATCTGCAAATAGAGACAGTTTGACTTCCTCCTTTCCTAATTGAATACTATTTATTTCTTTTTCTTGCCTGATTGCTCTGGCTAGAACTTCCAATAGGAGTGGTGAGAGAGGGCATCCTTGTCTAGTGCCAGATTTCAAAGGGAATGCATCCAGTTTTTGCCCTTCAGTATGATATTGGCTGGGGGTTTGTCATCAACAGCTTTTATTATTTTGTGATACATTCCTTTGAAACCTAGTTTATTGAGAGTTTTTAGCATAAAGGGCTATTGAATTTTGTCAAAGGCCTTCTCTGCATCTATTGAGATAATCATGTGGTTTTTGTCTTTGGTTCTGTTTATGTGATGGATTACATTTATAGACTGGTGTATGGTGAACCAGCCTTGCATTCCCAGGATTAAGCCTACTTGATCATGATGAACAAACTTTTTGATTTGCTGTTGCATTCTGTTTGCCAGTATTTTATTGAAGATTTTTACGCTGATGTTCATCATGGATATTGGCCTGAAGTTTTCTTTTTTAGTTGTGTCTCTGTCCAGCTTTGGTATTAGGATGATGTTGGGCTCATAAAATGAGTTGGGGAGGATTCCTTCTTTTGTATTGTTTGGAATTGTTTCAGAAGGAATGGTACCAGCTTCTCTTTGTACATCTGGTAGAATTCAGCAGTAAACTCATCTGGAGCTGGGCTTTTTTTAGTTGGTAGGCTATTAGTTGCTGCCTCAACTTCAGCCCTTGTTATTGGTCTATTCAGGGTTTCAACTTCTTCCTGGTTTAGTCTTGGGAGGGTGTAAGTGTCCAGGAATTTCTCCATTTCTTCCAGATTTACTGGTTTGTGTGCATAGAGTTGTTTGTAGTAATCTCTGATGGTAGTTTGTGTTTCTGTGGAATTGGTGTTGATAACCCCTTTATCATTTTTTATTCATCTATTTGATTCTTCTCTCTTTTCTTTCTTATTAGTCTGGCAAGCAGTCTATCTATTTTGTTGATCTTTTCAAAAAACCACCTCTTGGATTTGTTGATTTTTTGAAGGTTTTTTTGTGTCTCTATCTCCTTCAGTTCTGCTCTGATCTTAGTTATGTATTGTCTTCTGCTAGCTTTTGAGTTTTTTTGATCTTGCTCCTCTAACTCTTTCAATTTTGATTATAGGGTGTAGATTTTAGACCTTTCCTTGCTCCTCATGTGGGCATTTATTGCTAAGATTTTCCCTCTAGACACTGCTTTAAATGTATTCCAGAGATTCTAGTATGTTGTGTCTTCATTCTCATTGGTTTCAAAGAACATCTTCATTTCTGCCTTCATTTCATTTTTTATCCAGTTGACATTCAGGAGTTGTTCATTTTCCATGAAGTTGTGCAGTTTTCAGTTAGTTTCTTAATCCTGAGTTCTATTTTGATTGCACTGTGGTTTGAGAGACTGTTATGATTTCCATTCTTTTGCATTTGCTGAGGAGTGATTTACTGCCAATTTTGTGGTTGATTTTAGAGCAAGTGAGATGTGGTGCTGAGAAGAATGTATATTCTGTGGAATTTGGGGTTGAGAGCTCTGTAAATGTCTATTAAGTTCCCTTGGTTCAGATCTGTGTTTAAGTCCTGGATTTCCTTGTTGATTTTCTGTCTCATTGATCTGTCTTATATTGACAGTGTAGTGTTAATGTCTCCCACTATTATTGTGTGAAGTCTAAGTCTCTTTGTAGGTTGTTAAGGACTTGCTTTATGTATCTGGGTGCTCCTGTATTGGGTGCATATATATTTAGGATCATTAGCTCTTCTTGTTGCATTGATCCTTTTATCATTATGTAATGCCCTTCTTCGTCTCTTTTGATTTTTGTTGGTTTAGAGTCCATTTTATCAGAGACTAGGATTGCCACCCCCCTTGATTTTGCTCTCCATTTGCTTGGTAAATCTTCCATCCCTTTATTTTGAGTCTATGTGTGTCTTTGCATGTGAGATGGGTCTCCTGAATGCAGCACACTGATGGTTCTTGGCTTTTTTATCCAATTTGCTAGTCTGTGTCTTTTGATTGGGGCATTTAGTTTGTTTACATTTAATGTTAAAATTGTTATGTGTGAAATTGATCCTGCCATTTTATTACTGGTTAGTTGTTTTGCCCTTTGGTTGGTGTAATTTCTTCATTGTGTCATTGGTCTTTACCATTTGGTTCTTTTTTGCAGTGGTTGGTACTGATTTTTCCTTTCTGTGTTTAGTGCTTCCTTCAGGAGCTCTTGTAGGGCAGGTCTAGTAGTTACAAAATCTCTCATCAATTGTTTGTCCATAAAGGATTTTATTTCTCCATCATGTATGAATCTTAGTTTGACTGGATATGAAATTCTGGGTTGAAAGTTATTTTCTTAAAGGATGTTGAATATTGGCCCCCACTCTTTTCTGGCTTATAGGGTTTCTGCCGAGAGATCTGCTGTGAGTCTGATATACTTCCCTTTTTGGGTGACCCGACATTTCTCTCTGGCTGCCCTTAACATTTTTTCCTTTGTTTCAACCCTGCTGAATCTGACAATTATGTCCCTTGGGATTACTCTTCTAGAGGAGTATTGTGGTGGTGGTCTCTGTATTACCTGTATTTGAATGTTGGCCTGCCTTGCAAAGTTGGGGGAGTTCTCCTGGATAGTATCCTGAAGAGTGTTTTCCAGCTTGGATTCATTCTCTCTGTCATCTTCCGGTACACTGATCAAGCATAGATTAGGTCTTTTTACATAATCCTATATTTCTGAAAGCTTTGTTCATTTCTTTTCACTCTTTGTTCTCTTTTCTTGCCTTCTCATTTTATTTCATTGAGTTGATCTTCAATCTCTGACATCCTTTCTTTTGCTTGATCTATTCCACTATTGAAACTTGTGTATGCTTCACAAAGTTCTTGTGCTGTGTTTTTCAGCTCCATCAAGTCATATATGTTCTTCTCTAAGCTGGTTATTCTAGTTAGCAGTTTGTCTAACCTTTTTTCAAGGTTTTTAGTTTCTTTGCATTGGGATAGAACATGTTCCTTTAACTCAGAGGAGTTTGTTATTACCCACCTTCTGAAACGTACTTCTGTCAATTTGTCAAATTCATTATCCATCCAGCTTTGTTCCCTTGCTGGTGAGGAGTTGTGGTCTTGTGGTGTAGAGGCATTCTGGTTTTTGATGGTTTCATTCTTCTTGTGCTGGTTTCTTCCCATCTTCTTGGATTTATATAGCTTTGATTTCAGGTAGTTGCTTTGGGAGTCAGCCTTTTCTTTGCCTGCAGAGGCACTGCTGGGCTGCCACGGATTCAGTGGAGCTGCTGCGTCTTTTATTTACTCAGGAAAATTGGTCCAGCTTCTGCAATGGCGGCTGCCCTTCCCCCGACTGAGCTAGATCGTTCCTGGTCACTCTCTAACTGATGTTCTGAGTGTAAAACTCTGCAGTGAGAGTTTTTCAGCCTGCTGGGCTTTGTGCAGGGGGGACCTGTCCTGCCATATTGCCTGTTTCCCTGCATTCAGTTCCCCTTCTTTCTGTGGGCCAGGTGGCTCCATCCAGCCGGCTTTCTGGCTTTTGTGTCAGCCAGTGCTTCCATCTAGATCTATGCTGACAGCCTCGCTCGGCGCTGGCCAGTTTCTGTTCTGCCCTGATCAGGCAGCTCGCTGGGGTTTTCAGCCTGGCGAAGATCTATTCTGTGGATTGTAGAGGACTTCAGTGGAGGCTATATCCGAACCAAAGTTTCAGAGGGGGAGATTCCCCCATCCTCTGGTTGGTTGCATGCACCTCCTGGGTGGGGCAGTGCCCCGCCTTGCCTCAACTTGCCCTATTTGGTTTATACCCACTGTCCAACCAGACCCACACAATGAACCTAGCACCTCATTTGGAATTGTGGAGACCACTTGGCTTCTGTGTCTCTCGCTGGGAGCTGCTTTCTGGAGCTACCTCTTATTAAGCCATCTTGGGATCCCCCCAATATTAATTATTTTTATTTGACAGCTCTCGCTCTGCAGCCCAGGATGGAGTGCAGTGGTACAAAGACAGCTCACTGTAGCCTTGACCTCCCAGGCTCAAGCCATTCTGCTGTTTCAGCCACCGGAGTAGCTGGGAATACAGGCAAACACCACTATGTCCAGCTACATTTTTTTAGAGACAGGGTTTTGTCATATTACCCACTGTGATCTCAAACTCCTGGGCTCAAGTGATCCACCCACCTCAGCCTCCCAAAGTGTTGGGATTACAGGCATAAGCCACCATACCTGGCATATTTTATTCTTTTAGAGACAGGGTCTACCTTTGTCACAAGGGTGGAATGCAGTCATACAATTGTAACTGACTGCAGTCTGAAACTCCTGGCCTCAAGTAATCCTCCCGCCTTGACTTCCCAAAGCACTAGGACTACAGATGTGAGATACCATGCCAGGCCTACTTTTTATCTTTTGATAATAGCCATTATAACTATAATGAAATTATATCTCATTGTGGTTTTGATTTGCATTTCCCTAATGATTGATATTGGGCATTTTTAAATACACCTGTTGGCCATTTATATGTCTTCTTTTAAGAAATGTCCATTCAGGTCTTTGCCCATTTTCAAATTGGATTATTTGTCTTTTGCTACTGAGTTGTTTGAGTTCCTTCTGTTTTCTGGTTACAAATCCCTTGTCAGATGGATAGTTTGCAAATATTTTTCTCCCATTTTGTAGGTTGCCTTTTTGTTTTGTTGATTGTTTCCTTTGTCGTGCAGAAACTTTTTAGCTTGATGTAATCTCATTTGTCTATTTTTGCTTTTGTTGCATATAGTTCTGAGACATTACCCAGATAAATCTTTGCTCAAATCAATGTCCCATAGCATTTCCCCAGTGTTTTCCTTTTACTTGTTTTATAGTTTGAGGTCTTACACTTAAGTCTCTAATCCGTTTTGAGTTGATTTTTTTATATAGTAAAAATGAGGATTCAATTTCATTCTTCTGCATATGAATATCCAGTTTTCCCAGAGCAATTTATTAATGAGGCCATTCTTTCTCCAATGTATATTCTTGGTGTTTTTGTCAAAAATGAGTTGGCTCTGAGTGTATGGATTTATTTCTGGGTTCTCTATTCTGTTCCATTGGCTCATGTGTCTGTTGTTATGCCAGGATCATGATATTCTGGTTACTCTAAAACATCTGTCTTTCTTAAAAAAAAAAAAAAAAAGAAAAACCCAGAAAATTTAATGTACAGTCTGGGTAGGAAACCATTGAACCAGACTTTTACCTATTATGAGGTGATTCCTCTCCCATAGAAGAAAATACACTGGTTGTGACTGGGGATGAGGTAGGAGGCCGAGATACAAAAACCATCAGAAAGAGGCTCTACACAAACCAGATAAATGAAGGCATATTTTCAGTGACACCCTATGAGTCTCCAGATTCAACAGACTCTGTATCTCTAGATCCGGTGAACTTTCAACACACACTATTGTATAAAATCCACATTTCAAGCATTAATGCCAAATTGTGTATTAATAGACTATAAAAGTAAGGCTATTGTTTCAAAAATTTCTTTGATTTGAGTTTCTTAAATGGGCAAGAACATTTCCTATTAGATCTTTGTTCTGTTTCTTGCATCAATGAGTTAGTGAGTTATTTAACTGAAAATCTTTTTTATCTTTAAAACAAAGATATTGGTTATTTTAATAACTTCAAAGGTAGTTGTGAGACTAAATTAGACAAAAGCACTTTTCAAAGAGCTAAACATTTATATGTAGTACTATTATTATTTACTATTATTGCATTACATTTTTATGCCACATATGACTTGGCCCAGTGGGCCTTAGTCTTGTTTTACAAAGGGAGAATTTGGGAAATTGGTCTTGTTATTACAATCCATCTTCCTAATGCCCTTACTTTTATTTTGGTTAGCATCCTTATCTCAGCAGCAAAAACCTAGCAGAAGTGCTGGCTAGGCGACCCTCACCACGTGACTCACAAAGGCAAAGTATTTTAAAGGGTTCTTCTCTCCTAGGTTATTTAGTAGTACTTTTTCTCACCCCATCTCTACTCTCATACTATATAAATACCCATTTAAAGGCCCAGGGAAAAGCCAGTGATTTTAGTACACATGATCACAACAGAGCTGTCCACAGAGAGCTGTTGTCAGCACAGAGTGAGAAGGTGAATTCAAAAACACTTTGTAAACTATGAGGTGCTGGGCATGTTGGCAGTGTTGATGGTGGTGATAATGGAGATGACGGTGTTAATGACAGTGGCACACACCAGTTTGCTAATCCTGCATAAATACGCAGGAACATGAACTACTGGTCCTTACTAGACTAATAGATGTGCCAAGGAGATAAGATAGCCTCAGTAAAAAGGATAAATCCTGTGGAGTGAAGCCAAGGACTGACGGGCTATGACGATGATAGTTGTAGGTCTCCCCCGTCCCCCTCAAATCTAGGAAATGACAGGCAACTTCCATAGCAGTCTCCACTGGGTTTTCTTTTGCATGTTTCTTTTTAGCTAGTTCACCCGAAGCTTCATTATACATGTCTTTTGCTTAACTAAGCTCCTCCTCCTGTACCATCTGAGCAGGTTCCGGTCTGGAGACCTTAGGATGGGATGCAAACATTGTCAAAGGGTGGAGTGCAGGAAGGCAGGGGCGGCAGCACAGGGCTGTTTACTGATCCTCGGGAAAGGTTCATGAATGACTTGTTCTTACCACCAACTAACTGCTCATTCTCTAATAGCTAAGTGCTCATGAGAGAGCCGCACATTTGAGTGGAAGTCTGCAGGCTAAGGCTAAAAGCCAAGGAGGCTTGTTCTGAGTCAGAAACTAACTTTAAATGTGACTGAGAGCAGATTAGTCTTAGGTTTCTTCTCTCTCGGTAAATGGGAATAACAGTACCTATCTTTCGGAAGTTATAACCTAGAAGTTTGTAGGTTGAAATTTTGTTTACAGTTGTATTTTGTTTTAAGATTTTTTAAAAATTTAATGCTTTAAGCAGGACCTATACTCAGACACAATTCTCATCATTCACTTCCTATTATTTTCTCAAAGTATTCTTCTAAGTCAAAGGTTTAGTGAGGGGATATCTTGTAATAAATGGAATGTGCAGGGGTTCATTCACTCCTTTAGCCAGCATTCACTGCTTACTAAATCCAGGAACCTAACCCAGCTAGGTCCCGGGGCTGTGGGGAGCAAGGAGATGCCACGACCACCCTGGGGGAGTTTCCTGTTTTGTGGGGAAGGCAGGCACAGTAAAGCACTGGAAATAGAAAACTGACTCAGGAACAGAAAACCAAACACCACATGACCTCGCTAGTACATGGGAGCTACGTGATGAGAATTCATGAGCGCAAATGGGAACAACAGGCACTGGGGTCTACTTGAGGGTGGAGGGCGGGAGGAGGGAGAGGAGCAGAAAAGATAACTGTTGGGTACTGGGCTCAATACTGGGTGATGAAATAATCTGTACAGTAAACCCCCATGGCACGAGTTTACTAATATAACAAAGCTTCACATGTGTGTAACCCTGAGCCGATAATGAAACTTAAGAAAAGAAGCACATGCAGGTATCCCAAGTGCTCAGAGCAGGCAGCTGCAATTCCATTTTGGTTTGAAGACTTAAAAGACTTCACAGGGGAACAGGAATGGGAAAAATTGAAAAAACTGTGTTACAAACTAAACCAATGTGAAAGATGTATTAACCTTCCAAAGAAGTTTACACACACACACACACACACACACACACATATTTCAAATACAAGAAGTATCATTGTCTCTATTTTAAACATGGGGAAAGATGATATTAAAAGGATGTGAACAATATATAAGGTAAAGACAAAGGAAGTCTTGGGAGCCTAACTCCTAGTGAATGCTCTTTACATTAAACAGTGCTCCTCAGTTCTTGTACCTGCCTAAAAGCTTCCTTGACTTCTTCACTTCTCCTCTCTTTCACATTTGTAGATTACCCTTCCCTGGGAAAAGATTTTTTTTTTGAGACAGAGTCTTGTTCTGTCACCCAGGCTGGAGTACAGTGGCATGATCATGGCTCACTGCAGCCTCAAACTCCTGGGCTCAAATGATCCTCCCACCTCAGCCTCCTTGGTAGCTGGGACTACAGGTGAGTGCCACTATGTTCAGTTAATTTGTTTTGTTGTTTTGTAGAGATGGGGTCTCGCTATGCTGCCCAGGCTGGTCTCAAGTGGTCTCAGCTCCTGGCTCAAGTGATCTTCCCACCTTGGCCTCCCAAAGTTTTGGGATTATAGGTATGAGCCACTATGCCCAACCTCTTCTCTTTTTTTCTCCCCATGCAGATGTGGCTCAAGTTCTGCCTTCTTTCTTTCAACTCCATCACCTTTCTCTGAGTATTCCTTTCAGGCTAAGCAGGGTGGCTGGCTGTGAAGTCAGGGAAAACTCTCTGTAGCATCACAGCTTGTGGGAGTCTATGGCCATCCCCTGCTGGTCTTATCTCTGAGGATTCTTCTGAGAAGTTCCATTGCTTCAGCAGCAGGTTTGACTGACTCAGGGGATGATTCTTTTGTTTCTTTGGGTCTCAATGGCTCCTCCCCCAAAAGAACTTACATTGGATGGAGAAAGCAAAATTATCTCCACCTTGAGTGACCATTCCTGACTCTAGAGGGTGATGACTTGATGTCATTCCTTCTTCTTCCTTTTTTTTTTTTTTTTTGAGACAGAGTCTTGCTCTGTTGCCCAGGCTGGAGTACAATGGCACTATCTTGGCTCACTGCAACCTCTGCCTCCCAGGTTCAAGCAATTCTCATGCCTCAGCCTCCAGAGTAGCTGTGATTACAGATACATGCCACCATGCCCAACTAATTTTTGTCTTTTTAGTAGAGGTGGAGTTTCACTATGTGGACCAGGCTGGTCTTAAACTCCTGACCTCAAGTGATCCTCTCTCCTCAGCCTCCCAGAGTGCTAGGATTACAGGTGTGAGCCACCATGCCTGGCCTCATTCCTGCTTCTTGAGGGAAACTTTCAATATACCCTGCACAAGCTTCCCATCCTATTTGCATGTCACCTCTGAAAATCAGCTCCTAAAAGAAGCCAGCCAGGCATGTTTCATGGTGTTTTTTCTGCATGGCCTAGCATGCCAAGTAGCAAGCTATACCCGAAGGCCAAATCTGACTCACTGCCTGCTATGATGCAGCCTGTGAGCTTTGAATGGTTTTTGCCTTGGAAATGGTTGAAAATAATCAAAAGAACTATAGTATTTCATGACTTGAAAATTATTTGAATTTAAATTTCAGTGTTTATAAAGTTTTGAATGTCATCTATAAAAAGTTTGTGGAAATTTGTTTTCCCCCTTGCTATATAAGTATTTAAAGAATCTCTTTGATTTTGTTTCTTAGCCTTTAAGGTCTAAAATATTTACTACCTGATTTTTTTTTTTTTTTTTTGAGATGGGGGAGTCTCACTGTGTCTCGCCCAGGCTGGGGTGCAGCGGCATAATCTTGGCTCATTGCAGCCTCTGCCTCCCGGACTCAAGTGATTCTCCTGTCTCAGCCTCCAGAGTAGCTGGGACTACAGGCCTGTGCCACCACAGCTGGCTAATTTTGTATTTTCACAAAAAAACTAGAGAAGGATTTCACCATATTGGCCAGGCTGGTCTCGAACTCCTGACCTCAGGTGATCCACCCACCTCGGCTTCCCAAAGTGCTGGGATTTCAGGCCTGAGCCACTGTGCCCAGCTATCATCTGATTGTTTTATAGACAATGTTTGTCAGCTTTGTCCTTCTTTTTCTATGACAGCAAAGAGTTGAGCGTCAGCAGAAGAGGTTTGTGAAACCTGCCTGAATGCCCTGAAAACTCCCCATTCTCTTCATGTGCTCCCAAATCCAAAATGTCTTTCTTTAGAAGGCTGAATCAGATGTGAAACCTCTCTTCGACACTCTAGACCAGTGCTGCCCAATAGAATGTTGTGGAGTCCTGGGAATGTTCTAGAATTGGTGCTGTCCAGTACGGCAACCACTAGTCACATGAGGGTTTTGTGCATTTGAAAAGTGGATGGTGTGACTGAGGAACGGAATTTTCAATTCATTTAATTTTAATTAATTTAAATAGCCACATCTGTCTAGAAGCTAGTTTATTAGACAACATTACTTGTTCAGAGAACCTGAACAAGCGTCAGACTAATTCAGGAGGGAAGTAAGAGAAATGTTAGTGGTCGGCAATCTGAGTTCCTACAGAGAACCTGATTTCTATACTGACTAGTTTTTAAGTTAAATTTGCTTATTTTGATTCTAATCAGCTTAGCAAACCTTCATTGAGTACCTACTGTGTTCCAGACATTTGCCCAACATTTACATGTTAATGGTAGCATAGGTTCCTGATGTCAAGAGTTCCGAGTCTAGAAGTGAGAAAACAAATTAGGGACTTATCCGCCAATGCAGGCGTAGTGTTTTCTCAAGTCCCACAGCTTTTCTTCTTCTTTCTCTTTTTGTTTTTTTTAGAGGCAGAGTCTTTATTTGAAGCTCAGGCTGGAGTACACTGGCTCAGTCTAGGCTCACTGCATGCAGTCTTGTCAACCGGGGCTCAAGTGGTCCTCCCACTCAGCTTCCCAAGAAGCTGGGACCACAGGTGCATGTGCAACTAATTTTGTTTATGTTTTGTAGAGACGAGTTCTCACTATGTTTGTTCTCCAAACTGGCCTCGAACTCCTGGGCTCAAGCAATGCTCTTGCCTCGGCCTTCCAAAGTGCTGGGATTGTAAGCGCAAACGACTGCACCCAGCCAAGTCCCACAACTTCCTTTTCAGTGGCTGTACTGTCTCTTCATAACGGCGGTCTTACCCCGTGCTTGAATCTTCACTTTCTCAATTCTGGAACCCTCTACATTGCTCAGTGCTTCTTCCACATTATGTAGATTCTTTATTCTTGGCATCGAAAACTTCTTCCTCTAAATGTGGAGATTTTTTCTCCAGAGAACCACTCTACCTCCCTGTTACTGGTGACACATCTCCGACCAAAACAACTGTGTACAGGTCAAAACCTCAGTTCTTCAGGGTCAGGGTAGGAAGTCAGAGGTAAGAGATCCATAATTCTGTACTTCTCCCAAGCCACAGCTGTCTCTTTGGATTAGCAAAGAGTAGCAAATGGCCATGGGGCACGTCCATTGACTGGATTAGTGACATAACTGTGTTAGGCCCTGTGCGGACAGTGCCTCTCTTTGGAAGGACATGAGGTGATATAAGAAGTCACACAACTCGCTGTGAGACCACAGGGGCAGATAACACCTCATCTGCCTTCATCACAAACCTTGAACCTTAATCCTTTGATGATGGCTTTGCCACAGACCTTTTTTAAATCTCTGGAAATTTTTTCAAACTTCATTTAATTTCATTTTGCTGATTTCTGTTCTAGGTACTGGTGTCTGGTAATTCTATTATAGCAAACTTTCTCTTGAGGGTTTTGGGGAAAAGAATGAGACATTCTTCATATCAACTCTTTTTAGAGAGAGATAAGGCAGGAGTTCAGGAGTGCCAATGGATAGACAGGCACAAGAGAATGCTCTGTCTTTGAGCAGATCCCAGAGTGTCTTAGGCATTGGGTAGGGGTTGGAGCTTGAGCAGAAACCTAGTGAGGACTTATCCCCTCCCTAACCCCCAGGGTCTCTGCAGAAGGTCTCCCACATGGTCATCATGGCCACTGTGACAGATTGCTCTGGCTTTCTAGGCACAAGGTTTCCTGAGAGGCCATGCTGGAGATCACCACCAGAAACAATTAAAGACAGCCTCAGCCTGTTGTCATGATCACTGGTGAAGCCAAATGGAGAAGGAATGTGAGGGGGTAAAGTGTGGAGGGGGCAGGGAGTGAGTGGGAAGAAAGAATATGAAAGGTGTCATCTGGGAGAGTTTGGGCCCATTCACAAGAATGCTGCAAAGTGCAGAGACGGGGTGGGGTGTCTGTGTGAACTGAAATGGGCTCAGATGACTGTTAATTTATTCTAGGTCAGAATTTCCCCATCCATTCAGTGACCTTCCATAGGAAAAGCTATACTTCTGTTGAGTGTATTTTCAATGTATTGTGTGTGTGTTTTTAAAGTGAAATGTGTGTGTGTGTATTTTTAAAATCAAATTTTAAATGTAATATGAATCTTTGCTAAATCAGAAGACATCTCTTGAGTGCTCCAGAAATAAATTTAGTAGGTTTTTATTAGTACAGTAATAAGGGTGAATAGCTGAAAATGAATGCTTGAGGTTTGGAAGGTTGTATCCTCTCCTGAGTTTCTGGAACATCCTATGACAAGAGAGTACCTTGGTTTTGGCTTCCTAAGAGCTAATTTCTGGTTGAAGAACTTGGGATGTTTCACCTGGGGCAGGCTAAGAGATGACTGAATTTCATGAATAAATATAAATGACAATAACACATGGCTTCAGATTTGCATAGGCCAAATCAAGACTAAGTGAGCTGAAATAGCAGCAGAGAGAATTTTGATTAAAACAAAACTCACACACACACATATTGTGTCTTTTTTACTGCTGCAGTCCTGGCAGACTCTGGGTGAATCCAGTGTTTGGCAGGGACAGGTGTCTATGAAGATATGGGCAGAGGTAGGTAAGGAGACTGAACACCCAAGATCCAGCTGATGCTATTTTTAGGAGGTTACTCCTTTTCCTTTCTGACCTTACCCAGCCAGAGTTGAAGCTGCACCTTCTTACAGTAAATACCAGCAAAGCTCACCTAACAGGGCCTTCCCAAAAGAGTACCCTGGACAGAATCCTCCTGCCCACAACCCAAGTTCCATTTGACTTAAGGCATCCTGGACTTCCCTCATATTAGCATATGCCTAGAAGACACTCTGTCCATAGACAACAGAAATCCTCAATGCCTTACAAACATATGAGGAATGTCAGGAGTCCATCATGTGTCATGGGCTGAGCCTCCGGAGAACTAAGTTCTACCCTGGTTATGTTGTGAACTGGCCGTCAAGCAAGGGTGAGTAGCCTATCTCTTTGGGCCTTGCTATCATCGCCTGTATCATGAGGGATATTTGACTAGATAACCGTTAAGATCTTTCACAGTACTGACATTTTATAATTCTCCTGTGACTTGTGCTTTCCCTGTTCTACACTTAAGTCAAGGGTCCAAACAGGGTCATGTTAGCAATGGCAATTCTGTCCATGGACTCCTGCATCCTCCACCCTCTCTGTGAGATGTCTCCCCTAGGTTTTATCAGGAAGCCTCAGGAGTCTTTTGCATGTGCTCATGTGATCCCACTGGACTCTGCCCTATGAGGGTGCTAATATCTGCCAATGCTGCTGCCCCCATGTCCCCAAAGATATAGACTGTTCAGGATCCCCCAAATGCTGCAATATTAGCACAGAAGCAGACAGAATGTTGCTCTTTCCCACTTGAGTTACCTTTCCTCTGGCATCAAATCATGTTGTTCACATCTCCTCTAGCTTCTGAAAACACCATTGCAGCTTCAGTGTGCGGCTTCTTTGTATCTGGAGCCAAGGGAGGAGCCCGTTGACGTCTGAAGAACCCAAGCCCATTCCACTCCAGGGTATAGACTCCAGCCCCCAAAATACCCTTCCAAAGTGACCCTTACCCCGCCTTTCTGTGACACACACCCAGACAGGTCTGAAATGAATGCTATTTAGGCTGAACTGGGGGACCCTGATATGCTATTTAAAGAAAAAAGAAATGAAAAATCACAGGAATCTTGAAGCTATTCATCTTGAAGACCATTCACGGAAGCAGTGAAATTAAACACAGCATCCTTCAATATATTCCCTCCACGTAACCTTGGACTATTGTTCCTTCATAATGCCAGTTTACCTCTGGGAGTTTGAGAGGCGGGTACTCATGTCTGCTCAGCTCAGTCACCATAGCACTGCATCAGATCGGGGGGAAACGAGAAAAAATTTATTGTCAGGAAGCCTGAGGGCTGACCCAAACACAGCAGAGCTACAGAACATTATTTCAGAAATGATTTCTTACATCGCTGCCTGCAATTGTTCAGCCTGATTCTTAGACAGGACTGGAAGCGGAAAATCACCCATTCAGCCGAGAAGACTTCATGTTGCTGTTTTACTAAGGACAGAAACATGTAGAGAAAAAAACTGATGGATCTGCCTCACTTTCTGCTCCCTTCTTCACTCTTCTCTCCAGGTCTCAAGCACTCTTTATGTTCTATGTGGCAGTTGTCAGTAAGAGAAAAGACTGTTTTGATTTAAACCCACACCTTCCTTTTAAGGAGATCCTTTCTGCTCACCTGCTCATTCAATTAACTGGGGGCACTAAGAGGGGAGGAAATCCATCAAGCAAAAGAGGGACCCCCAAATTATGCATGCAGAATCTTTAGTGGTGAATTGTTGAGCTGGAAAAATTGTCAGTGTGGAATCTAAAATGGGTTCTGTCATTTGTAAGATCCTTTAACTTCCTACTTCTCTTAATAACCACGTGGGCTATCCCAAAACAGATTTATGTGCCCTATTAGAAGACACAGAGGGTGTTATGAATGTGTGTTGAAGCCACAGTTTGAGCAAGATTGTGCTTCTCTAGAATCATGATCTGTATCAAAACTTTCTGGCTGAATTGTTCATGTTATTAGTAAATCAATTTCTTTTTAAGAGAGTGTAGGAGAAGCTGTGGAGGAATCCTGCCTACGGCAAGAGTGAAGATGAAGCTCTATGTGAAATTAGGAAAAGGGCGGACCTGCCACCACGGAGCTAGTCCACTCCTATGGATGAAAGCCAGCTTCTGGGCCTCATTCATTCATTCACTTTTCATTTATTTGCCCATCCATCCACTCCACACATATTTCTGGAGCCCCTACTAAATGCTAAGCACTGCAAGTCTTAGGGACACATCAGTGAACAAAACAGACAAGCTTGCTGCCTTTTTGAAGCCTCCAGCCTAGAAAGGGAGACAGACTAATATGACACAAATAAATTATGTAATTGTGATCACAGTAAGTGTTGGGAAGGAAGAACATCGGGTGCTATAAAAGCAAATAGGAAGAGTGGTGAAGGGTCAGAAAAGTTTCCATGAGGAAAGCTGAAGGGTTAGCCAGATGAAAGGGAGGGGAG
Source organism: Saguinus oedipus (assembly GCA_031835075.1). NCBI lineage: Eukaryota > Metazoa > Chordata > Mammalia > Primates > Cebidae > Saguinus > Saguinus oedipus. The sequence continues at coordinate 28,725,851 of CM063190.1, forward strand.
CCCGGGGAAATGATCTAGGCAGGAAATGATCCACGACTGAAGGGAGAGGCAGGCAAATATATGTGTTGTGTGTGTGCATATGAATCTCAACAAAATGACATAGTTAGAAGCAAGTAAGCAAAACTCACTGAAGAGAAGGGAAAACAAAATACAAATCAACCCCAGTAGGGCAAGAATATGCTCCTAAAAGTTGCCAACTGTGGTGGCAGGGGAGTGAGTGCAGGGTGCCCTATACACAGGCTAGCTTCCGCCCCTCCCACATTGAAAGCAAAAGGCATTCTGTGGAAGGATGACATTGTCTTTCATTACCGAATCTCCAAATGGTACCCTGAGTCAGATGGATGCTATGAATTCTTTATACATTTGATGTGGTTATCAGTGGGTAGAATGGCAAAGTTGGAGGTGGATATAGGGTGGATACAAGGTCAGGAGATTGAGACCATCCTGGTCAACATGGTGAAACCCCATCTCTACTAAAAATACAAAAAATTAGCCGGGTGTGATGGTGGGTGCCTGTAATCCCAGCTACTCAGGAGGCTCAGGCAGGAGAAACACTTGAACCTGGGAGGTGGAGGTTGCAGTGAGCCGAGATTGTGCCACGGCACTGCAGCCTGGGGTGACAGAGCGAGACTCTGTCTCAAAAAAAAAAAAAAAAAAAAAAAACGCTGAAAATTACTGAACATCAGTGATGAGCAGGGAATGGCTAGGCACTTTGTGGGCATTATTTCATTTAACATTTAAGTAGTCCTGCCAGGTGGTTAGTAAACATTTCATAATCAAGAGACGAACTGTAGCTCTGGGAAGGTGATCAAAGACGAATGAAGATCAACCCACTCAAGTTGGTCTGGCTTCTCTGTCGTGGAATTTCTGCATTGCCACTCTGCTCTGCAACCTTAGGAGACCCCTGCTATGGTTTAAATGTTCATCCCCTCAAAATTCCTGTTGAAACTTAGTCCCCAGTTTAGCAGTATTGAGAGGTGAGGCCTTTAAGAGGTGATTGGGTAATGACGGCTCTCCCCTCGGGACTGAAGTAATCCATGCATGGGTTAATGGATTAAGGGGTTATTATGGAAATTGCATTAGTGGCTGTATACGAGGAGAAATAGGACAGGTGCTGTGGCTCACTCCTGTAATCCCAGTATTTTAGGAGGCTGAGGCAGTAAGATTGCTTGAGGCCAGGAGGTTGATACCAGCCTGGGCAACATAGCAAGACCTCGTCTCTACAAATGCAAACTTAAAAATAAAAAAAGAGGAGAAAGAGAGACCTGAGTAAGCACACTCAGCCCCATCACTATGTGATGCTCTGTACCAGGTTGGGACTGTGTAGAGGGGTCCTCTCCAGCAAGAAGGCCCTCATGGAATGCTGAGACATGCCCTTGGACTTCTCAGCCTCCAGAATTATAAGAAATAAAACTTGTTTCTTTACAAATAATCCAGTTTCTGGTATCCTGTTGTAAGCAACAGAAACAGATTGAGACAAGCCCACAGAACTCATTTGGTCCAGTCTTGTCATGTTATTTTCTGGAGGAGGACATAGCAGCTCACAAAGGCTAAGGGATTCATCTAAGGCTGGAATTATGGCAAATGTAAAGTGGACCTCTGTTTCCCATTACTAATCCACACATCTTTCCTGCTTCTCACTGTTTTATAAATCTAGTAAAAACACACACTTGTGAATTATTAGGTTGCCAAAAGCACATATACATTCATTATTTTTCTTGAGTTATAGTAGTTTTTCCCTAAAAACTTCAGTGTTGAAATATGTATTTTTCAATAAACAAAAACCCTACTATATAATACATCTAGTAATGAGGCAATCATACTTTTATTATTTTTGTATTTTGAACTTTCTTAAAGCAGGAGATGTTTGTGTTGGACAACCAACTTGTGTTGTGCCTTTTATATAATATATAATATAATATATAACATGATAGTAATATATTTTATATTGTTATATAACATATTGTTATTTTATATATTATATATAATATATGTTATATAATATATTAATATATATAATATGTATAAATGTATATAATATAATATAAATATATATAACATAATATATAACAACCAACTTGTGTTGTACCTTTTATATGATATTCTATATTATATTATGTAAAAGGCACAGTTTCCCACACAAACATCTCCTGCTTTAAAGAAAGGAGGAATGTAATTTCATCTAATAAATGGAAAGTCCTAAATTAAGTATGTTTAATTGGTTAGCTTCTCTAATAAACTCTCATATCCAGAATAATATCTTGGTCCATACATTGAGTCAGTAAAATAATACCACAGAGTCAAAAGATAGAAAATGGTAACCAGTGCTCCATTAGGGAAGAATTCTACGTTTGCAATCACAAAGTCACTTCCAACTGGTTTTGACTCTAGACATATCATTTCACTCTTCTGGCCTCAGATTCTACATCCGGGAGATGAAGGGGTTATAGCTGACGGTCTCTGTATGTTCCCCTCTAGCTTTCAAGTTCAGTCAGATAACAGGTCTTGAAGGTATATTCGTGACCAGCCCATCCATCCTTTCCTTCTTGGTCAATGATCCCCAACTGTCATTCTCACCTGCTGGTTATTTCTTAACTTCGATTTCCCACTGTCGCTACAGGAACTTAGAAATACTGAAGGGAATACCTAATATTCACAATTCCTGGGCCTGAGCGCCCCCTGGGCACACAGAGATAAACTGTTGTAGCCCTGGAAGAAATCAGGGCTCTGGAAAGCCGGGGTCTAACTAAAGTCAGCACCAAGTCCCTGAATTTCCCTGTTTGTACTATGAGACAAGAATTGTGGGACTTTCCAGACTTGGGCAGGAAAGGAGCTTGGAAGAATGCGAAGGACGGGGTGGCAAGCTCTATCATCAAACAGGCTCTGCAGGGGCTCCGCAGGGCTCTTCCCCAACAGGTACATTCAGAAGGGAAGAAGGTACCGTACACACTTGGCAGATGCTGCCCAGTGGACGTAAATCAGTGGCCACACAGTGAGAGTATAGGGGCTAAAGGGAAGCCACTTGAAAAAATGTGCTGTTCAGCTGAATCAGCTCACAAGGAACAGTCCAAAGTTTACTAAATATCAATTATTTGTGTTGCCCGCATTTTCCTCCAGTCCCAATAAATACCATGCGTGTGTTTCAACGGAGATTTTATCTTTGTGTAGTTGCCATTTTTGATGCTTTCTTTCATCTCTTTTACTGTTTTGTATACACACCTTCTGCATTCCTAGGCCACATAACCATTATTTTAAGCCTTTTAGGATATGGCATCCTGTAGTGAGACACTTTTTGAGAAGAAGAGTATGTGCATGAGCATGCGTATGTGTGTGGTGTGTGTGCACTGCATGTTTGCGTCTGTGTGTATGTGTGTGGTGTACATGAGTGTCTTTGTGTGTACATGTATGGTGTATGTATTGCATGTGGGGAGGTATTGGGTGTGCACGTTTCTGTGTATGCGTGTATTGGATGTGTATGTGTGGTATATCTGTTTCTCTGGGTCTGTGAGTGGTGTGTCTGTGTGTATATTTGTGTTACATATGTTTGTGGGACTGTAGGTGTTTAATGGGTTGTGTATGTGTGTAGTTACATTTCTGTGTGTGTTGTATGTGTGATGTATGTGTCTCTCTGTGTTTGTGTGTGGTCTATATGTATTTTTGTGCTATGTATGTTTGTGGCTCTGTGAGTGTTTATGTGGGCTATGCATGTGTGTAGTGTGCATGTTTGTGTCTATGTGTGTGTGTCTATGGTGTATGTGTCTGTGTGATGTGTCTGTGTGTGTATTTGTGCAGTGTGTGTGTGGCTCTGTGTGTTTATTGGGGTGTGTTTGTGTGTGTGTATGGCTCTGTGGTGTTTACTGGGTTGTGTGTTTTTGTGTCTCTATGGTGTTTATTGGGTTGTGTGTGTGTGTGTGGCTCTGTGTTTATTGTGTTGTGTGTGTGTGTGTGTGTGTGGCTCTGTGTTTATTGGGTTGTGTGTGTGTGTGTGTCTGTGGTATTTATTGGGTTGTGTGAGTGTGTGTGTGGCTCTTTGGTGTTTAGTTGTGTGTGTGTGTGGCTCTGTGGTGTTTATTGGGTCGTGTGTGTGTGGCTCTGCGGTGTTTATTGGGTTGTGTGTGTGTGGCTCTGTAGTGTTTATTGGGTTGTGTGT